>BSBN01000764.1:0-10000000 GCA_027924645.1 Cunninghamia lanceolata
GAGAGAGAGAGACGAGAGAGAGAGAGAGAGAGAGAGAGAGATGTGGAAGCATAGACAAGGCACATGAACTGTTTGACAAAATCCTTGAAAGAAGTATGGTCTCATAGACTGTAATGATCATAGGATATGCACAAAATAGATTTGTTGTCTTTAGAAATTTTCAAGCAGATGCAATTGGCAGTTGTACAGTCAAATTCCACAACATTTGCCAGCGTCCCCCCTACCTATACCAAAATGGGAGCTTTCAAATAGGGTATGGACATCCATCAAAGCATAATGGTAAGGGGATCTTTGTCAGATATTATAGTTGAAAATGCTCTAGTAGACATGTATGCAAAATGTGGAATCATAGACAAAGCACGTGAACTGTTTGACGGAATGCCTCAAAGAGATGTCATCTGATGAAATACAATGATTGCAGGATATGTACAAAATGGATTTTGCAGAAGCACTCCAGAACACATCCTAACATTGTAAGCTTTGCTTGTGTTCTAGGTGCAGGCAAACCATGCAGGTTTACTAATATATGCTTGTAGAAGAAAATAAAATTTTCCTATGTGCAATCTAGCCTAATCAATTAAATGCTAGGTCACTGGTTTGGGACGGGTATGGGTACACACACATATATATTATAGTCATTTTTGAGTATTATTGTATTGTTTCTATATATATGTACATTATATACAATACAATAATACTCAATATAACGATATATCTATATACACAATACAATAGTACTCAATTTGTGCACAGGTAGGGAGGTGCTGGCAAAGGTTGAGGAGTTGGTCTTTGCAACCTATCAGTTGCATTTGCTTCTGCAATCATGGCATTCTATGAGACCAAATTTCTTTTAGGCATCTTGTGAAACAGTTGACATGCATGCATGGCTACCAAGGCACTTGCAACTACAACATCTGGAAAAAAATCCCCCTTCTGTTATGCCTTTGATGGATGTCCCTTCATTATTACTGGAGATCTGACACTATGCACATTATTATAGTGGCAAGCCTATTTTTTAGATTGCTTCATTTAGCATCACCAATAATCTCCACAAGAAAATTGTCCCTATTTAAAATCATGGAAATGGTTCACATCTCTCACAACAATTTCTCTTGCAAACAATCTTGTAGATAAGTTTTGTTGCAGTGTGGCAATCAACACATACTCGAAGGTTCTTAGCAACTCTAATAGTTATGGGGCATGTTTAACAAACCAAATGCAATTGCCAACTTTTCACTATGATGGAAGTCTACAGAGAAATTATTATTTTTCCTCCTCTTCCACAACATCAAGTAAATGTCTTGAATCTAGAAAATACCCTACTGCCTTCATCTTCCAAGCCAATTTTTCCAACAACTTTGCATAGATCTCCTATGTCTATAGATGTGATCTGTCTCCTACATAAAAATGTGTACCATTTTATGGCCTTAAATCCAACTACACCCAGGGATGTTTTTAATTCCTCCTATCTTTCATGAATCTCCTTACCATTTGAACCTCACCACACTTGCCCACTTCTGCATAGATGTAAGTCCTGCAATATTTTTATGATCCAAATAAAAAAGTAGTGTTTTTGTAAATAATCCTAAGCCTATATTCATATGTGATCTATAGGCACCAGGAAAACACATCCACACAACCACACAGGTTTAATTGGCATCTCAATGATAAAGTTTAGGGTGTCCTCAAGATAGCGAGCACTGTCAAGAAGGTCAACCATGCACACATAACAATCAACTGTAGCTGTAATGCTATAAGGGTTACTCATGTGATTGAAGTATGTATAGCTCTCATCTATATTAATATATTTAATATATGTATTATTTCTCTCTACAACCATGTGTGTGTATAAGTTTTCATAGAAAAATTGACTAATTAATCTAGGTTAATTTATGCCAAGTTGTATACATCGGTAGGTGTCCCTTCAATAGCTGGAATGAACACTGTTGGTAGGACATGGTGTTATCGCTATGACCTTGGATCTAGTCTCTTTGATAATCTGAAATGGTGTTGTCATATTTTGTTCACATAGCGGTGACATGGAATTCCACTTGTGCTTGTGGTGGGACCTTTTTTGTTATCAGTAGGACTAAGCTGCATCAGAGTGAGGAGTCTTATTGTCCCTTTGAAGTTCTGACTTCGGTGTGACTCCAACTCTTTGGAGTGATCCATCTGTGCATCTCTCCAACATCCTGATAAGGATGTCTGCATGTTGGTGCTAAGCCTAAAGATCTTGCAAAGTGTGCAAAGCTTGGTACTCAAGGTTCTATGGTGATTATTGGCATGAATGAAAGCTAAGCCCCTAAAAGGGCACCAAATCGAATCTTGGAGGAAGCTAGAACATTAGATCTACAACTCAAATCAATCTACACCTCTCGTATGGCCAAGAAAATATGTGCATCCCTTGCTAAATGTTTAGAAAATATGTTTACATAGGATATTGTATTTAGCATAAGACCATAAGACCATATATTTTTACTCATTTAGGCCTCATAGATGCCTTGGCAAAGAAAATTAATTGTTCTCACAATATTTTTTTTAGGAATTTTGTCAAACTATTCACATGCATTGTCTATGCTTCTAAATTGTGTATGCATGTCGAGCAAGGCACCTACACCTACAACATCTGACAAAAAAAACCCTTTCTTTAATGGATATCTATACCCTATTCCAATGCTCCCATTTTTGCATAGGTTGGAGATGCTGGCAAAGGTTGTAGAGTCCAGTTTTAAACCTGCCAATTACATTTGCTTGAAAGTTTCTAAATCCATAGGAAACTATAAGGAACTTGAAATCTCATCCACATAATACAAGCCACAAAGAAAATTAATCACAATTTTTAACTATTCAAGAGAGATTTTTGCATAAATTCTTCTTTATTGATTTTTGTGCATAAGTTCTTGTAAAGGCCATGGTGATCAGAAGTGGCACTTGTAACTACATCATCTAACAAATCCACTTTCAATTATGCTTCTATGGATACCCATATCCTACTTAAAAGTTTCCACGACCTTTTTAGCAAAGCCATGTTGAACATATCCTACAATCATGGCATTCCATGAAACTACATTTCTTTGAGGCATTTTGTCAAATTGATCACATGCCTTGTCTCTGCTTCTACATTTCACATACATGTCCACCAAGGCACTTGCAATGACATCATATAACTAAAAACCCATTCCATTATGCTTTTATGGATGTCTACACAATGTTCCAAAGATCCCATTTCCGCATAGGTTGCAAGGATGTTGGCCAAGGTTGCAGAGTCTGGTTTTGCATCTGCCAATTGCATTTTCTTTAAAGTTTATAAAGCCTTTTCAAATAATCCATTTTACACGTATCTTGTTCAATCATTACATTCCATGAAACCACATTTTCTTGAGAATTCCTTAAAGTTGCACAAACTTCCAAATGTGAAATGTGTAAAATAGTTAATGTGCCTTGTGCATGTTTCTACATTTTGCATACATGTCTACTAAGGTAGTGGCCACTATGACATATGATGAAATTCCTCTATCCTTTATAGTTTGATTGAAGTCCATACCTTGTTCTAAAGCTCCCATTTTGGCATAGGCTGCAAGTATGCTAACAAATATGGACTGATGGGGTTGGAAGCCTATTCATTGCATTTGGTGAAACATGTGACTGCCTACTTCTGCACTTGGCATACATGTTAATAATATTATGTCAAAAAGTTATGCCAAAATTTAAAGATTAAAACATATAACCAACAAGAGACATGCATAAAATAAAAAAATTTGCTTCACCTCTCAAAATGATTTTAATTGTTACCATTGGATCCTTGAAATAAAGGTATGCAAAGACAATAGAAACAAAAACATGTATACAATGCAAGAAAAGACATCTAGGTAGGCACTATCCACAATAAAATCAAGTGGTACTAGACAACAACGTATACGAACATCCAAAAATAGGGCTTAAACAGTGCCCGACGATTGAAATATTTTGAAGTTAGTACATGAAGGAAGGTAAAAGGTAAGAGTTTTTATTAACAAGCACACACCATTACACTCCATCACTTGCTGCCATTGTAAAATGCCTCTTAGCGTTAATAGTTATGTTAGTATAAGGAGATCAAAGTTTATATTATATATTTTTTATATTTTTATTTTATATCATTTTAAGTGTATGCAATTTTTAATTTATTTGTTGTACAAATTAACCTTCATACTAAAATTTATCAATAAGTTATGGTTACAAATATTCTTGGTTCAAACTAATCTTTATTCATAGTTTTTTTCTAAGTGGAATTAGCCTCTATGGTGTGGTTTAATCTACCTCATTCAAATTCTAAAGTTCTTGCTTTTGAGTTGACCCTTTCTGAAGCTAGTTGTTATCTAGTCATCATGTGCATGAATTTTTTTGGATTATACGGATATGGACATGTATTTGTAAACATTCCTATATAATTAGAAATCAATTAGAAAGTATTAAGAGAAAGCACGATATTGAAATATCATTCAACTTGAGAGCATTCAAAATCCATATATTTGCATGTAGACACTACACCATTACACGAAGCTATTAGATTTTTGCATCTTCATCATTGGTGTGGTGTGATTGTGAATTTATGCTCATCATCTAGGGCTTGACTCCTACCAAGCAAATTTTAGGACTTCTCTTATCTTGAAGCTAGCCCTATTGTATTTTTAACATAGCCCTCTTCAAAAATAGGTTCAAGAAGAAGGCAAGCGAGTTTAGGAGGGCATGTCAACAATAAAGAAAGTTGTGCCAAGTAGACTAAATTGCATGTCGCAACCATATATAGTAGCATAGATTTCTACAAAGCCCTATTGCAAACTTTGATCTCTTATTTGAATTCAAATATCTAATTCTAATTACCTCTCATAATGCACTAACAATGTCAACTACAAAGTCAAGTTGCCTTCTCATGATAAACAAATAAACACCCCTATTCTTATTTGATTACCCATTTTTTAATTTTTATATCTACATTTAATTTATTTAATTATTTGATTAGATCTAGATCATATTTGTAAGATATAATTAAAAAAATTCCTCACAAATAATATTAATATAATACTTATATGTCACATCCCCGTTAAAGGCATGAAAATATTGCATTTAATATTTAAGGTATGGGAAACTTAGAATGGAAGGGAAGGTAGGTTGTTGGGGGAGACAAATGACTGCAAGCTCCATTGAATTAGATATAACCTCGAATGACTACTATTAATCTATAATTGACATGCATTTGACTTGTCCAAGGGAAAGAAGTGAAGACAGACAAAGACAATTTTATGGTGCAAGTATCAATGTGAAGGCAAAAAACAAAACCAGTAGCTAGGGGCACTAGAGGGGAGAGATGTCCATAAAAGTATAAAGGATAGAAGAATTTTGTTAGAGGAGGAATGGGTGTGCAATTTATCTAATCATTAAACAACCCTAAACTTGCCTAAGTGGATTGTCTATTCAATCTAAAAAATAGTTAGGACACTGAAGTATTCACAAAACAATCATAATTTTAAAAATAAAAATAGGAATAACTCTTACTTGAGGTATGTAGCGACTATGTGATCTACTAGTTCTTGTCCTAGCATCAATAGACAGAACTTCAAAATACATGGATTGCAATCCCTCTGCAGATGGCTTTCTACAAAAGCTCATAATTCTTGACATTTTACTAGAATCCTTCACCAAACTAGTTGTGTGCTCCCTATTATATGCTTCCATGGAGGGTGAATCCCCAATGACATTTCTTTTATTTGCCAGATACTGATCCCAATCAAAATCTATGGAACTTTTGTAAGCAATAAACTTGTCCCCCTACAATGACAAACCAATGATGATCTCAACATCAATTAAAAAAAACATTAAATGTGATATATTTCTATAAGAAATTGAAGAGAAATGTAATGCATACATTTTGTGTTGGAGTTGCTGATTGCTTTCATAGAGGATGGCTAATCTCATCCCTTCTAGAAGGATTCTTGATGCTCGGTGCTTGAGGTGATCCAAACGCCTTCTTCATTGTTTTGAATTGAAATAAAACCTATAATTCATAAGATACGAAGGCTACATATCAAACTTTATGGTTTACATGTTGCCATTGGCACTATTATTCATCAACAATCACCCTAAACCCCAAAAGAACTCTAAAATCAATGGGTCAAAAAATAACAATTCAACCCTACACTTCAAACTAAATAGATATCCACAGAAATTGCCGTATCGGCCCCAGGATTCACATTTAAATAGGCTACAATGATAAATGTAAAATAGGGTTAGAAGCTTACAAGCTTGATGGCCACTTCTTTGTTGGTCCGAATATTGGTGACAATGGTTCCAAGCATTGTGAGAATGCCATTGATGTTCCAGAGAAGGCACAGGTAAACTACCACCACCAAAGCAATGATTAGAGCATAGGTCAAAGACAAACAAGAGCTACAGTGCAATGTAGTTCCTGCCTAGTGTTGGCAAGGTAGTTTTGAGAGTCCTATAAAAGTTTAGTGCACTCAATCTGAATTGTAGTCTATAAATACAATGTATAAGAGTGTGGAAGAAAGTTGCAGACCATAGCATTCTATAAAAACATGAGATACAGTGGTGAGAGAAAGCATAATTCAATATTATAAGGGTTGATGAATTAGCTAAGGAATATCTATGCTTAATTACAGATCATTTTAGATATCATAATTCAACAAGATAGTTGTACATAATTAAAGGCTCTAGTTGATGGATTAGATATGGAATATAACTAAGTCAATTATGGATCAATTGAGAATCAACCAAATGCTTGAAAATTTCATAGCTTCAAGATTTCTCCTTCAAATTTTATCTCAACTTTGATCACTCTATTTTATTTCACATGCAATTGGTTCATCAGTATTAAGTTATTACTTGAACTAGATTGCACTTGTTCCATCAAACAAATCAAACAACCATATAAAACAATTCTTAAAAAATGATGAATGTTCATCTAAATCTCCTTATCTACCATTTCAAGCAAAACGAAAGTTCTATGGCTGAGATACCTAAATGGGGGATCATGAAAATCACATGATTAGGACTCATTTAGAAGTGTTGCAAGAGAATACAAAGGTACTTCTAGAAGACTAACCAAAGTAATAACACTTTCAACAATGTTTAAGGTATCTGCCCAAATTTCACTCTATCTTGGTCAGTAAATAGATCTATCCCAACATATTTGACTTAATACACACCCATGATTACCTATTTTAGAATCATCCACTTAGACATCTTGCAAACTTTCATTATTTGAGAAAGCTATACACTCCATTGCCTATTAACTAAGTATTTAACTTATGCTGCATAAGTTTAGGCCCCAGGACATACACATTTCTAGCTAATGATCCACCCACAACAATTGCAAAAATATATGCTACTATATTAATTCCAGTTGTCATCATTCTGTCCTCTAGAGGCCAAACAAATACATTAACACTACAACAGAGGAATACCATGATAACTAAAAAGCCCAGCAACCCGAATACCATCATGTAGATAGAGTTTCATAAAGCAAGAAAACATGATGGAAGCAGGAATATTTAATTTCAAAATACATTAAAGTAAAATAAAAGGGAGAAATATACTCCAATCCCTACACCAAACTGCTATTCACAATGCAAATTGATATTAGCAATGCATAAATGAACAGTATATTACATATTTGAAACTGGACCAATGCTTAAGATTACTTCAAGGAATTGAACAGACTTGGATTCCATAGTTTGTAACTCCCATATTTCATTTTTTGCAAAAATATTTTTGGTCTCAAATGAAGTGTGTTGGTGCCTGCTCGGAATTTAGGTTTCAAGCTTTTTACTTTCGCAGGCACCTTCCTAAAATCCAGAAAATTCTGTCTTTCGGCCTCTGCAGTAGAAAAATGTGCAAAAAATAGTTAAAATGCATGTATCTTTGTATATACAAAGAGGTTTGTATGTACAAATGCAAATATACATTGGCGGGCTTGCAAAATTTCCATCGGCCTTTGAAAAATAGTGAAAAAATGAATTATATGCATTTTTGAATGCATATCGGGTTTGCATATACATGGGAGAATCTATCACAAATTCTGGGAATATTCTACAGGTGTATGTGTGTTTGCTTGTATATCGGGTTTGTATGTTTAGATATACAACAGCTATATACAAGAGAAAAGATGCAAGCAGATATACAATGGCTAGATGTATTAGCGACATACAAATGGAATGTGCAAGGCAGAATGTACATTGTGATGTACAAGAGTGAATGTATGTCTGACATACATTGGGTTTATACAATGAAAAATATACAAAGAAACCCGACATGCATTTGATACAGTGCAAAGGATGCATCGGCCGATGCATATGCAAGCAAAAGATACAAGGGCCAATAATGCACAACAGGATATACAAGCCGGACTTCAAAGTTTATCAAATCAAGTTTGGAGGATGCATGCGAAGTAAGGTTGATAAAGGTTGTTTTCTTGTATGTTTGCATTGTATGTTTACACATACAAGGGTCAACATACAATCAAAATATGCAAAGGCAAGAATACAAGCCAGATTTCTAAGGGTTCTTCCAATCCAACTCATAAAGACATGGAGTTCGCGCTTTGTATGTATATCCGCATTGTATGTTTACACATACAAGCCGATATACAAGGAAGAAATATACAATTCGAACCCGAAGGAGAAATCAAATGCAATGGATAAGTGTCTGAGGTCCACGCCTTGTATGTATATTGCACTTGTATGTGCAATGCGATATGCAAAAGGGGGAGATACAAGTCGGAATGGAACTCGATTTTAAATTGTTCTATAAAATTTGAGGTTCAACTTGTATATAAGGTGATTGTATATGCTTTTACATATACAAAGGGTGAAAAAGGTAAAATGAAGGGTGGAAAAGTCAGTGATAGGAAAAAGCTGCCTACGTGGTGTGATATCAATGGCTCTTGACTTTTCTGTAGGATTTTGAGCCGTGGATCTCAGCAATGGGGGATGATCAATGGCCATGTTTTAAAACTTCAGCGAGGGTTTTTCCTTGTATGTGGCTGCATCTTGAGCGGGAAAAATTCAAAAACACGTAGTTGCAACACTTCCAAGAGGCCACGGGTAGGTTGATCATAATGGTAGTTTGTAGAGTGCATGGTGGGTGGAGCGACGGGCCAACTACCAGATTTAAGATGAAAATCCTGGAGTGGCGGCACGTTCCCCAAGCCTATTTGCTCCTCCCTCTTCCTCTCTGCATTGCATTCATTATTTTGAGCACCATTCTGATCATGCAATATATCTGGCAGGAATTTTGACTTGTCATGTAATTATTTTGCTGAGTGTACAGTCTTGCTATAAAATGCAAACTGTGTTACTCATTGTGGTTGTTGAAGACTTGGGCAATTTTGGGGGAAAAATAATGAAAGATAGAGCATTTTCTTGGTTGTTTATTTCTGTTGGAGTTTATGAGTTGCATTTGAGTGCATCTTGTACATATGTTCAGTTTTATGTCATTTTATATGAAAAATGTTTCATTGCATGTGTTTATCTATCTGTCTCCATTTGTTGTATGCATTTTCTTCTTTTGAATCTGTTTGCTAAGGGTTTCTCAGATTCTAGGGTATAGATTTCTATATCACATGCTTGATCTCTAACTTCCATTCAAGGAATGGATTAAAATGTTTTAGACTAAGTATGGGGAAGATTGTATGTCTGCTGGGATGTTTGTAAGTAGAGATAGTTAAATACTTATCCTTGGGTGGTGTTTGTAAGGCAAATACCAGTTTTGACCCCTTGAAACTTGAATGCCAGTTGCAAGCCATTCTCTTGTATATGTCTAGTTGACTCCTTTCCCTGAGATAGGCACCAGTCTGCTTCTTGTGTAGTAGTTATGATCCAAAACCCCTTGTCTTGTATCCAAAATATCAGAACAAATCATTCCATATTTCCAACCCGTTAGTTGTAGGAGTAGGATTAGGATTCCCTACATGCTCTCATCCACAACTAGACAAATATGTCCAAGAATGTTGCCCACCTTGTGATTTATCACATAAATCTTGGTCCATACATGAGAGTATTCTACCTGTTCTGAAAAGCTAAATCATTCTATCATTGGGTGTGTCAAGGTTAAATCTTTAGCTAATAGGGATACCCCCTTGGTGCAGCAGGACTAGAAGTGAAGGGGAGGCAGCTCACGCAACCTCCTGTATTAGTTGGCTGAATCTGCCTATGCATTGGAACTGGCAAACCCTCTACTGATTCGGAAAGAAAACCAACAAAGTGCAAAAAGGGTCTTCATAGATTCTAGCTTCAAACCAACCATATTTTTCACTCAGCATCTTATTTTTTTGTCACTATAATAGTGTCTTTAAGATGGTTCATTGTCACATATAAATTATAATTGGCTTCTCATGCTTTTCTCATTATCGATATCATACAATTTATTTGCAATATTATCCTCTTATAAATAAATAAAAAGTGTCAGAATAAATTGATTTACATTCATCATTTTAATTGCACAAACCAAGCAGTTCATACTCTTGCAGTGATAGCTATTAGATGTAACAGCCAGGCCATTGCAAGGCAATTTTCACCACAAATTGGAAGTATGGGAAGAAAAAAACTTAAACAACAATAGGACCAAGAATCATCAAAAAGGGATATTTAAATCCTTACTAGGGTCCTTTAGATTCTTGAAAGTAAGAAACATGTTCAAAATGTGTTTGTTGAAAATGCTTTAGAAACGTTTACATAAATTTTGGCCTATTTTTCTAAAAAGGCCATAATGGGGTTTCAGTTTTAGCAACAATTTTTTTTGTTTCTGTGCTAGAAAAACAAAGAATTGATTCAAATACCTATAAAAATTGCTCTAGGGCCTTGGATCAATTCCTTGGAGGTGACTCTTTTATCTTCTATTTGCACTCCCCTTCACCTCACCTCCAATCTTCCATCTGCTATACCTGCCTGAGTTATTCACTATCAACCATTTTTTTTTTTCTTCCGACTGTTCCCCTTCATTCCTGAATCGCTACTCTCCAACTATATGGAGTTCAATCTCCTTCTAGAACCCACCCACAACAACCATTCCCCCTTTTCTCCTTAGGCCTCCCCCAAAACTTCAACCCTAAAAGCCCCCAAAAGTTGGAGACCTCGTCCATGTCGATTGAGAGGCCATCTATAGGAGCCATTTTGTGGAAGCGAAAGATTTCATCTGCCCAGAAAGAAATGGTTTTGGGATTCAGGAAGTCCAGAAAATAGGTGGTGCCTGGTCATACTTGACCCATGTAAGGTTGTCCTTGATACTTTATAAATACGTCTACAACCATTCCACGCTGGTAGGTACCATAGCTTTCATCGACATGGATGCCTATTGCAAAAATAAACACAGACCAAATTTATTAGGATGACAGTAAAATAACATTCTACAAACAAATTTATGGGGTATGAATGGCATACCTGGATCGATGAGGACAACATAATGAAGACCATTTGCATGAATTCGATCGAGGAAAGGGCACATCTTATCTTCAGGTCCACATAGCCCCCCCCCCCCCCCCAAAAAAAAAAATGCTCTGCACGCGGGAAGCAAAACCTAGGGATCTTTGGTGGGAGAAGGCATCGAGTTCTTACTTTCTTAAAGAATGATTGCTCGCTTTTAGATGGATAGGCACATAGGTGCAAACCCCACTGGTTGTCGTTACAGATGGATGGAGACTTTCGTCAAACTCTCGTTGAAAGTTCCACTATAATGGTGGCGCTATGTAGGGTGGGAGGGTATAGATGGAGCCTCCCACATTATGAATCTCAAGTGGTTTTGGGGAGACATAGGGATATCAGGCTGACAAAAGAGAGTGTCTCAATGATACAATGATGAAACCCTACCTATCAAGAAATTTTTTATGATAGTTATCCATTGAACAACGCCCTTAAAATACTATGACATACCATAGTAAAAGTAAAATTATATATAAACCAAATACATATGTATTTTAACAGTTTGTCAAAAATCTCTCCTTTCATCTGATATAGTCTTTTGAAAATATTGGTTGTATTTTATGGCAAAAATGCTTAAATACGGTTATACGGCCATCAAATTTAATCCTTGGATGAAACTACCAAAGACAAAAGACATCGGTGGAAGTGATGAATATCTGTGGGATATAAATATGAGTCCCAGTGATACCTTGATATAAAGCAATGACATAAAGAAAGCATGGACCCAAGATATAATAAATTATTTCTAGGAACATATATATGCAAGTAGTAGACAAACATCTACACATCTAATCTAGTGTTAGCATATGAATCCATCTAGTAGCTAGGGATAAACATATAATGTTGATAATGAATTAAGCAATTGTGATCACAAAATAAATGGGCCTTACAATGAGGTTGGGCCTTACAACTACTAATTGATTGAATTTTAGTTGACAAATCCAATATATCTCATATTTTTCTAGGAAAACCAATCAAATTTCTTCATAAGTATGCACAATGTACTAGATCATATTGAAGAATATATTTGGTTTTAATATAGTTTACTTATACTGAGATCTAACATAGTATTATGATCAAATTGGAAAGAAAAAAGAATAGAGGAGTAATAGTCATTTATTTAGTCATTTTTATTTGTCTGACCAATTATTTAGTTGTGTTTTTTGCTTGCTGACCAAATTAGTAATTTATTTAGTCATTTATTTGGTCATTTATTTAGTCATTTCAACTGATGACCAAATTAGTCATTTATTTAGTCATTTCAACTAATGACCAAATTAGTCATTTTTTAGTCATTTATAGTTGTGTTGCAATAAATTTTGGTCATGGATCTAAAAGGTTTAGTCACCTGATCATTTATTTGCCATATTTCTACTAGTGTCTATACTCTTGATGCTACTATCTAACAAAATTTTATAACTGTCTAGCTTAATCTTCAACTTTGTTATTATTTTATCATCAAATTCCTTCCTAACCTTTATATTAGCAGACTTCTCAAAAGATTCTAAATAAGTACTTATTGAGTTTATCAAGCCTTTGAGCTGATCAGTTGATGACAATGATGTATCCTTTTGGTATGTAGGCATCAACTTCTCCAAAATACTAGATGCTTCTCTGATGAGCTCACTGTCCTAGATGTGAGACCTTAGAATTTCTTCTTGAGCTTTTGCTTGGACAATTTATACTAGTTTGAATTTATGCAAAGGAGACATTAAGGCCAAGTTTATTGGTCCTTGCAGAAACTCAGGTGCATCCATCACTTGTGTTCCTTGTTGCTTCTCCAAAAATTCCTTGATAGAATTTACTAGATCCTGTGTGCTAGTAGTGTCTCTTGTCATATCATCAAACACTTTTCCTTCTTGATTTTGCTCTAGGGGTTCTAGGTCCATAGTCTTTTGTTCATCAATGTTTTGTTGCGGAGGAGGGATCTTCTTAGCTTGTTCATTTTGTTGATCATTAGCTTTATTTTGTTCTATAGTCTTCTCCTTGTTTTCTTGGTCATCATTTTGCTAATCTAGAGCAGGACTTATCCTTGTTTGGTCCTTGTTAGCTTTGTCTTAACCATTAGTAACAGGGGCTTGATCAGATGCAGGGTTTTGATCATCTTCTTTCTCCTTTAGCTCTTCATGAATTTTGTCCTACCCTTGATCCAAGCTAACTTCTGGAACAGATGTGTCATCATCAACACTTATATCTTCTTTATCATAAATGTTTGGGATGTTGAGATCTCTTAGGATATCAAGTATTTCTTGTTCTATATCCTTCACAAAATTTTCTATATTCCCATACATTAGAGTGTTGATCCTTTTCTTTATCTCAATTTTATCTCCAAGGATCTTGAAGACTTTGGATCTCTCCTCAAAAGTCACATCTAGACACAGTTTCAACAGTGTATTTTCTCTTGTCTCCAAGTCTTTTACCATTGGTGCTTCCTTCTTAACAAACATTATACTTGTAAGAGTGTCAGGGAGATCTACAATCACCTCAATGAGAGCTCTATTATATATCTCCAAATGTCTAATTATAGCAATCTTAATGATGCTTTTGTTGCATCACATAATCATCATACAGTTGAGCTATAGGCTTTAGATTTCCATCAACTGTTATAGCCTTCAAGACATCCTCCAAATTTATTGTACCTTCTCCTTTCTCTATTTCAGCTTGTCTTGGCTTTTTGATTCTACCATTACTGGATGGCTTCTCCTTTTTGTTCCTAGAGGCTTTAGTAGCCTTCATTTTCATTTTCTTCACTTCCTCATCTAACTTAGTTTCCTCATCATCAACCCCTATACTCACATGCATCCTTTTGGCTTTGGTCTCCATTCTTTTGTGCTTTTCATCATTAGGTTTCTTTGCAGGGGTTTCCATAGAGGGTGTGGGACTGGAGGATGTAGATGTAGTTTGTGAAGAAGTTGTACTTCTTGTTCTTTTCCTTGTTACCACAGGCTCCTTCTCTTTTCTCTCAGACTCTTCCTGAGTCTTTTCAGGCTCACCCTGCTTCATTTTTTTAGCTGCCCTAGCTGCTTCAGCCCTTGCTCTTGTTTTATCAATCTCTTCTTTAGTAAGTCCTATGCTTTGGGCATATTCATCTACCATTTTCTTCACCTTTTTTTAAGTTTCTAGATTTCTCAATTCAACATGAACTTTTATAGGTAACTCCTCATAGGTACTAAACCTTGCCTCATTAGTGTCCCTAGATTTGCTCAACATGAGCTCAACATAAACATTTGGTATATTCTTAGCTACTTCATAGCCCATTGGAAGGACCCAGACTGTCCTAGGCTCAACAACCTCCATCATGCATTAATCTTTGTTAACAATGAAACATATATCATTTTTGTATTTTTCAGCTATTGATTCCGGTATCCTTTGCCTAGATTGCATTGTCTTTTGAAAATTATTGAAGTAGCCCCACAAGGTTGCATTCTGTGCATCTTGGCTTCCTATGCTATTCAGGTGGTTTCTGATTTGAATGGAAATTGGTTGACCACTAGACCAAATCAACTTCATTCCCAGTAATTATTGCATGAAATAGAAAAATAAGCAAATGATCAACATACAAAACTTGAAGGGATACTTTTGCTCCTTTGTCTTCTTTAAATTTTCAATTAACTATTGTCGGAGCAACTCACAAAGATCATAATCTGCATTCTTCTTAATCATTTCAAAGGCGGTGTATATGGCAATACTAGAGATAGAGTTCTCCCAGTTTGTGAAGTAGATCTTGTAACCAATCACCATTAATGCAAACCTAATTGTGTGGTCTTTAATGTCGTTGATTGACAATGCCCTTTTATTGAATTTGGCTCCAGTGGCTTCCATCATTGTGCTATTTTTCACGGCTTTCAACACAGGCACTATTCTGGTGGAATTCAACCCTGTAACAACCCTTATAGCATCTTTTGTGATCATGAATGGTGTGTTAAGTCACATAAACTCATTGTGAACTCTACTCAACACATACCAGACCCATGAGGCCTTTGGAAAAGACTAAAAATCAATGTATTGTACAAAATTCTTCTCTTTTAGGGATTTGTATTCCTCCTTCAATTCATGTCCCTCGCCACATAGATGATTCATATATATACAATTCCCCAAGTTTTCTATCATTGTGTTCATCTAGGGCAATGTGGATGTAATCCCTAATATCTTCTTCATGCATCACACCATAGGGTACTTTAAAAAATGCACCGTCCAGATCAACTTGAGTAGACTTGTATGGATATTTCTTAAATTTTGGTCATGGTCTCTCAGTGACATCAATAACTCTTAGCGTCACCATTTCCATAAGAATACAAACAAGTTCACGGTAGGGTTTTAAACTGTAAATACCTCTTTTGTGAATTAGGGTTTTCTTCACTTGAAATCACTCTGAGTTGCTTTGAATCACTGGAAATTGTTGAGGTCGCTTGGAATTTTGCTTCAATTCACCTTGGACACTTGATAGCTTGAATGCAAAGTGATTAGTCTTTTAAATGTAACCCTTTTATGTAAGAACCTAGTCGTCATAAATGTTGTTCAAAAAGTTGCCAAACACTTCATTGTTAGACACAGTCAATTAAGATTGCTTCGCAATGTGCCATATCAGGTCTTATTCTATCAATTTCTTCTCCAAATGATCCATCCAATACTTCTTTAGCTCATACCTTAGTGCTAGATCTCAACACCCACTATTTTGCTAGGGGATCAAAATATTCATTAAAAGCTCCCCCTGAGCCAGAGCTCCCAATTTACTTCTCGGAGGAAGTATTTGTACCAGAAGTTGGTGCGGACTCATCCTTGACCTCTTTTACATCCTTCTTAATCTAGACCTTGCTCATTTCTTTCTTGATTTCTGTTGGATCAACCTTGATTTTTCCTTTGTCTTCCCTCTGCTATGTTTTCCTCTTCTCTGAAGAATAGTTTTTTTTCTCATTCTTGCTTCTACAAAATCTTGCAACATGTCCAAATCCTACAACTGTAGCATACTACAATCCTCTATCCTTCATTCTTTCCATTAATTGGATTCATTCTTGACCTACATTGATTGGCCATATGCCCAAATCTATTGCATGCAAACCACTTTCCATTGAAAGATTGAGTGTTCCTTACATTATTGAAACCATTCCTTATCACAGTCCTACATTCACTTGATTTATGACCAATTCTTTTGCAATTAAAGTACTAACCTAAGAATGATGGAACATTTTGATTTATTTTGCTCCTACACTGAGTAGCCCTATGACCAAACTTATTGCATTTGAAACAATAGCCATTGAAGGATGGGTACCTTTGAGCATTTGGTTGCCTAACCAGAGGTCTTCTAGGTCTATTTCTCTGATTCCAGACCTGATTTCTTTTGCCTCTCCCCATCTCAGTGTTAACTTGTCCTAATTTAGAGCTTTCTCCTCTTTCAAATCCCAATCCTTGCTTGTCATCAGGACTTTTCTGACTTGCAATCAGCTCATCAAGCTTGGCAGAGCTTATTTTGAACTTTTCTTTATAGCTATTAGCTACTTCTATATCAAATTTCAGAAGAACAACATCTTTTTCCAGCTTTTCACATTCTTCAGACTTGTCTTTCAAGACTTGATTCAGATGCTCCTCAACCTTTTCTTTCTCTTCAATCAACATTAATAAATCATTTAGGGTTTCATTTGCTACTTTCAATTATTCACTTAGTTCTATGCTCCTATCCTTTGATCTCTTAACTTGTTCTCTTAGCTTTAGGATGCATTCATTAGCTTCTTTGACATTTTCCTTCAAATCTTGGAAATCTATTTCATACTTATCAAGATCTTCAATAACAGTTCTTAGTTCTTGATTACTGACATATGTGCAATTATCAATTGTGACACTACCTGTAGCAAGATACCTTCTAGCTGCCATGAGTAAACTTTCCCAGATCTTCCTTAAGCTATTAAGTTTCTTCTAAGGAACCTTTTTCTGACACCAATTGTTGAACATAAAGAATACTAAGAGGGGGTGGTGAATCAATATTCTGTAAAACCTTTCTTTCCCATATTCATTGATCCATTTACCAAATTCAATAACATGAAAGCAAAATAAACATAAGAAGAGCAACCACAAAGTCATAACACATAGGCACCAGGATTTTTACGTGGAAAACCCAAAAAGGGAAAAACCATGGTGAGTGTTAGCTCACAATATATTATGATATCAAAACTAAATTACATGAAGGCTCACTACCTTAGGGCTCACTACCCATGGACTCACTATCCAAAGAAGTGCTCATTACAATAGGCTCATTGCCATAAAGAAGAGAAGAGAAGATAGTGAAAGGGTGGCTCACTTTCAAGAGAAAACTGCTACAAATGCATCTACATAATGCTGAAATGCAATTCCATTAATAGCTCAATAAACACATTCACAAGTCTTCATCATATCTACCCTACTTTTCTGCTTTGCTTCACATGTACTCTGTTCTTCTACCCTTACTGTTCCTTTCTAATCACAAAATAGCCTCAGATCACATACACATTGAATTCACACCACATTCTCACACTTTTTCATCCCCAATACCGAAATCTATCAAATATATATATCTGCAATAGGAATTATCCCAAAACTAGGTCGTCATGCAAAATATGAAACTTGTATACCAAAGTTATACCTTATCGGCTTGATTCTTTACACAAAAAACAATGCAAACCCATACAATCATTTAGGAATCTTCATATAGGTCTGGAATTATTATTGAACCACTTAGAATAATGATCTAAGCATGATCTCCTTACCACACATAGATCCAACTGTGTCTTGACCTTATCTCAAAATACATACTTAAACCTTATTGTCTGTCATATCATAACTTCTATTACAGACCACATGAAGCTTAAAAATTTACATCAAACATTCATTAGACATCACCAGTCATACCTTCATGACTGCAAGTCATAATATTCTTATGTGGTGAATTGCAAACCTCTGAACTATTGACTGTCACTGTAGAACACTGTCAATCTAAATGCCGATACTCAGTAACTTGTAGATGATCTTCTGGTGAACTTCAAATGCTACAAATATTGAATTAGATAGTTAACATATGTGCTTACAACACCTTCAATTCACATATCAAAATAATTAATAGTGGAGGAATACAGAGTGAATTACCAAGTGTTCTGCACTGTTCTTACTAGACTTAGGCAATTTACAATATGACTTACAAAGATTGTCAAGTCATGAAACTCAAGATATAACATTACATAACATCTAATTATAGCATACCAGAGCCGCATAGCAATATCTTCATATGTGAAGGAGTACCAACTGGATTTCTATCCCTAGCTCAATGTGCTGCCAATACTTAGTCAATTTGGCTAAGTCAATCTTACTGGACTAAAATACTATACACATCTTTGTCTCAGGAGTTGTCTTCAAACATGTCAAGTTGTTGCCATTAATGGAAACATCAAATCTCCAACATATCAATAGTGTCTCTTGACTATGTTGCCAACAACCACTACCACATATCCCCTAGTGGGTTTGCCCAAACCCACATGCCAAACTACATGATGGCTCCTAAGTTCTCACAACTGAACCTAGGTTACCCAAATTATCAAGCTTTCCTAATCTTTCCTACATATCTAATATGATTAACATTCAAATATTCCACTAAAAGAAAGTTTGAAATAATGAACTTGAATTAAGTTCTTTTTGCAGGTTTATGATTGTGTGTGCAAAGAAGATGTAGATTAGTGTCTCCTAATACTATATCTCAAAACATTCTAACATTAATTAAAAATCACTAGATTTAGGATGGAATATTGATAAGAGGCTATACAAAACTATGATGAAATAGGACAAATGGGATGTACAAATAGGAAAATTGACAAAATTACCAAGTCTAAAATGAAGGATCAATGAATAAGTGGATGTAGGTGCACCTATGGAGTTTGTCTCAATAATAAGAAATCAAGGTTAGCTATAGATACTACCTACAAAATTTGGGAACTCTATGATCAAGGGGGTCAAGGTAGTTTAAAACATTAAACCCAACCTAATAGCAATGGCCTGCTCTGACAACCTACTTGACAACAATGACTAGGTGGTAGCATTGTCCTAGAAGATGGTAGGGTCCTAAAACATGGAAAAGATGTTGTTGATAATGATACAAATATTATAAAAATTATACACCTATCAAAGATAAACAAAAGGTATGTAATATGATATAAACTTGTATAGCCCTAATACACATGAAGAAGATAAACAATTCAAGATGGAAAGATGGAATGGTTTCACATGGTAAATGATATGGTATGGTGCTAAAATTGAATACGGATGTTGATAATAGTGTATAAGATTATCCCTAGAGATTCCACCTCTTGACCTACAAAGGAATTTTCAAACCCAACAAGAGACTTTCTAATCTTTAATCTTGAAAAAGAAGAGAGAATGAAACAAATCTAGGCAACTTTCACCTTATAAAACCCTAATTTTTTAATATATATGGATTCTTGGTAGTGATATGGACTTGTGAAATAAAATTAGACCTTTAACCATGTAGCTTTAGGCCTGAGATCAAAGAGTAGTGACCTGGTGAATAACCTTGACCTTCCTACGCTGTCTATAGGGTAGCCTTGACCTAGAGGGAAACCTTTACCTAGAGGGTAGCATGGTCCATTGTCTCATGATTTCATAAAATTTTGTAGTATGCTTCTTTCCAATATGATGATCACTTATTCATACTATAAATTTGTATGAATCTTCACCTATTTTCTTGTATTCCTCCTATGAGATCAAAAGTGTATAGGAAACATTACAAAAATAAATGGTTATAGGGGAGTCTACCTTAGGCAACCCCTTGCGATATTTTAACCATAATCTGCATCAAATTATAGATATAAAATGAAATTATAAACTAATCTATGTAATGAAATCACTCAAATTCAAACCATAAATAAGTGAACCCTAAGTGGTAATGGTAATGGAAACTAGAAGCAAGGTAAACCAAGAGTAGTAGGAGAATGATTAGGGAAATAAGATAGAAACACAACACAAAATGATAAATATATATTTGAAGAGGATTGATATAGGGAATGGAAAACATAATTATAAAACACAAGGTTGAGGCTCCGATGGGAGAATGGGAAACAACACTCAATGAGGGTAAATAGGGGCAAGGCAAGACAAAAGGAGATGGAAAATAAAACACAAAGGAAAGATGGAAAGATGAGAATTAAGGGATGATGTAAAGGGGTAAGGTGGGGTATAAAATTAGAAAATTAGAATGATTTGGTGATGTTTTTAGTGAAATGGAAGACACACATAAACTTAGGCTTGATAAATGGAGGAGATGATAGGAGATGAAAAAATGGGATCAAATGGAAATAAAAATAGCAAAGGATGGATGGAATGGATTTATAGAAGAGATAGGATGATAATATTGCAAAATATTAAAATATTACATGAAAATAAAACAAAATCCATTAAAGGAATTATCTCACCAATTGAAAACACTGGAAAACAACCACCTAGTGATAAAGATTATGTTGTAACAATGTTCTAGGGCCTTATAAAAATTATATCAAAGGTTTGAAGTGAATCTAACTCACTACTATAATTTTTAAAACTATGTGGAAGTGTCACCTATGAGAATATATGGCCTAAACAATACAAATAACTCAAAATTTCACTTTTCCTATGTATAAATGAGGCAATGTATGCTTAATTTCAATATTTTTCTAAGGAAAATTGAGAATGAAAATACTGTAGGTTGGAAGTCCTACAAATTAATAAACCCACATTTCAATTTGGTGGTAGAAAAATGAAAGGCCAAGGCTAACATAGTGTGTGTCAACTTGTGGGAAGTAACCTTAATGCCTAATCTAGCTCATTTTTTAGGAAATCTCAAGCTTGAAGGGGGCTATCTCATGGTTAGTGGTAACATTAAATGTGATCTTAGGAACACATATTTTAATAGGGGTGAAAAGGGGGTTTGGACATAGGTTAGGGCTAAGACCAATATTTAATAGTTTATCAAAGGGGAAAGGGGGGAGAGATTAAATAAAAATGAAATAGGAGGTAAGGATACATGGACGGGGATAAAATTACACAAAAAATTAGAAAAGGATAACAACAAATAAAGTCATAAGAAAAAGTAGGAAAAGGGGACACAAATGGGTAGGGAAGGCTTGGGCTAGGAACAAGAGGCCAAAAATGGGCTAAAATGGACACTAAAAACATAATAATGGTGTTGCAAATTTTGTAATTTTTATTATTACATCCACCACAAATAGTTCATGACCCATTCTATGAGACTTAAGGAGGCCTATAAAACCACCAAAAAATAATACCATGGGCACAAACAAGGTCCCAAAATACCATGGTAAGAATGTTCACAACCCACTCCAAGAGAGTGGCCTCCAAAATTAGAATGTAACTTCTCCACAAATGTCTTTGACCTCCATTATGCAAGTTTCAATGTTTAACTCTAAAGCACTCCCATTAGTGACTTAGGTAGATTTCCCCCAGTAGATTTGGAACTTTATGTGACTTTATTGATTACAAAATTCTTGTCTATGACCCACATGACTAATACATGTGATGACACTTTATAAGTTGAGTGAGCTTCAATTAACACATCTTAAAATAGCTCAGTTATGATGCTCATAACAAATAAAGTTTGTGGTACTTTATAGTTCAATGCAACTACAATACTTGTTATGTTATCCTTGTTCTCAAAGTGTGTAAGAAAAATGCAAAAAGCTAAAAATAAATTTCTAGAATAGAATGAAATAAAATAGAAAGAACCACTACACTGTACAAGAACAAAGCATACACTTTCAAAAGTCATGTCCTAGAAGGGAGTTTGTTTGAGAAAGTCATAGCTCTCAAAAAGTCTCAACATAGGAACCATGCAACAAAAAAGTATAAGAAAACTTGATTTATAGAAAAATAAAGTGTCATAAGTAAAAACCAATTACATCATTGTGAAGTGCTTAGAAAATTGGCCCATTTCAAAAAATATCTTGCAAAAATATCTTCGTATAGCCGAGAAAAGGCCTCTTGAAGTTAGACATAAAATTTTAAAAACTACTCCAGTGGGGGGTACTATTACGGTGGCAGGTTGGTGGCTTGTAGGGGGCGCTTGGTTGGTATAATGGTGGCACCACCAATTTATGTGGTAGTAAGGTGGCAATTGGGTGGTGCAGAGATATGGAGCCACTTTTGTAGCAAAACTAGATGGCATAGTATAGTGGAGTGCTACTGCTAGGTGGAGCTATAGTTGCCACTAGGTGGAGGAGGCAAAAGGACCACTAGAATACTATTACAACTACTAGGAGACTATGTAGTCATTAGAATTTTTTATTGCAAGGTGGTGAGAATTGATCCCCAACAATCCCTACTCAAGGTAGGGGTTGTACCCTACAGTAGCAAGGTATGAGGTACCCTCATGTCCATTACACATAGAGCATATGCATTTTTTAATGCACTTTTTTGATAAATCAATAAAAAAGATGCTTTATATATATATTTTTATTTATATTTGTATTCCTATTGCACAATACTAAACAAGGAGATCATGTGTCTCTTCTAGGCAAAAAATGCCCTTTCCTCCAAAGTACTCCAATTTTGATAATTTGACAATTGATCTATGATTTTTGGCCACTCTAGACATAATGGTGTTATTTTTTAACTCAAAACTACCTCATAATGCATGTTGTCTACAAAAAACCAAAATTAAACCATGTAGGTAAAAAAATGGTTACTTGAATTCATAGTGTTTTATTTTGCATGAAAAGAAAGCCTAACCTAGCTAGTTTGACCCTTCTAAATGCAATGGAACAATATATTTCTTCTCCAATAGCCTCCTACAATAAGTGATTTGAAAACACACCAACTACAAGAATATAAACCTAGGAAAAAGAATAGAAAGACAATCCTAAATTTGAAATAAAATGCCATCTAATCTACCCTACTCTGATACCATGTTAGATTTAATAATGAACTTGTAATTATAAATCTACCCTAATAAAAACACAACAAAAACATTAAATAGACAAGAATTTCAACATTATAATATTTGAATTCAATTAGATTATAAATGAAAGGAAACAATCTTTAAAACATATAGCCTTTGAGTTTTTGAATCTAAAAAGGATAAGGAAAAATCATAAAAAAGAAGGGAATGATATTTACTCATTATCCTATCCTACCCAGGTAATAAAAAATAAATTATCTAAGTAAACTTAGTATAATAGGTGCAATATAAATATTACACCAACACTTTTATTGTATTATTCATAGATTAATGAATTAATCCATATCTTTAAGGACTTGGTGATTTAATTAAATAAAATAACTATTTAATATTCTTGTAAGATGTCTACACCTTTATAACACCTTTTGAGAGCTATATTAATGGTTAAGTAACATATCAAATAGTCCTTTCTCCTCCTCTTTGTTTCTCTGATCTAAAGTTCTTCATCCTCTTCAATTGAATAACTTTAGTTATTTCATCCATTAATGTCTCAATTCATAGTTTGATTTCAAGTAAACTTGTAGGAATAGTTTGAAGAATTTAGTCAACCAAGAAATTAGAATCTAACTAGCGGGGCCTAATTACACAAGATTATTTCTCACACACATCACTTAGTTTTATATATGAATGCATCTAGATTTTGTGACTCTAATGAATCATGTGATCCTTAATTGTTTTTAATATGATAGAATTTCTATATGTTCATTCCCTTTATCTATCATTCTAGGTCAATGAACCTCTATTTAATTTATGTTGGTAGGAACAAAAGTATGATGTCTTGAGGACAAGACATGGTTTAAACCAAGGTGATGTTGGTAGGAACACAACTAAAAAGAAGACATTAATGAATTAGGTTAAAAACTCTTAGGGCAACCTAATCTCATCCATGTCAGTTTGAAAACCCATAAGGGAAACCTAATGGAGGCTTATGGTAAAAAATCACAAGGATTCCATAAATAATTCTATCATAAGTGTTTTACACCCATCAACAAATAACAAAGATGCATAGGAGGTATCACAAGGCCAATGACCAAACAATGTGGTATAATCAAATGCTTTGTGATACCAACGAAAATTCATATCTATAAGAGAACGAGTCTAGAGACACATCCCTACATTATAGGATTTTATCATAGTAAGGAGAATGTACCACACTATTATCCCCATTTCTAGAAAAAAAGTTGCATACCCTACAAAAATCCCTTTACAAATCAATGTCATTATTCCTTTCCAATTTATCATCCATTCTTGAAATTTGAGAAATGGTGTCATCTTAAAGGTCTCGAAAATAAGTCTAAGTATTATGAAAAACAAAATTTAAAAGTCTAAGACAAGTGTTTTTGAATGTTTCATTGTCTAGATGAACTTTTGTAGTTTCCAAAAATTACTTTCTAACCTCTAAGCTTTATAAAATATAAAGTAAAGTTTTCTTGTCATTTTGTATTTTTAAAAACTTCTCTTCAATCTCAGAGCCCTAATCCCATTTTGGGACAAAGAATCGAAACTGACTATTGCAAGTATGTGCCTAATTGGTGTTGTCATTGATGCCAACATATCTATATTGTCATTGGTGTCAACTGTGCTCTTACTTTGTTGAGGATATTGAGAAAATTAGCTCCTCTGGTGATAACAATGTGTTGCAGTACAAATAGTGCATTACATGTAGAAGGACAATCCTAAAGAATGCTCTGCATTTCCTGTAGAATAAATATCTTTACCTATAGATTGGAAGTTCTTTAGAAGCATGTTTGAAGATGTTATATATTCTGAGTTTGAGCCTTCAGTATAAAGAATTGAGTGAGTTGAGTTCACCAGAGTGAAAACAACTTTTTTTGTGTGTTTGGTGGTGACAGGGAGAAAGTGTTTTGCTCCACATTCCTCCGCATTGAAGTATTTTGGCCTGTGGTTCTGGAAGTAAGTCTATGATGATGTTAAATGCCTTCAAGTGTAATGGTTCATGATTTGGTGGTCCGCAAGCTATCTTTTACTCATGACAATGACTGGCAGTGTTGTTCTTGTGCTCTGGTTTGAAGAACCTTATTGATTAAGTTGTTAGAGATTGTACAGTTGTTCTTGGCGATTACAATGTGCTTGTGGGTGTCTCTTGATCATGCTCCTACATTTGGATTGGTCTGCAAGGTTGAATTCAGATCGTGCATGAAGCGTGTTCTTGAGAATACTTGTGTTTCTTGAGAATACTTGTGTTAACATTAGTCTTGGTCGATCTAGTTGAATTCATCATCTGCGGAGATGCATCGAAGATTGTGATAGTGTGTTGTAGCATGGAAGATTGTGTTTGAGTCCCAGCTAAGGTGTGGCATGATTCACATACATTCTTATATCTTTTCCTTATCTAAAGTTATATTAGATTTAGACTTATTTTATGTATGTTTGTAATGCTGACCTTGGAGATTGTTCCAACGGTTGATGATTGTAATGCTGACCTTGATGATTATTCCAAGGTTGATGAAGTGTATAAATACTTGTAATTGAGTAGTAAAAATGTATCCAAGAGAAAAGATGCGAAGAAAAAGTGAAATAGGGTAGCAGAGCAGAGCAGAGGTGTTTGTGCTTCAATGGAACTAAACTTTGGCATGAAGTAGATGTTGTTATCTCAGTTCAACCCTTTGGCAGTGAGCCTCTATTTTTTGGTATTGATATAACTTACATATTTCTATGGGCTAACACCCACCATGGTTTTTCCCTTTTAAGGTTTTCCACGTAAAAATCTATTGTCTCCTATGTTGTTTATGCTTTTGTGTTGAGCTTCTCATTTGATGCTTTCATGGTTATATTTAAATATATGTAATTGATAAGTTGATAATCATATCTGGTTAAAAGTTTTAGGACAACTGTTCACCCCCCTCTTAGTTGTCTAGTGCAGTTCAATAATTTGTATCAGAGCAAGGTTTCTCTGAAGAAAGCCTATGAGCTTGAGGAAGATCCAGGGGTCTTATAAGAAGGAATCTCCACATTTTGATGGGACAAATTTATGCTCTTTGGAAGGTACGAATGAAAATCCATCTTCTTTGTCTTGGTTATAAAGTATGGAAAGTTGTAGAAGCAAAATATACCATGCCTCCAAATGGTTTGATGACTAAAGATAAAATCAAAGAATATGAGGTAGATGTTAAAGCAATGGATGTTCTGCTAAGTTCCTTAAGTGACTCAGTGTTGACAAAAGTTGTGGACCTTGAAATTGCAAATGACGTATGGGAGAAGCTAAAAAATATGTATGAAGGAAATGATTCTATAAAAGAAGCCAAGATACAAAGTCTAAAAGTGAAATATGATGGTTTGAAGATGAATGAAGATGAAAAAATAACATCCTTTATGCAAAGAGTTGATGAACTTGTCACTGGAATAAAGGGTATGGGAGGAATTCTTGGTGATAAGCACGTTGTGATGAAAATTCTCAGATCACTACCAAAGTCATATAGTCACAAGGTAGATGCAATTGAAGAATTCATGACTGTGAAAACTATTGACAGAGATCAATTACTTGGAAAGCTTACAGCCTTTGAGATGAGAAGATACCTTGCCTAAAGTTGAATCAACTTTTAAAGCCAATACTTTAGCAGAGATCTCCAGAGCTGAGAAATACAAGGTGGATGATGACTTTGATGAAATTGAAGCTAACTTTGTTAATAGGGTACAAAGAGGCTCTGGCAAGTTCAAAGGTAAATTACCTTTCAAATGTTTCTCTTGTGGTAAAGTAGGTCATTATGCTTCCAGATGTCCTGAAAGAATTGAAAGAAATAAGAAGAAATATGAGAACGAGCCTAGAGTTCCAAATAAATGCTACAATGTCAAAGATTTTGATGATGAAGGGGTGACTGATGATGAATCTGATGATGCTAATACTAGTATAAATGAATGCTTGTTTATTGCTATTAAAGAAGATCCCGTGTCTGATAATTCTGCTAGCTGTGTGAAGGATGAAAAACTAGTAGAAGAAAGTGCTTTGGCTATTCAGGTTGAGAAATATAAGGATGAATGGATTATTGATAGTGGATGCTCACATCACTTGACTGGCGACAAAAGTAAGTTTGTAAGTTTGGAAAAGTATGATGGAGGACTGGTTAGGTTTGGAGATAATGCAATTTTGTAAGATTTGTGGAAAAGGATCTATTTCATTTGATGGAAAGCATAATACTTACAATGTTCTATATGTGAAGAGTTTGAAGCATAATCTTTTGAGAGTTGGTCAGATGTGTGACAAAGGATATGACCTAAGATTGAAAGATAATGGGTGCAAGATAATGGAAAGTTCCAGAACTATGATTGCTACCGGTAAGAAGACAAAAGGTAACACCTATCAATTGAGAGGAACTAATGATTATTGTTTATTGGCTTAGGTAGATGAAAGTTGGCTGTGGGATAGAAGGATGTGTCATATAAACTTTGATAATCTAGTAAAGATAAGTTCAGGTTACATTGTGAGAGATTTACCAAAACTTGTAAAACCATCCAACACAATCTATAAGGAATGTCAGTTAGGAAAGCAGACAAGGACAAGTTTTAAGAGAAAAGAATAATTTTCTACTGGTTTGCTGGATCTAGTGTTAAGAAAAGTGTCTCAACCTTGCAACTTCGAAAGATTACTATTCTTCCTAGTTTTGGTCTTTTTGAATACCCTTTATCTTGGATAATGGTCTAGAACTTTCAAAGTTTCCAAAAGTTTCCAAGAGACCTAAAAATAGCGAGACTTACTATTTTTAGTAAGTTCTTTGATTGAGGTTAGATTGACCTAAAATTTTTCCTAGAAGGAGCTGAATAACTAAGTGAACATCTTGGGTGAGTTTCGTCGCAAGATCATATATGGATCATGAGATATTAAAGTTTCTATTTTTTGAAACTGTCGGAAAAAGTCTTTGAACTCAATTACTAGAATCGAAACTTCTCTAAACATTACAAAAATTGAGATATTTAGCATAGTGGGTTATGGGGTGATAGAGCTCTTCATGAGCTTTCCAACGCATAAAATGGTTCGTCAATTACATACCCAGATCAAAAGTTATGGCCTTTAGAAGTTGGACCTTCTGTTTTGGGAAATGTAAAAAATGTTTTGGACACATAAAAGAGTTGTAAAGGGGGGAGTTATGTTGCAAGTATGGGTCTAACTAGTGTTGTCATTGATGTCAACATACTCATGTTGCATTAATGAGAAGGATTGGATGAGTTGTGTGCTGAGGATATTGAGAAAATTAGTCTCAATCAGGAACAGTGAAGAACATGATGACAATAAGGTAAAAGTCCAAGATAGGTTGAGGATCAGAGGATGTGGTTTAAAGGGTTTGTAGATATAAGTCTTGAAATGCTCCAATCAAGTTTTTAGAGGTCCGCATGAAGATCTGAAAAAGTTATGGTCACTCAAGTAGAACCGGTTCTAGTAGGAGTTCAGAGGTGACAGAGTGACATAGATAGGTCTAGTGAGATCCGGTAATGCATTATCCCATTCTACAGATTTAAGGGAGTGTTGAGGATGTCTGTGTGAAGTGTCAACTCGATTGGTTCATGGTTTGAAGGTCTAGAAGTACCTATTCCTTTGTGACAGTAATGACAGACTGTGTTCTTAAAGCTCTGGATGAAGGAGAGAAGAATTCCAGCAAGCAGATGAAGTGTGGATGTTCTTGGTGTTTCAGGAAAGGTTGTGGTGATCTTTGGATCGTGTCCAGTTCATGATTGGTGGTCCACATTGAAGTTAGAGTGCACATTTAAAGAATAACCACCAGATGATGGTGTTCTTCCTGAGACTTGCCGACTGGATGTATTACACATCTTGCGGATGTTCTTGTAGATGTTTGTCGACTTAGATGATTATTCCTAAGTCGATGCCTTGTATAAATAAGGGATTGTGAAGTCTTTCCAAAGTGTATCTTGTGGAGATGAGAGTGTCGTAGCGAAGAAGAGAGCGAAAGGCAGAGCAAAAGTTTTTGGGCCTAAATGGAACTAATCCAAGCATGGTAAAGATGCTATTCTTCAGTTTAAGTTTGTAATACTTGTTACTTTGTAGACAGTGTGTCTCTTGTAGGCAGTGAGCCTCTTGTAAGTAGTGTGCTCGGGTAGTGAGCCCTAATTGGCATGTTCTATTTTGTTGTTTCTATTCTTCTAACAAAGAATACAATCTTGGGTTAATCACCCTGTGGTTTTTCCCTTAACTAGGTTTTCCACGTCAAAGTCTTGGTGTCTTATGTGTTGATGAGTTTCTGCTTGTTGTTTAATTGCATTATGTTTCATGATTGATATACTGCTAATCACTAAGAAGATTTAAGTGTGAAATTGGAGAAAGTTTTGGACAACTGATTCACCCCCCCTCTCAGTTGTGTGCCCTAAGTCTAACAATTGGTATCAGAGCCAAGTTCCTCTAAAAGGAGCTCAACTGCTTGAGGAGATGTAGGATGTCGTCTTACAAGAAGGACAGCCTGAAGTTTGATGGAACAAATTTTAATCTATGGAAAGGTCGCATGAAGTGTCACTTGCAATGCATGGGTATGGCATACTGAACCATGGTTACAACATAGTATGTACCTCCACAGGGTGGTCCAAAAGTTACAAATGAAATCACAGATGCTAAAAACAATCTGCAGACTATAGAAGCTCTTCTAAGTGCATTATCTAATTTAGAGCTCTCAAATGTTATTGACCTACCAACTGCTTTTGAGATTTGGAAAAAATTGGAACTTTTGCATGAAGGAGACTAGTATGTTAAATGTGCAAGGTTACAGAGTCTGAAAGGGAAATTTGAAAACCTAAAGATGAGAGATGATGAAAATATTACTGCTTTTATGCCAAGAGTAAATGAGCTTGTTTGTGGAATTAGAAATGCTGGTGAAGTCTTGGATGAAAATGAGATTGTTGGAAAAATTCTCAGATCCCTTCCTGCTTCTTACAAAATCAAGGTTGCTGCCATTGATGAATTTAGAGCCCATACAACTGTCATAAGAGATCAATTGGCTAGAAAATTGGCTACATTTGAAATGATCGAGTTTGGAGATGATCCCCCCAAGACTGAATCTACATTCAAAGCCAGTGCCTCTATAAAAGGTAAACAAAGGTTTGATCTGGGAGAGAACTCATCAAGGAAACTATCATGGTATGAAAAAGCAAGAAAAGACCTGGAAGAAGAAGTAGAAACTGCTCAACTTGAAGCCCTCATTGCAAAGAGACTGCCAAGAGGATCTGGTAAGTATGAAGGAAAATTGCCTTTTAAGTGTTTTAATTGCAATAAGATTGGTCATTTTGCCTCAAAATGTCCGGAAAGATTTTCAAGGAAAAATCCTAACAGATCAAGGTTCCAAAAGAATTGTTACTATGTTCATGAAGAAGATGATAATGAAGGAGTAACAGATGATGAATTAGAGATAGGAAACAAATCTAGAAGTGAATGGGTGTTTATTGCCATCAAGGAAGAAGAACCAATATCCTCTGTATCTATCAATCATAAAATTATAGAAAGAGCTTTGGCTGCCCAAGTTGAAGAAAAGGATGATTGGGTCATTGATAGTGGTTGCTCTCACCATATGACAAGTGACAAAAATAAGTTCATAGATTTGGAAAGGTATGAAGGAGGAGTGGTGAAGTTTGGTGATAATTCTACTGGTAGAATCAGAGGAAGAGGAACTATTTCTTTTGATGGAAGGAACAAAACCGGTAATGTTCTATATGTTGAAGGCTTGAAGCACAATCTTCTCAGTGTTGGATACTTGGTGGACAAAGGCTACGATCTCCGGTTCAAGAATGGAAAATACAAGATCTTTGAAAGCTCAAGAACAGAGATTGCATCCGGTACCCAAACTAAAGGTAATATCTTCCACTTGGTTGGCACTGGTAAAAGTTGTTTATTTGTTCAAGTTGATCAGAGTTGGTTATGGCATAGGAGAATGTGTCATGTGAATTTTGATAATATCATCAAGAGAAGCAATACTTAGGCTGTAAGAGATCTTCCAAAATTGGTGAAACCTACTAATAGCTTGTGCAAAGAATGCCAGTTGGGTAAGCTAAGCAGAATCACATTCAAGAGTAAGGATCAATCTTCTACCAAATTATTGGACTTAGTTCATACTGATCTATGTGGTCCAACAAGAATTAAGAGTGTACAAGGTGATAGATATTTCATGCTATTAATTGATGACCATTCCCGAATGATGTGGGTTACCTTTTTGAAAGAGAAATCAGAAGCTTTTGAGAAGTTCAAAATTTTCAAGGCTATGGTAGAAAATGAAACCAGATTAAAATTGAAATGTCTAAGGTCTGATAGAGGTGGTGAATTCACATTCGGTGAGTTCATAGATTTTTGTGAGAAGTATGGTATAAAGAGACAGTTGTCTACTACTAGGACTCCACAACAGAATGGAGTAGTGGAGAGAAAGAACCAGACCATCTAGGAAGCATCTAGGACAATGATGATGGAAGCAAACATTCCTCAGATGTTTTGGAGAGAAGCTGTCAGCACTACAGTCTATACTCTCAATCAAGTTCAAATCAGAAGCAATACTGGTAAGACTTCTTATGAACTTTGGTTTGGCATCACTCCCATTGTGAGGTATTTCAGAGTGTTTGGTAGCAAATGTTACATTAAAAGAGATGAAGATCTAGGCAAGTTTGATGCTAGAAGTGATGAAGGAATTTTCTTGGGTTACTCCACTCAAAGCAAAGCATACCGGTGTTACAATAAGAGACTGAGAAAGATGATAGAAAGTACAAATGTGAAGGTTGATGAAGGAATTGAGAAACCTTCAAGGTTTTATAAATATGATGAAGATGATCAGAATGGTGTTTTGATTCAAGGAGCCCAAACTCCTTCCGGTACTCAGAATCAAACAAATCCGGTAATTCAGGAAGAAGAGATGAGTCATAATGAGCCTGATCAAGAATTAGAAGTGCAGGAAACTCCCAAAGTTCCTAGGTATGTAAGACTGAACCACTCTGAAGATTAGATCATAGGTGATAAAAGCAAAGGAGTTCTAACAAGAAGGAGAATTGCTCAAGATTCAGAAGAGTATTGTTTGATTTCAAAGATTGAACCTAAGATAGTGAATGAAGCTTGCAATGATGAAAACTTGACTAAAGAAATGGAGGAAGAGCTGGTGCAAATAGAGAAAAATCACACTTGGGATCTTGTTCCCAGACCTAGAAACAAAAATGTGATTGGAACCAAATGGGTCTTCCAGAACAAACTAAATGAAGTTGGTGAAGTAATTAGAAATAAAGCCAAATTGGTCTGTAAAAGCTACTCTCAAATAGAAGGAATTGATTTTGAAGAAACTTTTGCTCCAGGGGCAAGAATTGAAGCAGTCAGATTATTTCTTGGCTTTGCTACCTTCAAGGATTTCAAGGTATATCAGATGGATGTCAAGTCTGCCTTTCTAAACGGTGACTTGGAAGAAGAAGTGTATATAGAGCAACCGAATGGATTTCAATTGTTTGATCATGGTGATATGGTCTGCAAGTTGAAGAAGGCATTGTATGGATTGAATTAAGCCCCAAGAGCTTGGTATGAAAGATTGGATAAGCATCTTTTGAAGATTGGTTTCAACAAAGGTACTGCTGACAGTAACTTATATTTCAAAATTGATCATGAAAACATCTTGATTGTTGAAGTATTTGTTGATGATATCATCTTTGGAGGAAGAGATAGTATGTGTAAAACTTTTGCAAATCAAATGAAAAGTGAGTTTGAGATGTCTATGCTTGGTGAAATGAATTTCTTTTTGGGTCTACAAATTACTCAAACAAAGAAAGGAATCTTCATTTCTCAGACCAAATATGTGAAAGAATTGTTGAGGAAATTTGGGATGGAAGATTCAAAGCCAATGAATACTTCCATGGCAACCAGATGTAAGTTGAGCAAAGATGATGACTCTCCTAAGGCAGACTAGACAAAGTACAGATCAATGATTGGAGGATTGTTGTATTTCACTCAAACTAGACCATATATAATGCAGGCTTTTGGTCTTGTTGCTAGATTCCAGGCTGATCCTAGAGAATCTCATGTCATGGAAATCAAGAGGATTTTTAGATATCTATAAGGGACAGTTGAGTATGGTTTGTGGTATCCTAGAGATCATGATTTCTCTCTTCATGCATATACAGATGCAGATTGAGTAGGAGATGTGGATGACCGGAAGAGTACCAGTGGTGGAGCATTCTTTTTGGGAAAAGAATTGGTTTCTTGGCTAAGCAAAAAACAAGAGGCAATATCTCTATCCACAATTGAAGTAGAATACATTGCAGCAGCAGGTAGTTGCACTCAAGTTTTGTGGATGAAGCAGATGCTAAGAGATATCAAAGTAGAGTATGCAGAGCCTATCACAATCTTCTGTGATAATTCAAGTGCAATAAATATATCTAAGAATCTAGTGTTACATTCTAAGACTAAGCATATATCTATCAAGTTTCACTTTCTGAGAGAGCAAGTGAACAAGAATGAAGTCAGACTGGAATTTGTGCCTTCCAAGGATCAAATTGCAGACATCTTTACTAAACCTCTTCCTAGGGACTCTTTTGAGTATCTCAGGGAGAAGTTAGGGGTTATTGCCCATCCAGTGATGAACTAAGGTACACTGCTATGCATCATTCTGGTGGATATCATAGTCATATCTTGTGATCCGAACTGATGATGGGGAGCTACTACTCAAGGGGAGCAGCTGGTATGTTCTGAAGTGTTGAAGTTGCAAGTATGAGCCCTTTGCCATTGATGTCAAAGGGGGAGAGAAGACATGTGAAAAAAAAAGTGGTTGATGATCAATGGGGGAGTAGTAAAAGGAAAAGAAGACATGTGAATGGTTGTTGCTGATAGGGGGAGTTGTGATAGTAAGGAGAAGTTCGTGTCTTGATGGTTTTTCACATCATATGTTGCCATCAATGACAAAGGGGGAGATTTTTGCAAGTATGGGTCTAACCGGTGTTGTCATTGATGTCAACATACTCATGTTGCATTAATGAGAAGGATTGGATGAGATGTGTGCTGAGGATATTGAGAAAATTAGTCTCAATCAGGAATAGTGAAGAATAGTGATGACAATAAGGTAAAAGTCTAAGATAGGTTGAGGATCAGAGGATGTGGTTTAAAGGGTTTGTAGATGTAAGTCTTGAAATGCTCCAATCAAGTTTTCAGAGGTCCACATGAAGATTTTAAGAAGTTATGGCCACTCAAGTAGAACCAGTTCCAGTAGGAGTTCAGAGGTGACAGAGTGACAGAGATAGGTCCGGTGAGATCCGGTAATGCATTATCCCATTCTGCAGATTTAAGGGAGTGTTGAGGATGTTCGTGTAAAGTGTCAACTCGATTGGTTCATGGTTTGAAGGTCCGGAAGTACCTATTCCTTTGTGACAGTAATGACAAACTATGTTCTTAAAGCTCTGGATGAAGGAGAGAAGAATTCCAGCAAGCAGATGAAGTGTGGATGTTCTTGGTGTTTCGGGAAAGGTTGTGGTGATCTTTGGATCGTGTCCAGTTCATGATTGGTGGTCTGCATTGAGGTTAGAGTGCACATTTGAAGAATAACCACCAGATGATGGTGTTCTTCCTGAGATTGGCTGACCGGATGTATTACATGTCTTGCGGATGTTCTTGTAGATGTTTTCTGACTTAGATGATTATTTCTAAGTCGATGTCTTGTATAAATAAGGGATTGTGAAGTCTTTCTAAAGTGTATCTTGTGGAGATGAGAGTGTGGTAGCGAAGAAGAGAGTGAAAGGCAGAGCAGAAGTTTTTGGGCCTAAATGGAACTGATCCAATCATGCTAAAGATGCTATTCTCCAGTTCAAGTTTGTAATACTTGTTACTTTGTAGATAGTGTGTCTCTTGTAGGCAGTGAGCCTCTTGTGAGCAGTGTGCTCGGGCAGTGATCCCTAATTGGCATGTGCCATTTTGTTCTTTCTATTCTTCTAACAGAGAATACAATCTTGGGTTAATCACCCCGTGGTTTTTCCCTTAACTAGGTTTTCCACGTCAAAATCTTGGTGTCTTATGTGTTGATGAGTTTCTGCTTGTCGTTTAATTACATTATGTTTCATGATTGATATACTGCTAATCACTAAGAAGATTTAAGTGTGAAATTGGAGAAAGTTTTGGACAACTGATTGACCCCCCCCTCAGTTGTGTGCCCTAAGTCTAACAAGTTACACATGTTGGTGTGTGTTTTGGCTCATCACAAGGCATCTTTGATTGGAGATAATTTGGGTGCCACTTTTGGGTGGTTTTAGCTCATGGTTTTGTAATTACCGTTGGTGGTGTACTGTATTGTATCTCCTATATATCAAGAACTTGAGATGGAGGTTGTATGTAAGAATCTTATAGATGTCGAATTACCTCCTAGATCTTTGGCTGGATATACTTCTATAAAAGCTTTCTCTGCAAGTATATTGTAATCTTCTTGATTCCTAAATAATATAGTGGGCAGCTTTGGAGTGTGGGGTTTTTTACCTGAAAGGGTTTTCCCCATGTATATCTTGTGTTGTGAGTTTTGTATTTACATTTGGAAGTTGTTATTATCTTTTTATTAATGTGCATCTTAATCTGTAACTGTAAAAGTTGAAATTTGCATAAGTCTTTCCTCAGTAGATCAGTGTAGGAAGTGTTTTTGCATACCTTGCTTCCATTCAGTTGGTATCAAAGCCTAATCACTTTTGGTTCTAGTTGTTGAATAGAGGGTTTTTTGAGCTGATCTTCATTTGAGTGGGAGCTTGTGCAAAGGATTTTGAAATCTTTGTTGTAGGTAAGAGATGGTGAGCACATCTAGGAGGTTTGATATAGAGAAGTTTAATGGTAGTAATTTTGAGTTGTGGAAACTCAAAATGGAGGACATGCTTGTAGATCAAGATTAATGGGAAGCCATATCTGGTACAAAACCAATGGCAATGTCTCAAGAAGACTGGGATCTCAAAGATCAAAAAGCTAAGGATTTGATAAGACTCTATTTGGCTGATTCAGTGCTCTTGAATATCCATGAAGAGAAGACTACAAAGGAACTTTGGAAGAAGATTGGAGATGTTTATTAAGCTAAATCCCTAGTGAACAAGTTATTCCTACAAAAGAAATTGTATTGTCTGAGGATGGAAGATGGAGGATCTGTCAATAATCACCTGAATACATTCAATATGCTTGTTGCCCAGTTGACTTCTGTTGGTGTGAAGATGGAGGAGGAGGATCATTGTATGACATTACTGTGTTCCTTACTAGATTTGTGGGACCACCTTGTTATGGCCATTGGGAGTACCACTACCACCTTCAAGATGGATGAAGTGGTTTCTTCGCTGTTGTCTAAAGAGATGCAGAGAAAGTCTTCCGAATTAGCTAAGGAGGCTCTTGCAGTTCGTGGTAGATCTAAAGAGAAGGGAAAGAAAAAGGATAAAAAGGAAGAAAAAGAAAGATCCAAATCTTGTGGGAGATCTAAGTCTCCTAGAAAGTCCAAGGCCCTATGTTGGAACTATGGCAAACCTGGTCACTTCCGCAAGGAGTGCAAGGAGGAGAAAAAGAAAAAGAAGAAGAATTATGATTTGGATTCTAAAAAGTCCTCTTAGGATGAAGGAGAAGTGTTTGTCACTGCCTTGGCAATTCATACATCTGAGGATGTGTGTCTTAGTGACTCTGGTGCATCTTTTCACATGACCTAGAATTGGGGCTAGTTTTCAAAGTATGAAGAATATGATGGTAGAAAGGTGTACTTGGGTGATGATTCTCACCTAGATATTGTTGGTTGTGGAAGAGTCTTGATTTGATTCTCTGATGGATGAGTAAAGGGAATCAATGGTGTTTTGCATATCCCTAGTTTGACACAGAACCTTCTTTCAGTAAGTAAATTGAATGATGTGGGTGTGTAGGTTGTTTTCTCGATTGGAGGATGCAAGATGACTAGAGGATCTATGGTGTTGGCTAAGGGTGTTCGGATTAGCACTTTGTTTCAGCTTGATGCATGCGTAGTTCAATGCAATAGTGCCTCTATGTCGAAGAAGAGAGCTTCTGAGTCTTCATCCTCACCATTGGAACTAGCATCGAAAAAGACTGTTGCATCTACTTCTGATGGTCATTCTTTCTAGGTACCTAAGGGTGCTCAATCTATGGAGATGAAACTTCCAGGTGAGAAGACAATGTTATGGCACCAAAGGCTTGGTCATATTGGTGAAAAGGGTTTGAGGACCCTGAAGAATAAAAATCTTGTTAAGGGTATGAATGATTGCAACCTTGAGTTTGATTTCTATGAACATTGCATTTATGGAAAACAAAACCATGTTTAGTTTTATTCTAGTTCTCACAAATCTTCTGAGGTGTTGGACTTGATTCATTTTGATGTGTTTGGTCCTATTAATGTTCCTTCAATTTCAAAATCTATTTACTTTGTTTCATTCATTGATGATTATAGTAGAAGGACATGGGTGTATTTCCTTAGAAGTAAATATGAAGTCTTTAATTGATTCAAATAGTTCAAAGCTCTTGTAGAGAATCAGAAGGATAGAAAGATTAAGTGTTTGAGGACTGACAATGGTGGTGAGTTTTATTTAGTAGATTTTGAGAAGTTCTATAAAGAACATGGGATTTTGAGGCACAAGACAACTCCGTATACCCCTCAACAGAATGGAGTTGTAGATGTTGCAAGTATGGGCCTAACCGGTGTTATCATTGATGTCAACATACTCATGTTGCATTGATGATAAGGATTGGATGAGTTGTATGCTGAGGATATTGAGAAAATTAGTCCTATTAGGAACAAAGAAGAATAGTGAAGACTGTAAGGTAAAGATCCTATCTAAGATGAAGATCAAAGGATGCACATCAAAGGGTTTGTAGATATGTGTCTTAAGATGATCTAGTAAAGATTGAGAGGTCTGCATGAAGATTTGAAGAAGTTATGGCCACTTGAGTAAAACTGGTTCTGGCAGATGTTTAGAGGTGACAGAGTGACGCAGATAGGTTCAGTGAGATGTAGAAATGTAATATCTTGTTCTACAGATTTGGTGGACTATTTAGGAAGTCAATTTGAATTGACAACTCAATTGGTTCGTGGTCTGGAGGTCTGCAAGCATCTATTCCAATATGATAGTGATGACAGACTGTGTTCTTGAGGTTCCAGAAGGAGAGAATGATTTTAGTAAGCAGAAGTAGTGTGGATGTTGTTGGTGATTCAAGCAAGCTTGTGGAGGTCTTTGGATTGTGTCCAATTCATGTTGGTGGTCCTCATTGAAGATTGAGCTCATAATTGAAGAATTACTTCTGGAAGATGATGTTCTTCCTAAGTCTAGCCGACCAGATGAGTTACACATCCTGCGGATGATCTTGAAGATGTTCTGTGAAGCATGGCGTGTTCCTAAAAGAAGATTGAAGTCCCAGATCTATGTGGCCGATAGTGTGATGATCTGCATGAAGTCTTTTGCAAATAGTCAAGTTGTATTTGCTCTGTAAAGTGTGTTGACTTGGATGATTATCCCTAAGTTGATGTCTTGTATAAATAAGAAGTTGTGAAGTCATTTCAAAGGTATCTTGGTGGAGATGAGAGTGTGGTAGAGAGCAGAGAAGCGAAAGACAGAGAAGAAGAATTAGGCTTAAATGGAATTGACTCAAGCGTGGTGAAGATGCTATTCTTCAGTTCAAGTATGTAATATTTATCATTATGTAGATAGTGTGTCTCTTGTAGACAGTGGGCCTCTTGTGAGCAGTGTGCTTAGGTAGTGAGCCCTAATTGGCATGTGCCATTTTATTCTTCTTATTCTTTTAACAGAGAAAACAATCTTAGGTTAGTCACCCTGTAGTTTTTCCCTTAACCAGGTTTTCAATGTTAAAATCTTGGTGTTATATGTGTTAATGAGTTTCTGCTCTTGAATTGTTGCATTATGTTTCCATGATTGATTTATTATTATGCTACTAAATTACAAAGAGGATTTAAGTGATTAATAGAAAGAAAGTTTTGGGACAACTGATTCACCCCCCTCTCAGTTGTTTGTCTTGAATCTAACAACAGAGAGGATGAATAGAACATTGATGGAGAGGGCAAGGAGTATGCTAAGTGGAGCTGGTCTTGAACAAAATTTTTGGGCTGAAGCTATTGCTACCACTTGTTACCTGGTTAACCGGTCTCCTACATCAGCGCTCATTGATAAGACACCTATGGAGGTATGGTCTAGCAAAAATCCCTCACTAAGACATGTTTGAGTATTTGGTTGTGAGGAATATGCACATGTGCCTAAGGGGAAGAGGTCTAAGTTGGAGAACAAGGTTGTAAAATGTATCTTCATCAGTTATGGCATCGGTGTGAAAGGGTACAAGCTTTGGGATCCAGTAGCTAAGAGAGTTCTGTATAGCAGAAGTGTGATCTTCAAAGAGCTCAATCCTTCTTCTGTTGTCTTGTAGCCAGAGAAAGAAGAGAAGAAATATGATGTGGTTTAACTTCCTTCCATCCCTGAGAAAGTTGAACCAAAAACATCTATTGGACCTTATAATGAGGAGACCTCTAGTAGCTCTAAAAGTTTAGAGGAAGATGCAGAACCTCAACCTCAACCTTTGAGGAGGTCCATGTGGATAAGGTAGCAACCTGATAGGTTTGGTTACTCATTACATGATTCTAGTTTTATTTTTGCTTTGATTTCTAACACTGATGAGCCTAGACTGTGAAAGAGGCTATGGGTATGAAAGATATAGGTTCCTGGAAGGAGGACATAGAAGAGAAGATGATTTCTTTGGAAAAGAATAATACTTGGGACTTGGTACCCTTGCCTGAAGGACAAAAACTTGTTGGATGCAAATAGGTGTTCAAAAAGAAATTTGGCGTAGATGGCAGTGCTGAGAAATATAAGGCTAGATTGGTTGTGAAGGGGTATTCTCAGGTGGAGGGAACTGAGAATGGTGAGTTTTTCTCTCCTATTGCAAATATGACATCTATTCGGTTCCGGTTATCTCTTGCAACAACATATGATCTAGAAGTGGAATAGATGGATGTGAAGACAACATTCCTTCATGGTGACTTAGAGGAGAAAATCTATATCTCACAGCCAAAGCACTACGTGGTGAAAGGTAAAGAAAATCTAGTTTGCAAGTTGAAAAAGTCTTTGTATGGTTTGAAATAGTCTCCTAGGATGTTGTACTAGAATTTTGATGCCTTTGTGATGATCACATTCTCATTATTGCACTGTATGTCAATGATATGTTACTCATTGGGTATGGTAAAAGTTTGATTTCTGATTTGAAGTCTTAGTTGTCAGCATAGTTTGAGATGAAAAATCTAGGGGCAGCTCAGTACATTCTAGGAATGGAAATTAGAAGAGACAGAGCAAACATAAAACTTTGGTTAGGCCAGAGTAAGTATGTTAACACTATGTTGGAGAGATTCAACATGATGGATTGCAGACCTTTGACTATTCCTATTACAATGGGGACAAAGTTATCTATTTAATATTGTCCAAAGTCTCCTAAGACAGAGGATATAAGAAGAGTTCCTTATGCTAGTGTGGTTGACAGTTTGATGTATGCGATGGTCTACACAAGACCAGACATTGCCCAAGTAGTGGGAGTCCTTAGTCGATTTATGGCTAATCCTGGATGGGTACATTAGGATGCAGTGAAGAGAGTGTTCAGATATTTGTAGGGTACTTCTGAGTATTTCTTATGTTATCATGGTTATCCTATAGGACCTTGGCATTCACTTTATATTCATGGATTTATGGATTCAGATTGGGTAGGTGACATTGACAGTAGGAGATCCACTAGTGCTTATGTGTTCACTATGTTTGGTGGTACTATTAGTTGGATGAGTAAGTAGCACCTGTGGTCACTTTGTCCACTACTGAAGCTAAGTACATGGCATAAACTCATGCTTGTAAAGAAGACACTTGGCTTAAGAGATTGTGTTCTCATGTTGGGTTTGATGCAAGGAAGATTACTATTTGTTGTGATAGTCAGAGTGCCATATGTTTGGTGAAGAATCCTACTTTCCATGCAAGGACTAAGCATAATGATGTCTAGTACCATTTTATTCATGACATGGTAGAGGATGGGAAGGTAAACTTGGAAAAAGTTGAAACTTTGATGAGTGTTGCAGATTCCTTGACAAAACCTGTGAGCACAAAAAAATTTAGATGGTGTTCAAAGTCTATGGGCCTCACAACCCCTAGAAATTAAATCTTGGTGTTGATACTCCCTTTGCTCTTGCAAGGTGTTCGACAAGTGGGAGAATGTTAAGAAAAGTGTCTCAACCTCGCAACTTTGAAAGATTACTATTCTTCCTAGTGTTGGTCTTTTTGAATACCCTTTATCTTGGATAATGGTTTGGAACTTTCAAAGTTTCCAGAAGTTTCCAAGAGAGCTCCAAATAGTGAGACTTACTATTTTTAGTAAGTTCTTCAATTGAGGTTAGATTAACTTGAAATTTTTTCCTGAAGGTGAGGAACAATTAAGTGAACATCACGGGTGAGTTTCGTCTCAAGATCATATCTGGATCGCAAGATATTAAAATTTTTATTTTTTGAAACTACTAGAAAAAGTCTTTGACCTTAATTACTAGAATCAAAACTTCTCTAAACATCCCAAAAATTGAAATAACTAGCGTAGCAGGTTATGGAGTGATAGATCTCTTCACGAGCTTTCTGACACATTAAACGGTTCGTCAATCGGACACCCGGATCAAAAGTTATGGCCTCCGAAAGTTGGACCTTCTATTTTGGGAAATATAAAAAACATGTTGGACACATAAAAGAGCTGTAAAGGGGAGAGTTGCATGTGTTGGTGTGTGGTTTGACACATCACAAGGCATCTTTGATTGGAGATAATTTGGGTGCCACTTTTGGATGGTTTTAGCTCACAGTTTTGTAATTACCATTGGTGGTGTACTGTATTGTATCTCCTATATATCAGGAACTTGAGATGGAGGTTGTATGTAAGAATCTTATAGATGTCGAATTATCTCCTAGATCTCTGGTTGGATATACTCCTATAAAATCTTTCTCTACAAGTATATTGTAATCTTCTTGATTCCTAAATAATATATTGGGCGGCTTTGGAGTGTGGGGTTTTTTACTTGGAACGGTTTTCCCCACATATATCTTGTGTTGTGAGTTTTGTGTTTGCATTTGGAAGTTGTTATTATCTTTCTATTAATGTGCATCTTAATCTGTAATTGTAAAAGTTGAAATTTGCATATGTCTTTCCTCAGTAGATCAATGTAGGAAGCATTTCCATATACCTTTCTTCCTTTCATCTAGTGCATATAGATCTTTGTGGTCCTACAAGGGTGAGAAGTCTACAAGGTGACAGGTACTTTTGTAGTTAGGGTAAAATTGCAAATAAGGGCAAATGAATAAATAACAATGATAAAAACCCTAGCAATGCACAATGAAGCAAAAGACAATATGAAAATCAAAATAAAAAATGTAAATGCAAACTGATCTCCACGCTATACTTGATTTATCTCCATTGCTCTTCTCCACCTCGCATGAGCATGCAAGATTTTGAAGGATTATTGTTGGAGAAATGTTGAGTGCTCACTTCTGCAGCATAACATTAAGATGAAGATGATAGAATGAATGATAGATGAAGGATGCAAAGGCTCTAATGATATTTCAACAACATGTGGATACTTGAGGATCAATGTATTTTAGAAAATCTTGCAGAATAAGGGTACTTGAGGCTCAATGCATTGCTAATGGCTTGTGAGGGGTTTGATTTATAGGAAAGGCTTGGTTCAAATGGATGGTTGAGATTAAAAAACTAAATGATTGATGTGGACGGCTAGGATTGATTAGTTATTCCCACTCTTCAAGGGAGTTGTAGTCATTTGACAAGTGGAGGAAGGATAGGGCTCATGTGTGCTTGTGTACATAAAAAAGTACTACATGTGAAATATATTAAATAAAAGGCTATAGTACCACTTATCTTTTTAAATGAAAGAGGCACACATGTTGGCTAAATGATAAGATAAATTAATTAAATAAATAAAATTTATTTAATTAATTGGAAAGTCGGCTTATAATGAAATGTGAGAACTTAATTCAAATAAAATATTTGAATTAGTTGGATATGAGTTGGATATTAATTAAATAAATAAAATTTATTTAATTAATTGGATGGTGGGATTAGGATATGATGTGGAAAGTAATTAAATAAATAAAATTTATTTATTAATTAGAAAGTGGGATTATGTATGTGAAATTAATTAAATAAATAAAATTTATTTAATTAATTAGCTAAGTGGGATAATGATGGGATTAAAATGGGATTTTAATTAAATAAATAAAATTTATTTAATTAATTGGCTAATGGATAAATGGGATTAAGAGTGGGATTTAGGACAAAATGCTACATGATGTCTAGGATAATGTTTTAACAAGGTGTTGCAAGACATGGACAAAGTTGGGACAATTTTAGGTGTCTACATTTTGCCCCTCTTTGAGATGATGTTCGAGATGATAAGCTTTGTGTTGAGTAACATCATTTCAAAGAAGATAAGGTATGGTTAGAGAAAAAGGATAGGATGAAATGGGATGATAAGATGATAATGCCCCCTCGAGAGGATAGGCGGGTTGGACAAACACGGGTAGGCTCTCGAAATGAAATGGCTTGGCTGCAAAAAGAAAGATAAGGGGATAGATAGAAGAAATGAGATGCGTTATGCTGCAATGGAAGGTGAGCAACCATGATGTTTGATATAGCACTAGACGTTATGCACCATGGTATAAGGACCAGGGTGACGATGTGTCTCGTGCCCCAGCATAATACAACCTTGTCTGGATACAAGATATGAATATTAGCTAGATTGATACTGATATGATGCAAATGCAAGATAAAATGATAACACACACAAGCAAGTAAGCAAGCATGCACAAATGATACAAAAACAAACAAGGTATTGCCCCTGTCAAGCTGTAAACCAATGATTAATTGATTGATTGAGGATAGTTGAGAGTGTTGTCATTGTGGGGAAAGTTGTATCTCTAGATCAACACAAGGTTGTTTGCTGAGTTGGTTGGCTGATTGGCTGATAGATTTGGCTTACAACAAGGCTAGGATCAAGACTATGGATTGTGTTTGGATAACTTGGCTTGGTTGATTAACTTGATTGGTATAGCTTTAAGGATTGACTTGCATTTGGATCATTGCTTTGATTCTTTGGATTGATTTGATTTGATGAATGGATGATTTGATTGAAGGAAATTGATTGATGTGCTATGATTTTGATGATGATGGATTGATTGAATGTAGATTGATTGGAAGAAGTTGTTTATTGATGATGTAGAAGACATATGATAGAAGAAATGATGAGAGGAAAATCATCTATGCCTGAATCTGGGCACTTCCTTTGTACTCCAGACTACCTACATACCCTGTATCCACAAGATCAAGGCACTTAACGATGGAAATGAGATGTAGTTCTAATTTGTGTTATTGATGAGATGATGAAAATGGATTGAGATTGATGAAATGTGATTGATGAAGTTATTAGATTTGTGTTGATGGCTGGCTTGATGTGCTTTGATTTTGATGTTTGCTATTGCTAGGTTGATTGTTTTGAATGATGATAGTGATGGTGTGATGATTAGAGTGTCCACTCAATCTAAGCATAAGCAAGTGTTCTCAGTATGCTCAAAGGATGCAAAACAAACAAGGTATTGCCCTTGTCAAGTCATAAACCAATGATTGATTGTTTGTTTGTTGATAATAGATAGTGTTGTCATTGCGGGGAAAGCTATATCCTTAGAGCAACACAAGGATGTGGGAACGCTATATCCCATTGATGATGATTGATTCAGTTTATGACAAGATTAGGATCAAAACCTTGTTGATTTGATTGGATAATATTCCTTGATTGATTAGCTTGCTTGATATGGATTAGTGTGGCTTAGATTTAAGATCATTGCTTAGATTGATTTGATTGATATGATTGGAAGAAGTGATTGATTGAAATGGATGAATGAATGTTATTGATAAGAAGAATTGATGATGATAATTTGATTTTGATTGAATGTTGATGGAGTGGATTGTTTTGGATGATAGGATTGACTTTATTGCTTGGATTTTTTGTTGGATATTTATTTTTTGGATTTTTTGACATATTTTAATTTTTTTGTGTTTGTTGGGATATTTTAATTTTTTTGGATTTTTTTGAAATGTTTTGGAAAACGCCAATGGATTTACAATTTGAGTAGCCTTTGTGCTTGATACCAATGACAAGGGAGAAAACCAAGTCTAGGGGCAAGGGATGGATAAAAGGATGGGCTTATAGTGAATGTGATGGAAAGATCATGAGAGTTGGATGGGATGGAAGGTTCATAAGAGTTGGATGGATAGATAAGAGGATAGGCCATATAAGGGATGGATGCTTGCCTCATGATAAATAGATAGGTAGGCTATAGTGGAAAGCTTATGATAAATAGATGGGGATAAGCTATAAGATGGAAAGCTCGTGATAAGGGTACACCATAGTGGATGGATCATAAGGGAGCTAGGATGTGATCTCCAAAGGCTATGTTGCATAGGAAGAATAACTTGCCCCATTCTAAGTGGTAATGCTTAGGATTTTTTTGCATGACACATGATGGATTTTACATGACAAGGCTCATGACAATGGGATGACATGATGGATTGGTTTAAATGGGATGGATAAATGGTTAATGGATAGGACTTGGTTTGAAAAGAAGGTATGTCAAGAAATATCCCAACATGTTTCAACATTTTGCCCCTATGTCTTCGTCAAAATCAAAAGGCAGAAGGGTGGATGAAGAAACTCAATAAGATAGGTGTATGGGTGTAATGGCTAAGGATGGTAGGATGACAAGATAGGATAAGATAGGATGGAAAATGATATAATGGGATAGATAGTTGGGAAATGGATAGGTTGGATGAGACAATGTGCCCCCAAGTGTAGGTGACATAGAAGATCAACCTACACATGATGCCTGTTTGCTAGGTTTTCATCATGGTACTTATCTAAGGTGCCTGTTTACTAGATTTTCACCATTGGACGAAGGGATTTCTCTTGACATTTTTTTTTTGATTTTTTTTTTTGCTTCTTTTGCTTTTTTTTTGCTTTTAGATGGGTTGACAATTACACATGGCACCTGTTTGCCAGGTTTTCACCATGGTAATGGATAGGAGGGACTCAAGTGGCTAGTGCTATGAAGGTTGATAGTGTCTCGTTAGAGATGGATGCTATCTTCGCATGGACCATGTCATTATGCTCATAGATGTTGATAAGGGATTGCATGGATGGGAGATGGATTAGGTGGATAATAGATTATGATGTGGATTATGGAAGGTTCATGCAAGGATGGATGGATAAAAAGCTTATGCAAAAGCATGGACCATAGGGATAGCATGGGGGAGAAATGTAGGATAATGGATCGAAGATGGGAACATGTAGTTATGTAGAGGTGTTGTGGAGTGGAAGGGAACCATGACCAATGGTTGCACACATCATGATAAACATTGAAGCTTTTGATGAGATGGTGGTGTAGGAAGCAATGGAGATGTTTGCTTAGGGGATGGTTGACGAAGTGATTTAGGAACCCACATAGATTTAGTATTTTTAATGCTTTTGTTTTGCTTGTGGGAATTTTGAAAGGATTGAAAGTTTTGGATGGAAATAGGCTCTTGGATGGATATAGGTGGTTGGGATTCTTGAGATGTGGATGAGGATGCCTCATTAACTTTGCTAGCTATTTGCTTAGGAACCTAAACCATTTTGCTTTTGGGCTTTGCATTTGGAGGTAAGGGTTTAGATGCCTACTTAGATGAACTTTGCTTTGATTTTGATTCTTTATGTCCGAAGGTATGAAGACCTTTCAAATTTTTAGCTTTATAGGTAGAGGCATCAAAATTTTTGCTTTTGAATCCCATGGGGTGGGTGGAGTGGATGGAATGATTGGAAGCTTTATGCTTAAACGATGTGTGCTTTTGTTGGCCATGATTAGGGATGTAAGGATACTTATGAATGGTAGGTATGTTAGGTGTTGGAAGCAATGGTGGCAAGGTGGATGGAGGGATATTTGGAGTTGGTAAAAGTGGAGGCAAAGTGGATGGCAGAAGGTGTATGGTCACATGCTTTTGACATTTATAAGATGATGGAGGAGGAATGACAATATACATTTTGGGTGGATGATGGTGGGTGTGATGGAAAGTGGTAGGTTTAGGATGCATGAAGTGATTACCAACATCTTGGCCTTGTTTACCTTGGGGTGTGTATCCAAGGCCATATGAACTTGGAGGGACCTTGACATGGTTTGGCTCCAGAAAAATGCCTTGTTCATAAAGACCTAGGCCGTTACCTTTGTAGTTCATGTTTTGGAGTATGCGATGGACAATGGGACTAGGTGTGGTTTGAACACTAGACTTGAGTTCATTATTGGATGAAGAAGGTGAAGTGGATAGAGGTTGTTTTTGTCCTAAGGAAGAACATTCATGGACAAATGTGGTAAGACCAAGGGGATCTGATGGTGGACTTGAAGTAGAATTGATGATGGATATGGATGAATGATCATTAGGATCTTGATTAGCATTGTGTTCACTACGATCCAAGTTATTTGTTTGATCTTTTATGCTTACTTGGGGGATAAGTGTCTCATCATTGCAAGTGGATGTTGTGGGATCATGGCTAGATGGAAGATGACTAGGAGCAATGTGAATATCTTGCTCATGGATGGATATAAGATTATGGATAGGATCAAGATGCTCATGGACAGCTTCTTCATAGGTATCATCTTGATCATAAAGAAGGTAAATGTTATAGATGGGTTGCATGAAAGTGTTTTGATCTTGAGTTGGACTAGGGCTTAATGTTTCTACATGCTTAGGATTAAACCTTTGACATACCTCTTGGGTTGCTTGAATGGAAGTAGATGACTCTTGGTCAACAACATGAGAACATGATGACTCTTGACTTGGATTGATGATAGGAGGTTCGCAAATAGGCTTGATGGCTTGTATGTCACATGATGGGCTTGAATGATTAGGCATGTTAATTGAGGGCTCTTGGAGAGGCTCAAGGATATGCGAACCACATGATAAGATTATAGGATTGGACATAACCTTTGGAAGTTCATTGATAGGCTCATGAATGGGTGTTTGACATGGAGGTAGTTTATTCCTAGCTAGTAGCCAATGGATCACATCCTTTGCAAGGGTATGAGTGGATGGGAAATATAATGGATGAGCAATAATAGAGGATGATGTTGTAAGCGTAGGACTAGGATTAGGTTGAGGGCTAATTGGATTGGATGGATTTGGATTTGGATTGGATGAAGGGATAATCTTACCACAATTTATGAGGTTTGTGATCAATCTCTTAAGTTTGACACAATTGGTTGTTGTATGGCCCTTATACCTATGGTATGCACAATAATAATTTTTATTATACCTAGGGGGTTCAAGGATTGGTTCAAAAGGTTCTATCGGTGGTAGCTCAATCAAATTTGCTTGAACCAATTGTTGTACAGTTATGTCCAAGGGATCTTGTGGTGGAAGATTGGTAGAACATGAGGATGAAGGTGATGAAGGTTGGTGGACCAATGGACTAGGGGTAGGATCACATGGTGGTCTTATGATAGGGCTAGTAGGCTCATGTGTTGGTGGGTGATTGGATGATGAAGGCCACTCATAAGATGCATTGGCTAGATTGGTATCTCCCTTGTCAAAGGTAATTAAGTCTTTTTGTATTAGGCTAGCATGGTTTATATACAAAGGGCCACTTGGACTTGTATGTGCTTCTTGTTGCAAAGTTGGATTTAGGCTCACTTGTGCTTGTTGGGGAGGCCATTGATAGTCTTGGTGGTTGAGTGAAATGGTGGGATATGTAGATAAAATGTCTTGGGTTTGGTATGAAGTTGAGGGCATTTGATCTTGTTGTCAAGGTGGATTTGGGCTTACATGTTCTAGTTGTGATGACACTTGGTTGCCTTATGGATGGGCTTGGTGGTATGTTGGAATGTTAAAATGAGAAATTAGATAATATTGATGTGGAGGTTGATATGTTGATGTGGCATAGGTTGATATGGAATTGTCATGATAGGTGGATGAATTAGGTTGGTATGAAGTTGAAGATGATGACATGTAAGGTTGATGTGGAATTTGTTGAGGTTGGGATGGTGTTTGGACTTCTTGTTGTGATATGAATTGTTGTTGATGTTGGTAAATGTGTTGATGTGGATAAGGGATAACATTAGAATAAATGGAATAAGTTGGTATAGAATTGGATTGATGAGTGGATAGATATGATGGGATAGGTGCTAGATAGGATGGTCGTTGGACTTTGTAGGTGGCCATGAGGTGTTAGATTTCTTCCAAGAGGCATTGTATGTGTGAGGATTGGTTTGTTTGACATATTTGAACCAATTCTTGAATGCTTTGAAAGGTTTGCTGCTCTAAAGGTGATTGGCTTGCATGCATGTGGCAAAGCATATGAAGGAGCTTTTGGAGGTCCTCTAAGGTTGACATGATGTGACACAAGTGTTTAAGTCTTAAGTCCTTGTAGCAAGTGCTTGTTTAGGGATTTGGATGATGATGTGGCTTGTTTGGATGACTTAGCTATAAAGGGTTGGATGATAACTAGGAAAAATTTGGGATGAAAGTGATTGGGTTTGAATGTTATTGGAAGAATGTGTAGGATAACTTGTCTTTATGTGTTTGGGTGTTTATAGCTTGATTTGGCAATGTTCAAACAAATGATTATGCATATGCACACATGAATCACTCACGCAAGACACATAACCAAGTTTTAGTTTAAAAGAATGTGATGATGGTTAAGCAAACACATGAAGACACTTCAACAAGTCCTAGTCAAGGAAAGGCCACTATCACAAGGAGGTTCTAGTGAAAATCTGGGGGACTGGCACCCCACGAACATCCAGCAAGCCACTTAAGACTTTAACTAACCCAACTAGGAGTTTTAATATACACAAAGGTACACCTCCTTTCGAGTTAGCACTGTATGGTGAGCCCTAATACCAAGTAGACTTGGCTTTTGCCTTATCCTCTAATTTGTATAGCGAATTGGATGAAAGTACCGCTTGAGGTCATTCCCTTGGGGTGGATACCAAGGAAGGCCTCTCTAAGGCTAAACAAAAGCAACACAAGTAAATGTTTTTGATCTCCAAGTTCGTGTTGGGACGCGAGGAGAGAGCATACACATTTACTTGGTCACACTCTCATGGGGTTCATTAACCTTAGAAATTCAATGTGTGGAAGATAATGCAAGCACTTGTTTGTTTTAAAGCCCAAATATAAATGTGATGAAAGACAATGGTTTGTTTTAGCCTAATTTTTTGATGTGAATTTGCAAACAATTGTTCATTTTATGCCCAAATCGAAATGTGTTTGCAAACAATGATTATAAGATGAAAAATGAAATGATTGCACCTGGTTAATTCGCTATCCAAATTGATGTAGATGTTGATGTCAATGTTACTCCAGCTCCTTATGATTACCTACAACATAAAAAAAATGATATTATAATGCAGGCATAAAAAATAGGCTCATCAGGTAAGGAAAATTGTAATTTTAGATGCATAGCCGAATTACATTTGATTATTTTGATACATTTTTAGTTTGAAAATTAAAAAATCAAAGAAGAGACCCCTATTAATTTTCAGAGAGCTTTCCGAAAATATAAAGAAATTAGAGAAATTCCCTGATTTGCGCCTAAAAATGTAGATTTATGAAAAAGGTATAGGTGGCAAAGATCTGATATTTTCACACTGTAAACAAGCTCTAAATTAAATCTGTAAAACATAGACCCCCATTAGAATTTTGAGAGCTTTCCAGAAATATAAAAATTTCCAAAAAAATTGCCGATTTACACCTAGAATTGTGATTTTATGGAAAAACATAAAAAGGTGATAAATCCCGCAAAATTCGCGATAAACCCAAAGTTTTTCTGCTACAGCTTCCTTATATCATGGACAAAATTCTGCTAAAATATTATAAAAAAATTCATAGTCGTTTGGAAGATATGATGAAATCTTTAAAACCTAGGGTTTTGTCGAAAAAACAGCGGATCTGCAACAAAAAGTTAATTAAACCTGCAAAACTTGACAATGGGGATTAGATGAATACAAATTTTTACTACAAAAACCTATAAAAAAGATCAAGCGAAGTGAGTCCCACCGGGCGTGCCAAATGTAGTTAGGGTAAAATTACAAATCAGGGCAAATGAATAAACAACAATGATAAAAACCCTAGTGATGCACAATGAAGCACAAGACAACATGAAAATCAAAATAACAAATGTAAATGCAAACCGATCGCCACGCTATACTTGATTTATCTCCATTGCTCTTCTCCACCTCGCATGAGCATGCAAGATTTTGAAGGATTATTGTTGGAGGAATGTTGAGTGTTCACTTCTATAGCATAACATTAAGATGAAGATGATAGAATGAATGATAGATAAGGATGCAAAGGCTCTAATGATATTTCGACAGCATGTGGATACTTGAGGATCAATGCATTTTTGAAAATTTGGCTGAATAAGGGTACTTGAGGCTCAATGCATTGCTAATGGCTTGTGAGGGGTTTGATTTATAGGAAAGGCTTGGTTCAAATGGATGGTTGAGATTAAAAAGCTAAATGATTGATGTGGATGGCTAGGATTGATTAGTTATTCCCACTCTTCAAGGGAGTTGTAGTCATTTAACAAGTGGAGGAAGGATAGGGCTCGTGTGTGCTTGTGTACATAAAAAAGTACTACATGTGAAAGATATTAAATAAAAGGCTATAGTACCACTTATCTTTTTAAATGAAAGAGGCACACATGTCAACTAAATGATAAGATAAATTAATTAAATAAATAAAATTTATTTAATTAATTGGAAAGTCGGCTTATAATGAAATGTGAGAACTTAATTCAAATAAAATATTTGAATTAGTTGGGATATGATTTGGATATTAATTAAATAAATAAAATTTATTTAATTAATTGGATGGTGGGATTAGGATATGATGTGGAAATTAATTAAATAAATAAAATTTATTTAATTAATTAGAAAGTGGGATTATGTATGTGAAATTAATTAAATAAATAAAATTTATTTAATTAATTGGCTAAGTGGGATAATGATGGGATTAAAATAGGATTTTAATTAAATAAATAAAATTTATTTAATTAATTGGCTAATGGATAAATGGGATTAAGAGTGGGATTTAGGACAAAATGCTACATGATGTCTAGGATAATGTTTTAACATGGTGTTGCAAGACATGGATAAAGTTGGGACAATTTTGGGTGTCTACAACTTTATGTTGCTTATTGATGATTATTCTAGAATGAATTAGGTTACTTTTCTAAGACATAAATCCGAAGCCCTAGAGAAGTTCAAATCTTTGAAGGCAATGGTTAAGAATGAAATAGATTTGAAGATCAAATGCTTGAGGTTTGATAGAGGAGGTGAGCTCACATCAAATGAATTCAACATTTTCTGTGAAGAGCATGGGATAAAGAGACAACTGTCTACACCTAGGACTTAGCAGAATGGAATTGTAGAAAGGAAGAACATGACAATTCAGGAAGCTACTAGGACAATGATGAAGGAAGAAGGTCTACTGGAAATATTTTGGAAAGAAGATATTCACACTACTGTCTACATCCAAAACAGAGTTCAAGTAAAAGATAATGGTACTAAAACTCCCTATGAATTGTGGTATGGAAGAATTCCCACAGTAAAATATTTCAAAGTCTATGAAAGAAAATGTTATATCAGGAGAGATGAAGACCTAGGAAAGTTTGATCCAAGATGCCATGAAGGAATCTTCCTTGGATACTCTACCAAGAGTAAGGCTTACCGGTGCTACAACAAAAGGCTCAAAAAGATTTTAGAGAGTGCAAATGTGAAGGTAGACAAAGGCAAGGGAAGAATATCAGACCTAAGTTGTTATGAACTAGATGAAGCTATGACTATAGTAAATAAAGAGAAAGCTAAACAAGAAGACAATCGAGATGAAGAAGAGGCTCCAGAAAGTATTGCCAAGACTCCAAGGTATGTACGGATCAATCATTCTAAAGATCAGATTATAGCTGATAAGAACAAAGGTGTGCTAACAAGAAGAAGAGCTATAGAGGAACAAGTCAATTATTGTTTAGTTTCAAAGATTGGACCAAAAATTGTGAATGAAGCATGCAATGATGAAAATTGTGTAAAGGCAATGGAGGAAGAACTATTGCAGATAGAGAAGAATGAAACATGGGAATTAGTTCCTAGACCTGTTAAAAAAAAGTCATTGGAACTAAATGGGTCTTTAGGAACAAGTTGAATGAAAATGGAGAAGTTGTAAGGAATAAAGCAAGACTTGTATGCAAAGGATATTCTCAAATTGAAGGGATATATTTTGAAGAAACCTTTGCCTCAGTAGCTTGGATTGAAACAATCAAAATATTTCTAGCATTTGTAGCTCACAAAGATTTTAAGGTATATCAGATGGATGTGAAATCTGCCTTCTTGAATGGTGAATTAGAAGAGGAAGTATACATTGAGCAACCAGAGGGATTCCAATTGTCAAATCAAGGTGATATGGTATGTAGGGTGAAGAAAGCATTATATAGACTCAAACAAGCTCCTAGAGCCTGATATGCAAGGTTTGATAGGTATTTATTGCAATTGGGATTTAGTAAAGGTACTATAGATAGTAATTTGTACTTCAAAATCAATGATGACCAGATCTTGATTGTTGAGGTCTTTGTTGATGACATTATCTTTGGAGGAGATGAAGGTATGTGCATAAGGTTTGCTAGTGAGATGAAAAGTGAATTTGAAATGTCCATGTTTGGTGAAATGAATTTCTTTTTAGGTCTACAAATTAATCAATCAGATAAAGGAATCTTCATATCTCAGTCTAAGTATGTGAAAGGGTTTTTGAAGAAGTTTGGGATGAAAGACTCTAAACTAGTATGTACTCCCATGGTGGCTGGTTGTAAATTGAGAAAAACCGATGAATCACCTAAGGCTAATTAGAAAAAATATAGATCCATGATTGGAGGATTGTTTAATCTAACTCAAACCAAACCTGATATTATGCATGTAGTTTGTCTTGTTGCAAGGTTTCAAGCTAATCCAAGAGAATCACATGTGATGGCAGTTAAAAGAATCCTGAAGTATTTGAAAGGTACTATGGATTATGGATTATGGTGGCCAAAGGACAATGCCTTCACTCTCAGTGCTTATATAGATGTAGATTGGGCCGGAGATGTTGATGATAGAAAGAGTACAAGTGGAGGTGCCTTCTTCTTGGGTAATAGATTGGTCTCATGGATGAGCAAGAAACAAGATTTAGTATCTTTGTCAACTGTAGAAGCATAGTATATTGTAACATCATGTTGTTGCACTCAAGTATTATGGTTGAAGCAGACTTTGAAGGATATAAGAGTTGTGTATGAATATCCAATTGCAATCTTTTGTGACAATACAAGTGCCATAAGCATTTCAAAGAATCTAGTGATGCACTCAAGAACAAAGCACATATCAATAAGGTATCACTTTTTGAGAGAGAAGGTGACAGAGAATGAAGTAAAGTTGGAATATGTGTCCACAAAGGATCAGATTGTAGACATTTTCACTAAGCCTTTGCCTAAAGATACCTTTAAGTATCTCAAAGAAAAGCTAGGGGTAATTCAGGGGGAGAAAGAATGCATATGTGTAAAGAGAAAGGGGGATAATATTGTCTTGGTGGTCTTCTTAGTTTTTCACGTCATATGTTGCCATCAATGACAAAGGGGGGATTGTTGCAAGTATGTGCCTAATTAGTGTTGTCATTGATGTCAACATATATGTGTTGTCATTGGTGTCAACTGTGTTCTTACGTTGTTGATGATATTGAGAAAATTAGCCCCTCCGGTGATAACAATCTGTTGTAGTAGAAATAATGCATTACATGCAGAAGAACAGTCTAGAAGAATGATTTGCATTTCCTGTAGAATAAATTGTTGGGAATTAAGGTGTCTCAACCTTAGTAATTCCTTGCATTTATTTATTGTAATATATTTATTTATTTATCCTATGTTGTAATTTTGTTGCACATCCTATTTTGTCATTTAGTGTGAAGTGACATGATGAGTTGTCACTCCACTTGTAAGATGACTAGGATGATCAACTCACTCCATGAGGAGATAGGCATCCCACTTAGTGGTAGAGGTATTTTGCCATGTGTTGGCACTTTGACTAGTGTGTAAGTGAATCTTGGCCAAAATGGTTATGACAGATTCCTATGATAGAATCTATGACACATGAGTCAGAAATATAAGATACTATGACACGTGAAGACAAGTGTCGAAGAGCATCTTTGAGGAAGGCATCTTTGGGTGCCCAAGGTGGGTTATGAAATGTTGTAAGAGGAATATGCTATTTTTAGTTAGAGTATGACAATTTCTCTTACAACTGTAAGTACTGTCAGTATGACAGATTCTATGACAACCATAAGATGTGTAAGAGAATCTGTCATTGCCTATCTTGAGATTAGGTGCTCATATTGGGATGGGGTGATGTGACAAGTGTCATGACCATGTTGTAGTATTGGACAAGTGTCCCTAGGCATGGTTTTGGGCCATGAGGCTCGGTTGGACACCCATTCCAAGAAAGGTCCATTTTGCCTTGTAACTTCTATTTAAATAGGTGCTTGGAGAGGAGATGTATTATGTGATTGACAGGTACTGTTATGCTGTCAGATTGTCTCCAGATATGAGTGGTGAAGAATCTTGTAAAGACTTGCATTGCAGGTGTGCTGTAAACTTCATTGTTTAGATAATACATTGTGCAGGTTTTGGAGTGTAGGGTTTTTCACCCATAAGGGTTTTCCCCACGTTATATCTTCTCTCTCTCTCTCTCTCTCTCTCTCTCTCTCTTCTATCTTACATTCTTGTGTTGTGTATTTCTGCAATATCTCTATTGTTGGGTCAATAACACTATAATTGTAAAGGTTAAAAAGAATTTGCACACATCGAGCTCCTCATTAGATTATTATAGGAAGTGATTTTCATACACCTAGCTTCCTTTTAGTTGGTATCAGAGGTTGATCACCTTTGGTCCTAGTTGTTGGGTAGGGGGCTTTTTGAGCTGATCTTAGATTGAGTGGGAGTCTGTACAGAGTATTCTATAATCTTGTTGTAGGAAAGAGATGGCAGGCATATCCAGAAGAATAGAGGTGGAGAAGTTTAATGGCACAAATTTTGAGTTATAGAAACTTAAGATGGAAGACATGTTTGTTGATCAAGACCTATGGGAAACTATTTCCAATGTAAAACCAACTATAATGGCACAAGATGATTGGGATCTCAAAGATCGGAAGGCTAAGGGTCTCATAAGACTCAGTCTAGCTGATTCTATCTTATTAAATGTCCATGAGTAGAAGACCATGAAAGATCTTTGGAAGAAGCTGGGAGATGTTTATCAGGCCAAATCCTTGGTGAACAAGATTTTTTTAAGAAAGAAGTTGTATTCTCTAAGGATGGAGGATGGAGGGTCTATTGTAGATCACTAGAATGCTTTCAACACATTAGTTGCATAGTTGACTTCTGTTGGTGTTAAGATGGAGGAGGAGGATCATTGTATGACCTTGCTTTATTCTTTGTCTGACTCGTGGGATCATCTTGTTATGGCTATTGGGAGTACCACATCCACTTTCAAAATGGATGAAGTGGTATCTTCGCTATTATCTAAAGATATGCAGAGAAAGTCCTTTGAAGCAGCCAAAGAAGCTCTTATAGTTCATGGAAGACCTAAGGAGAAAGGGAAAAAGAAGGACGAGCAAGATGAGAAGGGTAGATCCAAATCCCATGGGAGATCTAAATCTCTTGGAAAGTCCAAGGCTCTATATTGGAACAATGGAAAAACTGGGAATTTGTGAAAGGAATGTAAAAAGGAAAAGAAAAAGAAGAAGAAGAATGTCCTAGACTCAGATTCTGACAAGTCACAAGATGATGGTGATGCCTTCATCATAGCCTTGGCCACCCATGCATCTGATGATGTGTGGTTGATTGATTCTGGTACATCATTCCACATGACCTCACATCAAAGATGGTTCACATAGTATGAAGAGTTCAATGGTGGAAGAGTGTACCTGGGTGACGATTCTCATCTAAAGATTGTTGGTCATGGAAGAGTCTCAATCTGATTCCCTAATGGACGAGTGAAGGGGATCACTGGGGTCATGCACATCCTAGGCTTGCAAGGGAACCTTCTTTCTATAAGTAAGTTGAATGATGCAGGTGTGTAGGTTGTCTTTTCGAAGGACATATGCAAGCTGACTAGAGGATCTATGGTGCTTGTGAAGGGTACTTGGAGAGATACTCTGTTTTAGCTAGATGCATGCACTTCACAGTGCAATAGTTCTTCTGACTCAAAGAAAAGAGCTATAGTCACTTCATCCGCAGCATTGGAACCAGCAGTGAAAAAGTCTGTTGTAACAAATTCTAATGGTAGTGCATTTTGGGTACCCAAGGGTGCTCATGCTTTGGAAGTTAAGCTTCCTTCTAAAAAGATAATGTTATGGCATAAGAGATTTGGCCACATTGGTGAGAAGGGTCTTATAACCTAGAAAAATAAAAACATCGTTGAGGGGTTAAATGATTGTAATCTTGAGTTTGACTTTTGCAAACATTTTATATATGGAAAGCAAAATCGTGTTTAGTTTTACTCTAGTTCTCACAAGTCTTCTGGTGTGTTGGACCTTATTCATTCTGATGTGTTTGGTCATGTTAGTGTTCCTTCAATTTCTAAATCTGTATATTTTGTATCTTTCATAGATGATTATAGTAGAAGGACATGGATTTATTTTCTTAGAAGCAAGTCTGAAGTCTTTAGTCAATTCAAAGAGTTTAAAGCTTTTGTTGAGAATTAGACTAGTAAAAAGATTAAGTGCTTGAGGACTAACAATGGTGGTGAGTTTTGTTCGATGGAGTTTGATAAGTTCTATAAAGAGCAAGGGATTGAGAGACATAAGACAACTCCATACACCCCGTAGTAAAATGGAGTTGCAGAGAGGATGAATAGGACACTGATGGAGAAGGCTAGGATTATGCTTAGTGGAGCAAGCCTCGAACAAAAGTTTTGGGCTGAAGCTATAGCCACTTCTTGCTACCTGGTAAACATGTCTCCTACATCAACTCTTGTTGGTAAGACACCTATGGAGGTGTGGTCTGGTAAGAAGCCTTCAGTTAGACATCTTCATGTTTTTGGTTGTCAGGCATATGCACATGTGCCTAGGGAGAAAAGGTTAAAATTGGAGAACAAGGCTGTTAAGTGTATTTTCATTGGCTATGGTGCTGGTGTGAAAGGATATAAGCTTTGGGATCCTGTGGCTGAAAAAGTGTTGTATAGCAGAAGTGTTTTCTTCAGAGAGCTAACACCTTCTGTTATTCTACAACCATAATAGACAGAAAAGAAAGAGGATGTGGTTTAGTTTCCTTCTACTCCTAAGAAGACTGAACCGATAGACCCTGTGAAACTTGATGATGAGGAGAGCTCTAGCAGCTCTGAAATCTCAAAAGAAGAAGCAGAACCTCAACCTTAGCCCTTGAGGAGGTCTACATGAACAAGGAAGCGACCTATCGGTTTGGATATTCATTGCTTAACTTTAGTTGTGATTTTGCCTTTCTTACTAACACTGATGAGTCTAGAATTGTGATAGAGGCTATGGGCATGAAAGATGCAGGTTCCTGGAAGGAGGCCATGGAAGATGAGATGGGTTCTTTGGAGAAGAATAAAACTTGGGACTTGGTGCCTTTGCCTGAAGGATAGAAACCTATTGGATGCAAATGGGTGTTCAAGAAGAAATTTGGTGTAGATGGCAGTGTTGAAATGTACAAGGCTAGACTAGTTGCGAAGGGGTTCTCACAAGTGGAGGGAATTGATTATAGTGAAATTTTGTCTCCCATTGCAAAGATGGCATCTATTCGATTCTTGTTATCTCTTACATTAGCTTATGACTTAGAGGTGGAGCAAATGGATGTGAAAACAACTTTCCTTCATGGTGAATTGGAGGAGGAGATTTACATGTCATAGCCAGAGCATTACATAGAGAAAGGTAGAGAAAATTTGGTTTGCAAACTAAAGAAGTCTTTGTATGGTTTGAAGCAGTCTCCTAGGATGTGGTATATGGAATTTGATGCCTTTGTGTTGTCGATTGGATTTTTGAGATCAAAATCAGATCATTGTGTGTATTATAAATTTGACAATGATCGCATTCTCATTATTACATTATATGTTGATGATATGTTGTTAATTGGGAATGGTAAGAATATGATTTCTGATTTGAAGTCTTAGTTGTCAGCATAGTTTGAGATGAAAAATCTAGGTGCAGCCAAGTACATTTTGGGAATGGAAATTAGAAGAGATAGAGCTAACAGAAAAATTTGGTTAAACCAGAGTAAGTATGTGAAGACCTTGTTGGATAGGTTCAACATGGAAGATTGTAGACCATTGTGTGTTCCTGTTTCATTGGGGACAAAGCTATCTGTTAATGATTGTCTAAAATCTCCTAGTGAGGTGGAGGACATGAGCAGAGTAATTTATGCTAGTGCTATTGGCAGTTTGATGTATGCTATGGTCTACACAAGACTAGACATTGCTCAAGCAGTGGGAGTCCTTAGTCAATTTATGGCTAATCCTGGATGGGTACATTGGGATGCAGTAAAGCAAGTGTTCAGATATTTGAGGGGTACTTCTAAGTATTCCATATGCTATCATGGTAATCCTATAGGACCTTTGCATTATGTTTGTATTTGTGGATTCGTGGATTTTGATTGGGTGGGTGACATTGACAGCAGGAGATCCACCGGTTCTTATGTGTTTACTATGTTTGGTGGTGCAATTAGTTGGATGAGTACATGGAAACCTGTGGTCTCTTTGTCCATGATAAAAGCTGAGTATATGGCAGCAACTCATGCTTGTAAGGAAGCCATTTGGCTTAAGAGATTGTGTTTAGATATTAGTGCTGATGTAGGACAAATTACTATCTGTTGTGATAGTCAGAATATGATTTGTCTAGCAAAGAATCCAACTTTCCATGCCAGAACAAAGCATATTGATGTACAATTTCACTTCATGCAAGACATGGTTGAGGATGGGAAGGTAAATTTGGAGAAGGCAGACACTTTGAAGAATGTTGCAGATGCATTGACGAAACCAGTGGCCACAGAGAAGTTTAGATGGTGTTCAGAGTCTATGGGCCTCTTGGCCTATAGCAGTTAAATCCTGTTATTTCTATTGGCTCTTACAAGGTGTTCGACAAGTGGGAGAATTTTGGGAATTAAGGTATCTCAACCTTGGTAATTCCTTGCATTTATTTATTGTAATGTATTTATTTATTTAGCCTATGTTGTAATTTTGTTGCACATCCTATTTTGTCATTTAGTGTGAAGTGGCACGATGAGTTGTCACTCCACTTATAAGATGACTAGGATGGTTAACTCACTCCATGAGGAGATAGGCATCCCACTTAGTGGTAGAGGTATTTTTTCATGTGTTGGCACTTTTACTAGTGTGTAATTGAATCTTGACCGAAACGGTTATGACAGATTCCTATGATAGAATCTATGACACATAAGAGTTGGAAATAGAAGATACTATGATAGGTGAAGACAAGTGTCTAAGAGCTTCTTTGAGGAAGGCATCTTTGAGTGCCCAAGGTGGGTTATTACATGTTTTAAGAGGAATATACTATTTTTAGTCAGTGTATGACAGTTTCTCTTACAACTGTAAGTACTGTCAGTATGACAGATTCTATGACAACCGTAAGATGGGTAAGAGCATCTGTCATTGCCTATCTTGAGATTAGGAGCCCATATTGGGATGGAGTGATGTGACAAGTGTCATGACCATGCTGCAGTGTTGGACAAGTGTCCCTAGGCATAGGTTTTGGGCCATGAGGCCAAGTTGGACGCCCATTCCAAGAAAGGTCCATTTTTGCCTTGTAACTTCTATTTAAACAGGTGCTTGGAGAGGAGATATATTATGTGATTGACAGGTACTGTTATGCTATTGGATTGTCTCTAGATACGAGTGTCAAAGACTCCTGTAAAGACTTGCATTGCAAGTGTGTTGTAAACTTCATTGTTTAGATAATACATTGTGCAAGTTTTGGAGTGTGGGGTTTTTCACCTGTAAGGGTTTTCCCCATGTTATATCTTATCTCTCTCTCTTTTGTCTTACATTCTTTTGTTGTGTATTGCTGTAATATCTCTGTTGTTGGGTTAATAACACTATAATTGTAAAGGTTAAAAAGAATTTGCACATATCTCTCCTCATTAGATTAGTGTAGGAAGTGATTTCCCCACACCTAGGTTCCTTTCATAAATATCTTTATCTATGGATTGGAAGTTATTAAGAAGCCTGTCTAAAGATTATATATTCCAAGTTTGAGCCTCCGGTATGAAGAATTGAGTGAGTTATGTTCACCAGAGTGAAAACAACTTTTTCTATGTTTTTGGTGGTGACAGGGAGAAAGTGTTTTGCTCTACATTCCTCCGCATTGAAGTATTTTGACCTGCGGTTCTGGAAGTAAGTCTATGATGATGTTAAATGCCTTCAAGTGTAATGGTTCATGATTTGGTGGTCTGCAAGATATCTTTTACTCATGACAGTGGCTAGTAGTGTTGTTCTTGTGCTCTAATTTGAAGAATCTTATTGATTAAGTTGTTAGTGATCGTGTGGTTGTTCTTGGTGATTACAATGAGCTTGTGGATGTTTCCTGATCATGCTCCTACATTCAGATTGGTTTGCAAGATGGAACTCAGATCGTGCATGAAGCGTGTTCTTGAAAATACTTGTGTTAACATCAGTCTTGGCTAACTTGGTGGAATTCATCATCTGCGTAGATGCATTGATGATTGTGATAGTGTGTTATAGCATGGAAGATTGTGTTTGAGTCCTAGCTAAGGCTTGGCATGATCCACATAAATTCTTACATCTTTTCCTTAGCTAAAGTTATATTAGGTCCAGACCTATTTTATTAATGTTTGTAATGCTGACCTTGGAGATTGTTCCAACGGTTGATGATTGTAATGCCGACCTTGATGATTATTTCAAGGTTAATGAAGTGTATAAATACTTGTAATTAAGTCGTGAAAATGTATCCAAGAGCAAAGATGTAAAGATAAAGTGAAGTAAGGTAGGAGAGTAGAGCAAAGGTGTTTGTGCTTTAATGGAACTAAACTTTGGCATGAAGTAGATGTTTTATCTCAGTTCAACCCTTTGGCAATGAGCCTCCCTTTGGTAGAGCCATCCATAGGAAGTGATGCTTTCTTTGCAGTGAGCAACTTGGGTAGTGAGCCTATATTTTTTGGTAGTGATATAACTTACATATTTCTATGGGCTAACACCCACTGTGGTTTTTTCCTTTTAAGGTTTTCCACGTAAAAATCTGGTGTCTCCTATGTTGTTTATGCTTTTGTGTTGAGCTTCTCATTTGATTCTTTCATGGTTATATCTGAATATAAGTAATTGATAAGTTAATGACCATATTTGGTTAAAAGTTTTAGGACAACTGATTCATACCCCTCTCAATTGTCCAGTGTTGTTCAACACTGACCAATAGTTTTGTAGAAACTACTAATTACTTTCAGACTCCCTATTGTTGGTAGTTTCTCTAAGCAAAACTTCAATGATAAAACTATAGAAGTGCAATCCTATAAAATCTAATGCAACCAAGAAAGAATGCAAAAATACATTTGATCACCAAACCTTTGATGACCAAGCATTAAATGCATCTATTCCTACATGTGTGCAAGCACCTATAAACCCCTTTGTTGTGCCATTTTAATATCATTACTTTCATATTCATATATTTTTCTCTCCTTTATGATTGATGACTATAATACAGAGCTTTCTTACACAATCCAACTAATTAATATACCATGTTCTTGTGATCCCATTGATTAGTCAAGGTCTAGTAGGTTTGAGGTTCTTATCCAAGGGTGACTAGAGTTTACACAAACCTTCATTGAGTGGAACTATAATTTTCATCCTCAAATTTGAATCCAAGTATTCTCCATCTTGCTATAATTTAATCTTTTATGTATTCATGTCTATAGTAAATCCTAGCTCATAATTTATAAATCTCCCTTGTGCCCTAGTTTTTAAGTATTCTCAAACCCTAGTTCTCTTATAAAATTACTCTAGGGTTTTTGTATGATTTTTTTAGATACACGTGTGCACATTACTTAACCTAGGATTCATTAACTTAGTGGTGTCATTCATCTTATTATCCCATGCATTGATGCATTGAGATTTGTTACTATTTTCTACAATTACAAATTACATTTAAAGCTATGCTTTTCAATTGTGTTTTCCTTTAGAGGTCTCGAGATCATGTGCATTTTCATATGATTGTAATCTACTTTAAAAACCTTGAGTCTTGATCCTCCTTTCTCTCAAAACCTTGGAGTCCCTTTATAATTAAGTAGTAAATATAAATTGTACTACAAATTCCAATCCACAATAAATCAATTTCTCTTGAGATTTTAGAGCCACCCCATAGTGTTGTAGTTCCTACAAATGTGTCTAGAAATATAATCCCCAAAAAAATTATATTTTGGATGTTCCTAAGGCTCATGCATCCCTTAACAATTGTAAACTACATCTAAAACTCCACACTCCAATACCATAATACATTGGAAATCTGGAATCTCCCTATAATTTTTCATATGATTACAACCTACTCTCTAACCTCTAATCCCCACTATTTTATATTTCTTTCCCTTGAAGTTTCAAACCTTCCAATCACTTTTGTAATTTATCTTTAACCACCAAACTCTAACATCTTACAACATTTCTAGCATTTGTAAAAAGCTCTTTCAATTCTTCTTACCCCTACATTTCCCTAAATTCATTCTTAGATCTAAAGGTCTAAACAAGCTTATTTTTTATGTATTCTTCACGACCTCACCACTAAAGGCCAAACAATCTAAATCGATGAAGTATGAGTACAAAGGATACTCCCCTATCTCAAAAATCACTTTTACACTCTCAAAGATTGGTGATATTGACCTTGGACATGTAGATGTCAAGGAGTTCATTCAAAGGGAAAATAAGGAAGGAGATAGGAGACTTTGGACCAATTGTATAGCTCATAGTGACATTGTGCAAGGTGTTGGCTTCCCAATTTTTGTGTAGTCTCTTGAGTTGGTAATGTCACATGCTCAATACCATGACCCTAACAAGAGGAAAATATATGAGCTAGAAAATGAACTCATTTTGGATATCACTCCTAAAGCAATTGAAGAGACCTTTGGTCTTCTAACATATGTCAAATATGATCTCATCACAATCAAATCTATCATTGATTATATTGAAAAACACTAAGTTACTTGTGTCAAGTGTTTCAATTATATTTGACCGATTAATTTAAAAGAATAATTATCATAAGGATGCCAAATATCATACATAAAAGTGAATCATTGAATATTTATTTATGGTCTAATTACTTTGTTAAACTAAATAGTTAGCGATCTGATGGCCAAAGAGTTCCATCCATGTATGTTCTACTTCATGATTACCATCATGAAAGATAATAATTGAATTTATTAGGCTATAATAATTAGTCATCACCTTCTTGAAAAGTTCATGAAGGTGCCGGAAAGTAATTTTTTCTTTATGACTTTCTACTTGCTATGCTTGTTATCAAGAAGGTCAAGCTTTCAAAAATTAAACAAGGTGGAACTCATGGGTCTAGGAGAAAACAAAACATATGAATATTACCCCCAATTCTAGAGTTGAAGTAGAGCCTAAAGCATTAAAATTGGGTAGATTATGCTTTCATCTTCCACTTGATTAGGTTTATGGAAAGTTATTTCAATAAGATAATTTGCTTGGAGACCACTACCAAAATTTCCGCTTGGCGAAATTGGTTCATCCAATTCTCCACTTTCAATTACATCAAATGAAGAGGATTTTTAAGTGGTACATGCAAATTACCCAAATATCCTAGCAACAAGATCATTATGTTGGAGCTATGTGGGCAGTTATGTGAGATACACAAGTTACTCTTGGGGAAACACAAAATATGTCCTCAATTTCAAATTTCTAATTTCTATTGATTCTTACACTTTCTCTTCATATCTCTATGATAAACATGTTAAAATAGAAATGGTAAAGATCACTATGAAATTATATGAAGCAAGGAAGAACTTTGTTCCAAAGGAAAACACTGAGAATATAGTTGGACCTCTGTACAAGCATGAATTTCATCTTCAAGATTTTTGGGTAGATTGAATAAGGATGAACACAAGGTGAGAAAGAAGGACTACTCTTGTTTTAAAACTTTATAGATCAAAGAATTCATCAGTGGAAGAGTTCTTAAAGGCATAAATGATGATGGTAAATTTCTATATCCTTCTTATAATAGTAAAAATGTAAATTCTAAACCAATACAAAAGATGGATTAGTCTATCACTAAAAAATGCTTCTATCAAAGAAAGAACATAGGTTATAGTTACAAGAAGCTAAAACTAGTTGGAGAAAGTATTCCAAGATGTGGGAAAGGTAAGAAGGAAACATTAAACAAAGATAAAACTTTAAAGTCTTCCTAAAATGATAAAAAGATTTCTTCCTCCCAAACACACACACAAGCTATTTCTACTAAGAGGGTGTTTGTTGAAGAAAATGAGCCTCCAAATGATCAAGAGCCTTTGATAAGAAAGAATACAAAACTTGTATTCAAATACAAGAGTGCAGAGGGACAAGTGAATAACACACATGAAAGGGCCATAGACTATACTACTTCACTAGTCCCTCATCTTGTATATTCTCCTCCTCCTCATAAACCACCTAATCCTACCAAAAGAATTGTGTCTACCCAACAAAATTTCCTAGAATAGTTGTAAACTCCTCTTCAAGATTCTACCTCTTTGCCTCCCCAAAAGGAACCAAATCAAAAACAAGAATCTACTTGGAGAAAAGATTAAATATAGAGAAACCCATAGTCTACAATGAGATTAATCTCCATAACGAGAATCCCCAACAATCTCATATTCATGAGAAGATGCATTCTCCCAATAAGTCTCTTTCTCTTGATAAGGATCACTCTTTTAAAGGACCCCATTACTAGAAAATCTCTTGATATTGAAAATATTTCCCTCCTCATGTACCTTCATCCCCTACAAAATATCCATTTCAACATGCACCTCCATCCCCTTTTCCGTCACCTCAACATATAATAGAGGAAATACCCTTCAAGGTGAGTCAACCCAATAGGGGGATATATCGAAAGTGAGTGTACCCATGTGTCTTGGAGACACTCTCAAGAAAAGGAAAAGATAAGTAGTATCTAGTATTGATTATTTATTGACCTTAGTCTTGTTATTCAAGACTCAATATCATCCTAAGGTTGAAAAAATGGAAATTATGCTAGTAGTTAGGGGGAAGTTATAAAATGGGGTCAATTAATTGAACATTTAGGGATAATAAAAGGTTTTTTTTTTGCATTTGGACATTTTTGGAAAGTTTCATGTAAAGGTTGTACAAGTCAAAGACATTTATCTATGAACAATTTTGAAAGATGAATAAAATATGACTCTGAACTTTCTATCTCATTCATATCTATTGTAATAATTTTTCTTATGTCAAATGTGATATGTCTATTCATTATTCAAAAAATTTTATCTATAATCTACAAATTTAATAATTTGTTTTCTTACATCTCTCTAAAAATAGTATGTGGGGTTAATCAAGGACTTTTATATATTGGTTTTAAATCTACAACTCACCTTTCGCTTCATTTAATCCATTTCTATTTTTTTGTAAAATTGTCAAAACCCAAATGCAACTTTGTAAAGTGTAAAACCTTCATGTAATTTTCAATTTTATATTTCAATAAGACAATCTCACCATATTGAGGAGGGATTTTATCCCAATAGCTATTGTTATTTGAAAAATACAAATCTATTTACCATTATATTTTTGGCAACTCTAGTAGGGATTTTGATCTTGTCATATTGGTAGTCCGTATATCTTTTAAAATATAAAATATATACATACATGAATGATGATTCAACACAATGGTCCACCCATATTGTAGCCTAAAATTAATTTTCTAGAATTGGAACAAGATATATTATCATAGACTTGTGCACTCTTACTTAGAGAAATCAAAGAAACATTAGAGAATACCATAGAGTAGACAAACCCTCACTTAGAAATTCTTAGATTTTTATTTTTCCAACATATAAAAATATTCTAGTCCATTCCATTCCTTTCCAACCTCTTGAGTAGTGTAATAATTCACAAAGTGACTATAAAAAGATTCACTAGAGGAGACAAAAAGAAAGGTATTCTTGATCCTTTTATAATTTACAAGAAAACCTTAATTTTAATATAAGTCCACAAAGTGTTCATAATTTTTTTTGTCCATAATTCCACCTTCTTCTCCTACTAAAAGTTTTGATAAAACAACAATTTTTAGTTCCTCTCTAAGTCAATCCCATACCTTACATGGTACTACTATCCTAATTATCATAAATTTCCAAAATTCCTACACCTAGAACATGGCTAATCCCACTTCTATTGTACCTTAGGGTGTTGCAATTGATCCCCTTGTCTTGGTAAATTAGTTAAATGATCTTTCAAATGGATCACATAAAAATCTACTAATTTTTTTTTTTGGTGGGGGGGGGGGGGGGTGGAAAGATAAGTATATAGGAACACATATTAGCATTCACAACTACATGTGTTGTTCTTGGAGTACAACATGAGAATGTGGCTATTAGATTATCCATTAAAACCCTCATAGAATCAATTACTAAATTATTTTATCATTTATGAGATGGTAGTATGAACAACTGAGATGACATGAAATTAAAATTCAAAGATAGATTCAAAAGTGCTAAATATGAGAACTCTTTGTTGGCACAACTCACTAAGATGAAAAAGGAGATGCATGAGCCAATACAAGAATTTGTGGTTAAATTTAACATATTGATAAGCACAATTTAATAAAATAAAAGACATACTCTATAGAATCAAAAGTGTTTCTCTATCAACACACAACCTCTTTATGTAATATTTCACTTAAGGATAGAAAGAGTTTCCAACCTTGATGCAATCGAAACATTAGCCATCAAAATTGAGGATGGTTTAATCCCCATAGGAAAGTGGAAAAAGGAACTCCATAAAGGTAAAACACAAACAACATATTCTTCTTCAACTAATCCTTTATTATAGATGTTGGAAAATGACATGATTATGTTGAAGAAACAAATTCCCTAAATATAGTAGCAAGAACCTCTTTATCAAGACATTCCAAGAAAGAATTTCACTTCCTACAACAACAATAATAAAGTTGTAAGATTACCTCCTCTGACCTAATAATTGGTTATTGAGGCTCCAACTTTAGGTAATGAACACCAATCTATGATGTCATTTTCATTTAACAAATGATCATGATGTAACTTCTTTCCTAGAATTGAATAGGTGCATGCAGATGTGTACCACCACTGAATTAACTAAACTTTAAAAGGTAAAAATTTAGAAAATGTTGGCAACTCTACTGTTATCTTTCTAGAGTATGAATCTAATGATGTTGAGGAGGTTATTATTTATATAAACAAATAATCTATTGTTTTCACAAGGAACCAATACCAAAAGATGGAAAAGGAAGAAGATAAATACATTGAAAATAATAAAAATTTTGAAATGAAGGAATTCAAGTGGCCTAAAGGGTTTGAACAACAACTGGAATACATTTTCACCAAAAAGGTTTCATCTTCTCCTAACCCTTCTAGTTCTAATTCCTCCTTTTAAGATAATGTGAAAAATAATTCTAGTGTATAAACTAATTTTCCTAATTTATAGATTGTATCTAGTTCGATAAGCTTATCTAATGTAATAGATTTTTCTAAAAAAAGTAAGATCTAAATATCCTAAATAGAATATCTAAAATCTAATCTAGAAGAGAACTAGATAGGCTTGTGCATTATATTAAAAGTGATGTTGATTCCACTCCTAAAAATAATATTTCTATCAAAACTATGAACTCTACTAATGAACCCACCACATTTGATGGAGATCCCTTCCTATCAACTCCAACTAGTAGAAGACAAATAAGAATTTCCATGAATGAGAAAATAAATCATTTTTATGTGTCCCTATACATATCTAGTTTCATACTAAGGAAATGTGCTATTTTTAGTGCTTTAGACCACATTATGCTAGCCAATGTAGCTCAAGCACTTCATCTATCTTTAACCAAATCATTAGGGAAATTTTATTCCATGGGATCTAAACAAGTTCCCCTAGTCAACTAAATTGAAAATACACAAGTTACTTTAGTGGCATACTCTTGGAAGAGGATGAAACTAACTATCCTAGTAGTTGATATTCCAACTAGTTATGGTATGTTGTTAAGTAGGATCTTTTGTATATATTTGGGAGGATACCCTATTAAAGGAAAGAAGGTTTGTCTTAACCTAGAACCCAAAGCCAAATAAATAGTACCTCAATAAAATGATCCTTGCTCTAAAACCCCATATGAAGAAACTAGTCCTAGAACTTATATGCTCATGTAAGAAGAAGAGGCCAAGATACTAGAAGTTTCAGCTCAAAGTGATTCTCCTAAAATTTGGACTCTAGAGTTTGATGGAAGTTGCTATTTCTTGGGCTCAAGTGCAAGTATTATATTGATATCTACCAATGGTACAAAATGTCACATGGACTACAAATTAGATTTTGAAAATACTAATAAAATAGTTGAGTATGAAGCATTTCTATTAAGACTAAAAGAGACCCAAGATATGGAAATCAAGAAATTGAAAGCGCTTTGTGATGCTAACTTGTAAAATAAGTAAGATACTAATTTTAGGTCAAAATGATTGATTGAAACAATATTAGAAATGAGTTTGGAATTGTATATAATATTTTGATGCTTCCTCAATTGAAGAAATCCCAAGAGCTCAAAACTCTAAAGTTGATTGTTTTGTTGTGTCGAGCTCCCTTCTCATCCCAAATTCAAAATTTGATCAATCCCAATATAGGATTGAGTTGATACATTGGCCAAGAAAACTAGATAATTTTAATAATTGGAAAGTATTTAATTATGATCAACAAATCATTTCCTTCCTAGAAAAGGTTGAGAGCTTTATGAAATGTTTTGAAGGGAGTGATACAAAATTTAAAGATTTCACATCAAGTATGAATGAAAACATAAGCAATGCTAAGGCAATATCTAATGATGAAGATATCATACAACTAAAAGAAAATAAAATCCTAAAGGGTACTGTGTCATTGGAGGACCTATTTAATAAGCATGATAGGTATGTCAAGAATATATCCCAAGAAAAACCCAATATTTTATCAAAGTATGATAAAGTTAACATAGGGTCAAAGGAGGATCCTAAAGTTGTATGCATAGGTAAATGTTGCACTTTAGAAGAAAAGAAAAGATTAATATCATTTCTAGTTAAAAATAAATATGTGTTTCTATGGTGTTATAATGATCTCAAAAGATTCATGTTTATAAAAATACAACACCATATCTTGTTGAAACCTGGGGTAGCACCATCTATGATAAAACACGACAATAAAATTTGAAAGTTATAGGCACCATCTTTGAAGAGGTGAACACAATTCTTAAAGCTTCGATTATATACCTAATCCACAACACAACTTGGATTGTGAAAATTGTTCTTGTAAGGAAGAAAATGGTGAAATTAGAATATGTGTTGATTTCTAAACTTTAAATCAATCCTCTTGTAAGGACAACTATCCTCTTCCAGCCATGGATCACATTTTACAAACTATCTTAGATCTACAGATGATGTCTATGTTGGATGGTTTTTTTGGATATAATCAAATGAGCATATAATAGGAAGACCAATACAAAACAATATGTACTACTCCATGGGTCACTTTTACCTTTCATAGAATTCCCTTTGGTGTTATAAATGTAGGTGCAACTTTTCAAAGAGTAATGGATCTATCTTTGAGATATTTGAAGAACAAGATCATTGTAATTTACTTAGATGATCTAATAGTATTTTAATGAAGAAGTGAAGATCACATAGATGATTTAGAGGTTATACTTTAAATGTGTCATAATCATCGTATCTCACTCAAACCAAAGAAGTCTATTTTGGGTGTTATAGAGGGAAAGTTGCTAGATCACATATAATTGTTTCAAAAGAAGGTATTAGAATTGACCTAGAAATGGTTAAAGCTAATCCACAACTCTCCCTTCCAACTAACAAACCTAGCGTGTAGTAATTCTTTGGCCAAGTAAATTTTCTACGAAGATTCGTCCCTTAATTTTCAAAACTCACCAAGCATATTACAAAGATGATGAAAGATAAAGCTATATTCAAATAGAATAACCAAGGTAAAAAATATTTTGAAGATATCAAAATAGCCATAACCCACACTCCTATCTTGGTATCTCCAGATTTTCATAAAGACTATTATATTGTTATGCATTTGACCATACTATGTCTACTATTTTACTATTAAAGAATGATGGAGTGATTGAATCCTTTATTGCTTTCATGATTGTACCATTAAAGAAGCAAGAAATTAACTATCCACTCATTGATAAACATGCCTTCATAGTTGCTAAGATACTCAAACAATTTAGATTTTACTTTCTAAATTCACACTATATTTTTTGTTGGTAATATTGATATTAAGATTCTCCTCACTTAGAAAGAGATAGGTTCTAAAAAAAAAGAGGCTTGGATATCCAAAGTTCAAGAATATGTTCTTTACATCAAGCCTACTAAGCTTGTGAGTGGACAAGGATTGTGCAAGCTTATTGCTAAAAACTAAATAAAGAGAGAAGTAAAGAAGTAGAAGAATTCCCACTAGCACTCTTCAGTCTAGATTAACAGATGAGTGGTACTCAAAGATTACTTATTTCCTCAGTTATGAAGAGTGTATTCCACACCTCATTGAAAAGGAGAAAAGAATAGTTAAACTTAACATAGAAAAATACATTATTTGGGGGAATACTTATACAAAAAGGGTTTGGATGACATGTTTTTGCAGTGTGTTGACAAGAAGCAACAAAATAAATTGTTCAAAACTTTTCATAATAAGGTCTATGGTGGACATTTTTGTTCCTCTATGAACACATTTAATATTTTGGGATATCTTGCTATTACTAGCCTAGTATATTTAAGGAAAAATGTGAAGCTTCTCAATAATTTGTTAGAAGATTAAATTTTTTTCATTACTTTTGAGGAGAGTAGTAACTAAAGAATTGTTTAAGCAATAGGTGTATATGTAGAATATGGAATTAAAACAAGAAAAAATAAATCTCCTATTGCAAATTCTACACAACCTCAAAGATGATCAAATGATAAAGAAATATAATGCAAATGATAAACATTATTACCACAATGATTCTTATTTCTCCAATGATATGTTGCTCTTGATGTTGTATGTGGATTGTTCAATAATTCAGCATAAAAAATATATGATAATGGATTTATGAAGACAAATTGATAGCATAAGTTTGAAGAAAAGATAGATTTTAAGAGGGGATCATAGATTTGGATGAGGATCAACTTAGAGATTTTCTCACACGATGATCAATAGTGAAGAATAACATGGAAGATCAATGGCTAGAATTGATCGAGAGTATTTTGATGAGGGAGATAGCTAAATGAGTTTGTAATTTGATTGCATAGTTAACTAATTTAATTGATTTGATTGCAAGTTAACTAATTTTGATTGCATAGTGAACTTGAGTGGTTAGTGGAGAGGATTAAGGGAGTGATTAGTGGATGGAAACTAGGAGAGTGATTAATGGAGGGAAATTAGGAGAGTGATTAATTGAGGGAAATTAAGAGAGTGATTAATGAATAATTTAATAAATAGATAAATTAAATTCATGGAAAATGTATAATTTGGAAAGTAAATAAAATATTAATTTTATTTACTTATGATGAAAAAATGGAAATTGAATTAATTAAATAAATTGTATAAATTTATTTAATTAATAGATGGAAGGAATGTTGTTTGATTATTTGAATAGAAGAAGTATAATAATTAATGGATTAGGAAAATGATATAGATGAAGTGGATGAAATGTGATGACATAGAAATGTATCAGTCAATTTTAGATGTCTACAATGGGGATTAGATTTTATAAGAACACTTAACCCTCACTCAATTGCTAGTCTTACATATGTGTTCATAGCTAAAAATTTCATTGCCAAATGGATTGAAGATATTGCAATAAAATAGACAATTTCAGAGGCAGTGTGCAATTTCATTAAATAAAATATTTTGGTTTGATTTGGTGCACCTTAAAATATTGTAACAGACAATGCATTTATTTTCTCATCATTTGAAATAGTCATGTTCTATTATTGATATAGAATAACCTTGTCACATTCTTAAAACTACTATCCTCAGTACAATGGATATGTGGAATCAAGTAACAATGTCACAACCTATATTTTCTAATATTTAATTATGAAAATAAATATTATTATTAATATTATTTAATTGAATGTTGACTAATTTTGATTGTGTTTGCAATAGAAACACTCTCTCAATGGACAAATAATATCATTAAGGTAGAAGGCATTTAGCCGACCGAAGGCAAAATTTGGTGAAGGAAATCTATGCACACACCACATAGATGAAATGAAATCTGCATTAATGTGTATGCTTGAGTGCATGAATAATATTTGCATTAATCTTTATTGCATTTAGTTGCAATATATTTATTAATTGATTTATTTTGAATAAATTATTTTAGATATTTTAGTATTCTTGAGAAAGAATCTTTTATACTTCATTATTATTATTTAATTCTATTTAGGCCACAAAAGAGGTGGTAGTTTCATAAAGGTAATTAATTAAACTAAGGGAATCTTAGATTTTAGTGGATACTAATTTTAGAAAAAGTGAGAGAAAGTGGGAAAGTGGGTGTTATTGGAATTTAATGTTTTTACCCTTTTCATTTTGAATGTACATTTTCAAAGAGGTTCTGTAGAAGGTATATAGAGGAGTTTTTGTTTGACATTAAAAAAGGGCATATGTTTTCAAAATAAAGCTATGTAGAAGGCTTAATGGTGGAGCATGGATACTGGGAGAAGGGAATAAATTATGATGGCTTGGATGCAAATATAACTCTCTATCTTTGCGCTTATGCATGTGAGAATCAATAATGGATACAGAGTTGAACAATCTCCTTGGTGTGCATGTTAAGTCTTACCAAGATACAAGAAGTACTTCATATAGGCACTTAATTTTGGTACTATCTTGATTGGTTTATTATGCTTCTCAATTATTTCTATATGTTTTGGAAATCTACATATATAACCTTATTGCATTTAGAGATTAGGGTGTGTATGCTTTACATAGTAAGTGCATTTTTCATGGTATGAGAATTATGTCAAAGCATCTATTTAATTATTTCAACAAATCCTTTACCCTGTGAATATTTTAGTTTTGGGTGCTTGTTTGTGAAGGCTCTTGCTCTACCACATCAAGTAAAATTTCCCTTTTGTTACTCTTGATTGGATATTTTTTCTTGGTGTCTGTGGATCATGTATGAATTTAGGCAAAGGTGTATCTCTAAATTTGGCATGACTTTTGTTCCTCTCAACATCTATTTAGGAGTGAGATAGGGTTTTCAACCTTCACTTGGTGAATTCATTTGCTTGAGAATTTTTCCTATTCTTTGCTCCACCTTGTGCATATGCTTGATAGTTTCTAAATCCTTTTCTTCAAATCTATTTTGTGCATATCCTACAATCATTGCATTCATGTGATAACATCTCTTTGGCACATTTGTCTATGCTTCCACATTTTGCATGCATGTCTACCAGGGTCGACGCAACTACCTCATCTAGAAAAATTTCCCCCTTTTGATATGCTTAGATGGATGACCCTTCATTATCATTGGTTGTACAATTTTTATAGTACAGGCCTATTTTCAAAATACTTTATTTAGCATCACCAATAATCTTTGCATGTAAATTTGTGCACAACATTATTTTAGTGCAAGCCTTTTTTTGTAGATTTCATTATTTCGCATCACTATTATCTTTACAAGGATATTGTCTTTGTGTAAATGTTGGTTATCCCTACTCAAAATGTTGAGGTATCTTGTAACATCCAAGTCAAATATCATAAAAAATAAATGACTTAATTAGGAATAAATTCAATAATTTTCAATAACAATTTTTCTTGTTCCAAAAGGAAATTCAATAATTACATATTACATCAGAGTATTTAAATACAATATTCAATGGTTGCACTTCTTGAGACTTGCAAATTATTTTATAAAGAATATACAAATGAGATTGTCTTCTATATCACAAGTCATTAGCAAATCCACTGCAAGAGGGAGAACATCACTCTGGTGTTTTTCCTCCAACCACAGACCAGTGGTCCCCCACTCACCTTTCTATCAAAAGTGGCCCTTTCCTTCATGAGGGTATAGATAATGAGAATCAAAATGATTCAATATTCCATTTAGGAACACAGTGAATGTAATGCCCCGCCATCAAACCCTTGAGATAAGTTTAACCAAGCAATAAAAAGGGTGAATATATATATATATATATATATATATATATATATAATAGAAGAAATGATAACAAATCATAACATAGACTAATAGCAATAAAGCTAAACTATCATCTCCAGGGAATTGCATAGATGCATTATTGCAATTTAACAACATTCAACAACATACATGGTTTATACAATTACATCAAATGATTCAAAACTATATCTTTGATTACATCATTAGATGAATACCTCAAAATTTGCATTAAAGGTTACAAGTACAAAATAGTTTATCTTACAAGAGGAATTACATAATTTCATTGTTACAAAGATCTTTTTCTGAATACATCAAATTACATAATGAATTTCACTGATACATAGATCTAAAAACAAATGGTACAAATATTTGTCTTCAAATACAAGTGCAAACTGAAATCTGCAATGAGAGGTACATCCTTTATACACACGAACCATGACACTAGAAAACCAATGGAATAAAGCAAACCACTCAACCATGTGGAACCCTGAGGTCCACCCCTCGTGCTAGGAGATAATAATGAGGTCCCACAATGACAACAATCAAGATGGCAAATACAATCAGGTAAACAACTAACACGGATTCCAAAACATACTCAAAATAAATATCACAAGTAGCTCAATAATGCTTCCAGAGGCAACTATGAACAACGAGGAAAGAACACAAGAGGGAACACTAGACTACAGTAGGTAGAGTGTCATCACATGGTCCTATCATGGGTAATCTTGGCTATCTCTCACTAGACGTTGGCCCCCATCTATGGTTATCCTGGTAGTCTCTCTCTAGACACCAGCCCCATAGGGTGACACATGCGGAACTGACTTTCCTTTCGTGAAGACAAGGAAGTCGATCATGCCAACCAAGCCTTCTCATCCCATCCTTAACCTGAGTGTGCACTACAAGCATGGGTGAGGCATCCATTTATCTTATTTAGTGAGATAACTACCCAACCCCCTAGGTTAATTATTAGGTTATCACTTGATTACAACTTTCAAAGGGTTATCCTGGCAGCCACTTTGTGCACCGGCCCCACAATGAAAGCCACTCCCCTACATGCATCTAGTAACCGTAACCATTTAATCAGAAAAGAATAACAGGACAATGCAAGGTAACTCTCCTCTGGCATACCATTATAACCATAAAAATCAATCTCAAATATTAATGCTCAATCACATTCATCCTTATTACTAAACACCAATAAACTCATACACAACCAGGAGGTATCAAATACTCTTCATTATCACAAAACATTACATTCAATCAAAAACACCCTAGGCGTCTGGAGCAAAACAACTAAAAAGGTAAAAACTAGTGTAAATAATCAACCCATTCCTTAGTTGATCCTACTTATATCCTTAGGCTTGTATTTTTCAACAATATGAACTACTAGAAACAATTATTAACAACTCTTGTTTGTAATGAAACACAAATCGCAAATGATCTAGATTTAAAATTTTAACTATAAATAATTCTATATCATAATTCAATGAAATAATCAACACACCGATTTAAACCAATGTTAAAATTTATAAAATGACAAACTACATTTAATCGACTAAGATGAACTATATTATCCCTTAACCTATTTGTCTAAAAATAATAACAAAACTAATAATCTTCTCAAAATATCACGATTGCATAATTTGATTAAGATTTGAATTAATAAATATTCTAGTGTAACTGTTGATAACTAAGAGGGGGGGTGAATCAATTATCTTAGTTATTTGACTTTCTTTTCTTCTTTAACAATTAGTGCAATATCAAATCATATAAACATACATAACCATGGAAGCAGAAATAAACTCAACACACATGACACAATATTTTTGACATGGAAAATCCTATTAAGGGAAAAAACCACAGGGTGATTAACCCAAGATTGTATTCTCTGTTAAAAGAATAAGGTAGTACAAATTGGCACTTGCCAATTAGGGCTCATTGCCTACAATAGCTTATAGAAGGAAACTAGTTACTTGAACTGATGAGAAGCGTCCACATATGCTTAGGTTTAGTTCCAGTTAAGCTCAATATACTGATCTACTGCACTTCATTTTTTCTCTGCCTTAGTGCTGCTATTCTGTCACATACCAGACCTGTATATCTATTTCCACACTACTCTCTAATTTTCTTCACACTACAAAACACACCACACACACCTTCTCAATGAAATCCATCTGGTATATATATCCACACCAAAGATTTCAACATCTTTCTAGTCGGCATCCAGAATACTTAATATTTTCCCAAATTCTGCTCTGTCGGCTAAATCCTTGCTTACCAAGATATGCCTATCAAGGAGATACTTATAGAAGTCATCAATCATGTTGGCCAATCATGAATGATCCTTTAAGAAACTTGATCACCATCAATATCTTATCTAGATTAAGGTTTGATGCTCTGCCGGTCAATTCTTCCTCAGTCTACTCTGCCAAATAGGAACCCAACACTTAGGTGTTCATATCTTTTCACTCTTTCATCGTCGGAGGCTCAATCTTTGGAATGTATTAGTCATGGTACTCCTCTTTACTTCCCCAAGTCTGCACTTTACTGAGATACTTCCTCTGAGAGATCTAGACCTGATTATCAGACCTTGCTGCATGCTTTATTCTTGCTCACCGGACCAAAATACACTTCAGTCTGTCTTCCGGTATAGTCATACCATGTCCTGCGGATGTGTGGAATGGACTTTGTTTCCATCAATGACAACACTCATGAAGCCACACCATGTCTTTTGCCAACAATCTCCCCCTTTGGCATTGATGGCAACACTTAGTGAAAAATGACTAAGTGTTATAGCATACTCCCCCTTGGCTGATGCTTTGTTCTTATGTACACTTTTCCTGAGCTCCCCCTTAGCTAGATTCCACATTTTTCACTGCTCCTCACTTCCCCTTTGACATCAATGGCAAAGGGTAGGATCCACACACCAAAATTTCTCAAAAACAATCTATACTTGGCCGCATAAATATATATACATGTTCTACTCACATATACTGATGTATATTTGCAAAAGTTGTCTTCAACTGGACAAATTCTGTTGCCCAACTCTACTTCATCCTGTCCAAAATTGAGATGTGACCACTCAATAGGAATGCAAAAACTTTTACCCTCTTTAGATCTGTCGGATCACTAGTCTGGGCTATGGTCTGAGCATCAGTTAGGGCCTCATGCATGGCCTCTAACTTAGGGATAATTATCCCTCTAAGTTCACCCATCCTACTTATTATATTCTTCTTTTTGTTTTAAAGTTTCTTTAGTTCATTTAGAATGGCAATAGTCTGACATTCCTGGTTTATTATGGATGTGGTGAGAGGATCAAAATTATTAGATAAGCTTGACAGTTTATCCTCTTGTTCTTTCACTTTCTTCTCAATATCCTTTGTCACTTTGGACCAGGATAAACAAAATTTATATACTTCTCCGCCATCTTTAAGAGTATTTTCTAAGCTCTTTATCCCAATATCCATATTTCTCCTATCATTTGTTATAAGTCCTTGTATCTCAGAGAATCTCTTATCCAAAAATTCTTTCTGGACTTTCTCTTCTGCTACTTTTTCCAAAGAATCAAAATGTGTGCTAACTAAATTAACAAGAGATTTTAGATTACCAAATGAGGAAGCGAAAAGATCCTTCTGAAAGGATGGCATGATCTTCACCAACACACTGGATGCAATTTCTATTAACTCACAGTCTTCCATGTGAGACTTTAGAAGTTTTTCTTTTGCCTTTTCTTGGGCAAAGGATGCTATCTTCATTTTTTGAATCGGGGAGAGGGAATCAAAATTGAATGGTCCTTGAAGTAGTTCCGGTTCATCAATCTCCATCATTTCTTTGGTCAAGAAATCTTTAACATTTTCTGTAGTGTCTCTTGCTGGAGACAGAGTCTTCTTTCCTTATGCAGTCTCAGAACTATCTCTTGGGGTCTTCTCTGTTTGAACTTCTTCTCTTCCCTTTACTTCTTCTTCTTGACTGATTTTCTCCCCTATCTTTTCTTTTCCTTTAGATCCGAAGTCTGCTGGGGAATCCGGATGAGGGATATTTTCTTCTTCATGGACTTCCTCTTCCGGAATAGAGGAATCCAAGTCCATAGTCCTTTCCTCTCTTAATTCCTTTGGATCTTCTACATTTTTCTCAGTAGGTTCATCATCTATGTCCTCTATAATAGGGAGATTGAATTTCATGAAGGCATTCTGGAGGATGTCTTCAGTTTATTTTACCACTTTGTCGGTCTCTCCAAGCATAAGCTGATTTATTCTTGCTTTGCTCCAAAACTCATCCTTGTAATCCTTGAAGATCATATTCATTTGTTTTGGAGTGATGGAAGGATAGAGCTGAATAGCTATCTGTTCCCGGATCTCCAGGTCCTTTGCCTTAGCATTGTTCTTTCTTATTTCAAGTTCCTTCTCTAGGATTTTGGGAATTAAGGGGATGATTTAAATGAATGCTTTGTTATAGATGTTTAGATACCTGACTGTAGCTTCTTACAGGATCTTCTGATCAACTTCACTATAATCATCATAAAATTCAGTCATTGGTTTCAGGTTCCCATCCATAGTGACTGATTTGATGATATCATCAATGCAGAGAGTAGGCCTTTCAATGAATTCTTCTGCCTCTTCTTCCTTGTTATGACTAGTAGAGGGTTCACTGGATGTTTTCTTCTTCTTCTTCTTCATTTTCTTGATCTCCTCATCAGATTCTGTCTCTTCATCATCCTTCTAACTAATGTAAGACCTTGTGGCTTTTGTCTTCGTTCTCTTCTCTCTCTTTCTAGATGTCCTGACTTCTAGTTTTGATGCTTTTTGGCTCTTAGAGGTGGCAGGTGCAGAGCTCTTGGAGGATCTGGTCTAGGAGGGGGCTTGCACCGGAGCACTTTCTTTTTTAGTTTCTTGCCTTTCTTTCTCTGCCCTTTCCATCTTCTCTCTGTTGGCATCAACTGCCTCCTTTGATATTCCATGCCTCTTGGCAAATTCTTCTACTTCCCTTCTCACTTTTCTCTTGATCTCAGGTTGTCTTAGTTCAACATGAACTTTTAAACTCAGCTCTTCGCAAGTTCCAAACCTTTCTGCCTTGGGGTCCTTGGGCTGACTTAGCAGATGTTGGATATGCAGTTCTAGGATTTTTTCATCAACCTCATACCCCATTGGCATGATCCATACTATTCTTGGTTCCACTGCCTCCATTAGGCATTGATCAGTGTCTACCATAAAGCACATTGTATCCTTGTATTTCTCAACCAAAGATTGGGGGATTCTTTTTCTGGCCTGCATCATGTTTTGGAAGTTTTTGAAGTAACCCCATAGAGCTGTATTTTGTGTCTTGGCATCACCAAGCCCATACATATAATCCCTGATTTGTATAGCAACAGGTCTGTCATTTTGCCATATCCAGCCACTAGTTCCAGGTAGCTCATTCATATAGTAGAAGAATAGGTAAAGTATCAAGCCACCATACTTGAATGAATTATTTTTATCCTTCTTTATTTTCTACAAATTCTCTAACAGTTGGTTCAAGAGAAGCTCACAAAGATGATAGTTAGCATTTTCTCTTAGCATCTGATAAGTAGTGTAAATTGCAGTTCCAGGTACTAAATTTTCCCTGCTGGAGTGATATATCTTGTAACCAATTATCATGGAGGCAAACTTGATATCCGGATCAGTGATATCTTCTATTGTCATTGCTCTCTTGTCAAATTTTGATCTGGTAGCCTCACTCACAGTTTGGTTTTTGACCGATTTGAGAATAGGTAACCCACCGAATGAGTGCAATCTAGTTACCACCCTAATTACATCTTTGGTTATCTTGAATGGCCTCATTAACCACATAAAGTTGTCATGCATTTTGCTCAGAACATACTGGACCCAATCATCTTCAGCAAAATAGGGGAAATGAATGTAATGTTCAAAATGCTTATCCCGGATGGCCTTGTACTGAGGTTTGAGTTCAAATGATTCATCTATCAGTTCCTTGTGGTAGATATCCATCAGCTTGGATTCCCCAAATTCTTCAATGTTTGTGTGTATGTAAACCCTAATGTCTTCTACATGTAGAACTCCATGCGGAATGCTAGAAAATGCTCCTAGGGGATCAACTTCTAGGGATTATTAGGGATGTTTTTTGAATTTTAGGCGTGGCCTATTAGTGATCTTCACAACATTCAGAGTAGCCATCTTTCAAAGATTTAGAGAGAGATATTCAAGAGCAAAAAATACCTTTTACGCTTCTAGGGTTCACGATATGAGCTAGATCGGATTGCTGGATGAATCGACTTCTGCAGTTGATCTTTAAGAGGTTTGAGACAATTTTGTTGTAGATCTCCTTCTCTCTTCTTCTTGAATGTGAATGTGCAGATGTTTAATAAGAGAACCCTTATATTTCTATGCAAACCCTAATTCCACATTGCAATAAATGCGCAACTTAAGTCATTCTGATTGCCTTGTTCTCCTTGTTCTAAGAAAGATCTTTTCCAGATCACTGAGATGCACTTAGAGTTATTCTCGGTGATTATTGACAATCTATCTCCCTTTCTCCAATCATTTCATCTATCCGCAGATCAAGATTCCTCAATTTTGAATCATACCAGATCTAACTGTGAAAATCCTACTTCTTACTAGATGAATGTTAAACCAGATCAATCTTGGAAGATTAACCTCTTCTAAACTTCTTGCGGATCTTCCATATCTTTACCAAGGATTATTTAGATGTTTCTCTGAGAACCCTTTAATCTGCAACTTTCCATGTGCCAATTTTAGGCACCAACTAACTGGCTGGAGGAATTTGTTTTTCTTTTAGACTCCCCCTGAGCTAGAGCTCATCTTATTCAATTTCTAGAAGGAATATCAGCACCAGATTCTAGTGCAGATCCATCCCCAACATTTTCTATACTTCTCTTTACCCAAATCTTGTTCATCTCCCTTTGAACTTCATCTGCATTCACTTTTCCTTTTCCTTTGTCTTGATTTTGATTATGATGCACCGGACCCCTTTTTTCTGGATTCTTACTTCTGCAAAATTTGGCAATATGACTGGATCTATTGCAATTGTAGCAAACAACATTTCTTTGCAGATTTGACTAATATCCTCTTGATCTGCATTGATTAGCCATATGTCCCATTCTATTGCATGCAAAGCATCTACCATTGAATGAATTGTTCATTTGCATATTTCTACATTCTTAAGATTTGTGACCATACCTTTTACAGTTAAAAACACTGTCTAGAGAAGGATGAATTAGTTTGATTCATTCTTCTTCTACACTGATTTGCTTTATGACCAAAGTTATTGCAATTGTGGCAGTATCCATTGAAGGATGGATATCTTTGAGCATTTGGTTGCCTTACCAGAGGTCTTCTAGGCCTGTTCCTTGGATTTCCTGATCCAGAGTTCTTCTGACTGGATCCAAAGCTTTCCCCTTTCTCATACCCCAAGCCTTGCTTGTCATCTACCCTTTTTTGGCTTTCAAGAAGAACTTCAAGTTGAGAAGAGCTTATCTTGAATTTCTCTTTGTATTCATTTGTTGTTTGAAGATCCCTTTTAAGAGTGTCTATCTGATTCTCAAGTTGTTCTTCATTGTCTCTAGCTTCTTCAAGATCAGATTCTAGATGCCTGATTATTCTATCCATTTTGTGGCAGTTTTCTGACTTCTCTTTGAGGGATTGTTTTAGATTATCTTCACTTTTTCTTGTCTCTTCAACTTCTTGGGTGAATTTCATAACTCCTGATTCCATTTCATGTCTTACTGTAATGACCTCTTTTGATAACTTCTCACATAACTTAGTTTTCTCATTCAAATCTTCATTAGTATCATTGGCTTCATTTTGACTTGCTAATTGATGAAGAAGTTCCTTTCTTTTCTTTATTGAGATACTTAGTTTTTCTTTGAGTTAATTTATGAATTCATCAGCTTGTTTGAGTCTTTCCCTCAGGTCATTAACTTCAGAGTGAGATTGATTAAGATCATCTAGGGAAGACTGAAGTTGCTCCCTCCTACCATACATATCCATTGAGATTCCCAGATCTTCCTTTAGCTGTTAGGCTCTATTAGAAGTAACTTGTCTCTGATACCAATTGTTGATAACTGAGAGGGGGGGTGAATCAGTTATCTTAGTTATTTGACTTTCTTTTCTTCTTTAACAATTAGTGCAATATCAAATCATATAAACATACATAACTATGGAAGTAGAAATAAACTCAACACACATGACACAATTTTTTTGATGTGGAAAACCCTGTTAAGGGAAAAAACCACGGGGTGATTAACCCAAGATTGTATTCTCTGTTAAAAGAATAAGGTAGTACAAAATGGCACTTGCCAATTAGGGCTCACTGCCCAAGCACACTGCTCACAAGAGGCTCACTGCCTACAATATCTTAGAGAAGGAAACTAGTTACTTGAACTGATGAGAAGCATCCACGTATGCTTAGGTTTAGTTCCAGTTAAGCTCAATATACTGATCTACTGCACTTCATTCTTCCTCTGCCTTAGTGCTGCTATTCTGTCACATACTGGACCTGTATATCTATTTCCACACTGCTCTCTAGTTTTATTCACACTACAAAACACACCACACACACCTTCTCAATGAAATCCATCTAGTATATATATCCATACCAAAGATTTCAACATCTTTCTAGTCGGCATCCAGAATACTCAATATTTTCCCAAATTTTGGTCTGTCGGCTGAATCCTTGCTTACCAAGAGATGCGTATAAAGGAGGTACTTATAGAAGTCATCAATCATGTCAGCCAATCATGAATGATCCCTTAAGAAACTTGATCACCATCAATATCTTATTCGGATTAAGGTCTGATGCTCTGCCGGTCAGTTCTTCCTCAGTCTACTCTGCCAAATAGGAACCCAACATTTAGGTGTTCATATCTTTTCACTCTTTCATCACCAGAGGCTCAATCTCTGGAATGTATTAGTCATGGTACTCCTCTTGACTTCCCCAAGTCTGTAATTTACTGAGATACTTCATTTGAGAGATCCAGACCTAATTGTCAGACCTTGCTGCATGCTTTGTTCTTGCTCACCGGACCAAAATACACTTCAGTCTATCTTCCGGTATAGTCATACCATGTCCTGCAGATGTGTGGAATGGACTTTGTTGCCATCAATGACAAAACTCATGAAGCCACACCGTGTCTCTTGCCAACAGTAACATCCTAATGGATAAATATTTTTTAGTAAATAGATATCATAACTATATAAAGGAGATTTGACTAAATTTTATTAAATGAGGGAATAATAAATATGGCAGATTCAATAAACATACCCATAAATCAGTTAAATATATATATACTACTAATTTAAACAAAAGGAGTTTAATTCTAGAAATCTTCTATTATGAGTCCAAAACAATAGGCCCTTATATTAAGCAATTTTCTATATAAAAAAAACTTACTATGACACTATCTGGCAGTCTACTAATTGATCAAGCTCTGAATAAATTTGAACAAATAACAATTTCCAACCATTATAAAAAATCAAGGTTTATAGAATACAAAATTGGTGCCGCTGAAGGTTTGACCAGGTAGGATATAATCGACTTCAATGATTGGGAAAAACGGCTACTAGGTAAACGCTCAGACCAAAAGTTCAAGCAAGCTTTAGTAATTTATCATGATTTCAATTTGGAGTGAATGCATATTTTTCTTCCATATATTGAAGGGTTTGGTTAAAAAGGTTCAGGGCTGGCTAAGAGGCCCATCGACACCTCCATAAAGGGATGTATAAAATTTGAATCAATCTAGCTATTTCAAAGATAAAGGGAGGAGAATAAAATGCAAATGATTTCATAATTTAAGGAGGAATTGGTGTGAAGGCAAGAAAATTGACAGAGTAAATCAAATTCTATGCTAAAAACTCCTAATCCTATATCATATGTAGTTTATAGGAACCAAAAGATGCAACCAAAGAAGATAAAGGATGCTAAGGAAGATAAGGGCCATAGGTTATTTTTTGGATTCTAGATATTTACAAAATGCTATCTAAGAATAGGAAAAAGAAGTATTTCTCTGTCACTAGATATTAGGGAAAGGTTGGCAATTGCATTTGGTTTGCCAAACATGGTTGATGGAATTAACAAAATTAGGGATGTTAAGATCCTTTGACTATGTGCTAATTGCTAGGATTAATGCAAGAGAATTATTGGGAGAGATGTGAACCATTTCCATCATTTTATACAGAGACAATTTTAATGATTGGAGGAAACAATCACAATCATTAAGAAAATTTCAAACAGAAACAAAAGGATAGATTAAATCAATTCCACAGCTTTGGCCAGTGTTGCCACTAATAGAAGCAAGATCATGGTAGAATCGCAATAGGATGTGTTGATAACTGAGAGGGGGGGTGAATCGGTTATCTAGATTATTTTAACTTTCTGTTCTTCCTTAACAATTAGTGCAGTATCAAATTAAGTAAGCATGCCTACAAGAGACTCACTGCTCACAAGAGGCTCACTGTCTACAAGTCTGTTGGGTGAATATTTTGTCGTTAACTCGCTAACGGCAAAATGGATATATCAGCCACAGCTATGATGAGACAAAGTCTCTCCTCTCAGCAAGGGGAGGTTCCCTCTAATTATTTAACTTTTGCAAATCAAACAACTTATCAAATTTATGTACACTAAAAACTATGTTGGTGGTGGTTCCATCTCATCTCATTCTCTTTTTTCAGAATAGATGTATATATTTCAAACTCTTGATATAAAACTTATAAATTATCACAAAATCACAGAAACGCAAAGTTTTCTGTTACCTCACTGATTACTTGTAAATAGAACTATTTGAAGTAGAATGCAGCCCAAAGTCTTCACTCCTCTTCAAGATGATAAAAGTAAATCAAATAGAACAACTTGCAGCACAAAGTCTCCAAACTATTGTATTCTCACAAACATGAACATATAACCCACAACTGATTTGATAACACAAAGTTTATCAGAATCAAATTAAGAGCGCTCTCCAATCGCTTGAAACAAACTCCACACTTCAATTATTATCAAATAAGATTATGATAGCAAGACGTAAGAACAAAACTATCACAACACAAATAATTCCAAGACAAAGATTGGAATTGAACTTGCTTTCTTGTATTGATAAATATTTGAATATTGATTTTTACAAAAAGCACAAAGTCTTGATTTGCTTCTCAATTTGCCAGAGTTTTCTTGCAATAGACAAAAGATAGTATTTACAAAAGAGGTCCCCTTTATTTATAGGGAAAGACCTTGAGAAAATCTAGGAAATCTACAACTAATTTGACTTATTCAACAAGAGAGTCCTATTTGACTTATGACTTCTCTTGTTTCACATGTAATTACATTTTGGAAAATTACATGTGAAAATGTCCAAAACAAAATTCCATTTACATAAAAACTAAGAAAAATAAGCTAAGGCATTAGCTTCCTCCATCCTTGTTCCTTAGGAAGTTCTGATACATGGTTTGAACAACTGACATCTCGCATGCATCTGGTTTTGCTGTGTTTTCAGAGATGGTGCAAGCTTGGAGGATTGAATCTTTCACTACCTTTATTGCCTTTTCATGCTTTTCTAAATTATCCTTCAGGCTCTCCAGAGTTGAATGTTGATCATACAGGTTGTCCATTGAGAGTACAGAGGGAGATTCCTCTTCAAATTTCTTTTATACCATTTCTTCAAAAGAACTTATCATTTCCTGTGCCGTGAGGAAGCTATGATCTTCCCTTGTCAAGGTGCAAGGAAGTTCTTCTAGCCGATGTAGGAGTGTGACATTACTATCTTCGCTGGCTTCTCGAGCTTGGCACAGATCTTCAAGTAGACTCTTTATTATGAAAATACGATGAGCTAGAGTCTCCTTAGTCTTGAGATATGATTCCCTGTTGGTGACGACCCCTATGGTGATCAAATTCTTTATCTTGATCTTCTTCATATCTGTCCACTCTTCTAGACTCTCCTCTTGATCTTGCAGCTCTTGTGAAAGTAGATCCACTAGATTATCCAGCTCAGCTTTGGCCTTGTCCATTTTCTCCTTTCTTTCCACAATAGTTTTCAACAGAACTCGTCCTTGGGCCAACAACCACTCCACTACATCCCCCACTATTTTGCCTCTAGCTTGGGCTTTTTCAACCTTCTGTATCAGGGGATCTTCCACTGTCACTACCATTGGTTCCACTATCTCTGATGACTTTACTATTTTCTGAAGGATAGCAGCCAGTTGTTCTGCTTTTGCTTTGTATTGCTCTTTTTCCCTTTTGGCTTCATCATACTTTTCCAGTAGAGTAGTGGCAGTGGTTTGGAAATCTACTTTGACCCCTTCATGAGTCACTTTACCAAGTTCAACCCTTGAAATGACATAACTGCTCACGTCAAAAGTATCAACTGTGGCATCTTTAGGAGGTTTGGTAATTTTGGCATATCTGATTCCTTTTTCAGTGACCAGCCTAGAAACAGTCTTAGGCTTCTTCTTTTGATTCTTAGCTTTCACGGGCAACAACTTTTCAATGTCAATCTCATCAGGTGAGATAGCTTGTTTCTTCCTCTTTGGAGTGTAGGCAGATAGCCATGGAGGAAGTATAGATGCATCGACAGCTGGAGGGGGATCCACTACTTGCTTGGTTGGCTCCGTGCTTATACCTGTGATGGTGACAATTGGACTTGTGTTGGTAAACACAACACCTGTATCAACCACCTTTTGTGAAGCATCAAGAAGGTTCTCCAGAACAGTCTGTTCCCCGATATCAAAAGAAGGGGAAGATAAGCTTGGAATGGAACCAGAAGAATCAAAACGGTCCCAAGACTAGCCCTCATGGATTGAGGAGTATTGTCAGAAGAAACAACAAAAATGGGAGAAAGAGGAACATTAGAAATCACTGGCAAACCATCAGAAAATGAAACATGAGGAGGTGTAAGAACTTGTGTATTAGATGGAAGGTCTTTCACAAGAGTCTGTGGGGAACCATCAAATCACTCTACCGCTGTATCTTCATCTTCACCTTGTTCAGCTTCTGTAGATACCTTTGTTTTAGACATTTGAACATCTTGTTCTTCGGTCTCAACATCCTCAACTTCCATATGATCATCATTGATGTCTTCAACATCTGACTTAGTGGCATCTAAAGCCTCTGTGGTTTCCTTCTTCTTTCCTCCCTTGGATACAAATTTGATCTTTGGTTTGTGTACCTTGGAGGAAAAAGGGGTATCACTCTTGTTTTTGGTTCGGTTCTCAACCTTCTTACCTGTTTGCTCCTGTGTTCCCTCTTCAGATCCTGTAAGGAACTCTTTCAACTTGATCCCTTTACTTTCCAACCACAAGTTGGTGTTTGCTAATACAGGTTGGAATCTTTTCCTGATGGATGTCTCCTCCTTGACCGACCATTTCACCTCTGGGAGAGGTGAAGCTTCAACATTCTTTGCCTCATATTCATGATCTAGGACATCTCCATCATCTTCCATTCCATCTGGAATATCAGCTAGTCCCAGTTCTTCAATTTGGCTCAGATGAAGCCTACATAAATCTAGTTTTCTGATCTCATTTTGGGTCCTGAGATCTACCCATATGTCTTCCACCATTGGCTCATAAAAATTTGACTTCCTCTTGATCTTGTCTTGGACTCTTCTGAAGTCGAAATGATTTCTCTTCTTATAGGTCTTCATGGTGACTAACTGCAACTCGGAGTCAATTATCTTAGCTTTGTTTGCAGACTGAACTGAATACCTCCCAATTTCAATAGGAAACTTTATTCCTGACTTCTTAAGCTCCATCTGTTTGTTATGAACCACAATCAGTTGTCTACAAAGCTCCATAAGAACAATACGATCACTGGGATACCGTGGCAGCATGTAAGGGTAACCAGGATAGTATCCCACCTGAAGATAAGTGAAGGTGGGGAATTGTAGGAACAAACAACCAAAAGAATTTACAACCTGCCATGCTTCATCAGAAACTCTTCTCTGAACCAGTTCATCATTCCACAAGCACATGAAAACTGAGAAGAACGCATCATTGACTCTTCTGAAATGGTGACTCGACCCCTTCAGAGTGATTTGGGGGTAGTATTCATATACTGGGACCAATCTCCTGTCCCCTACCTGGGTCAAACCTGCAAAGTTCCTCATACTTGCAGCAACGTAGACAAGGTAAGAGGTCATGTAAAATTTGAAGGTAGTATTGACCCTTACCAGTTGCTCATGCAAAGCATTACTGATCTGTTCACCCCAGAATATCTTCTAATTTCCCCATAGAATCACCTTGATGTAAGTATACATCCAATCCTGGAATTTGGAGGCAGAAGGGAGTCCTCTGATGCGACTCAACAAAGTAATCAAATCACACACTTCTTCCACAAAATCACTCTTGTGAAGGTCTTTTGGCCATCTAGTCAAAGTTGCCCTAGGAATCTTTAACCATTTGCTGTTTATGTGCCTCCTAGCAGATTCCAAATCATTGTCATAATCTTGCTGACCTTGAGCAAAATCAATTTGCCCGACATTTTAAAGTGGTGGACACATGAAGATTTTGTCCATGAACTATGCATCCAATCTCATGATAACATTCCCCTGTGAGTTTGTCACGGCTCTAGTGTCCCTATTGTAGTGGTTGGCCACTTGTAGAACAAATTCTGGATTATGAGCACTGACATGAGCCCTGGAGAAAACTGTGAATTCGAACACCACCACGAACGCTGACTGAGAACTGCAAAAGGCCATGATCTCACAGTTAGGGGAAAATTGGATAAACTGGGTCAACTGTGGTTTGACGATCATGGATGGGAAAGTATGCGTTAAAAGGGCTTGAGCGCGCAAATCAAGGCGAGGGTGAATGCGGGCTTTTGGCTTTGAAAAGTGAATTTTCCAGTGTTAGGGAAAAATCAAGGACATGTGCTTGGGTGGGTGTATTGACCGCTCTTGCAAGTTGGAAGGACTTCTAGGTGTAAAAGCGGTGAAAACAACTGCTTCTACATGCATTTTGGGAGTTTTGATTTAACATGCACGAGCGGTTAATATTACCGCTATTGCATGTAAAGAGTGAAAATTCTCAAGTGTTTGGGCAAGTGTATCGGCTGCTTCGGCAGGGGAAGTGCTTTTAAAGGGTTTTGGTGCTAAAGCGGCGAAAATTCCCGCTATCCATGGAGTATGAAAACAGTTCCTCGTGTAAGGACGGCAAAACCACCCGCCCATACACCAGATACAAAAACCTAAGTCATGTCTGAGCGGCAAATAATGCCGTCTTTGCACATTTCAAAGATGACTTTAGCAGGGTCGGTAGAAATCACCAGTTGAGATTCGGCCTGGGCGGTGAAAATTACCGATTTTGCACTTGATAGCAATAGCATGGTTTTCGTGTAAGATCAGCAAACTTTGTTGATGTTTCACAATGGTATATGGCAAGGGTTTTGAGGGTCTAAGCGGTAAAACCGCTGACCTCCCTAGGATGCAAATATTGGGCTTCTAAAGACATATTCAAAATGAAAACACAGAACTGACTAGAGATTACAAGATGACCAAAACAATCTTTCATCAGAAAACGTAAACTAAAATCAAGACAAAAGAAAGCCATATCAACATGGATGAAAACCCTAAGTTTGAAAATGAAATGGCTAGAGGACTTACCCGTCCAAGCGTCTAAAACCCTAAGTCCGACAATGAAGAGTGCGATTAAACCCCAGCTCGACGCGACCAAACAATGTTGGAGGAGTCAGACGAACAGCTCAGGAGAAAGAAACGAAATGGTGAAATGAACAATCAAAAAGATGTATTTAAAACTTAAAAACAAGTTTTAATAAGTGGCACGAGTGGCCATTAATGGCACTCAATGATCAAGATTCTGGAGATCTCGATCGAGCGGAGGTTTCGGCCACTAATGCACAAACATAAACAAACATGTACTGGCGGTGAAATCCACCGCTTTTACATGTTAAATAAAAAGACATATGCACAAGCGGTGATTTACGCCGCCTTTACATGTTACATAAAACAAGCTAAAAGGAGATATGTAGGAGTGGCATTTTTAGATGCTCTTGCATATCAAGACTCAAAAACTTACTAACTTCTAGAAATGACCTAAATCGACATTTTTACCGTTTTACGACTTGAACGATCTTCGCACATATCGAGAAAATGATTCAAAGAGATGTCATAAACCAGTCTAGGATGTCAAACAACTTCGTACGAGATCAAGAGGATCTTGTCTCGATTCATGAGCTTAGAGTGTAGATTTACGAAACGGACAAGTTTCGTGGGGGTTGTCTACAAAAACGAGCGTAGCTGATTTTGAGAACAACAGCTAGCTCTAACTGGTGAACTTCCTTCAACCAAACTTTGAAACGATTGAGGGGAGTAGAATCCAGCCTCTAAGTGCCTTCATCCATGCCATTGGGCTATAGAGTGAAGCTAAAAGAAAAAGACACAAAAGACTAAATGAAAACACAAATAAAACACAAAACTATACAAATGTACAATTTAACTTATCTGAAACTTCAAGGATTGAAGTGCTTCAGATGTTGTCCACTGTGAGGCAACAAGAATGGCGTACCATCCTAATACTCTAGCAAGAAACTATTTTCACCACAGAACTGATGAATGGTGAATGGACCTCTCCACAAGGAATCAAATTTTCTGTGCATTCCTTTTGGCTCGCTCCTCTTGTCCCACAACAAGACTTGATCGCCAACCCGAAACTCACGAGCCTTTGTCTTCTTGTCAAAGAGTTTCTTTACTTGATTCTGGTGCTCAGCAATATGGTCCACCACTATAGTGCGCTGCTCCTCAATTTTAGTCAAATACATGATCCTTTTATCAATAGAACTATCAAAAGTTCTATCTTCCAGTGCCTTCACCAACTTTAATGCTGGAAATTCCAAGGTAATCGGTATCTCTGCATTCAGACCATATAGAAGCTGAAATGGCGACATGCCTATCGCCCTTTTGGGTGTAATTCTATCTACCCATAAAGCATCAAACAATGCCTTATGCCAAGTTCTCTGATTCTCATCTACCAGTTTCCTGATGATAGTGATCAGATTCTTAATGCTTGACTCTGCTTGACCATTCCCTTGTGGATAATAGTCTGAAGAATGGGAAAGAGTGATCCCATGTTCGTAGCAAAACTCAGTAATCTCATAAGAGGAAAAACACGTAGCATTGTCTGCTACAATCTTGTTTGGAACTCCAAACCTGGAAATAATGTTCTCTTTAAGAAAACTGCATACCACCTCTGAAGTGGCGTGTTTGACTGGAATAGCTTCCACCCATTTGGTAAAATAGTCTGTAGCAGTGAGAACATAGGTATGTCCTACACTTGATGATAGATTCACTGCACCAATGAAGTCAATACCCCATTGCTGAAAAGGCTCCTCAATCACCACTGGTTTTAGAGGTAAGGCTGCCAATTTTGGTTTCCCAACAAACTGTTGGCATAACTCACACCTGCATACCCAATTGTACGCATCTTGGAATAGTGTGGGCCAATAGTATCGAGCTCATAGAATCTTGTGAGCCGTTACAGGTGCTGAAAAATGCCCTCCACAAGCCAAATTGTGGAAAGATTCCAAAAGTCTACCTTGTTGCGCTTTATCCACGCAACGGAGAAATACACCGTCAAGACTTCTCTTGTACAAACCATTGTCCCAAAGGACGTAGTTAGCAACTTTTAACTTGACAGTTCTCTTTTCCTTATAAGACAAGTGAGAAGGGCACTCACCATAGGTAAGGAAATGAGCGATATTGGAATACCACTCGTCAGTTGTAGTAACAAAAAGGATAGTTAGAGTGTCCACAACTTCTTCTTCATCCCCTGTCTCTTTTGGAACATTATCTGCGATCAATTGACACAAACCTTTACCGCGCACAAGCTTGGTAGGCTTGATATCTAGATCAAATTCTTGGATCTTAGCGATCCAATTACCTCTCTTTGTTCTGAACTCCTATTGAGTTAGGATAGATTTGACTGTTGTATCAGGCACCATGACAACAGTGTGTGAGTTTAGAATATAGAACCCAAAATGCTTAACTGCTTTGACTACGGCATAGGCATGCTTCTCCATATTTGAATACTTCAATTCATGAGCTTTGAGAGGACAACTCATAAATGATATGGCGGATTCGACGCCTTCTTCATTCTGCTGAACCAGAATAGCTGAAAGTGTGTGTTCTAAAGCGTAGCTATAGACTAGGAAATCCTTAGTGTAGTCAGGACAAACAAGAACTGGAGCATGAGCAATAGCTCTCTTGATATCCTCGAACGCTTCCTTGCCTTCTGCGGTCCAATGGAAAGTGGCTTTACCCTTTATCATATTAACATTCCCCTGTGAGTCTGTCACGGCTCTAGTGTCCCTATTGTAGTGGTTGGCCACTTGTAGAACAAATTCCAGATTATGAGCACTGACATGAGCCCTGGAGGAAACTGTGAATTCGAACACCACCATGAACGCTGACTGAGAACTGCAAAAGGCCATGATCTCGCAGTTAGGAGAAAATTGGATAAATTGGGTCAACTGCATTTTGACGATCATGGATGGGAAAGCATACATTGAAAGGGCTTGAGCGCGTAAATCAAGGCGAGGGTGAATGCAAATATCGGGCTTCTAAAGACATATTCAAAATGAAAACACAGAACTGACTAGAGATTACAAGATGACCAAAACAATCTTTCATCAGAAAACATAAACTAAAATCAAGACAAAAGAAAGCCATATCAACATGGATGAAAACCCTAAGTTTGAAAATGAAACAGCTAGAGGACTTACCCATCCAAGCATCTAAAACACTAAGTCCGACAATGAAGAGTGCGATTAAACCCCAGCTCGGCGCGACCAAACAATGTTGGAGGAGTCAGACGAATAGCTCAGGAGAAAGAAACGAAATGGTGAAATGAACAATCAAAAAGACATATTTAAAACTTAAAAACAAGTTTTAATAAGTGGAATGAGTGGCCATTAATGGCACTCAATGATCAAGATTCTGGAGATCTCGCTCGAGCGGAGGTTTCGGCCGCTGATGCATAAACATAAACAAACATGTACTGGCGGTGAAATCCACTGCTTTTACATGTTAAATAAAAAGACATATGCACAAGCGGTGATTTACGCCACCTTTACATGTTACATAAAACAAGCTAAAAGGAGATATGTAGGAGCGACATTTTTAGCCGCTCTTGCATATCAAGACTCAAAAACTTACTAACTTCTAAAAATGACCTAAATCGACATTTTTACCGATTTACGACTTGAACGATCTTCGTACATATCGAGAAAATGATTCAAAGAGATGTCATAAACCAGTCTAGGATGTCAAACAACTTCATACGAGATCAAGAGGATCTTGTCTCGATTCACGAGCTTAGAGTGTAGATTTACGAAACGGACAAGTTTCGTGGGGGTTGTCTACAAAAATGAGGGTAGCTGATTTTGAGAACAACAAAGTCATAAGAGAGTAACAAGATACTTGAACTGATGAGAAGCATCCACACATGCTAAAGTTTAGTTCCGGTTAAGCTCAGTACACTGATCTACTGCACTTCATTCTCCTCTTCTTAGGTGCTATTGTCCTGTCACATACCAGACCTAGATAACTGCTTCCACTCTTCTCTCTACTTTTCTTCACACTTTACAACACCACACACACCTTCTCATCGAGATCCATCTGGTATATATATCTGCACAAAGGATGTCAACAACTTTCTAGTCGACATTCAGAATACTTCACTATTTTCTCAAACTCTGGTTTGTCGACTGAATCCTTGCTTACCAAGTGATGCATATCAAGGAGATGCTTGTAGAAGTCATCAATCATGTCAGCCAATCATGAATGATACCTCAGGAAGCTTGATCACCATCAATGTCTTATCTGAATTAAGGTCTGATGCTCTGCCGGTCAGTTCTTCCTCACTCTACTCTGCCAAACAGGAACCCAATACTTAGGTGCTCATATCTCTTCACTCTTTCTTCATCAGAGGCTCAATCCCTGGAATCTATCAGTAAAGATACTCCTCTTGACTTCCCCAAGTCTGCACTTTACTGAGATGCTTCCTCTGAGGGATCCGGACTTGACTGTTGGACCTTACTACATGCTCTGTTATTGCTTACCGGACCTCCGGACCTCCACACTCTTCAATCTGACTTCCGGTATAGGAACACCATGTCCTACAGATGGGTAGGATGAACTTTGTTGCCATCAATGACAACACTCATGAAGCTACACTATGTCTCTTGCCAACAATCTCCCCCTTTGGCATTGATGGCAACACTTAGTGAAAAATGACTAAGTGTCACACTACACTCCCCCTTGGCTAATGCTCCGTTCTAATGTACACTTTATCGGAGCTCCCCCTTAGCTGGATTCCACATTTTTCATTGCTCCTCACTCCCCCTTTGGCATCAATGGAAAAGGGTAGGGTTCACACACCAAAATTTTCAAGAAAAACAATCTATACATATCCGCATAAGTATATATACAAGTTGTACTTACATATACTTAAGTATATCTGCAAAAGTATTCTTCAACTGTACAACTTTTGTCACCCAACTCTGCTTCATCCTATCTAAAATTGAGATGTGACCACTCAACAGGAATGCAAAAGCTTCTGCCTTCTTGAGATCTGTCGAATCACTGGTCCATGATGTGGCCTGAGCATTAGTTAGGGCTTCATGCATGGCCTCTAACTTAGGGATAATGATCCCTCTAAGTTCACTTAACCTGTTTATTCTATTTTTCTTCTCCTTCTCAAGCTTCTTCATTTCATTTGTGACTGCAATAGTCTAACACTCTTGATTGATTATAGAAGAGGAGAGAGGATCAAAACTTTGAGATAGACTTATCAGTTTATCCTCTTGCTCTTTTACTTTCTTCTCAATGTCCTTAGTCACTTTGGGCCAGGATAAACAAAATTTATATATATCTCCACCATCTTTAAGAGCATTTTCTAAGCTCTTTATTCCAATGTCCATAGCTCTCCTATCATTAGTTATTAGTCCTTATACTTCAGAGAATCTCTTTCCCAAAAACTCCTTCTGGACCTTTTCTTCTACTGACTTCTCTAAGGAATCAAAATGCGTATGAACAGAATTTACAAGAGACTTTAGATTACCAGATGTGGAGGCTGAAGGATCCTTCTGGAAGGATGGTATGATCTTCTCCAATACACCGGATGTAATTTCTATGAGCTCACAATCTTCCATGTGAGACCTCAGAAGTTTTTCTTTTTCTTTTGCTTGAGTAAAGGATGCTAGCTTCATGGTTTGAACTGGGGAGAGGGAATCAAAATTGAATGGACCTTGAAGCAATTTTAGTTCATCAAATTCCATCACCTGTTTGGTCAAGAAATCTTTGACAGTTTCTATAGTGTCTCTTGCCGAAGACAGAGTCTTCTTTCCTTCTGCAGTATCAGAACTGTCTTTTTCCTTTTCCTTGACTTCTTCTTCTTGACTGGTTTTCTCCTCTAATCTTTCTTCTCCTTTAGATCCAGAGTCTACAAGGGAAACTGGAGGAGAGATGTTTTCTTCTTTATGGACTTCCTCTTTCGGAGCAGAGGAATCCAGGTCCTTAGTTTTCTCCTCACCTACTTCTTTTGAAATTTTTGCATTTTTTTCTATAGGATCTTCCTTTGATGTACTGAGTCCTTCATCATCCATGACAGAGGGTTCATCACCTAAGTCCTCTATAACAGGAATATTGAATCTTTTATAGGCATTCCGGAGGATCTCTTCTATTTCTTTCGCCACTTTGTCAGTCTCTCCAAGCATAAGTTGATTCATTCTAGTTTTGCTCCGGAACTCATCCTTGCAATCTTTTAAGATCATATTCATTTGTTTCTGAGTGATTGAAGGATAGAGCTGAATAGATATCTGTTCCTGGATCTCAAGGTCCTTTACCTTAGCATTGTTCTTCCTTATTTCGAGTTCCTTTTCTAGGCTCTTAGGAATTAGAGATATGATTTCAATAAATGCCTTATTATAGATATTTAGATACCTGATTATAGCTTCTTGCAAGATCTTCTGGTCAGCTTCATTATAATCATCATAGAATTCAGTCATTGGTTTTAGGTTCCCATTCACAGTGACTAATTTGACTACATCATCAATGGACAGAGTGGGCCTTTCAACAAACTCTTCTACCTCTGCTTCACTGGATTTCTTCTTCTTCTTCTTCATTTGCTTGATCTCCTCATCAGATTTTGTCTCTTCATCATCCTTCTGACTGATATAAGACCTTGTGGCCTTTGTCTTAGTTCTCTTTTCTCCCTTTTCAGATGTCCTGACTTCTGGTTTTGATGCTTTCTGGCTCTTAGAGGTGGTAGGTGCAGAGCTCTTAGAAGATCTGGTCCAGGAGGGGGCTTCTATCAGAGCACTTTCTTTTTCTGCTTCTTCCTTTTCTTTCTCTTCCCTTTCAATCTTCTCTCTGTTTGCATCGAGTGCAGCTTTTGAAATGTCATACCTTTTGGCAACATTCTCTACTTCTTTTCTCACTTTTCTCTTCATCTCTGGTTGTCTAAGCTCCACATGAAACTTTACACTCAACTCTTCAAAGGTTCCAAACCTTTCTGCTTTAGGGTCCTTGGGCTGACTCAAAAGATGTTGAATGTGCAACTCTAGGATTTTCTCATCAGCCTCATATCCCATTGGCATGATCCATACTATTCTTGGTTCCACTGCCTCCATTAGGCATTGATCAGTATCCACCATGAAGCATACTGTATCTTTGTAATTTTCTACTAGAGATTGGGGAATTCTCTCTCTTGCTTGCATCATACTCTGAAAGTTCTTGAAGTAGCCCCATAGTGTTGTATTTTGTTCCTTGGCATCACCTATTCCATGTAAATAATCTCTTATTTGTATGGCAACAGGTCTATCATTTTGCCATATCCAGCCACTAGATCCAGGTAGATCATTCATGTAATAGAAGAACAGATAGAGTATCAGGCCACCATATTTGAAGGAGTTCTTCTTGTCCTTATTTATCTTCTACAGATTCTCCAAAAGTTGATTTAGAAGAAGCTCACAGAGACCATAGTTAGCATTCTTCCTTAACATTTCATAAGTAGTGTAAATTACTGTTCTAGAAATAGAATTCTCTCTGCTGGAGTGATAAATCTTGTAGCCAATTATCATGGCGGCAAACTTGATGTTCAGATCTATGATATCCTTAATTGTCATTGCTCTTTTGTCAAATTTGGATCATGTTGCCTCACTCACTGTCTGATTCTTGACGGATTTGAGAGTAGGTAACTCACTGGATGAGTGCAGTCTAGTAACTACCTTAATGGCATCCTTGGTTATCTTGAATGGCCTCATCAACCACATAAAGTTATCATGCATTCCACTCAGAATATACCAGACCCATTCATCTTCTACAAAATAGGGGAAATGAATGCACTGTCCGAAATGCTTATTCTGGATGGCTTTGAACTAAGGTTTGAGTTCAAAGGAATCATCTATTAATTGTTTGTGATAGATATCCATTAGTTTGGAGTCCCCAAATTCCTTAATGTTTGCATGAATATATAACCTAGCATCTTCTACATGCAAAACCCCATGCAGAATGTTTGAAAAGGCGCCTAGGGGATTGACTTCTAGGGATTTGTATGGATGTTTCTTGAATTTAAGGCATGGTCTATCAGTGATCTTTACAACATTTGGAGTAGCCATCTTTCAAAAGATTCAGAGAGAGATTTCAAGAACTGAGAATACCTCTTACACTTTTAGGGTTCACGAATTGAGTCGAAAAGATCACTGGTTGACTTAAATTTTGTGATTGATCCTTGAGAGAGATGAAGAAAACTTGTTTGCAAAGCTTTTCTTATCTCTTTCACTAATGTAAATGTGCAAATGACAAGCAAACAAACCCTTTTATCTCTTAGCAAACCCTAATTTCATTTTGTAATAAATGTACAGCTTAATTTATTCTGGTTGCCTTATCATGAGAGAGATTTTTTTGGATCACTGAGATGTACTTAGAGCTGATCTTAGTGATTAATTTTAGTGTCTCTGCTTTCCTCAAATCATCCCCTTTATCCACAGATCAAGATGTTTCAGTTTGGAATCACACCAGATCAAATTGTGAAAATCCTGCTTCTTATCGGATGACTGTTAAACCAGATCAATCTTAGATGATTAACCTCTTTAAATCCCTTGCAGATCTTTCATATCTTTCCCAAGGGTTATTTAGATGTTTCTCTGAGAACCCTTTTAATCCGCAACCATCCATGTGCCAATTTCAGGCACCAGTTGACTGGATGGGGGAAATTATTATCTTTTGTGACTCCCCCTGAGCCAGAGCTCATCTATTTAGTTTCCGGAAGGAATATCAGCACCAGATTTTGGTGCGGATCTGTCCTCAAAATTTTCTGTGCTCCTCTTCACCCAAATCTTGTTCATCTCCCTTTGAATTTCATTCGCATTCACTTTTCCTTTACCTTTGTCTTGGTTTTGATTATGGTGTACCAGACCCTTTTTGTCCTGATTCTTACTTATGTAGAATTTGGCAATATGACCGGATCTATTGCAATTGTAGAAAACAACATTTCTTTGCATACTTGACTGATATCCTCTTGATCTACATTGATTAGCCATATGTCCCATTCTATTGCATGTAAAGCATCTACCATTGAATGAATTGTTCATTTGCATATTTCTGCACTTATGAGATTTGTGACCATACCTTTTGCAATTAAAACACTATCTGGAGAAGGATGAATTAGTCTGATTCATTCTTCTTTTGCACTGATTTGCTTTATGACCAAAGTTATTGCAATTATGGCAGTATCTATTGAAGGATGGATATCTTTGAGCATTTGGTTGTCTTACCAGAGGTCTTCTAGGCCTATTCCTTAGATTTCCTGATCCAGAGTTCCTCTGACCTGATCCAGAGCTTTCACCTTTCTCATACCCCAAGCCTTGCTTGTCATCTACTCTCTTTTGGCTTTCAAGAAGAACTTCAAGCTGAGCAGAGCTTATCTTGAATTTCTCTTTGTATTTATTTTTTGTTTGGAGATCCCTTTTTAAAGTGACAATCTGATTCTCAAGTTGTTCTTCATTATCTCTAGCTTCTTCAAGATCAGATTCCAAATGCTTGATTATTCTATCCATTTTGTGGTAATCTTCTGACTTTTCTTTGAGAGATTGTTTTAAATTTTCTTTAGTCTTTCTTTTATCTTCAATTTCTTGAGTGAATTTCATAACACCTAATTCCATTTCATGTCTAATCATAATGACCTCTTTTGATAGCTTCTCACATAATTTGTTCTTTTCATTCAGATCTTCATCAGTAACATTGGCTTCATTTTGACTTGCTAACTATTGAAGTAGTTCCTTTCTCTTTTTCATAGAGGTACTCAGTTTCTCTTTTAGTTCATTTATGAAATCATCAGCTTGTCTGAGTCTTTCCTTCAATTCATTGACTTAAGAGTGAGATTGCTCAAGTTCATCTAGAGCAGACATAATTTTTTCCCTCATACCATAAATATTGAGATTCCCAGATCTTCCTCAACCTGTTAGGCTCTGTTAGGAGGAACTTGGCTTTGATACCAATTGTTGATAACTGAGAGGTGGGGGGGGGTGAATCAGTTATCTAGATTATTTTAACTTTCTGTTCTTCCTTAACAATTAGTGCAGCATCAAATTAAGTAATCATGCATAACCATGAAAATAGAAATAAACTCAATAAACATAACACAATGATTTTGATGTGGAAAACCCTGTTAAGGGAAAAACCATGGGGTGATTAACCCAAGATTGTATTCTTTGTTAAAAGAATAAGGTAGTACAAAATGGCACTTGCCTATTAGGGCTCACTACCCAAGCACACTGCTCACAAGAGGCTCACTACCTACAAGAGACTCACTACCTACAAGAGACTCACTATCTACAATTTCTAAGAGAGTAACAAGATACTTGAACTGATGAGAAGCATCCACACATGCTAAAGTTCAATTCCAGTTAAGCTCAGTACACTGATCTACTGCACTTCATTCTTCCTCTTCTTAGGTGCTGCTGTCCTGTCACATACCAGACCTGTATAACTACTTCCACTCTGCTCTTTTCTTTTCTTCACACTTTGCAACACCACACACACCTTCTCATCAAGATTGATCTGGTATATATATCCCCACAAAGGATTTCAACAACTTTCTAGTTGGCATCCAGAATACTTCAATATTTTCTCAAACTCTGGTCTGTTGGCTGAATCCTTGCTTACCAAGTGATACATATCAAGGAGATACTTGTAGAAGTCATCAATCATGTCGGCCAATCATGAATGATACCTCAGGAAGCTTGATCACCATCAATATCTTATCCGAATTAAGGTCTGATGCTCTACCGGTCAGTTCTTCCTCACTCTACTCTGCCAAATAGGAACCCAATACTTAGGTGCTCATATCTCTTCACTCTTTCTTCACCGGAGGCTCAATCCCTAGAATCTATCAGTCAAGATACTCCTCTTGACTTCCCCAAGTCCATACTTTACTGAGATACTTCCTTTGAGGGATCCGGACCTGACTGTCGGACCTTTCTACATGCTCTATTCTTGCTTACCGGACCTCCACACTCTTCAATCTGACTTCCGGTATAGGCACACCATGTCTTGCGGATGTGTGGGATGAAGTTTGTTGCCATCAATGACAACACTTATGAAGCTACATTGTGTCTCTTGCCAACATGATGGTCTAGGGTCTATATAAACTTTGATCAAGGAATGGTTAGATTAATGTATCAAAAGAGGGTTTTCAAGACACTGTTCCATGTGCCTTATTAGACATGAAGACTAAAGAAAATTCATCACAACTGAAACATTGAGTTGCATCACATGTACTATGTACACTTGAATACAAAATGTGAGAGCATAAAGGAGGTACATCATAAGGGTATAAACATTGGGCACATGCAAGGAATGAGTTAAGATAAAATCAAAAATCTGCAGCCTAGGAAGAAAGACACAAGAATAGCATAATACCATGAATGGAGGATCAACACGGAATGAATATACTGGTAAGGCATTATATAATTTTAGGAAAATACAATAAGCAAAATCAATGCCTAAGGAGGGGTGCATACACACTAACTCCTTATGAGGTAAATAATATTCATACTTGAGTATGCTTTGAAATTTCCTTGTTAAACCTTATCATCGACCAAGGCCGCTTGCAGTTTTCAACTTGAATCTCTGGAATGCCTAAGATTTCCTCCCTCAAATCTCTTCTGGACTCCCCTTCAAATATCCCCTCATCACAAAAATAGCTGAACCATAAATTCCCATACCATAAATCTCTCGTTACTGTCAATCCCACTCTCTCAAAAATTATAAGCATTAAATTTTCCACCATCAGGGAGATTCTTCCAATCTGATAATTTATTATCAACTCAAACAACAACTCACCAAACACTATTAATTCATGAATAAAATATAAAATAATGTCTTATACAAAAGAATATTTATTCACTTAATAAAATATTAAATATTTATAATTTATTTATTATTATTATTGTTATTATTATTACGTATTAAAATTATTAATTTAATTCATATTTGAAATAAATATTTAATATACCTCAAATTAGTATTATTTATTTACAAAATAGATTAATAATTTCTATTAAATGAAACAATTGACCAATCAATAATCAACTCAAAGACTATATGCCAATCTTTTCCTGATGACAACACACCAATGAATAGTAGAGACTCACAACCATGCTCCAACTAACCAAATTGACAAAATCTAAAATTGAGAACTCATCCTCATAGAGAATGATGACAAACTAAGGGACCTCATGTTATCTCCATTCGACAATTTCTATTGGTATGAAGGCATGCTCAGACCTGTTAGTTCAGGTGGAGTTGATGCCTAGTACCTGCAATCCTGTAGCAAATGAAAGGGTCAAATGCACATACAATATAATCATCCAAACAAACACACTGTGACAGGGAATCGCAATGTAGCAGGGTACTCAACATGAGTAATGCTACACTGTCCCTTCACAAAACACATCACAATTATCCACATCAAGCAAGTTCATTAATAACTAAACAACTAGATAAAACATTGTTAGATAATCGCATAAAGCACATAATAAAATTAATCCACATAATCAATTAAACCCATAACTGATAACAGCATAAGCACAATATATCAATCATAAAGCATCAACAGTGTCATCATAGAACATAAATGAGTGTCGTCAACTACATCAAAATAGTAAATCCATCATCAATAGTATGTCATAATGTCAAGATATAAAGAAACAACTAACAGTCTATCAGAAAACCAAAATGAGGGGCACTACATCCTGCCTCCAGAATCAGGCTTACTCCTGGAAGCCTGCAAACAAGTATGGATATAACTCCCGCATCCTAGTTGCATCCTCCTAGGTAGCTAAAGTCTCATCATTAGGATCCCACTAGACCCTGACCTGCTCCATGTCTCTACCCTTGAGTGTGAGTCTCCTATGCTACAAAAGGCCTACGGGCTCCAAAGCTAGCTACTCGTCCTCTACCTATAAAGCATTCCAATTAAGGACATGAGCAATATCTAGGTAATATGGTATGAGAACAGAAACATGAAACACATCATGGATGTGTAATAAATTGGGTGGCAAAGCAAGACGATAAGTGATAGGACTGATCCTCTCCAACACCTCGAATGGCCCAACAAAGCGTGGTGCGAGATTAGAGCCTTTTCCATAATGGATTAGACTCTTTCGTGGATGCACCTGCAAGAACACCCGATCACCAACCAAAAACTAGTGATCAACCCTATGAGCATCTACATACTTCTTTTGTCTATCCTAAACTGCTACCAAATGCTCTCTAATATGCTCAACCTGTTGCTCCATCTCCCTAAGCATATCTGGTCCTAGGAGAACTCTATGCTTAAGGCGATCCCAACTTAGTGGGGTCCGGTAAGGATGACCATACAAATCCTGAAATGGAGACATGCCGATAGAACTATGATATCCATTATTGTATGCAAACTCCACTAGGCCAACAGTTTTACTGATCCATGACATACATCTTGAGCATATCCTCAAGGACCTGATTAACCCTCTTGGTCTGCCCATGAGTCTCCGGATGATAAGCTGAACTAAAGTTCAACTGGGTCCCCAAAGCATGCTATAAGGAAGTCCAATGAGCTGAAGTGAACACTGGATCCCTATTAGAGATGATCCTATGAGGGATCCCATACAATTTGACTATGTCCTCCATGAATACTCTGGCCACAAAAGAAGCATTGTATGATAACCGAATAGGAGAGAAGTGTGCTACCTTTGTCAACCTATCCACAGTGAATATAATAGCATCATGATGACGGGAAGATATAGGTAACCCAACTATAAAGTCTAAAGAAATAATGTCCCATTTCCATTTTGGAACAAGATGCGGCTGCAAAAGACCTGCAGGGTGCTGGTGCTCCACCTTCACCCTTTGACACTCAAGACACCTCGAGACAAAATCAATGATATCCATCTTCATTCCACTCCAAAAATACAACTAACAGAGATCTGTATGCATCTTCTTGACACCCAGATGAGCTGAATAGGGTACTTGATGTGCCTCTGACAAAATTAGTGTATGAAGACTCTCTGAACTGGGAACATAAATACAACCCAAATGCCGCAAGAAACCATTTGACTCAAGAGAGTAACTAGCAAATCTACCCTCCAAGGGTCTACCTGACTCAACCTCTGACCTCACTTTCTGATACCAGCTATCGGTAGGAAGTGTTGTAAGAATCTAACCTCTCAAATCCATTGCACTACATTCTCCTTACCCTAGATAAACTTCACCTCAAAGTTATACTCACACAAGAACTCCATCCACCGCCTCTACCTCGCATTCACGTTTGGCTACATAAAAACATACTATAAACTATGGTGATCACTATGCATCTCAAACCAATGTCCCAAAAGAAAATGCCTCCATCTCACCAAGGCATGCACGACGACGGCTAACTCCAGATCATGCGTGGGATAGTTCAACTCGTGATCCTTGATTTTGTGAGACTCATAGGCTATCACACAACCATCCTGCATCAAAACTACTCCTAGACCCTCCAAAGATGCATCAGTACACACTACAAAGTCCCCGGTAGGGTTAGGAATTGCCAAAATAGATGCACTAGTCAACTGCTCCTTGAGAGTCTAAAAGGCTACCTGACACTGCTCTGACCAAATGAACTTCTTCCCTTTCCTCTGAAGAGAAGTAATGGGGTGATCTATCCTTGAAAAGCCCTACATAAACTGACTATAATAGCCTACCAAACCCATAAAACTGCGAACCTCAGAAACATTAGTGGGTGCAGGCCAATTCATAATGGCTTGGATCTTCGAAGGATCCATAGCAATACCCTCTCCAGAAATGACATGACCCAAATATCTCACCTCTATCTGAAAGAATTCATATTTTGCCAAATTTGCATATAGCTAATTTTCTCTTAGACACTATAAAACCCTTCGCAAATGCTCCTCGTGCTCCTCCATAGTCCTTGAAAAAAATCAATATATCATCTAGCAACACAAGGAAAAATCTATCGAGATAGGTGTGAAATACACCATTCATTAGGCTCATAAATGTAGAAGGTGCATTCAACCTGAATGGTACAACAGTAAACTCATAGTGCCCATAATGGGTAGGAAATGTTGTCTTATGAATGTCTGCCTCAAAGATATGCAACTAATGATATACTGACTTAAGGTCAATCTTTGAAAACACCTTAGCTACCTTAATCTGATAAAAAAGATCATCGATCCGTGGAAAGGGATACCTATTCTTCACAGTCACCTTATTAAGCTACTAATAGTCTATACATAGCCGAGGAGATCCATCCTTTTTCTTCACAAAGATCACAGGTGCTCCCCAAGGAGAGACACTAGGACAAATGAATCCCTTTGCTAACAACACTTCTAACTACAATCGAAGCTCCTTAAGCTCTTGAGTGGTCATCTGATATGGAGCTCGTGAAATAGGCTCTGCTCTGGGAACAAGATCAATCCTGAAGTCAATGTCACACTTAGGTGGCATCCCCAGAATCTCACTAGGAAAAACATCTGCATACTCTCTAAGGAGAGGATGATCATCAAGAGATGTCTCTCGACTCTCCTCTAACTCCAAGTCATTAACTATCACGGCAAACAACTAGCAACCCTGACACATAAATCTCTTTAGCTACATGGCAAAGATCATACGCAAGGAAATGGGCCTTTGTATGCCAACTACTTCTACCTCACTGCTATAATCATCCATACACTTCACTAACTTATGCCAACAATCTATCACTGCCTGATGAGCATCTAACCAATCCATACCCAACACTATATCATATGATCCAAGGGGTATAATGTAGAGATCTACTAAAGTACAAAGGGGACAAATCCTCAAATCACAACCATGCACTAGAGACTCTACTACGACCTTGGCCCTGGAGGCTAATTCAACCTACCACCTAACATCCTGCTTTGCTACCACTAATCCACAATGCTCCACTAAAGAAGGAGAAATGAATGAATTAGAAGCACTAGAGTCTAAAAGAATAGAAATACCAATACCTTGCAACATACCAAAAGACTCCACAACTGTGCCTTGATGCTCTGCCTGGCAGTTATCAACCACTACAAATACCCTATGTGACCTACCTACATCTCCTATGGTCAGCTCTAAAGCTGTTGACCTCTGACCAAATCCTGCAACGTTCTTTTGAGGACACTACTTGGCTATGTGGCCTTGTTGACTGCAAGAGAAACACCATGTACCTTTGCCAAATCCTCCACCACTGGAAAAATCATTGGATTCCTGATAACTCCCTCTGCTAACTGTTGATTGTGTGCTCTGAGTCGGATGATCAATATGATCATGTCTAGCTCGCTGCCAACTCTGATTCTTCTTAGACTAAAATCTATTACCCTGCTGAGGCTGAGAATTCTTTGGTTTTGCCTGAGAATACTGCTACTACTGCTGCTATCCACCCTTTGTGGGTGCATGATGACCTCTAGAAGAACCTACTACCTGAGAATGACCACCACGAGACCCAAAGCCTGCAAAAGGTGCACTACCAATATGCACACCTGTATGACCTCCAAGAGCCATTACCAAATTCTCCTCTATGAAATGGGCCTTCTCAACTGCCACCTCCATGGTCTTAGGCTCAAAAACACAAATTCCTCCACTGATATGGGCATTCAAGCCCCTAATGAAGTGTTGTACTAACATAGCCTCATCATCACTGATACCTGCATACTACTTAAGCTCATAGAATCTATGTTCATACTGCTCTACTAACATGGGCATCTATCTCAACTCATGGAATTCATCTGCACGTCGCTACTTCCAATGATCTGATAGGAAATGAGCTCTAAACCTTTCTAAGAACAATTCCCAAGAAACTATACCAATATCTAAGTGCAACTTCTGCTCCTCCAAAAGCCAACATGTGGACGCAAAGCCTTTGAGATGTAAGACGACACATCTCACCTTGGTGTTACTACCATACAGATGCATGGCAAAAAACCTACCCAGATCCAACAACCTACCCAGATCCAACAACTAGGTCTCTACCTCCAAACCACTACCAGATCCATCAAAAGTGGGAGGGCGTACCCTCAACAGGCCTCTCATGTGACTAGCCAAGGTAGCCTCATGTTCTGCTGTCATCTCTCTCCTTCTAGGAGACCTTTCTCTTTCTCTAACCTTTGGCTGATCAACCTCCTACCTAGGAGATCTTTCTCTTTCCCTCTCTACTGACTGATCAATCTCCTATCTAGGGCCTAAGCAAGCAAGAACCTCCTCAAGCAATTGATGCAACTGAGCTCCCTTTGGCTGACCCTGATTTTCCATATTCTAACCCCCACTCTCTTGAGCACTCACATGAGGGGGACGAGGAGGAGGTGTACCACCACCACCTCTTCCGCATCCCCTACCCTGACCCCAACCTCAACCTTGACCCTAGGCATCTTCCTACACACACACACTTCCAAAGGACAACTTCAATTCATAAGGCAAGGAATACAAAAAGGGGAAGAATTTAATCTGTAGAGTTTAAGAACTAGGACAACCTAATGGGCTCAATTATAACTAGAGTACCCAGTGTTTAAACCTAGCTTTGATACCAAATGTAATGCCCTACCATGAAACCCTAGAGATAAGTTTAATCAAGCAATAAAAAGGGTGATTTTTTTTTAAATAGAAGAAACGATAACAAATCATAACATAGACTAATAGCAACAAAGTTAAACTATCATCTCTAGGGAATTACATAGCTACATTATTGCAATTTAACAACATTCAACAACATACATGGTTTATACAATTACATAAAATGATTCAAAACTACATCTTTGATTACATCATCAGATGAATACCTCAAAATTCGTATTAAAGGTTACAAGTACAAAATAATTTATCTTACAAGAGGAATTACATAATTTCATTGTTACAAAGCTCTTTTTCTGAATACATCAAATTACATAATGAACTTCATTGATACACATATCTAAAAGTAAATGGTACAAATATTTGTCTTCAAATATAGGTGCAAACTGGAATCCACTACGAGAGGTACATCCTTTATACACATGAACCACGGCACCAAAAAACCAATGGAATAAAGCACAATCACCTGACCATGTGGAACCTTGAGGTCCACCTCTTGTGCTAGGAGATAACAATGAGGTCCTACAATGACAATAGTCAAGATGGCAAATACAATCAAGTAAAAGACTAACATGGATTCCAAAACACAGTCAAAAGAAATATCACAAGTAGCTCAACAATGCTCCTAGAGGCAACCATGAACAAGGAAAGAACACAAGAGGGAAAACTAGACTGCAGTAGGTAGAGTGTCATCACACAGTCCTGTCATGGGTTATCCTGGTCGTCTCTCACTAGACGTCAGCCCCCATTTATGGTTATCCTAGTAGTCTCTCTCTAGACACCAGCCCCATAGGGTGACACATGCCGAACCGACATTCCTTTCATGAAGACAAGGAAGTCGATCATGCCAATTAGGCCTTCTCATCCCATCCTTAGCCTAAGTGAGCACTACAAGCATGGGTGAGGCATCCATTTATCTTATTTAGTGAGATAACTACCGAACCCCCTAGGTTAATTATTAGGTTATCACTTGATTACAACTTTCAAAGGGTTATCCTAGCAACCACTTTGGGCATCGGCCCCACAATGAAAGCCACTCCCCTACATGCATCCAGTAACCCTAACCATTTAACCAGACAAGAATAACATGACAATGCAAGGTATACAATGACAATGCGAGGTAACTCTCCTCTTGCATACCATTATAACAATAAAAATCAATCTCAAATATTAATACTCAAATCACATTCATCCTCATTACTAAACACCAATGACCTCATACACAACTAGGAGGTATCAAATACTCTTCATTATCACAAAACATTACATTCAATCAAAAACACCCTAGGCCTCTAGAGAAAAATAACTAAAAAGATAAAAACAAGTGCAAATAAACAACCCATTCCTTAGTTGATCCTACTTATATCCTTAGGCTTGTATTTTTTGACAATATGAACTGCTAGAAAAGGTTATTAACAACTATTGTTTGTAATGAAACACAAATCGGAAATTATCTAGATTTAAAATTTTAACTATAAATAATTCTATATCATAATTCAATGAAATAATCAACATAATGATTTAAACCAATGTTAAAATTTATAAAATGACAAACTACATTTAATCAACTAAGATGAACTATATTATCCCTTAACCTATTTGCCTAAAAATAATAACAAAACTAATAATCTTCTCAAAATATCACAATTGCATAATTTGATTAAGATTTGAATTAATAAATATTCTATTGTAACATCCTAATGGATAAATATATTTTAATAAATAGATATCATAACTATATAAAGAAGATTGACTAAATTTTATTAAATGAGGGAATAATAAATATGGAAGATTCAATAATCATACCCATATATATATATATATATATATATATACTACTAATTGAAACAAAAGGAGTTTAATATGGAAATCTTCTATTATGGGTCCAAAACAGTAGGGCCTTATATTAAGCAATTTTCTATATAAAAAAACTATGACTCTATCTACTAATTGATCAAGCTCTGAATAAATTTGAACAAATAACAATTTCTAGCCATTATAAAAAATCAAGGTTTATAGAATATAGAATTGGTGCCACTGAAGGTTCAACCAGGTAGGATATAATCGACTTCAATGATTGGCAAAAATGGCTACTAGGTAAAGACTTAGACCAAAAGTTCAAGCAAGCTTTAGTAATTTATCATGATTTCAATTTGGAGCGAATGTAGATTTTTCTTCCATGTATTGGAGGGTTTGGTTAAAAAGGCTCAGGGCCGGTGAAGAGGCCCATTGACACCTCCATAAAGGGATGTATAAAATCTGAATCAATCCAGTTATTTTGAAGATTAAGGGAGGAGAATAAAATGCAAATGATCTCATAATTTAAGGAGGAACTAGTGTGAAGGCAAGAAAATCGACAGAGTAAATCTAATTCCATGCTAAAAACTCCTAATCCTATATCATTTATGGTCTATAGGAACTAGAAAATGCAACCAAAGCAGATAAAGGATGTTAAAGGAAGATAATGGCCATAGGTTATTTTCCATATTCTAGATATTTAGAAAATGCTATCTAAGAATAGGAAAAAGAAGTATTTCTCTGTCACTAGATATTAGGGTTGGCAATTGCATTTGGTTTACCAAACATGGCCGATGGAATTAACACAATTAGAGATGTTAAGATCCTTCGAGTATGTGCTAATTGCTAGGATTAATGCAAGAGAATTATTGGGAGAGATGTGAACCATTTCCATCATTTTATACAGAGACAATTTTAATGATTGGAGGAAACAATCACAATCATTAAGAAAATTTCAAACAGAAACAAAAGGACAGAATGAAGTCAATTCCACAGCTTTGGCCAGCGTTGCCACTAGCAAAAGCAAGATCATGGTAGAAGCTCAATAGGATGTCCATGGTCGATATAAACTTTGATCAAGGAATGGTCGCATAAATCTATCAAAAGCGGGTTTTCAAGACACTGCTTCCATGCGCCTTATTAGACATGAAGACTAAAGAAAATTCATCACAATTGAAAGATTGAGTTGCTTCAGATGCACTACGTAGACTTGAATTCAAAATGTGAGAGCACAGATGAGGTACATCATAAGGGTATTAAGATTGGGCACATGCAAGGAATGAGTTAAGATAAAATCAAAAATTTGCAGCCTAGGAAGAAAGACACAAGAATAGCATAATACCATAAATGGAGGATCAACATGGAATGAATACACTGGTAAGGCATTATATAATTTTAGGAAAATACAATAAGTAAAAGCAATGCCTAGGGAGGGGTGCATACACACTAACTCCTTACGAGGTAAATAATATTCATACCTGAGTATGCTTTGAAATTTCCTTGTTAAACCTTATCATCGACCAAGGCTCCTTGTAGTCTACAACTTGAATCACCAAAATGCCTAAGATTTCCTCCCTCAAATCTCTTATGGACTCCCCTTCAAATATCCCCCCATCACAAAAATAGCTGAACCATAAATTCCCATACCATAACTCTCCTGTTACTATCAATCCCACTCTCTCAAAAATTATAAGCATTAAATTTTCCACCATCAGGGAGATTCTTCCAATCTGATAATTTATTATCCACTCAAATGACAACTCACCAAACACTATTAATTCTTGAATAAAATATAAAATAATTTATTATACAAAAGAATATTTATTCACTTAATAAAATATTAAATATTTATAATTTATTTATTATTATTGTTATCATTATTACCTATTAAAATTATTAATTTAATTCCTATTTGAAACAAATATTTAATATACCTCAAATTAGTATTATTTATTTACAAAATAGATTAATAATTTATAGTAAATGAAACAATTGACCAATCAATAATCAACTCAAAGACTATATACTGATCTTTTCCTGATGACAACACACCAAAGAACAACAAAGACTCACAACCATGCTCCAACCAACCAAATTGATAAAATCCAAAACTGAGAACTCATCCTCATCAAGAATGATGACAAACTAAGGGACCTCATGTTATCTCTATTCCACAATTTCCATTGGTATGAAGGCATGCTCAGACCTGTCAGTTTAGGTGGATTCGATGCTTGGTACCTACAATCCTGCAGCAAATGAAAGGGTAGAATGCATATATATATATATATATAATCATCCAAATAGGCACACTGTGATAGGGAATCATAGCGTAGCAAGGTACTTAATATGAGTAATGCTACACTGTCCCTTTACAAAACACGTCACAATTATCCACATCAAGCAAGTTCATTAATAACTAGACAACTAGATAACACATCATTAGATAATCACATAAAGCACATAATAAAATTAACCCACATAATCAATTAAACCCATAACTGATCACAAGATAAGCACAATATATCAATCATAAAGCATCAACAGTGTCATCATAGAACATCAATGAGTGTCGTCAACTACATCAAAATAGTAAATCCATCATCAATAGTATGTCAGAATGTCTAGATATAAAGAAGCAACTAACAGTCCATCAAAAAGCCAAAATGAGGGGCGCTACAGTGAACCAACAATGAAAGTAGGGACTTTGCATTACTTTGGCCAAAGTTTCATATAAACGAGTCATATGTTCACACACTCTTTTCTCGACTTGGAGACTGACATTCTTCTGACCTCTTAGGCTTAATGATTAACTTTAGGTATTTTTAAAGGAGAAGTATACTTGTCTAACTGACATTAAGTATGCCTCTATCATAGGTAAATTATAAATTATAAGATAAGAGTTGGGTTGACTTAAGTGTTTGTATTGAGCCCCTTTTTACATCCTTGCAATCTCATGTCTATGACAACTTGTCAATCTGCTTAATGACTAGTCAATCCCAATCTCATACTTGAGATTCAAATAGTTATCATTTTCTAAGATATGTATTCTTATCATTAATGACCAAGGTTTTTATGTCTCCACATCCTAGGAGCAATTTACCTCATCCATCATTTATACCCAACTTGAACTTGTCAGACACAAAAATTATAAGTAACTCAGGTACTTTTCAACACATAGTGTCGATTTGGTTAAAGGTTCCATTGCTATACTTAGCTTAGGAGTCTTTATTATTAATGTCCTTCGCCCTTGAAGAGTTTTTGATCTCACATGACAACTTATCATTATTGATAACACATTGGCTAGTCATATCACTGCCATCATGTGATGTCGGCCATCTTAGCCACTATTTAGGTTAAAATCCTAGCTATTTTCTTCTATAATAATAACTATGTAAAATATGTCTCTATTGTCTTATTATAGACTTTGGTTAAATGGTTATTGGCTAGGCAATAACATCTACCTTACTAGGTTGCTAATACATCACACTAGTTTATAGTTTGAATATGATGTTATCGACCTTTTTAAAGGCTCATTTTACTTCTAACAAGGTAATCCCTTTAATTCAACTCGAGAACCCTTACTATTTTAGAGAATCCTATTGGATTGTTCACACAACTTATCACAACTTAATCTTATACAAATAGGATAATAATGTTTCAGCCTCATATGACTCAGTAAAATATGATAATAAAGGCCATACACAAGCTCAATAATAGTACAATATTGGCCATGCACATGCACTACAACCATATGATAACATTGACCTTGCTTAGGCTTGACAACAATATGATTATATCATCCTTACTTAGGCTTGACAACAATATAATTATATCGACCTTACTCAGGCTTGACAACAATATGTTTATATCAGTCTTACTCAAGCTTGACAATAGTATATGATACTATCAGCCTTGATAATACTATTGGCCTTAATAATACTATCATCCTCACTTAGACTTACATCAATAGAAGTAAAAGATTGTCAGCCTTTAACATGCATACCAATAGCATGAAAATAAAAATATTATTAGCCTTTCACAGGCATAACAACAGTAATACCAAAGATTAATGGCCTCTTGGACAAGCAATATAAATGAACACTTCGGCCTTACATAGGTAGTATAAATGAGTGCTTTAGCCTTACACAAACAACATAAAAAGAAATATTGTGGACTTACATAGGTAGTATATAAAAAAGTAAAGGCTTCAACCTCTTATAGGCATAAACTATCTATCATCTTGATGGTTTTTCACATAAACAAGTCAACAACCTCTAAGAATATGAGCATTGAGAGATAATGTGAGCAAGATTAAAAAGAACCTGTTTTCTATTTATCACCAGAGAAGTTACTAGAAAAGTTGGTGGCATGGAGAATCCTTCTCCTCATACCTCTCCTTCTTCTGTAAACAACTTATCGTCACCTGATATCAATTAGCCAAATAAGTATATTTATCTCCCTCTGTCTTTTCCTTCTCTCTACTCTTTTTTTTAAAAGAGAGATCTTCTCTTTCCTTCAAGAAGAGACTATCCCTCCACTCTGCGGCCTCTTGGCATGCCTACATTTAGGTGACATGGGCAAGTTACACCCCTCCTCCACTCTCCTAGAATCTAGGAGGTTGCGAAAGGGTCTTCTCTAATGCAGAAATGATTAAATACTTCTTAATATATACACATTTATATAGCTTATAATACTAAGTAGTTGAAGATAGCTATTTATTCCTTAGAGATAACTTTTTATAGGTAAGAACAAAGCATATTAAATGCTCTATTTTGTGTTTGAAGGTACAAAGATAACCAAAGTGTCTTAAAAAGCTGATTTGTCATACTAAAGATGCTTGATTGGTGGTGCAGTCACGGTTAGGAGGGTCCATAGAGTGAACAATCTAGACCGTGTAGCAAGAGTAAACACAATGGAAATGACTCAAAGATAGGATACAAATGTAGATTCAATCATTTAGTATATCATAGATTCAGAATACAAACAAGCTGACATCATGTGGGCTTACAATTAGAGCTCTCTGGCCTAATTCCTTAGTTACAAAATATGCACAAGATACAGGGGTAAGTGCACAAAGATGAGGGACCAAAATGGGGTCTTAAGATGCTACTTTTTTTTTTTGAAATCATGAAACATTATGTTTGATGAGAAATTGAAGATAGCTACACTCAAAATTTGAAGACGGAACAAAAACAAGAGTCATAGTGCTCCGAATCTAGTTTCTAAACTACTAATTTTCTCCAAAAAGGTTGAGATTAAGGGGTTCAAAAAGGGGGAGCACAGAAATTGGTCCCATTTTTTTTCAAAAAAACATAACATAGCGTCTAGTGTGCTCTCCCTAAAATGTTAACTATTTTTTAGTATTTCAATAATCACTCCAATGAGAAATTAGCTAACACCATGTAGTTTATCCCTAATTTTTCTAATAATTTTTTCATGAATAATTTATTTTTTAGTAATGTTCAAAGTGGACACATCCTGAAAAATAGAAATTTGAGCATGCTTCCCCCTAAATTTTTTGAAAATTAATCAAAATTTTTTTTTTTTAATACGTGTAGAATGGAGTCTAGTTTCTAAAAATGTAACTTATTTCAAATTATGATGAACGGTTAAAAAACAAGTCAAAAATACTAGACAATGGTTTTTGACAAAAAATGGACACACTAACAAAAGAAATTCAAGATGAAATCCTTAACCTACTCAAAATGTGAAAAAAAATATACGATTAGATAGCTAACAGAGAGCTTAAGATTATGGTGGTAGTTTTTTAGTTTTCATTGAAAAAACTGCCATCCTGATGGGGAGCACACTCCATATTATCTCTAGATTTTGCTAAAAACTAGTAAAAACACGTCAAAGCAAGCTCACCATAATGCGAGCACGCTATAATGTGCTTGCGTTATGGTGAGCTAAAATAACTCTTTCTCTCACACACACACATAACATGAGCACATTATAATGCATTCACATTATGGTGAGCTAAACCAAGTCTCTCTCTCCCTCCCTCCCTCCCTCCCTCCATCTCTCTCTCTATCTATATGAGGGAAAGAGATAGGGAGATAGGGAGAAAGTGATATATAGGGAGAGAGAAAGAGAGAGAGAGATAGAAAGAGAGTCATAGTTTTCCTTTTTCCATTTCCTTCATTGATAAAGGAGAGAGAGAGATAGGGAAATAGAGGAATGATAGGGGAGAAGGAGGTAAGAGATATGGAGATAGTGAGAGATAGATAGGTAGAGAGAGAGCAAATACATAGGAAGAGATAGAGGAGAAAGAGGGAAGAGATCTAGGGTGATAGAGAGTGAGTGAGATGTCTAGAGAGATAGGGAGATAGAGGTTTGGGGTTGCTCAAATTTAGAGTATAGGGCTTAGGGATTATGATTTAGTGGCATTATTTAGGGTTTAGGGGTTTAGAGAGAGACTACTTTTGACATGCAACCCTAAAACCTCTTAATCTCTCTACCTATGTCTTTAGCCATGTCCATCACTCTCTATCTCCCTATCGGTCCTCTCTCCCTAAACCCTAGACCTCCAAACGTTAACATCCAAATAATGCCCCTAATATCTAAACACTAAACCCTAAACTTGAGCAACCCTAAACCCCCAAGCACCAAACCCAAACACATAAACCCTAAACCTAAGAAACCCTAAAACTCTATCTCCCTATCTCTATCATCCCTCTACCTATCAATCTAGAGATTAGGGGCATTATTTGGATGTTAAGGTTTGGAGGTTTAGGGTTTAGGGAGAGAGGACCAATAGGGAGATATCTAGAGGAGACTGAGGGGAGAGATAGAAAGAGAGAGAGTGATGGACATGGACAAAGACATAGGTAGAGAGATTGAGAGGTAGGAGGATGATAGAGATAGGGAGATAAAGGTTTAGGGTTGTTGAGAGAGAGAGAGAGAGAGAGAGAGAGAGAGAGAGAGAGAGAGAGAGAGAGAGAGAGAGAGAGAGAGAGAGAGAGAGAGAGAGAGAGAGAGAGAGAGAGAGAGAGAGAGAGAGAGAGAGAGAGAGAGAGAGAGAGAGAGAGAGAGAGAGAGAGAGAGAGAGAGAGAGAGAGAGAGAGAGAGAGAGAGAGAGAGAGAGAGAGAGAGAGAGAGAGAGAGAGAGAGAGAGAGAGAGAGAGAGAGAGAGAGAGAGAGAGAGAGAGAGAGAGAGAGAGAGATGTTTAGGGTTTAGGGGCATTATTTAGGGAGAGAGAATGAGAGGTAGAGGGATGATAAGATAGAGAGATAGAGATTTAGGGTTTCTTGGGTTTAGGGTTAGGGTTTAGGGAAATTATTTAGGGTTTAGAGGCTTAGGGTTGCTCAGGTTTAGGGGCATTATTTAGGGTTTAGGGGAACTTAGGGTTGCTTGGGTTTAGGGTTTAGTGTTGCATTTGAAAAGCAATCTCTCTCTCTAAACCTCTAAACCCTAAATAATGCCCTTAATTATAACTCGTAAACCCTAAACTCGAGCAACCCAAACCTCTATCTCCCTATCTCTCTAGACATCTCACTCATGCTCTCTATCACCCTATCTCTCCCCTCTTACTTCTCTATTTGGCCCTATTTTTCTCCTATTTTTCTAGGTCTATCTATCTCTCTCTATCTCGCTATCTCTTACATCCTTCTCCCCTATCATTCCTCTATTTCCCTATCTCTCCCTCTCCCTTATCGATGGAGGAAATGGAAAAAAAAAACTATGACTCTATTTATATCTCTCTCCCCCTATACATCACTTTCTCCCTATCTCCCTATCTCTCTCATCCTCTTAGAGAGAGAGGGAGAGCTACAATGAGAGAGAGGGAGAGAGAGAGCACAAGAGGGAGAGAGGGAGGGAGTGAGTGAGAGAGAGGTTTAGGGTTTAGGGGCATTATTTAGGGTTGCTCAAGTTTATGGAGAGAGATTAAGAGGTAGAGGGATGATAAAGATAGAAAGATAGAGATTTAGGGTTGCTTGAGTTTAGGGGTTAGGGTTTAGGGGAATTATTTAGGGTTTAGAGGCTTAGGGTTGCTCAAGTTTAGGATTTAGGGGCATTATTTAGGGTTGCATGTCAAAAAGAGTCTCTGTCTCCCTCTCTCTCTAAACCCCTAAACCCTAAATAAATCCCCTAAATCATAATCCCTAACCCCTAAACCCTAAACTCGAGCAACCCTAAACCTCAATCTCCCTATCTCTCCCTTATCTCCCTATCTCTCTAGACATCTCACTCATGCTCTCTATCACCCTATCTCTCCCCTCTTTCTTCTCTATTTGTCCCTATTTGTCTCCTGTCTTTCTAGGTCTATCTATCTCTCTCTATCTCGGTATCTCTTACCTCCTTCTCCCTATCATTCCTCTATTTCCCTATCTCTCTCTCTCCCTTATCGATGAAGGAAATGGAATAAAATAAAACTGACTCTATTTCTATCTCTCTCCCCCTATATATCACTTTCTCCCTATCTCCCTATCTCCCTATCTCTCTCTTCCTCTTAGAGAGAGAGGGAGAGCTACAATGAGAGAGAGGGCAGGAGGGAGAGAGGGAGGGAGTGAGTGAGTGAGAGAGGTTTAGGGTTTAGGGGCATTATTTAGGGTTGCTCAAGTTTACGGAGAGAGATTGAGAGGTAGAGGGATGATAAAGATAGAAAGATAGAGATTTAGGGTTTCTTGGGTTTAGGGGAGTTATTTAGGGTTTAGAGGCTTAGGGTTTCTCAGGTTTAGGGTTTAGGGGAATTATTTAGGGTTTAGGGGTTTAGGGTTGCATGTCAAAAGTAGTCTCTCTCTCTCCCTCTCTCTCTAAACTCTTAAACCCTAAATAATGCCCCTAAATCATAACCCCTAACCCCTAAACCCTAAACTCGAGAAAACCCAAACCTCAATCTCCCCATCTCTCCCTTATCTCCCTATCTCTCTAGACATCTCACTCACTCTCTATCACCCTATCTCTCTCCTCTTCATCCACTATCTCTCCCCATCTGTCTCCTCTCTCTCCGTAAACCCTAAATAATGCCCCTAAACTGTAAACCCCAAACCCCTAAACCCTAAACACTATCTATCTCTCACTCTCACTCTCTATCTCCCTATCCATCCCCTCTGTCTCCTCTATCTCTCCCAATATCTATTGGTCCCCTCTCTCTATATCTCTTTCTAAACCCTAAACCCTAACCTCTAGAAACTCTCTCTCTATCTCTCTCACATTTAGGGTTGCTCAAGTTTAGGGTTTAGGGGTTTAGGGTTGCTCGTGTTTAGGTTTTAGGGGTTAGGGTTTAGGGTTGCTCTCTCTATCAATCCCCTCTCTCTAACTATATGTTTCTATTTCTCCATCCCTCACTATCTCACTCCCCCTCTCTATCAGTCTCTCAATCCCTCTACCTCAAATCTATCCCTGTATGTCTCTATCCACATCTCTCAAGATCTTTTTCCCTTTCTCTATCTCTCCACATAGATCCCTATCTCTTAATCTATCCCTCTTTACCTCTCTCTCTCTCTCCCTCTCTATGTCTCTCCTCCTCTCTATCTCTCTCCCCATCCATCTACCTCTTGAAATGTCTCTCCAGGTATGTCTCTGGACATCTCTCCATCTATTTCCATATCTCTATCTCTCCCCATAACCCTATCTCTGAATATATCCCTCTCTACCTCTCTTTGTATTTCCCTATCCATCTCTCCCTCTTTATCTATCTTTCTCCTTCTCTCTAGAACACTTTGTTTATCTCAATTCTCCTCCCTCTCCCCATCTCTATCTCCACCTATCCCTCTGTATCTAGAGATATAGAGAAAGAGAGGCAAATATTTTTATGCTTCCCATAATGCGCTCGTGTTATGGGAAGCAAAAAAAAGAGGCAAAAAGCATGTGGGATCCGTGATTCAGACCCCACATGCATGTTATTCCTGCTTTTCATGCAATATCAGACAAGAAAATGCTTCTCACGCTAGTTGACATATTAACAATCATTTTTAGATCAATCCACCACCTTTGTTGTTTTTCCAATGTAGAGGAGCTGATTTTGCATGTTTTTGGAGAAAATTTGATTATTTAAACCTACACTTTCATGTGTCAAAGCGAATTACCATTAATATATAGATTGAATTTTATGATATATATGTTTGTTTTTTCCATAAATTCACTAATCCTATTCTAGAGTTATATAGAATTCATAATCAAACTTGTGAAAAAGAAGAATTCAAGGATTTTGAAGCCAAAATTGGGAGAATTGGTCAACTCCAATAGTGAAGTCTTTAAGGTATGTTCTAACTTATATCCATTTTAATTCACTTATATATATGTCTTTCATCTTCTTTCAACTTTAGGATTTTCATCTTGTTTCAACTATTCGTAAACTACTCATACCAGATGTTGCTCATGTTAGATGCTACAACAATCCATGCAAACCTAGATCTTAGATCATCTTAATGCTTACTTTATGAGTGTTTTTATAGTTTTCTTAACCATTTTAGATTGTGACTATCCTCTTCTTTAACCCTACTATCATAATCATACTCTAGGATCAATGATTGCCACGACCCTTCATGACCATTGTGAAATTTGCCTTGCTTTCCTATTTTGGGATATTAAGAGGCTACCATGATTGTCCCAACCCTTCATGACTATGTTGTCATATTAAGAGGCTACCATATAATTCATTTAGGATCATTTTTTTATGTTATAAATTCAGGTTGTGATCTTAGTAGGGTATAAATTTAGGTTGTATCATTCATTTTAGATAAAATTTGAAGATACCATCAACTAGAGATAGAGAGGACAGTCCATGTAAAGGAGAAGAAGACAATTTACATAAAGGGTTTCAAGGCTAGATTTTCTATTGTTATAGTCATATATGATTTGTATCATGCTCATTATCTAAGAAATCTCCATGAAAAAGAGGTTTAGGGGTTGTCTTAGGGTATACACAAGATGATACAAAGGGAGTTATAAGGAGATAAAACACTAAAAAGGAGGTTTTCATGAGTGTAGGACAATCACAAGTCTATATAACAGTCCACTATCATAGTCATGACCATCATGAAGTTGTTTTTAATTTATGCATTATTTAAGATGTCTTTGATCTTTTTTCACGAGTATCCAAAAGGTTATCTTCAAGGGTTAATGTTCTTTTGACTGTCACAAAGTTTTTGGACTGGTTTAAGACTATTAGGATAGTCAATTTATGTTGATTAACAGTCCCCTTTGATGGCATTCATTTTGTCATCCTTCAAAATCACCTCCATACAACTCATATATGTAAAAAATTAACCATACAATTCATGATTTCCAAACCTAAAATAATGATTTAATACTCATATAAGAGTCCAAACAATGGCCTTCAAGGGGCAAGACAGTCAAGAGCAGTCAATGTTATGTACTTATGAGTTGATAGGGTCAAAGGGAGGCTTAGTATTAGAGATATACCTTTAAAGTGATCTCTCAACACCTTATGGTTTCAAATAGTTTTGAAGTCTCTTGGTAGCCTTATTTTCCTTTATGGAAATACTCCTGATAGTCTTGAAGGAACCAAACTATTTATGTACATCAATCCACTATGACTATCATAGTATTAGAGTCTTTTGGAAACCTTCCCAACTTTCTCCTTCATAAGATTCATAGTCCATAATTCAAGTGTATTAAATTTCTGCCCCAAATGTCCTCTTTCCATTCAGTTGTATACTTCATGATTAGGTTTTCAAGTGTATACTCTATGACTTTGTATTTGTATTCGAGTGTATACTCTATGACCTATATTCAAGTGTATATCATGACTATGTATTCGAGGGTATACTCCATGACTTTGTGTATTCCATTTTATACTTGGTGTGTTTTGTGATTGGGAAAAAGGTGTGAATAATCTATATGAAGGTATTTCAGACCTGCTCAAGGAGTTTTGAAGCTTTCTTGGCCATTATTTAACAAAGTGTGATGACTGTCCTAAATGATTGTGCATGACAGTGTTGGGGCAGCAATTGGAAGTTCATCAAATCTAAGTCTAAAAGTGTTGGTTGTGCATATTCCTTGTTGGGAAGGGGTCTTAGAAGGTCCTACAGACCTGAACAAAGGATTTTAGAGCATTCTTCAAGGGTTAGACAAGTTTTATTATGACTGTCCCAAGAGGACTAGTTTTACAATCATTGAGTAAGTGTTGGCACCCAAGCAAGTTAGGGTTTGCTTTTGAGTCTAGGTGTTTAATACCCATTGGAATCACCTTTAGAATGTTTGAAATAGGCTCCCAAATCTGTATTGAGGTTTTTGAAAGTATTCCAAGTGGATTTGCCTTAGTTCATTGAAGTCATATAGGAAGGTGTACATAGGAGCAATAATGGAGAACATGTAAGAACAATTTGTCTTTTGGGTCTATTTTCATGAACTCCACCCTTCCTCCGCATCATTTATGAGTTTGTGTATTTGAGTGTATACTCCATGAATTTGTATGTTCAAGTGTATACTACATGCCTTATATTTGTGTTCAAATGCATACTCCATGACTTATGTATGTTCAAGTTATCTTGATATGAGGTGTCTTATTCAGAAGCTTGTAGAACCTTGTTATTCATTCTAACTGTGATATTCATTGTCATTATAAAATTTCTAATTATCATTGTCTTATTAATCATGCTTGTAGAAATCATCATCATGCCAAGGAAATGAGCAAAGACTTTAGCACCAGAAGAGCATGAAGCTGAGAATGAGAGGAAAAGAGAAAGAATGAGGTGAATTTGGGAAAGTAAGAAATTTTCAACCATACAAGAAGACATTCCACCTTTGCCAATTGAAGAGGAACATGACATGTCTAATGAAGCTAAGAGAGAGATGGAATTGGTGGCACAAAGGGAATGAATGTAAAACCTCCGTGCAATGAGGAAAGTGAATCTCCAAGTTGGAGGCACTCCATTGTCCATAGGTCAAGTTGAAGGAACACTAGCATTATCTTCTTGAATTGGAGACACTCCATCTTTCACAGGTGAAGTAGAAGGTACATTTGCATTTTCTTCTCTAGTTGGTGGCACGCCATCATTCACACCTCAAGTTGAAGGTACGTCATCTATCCCATCTCAAGTAAATATTGAAGAAATTCCTAATGTTGAGTCTACTTTACCAATTGAAACACCTCCTAGAATTTTGCATAGGAAGCCTAAGTTTCTCATTGATATTGATGAGAATGTATTGGAGCCCATGCATGATAAGATTCCCATGCACACTTGCCAAAGATATGTGAATAAGATATAGAAATTATTCTTTGAGAATTTAAATGAAACCAAAAGATGGCAACTCTTTGTTGAATTGATGAGAAATCTAAAATTTAGGCCCACTATGAAGATTCTTGGCCTAAGAACATCGAATGCCTCAAGTGAAAAATCAATTGTCAAGAATCTAATGAGTGTGTATGAGAGTGTGGGTTTCACCTCACGCACCAAGGATAGTAATGTTACACAACGTGTCATTACATCAACAATTGTAAGACAACAAACAAAAAAAGCTTGCCTCATTAGAAAGACAAGTCAAGCATTGAAAATAAATAGAAAAACTCTAATGAGAGCCATTGGAAGACGTCAAAGAGTTGAGGATCCAAAAACTAATGAAGTGTGGAAATTCTCTGGGAGACTACCACAAAAAGAAAAAGTTGTTGTTGAAGCTTTGAGATCACTAATTGTAGACTTTTGGAAGAATTACATAAGGGTATCTCTAAATCAAAGGGATGTGGTAAGAAAGAGAATCAATAGTCGAAACCATGAGCCACATCCAAAGCATTTTTTGGATATGAATCAAACATAGTTTTTTGGTAAATTTCTAGAGATGTATCCTCAAATTAAAAATTTTCAAAGATATTTTGAAATGCTAAAACATTTCTTTGTCAAAATAAATCACACACGCACTACTTGTTGTATTGAATTTTCTAACCATTTTGATGTTTATCAGTTTATATGTTTAGATTTGCATACTAACAATGTTTTGCAAGATTGTGGCATACATGCCCCACCAACTACTTCAAGAGACTTCATATCAATAATTTTATGTGATAGAGAGCAAGGTCAAATATTCTACAGGAAATTATGCTTGGATGGCACATGTCAGCATTGTGGTGGCTTGCAATGTATGCCAATATGTGAACATATGGAAAGAGCACATGCGGTTGGAAATGAATTAGTAGAGTTTGAAAAGTATAAAATAGTGGCATACAATACAAAAGATGGTAAATAACCAAAGATGTGTGAATATGTTATTCAAAAGATTCCAGTGTATCAGTTTATGTCTATATTTCATGACAGTATAGTGTATGAGTATGTAAGACATGCCCATAGAGATCGATGGTTGGACTTGCAATTCAAGTTATGCAAGGACACATTCCTAGTTGGTAGCATTGTTTCAGTCATTGAATTTGCAGAGAACTATAGTCTAAAGACACAGTGTGAGGTACAATCCTAATATTACAACTCGACACAGGTTTCTATATTTATGCACATCGCATTCATTCATGCAAATGATAGTACAAAGGATGACAGAAAGATCTTAAGGGAGTATCATTTTATATAAGCGATGATCACACACATTCTATAGAGTTTGTGCAAGGTTTCTTTCAGGTGTTCTATAATGATTTGTCTAGAAGGGGCATATTGTTCAGACAACATATCATATGGTCAGATAATTATGCATCACAATTCAAGAACTCACAGAATTTCTATTGGCTGAGCAGGAGGCATAATATTATAGGTATTTAGCATATGTGGAATTTTTGTGAGGCTGAGCATGTAAAGGGGGAGCATGCTGGTGCAGGAGCATGTATCAAAAGAGCCATAGCACGAGAAGAGTTAAATTATAAAGACAATGCAAAGTTGACAGATGCAAAATCAATCGTTGAGTGGTGTAATGCTTCGATGGGTCCAGGTAATGAAGGTAAGTATTTAGTTCATAGATTTTTTTGGTTGATAGATGATACTAACATTGCACCATATGAGGACTGTTGTACATTGACAGGATTAAGTGAGCTATAGTCTTTCAGAAGCTCAATTGCAGGTTCATGGAGTATCCATACATGGAAGATGACATGCTTTTGTTCTTCATGTACAATTCAACCCTGGAATGAGTGTGAGTCAAAGGAGTGGGTTGACAAATGGCAGTTAAGTTATCTTTGCCCACTTGACATATATCAACCACTGACAACAATGGAACTGACACAAATGGAATCATCAGTTGACTTTGACTACATATCAGATCTAGTTCAACCAGGTAATATATCTACTTGCATAGTTAAATTTGAAATTCCTAATGTTATCTTAAACTTTGTAGTATTTTTTGTAATGTTGACTAATTTCATCTAATTTGTTGCACATATCATTGTAGGGCATGTTTATGCAGTTATTACATATGAAGATAATGAAGAGGGAACATATTATTACTTGTGTCATTGTGTTGAGGCCAAAAAGAAATTGGAGGACCCAGTTACAAATGGAGAAAACATTGAATACCCTATAGGCTTAGTGGTTGTTATTGGAACATGGCTTAGAAGGTACCCATGTAAGAGTGTTAATGTTTGGCTGTTTGAGGACTTTGACAAGCATCAGAAGATTCTTCATTACTCTAACCTTTTCATGGCAACCAATGTTCATTTGATACAATATCGAGGTATACCTTTGAAAAAGACCTTGTGGAAGGTGTGTGAGTTTGACATGAGGCAATACTTGACACAATAAAGAGTAGAGAAGACCCAGATGGTTCATTGGATTAATTTGTAAGTATGCATAAAACTTTCCTAGATGGTTACTTGTACTTTGTTTTGTATATAAACAGTAGTATGAATTGCTTCCCTCCAGTATATTTATGTTTAGTCAATTTTTCTTTTTTATGCTTCTCACAGGATGTCACAACTTTAGTCCATCCAACTATGGATAAAGAAGCTAGAGAAAAGATGATTGAGAGTGATCATCAGATGGCAGTAAGTGATCGATTACATATGTGATGTTATATATTTCATGTACATTTTGTTATAGTAATGTGCATATTATTTGATTGTATTAATAGGTGGAGCTGCATGAGATTGAACTGTCAAAGAGGTCTACTCAACGGCACAGAGAAGATGAGTCATGGATTGGCTCTCTATCTTCATGGTCAATCAAGGGCCACCAATTATTTCATAAAAGTCCATAGGAAACTAGTTTTGGGACATACTATTGTATGTTACCGATGTATGTACATACTTTTGTATGTTACTGATGTATATTTTTGTATATATGCCTGTATGGCTTTGTTTGGACATGCTTATATGGATTTGTATGTAAACTAGATTTTATGTTCATGACATTATGTATATGATAGTTTATATTAAATATTTAATATGATGATCAATTATCCTTACATGAATTTGGTTATACACGTGCCAATTGCATTTTCTTGAAAGTAAGGAATGCATAATTGTGCAGGTCTATTGGTTGTCTATTATTTGATGATACCATTATGCTTCTTCATAGAGTATGTGATGTGATGCATAGATTTGTAGTGCTTCAAGACAAGGCATGAACTTGAATAGTGAAGATCTCAAGCAGTGGTATGAACTTGAGCAGTGAAGGCCTCATGTTTTATTTGATTTGTTTTCTATGGTATATATTTGATGTTTGCATCATCATCATTTTATGCTTCATGGGTTAGATCTAAGTAATGGATGAAGTTGATCCTTATTGGTCTTAATCCTGTTCACTCATGTTTCATTCATGTCATATCAAGATTGATATCATAGGGTTTGGATGTTAGTCCATAACATTCATCTTTATCATGTTACAATAGTAGGACATAGTCACTTATGTCATTGGTTCATGCCATTGGATCATTGGATTTGGTTGTAGTTCTTCATCATAACATTTCATGCTTTCAGGAGTTGGATTGGGTTGTGGTTCTTCCTCATGACATGAATTTGTTCATGTCTTCATGCTTCTTTGTCCTCCATGTCTTTAGTGTTCTTAGTGTCTTCATGTGTCAATGATTTCTTCAGTGTCCTCATGATGTGTATGTTGATCACAAAATATGGTGTTTGACAAGGGTTGTTGTATCTTGGCATTTAATCATATTTCATGTGTCAAATCCAGGGTTGTGTCCTTGGCTATCTGCAATTAGGAATCCTATGGTTTCTAGTTTGTTTAACTAACTCTAATGATCTCTACTTATTGAAGAAACTAACGCTACTGATCTATCTGCTATGAAAATGAATTCTAGCAATATTGAAAACAAAGCTGAAACAATGAATTGCTAATGTAGATCTATGCTATCACATTCACTTGAAACATACATTTATCTATGAGAAAACATAAACTATCCCTTTAAGCAAAATTTGAAAAATAGAATAAGAAAACAAATAAAATAATAAACAACAATACTAGCCTTCTGCCTTAGTGGTGGGAGTGGGCCCTTGCTCCACACACTTAGGGCTAAAGACTAAAGCAATGAATCAACACTGTTGTCGATGAGGATTGCACCCTTATGCAAAGCTGTGACACTCTACAATCCTTCGAAACATGAGGACAAACTTAGGCTATGGGTGACCTATAGTGAGTTTGAACCTCGAGATTGTGGGCTGGTTCCCTTAAAATATTTTATTTTGAAACTATGATTTTCTGCTTTGGAAAAGGGGAAGAAGGAAACTACAAGGAAATAAAACTGTAAAATTTGATGATGCACCTAATAAGGATGGAAAACTTGCAATCTGGTTCACAATAGAATTTGGAAATCTAACTCACATAATCCAATCTTGGCATAAATATCACAAAAGTATTTCTAAGGAAGGTTGGAAAAAAACTATTCTTTATGAAGGAAAAAATATTCTTCACAACATAAAAGAACTATTTTCAGTAACACAACCTAAGACCTGTAATATCACTATGCTTAATACTGCAAGTAAGAGAGACAATAATTTTAAAGGTTTTGATAATTAAACACAGTAAAACTTAATCAAATCACTTCATACAATTAGCATCAAATGGAAAGGCAACTATTTGATTCCAAAAAAGTAAAGGAAATATTGCAAGAGAGACAAAAATGGAACCTATAACATTTCTGGTGACCCCTCAAGTGTGTTTGCCTGCTAAACAACTTAGAACTAGTAGCCTTTACAACTCCATGGGCATAGAGTCTTTTCTTCCATGAACTTTGAAAAATTTCTGCAACTCAAAACTGACTGAAACACTACAGCAGCAAAAAAATTGAAAACTGAAACTAAACTGACTTGCTTAAAACAAAGCCAGAAACATGTGCAAAAGCACTTCTTGGAAATGAAAACAATAGTTGAACTAAAATGTGCAAAAACACTTATTTGCTGCATAAGGCTGCATCTCTAATAGCATAACTTGAGGTGAATCCCATTAACTAGGATTGGCAACATGTCTCCATCTAACTTAGCAAGCTGGAATGCATTGTGTTGCTTGCATTCTGTTATTATGTATGGTCCATCCCACATTGCATCAAACTTTGTATGTTGACCAGGTCTATTCTTTAACTCATTCCATTTGAAAACCAGATCTCCCTCTTTAAAGATTCTTAGGACTGCTCTTTTATCAAATGTCCTTTTCATTTAGGCCTTATGTATTTCCAATGTTTTCAAGGCCTCTTTTCTGACTTCTTCAAGTTCTATCAGCTGTGCAAGTCTGACTTCCATTAGTTATTCTTCAAGTAACTCTAGCACTTTTATGTAAGTAAGTGTTGGTAACTCCACTGATATTGGTAGCACATAGGGTGAATTACCTATTTCTCTTTTAGTTGTACTTCTATCAGCCCATAAGGCTAACTTTAACTTATCATGCCAAGACCTCTGATTTTCATCAACTGTTTTCTTTATGATTTTAATCATATTTTTGTTAGTTGATTTAGCCTTTCCATTAACTTCAGGGTAATAATTTGATGAAGTATTCAGAAATATGTTATTTTTGATAGACCAAGCAGATACTCTTAATCCAATAAATGCTAAAGCATTATCTGAAATAATAGAGTCAAGAGTTCCAAACCTGGACACTAGATCTTGATAAAAATTTAGGACTGATGTTTCATTAGCATCCTTCAAAGCAACTTCTTCAGTCCATTTAGTGAAATAATCAGTAGCAGTCAAAATCCACTTGTGTCCTTGGCTTGAAGGTGGATTAATATGACCAATGAAGTCCAATACCCACTTGCCAAATGGCTGCTCCACTTGAATTGGATGTAAGGGCATGGCTGCAAGTCTTTGTTTGCTTGCAAAAACTGAACACTTTAAACATTTCTTTACCCATTCATGAGCATCTTTAAACATGTCAGGCCAATAGTAACCAGCTCTCATAATTTTTAGAGCTATTGTTCTAGCTGCAAAATGACCTCTAGAAGGTCCATCATTAAATTCTTCTAAAATCTTTTGAGTCTAATTTGGCTATACACACCTCAACAAAACATTATTAAAGTCTCTTTTGTATAAGATCCCATCAATTACTGCATAGGGAATTGCCTGCAATCTATAATATCTTCTTTTAGATCTATCCAGGCCTTGAGGACAATCACCAGTGTGTAGATAATGGATCATATCATGCACCTAACTCGTAGGGGAATCTGGGACAGCAACTGCTTCGCCATTCTGTAGCATTGTCTCAGGTCCTCCTTCAAGTTCCTTGGTGTATTTTTCATGATCTACAAGCTATTCACATAGTCCTTTGCCTTGGACCAGCTTGGTAACTTTGATTTGGATGTCATACTCCATAACCTTTGTTATCCATCCTGCTCTCTTATCACTTAAGTCTTTACTAAGCAAGAATTCTTTCACTGTAGGATGGGCAACCATTAACTAAATTCTATTATATGAAAGCATATGTTTAAACTTCTTCAGGATTCTAATAACAACCAATACATGCTTTTCAACAAAAGAATATCTTACCTCATAGTCATGTAGAACTTGACTAAAAAATGCCACAGGCTATTCCAATCCTTCACCATTCTACTAACAAAGCATAGCTGATATAGTATCCACATTGCCAAATGCATATAAAATGAAGTCTTTGTCAAAATTTGGATTTATCAAAGTTGAAGCAACAACAAGCGCCTCCATTATGTTTTCAAATCTCTTCTTTCCTTCTTTGGTCTAGCTCAAAGGAATATTCTTCTTTAGCATTGTTGTAAGAGGTTGTAAAAGTGCTACTATGTTAGGAATAAACCTTCTTACAAAGTTAATTATTCCTAGAAAGCTATGTAAGCCTTTCTTATGTGTAGGAAGAGGTAAAGCCAATATTGCAGTGATTCTTTCACGATCAATTGATATCCCATTTTTAGACACTATGTGTCCCAACAGTTTACCCTAATGAATAGAAAAAATACTTTTCTTTGGGTTAAGTGATACCCCAAACTCTCTACATCTCTCAAAAATTAGTCTTAAATGATGAAAATGCTCTTCAGGCTTTTTAGAAAAAAATAGTCACATCATCTAAGTATACAAGCACAAACTTATTAATCAGACCTTGAAAGGCCATGTCCATTGCTCTCTGAAATGTTGCACCTACATTTGATAAGCCAAATGGCATCTTTTTGTATGCTAGGGTGCCCCATTTTGTGGTAAAAGTTGTCTTGTATTGATCTTCCTCCTTTACAGGAATTTGGTTATAACCTGAATAACCACCCAACAAAGGGAATTTTTCTGATCTAGAAACAACCTACAATATCTGTTCCATAGATGGTAAAGGATAATGATCCTTTAAATATACTCTATTTAAATCATGGAAATCAACACATAATTTGATTTCTCCATTCTTTTTTCTGACAGGAACCAAGTTAGAAACCCATGAAGTATGTTTGATAGGAAAAATGATATTACCTTCAATGAGTTTATTCAACTCTGTTTTCATCAGTACTTCTAGCTTAGGATTTAGTGGTCTTTGCTTCTGTCTGACAGGTTTTGCCTTGGGTTCAAGCTCAATTGTATGCTGAGCCAACTCTAGGTTGAAACCTTTTAGATCTCCATATTCCCATGCAAATATATCACTAAACTCTTGATAAAGTTGGATGAATGCTTGTTGTTCTTCCTTTGTACATATCTTTCCAAGCTTGAGTAACTTCCCTTTAAAGATCTCAATAGGTTCACAGTGCTCCTGTTTCACTGATAAGATGGCCTTGTCTCTTCTTACTTGATCATCAGTGTTAAATATTGACTCTAAAGTTACCAAACCCTTAGGTAATTTGTTTGATCTTAACTATAGTATTTGATCATCATATTGTTGCAAAAATTTATGTTGATTACCTGTAGAAATTTCAGCCTCTTCCATTAAGAAATTTACAATCTATTCGTCACTATCAAACACTTGCCAACTGGTATTATTATCTAGAACTGATGGTCTTACAACAACCTTGACATATAAATGAGAATGAATATTCTTCATTTCTATAGGAATATCATATTCAGCTCCTATGGTAGCTAGTTTGTGAACCTGTTTATTATCAATTCTAGGTACAGATATCAGATTAAATGCATCAAATTCTTCTATCATGTCCCAAACTCTATGCTTATATAATTTCAGCAAGTCATTTTTTGTAGTAGCAAGGTTTCTTACTTGTTTAACAACTAATTCACTATCTCCAAAAACCTTTAAACATTTGATTTTTCTTTTCCTTACCCACTCTAGTTCATGAAATAAAGCTTCATACTCAGCTGAGTTGCTAGAACAACTGAAAGCAAATCTGAAAGATGAATAGTATTTCTCACCTATGGGGGAAATAAGAACAGCCCCTCCTCCAGCACCAATCTTGCTTCTAGAACCATCAAAATAAAGTTCCCAAACATCATTTTCAGCTTCAATAGCTTGCTATTTTTCTCCTTTAATCAGATTTGGAATGACTGTATTTTTCTCCTGGATCATATACACACCAAGGCCTATCTCATCCCTCTGCTCAAATGGATCTGTTTCATGATTTTCTACTGCCCACTGGTCTAAAACCAAATAGGGAATTCCCTCTAATGATGTACTTGGGTCTTGAACAGTAATTAGATCCTCTTGATAAAAAAATGGAAAGGTTGGCATTTATTAAACTAGGTGTATAAGGTTCAATGTGATCTTTGGCTAATGGATCAGATTTGATTGTAGCCTTGGTTCCATATCTAGTCCTAAAGAACAAATGCGTCTAATTAGAAGACAAATAACCTCGTAACCTTGCTGTAAAATCTCTAGATAATCAAATAGTAAAGGTAGGTGGTAAATCAATGACATAAATATCTTGATGTATGGTAAAGTTTGGACAAGCATGTAGAGTAAGGCCTAGATTCTTGAACATTCCAACTATATTGACCTCAGTTCCATTCATTTGTACAACAGCTCTAACAATAGGTTCATATTTCAGACCTAACTTATCAGCTAGCTATTTTTGCATAACTTAGCTGCTGGCTCCTGAGTCTATCATGCAATTATGTACTAAATGGCCACCTACAATTAAAGTGACATAGAATGGTGGAGGTTTGCCTACTGGTTTAGGCTATTCTACTCTTTTTTCTGCCTCATTTGTAAACATAACTTGAGATTGATGTATTTTTGTACTTCATTTGACAAAGACAACTGAGATAATGCATCTTGTAATAAATCCTTTTGTCCTGGAATATGTAAAGCATCTAAAATAGACATGCTCACTGTTGCCTTTTTCATATGATTCAAAATATTAAAAACATGACCACTAACCTTTTGCTGTATTTCCGGGACAACAATCTCTGGTTGGTCTCTGGTTGGCTATTTATTTGTTTCTAGATGTCTTTTTTCAATTGTTGGCTGTCCTCATGACAAAATATGCAGATCATTAGATGGAGAAGCTTGATTTTTCCCTTGCTGGGTTGTAGAAACTATACTTTTACCTTTATCAACTTGCTATTGTACATTTCCAATTTGCTGTTTGTTGATATTAGCTTGCTGATTTACATTTCCAGCTTGCTGTTGTAAGTCAATAGCTCTCTTTTTTGATCTTGTGTTTGCTGCAATATTAGTAAAAGACTGCTTTTGACCTGCTAATTGATTCACACCACAAAATTCATTAGCCTACCAATTCATCAAAGCTACATCAGGATTAACATACTGAGTCTGAGTATCCAGTTGGTCATTCCCATCACTTGCTGAATTTTTAGCAACAACATAGTTATTCTGTACCATTAAAGCTTGACTTACTATCCCATTTAGGCAAGTAGCTTGATTATGAGGCTAATTACATGGGTAACACCATGCATAGTCTTGAATCATATTATTTTGTATAGGCATAAGCTCCTTTGATGAGCTAACAACATTTGGATTGTACTGTTGATTTGGCCTATTATTGTAGTTCTTCCTTTGGCCCTAGTAATCTTTCTGATAAGGAGGCCTATTTGCTTGATATGGGGGTTGGTATGATCTTGTATCCTAATTTTCTTAAACTTTGAGGTTTACTAAGTTATTATTCATAGTCTACCATAACTTTGCCATTTCTTGTTGATTGCCTTGAAATAATTTGGCCATTTCTTTTGTCACTTCTTTTGTGATTTCTCGTACATAAGAATGGATTGGATCATCATTATTTTTCACATTTGTTTGATAGCCAAAGGCTAGTATAGTAGGAATTGATGTAATAGGAGGTATTGATAATGGCATTGAAGGCTGAATATCAGGAAAAATTAGCATAGGAGGCCTTGGTGCAATTTTACCAGCTTGTATTAAACTATTTTCTACCCTTATTGCAATATCAAAAGTAGCTGGTAAAGTTACCCCACCCATAGATTGTATTATAATAGAAATATCAGAATTTAATGCTATCAAATAATACAAAAAGGCATGTTCTAGTGAGGGTTTCACTATTTTAGGAATCCTATTCCATGTTTTCTGAAATCTGAAATTGAAATTTGTCATCTGCTCTTGTGGATCTCTCTTAATAGTAGTCATTTGTTCAACTAATGATAAATGATTAGATTTATCATTAAATTGTCTATTCAAAGCAGCACCTAATTCATCCCAAGATCTAATTGAATTAACTCTTAAGCCTCTAAACCATTGTAGAGCTTTACCTTTTAGTGATGCTTCCAATAACTTGATTGCTATGTTCTCCTCAGTAATGTGATGAATAGAACACAAAGAAGCCACATCTCTGATATACTCAATAGGTGTAGTCCCATCTTCTCCTGTGAAACTTGCTAAACTCTTCAATGCAACCATCGGTATGTCATCATGCTGATTCAGATTCAAAGGGCTGCCTCCATTGAATGAAACAAAAGGTTGATTTCGAGGTGGTGGTGGATTTCTTCCACCTCCTCCACCTCCTCCTCCACTAGGAGGTAGTATTCCTCCTACTCCACCTCCAAGAGGTGGAATAGGCCCTCCACCTCCTCCTCCTTTGAGTAGAGACATTGGAGTAGATGGTATTTGTGCTAGTACTTGGACTGAAACTACTTGAAGTATTTCTTGTAACACAATTTCTTTCTCTATAAGCTCTAAAAGAAGTTCCTCTTGGAAAATAGGAATATGCTCTCTTGGGCTTGCTGGTGGAGAACTATGAAATTCTAATAATGAACTTGCAAATAATGGATTCTGGTGAGAAGCAAACTCTAGATGTGTACTTGGAAGATCTGAAACAACTATTGAATCTTTTGATTTGATTACTTTATCAGCTTTTATTTTCCTCTTTGGTGGAGATAACTGGATGTGCTTCTTCTCAGAATCTTTGTTTGACCTTGTTTGATATTTTTTCATAAGCTGTAAGATCTGATCTATAGAACCAAATTATTAGAGTCACTTGGTACTTGAAAATGAACCTCTAAGAGGCTAAAAATTCTACTGTTCATACCAAAAAAATAGAAAAAATAAGTTCTATTGAACTGAAAATCAGTTCAAATGTCCCACCGAGCATGCTAAAAACTATTGTTGATGAGGATTGCACCCTTATGCAAAGCTGCGGTACTCTGCAATCCTTCAAAACATGGGGACAAACTCAGGCTGTGGGTGACCTATAGTGAGTTTGAACCTCCAGATTGTGGGTTGGTTCCCTTAAAATATTTTATTTTGAAACTATGATTTTCTACTTTGTAAAATGGGAAGAAGGAAACTATAAGGAAATAAAATTGTAAAATTTGGTGATGCACCAAATAAGGATGGAAAACTTGCAATCTGGTTCACAATAGAATTTAGAAATCTAACTCACACAATCCAATCTTGGCATAAATATCACAAAAGTATTTCTAAGGAAGGTTGGGAAAAGCTGTTCTTTATGAAGGAAAAAATATTCTTCACAACATAAAAGAACTATTTTTAGTAATACAACCTAAGACCTGCAATATCACTATGCTTAATACTGCAAGTAAGAGTGAGACAATAATTTTAAAGGTTTTGATAATTAAACATAGTAAAAATTCATCAAATCACTTCATACAATTAGCATCAAATGGAAAGGCAACTACTTGATTCCAAAAAAGTAAAGGAAATATTGCAAGAGAGACAAAAATAGAACCTGTAACCTATTGTAATCTCTATAAAACTGTCAAATAATGAGCTACAAAACCTTCTTCTCTCTCAAAGTGTATAAGACCAAAAAGGCAAGAACTAGAAAAATCAAGTTTTTCTTTACACTATATAGCTTTCTATCACTAAGAGGCATGCAAAAATGAACTGTAGCTAACTGCCTCTAAAAATAAGTACTCCAAGGTGATCCATGAGAAAACTCAAAATTCCTTAAAAATAAGGGCTCAAACTGCCACAAATCGAGCAAAAATAGCTTCAATTTGGACCTCTCCATGTGCTTGACCAAGAAGTTGACCAAGAACCCTAAAAATGCTCCTCAAATCATGCAAGAAACCCCTAGATGGCCTAGTTAACTCAACTTATCAATTTGCATAATTTTGCTTTTGCAAAAATGATTGTGAGTAAATAATAAAGTAATTAGAGGATTATTACTCTATTGTTAGTTACAACTTGTACTATTTCTAATTTTACAATTTGTGAAAAATAGTAAAGTAATTTGAAAAGTATTACTTTACTATTTATTTGCATTTGATTTGTTTGTAAAATCATGCATGAAAAGAATAAATAAATCTCCTTATCTCTCCAATTACAATATGCCTAATTTGCATGATTTGAGCAAAAATAGGACTTTAGAGGAAAATAAAATCCCCTTATAGCCCCATTGTGAGAAAATATATCTATTTGCATGCCATATGCCTCAAAGAAAATATACCCTTATGACTCCAATTTGCATGATTAGAAAACAAATATATAACTCTGCCTTATCACTCCAATTACAATGCGAAATGGCCTTATTGCCACATATCTTCACCATGCAAGAAGAAATCCTAAGTCACCTTACCACTTTGCCATATGTATCATTATGCATAAATAGGGCCTCTTCCTCTTCATATCTCCTTCATGCAAAAAACAATAATACATTGCCACCTTGTCTGCCATCTTGTAAACTTATTTTGTCTCCATGCATCTCTGCTTTGACCTTGAATGATAATTCTTCAAGGCATAAGAAATACTCTCTTTGACCATATTGTAGTCGACCATTAGTAATAAGTATTTGTTTCGAATCTTTGCATTAGTCATAACACTTACCTTCTCTAATGATATCAACACCCTTTGACTTGGAACCATGTGCAAGGAACACATACCTATTGGCCTTTTCTAACAATGATGGTTAGAAAATACATCATTTGATGTCTTGACCCCACTCACAATTTGGATAAGGCAATGATAATTTATTTGAGAAGTCAAAAAGAACAAAGAAAAGAAAGGAAGCTTCGAACAAAAGGGGGAAGCAAACCCTAATCACTTTGTCATTTCATTTTCTCTTCTCTATCGGTCGCCGCTCTGCAACTTCTTGGCATTAGGGTTTAATATTTCCATGGCTTCCTCTTGGCCTCTGTGTCGAACTTCATGGTTCTTTTTGCACTTTCTGAGTATGAGACATGGTAGGAAATAGTGAGTATCATATTTTAACTTTTCACTGGTATCTCCTTTCATTTCTTTGACTTCTTATGATAATGGCCATGACCATACTTGCACCTTCTCCTTTTGTATCATTTCTTTGACATATTTTTGCTTTCTATGTGTGAAATCTCCTAAAAATGTGAGAAAAATGGTGAAAAGAAAAGAAAAACTCCTTCAGGAGACTGCGGCCATTATATGCTTTCTTCTCTACATCTTTGAAGGTAACTCTTCTTCCTCTATTGTAGATGTTCGACTATATTTGTAAATACAAAGAAGTGACAAGGGTTTCAAACCTTTCTCATCTGGGTATTCACTCTTCTTCTCCTTTTGTTATGGTCGCAGCCATTATCACTCTGTAGCACTTTTTCTAGTTATCTAACATGAAATTTTGAAGGGTTTCCAACTTTATCATGAGAGTTTCTTTAGAAATGCACATAAATGCATTATATGCAGATGACCATACTAGAAACACATGTTTTTCTCCTTCTTCGACTGCTCTGTAAAAAGATAATGAAGGGTTTCATACCTGTAGCAAGGGTTTTTACTTCAAAATGCATAATACTTGCCATTTTTAGGCACGACCATGATAGAAATGACTTTATCTCCATTCTTTTCTTGTAATATCAAAAGATATGTTAGGGTTTCATGAAAATTTCATATGGGTATCTCAGAAAATAAAACTCTCTGTCACGGCCATGCTATAAAAACAATTTTGTAACCCTCCTTTTACTATATGCAAGAAAATAAGTTAGGGTTTCAAAAACTACTCCATCTTCAGAGGTTTCATTCTGTATAAACTCTGTTATACCATGCATGATATTTATCTTTCTTTCTGAGCATCACTCCATTTTTGTGCATGAAACAAGACCCTTTTCAGGAATTTAGAACTAGGGTTTTAACTCTTATAATGTAGAAATATTTTATGTCATCTTTGAGACTTTAATCTTTTAATTTTGTAGCTCCTTTGACTATCTCTAAATATCCTTGAGTGATGACAATGCTATTTCTATAACTCTAAATCAACAATATGCATTCCTTTTCTGTAAAGAGATAAATGACAGTCTTGTATGCATGACTCTTTTCTCCTAAAAATGAATTCTTATCTTGGAACTTCACTTTTAATTGACTGGTTAATTGTCAAATACTCTTCATTATGCTGCTCTTTCACATTTATTTTGGCATTTTGATCCTTCTATTGTAGCATGCATATCATGTCTTTGATCTCTTTCTGTCCTTCATTATGGCATATGCATGTCATAACTATATCAACTATATAATGATAAAGGAATAACTTGTATCTCTGTCAGGAGTGTCACTGTAGCATATATATGGCATATATTTGATCTTTTACTACTTCACTTCCATCATTCTAGCAGTTAGTAATTGTGAAGTATGAATATGAAATACTTGACTGTTACTAGTCAGAGGTATTACAATAGCATCTTTTGATTTCTCTTGTGTATTAGAGACCTATAGATACACTTACCATTCTGTCAGAGGTAATGATACCTATACATGTATGAGACTATAGCATTCAATGTACCTCTGTCAATTATGTCTGTTAGATGCTATTCATGATGAACCTGTATGATCCTATCCTTTCAGAGGCATGATATTTATCATTTGTTTTAGTTGTATTTGATCTTTATGAACACCTGCTTGTACTTTGAGATGGCTTCTATAGCCTATTCCTTCTATCTCATATGCATATGAGACTTGATTGGCATATGTGTCTTTATCTGATGTGATCAACTGATCATACATGTACTTGATATTGATACTTGGTTTATCTGATATTATCCTTTTAATCCCTAAACATTTAATGCATGATTTGTTCTTTCTAATCTATACATGTTCATTATGTATATAACTCTCAATCTTTTATGGCTCTTGAATCAACAATGCATTTGAGAGTTATGTTCCATTATGAACATCTAAAGATAGGGATTAGTTTGATAATGTCTTTGCAAACTGATACTTAATCTAATCATAAGTCTGCTATTCATCTCATTTTCATATTTCTGCCATTTCTTAAGTCTGATTTTGTGAAATGTGGCATGAAATATGACAACAATAAAGTATTCTGATAATGATATGAATAAGAGGAATAACTTTCATGACTGCATTTCTATTTTGTACATTTTGTCAACTTGACTTAGGCATTCTAAACTTATCTGATTTGTTTTAATCAACTGTAATAAATGTCATGATGACATACTTTCTCTATAAGTTGATTAATTGATGCATGATGTGCTTTGAATGATGCATCCTGTCTCTTTCTGATATTCCTTTTCAAATGAATAAAAAAAAGGAAACATGCTGGGCTCAACCCTTGTAGGAGTAACGTTTTCTCCACATGTTTATTTGTCTTCAAATCAGCAACATTACTTTTCCTATACCTACATAGTGAACAAACAAGTTAGCATAAAAAAAATATACCTAATGGTATTGATTGATCTTCTTTATGATATTCTAACTTGTAGCACATGTCTGATTTGATCTTTCATATGAAATGCATGATGTGACAAGTTGATATGTTTGCATGATAAAGCATATGATAACTTTAAACATTCAGAGCTCTAACAAGACTTTCCCCAATTTTTTGTAGGTTCAACTGATGATAGGAGCTGAAGATGAAGACTGAAGATCAACATCAACAAAACAACCTTCTTTCTCAAGTAATGATGGATGTTTATCTGTATCATATGTTATTATTATTTCTTTTATCATCAGATGTATAGCTTGCATGTCTGCATTGCTCAGTCTAGTTACTCCCACGGCTTGTGTGGGACACATTTGAACACTCCTTTTAAATATGATCAGTTAATTTATCTTATGCACTTGATGTATGTATGTTTCTTTTTCAATCAATGCATAGGATAAAGTAACAGTTATTGAATTGTATGTTCCAAATATGACATGAAATAACAGTTCAAATAAATATCTTTCTTTATTTCTTTTAAATATGATCAAGTGAATAATCAATCTGACTTATAACTCCTAAAAGATAACACTATGTTAAATCAACTGTATTCTTGAATGATTGATACCTTGACAACCTAATTCTCTTGTCATGATGATTCATCAGTCTTGATTAGACTGATGGGTTATCCTATCAACTGTATTCCATCTCTACTTTGTCAAGACATCAACTATTCATTAAATGTATAACTTCAAAGTTTTCTTTTATTCCTTTTGAACAACTACACTTAGGTCTAACTAAATTTAGTGTGAACAAAAATTTAGTAACAAGCATAAGAAGATAATATAACAATTCACTTTCAGTCCAATTCCATCAGTACCATTTTGTATTTAGAAAAGTATCTATATAAAAATGAGATTACAATCACAATCATCTGCTGTTTGTTCTGCTTCTAACTTTTGTAAGTTTATATCTAATCCAGTGATGAGATATCACTTACCCTAACTACTAGTTCATTTGTGAGATAGTACCAATCTCTTATTCTACTAACTATTTAACTACAGAGTAAACATTCATAGAATTAAAATAGATCTAGTTGAACAATAGTCTCACTAAATCTGAGTCTTAGTTTCAAATACAACTGGGAAGCGAGGCCCTGAAATATAGGTACTTAATTAGTTTGTCAAGAACTCATACAAAATAAAAATAAAGAAATAAAACTTCTAGCAGTTAACTAGGGTCTTCATTCAATTACTCAGGTGCTAATTGAGTAATATATGGAGCACCCTAATTACCATTGGAAGTGTTGACTGGCAGTGGCGCTGGAAATATGTATATGTGTTAAGGAGGCTCCGGAGGTGTGTGGTTCTGTCTGCAACTAGAGAGATATGCTTTATGGCTTTCTATTCAGCTCCAGAGATATGCTCATGACTTCAGTTCAGCTCCAGAGATGATTTACACCCTTATCTCAAAATCTCTCTAATCATATTGGAAAATATTGGAGACTGGTGCGGTATCCTTATGTCAGCTCTGGAGATCATTAGGACCACATCCGGAGATGACCAAAATTGTCTTTTCCTGAACATCTGCACCTGTAGATTCAAAAAGAGAGAATTTCTTCATATTTCCATTAATTCAATGCACATTAGTCCTTCAATCAGAAATCATGATTTTAAGTAATTCATCTCTCATTAATCATAATTAGAACAATCTTGTTAATATGCATTGGTGTAGTCATCAGGACAATGGAATAAGAAGGAAGTAAAAAGAGGGGTAAAAAGGTGTATTTCATGGGTGCTACCTGGCACTCATCATCCCTCTGTACTTAAAGGTTAGCAGGTCCTCTTGCTTTTCACAATCTAGACTTATTCAGGTGGAATATTCTATCAGTCAAGTTGTAGTCTTTTGCATAAGTAGACCAAGTGGTGCGGTTTGTATTACCATTTCCTTTAAACTAATCAACCTGCTTTATCCATTCCTGAAATTTTTCATCTTCCATTTGTTTAGTCCAGATAGGTAGTGGCTCAATGATGAGAGGAGGTCTGAAATGGCCACCTATCCACTTTAGTTGGTATTTATCCATCATTTTGGACACTATCCTAGCCTTCCTCATAAACAACCTGAGGTTGGCAGGGGACACCACTTCCCTCATATTATGTTTTGTAGTCAAGGTGTTCCACCTTTTCTTTGCCATTGGAAGCATTTGATTAGATAAACTGTTTATGAGGAGACCAAAATCAATGGATCATTCCTGTAGATGTTTTAGATATAAAGGCAAAATCTTGGTCTTACTGTTTGGTGGTAAATGTATGCCCTAAACTGGATCTTAAAAGCATTGGGATTTGGACATTCTTTTCTAACAAACAGGCTTGTTTTTGTATCCTTCTTTAGATAAGACTCCATCCTTTCATTCCAAATCTGATGATTTCTCATCAACGACATGAATGCCCTAAGTTGACATTCTCTTACAAAATAGTTGATAATGAAGGTAATATCATCAATGCAGAAACCATGCAAATATAACTCACACAAAATCTTTATCCTCATCAAAACTTCTCATGTATGCCTCCATGAATCCTATCCCTATCTATGTGTCCTTAGTCAAATAAGATAGAACCAAAGATATTTTTCTCTGTAGGATTCTTTCTCGTAGAAACAGAGCATAGCTTCCACTTGGGGGTCTACAAGATAGGATCTCAGATGAAATAGAAAATACCTAAGGACCTTATCTTCCAAAGTTTGTACTCTTTTTGACACGGCAGTTACTGCCCTTTGTAATTGCAGCATGAGTTTAGAAGCCTCATATTCCCTACATCTTCTTTCCTAATGGAACAGGGCTTTAGGAATATCTATGGAATTGGGCCTAAGTATGGATCTATTTGTACCCCCTATTCCATGGTTTCCCGTAGGCCAATCAACTCCTGAATGTACTCTTCATGATCATCTATCTTATTGTTGGCCCATGTTAATTGTTTGGCTTGACTTTGCACTTTCTCAACAAGTGCTACAATTATTGTGAGACTATTATCTCAAGCCTTTGTAAGATCAGAAATACTTTGTGCTACCTCTGCCTCCTTTTCCTTGATGCTTTGGGCCGCCTCTACTTCCTTTTCCTTGATGCTTTGGGCTACCTCTCTTTCTTTGTCTCTCAATTCTGCCTCTTTCTCTTGAATTATTTTTTGTCTATTCTAGAGCTTCATTTGCGGTCCCTCAATCATCTTTTTTTGTTCCATTTCTTTTTCTTTCATGACCTTCTTGAGGTTAGTAATAATTAGGTTCTTCCCCCATAATAATCTCTTTAGATTATCTATTTTCTCTGGCATTAGTTGTTCCCTTGAAATCTCAACATCCTCTTGATCATAGGGCTGAGAATATGTCCCTATTTCATCTTATGTCTGTTCCACTTTAGGGTTTCCCACATCTCTTTGCTCTTCACTGCTAGCTGCATCCACTTGCCCTATTTCAACTTCCCCTACAATCTCCTTACCCTAAGCTTCTTCTCGATCTCTCTCTTCAATTATTGGTACTGATGAAGGCCCAACCTTATCTACAGAAGTTCTGAAACCTAAGAGAACTTCAGCCAAGAGAGTAGTATCTTTTTTAGCTTGGGTGAGCTACCTTTTTCTCTTGCTTCTCCATAGCAAAGGTGGAGTAGGTGCCTCTATAGTAGGTATATTATCCTCAGAGTCTGAGGAAATAGTAAAAGTGTTTCTTTGTTATGTCTCCAGAGTAGGGGAATAGTTTGAGTTTTTGATTATCTGATACATAATCATAAGTCTGGCATACCACTTTGAATTCAAACAAAAACTGATTTAGATCCTAAGAAGCAAGACCGCTAAAATTTGGCAAGTGTGCAGGTGAAATATTTTTCATAGGGGCGTTATCTCTAGCAGCTAGAACAATAGGATATGAGAAGGTTCTTGGAGCCTGATTTTCCTCCTCTTCATGATTATCATCCATGTTTGATACTGGTTCTTCTCCTTGAGATTCAGTGTGAGGTTCTAAAGAATTGGTTTCTAAGGAATTAGTTTTTGTCAAAGGACCTGCTTGGAATTTCTGTTACAATTCTTTGATATATTTAATGAGTGGAGGACTTGGAGGGTTTAAGGGATTATTGAATTGAGGTGTAGTTTCCAAGGTATATCATCCTCAGAGTCTGAGGAAATAGTAAAAGTGTTTCTTTGTTTTATCTGCAGAGAAGGGGAACAGTTTGAGTTTTTGATTATCTGATCCATAATCATAAGTCTGGCATACCACTTTGAATTTAAACAAAAATTGATCTAGACCCTGAGAAGTAAGACCCCTAAAATTTGGCAAGTGTGCAGGTGAAATATTTTTCATAGGGGCTTTATTTCCAATAGCTAGAACAATGGGATATGAGAAGGTTCTTGTAGCCTGATTTTCCTCCTCTTCATGATTATCATCCATGTTTGATACTAGTTCTTCTCCTTGAGATTTGGTGTGAGGTTCTAAAGAATTGGTTTCTAAGGAATTAGTTTTTGTCAAAGGATCTGCCTAGAATTTCTGTTACAATTCTTTGATATACTCAATGAGTGGAGCACTTGGAGGGTTTAAGGGTTTATTGAATTGAGGTGTAGTTTCCAAGGTAGGTTCTAGGTGTCTCTCTTCAACAAGATCTTGTGCCACCCCACTGCTTTCTCCTATAGTTTGTTGATGGGGTGTCTATTTTATGTATCTTCCTTTTGAATCCCTAGCTCTAACCATACAGATTCAATCTATCCTAAAACTGTTTAACTAAGTTTCCCTAATTAACACAGAGATCCCTGACAATGACGCTAAAAATGACAAGGGTTGTTGTACCTTGATATTTAATCATATTTCATGTGTCAAATCCAAGGTTGTGTCCTTAGCTATCTGCAATTAGGAATCCTATAGTTTCTAGTTTGCTTAACTAACTCTAATGATCTCTACTAATTGAAGAAACTAATGCTGCTGATCTATCTGCTATGAAAATGAATTCTAGGAATATTGAAAACAAAGCTGAAACAATGAATTGCTAATGTAGATCTATGCTATCACATTCACTTGAAACATACATTTATCTATGAGAAAATAGTAACTATCTCTTTAAGCAGAATCTAAAATAGAATAACAAAACAAACAAAATTTGAAACAAAATAATAAACAAGAATACTAGCCTTCTACCTTGGTGGTGGGAGTGGGCCCTTGCTCCACACCCTTAGGGATGAAGACTAAAGCAATGAATCAATACAAGAAGATAATATCACAATTTGCTTTCAGTCCAATTCCATTAGTACCATTTTGTATTCAGAAAAGTATCTATATCAAAATGAGATTACAATCACAATCATCTGCTATTTGTTCTGTTGCTACCTTTTGTAAGTTTATATCTAATTCAATGATGAGATATCACTTACCCTAACTACTAGTTCATCTGTGAGATAGTACTAATCTCTTATTCTACTAATTGTTTAACTAGAGAGAAAACATTCATGCAATTAAAATAGATCTAGTGGAACAACAGTCTTACTAAATCTAAGTTTTAGTTTCAAATACAATTGGGCAGCGAGGCCTTGAAATATATGTACTTAATCAGTTTGTCGAGAACTCATGCAAAATCAAAAAGAGAAATAAAACTTCTAGCAGTTAACTAGGGTCTTCATTCAATTACTCAGGTGCTGATTGAGTAATATCTGGAGCACCCCAATTACCACTGGAAGTGTTGACTGGCAGCGGCGCTATAAATCTACATCTATGTTGAGGAGGCTCTAGAGGTGTGTGGTTATGTCTGTAGCTCGAGAGATATGGTTTATGGATTTCTGTTCAGATCTAGAGATATGCTAATAACTTTAGTTTAGCTCTGGAGATGATTCACCCCCTTATCTCAAAATCTCTCCAATCATATTGGAAAATATTGGAGACTGGTGCGATATCCTTATGTCAGCTCCGGAGATCATGAGGACCACCTTTACAGATGACCAAAATTATCTTTACCTGAACATTTGCACCTGTAGATTTAAAAAGAGAATTTCTGCATATTTCCATTAATTCAATGCACATTAGTCCTGTTGCAAGTATGAGGTAAACCAGTGTTGTCATTGATGTCAACATACTCATATTGCATTGACAAGACGGATTGGATGAGCAGTGTGCTGAGGATATTGAGAAAATTAGCCTCAGTCAGGAACAGTGAAGAACAGTGATGAGAAGAAGGCAAATGTACTGTATAGGATGAGAACCGGAGGATGCGGATTAAAGGGTCTGTAGATATGAGTCTTGAGATGCTTCAGTTAAGATTTCAGAGGTCCGCATGAAGATCTGAAGGAGTTGTGGCTGTCGGTATGGAACCGGTTCCGGCAAGTGTTCAGAGGTGACAAAGGATCACAGAAAGGTCCGGTGAGGTCCGGAATTGTATTATCCTAATCTGCGGATTGGAAGGAGTGTTTGGGATGTCCTTGTGATGTGTCATCCTGATTTGTGTATGATTTGGAGGTCCGGAAGTACCTTTTGCATTATGACAGTGGCGACAGACTGTGTTCTTGAAGTTCTGGATGAGGAAGACAAGAGATTCCAGTAAGTAGAGGAAGTGCAGATGTATCCGGTCATTCAGGCAGGCTTGTGAAGGTTCTTGGATCATGTTGAGGTTGTGTTGTTGGTCCGCATTGATAGTAGAGCCCAGAATTGAAGTTATTCTTCCGGATGAAGTTCTTGCTCTGTTTAGCCGACCAGATGAGTTGTTCATCCTGCGAATGTTCTTGTGGTGGCCGACCGGATGTGTTATTCATCTTGCGGATACTCTTATGGTTGTTTTCCGACTTAGATGTTTGTTCCTAAGTCAATGTCTTGTATAAATAATGGTTTGTGAGTTCATTTCGAAGTGTGGATTGTGTGGATGAGTGTGGCATAGCGAAGAGAAGTGCGAAAGGCAGAGCAGAGGTTTTTGGGCTTAAATGGAACTGATCCGGATATAGTAGAGATGTCATTCTCCAGTTCAAGATTGTGATTCTTATCACTTTGTAGACAGTGTGTCTCCTTGTAGGCAGTGGGCCTCTTTGTGAGCAGTGTGCTCGGGCAGTGAGCCCTAATTGGCAAGTGCCATTCTTTTTCTTATTCTTCTAACAGAGAATAATCCTTGGGTTAATTACCCCGTGGTTTTTCCCTTAACCGGGTTTTCCACGTCAAAATCTTGGTGTTCAATGTGTTGATGTTTATCTGCTCTTGTGTTTATGTATTATGCTGTTAACTAACAACGAAGAATCAAGTGTTTGAAAGAACAAGAAGTTTTATACAACTGATTCACCCCCCCCCTCTCAGTTGTATGCCTTAAATCCAACAATTGGTATCAGAGCCACGTTCCTCTGAAAGGAGCTTAACCGCTTGAGGAGATCTAGGATGTCGTCATACAAGAAGGATAGTTTGAAGTTCGATGGAACCAACTTCACTCTCTGGAAAGGTCACATGAAGTGTCACTTGGAATGTATGGGAAAAGCATACTTGGCTATGGTCTCAAAACCATATGTACCTCCACAAGGTGGTCCGACAACTCTGAATGAGATTACAGATGCTGAAAATAATCTGCGGACCAAGGAAGCCCTACTAAGCGCATTGAATGATTCAGATCTCTCAAATGTTATTGACCTACCAACTGCATATGAGATCCTGACTAAACTGGAACTTCTGTATGAAGGAGATGAGTTTGTCAAAAGTGCAAGATTGCAAAGTCTGAAAGGGAAATTTGAAAGATTGAAGATGAGAGATGATGAAAACATCACTACCTTTATGCTAAGAGTGAATGAGCTGGTATGTGGAATTAGAAATGCTAGTGGAACTCTAGATGAAAATGAGATTGTCTGCAAAATCCTAAGATCCCTTCCTGCTGCCTACAAAATCAAGGTTGCTGCCATTGATGAATTCAGAGCCCACACAACTGTCACAAGAGAACAACTGGCTGGCAAACTAGCTGCATTTGAAATGACCGAGTTTGGAGATGATCCTCCCAAGACTGAATCTGCTTTCAAAGCCAGTGCCTATGTGAAAGGCAAACAGAGATTTGATCCGGGAGAAAACTCATCAAGGAAAATGTCATGGTATGATCAAGCAAGAAGAGACATGGAAGAAGAAGAAGCAGAAACAGCTCAACTTGAAGCCCTCATTGCAAAGAGACTGCCAAGAGGATCCGGTAAGTATGAAGGAAAACTACCCTTTAAGTGTTTCAACTGCAATAAGATTGGTCATTTTGCTTCAAGATGTCCGGAAAGATCTGCAAGGTCTAATACTAACAGACAAAGGTTTCAAAAGAATTGCTATTATGTTCATGAAGAAGATGACAATGAAGGAGTAACAGATGATGAATCAGAACTAGGAAGCAAATCCGGAAATGAGTGGGTGTTTATTGCCATCAAGGAAGAAGATTCAATACTCTCTGAATCTGTCAATCACAAAGTTGTTGAAAAAGCTTTAGCTGCTCAAGTGGAAGAAAAGGATGATTGGGTTATTGACAGTGGATGTTCTCACCATATGACTGGTGACAAGAATAAGTTCTTGAATATGGAAAGGTATGAAGGAGGAATGGTAAAGTTTGGTGACAATTCTGCTGGCAGAATCAGAGGCAGGGGAACTATTTCTTTTGATGGAAAGAGCAAAATAGGTAACGTACTATATGTTGAAGGATTGAAGCACAATCTTCTCAGTGTTGGTTAGTTAGTGGACAAAGGCTATGATCTCCGGTTCAAGAATGGAAAATGCAGAATCTTTACAAGCTCCGGAACTGAAATTGCATCTGGTACTCAGACAAAAGGTAATATCTTTCATCTGGTTGGTTCAAATAAAAGTTGTTTGTTTGTTCAAATTGATCAGAGTTGGTTATGGCATAGAAGAATGTGTCATGTAAATTTTGATAACATCATCAAGATAAGCAATACTTAGGCTATAAGAGATCTTCCAAAATTGATAAAACCTACAAATAGTTTGTGCAAAGAATGTCAGCTAGGTAAACAAAGCAGAGTCTCTTTCAAAAGCCAAGATTAGTCTTCTACCTGATTGTTGGAATTAGTACATACTGATCTCTGTGGTCCGACAAGAATCAAGAGTCTGCAAGGTGATAGATATTTCATGTTGTTAATTGATGATCATTCCCAGATGATGTGGGTTACCTTTCTAAAAGAAAAATCAGAAGCATTTGAGAAGTTCAAAATCTTCAAAGCTATGGTAGAGAATCAAACCAGATTGAAACTAAAGTGTCTAAGGTCTGATAGAGGTGGTGAATTTACATCTGGTGAGTTCATTGACTTTTGTGAGAAGCAGGGTATAAGGAGATAGTTGTCTGCTCCTAGGACTCCACAGCAGAATGGAGTAGTTGAGAGAAAGAACCGGACCATCCAGGAAGCTGCCAGGACAATGATGTTGGAAGCAAATGTTCCTCAAATGTTTTGGAAAGAAGCTATCAGCACTGCAGTCTACACTCTCAATCGAGTTCAAATCAGAAACAACACTGGTAAGACCCCCTATGAACTCTGGTTTGGCATCACTCCTACTGTGAAATATTTCAGAGTATTTGGTAGCAAGTGTTATATTAAAAGAGATGAAGATCTAGGAAAGTTTGATGCTAGAAGTGATGAAGGAATTTTCTTGGGTTACTCCACTCAAAGCAAAGCATACCGGTGTTATAATAAGAGATTGAGGAAGATGATAGAAAGCACCAATGTGAAATTTGATGAAGGAATTGAGAAGCCTTCAAGATTTTATGAGTTTGATGAAAATGACCAAGACAGTGTTCAAGGAACTCAATCCTCTCCGGTGAGACAGAGTCAGCCTGATCCGGTAAATCAGGAAGAAGAGATAGGTTTGAATGAGCCTGATCAAGAAGCAGCAGTGCAGGATACTCCCAAAATTCCAAGGTATGTAAGACTGAACCACTCTGAAGATCAGATCATAGGTGACAGAAGCAAAGGTGTACAAACTAGAAGGAATGTTGCTCAAAATCAGGATGAATGTTGTATGATTTCAAAGATTGAACCTAAAACAATAAATGAAGCCTGCAATGATGAAAACTGGACCAAAGCAATGGAAGATGAATTGATGCAAATTGAGAAAAATCATACTTGGGATCTTGTTCCCAGACCTAGAGACAGGAATGTAATTGGAACCAAGTGGGTCTTCCGGAACAAACTAAATGAAGCTGGTGAAGTAATCAGAAACAAAGCTAGATTGGTCTGCAAAGGCTACTCTCAAATAGAAGGAATTGACTTTGAAGAGACTTTTGCTCCGGTGGCAAGAATTGAAGCAGTCAGATTACTTCTTGCATTTGCTGCCTTCAAAGACTTCAAGGTATATCAGATGGATGTCAAGTCTGCCTTCCTAAATGGTGATCTGGAAGAAGAAGTCTACATTGAACAACCGGATGGATTTCAATTGTCTGATAATGATGATATGGTCTGCAAGTTGAAGAAAGCTTTGTATGGATTGAAGCAAGCCCCAACAGCATGGTATGAAAGGTTGGATAAGCATCTTGTGCAGATTGGATTCAACAAAGGTACTGCTGACAGTAACTTATATTTCAAAATTGATCATGAAAACATTTTGATTGTTGAAGTGTTTGTGGATGATATCATTTTTGGAGGAAGAGATAGTATGTGCAAAACTTTTGCAAATTAGATGAAAAGTGAGTTTGAAATGTCTATGCTTGGTGAAATGAATTTCTTCTTGGGTCTGCAAATTACTCAAACAAAAGAAGGGATCTTCATTTCTCAGACCAAATATGTGAAAGAATTGTTAAGGAAATTTGGTATGGAAGACTCAAAGCCAATGAACACTCCTATGGCAACCGGATGTAAGTTAAGCAAAGATGATGATTCTCCAAAGGCAGATCAGACAAAGTATAGATCAATGATTGGTGGATTGTTGTATCTCACTCAAACTAGACCAGATATAATGCAGGCTGTTGGTCTTGTGGCAAGATTCCAGGATGATCCTAGAGAATCTCATGTTATGGCAATCAAAAGAATTTTTAGGTACTTGAAAGGAACAGTTGAGTATGGTCTATGGTACCCTAGAGATCCGGATTTCTCTCTTCATGCTTACACAGATGCAGATTGGGCAGGAGATGTGGATGACCGGAAGAGCACTAGTGGTGGAGCATTCTTTTTGGGGAAAAGATTGGTTTCTTGGTTAAGCAAGAAACAAGATGCAATATCTCTGTCTACAACTGAAGCAGAATACATTGCAGCAGCAGGTAGTTGCACTCAAATCTTATGGATGAAGCAGATGCTAAGAGACATTAAAGTTGAATATGAGGAGCCTATCACAATTTTCTATGATAATTCAAGTGCAATTAATATTTCTAAGAATCCGGTATTGCATTCTAAGACTAAGCACATATCTATCAAGTTTCACTTCTTGAGAGAACAAGTGAACAAGGAAGAAGTCAGATTGGAGTATGTTCCCTCCAAGGATCAGATTGCAGATATCTTTACTAAACCTCTTCCCAAGGACTCTTTTGAATATCTCCGGGAGAAGTTAGGGGTCATGGCCCCTCCGGTGATGAACTAGGATGCACTGATGTGCATCAGTCCGGTGGATATCACAGTCATATCTTGTGATCCGGATTGATGATGGGGAGCTGCAACTAAGGGGGAGCAGCTGGTATGATTCTGATGTATGAGAATTGCAAGTATGAGCCCTTTGCCATTGATGTCAAAGGGGGAGAGAAGACATGTGAAAAACAAGTGGTTGATGATCAAAGGGGGAGCAGTAAAGGAAGAGAAGACATGTGAAAAGTTGTTGTTGATAGGGGGAGCTGTGACAGAAAGGAGAAGTTCTTGTCTTGATGGTTTTTCACATCATATGTTGCCATCAATGACAAAGGGGGAGATTGTTGCAAGTATGAGGTAAACCAGTGTTGTCATTGATGTCAACATACTCATATTGCATTGACAAGACGGATTGGATGAGCAGTGTGCTGAGGATATTGAGAAAATTAGCCTCAGTCAGGAACAGTGAAGAACAGTGATGAGAAGAAGGCAAATGTACTGTATAGGATGAGAACCGGAGGATGCGGATTAAAGGGTCTGTAGATATGAGTCTTGAGATGCTTCAGTTAAGATTTTAGAGGTCCGCATGAAGATCTGAAGGAGTTGTGGCTGTCGGTATGGAACCGGTTCCGGCAAGTGTTCAGAGGTGACAAAGGATCACAGAAAGGTCCGGTGAGGTCCAGAATTGTATTATCCTAATTTGCGGATTGGAAGGAGTGTTTGGGATGTCCTTGTGATGTGTCATCCTGATTTGTGTATGATTTGGAGGTCTGGAAGTACCTTTTGCATTATGACAGTGGCGACAGACTGTGTTCTTGAAGTTTCAGATGAGGAAGACAAGAGATTCCAGTAAGTAGAGGAAGTGCGGATGTATCCGGTCATTCAAGCAGGCTTGTGAAGGTTCTTGGATCATGTTGAGGTTGTGTTGCTGGTCCGCATTGATAGTAGAGCCCAGAATTGAAGTTATTCTTCCGGATGAAGTTCTTGCTCTGTTTAGCTGACCGAATGAGTTGTTCATCCTGCGAATGTTCTTGTGGTGGCCGACCGGATGTGTTATTCATCTTGCGGATACTCTTATGGTTGTTTGTCGACTTAGATGTTTGTTCCTAAGTCGATGTCTTGTATAAATAACAGTTTGTGAGTTCATTTCGAAGTGTGGATTGTGTGGATGAGTGTGGCATAGCGAAGAGAAGTGCGAAAGGCAGAGCAGAGGTTTTTGGGCTTAAATGGAACTGATCCGGACATAGTAGAGATGTCATTCTCCAGTTCAAGATTGTGATTCTTATCACTTTGTAGATAGTGTGTCTCCTTGTAGGCAGTGGGCCTCTTTGTGAGCAGTGTGCTCGGGCAGTGAGCCCTAATTGGCAAGTGCCATTCTTTTTCTTATTCTTCTAACAGAGAATAATCCTTGGGTTAATCACCCCATGGTTTTTCCCTTAACCGGGTTTTCCACGTCAAAATCTTTGTGTTCAATGTGTTGATGTTTATTTGCTCTTGTGTTTATGTATTATGCTTTCATGGATGATTAATTGATATGCTGTTAACTAACAACGAAGAATCAAGTGTTTGAAAGAACAAGAAGTTTTATACAACTGATTCACCCCCCCCTCTCAGTTGTATGCCTTAAATCCAACAAGTCCTTCAATCAAAAATCATGATTTTAAGTAATTCATCTCTCATTAATCATAATTAGAACAATCTTGTTAATCTACTTTGGTGTAGTCACCAGGACAATGGAATAAGAAGGAAGGAAAAAGAGGGGTAAAAAGGTGTATTTCATAGGTGCTACCTGGCACTCATAAGTGTTAAGCACCTCAATCATTTGGGGCAGCAGGCTACCGACAAAGTCCCTTAAGATCCCGAAGATAGAAATACTACCAAACTTTGACAGAGGTTTTCTCAGAATTTGTGGTAGCTCGGAATGTTTCATTTGGACCTACAGGTGTACATGGGGTCCATCCACAATGACTTCTCTCATTTTTGGTCAACTCTTGTCCATTTGACCATGCTGAAATTAAATGCATTCTTGCAAATGCTTCAGGTTCATGTAGTAGAAAGGTGCTAGGAGTGACATTTTGCATTCCATAGCTCATGGGGTTGAATGGACTTTGCTAACATGTCGGGGTGGGTAGGTAAATGCCAAGGGAGGTCTCATTTCATGTGTCAATCACTACAATTGTTCAGGACAGCAGGCTACTGACAAAGTCCCTTAAGATCCCTAAGATGAAAAAATGCCAAACTTTGACGAAGTAGTTCTTAGAATTCATGGTAGATGGGAATGTTATGTTTGGACCTATAGGTGAATGTGGGGTCCATCCACAATAACCTCTCTCATTTTTGTTCAACTCTAGTATATTTGACCATGTTGGAATCAAATGTATTAATGCAAAATGCTTCAGTTTCATGTAGTGGAAAGGTGCTAGGAATGACATTTTGTATTCCATAGCTCGTGGGGCCAAACGGACTTCACCAATGCATTGGGGTGGGTGGGTAAATGCTAGGGGAGGTCTCGTTTCATGTGCCAAGAGCCCCAGTCATTCGGGGTAGCAGGCTACCGGCAAAGTCCCTTAAGATCCATAAGATGAAAAAAATGCCAAAGTTTGATGGAGCAGTTCTCAAAATTCATGGCATCTGGAAACATTTTGTTTGGACCTATAGGTGCACATGTAGTCCATCCACAATAACCTCTCTCAGTTTTGGTCAACTCTAGTCTATTTGACCATGCCAAAATCAAATGCATTCTTGCAAAATGCTTCAGTTTCATGTAGTGGAAAGGTGGTATGAGTGGCATTTTGCATTCCATAGCTCATGGAGCAGAACGAACTTTGCCAAAAATTCGGGGTGGGTGGGTAAATACTAGTGGAGGTCTCATTTCATGTGCCAAGCACTGCAGTCATTTGGGGCAACAGGCTACCGACAAAGTCCCTTAAGATCCCTAAGATGAAAAAACTACCAAACTTTGACAGGACAGTTCTCAGAATGCATGGTAACTGGGAACATTCTGTTTAGACCTATAGATGTATGTGGAGTCCATCTACAATAACCTCTCTTAGTTTCATTCAACTCCTGTCCGTTTGACCGTGTTGGAATCAAACACATTCTTGCAAAATGCTTCAGTTTCATGCAATGGAAAGGTTGCCAGGTGCCATATTTTTTGTTTTGCTCATTGTGGGGCCAAACAGAGTGTACCAACATGTTGGGGTGGGTTGGTAAATGGTAGGGAAGGTCTGGTTTCGTGTGCTAAGTGTTCCAATTGTTCTTGCCTGTAAGCTACCGATACCTAGCACCTTTCGAGTTTGTCAGTAGCTTGCAGCCCGGAATAATTGAGACACTTGGCACACAAAATGAGACCTCCCCTAGCATTTACCCACCCACCCCAATATGTCAACACAGCCCGTTTAGTTCCACAATGAGTAGAACAAAAAACATGGCACCTGGTAATTCCATTACATGAAACTGAAGAATTTTGCAAGAATGCATTTGATTCTGGCACAGTGAAATGGATGGGAGTTGAATGAAACTGAGAGAGGTTATTGTAGATGGACTCCACATGCACCTATAGGTCCAAATGAAACATTCTCAGCTACCATGAATTCTGAGAACTGCCCCATCAAAGTTTGGTATTTTTTTGTCTAAGGAATCTTAAGGGACTTTACTGGTAGCCCGCTACTTTGAATGACTACGGTGCTTGGCACACAAAACAAGACCTCCCCTAGTATTTACCTATCCACCTAATGCATTGGTGAAGTCTGTTTGGCCCCATGGGCTATGGAATGCAAAATGTCACTCCTAGCACCTTTCCATTGCATGAAACTGAAGCATTTTGCAAGAATGCATTTGATTCCAGCACGGTCAAACGAACAATAGTTGAACGAAATCGAGAGAGGTTATTGTAGAAGGACTTGAAATACACTTGTAGGTCCAAACAAAATGTTCCCATCTACCATGAATTCTGAGAACTGCCCCGTCAAATTTTGGCAATTTTTTCGTCTTAGGGATCTTAAGGGACTTTTCCGGTAGCCTGTTGCCTTGAATGACTGTGGTGCTTGGCACATGAAATGAGACCTTACCTAGAATTTACCTACCCATCTCAACACATTGGTGAATTCCATTTGACCCCATGCGCTATGGAATGCAAAATGTCACTCCTAGCACCTTTTGAGTTTGTTGATAGCTTGCAGCCTAGAACAACTGAGACACTTGGCGCATGAAACAAGACCTCCCCTAGCATTTACTCACCCACCTAGACATGTTGGCACAATTTTTTTCCCCCAAGACCTATGGAATGCAAAATTTTAGTGTTAGCAACTTTCTACTTTATCGGTAGCTTATAGCCCCAAATGACTGGGATGCTTGGCACACGAAACCAGACCTTCCGTACCATTTACCCACCCAACTTGATGTGTTGGTTAGTTAGTTTGACCCCATGATGAGTAGATCAAAAATATGGCACCTAGCAACCTTTCCACTGCACGAAACTAAAGCATTTTGCAAGAATGTGTTTGATTCTGGCACGGTCAAATGGATAGGAGTTAAACAAAACTGAGAGTTTATTGTAGATGGACCCCACATGCACCTGTAGGTCCAAACAAAATGTTCCCAGCTGCCACAAATTTTGAGAACAACTCTATCAAAGTTTGGCAATTTTTTCATCTTAGGGATCTTAAGGGACCTTGCCAGTAGCCTGTTACCTCGAATGACTAGGGTTCTTGGAACATGAAACAAGACCTCCCCTAGCATTTACCTATCCACACTGATGCGTTGCCAAAGTCCATTTGGCCCTACGAGCTATGGAATGAAAAATGTCACTCCTAGCACCTTTCCACTGCATGAAATTGAAGCATTTTGCAAGAATGTGTTTGATTCTGACACAGTCAAATATTCTAGAGTTGAATGAAATTGAGAAAGGTTATTGTGGACTGACCCCACATGCACCTACAGGTCCAAACAAAATGTTTCCGACTGCCATGAATTCTAAGAACTGCTTCGTCAAAGTTTGGCAGTGTTTTCATCGTAGGGATCTTAAGGGCTACACCTATTTTATCCTTCCTCATGCATAAAACAATAATACGATGTTGTAAAAAGGATAATCTTGAGTTGGGAGAGATTTGTACATCCATTATTCTACATCATAGCTTCTATTTCTTGCATCACTCAAATATTTTCAAGTCCTTTCCATGGTTTCATCTTACTAATCCAGCCAACCAGAACCTTGAAATTGGTGTAACAATAACATATGAGGCTATGATCATTGACCATTCTATGTTAAGTCAAAGAGACTCCAAATTCATCATGTTTCCACCTTGTTTTAGCTCTTCATGCCTTGACATCATGACTGTCTCAACATGTTCTTTCATCATTTTAATAGTCCTCCTTTGTGTCTTGGGATAGGACAGTCCTTATGCACCTATTCATGATGATTTGTATGCATGACACATCAATATTTCAAAATTTCCTAATTGTCCTTTGTTACTACATGATGGTGGTTACCTTGATCAACTATATGAGGGATTGTCATCATGGGGGTTTGAAGCTTAAAAACATTCATCACAACATCTATCATGGTCCAAGAAGGTAAACTCCATGCCCAATTTGAAACTACTCGCAACGGGATTCATTCAAGTCATGATTGTTGTCTTCACATGTCTTCCTCTAGACTTTGGGACATCGATTATAACTTTTTCCATGGGTCAAGAAAATGAACTACAAATTGATTTTTTAGAATTTATGACCTTATGCATGTCTAGGACAACTTGGGTATCATATAAATGAGTTTTATCAAACCTACAATAGCCATGAACATGAAGAACAAGTTGCAGATTTGGTTGAGAAAATGAGTATAAATCAAGATAGTCTTTCACCATAAGGGGAGGTGCATGATATTTGTGCATTTGGATGTGAAGCAATAGAATAATCATGATGAGGCTCATCATCATCATTTATATGGAATTTTGTAATTGCAGCTACCCTTGTAGACATGTATGCAAAGTGTGGAAGCATAGACAAGGCACATGAACTATTTGGCATGATGCCCCAAAGAAATGCCACCTCATTGAATGCAATGATTGCAAGATATGAAAAAAATATATTTTTTTATAAGGATTTGGAAACTTTCAAGCAAATGAAATTAGCGGGTGTAAAGCCAAATTACAAAACCTTTGAAATGGTATCTTTGGAACACAGTATATACATCCATCAAAGCATAAAGCATATAGGAATTTTGTCAAATGTTGTAGTTGTAAGTACCCCGCAAGACATGTATGCAAAGTGTGGAAGCATATACTTGACAAACATGAACTTTTTGACATGATGCCTGAAAGAAATGTTGTCTCATGGAATGCAATGATTGCAAGATATGAATGAAATGGATTTGTTGAAAAGACTTTAGAAACTTTCAAGTAAATGCAGTTGGCAAGTGTGAAGCCAAATTCCACAACCTTTGCCAACATCCTCCCTTTCTGTACACCAATATAGATTGTTTGGAATGACATATTGACATCCATCAAAGCATAAAGGATATAGGAAATTTGTCACATGTTGTAATTGCAGTTGCCCTTGTAGATAGGTATGCAAAGTGTGGAAGCATAGACAAGGCACGTGAATTGTTTGGCATGATGCCCCAAAGAAATGTCACCTCATTGAATGCAATGATTACAAGATATGAACAAAATAGATTTTTTAATAAGGCATTAGAAACTTTCAAGCAAATGCGATTGGCAGGAGTAGAGAAAAATTCCACAACCTTAGCCAGTATCCTCTTTACCTATGCCAAAATGGACATCCATCAAAAGGATGAAACATATGGGAATTTTGTTAGATGTTGTAGTTTCAACTGTCCTCAGAGACATGTATGCGAAGTGTGGAAGCATAGACAAGGCACGTGAACTGTTTGGTATGATGCCCCAAAGAAATGTCACCTCATTGAATGCAATGATTGTAAGATATGAACAAAATGGATTTTTTGATAAGGCATTAGAAAATTTCAAGCAATGTGATTGGCAAGTGTAAAGCAAAATTCCACAACCTTGGCCAGTATCGTCCTTGCCTATGCCAAAATGGACATCCATCAAAAGGATAAAACATATGGGAATTTTGTTAGATGTTGTAGTTACAACTACCCTCAGAGACATGTATGCAAAGTGTGGAAGCATAGACAAGGCACGTGAACTATTTGGAATTATGCCTCAAAGAAATGTCCCCTCATGGAATACAATGATTGCAAGATATGAACAAAATGGATTTTCTTATAAGCCTTTAGAAAGTTCGAAGAAAATGCAATTGGCAAATGTAAAGCCAAATTCCAAAACTTTAGAAATGGTATGTTTGGACCATGGTATAGACATCCATCAAAGCATAAAGGATATAGGAATTTTGTCAAATGTCATAGTTGTAAGTACCCTGTAAGACATGTATGCAACTTGTGTGGAAGCATATACAATGAACATGAACTATTTGACATGATGCCTCAAAGAAATGTTGTCTCATGGAATGCAATGATTGCAAGTTATGCATGAAATGGATTTTTCATAAGGCTTTAAAAACTCTCAAGCAAATGCACAAAAATAAATTTTAACCATTTATGCAAATTTTGGCACATCTAAAAGCAAATTGTACAACATTAACAAACTTCCTCCTTGCCTATGATATAATGGGATCTAGAGAACATGGTGTGGACAACCATCAAAGCATAAATGATATAGGAATTTTGTCACATGTATTGTATTTGAAAAGTTGCCCTTGTAGACATGTAAGGAAAGTATGGAAGCATAGAGAAGGCACATGAACTATTTGAAATGATACATCAAAGAAATGCACAGTCCCACATAATTCAATGATTGCAAGATATGCACAAAATGGATTATTTGAAAATGATTTATAAACTTTCAAGAAAATGCAATTGGCACTTGCAAAACCAAATTCCTATAACAATAATTGATTATCATATTAAATATCTAATATAAACGCATATACATAATGTCATGAACATAACATCTAGTTTATATAAAAAGCCATATAGGCATGTCCAAACAAAGCCATACAGGAAAATATACAAAAATATACATTAGATTAACATACAAAAGTATGTATACAAAGCCATCTAGGCATACAAAAAATGTCCCAAAAACTAGTTTCCTATGGACTTTTAGGAAATAATTGATAGCCCTTATTTGACTGTGAAGATGGAGAGCCAGTGAGTGACACATCCTCTCTCTTCCGTCAAGTAGACCTCTTCGAATAAAGCTCATCCAGCTGCACCTATTAATACAAACAAACAATATGCATATTAGTATAGAAAATGTATGAAATATATAACATCACATATGTAATTGATCACTTACCGCCAACCAATGATCACTCTCCATCATCTTGTCTCTCTCTTCATCCATAGTTGGACAGACTGGAGTTGTGACTTGCTGTAAGAAGCATCAAGAAGCAAAATTGACTAAACATAAATATCATTTATGTACATCAAATGACATGAGATAAAACAAGAAATACAAAATTATGACATTTTCATGTTATTGGCTCATACCTCAGTCAAAGGATTTGCAGACATTATGGCTACATCAATGCCTCTCTACGATGACTCATGAACATGAGGAGGAGTCTCCAGATTCAACATCTAAAAATCAAGTTCAAGATTATTCAAACAAAATAAATTCATAACATTATTTTAAAAATGCATAATGATTAGAAATGGTTAAATTTACCTTCGTAAAAGTGGTGGTTTGGTGTCTAGGGGACCAAGGAAACCATGGAGGTCTCGGTGACTGTTGAAATCATCAAATTGTCACAAAATAATATTACCATTGACATATCTACAATAATTACGATTATGTGATAAATTACATACGTTCTGACTTGACCTCCTCTCATAATCTACCAATGGATGGCTAACAGAGGCAGGATGAAGACTCTGACCCTAGAATTTCATTGTGCAAACAATTACATACATTATTTTTGACTTATAATATAGATAATCATATAAAATTAATTACAAATTTCAAATAACAATATACTAAATCAAGATGAAACTTGTAACAAATTACCTGAGATTCAATACCAAATGTATGCTATAAGAGATCGTCACTGAGAACAAGATCATCCAATATGTCCTGCCCCTATGTGCAACATCCTGCCCCTACATCACAACATCCTACCGAGAGTCCTGTCATGCCTCCTGCATCCCATAATCATTTAGGTTCCCACATGTACTATACAAATGTGGGGACACATGATGCCTACTACTCTTACCCTCATCAGCCTAGATAAGATCATCAGCATGTTGTGATAGAGTTTGGGTGAGAGTAGTCAATAAATGTAAAGTATCCAACTCAACACTCTCCTTCAAAGCCAAAGGGAGTGACCTATGTTTTGGCCTTGTTCAAGGTATAGGCACATGGTCTTCATCTCCCTGAGCCCTAGGTCTATCTTGGGCAGAGCCACCACCTCTACCTTGGAACTCACAAATGCCAAAATAATTCAGAATCTTGTTGACGACGAACTCACAATAGAGTTTCCTCAAGAAATATTTTGGTACCTCATCATTGTTGCATGGGTGCTCATAGAAGACCATATACCATCTATCCAGAAAGTTTTGGGATATTTCTTCATTCCTACACCAATGTATAGGAAACCGTTTGCAACTTTCTTCTAATATTTGGCTAGTTTTGGGATTAATAAATTATGCACATAATTGAGATTTTGTAATTTTTTCATTCTTGACTTGTTCATATGACAACTTGTTGGCATAGTACTACCGACTCCTCTCCCTATACTCTTGGAATTTGGTGATTTGTTTTGTCACCAAATCCATGTGGGAAACAATCTCCTGTAGTGATTTTGCAAGTGCCCTCCTACGATCAGTGGTTCCACTTGGATTATTTAGGGTTTGAATAATAGTTTGAAGATGTTTCATGTTTTCTTCTATTATCCCTAGGTAGTGTTCTTGATTATTCCTTACATGAAAAGGAGGTGAAGGTGGGTTTTAAGGGTTTAGAGGGTTTTGGGGGTTGTTTTCACCCTCCTTAGCTGGATTTAGGTTTTCTCTTTCTCCAATAACTATAAATGCAATATAAAAACAAATAAAATATTGCAAAACTCAAAAATTGTTCTCAAACTAACAAAATCAGTCAAACCCTACCTTCTTCATGTGCTGTAGCCTCCAAATTTGCACGATGATGTCTTTGGTAATGAGGTGGCATTATGAACTTGTTTTCTTTATTACACTTGATTCAATAGCCTTTTCTTCAACCTGATCACATTTTTTCCTATTTTCTTTGTTATGAGGACAAATGGTCACGGTGTGAGTGAGTAGAAATATTTTTTTGCTTTTACGCAAAGCAAAACACGAGCGCATTATAACACGCTCATGTTTTTCTTAAATTTTGGAGATGGTGGCAAATTTTTGGTCCCCCATCTCCTTGCATTACCCATAGCTTTGAAGTTCCTTCACAAAGAATTCAAACTATCAAACTTGTCAATTATGCTAAAACTACTTTCCTAGGCATCTATTACATGATTATATATCATCCCTAGAACATAAGATTCCTCCACATCAGCCAAGGATGATTACAAAATCCAAGAAAGAGATGTAACATGCATACATAGATAGGTCAAACCTAATCATATAGAACTCCTCCACAAATGAATGGAATAACATGCGGATCTTAGGGAAGGTTAGCCACGATCCAAACAACATTGAATGATGTGTCATTTAGCTCCGCAAGTCGTGAAAGTGCTCTGCAAGTCTTCTCCTTTAGCTGATTGTCTAAGACTGTCAGGATGCTTTTCTCTAAGAAAATAGTTGATCTTTTGATAGCAATATCTTTCCAATACTTGATCCAAATGATCTAAATTTTGGATATGATGTGCATGAAGGTGTCGCTATGTCCAGCTCTGTAAGGTCAAAAATAAAATTGTGACAGAATGTGGACCAAAATAAAAAAATGCTATTGACTGAACTGACTGTACTGAACTAGAAAATAAAAGAAAACAAACTAAAATGCAAATGTTTTTGGTTGATGCAAGATTGCTCTTGAACCAGGGATGCTCCTGCATCAGACATCTAAGGTTGTTGAAAAAGTGAGTCCCTTACTTTGTTGGGGCTAGAGGAAAACCAAGATAGTCCACCTCAGCCTAAGAGATCCAAGATGAGTCTTCTTCTAGTCTACCTTTCCACTTCACAAGATATTATTTGTATTGCTTTCCTTTGGTGTTGCATCCAATTCTGTTGTCCAAGATGTCTTCAATCTACTCCAGTGCTTGTTGTGGTAACTACTTCTTCAAGTTTGCTTCAATGTTGTCATTGAACTCTGCTTCATGATACTGATATAGGTTTGCAATGTTGAAAATAGGTGATATACCCAATGTCATCGGTAGATCCACTTCATATGCATTTCCTAAATCAAACTTTCTGAGTATCCTACATGGTCCAAACTTCTTCATCTTCAACTTGTTATATGTCACAACTGGAAATATTTCTTTTCTCAAGTACACCATAACTTCATCTCCCATTTAAAATTCTTTATGTCTCCTCTTCTCATCTACTTGCTCCTTATACTTACTGTTCATTTCCTCCAAATGCTTCTTAACCTGGTTATGCATTGTCTCCATGTGTCCTACAAATTCTTCTACTTTTGCACTCCTTTTATCTTCTATGCTGATGTCTCTCAACTCTGCTACTCCTATAGGTTTAGTTCCTATCACAATCTCAAATGGTGTTCTTCCGATACTCCTATTCACTAAATTATTGTATGCAAACTCTACTTGTGATAGAATCAAGTTCCAATTTCATGCCTTCTCTCCAACCAAACATCTCAACAAGTTTCTTAAACTCCTATTCACCACCTCTGTCTGTCCATTAGTCTATGGGTGAAATGTTGAATTGAACTTCAAGTCTATCTTCATCTTCTTCCAAAGTGTCCTCCAAAAATATCCAAGAAATCTTGTATCTTTGTCTGAAATTATGCTCTTAGGTAACCCATGCAATCTCACAATCTCCTTGAAAAATAGGTCAGCCACATGCACTGCATCAGTTGTCTTCTTACAAGGTATGAAATGAGCCATCTTTGAAAATCTATCCACCACTACAAATATTGAATCCTATCCTCTCTGTGTCTTCGGCAATCCCATTATGAAATCCATACTTATATCTTCCCAAGGCCTCTCTAGTATTGTCAAAGATTTGTACAATCTAATATTTTGATTACTTCCTTTTGCAACTTGACATACTCTATAACTTTGCACAAATTTCCTAACATCCTTATATATTTGAGGCCAAAAGTAATTTTCACTCACCAAAGATACTATCTTATCAATGCCAAAATGTCCTACCAATCCACCACTGTGCTTCTCTTTGATCAAAAATTGTCTCTCATTGAACTCCTAGGTATACACAACCACTTTCCTCTAAACAACATACCCTCCTGAATGAAATAATCAAACCAATTACTCCTATCTGTCACAATAGGTTCCTTACATGCTTTCCAATGTTCTACAAAATCAAGATCTTCCTCATACATGTTCTTCAACTATTCAAATCCTAAAACTTCAACTCTCATCTCTGTCAGCAAGTTCCTTCTCCTACTCAATGCATCTGCAACTTTGTTTGATTTTCCATTCCTATGCTTCAATACACAAGTGTAACTCTACAAGAACTCTACCCATCTCATATGTCTTTGATTCAACTCTCCTTGACTATTCAAATACTACATAGCTTGATGATCTATATACAACACAAACTCCTTATGAAACAAATAATGTCTCCACTTCTTCAAGGCTTGAATTATGCATAGAACTCCTAATCATAAACTGAATATCTTCTCCTTGCATCATTCAACTTCTTACTAAAATATGCTACAGGTCTACCTTCTTGACTTAATGTTCACTACTCCCATTGCATTTCCACTTGCATCAGAATCTACTTGAAATACTTTATTGAAATCTGGTAATTCCAACACACATTGCTCTATCACTTTCTACTTCAACAAATTAAAAATTTTATCTACTCCTGATGTCCACTTAAAGTCTTTTCTATCACCTCTCATTGTCTCTATCATAGGGTTACATATTGAACTAAAATTTCTGATGAACATTTGATAGAAACTAGCTAATCCATGAAATGATCTAACTTCTCCAATGCTCTCTAGTGTAGGCCACTCAACAATTTCTCTAACTTTCTCAGGGTCCATCTTCAATCCTTCCGCAGAAATTACAAATCCCAAATAAACCAATTCTTCCTTCATGAAACTACACTTCTTGATGTTTATCAACAATTTTTCTTCTCTCAACATCTGCAATACTTGTCTCAGGTGCCACATATGTTCTTCCTTTGTCGTACTAAAAATCAGAATATCATCCAAATATACAATAACAAATTTATCCAATAATTTCTTCAAGACTTCATTCATCAATCTCATGAAAGTACTTGGTGTATTTGTTGATCCAAAATGCATCTCTAACCATTAATACAATCCCTCATTTGTCTTAAAAGCAATATTCCATTCATCACCTTCTCTGATTCTGATATGATGGTATCCACTCTTCAAGTCTATCTTTGTGAAATATTTTAATCCACTCAAACAATCCATAAAATCATCCATCCTAGGTAAAGGAAATCTATACTTAACTGTGATCTTGTTGATTGTTCTAGAGTATGTACACATTCTCCATTCTCCATCCTTCTTTGGTGCTAACATTGTAGGTACTACACAAGGGCTCAAGCTTTCTTTGATCAAACCTTTTCTCAACAATTATTGTATCTACCTATTTAGTTCTTCATTCTCTATCGATGTCATTCTATGTGCTGCTTTGTTAGGCAAACTAGCTCTAGGTATAAGATCCATATGATGACTAATACTCCTAATTGGTGGCAATCCTTTAGGTATATTGTCTAATATGATTTCCTCATACTCTGTCAGCAACTCAATTATCTCCTCTAGTTGTGATTCTTTAGTCTCTACCTTTAGGTTTTCAGGCTTCTTAGGAATCAAAGCATAACACATGTTCTCATGTCTCAATCCACCAAGAAATTTCCTTCCATCTACCAAACAGATTCTAGCATTCCCACATACTTCACTCTTAGGATAATCTTCCAAAGGAATCAAAGTAATTCTCTTTCCATTTGATGTTATAGTATATGTATTCTTTCTTCCATCATTTATAGCTTTTCTATCATACTGCCATGGTCTACCCAACAATATATGATACATCAATAGGCATAATATCACACAATACTTCATCATGATAAGATCTAATATGAAATTTCACCAAACATTGTTCACTCAGTAGTACCTTATGATCATCTTGAATCCATGCTATTTGATATGGCTTAGGTTGTTTCAATCTTTCCATCTTCAGCTTAGTCACCACCTCCTTTGAAACTAAATTATATGAACTACCACTATCAATTACAACCTTACAACATTTACCTACTGATTTACATATGGTCTAGAACAAAGTTTTCCTTTGCAGTGGTTCCTCATTTGTCTCTACTTGAAATAGTCCTTTCCTCATGACTAATGATTCTCCTTTCTCTAGCTTACCAACTGAACTGGATGATCCAACAAGTTATTCTTCTATATAGGCTGCTCTTCCACTCTTCTCCATCTTCTTGCTTGTGCTCCCTTGATTATATTCAAATGCTCTATGTCCTTCACCTCCACACTTAAAAAAGGTTCCTCTGAATGTTCTCCTATCAAGTCCTCTTCCATCTCTTCTATATCCTTCACTTTGGTATGAATTAGGTTTCCTTTGTGGTATAAAGTTTTGTCATCTCTCCGGCATGCATTGCTATCTTTGTCCTCCTTTTTGAATGTGCTTTCTTGTCTATTCTTCTCCATAAATGATCTTCCTCCTCTGAGAAATGTTCCACCTCTCTGAAATTTACCTCCTCTACCTCTCTATATTTGCTTATGCTTCTTGTTCAACTTCTCTTCAACTTTCAAGGCAAACTGATATGCTTCTTCCAGAGATGTCATCTTCACTAAACTCAGTTCTTCTTGAATGTTCAATCTCAGTGCATTGATGTATCTTGCCACTTTCTCTTTACTTTCTACACTATGTCCTATCCTTATAATCATCTTATGAAATTCTTCAGTATACTCCACAGATTTCTCCTTTTGTCTCAGGTTCTGCAATCTCTTCAACAGCTCTAACTCATAGTCAACAGGTATAAATTGATTCTTCAACTTTGTCACCATTCTATCCCACTTTATAATATTTTATTTTCCTCTCTTATTTCTATCCAACTGAACTTATTTCCACCATATAGCAACTTGTCCTTTCAACATTGTCTTTGCAAATTTCACCTTCTTCAGATCTTCAATTTCTTAATACTTAAAGTATTATTCTAGGTCATTTATCTAATCAATTAGTTCTTCAGGATTCAAATTGCCAGTGTAATTCGGTAAATCAACTCTAGCTCTTTTCCCAATCTTTGAAATAGCTCACAACATCTTCACTTGATCTAATTCTTCTTCCTCTTCTAGGGTTATTTCATTTTGATCAACGGATTAAAATTCTTCATCATCATCACTTTCAACATTAGGTTGAGCTGTAAGTCCTCGTCTCTAATCTTCTTCAATAGCATCCAGGTGAACTTGCATTATTTTCATCATTTTCATCATCTCATCCATTCTTCTAGCCATAGTACCAACAACAGGTATTCTCCTCAGCGGTATCTCCTCCTAGGATCAAGTGTAACTACCTCAAATTCGACGATTGGGATATAAGGTGACAACTACCTCACAATTGGCGATCGGTTGATAACACAGGTAGTCTGCCTTAGATTTGGCGATATGTCCACAACAAGATCTTATGGAATGCCTTCACAAACTTTGCTCAATTTTCTCACTTCACTCTAAAGGATTCAAACTTTAGCTCTAATACTACTTGGTACAGACACGATTAGGAGGGTCGACAGAGTGAATAGTCCAGACCATGTAGCAAGAGTAAACATAACAGAAACAACTCAAAGATATGATGCAAATACAAATTCAGTCATTCAGTATATCATAGATTCAAACTACAAATAGGATAGCATCATGCGGGCTTACAATTAGGGCTCTTTGGCCTGATTCCTTAATTACAATATATGCACAAGATATAGCTTTGAAGCACCTTTGCAAAGAATTCAAACTATCAAACTTGTAAATTATTCTAAATCTACTTTCTTAGGCATCTATTACATGATTATATATCATCTCCAAAACATAAGATTCCTCTGCATTAGCCAAGGATGATTACAAACTCCAAGAAAGAGATGTAACATGTGTACACAAATAGGTCAGACCTAATCATATAGAAGTCCTCTGCAAATGAATGCAATAGTGTGTGGATCTTAGGAAAGGTTAGTCATGATCCAAACAACATTGAATGATGTGTCATTTAGCTCCGCAAGTTGTGAATGTGCTCTGCAAGTTGTGGAAGTGCCCCACAAGTCTTCTCCTTTAGCTGATTGTCTGAGACTATCAGGATGCTCTATTCTGAGAAAACAATTGATCTTTTGATAGCGATATTTTTTCAGTACCTAATCCAAATGATCTAAATTTTGGATATGATGTAGATGAAGGTGTCTATATGATAATTCCAACTCTGCAAGGTCTAAAATGAAACTGTAATAGAATGTGGACTAAAATATAGAAACTGCTACTGACTGAACTGACTATACTGAACTAAAAAATAAAAGAAAAAATTCTAAAATGCAAATGTTTTTTGTCGATACAAGATTGCTCTAGAACCAGGGATTCTCCTACATCAATTAGATAGACTTGATTGGTTGGCTTCTCAAGTCAACTTTGCAAGAGGAAACAAGTACAACTATAAGGAATGTCAATGTGGAAGATAAAGTCATCAACTCGAAGATAAAAAGTTTTTGAACATACTTAAATAAAAAGACCATAACATCAAGGCACTACTTATACTTACATAAATATGCAGACTAAAATGCTCACCATAGCGATGTAGCCTTTACATGAAAAATGTGTGCTCTACCTAATGGCACATTAATCACTCATTTATCATGATTTAATTCCCTCTCCTTAGTGATGCTCTCCCCCCTCTTAGATGGTAAAACTCTATCCTTGCATACACCTCATGTACACAACGAGTAGTTAGTCTATTAACATAATAATAATAATAATATTTTAAATCATCATTGATTGCATGGAATAAACTCATTCTTCTAAGCTTGTTAGAACTTAATAATCATCATAATTATTTCTATTCTAAGTAGCTGACTTTGAAATAATAGATGAAATAAGTTTGTTTATAGAAATGGAGTGTGACATATCTCTATTGAAACATTTATTTCTATCCCTGCAATAAACTTTAGGTTCTTCTATATAAAACATAGAAATCTCTACTTTGAAATATGGTGTTATCTCTATAGCAAAACCTAACTCCTAGTAAAAAACATTGGTATTATCTTTGTAAAAAATGTGGTCTATCTCTACATAAAACATTAATATATTCCTTGCAATCATATTAAACCATCAATGGTGATCACTCACTAGTAGGTGTCAAAATATTTTACTATGTCTACCATTCACTCTTTGTAGGCATCATAATATTGAACCTTGAATGGTGACCTTGTTATCATTAGAACCAAACTTTTGTATTAAATTTTTATTATCATTGTTGAGATATAACAACATTGATTATTTAAACTGCACTAGATTCCTTCACGCATGTCAACTTCAATTTACTAGATCCCTCACGAAGGGTCGGGCTTCTCCATTTAGGAGTACGACTGAGAAGGCGCGAGCCTTGTGGTTGGGTGGTAAATCACCTTGATGATACTCTCTATCCACTAGGTTTAGTGTCAAAGATATGGTATGGTATCAAGGATATTGTATGGTGTGACATTCTTTTTTTATAAGCCTATATGGCTAGATGTTGTAAAGGACTTATTCCTATTTATAAACTATTTGACTAGATGTAAAGTTCTTTAATAATATAGATTTATGAAAGTTATATATTTCTTGAGTTATATTTTATGGGAAAAAATTTAACTCATTCCCTTTTTCTGTACATTAATTTATTAGAATAATATTAATTTATTCTATTTAATCTGAGTGAGTGCCACAAACAAAAACTTGACAACCATTATTTAGAGTTTAGTGTAGATGAAAATTAAAGAAATTGGTACAAGGAATTATTTAATGCATTATGGGATGATAGAATCACCCCTAAATGAGTTATTGGCATGTCTCCATTTTAGTTAGTACATGGAATTGGAAGTAAAATCCCAATACCTTTGGAACTCTATGCTCTACAATTAGAAAAAGTGATAGAGGATGAAGAATTCAAAGACTCACTTGAAAAGATGATCATGTTTTTGGAAAGGCTTGAAGAAAAACATGAAATTGGTGTAGAGAGAATATCTCAACATTAGGCTAAGGTTAAAAAAATCTTTGATAGTAGAGACAAAAGAAGAATTTTGTGATTGGTGATTTGGTGTTGTTATGGGACAAGTGAAGAGAGCCAAGGGGAGTTCATGGTAAGTTTGATTCGCTTTGGATGGGTCCCTTCCATGTTGGACACTTTTGTAGAAATAATACCTACTACTTGGTATATTTAGATGACACTCATTTTCCACTTCTTTATAATTGACATCATTTAAATTTATTTAAACAATGAAAAAGGGTTGTCCCCTGTTAGATAGAAAAGAGTGACTTAGCCTAAAAGGTTAAACTAGGTCAAACCCTCTTCTACAAACATTAAGACACAAACTAAGCTTGGCTTCTACCTAAGAAGGAGAGACAAACTATAGGGGTTTTATCCCTTTGTTTTATAGATGAGTGTCAACCAAATTCAACCAAATCTAACTAAGAAAACTAGGTCAAAACATCAAACCCTAGTTGACAAAGATCGGAGCATAACAGACTGTCGAAAGGAGAAACCCAAAAACTAAATAAATAGAAGAGGCTAGTGATTAGATCAGAACCTAGATCTAGGAGTAGAAACACCAAGGACTAGGGTACTTGGGTGCCCTAGACCCTAATTAGGGTTTTTAGACTGTGATGATTGTTGTGTCTTTGCCTTTTTGTGCTCCAACTTCTTATAACTTGTTTCTTGCAAATTCCTCTAGATTTGACCTGCACACACACAAGAAGGAAAATGGTTGGGTGATATTTAGGAGATTTCCTAATGCAGGAGCATCCCTAGTTCAAGAGAAATCTTGCATCAACCAAAAACATTTGCATTTCAGTTTGTTTGTAGTTTAGTTTATTTCCTTTTCTAGGTAGTTTAGTCAGTAGCAGTTTCTGTATTTTGGTCCGCATTCTACCGCAATTGCATTTCACATCTTGCAGAGCTGAACTTAGCATCTAGATTCATTCATCTACATCATATCCATAATTCAAAGCATTTGGATTAAGTACTGGAAGGATATCACTATTAGAAGATTGACTATTTTCTTAGAACAAGAGCATCTTAATAGTCTTTGACAATCAGCTAAAGGAGAAGACTTGTGAGGCATTCCTCAACTTGTGGAGTCTAACGACACATCATTCAATGATCTTTGGTTCATGGTTGACCTTCCTCAAGATCTGTACAATATTCCATACATTTTCGGAGGTGTTCTACATGATTAGGTACGACCTATTCATGTACACACATTACAACTCTTCATTGGAGTTTGTGACCTTCCTTGGCTGACACAGAGGAATATTTTATACCAAAGATGATATATGAGGATGTAATAGATCCCTAGGCAACCATTTAATGATTGATTTAGAATCCTTAGTTTATATGTGATGTGAAGGAGCTTCAATGCTATACCTTGTGCATATTTAGATATTTTGTAATCAGGCTTGCGAGCCCAATTGTAAGTCCGCATGTTGCCGGCCAATTTGTATTTGAATTCTATTATATCATGAATGAATGAATGTGTTTATTTCATATCTTTGAGTTGTTTTTGTTGTGTTTACTCTTGTTGCACAGCCTGGACAGTTCACTCTGTGAACCCTCCTACTATGACTGCACCAAGTGGTATCAAAGCCAGGTTTGAATCTTTGGGAGCAAGTTGAGTGAAGTAGGCGAGGGAATTCTGTAAGATCTTTCTGTGGATAGATCATCGAATTGAGGTAGGTTACTTGTGTCACAACTGATTGCCAATTGTGAGACAGTTGTCACCTTGTAGCCCGATCGTCGAACTTGAGACAATTTACACTTGATCCTAGGAAGAATGCTGCTGAGGAGAGTTGTTGCTGTTGGAACAATGGATGGTAGGATGGATGAGATGATGGAGATGATGAACACAATGTGAATTCATTTGGATGGTGTTGAAGAAGATAGATGAAGAGGATTGACATTGAGACCTAATGTTGAAAGTGATGATGAAGAAGAATTTCAATCCATTGAGTAAATTGGAGAAACCCTAGGAGGTGATGAAGAAGAAGAATCAGACCAAGTAAAGATGTTGCAAGCTATTTTGAAGATTGGAAAAAGACCTAGAGTTGATGTGCCAAACTATACTGGTAATTTGAACCCTGAAGAGTTGATCGACTGGATAAATGACATGGAAGAATACTTCGAGTATGAAGAGATCGAAGATCCAGAGAAGGTAAAGTTTGCAAAGACAAAATTGAAAGGACATGCTACTATATGGTGGAAAGAAGTTCAGTTGGAAAGAAATAGAAGAGGAAAAGAAAAGATTACAAAGTGGGATAGGATGGTGACAAAATTGAAGAATCAATTCATACCTGCTGACTATGAGTTAGAGCTATTGAAAAGGTTGGAAAACCTAAGACAAAAAGAGAAATTTGTGGAGTATAGTGAAGAATTTCATAACATGATTATAAAGACAAGACATAGTGAAGAAAGCAAGGACAAAGTGTCTAGATACATCAATGGACTAAGATTGAGCATTCAAGAAGAACTAAGTTTGGTAAGGATGATAGCTTTGGAAGAAGCATATCAGTTTGCCCTGAAAGTTGAAGAGAAGATGAATAAAAGACATGATCCAAGACAAAAAGGTAGAGGATGTAAATTTCAGAGAGGTAGAATATTTTTTGGAGGAGATAATCACATTCAGAGCAAAACAAGTTTGACAATACATTCAAGAAGGAGGACAAAGATAATAATGTTTATCAGAGAGATGACAGAAATTTTTACTAGAAAGGAAACCCTAGTGCATATCAAAATGAAGGATACAAAAGAGAGGGAAGATGATTTGATAAGAGAACATTTAGAGGTACTTGTTTCATGTGTGGAGGTGAAGGACATAGAGCATTTGAATGTAATCAGAGTAGTACAAGTAAGAGGACAAAAAATAGTGGAAGAGTAACCTATGTTGAAGAAGACTGTTGGATCACCTAGTTTTGTTGGTAAGCTAGAGAAAGGAGAATCACTTGTGATGAGGAGAGCACTATTTCAAGTAGAAGCAAATGAGGAACCACCACAGAGGAAAAGTTTGTTCAGGACAAGATGCAAATCAGGAGGTAAGTGTTGTAAAGTTGTGATTGATAGTGGTAGTTTAGATAACCTAGTTTCAGAGGAGATGGTGACTAAGTTGAAGTTGGAAAGATTGAAACACCCTAAACCCTATCAAATAGAATGGATTCAAGATGATCATAATGTACTGGTGAGTGAACAATGTTTGGTGAAATTTCATATTGGATCTTATCATGATGAAGTCTTATGTGATATAATGCCTATGGATGTATGTCATATCTTGTTGGGTAGACCTTGACAGTATGATAGAAAATCTATACATGATGGGAGAAAGAATACATACACTATAACATCAAATGGAAAGAGAATTACTTTGATTCCTTTAGAAGATGATCCTAATAGTGAAGTATGTCAGAATGCTAGAATCTATTTGGTAGATGGAAGAAAATTTCTTGATGGTTTGAGATATGAGAATATGTGTTATGCTTTGATTCCTAAGAAACCTAAAACATTGAAGGAGACTAAGGAATCACAACCGGAGGAGATAACATAGTTGGTGATAGAGTATGAAGACATCATATCAAATAATGTACCTAAAGGATTACCACCTATAAGGAGTATCAATCATCACATGGATCTTATACCAGGAGCAAGTTTGCCTAACAAAGCAGCACATCGAATGACACCAATAGAGAATGAAGAATTGAATAGACAGATATAGGAGTTGCTGAGGAAAGGTTTGATCAGAGAAAGTTTCAGTCCTTGTGTAGTACATACAGTATTAGCACCTACAAAAGATGGAGAATGGCGAATGTGTACTGACTCGAGAGCAATAAACAAGATCATAGTTAAGTATAGATTTACTTTACCCAAGATGGATGATATCATGGATTGTTTGAGTGGAGAAAGATATTTCACCAAGATAGACTTGAAGAGTGGATACCATCAAATCAAAATTAGAGAAGGAGATGAATGGAAGACTACTTTTAAGACAAATGAAGGATTGTATGAGTGGTTAGTGATGCCTTTTAGATTGACAAATGCACCGAGTACTTTCATGAGATTGATGAATGAAGTCTTGAAGAAATTCTTGGGTAAGTTTGCGATTGTATACTTGGATGATATTCTAATTTTTAGTAAGACAAAAGAGGAACATTTGTGGCATATTAGACAAGTTTTGCAGAGATTGAGAGAAGAGAAATTGCTTATAAATATCAAGAAATTTAGTTTCATGAAGGAAGTGTTGGTATATTTGGGATTTGTGATTTCTACGAAAGGATTGAAGATGGACCCTGAGAAAGTGAAAGCAATTGTTGAATGGCCTACACCGGAGAGCATTGGAGAGGTTAGATCATTTCATGGATTGGCTAGTTTTTACTGGAAGTTCATTAGAAATTTTAGTTTAGTATGTAACCCTATGATAGAGACAATGAGAGGTAACATGAAAGACTTTAAGTGGACATCTAGAGTAGATAAAATTTTTGAGTTGTTGAAGTAGAAAGTGATAGAGCAACTTGTTTTGGTGTTACTGGATTTCAATAAGGTATTTCAAGTTGATTGTGATGCAAGTGGAAATGCGATTGGAGCAGTGTTAAGTCAAGAAGGTAGATTTGTAGCATATTTCAGTGAGAAGTTGAATGATGCAAGGAGGAGATATTTAGTTTATGATCAAGAGTTCTATGCCATAATTTAAGCCCTGAAGAAGTGGAGACATTACTTGTTGCCTAAGGAGTTTGTACTATATACAGATCATCAAGCTTTGTAGCACTTGAACAGTCAAAGTAAGTTGAATCAAAGACATATAAGATGGGTAGAGTTCATGCAGAGTTACACTTTTGTGTTGAATCATAGGAGTGGAAAATTAAATAAAGTTGCTGATGCGTTGAGTAGAAGAAGAAACTTGTTGATAGAAATGAGAGTGGAAGTGTTGGGTTTTGATGAATTGAAGAACATGTATGAGGGAGACACTGATTTTGCAGAACCTTGGAAAGCATGTAAGGAACCTGTTGTGACAAATAGGAGTAAGTGGCTAGATTATTTCACTCAGGAAGATATGTTGTTTAGAGGAAATCAGTTGTGCATACCTAAGAGTTCAATGAGAGATAATTTGATCAAGGAGAAACATAGTGGTGGATTGGCAGGACATTTTTGCATTGATAAGACAGTGTCTTTGGTAAGTGAAAACTACTTTTGGCCTTAGATACATAAGGATGTTCAAAAATTTGTACAGAGTTGTAGAGTTTGTCAAGTTACAAAAGGGAGAAGTCAGAATACTAGATTGTATAGACCTTTGATAGTACCAGCGAGACCTTGGGAAGACGTATTAAGCATGGATTTTTTAATGGGATTGCCGAAGACATAGAGAGGACATGATTCAATATTTGTAGTGGTGGACAGATTTTCAAAGATGGCTCATTTCATACCTTGTAAGAAGACAACTGATGTAGTGCATGTAGAAAACCTATTTTTCAAGGAGATTGTGAGATTACATGGATTACCTAGGAGTATAGTTTTAGACAGAGACACAAAGTTTGTTGGATACTTTTGGAAGACACTTTGGAAGAAGATGAAGATAGATTTGAAGTTTAGTTCATCTTTTCATCCACAAACTGATGGATAGATAGAGGTCGTGAATAGGAGTTTGGGAAACTTGTTGAGATGTTTAGTTGGAGAGAAGACAAGAAGTTGGGATTTGATTATTTCACAAGCAGAGTTTACATACAATAATTTAGTAAATAGGAGTACCGGAAGAACACTGTTTGAGATTATTACCAGAGTAACACCTAGAGGAGTTGCAGAATAGAGGGATGTTGGAACATAAGAAAAGCATAGTGCAGAAGCAGAGGAATTTGTAGATCACATGAAGACAGTGTATAATCTTGTGAAGAAGCATTTGGAGGATATGAACAGTAAGTATAAGGAAAATATAGATGAGAAGAGAAGACATAAGGAATTTGAAGTTGCAAATGAAGTGATGGTATACTTGAGAAAAGAAATATTTCTAGTTGGGACATATAACAAGTTGAAGATGAAGAAGTTTGGACCTTGTAAGATACTCAAAAAATTTGATTCAGGAAATGCATATGAAGTAGAGTTACCGAAGACATTGGGTATATCACCTATTTTTAACATTGCAGAATTCAGTGACAGCATGGAAGAAGACTTGAAGTAGTTACCACAACAAGTACCAGAACAAATTGAAGACATTTTGGACATCACAGTTGGACGTAGCACTAGAGGAAGACAATACAAAGAATATCTTGTCAAGTGGAAAGGCAGTCTGGAAGAAGATTCAACATGGATTTCCCAGGCTGAGGTGGACTCTCTTGGTTCTCCCCTAGACCCAGCAAAGTGAGGGACTCACTTTTTTCAATAACCCTGGATGTCTGATGCAGGAGCATCCCTGGTTCAAGAGCAATCTTGCATCAAGCAAAAACATTTGTATTTTAGTTTGTTTGCAGTTCAGTTTGTTTCCTTTTCTAGGCAGTTCAGTCAATAGAAGTTTTTGTATTTTGGTTCGCATTCTACCGTAATTACATTTCACATCTTGTAGAGCTAGACTTAGCATCTAGATTCATTCATCTACATCATATCTAGAACTCATATCATTTAGATTAAGTACTGGAAAGATATCACTATTAGAAGATCGATTGTTTTCTCAAAACAAGAGCATCCTGATAGTCTCTAATAATCAGCTAAAGGAGAAGACTTGCGGGGCATTTGTTGACTTGTGGAGCCTAACGACACATCATTCAATGATCTTTGGTTCATAGGCGACCTTCCCCGATATCTGTACAACATTCCATACATTTGTAGAGGTGTTCTACATGATTAGTTCTGACCTATCCATATACACATGTTACAACTCTTCATTGGAGTTTGTGACCTTCCTTGGCCGACGCGGAGGAATCTTTTGTACCGGAGATGATATATGAGGATGTAATAGATCCCTAGGCAATCAATTAATGATTGATTCAGATTCCTTAGTTTAGATGTGATGCGAAGGAGCTTCAATGCTATATCTTGTGCATATTCAGATATTTTGTAATCAGTCCTGCGAGCCCAATTATAATCCCGCATGTTGTCAGCCAATCTGTATTTGAATTCTATTATACACTAAATGATTGAATCTGTGTTTGTTTCATATCTGAGTTGTTTCTACTGTGTTTACTCTTGTTGCACAGCCTAGACAATTCACTCTATGAACTCTCCTACCATGACTGCACCATTTCCTAAGTCAAGCTCTGTGAATGGTGTTTCCACCTCCACAATAGCAAAGATGGTAGATAAAGAGTGTGTGACCTAGGATGGAAGAGGCAAATATGAATTAGAATAGAATGCTATAACAAAGCATGAAAGAAAGAAGCCACCCTGATAATGGAGACCCTAGCATGCTTGATGCGGCATCACAACTTGACTCAAGAAGTTGGTGTAGCCCAAAGAAGTAGAAAGATCTTCACAAGACTTGCAATAAGTTAGTGCCACAACAATAATCCACCATAGAGAGCTTTAGAGAAGAGTAGAGATCATGAGAGAGAAGAAGAGAGAGTGCAAGAGTGCCTAGATTGCTTAGATGTTCAAATGAATGATTTAACTTACTTTTATATGCATTCCCATTGAATTTTAGAGAATTAAACCAAATGAGGCAAACATTAGGAATCATTTAAGATGTCCTAAGCTAACAAGCCACCCATTTAGGTTAGGGCTAAAGAAGGGTCTAGGGCACTTGGGTACCTTGGTTCTTTAGCCCCAAAACTCCCAAGACAAGACACTTTAAGTATTATTACCCCAACCTTATAATCATTTTTTGGGTTTTGTATATCAGGATCAAGAATTAGATGTTTAATGTTCAAAAAGGTGTTAAAATAGGTCCTAATTAACAAGTGCAACATTTTAGGTCCTCTCGAGTGGTAAAATAGGTGTAAAATGGTAGTGTACACATTTTACGACATAAAATTTAGCCCCGACTTTAGTGTGGGTATGGAATTATGTTTGAACTCACACTAAAGGATTGAGAAGACAAATTTCAAACACAACAAACATAGAGGCCAAAGAATTCCACCAGTTGTGGACTGTAGTATCCCCTAAGCTTAGAATTCTAAGGTTGCAAACACATATGATTTATTTTTAAACATACCCACCATAGAATGTCACCAAAATTAAGAGGCGATCAAGCCCCCAAGTTTAGAATTCTAGAAGTCTATGATGATTTGTGGACACATAAGACACATGAGATAATCCAGTCACACAGTAAAAGCATATAGAAAACATGAGATAAGACAAGACATAGACAAGGCATACACTTGAAAAATTGAAATGTATACACACAATACAAAGCATGGATGTCATACACAAAGTATACATGTAATACACAATAGATACATGATTGACACAAAGTATGCATGTTAGACACAAAGTATACATGAAAGACATAAGGTATACATGGAATACACATGAAAAACACTTGGAATACATGCCAAGCACTTGAGAGACATACATGAGGAATACATAGAGAGAATACATGTGAAGCACACATGAGGCATGAAGAATACATAGAGAATGAGAATATATGTGAGGAGAATATATGTATCAAATGACAATCATAAGAAACACACAACATAAGACCTTGAGTTAGAATGACAAAAGAGACCTTAATCTAAAAGGTGTCTCAATCATCATGCATCATTCCCCAAGATGCAATAAGAAGAATGCTAAGGGGTTAGTTAGAAATAATAAGCATAAGAGGATACAAACACATCATACACATAATCCACATCAAGAAATTAAATAATTATCAAAACAAATAAAAGCCAATACTACAAATGAACACATTAATAATCTTATAGAAGGATGAAGAATTTGTTTGAAATATTGGAACAATATTTATCAACACATTATAAAGTTCTTAGAAAGATCTTTAATATGGTCATATTAAGAGATATTCACTACCAATACTTTAATGGGCTCAATATTAATGTAGTGAAAGAGGCTTTGGACAATTTACAAGATTTTTTGCACAATGATCATCTAGAAGAAGAATAAGAAGATACCATACATAATGAGAGTGGTAGTGAAAAAGAGAAACAAACATGAAGATACATGAAAACCATTGCATTTCAATTTTTAGTCTCAAATCTAATGATTAAATATTTCATACAACATTAATACTTTGTAATTTAATATTTCACATTCAATTTTTGTATTTTTATTTTGAGGGAAATAGAGATACTTTGAATATTAATTTTTCTCCCTAATGTTGTAAAAAGGGAAATTATATAGGTATTTAGGGAAGGTTGTGACATGAGGTCTATAAATTGAACATTTGGAGATCAAAGAAGGGATTTTTTTGTTTTTCGACAAACCTGTAAAAATTTGTAAAGATTGTTGAGGGTAAAGACTTTGAGCTTTGAACAAAATTCTGAAATATGAATAAAGTATGAATCTAAACTTTTTTTTCATTCATATCTATTATCAAATTTTTCTTACGTCAAATATGACATGTCTATTCATTTTTCAAAATGTTTTCTATATAATTTGTAAACCTAATCATTTATTTTGTTCAGATCTCTCTATAAATTTTATGTGGGGCGAATTAAGGAATGTGATATCTTGGTAAAGTATACAACTCACCTTTTCATTCACTTAAATCATTTCTATTTTTTATAAAATTGTCAAAGCCCAAATGTAAATTTTTAAATTATACAAGTTTTGTGTAGTTTTTAGTCTTGGCTTTTAATAAGGAAGCCTTGCCGTCTTGAAGAGGGATTTTTATTTCAAAAATATAAATCTATTTACCAACACATACATAGATAACTATATAGATAGGTAGTTATGAGATAGAAGAATAAGAAAAAGATGTATAATAAAAGAGAGAATTGTGATATGAACAAGAAGATGTATGTATGTAAAAGGCATATGAATGTAAGATCATGATGAATGCATGAAATTTAATCTACTTGATATTAGATGAATAATATATGTAGTTCTATTGCATGATGCATGTACATGAATGTACATGTAATTTCTTTTAATTTTGTTTATAACTCACCATATATGTTATTCTTCCTCACTACACCACACCAAAGTACAAAACTAACATAATAAAAACCCATCCCTTTTACTCTATATTTTATGTCACCAATTTTCATTAAGATTATGTAGCCTACTCTATAGGAATCTATACTTGTTTCCTTTCTTCTTTTTGTATACTTGGCCATATCTAGGTCATGAAAAAAATTATCTCTATATCTTTATCACATTGTCCCCATCTAAGTACTCTTCCTTTTTACCATCATCCTTCTACCTTTCTCAATGTAATCTTGCATCCCTAATTTGTATGAAAAAATTGGATAAAATTAGGATCCAAAGTCTCTAAGGAAAAACTATAGCATTATATGCACTTATGAAGTTTCATCTTGATTAAGCTAACACTTTTCTCTATCATTCCTTTCTCATTTTATTTATTTTCTTGTTTTGTAATTATTTAGAAATGAAAGAGAACTAGAATAAATTAGATCACATAAAACACAAGTAAAAAACTACACCATTGGAACAAGTATGTACTCCCTTTATCTTTGATATACAATAGCTATCCATCAAGCTTGTCATATTATAATTAAAGGAGAAACACTAACCGATAAAAAATACACATGAAAGTCTATTCGATAACCAATAAATCATTTAACCATTGGATCATTATCATAAAAAATAATTATCTACACTCTTGTATTAGCATTATAGCATTGCATCATATACTACACTCTCAAAAAGGAACTTGCATGCATTCATGTGTGGTTTATATTCTATCATTTTACTTTAGCAAAGGTGTTTGATCCATTTGTCAAGGAAGTCATAAAATTTCCCCTTAAACTTAGCAAAACTTCAAGGTTCTTTTATCACATATTTGTTTTAGACATAGGTATAGCTAATAGCCCAGTGGGGTTTTGAACCCTAGTGTTGATCACAACAACCAAGTGAACTTACCATCACATTGTGCCCTTATGGGAAAAATACCCCTTATTTTACCATGTATATGAACTACCTATTTTTGTGTACCCCTTTTTTTTATTTCTACCTCTTTTGTATCTAAAATTTTTAAACCCATTTTTACCATGTATTCTAACAATCCATATAAAAATAAATTCAAAATATTATATAAATGGCATTGGGAACTATATAAAATAATAAACGCACTACTAGGCATTTTGTTGGTTGTGCTTCTACTCTTTCCAATTAATTTTCCATCCTTGTCATTTAAAATAATATTATAAAAATAATATCATGTTTCTAATCACCCTCCCTACTAGAAGGTCCACCAAAGATAAAAAGTGTAGGAAAATTAGACATACATTTCATTTTCATATTCTCCAAATGATACCATATATTTTCTAAGTTGAACAACTGGGGCACCAACAATTTAATTTGACCATAGAAGATTCTCTTGGGGTATAATATTTGTTGCAAAAAATATAGAAGCCCTAGATGTATATTACTTACCACTTTTGAAGGATTGTTCACTCCCTTTGTTGTTTTGATGGGTTTTCTTCCTACACAAAATGAATATTAGTTAGATCAAAATCATCTTCATAATGAGGTAGATAATAAAATTTTGAGCATAAATGTATCCTTTTATTAAAGTATTATATATACTTATAAGAAACATATAATTTATAATTGTCATGGTATTTTAATACAATTGAAATTTGTGTAGGGTTAATTTTAATGGTGAAATTTACATACCAATGACAATTCCTATTGACATTGTCTTTTATTATTGGGTTTATTTTGAGAGAATGTATTAGACACTTATATATTGATATGTTGTGCACTTTTATGCTATGTTTGCCTCCTTCCTTGATACCTATCCAACTTCATTTGTTGGCCTCATAGACACATTTTCACACATGTCATTTATCTATATCCTATTCACACCTACTTCTACACATTGGCAACATTATTAGAATTTATTCCTATATACTTGATCCCTACCTCAAAAATTTACTTGTTTCATGTCTCAGATCATTTATGCATGTAGAAGAGATCATATTTATTTTAGATTGTTCTTTCTTAATGTCAAACTTATTGCTACCCAGGTACATGCTACATAGTATAAAACAATGTCTTAGAAATAATTAAGAAAAAATGACATACATTGTTTGGCATGTAGATCATTTAAATATATATTTTTTCTTGCTCATTAATTGCCTTAAATTTTATGGTTATTCATTTGAAACACAATTAAATAATCTACAGAGAAACAGTAGACAACCATAAGAATGTTGAATGGTACTGCAAGCATTTAATAGGTTCTATTGGGTTTTAGTGTTTGTCATAGTTTTAAATACTTACGAATGATATATATAACATGTTCAAGATGTTATTTTCAAAACAAAACACAGTACATGGAAAACATCTTATAGAGAAAGGAGAGAGTTGATGTTGCATTGCATCCATGGTGAATTGCACTACACACCCTTATGTGGGAAAATTTTAGTCATGTATCTTTACAATTATATATTTTTTTAATAAAAAGGGGTAAAAATATATTTCAAATAAAGCAAAGAGTACAAAGAAAAGGCCAAAGGCCACGTAAGGATAACACCAAACCACCACCTAGAAGTTCTGAAGGGAACCCCAGAAAAAGAACAACTACATAACTTTGTCCTCCACAATTAACTTCTCCAAAGTCACCAAATACTCTGGGGGCAAGAGCCCCCAATCTTCCACATCCCACCCATCTAGCTTCTCAGAAGCCCATTTAGCTAGATAGTCTGCACTCTATTCCACTCACAAGGAATGTGACAGAAAGAAATGTAATCCAAAGTGGAACACAAATTCAAGATCTGCTTAGCCACCAAGGCTAAGTGCCAATTGGCTCCTTCCAATTTTTTCTCATTCAGCATATCCACAACAATCTATGAATTAGATTCACCAATGATATGCTTCTAACCAAGCAAACACCATCTCTTTAAAGCCTGAAGAATAGCTAGGGCATCCATAAGGTTATTAGAGTGATGCCCCTTATAAGTAGAGAAGAGAAAAACACCACCTCCATCACTGCCTCGACCAATGCCTCCAATTCCCACATGCCTAGGATTCCTTAGGAAGAGCCATCAGTGTTGAATTTCAAAATTCCCATAGGAGGAGGATACCTGTGCCCCTCCCTATGGATCTTCTACTTGGTCTACCTCAATCTTCTCCCTGTAGAGACACTTAATCCGTTGTGCATCAAACTCAAACTCCTAGTAGTAGTCAAATTAGTAGGATCCACTATCTCAGAAAGGTCACATTTGGCTGAAATAGTCTCCTGAAGCCTACTACCAATCTTTCGCCACGAGTGAACGCCCTCCATTTTTGAGCCCTAAAAGATCCTGCGATTCCTTTCTAGCCAGAGGTTCTAGATAAGGAAAGTGGGTCCCATCTTTACAATTATATATTACCTCATTTTGGAGTAGGGAATTGTTGAAGTTGATAGGGCTTTTCTTACTTAGAATTACTTATATACAACATGATAATCATGCTCCAAATAGAGCAAGTGTCATTGCTCAATGTTAGATATAAAAGGGTTCAACCAACAGAGTGGGAATTGGAATTATAATTAATGGTATACGTTTTTCTCACCTAATTCTATAAAAATGAGAGCATCATAGGTTTGCTCTTGACATTGCACATTAACTACATTGTATTCAAATTGTATTATCTTTAGAGCATTACATCAATATGACATTAATAGTTACACATGACTAAGCATATTCCATGATTGCTTGTTATGTCTTTGATCATTGTTCCAAAACTATTAAATTGGATCTTAAGAGTTTGACCAAAGGAGAAGATTCTGACCTACCAAACTCCTCAAAGGTGTTCATCAACACTACATGCTTTGTGGATTTAGATTCCCAAAAGTGGGGTGAATAGGTTCTTGGTAACTAGAATTGCACAAATTAAATGTATGGGAAGATATGAACTATGTGGACACAGATTGATTATATGGGTGCATAAATGATACATAGAGTTCTACAAGAAATTTTCAAGTCTAATAACAATCATATGACAAGGTTTGACCATGAGTTACAATGACGAATTCATAAATGCAATGTGTCATAAAATATTTGACAACCAACCTACAACTAAGAGCCCTAATTTTAGACCTAAGATATGATAGGACCAATCTTTTTTATATCAAATTGAGATATAAGTAAAGCCAAGAGATTGCCTTGGTTGGTAAAGAAAAAAAAGAAAAAGAGATTACCTTGCTTCAAGACACTTACTATCTATAGGTGGTGGAAGTAAAAGTAAATTAATTGAGGCCATTATGTTTACTCTTATTATTATCCAAATACAAGACACTTGCATCAGTGAATTTATGTCATTTCATTATAAGAACCATATTTGCACTTGGGGTATCTTTAAGGGCTGTGACTCTTTAACTAGCTATTTTTATCTTTTTGTCTTGTGCTCTTGTTTTCTTGTGGGTTCCTTTCTTGAGGACTATCTCATTCTTTGTAATTTCTGCTTTGATAAAAAAAAAAGGTGAATGGAGGGATTACAATTTTCTTCTTTCCCACAAATTTGTTGGACTATGGAAAAATTATGTTGATTCTACGTGTGTATTGGGAAAACATATGTGGAGAACGCAAAGACTTTAAACGTTAGAGCATTGCGCACCACACCTTAAGATACCTAAGGTTTTAAAAGTTAATATAAAAGGAAGTAAAATTGTGATTTAATCATTCATCTCTCTTCAACTAAAACTAGAGAAAGGCCCCCGGCACCATAAGAGATGAGGCCGGGATCATGCCTCGGACGAATGAGGTTCAGCCTCCCTAGACGAATTTGGCGGAATAAATACCCCTTAGTCCTTAGCTCTTAGCCAAAAAGGTTCAGCCTAAGACTAGTACTCCCATATCAAAAATGATCTTGTGGATGATCTCCATCACACCAACAAAAAAATAAAAAATAAAACACAAACAAACATTGAGACTGAATCATTCTAAAAAAAAAATATATAACAAACAGTTTGAGAACGTGATTAATTACATCTACCTGCAACATGACAAATTAGTCATCAAATGAACAGAGAGACCAATTAATTCCGAGAACATCGGGCATTGATAAATCCGAGAACATGGGTCCATGGTCTCACTTTCATGACGTGTGACTGAATCAACAGAGTTTTTTTTTTTATCTATAAGAGGAAGTAAAATTGTGAGTTAATCATTCATCTCTCTTCAACTCACTCCAGAGAAATGGAAGCCCATCTCCACCTGTATGAGTTGATATTTTCCGATGCCAAGCCCATGGCTCTCAAAGCTGCTGTTTTGCTTAACATCCCGCAAATTATAGCTACCCATGGCAGAGAAAATCCTCTCTCTGTGGATGACATTGCTCAACACATTTCTGCTGCCACAAAAGATAAGATTCCCCACAAGGAATACTTGTTTAGGATTATGAGATTTCTGGCTTCTTGTGGGGTCTTCACTGAAGAAGTGGATGAGCAAACCAACCAGATGAAATATGGATTGAACAGCGTTTCCAAGTTGCTGGTGAAGGAAGAAAACAGGGATTCCTGTGCGCCATTTGTGATGTTGATAGCAGATAAAGCGTACGTGGACTCTTACCACCATTTTCATGATGCTGTCTTGGAAGGGTGTCATCCCTTTATCAAAGCCCATGGCATGGGCCCCTGGGAATATGTGAAGACAAATGCTGAAGCCAACAAGCTTTTTAACGAGGCCATGGCCTGCGATACAAAAAATGTCATGACTTATGTGGCGAAGATGTATGATGAGTTCAAGAGTGTTAGGAGAGTGGTGGATGTAGCTGGAGGAATAGGCTCTGCATTGTCTGCTATACTTGCTCAACATCCCCACATACATGGCATTAACTTTGATTTGCCTCATGTCCTTGCAACTGCCCCTCCCATACCTGGTTAGCAACCTCATCTCAAATTTCATGGCATGAAAAAATATTAGGTTTTTCTTATTTGTGGATTTATAGTGCTGGATAGACTAGTATTTATTAGATTAGTATTTATTAGAGTAAATATACATAAAGAGTATTTATTTCAAAGGGAAGGATGTTCTTTTGTTTTTTCAAAAGTTTGTTGAGAGGGATTATTTCAAATTTTCAGTTAATCCAATCTTATTATTAAAGAATCGTAGTATATAGATGTATGTGTTTTCATGTTTTTTTTAATGTAATCCGTCTTGAAATTATTACTTTCAAGTTGTAGGTTTGGAGGTGCTTTTGCTTGTTTTCTTTTACCTCTTATTCTTTTTTTTTCTGCATGGTAAAAGAAAACATTATGATATCTTAGGTGGGATTTAGGACTTAGACACTTCTATAAGAAAATGTAAAATTATGATATCTTACGTAGGACTTAGGACTTAGATACTTCTATAAGAAAATATAACATTATGATATCTTAGGTAGGACTTAAGACTTAGATACTTCTATAAGTACTTGGAGAAAAGGTAGTGTTGTGATATTAGTATGTTTGAAGGTTTAAGTTCAAATCTTGCTTAATAATGATTTAAATTTGATATTTTAATATGGTATATTCTTATATATTTTTAAGAAAAATGCACAAGCAATTATTTTATATCATTAAATTAGTTGGTGTGATTATAATTTTTATATATTTTGTCAAAAATGTTAATAAATAGAATGAGATTGATAAATAATATATTTATTTAAAATCACATATTTAAATTAAATAAAAACAAAATCTAGTATAAAAATAATTTTATTTGTTAATATAATTATATTGTTACATAAGTAACTGTATAAATGTTAAATATGTGCTTTTTATTTTCATTTCATAAATTTATGATTTTTATGTTTTATATTTTAATTATAGGAGTGGAGCATATTGGTGGAAACATGTTCCACCAAATTCCTTCAGCAGATATAGTTTTCATGAAGGTAAAACTTTGACATTAAGGAACAACATATTCTAGTCTTCTATGAATTGTTATCTTTCTTTTTTAAATATAAACTATGTTTGCTCATAGGTTATTATTATAATTATTGCAGTGGATTTTACATGATTGGGATGACAAAAAGTGTGTTGAAATTTTAAAGAAGAGCTATGAAGCAATACCAAAGGATGGGAAGGTCCTAATTGTTGAAGCACTACTTGATGGTTCCCAAGGAAGTTCAAATCGATTAGGATTACTATTTGATGTTGCAATGATGATCTTTACTACAGGTGGAAAGGAGAGAAGTGAAGAAGAGTTTAGCCAATTATTCTTCAAAGCAGGATTTAAGAGCTACAATATCACAAAGCTACCTTTTCTCCAAGTACTTATAGAAGTATCTAAGTCCTAAGTCCTACCTAAGATATCAAAATGCTACGTTTTCTTATAGAAGTATCTAAGTCCTAAGTCATACCTAAGCTTTCATAATGCTACATTTTCTATAAATAATTATAGAAGTAATTCTATCCTAAGACATACTTTTATCTAAATCTCATGTAACTATTCTAAAGTGTCATTTTCTTTTGAAATGATCTTAAGTTGTAAAAATATATTTCTATATGAATGACTATGGGTGTGTTGTTTATTAAATACACTTGACTGAATGTTAGCATATCTCCTTTTATATTTTTATTTTTATAAATGTAATGCTGAAAATTGTATAGCTTGCACTTTTCCCCTTTATTTTATACTTACTTTGATCTAGTTACCCTTTATGTAATGACTAGTGTATAAGGAGTATATTTTTCCATTAAAGTTGAAAAATTACATGAGTCTTTCTTCATTCCAATTTATTGAATCCCAAGAATCTTCAATTGAGACTTGCAGTTCTAAATTCAAATTTTCAAAATCAAAGTTGTTCCCTCTTATTTTTACTAGTTGTTGCCAGTCAACTTAAATGCAAATTATTTGAAATTGTATTCTAGGGTATTGTATACATGTACAAAAACTTGAGGAATTCACTTAGTAGACTTATCTCATAAATGTAACTACCCTAACTAAAGCTTCTTTTGAAAATTTGATGATTGATTCCAATAAATAAGAAGATTTAAGAAAAATCTTAGTTAATAACAATTAATTAATTGTTGACCCAAATGAATTAAGTAATTAGTCAAATCTAATCATAATATATAAATTAAGTAAATGAAATATATATTATATTCATTTAGCTTTAATAATTAAATTTAATTTCTAATCAATGGAATTAATTAATATTTAACTAATTATTTATTTATTACATATAAATAATTACTTAAATATTATTATAAATATGAGGGGCATTATAATCTTTATACAATGACTAGCATATAAATGACATATCTTTTAGTTTTAGTTTTTGATAACACAAAGAATCTCAAGTCCGATATACAACAACCCTCATTAGGAGCATGATGGGTGAGTTAGGACTATAACTCTATGACCACACCTCAAAAGCCTCCTATCATGAGTGTAGTATTTAAATCATAAAATTACAAGAGTCTTGACTAATTCCAACTTCATTTATCCCAAGAACTTTCAGATTTCTTGGTCATTGCCTCTAGATCAAAATCACAACATGAAATTTACCCCATTTCTTTTAAATTTCAGATTTTAAATTGGATTCACTCCATCCCCTTCATACTATCATTAAACACTAATTCAGCACAAAAAAATTCAAATTGTATTTTAGGGTGTTTGTATAAAATTACAAACATTCGAGGGATTCACTTAGAATTATCCCATAGTGTTTCTATTCATGGAATCTTAAAAAATACCTCTCATTTTCATTTCTAACCTCCTCTCAAAAACCATTCCTATTAAAGTGTTAAAGGGCAATTGTGTCCTACTAAATTTAGAATTATTGGGTTACCAAAATACACATTTTTGTCATTAGCACAATTTGTCAATTATACTGAACAAATGATTAAGAATATAGGAATGATGTAAACTAATGTTTTTGGCATTTTGTATGTAGATTTAACTTATAATTTTTTGAATTTTTAAAAAATGTAATTTCTATAATTTTTAATTATTTTTCAATAATTTTCTTTTCCTACTATTTTTATTGAGTGACATTTTACCTATATAACTTTTCTTGGATGATTTCTTGGGAATTGATCATTAGCTCTAATATCTAATGTGTCAATATTCTTTTGAAATAGATCATTAACTCTAATATCTAATGTGGATGTTTTCTTGGTAATTTGTTATTGAATATTTTATTTATTATTATGTTCTAATGTGTACTAACAAAAATATTATACCTATATTTTATTATTACACATTTCTCTTTGTGTATATATTGATTTTCATTGAAACAAGAACATTTGTGCATAATATAGTGCAACTTCTTGAGATTTGTTTTAGCATAGTTTGTTATTTTTTCTAATGTCTTCAATAGAGGTCATTATTTTCAAGTAATGGATCTACATTGATTAGAAAATTAAATAATTATATAATAATATGTTTGTGTGTGTGTCTCAAAGGGGTTGTGCTAAAATAGAAAGGCCATTGGTTTCTCAAGATGGAGATCCAAGTTTGAATCCCCACAGTGAGATCTAAAGGTGGAATTATAAGTGGTGACTCTTGGACTTCCATTATGGCTTCTAAGTTGAGTGTGACTACTACATTGATTAATAAGTTGAATATATTGAATAAAGTGGGAGTTGTGCTAGGATAGGAGACCTCCCTTATGGCTTCCACTATTATGGGGTAGGCTAAAATACCATCTTACCAATTAAATACACACACATGCACAAAAAAATATATTATAGTTTTTGGAAATCTAAGACCAAGAGATAAATACCTATAAAATATCATCTTTAGATGACTTTGTTTTACCCCTCAAAAGGTGAGGTGAATTGGTTTTTCTATCATCATTTTAATAGGAGTGGAAGAGGTTGTGTTAGGATTTCCACACCTGGGGGTTCAATCTAACCATTATAGACTTAGATCAAACCTACTATCAGTTGTTCTTCCATATACCCCTTAAGAAATTGATGTAACATAGAAGGTATTTTTACATTACTATATGTAAGGTCTACCATGTAAAATATCAAATCCTTTTGAGGAAGGATTAACATGACATAAAATTTGTACCATTTTTGAACCAACCTCTAAAGGTAAGATAATGCATCCCATAGTTTTATTCAACATGCCATTTGTCATTTTAATGAGACTTTAGAATGTACATAAGCTTGTTGTTGAATGCAATTATTAAACAAGAGTTCCTTCATGTAAACATTAAATTGACATGCTAGAAAACAATTAGTATAGAGTTTCAAAGTTTGAACCACTTTCTCTAAAGGCTCATTCAACTTGACATCCCTCTATATCTCTATCCCTATCTATCCCTCTCTATCTCTATCAGTCTATCTCTCCCTCTCTCTATCTCTCCACCTCTCTCTCTTTCAATATCTATCTCCCCCTCACTAGCTCTATCTCTTTCTATCTCAATCTCTCCCTCTCTCTATCCCTGCCTTTATATCTATATCTCCCTCTCTCTCATTCTTTATCTCCTCCTCTCTATCTCTCTCCATCTCTCATGTTCTCTATCACCCTATCTCTTTGTCTCTATCTCTCCCTCTCCCTCCCTCTCTCTATATATATTTCTATGTTTCTCCCTCTCTATATCTCTATCTAATACAAGAGGTTTCTCCCCTCTGCCAAACACAAACATTCAAACAAAATCACATAGTACTCAAAGGAATACATTCATATTGAAATGGGCAATACTCTGCCCCAATTCAATACCAGATTGCAACAAAAGAATTTGATTTTTATTAATTCAATCAACACACTATGATTCAGTGACCAAAATTACAATAAAAGTCTTCAAATGACCTTTCTGAGCTTACACATATATGCATACTCCAACTTTCAATCTGGATCTTCACTCCCACTCTCTCCAATCTGCACCTCCTATGTTTGGTGACTTCTATTCCCTCCTCTTTTTTCTCTATATCAATCATACTCTTTTTCCCCTTTCCAGATTCCACCCTTGACTATGCAACAACAATCTCAGTGTTACTCTACCAATTTCTCCCTGCTATTTCAGTTGTTCCTATGTTCTCCTTTGATAGCCAGCTTCAATCTTTTATCTTTTGTTTTGATTTGGAACAATAATTCTTTTATATCTCTTTACCTCCAATTACCTATGTTTGGCAACAATTTCCTTTTCTTTCCATTGTCCTGTTGTTCATCCCAGTCATTTGTCTCCTTCCTTTTTTCTTTGTGGAAGACTCAACCTCCAACTATATTTTTTTATTCAAGTCTCATGGTAGCGAAATTTTATCTTCTACAACAATTTATGTATGCTATGGGCCGCTAACTCTTTTCGTATCTTCTCTTTGGCTAAATTCCCCCTCTCTTCTTCCTACCACATTCCTTTTTATGCATCCCTACTTCCAAACTTCCATGCTATTCCCCTGTATGGTCTCTCTCATGTCTTTTTTTTTTTCAAAATAATAAAATATAAATTCTTTTTTTCTCCTTCCCCAAGGTGTTCCTCTTTGCCATGCAACCTCATGGCATTTCAAATTCCTTTGTCAAGTTTGTTTTGATTGTTCAAAACATCATGCACTAATTTGGAGGTGTGTAGATATTATTTTTATTTGTTTCATTTTCTTCTGTATCCATAGTAGCTTCCTCTTATTTAAATTTAGAATTCACATCCCTCTTCCAACTATGGTTTCTTAGTTACTTTGTTTAAAATTTTTATTTGAAAGAATAAAATTTTCAACCTCATCCCTTTTTATCAGCCAACAGAGAATATAATCATATCTCTTATGAAGTGAAACAAACTTCTATTGGTCCTAGGTTTAGATGGAGGTACTTGTCTCCATGATCTATGTTTTCAAAGGAATTGAAATAAAAATTTCTCTTCCATAAAATCAATCACATATCATTGAAATAAGAAAATATGTGGGCTATGCCAAACAATGTCATTCAATAATCAACCCACGAAGATGAAAACTAACTTTTGTCATAATTGTTTACTAGAAGCTTAGATTATTTCAAAAACTTGCATAGATGTGCATATCAACATTATCTATCTTCCTACCAAGTCATTCTACCTCAAACCTCATGGATTTTGAAATTTTAAAACTTCGCCAAATTGCCAATAGAATTCACGAAACAATTAATTCTCCAAAACTGTAAAATGGATGACTATGAAACCTTCATTATAAAATCTAGGATAGAGTAAAAAATTTCTTGTACGATGGGTTTCCAAGAAACCTCACTAATTTTCTAAAAGAATTGTTTCAGTGAAACTATCTGATGTGTGTAGAAGCCCAAGTATGAAAAAAACTCAACTCTGTCAAATCTGATCACTCCACATGTACCCAAGGCTGAGATATGCCAAAAAAATAACCAAACTGAAAGAACAACAAACAAATTTTTTTTTTGGTTGATGTTGATTGCCAGTTCGTCTGGATGGTTCTGCATCAGACACGCCGGGTAGGAATTTTGTGAGCATACACTCACAAATGTGGAGTTGAATGGTAGAACCATTCTTTTAGATTGCAAGCAATCTGCAGTGAACTCCATCACTGAAATATGTGCACCATAAAATTTTTCTTTTTCCTATTTTTCCAACATCTCACTAGAACAAGCTTCATGCTCATCCAACAAATCTACACTCTCTTCCTCCTTCCTCTCGTGGACTTGCATCCACCATGTATCCTCCTCCTCCTCCAAAGTTTCTCTCTTTTCCTCTCATCCTTCATGGGATCCAACCCACCATCATCAACCAGCCATCTCCACCAAACAATCAGACTTCTCTTCTACTCTTCCGTGGGTTTTGACCCACCAAATTCCCTCATTATACACATCACAATTTGCAGCATATACATACAAATCTTCCCCTACAACTTCATGGAAATCAACAATTTCTATCTACTCTTCTCCATACTCTTTAACCTTCAACATTACAAACGAATGCAAAACAATATCATCACAAAATGTAGAAAAAATTACCTCCTCTTTTTTTTCTACAATGTAAATCCAGTGGACCGTCTTTAGTTGCAACCTTCATCTCATCCTTTTCTATGAGGTTTTCATGTACCCCATCTACTCTCAGCATCATCTTCATGTCTTCAACTATTGTACTAAGTCTCCCAACTGTAGCATCTTCAACAACTTCTTCACACAAACATGTTGCATCATTTATTTTCTTCCCATCTATTTGCAATGTCTTATCCAATTCAGCAACAAAAAAATCCCCATCAATTTCCTCTTCATACAATTCAGAAAAATTAGAAGTTACCTCTTTACTCTTAGCTACCCCATTCATCGCCTTCAAGTGCTCACTCAAACTGAACAATTCTTCTATCCTCTCACTTTCTTCTTCAAACAAATTATGCTTCCCCACAATAACCAAATCTGTAGCATCCTCATGGAAATTGAAGTCTTCCATGTATCTACCTTCCCCTTATTCTTTATCCTCTATCACATTCATCATTTCAAACAAATCAAACTCAAAATTATCAAATTGTACCTCATTTATTTTTGTTGTTCCAATTTCCTTACCTGCATTTTCTGCTACACCATTCAACTCTTCACGATCTTCTACCTAGTCTCCTTCTAGCATATGGTTTATTTTCTTCATCCCCTCCTTCCATAGGAGATCATTCTCTTCTTCATCCACTTTCTTGTCAGATATAGGGCCTTCTAGCTTTGTTATTTCTACTTTTACATCTGTCGCAACTTTCCACTCTTCAGCTGCAAGTTTGTTACCTTATTCTTCTATCTCCTTAGATCCTCCAAAGGATATTTTGCTGTTGCTGCTATGTCAATTCCATCTTCTTCATCCATGTCTTTCAAAAGGCATATCTCTGCTACAAACTCTAATGCTTCCACTCTTCTCAACTCTTCATGAATTATCTCTTCATCACCTCGTTGTACCACATATTTCATGCCCTTCCATGGGTCCTTCTCTACTGCAATTTCATGTTCCCCATCTTTTCTATTTTCCAAATGGTATGATATAGATAAACATTCTTTCGTCTCCTTGTTTTTTCTCTTTTCTGATTTTCTTTCCTTTTGGAATGTCTGGGCTCCTCCCATATGCTCTTCTTTTCATGCCCCTTTCATCAAAGGGTTGCACCTCTTTTTCTCATCCTTTGCAACCTTGGTTGCAATCTCCTCTCTTCCGTCTCAATCCTTTTGCACAAGAATCTCCTCTTCTTCATTCTTCATATCCACTGCCACTTCTTGTTTCTTCTTTTCATCTTTCTCTCAAACACCTTCTTTATGGCATGTCTTCATTGCAAACTCATCCCTCTTACCTTTGTCATGCTCCATAGCTTCCAAACAGTCCCATTTTTCCAACAACCTATCAATCCCCTCAATATTTTTATTCGTCTCCCTAAGGAATCCCTTCCTTTTGTACCTTCTCTAGCCATCCCATATGACTAGCTTCCACACATATATTTTCATCCTACTCACTATTGCAATATTTTACATCCACTTTTGTTACCCTATAACAAAACTCTCACCACTATCATCTACCCAACAAGATTCTAGAAGATGCAGCTCTCCACGACCTCTTCTACCCACTTCCTCTTAGTGGAAGAAGTATACACACCTTAGATACCCAGCTTCATCTCTGTTGGAGGACAACTAACATGATCTCATAGAACAACTCTCTCTCATAGCTTCATCGCTTCATTCTTCATCACTCTTCACCTACAGGTCCTGGTGCATACTCTGCACTCTCAATATCTTGTGGCTCTAATACCACTTGGTGCAAGAGGTTTCTCCCCTCCACCAAACACAAACATTCAAATAAAATCACATAGCACTGAAAGACATACATTCACATTGACATGGGAAATGCACTAGCCCAATTCAATATCGAATTGCAACAAAAGAATTTGATTTTTATTAACTCAATCAACACACTATGATTTAGTGACCAAAATTACAAAAAAGTCTTCAAATGACTTTTCTTAGCTTACACATATAAGTGTACTCCAACCTTCAATCTAGATCTTCATTCCCACTCTCTCTAATCTACACCTCCTTTGTCCGGTGACTTCTATTCCCTCCTCTTTTTGCTATGTATCAATCATACTCCTTTTCCCCTTTCCAGATTCCACTCTTGACTATGCAAAGACAACAATCTCAGTGTTACTCTACCAATTTCTCCCTTCTATTTTAGTTGTTCCTATGTTATCCTTTGGTAGCCATCTTAAGTCTTTTATCTTTTGTTTTGATCTAGAACAATAATTCTTTTATATCTCTTTACCTCCAATTACCTATGGCTGGAAGAAATTTCATTTTCTTTACATTGTCCTATAGTTCACCATAGTCATTTGTCTCCTTCCCTTTTTCTTTGTGGCAAACCCAATCTCCAACTATATTTTTTTATTCAAGTCTCATGGCAAAAAATTTTTATTTTCTATAGCAATTTCTGTATGCTATGGGCCACTAACTCTTTTCCTATCTTCTCTTTAGCTAAATTCCCTCTCTCTTCTTCCTACCACATTCCTTTCTATGCAACCCTACATCCAAACTTCCATGCTATTCCCATGTATGGTCTCTCTCGTGTCTTTTTTTTAATAATAAAATAGACATTATTTTTTTCTCCTTCCCCAAGGTGTTCCTCTTTGCCACATAGCCTCATGGCATTTCAATTTCCTTTGTCAAGTTTGTTTTGACTATTCAAAACATCATGAATTGATTTGGAGGTGTATAGATATTTTTTTATTTGTTCCATTTTATTTTGTATGCATAGTATCTTACTCTAATTCAAATTGAGCATTCACATCCATCTTCCAACTATGGCATCTTAGTTACTTGTTTGAAATTTATGTTTGAAAGAATAAAATTTGCAATCTCACCCCTTTCTATCAGCCAATAAAGGATATAATCATATCTATTATGAAGTGAAAACAAACTTCTACTGGTCCTCAATTTAGATGGAGCTACCTGTTTCCATGATCGCTATTTTTAGAGGAATTGAAATAATAATTCCCTTCTAGAAAATCAATCACATATCATTGAAAGAAACAAATATGTGGGATACACCAAACAATTCCATTCGACAATTGACCCACGAAGCTTAAAACTGACTTTTGTTATAACTGTTTACTAGGAGCTCAGATTCTTCCAAAAACTTTCATAGATGTGCATATCAACATTATCTAGCTTCTTGCCATGCCATTCTACCTCAAACCTCATAGATTTTAAAATTTTAAAACTTCACCAAATTTCCAGTATAAGTCACAAAATAATTAATTATCCAAAACCATAAAGCAAACGACTATGAAACCTTCGTCATCAAATTGAGGATGAAGTCAATAATCTTCCTGTAATAGGGTTTTCCAAGAAACTATTGGAAACAATCTGGACAACTAAGAGGGGGGGTGAATCAGTTGTCCCTAAACATTAACTTTTAAAACTTCTTTGCAACCAGATTAATGATGATAACATTAAAGCATTGATCAACACATGAGTAGAAACAATATGAACACATAACACCAGAATTTTGACATGGAAAACCTAGTTAAGGGAAAAACCACGGTGGGGGTTAACGCACAAAATGCATATCCTGTTAAAAGTACTTTAGAAAATTAGAAGGCACATGCCTTCGAGCACACTGCCTAGAGCTCACTACTCAAAAGAGAGGCTCACTGCCTACTTAATTTATATAGAATATAAAGAATTAACTGAGAAGTAGAATCTACTTCATGCCTGATTGAGTTTCAATGAATGATCAAGAATTTCTCCTTTGCCTCAACTTCTTCTTCACACTCTATACTTCTCTCATTCCTCTTCTTCGCTACTCTACTCCTGATCCTTTTTTGGATATTATCTGATTTGCACAAGGATGATTTTCAATGACTCTTCAACAAGTATTTATATGCTTCATCAACCTTGGAATGATCAACAAGGTTAGCGAAACTTGACGTGGATCTTCACACTCTTGGCCAAACATAACTGAGACTTGAATCTACTTCTACAATCACTCCATGCTTCATAAAGATGCCCTTAAGGCATCCGCAACATGCTACGAACATTCGGTCAGCCAAGACTAGGAAGAACATCAACCTTAAAGAAGAAATCTTCAATCAACAAACTCAAACTTCAATGCAGACCTCCAACATAGTAGCCACATGATCCAGAGACCTCCACAAGCACATTGAAACCACCAACAACATTCACTCTAAATGATATTGCCAGAAACATTTGAATCTTCCTTTGGAACCTCAATAACACTCTCTGCCATGACTATCAAATTAGAAGGATAGCTTGCGAACCTCCAAACCACAAACCACTAGAGTTGATGATACACACTGACTTCCCAAACATGCCTTCAGATCCGTAGATCACAATTTTATATTACAGGAGCAATCCAGACCTCTTTCCTATCACTCTGTCTTTCCTAAGTATTGCAGGAACTGGTTCTACTTAGATGGCCATAACTCCTTCAAATATTCATGTGGACTTCTCAAATCTTAACTAGCGCAACCTCTAATAATCCTCTGCACATCCACATGATCTGCATGTATTGATTGTTATTAATTTTCTCAATATCCTCAACAATCTGGTCTTCTATACAAACAACAAAATAGGATACAGTTGACACTAATGGCAACAAGAATATGTTAACATCAATAACAACACCACTTAGGCACATATTTGCAACAATCTACCCCTTTGTCATTGATGGCAACATATGATGTGAAAAACTAATTTTAACCATCAAGACAAGAACTTCTCCCCCTTTCTCTTCTCACTTCTGCAACTAATTTCTTTACTACTCCCCCTTACATCAGTAACTAGTTTTTCACATGACTTCTCTCCTCCTTTGACATCAATGCCAAAGGGCACATATTTGCATATTGACTACTCCCCCTTTGAGTAGTACCTCCTTAACATCAATCTGGATCACAAGATATGAATGTGAATTCCATTGGACTGATGCACCTTAGTGCATCTTAGTTCTGATCAGGAGGGGTAATAACCCCTAACTTCTCTCTGAGATACTCAAAAGTATCCTTGGGAAGAGGCTTAGTGAAGATATTTGCAATTTGATCCTTGGAAGGTACAAATTCCAACTTGACTTCATTCTCATTTACTTTCTCTCTCAAGAAATGAAACTTGATAGATATATGCTTTGTTTTTGAATGCAATACTGGATTCTTTTAAATGCTTATAGTGTTTGAATTATCATAGAAAATTGTGACTGGCTCCTCAAACACAATTCTGATGTCCTTCAACATTTGCTTCATCAACAAAACTTGAGTACAATTATTTGCTGCTGCTATATATTTTACCTCTGTAGTAGACAGAGATATTGCCTCTTGCTTTTTGTTTATCCAAGAGACCAGTCTTCTCCCCAAGAAGAAAGCACCACCACTAGTACTTTTTCTATCATCCACATCTCCTACCCAATCAGCATCTATGTATGCATGAAGAGTGAAGTCATTATCCTTTGGGTACCACAGTCCATAATCAATTATCCCCTTGATATATCTAAAAATTCTTTTGACTGCCACAACATGGGATTCTTTTGGATCAGCTTGAAATATAGCAACAATTCCAACTACATTCATGATGTCAGGTCTAGTCTGAGTCAGATAGAGCAGTTCTCCAATCATTGATCTATACCTTTTCTGATTTGCTTTTAGGGAGTCATCATCTTTGCTTAGCTTACATTCAGTTACCATAGGAGTACTTACTGGCTTTGAATCTTCCATTCCAAACTTCTTCAACAATTCTTTCACATATTTGGACTGAGATATGAAGATACCTTTATTTGTTTGAACAATTTGCAGACCTAGGAAGAAATTCATCTCACCAAACATTGACATCTCAAACTCAATTTTCATTTGATCAACAAATGCTTTGCACATGCATTCATTTCCACCAAAAATAATATCATCAACAAAGACCTCAACAATCAGAATGTCCTCATGATTTATCTTGAAGTATAGATTACTATCAGTAATTCCTTTGCTAAATCCTAGCTTAAGCAGATGCTTATCCAATCTGACATACCATGCTCTTGGAGCTTGCTTGAGTCCATACAAGGCTTTTCTCATTCTACAAAATATATCTCCTTGATCAAACAACTAGAATCCTTCCGATTTTTCAATGTAGACTTCTTCCTCCAAATCTCCATTTAGGAAAGTCCATTTGACATCCATCTGATAGATTTTAAAATCTTTGAAAGAAGCAAAAGCAAGAAATAATCTGACAGCCTCTATTCTTGCCACCAGATCAAAAGTTTCTTCAAAATCAATTCCTTCCACTTGAGAATAGCCTTTACATACCAACCTTGCCTTGTTTCTTACAACCTCACTATCTTTATTCAATTTGTTCCAGAAGACCCATTTGGTTCCAATCACATTTTTGTCCTCAGGTCTAGGAACAAGATCCCAAGTGTGATTCTTTTCAATTTGCATCAATTCTTCTTCCATTGCCTTATCCCAGTTTTCATCATTGCAAGCTTCACTTACTGATTTAGGTTCAGTATTTGAAATCAAATAAATTTCTTCTTGATCTTCAACAACTCTTCTCCTAGTTTGAACACCTCTATTTTTATCTCCTATGATTTGATCTTCAGGATGATTCATTCTTACATACCTGGGAGTTTTGGGAATTATTTGAACTTCTGTTTCTTGAACTTGTTCCTCATCTTCTGCACTAATCTCTTGAGTTACTAGTGTTACCAGATCAATCTAAATCTGGGTTTGGATTTGAACTTATCTTCCTTGATTTTGACTTTCATCTTGATCATCTAAATCATATCTGCAATACCTAGAGTGACCTTCTTTTCTTTCATCAACTTTAACATTAGCACTTTCAACAATCTTTTTCAATCTTTTGTTGAAGCACCGGTAAGCTTTACTTTGAATTAAGTATCCCAAGAATATTCCATCATCACTTCTTGCCTCAAACTTGCCTAAATCCTCATATCTTTTGATATAGCATTTACTACCAAAAACTTTGAAATATCTCACAGTAGGAGGATGACCAAACCATAGTTCATAAGGAGTCTTACCAAAATTTCCTTTGATCTGCACCCAATTAAGAGTGTAGACAATAATACTCATAGCTTCCCTCCAATAAACTTGAGGAACATTTTTTTCCATCATCTCCTAGCAGCTTCTTGAATGGTCCAATTTTTCCTTTCCACAACTCCATTTTGCTGAGGAGTCCTAGGAGTAGATAACTATCTTTTTATTTCATGCTTTTCACAAAAAGCATCAAACTCACCGAAAGTGAATTCTCCACCTCTGTTAGATCTTAGACACTTCAATTTCCCACCAATATCATTTTCAACCATCATCTTGAACACCTTAAACTTATCAAGGGCTTCTGATTTTTCTTTTAAGGAGGTTACCCACATCATCGGGAGTAGTCATTAATCAGCAACATGAAGTATCTATCTCCTTGTACACTCCTAATTCTAGTAGTACCACAAAGATCAGTATGTACTAGTTCCAATCTCTCACTTGAACCTTGTTCCTTACTTTTGAATGAACTTTTGTTTTGTTTACCCAATTGAGATTATCTGCAAATGCTATATGGTTTCACAAGTCTTGAAAGATCTCTTACAGCTTGAGTGGAACTTATTTTGACAATGTTATCAAAATTCACATGACACATCCTCCTATGCCATAACCAACTTTGATCTATTTGAGCAATCAAACAACTTTTGCCTGAACTACTTAAGTGAAAGATGTTACCTCTAGTTTGAGTACCAGATATAATTTCAGTTCTGGAACTTTCCAAGATTTTGCATTTTCCATCCTTAAACCAGAGATCATAACCCTTCTCCACTAGATATCCAACACTGAGTAGATTGTTTTTTAGTCCTTCCACATATAGAACATCATTAGTGTTGTTCTTACCATCAAAAGAGACGGATCCTCTGCCACAAATTCTACCAGCTGAGTTGTCTCCAAATTTTACAAATCCTCCTTCATAATTTTCAAAACTCACAAACTTACTCTTGTCACCAGTCATATGATGAGAGCATCCACTATCAATCACCCATTCATCCTTTTCAACAATCTGACCAGCTAAGGCACTTTCCACATTTGTATAGCTATCAGATTTGGTAGACATTGGATCTTCTTCTTTAATAGCAATAAACACCCAATCACCTTCTCCATGATCAAATTCATCATCTATGACTCCTTCTCCAGTTTCTTGGACATAATAACAATTCTTCTAACCCTTTTACCTGTTAAGGTTTGGTTTTGAAAACCTCTCCAAACATCTTGAGGCAAAATGACCAATCTTATTACAAGCAAAACATTTGAGTGGCAACTTTCCTTCATACTTACATGATCCTCTTGGCATCCATTTAGCAATGAGAGCTTCAAGATCTGCAGTTTCAATTTCAATATCTTGAAGATCCTTCCTTGTCTTCATAAATCTGTTTGATCTTGCAGAAGAGCTTTCACCCGGATCATATCTTTCCTTTCCATACACACTGGCCTTAAATGCAGATTCAGACTTAGGAAGAGAATCACCAAACTCACTCATTTCAAATGCTGAAAGCTTGCCAACTAACTGATCCCTTGTGGCTGTTGTTACTGTCGTGATTTCTTCAAAGGCTGCAGCCTTGTGTTTGTAAGCTGCAGGTAAGGATCTGAGCACCTTGGCAACAATTTCAGATTCAACATCTTTGAGTTCATCTATATTTGAAGATCCATTCTTTAGAATCTTATACACATTCTTGGTTATTGTCCAAAATCCATCACCCATACATTCTAGATGACACTGCATGCGTACCTTCCAGAGGGAGTAATTTTTTCCATCAAAACTTGAACTTTCCTTCTTGTAGATCAACATCTTGGATCTCCTCAAGCAGCCAGGCTTCTTTTAGAGGAACTTGGCTCTGATACCAATTGTTGGAAACAATCCAGACAACCGAGAGGGGAGGTGAATCAGTTGTCCCTAAACTTTAACTTTTAAAACTTATTTGCAACCAGATTAATGATGATAACATTAAAGCATTGATCAACACATGAGTAGAAACAATATGAACACATAACACTAGAATTTTGACATGGAAAACCTGGTTAAGGGAAAAACCACGGTGGGGGTTAACCCACAAAATGCGTACCCTGTTAAAAGTACTTTAGAAAAATAGAAGGTACATGCCTTCGGGCACACTACCCAGATCTCAATGCTCAAAAGAGAGGCTCGTTGCCTACTTAATTTATATAGAACAGAAAGAATTAACTAAGAAATAACATCTACTTCATGCCTGATTCAGTTTCAATGAATGCTCAAGAATTTTTGCTTTGCCTCAACTTCTTCTTCACACTCTTTACTTCTCTCACTCCTCTTCTTCTCTACTCTGCTTCTGATCCTTTTTTGGATATTATCTGATTCACACAAGGATGATTTTCAATGAATCTTCAACAAGTATTTATATGCTTCATCAACCTTGGAATGATCAACAAGGTCGGCTAAACTTGACGTGGATCTTTACACTGTCACCTAAACATAACTGAGACTTGAATTTGCTTCTACAATCACTCCACGCTTCATAAAGATACCCTTAAGGTATCCGGTCGGCCAAGACTGAGAAGAACATCAACCTTAAAGAAGAAATATTCAATCAACAAACTCAAACTTTAATGCCAACTGCCAACATAGTAGCCACACTATCCAGAGACCTCCACAAGCACATTGAAATCACCAACAACATTCACTCTAAACCATATTGCTAGAAACATTTGAATCTTCTTCTGGAACCTCAATAACATTCTCTGCCATGACTGTCAAACTAGAAGGATAGCTTGCAGACCTCCAAACCACAAACCACTGGAGTTGATGATACACACTAACTTCCCAAACATGCCTTCAGATCTGTAGATCACAATTTTATATTACCAGAGCAATCCGGACCCCTTTTCTGTCACTCTATCTTTCTTGAGTATTGCAGGAACTGGTTCTACTTAGATGGCCATAACTCCTTCAAATCTTCATGTGGACTTCTTAAATCTTAACTGGAGCAACCTTTGACAATCCTCTACACATCCACATGATCTGCATGCATTGATTGTTATTAATTTTCTCAATATCCTCAACAATTCAGTCTTCTATACAGACATCAAAATAGGATACAATTGACACTAATGGCAAGAAGAATATGTTGACATCAATGAAAACACCACATAGGCACATATTTGCAACATAAACTTCACTGATTCCTAAAACAATTATTTTAGTGAAACTGCCTGATGTGTGCTAAAGCAATAGTATGACAAAAACTCAACTCTATCAAATATGATCACTCCACATGTACCCCAAGGCTGAGTTATGCCAACAAAACCTAACCAAAATGGTATAACAACAAACTAATTTCTTTTTGGTTGATGCTGATTGCTAGTCCACTCGAATGCTCCTGCATCACTATCTATCTGTCCCTCTCTCTCTTTATCTATTTATCCTCCCTCCCTCCCTCTTTCTCTCTTTCTATCTCCCCATCTCTCATTATCTCTCTCTCTCCCTCTCTCTCTCATTGTATCTATATGTATCCCTCCCTCTCACTCTTTATTTGTTCCTTCTATCTCTGCCTCTCTCCCTCTCCCTCTATGTTTCTCTCTATCTCTCTATCTTTTTATCTCTCTTCCTCTCTCTCTGTATCTATCTCCATCTCCTTCTCTCTCCCTTTCCCTCTTTATCTTTGTTTCTCTATATCTCCCTCTCTCTCTATATGCGCCTCTCTTTTTTTTTAATCTATATCCTCTGATCTCTCTATCTCCCTCTCTATCTCTATCCATTTCTCCCTATATATCTCTATCTCTCCATCCCTCTCTCATGTCTCCCTCTCTCTCTCTCTCTCTCCCTATCCCTCTCTATCTCCATCTCTCTTCCTCTCTTTTTCCCTCTCTATATATCTATCTATTCCCATTCTATATTTTTATGTATGTGTGTATGTATCCCTCTTTATCTCTCCCTATCTCTATCTCTCCCCCTTTATCTTTATCTCTCCTTCTCTCTAAATCTATTTCTCCCTCTACCTCTTTCTATCTCTATCCCTATATCCTACTCTCTCTCTATGTCTCCCTCTTCCTCTAACTCTAACTCTAACTCTTATGACCCAATGATTTGTCTAGTTTTCTCTTAAAACTCTAATTCCAACTCTTATACCCCTATTTGGTGTGCTTGTCCACCATTTCCTTCTACAAACACCACCAAGCACTCTAGTTATGACAAGTAAGATCTCCACCTCCAAACCTAAAATAAAAAATCCATCTAAACATCCAATTTTCAGCCCTAAATTCAAACACAAAAACATCTAGAAAATGAAAAGATCTAAGACTCTTCAAATAAAGGAAGATCAAACTAATATCCATTCCCACCATTAGGTAGTATGGAAAAAACCGCAATCAATCTCTTACACTCCTTAAAAAAGACCTCATAAAAACTCATGCACATGAGAAGACAAGAGAACAAAACCAAGCTAGGTACTCCTCAAAACTATCCCTCAAATCTGACATCCACAACTCATGACTCATATTCATGATAAGATAAAGCACAAAACATCAAAGAATCACTGATTCAACATATTATCTCTAAAAAATAGAGATATTTAGCCTCACCCAAGTCTATATAGTACTAAAATCATTATAATGTTGAAAATTGCATACCCTGCAATTTCACATCATGCTTTGTACCCACCATAGCACTAAGTCTTGTAGTATGCCTTAGATACGTTTAGATTTAATTCTCTAACTACTTTCTCAAAACCAAATTTTCAACAAAATTGTATTAGAATGTTGATGTAAACATGATTTTAAGCACATGTATCAAATTGAAGTAAATTTCCCCTAGACACTTACATGTCATGCTGATGTTTGTGTGACGTGCTGGCATCATATGTCATACATCTTAAATGAATGTTTCTTTTTCATGCCACTACCTCATGTCTCCTAACAACTATAATGCTCCCATGTACATGCCTTCAATATGTTTAGCCCTTCCTTGACCACAAGATAAGAGGAGAAAAAGACATGACTTATATCCAGAAGATCAGAGAGAAAAATACAGAAGACCTATATACTAGTGATCTAAAATTATTCTTTTGGCATGGTTCTCTCACAGTAGGCAGACTTCCCCCCTTGTTTGATCATATTGTATCTTTGCAATCTTCTTTGGTGCTACTTACAATTTCTTGTGATTATTGTGTAAATTATCCAAAATAATCACAAAGATAAATTTTCTCGCAGAAGCATATGCTTCTCCTAAAATATTCCTCTAGTTTTTCTGCTACCATTGAAGGTGTTTCCAGCAAGTAGTGAACAACATATTTCTCTTTGAAAATCCATTATCATCTTCAACATTCAAGTTAACATCGATAAGGTAGTAAATCCTTTTGGTGTTTTCTTTATCATACTTTGATAAAATAGTGATTTGTTCTTGATAGTTTTATTCTCATCACTCAGTTTATCTCATTGCACAAATGGTGAATCAACTCTTTAAGAAAAAACCCTTATTTCTTTGTTTTATGAAACATTGGTGTAGACCACCAATTTAATCACCCAGATTATAATCTAGCCCCAATGTCTTTTCGATAGACCAAGGAGCTACTCCTAGCACACTTTGTCACTGTACCCTAGCACCTAAATACACTTAGTATAGGTGCACACACATTCTATAATCTCTTTATCATCTAACTACTTGTGGAGGTTGAAAGAGCAAAACAGGGGTTTGACTACTCTTGGAAAACTCCTTTGCGGTCCCAAAATTTCTTCTCAACTTATCATAATAGGTTACTTGGGAGATAGAAGTCACATGGAGGTTTGTTGGTTTTGATCTTATTTCTTTTTTATTTTATCATTTCTATTTATCTAATTTATCTATCTATTTGGGAATTATAGTTGTTTCTTGGTTTATTATATTGTGCCAGTTGATTTCTATATTGTAGAGGTGAAGTAGAAGTAAACTCAAAAAATTTCTAGATGATAGTGTTAAGTTTTGTCATACAAATCCATATAGATGACAACACTTATCACAAAAGCTTGTATGATGTGTTGCCATCCCTAGCCAAGACCTCCTCCCTCTGGTAACAAGTTAGTATTTCATGGTGCTTTCTGATCTACTTTTTGTTTCTCAAAAAGTCTCCTCAGAATCCTATAAATAGCATTTTATTTCTATCTAATTACTACTTTTAGCTTAGAAAAGTTAAATTTTATAGTTAGTAGTGTATCTAAAATATCTAGGATAGTTTCATGGGTTTAAAAAAGAACTTGTTTCTTGAAGCTAGACATTCCAGAGTATTGTATTGTAAGATCACTTTGTCTAGTGGGTATAATTCCCTAGGCTAATTTGTTATTGAATACACTACATTATGGTGAACCTAACATGATGCCATGTTCAACCTTAAAAAATGTATTCCAACCCATTTTCCCAAGAAGATTTTGACATGCTAGATGAGGACCTTGATGAATTTATGCATGACAAATCTTCTTCCTCTTTATCAACAAAACTCTTCTCTAAAAACATGATAAATTCAATTTTCACTTTATATTGTACTAATCAGGATCAAAAATGAAAAAAAATATTATTAAGGTGTTTCTCAAGCTCTTAAGCCAATTATAACGATTAGGGGTACTCCTCTCCCACCTAGACCCACTAATTATTACACTCAATATGGTAAATTTGGGGGAATCAAACTTATAACTATTATTCATGTTTTCCAATAGCTTGATCGTCTAGTATATCTCTTATTTATTGTCATTACTCTATTGAAATTATTTTAGATCTAGATGATTTTCATTGTTTCTCTTTTTGAATTAAGTAGGAACTAATTATATTTTATTTGAATAAATGCATATATACATGTATGTTTATAAGAAATGGGTGCATGTGTAAGTACTATGTATTTAAAGCTATAATTTTCTTCATTAACATTCTTTTACACATTATTCATTTTACCAATATATTAATCCTAACATTTGAGACATAGCAAAATGCAACTCAACTAAGAAGGAATAAAATTTGAATTACATCTTAGAAATTAAAATTTACAAGTGTTAATGATAGTTTAATTTAGAATTTATTTTCATATTTATTTTTTGAATTATGTAAAAATGAGACATTTATAGTAGGGAATGCAATCTTTAAAGTTTCACTAACTCTTGTAAGAAATAGGTACACTATCTAATTGAAATACACACTATATACAATTTAAACTTATAATTTTCCTCATTAAAATTTATTTACACAATATTAATTTTGCCAATGTATGAATCCTAACATTTGAGATAGAGCAAAATATGAATCAAATGAGGTCTAAAATTTGAAAGACATCTTAGAAATTTATTACAAGTGTTAGCAATAGTTTAATTTGGAAATTTTCATACTAAAATTTCTAACGATTTAAAAATGATTTGTTTATAGCAAGAAATTTAATTAATTTGCAAAATTCTAAACTATCACTAACACTAAATGAGTGCACACTCTGGCTCAAATACACAGTATGTATTTTAACCTATAATTTTCATCATCGACATTTAGTTACACAATATTTATTTTTCAAATGTATGAATCTTGACATTTGAGATAAAGAAAAAAAAAATCAACTAAGACTTGGATTGAAGTTTAAAAGATATCTAGGAAATTTATTGCAAGTGTTAGTGACAATTTAATTTGGAAATTAATTTACATACAAAAATTTGAACTATTTAAAAATGAGTTGTTTATAGTAGGAAATGCAATTAGTTTGTAATTTAAGCTATCACTAAGACCTATAAGAAATGGGTGCATGTGTAGGTTGAAATATACACTATGTATCTCAACTTGCAATTTTCTTCATCAACATTCTATTACACAATACTTATTTTTCCAATGTTTGAATCCTAACATTTGCAACATACCAAAATACAAATCAACTAAGAAAGTCTAAAATCTGAAAGATATCTTAGAAATTTATTACAAATGTAACTAGTAATAGTTTAATTTCCAAATTGGATTTATATTCCCATTGCTTATACTATCAATACATAAAATTAGATTTATATTCCCATTGTTTATAGTAGGGAAAGTAATTAATTTGTAGTTTAAACTGTTAGTAACACTGATGAGAAATGGGTTGAGTAGGTTGAAGTACATAAGTTGTTTATTTGAACCTACAATTTTCTTCATTGATGTTCAATTACTCAATATTTGTTTTGCAATATTTAAATCCTAACATTTGAGGCAATGAAATTATAAGAAGGTCTAAAATTTGAAATCTACATCTTAGAAATTTATTACAAGTTTAATTTGTATATTGAATTTTTGAATAATTTAAAAATTAGTTTCTAATAGAAATAAATTAAATTATTTTACAATTTAAACTATCACTAACACTTGTAAGATATAAGTGCATGTGCATGTTGAAATACACTATGTATTTCAGCTTGAAATTTTCTTCAACAATATTATATTACACAATAATAGTTTTTCTAATGTACAAATCCTAACATTTGAGACAAAGCAACATACCAATCAACTGAAGGACTAGAATTTGAAAGACATCTTCGAAACTTATTACAAGTGTTAGTGATAGTTTAATTTGTAAATTAATTTTCATATTTATTTTTTGATTTATTTAAAAATGAGATGTTTATAGCAGGAAATGCAATTAATTTGCATCTTAAAATGTCATTAACACTTGCAATAAATGGGTGCATGTGTAAGTTGAAATATATAGTATGTATTTCAACCTACAATTTTCTTCATCATCATTCAATTACATAATATTCATTTTCCCAATGTACAAATCCTAACATTTGAGACAACAAAAGATAAATTAACTATGAAGGTCTAAACTTTGAAAGACATATTAGAAATTTATTACAACTATTAGTGATAATATAATTTTGAGATTAATTTACATACTAAATTTTTAAATGATTTAAAAATGAGTTCTTTAAAGGAAGAAATGTAATTAGTTTACAATTTAAACTGCCACTAACACTTGTAAGAAATGGGTGTATGTGCAAGTTGAAATACACACTATTGTTTAGGGTTAAAAATGAAGAGGATTGATTTTGATGGTTTATGTTGATCCTCCGTTCACCATTAAACATTCAAGGACATTCAAATGAGTAGAGAACTCTACTACAAATCTCTTGTCACTTGGAACATAGGGGAAGATTGAAATTGTATAGATTTGTTGTTTAATTAAGCCCAATTATGCTCAAAACCCTAATTTCATGAAATTGTAAACAAACAGACAAATTACAGAAAATGATCGCCCATAGAGATAGCAATGACAACCAAATGCATACCATATTTCAAAGTCTGGTATGCAGAAAAGTTAGGGACTAATGAGTGGACAGCCTAGTCCGGTGCCATAGGTTTTATCAGGATCTGGGAATGTTGTCTGTAACATGTTCCTGTTGTTCTGAAGATTTTACATTTGTGGGATCCAGAGGACTAATGAGAGGGCACCTATGTCTAGGTCTCTATTTTCTTCTTTGATTTGTAATTCTGATAGTTTGTACTACTCTCCCACAACTCCACTTCTTTCACTTTCTCTTTCACAACCTGTAATCTACAATCACAGAAAAATGGGTTGGGGGTTGTGGTGTTTAGAGGCTTGCCTCAGTCAAGCCCCAGAGAGACATTCAAGTCTTCTGAACACCATTGTTAGATAAAGAATGGGTATCCCTATAGGATAGAGACAAAATCCAAATGATAAATGATAGAAAACATAATTGATATCACCTTGTAGTGAAGATCTCATGGAAGGAAGATGCTCTTCCTGCCATGAGGAGATGGATGCAAAATCTACAAATACAAATATAATAACAAAAAAGTACTACTTTACAACACCATGAATGCCTTGAATCACTTTCACAAATCATAATGCTCATCCAATTTCCATCTAGTTTGCAAATGAATCACTAATCATGGTTATATATGCAACTACAAATATTCCCACTAAGAATTTTGTAATTCAAACTTAGGATGTCTACATAGGACCTAAATAACGGTCATAAACCGACACCCAAAAATAAGTCCTAACCTAAAATAGGGCAGGACTAGGGTGCGGATGCCCAAGTCTTTCCCCACCATTTCAAGTAGGAATCATCATAAATACACCCCCTGAGTCCCAATTGCCATTAAACTTTAGGGTTTTCTCATTGGGAGTCATCAAAATTATGCAAGATGCTCTAAATGCATTGTAAAAGACCTGGGAGCTAAACTTTAAGAGGAAAAAGCCCCCAAGGATACTTTTTTTGACATAACATTTAGCCCCCACTTTAATGTATGTATAAAGGCAAGGCTAATAGGTGCATTAAAGTATAGTCAAAAAGCACAACAAACACACCAAGCATGGAGAAGACATGCCAATCACAATGAAGATAGTAATAGGCATGTAAAACACAGAGAAGATAGTTATAGTCACGCAAAACATAGGGAAGACAGTATTGAAGACATGCAAAACACAGTGATGATTTTCTTTTTCTTTTCTCATATATCAAATGCAGATGCAAGTACAAGGAAAGTAAACACACCACCTATAATGTAGGAGGGACTCATTGCCACCAGTCTTTAGACTACATATGGGGCAACATACACACAATACAAATCAAGCACTCCATACAAATCCCAAAGCATAGGAGGGACTCATTGCCACCGATCTTTAGACTATGCTTGGTAACAAACACACAATACACACACATGGAAGACACAGAGAAAAAATGACAGACAAGTAATGGAGTGTACCTATTTCTAGGTTCGTCACCATCTTAGGCACATTATAGGCACACATTGACGATTGGGCTTCGCCACAACAATCACTGAAGACATGCTTAAGGGATTAGATAGTCACAAATCTGCTCCCTACCTCCGCAAAAGGACTTTTGAAAATGCAACCCCACACGCATCACAGAGATGCCTTACAATGAAAAGGAGGTATGAGCTTAAAAGTATACAACCCACCCACATCACGGAGATGCCTTACGGTGAAAAGGAGGTATACGAATCAAATTTCAAGATTGTTCAAACACACTTTACTAGTATATAGAATAGACAACTTACCTTATATATGCCCCCACCTTAAGGTGGTTGATATCATGTACTGATATCAACACTTTAAGGTAGGTAGAAAACACACAAGGGAACATGAGCTCTTGCAAAGCCCATGCCCCCCGAAGGTGACATGTACTTTACGATCACCAAATGTTCCCACAAACAAATTCCTGCAAGAAAAGTGTTAGCATCCATATAATCATGATAAACAACAATGCATATGATTATTAACATAGATAGCCAAGGTCATACTACGGATTTAGAGATCAAGTATAATCATGGGGCTATATTGTAGAAATCTCAAAACTAAGTGTAACCAAGGCGAGATTTAAAGATAAACAAAGTGCATGGAGAAGCAGTATTGTTATGGTTTGTAAGTGCAATAAGACAACATCTAGATCACACAGAGTGATTCTACTAGCCAAGCATCAGATAATATATATCAACCCCATCGTCATGTATGGACTTGGTCTATTTTTTGATTTCTTACTAAAGGGACACTAGGTCCTTATCAGTATAATGAGTTTTTCATCATCCGCCTGCTAGATAGAACCACTAGAAGAAGGGAAACAATAAATCAAGAGAGGAGAAACAAGTGCCTTACGGATAGTCATGCAGGAGGGTGACCCCATGTCACCAACCACAACGCTATGTTCGTAAGACAACACACAACAATGAAAATAGAGGAGAAGTAATATAGAAGAATGATGATACAAATAGAAGAAAGGGCCCCATTAGAGGCAGTCTCCCAGTATCCTTAACCTAGGAGGCCTAAACAACACATAACACATCACGAGGGAAGCACAACATGAGAGGGGAGGTCACATAAACAAGTCGATTATGCTACGACATAGGTGACCACCAAGGTTACAAATACTTACGTGTTTCATCCCAATGTTAAGAACATACATATCTAGGAAGAGCCCACCCTTGAGAGCAATTATAATATTCGCTACAATGAGTGTGTCTTAAATATGGAGAAATATTTACCTGATTCAAAGGGATGCTTCCTAGTAGACAATTCTTGTCTATCAGCCCAGGAAATCTCACATGTTGATTTGGTCTTGTTGAAATTGCATTAACATTGAGTTTAGGACAATGAGAGGCTTCCTTTTCTTTAAAAGGATTATATCCAATGTCACTTGAGTAATGTATTAAAGTAGATTCTATAGGTACTTGAATCCCTTGTTGATTTACACCACATCCCTAACCTACATAGTCACAATTGTTATAAAGGATTTTAAATCCTTGACCATAGGGGGATGTCATTTCTTTAGGGAATAGTGAAGTCTCACAGGTCTCGTAATTTGTAGTATAAGTGAGAGTATTGTCTTTGTTTTCTACCAAGTATACTTTAGGTTTCTCATGTGCTTCAAAAGATTGCTTAGAGATCAATACTACTTTTGATGTGTCAGGGCTATTAAATTTATATTCCCCTATACTACAAGGATTAAAATCTAATGAACCCCAATCATCACCAAAGAGTGCAGTTGATGGTTGAGGGTCTTGTACAACATTATTTGTGGCAAGAGGCATTGTTGAATGGACTCGTAAGTTGTTTAGACTCGCATTGAATGTTTTTTCTTTTCAATATGGAAACAATTATTTGGCTTAGGATCAACTTTCCAGGTGTAGAGCTTGTCTTGAAAAATGAACTTAAGTGATCGATGAAGGGTAGACAGAACTACCCCCATGACATGAATCCATAGTCTACCTAGAATCATATTATATTAGAGAGAACCGAGAATAACATGGAAAAGAGCATCTAATGTCATGGGTACAAGCATTACGGGTAAAGTTATCATGGCCATAGTTTGTTTTGCAACATTGTCAAAGCCATGAATGCTAGTTATTTGGTTTGATTAAAGATGTGTCAACCTTTATTTTGTGTAGTAGGTCAATGCTACAAACATTAAGAGTTGATCCATTGTCAATCATAACTCATTTTATCAAATTTTTATTTATTGTGACAACGATCATAAGTGGATCATTTCCATCTTTTGTTGATGGTATTTCATGTGGTTGAAAGAGGATATCATTTTTTGTCACGTTCATACAATCTAATAGAGCTTCTACATCATTCAACTTAGTAGTAGGTGGGACAATCACCTTTTATAAAGCCTCTTGGAGCATTCCATGGTATGTAGGTGAAGTTTGTATTAAATCCTACAGAGAGATCTTAGCCGTAGAAGCATGAAGCTACACGACAAGATCATATTCTTCACCACTTTTATGAGTAAGATGAGGTGGTGGGGGGAGCATAGGTTGAGAACATGGAAGAGAGGTAGGCACATGCAATGCTTGTTTACTTTTCTTGTTATTATAGGTGTCAAGTATGTGTGAGCAATTATGGGATGTTGCGGCACATTTTGAACACCTTGATTTCTTTGAGTAATTTGCTTTGCATAGTTGAATATGTAATTGGGAGGTCTACCTTGAACCATAATAACCAACTTTAAGAAAGAGGGTGCACTAGGTGCCTTGGTGTAGGAGCATCTCAAAAATTGAAGAATATGAAAGATTCGCTTACATTTTCTATTTTGTCCAAATGTTATGTAACAACATATGTGTCAAGAAAAGAATTAAAAAGAATTGTAACCGAACAAAGTTTATAACTGAAACAATAGAGGTGGTTCATCTTTCATCATGGGTAACTGCCAAGTGAGTCTTTATATAGTTGAGTCTGTATTCAAAAAGAGAAGAAGAGTAGACAGTCAGATTTAAGAAAAAAGAATCGATTGGATGTATATTTTTGAGTAGAAGAAATAAATGAATTTTGTGTTTTGGTGTAATCGCAAGGATGTAGGTTTGGAGTCATTCCACTGGTGGATTTCTTTGAAATCAGTGGAATGACCTCCGTGTGCTAGTTTTATTTCTGTTCTGTTAAAGTTTAGTTGTTTTTGTGTAGTGTGTTCGGTTACAATGTGCAGAGAAAGTTAGCAGTGTGAATTTTGGGTTGTATCATGAAATGTGCATCTTATGAGTATATCACTTTTGTATGTCAGTGAGCATTTTATGTGTATCCTGCAGATGTATGGGGAGAGAGACAATCTGTGTGTATATTGCTTAAGTATGTTGGGTATACAGTTTGTGTGTATACATCATTTGTATGTTGGGAACAATGTATGTGTATACATCATTTGTATGTCAAAGACATTTCATGTGTATACGTCCATTGTATGTCAGAGTAGTTTGTGTATATACTGCATTTGTATGAAGGAGTAATCTGTGAGAATATGCTAATCGCATATCGAAGGTTGTATGTTACAAATGTATGTTGTGAAGATACATTGAGATTATACAAGTATCGAATGATACAAAGAATGACCGGTAGAAGCAATAGAGAGAACCGGCACAGCAGGTCAATAATGTAATGTATGTGTGAATTTTACATTGAGAAGATACAATGCATTAAAAACAAAGAAAGACCAGCAGAAATGGTAATGAAGACCAGTGATAGCAAGTTAAATCTTGTATGTACAAAGTGGGTACATGTCGGAGTATTGGAATAAGGATTTTGAAATTGGCCGATGGGATGTCTTGCCGATAGTAGAAAAGAATGTATTTTTGCATTAGTTGGACTTTGTGAAGGGGTTTTAAAGGCATTTTAAATATTATCTTATTTATACCATGGGTTTAATGGGTTTTTACCCTTATTTTGTAAGCTTCCACTATTGCTCTGCATTAAATTGGTATCAAAGCTAGCGAAAGGTCTGGTGAAAGATTTGGTATCTGAAGGTGTTGTATTTGATTTTTAAAGGAAGATGAAGAGTTAAAGTTTTGTTGGTGACCATTTTTTAACACAGAGACTGATGAAGGTATTTTGAAGGTTGACAAAGTGTTAGACTGTTGCAGGTGTTTGTTCCATCTAGCTGCAGAAGGAGGTTTCTGAGGTTGTGTGTGTGGGCAGACAAGAGAAGGTCTGTCATGACCATTCTCCAATAGAGATTAGGCTAGATATGGGTCTAGAGAGAAGCCACTGAGGAGAGAGTGGTAGGTGCATCACCAGAATCTATTGTTGGGTGAGATGAATGGTTTGGTGAGTTGGTGTTGTGAAGTAGTGAGAGAGATGGATACCTGACTGAAGAAGCACTTGGGGTTGCAGCCTGAAGATTACTCCACTAATGGGAGTAGAAGGAGCCTGAAGAAGCTCTGAAAAGTTGATGGTAGTTTGATTTTGTTGGTTGGTTGGTCACCATTTCATTGATCTAAAGATTGGAAGCTTGAAGTTGAGGAGACTGAAGATAAAGCTAGAAGAGATGCAAAAAAAGGTTTTTTCTTGCAGGTACATTTCCAAGGGACTTGGAAATTTTGTTGGTTGGTTGTATGGTGCAGGAGCACCTCAAAACTTGAAGAATCTGAAAAATTCCCTTACATTTTGTATTTTGTCCAAATGTTATGTAATGACATATGTGTCAAGAAAAGAATTAAAAAGAATTGTAACCAAACAAAGTTTATAACTGAAACGGCAGAGGTGGGTCGTCTTCCACCGTGGGTAACTATCGAGTGAGTCTTTATATAGCTGATTCTGTATTCGTAAAGGGAAGAAGAGTAGATAGTCAGATTTAAGAAAAAAGAATCAATTGGATGTATATTTTTGAGTAGAAGAAATAAATAAATTTTGTGTTTTGGTGTAATCATAGGGATGTAGGTTTGGATTCATTCCACTGGTGGATTTCTTTAAAATCAGTGGAATGACCTCCGTGTGCTAGTTTTATTTCTATTCTGTTTAAGTTTAGTTGTTTCTATGTAGTGTGTTCGGTTACAATGTGTAGAGAAAGTTAGCGGCGTGAATTTTGGATTGTATCATGAAATGTGCATTTTATGACTATATCACTTTTGTATGTCAGTGAGCATTTTATGTGTATCCCGCAGATGTATGGGGAGATAGACAATCTATGTGTATACTACTTAAGTATGTCAGGTATATAGTTTGTGTGTATACATCATTTGTATGTTGGGAACAATGTATGTGTTTATGTCATTTGTATGTCAAAGACATTTCATGTATATATGTTCGTTGTATGTTAGAGTAGTTTGTGTATATATTACATTTGTATGAAGGAGTAATCTGTGAGTATCCATCAATCGCATATCAAAGGTTGTATGTTACAAATGTATGTTATGAAGATACATTGAGATTATACAAGTATCGAATGATACAAAGATTGACTGGTAGAAGCGGTAGAGAGAACCAGCACAATAGGTCAATAATGTAATGTATGTGCGAATTTTACATTGAGAAGATACAATGCATTAAAAACAAAGAAAGACCAGTGATAGCAAGTTAAATCTTGTATGTACAAAGTGGGTACATGTCGGAGTATCGGAATAAGGATTTTAAAATTGGCTGATGGGATGCTGTCTTGCCGATAGTAGAAAAGAATGTATTTTTGCATTAGTTGGACTTTGTGAAGGAGTTTTAAAGGCATTTTGAATATTATCTTATTTATACTGTGGGTTTAATGGGTTTTTACCCTTATTTTGTAAGCTTCTACTATTGCTCTACATCATGCCACTTAGACAACCATCTTAGGAATATTGCTACAAAGTCTATTAATCAAGACTAAATTAACATTGTTTTCCTCTTGATTATACCCAACATCTATCCCTAAAGGATTTAATGTGAGAGACCTTTTCTCATCCACTAATGCTACATCTTGGCTAGGGAGAGCACTAGAATGAGAGAAAGCTATGGTGTTTGTAGGAAGATTAGGTATTGTAATATTAATAGAGCTATCTATAGTCTTCTCATCTAAGGTTCTTGAACATTCAATTGTAGGAGAAGTAGGATAATCTATGGAATCATCATCATCGTCATCACCATATGTTTTATCTATTAAATCCAAAGCATTAAGAGAACTTTCACTCTCATCATTCTCAATGTCTTTTGTTAAATCTTCTACTACCCAAGGGTAGGTATTCATGAGAGATGCAAAGTTGTCAAAATTAGATACATAGTCAAGGATTTCAAATGAGGAGCATTTAAATATATCCTTATGATGTACATAGCTTGTATGTAAGTGACAACATGAGGATTCATATTAAGAAATTTGTAGAAATTCTCAAAGTTTTTGATATATGTATCTAGACTTGGAGACTGACATTCTTTCAAACTCTTAGGTTTAATGATTAATTCTGGGTATTTTTAAAGGAGCCTTATACCTATCTAACTGACATTAAGTATGCCTCTATCACAAGTAAATCATCAATTATAAGATAAGATATGGGTTGACTTAAGTGTTTGTATTCAGCCCCTCTTTGCATCCTTGCAATCTCTAGTCTATGACAACCTACCAATTTGCTCAACAACTAGTCAATCTCGATCTCATACTTGGGAGTCAAACAATTATAAATTTCTAAAATATATATTCTTATCATTAACAACTAGGGTTTTTATGTCTCCACATTATTGTGAGGTTTCACAACATGCCCCATTTTGTCCTAGCAAAATAGGGACCCAACTATTTTTTCTTTGCTTGTGTGTTTTCTCGTTTTGGGTGGTATGGTAAATGTCAAGACCTGATCCATAGTAAAAGTTCAAGTTCAGTAAAATCCCTAATAGAAGTCACCAATGGATAGAGAATCAAATTTTGAGCAACTTTGCCTTCTGAACCGTGTTAAAATTCATCCAAATAAAGAAGTTGTGCTTGGTCAAAGTTGTGTGTTTGCCTTGGTCAAAATGGTTAAATCTAGTGTTATCGGGAAAATTTCCTAGAAAAGAACTTAGCAAATTTTTGTAGGTTAGTGTGTTTGGTAGGTCGCTGATTTTCCAACTAACTGATAGAGGGGAAATAAATCTTCTAAGTCCTTTGGTTCATATGTTCCCAACATTGTTGAGAGAAAAAAAGACTTAGTTTATTTTGCAATGGGTTCGTGGGTTCGGATATTCTCCAATTCCTTGACTGAGTGTCATAAGGGAAAAGGCTTAAGTTTTCCTTAGGTCAAATATTCCTCATTTTTCTGATAGAAAGGAAACTTGGCAAAGACAAAGCTTAGAATTTTGCTAAGGCAAAAGCCTTATTGGGAAAAACTCCCATGGGAGGAACTTAATTTTTTTGAACTAGCTCCAAAGTTCATTTTTGTGCCAATTCGCTGACTAGTGATAAGGGGGAAAAGTCAAAATTTGGGTTTTGACTATTTTTGCCAATAGAGGCCTTTTGGAAACCAAAAATGTTAGAATATTTGCTAGGGCAAAGCCTTGTCAGAAAAATAGTGATTAGTGGAACCCAGGGGTTTTGGAACTAGTTCAAAAGTTTGTCATCCTCCCGATTTGCCGATAACAAGGGAAAGGGCAAAAGTTCATGATCCTTAACATTTGCTAATAGCTAAGACAAGGCCAAGTTCAAAATTCTCACATTCCACCAACAAGTAAAGGCCAAAAGGCAAAAGTTCGTAAAATGTAACATTTGTCGACAAATCTAAGTAAGCCGCAAGGCTAAGTTTGTATTTTTTAAGATTTGCCGATAAGCCCAAGCAAAAAGTAATAGTTCATCCTAATTAATTTTCACCAACATTAAATGTCAATGTTCTTAGAGGGTCAATTTTGGCAATAAAAGAGTGTTTAATCAAATGATAAAATTTTGGATAAGACAAAAGCTTTCTCATAAAATCATTGATCAGGAGAACTTAAGTTTTTCGAACTAGCTTCAAGGTTCCAATTGGAGCTGATTTGTCGATAAATAGTTAAAATAGTAGAGTTCATTCTGGTGAACTTTTGCTGATAAGATAAAACATGGTTCCTAAAACCTAATTTTTGCCAATAGAAGTCTAAGTAAAGCAAAGTTTAGAATATTTCAAAATCACTGACATCAAGTGGCAAAGTTCATATATGGGAACTTTTGCCAATAGGGGAGACATAAGGGGATAGTTCTGGAAAACTCAAAATTACCGACAAAGTGATAAAAAGGTTGAGTTAGGGAAAATTGGAAATCATTGATATAATCGATAGTTTGGTAAAGTAACTTTTACTGATAAAGGAATTTTGAGCCCCAGTTATTAAAAAAAGCATATTTTTGCTGATAAAGGGCAAGTTTGTAGAAAAAGATAAATATTCCTATAGACATATTTTTGCACTTTAAAAGATAAATGCATCTATTAAATGTCAAACATTATGATAGTCTGAGCTAACATTGTAGGAAAAATCAAGGTTGTCCAAGGACAAATTGTAAAGACATGTTTCTTTATACAAGTAAGGGTTGAAATTTAAAAGATTTTAATGCAAATGATTAAATTCTCTATATTTGTTTCTTGATATTGGAGCTAATTAAATCTTGGAGAAGATGTTACACAGAGCATGCAATCAACAAGGTTGGAGCTAGATCTAGAAAGTAAGGCTAAACTAGATGAAGTTGCAGACAAACAAGGTGTGAACCAAAACTAGGAGGTGCCACCAAATATGCTATTTGACAACTGGAAGTATTACCAACTATCAAAGATGTTGGAATATTCTTTTTACCAGTTGTTTCCAACTATATTGCCGACTAGAAATCAAGTGCTACTCCTATTGGTTGTTGACTTTGTGAAACCAATCTAGACCATTGATTATTATAGATGTATCCTAACCATTGGATCAATGTAACTATTTCTGGCCTTTGTTCTATAAGAGGACTATGTCCTCTCTTTTCAAAAGCGAGATTGAATTGTTGAACCTAAGAGAGACTGAATTATTTTAATTCTAAGCACAAGTTTGTGATTTTCTGCAACTTGGTGAATTCTCTCGCAAGGTTCTTTCTCAAGACCTCTTTAAATGTACCTATTCTTTGCATACCTTATGGAGATGAAGTTGTAGATTACCTCCTCATTGTAAATCCTATGTAATTTTCTAGTTGATTTCTAGATGTGTAATGGTGAAATGATGCGTTCAATAGAAGTGTTTTCATTTTATTGCACATTGTTGTTAACTTTCCTAGAAGATTTGTACTAGATCATAAGGATTTGTGGAACATCCTAGTGAAGTATGATTTAGTTTACTTCTCTTCATTATAGTATCAGAGCATGTATGTGGTTCATTGGTCAAATTTAAGTAATTCTAGAAATCTCAATCTCAAAACTCTATTTTCTTTTTTTTTTAATTTCATAGATAATTTTTGAAGAACTGCAAATAATGATAAATGATAAGTAGATATAGTGAAAATATGTTGAATTAGTGCAAATAATCATATATCTAGAGCATATTATAGTAAGAAATGCACATCATAGTAAATATCATGCAAATAATGGCAAATTATGGTGAACACACGCTTATATGCACAATCTTTGAGCATATTTAAAGTGCATAAGCAAATATTAGTTCAAACAGAGATAATTGTAGAAGAACTAATTGAATCTGGAAATATATTCAGAATTAGTCTAAATTAGAGACAAATTCTAGTGAATTACTCAAAGTTAGGATCAAATTGATGTCTATTTGTCTAAATCCTGACTTAATAGTGTAAGATTTGACAGAATTGTTGAAGATTTGTGTAGAGTAGGCATAAAGGATTAAATATTTGAAGGAATATTGAAGAACCTTAGACGAATTATCAAAGCACCTAAGGTCAAGGCCTGACTAACAAAGACTTGGGATCATAAATTCATCTTGAATTTATTAAGGTGATAAAGGTTTGTTGTGTAAACTTTTATTCATGTTAATGAGACTAAAAATCACATCAATAGAATTTGCACTAGAAGGAGGGCCTACTGTAAGTTTTGGATTTCTGTAAAGATTGCATGAATATTTCCTTATTTGAATTAACTGATTGCAAATATCATTTGTTGGAAAGAATTCAATTGTATATTTGCAAAGATCTAGTCTGAAACTACAAAGTTTGGCTTGAATTATAAGAGCTAGCTCGCAGGCTTGTTACTAGGTTGAAATCCATTGGACCTTTGCAAGAATTTCCTATTGTGAGTCTAAGATCATGTTCAGCTGGTGCACAACCCAGACATACCAATCTTATAGTGTTGCCTATCACACCCGTGCCACCAATAGCTCTGGTACAAGTTTCCATGGATTTCTTCAATGCTAAATTGCCACTATGTTTTGTTGCGTACAATAATTTACCTAAGAATCCAGATAAGTTTTCTCTGAAATATCATCCCTACCAGGATACAGAAGATCATTTGAGAAAATTTAAAGAAGCATGCTCTAGAGGGAGAGTACAACATGAAGATGTGGTATGTAGACTTTTTCCTTATACACTAGGAGAGGAGGCGTACAACCGGTATGTAAACCTACCTCAAAATTCTATTACTACATGGATAATGATGGAAAATGCTTTTAAAGCCAGTTTTCGAGCTCTAATAGATGCAACAACACTATATCATCACTTTGCTAAGATCAAAAGAGATGAAGGAGAGTTCATCACAAATTTTAATGATTTCTTTCAAAGAGCATACTCCAGGCTCACAACCCCGTATACTATTGTAGAGGCAGCTACTATGCAGGTATATTATTCATCCCTAGATCCATTGAAGGCTATGTTTATTTGCAGGGAAAGTCCTAGCATTACATTGCTGCTAGGTGCATATGTAGAGGCAATTAAGATCAAAATAGAGATAAAGCAAGTAGGACAAATTCCTTTACCTAGTATCAGCTCTCTTGTTTTGTCTAATTAGATGCAGAATGGCAATGGAGCTTTAATGCATCCTACTCCAATGGAAAATCCATTACAATTACCACCGATTAGTGTAACTCCTCCTTAGGGAAATGGCCAGATGATTCAATATCCAGGATATGCTCCCGCTGATGTTAGACCCCATGGTAATCATTGCTCTTTCTTTTCTCCCAGTTAGGATAATATAGTGGCCAAGGTATAGGAGGAGAAAGAGGATATCAAAGAAATAACTACTCAGTTAAAAAGATTAACTACTGAGGTGACACAGATGAGAAATCATAATTTTTATTCTCAGACTAATGCGCAGAACCAATAGAACATAGGATACAACAATGAATAAAAAGGATACAACAATGATAGGGGATATCTTGACAAAGGATATAACAATGATAGAGGTTATAATGGTAATAATGCTCAGCAACCTCCGAGAGTTTGGAACACCAGACCAAACAATGGAATGTTGTCATCACCTTTAGATAATCAGGGACCTCCTAAATGTATAAGCATACAACTAGAGTTAATTTAGCTGAAGCTGCATCAAATAATTGGTGTAGACTGCATGGAACTAATGCACATACAAAATTAGACTATCCATAGTTTAGAAGGGATGCCAATATTCTCTAGGTAGAAGTGTTGAATAATGTGGGAGAAGTACATTTTCCTGAAGGCAATGAGTTAGTAGCCTTGGGGTATGAGTCAGCTATGGTTGTGGAAAGTTCCATAAGTCATAGAGGACAAGAGAATACAGTGCATGAAAATTATACTCTCAGATGTGAAGAGACAACTTTAGCTTTTGAGGATTATACCTTTCCTTTCGAAATAGATAATGAGCCTGAATGAGAAATGGATAAGTCCATGCCTTTCATCAGTCCCAGAGAGGACATAATTACAATCTCAAGAGCAACAATAATAGGCCAAGTGGACCTTTGACAAGCTCTATCCCATAGAATAACTTCAGCACTCCTCCAGACGTCAATGCTAGCAATAATCCAGCACTACCAAAAGTGAATTAGAACCATTTCAACTCCTCAACCACATTGGCTAAAGGTATGAATGATTAGACTTGAGAGTCTGTGCAGGATCATAGGGGTCCAAAAAGTTGCGATGTGATGACCAAAATTTGTCCTTGTGGATGACAAAATTTTTTAATCCAATTTTGATGAAACAAAAAGGTTTTATTGAAAAAAATATTAGCTTTCCACCAATATAAGATATGCCTTATTTTGAATTTAATAGATAATTATTATTGATTTTCTACATACTCTATGACTAAAGTCCTGATTGATTGGTTGATTGAGAAACTTCTATAATTTTCAAACTATTTCACATTTTTTGAATCTAAAAGATGCATCACATTCCATGCTTCACATACTATAGGATAAAAAAAAATTGAATTTCATAAATTTTTGACCAAGTTATGGTGGTCAGACAAACATGTTTTAATAATTTTGAAATGTTCTAATAAAACAATAATAACTAATTATATACTTGCAAAAACATTACAAAAAAAATGCAACACATCTGGGCATGTGTCATCTACTTATATTGAAAGTTTCAGAAAGAAATATTATTTTTCTTGTACTTAGGTTGGTTAGACATACACCTGTTTTTTATCTTTTTCCTAAAAATTTAGTATATTGCATTGAAATTTCAAATTTTTGCAAAATAGATTTACTTTTTTCAGAAAAATGACTAGTAGCCTAGAAACTACATTCAATTTTCTACAAATTTTGTTCTTACATATTTTCCAAATTATCTTAATAACCTATTCAAATTTTTATGTCAAGTTGCCTAACTCTCTTTTTATGAATTTTTATTGCCACTTAGGGGCCTAGTTTGGACTCCCATTATCCTGCACTAACCCCCAAGTTTGATAGATTAGTTACATACATAGCTGATGAAATAAAAAAGATAAAGATCAGTCTACCTTTGTCTAAGTTGCTGAAAACACCAATGTTGAAGAAGTCTTTCCTCAAGTCTTTAGATGAGCCTATAGGAAAAGAGAATGTCCCTAGTAATATTCCACCTAGAGATCCTATACATAGGGATATCCATTTCAAAACTAAAGGTAGAGGACAAGTCCATGCTGCTAACATTGCACCAGTAGAGTTATATAAAGGAAAAATTGATTCCCCTCCTTTTCTTCTCACTTTGAGAATTTTCACGAAGAATCTCCATAATTTCTTGGTAGATTCTGGAGCCTCAACAAATGTCATGCCATTGTCTGTGTGCCAAACATTGGGTTTGTCCCCTACTAAATTCTTGAAGAAGGTCACTCAGTTGGACAAGTCTAAAGTTAGTGTTGTGGGTGAATTAACCCACATTCACATATAGTTAGCTTCTGATCCCAGAGTTTAGAATTTTATTGACATATAGGTGGTAGATATCCTGGATACATATGGCATGTTGTTGAGTAGGGATTGGGCCAAAACATTGAATGGATATATGGCTATAGATTTCTCACACATGTGGTTTCCATGGAGAGGGATACCTAATCAGGTCAAGATCGAAGTAGAGATAAGAATGAGACATATGATCACTGAATATCGCCAAAATAATGAAGTATTATATATCAATATAGAGTCAGGTGTTTACAAAATCAAGATTCCAGAGGTCACAATGGAAGAAGTCATGATGTGTAGCAACATACTAGGAAGTAGTGAAGTAAATGTAACCATTCCAAACATAGATTGTTTAATTGAGTTTGATTATGAATTATTAGATGAGAGATAGAGGAAGCAGGTTAACTATATTTGAGGAATTTTTGTCCAAGAAAATCTAATGATATCAGTTGTAGGGAATTCCTCCTAGATAAACTTTGTTGAAAGGATGGTGTCGGTTACACAAATCTCCACACTTAGAAATAACTTGTGCATTATACTTAGAGATGGTAAGCTGAAAAGAATGCCTATATTTAGGAAATAAGGTAAATTTACCAAAGGAAATTCAAGAAATGGTGGATTTTCTAGTTGGAGAGGTAGGCCATGAGATGATTACTTAGGATCATGAAATAAAAAGTGCTGAGTCAGAAATTGTTTGTCCTTCCTCAATGGATGATGTGATACAACAAATTATAAACCTAGATATATATGCTGCTAACTATGAAAAGCATATGGATGTGTATTTCCCTGATAGTTAAACACCTGAACATCTTGATGATGCTTCTACAAAGGAATCATCTAAATTTGAGGAGCTAATTAAATATGAGGAATCACTCAAGTTGCAGAGGTCACTAAATCTTAAGGAACTAAGGCCACTTAATCTAGAGGAAATACCTAATCAACAGAAATCACATAATATTGATAGATCGCCAGTCCTGGAAAGGACGCATGGCCTGGACAAGTCACAAGTTTTGAAATAGATTGCAGGAGGAAGCACAACTAGAGATAAGACAAAAAAGGGCCTGGATAAACTTCCTCCAAACGATAGACCTTGGATGCTCAAATTTGATGGATCTAAATTGAAACAGGGAGTTGGAGTAGGAATTGATCTTGTAGATCCACAGAGAAAATAATTTTTAGTTGCTTATAGGTTAAAGTCTCACTGCACCAATAATGTAGCAGAATATGAATCTTTAATTCATGGCTTGTTATTTGCCTTGTAGAAGAAAGTTAAAGTCCTTCATATCTTTGGAGATTCAGAATTGGTAGTTAAATACATGAGGAAGATATATTCTTACAACTACAAATGATTGTGTAGTTATAGGCACAGACTCTGGGATTTGATTGAAATCTTTGATTCTTACAATATCATTCATGTCCCAAGGAAACTCAATCACCAAGCAGATGATCTGGCCACAGCTGCTAGCATGCTAGAACTCTTAACTATATCTGGGATGAAAATATTTTCAGCTAAACTAGTGTCAACACCATCAATCCTAGACAATATCACTAATTTCCAAGTATTTATGGTTGATTAGAACATCCTATATTTCATTGCCAATAGGGATATTTTTGAAGCTTATGTAGTAGATGAACACAATAGAGACGATCCAAGTTGGGATGCAGATGACATTATCAGCTTACAAGCTAGTAAGATTCTAAAAGGAATGATAGAGATGGAAAGGTTATTTGATATGGATGGTGTAGTCAAGAAGAAGGACCTTCCTAGGATAGATGGGGGAGATTATGAGCCTATAAACATAGGTGAAAATTCAGAAGTTAGAAATGTATTGATTGGCAAAGTATGCACTCTTGAAGAAAGAGAAGGAATAACTCAAGCTCTAAAGGATTACATCCATGTGATAGCATGGGCATATGATGAATTAAAAATGTATGATACTTCAGTTATGATGCATACTATTCCATTGAAACTTGCTGCAAAGCCATTCAGGCAAAAGTAGAGACTAGTGAATGCATTATTAGAGCCCCTCAGATTTGAAGAAATTAGGAAATTGCTAGGTGCTCGAATAATTTTTTCTGTCAGACACTCCACTTGGGTAGCCAACTTAGTGCCAGTGCGCAAAAAGAATGGTGACATTAGGCTATGCATTGATTTTAGGAACCTGAATAGGGTATTAGAAAAAGATAATTACCCTTTACCTTCTCTAGATGAAGTATTACATATGGTGAATGGAGCCCAGATGATGTCCTTTTCGAATGGTTTTTTGAGGTATAACCAAGTTATGGGGGATAAAATAGATAGATTGAAGAACGCATTCACATCAAAATTGGGAATGTTTGCTTAGAAAAGAATGCCATTCGGTCTGATAAATGCAGGTGTGACATTTTAATGTGTAATGGATATAGCTTTTCAAGGTTTGGTAGGTCAATGTATTGTTATATACATGGATGATTTGAATGTATTTTCTAAAGATAGAAAGGATCACATTGGGGACCTAAGAAGAGTATTACACAGGTGTGAACAATATGGAATCTCACTGAACCCAAAGAAATGCATCTTTTGCGTTACTACTAGTAAATTGTTAGGACACTTGGTGTCTGAACATGGAATAACTATTGATCCAAATCGGGTCAAATCTATCATGAAGCTTCAATTTCTTGGGAGCAAGAAAGAACTGAAGTCATATTTTGGCAAAATTAATTTTGTTCAAAAATTTATAATAGGTTTTGCTGAGATAGTAAGACCACTAAATTCCATGTTGAAAAAAGATGCCCAAATAGAGTGGACACAGGAAGCCAAAGTAGTATTTGAAGAAATTAAGAAATCTATTGCAGGTGCTCCAGTGTTGAACAGTCTCGATTATACTAGAGCTTTTTATATATATTCATTTTCTTCCGTCCATACATGTGTTGCTGTGTTGACATAGAGGAATGAAGGGAAAGAGGAGAAACCCATCACATTCATGAGCAATCCATTCAAGGATGCTGAGTTAAAATATTTGGATGCAGAAAGACAAGCTTTTGCTTTGGTTAGAGCTATCAAAAAGTTCAGACATTACATTCTGAGAAGTAAGATAATTGTTGTTGTCCTAGACTCAATAGTCAAAATGCTGTTGATGCAGAGCGAACTTGGGGAAAAGAGAGCTAAACGAATCACAATTATGCAGGAATATGACATGGAAATAACTCCCAGGAAGTTAGTCAGAGGATAGGCTCTGAACCAGATGATGGCTGAAGTAGATCCCAATCTCATCAATCAATAGTATATAGTAAATTTGAGTCACCAAGATGACTGGTACATAAACATCAGGTATGTTTTAATCATAGGAAGATGCCCAACAGATATGAAATCATCCCAGAGATGAGCCCTGAAGATTAAAGCTCAAAATTATATGTTAAAAGGGGGAGTTTTATTCAAGAAGAACCATGAGGGGATATACCTTAGGTGTCCAGATAAGAAAGAAGCAGTTAAGGTTCTGCATGAATTACATGATTTGGTACTGCTCATGGCTCTCATTTAGCCACAACTCATGCAATCCTTAGAGCTGGGTATTATTGGCCAACAATTCTTAAGGATATAGCTAAGCATATCAAATACTGCCATATATGCCAGAAAATTACAAATAGAGAAAGGTATGCAACTCAACCCATGCAACTAGTAATAGATATGCACCCCTTTGCACAATGGGGCATGCATTTTATTGGAACCGTCAATCCTCCATCATCTGCTAGACACAAGTACATTTTGACAGTTACTGACTACTGTACTAGGTGGACGAAAGCGATCAACAATAAGACATGTACAACTGATGAGGTGATCAAATTCCTTGAAAACAATATTATTTCCAGGTTTGGAATCCCTTATGCATTAGTATGTGATAATGGTCTAGCATTTGCATCATTAAAATGTTCTAGTTGGGATTTTGAACATGGTATAACATTGAAACTTTCATCCAATTATTACTCGCAAGGGAATGGTTTAGCAGATTCTACCAATAAAAATCTATTGAACATTATTAAGAAATTGGTAGAAAAGAATCCTAGGGAATGGAACACCTTATTGAAATACACTTTGTGGGTGGATAGAACTAGAGTTAAGTCAACCCTAGGGAATTCTCCCTATCAGGTAGTTTATGGGGTAGATCCAATTCTATCAGTTAATTTGAAAATCCCCACCGTACAATTCATATAAGAATACTTAGGACTTGAGGATAAAATGGAAGTCCATTTACTACAATTATTACATATAGAAGAGAAGAGGGATCAAGCAATTGATCACTTCTCTAAACATCAGACTGTTGTCAAATGTTGGTTTGATAAAAGAGGCAAAATCAAGGTGTTTAGGATATTTGATCCTATCTTATCTTGGGATAAAGCCCATGAGAAGAAAGGAGATCATGGAAAATTTGATAAATTGTGGACTAGTCACTTTCAAATAGCAGAGATATTAGGAGACAATACCTAGAGGTTGAAAACCTTAACATGGGAAGATGTTCCATTGCCCATCAATGGACAATTCCTTAAACATTATTCTCAAGCCTAATTTAGGTAAGGTCAGAAATTTGTATATATGTATAGTTGCTTGTATAGTGGTTTTGTTGGTTTTATGTGTTTTTGCTTGGTTGTGTCGTTGTTTGGTTGTTTAGTCCCTATTTTGGTTAGGCATGATGTTGGGCACGTTTGTATTTTAGAAAGCTTCAGAATTTTTGAAATTTAGGACATACATTCAAATCTTTGCATAGGATATGACCTTCCAAGTTCTGGTTATTTTGATCTATTCTATGAAATCATTTTTTTTCAATCTAAACAAAGTTTATCAAGGGAATCATCAAATGATCACATCTTAAAATTCCTAGGACTGGTTGAAAATATTAGTGTCTACATTAAGTGAAAAATCTAAAGGTTTACCTTTGCTACCACTATAATTCCCATCTTGGCAACATATCCCATTACTGTGCAAACAATGAATTGAAATAATATATCCACAAAAGGAAAATATTGAAAATCAAGAGAAGAAGAATTTACTCTCTTAAAGGTCATCTAGATAACCCTATCGGGGCTATGGACACATGACTGGCAGTGGGGCTCTATCTGGGGAAATTATAGGTGATAACCTTGCTGGGGCTATGAACGCCTGACTGACATCAAGGCTCTATCTAAGTTTATCTTAAAAGGTTAAATCAAACTATGTAGCTTAATTCTAGTTACTATTTTTTCAACTTATCCAGTAGGAAGGAAATGAATCAAAGTACACACTTGCATTCCTTCTCATAAGATCTTGTTTCATTGATGAACATGATTTTTTTTAATTAATTATCTAGATATCCATTGAATAATGAAGGTTGGAATTTTATGTTTAGATTTGTCTTTCTTTTCTAAATTGAGTTGAAATTTGGTTGTTTTCTTTGGTGACAAGTTGTTGTGAGGTTTCACAACACACCCCATCTTGCCCTAGCAAAACAGGGACCCAACTATTTTTGCTTTGCTTGTGTGTTTTCTCTCTTTGGGTGGTATGGTAAAATGTCAGCTCCTGATCCATAGTAAAAGATCAAGTTCAGTAAAATACCTAATAGGAGTCACCAATCGATAGAGAATCAAATTTTGAGCAACTTTGCCTTTTGAACCGTGTTAAAATTCCTCCAAATAAAGAAGTTGTGCTTGGTCAAAGTTGTGTGTGTTAGACTAGGATTTTATTTTCCTTTATTTTATTTTAAGCTTGCTTAAGTAGTTTAATAATTGTGAGTTATTTAAATAGGCTTTTTCATCTTAGTGGGTGCATGTGTGTGTGGTGTCAATCCACTACATGGGAAGTTACTCCACCTCCCCCTAATTTGGGAGATGCTAGAGTTACATTTCTCATTGGTCAATATTGACACCTCACCCCACTCACCTTGCCTATAAACACTCACTCCTTTGCATGTATTTTCATAAATGTTGATTAATGCATTGTTCCTATCTTTACATGAATATTCTCTCTTGGCTTTGTCATGGCTCTCCCGTAGATGAATGATCGCAGCAAATCCTGGCTCTAACATGGTATCAGAGCTCCAAACTTGCAAGTTTCTTCTCAAATTTGTGAGGGTTTCAGCCTTGACAATCTAAAAAGTTCTTCTTGGAGAAAAAATAACCCCACCATTGTGTTGAGAAGGGCCAAAAACCCTAGGAACGCTTGTCAAATCATGAAAATCAAACACTGCAAAATTTTCTGTGATTTTTTTGGGCTTTTGTTTGGGCATTGTAAAATTTCCATACATTGTACGGATGGCCATATAGTTTGTATGGTGATGTACCTGTCATATGGTCTTTGGCCTTTACATTGGGTTTCATCGCTTCAGCGGTCTACAAAATATAAAGTGGTTCCTTGGTCCCTGGCCTTGGCAGTTTGTAGGTTTATCCAATTTTCTTTGGTCGATAGTAATAAGGTTTTTTTAGTCACTGTTTATTTGCAAGGTTTGTTTGTTTAGCCCTCAACTTAGCCCATGGTCATCGGTGAATGCTAAGTACCAGCACTCAGGGCCTAGCGCTTAAAGCGCTCAACATAAGCATATAGAACCAACCCATGGTCACTTTGTGAACAAGTGCCAAGGGCTAGGAACCTAGACACTCAAGGCCCCAGCACACACCCCTGGTGACATTGCAGACCAGCGTCTGGCACCTAGGACTCTAGTCCCTCACTACAACGATAGATCACCCATGCGACCAGGTTCTTAGCCTAGGGGGCTATTTTTTTCTCCCACAGACCTAAAGGAGCAATTTTGCAAAAACTAACTGATGGAACCATATAAAATTTTTCATAGTTCTAGTATTTTTATCCTCAAGCTTATGTCATCAGGTTGAAGAATTTCTAGACTTAGGGTTTTTTGCATACCAAAAGAGGCGTTAAACCCTAAACCCCCATGCCAAAGTTAGAATGTAAGGGCCATGTTCATTCTATTTCTTTAGTGACCGCCTGTCTCCTCTTACCCAAAGTTTAAGTGGTTTTCTTATGTTCCCTTAAATGTCTTTTGACTGGCCCCTCGCTAAATATTTACCTTTTCTAGCCAGTGCCCAGAAAAATATTATTTTAAGGGAAAAGGGAAGTCAACCCGTTGCCCCCTTTTTGGAGAAGGAAAAGGATATTTTAATGCATAGATGCCAAGGTCCAGTCCTACTAACTCTCCTTTTTGATAGGTGGCGATAGTTGATTTGTATCCACCATTCTACCAAAAATAAAATATTTACGGAATTGGCACCTGCGGAATTGCGGAAAGAGTGATAACTGGTCAATGAATATTGAGGAGTGAAGGATGGTGTACCCCAAACAATATAAACTAATTTATTTGTGTTTCCTCCATTCTGCCATACTTCACCATGGAGTCTCTCTAAGGGTTGCGGACAGGCAAAAATTTGACATGTGGCTACCATGTTTACAAGAAAGGGTCTAGCTGGAGAGAGGCGTGTTCTGATATCCTAGTTGTCATTCCTATGCTATTCCGCTGGACTATAAATTAGTATACTTCGTCAGATTGCGGAATGGTAGAAATCTTGACACGTGGCATTTTTAAAGGTTGGGATTGGTGTATTAAGTAACAAGAACATGACCTATCATTGTCTTATGGATGTGGCCACTTGTTAGAGAGTTGTCCTAATTGCATGTGGCTAATCCAACGATTGTCTGCCATTCTGCCAGGACCATATCTCTGGCCATATCCCTTGCATGCAAAATTGTGGAATATGGTCTTAACTATACTACAAAGGAGATATTTTCTCAGGATCGTGGTTAGGAGAGATATCTAGATGGCAAGTCATCATTGGGAAAAAGCAAGCATCACTCTCCTACCTCGTGAAGGACCAAATCAATGCCGTTCAAATCAAGCCAGCTAAGATGAAGATCAACAGCTAGAATTTAAATGTGTGACGAGGAGATATGTTGGCACTAATTTGATGATGCTTCATTGCAAGCATTAACTTCTTAGGCATGTGTAGAGTCTCCATTGCCACCACTATGAAGGGATTTATTAATAGAAAGATTAGGCTTGACCTTTCAAAATCCATGCTTCTACTAGGATTGACATTTCATCTGCTGTGTGATGAAATTTGACATGATGATAGTGCTAAATTGAGGAAACCAAGACATTTGACCTAGCATGATTCTATGTAATAAGTGATGTTCTCATTTATGTGGAATTATGAAATCCAATCTTTCTATTCATTTATAGTAATCTTCACAAGATTTCTATTTATGACTGGACTGCTTTGAAATGATTGGAATTAATTGGACCAAAGATGTGCGAATGTATGCTTAGATCCCAAAATTTCTATAAATAGACAAGTGCTGGTGATACCCCTTATACTATTGAAAATGTGCTAACAGTATTGTTTTCCCCTATTCCTTTGTGTTCTGTTTACTCTCGTGTTCTATTAGATTTTCTTCCTTGTTCTCATGGCTATCAACTTGTCCTTACATAATTAGAAGACTTGGAGTTTTCTTCCTTTGGAATAGGTGGTGCAGGGAAAATCTAGGAGCAATACCAACATTTTACAAATCTCTATGAGCATTTCTTCTTCCTGTTGTTTCATTCGGGTTGAGACCTCAAATGCTAATCTCATGATTGTGGTGATTCCTTATGTCTGTATCAAGTGCAGAGGGATATCATTTCTATCTTTACCTTCATCCCTCGTCTACTTTTCCTAACAAAGCATCAACTCTAGTAGTAGGGATGATTCCTCTCTGAATGTAACATATGAAGACAGCATGCTGCCACTTTCTTGTTGTTGCTGCCTCCTTCACTGGATAAGTGGCACTGCCATATCCAACCTGATGTGATTTCATCTGGTTGAGTTGGTTGATGACCACTCAATTATGAAAGAGGAATCACATCCTTACAAACTGATGCAGAGGTAGGAGGACCAAAACTATCCTCAATAACATTAACAAATCAAAGAACTAATACAATTTCTTTTGTCAGATTGAAGAGAACATTAATACATACTTTTCATCCAATTTTCATGAAGATCCAATGGTAGGAGAGCAAGTTATGACTCTTTTCCCAAAACTACAAACCCTAGGCAGCGTTCAGACCTGCCCTCACCAAAAATGCCATAACTTATTCAAATCTTAATAAACTTTGATGCAACAAAAAGAAATGGAAAGTAGACTCAATACTCTTTCCAACCATATATGGCTTTCTCTTATATATGTCTATACAAAACCGTACCAAACGCTGCAACAGGACTGTTGCAGGGAAAATCAGAAAATTACAGTCCATAAAACACTCATATCTTTCACAAAACTAAATAAAAATGCATGGGACAAGAAGAAAATGGAAGGTGGTTGAAGGATATAACATTTGAAATCCATTAGACATCCATTCAATTCTATACAGGGCTGTGCAATAGCAAAAGACAGCAAATTTCTGAAGGAAAATATAGGAAAACATTGTTTTTTCTCATTCCATGCTCAAATCTTCAACCATCCATGAATTCTTCATGGTTACAAGGCCTTTTAAAGGCATTAAAACATGTCTCTTCAGTTCATAACTAATTTGGAGAAAACCAAGAGCCAAATGACTCTTCACCTTCTAAGTTTGCATCTTTTTTCTAATTTTACATTGACAACCTTTACATGGTTTGCAATATTTTGCTTTTTTGAAACTCCTAATGACCTAAACACATAAAAATGACTTAATAAACCTCATTACAATGTGGAAGCATACAAATTTAATCAAACTTAAAGATTTGTCCAGGGCAATATTAATTTACCAAGGTGCTCCAGAGGTAGGAGGACCAAAACTATCCTCAATAACATTAACAAATCAAAGAACTAATCTAATTTATTTTTTCAGATTGAAGAGAACATTAATACAGACTTTTCAACCAATTTTCATGCAGATCCAATGGTAGGAGAGCAAGTTATGACTCTTTTCCCAAAACTACAAACCCTAGGCAGCGTTCAGACCTGCCCTCACCAAAAATGCCATAACTTATTCAAATCTTAATAAAATTTGATGCAACAAAAAGAAATGGAAAGTAGAATCAATACTCTTTCCAACCATATATGGCTTGCTCCTGTATATGTCTGTACAAAACCGTACCAAACGCTGCAACAGGACTATTGCAGGGAAAATCAAAAAATTACAGTCCATAAAACACTCATATCTTTCACAAAACTAAATAAAAATACATGGGACAAGAAGAAAATGGAAGGTGGTTGAAGAATATAACATTTGAAATCCATTAGACATCCATTCAATTCTATACAGGGCTGTGCAATAGCAAAAGACAACAAATTTCTGAAGGAAAATATAGGAAAACATTGTTTTTTCTCATTCCATGCTCAAATCTTCAACCACCCACGAATTCTTCATGGTTACAAGGCCTTTTAAAGGCATTAAAACATGTCTCTTTAGTTCATAACTAGGTTAGAGTAAACCAAGAGCCAAATGACTCTTCACCTTCTAAGTTTGCATCTTTTTTCTAATTTTACATTGACAACCTTTACATGGTTTGCAATATTTTGCATTTTTGAAACTCCTAATGACCTAAACACATAAAAATGACTTAATAAACCTCATTACAATGTGGAAGCATACAAATTTAATCAAACTTAAAGATTTGTCCAGGGCAATATTAATTTACCAAGGTGCTCCAGAGGTAGGAGGACCAAAACTATCCTCAATAACATTAACAAATCAAAGAACTAATCCAATTTCTTTTGTCAGATTGAAGAGAACATTAATACAAACTTTTAATCCAATTTTCATGAAGATCCAATGGTAGGAGAGCAAGTTATGACTCTTTTCCCAAAACTACAAACCCTAGGCAGCGTTTAGACCTGCCCTCACCAAAAATGCCATAACTTATTCAAATCTTAATAAAATTTGATGCAACAAAAAGAAATGGAAAGTAGACTCAATACTATTTCCAACCATATATGGATTTCTCCTATATATGTCCGTACAAAATCGTACCAAACGCTGCAACAGGACTATTGCAGGGAAAATCAAAAAATTACAGTCCATAAAACACTCATATCTTTCACAAAACTAAATAAAAATGCATGGGACAAGAAGCAAATGGAAGGTGGTTGAAGGATATAAAATTTGAAATCCATTAGACATCCATTCAATTCTATACAGGGCTGTGCAGTAGCAAAAGACCGCAAATTTCTGAAGGAAAATATAGGAAAACATTGTTTTTTCTCATTCCATACTCAAATCTTCAACCACCCACGAATTCTTCATGGTTACAAGGCCTTTTAAAGGCATTAAAACATGTCTCTTTAGTTCATAACTAATTTGGAGCAAACCAAGAGCCAAATGACTCTTCACCTTCTAAGTTTGCATCTTTTTTCTAATTTTACATTGACAACCTTTACATGGTTTGCAATATTTTGTATTTTTGAAACTCCTAATGACCTAAACACATAAAAATGACTTAATAAACCTCATTACAATGTGGAAGCATACAAATTTAATCAAACTTAAAGATTTGTCCAGGGCAATATTAATTTACCAAGGTGGTCCTGCACCATACAACCAACCAACAAAATTTCCAAGTCCCTTGGAAATGTATCTGCAACAAAAGTCTCTTTCCTCTGTCTTTATCTTCAATCTTCTCAGCTACAATATTCTAATCTATAGAAATGGTGACCAACCAACCAATAAAACATTCTACCATCTTCACAAAGCATCCTCAGGCTCCTACTCCCATCAGTGGAGTACTCTTCAGGCTACAACATCAAGTGCTTCTTCAGGTATCCATCTCTCTCACTGCTTCACAACAAACCAACTCACCAAACCATCCATCTCACCCAACATCAGATTCTGGTGATGCACCTACCACTCTCTCCTCAGTGGTTTCTCTATGCATCCTTCTCTAGCCAAATATCTATTAGAGAATGGTCATGACAGACCTCATCTTGTCTGCCCACACACAATCTTAGAAAACATCCTTCTTGCAGCTAGATGGATAAGCACCTGCAACCAAACAACTGAGCAACACAAAATCCAAAAGGTGTAGATTGCCTCCCTCGGTAATCTATCTACACAATCAAGATCTTCTCACTCTTCACCTGCCTTCTCAGTGACAGGAAAAAAAAAATACACTCCACCCAAATCTTTCGTCAGCTCTGATACCAATATGATGCAGAGGTAGGAGGACCAAAACTATCCTCAATAACATTAACAAATCAAAGAACTAATCCAATTTCTTTTGTCAGATTGAAGAGAACATTAATATAGACTTTTCATCCAATTTTTATGAAGATCCAATGGTAGGAGAGCAAGTTATGACTCTTTTCCCAAAACTACAAACCCTAGGCAGCGTTCATACTTGCCCTCACCAAAAATGCCATAACTTATTCAAATCTTAATAAAATTTTATGCAACAAAAAAAAATAGAAAGTAGACTCAATAATCTTTCCAATCATATATGGCTTGCTCCTGTATATGTCTATACAAAATCGTACCAAACGCTGCAACAGGACTGTTGCAGGCAAAATCAGAAAATTACAGTCCATAAAACACTCATATCTTTCACAAAACTAAATAAAAATGCATGGGACAAGAAGAAAATGGAAGGTGGTTGAAGGATATAACATTTGAAATCTATTAGACATCCATTCAATTCTATACAAGGCTGTGCAATAGCAAAAGACAGCAAATTTCTGAAGGAAAATATAGGAAAACATTGTTTTTTCTCATTCCATGCTCAAATCTTCAACCACCCACGAATTCTTCATGGTTACAAGGCCTTTTAAAGGCATTAAAACACGTCTCTTCAGTTCATAACTAATTTGGAGCAAAAAAAGAGCCAAATGACTCTTCACCTTTTAAGTTTGCATCTTTTTTCAATTTTACATTGACAACCTTTACATGGTTTGCAATATTTTGCATTTTTGAAACTCCTAATGACCTAAACACATAAAAATGACTTAATAAACCTCATTACAATGTGGAAGCATACAAATTTAATCAAACTTAAAGATTTTTCCAGGGCAATATTAATTTACCAAGGTGCTCCTGCACCACAAACAACAATGGACGTAAAACGAAGAAATCCAGTTAATGGGGTTTTCTTCTGATATTGTTGCTTGCAGTCATTCCCAATTGAGGTGGGTAAGATAGGTGGTGAATTCTCCTATCAAACAAATAGGTAGCATATGATGGGTATGTGATCTCTAACAACATTTATAAAATAGTCCCCCATCAGTATCATGGCTTTTTTTCCTCACCTAAATTGAGAGGACATGTAGTCTTATGGGTATCTCAGCATATACCACGAAAGTAGGACATACGGTTGTGAAGTGGTTACACCGGCCTCTTTTCGCAACTACATCTTTTGGTTACTAAAAGTTTGTAACTTCTTTTGTCTTAGGCCTAAAGCTTGTCTAGTCCCTTATCTTTATAAAAGGGAATCGGGTCTTATGAAAATTTATTGGTTCAAGGTCATGTATTCAGACTTAGTCTGAAATATGGGATCAATCTGGTTAAGAAGGAATTGTAAATAGTTTGTTTTCTACAATAAATTAGTCGTCCATTTCCAAGTTTTCATTTTGAGTTTTAAGATATCTTTATAGAACTACTAAGGCTATGTTATAATTTGTTGAACAGTTTTTTTACAAATTCTGTTGAGTCTCTGGAGTATACTATCTTCTACTTCATGTATACAGTTTTACATTTATGAATATATTTGATTAAGGATCAGGTTTATTCATCACCATAGTCTTTCCTATGTTATGTATTCTTCTCATAGCATTCACTCAAGTAGTGAAATAATTGGCTGCTAGAGGATATAGAATGTATTATGGGTGTACAGGGACAACTAAGTATGGTAAACTTCAAGATTAGTAAAGTGTTTTAATGTAAGGTATTACTATATCTTTACAATAAACTAATTTTTATTATATCACAATCTTTTTGGTTTTTCTGTAAGTTTCTTGACTCTATGACCCTTGGATAGATACTGGTCTATTTTTGAATACTATGCTGAGCTTACATACTTTTAATTATCCTTATTATTATTTTAAAAGAAATCAACACATTTTCCCTTCCAGCAATAGGTGTTAGGAGTTAAGTTTATTTTACGTGTTCCTTTGCAAGGAAAATGGTTAAAGCTTAAGAATCCAACCCATTTCTTTACTTATCATATATTCTTTAAGCAAATTCAAAGGAACAGATCTATCATTGGAGTAGGGTTATTGAGCAGGTATTTCATGAACCCCCATCCATTTGAATAGAACATTATTTTCTCCAAAAGGGAAGGATTCTAAAAAATAGGAACACCCTCCTTGGTTTCATAGTGCCTAAAGTGTAGAGGAGAGAGGGATTGAAAACCCATGTTTCCTGTTCATTGGCCAATCCCTCGAGGTAGATCAATCATTAGAAAGTGTATATTCTATAGATCTATGTTTTTTCCTTGAGATCAGGTTGGCAATTTAAAACAACCAACATATTGGCGACTCTATTGTGGAGTTGAAGTAAAAATATTTTTCAAATCTTGCCCTAGAGTTTCTAGTGATGGTTTTCCCATTCGAGTCACCAATAGATTGGAGACTCTACTAGAGAACTAAAATAAGGGTTGTGTCTTATCCTAAAAGTATATGTCCCCTTACAAGTGCCAACATTATTTTAGCTAAAGACCATGAAGTTTCCATCTAATCAAGCCACCCACATATTTTTGACTCTATTAAGAAAAGACTGTGTTTATCTTAAGGTCTTGGGCTAAATAAATCCCCCTATATATTGAAGAGTTAGAGGTCAGATTTGTCATGTTCCTTACAAGAAAAGGATTGTGACTCTACTATGTTTTTTCATCAATAGTTGAAGTAGATACGAATCTAATACATCAAGTTTCATATCCTAGAATGTTATACATGACTCTACTATGAAACAAGATTTAGAAGTTGATTTTAGAAGGGAGTAGTGTGCTTTCAAGTTCTATTCCTCTATAAGCAGAGATGGCGACTCTATGAAGAAGTCTAGTAATGTAGTTCAATGTTCCTGATTTTTTGTAAACTCAAAACAAAGTTTGTACTAGTGGCAAAGGTTCCTCTCAGGTATTTTACAAAGTTTCAAGAAAGTTTCCCTAAGAATTTAAAGATGTATACTCAGTAGTCGCACTTCTTTTATCAAGGTGAATTTGTCAGGGAAAGGTATAAGGCTATTGATTTTAGTAATATTTTTGGGTTTCCAAACCATGTACCTAATGAAGTTAGGAGTCAGATAACAAAGTTCAATAATGATGGATCCAAAACAACTAGCAGCCATTTACAGGAATTTTGTGATTTAATGGGAGATTGTGAAATAGATTATGAGGATGTTGTCGTAAAGTTGTTTGTTCAAACTTTTAAAGGAGATGTTAGAGAATGGTTTGCATGTTTACCCAATCAGTTTATTCTTTTATGGCAAGATTTAAAGTTAGCTTTTATGGAAAAGTTTGGGGAAAGAATAGATGTTGGTATATTGATTAAAAGGCTCATGTAGATTGAGAAAGAAGATAAGGAATTAATCCCAACTTTCAATTTAAGATTTGCCAAAATAGTAGGGGATATTCTTGGAAATGTTAGACCAAATGAGGCCATGTGTTTGATTATATATTTGGGTGCATTTAATAAGAAGGCTAGTTATCGACCTAGAGATAGGAACCCTACTACTATGATGCAAGCATATTCTTTAGCCATATTTATAGAAAATAATTTGAAACATACAATGATAAAAAATTATGAGATTGTGGAAAATAGTTATAAAGGGAAGAATGGATCCATCTATTCCCCCATTTGTCAAGTGGGAGGCAAACTAGATAGTTCAGACAAACCCATGTCAGGTCAATCATCACATATAATTCAGTGTATCAAAGGGGATGGAGGTTGTGATCAAAATGGAAAGGTTCAAATTCTATATAGTCCTATTGCTCTCTCTTCCCCTTACTACCAAAATAAAAGGAAATCTACATAACCTTATGAGGCAACTAATGAGATAACTAATACCCAGATGCATAAAGAAGTATCAATTATGGAGGTTCCTCTATCTTCTGAATATGTAGCAAGTTGTGAGGATATGTCCCCTATTTATGATGATGTGTATCTTGTATCAAGTGATAAGATCTCATCTCCTAGAGAAATAATTTCTTTTGAGTTTGAATGTCAGAAGGAATTGGTCCTTACCAATAATGCAGAATATGATGAGCAGTTATTAGAATGCTCATACCAAAGTTGTGGAAACTCTGAGTTAGTTAATGATGCGGGTTATCAAGATAGTGATATTGAAAAGTATGCAAACATGATGCATATAAGAGATAACCCACTCTTTGAGGAGCCTATGGGCTTGTCATTAATGAAAGATATGGAGCCTTATGAATACATAGATAATCCACTTTTTGAAGAGGATCCCGAGGAGGCTAATGAACTAATATTAGTTCAACATACAAAAGTATCCGAGGGAGCAAAAACTTTATTAAATGATCAAGACCTAGCTAATTCCCAGTCCCATATTCACCATCAGATGGAATGGCTAGCCAAAAAACTAGAAAATAAAGTCATCATATCAGTCTTTGAAGAAGAAATTGAGTATGATTATTTTAGGTTTGACATCAAGCAGCAAGGTCTAAAAATTCCTTCACTACCAACTATGAAATAGATTATGACTGCTTTTATTTTTCAGATATATGCCAAAGGAAAAAATCAAAGGAAAATAGTTATTCCAAATGGGTGGATATGATTGAATCAGATGCCGTATATATCTTTGACAATATTTTTCAAATGTCTATGGTTCAGAGTAGACAGGGAGATTTTGAAGGCAATAGCTGTCCAAAAGGCTATCCAAGTGTCTATGGTAGAAACAAATTAGATTTTAGTAAAGTTTCCAGAAGCAACCTGATGAACTCACTAGAGAAAAAAATGTTTGATAGAGGCAGGTTTTGTTTCTTCTCTGCATAATGGTCTGGGGCTATTATGTGTTTGGTCTGCTCCTCTAGAGTTTTTTATGTGATCTCGCCCTGTTTAGGTTGAACAGGCATCCCCAAATAGAGCCACTGATGGAACCATATAAAATTTTTCATAGTTCTAGTATTTTCATCCTTAGGCTTATGTCATCAGGTTGAAGAATTTCTAGACTTAGGGTTTTTTGCATACCAAAAGAGGTGTTAAACCCTAAACCCCCATGCCAAAGTTAGAGTGTAAGGGCTATGTTTGTTCTATTTCTCAAGTGACCACTTGTCTCCTATTACCCAGAGTTTAAGTGGTTTTCTTATGTCCCCTTGAACATTTTTTGACTGGCCCCTCATTGAATATTTACCTTTTCTAGCCCGCACCCAGAAAAACATTATTTTAAGGGAAAAGGGAAGTCGACCTGTTGCCCCCCTTTTTTTAAGAAGGAAAAGGATATTTTAATGCATAGATGCCAAGGTCTAGTCCTACTAACTCTCCTTTTTGACAGGTGGCAATAGTGGATTTGTATCCACCATTCCACCAGCAATAAAATATTGACGGAATTGGTGCCTGTAGAATTATGGAAAGAGTGATAACTGGTCAGCGAATATTGAGGAGTGAAGGATGGTGGGCCCCGAATAATATAAAGTGATTTATTTGTGTTTCCACCATTCCACCATACTTCACCATAGAGTCTCTCTAAGGGCTGCAAACAGGCAAAAAATTGACATGTGGCTAACATGTTTGCAAGAAAGGGTCAAGCTGGAGAGGGGCATGTTCTAATAACCCAATTGTCATTTCTCTGCCATTCTACTGGGCTATAAATCAGTAGGCTTCACCGGATTATGGAATGGCAGAAATCTTGACACATGGTATTCTAAAAGGTTGGGACTGGTGCATTAAGTAACAAGAACATGATGTGTCATCATCCTATGGACATGGCCACTTGTTGGAGAGTTGTCCTGATTACGTGCGGCTGATCCAACGGTCATCCGCCATTCCACCAGGACCATATCTTTGGCCATATTGTTAGGCTTAGCTGACAGAAGATATTAATTACATGCAAATAAAGATTAAATAGAGGAATAAAAATAGACAGAAATAATAATAGCGAGAGACAAGTTTTAACGTGGTTTACCCAAACTCAGGTTACATCCACCAATAGAAAGTCTAATATTATTATCCAGTAAATCAAACCGATTACAACTAGCAATCCTTACAACTCAATACCACTACAAAATGCTACAATACATCAATAAAAACCCTAACCCTTAGCCATTTTTATCATGACTTTTGTCGGTTACAAAATAGGGTTTTTTTTAATGTCAGCCAATGAAAAATAACTTTGGACGCCTTAATAAAATAATAAAAAACTATGTGAGGTTTGCAAGGGGCGTTGCCCTTTGACCTCGTAGGAATTTGGGGGGAAACTATGCCGATAAAAGTGGGGTAAATTTAACCTCCAAGTCTGATTAGGCTCCATATAACAACACATATCCCTTGCATGTGAAATTACAAAATACGGCCTTAACTATACTGCAAAGGAGATATTTTCTCAGGATCGTGGTTGGGAGAGCTATCTAGGTGGCAAGTCATCATTGGGAAAACAAAGCATCACACTCCTACATAATGAAGGACCAAATCAGTACCATTTAAATCAAGCCAGCTAAGATCAAGATCAACAACCAGAATTTAAAAGTGTGATGGGGAGATATGTTGGCATAGATCTGATGATGCTTCATTGCAAGCATTAACTGCTCAGTCATGCGCAAAGTCTCCATTGCCGCCATTACGAAGGAATTTATTAACAGAAAGATTTGGCTTATGTAGGCTTGACCTTTGGAAATCTATGCTTCTACAAGGATTGACATTTCATCTGCTGTGTGATGAAATTTGACATGATGACAGTGCTAAATTGAGGAAACCAAGACATCTGCCTAGAATGATTTAGTGCGAGAATTGATGTTCGTAGTCTTGTAGAATTATGAAATCCAATCTTTCTATTTATTTATAGTAATCTTCACAAGATTTCCATTTATGACTAGACTACTTTGAAATGACTAGAATTAATTAGACCAAAGATGTGCATATGTATGCTTACATCCCAGAATTTCTATAAATAGACAAGTGCTGGTGATACCCCTTATACTATTTAAAATGTGTTGATAGTATGGTTTTCCCTTGTTCTTGTGTGTTCTATTTGCTCCCATGTTCTATCAGATTTTCTTCCTTGTTCTCATGGGTATCAACTTGTCCTTACAGAATTAGGAGACTTGGAGTTTTCTTCCTTTGGAATAGGTGGTGCAGGGAAAATATGGGAGCAATAGAAACATTTTACAAATCTCTATGAGCATTTCTTCTTTCTGTTGTTTCATCTGGGTTGAGACCTTAGATTCTAATCTCATGATTCCAGTCATTCCTTATGTCTATGATTAGGCAGATTAGTATCTAGTGTAGAGGGAGATCATTTCTCTCTTTACCTTCATCCCTCTTCTACTTTTCCTAACAAAGCATCAGCTCTAGTAGTAGGGATGATTCCTCTCCGGATGTAACATATGACGATAGGATGCTCCCATTTTGTTGTTGTTGCTGCCCCCTTCACTGGATAAGTGGCGCTGCCATATCTAGCCTAATGTGATTTCATCTGGTTTTTGTCTAGTTGAGTTGGTTAGTGACCACTCAATTATGAAAGAGGAATCACATTCTTGCAAATGGCAACAAGTGTAAAGAGAAGAACTCTAGTTAATGGGGTTTTCTTTTGATATTGTCGCTTGTAGTCATTCCCAATTGAGGTGGGTAAGCTGAGCGGTAAATGGTCCTATCGAACAAATAGGTAGCATATGATGGGTATGTGAGCTCTAACAACATTTATCAAATAGTCCCCCATCAGTATCACAGCTTGTTTTCCCTGCCTAAATTGAGAGGACACGTAGTCTTATAGGTATATTAGCATATACCATGAAAGTAGGACATATGGTTGTGAAGTGGTTACATTGGCCTCTTCTCGCAACTACATCTTTGGGTTACTGAAAGTTTGTAACTTCTTTTGTCTTCAGCTTGAAGCTTGTCTGCTCCCTTATCTTTATAAAAGGGAATTTAGGGCTTATGAAAATTTATTGGTTCGAGGTCATGTCTTCAAACTTAGTCTGAAATATGGGATAAATCTGGCTAAGGAGGAATTTTAAATAGTTTGTTTTTAGCAATAAATCAGTCATCCGTTTCTAAGCTTTCATTCTAAGTTTTAATATATCTTTATAGAGCTACTAAGGCTATGTTATAATTTGCTGAACAATTTATTTTACAAATTCTATTGAGTCTTTGGAGTATGCTATCTCCTACTTCATGTATAGAGTTTTACATTTATGAATATATTTGATTAAGGATCAAGTTTATTCATCACCATAGTCTTTCCTGTGTTGTGTATTCTTCTTGTAGAATTCACTCAAGTAGTGAAATAATTGGTTACTAGAGGATATAGAATGTATTATGGGTTTACAGGGACAACTAAGTATGGTAAACTTTAAGATTAGTAAAGTGTTTTAATGTAAGGCATTACTATATCTTTACAGTAAACTGAGTTTTATTATATCGTGTAGTCCTCTTGGCTTTTCTATAAATTTCTTGACTCTATGGCCCTTGGATAGGCACTGGTCTTTTCTTGAATACTATGCTGAGTTTACATCCTTTTAATCATCCTCATTATTATTTTAAAAGAAATCAACATGTTTTCCCTTCAAGCAATAAGTGTTAGGAGTTAAGTTTATTTTACATGTTCCTCTGCAAGGAAAGTGGTTAAAGCTTAAGAATCCAACCCATTTCTTTACTTATCATATATTCTTTAAGCAATTTCAAAGGAACATATCTATCATTGGAGCAGTGTTATTGAGCATGTATTTCATGAACCCCCATCCATTTGAATAGAACATTATTTTCTCCAAAAGGGAAGGATCCAAAAAAATAGGAACACCCTCCTTAATTTCACAGAGCCTAAAGTGTAGAGGAAAAAGGGATTGAAAACCCCTGTTTCCTATTCATTGGCCAATCCCTCGAGGCAAATCAATCATTAGAAAGTGGCTATTGTATAGATCTGTGGTTTTTCCTTGAGATCAGGTTGGGAATTTAAAATAACCAACACTATCATAACTTGGGCATCTGGACTTTGTTTTGCACAAATGAGATGTTTCTGGAAAGAGAACTTAGAGCACTTTCTAGTGGTGTAGGTAACTTTTGTTGATTTTTTCTTAGTAGCCTGCTATTTTCACTAGAACTAAGATCTTTGTTTTGTATTGCCTTCAATATTTTGGGCATATCTTTTGCATACGGTGTCAGAATGTGGCAAACAAAATATCATTGGAAAGGTAATTCTATCCCCCACACAGAGATCAAGGTTATTTTTCTAGAAAACATAATTAGGTATCTGTGTTTCCTAGATCTCTATTTTTTGTCCTACTGGTTGGGAAAAGGACATTTCAGTGAGTTTTATTTGAACAAAGGGGTTGTTTTTTTTTGCTTGAGAACATTATACTATTGTTTCCTATAATTTTAGATGTATACACAATGGATAAACTTCATGTTCCTCTTCTCACTCCATTTAACTATTTTGAGTGGAAGAAGCAAATGGAACTTTTGTTGCCTAAATTGAGGCTACATAGGGTAACAATGGGTACAGATCCTGAACCCACTAGTGCTATAGAAAAGAGAAAATGGCTTGATATATGTGATGAAGCTTATGGGACTCTATGTCTTTCTCTTTCTCTTGATCTTCTTTTCCATCTTGAGTCTTGCAAAACTCCAAATGATATATGGACTACATTAGAAAGTTTATTTGGTAAGCAAGACACCTTAAGAAGTTTTTATTTAGAAAATGAACTTATATTGATGAATCCATGTAACTTTGACAAAATTAAGGATTTCTTTACCAAGCTTAAGTCTCTTAGATTATAGTTGAAACAATGTGGTATAGAGAAAGAAGATAGCCAGTTGATCTTGTCTATTTTTGCTAAACTAGGTCCTGATTATTCTATTTTTTAATCCACTTTTTATGCTACAAGAGATGCTCTTTGTGCTAGGTTTCATATTGGTTCTCTTGATGAATTTTCTACATCAGTCACAAGAGGGCAAGCAAAGTTAGTGCAGATGGGTACTGTGAAGTCTTCCAAATCACATGCTCTTATTGCAACTCAAAACATAAAAGATGAGAAGGCTTCAAGTGGCAATGAAAATAAGTAGAAAAATAGGAATAGTGAGAAAGACAAAGATTCAACACCTCAAGCTACTCCTGAGTCATCTTCATCCAACAAAAATGAGAAAAAGGAGAGAGCCACTTGTCCATACTATAAAAAGCATGGGCATAATGAACAAGTTTGTTACAAAAAGGAAGTTGACAAGTTAAAGAATAATATTCAGAAAATGAATACAAATACTCCTTCAGCCTCATCTCCTAGTTCATCTACTCCTACTCCTTCATTATCAAAATAGTCAGGATCTTCTGAAAAAGGCCATGCAGGTTATGCTAATAAATAGAAAGGTAAAGCACTTTGTGCATCTACAAGTTCTAGTTTAGGTAAATGTATTCTTGATTCTGGAGCCTCTCATCATATGGCTTCATCTCAGTCCATGTTTTCCTACTTTTGAGCCTTGCATTATGCCACCAATTTTAATGGGTAACAATACATATGTGAATGTAATTGGGAAGGGATCAATTGAGATTGTTGATGGTACTTTTAGTGATGTACTTTGTGTACCTTCTTTGACAAAAAATCTACTTTTCATATATCAGATTACTCACAATGGTGCAGGGAAAACTGTGGAATTCACACTTGATTTAGTTATCATTAGAGACTTGGAGAATACAGAGATTATTTCTACAAGGGTTATTGATCATGAAACTTGGTTATACACCTTTCCTGGTTTTTCTCCTAATGATGGTTCAAATACTTTGGCTGATGTTCACACTCCTTGTGTGAACCATATTTCTAAGGAGAAGTGTGGTCACTTGAACCTTGTTGTTCTCACATCTAATCCAATTCTTGAGACTTGTGTTGACATTTGTTCTCCTCTTCCTACTTCTTTAGATATTCCTATTTCTATGGTTGAGTAGGATAATGTTTGTTCTTCTAATCTTGTTGTGTGGGATGATTATTTAATAGGTATTTCTGAGTTGTTTTATGAGTCTCAATTGAAGATCTTGAGGACACTTTTGATGATAGTAATAGCACAACTATCATCCCTTCATCTTCTATGTTTCCAAATGCAATTCACATTGTTTCCTCTCCTAGTTCTTCTTCTCTAACTATGAAGACATTTTCTATTTTGGAGAAGACATCATCTTCCAACTTGAGGCCACCTAAGTTGCATTCAAAGGTACACATTTGGATTTGGTTTCCCTTTTCATCAAATTTGTGGGAGTGGCTTCTTCATCCTCCCCTGAACTTGTTTCTTCCCAAGGGAAGAAATGTTGTATACAAACAATGTACTATCTTCTTTTCTCTTGCAGCTTTCAGTGGATTTGAGGTTACTTCTACCTATTATGGACACTTGATCCTCTCGATCCTCTTCTTGAGGAATCATGTTTGTATGATGGTTGTATCTTTGGGGAGTCTTATGAAATTCTCCACCATCATTGTATATGGGTACCTAACATGGCTTGATTTGTTGGGACCCATCTTTACATCCACCTAAGCTATACTTAAGGGGGGTTATTAGTGTAGGATTTTATTTTCCTTTATTTTATTTTAAGATTGCATAGGTAGTTTAATAATTGTGAGTTATTTAAATAGGGTTTTTCATGTTAGTGGGTGCATGTGTATGTGGTGTCAATCCACTACATGGGAAATTACTCCACCTCCCCCCTATTTTGGGAGATGCTCGAGTTACATTTCTCATTGGTCAATATTGACACCTCACCCCACTCACCTTGCCTATAAACACTCACTCCTTTATATGTATTTTCATAGATGTTGATTAATGCATTTTTCCTATCTTTGCATGAATATTCTCTCTTGGCTTTGTCATGGCTCTCTTGTAGATGAATGCTCATAGTAGATCCATTCTCTAACAGTGTCTTTTCCTAGGTCAAAATGGTTAAATCTAGTGTTATCAAGAAAATTTCCTAGAAAAAGAACTTAGCACATTTTTGTAGGTTAGCGGGTTCGGCAGGTTTCCAATTTCTTGACTAACCGATAGAGGGGAAATAAATCATCTAAGTCCTTTGGTTTGTATGTTCCCAACATTGCCAAGAGAAGAAAAGGATTAGTTTATTCTGCAATGGGTTCACGGGTTCAGATATTCTTTGATTCTGTGACTGAGTATCAAAAAAGAAAAGGCTTCAGTTTTTCTTAGGTCGAATCTTCCTCATTTTGCCGATAGAAAGGAAACTTGGCAAAGACAAAGCTTAGAATTTTGCTAAGGTAAAATCCTTATTAGGAAAAACTCCCATCAAAGGAACTTAAGTTTTTAGGACTAGTTCCAAAGTTCATTTTTGAGCTGATTCACCAACTGGTCATAAGGAGGAAAAGTCAAACTTTGGTTTTGACTATTTTTTCCGATAAAGGGATTTTGGAAACTAAAAATGTTAGAATTTTTGCTAAGGCAAAGCCTTGTCAGTAAAATAGTGATTGGTGGAACCTAGGGGTTTTGGAACTAGTTCCAAAGTTTGTCATCCTCTTGATTTACCAATAACAAGGGAAAGGGCAGAAGTTCATGATCCTTAACATTTGTCAATAGCTAAGACAAGGCCAAGTTCACAATTCTCACATTTCACCAACAAGTAAAGGCCAAAAGGAAAAGGTTCATAAAATGTAACATTTGTCGATAAACCTAAGTAAGCCGCAAGGCTAAGTTTAGATTTTTTTAAGATTTGCTGATAAGCCCAAGCAAAAAGTAATAGTTTGTCCTTATTAACTTTTGCTGACATCAAATGGAAAAGTTCTTAGAGTTTAACTTTTCTTGATAAAAGAGTGATCAATCAAATGATAAAATTTTGGCTAAGGCAAAAGCCTTATTGGAAAAATCTCAATCAGGAGAACTTAAGTTATTCAAACTAGTTTCAAGGTTCCAATTGGAGCCGATTTGTTGATAAATAGCAAACTTTGTTCTAGTGAACTTTTATTGATAAGATAAAATGTGGTTCCTAAAACCTAATTTTTCTCGATATACTACTAAGTAAAGCAAAGTTTTGAATATTGGAAAATCACCGACATAAATTGGCAAAGTTTAGAAATGGGAACTATTGTTGATTGGGGAGACATAAGGAGATAGTTTTGAAAAACTCAAAATCGCTGACAAAGTGATAGAAAGGTTGAGTTAGGGAAATATTAGAAATCATCGATAGAAGCGATAGTTCGGTAAAGTAACTTTTAATGATAAAGGGATTTTGAGCCCTAGTTTTAAAAAAGCATATGTTTGCCAATAAAGGGAAAGTTTGTAGAAAAAGATAAATATTCATGTAGACATATTTTTGCACTTTAAAAGATAAATGCATCTATTAAATGTCAAACATTATGATAGTCTAAGCTAACATTGTAGGAAAAATCAAGGTTGTCCAAGGACAAATTGTAAATATATGTTTCTTTATACAAGTAAGGGTTGAAATTAAGAAGATTTTAATGCACATGATTAAATTCTCTATGTTTGGTGTAGGATATTGGATCTAATTAAAGCTTGGAGAAGATGTTACGCAAAGTGTGCAATCAACAAGGTGGGAGTTGGATCTAGAATGAAAGGCTAAACTGGATGAAGTTGCGAACAAACAAGGCGTGAACCAAAACTAGGAGATACCACTGAATATGGTGTCTGCCAGCTGGAAGAGTTACCAACTGTCAAAGATGCTAGAATATTTATTTTTTCCAGGTGATTCCAACTCTATTTCCAACTAGCAATCAAGTACTACTCTTATTAGTTGTTGACTTTGTCAAACCAATCTAGACCGTTGACTATTATAGATGGATCCTAACCATTGGATCAATGTAACTATTTTTGGCCTTTGTTCTATAAGAGGACTGTGACCTCTCTTTTGAAAGGGACATCGAATTGTTGAAACTAAGAGAGACTAAATTATTTTAATTCTGAGCACAAGTTTGTGATTTTCTACAACTTTGTGAATTCTCTCTCAAGGTTCTTTCTCAAGACCTCTATAAACATACCTATTCTTTGCATACCTTATGGAGATGAAGCTGTAGATTATCTCCTCATTGTAAATCCTATATAATCTTCTAGTTGATTTATGGATGTGTAATGGTGAAATGTTGCATTCAATAGAAGTTTCATTTTACTGCACATTGTTCTCAACTTTCCTAGATGATTTGCACTGGATCATACAGATTTGTAGAACATCTTGGTGAAGTATGATTTAGTTTACTTCTCTTTATTATAGTATCAGAGCATTTATGTGGTTCATTGGTCAAATTTAAGTAATTTTAGGAATCTCAATCTCTAAATTCTATTTTCTCATTTTTTAATTTCATAGATAATTTTAAAGAACTACAAATAATGATAAATAATAAGAAGATACAATTAAAATATATTGAATTAGTACAAATAATCATACATCCCTAGTATATTATAGTAGGAACTACACATCATAGTGAATATCATGCAAATAATGGCAAATTATGGTGAAATACATGCTTACATGCACAATATTTGAGCAGATTTAAAGTGTAGAAGCAAATATTAGTTCAGACATAGATAATTATAGAAGAAGTAATTGAATCTAGAAATATATTTAGAATTTGTCTAAATTAGAGACAAATTCTAGTGAATTACCCAAAGTTAGGATCAAATTGATGTCTATTTGTCTAAATCCTGACTTAATAGTGTAAGATTTGACAAAATTATTGAAGATTTGTGTAGAGTAGGCATAAAGGATGGAATATTCAAAGGAATATTGAGGAACTTTGCAAGAATTATCAAAGCACATAAGGCCCTGAAATGATTTACAACAACACACATCAACCCTGAGTGATTGTCAAAAGGTCAAGACCTGACTAACAGAGACTTGGGATCATAAATTCATCTTGAATTTATCTTATCTTTCAAGGTGATAAAGTTTTTTTGTGTAAACTTTTATTCATGTTAATGAGACTAACAATCACATCAACACACATCCTAGGAGCAATTTGCCTCTTCTGTCATTTATACCGAACTCGAACTTGTCAGACACAAAAATTATAAGTAAATCTAGTACTTCTTGACACATAATGTCAATTTGGTTTAAGGTTACATTGCTATACTTATCTTAGGAGTCTTTATTATTCATGTCCTTCCCCCTTGAAGAGTTTTTTTTATCTCACATGACAAATTATCATTATTAATAACACATTGATCAACCATATCAATGCCATCGTGTGATGTCAACCCTCGTAGCCATTATTCAGATTAAACTCCTAGCTATGTACTACTGCAATAATAACTATGTAAAATATTTCTCTAGTATCTTATTATAGAATATGGCTAAATGGTTATTGGCTAGCCAATAACATCTACCTTACTAGGCTACTAATACATCACACTAGTTTATAGTTTCAATATGATGTTATCAGTCTTTTTAAAGGATCATTTAACTTCTAACAAGGTAATCCCTTTAATTCAACTTGAGAACCTCTCTTTAGCCCTTATTATGTTAGAGAATCCTCTTGAATTGTTTAGGCAACTTATCACAACCTAGTCTTATACAACAGGATAATAATGTTTCAGCCTCATAGGACTCATAGTAAAATATGATAATAAAGGCCATACACAGGCTCAATAACAATATGATATTGGCCATACCTATGCTCTACAACCATATGATAACATCGAACTTGCTTAGGCTTGACAACAATATTATTATATCAGCCTTACTCAGGATTGACAACAATATGATTATATCAGCCTTACTTGGGCTTGACAACAGTATGTTTCTATCATCCTTACTCAAGATTGACAATAGCATATGATACTATCAACCTTGATAATACTATCGGCCTTGATAATACTATTGGCCTTAATAATACTATTGGCCTTACTCAGACTTACATTAATAGAAGTAAAACATTGTTGGCCTTTAATAGGCATATCAAGAGAATGAAAATAAAAATATTATCAGCCTTTCACAGGCATAGAAACAATAATACCAAAGATTAACAGCCTCTTGCACAAGTTGTATAAATGAACACTTTGGCCTTACACATGCATCATAAAACAAAGATTCTAGCCTAATGAAAGGCAGTATAAATGAACGCTTCAGCCTTACACAGACATCATAAAAGAAAGATTGTGGCCTTACACATACATCATATAAAAAAGTAAAGGCTTCAACCTCTTAGAGGCATAAACTATCTATCATCTTGATGTATTTTTCCCATAAACAAGTCAACAACCTCTAATAATATGAGCATTGAGAGATAATGCAAGCAAGTGGAGAGTCCTCCTTGTACCTCTCCTTCCTCTGTTAACAACTTATTGTCACCTATGATCAGCCAGCCAATGAAATATATCTATCTCCCTCTATCTTTTTTCTCTCTCTACTCTCTTTTTCAAAGATAAATCTTCTCTTTCCTTCAAGATGTAACAGCTTCCCCTCCACTTCATAGCTTCTTGGCATGGCTTCATTTAGGTGACATGGGCAAGTCATGCCTGTCCTCCACTCTCCTAGAATATAGGAGGTTGCGAAGGGGTCTTATCTAATGCAAAAATGATTAAATACTTCATAATATATATATAGCTTATAATACTAAGTAGTTGAAGATAGCTATTTATTCCCTAGGTTTGACATTTTATAGGTAAGGACAAAGCATATTAAATGCTCTATTTTGTGTTTGAAGGCACAAAGACAACCAAAGTGTCTCGAAAAGCTAATTTTTTTGACTAAAGATGCTTGAGCAGATAGACTTGATTGGTTGGCTTCTCAAGTTGACTTTGCAAGAAGAAACAAGTACAACTATAAGGAATGTCGATGTGGAAGATAAATTCGTTGACTTGATGGTAAATTTTTTTTTAGTAGACTTAAATAAAAATACCAGGACATTAAGGCACTGCTTATCTTGACCAAAAATATGTAGACTAAAATGCTCACCATAACGATGTAGCCTTTATGTGAAAAGTGCGTGCTCTCCCTAATGGCACATTAATCGCTTATTTTTCGTGATCTAATTCCCTCTCCTTAGTGATGCTCGCCCTCCTCTTCTAGAGGGTAAAACTTGTTGGCAAGAGACACTACTCTAGTATAGACTTGTATGTTGTCATTGATGGTAACAAGGCTCAGAAATATCATTAGCATGATAGGAAGATATAACTTTGGAAGGTCTTATTGGAATTCAGATTCGGTTGGCAAAAATGACTATGTATGGGCAAGAAACAAAATAAGGGACATAAAGTGGATCAGTGTACTTTTGTAGATGAAGACCTAGAAATATGGCGTAGGTATAATGTTCATAGTTGTTTGGTGTTGTTATATTCTAGTGAGCAAGTCCTGACTTTCTCCAGAAGTCACTTGGAGAAAATGTCTAAGTTTGGAAGAACAGAGGTATGATAGGAACAGTGCACAGTGCAAAGTAAAATGGTCTGCATTCCTCTGCAAGTGAATATTTTGTCATGCAGTTATAAGGTGTTGTAAACACTTGTATGAAGTGTCTAAATCTAGAGTTGTGAGATTTGAAGTCCATTGGAAAGATAGTTGCAAGTTGCCAAGTATCGCTACAGTGTTTGACTAAGTTTGACAGAGACAAAGTCTAAGTTCTGATGATCCACATTTTGCCGCAAGTTGATATCATGCCTTGTGGTTCTGAAGGTATGTCAAGTGATTACTAATGAACATTGGATATGATCTGTGAGGTCCCATCTGGTCCGCAGTGCGAGTTGTCATGTGATAGATGAAATTATCAAGTATGTTCTTAAAGAACAGGCTGAATGGTTTGTTAGATCTTTATGCGGAGAAGATGTAATGTTTGGATAATTAATTTGAGAGACCATATAACTACGGTCAACCTATATGAACATGTTTGTTCAAAGGTTTAGGTCTGTATAGCATATAATGCATTGGATTGAGCCAACAAGCTACATCTTTCAATGTACACGTTTCATATCTTGGATGCCGACCTAATTATGAATCAAATCATGATGTGGATATATAAGAGCATTGAATTTTGATTGAGGCAATGATGATGTGCGATGTGGTTGATGCGAGCATCACAATAGCAGAGTAGAGATAGAAAATCAGTGATGATGAAGAATCAGGATTCAAAATTCAATTGCTAAATGACTGCACCCTGGCATACTGACAGATACCTTTGCAGTATTCATTTTCATATATAATTTAACTTGTACTTGGTAGAGATCCATCTTCATCAAGGTAGTGAGCCTAAAAGTGAGCCTCCAGTAGGGTTTAACAACCCTCATTGTAATCTTTCTAGGTTTAGGGTTGAAGCAGTGAGCCTGCTAGACCTAGTTATACTTCATGGCAATGAGCTGACATGTTCTAGGCCCATGGAGTGACCAAGCCTAAACATCACCATTTGTAAAAGATTACAATATAATTTGAGAGCTAATCCTCTCCATAGTTTTTTCCCACCTTGGGGTTTTCCACGTAAAAATCCTGGTGTCCATGTGTTATGTCTTTGTGGATTCTATTCATTTGCATATTGGGCTTTTGTTTAATTAATTTTGGAAAATGGTTAAAAGTGAAAGTGGATGAAAGGTTTTATGGAACACTAATTCACCCCCCCCTCTCAGTGTTCCTAATATTCAAAAAAACTTTGTCCTTACATACACCTCATGTACACAATGAGTAGTTAGTATATTAACATTTAAAATCATCATTTATTGCGTGGAATTAACTCATTCTTCTAAGCTTGTTAGAACTTCATTAGCATCATAGTTATTTCTCTTCTAAGTAGCTGACTTTGAAATAATAGGTGAAATAAGTTTGTTTAGAGAAATGGAGTATTGCATAGCTCTACTAAAACATTGATTTCTATCCCTGCAATAAACATTAGGTTTCTCTATATAAAACATAGAAATCTCTTCTTTAAAACATGGCGTTATCTCTGCAGGAAAATGTAACTCCTAGTAAAAACATTGGTATTATCTCTGTCAAAAATGTGGTTTATCTCTGCATAAAACATTAATATATTCCCCTTAAAATGTTGGTTAAAAACATTAGTATTTTCCTTGCAATCATATTAAACCATCAATGGTGATCACTCACTAGTAGGTGTCAGAATATTGAACCTTGAATAGTGATCTTGTTATCATTAGAACCAAACTTTTATATTAAATTTTAATTATCATTGTTGAGTTATAAAAACATTGATTGTTTAAACTACACCAGATTCCTTCACGCATGGTAGCTTCAATTTACTAGACCCATCACAAAGGGTCAGGCTTTTCCATTTAGGAGTAAGACCAAGGAGGTGTGAGCCTTGTGGTTGAGCGGTAAATTGCCTTGATGATACTGTCTCTCCACCAGGTTCAGTGTCAAAGATATGGTATGGTATCAAGGACATTGTATGGTGTAACATTCTTTTGTTATAAGCATATATGGCTAGATGTTGTAAGGGACTTAGTCCTATTTATAAGCTATTTGACTAGCTATTGTAAAGTTCTTTAATTATATAGATTGATGAAAGTTATATATTTCTTGAGTTGTATTTTATGGGAAAATTTTTAACTCATTCCCTTTTTCTACATTAATTTATTAGAATAATATTATTTTGTTCTATTTAATCTATGTGAGTGTCACAAACAAAAACTTGACAACCATTATTTAGAATTTGGTCTAGTTGAAAATCAAAGAAATTGGTACAAAGAATTATTTAATACATTATGGGCTAATAGAATCACCCCTAGACGAGTTATTGACATGTCTCCATTTTAGTTAGTACATGGAATTGGAAGTAAAATCCCAATAACTTTGGAACTCTATTCTCTACAATTAGAAAAAGTGAAGAGGATGAAGAATTCAAAGACTCACTTGAAAAGAGGATCATATTTTTGGCAAGGCTTGAAGAAAAATGTGAAATTATCGTAGAGAGAATAACTCAACATTAGGCTAAGGTTACAAAAATATTTGATAGTAAATACAAAAGAGGAACTTTCTGATTGGTTATTTGGTATTTCTATGGGACAAGTGAAGAGAGCCAAGGGGAGTTCATGATAAGTTTGATTCACTTTGGATGGGTCCCTTCCATGATGGACACTTCTGTAGAAATAATACATACTACTTGGCATATTTAGATGACACTCATTTTCCACTTATTTACAATTGACAGTATTTAAATTTATTCAAACAATGAAAAATGGTTGTCCCCTGTTAGATAGAAACGAGTGACTTAGCCTAAAAGGTTAAACTAGGATAAACCCTCTTCTACAAACATTGAGACACAAACTGAGCTTGGCTTCTACCCAAGAAGGAGAGCCAAACTATAAGTGTTTTGTCCCTTTGTTGTACACATGAGTGTTAACCAAATCCAACCAAATCTAACCAAGAAAACTAGGTCAAAACATCAAACCCCAATTGACAAAGATCAGAGAATAATACATTATTGGAAGTAGAAATCTAGAAACTAAATAAATGGTAGAGGTCAAGGATCATATCAGAACCTGGATCTGGGAGTAGAAACACCAAGGACTAGGGTACTTGGGCACCATAGAACCTAATTAGGGTTTACAGACTATGATGATTGTTGTGTCTTCACCTTTCTGTGCTCTAGCTTCATGTAACTTGTTTCCTATAAATTCCTCTAGATATGACCTACACACACAAGAAGGAAAATGGTTGGGTGATATTTAGGAGCTTGCCTAAGTCAAGACCCATGAATGATGTTTCCACCTCCACATTAGCAAAGATAATAGATAAAGAGCATGTGCCCTACAAGGGCAGAGGCAAATCTGAAGTAGAATGGAATTCTAGAACAAAGCATGAAGGAAATAAGTCACCATGAGCATGGAGACCATAGCATGCTTGATGTGTGACATCACAACTCGACTCAAGAAGTTGGTGTAGCCCAAGTAAGTAGAAAGATCTTAACAAGACCTGTAATAAGTTAGTGCCACAATAATAATCCACCATAGAGAGCTTTAGAGAAGAGTAGAGAGCATGAGAAAGTACAAGAGTGTCTAGATTGTTTAGATGTTCAAATGAATGACTTAACTTACTTTTATATGCATTCCCATTGATTTCTAGAGAAATAAACCAAATGAGGCCGACATTAGGAATCATTTAAGATGTCCTAAGCTGACAAGCCACCCATTTAGGTCAGGGCTAAAAAAGGGTCCATGGCGCTTGGGTGCTCTGATCCTTTAGCCCCAAAACTCCCACGATAAGGCACTTTAAGTGTTATTAGCCCCACCTTACAATTATTTTCTGGGTTTTGTGCATCAAGATCAAGAATTACATGTTTAATATTTAAAAAGGTGTTACAATAGGTCCTAACTAACAAGTGTACCATTTTAGATCCACCTGAGTGTTAAACTAGGTGTAAAATGGTAGTGTACACATTTTATGACATAACATTTAGCCCCCACTTTAGCATGGGTATGAACTTACATTTTTAAACTCACTCTAAAGGATGGAGAAGACAAATTTCAAACACAACAAACATAGAAGCCAAAGAATTCTGCCAAGTTGTGGACTGTAGTAGCCCCCATGTTTAGGATTCTAAGGTTGCAAACAAATAGGATTTCTTTTTAAACATAGCCACCATAAAATGTCACCAAAATTGAGGGGCGATCAAGCCCCAAGTTTAGGATTCTAGGAGTCTTATGATGATTTGTATACACATAAGACACATGATATAATTCACTCACACATGAAGCATATAGAAAACATGAGATAAGACAAGTCATATGCAAGGCATACACTTCAAACATTACAATGTATACACGCAATACAAAGCATGGATGTCATACAAAAAGTATACACACAATACACAACATATACATGTCTGACACAAGTAGTATGCACATTGGACACAAAGTATACATGCAAGGGATAAGGTATACATGGAATACATATAAAAACACTTGGAATACATGCCAAGCACTTGAGAGACATACATGAGGAACACATAGAGAGAATACATGTGAAGCATGCATGAGGCATGAAGAATACATAGAGAATAAGAGTATATGTGAGGAGAATATATGTATCATATGACAATCAGAAGAAACACACAACGGAAGACCTTGAGTCAGCATGACAAAAGAGACCTCAATCTAAAAGATGTCTCAATCACTGTGCATCATTCCCTAAGATGCAATAAGAAGAATGCTAAGGGGTTAGTTAGAAATAAGAAGCAAAAGAGGATACAAATACATCATAGACATAATCTACATCAAGAAATTAAAGAATTATCAAAACGAATAAATGAACACATTAATAATCTTATAAGGATGAAGAATTTGTTTAAAATATTTGGCACAATATTTATCAACACATTATAAAGTTCTTGGAAAAATCTTTAATGTGGTCATATTAAGAGATATTCACTACCAATAATTGAATGGGCTCAATATTAAAGTAGTGAAGAGGCTTTGGACAATTTACAAGATTTTTTGCACAATGATCATCTAGAAGAAGAATAAGAAGATACCATACATAATGAGAGTGGTAGTGAAAAAGAGAAACAAACATGAAGATACATGACAACCATTTGCATTTCAATTTTAAGTCTCAAATCTAATGATTAAATATTTCATACAACATTAATACTTTGTAATTTAATATTTTATGTTGAATTTTTGTATTTTTATTTTGAGGGAAAAAGAGATACTTTTAATATTGCTTTTTCTCCCTAATGTTGTAAAAAGGGAAAATATATAGGTATTTAAGGAATTTTGTGACACGAGGTCTATAAATTGAACATTTGGATATCAAAGAAGGGATTTTTTGTTTTTAGACAAATTTAGAAAATTTTGTAAAGATTGTTGAGGGGAAAAACTTTGATCTTTGAACAATTTTGAAATATGAATAAAGTATGAATCTGAACTTTTTGTTTCATTCATATCTATTATCATACTTTTCTTATTTCAAATGTGACAATTCTATTCATGTTTTAAAATGTTTTCTCTATAATTTGTAAACCTAATAATTTATTTTGTTTAGATCTCTTTATAAATTTTATGTGGGGTGAATTGAGGAATGTGATATCTTGGTTAAGTCTACAACTCACCTTTTCATTCACTTAAATCATTACTATTTTTATAAAATTATCAAAGCCCAAATGCAACTTTGTAAATTATACAAGTTTTGTGTAGTTTTTAGTCTTGGCTTTCAATAAGGAAGTCTTTCCATCTTGAGGAGGGATTTTTATCATAATAACCCTTGTTATTTAAAAAATATAAATCTATTTACCAACACACATGTAGATAATTATATAGATAGGTAGTTATGAGATAGAAGAATAAGAAAAATATGTATACTAGAAGAGAGAATTGTGATATGAACAAGAAGATGTATGTATGTAAACGGTATATGAATGTAAGATCATGATGAATGCATAAAATTTAATCTACTTTCAATATTAGATGAATAATATAAGTAGTTCTATTGCATGATGCCTATGCATGGATGTACATGTAATTTCTTTTAATTTTGTTTGTAACTCACGATATATGTTATTCTTCCTCACATATGTTATTCTTCTTCATTACATCACACCAAAGTACAACACTAACATAATAAAAACCCATCCCTTACTCTATATTTTATGTCACCAATTTTCATTAAGATTATGTAGCCTACTCTATAGGAATCTATACTTGTTTCATTTCTTTTTTTTTGTATATTTGGCCATATCCACCATGAAAAAAAAATCTCTCTATATTTTTATCATATTATCTCCATCTAAGTACTCTTCCTTTTTACCATCATCCTTCTACTTTTATCAATGTAATCTTGCATCCCTAATTTATATGAAAACATTTGGGATAAAATTAGGATCCAAAGTCTCTAAGGACAAACTATACAATGATGAAGTTTCATCTTGATTAAGCTAACACTTTTGTCTATCATTCCTTTCTCATTTTATTTATTTTCTTGTTTTATAATTATTTAGAAATGAAAGTGAACTAGAATAAATTAGATCACATAAAAAACAAGTAAAAAAACTACACCATTGGAACAAGTATGTACTCCCTTTATTTTTGATATGCAATTGCTATCCATGAAGCTTGGCATATTATAATTGAAGGAAAAACACTAACTGATAAAAAATACACATGAATGTTTATTTGATAACCAATAAATCATTTAACCATTGGATCATATCATCAAAAAAAATTATCTACACTCTTGTATTAGCATCATAGCATTGCATCATATACTACACTCTCAAATAGGAACTTGCATTCATGTGTGGTTTATATTCTATCCTTTAACATTAGCAAAGGTGTTTGATTCATTTGTTAAGGAAGTCATAACATTTCCATTTAAACTTAGCAAAATTTCAAGGTTTTTTTATCACATATTTGTTTTAGACATATGTATAGCTAAAGGGAAAAAAATTAAAGATCATATTATAAGATAATAAATTCACATAGATCCAAAGTGTTTGATAAATTGGCAAGATTGATTTTGAGGGATTCACTATGTAAACTTATGGAAATGATTTTCATTCATATGGTATCAAGGAATACCTCTTTTACCATTTTTCTACCTCTTAATATTCGATTATTAACATTTCTTATAATACACCTTTCAAATTCTAAAATACCCCTTATTTTTTGTTGAGGATTACTTAGGCTTTTAGCCTGGTTAAAGCCTAGAGAGACCCTTATGAGGGATATCTTCCCATGGATTTATTTCTAAGACAACTATTGGGGGTCCTTATTCCCCAATACAGTATCACCTTGTTCAAACCAATGAGCTCATGGGCCCAACTGTGATGACCACCTTTTTATTTCTGTTCTTGTGACTAATTACATTACTGTTATTGATACTTTTGGGATAGTAGTTCCTGGACTTGTTAAACTATTAAACTTTATTTTGTTTATGGAAAAACTAATTGGGTGATGTTTGGATAAGTTTACATTTCAGAAAAAGTTAATTAGGTGATGATGGAAAATTGTAATATGATTTCATTTATGCTATTTAGAACTATGACAGGATAATGCATGTCTTTAAGTTGCTTCGGCTATGATGATTATATGTGAAACTGATCTTACAATTTAGTGTGCAGGAATTTACTAATCAAACCACAGATTTCGGAGATCATTCCACACCTTGTTATTGTTATTCCCTGTTAAGCCGATCTGGTTCCACAAGGAACCAAGATCACTCTGTGTTTGATATGTTGTCGTAATGTGGTCTTTCATAAGGTCGAATGGGTTGGTCTACCCTCTTGTAACACTGACTTATAATTTGTGTTGTAAAAAGTTTGAATTTGAATTTATTTTCTTCTATTTAAATCTTGGAGGCCTTTTCTTGTGCTTTACCTTGACCAAGGTTGTCCAGAATGGGTTAAAGTTGACCCTGGGTCATACCCCATGGGTCCAGGGCCCCATTTGGCATGGGTAACCCTTGGGTAACCTCCATCAAGTCATCTTAACTACCCCTTGAAGTTAAGTGGCGAAAATTGGAGGTATGGGGGGGACATGATGGGTTGTACCAACACCCAACCCATCCCTCTTCAACTCCCAAGGTATGAGATGACTACAAACCCATCCATTATAGAGGGATTGACTTGAAGTCACCCTCACCATTAGTGAGATTCCCCATGTGCTGTGGGGTCATCCATGTTGGAGGAAGGGAGAAGAGGCATGGGTCACCTGTCTTTTCCTCCTTTAACTCCTTTTATTTCTCCCATGCGTAAGAGAAATGACATGAGGAGAGGGATAAGGAGTACTCTAGGGATGGGTGAGTGACATAAGCCAACACTCATCCCTTGGGACATAATAGTGGTTTTTGGGAAGGGTGAGGAGGTGACAAGTGTCACCTCCCCATTCCTCTAAACTGGAGAGTTTTGGGTTATTTGAATTCCATTTTTGGAGGGGAAGGGAGTTAGTTGATTTTTTTTAGAGAGTTTAATTTTCATTGCCAGAATAGGAAAGTTAGCTTGAGAGGAGGAAAGGAAGAAGGAGTTGGTGGCTAAGGTTGGAAGAGATCTCAGTGGAACTCTGCAATAGTTTCATTCCAGAAGGACTTTGTAAGGTTGGTTTGGTTTTACCTTTCTTTCATATATCTGAATGTTGCATGAAAAATTGTGTGAAAGATGTTTATTTGTTGTGTTTTAGATTTGTTTCTGTGGGATCTGTTGTCGGGTTTTGATAGAGCTTCTCCCACTTGGGAGAAATGCTAATCAAGTTTGGGGTAGGGGAGGAGTGATCCTCCTCGGGTGCATACCTATTTTTCTCTTTTGGGATGTTGAAAGCCTTGAGGGCTTGTATTTGAGACCGGTTCTTGACTAGAGAGTCAGATACAGATTCTTTGGGAAATTTTGTGATCAAACTTGGTTTGAGGCCAAGAGATTTGTATTGGTTATAATATCTGTAAGGGTGTCACCCTGGAGTCGAGTGTGTCCACTCTCCTGCCCCTTATGAAGCTCACTGTTGTTGAGTTTTCATGTTGTGTATATTATCCATGGGTGTTTGTGTGCTTTGGGTTTGTTGTTGCTCCTGTTGTGAAGTGGATTGCTTGAGTTTACCCAGGTGTGAGTATGGTCTCCTTAGCTCGGGGGTGTCCCTCTTGCGGGTCTACGGAAGGGAGGAGAGCTATATGAGTGGTGTTTTCTTCTTTGTTTGTCTTTGATACGCAGGTTTCCTTTTGAAGCTTGTGGTTGGAAGTGGAGGAGCACTGTATTTGGTTCATGGAGCTACATCCTGTGGAATCTCTTCCTCTGAAGTTGTATAAATTATTGTTTTGGGAAGGAGAGAAATTCTTCCTTTCAGTGTTGTTCATTAGTTGTGAGTTTTGACAGTTATGTATATTGGAGCAGAAGTTGTTAAGAGGTGAATTTGTATGTGGATCTTGACAATAGTGTTAAGTTTAACTAGAATATTGTTTGGAGGTGTTTGGAGGAAAGTAAGAATTTTGTTAACATTTAGATATTATAGTTGTAAGTAGTTGTGAGCCAATGCAAGTGTATTGATTTTGTTTCATTCTCTATTGGAAATTATTATGTACTAAATTGAAATCAGCAATATGTGAAGTAAGGAAAGAAAAGATATATATAAGTAATTATCGATTTTAGTAGATTCCTCGTTTAACAATAAATGTATGAAGTCAAATTTCCGTAACTTCTTATATATTTCTTAAGTAGGGTGTAAATGGTTGTTTAAGAAATTTACGTTTAAGTTCCCGTAATTACAATGTTAAGTATTAGTTGATATTAAATGAACTGAAATTGAACTTGATAGATAAAAAAAAAATATTTAAGTTGATCTTGCATTTAAAATTTTCAATTATTAAAGGGTCCGTAATTGTATATCGCATTTGAAAGGATTATTGTTTGTCTCTACAATTCAGATGTTTGATTATTATATGAAAGTGAGATTGTAAGATAAATTAGATTTATTTGTCTTCATTTCTTTGTTATTATAAAGTTACCTGTGAAAGAAAATTATTAATACGATTGTAAAAAAAAATAAAAATAAAAAAATAAAAATAAAAGAGTTATATTTAATAGATTTACTTATTTAACTCTCTGTTTCTTTTCTTTTAAATTTCTCTGTAAAAAAAAAAAATAATATATTGACTGAAAGTTGTGGGTTAATTAAATAAATATATATATATATATATATATATATTTATATATAGATATATATAAATTTATCAAAATGTGTTTTTTGAGGAGTTAATAATATAGAGGAAATTTCAAAGGAGAAAATTGAAATAAAATTACAATGGGTCGCAGTTTGGCCGCTGTGTATTACACAGCACATACAATAACAATGTGGTGTGGTGGTGGGAAGGGTTTGAACCTTCCCACCACCCCCGTCGGTGCTCATTGGGTGTGGGGAGGGGCGGACCCCCACCCACACCCCACCTCCCCACACCCCACTACGTGGGATGTGGGTGGGGGCTCCGCCCCTCCCCACACCCCCCCGTAAGATAAACTACAGTCCGCGGCTGAGTGACCACGGACTCCCCACAGCGTCACTCCTCCGCCACCAAGCAAGCCTCTCGCGGGCTAACAAAAACCCCGGCCCCGGCCTCCCCTCATCGCGGCCGCCACGGCGCCGCCCATACTCCACTCCGCCGCCGTCCTTCGTGCGGGCCTCCGCCAGTGGATACCCCTCGACGCCTCCCCTGGTGCGGCCTCACCGCCAGCAACCTCTGCCATGGGTTGCTCTTCCATATGCGCCGCCCTTCTTCGCCCTACACCTCCAAACCAAATCAAAAAGGGTTAGGGCACAATTCCTTGGTAAAATGGTTTTAGGGCTTGCTATTGGAAAATGATTTAACCAAATAACATAAGAAATATTTCCATGATTTGGCCTCTATTTTATAAAGAGGAGAGCCTCTTACAAGCAATAACAATGGTATATATATATATATATATAAATATATATATATATATATATTACTATATTATATAAAAAGAGATAGATGAATAACAGTTGTAATAATAACAATAGTAATAATCATTATATAAATTAATAAAATAATCTAACAACGGTAATTAATAATAATAAATAATGGTAATTATTTAATAATAATATATATTTATATATCTATTTATATATGTGTATATATAATCGGTATATATACGTATATAGGTGCATACATCAATTAATTAAGTGATATAATTCACCAGAGGGGCCGTTTTCTCTTTCCAATAATAAGAGAAAATAAAATTATAATTTAAGGAGAAAGCATAACGGACAATATTATAACATACCGGGAAGAGTTTCTCGGAAGTTTAACTATCAACGCGATTTGATAACCAGGAAAATGAAGAGGAAAAATTACGCGTCCCCTTGTTTAAAAGGTCACTGGAAATAAACTTAAGAAGCTATCACAGGCATTCCATGTGAGGCCATTTTAATCTCAACTGTAGTTAGTAAACGTCTAGAGAAGAAAACCTGCGAGAGAGTAAGAAGAAGAAAAACTAACATTGGAAAACACAGAAGAGAAAATGCGCGACATTTCCCACATGGGATAAGAGAACTAAGTTGATGGATCCTTCCGCTTAATTTGCTTAGGAACAGGTTTAATTATTACACGGTGAATCCTATATCGGAGAAAATTAGGAAACTGAGTCCAGCGAAGTAGTAAATCGGCCTGTAGGATTTGGGAAATCTGGATGTTAGGAAATAGATACAGTGATAACTCTGATTGATGTAGAATATGAAGAAAGGACAGGATAAACATAAAGAATACGAAGAGACCCAAAAGAGAGAGACCGGAATATAAACAAATGAAAACATCAGAGAAATAGTTAAGGTGAGCGCGATAAAAATACAATCAAAATTAAGATCCAGAGAAACAGAAGAGAGGGCAAATGAACTGCCTTGTTGAGAATGCTAAGTCGAAGGAGTATGTTTCAGGAAACAAGAGAGGAGATAGACAAACGTGCTTTGTTGAAAAATGATGCAATAGGGAGATCACGAGTTAGTTTAGTAGGAACAAGGCGTCGTGGGAAGTTGTTAACCTATCAGGGAACTCCGTAAGTAGTATAGTGTTGAGTAATTCCCACTTATGTCGTAAGGCGTTATCCTGTCGAAATCTGCCGAGAATTAGGGTTAGGGACCTCAAAAATATAAATCTTGTAGCGACGTTAACAGTGTCAAGGAGACCCCCTTGTTGGACTGCTTGCGTCTGGTTGCATGCAATTGTACTTGTACCCCGTCGACAACTGTAGTATTTTCGCCTTGGGCGTTTCACCACCAAGCATGCTTATGCATGCGAGGGGGTTTCTAAGGTTGTGTGAGAAAATTTTTGATAGTTCGTGTCATAACCACATGACAGATGTGGCTATGACACATGTGACACGTGTTGTGACCACATGGAAAATGTGGGCATGACACCAACAAAGGAACACATCATTCAAGCATGCTAGCCCAATGAAGGCACACATCTCATGAGCATGTTAGCCCAACAAAGGCCCATGACCTGCAAGCTCTCTAGCCCAGTGGGGGTTTGAACCTTGGTGTTGATCACAATAACCAAGTGAACTTACCATCACATTGCGCCCTTATGGGAAAAATACCCCTTATTTTACCATGTATATGAACTACCCATTTTTGTGAGATTTTTGTGTACCACTTTCTTATTTCTACCTCTTTTGTATCTAAAACATTTAAGCCCATTTTTACCCTATATTTTAACAACCCATATAAAAGTAAATTCAAAATATTATATAAATGGAAAATTAGGAACTATAATTTACTGAATGCACTACTAGGCATTTTGTTGGTTGTGCTTCTACTCTTTCCAATTACTTTGCCATCCTTGTCATTTAAAAATAATATTATAAAAAACAATATCATGTCTCTAATCACCCTCCCTACTAGAAGGTCCACCAAAGATAAAAAATGTAGGAAAATTAGACATACATTTCCTTTTACATGTAGATCATGTTTCACTTTCATATCCTCCAAATGATACTATATATTTTCTAAGGTAAACAACTAGAGAACCAAAAATTTAATTTGACCATAGAAGATTCTCTTGGGTATACGATTTGTTGCAAAAAATATAGAAGCCCCAGATGCATATTACTAACCACTTATGAAGGATTGTTCACTCCCTTTTTTTGTTTTGATGGGTTTTCTTTCTACACAACATGAATATTAGTTAGCTCAAAATTATCTTCATAATGAGGTAGATAGTAAAATTTTGAGAATTGATGTATCCTTTTCTTAAAGTATCTATATATAGTAATAAGAAACATATAATTTATAATTGTCATTGCATTTTAATATGATTGAAATCTTTTTAGGGTTAGTTGTAATGGTGAAATTTACATACCAATGGCAATTCCTATTGACATTGTCTTTTATTATTGGGTTTATTTTGAGGGAATGTATCAGAGACTTATATATTGATATGTTATGCACTCTTATGTTATGTTTGCCTCCTTCCTTGATACCTATCCTATTGTAAATATGTGCCTAATTTGTGTTGTCATTGATGTCAACATATACTTATTGCCATTGGTGTTGACTGTATCCTATTTTGCTACTTGTATAGAAGACTAGATTGTTGAGGATATTGAGAAAATTAATGAGGATCAATGTATGTGGACCATATGGCTGAGTAGATGATTCTCTAAAGAAGCTCTAGTTAAGTTTTGAAGGGTTCGCATGAAGATTTGAAGAACCTATGGCCATCTGAGTAGGACCAGTTTTACAATGTTCGGAAGAGATAGAGTGATAGGAAAGAGGTCCAGATTGTATAGGATATGTCAAATGATGATCTGCAGATCTAGAGGCATGTTTGGGAAGTTAGTGTATATCATCCATTCAAGTGTTTCATGGTTTGGAGGTCCTCAAGCAATCTTCCTAATGTGATAGTCATGGCAGACATGGTTCTTGAGGTTCTAGAGGAAGATGCAAGTGATTCTGATGATTTGGATGACTGTGGATGTTTTTGTTGAATTCAATGTACTTGTGGAGGTCTCTGGATCATGTGACTGCTATATTGGAGGTCCGCATTGAAGTTTGAACTTGTTAAAGAAGATTTCCTTCTTGGTGTTGCTTTTCTTCCTAGTCTTGGCCGATCAGATGATTCAAGCGTGTTACAGATGATCTAAGAGCAATTCTATGAAGCGTGGCATGTTGATCAAGGAAGATTTGAGTCCTAGTTATGTTTGGCCAACAAATTAGTGATTCACATTAAGTCAGATGTTTGTAGTGCCAACCTTGATGTTCATTCCAAGGTTGATGAAGTGTATAAATACTTGTTGATGAGTTGTGGAAAATTATCCTTGTGCAAAAACCAAAAAATCCAAAGAAAGCATCAAAGGCAGAGTAGAGAAGAGGAGAAGCAGACGAATAAGAGATGTTTAGATGAAGTGCTAGAGAAGAAGTATTTGGAGCATAGCAAAAGTTTTGTGAGCTTGCTAAGGAATTGAACCAAGCATAAAGAAGATGTTATTTCACAGTTCATTCTTTCTGTATTAAACATAATTTCTATAGGTAGCGAGCCTCTCTTGAGTAGTGAGCTCTGGGAAGTGAGTCCGAAGGCATGTGCCTTCCCTTTTCTTATAAATACTTTTAATGGGGTATGAATCTTATGGGTTAACCCCCACCATGGTTTTCCCTTAACTGGGTTTCCACATAAAAATTCTGGTGTTATGTGTGCTCAATTTATTTCTGCTCTTGTGTTATTGATTCATGCTTTAATGTTTATCTAATCAAAAGTTGTTAAAGAAGATTAAAAGCAAAAAAGATTAATAATTGTGGGACACCTGATTCACCCCCCCTCTCAGTTGTCCAGAGTAATTCCAACAATTGGTATCAAAGCCAAGTTTCTTTAAAAGAAGCTTAATCGCCTGAGGAGATCTAGGATGTCGACTTACAAGAAGAATAGTCTAAGATTTGATGGAACAAATTACTCTTTTTGGAAGAGTCGCATGGAGTGCCATTTGCAATGCATGGGTGATGCTTATTGGATGAGAACCAAAGATGAGTATAAACCTCTAGAGAAAGGTCCTTCAACTCTAGATCAAATCAAAGATGCTGAAAATAACCTTCAAGCTAAAGAAGCCTTGTTGAGTGCCCTGACTGATTCATAAATGACAAATGTCTTTGGACTAAAAATTGCTCATGAAATCTAGAAGAAGTTGGAGAATCTTTATGAAGGTGATGAACATATCAAATGTGCCAAGCTACAAAGTCTGAGAGGAAAATTTGAAAATCTGAGGATGAGTAAAGATGAAAACATCACAATCTACATGCAAAAGATAAATGAACTTGTGTGTGGTATCAGGTGTGCTGGTGGAACTTTGGAAGAATCAGAGATTGTGGCAAAAGTGCTCAGATCTTTACCTGATTCATACAAACATAAGGTTGCTTCTATAGAGGAGATCAAGACTATCTCAAAAGTTATAAGAGATCAATTGGTTGGCAAAATTTCAACTTTTAAATTGAGTTTGGTGATTCTCTTCCTAAGACTGAATATGATTTTAAGGCCTGTGCTGGTGAAACTTTGGAAGAATTAGAGATTGTGGTAAAAGTGCTCAGATCTTTACCTGATTCATACAAACATAAGGTTGCTTCTATAGAGGAGATCAGGACTATCTCAAAAGTTATAAGAGATCAGCTGGTTGGCAAAATTTCAACTTTTAAATTAAGTGAGTTTGGTGATTCTCTTCCTAAGACTGAATATGATTTTAAGGCTAGTGTATATGGAAAATAAAGATATGATCTGGGTGAAAGCTCTTCTACAATATCAAACAGATTTGCTAAGGCTAGGAAGAATCTTGAAAATGATGAAATTGAGTCTACAAAACTTGAACCTCTTATTGCCAAAAGAATGCCAAGAGGATCCGGTAAGTATGAAGGAAAGTTGCCATTCAAATGTTTTGCTTGTAATAAGATTGGTCATTTTGCCTGAAGATGTCCAGAGAAATTTTCAAAGCCAAACCCTAATAGATATAAAGGTCAGAAGAAATGTTACTATGTCTAAGAAGCTGGAGAAGGAGTCATAGATGTTGAATTTGATCATGGAGGTGCCACTGAAGATGATTGGGTGTTCATTGCTATCAAAAAAGAAGATCTAATGTATACTAAATCTACTATCTATGCAAATGTGGAAAATGCCTTAGCTACTCAGGTTGTTGAAAATGATGAATGGGTGATTGATAGTGGATGTTCTCATCATATGACTATTGATAAAAGTAAGTTTATAAACCTTGAAAAATATGAAGGTGGAATTGTGAAAATTTGGGGACAACTTAGCTGGTAGAATCCGTGGTAGAGGATCCATCTCTTTTTATTGTAAGAATAACATAAATGATGTTCTATATGTGGAAGGGCTGAAGCATAATCTTCTCATTGTTGGACAATTGGTTGACAAGGGTTATGATCTCTGATTCAAGGATGGCAAACGTAGAATCTTGGAAAGCTCCAAAACTAAAATTGCATCTGGTACATAAACTAGAGGTAACATCTTTCAATTAAGTAGTTCTAGTAAATGTTGTTTGATTGCATAGACAGATCAGAGTTCGTTGTGGCATAGGAGAATGTGTCATGTAAATTTTGACAACATTGTCAAGATAAGTTCTACTCAGGCTGTGAGAGATCTTCCAAGACTTGTGAAACCTAATAGCATGTGTAGAGAATGTCAATTGGGTAAACAAAACAAAACATCATTCAAAAGTAAAGAACAATTTTCAAGTGGGCGATTGGAACTTGTGCATACTGATCTATGTGGTCCTGCTAGAATTAGTAGTGTGCAAGGAGATAGATATTTTATGTTGCTGATTGATGATTACTCTCGGATGATGTGGGCAACTTTCTTAAAAGAAAAATCAGAAGCTCTTGACAAATTCAAAGTGTTCAAAGTTATGGTGGAAAATGAGATTGGTGTGAAGATAAAGTGTCTGAGATCTGACAGAGGTGGAGAATTTACCTCTAGTGAGTTTGACACATTTTGTAAAAAGCATGGAATAAAAAGATAGTTATCTACTCCTAGGACTCCTTAGAAAAATGGATTTGTGGAAAGAAAGATCTGGACCATTCAAGAAGCTTCCATGACCATGATGATGGAAACAAATGTTCCACAAGTTTATTAGAGAGAAGTTGTACGTACTGCTATCTACACTCTTAACCGGGTCCATATCAAAGGCAATTCTGGTAAGACTCCTTATGAACTCTGGTTTGGTCATCCTCCTATTGTAAGATATTTCAGAGTTTTTGGTAGTAAATGCTATATCAAAAGAGATAAGGATCTAGGCAAGTTTGAAGCAAGAAGTGATGAAGGAATTTTTTTGGGTTACTCTACTCAAAGCAAAGCATACTAGTGCTTTAACAAGAGGTTGAAAAAGATTGTTGAAAGTGCTAATGTCAGAGTTGATGAGAGCAAAGAAGCACATTCCAGGTCTTGCGGATATGATTTAGATGATTAAGATGAAAATTCAAGTCAAGAAAGGCAAGTGCAAACTCAGATTCAGATCCAGATTGATCTGGAAAATCTAGTAATTCAAGAGGACATTGTAGAAGTTGAGGAACAAGCTTAAGAAATAGAAGCTCAAGTAATTCCCAAAACTCCCAAGTATATAAGGATGAATCATCCTGAAGATCAAATCATAGGAGATAGAAATAAAGGTGTTCGGACTAGGAGAAGAATTGTTGAAGATCAAGAAGAGATTTGTTTGATTTCAAAGATTGAACCAAAATTAGTAAGTGAAGCCTGCAACGATGAAAACTGGGTAAAAGCAATGGAGGAAGAACTAATGCAAATTGAAAAGAATCATACTTGGTATCTTGTTTCGAAGCCTGAGGATAAGTTGTAAGAAATAAAGGAAGTTTGGTATGCAAAGGATATTCTCCAGTGGAAGGAATTGATTTTGAAGAAACTTTTCCTCCAGTGGAAAGAATAGAGGTAGTCAGATTGTTTCTTGCTTTTGCTGCTTATAAAGATTTCAAAGTCTATCAAATGGATGTCAAGTCAGCATTTTTAAATGGAGAGTTAGAAGAAGAAGTCTACATTGAGAAATCAGAAGAATTTCAATTCTCTGATTAGAGAGACATGGTCTACAGATTAAGGAAAGCATTGTATGGACTCAAACAAGCCCCAAGAGCCTAGTATGCAAGATTAGCTAAGTATTTGCTAAAGCTAGGTTATAGCAAAGGCACTGCTGATAGTAATATCTACTTCAAGATTGATCATGAGAATATTTTGATTGTTGAGGTATTTGTTGATGATATCATTTTTGGTAGAAATGAGAGCATGTGCGAAACATTTGCTGATCAGATGCAAAGTGAATTTGAGATATCCATGTTTGGTGAGATGAATTTCTTCTTAGTTCTGCAAATCACTTAGTTAGATAAAGGTATCTTTATATCTTAGTCTAAGTATGTGAAAGAATTGTTGAAGAAGTTTGGATTGGAAGACTCAAAGCCAGTAGGTACGCCTATGGTAACTAGATGTAAGTTGAGTAAAGATGATAACTCCCCTAGGGCAAATCAGAAAAGGTATAGATTGATGATTGGAGGACTTCTCTATCTAACTCAGACTAGACCTAATATCATGAATGCAGTTGGGCTTGTTGCTAGATTCCAAGCTGATCCTAAAAAATCCCATCTTGTAACAATCAAAAGAATCTTTAGAAATCTCAAAGGAACACTTGATTATGGATTGTGGTATCCAAAAAATAATGACTTCACTCTTCATGCATATATAGATGTTGATTGGGCAAGAGATGTGGATGACAGGGAAAGTACTAGTGGTGGTACATTCCTCTTGGGAAGAAGATTGGTTTCTTGGCTGAGCAAAAAGTAGGAGGCAATATCCCTATCTACAGTAGAGGCAGAGTATATAGCAGCAGCAAATAATTGCACTCAAGTTCTGTGGATAAAGAAAATGTTGAAGGACATTAGAATTGTGTTTGAGGAGCCTGTCACAATCTTTTGTGATAATTCAAGTGCAATAAGTATCTCAAAAAATCTAGTGTTGCATTCAAAGACAAAGCATATATCCATTAAGTTTCATTTCTTGAGAGAGAAGGTAAATGAGAATGAAGTCAAGCTAGAGTTTGTGTCTTCAAAAGATCAAATTTTAGATATTTTCACTAAGCCTCTTCCCAAGGATACTTTTGAGTATCTTAGAGAGAAGTTAGGGGTTATTACCCCTCCTGATTAGAACTAAGATGCACTAAGGTGCATTAGTCTGATGGAATTCACAGTCATATCTTGTGATCTGGATTGATGTTAAGGAGATACTACTCAGGGGGAGTAGTTAGTATGAAAATTTTGGGATCACTCTGAAACAAAAAGGGAGGAAAGATTGCAAATATGTGCCCTTTGCCATTGATGTCAAAGGGGGAGAGAAGTTCCTGTTGAAAACTAGTTGCTGATGAAAGGGGGAGCAGTGAAGAAAGTGATTCAAAAAGAGGGAGAAGGTCTTGTCTTGATGGTCAAATCATTTTTTCACATCATATGTTTCCATCAATGACAAAGGGGGAGATTCTTGCAAATATGTACCTAATCGGTGTTGTCATTGATGTCAACATATACTTGTTGCCATTGGTGTCAACTGTATCCTATTTTACTGCCTGTATAGAAGACTAGATTGTTGAGGATATTGAGAAAATTAATGAGGATCAATATATGCAAATCATATGGCTACGTAGAGGATTGTCTAAAGAAGCTCCAGTTAAGTTTTGAAGGGTTTGCATGAAGATTTGAAGAACCTATGGCCATCTGAGTAGGACCAGTTTGCAGTGTTCAGAAGGGACAGAGTGATAGGAAAGAGGTCAGAATTGTTCTGGATATGTCAAATGATGATCTGCGGATCTAGAGGCATGTTTGGGAAGTTAGTGTGTATCATCCATTCAAGTGGTTCCTGGTTTGGAGGCCCGCAAGCAATCTTTCTAATGTGACAGTCATGGCAGACAAGGTTCTTGAGGTTCCAGAGGAAGATGCAAGTGATTCTAATGATTTGGATGAGTGTGGATGTTTTTGTTGAATTCAACGTGCTTGTGGAGGTCTCTGGATTGTGTGACTGCTATGTTGGAGGTCCACATTAAAGTTTGAGCTTGTTAAAGAAGATTTCCTTCTTGGTGTTATTGTTCTTCCCAGTCTTGGCTGATCGGATGATTCAAGTGTGTTGCGGATGATCTAAGAGCAATTCTAAGAAGCGTGGCGTGTTGATCAAGGAAGATTTGAGTCCTAGTTATGTTTGCCCGATAGCTTAGTGATTCGCATTAAGTTAGATGTTTGTAGTGCCAACCTTGATGTTTATTCCAAGGTTGATGAAGCGTATAAATACTTGTTGATGAGTTGTGGAAAATTATCCTTGTGAGAAAACAATAAAATCCAAAGAAAGGATCAAAGGCAGAGGAGAGCAGAGGAGAAGTAGAAGAATACGAGATGTTTAGATGAAGAGCTAGAGAAGAAGTATTTGGAGCATAGTAGAAGTATTGTGAGCTTTCTAAGGAACTAAACCAGGCATAAAGAAGATGCTATTTCACAGTTCATTCTTTTTGTATTAAACATAAATTATATAGGCAGTGAGCCTCTCTTGAGCAGTGAGCTCTGGGCAGTGAGCCCGAAGGCATGTGCCTTCCCTTTTCTTATAAGTACTTTTAATAGGGTACAAATCTTATGGGTTAACCCCCACCGTGGTTTTCCCTTAACTGGGTTTCCACGTAAAAATTCTGGTGTTATGTGTGCTCAATTTATTTATGCTCTTGTGTTATTGATTCATGCTTTAATGTTTATATGATCAAAAGTTGTTAAAGAAGATTAAAAGAAGAAAAGATTAATAATTGTGGGACAACTGATTCACCCCCCCCTCTCAGTTGTCCAAACTAATTCCAACATATCCAACTTCATATATTAGCCTCATTTACACATTTTCACACATGTCATTTATCTATATCCTATTCACACCTACTTCTACACATTGACAACATTATTAGAATTCATTCCTATATACTTGATCCATACCACAAAAATCTTCTTGTTTCATGTGTCAGATCATTTATGCATGTACAAGAGATCATATTTATTCTAGATTATTCTTTCTTAATATCAAACTTATTGCTACACAGGTACATGCTACATAGTATAAAACAATATCTTAGAAATAATTAAGAAAAAATATATATATTATTTGGCATGAAGATCATTTAAATATTTATTTTTTTCTTGGTCATTAATTGCATTAAATTTTATTGTTATTCATTTCAAAGACAATTAAATAATCTACAAAGAAATACTAGACAACCATAAGAATGTTGAATGGTATTGCAAGCATTCAATAGGTTGCATTGGGTTTTAGTGTTTGTTATAGTTTTAAAAACTTAGGAAGGATATATATAACATGTTCAAGACATTATTTTCAAAACAAAACACATTACATGGAAAACATCCTATAGAGCAAGGAGAGAGTTGATGTTGCACTGCATCCATGGTGAATTGTAGTACACACCCTTATGTGGGAAAATTTTAGTCATGTATCTTTACAATTATATATCACCTCATTTTGGAGTAGGAAATTGTTGAAGTTGATATGGCTTTTCTTACTTAGAATTAGTTGTATACAACATGATAATCATGCTCCAAATAGAGCGGGTGTCATTGCTCAATGTTGTGGGAATTGGAAGTATAATTAATGGCAGACATTTTCTCACCTAATTCTAAAAAATTAGAGAATCATAGGTTTGCTCTTGACATTGCACATTAGCTACATTGTATTCAAATTGTATTATCTTTAGAGCATTACATCAATATGACATTAATAGTTACACATGACTAAGCATATTCCATGATTGCTTGTCATGTCTTTGATCATTGGTCCAAAACCATTAAATTGGATCTTACGAGTTTGACCAAAGAAGAAGATTACGACCTACCAAACTTCTCAAAGGTGTTCATCAACACTACATGCTTTGTAGATTTAGATTCCAAAAAGTGGGGTGAATAGGTTCTCGGTAACTAGAATTGCACAAATTAAATGCATGGGAAGATATGAATTATGTGGACATAATTGATTATATGGGTGCATAAATGATACATAGAGTTCTACAAGAAATTTTCAAGTCTAATAACAATCATATGACAAGGTTTGACCATAAGTTACAATGACGAATTCAGAAATGCAATGTGTCATAAAATATTTGACAAAAAACCTACATCTAAGAGTCCTAATTGCAGAGCTAAGATATCATAAGACCAATTTTTTTTAATATTAAATTGAGATATAAATAGAGCCAAGAGATTGCCTTAAATTGAAAAAAGAGAATTTAAAAAGAAAAAAAAAGAAAAATTGCCTTGCTTCAAGACACTTGATATCTATAGGGGTGGAAGTAAAAGTAAATTAATTGAAACCCTTATATTTACTCTTTATTATTATCCAAATACAAGACACTTGCCTCAGTTGTGAATTTATGTCATTTCATTATAAGAACCATATTTGTACTTGGGGTAGCTTGAAGGGCTGTTTGACTCTTTAACCAGCTATTTTTATCCTTTTGTATTATACTCTTGTTTTCTTGTGGGTCCCTTTCTTGAGGACTGCCTCATTCATTGTAATTTCTGCTTTGATTAGAAAAAAAGTGAATGGAGGGAGTACAATTTTCTTCTTTCCGAGGACTTTTTGGGACTGCAGAAAAAATATGGTGATAAAGATTCCACGTGTGTACTGGGTAAACGCAGAGGCTTTAAACGTTGAAGCTAAAGATTCCACGTGTGTACTGGGAAAACTTAGAGGCTTTAAACGTTGAAGCTAAAGATCCCACCTGATAAAGATTCCACGTGTGTGCTGGTAAAAGCTAATATAAAAGGAAGTAAAATTGTGACTTAATCATTCATCTCAATTCAACTAAAACCAGGGAAATGGAAGCCCATCTCCACCTGTATGAGATGATATTTTCCGATGCCAGGCCCATGGCTCTCAAAGCTGCTGTTTTGCTTAACATCCCGCAAATTATAGCTACCCATGGCAGAGAAAATCCTCTCTCTGTGGATTACATTGCTCAACACATTTCTGCTGCCACAAAAGATAAGGTTCCCCACAAGGAATACTTGTTTAGGATTATGAGATTTCTGGCTTCTTGTGGGGTCTTCACTGAACAAGTGGATGAGCAAACCAAGCAAATGAAATATGGGTTGAACAGCGTTTCCAAGTTGCTGGTGAAGGAAGAAAACAGGGATTCCTGTGCGCCATTTGTGATGTTGATAGCTGATAAAGCGTACGTGGATTCTTACCACCATTTTCATGATGCTGTCTTGGAAGGGTGTCATCCCTTTATCAAAGCCCATGGCATGGGCCCTTGGGAATACGCGAAGACAAATGCTTTTTAACGAGGCCATGGCCTGCGATAAAAAAAAATGTCACGACTTATGTGGCAAAAATGTATGATGAGTTCAAGAGTGTTAGGAGAGTGGTGGATGTAGCTGGAGGAATAGGCTCTGCATTGTCTGCTATACTTGCTCAACATCCACACATACATGGCATTAACTTTGACTTGCCTCATGTCCTTGGAACTGCCCCTCCTATACCTGGTTAGCAACCTCATCTCAAATTTCATGGCATGGAAAAGTATTAGTTTTTCCTTATATGTGGATTTATAGTGTTGGATAGACTGGTATTTATTAGAGTAAATATACATAAAAAGTATTTATTTCCAAGGGAAGGATGTTTTATTTATTTATTTATTAGAGTAAATATACATAAAAAGTATTTATTTCCAAGGGAAGGATGTTTTTTTTTTCAAAGTTTGTTGAGAGGGATTATTTCAAATTTTCAGTTATTTAAAAGAGGAAAAGTCCATTGTAATCTAATCTTATTAAAGAATCGTAGTATATAGATTTATGTGTCAGTCTTAGAAATTATTAGTTTCAAGTTGTAGGTTTGGAAGTGTTTTTTTGCATGCTTTCTTTTATCTCTTAATCCTTTTTTTTTTCATGGTAAAAGAAAGCATTATAATATCTTAGGTAGGACTTAGGACTTAGATACTTCTATAAGAAAATATAGCATTTTGATATCTTAGGTAGGACTTAGGCCTTAGATACTTCTTTAAGTACTTGGAGAAAAGGTAGCTTTGTGATATTAATCTATTCTTTCTTTTTTAAAAACAAAAGTTGTTCATTATAGTGGTCGTTTAATGATAGTTGGAAATAAAAGTATGTTTAAAGGTTTAAATTCAAATCTTGCTTAATAATGGTTTAAATTTGATATTTTAATATGGTGTATTCTTATATATTTTTCAGAAAAAAGTATAAGAAATTATTTTATATCATTAAATTAGTTGGTTTGATTATTATTTTTTATACATTGTTAAAAATGTTGAGAAATTGAATGAGATTGATAAATAATATATTTAGTTAAAATCACATATTTAATTTAAATAAAAACAAAAATCTAGTATAAAAATAATTTTATTTGTTATAATCATATTGTTACTGTATAAATGTTAAATATGTGCTTTTTATTTTCCTTTTTATAAATTTATGATTTTTATGTTTTACTTTTTAATTATAGGAGTGGAGCATATCGGAGGAAACATCTTCGACCAAATTCCTTCAGCAGATATGGTTTTCATGAAGGTAAAACTTTGACATTAAGGAACAACACATTCTAGTCTTCTCTGAATTGTTGTCTCTCTTTGTTAAATATAAACTATGTTTTCTCATAGGTTATTATTATAATTATTGCAGTGGATTTTACATGATTGGGATGATGACAAGTGTGTTGAAATTTTAAAGAAGAGCTATGAAACAACACCAAAGGATGGGAAGGTCCTAATTATTGAAGCACTACCTGATGGTTCCTAAGGAAGTTCAAATCGATTAGGATTACTATTTGACATAGCTATGATGATCTTTACTATAGGTGGAAAGGAGAGAAGTGAAGAAGAGTTCAACCAATTATTCTTCAAAGTAGGATTTAAGAGCTACAATATCACAAAGCTACCTTTTCTCCAAGTACTCATAGAAGTATCTAAGTCCTGAGTCCTACCTAAGATATCATAATGCTACATTTTCTTATAGAAGTGTCTATGTCCTAAGTCATACCTAAGATATCATAATGCTGCATTTTCTCTAAATAATTATAGAAGTATTTCTATCCTAAGACATACTTTTATCTAAATATCATGTAACTATTCTAAAGTGCCATTTTCTTTTGAAATGATGTTAAGTTGTAAAAATATATTTCTATATGTATGACTAAGGGCATGTTGTTTATTAAATACACTTGACTGAATGTTAGCATATCTCCTTTTATATTTTTATTTTTATAAATGTAATGCTAAAAATTGTATAGCTTGCACTTTTCCCATTTATTTTATGCTTACTTTGATCTAGTTACCCTTTACGTAATGACTAGTATATAAGGAGTATATTTTTCCATAAAAGTTGAAAAATTACACAAGTCTTCATTCCTTCCAATTTCTTGAATCCCAAGAATCTTCAAATTTCTTGTTCTCCACCTCATATATGAAGCATGATGTGAAATTGGTCCCCTTGCACTTTTAAAATCAAATTTTAAAATTAGGCTAGTTATTTTCTTGTTCTCCACCTTAAATCAAAATCAAGATGCAAAATTGATCCTTGCACTTCTAAATTCAAATTTTAAAATCAAATTTGTCCCCTCTTATTTTTACTAGTTGTTGCCCATCAACTTAAATGCAAATTATTTGAAATTATGTTCTAGGGTATTGTATACAAGTACAAAAACTTGAGGAATTCACTTAGTAGACTTATCTCATAAATGTAACTACCCTAACTAAAGCTTCTTTTGAAATTTTGATGATTGATTCCAATACATAAGAAGATTTAAGAAAAATCTTAGTTAATAACAATTAATTAATTTTTGACCCAAATGAATTAAGTAATTAGTCAAATCTAATTGTAATATATAAATTAAGTAAATAAAATATATATATTATATTCTTTTAGCTTAACTAATTAAATTTAATTTCTAATCAATCTAAATGATTAATATTAAACTAATTATTTATTTACTACATATAAATAATTACTTAAATATTATTATAAATATGAGAGGCATTATAATCTTTATACATTGACTAGCATATAAGTGACATATCTTTTAGTTTTAGTTTTTGATAACACAAAGAATATCAAGTCTGATATACAACAACCCTCATTAGGAGCATGATGGGTGAGTTAGGACTATAACTCTATGGACACACCTCAAAAGCCTCCTATCACGAGTGTAGTATTTAAATCACAATATTACATGAGTCTTGACTAATTCCAACTTCATTTATCCCAAGAACTTTTAGATTTCTTGGTCATTTCCTCTAGATCAAAATAACAACGTGAAATGTAACGCCCCGCCAAGGAACCTAGAGAATAACACAACTAAGCTTTACAAAAAGGACCATTTTTTTTTGTTTTTAAAGAAAATAAATAACAACAAATATAAATCATAGCTACTCAAATCATTTAGGTTAAACTTTATCCTCTAGGTTCCACGACTGCATTACCAACAATATGTTAACAAGATTTAAACATACATCAAGAATTAACTAACAATAGTAATTCATTCTAAATCTATTAGCATCAATTGAATACAAACATACAATTCCATATTATATCATCAAATCAGTAACATCAGGATCCTGCACATAGGATCACAAGTACATAAACAAGTTTCTTTACAAGTGAGTACAACATTACATTATTTACAATATCACTATCCAAATTACGTTGGAGTACATACATCAATATAACAGTACATGATTCTACTGATATATAAGAATGGAACATGAACATATGTATCTGTCTCCTCAAGCTAGAGCAAGGTCTGAAATCTGCCATATAAGGTACATCCTTCTCGCACACGAACAATAGCAAGGGAAACCAATGGAGATAAATGCACAACCACCCGACCATGTGCAACCCTAAGGTCCACCCCCCATACTAGGAGATAACATTAAGGTCCCACTAAGCAAACAACCAAGAAGATAATATGCTAACATGTGCAAGGACTACACATAGCTCAAATACAACAATGGTCAACAAAGACATCACAAGAAACTTAAACATCACTTACACACTTAACTATACTTCCAGAGGCACTCATGTAACCGATGAAGGAAATACAACTAGGGAGTGCTAGACTACATTAGGGAGGAGTGTCATCACATAGCTTGTCATGGGTTGTCCTGGTAGGTCTTCCTAGGCCCTGGCCCCCATCCTGGGTTGTCCTGACAGTCTCTCCTGACCCCTAGCCCCCATACAAACTCATGTGGAACTAACACACCTTTCATGATGACAAGGCAGTTGATCTTGCCATTTCAGGCCTTCTCATCTCATCTCAAGCCTAAATGAGCACTTGAGCCATGAGTGAGGCATACTTTATCTTAATTAATGTGAATTCTACCCTTTTCCCCTAAATCATAATTAAGGTTATCACTGGATTAAGAAGCCCTCCAATGGGCTGTCCTAGACACCTCTTTGGGTTCTGCCCCCCATTGAGAGCCACTCCCCCTAATTGCAACTAGTAAACCCTATATAAGGCAAGGCATTAACCATTTCGCACGATTATCATTAACACATAAATCTGTAAACAAAGCAAGGCATTACTCATCTTGCACATTTATCACAAGCACATAACACAGAGCAAGGCATTATCCATCTTGCATAGTCAACATAATCACATGAATAGGTACACTAAGCAAGGCATAAACCATCGTGCACATATATCATACCAATGTGAATAGGAGGCAATATTTCAAGAATGCATTTTATTCAACTCACATAATGCACACATAGCCAACGCCCACACAATCACACTCTCCTAGGCTAACAGGTGCAATGACTACACATGACTCAAATACAACACTGGTCAACAAAGACATCATAAGCAACTTAAACATCACTTACACACTTAACTATACTTCCAGGGGCACTCACACAACCGATGGAGGAAATACAACTAGGGAGTGCTAGATTACATTAGGGAAGAGTGTCATCACATAGCTTGTCATGGGTTGTCCTAGTAGGTCTTTCTAGGCTCCGACCCCCATCTTGGGTTGTCTTGGCAGCCTCTTCCAACCCCCGACCCCCAAACAAACTCATGCGGAACCAACATACCTCTCATGAGGACAAGGCAGTTGATCTTGCTATTCTAGGTCTTCTCATCTCATCTCAAGCCTAAACAAGCACTTGAGCCATGAGTGAGGCATGCTTTATCTTGATTAATGGGAATTCTACCCTTTCCCTGAACTCATAATTAAGGTTATGACTGGATTAAGAAACCCTCCAATGGGTTGTCCTGGACACCTCTTTGGGTTTTAGCCCCCATTCAGAGCCACTCAGACCCCTACTTACAACTAGTAAACCCTATAAAAGGCAAGGCATTAACCATCTTGCATGATTATCACTAACACATAAATCCATAAACAAAGCAAGGCATTATTCATCTTGCACATTTATCACAAGAACATAACATAGAGCAACGCATTATCCATCTTGCATAGTCAACATAATCACATGAATAGGTACACTGAACAAGGCATAAACCATCTTGCACATATATCATACCAACATGAATAGGAGGCAATGTTTCAAAAATGCATTTTACTCAACTCACATGATGCACACATAGCCAACCCCCACACAATCACACCGTCCTATGCCTTTGGAAACCATTTCTCCAAATGACACAAACACTTGACACCATTAAAACACAATGGTCACACATCACATTCACTTTCCAATGCACATCATAAACTAAGATCCCAGAAATGCAACATATGATCTGATGCACTAATAATGGGTCTTAAAAAATGGAACATTAATTCCAATCATGGTCAATCATCCAACAAACATAAAGTGAATCTATCTCAACAATGCAGAACAATATTATTGTAACTACTAGTAACATTTACTAATATGATCAAATTATATAAGTGCCATAAGTAACAATATTTAATCCATTCCTATGCTATTGGCAATAGATAATATTAAGAGTCTTACTTAGACTAATTGTAAGGTTAACATTTACTAGTTGAAAGTCATGGACTATTATCAATGACACATCATTGAATGATTTCTAATTAAAACCCAAAATTGATACTTCTACCTTAAATTAGAACTAGGTTGATTCTATTCCCTTCAAACACAATAAGTCTCAAAAATTATCATCCAATTTAATTTGTTTTCCTTCTACCATAATCTAATTTTTAGATAAATGATATAACTTGATAAATGTTATGTTATTTCTAATACATTTAAGAGAATATAATTCAATTCCAATATAAACATTTTTACAATCACTATCCCATGTATGATTTCCAAAATCTTTTAAGTTATGTTTCTATTATTAATTCCAGATTAGACTATATTGCTAATTTCAAATCCTAAGAAAAGAACTTAAAAATAAGAATCGGTCTTTAGATAACAAAATATAATGTTCAAAGGCACTAAAATAAACCACTAAGAAAGAAACATACTAATATGATCGATTAAGATATGCAAGAACATATACTATATCAGAAAGACTATAAATATAGAATGTTTTGATAATGATAAGAGATTTCAAAAAAGAAATGCTCTAGTAGACATGTATGCATTTAAGTAAAAGCACAGACAAAGTACATTAACCGATTAGCAAATTGCCTCAAAGAGATGTCAAATTATGGAATGCAATGATTAAAGGATATGCACAGAATGGATTTGTAGATTTAATAACAACAACAAAGATGACATAGGAATGTCTGTCACTAATTGATACATATCTCTGAATGGACAAACTAGGTATTGTTAATTTTTGGATATGATTTTCATAGATAAGAGCTGAATCTTATATAAAAATTTTAGAGAAACCCAGTTCAAAAATATAGAGCTATTAGTGACGCAACTAACTGTTTTAACAGAGACAAAATAGGTGAGAGGTAGACAGTCACAAAATATTCATATCTCTAAAATGGTAAACTGGGTAACGCTGATTTGTGGATATGATTTAGATAGCTAGGTTGTGCACCATATACAAAAATTCTAGTGGAACCTAGTTTGTAAAAATAAAGTTATGGCTAACGCAACAGACTACTAAAACATAGAAGAAATGGGTGAGATATAGACAGTCACAAAATATTCATATCTCTAAAATGACAAACTGGGTAAAGCTAATTTTTGGACATGATTTAGATAGCTAGGATTACACCATATACAAAAATTCTAGAGGAACCCAGTTTGTAAAAATAAAGTTATGGCTAACATAACAGACTGCTAAAACAAAGATGAAATGGGTGAGAGATAGACAGTCACAAAATATTCATATCTCCAAAATGAAAAACTGGGTAAAGCTGATTTTCGGATATGATTTAGATGACTATGTCGTGCACCATATATAAAATTTTTTGAGGCACCCAATTTGTAAAAATAAATTTATGGCTAATGCAACAGACTGGGTTTAGAATATGTAGAAGAGTATTCACAGAATAATATAAAACTTGCACATTACAAATTCATTACACTAAATTTAATGCAACATTAAATTAGTTTCATATCTCAGTCCATACCTGGAATATTACTTCTATCACATTTTCACAAAATTTCCTAGATCGCATCCATTTTTCCCCAAGTCTTTTCTTCTTGAAGCTATGGTTTATGGTGCCAAAATAAAAACTTCTTGAGAGAGAGATATATCCCCAAAACATAAAACATATTCTGCTATTTGAAATACATGCTCTTTCCCCCAATTATATCTTCATATTTTAAAAAATAAAGTTGAGCATGCATAACAACCCTCATCATTTCTTTCAGAAGATTCTTCTTATTAAAGGGAATAAATTCCACCTTTATTACTTTCTTACAATTTGCTATTTTAGCCAGACAATAAGATTTCTTTCTATTTTATCTATTTATTTAGTATTTACTATATATGACAACTCATAATTATCATTATTTAATAATCTTAAATTACAATGAAGAATATTTTATGACAACACACAAATAGAAAATTTATTTTTTTATGGACACTTAAGAAAATATTACTTATTTATAAACTATTTTCATATTAATATTATCAATTAAATTCTTGATTTTTTAAAAACACTTTATTTACCTCATTAATATCATTATTTATTTATTAAAGTTCCCTCTAGACTTAATAATTTCTATTTTAATGCAACAACTAACCAAAGCACTAATCAAACAATTTCAAACAAAATATCCCAAATGCCAAACAATACATGACACTATGCACAATCAAAAAGAAAGACCACCACAACAATGACTAACTATCATGCCCATATCAACAACACTGACTGGGTGCAAAACAAGATAGTCATCCTTTTCAAGGATGATGGCTAACTCGGGGACCATATGTTATCTTCGTTAAATAGTTCCATTGGTTTTAAGGCATGCTCAGACCTATCAATTCAGGTGGAGTTGATGCATGATACCTGCATCCTGCAGCAACTAAACAGTCGAACAAATAGACACATATATAATCATATAGTCAAATACACTATGGAAGGGAATCATAGCGTGGCACGATACTCATGCATGAGTAATGCGACACTATCCCTTTCACCAACACATCAAACACATAATCACCACACACATAGCAATCAGTTACTGAATGACTAAATAAGAACCATCATGAGATAATCGAATGATACACATAATAAGATTGATCCACACAAAGCATCACAACATAACATTCTATGATACAGAATCAGTCGCATAAAAATCAATTCTAGCTAATGATAATCATAGTAAGATCAACATCATCATTACCTGATTGTAAAACTGTAATGCCCCACCAAGAAACCCTAGAGAACAGGTTGATTATGCTAACCAAAAAGGGAATTTTTTTTTAAAGAAATAAATAACGAAGAAATGTAAACCATATTTATTCAAACATCTAATTAAGCTTTATCCTCTAGGGATTCCATGGCAGCATTACTAACAACTATTAACATGATCTAACCAACATTATAAATTAACTAACAACCATGGTTCATTATAAATCTAATTGCATCAAATGAATAAACACATACATTTCCATATTATATCATTAGATAAGTAACAATCAAGATCCTGCATATAGGATTACAAGTACATATACAATTTCCTTTACAAGAGATTACACCATTACATTGTTTACAATATTGCTTTCCTAATTACATTGCAGTATATACATCAGGTAACAGTACATGATTCAACTGATATATAGAACTAGAATATGAACATAAGTATATGTCTCCTCAAGCTAGAACAAGATTCAAAATCTGATATAAGAGGTACATCCTTCTTGCACATGAACAATAGCATGGGAAACCAATGGGGATAAAGCACAACCACCTGACTGTGTGGAACCCTAAGGTCCACCCCCATGCTAGGAGATAACAATAAGGTCCCACTAAGCAAATAGTCAAGAAGGCAATAGACTAATAGGTGAAGGACTACACATGACTCCAATACAACACTGGTCAATATGAACATCATAAGCAACTCAAACAACACTTATCTAGAGAAAGGCATGGGCCATCTTGCTCCCAAATCTCAACCATAAACAAAATACTTCCTCTTTATGATTACTGAGATCTCCCCATTATAAAACACAATACTTAACACAGGTTTGATATCAATACATTCTTAAAGGAGATTATTACCTCATCATGATGCATTTACAACACAAAGTGTATATCATCTCACATTATTGCTTACCAAAACCCACATACATAAACAAGAGACATCATTATCTCAGGACACCTAACAACACAGTTGCATGAAATCAAAACATAACATCCTAGGCCTCTGGAATCAACTTCCCAAATGACACAAACACTTGACACCACTAAAACATAATGGTCTCACATCACATCCAATCTCAAATGTACATCACAAACTAAGATCCTTCAACAATATTTCAATTACATTACCACAAATGCAACATATGATATGATGCACTAAAAATGGGTCTTTAAGAATGTAACATTAATCATAAGCTACCCATAAATCAACAAAACATTCTCTCTACTTTTTAGACTCAAATATTATACTAATCCTGGTATCTATGTAAGATATAAACATAACCTAAATGTTAGGGATTTATCTAACCTTTGTTAAAAGATAACAACAATATAATTAATCATAAGCATTACTCAAAAACTAGTACTAATACTACATTAATGCCATGAAATAATATCACAAACCTTTATTAGACTAACTATAAGGTTTACAATTAGAAATAAAAATCAATGGTCTAGCCATTCTAAAGGTTATCAAAGTCATCCCTAAGGTATTATATAATAATTAAGGTATCTACTTGATACTTACCTATATGGTCCTTATCAAAAGACTTTACAATTATTAGACAAGTCAAAATAATATGTAAAAATTATTAAATAGTTTACTTAAGAGGACCCTAAGAAAGGACTCTAACCAATACATACTTGTCAAACCAATTATCTCCTCCAATCATGATCTAAAAGTAGACTCACTCATCCATAAATTTAGGATAATTACACACACAATATAGATAAAGTCTAAGAATGATCTTTTCTATAATATTCTTCTAAATCTCGATAATATATTGACCTATAAATATGGATCCTAGCTATTAATACACTAACACATTTCTAGAAGCTATGGTTTATGGTGCCAAAAGAAAAATGAAAACTTCCTCAGAGAGAGGGAGATCCCCCAAACATAAAACATATTCTTCTCTTTTAAATGCACGCTCCTCCCCCAAATTATGTATTGAGATTTCCAAAATAAAGTTGAGCATCCATAACCACCCCCATAATTTCTTCCAGAAGATTCTCCTTATTAAAGGCAATAAATTCCACCTTTATTACTTTCTTACAATTTGCTATTTTAACCAGACAATAATTTCTCTCTGATTTTATTTATTTTAGAATTTGCTATTATAAATTTATTTTTATTGCCACTAACAAAACATTTACTTGCTTATATAATATTTTCATTTTAATTTTATCAATTATATTCCTATTTTAATAACATTTTATTTTCCTCATTATAATTATTATTATTTATTGACTTTAGATTACAATATAATATAACTTCCCATAAACTTAAATTTACATAAAAGCATCTATATTTATTTATCAAAGTGCCCTCTTGACTTAATAATTTTATTTTAATGAAACAATTAACCAAAATATTAATCAAACAATTATAACCTAAATAATCCCATGCCGAACAATACCTGATGACCATGCATAATCGAAAATCATAACCACAATGGTAGTGACTGACTATCACACCCACACAAACAACACTAACTGGGTGCAAAACTGGATACTTATCATTTTCAAGGATGTTGGATAGCTAGGGGACCATATGTTATCTCTGTTCAATAGTTTTCATTGGTTTTAAGGCACACTCAGACCTATCAATTCAGGTGGAGATGTAGCCTAGTACCTATTCACTCAAGCATACCAATTTGAGCACATATTCGTAATAGCTGAAGTACTTCGAAAGGAACTCTAACATTCATATCTCATTCTCGTATGTCCCCCATACGTTTACTGGTATGATGCCACCCTTTCCACCTATCCTAACAACATACTACTGCATCACCTGACTATCCAAATAAATCACTACATAATAATAATAACATAACAATATGCATCATACCCACAAAAGTACTAACAGAAGCTCATGCTCCATCTTCATCTTTAGGTTCCTTAGCCTGACTACCTACATAGCTAAAGTGAAAACATAGGGGCACTACAAAAATAATGTTAGAGCATATGAATTATCAGTGTTGCAACAAGGATTATCAATAAAACATACTAACTTCATCTACATGCTCTTTAACCCAACCACCTGCACATCCAAGGTGAGAATGGAGGGGCACTACATGAAATTTACCCCATTTCTTTTAAATTTCAAATTTCAAATTGGATTCACTCCATCTTCTTCTTACTGTCATTAACCATTAATTGAGCACAAAAAAAATTCAAATTGTATTCTAGGGTGTTGTATAAAATTACAACCATTCAAGGGATTCACTTAGTAGAATTATCTCATAGTGTTTTTGTTCATGGAATCTTAAAAAATACTCCTCATTTTCATTTCTAAGGTTTATCGATGTTGAATTTTTAAACCCCCTCTCAAAAACCATTCCTATTAAAGTGTTAAAGGGCAATCGTGTCTTACTAAATTTAGAATTATTGGGTCACCAAAATACACATTTTTGTCATTAGCACAATTTGTCAATTATACTGAACAAATGATTAAGAATATAGGAATGATGTAAACTAATAATTTTTGCATTTTGTATGTAGATTTAACTTATGATATTTTGAATTAAAAAAAAAGTAATTTCTATATTTTTTTATTATTTTTCAATAATTTTCTTTTCCTACTATTTTTATTGAGTGACATTTTACCTATATAACTTTTCCTGGATGATTTCTTGGGAATTGATCATTAGCTCTAATATCTAATGTGTCAATATTTTTTTGAAATAGATCATTAAAGTTCTAATATCTAATGTGGATGTTTTCTTGGTAATTTGTTATTGAATATTTTATTTATTATTAAGTTTTAATTTGTACTAACAAAAATATTATACCTATATTTTATTGTAACACATTTCTCTTTATGTATGTATTGATTTTCATTGAAACAAGAACATCTGTGCATAGTATAGTGTAATTTTTGATATTTGTTTTAGCATAGTTTGTTGTTTTTCCTAATCTCTTCAATAGAGGTAATTATTTTTCAAGTAATAGATCTACATTGATTAGAAAATTAAATAATTATATAATAATATGTTAGTGTGTGTATCTCAAAGGGGTTGTGCTAAAATAGAAAGGCCATTGGTTTCTGAAGATGGAGATCCAAGTTTGAATCCCCACAGTGAGATCTAAAGATGGAATTATAAGTGGTGACTCTTGGACTTCCATTATGGCTTCTAAGTTGAGTGTGACTACTAAATTGGTAGCAATAAGTTGAATATACTGAATAAACTAGGAGTTGTGTTAGGGGAGGAGACCTCCCTTATGGCTTCCACTATTATGGGATAGGATAAAATACCTTCTTACCAATTAAATACACATACATGCACAAACACATATATTATAGTTTTGGAAATCTAACACCAAGAGCTAAATACCTATAAAATATCATTTTTAGATGACTTTGTTTTACCCCTCAAAGGTGAGGTGAATTGGTTTTTCTATCATCATTTTAATAGGAGTGGAGGAGGTTGTGTTAGGATTTTCACACCTGGGGGTTCAATCTAACCATTGTACACTTAGATCAAATCCACTATCAATTGCTCTTCCATATACCACTTGAGAAATTGATGTAACATAAAAGGTATTTTTTTACATTACTATATCTAAGGTCTACCAAGTAAAATAACAAATCTCTTTGTGGAAGGATTAACATGACATAAAATTTGTACCATTTTTTAACCAACCTCTAAAGGTAAGATAATGCATCCCATAGTTTTATTCAACATGCCAATTGTCATTTTTAATGAGACTTTAGAATGTATTTAATCTTGTTGTTGAATGTAATTATTAAACAAGATTTCCTTCATGTAAACATTAAATTGACATTCTAGAAAACAATTAGTATAGAGTTTCAAAGTTTGAACCACTTTCTCCAAAGGCTCATTCAACTCAACATCCCTCTATATCTCTATCCCTCTCTATCCCTCTCTATCTCTATCACTCTATCTCTCCACCTCTCTCTCTTTCAATCTCTATCTCTCCCTCACTATCTCTATCTCTTCCTATCTCTATCTCTCCCTCTCCATATCACTCCCTTTGTCTCAATCTCTCCCTCTCTCTCTCATTCTTTATCTCCCCCTCTCTATCTCTCTCCATCTCACTTGTTCTCTATCACCCTATTTCCCTATCTCTCTCCCTCTACCTCTCTCTCTATATATATCTTTCTATGTTTCTCCCTCTCTCTCTATCTAGTACAAGAGGGTTCTCCCCTCTGCCAAACACAAACATTCAAACAAAATCACACAATACTCAAAGGAATACATTCACATTGACATGGGAAATGTACTCTGCCCCAATTTAATACTGGATTGCAACAAAAGAATTTGATTTTTATTAGTTCAATCAACACACTATGATTTAGTGACCAAAATTACAATAAAAGTCTTCAAATGACCTTTCTCAACTTACAAATATATGCGTACTCCAACCTTCAATCTAGATCTTCACTCCCACTCACTCCAATCTACACCTCCTATGTTTGGTGACTTCTATTCCCTCCTCTCTTTGCTTAGTATCAATCATACTCTTTTTCCCCTTTCCACATTCCACTCTTGACTATGCAACAACAATCTTAGTCTTACTCTGCCAATTTCTCTCTATTGTTTCAGCTATTCCTATGTTCTCCTTTGGTAGCCAGCTTCAATATTTTATCTTTTGTCTTGATCTAGAACAATAATTCTTTTATATCTCTTTACCTCCAATTACCTATGGTTGGTAGCAATTTCCTTTTCTTGCCATTGTCCTATTGTTCATCCAAGTCATTTTTCTCCTTCCTTTTTCTTTGTAGCAGACCCAACCTCCAACTATATTTTTTTATTCAAGTCTCTGACAGTGAAATTTTATCTTCTACAATAATTTTTGTATGCTATGGGTCGCTAACTCTTTTACTATCTTCTCTTTGGTTGAATTCACCCTCTTTTCTTCCTACCACATTCCTTTCTATGCATCCCTACTTCCAAACTCCCATGCTATTCCCCTGTATGGTCTCTCCCATGTCTTTTTTTCAAAATAATAAAATATACATTTTTTTTCTCCTTCCCCAAGGTGTCCCTCTTTGCCATGCAGCTTCATGACATTTCAAATTCCTTTGTCAAGTTTGTTTTGACTGTTCAAAACATCATGCACTGATTTGGAGGTGTGTAGATATTACTTTTATTTGTTTCATTTTCTTTTGTATGCATAATAGCTTCCTCTAATTCAAATTGAACATTCACATCCCTCTTCCAACTATGACATCTTAGTTACTTTCTTTGAAATTTCTATTTAAAAGAATAAAATTTACAATCTCACCCCTTTCTGGGTGCTGCCACAATAATGGGTTACACTTTTTGGGGAATCCTATTTTTTGCTAAAATCACATATTTTTAGAAAATATAATGATTTAATCCTTGAAAGGCTCCATTTAAAGGATTTTACTTGAAGAGGGTTTGATCAAACCCCCTTAGATTCAAACCCCCTTGGATAGAACCCCTCTAGTTTTAAACCATATCTATAATGGAGTCTCCTCTACACCTATCAAAATCCTGATAAAAAATGACTTTTGATTTACCTTTTGGTGGATAAAATGAATTCATTTAAAATTTATGTTTTGTAAGTATGTAGCCCTTATTATAAGCTTCCCAAAAAGTATAATTTTAAATATATTTAATTTGATTATTACATTTATTTTTTATTTCTTGTGAATGTAGGTTTTTTAATGAAAATCAAGGTCTTTGTTTCACAGATATGAAAAAATAGGAAAATAGAGTTTTTTTTTTAAAAGTATCTATGCCCTAGGTATTGATGTCCTTGTTTCAACAAAAAAATTTAAATTTTGATATACACAGAAAAAATTATGTTTTATGAAATACGCCTATGTCTAAATTATAATTGGTTTGACTTCAAAACTTAATTAAAAAAAATATACAACAAAACATTATGAAACCAAATGCATGCCCTAGATATCAGTGTTACCAATCTAAATTGAAAAGAATCATAATTTTATCCTTTGTAGAAAAAAAGTTATGTGCTACAGAATACAAATCACTTTAAAAAATGTTGTTTGTTATTAAAAACTAATTATCAAAGGAGACACAAAAAATATTACAATTTAACTCCAATTTTTTTTAAAAAATATATATTTAGAATCCATAGACAAAAGCTCACAAATCACTAGTTCACATCATCTTCAAATTCCTAATAGTTTAGCAGCTATAGGTGTTAGAAAGTGAAGATTTAGTTCAAAATATTGATTTCAATGTCAAGTTTGGCCAAAAAGTGTAACCCATTATTGTGGGATGACCCTTCTATTAGCCAACAAAAAATATAATCACATCTCTTATGAGGTGAAACAAACTTCTATTGGTCACTGGTTTAGATGGAGCTACCTGTGACCATGATCTCTATTTTCAAAGGATTTGAAATAAAAATTTCCTTCCATAAAATCAATCACATATCATTGAAAGAAGCAAATATGTCGGCTACACCAAACAATGTCATTCGACAATCAACAAATGAAGCTGAAAACTAATTTTTGTTATAATTGTTTACTAGAAGCTTGGATTCTTTTGAAAACTTGTAGAGATATGCATATCAACATTATCTATCTTCCTACCAAGCCGTTCTACCTCAAACCTCATGGATTTTGAAATTTTAAAACTTCACCAAATTGCCAGTAGAATTCATGAACCAATTAATTCTCCAAAACCATAAAGGGAATGACTATGAAACCTTTGTCATGAAATCCAAGATGGAGTCAACAATCTTCTTATAAGAGTGTTTGTGAAGAAACCTCACTGATTTCCTAAAACAATTGTTTTGGCAAAACAACCTGATGTGTGCAAAAGCCCAAGTACAGTAAAAACTCAACTCTATTAAATCTGATCACTCCACATGTACCCCAAGGTTGAGATGTGCCAAAAAAAACTAACCAAACTGAAAGAACAACAAACTAATTTGTTTTTCATTGGTGTTGATCACTAGTCCACCTGGATGCTCCTGCATCTAACACGCCGAGTAGGAAGTTTATGACAATACACTCACAAATGTGGAGTTGAATGGTAGAACCATTCTTTCAGATTGCAAGCAATCTACAACAAATTCCATCGCTGAAATATGTGCACCTTAAAGTTTTTTTTCCCTCTTTTTCCAACATCTCACTAGAACAAGCTTCATGCTCCTCCAACAAATCTACACTTTCTTCCTCCTTTCTCTCGAGGACTTGCATCCACCATGTACCATCCTCCTCCAAAGATTCTCTCTTTTCCTCTCCTTTGTGGGATCTAACCCACCATCATCAACTGGCCACCTCCACCAAACAATCCGACTTCTGTTCTCCTCTTCCGTGGGTTTTGACCCACCAAAATCTGACCACCTCCACAAATTCCCTCATCATACACATCACAATCTGCATCATATACATACAAATCAGCCCCTACAACTTCATGTAAATCAACAATTTCCATCTACTCTTCTCCATTACTCCTTAACCCTCAACATTACAAATGAATGCAAAACAATATATCACAAAGTGCAAAAAATTACCTCCTCTTTCTTCACTACAATGTTTCTGTTGTCATCTTCAGTTGCAACCTTCATCTCATCCTTCACTATAAGGCTTTCATCTACCCCATCTACTCTCATCATCATGTTCATGTCTTCAATTACTATACCAAGTCTCCCAACTATAGCATCTTCAACAACTTCTTCACGCAAACATGTTGCCTACAAATCTGCATCTTCATTTATTTTCTTCCCATCTATTTGCAACTCCTTATCCACCTTAGCAACAAAAAAATTCCCACCAATTTCCTCTTCATACAATTTAAAAAAATTAGAAGTTACCTCTTCACTCTTAACTGCCCCATTCATCTCCTTCAAGTGCTCACTCAAACTGAACAATTCTTCTATCCTCTTACTTTCTTCTTCAAGCAAATTATGCTTCACCACAATAACCAAATATGTAACATCCTCATGGAAATTGAAATCTTCCATGTATCTACCTTCCCCTTGTTCTTTATCCTCTATCATATTCATCATTTGAAACAAATCAAACTCAAACTTATCAAATTGTACCTCATTTATTTTCGCTATTCCAATTTCCTTGCCTACATTTTCTGCTACACCATTCAACTCTTCATGGTCTTCTACCTAGTCTCCTTCTAGTGTATGGTTTATTCTTTTCATCTCCTCCTTCCATAGGAGATCATTCTCTTCGTCATCCACTTGTTTGTCAAATTTAGAGCCTTAAGCTGCAAGTTTGTTACCTTCTTCTTCTATCTCCTTATCCTCCAAAGGATATATTGTTGTTGCTACTATGTCATTTCCATCTTCTTCATCCATGTCTTTCAAAAGACATATCTTTGATGCAAATTCTAATGCTTCCACTCTTCTCAACTCTTCATGAATTATCTCTTCATCACCTCGTTGTACCACATATTTCATGTCCTTCCATGGGTCCTTCTCTGCTACAATTTCATGTTCCCCATCTTTTCTATTATCTAAATGGTATGATATAGCTGAACATTCTTTCCTCTCCTTGTTTCTTCTCTTTTCTGATTTTCTTTCCTTTTGGAATGTATGGGTTTCTCCCATATGCTCTTCTTCCCATGCCCCTTTCACCAAACAGTTGCACCTCTTTTCCTCATCCTTTGAAACCTTGGCTGCAATCTCCTCTCTTCCCTCTCAATCCTTTTTCAAAATAATCTCCTCTTATTCACTCTTCATATCCACTACTACTTCTTCTTTCTTCATTTCACCCTTCTCTTTGATGCCTTCTTTATGGCATGTCTTCGCTGCAAACTCATCCCTCTTACCCTTGTCATGCTACATAGCTTCCAACTGGCCCCATTTTTCCAACAAACTATCAATCCTTTCAATCTTTTTATTCATCTCCCTAAGGAATCCCTTCCTTTTGTACCTTCTCTAGCCATCCCATATGACTAGCTTCCACACATATATTTTCATCCTACTCACTACTGCAATATTTTACATCCACTTTCATTACCCTGTAACAAAACTCTCATCACTATCCTCTACACAACATGATTCTAAAAGATGCACCTCTCCAAGACCTCTTCTACCTAGTTCCTCTCAGTGGATGAAATCTGCACACCTTCAACCCAGCTTCATCTCTATTGGATGACAACCAACATGATCTCATAGAATCACCTCTCTCATAGCTTCACTGCTTCACTCTTCAGCTGTAGGTCCTGGTGCATACTCTACACTCTCAAGATCTTGTGGTTCTAATACCACTTGGTGCAAGAGGATTCTCCCCTCTTCCAAACACAAGCATTCAAATAAAATCACATAGCACTCAAAGGCATACATGTACATTGACATGGGCAATACTCTACCCAAATTAAATACCAGATTGCAACAAAAGAATTTGATTTTTATTAATTCAATCAACACACTATGATTTAGTGACCAAAATTACAAAAAATGTCTTCAAATGACTTTTCTCAGCTTACACATATATGTGTACTCCAACCTTCAATCTGGATCTTCACTCCCACTCTCTCCAATCTACGCCTCCTCTATTCAGTGACTTTTATTCCCTCCTCTTTTTGCTCTATATCATACTCTTTTTCCCCTTTCCACATTCCACTCTTGACTATGCAAAGACAACAAACTTCGTGTTACTTTGCCAACTTCTCCCTTTTGTTTCAGTTGTTCCTATGTTCTCCTTTGGTATCCATCTTAAGGCTTTTATCTTTTGTTTTGATTTGGAACAATAATTCTTTTATATCTCTTTACCTCCAATTACCTATGGCTGGCAACAATTTCCTTTTCTTTCCATTGTCCTGTTGTTCATCCCAGTCATTTGTCTCCTTCCTTTTTTTTCTTTGTGGCAGACACAACCTCCAACTATATTTTTTTTTCAAGTCTCATGGCAATGAAATTTTATCTTCTACAATAATTTTTATATGCTATGGGCCACTAAATATTTTCCTATCTTCTCTTTGGTTGAATTCCCCCTCTCGTCTTCCTACCACATTCCTTTCTATGCAAGCCTACTTCCAAACTTCCACGCTATTGCCCTGTATGGTCTCTCTCGTGTCTTTTTTTTCAAAATAATAAAATAGACATTCTTTTTTTTCTCCTTCCCCAAGGTGTTCCCCTTTTCCATGTAACCTCATGGTGTTTCAAATTCCTTTGTCAAGTTTGTTTTCACTATTCAAAATATCATGTGCTGATTTGGAGGTGTGTAGATATTATTTTTATTTGTTTCATTTTCTTTTGTATACATAGTATCTTCCTCTAATTCAAATTGAGCATTCACATCCCTCTTCCAACTATGGCATCTTAGTTACTTTGTTTGAAATTTATGTTTGAAAGAATAAAATTTGCAACCTCACCCCTTTCTATGAGCTAGCAAAGGTATAATCATATCTCTTACGAAGTGAAAACAAACTTCTGTTGGTCCTCAGTTTAGATGGAGCTACCTGTGCCCATGATCTCTATTTTCAAAGGAAATGAAATAATAATTCCCTTCCAGAATATCAATCAAATATCATTGAAAAAACAAATATGTGGGCTACACCAAACAATACCATTCGATAATCGACTCACGAAGCTGAAAAGTGACTTTTCTTATAACTATTTACCAGGAGCTCAGATTCTTTTTAGAACTTTCATAGATATGCATATCAGCATTATCTAGCTTCCTGCCAAGCCATTATGTCTCAAACCTCACCTATTTTTAAATTTTAAAACGTCACCAAATTACCAGTAGAAGTCGTTTAAACAATTAATTCTCCAAAACTGCAAAGCAAATGACTATGAAACCTTTGACATCAAATCAAAGATGGAGTCAATAATCTTCTTGTAAGAGGGTTATCCAAGAAACTTCACTAGTTTCCTGAAACAATTGTTTTAGTGAAACTACTTGATGTGTATCGAAGCCCAAGTACGACAAAAACTCAACTTTGTCAAATCTGATCACTCCACATGTACCCCAACGCTGATATATGCCAACAAAACCTAACCAAACTAAAATAACAACAAACTATTTTTTTTTGTTGATGTTGATCGCCAGTCCACTCGGATGTTCCTCTCTCTCTCTCTCTCTCTCTCTCTCTCTCTCTCTCTCTCTCTCTCTCTCTCTCTCTCTCTCTCTCTCTCTCTCTCTCTCTCTCTCTCTCTCTCTCCCCCCCCCTTCTATCATTTTATGTATGTATGTATGTATCCCTCTTTATCTCTCCCTATCTCTATTTCTCCCCCTCTATCTTTATCTCTCCCTCTCTCTAAATCTATTTCTCCCTCTACCTCTTTCTATCTCTCTCCATGTCTCCTACTCTCTCTCTCTCTCTCTCTCAAACTCTAACTCTAGCTCTTATTGCCCAATGATTTATCTATTTTTTTCTTAAAACTCTAACTCTAACTCTTATCCCCCTATTTGGTGTACTCGCCCACCATGTCCTTCTAAAAACACCACCAAGCACTCTAGCTATGACAAGTAAGATCTCCACTTCCAAACCTAAAATAAAAAATCCATCTCAACATCCAATGTTCAACCCTAAAGTCAAACACAACAACATCAAGAAAATAAAAAGATCTAAGACTCTTCAAATAAAGGAAGATAAAACTAATATCCATTCCCACCATTAGGTATTATGCACAAAAACAAAAATAATCTCTTACACTCCTTAAAAAAGACCTCATAAAAAACTCATGCACATGAGAAGACAAAAGAACAAAACCATACTAGGTACTCCTCAAAACATCACTCAAATTTGACATCCACAACTCATGACTTATATTCTTGATAAGATAAAGAACAAAACAAAATGCACTTGAGATAATAGGTGGGCACTGGCTATCAAATGATTCTGCATGGAGTGGACCAAGATTGGGGAATGCGATTTCTCTATCAAAGAATAATCTCCTCATTACGTCTATGCTAAACTTGCGTCTAGCTCAAAGTGAAGGCTCCTTAGTTTTTTTTCTAGACATCATCAAAGAATCACTGACTCAACATACTATCTCTAAAAAATATAGACCTTTAGCCTCACCCAAGTCTATCTAGCATTAAAAATCACTATAATGTTGAAATTGCATACCATGCAATTTCACATCATGTTTTGCACCCACCATAGCACTACGTCTTGTAGCATGTGTTAGAGATTCTTAGATTTAATTGTTGAACTACTTGTTTAAAACTAAATTTTCAACAAAATTGTATTAGAATGGTTATGTAAACATGTTTTTAAGCACATGTGTCAAATTGAAGTAAATTTCCCCTAGAAACTTGCATGTCATGTTGATGTCTATGTGACATGCTATTATCATATGTCATACATCTTAAATGAATGTTTCTTTTGCATGCCAGTACCTCATATTGTCTCCTAACAACTATAATGTTCCCATGTACATGCCTTCAATATGCTTAGGCTTTCCTTGACCACAAGATAGGAGGAGAAAAAGACATGACTTATATCCAGAAGATCAAAAAGAAAAACACAGAAGGCCTATATACTAGAGATCTAAAGTTTTTCTTTTGGTGTGGTTCTCTCACAGTAGATATATTTCTCCCCTTGTTTGATCATATCATAGCTTTGTAATCTCCTTTGGTGCTACTGATGGTTTCTCATGATTATTGTGTAAATTATCCAAAAAAATCACAAAGATAAATTTTCTCCCAGAAGCATATGATTCTCCTAAAAGATTCCTCTATTTTTTCTTCTACCATTGAAGGTGTTTTTAGCAAGTAGCGAACAACATATTTCTCTCTGAAAATCAATTCCCATCTTCAACATTCAAGTTAACATGGATAAGGTAGTGAATCGTTTTGGTTTTTTCTTTATCATACTTTGATAGAATAGTGATTTGTTCTTGATAGTTTTGTTCTCATCACTTAGTTTATCTCATTGCACAAGTGGTGAATCAAATCTTTAAGAAAAACACTTATTTGATTGTTTTATGAAAAATTGGTGTAGACCACCATTTTAATCACCCAGATTATAATCTAGCCCCAGTGTCCTATTGATAGACCAAGGCTCAGTACTCCTAGCACACTTTGTCACTGCACCCTAGCTCCTAAACACACTTAGTATAGGTGCACACACATTCTATAGTCTCTTTATCATCTGACTACTTGTGGAGGTTGAAAGACCAAAACAAGGGTTTGACTACTCTTGGAAACTCCTTTGAAGTCCCAAAATTTCTTCTCAACTTACCATAATAGGTTACTTGGGAGATAGAATTCACATGAAGGTTTGTTGGTTTTGATCTTATTTCTTTTAGATTCTATCATTTCTATTTATCTAATTTATCAATCTATCTAGGAATTATAATTGTTTCTCAGTTCATTGTGTTGCGCAAGTTGATTTCTAGATTGTACAGGTGAAGTAGAAGCAAACTCAAAAATTTCTAGATGATAGTGTTAAATTTTTTCATTCATACAGATCCATATAGATGACAACACTTATCACAAATTTTTGTACGATGTGTTGCCATCCTTGGCCAAGTCCTCCTCCCTTTGGTAACAAGTTAGTCTTTCATGGTGTTTTTATGATCTACTTTTGTTTCTCAAAAGGTCTCCTCAGAATCCTATAAATAGCATTTTATTTCAATCTAATTACCACTTTTAGCTTAGGAAAGTTGAATTTTATAGTTAGTAGTGTATCTAGAATATCTAGGATAGTTTCATGAGTTTAAAGAAGAACTTCTTTCTTGAAGCTAGACATTCTAGAGTAGTGTACTGTAAGATCACTTTGTCTAGTGGGTACAATTCCCTAGGCTAATTTGTTATTATATACGCTACATTCTGGTGAACTTGACATGAAGCACTGTTCAACCTTTTGGTTTACCTTAAAACATGTATTAACCCATTTTCCCAAGAATATTTTGATATGCTAGATGAGGACCTTGATGAATCTATGCATGACAAATCTTCTTCCTCTTTATCAACAAAACTCTTCTCTAAAAACATGATAAATTCAATTTTCACTTTATATTATACCAATCGAGATCAAAAATGAAAAAAAAATATTATTAAGGTATTTCTCAAGCACTTAAGCCAATCATAACTATTAGGGGTACTCCTATCCAACCTAGACCCCCTAATTATTACACTCAATATGGTAAATTTGGGGGAACAAAACTCATAACTATTATTCATGTTTTCCAATAGCTTGATTGTCTAGTATACCTCTTGTTTATTGTCATTACTCTACTGATATTATTTTAGTTCTAGATGATTTTCATTGTTTCTCTTTTTGAATTAAGTAGTAACTAATCATATTTTCTTTGAATAAATGCATATATACATGTATATTTATAAGAAATGGGTGCATGTGTAGGCACTGTGTATTTAAATCTATAATTTTCTTCATCAACATTCTTTTACACATTATTCATTTTGCCAATATATGAATCCTAACATTTGAGACATAGAAAAATGCAAATCAAGTAAGAAGGTCTAAAATTTGAATTACATCTTAGAAATTAATTTCAAGTGTTAGTGATAGTTTAATTTGGAATTTATTTTCATATTTAATTTTTGAATCATGTAAAAATGAGACATTTATATAGCAGGGAATGCAATCTTCAAGGTTTCACTAACTCTTGTAAGAAATAGGTACACTCTCCAATTGAAATATACACACTATGTACAATTTAAACTTATAATTTTCCTCATTAACAATTAGTTACACAATATTAATTTTGCCAATGTATGAATCCTAACATTTGAGATAGAGCAAAATATGAATCAATTGAGGTCTAAAATTTGAAAGACATCTTAGAAATTTATTACAAGTGTTAGCAACAATTTAATTTTGAAATTTCATAAAATATTTTTTAATGATTTAAAAATGATTTGTTTATAGCAAGAAATTTAGTTAATTTGCAAAATTTTAAACTATCACTAACACTAAATGAGTGTACACTCTGGCTCAAACACACTATGTATTTCAACCTATAATTTTCAACATTGACATTTAGTTGCACAATATTTGTTTCTCAAATGTATGAATCTTGATATTTGAGATAAAGAAAAAAATGAACTATCTAAGACTTAACTAAGACTTGGATTGAAATTTGAAAGATATCTAAGAAATTTATTGCAAGTGTTAGTGACAATTTAATTTGGAAATTAATTTACATGTACTGAATTTTGAAATATTTAAAAAATGAGTTGTTTATAGTAGGAAATGCAATTAATTTATAATTTAAGCTATCACTAACACCTATAAGAAATGAGTGCATGTGTAGGTTGAAATATACACTATGTATTTCAACTTGCAATTTTCTTCATCAACGTTCTATTACACAATACTTATTTTTTCAATGTATGAATCCTAACATTTGCAACAAACCAAAATACAAATCAACTAAAAAAGTCTAAAATTTGAAAGATATCTTAGAAATTTATTACAAATGTAACTAGTATTTAGTTTAATTTCCCAATTGGATTTATATTCCCATTGCTTATACTATCAATACATAAAATTAGATTTATATTCCCATTATTTATAGAATGCAATTAATTTGTAGTTTAAATTGTCACTAACACTGGTGAGAAATGCGTGCATGAGCAGGTTGAAGTACATAAGTTGTTTATTTGAACCTACAATTTTCTTCATCAATGTTCAATTGCAAAAAAAATGTTTTGCCAATATTTAAATCCTAACATTCGAGGCAATGAAATTACAAGGTCTAAAATTTGAAAGACATCTTAGAAATTTATTACAAGTGTTAGTGATAGTTTAATTTGCAAATTAATTTTCATATTGAATTTTTAAATAATTTAAAAATTAGTTTCTTATAGAAATAAATTAAATTATTTTACAATTTAAACTATCAATAACACTTGTAATAAATATGTGCATGTGCAAGTTGAAATACACTGTGTATTTTAGCTTGGAATTTTCTTCAACAATATTATATTACACAATAATAGTTTTTCTAATGTATAAATCCTAACATTTGAGACAAAGCAACATACAAACTAGAAATTGAAAGACATCTTAGAAACTTATTACAAGTGCTAGTGATAGTTTAATTTGTAAATTAATTTGCATATTTATTTTTTGATTTATTTAAAAATGAGATGTTTATAGCAGTAAATGCAATTAATTTGCATCTTAAAATGTCATTAACACTTGTAAGAAATGGGTGCATGTGTAAGTTGAAATATATAGTATGTATTTCAACCTATAATTTGCTTCATCACATTCAATTACATAATATTCATTTTCCCAATGTACAAATCCTAACATTTGAGACAACAAAATACAAATCAACTAAGAAGGTCTTAACTTTGAAAGACATATTAGAAATTTATTACAAGTGTTACTGATAATGCAATTTTGAAATTAATCTACATACTAAATTTTTGAATGATTTAAAAATGAGTTCTTTAAAAGAAGAAATGCAATTTGTTTACAATTTAAACTGTCACTAAAACTTGTGAGAAATGGGTGCCTGTGCAAGTTGAAATACACACTATGTATTTCAACTTGCAATTTTCTTCACAACATTTATTTACACAGTATTAATTTTGTCATTATACAAATCCTTACATTTGAGATAGAGAAAAAAATGAATCAACTAAGAAGGTAATATAAAATTTGAAAGGCATCTTAGAAATTTATTACAAATGTTAGTGACAACTCAATTTGGAAATTATCTTGCATATTAAGTATTTGAATGATTTGAAAATGAGTTATTTAGAGTAGGAGTCATAATTAGGTTATAATTTAAATTGTCACTAACACTTGTAAGAAATGGGTGGATGTGCAAGTTGAAATAAACACTATGTATTTCAACCTACAATTTTCTTCGTCAACATTCTATTATACACTATTCATTTTTCCAATGTATGAATCCTAAAATTTGAGACACACAAAAATATAAATCGATGAAGAATGTCTAAGATTTTAAAGGCATCTTAGAAATTTGTTGCAAGTGTTAGTGATAGTTTAATATGGAAGTTAATTGGAATATTAAATTTTTGAATTATTTAGAAAATGATTTGTTTATGTTGAAATTGGAGAGGTTGAATAGATTTTTAGTGTAAAAAGAGATATTACCTAGTTAGTTATTTCTAGGTCCTCTTCACACTAGTCTTCTTAAGTTTACTTAGAGTCATTTGGAGCATTTAATAATGTTATGTATGTTTATTTAATAGTTTTACACTATTGTCTCATGTCATGGCATTAAGACACTTGTCATCTTACATGTTTGTCTTACATGCATTTATTTATTAGTGGTGTCTATGTGAATTTATTATTTGTCATCTAGTTTGTTTTTCCACTATGTCGGGCTTATTCTTTATCACTCAACCTTGCCTATATAAGGTTCAGGTATCATATTGTATATTTCAAGCCATGTAAAACATTAACATATCATATCAAGTCAATATCAATTTACATCAGATCAAAAAGATTATCCTCTTTATTTCTCTCTTGTGTAAGGTTTTTTTTGTTGTAGGTGATCCTGGAGATTTGTGAGTCCATCAATGACTCTAACATGGTATCAGAACTTCAGATCTGCTAACTCCTTGAATTTGGGAGTGATATGAGATTGAGGTTTTATTGGGTGCACTTTGAGCCAAATCTAACTTCTCCATTGCATCCAGAAGATGTCAAAACCTATAGATCGACAATATTTTTTGTCAAAATCTGGTTCAAGGGTAGAAAAGTTTTTTTTTTGTATTTCGGCATCCATACAGATGGTACGATTGCAATTAAAATTCTTATTTTTTCTACGAAATAAAAAAATAATTATTTTGTATTAATTGTAATTTTTGTGGTTTTTAAAAAGGCATCAAAAGAATTATTTCTAAAAATTTTATTGAAAAACTTAGCAGGTACCTCGTGGGTACCTTGGTACCTACCCTACTGCATCTGTAGGTCACGCTAGCATGTATAGGCTACATGGACCTATCAAGGCCATGGGCAGGCCTCTAAAGGATACAAGAGTCATAGGCTCAAGCCTCAAACCAAGTGGTGGCTTTGACCCCACTCTTTAAAACATTTTTTAATTACCTTTTAATATATTTTAAATCAATTTTTTATATAGTTTTTTTCATTAAAGAAAACTATCATATTTGCCCTCTGTATATGCAACATTAGCACTCATACCTACCTTGTGCCAAGTGCCTGACCCCCTGCCTTCAGTGTCAGGTCGCCCATGCAGCCAAGCTCTTTGCTGAGGGGGCCTACTTTTTTCTCTACATAGCAAAGGAGGCTATTTTTTTCCGTGGATTACAACTTGATCATATTGACTCAGTTTTTTTGTAAATGAGATTTGATGGAAAGATGGTTCTGTGATATTCTTAGTGATGTCTGATTTTTTCCTAACTTTTCTTTCTGACACCTATTTTTTTGTTTGAAGTACAAGCATCATTTTCAACTTTTGAGCTCATAACTTTTTGCCATGATCTCCAATTTTTGTGATTCTTGCAGCATTGGAAAGGTATTAAGGATCTCTATAGAGCCATCCATGCACTTTTTTCAGATTCAGCCCCAAGTTAATTTTATTTAGTTTGTAGTAGAATCACATTCTAGTTCATAACTTGGACATCCTAACACTTAGAGAAGTGAAATTTTCTTCAATGGGATTCTATTATCAGCACCAATCAAACTGTAGATATTGTGGGACTAATCAGCATGAGAAAGAGATGTGTCCTCATTTCTCACATCATCTTTTTCAACTCCTTGTTGAGATCTCTTCTCCTCCTATTGAGATCACATCTACTAAATCACTTGTTGCTACATCAGAGTTCAAAGATGGTTCTTTGAGAGATTCTAGTGACTCTTTGCAACATGATCATTTCAGTCTTCCTAATTGGGACTCTTGCAGACATATCATTTTTTTGGAATCTCACATTTATGATTTGGATGACATATTTGAGAGGTTATCTCTCCTCTTTGATGATAGTTATGGCATATCTATTATCACACCATCTTTGTCTTTAGAGATTGATGATCTTAAGTTTTCCTATTGCCTTGGATTGTCACATTCTTTGATTAGGCATGGAGGACCTGATTTTGAGGCATCTTTTGATTATGACGTGTGGACACTTGAGTAGTTTTTAAAGACATCACACTTCATGAGACTTATTACCTCATCTCTTGTTTTTGAGTTGGAGTTTCTTCTACATATACCAAAGGATTTGTTTCTTCCCAAGGGGAGAAATGTTGTTTGCATGCATTAGATTATTTTTTGTCTTTGTGCATGAGCTATTGGCACAAGAGCTACTTCATTATGGGGGGACATCTTGTCTCATTCATTCTCTCCTATGGGGGGATAATTCACTGTATATTTGTGTTGGATGTAGTCCTAGGGGGGTTCTTTAGTCCTCTTTCCATCACTTAGTCTATTACTTTGTTTCTTGCATTCTCACTTTTGGAGAGGAGTTTTTTTCCCATGTGGTTTTCTCATATTCTCCACTTGAGATCTATTGCTCATGAGTACCTAACATGGCCTAGTAGCCAAGACTCATTCATGCATTCATGCTTAGTTATTTCTCCCTAAGTTGCACTTAAGGGGGTGTTAGTGTAAAAAGATATATTACCTAGTTAGTTATTTCTAGGGAAAGTGTTGAATGAAATTGTGACCATCCTGGTCAGTGTTTTGGTCAACCCAAAAGGGTTATAAAATTTGTAATTTAGAAATAATAGAGTATTGAATCGGGCCTCACTATGCATGACTTATTTACATGTATCAAACCTTTGTCTTGATGTTATTTAACAGTATACAATACTTTATATATATTTATACATATGCTTGTGAATGTATATAAGATTATCTCCATTCATAGGAATATGATTAAAATCTATTCGATTGACATAGTAATTTTTAGAATAAGGATGTACTACACTTGTGTTTGGCCATACTTAGGTCGATAGCTTGATAATGTAGAAACGACTTCATTGGATTGAAAATTTATATGTTTAAACTGGCTATTGAAAACTGCATTAACTTATAAATCCATATGTTTAAATTAGTTTATTGAAGACTACATTGAAATGAATATCTGATGAAGGGTATTCCCCTTACCAACCCAAACACACAACAATAATAGAGAATAAAAAAACAAATGAAAGAAAGAAACACATGCTATCTATTATCTCAATGTAATGACATTACAATATTCAAGAAATTTTCAAGATACAACCACATGTGCCTTCTAATTACATAAATCTACAAGCCAGAGCCACCATATGCACTAGTGAACTCCCTATAAACCCCATTCACCTCCTTTATCTGGAATGTGTAACTACCCCAGAATATTCTATAAATTGTAACTCTCGCCAAGAAGATATTTTCATTTTTAAATTTTTTAAATTTTTTATATCAGAAGTACACCTTTGTGGGATCATAACTTTAGATCTAACCATCATATTTTCAATCGTAATATATTGTTGGATAGCTCTCAAAAAGACACATGACCACAAAATGGCTTGTTAAGGTGTATTTTTATTTTTAGCCAATTTTTGGGCCCATCGGGAGCCTCTAAGTGCCTCAAATTTGACTTCAAACATTTTATCAAGATTTTGAAAAATGAAAATATTAATATCCCACGAATGACAAATGATATTGAAGTGAATTCTTCACCATTGTCTTCAATTCACCATTTTGGAGGTTTGTGTAATATTTCATGTTCATACATGCACAAATGCCAACTTACTAAAAATAGTAGCTCGACCAATTTTAGCCCTTATTGAAAAAGAACAATATTTTTGGGTGATGCAAGATTGCTCTTACACCCTGGATGCTCCTGCATCAATATCCATGTCTTTAAAACTTTCTATGGAAGACTCCATTGAACTATATATCTATACATTATTTGACTATTGACTGCATTCAAATATACATATTTAATTATGTCTATGGAGAAACAATATAGTCTTCTAGTCTAATCAAAGAGATGGAAAATGTAAGGATGTTTTTTTTATATCTCCAATGATCAAACACTTAATGTGGGTCAGTGTCTCCAAAGGTTATGGGGAGGAAAGTTGTAAACAATCTTTTTATATTATTAGATTGAAAGAAAATTTGTTTCATTAAATGAAAGATGACTTAGGAATTCAGTATAGGGAATTTGTGAAACTCTAAGGGGAAGACTGAGATAGAGGTGTTTGTGATAGATTGACACATATATCTAATATAGAATTTTTTATATATGAATATTTGACCAAAGTAATGCATTAACTACGTGCATTGTCAAATCAATGTGTCTTAGATTTATATGTCAATCAGATTGTTACACTTAGTTAGAAGGAATCTATAGTTGTATAATAGATTGTATGTAAAGAGCACATCACTAGTTCTTAGATGGTGTGGTTCCATAAGGATACTCTTTATCTACTTTTATCATGACGGGTCAAGTTTCTCTAGTAAGAGGAATATCGAGGAAGCGTAAGCTTCATGTTTGGGAGGATAATCACTCCAGTGACGTTGTCCCTCATGCAGATCAATTTGTCAAAATCTTGAGCTGATAAGAGTTGAAATAGTTGCAATCTATTAATTTATTATAATTAGATAATTATGTGATAATGAAAACAATATTAAAGTTCTTTGTAATAAGATGTACTCAGATAGTTGTCTAAGAGATTGGAATCTAATATTCATTTATGAAATTGTGAATATTGGAATTAGAGTGTATTGATTATTAAATCCTTTGATAAAATACAATTATTGAAAAAAAGAAAGAATGTTTTTCAAGTTCATTTGAACTATTGTATATGGAATGGTTATGGTATTTCCATTATTATCATTACTTTAGAAAAAAAACTAGTTGTTTTAGAGAGAAAATCTTAACTAAGCCAGTGGGTTCATTACATGTGGTATCAGAACATGGTTCAAACACTTAGGCTTATATGTGCCTACTTCACAAGAAATTGACAAATAAATTCGTGTTTGTAATCTAACATATGTTGTTTTTGTAAATGAAGAAATGGGAAAATCTAAGAACAAGGGAAGAACCAAGAATCCTTTAAAGATTTAAACTATTAAACCTAGGACAACATCATCTTACAAAGATGAGGCAATACCCTTAGATTTTTAAACCCTAGCAGATGCCCTAGATCGGATCAAATTGGAAAAGAATAGGAGTCAAAAACTAGTTGTTCAAGTTGAAGGAAAACTTAAGAAACCTTCAACAGTTTGCAACTTGCCTTTTAGGTGTGGTTGGAATGCACCAGTGTTAAGTCATGGAGTAATGGTGATTACATGCAAGTACATTCACCCACTAAGTCGATTATTGTAAAATATGATGAAGATGAGGATCTCAAGGAGATTCCTTTGTCAATAAATGAATAGGGAACTTTTGTGAATCCTTTGGATGAATATTAAATAAGGACATATATATAAGTCCATTTTTGAAATAAAAGAAAAAGATTTCAACTTCTTATCAGAAATATTGATGTTGTTTTTAGAAATCTGAATATTTTCTTAATCTAAGGGTATGAACATTTTCAATGCTAAAATGTAGTTCCTTCTACATCTTAAGTATTAAACTAATCAAACCATAACTTTCCAGGTGTAAAATGGTGAGAACAAGAACCAATCTTGAAGGGAGTCAAGGTCGCTCAGGTCAAGCTGGAAATGATCTTTCTGCAATGTTGGATCAAATCCTTACAATAATTAATGAAACCACAAAGCAGTTGGGAGTTCTTGAACAAGAGATGAGAGGAAGAGATCATGAAGACCATGAAGATTCTAGATATTAGAATAAAGAGAACAGTTAAAATGGGGATCAAGAGCATAGTACTCACAATGGAGATGGGGAATCTGGAGGTACTCTAGAAGGCCAAGAAGGAGGAAGAAGGCCTGATATGACAAGGACACAACTAAAAAATGAGTTATCTAGAGACATGAAGAAGATCACTCCACCCAAATTTGATAGTATTGTACTTGGAGATGGAGCTGAGTAATGGATCAATGACATGAAGAAGTATTTCGAGATCTGAAATTACTTAGACATAACCAAGGAAGTATGGGGAGCTTACCAACTATCTGTAGAAGCATCCAGAAATAGAAATAGGATTGAGTTCATTAAGTCTTACATGGGATCAACTTGTGACTATTTTTTGATAGAGATGGTTACCTCAGTTGTACTTTGACTAAAAATTAATTGATTTTCAAAATCTACATCAAGGTGAGATGAAAATCATAGAGTACTAGGAAAACTTTACTAGGATTTTGAAATATGTTCCTCAATACCAAAAGGATGAGTGTTTTTGAATCCATAAATTCATCATGGGGTTGAACACACAAATTTGAGGTGAAGTTGATGTACATGGGCCATCAAAGATGGTCAAGTTTTTGAAAAGGCTATAAAACAAGAGTAGAAGTTGAAATTACTATCAACATTGCATGATAGGTCTAGGAAGAAATTTAGCTGATCGAAAAATGTGACCACTTTTAAGAAAAAGAATTGGAATCAGGATTCTAAATCTGATCCCAAGGCTAAATATAATGAGAAGAGATCAAGAAACAACAAGGATGCCGACCAAAATTGAAAGAAAGGAAACAACTTAAAAAGGAGGAGTGAAAGTAAGAACGATCACCTTGCTATAAAGAAAGGACCTCTGGGTGGATGTTTCATGTGTGGTGGAGATCACTATGCGAACCAATGTCCAATTAAAATTCAAGGGAATCAGAACTAAAGTTATTCTCTACCCTCTTAGTAGACAGCTTTCCAACAAAGAATTCATGTTGTTGTCGACAATCACCAAGTGGAGTATTAGATTGCTCCTATAGAGACTGCAAGTATTCTATTTGGAAATTCAATTTCTATATTACTAGATACTAGAGCAATATAAAGTTTTATATTACCCAAAATATTAAACCAAATTCCAAGATGAGAAAGTTTCATGGCTAATCCTTGGTCTGTGGAATATGCAAACCAATCAAGAGCTTGGGTAGAACAATGTTTGTTTGAAGATGATGTTAGTTCACTCTCCACAATAGAAGTTAATCTATACATAGCCCCCTTAGGGTCATATGATGTCATTCTAGGCATGAATAGGCTTTGGCAGCATAGAGCTAAAGTTGATTGTTTTGAAAAGATGGTTGAATGCCTAGATGATCTAGGTAATCCAGTTTGAATTCATGGAGTCAAGTGAGAAATCAATGTTAGGAAAATTTTAGCAATGCAGCTCAAGATAGCTAAGAGAAAAGGATGTTAGATGTCTGTGGTCAAAATAGACCCAATAGAAGAATTGCATGAGCAATTCTTGATTACCCTTTCCTCTATGATTTCCAAGATGTTTTCCTAGAGGAATTGTCAAGGTTACCAGCCAAAAGAGTTTTTGATTTCTCCATCAACATAATACCTAGTTTGGAACTTGTTTCCAAGGAACCTTATCGTATGAAAACCATAGAGTTAGTTGAACTGAAATCCCATTTGTAATAACTTTTGTCAAAAGAGCTAATACAACCTGTTAGGTCTCAAAAATGCAAGTTGCTAATCCTAAGAGGATGCCAATTTCTATGTTTAGATTTGCAACGTTTTTGAACTAACTTGATGAAATCAACCTTCAAGGTTTGATGATTTCCTATGCTTTAGGTCCTGTTACACCTAGGTGGGTAAACCTTGGAAAATTAAAATAGTTTGAATATGAATGTGTGGACTAATTAAATCTATCTACAATGGCATAGGATGTAGGATAGATGAAAAGCTTGCTAACTGATTCTATGTCTAATGTTTGATTGCTAAAAATTGTATAAGCAATATCAAGGTAAAAGGATTTAAATAATGAGTTAAATAAGACTAGTGCCTTGTTGGGTAACAGAGTCAATTGAAGGACCAAGACTAGTGGTTTCCTAATGGCAATAATTCTAATTGTTTGGCACAGTTTTAGTTTATAACTTGTATAAACGTGCAAGGAAATGACTGACAAACTCTTCTTGATAATCCAACCAATATAACCATATATCTTATAATTCACCAGAAGGTATTTTAATCCTTACTTGAAGGAACCAAATTAAATGAATGAGCAAGATTAACAGATAATATTGTCTTGGAGACAAAATGGCAATCCTAATTATATGGCCCTACTTAGTAATCCAAACTTAACACTTCCAGGCTACTGTGAGTAAATCAGAAGGGTTTAATTCCTCAAATGGACACCAACCTATTTAATCACATGGATATAGCAAATGTGTATTGACAGATTAAATATATACTTCATACATTAATCTGAATAACAAGGAAATGTAGAAATGGAGACAGCCACACAATTGAATAATTTTAACAAACAACTGATACCAAAGCAGAACCACTGAATCAGAGAACTTCAAACTTCTTCTTCAAATAAAATATGCAACATTGTCATTTTGAAATATTGTATATTATGTATATGAATATATTCTATTGCTGATGATTTTTCAGTACCAATTGTTTGAGCCTATATAGATGTTTCCATGAAGAGACATGACTCTTCAATAAGTCTTTTGGGAACTTAACAAACATTAACAACTATTACATAATCGTATTTAGGCTCTATTCAGCCATAAATAAACTTTAGCCAAGTGATCTAAATACTCCTGATCACGGTGAGAATTAGTGAGGTCAATAGCATCTTTGGTAATCATATCAATTGTGATCATTCTTTCTAGGTGTCTGCAAGCTTCTCCAGATGCTGAGATTTTGTCTTTGAGAGCTCCTGTGGCCTCCTGTAATATGACTTGACAATCAACAATCCATTCTTCTTTGCTCTTTACCTCTCCATTGTCTTTAAATAACACGGGCACTCCTGCATTTGAAGCATCGGTACCTTCCTTAGCATTAGCTTTAAGTTTGTCATAGTATTCTTGGTGCTGATTGAGCAATGCTCCTGCATCGGAGATATCTGTGCTATCAGTAGCACTTTTGCTTTGTATCTCAATCAATTTATCCTATATTCTCTTTTCAAGTCTTTCATGTTCTTTAACTGCTTTGTGATTTTCTGAGTAGTTATCCCAAAATTGGTTTAACCACCGCACCATGTTTGCATACCTGCTCTGCAGTATTGTAACAAATGCATCTATCTGAATTTGTGTTGCTTGGTGAGGGGATAATACTTGAATGCCCTATGAGCTCTCACCTTGAGTTATTCTTTTTGTGGATTGGCCAAAAGTACTCTTTACAGCATCCTTCAAGTAATCATTTTCTTTTGTCAATCTTTCACAATTCAATTTGTATGCATCTCTCTCTTTGATCAAAATTTGAGCTTGTGCCTCATTCAATTTTGCAACATTGAAACCAATGTCTGCAGTAATTATAGGGTCAGTTTCCCCTGCTTTCAAAGTCATAACATGGCCAAAAGTCTTTTCAGTATCTATGATGGCCGTCTTCTTATGGGGAGGGTATAACACCCATATCATCAAGGAATTTTCATCATTATTATATGTTGTCCCCATACATACTTCACTAACTCCTTCTGGAGTAACTTTATACTTATCATCTGCACTATTCAAAAAACTATCAAAAACCAAAGTAGAATTTAAATCCAGACCAGGAAAAATCATAACCCCTGCATCCTTAAGCAACTGTCTACCCTTGCTAGGTGTCATGTCTTGCATCTCTTTATCTACTATTTCTTTCAACATATCTAACAATTGGCTTTCATTATCAGCAGAAACATCATCTACTGATTCTCTGATCTCTTTCCTTTGTATTTATACAAGAATGATTTAAATTCTTTTGGCTGAATAAATTTATCATCTGAAATGAAAGAATCATAGGCTGTTTGGTGTGGATCCTCATCAGCAGACCCCTCCTCATCATGTAGCACAATAGGAGGCTGATATTGTAGCATTTTCCTTTTGGACATCTCTAGTGTTTTGTCTTGTGGCTGTTCTTGCCCTGTCAGTTCTTCATCCTCAGAGGATACAACCTCAATCTCTACTATTTGCTTTTTCTTCTCACTTAAATCCCTGTTATACTTTTCTACCACCAATTCAACTTCAGCCTCTTCTAGATTTCTAATAACATCATCATGTGGATAATGTATGTGCTTGTATCCACTGAGATTTTGTTTTCTTCGTGCAAAATCAATAAAACCTTCAGGGTCAAATCCTTTCCTCGCCTCAGCACTCCTCATATTATAATGCATTAATTTATCCAAAATGAGATTGTAACCTTCTTTTGAAACCACGGCAAAATCTCCAAAACATAAAGTGCTGGGCATAAATTATTGTTTATCATGTGAACTCAGATGCATCACATTTGAACAATGTATTTACCTGATTATCTCTAAATATGCAAGTCTGTCAGGGACAGTCTTGGGCAATATGAATGGAGTATCTTCAAAACCGTAAACCCTAATCATAGTAGCATCCTAAAAGCAATACCAGTCTCCCCAATTATGAGTGACAGTAGGGGGGCCACTAAAATCCTTTGGCCTGAGGAACCTTTTTATTTTAGCTGAAATTGAATATTCATAGGGATGGTTAAAATACCTATACAACACTTTTACACAGTGTTCTTCGAATTGAGCATAGCTGAAGTGGGCATATCTACTATCCCATATTCTGGTCCACATTTGTATGGGTATCTTTTCTCCTTTCTTATCTGCAGCAACAACTTTAAGCTCACTTGGCCACAACCCTACTTCCTGGCCGAAATACAACACCATGTGCATAAGCATTGAGTAATGCTCAAAAGAGCATGCTGGGGCACTATTTCTTATTGCAGATAAACCAGAATCCATTCTATTAGCAATATAAGAAGCATAATCAAATTGCCTCACATTATGACACTGAATGTTAGAGGCTATGACCATTAGAGGGATAGTCATGAACTTGGGGACCTCTGAACCAAGGACTTGGCCTACAGAAAAATAGGTATACTGTATATATGGTTCAAATATGGCTACATGAAAGGGAGGACCATCATTTTCAGTTAAGGGCATCACTTCTCCTTCAACCCTGGGCCTATGAATGGGCAACCTCCATCCATTGTAAGTTGTATCCATTCTCCAATATTCCTTCTCCAGATCTTCATAAATAATAGGGACAGTGCATAAATCATCTAGATCAAACACCTCTCAAATAGCATTTTTTGACAAATTCACAATTGGTTCTCCCTGTGGGTTGCAGAGGGCTTTCAGGCTTGAGTTGTAATTTTTGGCAAGCAGTTGGAGGAGTTCCACATTCAGGAATACATTAGGCACAACCAGTTTTCCCAAATTCAATTGCCATGGGTTTGATATAGGAGTATTCCTAAACCTTATGTTATAATGGAATCTAAAAAGCTCATATCCCCTGATTGGGGTCTAGATATCTCCCAGGCGCTTATGTTTATCCTCTAGTTTCTCAATCTCTGCCCTAAGTTGAGTAGACCTTCTGGCTTTGGGAGTTGAACCAGGCAATTGGTCAATTAAGTCCTGATTGAGTTTTCTGTCTTTTACTTTTTCCTCAGGGGTTTGTTCGGTTTTCTATTTTTTGGACTTACTGGTTTCCCCTTGTGTTTTTCTTCCTTTTCCCTTTCCCGGAGTTTCCATATTTAAAACTTGTGCAGAAAATTTAAACATAGGCTATACAGTGGTTTGTATGTATGTACCTGTCGTTTGGTGGCTGTAATCAAAATCCTCTGCTTTTGCTTTAAGAGTTCTTCTATATTCTCTTCTCAAAAGACCTTGCAATTATAATGATCATAAAAATTTTGTAGCCGTTTGTATTTAATTATCTGATCAATTCAATGTTCATCGCTGCGAAATGTCACATCGCCATAACTCCTCTTATCGGCGTGATTTTTAAAATGTCTGGGTGACCTTAATGCTTTTTATGGCGCGAACAATCAATCAGCGTGACCATTAGCAGGACCTATTTCATCGCCGTGTGATTTAGATTTCTCTTCAACATAATGAGTCTTACCGATATCACTATCAGTAAGAGTCTCACCGATAGTAATTTGTTCATCGGGGTGATCAATACTATTGGGATAACATAATAATGTTTCCCCGAGCTCTGTCGTCTCACCGATAGTCATCTTTACTTTGGATCGGAATGACTTTGTTAAAGTCTTGCCGCTATAAAAATTCCTTATCAATAGGTATGAATTTATTCCTATCAGAATGAGATATACTATCGGGATAGCTTTTAAAAGACAACCCGATCCCAATCTTCTCCCTGATGATCATTTCATATTCCTTATCGGATAGAGTCTGTTTAAAGTGTCACCGACACCTTTTGATCACCGTGACTTGTGAATCAGTAAGACCTAATTCTGTTGTCCTGATATATTTAGTCATCCCGATAGATATTTGTATTGCTGTGAGTCTCTCCGAGAGCTCTCTTTTCGCCAAGACATTGAGTATCAGAGACTTATTTGTTTCTCATCTCGATAATTTATTTCTTGCCGATGGCTATTTGTTTCATTGCCCCCGCATGATGTTCGGTGAAACTCTTGCCGAAATACTTCATCAGTATGATATATACCATCGGGGTAGCTTCTGAAGGATCCTCTAATGATTATTAGTCATACCGATCGGTATGACTACTCGGCTCTCTTGCCGATGAAGGGTCATTGGTATTACTTATTCCATCGGTGACTTCTATAAATCTCTTTTCGATCTCTATTTTCACACTGATGGTTATTTTCAAATGATTCTTCATGTATCGGTGTAAGCAATACGACATCTTGCCGATAGATTGACCTTTAAGTATTTTGGCACTGCTCATCTATAGACATCCTGTGAGATACATTGAATTTTTACTATGGTTTTTTGGGATATTTTTTAGGGTTTATTCAAATATGATGGAGTGAGAAGATAATAAAAATTTTAAATTTTTACTGTCCTAACAGTGGCTCTGTCTGGGATGTATACTCCCTGTGAGTATAACAAGGATCCAGATCTCCTGGGGAAGTAGACCACATATTTTATTTGTTTTGGGGTAATGTTTTTATGAAAATGGGAAAAGGAAAGTAACAAATGATGGGGATCGAGAATGATTCCTAGACTACTGTGCATGGAATAAAATATTTTGAGAATTATTTGAAGGTTGTCCATGCACTGGCAACGCTCAATTCTCTTTGTACATGTTTATGAAATGAATTGCTTCAAGTATTGCCCATGTATAGGCAATTCCTGCTCCTCTCCTGACATATTCTATACATAGTAAGAATCATCACCTCCTTTGCCAGTGATAACGAAAGGACCCAACCACAGGGCTTCAAATTTTCCATGTTTTCCTTTGTCCTGACACCTTGCATTCCACATTAGTACCAGATCATTTATTTTAAACTTTCTATCTTTGGCCTTCTTGTCAAAGAGATATTTTGCCTGTGATTGTAATTTAACATTCTGCCTCTAAGCTATTCTTCTTGTTTCATCAAGCTCTGCCAGTTGTTCCAACCTTTCCTCCATTGGTTCAGGAATATTCAAGTCTTCCTGGAGAATGAATTTGTATACTGGTATAAGATTTTCCAATGGTAATCTTGCTTGTGTTCCATACACCAACTCATAAGGAGATCTCCCAATTGCTCTTTTTATAGTTATCCTATCAGCCCATACTGCCATTCTTAATTTTGAATCCCAAGCCTTCTTGTTTCTATCCAACATTCTTTTTATGATTTTCAAGAGGCTCTTGTTACTTGATTCTGCTTGTCCATTGGCCTGTGGATGGTAGGGAGCAGCATAAGAAATAGTAATACCATGTGTACTGCAAAATCCTTTGAATTCATCAGATCTAAAACACATCCCATTATCTGTAATCAATCTTACTGGAGTACCAAATCTGCATATAATATTTTCCATTAGAAAGTTAATCACAACTTTACTTGTTGCCTGTTTAGTTGGGATCGCTTCTACCCATTTTGTAAAGTAATCAGTAGCCACTAAAATCCATTTGTGCCCCCCACTTTATTTCTCTGAGATTTCACCTATAAAATCAATACCCCACTGATAAAATGGAGCCTCAACCTGCATAGGTTTTAAGGGTAGTGCTCCCTGATACTTTAATTTCCCTGAGAATTTTTGGCATGCTTCACACTTTCTAGTGTAATGTTATGAATCATTAAAAACTTTAGGCCAGTAGTACCCTGCCCTCAGGATTTTGTGGGCTGTAGTGTTTGCTAAGAAATGACCTCCACACATGCCTTCATGTAGCTCTTTCATAATATGTTTTGACTGGTATTCATCCAAGCATAATAGTAGAACCCCATCTCTATTTTTCCAATAAAGATCCCCACTGATGAGTACATATTTTGAAGCTTGTAGTTTGAGTGTCCTCCTTTTGTTATCATCATACCCTTCAGGACACTTCATGTGTTTTAGATAATATATTATATCAGTATACCATGTAGTATGTTCAATACTGGTACTTGCATCAACATTACATATCTGAGAAGCTTCAAGATTACTTTCAACCATCAATTTGGCAAGACCCTGTCCCCTCACCAATTTAGTGATTTGGATTTCAATATTGAATTCCTGAATCCTATTGAACCACCTACATCGCCTACCGGTGACTTCAGTTTGGACCAATACATCCTTCACTGCAGAATTAGGAACATATGTTGTGATTTTAGCCCCCACCAAATATGGTCTAAATTTTTTTACTGCTTTTACCAATGCATATGCTTGTTTTTCAATAATGTCATACTTTAACTCTGCATTCTGAAGGTACTTGCTGAAGAAAGAGATAGGCTGTTCATATCCATCATTATTTTTCTGTAATAACACTGCTGCAACTGTATGATAGGAAGCAAATGAAAATAGTTGGAATGATTTACTAAAGTCAGGGGATACTAAAACTGGGGCTTGCTTGATTGCCCTCTTGATATTAGCAAATGCTTCTATTGTTTCTGATGTCCACTTCATTTCTGAGTTCTTCTTTAGCATTTTCGATATAGGACAAACAATTTCTACAAAATTTGGTATAAATCTTCTGACAAAATTTATCTGACCAAAAAATGATTGTATAGCTCTTATATTTTTTGGAATAGGGACTTGATCAATTGCTTTTACCCTTTCAGGATCTATTTTAACTCCTTCCTTCGAGACTATATGGCCAAGCAACTTTCCTTCTGTTACTGCAAAATGGCATTTTTTAGGGTTCAATGATATCCCATATTCTAGGGCTTTGATAAATATTTGTGTTAAGTGTGTGCAATGATCTTCACCCCTTTTTGAATATGCTGTCAAGTCATCTTGATATACTATCATAATCTTATTGATCAATTCAGCAAAAGCCACATCCATTGCTTTTGGAATGTTGCTCCAGCATTAGTTAATCCGAATGGCATTCTCAAATACACATATGTTCCCCAAGGAGTGGTGAATGCAGTCTTAAATTGTTCTGACTCCTTGACTTTTACCTGATTGTAACCAGAGAAACCATCCATCATTGATAACAATTCACATCCAGTGACTTTCTGCAATATTGCTTCCATATTGGGGAGAGGATAATTATCTTTGAGAGAAGATTTATTCAAATTTCTGAAATCCACACACAGTCTAATGTCACCATTCTTTTTCCTAACAAGTACTAAATTTGAAACCCAAGAAGAATGTCTAATAGGTTTAATTATAGCTCCATCCCTTAACTTTGTAAGTTCCTCTAGCATCTTGGGGGCCAATGTAGGATTGATCGGCCTCTGTTTCTGTCTGAATGGTTTAGCATCTGGCTTTAGTGGTATCTCATGTTGAAATAAATCCTCTCTATATGCCTTCAAATCATCATATGACCAAGCGAACACATGCCTGTATTTTCTAAGTAGGTTGATGAGTCTGCTCCTGATTTTTGGGTAAAGATTTCTTCCAATATACACATTCTTTGGGGTTGTTTGTGTCCCTAAATTGATTTCTTCAAGGTTATTAGGTACCACTGGTGTGTCTTTCTTTTTATATTTGTCGTGGCCATCAAATGCCTTTTCTAATGCAATAAGTCCCTTGGATATCTTATTCATTTTCAACTAAACCACCTCTTGGCCAAAAAGGGTTTCTTTCCAATCATGTTCCTCTACAAATGCATTAAAATCAATTTCTTGATTTTCATAATAGTCAGCACAATGTAAGAAATTGATTATATCAGCATCGCTATCAAACACTTGCCAGTTCTGTATGTTATCAGGGATAGTAGGTCTAGTTTTAAATTCAACTTCCATAATCCCTCCTAGTGTGACATCATCTCTCTTTAATGCTATGTTTGCTAAAAAGTCTACCATAATGTTTTTAGACCTATCAACCCAGTTGATTGAAAAGGCATCAAACAATTCAATATCATCCCAAACTGTATTTTTGTATTGTCTTAATCTTTTATTTTTTGATAGGTGTTTTTCTCTTACTTGGGATATGACCAATTCAGAGTCACCATAGACAGCTAACTTTTTTATTTTGTGTTTAGTGGCTATGTTTAGACCAATCAGCAAGGCTTCATACTTAGCTACATTATTTGTGCATTCAAATGTCAATAGGAAAGAGTATTTGAAAGTTTTACCTCCTGGTGAAATGAAAATTACTCCAGCCCCATTTCCTATTTTGCTGCATGCACCATCAAAATACATTTTCCATAGATCATTTTCTTCTTTCATAGATTTAGCGTGTATTGGATTAGTGTTATGCAATTCTGGTGTAGTTTCTCCAACTTTGAAAACTCCTAAATCTGTATCACAAAAGAAATTTATCTGATGCCGATCCATTCTGTCTATAATATTGTCATACCTTGGCTCTCTGCACAACTTAATTTCCTTGCCACCCACTGGTATGGTGGCATATGATAGATCTAACTGAACATTGCCTCCTACCATTGCAGCCCATTGCCTTGATAGAAGCATTCCATAATAGGGTGGGATATCAACCACAGTAATATCAATGTTATAAGTTGCTTCAGGGTGTGAGGCAAGTTTTATCTCTACATTCTTCATAATACCAACTACTGGAATAGATCTGTTATCCATTGCATAACACTGGCCATACGTAGTATCAACCCACATTCCCAATTCCTTCATAACTGCTATAGGCATGATATTCATGGCAGCACCTGAATCAATCATGCAATTCCTGACTATCCTGTTCTTGATTACTAGTGTAGTATAGAATGGATCTACCTGTGAGGGATTTTTTGTAAGTGTGTCACCAAGGTATACCTCAGGCATTTTGAAATTTTCTTGATGCACATTATTTGTTGTTTTTTCAAACCCTTTATGTTTCAGATTTGGTGTATCAGAAATCATCTTGACAACTGTACTCCTATATTTATCTATTTTCGTCATCTCTAGGAGTGGGATTGATATCTTCACCTGAGACACTGCATGAGCAATGTCAAAATAATGGGCCATGGTTTGGTCATTCTTTTCTATTTTTGTGTTTTCTTTTTCTTGATTTTCTTTCATTTTACTTTTACCCCCCTTTTTTGGTTCTTTGGATAGTGGTTTTGTATTATTCCCTTTGTTATTCTAGTCTTTTACAAATACACTCCCAGGAGTTCCTTGCCCAACATTTGTTGTTCTATTCCTTAAGTTGTAAGTATTTCGAGCTTGAGCCACTGCAGCCACTGTGAGAACTTCTTTTTCATCCTCAGTAGGCTTTCTCCACTGACCATATGACTGGTTGTTATAACAAATAGGTTGCTCACAACTATTGTCCTGGTCTGAGAATACTTCTTGTTCTCCCATGTTGATATGATGCCTTTGGTTCCCTACATCATACTCATATCCTTCTTCTTTTGAAGAAAAGTAATCTTCTGTGACCACACATGGTGTATCTTGCATCATATTTATGGTGTGATTATCTCTATTATAGCTGTATAGCATTTCCTCTTGCTGTATTGATTGAGCTACCTCACAGTATTCAGGTAAATGTGGTAAATTACACACAAAACACCAAGGTTTATTTTCTGCCATATGTGCCATGTTTCTTTTCAGGGGATCAAGAGTATCCTTTCCATATGGTTGCTTTCTACTATTATCGATGGGTCTTCCATCCTTCCAATTTGTATTATAGGGCATATCATGCAACCTAGGTCTTTCATTCCTATGCTGACCCTCTGGTTTAGTCTATTGAACATTTGGATCCTGAAGATTTCTATGATTGTCCCTCTTACTGACCATTCCTGCAGCCTTCCTATTGTTTTCAATAGTTAGGGCCACTTTCTGTGCCTCGACCAAGGTTGCAGGACACCTGTTTCTAAGCTCGTACCCTGTTTTGGGGTCAAATGCTTTCATATAGATACTCAGTGTTGCCAGGTCAGATAACTTGGCTCCATGTGGTACCTTATTAAGTAACTTGGAAAATTTAAAGTTGAAATCAAATACTGACTCGTTCTGATACTTCTGTATACTTATCAATTCATGTAATGCAAACTCAGGAGCATATTGGTTGCCGTACTGATCCTTAAACTGGTTATGGAAGTCAGTTATTGAATTGATTGAGGCATCAGGCAAGCTGTTAAACCAATCTCTAGCATCTTCAGTGAGGGACATCATGAATAACCTCATTCTAATATCTTCCCAATCCATTCCAATATCTTGTACAAAAGCATTAAAACTTCTGATATGATCTTCCGCAGATATTGCATTGTTTCCAGTAAACTTGGGAACCATATTTCTCCAAGTACTATCCATAAGATATGGATACAACTGATAACCAGTTAAGTCAAATTGACTACATATATTTGCAAGGTTTTGAGGTGGGAAGTTCAAAGGTGGTGGATTGGGATAGTAATTATATCCACCTGGTTGCTGATGATATGCATATTGTTGATGTTGGTTCATGTGGGGATTTGTGTAATTGTTTTGTAGTCTATAATATTGTTGACCAGGGGGTGGGTAAGTATTTGCCATATGTTGAGATGTATTACGTATAGGAGGTGGTCTAGGGTTTTGGGGAATAGTATTCTGATGACTTCCGGATGCATGTGAGTTTTGAACACCACCTGTATTTTGCTGTGTATTTCTTGAGATGTTTCCTCTATGCGGAGGTACATATTTTGAGGGAGTTGTTTTGGCTTTACTTTTCCTCTGTTCAATTTCTTGCTGCAACAACTCTCTCTCTTCCTGTATCTTGTAGCTCTCAAGTTCTTTCCGGAGCATGAGTATTTCCTGTTGCTCTTCACTCATGTCTTTTAAATTCTCTGCATTGTTATTTATTTCCTGATGTTCTGGATTATCATTCATTCCCTGGTTTGAAAATCCATATCCCATCTCTTCTCCCTGATGTAATGACATCTTGAAGTCATTTTCAGCTTGGTTTTGATCAATCTCCTTCATGATCTTTGCATCATAATCACGCTGTTGTTGAGGAGTAGGTCTATACCTTGCCAAAATATCATCAGTTGCTCCACTGAGGTTCTTGTTTGAATCATGCAGAGGTGTGAATTTGTTATGAATTAAAATATTTTGCTCTGAATCATTCTCTTGGATATCCAGATTATTATCTTGGTGAGAATAATTTGAATTTCCATTTCTTTTGGAAATGTTTCTAAGTGGTGGAGAGGACTGCAATTTTTTACCTTCCATCTTGGATCTCCTACCATCCATTTGATATTGAATTCTTTGTTATAATTGTAACTAGAGTCGCCACCTATTTATTAAATAGGAAAAGTTTATATTTTATCTGTAGGGTTCTTATCACCAGCAGAGTTACCAAATTAAATTTTCTGGACTGACTCTATGGAAGAAAGGATTAACTTCTAAGGTCTTTTACTAGGTCGCCAGTAGAGTCACCAATTTGTTAGGTCTCAAAAATGCAGGTTGCTAATCCTAAGAGGATGCCAATTTCTATGTTTAGATTTGCAACGTTTTTGAACTAACTTGACGAAATCAACCTTCAAGGTTTGATGATTTCCTACGCTTTAGGTCCTGTTACACCTAGGCGGGTAAACCTTGGAAAATTAAAATAGTCTGAATATGAATGTGTGGACTAATTAAATCTATCTACAATGGCATAGGATGTAGGATAGATGAAAAGCTTGCTAACTGATTCTATGTCTAATGCTTGATTGGTAAAAATTGTATAAGCAATATCAAGGTAAAAGGATTTAAATAATGAGTTAAATAAGACTAGTGCCTTGTTGGGTAACAGAGTCAATTGAAGGACCAAGACTAGTGGTTTCCTAATAGCAATAATTCTAATTGTTTGGCATAGTTTTAGTTTATAACTTGTATAAATGTGCAAGGAAATGATTCACAAACTCTTCTTGATAATCCAACCAATATAACCATATATCTTATAATTCACCAGAAGGTATTTTAATCCTTACTTGAAGGAACCAAATGAAATGAATGAGCAAGATTAACAGATAATATTGTCTTGGAGACAGAATGGCAATCCTAATTATATGGCCCTACTTAGTAATCCAAACTTAACACTTCCAGGCTACTGTGAGTAAATCAGAAGGGTTTAATTCCTCAAATGGACACCAACCTATTTAATCACACGGATACAGCAAATGTGTATTGACAAATTAAATATATACTTGATACATTAATCTGAATAACAAGGAAATGCAGAAATGGAGACAGCCACACAATTGAATAATTTTAACAAACAACTGATACCAAAGTAGAACCACTGAATCAGAGAACTTCAAACTTCTTCTTCAAATAAAATATGCAACATAGTCATTTTGAAATATTGTATATTATGTATATGAATATATTCTACTGCTGATGATTTTTCAGCACCAATTGTTTGAGCCTATATAGATGTTTCTATGAAGAGACATGACTCTTCAATAAGTCTTTTGGGAACTTAACAAACATTAACAACTATTACATAATCATATTTAGGCTCTATTCAGCCATAAATAAACTTTAGCCAAGTGATCTAAATACTCCTGATCACAGTGAGAATTAGTGAGGTTAATAGCATCTCTGGTAATCATATCAATTGTGATCATTCTTTCCAGGTGTCTGCAAGCTTCTCCAGATGCTAAGATTTTGTCTTTGAGAGCTCCTGTGGCCTCATGTAATATGACTTGACAATCAACAATCCATTCTTCTTTGCTATTTACCACTCCATTGTCTTTAAATAACACGGGCACTCCTACATTTGAAGCATCGGTACCTTCCTTAGCATCAGCTTTAAGTTTGTCATAGTATTCTTGGTGTTGTTTGAGCAATGCTCTTGCATCAGAGATATCTGTGCTATCAGTAGCACTTTTGCTTTGTATCTCAATCAATTTTTCCTGTATTCTCTTTTCAAGTCTTTCATGGTCTTTAACTGCTTTGTGATTTTCTGAGTAGTTATCGCAAAACTGGTTTAACCACCGCACCATGTTTGCATACCTGCTCTGTAGTATTGTAACAAATGCATCTATCTGAATTTGTGTTGCTTGGTCAGGGGATAATACTTGAATGCCCTGTGAGCTCTCACCTTGAGTTATTCTTTTTGTGGATTGGCCAAAAGTACTCTTTACAGCATCCTTCAAGTAATCATTTTCTTTTGTCAATCTTTCACAATTCAATTTGTATGCATCTCTCTCTTTGATCAAAATTTGAGCTTGTGCCTTATTCAATTTTGCAACATTGATAACAATGTCTGCAGTAATTATAGGTTCAGTTTCCCCTGCTTTCAAAGTCATAACATTGCCAAAAGTCTTTTCAGTATCTATGATGGCCATCTTCTTATGGGGAGGGTATAACACCCATATCATCAAGGAATTTTCATCATTATTATATCTTGTCCCCATATATACTTCACTAACTCCTTCTGGAGTAAGTTTATACTTATCATCTGCACTATTCAAAAAACTATCAAAAACCAAAGCAGAATTTAAATCCAGACTAGGAAAAATCATAACCCCTGCATCCTTAAGCAACTGTCTACCCTTGCTAGGTGTCATGTCTTGCATCTCTTTATCTACTGTTTCTTTCAGCATATCTAACAATTGGCTTTCATTATCAGCAGAAACATCATCTACTGATTCTCTGATCTCTTTCCCTTTGTATTTATACAAGAATGATTTAAATTCTTTTGACTAAATAAATTTATCATCTAAAATGAAAGAATCATAGGTTGTTTGGCGTGGATCCTCATCAGCAGACCCCTCCTCATCATGTAACACAACAGGAGGCTGATATTGTAGCATTTTCCTTTTGGACATCTCTAGTGTTTTGTCTTGTGGCTGTTCTTGCCCTGTCAGCTCTTCATCCTCAGAGGATACAACCTCAATCTCTGCTATTTGCTTTTTCTTCTCACTTAAATCCCTGTTATACTTTTCTACCACCAATTTAACTTCAGCCTCTTCTAGATTTCTAATAACATCATCATGTGGATAATGTATGTGCATGTATCCACTGAGATTTTGTTTTCTTCATGCAGAATCAATAAAACCTTTAGGGTCAAATCCTTTCCTCACCTTAGCACTCCTCATATTATAATGCATTAATTTATCCAAAATGAGATTGTAACCTTCTTTTGAAACCACGGCAAAATCTCCAAAACATAAAGTGCTGGGCATAAATGATTGTTTATCATGTGAACTCAGATGCATCACATTTGAACAATGCATTTGCCTGATTATCTCTAAATATGCAAGTCTATCAGGGACAGTCTTGGGCAATATGAATGGAGTATCTTCAAAACCGTAAACCCTGATCATAGTAACATCCTCAAAGCAATACCAGTCTCCCCAATTATGAGTGATAGTAGGGGGGCCACCAAAATCCTTTGGCCTGAGGAACCTTTTTATTTCAGCTGAAATTGAATATTCACAGGGATCATTAAAATACCTATACAACACTTTTACACAGTGTTCTTCGAATTGAGCATAGCTGGAGTGGGCATATCTACTATCCCATATTCTGGTCCACATTTGTATGGGTATCTTTTGTCCTTTCTAATCTGTAGTAACAACTTTAAGCTCACTTGGCAACAACCCTACTTCCTAGCCGAAATACAACACCATGTGCATAAGCATTGAGTAATGCTCAAAAGAGCATGCTGGGGCACTATTTCTTATTGCAGATAAACCAGAATCCATTCTATTAGCAATATAGGAAGCATAATCAAATTGCATCACATTATGACAGTAAATATCAGAGGCTATGACCATTAGAGGGATAGTCATGAACTCGGGGACCTCTGAACCAAGGACTTGGCCTACAGAAAAATAGATATACTGTATATATGGTTCAAATATGGCTACATGAAAGGGAGGACCATCATTTTCAGTTAAGGGCATCACTTCTCCTTCAACCCTAGGCCTATGAATGGGCAACCTCCATCCGTTGTAAGTTGTATCCATTCTCCAATATTCCTTCTCCAGATCTTCATAAATAATAAGGACATTGCATAAATCATCTAGATCAAACACCTCACAAATAGCATTTTTTGACAAATGCACAATTGGTTCTCCCTGTGGGTTGCAGAGGGTTTTCAAGCTTGATTTATAATGTTTGGCAAGCAGTTGGAGGAGTTCCATATTCAGGAATACATTAGGCACAACTAGTTTTCCCAAATTCAATTGCCATGGGTTTGATACAAGAGTATTCCTAAACCTTTTGTTATAATGGAATCTAAAAAGCTCATGTCCTGATTGGGGTCCAGATATCTCACAGGCGCTTATGTTTATCCTCTAGTTTCTCAATCTCTGCCCTAAGTTGAGTAGACCTTCTAGCTTTGGGAGTTGACCCAGGTTGGTCAATTAAGTCCTGATTGAGTTTTCTGTCTTTTACTTTTTCCTCAGGGGTTTGTTTGGTTTTCTATTTTTTGGACTTACTGGTTTCCCCTTGTGTTTTTCTTCCTTTTCCCTTTCCCAGAGTTTCCATATTTAAAACTTAGGCAGAAAATTTAACCACAGGCTATATAGTGGTTTGTATGTATGTACCTATCATTCGGTGGCTATAATCGAAATCCTCTGCTTTTGCTTTAAGAGTTCTTCTGTATTCTCTTCTCAAAAGACCTTGCAATTATAATGATCGTAAAAATTTTGTAGCCGTTTGTATTTAATTATCTGATCAATTCAATGTTCATCGCTGCGAAATGTCACATCGCCATAACTCCTCTTATCGACATGATTTTTAAAATGTCTGGGCCACCTTAATGCTTTTTATGGCGCGAACAATCAATCAGCGTGACCATCGGCAGGACCTGTTTCATCGCCATGTGATTTAGATTTCTCTCTGACATAATGAGTCTTACCCATATCACTATCGGTAAGAGTCTCACCGATAGTAATTTGTTCATCGGGGTGATTAATACTATCGGGATAACATAATTATGTTTCCTCAAGCTCTGTCGTCTCACCGATAGTCATCTTTACTTTGGATTGGAATGACTTTGTTAAAGTCTTGCCGCTATAAAAATTCCTTATCAACAAGTATGAATTTATTCCTATCGAAATGAGATATACTATCGGGATAGCTTCTAAAAGACAACCCAATCCCAATCTTCTCCCCGATGATCATTTCATATTCCTTATCGGACAGAGTCTGTTTAAAGTGTCACTGACACCTTTTGATCACCGTGACTTGTGAATTGGTAAGACCTAATTCCGTTGTCCCGATATATTTAGTCATCCTAATAGATATTTGTATCGTTGTGAGTCTCGCTGAGAGCTCTCTTTTCACCAAGACGTTGAGTATCAGAGACTTATTTGTTTCTCATCCCGATAATTTATTTCTTGCCGATGGCTATTTGTTTCATTGCCCCCACAGGATGTTCAGTGAAACTCTTGCCGAAATACTTCATCGGTATGATATATACCATCAGGGTAGCTTCTAAAGGATCCTCCGATGATTATTAGTCATATCGATCGGTATGACTACTCGGTTCTCTTGCCGATGAAGGGTCATCGGTATTACTTATTCCATTGGTGATTTCTATAAATCTCTTTCTGATCTCTATTTTCACACCGATGGTTATTTTCAAATGATTCTTCATGTATCGGTGTAAGCAATACGACATCTTGCTGATAGATTGACCTTTAAGTATTTTGGCACTACTCATCTATAGACATCCTGTGAGATACATTGAATTTTTACTATGGTTTTTTGGGATATTTTTTAGGGTTTATTCAAATATGATGGAGTGAGAAGATAATAAAAATTTTAAATTTTTATTTTCCTAACACAACCAAGTGTATCGTCCTTGGGAGTGCTAATAATCTTTGTGAGAAAGAAGGATGGTACCATGCATTTGTGCATAGATTATCATTTGCTTAATAAAGTAACGATAAAGAATAAGTATCCACTCCCTTGCATAGACGATCTTTTTTCTCAAATGCATGGCGCAACAATCTTCTTGAAGATCGACCTAAGATCAAGCTATCATTAGTTAAGGGTGAAGGATAAATACATCCATAAGATGGCCTTCAGAACAAGATATGGGCACTACGATTTTATAGTCTTACCATTTAGTTTGACTAATACCCCTACCATGTTCATGAACTTGATGAATAGTGTCTTCAAAGATTTTTTAGACAAATTTGTCCTAGTTTTTATTGATGATATCCTAATATATTCAAAGAATGAGGAAGAACATATTCAACATTTAAGAAGAGTTCTTCAAAGGTTAGGAGAACATAAGTTGTTTGGCAAGTTGTCAAAGTGTATCTTGTTCCAGAAGGAGGTACAATACTTGGGACAAATTATCTCTACAGAAGGAGTTGCAGTAGATCCTACAAAGATTAAGGCTATTCTAGAGTGGCCAACACTTAAAAATGTGCATGAAGTATGCAACTTCATGGGATTAGCAGGGTACTACTGGAAATTTGTACTAAATTTCTTAAAGATTGCTAACCCTATCACAACTCTCTGATGAAAATGAAAATAATTTGAATGGACTAAGAAATGTGAAGAAGAATTTTGTATTCTCAAGGAAAAGTTAACTACCACTCCAATCCTTAAAGTTCTTGATCTAGAAAACCACTTTTTTGGTAGTCACAAATGCATCAAGAGAAGGATTGGGAGGTGTACTTATGCATGAAGGGAAAGTTGTAGCCTATGAGTCTAGGAAATTATGACCATATGAGTTGAATTATGCATCGCATGATTTAGAGCTAGTTGTAATTGTGCATGCCTTACAAGTTTGGAGGCATTATTTAGTGGGAAGGAATTTTAAACTTAAGTTAGATAACCAAGGACTTAGGTGCATTTTCATGTAGCCTAATCTAAATTCTCATCAAAAGCAATGGCTAGAGCTCTTGTCAAACTATGATTTCGACATAAATTTCATTAAAGGTAAAGATAATTAGGTTTTTGATTCTCTTAGTCGCAGGAGGCACATAGTAGCAATGGTCTCTATCTGATCAACCTTTAGAGAACAAGTTTTGGAAAACTCTTCTAGTGATGAGTTTTATGACCAAGTCACAAAGGTGCTTTCTATTAACCCTCAAGATGCAAGATATGAATGGTATAATTTTGAGATTGATGGATTGATGAGGTATAATGACAGGATGTATGTACCAGATAAGAATGAGTTGACAGTTGTAGTGTTGAGAGAAGCTCATTGCACACCCTACTTAGGACATCTAGGTGTAAAAGAAATGCTAGATGATTTAAAGCCATTATATTTATGGAAAGGAATGAAGCAGATGCTACAAACTTTGTAGCCAAGTGCTTAGAATGTCAGTGTGTTAAATTTGAACATCAACATCCAATAGGACTATTGTATCCTCATGATATCTCTAAATGGAAATGGCAATTGATCAGTATGGATTTTTTCCAAGGTCTACCTATGTCTAGGAACTGGCATGATTCCATATTAGTGGTAGTGGGCAAGGTTACCAAAGTTTCTCACTTCATTCCTAAAAATCTGATAGATGGGGCACCTCTCGTAGCAAAAAGATTTGTTCAAGAAATATTTAGATTTCATAGAGTTCCTGAGAAGATTACCTCAGATAGAGATGCATAGATGGCGTCAAGGTTCTAGAAAACCTTGTTTTCAGCACTAGGAACTTAGTTGAACATTAGTTCTACTTACCATCTAGAAATGGATGATCAAATTGAAAAAGTGAACCAAGTTCTAGAATATCTTTTAAGGATGTATTGCATGGATCAGTAATACATGAAGAAGGAGTAGCTTCCATTGGTAGAATTTACTTACAACAATTCTTATCATTCTACATTGAAGATGGCTCCATTCGAAGCTTTATATGGAAAAAAGTTTCAAACTCCTATAAGTTGGGATAAACTAGAGGATATGGTTTGCCTTGGGCCGAAAATGCTTATAGAAATAGAATAACAAGTCAAGCTGATTCGTAAAAGATTAGCAGAAGCAAATGATAGAAAGAAAATCTTATTGCAAGTATGGGCCTAACCGGTGTTGTGATTGATGTCAACATACTCCTATTGCATTGATGTCAAGGATTGGATGAGTTGTATGCTGAGGATATTGAGAAAATTAGTCCTATCAGGAAGAGAGAAGAACAGTGAAGACAGTGAAGTAAAGATCCTAGCTAAGATGAAGATCAGAGGATGCGCATCAAAGGGTTTGTAGATATGTGTCTAAAGGTGATCCAATAAAGATTTGAGAGGTACACATGAAGATTTGAAGAAGTTATGGCCATATGAGTAAGACTGGTTTTGGTAGATGTCCAGAGGTGACAGAGTGGTACAAATAGGTCCGGTGAGATCCGAAAATGCAATATCTTGTTCTGTGGATTTGGTGGAGTGTTTAGGAAGTCAATGTGAATTGACAACTCAATTGGTTCATGGTCTGGAGGTCCACAAGCATCTATTCCAATATGACATAATGACAGACTATGTTCTTGAGGTTATGGATGAAGGAGAGAATGATTTCAGTAAGTAGTAGTGTGGATGTTCTTGGTGATTCAGGCAAGCTTGTGGGGGTCTCTAGATTGTGTCCATTTTGTGTTGGTGGTCCGCATTGAATATTGAGCTCATAATTGAAGAATTACTTCCAGATGATGATGTTCTTCCTAAACTTGGCCGACTGGATGATTTGCACATCTTGCAGATGATCTTAAAGATGTTCTGTGAAGCATGGAGTGCTCCTCAAAGAAGATTGAAGTCTCAAATCTGTGTGGCTGACAGTGTGATGATCCACATGAAGTCTTTTGTAACAAGTCAAGTTGTATTTGTGTATTTGCTCTGTAAAGTTTGCCGACTTTGATGATTATCCCAAAAGTTGATGTCTTGTATAAATAAGAGTTGTGAAGTCATTTCAAAAGTATCTTGGTGGAGATGAGAGTGTGGTAGAGAGGAGAAGAGCGAAAGGCAGAGCAAAAGTATTGAGCTTAAATGGAACTGACTCAAGCATGGTGAAGATGCTATTCTTTAGTTCAAGTATGTAATATTTATTATTCTGTAGACAATGTGTCTCCTATAGGTAGTGGGCCTCTTGTGAGCAGTGTGCTCAGGCAGTGAGCCCTAATTGGCATGTGCCATCTCGTTCTTCTTATTCTTTTAACAGAGAATACAATCTTGGGTAAGTCACCTCGTGGTTTTTCCCTTAACTAGGTTTTCCATGTTAAAATCTTGGTGTCATGTGTTTCTGCTCTTGAATTGTTTCATTATGTTTCCATGATTGATTTATTATTATGCTGCTAAATTACAAGAAGGATTTAAGTGGTTAATAAGAGAAAGTTTTGGGACAACTGATTCACCCCCCCTCTTAGTTGTCTGTCTTGAATCTAACAATTGGTATCAGAGCCAAGTTCCTCTAAAAGGACCTTAACCTCTTGAGGAGATCCAAGATGTCTTCCTACAAGAAGGATAGTCCGAGGTTTGATGGAACCAATTACACTCTTTGGAAAAGCTGCATGGAATGCCACCTGCAATGTATGGGAATGCAATATTGGATCATGGCTTCAAAGAAGTATGTTCCTCCAAAGAATGGTCTGAAAACTATAGATGTGAAGACAATCTTCGGGCTAAAGAAGCTCTACTAAGTGCCTTATTTGATTTAGAGCTAACAAATGTTATAGATCTAAAAACTGCATCTGAGATTTGGGAAAAATTGGAACTTCTGCATGAAGGAGACAAATATGTTAAATGTACCAAGCTATAGAGTCTGAAAGGAAAATTCAAAAACCTGAAGATGAATGAAGATGAGAATATCACCACTTTTATGCCAAAAGTAAATGAGCTTGTTTGTGGCATTAGGTGTGCTGGTGGAATCTTAGATGAAGATGAGATTGTTGCCAAAGTTCTCAGATCCCTACCTCTTGCTTATAAATACAAGGTTGCTGCTATTGAAGAATTTAGATCTTTTTCAAATATCACAAGAGATCAATTAGTTGGAAAATTAGCTACATTTAAATTAGCTGAGTTTGGAGATACACCCCGCAAGACTGAATCTACATTCAAAGCTAGTGTCTTTGTAAAAGGCAAACAAAAGTTTGATCAGGGAGAGAACTCCTCAAAGAAACTATCATGGTATGAAGAAAGAAAAGATATGGAAGAAGATGAAGTAGAAGCTGCTCAACTTGAAGCCCTTATTGCAAAAAGACTGCCAAGAGGATCCGGTAAGTATGAAGGAAAATTGCCCTTCAAATGTTTCAACTGCAATAAGATTGGTCATTTTGCCTCAAGGTGTCTAGAAAGATTTTCAAGAGAAAATCCAAATAGATCAAGATTCCAAAAGAAATGTTACTATGTTCATGAAGATGATGATGATGGAGTAACATATGATGAATCAGAGATAGGAAACAAATCTAAAAGTGACTAGGTGTTTATTTCCGTCAAGGAAGAAGATCCAATGCCCTCTGAATCTGTAAATCATAAAATGATAGAAAGAGCTCTGGTTGCCCAAGTTGAAGAAAAGGATGATTGGGTCATTGATAGTGGATGCTCCCACCATATGATAGGTAACAAAAACAAGTTTATAGATTTGGAAAGATATGAAGGTGGAGTTGTAAAATTTGGTGATAATTCTGTTGGTAGAATCAGAGGTAGAGGAACTATTTCTTTTGATGGAAAGAACAAAACTAGTAATGTACTATATGTTGAAGGTTTAAAGCACAATCTACTCAGTGTTGGACAGTTGGTGGACAGAGGCTATGATCTCTGATTCAAAAATAGAAAATGTAAGATCTTTGAAAGTTCTGGAACAGAGATTGCATCCAGTAGCCAAACAAAAGGTAATATCCTCAACTTGGTTGGTACTGGCAAAAGTTGTTTATTTGTTCAAATTGATCAAAGTTGGTTGTGCAATAGGAGAATGTGTCATGTGAATTTTGATAATATCATCAAGATAAGCAACACTTAGGTTGTAAGAGATCTTCCAAGATTGGTGAAACCTACTAATAGTTTGTGAAAAGAATGTCAGTTGGGTAAACAGAGTAGGGTCACATTTAAAAGTAAGGAACAATCTTCTACTAGGTTGTTGGACTTAGTACATACTGATCTATGTGGACCAGCAAGAATCAAGAGTCTGTAAGGTGATAGATATTTCATGTTATTAATTGATGACCACTCCCGGATGATGTGGGTGACTTTTCTGAAAGAGAAATCTAAGGCTATTGATAAATTCAAAATATTCAAAGCTATGGTAGAGAATGAAACTAGATTAAACATAAAATGTCTTAGGTCTGATAGAGTTGGAGAGTTTACATCCGGAGAGTTCATAGAATTCTGTGAGAAACATGGGATAAAAAGATAGTTATCTGCTCCAAGGACTCCATAGCAGAATGGAGTAGTGGAGAGAAAGAACCAAACCATCCAAGAAGCATCTAGAACCATGATGATGGAAGCAAATGTTCCTTAGATCTACTGGAGAGAAGTTGTAAGCACTGCTATCTATACTCTTAATCAAGTACAAATCAGAAGCAATACTGGTAAGAGCCCTTATGAACTCTGGTTTGGCATCACTCCCACTCTGAAGTATTTCAGAGTCTTTGGTACCAAATGTTACATTAAAAGAGATGAAGACCTTAGAAAATTTGATGCTAGAAGTGATGAAGGAATATTTTTGGGTTATTCTACTCAAAGCAAAGCATACCAGTGTTATAACAAGAGATTGAGAAAGATTATAGCAAGTACAAATGTGAAGGTTGATGAAGGTATTGAAAAACCCTTAAGATTCTATGAATATGAATAAGATGATCAGAATGATATTTTAGTCCAAGAAGTCCAAGCCCCCTCTAAAATTCAGATCCAGACTGATCTGGAGAATCAGGAAGAAGAGATAAGTTTGAATGAACCTGTTCAAGAAACAGAAGTGCAAGAAATTCCCAAAACTCCCAGGTATGTAAGACTGAATCACTCTAAAGATCAGATCATAGGTGATGAAATCAAAGGTGTTCAAACAAGAAGAAAGATTACTCAAGACTCAAAAAGTATTGTCTGATTTCAAAGTTTGAACCAAAAACTATGAGTGAAGCATGCAATGATGAAAGTTGGACTAAAGCAATGAAGGAAGAGATGATGCAAATTGAGAAAATGATTTCAATAAGCAGTAGTGTAGATGTTCTTGGTGATTCAGGCAAGCTTGTGGGGGTCTCTGGATTATGTCCAGTTTGTGTTGGTGGTCCGCATTGAAGATTGAGCTCATAATTGAAGAATTACTTTTGGATGATGATGTTCTTCCTAAACTTGGCCGATCAGATGATTTGCACATCTTGTAGATGATCTTGAAGATGTTCTACGAAGCATGGCATGCTCCTCAAAGAGGATTGAAGTCCCAGATCTGTGTGGCTGACAATGTGATGATCCGCATGAAGTCTTTTGTAACAAGTCAAGTTGTATTTGTGTATTTGCTCTGTAAAGTTTCTGATTTTGATGATTATCCCAAAAGTTTATGTCTTGTATAAATAAGAGTTGTGAAGTCATTTCAAAAGTATCTTGGTGGAGATGAGAGTGTGGTAGAGAGGAGAAGAGTGAAAGCAGAAGTATTGAGTGTAAATGGAACTGACTCAAGCATGGTGAAGATGCTATTCTTCAGTTCAAGTATGTAATATTTATTATTCTGTAGACAGTGTGTCTCCTGTAGGCAGTGGGCCTCTTGTGAGCAGTGTGCTCGGGTAGTGAGCCCTAATTGGCATGTGCCATCTTGTTCTTCTTATTATTTTAATAGAGAATATAATCTTGGGTTAGTCACCCCGTGGTTTTTCCCTTAACCGGGTTTTCCAAGTTAAAATCTTGGTGTCATGTGTTTCTTCTCTTGAATTCTTGCATTATGTTTCCATGATTGATTTATTATATGCTGCTGAATTACAAGAAGGATTTAAGTGGTGTATAAGAGAAAGTTTTGGGACAACTGATTCACCCCCCCTCTCAATTGTCTATCTTGAATCTAACAATTCTATATATATGCAAAGAGAACTCCTCGATAGTTCTCTATTGGAGATAAGGTTTTGTTAAGGGTTAAGCCAAAAAAAAGCTTGACTAAGTTTGGAAAGTGTTCCAAATTAGCTCCTAGATACAAGGGACTGTTTGAAGTACTTGAACAAATTAACCCAGTAGCATGCCAACTAGCTCTACCACCTACTCTTACTAGAATGCATAATATATTACATGTGTCATATCTTTAAAAGTATGAGTCTGGATTTAATAATGTGCTTTATTGGAATGCTCTTCAAGTTCAAGAACCAGGAGTGCTCATGATTGAGCCTCTAAAGTGCTCGAGGTTCACAAGCTCTGTTGTTGTAATAGAGATATTACTCAATGCAAGGTCCAATAGGACCAGTATGCAAAAGATAGTGCAACCTAGGAGAACTATGAAGACTTTCATAGAATATTTCCACATCTCTTTAATTAAGATAGATTTATGCTAACAATAGAAACTTTATCTCTTTAAGTTGAAACTTATTAAAACTTCATTAATAATTGGGGATGATGAATTTTAAGGGGGGAGATGTCACACCCCATTTTTTGATCAATTTAAACAAGATTTTATTTTACTATGTCATTGTTTTATGAAACAAGACTACCAAAGGAAATGACTTATTTATGTTTATCATGAGAAGAATTTGAATATAAATATTTAGTGATGCCATGTTTTGTAAACATGAGAATGTATTTTGAAATGTAAATAACAAGGTGATACTTCAATAATGATTTGTTAGGAGATTCTTTTTTAATGATTATTATGATTATCCTATTATAGATAAACAAGATTTTGACTTACTACATTTTGTCTACTATGAGGTGAATGAAGGAGTATAGTGTACCCTCCCAAGATTGAGGGAGAGTATCACCAAGGAGAGAAATGTAGATTAGGATAGATTCATGTGAAACCATGACCCTATGAGAACTACACAAACTCACACTAAATGCAGTTTACAAGTTATTTTGAATGATAGCAAAAGTTTTATCATGTTATATTGATCTGCCTTTCTGTGTTATCGTATGAGTAAAATGTTTTATGGTTGCAATGGTAGTTTCATTGATATATAGATTGGTCAAATGTATTATTTTTAAGAACAATGTTTTTTGATAATATATCATTGCTATAACATTGGAAGTTGTTAATAGAGACGTTATTATTATTAATTGATAAATGATTGATAATAGCATTTATTATTATTATTATAGTATAATAATAATGACCATTAGTGTCATTTGTGAACGTATATTGCATTATTAAGTATATTATTAATATTAACATTAATAATATTAATAATAGATATTATTAATATCACCATTGTTATAATAATAGTGATAATATTAGTCTTTTGATATTATAGAATACTTGATTATTGGTAATTGCATGGCAATTTAAAGAATTCAATCCACATAGTGGAGTGTCTTTTTAAGTCTAGAAGAGAGTGATAGCTCATGTGTTGGAGATAGCTACTCCAATTGCTACATATGGTACATGGAGTAAATGTCCATAACTCTAAATTGGAGTAAAAGGGAAGGGAAACTCTCGAAGAGAGTAGTTTGAGCTCAACCTCTACATTTTGGATAGTTGTTTAAGTGGCCAATTTGGGGGGTTATTTGGGAGAATGTTTCTATTTGTGAAAAAGTCTTGGTAGATCTTAAAGAAGGGAAGAAGAGTGTGGATGAGGAGGAGCAAAGGCAAGTGGCATTTTGGTGATTGGAAGTTTTGGAGCTCTACACTTTCCATTGGAGTATATTTCCTCAAATGATATGTTTACAATTTGGGTGCATATAGTGAAAATAGTTCTCTTTTAGTATGAACACTCTTTTGATTGGAATGAACAAGTTTTATGAAGAGAGATTCTTTTCAAATATTAGTATTGCATTAGGGTATCTAAGGGTTGTGTAATAAGGAAATGAATTGTTTCAATGGAAATGTAGTTTCATTCTTTAGTAAATACAAACAATCATATGCAGGGCATATTGAATACTTTAACAATTTTGAAAAGGGTTATCTTGTTTCCCATCTTATAAAATGAAACCTTAAAGACCATTCGGTCTGTCTGTTGTTTCTAATTTCACAACTTTGCTTGAAAATGAAACCCTACGAAGTTATCTTTTATAAAGTTTTATCTCTGTATTGGGATACATTAGGGTTTAAGGGGAAAAAAAAGTATATTAGATGTGAAACCCTATTAGTTTCTTTTCATTACTAAACTATTGCATGTAAGAATTGTACATACATGTACATGCAAAGGTATGTAATCACATACATAGGTATGTATAGGCATGCATCTTTCAACATAGTGCCTTATGAAGGAATCGACAACATTAAGTCAATAAAGAGGGTTAAGGACTCGACAACATTAAGTAAATAGATCTACGGTTATTGATATCTTTTACCACTGTCGCTAACCCAAAGGGTTTAGTGGATTGATATAGTTAACTGTTATGATTTTATACTTCTTATATATCAAATTTGACCATAACAAGTCTATGGGATAGTTGAATACTGAGAGGTCTTGACTTGGAAAAGTGTTGAATGAAATTTGGACCATCCTAGTCCATGTTTTGGTCAACCCAAAAGGGTTATAAACTTTATAATTTAGAAATCATGGAGTATTGAATCGAGCCTCATTGTGCATGAATTATTTACATGTATCAAATCTCTATCTTGATGTTATTTAACAATATAGAGTACTTTATATACATTTATACATATGATTGTGAATGTATATAAAAATATATACATTCATAGGCATATGATTAAGATGTAGTCGATTGACATAGTTGGGTAAGTGCAAGAAGATGGGGGGCCAAAAAGTGGACAAATTAATTTTTAAAAAAATTAAGTCATAATGCGAGCACGTTATAACACGCTCACGTTATGACTTCCTATAAATAACTAAAAAAGGTTTCCAATTTCATTTCTTTCTATCTTCTCCTCTCTACCCGCGGCTTGCAAACCCTAGAAAGCATGCTCACGTTTTGCAAAACTCCATTCAACACAAAAAGCTTATCAATTCATTGCCAAAATGCTACCATGATGTCGAGCATGTCAAAGGGGTGAGTTATATGTTTTTTTTTGTTTGAATTTGTTTCTAAATAGGTAGGTTTTTGTTGATTTTTTATGTATATTTCATTAATTGTCAAGAAATGTTAGTGCACCTCCTCCTCCTCCTCTTCAAAATCCACAAAATCCTAAGGAGGAAATACTTGCAGAACAACAACCTCCTCCATTCATTCCTCGACATGCCCCTGGAACACAAGAAAATATAATGGGAAAAATTAAAAACAACAAAAAAGAAATTGAAGATATAATTGCAAGGTTGAAAGATCCTTCCACTTCAACCTTGCATAGGTCCACGCTTGCCGAATCTCTTGAGTCTATGTTATCAAATGTAGATTCAATTAGCAAGCAAATAACTAGTTGGACGGATAAGAAGAGAGAGTTTAGAGATTACTATGTAGACAAGTTGTCATACCAAGATGTGAAAAAATTACAAATTACAAAATTAGACTTGTGTTCAATTTTCACAAACCCACAAACAAATCAACCTCCACCCATTACATGCAAGAGGTTCCCTATCCATTGGTGCAACAACCAAGCGATAAGAGACAATTTTAGGCAGAGGTGGTGGATGGTTTTTGACTATGCTCCATGCAATAATAATGAGGTCCCGCAATACTTTTTGAGGAAACTCTATTGCAAGTTTGTCCTCAATAAAGTGCCAAACTATTTTGATATGCGAGACTTCCAGGGTAGAGGTGGGGGGTCAGCACAAGATAGACCAGGGGCACGTCTTAACCCACAGCGGGTAGTGAGACGAGTAATCAGCAAACCAGCCCACGAGCATGTTTCTATCCCTTCCATTGTGAAGGAGAGTGTTGAGGTCGATACACTTCAGTCGATTAGTGCCTTGACCCAAAGCATCATAGAGCATGCCGGTCCTGTAACATAGAGTGGGTTGGGAGATAGTGCGAGGAGTAGGGTCCCACCCCATACTTGTCAGGCTTGTGGGTCAGCCTATGGTTATGACCCCATGGACAGTCAGGATGCAAGTGCACAGGCTACATCTGTAGCTGAGCAGATGGTGATGATAGATAGCCTCTTGAGTGAGACTTTCGGCCTTGATACTCAGGTAAATATTAGCAAGTTTATTGAATTTAATTTATTAAATTTCATTTTTGAAATACAAGATTAACTAATTTAAATTGATGATTTTAATGAAATTTCAGGGTCATAGCCTCGATGCAGTTTTCAGTGGTTCTCCACCTGCATTTTTCACTAGATCATCTACTGTCGAGGTATGTAACTAGTAAACAATTATAAATATTACATGTGAATAGCATCATTATATGAATGGTATTCTAATATCTGATTTTGGATGTTGAATAGGTTAATACTGTAGATTTCACGGCAACACCTGCCAGCGATGGTGGACTTCAAAGCTTTATGGAGGTAATAAATTAAATAGTTTAATGAATAAATTGTACTTACTAAATTTTTGTATGTGATTTGTGTGCTTTATTGTGTGTACTTCCATGTTTAGATGAACGTGTGTGTATGTTAGGAGCCATGATTTGCATCACTATTATAGTTTTCGTAATTGAATAATGTTGTTTTATTTCCAGAAAATGCAGGCTGCGGAGACACCTCCCCATGTTCATAGGGCAATGGAGCAGGGTGTGGCCTCTGCGATTCATAGCTCCATGGCATTGACAGGGGTATGAGGCAGATTAGTAAATTTCAATTTACATTCATTGTTATAGTTGTCTATTTTTGAAAAATCAAAAGATTATTGATTTGAAGTTTAATTTCTATCTGGATGGTTTCTATAGGACATGACATCACCAAGGCCTATTCCTGCTACTGAGGTAAGCAAGGAGATAGATTATATGTTAGCAGTAAGTGATTATTTTGTTAAATGTTTCATTTTTTATAACATGTAATTTCTACATATTAATGTCTATACTTTTTATTGTAACAGGTAAAGATGCAGGAAGACCTAAATAGGAGGAGTAGCCCTCGGGTTCGTAGTAGACCACCCAGGTGCACGTCTCCATCCCCTAGAAGATCAAAGGCTGCTCATGATTTATTCTCTTCACCAGCCAGAGGGGAATGACTTTTTATTGTGTTCCTTTGTTGTATGCCTATATGGCATTTGTGGACATATATTTTGTATTGTACATAGTTGACATTGTATGCCTATATGTCATTCTTGTAAGCCTATATGGCTATTTTGTATATATGTTATACTTATAGCGACAGATATTGATGTATGCTTATATGGATATTTGGTTAATACAAATCTTTTTTATTGATGGCGTCCATACTTGCATTATAAAGCCACGTTTGAATGGATATTTGTAGATGGCTACTTCAAATATTTAAAGTCCAATTGTATTACATAGGATGTTTGTTGATCCAATAAGCTAGCTATTGTTATTCAAGTATCACCTAAACCTCATTTTGGAACTAAAAGATAAAAGTTGTATTTAAAAAAAACTGAATCATCATGTTGAACAGAAAATATTAATATTCTTTATGAGTAGCATAGAATGTCAACTATATGCAATACAAAAAAATGAATCATCATGTTATTCTTTATGTTTGAGATCCTGAAAATGACTAAGTCTAGTAGCCTGATATCCTGAAACACTAGGATGAATATCCAAGTCATTAGGATGATTGTGCCTTGAGAAAAAGTCATTAAGATGAGCGGCTAAAGGAGACTTTCTTAAACATTCAAACATTAAGCAACAAGCATGAAGGGTTAAGGCGTAATTTGCAACTCATAAAGCCTCAAAAGGGTGCCCAACTTAGAGAGAGCATTCATTAAAGACAAGGTGCCCATTGACACCTGTTCCACCATAAAAGTGTGCCTAAGGTGGAAGGAGAACAAGCCTCTGGTAAGTGAAGCACACCTATTGTCTAAACCACTTCATTATGGCACCCTAGCATGAGGAGGAGTATATAAGTCAATAGGAAATGGTGCCTATAATGCAAATGAAGGACTAAATGGCATTTTTAATAAGCATTAATTCACCTTGAGCTTTCAATAAATACATCAAATTGAGCCCCACAAGCCTAGGTGCCCTTTGCCTGCAAAAGAACCTTGTATTGACGTCAAGAGTTGGTCGTATCGGCGTGTCAGTAGACCTTGGTTAGGCTTCGCCGATAGTGGTCTGTCTTGCCGATGAGTGTGGTTCGAAGTCGAAGACATTGGTGTATTGGAAGATAATCCCATCTATGCATCAGAAGAGCAGTTGAGAGATTCACCGATGAAGGGGGTCACATTGACAGTCAAAATCCATCGGTGTATCGGCCCAACAAGATTAGAGTTCACCAATGTATCAGAATAACTTGGATAATTTGATCTTAAGTAGCTTGGATAATTTGATATTGATTTGGGTGAGTGCACATTTGATCCTACTTTAGATTTGATTCTTGACATAGATCTTGAGTTTGGATGAAAATAAAGGTTTCTTGGATGGGATTGATAGGTTTTGCATAATTAACACGGTTGCATGATAGATTTTGACTTGAAATTCTAGTAAGAGACTCTTTGATAGGCTTGATAGGCCATGGATTACATGATGGTGTTTGATGGAAAAGTATGGTACTAGAAGACTCTAGTTCATTCTTAATAGGCTTGTGATTGATAATATCTTTGCATGATTGCACTTGATCTTGGATCATGGGCATGTTGTTAGGATTTTGATTGCATAGTGGTGTTTGATGGATAGGCATGGTACTATGTGACTTTTGGATAGGCTTGGGAGAGGTACACTAATTAAATTTATGATTTCTAGTTGGAGATTTTTCCTCCACTAGAAGTCCTTGGAGGAAATCTAAAAAGGATGATTTGGATGTAGTGGGTTTGGATTGATGGGATAAGTTGGAATGTAAGGATTATGAGATGGAGGATTTGAATAGGATACATAGGATAAACAGTTCTCACATGCGGTTGGGATTCGAGATATGAATTGAATATGAGGACCTTGGTCTAAAGTGCTTCTTCCCTTACCAAAGGTACCATAAGGATGACCATTAGATGTGTATTTAGGATTGGCATGATAGCTAGTGCTAGTCATTTCTTGTTTGAAATATTCTTGCATGTTCATGAGTGGGAGATGAAGGTTTACGGAAAGTTTGCATGTAATGATCTCATAGTTAATGCTATTGTCATCTTTATATCATCTTGATCTACAAGACTATCATCATCATCATTGTCAAAGGGATTTTTTGATTGATTTGGATAAAAGATCTCATTAAAGGATGCATGGTTTGAGGACCTATTTTGATTGTGATTTTGGGTTTTGCATGAGCCTCACACAAGGTAATAGGCATAGGGTTTTTATCTTGCATAATGACTTTTTCAAACCAAGGGTCCATGATGGAAATTGTATACGCCTAAAAATGACACGAATCATCCTAAATAAATATTCTAAATATTTATTCCATTATTCTATTAATTAAATAAATATTCTAAATTTATTTAATCGATTCACTGTTCCATAATTAAATAAATTCTATTTATTTAATTAAAATTCTTCTAAATGTCCTACACAATTAAATAATCATAAATTATTTAATTAATCTAAATTCCTCTATCCTAAGTTCTAAATTCAAAAATCCACCTCACCTTTACACCTCACCTTTTCCACCTCACCTTGTCCACATCATCAAGTTGCACATGTAATTAAATATATTTAATATTTAATTACCTATTTTTCTCTCACCCACATGGCCTATTTCTTCTCAAATCAGAAGTTAGTTAACTAATCAATCAAATCTGTTAACTGATTGGTCATTTGAGTTCACTGGTCAATCTATTCTGTTGACTCCTCAATCAATCCAGTTCACTGGTCAATCAATTTAGTCAATCCCATAATCCACTCTTCTAACTGATCAATCAAGTCTGTTAACTGTTCAGTCAATGGAGTTAACTCTCCAATCTATTTTGTCACATCCCCTCTTTCATGATGGAGCTGGGACACTTGTCACATTTCTACTGGTTACACATTCCTCAACCATCCTCAGCCATTGATCTTCATATCTCCTCTCAACCGTTGATTCCCATTCTTCCAAGTCTATAAATGAAGCTTCTTCCTTCCATTCTAATCATCCAGGCTTTTGACATCGTTACTCTGCAGAAATATCACCATCGCGCCTTTGGCACCCTTTTGTCATCTACAAGCTTGAGATCATATACTTGCATTGGAGCTCACCTTCATTGCATATCACCATAGCCGTTCACCGTCGACTTCCTACAAACAGCTAAAAAGATTGCACTCTCTGAGGGCTCATCTCATCTGCAAAAGGATGATCTATGATAGGCGAACAACAGAAGTTTCAAAACGGGAGAGGTTTGCACTATGTTTATTCATTGCTTCGTTTATTGAATCCTTCTTGTTTCACTATTCTGTTGATGTTTGGGTCTTGTTTAATTCATTTGATTGATCACCATTTTACCCTTACATTTTTGGCGCCCACCATTCAATTTTATGTTTTTTACAAATTTTTGTAGTAAAAATTTATGTTTCTCTAAACCCCATTGTTGAGTTTTGCAAGGATCTATCAAAAGGTGACCTCCTAGGCTAAAACTGACATCACCAACGTGCTCAGAAGGGTCGAAAACCTTAGAATTGCCTGTTAGTTCACAAAAATCAGAAACTAATTTTTTTGAGGGTGCATCCTTTTATCCAGCGGTCCAAAGGGTGCTTCCGCGAGGTGCATCGCTTTATCCAGCGGTCCGAAGGGTGCTTCTGCATCCTTTTATCCAATTGTCCGAAGAGCTTTTTTTTGTAGGGTGCATCCTTTTATCCAGTGGTCCAAAGGGTGCTTCCACAGGGTGCATCGCTTTATCCAGCGGTCCAAAGGGTGCTTCCGCAGGGTGCAGCACTTTATCCAGCGGTCCGAAGGGTGCTTCCGTGTCCTTTTATCCAACTATCCGAAGAGGTTTTTGCAGGGTGCATCCTTTTATCTAGCGGTCCGAAGAGTGCTTCTGCAAGGTGCATCCTTTTATCCAGTGGTCCAAAGGGTGCTTCCGTAGGGTGCATCGCTTTATCCAGCGGTCCAAAGGGTGCTCCCGCATCCTTTTATCCAACTGTCCTAATAGCTTTTTCGCAGGGTACATCCTTTTATCCAGCGGTCCGAAGGGTGCTCCCACAAGGTGCATCATTTTATCCAGTGGTCCGAAGGGTGCTTCTTCATCCTTTTATCCAATGGTCCAAAGGGTGCTTCTGTAGGGTGCATCGTTTTATCCAGCAATCCTCTATCCTGCCTTCTTCTACATGTCATAAGGGTGGTATCTTTTTCTTTTTGCCATAACAGGAGCATACGAACTCGTAATCTCGCAAATAAACACTCGTTGGAAAGGTAATTCTGTGAACTTCACAATGGAGTAGGTTTGATCAAGTGTTATTATCATTTTGTCAGCTATTTTTACAGTCAAAGTTTAGCTATCTTTCCAAGCTTAAATCTAACATTTCTTCTTGAAAACTAATGATTTATCTGTGCAGCTTGACTTAAACACTTGTCAAAGAAAGGAGAAAAGAAACTTCTGATATATCTTCTACAGGGTTGAGAGCTGGATAGTTTTATTTTCCTTAACACACACATCATAGTTTAACTAGGGGGAAAGTAAAACAACTTGCATACAATTTTCATCTAGTACTAATTAGGAAGGAGTAACTCATTGTTCATGCAACTTGCATACAATTTTCATCTAATTCTAATTAGGAAGGAGTAACCCATTGTTCATGCAACTTGCATTCAAATCCTCACCTAGTTCTAATTAGGGAGGAAGTAACTGGATTATTTCTTACTTACATTGCAAACACCTTCCAAGTTATTGCTATCTAAAGGTTAAAATTGAACTCATCAATGATCTTGAAGTTAAAATGAACCATTGCTATATCGTGAGACCTGAATTTCAAAGTTAACAAACTCGTGCTATGCAGTTTAAGAATTGAACTCACTACTGCTTTCTAAAGTTAAAATGACCCATTGCTATATCGTGAGACCTGAATTTCAAAGTTAACAATCTCGTGCTACGCAGTTTAAGAATTGAACTCACTACAGCTTTCTGGGATTTAAAACTGAACCACTGCTATATTGCTGAATCACTTCAAAGTTCTGTTTGAGTAGATTAGCCCATTTAGTTTTTCACTTTTAACTAGGGTGGATTAATCAGTGTATTCTATGCTTGCGAATGACAATAGGCTTATGCTCTCCCCTTTTCTGGGTGATCAGAGTGCCAGACTTGTCATTCTATCTGTTTAACCTTTAGGAGGGGCCTGCCCTTGGATGCACGCTTGTCCAAGTGGGAACGACCCTGAGTGGTAACAGGCTAACGCCAAGCCCTACCAAGCCACTTAAAATAAATTGTGCTTGAGGTGAAAACTTCCTACAACAAGTGCTGTTATGTTACACCGACGGCCAACCTCCCCCAAAACCCTCTCAGGCGCAACCTTGTGAGGCTGGGAGACTCCATAACGGAGAGTAGCACCGCCGCACGTGTAACCACTTGAACAGTTGCCCGAATTAAATACCTCTTGTTTTAGTGGCCCAAATCCCTTATAATCCATTTCTCGCCTAGGATTTTGTGCTTGCTTTTGTCTAAAGTAGAGTCAAAAAAATTACAAAAACAATGAAAAAACTACAAAATATTCTTTGTGCTTGCTGTGTTTTCTTGCTATTAAATTCATAATATCAAATCAGGAAGACCTTTTCTAGCCAAAAAATACCAAAAACAGAAGAAAAACTGAAAATTTTGCAAAAACTTCAGAGCTGCGCATTTACACATTTCTATTGCGCATACACAGAGACTTACTACGCTTTTATAATGACTTGCTGCGCATACACCTTTTGCTGCGCATATATGCACTATTGCTGTGCATATATAATTCACTAGACTGGAGCATTTACTGCGACTTGCTGCGCATTTGTCCATTTCTGCTGCGCACCTATTTTTGCGCAAATGCGATAGTGCGCACTTGCCCTATTTTTGAGGAGAAATTTTCACCTAATCAGAGCACCCATTTCAGCCTAGTTTCACTTTCTGAGATTAGAGTCAACCTTGCAGTCAATCTCCATCCGTTTCACCCAACTCTTTCTCTTTCGTCCATTGTCGCACTCACCTTCTATCCAAATCACTCTTGTCCCAAAGTCAGCCTATCCCATACCGATTCGGCATAAGTTCTTTTTCGTTTCATTAGTGAATTCACGTAAGCCTAGTAGGTCACAGTACCTTTGCTAGTAGTCTTGTTGAACAACTAAGCCCTACACAGTAAGACTGGTACCGACTACCCTTGCTAGTGGCTGGAGTCTTGTGTCAACCGTCTTACTTGAAGTCATTGAGCGAGAGAATCCTTTGTCCAAGTCTCATCCTAGGTATCCCATTCATAATAGTCTCAGTCAGCACCTTGCCAAAATTTCTAGTCCTCACCCCCTCCATCCCACATCACCTTGCATGGTTCTTACTCGATCCCAGTACAACAAGCAAATTGAAATGGCTAACTCATCTGATCACACTCTCCCACCACGTGATGGTGAAGAAGAGATTTCTCATGAAGAATTAGTGGCGCACATGCAAGATAGAAAATTCCAACGCGTCGTAGAGAAGATGATCCTTGAAGACCCCCATAAGTATTTCCATCATCTTGCTAGTCTCGGAATCAAACTCCCCGCAGACTTTGACATTAGCTCCATCATGGAAAATGCAAACAATGATCATGAGAGGGGCACAAATGACACAGTCCCACATGTGCATGAGAGAGGTACAAATGACACGGTTCCCCATTCAAATGAGAGAGGAAAGCAACCCGTAGATCCAATTGCTCCTATGGCAGACGTGAGACAACAAATCGAAAGTCTAAAGCTCGAGATATCCAACCTTAAGACTGGTACAAGTTCTAAGAACTACTCTTTGGAAGATATAGCACCATACCCCTTTGATAGAAAATTGATCATGAAACCATTCCCCTATCAGTTCGGAGTTCCGAAATTTGACAAATATAAAGGGAAGGGGGACCCTAGAGATCATATCAGGGAATTCACGGCAGTATGTTTAGAAGTAGCTCACAACGAGACCTACTTAATGAGACTATTCCCGCGATCTTTAGGTGGTCAAGCTATGGAGTGGTTCTCGCGTCTCCCACCAAGAATCAAAACTTTTGATGAACTTGTCAATAAATTTATAACGCACTTCTCTTACAACATAGAACACGAGGTGTCTATGCTAGATCTATGCAACACCAAATAGAAGGGTGGTGAGTCATTCGCCGCCTTCCTACAACGATGGAGACAGCTAGCTAGTAAGTGTTCTTACGACATGCTTGAGAAGCAGCTATTGGAAATGTTTGTCCACAATCTAAACACTGATCTTAGCTATCAGATTCAGATACAATGCCCTACCTCGTTCGCCAAAGTCATTGAAATGGGCCTCTTCATTGAAAAAGCTATGATCACTAAAGGAACTCTCAAGCTCTACAAGGACACACCTCCTTCCAATTATACAACAGATAAATCAAAGTTTTGGACCAAGAACAAGAATGTGGTCAACGATGGAGTAGTGGATGCCAAGGCGGCAGCCCCTAAGCAACAACCTATATTCACTCTTAAGGGAGAAGCAAATACCGGTGCGCTCAACAAGCCACCCCCTCGGGAACCTAGACCTTGGTTCAATTCAAATCCAAGGAGAAAATTCACGCCGTTAGGGGAATCTCAAGAGTCTTCTCTCAGGAAGTTGTTGGCTAACAATGAAATTTCTCTACCGCCAACAAGTGACTATGAGCCTATCGTCAAACCTCCCTGTTGGAAGGACACAAATTATTGTGAGTATCATCGAGGACGGGGGCACACGACTAACAATTACATCTGCCTCAAGAATTTCATACAGGATATACTAGATCAAAATCAGGGAGGGACACAACAGCATACCTCCAATGAATCTCATGTGGCCTACCGGGATCCTCTTCTAAACCACAACCGGCTGTATAACAATAATCGCAACAATGGCCACAACAGCAACGATGGTCACAACGGCAACAACTCCAATGGCCATAACAATAATGACAACAATCGCAATAGGCCAAACCAGAATAGTGGGTCGAGTAATGCTAACTATGCAAGCGTTCCCTTTGAGTACACCATTAACTGCATTTCTGAGCATGTTCCGCAAGTCAACGTCATATCCCCCAACCAACAACCAAGACCTAATAGAACTGGTTGTAGTATAATTACCCGCAGTGGTAGAGTCACGATCAACACCACTCCTCCAAGGTCATCACCATCTCCTTCCAACTCCCGCCCATATAATGTCATCGACCAATTGCAAAAAACTCTGGCTCACATTTCTATATTGGAGCTCTTGCGTCTATCTCCTTCTCATAAGGAGATTCTTGAGAAAGCCTTAGTGGAAACTACTGTCCCCACTAACCTAGCCCAAGAAAAGTTTCAAACCATGGTGGGTAATTTGACATCCTCCACTTCCATCTCATTTACAGAGCAAGATGACCTTTCCATATCTCAACCCCACAACACTCCTCTACACATTGTCGCATTCGTGCACAAGCACCGCATCAAGAGGGTTCTCATTGATGGGGGCGCCGGTCTAAATATTTGCACGTTGAAGCTAGTCCTTGCACTGGGGTTCTCCGAACAGGCAGTAGATCCAAGACGAAAAATTACTATCAAAGCCTATGACGAGGAGGAACGAACCACAAAGGGCACGGTTGTCCTACCCATTCAAGTGGGACTGGTAATTAACGATGTGGTGTGCCAAGTCCTTGATCCGGAGCTTGCTTACAATATTCTACTAGGGAGACCATGGATCCACGCCATAAAGGTTGTCCCCTCCACCTACCATCAATGCATAAAGTTCCCACACAATGGCAAGCAGGTCACCATACAAGGCGACCCCGACCCCTACTAACATTGCAATTCATTCCAAGCAAAATCTAAATGCGTCATTCCCAATAACCGAGCCTACATTTCCCCTACTCCGCCACAAGACCATACTGCCAAAGCTTCCTCCTCGAGGCCCAAACCGCTGAAACTTACCATAAAAGAAAATGGCGTGGGGGAGTACTCCATTGAGCACAGCCTCAACCTTGCCACCATGCCTTTGTCTCCTCGCTCCTTTGGCAAACCCAAGCATCAACCTAGGCATTTTCCAAAGCCATCTGCTCCTCCTACAACTCCCGCAAATCCCTTTGTAAAATGGGGGACCTTATCTGATGAGACAGAGGAGCGAGATCTCCTGCAATGGCCTTATGCTGAAGAGGAAAACACACCCCAAGAGCCGCATAGACTCCCTACAGAACTCTATGGACGGGGTGAAACCATTCTGCACAGGATGGGATACGAAGGACAAGGCCCCATAGGCCTCAGAAAAGAAGGAATCGTTGAACCTATCCAACCTTCTTCATCCTCTTTGGCTAGAAACACAACTGGCCTAGGGTACAAAGGTAAAGGTAAAGCCAAAGAAAACCCCTGCCTAGTGGAGACAATCCAAACACTCCAAGTGGATAGTGACACAGATTCAGATGAGTCGAATGAGTATGAGTGGGACGAGCTAACAAAGCACTCCTACGATGACAAGGAGATTGACACCATCCAAACTCTTAGCCCCTACCATGAGGGACAGATGCAACGAGACAGACCACTGGAGTCTGATTTGCCCCTCCCTGAGGTTATGGATTTCGAGGAAAGTTTCGATTCCATTGCAATAAACAACCTGGAGGAGAGTACCACCCAGAACACTATCCCCGCCAGTGCCCATAATATTTCCATTCACAACATTAATGAATCAGATCTTTCATCTGACTCCCTTCCCCTCTTACACCCTGAGCTTATCGACTGGGATCTGCAAGGAACCCCTCAATTAGATATGTTCCAGAATGATGATGCTTACATTGACTATATGGAACTTAGGGATCACTTACCAAGAGGAGATCATAAAGCTGGTTTCGCTATCGAACTCAATACTGTGGCTTACTTTGGGGAGGGTGCCAAGCCTTCTAGTCACAAAAATATTAAAATCAAAAATGGATCTGACGGTGAAAACTGCCATGCGGCAGTGTCAGATCATAAAACAATAAAAAGAAAGGACGTATCCGAAGGTGAAAACCCAACCGTGGCACCTAACGATGGAATGCTTGACACCCTCCCTAGTGATATGTACCAGGAACGGTCACAGATTGTGGTGGAGCCAACAGAGCCAGTGAATATTGGCACCGAAGAGCAGCCCAAGATCATCCACTTCGTAAAATCTCTCACACCACCTGAGAAAACTAGGTTTGTACCATTCTTTAAGAAGAAGAGAGGCAGCTTTGCTTGGTCATATGCTGACATGCCAGGTCTAAACCCTAACTTGATTCTGCATCATCTGCCCTTGGATCTAGGGGTGAAGCCCGTAAAACAGAAACTGAGAAAGATGCATCCCCATATAGCCCTTTTGGTCAAGGAAGAACTCAAGAAATTGCTAGATGTGGGGTTCATCAGGGCCATAGATTACCCCGAATGGATATCAAACATCGTGCTAGTGTCTAAACCAGATGGCAGGGTTCGACTATGCAATGATTTTAGAGACTTAAACAAAGCATGCCGCAAGGATGACTTTCCACTGCCTAACATCGATATCATAGTCGACCTCACGGCAGGACATACAATGCTGTCACTCATGGATGGATTCTTAGGGTACAACCAGATCAAAATAGCACCAGAGGATCAACACAAAACAGCTTTCACTTGTCCATGGGGTACCTTTTGCTAGAATGTCATGCCTTTTGGGCTGAAAAACGTAGGTGCTACATATCAGCGGGCCATGACAACCATATTCCATGACATGATGCATGTGACCATGGAGGATTATGTGGATGATATCTTAGCAAAATCTCTCACAAGGGACTCACACCTGGATATCCTAGAGAAAGTCTTCCAACGGCTGGACCAATTCCAAGTTAAATTAAACCCAAAGAAATGTGTGTTTGGGGTAACATTGGGCAAGCTGCTAGGCTTCATCGTGTCAGCAAATGGCATAGAGGTAGACCCGGCCAAGGTCAAAGCAATAATGGACATGCCACCACCAAAGACTTTAACATAGTTGAGATCCTTACAGGGCAAGCTACAGGCCATCCGCAGGTTCATCTCACAGTTGGCAGACAAGTGTCAACCTTTCAGCCACCTCCTACATAAGAATATTCCATTTAAATGGGATGAGCGGTACGAAGAGGCATTCAACAAGCTAAAGGAGTACCTTATGAACCCTCCTATACTCATGCCTCCGATCTAAGGAAAACCTTTGATTCTCTACATTTCTGCTACACCTACTACTCTTGGGGCTCTCCTAGCGCAGCAAGACTATGAGAACAAGGAAAGAGCTGTATACTACATCAGTCAAACCTTAGTGGGCTACGAGTTACAATACTCACAGGTAGAACGATCATGCCTTGCGGTAGTTTTTTCTTCACAAAAACTCTGACACTACATGTTGGCACATCCGGTCAAAACTCATTGCCAAAATTGACCCACTAAAGTATCTTCTTAGCAAAGCAGCTCTCACAGGTCGATTAGCAAAGTGGGTTATGCTTCTTAGTGAATATGATATAGAATATGTGAACAGAAAAGCCATCAAAGGGCAAATCATAGCTGATCAACTGGTTGAGGCACCATTACAGGACACTTCACCAATGCAGTTTGAGTTTCCCGATGAGTCTTTATTCACTCTATCAACATCTCCTTGGAAACTCTACTTCGACGGGTCTTACACCAACCACGGATTGGGGGCAGGTATCCTGTTTATCACTGCCCAAGGTGACACAATTCTAAAGTCCTACAGGTTGTTATTTCCATGCACTAACAATATAGCGGAATATGAAGCCTTGGTAATTGGTCTCAAGATGGCCATTCAGTGGAAAATCCAAGCACTATGTGTCTACGGTAATTCTCAGCTTATCATAAATCAGGTCAACAACGAGTATCAGACCAAAGATGAGAAGCTCATCCCATACAAATGGATGGTCGATGACCTCAAGGAACACTTTGGGACCATCTCCTTTGAACAAATACCCAGGATCGAGAACAAAGCAGCAGATGCAATGGCTGCCATAGCCTCTCTTCTTGAAATACCTGAATACGAGTCACGGTATGAGTTCTTAGTAGAAACCATTCGCCAATCGGCTTATGATCTCCTCAAAACCCACTCCATTTGCCTCCTAGTAGGATCTGATTCACCTTGGTACGGTAAGACCTACACTTACCTCAAGGACAATATTCTTCCACCGGACCTCTCTTCCAACCAAAAGTGAACTTTCATCCGACAAGCCTCCCGTTACACCATCATAGCTAATACCCTTTACTGACGTGGTCTGGATGGTACTTTACTCCGTTGTCTAGAACAAGAAGAATTCGTAACCGCCTTGCGAGACGTACATGAAGGGATCTGTGGAACACACTCCAGCGGTCCTTCCTTAGCTAAGAAACTCATGTGTTTGGGTTATTACTGGCCCAATATGGAAATGGATTCTTGTCAATTCGTCATAAAGTGCAAACAGTGCCAGATCCACGCGAACCTGATTCATGCACCTGCTCAAGAGTTGAGACCTTTAACGACACCCTGGCCCTTCTGCCAGTGGGGACTTGACCTTTTGGGAAAGATTCATCCACCTTCTTCCAATGGCCATAAATTTATCATAACCGCCATTGAGTACTTCACCAAGTGGATTGAAGCCGTTCCCCTAACCACCGTCACAGGAAAGTAAATTTCCTCGTTCATTCTGAATTACATCATCTGCCGATATGGCATCCCTTCATCCATCATAACAGATAATGGGAGACCATTCAAAAATTAGGATGTCCAGGAACTTTGTGAGCGTTTCAAAATCCAACATCGTTTCTTCACTCCATACTACCCCCAAGGTAACGGCCAAGCTGAGGCATCGAATAAAACCATTCTGAAAATCCTAAAGAAAACTGTCAATGAAGCTGGTCGCGATTGGCACGTCCAACTCAATCCCACTCTGTGGGCCTACAGAACCAGTATACGCACTCCCACAGGTGCTACGCCCTACGCCCTTGTCTATGGCTCCGAAGCCATCCTTCCCATTGAGGTCGAACTCCCATCCCTCAGGGTGTCGTTGAAAGGTCTCATATCAAATGAAGAATACAAAGTCTCCAGGCTACAGGAACTGGAGCTGCTAGAGGAAAGGCGCCAGAAAGCTTTTGACCATCTCAAAGCCTATCAATAGATGATGTCAAGAAGCTACAACCACAAGGTTCGATCAAGATGCTTCAAGGTTGGGGACCTCGTTCTAAAAGAGAACCCTCGCAATCAACAGGACAGAGAAAAGAAAGGTAAGTTCGAGCCTAACTGGCTTGGGCCCTATGTGATTGTAGCTACTTATGGATCGGGGGCATATCAGTTGGCCACATCAGAGGGTGAGTTGTTTGATGATCCAATCAACAGCATGCATCTTCGCAAGGGGGCACAACAAAAAAAAAAAAAAATTGAAAAGAGAAAATACAAAAAAATTAAAAAATTAAAAAAGAAAGCATACAAACAAAAAAAGAAAAAATTCGTCCTTTGGTGAAAACCTGGGAAACAGGCACCTTGGATAGGTATCGTGATGAGAACCTGGCAAACAGGCGTCATGTTACTCTCTAGCTCCTCGTGCAAATAAAAGCAAGTGATGAAAACCTGGTAAATAGGCATTACTTGTGTTAAACCGCCTTCTCCATCTTTGAGAATCCAATCACCTTGAGTCCATTCTTCCTTCGCTCATTTTCCATTCAACCCATATCTACCCCACAAAAAACACTTGACAGTTACCTATCATGGCTTGATACTCTCCTTGTGGCCTTGTCAACCAAGGTTTTGTCCCATACCGTCTCCTCAATGTGAGCCTAGTATAGTGTCTCTTGTCAGTGTCCATAGTCCAAGTCCGTGAACTACGTTGCCTCTGCGCCGTCACGTAGGCAAGGCCATTATTCTAATGCGCCCCCGAGGCTTCCATTTCTTCTATAATCCCCTTCATCCTCCCTCCTGTCTTCATTCTTGTCGTCTTTCTTCTAGTCCATCCATGGTCCATTAGGTTTTACCCCGAACTACGTTGCCTCTGCGTCGTCACGTAGGTAAGGCCATTTAGCAATGAGCCCCCGAGGCACTAGGTCAGTCCATTAGGGTCCGTCTCCCCAATAAGGATTGAGCAATCTTCTCACCAAGCAAGCAAATGCAAGTAGAACCCGCGGCTCAAGCAGAAATCTTGACTATGAGCATCTTAACCTATCCAACGCAAAGCAAATACCCAAGGTCTTCTAAACGATTTTATGCAAATTAAGGCAAGAGCTAAACACATATCAACACAAATATGCTTTGTAGATCAGAAACATGGTTAACAGTTCAAGTCCTGATTTTTGCTATCATACCCTCCTATGCTACTCAAGGATGCCAAAAGCTAGAGATGCTATGATGGGGGCATGATTATTTTCTTTGTTTGCTATTTGGGGATTAAACTTTAGTAATGTGAAGCCTTGTCTTAGGACGTGATCGGCAAAAGATCATCGAGGACATCAAAGGTCTAACATGAACGGGGGCAATCCTTGCTTGTTGAAATGCAAGAGGTGCTCAGGTCATCTAGATTCAATTTTGACTAGATGTTTGTATTAACTTGCTAAATCACAATCCATGTAAGCGATACTCAGGTCATCTCGGTTCAATTATACCTAGATGCTTGTATTCACTTACAACATTTCAAAAAAGTACCACAAAAAAAAAAAATGCCCAATGATGAAATAAAGCACTCCAATAGCAAAGCATCCATCCTATATCCATTTATACATCCATACCATACCCCATGCAATAAAGATCCAATAATGCAGAGTATCAATACAAATAAAAGCTTGTGAATCTTTCTATCGAGTCTTTCTTCTATCAATCAGATTTCTATCTATCATCATATCTTTCATCCTTGTCCAGTCAATCTGAGCAATGATCCAAATGCAAGGTCCATCTTTAATCCATACCAATCAAGTCAAGTCAATCTTGCACAAATGATCCACTCACAATCAGTGGTCTTGAACCTTGTCTGGTCGTAAACCAACTCGATCAGTTAGTCAATCAATTGTCTTATACAGGATGTTGCATTGTCGAAATCAGACCAATACACGCATCTTACACGACATGCTTCATTTCCTGAAACCAGACACTATCCTTCATGTTGCTCTAGGGATACATCGTTCCCCGCCATGACAACATTGTTGTATATCATTATCAGTATATCATTGGTTTACCGCTTGACAGGGGCAATACTTTGTTTGTTCTTGTGTCATTTGTGTATACTTGCTTGCTTGCTTGTGTGTGTCATCATTCCATCTTGCATCGTGTATCATTTGACACTTTCTTCACCCATCTCAACCTTCTTCATCGTGAGATTGTCCGTCTCACGCTTTCTGCCTTCTTCTCGTCCAATCTCCCGAGGGGGCATCCTGTCGTTAAACTTGTACCAGGGGCAAACTGGGGCATATATCACTGTCAGGCTATTTATTCTTTGAAGCAACGCTGTAAACTGCATTGCATCAAAGAGGGGCAAAATGTATACGCCTAAAAATGACACGAATCATCCTAAATAAATATTCTAAATATTTATTCCATTCTTCTATTAATTAAATAAATATTCTAAATTTATTTAATCGATTCATTGTTCCATAATTAAATAAATTCTATTTATTTAATTAAAATTCTTCTAAATGTCCTACACAGTTAAATAATCATAAATTATTTAATTAATCTAAATTCCTCTATCCTAAGTTCTAAATTCAAAAATCCACCTCACCTTTACACCTCACCTTTTCCACCTCACCTTGTCCACATCATCAAGTTGCACATGTAATTAAATGTATTTAATATTTAATTACCTATTTTTCTCTCACCCACATGGCCTATTTCTTCTCAAATCAGAAGTTAGTTAACTAATCAATCAAATTTGTTAACTGATTGGTCATTTGAGTTCACTGGTCAATCTATTCTATTGACTCCGCAATCAATCCAGTTCACTGGTCAATCAATTCAGTCAATCCCATAATCCACTCTTCTAACTGATCAATCAAGTCTGTTAACTGTTCAGTCAATGGAGTTAACTCTCCAATCTATTTTGTCACATCCCCTCTTTCATGATGGAGCTGGGACACTTGTCACATTTCTACTGGTTGCACATTCCTCAACCATCCTCAGCCATTGATCTTCATATCTCCTCTCAACCGTTGATTCCCATTCTTCCAAGTCTATAAATGAAGCTTCTTCCTTCCATTCTAATCATCCAGGCTTTTGACATCGTTACTCTGCAGAAATATCACCAGCGCGCCTTTGGCACCCTTTTGTCATCTACAAGCTTGAGATCATATACTTGCATTGGAGCTCACCTTCATTGCATATCACCATAGCCGTTCACCGTCGACTTCCTACAAACAGCTAAAAAGATTGCACTCTCTGAGGGCTCATCTCATCTGCAAAAGGACGATTTGTGATAGGCGGACAACAGAAGTTTCGAAATGGGAGAGGTTTGCACTATGTTTGTTCATTGCTTCGTTTATTGAATCCTTCTTGTTTCACTATTCTGTTGATGTTTGGGTCTTGTTTAATTCATTTGATTGATCACCATTTTACCCTTACAGAAATGATTAAGGATGATAGAATGTTTGGATTTTGGACTTTGAGATGTTTATGGTTGTAAATGTTTATTGTTTGGACTCAAATTTTGTTAAATAGTTGTTTGAAAGAGGACACATCAAACACAACAATAAGATTGGTTTAAGTATGGATGCAAATGATGTTTACTAGTTTATGAAATGAAGAAACATTAGGTACATTAATTGCCTATTCTATTGAAGTGGGTGTATCAATCTCCATGGGCTCAACAATATTCTGGTTTGAGGACATGGTTGATACATGTTGAGACTAAGAGTCTTGTTTCAGTGGGATTTGAGCTTAGGTATAGCAATGATGATAATTATAGTGTCATGGATATGTAGGTACATTTGAGCATTGGCAAGACTTGACCATGTTTGTAGTTGATAGGTATGGGTTATGATGTTTGATTCATGATTACAGGTGGTGTTGTGGTTTACTTTTAGCACATTGTTCTTATCTCTTAGATGCTTGATTAGTTCCTTGACTATGGTTACTCATTTGTAAACTTGTTTGGAAAGTTGAATCTATGATTGATTTGGTGAAGTCTATAAGTTATATTATTTGATATCTCAGTTTGGAAGTTACTAATGTGATGATGATTTTGCATGTTTTCAATGGTTGGGATCTACAAGTTATGCATTTTTTTGGGATGCACACCTCATTGATTGTAGTGGGATGACTTGAATGCATATTGCCTATATCCACGGGATTGATTCAGTGTTGATGTAGACTTTGTTATTTTTCCTTGTCTATGCTCATTTGCGCATTGGTATGTTGCATTGGGATGAGAGGATGGATGATGAGAATGATTGGATAGTTGGTTATTGGGACTTGTAGCATGTTTATCATGATGTCATGGATATCTTAGTTGCATCGTTTAGTGTGAGCTTTTGACAGTAATGATGGTTTATCTTCTTAGATTGGAGATCTTGGTTCTACTTTGGAGTTATTAGTATTATAGTTGAGTGTGTGTGGACCATGGTGATCTTCATTTAGGAGATGGTTATCACAATGCCATGTGTAGTTTATATCATGGTTCAGTGGGAGCTTTGATAGTGATGTGTAGTCATCACCTAGTGATGGATGATCTTATATAGTGGTTGGGTGTAATGGACAAACTCTTGGATTATGATTATTATTTGTAGTGAGAGTGCTTTGACATCTTGGCTACTATTTTTAGGAGATGGTTATCTTCATGTGGTTGTAGATGTTCATCCTTGGTTTAGAGGTGTTTGGTAGTGTGTCTTGGTGGACTCTTGATTCTAGATTAGAGTATTAGCATGATACAAGTTCTCTTGAGACTAGGATGTCTGTATTGGTGCATGTGATCTTCTACGAGGAGATGTTAGATCATGATGTCATGTTTGGATACCTAATTTTGTAGTTGGAGTTTTGATAGTGGTCTTGTTGGTTCTCTTGGTATTGAGTACATTGGTCATGTGCTTGGGATCTTCATAATAATGTGGTGTTGGATTTGGAGCTTAACATGGATTGATTGGTTGTAGGTTCTCATACATACTTCGAGACTTGGGTGAGGCTAGAGTTCTCTTGGGATTAGAGACACCTGTTGAGATGGTTACCCTTTAGAGGTTTTAGCAGGAAGACCAAGGAGACTTTCACTTGGATATGGGTGTGAGTTAATTATGGACCTAGAGAAGATTCTTATTGGGGAGAGTCATTGTGGCTTGGTGTATCTTTGAGGAACATTCTCATTCCCCACTCTTGGTCTACTCAGCAAACTATCATCTAAGAGGTATTTCCCATCCTTTAGATGAATTTTTTTAATGCTTTATCTTCTCATGGTTATGGATCTTGAGCTATGGTTATTGGTTCTAGAGGGTTCATTCGAGGGGTGTCTCTAAACATGCTTTTTCTCAGGCACTAAACTAGAGTTGTCTAGATGCACAAGTGTGCCTCCCTCAATGAAGTTCATTTTGTTAACTTAGTTCATCCTAGTGACTCAAGAGGTTGTTATATTCTTTAGGCGCAATCTTTCATAGACTAAAACATTCACTCCATCTTAAGGCGCTCAAAGGAGGCTCTGGAGATGGAAAATGGCACCTTAACTCACTTATGTAAATTTTGGACTTTTCGGCAATTGCAAGATGTCTTTGGAGGGCTCAATTCTTCAAGGCGCCCATTTTGTTCACCACTTGTAGCATCACTTGTTCAAGGCACATGTTTGGGATTCTCTGGATGATGAAATGCTCCTTGACTCCCTAGGCAGTTAGACTCCAACTCTAGGTGCAAGATAATGATGATTTGAGCTAAAATAAGTATCTAAAAATCCAAGGTATTATTTGAGGCTTCCACTCCAAATTCTACCTAGGCGCTCACCTAAGGTGAAATGATTATCAAAGTGCACCTTAATCATTCCTTCCTCTATGCGCCCACTATCAGGATCAGGTCATCAAGGAGCTCTAAAACTCAAACACCACTGACCTCATCATGCAATAACCTCAAGACATCATCTAAGCTTAGTCAAACACATTGGAGTTCAAAAAAAGTAGGGGGTCCCCATTTGCAATGGGGCGATGTGTGATTTGGTCACAACAGGTGCCTAGAGTGAATAGGCTTTCATCCTGACTTAATATACTGCATCCTTCTGACAATTTTTGGGGCAGCAGAAAACCTTTCACCATGGGCAAATGTCTCAAAGATATAAAAAATTAAGAGAGGTTATTGTAGAGGCACTCTACATGATCACGTTACCTCAGATGGAATGTTTGTAAGTGACATGATTTTTGAATAACATCTCATCAAAGATTGCTACCTTTTTGCACTTTGGACTCTTCAGGGATATCGTCAGTACAATGTAGCTCAGACTGTTTCAACATGTTTGGGTGAAAAATAGGACCATGCCTAGCACAAATGTACCCATTCAGATGCGTTGGAATAGTTAGTTTGATCGCATCAGGAGCAGGACGAAAGTTACACCCCTTTGCAACTTTACACTGCCTCCTTCTGACGATTTTTGGGGCAGCAGAAAACCTTTCACCACGGGTAAACGCCTCAAAGATATAAAAAACTAAGAGAGGTTATTATAGAGGCACTCTATGTGATCGTGTTGCCTTAGACAGAATGTGTCTAAGTGACATGGTTTTTGAGTAACATCTCATCAAAGATTGCTGCCTTTTTGCACTTTGGACTCTTTAGGGATATCGTGGGTACAATGTAGCTCGGACTGTTTTGACATGTTTGGGTGGAAAAAAAGACAATGCCTAGCGTAAATGTACCCATCCGGATGCTTTGGAATAGTCAGTTTGGTCGTATCAGGAGCAGGACAAAAGTTACACTCCTTTGCAACTTTACACTGCCTCCTAATGATTTTTTTGGTAGCAGAAAACCTTTCACCACGGGCAAATGCCTCAGAGATATAAAAAACTGAGAGAGGTTATTGTAGAGGCACTTTATATGATCGTATTGCCTTAGACAAAATGTTTCTAAGTGACATGATTTTTGAGTAACATCTCGTCAAAGATTGCTGCCTTTTTGCACTTTGGACTCTTCAGGGATATCGTTGGTACAATGTAGCTCAGACTGTTTCGACATGTTTGGGTGAAAAATAGGACCATGCCTAGCATAAATGTACCCATTTAGATGCATTGGAATAGTTAGTTTGGTCGCATCAGGAGCAAGACGAAAGTTACACCCCTTTGCAACTTTACACTGCCTCCTTCTGACAATTTTTGGGGCAACAGAAAACCTTTCACCATGGGCAAATACCTCAGAGATATAAAAACTAAGAGAGGTTATTGTAGAGGCACTCTACATGATCGTGTTGCCTCAGACAGAATGTTTCTAAGTGACATAATTTTTGAGTAACATCTCATCAAAGATTGCTACCTTTTTGCAATTTGGACTCTTCAGGGATATCATCGGTACAATGTAGCTCAGACTGTTTCGACATGTTTGGGTGAAAAATAGGACCATGCCTAGCATAAATGTACCCATTCAAATGTGTTGGAATAGTCAGTTTGGTCACATCACAAGCAGGACACCAAAAATGCAAAAGTTGCTTTGTGCAACTTGACAACATTGACACTTTTTTGAAACATGACTCAGAGACTCAAACTGACCCCAAATGACTCAAAGTGACTTAAAATCACCTTGATTTTGGTGCACAATGTACATTATAGAGGTCGAGGCAATCCTTATCATTCAAACATCTTAGATGAGTGCATAGGAAAGGAAAAAGCTCTAGGTTTCATCATCATGAGCACCTAATATCAAGAGACTTTAATGGCTCAAACCTTAGCATGGAGTCCTAAGGCACATTTCATGTCTCCTTTCGTCCATTTTGGCACCCTTATGTAGATTTTTCAACTTGATTTGGTACCCTGTATGTGAAGGAAGATCTAAAGGCATGAAAGTGGATGTCATATTGCAAGAGTTTGGATCATCAAAATTGAAAGAAATAAGTCTATTAAGCTTGGGTGCCCTCGGTCTTCTTTTCATTCATTATGAGCGCCTTGGGAGAATGGTATATAGGTCATCATCATGATTGGGCACCCTGGATCCAGAGTGTTGGAGAGATCATCAAATGGTGTCTAGAGGAAGTAGGGTGAGTTATGAGTTTGGTCGCATCTGGAGTAGGACACCAAAAATGCATAACATGATGATGTAAAAATGTGTACATATGTGTAAAAATGTAGGAGGAAATAAAAAAGAGACAAACCTTACAAATTAATGTGCATACTTACAACTCAATGTAACATGACTTTACAAAATCAATGTGAATACTTACAAATTAATCCAATGAACCATCTGGGTCTGCTCTACTCTTTATTGTGTCAAGTATTGCTTCATGGTCAGACTCACGCACCTTCCACAATATTTTGTTCAAAGGTCTACCCCAATACTTTATCAAATGAACATTGGATGCCATGACAAGGTTTGAGTAATGAAGAATCTTTCGATGCATGTCAAAGTCTTGAAATAGCCAAATATTAACACTCTTATGTGGGTACCTTCTAAGCCATGTTCCAGTAATAACCACTGAGCTTGTAGGGTATTCGATGTTTTCTCCATTTGTAACAGGGGCCTCCAATTTCTTTTTGGCCTCAACACAATGACATAAGTAATAATCTGTTCCCTCTTCATTATCTTCATCTGCAATAACTGCATATACATGCCCTACATTGATATGTGTAGCAAATTAGATGAAATTAGTCAACATTATAAAAACACTACAAAGTAAGATGACATTACTTGGTTGAACTAGATGAAATTAGATGCATATACATGCCCTATATTACCTGGTTGAACTAAATCTGATATGTGGTCAAAGTCAACTGACAATTCCATCTGTGTTAGTTATAGTGCCGTCGGGGGTCGATATGCGTCAAGTGGGCTAAGATAACTTAACTGTCATTCGTCAACTCACTCCTTTGACTTGCACTCATCCCAAACTTGAATTGTATAGAAAGAACAAAAGCATGACATCTTTCGTGTATGGATACTCCTTGAACCTGCAATTGAGCTTCTAAAAGAGTGCATCTCATTTGATTCTGTCAGTGTACAATAATCCTCATATGGTGCAATGTTAGTATCATCTATCAACCAAAAAAATCTACAAATTGAAGACTTACCTTCATTACCTAGACCCATGGAAGCATTATACCACTTGACAATCGATTTTGCATCTGTCAACTTTGCATTGTCTTTATACTTTAACTCTTCTCATGCTATGGCTCTTTTGATGCATGCTTCTGCACCATCATGCTCCCCCTTTCCATGTCTGGCCTCACAAAAGTTCCACATATGTTGAATACCTATAAAATTATGCCTCCTACTCAGCCAATAGAAATTCCATGAGTTCTTGAATTGTGACGCACAGTTATCCGACCATATGATATGCTGACTGAACGATATGCCCCTTCTAGCCAAATCATTGTAGAACACCTGAAAGCAACCTTGCATGAACTCTATAGAATGCGTGCGATCATCACTAATATAGAAATTAAACTCTCTTATGATCTTTCTGTCATCCTTTGTACTATCATTTGCATGAATGAATGCAATGTGCACAAATATAGAAACCTGTGTGGAGTTGTAATATTGTGATTGCACCTCACGCTATGGCTGTAGACTGTAGTTCTCTGCAAAGTCAACAATTGAAACAATGCTACCAACTTGAAATGTGTCCTTGCATACCTTGAATTGCAAGTCCAACCATCGAGCTCTATGGGCATGTCTTACATACTCATACACTATGCTGTCATGAAATATAGGCATAAACTGATACACTGGAATCTTTTCAATAACTAATTCATGCCTCTTTGCTTCTTTACCATCTTTTGTATTGTATGCCACTATTTTATACTTGCCAAACTCTACTAGTTCATTTCCAACCGCATGTGTTATTTCCATATGTTCACATATTGGCAAATGTTGCAAGCCATTGCAACGATGACATGTGCCATCCAAGCATAATTTCTTGTAGAATATTTAACCTTCCTCTCTTTCACATAAAATTCTTGATATGAAGTCTCTTGAAGATGTTGGTGGGGCACATATGGCACAACCTTGCAAATCATTGTTAGTATGCATATCTAAACATATAGACCTATAAGCATCAAAATGGTTAGAAAATTCAATATGTAATCTACAACAACAAGTAGTGCATGTGTGATTTATCTTAACATAGAAATGTTTTAGCAATTCAAAATATCTTTGACAAATTTTAATTTGAGGATACTTCTCTAGAAATTTACCATAAAATTGTGTTTGAGTCTCATCCAAAAAATGCTTTGGATGTGGCTCGTGGTTCTGACTACCGATTCTCCTTCTTACCACATCCCTTTGATTCGGAGATACCCTTGTGTAATTATTCCAAAAGTTTTCAATTAGTGATCTCAATGCTTCAACAATTGGTTTATCTTTTTGTGGTAGTCTCCCCGAGAACGCCCACAATTCATTGGCATTAGTGTCCTCAATTCTTTGGCGTCTTCCAATGGCTCTTGATAAAGTTTTCCTATTAATTCTCAATTCTTGACTTGTCTTTCTAATGAGACAAGCTTTCCTCATTTGACTACTTACTATAGTCAATGTAATCACATGCCATGTTGCATTACTATCTTTTGTGTGTGAGGTGTTACCCACACTCTCATACACACTCATTAGATTCTTGACAATAGATTTTTCACTTGAAGCCTCTGATGTTCTCAACCCAAGAATCTTCATGGTAGACCTATACTTTATACTTCACATCATTTCAACAAATAGTTGATATCTTGCAGTCTCATTTAATTTTTCAAAGAACAATCTCCAAATCTTATTAGCATATCTTCTACAAGTGTGTTTTGGAATCTTACCTTCCATTGGTTGCAAAATATTCTCATCAATATCAATCAAATACTTTGGCTTTCTATGCAAAATTCTAGGTGGTGTCAAATTAGGTAAATTCATCTCAACATTAGGAATTTCATCAATATTTAAATGAGATGGGTTAGATGGCATACCTTCGATCAAAGATGGAATAGATGACATACCTTGAGGTTGAGGTGGGAATGATGGCGTACCTCCTTCATCACATGTGAGTGATGATGTACTCTCAACTTGAGATGTGGTAGATGGTGTCCCTACATGTTGACTTGTGGTAGAGGATGTGTCTCCAACTATGGTGTTCAAATCTCTCGTACCACGAAGTTTTTGCATTCGTTCTCTTTGTGCCACCAATACCATATCTCTTTGTGATGGTTGTGGTTCCTCTTCAAATGGTATGTCTTCATTTATCATGTCTAATTTCCTCTTCTCACAAAGTTCCCTCATAGCCACTGCTTTCTTTGCATTCTTAGCTTCTATCTCTTCTTGTGTTGGTTTAATTCTTGATCGTTTCCATGGCATGACAGAGAATTTGTCTATAGCTTCAACTCTAATCCCTCATCCCTAAACCCTAAACACTATCCCTATTCCTAGACCCTCAATAGGCTCGATACTATACCTTAAAACTTAACCCTAATCCGTCATCCCTCAACTCTAATCCCTCAACCCTTAACCCTTGAAACTTAAACCCTATCCCTACACCCTCAACACTTGACACTATATCTTAAGCCTTAAACCCTCATCCCTAAAGCCTCAACCCTCAATCCTTAAACCTTCAACCCTAAACCCTATCCCTAATCCCTCTACCCTCGACACTCTAACCCTAACCTCGACATTAAATGCTAATCCGTCAACCCTAAACCCTCAACCCTCAACACTATACCTTAAACCCTAATCCCTCAACCCTCAACCCTAAACCTTATCCCTAAACCCTAATCACTCTACCCTCAACCCTAATCCATCATCCCTCAACTCTAATCCCTCATCCCTAAACCCTAAATGCTATCCCTATTCCTAAACCCTCAACAGACTCGATACTATACCTTAAACCCTAATCCCTTATCCCTAAACCCTCTAACCCTATCCCTAATCCTTACACCCTCCACACTCTACTTTAACCCTAATCCCTTTAACCTCAACCCTATCCCTAAACCCTTGACCCTCGAACCTCAACCCTCAACCCTCGACGTCAAACCCTAATCCCTCAACCCTTAACTCTGATCCCTCATCTCTCAACCCTAACTCTAAACCCTCAACCCTCAACCCTCAACGTCAAATCCTAATCCCTCAACCCTTCACTCTAATCCCTCAACCCTAAACCCTATCCCTAAACCCTCAACACTATACCTTAAACCCTAATCCCTCAACTCTAACCTTAAACCTTGTCCCTAAACCCTAATCCCTCAACCCTCAACCCTAATCCATCATTCATCATCCCTCAACTCTAATCCCTCATCCCTAAACCCTAAACACTATCCCTATTCCTAGACCCTCAACAGGCTCGATACTATACCTTAAACCCTAATCCCTCTACCCTCGACACTCTTATTTAACCCTAATCCCTTGACCATTAACCCTATCCCTCAACCTCAACCCTTAACCCTCAACCCTCAACTCTCAACATTAAACCCTAATTCATCAACCCTAAACCCTAATCCCTCAAACCTAAACCCTATCCCTAAACCATCAACCCTCAACACTATACCTTAAACCCTAATCCCTATCCCTCAACCCTTAACCCTTAAAACTTAAACTCTATCCCTACACCCTCAACACTTGACACTATATCTTAAGCCTTAAACCCTCATCCCTAAAGCCTCAACCCTCAATCCTTAGACCTTCAACCCTAAACCCTATCCCTAATCCCTCTACCCTCGACACTCTAACCCTAACCTCGATATTAAATGCTAATCCGTCAACCCTAAACCCTAATCCTAAACCCTCAACACTATACCTTAAACCCTAATCCCTCAACCCTCAACCCTAAACCTTATCCCTAAACCCTAATCCCTCAACCCTAATCCATCATCCCTCAACTCTAATCCCTCATCCCTAAACTCTAAATGCTATCCCTATTCCTAAACCCTCAACATACTCGATACTATACCTTAAACCCTAATCCATCATCCCTCAACTCTAATCCCTCATCCCTAAACTCTAAATGCTATCCCTATTCCTCAACCCTCAACAGACTCGATACTATACCTTAAACCCTAATCCCTTAACCCTAAACCCTCCAACCCTATCCCTAATCCTTACACCCTCCACACTCTACTTTAACCCTAATCCCTTGAACCTCAACCCTATCCCTAAACCCTTGACCCTCAAACCTCAACCCTCAACCCTCGACATCAAACCCTAATCCCTCAACCCTTAACTCTGATCCCTCATCTCTCAACCCTAACCATAAACCCTCAACCCTCAACGTCAAATCCTAATCCCTCAACCCTTCACTCTAATCCCTCAACCCTAAACCCTATCCCTAAACCCTCAACACTTAACCTTAAACCCTAATCCCTCAGCCCTCAACCCTAAACCTTATCCCTAAACCCTAATCCCTCAACCCTCAACCCTAATCTGTCATCCCTCAACTCTAATCCCTCATCCCTAAACCCTAAATGCTATCCCTATTCCTACACCCTCAACAGACTTGATACTATACCTTAAACCCTAATCCCTTATCCCTAAACCCTCCAACCCTATCCCTAATCCTTATACCCTCCACACTCTACTTTAACCCTAATTCCTTGACCCTCAACCCTCAACCCTCAACGTCAAACCCTGATCCCTCAACCCTTAAGTCTGATCCCTCGACCCTCAACCCTATCCCTAAACCCTAAACCCTAAACCCTCAACCCTCAATGTCAAATTCTAATCCCTCAACCCTTCAATCTAATCCCTCAACCCTAAACCCTATCCCTAAACCCTCAACAATATACCTTAAACCCTAATCCCTCAACCCTAACCCTAAACCTTGTCCCTAAACCCTAATCCCTCAACCCTTAACCCTAATCCGTCATCTGTCATCCCTCAACTCTAATCCCTCATCCCTAAACCCTAAACACTATCCATATTCCTAAACCCTCAACAGGCTCGATACTATACCTTAAACCCTAATCCCTCTACCCTTGACACTCTTATTTAACCCTAATCCCTTGACCATTAACCCTATCCCTCAACCTCAACCTCAACCCTCAACCCTCAACCCTCAACCCTCAACTCTCAAAATTAAACCCTAATTCATCAACCCTAAACCCTAATCCCTCAAACCTAAACCCTATCCCTAAACCATCAACCCTCAACACTATACCTTAAACCCTAATCCCTATCCCTCAACCCTTAACCGTTAAATCTTAAACCCTGTCCCTACACCCTCAACACTTGACACTATATCTTAAGCCTTAAACCCTCATCCCTAAAGCCTCAACCCTCAATCCTTAAACCTTCAACCCTAAACCCTATCCCTAATCCCTCTACCCTCGACACTCTAACCCTAACCTTGACATTAAATGCTAATCCGTCAACCCTAAACCCTAATCCTAAACCCTCAACACTATACCTTAAACCCTAATCCCTCAACCCTCAACCCTCAACCCTAAACCTTATCCCTAAACTCTAATCCATCAACCCTAATCCATCATCCCTCAACTCTAAACCCTCATCCCTAAACCCTAAATGCTATCCCTATTCCTAAACCCTCAACAGACTCGATACTATACCTTAAACCCTAATCCCTTATCCATAAACCCTCCAACCCTATCCCTAATCCTTACACCCTCCACACTCTACTTTAACCCTAATCCCTCGACCCTAAACCCTATCCCTAAACCCTTGACCCTTGAACCTCAACCCTCAACCCTCAATGTCAAACCCTAATCCCTCAACCCTTAACTCTAATCCCTTGACCCTCAACCCTATCCCTAAACCCTCAACCCTAATCTATCATCCCTCAACTCTAATCCCTCATCCCTAAACCCTAAACGCTATCCCTATTCCTAGACCCTCAACGGGCTCGATATTATACCTTAAATGCTAATCCCTTATCCCTAAACCCTCCAACCCTATCCCTTATCCTTTAACCCTCATGATTAATAGCCTTGAACGTAAAAAAAATTTAAGGGGAACATAATGCGAGCGCGTTATAACGGGCTCGCGTTATAATGCACTCGCATTATGTCAAACATGACAAACAACAGACTTGTGGGAAAGGAAAAATGCAAAGCAAAACATAACGCGAGCACGTTACAACGCGCTCGCGTTATGTCTTGCTTTGGGAATCCCAAGCCTTGGGCTTGGGATTTGCTTTGTATTTCCAACCCAAAGGCTTGGAGTGCCTTGTGAACAATCACAGACGTGTTTTTCCATATTCTTCAAAATTTCACATAATTTTGTTCGTGCTAACCCTCATATTTGCACGTGTTTCAAGGTCAAACAAAGCAAACACTTGGGTAATGTTAGGCTTTCTCTTAGCTATTTGACGATGTGATTTTTTTCACATTTTAACAATGTTAATCCTTTCATCTTTAATTTCTTTTGTTTGTGTGTCCATTTTTAGGCAAAAACCACTGTTTGGTCTTTTTTTCATTGTAAATTAACTATTCATTCAAATTTCAAAAAAATTACATATTTAGAAACTAGACTCCATTCTACAAATATTAAAAAAATTAAAAAATAATTTTCAATTAGTTTTCAAAATTTATAGGGGTAGCACGGCCAAAATTCTATTTTTTAGGATATGTCCACTTTGAAAATTAGTAAAAAATCAAATATTCATCAAAAAATTATCAGAAAAATTGGGCATAAACTACATGCTATTAGCTAATTTCTCACTGAAGTGATTTTAAAAATACCGAAAAAAAGTTGACCTTTTGAGGGAGCCACAAAACATGCTATGTTATGTTTTTTTACAGAAACAACACCAATTTTTGTGGCTCCCTCTTTTGAACCCCTTAATCTATGCCATTTTCAAAACAAAATAGTAGTTTAGAAAGTAGACTTGGAGCACTACGAACATTGTTTTGGTTGCATCTCCAAATTTTGAGTGTAACTATGCTCAATTTCTCATCCAAGGCTAGTATTTCCTGATTTCAGAAAAAAAGTGGCCACTTAAGACCCCTTTTTGGCCCCCCATCTTCCTGCACTTACCCAGTTATCTTTTAGAATAAGGATGCACATTTCATTGCTACACTTGTGCTCAACCATACTTAGGTTGATAGCTTGATAATGTCAAAAGGACTTCATGGGATTGAAAATTTCTATGTTTAAGATGGATGTTGAAAATCGCATTAACTTATAAATCCATATGTTTAAATTAGTTTATTGAAGACTGCATTGAAATGAATATTTGTGTTTAAAATTGGTTGTGGAAGACTCCATTGAACTGTATATCTATTGACTATTGAATGCAATTGATTATACATACATATTTAATTCTTTTTGTGGAGAAAAATACATTCTTCTAGTCTAACCGAAGAGTTGAAAAATGTAAGGATGTTTTATTGATATCTCAAATGATCAAACAATTAATGTGGGTCAATATCTCCAAAGGTTATGGGGAGAAAAGTTGTAAACAATCTTTTTATTTTATTATAACATGAAAGAAAATTTGTCTCATAATTGAAAGATGACTTAGGAATTTAGTATAGGGAAATTGTGAAACTCTAAGCCCGAGATTGAGATAGAGGTGTTTGTGATAAATCAACACATATATCTAATATAGAATATGTTTTATATACAAATATTTGGCCAAAGTAATGCATTGAATGCATGCATTATTGAAACACTTTGTCTTAGAATTACATTTCAATCAGATTGTTATACTCGGTTAGAAGGAATCTGTTGTCACTTGGATTTGCACCCTGTGTTGAAGCGTTGTGCTGCAACAATCCAGTGAAACATTGGAGTGATTTCTAGGTGTGGGACCCTGCAAGGAAATCAAACCTCCAGAGAAGGCTGATTTCTTTTCTAAATGTAAAATTTAGAGTGTGCTAAGACTAAACCTAATCTAATCACTGTGGTGTAAAGGGGAAGAAGGAGAAACTAAAAATTAAAGGTGATTCACTAGGTTTGAATATAGAACACTCATAGAGCTAAAAGCATAGAATAACCCAATATAGCTAATAAATTCACACAAATCATATAGATTTTAATAGAGGTGAAGGTAAGAAAAGGATTGCAAGGAATTAAACATTCACAAACAATAACCAATTCTAAATCTACATAGAATTAAAGAACAACATGAAAAGGTGAAAAACATAGTGTGTATTGATTAAAGAGACATGGTTACAATAGAGGAGGGTTCTATTTGAACACAAAAACATGTCTCTATATCCAAACCTCATTTCATTGATTTTCATCTATTTATACCATTTCATTCACTCACCTAACTCACCTACTACAATCAATTCTTCCCATGGGACTGTCAAAAGATATTTCTACCAAAAGGAATGTTTGTTTGTAAAACATAAATGTAGAAAATATCTTGATCTTGATTTGATCTGCAACAATAAATATGAAAATATCTGAAGATGAAGTAGTTGAAGAAAATATCTTCATTAAGTGAAGGCATAACAACTACTTCTAGCTGGTGCTAATCTGATTTTGCATTAATGGCTGAAAAAGATATTTCAAATATATTTTCCCACCAAAACCCTATGCAGAGATTTTACAACACTTTAAATATTTAATTTCAAAAAATTTAAAGCTTACATTATATTACAAGCTTTATTTTCATTATTTTCACTTTATTTCAAATTATGGTCTAAATTTTGTCATATCGACAAAATCTCTCTTTTACAAACCAAACTATTTTTTGCCTTTTCTTTGTCCCTTTAGTCGAAAAAAGTTCACTTTTCTGAACTTACTCTTGCTTTGACTTTTCATCTTTGTTGGCAAAGTTTGACCTTTTCGAACCCTTCCTTGGCTTATTTCTTTAGTCGGCAAAGTTATCATTTCTCGAACCAATCTTGTGCTATCTTTTTCTGCCCTTTATTGGCAAAAACTTAGTTTTTTGAACCAATCTTGCTTGCTTTGTCTTGTTCACATTCCTCTTTGGTCAGAAAAACTTTTCTTTCATGAACCATGCTACCTTCTCTTTTTCCTCTTTGACTTTTGTTGAAGAATCACCTTGTCGGCGAATTTGGGAAAATCTTAATTATTGGATGAGTTTTGCCTTTTGCTGATTTCCAGGTAAAGCTCTTTTCATTCATTTGCCTTAGTAACCTTTTGATCTTTTATATCTCTTTTTGCCTTGTTGGCAAATCTCAACTTTTGTGAACTATGCCTTGCCTTCTCTTTTATCTTCTTTATCAACAAAGTTTGCCCTTTACGAACTATTTCTTACTTAGTTGTTACACCCTATCGGTAAAAATTTCACCTTTTGAACCAAGCCTTGTTCTTCAATTTTCAATAATGAATCACCCTATTGGAGATTTTATGAAATTTCAAACTTTTCAAGAGTTTGAACATTTGGTGATTCACTATAGAGAAATCTGCTTTCCTTTTACCCTTAGCCGATCTTTAAGTCTAGTTTTCAGCCTTCCTTTATTGATGATTTTGCCATCTTATGAACTTTTCTTGCTTCTGTTGACTTTTGAAGAAAGTCTCTCTCTCTATTCCTTTCCTCACCCTGTCAGAGATTTCTTCAATTGGGGAACCTAAGGAAAACTGAACCATTGGACAAGTTCGAGTTTCCCCCAACTTCTTGATAAAGTCATTCTTCCCCTTCCTTTCCTTAGCCAATTTGTAAGTCTTCCCACCAGGCCTTGTTAGTGATTCCTCCCATCAGTAAACCTGCTGGTCAGTGAACCAACAGTTTCATGAACCTAAGAATTTGCCAACTAAGGTAGAAAAACTAAGGCAAAAGACTTGAAATTTCTAGGTTTTTCTGGGTTTTTCCAATGGATTTTCCTTAGGGATTTTTGGAGTTTTCTACAAGGAAAACACCTTGAAATCTGAAGAATACTAGGCACTTAAGGAAGTTTAACAAGATTTTCAATATTTTCAAGCTGGGTTATTTGACTTTGGGAAGGAGAAAATAGGTCAACATTTTGGTGACCTCTCAGGGATGTTTGCCTACTAAAAAAATGAACCAGTGGTCTTAAGCATCCATTGGGCATAGAGTCAAAAGGGATAGCAATAGGCCAAAAAATAACTTAAACCCTACCTTCGATACAACACCAAAAAGAGAAACAGGGCATGTATTCTCCTAATAAGAGTGTCACCTGTGCAACAACACTTAGGGAAAAGGGAAAAAATAAAATAGAAACAAACCTATCCTAAACCTAAACTAGCCAACTAGGAAACTAATTTAAACAAAGCCATTAACTGGTTCATGAAAGTAGGTGCCTTTTCTAATAAATTTACAATGCTTTCCCAGCTTATAGACTTCTAACAAGATGTGGAAAAAGAGTGAGCATGCAACAAAATGATGAAATGCCACTCTGAGAGTAAAATCAAACTCACTTACCCACATGAATCGATTGTTGATGCAACTGCTGGGAGGTGAGTAAGTGCGCTGATTCCTCTAATCTTGGTGCTCAACTTCATGCTTAGGAGTGAGAATGAAAAGTAGGTATTCTTTCTCATATATCTCTAGCTGGGACAAATGTCTGATAGGGCATCCCCTTGAAATAGTATGCAAGCCATCACTACTACATTGATGTTCATTCTCTGATTCTATAATCTTCTGCTGGTCTAAATGCTCTGGCATATTAATTGGAGGAATGACTGCCTCCTCCAATTGCTGAAACTACTCATGATTTGTCTCACAAAGAGGAGCTGATTTACTATCTAGATTTGAGCAGAAAATAGTAGGCTCATCCCAGAAATGAGCCTCCTCCAAGTCCTTTGCACTCCTCAGTATAGGGCTTCTCATATGCTCTTCCCTATGAGATGAGATCTCATTACTATTTGTGGCCCCATGTACTAGAAACTTGCCATTATTTTCAATGTCTCCATGTTGCTGTAAATCCTTTGTTGATACAAGAATGAGCACTTGTATTTATTCTTCCCCTTCTTTAAAAAAACAAGGCATCTCACTAAAAGGAATTGCACCACCAAGTCGGATAGCCTCTGCAGCAACCTCTGGAGTGTACAAGGAATCCCCATCATGATAAAGTTCCTCATTTTTACCATCCTCATCCTCTGATTGCAACTCAACTGGATTTCACTCAAGTTGTCTCTATAGCTGAAGGCTTTCCCCATGATACCTTTGCATTTCATCCTTGTTTGTTTGAATGCATGAGAAAAACCTTCAGAAGAATCAAAATCTAGAGGATTTAGCCCTTTATTTGAATCAACGTTACTCATAGGTGTAAGAGGTTCAAACAATTCCACCTATGTGAGCATAGGAACAACAAACCACTCTTCATTAGTTTATTTCTCTTCCATCTCCACCTTTGGTTCATCCCACCAACTAGCCCGGTAGATAACAGGTCCACCCTTGAAAATCAAAATAGCAACAGGGTAAAAGACTTAAATATTTCCTTGAATTTTATAGAGGGGAGAGAGTTCTTGGAAAATTTGTTCCTAGGGAGTGATAAACTAGGTTTGCACAGGAATAAGGTCTTGTGGAGGGAGAGAGCTTCTGACACTCAGGAAATTATGACATCGAAGCTACTCTGTTGTAAGTTGATTTTTAGTGGTAGAAGAGGGGGTTTTGAATTTGGGAAAACATGGCACATAATGAGTCACTTGCCTCATTTGTTCTTCTTTAACTATAATCTACATAACGAAGTTTTCTTGAAAAGACTTTCTTGTGCCTCCTACTGCTAGTTATACTCTATCATTTCTTGAAACTCATCCCACTCCCTCTAGTAGCCTAGGATCGCCTCATTTAGATCATTAATGCTTCTTATGTTAAGACTACAGTCCTACTGAGGCTAATTATAACCTCTTTTCCTTTTCATATCATCCAAATGTCTATTAAGCTCTAGGAACATGCTCGTGAGATCTTGGAACGCATCAATATTCACATTGTCAACATCTTGGTATTGATTAGAAGGGTAACTACACTAGCTAGGAACAAAATAGTCTTCTTGGGTTTGATAATGAGCATTATTAGGTTGCCAAGAAGACTGAGTAGGGGTGGGTAGGGGCAAGTATTATAAGTATGTTGATATTCTACTAAAACAAGGTAGTATGACATAAAAGTAGAGGTATCTTGGGCCTGAAATGGTTGATATGGAGGCAATGATGCGTATTTTGACAACATGCAAGGGAATAAACATCATGTGGGTGATGGTATTCAGAGCTTCCATAATAGTTTGACATAATATAGCATGAAGAGAAACTAAAATCCTTCAAACAATATGGGAAAAAGAGCAAACAAATTTGGCCTTCTAAGAAATAGGCTCATACCAGAGAGTTGCCAAGTGATTGAAATGCTTCTAAGAGAAATTTAGACCAAGAGTATCACTAAATCATAATAGTTGAAGTTCTTTAGGCATTTGGGCTACTTTTGCATGCAAATTTGATAAGTAGAGTCACCATGGTGTTGGAGAGACTACCCTAAATGGTAAGATGCACTAAAAAGCACACTAAAACTCTTCAATAGATGATAAGGATCATCAAATGGTCCCACTAGGGGTGCTAGAAACTATTGTCACTTTGATTTGCACCTTGTGTTGAAGCATTGTGCTACAACAATCCAGTGAAACATTGGAGTGATTTCCAAATGTGGGAACCTGCAAAGAAATCAAACCTCGAGAGAAGGCTAGTTCCTTTTCTGAGTGTGAAATTTAGAGTGTGCTAAGACAAAACCTAATCTAATCATTGTGGTGTAAAGGGGAAGAAGGAGAAACTAAAAATTAAAGGTGATTCACCATGTTTGAACATAGAACACTCACAGAGCTAAAATGCATAGAATAACTCAATATAGCTGATAAATTCAAACAAATCATAGAGATCTTAACAGAGGTAAAATTATGAGAATGATTACAAGGAATTAAAAATTCAAAAACAATAACCAGTTCTAAATCTACACAGAATTAAAGAACAACATGAAAAGGTGAAAAACACAGTGTGTATTGATTAAAGAGGCACGATTATAGCAGAGGAGGGTTCTATTTGAAAAAACAAAATATGTCTCTGTATCCAACCATTAGTACATTGATTTTCATCTATTTATACCATTTCATTCACTGACCTAAGTCACCTACTACAATCAATTCACCCCATGGGCTTGTTAGAAGATATTTCTACCAAAAGGAATGTCTGTTTGAAAAACATAAATGCAAAAAATATCTTGATCTTGATCTAATCTGCAACAATAAATATGAAAATTTCTGAAGATGAAGTAGTTGAAGAAAATGTTTGCATTGAGTGAAGGCACAATAACTACTTCTAGCTGGTGCTAATCTGATTCTGCATTAATGGCTGAAGAAGATATTTAAAATATATTTTCCTGCCAAAACCCTGTGAGGGGATTTTACAACACTTTAAAATATTTAATTTCAAATATTTTAAAGATTACATTATATTATAAGCTTTATTTTCATTATTTTCACGTTATTTCAAATTTTGGCCTAAATTTTGCCCTATCGACAAAATCTCTCTTTTACAAACCAAATCGTTTTATGCCTGTTGTTTGTCTGTTTAGTCAGAAAAAGTTCACTTTTGTGAACTAACTCTTACTTTGTATTTTCTTCTTTATTGGAAAATTTTAACCTTTTTGAACCCTTCCTTGGCTTTTTTCTTTAGATGGCAAAGTTATGATTTTCTAAACCATGCTTGCTCTATCCTTTTTTGCCCTTTACCAGCAAAAACTTAGTTTTTTGAACCAATCTTGCTTGCTTTGTCTTGTTCACTTTCCTCTTTGGTCAGTAAAATATTGCTTTCGTGAACTGTGCCACCTTCTCTTTTTCATCTTTCATGAAACAAAAATCATTGAAACAATATGGGAAAAAGAGTAAATAGATTTGCCCTTCTGAGAAATAGGCTCATACCGGGGAGTCACCAGGTGATTGAAATGCTTCTAAGAGCAATTTAGACTAGGAGTATCACCAAATCTTGATCATTGAAGTTCTTTAGGCACTTGGGCTACTTTCACTAGCAGATTTGATCAGTAGAGTTGCCACGGTGCTGGAGAGACTACCCTGAATGGAAAGATGTATTGAAGAGCACACTAGAACTCTTCAATGGATGATAAGTATCATCAAATGGTCCCACCGAGCATGCCATAAATTGTTGTCACTTGGATTTGCATCTTGTGTTGAAGTGTTGTGCTGCACCAATATAGTGAAACATTGGAGTGATTTCCAGGTGTGGGACCCTACAAGGAAATCAAACCTCTAGAGAAGGCTGGTTCCTTTTCTGAATGTGAAATTTAAAGTGTACTAAGGCTAAACCTAATCTAATCACTATGGTGTAAAGGGGATGAAGGAGAAATTAAAAATTAATGGTGATTAACCAGATTTGAATATAGAACACTCACAAAGCTAAGATGCACAGAATAACCTAATATAGCTGATAAATTCACACAAATCATATAGATCTTAGCAGAGGTAAAGGTAAGAAAAGGATCGCAAGGAATTAAACATTCACAAATAATAACTAGTTCTAAATCTACACAGAATAAAGAACAACATGAAAAGGTGAAAAACACAGTGTGTATTGATTAAAGAGGCACAATTATAGTAGAGGAGGGTTCTGTTTGAACACAAAAATATGTCTCTGTATCCAACCATCATTTCATTGATTTTCATCTACTTATACCATTTCATTCACTAACCTAGGTCACCTACTACAATTAATTCGCCCCATGGGCCTGTCAGAAGATATTTCTGCCAAAAGGAATGTCTGTCTGCAAAACATAAATATAGAAAATATCTTGATCTTGATCTAATCTGCAGCAATAAATATGAAAATATCTGAAGATGAAATAGTTGAAGAAAATATCTACATTGAATGAAGGCACAACAACTAGTTCTAGCTAGTGTTGATCTGATTCCACATTAATGGCTGAAGAAGTTATTTCAAATATATTTTCCCACAAAAACCCTGTGCAGAGCTTTTACAACACTTTAAAGTATTTAATTTCAAATATTTTAAATCTTATATTATATTACAAGCTTTATTTTCATTATTTTCACTTTATTTTAAATTTTGGCCTGAATTTTGCCCTATCGGCAAAATCTCTCTTTTACAAACCAAACTATTTTCTACCTTCTGTTTGTCCCTTTAGCCTGCAAAAGTTCACTTTTGCAAACTAACTCTTGCTTTGTCTTTTCTTCTTTGTTGGAAAAGTTCAACCTTTTTGAACCCTTCTTTGGCTTCTTTCTTTAGTCGGCAAAGTTATCATTTCTCGAACCAAACTTGCTCTATCTTTTTCTGCCCTTTATTGACAAAAACCCAGTTTTTTTATCCAAGCATGCTTGCTTTGTCTTGTTCACTTTCCTCTTTGGTCAGTAAAACTTCACTTTCACAAACCGTGCCACCTTCTCTTTTTCCTCTTTGATTTTTTCTAAAGAATCACCTTATCGACGAATTTGGCAAAATCTTAACTATTGGATGAGTTTTGTCTTTTGCTGATTTCCCAATAAGGCTCTTTTCCTTCATTTACCTTAGTCACTTTCAAGCTTTTATGTCTCTTTTTCCCTTGTCGGCAAATGTCAACTTTTGCAAACTATGCCTTGCCTTCTCTTTTTTCTTCTTTATTGGCAAAGTTCACCCTTTCTAAACTATTTAGACTTACTTAGTTGTTTTACCCTGTCGGCAATACTTTCACCTTTTGAACTAAGCCTTGTTCTTCCATTTTCACTGATGAATCACCCTATCGGTGATTTTAAGAAATTTCAGACTTTTCAAGAGTTCAAACATTTGGCATTTTCGTCGATAGAGTGATCTACTTTCTTTTTTGCCTTAGCCGATTTTTAAGTCCTCTTTTCAGCCTTCATTAATCGACTATTTTCCCACATTATGAACTTTGATTGCCTTAGCTAACTTTTGAAGAAAACCTCTCTCTCTATTCTTTTCCTTGCCTTGTCAGTGATTTCTTCAATTGAGGAACCTAAGGAAAACTGAACCAATTGACAAGATCGAGTTTCCCCCAACTTCCCAATAAAGTCATTCTTCCCCTTCCTTGCCTTAGCCAATTTGCACGTCTTCCCACCTGGCCCTGTTGGCGATTCCTCCCATCGGTGAACCTATCGATCAGCGAACTGGTAGGTTCATGAACTTGACAATTTGCCGACTAAGGTAGAAAAACTAGGCAAAGCCTTGAAATTTTGAGGTTTTTCTAGGTTTTTCCAGGGAATTTTCCCTGAGAATTTTTAGGATTTTTTACAAGAAAAACAACTTGAAATCTAAAGAATACTAGGCACTTAAGGAGATTCAACAAGATTTTTAAAATTTTCAAGCTGGACTATTTGACTCTGGGAAGGGGAAAATAGGTCAACAAAATCTATAATTATGTAATAGATTGTATGTAAAAAGCACATCGCTAGTTCTTAGATGGTGTGCTTCCATAAGGATACACTTTATCTATTTTTCTCGTGATGGGTCGAGTTTCTCTAGTAAGAAGAATATCGGGGAAGCATAACTTCATGGTTGGGCACATAATCACTCTGGTGATGCTCTCCCTCATGTAGATCAAGTTGTTGAAATCTTGAGCTGACAAGAGTTGAAACAGTTGTAATCTATTAATTTATTGTAATTAGATAGTTATATAATAATGAAAACAACATTAAACTTCTTTGTAATAAGATGTACTAAGATAGTTGTCTAAGAGATTGGAATGTAATATTCATAAATATGAAATTGTGAATATTGGAGTTAGAATGTATTGATTATTAAATCCTCTGATTAAATGCAATTATTGAAAACAAGAAAGAATGTTTTTGAAGTCTAGTTAAACTATTGTATATGGAATGGTTATGGTATTTCATTATTATCGTTACTTTAGAAAAAAATACTAACTGTTTTGGAGAGAAAATTTTAACTGAGCTAGTGGGTTTTTTGGTCGTCTTAGTGTGTGGTTATTGGGGTGTGTATACAAGGGTTCTAGTTAAAACTTTTAAATGACCACATAACTACTACCTAAAACCCGAAACAATAGCTTTACACTCTTAAGTCACTTATAAAGACGTCAATTTTTTTGTGGAAATCCAATGTACCATTTAAGAGCTTAGGGTACACAAAGGTAATCCTACTTATTAATAATATTGATTATTTTGTGTTTTAAGAAAATTTCAAAATTACTTTCCATTTCCAAAACTTTCTTTCGGTTTGTGGAATACAATTTTCTCTATGAAATCAAACATAGACCAAAACTTAAAATTGATGTAAGTTGAATATCGTCAATGAAGGGAATACAATTTTCTTCTTTCACATGACTTTGTTAGGCGAGTGGTCAGCCAAAAACAAAAGACTCTTGACTTTAAGATTTGGTGTTTCTTTGCGTTGGACTAATTCCACATGGCAGGGGATACAGATTCCACGAGTGGTGGCCCACACATCTCCTCCACTACTTTATATTTGTCCTTTGCTTCTTGTGATTTGAATGCAATGGAAGAATATGGATGAAGATGAAGATGGAGTGTCAAGGGGCTTTTCACATTCACCAGAGAAGGATTAGAAAAGCTAAGCCATCTGAGTTCACATCTATAAAAATTGTAACACTCAAGGAAGACCATTTATTCAAGACTCACCTTCGTTGCTGCTTCGCTAGCTTTGGAGAGTGACACTATTATACACTGTTGATTGACTCCCAAAAAAAGAAGTGTAAAGAATTATCTGTCCACACGGAATAGCTTAATCATTTCCACTCCATTTCATCCTTATTTCACCCTTGTAGTTAGACAAACAAAGATGTTCTAAATGATCGGATTACTTTGTTAAAGAAAATAGTTGGAAATTTGACGGCCAAAGAGTTCCATCCATGGATGTGCTACTTCATGCTTACCATCATCGAAGATAATAATAGGATTAATTAGGAGATAATAATTAGTGACTAGTGAAGTGTGGGAAAATAAATGTTGTTTTTTATGACTTACTACTCGGTATGCTCGTTAGCAAGAAGGGTAAGCTTTCCAAGATCAAACAAGGTGGGAGTCATGGGTCGAGTAGCAAAACAAATCATATGAACATTAAACCTTCCATTAGAGTTGAAGTAGAGCCTAAACCATTATGATTGGGTAAATGATGCTTTTAGTTTCTATTTAATTAGGTTTATGGAAAGTGATTTTAATAAGAGAATTTTCTTAGATGCCACTACCAAAATTTCTACTTGGGAAAATTGGTTCATCTAATCTCGACTTTCACTTACATTAGATGTAGAGTATTTTTAGGTGCTACATACAATTTATCAAAATATCCTAGCAACAAGATTTTTCTCTTGGAGCTATGCAAGCAATTATGTGAGGTACACAAGTTACACTCAAGGAAACACAAAATAGGTATCCAATTTCCAATTTTTATTGATGCTTACACTTTCTCTACATATCTCCATGCTAATAATGCTAAAACATAAATGGCAAAGTTTATTATGCACTTATATGAAGCAAGAAAGAAACTTGATCTAAGGGAAACATTGAGATTCTAGCTAGACCTTTGTACAAGCATGAATTTGACATTGAAGATTTCTAGGTAGATTAAATGAATGAACATGATGTGAGATAGAAGGGCTACTCCTATTTGATAACTTTTTATATAAAAGTATTCATTGTTTGAAGAATGCCTAAAGTCATATTTGATGATGGTAAAGTTCTAGATCCTTCTTACAATACTAAAAGACTATGTGCTCAACGAATACCAAAGATGGATTGGTATGTCACTAAAAATTCTTCCATAAAATAAAGAACATAGGTTGTAGTTACAATAAGCATGAACTGGCTAGAGCAAATTGTCTTCCAAGAGGTGGGAACAAGGCAAGAAAGAAACATCAAAGAAGGATACAAATTTAAAGCCTCTTCAAAAAGATAAAATGATTTCTTCCTTCCAAACACACTCACAAGCTATTTCTACTATGAGCTTGATTATTGAAGAACATGAACCTCTAAAATATTAAGATCCTTTTATAAGAAAGAAGACAAAACTTGTATTCAAATCTAAGAGTACAAAGGAACAAGTGAATAACACACATGAAAGGGCCATTGCCTCTTTTGCTTCAAAAGTCCCTCCTCTTGTATAATATTCACCTCTTCATCAACCATCTACTCCTCCTACCACAAATGTTGTGTCTACCCAAAAAAATGTCCTAGAATAACTACAACCTCCTCTTCAAGATTCTACCTCTATGCCTCCCCAAAAGGAACCAAATTAAAAGAGGACTTTAGCTTGGAGATAATAATAGATATAGAGAAACCCTTTGATGCAGGAACATCCCTGGTTCAAGAGCAATCTTGCATCAAACAAAAACATTTGCATTTCAGTTTGTTTCCTTTCATTTTTCAGGAAGCTTAGTCAGTAGCAGTTTCTATATTTTGGTCTGTATTCTACTGTAGTTGTATTTGAGATCTTGTAGAGCTGGACTTAGTACCTAGACACCTTCATGCACAACATATCCAAAAGTCAGAACATTTGGATCAAGTATCGGAAAGTTATCGCTATCAGAAGATCAACTGTTTTCTCAGAGCAGAGCATCCTCACAGTCTCAAATAATCAGCTAAAGGAGAAGACCTGCAAATCATTTCTCAACCTTCAAAGCTTAATGACACATCATTCAATGTTTAAGGGTTCATGGTCGACCTTTCCTGAGATCTGCACATCATTCCATTGAATTGTGGAGGAGTTCTATTCATTTAGGTCTGACCTATCCATGTACACATGTTACAACTCTTCATTAGAGTTTGTGATCTTCCTTGGCCGATCCGAAGGAATCTTATGTTCTGGATATGATATATAATGATGTAATAGGTCCCTAAGAAAGCTGTTTGTTAGTTTTGATGATTTTGAGGATAGATGATTTAAATTATTGGAAAAGAGCTTCAAAGCCTTATCTTGTGTACATTCTGTAATTAGGCTCGTGAGCCCTAATTGTAAGCCTGCATGTTGCCGACCAACTTGAATTTGAATTCTATGATATATTGAATGACCGAATCTGCATTTGCTTCATATCTTTGAGTTGTTTCCATTGTGTTTAATCTAGTTGCACAGTCTAGATAGTTCTCTTTGAGGACCCTCCTAACCATGACTGCACCAAGTGGTATCAGAGTGAAAGTTTGAATATTTGGGAGCAAATTGAGTGAAGTTGGTGAAGGAATTCCATAAGATCTTGTTGTGGATAGATCATCAAATCCGAGCCAGGTTACTTGTGTTGCAACCAATCACTGATTGTGAGGTAGTTGTCACCTTGTAGCCCAATCTCTGAACTTGAGGCAGTTCACACTTGATCCTAGGAAGATGCCATTGAGAAGAATCCCTGCTATTGGAACAATGGCTAGAAGAATGGATGAGATGATGGAAATGATGAAAACAATGAGAATTCTATTGGATTCTATCAAGGAAGATAGATCAAGAGAATTGACACCTAGACCTAATGTTGAAAGTGATGATGAAGAACAAACTCAATCTATTGAACAAATTGGTGAAACCCTAGGAGGTGATGAAGAAGAAGAATAAAATCAAGTCAAGATATTGCAAGCTATTTCACAAATTGGAAAGAGACCTAGAGTTGATGTACTGAATTACACTAGCAATTTGAATCCTAAAGAGCTGATTGATTGGATAAATGACATGGAAGAGTACTTTAAGTATGAAGAACTTGAAGATCTAAAGAAGGTGAAATTTGCAAAGTCAAAGTTGAAAGGACATGTTGCTATATGGTGGAAAGAAGTTCATTTGGATAGAAATAGAAGAGGAAAAGAAAAGATTACAAAATGGGATAGGATGGAGACAAAATTGAAGAATCAGTTTGTATCTGCTAACTATGAGTTGGAACTGTTGTAGAGATTATAAAACCTAAGACAAAAGGAGAAATCTATGAAGGAATATACTGAAGAATTTCATAAGATGATCATAAGGACAGGACACAGTGAAGCAAGCAAAGAGAAAGCGGCTAGATATATCAATGGACTGAGATTGAACATTCAAGAAAAACTAAGTTTGGTAAGAATGACAACATTGGAAGAAGCATATCAATTTGCCCTGAAGGTTGAAGAGAAGTTGAATAAGAGACATGATCAGAGACAGAGAGGTAGAGAAGGTAAATTTCAAAGAGGCAAAACATTTTTTGGAGGAGAGAGTATTGGGATAAGGTGCTATTAACCTTGTAAATCCCAATATTGTATTTATTCCATTTATTATATTCAATTTGTAATTATACATGAGATGTACTAGTTTCACTGGCAAGGGTAATTTCAGAGTAACTAGAGGTAATTACAAAATGATTTTTACTGTTGGCAAATGTAAAAACTTATAGTAAATGAGGGTAAGCGTGCTTCCTTGAGGAATCTACTATTTGGCATGTATGACAACTATCATAATGTTTGGTAAGTGAATCTATGACAACTGCAAGTTGTCATAACTGTGATAGGTGAAAGTCAGGTGTGGAAGATCAGACATAGTCATGAAACCCTAACCCTACCATCATCAAGGAATCTAACCTAAATGAAATCAAAGGATAATGCAATTCAAGCATAACATCACCTAGACCGTGCGATTCCTTGTTTGAGAGAGAGATGTGGACTGCTTCTTCAACGATAAGCAATTACAAAGCTGAAAGCTGCCATTGATGGATGATAAAGGCTCGAATGCTCGAATGCTCAAGATGATAATGGAGGTGCTATATGATTGCTGGATTACTAGATTGCTGGATTGCTGGCTTGCTGGATTGCTGCTATGGAATGAAAGGGTGTTTATATAGAACTCAACCAAGATCAATCAACGATGGAGATTCAGAGGCTATGTGAATGGCTAAGATTGAAAGTTACTAAATTTAGGTCCAATTAGTTGTGCATGTGAAAGATTTTAAATGAAAGTTGTCTTACAACACATGATGAATGGGAAATGGACAAGTGTTGAAATGTGATAAATGATAAAGGCTTAATTCAAATAAAGTATTTGAATTAGTTGGGATATGAGTTGGAAATTAATTAAATAAATAAAATTTATTTAATTAATAGGATAAATGCATAAAATGAGATAAGACATGATGTGGAATTAATTAAATAAATACAATTTATTTAATTAATTGGCTAAGTGAATGAGAATGGGATTTTAATTAAATAAATAAAATTTATTTAATTAATTGGATAATGGATTAGTGATTTAACAAGGTGTCGCTAGACATGGACAAATTTGGGTGTCTACATTTTGCCCCTCTTTGATACAATGTTCGATAGAACGTTGTGTCAAAGAAGATGTGAGATGCGTTCGATAAACAAGTTATGCCCCAGTGTAACTGGCAGGTGATGCCCCCTCGAGAGGTAAGCCAGGCAAACCAGGAAGGGCTAGGTTGGCTCTCGATAGAAGAAAAGGCGGAAAAGAGGGCAGACGCGAAGGAAAGGGGGGTTGCATGGAAGAAAATAGGCTGTGGTATAGAAGAATTAGGGTTTGGAGAAGGGCTATAAGTAGGGGTTTCAAGGGCAAATAGGCCCATTTGTGCTCATTTGTGCTTAGAAACTTAGAGAAATCCAGAGCTCCTGAGAGTGAGAGTGACAGAGCTAGCAGGATGGTGATTCCACGCAGAGATCATCGTGCAGAGCGAGTGAGGACACATGGACGACCAGAGGGAGCAGGCGCACCGGTATGTTTCAAAACTTTTCCCAAAAGCGTGCATTTAATAGCCTAGAAGCGTAATTAATTCACACACGTCACCAAAAGCGACTAGTTTAGGACATGGCACATATAGGTCGCTTATGTAGGAAAAGAGGTCGCTTAGAGTAGTTCAGGTCGCTTATAGGCGCGGGTAGGTCGCTTATGGAAACGAGGTCGCATCCTGTCGGCGGGAAAAATGCAGTCGAAATGCGCGTATGGAGGGAAACTAGTCGCTTATGAGCAGATAGTAGTCGCATAGGGTAGTGTAGCTCGCATAGGACTAGAAACAGCTCACATATGGTAGATAGCGCGCTTATAGGGCTAAAATAAGCACATATAGTGATTGGGCTCGCGTATAAGGATAAGATAGGCGCATTTAGGAAAAGAGCTCGCTTTTAGGGTAAATAGAGTCGCACATAGGATATGGCACGCATATAAAGCAAGGATAAGCGCATATGGAAATAAAGGTCGCGTATAGGAAAACAGTAAGCGCATGACGTAAAAGAGCTCGCGTTTGGTCAGAACAGGAGCGCAAATGGTAAAGGGGGTCGCTAGTGAGCAGAAAAAGGTCGCATGTGGTAAAGTGAACCGCATATGGTAGGTGTAGGATAAAATAGCAGATAGATAGGCAGATTTTGATATGAATGATTAATGGGATGGACTGACAAGAGTAAATGGATGATGCAGGATGTACTACCGCCATTGCTATCACGGGAGCCCCATCCGAGAGATTTGCGGCTGGTGAGACGGTTGGATGCAGAGGAGCTACTGGTGTTAGAGATCCTGGGTTTGGAGCATGTTTCACGATTAGAGCCAGTTTAGGCACATCGAGGGTTGATGACTGCGATGGTGGAGCGATGGATGAGCGAGCACAGTTCATTCTTGTTACCGACAGGTGAGGCAACCATCACCTTAGAGGATGTATTCTGGATTTTGAGTATTCCAATATATGGGGATCGTGTAGATTATGATCTAGAGATGGGCCCAGCGGCATTCAGGAGATTGTTTGGGACACCAGACATCGGAGCAGAGGGTTCAGAGATACCGATGGGGAGGATGGAGGAGCTCTATGACAGGTTGCAACGGGTGGTAGTAGCTATCATTAGATGGCTAGTGGGTGATAGGAGAGCCAGAGGGTTTCCTGTAGGATGGGGGACAGTGATGGAGGGCATGTTCTCCTATGGCACGAGATATGCATGGGTAGAGTGCGTGTTGGGACAGCTCTATCATTACCTGCATGATTGCGCATATATGTTTGGAGCGAGCATGTCAGCAGGAGTGACAGTTTTGCATGTATGGGCTTATGAGCACATTCCGGTGATGAGACCAGAGGGATGGGTTGCTAGAGCAGTAGGAGAGCCATTTGCACGGATGTATAGAGGAGCCTTGACGTATCGACAGCGCCGAGGGGTGGTATACTGGCGATGGAGGTTGGATGAGATAGACAGATTTGTATGGAGGCCATGGCTAGGATGTGAGCAGTGGGAGGAGGAGGATACTGAGCTTGCCTATGCTAGACAGGTGAGGTACATTTTTGGACGCGGCGTGTACATTATAGAGCGCTATTTGCCAGAGAGAGCCCTGAGACAGTTCAGAGAGGCACAGGCAGTACCTGTAGGGGATGTTGTTTTTGGGAGGACGAGATAGGAGGTGTTCGATTGGGGTCCAGAGGTTGTGGTGGACACAGCCTTGGCAGAGAGAGATGGATTGCAGCCAGTAGCATGGCAGTGGAGATAGGGTCCTGCAGATCCAGGTACATTGCCAGAGTATGATGCACACTAGGCGACAGCTAGGCTGACTCGGTTGACACGAGATGGAGAGATTGGGGAGATTGGGATGGAGAGGCCAGTTCGGAGGTGACGACGACGGGCTCCACCAGCACAGGCAGTAGTGCCAGCTGCACCAGGGATACAGATGCCAGGGCAGATGCCAGGTCAACCTGCTATATTAGCACAGCCACAGGCACAGATCGGAGCAGGAGATGATGTGGGTATTCAGCAGCTGCGGAGATGGATCAGAGAGGAGAGGAGATGGAGGCAGCGGGCACAGATGAGGCTGAGGAGAGTGGAGATGGATAGGCATCAGGCCGTGATTAGTCTGAGGCATGCTAGAGCACAGGCACAGACTTATCAGGCTCAGCTACAGTTGGGAGCTCAGAGAGGAGATGGACAGGATGATGGTGCTCTCGCGAGAGTTACAAGAGAGAGGGATACAGCTAGGCAGCATGAGCAGATGATGAGGCTTGAGCGAGATACTGCAGTACATCAGGAGCAGGCTATGAGAGCAGAGAGAGATGGTCTGCGAGCTGAGAGAGATGGTCTGCGAGCTGAGAGAGATAGGGTAGTGCAGCAGCTGCAGGGGATGACTAGTGAGCGGGATAGAGCAGTGACTGCCTTGGGGACTGATGGAGCTACCATGTACTTAGCCACATAGTTGACAGCGGTACAGGCCGAGCTTTGGAGAGTGCAGGGTGAGGCTGAGTATTATAGAGGCTTATATTATGGAGCTGTGCCGGCAGAGCAGAGACAGCCTAGCTTCAGGAGCAGGTCAGGGGCTTCGAGCTCACGGAGGTCAGGTGGATCTCGATCAGTAGCTTCAGTGATGGGGCCACCGAGAGATGGAGGACCAGGTACAGGACCTGTTGGTGGTGGTGGTCAGGGCGAGGGAGCTGGCAGTAGTCGCTAGGGCATACCTTGTTGACATTGTATCATGATGAGGCCTAGAGCCATTGTTGTACATTCATGCTTTTCAGGGCTCAGCTTGTATTGTAGACATTTATATTTTGACACACACATGTATATATATATATATGGCAGTTTTGGCGATCTATATGATGTTATAATGGTTGTGATGTTGATATTATGATGGCTATGCATGTTATGTGTATGGATTACATATGGATTATGGATGGATGTTTATGCAAATGGTAATTGATAGAAAATGTTTGAATATGTAAAAGGTAATGATATGAATAGATGTATGCATATAGGCAGATGGTAAAGAAAAAGATATGGACTTATGTATGGCTAACACTTGTTTTGCAGGAGCGGAAATATGGACAAAGGATGATGGAAATGATTGATCTTGGCTGAGGATGACGGAACGAATGGATAGATAGAATGAATAAGATAGGATGATGATGGGCAGCTTTCAAATAATTGCTCAAAATGAAAAGAAATGCAGTCCTTATGTTTGATATAGCATATGGATGTTATGCACCAGGGCATAAGAAACCAAGGTGTCAAGGTATCTAATGCGTAACTAGCATGTTACAATCTTGTCTGAACGCATGTGGTCAAGTTGTGGAGCCAACATGCACAAGATATGAATAACAGCTAGTGTTGGACTTTGACGCTACAAACAATGGTTTGAACTTATCTCCACTACACATAATGATAGCTTGCTGGTTATATGTATGGAGTTAGTCTTAACATAGAATAGTCTCAAATGCATAAGAGACTGTTTAGCTTCTCAGATGCTAGAGATATTGATATGTAAGATACTAATCCCAACACGTTCAAGATACCAAGACGCATAGGAAGAGAATAAGATCATCCCGCAAACACGGCATACGAAAGCTATATGACCATGCCCCAATCCTTACTTCATCGCAACATACCAAGATATAAATATATCAAGGTAGTCTTGATTAGGTATAGAAAAGGGACAAAAGATAATTCAAAAGATAAAACAAAAGATACTGTCATCACGTTCTCTTGCCAAATTTGGGTGCTCTTGGATAGATTAAGCTGGCGCCTTGTTAAGAGGAAAGCTACATCCTGTTGAAGGCTAAAGTTGTTGATAAACGGTTATAGCAAATGTTGGCTTAAGGCATGCGGACAAATAGCTTCTGGCTTACCTGTGATTGGTTAAAGTGCTGGAGCTTGCAATAGACACATGGATTGCTTCCTGTTTGAGCTGATCAAAGAGAAGAAGATGGATGATGAATGAAGATGAAGAAGATGGGGTGGATCATTTGTGCTTGAGTACTGGAAACTTCCTTCATATTCCAGACTGCCTACATACCCTGTATCCACGGGATCAAAGCACATTTTCGATGAAGATGAGACATGATGAATATGTAGTTCTGGGTTTTATTGATGATGTATGTGATGAAAGATAGAAGAATGTGAGCTGAAAGATTGAAGGATGTTTAGAAGAAAAGATGACAGATGAAAGGGGCTATCGTCTTAGCCTGAATCAGAGTGCTTCCTTCGCATCTCAGATTGCCTACATACCCTGTATCCACGGGATCAAGGCGTCAACGATAGAGCTAGATGTAGTTCTTATGGATGTGGCTAATCGATTGGATGTTTGATCAAGTGATGTTTGTTGCGATTGTTGGATGAATGTGGATGGATTGCGAAGATATGAATCCTGGTTGCAAGTCGCTAGGTCGTATTTGTCGGTGGACATGTGCCATGGTTGAAGTTGATAAGGTGTGCTGTGTTGTAAGCTGAGTTGTTTGACGTGTTATGAGCTAGAGATAACAGGATCCACTTCCAAATAAGACTCAACAAATGCCCCCAGTGTGGGATGAGGTTTATTATGCAGAAGAGACAATGTAGAAAAGATGTAGCCAAGATGCTAAGGTGCCAAAAGATATAGATATCACGACAATGTCTCAAGTATGATAGCTAGCATTGGCAAAGGATGAAGAGGAAAGGTTATGTGTGAGATTGTGATAGGGCTTATGAGCATGGCTAATACAAGATGCAGTGGGGAAAATGATCAAACGAACCAAACAAATGAGGGAAACTAGTCACTACACATAGCACCTGTTTACCAGGTTTTCACTATGGTACTTATCCAAGGCGCCTGTTTACCAGGTTTTCACCAGAGGACGGATTATTTATCTTTTTTTTTTTTTTTGTGATTTTTTTGGTTTTTTGGGGGATAGCTGAGATTCATGGATAAAACTTCTTGAGATGAACGCTGTTGACAGGTTCATCCAAGGGAATGCCTTCAGGTGTTGACAAAGTGTATGCACTGGATCCATAGACTGCTGTGATAATGAAAGGACCAAGCCAATTTGGTTCAAACTTGCCCTGTTTCTCTCGATACTGTTGATTCCTTTGGTTTTCTTTAAGGACAAGGTCGCCAACCTGAAATCTGCGTTCTATGATCTTTTTGTTGTAGCTGCGGCGTAGCCGGTTTTGATAGACTTGAAGATGGTTCAATGCTGTAAGGCGGCATTCATCTAAGAGCTCAAGATCATGGAGTCGGGACACTCGATATTCTTCATCTGAGATAGTATGTTGCAAGGATATGCGCAAAGAGGGGATCTCAACCTCGATAGGCAAAATAGCTTCAGTGCCATAGACTAGAGCATAGGGTGTGGCGCCAGTAGGAGTTCTGACACTTGTTCTATATGCCCATAAAGCAGGATGCAGTTGTAGATGCCAATCTCGACCAGTTTCATTAATAGTCTTTTTAAGGATCTTGATGATTGTCTTATTAGAGGCTTTAGCTTGACCATTGCTCTGAGGATAATAAGGCGTAGAGAACCTATGTTGAATATAAAACTTATTGCAAAGATCTCTAACCTCTTGGTTCTTGAAAGGCCGGCCATTGTCTGTGACAATAGCTTGGGGAACTCCATAACGGCAGATGATGTAATGTAGGATGAATTTAGCTATTTGTTTACCTGTGATGTAGGTCATTGGTATGGCTTCTACCCACTTTGTGAAATACTCAGTGGCAGTGATAATAAACTTATGACCATTTGATGAAGTAGGATGGATTTTACCCACAAGATCAAGTCCCCATTGCGAAAAAGGCCATGGAGTGACAATAGGCTGAAGCTCATGTGCTGGTGAATGTATTAGATCTCCATGTTTTTGACATTGTAAACATCGCTTTGCAAATTGTTGGGCATCTTTTTCCATAGTTGGCCAATAGTATCCTGCTCGTAGAAGTTTCTTAACAAGGCCAGGGCCAGCGGAATGCGAACCGCAGACACCTTCATGTACTTCACGTAAGGCTGTTTTTGCTTCCTCAGAATCAAGACATCTAAGAAGGATACCATCAAGACTCCGGCGATAAAGGGTGTCTCCTAAGATAGTGTAACGAGAAGCTCGACGGATAAAAGTTTTACGCTGGGTGTTGGATAGTTGAAGAGGCAAGGTGTGATTACGGAGATACTCGTATATATCTTTGTACCACAACGAGTTGGGACCAACAATCTCACATATGAGCTCAGACTGTGGAACTTCAAATGCTGGGATCAAAAGCTGTTCGACTAAGAATTCACATTTATGGGTGTTAGATGGCATGTCTAAAAGAGATCCAATCATGGCCATGGCGTCGGCTGCTCTGTTTTGTAGTCTTGGAATTTGCTCAAAGGTAATGTCCTCAAAATATTGCTTGAAATCGTCCACCATTAGCTTATATGGAAGAAGCTTCTCGTCTTTTGTTTGGTATTCATCTAAGACCTGTTTGATAACCAGCTGAGAATCGCCAAAGACTTGTAACTGTTTGATAGCCCATTGTACTGCCATGCACAAACCTGTTATTAAAGCTTCATACTCTGCTATGTTGTTGGTACATGGGAATGCTATTCTGTATGATTTAGGTATGCAGTCTCCTTGGGGAGTGACAAACAAGATACCTGCTCCAGATCCGTGTTGAGTGTATGATCCATCAAAGTATAGCTGCCATCGTGCTGGAGAGCTTAAAGTAAACAATCCTTCATCAGGGAATTCTGGATATATTGGCTGAATGTCTGTGATAGGTGCTGCAGCTAATTGATCAGCAATGACTTGTCCTTTGATAGCTTTACGGTTCACATATTGTATGTCAAATTCACTCAAGATCATAACCCATTTTGCTAATCTCCCTGTGAGAAGTGCTTTTGAAAGGAGATACTTGAGGGGATCCACATTAGAGATGAGCTTTGTTGTTTGGTTCAGCATATAGTGTCGCAACTTTTGAGAAGCAAACACTAATGCTAAACAAGCTTTTTCCATGAACGAGTAATTGAGCTCATATCCCACAAGAGTTCTGCTAATGTAGTAGATGGCTTGTTCTTTTCCTGAATCATCGTGTTGAGCTAGAAGTGCACCCAATGCTACGGTCGTTGATGATATATAAAGCAGTAATGGACGATCAAGTACAGGAGGTATTAACACAGGAGGTGTTGCCAAGTATTCCTTTATCTTATCAAAAGCCTGTTGACACTTTTCATCCCACTTAAAAGGTTCACCCTTACGAAGAAGATGCTGAAAAGGATGACATTTATCTGCAAGTTGTGAGATAAATCTGCGGATAGATTGTAGCCTACCCTGTAAACTGCAGAGCTGTTTGAGATTCGTTGGTGGAGGCATTTCTATGATAGCTTTTACCTTAGCTGGGTCCACTTCTATTCCTCGTCGAGACACAATATATCCCAATAGTTTTCCTGATGTTACACCAAATACACACTTCTTTGGGTTTAGTCTGACTTGGTATTTTTCTAATCGATCAAAAATTTGTGCCAATACTTGTAGATGTCCTTCCCTTGTCTTAGATTTTCCCAGGATGTCATCAACATAGTCTTCCATGATAGTATGAAAAAGGTCATGAAAAATAACTGTCATAGCTCGTTGATAGGTAGCTCCAGCGTTTTTAAGACCAAAAGGCATTACAACCCAGCAATATGTGCCCCATGGACAAATAAAAGACGTTTTATCTTGGTCTTCCTCTGCTATTCTGATTTGATTATAACCTGAAAATCCATCCATCAAAGATAGCATTTCATGTCCTGCTGTAAGATCAACAATGTTGTCTATGCTTGGTAATGGAAAATCGTCTTTAGGACATGCTTTGTTAAGATCTCTAAAGTCTGTGCAGCAGTGAACTCGTCCATCTGGTTTTGCTATAGGTACCAAGTTTGAAACCCATTCTGGATAATCAATAGGCTTTATGAACTTTGCTTCTAATAGTTTCTGAATTTCTGCTTTGACCAATAAGGCAACTTGTGGATGCATTTTGCGCAATTTTTGTTTGACAGGCTTTGCATCAGGGAATACTGCTAAATGATGTACCACAAGTGAAGGATCTAGTCCTGGCATGTCTGCATAAGTCCATGCAAAATTTATAGCTCGTCTCAGAAAAAATGCTGTGAAGTTCTTTCGTTCTTGCTCTGATAGTGATGCTACCAAAAAAGTGATCTTCGGATTCTGTTCTGTCCCCAAGTTCATGTCTTGTGATTTTTCAACTAGCACAGTTGATTTCTCATGGTAATCAGCGGCGACAGGAAGATCAAATCCCTCATCCTCAGGCGCCTCAGAGAGGTTTTCACCTTCGGATACGTCCTTTATTTTTGCTTTTTCACGGTCAAGAGGCGCCTTGCGGTTTTCACCTAGTGACCTATTTTGTTGAATTTTGTTTATTTCACTTTTGCGACTGAAGGATTTGATACTTCCACCAAAATATGCTAGTTTAGGTAATTCCATCATGAAACTTGCTTTGTGATCACCCAATGGGATACCTTGTCTCAAACCCATGAATTCTGCAATGGCTTCGTCATTTTCAAATGTATCTAATATCGGTGCCCCCTGTTGGTCCCAATCGATGAGGTCAGGATATACGAGTGAGAGACTAAAGGAGGGATCGTGATGGCTAGAAGAGGTTGCAGAAAACATGAAGATGGAATGTTCTTGAAAAAGGTCAGTGATATGAAGGGAGGAGTCGTCGATGATATCCGAGTTAGAAGTCTCTCCTACTGAAGAAGGTCCAACGTCAATATCAGAAATACACTTAATGTCTTTGGGTCGTGGTACCTCCGGTTGGTAACCAAGGGCTTGCTTATTAAACTTCTTAGACACAATAAGGGGCTCAATAGGTCCTTGTTCCTGTGATCCCAAGCCGCCATGTCCTTTATAGCCCATGTTCTTTATGATACGAAACCCGTTGTTGTATCGCTCTACTTCAAGTTGGACTTGGTCATTTTCATCAAAGAATATCCAAGAGTCGATGTCCTCAATGTCTTCGTCATCCAAGAAACCACCTTTAATGAATACGGTAAGGGGAGCTTTGATAACAGCGGAGGATGAAGTGGGCTTAGATGTAGAGGGCTTACCGTAGGATTTAGGAGATAATGGAAGGGTACCAACGCAACAGGATTCCTGCAATTTGTATTCACCAGGGCCATGTTCGGTATATTTGATATGGAGGTTGGAAGCGGCTTTGCTAGATGAGGGCTTGAGAAGATCGGATGGGTCTACATAGGAGGAAGACAGATATGCCTCGGTGTTGATAGGGATACGGTTTGGACTCTGATATTTAGCTTGAAAGGCATGGCAAAACTCAAATGGATTGGGATTAGCTTGAATGGTAACTTCAACACCCTTATGTGGAAATTTAAGGCATTGGTGATATGTAGATGGAACTGCTTTAAGGGTATGGATCCAAGGACGACCGAGGATGATGTTGTAAGGCAGATCAATATCAAGGACTTGACAGTGAGTTTCTGTAATGACCGGACCAACTTGAATAGGCAATAGGATGATCCCTTCAGTATCTCTTTCAGCGTCATCATATGCTCTGATGGTAATAACCTTGGAAGTGTCAACATCTTTCTCAGAATATCCCAATTGCTTGATAAGTTTCAAAGAACATATATTTAGACCAGCTCCCCCATCTATCAAGACTCGTTTGATACGGCGTTGGTTAACAAATACTTCAATATGGAGGGCCTCATTGTGTGACGGATGAATGGAGGGTTGAAGATCTTTGTCGGAAAAGGTTAAATGACAAGGGGCTGCAATGCTAGCGACCATGGATTGAAATTGTGTGATATTAATATTATTAGGCACCGAAGACTCTTGTAAGGCCTTATCAAGGATAGCTTTATGTGCGGGTGATATGCGGAGCAGCTCAAGGATAGATATGTGTGCGGGTGTTTTACCAAGGTGATCCAAGAGGTTATAGTCAGAGAGAGGTCGAGGAGGATGAGGAGGTGCTCCTTGAATGGTAACTTGACCTCTTCGCGTGGTTACGGCACAATCAGGTGCTCCTTGGACGGTAATGGTAGAAATGCGAGCATGGTCAATGCGGCCAATGGTAGATGCTGCATAGCTATAGGGAATAGCATTTCCAGCTTGAAGATTATTTGTCTGATCATGAGATGGAAGTGGATTCTTGAAAGTCTCTAGATCATAGTTTGATGTGGATTGTTGAGCAGGTTGAGCTGTTGAAGGTGTGACGTTGATTAGACCTTGATCAATGCAGTCTTGGATAACATGTTTTAAGCGCATACAACCATTTGTTTTGTGTCCTTTAACTCGATGGTAATCACAATACTCATTCTCTTTGTACCAAGGAGCTCGAAAGAGTGGTTCACCATTTGGTGGTGCATAGGGTAGAATAACGTCTCCGGCTTGAAGCAACTTTCGAAGAATAACTTCCATGGGTTCCACTAATGGTGTAAATTGTCAGCGTGGATTAGAAGTTTGGCGTTGGTTTCTTCGTTGTGAAAAAGGCTGTCTTGGTGGAGAGGCTGCTTGAATGTTGATGGGAGCTCTCATAGTTTGGATATTCTTTGTATCGACAATACCGTCATTGACAACATTCTTGTTCTTGTTCCAAAAGCGAGACTTATCATTGGAATTTTGGGGAGAATCTTTGTTATCACGAAAGATCTTGATAGTTCCTTTGGCAATTAAGGCTTGTTCAATAATAACTCCTTTGGAAACTAGTTCGTCAAAGGTGCTAGCACTTTGCAATTGTAGTTGGAATGACAGTTCAGGATGAAGATTTTGAACAAAGATGTCAAGCTGTTGTTTCTCAGGGATTTCCCATGATAATTTGCTAGCCATATTACGCCATCGTTGGGTAAATGAGGAAAAGGTTTCACCATTGCGTTGTTTGTTGTTGACAAGGTCATTCATGTTTACCTCATGTTCAATGTTGAAGGCAAAATGTGATCAAAACTTGTTTGCCAATTCTGAAAAAGTCTTAATTCCTGGAGGTAAATGGGAAAACCATTCGAGAGCTTGTCCTGCTAAGCTTCGAGGAAATAGTCTCAAAAGATATGTATCATCATAGGCAACATCGAGACATGCCACGAAAAAGGCTCGAAGATGGTCGTCCGGATTTCCTTTCCCTTTGTACTTATCAAATTGTGGGATTTCAAAGTGTGGTGGAAAAGGTATCATATTAAGAGACTTGTCAAATGGATAGGCGCATATGTTTTCGAGAGAGAAAGGTTTCTTGCCTTGTCCTACCCTTTCATCGATCATCTGTTGGATATCGGCTGAGGATAACTGCTGTTGTTGCGAAGGGGGTGGAGTGTGATATGAGACATATTGTGGTTGCGGTTGTGGTTGTGGGATGTACGAAGCTGTGACTGTGTGTTGGGGTTGTGTGCCCACAATGTATGTCAAGGGAGTGGTATGTGACATGTATGTGTTAGAGGATTGCTGTCCTTGAGACACAAGTGGCAAGTGGGTGTGCATCACATGAGAAGCGGATGTTGGATTGATAGTAGCAGATGGTTGGGAAGTTGGGATTGAATTCATGACATGGTAAGTGACGGAGGGATTGGTAGATACAATAGAAGGGTGAACATTGGGATTGGTATTTTGGACAATATGAGGATTGGTATATGTCATGTGTTGGGTGATATTAGAGAAGCCTTGGGTAGCATAAGATGGATTGATGGTGTGTGAAGGATTGGAAGAAGCGCGCAGCATGGATGTAAGCTGATCAACATAAGCGATCTTATTGTTTGGATTGGCTTGAGAAATGAGGGAATCACTCATGTCAATGAGACTAACGTTGGGATTATAGGATAACATGGAGGAATTAGTAGTTGGTGTATGAGATGTGGTAGAGTGTAATGGTTGTGAAGCATGGACAACATGTGTTGTTGGAATGGTTTGAGAGGTATGCACACCATAAGACATGGGAATTGCTTGTGATGCTCGAAGTGTTTGTGCTTGCGTTACATGGACAGCTTGTGTTACTTGAGGCATGGAAACAGTCATGGTAGAAGGAGAGATATGTTGAGGGACATGAAAAGGTGGGATGTTGAGATTTTGTGACATGAGAGGAAGCACATTGGTGGGCACTATCAATGGTTCTAAAGTATGCTCTGATCGTGGTAACTCAAATGAAGCAACAATAGGCAATGAGGATGGTGTTTGCAAGGTAATAGAAGATGATGTGACTATAGTAGATGGTCTATTCGCAACAACAGCAGTAGTGTTGGGATCGTGCTCTCTAATAGTGGATATATCAAAGTCTTTAGGTAGTTTAGCACCCATGCGAGCAAGTTGGAGAAAACAGCGATTAGGCTCAGATATCATGAGTTTCTCAACTTGGTCCCATAGATAGGTATCTTGGAATTCTAATGAGTCGTCTTGAGATTGTTCTTCGAAAGTTTCCAAGGATGGTGGAGGTTGCATTTGTTGTGAAGATGATTCGCCCCTAGTGTACCCTTGAGGTATAAACATATGAGAAGGCATACCAGTTGTGAATTGAGTTGCGTCCTTAAGAGGTGTCGTGAATTGTTTCATCTCAGCTTGCAATTTGGCATCCATCTCAGCTTTCAATTTGGCTTCTATTTCAGCTCGATATTGACTCCTAGTTTGAGGCATGATGTTGATGATGAAGTTGAGCTTGTCAAAGTTTTGAGACCCAAAAGATGATAGTTGGTTGATTGGTTGTTGTTTTGGTTTGCTGGTTTGGCTAAGTTGCTTGGTTGATTTGTTTTGGCTGAGTTGTTGTTGGTTGTCCCTAGAGGTAGCTTAATCACTTAAGGGAAAGATTGTTTGCTGTTGATGTTTGTTGGAGCTAAAGCTAAAGGAGATTGTTTGCTGAAGCTAAAGCTGAAGGATGTTTGTTGACTGAAGCTAAAACTGAAGGTTGTTTGCTGATTGAAATGATTGGGTTGATGTCTGATTTGCTGGTTGGGGTCTCAAAAAGATGGAAAAGCTCATGAGTTGTGATTGATTGATAAGCTCAAAATAGGAGACAAAGTCCAGGTATTTGCTGTTGATCAAAGAGAAGTCTGAAAGCTGATGTTTGAGGTTCAAGCAAGCTGGTCTTGAGGCTAATTCAGCTGATGCACTGAGATTTGCAGGAATTTTAGCTACAGGCGACTGATGATAGCTCAAAGGCGACTCAAAGGATGCTAAAAGCGATTAATGATAGCTCAGATGTGACCTGGTTTAGTTTCGACAGAAAAATGACAGTGCTAACCAGAAGCGAATGCTATGCCAGAGGCGATGACTGTTGGTTCAAAGGCGATGACTGTTAGTTCAGAGGTGACTCAGATATCCCTAAAGGCGACAGTCTGTTGTTCAGAGGCGAGCTTGTTCAGGAATCAGGCGAATAACTGCGGCTTAAAAGCATCCGACTTAGAAAATATGCGACTGGTTATGACTCATATGCGACTTGGTTCAGACAGTAGGCGATCAGTTGTGGTTCACAAGCAATTCTGTTCAAGCAAAAGGCGATCAACTGTGGTTTAAAAGCAACTCTGTTTAGGCAATATGCGGGTAGTTGTTGTTTAAAAGCGACGCAGTTTAGGCAATATGTGAGTCACTACAGTTTAGAAGCGATGTCTGTGGCATATGCGAACAATTTAGGTTCAAAAGCGACTGTGTTTGTGTAACAGTGGTTTGATTTTGCAATTTTTCAGCAAGAAAACAATGATAACAGTCACTCACACTCACAACAAGCACAAACTGATACAACCTAGGCTAGGATAGGACAGTATCTGTTGAATCCCCTAGCTGCGCCTATTCAAAGCGGGTAGCTCCAGGATCTTGGTAGCACCGGCTCCTCCTTACATTTGCACACACTTCTCACACATACCAAGATCCGGGATTCTTATAAGGCTTGACCCTCTCCAAACCTTTAGATTGTCCCTGCTACCTCGGCTAAGAACCGCATGAATCGGGGCTGCTTCAAGGGTTTTGCCCTCTACGTCAACAGATAGAAGGTTTTTGGCTACTACACAAAGTTGCTAATAAGGGCATCCGTTCGGGTGGCTATACGTGCGGCAGCGCTACTCTCCGTTATGGAGTCTCCCAGCCTCCAAGGGTTGCGCCTTGGAGGGTTTTGGGGGAGGTCGGCTGTCGGTATAACACAACTGCACCCGTTGTTTGTGGCTTTCGACACAAACACTTTTCTTATATAGCAGTTCGGAAGGACTTGGATTTAGCCCGTTACCGCTTGGGTCGTATCCCTTCTCACACCGGGAAGGCAGGCCCTCTAAAGATAATGACAAGTTCTCATACACCCAAGATCCATTTGATAGGCAAGGGGAGAGGATACTTTTGTCATTAAATTTGGGTTACAATCAGGCACATGCAAGCAATCAAAAAAGATAAATCAAGCATGGAGCAAGCAGTAGTTCATTTTAAGCACCAAGCCCAAATATGCCTAATTTAGTGAAAAAAAACCACAAATCTTGGACTGATCGAACCTGCAACAGATATGTCAGTAGTTTGATAACCTCCTTTCTTGGACAGATCGATAAGATGCTGCGCAAATACCTAATTAATAGCCAAAAATCAAACTGGAACTGAAACAGACTTGAAAACAACAGAACTTTACCAGATGTGATTCACTGTTGATTAAAAGCGACCTCTATTATATCAGAGGTGAAATACTACAGATCATATGCGATGCGTAAAAACACAGCATGTGACCTCTGTCAGCTCATAAGCGATGCACATTGGCCATAAGCGATCGGTTGAGGGCTGGATGCGACCTGTTTCTGCAAAAACACAGCCGATAAACAAAACCCTAGCCTAACAGGTGAACAATATCAGTCCATAAGCGATACAAATGAATGCAAAAGCGGCCTCTGTCGTGTCATATGCGATCCCGATATACCAGAAGCGACCTGTTGTAAGTCGAAAGCGACCTGGCTGTGCAAAACAAAAAACTAAACCGTAACCTGCACAGGCGAACATTATTAGCTCATAAGCGTCTCAGATCAGAATAAAAGCGCGCACTGTTAGGTCAAAAGCGATGCAAAATTGTGCAAAGGCGGCCCCTGTTAGGTTAAAAGTGATCTGATTATGTGCAAAAGCGGCGGCTATTAGGTCAAAAGCGGCAAATACAGTGAACACAGTCGCATACATTACAGGCGATCATTTTAAAGATAAAAGCGATACGTTTTACCTGAAGCGACAACTATTTGTTTCAAGGCGATCCAGAGAGGATAATGCGGCCTATTCCAGCATAAAAGCGACGCAGAAATTCAGAAGCGGCGGCTGTTCGTTTAAAAGCGACTGGAATTTTCTGCGAGCACCTGCAAAATCTGATCTTCAAAGAAACAACTCCAAAAAAAAATGAAGTTAATCAGGGAAGTGAGCCCACCGGGCGTGCCAAAATGTGATAGGTGAAAGTCAGGTGTGGAAGATCAGACATAGTCATGAAACCCTAACCCTACCATCATCAAGGAATCTAACCTAAATGAAATCAAAGGATAATGCAATTCAAGCATAACATCACCTAGACCGTGCGATTCCTTGTTTGAGAGAGAGATGTGGACTGCTTCTTCAACGATAAGCAATTACAAAGCTGAAAGCTGTCATTGATGGATGATAAAAGCTCGAATGCTCGAATGCTCAAGATGATAATGGAGGTGCTATATGATTGCTGGATTACTAGATTGCTGGATTGCTGGCTTGCTGGATTGCTGCTATGGAATGAAAGGGTGTTTATATAGAACTCAACCAAGATCAATCAACGGTGGAGATTCAGAGGCTATGTGAATGGCTAAGATTGAAAGTTACTAAATTTAGGTCCAATTAGTTGTGCATGTGAAAGATTTTAAATGAAAGTTGTCTTACAACACATGATGAATGGGAAATGGACAAGTGTTGAAATGTGATAAATGATAAAGGCTTAATTCAAATAAAGTATTTGAATTAGTTGGGATATGAGTTGGAAATTAATTAAATAAATAAAATTTATTTAATTAATAGGATAAATGCATAAAAAGAGATAAGACATGATGTGGAATTAATTAAATAAATACAATTTATTTAATTAATTGGCTAAGTGAATGAGAATGGGATTTTAATTAAATAAATAAAATTTATTTAATTAATTGGATAATGGATTAGTGATTTAACAAGGTGTCGCTAGACATGGACAAATTTGGGTGTCTACAATAACATTCTGTGATTCTATGATGCATATGATAGATATGTTAGTTGTATATTTTCTATATTTAGCTCAAGGTTCCAATCTTGGGAAGATACTCTTTTGTGGAATCTATGATGGTTATGACACATCATAAGATGTTTTAAGAGGCTAGATTTAGTCTTGGGCACCCAAACTTTGCATGGCTATTTCTGGACAAGTGTAAGATGCTTGTAAGATGGTAATTAATGTTTACAAGTTGGAGAATCTTAGGAGAGAGAAGGTGAACATCTAGAATGGAGTGAAAAATATTTCTATAAGTAGTTTCCATGTATTTTTTTCTACAATATAGATTTTAGGTACTCAGGTGCCACAGGAATGTTGTCGGATTGAAGACTGAAGGATATATTGGTGGTGTTGTTGTATTGTACAATCTTTTGCAGATTAATACAAACATTGGGCCTCTTTCCTATGTGGAGTTTTTTTACCCACAAGGGTTTTCTCCACATTAAACACTATGTCATTGTGTCTTGTGTTGAGTTCTTCATGTTTGGCATTTTCTCTGTAGTGGGTTTTATGTTTTGATTACAATCTCCATTGTTAATGTACACCTAAAGATTGCTGAAATTTATTTGAATCAGATTTCTATTAAAGTAGTGTTGATATCATTTCTAACATTTGGTATCAGAGCCTAGCCATCTTTGACTCTTGGGTGGTAGTGTGGAAGCTATAGCTGTAGTGGAAGATTTGGTTGCATTTGTTTTGCAGATATTGTGTTGTTATTATGGTTGCATCCACCATTGCATCAACCTCTCGATTGGACATTGAGAAATTTAACAGAACGGGGTATGAGTTGTGGAAGATGAAAATGAAAGATTTATTGGAAGAAAGAAACCAATGGTTGGTTGTCCAAAAAGAGAAGAAACCCTATGATGTCTCTCTAGATGAGTGGGCAAAACTGGATAAGAAGGAATGGGGAACCATCAGTTTGTGTTTGTTAGATTTTGTCCTATTGAATGTCATAAAGGAAGAGATTGCACACAAGTTGTGGAAATGGTTGGGTGAGATCTATCAAGCCAAGAGTATGGTAAATAAACTTTATTTAAAATGAAAGTTGTTTTCTTTGAAAATGAAAGAGGGTGAGTCAGTTACAGAGCATTTAAATTGTTTTACTTTGTTGATGAGTCAGCTTGCTTCAGTAAATGTTGAAGTAGATGAGGAAGATAAATGTATCTTGCTTCTTTGTTTTTAACCTGAATCATGGGAAAATGTCATTTTGGCTATAACTGCTAACCTCACAAATCTGAAGTTGGATGCTCTTGTTGCAGTTTTACTGGCACAAGAATTGAGGAAGAAGAGTTCAGATAGTTTAGGTGATGCTCTCAGTATCAGGGGAAGGTATAATGAAAGAGGACCAAAGGGAGATTAGAAAGGGGCTAAGGACAAGTCCAAAGGCTAGTCCTAAACTCTTGGTAAAAAGAACAGAGTTAAGTGTTGGAATTGGGGTAAAAGGGGACATGTGAAAGAGTACAAAAACCCCAAAAAATAGTGGGAGAGTGCTTGGGATAAGTCCTCGAATGCAGGTGAAGAATTTTTACTTTTTGCATGTAATCTTGTTTCTAATGATCACTGGTTGGTTGACTCAGGATGCTCATTTCATATGACCCCACATAAGGAATGGTTCTCCACATAAGAAGAATATGATGAAGGTAATATCTACCATGGTGACAACTCTTCATATACCATTGTTGGGAAAGGAAAGGTATTGTTGTGTTTCAGTGATGGGAGGATTAAAACCCTGCCTGGTGTTTTGTATGTTCCTGGAAGAGCTAGAAATCTAATTTTAGTTTTGAAGTTGAATGATTTGGGAATGCATGTGACATTTGACAAGCATGGCTATAGATTGGTGAGAGGGAACTTGGTGGTAGTGAAGGGGAAGAGATTGGGAAACCTGCTCAAGATTGAAGCCACTATAGTTTGTAATGCCTCATATGTATCTGAGGCTACTACTGAAAATATATGTATGTTGTTGTATTGTAGATTGGGCCACACAAGTAATAATGTACTAAAAACTATTAAGAATAAGGAATTGTTGGATAGTTTCTCTTATTCTGATGAGCACTTTGATTTCTATGAGCATTGTGTGTTTGGTAAACAAAACATAAATTCATTTCCTTCAGGAATTAATAGAGCAAAAGAGAAATTAGAAATTATTCAGATGAATGTGTTTGGACATGTGGATATTGAATCTATTGGAAAATCTTGTTATTTTGTTACCTTCATTGATGATGTCTCTAGATATACATGGATTTATTTTATGAAACATAAATCTAAAGTTTTCACTAAGTTTAAGGAATTCGAAGTATTAGTAGAGAACCAATCAGGTTTAAAGATAAAAATATTAAGATTTGACAATGGAGGGGAATATTGCTCAAAGGAATTTTATGAGTTTTGCAAGTATGCAGGTATAATCAGACAAAAGACAACTCCGTATACACCACAACAGAATGATGTTGCAGAAAGGATGAACTGAACAATTATGGAAAGGGCCAGAAGTATGCTTAGTAATGAATAGTTGGATAAATGCTTGGATGATATTCTAATTTTCAGTAAGACAAAGGAAGAACATTTGCAACACCTGAGACAAGTATTGTAAATATTGAGAGAAGAGAAATTGCTGATAAAGACCAAGAAGTGTAGTTTCATGAAGGAAGAATTGGTATACTTGGGATTTGCAATTTCTACGGAAGGATTGAAGATGGACCTTGAGAAAGTGAGAGCAATTGTTGAATGGCCTACATCAGAGAAAAATGGAGAAGTTAGATCATTTCATGGATTGGTTAGTTTCTACCGAAGTTCATCAGAAATTTCAGTTCAATTTGTAACCCTGTGATAGAGACAATGAAAGGTGATAGAAAATATTTCAAGTGGACATCAAGAGAAAATAAAAGTTTTGAATTGTTGAAGCAGAAGGTGATGAGAAACTTGTTTTGGCATTATTGGATTTCAATAAGGTATTTCAAGTAGATTGTGATGCAAGTGGGAATGCAATTGGAGCAATGTTAAGTCAAGAAGGAAGACCTGTAGCATATTTCAATGAGGAGTTGAATTATGCAAGGAGAACATATTTAATTTATGATCAAGAGTTCTATGCCATAATTCAAGCCTTGAAGAAGTGGAGACATTACTTCTTGCCTAAGGAATTTGTGTTGTATATAGATCATCAATCTTTGAAATATTTGAACAGTCAAGGTAAGTTAAATAAGAGACATATGAGATGGGTAGAGTTCATGCAGACATGTTAGGAGCTGTTTAAGAGTCAAGGTAAGTTGAATAAGAGACATATGAGATGGCTTACCTTCTTGACTCAAAACAGCTCCTATAGCACTACCATTAGCATCACAATCTACCTGAAACACCTTATTGAAATCTAGAAGTGCCAAAATAGGTTTCTCTGTGACTTTCTACTTTAATGTGTCAAAGATTTTATCTGCTCCTTTAGTCCATTTAAACTCTTTTCTATCCCCTCTCATTGTCTCAATTAGGGGTGCACAAATGCTACTAAAATTCCTTATAAACTTTCTGTAAAAACTTGTCAAACCATGAAAAGAGCATACCTCTGTTGCACTCCTTGGCATAGGCCATTCAATGATAGCCCTTACTTTTTCTGGGTCCATCTTAAGACCTTCCCTTGAGACAAAAATTCCCAAGTATACCAACTCCTTTGAAAAAATACATTTCTTTAGATTAATCAGCAACTTCTCCTCCCTCATCTTCTCTAAAACTCTTCTAATATGCATCAGATGCTCATCCCAAGTCTTGCTGAAAATCAAGATATCATCCAAATAAATAATAACAAAACTTCCCAAAAATTCTTTCAGTACCTCATTCATGAGCCACATGAATGTGCACGGTGTATTGGTTAGCCCAAATGGCATGACTAACCACTCATACAAACCTTCTTTGGTTTTGAAGGCTGTCTTCCACTCATCTCCTTCTCTGATATGGATCTGGTGATACCCACTCTTCAGGTCAATCTTCGTGAAGTACTTAGCTCCACTCAAACAGTCCATTATGTCATCCATTTTGGGCAATGGAAATTTGTACTTGATCATGATCTTATTAATGGCTCGAGAGTCTGTACACATTCTCCACTCTCCATCTTTCTTTGGTGCTAGTAGTGCAGGTACCACACAGGGACTTAGGCTCTCTCTTATCAATCCCTTCCTCAACAACTCTTGATCTTGTCTATTCAACTCTTCACTCTTGGCTAGAGTCATTCTATGGGCTGCCTTATTCAGTAAGCTGGCTCTTGGTATCAAATCCATTTGATTACTTATCTTCCTTACTGGTGGTAAACCTTCTGGTACATTATTAGAGATAATGTCCTAAAATTCTTCCAACATATCTGAAACTTCTACTGGTACATTTTCACATTTCTCTTGACTAATCTTAAGAATCAATGCAAAGAAATGACACTCATGCTTCATACACTCTAAAAAATTTCTACCATCTACAAGCAAATTCTGGTAGTACTACATACCTTTTCTTCCACCTCCTTCAAGGGATTCAACTTATGACAAACTCCATCCTTTGTTAGGGAGTATGTGTTTGCACGGCCATCATGGACAGTGCTCCTATCATACTACCATAGCCTCCCCAATAACATATGACATGCATCCATCGATATGATGTCACACAACACCTCATCATGGTAGTCACTTCACTAAACACTGCTCATTGACCAAAGCTCTATGGTCCTTCTGCAACCATGCAATCCAATATGGATGCGGATGCTTTCTTCTTGTCAACTTCAACTTGTCAACCATCTTCTCTGAAACAAGATCATCAGTGCTTCCACTGTCAATAATAATATCACAACACTTACCTTCACATTTGCACCTTGTGCAGAATAAACTCTTCCTCTAATTAGGTTCTTTCTCCATATTCAACAAAGTTCTTCTAACAATTAGGGTTTCTCCCCTTTCAGCATCTTCAGAGCACTCATATTGCACATCTTCATCAACATATGCAACTTGTGCATTACCTTCAGGTCTTCTATTTGTCCTTCCTTGATGTTGTGGACACTCGTATGCTTGATGCCCTTCTTCTCCACATTGGAAATAGGTTTCTTTGAAACCTCCTCTTCCAGGTCCTTGCCCATGTCTATCTCTTCCTCTTCCTCTTTGCTCACCATTGTTCTAGTCACGAGGACGGTAGGTATTATCTCCTCTCTGATTTCAACTAGTGCCAGTTTCTTCACTTTTCTTTGAATCTTCATTTCGGCCCCCATAGGCTCTTCCACCAGTCCTTCCGCCTTGACCTCTTCCCCTTTGCTTGCTATCAAATCTTTTATTTAGCTTCTCTTCCACCTTCAAGGAAAACTGGTATGCATCTTCATACTCGAAATACTCCTCCATGTCATTGATCTAATCAATAAGCTGTTCTAGATTTAAATCTCTAGAATATGTAGAAACTTCGATCTTGGGCCTCTTTCCAATCTTAGAAATGGCCCTCAACAACCTAACCTCTACAGGATCTTTTGCAGCTTCTTGTTCTTCCTCAGATAGCTCCTCTTCCGCTTCATCCTCACTTTCTTCTCTTGTTCTTGGCTCAAACCCTCTTCACAGCTCCTCTTGCAATGCATCGATTTGTATTTTCCTGGCTCTAAAACCCTCTTCCATCAAAGCATTCCTCCCAATACGATTTCTTTGTGGAGGCATCTTGATCTCCGTAGAAAACCCACAACCTTAGGCCCTGGTGCAAACTACCTCATGGTCGACGATCTGTCCACACACTTAGGAACCCTTGCTCTGATACCGCTTGATGAAGGGGATAAATCAATAAACACCCAACAATAGAAATTGTACACATATAATAGAAATTTATTTATTGATTTGGACAACTTATTACATTATAAAATCTCAAATACAATCAGAGGAATCAACCCTCCATAGGTTGCAACACATTACAGCTTCCTCTCACAAGACTCCAAAATCATCTGCCATCTACAACCCCAAATCTGCCAGGGTTTCTATTTTCCCACCTATTCTTGACTCTACACTTTCCCCCTTAACTCTACTAATGACCAGGGTTCCCAAAAATGGTTATTAATAGCCTTTTTGGTAGCAAACAACCTAATTTCAAAATTTGCAACTCCCTCCAAAAATAGGTCAACTTCCAGGAGCCATAACTTTTGATCCGGGTGTCCAATTGACAAATTGTTTTATGCGTCAGAAAACTTGTGGAGTTCTCTACACGCTAAGAATTAGCTCTATTGGTTCCAACCATTTTTGGGCTCGTACGGGGCCGTTTAGTGCCTCAAACCCAAGTTTGAATAATTTTCAGGTGTTTTTTGAGAAACGAAAACTTTAATATCTTTCAGCTCGCAAATGATCTTTACGTGATTCCTTCGCCAAAGTTCTTATTTTTCCATTATAAAGCTTCCTGTAAATTTTCACTTCAATCCATGCCTAAATGCAAACTTTCTAAAAATAGCAGGTTGTTATTTTTAGCAATTTGGAAAAACTAAAAGTTCTACATCATTATTCAAGCGATTATGGAATCAAAACCACAAATTTTGAAAAGAAATGGAAAGAACATCAACAATTTTGAAACACATCTTTTTTTGGGTGATGCAAGATTACCCTTACACCACTGGATGCTCCTATATCAATAAGTGGGATCAGTTGTAAACTGAATGAGAGAGTGGTCAGTTGCATTACCAATTATCTTACATTTGATGGAGTGGTAGAAACTGTTTCATTAAGAGCTTTGAAGCATCATTAATTGGCATGACTCACCTTGATCATAAGGGAGATAAGATTCGTAGTTAGAGGACACACATACGTGGGGGATCATTTTGGAAAACATAGAGAGTAGGTCACAGCCAGAACACAGGCATGTGGATGACATCATTTAGGCTGAGTGAATAGTAAACATAGTTGCAGATAGCTCTTGTGCCATCGCTAGGTATCATTCAATATCTATGTGGAAACAATAATAGAATTGTAAGGATTTATAATGTCTTTTGTTTGCATGCTTCAAGGAATCGATATTATCTCTTTTCATATGTTTGTGATATTCGATTCTTAATCAGCAAACCTGTTAATGAGTGTTTTCATTATGTTTAAAACCTTTGGAGTTAATGATTGTCGCCATTATCACTAGCTAGCCAATGCTATCAAAGGCTATTAGCCTGAGTCAAAAACCATAGAAATGTGTAGAAGTCGGTCTATTGAAAGATATAATTGTAGAATATTATTCCAATACATCGTAGAGGTCTTCTTTATGAGTGGTCGATCACATAGAAAAATATAGTCGATTAAGAGAAGGTTCGACATTAAGAAGGACCGAGAGTTGATTATTGAGATATTTATATCATTCTTATATATATCAAGTACCATTTAGAACTATGATAGGATTGTAAACATAGTTGAGTAGGATGCTTAAATCTTTGAGGTGGTTAATGGAAGTATAAGAACCATTTCTTGTTAAGTTACGAATAACTATAATGGTTGTTTTCCAAGAGAACTTAGAATCTCATTAAGCTTAGGAAGATACTTTTTTCATTATAAATCAATGGAAATGCTTCGATAGAAATATGAAGGATCGTAGGGTTATCCTTAGTAATTTTTACATGAGAGTATCTTTGTAGGAAACCAGTATGATATGATTAAATGAAGTCTAACGAGATAAAAATTTGAGAGGAATTATATTCGAGTATATATATGTGTCATGACTATTGAAGTCATCATGAATAGGTAAACCGAGAATATTCATATTTTCGTATAAGGGGACATATCTATATTGAACGATAGTTCACTCTTTTTTTTTCAATTTAGATAAAGTATGAGTTGTTATTAACCTAGTCTCATTGATATGAGTTTTGGATAATTTGTAAAGCCATATTATTATAGGATATTATGTAAAACTTAGAGTTGAACTGAAAACAAATGATTAGATAAGACATATAGATTTGTCTAAGTTTGAGAAAAACCAGTATCATGTCAAAATGATTCAATTGAATTGTCAACTTAGTTGATAAGGGAAAAACTGTGGAAATACGATAGTATCCAAGTTGAGTAGGGGTGGGTGAACATAATGACAACGTTCATTATGAATGATATTGATAATAAAAACTTTGGCCAAAGTAATGCAATTGTCTTCTGCATGCATTATCGGTTCATTGTATCTAGAATTGTATAACCTATCAGAAATCATACTTAGCTAGAGGGTATCTAGGGTTGTATGGTTGATAGAGTTGTGTAGGATACAACACTATGTACTCATGATAGGCAAATTACCACTAGTCACCTTTGGTCTACATCCGTTGTGAAGGGTAGGGCCACTTCCTCTGTGGAAGAAGTGTGGGAGACCACTAATTTGTGGATGGAGGTAAGTCACTAGAAGGATACTCTCTCTCTCCAAGCAGAAGATATGCCAGGACTTGTGATAAAGATGTCAGATATTCAACAATAGTATTTATTCCAAATTGTCTATGTAATTGATTTACATTGTAAACTATGTCCTTGAGAAAGACTTCATGATGTAATGCTCTTTGTAAAGGAAAAATCTTGTAATTATTAATATTGGTTTATGAGTTAAATAAAGGAAAAATTTTCTCTATCTCATTTTTATCTTGTTAAATTACTCTATGGTAAATTTTTCTAGCTTTACTATGTTTTAAGAATGTGGATGTTACATATGGTATCAGAGCTACTAGGTTCAACACTAGGGCTTATGAGACCACTATGCTTGCCTGTAGACAACATTATGCAGTTAGCTAATGTTTGAAAAATTTCTATGCTAGGATGGTACATCTTAAAAAGATAGCAAGAAAGTCTGTTAATACGAGTCAACGTTTCCTTAAAGCAAAAAGATAGCGTGAGGCCATTATCAAAACCTTTGAGGGAACCAATGATGAAAGTGACATTGGTTAAGTGATACGGAAACTCTAGCGACTGCCTTAACTCGAATCAAGCGAGTGAGAAGGGAGTCCTTGGAAAGAGTTAAATGTGTGGAAATAATTATTGTTAGGTGAGATCCCTGCATACCCTCAACTATTGAGATCATAGAAGTTAGGTCCGATAGTGAGTTAGAGGGTTATATACCGCGAGATTATGTATCAGAAAATGAGTCTGAAGGATATACTCCTCTTGAGCATGACTTTTGAAGTCATATCTTGTAAAAATGAAGAATACTCTTTACTTTTGAAATGAAATAAATAAAAAAGAGTTGTTTTTGTGCCAAACTATTGTTTAAATTGAGTTTATTATGTTTAGATTTAATGGGAGGCATTATAATCTTAAAGTAATGGACAACTCAATATTCTCAGTTGTGAGAAATCAATAAACATGGTTCGAACAAGGACTAACCAAGGAGAAAGTGAAGAGGAAAACCACCTGCCAAATAATAAGCTGGACCAAATCATAACCATGCTTGAGTAAACCAAGAAAGACTAGGTGATTTGGAAAAGAAGGTGGATGATAAAGGAAATTCTGAGGGAGGAGGTGAAAACTCTCATGGTGAAAGTGGAGAAAATCATGAAGATCATAGTAAGAGTATAGAAACTAATAAAGAGGCAAGGGATAGACTAACCTCAGAGCTCTCTAAAGACTTGAAGAAGGTCACTCCCCCAAAATTTGATGGGATAGAGATTGGAGATGCTGTAGAAGCTTGGTTAACATAAATGGAAAAATACTTCAAGATAAGGAATTACTCGGAGGTGACCAAGGTGGTATGGGGAGCATTCCAACTGGCAGGAGAAGCATCCACTTGGTGGATGAATGAGAAGATGGAATTGAATTTAAGTTCTCTAAGGGTAACTTGGGATGAGTTCATGGAACTCTTTCGCAAGAGATGGTTACCACAACTCTATTTTGATCAGAAACTGACTAATTTTTAGAATATTTGACAAGGAGATATGACAATGGTGGAATATGGAGAAAAAATTCACCCAACTCCTAAAATATGTTCCACAGTATCAAAAGGAGGAGAGATTCAGGATCAGGAAATTCATCATGGGTCTAAATGCTCAAATCGGTGTAGAAGTAGATGTACATGGTCCCATAACAATGGATCAAGTGTATGAGAAAGCAATCAAGCAAGAGCAAAAGCTAAAATCCATCTTGGCTTATCATGATAGAAATCACAAGAGGTTTAATGGAACTCCTAACAATCAACCATAGAAGAAAAGATATGAAAAGAGCTCTGATAACAAGAGGAAGGATAAAGGATCTCAGGAGAACAAGGGTGGATCTGGTAATGAGAAGAAGAATGGCAACTAAAAAAGAAATGAGGATAACAATGGGAAGACTTCAGATAAGAACGGACCCATTGGGGGATGCTTTACTTCTGGGGGCGACCATTATGCAAATCATTGCCCTAAAAAGAATCAAAATGGTCAACAAAGAGGTACTACACTATCTACTCAGCAAGAAGCATTCCAGCAAAGGATTCATGCATCTCTCGACAATCATCAAGTAGAGTATCAAATCACACCTATTGAGATGATAGGTACTTTGTTTGAAGTCCATATATCTATTTTGATTGATACAGGAGCCACAAAAAATTTTGTTTCTCCTAAAATTTTGAATAAGTTTCCTAGAAAAGATGGATACAGGTCTAAACCTTGGTCAGTAGAATATGCTAACCAATTTAAGGCTTAGGTAGAGAAATGTTTGTTTGAAGCAAAAATTGACCTCCCTAGTTTCTCAACTGAAGTAAACCTGTATGTAGCTCCCCTAGGTTCCTATGATGTAATCCTAGGAATGAGTTGGTTATGGAAGCATAGAGCTAAGGTTGACTATTTTTCAAACATAGTTGAATGCTTAGATGATTTATGAAATCAAACCCAATTCCAAGGGATTCAAAGAAAAGTTAAAATTAGACCTATCTCTACCAAGCAATTGAAAAGGGTTAGACGGAAAGGTTGTCAGTTGTTTGTAGTCAAAATGGAACAAGTGGAGGAAGTGATAGAAAACCCTAGTTCATCTTTTGAAGAAAAGTATCCTTTTCTTTAGGAATTTCAGGATGTGTTTCCAGAAGAACTTCCACGACTACCTCCCAAAAGGGTTTTTATTTTACAATTGATATTAAACTAGGATCTGAGCCTATATCAAAAGCACCCTACCATATGACAACTATGGAGTTAATGGAGTTAAAAGCCCAATTACAAGAACTGTTGGCAAAAGGTTTGATCAAACCCAGTGTTTCACCTTGGGGTACCCCAGTTATATTTGTTAAGAAGAAGGATGGAACCCTTCGATTGTATATAGATTATCGTATGCCTAATAAAGCAATGGTAAAGAACAAATATCCTTTGCCACATATTGATGATCTTTTTATCAGATGCGTGAAGCTGTTGTATTTTCAAATTTTGATTTACGATCAAGTTATCAATAGTTAAGACTGAAGGATGAGGATATTCATAATACAGCTTTCAGACCTAGATATGGGCACTATGAGTTCATGGTGTTGCCATTTGGTTTTACAAATGCACCTGTTGGATTCATGAATCTCATGAACAATATATTCAAAGATTGTTTGGACAAGTTTGTTTTAGTCTTTCTAGATGATATACTCATTTATTCTAAGAATGAAGAAGAGCATCAACGACACTTGCAAATAGGTCTGCAACGATTAAGAGAACATAAGTTATATGGAAAACTATCAAAGTGTATATTCTTTTAGAAGGAGATTCAATATCTAGGTCATATTATTTCTACTGATGGAATATCTATTGATCCTACAAAAATCACAGCTATTCTAGATTAGTCTTTACCAACAAATGTGCATGAGGTGTGTAGTTTCATGGGCTTGGCTGGCTATTATAGGAAGTTTGTTTTAAATTTCTCCAGTATTTCTAGTCCAATCACTTCCCTACAAAGGAAAGGAAAGAGATTTGAATGGACAGACAAATGTTAGGATACATTTGATCTCTTAAAAGAAAAGTTAACTATAGCTCCAATTTTGAAAGTCCCTGATCCTGAAGGACAATTTGAGGTAATTACAGATACCTCAAGAGAAGGATTAGGAGGAGTTCTTATGCAAGATGGAAGAGTGATAGCATATGAATCAAGGAAATTGAAATCCTATGAGAAGAATTATGCACCGCATGATCTAGAATTGGCAGAGTAACTCATGCTTTGCAGATGTGGAGACACTATTTGTTGGGGAAGACTTTTGTACTTAAGTTAGACCATCAAAGTCTTAAGTATATTTTCTCTCAACCACATCTGAATGCTTGACAAAGGAGATGGTTAGAATTGATATCTAACAATGATTTTGAAATAAGCTAGATCAAAGGAAAAGAGAATAGAGTAGATGATGCTTTGAGTCGTAGAAGACATATAGCTTCTATTGTTTCTATTCATGGAAATTTCAAGGATTTGGTGTTACAAAATTTGTCTAGTGATGAGTATTATGAGAAGGTTAAGCAGGCTCTAAAATATAATCCTAGAGATCCAAGATATGATGGTTATCTAATAGAGTTTGATGGACTATTAATGTACAAGGGTAGAATGTATGTTCTTGTTTCAACTGGCTTAAGGGATCTAGTATGGAAAGAAGTTCATACTGCACCATATTCAGGACATCCAGGAGTGACCAAACTCCTAGCAGATGTTAAACCTCTTTATTTCTAGAAAGGAATGAAGAATGATGTTGCAATATTTGTGACAAGCTATTTAGAATGTCAGAGGGTAAAAGTAGAGAATCAACACCCTGCGGGATTATTGTACCCCCATGATGTCCCAGAGTGGAAATGGCAAGTTATTAATATGGATTTTGTTCAAGGTCTTCCTATGTCAAGGATTAGACATGATGCCATTTTAGTTGTGGTTGATAAACTCACAAAGGTAGCACATTTTAGACTAGGGAATTTGACTGATGGAACACCAGTGTTAGCTTTCAAATTTGTGCAAGAGGTGTTTAGATTGCATGGCTTCCTTGAAAAGATTATCTCGGATAGATATGTGTGTGTAACGTCAAGGTTTTGGAAAACTTTGTTTTCTATGCTAGGGACTAAACTCAACGTGAGTACAACTTACCATCCTAAAACTGATGGGAAAACTGAGAGAGTAAACTAGGTTTTAGAAGATTTGTTGTGAATGTATTGCATGGATCAACAATATAAGTGGGAAGAATACTTACCACTTGTGGAATTTGCTTACAACAATTCCTATCATTCTACTATTAAGATGGCACCATTCGAAGCATTGTATGGAAGAAGATGTCAAACTCCTATAAGCTAGGACAAGATAGAAGCTAGGATTAGCATCGGACTAGAAATGCTAGCTGAAATGGAAGAGAAGGTAAAGCCGATTAGAAAAATATTGGCAAAAGCCAATGATAGACAAAAGAGCTATGCAGATGCAAAGTGTGTTCCAAGGCAATTCACTATTGGAGAAAAGTTCTTTTGAGGGTGAAACCTCAGAAAAGTCCTATTAAGTTTGGGAAGTCTTCTAATCTAGCCCCTCGATATGTGGGACCCTTTGAAGTGCTTGAAGTAGTCAATCCGGTTGCCTACATAATTGCTCTACCACCAGCCTTGTCTAGAATGCACAATGTTTTTCATGTGTCTTATTTGAAGAAATATGTTGCAGGTGATAACCATATTTTGAATTGGAATTCTTTATAGATGTAAGATCTAGGGGTGGTCATGATTGAGCCACTCAACGTGTTAGAAATGTGCAAGCTCCGCTTGTGTAATAGAGAGGTCTTGCAATGCAAAGTCCAATGGGACCAATATGCTAAGGAAAATGCTACATGGGAGGATTACCATGAATTTTATCAAAAGTTTCCTCATTTATTTAATGTTGTTGATAGCTAAAAACAATTAACTTACTTTAGTTACTTTTTCTACTTTATATCATCGATGACGATGAATCTTTAGGGGAAGGATATGTTACATCCCCAATTTGTCTTGAATTATACTTTTTACTTTTTACTAGGACATAAGTAAAACTATTATGAAGCTTAGATTAATGACAAGGAAAGACCTGGATTATATTGAATATTATTTTGAAATTATGGAAATGATTATGATTTATCAATTTAGTATTTGCACTATGAGATTTAATTTATTATTTGACAAATGATGCACTAATCATGATTTGTTTGGCAACGAGTGTGATACAGGATCACAGGTTTTTAGATAACTCTTCGAGAAGAGAGAGAGTATCTTTCAAGGACCTTGGGTTACTAGTGGTCAATTTGCCAAGACGAGTATGATGTGTAACATGAGTTTGAACGAATGTGTCATATGAGGTAAGTTTTATCTTGTCAGTTTACTTTAAACCTAATCGACAGATAGTTGATACCTTTTGAATCTTTGAAAGTCATATTAAGTCATATTAGTCGTGACATTAATGACATCGTTTCAACATGAATTGAGACCATTTACGTCTAATGTAAAAGTTACGACATAATTGTCGTAATAAGTGGTGTTTTTATTTTGTGTCACTTAGGGTTTTGTTTGTCAACCCTGGAACATCTAAGAGAATTTCATCAAGTTAGATTTTCGTGTTCTAACGAAGGAATGTGATGGGGAGGTAAACTCGACCCATTCACAATATCTGTAAATCGTTATTTTATTGCTATTATTCTTATTGATTTAAATCGTAATCATCGAATGTGAATGATGATATGTAAGTCTTATTTAATATAAGCCATAGATGTATTTATAAACTGAAGAGGATAACACCTCACATTATTTAATAATCTTATCAATCGAATAACCTTAGGCATGTTATTTATGACACCCACATTAATTCAAATGATGGAATTTGGATCACTTAAAGTAATCAACCATAATAACCATCGACGGTTATGCTTGTGTCAACCTCTTTAAGAGGGAGTATGGTATTATAGTTGCATGCATTGAAAACTCTCCATATTCTGTGCCTCGAACGAATATGTGTTTATCTCTACTACATAAGTGGGATCAGTTGTAAACCAAATGAGAGAGTGGTCAGTTGCATTACCAATTACCTTACATTCAAAGGAGTGGTAGAAAACATTTCATTAAGAGATTTGAAGCATCATTAATTGGCATGACTCACCTTGAACATAAGGGAGATAAGATTTGCAGTTAGAGGACACACATATGGTGGCGATCATTTTGGAAAACATAGAGAGCAGGTCATAGCCAGAAGATAGGCATGTGGATGCCATCATTTAGGTTGAGTGAATAGTAAACACAGCTACAGATAACTCTTGTACCATTGCAAGGTATCATTCAATATCTTTGTGGAAACAATAATAGAATTGTAAGGATTTATAATGTCTTTTTTTTTGCATGCTTCGAAGAATTGATATTATCTCTTTTCATATGTCTGTGATATTCGATTCTTAATTAGTAAACCTATTAATGAGTGTTTTCATTATGTTTAAAACCTTTGGAGTTAATGATTATCGCCATTATCACTGGCTAGACGACACTATCAAAGGCTATTAGCCCGAGTCAAAAACCATAGAAATGTGTAGAAGTTGGTCTCTTGAAAGATATAATTGTAGAATGATATTCCAATACACCATAGAGGTCTTCTTCATGAGTGGTCAATTATGCAGAAAAAAATAATCGATTAAGAGAAGGTTCGACATTAAGGACCGAGAGTTGATTATTGAGATATTTTATACCATTCTTATATATATCAAGTACCATTTAGAACTATGATAAGATTGTAAACATAGTTGAGTAGGATGCTTAAATCTCTGAGGTGGTTAATGGAGGTGTAAGAACCATTTCTTACTAAGTTATGAATAACTATAATGGTTGTTTTTGAAGAGAAATTAGATTCTCATTAAGCTTAGGAAGATGCCTTTTTCATTATAAATCGAGTGATAACTCAATGGAAATGCTTCGATAGAAATATGAAGGATCATAGGGTTATCCTTTGTAATTTTTACATGGGAATATTTTTGTAGGAAACCAGTATGATATGATTAAATGAAGTCTAACGAGATAGGAATTTGAGAGGAATCATATTCGAGTATATATATGTGTCGTGACTATTAAAGTTATCATGAACAGCTAAATCGAGAATATTCAAATTTTCGTATAGGAGGAAATATCTATTTTGAACAATAGTTCACTCTTTTTTTTAGTTTAGATAAACTATGAGTTGTTATTAACCTAGTCTCACTGATATGAGTTTCGAATTATTTGTAAAGCCATATTATTATGGGATATTATGTAAAACTTAGAGTCAAACTGAAAACAAATGATTAGATAAGACATATAGATTTGTCTAAGTTTGAGAAAAACTAGTATCATGTCAAAATGATTCAACTGAATTGTCAACATAGTTGATAAGGGAAAAACTGTGGAAATATGACAGTATCCAAGTTGAGTAGGGGTGGGTGAACACAATGAAAACATTCATTATGAATGATATTGATAATAAAAACTTTGGCCAAAGTAATGTAATTGTCTTCTGCATGCATTGTCAATTCACCGTATCTTGAATTGCATAACCTATCAGAAATCATACTTAGCTAGAGGGTATCTAGGGTTGTATGGTTGATAGAGTTGTGTAGGATACAACACTATGTGACTCAGGATAGGTAAATTACCATTGGTCACCTTTGGTCTACATCCCTCATGAAGGGTAGGGCCACTTCCTATGTGGAAGAAGTGTGGGAGATCACCGGTCTGTGGATGGAGGTAAATCACTGGAAAGATGCTCTCTCTCTCTCCAAGCAGAAGATATGCAAGGACTTGTGATAAAGATGTCATATATTCAGCAACAATATTTATTCCAAATTGTCTATGTAATTGATTTATATTGTAAACTATGTCCTTGAGAGAGACTTCATGATGTAATGCTCTTTGTAAAGGAAAAATCTTGTAATTATTAATATTGGTTTATGAGTTAAATAAAGGAAAAATTTTCTCTATCTCATTTTTATCTTGTTAAATTACTCAATGGTAAATTTTTTTGGCTTTGCTATGTTTTAAGAACATGGATGCTACACTATCCTTGGGTTCCTTATTGTCATTGTTCTGTTGCCTTTTAGAAGTCTCTAAATTTGAAGCTTTGGTATTGTTCTAAAATTGCTTGATGAAAAAACTTCCTAGTCTTCCAGTATCACCATTCTAGCCCTTACTTTTAATATTGTAATTACTTTTTATCTGGGTAATTATAGCAGCCGTGAGGGCTCAAATTTCTTTAGAGGGCCTCCTCAAGTGAATATAAGGAACTTGGGAATCAAGCCCATATATATAATGGTCTTCACTTTAACCATTTGAAAATACTTGTTGGCACGCTTGTTTTTTATGATACCTTCTTTAATTCACATGAAATTCAACATCTTGTTCATCTGAAGAAGAGTAATCCCTACTAGTAATCACCATATTAATACTCTCATCCTCATTATAATGTGGTTCACTACATTCATCATAATTACCATCACCAGCTTGGAAGGACTTAGCAACCATACATTGAGATGGTGAATGAGGCATTTGACAAACTACACACCAGGGAATGCCTTCTACCATATTCATGTTCTTTCTTAGCAGATCTAGCATATCTCTATTATGATAACTCCTCTGATTGTTACAATTATTCATAACAAGCTTCCCATTGTGCCAATTAGTATTATATGGCATGTCATGCAATTGGGGTCTCTTTTCCTAGTTCTGATAGCCTTGCCTATCAACTTCGAGTCCTTTTTTTGCTCTAGCTACTTTGTAGGTAAGATCTTTTATAACATTAATCATTTGATCCAACTTGTCTTCAGATGTGGAGGGCACACTTTGTTGGATCTTTCTATTCTAAGGGTTTTGTAAGATTTTGACTTCATCCCTCCTACCCCAATTTCTAGATGCCTTTTTGTTATTTTTAATGTTTGTTGCAATTCTAAAAGTGTCTCTTAAGCTAGATGGGTTTTTATCCCTTAGTTAATATCTTATTTTTGCATCAAAAGCATTTGTGTACACAACCATACACATAGGCTCATTAGGTATCATATGAGGTGGAACCTTATTCAAGATTCTAGTGAACCTTGCATTAAAGTTAGTTACCAATTCATTTGATTCTTTGGTTATACTAGTAAACCTTGGATCAATTTTATCTCCATATTATTCTCTAAAAACCCTCTTAAATTCATCCCATGAGGCAATACTCAAACCAGGAAAATCCTATACCATTCCCTAGCTTCATCAACTAGAGACTGCATGAACAATTTCATAACTACATCCTCATGTTCAATTTCAAAATCATCCATCAAATTCAAAAATGTTTTTAGATGTTCCTCACTAGAAATTACATTGTTACCTGAGAATTTTGCCAATGTTTTCCTGGTAGCATTATCACTAGGATTATGGTAACCGGGGATGCCAATGAAATCCAACTGTCTATATCTGTCCACCTACATTGGCCTTCCACCAAAAACATTTTGATTAACATTTATCTGTCTATTGGCATTCTGATTTCCCAGGGGGTTTTGATTTGGTCCTTGTTGATGCAAATTCTATCCTTCATTAACCAAAACATGTTGATTTTGATTTTGAAGCACATGCAAGTTTTGATTTCAATTTTAGATTGATCCCCACCTATTGGTTACCCACATTCTAAATGTTAGGATTGACCACATTCTGATCATTCTAGTTATTCTAATGATTGACATTTTTATTCATAGGAGGTACATCCTAATAAGCATCCCTGAGTGTTCCAACACTTTCCCTTAGCCCAAGGAGTTCTTGATATTCAAGTTCAGCTCTAAGGGTTCTTACTTCGTCTAATACCTAGTTCTCATTATGCCTTGATGAAGTTAGGTTGTTTGGATCCTGATCATTGGCACTTTCTGGAGATTCACCAATTCTAGCATAACTAAATAAATTAGTACCAAGGTTCCCATAAGACATCTCAAACATCATTCATTGTCTATTAATTTCTTGTTTCTAAAAGGTTTCATGAATTTGAGCCTCAATGTCTATGAAATTCCCCTTTTGAGTTCTATCTTGATTATTAGCATTGTACTAGGAGGATGGAAAATCATCCTGACCAGTTTGGGGATTAGAAGCCTTCTTTCTTGACCAATTCTTGCTACTAACTCTGGAACTAAAGGGTTTTGCTGAGACCTCCTTCCTTGCATAAATATAGATTCACCAGTTAGGAGATAAATTTTAGAGTCACCACCCAAATGAAATGGGATTCAATTTGTTAAACCCTCAGATAAGGTCTAGATTTTTTATTGACAACTCCCTAGTGGAGTTGCTAATCTATTGGTGTTCCCAACTAATTGTCTAATTATACCTATAGGGTACCTATCCCTAATGCTTGGGACTCTCAAGTCAGTGGCCAACAAATAGGAGACAATTGTTTGTTCTCCTCTACACTTCAGCCTCTGCTAGACCTAGGGGGTATTCCCTTATAACAATATCTGAAAGGTATTCTCAAGTATAATGAGAAATTGACTAATCAAAAATGTTGTCACCAATAAATTGAGGTCTAAATGATCCTACTTCAAACTAGCTAAATCCTCAATATGTATCAATTTAGATATTGGAGAACATAAGGCTACTAATACATACTATAGAAAAAACAAAAGAAAAGTTTTTTCATTATGATTTATATGATATGATGTGCTTGGACTATATAACTTTCCTTAGATTGGTGCCTTTTCAAGGTAACAGAGTCAAAACTCAACATGCAATTGTTTTCCTCATAATAATTAAATTTTCAATTCAGAGGGTGATAACATCACTACTGCCTCACAGTGGTGAACCCAAGAAAAAGTAATATCTATGGTTCTACTTCAATAATCCTTTGACACAATACACTTTCCCCTATATTTGATTAAAACCAATTTAATCTATTCCTTGAATAGATGCAACAAATCAGACACACAATATAACAAATGTATATTGATGAATTCAAAAGCCCTTGGCATCCTCATTCAAAAGAAAAGCATCCATATCAATGGAGACAACCACAAATAATAAACACATTTAGTGTTTCTCATTTAATTCAATATAAATAGAATATAGCTATAAAAAGAACAAGTAATCTCACACATAGAACATTTAACCTGCAACCCAGAAGTACTCCTTTCTTATTAGAAAATCATTAGTCTCAAAGCTTGTACAATATGTTTTGAGAATCTTCCTTAGTCTTCTTCTGTCTATCATCTATTGTTTAGCTCAGATACTACAAAAATTGTCGGCTAATCCCCTAAGACTTACTATTTTAGAAAAAATTGACTATTACAATACACAATAGTTTTGGAGCTCTTTCTCATTACAAAAATCAATTAAAATTCACCTACAATTCACATGTGAGTTGAAAAACTCTCCAATGTAAACATTTGATTAACCGAAAATGTAGTATCACCTAGAAGCTGCCAAAATGGGTCATCCTTGGGAAACTAATGACTGTTTCAAAACTCATTCAACTTCATACTTCTCAACCCAAGATTTGAAGTCCTTATCTTCCAAAACTCTCAAACTGGCCAAATTATCTCCATACCTTTGCTTAAGTTCATTATAATCCCTTTGCAACTTCATCACTGTAGCTTGGCTAAATATTGTTGTGTCCACTACCAAAGTTGTTGCATCAGATGCTGGAGTATTAGCTACTCATTTTCAAATTAAATTTCCTATCAATTGGTCAAGGCTCTGTACCACATCTAGTTTGTTTGTTCCTGGTGCAAGAGTCCATATGGCCAATGTCTCATGAGATAAGATGAAGCCAAATCCAAAAGCCTTTCCTACTTCCTCTTCAGTGGAGAAGACAACCTCCTCCTACCTTTTGATGGTTTTGAATGCCAAAGCATCTACTATATTCCAGTTAGGTAGCAACAACATACCACTTTCCATAACTATCTATCTTCGTAGTTCAAGGGTGGTGTCATCAAACCTAAAATTAAATTCAGACAATATTTTCTTAGCCAAGTCATTGTCATCCAAAGGATTCATTTTATTTCTCTCTTCCTCAAGCCTTTAGTGGTATCCAGCTTCTTTTCTTTTCAAGACTAAATCCTTGAACTCCTATGTCTGGACAAATTTATCATCAAACATAAACTCTTTGAAAGATAGTGATCTTACATCTCCTATTTCATCATTAGAAAATTTTAAATACTCAATATTTCTATTGAAAGGCGTAAGAGGAACTAACATGCTTTCCAATATTTCGGCAACTCCCACATCATCTGAAGTCTCTTCAATATTTACAATCTTTATTAGAGCTTTCCCTTTATCTTGAGGAACTACCTTATCCTCAGCAACCTTTTGCCTTTTGGCATGTTGACTTTCTACCTCCTCAGTGTTTGGTAGATCTTCTTCTTGTACATCCTCACTTCTTAACTCACTTTCTGGCCTGATGTAGGGCTATATTCTTACACTTGAAGGCCTTTCCACATTGGGAGGTCTTTCATCAACAGGGGACATAAACGTCTCTGCATTCTGTAGGACTTTTGCAATCCTATCAATCAAATTCTTTTCTTCAAAGCAAAACCCAGGAAATGTATGGTCCTTCCTTATCTTCTCATTTTCTAAGGAGATGATTCTATTCCATTTCTCTCTTTTATTTTCAACTTCTACAAATGTTGTAGAATCCCTTATGACATCCTCAACAAAATCCATCTTATGTGGAAAATCTGATTTTTTACACTCAATCTCAATGAATTGACAAATCCCTCTAGATCAAATTGCTCTCTAATTGTAGCATACTTCAACTAGTAGCTGTTGAGCATTGGATATATCCGATCCACACCTTATTTATTTATCACTTGAAAATTAGACCACTTTAGGGTATTAGGAAAAAGGGAGCCCTTCTTCTGACCTTTGAGATATAATTTGTCCATCTCATTTAATTGCCAAATAATTTCCAAATAAGCTATCCTTTTAGGCACATAAATAGGCAATAAGTGTGGCCTAATTGTGAAACCATACACTTTTATGTATATTGAATATTTGTTCAGGAACCAATCCCCCCAATTATGCTTTATTCTAATTGCAGGAGTTTCTTCTTTAGGTATGAGAAAATCCCTTATCTCTGAGGGTATCCTATCTATGTGTTTACCCATGCATGCCATTAGCTTTCTTATGAAGAATTACTCAAAAATTTTGAAGTCTGAGTCTAGAGAATCTCTATCCCATAGGTAAGTCTAGCACTGTACTGGTAAGGGCTATCATTTTTCATCAAACTATTACACATTTAGTGTCTGACTCCATTGATTCCTACCAAAATACAAGAGCATGTGGCACAGATGGGAATACCACTTGAATTCAAGATTTTGACAACTCTTCAAAGCCACCATCTGTTTATGCATTTCATCCTCCATGTAGGAAGAAAAATCAAATTCTATGTTCACAATGTTATGTTGAATGTCTATGGCCATATACATCAAGTGCATAGGAATGCCTTGATTTGCATCCTCTCCCAAAACCTGACATAGTGCATAGTAAGTCTTGTTGAAATAATCCTCAAAAGTCTTTATATTGAGAGGCTCCTTTTCAAAAGCCTACAACCCTCTACCGCAAGGGGTCCTATGTCTATGTCTGGGGATTTTGTAAGACCGATACAAGGCTCTATGTATCTGATATAATCTCTTAAATTCATTAATTTCAATGGATTTGCTTGTTGCTAGATTGAGACCAAAGATTTCAAAAAATATAGGGCTTAGTGAAACAAACCATAGTATTTCCATTAATTGACAATACTCTCTTGGTGTCAACATCATATATACTTGGAATAAGTTGAACCAGTTCTACATCAATAAATATATTTGAATAAGCTAAATTAGGTCTTTATTTGAAATTTCTATCACAGAATGTCAATTCACACGCTCCAAATGGCACAGACCAATGAGAATTAGCTAGATCAGCAAAATTCCTTCCTTTGTGAATCTATATGGTGAGTCATTGCAATAGCATAGACCCAAGAGGGACCCACACCACTGTCTCCATGCTAGCACACTAAGTGCTAGCCTCAGTGTCCCTAGATTAAATGGGGCTTATGTGACATGTCACTATGTCATAGAATCGCATAGCATATTCCTTGGTATCTCCTAGTTGTGTGGCCACGCAATCTATTAAGGAGCAAGCACGACATAGGGTTTTACGAGTGAAGCTTTGGGTTCATTTGAATAAAAATCTATGGCTAGTGCATCAATGCAGCTCTAATGGATGTGATAGATCTGGAGCTCACGATGCCGTGATAATTGTCAATGTAATCTCACGAATCTTTAACCCAGACTTAGGAAATATTTAGACACTTTGATTTAGCTGGTAACTTGGCTTAAGGGGCCAATTTTGAATAGGAAACAAGACATAAGGTCATAACTTAAGCTTGGGGTGACTGCTAATAACAAGTCAACTTAGGAATAGAACACATGTACACATGAAAAGACTAAGGGTTTAGGGTTTAAATCAATTACACTCAAACTTAGCCATTTTCAAGGGTTTTGATATCATAGGGCAAGGGAATCACACAAGGGTTCCATCAGTGGCTCTAGTTGGGGACACATGGCTCTTGAAGGCATGACAAGAATCACAGAACTCTAGGTGTAGACCAAATAGGACACAAAACGCAAAAAACCAAAATAGATGATAAAAACAAAAAATAGGGAACAAACAACCTTACTAACTATGTATAGTGTGCATGGAAGAAATGTTAGGGTTAGCCGACAGAAGATATCAATTAAATGCAAATAAAGATTAAATAGAGGAATGAAAAATACACAGAAATAATAATCAGCAAGAGATAAGTTTTTAACGTGGTTCACCCAAACTCGGGCTACATCCACCAACAGAGAGTCTGATATTATTATCCAGTAAATCAAACCGATTACAACCAGCAATCCCTGCAACTCAATGCCACTGTAAAATGCTACAACACAATATCAGAAACCCTAACCCTTAGCCACTTTTATCAAACCTTATGTCGGTTACCAAAATAGGGTTTTTTTATGTCGGTCAATAGGAAAAATAACACTTGACGCCTTTATAAAATAATAAAAAATTGTGTGAGGTTTTGGGGACGTTGCCCCCAAGCCCCCATGGGGGTGCTGCCCCTCAACCCCACCCTATATCACGACAGGGAGCATGCTAGGGGTGTTGCCCCCAAACCCCCGCAAGGGGGGCTGCCCCTTGACCCCGTAGGAATTCGGGGGCAAACCACGCCAATAAAAGTGGGGAAAATTTAACCTTTGAGTCTGATTAGGCTCCATATAACAACAAGAAATCCTTCTTTTAAGAAAAGAAGGGTTTCAAAAATATTCCATGCACTAGCAATTCCTAAAATTCACCATCTAGATTCTACAAGAAATATGAATCCTCTCTGTGTGTGTTACTAATCAAGTAAGGGCTTGTCCAAAGAGGATCAAATTTTCCATACTTACCCTTATCTTGATATCTAGCATTCCACATGAGGACCATGTCATTGACCTGGAACTTCCTTTTTGAGGCCCTCTTGTCAAACAAATATTTCACCTCTTGCTACTTCTTGAAGTTGGTATTTTGTGCCTTCCTTCTGGTTTCATCCAATGCAATCAACTGGATAATCCTTTCTAACATTGGATCTTGCAACTCATCATCATTCTCCTAAATAAACTTATATATTGGCAAGAGATTATTTATAGGCATTCTTTCTTCTGCTCCATATACTAACTCAAAAGGGGAGTTGCCTATTGCTTTCTTGATAGCTACCCTATCAACCCACACTGCCAATTTGAGCTTAGAATCCCATGCTTTCTTAATTTTTCTAATTATTATTCGAATTATCTTCATCAAGCTCTTGTTTCTAGATTCAACTTGACAATTACCGTATGGGTGATATGGTGATGAATATTACAAGGAAATGCCATAACTGTTGCATAAATTCACAAATTCATCTGATCTGAAACATATTGCATTATTTGTGATCAACTTCACATGAACTACAAATCTAGTTATTATATGATCTAAGATAAAATATGCAACCACCCTGCTTGTAGCCCTTTTGGTTGGAATTGCCTCAATCTATTTTATGAAGTAATCTATCACAACCAGTATCCAACTATGCCTACCACTTGATTTTCTGGTATTTCACCAATGAGGTCAATACCTCATTGCTAGAAAGGGGCTTCAACTATGATAGTCCTAAGTGGCAAGGGACCCACATACTTCATCTTTCCAAAAAATCACTGACAAGCTTCACATTTCCTTGCCATCTTGTGAACATCAGAGAACAACGTAGGCCACCAATAACCTAACCTCAAGATCTTATGTGTAGTAGTATTAGCCATATAGTGTCCTTCACATACTCTATTGTGCATCTCAACCAGAATTCTAGCAGCTTGATCTTCATTCACACACTTGAGCAATACACCTTCAAGATTTTTCCAATACAATTCTCCCTGCAAGATGACATATTTCAGTGCATACAATTTCACTATTCTCCTTTAGTTGTCATTTAAGTGAGTTGGACATATCATATCCTGCAAATATTAGACAATGTCCTTATACCATTCTAAACTTTACACATCCCTCTCAATATCTTTCTTATCATCATCAACCCCATTAACCTGACAAGCTTCAAGGTTAGTTTTTGTCATTAATTTTTCCAAACCTTGTCCTCTCACAAATTTAGTGATTTGTATATCAATGTTGAATTCTTGTATTTTGTTTATCCATCTGCAACGTCTACCCGTTACTTCTTGTTGTGTGAAAATATCCTTCACTACAGAGTGAGGAACATAAGCTACAATTTGTGCACCCACAAAATAAGGCCTGAAATTTTTTACTACTCTTACAAGGGCATGCACTTTCTTTTCCATTACATCATATTTAAGTTCTGTAACTTACAATGATTTGTTGAAAAATGCTATTGGTTGTTCATACCCTTCATCATTCTTTTTCAACTAGACTACAACAATTGTATGAAAAGATGCAAAAGAGAACAAATAAAAGGGTTTTGAAAAATTGGGATACTTCAACACAGGGGCTGATTTGGTAGCTTCCTTTATGTTCCAAAATGCCAAGACTGCTTCATCTCCCCAAGTTATTACTGCACCTTTTTTCATCATCTTTTATATGGGTTTAGTTGTCTCTACCAAATTAGTAACAAATCTTCTTACAAAGTTGATTTTCCCAAAGAATGATTGGATACCCTTAACTATCTTGGGCATTGGGATTCTGTCAATGGTTCCCACTCTCTTAGGATCAATTCTTACCCCATCTTTGGACACAATGTGCCCTAGGAATTTTCCTTCAATAACTCAAAATGCACATTTCTTGGGGTTCAATGAAATACCATACTCCAATGCCCTAATGAAATTCTTCTCTACGTGCATACAATGGTCCTTAGCTCTCTTGGAGTATGCTATCAGATCATTCTGATACACAACTAATATGGAATCTATGAGACCTACAAATGAAACATCCATTGCTCTCTCCTATATTTGTCAATCCAAAGGGAATTCTCACATATACATATGTTCCCAAGGGTGTGGTAAAAGTAGTCTTGTATAGTTTAGATTCTTTTACCTTCACCTGATTGTACCCCAAAAATCCATCCATCATGGACAAGAGTTCACAACTTGTAACCTTTTGTGGCATAGCCTCCAAATTTGATAGAGGGTAGTTATCCTTCAAAGAGGATATATTCAAGTTCTTGAAGTCAACACAAAACTTGATGTCTCCATTCTTCTTTCTGATAGGAACCAAATTTGAGACCCAAGTAGAGTGCCTAATGGGTCTGATAATCCCTCCATCCCTTAACTTAATCATCTCCTCTTGCATTTTTAGAGCTAAGGTTGATTGATAGGCCTTTGTTTTTGTCTAAATGGTTTAGCACTTGGTTTCAATGGAATCTCAAGCTGGAATAGGTCTTCTCGGTAAGATTTCAGATCATCATAGGACCATGCAAAAATATGTTAATATTTTCTCAACAAATAAATCAGTATTCTTCTAATGTGAGGAGATAACTGCTTACCAATGTATACCTTTTTTGGACCACTATCTAGTCCCAAATTTATCTCTTCTAAGTCCTACTTGCTAGTTGGAGTGGTCTTGGCAACAAACTAATCACTATTATCAAAATCTCTTTCCAAGACAACTAGACCTCTTGGGATCTTATTGGTCTTAATCTATAATACCTCATTACCAAACATCATCTCCTTTCCATCAATAACTTCCACAAAATTCTAAAAGTCTATCTCTTGATTTTCATACTCATCTATGAAATGCAAAAACCTAATCAAATCTTTATCATCATTGAATACCCACCAATTGGAAATATTTTTAGGGATAGTAGGTCTCACCTTTATTTCCACTCATGCATTGTCAGCCAAGGTAATGTCATCTAGCCTAATTGCAATATTTGCCAAAAAGTCTACCATGACATTTCTTGATCTTTCAATCCAATTAATAGAAAATGCATCAAATAACTCTATCGCATCTCAAATTGCATGTTTATATTGTTTTAGCATTTTATTCTTTGATGCATATTTGTTTCTAATTTGTGAAACTATGAGCTCTGAGTCACCTAGAACCTTGAGCATTTTAATGCCATGTTTCACTGCTATGTTTAACCCAAGCAAGAGTGCTTCATATTCTTCAATATTATTTGTGCACTCAAACTTCAGCAGGAATGAAAATTTAAAAACCTTATCACTAGGAGTGACAAAAACCACTCCTACACCTGATCCTTCTTTTGAACAAGTACCATCAAAGTACATAGACCATATCTCATTCTTGCCTTGTGAATTTTCTACTTCATAATCAATCGGCCTCTTCATACCAACATCAGGATTAGGTGATACTAGTTGGAAATTTTTATAGTCAACATCAACAAAGCATACTTGACCAGTAGGCTCATCTTCTTCAACCAGGTGTGGTGCCCTCTTTTCCCTTTCTAGCCTAACTTCACTACCATTCATGGGAATCATGGCATAAGATAAATCTAACTACACACTACCTCCAACCAACGCAACCCATCTCCTAGACAACAACATGCCATACTGAGGTTCAATATCTACCACTATGACATTCATTGTATACTGCTTCTTAGAATAAGTTGCAAGCATAAAGTCAACATTCTTGATAATTCCAATAGTAGGTACCTCTTAGTTATCCATAGAAAAACACTAACCGCATGCCTTATCTATCTCCAATCCTGTATCTTTCATAATATCCAAAGGCATGATGTTAGTAGATGCTCCCGAATCAAACATGCAATTCTTGATCTTCTTACCATTTATGATCAGAGAAACATAAAAGGGTTCTATCAAAGATGGACATTTTGTGAGAGTCACTCTGAGATACACCTTTAGATTTTCCTCTTTTGTCACATCATTCACCTAACTTATTTCCTATTGCTTATCATTTTGACCTTTCTGTTCAAATGGTAACACCAGAGATTAAAGCTAATGCTTTATCCCTATGTTCTTTAATCTTCAACATTTCAAGGAATGGAATAGAAACTGTCATCGAAGACAATGCTTGGGTCATATCAAATGAAATGGGGTTCTATGCATGAGTAACACTTTGATTCATACCTTATATGTTATGACCCTTACCTTTGTCATCAATTTGAACAACTTTAGCACCTCCTGGCTTCTTCGTGTTATCAGTTTGCCTATCCTTGGGTTCCTTACTATCACTATTCTACTACCTTTTAGGAGTCTCCAAAGTTGAAGCTTTGGTATTATTCTAAAATTTCTTGATGAATAAACTTCCTAGTCTTCTAGGATCACCATTCTGGACCTTACTTTTAAGATTGTAGTTACTTTTTATCTGAGCAATTGCAGCAACCATGAGGGCTCTAATTTCTTCTTTAGAGGGACTCCTCAAGTGAATATAAGGAAATTGGGAATCAATCCCATATATATAATCGTCTTCACTTTCACCATCTGAAAATACTTATTGGCACACTTTTTTTTTATGATACCTTCTTTCAATCACATCAAATTCAACATCTTGTTTATTTGAAGAAGAGTAATCCCTATTGAATACAATGAACATTGAGAGGGGGGGTGAATCAGTGTTCTACAAAACCATTTATGCTCTTGCTCTTTTATCCATTTACCAAATTTAATTATGTGAAAGTAGATTAAATAAATGAACAGCAACTATAAAGACATAACACATGAACACCAAGATTTTTATGTGGAAAACCCTAAAAGGGAAAAATGACGGTGGGGGTTAACCCACAAAATTTTATTAGTTATAGCAATAACAAATTACAAGAGGCTCACTGCCTTAGGGCTCATTGCCTAGAGCTCACTACTCAAAAGTGGCTCATTGTTTGAAGAAAAGAAAGAAGAAGAAGAAGGGTGGCTCACAACCAAAGATGAACTGATGTGATTGCATCTACTTATGCATGATAATAGTTCTGATTAAGCTTATGAATACTGATTCAAAACACTTCATTTTAGTCTGCCCCTGTTTCTCTGCTCTGCTCTTACATATGCTTAAGATCTCACTTCAATTGCTGCTTCCACTCCCTCTTTCCATATTTCACATACACATACACCACACATCACATGCCACCCCCCAGACATCAAAATCCATCCTCTATTTATATCCACAACTAAATCTTTCTCATGATCAGGTAGGCAAGCAAACTGTGAAACGTGTATATCAAATGTTATCTCCTGTCAGCTTATTTTTGTGTTAAATCTTTGCTACGGATTAAAATCATCATGTACATGTCTTCATATGTGCCATCCCTATTCATACAACCACTTACCTTTATCATCCAACTTATATTTCTTCTCCGCATAAGGATTCAATCAACCTGTCGGCTTGTTTCTTAATAACATATATGATAGGTTCCTCTATCACATCATAACTCATGCTGCGGACCAAATGGGACTTCATGAATCATAATCAACAAAGATTATTGATCTCTTATCATGTCTTCAATTTTGCAGAACAAAACATGTTGATGCGGAGAAATGCAAACCACTTCATTCTACATTGTTCACTGTTCCTGTTTTACTTCTACTAACCTAGACTTTGTCTTTTCATTAGATGACTTCTAGAGAAGTTCATGACTTGATTATTTGAATATAACAGCAATAGGTATCTATGAATATCATACCTAAATTGCATCTTCACATCTTATCTTGTGGAGGAGTACTAATCTGTTTCCTGTCTCATACCTAAACATTTTCCATACTTAGCCATTTTTACTAATTAGACCTGAGTTCCAATATGACCTTCCAGAATAGTGTCTTTTATTCATGTTGAAGGGATCTTTGAGCCTTTTTTCCATCAATGACAACATACAAGTCTATTCTAGAGTAGTGTCACTTGCCAACAATCTCCCTTTTTGGCATTGATGGCAACACTTAGTGAAAAATTCTTCATTATCAAAAATGCTTTCCCTTACTATGTATACTATTATATTCCTTCTCCTCCTGAGATGTTTTTCTCATTTTTCACTGGTCTTCTCTCCCCCTTTGACATCAATGGAAAAGGGTGTAATTTGGAATCAAACTTATAAAAAAGGAAGATTGTGACAAAAAGTTCTTCAAAATTGTCTTATTCTGTCATATATGTATAGGTGCACATTTCCATCTCAATTTATGGATGAAGGTAGAATATCATTATAGATAGTCTTTATTAGTGCTATCTCTCCATTCCATCTATTCCTTGCACTTTCCAAAATTTGTATGTGGCCATTTATTAGAAAGACTAACTTTTCTACCTTCTGTACATTTGATGTTGTATCAATTAATGCTTGTGATTTTAGGGCTTCATCTTCCAGATTGGTCATGGAACCAATTTTTGGACTTATCAGTCCCCTTAGCTAGCACAACCTGTCTCTAATTTCTTCCCTTTTCTTCATTAGAGTGCCCAAATAACTGTGAATATTTACAACTTGTGTTTCTTTGGCATTAATTGACTCAACTACCAGATTACATGTCTCAAAGATGTTAAGCGGTTTGAGTTCCAAGTCTTTGATTTTATCTTCTAATTACTTTGTAACTTTTGGCGAAGATAAACAAAATTTGTATATTTTACTGACCTCTTCAATGGCACTTTGTATGTATTTTATTCCACTTCCTAACAGAGTTTTATCTCGAGCTATCATAGTCTTCAACTCAACCATTCTCTTTTCATCAAACTCCATTTTAACTTTTCCTTCTACAAATTTTTCAAAAGACATAGAATGTATACTTACAAAGTTCAAAAGGCCCTTGAATTGATTAGTGAAGGATAATGAGGTGTCCTTTTGAAATGTTGGCATCCTCTTCTCTAGAATGTTGGTGGCTTCACTAATCAACTTACTATCTTGGTCAAGTGATTTCAACATCTCTTTTTGTGCCTTGGCCTGAACAATAGACACTAATCTAATTTTTTGCATAGGTGACAACGAGTCCAAGTTAATTGGTCCTTGAATAAATTTTGATTCATTTGGATCTTGTTGTCCTCCAGAATCAACTGAGACATCTACAGTGTCTCTTGCTTTGGTAGAGGCTTCTTCTCTCTGGCTCTGTTTTGGATTACCTAAATTCATGTCTTTATTAGCATCCTCCTTCTATTTCGTTGGAGAGGTTTCCTTGATATGCTGCTCTTCTGGTTTCTCCTTGTCATTTCGTTCTTCCAGAGAAGGTGTTATTCGAGTTTCCACTGCAGGTGCTTCCATCTCCTTGGGCATATAATCATCTTTTCTTGCTTCTTGTTCAGGGTTCACTTCTGGATCAGATGCATTATTTCCACCATTTGTTACTTCATTGTCATAGATGGTAGGGATATTGTACTTCTTTAGTATGTCCAAAATTATCTCCTCTATTTTCTTTACCACTTTATCAATTTCTCCTATCATCAGTGCGTTCATTCTTTTCTTTGATCTAAACTTATTGTTAAGTGCTTTGGAGATTTTGGCCTTTTCTTCTGGAGTAATATCCAGACAAAATTTTATCAATGTATGTTCTCTGAGTTTAATGTACTTAGCCATAGCAACTTCCTTTCTGACTGATAGAATACTACCCAAGGTATTTGGGAGATCACCAATGATCTCAATGAGAGCTCTATTGTATATGTTCAAATACTTTATGGTAGCTTCTTCCAAAATCCTTTTATCAGCATCATTGTAATCATCATAAAATTCAGCCATAGGTTTCAGATTTCCATCAACAGTGATAAACTTTAATACATCTTCAAGTGTTAATGTGTCTTGAGGCTCAACTACCTTATGTCTTTTTCTAAATCTCTCCCTTCTAGAGGGCTTTTTCTTGCTACTTCCAGAGGCTGTAGTAGTCTCAGATTTCATTTTCTTGACATCTTCATCAGACTCAATCTCTTCTTCATCCTTCTCACTTACACTTACATACATTCTTCTACTTTTTGTTTTCTATCATTTTGCTCCATTGTCATTTGGCTTCTTTATAGATTCCTTTATGCTAGTAGATTTAGGACTAGAAGAGGAGGCAGAGCTTCTGGTAGACCTCTTTGTTTCTTGAGGTTTTTCTTCATTTTCTTTAGGTTCATCCAGAACCTTAACTCCTTCACTTCCTTTCTTTTCCCTTTCTTCCCTTTCTTCTTGACCTTTTTCCCTTACTTCTTTGACTTATTCCTTAGTGAATCCATATCTTGCAACAATTTCTTGTACCTCTTTTCTTACCTTCCTGGTGGTTTCTGTTTGTCTGAGTTCAACATGGAGTTTCACCGATAACTCTTCATATGTTCCAAACCTCTCTTGTTTAGTGTCTTTAGGTTTGCTGAGTAGGTGATGGGCATAGTTTTCCATTATTTGTCCATCTAACTCATATCCCATGGGCATTACCCATATAGTTCTGGGTTCCACAGCTTCCATTAAGAATTGATCCTTAGTGACCATGAAACAAATTGTGTCCTTGTACTTGTCAACAATTTTCTCATGAATTCTTTCTCTTAAGTGCATCATAGTTTGAAAATTTTTCAAGTACCCCCATACAGATGCTTTTTTCTCACCAATGCTTCCAATGCTATGTAAATGATTTCTAATTTGGACAGCTACTAGTTTGTGAGTTAACTAGAGTAGATTCTTCATGCTTGGCAGCTCATTAATAAAATAAAAGAATAGACAAATGAATAGCATACCGTATTTGAAGGGATAGTTTTTGCTTTCCTTGATCTTCTTTAGATTCTCCATTAGTTGGATTCTCACCAACTCACACATATCATAATCGACATTCTCTTAGACCATTTGATATGTGGTATAAATTGCAGTGCTAGAGACAAAGTTCTCCTAATTTCAGAAATAGATCTTGTAGCCTATGACCATGGAAGAAAATCTTATAGCATGGTCTATGATGTCATTTATGGTTAATGCCCTTTTGTCAAATTGGCTCTAGTCACCTCTGTAATAGTTTGATTCTTCATAGCTTTCCGCAAGGGCACACCTCCAATGGAATTTAGCCCTGTTACTGCCCTAAATGCCTCTTTGGTGATTTTGAAAGGCTGCTCTAAACACATGAATTTGACTTAGGATATACCCAACCCATTCATCCTCTGCAAATGCAGTAAACTCTACATACTAGATGAATTTCTTCTCCTTTAAGGCTTTGTATTCTTCCTTTAGGTCAAATTGATCATTACTTAAATGCTTCAAGAATAGTTATGAGAATTTGTTGACACCAAGCTCATCTGGGGCAACATGGATGTATGCCCTAATGTCTTCCACATACAGAACCCCGTATGGTATTCTTAAGAATGCACCCATTGGATCAACTTTGGTAGCTTTGAAAGGATGTTTCTTGAATTTGGGTCTTGGTTGTTTAGTAATATCAACAACTTGCAGGGTCACCGTCTTAGAATTTTAATAGACTCACACATGGGGTTTGAATGAAAATACCTTGTTTCACTGAGCTAGGGTTTCCTTTATCTGAATCACTCTGAATTCTTCATATCTTAGTTGTTGTTGCTCAAGTTTCACCTTAGTTTCTTGAGGATGTCTAATATCTTGAATGCAAAGTGATTTTGAAATCAAAACAAGACCCCTTTTATTCTCCATATGACTTGACTTAACTCATCATAAATGCTTATTCCCAAAAGGCTACATGTCTTCTTTGATAGATACAGTTGATTGAAATTGCTCCGTAATGTTCCACATTGGCTTAATCTATTCCAGTTTTTCTTTCAAAGGATTTATCTTGTCAGATTCCACCATATATCTCCATACTGGATTTCAACACCAACTTTCTAGTTGGGGGATTTAGAATTTTCAACACTACTCCCCCTAATCCAGAGCTCCCAATTCACTTTCTGGAGGAAGTATTTACACCAGTAACTAGTGCGGATCCATTCTCGACTTCATTAGCATCTTTGCTGACCTAGATCTTGCTCATCTCATTCTTGGTTTCTACCAGATTAGCCTTGTTCTTGCCCTTGTCATTTCTCTATTCTATTTTCCCCTTCTCTGTGGGATAGTATCTTGTTACTTTTCTACTTCTAAAAAATTTGGCAAAGTGTCTAGGCTTTTTGCAATTGAAACAAACAACATTTATTTGACCTTGATTTCTTTTGTAATTGGGAATTGGTCTTGATCTGCACTGATTAGCCATATGCCCAAATATTTTGTATGCAAAACAATTTCTATTGAAGAATTGGATGTTCCTTGGTTTACTTGGATTGTTTCTTGACACACTTCTATGCTCATTTACTTTATGACCAACTCTGTTGCAATTGAAACATTTACCAGAGAAGAATGGAATATTTTGACTTATTCTACTTCTATACTGAGTAGTCCTATGACCTTACTTATTGCATTTGAAACAATAACCATTGAAAGATGTGTACCTTTGGGCATTTGGTTTCCTGAATGGAGGTTCTTTAGGTCTTCTTCTTTGATTCCTTACTAGGTGGTTTCTACCTCTTCCTTCTTTAGATCTATCGTGCCCTGAATTTGAACTTTCCCCCTTTTCAAATCCCAAGCCTAGCTTATCATTTGGATATTTTTGACTGGCTAGTAACTCATTAAGTTTTCCAGAGCTTATTTTGAATTTTTCTTTGTAGTTGTTGGATGCTTCTAGATCAAACTTTAAGAGAACTTCTTTCCCCAAATTTTCACATTCCTCTGACTTGTCCTTCACAACTTGGTTTAGATATTCCTCAATGTTGGTCTTTTCTTCAATTGCCCTGAGAAGATTTTATGAGGATTCACTTTCTTGTTTTAATTGCTCACATAGTTCTTTCCTTCTTTCCTTAGATTTGCTGATTTGCTCTTTTAGTTTCAAAATATAATCATCTGCTTCCTTGATGTTAGCTTTAGAGTTGTCAAGATCTTCTAGAACTACTTGAAATTGTTCATTTTCAACATATACATGATCACCAATCTAAATGCTACCATGTTGACTTGCTTTAGAATAAGTTAGATACCTTTTGGTTGCCATAAGAACTCCTTCCCGGATCTTGGTCAAGTTGTTAGGCTTCTTCCAAGGAGCCTTGCTCTGATACCAATTATTGAATATAATGAACACAGAGAGGGGGGTGAATCAGTGTTCTACAAAACCATTTATGATCTTTCTCTTTTATCCATTTACCAAATTTAATTATGTAAAAGCAAATTAAACAAATTAACAACAACCATAAAGACATAACACATGAACACCATGAATTTTATTTGGTAAACCCTAAAAGGGAAAAACCTCGGTGGGGGTTAAGACACAAAATTTAATTAATTATAGCAATACTAAATTAAAATAGGCTCATTGCCTTAGGGTTCACTGCCTAGAAATCATTGCTCAAAAGAGGCTCACTACCTGAAGAAAAGAAAGAAGAAGAAGGGTGGCTCACTGCCAAAGATGAACTGATGTGATTTCATCTACTTATGCATGATTATAGTTCCAATTAAGCTTATGAATACTAACTCAAAACTCTTCATTTTAGTTTTCCCATGTTTCTTTGCTCTACTCTTACATATGCTTAAGATCTCTCTTCAATTGTTGCTCCAACTCTATCTTCACATATTTCATATACACACAACAAACATCAAATGCCACCCCCCAGACACTGAAATCCATCCTCTTTTTATATCCACAACTAAATCTTTCTCATGATCAGGTTGGCAAGCAAACTGTGAAACGTGTAATCAAATGTTATATCCTGTTGGCTTGTTTTTGTGTTAAATCTTTGATATGGATTCAAATCATCGTGTACATGTCTCATATGTGTCAGCTCTATTCATACAACCACTTACCTTTTATTGGCAAGAGACACTACTCTAGTATGGATCTGTATGTTGTCATTAATGGCAACAAGGCTCAGAGAACCTATCACCATGATAGGAAGAGATATCTCTAGAAGAACAAGTTGGATTCCAGGTCCAGTTGACAGAAATGGCTAAGTATGGATGTGCACAGAGTAGAGAATAGTAAGTTGGACAGTATGCCTCCGTAATTGAAGACTTGTAGATGCGGTTCAGGTATGATGTCAATTGGTGTTTGATAGTGTTATACCTCAGAGATTAAGTCCTAATCCTCTCCAGAAGTCATCTTGAAGAAATGTCTAAGTCCAGGCAAGCAAAGGTATAGAAGGAACAGTGAACAAGGTCTAGTGTAGTGGTTCGTATTCCTCCCTAGACAAGTATTCTTCATGCAGTTTTGAGGTGTTGTAAACACTTATATGAAGTGTCTTATTCCAGAGTTGGGAGATTTGAAGTTCATTGGAAGGATAGCTACAAGCTGCTAAGTACGGGCATAGTGTTTGATAGAGTTTGACAGAGACAGAGTCTAAGTTCTGATGGTCCGCATTTCTCTGCAAGATGATATCATGCCTTGCGTTTCTGAGGGTGAGATTGGGAATGTGTAAAGAGTCATTGACATGATTTTGGAAGTGTTTTGTGATCAGCAGTAGAAGTTGTAAGATAGTAGATGAAATTGTTAAGCATGTTCTTGAGGAATAGGCTAACTGGTGAGATAAATCATTGTGCAGAGAAGAGTTAATGTTTGGAGGATCTATGTAAGCAATTGAAAGATTAGAACTGACCTATATGAACATGCTTGGGAGAAGATTTGGGTCTATGTGACACATAGTACATTGGATTGAACGACAAGGTACATCTTTTTATGTACACGTTTCACTTCTTGGATGCTAACCTAATGATGGAATAAATCATGATGCAGATATATAAAGGTGAGGAATTTTAGTTCAAGTGTGTGCATGAAGAAGTGTTTGTGTGTGATGTGAAGATGTGACTAGTGGAGTAGAGTTAGAGGATCGGTAGCAATGAAGACTTGGGATTCAAAATACAATTGTCAAATGACTGCACCCTGGTATAGTGGCAGATGCTGAAGCAATATTTAGATGTCATGTGTGATTTTCTTGTAAGCAAGGTTTTGTTATCAAGGCAGTAAGCTAGCAGTAAGCCTCCAGTAGGGTTTAACAACCCTCAGGGTTTAATAGCCCTTATTGTAATCTTGCTAGGTTTAGAGTTGAGGCAGTGAGCCTACTAAACTTAGTTGTACTTCATGGCTATAAGCCAACATGTTCTAGGCCCGTGGACTGACCAAGCCTGAACATCATTTTTGTAAAGATTGCAATATATATTTGAGAGCTAATCCTCTCCATGGTTTTTCCCTTCTTGTGTTTTCCACGTAAATCTAGGTGTTATGTGTCATGCTTTTGTGGATGTTGTTTAGTTGTATAATTTGCTTCTATTTGACTATTCCTTTGAAATGGTTAAATGTAAAAGTACATAAAAAGATTTATAGAACACTGATTTACCCCCCTCTTAGTGTCCCTGACATTCAACAATTGGTATCAGAGCAAGGTTCCTTGGAAGAAGTTTAACAACTTAAGGTAGATTTGGGATAGTGTGATCATGGTAGCAAGAAGGTATGAAATTATGAGAGATACAACCAACTAGAAGCAGCTCTAATGGATCTTGAAAATTCTGAACCAGAGATCAGAGATCTGAAGGAGAATCTGGAGCAAGCTGATGAATACATCTTAAAGTTGAAGGAGCAAGTCAAGAAATTCAAAGACAAATACAAATAAGTCAGTGACCAATTACTATCAGCAAATGAAGCCCTAGAGGATTTGGAAGCAGAATTTGCAGAAAGAACAAGAGCAAAAGATTATCTAAATCTGATTGTGAAGAATAGATCAGAAGACTATACAAAACTTGAAAAAGAGATTATAAGTTTAAAAATAGATCTAGAAAAGGCCAGAAGCTTTGAAGAAAAGTTCAAGATAAGTACTGCCAAGCTTGATGAAATGATTGCTAGCTAGAAGAATGCTAATGACAAATATGGCTTAGGATTTGAGAAAGGAGAAAGTTCAAACTCTGGTCAGATACACACTAAATTAAGGCAAAACAAAGGATACTAGTTCAAATATCAAAGAAGAAGATCTAGAAGACCTCCAGTTAGACTACCGAATTCTCAAAGGTACCCATCTTTCAATGGTTATTGTAATTCATGCAATAAGTTTGGTCATAGGGCTACTCAATGTAGGAACACAATGAATCAAAAGACTCCATTATTCTCTAGTCAGTGTTTCAATTGCAAGAAAATTGGTCATAGAGCTATTGTATGCACAAGTAAAGTAAGTCAAAATTCTATTAGGTGTAATGCATGCTATAAATTTGGAGACAGATCAAATGAATGCAGAAGCTCAGTGAGAACTAACTTTCAAAATACAAGGAACATTCAATCATTCAATGGAATGTGTTTTGCATGCAATAGATTTGGACATATGGCTAATCAATGCAGATTAAATTCAATCAATGAAAGGAATCAAGGTCAAAAGAATGTGGTGTACTACAATTGCAACAAATTTGGACATGTTGCAAGGTTTTGTAGAAGTAGGAATGAGAAGAGAAATCACTATTTTGAAGAAAGGAAAACAGAGCAGAGAAATGACAAGGGGAAAGAAAAGGTTGATCTAGTTGAAACCAAGAAAGAAATGAACAAGGTATGGATCAAGAAAGGAGTAATAAAAGTCAGAGATCAATCTGCACCAGTATCTGGTGCAGATACCTCCTCTGGGAAGTAAATTGAGAACTTTGGCTCATGGGGAGCAATGTAGAAAATTCAAATCTCTCAGCTAGAAATTGGGTGCTAGAATCTGGCATGAAGATGTATCATGGAATCTAATGTAACACACCTATTAGAAGAAGAACTGGAAGAAAAGGAGTCAATGCGGTATATTGCAGAGAAATCCTAATCATCTGTGTTCTACAACAAAGGGTTTTAACATCTTTTTGGAAATAAGCATTTAATGACACCTAGGTCATGTCGTGCAAAGGATAAAAGGGAATTTGTTTAATCTCAAATCACTTTACACTCAAAGCTATAAAGTACTCAAAGAGATCAAAACAAACTTTGAGCCACAATAACCAAGATTTGAAGAGTTTGGAGAATTTCAGAAAATGGAAACCCTAATTTGGCAATACCAGGTAATCTCGTTCAAAACCTTCTTGTGAATCCATTAAAATTTCTGAAATGGCATCACCACAAGTTGTTGATATTACTGAGTGAGTGCAACCAAAGTTTAAAAAACACCCATTCAAATCAACTGAGGTCGATTAGTTGGGAGCATTCTCAAATGTTCCTCACAGAGCCATGCATGCAGAAGATGTGAGAGCATATATTCATGTTGCCCTAGAAGAATTTGGTGATAGAAGGTTTACTAATCTCTACACAAAACATTTGAGCAATGAGAATCTTGAACTGAAAAACAAATATTTGGCATTGGAAGAAAATAAATTTATTCAATATTTGAATTTCCCAACATTTATGGAAGATGAATGGGTTTGGTATATGTTAAGAAGGATTCATGATGAGTTCATATGGCTTAAGAGACCTTTCAAGATTACAAAATATGCTATTAGGGCAGTCACTGGATTGTACTCTACTAGATCAATACCTCTATTGAAAGCTGTGAAGAATGATACAGTAATTATGGCTACCGGAGCAAAGTTTGATAAGAGAGCCTTGACGATAAATGACATTGAGGATCATGCCGTGAAATTTGCCTCAATGGTATTGGGAAACAAAGTTTATTTCACCAACTGGGAGAACTCTATTTCAGGCATAGCCATTTACACAGCTTATCAAATGATGAAGGAAAATGCTGATTATGACATTTGTGAATTACTCTGAGAGAAAGTAATGGAAAATCTAAAGAAGACAAAAGAAGGTAAATACCCCTTTAAATTTGGCACACTAATCATGTGTTTATTTTTCTATTTTATACAAGAGTTGCCTAGTATGAAGAACCTATTCTAGACTAGTGATAAACCTATTGCAGTTCAAATTAGAAATTTGTTGAGTAGCATAAGCACCATTGATGCACATAATGTAACTCTATGGGGCTATTTTAAGAATTTCCAAAGATCAATGTAAACTAGAGAAAGAATTCCCAAAATATTTGTTGAAAAATACAATGATACAATTTGCTTCATTGTGACAAAAGATCAGTGTTTGATGGAGGTTGTTGAGCCCAGAATGGTCTGGATTATGCCTATGGGATATAAGGTAGATAGAACTGTACTAGAAAACTATGTTGAATATATGCTAGGCAAACCCACAGATCCCAAGGAAGAAAGATTGGGACTTATGAGGAATTGCATGCCAAAATTCATGTTGAAGTAAGAAAACCTGAAATCTCTAGGAAAATGAGGAAAGTAGCAAAAGAAATCACCATAAAAGTTGGCTTTACAATTTAGAAGAAGTGGCAAAGGCAATGGAAAAGGCACAAGCCATCAAGGAAGCAGAAGAAAGGAGAAATAGTGAATCGATTGGGGCTTCAAAAGAACACAAAGATAAGCTAGAAAAGACAGAGAAGGCAAAAAGAAAAACCTGAGCTTCCACTGTTGTTGAAGCCTCATCCACTCTCTCTAGTTCCACACCATCTGCAAATGTGGAAACTCCTTCCACTAGCTCCAAAAGAATGAAGACTAAAGCTAAGAGAATGCATGCAAACATAATTGTTGATAAAGAATAAACAAAATCAGATAAGGAGGTAAAGATAATGAAAGTTAATGCTACTAAAGCATCCAAAAGTAGCAAGGAGAAGTCATCAAAAAGGAAGACACCCAACAAAAGATAGAAAGAAGATGAGTCTCATGCAACACTAAAGTGTCATGCCCACATTTTCCTTGTGGTCACAACACACATCGCACGTGTCATAGCCACATCTGTCATGTGGTTATGACACGAGATATGAAAAACTTTTCTCACACTGTCCTAAAAACCCCTTTCGCATGCGTACGCATGCTCAACGGTGTTCTCTCATGGCGAAACACTATACTCATCGGCGGAATACAAGTACAATAGCGTGCAACCAGAAGCATATAGATCAACAAGAGGGTCTATACAACGCTGCTAACGTCATTGCAAGAGTGAGATTACCAAAGTTCTTAAATCGAATCCTCGGCAATGTTCGGTGGCAGAATGCCTTACGGTGTTAGTGGGAATTACGCTGCACTCATTTACGCTCGTGGTTCGCTGATAGAGGAACCACTCCCCACGACGCCTTGTTCCGACTAAACCGGCTAGTGATCTCCCTATTTAGTCATTTTTCAGCCAGGCACGGTTGTCTGTCTCCTCTCTTGTTTCCTGAAACATACCCCTCCTATGACTTAGCATTTTCAACAAGGCGGTTTGGTTGCCCTCTCTTCCCTTTCCACAAGTTCTTAAGTTGGATTATATCTTTATCGCCCTTACCTTAACTATCTCTTAGTTCATTTAGTGTGTTTATATTTCGGTCTCTCTCTCTCTTTCATTTTCTATACTTTCTTTATGTGCATCCTGTCCTTTCTTCGTGATTTACGTCAATCAGGGTTATTACTGCAGCTATTGTTGATATTAAACCTAATTTCAGGATGATCTCGGTCACATAGGCTGGTTTACTATTTCGCTGGACTCGGTCTCCTAATCTTCCCCGATCTAGGTTCCTCCTCTTCGTAAATACTTAGTCAACTTGTTCCTAAGCACAATTGACAGAAGGGTTCGTCAACATAGTTCTCTTATCCTGTGTGAGAAAGGTCGCGCATTTTCTCCTCTGTGTTTTCCAATGTTAGTTTTTCCTTCTTCGGAACCTCTTACAGGTTTACATATGAGATCGTTTGCTACAGTTGAGGTAATATGACCACATGGATAGTTAGTGGTGGCTTCATAAGTTTATTTCCAGTGTTCTTTTGAGCAAGAGTTGTGTAATTTTCCTCTTCATTTTCCGGGTGATTATTAGTACGTTAACAGTTGAAACTTCCAAGAAACTCTTTCCTGAGTATCACCGAATATTCCTAAATTCTCTTTACATTATAATTTTATTTTCTCTTGTTTAGAATTACTGTTGTTACTGTTACTCTTAATTACGATTCATACACTGATTGTAATTCGTATGACGTTGTCAATAGACGTAGGTGGTTCACCACTTTATAAAACTCTGTTCATGGTAATATATTTTCTTTGGTTGTTGTGTTCAACACTTAATAACATCTATATATATATATATATATTTCGATATATATACATATGTAGATATATATATATATATCTCTATATATATTTTTTTTTTTTGTTCTTCTATATCCATGAGACATAGTTTATAACGATCTTAAACGAGGGACCAATAAATTGGTTCAAAGATTCACTCCTATGCATATATATATATATATAAATATATATATATATATATATATCTATAATATATTTATTTTAATGTCTATATAATGGACAAATTGGTTTTCCACAACTTATATACCTATATATATATATATATATAGATATATATATATATATAGATATATACAGATATATAATCATTATTATAATATATCTATATAGCTATATACATAGACATATATAGTATATATATATGCCTATATATATAAAGCTATATAAAAATAAACTGTATTTATATTACACAAACACCATTCATATGTTAGGGCTCAAGCCCTAACATTTTGTATTGCTTTAGACTCACAGTAGGCGGCGGCCATGGGCGGCGGTGGCCGCAGAGGAGCAGGGTCGGGGTGGCCGCAGAGCGGCGGACGAAATTCCGTGGTGGCCGCAGAGCGGCGGGAAGGTTTCGCGGGAGGCTTGGAGGGGGGGGAGATGTGGAGTGGGGCGGAGCCCCACCCACATTCCCACGACGTGGGGGTGTGGGTGGGGCTCCGCCCCCACTCCACACCTCCAAATGTATTAAAATTCCTGCGGTGGGGTTTACTCCCCACCGCCCAATATAAAAATTCGACTGTGTTTTTTTTTTAAACCGCGGCTTACATTTGGTCCGCCATTTCTCACAACATTAAAATATTTATTTATATATATATATATAATTAGAGATATATATAATTAGAGATATATATAAATATATATATATATATATATATATATATATATCTATTTTTATATTGATATTTCTCCGTCAATTTCATAAAAAAAAAAATGATAAGTTATTTTCAATTTCACTATTATTCTGGAAAATGATAATTACTCAAAATATGAAATATATATATATATTTCTATATATATATATATATTTATATTTAAATTTATTTATATATAAAAAGATTCTTATATGTGCTTAACTATTTCCTAAATTTCTCAATTTCACTACTTAATGCATTTTCTCCAAATCAACCTGTTATAAAGAAATTGTCATAACTAGTAGATATAATTATATATATATATATATATATATATATATATATATATATATATATATATCCCAAGTTCACTTAATTGATAGAAATGGTAACTAGCTATCCCCTTATTATAATTATAATTTTCCATTTTCATAAACATTTAAGACTTCATAACTTTACAACAGATTATATATTTACATGCTAGATTTCCTCTAATCCTTCTAAATTAACAGAACTCATTAATATGGAGAATAACTCAAATATTTTAAACTGTCTTTTCCATTTTAACATTGAAAAGAAAATTAGCATTTCAACTAGTGAAGCAATTCCAAACTTTCAAATGTAATACTTGAAACACAAAAATTGCTATTGAACAAAGGTTGCAAACATCAACTTAAAAATTTAAGCACATTCATATTACAGTTTCTCAATCATGAATACCAACTTCCCAGATATGAACTTTCTCCTCCCAAACAGTAGTCAACTGAAAACTATGACAACCAATAAAAGTCCAATAATAACAAGATCAGGGAGGTGAATTTCTTCACTCCCAGAATAACATTAATTTACAACATTAACAAGAGAGGTGTTCTCTCTTCATCTCTATGAAATGAACCAGGCCTAATTCTCATGACAAGAAGATAATCTGTTTCTTCATAAATAGCCAACCAGAAAGCTCCAAGAGAAAAACCTGCATATCAAAGACAAACAAAGAAGAAAATACCACTTGTCTAGCTCTCCTCCCTACCGTAGACCCGCAAGAGGGTCACCCCCGAGCTAGGGAGACCATACTCACACCTGGGTACTCAAACACTCCACTTCACAACAGAAACAACAACAATCCCAAAGCACACCTACACCCGTGGCTATTTTACACAATACGGAAACTCAACTACAGTGAGTTTCATAAGGGGCAGGAGAGTGGATACACTCGACTTCAGAGTGTCACCCTGACAGATAAATGAACTAATATAAATTTCTCTTGGTCTCATCCAAGTGTGATCACAATTTGTAAGAAATCTGTATATGACTCTCAAGTCAAAAATACATGCCCTCAAGGCTTTCAACATCCCAAAAGATGGAACAGGTATGCACCCGAGGAGGATCTCTCCTCCCCTACCCCAAACTTGATGAGCATTTCTCCCAAGTGGGAGACGCTCTGTCAAACACCCGACAAGAACCCCCACAGAAAAAAAAAACAAATTTAAACACATATTTCACACACATTTCATACACATTTCAGTTCTACCAAAACAAAGATAAAATTCAGACCAACCTTGCAAAGCCCTCCTGGAATGAAGTTGTTGCAGAGTCCACAGAGTTCACATCCAAGCTTAGCCACCAACTCCCTCTCCCTTCTCTATCTTCCAAACTAACTTCTCTATTTTTTTGGTAAGGCCAAAGATGAAAGATTTTCCCCAAAATTCAACTAACTCCCTCTCATCCCAAAATTTGAAAATAAATAACCCAAAATTCTCTTTCTTTCTAATTTTGAGAAATGGGGAAGTGACACTTGTCACCTCCTCACCCTTCCCAAAAATCACTATTCTGTCCAGGTGGCTTATGTCACTTTCCATTCCCAAGGGTACTCCTTATTCCTTTCATGTGACTCCACTTTCTCATGGGAAAAATTAAAAAAAAGAGTTAAATGGGAACAAGACAGGTGACCCATGCCTCTTTCTCCTTTCTTCACATGGGTGTCCCCATAGTACATGGGGGAATCTTACTAAAGAAGAGGTAACTTTTACTAATGGATGGCATCTCTTATCTAGGGAAAAGTAGAGGGGATGGGTTGAGTGTTGGTACAACCCATCATGTCCCCTCCTACCTCCAATTTTCGCCACTTAACTTCAGGGGAAGGTTAAGTTGACTAGATGGAGGTTACTCAAGGGTTACCCATGCCAAATGGGCCCCTAGACCCATGGGGTAGAACCCAGGGTCAATTTTAACCCATACAAGACACCCCAGGTCAGGGTAAAGCACAAGAAAAAGGGCCTCATAATTTAAATAAAAATAGAAATTTCAAATTCAATCTCTTAACAACACTTACTTATAAAAATAATGTTACATGAGGGTAACCTAACCCACTCGACCATACGAAAGACCACATTACATCAAGACATCAAACACAAAGAGATCTTGGTTCTTCGTGGAACCAGATCGGCTTAACAGGGAATAACAATTAACAAGGTGTGGAATGATCTCCGAAATCTGTGGTTTGATTAGTAGTCCCTGCACACTCAATTACAAGATCAGTAACCACATAAATTCATCATAGCCGAAGCAACTTAAATAACACATGCATTCTCATGCCTTAGTACAATTTAACATAATTAAAAAAATCATATTACAATTTTCCATCATCTCTAATTCATTTCTCTGAAAAGTAACTTATCCAAACATCACCCAATTAGTTTTTCCGAAAACATAATAAAGTTAAATAGTCTGACAAATTTCGGGAACTGCTATCCCACAAATATGAGAGTAACAATAACAGTACTGTAAATAGTCATGACAACAGTAGTAAAAAGGGCGGTCCTCACATCCTCTCCCCCTAAGACGGTACTTCCTCCTGGAAGTCGTCAAAAAGGTGAGGATACAGGGTCTTCAATCTCTCTGCATCTTCCCATGTTGCAGTGACTTCGTCGTATAAGTCCCATTGGACTCTAACCTGGTCCAGCTCTCGACCTCGAAGGGCTAGCGTCCGACGAGCCAATATGCGAATTGGCTCCAACGCCAGTTGTCCGTCTGCCTCTACCTGAAGAGCACTCCAATCCAACACATGAGATAAGTCAGAAACATATTGACGTAAAATTGATACATGAAATACATCGTGGATACGTGACAGGCTAGGTGGCAAGGCTAGACGATAGGCTACTGGTCCTATCCGCTCCAAGATTTCGAAAGGTCCTACAAATCGAGGTGTGAGTTTAGAGCCTCTTCCGTAACGGATTGGACTTTTGTGCGGCCGCACTCTCAAAAATACTCTTTCCCCCACAGAGAAGCTTCGGTCTGTCCTTTTTGCATCGGCATACTTTTTCTGCCTGTCCTGTGCTTCCAGAAGCCTCTGTCTTATCTGTTTAACTTGCAGTTCCATATTCTGAACTATCTCTGGGCCGATGACTGTTCTGTCCTCTATACGATCCCAACTCAAAGGTGTTCTGCATGGTCTGCCATATAATGCCTGGAAAGGAGGCATACCCAACGAGCTATGATGCCCATTATTGTAGGCGAATTCAACTAGATACAAGTACTCCTCCCATCTAGACTGGTGGTCCATCACATACATGCGAAGCATGTCTTCTAACACCTGGTTAACTCTTTCTGTTTGTCCATCGGTTTCTGGATGATATGCAGAACTGAAGTTGAGCTGTGTGCCCAACGCCTGATGTAAGGCTTTCCAGAACGATGAAGTGAATACGGAGTCTCTGTCAGATATAATGCGGCGAGGTACTCCATGAAGTCTAACAATCTGATCAAGAAACACCTTTGCCACTGATGGTGCATTGTACGTTGTACATATTGGTGAAAAATGCGCCACTTTGGTCAGCTTGTCAACTGTCACCATAATAGCATCATGGCGACGTGATGACATAGGTAGACCAACGATAAAATCCATAGAAATGGTATCCCATTTCCATTCAGGTATCTCGTGAGGGTACAACAGTCCCGCTGGATGCTGATGTTCGGCCTTGACCCTCTGACATTCCAGGCAACGAGCAACAAATTCAGCAATGTCACGCCTCATCCCAGACCAATGATAAAGCTGTCGTAAATCAGCATGCATCTTCTTCACTCCTGGGTGTGCTGCGTAGGGTGCTCTATGAGCCTCTGATAGGATTACTGTACGAAGATTACCCGCATGGGGTACATAGATGCGTTGCCGATGTCGAAGCATTCCATCAGAATCAAGGGTATATCCTGAAAATTTGCCCTCAAGGGCCTTCTGATTTAGTACTGCCTGCTGCACTTCAAGAAACCATTCATCCTCCGGCAGATGCTGTAAGATGCGATCCTTCAAGTCCATCTTCAAGGTCAGGGTCTGGATCTCGTGGCGTCTTCGACTCAAAGCATCAGCGACCACGTTCTCCTTCCCTTTTATATAATGGACATCGAAGTCATATTCGCATAGGAATTCCATCCAACGTCCTTGGCGGGCGTTCAAATTAGGCTGTGTAAAAATATACTGCAAACTATGATGGTCTGAATGGAGTTCAAAGCATCGCCCTAAGAGAAAGTGTCTCCAGCGAACCAAGGCATGAACAACAGCTGCAAGCTCTAAGTCGTGCGTAGGATAGTTTAACTCATGTGTCTTTAGTTTTCGCGATTCGTATGCGATCGCTCGTCCATCCTGCATAAGCACGGCTCCCAAACCTTCTAATGATGCATCCGTGCAAACTACAAACTCTTCCAAGGGATCTGGAACTGCTAAAATAGGAGCACTCGTAAGACGCTCTTTGAGGACTCCAAAAGCCTTTTCACACTGCTCGGTCCAAGTGAAACCCTTCCCTTTTCGCTGAAGGGAAGTGATGGGATGTGCTATCCTGGAGAAACCTTCGACAAACCGACGATAATACCCAGCTAACCCCATAAAGCTTCTGACCTCTGTCACGTTCGTGGGTGCCGGCCACTCCTGGATTGCTCTAATTTTAGATGGATCTACGGAGATGCCATCGCCTGATAAAATGTGTCCCAAATACTGCACCTCTGTCCTGAAGAAGGCACACTTCGCCAAGTTGCCATAAAGTTGCTGCCCTCGTAATTTCTGCAACACTTGACGCAAGTGCTCTACATGCTCCTCCTCAGTTCGTGAATAAATCAGAATGTCGTCTAGAAATATGATCACGAACCGGTCTAGGTATGTACGGAACACCCCGTTCATGAGACTCATGAATACTGCAGGAGCGTTCGTCAACCCGAAAGGTACCACTGTGAATTCATAATGGCCATATCTGGTTCGAAAAGCAGTTTTATGAATATCTGACTCCGTGATGCGCAATTGATGATACCCAGATTTTAGATCGATTTTCGAGAACACTCTGGCTCCCTGCATCTGATCAAAAAGGTCGTCAATCCTAGGTAGAGGATAACGATTCTTCACCGTCACCTTGTTCAACTGCCTGTAGTCCATGCATAGACGAAGAGACCCATCCTTCTTCTTCACGAAGATCACTGGTGCGCCCCATGGTGAAACGCTAGGTCGGATGTGTCCCTTCTCAAGTAATTCTTCCAACTGCAGCTTAAGTTCTGTGAGTTCATGGGTCGTCATTCTATAGGGTGCGCGGGATATCGGCTCTGCACCTGGCACTAAGTCAATGTGGAAGTCCACTTCTCTACGTGGAGGCATACCAGGTAATTCTGGCGGAAACACATCGGCAAACTCTCTAAGGATAGGGTGATCATCTAAAGTAGCCTCAGGTTCATCCTCTGCTCTATCACTGACTGTGATGGCAAACATCTGACATCCCTTCCGCATACAGCGCTTAAGCTGTTGTGCGGATATCATACGAACTGCCGTGGGCTTTTGAATGCCCACTATCTCAACCGACGAACCATGATCGTCTAAACAGCTAATCGTTCTCTAGCGACAATCAAGCTTGGCTCTATGTGCCGCAAGCCAATCCATACCCAGAACTACTCCGTAAGACCCTAATGGCATAATCCTAAGGTCGCACGTTGTGGTGAAGGGTCCCAATGTGATCTCACAGTCTTTAACCAAGGTATCTACTGACATCCTGGCCCCTGAGGCCAACTCAACTTCCCACCTAATGTCTTGCCTAGAAGCCACCAGCCTGCAACGCTCCACTAACGATGTAGACAAAAAAGAGTCAGTAGCTCCTGAATCAAAAAAGATCGAGATGGGAAAGTCTCTAATCGTACCTGCTGCCTCGATGACAGAAGCCTGAAAATCGGCCTGGCGGTTATCAACCGCTGCAAACATGTGGTGAGATCTGCCCACGTCACCTACGGTCTGCTCAGACCCTCCTGATCGGGGCTGACCCCCTGCAGTAAATCCCTGCGGACACTCTCTAGCCAGATGCCCTGCCCCACCACATACATAACATGGTCCTCTAACCTGTAACTGCCCTGACTGTGTTCTGCCCGATTGTTGTTGCCCGGTCCGTCCGGTGGATCCCTGTGAGCCTCTGTAAGACTACTGGGACCTTGCGGGTCCTGCCGATGAACCTTGCTGTCTCTGATCCCTGCGTGGTCCCTGCTGCTGCCATCCACGGTTCTGTCCTCCCTGTCCCCTCTGTTGAAATTTGGATTTTTGCTGATGTTGCTGTTGCTGTGGAGGCCTAGGAGGTAATGATGAAGCATTATATCCTCCTCTCTGTGTTGTGTTTTGAGGCCTTCAGAAATTTTGCTGTTGTTGGGGATTTCGTTCCTGGTACTGTGGGCGTGAATTCTGTCCTCGTCCCTGAATTTCCTCTGATATAAGGGCCTTTTCAACAGCCTCGCTCATGGTTTGGGGATTTGCCATACGAACTGGTCCTGATATCCCGTGATTTAGCCCCCTGATGAATTTGTGTATTAAGATTTTCTCGTCATGGAGGTATTCCGCATAACGAGAAAGTTCTATAAATCGGCTCTCATACTGAGTAACGGTGAGTCCCCTCTGCTGTAGATCATGAAACTCATCGACTCTGCGCTGTCTATAATGTTCGGACAAATACCGCGCATTGAAGCGCTCAATGAAGATGTCCCATGTGAGTGTATCCACGGAGAGTCGGCGCTTGCACTCCTCTGTACGCCACCAGGTGGCTGCTGCATCCCTAAGAAGATGAACTGCCACTCGTGCTTTCGTGTTGCTCTCATATGGTCGCAATGCGAAACACCTGTCTAAGCTAATTAGCCAAGCCTCGGCCACAGCTCCCTCTGTAGCTCCTGCGAAGGTGGGTGGGTTGAGCCTTAGTAGATCTCTGATAGGGTCCCCTCTGTCTCTAAGTCTCCCAAGTGGCTCATCCTCATATACTCCCTGCTGAACCTGTTCTTGTCTCAAAAGTCTCGGAGGACTCCTGCTCCGTGCTCGGGAGGCCGACCCTACCTCCTCTACTGTTGTGTCAGGAATCTCAACGAAGGGCTCCACACGTCTCACCTCTAGTGGATCAACGCGGGGCTCCATACGTGACTCAATACGTGACTCGGCACGTGGCTCCTCTCGCGGAGCAACACGAGGCTCTATACGTGGCTCAGGAATCACTGGTGGTAACCTGTCTAGCATAGTCTGTAGTGCCTGTAAGATCTGTGGACCTATATCCGCTACTGGTGTCGCCTGTGGTACTAGTAGTGCTTGTGGCACAGGTGGTGCAGGTGGTGCTGCTGAATCTGCAGGTGCCAGTCCCTCGGCTGAGGAATCGTTGTGCACCTCGACTGACGCTGTGTGGCGTGATCGCGCTCGTCGAACACGTCGGGGAGGCATCCTACAAAACAAGGTAGAAACTAATTAGCCAAAGTTGCGGAATAATAACGTGCCCAAATACGCCCAGTGTTTACAAACCCTGCTCTGATACCAAATGTCATGCCCACATTTTCCTTGTGGTCACAACACACATCGCACGTGTCATAGCCACATCTGTCATGTGGTTATGACACGAGATATGAAAAACTTTTCTCACACTGTCCTAAAAACCCCTTTCGCATGCGTACGCATGCTCAACGGTGTTCTCTCATGGCGAAACACTATACTCATCGGCGGAATACAAGTACAATGGCGTGCAACCAGAAGCATATAGATCAACAAGAGGGTCTATACAACGCTGCTAACGTCATTGCAAGAGTGAGATTACCAAAGTTCTTAAATCGAATCCTCGGCAATGTTCGGTGGCAGAATGCCTTACGGTGTTAGTGGGAATTACGCTGCACTCATTTACGCTCGTGGTTCGCTGATAGAGGAACCACTCCCCATGACGCCTTGTTCCGACTAAACCGGCTAGTGATCTCCCTATTTAGTCATTTTTCAGCCAGGCACGGTTGTCTGTCTCCTCTCTTGTTTCCTGAAACATACCCCTCCTATGACTTAGCATTTTCAACAAGGCGGTTTGGTTGCCCTCTCTTCCCTTTCCACAAGTTCTTAAGTTGGATTATATCTTTATCGCCCTTACCTTAACTATCTCTTAGTTCATTTAGTGTGTTTATATTTCGGTCTCTCTCTCTCTTTCATTTTCTATACTTTCTTTATGTGCATCCTGTCCTTTCTTCGTGATTTACGTCAATCAGGGTTATTACTGCAGCTATTGTTGATATTAAACCTAATTTCAGGATGATCTCGGTCACATAGGCTGGTTTACTATTTCGCTGGACTCGGTCTCCTAATCTTCCCCGATCTAGGTTCCTCCTCTTCGTAAATACTTAGTCAACTTGTTCCTAAGCACAATTGACAGAAGGGTTCGTCAACATAGTTCTCTTATCCTGTGTGAGAAAGGTCGCGCATTTTCTCCTCTGTGTTTTCCAATGTTAGTTTTTCCTTCTTCAGAACCTCTTACAGGTTTACATATGAGATCGTTTGCTACAGTTGAGGTAATATGACCACATGGATAGTTAGTGGTGGCTTCATAAGTTTATTTCCAGTGTTCTTTTGAGCAAGAGTTGTGTAATTTTCCTCTTCATTTTCCGGGTGATTATTAGTACGTTAACAGTTGAAACTTCCGAGAAACTCTTTCCTGAGTATCACCGAATATTCCTAAATTCTCTTTACATTATAATTTTATTTTCTCTTGTTTAGAATTACTGTTGTTACTGTTACTCTTAATTACGATTCATACACTGATTGTAATTCGTATGACGTTGTCAATAGACGTAGGTGGTTCACCACTTTATAAAACTCTGTTCATGGTAATATATCTTCTTTGGTTGTTGTGTTCAACACTTAATAACATCTATATATATATATATTTCGATATATATACATATGTAGATATATATATATATATATCTCTATATATTTTTTTTTTTTTGTTCTTCTATATCCATGAGACATAGTTTATAACGATCTTAAATGAGGGACCAATAAATTGGTTCAAAGATTCACTCCTATGCATATATATATATATATATATATATATATATATATATATATATATATATATATATATATATATATATATATATATATATATATATATATATATATATATATATATATATATATATATATATCTATAATATATTTATTTTAATGTCTATATAATGGACAAATTGGTTTTCCACAACTTATATACCTATATATATATATATAGATATATATATATATAGATATATACAGATATATAATCATTATTATAATATATCTATATAGCTATATACATAGACATATATAGTATATATATATGCCTATATATATAAAGCTATATAAAAATAAACTGTATTTATATTACACAAACACCATTCATATGTTAGGGCTCAAGCCCTAACATTTTGTATTGCTTTAGACTCACAGTAGGCGGCGGCCATGGGCGGCGGTGGCCGCAGAGGAGCAGGGTCGGGGTGGCCGCAGAGCGGCGGACGAAATTCCGTGGTGGCCGCAGAGCGGCGGGAAGGTTTCGCAGGAGGCTTGGAGGGGGGGGAGATGTGGAGTGGGGCGGAGCCCCACCCACATTCCCACGACGTGGGGGTGTGGGTGGGGCTCCGCCCCCACTCCACACCTCCAAATGTATTAAAATTCCTGCGGTGGGGTTTACTCCCCACCGCCCAATATAAAAATTCGACTGTGTTTTTTTTTTAAACCGCGGCTTACATTTGGTCCGCCATTTCTCACAACATTAAAATATTTATTTATATATATATATATAATTAGAGATATATATAAATATATATATATATATATATCTATTTTTATATTGATATTTCTCCGTCAATTTCATAAAAAAAAAAAATGATAAGTTATTTTCAATTTCACTATTATTCTGGAAAATGATAATTACTCAAAATATGAAATATATATATATATTTCTATATATATATATATTTATATTTAAATTTATTTATATATAAAAAGATTCTTATATGTGCTTAACTATTTCCTAAATTTCTCAATTTCACTACTTAATGCATTTTCTCCAAATCAACCTGTTATAAAGAAATTGTCATAACTAGTAGATATAATTATATATATATATATATATATATATATATATATATATATATATATATATATATATATATATATATATATATATATCCCAAGTTCACTTAATTGATAGAAATGGTAACTAGCTATCCCCTTATTATAATTATAATTTTCCATTTTCATAAACATTTAAGACTTCATAACTTTACAACAGATTATATATTTACATGCTAGATTTCCTCTAATCCTTCTAAATTAACAGAACTCATTAATATGGAGAATAACTCAAATATTTTAAACTGTCTTTTCCATTTTAACATTGAAAAGAAAATTAGCATTTCAACTAGTGAAGCAATTCCAAACTTTCAAATGTAATACTTGAAACACAAAAATTGCTATTGAACAAAGGTTGCAAACATCAACTTAAAAATTTAAGCACATTCATATTACAGTTTCTCAATCATGAATACCAACTTCCCAGATATGAACTTTCTCCTCCCAAACAGTAGTCAACTGAAAACTATGACAACCAATAAAAGTCCAATAATAACAAGATCAGGGAGGTGAATTTCTTCACTCCCAGAATAACATTAATTTACAACATTAACAAGAGAGGTGTTCTCTCTTCATCTCTATGAAATGAACCAGGCCTAATTCTCATGACAAGAAGATAATCTGTTTCTTCATAAATAGCCAACCAGAAAGCTCCAAGAGAAAAACCTGCATATCAAAGACAAACAAAGAAGAAAATACCACTTGTCTAGCTCTCCTCCCTACCGTAGACCCGCAAGAGGGTCACCCCCGAGCTAGGGAGACCATACTCACACCTGGGTACTCAAACACTCCACTTCACAACAGAAACAACAACAATCCCAAAGCACACCTACACCCGTGGCTATTTTACACAATACGGAAACTCAACTACAGTGAGTTTCATAAGGGGCAGGAGAGTGGATACACTCGACTTCAGAGTGTCACCCTGACAGATAAATGAACTAATATAAATTTCTCTTGGTCTCATCCAAGTGTGATCACAATTTGTAAGAAATCTGTATATGACTCTCAAGTCAAAAATACATGCCCTCAAGGCTTTCACTATCCCAAAAGATGGAACAGGTATGCACCCGAGGAGGATCTCTCCTCCCCTACCCCAAACTTGATGAGCATTTCTCCCAAGTGGGAGACGCTCTGTCAAACACCCGACAAGAACCCCCACAGAAAAAAAAACAAATTTAAACACATATTTCACACACATTTCATACACATTTCAGTTCTACCAAAACAAAGATAAAATTCAGACCAACCTTGCAAAGCCCTCCTGGAATGAAGTTGTTGCAGAGTCCACAGAGTTCACATCCAAGCTTAGCCACCAACTCCCTCTCCCTTCTCTATGTTCCAAACTAACTTCTCTATTTTTTTGGTAAGGCCAAAGATGAAAGATTTTCCCCAAAATTCAACTAACTCCCTCTCATCCCAAAATTTGAAAATAAATAACCCAAAATTCTCTTTCTTTCTAATTTTGAGAAATGGGGAAGTGACACTTGTCACCTCCTCACTCTTCCCAAAAATCACTATTCTGTCCAGGTGGCTTATGTCACTTTCCATTCCCAAGGGTACTCCTTATTCCTTTCATGTGACTCCACTTTCTCATGGGAAAAATAAAAAAAAAGAGTTAAATGGGAACAAGACAGGTGACCCATGCCTCTTTCTCCTTTCTTCACATGGGTGTCCCCATAGTACATGGGGGAATCTTACTAAAGAAGAGGTAACTTTTACTAATGGATGGCATCTCTTATCTAGGGAAAAGTAGAGGGGATGGGTTGAGTGTTGGTACAACCCATCATGTCCCCTCCTACCTCCAATTTTCGCCACTTAACTTCAGGGGAAGGTTAAGTTGACTAGATGGAGGTTACTCAAGGGTTACCCATGCCAAATGGGCCCCTAGACCCATGGGGTAGAACCCAGGGTCAATTTTAACCCATACAAGACACCCCAGGTCAGGGTAAAGCACAAGAAAAAGGGCCTCATAATTTAAATAAAAATAGAAATTTCAAATTCAATCTCTTAACAACACTTACTTATAAAAATAATGTTACATGAGGGTAACCTAACCCACTCGACCATACGAAAGACCACATTACATCAAGACATCAAACACAAAGAGATCTTGGTTCTTCGTGGAACCAGATCGGCTTAACAGGGAATAACAATTAACAAGGTGTGGAATGATCTCCGAAATCTGTGGTTTGATTAGTAGTCCCTGCACACTCAATTACAAGATCAGTAACCACATAAATTCATCATAGCCGAAGCAACTTAAATAACACATGCATTCTCATGCCTTAGTACAATTTAACATAATTAAAAAAATCATATTACAATTTTCCATCATCTCTAATTCATTTCTCTGAAAAGTAACTTATCCAAACATCACCCAATTAGTTTTTCTGAAAACATAATAAAGTTAAATAGTCTGACAAATTTCGGGAACCGCTATCCCACAAATATGAGAGTAACAATAACAGTACTATAAATAGTCATGACAACAGTAGTAAAAAGGGCGGTCCTCACATAAAGATTGAAGATGTATTAAAGTCTATTACTGTTGATGGTCACTTGAAGCCTGTGACTGAGTTTTATGATGATTACAATGATGCTGACAGGAGGATTTTGGAAGATGTTGTAAAGTATCTGAACATATACAATAGAGCCCTCATTGAGATCATTAATGATCTCCCAAATACCTTGGGCAATATTCTATCAGTCAGGAAGGAAACTGGTATCGCTAAAGATGTTGAGCTCAGAGAACACACGTTGATAACCTTATGTTCGGATATCACTCCAGCAGAGAAAAGAAAAATCTCCAAGGTACTCAACAATGAGTTTAGGTCAAAGAGAAGAGTGAATGCATTGATGATAGGAGAAGTTGACAAGGTTGTCAAAGAAATAGACAAAATTATTTTGGACATAATAAAGAAACATAATATTTCCACCATCTACGATAGTAAGGAAACAAAAGTTGAAGACATATGTCCACCAAAGATAAGCCAAGATCATGGACCTAAACAGAGTGATCAAGTCCCCAACATCAATATAGTGGATATGACAACGCAAGATGAAATTAAAACTGATCCACTTTTTGAACAACAGGCTGAAGGAGAAGAATTTAAGGAAGAGAGGAAGAGCCCTACTCTAGAGAAAAACATAGATCAATAGGAAATTATGGACATAGACCCTCCAGATCAAAGTCAAGAAGAAATATCAGAAAGGGCATGAGACACTGTGGATGTCTTGACAGGCAACAAATTGCAGAAGAATTTGAACTCCCTCAAGGTCCAATCAACTTGGACTCATTGCCACCTTTCCAAAAGTTTAAGCTAGTTTCTGTGGTTCAGGCCAAGGCACAAGAAGAGATGTTACAATCACATGGTCAAGATAACAAACTGATCAACGAAGCATCCACTATCTTGGAAAAGCTACTACCATCATTTCAAAGAGATATCTCATTATTTCCTCCTAACCATCTCAAGAAGCTATTAAATTTTGTAAGTGTACATTTTGAATCTTTTAAAAAATCTGTGGAAGTAAAAGTAAGGAAAGAAATTGATGATAGAAGATTGATTGAGTTGAAGAGCATGATTGATCGTGACAAAGTTTTGTTAGATAATCGAATTAAGAACATACAAAGTGCCATTGAAAAAGCCAAAAAAAATATACAAATTTTGTTTATCCTATCCAAAGATCACAAAGGATCTAGAAGATAAAATTGAAGACTTGGAACTCAAACTGCTGAATCTCTCTAAGACATAATCCTGCAGCTGAGTCAATAAATGCCAAAGAAACACAAGTTGCAAATATCCATAATGATCTGAATACTCTAATGAAGAAAAAGGGAGAAATCAAAGATAGGTTGTGCCAGCTGAAAGGACTGGTAAGTCCAAAGATTGATTCCATGACCAATTTGGCAGATGAGGCCATGAAATCTCAAGCACTAATTGCCACACCATTAGATCTCTAAAAGGCAAAAAATCAAGTATTTTTTATGAATGGCCACATCCAAATTCTAGGAAGTGCAAGAAATAGATGCAATGGAGAGATAGTGCTAATAAAGACTATCTATAGTGATGTTTTACCTTCAAACACAAATTAAGATGTAGATTACACTTGTAAATATGCGGCTAAATACATCAAATTTTGAAATTTTGACAATTTTTTTAAGTCTAGATCACACCCTTTGCCATTGACGTCAAAGGGGGTGAAGTAGATCAGTAAAAATGGATAATCATCTCAAGGGGAGAAAGAAAGTATAGTGTATATAGTAAGGGGGGGCAGTCGGGCATTTTTCACTAAGTGTTGCCATCAATGCCAAAGGGGGAGATTGTTGGCAAGAGACACTGCTCCAGTATGGATCTATATGTTGTCATTGATGGAAACAAGACATAGAGAAACCATCACCGTGACAGGAAGAGATATCTCCAGAAGAACAAGTTGGATTCCAGGTCCAGTTGACAGAAATGGCTAAGTATGGATGTGCACAGAGTAGAGAATAGTAAGTTGGACAGTATGCCTCCACAATTGAAGACTTCCAGATGCAGTTCATGCATGATTTCAATTGGTGTTTGATAGTGTTATACCTCAAAGATTAAGTCTTGATCCTCTCTGGAAGTCATCTTGAAGAAATGTCTAAGTCCGGGCAAGCAAAGGTATAGCAGGAATAGTGAACAGGGTCTAGTGCAGTGGTCCACATTCCTTCGTAGACAAGTATTTCTTTATGGAGTTTTGAGGTGTTGTAAAAACTTATATGAAGTGTCTTATTCCAAAGTTGGGAGATCTAAAGTTCACCGGAAGGATAGCTACAAGCTGCTAAGTACCGGCATAGTGTTTGACTGAGTTTGACAGAGATAGAGTCTGAGTTCTGATGGTCCGTATATCTCCACAAGATGATGTCATGCCTTACGGTTCTAAGGGTAAGATTGGGAATGTGTAAATAGTCATTGACATGATTTTGGTAGTGTTTTGTGATCAGCAGTAGAAGTTGTAAGATAGTAGATGAAGTTAAGCATGTTCTTAAGGAACAGGCCAACTGGTGAGATAAATCATTGCACAGAGAAGAGTTAATGTTTGGAGGATCTATGTAAGAAATTGAAAGATTAGAGCTGACCTATATAAACATGCTTGGGAGATGATTTAGGTCCGCACGACACACAGTGCATTGGATTGAGCGACAAGGTACATCTTTTTATGTACACATTTCACTTCTTGGATGCTGACCTAATGATGGAATAAATCATGATGCGGATATATAAAGGCAAGGAATTTTAGTTGAAGTGTGTGCATGAAGAAGTGTGTGTTTGTGAATGAAGATGTGAATAGTGGAGTAGAGTTAGAGGATTAGTAGCAATGAAGACTTGGGATTTAGAATACAATTGTCAAATGACTGCACTCTAGCATAGTGGCAGATGCTGAAGCAGTATTCAGGTGTCATGTGTGATCTATTTGGAAGAAAGGTTTTGTTATCAAGGCAGTAAGATGGTAGTAAGCCACCAGTAGGGTTTAATAGCCCTCAAGGTTTAACAACCCTTACTGTAATCTTGCTAGGTTTAGGGTTGTGGCAATGAGCCTGCTAAACTTAGTTGTACTTCATGGTTGTAAGCCAGCATGTTCTAGGCCCGTGGAGTGACCAAGCCTGAACATAATTTTTGTCAAGATTGTAATATATATTTGAGAGCTAATCCTCTCCATGGTTTTTCCCTTCTTGGGTTTTCCACGTAAATCTTGGTGTTATGTGTCATGCTTTTGTGGATGCTATTCAGTTGTATAATTTGCTTCTGTTTGACTATTCCTTTGAAATGGTTAAAAATAAAAGTACATAAAAATATTTAGAGAACACTGATTCACCCCCCCTCTTAGTGTTCCTGACATTCAACACCTTTATCATCTAACTTATATTTCTTCTTCACATAAGGATTTAATCAACTTGTTGGCTTGTTCCTTAATAACATATATGATAGGTTCCTCTATCACATCATAACTCATGCTGCAAACCAAATGGGACTTCATGAATCACAATCAGCAAACATTATTGATCTCTTAACATGTCTTCAATTCTGCAGAACAAAACATGCTGATGCGGATAAATGTGGACCACTTGATTTTGCACTGTTCACTGTTCCTGTCTTACTTCTGCTGATGTAGACTTTGCCTTTTCATCAGATGACTTCCAGAGAAGGTCATGACTTGATTATTGGAATAGGTATCTATGAATATCATATATGCTTATCATTTTGACCTTTCTGTTTGGTAACACCAGAGATTAAAGCTAATGCTTTATCCCTATGTTCTTCAATCTTCAACATTTCAAGCAATGGAATAGAAACTATCATCTGATACAGTGCTTGGGTCATATCAAATGAAATGGGGTTCTATGCATGAGTAACACTTTGATTCATACCTTATATGTTATGACCCTTACCTTTGTCATCAATTTGAACAACTTTACAACCTCCTAGCTTCTTGGTGTTATCATTTTGCCTAACCTTGGGTTCCTTACTATTACTGTCCTACTGCCTTTTAGGAGTCTCTAAAGTTCAAGCTTTGGTAGATTTGGTATTATTCTAAAATTTCTTGATGAAAAAACTTCCTAGTCTTCTAGGATCACCATTCTGGGCCTTCCTTTTAAGATTGTAGTTACTTTTTATTTGGGCAATTGCAGCAACTGTGAGGGCTCTAATTTCTTCTTTAAAGGGCCTCCTCAAGTGAATATAAGGAACTTGGGAATCAAGCCCATATATATAATGGTCTTCACTTTCACTGTCTGAAAATACTTGTTGGCACACTTATGTTTTATGATACCTTCTTTCAATCACATCAAATTCAACATCTTGTTCATCTAAAGAAGAGTAATCCTTGTTGAATATAATGAAAGCTAAGAGGGGGGTGAATTAGTGTTCTACAAAACCATTTATGCTCTTTCTCTTATATCCATTTACCAAATTTAATTATGTGAAAGCAGATTAAACAAATGAATAGAAACCATAAAGACATAATGCATGAACACCAAGGTTTTTATGTGGAAAACCCTAAAAGGGAAAAACCATGGTGGGGGTTAACCCACAAAATTTTATTAGTTATAGAAATACCAAATTACAAGAGGCTCACTGCCCAGAGCTCACTACTCAAAAGAGGCTCACTGCTTGAAGAAAAGAAAGAAGAAGAAGAAGGGTGGCTCACTACCAAAGATGAACTGCTATGATTGCATCTACTTCAGCATGATTATAGTTCCAATTAAGCTTATGAATACTAACTCAAAACTCTTCATTTTAGTCTGCCCCTGTTTCTCTGCTCTGCTCTTACATATGCTTAAGATCTGTCTTCAATTGCTGCTCCCACTCTATCTTCACATATTTCATATACACATACACCACACATCACATGCCACCTTCTAGACATCAAAATCCATCCTCTATTTATATCCGCAACTAAATCTTTCTCATGATCAGGTCAACAAGCAAACTATGAAACGTGTATATCAAATGTTATATCCTGTCGGCTTGTTTTTGTGTTAAATCTTTGATGCAGATTCAAATCATCATGTACATGTCTTCATATGTATCATCTCTATTCATACAACCACTTACCTTTATCATCCAACTTATATTTCTTCTTCGCATAAGGATTCAATCAACCTATCGACTTGTTCCTTAATAACATATATGATAGGTTCCTCTATCACATCATAACTCATGCTATGGAGCAAATGGGACTTCATGAATCATAATTAGAAAACATTATTGATCTCTTAACATGTCTTCAATTTCGTAGAACAAAACATGCTGATGCAAAGAAATGTGGACCACTTCATTCTACACTATTCACTCTTCCTGTCTTACTTCTGTTGACCCAAACTTTGCCTTTTCATCAGATGAATTCTGGAGAAGATCATGACTTGATTATTGGAATATAAGAGAAATAGGTGTCTATGAATATCATACCTAAACTGCATCTTCACATCTTATCTTGTGGAGGAGCACTGATCTGTTTCCTGTCTCATACTTGAACATTTTCCATACCTAGCAATTTTTGCTAACCGGACCTAAGTTCCAATATGACCTTTCAGAGTAGTGTCTTTTATTCATGTTGAAGGGATCTCTGAGCCTTGTTTCCATCAATGACAAAATGCAAGTCTATTCCAGAGTAGTATCACTTGCCAACAATCTCCCCCTTTGCAATTGATGGCAACACTTAGTAAAAAAAATTTCATTATCAAAACTACTCTCTATTACTGTATATACTATTATATTCCTTCTCCCCCTGAGATGTTTGTCTCATTTTTCACTGGTCTTCTCTCCCCCTTTGACATCAATGGAAAAAGGTGTAATCCAGACTCAAACTTATCAAAAAGCAAGATTGTGACAAAAAGTTCTTCAAAATTGTCTTGTTCTACCGTATATGTACAGGTGCACATTTCCACCTCAATTTATGGATGAAGGTAGAATATCATTATAGATTGTCTTTATCAGATCTATCTCTCCATTCCATCTATTCCTTGCACTTTCCATAATTTGTATGTGGCCATTTATCAGAAAGACTATTTTTTCTGCCTTCTATATATCTGATGTTGTATCAATTAATGCTTGTGATTTTAGGGCTTCAACTGCCAGATTGGTCATGGAATCAATTTTTGGACTTATCAGTCCCCTAAGTTGGCACAACCTGTCTCTAATTTCTTCCCTTTTCTTTCTCAGAGTGCTCAAATCATTGTGAATATTTACAACTTGTGTTTCTTTGGCATTAATTGACTCAACTGTCTGATTATATGTCTCTGAGATGTTAAGCAGTTTGAGTTCCAAGTCTCTGATTTTATCTTCTAATTCCTTTGTAACTTTTGGCGAAGATAAATTTTTTTTGTATATTTTACTACCCTCTTCAATGGCACTTTGTATGCATTTTATTCCATTTCCTAAAAGAGTTTTATCTTGAGATATCATAGCCTTCAACTCAACCATTCTCTTTTCATCAAACTCCTTTTTAACTTTTACTTCTGCAGATTTATTTAAAAGACTCAAAATGTGTACTTACAGAGTTCAAAAGGCCCTTGAAATGATCAACAGAGCATAATGAGGTGTCCTTTTGAAATGTTGGCATCATCTTCTCTAGAATGTTGGTGGGTTCACTGATCAACTTACTATCTTGGTCATGTGATTTCAACATATCTTTCTATGCCTTGCCCTGAACAATAGAAACTAATCTAAATTTTTGCATAGGTGACAACAAGTCCAAATTAATTGGTCCTTGAATAAATTCTGATTCATCTAGATCTTGTTATCCTTGAGGTTTTTCTTCCTTTTCTTTAGGTTCATTCGGAACCTTAAATCTTTCACTTCTTTCTTTTTCCTTGCTTCCCTTTCTACTTGAACTTTTTCCCTTGCTTCTTTGACTTATTCCTTAGTGAATCCATATCTTGCAGCAATTTCTTCTACCTCTTTCTTACCTTCCTATTGGTTTCTATTTGTCTAAGTTCAACATGAAGTTTCATCGAGAACTCTTTAGATGTTCCAAACCTCTCTTCTTTAGTGTCTTTAGGTTTGTTGAGTAGGTGTTGGGCATAGTTTTTTAGTATTTGTCCATCTACCTCATATCCCATGGGCATTACCCATATAGTTCTGGGTTCCACGGGTTCCATTAAGCATTGGTCCTTAGCGACCATGAAACAAATTGTGTCCTTGTACTTGTCAACAATTTTCTTAGGAATTCTTTCTCTTGAGTGCATCATAGTTTAAATTTTTTTGAAGTACCCCCATAGAGTTGCTTTTTGTTCATCAATGCTTCCAATGCTATGTAGATAATTTCTAATTTGGACAGCTACTAGTTTGCTAGTTAACCAAAGTAGATTCTTCACGCTTGGCAGCTCATTCATAAAATAAAAGAATAGACAAATAATCAGCATACTATATTTGAAGGGATACTTTTTGCTTTCCTTAATCTTCTTTAGATTCTCCAGCAGTTGGATTCTCAGCAACTCACATAGATCATAATCGACATTCTCTTTGACCATTTGATATGTAGTATAAATGTCAGTGCTAGAGATAGAGTTCTCCCGATTTGAGAAATAGATCTTGTAGCCTATGTCCATGGAAGAAAATCTTACAACATGGTCTATGATGTCATTTATGGTTAATACCCTTTTGTCAAATTGGCTCCAGTCACCTCTGTAACAGTTTGATTCTTCACAGCTTTCAGTAAGGGCACACCTCCAGTGGAATTTAGCCAAGTTACTGCCCTAATTGCCTCCTCGGTGATTTTGAAAGGCTACCCTAACCACATGAATTCATTGTGGATTCAACTTAGGATATACCAAAGCCATTCATCCTCTGTGAATGCAAGAAACTCTACATACTGGATGAATTTCTTCTCCTTTAAGGCTTTGTATTCTTCGTTTAGGTCAAATTGATCATTACTTAAATGCTTCAAGAATAGTTCTGAGAATTTGTCACCGATGAGCTCATCTAGGGCAACATGGATGTATGCCCTAACATCTTCCACATATAGAACTCTATATGGTATTCTTGAGAATGCACCCATTGGATCAACTTCAGTTGCTTTGAAAGGATGTTTCTTGAATTTGGGTCTTGGTTGTTTAGTAATATCAACAACTTGCGGGGTCATCATCTTAGAATTTTAATAGACTCACAAATGGGGTTTGAATGAAAATACCTTATTTCACCGAGCTAGGGTTTCCTTTATCTGAATCACTCCAAATTCTTCAGATCTTGGTTGTTGTTGCTCAAGTTTTGCCTTAGTTTCTCCTAGATGTCTAATATCTTGAATGCAAAGTGATTTTGAAATCAAAACAAGTCCCCTTTTATTCTCCACATGACTTGACTTAACTCATCATAAATGCTTATTCCCAAAAGGTTGCATGTCTTCTTTGATAGATACAATTGATTGAAATTACTTTGCAATGTTCCACATTGGCTTAATCTCTTCCAATTTTTCTTTCAAAGGATTTGTCTTGTCAGATTCCACCATATATCTCTGTGCTGGATTTTAGCACCAACTTTCTGGCTGGGGGATTTAGAATTTTCAACACTGATCCCCCTGAGCCAGAGCTCTCAATTCACTTTCCAGAGGAAGTATCTGCACCATAAACTGGTGGGGATCGATTCTTGACTTCATTAGCATCTTTCCTGACCTGAATCTTGCTCATCTCGTTCTTGGTTTCTACTAGATTAGCCTTGTTCTTGCCCTGGTCATTTTACTGTTATGTTTTCTCCTTGTTTGTAGGATAGTCTCTTGTTACTTTTCTACTTCTATAGAATTTGACAAAGTGTTCGGTCTTGTTACAATTGAAACAAACAAAAGGGTAAGTGCAAGAAGATGGGGGGCCAAAAAGGGGTCTTAAGTGGCCACTTTTTTTTCTGAAATTAGGAAATACTGGTCTTGGATGAGAAATTGAGCATAGTTACACTCAAAATTTGGAGATGCAACCAAAACAATGTTCGTAGTGCTTTGAGTCTACTTTCTAAACTACTATTTTTTTTTTAAAATGATATAGATTAAGGGGTTCAAAAGAGGGAGCCACATAAATTGGTGTTGTTTCTATAAAAAAAAATAACATAGCATGTTTTCTGGCTCCTTCAAAAGGTTAACTTTTTTTGTTATTTTTAAAATCGCTTCGGTGAGAAATTAGCTAACAACAGTTTATGCCCGCACATCCTAAAAAATAGAATTTTTCCCGTGCTACCCCTATAAATTTTGAAAACTTGTTGAATTTTTTTTTTTTAATATGTGTAGAATGGAGTCTAGTTTCTAAAAATGTAATTTTTTTGAAATTTCAATGAACAATTAATTTACAATGAAAAAAAGACTAAACACTAGTTTTTACCCAAAAATGGACACACAAACAAAAGAAATTAAAGATGAAAGGCTTAACATTGTCAAAATGTGAAAAAAAATGCATCGTTAAATAGCTAAGAGAAAGCCTAGCATTACCCAGGTGTTTGATTTGTTCAACCTTGAAACACATGCAAATCTGAGGGTTAGCACGAATGAAATTATGTGAAATCCTGTAGAATATACAAAAACACATCTCTGGACATTGGGAAGGCACTCCAAGCCTTTGGGTTGGAAATCCAAAGCAAATCCTAAGCCTAAGGCTTAGGATTCCCAAAACAAAATATAACGTGAGCGTGTTATAACACGCTCGCGTTATGTTGTGTTTTGCATTTTTTCCTTTTTTGCAAAAGTTTGCTCAATGTTTGTCATGTTTGACATAATGTGAGCATGTTATAACATTCTCACATTATGTCCCCCTTGGATTGTTTTATGTTCAAGGTTATTAAAGCATGTATCTATTTATGATTGTATGTATGTATGTATGTATATATGTATGCCTATATGTATGTATGTATGTATAGTGTCAGGGGTAGAGATGGGGTTAAGGCAGATAGGGGAGGAGAGGGGTGGATAAGGGTTTAAGTGCAAGAAGATGGGTCCACATAGAGGGGGAGTCATAGGAAAAAAAAATAATCACGACAGAAACGAGTACCCATTTAGGAATGGGTGCCCGAGCCTAAATGGGTACCGCTTAGGAATGGGTACCCGTTTCTATATACATATTCAAATTTGAAAAAAATTGTGAGCACTTTTGTTTCCCACACAAAAGGAACGGGTACCCATTCCTAAAAGCTTAGGCTTGGGAAAGGCATGGTAAGCCAGCCCCTTGCCTTGGACCTACAAGTTTTTTTGTAAGTACTGAACAAGAGAAAAGACTGAGTTTACCTATATGGCTGAAGACATTTTTTTCTAAATTTTTTTATGAAATTAAAACCCATTACAAATGACAGTGTCTAGTTTTCAAATATGTAATTTTTTTATTGGACTTATTTTTCTATTTATTATTTAATTTATGAGCAAACTAGTCTAAAAACGTGAAATGACAGGTGTTTGTATATTTTTAATAATTTTTAATCTTTAAAGTTTTTTGAAAAAAAATTATATGTCATCAATCTACACATCATTCTTTACACAATGAAAAAAAAATTTGATTTTATGATTAGTTTTGCTCAAATTATGTTGGCCGTACACGAGGGTTTTTTAAAATAGCAATTAGGGCCAATAAAAAATTAATAAAAAAAATATTTGGAAAAAAATTATAAAAAAAATATCCTCATCACACTTCACTATACTAAACATCTTTCCTCAAAAGGATTTAGAAAAATACTTTTATTTAGGTCAAATTGTGTTGGCCGTACACGTGCATGGTATGGTAAAAAAAATGACTTTTAAACAATGGTTTTTAGAAATGCCTATTGAAAATTAATTTGTGTCATCTAGGTATTAAAATAAATTACATATTTGAAAACTAGACTTTGAATACTACATTTTATATTACTAACTTTTTTTAATTTTCAATCTTTAAGTGCCTCAAATGTTCAGATTAAATGTGACAAATTCTAAAAATCAGGGAAAACACTTCCACTTTTTGGCCAAAAAGTGGACCCAACTTTTTGCACTTGGGTTGAGGGTTTAGGGATAGGATTTAGAGTTTAGGGATAAGGGATCAGGGTTTAGGACCTTGAGGGATTAGGGTTTAGGTTTGAGGCTTTAGGGATAGCATTTAGTGTTGAGGGTCGAGGGATTAGGATTAAGGTAGAGTGTTGAGGGTAGAGGGATTAGGGACAGGGTTTAGGGTTGAAAGTTTAGGGTTGAGGGATTAGGGTTTAAGGTATAGTGTTGAGGGTTGAGGGTTTAGGGATAAAGTTTAGGATTTAAGGTTTAAGTGTTGAGGTTTGAGGATTTAGGGATATGGTTTATAGTTTAAGGATAAGGGATTAGGGTTTAGGGTTTAGGGATTAGGGTATCATAAATTATAATTAGGGATTAGGGTTTATGGTTTAGGGATTAGGGTTTAGGGTTTAGGGTTAAGGGATTAGGGTTTAGGGATGCACAATTAAGGGGTGCCATAAATAAACTAGAATTTAGGTAGGGTTGGGAAAATTTTGTGAATCATCATGGGCTGGAGATTGGAGATTTTGTTGTGTTCAAGTACATATCCAAGTCATATTTTAAGGTTAAGATATTTCAAAGAACAAGGTGTGTGAAAACATCAATTCTCTTCAGCTTATGAATATCAAGAGTGATACAGATAAAATATGCCCTTCTTCTAACAGAGTTTGTAGTTCAAATCAACTAATGGACAACAAGTTGTTGAATGAATTGGTTTAATGGGCGTGCCTCCTTCAAAGTTATGCTTGGAGACTTTACACAAAAACTAGTAACTCTATACATTATTTTTCATTCTTTTATTTCCTGTACACTATTAAGAACTTGTAAAATCTAATTGTGTAATGTGTTTATAGTAGTGCATTCTTCCTACATTTGTTTCACAATTTATAGACAACACAGACGAACATATGGTGTTGCAAGGCCCAGGTGGGCAGGAGTGGTATGTGCAATTAGGGGGTACCATAAATAAAATGGAATTTAGGCAGGGTTGGAAAATTTTGTGAATCATCATGGGATGGAGATTGGAGATTTTGTTGTGTTCAAGTACATATTCAAGTCATATTTTAAGGTTAAGATCTTTCAAAGAACATGGTGTGAAAAATATCAATGCTCTTTAGCTTATGAATACCAACATTGATACAGATAAAAAATGCCCTTCTTCTAACAGAGGATGTAGCTCAAGTCAACCAATGGGTTTAGGGATAGGGTTTAGGGTTGAGGGATTAGAGTTAAGGGTTGAGGGATTAGGGATTGACGTTGAGGGTTGAGGTTTGAGGTTTAAGGGTTTAGGGATAGGGTTGAGGGTTGAGGGTCAAGGGATTAGGGTGAAAGTAGAGTGTCGAGGGTATAGGGATTAGGGGTAGGGTGTAGGGTTGAAGGTTTAAGGATTGAGGGTTGAGGCTTTAGGGCTAAGGGTTAAGGGATTAGGGTTTAGTGATAGGGTGTAGGGTTTAGGGATAGGGTGTAGGGTTTAGGGTTGAGGGATTAGGGTTTATGGTTGAGGGAATAGGGTTTAAGGTAATGTGCTAAGGGTTTAGGGATAGGATTTTAAGGTAAAGTGTTGAGGGTTTACGGATAGGGTTTAGGATTTAAAGTTTAAGGGTTTCAAGGGTTGAGGCTTTAGGGTTTAGGATTAAGTGAGACCTAGATGGCTAAGGATGGATGGAAAGGTAGACAAGGAGCAACTGAGAGACATAGAGAGGGGAGATGTAGAGAGGTGAGGGGGGGAGATAAATGAGATATAGAGAGGTGAGAGATAGAACATGAGCTAATGGAACTAGAGGTGAGATAGGAACAGATATTTATGGATAAATCTATAGCAGGACAAAATGTGAGCACATTACAATGTGCTCGTGTTTTGTCCTGCTATAGAAACTATAAAAAAGCCTGGACCCCCATGATCCAGGCCCACATGCTCTATTTTCATGCTGATTATGCATGTGTTTCGATAAAAAAGAAGTGTTTTCATGTTGTTGGGAAGTTCACATGGACATTTTACATATTCTACCACCTTTGCATGATCTTTCCACCACCTTTTCTACTTTGCCAAATTGAGAAGGAGGAAATAGCATAGTTTTCACATCAAATTTGATATATATCTATTCAAGTTTTAATTTTTGTACTATTGCAATGTTAATTGTGATTCAATTTTAGGAATTTAACATTATAGATTGGTTAATAGTATTGTTGTTACTAATTATATTTCAGTGTTATTCAGTTTAACATTAAAAAGGAAGCAAGTGGTGAAAAACTCAAATTGTTGAGTTTGATGCAAGAAGAAAAATACACTACATAATTGGGCACTCTCTCCATTCGAATCTCTGTTTTTAGGTATGTCAATTCTTTACATGCATGTTCTTTACATTTTCCTTAATTCTATTTGAATTACTTTATCATGCCTAATCATACATGTTTATATCACTTGTATCTAGTATGCATAATAAAATACTATGTATACATATCTTGTGTTTATATAATAGACTATGTTTTAAATTAGTTCATGGTATGCATAATAAAAGATATCTCAAAGGTCAACATTAATTAAAATAGACACATTCCCAATCAAGAAAGTAGCCTACAATCTCACATGATGCCATGTATATTTTCTACACTTGTGCTCTTTAATAATTATGTGTAATAAACAAACCTTAACATACCATGATGTCAAACTATACAAGAATAAATCCTTACAACATAATAAAAATACAATCCCACTATTATCTTGTCATATTAACAAGTTAAAATACAAATGAATAGGTGCCAAGATCATACAAGTATGCACATGACATGATGATTTGTATGCACATATCTTGGGCTAGGACATTCCTTATGCACCTTTTCATGATGATTTGTATGCACATGACACAACAATATTTTAAAATTTCCTAATTGTCCTTTGTTAGCACATGATGGTGGTTACCTTGATTGACTATATACCATTCAATACCCTAAATTTCATAAGCCTTCCTCTCAAGCAATCTTCCTATAGAAAGGCACAAAGAGGGTCTTCAATACTTCAAAACCTAACAAGGTTACTAGAGGTCTTCTTAACCCTCAAGAACTTAGAAGATACAACCATTCTAAACCCTTACTCAAGTCTACACTCTTCAATTGTTGTCTATTCCTTCACAAGCTTCAATAGATGACTCTCCTTTGACCTTGTCCTCATCTAGGACTAAAGTGTACTTTATACCATAATGCTTTGTATTGCTGCAATAACATTGTGCAATAATTCTTTGTATGGCTACAATAATTTTCTTTGTATGCTTTGTACCTATTTTGGTTGAGTGACATTTACTCTTTTACATGATGAGTGTATGTACATTTACTATAAAGGGTTGAATAACATATATTTTAGTTATTTGTATGGATTCATTTCTTGGGAACTAATATTGGTCTCTTTATCATGCTATAGATAAATTCTCTATCATGTTGAGGAAATGATCAAGAATTAAACCAACACAGGAATAGATAGAAGCTAAGAATGTAAAGAAAGCAGCGGCTATGAGGGAAGTTTGTGAGAAGAGGAAATTGGACACGATAAATGAAGACATGCCAATTGAAGAGGAACTGCAACCATCACAAAGAGATATGGTATTGGAGGCACAAAGAGAATGAATGCAAAAACTTCGTGCTATGAGAGATTTGAATACCATAGTTGGAGACACGTCTTCTACCGCAAGTCAACATGCAGGGACACCATCTACCACATCTCAAGTTGAGAGTACATCATCACTCACATGTGATGAAGGAGGTACACCATCATTCCCACCTCAACCTCAAGGCATGTCATCTATTCCATCTTTGATCAAAGGTATGCCATCTAGCCCATCTCATTTAAATATTGATGAAATTTATAATGTTGAAATGAATTTATCTAACTTAACACCACCTAGAATTTTGCATAGAAAGCCAAAGTATTTGATTGATATCAATGAGAATATTTTGCAACCAATGGAAGGTAAGATTCCAAAATGCACTTGTAGAAGATATGCTCATAAGATTTGGAGATTGTTCTTTGAAAAGTTAAATGAGACTGCAAGATGTCAACTATTTGTTGAAATGATGTGAAGCATAAAGTATAGGTCCATCATGAAGATTCTTGGGTTGAGAATATCAGAGGCTTCAAGTGAAAAATCTATTGTCAAGAATCTAATGAGTGCATATGAGAGTGTGGGTAACACCTCACGAACAAAAGATAGTAATGCAACATGGTGTGTGATTACATCAACTATAGTAAGTAATCAAATGAGGAAAGCTCATCTCATTAGAAAGACGAGTCAAGCATTGAGAATTAATAGGAAAACTTTATTAAGAGCCATTGGAAGATGCCAAAGAATTGAGGACACTAATGCCAATGAATTATGGGCATTCTCGGGGAGATTACCACGAAAAGATAAACCAATTGTTGAAGCATTGAGATCACTAATTGAAGACTTTTGGAAGAATTACACAAGGGTATCTCTGAATCAAAGGGATGTTGTAAGAAGGAGAATCAGTATTCGGAACCGTGAGCCACATCCAAAGCATTTTTTGGATGAGACTCAAACACAATTTTTTGGTAAATTTCTAGAGAAGTATCCTCAAATTAAAATTTGTCAAAGATATTTTGAAATGCTAAAACCTTTCTATGTCAATATAAATCACACATGCACTACTTTTTGTTGTAGATTACATATTGAATTTTCTAACCATTTTGATGTTTATCGGTCTATATGTTTAGATTTGCATACTAACAATGTTTTGCAGGGTTGTTGCATACGTGCCCAACCAACATCTTCAAGAGACTTCATATCAAGAATTTTATGTGAAAGAGAGGAAGGTCAAATATTCTACAAGAAATTATGCTTGGATAGCACATGTCATCGTTGCGGTGGCTTGCAACGTATGCCAATATGTGAACATATGGAATGAACACATGCGGTTGGAAATGAACTAGTAGAGTTCAGAAAGTATAAAATGGTGGCATACAATACAAAAGATGGTAAAGAAGCAAAGAGGTGTGAATTAATTATTGAAAATATTCTGGTGTATCAGTTTATGCCTATATTTCGTGACAGCATAGTGTATGAGTATGCAAGACATGCCCATAGAGCTTGATGGTTGGACTTGCAATTCAAGTTATGCAAGTACACATTTCCAGTTGGTAGCATTCTTTCAGTCATCAACTTTGCAGAGAACTACAGTCTATAGCCACAGTGTGAGGTGGAATCACAATATTACAACTCCACACAGGTTTCTATATTTGTGCACATCGCATTCATTCATGTGAATGATAGTACAGAGGATGACAGAAAGATCATAAGGGAGTATCATTTCTATATCAGTGATGATCGTACGCATTCTACGAAGTTCATGCAAGGTTTCTTTTGGGTGTTCTACAATGATTTGGCTAGAAGGGGCATATTGTTTAGTCAGCATATCATATGGTCGGATAACTATGTGTCACAATTCAAGAACTCGTAGAATTTCTATTGGCTGAGCAAGAGGCATAATTTTATAGGTATTCAGCATATGTGGAACTTTTGTGAGGCTAGGCATGGAAAGGGGGAGCATGATGGTGCATGAGCATGTATCAAAAGAGCCATAGCAAAAGAAGAGTTAAAGTATAAAGACAATGCAAAGTTGACACATGCAAAATTGATTGTCAAGTGGTGTAATGATTCCATGGGTCTAGGCAATGAAGGTAAGTCTTTAGTTCATAGATTTTTTTGGCTGATATATGATACTAACATTGCACCATATGAGGATTGTTCTACACTGACAAGATCAAGTGAGATGCACTCTTTCAGAAGCTTAATTGTAGGTTTATGGAGCATCCATACGTGAAAGATGTCATGCTTTTGTTCTTCCTGAACAATTCAAGCCTAGGATGAGTGCGAGTCAAATGAGTGGGTTGATGAATGGTAGTTAAGTTATCTTAGCCCACTTGACACATATTGACCCTCGATGGCACTGGAACTAACACAGATGGAATCATCAGTTGATTTTGACCACATATTAGATCTAGTTCAACTAGGTAATATATCTATTTGCATAGTTTTTGAAATTCCCAATGTCATCTTACATTGTAGTGTTTTTGTAATGTTGACTAATTTCATCTAATTTGCTACACATATCAATGTAGGGCATGTATATGTAGTTATTGTAGATGAAGATAACAAAGAGGGAACAAATTATTACTTGTGTCTTTGTGTTGAGGCTAAAAAGAAATTGGAGGCCCTAGTTACATATGGGGAAAACATCAAATACCCTATAGGCTCAGTGGTTGTTACTGGAACATGGCTTAGAAGGTACCCACATAAAAGTGTTAATGTTTGGCTATTTTAGGACTTTGACACACATCGGGAGATTCTTCATTACTTGAACCTTGTCGTGGCATCCAATGTTCATTTGATACAATATCAGGGCAAACCTTTGAACAAGACCTTGTGGAAGGTTGGCGAGTCTAACCATGAAGTAATACTTGACACAATAAAGAGTAGAGCAGACCTGGGTGGTTCATTGGATTAATTTGTAAGTATTCACATTGATTTTGTAAAGTCATGTTACATTGAGTTGTAAGTATGCACATTAATTTGTAAGGTTTGTCTTTTTTTATTTGCTACTGCATTTTTACACATATACACATTTTTACATCATCATGTTATGCCTCATGGGGTTAGACCTAAGTTATGGATACGATACTATACACATTTTTACACATATACACATTTTTACATCATTATCATGTCTATAAAATCTAGATACATACTATACAATAGGTGTCTTAGGTGTCTCGATACATACTATACAATAGTTGTCTATAAAATCTAGATACATACTATACATTTACATTTCTTGAAGCTAAGGGAAGCTCTTTTTCTTAATAGGAAAATTTTATCGACTTCAGTTGGACTAATGGTGCAGGGGCACCCAGGTTGTCATGCCTCCAAGAGGGGTCGAAAAGTGAATTTTTATTTTGATTGAGTCAATTGTATGTAATGAGGTCTTCTAAGACCATTTCATATGTTTTTGAGTCAGTTTGGGTCATTTGGGGTCAGTTTGAGTCTTTGAGTCTTGTTGCAAAAAAGTGTCAATGTTGTCAAGTTGTACAAAGCAACTTTTACATTTTTGGTGTCCTGCTCCTGATGCGACCAAAATGTAAGTTTCAACACATCCAAATGGGTATGTTTAGGCTAGGCATGGTCCTATTTTTTACCCAAACATGCCGAAACAGTTCAAGCTACATTGTACCGACGATATCCCTGAAGAGTCCAAAGTGCAAAAAGATAGCAATTTTTATGAGCTGTTACTTAGAAATCGTGCCACTTAGAAACATTCCATCTAAGGTAGCATGATCATGTAGGGTTCCTCTACAATAACCTCTCTCATTTTTCTATATCTCTGAGGCGTTTTCCTGTGTTGAAAGGTTTTCTGCTGCCCCAAAAATTGTCTGAAGGAGGTAGTGTAAAGTTGCAAAGGGGTGTAACTTTCATCCTGCTCCTGATGTGACCAAACTGACTATTCCAATGCATCCAAATGGGTACATTTACACTAGGCATGGTCCTATTTTTCACCCAAACATGCCGAAATAGTCCGAGATACATTGTATCGATGATATCCCTGAAGAGTCCAAAGTGCAAAAAGGCAACAATCTTTGATGAGACGTTAATCAAAAACCGTGTCACTTAGAAACATTTCATTTGAGGTAAGACAATGATGTAGGGTTCCTATATAATAACCTATCTCAGTTTTTTATATCTCTGAGGCATTTTCCTGTGGTGAAAGGTTTTCTGCTGCCCCAAAAATTGTCAGAAAGAGGTAGTGTAAAGTTGCAAAGGGGTGTAACTTTCGTCTTGCTTCTGATGTGAACAAAATTATTGTTCCAACATGTCTATATGGGTACATTTATGCTAGGTATGGTCCTTCTTTTCACCCAAACATGACGAAATAGTCCAAGCTACATTGTACCAAAGATATCCCTGAAGAGTCCAAAGTGCAAAAAAGCAGCAATCTTTGATGAAATGTTACTCAAAAACCATGTCACTTAGAAACATTTTGTCTAAAGAAACATGATCACGTAGGGTTCCTCTACAATATCCTCTCTCAGTTTTTTATATCTCTAAAGTGTTTTCCCATGGTGAAAGGTTTTCTGCTGCCCCAAAAATCGTCAAAAGGAGGTAGTGTAAAGTTGCAAAGGGGTGTAACTTTCATCCTACTCCTAATGCGACCAAACCAACTATTCCAATGCATTTGGATGGGTATATTTATACTAGGCATGGTCATTTTTTTCACCCAAACATGCCAAAACAGTTCGAGCTACATTGTACCGACAATATCCTTGAAGAGTCCAAAGTGCAAAAAGGCAACAATCTTTGACGAGATGTTGCTCAAAAACTATGTGACTTAGAAACATTCTATCTAAGGCAACACAATCATGTATGGTTCCTCTACAATAACCTATCTCATTTTTTTATATCTCTAATGCATTTTCCCAAGGTGAAAGGTTTTCTGCAGCCCCAAAAATCATCACAAGGAGGTAGTGTAAAGTTGCAAAGGGGTGTTACTTCTATCCTACTCCTGATGCAACCAAACTGACTATTCCAACACGTTTGGATGGCTACATTTAGGCTAGGCATGGTCTTTTTTTTCACCCAAACATGCCGAAACAATCCGAGCTACATTGTACCGATGATATCTCTAAAGAGTCCAAAGTGCAAAAAGGCAACAATCTTTGACGAGATGTTACTCAAAAATTGTGTCACTTAGAAACATTTTGTTTAAGGAAACACTATCACATAGGGTTCCTCTACAATAACCTCTCTTGGTTTCTTATATCTCTGAGACATTTTCCCGTGGTGAAAGGTTTTCTGCTGCCCCAAAAATTGTCAGAAAGAGGTAGTGTAAAGTTACAAAGGGGTGTAACTTTTGTCCTGCTCGTGATGTGACAAATTGACTATTCCAACACATTTGAATGGGTGCATTTAGGCTAGGCATGGTCTTTTTTTTTACCCAAACATGCCGAAACAGTCTGAGCTACATTATATCGACGATATCCCTAAAGAGTCCAAAGTGTAAAAAGGCAGCAATCTTTGACAAGATGTTACTTAGAAACCATGTCACTTAGAGACATTATATCTAAGGCAATGCAATCATGTAGGGTTCCTCTACAATAACCTCTCTCAATTTTTTATATCTTTGAGGTGTTTGCCCATGGTGAAAGGGTTTTTGTTGCCCTAAAAATTGTCAGAAGGAGGCAGTGTAAAGTTGCAAATGGGTGTAACTTTTGTTCTTCTCCTCATGCGGCCAAACTGACAATTCCAACTCATCTAAATGGGTACATTTAGGCTAGGCATGGTCCTTTTTTGCACCCAAACATGCTGAAAGAGTCTGAGTTACAAACACTAACTAGTCTTCAATCTTCAAACACTACAAATACCATGATATCTTGCATAAAGCTATCTTTTAGCCTTTTATAAAGGCATGCCCATCAAATTCAACTGCATAGAGATGACTGTTTGTATTCCAAATTCCTTTTAAATACTGACCTTACAATCCTTTTACCCGCCTTCATATCAATTAAATATGACCTTCGATTATGATATGACACTTAGGCTTATGAGAGTTTACCAGAGAGGCTGGTTGAGTTAGGTTAAAGGGCCAGTGAACTAATGACTTAAAGACCCTTTAGTAGGTTGATTTAAGTAATAGTAACTTGTGATTATAAGTCAATAGTAAATTAAAACAAAAGTGCACTTTACACATGACAAGCAATTGAGGGTTTTTAAGTCTTAAAAAAAGTAGATTCTTTTTAGGGTTTAATGCCCAATATGCAAACCCTAACTATCAATAAGAAAGACTTAAACATTCTAACTTTCATCAAGAGATATCTAGGACATTTCAGAGACCTCAGGGACATCAGAAGAAAGACATTAGAGTATGACATTTATCATAGACTTAGGGTTCTAAGACATGAACAACTTCACATTTGAATCAAACTCATGACTCCCCTTGATAACTATAACTCTCCTTGATGACGACATTGAATTATGATTATGAAAGCTTGTGTCTTCTCTGACTTCTTATTGCATGAACAAAACCACATCCACCATGAACATGAACCTTGCATCATATCCACCTTCCAAGATAGACCTTATCATGATAACCATATTCACAACAAAACCTTACATGAACAAAACCACATCCACCATGAACATGAACCTTGCATGATATGAACCATGTTTGTCTTGTGTAACATCAACATGAATTGAGAGACCTTATCATGAAAACCATATTCACAACATCATGCACCTCATGACCATCACCTACCTTGAATCACTGTATCACCTTATCAACATCATGGCATCAACCTTGACATTAATGACAAACAACCTTGATCCTTTGACTTCAATGACAACCTTGAACCTTGATTGTTGATGACTTATGGAAGCCTATAGCCCCAATGTTATGTTGCATACTAAAATTAGGTAAGACTCAATGTACTCTCATAACCTTGCCTTATATGCAAGAGGAATTACATTTAATAACCACAATGGTCATCAGGTGCTCATAAGCATATGATTTTGACTATCTTATTCAAAACAAAAAACATACTCTTTACATCCCAATTTGGTATAATAACAAGAAATTAAGAAATATTTTCAATTGACCAACTCATAAAGAATATGGATCAACATACTCATTTGAATATTTTTAATTGAGAAACTCATAAAGAATATGAATATTTTCTATTCAACATGATGATTCGTTTTTATTCTAAATACAACTTTTATCTTTTAGTTCCAGAATGAGGTTTAGGTGATACTTGAATAACAATAGTTGGCTTATTGGATCAACAAACAATTGGACTTTAAATATTTAAAGTAACCATCTACAAATATCCATTCAAACGTGGATTTATAATACAAATATGGACGCCATCAATAAAAAAAGATTCATATTAACCAAATATCCATATAGGCATACATCAATATTTGTCAATATAAGTATAACATATATACAAAATAGCCATATAGGCTTACAAGAATGCCATATAGGCATACAATGTCAACTATATGCAATACAAAATATATGTCTACAAATGCCATATAGGCATACAACAAAGGAACACAATAAAAAGTCATTCCCCTCTATTTGGTGAAGAGAATAGATCACAGACAACCTTTGATCTTCTAGGGGATGGAGACACGTATGTGAGTGGTCTACTATGAACCCAAGGGCTGCTCCTCCTATTTAGTTGTTCGTGGATCTGTAGCTATTACAATAAAAAGTATAGACATTAACATATAGAAATTACATGTTATAAAAAAATGAAATATTTAACAAAATAATCACTTACCGCTACCATATAATCTGTCTCCACATTTGCCTTAGTAGCAGGATTAGGCTATGGTGATGTCATGTCCTATAGAAACCATCCAGAAAGAAATTAAACTTCAAATCAATAATCTTCTGATTTTTCAAAAATAAACAACTATAACAATGAATGTAAATTAAAATTTACTAATTTGCCTCATACCCCCATCAATGGCATCGAGCTATGAATCACAGAGGACACACCATGCTCCATTACCCTATGAACATCGGGAGGTGTCTCTGTAGCCTACATCATCTAGAAATAAAACACCATTATTCAATTATGAAAACTATAATAGTGATGCAAATCATGGCTCCTAACATACACACACATTCACCTAAACATGGAAGTACACACAATAAAACACACAAGTCACATACAAAAATCTAGTAAGTATAATTCATTCATTAAACTATTTATTTTATTACCTCCGTGAAGCTTTGAAGTCCACCACGACTGGCAGGTGTTGCAGTGAAATCTCCTATATTAACCTATTCAACATCCAAAATCAGATATTAGACTACCATTCATATAACGATGCTATTCACATGTAATATTTATAATTGTTTACTAGTTACATACCTCGACAGCAGATGATGTAGTGTAATATGCATGTGGAGAACCACTAAAAATTGCATCAATGCAATGACCCTAAAATTTGATTAAAATTATCAAACTAAATTAGTTAATCTTGCATTTCAAAAATAAAATTTAATAAATTAAATTCAATGAACTTGCTAAGATTTACCTGAGTATCAAGACCAAAAGTCTCACTAAAGAGGGCATTTGTCATCACCATTTGCTCAGCTACAGATGTAGCCTATGCACCTGCATCATGACTATCCGTGGGGTCATAACCACATGATGACCCACAAGTCTGACAAGTATTGGGTGGAACCATACTTGAACTCTCCCTTGGCCCACGCTGTACTGTAGGACTAGCATGCTATAAGATGCTTTGGGTCAAGGCACTAATGGACTAAAGTGTCTCGACCTCAACACTCTCCTTCACAATGGAAGGGATAGAAACGTACTCATGGGCCGGTCTAGCGAGTGCTCATCTCGCTGGCCATTATGGGTCAACACGTGCCCCTGGTCTATCTTGTCCTGACCCCTTACCTCTACCCTAGAACTCCTGCATATCAAAATAATTTGACACTTTATTTTTGACAAACTTGCAGTAGAGTTTCCTCAAAAAATATTGCGGGACCTCATTATTGTTGCATGGAGGATGGTCAAAAACCATCCACCACCTCTATGCAAAATTGCCCCTTATCACTTGGTTGTTACACCAATGGATATGGAACCTCTTGCATGTAAGGGGTAGAGATTCATTTGTTCATGGGTCTGTGAAAATAGAACACAAGTCCAGTTTTGTAATTTGTTCTTTTTTAACTTGTTCATATGACAACTTGTTTGCATAATACTCTCTAAATTCTCTCCTCTTTTCTATCCAACTAGTGATTTGCTTGCTAATTGAATCTACATTTGATAACATAGATTCAAGGGATTGAGCGAGCATGGATCTATGCAAGGTTGAAGTTGCAGGTTCTTTCAACCTTGTAATTATGTCCTCAATTTGTTTCTTATTGTTTTCAATTTGCCCCATTATATTTTCTTGTGTTCCAAGGGCATATTCAGGAATAAATGGAGGTGTTTGTGATTAGGGTTCTTCTTTAGTAGGTATTTGTTGTTCAGGGGATGGAGGATTTTGTGAATTTTTAGGAGGAAGAGGAGGTGCATTATGAACTCCTGTATATTTAATAAATTTACATCAAAAACTATTTTAACCTACCTATTTAGCAACAAATTCACACAAGAAAGCAAATAAAACTTACTTCGTTGATTTCCCTGATGTCGTGGTAGCATTTTGATGATGAATCAGTGAGAAATAGCTGACGATTGGATCTTAGATAACGCGAGCACGCCCTTTTCTCTTTTCAAGCCATGGCTTTCCTACAATTTGCTATGACATAATGAAATGGAACACTACTTTTTTTATATATAACAGCACATAACACTCTCATGTTATGTCTATTTTTTTCTTTTAAGTTGGCCACTTTTTGACCCCCAACTTTTTGCACCCACCCAACATTTCTTTAACCTTAATTTCTTCTGTAATTGGGAATTGGTCTTGATCTGCACTGATTAGCCATATGCCCAAATCTTTTATATGCAAAATAATTTCTATTGAAGAATTGGATGTTCCTTGGTTTACTTTGATTGTTTCTTGACACACTTCTGTACTCATTTACTTTATGACCAACTTTGTTGCAATTGAAACATTTACTAGAGAAGAATGGAACATTTTGATTTATTCTACTTCTATACCGAGTAGCCCTAAGACCATACTTATTGCATTTGAAACAATAACCATTGAAAGATGGGTACCTTTGTGCATTTGGTTGCTTGACCGGAGGTCCTTTAGGTCTTCTTCTTTGATTCCTTACTATGTGGTTTCTACCTCTTCCTTCTTTAGATCTTCCTTGCCCTAAATTTGAACTTTCCCCCTTTTCAAATCCCAAGCCTAGCTTATCATTTGGATACTTTTGACTGGACAGTAACTCATCGAGTTTTGCAGAGCTTATTTTGAATTTTTCTTTATAGCTGTTGGCTGCTTCTAGATCAAATTTTAAGAGTAGAACTTCTTTCCCCAATTTTTCACATTCCTTTGACTTGCCCTTCACAACTTGGTTTAGATATTCCTCAATCTTGGTCTTTTCTTCAATCACCCTAAGAAGATTTTCTAAGGATTCACTTGCTTGTTTTAATTACTCACATAGTTCTTTCCTTCTTTCCTTAGATTTGCTGATTTTCTCTTTTAGTTTCAAAATACAATCATCTGCTTCCTTGATGTTAGCTTTAGAGTTGTCAAGATCTTCTAGAACTGCTTGAAATTGTTCATTATCAACATATACATGATCACCAATATGAATGCTACCATGATGACTTGCTTCAGGATAAGTGAGATACCTTTTGGTTGCCATAAGAACTCCTTCCCAGATCATCTTCAAGTTGTTAGGCTTCTTCCAAGGAACGTTGCTCTGATACTAATTGTTGAATACAATGAACACTAAGAGGGGGTGAATTAGTGTTCTACAAAACCATTTATCCTCTTGCTCTTTCGTCCATTTACCAAATTTAATTATGTGAAAGCAGATTAAACAAATGAATAGAAACCATAAAAACATAACACATGAACACCAAGATTTTTACGTGGAAAACCCTAAAAGGGAAAAACCACGGTGGGGGTTAACTCATAGAATTGTGTTAGTTATAGCAATACCGAATTACAAGAGGCTCACTGCTTAAAAGAGGCTCACTACCTAAAGAAATGAAAGAAGAAGAAGAAGGGTGGATCACTGCCAAAGATGAACTACTATGATTTCATCTAGTTATGCATGATTACAATTCCAATTAAGCTTATGAATACTGACTCAAAAGTCTTCATTTTAGTCTGCCCCTATTTCTCTACTCTGGTCTTACATATGCTTAAGGTCTCTCTTCAATTTTTGCTCCCACTCTATATTCTCATATTTTGTATACACATACACCATAGATCACATGCCACCCCCCAAACATTGAAGTCCATCCTCTATTTATATCTGTAACTAAATCTTTCTCATGATGAGGTCAGGAAGCAAGCTGTGAAACGTGTATATCAAATGTTATATCTTGTCACCTTGTTTTTGTGTTAAATCTTTGATGTGGATTTAATTAATCATGTACATGTATTCATATGTGTTGGATCTATTCATACAACCACTCACCTTTATCAAGCAACTTATATTTCTTCTCTGCATAAGGATTCAATCAACCTATTGGCTTGTTCCTTAATAGCATATATGATAGGTTCCTCTGTCACATCATAACTCATGCTACAGACCAAATGGGACTTCATGAATCATAATCAGCAAACATTATTGATCTCTTAACATGTCTTCAATTCCACAGAACAAAACATGCTGATGCAAAGAAATGTGGACCACTTCATTCTACATTGGTCACTGTTCATGTCTTACTTTTGCTGACCCATACTTTGCCTTTTCATTAGATGACTTCCGGAGAAGGTCATGACTTGATTATTTGAATATAAGAGAAATAGGTATCTATGAATATCATACCTGAACCACATCTTCACATCTTATCTTATAGAGGAGTACTGATTCATTTCTTGTCTCATACTTGGACATTTTCCATACTTAGCCATTTTTGCTAACCAGACCTGAGTTCCAATATGACCTTCCAGAGTAGTGTTGTTTATACATGTTGAAGGTATCTTTGAGCTGTGTTTCCATCAATGACAACATACAAGTCTATTTTGGAGCAGTGTCACTTGCCAACAATCCCCGCTAGTAAACACCATATTTATAGTCTTATCCTCATTATAATGTGGTTCACTACATTCATCACAATTACCATCACCAGCTTGGAAGGACTTATCAACCATACATTGAGATGGTGAATGAGGCATTTGACAAACTACACACCAGGGAATGCCTTGTACCATATTCATGTTCTTTCTTAGCAGATATGGCGTATCTCTATTATGACAACTCCTTTGATTGTTACAATTATTCATAACAAGCTTCTCATTGTGCTAATTAGTATTATATGGCATGTCATGCAACCGAGGTCTCTTTTCCTACTTATGATAGCCTTACCTATCAATTTCAAGTCCTTTTTTTGCTCTAACTACTTTGTAGGTAAGATCTTTTATAACATTCACGATTTGATCCAACTTGTCTTCACATGTGGAGGGTGCACTTTGTTGGATCTTGCTATTCTAAGGGTTTTGTAATATTTTGACTTCATCCCTCCTAGCCCAATTTCCAAATGCCTTTCTATTATTTTTAATGTTTGTTGTAATTCTAAAAGCATCTCTTAAGCTAGATGGGTTTTTATCCCTTAGTTCATATCCCATTTTTGCATCAAAAGCATTTGTGTACAAAACCATACACATAGGCTCATTACGTATCATATGAGGTGGAATCTTATTCAAGATTCTTTTGAACCTTGCATTAAATTCAGTTACCAATTCATTTGATTCTTTGGTTATACTAGTAAACCTTGGATTAGTTTTATCTCCATATTATTCTCTGAAAACCCTCTTAAATTCATCCCATTAGGCAATACTCAAGCTAGGAAAATTCTTATACCATTCCCTAGCTTCATCAACTAGAGACTGCATGAACAATTTCATAACTACATCCTCATGTTCAATTTTAAAATCATCCATCAAATTCAAAAAAGATTTCAGATGTTCCTCACCAGATATTACATCGTTACCTAAGAATTTTGCCACTGCTTTCCTAGCAGCATTATCACTCGAATTAGGGTAACCAGGGATGCTAGTGAAGTCCAACTATCTATATCTATCCACCTGCATTGACCTTCTACCAAAAATATTTTGATTTACATTTAGCTATCTATTGGCATTCTGATTTCCCAGGGGGTTTTGATTTAATCCTTGTTGATGCAAATTCTATTACTGATTAACCAAAACATGTTGATTTTGATTTTGACTGATCCCCACCTATTGGTTACCCACATTCTAAATGTTAGGATTGACCACATTCTGATCATTCTAGTTATTCTAATGATTAACATTTTTATTCACAGGAGGTACATCCTAATAAGCATCCCTGAGTGCTCCAACCCTTTCCCTCAGCATGAGGAGTTTTAGATATTCAAGTTCAGCTCTAAGGGTTCTTACTTTGTCTAATACCTAGTTCTCATTAGGCCTTGATGAAGTTAGGTTGTTTGGATCCTGATCATTTACACTTTCTAGAGATTCACCAATTCTAGGATAACTAAATAAATTAGTACCAGGGCTCCTATAGGACATCTCAAACATCATTCATTGTTTGTCAACTTCTTGCTTCTAAAAAGTTTCATGAATTTGAGCCTCAAAGTCTATGAAATTCCCCTATTGAGTTCTATCCTGATTATCAACATTGTACTAGGAGGATGGAAAATCATCTTGACAGTTTGGGGATTAGAAGCCTTCTTTCTTGACCAAATTCTTGCTAGTAACTCTAGAACTAAAGGGTTTTGCTGAGACCTCCTTCCTTGCATACCTCCTTCCTTGCATAAAATATGGATTCACCAGTTAGGAGATAAATTTTAGAGTTACCACCTAAATGAAATGGGATTCAATTTGTTAAACCCTTGGATAAGGCCTGGATTTTTTGTTGACAACTCCCCAGCGGAGTTGCCAATCTGTTGGTGTTCTCAACTGATTGTCTAATTATACCTATAGGGTAGCTATCCCTAATGCTTAGGACTCTCAAGTTAGTGGCCAACGAATAAGAGACAATTGTTTGTTCTCCTCTACACTTCAGCCTCTGCTAGACCTAGGGGGTATTCCCTTATAACAATATCTGAAAGGTATTCTCAAGTATAATGAGAAATTGACTAAGCAGAAATGTTGTCACCAATAAACTAAGGTCTAAATGATCCTACTTTAGACTAGCTAATTCATCAATATGTATCAATTAGGAACTTGGAGAACATAAGACTACTAATACATACTATAGAAAAAACAAAAGAAAAGTTTTGTCCTTATGATTTGTATGATATCATGTGCTTGTACTATAAAACTTTCCTCAAATCAATGCCTTTTCAAGGTAACAGAGTCAAAACTCAACATGCAAGTGTTTTCCTCATAGTAATTAAACTTCCAATTCAGAGGGTGATAACATCACTACTGCCTCACAGTGGTGAACCCAAGAAAAAGTATTATATATGGTTCTACTTCAATAATCCTTTGACACAATACACTTTCCCCTATATTTGATTAAAAGCAATTTAATCTATTCCTTGAACAAATGCAGCAAATCAGACACACTATTTAACAAATGTATACTAATGACTTCAGAAGCCCTTGGCATCCTCATTCAAAATAAAAGCATCCATATCAAAGGAGACAACCACAAATAATACACACATTTAGTGTTTCTCATTTAATTCAATCTAAATATAATGTAGCTATAAAAAGAACAAGCAATTTCACACATAGAACATTTAACCTACAACCCAGAAGTAGGGTAAATGCAAAGAGATGGGGGACCAAAAAGTTGCCACCATGTCCAAAAGTAAAGAAAAACATGAGCGCATTATAATGTGCTCGCATTTTGCTTTGCATAAAATAAAATAAAAACTCATTTCTCCTCACTCACAACCACGACCCACTCAAGCTTAGCAGCAAAAAAACTCAATTGAAAGAGTTATTGCATTGAAGAATAGGCTATCCAATCAAGTGTAGGAGAGAAAATGATAAATTCACGATGCCACCTCACCTCCATAGATGTCGTCATGTTAATTTGGAGGTTCCAACACAGGAAGAAGGTAGGGTTTGACTGATTTTGTTAGTTTGAGAACAATTTTTGAGTTTTGCAATGTTTGATATGTTTTTATATTGCATTTATAGTAATTGGGGAAAGAGAAAACCTAAATGTAGCTAAGGAGGGTGAAAACAACCCCCAAAACCCTCCAAACCCTCCAAACCCACCTTCACCTCCTTTTAATGTAAGGGATAGTAAAGAAAACTACCTATGGATAATAGAAGAAAACAAGAAACATCTTCAAACTATTATTCAAACCCTAAACAATCCAAGTGGAATCACTGATTGTAGGAGGGCACTTGCAAAATCACTAGAGGAGATTGTTTCCCACATGGATTCCGTGACAAAACAATTCACCGAGTTTTAAGACTATAGAGAGAGGTGTTGGCAATATTATGCCGACAAGTTGTCATATGAACAAGTCAAGAATGAAAAAATTACAAAATCTCAATTATGTGCACACTTTATTAATACCAAAACTGGCCAAAGATTAGAAGAAAGTTGCAAACAGTTTCCTATAAATTAGTGTAGGAATGAAGAAATATCCCAAAACTTTTGGGATAGATGGTACATCGTCTTCGATGAGTGCCCATGCAACAATGATGAGGTACCACACTATTTCTTGAGGAAACTCCATTGCGAGTTCGTCCTCAATAAGATTTTTGAATTATTTTGACATTCATGAGTTCCAGGGCAGAGGTGGTGGCTCTACCCAAGATAGACCCAGGGCTTAGCAAGATGAAAACCGTGTGCCTGTACCCCTAGCAAGGCCAGAACGTAGGTCACTCCCTTTGGCTTTAAAGGAGAGTGTTGAGGTGGAGACATTACATTCATTGACTACTCTCACCCAAACTCTATCACAACATGCCGATGATCTTACCCAGGCAAATGAGGGTGAGAGTAGTAGGCATCATGTGTCCCCACATTTTTGCAGTTCATGTGGGAACCTATGTGATTATGGGAAACAGGATGCATGACAGGACTCTCGGTAGGATGCTATGATGCAGGGGCAGGATGCTGTGACATAAGGCCAAGACATATTGGATGAACTTGTTCTCAGTGACAATCTCTTACAACATACATTTGGTATTGACTCTCAGGTAATTTGTTACAAGTTTCATCTTGATTTAGTATATTGTTATTTGAAATTTGTAATTAATTTTATATGATTATTTATATTATAAGAAAAAAATAATGTATGTAATTGTTTGCGCAATGAAATTACAAGGTCAGAGTCTTCATCCTGCCTCAATTAGCCATCCATTGGCAAGTTATGAGAGGAGGTCAAGTTAGCAGGTATGTAATTGTTCATATAATCGTAATTATTGTAGATATGTCAATGGTAATATTATTTTGTGACAATTTTATGATTTCAACAGTCATCAGCACCTCCACGGTTTCCTTGGTCCCCTAGATGCCAACCCACCACTTTTATAGAGGTAAATTTAACCATTTCTAATCATTATGCATTTTAAAAATAATGTTATGTATTTATTTTGTTTGAATAATCTTGAACTTGATTTTTAGATGTTGAATATAGTGGAGACTCCTCATCTTCGTGAGTCAATGCAGATAGGCATTACTACAACCATGATGTCTTCAAATCCTTTGACCAAGGTATGAGCCAATAACATGAAAATGTCATGATTTTGTATTTCTTGTTTTATCTCATGTGATTTGATGTACATAAATGATATTTATGTTTAGTCAATTTTTCTTCTTGATGCTTCTAATAGGAGGTCACAACTCTAGTCCATCCAAGTATGGACGTAGAGAGAGACAAGATGATGGAGAGTGATCATCAGGTGGAAGTAAGTGATCGATTACATATGTGATGTTATATATTTCATACATTTTCTATATTAATGTGCATATATTGTTTGATTGTATTAATAGGTAGAGCTGGATCGACTTCTGCCGAAGAGGTCTACTTGATGATAGAGAGAGGATGAGTCAGTGATTGGCTCTACATCTTCACGGTCAAGTAAGGGCCACCGATTATTTCATAAAAGTCCATAGAAAACTAGTTTTTGAGACATTTTTTGTATGCCTAGATGGCTTTGTATACATAATTTTGTATGAACTACCGATGTATATTTTTGAATATATGTCTGTATGGATTTGTTTGGACATGCCTATATGTCTTTGTATATAAACTAGATGTTATGTTCATGACATTATGTATATGACATTGTATATTAAATATTTAATATGATGATCAATTATCATTACAAGAATTTGGTTTTACACGTGCCAATTGCATTTGCTTGAAAGTTTATAAATCATTTTCAAATAATCCATTTTGTGCATATCTTGCAATCATTGCATTTTGTGGGACTATGCATTTCTTTGAGCCATCATTTCAAACAGTTCATGCTCCTTGTCTATGCCTCCACACTTTCCATATAGTTCATGTGCCTTCATGAGGTGACATTTTTTTGGGGCATCATGCCAAATAGTTCACGTGCCGTGTCTATGCTTCCACACTTTTTATACCTGTCTACAAGGGCAGCTACAATTACAGCATGTGACAAATTTCTTATATCCTTTATGCTTTGATGGCTATCCATACAATGTTCCAAACATTCTATTTTGGTGTACAAATAGGGAGGATGTTGGCAAAGGTTGTGGAATTTGTCTTTACACGTGCCAATTGCTTTTACTTGTTCAAAAGTTTCTAAAGTCTTTTCAACAAATCCATTTTGTGCATATCTTGCAATCATTGCATTCCATGAGACACCATTTCTTTGAGGCATCATGTCAAACAGTTTGAACATTCATTGTATATGTTTCCACACTTTGCATACATGTCTTGTAGGGTACTTACAACTACGACATTTTACAAAATTCTTATATCCTTTATGCTTTGATGCAAGATAACTCCATAGTGAAAGGTGGTTGATTTGTTTTGGTGGGGATGAGGGTGTAGGGGTGGGGCGGGGTGTTGCAAGACATAGCATCACTAGGAAAAGGGTCTTTGTTAACCATAGCATTGGTGACAATAACATACCAATTAAACTTCTATCTAAGAAGTGGAAATTATGTCAACCTATATTGTGAAAGAAGAAAGTCATGAAATGGCTCCCATAGGGAATATAATTAGGTCTTTAATTGTCCATTTAGTCATGTACACAATGTCAAAAGTCATATTTCAAAGTTCATAATTAGTGGAATTAGTTTTAAGTGATGGGAGTGGGTTGTTGTGAGAAATAAGACAATATGGACTAGGTTGATAGTTGGTATGCATGTGACTTGTATGCATTTTAAATAACACTCAATGAAAGATTTTAACCTTTTTTCATAAAGGCATAGCTTGTATTGTAGACAGTCATGCTTAACTTGATTCAAATAGTGCCATGTTGCTTGATATTGACAAAGATGTTACTTATTGCCTACACAAACATGTTTTGTCTTTGCCTTTCCTTCTCTCTTAGCATTTGTAATGGCACCATTAAATTGACTCCTTCAGCAATTACTTGGGAAGGATCTATGAAACTTTCTTATTATATGACTGGCTTTCTTTCAAGGAATGAATTTTCTTTTTTCACTTGGCTCAATAAAGTTGGAAGTGTGTCTATTCATCTAAATGTGCATTGTGATGTGCTTTCTAGGTCTTTTGAATTTTTGGACCAAGGAGATGGTATTTGTTGAAGAATAGTATGATTTTTCTTTATGTGGCCACATTCAATGCTCATTCACTAGCATGTTGGAAATTGGATTTTAGTGCTTTCTTTGGTGTATGATTTGAATGTTCTTGTAGTCTTATAGCAATTGGGATGAGTAGGAAAGAGTTAATATCCAAGGTGTCTAGCTTGGATTGTTCTCACCTTGAATGAAACCTATAAAGCCACACTCACTCACCATCCCTCATGGCTTGTGGATCAAAGGGTGACATTCCCCTATATTAACATGACAAAGGTCCTACATTAGGGCAATCCTTTATGACTGTACCTTGTATTGAAGACAATCCATCATTAATTCATATCAGCATAATAGTCCCCACAAGCATTGAGCCACTTTACAAACTTTTCACCTCTTTCTTACAATGAAAACCCTTGAAGTAACCTTTTTAGAGCCTCATGACTATTCCTCTTCTTGTAATTTATTTATAGGATGGCTTTGTGACCTTCTTAGGTCTTGATACCCTCAGTGATTACTAGATGAAAGTCTAAGGAGTACTCAAAACCTTCCTTGCAATAATACTCCAGTCCAAATGATTTAAGATAGTCATTAATGTTGTTCACAAGCAGGTTGGGGTCAGCTAGATAGTATTGTGATGAAGTTTAGTGAGCTAGACGCATGGGGGCAGTCCTTTAGAGACCTTGATTACATATCTATACTCCCCAAAACTCATAGGATAGTCTTTTGGAAAGTTTATTAGAATAATTCTATGCATGGTTTTAATGGTAAATCAAAGCACAAAAGTTGTTACAATGTTGCCCCTATTTAGTAGTCCTATATTGGTAAGGTGTCGGAAGTCCTTTGATGAAATTGTATGTTTATTCCACCACAATATCTCCTGATTCTCCATAACATGTGAACCTAGATAAAATATATGATGATATCTTTGATCCGCTCTCAAAATACTATGATATTAATGATCTTGAATCATCCTCCTAGATCCAAGTCAGTGTACTCAATCTCATGACAACCATGGCCACCCATAACATCCATCTTATGTGATTACACTTGAACTAGGAATGATATAAAAGGTAACCCAAGGTGGATGGCTAATACTATTCCCTTAACTTGCAATGACTTAGAGCTAGGTAATTGGAAAACTGTATCAGAATAGTGGGTTAAAGAGGGTTGCTTTGCACATAGTGTAACAACTAGTATTCAATGGGTGGGTTTGGACAGTGCTTGAAATATAGATGATAGTGTTGAATCTTTCTTTCTCCACAAGTAATCAATTTCTTACTCTTGAACACCATCTCCCCATCTTGACACAAATTTCAACCTTACTTTCTATAATAACTCTAAGATTAAGGAGTCTCACAATAAATAGTAGCATCCATTTAGGGCTGTGTGGTCAGGGTGTGACAATCTTTCTCAAGGATTCAGGGCAGTCTTCTTGATTAATTTCACCAGTCTTAATACGAAGATTTAGGCTTAGGGTTTGATGGATTGCCCTAGGAAATCAAACCCTAGCCTTTATATAGATTATCCATAGTCTTGATACTCACACAAAATTAAGTTCTAATGACTCTATGGACTAGTATACCATCCTCAAAGTATGACAGACCTCTGCTAGCTTTTAAAACACTTCATAATCATGTTTGAACACTGATCTCCCTTTGCGTGACTCTATGGAAACATCAAAGCATGATTTTTTTACCTTATGACTATTTGATTACCATTCTTCTTCACGGTATTTTGACGACTGCCTCATCATACTATCTCAGCATCATCATTAAGAGAATATGGCCACTCTCTCATATCGATTGAGGACCACATTAACTAAATAAGAAACATGACTGCACCCTACCTCTATTACTATCCCTGAGATCTACCCTGTACAATATCAATCAAAAGGTTGGGAAGGACTATCTCAAGGGTAGTATATTCCAAAGTATAGGTGTGATAACCTTGTTGCACCATAAAAGACTCAATGACTTCCCTTAGAGACTTATCCTAAAACCACTTAATGAAATTAGGGTCCAGAAAACCCTCCTTCATCAAACATAAGCCTTAGAGAATGCAATCATGAATTTACATAGTCCTGATCCTCATATAAAGGATGAACAACACTGATTCCCCTAAAGTTTATTAATATTTTCTCCTCCAATCCTAATACTAGCCCTCCTAGATAGGGTAGAACACAATGGTTTCAACATCCAAAAGCAAAATTTGTAGTTTCTATTCTCATAGCCACCCTTAGGTGCATACTAGGCTCTAAGGTCTTATAGGTCATTAACACCTCAAACACCATAACCTACACTAGGAGGGTCTCACATAGTATGGAGACAACAAACACAATGCAATGATGTTCCACAAGAACTTAGTAACAACAAGCTTCTAACATTTCCTTATTTGACTGACCCTAGGCCTAATAGTACAATAAAATGACATTTTCTTGCATAATTTTCAACTTAGGCCTGATACCTAGAATATAAACATAGATTTAGATACCCATTTGGACTTTACACAACATATTAATATTTCAGGGGTGGTCACTTTGTACGGAACCCTCCAAAAATTGGTTGTTCTTCTGTAAATTAGGCCTAATTAGGCCTCTAGGCATAACACCAAATGGCTTTAAGGCTTCAAGTTTTCCCAATTCTTGTTCCAACACCTTAGACACATTCAAAAAGGTCTTAAATAATTGTTCCAACTCTAGGGATCCCTCTCCAATGACATATAACAATATTTCACCAACTCACCATGATTAGTAAGAATTAATAAGAAAGAAGCATAATGACAATAATTAGCATTCAAAGATTTCTAATGAAGACCCAGGGTTTGGGTACCAATGGCAACTCACCAAACCCTTAGATCAATCTTTATTTGAAGAGATTTTATTATTTAGACTAATATAGATCTTGGGTATATCATGATCATATTGAGATCTAATCATTGCTTTATTTCTTGTAGGGTTTGTTTCCATGCTTCTAATCATAATAATCAAGGTTATGAGACAGTAAGGTTATGGAATAGCTCTTGTCATGTCATATGAGGAGATCATGGCCATAATACCGTCAATATGTTGTGAATTTATACAACAAATTTCTATCTATCCAAACCCTACCATCGTATAGACTCAAGAAGGATTCAGTTTCATGCAGTAGAAAGGTGCTAGGAGTGACATTTTGTATTCCATAGCTCGTGCGACCAAACGGACTATGCCAATATGTCAAGGTGGGTAGGTAAATGCTAGGGGAGGTCTCATTTCATGTGCCAAGTGCCCTAATCGTTTGGGGCAGCAAGCTACCAACAAAGTCCCTTAAGATCCCTAAGATGAAAAAACTACCAATCTTTGACGTAGTAGTTCTCAAAATTCATGGCAGTTGGGAACATTTCATTTGGACCTATAGGTGCATGTGGAGTCCTTCTACAATAACCTCTCTTGGTTTCATTCAACTCTTGTCTGTTTGACCATGCCGGAATCAAAAGCATTCTTGCAAAATGCTTCAATTCCATGCAGTGGAAAGGTTGCTATGTGCCATATTTTTTGTTCTCCTCATTGTCGGGCTAAACCAACTATGGAAACATGTCTAAGTGGGCAAGTAAATTCTAGGGGAGGTCTTGTTTCGTGCACCAAGTGTCTCAGTCATTCCAGGCTGCAAGCTACCGGCAAACACGAAAGGTGCTAGTTGTTGGTAGCTTGCAGGCTAGAATGACTGGGATGCTTGGCACATGAAACAAGAACTTCCCTACCATTTACCCACCCACATGGATGTGTTGGCGCAGTTCTTTCACCCCCAAGACCTGTGGAATACAAAATTTCAGTGTTAGCAACTTTCTACTTTGTCGATAGCTTATAGCCCGAAATGACTGGGATGCTTGACACATGAAATGAGACCTTCCCTACCATTTACTCACCCACCTCAATGTGTTGGCATAGTCGGTTTAGCCCCATGATGAGCAGAACAAAAATATGGCAACTGGCAACCTTTCCACTGCATGAAATTGAAGCATTTTGTAAGAATGTGTTTGATTTTAGCATGGTCAAACGGACAGGACTTGAACGAAACCGAGAGAGGTTATTGTAGATGGATCCCACATGCAGTTGTAGGTCAAAACAAAACATTCCCAACAACCATGAATTCTGAGAACTGGTCTATCAAATTTTGGTAGTTTTTTCATCTTAGGGATCTTAAGGGACTTTGCTGGTAGCCTGCTGCCTCAAATGATTGGGGCACTTGATACACAAAATGAGACTTCCCCTCACATTTACCCACCCACCTTGACATGTTGACTCAATCCATTCGGCCCCACGAGCTATGGAATGCAAAAAATCACTCCTAGCATCTTTTCTACTGCATGAAAATAAACCATTTTGAAAGAAAGCATTTGATTTTGACACAGTGAAATAGACTAGAGTTGACCAAAGCTGAGAGAGGTTATTGTGGACAGACCCCACATGCACCTATAGGTCTAAATGAAACATTCCCAGGTGCCATGAATTTTGAGAACTAGTTCGTCAAAGTTTGGCATTTTTTGTATCTTAGGGATCTTAAGGGACTTTGCCAGGGCTGCCTCAAATGATTGGGGCACTTGGCACATGAAATGAGACCTCTCTTAGCATTTACCCATCTGCCCCGATGTGTTAGCGTAGTCCGTTCAGCCCCACGAGCTATGGAATGCAAAATGTCACTCCTAGCACCTTTCTACTACATGAAACTGAAGCATTTTGCAAGAATGCATTTGATTTCAGCATGGTCAAATGGACTAGAGTTGACCAAAACCAAGAGAGTTTATTGTGGATAGACCCCATGTCCACTTGTAGGTCCAAACAAAACATTCCCAACTGCCACGAATTCTGAGAACTACTCCATCAAAGTTTGACAGTTTTTGCGTCTTAAGGATCTTAAGGGACTTTCAAAGGTTGGGAAGTTGAAAGTTAGTTGTATTCAGTTGGTTTGGGTTTGTAAAAGATTAAATAATTCTAGGGAAGTCCAATACAAGGTTTTGGAGATCATTTTGAAGATTGAACATCAATAAAACACTAGTTTTCTGCATTTTTAAAGCATAATTTGCTGCTACAGCAACTTGTACGACCTTGTACGACTTGGGAGTGAGAAAAATTTGATTAGAACTCATGGTGTATTGAATCCTTGGTCTTTTTATATTGATTTTATTTGATTTCATTAAGTTTTGAGTAAATTAGAGCATTTTTCTCCAAACTTCTTGAAACCCTCACTAGGGTGAGTGATGATAGGAAATAATGGATTTCTCTTCATTCCACCATTGAATAAACCTTAAACCTAGTGGAATGAGGGTAGAAATGTTGGTTTTTATGTTATTGAAGTTGCAGGAGTAGGGGAATGAAGATTGGTGAAGATTTGTCGATGCCCTAGGCTAAAAACTCGTGATTTTGGGAAAATAAGATGCATAGGAGTTAGGTTTGGTAGAAAAGCTCTTGGGAAAGGATTTGTAGTGGTTGGAAATGTTTGGGCAGACCATATTTGACATGTCTTAGGTATTGCTGTGAATATTTAATGTTTGGATTAGGAAACCCTGTGGTGACCCATCTAAACTAGCCTAATTAGGCCTAAATTGTAGCATAACAGTCTTATTTTGACCCTTGTGTTACAAAACACCCCCCTCTATATTTGAAGTATGCTGTGTAAGAGGATAATGGGTATTGAAAATAGTTTTTATTTCATGGGTTTGAGTTGTTTCCTTCAAACTATGTCAAAAAATACCCCTTTTCATGTCCTACAAGGCATAGTGGAAGATTGTGAAGAAAATCACTTTGTTTGAGGTGTTAAGACTTTAGCCAAGGATTGATTGAGTGAGTTTGATCTTTGATACCCTACTCTACATCAACATTTCTCTTCCATAATAGTTGAAAATGGACATATTCATAACCATCCATACTCTAATGGATTGGAAAGGCTGCCAATGAGTTGTGAAGCACATGATAACTATTCACATGATAACTATGCACCAAAATTGTTAATCAAAAGACAATCCAATGCACATTTTATTCTAAACTCAGACTTACCTTAGTGACCTAACTAATTTATGTGCAAGGATAGTGATAGGAAGGGGATATTTTTATGGGGATGAGAGGATTTTGTGATGGGGTGATGGGAATTTTTAACTCAATCTCAAATTTGATTGTGAAAGGCAACCTATCAAAATTCCATGCTTGGGACTATCCTAACCAACATTTTGAAATTGTTTAACAAATTGTCAATACCCTATCTATGAATAAATCTGGTGTAGGGCACCATAGGTCTTAATGTGGAAAAGTTGTAAAGAGTTAAGTATTTTGGTGTTGTTGAGTTAGTTGAGTTAGTTTGTGATCATCCAACCTACTTGTTGTTCTCAAAATCAGCAACGCTCATTTTTGTAGACAACCCCACGAAACTTGTCCGTTTCGTGAACCTACACTCTAAGATCGCAAATCGAGAAAAGATGTTCTTGTTCTCGTACGAGGTTAGTTGTCATTTTGAAATTTGTTTACGACGTTCCCTTGAACTAATTTCTCAATATTTGCGAAGAAAATTCAAGTTGTAGAGTGGTTAAGATGTTATTTTTAGTCATTTTTGAGTGTTAGTAGTTTTTCACTCTTAATATGCAAAAGCGGCAAAAAATGCCGCTCTTACATATTAGTTTTAGTTGTTGTTTAATGTAATAGCAGTCGTATTCACCGCCATTACATTGTTTAGAGTTCAAATGCAATAGCGGTTGTATTCACCGCCTTTACATATTTCTTCCGTCGCACATGCAGGAATGGCCTTTTCGGCCGACGTCGCACATTTGTTGAATGACGTGCATAGGCGGCCGAAATCGCCGCCCGACCGAGATCCTCAGGATTGTGATGTCGAGTGCCATTAATGGCCACTCGTGCCAGGCGTTTAAACTCCAATCTCAACCTTTTTAGTGTCTTAGCCTCCCCATTGTTGTCACTTCGCATGCTAAGCCTTTAGGTTGACGCACCACCGTTCTCCTCAACCACTCGATTGTAAACCTGCGGAAGCCATGACGGATCTCGCGCACAGATTGGACCTAGGTTTTCAAGTGTAATGGGTAAGTTTCTTCCGTTTACCTTCCCTGTCGTTTCCTATTAGCTAGCATTGTTAATTGATGAGGTTTTTTTTGTTAGGTTTTCTGTTGTTTGTTTTGGTATTAGGATTAGGGTTTTTGTTTTATGACTTCCGCCGTTAAACCTCACCACAAACCCTCCAACATTCCCTTTGTATATCGAAGCGGCCGCATTCGCTGCTAAACCAACACCAAAACCCATTCAAACCAACTTGTAGAAGTGGCCAAACTCGCCGCTTAGCCCTACATCAAAAATCTTAAACCTTTCAAATGCAATGGTGGTTGTTTTTGCCGCCTTTACACTGAAAGTGAAGTTCCTTCCCTTGCTGGAGCGGTTAAATCATCCGCTCGAACATATCAACTATTGCTTACAAGTTTTCCACCTGCAGTGGCAGTGTTTTCCACCACCCCTACACCAAGAGACTACTCCACTTGAGATAGCGGCCAAATCACCCGCTCGAGCATGTCAAATTCTAAATTGCCAGAATACATGCAAAAGCGGCGTTTTCCACCGCCCCTACACATGAAATCTCTGCCAACTTGCAAGAGCGGCAAATTTTGCCGCCCGTACAAAAAATGTCCCAAATTTTCCTAACACTGGAAAATTTCCAAGTTCATTTTCAAAGCCGAAAGCCCGCTTTCACCCTCGCCTTGATTTGCGCACTCAAGCCCTTTGAACGCATGCTTTCCCATCCATGATCGTCAAAACGCAGTTGACCTAGTTTATCCAATTTTCCCCTAACTGCGAGATCATGGCTTTTTGCAGTTCTTTGTCAGCATTCGTGGTGGTGTTCGAATTCACAGTTTTCTCAGGGCTCATGTCAAAATCATCTCCTTCGAAGTCCAGAGCTATGAAGTACAAATATCAGGGTGTCTTTCTAGTAACGGCAGTTCAGTCAAATGTCGATGAAATCAGGGACACTGAGATCGGACACGTAGATATGGCTGAGTTCGTAGACAGAACTAAACAGGCGAACCCCTCCCGGCATATACAGAAAATCATTGACAGCAATATCCATTTGGTAGCATCCTTTCCTGTCAGTGCTCATAATCTGAAATTTGTCTTACAAATAGCTAACCACTACAATAGGGACACTAGAGCCGTGATAGATTCACAGGGGAATGTTGTCATGAGATTGGATGCAGAGTTCATGGACAAAATCTTCATGTGTCCACCACTTGAAAATGTGGGGCAAATTGACTTTGCTCAAGGTCAGCAAGATTATGACAATGATTTGGAATCCGCTAGAAGACACATAAACAGTAAATGGTTAAAGATTCCTAGGGCAACTTTAACCAGATGGCCAAAAGACCTTCACAAGAGTGATTTTGTGGAGGAAGTGTGTGACTTGATTACACTTTTGAGTCGTGTCAGAGGACTCCCTTCTGCCTCCAAGTTCCAAGAGTGGATGTACACTTACATCAAGGTGATTCTACGGGGAAATCAGAAGATATTCTGGGGAGAGCAGATCACTAATGCTTTGCACGAGCAACTGGTAAGGGTCAACACTACTTTCAAATTTTACATGACCTCTTACCTCGTCTACGCTGCTGCAAGTATGAGGAACTTTCCAGGTTTGACCCAGGTAGGGGACAGGAGATTGGTCCTGGTATATGAATATTACCCCCAAATCACTCTGAAGGGGTCAATTCACCATTTCAGAAGAGTCAATGATGCATTCTTCTCAGTTTTCATGTGCTTGTAGGATGGTACACTGGTTCAGAGAAGAGTTTCAGATGAAGCATGGCAAGTTGTCAATTCTTTTGGTTGTTTGTTCCTACAATTCCCCACCTTCACTTATCTTCGGGTGGGATACTATCCTAGTTATCCTTACATGCTGCCACGGTATCCCAGTGATCGCATTGTTCTTATGGAACTTTGCAGGCAACTGATTGTGGTTCATAATAAACAAATGGAGCTCAAAAAGTCAGGGATAAAGTTTCCTATCAAAATTGGGAGGTATTCAGTTCAGTCCACCAACAAAGCTAAGATAATCGACTCCGAGTTGCAGTTAGTCACGATGAAGACCTACAAGAAGAGAAATCATTTGGACTTCAGAAGAGTCCAAGACAAGATCAAGAGGAAGTCAAATTTTCATGAGCCGATGGTGGAAGACATATGGGCAGATCTCAGGACCCAAAATGAGATCAGAAAACTAGATTTCTGTAGGCTTCATCTGAGTCAAATTGAAGAACTGGGACTGGCTGATATTCCAAAAGGGATGGAAGAGGATGGAGATGTCTTAGATCACGAATATGAGGCAAAGAATGTGGAAGCTTCACCTCTCCCAGAAGTGAAATGGTTAGTCAAGGAAGAGACATTCATCAGGAGAAGATTTCAACCTATATTGGCAAACACCAATTTGTGGTTGGAAAGTAAAGGGATCAAATTGAAAGAGTTCCTTACAGGATCCGAAGAGGGGACATAGGAGCAAATAGGTAAAAAGGTTGAGAACCGAACCAAAAATAAAAGTGATACCCCTTCTTCCTCCAAAGTACACAAACCAAAGATCAAATTCGTATCCAAGGGAGGAAAGAAGAAGGAAACCACAGAGGTTTCAGATGCCACTAAGTCAGATGTGGAAGACATCAATGATGACCATATGGAAATTGAGGATGTCGAGACTGAAGAACAAAATGTTCAAAAGTCTAAAGACAAAATTTCTGATGAAGCTGAACAAAGTGAAGATGAAGGTACAAGGGTAGAGCAACTTGATAGTTCTCCGTAGACTCCTGTGAAAGATCTTCCTTCTGATGCACAAGCTCTTACACCCCCTCCTCATATTTCATTTTCTGATAGTTTGCCAGTGATTTCTAATGTTCCTCTTTCTCCCATTCTTGTTGTTTCTTCTGACAATACTCCTCCATCCATGAGGGCTAGTATTGGGACCACTTTTGATTCTTCTGGTTCCATTCCGAGTTTATCTTCCCCTTCTTTTGATATCGGAGAACAGACTGTTTTGGAGAATCTTCCTGACGATTCACAAAAGGTGATTGATACAGGTGTCGTGTTCACCAACACAAGTCCAATTGTCACCATCACAGGTATAAACACGGAGCCAACCAAGCAAGTAGTGGATCCCCCTCCAGCTGTTGATGCATCAATACTTCCTCCATGGCTATCTGCCTACACTCCAAAGAGGAAGAAACAAGCTATGTCACCTGATGAGATTGACATTGAGAAGCTGTTGCCCGTGAAGGCCAAGAATCAAAAGAAGAAGCCTAAGACTGTTTCTAGGCTAGTCACTGAAAAAGGAATCAGATATGCCGAGATTGCCAAACCCGCTGAAGGTGCCACAGTTGATACTTTTGACGTGAGCAGTTACGTCATTTCAAGGGTTGAACTTGGTAAAGTGACTCATGAAGGACTCAAAGCAGATTTCCAAACCACGGCCACTACTCTATTGGAAAAGTATGATGAAGCCAAAAGGGAAAAAGAGCAATACAAGGCGAAAGCAGAACAACTGGCTGCTGTCCTTCAGAAAATAGTGAAGTCATCAGAGATAGTGGAACCAATGGCAGTGACAGTGGAAGATCCCTTATATAGAAGGTTGAAAAAGCCCAAGCTAGAGGCAAAATAGTGGGGGATGTAGTGGAACAGCTGTTGGCCCAAGGACGAGTTCTGTTGAAAACCGCTGTGGAAAGAAAGGAGAAAATGGACAAGGCCAAAGCTGAGCTGGATAATCTGGTAGATCTACTTTCGCAGGAGTTGCAAGATCAGGAGGAGAGTCTGGAAGAGTGGACGGATATGAAGAAGATCAAGATAAAGAATTTGATCACCATTGGGGTCGTCACCAACAGGGAATCATATCTCAAAACCAAAGAGACTCTAGCTCATCGTGTTTTCATAATAAAGAGTCTACTTGAAGATTTGTGTCAAGCCCGAGAAGCCAGCGAAGACAGTGATGTCAGACTCCTGCATCGGCTGGAAGAACTTCCTTGCACCTTGACAAGGGAAGATCATAGTTTCCTCATGGCGCAGGAAATGATAAATTCTTTTGAAGAAATGGTACAAAAGAAATTTGAAGAGGAAGCTCCTTCTGTGCTCTCAATGGACAACTTGTATGATCAACATACGACTCTGGAGAACCTGAAGGATAATTTAGAAAAGCATGAAAAGGCAATAAAGGCAGTGAAAGATTCAATCCTCCGAGCTCGCACCATCTCTAAAAACACAGCAAAACCAGATGCATGCGAGATGTCAGTTGTTCAAACCATGTATCAAAACTTCTTAAGGAACAAGGATGGAGGAAGCTAATGCCTTAGCTTATTTTTCTTAGTTTTTATGTAAATGGAATTTTGTTTTGGACATCTGCACATGTAATTTTCCAAAATGTAATTACATGTGAGACAAGAGAAGTCATAAGTCAAATAGGACTCTCTTGTTGAATAAGTCAAATTAGTTATAGATTTCCTAGATTTTCTCAAGGTCTTTCCCTATAAATAAAGGGGACCTCTTTTGTAAATATCTATCTTTTGTCTATTGCAAGAAAACTCTGGCGAATTGAAAAGCAAATCAAGACTTTGTGCTTATTTGAAAATCAATATTCAAATATTTATCAATACAAGAAAGCAAGTTCAATTCCAATCTTTGTCTTGGGATTATTTGTGTTGTGATAGTTTTGTTCTTATGTCTTGCTATCATAATCTTATTTGATAATAATTGAAGTGTGGAGTTTGTTTCAAGCGATTGGAGAGCACTCTTAATTTGATTCTGATAAACTTTGTGTTATCAAATCGGTTGTGGGTTATATGTTCATGTTTGTGAGAATACAACAGTTTGGGGACTTTGTGCTGCAAGTTGTTATATTTGAATTACTTTTATCATATTGAAGAGGAGTGAAGACTTTGGGCTGCATTCTACTTCAAATAGTTCCAGTTACAAGTAGGGAGTGAGGTAGCAGAAAACTTTGTGTTTCTGTGATATTGTGATAATTTATAAGTTTTATATCAATAGTTTGAAATATAAACATCTATTCTGAAAAAGAGAATGAGATGAGATGGAACCACCACAAACATAGTTTTAGTGTACATAAATTTGATAAGTGTTTTGATTTACAAAAGTTAAGTAAATAGAGGGAACCTCCCCTTGCTGAGAGGAGAGACTTTGTCTCATCATAGCTGTGGCTGATATACCCATTTTTCCGTTAGCGAGTTAACGACAAAATATTCACCCAACAGTTTTTTGGCGACTCTGCTGGGGAAGAACGCGCAACTTGAAGCCTCACGCTTCGAGTTGAAGCATTTTCAGTTCTTTTCCATTTTCTTGCAATATTGTGTTTAGTATAATACAGTCTGGCAGATTCCCGGTACACCAGAAGTAAGAGGGCTCAGGGTATTATTGATCCTGCATTTGAGTTGATGCAGCAGAATAATTTTGGATTCTTAACTCCATGGCCTCGTCTTCAGCGCACCAGGAGTTTTCCCCCTACAAACACCAGGTCCCCAATACCAGGTGAAGTTTCTATTGCTAGTGCTAACAGAGTTTTGGTTGTTCATACGCCACCAAGATTTGTTATACCACCTTTCAATCGGCGCGTCATGGCAGCCCAAGGTCCTTGGGGTAATACCTTTGGTCCTCTAAATTTGACCCCACCATTACATGAACTACCTCGTAGTTCAAGAAAGAATTTCCCCAAATTCTATGGTGACGGAAAAGTTCATCCTGATGAGCATATTGCAGCTTTCTGTATAGCCTGCGGTGTGATAGGTGTCGAGCACAAAGACGTGGCTGTGCGACTCTTTGTAGAAACACTACAAGGCGCTGCCACAGATTGGTTCTATCACCTCCAAGCCCAGACCATAACAAACTGGGCTACTCTCAAAACAAAGTTCGAAGCCAAGTTCAAACCTGCGGAAGATGCTCATGCATTGTTGGCACAGCTGACACAGATGAAAAAGGAACCTCATGAACCAATGAGAGATTTCATTGCTAAGTTCAACAAATTGAGAAACAGGATTCCCACCACCGCTGAACCCACAGCGGAGAATCTCAAATGTTTCTTTATCAACACACAGCTTCCGGAGGTGAGTTTCCTATTGAGGTGAGCTGCTCCTACTGATCTTGCTGCGGCTCAGATTCTGGCAACTGAGGTAGAAGATGATCTTATCCTGGCGGGTAAGATAAGAAGGGATACTAATAGAAACAAAAGCTCCTCTTCTACTGAGAACCATTCCACAAGCACCACGGATCCCATGATGCAAAAGCTAGCAAATGAATTGCTAGCTCTCAAAAGACAAATGTCCCAAGGTATATCTGCACCTCCTTACCGAGATATACCAAGGAGGACATTCCCAAACAATTCATATCAAGGCAATGCTGCTAGGAATCAAGGACAGCAAAATCGTCTTCCACCTACTCAGGGGAAGCTTGCTATTGAAGCAGCACCGGTCAACTCTGCCGTTGGATACTATGAAGGGGAAAATGAACTTTCTTTCCAACCTAAGTTGGAATATGAAAATGGCGCTAATCTCTTCACAGAAGGAGAAGAAGAGATAGCTGGCGACTCTACCATCAGCTTTCTGAACTATCAGGACGAAGCTGAAAAAGGAGAAGTGAGTGAAGGAGCATATGCTGTTTTCACTAGGTCTCAAAATCACTCAGCTCTTCAAGATGATAAAGGGAAAGCCAGGGAAGAATCTCAACCGGCGATTTCAATCGCTAAACGGGGGACTCCTCTACCTTTCCAGTCAAAAGACCCGGTGGGCAATAAACAAGTAAGTGCCTCTAATGAATTTGTACCTTCCACTTCTACTCCTCAGACTAGTGCTGTCACTACTAAAAATCAAAATGATGGTTTTTCTTCCTCCGTATCTAATTTTTTTCAGCAGTTCGATATAATAGACCATGCTAGGAGAACTAAGATACAAATGTCTGAAGTTGAATATTTACAGGATAATCCTGAACAATTTGATAGATTAGCCAAATATGTCAAAAACAAGGCCGTCCCTGTAGGACAAGAGTTTCCTAAAGCTACTCATGACTCCTCCAAAAGTAAACCTACCCAAAACAATCTTGTTACTACTCCTCCTGCGGTTTCTGGAAAAATTGACCCCTTCTATGTTTCCCTACTAGTGAATGGTCACAAGTTGAGCAATTGCGTAATAGATTCTGGAGCCTCAGACAACGTTATGCCTGCTAAGGTAGCAGATGCCCTTGACCTCACCTTAACCAAAACTTTTGGGAGGTGTTTCTCTATGGAGAATAAGCAAGTTCCACTTTTGGGTCAAATCAAAGACGCCCAATTTGCGTTTGCAGCTTTTCTAGATAAGAGAATCAAGATGATAGTCTTGGTGGCTGATGTTCTAGCTTCATACGGCATTCTCCTTGGACGTAATTTCTGCAAGGATGTAGGTGGAGAGTTGAACATGGATTTGTCTGAAGCTAGGATACCTGTTAAAGGTGTCATGCAGAAACTACTTCCTGAGAAGGAAGCGAAATATATTGTTACTCAAACATCAAACCCCAAAGCTCAAATTTTGTTTGAGTCCTCGGGAATGGGTAACTATTTTCTATCTACTGAAGATTGTTCCGATTCATCAAATGAGACTACATCGGGTGACAGCTCCGATATGTCAGATGGAGACTCAGAAGAGTTTTCAAATGAAAGTTCAGGTAAGGGTATAGCAATTCCAGATTCTTCCCTCACCGATGAAGAGGAATCTTCTGACCAGAGGAAGTCTAAGAAATCAAATTCTGATGGAGTCTAGATTTTAGAATTTGATGGCAGTTGTTCTTCTACCGGTTCTGGAGCCGGAGTGGTCTTGATATCACCACAAGGTGATATTTTACCTTTTTCATATAAGCTACAGTTTGACAATACCAATAACACCGCTGAATACGAGTCCTTGTTGCTCGGATTGGAAGCGGCGCGTGCCAGAGGTGTTAAGATCCTGCATGCTCAAGGGGACGCCGAATTGGTAGTTTGTCAAGTGAGAAATTTGTACCAAACAAAAAATGAAAGATTGAGACACTATCGCAATCGCGTATGGGATTGCATTGAAGATTTCGATGCTTTCAATATTTCAGCTGTGCCAAGAGAGTTCAATGACCGTGCAGATTCATTGGCTGTTTCCGCTACTCTCATGGTGCCTCACAAGGATTTCAAAGGAAGCAAGTACACTATTGAGCTGGTCTTCAGACCAAGTGTACCTGATAACGCTGATCATTGGCAGGTGTTCAATGGCGATAATCAAATCATTGCTTTCCTAGAATAGATGGATAGTTTTGACGAGCTTTACTTTGAAGGAAGCGAATCGCCACCTCGTGAATATGTTTCTGAGTTAGATTCGCAAACTGGCGAAGAATTTCTACAGTTGAAAAGAAATAAAATCCCAAAAGGTTTGGTTTCCCTTGAGAGACTCTTTGATAAACATGACAGGTATATCAAACAGCGGCAACAACAGCAGGATTTGAGTTCTTCCATGGAATTTGAGCAGGTCAATTTGGGTACAGAAACAGATCCTAAGATGGTCAACATCAGAAAATGTTGTACTGCTGATGAAAGATTCAAATTCATTACCCTCCTCCGCCATTACATTGATGTTTTGGCTTACTCCTATGATGATCTGAAGCCTTTCAAGCCTAAGGAAGTTCGACACGAAATTCCCCTCAAAACTGGATCGTTGCCTTACAAACAGAAGCAGAGGCAATACAATCCAAAGATATCAGGTACAATTCTTTCTGAAATTCAGAAGATGCTGAATGCAAGGATTATTTTTCCAATTCATCATTCCACATGGGTTTCAAACATAGTACCTGTAAGGAAGAAGAATGGAGAAATCCGTATCTGTGTTGACTTCCCAAACCTCAACCAGTCTTCCTTGAAAGATAACTACCTTTTGCCCATCATGGACCAAGTATTGCAAACAGTGACAGGTTCAGAAATGCTATCTATGTTAGATGGTTTTTCAGGGTATAACCAAGTGGAGGTAAACGAAGCTGACCAATTCAAAACTGCCTTCACCACACCACGGGGCACATTTGCATATTGCAGAATGCCTTTCGGTCTGATCAATGCTGGCGCAACATTTCAGAGAGTGATGGATCTTGCCTTCAGAGATGAAATGGGTAAGTTTATCGTGGTGTACCTCGACGATCTGACTGTTTTCTCCAAAAACTGTCATGATCATGCGCATCATTTGCAACAAGTGCTAGAACGCTGTCGGCAAAATGGTATTTCCCTTAATCCCAAGAAGTCAGTTTTTGGGGTGACGGAGGGTAAGCTTCTTGGGCACATTGTATCCTAGGAAGGTACTAAGATTGACCCGGAGAGGGTTAAATCTAGTCAAAGTCTCACTCTACCATCAAGTAAGACTGCTGTTCATTCTTTCTTCGGAAAGGTGAATTTTCTGCGAAGGTTCATTCCTGAGTTTGCAGAAAAAACCTATCACATTGTTAATATGATGAAGGGTAAGGCCGCTTTCCGTTGGACCACGGAATGTAAGGAAGCGTTCGAGGACATCAAGAGAGCTATTGCTCGTGCTCCAGTTCTTGTTTGTCCAGATTACACTAAGGATTTTGTAGTCTATAGTTACGCTTCAGAACACACATTTTCAGCTATTCTGGTTCAGCAGAATGAAGAAGGCGTTGAATCCCCCATATCATTTATGAGTTGTCCTCTAAAAGCTCATGAATTGAAGTATTCGAGTATGGAGAAGCATGCCTATGCCGTAGTCAAAGTGGTTAAGCATTTTAGGTTCTATATTCTAAACTCACACACTGTTGTCATGGTGCCTGATACAACAGTCAAATCCATCCTAACTCAACAGGAGTTCGGAACAAAGAGAGGTAATTAGATCGCTAAGATCCAAGAATTCGATCTGGATATCAAGCCTACTAAGCTTGTGCGGGGTAAAGGTTTGTGTCAATTGATCGCAGACAACATTCCAAAAGAGACAGGGGATGAAGAAGAAGAAGTTGTGGACACGCCAACTGTCCTTTTTGTTACTACGATTGACGAGTGGTATTCCAATATCGCTCATTTCCTTACCTATGGTGAGTGCCCTTCTCACTTGTCTTATAAGGAAAGGAGAACTGTCAAGTTAAAAGCTGCTAACTATGTCCTTTGGGACAATGGTTTGTACAAGAGAAGTCTTGACGGTGTATTTCTTCGTTGCGTGGACAAAGCGCAACAAGGTAGACTTTTGGAGTCCTTCCACAATTTGGCTTGTGGTGGACATTTTTCAGCACCTATAACGGCTCACAAGATTCTGCGAGCTCGATACTATTGGCCTACATTATTCCAAGATGCGTACAATTGGGTACGCAGGTGTGAGTTATGCCAGCAGTTTGTTGGGAAACCAAAATTGGCAGCCTTACCTCTAAAACCAATGGTGATTGAGGAGCCCTTTCAGCAATGGGGTATTGACTTCATTGGCGCAGTGAATCCATCATCAAGTGCCGGACATAACTATGTCCTCACTGCAATAGACTATTTTACCAAATGGGTGGAAGCTATTCCAGTCAAACACACCACTTCTGAGGTGGTATGCAGTTTTCTTAAGGAGAACATTATTTCCAAGTTTGGAGTTCCAAACAAGATTGTAGCAGACAATGCTACTTGTTTTTCCTCTTATAAGATTACTGAGTTTTGCTACGAACATGGGATCACCCTTTCCCATTCTTCAGACTATTATCCGCAAGGGAATGGTCAAGCAGAATCAAGCAATAAGAATCTGGTCACTATCATCAGGAAGCTGGTAGATGAGAATCAGAGAACTTGGCATAAGGCATTGTTTGATGCTTTATGGGCAGATAGAATTACACCCAAAAGGGCAATAGGCATGTCGCCATTTCAGCTTCTGTATGGTCTGAATGCAGAGATACTGATTACTTTGGAATTGCCAGCATTGAAGTTGGTAAAGGCATTGGAAGATAGAATGTTTGATAGTTCTATCGATAAAAGGATCATGTATTTGACTGAACTTGAGGAAAAGCGCATAGTTGTGGTGGATCGTATTGCTGAACATCAAAATCAAGTAAAGAGACTCTTTGACAAGAAAGCTAAGGCTCGTGAGTTTCAGGTTGGAGATCAAGTCTTGCTATGGGACAAGAGGATAGAACCAAAAGGAATGCACGGAAAATTTGATTCCTTGTGGAGAGGTCCATTCACCATTCATCAGTTCTGTGGTGAGAACAGTTTCTTGCTGGAGTATCAGGATGGGACACCATTCTTGTTGCCTCACAGCGGACAACATCTGAAGCACTTCAATCCTTGAAGTTTCAGATAAGTTAAATTGAACATTTGTATAGTCTTGTTTTTTTTTATTTTTACGTTTTCGTTTAGTCTTTTGTGTCTTTTTCTTTTTAGCTTGACTCTATAGCCCAATGGCATGGATGAAGGCACTTAGAGACTGGATTCTACTCCCCTCAATCATTTCAAAGTTCAATTGAAGGAAGTTCCCCAGTTAGAGCCAGTTGTTGTTCTCAAAATCAGCAGCGCTCGTTTTTGTAGACAACCCCACGAAACTTGTCCGTTTCGTGAACCTACACTCTAAGATCGCGAATCAAGAAAAGATGTTCTTGTTCTCGTGCGAGGTCAGTTGTCATTTTGAAATTCGTTTGCGACGTTCCCTTGAACTAATTTCTCAATATTTGTGAAGAAAATTCAAGTTGTAGATTGGTTAAGATGTTATTTTTAGTCATTTTTGAGTGTTAGTAGTTTTTCACTCTTAATATGCAAAAGCGGCAAAAAATGCCGCTCTTACATATTAGTTTTAGTTGTTGTTTAATGTGATAGTGGTCGTATTCACCGCCATTACATTGTTTAGAGTTCAAATGTAATAGCGGTTGTATTCACCGCCATTACATATGTCTTCCGTCGCACATGCAGGAACGGCCTTTTCGGCCGACGTCGCACATTTGTTGAATGACATGCATAGGCGGCCGAAATCGACCGAGATCCTCAGGATTGTGATGTCGAGTGCCATTAATGGCCACTCATGCCAGGCGTTTAAACTCCAATCTTGACCTTTTTAATGTGTTAGCCTCCCCATTGTTGTCACTTCGCATGCTAAGCCTTTAGGTTGACACGCCACCGTTCTCCTCAACCACTCGATTGTAAACCTGCGGAAGCCATGATGGATCTCGCGCACAGATTGGACCTAGGTTTTCAAGTGTAACGGGTAAGTTTCTTCCGTTTACCTTCCTTGTCGTTTCCTATTAGCTAGCATTGTTAATTGATGAGGTTTTTTTGTTAGGTTTTCTGTTGTTTGTTTTGGTATTAGGATTAGGGTTTTTGTTTTATGACTTCCGCCGTTAAACCTCACCACAAACCCTCCAACATTCCCTTTGTATATCGAAGCGGCCGCATTCGCTGCTAAACCAACACCAAAACCCATTCAAACCAACTTGTAGAAGCGGCCAAACTCGCCGCTTAGCCCTACATAAAAAATCTTAAACCTTTCAAATGCAATGGCGGTTGTTTTCGCCGCCTTTACACTGAAAGTGAAGTTCCTTCCCTTGCCGGAGCGGTTAAATCATCCGCTCGAACATATCAACTATTGCTTACAAGTTTTCCACCTGAAGTGGTGGCGTTTTCCACCGCACCTACACCAAGAGACTACTCCACTTGCGATAGCGGCCAAATCACCCGCTCGGGCATGTCAAATTCTAAATTGCCAGAATACATGCAAAAGCGGCATTTTCCACCGCCCCTACACATGAAATCTCTGCCAACTTGCAAGAGTGGCGAATTTTGCCGCCCGTACAAAAAATGTCCCAAATTTTCCTAACACTGGAAAATTTCCAATTTCGTTTTCAAAGCCGAAAGCCCGCTTTCACCCTCGCCTTGATTTACGCACTCAAGCCCTTTTAATGCATGCTTTCCCATCCATGATCGTCAAAACGCAGTTGACCCAGTTTATCCAATTTTCCCCTAACTGCGAGATCATGGCTTTTTGCAGTTCTTTGTCAGCATTCGTGGTGGTGTTCGAATTCACAGTTTTCTCAGGGCTCATGTCAAAATCATCTCTTTCGAAGTCCAGAGCTATGAAGTACAAATATCAGGGTGTCTTTCCGGTAACGGCAGTTCAGTCAAATGTCGATGAAATCAGGGACACTAAGATCGGACACATAGATATGGCTGAGTTCGTAGACAGAACTAAACAGGCGAACCCCTCCCGGCATATGCAGAAAATCATTGACAGCAATATCCATTTGGTAGCATCCTTTCCTGTCAGTGCTCATAATCTGGAATTTGTCTTACAAATAGCTAACCACTAGAATAGGGACACTAGAGCCGTGACAGATTCACAGGGGAATGTTGTCATGAGATTGGATGCAGAGTTCATGGACAAAATCTTCATGTGTCCACCACTTGAAAATGTGGGGCAAATTGACTTTGCTCAAGGTCAGCAAGATTATGACAATGATTTGGAATCCGCTAGAAGACACATAAACAGTAAATGGTTAAAGATTCCTAGGGCAACTTTAACCAGATGGCCAAAAGACCTTCACAGGAGTGATTTTGTGGAGGAAGTGTGTGACTTGATTACACTTTTGAGTCGCGTCAGAGGACTCCCTTCTGCCTCCAAGTTCCAAGAGTGGATGTACACTTACATCAAGGTGATTCTACGGGGAAATCAGAAGATATTCTGGGGAAAGCAGATCAGTAATGCTTTGCACGAGCAACTGGTAAGGGTCAACACTACTTTCAAATTTTACATGACCTCTTACCTCGTCTACGCTGCTACAAGTATGAGGAACTTTCCAGGTTTGACCCAAGTAGGGGACAGGAGATTGGTCCCGGTATATGAATATTACCCCCAAATCACTCTGAAGGGGTCAATTCACCATTTCAGAAGAGTCAATGATGCATTCTTCTCAGTTTTCATGTGCTTGTGGGATGGTACACTGGTTCAGAGAAGAGTTTCAGATGAAGCATGGCAAGTTGTCAATTCTTTTGGTTGTTTGTTCCTACAATTCCCCACCTTCACTTATCTTCGGGTGGGATACTATCCTAGTTATCCTTACATGCTGCCACGGTATCCCAGTGATCGCATTGTTCTTATGGAACTTTGCAGGCAACTGATTGTGGTTCATAATAAACAAATGGAGCTCAAAAAGTCAGGGATAAAGTTTCCTATCGAAATTGGGAGGTATTCAGTTTAGTCCACCAACAAAGCTAAGATAATCGACTCCGAGTTGCAGTTAGTCATGATGAAGACCTACAAGAAGAGAAATCATTTCGACTTCAGAAGAGTCCAAGACAAGATCAAGAGGAAGTCAAATTTTCATGAGCCGATGGTGGAAGACATGTGGGCAGATCTCAGGACCCAAAATGAGATCAGAAAACTAGATTTCTGTAGGCTTCATCTGAGTCAAATTGAAGAACTGGGATTGGCTGATATTCCAGAAGGGATGGAAGAGGATGGAGATGTCTTAGATCACGAATATGAGGCAAAGAATGTGGAAGCTTCACCTCTCCCAGAAGTGAAATGGTCAGTCAAGGAAGAGACATCCATCAGGAGAAGATTTCAACCTATATTGGCAAACACCAATTTGTGGTTGGAAAGTAAAGGGATCAAATTGAAAGAGTTCCTTACAGGATCCAAAGAGGGGACACAGGAGCAAATAGGTAAAAAGGTTGAGAACCGAACCAAAAATAAAAGTGATACCCCTTCTTCCTCCAAAGTACACAAACCAAAGATCAAATTCGTATCCAAGGGAGGAAAGAAGAAGGAAACCACAGAGGTTTCGGATGCCACTAAGTCAGATGTGGAAGACATCAATGATGACCATATGGAAATTGAGGATGTCGAGACTAAAGAACAAAATGTTCAAAAGTCTAAAGACAAAATTTCTAATGAAGTTGAACAAAGTGAAGATGAAGGTACAAGGGTAGAGCAACTTGATAGTTCTCCGCAGACTCCTGTGAAAGATCTTCCTTCTGATGCACAAGCTCTTACACCCCCTCCTCATATTTCATTTTCTGATAGTTTGCCAGTGATTTCTAATGTTCCTCTTTCTCCCATTCTTGTTGTTTCTTCTGACAATACTCCTCCATCCATGAGGGCTAGTATTGGGACCACTTTTGATTCTTCTGGTTCCATTCCGATTTTATCTTCCCCTTCTTTTGATATCGGAGAACAGACTATTTTGGAGAATCTTCTTGATGATTCACAAAAGGTGATTGATACAGGTGTCGTGTTCACCAACACAAGTCCAATTGTCACCATCACAGGTATAAACACGGAGCCAACCAAGCAAGTAGTGGATCCCCCTCCAGCTGTTGATGCATCAATACTTCCTCCATGGCTATCTGCCTACACTCCAAAGAGGAAGAAACAAGCTATCTCACCTGATGAGATTGACATTGAGAAGCTGTTGCCCGTGAAGGCCAAGAATCAAAAGAAGAAGCCTAAGACTGTTTCTAGGCTAGTCACTGAAAAAGGAATCAGATATGCCGAGATTGCCAAACCCGCTGAAGGTGCCACAGTTGATACTTTTGACGTGAGCAGTTACGTCATTTCAAGGGTTGAACTTGGTAAAGTGACTCATGAAGGAGTCAAAGTAGATTTCCAAACCACGGCCACTACTCTACTGGAAAAGTATGATGAAGTCAAAAGGGAAAAAGAGCAATACAAGGTGAAAGCAGAACAACTGGCTGCTGTCCTTCAGAAAATAGTGAAGTCATCAGAGATAGTGGAACCAATGGCAGTGACAGTGGAAGATCCCCTGATACAGAAGGTTGAAAAAGCCCAAGCTAGAGGTAAAATAGTGGGGGATGTAGTGGAATGGTTGTTGGCCCAAGGACGAGTTCTGTTGAAAATCGCTGTGGAAAGAAAGGAGAAAATGGACAAGGCCAAAGCTGAGCTGGATAATCTGGTAGATCTACTTTCGCAGGAGTTGCAAGATCAGGAGGAGAGTCTGGAAGAGTGGACGGATATGAAGAAGATCAAGATAAAGAATTTGATCACCATTGGGGTCGTCACCAACAGGGAATCATATCTCAAAACCAAAGAGACTCTAGCTCATCGTGTTTTCATAATAAAGAGTCTACTTGAAGATTTGTGTCAAGCCTGAGAAGCTAGCGAAGATAGTGATGTCACACTCCTACATCGGCAAGAAGAACTTCCTTGCACCTTGACAAGGGAAGATCATAGTTTCCTCACGGCGCAGGAAATGATAAATTCTTTTGAAGAAATGGTACAAAAGAAATTTGAAGAGGAAGGTCCTTCTGTGCTCTCAATGGACAACTTGTATGATCAACATACGACTCTGGAGAACGTGAAGGATAATTTAGAAAAGCATGAAAAGGCAATAAAGGCAGTGAAAGATTCAATCCTCTGAGCTCGCACCATCTCTGAAAACACAGCAAAACCAGATGCATGCGAGATGTCAGTTGTTCAAACCATGTATCAGAAATTCTTAAGGAACAAGGATGGAGGAAGCTAATGCCTTAGCTTATTTTTCTTAGTTTTTATGTAAATGGAATTTTGTTTTGGACATCTGCACATGTAATTTTTCAAAATGTAATTACATGTGAGACAAGAGAAGTCATAAGTCAAATAGGACTCTCTTGTTGAATAAGTCAAATTAGTTATAGATTTCCTAGATTTTCTCAAGGTCTTTCGCTATAAATAAAGGGGACCTCTTTTGTAAATATCTATCTTTTGTCTATTGCAAGAAAACTCTGGCGAATTGAAAAGCAAATCAAGACTTTGTGCTTATTTGAAAATCAATATTCAAATATTTATCAATACAAGAAAGCAAGTTCAATTCCAATCTTTGTCTTGGGATTATTTGTGTTGTGATAGTGTTGTTCTTATGTCTTGCTATCATAATCTTATTTGATAATAATTGAAGTGTGGAGTTTGTTTCAAGCGATTGGAGATCACTCTTAATTTGATTCTGATAAACTTTGTGTTATCAAATCGGTTGTGGGTTATATGTTCATGTTTGTGAGAATACAACAGTTTGGGGACTTTGTGCTGCAAGTTGTTATATTTGAATTACTTTTATCATATTGAAGAGGAGTGAAGACTTTGGGCTGCATTCTACTTCAAATAGTTCCAGTTACAAGTAGGGAGTGAGGTAGCAGAAAATTTTGTGTTTCTGTGATATTGTGATAATTTATAAGTTTTATATCAAGAGTTTGAAATATAAACATCTATTCTAAAAAAGAGAATGAGATGAGATGGAACCACCACAAACATAGTTTTTAGTGTACATAAATTTGATAAGTGTTTTGATTTACAAAAGTTAAGTAAATAGAGGGAACCTCCCCTTGCTGAGAGGAGAGACTTTGTCTCATCATAGCTGTGGCTGATATACCCATTTTGCCGTTAGCGAGTTAATGACAAAATATTCACCCAACACTACTCTACATCAAAGTCTCTCCATACCTCGAGATTATTCTAGTGAAGTATGGCTCAAGTGACTCATGAGATCCTACAAGCTTGTGAAATAAGGAAGAAGACTATCTTAATTAAGAAGAGATGTCATTCTGCTACTCCCTAGTCATGCCTTAATTGTCACAACACTTGCAAAAAGGAAGACAATCTCATGAAATATGTTGTGAATAGTAGCGACAAAATTATGCTTTGGATTAGTGTAGAGGGTGAAGAAGGGATATCAAGAGACAATTATTGAAGTCATGCCTTGTCTTGAAGCACTATAACTCTGTGCATCACATTAAATATTTAATATAAACTATCATATACATAATGTCATGAACATAACATCTAGTTTACATACAAAGACATATAGGCATGTCCAAACAAAGACATATAGGCATATATACACAAATATACATCAGTAACATACAAAAGTATGTCCCAAAACTAGTTTCCTATGGACTTTTATGAAATAATTGGCAGCCCTTGCTAAGATGGAGAGCCAATCCATGACTCATCCTCTCTCTGCCATCAAGTAGACCTCTTCAATAGTTCAAGCTCATGCAGCTCCACCTGTTAATACAATCAAACAATATGCACATTACTATAACAAAATGTACATAAAATATATAACATCACATATTTAATTGATCACTTAATGCCATCTGATGATCACTCTCCATCATCATTTCTCTAGTTTCTTTGTCTATAGTTGGACAGACTAGAGTTGTGACCTCCTGTGAGAAGCATCAAAAAGCAAAATTGACTAAACATAAATATACTGGAGGGAAGCAATTCATACTACTGTTTATATACAAAACAAAGTACAAGTAACCATATAGAAAAGTTTTATGCATACTTACAAATTAATCTAGTGAACCATCTGGGTCTTCTCTACTCTTTATTGTGTCAAGTATTGCCTCATGGTCAGACTCACACACCTTCCACAAGGTCTTGTTCAAAGGTCTACCTTGATATTGTATCAAATGAACTTTGGTTGCCACGACAAGCTTGGAGTAATGAAGAATCTTCTGATGCGTGTCAAAGTCCTCAAATAGCTAAACATTAACACGCTTATGTGAGTACCTTCTAAGCCATGTTCCAATAACAACCATTGAGCCTGTAGGGTATTCAATGTTTTCTCCATCTGTAATTGGGGCCTCCAATTTCTTTTTGACTTCAACACAATGAGACAAGTAATAATATGTTCCCTCTTTGTTATCTTCATATGCAATAACTGCATAAACATGCCCTACAATGATATGTGCAACAAATTAGATGAAATTAGTCAACATTACAAAAATACTACAAAGTTTAAGATAACATTAGGAATTTCAAAAACTATCCAAGTAGATATATTACCTGGTTGAACTAGATCTGATATGTGATCAAAGTCAACTGATGATTCCATATGTGTCAGTTCTAGTGCCGTCAGGGGTCGATACGTGTCAAGTGGGCTAGGATAACTTAACTGCCATTCGTCAACCCACTCCTTTGATTTGCACTCATTCCAGGCTTAAATTGTACATGAAGAACAAAAGCATGCCATCTTTTGTGTATGGATACTCCATGAACCTACAATTGAGCTTCTGAAAGAGTGTAGCTTACTTGATCCTGTCAGTCTACAACAGTCCTCATATGGTGCAATGTTAGTATCATCTATCAACCCAAAAAATCTACAAATTGAAGACTTACCTTCATTACCTGGACCCATTGAAGCATTACACCACTTGATGATTGATTTTGCATCTGTCAACTTTGCATTGTCTTTATACTTTAACTCTTCTCGTGCTATGGATCTTTTGATACATGCTCCTGCACCATCATGCTCCCCTTTCCATGCCTAGTCTCACAAAAGTTCCACATATGCTAAACACCTGTAATATTATGCCTCTTGCTCAGCCAATAGAAATTCTACGAGTTCTTGAATTGTGATGCACAGTTATCCGACCATATGATATGTTGACTAAATGATATGCCCCTTCTAGCCAAATCATTGTAGAATACCTAAAAGCAAACTTGCACGAACTCTGCAGAATACATATGATCATCGTTTATATAAAAATGATACTCCCTTATGATCTTTCTCTCATCCTTTGTACTATCATTCGCATGAATGAATGCGATGTGTACAAATATAGAAACCTGTGTCGAGTTGTAATATTGGGACTTCACCTCACACTGTGGCTGTAGACTATAGTTCTCTGCAAAGTTGACGACTGAAACAATGCTACCAACTAGAAATGTGTCCTTGTATAACTTGAATTGCAAGTCCAACCATCGAGCTCTATGGGCATGTCTTACATACTTAGACACTATATTGTCACAAAATATAGACATAAACTGATACACTAGAATCTTTTGAATAACATATTCACACCTCTTTGCTTCTTTACCATCTTTTGTATTGTATGTGACTATTTTATACTTTCCGAACTCTACTAGTTCATTTCCAACTGCATGTGTTCTTTCCATATGTTCACATATTGGCATACATTGCAAGCCACCACAATGCTGACATGTGTCATTCAAGCATAATTTCCTGTAGAATATTTGACCTTCCTCTCTATCACATAAAATTATTGATATGAAGTCTCTTGAAGTAGTTAGTGGGGCACGTATGCCACAATCCAACAAAACATTGCTAGTATGTAAATCTAAACATATAGACTAATAAACATCAAAATGGTTAGAAAATTCAATATGTAATCTACAAGAACAAGTAGTGCGTGTGTGATTTATTTTAACAAAGAAAGGTTTTAGCATTTCAAAATATCTTTGAGAAATTTTAATTTGAGGATACATCTCTAGAAATTTACCAAAAAACTATGTTTGAGTCATATCCAAAAAATGCTTTAGATGTGGTTCACAGTTTTGACTACTGATTCTCCATCTTAACACATCCCTTTGATTCAGAGATCGCTTGTGTAATTCTTCCAAAAGTCTTCAATTAGTGATCTCAAAGCTTCAACAACTTTGTCTTTCCATTGTTTGTTTGTTGGCTTACTATTGTCAATGTAATGACACGTCATGTGACATTACTATCCTTTGTGTGTGAGGTGGAATCAACACTCTCATATGCACTCATTAGATTCTTGACAATTGATTTTTCACTTGAGGCATTCGATGTTCTTAGGCCAAGAACCTTCATAGTGGGCCTAAATTTCAGATTTCTCATCAATTCAACAAAGAGTTGACATCTTTTGGTTTCATTTAAATTTTCAAAGAATAATTTCCATATCTTATTCAGATATCTTTGGCAAGTGCGCATGGGAATCTTATCTTGCATGGGCTCCAATACATTCTTATCAATATCAATTAGAAACTTAGGCTTCCTATGCAAAATTCTAGGAGGCATTTTAATTGGTAAAGTAGACTCAACATTAGGAATTTCTTCAATATTTACTTGAGATGGGATAGATGTCGTACCTTCGATTGGAGGTGAAAAAGATGAAAATGATTTACCTTCAACTTGATGTCTGAATGATGGCGCGCCACCAACTTGAGAAGAAAATGCAGATGTACCTTCTACTTCACCTGTGAAAGATGGAGTGTCTCCAATTCGAGAAGATAATCATGGTGTTCCTTCAACTTGACCTGTGGATGATGGAGTGCCTCCAACTTGGAGATTCCCTTTCCTCATTGTACAGAGGTTTTGCATTCATTACCTTTGTGCCGCCAATTCCATCTCTCTCTTAGCTTCATTAGATGTGTCATGTTCCTCTCCAATTGGCAATGGTGGAATGTCTTCTTGTATGGTTGACAATATCCTACTTTCCCAAATTTGCCTCATTCTTTCTCTTATCCTCTCATTATCAGCTTCACGCTCTTCTTGTGTTAGAGTCTTTTCTCGTTTCCTTGGCATGATGATGATTTCTACAAGCATGATGAATAAGACAATGATAATTAGAAATTTTATAATGACAATGAATAGCACAGATAGAATGAATGACAAGGTTCTACAAACTTCTAAATAAGACACCTCATATCAAGATAACTTGAACATACATAAGTCATGGAGTATACATCTGAACACACATATAAGTCATGTGGTATACACTTGAACATACAAAGTCATGGAGTATACACTTAAATACATGAATTCATAAAGGATGCAGAGGAAGGGTGGAGCTCATGAAAACAAACCCAAAAGACAAATTGTTCTTGCATGTTCTCCATTGTTGCTCCTATGTACACCTTCCTATATGACTTCAATGAACTAAGGCAAATCCACTTGGAATGCTTTCAAAAACCTCAATATAGATTTGGGTGCCTCTTTCAAACAGTCTAAAGGTGATTCCAATAGGTATTAAATACCTACACTCAAAAGCAAACCCTAACTTGCTTGGGTGCCAACACTTACTCAATGATTGTAAAGCTAGTCCTCTTGGGACAGTCATAATAAAACTTGTCTAACCCTTGAGGAATGCTCTAAAATCCTTTGTTCAGGTCTATAGGACCTTCTAAGACCCCTTCCCAATAAGGAATATGCACAAACAACACTTTTAGACCTAGATTTGTTGCAATTCCAATTTCTGCCCCAACACTGTCATACACAATCATTTAGGACAATCATCACACTTTGTCAAATAATGGCCAAGAAAGCTTCAAAACTCCTTGAGGAGGTCTGAAAGACCTTCATATAGATTCTTCACACCTTTTTCCCAATCACAAACACACCAAGTATACAATGGAATACACAAAGTCCTGTAGTATACACTTGAACATACAAAGTCATGGAGTATACACTCAAATACACGAAGTCATAAATGATGCAGACGAGGGTGGAGTTCATGAAAATAGACCCAAAAGACAAATTGTTCTTGCATGTTCTCCATTGTTGCTCGTATGTACACCTTCCTATATGACTTTAATGAACTAAGGCAAATCCACTTGGAATGCTTTCAAAAACCTCAATACAGATTTGGGAGCCTCTTTCAAACATTCTAAAGGTGATTCCAATAGGTATTAAACAACTAGACTCAAAACCAAACCCTAACTTGCTTGGGTGCCAACACTTACTCAATGATTGTAAAACTAGTCCTCTTGTGACAGTCATAATAAAACTTGTCTAACCCTTGAAGAAGGCTCTAAAATCCTTTGTTCAGGTCTGTAGGACCTTCTAAGACCCCTTCCCAACAAGGAATATGCACAAACAACACTTTTAGACTTAGATTTGTTGAACTTCCAATTACTGCCCCAACACTGTCATACACAATCATTTAGGACAGTCATCACACTTTGTCAAATAATGGCCAAGAAAGCTTCAAAACTCCTTGAGGAGATCTGAAAGACCTTCATATAGATTCTTCACACATTTTTCCCAATCACAAAATGCACCAAGTATACAATGGAATACACAAAGTCATGGAGTATACACTGGAATACATAGTAATGTTATACACTTGAATATAGGTCATAGAGTATACACTCGAATACATAGTCATGTTATACACTTGAATATAGGTCATAGAGTATACACTCGAATACAAACACTTCAAAACTATTTGAAACCATAAGGTGTTGAGAGGTCACTATTTAAAGGTAAAAATACATGCATACGTTGTTGATCAAGTGTCATAGGGGACTATCACAATCAAGAAACAATCATAAGGTCATGTTTGTAACCTTCATTCATTTGATGATTCACCATCCTCCATGCAAGGATATCTCTAATACTAAGCTTCCCTTTGACCCTATGAACTCATAAGAACATCACCTTGACTATTCTTGACTGTCTTACCCCTTGAAGGCCATTGTTTGGACTCTTATGTGAGTATCAAATCATTATTTTAGGTTTGGAAATCATGAATTGTATGGTTAATGTTTTACATATATGAGTTGTATGGAGGTAATTTTGAAGGATGACAAAATGAATGCCATCGAAGGAGATTGTTAATCAACATGAATTGACTATCCTAATAGTCTTAAACTAGTCCAAAAAATTTGTGATAGTCAAAAGAACATTAACCCTTGAAGACAACCTTTTAGATACTTGTGACAAAAGATCAAAGACATCTTAAGTAATGCATAAATTAAAAACAACTTCATGATGGTCATGACTATGATAGTGGACTATTACATAGACTTGTGACTGTCCTACACTCATGAAAACCTCCTTTTTAGTGTTTTATCTCCTTATAACTCCCTTTGTATCATCTTGTGTATACCCTAAGACAACCCCTAAACCTATTTTTCATGGAGATTTCTTAGATAATGGGCATGATACAAATCATATATGACTATCACAATGGCAAATCTAGCCTTGAAACCCTTTATGTAAATTGTCTTCTTCTCCTTTACATGGACTGTCCTCTCTATATCTAGTTTATGGTATCTTCAAAATTTATCTAAAATGAATAATACAACCTAAGTTTATACCCTACTAAGATCACAACCTAAATTTATAACATAAAAAATGATCCTAAATGAATTATGGTAGCCTCTTAATCTGACAACATAGTCATGAAGGGTCGGGACAGTCGGTAACCTCTTAATATCCCAAAATAGGAAAGCAGGGCAATTTTCACAATGGTCATGAAGGGTTGGGATAGTCATTGATCCTAGAGAACTATCATCTAACCTCTATGATAGATGATTCATGTCAAACATTATAGGGGTTGGATATATTGTATATTTGGATTCTCTATTTGGGTATGATTATGATAGTAGGGTTAAAGAAGAGGATAGTCACAATCTAAAATGGTTAAGAAAACTATAAAAAAAACTCATAAAGTAACCATTAAAATGAACTAAGATCTAGGTTTGCATGGATTGTTGTAGCATCTAACATGAGCAACATCTGGTATGAGTAGTTTACAGATAATTGAAACAAGATGAAAATCCTAAAGTTGAAACAAGATGAAAGACATATATATAAGTGAATTAAAATTTAGAACATATATATATAAGATGAAAGACATATATATAATTTAGAACATACCTTAAAGACTTTGCTATTGGAGTTGACCAATTCTCCAAATTTTGGCTTCAAAATCCTTGAATTCTTCTTTTTTGCAAGTTTGAATCTATGGAAAGAACAAACATATAACTCTAGAATAGGATTAGTGAATTTGTGGAAATATATATATATATATATATATATATATATATATATATATATATCATAAAATTCAATCTATATATCAATGGTAATTAGCTTTGAAACAAAATCACACATGAAACATGAAGTTTAGGTTTAAGTAATCAAATTTTCTCCAAAAACATGCAAAATCAGTTCCTCTATGGTGAAAAAATGAAAAAGGTGGCGGATTGATCTAAAAATGATTGTTAATATGTCAACCAACATGAAACACATTTTCTTGTCCGATATACTACATGAAAAGTAGGAATAACAAGCATGTGGGGTCTGAATCATGAATACCACATGATTTTTGCCCATTTTTTTTGCTTCCCATAATGCGAGCGTGTTTTGGGAAGCATAAAAATATTTGCCTCTCTTTCTCTATATCTCTCTCCCTCTCTCTCTTGACCCCTTGGAATGTGAAGGAGAGAGATATAGAGATGTGAGGGAGAGAGATAAATATATGGAGAGATAGAGATAGTGTTAGAGGAAGGAAAAAATATAGAAAGAGGGAAAAATAGATAGATACAGAGGGATAGGTGGAGATAGAGACAGGGAAAGAGTGTTGGCAAGAGACACTGCTTCACATTGATAGTTGTTGTTATTGATGGCGACTAAGATCATCCCAATCATCCACTTAACACAATTTGTTCACACCAGAAGTCAAAATTAGAATTTGTCTAAGTCCGGGCAGTTAGGAATAGAGCAGGTGACATGGTCCAGTATCTTGATCCAGATCTCTCTGGTGGAAAGGCATGGTTTTCTGTAGATCTAAAGTAGTTGAAAGCATTGTCAAGACACTCTAAATCTAGAGTTTTGTCCTCTAGTGATGGACTCAAAAGATATTAGCTTCTGAGTATCAGGTTTCAGTTTGACAAGAACAGATAGAAGAAGACCAGGCTGACCTTGTGAATAATCTTAATTCTGGATGTATAGAAGTTGTTTATTGGGCAATTGTTGATGATCAGTGATGGTAGCCAACATGATTGATGATTTGTGAGTGCAAGTTTTGGTCCGCATCTCATGTTATGTATGGATCTAGCCGATAGAGCAGAGTACTCAACAAAGTTCTAAATGTTCTTGAAGCTGACTGGTAAAATGATTATAGATCATGTTATAGATATATATATCTGATGGAATTGGATGTTTTTGTGGTGGTGTGTTGTTACTATGGTGTAATTGTGAAAAATAGTAGAGATAAAAGTTCAAATGTTAGCTGAGCAGTAAGAGGAACAAAGTAAGGATGAAGTGTGTCAAGTTAGTTTTCTATGCTTAAGCAGAACTGAACTCTAGCATTGATAGATGCTAAATATCAGTTCAAATTTATTGTAATTCTCTTCCTATAGGCAGTGAACTCTAGGCAGTTAGCCTGAATGCATGTGCATTCCCCATTGTAATACTTTTAAAAGAGTATAATCTTTGTGGGTTAACCTCCATCATGGTTTTTCCCTTAACCAAGTTTCCATGTTAAAAATCTTGGTGTCAAGTGTGTTATTTATGGTTCTGCTCATGTGTTGTTGATTAATGCTGAAATGTTTATATCATTGATTTGATTATAAGTTGTAAAGGAAGATTAAAAGTAGAAAAGTTTAAATTGAGTGACAACTGATTCACCCCCCCTCTTAGTTGTCTAGACCTAATCCAACAATTGGTATCAAAACGAGGTTCCTTTGAAAAAGTTTAACAGCTTAAGGAAGATCTGGGAAGGCAATAAAAATGGATGACTATAACCTTCAAGGGCAACTTAATCTCACCCTAGATGATCTTGAGCAGTCCAAGGTAGAAGTTCAGGAGCTGCAAGATAACCTCAAAAAGGCTGAAGACTTCATTGAGATTTTAAAAGAAAAATTGAGCAAATCTAATGCAAAAGGAAATGAGCAACCTCTTCAACTAGGAAAGCATTATGAAGACAAGGCCCTGAATGAGAAGACAAAGGAATGTGAAAAGTTAGCTAAAGAAGTTGCTGTCCTAAAACATGAGATGGAAATTGGGGTGACGAGACTAACAAAGGAAATTAAAGATAGGTAGAAAGCTGACGAAGAGATGAATCAAAATCTGAAAGAGAGATCTGAAGAATGCTACAGATTGGATGCAATAGCTAGTCTCCTAGAATCTAATCTACAAGAAAGTAGAAATAAGGAAAGAAAACTTGAGAGTCAGATTATCACTCTCAGACATGACCTAGAAATTGCAAATGAGTATAAGGAGAAGTTCAAGATAAGCTCAGCTAAACTTGAAGCACTAATTGAGGCTTAGAAAAAAGGTGACGACAAGCATGATCTTGGATATGAGAAAGGTGAAAGCTCTAGATCTAGACAAAGAAATTTTCAACCAGGGAATAGGAGAAACAGAACTAGAAAACCTCTGGTGAGACAGCCTAATGCTCAAAGATATCCATTATTCAATGGAAATTGTTCCAATTGTAATAAATTTGGTCATAGAGCTACTCAATGTAGAAATAGAGTAAATCAAAATGATCCATCCTTCTTCGGTCAATGCTTCAAGTCTAAGAGGTATGGTCATAGATCAAATGATTGCAGAAATATGATAATGAATAATGCTAACAATAGAGGAATTAGCAACTCTTTCAATGGTTACTATTTTGTTTGCAATGGGTTTGGACACATGGCTAATCAGTGTAGATCAAGAGGAAGTCAAGTTTATAAGAAAAGAAATGTTGTGTTCTTTAACTGCAATAAATCTGGTCATATTGCAAGATTCTGTAGAAATAGGAACAATGGAAGAAGAGGTCCGATAAATAGAAAATTGGATGAGCAAAAACAAGACAGAGGCAAAAGAAAAATTGATGTGAATGAGATATGGAGCGAAATGAACAAGACTTGGGTAAAGAAAGATACAATAAACAATGGTTATGGGTCCGCACTGGAATCAAGTGCTGACAATTCCTCTAGGAATTAAGTTAGGAGCTCTAGCTCAGGGAGAGCTGCATTGAACATCAAATTCCCCCAGTTGGTAAGTGGGTGCCTGAATCTGGCACAATAAAAGAGAATATTTTGAATTGGTTCAGAACCTTTGGAAGGATTTCTAGAAGAAAAGATGTTGATATGAAAACTTGTAGAGTGATTCATGAAGAATTGTAAAAAATAGAGTAATCGGGTGCCTGAATCTGGCACAATAAAAGAGAATATTTTGAATTGGTTCAGAACCTTTGGAAGGATTTCTGGAAGAAAAGATGTTGATATGAAAACTTGTAGAGTGATTCATGAAGAATTGTAAAAAATAGAGTAACCGGATATAGTTAGGGCAACACATTTATTACAATGCCAAATTAGGTTTTGCAAAAGATAAAAATTCACTTGGTCACTCATTTAAATCACTTTACATTTGGAGGAAACAAGAAGAAGAGCATTTGAGCTGCAAATTCAAAGACTGGGGCACAAAGAGCGAATTCATCCAACAACTGATCAACCCTAACCTCGTAGAAGAAAAAAGGTACCTCTGTGTAAAGCTTTGAATCTAAAATTTGTTGAGATGGCTACTCCTCATTTCATTGACATTACTGAAAGGCCTCGACCCAAATTTATGAAGCATCCTCACAAATCAATAGAAGTCGACCCGTTAGGTGCTTTTTCAAGTGTTTCGTATGGTGTTTTGCATGCTGAAGACTTGTTTGAGAAATAAGTCTTCATGCCAACATAGATGAATTTAGAGATTCAAGGTATGTAGACTTGTTTGAGAAACAACTCAGGGATGAAAATAATGAACTTAAACCCGAGTATAAGGCACTACAGGATAAACACTTTATTCAGATTATGGGGTTTCCAACATTTGATGAGGATGAATGGGTCTGATATGTTTTGAGTCAGATGCATGATGACTTCATTTGGTTGTTAAAACCATTCAAAGTTACCAAGGATGCTATCAGAATTGTAACTGGGTTAAAATCAACTGGTGGATTACCCATGCTAAAAGCTGTGAAAAACCAGACAGTGACTGATACTACCGGTGCCAAGTTTGACAAAAGGACAATGACCATCAATGATATTATAGAACCAGATGTCAAATTCACATCCATGGTGTTGGGTACAATATTTACCACTTGAGTAAAGAAAATTCTGTCTCCGGAACAACCATATATGCTGCATACAAGATGCTAAAGGAAAATACTAATTATGACTTGTGTGAAATACTACAGAATCAACTGATTGAGAATTTAAACAAAATTAAGAAAGATAAGAAAAACACTTTCAAGTATGGTACATTAGTTCTATGTCTATTCTTCTACTTTATGAATGAGGTACCTAGGGTAAAAGGTGTGCACTAGACTAGGGATGAGCCAGTTGCCATTCAGATCAGAGATCATCTTCACAGCATTAGTGATTTCAAAGCTCAAAAAAATGCAATATGGGGTTACTTCAAGAATTTTCAGAGTATAATGCATTCAAGGGAAAGAATTCCTAAATCAATTGTTGAGAAATACAAAAATGAAATATGCTTCATGGTTGACATTGATCAATGTCTGATGGAAGCTATAGAACCAAGAACAGTATGGATAATGCCAATGGGTTATGAGGTGGATGAGAAAGTTCTGGGCATGTATGCTCAACATCTTCTAAGCAAGCCTATAGACACAATGATTGAAAGATTTGGGACATATGAGGAATTGAGTTTAAAACTGCATACTGAGCTTAGAGAACCTGAAACCAACAGGAAAGTAAGAAAAGAAGTTGAGTAGTTGGCTAAAAATCTAGGCCTAACTAAGGAGGTTGTGAGGAAATTCAAAGAAAGAACTGAAAAAGCTAAGAAAGAGAAACATGATAAGAAACAAACGGTGCAACCCTCTTTCACTTCAAGAACTACTAGGAGCTCTGCTACTACCCTTGCAAAACTGGAAGCAAAATCATCCAGAAAAGGGAAGAGAAGGAAGAAAACAAAAGCATCCCGGACATATAAAAGCATAAGAGAAGAAGAAGAAGATACAGATTTTGACATTGAAATCAAGGAACTAAAGGCCACTGGAACAAAAGCTGCAAAAGTAACCAAAGAAAAGTCCTTCAAAAGCAAAAGGGCTAGTAAAAAGTAAAAGATAAAAGCATATGAGGAATATGTTGAGAAGCCCACACTTTCCCTGGAGGATGTGATAAAGTCAGTCACTATAGATGGTAATCTAAAACCCATGATTGAATTCTATGATGAATATAGTGATGTGGATAAAAGGGTGTTGGAGGAAGCAATTGCTAGATATCTCAACATCTACAATAAGGAACTGATTGAGATAACTTTTGAGTTGTCACAAAGTCTGGCAGATATCTTGGAGTTGAGAAAAGAAAATGCCAAGAGCAAGGACATGGAGAGCAAGGAACATGAGTTAATAAATTTGTGTCCTCAGATTTCACCTGATCAAATATATCTGATATTCAAGGAAGTCAAAGATGACTTTAGAAGCAAAAAGAGAATGAACAAACTTATTCTTGGAGAAACAAGTGAAATTGTTGAAGAAAATCAAGAAATTCTTTTGAAAGCATTGAAAAAGAACAATTTTCCCTTAGTCACAAAAGAAGTTTTGGATGCTGAAGAAGAGAACATCATCGAGCAGCAATACAAGTTTGGTGAAGCTTCTATTTTGGAAGTGGAACAAGTATATCAGGAGGATACAAAAATGATGGATAAAGTAGTTGATGTAGGAGATACTCCTGATCCACCTAATCTGTCAAGAAAAGAAGATAATATTACTACTTCAAAGATCCCTTTGGATCTGGTAGCAAGTGGTGAACAAACAAGAAAGAGTCCCTCTATAGAGAACACAGAGAAAAGTAAAGCAGAGAAAGAGGAGGAAAAAGGAAAGAAAGATAAAGCAGAAGAAGATGGTGCAAATGTTGAAGCACCTAAAGCAAATACTGAGAAATCTGATAAACAAAAGGATGGTTCAGAAAATGTTGCAAGAGACACTGCAGATGCAGTGAAAAGTCTTCTTGAGAAAGAAATGATTGAGCTTGATGAACCTGAACTACTCCAAGGTCTAGCCAATCTAGATGCTCTCTTTCTAATTCAATTGATGAAAATAGAATCATTCACCCAAGTAGAGGCTAGAGAAAAGATGTTAAAGTTCCACATGGAGGACAATGAGCTACTGGGGCTTGCAACCAAAATTTTGGAAAAGTTAATGCCTTCCTACTAGAAGAGTCCATATGATTCCCCCTCTGGACATCTAAAAAATCTTGTAAGCTCTATAAGTACACATTTTGAGTCCTTTGAAAAGTCTACAGAGGCAAAAGTTCAGAAAGAATTCTTGGATACGAAATTTGGTGAAATAAAGAACCTGATAGGAAATGATAGAAGAATACTTGGTATTAGCATTAAGAGTATTCTGAATGCTCTAAATGATGGAAGTGATATGTACAAATTATATCTATCATTGCCCAAATTTAGTAAGGATATTGAGAAAAAGATAAAGGAGCAAGAACATAAATTGTCAAATCTTTCTCAAAATTTTGATCATCTAACAGTTTCTCCTATAATTCAAGAATGTCAAGTAATCATCCTAACAGATGAGGTAAAGAGGCTTGTCAAAAGAAAAGGATAACATTATGAAGAGAATATGTGAGCTTCGGGGATTGATTTCCCCTAAGTTAGAAGCCATGTTTAATGCCCTATCAAAAACTCAGACTGCACTTCAGACAAGTAATCTTCTAGATTTGACAAAGGCAGAAGCATATGCATTTTTGCTAAGTGGACACATCTCAATTTTGGATGGAATAAAGGGAACTTGGGCCCCTGAACTTGTGCAATTGAAAAATAGTTTTACAGACATTCTCAAGTTCATGTGAATAGAACTTAATGATTACTTGTACATTGCAGCATTGTATATAGAAATTTTGGAGAATTTTGGCTTGAGACCCCACCCTTTGCCATTGATGTCAAAGGGAGAGTGAAGAGAAGTGAAAAATGAAGAATCCAGCAAAGCAAGAGCTTCCAAACTAATAGAGAAGCACAAGTGTAGAGAGTAAGGGGGAGCTACACTAGACACTTAGTCATTTTTCACTAAGTGTTGTCATCAATGACAAAGGGGGATATTGTTGGCAAGAGACAGTGCTTCACATTGATAGGTGTTGTCATTTATGGCAACTAAGATCATCCCATTCATCCACTTAACACAATTTGTTCATGCTAGAAGTCAAAATCAGAATTTGTCTAAGTCTAGGCAGTTAGGAACAGAGCAGGTGACAGGGTCCGGTATCTTGGTCCAGATCTCTTTGGTGGAAAGGCATGGTTTGCTGCAGATCTAAAGTAGTTGAAAGCATTGTCAAGACACTCTAAATCCATAGTTTTATCCTCTGATGATGAAGAACTAAAAAGATATTAGCTTCTGAGTATTGGGTTTCAGTTTGATAGGAACAAACAGAAGAAGACTAGGCCGACCTTGTGAATAATCTTAATTTTGGATTTATAGAAGATGCTTATTGGGAAATTGGTGATGATCAGTGATGGTAGTTGACATGATTGATGATTTGCGAGTGCAAGTTTTGGTCCACATCTCATATTATGTATGGAACTAGCTGATAGAGTAGAATACTCAACAAAGTTCTAAATGTTCTTGCCATTGATTGGTAAAGTGATTATAGATCATGTTGCGGACATATATATCTGATGGAATTAGATGTTTTTGTGGAGGTGTGTTGTGACTATGGTGTAATTGTGAAAAATACCAGAGATAAAAGTTTAGATGTTAGCAGAGCAGTAAGAGGAGAAGAGTAAGGATGAAATGTGTGAAGTTAGTTTTCTATGCTTAACCAAAACTAAACTCTAGCATTGATAGATGCTAAATATCACTTCAAATTTATTGTAATTCTTTTCCTACAGTTAGTGAGCCTTCCTTTGAGTAGTGAGCTCTGGGTAGTGAGCCTGAATGCATGTGTATTCCCCATTGTAATACTTTTAATAGAGTATAATCTTTGTGGGTTAACCCCCACCATGGTTTTTCCCTTAATTGGATTTCCACGTCAAAATTCTTGGTGTCAATTGTGTTATTTATGGTTCTGCTCATGTGTTGTTGATTAATGGTAAAATGTTTATATCATTGATTTGATTATAAGTTGTAAAGGAAGATTAAAAGTAGAAAAGTTTAAATTGAGTGACAGCTGATTCACCCCCCCTCTCAGTTGTCCGAACCTAATCCAACAAAGAGATCTTGAGAGCTATGGACAAAGACATACAAAGATAGATTTGAGGTAGAGGGATTGAGAGAGTGATAGAGAGGGGGAGTGAGATAGTGAGGGATGGAGAGATAGAAAGGTACAGTTAGAGAGAGGAGATCGGTAGAGAGAGCAACCCTAAACCCCTAAACCATAACCCCTAAACCCTAAACTCAAGCATCCCTAAACCCCTAAACCATAAATAATTCCCATAAACCCTAAACTTGAGCAACCCTAAACGTGAGAGAGATAGATAGAGAGAGAGAGATAGTTTCTAGGGGTTAGGGGTCAAGGAACTTAGGGGCATTATTTAGGGTTGCTCAAGTTTAGGACCTTTAGGGGAATTATTTAGGGTTTAGCAGTTTAGGTTTGCTCAAGTTTAGGGTTTAGGGGTTTAGGGTTTAGGGTTTAGAAAGAGATAGACAGAGGGGACTAATAGATATTGGGAGAGATAGAGCAGACATAGGGGAGGGATAGGGAGATAGAGAGTGAGAGTGAGAGATAGAGAGTGTTTAGGCTTTAGGAGTTTGGGGTTAACGGTTTAGGGGCATTATTTAGGGTTCATGGAGAAAGAGAGGAGACAGATAGGGAAAGATAGAGGGGAAAGAGGGGATAGAATGGGTGATAGAGAGTGAGTGAGATGTCTAGAGAGATAGGGAGATTGAGCTTTGGGGTTTCTTGAGTTTAGGGTTTAGGGGTTAGGGGTTATGATTTAGGGGCATTATTTAGGGTTTAAGGGTTTAGAGAGAGAGGGAGAGAGATAGATTACTTTTGACATGCAACCCTAAACCCCTAAACCCTAAATAATGCCCCTAAACCCTATACCCGAGAAACCCTAAGCCTCTAAACCCTAAATAATTCCCCTAAACCCAAGAAACCGTAAATCTCTATCTTTCTATTTTTATCATCCCTCTACCTCTGATTCTCTCTCTATAAACTTGAGCAACCCTAAATAATGCCCCTAAACTATAAACCTCTCTCTCTCTCACTCACTCTGTCACTCCCTCCCTCTCTCCCTCCTGCCCTCTCTCTCTCCCTCTCTCTAAGAGGGAGAGAGAGATAGGGAGATAGAGAGAAAGTGATATATAGGGAGAGAGAGATAGAAAGAGAGTCATAGTTTTCTTTTTTCCATTTCCTTCATCAATAAGGGAGAGGGAGAGATAGGGAAATAGAGGAATGATAGGGGAGAAGGAGGTAAGAGATATGGAGATAGTGAGAGATAGATAGACCTAGAAAGAGAGGAGACAAATAGGGAGAGATAGAGAAGAAAGAGGGGAGAGATCTAAGGTGATAGAGAACATGAGTAAGATGTCTAGACAGATAGGGAGATAAGGGAGAGATAATGAGATAGAGGTTTGGGGTTGGTCAAGTTTAGAGTTTACAGGTTACAATTTAGGGGCATTATTTAGGGTTTAGGGGTTTAGAGAAAGAGAGATTGGTTTTGACATGCAACCCTAAACCCTAAACCCTAAACTTGAGCAACCCTAAGGCTCTAAACCCTAAATAATTCCCCTAAACCCTAACCCTACACCCAAGAAACCCTAATTCTCTATCTGTCTATCTTTATCATCCCTCTACCTCTCCATCTCTCTCCCTCAACTTGAACAACCCTAAATAATGCCCCAAAACCCTAAACACCTCTCTCTCTCTCTCTAAACCCTAAACCCAAGAAACCCTAAACCTTTATCTCCCTATCTCTACCTGATCTCCCTATCTCTATTGCCCCCCTAACTCTCAATCTCTCTACCTATGTCTTTGGACATGTCCATCACTCTCTATCTCCCTATCTCTCCCCTCAGTCTCCTCTAGATATCTCCCTATCGGTCCTCTCTCTCTAAACCCTAAACCTCTAAACCTTAACATCCAAATAATGCCCCTAATCTCTAGATTAAGAGGTAGAGGGATGATATAGATAGGGAGATAGGGGAGAGATAGGGAGATAGAGTTTTAGGGTTTCTTGGGTTTAGGGTTTAGGTGTTTGGGGTTTGGTGCTTGGGGGTTTAGGGTTGTTCAAGATTAGGGTTTAGTGTTTAGAGGTTAGGGGTATTATTTGGATGTTAAGGTTTGGAGGATTAGGGTTTAGGGAGAGAGGACAGATAGGGAGATATAGAGGAGACCAAGGAGAGATACAGGGAGTTAGAGAGTGATGGACATGGCTAAAGACATAGGTAGAGAGATTGAAAGGTTTTAGGGTTTAGGGTGTTTAGGGTTTCTTTGGTTTAGGGTTTAGTGTTGCATGTCAAAAGTAGTCTCTCTCTCTCTTTAAACCCCTAAACCCTAAATAATGCCCCTAAATCATAACCCCTAAGCCCTATACTCTAAACCCAAGCAGTCCCAAACCTTTATCTCCCTAGATCTCTTTAGACATCTCACTCATTCTCTATCACCCTAGATCTCTCCCCTCTTTCTCCTCTGTCTCTCCCTATCTATTTGCTCTCTCTACATATCTATCTCTCACTATCTCCATATCTCTTACCTCCTTCTCCCCTATCATTCCTCTATTTCCCTATCTCTCCCTCTCCCTTATCGATGAAGGAAATGGAAAAAAGAAAACTATGATTCTCTTTCTATCTCTCTCTCTCTTTCTCTCTCCCTATATATCACTTTCTCCCTATCTCCCTATCTCTCTCCCTCTCAAAGAGAGAGAGAGAGAGTTGTTTTAGCTCATCATAACGCGAGCATGTTATAACATGCTCGAATTATGGTGAGCTTTCTTTGACGTGTTTTTACTAGTTTTTAGCAAAATCTGGAGAAAATCTGGAGCGTGCTCCCCATCAGGATGGCACTTTTTTTAGTGAAAACTAAAAAAAACAACCACCATAATCTTAATCTCTCTATTAGCTATCTAACCGTATATTTTTTTTCACATTTTGAGTAGGTTATAAGGGTTTCATCTTGAATTTCTTTTGTTAGTGTGTCCATTTTTTGTCAAAAACCACTGTCTAGTATTTTTGAATTGCTTTTTTAACCATTCATCAAAATTTGAAATCAGTTACATTTTTAGAAACTAGACTCCATTCTACACATATTAAAAAAAAAATGATTTTAGATTAATTTTCAAAATATTTAGGGGGGAGCACGCTCAAATTTCTATTTTTCAGGATGTGTCCACTTTGAAAATTACTAAAAAATCAATTATTCATGAAAAAATTATCAAAAAAATTAGGGATAAACTACATGGTGTTAGCTAATTTCTCATTGGAGTGATTATTGAAATACTAAATAAAGGTTAACATATTAGGGAGAGCACACCAGACGCTATGTTATGTTTTTTTGAAAAGAATAGGACCAATTTGTGTGCTCCCCCTTTTTGAACCCCTTAATCTCAACCATTTTTGGAGAAAATTAGTAGTTTAGAAACTAGATTCGGAGCACTACGACTCTTGTTTTTGTTGCATCTTCAAATTTTGAGTGTAGCTATCTTCAATTTCTCATCGAACATCAATGTTTCCTGATTTCAGAAATAAAGTGGCATCTTAAGACCCCTTTTTGGTCCCTCATCTTTGTACACTTACCTAGTACTCCTTTCTTATTAGAAAATCATCAAAGTCTCAAAGCTTGTACAATATGTTTTGAGAATCATCCTTAGTCTTCTTCTATCTATCATCTATTGTCTACCTCAAATACTACAAAAAATTCTCCATATATTGGAGGGATACAAAGATTGTTGGCTAAGCCCCTAAGACTTAACTATTTTTAGAAAAAATTGACTATTACAATACACAATAGTTTTGGAACTCTTTCTCATTACAACAATCAATTAAAATTTAGCTACAATTCACATGTGAGATGAAAAAATCTCTAATGTAAACATTTGATTAACCAAAAATGTAGTATCATCTAGAAGTTACCAAAATAGGTCATCCTTGGGAAACTAATGACCATTCCAAAACTCATTCAACTTCATACTTCTCAACCCACACTCTGAATTCCTTATCTTCCAAAACTCTCAACCTAGACAAATTATATGCATACCTTTGTTGAAGTTCATTATAATCCCTCTGTAACTTCATCACTGTAGCTTGGCTAAACATTGTTGTGTCCACTTCCAAGGCTATTACATTAGGTGACGGAGTATTAGCTACTCTTTTTATAATTAAATTTCTTGTCAATTGGTCAAGGCTCTATACCACATCTAGTTTGTTCATTCCTGGTACCCGATTCCATATGGCCAATGTCTCATGAGGTAAGCTAAAACTTGAACCAAAATCCTTTCCTACTTCATCTTCAGTGGAGAAGACAACCTCCTCCTACCTTCTGATGGTTTTGAATGCCAAAGCATCTGCCATACTCTAGTTAGGTTGCAACAACATACCACTTTCCATAACTATCTATCTTCCTAGTTCAGGGGTGATGTCATCAAACCTAATATCAAATTTAGATAATATTTTCTTAGCCAAGTCATTGTCATCCAAAGGATTCATTTTGTTTCTCTCTTCCTCAAGCCTTTGGTGGTATCCATCTTGTTTTCTTTTCAAGAATAAATCCTTGAACTCTTGTTTCTTGACAAATTTATCATAAGATAGAAAATCTTTGCAAGCTACTGCTCTTCCATCTCCTGTTTTATCGTTAGAATATTTTAAATACTTGACTTCTATTAAAAGGCGTAGGAGGAACAAAGATGCTTTCTAATGTTTCAGTAACTCCCACATCATCCAAAGTGTCTTCAATATCTACAATCTTTATTGGAGCTTTCCCTTTGTCTTGAGGAACTACCTTACCCTTAGCAACCTTTTGCCTTTTAGCCTATTGACTGTCTACCTCCTCAGTGTGTGGTAGATCTTCTTGTACATCCTCACTTCTTAACTCAATTCTTGGCTTGATGTAGGGTTGTATTCTTACACCTAAAGGCCTTTCCACATCAGGAGGTCTTTCTTCAATAAGGGCCATAAACTTCTCTGCATTTTGTAGAACTTTTGCAATCCTTTCAATCAAATTCTTTTCTCCAAAGAAAAACCAAGGAAATGTAGAGTCCTTCCTCTTCTTCTCATTTTTTAAGGAGATGATTCTATTCCATTTCTCTCTTTTCTTTTCAACTTCTACAAATGTTGAAAAATCCCTTATGACATCCTCAACAAAATCCATCTTATGTAGAAAAGCTGATTTTTCACACTCAATCTCAATGAATTGACAAAACCTTTTTCATTGGATATATCTCATCCAAACCTTCTTTATTTATCACTTGAAAATAAGACCACTTTAGGGAAACGGGAAAAGGGAGCCCTTCTTTTGACCTTTGAGATGTAATTTGTCCATCTCATTGAATTGCCAAACAATTTCCAAATAAGTTATCCTTTTAGGCACATAAACAAGCAATAAGTGTGGCCTAATTGTGAAACCATACACTCTGATGTATGCTGAATATTTGTTCAGGAACCGATCCCCAAATTATGCTTTATTCCAATTGCAAGAGTTTCTTCTTTAGGTCTAAGGAAATCCCTTATCTCTAAGGGTATCCTCTCTATGTGTTCACCCATGCAGGCCATCAACTTCCTTACAAAGAATTCCTCAAAAATTATGAAGTTTAAGTTTGGAGAATCTCTGTCCCACAGCTAAGTCCAGTACTGTACTGGCAAGGGCTATCCTTTTTCATCAATTGTTGCACATTTAGTGTCTGACTCCATTGATTCCTACCAAAATACAAGAGCATGTGGCACATATGAGAATACCTCTTGAATTCAAGCTTTTGACCACTCTTCAAAGCCACCATCTATTTATGCATTTCATCCACCACGTAGAAAGAAAAATCAAATTCTACATTCACAATGTTATCTTGAATGTCTATGGCCATATACATCAAGTGCACAAGAATGCCTTCATCTGCATCCTCTCCCAAAACCTGACACAGTGCATAGTAAGTCTTGTTGAAATAATCCTCAAAAGTCTTTATACTGAGAGGCTCCTTTTCAAAAACCTCCAACCCCTTGCCACTAGGGGTCCTAAGTTTGCATCTAGGGATTTTGACATACCAATACAAGGCTCTATGTATTTGATATGATCTCTTAAATTTATCAAGGTCAATGGCTTTTCTTGTGGCTAGATTGAGACCAAAGACTTCAACAATATAGGGCTTAGTGAACAATACCATAGTATTTCCATTTATTGCCAATACTCTCCTGTTGCCATCTGATGAGGTATAAACAACCTCATTTCTTTGATGAAACAAATAACCCTTTTTGCATTGCCCAATCCCCTAGCCTTGAAAATTTGTTTATTTTTATAAGAAATATTTATCTATTTTTAATAAAATGTTGTACAAATCTTTATTTCCTAAATTGATTGAAATTAGCTTTTAAATGATGATATAATGGTATGTAGAGTTGGGTAATTGTGTAGGGTTAATGCATGGCCTACAAGAGAAGTGGACTTCATGCAGCTGAGTTCAAGTGTGTCGGAAGTTGATGGTGCTAGAAATTTTAGGTGTGCATTGATTGAAGACTCTTTTTGGTTATGTTATTCCTATTGGTTATCCAAGACATTATGGCTCCACTTAGAGCCTTTTATATGTTTTAAAAGACATCAGTAGTTAAAGATTCTATTTTTCTGTTATAAGACTTTTTCAAATGGCATTTTACCACCAGCTAAAATTTAGGAGTTCAAATATAGTTTAGTTTTAGTTGGTTTCTTAAAACATGGATATATATATCAAATTATGGATGGATGAAAAAAAATCTTTTTAGTTTTTGGAAATAATCAGAGCTATGTACTACAATTTTCCATGAATGAAAATAGTGTTGTTTTGAGTAATTTCTTTTGAGATATAAAGATCTGAATAGAGTCACCATGTTGCTGTGGAAATAATTGAATGTGATCTGAGTTAGAGATGAATTTCTCCCAATAGCTGGCCACTCACGAGATTGTAGAGTAGATAAGTATTTCTGTTTCTGTGGATGTTTTGTTTCAACTAAAAGTTATTTTATGTCTAGTTTTCTATTGTGAACCTACAGGGTGTGTTGTTAAGGTGGTAGTTTTAGAACTCTATTTTTTTAAATGTTTCTAGAGCATTTGCTTTAGTTTAAACTGTTGTTTATTGATAGTTGAAAATTAGAACATTTTGTGTAGTATAGAATTTGTCACCATTCAAAATCAGAGTAAAGTTGTATTTTTGAATTTCTAGTATAGAGTTTATATGATTTCTAGTATAGAGTTTATATTCTTTCTAGTATAGATTTTATATTCTTTCTAGCATAGAGGCCCTTTTCTGGGGTGGGTGGGTGGGAGATAGCGGGTGGGTGGGATGGAGAACTTTTGTTCGTGTTAGCTTCCTTCCTGCTGATTGACTGATTGAACCGGTTGAATTGAATTCCTTCCTTCCGGAATAGAGTTTAGTACCCCCTGAGGACAAGATGGCTATTATTTCCCTCCCTCACCCACGGTATATTTAGTTTAAGTTAGGCGAGAAACATCCTAAACTTCTCATTTTAACAGTTTGGATGGGATAGAAATCAATTTGTTAACTTCTATACGGGGCGGGCCTTCTTTCTCGTTCTTGTTCTCGAGATGTCGGATCCTTATTAGACTACCGAGTTAGCTATGGCCCCTCAACTACTTCCGTAAGGTCGTTTGGTTTAGCTATGATATTAGCAGGGCGCGGGGGTGAAGGAGAGAAAGGTTTTTGCGGACTACCCTACCGAGTTTGTTAAAGCTTTCACTCAGCCTTCACTGAACACTAGTTATAGTAGCCTTCATTCCCACTATTCCTCCCACTGTCCATCGGCCACACCCCTGGTTCTTTAGTTGGGCTGAGTGAATCTTTCCATCTATCTCTCTGTCTATCTCTCTGTGTATCCCTCTCTCTATGTATCTCTCTATAGTGAGTTATTGTATCTATACGTAACTGTGAGTTATTGTATGGTAGGACGTAACTGTGAAGAACAGACTATGGGCCGTCACGGGTATATGCTTGAACTCGAGGGCGGCGAAGCTATACCTAACCTACCTGCTATTACCACTCATTCCCCTGCAGATCAATGGGTTGCGGGTTGAGGGGGAGCAGCCATCACTCCAAATTCTCCCACCCTGCATTGCCTAGGGGTTGGGTAGGGATTAGCCGGGATGGGTGGGAAGATATAATAGGGGGGGAATTGCCTATACCCCCGGGCCCCGGGTGGGGGGGAATTGTAGTTGGAGAGTGCTTCAGCTTTGAACTCAGGTGGAAGGGTGGTTCTTCTGTAATTTACTCACCCTGCATGCATGCAGAGAGAACCATGAAATAAAGGGTGAGGCTAGCCCGTTGATAAAACTGAACGAAGTGCCATCTCCAATTATAGGGTGGGGGGGAATTCTAGTAGTGGAGCTAGCCAGGAGAAACCAATGGTAATACCAGACAACCCCTCCTATTAGTGAGTGCTATCCATGAGGAATCAAGACCAATGCCCTTCTTTCCCCCACCTTCCTGCTTGTTTTCCCCCCCCCTTCCTCTTTTCTGACAAGCTCAACTGCCCGACTAAAGCTATCAGTTCTTGTTCCAAACCCAAGGCAAACTCGTTTCCCAGGGTGGGTGGAATATCAAGTTGGTGGGTGGAATAGAACCCCCCACCCATCCCCACAGAGCCCCCCGGGTGGAAAGTGACGCAGTGAACCCCCGGTTCACCGGCAAACCCTCATAGTTGACCCCCCTGGGTATATTATTGTGACGGGAGGTAGATGTTGTTGTTGGGGTTGGGTGGGGATTCTAATTGGTTCCGGATCAGTACTTCCATCTCCTCCCGCCCGAGGTGGGAGTGGACCATCTATCATGTACGGATTAACATCTCTCTCTGCGCGGGTGGGAGATGGATTAACAACTTGCACTTCAATCCGAGGCCTCGGTCGACTGATGGGATTACGGAGGGAAGATGGGAACAGAAGTGGGGGGAAGAATGAACCAACTGCCCAACCTCTTATGTTCAGTTTGATCCATCAGGCAGGAAGAACTGAACTTGTATCCGGCTCGAATCTGACTTATCTTTTCCGTTGTTATTCCCGTCCAGGCGTTCACTCATCTTATCCTTCTATCATATACGAATCTACTTCTCTCTCGTTTCCGATCTTGAAGTTTGATTGATTGGGCACCCCCTCTTCTCTATATTGTGGAGGGTTAGGTTCACCGCTCAGGGTGGGAAACTTCTCTTCTCCGGCCGGTCCGAGCGAACAACTTATCGATCTGCGGGGCCTTCAATAAATGCATTTCTAGAATATTAGTGCGTGGGATTTAGCCAACCAACTAGCTTAGCTGACTAACTAGCCCACCTGGGTCGGAGACTGGATCGGTAAAACAAACCGGATTTCGGCTTTATGGCTGCGTGGTTTGTGCTATTGTGATGATCTGCCACATGGATTCACATAGGAAGGACTTTTGCTGAGCTAGCTAATTCCCATTGGTCTGCAAAATTTGGAGTGTGTGAAGTGACAATCAGTGACAGAAATTTTAAACCAAGACCGTTGATTCTCCCGCAAGCTGATTAAGATCAATGGTGCCTATTCAAACATGGAGAACAACTAGTCTTAGCCTACATGTTAGTGCACGATGGCATTTATGATGATTTAATTGAAAATTGGCTAGAATCGTGTCCATTTCATGAAGTAAATGCATAAAATTGATTGTTTTCCATCAATTGAATTATTGGTAATAGAAATTATTGCAAAGATTCAAAAGCTTGGGACAACAATTGAAGAACTAGAGTTTCTCCCTATGACCAACATGTAAGTGTGAATCAACTGGCTTATTGATCCATTTACTTGCATTTTTTGTCAATTTCATTCTGAAATTGGTCGTAGAAGTTGAATATATAAAAATAGTAGGGTGAATTATTTGATTGGCTCTGTTTCAAGTAAGCCCTAGCCTATAGTAAATCCTTGTAAAAATGATGGCAGGCATTTCAAAGAAAAAGGGTTTTGAGAAATACTTATTCATTCAGTGTCTTGGTTTGTCAAAATGAGCCCTTCTAGGAAATAATAAGGATGAAAAAATTTTGGATAATTTTGGAGAAGTTAGAGATGCATGTGTCCACATGTCGGGGTGGTCCTTTTTTCTACATTGGTATAGAAAAAGGAGTGCCATGACCCTGCTATGTAATGCATGGAATTTGGATTTGGGAAAGTTGCGGTCCCAAATATATTTATTGATGTAGAACTAGTTTAGCTTATTGCAAGCAAATATGATGCTGGTGACAGGCTATCGTGAGGTCCTAACACTTTAGTTGAAAAATATCAGTTTATTGACCAGGGTAGTGTCTGAGGTTGTATGCAATAGGGAGTTTGGATATCTCATTTAGAAACAAGTTTCTAGTTCCTTTAAAAGATTTAAACATCATATGAAACTAAAAAGCAGTTATATCCTACTACAGAAATGTACCTAGACTAGACAAGTCCCACGTGACATTTGTCACTCTATCGTAGTATTGCATAGCATATTCCTTGGTATCTCCCAGCTATGTGCCCATGTGATCCATTAATGAGCAAGCATGGCATAGGGTTTAACAAGAAAAGATTTGGGTTCATCTGACTGAAAATCTATGCCCAGCACATCCACACAACTCTGACGGATGTGATGGATCCAGAGATCATGATGCCATGATAACCATCAATGTAATCTCAAGAACCTTTAACCCAGACTTAGGAAATATTTAGACACTTTGAACTAGCTAGTAACTAGGCTCAAGGGGCTGGTTTCAAATTGGAAACAAGACATAAGGTCATAACTTAGGCTTGGTGTGACTACTAATAACAAGTCAACTCAGGAATAGAACACAAGAATGCATGAAAAGACTAAGGGTTTAGGGTTTAAGTAAATTACACTCAAACTTAGCCATTTTGAAGGGTTTTGATATATCATAGGACAAGGGAATCACATAGGGATTCCATCAATCCTTCCAGAAAATGTGAAGGAAATAACTCCATGCAAGAAAATGGATCCTCCCAAAATTGATATGAAAAGAGAAACCATGTAGCCTCCCCTCAAAATGTTAGAATTTGAGAAAATAGATTACAACCCAGAATCAAATGAAAGAGTTAAAATCAATAGACTATAAATGCAAAATAATTGAAAATAGCACAACAATGAGACTAAGAGATTGATGTAAATCTCAAATGGCACAATAACATCAAAAGAGAACTATAGCTCTAACACATGATGAAATGTACAATGACATACCTTGCTTATATAGGCAACGTTGAGAGGTAGGACAAAGTGTGATCATGACAAGTGTTCTAATCCTATGACATGAGACACAAATATTAAATGACAACTAGTGGATAAGATGCCTTCTAGATGATAAAAAAATTAAATGTCCTAACTACCAAAGTCAACTTAACATGTGAACATGTGTGAATAGGTCCTAACTAAAAACTAATAGATAAAGTACATTTTTCACAATACAAAGGGTAAATCAGATAGGAAAACACCCCCATTCACACTAACACCCCCCTTAAGTGCAACTTAGGTAGAAGTAGACAAATGTAATGATGAAAAAATGGGTCTTGGCTACAAGGCCATGTTAGCTACCCATGTACAAAAAATATCTCACAAATGGAGAAAAGGAGAAAACCTAACAAGACAAAACTCCTCCCCAAAAGAGAGAAAACACAAGAAAGATGATCTCTATAGTATGAGAAGAACAAAACCCCATGTAAGGAAAAAGTTCCCCCCATAAGAGAGAGGAAGAGAGACCAAGTAGCTCCCTTCAATGTAGAATCTGCTACACTGATGGTAGACGCTCGATAATGAATGCTAAAGATGATCCAAGACCACCAAAAAATGTTCCTCCACTTAGGAAGAAACAAGACCAAAGATGTATGTAGGATTTATTCCCATTCATGAAAGGAATATGAAGGAAGAAAAATCAAGATATATGATGTCTTTTAAAACTACTCACGTTTTGCCATGTCTATGCCAAAAGATGCCAAAACCAATAAGGAGTCCCAGGCCTAATTGATGAAAGTGACAATCCAAAATAAAGTGGAAACTGAAATAGAACAAGATCCAAAGACAATGAAGATGACTCCTCCAAATGTTGCTCAAGGATCTCCAACCCGATACAAACTGTGACAAATATTGATAACATGAATCAAGTACCATGCAAGATTTTGATGCAATAACCATGGATGTATGGTACTCACCATAGGTAAGATAATTGGACCAATGAGAATCTAGTACACTTGTAGAAGGTTTCAACATGAATGGTGACTAAGTTGAAACTGTCAACTCATGAATATCTACATAATCTATCACTATGGAAGTATATGTGGTTGAAGAAAGATCAAGAGGGTGTGAAGGTTCCTTCATCACATCTGAAGAAGAAGATGCAGCTGGATAGAAGTTATCATCAAAGAGGATATGAATTTCCTCAATAGTGTCCTCCAAATCACCAATGAGAGACTCGACAAACAAAGATGCAATCTTTGATAAATAAGAATCCCAATCAGGAAGACTAAAATGATCTTACTGCAAAGAATCACTTGAAGCTCTCAAAGAAGCATCTCTAAACTCTGATGTAGCAACAACTGACAGAGATGAGATCTCAATGCATGTATTTTTACTACACTTCTCATCCATGAATGATGTGTCTACACAATATGTTTGAGTGTGAACATCAATTGTATTTGTTGATGCTTGATTAGAAGAATATGGAAAACTGATGCCATTTTTAATGTACAACTATTCTAACTGATGAAGCTTAAACAAGAGTGTTAGATCATGAAGTCATTTTAGCATGCATTCATCTATGGTATGCCTTTTCTCCCACAATAATCACATTTGACTTTCCAAAGATTAGGAGCCATGATTACAACTAACAAAAAAAGATCACCACAAGAGTACCCCTCGAAATTACTCAATCATGAGAACCCCCTAGAAAATATGATCATTACACTTTATACTTAGTGCAATTACAATTTCCACAAGCTAAACTAGCAAAGTGATCTTTGATCTTGGTGCATGCAAATGCCAAAATTAAGATAGAATTGAAAGTAAAATTTTGGTACAAAATGAGATCAATCTGATCACATATTTGAGAAGTATTCAAAAATTTGTACATTTTTTAAAAAAATCACCAAAAAATGTTACCCTATGAGCCCTAACAGAGCCTTGAAAGTCCCCAAAATGAGAATTACTTAGTAATAGCGTTGAAAAATTATAATTTCTAGAATACGCAAGCACCAAAATAAAAATCCGTTTGCACCACTATGAAGCTTGCAAAATTATTTCCCAAATAAAAAAAATGCTTGAGAAAAGGAGTTCGTGAGCCCAAGATATGAGCCTCCAAAGTTTGGCTGGAAAATCAAGCCTATCAATGGAGAGGGGGCCTGTAAAAAATTTTGATTAGGTTTTTGCAATATTTGTTTGTTGCATGTAAAAACTAACAGATACCCATAAAGTTTTGAGACGTGGTGAACAAAACCCAAAAAGTATTTTTCTTTCCAATGTGCAGAAGATGTGAATCTAATGTAAAAAAACTTCCAACAACAAAAAGATATGTATAAGTTGAATTAGACACCTAAGTCAAGAAAAGGCATGTTGCAACCTAAAATACAAGGCCACAAAGAGGAAACCCTCATAAATTTGGTATTTCTATCAAGTTATTTGATTCTCTAGGTCAGCATTTGATGCAAGAGAAGAGCATACTCAACTTTTCAAGATCCTACATGCAAAGCTTATTAGCCCCCAAAATCTCTCAAAATATGGATTTAATCTTTCAAAACATGCTCTAATACCATGTTAGAATCTAAGAAAACAAATTACAACCCAGAATCAAATGAAAGAGTTAGAATCAATAAACTATAAATGCAAATGAATTGAAACCACATCATAGTGAGACTAAGAGATTGATGTAAATGCTCAAATGGCACAATAGCATCAAAAGAGAACTATAGATCTAATACATGATGAAATGTACAATGAGATATCTTTCTTATATAGACAAGGTTGAGAGGTAGGACAAACTATGATCATAACAAGTGTTCTAATCCTATGACATGGGGCACAGATATTAAATGACAACTAGTGGATAAGATGCCTTCTAGATGACACAAATATTAAATGTCCTAACTAACTAAGTCAACTTAACATGTGAACATGTGTGAATAGGTCCTAACTAAGAACTAGTTAGATAAAGTAGCTTGTTCACACTACAAAGGGGAAACCAGATAAGAAAACACCCCCATTCACACTAACACAAAATGCCTCTTATAGTGCTGGTAGATGCTTGACACTGGATGCTGAAGATGATCCATGAATACTAAACCACATTTCTCCCCTATCAAGAATGTTGAAGATGATCCATGAACACTAAACCACATTTCTCCCCTTATGAAGAAAAAGAACCATAGAAGTGTGCAAATGATCTTCCCATTCTTGATAGGAGCATGCAGGAAGAAAGATGAAAGTCTTTGAATTTTGCACATGATTCAAAGACACAAATGATGCCTATGATCTCTTTGTATGATGCTCAAGTATCTCCAAGCCAAAGCTGACGTGTGATAAATGTTGATAACACAAATCAAGTACCATAAAAGATTCAAGAATAAGGACCATAGGGACCATATATGTTTGGTGATAACTGGACTTCAATGAGAATCTGATACTTTTGTAGAGGATGTCAAAATACATGATGACTAAGTCGAATATGTGGACTCACTAATATCTACAGAATATATCACTATAGAAGATGATGTAGCCATAGAAATATTAATCATAAATGAAGAAGACAATGGTGATGCAACTTCATCTAATTTATCATCAAATAGAAGATAAATATCCTCAATGGTGTCTCCCAAATCTCTAATGTGGGACTCTACAAATAGAGATGAAATGTCTAGTAGATATACATCCTAATGTGGTGGATTTGGAAAGATAATATCAATATCTTGGTGCATAGAATCATTGGAAGGCATACATGAGTCAACTCTGGATTTGAATGTAGCATCAGGTGATGGTGCAGATAAGATCTCAATGCAAGTCAACTAACTAGATCGTTCATCTCTAAAAGACGGTGTCTCACAAGTTGGCTGAGTGAGAGTAGAGGATTTTTCTACAAGTGCATTATAATGATCTATAACAATACAATAATCATGAAGAATTATTTCATTTTGTCATGTTGATGATGAATACATTATTATGTTGTATTTCATTTCATCCCACAATATCTACACTTGATTTTCCATAATTTATTATGAGATTTATTGAGAATACTCAAATGGAAGGAATTGTGTGAGAGAAATGATCAATTTTGTACCAAGATCCAAGAAGAAATGAAAATCCCCCCCCAAAATGATTAGTGTTGGTTTAGAAGCTCGCAAAAAGATGTGCAAGAAAAAATACTTGTGTTAAGACTAGATGCCAAATCGATCATTTATAATGCATGGTGATTTTTACAAAATAGGCTATCCAAATCTTAAAATTGATTACAAATTTGAAATCCATATGAAATTCTAAGCACTTTATAAAAAAATCGCAAAATTTTGATAACCAGGGTGAAAGTTATGCCCCATCAAAATTTGCTTACAATAGTTGACTTTGGATGTCAAAAGACAAGTAAAATGTGCAAACAAATTTTAAAATGACTTTGCCACAATGAAGTAGATGGAAAGACCTTTCTGTTGACTATAAATTTGCCAAAAAATGTCTTCGTGGGTGAAAGTTATTGAAAAAATTTAAAAAATAACCTGGGATAAAGTGCTTACTATGGCAATTTGCTAATTGGTTGCCTTCAACAATAAATATTAATGGTTTTAATAGGTGTGGTGGTTACAATGAATGTTACAATAGATGTAACAGTTATAAAGGAACGTAAGCAACAATGCTTAAAGGTGACATGTAGCATTAACGACTATAGTTAGCATTGAATGTTTGTTACAAATGTATTGAAATCTTCCTATTAACATGAATAACCACTAACTAAAAACATGACAAGCATCAATAAATGAAGTTATTGTGGCGGTGGAAGGTGTCTTGTAGAAGATGACTGTGGATAGAAGACTTCGGCCCGTGTGGATAACCTCAACTGAGATTTGAAACAACGACTAAAGTAATGTTGACAACTGATGTGAATGGTTGGATGATGACCACGATAGAAACTTCGATCGACAAGTAAATATGAAACCTCGAATTTGTATGAAAGTTGACTTGCGATGAAAGCTTGCCGATCGCGGTAACAGCTACCGTGCCTAGGTGTAGGGCAAACCATGTAAAATAATGGTGATTAAGGATCTTTTGACCTGCAACCATAAACAAATTGCAACCTTCGACCTTGAATAGAGCTTCTGTAGATGCCAAAACTTTGACCAGACTGTTAGATGAGCATCGACTTTACATGAACAATGGCGGCCTTGGAAGTGAATAAACAACAACCAATGAGGGATTTGGCCTTTGGAGGATTGAGGGCAAAATGTTCAAAAAGGCCCGCGAGGCTAAAGAAGTCGGAAATCCTCCAAAAACAACACAACAACCTCTACAATCTGCCAAATAAGGGCTCAAATATGGAAAAAATCCCCAAAATAAACGAGTCAACTGCACAAATAGGTTGAGGGTGAAAAAAATAGTCAAACCCTCAGCCAATAGGCCAAAAAATGCTAGATTCTAGTAAAATTTCGCCCTAAACGATTAGCAAACCCTACAAAATCCAAGAAAATCGACCTAATTCCTACACAAACGAAATTGAACCTAAACATAAAAATTACAAGGGGAAATATTACCCTCTGTACAAAAATTTACAATTTAAAAAAAAAATCCATACAGTATGGATTGGAGATCGTACAATCGTACAAACCCTAGGTGAGGAGTAAATTTTTTTTTTTAAAAATTCACTTTGCTGAATGCCAAACAAAGGGTTATTCTTACTACCTCGAGCCTTTTGGGCTCAACAACAAGGTCCATTTGGCTCCCCAACAAACTCTTGATGAGGCTTGGTGTAGAAATCACTCAAAACTAGAAGGATTTTGCTAGCATGGCTTTGATACCATGTTGGAGCAGCCAAGATCAACCAGCAATAACTAGAATCACTTCCATAAAAGATAATTGCACATAATAAGCCAAAACAATATATTCAAAAGCTAAGTAAAATGTACATTATACATGCCTTGTATAAATAGGCATGAGAGAGAAGGTAGGATGGTTGAACACAACAACTAACTAACCTTCCTAAGATGTGACTTATTTCAGCTCAAGTGACAAGTGCTCATGCAAATGGCAAGTAAACATGCAAGAGGTGTCTCAAAAGCAAGAGGACACATATCTCAACCATATGAGTTGAGACAAACTCTAAAAATTCCTACATAAACTTAAGCAAGTGTGAATAGGTCAACTCTAGAAAAGGTGATATCCTAACTAGATACAATATGACCTTATTTACACTAACAAAAATAACATATTCCTTCCACTGTGATAACCTCATTATAATCCATGCACAAGATTGGGTGTTCCATTTTGGATTCATTATCCCTATCCAAAGATGCCTTATGATGTGTTGGTCAACAAGTGTAACTCCCCTTTATAGCTCTTTTGTGTTGATGTTTCTACATTTCCAATGCACAAGGCCCAACTATCGAAGGCCATAAATTTTGATCTAGGAGGTTGATTGGGCTGTTCTTTTTAAAATTGTAGCTCTCAAAGAGATCCATGTGTAGACACTAGGGAACTAATGCCAAACAACCCAAAAATTTTATTTTAGCCAAAAACTAACTCTATAGCCTAGAAATTGAGTTTTTCTATTTTTCAACCTGAAAATCGCACTGTTTGTAATCTTAACATTAGGTGCAAGGTTGAGATACCATTTCTAACATTAACAACTATACATTATATTACCAAATGGTTTTAATATACTCTAGTAAAATCTAGAATGATGAAGATCCTTCAAATCCTAAGGAGGATAGATGATAGCTCCATTCCTGCAACAAACACACAATAACAACACACAAATCTACTCTAGAATCACAATGAATACTCTTGCTTTCTTTGCTTCAAGATCTCAAGTTAGCCCTTTTCAACCTAGTTACAAATGAACTCAAAAACACACTTATATATGCGTTCTCGCTCATGATTGTGAAATTAAACCAAAAGAGCCGACAAGGAGAAACCTTTTGAAAGGTCCCAAGTCGACACACATTTAGATTAGACCTAACCTAAAAGGGGAACATGGGCGGTACCACCTAGGTCCATCATTCCTATTTAAGTCTAGGGTAAGGTAAGAGAAGGGGCCATATTCCAATTTACATTGGTGTTGAGTGATTTTGTGTCGGGATAACATTTTGAATGTATAATGCAATCATGGGGACATAGGAGCTAAACAAGGAGGTAAAAAGACAAGTGGAGACTTTTTACTCCATAACAGTGCTAATGCCCAAAAGTGTATGATAAGAAATGGTTGGTTGGGGATCTCCTAATTCCTCACCTGGCTCATTTCCTACAAGCTCTAATATTTCTTCTTCTTCATCTTCTTCCTCACTTGATGCTTCAATGTAGAACAATTTATTTTCTACGCATTTATGCCCTCTATTGTAGTTTCTAGCATAGTTAAAACATAACCCTTTTTCTCTTTTCTCTTCAATTTGTTGAGGAGTCAATCTAGTGGGTTGAAGGAATGGTTGTGCCAAAAACCTCTTCTCTCTTATGCCATTGAACCCATTCCTTCTAGGAAATAAAAACTTCTCTTTTGCCTTGTGTGTTAGGACAAAAGACTCAAACATAGAAGTAGGCCTAAACATGCATACCTCATGTTGGATGCGACCTTTAAGCCCACCAAGAAATAAGTCATTCAATCTTTCCTCTGTAACTGTCTCAATTGACTAGTATAGGTTTTGGAATTGTTTAATATAATCCCTGAATGATCTTGTTTGGTGTAGTTTAACTAACTAGCTGAAGTAGTTGTTTGACACATTATTTCTATAGTGGGGTTGTAGCTACTTAGTAAAAATTGATTAGGTGATAGTGAAAAAAATTTCTTCCTTTGAGCACAAAGCCATTGATACCAAATGAATTGCTTTGTTTATAGATATAGAGAAGCCATTGTCACTTTTTCCCACTTGTAATTTGATGAAACTAAAAAAAATCCATTTGATTTATCCAACTCAATAGATCCTTGCAATCAAACTTGCACATATTCCCTTTTGTAGAAGGTATTGAGATCCCATATGAGTGCTAACATTTTGTTCTAGATTAGCTAACCTAGAAGATCCACCTTAGTTTCTTTAAACATCTAGTTGTGAGCTTGATTGATTTTGGGTATAAGCATTGATAACTAACAATGCCTTATGGATGCTAAATATATCCCCTTACATGCTATCCAATTTTCCTTTCAAGTGTTGCATATCCTCCATCTTGTTGGTTTCTTCCCTTACCTCTTCCATGGATATGGTATACATATCCTCTACTAATTAATCACATCTATTAGGAATCTTACCAAAATTGTAAAAAATATTGCCCTTGCCTCTAGTCTAGGGTCCAACCATATAGTGCAAAATCTATTTTTTTGTTGACTAAACCTTAATTGGATGATTAAAAAAAAAGCCTCAAAATTAAAATTTCAAAGAGCAATTCCTTAATGATTTTTTAAAGCTTTCCAAAAATGTAAACAAATCTAAAAAGTTCCACAAATTATAGCCTATAGAGTAAATTTATGAAAAAACCATAAAATTATAGTAACTTACTAAAAAAAAATCCAAATGTCTTCAAATCAAGATTTTAGGTGAAAAAATGTGCCCTTGTTGAACCCTATATAATTTAGAGAAACATTCACTAATTTATAGCCTTGAAAGTGAATTTGGTGGAAATGCTAATTTTGTAATAACTCGTTCAAATCTACTCCAAATGACCTCAAATCAGGATTGTATCAAATTCAATATGTTCTTGAAAATCCTTTAAAAATCAAGAAAAAAATCACCAAATTGAGAGAGATATGCACCTCCCAATTCCACTACCTAAATTTAAAAAATTGCCTTATTTCTTAGCTTTTTGGTGCTAAGATCATTCTTTGATACCATTTGTAATAAAATAACTAGCACAAGAGAATAATATAATAGGAAATACACTACAAATACTTGTTAATACTTGATAATAATATGCCACTTTGAGGGGGGAAACCTCCAAAAGTCTTCAAGAATAACACAATCCTATGTATACCATACTTGTGCCTTGAATGCCACCTAGGCCAACTTAACTACCTATATAAGACTATACTAATCATAATACAAATTAACTAAGAGTTATGGTAGACACAAGCCTAAACCCTATGTACACTATAACATTAAGGGCATAGCAATGGGAAAACACTCTTAAGTGTCCTCCCAACAATACGAGAGGGCCCCTCCTTGCGGACAAGAGAAACTTCCTTGTTTGACTTTGTTATTTTGCCACAATGGAATGATACTTGACCTCTATCTTATGTGTCTAATTCATATCCTCATGAATAAGAGAATGAAGATAATACTCTCATTAGATGGGAGCTGAGTGAAGATGGAAAAAACTTGTGTGTTGAAGGCTGGGGTAACCTAGATTATAAAAACCTTCCTCTAAATATAGGCTTTATAACATTAGTTACTTAGGGCAATGCCCTATGCAACTACTTAACTTATTTTGTTTACCAACCATTGCTTAAATTTTTTGGAACCTTTTGTGGAGCTAGTGGTACCATGATTTTTTTTATTTTTCTACTTATTTAAAATAGTTGTTAAATAAATGGAAAATATGTGTGTTTAATTGTATTAATGAGAATTTTTTGAGGTAAAATTTGGAGGAAATTGTAATAAAGAAGGGAAGGAAATCTGTGCAACTATGTGGCATATTTTGAATAGTTACATAATTTTAGCCCCCCAATTTTTTCACAGCTTATTTTTAATCCCTACACTATAGCAAATCTACCATAAGAAGAGAAGATTCCAAATTATCCTTTCTGCTTAATTCAAAACTTATATGGGCCCATTGGTGCTAGTAAAATTTAAGCAACAAACCTAGATAAGTAGTTGTATGGAACCACCATGTTAGTCTTTTTTAATGATGTTATAATATTATGACTTAATCCTCGTGTGATTGACTATTTACTTATTAATCGCTCTATCAAATTTATGTGGCTTTCGAAAAATAGCCTATTTCATTTAATTTTTAAAACAAAATATATTTATTTCTTTTAAATAATATATAAATCTATTTCATTAAAAAATAGATTCTCCTTCTACATTTATCTATGTCATGTTTCTCCTCTTCTCTCTTGTTTTGAATTATTTTATTGTGCAATTCAAATCAAAGTACCATCCCTGTTATATTTTTCTTTGTACTTTCCCAATCTAATTTACTTTGATTGTGGGCCTATTGATACTTGAAAAATAGATTCTCCATTGGCATCTATCAATGTCATGTTTCTCCTCTTCTCTCTTGTTTTGAATTCTTTTAGTGTGCTATTCAAATTAGAGTACCATCCCTTTTATATTTTTCTAAGTTGTGTTTTTGCAATCTAATTTACTTTGATTGTGGGCCTATTTATAACTGAAAAAAAATTCTCCATCTGCATCTATCTATGTCATGTTTCTCCTCTTCTCTCTTGTTTTGAATTCTTTTAGTGTGCTATTCAAATCAAAGTACCATCTCTTTTATATTTTTCTTTGTGTTTTCCCAATCTAATTTACTTTGATTGTGGGCCTATTAATAATTTAAAAATAGATTCTTCATCTACATCTATTTATGTCATGTTTCTCCTCTTCTATCTTGTTTTGAATTCTTTTAGTGTGTTATTCAAATCAGAGTACCATCCCTTTTATATTTTTCTTTGTGTTTTCCCAATCTAATTTACTTTGATTGTGGGACTATTGATAATTGAAAAATAGATTCTCCATCTGCATCTGTTTATGTCATGTTTCTCCTCTTCTCTCTTGTTTTGAATTCTTCCAGTATGATAATCAAATCAGAGTACTATCACTTTTATATTTTTCTTTGTGCTTTCCAAATCTAATTTACTTTCATTGTGGACCCATTTTGAAAAGTTTTTGGTAGTATAATATTATAACTCTTGATTGTGGACCAAATCTAATTTACACTCCAAAGATAATGAAATTCTCAATCAATGTCAATACCAATATCAACACTTCACATATGACTTTCACATCTAATATACTTCTGTCCAAATTTCTAAACCATCATTTCCTATTGGTTTCATAATTTCCATCGCATTCCCAAATTGGAGTTTGTGAAGAAGGAGAGCATGTTTGACAAGAGTTTTGTAGTGCACATGAAAAGTGAATTCTACTTGTCTCCTTGATGAGCATGCAATGACTGGAAATAGACCATCACCCGACCCATCGGCTATTTATTTCATATCTTTGACTTCCCCGACACAGATTGCTCATAAGTAGAATAACCATGAAAATACAACAATATTCAAAATATTGAATAATTTATGTAATAGATGATTGAATTTACTCTAAACCAAAAGTTATACATACAAACAAGAATAGAAACACAAGTGTTTTTCAACATTGACAATTGTAGAGATTATAGGATTCCAAACATATGTAGGAGGTGAACTGTTTGGGTTTCTACTTTGAATTTATCTAAAGAAGTTCAAATAATTGGTCCATGAACTGCAACTTTAGTCTCCAAACTTCTTATGGGTGTTGTTTCTTGTCTTCAATAGTATAGGTGAGAGGACCTAATGGTTTAGCACCCTAACTTCACACCTCTCAAAATTCTACATGGCAATTTCAATTTACTCTAAAATTTTTACAACAGTTTACTTGACAAGGTCCCTGCTTATAACTAAGGTTTCAAGTCCACATCATCAAATGTGATGCCATATCAACCTACTTTTTGTTGGTGTGCTGATGTGGCATCACATGATTTATTGATTTTTAGATATAAGTACTTATGGTCAACACTAACAACTTTAAAGTCACAACTACTAGTGCTAAACTTTTGTTAAAAATGGGCATTAAATCCACAAATACTATCACAACTATTGGAACATGCTCAACTACTAGGTCCTCTCCCCTACTACAAATAATAATAATTTAGCTTTATGGACATAAAGTATATTGGTACAAATGCTTGAACATTATAGTTAAAGAAGATAGAATTGATTTAATTTAGGATTCTTAACGTATGGGGATACATGTGTAATGTGAAAATTGCATTTTCTTATTCTTTTACTTTATGTTTTGGATTTGTTTTGATTAGAGTGTTTGAAATGTAATGATTAGATTATAAGAGGTATATTCTTGCATAAATTAGGTTCATGGTATTATATTGTGGTCATATAGCTTGGGTCAAATCGTGGGTTTATATTTTACCTAGGTCACTTCTATAGTTGTAAATTTAAACCTTAAACTTCTAAAATTCAAAATTCAAATTTGCACCTCATCAACCATTTTACTAAGTTTTGTGAGATGACCTAACACACATTTATGTTGATTTGTGTGTTATGTTGTATTTTAAGAGATTCACTCATTCATTTGAAAATAATATAGAAGTTATGAAGGAGCATTCTAGGGTTATGATAAAGCATTTATGACAGCATTCTAGTACCCCATGGAGTGGACTGATCGAATCAAACTAGCTATCATATGGGTGGAAAGAGTCCCTTTCTTTTATATCAATCCAATCAAATTAAATCGACTATGTTATGGGGGGCCTTATCTTCTATCACTCATCCCTATCACTCATTTGAGACTAACAACTAGATCTTTGTATATTACACATATAATATATGATCCAAATGTGGTGGATCTCAACTCTATATATCTATGGTGGGTCTCAACAATATAATATGGTGGGGCCACCAAGTCTATATGGTGATGATGGGTCCCAACCACCAAGGTTGTATGGTGATGGTGATGGAATAGAGGGAGAGGGTCTCATCAGCCTAGATTTTTGTCTCTATAGATGGAGTTGGGATATCTATGCAGATCGATTTGATAGATAGTTTGACTATGGGCATATATGATCTCATTTGTATTACATATATAATATAAATGTGGTGGGCACACTAGTGGGAACCCTATCTATATATGGGGTGCTTACTCAATTGAATGAGAGGTCAAGGGCCCCTAGATATAATAGGAGAGGAGATAGGGTTTATCCAATTCCAAGATTATCTACATAAACTCCCTTGGATAATTTGATTTTAGACTAGTTTTCTTGTAGGTATTCCACTTATTTGCTTAATTGGTAGCTTTAAGATCATTGCTTCAATCACTTCACATGAGTTGCAGAGGATAAGGGCATACAAAGGCAATAATTGAGCTTTAGAAAAGCTTTGAATTGTATTGATGGAAAGAAAGTTTATGGCATGAAGGAGTAGAGCAACATTAAAGGTGCATTAGCCTTGTTTATGTATAGGTCACATTGGTGGCTATTATTTGAATTATGATTCTTGATTGATGACTGGTGTTTGTCCTTGAAATAGCCTTTTTATCTAATGCCCAACATACAACAAGTGTTTCATTCTAAACACATGAGCACTTTGTTTACCTGCTAGGAGTAAATTGGTCATCGATCAATCATTTTGTTACTCCACATGAGCCTCATCTGCTAGCTTAGATCTTTCATAGTATTTATCTAATGATGTTATAACTAGCACCCATGGCACTATGTTATTTTTCCATTCTTGACATAAGGTAGCCATAGCATCAAATGTTTAACTACCTTAACTAATGAGTAGTGCCCATGTGCTTTGCCGGCTAAGCCTTGTTAGGACCATTTCTTATGTGGCATATGTCTTGGTGTAGACTAATAGATAGTGCAAAATATCTTTGGAAATTTCACCATAAATTATTACCTCCTCTAAACACATATTGGTTGTTGGTCAATAACAACGCACTGTGTGGTGCATAGGAAAAATGGGAGTGCTTAATAGAGACTTGGCCTACCACATAGTTAACCTAGACTAATGAAATGTTGCTAACACACAAAAGCTAAGTACACACACTAAACAATATGCAAATAAATCAATAGCTAGCATGGAGGGGAGTTTTGATTCGATGATGAGTACACAATGGGGATTAGAAGTTGTGGACAATAAATTTATCCACTAGGGTTAGTTTTCCCCACTATTTGGTGTAGGGGCACGAAGTTCATTTGTACAAATTTGATCAAACAAGGTCTTTGATAGGTTGGTTTAGGGTATTTTGAGTCTTGTGGGTTCAATAAGGTCATAATAGACCATTCTTATCATGTAATTCATCATATTTTGTAATAGTGTCAAAAAGTTGTAAATATGGACAAAGTATGGAAGTTGAACAGTCACTTGGTTCAAAGTGGCTTTGTATCTTCATATTTTAGGAATTTGAAGAGTCTTTTGGTTTCAAAAAGAGGTCATGAACATTGTAAGAAGGATATATGCCTCACAAAACTTGAGGAAGATGTAATGGAGACAATTTTTGAATTCAAATAATGTTAAAAATTCTTTGTTTTTTGAGTTTGACTATTTTTCTGCTGTTACAGGCTTCTGTATGGAGCCGTACGGAGTGTTTTTGATCAATTGTGTTTGGAATTTGGTGAAGACATGAACTAACTCCCTTTTGGCTCTGGCTTGAGTGGATTTCTTAAAAGTTCAAGGGTTTTTATTGCCCTTTTTCCGATAACAGTCTGTAACCCTGTTTAAGGGTTTTGAGAGTATTCAAAATAAAATATTGACCCATTCCATCAGTAAGATTGTTTGAGACTTGGTGGAATGGGTAATTTTAAGTAGGGTTAGATGTTAGAAAAGTATTTCTGAGTAGAGAACAAATTTTGGTGGCATTTTAGAGTGATACCATAGTTGCACATTGTCTTGTTTTGGTGAAAAGTGGCGCTTTCAAGTAGGGTTTTGATGAAAGAGCATTGTTAAAGTGTAGATGATGGTTTAGGAAGCATAGGTAGACATATTATGATGTGTTGGAAGCATTGGTAAGGTGAAATAGAGCCTAAGATATTGAGTTCCAATAAACCCACCTTAAGCATGCCTAGAATGGCCTAAATGAGGGTTTAATGATTTGGTGAATAGGGAAGTGATCTAGAGGATAAAAATTATTGATTCTGGCTATTTGAGACTTGTTTGAGGTCAAGAAGTTGAAATTTGTAATTGAGAAGTTGTTTTGTTGGTAGTTGCTTTGGAAAATAGGGCTAATTACCCCTCTGTTTAGTGTACCAGTCATTTTTAAGGTCTTATGTTCCAAAACAGTCATATGTGGAAGTGAGATATGTTGAAGAATTCCTTAATGGGTATCTAAAACTATGTTTTCATTTTGGATATCATGTTTATAATAAAAGTTATGGCCGAAAAACCTTATTTGCTGCTCTACTTCAAAACCTAGGCAATAGTAGAATAGTCATGTTTTGAACCTTTCCTTCCAAAGTAACCATATTTGATTTCTTCATATGTTGAATAAAGCCATAAAGGGTATCTTAAAAGGTGATTTTTTTATGGGTTTGAGGTCTTACCTAAAAGTTCTTCTTGAAAAACCTAGTTTGTTGTCCTAATTAGGCCTTTAGGACAACGGGACAGTCAAATTTTGGAGGTTACTTCTCAAAAAAACCCTAGTCACTTGTTGGATATGTTAAAGGCAAGACAAAAGGGTATTTAGAATGCCAATATTTTGTGGGTTTGACATGTATTTCGGAAGATATGTTTAAGATTTCTCTGATTGGAGTGCTACAAGGCAGTTTTGTGGAATTGTGAGATAGTGACCCAATTGGGATTTTGAAGATGGAAAGATTGTTCCAAATTTCTTGTATTGTGTTTGTTTGAGTGAATCCTTCTTTCTTTGCATCAATTGGTATCAGAGCTCAGAAGGCTTGGGCAAGAGAGTTTAGTGTTTGTGTTTATGTGTTTGTGCAGGTTGAAGAGAGAACCTGGTTGCCAAAAGACTAGGTAGAGGAAAAGAGAAGAGACCTAGGTGAGGCAAAGACAAAGAGAAGAAAGGAGAGACATACTTGAGGAAAGATGGATTTGTTTAGAAGGTATTTGCTAGATGGGGGTTCACAAAAGATGAAGCAAGAGAAGAGAAAAGAGACAAGTGTGAAGAAGGAATAAGATGACAAGGCAGAACTAGAAAGTCTTAAGCAGGAGGTACAAAAATTGAATCAAGCTATGGAAGAGACAAGAATAAGAATGGAAGATAAGATGGAGCAATTTCTCAAACAAACACAAAGGTGACACTTATCAGTGAAGAGGAAAGTTACATGACCCATCAAAATTGTCCAAAGAAGAATGAGACAAGCAAGAACAACAGTAAAAAATGAAATGGTGAGTATACCTATGACTATTTTGACATCAAGCATTGAAGAAGACAAAGTAGACATGGTTGTAGATAAGCCTTCATTTCATTTTCAGTTGTTTGAGTCTCAAGAGCAAGTTGAACAAGTAGAAGGGCATATTATTGTTAATGTTGTTGATAAAGTTGATGTTGATAATGAAGTTGCTGATAAGGTTGTTGTTATAGAGTTGTAGACCAAGTTTTTGTAGTTAGATGTTGTTATATTGTAGGGATCGCCAAAGGAGTGTGAGAAGCAAAGTAAAGAATGCATTGTTGGTAATGGTACTGACCAAGTTGTTTTGATGAATGAAGTTGTCATTATTCAGGGGCAGGTATCCAAAGCAGCAGATAAGAAGAAGTTCTTTCCATTTGATAGGCCTAAGCACATGAGCAAGACGATAGGAAATCCAAGAGTGAAAATGAAGCAGACATTACTTTATTTCAAGGAGGTTGGAATGCAGGGATTTCAAGATATCAATCAAAAACTTTCAAACATATTTCCCATGTTGATATTCCTTATTCAAGTGGACTTGAATTTCTTTCTTCTCTGGGCATATGGTGCAGGGGTACCAAGTTCATTTATAGAAATTTGATCAAACAATGTCTTTGATAGGCTGATTTAGGGTATTTTGAGTCTTGTGGGTTCGAGACGGTCATAATAGACCATTCTTATCATGTAATTAGTCATATTTTGTAATAGTGTCAAAAAGTTGTAAATATGGACAAAGTATGGAAGTTGAACAGTCACTTGGTTTGAAAGTGGCTTTGTATCTTCATATTTTGGGAAGTTGAAGAGTCTTTTGGTTTCTAAAAGAGGTCATGAAAGTTGTAAGAAGGATATATCCCTCACAAACCTCTGTTGAATTAAGGGCAGACAACTAAGAGGGCGGAGGGTGAATTAGTTGTCACAAAATGTTTATCCTTTGTTGTAATTTAAACTTCTTTACCACTTATTAACAAATGAATGATATAACCATGAATGCATGAATCAACAACACATGAGCAAAAGCAAAATCAACACACATTAAGACCAAGATTTTTACGTGGAAACCCAATTAAGGGAAAAACCATGGTGGGGGTTAACCCACAAGATTTATTCTCTGTTAAAAGAATAGAAAATGGGAAGGCACTTGCCTTCAGGTGCACTGCCCAGAGCTCACTGCTCAAAAGAGGCTCACTACCTATAGAAATATTTATAAGTTTATTATAGAAAGATTGAACTAGAAAACAACATCCTCTTCATGCTAAGGTCAGTTCCATTGATGTGCATAACACTTCTGCTCTACCCTCAATCACTTCTTCACAATCTTCTCATCCTTTACTGCTCTTCCTCTTCTCTGTTCTGCCTTTCTTCCTTTCTTAGGATTTTATCATTTTCACACAAGGATACATTTCCACAACTCAACCACACATATTTATATAATTCATCAACCTTGGAATAAGTATCAAGGTTAGCACTACAAACATCTGACTTAATGCAAATCACTATACTGTCGTCCAAACATAGCTAGGACCCAAATCTTCCTCAAACAACATGCCACACTTCATAGAACCTCTCTTAGATCATCCGCAACATGAACAAAGCATCCGGTCGGCCAAGACTGGAAAGAACATCAACATCCAAGGACAAATCTTCAATCACGAGCTCAATCCTCAATGCAGACCACCAACACAGTAGGCACATGATCTAGAGACCACCACAAGCACAATGAAATCAACAAGAACAATTGCACCACCTCACTTCACCAGAAACACTTGCATCTTCATCTGAGAACTTAAGAACTCTCACTGTTATGACTCTCACACTAGAAAGATTGCTTGCAAATGTCCAAACCAAGAACCTTCTTAGTTAAGGATACACACCAACATGCCAAACACACCTCTAGATCTGCAGATCATAATATTCCAATGCAAATCAATCCAGACCAATTTTCTGTCACTCTGTCACCTCTGAACAACTACAAAACCCGGTTCTACTCAGATGGCCTAACTTCACAAATTATTCATGAGGATCCTTCAAATCTTAACTGGAGCAACTTTAGACAATCCTTTACAATAACCTTTGGTCTGTAGACTCTGATCTTGATCTCAATGGGAATGTTGAGCAATCTATTTCATTGAACTATATTGTCTTCACTGTCTCTTATAGAGAGATATGTAACTCAGTTGTTTCTTCCAGAGAGGCTAATTTTCTCAATATCCTTAACATACAAGTCTTCTAAAATGGGATACAGTTGACACCAATGACAACAAGGATATGTTGACATCAATGACAACACCAATTAGGAACATATTTGCAACAACCTTGAGGAAGATGTAATGGACATAATTTTTGAATTCAAATAATGTTAAAAATTCTCTGTTTTCTAAGTTTGACTATTTTTCTGCTATTACATCCTTCTGTACGGAGTGTTTTTGATCAATTGTGTTTGGAATTTGGTGAATACATGAACTAACTCCCTTTTGGCTTTGGCTTGAGTGGATTTCTTAAAAGTTTAAGGGTTTTTATTGCCCTTTTTTTTTTATAACAGTCTGTAACCCTGTTTAAGGGTTTTGAGAGTATTCAAAATGAAATATTGACCTATTCCATCAGTAAGATTGTTTGAGACTTGGTGGAATGGGTAACATTAAGTAGGGTTAGATGTTAGAAAAGGATTCCTGAGCAGAGAAGAGATTTTGGTGGCATTTTAGAGGGATGCCCTAGTTGCACATTATCTTGTTTTTGGTGAAAAGTGATGCTTTCAAGTAGGGTTTTGATGAAAGAACATTGTTAAAGTGTGGATGATGGTTTAGGAAGCATAGGCAGACATATTATGATGTGTTTGAAGCATTGGTAAGGTGAAATAGAGCCTAAAGTATTGAGTTCCAATAAACCCACCTTGAGCATGCCTAGAATGACCTAAATGAGGGGTTAATGATTTGGTGAATAGGGAAGTGATCTAGAGGATAAAAATTGTTGATTATGGCTATTTGAGACTTGGTTGATATCAAGAAGTTGAAATTCAGAATTGAGAAGGTGTTTTGTTGGTAGTTGCTTTGGAAAATAGGGCTAATTGCTCCTTTGTTCAGCCTACAAGTCATTTTTAAGGCCTTATGTTCCAAAGCTATTTCTTTTGTGGGTTTGGGTTTTCTTTTGAAAGTTATGCCTAAATTTCATCATTTAGAGGGCTACTGGGATTTGGGTGGCTTGTGAAGGAATAGATAGCAATTGAAGAGTACAGACTTGAGTAAGGGTTTAGAATGGTTGTGTCTGAGTTCCTGAGGGGTAAGAAGACCTCTAGTAATCTTGTTAGGTTTTGAAGTATTGAAGACCCTCTTTGTCCCTTTGTAGAGGGAGATTGCTTGAGAGGAAAGCTTATGAAATTTGAAGAAACTATTGGTATGAGCCCATTGTTGTGAAATATGTCTCCATTGGATTGAGTTGAACCCTATCTTTGCATCACTATTGAATGGAAACATGTGTAATCACAAGGCACTAAAAGACACATATAAAGGTTAGGTGATAAGCAGTACAAGTGGGGCTAATAAACTACAAGTGATAAGGCCTTAGCACATGTTTTAATTTATACATAAATTAGCTAAAACAAGTCAGCAATAAATTAGAATAAAGTGCAATTATTACACACTTAACTACAAACAAAGACTTCTTAGGGTTTTTAGCAAGCTTCTTGAATAGTGAAATATTAACACTCAACTTGCAGCATGGTCCCAACTAATAACATATAACCTTTTAGAATTATGGGAAAGAAGCCAACAAGATTTAGACTGGATAATTTTAGTTTCTAATATTCATGTGAAATACACCAACTTACACACTAATCAATGCATAAAAGATAACCTAATCATCGGGAACCTAAAACATTGAGAAAGGACATGAATATATAATTCTCACCCTTAGAAAACAATACATATACATATAAGAAAGCGATCTACCTAAATGATTTTAGGACAAATAGGATAAAAAAGGAAGGATCAATCTGGATACAAGTAGGGGTAAGTTCATCTCATCTATAATCCATAGTCTAGCTTAGCTAGGCTAAATGAATAGGTGGATGCCTAATTATTGCCTTTTATCTAGGGTTTCACATAGTACACCCCTTGTAACTAATTGGTTCTAAATAATAAGTGGGGTAAATAAGCATATCTAAGAAATGAGTTCATCTATCATATCAAGTAGTTTCTCTTTTATGTCATGTGTAAACTCAATATAGGGTATGTTATGGTGTGCAAGACCAACTTCTTAACATACATGGCTTGTTTTCCCATGATTCATCTTATGAGTATGCTCAATATTTATCTTCTCTTTATCTATAAGTTCTTTATCTTTATGTTGTAATGTAATGCATCTATCCTTAGAATATCAGTGTTTATGAGTATGAAAATTTTTGGCCTTGTGTGGTTTAGCAAGAGGTAAGATAATGAGAGTGTGTTTCAAAAGTTGTTTTAATACCATATGTGTAAGCTTAGGAGGTTGTTGTAATATATAATATCTTAGCTTCTAGCTAGTTTTGAAGGGATGTAATATTAGACATGATATTTCCATAGTCCATGATAATCAATGATAAGCTTCTGGCAAAACTGCACATCTATAATTACACCACAAAGAAATTACACCAACAAAGAAATTACACCACGCATCTATGGTGTGCCTAAAATTCACAAACCCGACATTCATCTACACCCTATTGTCAACACCTCCAATTCCCCCACTTACAATCTTGCCACTTTCTTAGCCAAGCTAGTTTCACCTCTTATTGGACAGTCTTCTTCCTTCATTAAAGACTCGTCCCATTTTGTTGACTTCATCATAGACAAAAAGGTTAAGGATGACGACATTCTTGTTAGCTTTGATGTAGTCTCCCTCTTCACCAAAGTCCCTCTCCAAGACTCCATTTTGCTCGTTAGATAGAAAACCAATGAGGAAATCGCTTCCCTTGTTGAATTATGCTTAAACTCCACTTTCTTCACCTTCCAAGATGTGGTATATGAGCAAACCAATGGGGTGGCCATGGGCTCTCCTTTATCCCCTGTCATTGCCAACCTTTAGATGGAGCATTTTGAAGAGCTTGCCTTGAACTCCTTCCCCCTTAAACCAACTTGGTGGAAACGCTATGTGGACGACACCAACATATGTTGGCCACATGGACTCGACCAACTTGAGGTTTTCCACCAACACCTCAACAACATTAACCCTTGCATCAAGTTTACCAAAGAACTTGAAACCAACAACCAACTTCCATTCCTTGACATCCTTCTCATAAGAAAAAATGATGGATTGCTTGGTCGTCGTGTCTTTAGAAAATCCACCCACACCGACCTCTATCTTCTTACTTCCTCCCACCACCACCCTTCCCACAAGGCTAGTGTCCTCAAAACCTTGACAACTAGGGCCCTTCGCATATGTGATAATGATCACTTAAACATGGAGTTGTCCCACCTCACTAAAGTCTTCAAACTCAATGGGTACCGCAACAAGTACATCAAGAGAACCTTCAAACAAGCCCAAAACTACCTCAACTCTAAACCTGTCAAAAAAGACTCTGAGCTTGTTTTTGGTACTACCCTTCCTTTAATTGAAGGTATCTCAAATAAAATTGCCAAAATTCTTCGCAAGAAAGGCATCTTTTGTGCCTTCAAACCGCTTTCCACCATTGGAAACCTCATCCCTTCCACCAAAGACCCCACTCACATTCTTTTAAACTCAGGCGTATATAAAATAGATTTCTCCTGTGGTACCCCTTACATAGGTGAAACAGGTAGATCTATTTGCACGAGAATCAAAGAACATAATGCTGACATTAGACATGAAAGGGTCACAAAATCGGCCCTTGCTGAGCACTCCTCTAACACAAAACACCACATCCGCCTTGAAGATACCCTTGTCCTTGCCAAGGAAGATAACTATGTTAAAAGGAAACTCAAGGAGGCTATCTATATCAGAAACAACCCCACTAACCTAAATAGAGATGATGGGTGGAACTTAAGCCACTCTTGGAGTCCTCTTTTAAACTCCCTCTAAACGTTCCACACCTCCCCTTAGAGCTCTCTAGTCCTCCCTCTCCCCTCACCTTCTCTGCTATGTCTTCGCCTTTACTCCTCCTCCTCCCTTTCTCCTCGCTCTCCTCTCACTTTTCTTCTCCCTCTATTCCCACTCCACTCCTCTTGTCTTGCCTTTCAGTTAATCCTCTATCTAATCCCCACGCCAGACTTCCCCCCCCCTCATACTCTGAGCATCGGATTACTTTCTCTTTCCTCCCTACTAACTTTTTGAGTTCTTTCTCTTCTTCCTTTCTCTCTCTCCTCTCTTTTTTTTCCCCTCCTTTCTTCTTTCTTATTTTTCTCCTTGGTGCTTTCATTCTTTCTCTTATACTTCATCCTTTCTTTTTTTCATATTTACTCCTCGTGTCTTGCTTTTCTTTCCTTCTAATGTCTTTCTATCTTGTGAGCTCTAGCTTTTAGTCTCACTTCTCTTTCTTTTAACTCTTTTTATCTAATTTATATGTATTTGTATATATATATATATGCATATGCATATATATATATATATATATATATATATATATATATATATATATATATATATATATATATATATATATATATATATATATATATACAGACACCTTTTCTTCTACTTTAGCATTTACTTTTTACTTTTTATTTTTATTTTTGGGCTTTTCTACTATTCTTCTCCCCTAATTCCTCCATGTGTGCTTGCTTTTTCTTTCACTTTTCACACCTTCCTTTATCACATATGTTTTCCCTCTCCTTTAGCTATGTCTTGTTTTTTTCCATTTTTTCTCTTTGTCTCTTCACTGTGTCTCCTAGTTTCAGGTTTGATCTCTCTTTGCTCACACACACCCCTTACTCTCTTACACATATCTTTTCTCTCTCCTAGTCTTACCTTCATTTTTTGCATTTGGGCCTTTACTAGTATTATTACTATGCTTTAACTATATATATATATATGAGAAATTATAATCTTTCCACTGTTAATCTTTTTTTTATTTATCCTTATGTCTCAGCTCTTTATTATGTTCCTTTTAATGTAATACATATACATAAATATAGATCTATGTAAATATTTCTTGTTTAAACCTATTTGCTACCTTCATGCATGTTTGGTCTCCTCTTTCTCACTCTTGTGGTTTTTGTTTCTTTTATTTCTTTCTTTGGTTCCTTTACCTCATGTCAATCTTGTACTCCGTGCCACAAACCCCCCTCTCTCTTTTTAAGGATGGCTCTCTCTCTGCAATTTTACTCTTTCTCATTCTCCTCTTTTCGTCCTGATGATGGATCATGGAGTGTGATCTGAAACGTTGACTCACAAAAAAAGGAACACAGTTTTGCCAGAAGCTTATCACTAGGATGTAATATGATGAATTGTAGATTTATTAGATGTATAAGCCTTGTGGATAACATTAGAACAAGGATCAAAAGATAAATCATGGAAAGCTATCACTATGTCCATACTATCCTAATAGACACTAGGTTTAGAAACACATGAAATTAAAGCATGTGCAAGGTTCAAGAAATAAGTGTGTGGAAAATAATATAAATCAAACCATTACAAATCTTTACCACTCAAAAATAGTCTAAAATTGTCAATCAATAAGATATGATCCTCCAAATACTCATAACTAGTAAGCAAGAGTGATTTAATTGTAATGAAGTATTTATAGTACCATCATAAGAATCATGTAAGAGCTCTTCACTAAGGCTCATACTATCATGTAATGTAGGAAAACATAATAAAGCATCAATAGTTCTTACTTTAGGGGATAATCAAATATCATCAACATGTATTCCATCATCAAGGGATTTACCATTATGTGAAAAGCTATCATGGATATCTATAGAATTCACATTAGGTGTAGAATAATGATCATCATGGAACACATCATCATGCATAAAAGAAGATAGCGTATGTTCATTAAATAGAATCATCATGACACATAGAAGGAATATCATCCTAAGTGATTTCCAAATGAATGAGTAAATGTCATTAAATACAACTAAGCACACAAATCAACAAATCACAATAGCTACTGAAGTGGTTGGTAATGTATAAATTTAAAATATAGATTTTAAAAGCACAAGGTTCAAATCTGCAACTATAGATGTGACCTAAGTCAAGTCCACACTCACGGATCTAATCCAGGGTGAGAAAAAATAGGGATAGGGATAAGAGATGTGAATATGGAGATCAATGATAAAGGGGATTAGGATACATGATATCATGAGCCAAATTTATGTAATATTATGTCACTTGTAAGCTAGTTATTACATTTACGACACTTTAATAAAAGTAGGCCCAAAATATAAGGGAAAAGTGCTTGTGTATGTAACTTTTACCATTGAATTTCCCCCCTACTTTAATGTGCATGAAAACTACTAGGTGTCCATGTCAAAGTAAATAAGTAGTTGACATATAAAATTTAATATTTTTTAGATGGTAAAAGTATATTTATTCATATAAAGTAATAGATCATTCTTAAGTTATTCTTGTCTTGAACACTCCATTAAAACTTAATTAATAGATAAAAAAGCATGCAATGAAAAGTTTTTGCTACACATTTCAATATAAAATTTGATTAAACTTGCTTTGATAGATAACTATCCTTGAAAATTGTGAAAATAAAAAGGATAAGGATAAGGGAGATTGGATATGGGAATGAGTATGACCTTGTTGTGTTGCATAACATAACTCACAAAGTTAGTGACATATATGCTCCCCTTTAATTGGTTGCATATAAAGAATGCAATGAATTGGACAAGAGGAGAAAAATATGATAAAGCATGGTAAAAAATATCATCATATAACAAGCATGTAAACACTTAAATATGAGATAATTGATGCAATCATGGTAGGAGGGTCCAATGGAGGACTATCTAGCTATGTAGCCAACACAAAAAATAGCCACAATAACTCAAAGATATCATAGAAATAACATTCTCATTTATTTAATATTACACGATTATCACCATGATTACAACTTCATAATTTTCCCCAATGGGCCATCTTTCATGCCAAACCATAGTTGTTTGATTACTATTGAGATTCACAAATGGATAGTCACCTCAATGAGGCTTCCTACATGCCTGACTATAGCCATTTCCTTACTAACTATAGACAACTAGACTATGGAAATACCAATTCCAAAACTTGCCACATGGGCTGCATAATGATAATTCAAGTATAATATAACTTGAAAATTTTAAAAATTACTCTACTATGTAATGACATCCACCATCTTCCTACATGTTGCATTATCATCTTACTTAGATTGCACTTCACATCATACTCATATTTCCTCACTTTGCCTCTCAGACCTCACTCGTCTCCTTTCCTCACTATCAAACTCACTCTCGATCCTCCTACTTTATCTTATCTTCTTTGCTTGATTTCAAACACTTGTAACCAAGATTATATAGAATCCTCAAGTTTTCCAAATGATCTACATCAACCTCAAGATGACACAAAGCCTAATACCACATGAAACATGTCATCAACCAAAAATAACAAACTTACAAATTCAAATGGTGAAATGATGGAGAGCCTCCATGTAGTACATCATATGCATCCCTAATGGTTAATTAAATTCCTTCAAATACTCCTCTATTAGTACAAATCTCAAATAGCTTCTCACAAATGGAAATAATCACAACTCAATTTTCAACACGTAGATTCCCTCAAACCAACTTGCAGTCTTCCACTCATCCAATTCTACTCAAACATTAACACTAGACTCTTCAACCACAAATAAAAGTAATCTCAAAACTATAACAACCAATTCTAAATTATAATAAAATGTGGTAATATTCTCTATCACAGACTGGTAACCGTAAACTAACAAATGAAAAAGAAACTAAAATAGACCAAAAAATCCTCTTTTCCAAAATGATGCAAGATTACCATGATGCCCAAGGATTCTCTTGCATTAGACACTTGAGGTTAATAAAAAATGAGTCCCTCATTTTCCAAGATAGCCTGCCCTTTCTTAGAGATTCCAACACGTCACTTCCTCAACGTGTTCTTTCTAGCTCCTCAGGTCTACCTCAAGTGATCCACCATGAGCACTACTTTCTCCTTCATCTTTAACCATCATGTATATCTTTTTCTTATGTGATTATGGTACTCTACTGCACCAATTATCCTCTACATTACATCTTTCTCACTTGTGGTCGTACACAATCATTTTTTTCTTTCCATCAACCAGTCCCTCACATCTATCAACCCCTTTCTTGATTATTACATACCCTTTGGTTATCTTGTTCACTACTACATGCTCCTTGACATAACTCCTCATCACCATACTCATATGTTATGTCATTTGGACAACTTCCTTTTCGTGACCTCTACTCTCACATTATATTCTCTATGATACCTATTTTTCATTTTTGGAGCTATCGAATTCTCCAACAATGTTGCACATCTTTGGGATCAATACATATTATTCTTCCCCAACACATACTCCAACGTTGTTGTAAAATTGTCCCTTGCTTTCCCTTAGTGGCATCAACTTGTGTCTTTGACCATCCTTTCGTATGGTGTAGGTGTTATCTCTCTCATCATACATCACTTATTTGTCAAATTTTCATGGCCTCCCTAACAACAAATGGCATACATCCATCGATACAATGTCACACATCACCTCATCATAATATGCCCCTATGTTGAACCTCACTAAGCACTATTATTCCACTAGTATCTTGTCTCCCTACTACAACCAACCAATCTTGTATGGGCATAGATGTTTTATCCTCCTCAACCCCATCTTGTTAACCATTTATATGGACACCAAAATTTACATATTACCACTATCCTCCATAAGATTACAACACTTAAACCTCCTACCTTTCATCTAGTCCTAAACAAACTTTTCCTTTGTGTCAGTTCACCCCTCCTGTCACATCTTAAATCTCTCTATGAAATAAGTGAATCTCCACAGTTTGGGCCCCTCTTCAAGATAGGTGACCTCTCATCTCCAAATTTAGCTAATGCACTACCCTTTTTCCTCTCCCCTTGGAACTTAAATGCCTTATGTCCTTCCTCACCACACCTAAAATAGGTTCCTAGAAAAGATTTTTTTTCCTTTTCCTCTCATATCCCCCTCTACCCTAGTAAGAATACCCTCCACATGCTCCTATTGGGCCTCTCTATGGTACATATCTTCTTCTTTTTCATCTTTACAGTAACATCCATCACCATCTCTACCTTTGTAGTAGGTACTATTGTCATCTCCCTTGCTGCTATGGTAGCAAATATCATTTTCTTTCTCTATATGGTGGACAATTTAGCCTTCTCTTTCTTTACAGTACTGGATACCTCTCTCTTGACTCCTCAAGGTTGCTCCTCTATCATCACATTTCATTTTGTTTCTTTAGTTCTCCTTTTTTTCCTCTATGAGAGTTTTGCCTTTCCTCCTACTTCTAATTTAGCTTCTTCTCTATAGTGAATGCTGATTGGTAGACACCTTCTATTGTTTGGATATTCCACATACCAAATTCCTTTTGGATGGACTCCCTTAGCACATTGATATACTTAACAACTTTCTCAGTTCCTTCTTCATGATGCCCTGACCTAATTATTAGCTGAGAGTACTCCCTAGTGTATTCCTTCATAATCACGTTTCTCTCCCAAAAATTGTGTAGCTCCTTCAATAAATTGAATTGGTAATTCATCAGAATGAACTTGGACTTTATCTTCTCCACCATTTGGTCCCATTTTCCATAGCTAAGCTTTCCTTTTCGATTTCTCTCTATCTGAACTTCCTTCCACCATATAATTGCATGAACTTTCAGCTTGGTCTTTACAAATTTCACCCTATTCAAGTCCACAATGTCCTCATACTCAAAATTCTCCTCTAGATTAGTGATTTAGCAACTTCTCATGATCTAAATTCCAAAAATAGTTCAAATGTCCACTTTGGTCCTATTTCCAATGCTAGGTATGGCCTTCAACATCCTCTCTTCCTTGTCCTCTTCACTTCCACTTGATTCTATAAGATCTTCTTCCTACTCTTAATCATTCTCCTTGGCCCTAGGGTTAGATTTTCTCTTATGTTCTTGGTCTAGTATATCCATCTAATACATATCATCCATTCTCCCTACAACATTGATAATACCTCACCCTCTCTTCAATGACATCAAGACCTAACAAAATCTACCTGTGTCAATGATCTATCCATAGTCACCCCTTGCAAACTACCTCATAATTAGCAGATTGTTTACAAACCTCTTGTGGACTACCATAACTCGAACTTTATTTAATTCCTATAAAGCATAATGAGGTTCACTTTTACATATGCCTTCATTTACCTCACATAATTTCTCTCCACCCCTCTTTTGTCAAACTCATTCTAAAAATTTGGATCAACCAGGTGCACTCACATGCACACCAACACTACAACACTATTTCCACAATCAACCTTGCTTTGATACCAATTGATGTAGTCATCATAGGAGGGTCCAATGGAGACTTTTGACCATGCAATCAACATAAAAAATAACCACAAAAACTTAGAGATCTCACAAAAACAACAACATCCATATTTATTTAAGCTTGCATGATTATCTTAACACACAAATTAACCTAGATAAAAGAGTTGGGTTTGATAATTGAAATTACTAAAAATGAGTGCAATTAAATAGGTGACTATTGGCAAGAGAAATTAGGATATAATCTGGAGATCTGAACCTAGGTTACTCTTATGTAGTCTGCTTATAGGCCAGCAGTAACAGTGATGAAGAGAAATAAATAGAAAAAATAGGCATCATAATGCGATAGGATTCCATGCAAGTGAACATATAAAACAATTTAAAACACTCATTATCCCATCCAATACTCCTTATATCTTCATATATATATATATATATATATTCATCATATAATCATATATAAAAGACATGTCTTTCTCTTTGCTCTATACATATCTTACTCATTCATCCTCTTATCTCTCTTGTCTCTACCTATTATATACATATCATACAGATCTATATACAATATCTAAGGGTGTGTCCTTTGTGTCACACCTTTCTATCTTCTTCCCCTATCGGCCTGATGCTCTGCAGGTCCTCTATGCTACCTTGCGATGACTTCTCCTACTCCCAATATGCTACCAACATCATCCCCCTTTTTGAAACTATGTCTTGTCCTCAAGACATGCGGTGCTAGTTTGAGGGTAGGTTGTGATTATAGATGATCTTAACTTGTTGAAAATTTGTATCCCATTGCTTCTTGGTCATCTGTAGTATTTGTATTTATCCCTCTATCTCAATATATGTATTTTCTACATCTCCAAGGGTAGTAGGGATTTGTACGTTCTATGCTTTCTACCTTTCCTCTATAAGTACTCCAATCATCATTGCTATCCTTAAGCTTACTACTTCCGTTAACTACTTTACATGTGCTTTTATTTGTTCTCTTTGGTCCTGTAGTTATTGGAATTGAGCATGCATGGCCTCTATTTGTACCCTTAGGCTTCCACTTGTATCCTTCATAGGATCATATGTTGTGGTTATTTGTGTTATTTGTGTCTCCAAGACATCTATCTGATCTTTCATAACTTTGGTGGAAGTGGGCCATTGTAAACAAAATTGGTACAAAATTGTGGCTTCTCCAATAGCTTGTTGGATATTTCTTATTTGTGTGTCCAACTATGTGTGTGCTTTTGCATATTTATTTTCTACCTCTGTCAATCTCTTCTTATTCATCTCTTATGTTATCTCTTATTTGGCTTTGGTCTCCAAATATCTTATATGTTCTTGTATGCTTTGGACCAATTGTCTTAATTATTATGTGAGCAGTAGTGTTGTATCTCTCTGTACTTTCAAAAGTTGGCTTTGAATGATATCTACCACTTCATGTATCTGTTCACTACTTTCCACATGTTGCTACAAGATTTCCTCCCTTGTAGTGGAGTGAAGAATGTCTCCCAACTGTAGTTTTTGTAGAGGTGGTATTCTAGACAAATTGAATTGAGTGCCAATTATGGGTAGCTATAGAAGTTGTGTTGTTACCACATGTTAGATCTGCTTCTATTGTGCCAAAAAGTCCTTGATGGACTAGATAGGAGAGGTAGAAGAGGATGCCTCTTGGTTACCAGATTCTTGTTGTTCTTCTTCTTGCTAACTTCCTTTTGTATAATGTAGAGGGGAGTTTGTTGTTTGTTCTCTCATGTGCAATTGCTCCTCATGATGAATTTCTTATTACATATTTTGAGGGGAGTTAACTTCTTGGTTTTGTGTATTTGTGTCTTCTCCTCTTAATGTGTCATATGATTTGTTAGTGACCTCCTCTATTTCCTTTTGTATTCTTTCTCTATCCTCTTGTGCCATATTGATGAGGGTGTCTACCCTTTTCTTATTTCTAAGTTCAATGGCTTGTATTTCAGCCAATTTGTCCCTTTGTTTCTCAAAGATAGTTGGATCTATCCTTTTGATGGCTTCTTGCCTTAATTCTTACTCCAACTCTAATTATTTTTTTCTTTTCTTCCTTAGAGAATCAACTAATTCCTGTGGGAACCTCTCTATCAGTTCATCTAATGTTTTATTTGTTCTCTGCATATATCTTATGACTACATTTTGTATTATCTACTTATTCCCCTAGGATACCTCATTGTAGAGGTCCAGTATAGTCTGAAGCATTCCATGATTTTAAATAGAGTTTACTAACACATTAAAGTCTAATGGTTCCTCTTCTATTTCTGCTTATTCTGGTTTCTCCTATTCTCCAGTTATTTTAGGCATAGTTTTTGTTTTATTTTTCCTCTGCAATATTTTTGCTACTTCCCCTTCCTCTTCTTTAGTCTCTTCCGTAGACATTTGTAAAATATTTATTTTTGCACATTACTTTTGCCTTGATCCTTTATTCTTCTCACTTAGCTTCACTAGCATTTCTGATGCCTCTTTTTGCCTTGTTGATATTGTTTGTTTGAAGACTCTGGTTGTGCTGTAGTTTGTGTATGGTTGTTGTGTAGTACTTTCTCCTTGACCTCCATGGGGTTTGTGTGATGGTCCTTACTTTTGGAGCTGATGTAGTTGGTTGTGGTGTTGCCACATTGGTTTGTGGAGCTAATGTGGTGGGGTGTAGTGTGGATGTGCTTGATTTCTGTGGTATTCCTGACTTTTCATGTAACTTCCCTTTATGTTTCTCCAAATGTTCTTTTGCATTCTTCTTATATTGCTTGTCCATAACTTTGTGGTATGTACCAAATCTTTCTATGGTGGTATCTTTGGGCTTACTCAATAATTTTTTCACATAAGCATTTGATTCCTGTGTGGTGATCTCATATGGTAGCCTAGAGATCCAGGATGTCCTAGGTTCTACTGCTTCCATGTATGTGTAATCCTTGTGCACCATAATGTTATAGTGACTGTATATTGTTTGACTATCCCATAGGGAATTCATTCCCTAGCTTCCATTTCTGTTTGAAGGGCCTTGAAGAAACCATTATATGTGGATGTGAAAGATTTTGTCTTTAAACTATTTTACATGGTATTTTATCTATGCATCCACTGGTGTGTGTGTTTTCCATGCTTTTCCTTTAAAATTTGGTAGTTCATTCAGAAAGTAAAATACTAGATAGATGATAAGGGTTCCATACCAGAAACTATAGTTTGAATCCTTTGTTTTCTACAAATTCTCCATCAATTGTTCTCACAACACTTCGAATAGATCAAAATCTTTTCCCTCCTTACAATCTGGTAGGCTATGTGAATTGCAGTGGTGCTAGCGAACCCTTCTCGATTAACATAGTAAATTTTGTATGCTATCCCCATTGCCGTGTATCTTACCCCTGGGTCTATAATTTATTTGACACTTAAGCTATGACAGTCAGGTGTTTCCCTTGTGAGATTTGTCACTTTCTCATTTTTATTGCTTTCATGGTCGGTATCTCTCCAACTGAGCTAAGCCTCGTGATGACTTGAATTGCATCCTTTGTTATCCAGTAGGGTTTGTCCAGATAAATATATTTGTTGTGAATTCTACTCAAGATTATTCTTACCCACTCATGTTGGTCATAGAAGTTAGGATAATCTTTCTAGATATCCAACTTTATCTTATCAATGTTTTGGTATTGCGGCAAATACCCTGCTTCGTCTAGTAGTTTGTCCCATATTTCCTCAAACTTCATGTAGTTAATTTTTGATATTGACACATGAATGTATTTTTGGATATCCTTTGTATAGACCACTTCCACTAGAATCCCTAAAAAGGTTCCATCCTTATCCACCTCCATTTCTTTGAATGGATACTTCTTATACTTCGACCTTGGTTTCTCTATGATATCAATGTAGGTGTGGCAATTTTTCCTTCTTCTCAATTGGACTTAGGGTTTGCTCAAACTTCTTTACTTTGCACACATAACACAATTTCACTAAGTTTGGATGCAATTGTGAGGATATTACTGAAGGGTAAGGGTTCTTATAGCCCTAACGGTGGCTTTTTTCATTTAATGCATCTAGCTATTTTTCATTTGCCAGGATTTTCTAGCTATTAAGTTCTATTAGTGACTAGATTTCCAATGGTTAGCTCCTACTTTCTATGTTACTTCTATAGTACATTTGATATAATATGAATTTTGCTACATTTCTTCCTCTTCACCAGATTGATGATAGTGTTTTAGCTACACACCATTTACATAGCCTATAATTTCACTTCTATCTATTTTCCTTAACCTAACTACTCTGCATTCCACAATTTCATGAATGTAGTAGGGCCCTAACCACCTTACCTTAAATTTTCCTTGTTTTTTAAACTTTCTATCATATAGTAGCACTAGTTCACTTGTGTGGAATGTTTTTAAATGTAAATTTCTATTGTGACATGCTTTTTGTCTTTTCCTTTCCAAGATTTGATTATATCTTTCTATTAGGTGATCTTCATCTATTTTTTCCAATTCTTCTATTCTTTGGGCTATTGATTCCTCCTCATCCAATCTCAAGGTTAGTGCGGTACATAATATTGGTATTATAAAGTTCATGGGGACTATTGCATCAATTCCATAAACCAATTGGAATGGTGAGAACTTAGTTGAGCATTTACAGGTCATGTGGTATGCCTAGAGTACTATAGGGATCTTTAAATCCTAATCTTCCCTATTGCAATCACACATATTTGTTAATGTTATCCTAATTATCTTATTCAAGGCTTTGCTTGCTGCATTGGCTTGTAGATGATATGGGGAACTTTTGTTATGTGTTATCATGAAGCTATTTAGAAGTTTTGCAATCATCTTGTTTATGAAATTTTTGCCTTGATCACTTGTTATACTAGTTGGGCAATTGAATCTTGTCATAATATTTTCATAAAGGAACTTTGCAACATTTTTTTGTGTAGTCTTTAGTTGGTACTATTTCTACCCATTTGGTCAAGTATTCTACCCCCATTATTATAAACCTCACTTTTGAGTGTTTTACCAGAGGATTTATAGATCTAATGGATTCTATGGCCCATTTTTTTAATGATATTTGTGTTAGAACTATTTTTAGTGGCATCTCATCTCTTGTGGTAGGTTTCCCTTCCCTTTGACATATGTCATAGTTCTTCACATATTATTTGGCATCCTTTTGTAGGGTAGGCTAGACCATAGTCCCACTACTTTTACTCTCTTTGCAGTAGTGTCTCCGCAATCGTGTCCTTTGGATATTCCTTCATGTGCCTCTCTCAAGATTTATTCTCTCTCATGTTTGTATACCACTCTTCTTAATATATCATCTCTCCCAAATATATGTAGTTCTCCTTCAACCAATGTATATGGTAGTGCCTTCCGCATAAGTGTTTATTTATCTTGTGGTAAGAAGTTGTGCATAAATTCCCATGTGGAGAGTAATATTACTATTTCATGTAACTCCTCCAGTACCATAGTTAATCTAAATAGGTGTGCTCCAAGAAAATCTTCTTGTTGTTCATCCGGTTCTTGTGTATTTTCTCCCCTTGCAGTAAATTGCGGTGACTTTTCTTCTGTCAGTCTAACCATATAAACCCTTCTAGTACTCCTGACTTTGCAGGTATAAATTTCTAGTTCTTCTTGTAGCTAGGCGCTTAAGACATCCTCACTATCTGTGTTGTCGTGGTCTATTTCAAGTTCTATCTTCCCCTCAGAGTTAGGTTTTTTCATATGTTCATTTCTAGGGAGTTTAGAGATTAAGTAGAGAGTTTTGTTATCATCCTCAGTGTACTCCTGTAGATTGATCTCTTATGTATATGTCTCATCACAATTCTCTCCCAAAGGTATGTGGATTATCTTATCATCATCCACAAATCAGATTTACTCCTTTCTAAAGTCTACAACGCCATTGGCATCCACAAACCATCTTAATCCTAATAGTGCATTGAAAGAGTCCAATGTCTCTTTGATTTCTACCATTTCCAAGTCTATGATTTGTTTTAGTCCCATCACACTAACATCTAGATTCTTCCATGTCCCTAATGTTTTCATCCTAGAACCATCTGCCAGGCTAATATTATAAGGTGTTTCTTGTAACTTAGGTTTTCTCATTTGTTCCCATACCCTTTTTGGGATCATGTTGATGTCTGTACCTAGATCAACCATTACATTTTTCATTCTCTTGTGGTTAATGCTTATTGTGATCATTACGGGATGTTTCTTCCATATTCTATGATTTGTTTTAGTCCCATCACACTAACATCTACATTCTTCCATGTCCCTAATGTTTTCATCCTAGAACCATCTGCCAGGGTAATATTATAAGGTGTTTCTTGTAACTTACGTTTTCTCATTTGTTCCCATACCCTTTTTGGGATCATGTTGATGTCTACACCTAGATCAACCATTACATTTTTCACTCTCTTGTGGTTAATTCTTATTGTGATCATTATGGGACGTTTCTTCCATATTCTATCTATTTTCCCAATTTTCTTAATTTGCAGTTGCAAGGTTTTCTGTTCATACCAATACTTATTAAATTGCTTGAGTTTCTCCAAGAGATTATCTTTTCTAACCATCTATGTCAATTTTTTAAGTATTATTACTTCATGTGTTCTATAAAGAATTCTTCTTGCTCTTTGTTTATTGTTTTCTCAGCTTGTTTTATGATTTGATCATGTTTTTCTTTGGTAGGGAAGAAATCCTCTTCTTCTTCCTCACTTTATTTTGCACTTATGTCAATACCTTTCTTTGTGGTGTCTATCCCTTGCCTTGTCACTATCACTACCTTATATAATTTCTTTTTTATCTAGCCTTTCCTTTGCATACTTGGTATTCATCTTGTGATGAACTATCGGTAGTGCCATCTGATTCATAAATCTCCACTTTTTGGCATCTTCTTGTGTTTTGCGATGGGTCTTTTGGTACTCTCCACATAAGGTGTGCTCCTTTAAAATATTGGATTCCATCACTCTTAGATTGCTGTATGACATTCTTGTAATAAGTTTGTGCTTTTTCACAATTGGATATTTCCTGTTCAGTGCTACCATAGAACCTGCACAGTTTCTTCTTGTCTCCCCAGCATTCATTTGCAAAGTGTCCTTGCCTACCATACTTAAAGTAAGTCGCATCATCTCTCCTTCTCCTACCTCTTCCTTGGCCTCTTCCTCCTCTATAGTTGGTATATTGGCCTCTTTCGTCATTGTTATAATTGTTCATTTAAGGTGGAGGGTTGGTGTTTGTATTTTGTAGATGATTAATATTTATTTAGTTGGCCTAGTTAGGATGTTTATACCCGTGATCTTGAATGTATAGGGTCTTTCTACAAGCCCTTTCATGTATGCTATGTTTGCGTTATCTCTCTATTTTTTGCGTTGATCATTACACCAAGGTTCATGTTCCCCATCATCCTCCCTTAGTCTAAAACACTATAAGGGGCATTTCTTTGTTTCATGGTCATCCCAGTTTTTGCATATTCCACAATATACTGTGTAGTCTATTTTTGGAACTATTTTTAGGTCTACCTTCATTGTGGTAGCCTTCCTCTCACCTTTTATCATTGTACATTCATTCTACAAGTGTCCTTCTTTTGTACAATATGAGTACCAAATGTTAGATCTTTGCTTTTGTTGATTTTCTCCTTTTGCTACAATTTCCTGTTGCACTTTTAATTGTTCCTGTTCTAGTCTCAGTTTTTCCACCTCCATGTTTTATTTAGTCTTATCTTATCTTCATCAGGTTTGTGCTTCTATGCAACATGCTAGGGTAACCACTTCTGAGTATGTAATGGATTCTTTCCCATCTAATGATGTTTTGATGTCAGGGCCTGACCTTGAGATGAACTATTCATTTTTTTGCTTTTTAGTTAGGTGTTCCTCTAACTTTTGGGTGATTTCTTTAAACCTTCTATTGAATTCCTTAATGGATTCCCCTTCCTTCATTACCATATCATACATCTTTCTCACAACTTCAACCAGTACCTCTAGTGAGTCAACGTTGTCTAAAAATGCTTGTTTTATCTCATCCCATGCTTTATCATTATTGGGCAGGCCTTCCTATACCATTTTAGCACATCATTCTAGAATGTTTCAAAAAAGTCAAATAGCTTTGTTTGATCCCTTATTATGTTTTTATTGTTCCATATAGATTCCAGGACAAAAACATATTCTGCTAACTCATTTGTGTCCTTCCTGAATATTAGTATCTTGATTGGTGAATCCATTGGTGGTTCCCTTTATTTTCTTGGTGCTTTTGGTGTTGTGCAACACTACATGTTTTCTTATTTTTATCCTTAGTTTTTGTTCATTGTACTAGGGTTTTATATTCTCTACCCTTATCTCTTTATAACTTGATATCAAAGTAATATCTTCCTAAAGTTTTCTCACAATCTCGTTAGATCTCTTCTACTATTTTCTCTTGTTTATCCACTTGATTGTTTTCTTCTACCAAAATTCTTCTTGTTTTATAGGGCACAAGGGATGACTCCTAGTCTAGGGGTTGCATATCTTTAAAGTGTCTTTTTTGTTTTAGGGGATGTATTTTCATTTGTAAATGACATTTTGTTACTTAAAGGTGTCACTTCTCTAAACTATCTTACCCTTTTGGAACTAACTTCATTGTATATCGCATCTTCTTCTCTTCCTCTCATTTTCATTATACTTTGATTAACTAAGCGATCCAAGTCAACCACATTCAATTCCAAGGGTTGGAGGGTTTTGATAGGGTCAAGTAGGTGTTCCCATTGTTTGTCTATTCTGATCTGGATATTGGCCAAATTAGGTTGAACTTCAAGGTTTCTTCCTATTTGTGATAGGGTTAGAGCTTGATTATACTCTTCTTCCTATATCCTTCTTAGCTGATCATAGGTGTTAATACTTGCTTCTAATCTCTTGAGGAGTTTTCTAGCCTTTTCCAAATATATGGTCAATAGTCCAAGATTATCTATATCTTTATTTATTAATTATACAGCAACCCTTATGGTACACTTAGCCATTCTTTCTTCCTCTACCCTATTCTTCTCTTTGGTAGCACCACATTGGCATGCTCAGCAACACACAAATTGGCTCGCTCATCCACTTTTCCTTCCACAACTTTGCTAGTGTGTTCCCTTTCTAACTCCTCTACTTTCTCCATCTTTTATAGTATCTTTCTTGTCATTCCTGGGCTTGTCTATGCTTCTCTTCCTAGCTCATTTCCATTCTTGTTTTAACGTTTCCTTAATTTCTCTTAGTTTCATGTTATCCCCTTTTCCCATGGATGTTTTAGATTTGGTATTACATTAAACCTTATGTATTCCATGGTCAGCTCACATTTAAGAGTTACATCTTTTCAAGAATCTTTTTAGATCCTCCCCCATTCCATAGTTCATCCCTTAAGTGTATGCCCCCCTCTCACAAGGGTAGGACTTAAGAGATTTCTACCGCAACTCTTAAAAAATTTCTCCCTACTTCTTCACTATCCTTACCAAGGTCTTGGCAATGGAACTAAATGTTGGCAAGAGAAATTAGGATACAGTCCAAAGATCTGAACCTAGGTTACTCTTATGTAGTCTATTTATACCCCAACAATAACAGTGATAGAAGACAAGTAAATACAGAAAAAAGGTATCATAATGCGGTAGGATTCCATGTAAGTAAACATATAAAACAATTTAAAACACTCATATATATATATATATATCATATACAAAAGGTAGGTCTATGTCTCTACTCTATAATATCTTACTCAGTCATCCTCTCATCTCTCTGAGTCTTGTCTCTCTCTATTGGATATATATCATACAGATATATATACAATATCTAGGGGTGTGTCCTTTGTGTGATGCCTTTCTATTTTCTTCCCCTATCATCTTGGTGCTCCGCAGGTCCTTTGCACTACCTTGCAGTGACTACTCCTACTCCCAATATGTTGCCAATAGTGACACAAACAAATTCTCTAATGCTCTAGATTTTTAGGGATGCCTTAGATGAAAAAATCTATGATTTTGCAAATTGACTATTTCCCCCTCAAGTTCATTGATGCAAGTATGGACATGATCTCCATGAGTGCAAACCTAAACTTGCACATGAACATTATTGGGAAAATGTGTCTCAACCTTGCAATTATATAAGGTTTATTGTTGATAGGATATATATGTTTATATATATTTCCTAGTTAGACTGATAGGTGTAATATACAATGGGAGCATGGGATGGAGTGGGATGCATGTCAACATTTTTTTGTTAACAAAAATGCTAAATGGCTGACATACATTAAGTTAATGATATATTGTAAATCTAGACCATTCATAATTAGGTTTTAGATTTGATGGTAGATATTTTGTTGGCTTGTCTTTCCCTAGAAGGTAACACCCTATTTTTATGAGGGCATTGTACTAAAGCTATAGTATCATGATGTTTTCTGAGTCTGATAGTGGTTGTGTTGTCTTTGGATCTCTAGTGGCGATACTCCTATGAGAAGCTTTCCCTGCAAGTATATTGTAATCATTGTGATTTCTGACTAATATATTGGGCAACTTTTGGAGTGTGGGTTTTTTCTCCCAAAAGAGGTTTCCCCACATAAATCACTATGTTGTGGTATGCATGATATTCATGTTTATTTTTGTTTAAGTTTCTGTAACTGCTAAAGATCTGTAAAGTTTTGCATTATCCTCCTCTCAAAATTCATGTACGAAGTTGTTCCACTACCTTAGCTTCCTTACAAGTGGTATTAGAGCTTGATGACCTTTGGTTTCATTTGTGGGTTGTTGGGTTTTTTGAACTAATCTATATTTGATTAGAAGCTTGTATAGAAGACACTTTGTGATCTTGTTGCAAGAATTTTTAGATGGCAAGTTCATCAAGGAGAATAGAGGTGGATAAATTTTATAGAAATAATTTTGAAATGTGGAATCTAAAGATGGAAGATCTATTAATAGATTGAGATCTATGGGATGCTATTGATGAGAAGGTTTCAAGTCTTACAATTCCTACTTTGGTTGCTCAATATGATGTTATGGACCATAAAGCCAAGGGTCTAATTAGATTGTGTTTGGTAGACTCTATTGTAATCAATGTCCATTAAGAAACCTCTGCATAAAAACTATGGAAGAAGCTTGGTGAGATGTAGCAAGCCAAATCTTTAGTGAACAAGATTTTCTTGAGGAAGAAATTGTATTCCTGAGAATTGAAGAGGGTGGATAAATTACAGATCACTTGGAAGCATTCAATATGTTGGTGGTTCAATTGGCATCAGTTGGTGTCAAAATGGATGAGGAGAAGAAATGTTAGATATTTCTTTGTTCTTTTCCTGATTCATGGGATTCTCTTGTTACGGCTATTGGGAGTACTTCAGTTATATTGAAGATTGAAGATGTGGTGGGTTATTTGCTTTCTAAAGAGATGAGGAGGAAGGTATCCATTAGTGCCAAGGGGGCCCTAAATGTTCATGGAGGACCTATGGAAAAAGGCAAGAAGAATGAGAAGTGTGATAAATCCAAGTCCAAGGGGAGATCCAAATCTCCTAGAAATTCCAAAGTTTTTTGCTAGAACTGTGGTAAGCCTGGACATATTTGTAAGGAATTCAAAGAAGAAAAGAAGAAGAGAAAGAAGAGATTTGATTCTGACTCTAATTCTGAGAAGGAAGATGGTGATGCATTCATTACAGCTTTGGCAACTCGTGCAGGTAATGATGCATGGTTAATTGACTCAGGTGCATCTTTCCATATGACCTTTAATAGAGATTGGTTTTCTGAATATGAAGAATTTGATGGAGGTAAGGTGTACTTGGGTGATGATTCTTATTTAAATATTGTTGGCCATGGTAAAGTTAGAATCAAGTTTCCTAATGGTAGAATAAAAAGGATTAATGGTGTGTTGCATATCCCTGGACTAGCATGGAATTTGTTATCTATGAGCAAACTAATATATGCAGGTGTGCAGATAATATTTTCTAATGCAAGATGTAAGATGGTTAGAGGTGCTATGGTGATTGCTAGAGGTGTCAGATATGGTACATTATATAAGCTTGATGTATGCATTGTTGAGTGCAATAGTTCTTCTATGAAAAGCAAGTTTGTGGAAAAGGTGAGGGTTTCTCTTCAACAGATGGTCCTGGTTTTTTGGTACCCAAGGGTGCTCTTTCTTCTGAATCAAAGTTACCTATAGAGAAAACTATGTTATGGCACTAGACACTTGGCCACATTGGAGTAAAGGGTCTAAGGACCTTGAAAAATAAAAACCTTGTTGAAGGGTTGTCTGATTGTAATCTTGAGTTTGATTTGTGTGAGCATTGCTTTTATGGAAAACAAAACCGTGTTCAATTTTACTCGAGTTCTCATAAATCTTGTGGTGTATTAGATCTTATTCATTCTAATGTGTTTGGTCTTGTAGATGTTCCTTCAATTGGAAACTCCACATATTATGTTTCATTTATTGATGACTATAGTAGGACATGGGTATACTTTGTAAAGAGTAAATTTGAAGTTTTCAGTCGATTTAAATAATTTAAAGAAATGGTTGAGTTGTAAACTAGAAAGAAAATAAAATGTTAGAGGACTAATAATGGTGGTGAATTTTTCTCTAATGATTTTGATAGATTTTGTAAAGATTGTGGTATTAATAGACAAAAGACAACTTTGTATTCTCCACAACAGAATGGAGTTGTATAAAGAATGAACAGAACACTAATGGAGAAGGCTAGGAGTATGTTAAGTGGTGTTGGTCTAGAATAAAGGTTTTAGGCTGAAGTTGTTGCCACTATCTGTTACTTGATTAACAAGTCTCCTACATCAGCTCTTGTTGATAAAACACCTATAGAGGCATGGTCAGGTCACAAGCCTTCATTAAGACATCTTATAGATTTTGGTTATGAGGCATATGTACATGTGCCAAAGGAGAAGTGAACAAAGTTGGAGAACAAGGCTGTGAAATGTTTCATCACTAGATATAGTTATGGTGTGAAAGGATACAAGCTTTGGGATCCTATTTCATAGAAGGTAATATATAGTAGAAGTGTTATTTTTAGAGAAACTAAGCCTTCTTTTGTTACTTTGTAGCCAGAAAAAAGTAAACAGGGATATGTGATTCAATTTATTTCTACACCTGAGAAAGTTGAATCAAGGCCCATGGATAGAAAAGAAGTGGAGGAGAGCTCATCTAGCTTTGAATCTTTATAAGAGGAGGAAGAACCTCAAACTCAGCTTGTTCGTAGGTCTACAAGTCATCGAAAACCACCTAAAAAGTATTCAGCTGATGATTGGAGATGTATTTTTGCTTTGAATACTAACATGGATGAACCCAGATCTATAGAAGAGGCATTAAGTATGAATGATGCAGAATCTTGGAAGATTGATATGGATGAAGAAATGACATCTTTGAAAAAGAATGATACATGGGATCTTGTACCATTTCTTAAAGGACAAAAACCTATTGGCTGCAAATGGGTGTTCAAGAAAAAGATTTTATCAAATCGATGTATTGAGAAGTAAAAAGCAAGGTTGGTTGTGAAAGGTTACTCTCAAGTTGAGGGTGTTGATTGTAGTGAGATATTTTCTCCTGTTATAAAAATGACATCCATTAGATTTTTGCTTTCTATTGTTGCTGCTTATGATTTAGAGTTTGAGAAAATGGATGTGAAAACTGCTTTCCTTCATGGTGACTTAGAGGAGGATATTTATATGACATAGCCAGAGCACTATGTTGTGAAAGGTAAATGTAATTTGGTTTACAAATTGAAGAAATATTTGTATGGTCTAAAACAGAGTCCTAAGATGTGGTACCAAAAATTTGATACATATGTATTGAGTTTGAGATTTGAGCATTCTAAATCAGATCATTGTGTTTATTATAAAACTTATGGTGATCATTTCTTGTTTATTGCATTATATGTTGATGATATGTTATCTATTACTAAAGGGAAAGGTATGATTTCAGAATTGAAATCTCAACTTGCTGCTAAATTTGAAATGAAAGACCTTGGTGCAAATAGACACATTCTTGGGATGGAAATTAGAAGAGATAGAGTGAATAGAAAGCTATGGCTTGGCCAAAGTAAGTATGTCAATTCAATTTTACAGACATTTAACATGTAGGATTGTAGACCATTGTGTGTTCCCTTTTCAGTTGGAACAAATTTATCTATTTCAAATTGTCCAACATCTCCATCAGAGATGGAAGAGATGAGCAGAGTTCCTTGCTAGAGTGCAGTTGGAAGTTTGATGTATGCTATGGTTTGTACTAGACCAAATATTGCCCAAGTAGTGGGAGTTCTTTCCAGATATATGTCTAATCTTTGTAGAGTTCATTGGGATGCAGTTAAAAGAGTCTTCAGATATTTGTGTGGTACCTCAGAGTATTCCTTGTGTTATCATAGTAATTTGACTAAAGACAATATTTCCCTTGATATTCGTGGTTAAGTGGATTCAGACCGGGCAGGTGATATTGATAGTAGATGATCCACCAGTGCTTATGTGTTTACTTTATTTGGTGGTACAAATAGCTAGATGAGTAAGCGACAGGTTGTGGTTGCTTTGTCCACTACTAAAGCTGAGTATATGGTAGCTACTCATGCTTGCAAAGAAGACATTTGGCTTAAGAGACTATGTTTAGATATTGGAATAAAACAAGGTGTAGTGAAAATTTATTGTGATAGTCAGAGTGCAATCTGTCTAGCTAAGAACCTGACATTTCATGCCAAGACCAAGCACATTGATGTATAGTATCATTTTGTTAGAGATATGGTCGAAGATGGTAGGGTGAAGCTGGTTAAGGTAGAGACTTTAATGAATGTTGTTTATTCTTTAACTAAGCATGTGAGCATAGAAAAGTTCAGATGGTGTTCAAAGACTATGGGCCTCTTAGCCCCTAGCAATTAAGAGATGATGTTTACTCCCTCCCATTTCTCTTGCAAGGTGTTCTACAAGTGGGATATTTGTTGGGAAAATATGTCTCAACCTTACAATGATATAAGGTTTATTGTTGATAGGATATATATATTTATATATATTTCCTAGTTACACCGATAGGTGTAATATACAATGGGAGCATGGGGTGGAGTGGGATGTGTGTTAACATTTTTTTGTTAACAAAAATTGATAAATGGCCAACATACATTAAGTTAATGATATATTGTAAATCTGGACCATTCATTATTAGGTTTTAGATCTGATGGTAGATATTTTGTTGGCTTGTCTTGCCCTAGAAGGTAACCCTATTTTTATGAGGTTGTTGTATTACGGATGTGGTATCATGATGTATTCTGAGAGTCTAATAATGGTTGTGTTGTCTCTGGATCTCTGGTGGTGATACTCCTATGAGAAGCTTTCTCTGCAAGTATATTGTAATCTTTGTGATTTCTGACTAATATATTGGGCAACTTTTGGAGTGTGGGGCTTTTCTCTAGAAAGGGTTTTCCCCACGTAAATCACTATGTTGTAGTATACATGATATTTATGTTTATTTCTATTTAAGTTTTTGTAACTGTTAAATATCTATAAAGTTTTGCATTATCCCCCTCTCAAGATTAGTGTAGGAAGTTGTTCCACTACCTTAGCTTCCTTACAAACATGAACTAATACTCATAGATTTGAATTAGCAGAATGTAGACTAATGGAATTTGCTCACCTTCATTTGATGTCTTAATTCTTACAAGGATGGGCAATGTTTTTAATCATATTTGGGGAACCTACTTCATTGTGCTCGGGTCATGTCCTATTTAGTTTGACCCTTAGCAAACTAACTTAATAGATTTGAGCACAAAGATCAAGGATAATATGTAAACATGCAATGAGCCTAGGATGAAGTGTTCTGATGTGATTCTCTAAGTATACATGCTAAATTCCTTTTATTCTTGTTATATGTAAAAAGAAGATAGGTTGAAATTTAGTTAAGAGAGATTCAATCAAACCCTCCCTTCACATTAACATTCAAAGACAAAAATTGAGCTAAGTCACTACTAATGCAAGAGGACTCAGTTACAAATTTCTATGTCACTATGGAATGATAAGGAAAGATAGAATAGATTGATGAATTTGTTAAAACTTAGTTCAATTAAGCCTCAAACCCTAATTATATGAAATCATGTACAGACGAATGAAATATGAAAGATGATCACAAAGGAAGGCACTAAATATAGATTAGAAACATACCAAGATTCAGATTTTCAGAGACAAAAACTTCAGGGACAATGAGGTGAGCACCCAAGTCTGATAGTGCAACTTTTCTACAGATTTAGAACAATGATTTATGTTGGATTGCAACCCGCTTCGAAGTTTCTAGAAATGCCAGTAAGGAGGACTACAGACCAGGCACCCTTGACCAATAGGGTTGATTCTCTGCACTCTTTCTCTAGATCCTAAATCTCTATCCTCTACTTTGCTTCTCTGCAACTCCATTTTGCCAAATCCCACACCTGTAACCTGCAATCACAAAGAGAGGGTTTGGGGGTTGTGGTGTTTAGGAGATTGCCTCATTCAAGCTCCAAAATGGCATTCAAGCCTTCCAACACCATTTTTAGATAGAGTGTGTGCCCCTGTAGGGTAGAGGCCAAATTTAATGATAAGATAAATCAATTAAAGCACAAATAGATTTCACCTTAGAGGAAAAATCCTCACTGAGATGAAGAGTCTTCAAATCATGAGGAGATGAGTTGATGAAGCCAAATCTATAACAAACACATACAAACAAAACACAATTCTACTCTAGAACACAATGAATGCCTTGAATGCTCTTTTCTTGATAATCATAACTCCACCTTAATCATCTAGGAGAAAAATAAAGTCATAAACCTATTTAAATATGCATTCCCTCTAAACTTTCAGAATTCAAATTGAAAATGACAACAAAGGGAAACCTTTTTAAAGGTCCTATGCTGACATCTAAAATCTAGGTCTCTACAAATTAGCCTGGACTTGGGAATGGGTGCCCAAGTCCCAAGGCATGATTTGAGTCTTGATTAAGCATTAAAGTGGACCCCTAGGCCCCATTTAACATGGGTTTCATGGGAAATTGCTCTGGGATAAGTTTTAAACATGCATAATGAAATTAGGAGATCTAGGAGCTAAACTAGGAGGTAAAATGTCATAGGGAAACTTTTTACAACATAACAATTCTTTTGGTGAATCAAACTATAGATGTTCTTTATTGATTCCTAGGTAATTTCCAAATGAATTATTGAATGTCCTCAAATACAATAACTAAGAACACAAACTAGAAAATCCTATGCTAAGTCAATTCACAGTGGCTAGTGATGTGGTAAGCAACTAATAAATTTGAAGCTTAAATTTTTAAAGTGTAAGTTTGAGATCCATGACTGTGCAAGTGACTTGGGTCAAGTTTGCACCTAAGGATCTAATCTAGAGAAATGAAAAATAAGTCGTCAGATCAAGAATGAAAATCTAATGATTAATGATAAAGGGGATCAAGATGCAAGTGTAATGAGTTGATTTCATAGAAGATTATACCAATTGTAAGCTAGTTATTATAGTTAGAACATTCTAGTTAAAGTGGACCCAAAATTATATGTTACATGATTATATGATGGATAAACATCTATTTGAAGAATACATTTCTTGTCTAATGTGATAAAATTATCTTCACTTAATACATGTCACACCATAAAAGATAGATAAACATCCCTTTCAAGAATCATTTATTAATTTAATGTGGTAAAATTTTCTTCTATTAGTGCAACACCATGTCAAAAAATGATAAAATTGTGTTTAAAAAAATGTTATGATTCAACAACATTGAAGCTCAAGTTTTTTTTTTCTATCTATTCAACTAAATTTATAATTTTAGGAAGTCGTCTTCCTTATTATATCATCGACTTAATTGTCTATTCATTACTATTTGTTGCAAAAAAGTGGTCACACATAAAAAGAAATGGACATGGATAAATTATTTTAGGGGCTCAATCCTTTAATATCCATAAAAAGAGAATGACTATTCCCACATATATGCCACTTCTTGTCTTCAATGTAAGGCTAGCTTGAAAGTCCAATTTGTCTTGTTCATCTAATTGTATTTGTATCATTACAAACTTATTTTCTTTCCAATATCATTAAATTTCTTTGGGATATTCATACCATTTGTTACATGGTCTTTTTAGAAAAAAAATCTCCACATAACGTTAATAGAACAATAATGTTTAAACATGCACATATTAGGTGAGTCTTGAAATGAGCTACAAAGGAGGATGACTAAAGGGATAAGTTTTCACATGCATTTCACTTCTTTGAGGCAATTGAACCTAGAAAAAACAAATATAAGAAAAACAATCCATTTATCATCAAAAAAATTAGTCATACATGAAAAAAATGAACATGTATAAATAATTTAAGGGCAAACTCATACCTATAAGTTAATTTCATAATTTTGTTTAATGTGGCAATTTTTTTCTTTAATAATTTTTTATTTTTTATTGAAAAAGCCCATGGGACTCTAACTCAACACATTTATTTATTTAATTTTTCACTTAATGTAAGTTCACACTATATAAAATGAAAAGGAAAAAGAAACAAAAAAAAATATAGTTTGTTTATTAGATGTGGTAGACTTTTCTTCTTGAGTATAATGCCAACTTGTACAGTTAATAGATTTCTCTTTAAAGACTAAATTACTCTTATCTAGTGTAAAAGATTTTTCTTCACTTAAAGAAACAGTACACCATAAGAAAATAGATAAGTACCTCTTTTAAAATAATTATTCTCTTTTAATTGATGCAACAACATAAAAAACAATTTAATGAATATTTTTTGAAAAGAATTCTTATACTTTTCTTAAAACCCAGAAGTAATGTAATTACCAAGAAACTCAATTTATTTTCTTCCAATAAAAACTTGGTTTTTTTTTTGGATTAAGGATAGTCAAATCATATTACCAAAAAATAGAGTTGTATCATTACATATGTTGTGCCCAAGATGGCCACCATCGCATGATTCAAGTCTTTACAACTAAAAGCAAAATGGAAACCAATTTACATCTTACAAAGATAGAATATCATAAGCCCTGCATTACTCAAAAAGACCTAAATGTTATTCTAGAAACAAAATTAGATATATATCTATTAAACTTTCTTCTATACTTCTGGAAGGTCAAATACTGGTTCATCACTGGACATGTTGCTTTCTGTATCATCTAGATCTGATTCACATTCTGGTTCAGGAGCAACATGGCCCACTTCTTCTCTATCCATATAAATCTTATCTTCATCAATTACACCAGGAGCAACATGAAACATATAAACTTCCTGAGGTCTATCAACCTGAGATTTAATAACATTATCTACTTCAAAAAGATGCAAGTTTTTGAACTGTATATGCAATTCTTCTAGCCTTGAGTTGAAGGATTGGCTAGCCTTGTCAATGTCCAACAGCCTCATTTCAGAAAGAACAGATTCAGAGTCTTGCATTGAGGAGAACCCCCTATCATCCATCTTCGATAGATTGGCCAATTGATCCTCCACAGAAACTGCTACCTGTAAATAAATGTCAATATGTGTGAGTCTAGAATCAGACCCAGTAAGAATTCTAGGCTTGCCTTGAAATTGGTCCTCATTCCTCTTTTTCCACAGTATCCACAAAACTTCAGTTGTTAGAACTAACCAAAATATTTTATTTTTAGAATCAAGACCAGAAAAATGACCAAAAATTATTCCAATTTTGCATTTAGAATCAGATAAAGACCAATTAGAAAGACTATTTAAAAACATATCCTAGACATGACAGGCAAAAGGACAGTCAAAGAAAATATGATCACAACTTTCATGGACATTACAAAGACTACAAAGGTAACTATTGAAATAGGTACTAGCAATTTCTTCAACCCTAACAACACCTAAAACATCCTTTCTTGGGTTCCAATGGCTTAGACCAAAATGACATAAAAAAATTAATGAAGGTCTTTAAAACTAATATCACAGTCCCAAGCCTTGACACTATATTTGAAGATCTCATCAGAATCTCCAAGAAGCTTATAGATCCTTTTGGAAACACAACCTGTTAAATTGCCTCCATCTTTCCACTTTAGCATATTCACCCAGTCCTGCCCACACAAGAAACTTGGTTGGGCAGGAATGACTGAATATGCTGAGATCATCATAGAATAAGTTCTCCTTTGAGTGTCTTTCAACCTGAATTCAACTTTTAAAGATTCACAACTTTCTAGGCCCTTAGGAGTTGTCACTTCTTAGAAAGAAGATAGGCCCAATTTGTGCCATTTAAGTCCAGAACAACCTTGGATAAGAGCCAGGGGCTTCTCCTTATGTTTCAGGGACCACCATATAGAATTGTGATACCCCCACTGTACCATAGCATTGTCTCCACTAGGGACTATAATAAGAGATCTGCAGAGTTCCCAAGCCTTCCAAATGGAAGCAAAAATAACTGTACCAAAGGGCTTCACTTTAAAATCCCCAAAAAGGAGGTCAAGAGGATGCAAATTTTTCCATCTTGGGACATCTTTAGGACTAGCTAGTTTAATATTATTTCTCACAAGAACTTTCCAAGCCTTAAAGCCCTCCATAGAGTTTGAAATCCATTTAGCTACTAGTGCTATCCCATGCAACTTCAAATCCTTCAACCCTAACCTGCCATGATCTCTACTAGTACAACACCATTTCCAATTGACATGATGTTTTTTTCCTTTTCCTTTGCCCTCTAACCATAAGAAAAATCTAATTTCTTTCTGAATGCTCTCAATCTGCATGTTAGAGAACAGCCACATGGAAGCATAAGACACAGTATATGCAGATAATTTTTTCTAGCATACTTGAAATCTTCCAACTAGAGATAGGGCTTGTCTATTCCAACTCTTAAACTTAACCTCAATTTTTATGAAAAGCCAACCCCACATTTTCTTGAGAGAGGGATCAAGAGCAAAAGGAATGCCAAGAAACTTGACTATCTTTTTTGGACCACCCATTGCTAGTCATCCACACCAAGTCAAATAGGTGGGAAGTTAGACCAACCAATGAGGAAGGATTTATTGAAGGAGACCTTTGCACCTGAGGTAGAACATAATACATTCAATCTGAGCTTTAGGTTTTCTATATTTTCTCTTTCAAAAATAGGAAACAATGCAGTATCATTTGCAAATAGCATATTAAGCAAGGGATTACCATCTAGGAGTCTAATACCTTCAAATCTTCCTGGGATTTTATGAGTTCTCAGCAAGTAATACAAGGCTTCAGATGCAATTACAAAGAAGGCAGGGGCCAACATACATCCTTGCCTAATGGACCTCCCCATTAGAAATGAAGGGGAAAGAGCACCATTGACTTTAACTTGGGCCAAAGCATCTCTAAACAACATTTCTACCATTTTTAAAAACTCCCATGGAAAACCAAAAGCCTTGAGAATGCAGATTATAAATGACCACTCTACCCTCTCGTAAGCTTTTTTGAAATCTAACAGTAAGATCCCTGCATTCTACCTAGATTCCTTATCCCAGTGTGTAGCTTCCTAGCTAGTAATAAGGTTTTCTAGGATATATCTGCCCTTGATAAAGCATGTTTGAGTCACATTGATTATTGCAGGTAGAATGTCTTCTAGTCTTCTTGCCAACACTTTGGCAATAATCTTATATGAAACATTGATCAGTGTTATAGGCCTCCAATTTCTCAAGTTAGATTTATCACCCCCTTTGGGAAATAGTTTAATTATACCTTTGTTAATATCCTTACCCAAAGATCCATTACTGACAAACTCTTGATACACCTCAAAAAGTTCATCAACCTTCCATTCAATATTGGCTTTGTAAATTTCTACTGGCAGCCCATCAATCCTAGGAGACTTACAGTTACTCATGGATTGAATGGCACACTTAATTTCCTCTCTGGATAAGTTCTGCTTCAGCTTCTTTGCCATTGCCACATCAATTTTCCTAGGACAGATCATGGAGCAGAGCCTATGTGCATCATCACATCCTTTTCTTTAAAGAGATTCTTATAAATTTTTTTAAAAAGATTCTTAATGTCATCGAGCTCTGTATAAGTAGTGCCTTCTTCCATAATAGATTCAATGTGCTCTTGCCTAAATTTACTTTTCAAGAGATTGAATATTTAGATCTTCTATCCCCACCTTTAATCTAATTCAACCTGGCCCTATTTTTTTCACTTTGGGCTCTAAGGATTTCAAACCATCTGAGTTTATGCTTAGTGGCATTCAAGATAGAGTTCAAATCCTTATCAAATAGGGCTGCTTGTAACTTCATCTCAGAGTCCAGAAAAATTCTCTCCAGCTCCCTCTCTTCCTTTCTCCTATCCATTGCACATTTCTTTCCATAGATTTGAAATACCTCTTGGCAAGACTTAACGAGCGTAGACCAGTATCGAATAGGGTTGTCAAGGGAATGGATTGACTTGATGATGTTCCTTACTAATAGAATTCCTTGCATGCAGTCATCATTTTCTAGTAGCCTTATATTAAGATTAAATGAGTTAGAAGCTTTGGGTTTGGAGACCATATTATGGTCAATAAGGAGTATATCTACACAAATCAGGTGATGATTAGAGAGAGATCTTGGTATGACTTTGACTGTATTATCTCCTTTAGGAATTTTAAATTGGAAAAATTCTTTGTTTACATACATTCTATCAAGTTTTCTATATATTCTTCTGGTACCAGCATGGGCATTGCACCAAGAGAACCAGATTCCAATGCTTTTGCTTTTGGCACCTTCCAGAGGGTCTACCAACTTAAGAGACTTTTTAAAACTAATCCAGAAGAATTTCTCATTCCCTTTCCAGTCTGCATTAATACCCCCTACCTTGTCTTCTCTATTCTCCACCATATTGAAGTCCCCTGCAAAGATCCATGGAATTTTAGGGAGATGAATAGTAATCCATTCCAAAAGTTCACCCCTTTCTCTATGATCATTTGAAGCATACAGAGAGTAGATGCCAAATTTCTCACCATTCTTTTCAAAGCATGCCCATGCCACCCTATTGTAGGGAGAGAACCCAGATTGGGACAAAAATTGTCCCCAAATCGGGTTAACTAAGATATCAGTTCCTCCTTTACCCCTATTATGCTTGGTAAAAATTTTAAAGGAATCTTTCCAGATGAATCTGAGTACATTGTCTAATTGGAAATTAGTGGCTTTAATTTCTTGCAACATAAGGAAGTCCAAGTTTCTATTCTTGTTAACTAGATCCCTAACAATGTACTTTCTGTCTGGGGATTCTAAGCCCCTCACATTCTAGCTAATGAACTTCATAGAGAATAGTAAGTTTAAGCACAGAACAAAAGTCATTGAGCCTACTCTTTGGAAACTCCCATTTTATAAAGCATTTGGGGAGTTTCCCCCCTTTCACCCTTTTGCAATCTACCAATTTCCTTTTGACATACTTCCTCTTTTTTCTTTCCCCATCCCCTTTAGGACAACTTTCATTCTCTTCTACCTTGACCAATAAATCTTCTCTAATTTTCATCAGAGAAAGTTGTTGGGCATTCTTTTTGTCAGGAATTACCACCGGGGCTCCTCCATCATAACTTATCAAAACTTTTCCTACATTGTCGAGAGAATTACTAGAGGCAACCTCAACCAGGCTTTTCAAAATTGGATCACTCTCTCCTACCAGGATTTAATCCCAAACAACTTTTTGCTCATCAGTGAAGGGACACACTGGTGATAAAGAATCCATTGCCTTAGTAACACAGAGGGGATTTAAGATATCTTGAGGAGAATCACCCACCTCAATCACACTAGCATCACCAAAAACCACATTATGCTTAGCAGTAGTGGGAGATGGGAAAGGTGAGGCTTCTACCAACTCAGGGGAACCAAGCATGCCATCATTCAATGGGATATCATCTAAATTCAATTCCTCCATACTATTTCTAACTTCTCTCAATGCCCCTTCCAAGGACCTAGGACTAGGCTGGGAAGGCCGAGGGCACAGAAAAGGCTTGGCCACCACAAGGACAGGCTCTTCTGCCAAGGTGATCGGGACAGTTCTATACCCACCTCCTCTCGAGCAAGATACATTTTTAACCGGTTCACAAGGTTCAAACTGATTATTATCATTCCTCTTTTTTAAAATTGGACAATGTTTCCTTTGGTGCCTGTCAGATTTGCATAGGAAACAAGAATTGAGGCCTCCAAGGCCTACAACTTCACATTTGACAGTTTTGTTTTTAAGAAGCACCTAAAGCATATTGGGTATATTTATTCCCGGTTTGAGGGATACTAGCACCCTAGCATCTAGATGGGGTAGTGTCATTTAGAATCTTCCACTTTCAAGGTTTTTCCCAGAGGTTCTAGTAAATTGGGCAGAAAAGCCCACAATTATATAAGCACATTTCTAATCAAAAACCATCTTGGGATAGAGCAAAATTTTATGTCATGCATAGAAGCCCCGGGACTCCATTGAAACACCTTGAATAGTGATCTTCCTACATTTCACATTTCTCTTTCAAGAATCTTTTTTTGCATGGTGTGATTTTTTAAAATTATAACAAAAATCCCCTTTGAAATCATTCTGCAGAAGGAAACAAAAACTCCCATCTTTTTTCCCCACACGGAGTAAAGCCAATTATTAAAAAAATTTCTTGCAAACATTTTTTCCACATCCAAGCAAACAAAAAACAGAGCCACATTCTTAAGTCTAGTCTCTTCTGAATTAACTACACTTTTCATACTTGGATTAGGTTGAAGGATTAATTTTCATGGTAAGCTAGAATCCTTACCTTCTGGTTGCCTAGAGCCATCCTATCCTTTGCCACCACTGCTCTTGCAACCTCCACTACCCTCTTTTCCCTTCTCCCACGCCTGAATGCTTGCATCTTTAGGCAGAGGAGCAACATGATTAATGTCCAGTACCTCCTTAAAAGATTTCCAGCAACAACAATTCCATCACCAATATCTGCCGATCCATTAAGATCTATAGGCTTCGCCATAACTTCTCCCAGTCGAGGAGTAAATGCCTCAGCTGGCACCATGCTGCGTGAGAGACTTCTCACATGTGCCAAGCTTGACGACCCCCAAACCCAACTTGGCAAGAGAACCAAAAAAAATTAAATTCAAAAACAAGAAAAAAAACTAAGCGGGCTATAGTTAGACTCCAAGAAATAAAGGGGGATTTTTACAAACAAATATTTCAGAAAGCATTTACAATAAAATTTCATGAAACAATGCAGAAAGAAGAGGACTAAAAGGACTAATTATCTAATCATGGAGAAGACTCTACAAATTGTTCATGGAGGGGAACCAAAACCCTCGAACAACTTACAAAGCCTCTCTAGATCATCTTTTGATTTCAGCTTTGGGAATAATAACTTCAAAACTTTAATTTCCTTTGAATCCTAAAATTTATAATTTATTACATAGCCAAAAATATTAAATTAAAATAATAATTTATAAATAATATTAATATAATATTTTTTTGAACAATTAAAAAAACTATTTTGATGTAAGGAACCTCTTGGTCCAAACTGAAATTTTCTCAAAATATTTACCTTATTAACATGTAAATATGGATTATATCAAGACTTTGATTGGGTACTCAAGAAAACTTCAGCCAATATGGGCAATATGTTCAAACAGAACATTCTTAAGCCAAACCGGGCCATGGTGTCCAAAACGGGACATACTGAGATAAAGCCAAACATGCTCTCCTGTCCTTTAGGAAAACTGGTTCATATAGAACCGGGTCTAATGGACCTTATCACTACCCAATACGGGGTAGATCAAATGATGGCTAAATGGCTTGGCTGGTCAAACAGACCAAAATTGTATCCAATATGAAATAGGTAAACACAACTACCAAACGGACTAAATACGACAAGAATCATTATGCTCTGGCTAGAGACTTCTAACTCCTTCGGGACCAATATGGGTCCATGAGTCACTTCTTGGAGACCACAGTTTGCCCAAGCACTATGCAGAGGGTGTCAACCAGGGGATACATAATATCAACTTGTACACACCTTAGTTTCAGCAAAGCTAGGTACAAGTAATCCAATGAGACTTCTTTAGTTATCTAGTTAATCTTTTAAATTAAGGACTGAGATTATGAAGTTGATTGTAAAAGAATACCCTATATCTGGGGGACCTAAGTATTGGGGGTATCCTTCACTGTTCAAACTGCCTACATACCCTGTATCCATGGGATCAAGGCCCCCCCTTTGGCTATGACTGACATGGGGAACACAAATATGTAGTTCTATCTTATACTATGTTTGATGCAACTATAAGTGGGTACGCAACTGTTTCTAGGGCCCAGTTTCCCCAGACAGTTCATCGTTGACTACCAACCACTTGAGTGATACAGTGATGGAATTCCTAAGAAACTATTTAGAAACACACCTTCCAAGAGTGTTTGATGTTTAAGTTTTCATGTGTTGATGTTTACCTAGTACGCATATTTGTCCGACGAGGTTTTTTGTTGATAGCTTGAAAGGTTTTCTAATGAGCATCATGGTAATCATCATACAACTATTTCAACAGACTCATCCTTTAGTTAATCTTTTAATGAGATATCCAAGGAGATTTTCCCTTCCTATGGATTTGACTTCGACATGTCCCTTATTACTCCCTGACAATTTAGAGGGACGATGCCCAGACATCATTGTTGCAGCTATGTTAGGTGCGAGGTACTTGGTTCAACATGATGGTATTACCCGTAAACATGACACAGAGGTATTGTAAAAACTGAATACTGCGATTTTTTTGAGTTTGGATGTTTGTTTACAAAGTTTACCTATCTATTAGAAAAGAAAAACTTGCATAAAAACTAATAAAGAAATTGAAAAGGAAGATACTTCTCTAAGACATAACAAAGTAGATTATAGTAAAGATGCTTGATCATTTTGCTTAGAGAAGATGCTTAATCAATTTATCAATTCATAATTGTACGTAACATAACTAGGAAAGATATTCTATCAGTAAAAGATTTTGTTTTAGAAAAACAAAGAAATCTTGATAACTTATTTTGTCATACATCAATAGACTTTATTCCAAGAGTGAAGAATTGAAACAATTTCTTACATGATCATTACAAACTTACTTTAAATTGAGACCAATAAGGACTTAATAAAAGTTTTAAAATAAGATAGATATCTCAACAAGAGGTTTACTTGAAACTCCCTAAATGGGTTTATACTTTAATAAAACTAATTAATCTCCATTGTTAATAAACTTGTGAATATAACTTGATGAGAGAAAAAACAATGATTCTTGATACATAAAATGATAATTAATTGTTTTAAGGTTTTTCCAAATTAATGACCAATTTAAAGAACTTTACGATTCCATTCATGATTCCTCCATGGTCGTAATTTATATTACTATAACATTCATTAATTTAAAAGACTTTTGCCTTTGAAACTTTATGTTCAAGGAACAAGGTAGTTCACTTACTCTACTTATTATTCATTTTCCCTAGTAAATTTTAATGTTGCCCTAAATTATTTTCCATAATTTAATGTACTCTCGTCTAAGGAAACATAAGTATCAATCTAAGATGGCATCTTTAATTGTATTCAAATTCCAAATGTCTCCCATTTTGAAACTCAATAACTCATGTACCCATAAAAGGTCGACATTCTAAATTTACTAAATCAATATATGTTGTTTTCAATAAATTCATTTTATCTTTTCACAAATCAATTCATTTCTTTTAAGCAATTACCATAGATCATTTAATCTATATAGATTTAACCTTACAATTACCCTAGTTAAAGATCTATTCAATTATTCTTTTGGTAGTAGCCGTATATGAAAAAAGAATGATATAATAATAATATAATTCATTCTACATACAACTCTATTTATGAAGGATTCTAACAAATTAAAATAGAATTGGCTTACGAAATATAGAAATTAATGTTTAATCAAAATCCAATATCTATTTCAATAATTACTTTTGAGATGTACAACGCTATGTTTGCTTCTATCAATAATATGGTTAGGTATGAAATAGGGTAAAATTGATTGAATATCAAAATTTATCTCACAAAGTAATTATACTCTCATTCCATGGTTGTTCTAGAGACTAATTTCTATATTACTATTTGTGGGTCTCGTAGAGATATTGGCATGAAAAATTAAAATATGATAACTTGAGTGAGATAGAGTTAATAATAAAATTCACATGCAGAAGAGTCTAAAGTACTCGTAGCCCAACCTTGGGGTTTATTCTGTTTGCCACTTCCACATATTCACTGTCAACTATTGATCTCTTCTTAGGGTTAAAATCACCTTGATGTGTGTCTCTAGAAGAAGTGTCAAACATAGTCTTGATATAAACTAAGCCTAGAACGTAAGGTCGACAAATTTTCAAACCCAAATCATTGGATAGGTTATAAGTAATAAAACAGACGTGTCTATTGCAAGGAATATGTTAAGTTTGTGCAAGAAGGTTGAGAACTAAGTGTTAATATTTTCCCAATGGCTAAATAGCTATATAAGGATTTTGCATCTATGTTAAGACCATTCCTTGATCATGATTATCCATTCTTGCAGGTACAAGTAACGACTAGTGTGAATGCATGGACTGACATAAACGCATCTATGAATTATTGCGTTTGATACCACTATTAACCTCTAGAATTCAAGGAAGATATATGAGAAAGTGTTGGAGCTTGTCCATTGCGATCCAATCATATGCTATGCTTCAGTTTTCAACTTTGTATCTGCTAGTGCATAAATTGAAACTTTGGAACAGGGTATGAACATCCATGAAGCATAATTGGAAGTGGATTTTTGTCAGATGGTATAGCTGGAAATGCTCTGGTAGACATAGCGGCAAAATGAGGAAGAACAGACAAGGCACATCAACTGTTTGATAGAATGCCTCAAAGAAAAGTCATCTAACAGAATGCACAAAATTGAATTGTTGAAAAGGGTTCAGAAACTTTCCAGCACATGAAATTGGTAGGTGTAAAGACAAATTCTATAACCTTTGCCAACGTCCTTCCTGCCCGTGCCGAGATGGACGCTTAGGAACAGGGTATGGACTTCTGTCAAAGCATAACGGAAGGAGTGATTTTGTTAGATGTTGTAATTGCAAGTGACCTGGCAGACAACGTGTAAAAATGTGGAAGCATAGACAAGGCACGTCAACTGTTTGACAGAATGCTTCAAGGAGATGTCAATTTATGGAATGCAATGATGGCTGGATTTCACAAAGAGTCTTTCAAAACTTTCAAGAAAATGCAATTGGCAGGCGTAAAGACAAATCCCTCAACCTTTACCAACGTCTTCCCTACCTGTGCCAAGATGGATGATTTGATGCAGGGTAGGGACAACTGTCACAGCATAATAATAGGAGATTTCGTCAGATATTAAAGTTGGAAAGGCTCCAAACATGGAAGGATAGGCCAGGCACGTGAACTATTTTGACAGGATGCCTCAATGATTGCAGGATATGCATAAAATGGTTTTGATGAAAAGTCTTTAGAAACTTACAAGCAAATGCAATTGGCAGCTGTAAAGTAAAATTCCACAATGTTTGATAGCGACCTCCCCCTACGTGTGTAGAAAATGGAGCTTGGGCGCAGGGTATGGATATTCCTGAAAGGCTAATGGTAGGGGAAATTTTGTAAGGTATTATAGTTCGATATGCTTCGTTAGACACGTATGTAAGAAGTAAATGTATTGACAAAATATGAACTATTTGATAGACTGCCTCAGAGAGGCGTGTCATAGCAGGGGTACGGGCCCCCTCTCTGGCCTCCCACGCTGTGTGGGAATGCTTAAGTCTGTCCCCTTTCAAAGAATTTTATAGTTGAAGCCTTCACAAACTTACGTACAAACTCATGCACAATTCTTTCTTGAATGATTTCAAGTTGTAATTAATTTTACTCATAAAAACTCATGCATAAATCCTCTCTTTAATGATTTCAAATTTGTAATTAATTTCTGATCACTTCCCTAAATAAGTTGTAGATTTGTTTTCAGTGAGCTTGGACTGCATAATATATTTGATAGGAAATTTGAGCAACTTTAGGTAATTGTTTTTTTTAAATATATAAATATATGTTCTTCTAAGAGGATAAAATCTCTCTTACATAAATCTAGGCTAGTTAACTAATACAAATAAAAATTAAATCAGAATATTGGATTCATGAGCAAAATATTTTAAGACATTCCATCAAAATGAGTCCAATACTAAATTGGAAAAATAACATAAAACTCATGAATTCAAAATGGATTCAATTTTCCAACTTGAAATTAATTCTTGTGGAAAAATCTCACCTATTTAATACATGTTAGCTTTGAAATTGGACTTGAAAATGAGGGGGTTGAACCTCATTTATTTCTTTTTCTAGAAGTGTCCCCTTCATGATTATTTATTTATTTAGAATTTTTAATTGGAATAAAAAAATCACTTATTTATTATCATCACTATTTTTTATTATTTTCTTTTAAATGAGACTATATATATATATATATATATATATATATATATATATAATTTTAATAGTTTTTATGTGTGTTAGTAAGATTTGAATAAAATACATACAATTAAACATTTAAGATAAAAAAATAATTAGTTATGCATAGTATTCAAATCAACCCTCATAACTCAAAATATATTCAAGGAATAGAAGTGGGTCGTGACATTTGAAAAGTCCATTCTTTTAAAGTTATAACTTTCCATACATTTATTCCATTTTTTATATCCACATAATATTAATAAAACAATAATATATATACATACATACATATTTATTTATTCCTAAATGTTTTGAGGACCTCACACATTAAATAATTACCTAACTAACTAAATGGTTGGAGGATGTCCACTCCTTTATTTATTCCTTTCCATTCTAGTCTATACATCTCTATTACTTTCTGTGTTTCCCGTTGCCCTTGCTTGCTCTACCATGGCTCCTCTTTTGTTGTTCCCTTTCATGTTTTCCATCTTTTTAATGTCTGCTCTTCTTCGCTCTCTCATCATCAACAACAACAATAATTGCTGTTGCGATTCAAAGATGACATTTCCAACAACAACAGCACTTCTCTGCCCGACTAGACTCCCCTTCGCCCCCTCTGTAATTTGTCTGCCATTACCTGCGATCCCTCTTCGCACTACGTCCTCGCTTTAAACTTATCCGACATGAGTTTAAACGGCATCATCTCTCCCCTCCTAGGAAATATAACCTCTCTTCGATCCCTCGATCTCTCCAACAATGCCCTCACTGCTCACATTCCACCTCAACTCGGCCAACTTCCCCGTCTACACAAACTCCGTCTGCAAGCGAATCAACTGCATGGCAGCATTCTGCCTGAGCTGGGTCGCCTCAAAAGTTTGAAGTTCCTTTATTTGGGAGTAAACAATCTCACTGGTACCATTCCCCCGTCTTTAAAAAATCTGTCCGCCTTAGTTGAATTAGATTTGTCAGAGACTTATCTCTACGGCCCCATTCCCCCTGAATTGGGAATGCTCACTCACTTGCAATACCTCAGTTCATGGGAAAATCAGCTTAGTGGAAACATACCAGACTCCCTTGGAAATTGTTCCAGTCTCACAATACTTCTTTTAGCTATAAACCACCTCACTGGGACGGTTCCAATGGAGCTGGGTAAGTTGAACCTCCTCAACAGGCTTAATCTACGCGAAAATCAACTTGTTAGTACCAGTTGTAACACATTGGCTTTTCTCACTGCTCTCACAAATTGCTCCCACTTAGAACAAGTGATAGTCACATAATCATTTCACTGGTATATTGCCTCCATCCATAGGCCAATTGTCTTCCAATCTCTCTTACTTGCGTTTATCAGGCAACATGATAAGCGGAAGCATACCACAACAGATTACCAATCTGACAAACTTAACCTACTTAGGTTTACGAGATAATCTTTTCAGCGGCAATATTCCATCTGGAATTAAAAGATTCCGTAAGTTGGAAAGATTGGCTTTGGGAGGGAATAAATTAGAAGGAAGCATTCCAAGTGAGATAGGTGAAATGCAACATCTCGGACTCTTAAATCTTAGTCACAACCAGTTATCTGGAAAAATACCAGATTCTCCTGGTAGCCTCCAACAGCTAAGGCGTCTTCATCTTGACCACAACAAGTTATCATAAGAGATCCCTGTTAGTTTAGAGGGATGTCAGAAGTTGGAGCTCCTTGACTTGTCTTACAATAAATTAGGGGAGGGATACCTCGTGAAGTCATGGCCAACCTAGAAAACCTGCAATTCTACCTGAATCTTTCATGAAATTCTCTGCAAGGGTCCTTGCCACAGGAGATCAGTAAAATAGTAATGGCTCAAGCTATAGACATCTCCAGAAATCGACTTACTGGGGTGATTCCAAATTCTCTAGGAGACTGCACAGCATTAGAGCATCTAAATCTGTCCCACAATGCCTTCGAAGGTCCAATACCAGATTCACTCTCCAAATTACAAAATCTCCAAGAAATGGATCTTTCTGCCAATTTTTTATCAGGTTTGATGCCAATGTCCCTTGAAAGACTAAAAGTACTTAACTACATGAATGTTTCTTTCAATAATTTTGTCAGGGCAGATTCCAGAAGGAGGGTTGTTTCGAAATAGAAAGTGGCCCAACAAATTATTCATTGCCTCCATGGCCAAATCAGACCCAAGAAAAACATTCACTGCTCAAAAAAATTGTCTTCTCCGTTGTTGGAACCATTGCACTTATTTTATGCTCCTTCATTGCAGGAATGCTATGGAGGCATAAAAATTCAAGACAACTATTCCCTCCCTCAAACTTTGTTTTTCAAAGGCTCAGCTATCCAAAATTTTCTTATCAAGATCTTGTCATTGCAACAGCTGGATTTGATGAGTCAAACTTGCTTGGAGTGGGTAATTTTGGATCAGTCTACAAATGCATTTTGAGGGATGGTAAGATAGTTGCCATCAAGACACTTAATTTGCAGACTGAAGAAGCCCATAAGAGCTTTAAGACAGAGTGCAAAGTGTTAGGGAGGGTTCGGCACCGTAACCTCGTGAGAATCATAAGTGCATTTTTCTACCCTGGCTTCAAAGGTTTGGTTCTTGAATTTGCATCTAATGGGAGCTTGGAAAAACATTTGCACCTTGACAGAGATGATCAGGTCTTTTGTAAATTGGGATTGAGTGTGTTTGAGCATAGCTATAGATGTAGCTCATGGGATGGAATATTTACATCATGATTGTCCTTTGCAAATTGTGCACTGTGATTTAAAACCTAGCAGCGTGCTCCTGGATGCCAACATGACAGCCCTTGTGACTGATTTTGGTATATCCCGTTTAACTAATACTCCAAACTCCATAGATTCACTGAGTACAACAACATTTGCACTCAAAGGATCTATTGGCTATATTGCTCCAGGTAATTTTTTTGAATTTGCTTTGTATTGGCATTATCACTTCCTTTCATAGCTTTTTAAGAATTTCATGAATAAAACTGATTGCAGAGTATGGATTGGGTAGGAGTGCTTCTAAAAAGGGAGATGTTTATAGTTATGGAATTTTGATATTAGAGATGGTTACAAGGAAGAGGCCAAGTGATGACATGTTTGTGGGAAATATAAACATGTAAAAGTGGGTGAGGTTAGCTTTACCAAACAGACTGGCGGATATTGTTGATAGTGGACTATTGAGAGATGTAAATGAAAACATGGAAGACAATAGATGTCTTCTTTCTTTCATTCATGTTGGCTTACTTTGTACCAGTGAATCACCAAGAGAACGACCTGCCATGAGAGATGTAGCCAAGGTCTTAGAGAGCCTCAAGACATCTTTCACGGGAGGTGCAGCTCCTTCCAATTTAACATCTACCATATCAGACCTCCTGCACAATACCAATCGCACTGAAACATTGGCAACTGACAGCCAAAGTTCTACGTTTTAGATGTTTATAACTTCCATTAAGAAGTTTTAGTCCTTTATGTTTACTAGTTTTAAGTTTGTCTTTTGTCTTCCATCACGGGCTAGTCTTCTTTCATGTAAAATCCTCCTTAGGTTAAATTCTAGTTCTTTGAGCTTGTAAGCTATTCCAATTCATGTGTATGCATTATACTAGCTTGAGAAAGTATAATGTTGTCTTTATCTACTTACTGAATACTGCAAAACATGTCACATATTGTCTTATTTATAGTACTTTCTCTTCATAATATGTGGGAGTTTAAGAATTTTTTTTTCCCTTCCTTTATATTCATTATTCTCCAAGATCAAAAACATGAGATCAATCTAGATGCCATAACAGAGGTGGTATATTCATGTCCAGAGAGGATAAAGCATCAATAAGAATTTTAAGATCGTCCATTTTTTAAGTTCTCTGAATAATTTGGAATGGTTAAATAAACGGGCCATGGAGCCGCTTGTAGAATTCATTTGAATTTTAGACCTATAACTAGATATAGTATAATTGCATATACCCTTTAATTGAGCATTCGAAATCTGACAAGATATGGCTTACATTACATCAATTGCGTCAAAGCTCTGTAGCTACTACGAGCTTGCACAACCTTTCCTAAATATTAGCCTTTGACCCTTCTATAGCACTATTGAAGAGTTATCTTGATTGCAATGTAACAGAAATCTCCATATCCCTCTGCAAAACGCTTGGTAAAGAGGATAGTTTGGCATTATCAACATGGCATTATAAAGAGGATAATTTAAGGTCAGCCTACTATGAAGATGTCCTGAGTCATGTAGAGAGTTAGTATTCTCTAGCTATTTGGTAGCAGAGACTCACTATCATGTAGCATTTGGCTTTGAGATAAAGGTTGTGATTTTCTAAAATGGATTAGGAGTTCTGATGAATTGCATCCAATCTTAGTGAGAACATATTTGTTAAATAAGCTATCAGGCCATGTGCAAGATTGTGGATTTTGTATAAATCTCATTGTTTAAATTTTTCACCTAGAAAGTTAATACTGCAATGATGTCCTGTAACATATCATCCCAGACCCAATGGATATATATAAAGTGGACAAATTTTCCTTTCAATTGTGATATAAGATTTGTTTATATCTGCAACTATCTCTTTATTAGCAGTTTATATGTTCAGACACAGTCTAATTTAATGCACAGGATGCCCATTGTGTATATATTTAGGTGGAGTGTATTAAGGCAGTGCCCAAAGTCTTGGGTAGATTAGACACATCCTAATTTAAAGCGCAGGGGACTTCCTCAAATTTGTCTCATTGCTACTGATTAGATTTAGCAGTTGCTCTGAAAGATGATTCCTGTTAGGAAAAAAGGTTTATATATAATAAATTAATTGTTAGGTAGTTAGTTGGGTTTACATATAATAAATTAATTGTTAGGTAGTTAGTTGGGTGGGAAGTTATTCCAGAAAAAATAAGGCTTTATAAGTTAATGTATTGAATGTAAAATTACACCAATGAATATAATCAAATTCCTCTTTACCTTTGTTATTATTTGCAATGTAAATCTATAATATTGCTCCAGTTTTTACTGTTCTACAATTCTATGAAATATTCATCAGCTAAGAGACATTTTTTATAACTACAATATGATCTCGTGAGACATTATAACTTCTGCTACATATTAATATGTCCAAGAAAAATACCAGGCTTACATATCAACCAGCCATTGAAAATTCAAACAGGAATATCTCTGTACCTTAAGAATATTGGCCTCTGGAAGCAAATTGGAAACAGATTGAATGATAGGATCCTTGTCTCCCGCCATCAGAATATTGTCACTGGTTTTCCCAGAATATTATGTTGAATTTAAAGTTTAATCCCCAGTATTGATTGTCTTTTTAAGGGACTGCAAATCAGTCAGAGCAGCTTTGAATTTCATTAAACATCACCATGCCAAATTATTTCAAACTATAAAATTTTAAAATATAAAGTATGTGACATGTTTTTGGAATTCAAATGCCTAGTTTAGATTTAATCTTTCGTCCACCCATATTTCATGACAAGAGTTTAAAAGAATCCATCTTTCTTCATTTAGTACTCATTCACATGGGTAAAGCAACGTTAACATGTCAAAGCCAATGCTCAAAGCTCACAGACAAAGTACTAAGATTATCTGGAACCTCATCCATCCCATTAATATTTTGGCTCGAATACTAACCTAAATAGACTTGATTATGGAAGAAGCTCCATAGTCAATTATCCCAAATGAACTTGACAACACCATTTCTCATCTGTTCAAGAATCTCTCCTCTTCAATCCCTCGATATCTCCAAGAACGCTCTCAGTAATCACATTCCACCTCAACTTGGCCAACTTGCCCATCTAGAGATACTCAGGCTTAGCTACAATCAATTACAAAGAACCCTTCCTCCCACTCCCTCGGCTTGCACAGTTTGTATTACTTGACACTCTCCTATAACCAACTGGATGGCAGCATTCCATTTGAGTGGAGTTTCCACACAAGTTTGAGGTACCTTTACTAAAGAGTAAACAATCTCACTAGTTACATTATCCATTGTTTAGAAAATTTGTCCGCCTTAGTTGAATTGTATGTTGAAGAAAATTATATGTATGGCTCCATTCCTTCTGAATTGGGGCCCTAGCTCAACTATAGTAATTCTTCATTTATATGAATCAATTGCCAACTTCCCTATCTCCGATTACTCTAGCTCTATGGAAATTAATTACAAGGATCTTGAATTGGACATGTTCACTCACCTACATGTCCTTTATCTTTATACAAATAATTTATGAGGCACCATTCCCATCTCTTTAGGACATTTGTCTACCTTGAATGATTGAGCATTGGCAAAAAACCATCTCTAGTCCCCTATTCCTCATGAATAAGGCATGCTCACACACATAAATGTTCTTTACCTTAATTCAAGTAACATATAAGGCACCATTCCCTCCTCTTTAACAAATCTCTTGAAACTAAAGGAATTATCTTTATCTCAAAAATAGTTGAGTGGACATTTTCCATGGGAAATTGCTATCAGGCTTACTAATTTGTAATTGTAGAGGCTAAAATTGGATCAACACAAATGCAAGTAAACCATAAACAAATGTACAATCCAATAGTAACATCTACCTTTGGTTTGAGCAATAATGAAAGTAAAAACAACAATGCAAAAAACAAAGGGAGAGCATTATATCTCCATTGTTCCTTGTAGATGTGCTCCAATAATCATAGTTGGTGTACTATGATATGATGTGGGCATTCAAGTGCTATGATATTGCCTAATTTGATAGCATGTAAGTACTATTAATATGGATGATCAAATCATTTATGTGAGCCTTCTTACATAGACTTTCCCAAGGGAGAATACATGGTTGTGATCGAGAAATAAAGATCGATGATTGAGATTTGGTTTCAAGAGGATATGCATTCACCTTGTGACAAGTGGCATGATGAGAGGCCTCAATCAAGATGGATGGCTAGGATTACCTTAAAGTGTAGGAAGACATGATATGGAGACATGTGGAAGAGGGAGAATAGATGCAAGTGGATGGTGGATATGAAGGGAGAGAAATCATGGGTCAAGATTGACCCATACAATATTCTCACAAATGTGTGAGCAAGAAGTGGGGTTGAGATGGAAGTCAAAGATGCTTCCAAGTTGGCCTGCTCATACATATGTGAGCAAGGAGTGAGATGAGCTAGCATACTCACACATATGTGACCAAGGAGTGGAGGTTGAATACATATGATGGACGATTGAGATTTTGATCCAAGTGGATGGATTAAAATAGAGAGGATTGTGGGTTATTAAATTAGAAAAAAATGTTAATGGGGGTTCATTTGTCTTAATCAATTAATTAATTAAGTTGAAAGAATTGGGGACTAAGGTTGTTTATTTAAGTTGGTTTAATTAATTAACCTTAGGGAGGAATGGGAATGGTTAATTGATTAATTAATTACGGGATGGGTTAAATGTAGGGATAATTAATTAAATAATTACTTATTTAATTAATACGTAGGAAATTAGGTTAAATTAATTAAATAATCATTTATTTAAATAATTTGCAAGTTAAATGAATTAAATAATTGTTTGTTTAATTAATTTGTGAGAAATGAATGTTGGTGGTGAATTCATGGTGTCTACACAATCAACTAAATATATGTATATTTTATATATGCATGCTACACATACAATTTTGAAATTTGTAATGAAGTATATAAGTATACATTCAATGTTATAATCTCATATTAGAGAGACATATATATTTACATGTATGTATGCAAACATTATTTTTCCATCAAATGGATATTTTGTCATTATCAATTCAATCAAATATATCACTTCAAGAGGAATTTTGTACACAAGATTTAATAAGTTTAATTTAATTTATTTTCTTTTAAAATTCATTTCATAATACTTCAATAATCAAATGTGATACAATAAAAAAATTGAATTTAGTTTTTTAAATAGATTAGAATTTAAGAAAATATCCTAACTCTGTTTTATTTTCTTTTAAAATTCATTTCATAATGCTTCAATAATCAAATGTGGTACAATAAAAAAAATTGAATTTAGTTTTTTAAATAGATTAGAATTTAAGAAAATGTCCTCAATCCATCTGAAAGAACTTTTACAACAAATTTATTGTTACATACTTTATTTACTAAATACAATTGGAATGATAGATCAATATACCTTTAAAGAGGGAATATCATGTCCCAACAAACCATCAAGTTAATTTCACACTAAGTTACATGTCCCAACATAAAAGAGGGAATATCATGCAAAATACACAATATTTTTCTGAATTGAAATAATAGGAGCATAGAGTAGACCAAGGGGAACATCTTCCATTTAGGATATTTCCTAAAAAAAAATTGTAAGTGCCTATTGCTTGAAGGGATCTAGACAATAACATGGAACAAGACATTAGCGTGAAAACTAGATGTCAGCATGGAAATTGGATATCAATATGGAACTGGCTATCAGTGGTCCTATAGGATGCTAGCACACATCAGGATGACAATGCACCTACATTGTTATCTAAACTCGTACGGTCATTTTGCATTGTAGTCCTAGAAAATTATTTTTCTAGAATTGGCTTTACAAGAAAAAAAAATTAAACAACGCATGGTTCTCTTTGTCAAAACTTGATCCTTAGTGGAGTTCTAATGAGCTCAAAAATACTAGGACAAGACTAAGGAGAAACTGGGATACTACTCTACTAGCATACATTCAAAACCTCATGAGCATCAAATGCATAGATTCAAAAGGGAAGTATAACATAGAAATGAATAATAATATAACATTATCATCAAAGAAAAATAGCATAGAAAGTAAACAAAATCTATATAACATATCAGGATGAGCATATCAAGAGATTCCATTTCAAACATAATATCTACACACATGCATAAAATGATAAATTGAACAAATATAAATGACTTCATCATCCCTGTTTAGGAGGAAAAAGAGGGATTTTAGTTTCAAGGTTAAATCCTCCTATCCCATGTAACATTCAAGGACATAAATCGAGTGAAGCCACAATCTCTTGCAAGAGGGTCTGCTATAGATTTAGTGTCCTTTACAACAAAGAGGAAACTTGGAATTTGCTAACTAATTGATTGATTTAAGTCCAATTATGCTTAAAATGCTAATTTCATAAAATTGTAAACAAATAGACAAATCTTGACAAATGCTTGCACACAGAGATATCAAATGACAATTAGATACATACCAGATTTCAAGATTCTATATCCAAAAAAATGGGGACTAATGAGCGAGCACCAGATTCCAATGTACTAGCTTTTGTCAGGATCTCTAAAGAATGTCTGCAACTCAATTCTGTTGTTCCAGAGATTTCACTGTTTCAGGATCTAAAGGACTAATGAGTGGGTGCCCAAGTCCAGGTCCTACTTTTCTACTTTTCTCTGCACTTCCGAAACTCTGTTCTGCTTTCCTGCAACTCCACTTCTTCCACTTTGGAAACCTATAACCTACAATCATAGAAAAAGGGGTTGGGGTTGTGGTGTTTAGAGGCTTGCCTTGGTCAAGCCCCAAAGAGACATTCAAGTCTTCTTAACACCATTGTCAGATAAAGAGTGTGTATCCCTATAAAAAAGAGGCAAAGTCCAAATGATAAATGATTAAAAACACAAATAAATGTCACCTTAGAGGTGTATCTCGCATGTAGATGAAAATCCTTCACATCATGACAAGATGAAGCCAAATCTGCATAGAAAACACAATAACAAGATAAGTTTTCTCTGCAACAATGATTATCTTGAATTCTCTAAAATCACAAGTTTCCCAAAAGTTCCCAATCAACTTCTAGTTTACAAATGAATCCCTAACTAGTATATTTTATATTCAAAAAAATATATCTGCAGTACACCGAGAGATACCTTCCAATTTGTTGGCATTTAAAAATTACTTGTAGTTAGAATATTTGATATGCTCACATGAGTTAATTTCAAGAGACTATGTTGTGAGACTTTTCATATTCTTCAAATGTAATAAAGATTTCACTCCATAACTACCCAAGTTTTTCTATTTTTCTATCCATTTGGCTTCCATGAATTTATTTATTTACACATTTTATGAATTTTGTTTACTTGGGAATCTAAATCTTAATTGTTTATGGGAATCCAAATCTTTCAACCCTTGATGTGAGTGTAGAATGTCTCTCAGTGTAAACATTCTTATATATGCAACTAAACACATTCCTTCTAAGAATTTCATAATTCAAACTTATGGTGTCGGTAGAGAACCTAATTAATGGTCACATAATTGACACTTGAATTTAGGTCCTACCTAAATTAGGGCAGGACTAGGGCGTGCATGCCCAAGTCCTCCCTCCCTATTTCAGTCATGATTCATCCTAATAGCACCCGTAGGTTTTATTTTCCATAAAACTTAGGGGTTTTTCATCGGGAATCAACATGAATATACAAGATGATAAAAATGCTTTCTAAAGGACCCAAGAGCTAAACCTTAAGAGGGAAAAGCCCAAGGGGGACATTTTCCAATGTAACATTTAGCCCCCACTTTAATGTATGCATGAACGTGAGGCCCATACATGCATTAAAGTATGGTCAACAAACACAACAAACATGCCAAACACTTAAAGCTAATGCATACACAAAGATTGAGAACTATTTCTAGCCCCTAGTCTAAGGTAGACATTAGAGAAGACATGCCACAATCACACCAAACATAATGAAGATAGTAATAGGCATGTAAAAAATGGAGAAGATAGTAACAGTCATGCAAGACATGGAGAAGACAACATTGAAGACACGCAAAACACAATGAATATAGTGAATGCAGTGATTATTTCTTTTTAATTTTTATATATTTGAATGCAAATGCAGATACATAGAAAGTAAAAATGCAACACACCACCCAAAATGTAGGAGGGGCTTTCACCATGCTCTTTGGACTACATATAGGGAAACAAACATGTAATACAAATCTCAGAGTGCAGGAGGGGCATTTCACCACACTCTTTGGATTACACTTCAGAATAAACACGCCATACAACTCCCAAAGCATAGGAGGGGAATTTTGCCATGCTCTTTGGACTATCCTTGGGAACAAACATGCCCTACAAGAGGAAACACATGGAAGACACATGGAATACATGTGGAGAAAACATGGATTACAAGCGATGGAAGGATCCTATTGTTAGGTTCACCACCATCTTAGGCACATTATAGGCACACCTAATGGTTGTGCTTCACCACAACAACTGCCAAAGACATGGTTAAGGGACGATATACCAACCCCACCTACTTTGAGGAATTTTAGAATAAAAAGGATGTGCACTAGCTCAAGAGATACACCATCCCTTCCTCCATAGAGGGCATAAAATAAAAGGATATGTATGATATCCCACCTCCATAGAGGACTTAATGATTGCAATATAGAATAAAGATGTGCACTTGTGTAGAGATACAACATCCCGCCTCCATAGAGGGCTTACGAACACACTATACCAATATCATTAGACAACTTACCTCATATGTCCCCACCTTAAGGCGGTTGATATCGTGTACTGATATCAAGCACGTTAAGGTAGGAAGAAAATACACAATGGAACATGAGCTCTCACAAAGCCCATGCCCCCAGAGGTGACATGTACTTTATGATCACCAAATGTTCCCACAAACACATAATTTCCTGCAAGAAAAGGTGTTAGTAACCACATAATCATGATAAAAAATAATGCATGAACATAATCACATCAAGTGTCAAGGTTATACTACAGATTTGGAGACCAAGTATAACTGTGGGGCTATACCACAGAAATCTCAAAAGTGAGTGTAATCAGGGCGAGATTCAAAGATAAACAAAGTGCATGGAGCAAATGTATTGTTATGGTTTGTTAGTACAATAAGACAACATCAGAATATCACATGGAGTAATTCTACTAGCCAATCGTCAGATAATATATATGAACCCCATCATCATGTATGGACTAGCTCTATTTTTGCTTACTCGCTGAAGGGACACATGGTCCATATCAGTGTTATTTGTTTTTCATCATCCACCAACTAGATAGAACCACTAGAGGAAGGTAAACAATAAATCAAGAGAGGAAAGCAAGTGCCTTAGGGTCATCATGTAGGAAGGTGCTCCTAGGTCACTAACTACAATGCTATGCCCCTAGGACATAACACACAACAATGAAAATAGAGGAAAGGCAATATAGAAGAATGATGATACAAATAGAGGAAGGGTCACAACAGAGGTGGTCTCCCGATATCCTTGACCTTAGAAGAGTATCAAGGGTCATCATAGGAGGCCTAAACAACACATAACAAATCACGGGGGAAACACAACATAGAGGTAAAGGGTTAGAAATACTTATTTATACAGACAACTGAACTAACAATCATGATCATTCTCACAATCCCAAATATTAGAAGAAAGAGGTACATAAGGTACCATAGCCCAAATTTTCTTCTTATTTTCAGGTTGATCAGTTTTAAGCTCTTCTTGGTTTGTTTCAATGTTAGGTGGAATGTTTTCTTGTTGATTTGCATTTTGTTGGGCAAAGGCTTGTCATCTTCTCCTTCTTTCTCTTGTTTGTTTATTTCTTTTTGTCCTATTGCTTAAATCTTCAAAAGTATTGTCATGTTTTTCCATTGGTTTTTGCATGCTAGAGGAGGAAGCACCATGTTCAAATCTCATTTGTCTTGATGAAATGTTTTTCTCTTGATGACTCACTCCCAATCCTTGTAAGGATGGTAGGGGAGGAACCTCAACATAGGGTCCTTTTCCTTTCTCTATGGGAATTTCTTCTAATGCGGGTTGTTCGTCTCTTACTATTTCTTATATAGAAGGACTAACCACTCGATGTAATAGTTTTTCTTTATATTTTCTATATCCCAAGAAGTTAAAATCCATTCATGGCTCCAATTCCTTATCAAACCATTCCCAAAAATAATTGAGGGTGAAGTGTCGTTTTGTAACCAAAGGCTTATATATATTGCAATGAATAGTATGCACTTGTCCATTCAAAGGAAGTTTTACACATTTATGAATTGTAGAAGAGACAACTTTCACATCCTTTGACCATGGGTGTCCTAATTTTATGCAAAAAAGGTCAGATAGAGGGACAACTGTTACCAAATTGCACTATGCAGCCCAATTAGGTTTGACTGTAACAATAATTTCTTTGCTACATTGAAGAAGCAGAGAGGTTCAAAAGGAAGAGGGAAAAAAATTCAAATTCATAGGCCAACCAAGAAGGCCTACTGCCCTAATGGAGAACCCTTCCAGTGATCATATTACCAAGATCATGTACCAGCTCAATTAGAGCTACTACATGATCCAGATAAGATGAAAGGATACTCCAATAAGGCAGGACATATCCTAGGACTGATGGGTGAAGTTAAAGCTAATCTATGCATTGTAGATTATGTTTTAGTTGTGGTCATTGTCCATTCATTGTAGTTTGATATATTTCAAAAAAGTATATAAAATCTTGCTATGTTTACTTATGATTATAAACACATATACCATGTAATAATGTTCACGTTATTTTTTATGCAATTGATTTGCAAAAAGGAGAAGTAATACACAAGTCATTGCAGGAAATAACTGTTTATATTCATAAAGAAAAGTGTTTATATGATCCCACACAAGCCATGGGAGTAACTGCATGTGATGCAATGCATAATAACAAGTACATCTTAAGTAAAAAGAAGCATATAAAAGAAAATAGGGCCCTGTCATTACCTGAATGATGAATCCTGTTGACATCTACATCAACATCTTCAGTTGTCCTATTGATAGCTTCAAGAAGACTTGCAAAAGGAAATGACACGATTGTTAGAGATCGAGGTATCTTTTACTTCTATATGCAAATAAATTCAAAATGTACTTTCTATTTTACATCTGATCAACAAGTGGGAACAGAGAAACAAACATCAGAAGTAGATAGGCAATCATAAGAAGAAGCAAGAAATAGATTAGACAATCAAGGAGAGTGTTGTGACATCATCGTAACATCACCTCATTAAGATGGGGACCCCTCTCTTTTGGGATTTTAGCTTGAGTTTGTTTGGTTTTGATGATGTCCTTATTTGAGAATTCCCAACCAAATGAAGAGTTTGCAAATAATACATGATGCTCCTAAACCTCCGCCTAGGCAGATGTTTAATAGCAACTTTGTAAAACATAGAAATTCAAGTTATGCATAAGGCACCCAAATCTCTGCTCCGAGCGCTAGTTAATGGTTAGGCATTCTAATGTCTGCTCAGCCAAGAGTTTGACTTGATATTACAATTCATTTTGTCTAACTAATGTGCAGGAGGTTCTAAGGGGTCTGCCTTGGACACTTGATCATGCTGCAAACGGAAAGTCCACCTTATGCATAGAACGCCAAATGATCCGTCGAGCATGTTTGCATCATCTTTACATTATGAATGATATTCAAGATGTCTCAATAAGTCTGCCCCAAATGCATAGACATGATGATTGTGCAATCCACATATTCTGTCATGTGTTACAGTTTTAGATTCCTAACTTTTACTTAACGATTTAATTGTTCGCTCTGGGCATGAAGTCATCATTGATTTGCATAGTGGAGACATTTTAAATTAGACATAACTCACTCATTTGTCCGCTTGATGATTTCTATCTCACACTTTCTCAAGTTTCAAATTATGCATGGCCAGATAGATTGTCCGCTCAAGCGTGGGTCAATAGTTAGTTTGTAAAGAATGCGAAATTCAAATTATGCATTGAATGCTTGAAAGTCCGCCCATATGCACATTTGAAGAGGTGTTCTGAATTTATCATTATGCATTGAGGCACCAAAAGACCACTCAAGTGCACTTCATTGGCTAGTGTACAGGAGGTAACATTATGCCAAGCATAGGAAAAGGTCTGCTTAAATATTTAATGGTGAGTAGAAAGTATATCGTAAAGTTTTGCTAGCACATCTAAAATGTTTGACAAGTGCATTTTCTATTCATCTTGCAAATCATGTTCTTCAACTCATGCGAAGTGGTTTGGTGAGTCCACCTAGGCACTTCTAGATGAGTGTATTGTAATTTACAAAGTTTTGTGCTTTATACGAATACACTCAAAATCAATGCTCCCTCTTTTATGGAGTCCTTGCATCGTATACACTTTGAATTTCCTGCATACTCTTGTCAAAAGGTCATTCAAGGTGCACTTCTTGAAGGACTTTGCATAGTGTGAAATGTGAATTTTATACACAGGCACCCCAAATTAGCACTCACTTAAACACCATTGGTGCACATTCTATGACACCTTGCATGAGACATGTAATTCATGCTTACATAAAGTCAGCACCAACCTTCTAGGCATTTGAACGCACTTTGGGAAGTACTTTACATTAGACATTTGAAATTCATACATGCTACATCAAACTCAGTGCTCATCACCTCTTAGGCACTGATTTTAGGGGTCTTTGCATCTACATTTTCAACCTATACAAGCATGAAAGAAATTGGTGCTCAAATCTAAGTATACTTCAAGAGGCATTTTGTATTATACGATTATACATGCCTCCTCAAGATTAGCACTCAAGTCTCAACAAATTTTGGCGCACTTTTTGTGTACCTTTGCATAAAATGCTTTATACATATGGCTTCATTTTCAAAACTTCTCTTCCAAGCACACCTTTTCCTTTGGTTTGCATAACTCACTCCATGAAAACACCCATAAATTCAGCATTTTTTCTCAATACATGATGATGCAAAATCAGCACTTATTTCATTTTGGTGCCCATTTAACACACACTAAAGGAAAATTAGTGCCTTCTCTTTAGGGTGCACTTTCACCCTAAGCTTACATGAACACTTAAAATATATGCACATACATATGAAATTTGTGCTTTTGACATAAGTTTAGAAATCCTTATGATGAGAATAATTGATGATATGTCATTTTGTAGAACAAGGAGGTTATCTCAAGGAAGGAGAATGCCAACAACTTGCACATGAGAAGTTCAAAGCATGGAAAAGCTTGCTTGAGTTCATAAAGAAGACTTCATTTCTAGGAGGAGCCTCACTCAACCTTGTACATTCATCATCTAGAGGTTCATTACCGCAGCCAATCTTCTAAAAGTCATCCATTTCATACACTGACAAGGTCAAAAACTTCCATCATGCACGAGTTTACTCCAAGAGTCCGGAGCCAGAATGAAAACATCATACACAAGAACATCATCAATAATATCATGAGATGAGATGAGAAATGAGCAAGTTCATCAAGCAATCCATGAATTACATTCAAAAGTACAGTTGCATGAAAGACAACATGAAGTTCAAAACTCCCAATTTGCAAGTTCAAAAGCAGCCAAGTTCAAAAATTGAGAATTTGAAGATTTGAAGACTACTCCAAAGATGACATAATTTGGGAAAATATGCCGAGCAATGTGAACACATTGAAGATCAAACCAGTTTGCTCGATGATGAGGTAGCATGTGCACAACATTGATCCAATCACAGTCTGCCACATCACTCATTCACATTCAATGTTCCAAAAATAGTAATTTTTGTAACTAAGTGCCTTGTTGTCTCAATCTAGTCCATTGATTCTCAAGTCAATCCCAGCCATTCATGTAATTTTCGAGCCTATATAAGGCCCATTTCTCTCATTTATCAAGGAGAAAGATTGGTTAGCTTACACAATAGTAGAGGAAGAATAGGAGTAGAGTAGAGGAGACTTCTTGAAGTCATTGAAGAGACATTGTGAAATTATTGTAATTATACATTTCCAAAATCAATACAAGCTCATTGTTGGTTCTCATGGTGATTTGTGTGGTGATGGAATGTTAGCATGGTTTCAAATTCTTGAATATCATGGAGAAATGTTTCCAAGTAGCTTAGAAATAGATTAGGAGTGGATTGATGTAATGAATTATGTAAAGATATTTGATGAATTCTTCTTGGTTCACATTTTTCATGGATTGTCAAAGGTATTCCACTTTGCAAAGTTAGATTAAACCTTCATTTTCTTTAGTTTGGTTCTGAATACTTGTTCAAGCTGTGCAAGCTATCGATGTTTGAATGGAGGTTTGCAATATGAAAATCTTCGAGTTTCCTTAGAAGATTGTACTTGCTTTGTGTAGTTGTTGGTTCTCATGGCGAAGCGAAGTTAGGTTTCATGATGAATTTGTCTACCCAAGCATGTTTCATTATATCATTGTCCTTAGAATAGCTTTCTCAACCCTTATCTTTTGTCTTTTCTTTCATAGCCAGTTAGAGTAAGTTCCACTTCAAAAGAAGGAGAATAACATAGTTAGAATGGAATAAGGAGTCAATTCAGCATAAGTCCCTTTGTGAGTTTTAGCAAAATCACATCAACTACTAAGTCTATCCATTGCAAGTCAAGACCTGACATACCATGAACCTTGGAGTTGTCTTATTGGATCACATCATTTAGCCTTTGAGAGGCTTTGTTCAAGAGAGGATAGAATATTTTGTATTTTATTCTGAGTTTTCATGTGCATAAAAAATGCATCAACAGAATTGGTGCTAGGAGAGCCTCTCTTGGAATACAAGGTTAGACACATTGGAGCGTATTGTTTCTTTTTCACCTGAAAGGTACCAGAGAATTTTTAGGTCTACACCGCAAACTTCAAAAGAGTTGGTTGAATTGCATTTCAATTCCAAGTCTAAGTGCAATAAGAAGACAAATTCATCAAGTGAAGGATCACCTAGCATGGAGGACATTGTAAGTTTGTTCCAAACTCCTCCACCACAAAACACAAGAACTAATCAACCAAAAAATACTCAAGGAGTTACTCAAACAGTTCTGGTACAACAAGAAAACATTCCAATGGCTTGGCTTCCGACAAATGCTTCACCTCTTGCTGCTTTCGTGAATTACCATGAAATGCCCAAGAGTCCTGAACAATTTTGCTCAAAATTTCAAGTCAATGATGTGAACAGGATAGTTGAGGAGCATATTAAGATTTTCAAGGATACTCTTCGGAACAGAAGAATTAAGAATGAAGATGTAGCATGTAGGTTGTTTCCTTATTCACTAGGTGAAGACGCTTCTATTTGGTACATCCATCTACCTGCAGGTTCCATCAATAGTTGGCAAAGATTGAAAAACATATTTTTGGAAAAGTTTAGTATTCCTATCACTTCGTTAGAGCTCTACAAATAGTTTGTTGATATCAAAAGGCAAGAGCATGAACCCATCAGTTCTTTCAATAATCAGTTTCACAAGGCTTATACGAGGTTGCAAGCTCCATATAATGTCGATGATGCAATGGCGAGGGAAGTCTATTATGTAGCATTGGATCATCCCACTGCCATGTTTGTGAAGAGGGCAAGAGTACCACCAACTACTCTAACGGAAGCCTATGTCGAAGCTATCAAAGTGAATACTGACTTGGGCATGAATACTCAAGGACTGCTTAATCATATAGGGCATCCGGCTATGCCTAATCAAATTCAAGGAATCAACCAGGCTTTGACATAGCATACTCCTGTAATGAATCCAATTCTGGCACCTAGTAATCAGATGGTGTTGCATCCAGGAACACCCATTTCACAAGATTTACCAGTGCAACCTATGTACTTACAAGGATCATCATCCTCTACGAGGACTCAAGAAGAAAAGGATGAAATGAAAGAGTTAATTGATCAAGTGAAGAGGTTATCCATTGAAGTTAGCCATCTAAGAAATCAAAATAATCATTTACAAAATATGCAAAGGAGTTTCCAAGGAAATCAGAGAGATCAAGGAAATCAAAATAGATATCAAGGAAATCAGAGAGACCAAGGGAATTATCAAGGCTATAATCAAGGATTTTGAGGAACAAACCAAGGATTCCAAAGGCAAAACAAAACATGGAATACATCTCCAAATAATGGGAATGTCCCCTCTCCTTTGGAGAATACTTCAAATTCAGATTCTAGACCAGCAGACAAGGTATTCTTAGCTGAAGCAGCACTATCAATTTGGTGTCAATTGCATAACATAAATCAACATTCTGAGTTGCAATGTATAGAGTTCAAAATAGCTGCTGATATATTTCAAAAGGAGATGCAAAGCATGCAAGCTCAAGATGCTCCTCAAGCAACAACAGGGTATGAGATTGTTCCTACAATGAGGTATGATCAAGCATTGGTTATTGAAGATTTCACATTCTCTCCTGTGATGGATTATGATACAATGAAGTACAATGGAAGGTTCCCTCCAGCATCTGCAAATGGACCAATTGAAAATTTAGATTATTACCCTCCATTCGGTAATGACTTTCAAGCTAAGGAAATAGGGGAAGTACAAGCATTTCAACAATTAGCTAGAAATCTACCAATAAAAAGCTATCAGAGAAATCATAGAGTACAAGATCCGTTAACTACATCAGTTCCTCCTAACAATTTTCAAACTCCACCAAATCCAAATACTAGTAACAATCCAAATTATCCAAAGGATTCACCAGAATATAGACAAAGGGATGTTACTCAAATGGTCACCACAACATGAGAGGTTCAGCCGCGAGACATTCCACAAAGAGTCAATCCTTCACGAGATGCTACTACCACAAATGATGGACTAAAATGTTTAAGCTTAATTATTACTAAAGAATTCAAGAAAGTGAAGGTGAGCATGCCTTTGGTTGAACTGATGAGAATCCCTGAGATCATAAACACAGTTGTAAACAGCCTAAATGATACATCTACTTCAAGGAATGTTACAGCAGGACCTTCCAATTAATCCAATGTTTAAAATGCACATGTTGTGGAAAGTGTACCATCTTGTTCTCAGAATACATCAGCGGGTGCTGATCAGTCTCTAAACTCAGTATGTATATCTCAAGAAGCTACAAAGGATACAAAAGAAGGAAGTATTGTAAAAAATGAAAAGATTGCTAAAGATCAAATTCCACCATCAAGTGATATGGCAAAGAATACACGTTCTAAGACACCAAACAAAAAGTTTGTAGTCTTTTATCAAGGAAGAGATGAACCAACCCCTTTCTTATTATCTATTTCAGGAAGATGCTACATAATTGTTTAATGGATTCAGGAGCATCAAGCAATGTAATGCCACTTTCAATATGTAAAAGATTGGGTTTGATTCCTACCCAAACCACAAAGAAGGTTACACAGCTGGATAAGTCAGAAGTTCCTGTGGTTGGAGAATTAAATAATATACACATACAGTTATCCTCTGATCCAAGAATACAGAGCTACATCAACATCTCAGTTGTTGACATCTCATGTGGATATGGTATGCTCTTGAGTTGAGATTGGTCGAGGAGATTGAATGGGCATGTAGCTACTGATTTCTCACACATGTGGCTACCTTAGAAAGGAATTCCAAATCAAATCAGAATTGATAGTACTCCAAGATTAAAATTGACGATCATAGAATATGGCGAAGATAATGAGGTTCTATTCTTAGAGACTGATCTAGGAAATTATAGGCCAAATATGGAAGAAGTCCTCATGCTACAGGGTTCAAAAATGAAAGAAGATGAAGGTCAAAAATCTTTTGATGAAACTAAAATTTTGCTAGATCACAATTATGAGTCTGCTTCTAATGAAGGAGATGGTACATTCAATTTTTTTTGAAATTTCACACTCAAGAATGTTCGACAAGCAATAGAGTTGGGTCAGCAAGCAAATGTCAAGGATCTATTATTACCTAACTAGTGCTAGATACACGGTGCTTTTCATTCTGAGTTTTCTTGTGCTATGTTTAAAGTTGCCTTGGAACAAGTATATAGGAGAGTTTCACAGGCTACAAAACTAGAAATTCTAGAAGTGAAGAAAGAAGATAACCCTGTAGAATTGCCCACTGAAAGTGAAATAATTGAAAAAGTTGAAAAGAATGAGGATCAATCAAAGAAGGATCCAATCTCACCGAAGACTCCCAAGAAGGGTAAGAAAAAAGAAAATCCAAATAAAACCCCAATAGATCAAGAAGGGAATCAAGTATGGACTTTGCATTTTGATGGGTCCAAGTCAAAACAAGGAGCCAGTGTTCGGTTCGAGTTGATCAATCCATTAGGTGAATCATTCTTGGCTGTGCATAGACTATAATTTCCATGTACTAATAATGTTGTAGAATATGAATCATTAGTTCATGGATTACTGATGGCTATCAAGAAAGGTGCTAAGATCATGCATGTTTATGGAGATTCCAAGGTAATTATCAAGCAAATAAGGAATAAATATGTTTGCCATGATAAGAGATTGAAGAGGTATAGAAACCATGTTTGGGATTTGATTGAAAGTTTTGATGCATTCAACATCAAATCAATTTACAAATCAAAGAATCAGGTTGCTAATTCCCTAGCACAGGCCGCAAGTTCACTTACACCACTTTCCATGAATGGGTTAAAGAAGTTCACAGTGGAGTTGGTTTCAGTGCCATCAGTTTTGGATAATGTTACAAATTTTGAGGTGTTCAATGATGATAAACATATATTGGATTTCATCACAAACTTTGGGGTTTTTGAGGCTCAAATCATACATGAAAAAGATTTGGAACAAGCATAATTTGATCCAAATGGTATCTTGAACCTAAAGAATAACACAATACCATGAGGGGTGATTGAGTTAGAAAGACTCTTCGATTGAGATAAATTGAATGCATTGAGAGATAATAAGATTCAAGGAGATAAATGGGAACTTGTTAATATGGGAATAGATGGTGAAGAAAAGAATTTGTTGATAGGAAAGGTATGTAAACCTGAAGAGAAAGAGGGTATACTCAAATGCATGAAAGAATTTTCAGATATTATAGCATGGAGTTATGATGATTTGAAGACTTATGATACTTCAATCATTACACACACCATTCCTCTGAAACCCAACAACAAGCCATTCAGACAAAAGTAGAGGCTTGTCAATCCACATTTAGAACCAATGATATACAAAGAGGTGAAGAAGTTGTTGAGTGCAAGAATAATATTCCCAATAAGACACTCAATGTGGGTTGCCAATCTTGTTCCTGTCCACCAGAAAAATGGAGAGATAAGACTATGTGTGGATTTTAGGAATTTGAACAGAGCATCTAAAAAGGACAATTATCCATTGCCATCATTAGATGAAGTATTACAAACTATAAATAGTTCCCAGATGATGTCTTTCTTAGATAGATATTCAGGAAACAAACAAGTAATGGTGGAACCAAAAGATAGATTGAAGACTACTTTCACTTGCAAGTGGGGAAATTATGTGTATAGGCGAATGCCATTTGGACTAATCAACGCAGAAGTAACCTTTTAGAGAGCTATGGACATTGCCTTTCATGATTTGATTGGAAAATGTATAATCATATACATGGATGATCTCGTGGTTTTCTCTCACAAAAGGGAAGACCACATAGAAGATTTGAGGAAAGTATTTCAAAGGTGTAGGAAGCATGGAATCTTGCTGAATCCAAAGAAGTGCATGTTTGCAGTGACAAAAGGTAAATTACTGGGACATGTGATTTTAGAAAAAGGAATTTCAATAGATCCAAGTATAATAGAGGCTATTTCCAAAATTGATATGCCTGCAAGTAAGAAGGAGTTGAAGTCATTCTTTGGAAAGATAAACTTTGTCAGAAAGTTCATTACAAGATTTGCAGAGATCATCAAGCCATTGAATGACATGTTAAATAAAGATGCAAAGATAGAATGGACAATTCCTGCAAGAAAGGAATTTGAAGAAATCAAACAAGCTATTGCTAATGCTCCTGTTTTGATAAGCCCAGATTACACAAGGCCATTTTATCTATATTCTTTTGCTTCGAAGCATACATGTACATCAACTCTCACCTAGAGAAATGAAGAAAAAAATGAACACTCGATAGCATTCATGAGCACACCCTTGAAAGATGTCAAGTTAAGATATCCTAATGTGGAGAAGCAAGCTTATGCACTGGTCAAAGCAATCAAGAAATTTAGGCATTACATTTTGAGAAGTAAAATATAGGCTATTGTCCCAGATGTAGCAGTCAAGACCCTACTTATGCAGAATGAATTGGGAGAAAGAAGAGGCAAGTGGGTTGCCACTATTCAAGAATATGATATTGAGATACAACCAATTAAGCTTGTTCGAGGACAAGGATTGAATCAAACAATTGCCACTGAAGGACCAGGGTCGGTGCAACAAGTTTATACTCTTGAAGAAGTGTCACCTGATGAGTGGTACAATGACATCATATATTACCTGCTAAATCAGAAATGTTCAGCACAAATGAATTCAACCCAGAAGAGAGCTTTGAGGACAAAGAGTCAATGTTTTATGATCCAAGGATCAGTGCTATCTTGAAAGAATCATGAAGGGATATATTTGAGATGAGTAGGAAATGATGAAGCAAGTGAAATAATGGGACACTTTCATAGCAAATTTGGAACATGTCACAGAGGTGGTTTAGCTACAGCACACTAGATTTTGAGATTAGGCTATTATTGGCCTACTTTGTTTCAAAATGCATATTATCATGTCAAGAGATGTCACATGTCAAGTATCTGCTTCGAGAGAAAGAAGTCCAACCATGCCACTTCAGTTGGTGATCGAAGTAAGACCTTTTACTCAATGGGGTTTGGACTTTATTGGTATGATTAACCCACCTTCCTTGGCACAACATAGGTGTATTTTGACTGCTATTGATTACTGCACCAGGTGGTCTAAAGCTCATGCATTAAAATTTTGTACTTTTGATGTTGTGATTAAAATTCTTGAGGAAAATATTATCACTAGGTTTGGATGTCCACATGCACTTTTTTGTGATAATGGTTCTACTTTTACTTCGTTGAAATTTTATAATTGGGCTTTTGAATATGGCATCACACTGAAATTTTTGTCAAACTATTACCCGCAGGGAAATGGCCTAGCAGAATCCACCAACAAGAACTTACTAGGTGCAATTAAGAAACTTTTGGACAAAAACCCGAGGGATTGGCATACACAGCTTAGATTTGCTCTTTCGGCAGATAGAACAAGAATAAAGAGTTCCCTAGGTACATCCCCTTATCATCTAGTTTGTGGCTAAGATCTTGTATTCCCAATCCAACTAAGAATTCCCACATTGCAATTTATGCAGGATTACATGGAAGAAAATGAAAGAGTCCAAACTAGGTTGTCACAATTGCTTCATTTGGAAGAAAAATGAGACATGGCATTAGAAAATTTTGCAAAACATCAGGGAACTATGAAGAGGTAGTTCAAAAGACAAGCTAAGATCAAGTCCTTTCATATATCTAATTTAGTTTTATACTAGGACAAAGCTAAAGAAAGAAAGGGTGAACACAACAAATTTGATAATCCCTGGAAAGGCCCTTACCATATTGCTGAAATTTTGGGAGAAAATGCTTTCAAACTAAAAATACTCACTAGAGAATCCATTCCATTGCCCGTCAATGGGCAATTCCTGAAACATTATTTCCAACCCTAAGTTCCTTCAGTGACTTATTTGTACATAGTTAGGTTATTTGTTTCCTTCTTTCATAGGTTAGTTTAGGTTAGATTTGTTGCTTTTGGTTTGTTTGCTTTTTGTTGCAGTTTTGGTTTTTCCTGGGGTCCCATTTCTTGAGTGACGATTTCAATTCAAACACATTCTAGTTGACTTTATGAGGTAATGTTAAGTTTATTTTGGGAATAAATATTCATGAAATTCTTTGAGTTAGAAGGTAATTTTCTTCAGATTGTCTATTTGTTAAGATTTGTACTTGACTCAAGAGTGGAATCATACATTGCATTTTGACATGGAGATCTTTGATTATATGTTAAAAATGTTCAATCTTAAAATGAATGCTTTTTGTTTTCTTTTGATAAACTTGCATCAGATGGATACATCCATTGTGGACTCCATTGTTAGTGTTCGGTAGCATGTTGCTTGCTTTAGGAGGATAAATCGACTGTTTAGAGCAGCTTCAACTGTTTTGAGATCTTATATCTTTTCACACTTTTAAAATTTAGAGGTACCTAAGTGAATCTTTGTGATCTCGCATTAAGTGAAAAATCTAAAGGTCCACCTCTGTCGCCATCAAAATTCCACACCCAGCTAGCTAAGTTATCAACGTAACTTTTGCCTTCAAAAAGCATGTGTTGCAAGGGTAGCGGTATTGCATTGTACTCTGCCAAATATAAGCTTGTTGAAAATCAAAAGAAAAAGAAAAGAAAAGAAAATCACATTCACACTATAACTCAGTTAGATGGATGATCAAGTAATCTTTACTGGGACTATGAATGCCTAACTGGCAGTAGGGCTCTGCTCGAGTGGAATTACGAGAAAAACCCATCGGGACTATAGACGCTCGCTGGCAGCGAGGCCATGTCCAGGTAGTTCATGAAGTGTGTACTAATCACATAGCTTAATGCAAAAGAACTTAGATGACCTTAGTTTCTGATGGATGGGAATGAACTCAACTACACACACTTGAATCTTCCGGATATGAATGGTTGTGCTAAACTTTTGATTTTGACTCTTTGATCAAGTATGCATGTTTATTTGGCCTAATATGTGGGTGTGCGCAGGAATTTTGAAGTTGTGATTCTTGTTTATCTTTGGAATGCTTGAGATTTTATTTTAATCATTATTCTAAAAATGCTTAACTATGAAGTGTCTCGATACAATCTAGGATTCTTCTTCCCTTTTGAATGCGTTTCCTAGCCAATTGACGTCTTTAAAGGAGTTATTCGAAGTCTTTGGGTCTAGATTGGGTTTTTATCTTTGAAATGTTGATGAAGGGGGTAAATCATAAAACACACACAACAACAAAAATTGATCATAGAAAATAGAACTTTATTTATTGATTTAGATGACTTATTACATTACAAAAGCTCAAATACAATAAGAGGAATCAACCCTCCACAGGCTGGTACACATTACAACTTCCTATCCCCAAACTTCAGAATCATCCACCTTTTGTAACCCCAAATCAGCTAGGGTTTCTATTTTCCCACCTATTCTTGACTCTACACTTCCCCCCTTATATCTACTATTGCCCAGGGTTCCCAAAAATGGTTATTAATAGCCTTTTTTGGCGGCCAACAACCTAATTTCAAAATTTGCATCTCCCTCCAAAAATAGGTCAACTTTCGGGAGCCATAACTTTTGATCTGGGTGTCTAATTGACGAACCGTTTTATGGGTCAGAAAGCTCATGGAGTGCTCTACGTTCTAAGAACCTGCTTTGCCAGTTTTGGCCATTTTTAGGCCCGTACAGGGCCGTTTAGTGCCTCAAACCTGAGTTTGAATAATTTTTAGGCATTTTTCAGGAAATAGAAACTTTATTATCTTTAAGCTCGCAAATGATCTTTATGTGATTCCTTTGCCAAAGGTCTTATTTTTCAATTACAAAACTTCCTGCAAAATTTCACTTCATTCCGTGCCCAAATACAAACTTTCTAAAAATAGCGAGTTGCTATTTTTAGTAGTTTGGTAAAACTGAAAGTTTTACATCATTATTCAAGCGATTATGGAACCAGAACCACAAATTTTGTAAATAAATGGAAAGAACATCAACAATTTTGAAACACATCTTTTTTTGGGTGATGTAAGATTGCCCTTACACCACTAGATGCTCCTACATTAGACACCCAGGGTAATTTGAGAAGTGATCCTATCACGTCTCAATTGTTTGTGTGAGGAAAACCCAAATGGGAAACCTCTACCTTAGACAACCAAGAAGAATCTTCAATAGGCCTTCCTTTCCATTTCACCAAATATTCTTCATATTGCCTGTTCTGAGTACTTCTTCCCACATGGCTATCCAAGATCTCTTCTGTCTCCTCTGTTGAAGTAGATGCCGGAATACTCCACTGTTCTTCTGTTGGTCCATCCTCTATTCCACCTTCACGATATTCTGATAAATTAGCAATGTTGAAAACAAGGGAAATATTGATCCCACTCGGCATCTCTACCTCATATGCATTTCCTGAATCATGCTTCTTCAGGATTATGCATGTTCTAAATTTCTTCATTTTTAGCTTATTATATATTCCAATTGGGAACCTTTCTTTTCTCAAGTGAACCATGATTTCATCTCCTTCCTAGAACTCCTCATATCTCCTCTTTTGATCTACCTTAGCCTTGTACTAAATATTCATCTTATTAATGTGCCTTCTCACCTCTTCATGCAAATTCTTCATGTGTTCTGCAAAGTCTTTGGCTTCAGCACTTGTCTTTTCTCCTTTCTCCAACTTCCCTAACTCAGAAGCATTTCTTGGGCTATTGCCATATACAATCTGGAATGGTGATTTACTAGTACTCCTATTGAAAGAATTGCTGTAAGCAAATTCTGCCTGTGGTAAAATCAAATCCCATCCCTTGGGCTTACCTCCTACTAAGCATCGTAGCAAGTTACCCAAACTCCTATTCACCACTTCCATCTGTCCATCAGTTTATGGATGGTGTGCATAATTGAACTGCAAATCTATCTTCAACTTCTTCCACAATGTCCTCCAAAAATAACCAACAAACTTGGTATCTCGATCTGAAACTATGCTCTTTGGTAGACCATGTAATCTCACCACCTCTGAAAAATAATTCAGCAATATGGACAACATCATTAGTCTTCTTGCAAGGAATGAAATGTGCCATCTTCGAGAATCTATCCACCACCATAGAAATGGAATCATGTTCTCTCTGTCCTTGGTAAACCAAGAACAAAATCCATACTAATATCATCCCACGGCTTCTCTGGTACAGGTAGTGGCTGATATAGACCTGTATTCTAACTTGCTCCTTTTGTCATCTGACATACTCTACAACTTTGCATAAATTTCCTCACATCCTGTTGTAACTGTGGCCAATAATAATTTTCCCCAACAATAGCGATAGTCTTATCTCGACCAAAGTGTCCATCCAATCCTCCACTATGCTTCTCCTTAATCAGGTTATCTCTCATAGAACTCCTTGGAATGCACAACTAGATTCCTCTAAACAACATGCCATATTGGATTATGAAATCCAACCATTTTGTCCTATCCAAAGTAACAGGTTCCAAACAAGCTTTCCAGGCCTCCGCAAAATATGGATCTTCAGGATACAAACATTTGAGCTCATCGAACCCAACAACCTCTATCATCATTTCTGTCAACAAATTTTGCCTTCTGCTCAAGGCATATGCAACTCTGTTGGACTTCGCACTCCTATGCTTCAAAACAAAAGTATAGCTCTACAAAAACTCAACCCATTTTAAATGCCTTTGGTTCAATTTTCCTTGACTATTAAGATACTGCAAAGCCTGATGATCAGTATATAAAATAAACTCTTTTGGCAACAAATAATGTCTCCATTTCTTCAAAGCCTAAACTATTGCATAAAATTCCTGATCATAAACAGAATACTTTTCTTGGCATCATTAAGCTTCTCACTAAAATAGGCAGTGGGCTTACCTTCTTGGCTCAAAACAACTCCTATACCACTACCACTAGCATCACAATCTACCTGAAATACCTTATTGAAATCTGGAAGTGCCAAAATAGGTTGTTCTATAACTTTCTGCTTCAATGTATCAAAGCTCTTGTCTGCTCCTTTAGTCCATCTAAACTCTTTTCTATCCCCTCTCATTGTCTCTGTTAGGGGTGCACAAATGCTACTAAAATTTCTGATAAACTTTCTGTAAAAACTTGCCAAACAATGAAAAGATCGTACCTCTATGGCACTCCTTGGTGTAGGCCATTCAATGATAGCCCTCACCTTCTCTAGGTCCATCTTAAGACCTTCCTCTGAGACAAGAAATCCTAGGTATACCAACTCCTTCTTTGCAAAGCTACATTTCTTTAGATTGATCAAGAACTTCTCCTCCCTTAGGTTCTCCAAAACTCTTTTGATATGCATCATATGGTCATCCCAAGTCTTACTGAAAATAAAAATGTCATCTAAATAAACAATAACAAAACTTCCCAAAAATTCTTTTAGTACCTCATTCATGAGCTGCATGAATGTGCTCGGTGTATTGGTTAGCCCAAATGGAATGACTAACCAATCATACAAACCTTCCTTGGTCTTGAAGGCTGTCTTCCACTCGTCTCCTCTGATACGGATTTGGTGATACCCACTCTTCAAGTCAATCTTCATGAAGTACTTGGCTCCACTCAAACAGTCCATTATGTCATCCATTCTAGGCAATGGAAATTTGTACTTGATTGTGATCTTATTGATGGGTCGAGAGTCTATACACATTCTCCACTCTCCATCTTTCTTTGGTGCTAGTACTGCAAGTACCACACATGGACTTAGGCTCTCTCTTATCAGTCCCTTCCTTAACAACTCTTGAACTTGTTTGTTCAACTCTTTACTCTTAGCAGGAGTCATTCTTTGGGCTGCCTTATTCGGCAAACTAGCTCCTAGTATCAAATCCATTTGGTGACTTATTTTCCTCACCGGTGGTAAACCTTTTGGTACATTATCAGAGACAATATCTTGAAATTCTTCCAACAATTCTGAGACTTTTGCTAGTACATCTTCACATTTCTCTTGACTAAGCATAGGAATCAATGCAAAGCAATGACGCTCATGCTTCATACCCTCCAAATATTTCCTACCATCTACCAAGCAAATTATGGCAGTACTGCATACCTTTTCTTCCACCTCCATCAAGGGCTTCAACTTATGATGAACTCCATCATTTGTTAGGGAATATGTGTTGGCATGGCCATCATGGACAACGCTCCTATCATACTACCACAACCTCCCTAATAGCATATAACATGCATCCGTCAATATGATGTCACACAACACCTCATCATAGTAGTCCCCAATCTTGAACTTCACTAAACACTACTCATTGACCAAAGCTCTATGGTCTTTCTACAACCATGCAATCCGATATGGATGTGGATGCTTTCTTCTTGTCAACTTCAACTTGTCAACCATCTCCTCTGAAACAAGATTATCAGTGCTTCCACCATCAATAATAATATCAAAAGACTTACCTTCACATTTGCACCTTGTGTGGAATAAATTTTTCATCTGATTTGGTTCTTTCTCCTCATTCAACAAGGTTCTTCTGACAACTAGGGTTTCTCCCCTTTCAGCATCTTCAGAATGCTCAGACTGTGCATCTTCATCTACATGTACAACTCATGCATTACTTTTAGGTCTTTTATTCATCCTTCCTTGATGTTGCGGACACTCATATGCTCGAAGCCCTTCTTCTCCACATTGGAAAAAGGTTCCTCTAAAACCTCCTCTTCCAGGTCTGCCTCTTCCTCTTCCTTTTTGCTCACCATTGTTCTAGTCATGAGGGCGGTAGGCATTATCCCCTCTCTGATTTTGACTAGTGCAAGCCTCTTCATTTTTCTTTTGATCTTCATTACGGCCTCCATAGGGTCTTCCACCAGTCTTTCTGCCTTGGCCTCTTCCCCTTTGCTTGCTATTGAATCTTTTATTCAACTTCTCTTCCACCTTCAGGGAAAACTGGTCGCATCTTTTATGGTGGTCATTTTGACTAGGCTTAGCTCCTCTTGAATACTCGGCCTCAACCCATTAATGTAGTGGGCTACCTTCTCCTTGTTGGGCTCTGCATGGCCTATCTTGATAGTAATTTTATAAAACTCTTATGTATACTCCTTAATAGACTTGTTACCTTGCTTCAGTCCTTGTAGCTTCTTCAGTAGCTCTATCTCATAGTCCACAGGAATGAACTGCTTCTTCAGTTTCTCCACCATGTGATCCCATTTGGTGATCTTTCCTTTTCCTCTTCTATTCCTCTCTAATTGGACCTCCTTCCACCAAATACTAGCATGGCCCTTCAACTTTGTTTTTGTAAACTTGACCCGATCTGGGTCCTCCACATCTTCATAGTCAAAATACTCCTCCATGTCATTGATCCTATCAATAAGCTATTCTGGATTCAAATCTTCAAAATATGTAGAAACTTTGATCCTAGGCCTCTTTCCAATCTTCAAAATGGCCCTCAACAACCTAACTTCTGCAGGATCTCATTCAAAATCACCTTTTTCTTTGGTTTGCATAACTCATTCCATGAAAACACCCATAAATTCAGCATGTTTTCTCAATACATGATGATGCAAAATCAGCACTTATTTCATTTTGGTGCCCATTTTATATACACTAAAGGAAAATCAGCGCCTTCTCTTTAGGGTGCACTTTCACCCTAAGCTTGTATGTACACTTAAAATATATGCACATACATATGAAATTTGTGCTTTTAACATAAGTTTATCAATCCTTATGATGAGAATAATTGATGATATTTCATTTTACAAGACAAGGAAGTTATCTCAAGGAAGGAGAATGGAGACAGCTTGCACATGAGAAGTTCAAAGCATGGAAAAGTGTTGCTTGAGTTCATAAAGAAGATTTCATTTCCGGGAGGAGCCTCACTTAACCTTGTACATTCATCATACAGAGGTTCATTACCATGGCCAAGCTTCTGAAAGTCGTCCATTTCATACATTGACAAGGTCAAAAACTTCCATCTTGCATGAGTTTACTCCAAGAGTTCATGCACAAGGTGTCTTCTACTCCAAGAGTCCCGAGCCAGAATGAAAACATCCTACACAAGAACATCATCAAGAATATCATGAGATGAGATGAGAAATGAGCAAGTTCATCAAGCAATCCATGAATTACATTCAAAAGTACAATTGCATGAAAGACAACATGAAGTTCAAAATTCCCAATTTGCAAGTTCAAAAGCAGCCAAGTTCCAAAATTGAGAATTTCAAGACTATTCCAAATATGATAGAATTTGGGAAAATATTTTGAGGAATGTGAACACGTTGAAGGTCAAACCAGCTTGCTCGATGCTGAGGTGGTATGTGCACAACATTGATCCAATCACAGTCTGCCACATCACTCATTCATATTCAATGTTCCAAAAATAGTAATTTTTGTAACTAATTGCCTTGTTGTCTCAATCTTGGGCATTGATTCTCAAATCAATCCTGGCCATTCATATAATTTTGGAGCCTATATAAGGCCCATTTCTCTCATTTGTCAAGGAGGAAGATTGGTTAGCTCACACAAGAGTAGAGGTAGAATAGGAGTAGAGTAGAGGAGACTTCTTGAAGTCATTGAAGAGACATTGTGAAATTGTTGTAATTATACATTTCCAAAATCAATACAAGCTCATTATTGGTTCTCATGGTGATTTGTGTGGTGATGGAATGTTAGCATGGTTTCAAATTATTGAATATGATGGAGAAATGTTTCCAAGTAGCTTAGAAATAGATTAGGAGTGCATTGATGTAATGAATATATGTAAAGATATTTGATGAATTGTTCTTGGTTCATACTTTTTTTGGATTGTCCAGGGTATTGCACTTTCCAAAGTTAAAGACTGAACCTTCATTTGCTTTAGTTTGGTTGTGAATACTTGTTCAAGCTGCGCCAGCTATGGGTGTTTGAACGGAGGTTTGTAATATGAAAATTTTTGAGTTTCCTTAGAAGATTGCACCTACTTCATGTAGTTGTTGGTTCTCATGGCAAAGCGGAGTTAGGTTTCATGAGGAATTTGTCTATCCAAGCATGTTTCATTATATCATTGTCCTTAGAATAGCTTTCTCAACCCTTATCTTTTGCCTTTTCTTTCATAGCCGGTTAGAGTAAGTTCCACTTCACAAGAAGGAGAATAACATATTTAAAATGGAATAAGGAAGTCAATTCAGCGTAAGTCCCTTTGTGTGTTTCAGCAAAATCACATCAACTATTGAGTCTATCCATTGTAAGTCAAGATCTAACATATCATGAACCTTGGAGTTGTCTCATTAGATCACATCATTTAATCTTTGAGAGACTTTGTTCAAGAGAGGATAGAATACTTAGTATTTTATTTTGAGTTTACATGTGCATAAAAAACAAATCAACAAAGAGGCTATTAGCCTCTATGTTTAATCTAACTTATTTATTCACTATGCAGGTACAGGTACGTGAAGACCATTCATCAATGTCATTTGTTACAACAATAATAAATGCTAAGATAGCCTTGAAGAGTACAATCATGTTCAAGCCTTGAGAACAATCATGAAGACTTTCTTGCAGTAGTCATAATAGAGTAGTGGGCATCAGAGTTAGAATGACTTTTACAAATCTGAGTTTGAAAGTTACAACCAAGATGAAAAAAGACGGTTAAAGTAAGAGTATTCATATCACTGTCGTAGAGATCCATTGAACAACATATGCAAGAATAAATCGTCATATTGCAAGTGATGAGAGACAAGCTAGCAATTCAGAAATATACAGATCTAATGCCGCACAAACAGTATTAAGAACATAAACTATAGTGTCAGAGTTTGAATAATAAAATGAGACAGTGCTTTTAACGTTGCCTAAATATTGCAAGGCAAAGATGCCCTGACAGTCATCATAGAAGGAAAGGAAGCATCCTTTTAAAAGTCAACAGAACACTCAAGGCATGTAAAAGGGACCAAAGTACAATCATATAGTATGAAAGACCCCTTTTTTCACTAAGTCTCATTCACCAGGAGCAGTCTTTTAGAAACAGAATGAATGCAAAAATAGATCCTTAGAAGGAGCAGTAGTAGGTATGAAACGAAAAATGACAGTCATGAACAACATATGGTGTGTGACAGCAAGCAGGTTAAGGAACCATAGTCAGAGTCATCACAAACAACATCAAGATGCAGTCATGAAGCTTGTACAAAGAGCTTAATACTTTCACAACCACAAAAGAACAACAGCTCAAAGATAGAAGGGTAGCAGTCATGATGGAGCCAATAATATTCAGCTTACTACAATGAATAGTCAAGCCTCAACACATTGGGAACAACTACAGAATATGCCATATAACAGTCATCATTACCATCTATATGCTGAGAAAAAAGGAAAAAGAGATACAAATCCATGTAACAGCCTGTCAAGGGTTTCAATGCCCTATATAAACCCTCCAAATGGTACAGATAGTCATATAGGACTAGAGATATATCAGAAGTGGTCATACATGAGAAAGTAACATCATAATAAGGTAATGAGAGCACTTGAAATAAACAACACAGTATTAGTGGTACAGGAAGAAAAATGATTGTAGAAGTCACCAAAATAAAAAAAATTAATATTACAAATAAATTTCCTTTAGATTATTTTTGTATTTAATATAAATGTTTCATATGGAATGAGGATCACTAATTATTGTATTGCATTGTAGTGTATGGAATGGGTGGAAGAATTTCAACAGAAGGAGATGTATATAGCTATGTAATTCTACTTTTAGAGTTGTTGACAAGTAGGAGACCTACAGATGACATATTTATAGAAGGAATCAATCTACCAAAATGGGTAGCTGTACATTTTCCAAATAAAATCACAGAAGTGGTGGATAATAACATGCTTGGAGATGTTACAGAATTAGATTTATCCATGGCATTGTCATGCCTTACTCAAGTTATGAAAGTAGGGTTGGCTTGCAAAAGGGAGCTGCACAACAACGTTCAGATATGATGGAGATAGCTGTAGGATTAGAAAAAATAACAAGGGCATTTCTTGGCACTATCTTTCCAATTGCCCATAGATATCTGACCTTTACTTGAGAGTTCAAGTGGTCTAAGAAATACTAATTTAGGGAAAGATGAAAATTGGTCCACATCTACATCTTAGCTCTTCACTCAAGTTGACAACAGCGATTAATTATTGTTTCCTTGTTTTTAATAGTATTTCTTGTAAAAGAGTAATATTTTAAATTTATTATATGGATTTAGAATATTGTAAGGTTAGGAAGTTATGGCATGTATAATGTTTGGCCAAAGTCCAAGAGATTTAGAGATGGTTTATAACTTTTAGTCATTTATAAGGCTATGTTGAAAAGTAGAAAAAATTCCAAAAAAAAAGGATGTGAGTTTTTATTAGTCCTTCTCGTAGGAATATGCAATTGAATTTATTGGTTTTTAAACTAATGTCATGTCAACATGCAAACAAATTTAATGCATTTAATGGGTCATCCATTACATTAAACTTATTAAACTTGTGGGCTCATTTTAAACCAAAATATAAACTGCTTGTAACAAATAGAAAAGGAGAAACACCCACCTTATCCATGGCTATCAACACTTCTACAATTCTCTCTGCAGATGAATCACGACGTTCGCTGTTATTTGCTCTGGTTACCTAGGCTGCTTCCCAGTCTCAACGTTGTAATCATTTTTTTAAAGCTATAGTTTTTAAAGCAATTTATTTTATTGTATTACATTTCTTTCAACTTTTTAATTTATTAGATATTTGTAAATATTTTAACATATTTTTGTTTGGAATATATATCTCGATGGGACTGTGATCAACCCTCTATATTTTTGTTTGGAATATATATCTGAATGCTGCTTCGTGTAATATATTCTTTCAAATTCAGGTGGGTTTTCAATTTTTTTCGGTAGGGTTTCTTTCTTCTGTTGTTCTTTCTAATGTGATTTATATGATTTATTCATTTAGTAACAAGAGGGCAATAGTGATCAGAGAGGCCTGCACAGCAGAAACAGAGTTTCATCATTCACTGGCCTCAGACACTATCCCTATCCTTCTCCCAAGCACATGTGAATGCTCTACACCTTCCACAACAAGCTTCTGTACTTACTAGCCACAGGCTATTCATCAATCAGGGACTTACAATACATCTAATTTGCCTCTCGCAAATCTTTCTCTACTTGCTAATTGTTAAAACTCCCAGATGCAGAGCATATGGCTCTTTAGGAACCAAATACCTAATGATAACAGAACTTCATCTTTCCAACCATTCCATCAATACCATTAATAGTAGCTTTTGAAGTTTTTATGCATCTAATTTTGTGTTTACTTTCTTCAGCTTTAGGAGTTCAGGTGCTATGTAACCTTGAGAAGCAAAAGCTTCTACCATTGTAATCTTTGAACTTGGGTTCATAAGCTCATGAAGCCCAATGTTAAAAAGATGGGCTTCATAATTTTCATCTATTAGTATGTTCTTGGATTTGAGGTTGCCATGTATGACGGGTGTTCGGAGGCTAGTGTGAAGATACGCTAGATACCTGGCAGCACCTAATGCAATTTTGTGCAGCTTAGCCCATCCAAGTGCTACTCTGTTTCGATCTAAAAAAAAAAAAACTAAACAAGATCAAATTTTGATCCATAAGCATGCAGCATGCCATAAGACCAAAGCATGCTAGATATTTTTAGTGTGAAAGAATATATACTTCATTATTAGATCACATGCACTATTTGTTGTAAATCCTAAAACTACAGCCTTAGAGGTATGTCTTGCAAATGGATTTCACAGAACTAAAATATCGTCATTTTTGCAATGAAATAAGGTCAGTTCTTTATCTTTTTGTTCATGAAGAAACTGGTATACACCCATACCATGATCAATGCAAATGCAATGGTATATATAGATATGTCTATACCCTCAGTTTAGTCCTTAGCTTTGCTATGAGGTTGAAACCTGAAAAGGTACAAAATTGTATATCCATACAAATGGCCTAGTTAATAGGTTTAACTAGGCATATGGGATCCCCCTTGTATTTCGTAAACAGGTAAATCATTCATAGACAATAGATCTATTAAAATTCATATCGCTTAAGGAGCACCATAAGTGATCTATATCTCACCATAGAAGATAAAAGATAGAAGAAATAGATATCATAAAACTCGGGCATGCAAAACTAAGAGATCACCAAATAGTTTTTATTCTTTATGAGCATTTTACACACTAGGTGCATATATCACCAAATAGTTTTTAATTCTTTATGATCATTTACACTTAGGTGCATATATCTTGTTAAAATGGATTTATAACTATGTACTTCTTTAAGTTTTGTGTTCCCCATATAAGAGCCTCTTTGCCTGCATCTGCAATTGAAGAAAGAGAACACGAGTTCAGTTGGACCTACTACAATTCCTAAATACAGGCATCCATAATACATTTTTCCCTCTTCTCTTTCAGGGGAAAATTCCTATGCATCAAAAGCATCTAGATTTGTCATTTGGGCATCTTAAAATTTAGAAGAGCAATGTGTCTATATTCATAATCTCAGTTTAAATTTCCCTGTAATGCAAGCTAAGATTTTGAGCTAGTGCTGCTTAGGGCTGAAGTGCTAATTAAGGATTCTTAGCACACCCATGTCCAAAACACTTTTTCAGAGTATTTCTCCCGTACAGGGTGCTCACCTATTGCCAAAAGCAAGGGAATTCAGGTGATTCAGGGATCATACCTAATTGCAAGAGAAAAACCCAAAGCTAATAGTCTCAATTATGCCTACCAAGAAAACAGATGAGTTGTGTAAGCATTGCACAGCAGTAATGAACATGCACTGGTGCATCACTTTTTTTGTCGTAAACTTTTAACTTTATATTTAAAAACTTTAGGAAATGTATGGTAATGGTTACACTGCGGTTTGCAGGATCAATCCAAGCAAGAACTTTTTTCTAATTTGAATTTAGGAAATACATAACTGAAATTTAAGCTAAAAGACACCACTCACTGTGCAGAAGGTGTACCAGGTTTCCTAATCATAGATAACCAGCTTCTCCCCACTTAGACCTGCATAAAAAGCCTGCATCCCAACTAGATGATTGTGTCTAATACAACCTGGTGACAAAATTTTGCACCATTTCAAACTTTTTCAAATGTATAGAGACACAAAGTTTCATCAGTCACAGCCACCGTAAGATGCATAGGAATAAATGGTGCGGATACAGAAATAAAGATGAGTGCGGAGGTTGCCAGATGTAAGCACCCGCAGCAATGAAAAACAGCTCAAGCTTGAAGCGGAGAAGGCCACGTGGAGGCAGCCGGGAAGAGATAAAAGCCTTCATTTATTTTATTAAAATTTAGCAAGCTACGGAAAATGCTGAGTTTCAATATTAAGTCATATGGTGGGTCCCTCATGGAATGAAGTCCCTCATTTAATTAAATGAGCCACTTTATTGTAGAAACTCAAATTGACGCAGAAGCCACCACATGTCAACACTCGAGAGCAATAGAAAATAAGTTAAAATGAAGTGGAGAAGGGCACGTGGCTGCAGTGGAATGCAAAGAGAGGAAATGAGAAACTTGCCGAAGCCACCACATGCAGCAGCCCGCACAAAGAGAAACAATGCTTTATCTCATTTAATTAAATGCATCAAATGTGTCACGGGATTTTATAAGACGCTGAGGCTTTAATTAAATGCATCAAATGTGTCACAGGATTTTATAAGACGCTGAGGCTTTAATTAAATGCATCAAATGTGTCACGGGATTTTATAAGACACTGAGGCTTTAATGAAACGGCTCGAGCATTTTGAAGCCACCACGTGGAGTAGTCGTCCACGCATAGGAAGAATTTGATGTTTCATTTTGTTTCACTAATGCAAAGTTACGGGGTTTTATAAGAAAGTTTTTTATTAATGAGACAAATGAGGTGTGAAACTTATTAAATATAAGTTTCTCTTCTATGCTTATGGGAAAGGTAGGTTTTAAAGAAAATATTTTATATTGCCTCTCATTTTAAATGGTGGGTCCCTATGCTTGTAAAATGATGCTTTATAAAATAAGATACTGGGTAACTTTTCCATGAGAAGGTAAAAGAAACTTTTAACTCAAGGGGGTTAAAAATAAAGTGAAACCCTAAATGTGAGCAGCCATTTTTATTTTATGAGCAAGCTACAGGAAAATAGCGGCAGAGGTTTTCTTTCATGACACAGAGATGCATTTTAGTGCCAGATATAGCCATAGGCAAAACAGAAAGCCACAGTTTAGTTTCAAATGCCGGATTTGGTACCGGATTATGCAGAGGCCATTGAGAATTTGTTGAGTTTTTCAGGCTATAAATGGGCAAATTTGAGACACATTGAGGGGTTCTTCTTTAGATATGTTCAGAGTTCTACATTTTCTAAGGATTAGAGATTTGAGAGCAGCAATAGATATTTTATTTTGCCTCTATAGTGTCTTTTGATGATGATTGTAATAGTTTATCCTGTGCAACAATTTTGTTTTTGTAAATGTATTCTTTCATTCAAATATGAGATGGTGTTCTGTGCATATGGGAATATCTCTATTTCTTGCTTTTTCTCTGCCTCTATTTAATATGTTTTAGAACTGAGTTTTAATCATGCATATTTTACTTTTTAAATCCAGTCAAATCTTTCAGAGTTAACATTGTGCAAATAATTGTTTCAAATCCAGCGGATTGCCATAGATTAGGCATTTATTTTCTGCAAAATTTGGTTTTCTTTCTAACCTTTTTCTTAAAACCCCATTGAAGAATGGAAGAGCCAGCTTCCTTAAATTCTGGAGGTTGTTTCCGAGAAGCATTCCCACATCTCAGAAACTTCCCATGTTGCTGTTGGATTACACCCACAGATTTATGCATCAACACAACCCAATTCCTAAATGGAAGAGACAAACTCCTCTAGCTTCCTTATACACTTATCTCTAAAAAGCCTAATTGCAATCATCTCGCCATTTCTTTGCAGCGTGGCTTTATACATAGTCCCATAGCTAGGTTTCCCCAATACTTCTCCATTTGCATTTAGAATATCATCAACAGTGAGCCCTTCACTTCCTTCAAAATACATCAATTGTTGCCACAGTGATAGAACAATGTGCATGCTGCCTTTTGGAAAGAGTGTCCATGTTGTAAAGAATGGCCACACTACCATGAATGCCATGTGGTAACTTGCATTTGGAAGAAAACCATGTAGAGGAGAGAAATGAGCCCACCATGGTGTAGATGTGGCCTCCACATAGGAGCCACGGAGCATGTTCTAAAAACCATCTTACCACATAAAACTAGACAAGGAAACCAACTTACCATAAAACTCAATGGTTAGACCATTTTTCAAACTACTACAAAGAAAACATATGAATTACTTAGATCATTTTTTCAAACTACAACGAAGCTAACTTATCAATGTGCTTAAATAATTCTTTTCAAGAAGAGAGAAGAATTTTTTCTGGAGGCAAAGGCCAAGGGAAATTTGGCTTAAAGGAGGTGACAAGAATACATTCTTCTTCCATCTATCTACTAAGATCTGGAAGGCTTCCAACTCCATAAAATCTATTCGGTCTCAAGATGAGACAACGCTCACAGATCTAGAGGAGATTAAAAAAGAAGCAAGGAACTACTACAAAGGTCTCCTCACTAATTTGAGTAACCAGGGTGACGATGAGGCAATGATCAATTTTCTTCCAAAACTGGTTGCTAAGCAACACAATAAAGAAATGTTGAAAGAGTTCTCCATGGAGGAAGTCAAGGTGATAGTTTTCTCTATGCCAGGTGAGAAACCTTCGGGCCTGGATGGATAGACTGGTATTTTCTTTCAAAAATGCTGGGATACTATAAGCAAGGACATTTATTTGGTCGTGGAGGAAACTAGGAAGTCTAGAAAGGTGCTCAAAGAAATGAAAACCACATGTCTTATGTTTATCCCAAAATCAAAATCTCCCCAAAGCTTCGAAGAGTGTAGGCCAATCTTGTTGTGCAACTTTGTTTATAAGATAATATCCAAAGCAATGGAAATGAGATTAGCTGGCTTTCTACCTGAATTAATTTCAGAGGAGCAAAGGGGATTCGTGCTAGGTAAAGAAAATCCTAAGGGGGCAATCTTAACTCATGAAATCTTACACTCACTTAACAAGGGTAGAGATGCAGTAATGCTCATCAAATTAGATATGTCAAAATCATACGACAGGATGGAGTGGAATTTTCTTCTAGCCATGCTAAAAAAGTTGGGCTTCTCAAAGGATATCTACAAATGGATTTCCTCTTGTATTATAAGTTTCAGGATCTCAATCCTGGTTAATGGAAAAGAATATGAGGCTTTTGAACATTCTAAAGGATTGCGGCAAGGAGACATCTCCCTACCTTTTTATCCTCATGTTAGAAGCTCTCACATGGGCTATCAAAGAAGCAAATAGAAGGTCTGATTGGCAAGGAATTAGATTTAAAGAATGCTATAGGACTCTTACATGCATGCTCCTTTTGCAGATGACAATCTTGTTTGATCAAGCCACACTGAAGGAAGCTAGTATAATTAAGAAAACAGTGGAAAGTTATTGCAATATTTCAGGCCAACTCATCAATTACTCCAAGTCAGTGGTCTACTTCTTCAATGTCCCTCCAACTATTCAAGTAGAGATCAATAAAATTTTTAACTTCAAAATCAAAGCTTGCTCCAGAAGATATTTAGGGTTACCTCTTTTCAGTGGAAGGCACAAGAATAACCTTTGAACTAATGTCATTCATAACTTGCACTCCAAGATGGCCACCTAGAAGGGGCATTGGCTCTCACTGGTAGGCAGAATTGTAATGATCAAAGTTGTCTTAGCCGCAGTACCAATCTATATGATGTCAATCTTCCAAATTCCAAAAGGGGTAAACATAAAGATTGAGAGGATTTGTAAGCAATTCATGTGGCAAGGTACCTCCCGGGAGAAAAAAATTCATCTCATGGCATGGGATAAAATCTGTAAACCAAAATCTCTAGGTGGGGTAGGCATTCTGGATTTAAGTGTCAAAAACCAAGGATTAGGAGAAAAACTGTCATGGAGATTATACAAGAAACTAGATACAAAATGGGCCAAATTGATAAAAACCAAATATCTAGACTGTCATGAAGTGAAAGAATAAATTTACTATCAAAAACCCTCCTTGGGGCTTAGCAATCTAGAATTATATTTCAAAAAGTAGAGATATTATTCTCCCAAAATTGTCTTGGGCCATTCATAACTGGGAGAAAGTGAATTTCTAGGAAGATTCCTGGTGTGGGGAGACCAAGCTCTCAGGATGGGCAGCTCTTAGAGAGGCAAAATTACTCCTTCAAAGTAATTGGGGAAATAAGGTGAAAACTATTGGTGTGTTATAAAAAAATCATGACTCCGTGTCAATCTCTTGGAAAAGTACTTGGGATTGCAACTTTCCAAATGAGAAGAAGGATCTACTAAAGAATCTACTAGGGAAAAGAGTGGTTATATTCTCCAATAAGGATGATGAATTGATCTAGACGAGGGCTAAGACCTGTTCCTACTCAGTCAAAGATGGTTATAGATCTGCCATGGAGAGGGTGAAGTCAGATTGGCTGATGAATCTATGTTGGAGCAAAGCTATACTACCCAAGCTTGGAGATTTTGCTTGGTTGGCTCTTCATAACAAAGTTCTAATGGTTGACAGGATTAAAAGACTAGGTATCAGATCAAATTTTTCTTGTGTCTTCTATGGAGTGAACAAGGAATCAGTGGACCACCTTTTCCTCCATTGCCAGTTTAGTAGAGAATGCTAGCTCTAGTTCATGAGGAAGTTGAACTGGCTTTCTCCACGATCTGAAACTTTGGTCCACATGTTCATAAATTGGCCTATTTTGCTTCCAGATTCATTCTTTGCTTGCATATGGGAATTGGGCCCTTCCATGATTGTTTGGCAACTATGGATGGAGAGGAATTGCCAAATATTCAGAAGGGAAGCTTCCACATGGAATGACATCTGCATTAAACTAGAGGGGGCCATCTCGGAACTAGTTGTGGAAAATGTTAGAAGAACAGGCTCCAAGACCTCCACTTGGTCAAATTGGGACATGGAGTTTGTGAAAGGTTGGTAATCTCTCAGTAAAGTTGGAGTAGGGGGTGTGATCTAGATAAATAACACACTTCTTTGAGAGAACATGTCAAATGGATCCCTCCCACAAAACCTTTCTACAAGCTAAACTTAGATGGAGCATGTAGAGGGAATCTTGAGGTGTTTGGGACTGGGTGCGTGTTAAGGAGATGAGATGGCTCTTTGATGGTAGCTAAAGCAACTAAGGTCCCCACAGGGTCGAATATTGAAGAAGAAGCTTGGGATTTGGTTCATGGACTCTGATTGGCGGTTAGCTTAGACATTAAGGATATTTGGATAGAAGGTGATTCTCAAATAATTGTGAATGCTCTAAAATTAAAAGGATCAGATAATTAGAAATTTAACTATACCTTCAACAGACAATCTCCCTGCTAAATGAGTTTGACAACTTCCTTATTTCTCATACATATAGAGAAGGAAACAAGGTGGCGGACAGACTAGCCAACCTAGCGATAAACCAAGATACAGAAGCAGAAGTGTTCCTCCCTGGGCATCCGAGCCTACCAAGTATGCTGTTGTCTTTATTAAACAAAGACTTGGATATATCTCATGCTAATTAACCTTCCCTCTAACAGGATGGAGCTTTCCCCCTGGTTGTCATATCATTGCCAACATCTATGGTTTGAGTTCATTGTACTGTAGTGGTTGAGATTTAAAGGCTATTTATGCTGGCACAAGGGGTGCGGGCTTGATTTAGATTTCCTTCTACATGTTGGTGAGTCTAATAGCTACCTTGTCTAATCGACAATAGGTGGATTTATGTCAAGAATCAGGTTTCATTAATTAGACATCATTTCAAAATATCTGAGTGATAGAAAACATGATTTCAAATAAGGCTTGATCTTAAGCAAGGATGGTGGGATTTATTGCTAAATTTGGGGGCCATCTTTTTATTACATGTCACTCTTGAAGTACACAGATCATTAATGGAAAGTATGTGTCTGGAGGACATTCTCTTTTTGGTTTATGACATTCTCAAGGATTTTCATATAGTGACTACCTCTTCACTCTTATTGGATTGCTTTGGGATTGAGCAAGGACAACATTCCCACCTCCAGTCATGTGGATGACCTCATGTCATTTTGGCAGCTTGTTATTTCAAAGTCTCAGCTTAGGTTCTTTAACTCTTATTTTGTTTGTAGAAACTTCCTAATTTGTCATAGGTACCTATGGTAGAAACAAAACTCAACCAAAGGCTCTTCTTCCCCTCTAGACTAGGAGCCAGAGATAAGAGGAAAGGTCAAGGTCTTAGACTTGATGAATCTGATAGATTGGGACTGCACGATGATGTAGTTCTCTGTGAGATGTATCGCAGGGCATAGATGGATAAAATGATACATTGGTCAAATCCTCAACTACTTGGATATTGTTTCCCAAATCCTTTCTAATATAATGGATCTAGTACAAGATGGCGAATATGTTCCTACACTAGTCTCTGCTCTTTTCTACAACAATATCTACACGGTGGATAGATGGGATACAGTGGTAAAAGGTTATTATATGGACCAGGGTGATGCCCTGATTGGAGGGCTTTTGAATCTTCAAATTCTGAGAACCTCTATTCCTCACCAGGTAGTTTACAGGGCTATGCAATCCAGTCTTAAATTACTGAGTAGTAATGATCTTGACAGAGAGCTAAATGCCTATAGTTTCCTCTTCTCTAAGAAGAATACTCACCGTATCAGGGATGTCTTCATGGGCATAAGGTTTCTTAGAGTACATGCCCCAAATCTCATGCCTCATACCCAAGGATGCTTTTGACAATCCTAAGGAAGGTGAGGAAGAGGACTAGGGCAATGATGGGTTTAATGTAGTGCCTAGGGCCATGCTCCTCTCCCTGCTGCTAGTCCTGTAGCTTAATGCTTATGGCTATGGGGTAAGTAGCTTGAGTCATGGCTCTATTGGGTGTATGGGTGTCCATTTTTTCTTAGTAATGGGGGTTTACGCTGTTATACTTTTTGGTGTGTTGGACTTTATTTGCTAATTCTAGCCATTATAGGGCATTTCACTTGTAATTTTTTTATTATCTCTCCATTGAGAAACTTTTACATATCTGTATAATCTGTTCAAGTAATGGTATGGGTGGTTTTCCACCTTTTTCTTTAAAAAGAAATAATAATAATAATTCTTTCCAACCATTCGCAAGAAAATCCAGAAGGAGAATGGTAACCTCTTAACTCTTTTGGATTACTTGATTTAGAATTTGTACCAACCATAAAAGCATTGAGACTAGTTATAAGTTGCTTAGTAGACATTGTAGTTGAGCTTATAGTGAGAGTGTTTCTTGCATTTTCTTGTCTTTATTGATTGTTTAAACTTTAGCATGTTATAGAGGCAACTTATAGGCTTAAGAAAAGTAGGGTAGGGGAAAGGGGTCAATAGTCATTAGGGTTAACTTTGTGATCATGTTGCAGTTATATGGAATACTGTAGGACCTCTATTTTTTAAGAAATCTGATATGGACCTTTATCTATATATAACTAAGGTTTGGAGGTGTGACTCATCACACAACTCACCACATCAATGTGTTTAGTGGGAAGTGTCATTAAAATGAATTTTTAAAGATTTTCCCAAAAATTTATCATGGAGTCTCGATTAGTTGAATGATAAAATATCATTTGTTGTTAGAACAACATCGTATTCTTATTTAAAATATAATTCATGAGTGCTAAGCTATCTATTAACCAGGGGTTTACAATTAATCTATTTTGCCCCTATCATACCTTTCTCTCATTTCTCAATCTCTAATTGCTAAAGGTCATAGCCCACAAATGTAGAGCATAAACCTAATGATAACACAATATTTTTTATTCACAAGCACTCCCTCAACATCATCGACAGAAGGTTGTCGACCATTTGTGAAGTTTTTATGCAACAACTTAATCACAAGATGGGGATATACTTCAAGAATCTCTGTGATAGACAATAACTTTCCAATACGGCTCCTTGCAATTTGGAAATCATCAAATCAAATGAAGGAAGATCAAGTAAAATAAATGATTCCCAAATAAATGCAAATGCCCAAGATAAGACAAAAGAAAATATGGACTTTTCTTCCTAGATTTTCCAAAGGTCAAGACTACATATCAAAATTTTCCATACTTATTCAAGCACAGTTGGCATTTTTCAAAATCCAATCGGACTTTTCTTCCTAGATTTTCCAAAGGTCATGACTACATATCAACTTTTTCCATACTTATTGAAGCATAGTTGGCATTTTTCAAAATCCAATCATACAAGAATAGGTTGAAGCTCTTGTTAAAGGGGAAAACATGGAAGCACATGACTATAAGGAAGCACATTGATTAATTTATTATCAGCTTATCAAATATAGGCATGCTAATTGCATAGATTGACTTGAATTACAAAAATGACTGGTAGTCAAAATCTAAACATCTTCATTTAATCTTGTATAATGACTTTGTTCCATGTCAACCTTTATCAAATTTTCAATTTACATTTTTTGGGTAGTTAATATTTAGTTTCAACTATTATGATCATACTAAGAAATCATGTAGTGGTAGGTTCTCCTTCGTCTATTTATATGTTTACTATTGTAATATAATCTCACATTTTCTTATATAAAAAAATAGAATGAAGCATTATTAGATACGTAGTTGGAAGTTGTTTGTAAAAATGAATATTATGAAGCTATTCTTGGACAACGTTTGGCTTTCAGAATAAATATTTATGAGATAAGTTTTCCACCATTAGTTGGATGTGTGAAGATGCTCAAATTTTTCATTAATCAATGTAGATGAATAGTATCTCCAATTTGTATATTTAGGATGATGCATTATGTGTTCTTGTTATGATGAATATTGTAATCCTTTGCCTTTCACCCTAATTGTTGCAAGTATGTGCTAATCAGTGTTGTCATTGATGTCAAGAAGCTTGTGTTGTCATTGGTGTGAACTGTATCTTTTGATGATGTTGTTGTTGTTTGATTAAGTTCTCTTGCTAAAAGGGATTTGGTTTCTTTATAGAGGTGCTGAAGATGTTGAGGATATGCTTCTATTGTCGAGGCTCTAAGTGGTTTTGAGAAAATTTGATTAATATTGGAAATAATGTGTTGAAGGAGTCTTATGGCTTACAGAGTGTTGTTCAAACTTTTGCTCCGCATTTATTTTATGTTAGAGATTTGAATGTGCAGTTTGGATATGTTGTTTATAAGTGTCTAAATATACTAAATCTTGAATTTGGTGCTTTGGATCATTATACATTAAAAGTTGTGTTCACTAGTTTGAGAACTATGTCTGAGATTGGTTGCAGTGTGTCTGGGAGAAAGTGTTTTTCTCTGCATTTCTCTGTAGAATAGTTTCAGGTGTTGGGGTTCTGGATTTAGGCTTATAATATCCTTATCTATCTTCATTATAGAGGGTTTGTGATTTGGTGCTCCGAAATGTGATTTCTTGTATAGCAAAGTTCGATAGTGTTGTTTGTAAGTAGACTATGAACTTTCTTCAGGTGAAATTTGTTGGGGTTGGATTTGTTGGTTCTTCAATGACTTCAAGATGTTCGTGGATGTTTCTAGATTGTGTCAAAACTTGGTGTAATATCTATAAGGTGTGTTTTTCTTTTGAGGAAGTGTGTACTCAATAGTTCCTAGTGTTTACACAAGTCTGGCCAACTTGGTTGTTTACACTAATTGCGGTTCTACTCTATTGATTGTGAAAGCATGTTGAAGCGTGTAAGAGTGGATTTACGTATATGCTAAGGCATGATGTGGTCTGCATTCATTCCTTTTCTCCACAGGAATGTTTAGGTCCAGACCTAATTTGAATTTTATGGGTTAAGTGGTGTTGTTGACCTTGGAGAATGTTTTCAAGGGTAACGATGGTATAAATAAGTGACAAGGATTCATGAATGAGAGTGTACATAGAGGGAGATGATGCAGTGATGCAAATTTGATCATGGGTAGTGAGAGATTTCATGTGTTAGGCTATTGAATGTAGTGAGCACAAGGTGTCTACTATATTCAGTAATGCTGTGAGGATGTTGTTGGTGTTCTGATGGATATTGAGCTTCATTCTAGAATCGAACTCCATGCATAGGTTAGATTCAACTATATCAATTCAAAGGATGGCAGTGAGCCATTATTCTCTTCTCTTCTTTCTTTCTTTCTTTCTCAGTGGGCAGTGAGTCCACCTGCAATGAGAATTCTCTCTGGCGGTGCGCCTTTGTAATTCGGTATTGCTACTACATTATATTGTGAGCTAATCCTCATTGTGGTTTTTCCCTTTTAGGGTTTTCCACATAAAAATATAGTGTTCTCTTGTGTGTGGTGTTGTTATAATTCAATTTTAGTTATTTATTTTTCATGCTTAATCATCATAACATGTTTAAAGGTTAATGTGGATCTGAATGTTAGTAAGTGTTTGAAGTTTTGTTACAATTGATTCACCCCCCCTCTCAGTTGTCTTGCGCATTCAACACTAAGTTGATGAGCATGTTGGTTACATGTTATAATGCATTACTATTATCATAGTATTAATATACTATTATTAATATATAATATTATTCATTGAAAATATATTAATTAATATTAATCATATATCATCATAATTTAATGCATTAATTAATATTCTAATTTCAATATTGGTAGAATATAACTTTTAAAATTAATATAATTTTATAATTATATCATTAAGTTGAGTGTATATTATCATTTAAGGTGCATATTATCAATATATAATATCATCAACTTAAATGATATAGGAATGACATAATGTATTGCTATTATCATAATATAATAATTTATTGAAATTATATTGATTAATATTAATCATGTATCATCATAATTTAATGCATTAATTAATATTATAATTCAATATTGGCAAGAATATAACTTTAACATTAATTTTAATGTATAATTATATCATTAAGTTGAATGTATTTTATCATTTAAGGTGCATATTATCAATATTTCCTATAACATGACTAGTCATAGCTTTTGAAAAAACCAATTATCAATCCATATTTTCAATATTAGTAGGAACTGGACGCAATGCACTAGGATTTATGAAATATAGGAAACTAATATTAGAATATTCCAACTTCATTCACAACATAAATAAACCATTAGAGGACAAAATAACAACCCCCTAGCCCTTAGTTAATCTTTCAATAGAATTTGAACAAGTTACTTGTTTCCTCTAATATAAGGTTTATTTATCACTATTCAATAATAATTGATTTAATTTATTGTTATTCTATTATTCTTTGCCCAAAAAAGGAAATTGTGAAATCAATCTAGCAAAATACTAGTTTAAATAAATGAACTAAATTGTTTCTATCACTGCATAGAAGTCCACCATGATTTCATCATACATTTGTCTTTACATAGTTGCTATAACATGATTAGTGATAAATATTGACAAATTTGATTATCAAATCAACATTAGCAGGACCAGACACCTGTGTCACTTGTTCTTTACATTGTTTTCATTCTTTTTTACAAAGGATATAAATAATATCTTTGTAAATATTACATATGTAAAAGTTAGCTAAATAGATATTCTAAGATCCATTATTTTAGAGTAGGTTGAATTGTTTTAAAATAGGACCACTTTTAAAATCTTAGTTTGAAGTGAGAAAACAATATAATATGTCAAATTATATCTTATCTAAATAAATATTCGGTAAATGTTTAAAAACATAAAAAGCCTTGTTTGCAAAGATCTAAGAAAATGTTGTAGTTATTGTGGTATGTATGGACACAAGCAAAGTGTTGGAAGTTGTACTACATCCTAAGAACCACACCATAGAGAAATTTTAAAATTCTATGGCATTCTTCAAGGAAAGAAAAGGATTTAGAGATCAAATATGGATTAGAATTTTAGTTTCATTACTACAATTGTTTCTTACATTGAGCGGGAAAAAAATGAAATGAATAAAAACATTTACATAAAAATCCAAATGAAAAAGAGACATCTAAATTCAAATGGAAAAGAGACATCAAAATGCACTTGTTGATACTAACTCATAGTTTAATTTCATTTCAAACGAAGTTTCTAAAGTGCTTTGTTTAAAAATTTAACACCATCTACATCCATAACAAATTGAATTGGGTGAACAAGTGGGTAGAGATATGTAAATGACCCAAAGATGTACTCTCAAATTAGGAAATATTGTTTTATTTTGTTCATGAGATTGAAGGAAATTCTATTCCACTTGATGCATTGCTAGTATGAAACTATGCATCTCTTTGTGATTTATCATAATTAGATGAATCTTGTTATCTCTATATAACTAGAACAAGAACACAACTTGGATAGAAAATTTACTCATAGATTAGAGATTGAACTAAAGCTCCACACTTTAAGCTCTATTTAGTTAAGGGGGAATTCCCTACCAAAGCTAAAGCATTGATGAAGTCCCATGCATTTACTTAACCAATTATTTGTCACTAGAAATATAAATCCACATGAAATAAATTAGCTTCATATCCTTGCAATCCAAAAATAGATTTGAATATTCATTTCCCACACATCCATACAAATATATATTGTCTGTTATATAACTATGATCTCTACACATGAACTACGTCGATATAAAGAGATTTAAGAAATATAAAAAACATTTTACTAATACACTCACTAAATGTACGCACTTTTTATGAAGAAAGAAAACATATCCTATAGATTTATGTTCTCTAACATCTTGATTCCAGCAAATAGTTCAAATCAATTAAAGAATCTAATGCCTTATCCATTATGTATAGAAATATTGATCTAGTTGCAATAGTAAAGTGTTTTTTACATAAAGTAACATTAACACATGAGATAAAGACAACAAAGATGGAAGGAACATGAACATTAGGAAAATGAACATGGATACCACTAGCACTTGATTCATGGAAAATAACTTTATCTTACAAAGACTTTATTCTCGAATAAAAAATGATGAACTCACCTGAAATACTATTGACTAGCATCGGATTCTTTACTATAGAATGATTACAAGGAATTTGCAACCACTATGCCATTACTTCCCCTTAGCTTCACTTGACATGTGCATCAAATTGGGCAAATACACTAGAAAATTTCTCCCCTATCGCTAATGCAGTATTTTTATCTAATGTAATTGTGTCACTATCTTGATACAAATTTACATTTTTTTCTATGTTAAGTAGGCTTCACCAAGGGTATGAATGCCCATCAAATCCTACGTCACTATGTGTGTCACATTTGTGTTAGTGATTGTTAAAAAAGATTTTAAAAATGCATCATCATTTTGTGAGATATACAATAAGGATTGCCTCAATATTAGATAAACTATTACCTCACATGAAGAATAGGAAATTTGAAATAAAATTTTAGGTTCCAATTTTGAAATTCAAAATCTATGTGGGTGGGGAATTTCAAATTTAAATTTAGTTGGAGATTCCAAAATTTAAGTTTTATGAAAAAAATCAAATTTAACTTTTGGTGTGCATTTTGATTAAATTAAAAAATAGGTGCCTCGAGAAGGATATCTCTAGGCGTACTTTAGATATAGTTTTTAAATATAGGTATGCTAGCAGCATCTGCATTTGCACTAATTCTAACTATATTATATAATTATATGACCTATTATAATTATTATAATTATATAATATAATAAATTATAATATAGATTGTAGATATATTATTATAATATATTATAATAATAATATAATATAATATAATATTATATTATATTATATTATATATAATATATAATGTTTACCTTAACTCTAATTCTTACCCTAATTCTAATAGGAACCCTAATCCTAACACTAATTGTAACCCTAAGCCTAATTCTAATCATACGGTGATTCTACCCTAACTATAATCCTATTTTTAAATCTAACAACAACCCTATTTCTAACCGTTATCTTAATCCTAATTCTAACTATGATTTTAATGCTAACCCTAACTTGAATTATAACACTAACTCTAGCCCTAATCCTAACCCTAACTATAACTCTAGTGCTTAACCTAATTTAGTAACCCTAATTATATTTCTAACTTTAACCCTAACCCAAACCTAATTATAATCCTAATCAAACCAAACCATAACCCTAACCTTAACATTAATTCTAATTGTAACCCTAAATTTCACCCTAACCCTAACCCTTATTATAACCCTAACCCTAACCCTAACTATAATTCTATCATTAACCCTGTTTATAGTCATAACCCTAATTCTAATCCTAACCCAAACTCCAACCCTAATTATAATCCTAGCCCTAACCCTAATCCTAATTTTAACCCTAATCATTTAATTCTTATTCAAACCCTAATTCTAATCATAATGCTAATCATAACCCTAACCCTAATCCTAATTTTAACCCTAATTGTAATCCTGATCATAACCCTAATCATAACCCTAACTGCAATTCCAATGCTTACCTTAACTCTAATTCTTACCCTAATTCTAATAGTTACTCACCTTAATTCTAACCCTAATTCTAATAAGCACCATAATCTTAACTCTAACCGTAACCGTAACCCTAATTCTAATCATACCATGATTATATCCTAACTTTAATCCTATTTTTAAATCTAACAAAAGCCCTATTTCTAACCATTACCTTAATCCTAATTCTAACTATGATTTCAATGCTAACCCTAACCTGAATTCTAACCCTAACTCTAGCCCTAACCCTAACCCTAAATATAACTCCAATGCTTGTCCTAATTGAGTAACCCTAATTCTATTTCTGACTCTAACCCTAACCCAAACCTAATTATAATCTTAATCAAACCTAATTGTAACCCTAACCTTAACATTAATTCTAATCATAACCCTAAATTTCACCCCAACCCTAACCCTTATTATAACCCTAACCCTAACTCTAATTCTAACATTAATCCCATTTATAGTCGTAATCCTATATCTAATCTTAACCCAAACCCAAACCCAAATTATAATCCTAACCCTAACCTTAACCCTAATCCTAATTTTAACCCTAATTGTCTAATTCTTATTCAAACCCTAACCATAATTCTAACTGTAAACCTAACCCTAACATTTAGGCCAATACTAACCCTAGTTTTAACCCTGACCCTAACCCTAATTCTATTCATAGTTCTAACCCTACTCCTAACCTAAACCTTATTTCTAGACCGTAATTGTAATAAATTGTAACCCTTATAAATAGATCTTAAAGATTCGCTTGTTCTTTTTATTTATTTTTATACATTTGTCATCTTGACCTTTTGTAGGTACCTTTTCAATCTTAGAAACCTTTTTTTTTCTACAGATTTGTCATTCATGACCTCCTTTTCCTCCGCAATGGGTGTCTTCTCTGTCCTTTTTGCCATCGATAAGCACTACAAAAATCATATCATAAAATTAGAAATTAAATGAGTTAAGATAAAAATAAAATTATAAACCCTAACCCTAATTTTAAAAAAGAAAGCAGTCAAATCAAATCTAAAACTAAACAAATTATCAACACATCATATAAAATATTTGCAATTGTGTTTAATAAATAATTCATTTTCTATGTAATGATTATGAGAAATTATTTGTTTATTTATTTATTTAATACTTCTTATTTATTAAATTACTGCCACTTAATATTAATTCTACTTCTTTCATTTCTATATATAATTTTTACTTATATATAACTTATTCATTGGATTTTGACGCTATAACAACTTAAGAGCTTTTCAAGACAACCCTATTTGCATAAACAATTAAAAAATTATGGATTGGTGATATCTAAATATTTATATTCTTATATTTAAAATAAAATAAAATAAATTATTGTATGGAAGAAATGAATAAATAAAATTTAGCCCAAATTAATAATTTTAAATGTAAGAAACTTATAAATTTTAAAACTTATTAATAAAATCTTATATAAATCTTTAATTTAATGTTATTTAAGTCGTTAATCTAGTTTTTTTAATTTAAAATTAAAATTGATCTTAATGATATAAGACAAATAAGTAAAAATTAAAAATAAAAAACACCTAGGATTATATCCTAATTTAATTATTACACTTCATAAATTTAAAAAAAACATGATATAAACAAATAATAAAGCAACCCCTTACTAAAAGAACTTCAAGTCCACTCTAATTATAAATAAAGAAATAATTATATTTTTCATTTTATCATATCCTTCCATGCAAAAGTATTAAATCTTGCTATAAAAAATTTACTCTTACACTAATTTTTTCATTTTCATTCTAATTGTTTTCTTGTGGAGGATGAAAATATGAAGGGATTTGATGAAAGTTAGATTTAAATATGAAGGAATAAATAATTTGACTTTAAGGATGGATTCATGATAGATTGGAAAATAAATTTATTTATTTTCAATTTGTAGAGAAACCCTTTGTGTATTTTTCTTTTTTTTAATGTTGTTTTGTAGGTATGGAGGGTTTGGTTTGCATGCAGAGGAAGAAGAAACATGGTTTCTCAAAAATCCCTTCTTGTTAGAGTTTAGGAGTAGGGTTTGATTTGATTAACAAGGCTTTACAACTTTCTCCAAATCAAAGGGGCTGCCAATGGAAAGAATCAAGGAGATTGGTCTTTTAGGTAGGACTACATAACATGGATCTAAAATAAAATAGGGGAAGTTAAATTTTTGCATGCAGGTGAATGTAATCTATTATTAAATTTTATGTTCAATGTTTAAAATCTAGTTATAAAATGTATTAATACCTAATAAATATATTAATAAGTTTAAAATTTATTCTTTAAAGGAAATGTTTTTAGTTTTAATAATAAAAGGATTTTTTTATGTTAATAAGGCCTAAGACATAAGAAATGGCTATGACCCGTGTAAGGCCGTGGCCTTTAAGGGCTTACATAGGTCGCAACCTTTTTATAAGGTATTTATTTTAATTAAAAAATTAATTATTTTATTTTATTTTTAAATATATATTTTATTATATTTTATTTAAAAAATCAATTTTATAATAATTTATTAAAAAAAAAATAATTTAGGAGGTGGTGGAGCATTTATTTAGGCTATAATTTAGGTGGTGGAACACTAATTTTTAAAAAATATTAGAACTTGCACAAAAGCCATATAAAAAACTAAAGAATGCATATAAATATTTTTTCCTCTTATATTTAGAATAAAATATAGAGAAATATAAATATAAATTTATGATAGAATTGGATATAAACATGATAAATCAACACATTATATAAAAAATAAATATTAAAAAAACTAAATTTATATTATACTCTATTATATTTCTCTATATTCTATTATGCTTATAAAGATCATAAATATAAATAACTAAATTTATATTGTACTCTATTCTAAATTTAGAAAAACATTTAAAAACACAAAACAAATTCATATTAAATAACACAAAGTAAATTAAAAAAATAGCCTAAGTAAACTACTTTAATTAAGTTTTAAACATTTTATAAAGCACACAACCTATGGCATATAAAGAAACTTACTATTACACTATTTTTTTCATTTTCACTCTAATTGTTTTCTTGTGGAGGGATGAAAATATGAAGGGATTTGATGAAAATTGGATTTAAATCTGAAGGAATAAAAGTAATAGTAGTAGGGTTTGATTTGATTTCTCCAAAGTACAAATAGGCTTTACAGATTTCTCCAAAGCAAAGGGGTGGCAACAATGGAAAAACTCAAAGAGATTTTACCTAGCAGGGGAAAACTACATGCAAAGCCACAATATGCAGAAATAAGAATGAAATCGAAGCATGAAGATAAATAGGAGATTAAAGAACTTCCTCTAGAAAAAAATGAGGCAATGTAAATATCTTGCATTGAAAAAAATTGTGCTAGAAAAACAAAAAATTAATAGAGAAACCAAAATGAAAGAAAAAACCACCAACATCATGTAGAGACATAGTACCACCAAAAGCATTGAATTTTTTGAACAATGGAATGCTTCTTATAAATACCATTTCACTACTCAACATTTTATAATTTTTAATTTTGTACAACTTGTTCTAATGAGTCGTGCAGAATTAAAAATTATTTCCAGTCCTTTCACCTTCCCCACTCCTCCTTCCACCTTCTACAAATACGTTTTTGTATTTCTCTATCCATTTGGTTTCTAGATGAATTTTATTTAAAGGAGCTTATTTATTTATTTATACACTTTTATTATTTTTGTTTACTGGTTACACCATAGTGCTATTACCATGCATTGAATTTTATTTTATTTTTCTCTTTTTATTTTTTTCTTTTTTAAATTTTCATTATTTTTTAAATGTTCTTTCTTTGATTTTAGTAGATAGCGATGGCTTCTTTGATTTTATTTTGTTTTATTTTTTATTCCTTTCACCTTCTCTTTTTTATATTTTTTATTAGTTTTTCTATTTACTATCCATTTGGCTTTCATGAATTTATTTATTTACACATTTTATGAGTTTTGTTTACATGGGAATCTAAATCTTAATTGGTTATGGGAATCTGAATCTTTTAGACATTGTTGTGAGTGTAGAATGCCTCTAAGTGTAAAAAGATTTTAAAAATGCATCATCATTTTGTTAGATATACAACAAAGATTGCCTCAATATTACATAAACTATTACCTCACATGAAGAATAGTAAATTTGAAATAAAATTTTAGGTTCCAATTTTGAAATTCAAAATCTATGTGGGTGGGGAATTTCAAATTTAAATTTAGGTGGAGATTTCACAATTTAAGTTGTATGAAAAAAATCAAATTTATCTTTTAGTGGGCATTTTGATTAAATTAAAATCTAAGTACTTTATCATATGTGTTCATATAATTGCATATTAGAAATTTAAATGCTTGTGATAATTATATCGACCTCAAACAAGTTATACATCAAATACTATATTATTAACAAGTTAAAAAAAATACTCATGTTATGAAAGTTATTTATTAAATTAATTGAACTTAATAAAATAAGTCATTTATAATGGACACCTTGAGGTCTTAATTGCATGTATGATCCCTACCATTAGCGCTAGCAAATTGTTCAAAGTGTACAGGAGGAAGGAGATTTCTACAGGATGAAGTTTTCATCCTTGGATGCTTTGGCATTGGGACCTCCTTTTTTATAGTACAATGCAAAAATATAGTTGAGGTGGAGGATATGGATATTTGGGTGTAGGTGATAATGAAGGTCTTGGTCATTAAGGAATATACTAGTTTTGGGGGAGCTTGTTTCTAGTTCTGTAAGTGCCTAAATTTGAACAAGCCTAAATGGCAAGCTTGGTGATGACTAAAAATCCAACAAATAAGCCTATCGAGTGTTAAATGTAAAAACTATGATGTTTAACCAATCTCTATGGAGAAATACCCCATGTGTCAACCTCTTGTGACTCCCCATGTGTCCCTCATTCTTTCCAATTGTCATTTGTTAGGTGTTTTTGCTTTCATTTGGCACAAATATTGCTTTTTCTATTTTTCTACTTTGGAAAACTATGTGTTCACCGTAGCAAACAAATGTTTGATTTGACAAACTATTTCCCTATCAAAGTGATTGTTATGCATTAAAAAGTGGACACATGTCTTTTTACCTCTTTGTTTAGCTCCTAGGTCCCTATGATTACATTATACATTCTAAATATTCATCTTGATGCAAAATTGCCTTAAACCAATATAAATTGGGAACAAGGGGACTATATTTTACATTACCTAGGACTAAAAAGGAGCCTCAAGACTTGGGTGCCACTAGCCAAGTCTTACCTAATTGGTCAAGGAAAATTTAAATGTATGTCAGCTTAGGACCTTTAAAAGGTTTCTCCTTATCGTCTCTTTTGGTTTAATTTGACAAATGTTAGTAGGAAATCATATATAAGTGTGTTTTTGAATTCATTATGAACCTAGATAGAGATAGCCAACTTGAAGCATTGGAGTAAAGAGCATTCAAAGCATTCATTATGATTCTAGAGAAGATTTGTGTTATCATTGTGTGTTATTGCAGGTTTGAAGTTATCATCTATCTCTCTTTATGAGTTGAAGAGATTTCATCCTTCTAAAGGTTTCATCACATAGGTGATATCATTATTGTTCATCATCACTTAATTCCTCATATTGTTATTGTGTTTAGCCTCTACCCTTCAAGGGCATGCTCTCTTTATCTATCAACGATGTTGGGAAGCTTGAATGTTATCTCGAGATTTGACTGAGGCAAGTCTATAGACACCATAACCCCCAAACTCCTTCTCTTCTTCTTGTGTGTCAGTTACAGGTGCGAGATCTAGGAAATATGAAGATTTACGAAGATTGTGCAAGGATCAGAGTTTAGGATCTGACAAGATTTTGGGAATATTGCTCTGTGCAAGACTTGGGCAATGGCACCCTAGTCTATCTACCCTTGCTAACTCTAGATCTGGCATTAGGACAGTCTCTGTAGCATTTCTCTAGTTTATAGTCTCTGAAGATTTAACCTTTCAAGACTTGGGCGGTCCCAAAATAGTCCTCTGACATCTCTACTTCCGGGATATAGGTTCTGACATCTTCTTTATTCTCCTTGTGCATATGGTTTCTCGAGATTTGCTGTATATCTTATGTTATAATTAGATCATCATAGAACTAGGGTTTAGTACATTATTGACCTAGGGTTTGATAAAAGGACTTGATTAAATCTCATCTTTCTATAGCACTCTTGAGTACAAGATTTGTAGCTGAGTCCACCTCCATTTGGTAGTGATTTGGCTTGGTCTTGTCCTTGAATTTTATTATGAAAGAGGATTTGATCTAGTGTGCATGCTAGTCTCATCATTCACCCATTTCATATCTAATAGTGATAAACTTACAAAAATTGATAAACAATTTCTCATTATTTCTATGTGTGATTTAATAAAAAATGATCACTTTCCCTGAAGTTTTTGGCCTAAATTCTCCCAATTTAGATCCACCAACATTATTTTGAACTCCATAAAAGACTTATTTTTGATAATTCATGGGTTCATATTTTGAAGCTACCATTCTTACACAACCCATTGTGAAAGTTCTATTATTTGGAGACCAATTACTCTTGCAACCTCTGTTTAGCTTGGTGAAATATTCAAAGATTTTACCAGAGTATTCCAAATTGCTAAAATATTACATTACGTTCAACAATTTATATGAAAACCACCACAGTACTTAGAAATCACTTGTCAATAAGTCAAAACTATTGTATTTGTGTGGGAAACTAGATAGGGTATATAGAAGAGAGTTTGTAAAAATCTTTTTTTGTAAATATTCATTTAGAGCTATTTTGTGGCCATAGGGACCAAAAGTGGTGGCACCACCTATGCAGTGGAGTGGTTTTAATATTTTTTTCACACCCACACCATGTGGCACTTGATTTATGTTTGAGGGTACCCTACATAGAAGGGTACAACTATACCTTGAAAAAACCTCAAAAAATGCAAAAAAAAAAATTCTAAAGTTTTTGCTCATGCCTTACTCATGCCAACATAGCTAAGGAATATTCTCTAACACCATACCACTATAATAGGGATGATGGATGAGGGAAATTTTCTTGATAGCTCAAGGCAATGATGTCAAATTTTGATGATTTTCTAGTCAATATGTGGGGTTTTTAGCCTTCCAAATGCAATGGGGGATGTTAGTTTTACTCAAAACTACCTCAAAATGTATAATGTCTACAAAAAATAAATTTAAACCCTACAAGTAAAAAATGTGTTACTTGACATCATGATGTCTAGTTTGGATGAAATGGAAGCCTAGCCTATCTAATTTTACCCTTCTAAATGCAATGGAATAATCTATTTCTTCCCAAAGGGCCTCCTATAGTTTGAGTGGTTTGGAAAACAAACAAACTACAAGAATACAAACCTAGAAAAAAGAACAAAAAGACTATCCTAGATTTGAAATCAAATGCAATCTAAATATACCCCACTTTGGTACCATGCTATATTTAATAATAAAATTGAAATTATAAATCTACCCTAGGAACAAAATAACATTATGGAGACATAAACTCAAAAAAAATTGAAAGAAGAACTCTAATATCTAAATTCAATTATATTATAAATGAAAGGAAAATAACTACAATATATAGCCTTTAATTTTCTAAATCTAAAGAGGATAAGGGTAAGGTAGAATCCCCAAGATAGGGGAACAACATGTACTCATTATCCTTTCCTACCCAGGTAATATAACCTATTAAATAGTCTTTCCTCCTTGTTTCCATGACTAAAAGTTCCTCATCCTTCTCAATTTAATGCCTATAGTTATTCAATCCATTAAGGTCTCAATCTATAGTTTTATTTTAATTCAACTTGTAGAAATGGTTGGAAGGATTTATTTAACAAAGAAACTAGAATCTAACTAGTGGGGTATAACTACACAAGATTGGTCCTCACACACACCACTTCCTCGATCAGATAGATGAATGGGTGCAAATTTTGTGATTTTAGTGAATCTCTTGATCCCTAAAGAAATTTCAATATAATATAATTTCAATATGCTCTTTCCCTTTATCTATCATTCTACATCAACAAACCTCTATTTATTTTTTGTTGGTATGAACATAACTAGGACATCTCAAAGACAATACATGGTTTAAATTGGGGGATGATGTTGACAAGAACAAAACTAAAAAGAAGACATTGATTAATTAGGTTGAAATCCCTTTGGGTAACCTAAGCATGTCCATGTTAGGTTGAAAACCAAAGAGTGCAGCCTCATAGAGTCTTATGGTGAAAACCCACAAAGATTCTGAAGCCAAGTTTGTCACATGTGTTCTTCACCCATCAACAAATAATATCTAGATACATAGGAGGTACTAGGACCCATGAACTATAAGTAAATACTTTGTGATACTAATCTAGAGGGTCACATATGTAAGAGAATGACTCTAGGGACACATCCCTACATCACAATATGCTATAATAGCAAGGAGAATGTACCAAACAAATATATATATATATAGATAGGTAGTTATGAGATAGAAGAATATAAAAAAGATACATGTAATAGATTGTAAGAAAATGATCAATATATGAGATTTATTGTACATGATACTAGATGAGTTATGTATATAGTTCTATCGCATGATGTCTATGTATGGATGCATGTGTAATTTCTTTTTCTTTTATTTTTAACTCATTGCATATGTTATGCTATTCTTCCTTACTACATCATGCATAAGTACAACACTAACATAATACAAACCCATCCTTTAGCCTATGTTTTTTATCAAAAATTTCTATTAAGATTATTTAGCATAGTCTATAGAAGTCTATGATTCCTTTCTTCTTTTTGTGCATTTGGCCATATCCACCATGACAATTAAAAAACTCTCCTTATTTTTTACTAGATGGTTCCCATCTAAGTACTTGTCTTTTATCATCATCCAAGTTCTACCTTTGTCAATGTAATCTTGCATCCCTAATTGATATGGTAACACTTGGGATAAAATTAGGATCCAAGATCTCTTGGGACAAACTATATCATTATAATGTCATATGAAGTTTCTTCTTGATTAAGATAACATTTTTATATATTATTCCTTTCACATTTTATTTCTTTTGTATTTTCTTTTTCATAGAAAATGAAAGAGAACTAGAACAATGTAGATCACATGAAATACAAGTAAAGAACTATGCCATTGGAACAAGTGTGTACTTTATTAATCCTTGATATAGAATAGGTATCCATTAGGCTTTCCATATAATAAAAGGAAAAACACTAACCTATGAAAACATTATTACAGACACCTGAAAATAACATACCTTACACCACCATTTTCCATCATCTCCCTAACATCTCCTTCCATGCTAACTTATCCCCTTCCTCACGATTAGTTAAATAAACCATTTTATTTAATTAATTTATCTAGTCCCCATTATCACCTACCTACAATTAATTAATTAGCCCAAATTAATTAAATAAAGTCCATTTATTTAGATAATTTAACCTTAACTATAGCCAAACCTTTGGTTAATTAAATAAATCTCATTTATCTAATTAACTAACCTATCCCATCAAATCCCTACAACCAAATTAATTAAATAAGCCTCTATTTAATTAGTTTGGATCAATGGTTAACCCATCGACTAGTTTCCTACAGCTAGATTAATTAAATTAATCCACTATTTAATTAATCTAACCCTTCATTGGCCCATCTCCCCATAATTAATTAAATAATATACATTATTTAATTAATTAAACTCACATGTGTCTCCACCTCACTCTTTCCAACTCATTCAATTGTCCCATCTCATCCTACTCACCCATAAAATGAATTTTTAATTCATTCACATGTCTCCATCTTCAGAAGTGCAAAGCCTTCCCAAGACCAAATTAAAAATTCAAAAATATTGTGAGCCCTCCATCTTTGTTGATGAAACCCCATCCATTGATTTCACTATGAAATCTCATCCATTGGATCTCATCTTTGAATACCAACCGTTGATCTAATATCCTCCAAAAATCTATAAATAAAGAGCCTCTCTAAGCATTTTGACTCTAAACAAGAAGAAGGCTAGAGCTCTAAACTTATGCCCTCATAATCTCACCACCATCATAGCCAAATTATCCTCAAATCATTGCCAGTTTATTGTCCTCATTATGTTGGTTCATATTTGAGCAATCCACATTCGATTAGTATTGGGTAAAGATAGGATTTTGTAGTTGGGTGCACATGCATTTCCTCCACCTTATCAAGGTGACTAAAATGAAGTGAAGATTTGAAGGTATACCATTTGAAGAGAACTTATGTCTCAAATTACTACTTGAACCTCTTAGTTGAACCTATGCTTTGAACCTCTTCGTTGAACTTATTCTTTGAACCATCGCTGTGACGAAGTACTATCGACATGACCGTGTTGAAGACCATTGGCATCGGTGAGACAAGGGCCGTCAGAATAAGCATCGAAGGTTTGTCCGATGTTGAGTGTCACCCCGATGGAAGCATTCAACCGTCGGCAAGACAAGGCCTATCGGCCAAACTTTGTGGAGTTACTCCGACAGGAGTAGTCACTTCGACGAAGGGTACGGGTTGGTCGTCAGCGAGACAAGGCCTATCGGCCAAGCTATGTGGAGTTACTCCGACAGGAGTAGTCACTCCGATGGCGTATGTCTATCGGCAAGAGAATACCCGTCGGCATAGCCTAAAGGTGTTGGGCCGATGTACTGCGGACATCCCGATGGAAGTTTTATTGGTATCGGTGAGACAAACCACTGTCAGAGCGAGGGCTAGATCTTTTGCTGATGGAGAGTGTCATACCGATGGTAACCTTGGTGATTGGGGAGACAGTGCTCATCGGTGGGAGGTGAAGTCTGAGGGCCGATGGGAGTTGTTATGCCGATGGACTTGGAGGCTTGGTATTGTCGGCAACAAAATTGCCGACAATACTCTTTCGTCTGTTGGCGGTTATAAACTGCAAAGTCCTTTGCAACTTGGTACATGTGGGACTAAACGCCTCACTGAAATGTGAACCGTTGCGACGGTTAGATAGCAGCGATGTCTGAGAAATTTGTTCGATCAGTTAGGGCAGAAGTGTGTAACGATTTTTGTTCTTGCAGACTGGAAATAGAATGATAAGTCTATAGGTGTCGTTGGTATTATGATGATGAGATTTGAATAAAGGTTCATTCTGTAAATGTACAGAGTAGTGAACTGTGTATGAAGTCGAGAATCAAACACCAGAGCAAGAAGCTGAGTTCTTTATTGTAACTGTATATCTTACTGTAATAAAGATTGTTTTCTTGTGGTGGTGGGTTTTTTACCCGTAAGGGTTTTCCCACGTAATTCTGTGTGTCTGTGTTCTAAATATTGTCTATTTTGGTTTCTCTCATGTACTTATCTGTGTTATTTAGTTTTAAAAGTGACTTGTCTGCATCGTCCCCTTGGAATTAACATTAGGGAAGCTGTCTTCCGCACCTGTGCTTTCCTTACAAGTGGTATCAGAGCCTGGCCCGTTGTGTTATCCTTGTCGGTAGTTTGGGTTTTTTGTGTTAATTCTGTTGTGTGGGAGTTCTGTAGAGAGTTATTTTTAAATTAAATAGAGATGGCAAGTACATCAGACAAAATAGACATTGAGAAATTCAATGGCACAAACTTTGAGTTGTGGAAACTTAAAGTTGAAGACATGTTAGTCTATAGAGATCTTTGGGTTACTGTGTCTGGAGTTCAACCCACAGGCATGAAGCAAGAAGATTGGGATCTGATATGTAGAAAAGCCAAAGGACTGATAAGACTGAGTTTATCTGACTCTATTCTATTGAACATCCATGAGGAGAAGTCTGCAAGTGATTTGTGGAAAAAGTTGAATAATATCTATCAGGGCAAGTCCTTGGTAAATAAACTTTTCCTCAGAAAGAAATTGTATTCTCTGAAGATGGATGAAGGTGCATCTGTAGCAGAACATCTGAGTGCATTCAATACGATTGTTGCTCAGTTGACATCTATAGGTGTAAAAATAGAAGAGGAAGATCGCTGTATGCTTCTGTTATGTTCCTTACCTGACTCGTGGGACCATCTGGTGATGGCTATTGGAAGTACAACAACTACATTTTCTCAGGAAACTGTTGTTGCCTCTTTGTTGTCTGAAGAGATGCGGAGGAAATCTTCTGGAATGGCCAAAGAGGCTCTGTCAGTTTGTGGTAGATCAAAGGAAAGAGGCAAGAAGAAGGACAAGAAGTCTAAGTCCAAATCAGAGGGGAAATCAAAATCTCCTGGCAAGAAGTCCAAGGTGAAGTGCTGGAATTGTGGGCAGAAAGGTCATGTCAAGAAAGACTGTAAAGAGGAGAAAAAGAAGAAGAAGAACTTCTCTGACTCTGAGTCTTCACACAGTGATGCTGATGCTTTCATTACTACTCTGGCAACACCTGCCTCTGAAGATGTTTGGCTGATTGATTCAGGAGCATCTTTTCATATGACATCTCATAAAGAGTGGTTCACGAAGTATGAACCCTATGCTGGTGGCAAGGTGTTCCTAGCTAGTGATTCAACGCTGGAAATTGTTGGCCGAGGTCGAGTCAGAATCCAGTTCCCGGATGGCAAAATAAAGGGAATGAATGGAGTTCTTCATATACCAGGTCTGGCTTGAAATTTACTTTCTGTTAGTAAGCTTAATGATGTTGGAGTGCAAGTTACCTTTGTGAATGGTGGCTGTAAGATGACTAGAGGTTCTATTGTTCTGGAAAAAGGTGAACGCATTGGAACTCTGTATAGGTTAGATGCTAAACCAGTGTGCTGTAATAATGTCTCTGCAAAATCTGAAAAAGCTACTATTGTAACACATGACGTAAATTCTATGGAAGTTAAACTTCCTGCAGAGAAAACAATGCTCTGGCATCATAGACTTGGTCACATAGGTGAGAAAGGTTTAAAAACCTTGAAAAACAAAAATCTGGTAGATGGGCTGATTGATTGTAATCTGGAGTTCGATTTCTGCGAACATTGTATATATGGAAAGCAAAACCATGTTTCATTTTACTCTAGTTCTCATAAATCTTCTGGTGTTCTAGACTATGTGCATTCTGATGTTTTTGGTCCAGTTGATGTTCCTTCTTTATCTAAGTCAAGATACTACATATCGTTTATTGATGATTATTCGAGAAGAGCATTTGTATATTTTTTGAAAAATAAATCAGAAGTGTACAGTCGATTTAAAGAATTTAAAACTCTTGTGGAAAATCAGACTGGTAGAAAACTAAAATGCTTGAGAACAGATAACGGTGGTGAATATTGCAATGTGGATTTTGATAAGTATTGTGTAGACCATGGAATTAAAAGGCATAAAACTACACCTTATACTCCACAACAGAATGGAGTTGCTGAAAGGTTAAATCGATCGTTGATGGAGAAAGCAAGAAGTATGTTGAGTTATGCTGGTCTTGAACAGAAGTTCTGGGCTGAGGTAGTTGCTATAGCTTGTTACTTGCTGAATCGTTCTCCTACATCAACATTGGTTGATAAGACACCTATGGAAGCATGGTCTGGTAAGAAGCCCTCTCTAAGACATATTCGAGTCTTTGGCTATGAGGCATATGCTCATATTCCTGAAGTTAAAAGATCTAAGTTGGATAACAAGGCAGTTAAATGTATCTTTGTTGGCTATGGAGTCAGTATTAAAGGATACAAGCTTTGGAATCCTGAAACTGAAAAGGTAATCTACAGCAGGAATGTAATTTTTAGAGAGCTGAAACCATTAGTTGTTGATCCTCAGCCAGAAAAGACAGAAGAAAAGAAAGAAAAGAGTGTTGTGAATGTTCCTCTGATCCCTATAAAAGAGGAACAACAAGCACCAAGTGTAGATGATTCAGATGAGAGTTCAAGTAGCTCTGAAGATTCTAATCCAGAGCAAGAACCTGAACCTGCACCTCAACCTTTGAGGAGATCTACACATGAAAGAAGACAACCAGATAGGTATGGATTTTCAGTACTTGATTCAACTTGTGCCTATGCTTTACTTACTAATACTGATGAACCTAGGACTGTGAAAGAAGCTACTAGTGTACCTGATTCAGATTCTTGGTTGGAAGCCATGCATAGTGAAATGACATCATTGGAGAAGAATGGAACCTGGGATCTGGTGCCCTTGCCTGAAGGAAGAAAACTTGTAGGCTGTAAGTGGGTATTTAAGAAGAAATATGGTCCAGATGGTAGTATTGAGAAGTACAAGGCAAGACTGGTTGCTAAGGGGTATTCCCAAAAGGAAGGTATTGATTATGGAGAAATTTTTTCTCCTGTAGCTAAGCTGACATCCATTAGATTTCTGTTGTCACTTGCAGCAGCATATGATTTTGAAATTGAGCAGATGGATGTGACAACAGCGTTTCTTCATGGAGACCTTGAAGAAGAAATTTATATGTCCCAGCCAGAGCATTTTGTGGAAAAAGGTAAAGAACATCTGGTATGTAAACTTAAAAAGTCTCTTTATGGTTTGAAACAGTCTCCCAGAATGTGGTATCAAAAGGTTGATACGTATGTTTTATCCTTGGGGTATGTGAGATCTAAATCTGATCATTGTGTCTATTATAAAAATGAAGGTGACCAGATTCTTATAATTGCACTATATGTGGATGACATGTTGTTCATTGGCAATGGTAAGGGGATGATCTCAGAATTAAAATCTCAGTTGTCCTTGAAATTTGAAATGAAAAATCTGGGGGCAGCAAAGTACATTCTGGGAATGGAGATCAAAAGGGACAGATCTAAGAGAAAAATTTGGCTCAGCTAGAGGAAGTATATTACCAATGTTCTTGATAAGTTTCATATGTCTGATTCTAAACAGTTAGTTGTTCTAGTTTTGCAAGGAATGAAATTATCTGTTGAAGATTGTCCAGAATCTTCAAATGAAATTGGTGACATGAAGAGAGTACCTTATGCAAGTGCTGTTGGCAGTTTAATGTATGCAATGGTCTGTACCAGACCAGACATTGCCCAAGCAGTGGGAGTTTTGAGCCGGTTTATGGCGAATCCAGGCAGATCACATTGGGATGCTGTGAAAAGAGTTATGAGGTATTTTAAGGGAACTTCTGACTATGCTATTTGTTATCATGGAAACTCAGAAGGGTCTAAGAGATCTATCAGTATTCAAGGATATGTTGATTCTGATTGGGCAGGGGACATTGACAGTCAGAGATCCACCAGTGGATACGTGTTCACGTTACATGGTGGTGCTATCAGTTGGATGAGCAAGCGACAGGCTGTAGTCGCTTTGTCCACAATAGAGGCAGAGTACATGGTAGCCACTCGTGCATGCCAAGAAGCTGTTTGGTTGAAGAGGTTGTGTTCTGATGTTGGTTTTAATGCAGGGCAAATACAAATTCATTGTGACAGTCAAAGTGCCATATGTTTGGCAAAGAATCCTACATTTCATGCTAGGACAAAACATATTGATGTCCAATATCACTTTGTTCGTGATATGGTGGAAGATAGGAAGGTGAAGCTAGAAAAAGTTGACACTTTGGAAAATGTTGCTGATGCCTTAACTAAACCAGTGAACACAACCAAGTTCAAATGGTGCTCAGATGAAATGGGTCTTCGGGCCCATAGTTCTCAATAATCGAATGAGGACTAAGAGGTAGCAGTAATGTCTTCGACAAGTGGGAGATTGAAGAGAACTTGTGTCTCAAATTACTACTTGAACCTCTTAGTTGAACCTATGCTTTGAACCTCTTCGTTGAACTTATTCTTTGAACCATCGCTGTGACGAAGTACTATCAGCAGGACCGTGTTGAAGACCATTGGCATCGGTGAGACAAGGGCCGTCGGAATAAGCATCGAAGGTTTGTCCGATGCTGAGTGTCACCCCGATGGAAGCATTCAACCATCGGCAAGACAAGGCCTATCGGCCAAACTTTGTGGAGTTACTCCGACAGGAGTAGTCACTCCGACGAAGGGTACGGGTTGGTCGTCGGCGAGACAAGGCCTATCGGCCAAGCTATGTGGAGTTACTCCGACAGGAGTAGTCACTCCGATGGCGTATGTCTATCGGCAAGAGAATACCCGTCGGCATAGCCTAAAGGTGTTGGGCCGATGTACTGCGGACATCTCGATGGAAGTTTTATTGGTATCGGTGAGACAAACCACTGTCGGAGTGAGGGCTAGATCTTTTGCCGATGGAGAGTGTCATACCGATGGTAACCTTGGTGATCAGGGAGACAGTGCTCATCGGTGGGAGGTGAAGTCTGAGGACCGATGGGAGTTGTTATGTTGATGGACTTGGAGGCTTGGTATTGTCGACAACAAAATTGCCGACAATACTCTTTCGTCTGTTGGCGGTTATAAACTGCAAAGTCCTTTGCAACTTGGTACATGTGGGACTAAACGCCTCACTAAAATGTGAACCGTTGCGATGGTTAGATAGCAGCAACGTCTGAGAAATTTGTTCAATCAGTTAGGGCAGAAGTGTGTAATGATTTTTGTTCTTGCAGACCGGAAATAGAATGATAAGTCTACATGTGTCGTTGGTATTATGATGATGAGATTTGAATAAAGGTTTGTTTTGTAAATGTACAGAGTAGTGAACTGTGTATGAAGTCAAGAATCAAACACCAGAGCAAGAAGCTGAGTTCTTTATTGTAACTGTATATCTTACTGTAATAAAGATTGTTTTCTTGTGGTGGTGGGTTTTTTACCCGTAAGGGTTTTCCCACGTAATTCTGTGTGTCTGTGTTCTAAATATTGTCTATTTTGGTTTCTCTCATGTACTTATCTGTGTTATTTAGTTTTAAAAGTGACTTGTCTGCATCGTCCCCTTGGAATTAACATTAGGGAAGCTGTCTTCCGCACCTGTGCTTTCCTTACATTGCATTTCTAACATCTTTCCCCATTTTACCATCCTCAGTTATAATGAAGTGAAGGTGTATTTGTCTCCCATTGTCCCCTCTTCTTCTATTGCATGCAAAATCACTCATTACCTTGACAAGTGTAGACTTTGTTATGTGAGTGGCTAGCACGAAAAAAATACTATTGATCATTGTGCATTACTTAGCAACTATTTAATAAGATTTCAAAGACCTTCTAGAGAACACATAGGCTTCAAAAGCTTTATATTTCTCAATTACTTATTTTTGAGTTTAATATAGATGAAAACTAAGATGAAGATGGCTTCAGCTTGTATCTTGTTTCTCTTTAAAATACATTTTTACATCTCTACATCTCATTCTTCTTATTATTATTATTTTGCTAAGTTTATGAACCCTTGGGGGGATGCTCCCTTTATATTTATAACCAAAAAGAAAATGATATTACATCTAACCTTATACATATCAATAGTATATTTCAAAAAATAACCATAAGCAGGATAATCTATTGCAGTTCTACCCAGAAATCCTTTGCCTTCCTACTACCTAGCCAAAAAATTTCTAAGGATATTAAGTTTTCTTCATTATATACATTTATATGCTAAATATAATAGACAAATTTAAACCATACTATCTTAGCATCTGTCCAAAAGTGTAAGGGTAGTCCAGCATGCAATCTCATGCTCCTTGTACACTCCATAATGGTCCTATTCATCCTCTCAAACACACCATTTTCTTGTGGGGTTCTAGGAACCATTTTCTACCTACATATTCCATTATATGAATAGTAATTTTCAAATTCTCTGATGCAATCTTCACCTCCATATATATCAGATCTGAGACACTTCAACTTTTTCCTGTCTCATTCTCAACCAAAGCTTTCCACTTTTTAAAAGTTTCAAATACTTCTAATTTTTGTTTTAGGAAATACACCCATGTTTTCCTAGTTGCATCATCAGTAAAAGTAACATAATAGAAAGAGCTACTAAGAGAAGATACCTAGGCTAGTCCCCATACATCTGAATGCACAAGCTCTAATTTCTCACTCTTTTTCTCTTTCCCAACTTTGAGGAATTAGACTCTTTTTTATTTTGCATAAATATAATTTTCGTAGAACTCCAAGTCAATTTGCTTCAGACCTGATAGCAACTTTCTACAGTGAAGGATCTTCATCCCTTTCTTAGTCATGTGCCCAAGTCTATGGTGCCACAATTCTATTTCTGTCCCTAAAGCAAGTGCTATAACTGTCTTAGTAGCAACTATTTCTATAGCATCTAAGGTAGGATAAGTATTACAAGTACACAAATACAATGTGCCTACCTTTTCACCTTTAGCTACTACTAATGCACCTTTAGCGACCTTCTAGACTTTGTCTGAAAAGGTAACTATGCATCCTTCACTACCCAGTTGTCCTACAGAGATTAAATTACTTCTCAAATTTGGAACATGCATTACCTCCTGTAGTAACCATTCATTTCCATTCTGCAACTTGATTTTTATCTTTCCTTTTCCAACAATCTAGTAGGGTTCATGATCACCCAAATGTACTTGTCTAAAATCACCTTGAACATAATCTAAAAAATATTTCCTATGGGGTGTGGCATGAAATGAAGCCCCTAAATCTATTACCCAAGAATCATTAGCATTATCTAAACATAGAATTAAAGCATCCTATAATTTATTAATTTCAACATTAGCTTCCTTATTGTCATCATGTTGTCTGTCTCCTTGTTTTCCCTTTTGAGACCAACAATCCTTCTTCAAGTGTCCTGGCTTTCCACAATTCCAACAATCCATTCTTCCTTTGGATTTAGATCTACCTTTCTTCGACTTCCCATGATTTGTTGGGCTTTTTCCTCTCTCCTTTGTTCTTCCCTTGTTCTCTACAGTCAAAGCATTACCCGATGTTGAACTCTCACCTATGCTTTTTTGTCACGTTTCCTCGCTAAGGATAAAACCAACAACATCATCAAATTTCAAAGTATTTGAACTAGAGACAGAGTTACTTACAACCATTACCAAGTTATTCCAACTTTGTGGCAAATAACATAAAACAAAGAGATCCCTCACCTCTTCATCAAATTTTACTTTTATAGAAGTTAACTGACTTGTAATTGTATTAAGCTCATTTAAATGATCTGTCACAGATCCACCTTCAATAATTTTTAGATTAAACAAAAGCTTCATGAGAAATACCTTATTAGAGATTGAGGGTTTTTCATACGATTTAGCCAAAGCTTTTATCGGTTCATCTACTGTCTTCACTTTTGGTATATTGAATACCATAGATGGTGCCAAGAACAATCGAATGGTTCCTAGTGCCTTTTTGTCTAGAGGTTCCCAATCCTCATCAGTCATTATTGCCAGTTTCTTGGCTTTTCCTTCCAACAACCTCCATAAATCCTTCTAATAGAGATAATCCTCCATCTTCATCTTCCATAATTGATAGTTCTACCCATTGAATTTATCTACCTTCAATTTACCCTCATCCACCATTACTCCCACTTAACCATGAGACTCCCACTCAACTGTGAGACCTTTCTATAGATGATAATCAAACACAACCTAGCTCTGATACTAATTGTTAGGGTTTAGACAAATCAAAGTAATAAACACTAACAATTATATGCAGATTAAAAAACCCAAATATAGCAATAAAGAATAACACAAAATAGATCAACACAGAATTGTAACGTGGTTCACCCAAAATAGGCTACATCCATAGAAACTCAGCCATGCAATGATTTTATTACCTAGTGAAAACCATATTACAATCTCATGAATTCCATCCCGCAACATACATCCCAGCCACTTATAACAAGCTTTTTGGAAGCTTCTATAATTAGGGTTTTACAATGTCATTTTTCATTTGATGATTAACAAAAATTAACTACCAACCCTAAACATGCAAAAAAGGGGGAAAAAATTCATGGGGGCTACGCCCCTGAACCCCTGCTCTTGAGGGCTACCACCCCCAAACCCCCGCTTGAGGACCATCCTGGCCACGAACCCCAGCAAGGATACGTTACGAGTGTATAGTATTTGAATCATCAATCACCACATACCAACACCTTCAACCATAGACTAGCAGTCCCCCATACAACTTCCTACCTAGAAGTGGCCCTACCCTTCATGAAGGAAGTAGATATAAGGAACCATAAGGTTTTTCATCTAAGTTCTAGTGTTGTGTCTTTCATAACTCATCAAGGTCATACAACTATAGATCCACTCAAACTATTGATGACATTACTGGATGGTTATGTCATTTGGAACATAGTGAACCAACTAATACATGCATAGACAAATGAATTACTTTGGCTAAAGTTTTAATATAAATAAACTTTTCAGAATGATCGTAATTGAATGTTCACACACTTCTAACTTGACTTAGAAGTTATCTCATCCTATAGTGTTTTTGGTTGACCTTTCCTAGTCACAAATTTAATCCATCCTCTTCGACTTTCAACTCCATTCCTAGAGTAAATTTCATGTGTTTACTCATTGCATTTGCAACCTAGAATCTGTGACTCCATGTTACCTATTCCTTTCTTAAATACATATGTTCTTGGTTTTTTTCCACAAAATTAGTTGTGGATAACATCTCTACAAGATGAGTTTGAATAAATGTTTAGGTTAATGGATCTCCATCTGATCCTTGTCAATTGAAACATGGTTCATTCAAATTGACAACACCAATGTAAAACAAGTATCATAGTTTATCATTAATGTTGGGTGTACTTAGAGATCCATCATTTCCAATTCTGACATCATTATAAAATCATTAGTTATCTCAAGATAACAATAAATATATCAACTTTTGACAAAGAAAATATTCATAGTCTACTAGAGACTTTATGTGTAATAATAATACCTTCCATCTATGTAAATAATGTTCAAAAAGATAAACACAATCTTTTTGCTATGTTGCTCTATTGATTTATTTCCAAGATAATGCAAGATTGCTTCCATGCATCTTATCTCATAACCAAGTTCATAATATACATATATATTCATAGTATGATAATACCATAATTATCAACTCAGTCATCTCTAATGATTAAGAAGAGCCTACTTCTCTCTTTCTATCATGAGACAACCGAAGGCACATAATATCTTAGCTAACTGTATTTTCCATTCTCCACCCTCCTCTTTGTCATCTATTTGAGCAACTATGAACCAATCCCCTACTTTAGTTGCTTGCAGACCCACAACTTTCTTAAGGAAGCTAACGACTTTCTCCACCTCCATTTTCCTACTAGAATCACCTCCATTCCTCTCCAAAATGATGAACGACAGCCATTTTACTATTGCCCCATCCTACTTCACGTACACAAAATCCTCTAGCCTTGGGACACCATTGCCAAACCTAGCACTATCAATTACCTCATCCAGGCCACCAAGAAGATTTGGCTTTAAAAAGGCTCTAGTCAACACACTGATATCCTCCTTCAATTCACCTACATCAAATAATGTTGCAACAAACATTGAAGAAATATCTATATTAACCCTATAATGTTGTTTAGTCCAAAGAAATTCATCTCCCAACACCCACTGAAGGGAAAACAACAGAATCTCATTTTTTGTTTCAAAAACTAATTGTATTCGTTTCTCTTAGACAAGTCTAGGAAATGCCATTTGCGTATGTGAGCTGGTTAGGCAAATTGATGTGCCCATGACTCTATTTTACCTTTCTGTTACATTACACTCCGTGCAAGAAATGTAGAGTTTGAAAACCTTTGCATGCTTAACTCTCACTTCTTACATACCATGAAATTAATACTTCATCATTACATTAACTCCTCTTTGCCATCTTGGGTGGCCAACCATCGACTCATCTCCCTCGACATGGTTAATATGTATGCTCCTTTTTGGCTATATCTACTATCAAATCTTCTTTTGAATTAACCACCATATTCACCAAAATATCTACCTCACCATTACCCTCTCTTAGAAATATATGATTTAATGTATAGTTTTCAAAGTGATTAAGTAAGTCTAAAATTTGATCAAGTAATGTCTTATACTTCCAATTTTGAATTAAATTATCCCTTACTGCATTGATGACTAGGATAGAATCCCCTTCTACATCCAACTTCCTAATTCTAAAGGCCTTACACAACTAGAGACCTATTAAAAGAGCTTCAAATTCTGCATTGTTATTGGGTGCATAATCTAACCTTTCTAATACTTTCCCCACAACTTTCAAATCCCAATTTCTTACAATTCCACCTACCCCTGTTTGGCATGGGTTTCCTTTTGAAGCCCCATCAAAATTTAATTTAAACCAACCCTTTTCTAGAGGGGTTCATATCACATTCTACCTAGTTGAGAGGGAATTATCTTCCTCACCCCATTAACGAGGGATCTCACTCTTATTATTTTGATCAAGAAGATATCCCTTTTTTTCAAGCATTCCCTCTCTCCAACCCCAAAATTCCTTAACCCACTTGTCTCCTTGTCCTCCCTACTACAATTATAATTGTGTTGTCTACTCTTCTTATCACCAATTACTAGTTTCTTTAAATCTCACAAGCATATCTTTAGTGGGACCTCTCTCTCCTTTCCTTCAAAATATCTCTTTTATTAAAGTAGTAACACTTGAGAATAACATCTTCCAAGGATAAATTGCCCCTCACTTGGGGAGATTATTTCATCTTAGAATATACTTAGATTATCTATAAATAAATTGGAAGGCTCCATTCCACACACTTTAGGTTACTAGAGATCTTTGCAATTTCTTAGCCTATATTAGAACAATATGAGTGATAGCATTCCCTCCTAGCTTGGACTCCTTTCAAATTTAGAGATAATTTTGCTAAGATAAAACCAACTAAGAAGGACAATCCCATCTTCCCTAGAAAGCATGTCCTCTTTAATTGACTTAGAGCTACTTGATATAGACTCCATAGTGGTATTCCTACTGAATTGGGTATAATTTCTCAACTCATACAACATTTTCTTGAGACAAACAACTTGACAGGAGTGATTCCCATTACCATTTTCAACTTCACTCTTTACCCAATTTTTTCATTATATAACAATCAGTTATGTGGCCACATTCCCTAGTAGTTTAGAAAATTATGAAAGTTACAAACACTACTATTATGGGCAAACCAAATCATTAGATTCATAGGATAGTTGTTAGTTTTAAGATTCCATAATTAAGATACCTTGGTATACCAGCATTAGCATATCATACATGTCAATGTGAGATTACTCTAATCAACCCATAGAGTTCAAGTATGGATCTAAATTCATGGACATGTAATTTATAAATACAAAGAACTATGATTGTATATAGCTCAAGCATCACTCTAAAAACATGATTGGAGATCAATAGAGTAAGAGACTATAATAAAACATTCATCTTAGTAATAAAGTTCAAGACATCTATTTATTTTAGGGATTCTCATTTTTGAAGCAAGGGGCTTTTCCTAGTAGTTGTTTTGAAGATATAGGATGGATGGCGATAATGATGGATGGTCCTTTCTGTTAGCACTCTATAATTTTTTAGTGTTACTCCTCTAGCTTGCCTAGAAAAAAAATAACTTTTGTTTTTGAACTTGTTGATAACTGGCCTTGGTTCAAAATGGTTAAGATTAGTGAAGAGAGTGATTTTGTTTTTCCCCATTGTAAATGGCCATGTCAAAAAATTTAAAGTGTTATTTTTTACCTTGTTGTGGGCTTGTGTTGTCTTTTAAACCCTAGTGCTTGCAACTTTGTGCATTAGTGCAATGCATCCCTAATGTCCCTTTCTGACTATAGTCACATTAATGCTTTGTCTTTATGCTTATCCCTAACCACTTATTACAACCAGGTCTTAAATTTTATAGTTGACCTTACTTGTCAAACAATTTTTTTATGAGATTTATCTATTCAATGATGCCTTTAAAATACTATGGCATACCTTAGTATAACTAAATTATACAAAAACCAAATATATATCATCATAATCCTACTTAAATTTTGACAGTTTGTCCAGAATCTCTCCTTCTAAATACAAATATACAACTATCAAATTTAGGCCCTGATTGCAACACCCATTATAGAGTAGAGTTGCCCAAATTAGTGCATTAGTACAAATGAATTTTTATTACCTCACACACCTTCAAATTGTAGGAACCAGATGCTAACAAGCGAGGTGAATGATGAATGATATAATTACATTTGTTTTCTCCTAGAACCTTTAAGTCCTATGCAAAATTCCTAGCCATGAACATCATGCCATTGAATCATCATTTTTAATTGTACTAGCCTTCTTAAGCCACATGACAACTTTTCATTACCTGTGTTGACGCTTGGTCTTTGCACTAAGATTACCAATAGTGTACAATGTCAACTCAATGTACTAGTACAAATGACATTGTATCACCATGTGGAATTTGTACAATGGAGCCCCTCCTTCCTTGACCAATCCTGTAGTGTCGCACTAGTCCTGGCCTAATTGAGGTAACATCAAGGTATGAAATTTATGCTCTATATGACAGGTCATATTGTGATTTCAGTGGATGTTAAGTATTTAATGATATTCATTAACAAAATGTGGCACAAAGGGGTATATTTATGTGTTGTGGGCTTGTCCAAAGTAAGAGTGACTCATTTTATAATCATGATCAGTTGGATAATCAAAGCGATTGTGATGTAATTCCATCATGGTGTACTAACCAATTATTATGTTTATGTTCCATATTGAGATTGGGTGTACATGTGGAGAGCATGACACATTGACATTGGCATACTATGTGAATGATCATGAAAATTGGAATCCTCTGATGTGGACTATTCTTGCTTCGACTAGTATATGATATGTATATGCAGATGTTATAATATAGTTTGAGTGATGCAAGTATAGGGCTTCGACTCCACCTAACTTCACAGCTCTGAGTGATCCCAGTTAAGTCCCAATGGTGGTTATTTAGATATAGTCATATAAGCCAAACACCCTAAACCTTGTCATCATCTCTGTTTAGGACGAGTGTTCGAGTCTTGTGTTTATACCCATAGAAACCTCCAAGGTTTCATCCGTCTACCCAGTCCATTATGTCATGGACTCATGAGGCTTAAGTGTTGGATCGGTCCTATGTGAGGTGGTGATTTTGTGTTCATATATTTAAGTTTATAAACATGATATGGGTTTTCTTGATAGCATTGATATATCCTACGTCTGAGTCCTTATTTATACTATGTGACATGGACCTAAGGATTTTCTAGTTTTGTAACCTATCCTTAAACCCAAGTGTTAGAAACTAGAAAGATAAAATAGACTAGAATATAAAAGGGAAATATGTTTTTATCATGAGCATGTTATAGGATAAAAATTATAGTGATTAAATCAATAGTTTTTCCTAGAGGTCTATTTCCCTCATGATGACACCTCTTAAAAAAGTCTTCTATCAAAGGCACCACGTGCCCCATTGTCCCTCCTCATTCTTTATACCTGCTCTATCTAGAATTTTGCATGGGGCTATGTTCGTTGAGGGAAAAAGAAAGGGAGGATCACACACATGAATGCTAAGTTGAATGCATGGGGTAAGGAGGGTAGAGCTAGGGTTTTTGGATGGGTGATAGGAGAAGGAGCATCTATTTACCCTCTATTCTCTACAATTTTTCAGCTCTGGGTATGTAGACATGTTCTCCTTACACACGTTCATCAGGACAGATTGCATCTCTTATATGCTTCCACATTTTGTATGCTTTTATCTGGGCAAATGAAATTGAATATCTGATGAGATTCCACTATCCTTTATGCTTCGATGGGAGTCCATACCCTATTCCTAAACACACATTTGACACATGCAAGGAGGATGCTGGAAAAGGTCATAGGATTTGGCTTTACACCTACCAGCTACCCTTTGCTTGTCAATTCCTAATGCTATTTTAATAAACCCATGTTATTTGTATCCTACAAACATTACATTTCATGAGAAATTGTTTCTTTGAGGCATTTTGTTAGGTAGTTTGTGTGCCTTGCCTAGGCTTCCAATTTTGCATACACGTCTATTTGAGTGCTTGCAGCCACAACATCTGATGAGAATTCCTTTCTATTATGCTTAGATGGATGTCAATACCCTATTCCAAAGATTCTATTTTGGGCATAGGTAAGGAGGATGCTGGCAAACGTCTTAGGATTTGGATATATTCTAGTCAGCTACCCTTTGCTTGTCAATTCCTAATGCCATTGTAACAAACCCATTTTGTTCATATCTTACAAACCTTGTAGTCCATGAGACATTATTTCTTTGAGACATTCTGTTAGGCAGTTTGTGTGCCCTGTCTAGGCTTCCAATTTTGCATACATGTCTATCTAGGTGCTTGTAGCCACAGCATTAGACACTAATTCCTTTCTATTATGCTTAGATGGATTTCAATACCCTATTCCAAAGGTTCTATTTTGGGCATAGGCAGCAAGGATACTGTTAAAAGGTTTAGGAATTTGGCCTTACGCCTGCCAATGGCCTTTGCTTAATAGTCCTAAAGTTCCTTTATCTAATCCATTTAATGCATATCCTACAATCATTGTCATCCATGTGACCACAATTCTTGAGGTATTTTGTCAAATAGTTTAGGTGCCTTCTCTATGTCGTCATTATGGCACAGGTAGAGACGATGTTGGTGAAGGTATGAGAATTTGACTTTAGCCTGTCAGTAGTATTTGCTTGAAAGTTTCTATAGCCTATTCAACAATTCCATTATGTGCATCTCCTACAATTTTTGTAGTTTAAGAGATAACTTTTCTTTGAAGCATTTTGTCAAACAGTACACGTACTATGTCTATGCTGCCATAGTTTACATACATGTCTCTCAGCGCACTTACAGATATAACATCTGACCAATATTCTCTTCTATAATGGTTTGATGGATATCTATACCCTATTCCTAAATCTTCCAATTTGGCATGGATAGTTCATATAGATTTATTTGTTTGTTCCAAAACTTGGATTTTAGCTAGCTTGTGGTATGTTGACAATTTTCCCTTGTTCTTTAAGACAAACTATTGCCATCACTTCCAACAAGGGTCATGGTAAATGCATGATTTCTATGGATCCTTAATGAGTTCAATGCTACTAAAAAACATCCATTACCATGTTGGTCTATGATATAAAACCACAACCCTATGATGCCTAATAGAAAAAGGCATATAGGAGACTAGAAGTGAACTTGGCTACATGTTTTCCTATTTAGTTGGGAAGTTAAACTACAAAAATAAATCTTGCTAAGGAATTCTTTTGTCACCTTAATTAGTTTCCTTTTAAAGCATCAGCTATCATGTTGAACACTTTTTGGAGGTATTAAACTTTTGTTGAGTTTAGTCATACTCTTTTGACAAAGTTCAGTGTGTTGTGACCTTATTGGTCTTGTTTTGAATGATTTGAGGGCAATGGTAACAATGGTATAGGCCATACTTTATACATATGATAACTGAAATTGAGAACTTGGTATTAGGTATTGCATGTCCATTGCATCTTGGATCTATTATTGACATGGATTGAAATACGATGCGACCTAAATCTAAACTAAATTGAGTGTGACTACCTTGTCAGCTTTTCTTCATAACTTGGTTGTTAAGGATTCTTATGTGATGATAGTATGATTAGCTCCTTCATATAATAGAATATTATATAATAATATATTCTACAACCACATGGGCATGTGAGAGATTGCATAGAATTTTTGACTTATTTGATTAGATGAGATTGCCCATACTAAGAGTATGAAGATATTTTCCAAGGCTTGAGTTTCACTATTATATTATTAACCACGAATGCTTTGTCATGATTTATTTTTGTGAGAGTAGAGCGATTACTTGACAACCTTACCAAGTGATTATGTTATCTTGTCTTGCCATTATTACTACATCACGAAGGTCTATGTTAAGAATCTCTTGTTGTCCTTTCAATCTGTCTATGGTTAGTGTTGTTGTTACTTCATATTAAGCATAGTTGTACATTTGAGGGAAGTGTTGGTAAATGTCCTTGTATTCTTAGGCATTGTGTGTCTTTATGGTCTGGTTTAATTCTTATGATTGCATGTTGAGCTTGTTGGAGTTGGGTGTACATGATAGGGTGAGCATAGAAGTTGGCTCCCATTGTGGCATCAAGCATGAGTGCTCCTTGTGTGGTCCATGGGATGTAACATGTATTCTATGCATAGAAAAAGCTTGTGGTTGAGATGAGTACAAATGTTTAGCCACTTCCGTCCTGCTGCCCCTATCTTCTCACATCAGTCTTATCTGAGTAGTGCTTCATTCACATGATTAACAGGTGCCTAATTTATGCTCTACGTAAAACTATGTTGCCTTGTTGTCTTCCTTGTATGATTGGTGTTTGATGGCCTTGTGACTATCTCTTTCCATAGGGGAGTGGTCCTTTTTTGATCCACATGGTTGGGTGGTGTTGCCAACTACCATTGGGTGCTTGGATCTGAGATTGAGATGACTGCAGAGCAGTTGTTCTTCATTCGTAGTTTAAGAGCATTATATAATCTTCTATTTATCTATTGGTATTCGGTATGTACTCCTATTTGTATTTATGAGATGCTCCAAATTGGTGAATGATGTTATCATCATATGTGATGTAATCTTATTGGTTGTGTAAACTCCCTGATCTCTCATGATTGTTATTATGACCCATGTACTTTGGTTTTCTTTTAAAGCAAGATTAATTATGGTTGAACTCAGATCTTGGTTTATCTTTGTTGTATTTCCTTTACAATGTTGTAATGATGCTTAAGGTTAGTGTTTTTCTTGGAGAGTGTTGCAATCCTCTCGTGTTATGTAATTTGGAGAATGATGTATGACATGCAGTCTTATATTTTTCATTGGACCTTGCTTTGTATCTATGTGTTGGGTGTTGTGAAAGAATTAACACTTGCTGATTTGCAATGAGTCTTATGTTCTGGATGGTTCTTCTTTTCATATGTTGTGATGATCATGTACTCTTGTGATCTTATTGATGTATTTAAAACCCTATGCACCTTGTTGATAGAAAGAAAGAATCATGAGATAGAAATAAGATTTTGTTGTGTAGTTAATCTATCCTGCATATTCCCTCTGATGTGTTATCACTCTTGCTATTGGGTATAACTAATATTAGAGTGATGTTGTGTTGGCATCTTGTTCATAGTCCATTTGGATCATAGTAATGATTGTGTAGTGATGTTGTTACACTCTTGTGAACTATCAGAATGTCTTTAAGTGTGTGTAGTTGGGTATTGTTGAGAGAAGCTTAACATTGTAATGAGATTGGATCAGTTATGTGAACATTCTTATTTCTATGCATCTTCTAGCATTAAAAAAATATAAATGACTGGTGTATCTTATATTTGTGCATTGTTGTTTTGGCTTGTGATCTCATATTTTAGGCATTGTATTTATGTTTATGTTGTGTTATGTTTTTTTTCTAAATTGTTGTGTCCTTTTTTTTGGGCTCTTGTTTCATGGGTGCCCAGGTGGGGCGTTATGTAGGTATTACAGCAAGAGTTTTACAAATATGGGAACTCTGGGAAGTATTTATAAGGGCTAACCTTGAGAGTGAACTTGTCTTGCCTATTTTGTAGTCCTTATGTTTGTTACCCTTTTTGTGGTCTAGGATGAAGGTCTATCGTTTCAATCATTGTAATTATGTTTGTGGGTAGCTATATAGTTCCACATTGATGTTTAATATTCAAGTAATGTATGATAGTATGAAAATACCTTTGAATATTACATTGTGAATTTACTCTAGTGAAGGTTACAAATGATAATGTTGTTGATGTGAAAATACCAGTGGAAGTTGTAGTCTTACCTCAAGTATGTGATGACATAGAGAATGCCTTTGTGATACTAGTACATATGTGTTGGAAACCTTTTTGACCTAGCAAGGTATTGTGAAATAAATATGTATTGAAGTGTATTTTATGGAGATGTGTGAGTCACCCTTTGTGTTCTTACATGATGTGATGTTTTAGTGTCACCCCTATTTGAGGGCATTTCCTCTTGACCACTTTGGAATACAATCCCTCGCCTCTCCCTCACAATTATGGTGCAAACCCTTTCCTTTTTATTATTCCATGGGTTGAGGATGCACCATAATGTGTCCTAACCATATATTCAGTTCTAGCTACAGACACATGCCAGTTATATTGATGTCATCATGGATTTCTACTATTTGGGATGGTAGCCTAATGAAGTGACAGTTATGTGTAATGAGATCATAGTGAAAGATACCTCGTTACAAGGATGATATGATTTTTGATGTGGCCATCAGTATGAGTATGAGGTGTATTATTTTCTTTGAATAATAGCAGATGACCTTATACTTATGTGATATTTCAGACTCATGATACATGATAACCATATAGGCTTGTGGGTTTTTCTCTTGTGAGGTAGATATTAGAACCTATAGATGACTCCTTTGTGGCATATGTCATTGGACCTTGGTATGATGTCAGGTGCCTATTCATGTGGATTCTTCATGCAGATATATGATCAGACTAATTTTAGACTGTGTAGGACACACTTATTATGATATGGTAAAAGATTCACTGATCTTTATGTGGTTTGAGAATGACCATACTATTATGTGGTTTGAGAACCACCATACTATTATGTGGTTTGAGAACCACCATACTATTTTGTGGCCACCATACTACTCTATGGTTTAAGAACCATCATATTATTATGTGGTTTGAGACCACTATATGATTCCCCTCCCCCCTTAAGGTGACCTTGTTGCAAGGTCGCATGGTGTTCGTAATGTACAAATTTCCAAGAGATTGTTGGAATATTTATTTATGTGTTGAATATTTTGCTTGCAAGCCAACAATGTTTTGTTACTTTGGGCTATTTGGCCATTTTTATGTTTGAGTTAGTCCTTTTGACTCAAGGATGTGTTCTTGGATGAATTTGAGATAATACAATGATTGTTACCTGATCTCTAGTTCTTTTATGATTCATTATATTTGTTTTCTTCTACTTTATTAAGGTTTAATTTATGAGTTTGCTTTACTTCTCTAATTTCACATTTGAGGCACTTTAATGATGCAACTACCGGTATGTATGGAGTGTTGTGACTATTGTATATTGTCATATCTTAGAGGAATCACTTACAAGTCATTTAGGGGAGTAGATGGCCTAAGGAATCTTGTACATATTGAGTTATGTATGGAGGGCTACTAGAGAGGACCCTGAGACCATCCTTTATGATCTGCTACTTGGAATAGTGGTATTCATCATGGGATGATTATTCATTGTTATTTGGTACTACAATATGGATGATATTGGGTTCATTCTTGAGGTGAGATTATATGATGTTACATTGCTTTGGATATTGGCATAGTGGTTACTACATGGCATGGTTATTCACTCATTGATCATTCAGCTCTATGGCACTATGGATTGCTTAGTGGCTTATTAGTGTTGTCCTCATAATACCCACTTTTCTTGTTGAACCTTGTGATGTGAAATCCAAGTGTTGTGAAAGAGCATCTATGTGTAAGTTGTACAATTTGTCTTGTTTATGGTTGCATATAAGTGTAATTTGCATCATGCTACCTTGTAAAGTGATAAATCTCTGCCTATATGCATAGGGATGTTATGTATGCTATGAAAGAAACACATCTTAGAATCATGTAAACATGCATACATGTGTGTGTTGTGAGCTCCAATTGTAGATAGCTAGACAAGAAAGGCTAGAGAATTGAAAGCTTTGTGTATTGATTAGTGCAATTTTCTTCTATTTATGAGTAAATCTTGTGTTTTGTGCTAGTATAAATGTGCAAATTGATAGTGTGAGAAACTAATTTACTGTATGAGATAGTAAATTCCTGAGAAAACTGATTGTTATGGCCTTTAATTCCTATTTAATTAGAGAAAATTAGTACATGATAACATCTATTTTTATGATATTGAGTACCTTGCCTCTTCTTCACCTGTGTATTGGGACATATTGAATGTAATTATGTATATCGTGAAGAATGTGATAACATGAATTTTATAATCATATCAAATTTCATTGACTAATGTGTGTTGTGGCTGCTTCTTAGCATTTGTGACTTCCAGGAGTAAGTCAAGCTCTTGGGGGGAAGTATGTAGTGTCACCCTAGTCTTAGCCTAATTGAGGTAACATCAATGTATGAAATTTAGGATCTATATGATAGGTCATATTGTGGTTTCAATGGATGTTAATTATTTAATGATATTCATTAAGAAAATGTGGCACAAAAGGGTATATTTATGTGTTGCGGACTTCCTTGAACTAGGAGTGACTCATTAAATTATAATCGTGATCAGATGGATAATCAAAGTGATTGTGATGTGATTCCATCATGGTGTACTAACCGATTGTTATGTTTATGTTTCATATTGAGATTGGGTGTACATGTGGAGAGGATGACACATTGATATTGGCATACTATGCGAATGATCACCAATGTTGGAATCCTCAAATGTGGACTATTCTTGCTTCGGCTAGTATATGATATGTATATGCAGTAATTATAATATAGTTTGAGTGATGTAGGTACAGGGCTTTGACTCCACCTAACTTCATAGGTCTGAGCGAGTCTAGTTAAGTCCCAATGGTGCTTATTCGGAGATAGTCACACAGGCCAAACACCCTAACCCTCACCATCATCTCTATTTGGGATGAGTGTTTGATTCTTGTGTTTATACCCACATACACCTCCTAGGTTTCATCCGTCTACCTAGTCAATTGTGTGACAGACCCATGAGGCTTAAGTGTTGGGTTGGTCTTATGTGAGGTACCAATTTCATGTTCATATATTTAAGTTTATAAACATGATCTGGGTTTTCTTTGTAGTGTTGATATATCCTATGTTTGAGTCCTTATTTATGCTATGTGACATGGACCTAAGGATTTTATAGTCTTGTAACCTATCCTTAAACCCGGGTGTTATAAATTAAAACAATAAAATAGACTAGAATATAAAAGGGAAATATGTTTTTATCATGAGCATGTTATAGGACAAAAATTATAGTGATTAAATCAATATTTTTTCCTAGAGCTCTACCTGCCTCATCATGACCTCTTAAAAAAATTTTTTGTCAAAGGCACCATGTGCCCCATTGTGCCTCCTCATTCTATGTATGTGCTTTGTCTGGAATTTCGTATGGGGGGGGGGTATGTTAGTTGAGAGAAAATGAAAGGGAGGATCACACACATGAATGTTAAGTTGAATGCATGGGGTATAGAAGGTAGAGCTAGGGTTTCTAGATGGATGAGAGGAGAAGGAGCATCTATTTACCCTCTATTCTCTGCATTTTTTACATTTCCAGGTATGTAGACATGTTCTCCTTACCCATGGTCATCAGGGCATATTACATCTGTTATATGCTTCCACATTTTGCATGCTTTAACTGGGTAGACAAAATTGTAATATCTGATGAGATTCCACTATCCTTTATGCTTCGATGAGAGTCCATACCCTATTCCTAAACTCACGTTTGGCACAGGCAAGGAGGATGCTAGCAAAGGTCGTGGGATTTGGCTTTACACCCGCTAGGTACCCTTTTCTTGTCAATTCCGAACGCCATTGTAACAAACCCATTTTGTTCGTATCCTGCAAACATTGCAATCCATGAGACATTATTTCATTGAGGCATTCTATTAGTCAAATTGTGTTCGCTATCTAGGCTTCCAATTTTGCATACACATCTATCTGGGTGCTTGTAGCCATGGCATTCGATGAGAATTCCTTTCTATTATATTGAGATGGATGTCAATACCCTGTTCCAAAGGTTCTATTTTGGGCATAGGCAAGGAGGATGTTGGAAAAGGTAATAGGATTTAGATTTACACCTGCCAGCTACGCTTTTCTTGTCAATTCCTATCACCGTTTCAACAAACCCATTTTGTTCATATCCTACAAATATTATTGTCCATGAGACATTATTTCCTTGAGGCATTCTATCAGGCAGTTTGTGTGCCTTGCCTAGGCTTCCAATTTTGCATCTATCTGGGTAATTGTAGCCATAGCATCCAATGAGAATTCCTTTCTACTATGCTTAGATGGATGTCAATACCATGTTCCAAAGGTTCTATTTTGGGCATAAGGTTCTATTTTGGGCATAGACGGCGAGGATGTTGGAAAAAGGTTTAAGGATTTGGCCTTATGCCTACCAATGGCCTTTGCTTAACAGTCTAGGTAATGTTCCTTTATCTAATCCAGTTAATGCATATACTGCAATCATTGCAGTCCATGTGACCACAGTTCTTGAGGTATTTTGTCAAATAGTATAGGTGCCTTCTCTGTGTCGCCATTATGGCATAGGTAGAGAGGATGCTGGTGAAGGTATGGGAATTTGGATTTACATGTGCCAATAGTATTTTCTTGAAATTTTCTATAGCCTCTTCAACAATTCCATTATGTGCATCTCCTACAAATGTTGCAGTTCAAGAGATAACATTTCTTTGAAGCATCTTTTCAATCAATGCATGTGTTGTGTCTATGCTACCACAGTTTACATACATGTCTCTTAGTGCACTTGCAGATATAACATTTGACCAATATTCTCTTCCGTAATGTTTTGATGGATATCTATACCCTGTTCCTAACACTTATAATTTGGCATGGAGAATTCATACAGATTTATTTGTTTGTTCCAAAACTTGGATTTTAGATAGCTTGTGGTATGTTGACAATTTTCCGTTGTTCTTTAAGAGAAACTATTGCCATGACTTCCAATGAGGGTCTTGGTAGAGGCATGATTTCTATTGATCTTTAATGAGTTTAATGCTACTAAAAAACATCCATTACCATGTTGGTCTATGATATAAAACCATAGCCCTATGATGCATAACAGAAAAAGGCGTATAGGAGACTAGAAGTGAACTTGGCTGCCCATTTTCCTATTTGGTTGGGAAGGTAAACTGTAAAAATAAATCTTTTTGGGGAATTCTTTTGTTGCCTTAATTGGTTGCATTCAAAGAATGTTTACACAATTTTTAAACTATAGAAAAATCAGCTATCATGTTAAACACTTTTTGGAGGTATTAGATTGTTGTTGAGTTTAGTCATACTCTTTTGACAAAATTTAGTGGGCTGTGACATTATTGGTCTTGTTTTAAATGATTTGAGGGCAATGGTAACAATGGTACAGGCCATACTTTATACAAATGATAACTGAAATTGAGAACCTAGTATTAGGTATTACATGAAGACATAACTTTTCCATTGCATCTCGGATCTATTACTGACTTGGATTGAAATACGATGTGACCTAAATCTAAACTAAATTGAGTGTGACTACCTTCTCACCTTTTCTTTGTAACTTGGTTGATAAGGATTCTTATGTGATGATAGTATGATAAGCTCCTTCATATAATAGTATATTATATAATAAAATATTCTACACCCACATAGGTGTGTGAGAGATTACATAGAATTTTTTACTTATTTGATTAGATGAGATTGCCCATACTAAGAGTATGAAGATATTTTCAAAGGCTTGAGCATCACTATTACATTATTAACCATGAATGCTTTGTCATGATTTCTTTTTGTGAGAGCATAGTCATTACTTGACAACCCTATCCAATGATTATGTTATCTTTTCTTGCCATTATTACTACATCACAAAGGTCTGTGTTAAGAATCACTTGTTGTCCTTTCAATTTGTCTATGGTTAGTGCTACTGTTACTTCATATTAAGCATAGTTGTATAATTGAGGGCAGTGTTGGTAAAAGTCCTTGTATTCTCAGGCCTTGTGAGTCTTTATGGCTGGTTTAATTCTTATGATTGCATGTTGAGCTTGTTGGAGTTGGGTGTATGTGATAGGGTGAGCATGGAAGTTGGCTCCCATTGCGGCATCAAGCATTAGTGCTATTTGTCTAGTCTTTGGGACATAGCTTGTATCTTATGCCTAGAAAAGGCTTGTGGTTGAGATGATTACAAATGTTTAGCTACTTCCATATTGCTGCCCCTATCTTCTCATCCTCATCTTATCTGAGCAGTGCTTCATTGACATGATTAACTGGTGCCTAATTTATGCAATCTATGAAACTATGTGGCCTTGTTGTCTTCCTTGTATGATTGGTGTTTGATGGCCTTGTGACTATCTCTTTGCATGGGGGAGTGGACCTTTTTGGATCCACATGGTTGGGTGGTGTTGCCAACCGCCATTGAGGACTTGAGATCCAAAATTGAGATGACTTTGGAGCAACGGTTCTTCATCTATAGTTTAAGGGCATAGTGTAATCTTCTATTTATCTATTGGTATTAATGATGTACCCTTATTTGTATTTATGAGATGTTCCAAATTGGTGAATGATGTGATCATCATATGTGTTGTAATCTTACTAGTTGTGTAAACTACTTGATCTCACATGATTCATCGGGTGTTATTATGAACCATGTACTTTGGTTTTGTTTTAAAGCAAGATTAATGTTGGTTGAACTCAGATCTTGGTTTATCTTTACTATGTTTCCTTCGCAATGTTGTGATGATGCTTAAGGTTAGTTTTTTTCTTGGAGAGTGTTGCAATCCTCTCATGTTATGTAATCTGGATAACAATGTATGACATGCACTCCTATATTTTTCATTGGACCTTGCTTTGTATCTGTGCTGGGTGTTGTGAAAGAATTAACACTTTCTGATTTGCAATGAGTCTTATGTTCTAGATGGTGCTTCTTTTCATATGATGTGATGATCATGTACTCTTGTTATTTTATTGATGTATTTAAAACCCTATGCATCTTGTTGATAGAAAGAAAGTATCATGTGATAGAAATCAGATTTTATTGTGTAGTTAATCTATCCTCCATATTCCTTTTGATGTGTTATCAATCTTACTATTGGGTATAACTAATGTTAGAGTGTTGTTGTATTGACATCTTGTTCTTAGTTCATTTAAATTGTAGTAATGATTGCATTGTGATGTTGTCACACTCTTGTGATCTATCAGAATGTCTTTAAGCTTGTGTATTTGGGCAGTGTTGAGAGAAGCTTAATGTTGTAATGAGATCAGATCAGTTATGTGAACATTCTTGTTTCTATGCATCTTCTAGCATTAAAAAAATGTATATGACTAGTGTATCTTATAATTGTGCATTGTTGTTTTGGCTTGTGATCTCATATTTTAGGCATTGTATTTATGTTTATGTTGTGTTATGTTTTTTTTTTTAAATTGTTGTCCTTTTTTTTGGGCTCTTGTTTCATGGGTGCCTAGGTGGGGCATTACATAGGTATCAAAGTGAGAGTTTTACAACTCTAGGAACTTTGGGAAGTATTTATATGGGCTAACCTTGAGATTGCACTTGTCTTAATGATTTTGTAGTCCTTGTATTTGTTACCCTTTTATGGATTGGGATGAAGATCTATCATTTCATGCATTGTGATTATGTTTGTGGGTAGCTATATAGTTCCACATTAATGTTTAATATTCAAGTAATGTATGATTGTATGAAAATACCTTTGTATATTATGTTGTGAATTTACTCTAGTGAAGGTTACAAATGATAATGTTGTTGGTGTGAAAATACCAGTGGAAATTGTAGTCTTACCTCAAGTATGTGATGATATAGAGAATGCCTTTGTGATACTAGTACATGTGTGTTGGAAACCTTTTTGACCTAGTAGGGTATTGTAAAAGAAATATGTATTGAAGTTTATTTTATGGAGATGTGTGAGTCACCCTTTGTGTTCTTACATGATGTGATGTTTTAGTGTCACCCCTATTTGAGTGCATTTCCTCCTGACTGCTTTGGAATACAATTCCTCTCCTCTCCCCCACAATTGAGCCACATTGGTTGGTTTATGGAGCAAACCATTTCCTTTCTATTATTCCATGGGTTGAGGAGGAGCCAAAATTGTCCTTGAGGATATACTCAGTTCTAGCTACAGACACATGGAAGCTATATTGATGTCATGATGGATTTCTGGTATTTGGGATGGTAGCCTGATGAAGTGATAGTTGTGTGTAATGAGATCATAGTGAATGATACCTTGTTACAAGAATGATATGATTTTTGATGTGGATGTTAGTACAAGTATGAGGTGTATTGTTTTCTTCTTGGAATAATTACAGATGACCTTATTCTTATGTGATATTTCAAACTAATGATACATGATAACCATACAGGCTTGTGGGTTTTCTCTTGTGAGGTAGATATCAGAACCTATAAATGACTCCTTTGTGGCATATGTTAGTGGACCTTGGTATGATGACAGTGCCTATTTATGTTGATTCTTCATGCAGATATACAATCAGACTAATTCTAAATTATGTGGGACACACTTATTATGATATGGTAAAAGCTTCACTGATCTTTACGTGGTTTGAGAACCACCATATTAGTCTGTGGTTAGAGAATCACCATACTATTCTATGGTTAGAGAACCACCATACTATAATGTGGTTTGAGAACCACCATACTATTCTATGGTTTGGGAACCACCAGATTATTTTGTGGTTTGAGACCACCATGATATTACATGCTATTGTTTTATGTTGTTTGTGACCACTGTATGATGCCCCTCCTACCCTGAAGGTGACATTGTTGTAAGGTCGCATGGTGTTCGTAATGTGCAAATTTCCAAGAGATTGTTGGAACATTTATTTATGTGTTGAATATTTTTCTTGCAAGCCAACAATGTTTTGTTACTTTGGGCTAATTGGCCATTTTTATGTTTGACTTATTCCTTTTGTCTCAAGGACGTGGTCTTGGATAAATTTGAGATAATACCATGATTGTTATCTGATCTCTACTTATTTTATGATTCATTATATTTATTTTCTTCTACTTTATTGAGGTTTAATTTATGAGTTTGATTTACTTCTCTAGTTTTCTTGTTTGTGGCACTTTAATGTTGCAACTGCTGGTATGTATGGAGTGTTGTGACTATTGTATACTATCATATCCTAGAGGAATCATTGATAGGTTGTTTAGGGGAGTAGAAGGCCCAAGGAATCTTTTACATATTGAGTTATAATGTATGGAGGGCTCCTAGAGAGGACCCTGAGACCATCCTTCATGATCTGCTACTTGGCATAGTGGTATTCTTCATGGCATGATTATTCATTGTTATTCAGTACTACAATATGGATGATATTGGGTTCCCTCTTTAGGTGACATTATATGATGTTACATTTCTTTGGATATTGGCATAGTGGTTACTACACGGCATGGTTATTCACTCATTGATCATTCAGTTCTATGGCACTATGGATTGCTCAATTGCTTATTAGTGTTGTCCTCCTTGTAATACCCCTTTTTCTTGATGAGCCTTGTGATTTGAATTCCAAGTGTTGTGAAAGAGAATCTATGTGTAAGTTGTACAATTGTCTTGTTTATGGTTGCATATGAGTGTAATTTGCATCATGTTATCATGTAAAGTGACAAATCTCTGCCTATATACATAGGGATGGCATGCATGCTATGAAAGAAACACATATTGGAATCATGTAAATGTGCATACATGCACATGTTGTGAGCTCTAATTGTAGATAGCTACACATGAAAGACTAGAGAATCAAAAGCTTTGTGTATTGAATAGTGCAATTTTCTACTATTTATGAGTAAATCGTGTGTTTTGTACTAGTATAAATGTACAAATTGATAGTATGAGAAAATAATTTTTTGTATGAGATACTAAGTTCCTGAGAAAACTAATTGTTATGGCGCCTTAAATTCCTATTTAGTTAGAGAAAATTGTTACACGATAACGTATATTTTTATGATATTGAGTGCCTTGCCTCTTCTTCACTTGGGTATTGGGACATATTGCACATAATTATGTATATTGTGAAGAATGTGATAACTTGAATTTTATAATCATATCGAATTTCATGGACTAATGTGTGTTGTGGCTGCTTCTTAGCATTTGTGACTTCCAAGAGTAAGTCAAGCTCTTTGGGGGGAGTATGTAGTGTTGCCCTAGTCTTGGCCTAATTGACGTAACATCAAGGTATGGAATTTAGGCTCTATATGATAGGTCATATTGTGATTTCAGTGGATGCTAAGTATTTAATGATATTAAGAAAATGTGGCACAAAAGGGCATATTTATGTGTTGTGGGCTTGCCCAAACTAAGAGTGACTCATTTTATAATCGTGATTAGTTGGATAATCAAAGTGATTGTGATGTGATTCCATCATGGTGTACTAATTGATTGTTATGTTTATGTTTCATATTGAGATTGGGATGTACATGTGGAGAGTATGACACCTTGACATTGGCATACTATGTGAATGATCATGGATTTTAGAATCCTCCGATGTGGACTATTCTTGCTTCAGATGGTATATGATATGTATATGCAGATGTTATAATATAGTTTGAGTGATGTAGGTCTAGGGCTTTGACTCCACCTAAATTCACAGGTCTGAGCGAGCCCAATTAAGTCCCAATGGTGCTTATTCAGAGAAAGTCACATAGGCCAAACACCCTAACCCACACCATCATCTCTATTTGGGACAAGTGTTCAATTCTTGTGTTTATACCAACAAACACCTCCTATGTTTCATTCATCTACTTGGTCCATTGTGTGACGGACTCATGAGGCTTAAGTTTTGGGTCGGTCCTGTGTGAGGTGACGATTTTGTGTTCATATATTTAAGTTTATAAATGTGATCTGGGTTTTCTTGGGACCATTGATATATCCTATGTCTAAGTCCTTATTAATGCTATGACATGGACCTAAGGATTTTCTAGTTTTGTAACCTATCCTTAAACCCAGGTGTTAGAAATTAAAACGATAAAATAGACTAGAACATAAAAGGGAAATATGTTTTTATCATGAGCATGTTATAGGATTAAAATTATAGTGATTAAATTAATAGTTTTTCCTAGAACTCTTCCTACCTCACGATGACACCTCTTAAAAAAGTCTTCTGTCAAAGGCACCACATGCCCCATTGTGCCTCCTCATTTTGTATATGTGCTTTGTCTGGAATTTCGCATGGGGGTATGTTCATTGAGGGAAAAAGAAAGGGAGGATCACACACACGAATGCTAAGCTGAATGCATGGGGTAAAGAAGGCAGAGCTAGGGTTTCTGGATGGGTGAGAGGAGAAGGAGCATGTGTTTACCCTCTATTCACTACAATTTTTATAGCTCTAGGTATGTAGACATGTTATCCTTACCCACGATCATTAGGGTAGATTACATCTATTATATGCTTCCACATTTTGCATGCTTTTATCTAGGGAGACAAAATTGCAATATCTGATGAGATTCCACTAACCTTTATTGGGAGTCCATACCCTATTCCTGAACTCACGTTTGGCATAGGCAAGGACGTTCTGGTAAAGGTTGTAGGATTTGTCTTTACACCCACCAGCTACCCTTTGCTTGTCAAGTCCTAACACCATTTTAACAAACCCATTTTGTTCATATCCTACAAACATTGTAGTCCATGAGACATTATTTCTTTAAGGCAATCTATCAAGCAGTTTGTGTGCCCTACCTAGGCTTCCAATTTTGGATACACATCTATCCTTGTGCTTGTAGCCACATCATCCGATGAGAATTCCTTTCTATTATGCTCAGATGGATGTCAATACCCTGTTCCAAAGGTTCTATTTTGGGCATAGGCAAGGAGGATGCTGGCAAAGGTCGTAGGATTTGGATTTACACCCGCCAGCTACCCTTTTCTTGTCAATTCCCAACGCCATTTTAACAAACCCATTTTGTTCATATCCTACAAATATTGTAGTCCATGAGACATTACTTCTTTGAGGCATTCTATCAGGCAGATTGTGTGCCCTGCCTAGGCTTCAAATTTTGCATACACATCTATCTGGGTGCTTGCAGCCATGGTATCCGATGAGAATTCATTTCTATTATGCTCATATGGATGTCAATAACCTATTCCAAAGGTTCTATTTTGGGCATAGGCAGTGAGCATGTTGACAAAAGGTTTAGGAATTTGGCCTTATCCCTACCAGTGGCCTTTGCTTAATAGTCCTAAAGTTCCTTTATTTGATCCATTTAATGCATATCCTACAATCATTGTAGTCCACGTGACCACAGATCTTGAGGTATTTTTTCAAACAGTTTAGGTGCCTTCTCTATGTCACCATTATGGCACAAGTACAGAGGATGCTAGCAAAGGTATGGGAATTTGGATTTACACCTGCCAATAGTATTTTCTTGAAAGGTCATATAGCCTATTCAACAATTCCATTATGTGCATCTCCTACAAATGTTGCAGTTCAAGAGATAACATTTCTTTGAAGCATCTTTTCAATCAATGCATGTGTTGTGTCTATGCTACCACAGTTTACATACATGTCTCTTAGTGCACTTGCAGATATAACATTTGACCAATATTCTCTTCCGTAATGTTTTGATGGATATCTATACCCTGTTCCTAACACTTATAATTTGGCATGGAGAATTCATACAGATTTATTTGTTTGTTCCAAAACTTGGATTTTAGATAGCTTGTGGTATGTTGACAATTTTCCGTTGTTCTTTAAGAGAAACTATTGCCATGACTTCCAACGGGGGTCTTGGTAAAGGCATGATTTCTATTGATCCTGAATGAGTTCAGTGCTACTAAAAAACATCCATTACCATGTTGGTCTATGATATAAAACCACAGCCCTATGATGCCTAATAGAAAAATGCGCATAGGAGACTAGAGGTGAACATGGCTGCCCATTTTCCTATTTGGTTGGGAAGATAAACTGCAAAAATAAATCTTTATGGGGAATTATTTTGTCACCTTAATTGGTTGCCTTTAAAGCATGTTTAAACAATGCATAAACTATAAAAAAAATCAGCTATCATGTTAAGCACTTTTTGGAGGTATTAAACTGTTGAGTTTAGTCATACTCTTTTGACAAAGTTTAGTGGGTTGTGACGTTATTGGTCTTGTTTTGAATGATTTAAGGGAAATGGTATCAATGGCATAGGCCATACTTTATACATATGATAATTGAAATCAAGAGCCTAGTATTAGGTATTGCATGATGACATAACTTATCCATTGTATCTTGGATCTATTACTGACTTGGATTGAAATACGATGCGACCTATATCTAAACTAAATTGAGTGTGACTACCTTGTCACCTTTTCTTCGTAGCTTGGTTGATAAGGATTTTTATGTGATGATAGTATGATCAGCTCCTTCATATAATAGTATATTATATAATAATATATTCTACAACCACATGGGTGTGTGAGATTGCATATGATTTCTAACTTATTTGATTAGATGAGATTGCCCATAGTAAGAGTATGAAGATATTTTCAAAGGCTTGAGTGTCACTATTACATTATTAACCATGAATGCTTTGTCATGATTTCTATTTATGAGAGCATAGTCATTACTTGACAACCCTATCAAATAATTATGTTATCTTGTCTTGCCATTATTACTAGATCATGAAGGTATGTGCTAAGAATCGCTTTTTGTCCTTTCAATCTATCTATGGTTAGTTCTGTTGTTACTTCATATTAAGCATAGCTATAGACTTGAGGGTAGTGTTGGTAAATGTCCTTGTATTCTCAGGTCTTGTGAGTCTTTAAGGGCTGGTTTAATTCTTATGATTGCATGTTGAGCTTGTTGGAGTTGGGTGTATGTGATAGGGTGAGGATGGAAGTTGGCTCCCATTGTGGCATCAAGCATGAGTTCTCTTTGTTTGGCCCATGGGACGTAACTTGTATCTTTTTCCTAGAAAAGGCTTGTGGTTGAGATGAGTACAAATGTTTAGCCACTTCCATCTTTCTGCCCCTATCTTCTCACCCCCATCTTATCTAAGTAGTGCTTCATTGACATGATTAACAATTGCCTAATTCATGCTCTCCATGAAACTATGTGGCCTTATTGTCTTCCTTGTAAGATTGGTGTTTGATGGCCTTGTGGCTATCTCTTTACATGGGGGAGTGGACCTTTTTGGATCCATGTGGTTGGGTGGTGTTGCCAAACACCTTTGGGATCTTGAGATCCAAGATTGAGATGCTTGTGGAGAAGTTGTTCTTCATCTGTGCAGTTTAGGAGCACTATGTAATATTCTATTTATCTATTCGTATTCGTGAATTACTCCTACTTGTATTTATGAGATGCTCCAAATTGGTGAATGATGTGATCATCATATGAGATGTAATCTTACTAGTTGTGTAAACTACCTAATCTCACATAATTCGTCAGGTGTTATTATGATCCATGTACTTTGGTTTTCTTTTAAAGAAAGATTAATGTTGGTTGAACTCAGATCTTGGTTTATCTTTTCCGTGTTTCCTTCATAGTGTTGTAATGATGCTTAAGGTTAGTTTTTTTCTTGGAGAGTGTTACAATCTTCTCATGTTATGTAATATGGATAACGATGTATGACATGCACTCCTATATTTTTCATTAGACCTTGCTTTGTATCTATGTGCTAGGTGTTGTGAAAGAATTAACACTTGCTGATTTGCAATGAATCTTATGTTCTAGATGGTGCTTCTTTTCATATGTTGTGATGATCATGTACTCTTGTGATTTTATTGATGTATTTAAAACCCTATGCACCTTGTTGATAGAAAGAAAGAATCATGTGATAGAAATCAGATTTTGTCGTGTAGTTAATCTATCCTACATATTCCTTCTGATGTGTTATCACTCTTGTTGTTGGGTATAACTAATGTTAGAGTGATGTTGTGTTGGCATCTTGTTCTTTGTTCATTTGCATCATAGTAATGATTGCATTGTGATGTTGTTACACTCTTGTGATCTATCAGAATGCCTTTAAGCTTGTGTATTTGGGCAGTGTTGAGAGAAGCTCAACGTTGTAATGGGATCGGATCATTTATGTGAACATTCTTGTTTCTATGCATCTTCTGGCATTAAAAAAAATGTATATGACTATTGTATCTTATAATTGTGCATTGTTTTTTTGGCTTGTGATCTCAGATTTTAGGCATTGTATTCATGTTTATGTTGTGTTATGTTTTTAAAAAATAAATTGTTGTGTCCTTTTTTTGGGCTCTCGTTTCATGGGTGCTCAGGCAGGGCGTTACAAATCCTTTCATGGCAGTTGTTAAGTTGGCCCCACATATGAGTGCATCATTGTTTTCTACACCGTATTCCTCTTATTTTTATTAGATATCAATTGTTCATGTTATATTATTTTATGTTCTACCCTATTAAACAACTATAAGGAGGGTTTTCAAATTTATAATTGATAAACTAAATCAAGACCCTTAATTGGTTAGGTTTACCCTACAAATTGAAAATGTCTTCCAAGTGTAAATCTATTCAAGACTTGACAAATTCACTCTCGTGGATCATGAAGATGTTTTGATTACGATAAGTTGGTTTTAGAGGAACAATAAACCCTATACAAACCTAAAGTTTTGATAGGTCCTAAAATATTACAAAGTTGTAGCCAACTTGTCTCTGATGGTTTTAGAAGAACAAGAAACCCTATACAAACTTTAGGTTTTGACAAGACCTGAAACCTTACAAAGTTACAACCAAGCTACTCTTGAGAGCAAAAGCTCCCAAAACACAAATGCCCAACCTATAAATATTGGATCTCAAATGGGCAATCTACACCCCTTGACCTAAGGGTGACAATCATACACATATTTCAGAAGACCCTTATTCCTATGATGGATGATTGTCCATAGACACCACAATCTAAATCTTCTGGTCAAGGAGAGAGGAAGGGATCCTTTGTTGCATCCTCCACCCAAGCTACCTCCCACGAGGATGGAAAATGTCTATCCATGAAAGTTGAAGGCTGCACAAAATCAATAGACGTAGCAAGAGTAGGGGTCCCTAAGCAATGAGTTGCTGGAGGAGTGGGAACTGTCGAGGGAGCAACTAGAGATGATTATGAAGAACAACTCTTGGTAGGAAGTGACAAATACGCCAAAAGTGTACCAACCCCAGGGGAGACCGCAATAGTTACAAGCTCTATTGCAAGGGAAATGGGGGAAGGAGGCCTGTCATCCAAAGATCACCAATAGTCAAGTGTTCAGCAAGGGAATTCGTCCACCACATAGCTGATCCTACCTTGCGACAAGAAGAAGGGCAATGAGAAGGCATGTGTCTGATGGAAAAGCATCATCTGTAATAGAAGGGGAAACCCTCATAATCCAACAAAACAATAATTTTTCTCCTCACCTGCTGCGTAGGTTGCTTTATGTTTCTCCCACCTAGACTCTTGGGGCATTTTTTGGTACTTTTTTTTTTCTTGTGTTGCTCTGTTGGATATGTATGTTTGTATGTATGTGTTCTTTTGGGGCCTTAATGGTGGGATGTTACCTGAAATTTTTTTAATTTCACCTTATTTTATTATATGGTACGGTGGTTTATGCCAAAAAAAATCTAAAGATATTCTACTTAAATCACAAATCTAATTAAAAATAGGTATCTCTTTTACATAGATTTTTCTAAAGATAGATATACTAGTTTTATATTTATTTTAAAAAAGTTATTAATATTTAATATTTAATATATAATAGTAATAATAAAAAACAAATATTTAATATATAACAAGAGACGCAATGCGTCATGTTCCTGCCTTTATGCATTTAATGTTGGTGTAGTATATTGTGAGAAAGGAAAACTTGATGGGATGAGAGTAGCTCATGTGAGTAATGATTTCATATGTCAAATTTAGTCTGGAGACCATCAAATAGAAGATTGAGAACAGAGGAAAAAGCATTAGATGAAAAATGTGCAATGAAATCTTGGATACAAGATAGTCTGAACAGATTATTTCATTATGTATTAAGGACCATAGTTCTTTTTTCTAAATACTTCGTGTGTACAGACTGTCTTGATAATTAAAGCAATGGAAATTGTTTAGGATTGCTATAGCAGTACTAATGATTATTGTAAAATAAATGTATATATTGTGCCTTTAATTCCAATTTTTTAAAATCAATTTTTGCTGAAAGTAAGCATATACTGGTCAAGTATATGTTAAGAACCTGTTGTGATGTTCACAACATGCCGCATTATGCTCCTTAGCAAAATGGGGACCCCTGCTGATGTTTGCTTTTTGCTTGTGCTTGTGTTTTTTCTGTTTTCTGGCGGTTTGGTAAAAATGAAGGTCAGGTGCATCATCATCATGATATTGGATAAGGCAGGTCATCATCATGAGGTTAGTTTGTCAAAGTTCATATTTTGTTTCTATGACCTCATATTTAGAAAGAGCTTGAAATTCCATGCAGGTTTGCCTTTTACTTCACTCGAAAATTCTTCCATATGTGAAAGTTATGCACGGTCAAAGTTTTGGTCAAACCTGATATTCGCAGGAGGATCATCATATTTTTATATCCTAAGCCATGTTGTCAAGATCATCATGATCTTGGTCTATCACCTGATAAAAATCATGCAGTCGCAATATCTGGACGTCAATCTTAGGTGGTAGTGCCCTTTACCCGTCAAATGGCCTTACGCGCATTGTCAGCATCATGATTTCTTTTAGGAGGGTCATATGTTATAAAATCGGTTTTGGTTACATGAAGATGATCATCATCATCATATTTGAACCCCCCCCCCGATAATATCCTGAGGTTCAAATATCATGATGATATCAAGTTTAGGTCAGGGTAAGTTTCTCTGTTGAGCGGTCTTTGTATAGCGAGCATCATCATGATATTTCAACATTACCTAATCTTATCATATCATGCTGATCACCCTTAGAAAATCCACCTTTGGCATATTTGCATGCGCATGTTATAATCCTATCGCAAGGTCATCATCATGATATTTGCTGAAGTTCGAAATATGATGATGACAACTTCATATCCTCCTGATCTCCTTTTGCATAATCATGATCATCATCCTGATCTTTCACGAGGGTCATTGGCTGAAATTCGCTAAGTGATGGAGACATCATCATCATAAATTGATAAAGGGGATCATCATCTTCATATCCTCCTGATCACCTTTTTTGCAATATCATGATGATCACCCTATCTATTCAGAAGAAGGCGATATTTCATTCCTTAAACAGCATGATCATTTTTTTACAATATCACCCTAGCGCAATATCATGATGACCTGAAGTCATCCTTGTGCTTCGAAGACAAAATATCATGATGACGTCATCATGATAATTCGATGAGGAGGGTCATCATCATATTGTTTTATCCTATCATGTTGTCAAGATCATCATGATCTTGTTTGTTCACCCGATACAGGATATTTCCCAAACATGATCCGGTTGGCGAAATATCATGATGACGTCATGTTCTAAGTTTAACAAAGGCTCCGAATATCATGATGACGTCATCCCGATCTAATAAACGAAGAAGTAAATAACCTGATCATCATCATCATCACATTTTTCCTTCAACAGGATATTTTTCAAGCACGATCTGGTTCGCGAAATATGATGATGACATCTTATTCTAAGTTCGACGAAGAAGCAAATATCCCGATGCTCATTATCATCCTGATCTTTCGAGAGGGTTACCTTGGCCGCAAAGGGGTCATATTACATTCATCATCCTGATCATGCTCCTTAGGTGACCCGATATTACATTTATCCCCTGATCTTAACGAAAATGACGATGACATCATCCTTAGCATTTCAATGAAGCCCGAATATCATGATGACGTCACCATCATTTTCCTTTCCTCAGCAACATGATCATATTCCATATCCTCCTTTTCTTCTTCAACAATATGATGATGATGATGTTGTTCTTTTCCCCAATATGCAGAAGCGAAATATCATGATGATGAAGTAAATATTGACCAACACGTGTTTTTTGACACATTGATGGCGATGATCATGTCGATGGGCGGAAATGAAGCGGTGGAATTTTAAAGTGTTTTTTTTTTTGGGCGCGTGTGGCATTTTCCCGGTCAGCGATGGTTGACCCAGTGAATTTTGAGCGATCTGAACGCATTTTGGGCGCGTTTGAGAGTATTTTGGATCCGATTTCCACGATTTTGCACAGTCACCTGGATTTAAACGATTATTTTAATTTCCTACTATTTATGTGATAAATGAAATACTTATTGCTTGTCTTGTCTTTATATTGTGCCTCTCTACACTGTAATACTTGACAACAGGGATTTTTAGGGCCTACACACAGGGATTCTAGGAAAACACAGCAAGTTAGGTTAGCATAGTTTAGAAGTAGAAGAAGGAGGTTGCCTGTTTGTCTGTAGTAAGGTGCGCGTGGAATGTCTGGCTGCCTTACTGTATCTGTAAAGCTTGTAAGTTCTCTGTAGTATGATCAATGAAACTAAGAGTCATTCCTACATTGTAAATCATGTATGACTATTCGTTTCTAATACAATAGAATCTGGAGTTCTGCATCTATCTTCTGAGTGTTCTCCTGCCCTTCTTTGTATTTTGAAATATCTTCTCTGAGAGCTTGCAATTTTAAATGTATGTTTGTGAAAATGCTCAGAACTTACATTTAGGGTTTTTACTGTGGATTTGATCAAATTACTGTGGTATTTACATAGTGCATGACAGAAACAATTAGATGCTTCGGTAGATTAAATGAGGTATAGAGTAGATCTTTCTAACTTTTCCCAACCCATCAGAAATATTTAGCTGAAAACGTAGAAATCCAAAGGAAATTGTCTCAAATTTGAAGAAGCATGTATAACAGAGCTATAAGTAGACAGTCTTCATAAACAGATAAAAAAGAAAGCTGCAAAAAATCCAAGAAAACCCTTTGAAACTTGCAGCATAGTATCACCTTTATGCAAATGAACAGAATACTTGTTGAAATCTATGACCTTTTTGCATATTCTTAGGCCAGTAAACCACAAAACAAACCTAAACTACGTAAGGCCCCTTGAACATTACAGCTTCACATTGACCAACTGAACTTGACCAACTGAGCCATTGTAGACTTGGGATTAGTTGAATCTCAAATGATTCCTTCTTATCTTTCGAGTATAGTTTCAGTTCATTATATGTGAATTTTAACTTATTGTTATGATTGCATCAAAACAGTCATCAGCAGTTTTCTGGCGCTAGAAGGAGGGCCAGAAGGCTGTATATTGTAATCATCAACAGTTTTCTGGCGCTAGAAGGAGGGTCAGAAGGCTGTATTTTGTAATCATCAACAGTTTTTGGCGCTAGAAGGAGGGCCTGATTTGGTTTAGGGTCAAAATTTTGAGTTTTGAATGTTATATTCTGAGATATGTTAGATCTCATAAAATTTCAAAGGCCTAAAGGGTTGAAAGAAGGTCCCATTTTCAATGGACTCACATAGGGATAGTTTTCAAGTTGACATTCCTTGGTTTCAGAAAGTTTTGAATAACCATCTTTATCCTAAAAATCTATATAGCTATGGTTTATTTGGAAGGTGTAGGATACATAAGTCCGCAGAGCATGGTGAGCTTAATTGTCTATCTTTTCTCACAAAATTAGATTTATATTTGAAAGGACTAATCTCTCTCTTAGATGTGTATAGGGCTGAAAGTTGGCAGGGAAACGAGGAGATTATTGAGTGACAGGAGGACGCAGTATCAACGGTTGTCAAATGTGCAGAGGATAGAAAGATGGAACCAATGCTAAGAGTAAAGGATAGTAAGATCTCTCTCCAGGAATCATGTGATAGTAAGAAAAAAAATCTGTGTTTTCATCAGGATCCAGCTGTGATTAAGGTTAGTGAAAAGTATAAATATCCTAAAAAATGCAGAGAAGAAATCACAGCTCATGTCCCTTTTTTGGATAATAAGCAAAAAGTATTTAATGAAAAAGAAAAGGAAAGCGAGGTTCGTCTTGATACATTTGATAAATATATGGAATTACTAAGGAATATTTGTCAGGAGGAAACCTCTGGGTCTGACCTGAAAAGTTTTAATGAACATGATTTGGCAAAGAAGTGTAAACAAGCATTGGCAAAATTAAAATGCACTAAAACTGATAAGATCCCTACTGTAGAAACTAGTGAAGTCATAGAAAAGAAAGAAAATCCTAGTGTTACGACCGACTTCTTTAAATTAAATGATCAAAATCAAGATTGTTGCAGGTCAATAAAATTAGACTCTTCACTGAATGATAACTGTGAGTCATCTGGTGAACAATTCTTGAAAAAAGAGGATACAGAGGATCATGGAGCTGTTGTACACAATCAGACATTCCCCCCATTCTATGTTGAAAATAAAACAGGGGAGTATTCCTATCAATCTAAAGATGTCGTCCCACCTTTACTCTTAAGTGATTTAGGAATGATTAATTTCTGTATGTCAGATTATGATGATGAAGATACTTACTTAAGTGCTGATGTGCAGGAAACTAATGAGAACATTGAGAGGTTTGCTAAATTTGAGGATAAACTGAACATCCAGAATGAAGAAATAAAGCTGGATGAAGATGAAGAAATGATACATCTAGAGTCATTCATCTTTCAACTTGAAAAAGGACTAGACATAGAGCTGGGCAATGAAAATGTAGAGTTAAATGAAAAGCCAGCTATTAATAAACAAGTGTGTTCCACAGAGCTAAAGGCACATCAGGTTGTCTCTTTCCTTTCCTTAGTAAACAATGATAAATGCTATTTTGATTATGGAAATTCAAGAGATAGGACCTGCATATGGATTAATCATAAACTTGATGAGCAGTCTCAGTTACTAGTTAAGAGCTATTCTGATAAACACAATGAATCTAGAATATCAGAATTTTTTTCAGAATTCAAAGATAAATCTGCTAGAATGAGAACCATAACTAGTACCCTGTTACTCCTGTACAATCTAAAGAAATATGCAAGTAGGGGTGTTCTTGGGTCTTGTTCCTGGGTTTCTAATTGCCTTGTAGAGGCTTGTATATAGTTTGGTAGGGTAGTTGTTTTTGTTTTTGTGTTCTTCTTTTGCTGTTTTCCTTTTAGGTTAGTTATTTGTATAGCTTGTCTTCTGTTTGTTTTTGCTTTTTGTTTCTGTTTATACAGCCTGTTTGTTTGGTTTGTTTGTTGTCTCCTCAGCAGGGATCTTTATTTTACTGTAGAGTATTAAGGAGCAAAACTAGCAACCATTCAAAACAGTATATAATTTAGGATATTCAGGTTAACCATTTGCAATTTACACATAACCTGTCACTGTCATGAATGTAGAAAGTTGTTCATCTTTTAAAGTTTTGTATTCAATAAATGTGATTGAGGATTCGTACCAGGTTTCTCACGATGACACACCTAAAATCCTTGGGTTTGTTGAACATACCAGTGTAGATATTAGGTGAAAAATCAGAGGTCACCCTTGCTACCATTACAATTCTTAGCTTAATTTCAGCAAGTGTCCACTCCTTGCATCATGAAGTTACAAATTGCTATATCTTATGAAATCTTTCAAAATTAGAAAATAAAATAAAAATAATAATAATAATAATAATAAATAAATAAATAAATAAAGCGGATTATACTGAAAATCCAGATTAAGCCATCTAAGTAAGTCTACCGGGGCTATGGACGCTCGCTAGCAGTGGGGCTCTACTTGGGAGAATTGTAACGATAACCTTGCCGGGGCTATAGACGCTCGCTGGCAGCAAGGCTCTATCCGGTCGGCTATGAGGGAATATCCTGACCTACGTAGGCTAATGTTAGTCATTGGTTTGTTCAACCGATCTTCAAGATGAGGATAATTAATCACATGCACACAACTAAACTGAAGATGGAAATTCATGCATCTTTATTGAATACTTTAAGTCTCAAGCTGAATAGTAATTTGCAGGAAAACATAGTTGGTAGTTATGAGTTCATTTCATCTAGTTTCCTTGAACACTCTGAATTTAATTGTTTTGTTTTGGTTGCTAGTTGTTGTGATGTTCACAACACGCCGCATTATGCTCCTTAGCAAAATGGGGACCCCTGCTGATGTTTGCTTTTTGCTTTTGCTTGTGTTTTTTCTGTTTTCTGGCGGTTTGGTAAAAATGAAGGTTAGGTGCATCATCATCATGATATTGGATAAGGCAGGTCATCATCATGAGGTTAGTTTGTCAAAGTTCATATTTTGTTTCTATGACCTTATATTTAGAAAGAGCTTGAAATTCCATGCAGGTTTGCCTTTTACTTCACTCGAAAATTCTTCCATATGTGAAAGTTATGCACGTTCAAAGTTTTGGTCAAACCTGATATTCGCAGGAGGATCATCATATTTTTATATCCTAAGCCATGTTGTCAAGATCATCATGATCTTGGTCTATCACCTGATAAAAATCATGCAGTCGCAATATCCGAACGTCAATCTTAGGTGGTAGTGCCCTTTACCCGTCAAATGGCCTTACGCGCATTGTCAGCATCATGATTTCTTTTAGGAGGGTCATATGTTATAAAATCGGTTTTGGTTACATGAAGATGATCATCATCATCATATTTGAACCCCCCCCCGATAATATCCTGAGGTTCAAATATCATGATGATATCAACTTTAGGTCAGGGTAAGTTTCTCCGTTGAGCGGTCTTTGTATAGCGAGCATCATCATGATATTTCAACATTACCTAATCTTATTATATCATGCTGATCACCCTTAGAAAATCCATCTTCAGCATATTTGCATGCGCATGTTATAATCCTATCACAAGGTCATCATCATGATATTTGCTGAAGTTCGAAATATGATGATGACAACTTCATATCCTCCTGATCTCCTTTTGCATAATCATGATCATCATCCTGATCTTTCACAAGGGTCATTTGCTGAAATTTGATAAGTGATGGAGACATCATCATCATAAATTGATAAAGGGGATCGTCATCTTCATATCCTCCTGATCGCCTTTTTTGCAATATCATGATGATCACCCTTTCTATTCAGAAGAAGGCGATATTTCATTCCTTAAACAGCATGATCATTTTTTTACAATATCACCGTGGCGCAATATCATGATGACCTCAACTCATCCTTGTGCTTCGAAGACAAAATATCATGATGATGTCATCATGATAATTCGATGAGGAGGGTCATCATCATATTGTTTTATCCTGTCATGTTGTCAAGATCATCATGATCTTGTTTGTTCACCCGATACAAGATATTTCCCAAACATGATCCGGTTGGCGAAATATCATGATGACGTCATGTTCTAAGTTTAACAAAGGCTCCGAATATCATGATGACGTCATCCCGATCTAATAAACGAAGAAGCAAATATCCTGATCATCATCATCATCACATTTTTCCTTCAACAGGATATTTTTCAAGCACGATCTGGTTCGCGAAATATGATGATGACGTCTTATTCTAAGTTCGACGAAGAAGCAAATATCCCGATGCTCATTATCATCCTGATCTTTCGAGAGGGTTGCCTTGGCCGCAAAGGGGTCATATTACATTCATCATCCTGATCATGCTCCTTAGGCGACCCAATATTACATTTATCCCCTGATCTTAACGAAAATGACGATGACATTATCCTTAGCATTTCAATGAAGCCCGAATATCATGATGACGTCACCATCATTTTCCTTTCCTCGGCAACATGATCATATTCCATATCCTCCTTTTCTTCTTCAACAATATGATGATGATGATGTTGTTCTTTTCCCCAATATGCAGAAGCGAAATATCATGATGATGAAGTAAATATTGACCAATACATTTTTTTTGACACGCCAATGGCGATGATCATGCCGATGGGTGGGAAATGAAGCGGTGGAATTTTAAAGTGTTTTTTTTTTGGGCACCTGTGGCATTTTCCCGGTCAGTGATGGTTGACCAAGTGAATTTTGACCGGTCTGAACGCATTTTGGGTGCGTTTGAGAGTATTTTGGATCCGATTTCCATGATTTTGCATAGTCACCTGGATTTAAACGATTATTTTAATTTCTTGCTATTTATGTGATAAATGAAATACTTATTGCTTGTCTTGTCTTGCAGGCTTGTAGTTGAGGAAGCAGCTGGAAAGTCAACACAGTGACCTCATGGAGGAAGGAAATCCAATCTCAGGAGCAAGAAGATAAGGATAAAGTGCGAAAAGTCAAGGCCATTCAAGTGAAAGACAGAGTTGCAGCTGGAGGTATCACTACAACAGACAAACAGAAGTTATTGCTGAGCTGTCGGAACTTCTTAGAAGGGGCAATATTTGGCCCAGATTTGACACTGCTCAGAGATATTTTGAAGAGCTGGTTACCTGTATTTATTGTTGTAACTAGGGGTTTGAACCAGGGGTTCAGTTAGGTTTTTGCTGTAGTGAGGACAATCAGAATGTCTTTATATTGTGCCTCTCTACACTGTAATACTTGACAACAGGGATTTTTAGGGCCTACACACAGGGATTCTAGGAAAACACAGCAAGTTAGCTTAGCATAGTTTAGAAGTAGAAGAAGGAGGTCGCTTGTTTGTTTGCAGTAAGGTGCGCGTGGAATGTCTAGCTGCCTTACTGTATCTGTAAAGCTTGTAAGTTCTCTGTAGTATGATCAATGAAACTAAGAGTCATTCCTACATTGTAAATCATGTATGACTATTCGTTTCTAATACAATAGAATCTGGAGTTCTGCATCTATCTTCTGAGTGTTCTCCTGCCCTTCTTTGTATTTTGAAATATCTTCTCTGAGAGCTTGCAATTTTAAATGTATGTTTGTGAAAATGCTCAGAACTTACATTTATAGACGCTCGCTGGCAGCAAGGCTCTATCCGGTCGGCTATGAGGGAATATCCTCACCTATGTAGGCTAATGTTAGTCACTGGTTTGTTCAACCGATCTTCAAGATGAGGATAATTAATCACATGCACACAACTAAACTGAAGATGGAAATTCATGCATCTTTATTGAATACTTTAAGTCTCAAGCTGAATAGTAATTTGCAGGAAAACATAGTTGGAAGTTATGAGTTCATTTCATCTAGTTTCCTTGAACACTCTGAATTTAATTGTTTTGTTTTGGTTGCTAGTTGTTGTGATGTTCACAACATGCCCCATTATGCTCCTTAGCAAAATGGGGACCCCTGCTGATGTTTGCTTTTTGGTTCTGCTTGTGTTTTTTCTATTTTCTGGCGGTTTGGTAAAAATGAAGGTCAGGTGCATCATCATCATGATATTGGATAAGGTAGGTCATCATCATGAGGTCAGTTTGTCAAAGTTCATATTTTGTTTCTATGACCTCATATTTAGAAAGAGCTTGAAATTCCATGTAGGTTTGCCTTTTACTTCACTAGAAAATTCTTCCATATGTGAAAGTTATGCACGATCAAAGTTTTGGTCAAACCTGATATTCGCAGGAGGATCATCATATTTTTATATCTTAAGTCATGTTGTCAAGATCATCATGATCTTGGTCTATCACCTGATAAAAATCATGCAGTCGCAATATCCGGACGTCAATCTTAGGTGGTAGTGCCCTTTACCCGTCAAATGGCCTTACGCGCATTGTCAGCATCATGATTTCTTTTAGGAGGGTCATATGTTATAAACTCGGTTTTGGTTACATGAAGATGATCATCATCATCATATTTGAACCCCCCCCCCCCCCCGATAATATCCTGAGGTTCAAATATCATGATGATATCAACTTTAGGTCAGGGTAAGTTTCTCCGTTGAGCGGTCTTTGTATAGCGAGCATCATCATGATATTTCAACATTACCTAATCTTATCATATCATGCCGATCACCCTTAGAAAATCCACCTTCGGCATATTTGCATGCGCATGCTATAATCCTATCGCAAGGTCATCATCATGATATTTGCTGAAGTTTGAAATATGATGATGACAATTTCATATCCTCCTGATCTCCTTTTGCATAATCATGATCATCATCCTGATATTTCACGAGGGTCATTCGCTGAAATTCGCTAAGTGATGGAGACATCATTATCATAAATCGATAAAGGGGATCATCATCTTCATATCCTCCTGATCGCCTTTTTTGCAATATCATGATGATCACCCTTTCTATTCAGAAGAAGGCGATATTTCATTCCTTAAACAGCATGATCATTTTTTTACAATATCACCCTAGCGCAATATCATGATGACCTCAACTCATCCTTGTGCTTCGAAGACAAAATATCATGATGACGTCATCATGATAATTCGATGAGGAGGGTCATCATCATATTGTTTTATCCTGTCATGTTGTCAAGATCATCATGATCTTGTTTGTTCACCCGATATTTCGTAAAGTCCTCCTGCCGATGAAATACAGCCTTTTGAAAATATCCTGATGATCATCATCATCACATTTTCGCTTCGGCAGGATATTTCCCAAACATGATCCAGTTGGCGAAATATCATGATGACGTCATGTTCTAAGTTTAACAAAGGCTCCGAATATCATGATGACGTCATCCCGATCTAATAAACGAAGAAGCAAATATCCTGATCATCATCATCATCACATTTTTCCTTCAATAGGATATTTTTCAAGCATGATCTGGTTCGTGAAATATGATGATGACGTCTTATTCTAAGTTCAACGAAGAAGCAAATATCCCGATGCTCATTATCATCCTGATGTTTCGAGAGGGTTGCCTTGGCCGCAAAGGGGTCATATTACATTCATCATCCTGATCATGCTCCTTAGGTGACCCGATATTACATTTATCCCCTGATCTTAACGAAAATGACGATGACGTTATCCTTAGCATTTCAATGAAGCCCGAATATCATGATGACGTCACCATCATTTTCCTTTCCTCGGCAACATGATCATATTCCATATCCTCCTTTTCTTCTTCAACAATATGATGATGATGATGTTGTTCTTTTCCCCAATATGCAGAAGCGAAATATCATGATGATGAAGTAAATATTGACCAATACGGTTTTTTTGACACGCCGATGGCGATGATCATGCCGATGGGCGGGAAATGAAGCGGTGGAATTTTAAAGTGTTTTTTTTTGGGCGCCTGTGGCATTTTCCCGGTTAGCGATGGTTGACCCAGTGAATTTTGACCAGTCTGAATGCATTTTGGGCGCGTTTGAGAGTATTTTGGATCCGATTTCCACGATTTTGCATAGTCACCTGGATTTAAATGATTATTTTAATTTCCTGCTGTTTATGTGATAAATGAAATACTTATTGCTTGTCTTGTCTTGCAGGCTTGTAGTTGAGGAAGCAGCTGGAAAGTCAACACAGTGACCTCATGGAGGAAGGAAATCCAATCTCAGGAGCAAGAAGATAAGGATAAAGGGCGAAAAGTCAAGGCCATTCAAGTGAAAGACAGAGTTGCAGCTGGAGGTATCACTATAACAGACAAACAGAAGTTATTGCTGAGCTGTCAGAACTTCTTAGAAGGGGCAATATTTCGCCCAGATTTGACACTGCTCAGAGATATTTTGAAGAGCTGGTTACCTGTATTTATTGCTGTAACCAGGGGTTTGAACCAGGGGTTCAGTTAGGTTTTTGTTGTAGTGAGGACAATCAGAATGTCTTTATATTGTGCCTCTCTACACTGTAATACTTGACAACAGAAATTTTTAGGGCCTACACACAGGGATTCTAGGAAAACACAGCAAGTTAGCTTAGCATAGTTTAGAAGTAGAAGAAGGAGGTCGCTTGTTTGTTTGCAGTAAGGTGCACGTGGAATGTCTGGCTGCCTTACTGTATCTGTAAAGCTTGTAAGTTCTCTGTAGTATGATCAATGAAACTAAGAGTCATTCCTACATTGTAAATCATGTATGACTATTCGTTTCTAATACAATAGAATCTGGAGTTCTGCATCTATCTTCTGAGTGTTCTCCTGCCCTTCTTTGTATTTTGAAATATCTTGTCTGAGAGCTTGCAATTTTAAATGTATGTTTGTGAAAATGCTCAAAACTTACATTTATAGACGCTCGCTGGCAGCAAGGCTCTATCCGGTCGGCTATGAGGGAATATCCTCACCTACGTAGGCTAATGTCAGTCACTGGTTTGTTCAACCAATCTTCAAGATGAGGATAATTAATCACATGCACACAACTAAACTGAAGATGGAAATTCATGCATCTTTATTGAATACTTTAAGTCTCAAGCTAAATAGTAATTTGCAGGAAAACATAGTTGGAAGTTATGAGTTCATTTCATCTAGTTTCCTTGAACACTCTAAATTTAATTGTTTTGTTTTGGTTGCTAGTTGTTGTGATGTTCACAACACGCCCCATTATGCTCCTTAGCAAAATGGGGACCCCTGCTGATGTTTGCTTTTTGGTTCTGCTTGTGTTTTTTCTGTTTTCTGGCGGTTTGGTAAAAATGAAGGTCAGGTGCATCATCATCATGATATTGGATAAGGTAGGTCATCATCATGAGGTCAGTTTGTCAAAGTTCATATTTTGTTTCTATGACCTCATATTTAGAAAGAGCTTGAAATTCCATGCAGGTTTGCCTTTTACTTCACTCGAAAATTCTTCCATATGTGAAAGTTATGCACGGTCAAAGTTTTGGTCAAACCTGATATTTGCAGGAGGATCATCATATTTTTATATCCTAAGTCATGTTGTCAAGATCATCATGATCTTGGTCTATCACCCGATAAAAATTATGCAGTCGCAATATCCGAACGTCAATCTTAGGTGGTAGTGCCCTTTACCCGTCAAATGGCCTTACGCGCATTGTCAGCATCATGATTTCTTTTAGGAGGGTCATATGTTATAAACTCGGTTTTGGTTACATGAAGATGATGATCATCATCATATTTGAACCCCCCCCGATAATATCCTGAGGTTCAAACATCATGATGATATCAACTTTAGGTCAGGGTAAGTTTCCTCGTCGAGCGGTCTTTGTATAGCGAGCATCATCATGATATTTCAACATTACCTAATCTTATCATATCATTCCGATCACCCTTAGAAAATCCACCTTCGGCATATTTGCATGCGCATGCTATAATCCTATCACAAGGTCATCATCATGATATTTGCTGAAGTTCGAAATATGATGATGACAACTTCATATCCTCCTGATCTCCTTTTGCATAATCATGATCATCATCCTGATCTTTCACGAGGGTCATTTGCTGAAATTCGCTAAGTGATGGAGACATCATTATCATAAATCGATAAAGGGGATCATCATCTTCATATCCTCCTGATCGCCTTTTTTGCAATATCATGATGATCACCCTTTCTATTCAAAAGAAGGCGCTATTTCATTCCTTAAACAGCATGATCATTTTTTTACAATATCACCCTAGCGCAATATCATGATGACCTCAACTCATCCTTGTACTTCAAAGACAAAATATCATGATGACGTCATCATGATAATTCGATGAGGAGGGTCATCATCATATTGTTTTATCCTGTCATGTTGTCAAGATCATCATGATCTTGTTTGTTCACCCAATATTTCGTAAAGTCTTCCTGCCGATGAAATACAGCCTTTTGAAAATATCCTGATGATCATCATCGTCACATTTTCGCTTCGGCAGGATATTTCCCAAACACGATCCGGTTGGTGAAATATCATGATGACGTCATGTTCTAAGTTTAACAAAGGCTCCGAATATCATGATGACGTCATCCCGATCTAATAAACGAAGAAGCAAATATCCTGATCATCATCATCATCACATTTTTCCTTCAACAGGATATTTTTCAAGCACGATCTGGTTCGCGAAATATGATGATGACGTCTTATTCTAAGTTCGACGAAGAAGCAAATATCCCGATGCTCATCATCATCCTGATCTTTCGAGAGGGTTGCCTTGGCCGCAAAGGGGTCATATTACATTCATCATCCTGATCATGCTCCTTAGGTGACCCGATATTACATTTATCCCCTGATCTTAACGAAAATGACGATGACGTCATCCTTAGCATTTCAATGAAGCCCAAATATCATGATGATGTCACCATCATTTTCCTTTCCTCGGCAACATGATCATATTCCATATCCTCCTTTTCTTCTTCAACAATATGATGATGATGATGTTGTTCTTTTCCCCAATATGCAGAAGTGAAATATCATGATGATGAAGTAAATATCGACCAACACATTTTTTTTGACACGCCGATGGCGATGATCATGCCGATGGGCGGGAAATGAAGCGGTGGAATTTTAAAGTGTTTTTTTTTGGGCGCCTGTGGCATTTTCCTGGTCAGTGATGGTAGGCAAAACAAAGGTAGAATGAATGCAAATTTGATGCATAAAATGAGTAGTGACAATAAATTAAATTCCTTAGAAAACAGCCAATAAATTGTCTGCGTTTATACAGATTACCTCAATAAAAAAACATGTAATTAGAAACATAATTCTGATACGTGGCTTACATTTTTGAGCCCTAAAACTTTGTGGTGAAGTTCAGAAATCATGTTATCAATGTTTCTGTGAATTGGGTCTACTCTCAATTGAATCTGTTGTCCCTGGACATTATTTGATCATTTGGTTAGCCCTTGTCTGAAATAGCCATGACATAAATTTTTGTATTACAAAATTCTGTAACATAATATTTATAGTTTTTTGAATCATGGACTGTGAATAAGAGATTGTACAAACGTTTTGTTGCAAACTACATATACGTTATATTTGAAATAGGTCTTGACCTATTTGTAAATTCAAGATAGATAGAATGTTGTGTTCACCCAATTGGGGCTTGGTGTATGTCATATAGCACAACTGAGATGCTCAAAATGCTAAGGCTGATAGGCGATTCAACATTTTGTGACTAGGTCGGTCTCTAGAAGGGATCTGACCTAGCTATGAAAATCAATAAGATGCACACACATATATATGCTGCTTTGATGTTCGCTGTGCTGGTGGAATCGTTGAACGTGTTGAACTGTGCAACCTGTCGGACCTTGTACCTGTTGAACCGTGGAACCTGTTGGACTGTTGAACCTGCTGAACGATTGAACGATTGAACGGTTAAACATTTGAACCTATTGAATTGTTGAAACGTTTAGACACTAAAGATAGATAATTCGCATAATACTCAAGTGCATTGGAATCATAAATTTACCAAGGACCATTAGTCCTAGGCTAAACAAATGATTTGCAAATAATTTTGGTAAGCATTAGAATAATTAAAATATCTTTGCATCTGAAAAAGCATTGGCCATCTATAATATACAGATGTAATAGAGTGAATTATGTGCACATACAGGAAGAGAAGCTTCCAAATTAAAAGTTAGAAATATATTTTATATTACAGAATAGGTGATTGGAATTTGTTCAATTGGCAACTTGACCCATAATGATCGTTCCCTCTTCAGATTAGAACAGAATTGCATGATAGTATCTAAGCAGATAGTATTGCTTGGCTGCAAAGGTTTAATCTTATCAACACTTTTTGACAGTAAACTTTTGTATCTTTCAAGCAATCCATAAAAAGGACAGTAGTCAGTTTTCATTACATAATTAGACTAATCTATAATTGAGGGTTGTGTTCATTGCTTTACACACATGTGATTTAAGCTTTTCTATATACATATTGGATCAAAGCTATAGGTTACATATTCACAGTCAAAATGTGCATGCACAGTCATAGTGCTTTTCTATATACATATTGGATCAAAGCTACAGGTTACATATTCACAGCCAAAATGTGCATGGACCGTCACAGTCTATCAAATTACTTAAAAAACAGTTAATTTGATAGACTGTGACTGTGACTTAAAAAATAGTTAATAACATAGTGTGACTACTAAACAGTATTGGTAGTAGAGTATTTACTAAATCAAGGTATAATAAAGTGCATAACTAAAAGATGCTCATTGTTTAACAATTTTGACAACTGGGAGAAAAATATGGCTTTTAACACTCCAGCAACCGAAACAGATTGGACTTATGACCATTTTTCAGATCTTAATAAAGCTAAGAGACTTTTTACAACACTATGAAGTGTTTGACTGGCCCTCAGTTGCACTTAATTAGTTTTCTATTGAATTTATCCTAGTGCACTTCTTCAGACCCAAAATTATACCGCACGATGGCCATTTTGTCATAAACAGTTCAATTGGGATTTTTGTGAAGCTGCGGCCCATTGGAGGTCTGAGAAGAACTCTTTTATTTTGAGAAGAAAATGAAAGATACACTGGCTCCAATCATGTCTAGCATTGTGTCATGTATAGGTCCAGTCAGTGAAAGGTATAGAGAATACGATACATCAAAATGCTAAGGTCCTGAAAGAGGTAAGGTAAGGAAAAGACTTCAGTTAGGTAGGGTAAAATTCTATGTGCAACATTTACATTCATGTGCAAGATATCTTGAGTGGATGTGTTGATTTGTTCATTAGGTTTGCAACATTAATACCTAGTCAATTGACAACAATGCTATGTTGCAACAAATGCAACCAACTCCCTACTTTTTGCCTTTTATTAGACAACCCATCTGCAATGCTGAACAACTGTTGTAGATGGAAAATATGTTATTTCATTTTGAATGGTAACGCAGTGGCCATGGAACAGCAACGGTTCCATTTATGGAGTGTTGTGTTCCATTTAATGGTGTCCTGTTCCAGATGCAAATGCCTAAACTTGTAAAAAAATAAAAAACAGTTTAAAATCCTAAAACCATTGTTAAACTTTTATAAAATTTGTACCATGTCTATGTTAATATGTATCAATTTTAGAAGTCAGCTGTACCATGAATCTTAAAACCATCACAACAAAAAAAAATTTGAAAATTTATGTCTAGAAAACAGACAACATAAACCATATGTATGATAACAGCTATTCACACTTTTAGAAGTGTATAAAAGTTGAGACAACTTGGTGAAATGTGAGTAGTCATTCTCTTTGACAGTTTAGTACACGGTTGCTTGACACGTGAATGGATTCTTCTCCACGACTAAATAGCTGTTGCTTAAATAGAATCAATGCTTTATAGTGTTTACACACTTGCATATATAGAATTAGATTTCATAGATACCGGAGAGAGAAATGAATATTTTTTAACAATGTGTCATCATATATATACAACTGCCACTACCACTAAGATCATGCAAAACCAGACACAAAAGTTGACGCCTTCGTGAGGTAAATCAATGAAGCAAGAAAGTTGAAGACGATTTTAGTGCAGATTATCATAGTATGCATAATGAGAGAGAGGTTTACAGCATTCTTATTTTGGTTGAGAGAATTTAAGAAGCTTTCCAATATTTGCTTATAACGAAAAGAAAATTTAAGACATATTTGATTAAGGGGTTTGATTTTGTACTCAAAAATACCAATTACATATAAAATTAGGTAAAATGATAAAGTAATGTGTAGTTCAGAGAGTAAAGAGAGTATTAAAGAGGTATCGTGTATAAGATATATGTAACAAAAATGTAGTTTCGTATGCTTTGTGTTCATTCTTCAGGACAACATGCATCAATGATGACATTGGACTTATTCAATGTAAATTGTCCTTTTCTGATGAAGTCTCGTAGCATAAAGATGACTGCTGATTTATCCTTGAGGTATTTGTCATAGCTGATTTGTTGCAGGTCTGGCAGTAGCATTTGGATGATATTGTTGGCGCATGAGCAATGTATTGTCTGTTTGTTGTCTGTTGTCAAAATAGTCTTGAGATAGTGCGAGTAGATATAGGCGACCTGTTCCTTGCATCTATCACACTGGGTAGTTTCATTGTCAAGTGCTCCATAGGTATCAAATTTATAATCGCATTTTGAGCAAAATGTGTGGAAAGGACTGGAAAATGCATTAGCTATTTTCAATGTTCCTTGTACCTGCAATACATATGAAAGTATTGTTTGGTTAGGAAGATTTTTTTTTTGTTAATTTTGTTTTAGATTTGCCAGGGAGAAGATTGGAGATTTCAAGAGTTGTTACCTCAAATGTTGAGTGCAGCAAACTGTTTAAGTGATCCAAGGTCCTTTTGTCATTTAATACATCGATATATGTTGACTTGCAAGTGTGAAGCATGTTGTCTTTTGCATTGATCCGTTTGACAATATTTTTGAAAAGGATAAGTGGAAATTCATTACTTCGGAGCTGTTGTTCGATTTTTACAAAATGGTCCTCAAAATTCCGGTGCATCTGCAGCTGTAGGTGTAAATAGTGTAAGTAAGAAATGAAACTACAAAAGAGTAATGTATGTTAATTGAAAAGTAGGTTCAAGAACTAGAAACAATTTAAACAAGAAAGGAGACAGTCGAAGCATAAACAAGTACATGTACCTCTTGCATTTGGAACATGTTGTCCACTTTAAATTCCTAATTTTTGCTTTATTTTGAAGCTTTACCGAGACAAAGAGCTTTTATTTTTGCATTTGTATTTGATGAAAAAATCGATTTGAAGTAGTCGCCTATTTATGAAGAGATACATTACTCTATGTTCTAAAAAGTATCGAACTGAGTGAATTGTTGACTTATGTGCAATTAACTGGTGTTATGAAATGTTTAGAATTTTACTTAGAGACGTGACATCAGACCGTTGTTCATTCCTGCAGATACCAGCTCTGTGTTAAGGCTTGAATGCATTTCTGTGAATTTAGTTGCTATTTTTTGTGGCTTATATGCATTTTTTTTTGGCCTTTGAGATATAGCTAGATTAGTGATTCTCAATGCTAGGGTTTGTATCTGATGAAGGATGAGCATTTGTTTTTAGGGTTTGTTCTGGCTAAGGGCGAGCTTGACGTGCATGAGAGGGGAGATAATTAGGATTTGCGTTTACAATTTTCTGTAGTCACCATGTTTATTTAGCTGGCTAAAAACTAAAAGACAATCTTTTGTAGTCACCCTGTCTTCTTTTTGCGGGGTAGAATTTGAAACTATGTATGTTGGCACTATTTTGTCAACAGTTACTATGTAGAACTACTTTTTTTTTGGACTAATAAAAGGCACAGAGTCTCATTTTCCCTGTTATGTGTATTGTGTTTTTATTTTGCTAGTTTGTACACAATGTGTTACACGATTGGTAGAGACGAATTTTAATTATTCCACATATTTTCTCGGAGTTTTATTTTTTACGAAGCTGTTATATGTATGTCGTAGTGTCAGTTCTTATTGTCAATATTGTTTTATTGTTGTGTATGTGATTGGTTTTACATTTCCTTTCTGTACTGTCATTGTTGTCAGTAGATTCATACTTGTTTATAACAGTTTAGATCAAGTGATTTAGTGTTTACTTTTTTTCCCTGGATTGCTCCTGAAATCTGAATCACTGCAGAGTCCAGACCAAGTATGTAAGGAAAAGAGGGGCACACTGTATTCCACATGGAAAGCAGATTAAAATAATACTTACTTGAGTCTTTAATCAATAATGATCTAACAGTAATATAATAGCAATGGGACTGAATCTGGATGCTTAATTTTGAACTGGTGAGGCTTAAGGTTGAAAGACAAGTGTCCGCTTATTAGCAGTCTGAGTTCGAAACTTGGATGTTCTAGATGAGCTGCCACAGGGTTTTTCTCCAACCCGTAACTAGTTGGAGCTTTTATGTCAAAACCTCTATTCAGTTGGTGGAATCTTCATACAAGAGCTTAGGAATTGTTATTGATAAGATAGATGAAGGAATAGGATTAGTTATGGATGATAATTACATGTGTTTGCGTGAGCCTGTGTGTAAATTCCATTATTGTAATCTGAAACATATTTTTAACCATAAAAAAACTGTACCTGTCTCTGGAGTGAAGTAGTTCTAGATGCTCTAATAATTTAGGGATCTATCTATTTTCAAGCTAAGAAAATGCTACACCGATTTGCCGAACATCAATTAGAATGGGCTGCATATCATAGTTGGCTGCAATCTTTATTAACCATTGTTTTATGTCATCTCGTTAACTAAAAGATGATGTTAATTAGGCAAAAGGCTTTTATAAGTGAACTTGAAACAAGAAATCGTTGTCAGGAAACACGTTTTATTAGTGTGTAAACATTTTTAATTAGCCGATAGGCTTTAGTGTGAGCATTGGTGCCAAAATGGCCGGAAATGTTGTCTGACGCTAGGTAAAAAATCGTGTGAGAAAAAGTCTGATGTGGTTTAGATGCCCCCCTCCGGATATCATGCGATTGCTATAATTATTTTTGAAAGGGAAGGGAAGGGAAAACGGTGCAAAGCAAATAACTCAGGCGAGCATATCATATTGCAAGATCTGAGGTGACCTGAATGGCAGTGCGAACAGAATATAGTAGAATATGGGATTTTATTGCCGTGGGTTCTGTTAGAATGTTTTTGATAGTTTGTGTTACCATGCTTAATGCAAGTGTCTATTTCTTTGAGATTATTCTGTGTTTGTAGTTAAGTGGATTTATTAGCTACAGGTTCATACAATGGAGTTTCAATTGAGTGGTTGCTTTATATGATTTCTCTTAATGATTGCCTTTTGTCTTATAGTAGACTATCTGCAAGCACAGAAGAATAAGAGATCTTTTGCCATGGGTTGTTTAGATCTTCTAGGTCACAATTGTGTTACTACGCTTAATGCAGCTATTTATTTCCTTAAGGTTAATCTGTGTTTGTAGTTAAGTGGGGTTATTGGTTATACATATTAATACAATGTGAATGGAGTTTGAGTTAAGTTGGGGTTCTTATATATGATTGGTGTTAATGAACCACTTTGGTCTTCTCATTATGTTTAACTTTTGCACTAGGATTTTGCAATATGACATATATTACTAGGTTATGTGCCCTATAGGTGACAGTGGTTGGTAAAAATCATTATGTTCGTTGTTACAGAAGATTTTTTTTTTAATATTGAGATGATGAGGCTCAGGGCACAAAGGAAACCCACACTTATTAGAATTTCTGAGCTCAAAGCTTGGCTGCAGAGAAATTCTTTAGAGGGCTATTTGTACTGGTCTCTGAAGGCAAGCAATCCATGTTACCTAGGAATTGTAGCTAATTACTAGAGAAATCAATCTGCTATTGTTGACAGTAAAATGTCAAACAGGGTTTGCCCTACAGCGATGAGATATTGGCTGGAAGCTTACATTATTACAGTGTCTTCTAAAAGTATTTTAGAGAGCATTTATTTATCTCAAGTAGCTATACAATAATGTTGATTGGAGAGGCACTTAAGTTTCCTGTCTGAGTTTGAAACTATAGTAATTAAGTCAATGCAACTATTATGTATGAGACAGACCGAGATTATTCAATACAGATACACCATATGACTTGGGGTGGGTAAGAAAAGTTTGGCTAAAATTCAGTAACAATGGACTTGACCACTCGAAGTGAGATTGGCTAGATGTCAGTCGTAAGCTCACATTATTACGGTCCTTTTTAAAAGTATAGAGGGAACATATATTTCTGAAGTAATTATACAATAATGTGGATTGGATAGACACTTATGTTTTCAATCTCAGCATGAAATCACTGTAGAAGTCATTACAATTTCTTTTGTACTAGAGAGGTCTAGACTCCACAAGATGGGTGCACCAAAATAACTTAGTGTAGGCAATTGTTTTCCCAAGAATGTAGCAATATACGCGGCCACTCCAAAATGGGGTAGTTGACCTGCAAATGAGGGCTCTGTTTCTCTATTTTTTATTAATCAAAGTCTCATGCTCAGACTTGGAGAGTCTTTACAATTTGATCCATTTTGCACATTAGGGTTGCTTGCTTCTCAGACTCATGTATTTTGTGACTCAGTTGGGGAGTTACACAACTATGATCCCTTCTACTGGGGAAATCAATACTTTATTATGATTCGATGATGCAGGTTTGATTGATTGAATGCCAACAAAAAGCGAAAAGGACACTGGATGCAATTATAAAAATAACCATGTATACAGATATGTCAACAGTCACATAACCTTTGAAAATCAAATTCTATAACAATGCAAATCCCAAGCAAGAAATTACAATAACCTAAAAGGGCTTAAAGTTTAACTTTAGATAACCATTGTTTGCAAATAATGAGAGGAGAAAAATGAAGATTATTACAGTGTAGCATGCAGGTAGACTTTTGAGAGAACTTATATAGCGGATCATGAGGGGTTGTGGTCTCAAGTTAACTGAAACATAGTTTTGTTCGAGCTGAGAAGATATGATAAAGAGTTGGAAGAGATAAGCATGTTAAAATATAGTGCAGTTACCATATAAAATAAAATTTTCAAAATGATTTAAAGTTAAAATTAGTATGTGGAACCTTGAAAAGTGTACCTGGGCTTTGTCGAACTCTGAATCTCCATCTTGCACATCAACAATATATTGGAGACCTATTTTTTTTGCTCTTGTGACCAATACACCTATGGTGCCTGTAGCATATTGTTCGGTACTTGCCAACAATTGTTTTATGGCTGTGCTGGGGATGAATTTATAGTCAATACAAACTCGTGGAATGATTTCCAGTATTGAGGACTTTGTTAGAACCAGTATGCAGTCGTAATCTCCACGATCATAGTCTGTTCTAGGTGCAATCTGGAAGTTGGATATGGATAGTCCTGAACCTGGAATTATTTTGTCTTCATAGTGAGCAACGAGATCAGCAGTTACATTTAGCGTAATAGTCATTTCACCTTTTGTGTCTGTGAGGTTTGCGCGTAGCACTTCACGTGTCTTGTTTGTCTTATCCAGTATAGCTTTATACTTCACAATGACATCGCCTTGGAAAATGTTGCCTGCTTTACGTGCATTCAAGTCTTCAATTGAAACTTGATTTTGACTCTTTACTTTTGATCTGGAAAAAACAAAACAAAATTAGTTGAAATCTAGAATTTTGACAAGGTACAGTGTACATGTAACGAAAGAATATTGTTTACCTTTTCAATTGTTGTTGGTTAATAGTGTCCATTTGTTCTTCTGTTCTTTTGGCATTGTCCATTGTAACCTGTATTTTTTTATCAATTTGTCATTTGCATAAATTTTTGCAGGCAAAATGAAAATATGTTGTTGTTCTAATGTTATATCAGAATATGTAGAATTGGTACTATGGAATAAAAGAATAAGACAATTTGTAGACAGAAGAAAATGAAATTGTATTGAAATGATGAAGCTATGTAATACATATGTCTTTTCTTCATGGACATTAGGGATTGTTTTATTTATTCATTTGATTGACAAGATTTTGAGGGTGTTGGTTTAGATGCTTTTGAACTAAAACAAATGGCATATTTAAGAATATTTAGTTTTTTGAAAGGATTAAAATTAGGGAAAATCAGTGAGGTTGTTGCTGTAATATGCTTTTTATTTGTAAATTTGGATTTTTTGTGTTAGTAAATTGGATGATACATAATTGAACAGTAGTTTGTATATAGATTGGATTTGTCAAAATATGTTTTTTGTTGATTTGGATGTTATTGAACAAAAATAGTTGAGATATTTAAGAACATTGAGTGTTCTGAGAGGGTTGAAATCTTAAAAAAGTAGCAAGATGGTCACTCCAATATGCTTCCGATTTGTAAACTTCAATTTTTTTGTTAGTGCATTGGTCCATAGATGGTCGATCAATGGTCTAGATAGAGCATGACACCTACTTAATAAGAAATGCATATTGTGGTTTTGCATATGATTTAGGAGCTGTTTTTTTTTGTAGTTTTCTGTACACATGTCAATGTTGAAATCTCCCACTAGGTACAAGGTTTTATTTTCATCAACACATGAGAATACTTGCTTGGTGATTGCTATAATATCTGCAAATGGAGCATTGGGCTTGGCATATAAGTTACATATGTTAATTTGATTGTTCATAGAGCTTATTGTTAATGTTATTGCTTCTGTATATGATGTTGAATGTTGCATTGTTTTAGAGACTAATATGTTTTTCTTGGTTATAGACATTAGTCCGTGTATATGGTATGTTGAGTAACAATTGAAATCTTTGAAAAGATTATTTGTATGGTGGTCTTGGATATATGTTTCTTGAAGGCATAAGATATCAGATGCCATGATATCAGTGTCATTAATCATGTCTTCAATATGTAGGTGTAGATTGCGAGTATTTAATGTACACAATAGTAGTTCTGAATTAGTCTTATGTTTGATATCTCCATTTTCAAATTGCCAGTGTGCTGTTGATTTTAGACGAGACATTTCAAGGACTATTTTTTCTTTTATTTTGAAATTTTGCTTGGTAAGAGGCTTTAACAAGAATAATGTCTGGATTGTTTTTGTCCGCGAAAGTGCTGTATATGTTAATCCATGTTGCCTTATGGCCGTAGGATCAAATGCCAAGCCTTGCATTGTGAGTCCTTGAGATCTATGTATTGTTCTAGCACAAGCAAGTTGAATTGGAAATTGTTTTCTAATAGTTATTTTCTTGTTGTTTGAGATTTTTTGGATTGGCCTTGTGGTGCGAAGTACAGGTGTCCATTGTTTATCAATGTCATTGTTATAACATTGTGTTAATTTAACACGTTGATGGTGGCCAATGTTTGGGTCATTGAATTCTATCCAAACAATGTCAAAAGCATTGGATATGGTATATGCTTTAAATGTTCCATCTAACCCATTGACTAGACCGTCTTGCGTATCATAATTACCAGCATAAATTTCTACAAGCATGTTTGGTTTCAAAAGTATTTGAGATGGTAAAGACATTGTGTGATTATACAGATGTATTTCATTGTAGTTTTCGTCATTTTCATCAATTGCACTCAGTACAATTAGCTCTCCTGGAACTATTGACAACATATTTTGATTATGTGCATTAACATCTTTCCTTCTGTAAAATAGATAGGGGAATGTTGGGTCGATGGGTGGTGAGCATAAACAAGTCTGATTCAAGTACTGTATATCATTATCTGTTTGTGAACCTACACGTATTCTATTGAGTATTGCAATAAACTTCTCATCTGTTTGCCGCATAGTTGATTGTAGCTCATAGTATTTTATGTTGTGTTTCCAAAAGTTGTATGGCATTAATTCAGTCAGTGTTGGTGTATTATCAAATACAACTGAATCTAGTACAGGTTGTGCTTGATATAAATCACCACAAAAAATTGTATCAAGATTTCCAAAGTATGTGGTTGGCATTTGCATTATATCTCTTAATCACTTATCAATGCAACGTAAAAATGTTGTACCTACCAATGAAATCTCATCTACTAATAGCACACGCAGTTGCTGATAATGCTTTGACATTGTATCTAAGATTTCAGTATTCAATGGAATGAATTCTGATTTGTTGAAAGGTATTCGAAATGCTGAGTGTAATGTTACTCCACCTATATTGTAAGCTGCTTTTCCTGTATAAGCAACTACTAGGCCTTTTGGTTTGTCCGAATCACTATCAATGGAGTTATTATATATGCAAAGGAGACATTGAAATATTGCTTTTGCAGTAAAAGTTTTGCCAGTGCCTGCTCCACCTGTTAGAAACAAGTGTAGTGGAGTTTTAATATTTTTTTATTTCTTCAACACAATGTCCTTTACAATTGCTTGTTGTTCACTGTTTAACATTCGTCTCAGATTGAAGTATTCAACATTGTCCATAATATGTGGATGTTTTCCAATTTCAAATGCATTAGAGAATTGAGTTTTTGATTTATTATGCTTTAGTGTTTGAATATCGTCTTCTATGTTGTATGTTTCTTTCTGTGGATTTTGATTTGAAATGATCAATTCATTTGGTATGTGACTATTTTCGGAATAGATTTCATCTATAGCTTTGTCAATATCGCCCCATTTAGAGTTTATGTGGTAATTGTATTTGATACGATTAGTATTAATTGTGTTTTCATGATATGAATAAGCATGATGCCATGAATGGAAACCATGCTTCAATGTTTTTTCATTTATTGTGAAGGGTACATAAAGTAATAAATGCTCTCTGTAATAATTTTCCAAGTCAACATGTTTGTTAAAATTGGTAAAACGTATAATATTTGGTTTAGCTTTGCGGTGCATTGGTTTCCCATCTTTTCTATATTCTGATACGAATTATGCAAGGCAAATATGTGTGAGTGTTTCAGGTCGTGCTAAATAGTAATCTATTAAAGATCTACAGGCCACATTTTCTGATTCATCTGGTTCATTGTTCAATTGTTTTGCAGACTTTAGAACAAAAGTTCGATCACTATCAGCTCTTGTATCAATGAATATACACTTTCTTGAACTATAGTTTAGTGGAAGTGATAGTACGATGTGAACAGCCTATTGTGTAGACATTTGTTGCAGATTTAGCAATGCATTTCCAAGTCTACTTATCATTTTTATAGCATCGATATTATTTTGTTGATGGTCCCTACGAATTCTTTTAAATGCATTTGTCATTGTTTTATCCACTTTTGTCATGTATGAGCTGCAATACATTGCTGCAGCATATGCATTAAGCACAAATTGTGCATCTGTATTTGCTTTCCATAGCTCTGGTATTTTTTTTGAAAAGCTGTTATTCCATATCTGCGAAGGGTTTCGTTTTAAGAAAATTGTAGGCCTATGGATTGTTGATTTTATAGCTGTGATGTAATCATGCTCATTCAAGTTGATGTCTTGTAGAAACATTTGAAAGGAGAATAATTGGTCATAATTAGATTGTTCTAATACGGAAAAGATTTTTGTTGCCATTGAAACAATAATTTCATTATTGTCTTTCAGCGGTTCGAGAACCATAGTTTTTTTCATTGGTGGAAATGGGAAATTGTATTTACAACAGTGCTGTTTTGATTTTCTGCATCGTTTTGTATGATGGTGCCTATGTAGGATAGCTATTTGAGGAGTCAAATCATCAGTGTTACAAGTGATGTATTTGTCAATAAATTGTTCAATATTTGCAAGTTCATCTTTTCCATAAATTGGAGCATCTTTAATCCATAAAAGAAAGTGGTCATGTTCATTGCCACGATTTTGGAATTCAGTTATAGAGAAATAATCCAAGAGCTCTCCGAAGAAAGAGCTATCTGTAAATATCAATTGTTTTAGTGCATTGATTCTATGTTTATAATAGCGTACACATGTTACAGGATCTTTTTTTATGAGATAGAAAATATTTTTCTCATTTTGTATGTCGTATTTTTGTTGTGAAGATGCACAATATGTATTATGCAAGGCTTCAAGTGCTTTTGAAAGGTGTTCCCAATGTTGTTCAGCACTAGTAAATGTAAGGAAAAATGTAGGCGGTCCAAGTTGCCGAATCATTGCAAAGACATTTTTTTTTAATTGGTGTAAATAATCCGGAGATATTCTTATTCTTTTAAAGTCAACATATCCAATGTCTGATTTGAGAATCTTCTCTAGGTTAGGTTTGCATTTGACATCTTTTGCTATTAGTTTTCTTCCTTTTAACTGACCTTTTCGTACTCTTATCCACATTGTAGATAAAACTTGATGTATCAATATCTTGACTGTTTTGAAAAATAGATTAGTTGTATGATATGCAAATTGTCTATTGGAATGAAGTAGTTCCCATTGTGCAATTTTTTGATAGGAAAAATTCTTGACAATGTCGTCATTACGTGGGTTTCCAAAGAATAGTGTGGGAAAGTTCATTTCTTCTGCATATTTGTCTTTAAAGATTCCAATAGGATAATGGTTTTCTGCTGGTGCAACTTCTATGATTTTGTCTTGCATTTCATGTATACATTTAGATTCTATGTATCCATGGACCAAGGTCTCACAAGGATTTTGCTCATCTGTATCAGATTCTGAACCTGTTTCATTTGTGCAAGGGTCGTCTACTATGCCACTTTCATCATCTATTTCAAGAGATTGTCTCCAGTGCTTATTTAATTGGAATTTCTCATTTTTGTATAGAGTTGTTTCGCTCAATTGGTTCAAAGCTTTCATTATAATAGTCGATCGCACCATCCCCTTCGGATATGCATTTTTATATTGTAGCCGTCTTTTTAGCGCAACTGCAATAGTGTATGTTTCATCGGCAGAGCGTGGCAATGCATTTTGTACAATGTTCATGTTGACTGGGACATTAATGATAGACCCAGTCAATCCAATTTGGGGTCTTTTGTAACCTAATTCCCATATTTGTGCGAATGCAATTCTCAGTGAAACAAGGCGCTCTTCTAGTTGCGTAAGCATTTTTACGTATTGTAAAGCTATATTCATTTGAATATGGTGTGGTGTTGCATATTTTGGAAGCTTGCATTTTTTCAATGTTTCATGGCATATGCGACAAATACAATTCATCAATACATTGTTATTTTGATTTGTCAGTTTATAATATGTTTGCTTTTCTTTCTCTCTAAAAGCCATAATGTTTTTCTTAAAATGCAATGTCTGACAAATTGCACAAGTATGTATCGGTGTATCTTGAATTTTTTTTTGAAATAATTCTATTGGTGATGCTGAGTGTCTAGTTTTCTTGGTTGTATTTTCCATTTGATTATTAGCACGTATTTGTTGTTTGATCTTGCGAAGTGATGTAGTGTTGCTATTTGCAATTTTTTGTTTTCTAATAAAATCACCATCATGATGTTGTTGATTACTGCTTTGAAATTGTTTTAGTTGTCTAGATGTGATACATGGGCTAGCATTGTTTGCTTGTACTAGACAAGGCACAAGCGGCTCAAAATGTCCTTGGATGGGATTTGTATCATGAAATAAGATAGAATACGATTGTCCTTGGGATGACGGATTGAAGTGCAAGTATTTTTTTCCTGAAGTAGTTGACCAAAGGCATATTTGTATGTCTAGCCACTTTGACAACCAACGGATGCAAAACAAGTCACCCCATAGGCCAACTTCATTATTATTTGTAGAATGCATTGCAGAAATACGCATTCTACGCAAGTACTCTTCAACATTTTGCACACCGTGCAATTCATGCAATGTATGACTATCCAGTTCATAATTATATGAGGTGATTGCTTCTGGATCACCTTGTGTGAGGCAACTCAAGAAGTGGTCTATAGCTCCATTCCGTAATTGACTTGATGTGTATTGAGAATGAAGAAGTAACTCCAACGAGTCAAATAAGCAATCCCCTACATTGTATTTAAATACTTGAATTCTACACAATCCTTCATTTCTCAATGCATAGTCAATGTTTAGAATTTCAGTCTGAATTGCTAATTTGTATTTCTCTACATCTATGATCTATTTTTGTTTATCAACTACTGGCACTCTTGTTCTCTTCATTTTTTTTGCAAACAAGGACAATTTTGTTGATCCCAGAATATCAAAAAAATGGTGTACCTGTAATATATTCATAACCATTGGTTAGATAGTTTTGATGATTGATAATTACAAAAGGCATATTACAAATGGAAATTAGAAGCAGGCTGTTTCCTAAAAGCAATGTCGATATGCAATTTTGAAATGCATTTAGTATTTGGTTTCCTTATTTCAAATCACAAATAAATTCAATGCTAAAATTCTAAGTAGTCAAGGCATTATTTAAATGTAATGAAAATAATTGTTATTTTTGGATTGTACAAGAAAATAAGGCATTATAATGAAGAAGAGAATTTTGAAGGATTTAAAACTAGTGGCAATGGCAATGTCAGATTCATTCACTTGCATTATTTTCTTCAGAAAATAAAGAAATAGAAATCACCATTTGGTAGATAGTTCTGATCATTGATAGCCACAAAAGGTTTATTAAAATTCAAAATAAGAAGCAAGTTTTGATTTGAAAACAGTGTAGACCTATGACTTTGAAATTCATTTTGTACTCGGTTTTGATATTTCAAATCAGAGGTTTACATTTAAAAATAAATAAATACAGTGTTAAAATACTAAATAGCCAAGCCATTGTTTAAATATTGCAAAAATAATTGTTACGTAGTTGTGTAAATAGTGTAGGAACAATCCTTGGACAACTCTAATGACATCACATATTCTCTGAGCCATAGGCTTCAAATAATTAGCAATTTGCATATATGAATAATATATTGAACATATAAATTAAACAATGGAAGAAACAAACAAACAAGAGATATGAAGGAGCAAATGAACTTGAATAGATGACAATAACATTTTCTAGAGTTGACTATGACTTGGAAATAAAGGTTTTAGTACCTTTTGATAAGCTTGTGCTTGGATTGTAGATGCAGGTGAAGGATTAGAATGATCTGCAAAAGTCTAAAGGATTGTAAACTAGTTGCAATTGCAATATTATATTGATGGGATTGTGTTAATTTCTTTACAAAGTGAAAAGGTATTGTGCATTGTTAAACAGTATATGCCTTCAAGTGGTTTTGTCACTTATATAATCATTAATAGAATTTTGCTACTTACAACTTGTAAATTGCGTTATCTATTTATATTTTGATATTGAATTTAACTATAACACGTAAAAATAACAAATACAGTAGACATGGATAGACTGTAACAAGATCCAAAGCTAGGACACCAAACATGTAACATCAAGATTTCTTCAATGCTGGCCTATACACAAAAAAAGATATTATAACTAGTTGTTGAATCTTGCAAATCATATAACTATCACGGGAATATAATTCCAATATTAGTTTTCTTGTTATCAAGTCTTATAGAAATCTAGACAAAAAAATATTGAAAACTATTAGAAGCACTTTTTACAATTTACTATTGTTATATGTCTTTGCATTCATACTCAATAATAGCTAACTAGCACCAAAGAAGTACAGTAAGGCCAATACATAAAATATAAGTGACATGCAAAAGTGTACAGTGTTTTTCACAAATATCAGCAACAAGGATAATATGACGACTTGAATCAATAGAATAACAAATGATTCCAACATGAAATCATCATAAATAGATACAGCCATCTCTTCGATGTTCTAGAAAACTATGTAAATTGTAATAACAGTGATGTGGGCAGTTATTTGCAATTTGTTATAATTGCATACGTGCGATTCATATAACTCGTGTGTCACTTGCCACAATGTGCTTTGAAATGTTTGCTGCACCAAAATGCATGATTTTAGTTGTTGCTCTGAAATATTAGACAACCATAAAAGAACAGTTTTAGAACATTATGCATTCTTATGGAAATGCTTTCAAAAGGAAAACCAGAAATGCCCTATGGACTATTGGTGAAAACCAATAGGCTGGTACGTTGTAGCAATATCTAGATAGACCTTCTGGCTTTTTCTATGTAAAGGCTCTTTCTGTTTAAGATCAAAAGATACAATTGTGGATGGCTTGGAATGCTGGTGGAATGATATACCTTTGATATACTTTTGCAATTATATGTCCAAAAAAATAGCACTACCTGGCTCAAAACTAGTTCTTTAGCTGCTAACTTGTAGAAGTCACTAGAAACTAAACGAAACTAAATGAAAATTAGAAACCTAACTTGTATTAGCTTGTCTACTAGAGCTATTTGAACTGACAAGCCAAGGTGATACAAGATTTACAAAATTGTACATCATTGACAGTGCTTGTGATAGATTGTAAATGTTGCGAGGCGCCGAGGATCGAAAGCTTCTATTTGGAAATGCAAGAACAACCCCATTGTATTTGAATCTGATTGTTTGTAAAACCCTCGGTGTATCACTCTGCACAACAATTTGAACATTTAAACGACATGAAATAAAGAAGAATGCTTTCAACAATCTACATATTTTTGACTCATTGAAGACCAATCAGAAGGGCTAGGTTTCACTCTTTGTTGGCATGCTTGTTGAGTGGAATCAGGTATTTACTATAGGCTTTGACACTATTATTCAAATGGAGGCCCAAGCCATCATTATGGCTCTAGACAAACTTTATGAGCTACATTGGAAGAAGATAGTGTCACATAGATTCCATGACACTGTTGTCTCTTTTGAATAATGGGAAGTTGCATGACTATTCTTAAGATTGGCAGCACTTGTCTAGCATGTTCTTCATCTTTCTTGAAACTTTGACTGCATGTCTTCTCTTCATCTTCCTATAGAATCGAAAGCTGTAGATTGTTTCGTCGATTGTTTCTACTGTTTGCTTGGGTTCTTGGAAGTTAAGCATCAATGCTAAACCTCTATTGCATTCTATTCTTTGGACTTTTTTGATAATTATTGCTAGTTGGAAATGTTTTTATAATCTTTTATAGATTCTTAGTTAATATATTTACCCTTTTTGCTAAGATTTAAAAATATGAATTAATTATATAATTATTATTGAGATTTATTTAATTAACTTTAAATTTAACATTTCATTTGACCAATGGAAATAGAGTATTAAATTCATTTGCCAAATGCTAAAGTTCAAAATTAATTTTTTTTTCAATGATTTAATAAATCCAAGCATATACTAATTAGGATTATATATATAATTATAAGATATTATTATATTTTATAATAATAATATATTATAAATTATGAGTAATATATTTAAATTAATTAACTTATGACTTATAATTATGCATTATATGAACAAGGAAGGGATGGGTATATATAGTTAGATGCATAATTAAGTTGTGTAGTCATAGCTTTTAACCTTGATTCTAACCCTAACCTTAATTCTAATTCTAATGTCAAACATAACCCTATCTTAATTTGTTATGTTATTATAATTATATTATATTAATATTCAATTTGTCCAATTTTAATTATATTTATTATATTAATCTAAGAATTATTTTGGCTCAACTAGAGTTAATTATAATTATAATGTAACTAAACTATTATATTTATTTCAGTGAATAGTTAAATATAATTGGGATATAATATTATGAGCAAAGTATGTAACAAGGTGTTTGAAAAAATGTATTAAAAATAATGTAGTAATTGAGTAATTACGATTAGAAATTATGGTCAATTATATTTCTATTCAACAAACCCTAGGTTATATTTAAGGCATCAATAACATTGCACAAAAATAAGCTAGGAAAAAAACATTGTAATTAAGACACCAAGATTATATTAAGAAAAACTCAGAATTAAGAAACCAACATCGTATTAAGATTTCTGTATGATACCAGCTCTGATAAAGCCGTAACAACATAAGTATAAGACTTGCGTTTATCCCTTATTCAACAAAATACCTAATTAAAAAAACCCTGGGACATATATTAGGGCTGAACAAAAAAATTACCCAAATTTAAAAAATTGCCCACATAAATTTAAATGTGAATCTCTAAATAATCTTTTGAATTCCCTTTTAGAAAAGGAGTTTATATATCGGAAAACCCTAGCTCAAAATGATTCTTCTGGAAAAAGAAAACTTTAGCTTGGATTCAAGAGATATCCGCTACTTTATTATTCATGAAAAACCCCACCTCAAATTTGGAATTCCTGCATACTCCTCCATCTCGCAGTCAAACCGTAGGAATAAACCAAGGGTTTCCCATAAAACTATCCACCCACGAGATGAAATTTAAAGACCAGATCGTATAAATGCGGATCTGAAATTGTCTTTTAAATTTTAAAATAAACTAAAAAGTCAGTGCATAGGAAAACAATAACGCTACGGTTCCTTTATCCTTGAAACTAAAATTAAACTAGCCTAAAATCTAAATCGTGACAAAAGCAAATGCAATCGCCACCTGCAAACACAATCGCCACCTGTCTCAGAGGTGCACAGCTGTAGCCCTAACAATTTTATCAACACATGCATCTTTTAAGGTTCTCAAATGTGGAACGGAGGTTAGTAGCTTTCAGACGATCTTCAAATGCAACCACATAGAAACAGCTTCAGAGAGGTGCATCAGTTTTAAAGGCCAAGATTTATTAACTCCTACCCACGAAATAATTAGTCCCAGAGCTGGTGATTTGCAATTGGCATCGTTGAGATCAAACAGTTCTAAGAAAATGGATTTTTAGACTTCCTCATTGAGATGAGACAGGTTTAAAGAGGAAGCAGCTGCGCTCAAAGTACAGAAAGTTTATAAAAGCTACCATAGAAGATGGAATCTTGCAGATTGTGCTCTGTACATTCATGTCTACATTGAGGAACTCTGGTTCTATACTGTGCCATGCCCATTTTTTTTTCACTTTTGTAAGTCGAGATCCAACTAATTGGTTGCATGGGCTTGCCGTCTTCACTTCCTTGCAACAAGTTTGGTTGTTAATATAACAACATTTATTCTGTTAAATCCAAGAGGTGTTTGAGGAGGTTTAGAGAAGAAGAAAAAGATGCAGCTATTCGTGAAGACCCTGACAGGAAAAACAATCATCCTTGAGGTCGAGAGCAGTGATACCATTGACAATATCAAGGCAAAAATTGAAGACAAGGAGGGTATAACTATACCACCAGATCATCAGCGCTTGATATTTGCCAGGAAACAGTTGAAAGCTGGACGAACTCTTGCAGATTATAATATTTAGAAGGAATAAACGCTGCATTTAGTGTTGAGGTTAAGGGGAGCTATTTCCATCAAGGTGAAAACCCTTGCTGGAAAAGAGGTAGAGATTGATATTGAACCCACTGATACCATCGAGCAGATCAAACATCGGGTCGAGGAAAAGGAATGAATACCACCTGTACAGCAAAGGCTCATCTATGGTGGAAAAGAAATGAATGATGAGAAAAGAGCCAAAGAATATGGTATCGAGGGGGGTTCTGTTCTCTATCTTGTGCTGGCATTGCGTGGTGGTTGGTAATGGAATTGTTTAGAAATATATCTTTATCAAGCAAGTCATATTGTTGAGGCTTTTATGTGGAAGGAGTGGAGAGATATTTTTCAATGAAAGGAATGATATTTTTTTTGTTTCAACTATCAACACTTGCATATTTAAAAGGTGAAAGGGTTTAGTTGATAGGAAAATAGTAATATTAGTAACTTAAAGATGAATTAACTATTATTTGATATTTTTACTTCATGAAGATTTGATTTTTCACATTATTGATTTTTGGTGACTGAAGATTTGATTTTTCATATTATTGATTTTTGGTGACTTGAAAATAGTTTAATAGCAAGTTAGAAAGTTGTTTTGTAGAATGAGACAATTTTTTGGCATAAGGCTAACAATAATATAGCCTATGGACTAAAAATGTTGTTTTCATATAAACTTGAAAGAGTGAAGATTTAGACAAATCCTCTATATTCAATGTTATTTTTATGCTACAGGAATTCTATAATGGAGTAGGGCATGAAGTCTCATGTCATGACCATGTACATAAAAACCAAAACACAACTAACATATATTTTTCAAAAAATCTAAAACTATAAAATGAAAAAAATATAACTAACCTTATTAATTATAAAAATCAAACAATTCTTCCTCATTCATCATTCATGGGACTAGAGGGATTAATTCCCCATCGAACCTAAGAAAAGGGATAAGCTAGACAACCCAAAGATGGTGCAAACTTAATTTTCATGGAGTCTCGATAGGAAACATGAGGGATTCAAGAGCTGGTTGCACACTTAGAAATCATGGAAGAATTCTAGTTGGAGTAGCATCAAAGGGTCTAGTGATAGGAATGAATAATGAAGTAGAGGACCAAGCGTTGCTTTTGGGATTGCGGACATGTTATTCATTTCAGGATTAAAAAAATTATAAATTGACGGTGATTCCATGGTTATTGTTAATTCTATCCCAAAAAAATGGAATGCCAAACAAGAAAATTAATAATATCCTAAGCCAATGTTGGCCTCTCATAGACCTGTTAGAAGATTACACTATAAAACATGTATAGAGAAATTAATTCTCATGCGAATGGGTTAGCAACTTTGTCATAGATGGTGAAAGGGCATGCATCATTGAGAGGTCATTGTCTACATGGAATAATTTGGATCTCAAGTTATTCAATAATTGTCCTGTCATGTCCTACAAAATATCATCATACAATGGCAACGAGAAGACCGAAGACACGTGAGGCCAAAGGAGGATGTCCTTTGATAGAAGAGCTACTAGCATATGAATGATCATTGAAAGATATGTGGTTTTTTATACCATTTCAATTTTTTATGGTAATGTCTTTATGATAAAAAGGATATCATAGTGAGATTCGTAGCAAAGAAACAACAAATATCATTCTTGGGAAAAATCACAGACTTGTGGTTAAGGAAAATATTCAAAATTAACTTTGTGATAATGATTCATGTAGTTAGGGTAACTTTGGGTGAGTTGTTTCTATCTACATCACATAGATACAAGGTTAAAATGGATATATTATCAATATTTATAGTAGTTTTTCTAAGAGAGTGGAAGGAGATGATACACATTACAGATGACATTTATCATCTTTATTATAGATTATATTGAATCTTTCTTCAAGCACCAAGCCAAGTTCTTGAAATTTTTGACTAGGTCATGCCTTCTTTTAGAGTAGATTGGTCATTTATAGTGGAGTTGGAAATCATGTAGTAAGTTTAAGCTATGGTTATTTTACTATTAATATATAGAATATATGTATCAAGAACTATTAGTGTAGGAGCTTTACTATTAAAAACATGGAAATAGAAACAATAGTGCCTCTATAAGGTTTTTGTTAAGCATCTCATGTGGGATTTTTTAATCTACACCCCAATAAGGTTTTTGATACCAAGCCCTCCATAATGGAGTAGCCAAAAATATGTTTTTTTTCTTGGTTTAAATATAATAAGTATGGCCCCTAAAGCCAATTTCATTGATAAAAAAATCAAACAATTCTTAAGTAAAAATGAAATAATGTAAAAATTAGAACAAGTGTTCATGTAATGATAAGTACATGACTTTGTAGTATTGTAATAATCACATTTGTTTTGTAACTAAGAAATATTAGAATTTTGGAAGAATATTAATTGTATGATAATATGTATTTTAAATTTTCATTATTATAATGTATTATATGAATTAATGTATTAAATTTTAATCTAGTATAGATATATTAAATCTATCTAGATAAAAAAATAAAAAATATATGCTATTTTATTTTTATAATGGTTGTATTTTTTTAATTTAGAACTAATTTGAAATTTTATTTATTTTTATTTACTTAAGTGATATTTTATTTAGTTAAACACATATTTTATAAATAATTATTAAGTAAATAAAAATAACTCACAAAATGGTGAGTTTTATTCTTGATAAATAGAACATGGGTAAATATATTTCCATACAAATGATTGGTATCATCAATGAGTTATTTTACATCTATTTGTTTTTGAAAATTACTAATGAAATTTAATCTATGTAATGATGGATTACTAGCAAGACAATTTTAAAGAAAAACTAAGTGTTCGGGCAAGAAGCATTGAACTATTTCTATTGTTAACTCCAAATTTTATTTTATTTCAATTCTGCATTGCTTATTTTTGTAATAGCTTTAATTACTCAATATTGTGAATTATTTAAATTCTACATTGCTTATTTTTCTAATAGCTTTAATTACTCAATATTTTATAATATTTGATGTTTACCAGATTAAGTGATCGTAAAATGAAGTGTACAAGCATGCTACCTAGAGTGTGAAATAATTTAATTCTAAAACATATCGAAGCAAAAATTTTCTTGTAATTGGTGCATGTCTTTGCACTATGCACGGTGTTGCTTATGCCGATAACACAACTCAATGTTTTATATTTTTCCAGTCATTACGTAACTATTATTTGAGAGCAACCACTAATTACTTATTATACACTATTTAGTTAATGATTATATATTTAGTTGCTCCTACATATAGAGGAACACCCAAGTTTTAGTTCTTATATATAGAACACTCAAGTTTTAATTCCTATATATAGAAGAACACTCAAATTTTAATTCCAATTTTCTAGCAAAAAGCATGATTCTAGGAAATAATAGTGTCCTTGAGATTCCGGTTTTGTGTTACTTGCATCTAACAAAGTGTAATGCTTATGTAGTCATGCATTTAATATGTGTATCTGGTTTCTCCATGTTCTAGCAAAGTGCATGTTTATAGAAAAAATATTATCCTTTAGATTGCAATTTTTTGTTATTTACATCTAAGATAGCATGCAGTTTTTACTCAAAAACTAGTTAAATTGGTTGTTCATTCAATAATGTTTGATATGGACACTCAAGTAAAAGACATAAGTGAAATAACCTCTTCCTCTAATATACTATTTTTTCACACAATCTCATTGCTTTAGTAGTGAGATCCCCAAGCTGTCTTGTTGAATCATTGCCAAAATTTATATGGTATGTGATGAGTGTCAGATTCAAAACTTTCTTTTAATATCGCTAGGAGTGTTTGTTTTGAACATGGGGGATGAATATGGATGGACAAAGGGAGGCTTAAGACTTTTAAATGATAGGTTAATCTAATTCTTACATGATTTATATTGTAGGAGGAAGGACTTGATTTTATATTAAATTGTATTCATATGAAAAAATATGTGTTAAGAATATAACCTACATATGTATAAATAAAATTATGATTCCATATAATTATCTAATTGTGTCATTGTATCAATTGCATAACAATATTTTTATTTTTTTGATTAAAAGAGGGGTAAAAATTTATTCAAACCAAAACAAAAGAAGTACAAAGCAAGGGCATTACACAACCCTATAAATCTCCACTAAAAACAAATCCCAGGGTAATTGACCCCTATCCACAATGTTCTAATTTTTCATTTGATCAGAGGCCCATTTGGCCAAGCAATCCACTACTTCGTTCCATTCTCTAGGAATGTGATAGAAAGTAATAGATTCCAAAGAAGCACACAGATTAAGAATCCGTTTAATAATCAAAGCTAAATGCTAGCTGACATCTTCTAATTGCTGCCTATTCTCAAGTGGTGATGACTTTATTGAATAGGCATAACAATATTTTTATAAAAATTAATATAACCATTTAATTTTATTAATTATACACTAAAATAATCTTTGAAAAATAATTGGATAAAAAATATATTTGAAAACTACATATATATATTTCTATATTTCTAAATATTAAATATTTATTCCACAAATTATAACACAGCTTAGAAACAAATATTAATCACTATTATATCTATTTTAATTTTTCAAATATTAATGACTATTATATCTATTTTAATTTTTATAGTCTTTAATACCTCAGTCTCTCAATTTTATGAAAAACTAGGAGATATGGAAATCAATCCATTACATAGTGCTTGTTCCCATAATCTTATAATCCATATTTTCTCAAGTTTGATATAAACTCATATGTGTGTGGGGGGAAATGAGGTTGAAGTCAAATGACAACATTATTTAAAAGTTTTTTTTTTCCGCATTGAGGAAGACATGGCCAAAATCCTTCCCTTAAATTATATGTAACGACCTTTGTACATTCTATACTAGGCTTCAAAATGCCAAAGCACAAGTAATCTCCCATAGCAACTCACTCCCACACCCACATATCTCCACCAAAATATCGAGGGAGAGAGTCTAGAGGCATCTTGCAAATTCTTTCCACTTCCAAAGAAACTTATCATTTTCATCTTATAACAACTCCCAAATGGCCATACCCATGTGCTCTATGGGATCCTCAATTGTTACTACCAAAATAGATGATCCATATGCAACCATAAATACTAGCATAGTTATATTTAAAAAATATATGTAATGTACGTCGAGAGAGGCGTGTATTCTACCTATGTGTGGTAAATTGATTAAAAAAAATTAAAGATATTTGTGGAATAATATATATAATCTTCTAGAGGTGCCTATTCTGCCTATGTGTGGTAAATTGATTAAAAAAATTAAAGATATTTGTGGAATAATATATATAAAATAAGCGCCCATATTACACTTTTTATTGAAAAAATTGATTAAAAGGGTGTATATCTAACCCCCTATTTTTTATATATAAAATTATACTGATATCAATCATTCTTCACAATTTTACACTATTTTTTAAAATTATTTGATATTTATTTTTAATTATTATAAGTTTTTTATATTATTTTATTTTGTAATAAATTTTTATTTATATTTATTGTTAACCTAATAAAATATTCTAACCTTATTTTAATTGTAACCTTGGCCCCTAAATTTAAAGACAAATTATATTCCTAACCACAATTCTAATTTCAAATCTAATTCTTACCCTAACACTAACATTAACTCTATCCCTAATTCTTATCCTAACCCTAATACTAAATTTCAAATCTAGTTCTTACCCTAATACTAACCCTAACTCTATCCCTAATTCTTATCCTTACCCTAATACTAACCTTAGCTATAACACAAATTATAACCATAACCGTAACTCTAGTTGTAACCCTAACCATAATTTTAATATTTATTTTAATCCTAATTTTAACCCTAACTATAACTCTAATTATAACCATTACCCTAATTGTAACCTTCGTACTAACCATAAACATTATTCTAACACTAACCATAATTCTAACTGTAACTCTACTTCTAGTTCTAACCCTAACCCTAACCCTGTTTCTAACCCTAACCCTATTATTGCTTCTAATGCTAACCCTAACCTTAATCCTAACCCTAATCTTTATTGTGGATTAGATTTGAATTTGAGAAAGTAATTTAGATGGCCTCCACAAGTATGAAAATTAATCTTTTTTTCTTTAAAATCAACTTTAAATATTATTATTTATAGTTAAAGGTGCCTTCAATTTTAAAACAACACTAATAAATAATAATATATAATATTACATTATTACATTATATTGTATTAAATAATAATAGTATTAATATAATATTAATTATTATAAACGAGCTAACTATTTTAAATCATAATTATTATAAACCCTAATTTTAAATCATACTAATTTTATAATAATGTAAAAATAATTAGGTTTATAATAATTATTATGATAAGAAGTTATTAATACTAAATACCCAATTCTCTTTATTTATTTAACTCTTGTTTTATATTTTCTTAGTGTTGTTATCTTTGTCAATAGATGTAAAGTTAGATGTTGTTTTATCATTGTTTGATTAATTTATTTTAGATATTTATGTAAGGTGCTTTCATTTCCTTACAATTAGTAATGATTATAATTTAAAATAATTCAAGATACACAAACATCTTTTAAATATTTTCTAATAAGCTGCTAACTATTTTCTATTTACAAATTTGCAAATTTATTAACTGTTAAGAGTAGATCTATAAATGGAAATATAAGTAGAAGGAAATATAGAAGATGTACAATGGAGGAAGATTGCAATTTATTTAAATATCATCCATTTCAATAGTCAAACAGTCAATATCAATTTTTCACCTTATTCATAATAAAAAGAGTCAAACAGTCAATATCAATTTTTCACCTCATTCATAATAAAAAATGGTAAATATTTGTCCTATTTTTCCCACACTGCAACAACACTTTTTTTCCAAGATCGATGCAAGAGAAATTCTTGTGAGGCATTAGCAAACCACATGTCAAATTAGACTGGATTCCTCAAAGGCTAATTGTAAATGCTGATCAACCTACATGTGAGTGCAAAGTGTATACATAGGAAAAATTATCTAGGGCTCTAAATCTATAAGCCTTGTAGTTTCTAAAGGTGTAATTAGAATTCAAAGAAGTACAACTACAAACCCAATTGTATTTTTTCTGTCCAACTCAATCTTTGCCTGCACAGATGTATTTGGTGATACAGAAGGAAAAGGAACCATTATGGAAAGTGAAGGGTTGCATTTCTACACATGATTCTTTGTCTGTTGTCAATTATGGATGGATAAACACAAACTGATTTGGTAGATGAGCATAAACAGAGTTGGCAGATAAGAACAAATTGATGTCGTTAGTAATGGCAAGATCCTTCTCAGAATCGTAATTTGTAAATTTTTGGCCTTCTGGAGTGTTTTTCCAGGGTTAAGCTCTGCCAGATAGAGTTTCGTACCCTTTCATCATGTCCTACTCATTTATCAGAGTTTCATTGAACCTTTCCAGCACCTTTTGAACAGGATTGCTTTCCACTATTTATGATACTGTGACTATAGCAAGGTAGCTGTTCCAACTGGTGCTCTGGCATTCTACCACATGGATCAAAAGGTTTGTGGTCACGAATTGTCTCATGTGTGTCTTGAGAAATGAAAAATCATTCTGACAAAGTGCTTTAAAAAGAGACAATAAAACCTTTTAAAATTATTAACATTGCAACATCTTTAGACGTTACCTTTTTATATGATGTTTAAAAGATCACCCAATTACACTAGTAAAAGTATTATAAAAACCTTTTTATGATAATAGGGAATATATGTGCTAGAATTGATAAAATGGGCTTCAAACACAGCTTTTCTGAAGATGCAGGATGCAAATTCTGATTTTGGAGAAATAGTGGATTGAACTTCAGTTTGCATGTTGAAAGGGTAGATAGGATTTCAGTTTATACGTTGAAATGCAATTTGCACATTGAGAAATCAGGTTGGAAATTTTAATTGTAGGATAGCTAGCTGGAAACCAAGTGGCAAGCTAGCAAAGTAGCTTGGAAACTCCAAGACTTGTCCCTAATTCGTAGGAGTTAAAAAACCTAGTTTGTAGCTTATAAAAGGATTCCCTAGTCACCAAACAAGGTTATGGATTGAACTTTACACTCCATGGGACAAAACCTTAGAACTCTGATGCTAGTAGAATTTGAGCAAACCACATGGTCAAAAGAAGACACAGACTATTTGGTAGAATATATCATTGCCTATCCCTGAGTCTCAATGCATTGCACAACAATCTAATACATGTATATATTAAAATCACAAGAGTATTATTTTGAATGTGATCGAAAACATTGAAGCGATTATGCACAAACAATTTTTCAGAAAATAAACATGAAGTGCATAAAAATCATTTTAAACTACAGATATATTTTCCACATGAGGTTAAAGTCGACTAAGAAAACAGTATCTCAGTATTAAAAATTTGAACTGTATCAGAAGATTTACAAATGCTATCCAGTTTATTTAATAATCAATACAATCTATGTCACCCAGAATAATGTGCCTATACAAGTCTGGCCTCCTAGAGATGTAAATGAGGAAAGTCATGTCTCCTATACAGTCCATGGAGCTCCTCACACTTCAAAATAATGTTCTTACGGAACCATATCAATTTTGTAATATCTTGGGGTGATTCAGGTTTTGTTTTTTATATTGTGACACCAGAAATATTACAAATGTGAATAGTAAAACTATTATACATAGTAATAGTTATGTTTATAGCTAGAAGTTCGGTATTACATCTAATCCTGCTTGCCTTTCAGTAACAAAATCTTTTGTTAGCAATATTTCATTAGTAATTACATATGTTTCTATTGCAATAGGATCTAGCTCAAGGCCCATAAAAGAATCATAAAGCAACCAATATAAAAAATTCAATAGTCTGGTACATGTTTTAGTTGATACACATCTTACAATCCTAACAATTGTCTCCATAGTAGATGCCTCCTGTAGAGCTTTCATTGCAACCAAATAAGCTTCCTCACGCCTCTGTGAAGCTTCCTACGCTATTCACTCCATTAGAACTCTAAACAAATAGAACAAGCCCTAGGGTCTAATCTTCACTAATTCCCACCATATTTTCAATTGAAACATACAAATTAAGAAAACTAAGATTCCTTAGAGATTGTTCACTTGAAAGTTTGCCTGCAAACCACCCATCCTTGACTCTAGTTCACATGTTTAAAACATATGGGCAAATAGAATGTGCAATGGAAATGCGGATTGGTAGCTTGACCTATGCACACAATGGGTGCTATCATATTATCCTTAAAAGTACAGTATGATTTTCCTCATGGGTGAAATTAATCAACTCCTGCATCGAAATTATTTCTGAATTCAAAGTACTGACTCCAATTGCTTTCTATTTTCCTTAAATGAATAGTTTCATTTGTCCTAGCACCAAAATTTAAGCTTCCCCTACATCCCAATAAACCCTAAAACTATTTGTCTAATGCTAATTCCTCTTCATACTCTAAATACATGCCTGAATATGCACTAATCAAAACTTTGTGAGCCTTGACAAAAATCAACATCATACCTTTCCAATCCCAGCAAGTCTTTCTAGTAGAGACATGCATGAATTACTTCCAGCCATGATTTCCATGCAATCTGAGGCATCCTTATTAAGGCCACTATTACTGACCAGTCCGTCCTCATGCTAAAAGCATCTGCTAAGCGACAGTGCAACCAAAATATTAAAACCCACATCAAATTTCTCAAAATCCTATCGATAAAACAAAAACTAGCACTAAATTCTTTGACCCTACAACCGATATACCTACAGCATTTTCCAAAAAAAGGGGTACTCTATAATTGTGATTCCTGGATTCCATTCATGCTCCTGCTTAAAAACATGAAAAACCCATTTACAGAAGAGGTCTTGGCAACCTTGGGGAAAGAAATGGTATTGAAATAATCTTTCCCTACAGACCCAACTTCATATAATCTCTTGGAAGGCACACACAAACTGCACCTCTGTAACAAACTTTCTCTTTCTCGAGAAATGGGATTGAATTTAAGCAAACAAATGTTTATTTTTAACTCATACAAATACTTGTAATGGATTCAGACGTAGGAAGGCAAAGGGGATTCTTTCAATTTCTGTTCAAACTCACCAGAAAAACTTGCAACTTAAAACTTGAAAGTAGGAAATTGTTCACAGTGGCCCCAAAACTTGTAAGTTGAAACTAGAAAGTAGAAATGTGATAATGGCGAGTAACTACCCACAATGTCATTATTGTCTCCTTCTCCAATGATGCTCAGTGCTTTTTAAACCTAACTGCCCATGAAGCCATTATTGTCTCCTCCCACGATGCAACAATTCTCTTAAGGAAGAAGATTGTCAATCATAGTGTAAGCTCATAAGTTTGAACCTTTCCTAACAATTCCCCATTTATCTAGGAGTAGTAAATTTATTGTTTTGTTTTGATTTGAATGTAAAACTATTACAAGAATCTTCATCTCTCTTTTTAAATTATTTTATTTTATTTTTTACAATATGATAGCCAATTCAATGTCAAATTAAATCAGTGAAATAAAAGTTTCATGCATAGCCTTAGTATCATCTTCAACAAGATGGTAGGGTAATGGAGGTATTCTCACAAGTTTAATAAAATCATCTTGGATATTGTAAACCACAATGAATATAGTGTTAAAAGTTGTATCGTTGAGATACCACTCCAATGGAAGAAGAATAAAACAAACAGAGAGAGAGGAGACACAACAAAATCGACAAATAGAGATTTCTATTAAACAATAAAAACTATTTTTCATAAAATAAATACAACTCAGAGCTATGGCTCTGTTTCCTCCTATCCTACAACTACTACTCTCTTTGGAGCTAGCTAGACATTACAACTATCCTTCTCTATTTGGAACTGCTTTGCTCTTTCCTCTAACTATCTATTGTGCGTGTCTGGAGCTACCTGGAGCTTGACCCTCTACACTCTCTCACTATTGTATTCTTTCTTGTTGTTTCTGCAACAAACATTCCCCACTATGATGCTGCTACTGCTCACAATATCCACTTCTATATATTCTTCATTCTCATTCCTTCCTTTTGTCTTATCTTGTCTTCCAAAAATCTGCCACTCAAAATTTGAATCTACCTACCAGCATTCAATAGAGATTGCCCAGCATTAAAAGAAATTGACAAGCCAGCTGAGTGCATTTACATATTGGTCAGGTGCAGCGGGAGGGAGATCTACGAAGATCTCTGATGAGGTTGGTCCATTAAATGCATGGACACTCCAGATTAGATTTTCTAACAATCCTTAATCTAGAGCCACAAACCACTTTCATTTTGTATCTCCAGAGCTATCTATAGCTATTCAGAGCTGTCTAGAGCTTTCTTTCCAGAACTAAAATCTGGAGCTATCTACAATGCCCAAGCTATCTCTTAGGCATTCAAAGCTCTCCTTAGATAGTGCCTTAGTGAATATATCAGTGAGCTACTGCTAGGACCTACAAAACTAAAGTTTAATTTCTCCATTCTCCACTAACTCCCTCATGAAATGATAGTGGATCTCAATATGTTTGCTTCATCCATGGAAGACTGGATTCTTCATCAAGGCTATGGAGGAAATATTATCACAAAATATGGTTCTACCATCTTCTTGTTGTTCATTCAAATCTGCAAGGATTCTTCTTAACCAAATATCCTGACATGCTATTGCATTTGCTGCTATGTATTTAGCTTCTGTTGTGGAGAGAGAAACTATGGGCTGCTTCTTTGAAGCCCATGAAATGGGTCTTGAACCCATGTGGAACACATATCCTGATGTGCTCTTCCTGTCATCTACACTTCCTACCCAATCACTGTCTGTGTAACTAACCAGTTCAAACTTACTAGATGCGGTGTACAATATGCCATAGCCTTGCGTGCCATTGACATACCTCAGGATCCTCTTTCCTGCTTACCAGTGTGTGTCCTTAGGTTTCTCCATGAACCTAGATATCAAGCTTACTGCGTACATTAAATCAGGCCTTGTAGCAATCAAATACATCAGACTTCCAAGCATGCTCTTGTAAAGGGTTGGGTTCACTTCATTGCTACTATCCTCCTTGCTCAGTTTCAGACCTGTAGCTGTTGGTGTTGGACTAGGCTTATTGTTCTGCATCTTAAATCTTTTTAAAATCTATTTGGCATAGTTAGTTTACAAAATAAATATGCCAAGCTCAGTTTGTGTGGACCTCAATGCCAAGAAAATATCTCAGCAAACCTAGCTCAGTCATCTCAAACTCTTTCTTCATCACTTCTTTGAAATCAGCAATGAAGAGTCACTATTAATAGTAACAATCAGATTATCTACATACAAAACAACAATTAAAATCTCACAATTGGATGCTTTGATGTAGAGTGTGGGCTCACTACCACTTTTGCTGAAGCCATTACTCAGTAGATAAGAATCTATCCTACTGTAGCATGCTCAAGGTGCTTCCTTAAGCCTGTAGAGAGCTTTTCGGAGCCTGTATACTTTGTCTTCATGCCCTGGGACTTCATAGCTAGGTGGCTACTCCACATACACCTCCTCTTTCAACACTCTATTTAGGAAGGCTGACTTCACGTCCATTTGATATACCTTCCACTTGTGCTAGGATGCAATTTCTATGACTGCCTGCATGGTCTCCAACCTTGCAACTGGTGCATAGGTCTCATCATAGTCTCTTCTAGACTGTTGTTTGTATCCCTTAACAACCAGCCTTGCTTTATGCCTCTCTATCTTTCCCTCAGCAGTACTCTTGGTCTTGTAGACCCACTTGACTCCAATAATCTATTTACCCTTGGGTAAGGTAGTTAACTCCCATGTCTCATTCCTTTCTATTACATCCAACTCTTCATCCATGGCCTTACACCATTTTTCTTCTTTCACAGCCTCTTCAAAGACTGTTGGATCACCATGAGAGAACAAAGCAAAGTCCATATTTTCATCTAAATCATGATACTTTGTGTCTTTGTAAATCTCCCTCATGCTCCTTGTCTTTCTCGACATTAGAGTAGGAAGCATGGGATCTAAACTACTTTTGGAGTTACTGTTGCTTGACTCTAGAGTGCTCTGAAGCTGATTGTGTTGCTACAGTCTTGAATTGGCTGAATCTGAATTGTTCTGGGGATGGCTCCAGAGAGCTCTAGAGTTGGATCCAGAGTGCTTCGGTGCTAAATCTACTTCACTGCTGGAAGTTCCTACTTCATTTCCACCTTCTTCATCATCTATGGGTATCATTGTCGAGATACCTATGGTGGTGTCAACTGTGCCATCCCACGATTCATTCTCAATGAATTCTACATCCCTATTGATTATGACATTATTTGTGATAGGGTTATATAGCCTGTAGCCTTTGGATTCTTTGTTGTACCCAATGAAAATGCACTTTTCTCCTTTGTCATCAAATTTTTATCTTTTCTCTTTAGGCACAAATGCATATGTCACGCACCCAAAAATTCGTAGGTGCTCCACACTCCATTTGTCATTTGTCCATGCTTCTTGTGGAATTCTATCCTGTACAGCCTTCGTGGGACTTCTATTTAGCAGATATACTACTATTACGACTACCTCACCCCAATAATTATTCGACAGTCCTTTTACCTTTAGCATGCTTGCTGCCATCTCTGTGATGGTTCTATTTTTCCTCTCAGTAACTCCATTTTTCTATGGAGTATACCTTGTTGTGAACTATTTTTGAATGCCTTCATACTTGCAGAAATTCATAAATTCTTTGGAGACATAATCTCCCCCTCTATCGATTCTGAGGACCTTGATATAATGGCTACTTTGCTTCTCAGTCAAGGCCTTAAACTCTTTGAACTTCTCAAATGCTTTAGATTTATTCTTCAAGAAATAAACTCAAGTCTTTCTACTGTAGTCATCAATGAAGGTCATGAAATATACATTCCCACCTAGAGTGGGGGTCTTCATGGGGCCACACAAATCTGAATGCATCAACTCCAATGGTTCTCTTGCCCTCCTAGAATGCCAATATATTGCTTTCCTAAAATGTAGGCTTCACATTTCCTATCAGGCTCAACAATTGTTGGAAGCCCTCTAACCATGCCTTTTTGGGATAAAAGACTTAAACCAGAAAAACTTAAGTGCCCATACCTTAAATGCCAAAGCTTGGATGGGTCTTGGATGACTATCTTGAAGGCTGACTGCTAAGCCATTGCTGTAGACACCATCTAGTTGACTCCAAAGCCATCTGGAACTTGACAAGTGTATCTCCAGAGAGTGCTAGAGACTACAACCTAAGGGGGAACATCCTATTTTTCGTCATCTACACTGCTACAATGACCTTTGTGCTACCATCCCTATCATAGATGATGCATTCCCCATTCTCCATGAGGATTCTATAACCATTTTGAACCATCTGTCCAATACTCAATAGGTTATGTTTTATGCCTAGGGAATAATAGACATCCTAGATCTACATTTTCTCACCTTGCTTGGATAGGACTATGATGATGCCTCTTCCTATGATAGGAACCTTTTGACTATTCCCCATCATGATCTTAGACCTGACACTCTTGTCAATGGAGGCAAACAAATTTGCATTACCACTCATGTGATTGCTACATTCGTTGTCCAAATACCATATTTCAGGGCTGCTCTACTCAGCAAGGTTACACATAATAAAGACCTTGGACTGATTTTTATTTTCAGCCTTGTTCTCATTTGCCACATTGGCATTTTGACTCCCTTGGTCATGATGTTTCTTCCTGCACTCATTTGCAAAATGATCAAACTCATGATAGTAGTAACACTACACATTACTCTTGTCATACCTCTGGTTGGAGCTGCTGCTCTTCTTGTTTTGGAAGTCTATTTGGGAGGTGCTAGCCTCCTCTTCACTGTTAGCCTCCTCTTCCGGAGTTGCTTTTACCTCTGTCCCTTTGACCTCTTCCTCTACCATTTCTTCCTCTTCCCCTGCCTCTCACATTTCCTTGTGCTTTGAATGCTTGCTCTAGGTAAGGAGTGGATTTATTTAGCCGCTACTCATGAGTAAGAAGAGAACCCATCAACTCATCAAGTGCCATTTTTGAGAGGTCTGGTATTTTTTATGGTAATAACTATTGGGTCAAATCTAGGGGCAAACTTCTAAGGATTTTCTGTATAATCCTTTGCTCATCCGTGGTTTCTCCATTTATCCTTGACTGATTAACCAAAGTGGAAACCCTTGTGTGAAAGTCTGAAATAGACTCACTGCATCTGTAGGGTCTCAAAATCTCTCCTATGCAATTGGAGCTTCACTGATCTCACCTTGTCAGTTCCCTTATAACTGATTTGCAATATTTCTCATGCTTCTTTTGCATAGTTAGCAGCTATTATTCAGGAAAAAAATAGCCTCTATTAAGGCTGCCTCAATCAAACTGGGGGCTTTTGCATCATTTCTTCTTGTCTCCTTCATCTGGTTCTTCTAAGCATTGGACAGGGCTGCAAAAGCATTTGGGTCAGTCACATCTATGAACCCATTGACCACAAGTTCCCACAAATCATTTGCAACCAAGATGGTCTTCATCTTCTTCGCCCAGACATCATAGTTTTTCCCATCAAACACAGGTGGCTGCTGCCAGCTCTTGTTGTCTCCTCCAGCCATTTTTCTAAATCAAAGGGAGACTATTAATACCTAGAAAAACTTAGGGGTTTTCCTCAATACCCAGAAAGCTAAAACTCTAGGTCTGCTAAACCTACAGTTCTGATACCATGTTAAAAGTGGTATGGCTGAGATACCACTCCAATGGAGGAAGAATAAAATAAACACAGAGAGAGGAGACACAACAAAATGCACAAATAGAGATTTCTATTAAACAATAAAAACTATTTTTTATAAAACAAATACAACTCAAAGCTATAGCTCTGTTTCCTCCTATCCTACAACTACTGCTCTCTCTGGAGATAGCTGGACATTACAACTATCCTTCTCTGTTTGGAGCTGCTCTGCTCTTTCCTCTAACTGTCTGCTGTGCGTGTCTGGAGCTACCTGGAGCTCGACCCTCTGCACTCTCACTACTGTATTCTTTCTTGTTGCTGTTGCAACAAACATTCCCTCTGCTCTGCACTACAGTGTTGCTGCTGCTCACAATATTCACTTCTGTATATTCTGCATTCTCATTCCTTCCTTTTGTCTTATCTTGTCTTCCAAAAATCTGCTGCTCAAAATTTGAATCTACCTACCAGCATTCAATAGAGACTGCCCAGCATTAAAAGAAACTGATGGGCCAACTGAGTGCATTTACAAATTGGTCAGGTGCGACAGGAGGGAGATCTACGGAGATCTCTGATGGGGTTGGTGCATTAAATGCACGCACACTCCAGATTAGATTTTCTAACATATAGGACTCCCGGCCCTCCGGAGAAGAATACCATTGCACTCAACCATTTCATAATCTAATATATCAGAACCTGTTTCCTCTAAAAGTGCAAATTTTATCCTCCATGAATCTTGAAAATAATGGTAGATTCCAAAGGAAAAAATTGTAGGGTTATTCGGATTCCATAACAACTGAGTATAAACAAACGGTGAGTTGTTAGTCCCTGCTATTGTGGCATTTTGACTTTTAACATCTGTCTTTTCTGTTTCTGTTTCTATTTCCCTCCCATTGGCATCCCTTATTTGTATGCCACCATGTTACCATCTCATATATGCCCATACCATACCCAGGTGTCGTGATGGCATGGAGACAAAAAGTGGGACATTTTGCCGCCCAGATTCAGATTTTTTAAATTTGCCACCCAATCAATTCTTAAATGGGCTTCCCTCCAATATTTCTCTCTTGTTGATGCCATTCTTAGCAGTCCAGACAACTTCTGTGCTGGAAAGGACTTCTACACCTACGATGGCTTCATCTACGGTAGTAGCGCCTACTCTGGCTTCAACACCACTAGATCTTGTGATAATGCCAAGAGAGAGTAGGAATTTGGATATGGTGGTAGTAAACCCCTATTTGGTTTTAGGTCCTTTGCTGCAGCCCTCCATCAATGCCAGTACTATTCATATTATCAAATCTTTAACAGGTATGCGTTTTATTATTTAAAGGAACAAGATTTAGAATATATCACAAAAGTTTGTCATTGAATTATTTGATGTTTATTTATAACAGATGTAGATTAAACTAGAAGTATGATGTTTACGCTCAGCGAGTTAGAATGGCAATGTCTATCCATGTGACCATTGCATGTTCCCTCTTTTCGCCTATTTATTTTCAATCCCCTACATGCACATTCTACACAAAATTTGCCAGACATTCTTCGCTTAAGCGTCTTGCAAATCTCCGTCGCCTCTCAGATAATGAAGGTGAATTTTTTTTCTATTCCTTTTTCTATTAATTCTAATTCCAAGTCATTCTCTGGTAGCTGACAGTGCTTCTCTGCAGAAACTAGTGATTAGATTCAAAATCGAGGACGAACGCACCAAGGAAAAGGCCTTCAAGATGGTTGAGCGTTTCCAGTTTATGATACCTATTTCTATTCGTTTCAAGTCCTGACACAAAGTTTATTCATCTATAAAATCTGACAAACATTTTTATTTTAGGGATGATATCTTGAATGCTGGACAAGGAGGATAAATTTTATGTAATAGGGGATGTGGATCCTGCTGCTTTGATAATTAAATTTAGGAAATTTGGCTACATAGTGCTGGTGAGCCCAAGTCCTACGATAGAGGAGAAGAAAAAGGGTGAGAAGCATCAGAGGAGCCCAAAAAGTCTTTTCCTGGGCTACCAATTCAGGCGGTTTGAATATGGCGTTGTCAGAGAAAAAGAACCCCAATTTTTGTTGTGTTATATTATGAACAAGTCTGCCTTGAGTTTTAAAACGGCCATTATTTGGAGGGTAAGATAATTTTATTTGAGCAGGGAGTAGGGTTTGAGGTTCAGTAGAAATCTGGATTTATAGAGTTAACTCTAACGTAAGGTTTTCTTTTTGTATGGCTTACATTTAATTTATTGAAAGAGAACGGAATAAGTTGGTCATTAAGATCTATGAGAGAAATGCAGAAGACCATTGAAGTCTTTGAGAAAAGCAAGTAGTTTATTGAAGTGATTCGATGGTCTGTGGACCTATTTTTTAATTCTATGCTAAATTTCACAACCGTAAAGTTAAAAAATATATGCATTAAACATATATGTATGTAGAATTCGGGTTTTTTTGAGTTTATGTGGCAACTTTAGCAACATCATAAAAGAAGAGATGAGAACCGTTCTCAAAAAATCCCTAGAGAATGTCAACAGAGATGTCATCACATGTAGGAAGCCGAAGTCTTATTTTTTAAGTCAATTCCTCTTGCTTGCTTTATTCATTCTAATCAACAATGGCAAGGAGAAAGGGAAATCTCCTTGCGGGGCACTCTATGAAATTGGAAAAAATTACATATAAACCATGACATCATTTTTTTTTTTGGATTTTAAAGTTTTGATTCTATTATACCAATAAAAAAAATTTTAAAGAAAAAATTACATATAAAACATGACATCATTTTTTTGGACTTTAAAGTTTTGACTCTATTACACCAATAAAGATTTTTTAAACAATTTGATTTTTTAGATTTATCATTGTGTTTTTAAAATAAATATTTTAATTTTCATAGAAAAAAACAAAAACAAATCTTCTTTACTAATCACATTAAAAATCATAACAATGATTTTAAAAATTATTATTTATATATATATCTTATTTTTTTTATTATAATTTTTTTTTAATCTTCACAAGAAAAAAACAAAACACAACTCTTCTTTATAATCACATTAAAAATCATAAAAATGATTTTAAAAATTATTATTTATATATTGAAATAGTATCTTTTTTAAATTATTATTTATATATTGAAATAGTTTTTTTTTTTCTATTATAAAAAATATTTCTTAAAGTAAAAAAAAATGTAAAAAGTATTATAAAATTAAATTAAATTAAAGAAGTTCAACTTATTTTATTTTATAATACCTTTTAGATTTTTTTTTTACTTAAAAAAATATTAAAAAATAAGATAATATTTCTATATATAAATAATAAAATTTAAAAACATTTTAATGATTTTTAATGTGATTGTTAAGAAGAGTTGTTTTCGTTTTTTTTTTCTCTTTAATGAAAATTAAAGAAGCTTCTAACTTCTCTATTTTTTTACCTTCTTTAACTTAATTTAATTTAATTTATATATATGCAACTTCTTTAATTTAATTTAATTTATATTTATATGCAACTATAATCATAAAAAGAAAATTAGAAATATTTAAATTTAAAGTTTGGTTTAAATTTTTTTTATATATAATTAATTAATGAATTTGTTAGTATCTTTTGTTATATTAAATTATTTTTCATATTTATAATTAATATATACATTTATTTATATTTTAACAATTTTTTAAAATTATAATTATTGTTAAAGTCTCATGTTAGTTATATTTTAGTTTTTACATAAAATTCTATTGTAGAATGATTTAGCATAATTATTTACATATCATTTAAGTTACAAAATAATTATTTAAATTAATAATATTAAATCAACTTTTAATTGGCATGACATGAAGTTTGTGATTTTCAAAATAATGCCCTCTTTAGGATTTGAGGATAGACTTTAGTGATTTCTAAATGCTTGACTACAATGCCTCTTTGGATTCTTGATTTCCCTATGGCTAACTTTATCATTACTTTTTTAATTGATTTCCTTGTTGGTCTAATTTTTTTAACATAATGACAAACAACATTACTTCTAGAACATGTACAATCTTTAAGGGAACAAGTGTCTATACCTTTTCTATAGGGTTGGGAGGGTCCCTCCTCTTGTATTGATTGATCTTAATTTTTTAGAGTTTGGAGGGTTCCTCTTCTTGTACTGATTGATCTTAATTTTTTAGAGTTGGTGTACCCCTTTTTTTTTAAGATTGACAAATTCACTATGTAATTAGTTGTTTTAATATATTTTTGTCTTTATGCTTAAAAATATTCTTAATATATAGATTTCTCCTACATTCATTATTAATAGTAAATTCTTAATATATAGATTTCTCCTACATTCACATTAAAAATCATAAAAATGATTTTAAAAATTATTATTTATATATTAAAATAGTATTTTTTTTTCTATTATAAAAAATATTTCTTAAAGTAAAAAAAAATCTAAAAAGTATTATAAAATTAAATTAAATTAAAGAAGGTCAACTTATTTTATTTTTTATTATTTTATTTTATAATACCTTTTAGAATTTTGTTTTTAACTTAAAAAATATTAAAAAATAAGATACTATTTCTATATATAAATAATAAATTTTAAAAACATTTTAATGATTTTTAATGTGATTGTTAAGAAGAGTTGTTTTTTTTTTTTTTTTCTCCTAAATGGATTTTTTTTTTAATAAAAGACGGTAAAAACTTTATTAATCAAAGAGAGCAATACAAAGCATAAAAGCAGCAAGAGGCCCAAACAGAGACAACAAACAAGAAATCAAGAAATGGGCATGCAACATCTCACATCCTCCGTGACCAAATCCACCAAATCCTGAGCAAGATCTCCAGGTAAACTATCCCAATCATTCACCAGCCAGGTCCCATTCTTCTCAGAAGCCCATTTGGCCAACCCATTAGCCACCTTATTCCATTCCCAAGGGATATGAGAGAAGGTGGTAGAATCAAATAAGTCTCCAAGAGTGGTGATTTGCTTAGCCACCATCGCAAGCTACCAACTAACATCATCAAACTACCTTCTATTTATCAAGTCTATCACCACCTACAAATCCAACTCACAAATAATCTTATTCTAGCCAAGGGCATATGCCTTCTTCAAAGCCAAAAGAATAGCCAAGGCCTCCATAAGATTATTAGAGTGCAGTCCCCTATATTCCCAGAAGAAAAACACAACCACCCTAGAACTGTCTCTGCCCACCCCACCAATGCCAGCGTGCCCAGGGTTACCCCTTCCAGACCCATCAGTATTGATTTTCAAGACTCCAGTGGGAGGGGGCAACCAATGCCCTTCCCTAGAAACCTTCCTTCTAGAACACCTGCTCTGCCTAATCTTGGGCCTTCTGGGACCCCCAACAAGAATCCCTAGATTAAGAATCACTCTAGTATCACCAGGATCTACCGGGGCTGACAGATCACATTTAGCATACAAGGTCTCCTGTAAAGCCCCAAGAATGGGAGACCAAACTTGACCCACCAGCAACTTCTTATCCAGAAAGACCCTGCGTTTGCGCTCCAACCAAATGTTCCATATAATTAGACTAGGGCCAATTGGCCATGCTATGTCCAAAAATGAAGTCCTCACTGGAATGTGCCCAAAATCCCACCAAAACTCCTCTAGAGAAGAAGGGTTCCTGCAATGTAAACTCCAGGCCCCCCACCAAAAATGCCAAATAGTCCTAGCAAAAGGGCACTAGAAGAAAAGATGTGAAACAGTCTCAACATCTTTTAGACATAAGAAGCATATGGAAGGACCTTAGAAGCCACACTTACAGAGGTTATCCCAAGTCAAACACATACCATAAACCACCATCCAAAAAAACAAATTGCATTTTGGCCAAGAGAGTTTATTCCAAATATTTTTCCACCAAGGAACCTCAGCACTACCCCATGCCTGTCTATCCAAAACATGATACCCTAAAACAATAGTGAACTTCCCTTTTAGATCTAGACCCCAAGCCAGCGCATCCCTTTCTAGGATAGAACAACAGACTCTATCAGTCAAAATGGAGGACAATTCCCTCCTATCCTCCAAAGATCTACCCATGGGCCATTCCTACATATCCTTCCACTAGTAAACAATAGTCTGCCCCAAAGCCTGAGGGGCTTTGAAATCCATCACTCTACTCCAACTAGCCTGAACTAAAATCCTACATAAGTCCCCCAAGTGAGGGTGTGAGGAGAGGATAGGCGGGAAGCCATCCTAGGAGTCATGCCAAAAAAAAGCATCAGAGCCTCTATTGCAGATCCAAAATAGGTCTTGTTTAACCAACACAGCCCCCCTCTTGAGAGTATACCAGATCATAGAACCTCTCCTCAAAAGACTAAAATGAGGCACCTCAGCACCCTCCACCTCCCCAAGGTACTTGAAGGTAAGGATCCTGGCCCAATACTGATGCTGATATGAACACCATCTCCAGTATAGCTTAGCAGTCAAAGCCTGTCCATTCCAATCTATCCTACACAAACCCAGACCACCATCCTACTTTGGGTGGCAAACAAATTCTCACTTAATTAAGCTCCACTTCTTCAAAAGGAGATTACCCAACCAAAGAAACTACCAACAGAGGCCCTCAAAATCTTTGATGAAACTTGAGGGAGTCGTCAACACAAAGCACATGTATATAGGAAGGGCCTGTACCATGGACTTCAACAGAGTAACTCTTCTAGCCATAGGTAACCATCTATATGTCCAGTGACAAACCAGCCCATGAAATTTATCCATCACATCCTGCCAAAAACCCCTGGGAAGTGGGCGCACATCCAGAGGGATGCCAAGGTATATAAAGGGAAGTTTCCCCACCTAAAACCTTAAGATCTTGGAAATACACTATTGAATAAGCCTGGGGTTATTAAATAAATAAATGCAAGACTTACTTTCATTAATGCTTTGACCTAAGGCAGCTAGGTAATAATCCAAAATCTGACACAAAGCAACTGCTTCAGCGACCTTAGCAACACCCATCAAAGTTGTATCATTCACAAACTGAAGATGTGTTTGGGGAGGAAGAGAATTGCTCCATTTCCATCCCTGAAAGAGCCCATCCATAACACAGGACTTAATGAATCTCCCCAAGCCTTCAGCCATCAAGATGAACAAATATGGGGATAAGAGGTCCCCTTGTTGAAGACATCTAGAAGCACCAAACAAATCCAAAGACTCCCCATTTATGAGAATAGAAAATGAGGAACTCCTCACACAGCTCATGACCCAATCAATCCACTTAGAACTGAACCCGAAGGCTCTGAGAATTTTGATCAAAAAGCCCCAGTTAACTCTGTCATAAGCTTTAGCCATGTCCAACTTTATAAACATAGCCTTTTCCTTAGAAGAGGCCATAGAGTGAATAGTCTCAGCTACAATAACTACTCCGTCCAAAATCTGTCTACCCGTAACAAAGCCCCCTTGTTCCTCTGAGATCAACTTATCCAGACATGGCTTCAAACGTTTAGCAATTAGCTTTGTAATAATTTTATATACCACATTGCACAAAGCAATTGGTTGAAAAAGATCTAGAGAATCAGTGCCCTTGCATTTTGGGATAAGAGCAAGAAATGTGGCATTCATGGCTCACAACATTTGCTTATTCCTAAAAGACTCCTGCACCACCTCTAATAGATCAAGGTTGATGACTTCCCAAAATTCCTGAAAGAACTCAGCCGGGAACCCATCAGGACCAGGAGCCTTCCCTCTTTTCAACTGAAACACCACATCCTCCAACTCCTTCAAAGAAATAGGTTTAACAAGAGAAGCATTCATATCCATAGTCACCAAAGAGGGAATACAAGCCAGGATAGAAGCTTCCTCCTCACTAGGAGGCAGGGTATCTTAAAAAAAGAGAGCAAAGAAAAAATCAACCACCTCACTAGAGATCCCCGAAGAGGAAGAAAGAACAGAACCCTTAGGAGAGCAGAGAGAAGAGATAAAGTTACCTTGTTTTCGAGCCTTCACCGATTTATGAAACAAGGAAGTATTCATGTCCCCTTCTTGAAGCTAATCAACATGGGCCTTATGTTTCCAAAAAAATTCTTCATGAAGCTCCCATTCCTCGAGGTCTTTAATGGCACTAACCTCAAGCCTGCTTAAATTCGCATCAAGACCTTGGTCCTAAATTTGCATGGTAATAGAATCTAAGCACTCCTGGGCAACCCTTTTCTGCTGAAACACATTGCTAAACTGATACTTATTCCAATGTTTCAATTTATACTTCACATATTGAAGCCTCTTCAAAATGAGTACATAGCTATACTAAAAGTAGGTCGTCCTTCAGTCCACCATCTAGAAACAAAGTCAAGAAGACTCTCCTCCCTGAGCCACATAAGCTGAAATCTAAAAGTTTGTTTCTTAGGACCACTAGCCAAATGGGCAGAGAATTTGATCGGCCAATGGTCTGAACCTCACCAATCTAAAATTTTAGAACCTGATAGCCACTTGTCACCCACCCAAAAATAGGAAACAAGAAGCCTGTCTAACCATTCAGAAATGGCATCATCCCCAAGCCTCCTATTATTCCAAGTAAACATGCCATTCGAACATTTGATATCCACAAGTTGAAGCTGAGCCAAATTATCCCTTAGAAGATCAGAAGAGGGGTCCAAACGAGGCACACCCCCACTTTTCTCCTAGAGGGAGGCAATTGCATTGAAGTCGCCTGCTATAATCTAGGGGAGGAAAGGATCCAATGATCTCAGAAGATTGATATGAGACCACAGGAGAGTCTTACTAAGGAAATCCATCGGAGCATAAATGTTAGAAAGAAGAATTTTTTCCCCCATCTCTAAACTAATTGCAACTAGAGAAATGGAAAATCTACTAGAGATCCACCAAACAGGAGAAATTCACTGAGGATCCCAGAGGCAAGCAAGACCCCCTGAGCTGCCTTGCGCACCAACACATTGGCAAAACCCTCTATTCCATATCTTAGAAACACATTGCATCATATCATCCATAGATAACTTCATCTCCTGGAGGAAAACCACATCTGGAGAATGAGCACTAACCAAGTCCCGAATAGCCTTTTGTCTAGGGATGCTATTCATGCCCCTTACATTCCATGATAACACAATCATCACGAAGGGTGAGAGAAGTGAGTATCCAATGTCTTCACCGACCCAGATTCCACCAATGTCTCTCCATCCATCTTCACTTTCTCCTAATCCTTCTTCCTCCCCACCTTCTGGGGCTTATCAAGAGCACACTTTTTCAGGGATTTTTGCTATAGACCTAGAATAGGAGAAGAAGAGAGAGCTTTTTTCTTGCCAGAGTCTTCCAAACCTGGTCCACAGGCTGAACTCAACCTTTCATCTGAAGAGGCCATGGGGGTTTCCACCAAACCACAAGAGTCCCCAAACCTAGCATCAGGGGGAGAAGCAACATAATCCATCACCACCCCAGAAGCCATCACAGGAACTAGGACCGAAGTAGTGATAGGCAAAGACTTGGAATTATGATCAACTAAAGGAGAAGCTTCAACATGCATGTTAGAAGAAACCCCCTCCTCATGGACTAATTCATCCAAAGCCTCAAACTTGTTAAAAGTCTCCTCCTCTTGACGATCCTGAAGAGTCCTCTTCTGACCTCAATCCTTGTTTCATGCCTTAACTGGTACAAAGCCATCTTTATCTGGTACCACCCCCTGCATGTGTGCTTTACCCTTTTCTGCCCTTGGATTAGATGGAACCTTCACATTATCTAACCACGAGCACCTGAGGCATAAGGGCACCTCCTTTGAAGATGGTCATACTCATGGGATAGTTGGCACCTGAAAGGTAAAGTCTCATAGTCTAACTGTTGAGTCCAAGAGCTAGACCCAACAGTCAGATCAATAGAATCTGGTAGAGGCTGACTTAGATCAATCTCCACACAGACCTAGGCATAGGAAAACATTTACTTCTCCAGAGTTTACTGAGACGGGCCAATAGGCTTCCCCAACAGCAACGCAATTGATTGCAGAATATCCTATCTCTAACATTCCAATGGCAACTGAGGAAAACAAACCCACACTGGCACCTTTGAGGGCAGCTCCTCCGCTAAATTAAAGCCTACATGCCAAGGCTTCATGAAAAGGCCAACTTGATTATAAAAGTAGGGCCCTCCCTCAAAAATCTTGTTACGATCAGAGATACATGAAAAGACCACCAGAAATAAGTTATTTGCAGCTAGCAAGATTTCAAAATCACCTTCCAGATTCCGTGACTTGCGAATCTAGGGTTCCAAAAAAGGCATCAAAACCCTCAATCCCATAAATTTGCAAATTAAAACATGTTTTCTATAATACTCTAGGTCCTCGGCTACCACCTCTATTTTAATCACTAGCTTCAGACGAACTTGAGCTCTTTCCAAGCATCCGTTTATCTTGTGCAATTTCAAAGCACCAGTGCTAAAAACCCCAACATCAGGTAGGGATGGATGATGAAACCTGTCACCAACCCCTTGCATAGCAGTATCCCTCGACATCTCACCCAAAGGCACAGACCCTGCCATTAGAAAATCCCATCAAGCCCTTGCATCCCACACCTACACCGAACAATGCACACACTCAAGAACCCCCCCCAAAAGCTAGAAAACCCCTGCCCTTGCTGAAAACAATCCCACAGAGCCTGATCTACAAAGAAAAAATGCATGCAATAGAGAACAAACACATGTAGACCGCAACCTACTACAGGTCACGGGACTGCACAAAGCTCCCACGCACATGCTCCATCCTCCTCCTTCTCTTAAATGGAAATTAAAGAAGCTTCTAACTTCTCTATTTTTTTACCTTCTTTAATTTAATTTAATTTAATTTATATATATGCAACTTCTTTAATCTTATTTTATTTATATTTATATGTAACTATAATCATAAAAAGAAAATTAGAAATATTTAAATTTAAAGTTTGGTTTAAATTATATATATATAATTAATGAATTTGTTAGTATCTTTTTTATATTAAATTATTTTTCATATTTATAATTAATATATACATTTATTTATATTTTAACAATTTTTTAAAATTATAATTATTTTTAAAGTCTCATGTTAGTTATATTTTAGTTTTTACATAAAATTCTATTGTAGAATGCTTTAGCACAATTATTTACATATCATTTATGTTACAAAATAATTATTTAAATTAATAATATTAAATTAACTTTTAATTTGCATGACATGAATTTTGTGATTCTCAAAATAATGAGCATTGCCCTCTTTAGGATTTGAGTATAGACTTTAGTGATTTCTAAATTCTTGACTACAATGCCTCTTTGGATTCTTGATTTCCCTATGGCTAACTTTATCATTATTTTTTTAATTGATTTCCTTGTTGGTCTAATTTTTTTAACATAATGACAAACATTACTTCTAGAGCATGTACAATCTTTAAGGTAACAAGTGTGTATACCTTGTCTATAGGGTTTGGAGGGTTCCTCCTCTTGTACTGATTGATCTTAATTTTTTAGAGTTGGTGTACCACGTTTTTTTTAAGATTGACAAATTCACTTTGTAATTAGTTGTTTTAATATATTTTTGTCTTTATGCTTAAAAATATTCTTAATATATAGATTTCTCCTACATTCACTATTAATAGTAGATTCTATATGGTTTTTACTTATCTATAAAAGGTATTCATGGTCTTGTAGGTACAACATTAAGTATTGGCCATACTCCTATGCTGGGATGGAAGCCATAGCCTATCACAACATCATCTAGGATGGATTAGAGTCATTGTCACTAGAGAAGCCTAATTAAATACTTTGAAACTAACCACATAGTTTTCTTGGCTTCCCCTACCTCAAAAACAATAACAAACATGGAAGATATATTGATATTTACCCTATATTTGTGAGTCATTGAAAGGAACAATTCACCAAGGGTCATCCTAATAGCATGTATCATGATTATCATGTTCACCTTGAAGATCTTCCTCTACCTATGATTAGTAATCTCTTTCTAAAAACGTAATCATTGTTGTATCCATCTTGTATTTACTCCAAGGCCACCAAGAATGGAATGAATTGGAAGAATTTATAATTTGAATCTAGGAGGTGACTGCATATCTAAACATCATGATTTGTATGCCTAGAATTATACCATGGAAGGATGCCTTACATTGGCTTTGCTTGTGTCTATAATAGATTCATCATCTTCTAATAATGGGGCCTCACAAGTTGCACAAGGGGTATATAATATTAAATATGTTTGGAACTAGTTTTTTCAACATATCTGGTGAATTTTCCATGATACAATCCCCTTCCATGTCTATTGCCAAGTTGACTAGTGAATTTGAATGACTATTGATCTCCGTAAAAACATGCTTTATTGTGAATGTTGATAAGGATTCAAGGAAGGGCTAACACTTCCTTAGAATATTGTTTATTTTCTATTTCAGGGAACCTTTCTTTCTAATAGAATTTATAATGACCATGGAATCATTCTTGATATGCACTTGTTTAACTCCATATTGTTTGCAAATCCAAAGGCCTAGGAGAAATTCCTATGCTTCTACTTTGTTGTTGGTTCCTAGTTTTTTTGAGGCTACTCCAACCATCTTCCCTTCATCATCCCTAATTATACAACAAGATTATGAGATGCCTGTGTTTCCCCTAAAATGCTCTATCAAAATTGATTTTAAAGCATTCTTCAGGAGGTATTACATCAAGCCAACATATTCCCTATCTAGGCTTTGATGTGGGAGTAATTCCCATCATCCCCATGAATAGTGAATAATAAATATATTTTTTTTAATTATGCTACCTTGGGGGTAGCTCCCTTTGACATTAATACAAATGATACATAGGCCACAAAGGTGACAATACATTGGCCATGAGGTTGATGTTAGATTTGGCTATGATTGGAGCCACCCAAGATCTAGGACTTCATGAAAGCACAAGAAATATCAAATGAGAGAATAATGCTATTCTATCAATGAATGCAAAAGATTGCTAGATTACAAGTGATTGTATTGGATTGTTGTTACAATGTACATGATATGCCTTGCTTATAAATGAAAGGTGAGAGCTAGAAAGGTGGAGTGAAAGGAGGAGCAGAAAGTGGAGATATTCCTACAACATGTGACAATTAGAGGATGATAACTAATTGCACATGTGGAGGATAAGACAACTCACTCCAACTATCATCAACTCAACACACAACTAGAATCAACTAGACATCTAGAAGACTCACTAAGTCAACTCAACATGTGTGAATTATGTGTGATGTGTGAATATTATTTAACTAGTAAATAGTTAAATAATGTAAATTATCCACACAAGGGTAAACCAATTAGGGTGAAAACCCTGTTCACACCAACACCCCCTTAAGTGCAACTTAGGGAGTAGCTAACTAAAGCAAGATGGAATGATGGATGGGGGTCCTAGCTACTAGGCTATGTTAGGTATGCATGTACAACAAATCTCAAGTGGAGAAAAGGAGAAAACCTCATGGAAAAAAACTCCTCTCCAAAAGTGAGAATGCATGAAACAATGAAAGTAAAAGAAGAAGTGATAGTAGGAGGACTCAACACGACCCCCCAAGGACAACTTCTATCACATATGTACAATCAAATACCCCCCATAGGAGAGAAAGTGTGAGACTATAGGTCCCCCCCACAATGAAGTAGCTCCTGTGCTGATGGCGAATGCCTAAAGATGAACGCTGGAAAGTGTCATGTACCTGCAAACAACATTTCTCCCCTTAGGAAAAAACTAATCCAAAGGATGACGTTTAAGAAACTCCATCTCAAGGTATGAAGGAAAAATCCTCATGATGGATGCGTCTAAAGACTATTTAAATGTCCACATGTCAGAATCAAGGAATGCCACAATGCAATGAGGTGTGACCAATCCAAAATCCTAGGTAGAGTCATGAAGAATAATCTCCAATGATGAAGTAGATGGGATAATAGTTGTGCTGTAGCTATCATCAAAGAGGAGAGATAACCCCTCAAGTGGGTCCTCCAAATTTGCAATATGAGACTCACAAAACAAGTCTAATATACCTACTAAGGAAGTATCCCACTAAGATGTGTCTAAAAGACATGCATGATCCTGCTCAACTGAAGTAGAAGAAACCATGTCAATATCTATCTCTAAAGAAGCAGGAGGTTGAGGTGATGGAAGCTCAACACTAGTCTCATGAACCAAAGTGGGTGAAAGAACACCAAGGTTCAAGTGACCAAACTTCTCCTCAAAAACATGATTCACACTTGATGCATGAGTGTGAATATCAATCAATGGATCTACATCGTCAGAAGAAGAAAAATGGGAGAAAGTATACAAGCGAGATACATGATAAGCCATCCCAATAGCAATGATATCTCTGCTCTCCAAGTCTCATATGATCACAGAATCAGGAGTGAACTCAACTGTCTTCCTTGTACCACAATGAGTAATCTGGTAGATGGAAAGGAGATTGGTTAACAAGGAAGGTACACACAACACATTGTTGAATGTATTATCTCCAATATCAATAGTTCCTTAACCAATTGCGCACATGCATGTATTGTTGCCCATAAAAATAGGTGGTGAAGTACATAACTCAAATGAAGAGAACATCCCTTGTGATGATGTCATGATGAGAAGCTTTTGAATCAAGAAGTCATCTCTCTAACTGAAGACTTATAGAAGCAAAGAGTGCCTGTCCTTTTCTTTTGATTGTCCCATTAGCAATGCTTGATGTCCCTATCTATGTAGATGATGATGGTGTCAAAGAAGAGGATGTACTAGGGGATGATGATGGCATTTGGATATTGTGCTTTTGAATAATGTGAGTCAAATCATCAATTTTCTTCTCATAACACTTATGCTCATCATGTCCTAGTTTCTTGCAGTATGCACATTTTGGTCTCTCTTTCTTAGATGATTCCTCCTTGGGAGATGATGAGGACTTTGGTAATTTGGTTGACTCTTTTTCTTGCTCATTGTTCTTGAGATCCTTATTTTTCTATTTCTTGCCTTTTCTAGTTGAAGCCTTTTGATCCTTAGAACCTTGACTAGCAAGAAGTGCTTGACTTTTAGAAGACTTCAATGTGCCGATGTGTACTAACTTAGCTTGCTCCCTTGTGAGTGATGCTACAAACTCATCAAGTGAAGGCATTGCGAAAGCTTTCCTAAGTGCATCCATCCTACCATAAAAGGTAGAAACAAAAATTGAATAGTCAGGACTAAGCTTGGCAAGGATTGAAAGAATCAATTGAGTGTCCTCTTTCTCAATTGCACATTGTTTGATCTGCAATCGAAGTAACTTTAGTTTTATGAAGAATTCTTGGATGTTTCCAAAATTGGTTGGATTCAAACCAATTAGTTCACTCTCCAATTTGAAACCTCTCATAGTATCTTGTTTACCAAAGAGATTATCTAAGGTAGTCCACACTTCATTAGGTGTAGTACAAGATTCAATATGAAAAAGAAGATTAGGAGAAATAGAGAAGCATAGTGTTCCATAGGCTTGATCACATCTATTGTACCACTTTCTCTTTTCTATAGCTCCTGTTGGTTTAATTTCTATATCCATTATTACTTTATGAATTTTTAAACTTCTTAAATGAATCTCCATTTTAGTTTTCTACTCATGATAGTTATATGGTGTTCAATAGAAGAAGTTTATTTGTATCCATGATGTAAGAGTACAAGAAAAGAACACAAGTACACCCCCTATTACTCAATCAAAGAGATCACCCCCCCCCAAAAGAATGATTGTGGCACTTTATAATTAGTGCGATTTACAATTGTCCTTAAGGGGCCAAAAATGGCAAAGCATCAAAATCTCTTAAAACAGAGATCCAAGGGAGATTACAATTGCTCACAATGATTAACCACATCAAATAGATCTCTTCAAAAACAAGTTTCACTTCCTCAAGTGTCAGAATGCCCAAGTTATCACCCAGAAGCCAAAAAATTGACAAATTGAATAAAATTAACTTGGAGCAAAATCTAAGAAAAGTACAAAGATGGATTTGAAGATCTCCTTAATACCTTTCTGATGCCTCAAGAATCGTGAAAATTAGAGATCATGGAAGAAAGTTGTGAGCTTGGAAGCTGAAAATGAAGATCTATCATCAAACTACTGTAATAGTCACCTGTAGTAGAATTTTAGAAAACTACTGACACCACTACGAAGTTCTCTCTATCATCTTTCCAACGATATCTCATTTTCCCAATTTTTCCTCCATGGGCAAAAGTTATGCAAAAAAGAACAAAAGCCCCCTTTTAGGGCTTTGAGGGGCAAAAATGACCCCCTGATGCTGATGTCACGCTGACTCAGTTCTGATGTCATGGTAACTCAGTTCTGATGTCAACAAAGATGATGGAATATACTCAATAGATGTTGGAATATTCCTTGTTCTTGCTGGAAAATGATGTCAGCATGATGTCATCAGTGGCAAAAAAGGATTCTTCAGAATATTTTAAGATTTTCGTCTAGATTTGTTATTCTCAAAATCAGCTACGCTCATTTTTTTAGACAACCCCCCATGAAACTTGTCCATTTCGTGAATCTACACTCTAAGCTCGTGGATCGAGACAAGATCCTCTTGATCTTGTACGAAGTTGTTTGACATCCTACGCTAGTTTATGACATCTCTTTGAATCATTTTGTCGATATGTGCGAAGATCGTTAAAGTCGTAAATCGGTAAAAATGTCGATTTAGGTCATTTTTAGAAGTTAGTTTTTGAGTCTTGATATGCAAGAGCGGCTAAAAATGCCGCTCCTACATATCTCTTTACTTGTTTTTGTTCTATGTGTAAAAGTGGCGTTTATTGCCGCTTGTGCATATGTCTTTGTATTTAACATTTAAAGGCAGCAGATTTTGCAGCCATTACGTGTTTTTCTTTATTTTCCTTGTAATAGTGGTAATTTTCGCCGTCGGCTCATGTTTGTTAATGTTTGTGCATCGGCGACTGAAACCGCCGCTCAAGCGAGATCTCCAGGATTTTAGGCATCGAGTGCCATTAATGGCCACTCGTGCTAGGCAATTAAGTTTTGTTTTCAACCTTTAAGGTGTTATAAAACCCGTGGTCTCTCCTCATTTTGTTATTTCAAAACAAAAAAACCATTTAGCCAATTCACTCATACCATCTTCGACCACTTGATCGAGTGCTAGCTGATTTTGTGTTGCAGATCGGCACTTAGGGTTTTCGGTCGATTTTACGGGTAAATTTCTTTTTGTTTCCATTCCCCCTTACTCATTGTTTGTTTGTATGTTTGGTTTATAGATTTTTGTTAGGTTTTTATTCTTTTGTTGTTTGTGATTTGTGTCCGGAGTGTTTTTACCCATACAACATAGGTTGCCGTTAGGGCTTTCGTTTTGAAGACGCTGTGTTTTTCGTCAGTTAAAACCTTCACCATGTATCAACTTTTGAAGAGATGCATGAATAGCCAAATTCGCCGCTAGACCTTCCAAACCTCGCAACTTCCATTATATGCAATGTCGGCGGATTTTTCCGCCCTTACACCAAAGACTTCGAAATACCCTATGCAGTGTCGACGTTTTCGACCGCTCAAACATCTATTGGCATTTCTCCTTCAACTTGCAATAGCGGTCATAAACACCGCTCATGCATGTTAACCGATAATCTCCCAAATGCTTGAGCGGCATTTTTATCCCCCCCTACACCAAAAACTTGTTTGGTCATTTCCCTGCCAGAACGGCCGATACCACCGTCCAAGCACTTGAAGTTTTCACTCAAATCACATGTAATAGCGGTCATAAACACCGCTCGTGCTTGTTAACCAAAAACTTCCAAAATACATGCAGAAGCGGCATTTTCAACCACCTTTACACTTGAAGTCTCTCCCAACTTGCAATGGCAGCCAAATCACCCGCTCAAGCACATTTTCCTATTTTTTTCCCGACACTGGAAAATTCACCTTTCAAAACTAAAAGCCTGCTTTTGCCTTTGCCTTGATTTGCGCACTCAAGCCCTTCAAACATGTGCCTTCCTGTCCATGATCGTCAAATCGCAGTTGACCCAGTTTATCCAATTTTTCCCCTAACTACGAGATCATGGCCTTTTGTAGTTCTCGATCAGCGTTCGCGGTGTTCAAGTTCACAGTTCTCTCCAGAGCTCATGTCAAAATCATCTCCGTCAAAGTCCAGAGCCATGAAGTACAAGTACCAGGGTGTCTTTCCGGTAATGGCAGTACAGTCAAATGTTGATGAAATCAGAGACACGGAAATTGGGCACATAGATATGGCCGAGTTCATAGATAGAACTAAACAAGCAAATCCCTCCAAGCATATGCAAAAAATCATTGACAGCAATATTCATTTGGTTGCATCATTTCCTGTCAGTGCACATAATCCTGAATTTGTTCTACAAGTGGCCAGCCACTACAATAGAGACACTAGAGCTGTGATGGACTCACAGGGAAATGTTATCATGAGATTGGATGCAGAATTCATGGACAAAATCTTCATGTGTCCGCCAATTGAAAATGTCAGGCAGATTGATTTTGCTCAGGGTCAACAAGACTATGATAATGACATGGAATCTGCTAGGAGGCATATAAATAGCAAATGGTTAAAGATTCCTAGGGCAACTTTGACCAGATGGCCAAAAGACCTTCACAAGAGTGATTTTGTGGAGGAAGTCTGTGATTTGATTACTCTCTTGAGTCGCATCAGAGGACTCCCTTCTGCTTCCAAATTCCAGGACTGAATGTACACTTACATCAAGGTGATTCTACAGGGTAATCAAAAGATATTCTGGGGTGAACAGATCAGCAATGCTTTGCACGAGTAACTGGTAAGAGTCAATACTACCTTCAAATTTTACATGACCTCTTATCTTGTCTATGCTGCTGCAAGCATGAGGAACTTTCTAGGTTTAACCCAAGTAGGGGACAGGAGATTGGTCCCAGTGTATGAATACTACCCCCAAATCACTCTAAAGGTGTTAATTCATAATTTCAGAAGAGTCAATGATGCTTTCTTCTCAGTTTTCATGTGCTTGTGGGATGGTGAACTGGTTCAAAGAAGAGTTTCTGATGAAGCTTGGCAGGTTGTAAATTCTTTTGGTTGCTTGTTCTTACAATTTCCCACCTTCACATATCTTCGAGTAGGATATTATCCGGGTTACCCTTACATGCTGCCACGGTATCCCAGTGATCGCATTGTTCTTATGGAGCTTTGCAGACAACTGATTGTGGTACACAACAAACAGATGGAGCTTACGAGGTCAGGGATAAAGTTTCCCATTGAAATTGGGAGGTACTCAGTTCAGTCTGCCAACAAAGCAAAGATAATTGACTCCGAGTTGCAGTTGGTCACTATGAAGACCTACAAGAAAAGAAATCATTTTGACTTCAGAAGGGTTCAAGATAAAATCAAGAGGAAGTCAAATTTTCATGAGCCAATGGTTGAAGACATATGGGCAGATCTCAGGACCCAAAATGAGGTCAGAAAACTAGATTTCTGCAGACTTCACCTAAGCCAAATTAAAGAACTAGGACTCGCTGATATTCCAGATGGAACGGGGGATGATGGGGATGTCCTAGATCACAAATATGAGGCAGAGAATGTTGAGGCTTCACCTCTCCCAGATCAGTCAAAGAGGAGACATACATCACGAAAAGATTCCAACCAATATTGGCAAACACCAACTTGTGGTTGGAAAGTAAGGGAATTAAGTTGAAAGAGTTCCTTACAGGGTCCAAAGAGGGAACACATGAGCAAATAGGTAAGAAGGTAGAGAACCAAACTAAGAACAGGAGTGACACCCCTTCTTCCTCCAAGGTACACAAACCAAAGATCAAATTTGTATCTAAAGGAGGAAAGAAAAAGGAAACCACAGAGGCTTCTGACACCACTAAGTCAGATGTTGAAGATACTAATGATGATCAGATGGAAATTGAAGATGTTGAGACTGAAGAACAAAATGTTCAAAAGTCTAAAACAGAGGTATCTGATAAAGCTGAACAAGGTGAAGATGAAGATACAGAGGTAGAATGACTTGATGGTTCCCCTCAGACTCCAGTGAAAGATCTTCCCTCCGAGACACAAGTTCTTACACCTCCTCCTCATGTTCCGGTTTCTAATAGTTTGCCAGTGATTTCAAGTGTTCCTCTTTCTCCAATTTTTGTTGTTTCTTCTGACAATACTCCTCAATCCATGAGGGTTAGTCCTGGAACTGTTTTTGATTCTTCTGGTTCCATTCCAAGCTTATCTTCCCCATCTTTTGATATCGAGGAACAAACTATTTTGGAGAACCTTCTTGATGCTTCACAAAAGGTTGTTGATACAGGTGTTGTGTTTACCAACACAAGTCCAATTGTCACCATCACGGATACAAACGCAGAGCCAACCAAGCAAGTAGTGGATCCCCCTCTAGCTATTGATACATCTATGCTTCCTCCATGGCTATCTACCTATACTCCAAAGAGGAAGAAGCAAGCCATCTCACCTGATGAGATTGACATTGAAAAGATGTTGCTCATGAAAGCAAAGAACCAGAAGAAGAAGCCTAAGACTATTTCTAGGCTGGTCACTAAAAAGGGAATCAGATATGCCAAAATTGCCAAACCTCCTGAAGATGCCATAGTTGATACTTTTGACATGAGTAATTATGTCATCTCAAGGGTTGAGCTTGGTAAAGTGACTCATGAGGGTGTCAAAGCAGATTTCCAGACCACTACCAGTACCCTACTTGAAAAGTATGATGAAGCCAAGAGGGAAAAGGAGCGATACAAAGCAAAAGCAGAACAACTGGCCGCTATCCTCCAAAAAATAGTAAAGTCATCAAAGATAGTAGAACCAATGGCAGTGACAGTGGAGGATCCCCTGATACAAAAGGTTGAAAAAGCCCAAGCTAGAGGCAAGATAGTGGGGGATGTAGTGGAGCGGTTGTTGGCTCAAGGACAAGTTCTATTAAAAACTACTGTGGAAAGGAAGGAGAAAATGGACAAAGCTAAAGCTGAGCTGGACAATCTGGTAGATCTACTTTCACAAGAGCTACAAGATCAAGAAGAGAGCCTAGAAGAGTGGATAGATATGAAGAAGATCAAGATAAAGAATCTGATCACCATTAGGGTCATCACCAACAGGGAATCATATCTCAAGACCAAGGAGACTCTAGCTCATCATATTTTCACAATAAAGAGTCTGCTTGAAGATCTATGCCAAGGTCAAGAAGCCAGCGAAGATAGTGATGTCACACTCCTACACCGGTTGGAAGAACTTCCTTGCACCTTGACAAGGGAAGATCATAGTTTCCTCACAGCACAGGAAATGATAAGTTCTTTTGAAGAAATGGTACAAAAGAAATTTGAAGAGGAAGCTCCCTCTGTGCTTTCAATGGATAACCTGTATGATCAACATTTGACTCTAGAGAACCTGAAGGATAATTTAGACAAGCATGAAAAGGCAGTAAAGGCAGTGAAAGATTCAATTCTCTGAGCTTGCACCATCTCTGAAAACACAGCAAAATCAGATGCATGCGAGATGTCAGTTGTTCAAACCATGTATCAGAACTTCCTGAGGAAAAAAGATGGAGGAAGCTAGTGCCTTAGCTTGTTTTTCTTAGATGTTATGTAAATTGAATTTTGTTTTGGACATCTACATGTGTAATTTTCCAAAATGTAATTACATGTGAAACAAGAGAAGTCATAAGTCAAATAGGACTCTCTTGTTGAATAAGTCAAATTAGTTGTAGATTTCCTAAATTTTCTCAAGGCCTTACCCTATAAATAAAGGGGGCCTCTTTTGTAAATATTATCTTTTGTCTATTGCAAGAAAACTCTGGCGAATTGAGAAGCAAATCAAGACTTTGTGCTTTTTGTGAAAATGAATATTCAAATATTTATCAATACAAGAAAGTAAGTTCAATTCCAATCTTTGTCTTGGGATTATTTGTGTTGTGATAGTATTGTTCTTACGTCTTGCTATCATAATCTTATTTGATAATAATTGAAGAGTGGAGTTTGTTCCAAGTGATTGAAGAGCGCTCTTAATTTGATTCTGATAAACTTTGTGTTATCAAATCAGCTATGGGTTATATGTTCATGTTTGTGAGAATACAATTGTTTGGAGACTTTGTGCTGCAAGTTGTTATATTCGATTTACTTTTATCATCTTGAAGAGGAGTGAAGACTTTGGGCTGCATTCTACTTCAAATAGTTCCGTTTACAAGTAGTAAGTGAGGCAATAGAAAACTTTGTGTTTCTGTGATTTTGTGATAATTTATAAGTCTTCTATCAAAAGTTTGAAAGATAAACATCTATTCTGAAAAAAGAGAATGAGATGAGATGGAGCCACCACAAACATAGTTTTAGTGTACATAAATTTTATAAGTTGTTTGATTTGTAAAAGTTAAGTAATTAGAGGGAACCTCCCCTTGCTGAGAGGAGAGACTTTGTCTCATCATAGCTGCGGCTGATATACCCATTTTGTCGCTAGCGAGTTAATGACAAAATATTCACCCAACAATTTTTTGGTGACTCTACTGGGGAAGGAATGCGCAACTTAAAGCCTCACGCTCCGAGTTGAAGCATTTTTAGTTCTTTTCCATTTTCTTGCAAAATTGTGTTGAGCACAATACATTCTGGCAGATTCCCGGTACACCAGAAGTAAGAGGGCTCAGGGTATTATTGATCCTACATTTGAATTGATGCAGCAAAATAATTTTGGATTCTTAACTCCACGACCTCGTCTTCAGTGCACCAGGAGTTTTCCCTCTACAAACACCAGGTCTCCAATACCAAGTGAAGTTTTTAGTTCTAACAGAGTTTTGGCTGTTCATACACCACCAAGGTTTGTTATACCACCTTTCAATTAGCGTGTTATGGTAGCCTAAGGCCCTTGGGGTAATACCTTTGGTCCTCTAAATTTGACCCCACCATTGCATGAACTACCTCGTAGTTCAAGAAAGAATTTCCCCAAATTCTATGGTGATGGGAAAGTTCATCCTGATGAGCATATTACGGCTTTCTGTATAGCCTGTGGTGTGATAGGTGTTGAGCACAAAGATGTGGCTGTATGACTCTTTGTAGAAACACTACAAGGCGCTGCTGTAGATTGGTTTTACCACCTTCGAGCTCAGACCATAACGAGCTGGGCTACTCTCAAAACCAAGTTCAAAGCTAGGTTTAAACCTGCGGAAGATGCTCATGCATTGTTGGCATAGCTGACACAGAGGAAAAAGGAACCTCATGAACCAATGCGAGATTTCATCGCTAAGTTCAACAAATTGAGAAACAGGATTCCCACCACCGCTGAGCCAACAGCAGAGAACCTTAAATGTTTCTTTATCAATACACAGCTTCCGGAGGTGAGTTTCCTATTGAGGCGAGCTGCTCCTACTGACCTTGCTGCGGCTCAGATTTTGGCAACTGAAGTAGAAGATGATCTTATCCTTGTGGGTAAGATAAGAAGGGATACTAATAGAAATAAAAGCTCCTCTTCTACTGAGAACGCTTCCACAAGCACCACGGATCCCATGGTGCAAAAGCTAGCAAATGAATTGCTAGCTCTGAAGAGACAAATGTCCCAAGGTATGTTTACGCCTCCTTCTTACTGAGATATACCAAGGAGGAAATTTCCAAATAATTCATATCAAGGCAATGCTGCTAGGAATCAAGGACAACACAACCGTCTTCTGCCTACACAGGGGAAGCTTTCTATCGAAGCAGCGCCGGTCAACTCTGCTGTTGGCTACTATGAAGCTAAAAATAAACTTTCTTTCCAACCTGAGTTGGATTATGAAAATGGTGCTAATCTCTTCATAGAAGGAGAAGAAGAGTTAGCTAGCGACTCTACCATCAGCTTTCTGAACTATCAGGACGAAGCTAAAAAAGGAGAAGTGTGTGAAGGAGCATATGCTGTTTTCACTAGGTCTCAAAATCAGTCAGCTCTTCAAGCTGATAAAGGGAAGGTGAGAGAAGAATCTCAACCAGTGATTTCAATCGCTAAACGGGGGACTCCGTTACCTTTCCAATCAAAAGATCCGGTGGTTAATAAACAAGTAAGTGCCTCTAATGAATTTGTACCTTCCACTTGTACTCCTCAGACTAGTGCTGTCTCTACCAAAAATCAAAATGATGGTTTTTCTTCCTCCATATCTAATTCTTTTCAGCAATTTGATATAATAGATCATGCTAGGAGAACTAAGATACAAATGTCTGAAGTAGAATATTTACAGGCTAATCCTAAACAATTTGATAGATTAGCTAAATATGTCAAAAATAAGGCCGTCCCTGCAGGACGAGAGTTTCCCAAAGCTACTCATGACTCCTCCAAAAGTAAACATACCCAAAACAATCTTGTTACTACTCCCCCTGAAGTTTCTAGAAAAATCAAACCTTTTTATGTTTCCCTATTAGTAAATGGACATAAATTGAGCAATTGCGTAATAGATTCTGGAGCCTCAGACAATGTTATGCCTACTAAGGTAGCAGATGCCCTTGGCCTCACCTTAACCAAAACTTTTGGGAGGTGTTTCTCTATGGAGAATAAGCAAGTTCCACTTTTGGGTCAAATCAAAGACGCCCAATTTGCATTTGTAGCTTTTCCAGATAAGAGAATCAAGATGACAGTCCTGGTAGCTGATGTTCCAGCTTCATATGGCATTCTTCTTGGACGTAATTTCTACAAGGATGTGGGTGGGGAGTTGAACATGGATTTGTCTGAAGCAAGGATACCTGTTAAAGGTGTCATGCAGAAGCTGCTTCCTGAGAAGGAGGCAAAATACATTGTTACTCAAACATCAAACCCCAAAGCTCAAATTTTATTTGAGTCCTTGGGAATGGGTAACTATTTTCTGTCTACTGAAGATTGTTCCAATTCATCAGATGAGAGTACATCAGGTGATAGCTCTGCTATGTCAGATGGAGACTCAGAAGAGTTTTTAGATGAAAGTTCAGGTGAGGGTATAGCAATACCAGATCCTTCCCTCACTGACGAAGAGGAATATTCTAACCAAAGAAAGTCCAAGAAATCAAATTCTAATGGAGTCTGGATTTTAGAATTTGATGGCAGCTGTCCTTCTACTAGTTCTGGAGCCAGAGTGGTCTTGATATCGCCACAAGGTGATATTTTACCTTTTTCATACAAGTTACAATTTGACAATACCAATAACACTACCGAATACGAGTCCTTGTTGCTCGGATTGGAAGCGGCGCGTGCCAGATGTGTTAAAATCCTTCATGCTCAAGGGGACGCCAAATTGGTGGTTTGTCAAGTAAGAAATTTGTACCAAAATAAAAATGAAAGATTGAGACACTATCGCAATCGCGTATGGGATTGCATTGAAGGTTTTGATGCTTTCAACATTTCAGCAGTGCCAAGAGAGTTCAATGATCATGCAGATTCATTGGCTATTTTTGCCACTCTCATGGTGCCTCACAAGGATTTCAAAGGAAACAAGTACACTATTGAGCTGGTCTTCCAACCAAGTGTACCTGATAACGCTGACCATTGGCAGGTGTTCAATGGTGATAATCAAATCATTGCTTTCCTAGAAAAGATGGATAGTTTTGATGAGCTTTACTTTGAAGGAAGTGAATCTCCACCGCGGGAATATGTTTCTGAGGTAGATTCATAGACTGGCGAAGAATTTCTACAATTGAAAGGAAATAAAATCCCAAAAGGTTTGGTTTCCCTTGAGAAACTCTTTGATAAACATGACAGGTATATCAAGCAGCGGCAACAACAACAGGATTCAAGTTCCTCTATGGAATTTGAGCAGGTCAATTTGGGTACGGAAGCAGATCCTAAGATGGTCAACATTGGAAAATGTTGCACTGCTGATGAAAGATTCAAATTCATTACCCTCCTCTGCCATTACATTGATGTTTTGGCTTACTCCTATGATGACCTAAAGTCTTTCAGGCCTAAAGAGGTTCAACACGAAATTCCCCTCAAAGCTGGATCGTTGCCTCACAAACAAAAGCAAAGGCAATACAATCCAAAGATGTCAAGTATGATTCTTTCTGAAATTTAGAAGATGCTGAATGCAAGGATAATTTTTCCAATTCATCATTCCACATGGGTCGCAAACATAGTACCTGTAAAGAAGAAGAACGGAGAAATCCATATCTGTGTTGATTTCAGGAATCTCAACCAGTCTTCCTTGAAAGATAACTACACTTTGCCCATCATGGACCAAGTGTTGCAAATAGTGACTGGTTCAGAAATTCCATCTATGTTAGATGGTTTTTCGGAGTATAACCAAGTGGAGGTCAATGAAGACATTCAGTTCAAAACTACCTTCACCACACCATGGGGCACATTTGCATATTGCAGAATGCCTTTTGGTCTGATCAATGCTGGCACAACATTTCAAAGAGTGATGGATCTTGCCTTCAGAGATGAGATGGGTAAGTTCATCGTGGTGTATCTTGATGACTTGACTATTTTCTCCAAAAACCGTCATGATCATGTGCATCATTTACAACAAGTACTGGAGCGCTGTCAGCAAAATGGTATTTCCCTCAATCCCAAGAAGTCAGTTTTTGGGGTGACAGAAGGTAAGCTTCTTGGACACATTGTATCCCGGGAAGGTACTAAGATTGACTCGGAGAGAGTTAAATCTATTCAAAGTCTCACTCTGCTTGCAAGTAAGATTGTTGTTCATTCTTTCTTTGGAAAGGTGAATTTTCTGGGAAGATTCAATCCTGAGTTTGTAGAAAAAACCCGTCACATTGCTAATATGATGAAGGGTAAGGCCACTTTCTGTTGGATTGTGGAAGGTAAGGAAGCATTTGAGGATATCAAGGGAGCTATTGCTCATGCTCTAGTTCTTGTTTGTCCCGACTACACTAAAGATTTTGTAGTTTATAGCTACGCTTCAGAACACACACTTTCAGCTATTCTAGTTTAGCAGAATGAAGAAGGCATTGAATCCCCCATATCATTTATGAGTTGTCCTCTCAAAGCTCATGAATTGAAGTATTCGAATATGGAGAAGCATGCCTATGCCGTAGTCAAAGCGGTTAAGCATTTCAGGTTCTATATTCTAAACTCACACACTATTGTCATGGTGCCTAATACAACAATCAAATCTATCCTAACTCAACAGGAGTTTGGAACAAAGAGAAGTAATTGGATCGCTAAGATCCAAGAATTTGATTTGGATATCAAGCCTACCAAGCTTGTGTGTGGTAAAGGTTTGTGTCAATTGATCACAGATAATGTTCCAAATGAGATAGGGGATGAAGAAGAGGAAGTTGTGGACACACCAACTGTTCTTTTTGTTACTACAACTGACAAGTGGTATTCCAATATTGCTCATTTCCTTACTTATGGTGAGTGCCCTTCTCACTTGTCCTATAAGGAAAAAAGAACTGTCAAGTTAAAAGCTGCAAACTACGTCTTTTGGGACAATGGTTTCTACAAGAGAAATCTTGATGGTGTATTTCTCCGTTGCATGGATAAAGCGCAACAAAGTAGACTTTTGGAGTCTTTCCGCAATTTGGCTTGTGGAGGACATTTTTCAGCATCTGTAACGGCTCACAAGATTCTGTGAGCTCAATACTATTGGCCCACACTATTGCAAGATGCGTACAATTGGGTACGCAGGTGTGAGTTATGCCAATAGTTTGTTGGGAAACCAAAATTGGTAGCCTTACCTCTAAAACCAGTGGTGATTGAGGAGCCTTTTCAGCAATGGGTTATTGACTTCATTGGCGCAGTGAATCTGTCATCAAGTGTAGGACATAACTATGTTCTCACTGCTACAAACTATTTTATCAAATGGGTGGAAGCTATTCCAGTCAAGCATGCTACTTCAGAGGAGGTATGCAGTTTTCTTAAGGAGAACATTATTTATAGGTTTGGAGTTCCAAACAAGATTGTAGCAGACAATGCTACTTGTTTTTCCTCTCATGAGATTACTAAATTTTGCTACGAGCATGGGATCATTCTTTCCCATTCTTAAGACTATTATCCGCAAGGGAATGGTCAAGCAGAATCGAGCAATAAGAATCTGGTCACTATCATCAGGAAACTGGTCGATGAGAATCAGAGAATTTGGCATAAGGCATTGTTTGATGCTTTATGGGCAGATAGGATTACACCCAAAAGGGCGATAGGCATGTCACCATTTCAGCTTCTATATGGTTTGAATGCAGAGATACCAATTACCTTGGAATTGCTAGCATTGAAGTTGGTAAAGGCGTTGGAAGATAGAACTTTTGATAGTTCTATTGATAAAAGGATCATGTATTTGACTGAACTTGCGGAGCAGCACACTATGGTGGTGGACCGTATTGCTGAGCACCAAAATCAAGTAAAGAAACTCTTCGACATGAAGACAAAGGCTCATGAGTTTTAGGTTGGAGATCAAGTCTTGTTGTGGGACAAGAGGAGAGAACCAAAGGGAATGCACAGAAAATTTGATTCCTTATGGAGAGGTCCATTCACCATTCGTCAATTCTGTCGTGAAAATAGTTTCTTGCTGGAGTATCAGGATGGAACACCATTCTTGTTGCCTCATAGTGGACAACATCTGAAGCACTTCAATCCTTGAAGTTTCAGATAAGTTAAAAATTGTACATTTGTATAGTTTTGTGCTTTATTTTTTGTGTTTTCATTTAGTCTTTTGTGTCTTTTTCTTTTTAGCTAGACTCTATAGCCTAATGGCATGGATGAAGGCACTTAGAGACTAGATTCTACTCGCTTCGATCATTTCAAAGTTTGATTGAAGGAAGTTCCCCAGTTAGAGCCAGCTGTTGTTCTCAAAATCAGCTACGCTCATTTTTTTAGACAACCCCCCACGAAACTTGTCCGTTTTTGAATCTACACTCTAAGCTCGTGGATCGAGACAAGATCCTCTTGATCTCGTACGAAGTTGTTTGACATCCTAGGATGGTTTATGACATCTCTTTGAATCATTTTGTCAATATGTGCGAAGATCGTTCAAGTCGTAAATTGGTAAAAATGTCGATTTAGGTCATTTTTAGAAGTTAGTTTTTGAGTCTTGATATGCAAGAGCGGCTAAAAACGCTGCTCCTACATATCTCTTTACTTGTTTTTGTTCTATGTGTAAAAGTGGCGTTTATTGCCGCTTGTGCATATGTCTTTGTATTTAACATGTAAAGGCGGCAGATTTCGCCGCCATTACGTGTTTTTCTTTATTTTCCTTGTAATAGCGGTAATTTTCACTGCCGTCTCATGTTTGTTAATGTTTGTGCATCGGCGACTGAAACCGCCGCTCAAGCGAGATCTCCAGGATTTTGGGCGTCGAGTGCCATTAATGGCCACTCGTGCCAGGTAATTAAGTTTTGTTTTCAACCTTTAAGGTGTTATAAAACCTGTGGTCTCTCCTCATTTTGTTATTTCAAAACAAAAAAAACCATTTAGCCAATTCACTCATACCATCTTCGACCACTTGATCGAGTGCTAGCTGATTTCGTGTTGCAGATCGGCACTTAGGGTTTTCAGTCGATTTTATGGGTAAGTTTCTTTTTGTTTCCATTCCCCCATACTCATTGTTTGTTTGTATGTTTGGTTTATAGATTTTTGTTAGGTTTTTATTCTTTTGTTGTTTATGATTTGTGTCTGGAGTGTTTTTACCCATACAACATAGGTTGTCGTTAGGGCTTTTGTTTTGAAGATGCTATGTTTTTCGTCAGTTAAAACCTTCACCATCTATCAACTTTTGAAGAGATGCATCAACGGCCAAATTCGCCGCTAGACCTTCCAAACCTCACAACTTCCATTATATGCAATGTCGGCGGATTTTTCCGCCCTTACACCAAAGACTTTGAAATACCCTATGCAGTGTTAGCATTTTCGACTGCTCGAACATATGTAGGCATTTCTCCTTCAAACTGCAATAGCGGTCATAAACACCGCTCATGCATGTTAACCGATAATCTCCTAAATGCTCGAGCGGCATTTTTATCCGCCCCTACACCAAAAACTTGTTTGGTCATTTCCCTGCCAGAATGGCTGATACCACTGCCCGAGCACTTGAAGTTTTCACTCAAGTCACATGTAATAGCGGTCATAAACACCACTCGTGCATGTTAACCAAAAACTTCCAAAATACATGCAGAAGCGGCGTTTTCAACCGCCTTTACACCTGAAGTCTCTCCCAACTTGCAATGGCGGCCAAATCACCCGCTCAAGCACATTTTCCTTTTTTTTTTCCCGACACTGGAAAATTCACCTTTCAAAACTAAAAGCCCACTTTTTCCTTTGCCTTGATTTGCACACTCAAGCCCTTCAAACACATGCCTTCCTGTCCATGATCGTTAAATTGCAGTTGACCCAGTTTATCCAATTTTTACCCTAACTGCAAGATCATGGCCTTTTGTAGTTCTCGATCAGTGTTCGCAGTGTTCAAGTTCACAGTTCTCTCCAGAGCTCATGTCAGAATCATCTCCGTCAAAGTCCAGAGCCATGAAGTACAAGTACCAGGGTGTCTTTCCAGTAATGGCAGTACAGTCAAACGTTGATGAAATCAAAGACATGGAAATTGGGCACGTAGATATGGCCGAGTTCATAGATAGAACTAAACAAGCAAATCCCTCCAAGCATATGTAGAAAATCATTGACAGCAGTATTCATTTGGTTGCATCATTTCCTGTCAGTGCACATAATCCTGAATTTGTTCTACAAGTGGCCAGCCACTACAATAGAGACACTAGAGCTGTGACCGACTCATAGGGAAATGTTATCATGAGATTGGATGGAGAATTCATGGACAAAATCTTCATGTGTCTGCTAATTGAAAATGTCAGGCAGATTGATTTTGCTCAGGGTCAACAAGACTATGATAATGATGTGGAATCTGCTAGGAGGCATATAAACAACAAATGGTTAAAGATTCCTAGGGCAACTTTGACCAGATGGCCAAAAGACCTTCACAGGAGTGATTTTGTGGAGGAAGTGTGTGATTTGATTACTCTCTTGAGTCACATCAGAGGACTCCCTTCTGCTTCCAAATTCCAAGACTGGATGTACACTTACATCAAGGTATTCTACGGGTAATCAAAAGATATTCTGGGGTGAACAGATCAGCAATGCTTTGCATGAACAACTGGTAAGAGTCAATACTACCTTCAAATTTTGCATGACCTCTTATCTTGTCTATGCTGCTGCAAGCATGAGGAACTTTCCAAGTTTAACCCAAGTAGGGGACAGGAGATTGGTCCCAGTGTATGAATACTACCCCCAAATCACTCTGAAGGGGTCAATTCATCATTTCAAAAGAGTCAATGATGCTTTCTTCTTAGTTTTCATGTGCTTGTGGGATGGTGAACTAGTTCAAAGAAGAGTTTATGATGAAGCTTGGCAGGTTGTAAATTCTTTTGGTTGCTTGTTCTTACAATTTCCCACCTTCACATATCTTCGGGTAGAATATTATCCGGGTTACCCTTACATGCTGCCATGGTATCCCAGTGATCGTATTATTCTTATGGAGCTTTGCAGACAACTGATTGTGGTACACAACAAACAGATGGAGCTTAAGAGGTTAGGGATAAAGTTTCCCATTGAAATTGGGAGGTACTCAGTTTAGTCTGCCAACAAAGCAAAGATAATTGACTCTGAGTTGCAGTTGGTCACTATGAAGACCTACAAGAAAAGAAATCATTTTGACTTCAGAAGGGTTCAAGATAAAATCAAGAGGAAGTCAAATTTTCATGAGCCAATGGTCGAAGACATATGGGCAGATCTCAGGACTCAAAATGAGATCAGAAAATTGGATTTCTACAGACTTCACCTAAGCCAAATTGAAGAACTAGGACTCGCTGATATTCCAAATGGAATGGAGGATGATGGGGATGTCCTAGATCACAAATATGAGGCAGAGAATGTTGAGGCTTCACCTCTCCCAGAGGTGAAATGGTCAGTCAAAGAGGAGACATCCATCAGGAAAAGATTCCAACCAATATTGACAAACACCAACTTGTGGTTGGAAAGTAAGGGAATTAAGTTGAAAGAGTTCCTTACAGGGTCCGAAGAGGGAACACATGAGCAAACAGGTAAGAAGGTAGAGAACCGAACTAAGAACAGGAGTGACACCCCTTCTTCCTCCAAGGTACACAAACCAAAGATCAAATTTGTATCTAAAGGAGGAAAGAAAAAGGAAACCACAGAGGCTTCTGACGCCACTAAGTCAGATGTTGAAGATACTAATGATGATCAGATGGAAATTGAAGATGTTGAGACTGAAGAACCAAATGTTTAAAAGTCTAAAACAAAGGTATCTGATAAAGCTGAACAAGGTGAAGATGAAGATACAGAGGTAGAATGACTTGATGGTTCCCCTCAGACTCCAGTGAAAGATCTTCCCTCCGAGACACAAGTTCTTACACCTCCTCCTCATGTTCCGGTTTCTGATAGTTTGGCAGTGATTTCAAGTGTTCCTCTTTCCCCAATTTTTGTTGTTTCTTCTAACAATACTCCTCAATCCATGAGGGCTAGTCTTGGAACTATTTTTGATTCTTCTGGTTCCATTCCAAGTTTATCTTCCCCATCTTTAGATATCAGGGAATAAACTATTTTGGAGAACCTTCTTGATGCTTCACAAAATGTTGTTGATACAGGTGTTGTGTTTACCAACACAAGTCTAATTGTCACCATCACGGATACAAACGCGGAGCCAACCAAGCAAGTAGTGGATCCCCCTCCAGCTGTTGATACATCTATGCTTCCTCCATGGCTATCTGCCTATACTCCAAAGAGGAAGAAGCAAGCCATCTCACCTGATGAGATTGACATTGAAAAGCTGTTGCCCGTGAAAGCGAAGAACCAGAAGAAGAAGCCTAAGATTGTTTCTAGGCTGGTCACTAAAAAGGGAATCAGATATGCCGAAATTGCCAAACCTCCTGAAGATGCCACAGTTGATACTTTTGACATGAGTAATTATGTCATCTCAAGGGTTGAGCTTGGTAAAGTGACTCACGAGGGTGTCAAAGCAAATTTCCAGACCACTGCCAGTACCCTACTTGAAAAGTATGATGAAGCCAAGAGGGAAAAGGAGCAATACAAAGCAAAAGTAGAACAACTGGCCGCTGTCCTTCAGAAAATAGTAAAGTCATCAAAGATAGTAGAACCAATGGCAGTGATAGTGGAGGATCCCCTGATACAAAAGGTTGAAAAAGCCCAAGCTAGAGGCAAGATAGTGGGGGATGTAGTGGAGTAGTTGTTGGCTCAAGGATGAGTTCTATTAAAAACCGCTGTGGAAAGGAAGGAGAAAATGGACAAAGCTAAAGCTGAGCTGGACAATCTGGTAGATCTACTTTCACAAGAGCTGCAAGATCAAGAAGAGAGCCTAGAAGAGTGGAAAGATATGAAGAAGATCAAGATAAAGAATCTGATCACCATTGGGGTCATCACCAACAGGGAATCATATCTCAAGACCAAGGAGACTCTAGCTCATCGTATTTTCACAATAAAGAGTCTGCTTGAAGATCTGTGCCAAGCTTGAGAAGCCAGCGAAGATAGGGATGTCACACTCCTACACTGGCTGGAAGAACTTCCTTGCACCTTGACAAGGGAAGATCATAGTTTCCTCACAGCACAGGAAATGATAAGTTCTTTTGAAGAAATGGTACAAAATAAATTTGAAAAGGAAGCTCCCTCTGTGCTTTCAATGGATAACCTGTATGATCAACATTCAACTCTAGAGAACCTGAAGGATAATTTAGACAAGCATGAAAAGGCAATAAAGGCAGTGAAAGATTCAATTCTCTGAGCTCGCACCATCTCTGAAAACACAGCAAAATCAGATGCATGCGAGATGTCAGTTGTTCAATCCATGTATCAGAACTTCCTGGGGAAAAAAGATGGAGGAAGCTAGTGCCTTAGCTTGTTTTTCTTAGATGTTATGTAAATTGAATTTTGTTTTGGACATCTACATGTTTAATTTTCCAAAATGTAATTACATGTGAAACAAGAGAAGTCATAAGTCAAATAGGACTCTCTTGTTGAATAAGTCAAATTAGTTGTAGATTTCCTAAATTTTCTCAAGGCCTTTCCCTATAAATAAAGGGGGCCTCTTTTGTAAATATTATCTTTTGTCTATTGCAAGAAAACTCTAGCGAATTGAGAAGCAAATCAAGACTTTGTGCTTTTTGTGAAAATTAATATTCAAATATTTATCAATACAAGAAAGCAAGTTCAATTCCAATCTTTGTCTTGGGATTATTTGTGTTGTGATAGTATTATTCTTACATCTTGCTATCATAATCTTATTTGATAATAATTGAAGTGTGGAGTTTGTTCCAAGTGATTGAAGAAGCTGAAAAGTACTCTGAGAAGGGCTTTGAAGTTGAAAAGTACTGGATCCATGATGATGATGCTTCTATATCTCATTTTGAAGGGATTACAAATGACATTATATCAAAATCTTCAAAGTATGAGTGTCTTTATTATTGCAATGAAGTTTCACACCTGCAGGGAGAAGACACAGAGATGCATGAGCAACATTTGGAGTTAGATTCTACACCTTTCTTCTTACAAGAGGGAGTTCTAATCAGATTCCAGACTATAGTTCTCTCACTTGTCAGCTAGATCTTGATGATATCATAGATCATCATTTGGATGAAGAGTCAACAAAAGAGGTCACTAATGAGTTTTTGGTAGTAGAAGTTTTCAGCTGCAAGCAGAAGAAAGAGCTTCAATGTTTTATTTTCCCTCCCCGCCCTCCACTGATGAAGAACAATCAACATGCAAATCAGCATGACTGGTGTTTTGAAGCACAAAAAGAATCTCCTGAGTACAGAGAAGTAAAAAGGTACAAAATATTGTTGTATTTCTTCATACAGTTTATCTAGTTCCTTTTCAGTTTGATGTGGATAAATTGGAGCAACATAATCTGACATGGCATCTATTTTTCTGTTCCGGTGAATGGATATGTTCCTATATGTTTCAGTTGTCAGTGATTTGGTTTGAATGTTCAGAATAAACTACAAGTAGAATTAGTTTCACTTTCAGTTAGTTTTGTTTTCAATAAGTCTCAGCTGCAAAGCAGAATGGTGGTTCAGAAGGCAGTTTCAATTGTGCTTAGATGTGTCTTCAGTTTCTAAATGTTTTAGTTTCAGAGAATGTGAATCTATGCCCAATGATCAAGGAATTGATATGTGAAATCAGAGATTCTAAATTCAAGTGAGCAGGCTCACTTCCCCTGCAAGTCGCCAAGAACTGGTGATGAAATTTCCACATCATTTCATGAATGGGACAATGCATAATTAGCGGCCAGTTTAGTGGACACAGGTATCATGGGAGGCGCAACTATATGCAAATGTATCTACATCCAAGTTTCTGCGTTGCCAGATATTTTGTAGGAGGTGCTATGTAAGAAAATGAATGCACAGTTCCAATGGACGCTCACCTAATAACTCAGGCTGCAATAACCAGAGACATAGTTTAAATAAGCAGCAGCGGATACAGAAATAAAGAAGGCAGCGGAGAGCACTAGATGTAAGCACCCACGGCAATGTAAAAATAACTCAAGATGCACCGGAGTGAGACACGTGCAGGCATTGGAGTTAGAGAGGAAATCAAAATTGAAGCGGAAGCCAACACGTGGAGGCACCCGAGAGCAATATAAATCAAGTTAGAATGTTGCAGAGAAAGGCAAGTGGCAGCTGTGGGAGATTCAGAAATAAAATAAAAATGGTACAGAGCCTTCCAAGTTAAAATGATGCGGAGTAAAAATTGAAGAAACTCAGAATCAAGCAGAATGCACCATGTGGAGACACCCAAGGGAGTTAGAGAGGAAATCAAAATTGAAGCGGAAGGAGACACGTGGTGGAGTCTGCGCACATAAGAAACAATGCTTTATCTCATTCAATTAAATGCATCAATGTTACGGGATTTTTAAAAAGAGAGTTTCTTTTCTTAATGAAATAAATGGTGGGCCCTCCCTTTAATAAGTAAAACTTATTAAATTTTAAAGTTTCCTACATTTTATGAAAAGAATGCTGCAGAGAAAACCACATGGAGGCACCCGAGCAAAAGAAAGAGTTTTCAAAGATGAAGCGGAAGCCACCACGTGGAGCAGTCCGCGTACAGGAGAAATATAAAGTATTTTGTTTCATTTTTGCATCAATTAGGTCATGTACAACTTGAAAGGCTGAAGAAATGTTTTAAAAGTCCATTAATTAAATGGAGGAGCCCGAGCAGAGAGAGTAAAAGAAATAAGATGAGTGCAGAAAATGACACATGTAAGCAGCAGAAGGAAAATTAAAGAAACTCAAAATTCAGCAGAAGCCACCACGTGGAGTCGTCCGCGCACAGGACAGGGAATGAAGTTTGTTTCATTTTATTTCACCATCAAAATTTATGGGGTTTTATAAGAATTCTTTTATTAATGAGACAAATGTGGTGGGCCCTTCCTTTTAATAAGTGACACTTATTAAATATATGTTTCTCATATTATAAAGTTACGGGTGATTGGGAATTTAAAATAAAGTTTATTTTAAAATTGACCCTTATGATTCACGAGAAACATAAAAACTTTTAACTCACGAGAGTTAAAAAGTGAAACCCTAAATATGGGCAGCCATTTTCATTTCATGAGCAAGCTATAGGAAGCAGCAAGAGTTTTCTTTGTCATAGAGATATTTTTCCAGCCATGGGAAAAACAAAAACTTCAGTTGCAGTTGGATTTTATGCCAGATTTTGTGGATTTGGTGCTAGATTTTGCGGAGTCAGTTGCAGATTTTCAGAGAGGCCGTTGGGATTTCGTTGAGTTATTTCAAGCTACAAATAGCCACATCTGGGACACATTCAAGGGGAGTTATATATATAGGTGGAAGGTTAAGACTTCTTGGGACATGTTCAGAGAGAGTTCTCCTTCAGACACATTCGAAGTTCTACAAGTTTATCAGATCAGAGAGTTGGAGCAGCAGACATAGATTTTCTTTCTTCTTGCCTTTGCAATTATTTCTTTATGAGAATGTAACAGTCATTTTGTGCAGCAACTTTTGCCTCTATAACTAGTTATTCAAATAAAGAGATGTGTTCTGTACATATTGGATATCTCTGTTTCTTGTCTCTAATTTCTCTGTTTCTCTGCCTCTGTTTAATATGTTTTAGATCTGAGTTTTAATCATGCATATTTTTCTCTTTAAATCCAGTCAAATCTTTAAGAGTTAACATTGTGCAAATAATTGTTTCAAATCTGGCGGATCGCCATAGATTGGGCATTTATTTTCTGCAATCTTGGTTTTCTTTCTGACCTTTTTCTCAAACCCTACTGAAAGAATGGAAGAGCCAGCTTCCTAAAAATCTTGAGGTTACTCTGAGGAGCATTCCCACATCTCAGAGTTTCCCATGTTGCTGCTAGATTACACCCACAGATTTATGCATCAACAGTTACCATATTAGATACCAGCCCAGATACCAGCCCTCTAGATTCCATTTCTTCTAACAAACTTAGAGAATCCTCAATTCTCCCCATCTTGTAGAAAAATGAGATAACTATGCTATATGTGATTCCATCTACACATTTCTTTCTTTTTTCAACTCATCAAAGAGCATGTAGGCAGCTTCTGCCCTACTTTTCTTGAATAAGCCATCAAATTGCACTCATTTTGCACTTGTCTTCAACATAGATAGTCTGCCCCTCTCAGTTGCTGAGGGTTGTCTTGATAATATACTCAACATCGGCCATGATAAACTCCTCAAGTTTTGTTGTGTTAATGAAGCTCAAAACTACATTATGAATCCTCTTGTGCAGGTTGCCGCAAGTGCTGACAATGGCCCCTTCACCAAGCAGATTTCGGACCGACCTCAGATAGTTGCTCAGAAAATATTTACCTTCATTCTGCAATATGAATTTATTGAATTATGGGTCTATAGACATCTTTGTAGGGTAGCTCATGTGATGGGTAGTATAAACATCTTGCCCATACTTAGCCTTCCTTTTCTCTGCATAAACATGAGGAGTCTTGGATCTACTATCTATAACAAATTGGTGTGTTTCACCAATCACAGGCAATCCAAAACTTCTAGGTGGAGCACATTTAGGCTTGTGTAACTGGCCTACCCACAGCATAGCTAGCCACAAACATCATAATATTCTTGCAACTACTGCACCGAAAATCTACAAAACAGCCATTACGATTCTTTAAAATTTGTAGAGAAGCAATGAATGTGTATGCACATACAAAGTGTTTGCCTTAGGCCAATTAATCAAGCTATTGTAAGAGAAGCAATTTGGCACCATGCCCTACTACACCATCATCTGATAGAGTTTACATGCATCTTCTTAACTTTCCAACCTTTAACAGACCATTGAGGATACCATTGTACACAATGAGATCAGGATTGTAATTTTCATGAACCATGTCATTGAAAGGTTTAAGTGCATCACTGATCTTATTCACTTTGCACAGTCCATGGATCAGTGTTCCATAACTAATGGCATCAGGGTCATGTCCTTGGCCCTTGAAGTCGCTCAAACAGACGACGCACTCAGAACCCTTGGCCTCCTCTTTGAGGCCCTTCACCAAATTGTAGCTAAAAATTGGGAAACTCTCAATGACCGTCCACTCCATTCCCTAAGTCACTTCGCCATTATCAATATTTACACCCACCCATGTAGAAGAGCTTGCTCTGTCGTCCTCCATGATGCAATGTCAGATGTATATGGAAAAAAAACCCTTAGTAGTTATAAGTCTGAATGTGGCACAACGGAAGGCTAAGTCGAGAGTTTGTAATTCCCTCACTTTCCGTCATCTCTCTCTTTGGCCTCCTACATGGCATCTCGCAACCATCTAAAGCAACCCAAAAGCTAGATGCACGCTACAGAGGTATCCCAGTATCAGGTCACAGCATTGGAATGTGAAGGGACCGTTACGAGTGTGCATCCAATGACGATTCCATTCCAACTGTGATGCCCACAGAGCCTCAGCATAGTATCTAGGTCACTTCCGCATGTCCCCGTAGCGCAGAAAATATAGTGCACCAAGGAGCCCAAGCTGTCACCTCACGAGACTTACCCATTCGTAAACAGCTCGTATAACTTGCGACAACACATGGTTCCATCCTACGGGGGCATGTGGGAGGGGTCAGCATGGACACGGCATGAAATGCCCAAACACCTTCCCCCATGAAGAAGAGGATGCTCAGCAGCACTAAGATGACAATCGTGACAGCCAGATTAAACTGGGTCTTGAAATTGTATGGGTTGTCACCACTGTTGCCATTGTTGTGTGTCAGGCTCACTATTTTCAGATTGCCTGCAATGAAAGAATTGCTATCCACTAGCGACAATTCAGTGAAACTCCTCATCTTCCTCAAATCAAACCAATCGACTACTCTTGGTAAGAAAACCCACAATCTGAACACACCTGGGTCTTAATCGCATAAAATGGCTACCCACAGCCTGATCAGATCTTTTCTTAAACTTGGTTCTGATACCATGATAAATTTTTAGATCAGGTTTGGATATTTTCTGAAGGTGGGATATTTGTATTGCAGAGTTTAATTTATTATTGTCCAGATGCAATTTCTACTTCTCATACACTTCTGAGTTTTGTGTCGATACATAGAATTGCTGGGCAAAGACATTGATATATATATGTTAGTGACTCCTCAATGAGTCACGTCTATCACAGGTGTGACTTCTTCACAGTTTCTAATGAAGTCAGTTTCACCAGTGTTAACAATTACTAATCACCGTTTAGAATGTAGACGATGTTTATGCTTGGGTAATATATCATTCGATCATGCTATTGATATTTATTTTAACACACCTTATATATTAAGTATGTTATCTGATCGAAGCTACAAACAACTCAACACCATCTCCCATATATTTTTTTTAGTTTGTAAAAGTAATCTACTTTGAAGATAACAGTTGTAAGAAGGCATTCTGTTAGTTGGAAGCTTGTTTTTCCATGTATATCTGTATTACTTAATGTGCATTGGTACATGTGAGGATTTAATTGTATTATACTTACCATATTCAATTACAATGCTGATTATAATGGGTGTAATCTTATTTCTGACTTCCACAGTTTTGAATCAGTTGCCTTGGTCACCTTGGTAGTAACTGCTCTTTTTGGAGATTGGTTGCCTTCAAGTTGTGCATTTAAAATTTTAATATTAATTATTTATTAGTGTATTTAACATTTATATATGATGGCTTCCAACTCGGGCCAAGTAATGTGATGATGAAACTTATTGTGGAAACATTGCTCTGACAGGAAATTTGTTTGAAGAGATTCCAACATAGTTAATGTCCTAATAATTCTTGTTAAAAAAGATTAATGTGCCTCCTGTGTGTAGGTTATCTTGAAAAGCCCATTTCATACCAGCATATTTTCATTCATCAATGTATAACATATTAGTGCCACCGAAACAAGTTTTTTTGTACATGTGTAAATGAAGAACTGCACAAAAAAAATGGTCTGTATATATTGGTTAGCCTTTGAACAAATATAGTTGCATTCAAAACTTGCATATAGGTTAATCTCCAGGGGTGGTCGGTTTACAAATATATTTACTAATGTTTATTTATTGTTATAATTTTATGAATTTATTTGATATGGCTAGGAGTGTCTCTTCTGAACATGGGAGATGAATATGGACAGACAAAGCGAGGCTCAACACTTCTAAATGAAGTTAATCTAAATCTTACATGATTTATACTACAGGAGTAAGGACTTGAGCCCAACCTTGTCACATATAATCTGATGTTTTCCTTTGATGTATTGTGTTTTTACATAGATGTATTTAATATATCTATAATAATACTAATTTTATATTAAATTATATTCATATGAAAATATGTGTTAAGAATCTCTCTCTCTCTCTCTCTCTCTCTCTCTCTCTCTCTCTCTATATATATATATATATATATATATATATATATATATATATATATATATATATATATATATATATATATCACAAGATTCCATATAATTATCTAATTATACCAATAGCATAACAATGTTTCCATAAAAATTAATATAACCATTTAATTTTATTGATTATACACTAAAATAATTCATAAAAAAATAATTGGATTAAAAAATATTAAAGAAAAAATATATTTTAAAGCTATATATATATATATATATATTCTATACTCCTAAATATTAAATCTTTATTACACAAATTGTAACACAATTTACAAACAAATATTAATCATTCTTATATCTATTTTAATTTTATAGTCTTTAATACAAGGGTCTCTCAATTTTATTAAAAACTAGAAGATATGGAAATCAATCCATTACATAATGGTTCTTGCCATAATCTTATAATCCATCATTTTCTCAAGTTTGTTATAAACTCATATATATAGGAAAATGAGTTTGAAGTCAAATGACAACATTATATAAAAGTTTTCATTTCTGCATTGAGGAAGACATGACGAAAATCCTTCCCTTAAATTATATGTAACAACATTTATATATTCTATACCAGGCTTCCCAATGCCAAAACACAAGTAATCTCCCACAGAAACACACTTCCACGCCCACCTATCTCCACCAAAATACTGAGGGAGAGAGTTTGGAGGCATCCTTGCAAATTCTTTCCACTTCCAAAGTAACTTATCTTTGTCATCCTACAACAACTCCCAACTCCTCAATCATTACTACCAAACAGACAATCCATATGCAATCATAAATATTATAGTCTTATTATCATCTTCAACAAGATGGCAGGGTAATGGAACTATTCTCACAAGTTTAATAAAATCATCTTGGATATTAACCAGATATTGCATTGGTAATTTTATATAGAAGGAGACATACTAACCAGACTACCCTTCACCTCAACATTGGACCTCCACGAATCTCATATGAAGAATTTATACATGCAACTAGTGGGTTTAGCCAAACCAATCTATTAGGAGTTGATAATTTTGGATGTATTTATAGAGAGATTTTGAACAATGGAACAAATATTGCTATTAAAGTTCTCAATTTGTAACATGAAAATGCTTTCCAAAGTTTTAATAGAGAATGTGATGTGTTAAAAAGAGTCAACCACCACAATGTGATTAAAATCATTTTAGTGTGTTCAAAATCTGATTTTAAAGCACTAATATTTCCATTGATGTCAAATGGAAGTTTGGAGAGATGTCTATATCTTGAGGGAGTAGATGAATGCATATTATTTATTTATCTGATCCATTAGCAATAGCAAAGGAGATAGCACAAGGAATGACATATCTACATCACCATTGCTTTGTGCAAGTCATTCATTGTGACCTAAAACAAATAATGTTGTTAGGGGATGATATGACTCCATATATAGAAGACTTTGGCATTACCAAACTCCTATTTGGGAGTTGAATGGATTCTTTGAATTCTACAAATGCACTGAAGGGATCTATAGGCTACATTGCACCAGATATAGATTTTTTATTAATACAACATATAACCATATGCTTTGTTATTCAATTGAGTAAACCGTCCACTACTAAAAGTCACTATTGTGGATATTGTGGATATTTGTTAAAATTTGCCTAAATCCCAATTGTCTTATTGATTTGTTGTGATCTACACTTGCTGCATTCAACTACAAGATACCACAGAACTGTGACCCATAATAAATTCAACTACAAGACAGTATAGAATTGTGATATTGAAAAAAAAAATATAATTCATACTTGTGTAAAAGCAACCCAACTAACTATTTTTCTGTTTTTTTTCTTTAGTCTCTACTTAAATATCCATCACCTCTATAGCCTACTCATGATCCCAAGAAGAAAAGCAATTGCGGATTTTTGAAATCAAGATGGAAAAGCAACTCAATAATTTTTCCAAGAGAGAAAAAGCTCCCTATTAATAAGAAAAAATCCCCTACATTCCCTCTTTACACCACTAATGGAAATTAAATTTCCACAGACTTGTAAACAGGGCTTAAATTTAATGGTCAACATTGACTATCAAGCAATTTTTTAATGACAATTATCGATTCAAAGGTGCCTTTAAATTAGTATGATATATAAAGGTGCTTTTAAATTAGTATGATATATCTTATTATAAGTAAAATTATATATAAACTAAATATATATCATGATAATTCTTTATAAATTTTGATAGTCTATCTAAAATCTCTCCTTTCATGTGATACAATCTTTTTAATTATGGCAAAAATGTCTAAATATGGCCAATACAACCATCAAATTTAGGCCTTGTTTGTAACTACCAGTTAGCTAAGATTAGGAAACTAATAAATGGAGAAATTATGATGATACAAATCAGGGCTTAAATTTGATAGTCAACCTTGCCTGTCAAGGAACTTTTTCCCTACAGTTTAGTAGGAATTATTGCAAGTCAAATTCCAATTCTATCTATTTCACTATTGCCAATTCTTTCTATTTCACTATTTTTTGATGTGCAATAAAAACTTAGAAAATTGTGTTGAAAAAGCTTAGATAAATAAAATATTTTATTAAGAAAAAAAATTTAATCATTTTTTTTAAATAATAGAAGTTCCTATTAAAAAATTAAAAAATAAAAGAATATATATATAAAGCCTAGAGAAAGCCTAAAAACAAATCTAAAAATTTGGGAAATTTTTTCTTATAATAGAAGTTCCTATTAAAAAGTTTAAAAATAAAAGGAAAAAAATATATATTATATAATTTAGAATGAATATATAATTATATTCATTAAAAAACAATTTAAAAATTTAGAAATTTTTCTTAAATGATAGAAATTCCTATTAAAAATTTAAAAATAAAAAGAAAATATATATATTATATAATTAGAATGAATATATTCTATTAAAATACAAATCTAAAAATTTGGAAATTTTTTCTTAAATAATAGTTCCTATTAAAAAATTTAAAACTAAAAAGAATATATATATATATAAAATCAGATTTTCATATTAATTGTTTTTTTTACAATTTTTAAAATAAATTACAAGTATATCAATACAGTCAAATATTTATTTTTATTTTACGACTAAAATCTTTAAATACAACTATACAACTGTCAAATTTAAGCCCTGATACAAATAGCCTTTAATAAGAATCTTTAAAAAAAAAAATTCTTACGACTTAATTTAGAATGTTTTTAGTATTCATTTATTGCAATTACACTTATTTATATTTATATGTTTTAATTTTATTTTGGAGAACAAAAAAGTTGAAAAACTACTAAAAATGAAGGACTATCATTAAGTGCACATATAATGGCTTATCTGCCAAATTATCACAATAAACTTAACATAAATAATGAACAATAAAGCATGTTTTTGGTACCAAATAACATTGATATATCAGTGGATCGCTTTAAGTTACTATAATATTTTGAACTGTGGTTTTTTCAAAAATTGATGTCGACACCAAATCTAGTGGCCCATCTATGAACTAGGTAAAAATCCACATTTTTCTGGCATGTGACAACCCATATGTTTTGTCTGTTAACCCACAATTTTTGCTCTGTGAAAACCTCCATTTTTCATGTTTTTAGGGTTTTTTATGGGTGTCTTAATCATGTCGATTGTTGAAAGCCATTCTTTTATTTTCATGCGGAATCCCATTTTTTAAATTTATTTAAATTCTATTAATTTAATCTCTCATTATAACAGGCATGTTTTATTCATGTCGAGACATAACATAATCAATGCTATTATATTACTCGATTATAGTTTTAAATGAAAGATCAAGACTCTGATTGTTTCTCCTACCTCTCATTCTCTTTAGAAGAATGGTACTCTTCATAAATAAGGGAACTGTTGAGCAAAATTTGCACAACATATAAAAAAATTTCAATATTCAATACTTGGGCTCTATGAAGTGTTTTTTTAACCAAGGATGATGAATTTGATTACCCCTCAGATGTGCTTGATGAGATTTCACATATAGTTTCCCTTGTCCACTGCATGATACTTTGGGAGTTGATTTGATCTCAAAAAAGATTCAAGGCAAAATGAAGCAAACAAATTGGTTCCGGATCTTTCTATGTCTGTGGGTATGGAGGTAAAGGTGCGGCCATATAAGAAGGTGTGGTTTTGTTTAAAACTTAACACATTTTATAATTGGCCTGGTTTGTAACAAAAGGACTTTGGCCCTGTTTAAAATGTATGAGACAAGCCACCAAGCCATCAGATAACGACACTCAGCTATTCAAAAGCAAGGCTCATCATAGTAATACATGGCCTGTTCTCATAGCAAGGCGCGGTTTTGAATAAAGTCTTTGAATATGATATCCTAAGAACAACGCTGCCACTCTAGAAACAAAACCACTATTTGTAAGGATTGGCCTATTCCATGAAGTTCGGGATCAATTTTTTCAAGAGGCCACGTTCAAAATGAAGAGTTTTTCAATTAAAACGGAGCCATCACTTTGCATTAGAAGGTGTAGAGTTTAACGTTGGGAAGTCATTGCTTCAGTAACATACGCCAGCGGTATAAAATCGGTCTCCAGTCAAGAAACAATGCATATGGAGCTTGGCGCTTAATGAAGAATGGCAGTCTTTCAACGTGGCCAAAGTCTCAGCATTATAAATAAGCACCATCGAAACTTGAAGACTCGGCCTCTAATAAACAAGCTACAGATGAATACACAAGATCAAAAGGGTGATGGCGCAACCCAAGAGGCAATCAACATTAAAAGAAGTCAAGAAAGATCTTCAGAGGGGCGACCGATTAAACCAAGAGACATAAAAAGCTTGGTACAAGCCATTACAAAATAGCAGACTTCATTCAAATATGGTGCCGTCAAAGATATTTGTGAAGGAGCAGAAGAAAAAATAAATAAAAAATAAGACAGAACAGCAAAAGAACACACAGCAGAAAGGAATAGCTACAACAATAAAAAAATCTTATTGATATTTCTCATACTCTAGTGGTTACAATATGCCTCAAACATAGAAGGATGATTAAACTAAACTTTAATGCCTAAACTCATCTAAAAATAAACTAACTAATCGAAGCTGCTAAAATGATGCAGTCCAACTAATAATATTAATCATGCAAAAAACTTAGAGTTTTATTTCTTTTCTTTCAAATGAAACTTAGGTTTATCTACTTGATAATCATTTTCAGTGGCAAGCACCCATGGGTTATTCCAGAGTCTATTCTCTCTTTCTCAAAGATACTTTCTCTTCTTCTTTCTTCTTGGCGAACATGTTCCATCTATTCCTGTCATTGACAATCTCAAAGACAATTTGTGGTCAGAGTACCAATGTTCTGATCAAAACATATTTATATCAAATCATTTCTTTTTCATATCAAAAAGACATTCTAATTCATAACATCATATTGATCATAATCAAGTAAATTCCATAATTTCATAAAATTAACTTTTTCTAAACATATCATCATTTTCTATGATATTAAAACATATCCACATAACTGTACTATTTAAGATAAAGTAAATAGTAATATTGAATCCAAAAAGGGGATGTAACAGTTTCCCTTGTCCATTGCATGATACTTTCGGAGTTGATTTGATCTCAAAAAAGATTCAAGGCAAAATGAAGCAAATGAATTGGTTTCAGATCTTTCTATGTCTATGGGGATGGAGGTAAAGGTGCAGCCATATAAGAAGGTGTGGTTCTGTTTAAAACTTAACACATTTTATAATTGGCCCGGTTTGTAACAAAAGGATGTTGGCCCTGTTTAAAATGTATGAGACAAGCCACCAAGCTATCAGATAACGGCACTCAGCTTTTCGAAAGCAAGGCTCATCATAGTAATACATGGCCTATTCTCATAGCAAGGTGTAGTTTTGAATAAAGTCTTTGAATATGATATACTAAGAACAGCGCTGCCTCTCTAGAAACAAAGCCACTATTTGTAAGGATTGGCCTATTCCACAAAGTTCAGGATCAATCTTTTCAAGAGGCCCCATTCAAAATGAAGAGTTTTTCAATTAAAACGGAGCCATCACTTTGCATTAGAAGGTGTAGAGTTTAACGTTGGGAAGCCATTGCTTCAGTAACATACGCCAACGATATAAAATCGGTCTCCAATCAAGAAACAATGAATATGGAGCTTGGCACTTAATGAAGAATGGCAGTCTTTCAACGTGGGCAAAGTCTCAGCATTATAAATAAGGAAGCACCATCGGAACTTGAAGACTCGGCCTCTAATAAACAAGCTACAGATGAATGCACAAGATTTAAAGAGTGATGGTGCAACCCAAGAGGTAATCAACATTCAAAGAAGTCAAGAAAGATCTTCAGAGGGGCGGCTGATTGAACCAACAGACACAAAAGCTTGGCACAAGCCATTAGAAAATAGTAGACTTCATTCAAATATGGTGCCGTCAAAGATATTTGTGAAGGAGGAGAAGAAAAAATAAATAAAAAATAAGACAGAACAGCAAAAGAACGCACAGCAGAAAGGAATAGCTACAGCAGTAAAAAAATCTTATTGATATTTCTCATACCCCAGTGGTTACAATATGCCTCAAACATAGAAGGATGATTAAACTAAACTTTAATGCCTAAACTTATCTAAAAATAAACTAACTAATCGAAGCTGCTAAAATGATGCAGTCTAACTAATAATATTAATCATGCAAAAAACTTAAAGTTTTATTTCTTTTCTCCTTGTGCAAGCTTCATGCTATGGAGAAATTACAAACTGAAGTTCTAACACTTCCTCTTAATTTCTACGAGTAACTACTTCAGCATTATTCAGAAGTTGTTCTTTGAAAAAAAAACATTTTGGGACCAGTAAAACTTATTCCAGCTGCTCCAGTAGCCTCCTAACTGTAATACAAGTTCCCAACATCATTAGACACCATTTGCACATGAAGTGTCTCATTACCCTCTTAAAGGTATGATGCTGAACTTCCAGATTTCCGGATCTCCCTTGAACTATTGGACATCAATCCTCACATGCATGTCTCATAACCCCAATGAGGTATAATTTCTCTGATCCACAAGCATCTCAAACTATTGAACATCTATCTATCTTGTACTGCATCCTTCCCTGTCTTCAAAGTGTTGGCTTCTTCAAAAAAGGACTAGGGCCTCATCTTCAATGAAGGCATCATCACTCTCAATATCTGGTGGTTCTTCCATTTCTAGAAAAAAACTTCTGTAAAAAACAAAAAATAAATCTATATTTTCAGATAAAAATACCACTGCAAATATTTCATTGAGTGTATACTAGTAGCAACTCCTAAATGATATAGCTTCTTCCTTTCAAAAAAAATGCAACAGATCTACACCAGCAACAATCTACAGACTGCAGACAATTTGCTTTTTCCTTCTTCAATCGACTGCTTAGACTTGGCTATGAGGATCCTTTCGCTCTGATACCAATTTGAAGGAGCAAAAGCAAAAAAAATAAAAAATAAGACAGAACAACAAAAGAGCGCACAGTAGAAAGGAATAGCTACAGCAATAAAAAATCTTATTCATATTTCTCATACCCCATCGGTTATAATATGCCTCTCTATTAATAGAGGTTTCTTAAACATAGAAGGATGAGTAAACTAAACTTTAATGCCTAAACTCATGCAATCTAAAAATAAACTAACTAATCGAAGCTGCTAAAATCATGCAGTCTAACTAATAATATTAATCATGCAAAAAACTTAGAGTTTTATTTCTTTTCTCCTCATGCGAGCTTCATGCAACAGAGAAAATAAAAACTGGAGTTCTAACAATTTGAAGCTTTCAACATTCTCAGAGAGCAGCTGTATATATTGAAGGTGATTCATTCTTGATAGAGTATGCGGCCCATTGCAATGAATGATAGCCAAAGTTTCTACTTTGCCAGGCTCAATCCTTAAGAGGATGGTGCTAGTTTTGAATGAAGGCATGGCCTTATGAGCATGGTTTTTATCAATACAAATAATGGATGTTGCATTTAGAAGATGGCGCACACAAAAGGTTGCTATCTCAAGCAGCAAGGTGTAAGCATATAACATATGGAGTCTCAACCCCTAAACAAGATGGCACTCAATCTCCAGAAAGTGATGTTGCCTCTAAAGAACTTAGTTGCAGTTATATATTGAATAGGCACCGAGCCATCAGGAAATAAAGATGGAAGTTATAATGAAGCTTGATCACCGATTTAAAGCTCAGCGGTAGTTAGAGACACTCAACCATACAAAGAAGGTGGCTCACTTCCAAATCATGGTGCTATAACTAATGATGTGTGAATCATTGTATGATGGAGTGGCTCTAAAGAGAATCAAATGGATTCCAAACAAGGTATAAGCTAGGGCAAGCGTGCGATCCATGAATGGGTGCAGCCCAAAGGAGTAGGATACACTTCATGAAGTTCAAATAAAGGCTCACGCAGATTCAATGAATTACCAAAGGCTCGGCTACATCAAAAGAAGGCGTAACCTTTGTGTAATCACTGCCAATATAAAACAATGTGTAAGCCATATTTCTTCAGCACGTGATCATGGCCCCTGTTATGATGTAGAATAATGGTGTAGGTTCTATAGTTATAAACCAAAGTACATGGTGTTGGCAGTGACAAATCACAAAGAACTATCGAATCATGTGAGGTGTTGTTGATTAAATAGAGGAGCCTCATCAAGTCAATAGCACAGGCCATCACTAGGCATGGTGCCAATTCAAATACAAGGCACAATCAGAACAACAATGCCAGAAAAAAAGGGTTTTTGAAGTACAATTCTTAGGCACCGTAGATGGGATTAGATGAGAGTGCCAGATGTAACTCCTGTGGGAGTGAGAAGAGCAAATGAGGCAACGGAGTCAAGCACATGGCAACTGCGGTAAAGAGAAGCAAAGGCGAGAGTGGAGTGAACCACGTGGAGCAGGCCGAAGGAGGATAACACATTTGTTTTATTTTTATTAAACTCATAAATAAAAAATGGTTTACGTGAGCTAGGTGGAGACTATGTTTTATTTTTATATTGAGGATAATAAATGGTGGGCCCCTCTAAAGCTAAGAAGCTCTAAATAAGAGTTAGTTTCAAATATTAAATATTTTCATTTTCAGCAATAGCTACGGGGTTTGAGATAAGATTTAAATATGATTAAGTCTCATTTTAATGATGTGGGACCCTCATTGAAATAATGTAGAAGCTTTATTATATTTTATGATTCCCATATGCTCATGGGAGGTAAAAGGCAAAGATGCAGCCCTAAAATAAATTGCAGCCAAGTTTTTTTTACGGTAAGCTACATCAGATAAAGCAGAGGAGCGTCGGTAAGTTTTTCTCTGCAAGCCAGAGAATAGAAACATAGATATTTTCCAGCCATGAGGAAGTAACAATTTAGTTGCATTTGCTGGAATCAGTTATTTGCTAGATATTGTACTAGATTTTGGAGATTTTTAGTTTCAGATATTTCAGAGGCAGTTGCAAAAGATCTTCAACGGTTTTCATTATTTTTGGCTATAAATACAGATTCAAGCCACAGAGTTAGAGAGTTGGACAGTGACACATAGATTTTTAGAGTAGTAGACTAGAGATATTCTTTGCCTTGGCAATGAACGCTTTTCATGAGAATGTAACATTTTTATTTTGTGCATATTTGCCTCTGTAAAATTTGTTCTTCATTCAAATAAAGAGTCAGTGTTCTATACAGATATGAGTGTCTCTATTTCTTGTTTCTTTAATTCTTTGTCTCTCAACCTTTGTCAAATTTGTTTATCAAACTGAGTGATTGATCATGCATTTTTCTCTTTGATTTTCAGTTAAATTACATAGGGTTTGACACTGTGCTTTCTGGGTAGTTGTTTAAATCTGGTGCATCACCATAGATTTAGATTTTATTTTATTGTATTTGTAATCTTATTTTTTCTTCCCTTTTTCCTCAAACCCCTTCAAAATGGAAGAGCCAACTTCCCTAAAATCTAGAGGTCACTTTAAGGGTCAATCCCACATCTCTGAAGTTTCCCATGTTGTTGCTAGATTAGACCCACAAATTTATGCATCAACAGTTTTTGGCACGCCCAATGGGACTAGATTTAAAGACTTGGGTCTTTATTTTCACTGAATCTTTGCTCTGTATTTTGTGGTTTTGGTGTTAAATCACAAAAAATATCTGCTCATTGGAGCATGAATCATCTATCTGGCAACTCTATTTGTGAATCTTTCGCAGGTATTTTCTTCTACAGACCTTGGAATCCCCTGGTATCTATGTGTATCTGCACATTCCTACAAGAAACTTGCCCTTTGTGACTTGGGATTCAAGTCCTCTTGTTCTTCAATAGCAGGGTCAGTTCTTAACATAGCATAGAAGGCATTGCCTCACTTTCTTGGAGATGGCTTAGTTTCTCCTATAGATCACATTCAAGATGTTGCAAGTTTATGCTCCATTCACAATGTCACAACTGAGAATCATGCTCTTCTGTTGCTTGCATCTTCCCTCAAAGGAAAAGCAAAAGAGTGGTACAGAAGCTTGCAACCTTGTTCAATCACTAAATGGGATCATCTTGTGGGCTCATCTACGATCAGTTTAGAAATGGGACAGATGTTAGCACTCTCACCCAGAAACTTATTACCATCAAGAGACATCCAATGGAGCCCATACTTGATTTCAATTCAATATTTGACAAGGTATAGAAGAAATTCTCTATTGATACCAAGCCTTCTCCAGTCTTTGCATTTCCTTATTATTTAAAGGGTTTAGACCTAGAGATTTCTGTCATGATACAAGCCTTAGGAGGTAATACTCTACCCCAGTCAAATGATCTTGCCACTAGGGCTGAAAATAACCTCATAGAGGCTGGCAAATTGTCTCCTTTGCCCTTAGCACCACTGATGCCTCATGCAAATGGCTTGTTTCAGACTCCTTGCAGTAAAATGTATACCTATTCTGATCCACCCACCCTCCCTATTGATTTGTCAAATCATAAGGAGATGATGGAGGTAAAAGAACTCATAAAATCCTTCTCCCATGAGCTAAATGAGTTAAAATATCAAAACATGTACTATGCTGATTAATATTTCATGCCCCAATATCCTCATCGACAACAATATCAATATAGTCAGTTCATGAATGAAATCCTCCCACAAACACAAAAGAGACTTCCTTATCTTGAGAATTGGTATTTACCAACCTCTGTATCTGCAAACCAGTCCATAGAGGCCAAAGATCAAGTTCTTTGTCATTTTAATATCAAGGAGGAATCAGGTTTCAAAGATCAAATTGAAAGCAAGAAAGTGATTCCTATTTCTTTAGTGTGTTCTTATGATCATGAGCATCATGTATCTGTGATAAAGTGCAACTCAAAAACTCAGTCAAGTCATGAAGAAGACTCAGAAGATGCCTATGAGGTGACACCTCTAGAAGCTAAACGGTACTTCAAGAGGGGCTTTGAAGATGAAAAGTACTGGGTACACAGTGATGAAAAATCTATGCCTCATCTTGAGGAAGAAGTGGCAAATGAAATTGCAAAGTCTACAAAGGATGAGTGCCTTTATTTTAGTCATAAGTTTTCACATCTAGAAGAAGATAGCACAGAGATGCATCAGGATTTGTTTTCAGTTTTGCATATGTTTTAGTTTCATCCTATTATGACTCTATGCCCACTGAATAGGCCTCTAGTCTGTGATGCCAGAGATTTTGGGGTTTGCAGTGAGCAGGCTCACCTATCCAGCCAATTGCCAACAAAAAAATTGTTGAGCAAAATTTACACAACATATCAAAAAATTTTGATATTCAATACTTGGCCTCTATGAAGGTTTTTTTAACCAAGGATGGTGAATTTGATTACCCCTCAGATGTGGTTGATGAGATTTCACATATAGTTTCCCTTGTCCACTGCATGATACTTTGGGAGTCGATTTGATCTCAAAGAGGATTCAAAGGCAAAATGAAGCAAATGAATTGGTTCCAGATCTTTCTATGTCTATGGGGATGGAGGTAAAGGTGTGGCCATATAAGAAGATGTGGTTTTGTTTAAAACTTAACACATTTTATAATGGACTTAGTCTATAACAAAAGGATGTTGGCCCTATTTAAAATGTATGAGACAAGCCACCAAGCCATCAAATAACGGCACTCAACTATTCAAAAGCAAGGCTCATCATAGTAATACATGGCCTATTCTCATAGCAAGGCATAGTTTTGAATAAAGTCTTTGAATATGATATCTTAAGAACATCGCTGTCACTCTAGAAACAAAGCCACTATTTGTAAGGATTGGCCTATTCCATGAAGTTCGGGATCAACCTTTTCAAGAGGCCATGTTCAAAATGAAGAGTTTTTCAATTAAAACAAAGCCGTCACTTTGCATTAGAAGGTGTAGAGTTTGACGTTGTGAAGTCATTTCTTCAGTAACATCTGCCAGTGGTATAAAATTGGTCTCCAGTCAAGAAACAATGCATATGGAGCTTGGCGCTTAATGAAGAATGGCAGTCTTTCAACGTGGACAAAGTCTCAGCATTAAAAATAGGGAAGAACCATTGAAACTTGAAGACTCGGCCTCTAATAAACAAGCTATAGATGAATGCACAAGTTTAAAAGAGTGATGGCACAACCCAAGAGGCAATCAACATTCAAAGAAGTCAAGAAAGATCTTCAGAGGAGCGGCCGATTGAACCAAGCGACATAAAAATCTTGGTAAAAGCCATTACAAAATAGCGAACTTCATTCAAATATGGCGTCGTCAAAGATATTTAAAGCTTCCAACATTCTCAGAGAGCAGCTCTATATATTGAAGGCGTATCATTCTTGATGGAGGGTGTGGCCCATTGCAATGAATGACAGCCAAAGTTTCTACATTGCTAGGCTTAGTCCTTAAGAGGATAGCACTAGTTTTGAATGAAGGCATGGCTTTATGAGCATGGTTTGTATCAATACAAATAATGGACATTACATTTAGAAGATGGCGCACACAGAAGGTTGTTATCTCAAGCAACATGGAGCAAGCATATAACATATGGAGTCTCAACCCCTAAACAAGATGACACTCAATCTCAGGAAAGTGATGTTGCCTCTAAAGAACTCAGTTGTAGTTATATATTGAAGAGGCATCGTAGGCATCAGGAAATAAAGGTGCAAGTTATAATGAAAACCAACCACCGATTTAAAGCTCAGCGTTAGTTAGAGACACTAAGCCATACAAAGAAGGTGGCTCACTTTCAAATCATGGCACTATAACTAATGATGTGTGAATCATTGTATCAGGGCGTGGCTCTAAAGAGAATCAAATGGATTCCAAACAATACATAAGCTAAGGCAAGGGTGTGAGCCATGAATGGGTGCAGCCCAAAGGAGTAGGATACACTTCATGAAGTTCATATAAAGGCTCACACAGATTCAATGAATTACCATAGGCTCAGCTACATCAAAAGAACGCATAAGATTTGTGTAATCACTGCCAATATAAAACAAAGTGTAAGTCATATTTCTTCAGCACATGATCATGGCACCTGTTATGATGTAGAATAATGGTGCAGGTTCCATAGTTATAAACCAAAGTACATGGTGCTAGCAGTGACAAATCACAAAGAACTACCGAACCATGTGAGGCATTCTTGATTAACTAGAGGAGCCTCATCAAGTCAATAGCACAGGCCATCACTAGGCATGGTGCCAATTCAAATACAAGGCACAATTAGAAATGCAAAGACAAAGAAAATAGGGTTTTTGAAGTACAATTCTTAGGCACCGTAGATGGGAGTAGATGAGAGATTTAGATCAACGGCTCCAGTAAGAAGGAAAAGAAAGACACCAGAGAGTGCCAGATGTAACTCACATAGGAGTGAGAAGAGCAAAGGAGGCAGCGGAGTCAAGCACGTGGTAGCTGCGGTAAAGAGAAGCAAATGAGAAAGTGGAGTGAACCACATGGAGCAAGCTGAAGGAGGATAAAAAAAATTATTTTATTTTTATTAAACTCATAAATGAAAAATAGTTCACGTGAGATGGGTGGAGGCTAAGTTTTATTATTTATATTGAAGATAATAAATGATGGGCCCATCTAAAGCTAAGAAGCTCTAAATAAGAGTTAGTTTCAAATATTAAATAGTTTCGTTTTCAGCCACACTATGGGGTTTGAGATAAGATTTAAATATGAGTAAGTCTCATTTTAATGATGTGGGACCCTCCTTGAAATAATGTAGAAGCTTTATTATATTTTATGATTCCTATATGCTCATGGCAGGTTCAAAGATGCAGCCCTAAAATAAATTGCAGCCAAGTTATTTTTAGGGCAAACTACAAGAGATAAAGCACAGGAGCGGCAGTAAGTTTTTTATTGCAGGCCAGAGAATGGAAACATAGATATTTTCCAGCCATGAGAAAGTAACAGTTTAGTTGCAGTTTCAATTGCATTTTCTAAAATCAGTTATTTGCCAGATATTGTGCCAGATTTTGGAGATTTTTAGTTTCAGATATTTTGGAGGCAGTTGCAAAATATCTTCGACGGTTTTCATTTTTCTTGGCTATAAATATAGATTCGAGCCACAAAGTTAGAGTGTTGGACAATGACACAAAGATTTTTAGAGCAGAAGACCAGAGATATTCTTTGCCTCGGCAGTGAATGCATTTCATGAGAATGTAACATTTTTATGTTGTGTATATTTGCCTCTGTAAAATTTGTTCTTCATTCAAATAAAAAGTCGGTGTTCTATGCAAATATGAGTGTCTCTGTTTCTTTTTTATTTAATTCTTTGTCTCTCAGCCTCTGTCAAATTTGTTTATCAAACTAAGTGATTGATGATGCATTTTTCTCTTTGATTTCCAGTTAAGTCACATAGGCTTTGACACTGTGCTTTCTAGGTGGTTGTTTAAATCGGGCACATCACCATAGGTTTAGATTTTATTTCATTGTATCTGTAATTTTATTTTTTCTTCCCTTTTTCTCCAAACCCCTTCAAAAAAGAAGAGCCATCTTCCTTAAAATATGGAGGTCACTTCAGGGGTCAATTCCACGTCTCTGAAGTTTCCCATGTTGTTGCTGGATTAGACCCACAAATTTATGCATCAACAAGAACTATAAAAAATTGCTCACATTGGCTAGTGAAACAAAAAAATTGAAAAACAATCTTACATATGTGGAGAAAAATAATTCTCTTCTAAACCAACACTAAATTTTGCACATAAGTAGGGGAAATTTGTGTACAAACCCATCCATTGTTGATGCAGGTGCATCCGGGTGAATGTACAATCCAACATTGCATAAAAACGATTTTCAGTGTTTGATTTCACCATGTTTGTTATTTTAGTTTGGTTGTTTTGGTGTATTGTTAGTTTTGTCCGTGATTGATTAATAGATTCATTGATTGATTGTCATGACTAATCTCTTTTCATTTTGATGGCGTAATTTGGGCACAAATGATAAGTCGTGATCATTTTGGTAGAGGCAGGGCATCCTTTGTCATTTGTTTGATAGAGGAATGCCATGCCATTGGCGTACGCACTGACTATTGCATTTTGGGGTTTTCAGTCACTGGTGGTTTACATTTCTACATTTCTTTTGATATGCCAAGAGCTCTGTATATTGTGGTGTGATTAGTCGATGGAAATGACCCACAATGAATCCCAAATTATTTTATTTTCATGGCTTTGGTAAACCACAGTTGTTAACATTCATCACAAACAAACCTCAGCATTGCCTATTTATTCACCATGGCTGATGGCGACCAGTTCAAAATGTTTGAGGACTATGTTTGTAGATATTTGACTCCTATTTGTTGGCAGAAATCAATTTTTATTTTGCAATGGAAAAGGTGGTAAGCCACCCATAAGATTACTATTAATATGGCCCTATGCTGGCCAGATATTAGCAAAATACAAACATAAGATACATACGAAAGAGGTTCGATGACATAGAGTCCGTAAAAAATTTACAGACCATGGCCCTATGCTAACCAGATATTAGCAAAATACAAACATAGGAGAAAATACAGAAAAGACCCCTTGACAGGCCGCTCCTTGGCATCCATTACATCATTTTTCTGACACGATCTAGGCAAATCCTTCCTTGGAGACTGGTGGGAGTAAAGACAGCTACCCTGATGTCAACCAACGGTCTAACCCATCTCCCAGGTTTACCTCTTAATAAAACCTTACGTCCTTGCAGAAGTGATCGCCCAATCCAAGAGCTCTAATCATAAATGTGACTTGAAACATAATCCCCCAATGCCATCATCTGACAGATAGTACTAGATCTTCTTCGTGGGAAGCCAAGAAAAGATAAACAAAAATCAAGAAGCAAATATTCTTCAGAGCCGTTAGCGTGAAGGGATAGAGTAAGACGCCACCCCCCCATGAATGCATTAAATTTGGAAGGGCCACCTGGCACAAACTAAGAGGTTACCTCCCCTCAACCCCTGATATGTGGCATCCTTAGAATAGGAATCTTCTAGCTTCTCGAGCCACACAACAATACCAACCCCCTCCACACCTGACATGAAATGATGTGAGAAAATACAATCGAAATAATGAATGAGCCGCCCCTTCAAGAATTGATACTATCCCTGTCACCTTTTATCTAAGTCATCAGCTGACTAGGGGTGTCCTTTTGGCCTAGATAAAAGACCTACATGTCATCCCTTTGATCAATAGCCATATTGGCTAATCCATCCACAACTATGTTTCCTTCCCTAAAGCAATGGGAAATTATATAATTATCAAAGGTGTTGAGCAATGGGATCGCCTGTTGTAGTATGTAATTGATTTTCCAATTATTTGAGGCTTTCTCTTTCAAGGGATTAACTATAATTAGTGAATTCCCTTCTATCCACAATTCCCTAATGCATAAATTAACTGCCAATTAGAGCCCGTGCACCAAGGCCTAGGCTTCTGCTTCGTTATTGGTTCCCTTCGGGATCTTAAGACTTAGCCACCACCAACAATCCATCTTTGTTCCTAATAACACATCCCGTCCTCGAGAGACCCGGGTTCCCTCTACATGCACCATCAAAATTTAGCTTCAAGAAGTTTTGGGTGGGAGGAGTCCATCTAATTTGATCTCTTCGTTTAGCATTCCTATTTGTGAAGACCGAAGACCTACTCCCGATTGATCTTAGATGTGGCCAATTTCTCATCATTTCATCATCCCCAAGCTGAAGAGTTACTCGCTGATTTGTGAACTTTAGGAATAACCCCCTCAGAGATGGACTGTTCTAATCGAAAACAAACCTCTGTGCAAGAAATAGCTATCTTTCTAAAGATTATGTGATTCCTTTCTCACCACAAGTACCACACTATTAAAGACGGTCCCACTTCCCATAAACATGCAAACTTAGCTTCTGGGAACAAGCTTGGCCAGCTCTTAAACATGTCCAGCAACGATTTTGACATAGGAGTAGCCTAGTTGATATTTCTTAGGAACCATAACCAGCATTCTCTACTGAAGGTGCAATGGAGAAGGATGTGATCAATGCTCTCTTCCACTTCTCCACAAAGAACACAATTGAAATTTTGGCCTAATCCAGTCTCTTGATCCTATAACTAGTTAAAATTTTCTTATGGAGGACAAGCCAAGAAAAGGCTTAGGATTTGGGTAAAATAGCTTCATTCCAGCAAAGATTAACAGGTCTGTCCGCCTTCAAGCTAAGTGTAGCATGTCTATAACCTTCCTTTACTGTGTAAGATCCCAATGGCTTGTGTCCAGATGATTTCATCTTCCACATTTGCAAAGACAACCGTCCTTTTGGCCGATAACATACTCAGCATTCTCTTCTGATTACACGGGAAGTCATAGTCTTTAGTGCTTTTCCAAGCGATTTTCCAACAGCCCGAGCCCCCTTCAACAACCCAATAGTCCTTCACCTTCAAACCCTAATGACTTTTCAGATACTCCTTGGCTTCATAAAGATCCTCCCAACCTAAGAGTTTGGGCTCCCCATTCCAAGAGTCCTCCAAAAAATTTGCTTTTTCCCCAGAAACCCAAGAAAGCTGAGGCAATAGGATCTCCCTGCTCTTCAAGATAAAATTCCAAATGGCTGAGCCACATGGGGGATTCTTAACCGTAAATATTTTCTCCTTTTCCACAGAGTCTAAATATTTGAGTCTCATCAAACAAGCCCACTTTTAGTTAGTTGGCAGAAATCAAAGTCATCAACATCTGTATGTAATGTTTGATCAAGTGCGTGGGAAGATTTGACTTCATTCCAATGCTGAAGTTAAAAATTGATAACATATTTTCATTTGTATTGGCTTTTGATAAGCTGCAACTTAGAGAGTGTGGGTGAAGTCAAACACAAATGTCATGAGACCATGTTCGTTGAAAGTCAACTTGGCAAATCATGGCCTTCACAAACAATAGAAAATAATAATAATCTTTTAATTTCTTGTTGGTCGTGGCTCGTTGGATTTTGATTGGGTCATGAAATTAATATCAAAATCAACTACCTTGGGGAGATTAAAAGCCACTAATAAAAGATGTAATATGTTTTTTGAGGCGTCACCAGAGAGGGAAGTTGAATGGATGGAATTCCTTCAATTTTCATTTTTCCACAGCAATATAAAACCGACGAATGGGATAGAAACTGGGTTGGCTGCCAAAAGTTAGTAAAAATTACATAGAGGTGTGTGCAGAGGGGGTCGATACAAAGAAGAGTAGGAATTTCTTATAAAACAAAGCAATTTGAATTGCACAAAAAGAATGAAGAGTGAAGTCAGTTGACAGTTGATTGAATGGTTGCGAAAAGAAGTGTGGAGAATAATAGAAGTGTGTTGCAGAGAATACCAAAGGCTACGTTGGAGGGAGAACAACTTGGTTTTCTGCCACAAAGCATTTGAATAGAGATAAGCTTCATTTAAGCACAAATTCATTGTATTTGCTGTGAAAAACTTGAGTAATAAACTATTGAAGCCTACTGGTAATAAATTCATTTGGGTTGTGATAAATGAATGGTGAATTTGCATAATTTTGGCTTCCTGTAGCTGTCATATTTACATTTACATTGCCTAGATTGCATACTTGAAGTGTTATGTTGAAAAGTGGATATGATTTAGTGATGTTGAGTTCTTCTTGTGATCAATTTGGTGATGTATTGCTGCTAGCATTGGTTGTCTGGAAGACCGTGGTGTAGGGGCATCAGGGCCTTAGAAGCATATCTTTTGTCATTTTTGGTTTTAGGTTTGTTAGAATGTTTTGGAGTCTCATAACATCATTTATGACCATTTAGAATCATATGGGTTCATTTTTAGTGTTTTAATTGGGTTTTTGATTTAAAAGTGTAAAGTTGCCAAATTTTGCTAGGGGTTGTCATGCAACTTGGACAAGTTGCGAAAACACAAGAAACTATTGCATTTAAACAAGAAACTGTTACTAATCATTGGGATCAGTTGTAAATGGATGAATACACCTTCAAGTGTCAAAGGGAAGTGTGAAAAACTGATTTTTGAAGTTCTTGGTTAATGAAAGCAAGTTTTTTCCTGTGATTTTTAATGTTCCAGTCTGTTCTGCTTCATTGTACGGCCTATATGTCCCATTTAGTGATCTGAAACTGATTCAAATTTGTTGGCATGTGAATCTACTTTATTTTTATTTTTGTTGCATCGATTTTCATTGAGTTTTTAGTAAGTTATTGCAATTTTCCTAAAAACTGCCAAAACCATACCTAGGGTAACTAGTGAGGCAAAATAATTATGTAACTCAAACTCCCACTGTGGTAAAATCACCAAAACGGGTGGGAAGGTCTGTAATAATGTACTCTACCATGTTTTAAGTTTGTAGGGCCCCAGGACAAAGGTGGAATGTGTTTTCTTTCACCAGTAGGTATGATTTCTGAGTGTATCAGACCCTGTAGCAGCAGTGAAGGCAAGTTTGAATGAAATAAGGAGTGGTTTGGGTTCTTTGTGATTGGTGAAAGTATTGGGAATGTGTGAAAAGGTCTTGCAGACCTGTACCATGGGGTTTTGAGCATTTTTGAAGGGTTAATACAAGTCATTTTATGACTGTCCCAAGAGGACTGCTTTTGCAGTCATAAGCATGGTGCTAGTGTCCAAGCAAGTTGGTGCTTTGAATGAGTCTTGGTAGTGAATACCTGATGGAAACAGTTTTGGAATGTTGTAAGGAGGCCTCCAAGTCAGTGGTTGAGGGTTTGAAGTAGTCTTTATTGATTTGGCTCTAGGCCATTAATGTTTCCTTTCCTAGTTTGAATAACACAAGTCTTGTAAGCCTCATGAATTGTTGCATTGTTGAGCCTCTACAAAGAAGTTGTTATGACCATTCAAGCCCCAAGACAAGTCTGCCATGAAATCTACACTACTCCAAGGTGTTTTGAATCAAGCCTCAAGAGTTCAATGATTAGGGTCTAGAGTGGAGCACTTAGGTGCATCAAATGAAGTTGGTCTAAGAACCCCGTCATTTTGAGTTGTTTTCCTAAAGAAGGTCCTTCCTCTACATCGGACCGTCAAGCTAGGCTGCATCAATTGTCATACCATAATTTTCTAGATCCAAATACCTAGTAATATATATAAATATATAGACATAACATGATAGTTCTAGGGGATGCTACTACTTTTTTCATAAGAGAAGAATGCTACTCTCCATCAAAAGCCTAGGAAGAGTTAATCTCAAAAGCTATTAGAGATAAATACTAATTAGTTTTTTATTTTTCTCGTCATCATTAAGGGATTAAGTATTAGTTCAATTGTAATTAGGATTAAGGGTTGAGGATTAAGGGACTGTAATGTTGTTAACCCCACTGCCACGTGGACATTCATCTAAAAGACTATGAAGTCTTTAAAATATGGGTGTTGCAGCAATTGAAGTCTTATTCCATACCCGAAAGCAATTATCACATTCATCCATGCATTTTGTATATATATGAACTACAATTATGACTACTCAATTCATGGTGATAATCAACATATCTCGTGTGTTGAATAGTGATAAGGCAAAGTGTCATTTATTACAATATTTCTATAGTAATGATGTTGCACAAATATCAATTCCCAATCATATATATCTCAATGCCCTTGACAAGATAATAGGGAAGAACCCAAATCTAAAATGTCATTCAGTCTAATTTATATGTTTATATCATAATAATACTCACATGCACACACATATCAATGATAGATGCACCCTAGTCAATACTACATAAAAAACACAAAGTTTGTTCACATATCATACTCAAATTATGGAATTATATTAATGTGGTTATTGTGAAGAAATATGATCACTGTCCATTTTGCACATATTAGTTCCATAGTAAGAATACTAGGTTCTAATTCAACTACCATTATAATTACCCTCATACATTTCATCATTGGCAATAGTTAGTCAAAATAAACTCTTTAAAAAGGATCACCATGCCCTATTGAAATGATAAAGGTTCCCATTAGGATAAGTTAACAGAGTCAACTAGTAAAGAGTGGTTCCAAAAGTGGTGTAGGAGCACCTTCTCTGTGGTGCAGAGTCCTGTTTTGTTTTTATTTTCAATAAGGCTTTTTAAGCCCCATCATGTTTGTAATAAGGTTTTTTGTCAATTTGGTCACTAGACCTATGTAAACCATGTTTTGGTTTGATGTAATAACACAAGGAGAACATGCAGTTTTCTTGTGAGAGGAGAAATCCAATGGCTAACTATCTTTCAAAGCAGTTTGTATGGTTGGGAGGAATGTAAACTACTGTCTCAAGCCTCTATAGGCGAAGAAGCAGGATGTAATGACAGTGAAGCATGCACGAATGAAGATTTGGATTCTTGATGTGTTTAAACATTGTTCTTTCTAAGTAATTCTCTTTAACAATCTTTCTATATGGTCTATATGATTAGTTGATCATCTAAAATATATTGGAGATGTTCAGGCATTGAAGTAGTTTCCATTTGATAGTAGTCTAGTGTCTTAAAGTGTTGTAGTTTGTGAGATCTCGTTCTTTTTGCAAAGATTGGTTTGAAAACCTAGAAACTAGGGTTCTGTGAATAAATGGATTGTATCTCCTATGTCCACTAAAATCAAGATTCTCATGTTCAGTGTGGTGGAGGAATACAGTGTAAATTTTGTGCTTTCTATGGTTTTGGTCAAACACCCAAGCATCCAAGGAGGTTGGGCATGAGTTGACTAGGCATCTCTATGTGACTAGTCTTTGAAATGATAGGCAAAGTGCTATGAATGGAGTGACCAAATTGATGGTTGATCTAGTGTCTACAGAGGATTGTAGACCCTTTCCATTCTGTCAAGTTTTGTCTCTATGTGCTGGTTTGATGTCTATGAGTTGCAGAGTTATAGAGTTGCCATCGGCGTAACACAGCCCCTTAGGGAAACTTGTAGAAGTTATACTGATCAAAGTGTTGGGCTGATAAGAGGTGTATTGGCGAAGGATGAAGGAAGTCTCGCCAAAGAAACATACATCGGCGCAAGTTTCATATCAATTCACCAAATGTATATTGCAAATGCATATCACAAAAGCATGTTGAGAATGCACCTTTCATTGGATACAAAAGGTGACCGGCCGTAACAGTGAAATAGAATGTATGTTGAGAATGCACCTTTTGTCGGATACAAATAGTGACTAGCTGTAACGGTGAAATCAGAGTAAAGAAACTTTAGCCCACTGGTAATAGCAAGTCAAGCCAAGCATATACAAGTTGGTATATCAGCGTATCAGGAGGACACACAAGGGGTTCACCGACGATTGAAGTCTAGCCAACAAGGTCATGGCCAACCGCCACGGTTAAGGAAAGTGGAAACTTAACCGCCATTGCGGTATCGGCGGGAGATTAGAAGACGCCGTCGATAGAGGAAGTCTCTCCAAAGACAAACTGGAGTTGACTGTCGAGGAGAGTTGAGAGATCAGCTAGAGAAATAGTAAGGTGGCCGACGGGGTCTGTTTAGTCGATGAGAATAGATTGCTGAGACGTAAGATGGTCTCACACCGATACAGTTTGTCACAAGTTGTTCGCTTCCTCTGTGCGCTCTACATCATATTGGTGTTAGAGCCAATATTTGAATTGAAGCAGTGTATGTCAGACGAGGAGATAGAAACTAAGGCTAGCATAATGCCTCCCAAGTCTATGAGCAAAGAAGCCATCAAGAAGATGGTAGAGAATATGCTTGAAGAAAGGTTAAAAGAAGAGAGGTCCAAGGGTAAGAGTAAAGGGGATGGAAGTGCTTCTGATACAGAAGAAGAAGAAGAGGCAGAGGAGAGCCCTCAAGAACAAGATATATCTACAGACCAAAAGGGATTCTTGAATGCACTCAAAGGTGCTCATGGAGATAGTGGCGATCCAAAGATGGATGTTCCTACATTCAATGGGAAACTAGATGGAGATGCCCTCATGGATTGGATTGAAGCCATGTGCAACTATTTTGACTTCAAGGAGTATAGTGACAACAAGAAAGTCAAATTTGCTAAGACAAGATTGAGAGGTTCTGCCCTAGTTTGGTGGAACTATATGCAAGGGGAAAGAGAGAAAGTTGGAAAGAAACCTATCACCCAATGGAGTAGAATGGTGGCCATGCTAAGAGACAAGTTCATGCCATCTGATTATGAGTTGCAGACCATTAGGAAGTTTAATCATCTCAGACAAAAGGATATGGATGTGGCTACATATACTGAAGAATTTCATAGATTGAGCATGAGAGTCAATCACAAGGAGGAGGAGAAAGAGATGGTGGCCACATATCTCGATGGTTTGAGGTATAACATACAAGATGAATTCAGTATGGTGGTTCCTAAAATAGTGGATGAGTGTTTTCTATTAGCCTCTACGGCAGAAGAGAAGTTGAGAAGGAAGAGTGATCAAAACACTAGAGGAAGAGGTGGTAGAAATAATAGGGGAAGAGGCAGTTTTGGTAGAGGACAAACAAGTAGAAATGAAAATCCAAGTCAAAAAGAGTCTCATTCTGATGTAGACCATAGAGGTGGTGGTTTTAGAGGTTGGAGAAGATGAAATGGTAGAGGTAAAAGTGGTGGTACAGGTAGAGGACCTAGAGTTTTCACTGGTAGATGCTATGGCTACAATCAAGTAGGCCATACCATGAGCAAATGCCCTAAGAAGGCAACTAGTTCCCATGATGGTGGAAGAAGGAATCAGTTGTTGAAAGATGAGGATTGCCAAAGTGTGAATTCACCCATTGGTAGTGCTGCACCAGTCCTTGAAGGAGAGAACATGATGATCAAGATGACCTTGATGAAGATGACATTGAAGCAAGAGCCCCCACAAAGGAAGACCCTCTTCAGAACCCAAGGTATAGCATATGGTAAACTTTGTAAAATCATTGTTGATTTGGGTTCTACTGAGAATGTAGTGTCTACTGAAATGGTAGAGAAATGTAAGTTGAAAAGGCTGCCCCATGTTATTCCTCATAAGATCTCTTGGTTGAATAGGAGTCAAAATTACATGGTAGAAGAACAAACTTGGGTTGAGTTTGAGAAAGGTGATTATAAGGACAAGGTACTATGTGAGATTATTCCTATGGATGCTTGTTGCCTTCTTCTTGGACGTCCATGGCAGTATGATGTGAAGGCACAACATGATGGTGAGAAGAACACATAACTCATCACCAAGAATGGAAGGAAGTTTAGGATGGATCCTATGCAAGAGCAGATTGGAGAGAAGAGTAATGACACCAATGTCATGATGGTTAGTGGCAAAGAGTTCTTACACCTCATGAAGGAGAAGGATACCCAAGGGTATGCCTTTATAATGAAGTCTAAAGATAAATTAGGACAGAAAGACAAAAAGCAGAAAGAGGTTCCACTAGAAGTGTAGCAATTGTTGGATAAGTACCAAGATCTTGTGGTAGAGGATACTCCTAACTCCTTACCACCCATGAGAGATATAAGTCATCAAATTGACTTGATTCTAGGTGCCACATTGCCCAATAAGGCTGCCTATAAACTGACACCACAACAAAATGAAGAGGTGGGTAGACAAATTCAAGAACTCTTAGAGAAAGGATTGATTAGAAAGAGTCTTAGTCTATGTGTAGTCCCTAGTGTACTTGCCCCAAAAAAAGATGGGAAGTGGAAACTATGTACGGATTCAAGGGCCATAAATAAGATCACAATAAGGTATAGATTCCCTATGCCAAAGATTGAGGATCTTTTGGACTATCTTGGAGGGTCATGTTATTATTCAAAGATTGATTTGAATTCTGGTTATCATCAAATCAGAATTAGGTAGGAAGATGAATGGAAGACTGCCTTCAAGACAAATGAAGGTCTCTATGAGTGGCTTGTCATGCCATTCGGCCTTAGCAATGCTTCAAGCACATTCATACATTTGATGAATGAGGTACTTGTTGAATTCATTGGCAAATTTGTAGTTGTTTATCTTGATGACATACTTGTTTTCAACAGGACAAAAGAAGAACATGTGAAGCATCTTGGACAAGTGATGAAGAAGTTGCATGAGAGTAAGTTAATGATCAACTTGGATAAGTGTGATTTCATAAAAATTGAACTTGTGCATCTTAGTTTTGTGATTTCTAATGGTTGTTTGAAGATGGACCCCACAAAGGTTGAGGTCATTCTCAATTGGCCTACCCCTAAGACAGTGGGAGATGTTAGAAGCTTCCATGGCTTGGCAACTTTTTATAGGAAGTTCATTAGAGGATTTAGTCACATAAGTGATCCTATTATTAACACCATCAAGGGTGGCATAAAGTGCAAATTAAAATGGACAAGGGAAGCCGATGATAGCTTTGAATTGTTAAAGAAGAAAGTGGTTGAATTACCTACATTGGTACTTCCAGATTTTGACAAAGTTTTTGTAGTGGAATGTGATGCAAGTCAACAAGAAATAGGTGTTGTTCTTAGTCAAGATGGACATCTAGTGGCCTTTTTTTCAGAGAAGTTGAATGAGGCTAAACAAAGGTACTCTACCTATGACCTAGAGCTTTATGCAATGGTGCAAGCTCTCAAAAAGTGGAGACACTATTTGCTGCCCAAAGAATTCATTGTTTTTACTGATAACCATGCTCTTAGCTTTCTAAATAATTAAGAAAAGTTGAATCATAGGCATGTTAAGTGGATCAAACAATTACAGGCCTATACCTTCACTATTAAGCATAAAAAAGGTGTTGGCAACAAAGTGGCTGATGCTTTAAGTAGAAGGATGCTTGTCATACATGAAGTACAGATGGAAAGCATAGGGATAGATTGTTTGAAGGAGTTATACAAGGAGGATGCAGATTTCAAAGATGCTTATGAAGTTTGTGCTAGTTTGGCTAACACTTTTTATGGTGAATATTCAGATTTTATGTTGCATGAAGGTCTCTTATTCAAGGGCAGTTTGCTATGTGTTCCTAAATATTCAATGAGGGATAACATCATCAAAGAGAAGCACAATGGAACCTTAGAAGAACAATTTGGGTTGGACAAGACTTTGGAACAAGTCACTAGATTCTACTATTGGCCAAAAGTACAATCAGATGTAAGGAGATATGTTGCAAGTTGTACCATATGTCAAAAGGCCAAAGGTGTGTCTTCTAATGCTGGTTTGTACCAACCCCTTCCCATTCTCAACAGGCCTTGGGAGAGCATTAGTATGAATTTTGTACTTGGCCTTCCTAAGACAGCAAGGGGTGTGGATAGTGTTTTTGTCATTGTAGACAGATTTACTAAGATGGCTCATTTTGTGCCATGCAAATGCACAAATGATGCATCTCACATTGCTGGTCTCTTTTTCAGAGAAGTGGTTAGAATCCATGGTTTGCCCCTTTCAATTGTCACTAATAGAGACTCCAAGTTTGTTGGTCATTTATGGAGGACCTTATGAAGAAAATTAGGAACACAATTGTCTTTCTCATCAGCCTACCATCCACAAATTGATGGTCAGAATGAGGTTGTTAATAGGTCCTTAGGAAACCTTCTAAGATGCCTTACCAAGCAGCATGGGTTGGATGGGACTTGGTGATCAGTCAAGCTAAGTATGCTTACAATGATTCAGTGAATAGAAGCACTAGGAGGAGTCCATTTGAAATTGTTTATGGTTTCCATCCAAGAGGACCAATTGAACTCAAAGACCTACAAGGTTGGGATAAGAGGATTGCTCTAGGAGAAGATTTTACTGCCACCATGAAGGCAGTTCATGATCAAGTCAAAGTTTAGTTGGAAAAAATAGTCTCTAAATACATGGATAGGGCAGATCTCAAAAGGAGAGATGTATAGTTCAAGGTGGGAGATTTGGTGATGGCCTATCTAAGGAAGGAAAGATTGCCTAAAGGACATCCAACCAAGCTTCTGATGAAGAAAATAGGACCATGCAAGGTAGTGCATAAGTTCGGCCCAAATGCTTATGAAATAGAACTGCCATCTAGTCTAGGTATTTCTCCCATATTCAATGTTTCAGATCTCTTTCCATATAGACCTCCATTGAATGTTGAAGATGGATCAGATGTTGTGATTGAAGATGAAGATTGGGTCAGAGATCTACCAACAAGTAATCCTTTACAATTGGAATGCATCTTAGATTCCAAGGTTGTCAAAAAGACAAGGAAGGGTGTGTACATGGAGTACTTGGTCAAATGGCAGGATTTTCCTGATTCAGAGGCTACATGGATGAGTGAGGCAGACATCTTGAAGCATGGAAAGACACTCCAACAGTTGGCAACTCAAGGGACTTGAGTTTCTCTTGTAGGGGGAGTATTGTGCAGGAGCACCTTCTCTATGGTGCAGGAGTCTTGTTTTGTTTTTGTTTTCAATAAGGATTTTTAAGCCCCATCATGTTTGTAATAAGGTTTTTTGTCAATTTGGTCACTAGGCCTATGTAGACCATGTTTTGGTTTGATGTAATAACACAAGGAAAACATGCAATTTTCTTGTGAGAGGAGAAATCCAACGGCTAACTATCATTCAAAGCAGTTTGTACGGTTGGGAGGAATGTAAACTATTGTCTCAAGCCTCTATAAGCGAAGAAGCAGGATGTAATGATAGTGAAGCATGCACGAATGAAGATTTGGATTCTTGATGTGTTGAAACATTGTTCTTTCTAAGTAATTCTCTATAACAATCTTTATGTATGGTTTGTACAGTTAGTTGATCATCTGAAACTGATTGGAGATGTTTGGCATTGAAGTAGTTTCCATTTGATAGTAGTCTGGTGTCTTAAAGTGTTGTAGTTTGTGAGATCTTGTTCTTTTTGCAAAGACTAGTATGAAAACCTAGAAACTAGGGTTCTGTGAATAAATGGACTATATCTCCTCTATCCACTGAAATCAAGATTCTCATGTTCAGTGTGATGGAGGAATACAGTGTAAATTTTGTGATTTTTGTGGTTTTGGTCAAACACCCAAGGATCCAAGGAGGTTGGGCATGAGTTGACTAGGCATCTCTATGTTACTAGTGTTTGAAACGATAGGCAAAGTGTTGTGAATGGAGTGACCAAATTGATGGTTGATCTAGTGTTTCCAGAGAATTGTAGACCCTTTCCATTCTGTCAAGTTTTGTCTCTGTATACTCGTTTGATGTCTATGAGTTGCAGAGTTACAGAGTTGCCATCAGCGTAACACAACCCCTCGAGGAAACTTGTGGAAGTTATACCGATCAAAGTGTTGGGCCAATAAGAGGTGTATCGGTGAAGGACAAAGGAAGTCTCACCGAAGAAACATACATCGGCGCAAGTTTCATATCGATTCACCGAATGTATATTGCAAATGCATATCATAAAAGCATGTTGAGAATGTATGTTGAGAATGCACCTTTCGTTAGATACAAAAGGTGACCAGCCATAATGGTGAAATAGAATGTATGTTGAGAATGCACCTTTCGTCGGGTACAAATGGTGACTGGTCGTAACGGTGAAATCTAGGTAAAGAAACTTTAGCCCACCAGTAATAGCAAGTCAAGCCAAGCATATAAAAGTTGGTATATTGGCATATCAGGAGGACACACAAGGGGTTCGCCGATGATCAAAGTCTAGCCGACAAGGTCATGGCCAACCACCATGGTTAAGGCAAGTGAAAACTTAACCGCCATCGGGGTATCAGCACGAGATTAGAAGATGCCACCGATAGAGGAAGTCTCTCCAAAGACAAAGTGGAGTTGACTGTCGAGGAGAGTTGAGAGACTGGCCAGAGAAATAGTAAGGTGGCTGACAGGGTCTTTTTAGCCAATGAGAATAGATCGCTAAGGCATAAGATGGTCTCACACCGATACAGTTTGTGACAAGTTGTTCGCTTCCTCTGTGCACTCTGCATCAAAAAGGCATGTATATTAATAATTCCTACAATGTTAGCTTATCAACCAAGAGCTCTTAGTTAAGGTCTTTAACTATTTCTAATTAACCTTCATACCCTATACCTAACCTTCATACCCTATACCTAGCCACTAATATCATGCAAAATATAGTCCTTAACATGGTGAAACAACACATCCTATATCGTGAAACCTAGAATATCAGTCACTGACATACAAAGATTAAACCATTAGAGTGTTTTAATACAACATGTTACAAGTGATCATATGAGTTGTAGCCTAAACCACTATAAGGTGACCTCCTCCTTAAAGATTAGCCACTGATGCACAAAGGCAACACCTTTATCTCCTCAAGCCTTCAACCAATGTTCTATATGAAAATAAGTGTATCTAAGGGAATGAGTGGCTAATCAAACACTAATAAGTTTATAATTCTCTAATTCGTACCAACAAAAATCAACTACATGGGTAAGCTATTCCATTCCAAGGTGTGTCCAACCTTCATAGGGTAGTTGTTAGTTTTTAGATTCCCTAATTAAGATACCTTGGTATACCAGCATTAGCATATCATACATGTCAATGTGAGATTACTCTAATCAACCCATATAGTTCATGTATGGATCTAAATTCATGGATGTAATTTCTCAATACAAAGAACTATGATTTTTTATAGTTCAAAAAACACTCTAAGAATGTGATTGGAGATAAATAGCATAAGAGACTATAATAACACATTCATCTTAGTAATAAAAATTCAAGACATCAAAAAACACTCTAAGAATGTGATTGGAGATGAATAGCATAAGAGACTATAATAACACATTCATCTTAGTAATAAAAATTCAAGACATCAAAAAACACTCTAAGAATGTGATTGGAGATGAATAGCATAAGAGACTATAATAACACATTCATCTTAGTAATAAAAATTCAAGACATCTATTTATTTTAGGGATTCTCATTTTAAGAGCAAGGGGCTTTTCCTAGTAGGTATTTTGAAGATATAAAATGGATGGTGATGATGATGGAAGGTCTTTATGTTAGCACTCTATAAATTTTCAATGTTGCTAGAATAACTGCTCTTTTGGAACTTGTTGATAACTTGCCTTGGTTCAAAATGGTTAAGATTAGTTAATGCTCTCCTCACTTGCTATGCGTTGCTTAATGTTTCTCCTACCTAGACTCTTGGGACTTTTTTCAGTACATTTTTGCTTGTGCCGCTCTATTGGATATGTATGTTTAAATGTATGTATTTTTTGGGGTCTTAATGGCCGGATGTGGCCCCTCTCTCATATTTAATATTTAATAATAATAAACAAATTTTAATATATAAAAAATATATAATAATACATATTTTAAATGAGCACAATAAATCGAGTGCCCTCCCTTATCTTCACATGTCGGCTGCTGGAGGATTAAATAAAACCATATATATGTTCCTCCTCTGCTACTACCGTTATTCAGTTGTAAGAAGTTTGGTTGTTAATATAGCAGTATTTATTCTGTTAAATCCAAGAGGGGTTTGAGGAGATTTAGAGAAGAATAAAAAGATGCAGATATTCGCGAAGACCCTAACAGGAAAAATAATCACCCTTGAGGTTGAGAGCAGTGATACAATCGACAATGTCAAGGCAAAAATTCAAGACAAGGAGATCAGCAGCGGTTGATATTTGCTGGGAAACAGTTGGAAGATGGACGAACTCTTGCAGATTATAATATTCAGAAGGAATCAACGCTGCATTTGGTGTTGAGGTTAAGGGGAGGTATTTCCATCAAGGTAAAAACCCTTACCTGAAATGAGGTAGAGATTGATATTGAACCCACTGATACCATCGAGCGGATCAAAGAGCGGGTCGAGGAAAAGGAAGGAATACCACCTGTACAGTAATGGCTCATCTATGGTGGAAGACAAATGAATGGTGACAAAACAGCCAAAGAATATGCTATTGAGGGGGGTTCTGTTCTCCATCTTGTGCTGGCATTGCGTGGTGGTTGGTAATGGAATTGTTTAGAAGTATATTTTTATCAAGCGCCAGTGATAGTCGTCATTCTTCAGTATGCAACAAGTCATAATATGTTGTTTGTATCCCTGTTATTGTCAAGGTTTGTATTTGGAAGGAGTGGAGAGATATTTTTAAATGAAAGGAATGATTTTTTTTTAAAACCTAAACACTTGCATCTTTAAGAGGGGTGGAGTGGTATTCTTTATAGGAAAATAATAATATTATTAACTTAAATGTATTAATTATGATTTGATATTTTTACATCATAAAGATTTCATTTGTGGAAAATTTTGATTTTTCACATTATTGATTTATGGTAACTTGAAAATGGTTTAATAGCAAGTTAGAAAGTTGTTTGTGGCATAACACAATCCTTACTAACAATGGATAACATTCATCATCTCTATTGTAGGTTATATTGAAGCCCTCTTCAAGCACCAAGCCAAGTGGGGGATCAAGTTCTTAAAATTTTCTACTAAGTCATGCCTTCTCCTAGAGTAGATTGGTTATTTACAGTGAAGTTGGATATCATGTAGTAGGTTTAAGCTATGGTTATTTTACTATGAATATATAGAATCTATGTATCAAGAACCATTAGTGTAGGAGCTTTACTATTAAAAACATGGAAATAGAAACAATAGTGCCTCTAGAAGGTTTTTGTTAAACATCCCATGTGGGATTTTCTAATCTACACCTCAATAAGGTTTTGGATAGCAAGCCCTTCATAATGGAGTAGCCAAAAATATGTTTTTTTTTCTTGATTTGAATATAATAAGTATGGCCCCTAAGGCCAATTTCATTGATAAAAAAATTAAACAATTCTTAAGTAAAATTAAATAATGTAAAAAATAAAACAAGTGTCCATGTAGTGGCAAGTACATGGCTTTGTAGTATTGTAATAATCACATTTATTTTGTAACTAAAAAATATTAGAATTTTGGATGAATATTAATTGTATGATAATAAGTATTTTATTTTATTTTTATTATATAAGTATTTTAAATTTTGATTATTATAATGTATTATATTAATTAATGTATTAAATTTTAATCTAGTATAGATATATTAAATCTATCTACATTTAAAAAAAAAAAATGTGCTATTTTATTTTTATAATAGTTGAGTTTTTTTTAATTTAGAACTAATTTGAAATTTTATTTAGTTAAAGATATATTTTATAAATAATTATTAAGTAAATAAAAATAACTCACAAAATGGTGAGTTTTATTCTTGATTATTAGAGCATGGGAAATTTTGATAGGAGTAAATAACAATAACCTTTATAGGAAAATAATAATATTATTAACTTAAATGTATTAATTATGATTTGATATTTTTACACCATAAAGATTTCATTTGTGGGAAATTTTGATTTTTCACATTATTGATTTATGGTAACTTGAAAATGGAAATAGAAGCAATAGTGCCTCTAGAAGGTTTTTGTTAAAAATCCCATGTGGGATTTTCTAGTCTACACCCCAATAAGGTTTTTGATAGCAAGCCCTCCATAATGGAGTAGCCAAAAATATGTTTTTTTTTTCTTGGCTTAAATATAATAAGTATGGCCTCTAAGGCCAATTTCATTGATAAAAAAATTAAACAATTCTTAAGTAAAATTAAATAATGTAAAAAATAAAACAAGTGTCCATGTAGTAGCAAGTACATGGCTTTGTAGTATTGTAATGATCACATTTATTTTGTAACTAAGAAATATTAGAATTTTGAATGAATATTAATTGTATGATAATAAGTATTTTAATTTTTTTATTATATATGTATTTTAAATTTTGATTATTATAAGTATTATATTAATTAATGTATTAAATTTTAATCTAGTATAGATATATTAAATCTATCTACATTAAAAAATAAAAAATATGTGCTATTTTATTTTTAAATAGTTGTATTTTTTTCAATTTAGAACTAATTTGAAATTTTATTTATTTTTCTTAAGTGATATTTTATTTAGTTAAAGATATATTTTATAAATAATTATTAAGTAAATAAAAATAACTCACAAAATGGTGAGTTTTATTCTTGATTATTAAAGCATGGGAAATTTTGATAGGAGTAAATAAAAATATTGATAGCATGTTTTTAATAGAATCTATGTATCAAGAACCATTAGTGTAGGAGCTTTACTATTAAAAACATGGAAATAGAAATAACAATAACCTTTATAGGAAAATAATAATATTATTAACTTAAATGTATTAATTATGATTTGATATTTTTACACCATAAAGATTTCATTTGTGGGAAATTTTGATTTTTCACATTATTGATTTATGGTAACTTGAAAATGGAAATAGAAGCAATAGTGCCTCTAGAAGGTTTTTGTTAAAAATCCCATGTGGGATTTTCTAGTCTACACCCCAATAAGGTTTTTGATAGCAAGCCCTCCATAATGGAGTAGCCAAAAATATGTTTTTTTTTTTCTTGGCTTGAATATAATAAGTATGGCCTCTAAGGCCAATTTCATTGATAAAAAAATTAAACAATTCTTAAGTAAAATTAAATAATGTAAAAAATAAAACAAGTGTCCATGTAGTAGCAAGTACATGGCTTTGTAGTATTGTAATGATCACATTTATTTTGTAACTAAGAAATATTAGAATTTTGAATGAATATTAATTGTATGATAATAAGTATTTTAATTTTTTTTATTATATATGTATTTTAAATTTTGATTATTATAAGTATTATATTAATTAATGTATTAAATTTTAATCTAGTATAGATATATTAAATCTATCTACATTAAAAAATAAAAAATATGTGCTATTTTATTTTTAAATAGTTGTATTTTTTTCAATTTAGAACTAATTTGAAATTTTATTTATTTTTCTTAAGTGATATTTTATTTAGTTAAAGATATATTTTATAAATAATTATTAAGTAAATAAAAATAACTCACAAAATGGTGAGTTTTATTCTTGATTATTAGAGCATGGGAAATTTTGATAGGAGTAAATAAAAATATTGATAGCATGTTTTTAATAGAATCTATGTATCAAGAACCATTAGTGTAGGAGCTTTACTATTAAAAACATGGAAATAGAAATAACAATAACCTTTATAGGAAAATAATAATATTATTAACTTAAATGTATTAATTATGATTTGATATTTTTACACCATAAAGATTTCATTTGTGGGAAATTTTGATTTTTCACATTATTGATTTATGGTAACTTGAAAATGGAAATAGAAGCAATAGTGCCTCTAGAAGGTTTTTGTTAAAAATCCCATGTGGGATTTTCTAGTCTACACCCCAATAAGGTTTTTGATAGCAAGCCCTCCATAATGGAGTAGCCAAAAATATGTTTTTTTTTTCTTGGCTTGAATATAATAAGTATGGCCTCTAAGGCCAATTTCATTGATAAAAAAATTAAACAATTCTTAAGTAAAATTAAATAATGTAAAAAATAAAACAAGTGTCCATGTAGTAGCAAGTACATGGCTTTGTAGTATTGTAATGATCACATTTATTTTGTAACTAAGAAATATTAGAATTTTGAATGAATATTAATTGTATGATAATAAGTATTTTAATTTTTTTTATTATATATGTATTTTAAATTTTGATTATTATAAGTATTATATTAATTAATGTATTAAATTTTAATCTAGTATAGATATATTAAATCTACCTACATTAAAAAATAAAAAATATGTGCTATTTTATTTTTAAATAGTTGTATTTTTTTCAATTTAGAACTAATTTGAAATTTTATTTATTTTTCTTAAGTGATATTTTATTTAGTTAAAGATATATTTTATAAATAATTATTAAGTAAATAAAAATAACTCACAAAATGGTGAGTTTTATTCTTGATTATTAGAGCATGGGAAATTTTGATAGGAGTAAATAAAAATATTGATAGCATGTTTTTAATAGAATCTATGTATCAAGAACCATTAGTGTAGGAGCTTTACTATTAAAAACATGGAAATAGAAATAACAATAACCTTTATAGGAAAATAATAATATTATTAACTTAAATGTATTAATTATGATTTGATATTTTTACACCATAAAGATTTCATTTGTGGGAAATTTTGATTTTTCACATTATTGATTTATGGTAACTTGAAAATGGAAATAGAAGCAATAGTGCCTCTAGAAGGTTTTTGTTAAAAATCCCATGTGGGATTTTCTAGTCTACACCCCAATAAGGTTTTTGATAGCAAGCCCTCCATAATGGAGTAGCCAAAAATATGTTTTTTTTTTCTTGGCTTGAATATAATAAGTATGGCCTCTAAGGCCAATTTCATTGATAAAAAAATTAAACAATTCTTAAGTAAAATTAAATAATGTAAAAAATAAAACAAGTGTCCATGTAGTAGCAAGTACATGGCTTTGTAGTATTGTAATGATCACATTTATTTTGTAACTAAGAAATATTAGAATTTTGAATGAATATTAATTGTATGATAATAAGTATTTTAATTTTTTTTATTATATATGTATTTTAAATTTTGATTATTATAAGTATTATATTAATTAATGTATTAAATTTTAATCTAGTATAGATATATTAAATCTATCTACATTAAAAAATAAAAAATATGTGCTATTTTATTTTTAAATAGTTGTATTTTTTTCAATTTAGAACTAATTTGAAATTTTATTTATTTTTCTTAAGTGATATTTTATTTAGTTAAAGATATATTTTATAAATAATTATTAAGTAAATAAAAATAACTCACAAAATGGTGAGTTTTATTCTTGATTATTAGAGCATGGGAAATTTTGATAGGAGTAAATAAAAATATTGATAGCATGTTTTTAATAGAATCTATGTATCAAGAACCATTAGTGTAGGAGCTTTACTATTAAAAACATGGAAATAGAAATAACAATGCCTCTAGAAGGTTTTTGTTAAACATCCCATGTGGGATTTTCTAATCTACACGCCAATAAGGTTTTTGTTAAACATTGGTATCATCAATGAGTTGTTTTACATCAGTTTGTTTTTTAAAAATACTAATGAAAGTTAATCTATGTAATGATGGATTACTAGCAAGATAATTTTAAAGAAAAACTAAGTGCCTGGGTTAGAAGCATTGAACTATTTCTATGTGTAACTGTGATTTTGAGAATAAAACTAAGAGATCTTTGTCCATGGTTTGTTGCTTAAGCTAATAACACAGCACAATGTTTTGTCTACATGTCTTGATTACACTTGTAATTTTTCTATTGTTTAATATATTTTTAGGATTATTACTTAACTATTATTTGAGAGAAACAACCAATTATTTATGTATACACTCTTGAGTTAAAGATTAGATATTTAGTTGCTCCTACATATAGAGGAACACCCAAGTTTTAGTTCCCATATATATAGAACACCCAAGTTTTAATTCCAAATTTCTAGCAAAAAGCATGATTCTAGGAAACAATATTGTCTTTGAGATTCCGTTTTTGTGTTACTTGCATCTAAGAAAGTGTAATGCCTATGTAGTCATGCATTTAATATTTGTATCCCATTTCTCCATGTTTTAACAAAGAACGTGTTTCTAGAAAATAATATTGCCCTTTAGATTGCATTCTTTTATTATTTGTATTTAAAATAGAGTAATCTTTGTAGTTGTGCACTTAATATTTGTAACGCGTTGTTTTTATTCAAAAAATAGTTAAATTAGTTGTTTATTCAAAAATATTTGATATGGACACTAAGTAAAAGACATAAGTGACATAAACTCTCCCTCTAATATACTAATTTTTCACACAATCTAGTTGCTTTAGTCGTGAGATCCCCAAGCTATCTTGTTGAATCATTGCCAAAATATATACGGAGTTCTGTGGTGAATGTCAGATTCAGAACTTTCTTTCAATTAACCAATAGGCTTATTAGTGGCAGCTTTTTGCTCCCGGAAATCTTGGACGCCGAAATGTCGGACGCTGGAAATGTCGGATGTCGGAAAACGTTTACACCGTTAGGGTTTGTCATTTTCGGGGGCCGGTAACTGTTAGTTTACAATGCTCACTCTCCGGTTGCCCAATCCTTGCGTCATTACAGACAATATAAGTGGGCAATCCCCCAATGTACCTAAGAAGGGACCTGCACCACTGGTACTGATAGTTGGAATCATATTTGTAGTTTCTCTGGCAATTTTACTGGTAGGAGCGCATTTGTTTTACAGAAAATTTCAATATGTGGCTCTTTGCAGGAATGTCGGATTCAAGGACAACAGCTATCCCAGTGATGAATGGCCATGGCGGCTGACTGCATTTCAGAGACTAAGTTTCACAAGCACAGACATGCTGGCCTGCATAAAGGAAAGCAACATCATAGGAATGGGTGGAACAGGAACCGTTTACAAGGCAGAGATGCCCGGCGGTGAGATCGTTGCAGTGAAGAAGCTTGGAGAAGCCATGAAAATGCCAAAGATTACAAGGACCCAGGCATCCTAGCAGAGGCAGATGTCTAGGGAACATTAAGACATAGAAATTTAGTGAGACTGTTGACCTACTGTTACAACAATGTGAACCCGACGCTCATCTACGAGTACATGCCCAATGGAAGCCTGGCAGAAGCCTTGCACGGAAAGGAAGCCTCACAGAACAACATGTTGGCAGATTGGGTTACAAGATATAACATTGCTGTGGGGATCGCACAGGGATTATGCTATCTCCACCATGATTGCTTTCCCTTGGTTGTACACAGAGATATCAAATCAAACAATATTCTTCTTGACTCCAATCTTGATGCCCGCCTTGCTGACTTTGGAGTGGCAAAGCCCGTTGAGAACAATGAATCAATGTCAACTGTTGCTGGCTCCTATGGTTACATTGCTCCAGGTTAGTATGTACATTAACAATTTTTGCTTTTGAATTAACCAGTGTTTATAACCTGTCCCTACTCATCTTTGCTGTTGAAGTAGTTCCCCACACAGAATATGTCAGCAGGTGATCTCAGTCACATGGGGTTTGTCCACAATGACCATGGACCATAGGTGATTCCAGCAACTCAAGCATTACAGCTAATTGCATGAGGAATTACCTCAATCTTGAAAATCTATAGAAGTCGAATAGCTTCATTTCTGTGTAGCTCAATCACCTCAATCCTACAAACTGCAAAGCCAAAACCCTAATAGCATAGTTACTAGGAGATGGGGGTATGGGGACTGGGATGCTAATTAAATTAGGATGCATGATAAATGATTAAGAAGATGACTATATCATATGTAAATATAGTCACTTGAAATTTTGGGTATGGGGACACTAAAAAATTTAGAGTACACAAGTAAATGATTAAGAAGACAGTCAAATTATATAAATGTAGTCATCAGAAATTGTGGGTATGGGGATTTTATCATATAAATAGTCACCCGAAATTGTGGGTATGGGGAGGCCAATCAAATTCGAAGTAAATGATTAATAACAGTTATATTATATAAATGTAGTCAGCAGAAATTGTGGGTATGGGATCACCAATCAAAGTAGAATACACAAATAAATGATTAAGAAAATAACTATATTATATATAAATGTAGTCACCAGAAATTGTGGATATGGGGATGGGGATGCAGTTGGGGTTCCTATAATAGAGTTACCTTGTAACTATGCCCAAGTCTCCCTTCTGCAGTGCCACTAATTACCTTATGCAAAGGCCTATTCATCGATATAGAATAGGCATTTGCCATTGTTCAGGGGATCTTAGTGACATGGGGATTGACATACCAGGACTGCCAGATCTTTTACTTAATGCTCCCCGGTTAAGGCTAACCACAGGAGTAATTAGTACCCAGTCCCGTAAAACCATAAAAAACCCAATAGCGCCATCTCTGTGTTGCTCATTCACTCCAAAACTTTAATAAGCCCAATAGTATCACCTCTACATATCCTGGAAAAGTGTCTGCACTGTCCAAGTATATAAATAGATTTTCTGTTTTACATTAGTGTGAAGGTGCTGATGTCCAAATCATCACTGTTCTCATTGCAGAATATGGATACACCTTGAAGGTGGATGAGAAGAGTGATATATACAGTTTTGGGGTGGTTCTAATGGAGCTTCTGAGTGGTAGGAGGCCAATTGAACCTTTTGAATTTGGAGAGGGAATGAACATTGTAGTGTGGATGAGATCCAAAACATGGAGTTAAGGAAGGTATAGAAGGCTTTGGATCCCAATGTTGCAGGCTCTTCCAATTCGGTAAAAGAGGAGATGATTTTAGTGCTGAGGATTGCTTTGTTGTGCACCAGCAGAGTGCCAAGGGACAGGCCTTCCATGAGAGACGTGGTCACCATGTTGGGTGAAGCCATGCCCAGAAGAAAAAGCACTGCAAATACTAAAGATGCTCAGCATTTTCATCACCATGAATGCAGTCTGCAAATAATGCAGTCCACCTTGTCTACTTGTGGTGATCATCTCCATTACCAGCATTGGGAAGAAAAATTACAGTGGCATATATTATAAGATGAGAGTCCGAAGCATTGCATCATCACCCTCGTGTAGTATCTCCATCTCCCATATATTTTTTTAGTTTGTAAAAGTAATCTACTTTGAAGATAACAGTTGTAAGAAGGCATTCTATTAGTTGGAATCTTGTTTTGCCATGTATATCTGTATTACTTAATGTGCATTGGTGCATGTGAGGATTTAATTGTATTATACTTACCATATTCAATTACAATGCTGATTATAATGGGTGTAATCTTATTTCTGACTTCCACAGTTTTGAATGGGTTGCCTTGGTCACCTTGGTAGTAACTGCTCTTTTTGCAGATTGGTTGCCTTCAAGTTGTGCATTTGAAATTTTAATATTAATTATTTAATAGTGTATTTAACATTTATGTATGATGGCTTCTAGCTCGGGCCAAGTAATGTGATGATGAAGCTTATTGTGGAAACATTGCTCTGACAGGGAATTTGTTTGAAGAAGTTCCAACATAGTTAATGTCCTAATAATTCTTGTTAAAAAAGATTAATGTGACACCTGTGTAGCTTATCTTGCAAAGCCCATCTCATACCAGCATATTTTCATTCATCAACGTATAACATATTAGAACTGTTGTGACGTCGTCCAACATCGCCCCATCGAGCGTGGGGACCCCTGAGTTTTGTGTTTTTGACTGTGGTCTTGTTTGGAGGTTCTTTTCTAGGCAAGGCGGTTTGCAAGTGTCGAGGAGATGTATTGTAATCCATTTATTGCTTGAAGGATGCCAATGGTCTTCTCCTGCATTAAGTCATACCTGGGTCAGATGTAATTGGAAAATTGCCCAAGTCTGAATTTTGAGGGTGCCAATGCCTTCAAGGATGTGATCACGAGTGGTCAGCTTCATGAGCAAAGCTTGGATCAGAATATTGTCATGAGGCGTGAGTTAAGCGAAGAGGCTTGTTTCAACGTTGATCAAATTTCAAACATCATGTGAGTTTAATGAACACTCAAGGACCACTTTAGCACAAATTTTTTGTCCTCTTGCAAAGTCGCGCATGAGCTATCTAAAAGTCTGCTGAAAGCTTAAAATGCCAAGTCGATCGATGAAGGTGGAAATTCAAAGAGCCCCTGCCCATGTGCATCCTTTAAAAGATTTTGTAGTTGGAATTTTGGTGATTATATAGAGCATCCAAAAGCCTGCTCCAACTCATGTAAGATTGATTGGTAGATGACTTACAATGCATAAAATACCCTAACTATTCATGGAGCGCACTCATTTCAAATGCTCACACGGGTAGACGTTTTCAATCACCCTACAGCACATTGGGATGTTTCTTTTATTACACAGCATGCCCGCTCCTCCCTAGATCTCCGCCTAAGCGGACTTTATTTACCTTGTGGCATTGCTTTTGTTTTTCTATTCTCTTAACAATCTAAATGACCGCTTGAGCGGATTTTCATGACTTGTCGAGAACTCTTCATGTTTGAGTTAGTCTTCGGTGGGCTTGAGTGACCGTTTGAGCGGGGTATCTTTGGCATAGCGTGGTTATTAATGGACCTTTGGTGGTTCTTCAAAACATCACATAAACATTCTATTCTTAGCATCACGTCTGGTGTGAAGTATAACATCTACTCCGGGTTGATCACTTGAGTCTTGGCAAAGGTTAAATGTGTGGTGAGGTTTTCTCGAAACATATGGCACACCCTCGTAAATACAAGGAGGGACGGACTTTTAAGAGTCCACTGCAATTCCTACATTGTGCACATTGAAATGGAAAGACCGCCAGGATGGTGTTAAGTCTTAAGTTCGCAAAATATACTTTTTGGCCAAATGTGGTGGGATCTCAAACATTCGCTCAGACCCACTGTAATACTGTCACCTCTTTGGCAATCATGAAGATACTGATTGAAGGCATCATTGAACAATTCTATGCAGAATGACTCTATTCTATTCTTAGCATTCAATTAAATAGGCACTGCACTCTAAAAAACACATGGATAGTGAGTTAATTAGGATTCGTGGTAGGAGTATTGAGGCGCGTATCTTTCAAATATTGTTTTGTCCAATTCTTAGCCCCACGACTGATTCAAGTAATGTCATTTATGATGTAGAAGAAGTGGAGCACGTTGTTTATGCTGGCAAAATCTTTTGGACATTTATTAAATGACAGTGCCAACTTTTTGAGCATGCATGGTATGCGCTGTCCTCTAGAGAAAGCGATATCACTGAATGACACAATAGGGATTCGAGGGTGTTTTGTCATTCGTTCTAACAATGAGCTTCGTCTCCTGCATCAGTATTTAGAAGCCTGACTATGTTCATGAGTTTTGTCTGCAGGAGGGGATCCTTATGAGGTCTTTCTAAATTGGTGCTTGGACATTAAGCTAGTTAATATTACATAATCTGCCTTGTATGCTCAAAACTTCCTGAGTGCAGGTTTAAGAGTGTCTTCCTTGGCTGGAGTCTTCGAAAGTTTAAAAGGTCACCTTCTATTACTTGGAAATCGACCTCCCCTCCATTAAACAAATGCATGATTACAACATAAGATTATTGCAGGTCCATCAGTAGATTAGCTTCGACAAAGGAAAATAGGAGCTGAATGTGTTAATGAGACATTTGGACATTTTATTCTCACAGGAATCACGTTATTATTTTTTTTTAGCAGAGGGGTGAGATAAATTGAAATCTTACATTCAATTAATCCCGCATGTATTAAATGTAGGTTTTTTTTACTATTATCTTGTTACTAAGTGTAATTTTCAAGATTTTGACATAAAGCGGTTGTGCAGGTGAAGGATGGGTGCGAAGGATAGACAAGCACTGATGAGAAGTGACATGAAGGGAACGTGGCCAGAAACAAAGATCACTTTGAAGTGGCGAAACCTCTGTGACACTAATCTGGGGAAGACTAATATGGAAGAGATTCAGCAAAATTTGTACAAGCCCAATCCATCGGATCTAATCAGGCAAATGTTGAAGAACAGGATTGTGCAAGCTGCTTGTTTCCCGCCAGCAATGCTATGTCCAGAACTGATGTTAGAATGCGCCAAGCATTATAATCATCAAAAGAGATGTATTATGACTAGAGAGGGCAAAGCACTTGCTTATCTAAGAAAGGAGGGAATCGCGGAAGCTTTTGACATTCCCTCATACAAAACTACTACATTCTGTGACAAGGAGTCTTCTTTGCAACTTTATTTGGCTGGACCTGAGAAATGTATGGAAGTGATAAACAATAGTTGGTTGGTGCAACCAAGGCCACATGTGAGTAAGGTGCCTAAAAAATATCACAAGTTTGACTTTCAGCAAGAAATCAACTATATGGTTGTGTTTTTGAACTGCATCATGGGCTGCCCACAATCGGCAAATTTTGAGCCCTGGATGTTCTTCTTCATCAAAGATATCATGAGCGGGAAGACAATGATAGATTGGGCTAAAATGATCAACAGTAATATCGATGATCAGTTAAAGGTTTTGCAAGAGACAAAAACATTTTACATGAGCTCATATATTATATATATGCTTGCCAGAAATGAGAGATATCTAGGACTGAATTGCAAGGGGAGAGTTGGAAACGGAGAAGAACAGTTCAAGGTTTATGTCTGCTATCCTCAGCTACACTTGCAGGCTATATCGCATTACAAAAAATTTAATGATGCCTTTTCCATGCACATTGTTAGATTGTTACAAGGCATCTCATGCAGGAGATTGTCGAAGGAGGCCATGAACTTCATAGCTAAATACGGAAAGTGGTTTATTCAGTTTCCAAGATTCACATACATCCGTGTGGAGGGCTTCTCGTCATTTCCGTACAGGTTGCCTAGATACCCCACTGAGAGAATGGTGTTACTGGAAGTTGCAAGATAGCTGGTTGCATTTGACAAAGTTCAGAGAAAGAGGAAAAAGACCACAACAAAGTTTCCAATCAGCATCAGGAGGCTTGAGACTTGCATGTCATTAAAAGCAGCTAAAAATTTAGATAGAGTTGCAGGCTTACAACTTGGTGTGCCACAATGATGCACGCAGTAACTTTGATCCATTTGGCATAGTCAAACAGAAGTTTGGGAGCAAATACAAGCACAGACCACAGCTCGAGGATCACTGGATAGATGCATATGATGACATAGAAATAAGAAAGAAAAGTTGCTACCGATTGTCTTTGGATCTAGTCAGAGCAACAAGAGTGATCAACATTTCAGACCAGCTTGAGGAGAATCACAAAAGATTTTCACAAAGTTTGTATGAAGAGAAGAGGGATAAGCCCTTCACCATCAATTGGTCAAAACAAGAAGTTGCACGCAATGATGATTTGATGATGCCAATTGTAGCGCATACAAGAAAGTATGTAGACTTCCAAATTCGTAGACTTCAGGAGAAAAATGTCCAATTGACTTACAACTTGATGGGAGGAGTTAGTGTATATCAGTCCAAGGATACTTCAAGTAGTGGGTCATCCGGTAATTCCAATGGTTCAGAGGGTGAAGGTGATGATCCACATGAGGATATTCAGCCAAGTAAGAAGGCAAAGACTAATGATCAGAAGGCAGCTAGTGCATTTTCAAGACAGGAGGGTAATAATAAAATAAATATTGATGAAGATGAAGTAAGACATGATGAGCAAATAGCTTTGAAAGTCCAAGATGATTAGGGAAATAAACAAGGTAATCAAATTGGTGAAGTGGTGTCAAAATCATCTAAGGAACAAGAAGTGGTCATGATAGAAACAGAAGCTGAAAATCAAAATGACAAAGAGTTGTATGAGATTGATGAAGAGGCTCTTCCCACTGTTCAGCACAAGGGAGTTCAAGAAGAAAGTCAGGAGGACTTGTCCGATCTACCTGAGTGGTTAAGAGATCGGGTCAAGGAGAAGTCTGTTATTGAAAGGGAACCCATCCTAAGTTTGGAAGACTTGCTGAGCAGAGCCAAAACTAACAATGGAAAGCAGAAAATTACTAAATTCTCAAAGATCATAAGAGGCAGCTCGGGGTCAAGGCAAGTGCATATTACTGTCCCAAAAATCAGAAAAGAGGCAGATGATGGTGTTCCAAGTGCATATGACATCAATACTTTTGATTTGGGACCAGCAACAACAGAACAAGAGATAGAAGAATTGGAAGATTCAGTTGCAGTCATCAAAGAAAGGCTACGAAAGGAACAAGAACAGAGGATTCAGTTAGAGAAGGATAACTTGGCATTTCGGCATTATATTTAGTAGTTAATGAGGCCACTAAGCCAAGCTGAAGAGATGGTTGCACCACCAGTGTTGCTCTCACAGGATTTTCTGGCACATTTGGAAGAAATGAGGTCCTCATCTCAAGTATTGCAAGATTGGGCAGTAGATTTCAAGATCAAAGCTGATAGGTTCATTGATGGAATTGTGAAGTTGTACAAGGAGGCTGCTTCAATATTTGACAGAGTTCAGAATATTCTAATTACTTTTGCAAAATTCAAAAATGTAAGGGAAGAAGTTATGCCTCAATTGAAAAGGCTGATTTATACTCCAAGTGCCACATTGTTAGATGAAGGAGTGATTGAACAAGGTTCAACATATAATTTCCATTCCTAATATTGTGCACTCAGCATAAAGGAGCAAGTTCTGGGAAAGATTGAGAGTGACTGCACTCGAACAAGAGAAGTACTTCAGGAAATGCAAAAAAAGTACTTGTTTTCGTAAACAAGGTAGTTGATTCCAATGGAGAGATTGATGAATACTTGCTGAAAGACAAGATGCATGCACAGTATTTTTAGCATACATAGGCTATTTCCAGGGAGTTGTTGGATGATATTTGCACACTTTCCACTTTCATGGGCATGTTTCAGACATCCATGGTTGGTTGGGAGATGACAGTTGCCAAATGTACAGAGGAGCTACAAATCACAGAGGGCACCATTCAAACTCTACCAAGTGTCCCTATGGAGGAGGTTGCACGTGTCATCACTAGATTTGTGGAGTTTGCCACAAAGAGGAAAGGTCATAAATGAGGGTATTCCACTTAGTTAGTGCATCATAAATGCAAGGTCCAATTTTAGTAAATTTTGTAACCACTTGCCTGTGTGGCACAATAGGGGCCCTCAATTTCAAGTTTTAATCTTGGCCATCCATTGAATTTTGAGGCCTATATAAGCCCATTTTGTTCTCATTTGCAAAGGGGGGAATGCTCTGAGAAATTGTTGCTCAAGACCCTGCTGAAATAAATACAAGTTCATTGCTGAAATTTTCATGGTGATTTGTGTTGTTTCAAATGCTTGCATGGTTTCTAAGTGTTCACTCATAGAATAAGATCAGTTTAGTTTGTTTTCAGCAATTTACTTTTATGTTTTATGGAAGTTGTTGTTGCTGATTCATGTTTGGTGTCTCCGTAGTTCATACCATTTATAATTTGTCGATGGCAGATTGTAGTGCATGGTTAGTCTGAACATCATCTGAGCTTAACTTCAATTACTTTGTGTATATAAAGTAATCTAAAAATCTTACTTTTCCATTAGAAGATAGCACCACTTTTGTGTAGTTGTTACCTTATGGCGAAGCAAAGTGTGGTTGAGATTCCGGTGAATTAGTGGTGATTGCTTGCATTTAGATTAGAGTCTTCTAAACCCATTTCCTTTTGCATTTTCTTTAAAATCCTATTAGATTTAGATTCAAGAGCTTCCACTATCATATCTTAAGTTGTCGTATTGTTAGACCTTCGAAGAAGCTATGTTACATGTTATCCAAGAGAAACAAGTTTCTGATTGTTGAGCATCTATGTAAATCCCTTTGTGTCAAACAGTAATTCACATCCTACTGCTGAGTTATCCCAAGTCTCAACACCAAAAGTAACAATTCCAGAACCTTGGAGTCTACTCATCTGATCACTTAGCTTAGCACTTGAGGGATTTTGTTCAAGAGAGGATAGAGTACACCACTATTTTATTCTGCATTGTATGTGCAAGGAAACCACATCAACAGAATTTGCGCTAGAAGGAGGGCCTCTCTTGGAATACAAAGTTAGACACACTGGAGCGTATTGTTTCTTTTTCACCTGAAAAACACTAGAGGATTCTAAGGTCTACACCACAAACTTCAAAAGAGTTGGTTGAGTTGGATTTCAATTCCAAAGCCAAGCGCAATAAGAAGACAAATTCATCAAGTGAAGGATCACCTAGCATAAGGGTCATCATAGATTTGTTTCAAACTCCACCACAAAATACAAGAATTGCTCAACCAAGTAATACACAAGGAGTTATTCAAATAGTTTCAGCGCAACAAGCAAACATTCCAATGGCTTGGCTTCTAGAAAATGCTTCTCCTCTTGCTACTTTCATGAATTACCATGAAATGGCCAAGAGTCTTGAACAATTTTGCTCCAAATTTCAGGTCAGTGATGTGAACAGGACAACAGAGGAGCATATTAAGATTTTCGAGGATACTCTTTGAAATAGAAGAATTGAGCATGAAGATGTAGGGTGTAGTTTGTTTCCTTATTCACTGGGTGAAGATGCATACTTTTGGTACATTCATCTACTTGCAGGTTCCATCAATAGTTGGCAAAGACTGAAAAACACCTTTTTGGAAAAGTTTAGTATTCCCATCACTCCGTTAGAGCTCTACAAATAGTTTGTTGATGTCAAGAGGCAAGAGCATGAACCCATCAATTCTTTCAACAATCAATTTCATAAGGCTTATACAAGGTTGCAATTTTCGTATAATGTTGATGATGCAATGGCGAGGGAAGTATATTATGCAACACTAGACCGCCTTACTTCCATGTTTGTGAAGAGAGTAACTGCACCTCCAACTACTTTAATGGAGGCCTATGCTAAGGCTATCAAAGTGAATACTGACTTGGGCATGAACACTCAAGGACCACTTACTCACCTGGGACATCCAGCTATGCCAAATCTGATTCAGGGAATCAACCAAGCTTTGACACATCATACTCCTGTAATGAATCCAAATCTGGCACCTAGCAATCAGATGGTGTTGCATCCAGGAGCACCCATTTCACAAGCCTCTCCAGCGCAACCTATGTACTTACAAGGGTCTTCATCCTCTACAAGGACTCAGGAAGAGAAGGATGAAATGAAAGAGTTAATCGATCAAGTGAAGAGATTATCCACTGAAGTTACCCATCTGATAAATCAAAATAATCATTTACAAAATATGCAAAGGAGTTTTCAAGGAAATCAGAGGGATTAAGGAAATCAAAATGGATATCAAGGAAATCAGAGAGACCAAGGAAATTATCAAGGTTATAATCAATGATTTCGAGGAACAAATCAAGGATTCCAAAGACAAAACAAAACATGGAATACATCTCCAAACAATGGGAATGTTCCATTTCCATTGGAAAACAATTCAAATTCAGATTCTAGACCAGCAGACAAGGTGTTCTTAGTTGAGGCAGCTTTATCAAGTTGGTGTCAATTGCATAACACAAATCAGTATTCTGAGTTGCAGTGTACAAAGTTCAGAATAGCTGCTAATATATTTCAAAAGGAGATGCAAAACACGCAAGCTCAAGATGCTCCTCAAGCAACGACATGATATGAGATTGTTCCTACAACAAGGTATGATCAAGCCTTGATCATTGAAGACTTCACATTTCCTCCTGTGATGGATTATGATGCAATAGAATACAATGGAAGCTTCCCTCCAGCATCTGCAAATGGACCAATTGAAAATTCGAATTATTACTCTCCATTTAGTAATGACTTTCAAGCTGAAGCAACAAGGGAAGTACAAGCATTTCAACAATCAGCTGGGAATCCACCCCTAAAAGTCTATCAAAGAAATCATTGAGTACAAGATCCATTAACCACTTTAGTTCCTCCAAACAATTTTCAGACTCCACCAAATCCAAATGCTAGTAATAATCCAAATTTTCCAAAGGATTCACCAGAATATAGACAAAGGGATGCTGCTCAAAGAGTCACTCCAACACAAGAAGTTCAGTCATGAGACAATCCACAAGGAACCAATCTTTCATGAGATGGCGCCGCAATAAATGATGGACTGAAACATTTAAGTTTAATTGTTACTAAAGAATTCAAGAAAGTGAAGGCGAGCATGCCTTTGGTTGAAATGATGAGAATCCCTGAAATCAAAAACATTGTTTTAAACAACTTAAATGATACATCTACTCCAAGGAATGTTATAGCGGGCCCTTCTAACTCATCCAATGTTCAGAATGCACATGTTGTGGAAGGTGTACCAGAGGGCGCTTCTCCATCTATGAACTTAGTATGTATAGCCCAAGACTCTATAAAGGATACAAAAGAAGGAAGTATTGTTAAAAATGAAAAGATTGCAAAAGATCAAATTACACGGTCAAATGATATGGCAAAGAATGCACATTCCAAGTTACCAAACAAAAAGTTTGTAGTTTTCTATCAAGGAAGAGATGAGCCTACCCCATTCCTATTATCAGTCCGTATTTTCAGGAAGATGTTACATAATTGTTTGATGGATTAAGGAGCATCAAGCATCGTAATGCCACTCACCATATGTAAAAGATTAGGTTTGAATCCTACCCCAACCACAAGGAAAGTTACACAGCTGGATAAGACAGAAGTGCCCGTGGTTGGAGAACTGAATAATATACACATGTAGTTGTCATCTGATCCAAGAATCCAGAGCTACATTGATATATTAGTTGTTGATATCCCAGGCGGATATGGGATGCTCCTAAGCAGAGACTAGTCGAGAAGACTGAATGGGTATGTAGCTACCGATTTCTCACACATGTGGCTACCATGGAAAGGAATTCAAAATCAAATTAGAATTGATAGTACTCAAAGATTGAAACTGATGATCACACAATATGGTGAAGACAATGAGGTCCTATTCCTAGAAACTGATCTTGGAAATTACAGGCCAAATACGGAAGAAGTCCTCATGCTACAAGGTTCAAGAATGAAAGACGATGAAGGTCAGAAATCTTTCGATGAAACTAAAATTTTGTTACATCACAATTATGAGTCTGCTTTTGATGAAGGACATGGTACATTTGAAATTTTTTGAAATTTTGTACTTAAGAATGTTCAGCAAGCAACAGTGTTGGGTCAGCAAGCAAATGTCAAAGATCTATTATTACCTAACTGGTGCCAAATACACCGTGCTTTTCATTCTGAGTTTTCCTGTGCTATGTGTAAAGTTTCCTTAGAACAAGTATATAGGAGAGTTCCGCAAACTACAAAACTAGAAATTCTAGAAGTAAAGAAAGAAGATAACCCTGTGGAATTGCCTAATGGAACTGAAATAAATGAAAAGGTTGAAAAGAGTGACGATCAACTGAAGAAAGATCTAATTTCACCAAAGATTCCCAAGAAGGGTAAGAAAAGAGAAAATCCAAATAGAGTTTCAATTGATCAAGAAGGAAATCAAGTATGGACTTTACGTTTTGATGGGTCCAAGTCAAAGCAAGGAGCTGGTGCTGGGTTCGAGTTAATCAATCCATCAGGTGAATCATTCCTGGTTGCACATAGACTGCAATTTCTATGTACAAATAATGTTGCAGAATATGAATCATTAGTTCATGGGTTATTGATGGCTATCAAGAAAGGAGCTAAGATTCTACATGTTTATGGAGATTCTGAGGTGATTGTTAGGCAAATAAGAAACAAGTATGTTTGTCATGATAAGAGATTGAAAAGGTATAGAAATCGTGTTTGGGATTTGATTGAAAGTTTTGATGCATTCAACATCAAATCAGTTTACAGATCAAAGAATCAAGTTGCTAATTCCTTAGCATAGGCTGCAAGTTCACTTACACCACTTGCCATGAATGGGTTAAAGAAGTTCACTATAGAGTTAGTCTCAGTACCATCATTTCTTGATAATGTTACAAATGTTTAGGTGTTCAATGATGATAAACACATATTGGATTTCATTACAAATTCTGGGGTTTTTGAAGCTCAAATCATAGATGAAGAAGATTTGGAACAAGAAGAATTTGATGCAGAGGGTGTGTTGAACCTGAAGAATAATACAATACCATGAGGAATGATTGAGTTAGAAAGACTCTTTGATTCAGATCAATTGAGTGCATTGAGAGATCATAAGGTTCAAGGAGATAAATGTGAACCTGTGAAGAATGTGTTAATAGGAAAGGTTTGTAGACCTGAAGAGAAAGAAGGTATACTCAAATGCATGAAAGAATTTTCAGACATTATAGCATGGAGCTATGATGATTTAAAGACTTATGATACCTCAATCATTACACACACCATTCCTTTGAAACCCAACAGCAAGCCGTTCAGACAAAGGCAAAGACCTATCAATCCACTTTTAGAACCACTGATATACAAAGAGGTAAAGAAGTTATTGAATGCGAGGATAATATTTACAGTAAGGCACTCAATGTGGGTCGCCAATCTTGTTCCTATTCGTAAGAAAAATGGAGAGATAAGGTTGTGTGTGGATTTCAAGAATTTAAACAGAGCATCTAAAAAGGACAATTATCCACTGCCTTCATTGGATGAAATTTTGCAAATCGTAAATGGTTCCCAGATGATATCTTTCTTAGACGGATATTTAGGATACAACCAAGTTATGGTGGAGTCAGAAGATTGATTGAAGACTACTTTCACTTGCAAGTGGGGAAATTATGCATACAGGCAAATACCATTTGGACTAATTAACACCAGAGCAACCTTTCAGAGAGCTATGGACATTGATTTTCATGATTTGATTGGAAAATGTATAATCATATACATGGATGATCTCACAGTTTTCTCTCACAAAAGGGAAGATCGCATAGAGGATTTGAGGAAAGTATTTCAAAGATGTAGCAAACACGAAATCTCACTGAATCCAAAAAAGTGTATGTTTGGGCTAACAGAAGGCAAATTATTGGGACATGTGATTTCAGAGAAGGGAATTTCAATAGATCCAAGAAGAATAGAGGCTATTTCTAAGATTGATATGCCTGTAAGTAAGAAGGAGCCGAAGTCATTCTTTGGGAAGATAATCTTCATTAGGAAGTTCATTACAGGATTTGCAGAGATCGTTAAGCCATTGAATGACATGTTGAAGAAAGATGCAAAGATAGAATGGGCAATTCTCGAAAGAAAAGCATTTGAAGAAATCAAGCAAGCTATTGCTGATGCTCCTGTTTTGATAAGCCCGGATTACACAAGGCCATTTTGTCTATACTCTTTTGCTTTGGAGCATGTGTGCAGCAACTCTCACTCAGAGAAATGAGGAAAAAGATGAACACCCAATAGCCTTCATGAGTACACCATTGAAAGACGCTAAACTGAGATATCCCAATGTGGAAAAGCAAGCTTATGCACTGGTCAAAGCAATTAAGAAATTTAGACATTAGATTTTGAGAAGTAGAATATATGCTATTGTTCAAGATGTGGCAGGCAAGACCCTGCTTATGCAGAATGAATTGGGAGAAAGAAGAGGCAAGTGGGTCACCACTATTCAAGAATATGATATTGAAATACAACCAATGAAGCTTGTTCGAGGACAAGGAATGACTCAAATGATTGCAACTGATGGACCAGGGTTGGTGCAACAAGTTTATACTCTTAAGGATGTATCACCTAATGAGTGGTACAATGACACTATATATTATCTGCTAAATTAGAAGTGTCCGGCGCATATGAATTCAACCCAAAAGAGAGCTTTGAGAATAAAAAGTCAGCATTTTATGCTCCAAGGATCAGTCCTGTTCTGAAAGAATCATGAAGGGATATATTTGAGATGCCTAGGAAAGGATGAAGCAGGTCAGATAATGGAACACTTCCACAGCAAATTTGGAACATGTCATGGGGGTGGTTTAGCTACAGCACACCAGATTCTGAGGGTAGACTATTATTGGCCTACTTTGTTTCATGATTCATATGACCATGTCAAGAGATGTCACACATGCCAGGTAGCTACTTTGAGGGACAAAAATCCATCCATGCCACTTCAACTGGTGATCGAAGTAAGACCTTTCACTCAATGGGGTTTGGACTTTATTGGTATGATTAACCCACCTTCCTTGGCACAACACAGGTATATTCTGACCACTACTGATTACTGCACCAGGTGGTCTGAGGCTCATGCTTTAAAATTTTGTACTTCTAATGTTGTGATTAAATTTCTTGAAGAAAATATCATCACTAGGTTTGGATGTCCACATGCACTTGTTTGCGATAATGGTCCTACTTTTACTTCACTGAAATTTTCTAACTGGGCTTTTGAATATGGCATCACACTGAAATTTTCATCAAACTATTACCCGCGGGGAAATGGCCTATTAGAAGCCACCAACAAGAATTTGCTAGGTACAATTAAGAAGCTATTGGACAAAACTTGAGAGATTGGCATATACAACTTAAGTTTGCTCTTTGGGCAGACAGGACAAGAATAAAGGGTTCCCTAGGTACATCCCCTTATCATCTAGTTTATGGCCAAGATCCTATATTCCCAATCCAACTGAGAATTCCCACATTACAGTTTATGCAGGATTACATGGGAGAAAATGACAAAGTTTAAACTAGGTTGTCACAACTGCTCCACTTGGAAGAAAAATGAAACATGGCACTTGAAAACTTTGCAAAACATCAAGGAGTTGTGAAGAGATGGTTCGACAGACAAGAAAAGATCAAATCTTTTCACATATCTGATTTGGTTCTATACTGGGACAAAGCTAAAGAGAGAAAGGGTGAACATGATAAATTTGATAATCTTTGGAAAGGTCCTTACTAGATCACTGAAATTTTGGGAGACAATGCTTTCAAACTGAAAACACTCACTGGAGAATTTGTTTCATTGCTCGTCAATGGGCAATTCTTGAAGCATTATTTCCAACCCTAAGTTCCTTCAAGGACTTATTTGTACATAGTTAGGATAGTTGTTTCCTGCTTTCATAGATTAGTTTTAGGTTAGGTTCGCTGCATTTTGGGCTTGTTTGCTTTTTTTGTAGTTTTTGGCTTTCCCCGGGGTCCAGTTTTTGGGGTGGTATTTTCAATAAGAGCACTTTTGGTTGACTTTATGAGGTAATGCTAAGTATGTTTTGAGAATAAATATTCATGAGATTCTTTGAGTCAGAAGGTAATTCTCTTTAGTTTATCTAGTTGTTAAGATCTATACTTGACTCGAGAAGGGAATCATGCATTGTATTTTGACATGAAGGTGTTTGATTATATGTTTAAAATGTTTAATCTTTAAATGAATACTTTTTGTTTTCTTTTGATAAGCTTGCGTCAGATGGATAGATCCATTGCAGACTCCATTGTTGGCGTTTGGTAGCATGTTGCTTACTCTGGGAGGATAAATTGACTGTTTAGAGCGACTTGAATTGTTTTGAGATCTTATATCTTTTCACTTTTAAAATCTAGAAGTACCTAAGTAAATATTTGTGATCTTGCATTAAGTGAAAAATCTAAAGGTCCACCTTTGCCTCCATCGTAAGTCCACACTCATGTGGCTGAGTTATCATGTAGCAATACTGCATTGTACTCTACCAAGCAAAAAGCATGTTGAAAATCAAAACAAATGAAAAGAAAAGAAATGAAAAGAAAATCATAAATCACACACTATATTTCAGTTAGATGGACGTTCGAGTAATCTTTACTGGGGCTATGGATGCCTGACCGGCAGTAGGGCTCTACTTGAGTGGAATTACGAGACAAACCCATCGGGGCTATAGACGCTTGCTGGCAGTAGGACCATGTCCAGGTAGTTCATGAGGTGTGTACTAATCACGTAGCTTAATGTGGAGGAACTGAGGTGATCTTAGTTTTTGATGGATGGGAATGAACTCAATTGCACACACTTGGATCTTCAAGATGGAAATGGTTGTCCTAAGCTTTTGATTTTGATGCCTTGATTGAGTTTTCATGTTTATCCAACCTGATATGTGGGTGTACGCAAAGATTTTGAAGTTGATTCTTGCTTATCTCTAGAACACTTGAAGAAGTTTTAAATGAATTTTTTACCCTAAGCAGCAGAGATGAAATGTCATGATACAATTTATGACTCTTTTCTCTTTTTAAGTGCGTCTCTTAACTATTGGATGGACTTGACGAGGTTATTTGATGATTTAGTGTTTTGAATGAGTCTTTATTCCTAAAATGTTCAAGAACATTTCTTTTGTGGAGTTGCCAGATGTTGTGACATAGTCCAACATCGCCCCATTGAGTGTGGGGACCCCTGAGTTTTGTGTTTTTGACTGTGGTCTTCTTTGGAGGTTCTTTTCTAGGCAAGGCAGTTTCCAGGTGTCGAGGAGATGTATTGTAATCCATTTATTTCTTGAAGGATGCTGATGGTCTTCTCCTGCATTAAGTCATACCTGGGTCAGATGTAATTGGAAAATTTCCCTAGTCTAAATTTTGAGGGTGCCAATGCCTTCAAGGATGTGATCACGAGTGGTTAGCTTCATGAGCAAAGCTTGGATCAGAATATTGTCATGAGGAGTGAGTTAAGTGAAGAGGCTTGTTTCAACGTTGATCAAATTTCAAATATCATGTGAGTTTAATGAACACTCAAGGACCACTTTAGCCCAAATTTGTTGTCCTCTTGCAAAGTCATGCATGAGCTATCTAAAAGTCCGCTCAAAGTTTAAAATGCCAAGTCGATTGATGAAGGTGGAAATTCAAAGAGCCCCTACCCATGCGCATCCTTTAAAAGATTTTGTAGTTGGAATTTTGGTGATTGTATAGAGCATCCAAAAGCCAGCTCCAACTCATGTGAGATTGATTGGTAGATGACTTACAACGCATAAAATACCCTAACTATGCATGGAGCGCACTCATTTTAAATGCTCACGCGGGTGAACATTTTCAATCACCCTGCATCACATTGGGATGTTTCTTTTATTACACAGCATGCCCGCTCCTCCCTAGATCTCTGCCTAACCAGACTTTATTTACCTTGTGGCATTGCTTTTGTTTTTTTATTCTCCTAACAATCTAAATGACCGCTTGAGCAGATTTTCATGACTTGTCGAGAACTCTTCATGTTTGAGTTAGTCTTCGGTGGGCTTGAGTGACCATTTGAGTGGGGTATCTTTGGCATAGCATGGTTATTAATGGACCTTTGGTGGTTCTTCAAAACATCACATAAGCATTCTATTCTCAGCATCACGTCTGGTGTGAAGTATAACATATGCTCCGGGTTGATCGCTTGAGTCTTGGCAAAGGTTAAATGTGTGGTGAGGTTTTCTCAAAACATATGGCACACCCTCGTAAATACAAGGAGGGACAGACTTTAAAGAGTCCATTGCAATTCCTACATTGTGTACATTGAAATGGAAAGACTGCCAGGATGGAGTTAAGTCTTAAGTTTGTAAAATATACTTTTTGGCCAAATGTGGTGGGATCTCAAACATTTGCCCAGACCTGCTATAATACCGTCACCTCTTTGGCAATCATGAAGATACTGATTAAAGGCATCATTGAACGATTCTATGCAGAATGACTCTATTCTATTCATAGCATTCAATTAAATAGGCACTGCACTCTAAAAAACACATGGATAGTGAGTTAATTAGGATTCGTGGTAGGAGTATAGAGGCACGTATCTTTCGAATATTGATTTGTCCTATTCTTAGCCCCACGACTGATTCAAGTAATGTCATTTATGATGTAGAAGAAGTGGAGCACATTGTTTATCCTAGCAAAATCTTTTGGACGTCTACTAAATGATAGTGCCAACTTTCTGAGCATGCATGGTATGCGCTATCCTCCAGAGAAAGCGATATCACTGAATGAGACGATAGGGATTCAAGGGTGTTTCGTCATTCGTTCTAACAATGAGCCTCACCTCCTGCATCAGTATTTAGAAGCCTGACTATGTTCATGAGTTTTGTCTACAGGAGGGGATCCTTATGAGGTCTTTCTAAATAGGTGCTTGGACATTAAGCTAGTTAATATTACATAATTTGCCTTGTATGCTCAAAACTTCCTGAGTGTAGGTTTAAGAGTGTCTTCCTTGGTTGGAGTCTTTGAAAGTTTAAAAGGTCACCTTCTATTAATTGGAAATCAACCTCCCCTCCATTAAACACATGCATGATTACAACATAAGATCATTGCAGGTACATCAGGAGATTAGCTTCGATAAAGGAAAATAGGCGCTGAATGTGTTAATGAGACATTTGGACATTTTATTCTCACAGGAATCATGTTATTGTTTTTTTTAGCAGAGGGGTGAGATAAATTGAAATCTTAAATTCAATTAATCCCGCATGTATTAAATGTAGGTTTTGTTACTATTATCTTATTACTAAGTGTCATTTTCAAGATTTTTACATAAAGCGGTTGTGCAGGTGAACGATGAGTGTGAAGGATAGACAAACACTGATTAGGAGTGACATGAAGGGAACGTGGCCAAAAATGAAGATCACTTCGAAGTGGCAAAACCTCTGTGACACTAATCTGGGGAAAACTAATATGGAAGAGATTCGGCAAAATTTGCACAAACCCAATCCATTGGATCTAATTAGGTGAATGTTGAAGAACGGGATTGTGCAAGCTGCTTGTTTCCCACCAGGAATGCTGTGTCCAGAACTGATGTTAGAATGCGCTAAGCATTATAATCATGAAAAGAGATGTATTATGACTAGAGAGGGCAAATTACTTTCTTATTTGAGAAAGGAGGCGATCACGGAAGCTTTTGACATTCCCTCATACAAAACTACTACATTCTGCAACAAGGACTCTGCTTTTGCAACTTTATTTGGCTGGACCTGATAAATGTATGGAGGTGATAAACAACAGCTGGTTGGTGCAACCAAGGCCACATGTGAGTAAGATGCCTAAAAAACTTCACAAGTCTAACTTTCATCAAGAAATCAACTATATGGTTGTGTTTTTGAACCGCATCATGGGCTGCCCACAATCGGCAAATTTTGAGCCCTGGATGTTCTTCTTCATTGAAGAGATCATCAGTGGGAAGAGAATGATAGATTGGGCTGAAATGATCAGCAGTAATATCGACGATCAGTTAAAGGTTTTGTAGCAGACAAAAACATTTTACATGATCTCATATATTATATATATGCTTTCCAGAAACGAGAGATATCCAGGACTGAATTGCAAGGGGATAGTTGGAAACGGAGAAGGACAGTTCAAGGTTTATGACTGCTATCCTCAGCTACACTTACAGGCTATATCTCATTACAAAAGATTTAATGATGCCTTTTCCATGCACATTGTTAGTTTGTTACAAGGCAGCGCATGCAGGAGATTATCGAAGGAGGCCATGAACTTCATAGCTAAATACAGAAAGTGGTTTATTCAGTTTCCAAGATTCACATACATCCGTGTGGAGGGCTTCTTGTCATTTTTGTATAGGTTGCCTAGATACCCCACTGACAGAATGGTGTTACTGGAAGTGGTAAGACAGCTAGTTGCATTCGACAAAGTTCAGAGAAAGAGGAAAAAGAGCACAACATACTTTCCAATCAGCATCGGGAGGCTTGAGACTTGCATGTCATTACAAGAAGCTGAAAATTCAGAGATAGAGTTGTAGGCTTACAACTTGGTATGCCACAATGATGCATGCAGTAACTTTGATCCATTTGGCACAGTCAGACAGAAGTTTTTGAGCAAATACGAGCATAGACCACAGCTCAAGGATCACTAGATAGATGCATATGATGACATAGAAATAAGAAAGAAAAGTTGCTACCAATTGTCTTTGGATCTAGTCAGAGCAACAAGAGTGATCAACATTCTGGACCAGCTTGAGGAGAATCACAAAAGACTTTCACAAAGTTCATATGAAGAGAAGAGGGACAAGCCCTTCACCATCAATTGGTCAGAACAAGAAGTTGCACGCAATGATGATTTGATGATGCCAATTGTAGCGCATACAAGAAAGTATGTAGACTTCCAAATTTGTAGACTTCAAGAGAAAAATATCCAATTGACTTACAACTTGATGGGAGGAGTTAGTGTACATCAGTCCAAGGATACTTCAAGTAGTGGGTCATCCAGTGATTCCAATGGTTTAGAGGGTGAAGGTGATGATCCGCATGAGGATATTCAGCCAAGTAAGAAGGCAAAGACTAATGATCAGAAGGTAGCTAGTGCATTTTCAAGACAGAAGGGTAACAATATAATTAATATTGATGAAGATGAAGTAAGATATGATGAGCAGACAGCTTTGAAAGTCTGAGATGATCAGGGAAACAAACAAGGTAATCAAATTGGTGAAGTGGTGTCAAAATCATCTAAGGAACAAGAAGTGGTCATGATAGGAACAAAAGCTGAAAATCAAAATGACAAAGAGTTGTATGAGATTGATGAAGAGGCTCTTCCCATTGTTCAGTACAAGGGAGTTCAAGAAGAAAGTCAGGAGGACTTGTCTGATCTGCATGAGTGGTTAAGAGATTGGGTCAAGGAGAAGTTTGTTATTGAAAGGGAACCCATCCTAAGTTTGGAAGACTTGTGAGCAGAGCCAAAATTGACAATGGAAAGCAGAAAATTACTAAATTCTCAAAGATCCTAAGAGGCAGCTCGGGGTCAAGGCAAGTGCATATTGCTGTCCCAAAAATTAGCAAAGAGGTAAATGATGGTGTTCCAAGTGCATATGACATCAGTACTTTTGATTTGGAACCAGCCACAACAGAACAGGAGATAGAAGAGTTGGAAGATTTGGTTGCAGTCATCAAAGAAAGGCTACGAAAGCAACAAGAACATAGGATTTAGTTAGAGAAGGATAACTTGGCATTTCGACAATATAGTCAGTAGTTAATGTGGCCACTAAGCCAAGCTAAAGAGATGGTTGCACCACCGGCGTTGCTCTCGTAGGAGTCTGTGGCACATTTGGAAGAATTGAGGTCCTCATCTCAAGTATTGCAAGACTGGGCAGCAGATTTCAAGATCAAAGCTGATAGGTTCGTTGATGGAATTGTGAAGTTGTACAAGGAGGCTGCTTCAATATCTAATAGAGTTCAGAATATTCTAATTACTTGTGCAAAATTCAAAATGGTAAGGGAAGAAGTTATGCCTCAGTTGAAAAGGCTGATTTATACTCCATGTGCCACACTGTTGGATGAAGGAGTGATTGAACAAGGTTCAACATATAATTTCCATTCCTGGTAGTGTGCACTCAGCATAAAGGAGCAAGTTCTGGGAAAGATTGAGAGTGACTACATTTGAACAAGAGAAGTACTTTGGGAAATGCAAAACAAAGTACTTATTTTTGTAAACAAGGTAGTTGATTCCAATGGAGAGATTGATGAATACTTGCTGAAAGCTAGGATGCATGCAAAGTATTTTCAGCATACACAGGCTATTTCTAGGGAGTTGTTGGATGATATTTGCACACTTTCCACTTTCATGGGCATGTTTCAAACATCCATGATTGGTTGGGAGATGACAGTTGCCAAATGCACAGAGGAGCTGTAAATCATAGAGGGCACCATTCAAACTCTGCCAAGTGTCCCTATGGAGGACGTTACACGTGTCATCACTAGATTTGTGGAGTTTACCACAAAGAGGAAAGGTCATAAATGAGGGTATTCCACTTAGTTGGTGCATCATAAATGCAAGGTCTAATTTTAGTAAATTTTTTAACCACTTGCCTGTGTGGCACAATAGGGGCCCTCGATTTCAAGTTTTAATCTTGGCCATCCATTGAATTTTGAGGCCTATATAAGCCCATTTTGTTCTCATTTGTAAAGGGGGAATGCTCTGAGAAATTGTTGCTCAAGACTCTGCTGAAATAAATACAAGTTCATTGCTGAAATTTTCATGGTGATTTGTGTTGCTTCAAATGATTGCATGGTTTCTAAGTGTTCACTCATAGAATAAGATCAGTTTAGTTTGTTTTCAGCAATTTACTTTTATGTTTTATGGAAGTTGTTGTTGCTGATTCATGTTTGGTGTCTCCGTAGTTCATACCATTTATAATTTGTTGATGGCATATTGTAGTGCATGGTTAGTCTGAACATCATCTGAGCTTAACTTCAATTACTTTGTGTATAGAAGTAATCTGAAAATCTTACTTTTCCCTTAGAAGATAGCACCACTTTTGTGTAGTTGTTACCTTATGGCAAAGCAAAGTGTGGTTGAGATTCCGGTGAATTAGTGGTGATTGCTTGCATTTAGATTAGAGTCTTCTAAACCCATTTCCTTTTGCATTTTCTTTAAAATCCTATTAGATTTAGATTCAAGAGCTTCCACTGTCATATCTTAAGTTGTCATATTGTTAGACCTTCGAAGAAGCTATGTTATCCAACTGTTCCCTAACTATCTCCCCCTAAGTTCCCACCAACGGTGAATTACCACCCACCCGGAATAGAACCCCAATTCATCTACCCCCCCTATTGGGCCCCCCCAATAGAGTTCTATGGAATGAAGCACCCGGAAGGAACATAACCCCCCTGGGAACCCGGCTGATTCCCTCCTAGCTAGAATTCCTGGGGTTGGGTGGGAATAGAAAGCAATTGGGTTGGGTGGGAGTTGTAGTTTGATTGCCCCACACACGAGTTGCCTGGAGGCCAAAGAAACTATAGGCCAATTAGAACTAAACTAAACTAGAACTAAACTAGAACTTTGGTGGAAAGGTAAGCTGCAGGTGTTACTTACTATGCCTCTGCCTCTGCTTTCTATGCTGCTTATGCTGGTGCTGCTGCTAGTCGTACTGCTGCTAACTTCAGATCTTCTATCTATACGTCACCATCAATGGAGTTCTTAACCGACTGCTTAACCTACTGTATCAATGGCTTAAGCTAGTATTGCTACTGCTACTAGGACTGGGTAAACAACTAGCTTTAGGACCGTAATGTCCTCCCACCCACCCTGATGCTACTGGATAAGCTCCTAGGTATAGCTATGCTTACTCTGCTACTACCGGATAAACTACTGAATAAGCTGCCGGAACCTATCTCCCCCTACCCACAATTTAGAGAGGGGGGGCGTGTGCTTAAACTGCGTAATCTACTTATGGATCATACACATCAACAGCTGCTGCTGGTATTGCTACTTGGTCAACGACTAAATCTACTGGATCAAGCTAAGCAACTGGGTCACCCACTATATCTACTTGTGCTTCACCGACTGCTTAATTGACTGAACCAACTGCTTCATCGATCTCTGCAACTATAGTGCTGCTGGATCCACTTAATCTACTTATGCACCTACCCTTGCTCTTATTTATGATTCTATGTATGCTTCTGGTTCTTGATTTGGTTAAGATACTGGCTTTGATGCTTATGGATAAACTGGATCATTGACTGGATCAACAAGATAATCTACTGATGGTGGTTCTACTGCTTAAGCAACAGAGTCTACAGGCTCCCATAGAATAGTAGGGCTATGTCATCTACATCAAGGGCTGGATCTACTGAGTCAACTGGTTCTGGTTATCCAACTGGTTCTTAAGCTACCTTTGTCTCTGTCATTGGATATGGAACTGGTGCTTACTCAACAGAATCTACTGGGTCAACTGCACGATCAAAATGCCCTTTCGTTAAAATGCCCCTCTCTCTAGTGCCACTCTCTCTAGTTCCCCTCTCTCTAGTGCCCCTACTATTGCCCCCAACTATTGCCCCCAACTATTGCCTCCCACCCACCCACCCCATTAAAAATGCCCCTCTCTCAAAATGCCCTACCTCCACGACCACTATCTCCCACCCACCCACCCCAGTAAGGTAACAGCAGCCTGTCCAGATAAGTTGGATTGGCAAGTGTAGGTGTAAGTGTAGGTGGTGTTAAGGTAGGTCCACCAGGTCATTTTATGCAGATCTCATCGGTACAAATTGGAAATGACTTGCCCCTCTCTACTGAGGTCATTTTATGCAGATCTCATTGGTACAAATTGGAAATGACTTGCCCCTCTCTACTGAGGGCATTTTGCCAGCCCCCACCAAGCAGGATTCCATGGGATCAATCCGGTAGGCCAGTTACAATCAAAAGATTTTATTTATATTTCATCGTGGGGCAAAGGAGGCCAGTTACAATCAAAAGATTTTATTTAGATTTCATCGCGGGCATTGGAGGGCATTTTTCCCTGCTGCTTATGTACCCATAAGATTTGATAAGATTTTGACAGTCCCTTGTTCTTCGTTTCCTTCGTTCCCTACTTCCCTCCATCCTTCGATCATCCTTGTTGGATTCCTTGCTTCGGTGCTTCCCTGCATGGATCAATGCTTGGTGTGCATCCTTCCCTGCTTGCTTCCTTCATCCTTCGTTCCATCCTTCGTTTCCACGTTCGGTTGTTACTGTCCTAACCGGGTGGCTTGCATGCATATGATTAGATTTGAAATCTTTTGACTTGCCCCTCTCTCTGTTGCATTTGGAAGTGGAGAATTTTGCCCCTCTCTCTGTTGCATTTTAGTTACTAAAGAGAGGGCATTTGGAAGTGGAGAATTTTGAGGGCATCTGTTGCATTTGGAAGTGGAGAATTTTGCCCCTCTCTCTGTTGCATTTTAGTTACTAAAGAGAGGGCATTTTTATTTCTCTGGATCCTCTCCTTCCTCCACCCACGGCCAATCCAACTTATCTGGATATGCTGCTGTTACCTTACCGGGGTGGGTGGGTGGGAGATAGTGGCCATGGAGGTAGGGCATTTTGAGAGAGGGGCATTTTGAGAGGGGCATTTTTAATGGGGTGGGTGGGTGGGAGGCAATAGTTGGGGACAATAGTTGGGGGCAATAGTAGGGGCACTAGAGAGAGGGGAACTAGAGAGAGTGGCACTAGAGAGAGGGGCATTTTAACGAAAGGGCATTTTAATTGTGCAGTTGACCCAGTAGATTCTGTTGAGTAAGCACCAGTTCCATATCCAACGACAGAGATAGAAGTAGCTTAAGAACCAGTTGGATAACCAGAACCAGTTGACTCAGTAGATCCAGCCCTTGATGTAGATGACATAGCCCTACTATTCTATGGGAGCCTGTAGACTCTGTTGCTTAAGCAGTAGAACCACCATCAGTAGATTATCTTGTTGATCCAGTCGATGATCCAGTTTATCCATAAGCATCAAAGCCAGTATCGTAACCAGATCGAGAACCAGAAGCATACATAGCATCATAAATAAGAGCAAGGGTAGGTGCATAAGTAGATTAAGTGGATCCAGCAGCACTATAGTTGCAGAAATTGATGAAGCAGTTGGTTCAGTCAATTAAGCAGTCGGTGAAGCACAAGTAGATATAGTGGGTGACCCAGTTGCTTAGCTTGATCCAGTAGATTCAGTCATTGACCAAGCAGCAATACCAGCAGCAACTGTTGATGTGTATGATCCATAAGTAGATTACGTAGTTTAAGCACATGCCCCCCCTCTCTAAATTGTGGGTAGGGGGAGATAGGTTCCAGTAGCTTATTCAGTAGTTTATCTGACAGTAGCAGAGTAAGCATAGATATACCTAGGAGCTTATCCAGCAGCATCGGGGTGGGTGGGAGGACATTACGGTCCCAAAGCTAGTTGTTTACCCAATCCCAGTAGAAGCAGCAATACCAGCTTAAGCCATTGATCCAGTAGGTTAAGCAGTCAGTTAAGAACTCCGTTGATGGTGACGTATAGATAGAAGATCCAAAGCTAGTAGCAGTACGACTGGCAGCAGCACCAGCATAAGCAACATAGAAAGCAGAGGTAGAGGCATAGTAAGTAACACCTGCAGCTTACCTTTCCACCAGAGTTCTAGTTTAGTTTAGTTCTAATTGGCCTATAGTTTCTTTGGCCTCCCGACAACTCGTGTGTGGGGAAATCGAACTACAACTCCCACCCAACCCAATTGCTTTCTATTCCCACCCAACCTTGGGAATTCTAGCTAGGAGGGAATCAGCTGGGTTCCCAGGGGGGTTATGTTCCTTCCGGGTGCTTCATCCAATAGAACTCTATTGGGGGGGCCCGATAGAGGGGTAGATGAATTGGGGTTCTATTCCAGGTGGGCGGTAATTCACCATTGGTGGGAACTTAGGGGGAGATAGTTAGGGAACAGTTGGTTCCCAGGAGGCAATAGGTGGGGCCACTAATGTGACCGTACCGAATCGATGGGAAAGATCGAGTGGTTACCGCCAATATCTCCCCACCCACCCTGCATAGCCCCCCTGCAGGGGGGAATTATGGCTCAATAGCTAGTTAGTTATAGTAGGGTGCAAGAGACAGCGTTTCAGTTTTGTTCCAATTCCCTGGACTGCCTCGGGGCCATTGTCCGGGTTGGGTTGGGAACAGTAGTTCCCTGCATGCAGGGAGGCCATCATTGCTAAGCCCGCCCAGTCTTATCATAGTTGTAACTCCCACACGTCAGGTTAGCCATCGAAACCGCAATCAATGGCAAGGGCTAATATGCTGCACTATTCAGAATCCACTGCCATTCTCAATTCAATGGAGTTTGGAATCATTCATCCGCAGGACACTAATGACCTTTTCAGAGAGCCTTCCCATGCCACTATAAAGATAGGACGAAGCTACACTGGGGATAATAGCGATCACCTTTTCTTGCCCAACTATCTCCCCTGGCGTCTCTTCCGAGGGTTCTAGGCAAACCCTCAGGCCCCTACTATTCTATGGGCCAACTAACTAATCTACTTCCCTTTATCTCCCCCCTGATGGCTAGAAGCCCAGGGTGGGGGGAATTCTAGTTTCTAAGGGGCCGACTATAATTCGCTGGGGTTCGGCTAGACCCCAACTATGTCCTCCCACCCCCCTTGATGGCTAGAACCCCCAATTATATATATATATATTCCCCCCCGGGAGGCAATATATTAACTATACTAGCAGCTAGGCTTCAACTATACTAGCAGCCGGGGTGGGAGGCTTTCGATAATTGGGGCACCCACCCACCCTTCTTTGATGCAGAGGGGCACTCCCACCCAACCCGGAATTTGACGTTGCGGGGGGAGGGGATAGACGCGGGGGCTGGGGCCGCATCTATAGTGGGGCATCCCTCTGGCTAGTAGGTGGTTCTGGCTAGGGTGCATTGTCTCTATCTCTGGTTTAAAGAGAGAAGGTAGGTGTATGGGTTGTGGGGCGTCAGTAGCATCCTCTATCTCTGGTTGTTTAGTTGGTCGGTTCCTGCCTCTGTCCCAATTATAGCTAGTTAGTTGGGGTTAGTTGGGAAAAATAATTGCTGCCTCTGTCTCTGGTTGTTAGGAAGGCGCTATAGCTAGTAGGGTCTGCTGGCTAAAAAGAGCTAGGGCTCTGGGCATTCCCTTTATATTGGTATAGAGTTGGGTTCCTGTGCCTGGGTCTGTCCATTGGTGAGGGGTGTTATAGCCTATCCCTCGTGAGGTCCGGTTGTTTGGCCAGTATCCTCCCTTCCCAATTCTAGTTGGCCATTTGTTTGTCTGTTAGATTGGTATGACCACGGTGCATTGGCCCTCTCTCTCAATGGGGGGGTTAGGCCGGCAGTTCCTATCCTTCGTATAGCGGGTGGTTTACTGTGCTATCGCTCCCCGGAACTAAATCATATGCCAATAATAGCCATGCGAGGGGGCCCCTTCCGCATAGATCCTCCTGGCCCGAGGTAGATAAGGCCTCCCACCCACCCAACGGCACTAAAATGCCGGCCCTCCCCCCGCAATGTCGAAACGGCATCTACCTCCCCCGGCTGCTGCATATAGTGAATAGTAGGGCCATAGAAAACTATACTAGCAACCCCCCCTAACAAATATATATTCCCAAGTCTAAACACCAAAAGTAACTAATCAAGAACCTTGGAGTCTACTCATTTGATCACTTAGCTTAGCACTTGAGGTATTTTGTTCAAGAGAGGATAGAGTACACCAATATTTTATTCTATATTGTATGTGAAAGGAAAACACATCAACAAGTACCACTGTAACAATTTTTTTTGTACATGTGTAAATGAAGAACTACACAAAAAAATTGGTCTATAGGTTAGCCTTTGAACAAATATAGTTGCATTCAAAACTTGCATATAGGTAATCTTCGGGGGTGGTCGGTTTACAAATATATTTACTAATGTTTATTTATTGTTATAATTTTATGAATTTATTTGATATTACATTATAGATAATGAGATATTAATAGATCCTATCAGGCTATTCCATTGTGCATAAATTTCGTGCAACTACTAGTATTTATTAATGCCAAAATGTATACGGAGTTCTCTGATGAATGCCAGATTCAAAACTTTCTTTTAATATTTATTAATATCGCTAGGAGTGTCTCTTTTGAACATGGGAGATGAATATGGACAAATAAAGGGAGGCTCAACACTTCTAAATGAAGTTAATCTAAATCTTACATGATTTATACTACAGGAGCAAGGATTTGAGCCCAACCTTGTCACATATAATCTAATGTTTTCCTTTGATGTATTGTGTTTTTACATAGATGTATTTAATATATCTATACTAATACTAATTTTATATTAAATTGTATTCATATGAAAAAATATGTGTTAAGAATCTCTCTCTCTCTCTCTCTCTCTCTCTCTCTCTCTATATATATATATATAAACACACAAGATTCCCTATAATTATCTAATTGTACCAATAGCATAACAGTATTTTTATAAAAATTAATATAACCATTTAATTTTATTGATTATACACTAAAATAATTCATAAAAAAATAATTGGATAAAAAAATATTAAAAAATATATATATTTTAAAACTATATATATATATATATATATATATATCTTTATTGCACAAATTGTAACACAATTTACAAACAAATATTAATCACTATTATATCTATTTTAATTTTATAGTCTTTAATACAACGGTCTCTCAATTTTATTAAAAACTAGAAGATATGGAAATCAATCCATTACATAATGGTTGTTGCCATAATCTTATAATCCATCATTTTCTCAAGTTTGTTATAAACTCATATATATAGGAAAATGAGTTTGAAGTCAAATGACAACATTATATAAAAGTTTTCATTTCTGCATTGAGGAAGACATGGCTAAAATCCTTCCCTTAAATTATATGTAACAACCTTTATATATTCTATACCAAGCTTCCCAATGCCAAAGCACAAGTAATCTCCCACAGAAACACACTTCCACGCCCACCTATCTCCACCAAAATATTGAGGGAGAGAGTTTGGAGGCATCCTTGCAAATTCTTTCCACTTCCAAAGCAACTTATCTTTGTCATCCTACAACAACTCCCAACTCCTCAATCATTACTCCCAAAATAGACGATCCATATGCAATCATAAATATTATAGCCTTATTATCATCTTCAACAAGATGGCAGGGTAATGGAACTATTCTCACAAGTTTAATAAAATCATCTTGGATATGGTAACCCAAAATGAATATAGGCCTCCCTACCCTCCAGAAAAGAACATCATTGCACTCAACCATTTCATAATGTAATATATCACAACCCGTTTCCTTTGAAAGCTAAAATTTAGTCCTTCCTCCATGAATCTTGAAAATAATGGTAGATTTAGAAGGAAATTTTTTTGTTTATTTTGACAAAGATTACAAGGGGATCATATTGGTTTTGAACTTTGACTGATGGTAATTCAAGTGGTTGAGAGAGAATATCTATTTTTGTTGCATGCATACTATACAATACGGTTGCTACATCATTAGGCTTAGCAGTAGGTTGCACAATCACCTTTTGTAAAGCTTCTTGGACCATTCCATGGTATGTAGGTCATGTTTTTATTAAATCCCAAAGAGAGATCTTAGGTGGAGAGGCACGAAGCTATTTGACAAGATCATACTCTTAACCACTTTTATGAGTAAGACAAGGTGGTGGAGGGAACATAGGTTGAGAACATGGAAGAGAGACAAGCACATGTAGTGCTCGCTTACTTTGCTTGTTATTATAGGGGTTGTATGTGTGGGCAATTAGATTTTGGTGTGGTTGTTGTAACACATTTTGAACACCTTGAACCGTAATCACTAGTTTTAATCAAGAAGATGCACTGGGTGCCCCTCGAATAATCATCTTAGGAATATTGCTACAAAGTCTATTAATGATTATTGAATTAACATTGTGTCCCTCTTGATTGTACCCAACATCCATCCCTAAAGTATTTAATGTGAGAGACAAGTCTTTGTTTGGTTGAATGTTTGGATCAATGTTTTCTTGTTGAGATGCAAGATAATCTCATCACCTTCTCTTTCTCCTTTTTTGCATTTTGAATTTGTTGTGCTTTACGACTTAGTTTTTGTAACATAGGGATTTTCTTTGCCATGGTTGTTTTTTGTAGAGGAGAAAGCATCATGAGAGATTTTCTCTTCTATTTTAGTTGTAGGAGGCATGATATCTTCTAAAGTTATGTTTGTTCTATTGTAGGGAAAGTGTTATTGATTTCATCATTTTGCACCACCATACCCTCATGGGAAGGCTCATTTTTGAAAGAATGATTAGAGGCTAAGTTTATGCCATCATTACATGGAGTAGGTATTGAATGCATGGGAAAAGTGCTATCACCATCATCCTTTTCCTTGCTACTCATGGAGACTAGCTCAGTTAAGCTTTCTAATATCGTAGGATGTTCACTCATGAGGGTTAAGAATTGGTCAAAATCAAGATCTTTGATAAATGCATGCAAATATTCCATTGAAAAATGATATGGAGGTGCCATTTTAATGTAATATTAAATTTTGAGAAGCTTTTCAAAATTGGTGCAAAAGACAAGTGCAAAACTATATGCATAAATGGCCTTAAATGCTTGATTTTTTTTGTACTTTTCCAATGCAAATAAGTGAAAACAAAGAGTGTTGTAAGGGTTTTAGTCAAGGGAATAAAATTATATGTCTGATATCAATCTAAAATAGCAATAAGATCCTTCACAACACAATCTTAATGCAAATCCAAGATAATGCCAAGTCAAAATATACTGAAAATGTGTCAAAATAGACACTTTTTTCACCAAATCTCAATCCAATAGAGCATATCAAAGGGTGTTGTGAGGAAAATGATGATGGAAAGAAAATTATATCAGTAATAAAAGCCACTTAATGTCAAAATACCCAACTCAAAATGCCACTTAAGGTAAAATCCTAGTGAAAATATAGCAAAAATAGGCTATTTTTCACAGTTTTTCAATTCCAAGACCTAGAAAAAGGGGTGTTGTAATAAATTTTAGGAGGTCTAGAAAATAAAATAAATTATATCAGTCACCTTGATCCATAAAATTTATCACAACACACTTGGAGTGCAAACTAGGTCAAACCCTAGGGGAAAAATAGTTAAAATGTGTAGTTTTTTGCCAAATTTTCAATGCAAGAGGCCAATAAAAAGGTTTTGTGAAGTTTTTTAGGACAAAAAACAATTTATTACCTTGATAAAAACTAATTAATGCCTATGGTGCAAGTTTAGAGAGTCGGTAAGGCCAAATTTAGTGAAAATCAGTGTTTTTGAAGCCCTAGGTTTTAGATCTTGACACAAAATGCTATATGAATGTTTTGAAGTCTAATTTACGATAAAAATGAAATAATCTTAGATATAAAAATATATTCCAAGATTTAATATGCAAAATGCCAATGCAAATCTAATGAAAATGCATGAAAATTGCTAGTTTTTGTTGAAATTTTCTATGCAAAAATACAAATATTTTAAATCTAATTACAAATTTACACTAAAATATAAGACTACAGAAAAGTTTTAATTTTAATGAGCCTCTAAAATCAGTAGAAAAATCTGAAAGAAGATTTTTCCTAGTAACCCTAGATTTTGTAATTATTAGGTTTAATGAAAATTGTCAAAATTTCTACAAAAGCCTAGCAAAGTTATGATGAAAATGCAATGCAAATTATTGATTTTTTGTATTTTTCTGTATTTTATATCAGATCTGATTCAAGAAACATAAATTAGGGAAACTTAGAAATAATTTATGCAATTTAGTAACCTATATGAAAGTGGAAGCTAGAGTTTTCAAATTTTTGCAAATTTTTCAATTTTCTTGTAATTTTCTCAGTGCAATAAGATGAAAGACTATATAAATGAATGAAATCAGTCCAAATCTAAAGACACACACTCAGTAAGTTGCAATTTAAGTCCAAAAACACTGGTTCACCAAAATGTTTTAGGTAAAATAGGGATTGTTCAATGTTTTAGTAGTTAGATGTTTGAATCTACCTTTCACCCTTTACATTCAAGGACCTAGGGTTGAGTGGAAATGCACTATCATACCATAGGTCACTATGAGATGTAGGGAAACTTGGATTAGAATGTTTAATTATCAATCTTCCTTCTCTTATTCTCAATTGACCATTAAAACCTTAATTATGTAAAAATGACAGTAAACAGATGAATTATAGAAAAAAACTCTTGTAGAAGGATATAAAATATCAAATCACAGAGTACCTATTTTTAGAGCTCTGAGGTAGAAAAGTCAGGGACATAGGAGCGGGCATCCAAGTCCATGGCCCTAATTTCTAATGAGATCTGGAAACTTAGTCTACAACTTTTTCCTGTTGTTTTTGAGATTTTCTCGTCACACAAGTTTGAGGACTAATGAGTAGGTGCCCTAGTCCAGGGGGCATATTTTCATCCTATTCTGCAATTCTAACACTTCAAAATGTCTTCCTACAACTTCACTTTATCTAGCTCCTCAACCTATAACTTGCAACCATTAAAACTTTGGAGGGGGTTGTAGTGTTTAGGAGCTTGCCTCAGTCAAGCCTCGGAAGGACACTTGAGTCTTCCAAAACACCTTTGTCAGATAGAGAGTACGTGTCATTGTGAGGAAGATGAAAAATCTAAATGAAACAATGATTGAAAACACAATAAATGTCACCTTGTAGTGAAAATCTCATGGGAGGAAGATGCTTTTCATTCCAAGAGGAAATAGATGCTCAAATCTGCAAATACAAACACATGAACAACACAAATCTAATCTTGCAACACAATGAAATCCTTGAATCACTTCTAGAATGCCAATGCTCATGAATGTAATCTCTAATTGTAATCTAGTTTCTAAATGAATGCCTAAACATGCTTTTATATGCAACTACAAGCATTCCTGCCAAGATTTCATAAATTCAAACTTACCATGTCGGCCTAGGGACCAAATAACAGTCATAAACCGACACTTAAATTTGGACCTGACCCAAAATAGGGCAAGACTAGGGAGCAGGTGCCCAAGTCCTCCCCCCATATTTTGGATAGGGTTAAGCTCAAGGGGTCCTCCTAGGTCCAATTTTCCATGATACCTAGGGTTCATTCCATCAGGATGCCAAATTATCAAGTAAGATGTCCTAAATGCACACTAGAGACCTAGGAGCTAAACCTTATGAGGGAAAAGCCCCCAACGGGATATTTTCTGATGTTACAGGATGACCTAAGAAATTTGTACAAAGTTGTAAAATTTGTCAAATTGCAAAAGGGAGTAGTTAGAATATTGTATTGTATAAACCTTTGACAATACTGGAGAGACCTTGGGAAGACGTAAGCATGGATTTTGTAATAGGATTGCCTAAGACATGGAGAGGATATGATTCAATATTTGTAGTAGTAGATAGGTTTTCAAAGATGGCACATTTCATACCTTGTAAGAAGACAACTGATGCAGTGCATGTAGCTGACCTATTTTTCAAGGAGATTGTGAGATTGCATGGATTACCAAAGAGCATAATTTTAGACAGGGACACCAAATTTCTTGGATACTCTTGGAAAAAACTTTGGAAGAAGATGAAGACTAATTTGAAGTTCAGTTCTGCATTTCATCCATAGATTGATGGATAGAAAGATGTAGTGAACAGAAGTTTGGGAAACTTGTTGAGATGTTTGGTTGGAGAGAAAGTAGGAAGTTGGTATTTTATTCATTCAAAAGTAGAGTTTGAATACAATAATTTAGTAAATAGAAGTACTATAAGAACACCTTTTGAGATTGTTACCAGAGTAAACCCTAGAGGAGTTATAGATTTGAGAGATATCAGTATGGAAGATAAAAGGAGTGCAGAAGCATAAGAATTTGTAGAACATATGGAGACAGTGCATAATTAGGTAAAGAAACATTTGGAGGATATGAACAATAAGTATAAGGAGAAAGAAGATGGGAAGGGAAGACACAAGGAAGTCACAGTTGGAGATGAAGTGATGGTGTACTTGAGAAAAGAAAGATTTCTAGTTGGAACATATAACAAGTTGAAGAAGAAAAAGTTTGGATCGTGTAAGATACTCAAAAAATTTGACTCAGGAAATGCATATGAAGTGGACTTATCAGAGACATTGGGCATATCACCTATTTTCAACATTGCAAACTTATATCAGTATCATGAAGCAAAGTTCAGTGATAGTATGGCAGAAGACTTCATGAAGCAATTACCACAACAAGCACCGAAGCAGATTGAAGACACTTTGGACAACAAAGATGGATGCAGCACCAGAGGTAAATAATACAAAGAATATCCTTCGAAGTGGAAAGGCATACCAAAAGAAGATTCATCATGGATTTCTTAGGCTAAGGTAGACCATCTTAGTTTTCCTCTAGCCCCTATAAAGTGAGGGACTCTTTTTTTCAATAACTCTAGATGTCTGATGTAGGAGCATCCTTGGTTCAAGATTAATCTCTCATCAACCAAAAAAATTGCATTTCAGTAAATGTTTGAATTTTAGTTTGTTTCTTTTATTTTCCAGTTTAGTTCAGGCAGTTTAGTTAGTAGCAGTTTCTATATTTTGGTCCACATTCTACCACAGTTGTATTTTAGACATTGCAGTGGTGGACTTAGCATCTAAATTCATTCATGCACAACATATCTAGAATTCAGAGCATTTGGATTAAGTATTAGAAAGATATCACTATCAGAAGACTAACTATTTTCTCAAAATAGAGCATCCTAACAGTCTCAGATAATCAGCTAAAGGAGAAGACTTGTGGAACATTTCACAACCTTCAAAGCTTAATGACACATCATTCCATGTTGTTTGGTTTGTGGTCAACCTTCCTCAAGATCCATACATCATTCCATTCATTTGTTGAGGAGTTCAATTCATTTAGGTCCAACCTATCCATGTACACACATTACAACTCTTCATTGGAGTTTGTGATCTTCCTTGGCTAATGCAGAGAATATTTGGTTCTGGAGATGATATATTGATGTAATAGATGCCTATGAAAGCAAGTGGTAATTATTAGAATAAGTTCATAGTTTAGATTTTGTGTGAAGGAGCTTCAAAGCTACATCTTGTTTATATTCTGCTATTCTTTAATCTGGTCTGTGAGCCCTAATTATAAGCCCACATGTTGCGAGCTAATCTGTATTTGAATTCTATGATATACTGAGTGACTGAATCTACATTTGCTTTATATCTCTGAGTTGTTTCCATTGTGTTTACTCTTACTACACAGTCTAGATAGTTCATTATGTGAACCCTCCTACCATGACTGCACCAACGAAGATGAAAGGAGCGATGGTGATGAAGATGGCCATGATAGAAATAATGTCTAAAAGTGGGATCTTGCAAAGACATATAAAATCTCAACAAAAGTTTTTGCTCTTCACATAAAGTTCACCAAAATATGTACACTCAAAAACATGACTCAGATGTACAGGGCAGTTGAGTTAGCCTTAACAGAGCACACAAGACTCTCTTCTTACCATGGGAGAACCTCCACGTCACTCTCTCTCTCATGGTGGAATCTAGTCGAGAGGAGGTGAGATGTGTGCTGCCACAATAATGGGTTACACTTTCTGGGACATCCTGATTTTTGCTGAAATCACACATTTTTAGAAAATATAATGATTTAAGCCTTGAAAGGTTCCATTTAAAGGATTTTAATTGAATATGGTTTGATAAAACCCCCTTAGATTCAAACCCCCTTGGATAGAACCCTGCTAGTTTTAAACGATACCTATAATGGAGTCTCATCTACACCTATCAAAATGCTGATAAAAAACCACTTTTGATGTATCTATTGAGGTATCAAATGAATTCATTTAAAATTTATACTTTGTAAGTATGTAGTCCTTATTATAAGATTCCCAAAAAAATATAATTTTAAATATATTTAATTTGATTATTATATTTATTTTTTATTTCTTGTGAATGTATGTTTTTCACCGAACATCAATTTCTCTATTCTACACACATGGAAAATTAGTAAATAACTGAAAAAAAATTATAAAAAATATCTATGCACTAGGTATTGATGTCCTTGTTTCAATAAAAGAAAAAAAATTAAATTTCGATACATACAGAAAAAGTTATGTTTTACGGAATACACCTATGTCTAAATTATAATTGGTTTGACTTCAAAAATTAATTAAAAAAATATAAATTCAACAAAACATTATGAAGCCAAATGCATACACTATATATCAGTGTTACCAATCTAAATTAAAAAGAATCAAAATTTTATCCTTTGTAGAAAAAAAGTTATGTGCTATGGAATACACATCAATTTAAAAAATGTTGTTTACTATTAAAAACAAGTTATCAAAGAAGATACAAAAAATTTTACAATTTAACTCCAATTTTTTTTTAAAAAATGTATTTAGAATCTACAAACAAAATCTCACAAATCACTAGTTCGCATCATCTTCAAATTCCTAATGGTTTAGCGGCTATAGTTGTCAGAACGTGAAGATTTAGTTCAAAATATTGATTTCAATTCAAGTTTGTCCAAAAAGTGTAACACATTATTGTGGGATGACCTTGTAGGTGGTCTTGCTCACTTGAGAGATAGACTTCACGAAGAGTGGTTAACCAGTCCTGGGGCCTTTCCTTGGTATTGTTTCTTATGTGGTGTTTAGTGACCATTATAGTTGAGATAATTATATGACCTGAAGGGTCACTAGTTACTATTCTCCTTTTTGGGTTAGCTAGATTCCAACGACTACTAGGCTATCTATTATAATTGTTGATGAATTTTCTATGTTGGAACCTTTCCTCTCCTACTCAAAGGAGTTGTCAGGTTTGATTTCTATGTTCAATCAACCTAAGCCTAGGTTCATGTTCTTGGATGGTCAATTGAGTGTTTTTAGTCCTAGGGTGTAACTCTTTGATCTCCTCTAGGATGGCCCTCACCCACTCACCTCTAAGTCTAGGGCACATTCGTGAGCCTGAATCAAGAGAGTTGGTTAGAGTTAACCACGAGTTGACTTACATTTGACTTAGGGTGATGACCTAAGGTTTTCTTTGCTTTGTTTAAGTTGATTAATTTTGGTTGACCTCGTGATGAAATTGAGGGTTCACTTGAGTTTTCTCTTTGTTTTAATTTTGGTTGACCTCATGATGAAATCGAGGGATTTTCAATCAACTCCTCAAGATGCATCTACCCACCAAATTTCAGCTCAAATGGACCCCCAAGTCAAAAGTCATGACCTCCAGAAGTTTTTGCATCATATATATTTGTGTCATCGCAATAATAGCAATTAGTAAAATTCTATAATAAATGAAAAAGAGACTCAAGAATTGGCAATATTAGACTAAAATTCACATTTTGTACATTCTCCAATGCAAACTCTGTTGTAGTTTATGCCAAAAAAATAAATATTAAATCAAACTCAAAATCAACTAATCAATTCATGAAGAGTATTTACTAATAAATCAGTTCCACATCAACGTTAGTCAAATATTTAATCTAAGAAAAAAAATTCAACTACAAAATGCATACTATTTTTACAACACTACAAGGTAGGTACTGGTCACTACGTGGCACTTGTTTTATGATTAGATAGTTGCTAGGTACTTCTATATAAATTCTCTTGTTAGGCCTTGGTGGAGGCAGGTTTTTTATGTCATTGAGACTCAACTCTCTGTTACACTTCAAACTAATCAAATTCACAAATTAAACAAGGTTGACCAATATGCTTAAAGTTTTTACAATTTATTCCAAATGATAAATAATGGATAAAACCATTTTTCAATTGGCCATTGCCTTGAACAATCATTGTACATGAATAAATTATTGTAGTAAATGGTTTTTTTCTCAATGATAAAAAATCAGATCAGTATTAATTATTTTTCTTTTGCCTATATATTGAAAAGACTTCTGCCAGTCATTAATTAGGGGATAGGATTCAATAGCTGAGCACTCTAACTTCACACCTCTTAAAACCATACATGGAAATTTCAAATTATTACAAAATTTTTACAGTAGCTTATAATGGCTATTCTTAAACATCATCCACTTCATTAGTCAAAGGTCAATTTTGGCCAATAAAAATAAGACAAATATTTACCATTTTTGTTGTGAATGACGTGTAAAATGTCTATTGACTGTTTGACCATTGAAGTGGATGATATTTAAGTAGAGTGGCTTAGAACTAAGGTTCCAGGGCCACATCATCAAATATGATGCCAGATTTTTTGAGGTGTCCAAAAGACCCCCAAAAAAGGGTAGACCAATAGTTGTGCATTAAGTCATGTTTTGTTGGTGCGCTGATGTGACATCACATGGTTTGTTGTTTTTTAGATCTAAAGAACACATTTCACTTAATTATAAGTACTTATAGTCAACACTAACAACCTTAAAGTCACAACTACTAATGTTAAATTTTAAAAAATATTAAACCTTAAATCTATGAACACTATCAATAAAAACATACTTAACTATTGAAACATCTCCCCTATGTTCTTGTAACACTTCATTTTTTAGGTGTTGTTGGCAAGGCTTTGTTATCTCATATTTAAGAATCATTAATTTTTCTCTTGTAGAAAGTTTCCATTTTTTAAACTACCATTGCCATGATTTCATTAATTCTTTCATTAGCTAATAGGCTTTATAGTGGGAGCTTCCCTCCCAGGAAATTCCTGACTCCAGAAAGTTGTCTCATAGCTTGCTTGTGTGCTTCGACTAGAAAAACTTGTGGTTTTTTCCTCCACAATCACGGAAAGTTAATTGGATTCTATCCATGACTATAAGAGCATAGTATTTTTTCTGAACTAACGCAACAAAATCCTCTAGTCCATTCAAATTAATTATTAGGTGGCAATGTTAAATTTAATAATATATGTTATAACTTAATTTCATACTCTCTTTCACTTGCGCAATAGAATTCAAATTCTTCAATGGCATATGTTAGTGTTTTATAGCTTTGGGAGAATTTTTTTTTAAATAAAATTCATGCAAGGCAGGTCGGCCTAGAAGAGACTCACCGAGTTTGGTATATAAGGGAGATAGAGTCTCCTCATTTGAAGATAATCGTTCAATTCCAATTCAATTTCTTCAGCAGCAGGTTTGCCTTCTAAAGCAGTAGATTCAAGGAGAAGTATCTTTATTATTATGTATTCAAGGAAATTGCACTATCTTCGAGTGCAGATTTATTGCATGAGATTTAGCCCTTGTATGGCTAGATTGTGAGTGTCATTTCTGCACTTAATTTTCTGATTTATAAGAGAATATCTTTCTTGGTTTTTCTCCCTCAAGTAGGAGGGTTTTCCCAGGGTAAAAATAATGTGTTCATTCTTCTATGTGTTGTATTTTCTGCTTATTTGCATTTATGATCTATAAAACTAACATGGTATTAGAGTGGGTCTAAGAAAATGTCTGATCAGATTTGTTTAAGCAGTCAAGTCAACTTTTCATCTAGGGCAGATCTTTAAGGCAAAGTATTGCAGATCTAAGGTTGCAAATTTTTTCCGACCTAAGGGCAGATCTTTGGAGGAGAATTTGTGCAAAAAAAGATGGTGAACAGTGTCAAGGTAGAAGATAGGCTTAATGGAGCCTCAAACTTCAACTCTTAGAAACCCAAGGTATTCATTGCATTAGAGGAGAATGATCTTGATTTCATGGAAAGTAATATGCCTGAGCCTTCTGATGATACTGAGAAAATCCACTGGAAGAAAAAGGGCACGAAGGCTAGAAAGATCATGATAGACTCTATGATGAATCACCTAGTACCGATCATCTCCAAGTTGAAGTTAGCTAAAGAAATGTTTGATACTCTAAAATAATTGTATGAGATCAACACTACCAGTAGAGCCCTTGCTTTGAGACAATAGCTTCACCATGTAAAAATAGATAAAGAAGATTTAGTTATCTCATTCTTTATGAAGATCGCTGATTTAAGAGATCAGTTGAGCGCTATTGGGGACATAATTGTAGATAGAGATCTTGTTATGTTGGCATTAATGGTCTTCCCCAATCTTGGGATCCCTTTATCCAAAGCATCAGTGGGAGATCTAAATTGCCCAAGTTTGATTGTCTTCGAGCTGATTGTATTCAAGAAGAGTCTAGGTTGGTAGCAAGAGGAATTGAGTGAAACTATCATGATGTAGAAAATCAAGTTCTTGCTACACATACTTCTAGAGAAAGAGGCAAAGGAAGAAAGAGGAAAAAAGACAGAGAATCAGATTCTACCCCAGAACCAAAGAAGAAGAAGAATCTCTCTCATATTTAATGTTTCAGGTGTGACAAGTATGGTCACTTTGCTTGAGATTGCAAATTAAGTTCTACACAACTTGTTTCTAATGCAGAAATTACCAAGGGGAGATCTCAGAAGGAGCCAAGCTCTAAAGTTGATTCAGAAGGTTTCTTATTCTAAAGTCGACCAGTTTCTTTGAAGAGGTGAAATTAACATTCAGAGGGAGTCTAAAAAACCAATAGAGGCAACCTTGGATGAGGAGGTCAGGAGGTTGATGTTAGTACTTGGAGCTTCAGAGGGAGTCACATCATCATGAAGGTTCTTGTAGTGTATATTTCTTTAAGACGGAGAAATATGAGGTGAAAGCCCTTGTAGTTTATATTTCTCTGAGATCGAGAAATATGAGATGAAAGCCCTTATAGTGTATATTTCTATGAGACAGAGAAATATGAGGTGAAAGCCCTTGTAGTGTATATTTCATTGAGATGGAGAAATATGAGGTGAAATCCCTTGTAGTGTATATTTCTCTTAGACAGAGAAATATGAGCTGAAAGCCCTTGTAGTGTATATTATTGGAGTCCAAGACAACACTGAGAGGGGGCTGAATCAGTGTTGTATAAATTTTAACTTTTTACAAACTTTATCTTTACAAGACAAATAGAGATGAGCACATTAATAATTTGTTGAGTTTATATGCACAAGACTTATAATAAAGAATGTAAACAAATAACTCATGATAAATGATTAATATGCACACACACACATAGAGGAAATCGATGAGAAGCATGACACAAGCTTTTTATCAAGTGGAAAACCCTTTGGGGTAGAAAAACCACTCATGAAGTGCCTCACTAACTTAACTTTCAAAACTTCTTATAAAGCCTCACTAGCTGAATATTATGTCTCACTGACAATTGACAGGTCTCACTGACCTACAAGCCTCACTGCATATTGTGCCTCATTGGCAACAATGTTAAGAAGCACCAACTTTAAGGAGCACCAACCCCTAATACATACAAACTCAGATTAAAACAAAGAATTTAGAGGGTTTCTCTGTTTCAATACAAATCACTTATTTTTCGCATGTGTCTGTCATATCACCATACTTCTCATCAGCTCAAATCACATACAAAACTTATCATCTAAATTTTCTCTTCACTAGGATATTCAAAATATATTCAACCCTGTATACTGATCCACTCAACAACAACTTCAATGTTCCTACAAAACTATTATGTAATGCCCCATTATGCAACCCTAGAGTGTTAGACTAACCAGAGCAGAAAATAGAACTATATATTTTTTTTTGAAAGCAATAAAGTGCAAAATAGTATCCAAAGATATCACAAAACACAACACAAAGAAAGAACACTTCTAACTACCCTAGGGCAACATAACTGCATTAGAATTTAAGTAAAACCATACGAGTGATAAACATTAAATTGCTGATTTAAATAACCAAATAACTTTTACAACAACAATATAGTTTGATTACAAGGTCTCAGTTCCAAATTACAAGATTGCAAGATTACAAGATTACAAAAATACAAAATTACAAGATCGTTCTTGTCGATCTACAAGAGAGTACATATGAGAGTATACAACACTGCTGCAGGTAGAAAGCAAACTGGAACTGGAACAACTCTGCACAAGGCTCAATTTGAATCTCCAAGAAAACCAATGGATAACTCTACCTCCCAACCATGTGGAACCCTAAGGTCCACCCCACCGAGCTAGGAGATAACAATGAGGATTACCACTAGGTCAAGGTTGTAGTCAAGGACACAAATACCAATACCAGACTCCATGAAGACAACATGATGATAAGACTGCACAGACCTGACGGTACTCAACCAGACATATCACAAACATCAGACTAGATCAATCATGAAGACAAGACCACACTCCTGAGGTACCAACAAGGATGACAAGAAAGCAACTGAACCGTGTAAGGAGAGTGTCATCACATAGCCCTAGCATGGGTTACCCAGGCTATCTCTCACCAGAAGCCAGCCCCCATCTATGGTTACCCTGGCAGCCTCTCTCTAGGTGCCGGCCCCATAGGATGACACATGCAGAACTGACATGTCCTCTCATGAAGACGAGGAGGTTGGCCTTGCCAACCAGGCCTTCTCATCCCTCCCTTAGCCTATGAAAGCACTCAAGATGTGGGTGAGGTCACATTACTTATCTTGTTAAGTGTAATACTACCCAACCCTCCTAAATACATTATTAGGTTTCCACTTGCTTACAACTTCCATGGGGTTACCTAGGCAACCTCTCACTAGATGACGACCCCACCACAGAAGCCACTCCCTTAGCGTTCTCTGACCAATCAGTCAAACCACATCATGCAAGGATAAAGGGCACAAAAAAATACCATTCCAAAACATATGTCATTCACTTGGTTTCAACAATAAGCCCTTGATCCCCTTCAAGAAAAAAAATTAAAACAACACCATCTAGACATCAACTGACACAAGCACAAGAAAACTGTGAAGCCTTTGGAGTCGATTAAAGAAGTTCTTACTAGGTCACCACCATACCTTTATCAATGTGGATATTAGGTTACAACCACCACGATCATAATTGGAAAATGACCACGGATCAAGAGAATGAGAAAACTCAACGCAAGATGGCTTTGCCACTAGACTATTCTAGCTTCCAAGGTGACAAGTCTCTGGAGTTACACAAAACTATCCTGACACAAAGTCAACTAACCAACATCTCACACACCAATCTAATCCCCTGAGGAACTCATAGGCACACCATTGTACTAATAGGACAAGGTACTTTCACAAAACTAACACCAAAGAGTGCAATGAGCCAGAAGTATCACTAGAATGTTTTGGTCCAGGGACATAGTACTAACGGAGAGTAAACTACAACATGACTAGCAAAGTTAATATTCAACAAGGTACTTAATCCAAAAATAGCATAATATTGATATCTCGAGAGGCTAGAAACATTAATATCAATAACTTCTAAAATCTCTATCCCTACATTTATTAACAACAAAAGTAACTCCTATTTCGACCAACAATCCATCCATAATTTAATAAAACCATTTCATACTCATAATTAATACTACAAATTATTCTCTACTTAAACCTACACCCTTACCAAGTGATGACAAGGAATCTATTTTTCTAATGAAAAGTTTTACTAATTTAGTATCATCCTCAAAAGAAAATCAAGATTAGGAATTCTCTTCATAGAGAAAGCATAAATCATCTATACAGTCATACGTTAAAGATATGCTTTTCTGGATGAGATCAAGCTATCTCAAGGATAAAATGATCATTTCCTACTTGAAAGTCTTGATCTAATCTAGAAATATATAATATCCTCCGATGTCAATTGAAAGAAACTATTACTATTGCTACACTCATTCTAGGACTAACGCTTAACTCGAGTTCTATAACTTAACCCAATAGCAACTTAAAGTTATAACATGATACTCATTATTGATGACATAATCCCCCTATAACTTGATCCAACATAAAAATCTATAATAAAACAAATTATATAACATCAACTAAGACAACCAAACTTAACTATTCCATATCATACTTTCTTCCAATAAAAACTACTTATGTTCTTTAAATACCTTCCTGCAATTTTGGTTTTGGTAGATATTCCAATGCAATTTTATATATAAAAGATAGATATTTTCAAATAACAAAATTGCATTTATGATACTATCAAAAATTTATTAGATTCTGTTACATGACAAGGATAAAATACATATCTATATATTTTCATAAATCTCTTCTAGAAAAATCAATTATCTACACCAATTAATAGAACATATATCTAGAGAATCAATTAGATATCTGTTCTAAAAGATTTACTAGAGTTCTAAAAAGAAACTTCTTATTATGGGTTGAATCCCTCGAACATAAAAATGCAATTACTTAATAAACAGAGACTTGACCTTCCTATTACCAGTCGAAGTTGAGCGATTATGCTTCAGAGAGATAAATTTGAAGGTAAAAAAAAAAGGAACTTGTTTAGAAGGCAGAAGAAGCTGTTAGTCGACGACAATCGACACAGAAAGGGCACAAAAATAGTTTGACAAAATGCATCAAGCAATGATTGTTGAGTGCAAAAACAATGGATTCGTTGGGAAGGCTGATGCAACATTCAAATGAGTGCAATTGGCAATGTAAGGTTAAAATCCTCATCCTTAAATGATGACAGCATGCACGAAGATCTTGGAACCAGATATGAATATCCATCAAGGCATATACGAAGGGGAAACTTACCAGGTATTGTTATAGCAATAGAACTGGCCAACATGCATTATGTAGGGGAAAACATTGGCAACAATCAATGTTTTTAGGCTTCAACAATTTTATGCGATTTCACTCATAAGTTGGTGCCGCAAGACAAGACTCTGGCGACATCGACCTCAGCTATTACTATACAACTCAGCGCTTACTAAGGCAAAAGAGGCATACATTTTCTGAATTACTAACTCCTAGAGTGAGTAATCTATTTTAAAGCTAATTCATTTGTCACAACAAATTAATACTGGAGTGACCAGATAATGAAGAGTACAGGAAAAAACTATTGGTATTCCTATGAGCGACAAATAGAGCTAACAGGCTTCGATATCCTCAAGTTTCCATCACACAATCTAGATCAAATGTAGTTCAGTAAAATACTCAAATAAGGTCCACGGGTTTTAGACTACGCTAGAAGGAAACATCTCCATAGGTGAAGTGGTTTACGGCATGTAATGGCCCATCATGGAAGTTACATGAGCCTTTCAATTCTAATGTGGCCTGTTACAAAGGGTTACAAGCATGATACATGAAGTGATTAAACTCAAGGACAAAATCAATGCAAAGGAGGAAAGGTTCCATTTAATCTACAGACAAAAATCACAAAACAACCAACACAAAAGCAAGAATTTCACAAAGGAGAGCAGGATGACAAACAGGTCGATTCTATGCCCAAGTCACCATCTAAAGAATTCAACAAGAACTTTAATACTACAGAGCAATCAAAGACAAGGTAATACAGAAGTTTACAAGACATACCCATACCAAAACACTCCAGAATTCAATCTTCTCTTAGAAATCCCTTCTCTTTCTTCGCAAAGTATTCCTCTGTACCCTACCTCCTCTCCCAGAACAAAATTGCCCCCCAACATTCAAAAATCACAGACATAAAACCCCCTTCATGCCAAACTTCCTGAGACCAAAAATAGGCAACCGCCATTAATTCCCGTAACCCCCAATTAATTACACAATCCCTCTCCATACGGGGAAAATTTGAAATTTTTCCTAACATAGAGGTTCTCAAATCTCTAATATATCCGGCAACTATCAACCTTAAATTATTAACCCAAAATAAATAATAGGTCAAATATATACTAATTACCTCTCAACAACAACTTAAGAATCATAGACATTAAAACCTTACAATAATTGATTATGTCAATAAAAGGCTTTACATAAACAATATTCCAATTTTACGACTATACCAAATACTGTAAGGTCATAAAGATACAAGGAACACATAGACAAGTATTAACAACTTTGACAACACTCCACTACACGCGATGACCAACAATAGAAACTAAGGAGCAATGTCGCATCATGCACAAGACTATGACAAGGACACAAGATGACGACAAGAACACAAGACTATGACAAGGACACAAGATGACGACAAGAATACAAGACTATGACAAGGACTGGAATTGTCCTAGCGGTATAATACCTCATGTTATCTCTGTCACAATATCCATGGTGTAGGGCCTGCTCAGACCTGCTAAATCAGGTGGAGTCAAGGCCCGATACCTGCAACCTGTGTGAAAACCAACGGGTTATATATTATCAACTGTAAATACACACACCGAGATAGAGAATCATGGCATAGTAGGGTGCTCGATCTGAGCAGTACTACACCGTCCCCGCTCCAAAACAAGACTATAATCAGATGCATACACATGATATTTTCTAACCATCACCAAGCATATCCATCTCATCATAATAGTAGTAATCATAATGTCATCAAAACTCATAACACATGTCTCAATACATCCATCAAACAAAGTCCATCAAGATCAAAAGGAACATAAACCAAAACATACTAGTCCAAATGTCTCGAAACTGTAATTATGCAATATAAGACTATCAACTATTCCAGAACTGATAGAAGGCAATATGAAAATAACATCTATCACAAGCCAAAAAGGCAAGGGGCATTACATCCTCCCCCCCTAGTCCTAGGCTTACTCCTAGAAGCCTACAAATAAGTGAGGATATAACTCCCTCATCTTGGAAGCATCCTCCCAATTAGCAAAGGTCTCATCATTAGGGTCCCACTGGACCCTAACTTGCTCCACATCTCTACCCCTAAGAGCAAGTCTCCTGTGCTAAAGAATGCCTACGGGCTCCAAAGCTAGCTGCCTATCCTCTACCTACAGAGCAGTCCAATCAAGAACATGAGCAATTTCTAGAAAGTAAGGTCTAAGTACTGAAACATGAAACACATCATGGATGCGTGAAAGGCTAGGTGGCAAAGCAAGGTGATAAGAAACAGGACCGATCCTCTCCAACACCTCAAAAGGCCCTACAAAGCGTGGCGCTAGCTTAGACCCCTTTCCATAATGGATTGGACTCTTTCGCGGTCGCACACACAAGAACACTCGATCCCCCACAGAAAACTGACAATCGATCCTATGAGCATTTGCATACTTTTTTGTCTGTCCTGAGCTACCACCAAATGCTCTCTAATCCTCTCAACCTGCTGCTCCATATCTCTGAGCATATCAGGGCCTAGAAGAATTCTATCCTCCAGACGATTCCAACTTAAAGGGGTCCTACAAGGACGACCATATAAGGCCTGAAATGGAGACATGCCGATAGAACTGTGATATCCATTATTATAGGCAAACTCCACTAGGTATAGGTAATCCTCCCAATGGCTCTACCGATCCATTACATACATCCTCAACATATCCTCAAGAACCTGATTAACCCTCTCGGTCTGACCATCAGTCTCAGGGTGATAAACTGAACTAAAGTTCAACTGTGTCCCCAAGGCATGTTGCAAGGAAGTCCAAAGGGCAGAAGTGAACATTGGATCCCTATTAGAAATGATCCTATGAGGAATCCCATGCAATCTGACAATGTCCTCCATGAACACTCTGGCCACCGCAGAAGCATTATAAGAAGCACGAACAGGAGAGAAGTGGGCTACTTTCGTCAACCTATCCACAGTGACCATAATAGCATCATGTTGTCGAGCGGACATCGGAAAACCAACAATGAAGTCTATCGAGATGATATCCCACTTCCACTCTAGAATCAAATGAGGCTGCAAAAGACCTGCACGGTGCTGGTGCTCCACCTTCACCCTCTGACACTCAAGACATCTCGACACAAAATCAGCAATATCCCACTTCATGCCACTCCAAAAGTACAACTGACACAGATCTGCATAAATCTTCTTGACACCTGGATGAGCAGAGTAGGGTGCCTGATGCACCTCAGACAAAACTAGCGTATGAAGACCCTCAGAACTAGGGACATAGATACGATCCAAATGTCGCAAAAGACCATTTGACTCAAATGAGTAACCGGAGAATCTACCCTCTAAAGGTCTACCAGACTTAATCTCAGATCTCACCTCCTAGCACCAACTGTCGATAGGAAGTGCTGCGAGAATCTGACCTCTCAAATCAACTGCAAGAGAAACTACTAAGATCTCATGTCTTCGACAACTAAGAGCATCTGCTACCACATTCTCCTTGCCCTGAATATATCTGACCTCAAAGTCATACTTGCACAGGAACTCCATCCAATGCTTTTGCCTCACGTTCAAGTTTGGCTATGTGAAAATATACTGCAAACTATGATGATCACTGTGCAGCTCAAACCGATGCCCTAACAGAAAATGCCTCCATCTCACCAAGGCATGCACAACTGCTGCTAATTCCAAGTCATGAGTGGGATAGTTCAATTCGTGATCCTTGAGTTTGCGAGACTCATAGGCAATCACGTGACCATCCTGCATCAGAACTGCTCCCAAACCCTCCAAGGAAGCATCGGTACAAACAACAAAGTCCCTATCAGGATTAGGAACTACTAATATCAGGGCACTGGTCAGATGCTCCTTAAGAGTCTGAAAAGCTGCCTGACACTACTCTGACCAAACAAACTTCTTCCCTTTCCTCTGAAGAGAAGTAATAGGATGGGCAATCCTCAAAAACCCCATAACAAAACGACGATAGTAACCTGCCAGTCCCATAAAACTGCGGACCTCAGATACATTAGTGGGTGTAGGCCAGTCCATAATAGCTTGGATCTTCGAGGGATCCACCACAATACCCTCTCCAGAGATGACATGACCCAAATACTTAACCTCTGACTGAAAGAACTCACACTTTGATAAATTGGCATAAAGCTGATTTTCTCTTAGACACTGCAATACCTAACGCAAATGTTCCTCGTGCTCCTCCATAGTCCTCAAATAGATCAGTATATCATCAAGAAACACAAGGACAAATCAGTCAACATAAGTATGGAAAACACCATTCATCAAGCTCATGAAAACTGAAGGTGCATTCATCAACCTGAATGGTACCATGGTGAACTCATAATGTCCGTAACGGGTACGAAATGCTATTTTGTGAATGTCTGCCTCAAATATCTGTAATTGATGATAACCTGACTTAAGGTCAATTTTAGAGAATACCTTTTCTCCTTTAATCTGATCAAACAAATCATTGATCTGAGGCAAGGGGTACCTATTTCTCATTGTTACCTTATTGAGCTATTGATAATCGATACATAGCCGCAAAGATCCATCCTTCTTTTTGACAAAGATCACAGGTGCTCCCCAAGGAGAAACACTAGGTCGTATGAACCCTTTGGCTAACAGCTCCTCCAACTGCAGTAAAAGCTCCTTGAGCTCCTGAGTGGTCATCCTATATGGGGCTCGTGAGATAGGCTTTGCACCGGGAATTAGATCAACCCTGAAATCGATGTCACACTTAGGTGGCATCCCCAGAATATCAGAAGGAAAAACATCCGCAAACTCCCTCAAGAGTGGGTGATCATCAAGAGATGCCTCTCAACTCTCCTCCATCTCCAAATCACTCACAGTTACTGCAAAAAGCTGACATCCCTGATGCATGCATCTCTTGAGTTGCATAGCAGAGATCATACTTAGGGAAATGGGTCTCTGAACTCCTACAACCTCAACCTCAGTGCCAGAATCATCCACACATCTAACAATCTTATGCCGACAATCTATCACTGCCTGATGGGCCTCCAACCAATCCATCCCCAAAACTGTCATATGAACCCAGGGGTAGAACGCGAAGGTCCATAGAAGTAGATAAAGAGCCAATTAACAAATCACACCCAGAAACTAGAGACTCAACTGCTATCTTAGCCCCGGAAGCCAACTCAACCTACCACCTATCAACCTGCTTTGTTGCCACTAAGCCACAATGCTCCACAAGAGAAGGAGATATAAACGAATCAAATGCACCGGAATCAAATAAAACAGAAAAATCAATACCTCGCATGCGACCAGAAGTCTCCACCATGGTGCCCTGATGCTCTGCATGTCGGTCATCTACCACTACAAAGACTCAGTGTGACCTGCCTGCATCACCAACCATCGGCTCAGATGCCGCCGGTTGATGTCCAAATCCTGATGCACCCTTCTATGGGCACTGCCTAGTAATATGGCCCTGCTGGCCACAAGAGAAACACCTGGTGCCTCTACCAAAACCTCCATCACCCCTGAAAGCACTAGACTGCTGGAAGATGCCTCTGCTCACTACGGACTGTGTACTCTGAGCTGGTTGATCAAAATAGTTGTGCTTATTGTGCTGCCAAGACCGGTCTTTCTTATTTTGAAATCTATTACCTTGCTGATGCTGTGAACTCTTCGGCTTAGACTGTGAATACTGCTATTGCTGACCACCCTTTGAGGGTGCATGAGAACCTGATGCCTGAGTGTGACCACATTGAGAGCCATATCTTGAAGATGGTGCACTGCCAATGTACACACCTGTATGCCCACCCAGTGCCATAGCCAGATTCTCCTCCACCAACTGGGCTTTCTCCACGGCAACCTCCATAGTCTTAGGTTCAAATACATGAACCCCTCCACTAATCCAGGTGTTCAAGCCCCTGATAAAATGCTGCACCAACATAGACTCGTCATCCCCAATACCTGTATACTGTTTGAGCTCATAAAATCTATGCTCATACTGCTCAATTGTCATGGCCAACTGCCTCAGCTCGTGGAACTCATCTGCTTGACGCTGCCTCCAATGGTCAGAAAGAAAATGAGCTCTGAATCTCTCTAAGAATAACTCCGAAGACACAGTGCTCATATCCAAATGCAGCTTCTACTCCTCTAGCCGCCACCAAGTCAAAGCGAAACCTCGAAGATGCAGAATAGCACATCTGGCTTTGGTGTTGCTACCATACAGATGCATGGTGAAACACCTGCCTAAGTCCAATAGCCAAGTCTTTGCCTCAAGTCCTCTACCAGCTCCATCAAAGATGGGAGGGCGTGCTCTCAGTAGATCCCTCATATGGCTAGCTAGTGTGGCCTCCTGCTCAACTATCAACTCTCTATGTCTAGGAGACCTCTCTCTCTCTCTAGGACCCCGCTGGTCTACCTCCTGATCTCCTTAGGTCTGCCTACCCTCCTGTCTAGGGCCTAAACGGGCAAGGGCCTCCTCCAGAATCTGTCTCAACTGGGCTCCATCAGGCTGACCCTGACCCTCCATGTTTTGACCCCCGCCTTCATGGGCACTCGAATGAGGAGAACTAGGAGGAGGTGTACCACCACCACCTCTCCCATGACCCCTACCTCTGCCCCGACCTCGGCCCTTACCTCTAGGCATCTACCTATAGCACCAAAGGCATTTATTACATTAAAAAGATTCACAATAGGGATAAAATTATTCTATAGAGTTCAAGCACAAGGTTACATAATGGGCTCAAATATAATCAGGGTACCCAGTGTTTAAACTTGGCTCTGATACCAAATGTAATGCCCCGTTATGCAACCCTAGAGTGTTAGACTAACCAGAGCAGAAAACAGAATGATATTTTTTTTTGAAAGCAATAAAGCGCAAAATAGTATCCAAATATATCATAAAACACAACACAAAGAAAGAACACTTCTAACTACCCTAGGGCAACATAACTGCATTAGAATATAAGTAAAACCATACGAGTGATAAACATTAAATTGCTGATTTAAATAACCAAATAAATTTTACAACAGCAATATAGTTTGATTACAAGGTCTCAGTTCCAAATTACAAGATTACAAGATTACAAAAATACAAAATTACAAGATCATTCTTGTCGATCTACAAGAGAGTACATATGAGAGTATACAACACTACTGCAGGTAGAAAGCAAACTGAAACTGGAACAACTACGTACAAGGCTCAACCTGAATCTCTAAGAAAACCAATGGATATCTCTACCTCCAAACCATGTGGAACCCTGAGGTCCACCCCACCGAGCTAGGAGATAACAATGAGGATTACCACTAGGTCAAGGTTGCAGTCAAGGACACAAATACCAATACCAGACTCCATGAAGACAACATGATGATAAGACTGCACAGACCTGACGGTACTCAACCAGACAGATCACAAACATCAGACTAGATCAATCATGAAGACAAGACCACACTCCAGAGGTACCAACAAGGATGACGAGAAAGCAACTGAACCGCATAAGGAGAGTGTCATCGCATGGCCCTAGTATGGGTTACCCAGGCTATCTCTCACCAGAAGCCGGCCCCCATCTATGGTTACCCTGGCAGCCTCTCTCTAGGTGTCGGCCCCATAGGGTGAGACATGCGGAACTGACATGTCCTCTCATGAAGACGAGGAGGTCGGCCTTGCCAACAGGCCTTCTCATCCCTCCCTTAGCCTATGAAAGCACTCAAGGTGTGGGTGAGGTCACATTACTTATCTTGTTAAGTGTAATACTACCCAACCCTCCTAAATACATTATTAGGTTTCCACTTGCTTACAACTTCCATAGGGTTACCCAGGCGACCTCTCACTAGACGCTGGCCCCACCACGGAAGCCACTCCCTTAGGGTTCTCTGAGCAATCAGTCAAACCACATCATGCAAGGATAAAGGGCACAAAAAGATACCATTCCAAAACATATGTCATTCACTTGGTTTCAACAATAAGCCCTTGATCCCCTTCAAGAAAAAAAATTAAAACAACACCATCTAGACATCAACTGACACAAGCACAAGACAACTGTGAAGCCTCTGGAGTCGATTAAAGAAGTTCTTACTAGGTCACCACCATACCTTTCTCAATGTGGATATTAGGTTACAACCACCAAAATCATAATTGGAAAATGACCAAGGATCAAGAGAATGAGAAAACCCAATGCAAGATGACTCTGCCACTAGACTATTCTAGCTTCCAAGCTGACAAGTCTCTGGAGTTACACAAAACTATCCTGACACAAAGTCAACTAACCAACGTCTCACACACCAATCTAATCCCCTGAGGAACTCATAGTCACACCATTGTACTAATAGGACAAGGTACTTTCACAAAACTAACACCAAAGAGTGCAATGAGCCAGAAGTATCACTAGAATGCTTTGGTCCAGGGACATAGTACTAACGGAGAGTAAACTACAACATGACTAGCAAAGTTAATATTCAACAAGGTACTTAATCCAAAAATAGCACAATATTGATATCTTGAGAGGCTAGAAACATTAATATCAATAACTTCTAAAATCTCTATCCCTACATTTATTAACAACACAAGTAACTCCTATTTCGACCAATAATCCATCCATAATTTAATAAAACCATTTCATACTCATAATTAATACTACAAATTATTCTCTACTAAAACCTACTCCCTTACCAAGTGATGACAAGGAATCTATTTCTCTAATGAAAAGTTTTACTAATTTAGTATCATCCTCAAAAGAAAATCAAGATTAGGAATTCTCTTCATAGAGAAAGCATAAATCATCTATATAGTCATACGTTAAAGATACGCTTTTCTGGATGAGATCTAGCTATCTCAAGGATAAAATGATCATTTTCCTACTTGAAAGTCTTGATCTAATATAGAAATATATAATATCCTCCGATGTCAATTGAAAGAAACTATTACTATTGCTACACTCATTCTAGGATTAACGCTTAACTCGAGTTCTATAACTTAACCCAATAGCAACTTAAAGTTATAACATGATACTCATTATTGACGACATAATCCCCATATAACTTGATCCAACATAAAAATCTATAATAAAACAAATTATATAACATCAACTAAGACAACCAAACTTAACTATTCCATATCATACTTTCTTTAAATAAAAACTACTTATGTTCTTTAAATACCTTCCCGCAAATATGGTTTTAGTAGATATTACAGTGCAGTTTTATATATAAAAGATAGATATTTTCAAATAACAAAATTGCATTTATGATACTGTCAGAAATTTATTAGATTCTTTTACATGAGAAGGATAAAATACATATCTATATATTTTCATAAATCTCTTATAGAAAAATCGGTTACCTGCACCAATTAATAGAACACATATCTAGAGAATCAATTAGATATCTGTTCTAAAAGATTTACTAGAGTTCTAAAAGGAAACTTCTTATTATGGGTCGAATCCCTTGAACATAAAAATGCAATTACTTAATAAACAGAGACTTGACCTTCCTATTACCAGTCGAAGTTGAGCGATTATGCTTTAGAGAGATAAATTTGAAGGTAAAAAAAAAAAACTTGTTTAGAAGGCAGAAGAAGTTGTTAGTCGACGACAATCGACACATAAAGGGCATGAAAATAGTTTGACAGAATGCATCAAGCAATGATTGCTAAGTGCAAAAATAATGGATTTGTTGGGAAGGCTGATGCAACTTTCAAATGAGTGTAATTGGCAACGTAAGGTTAAAATCCTCATCCTTAAATGATGACGGCATGCGCAGAGATCTTGGAACCAGATATGAATATCCATCAAGGCATATATGAAGGGGAAACTTACCAGGTATTGTTATAGCAATAGAACTGGTCAACATGCATTATGTAGGGGAAAACATTGGCAACAATCAATGTTTTCAGGCTTCAACGATTTTATGCAATTTCACTCATAAGTTGGTGCCGCAAGACAAGACTCTGGCAACATCGACCTTAGCTATTGCTATACAACTCAGCGCTTACTAAACCAAAAGAGGTATACATTTTCTGAATTACTAACTCCTACAGAGAGTAATCTATTTTAAAGCTAATTCATTTGTCACAACAAATTAATACTGGCATGACCAGATAATGAAGAGTACAGGGCGAAAACTATAGGTATTCCTATGAGCGACAAATAGAGCTAACAGGCTTCGATATCCTCAAGTTTCCATCGCACAATCCAGATCAAATGCAGTTTAGTAAAATACTCAAATAAGCTCCATAGGTTTCAGACTATGCTAGAAGGAAACATCTCCATAGGTGAAGTGGTTTAGGGCATGTAATGGCCCATCATGGAAGTTGCATGAGCCTTTCAATTCTAATGTGGCCCATTACAGAGGGTTACAAGCATGATACAGGAAGTGATTAAACTCGAGGACAAAATCAATGCAAAGGAGGAAAGGTTCCATTTAATCTATAGACAAAAATCACAGAACAACCAACACAAAAGCAAGAATTTCACAAAGGAGAGCAGGATGACAAACATGTCAATTCTATGCCCAAGTCACCATCTAAAGAATTCAACAAGAACTCTAATACTACAGAGCAATCAAAGACAAGGTAATACAAAAGTTTACAAGACATACCTGTACCAAAACACTATAGAATTTAATCTTCTCTCAGAAATCCCTTCTCTTTCTTTACAAAGTATTCCTCTGTACCCTGCCTCCTCTCCCAGAACAAAATTCCCCCCCAACATTCAAAAATCACAGACATAAAACCCCCTTCATGCCAAACTTCCCGAGACCAAAAATAGGCAACCGCCATTAATTCCCGTAACCCCCAATTAATTACACAATCCCTCTCCATACGGGGAAAATTTGAAATTTTTCCTAACATAGAGATTCTCAAATCTCTAATATATTCGGCAACTATCAACCTTAAATTATTGACCCAAAATAAATAATAAGTCAAATATATATTAATTACCTCTCAACAACAACTTAAGAATCATAGACATTAAAACCTTACAATAACTGATTATGTCAATAAAAGGCTTTACATAAACAATATTCCAATTTTACGACTATACCAAATATTGTAAGGTCATAAAGATACAAGGGACACATAGATAAGTATTAACAACTTCAACAACACTCCACTACACGTGACGACCAACAATAGAAACTAAGGAGCAATGTCGCATCATGCACAAGACTATGACAAGGACACAAGATGATGACAAGAACACAAGACTACGACAAGGACACAAGATGATGACAAGAACACAATACTATGACAAGGACTAGAATTGTCATAGCGGTATAATACCTCATGTTATCTCCGTCACAATATCCATGGTGTAGGGCCTGCTTAGACCTGCTAAATCAGGTGGAGTCGAGGCCCGGTACCTACAACCTGTGTGAAAACCAATGGGTTATATATGATCAACTGTAAATACACACACCGAGACAGAGAATCACGGCATAGTAGGGTGCTTGATCTGAGCAGTACTACACTGTCCCCGCTCCAAAACAAGACTATAATCAGATGCATACACATGATATTTTCTAACCATCACCAAGCATATCCATCTCATCATAACTGTAGTAATCATAATGTCATCAAAACTCCTAACACATGTCTCAATACATCCATCGAACAAAGTCCATCAAGATCAAAAGAAACATAAACCAAAACATAGTAGTCCAAATGTCTTGAAACTGTAATTATGCAATATAAGACTATCAACTATTCCAGAACTGACAGAAGGCAATATGAAAGTAACATCTATCACAAGCCAAAAAGGCGAGGGGTATTACATATTATATACAAGATGACTTTTCATATTTTGTCTTCTCTCCACAATTATTTCAATCCTTGATATTCTTGCATCTACAAAAATGGTCTCTTCAAATCCTATCCTGCAAATCAATTTCAGTGTGCATAAAACCTTTCATATTCTGCAAAAGAAATTCAATCACCTACAACAAAAAAATTATTTACACAAACAAAAATAAATCTTCAATATGTCATTTATTTTCTTTTTCTCCTCTCTACAAAATCCCTTTAACTTCTTCCCACAAAAACAAATCTTCATGAAGACTTTTCACCTTCATCTCTACAAAAGAAAAACATCTCCAAAAAAAATAAAACCTTCAATATCAAACCCCATTCATCTTCTAATCCCTCTTGCAATTTCATATTTATTTTTCCTTCCATCATAAAAAATTTCATGTCTTCCATATACAAATCCTCTCTAAAAAAAATTCTCACACAAAACTCTTAAACTTCTCATACCAAATAAAATATTTGGAAAGCCAATAGAATATCTCTCAAAAAAAACTTCCTCCCTAATATTCTCTCTGCCATGAAGTGGAATCTAAAATAGAATAAAGATCTTCTTAAAAATAATGCCTTTAATATCCATAAAAATCTCCCACAAAATCTCCTTAAAATCTCCTTAAAAATAGCTTTGAAAATCTCCTTAAAAAAATCATCTAACTTATCTTTTATGTCATAAAAAAATGACATAAAGAGGGCCACTGAAATAGAGTAAAAACAAACAAGTTTCTAAAAAATAAAATAAAGCATATTTGATGCCTCTTATGAATAAAGTTGTCTCCATAATAATTAAAGCATTCAATGCTTTTTCATTTAAGATCTTTCTTCCTTTAATAAAGCCATTCGAATTTTTAACCATGAGCCCATTTCTCTTAAGAGGGAACCGATGCAAGAGGTGAAGGAAATTGAGGAGGCCGGTTACCTTATGGCACATAAACCCTTTAGAAGGTCAACTCTAGTTATAGCAACCTGTTATTACAAGTCAACATCAAAATAGACTAAAAGAGCAATCTGTCACAAATGAAGCTCAATGGATTGCATATTTGGATTTAGCCTTAGAGATTAGGAATCCTTTAGGGTTTTAGATCTTCAAATTAGAATCAAGCCTTAATGCAAGACTTTATGGAATTTATGAGAGCTCTATAATCTCTGCTAGTCTGAAGCAACTCTTCAACAATTTATCAAACTTCATTTTCCTTGTAACCTCAGTTTGCATGAACATTATAATGACAACTTCATCACTAACATTTGATAGAAAATGATGGCATCAACCAATCCAACTATGAATAAGAGTATCCAATCAACTGTGGACATTCTTTCTATGAAATATGAAGCAAGATCATAAAAAGCTTCTATCAAGAATGATCAACAACTCTTTTGAAATACTGAGATGATCAACAATAGACATCCTTGATGATTGATCATTGTAGCATGCCAAATCAATAATTTCCAAACTTGTCAAACCTCCATCAACAGTGACCTGCTCATGATAAAAAACATTAACATGTGCCCTGTGTCCTGCTCTAGTGACAATTTGAAGAAAACATTCATGACAATCCTTCATTACATTGAAGACATCCTGAATGAAGACTTTGCACAAGATCAACCCATGTTAGCAAGATAATAAACTCATCACTAGTATAAGCAATTGAAGAACAACACCATTGATAATCAACACATCACATGAAAGGTATACACTAATCAAGCCAACTCAACTAACGACATCCTTATTGAAGGCATAATCAATACTCTTATCCTATCCAAATGAACAACTCCTAATTGATGTTCCTGATAGAGTGAACAACTGTGAAATACATGATCCTGAACAACCTATGTCAATAGTGCAGGCCACCCTGATGATACCTTATGAAGATGGACACTAACTCAGCACCCTCAATACCTTTTTGACATCAAAGACAAACAACTACCATCATATATTTATCTGAGATAGAGAAATATGAGGTGAAAGCCCTTGTAGTGTATATTTCTCTGAGATAGAGTGTTGTGACCAAATCACACAACGCCCCATTGCAAATGGGGACCCCCTTTTTTTTGAATTCCAGTGCTTTGCTGAGTCCAGGATGATGTCATTTTGCATGATGAAGTTAGTATTACCTAAGTCCTTAGCTTCGTGATGAATCTTAGAGCCCCTTGATGACCTGATCCTGATGTTTGAGACCCTGAAAATGACTAAGTCTGGTATCCTAATCCTAAAGATCCTGAAATTGGCTAAGTCTGAAATCTGGTGAATCCTCAAAAATCTAGAATCTGCATGTGAAATCTGGTGGATCTGAGACCTATCTCAAACATCCTGAAAGGTATATTGAAAAATATTTAAAGTATAAGAAATTCAATCTCTAAACCTTACCTTGGGTACTGTCAGTTCTGGGCGCGAAATTGCTCCAAGGTCACCTCAAAATTCTGCCTAAGTTTAGGCACCCATTGCATGTTCAGAGGATCATAAGAGTTGTGCCTTCAATTAAGGTCCATGAGTTTAGGCGCCAATGCCTTGTTATTGTCTTTAGGCGCCCTTCAACACTCAAAATGATAGAAAACAATCCAAGTTAGCGCCTAGATCAAAAAGGTAGTTTGAGCGCCTTGATGGAGGTTGTCCATCCAGATGAGCACCTTGTGGTGAGGAGACATTTGAAATCCTAAGTTTAAGCGCCTTGATATGAATTGATGGCATTTTGCACCTTGGATGGTTGAGGCTAGTAGAGGTTAGGCACAAATGGTCTATTTTGGCTCCTAGAGGTGAAAGTCAAAAGATCACACATTGAGCGCCTAGAGTCAGATGGCTTGGAGGAGTCAATTGGCGCCTAAGCATTAGAAATTATCAAGAACAAGTGCCTAAAGATCATAAGGAGTAAACATAGAGTAAAGTTGATCAAGTTTGGGTAATTGGAAGTGAGATAGGTGTTAAGTATGTTTTGGCGCCTTTTGCCTCCAAAACCACCTTAAACTGACGCCTAGGGACCATGAGGAGAATCAATATGTGCCTTGAGTAAGGGTGAATCGCCTCAAAGGATGATTGAGCACCTAGTGGGATCTCTGGGGTGGTGAAAAGTGAATGAAGTAAGAAACATCAAAGCTCTTCAATGACATCGCCTTAATTAAGAAGTCTACCTAGCCTTGAATACAATGCAAAGGATTCCCATTTGAGCGCCTTGAAAAAATGCATCAAAACCTCTTATTTTGGCACCTAAAGGGATAGGAGTCATCCCATAACTTCCATAAAATTGCAAGTATAAACTTTCAAGAGGTTTCAAATTGTGCAACCTTGAATTTGTGCCCTAGAAAGAATCACTTCAATTGACCTCTGAGAGTAGGCGCCTTGAGGAAATTTGCATAAGATGACCCTTTTGGAGTGAGCGCTTCATAGCTAAAGTCATCTTAAGATATGATTGGTCACTTAGAAGTGTAAAAATGTCAAAATTGAAGTCATTTGTGTTGGGCACCCATTCCTACCTCTGCCACCTCATTCTGGCGCCTAAGGAAGAAATTGTGTTGAAAAGACCTTTTGAATGAATCTTTTAAGTGGATTGACTTCTTTAAACCTTTACAATTGCTAGAAATCATTTTTGAGTGATGAATGTGGGACTAAATTGAGTTAGACGCCCTTTGTTCCTATTTTTACTTATATTTGCGCCTAAGTTTGAAGTGGCATTATTACATGTTTAAAGTTGTTTTATCTTATGAAGTGATTGATATATTGTTTATCTTGTCTTGTAGGTACCTCAAAAAGGATAGGAGTTATTTGAGGAGTCACCTTTCGTCGAGGAGTGAAGCTAAAGAAGATCATCTTGTCATCATCTACTCTTCAAGGTCATTATCAAGGGACATCACCTTCAAGCAAGAAACTTGGAGTCACCTTCAAGGAAGTCATCATGTAGCCGTTTCAAAGGAGTTATTCACCGTCATCCATGCTAGGAGTCATGATCATTGCTAAAAGAGACATCACTTCAAGAGGTAGCTGCTCCAAGAGGTTACAATAAGACATATCTCAAGTCTTCTACATCAAAGACGTCATGTTAGATCATATCAAGTTCAAATATACTTTATTAAGAGTAACATGTTTGAAGCATTCATTCATCCCAGCTTTAAGTCAAGTTCTTCTAACCTTCAAAGATTCATCCAAGCTTCAAGTTTAGATGGAGCAAGTTTCAAGTGCTTCCAATGCCTTCAAGTCTTTGAGAGAGACTTCTACTCCGATTCATGAAGCAAACTTCATCATCTACTCTTACATGAAGGAAGCATCATCATCATATCTCTACTACTCTACATCAAGAGCATCACCAAAGAAGATCATCATATCAACTTACCTACAAGAAGAAGAAAGAATCATGAAGTTAATCTAGTGAAGCAACAAGTATCATACATCTAGTCTACAAGAAGAATGAACAAGGCAAGATCTACAAGATGTATTCCTAAACATACAAGTTCAAGCAATCACATTGAATACATCACACAAAGATGATACAATTTTCAAACTATGCTGAGTTGGTATCTATGTGGCGAGTACACATCATTCAATTTTGATTAGCCGCATTATTTAATGCATTCAATGTATCATTTAATGAAAGAAGCCAAAGGGATTCCTATGTGGAGAAATATTCTAAATGCTTTCGCCTTACCTTATCACATTGGAAAATGTGCCTTTATTGCCTCTCTTTTTTGTACTAAAAATAGAAAGTTGTTGTAAGTACCTCTGAGGTGGCATGATCTAAGCCCTTGGCTATCAAATTAATCTCAGCCATTCATTGTATTCTAGGCACTATATAAAGGCCTTGTTGCCTCATTTGTAACATATAGACTTAGATTGTAGGCAAGTAGGAGTAGAATAGGAGAGACTCTCGAAAATTCTCTGAGAGGATTTGAAGCTGTTGTAAATATTTTCAAGATTAATGCAAAAGACATTGGAGCTACTTGTTTGGTGTTAAGTATTATCTTGTGAAGTAACATGGTTTCATGAATCTTGATGGAATTAAGAGATGTTTCAATTAGATTAGAAGTAGATTAGAAGTTCATTGTTGTAATGTTTGTTGTATTGGACATTTGATCAACTCCTAGCTCATGCTTTTAACATTCATCACTGATGAAGTGTTGTGTAAAGCTAGTCTGAGCCTTATTTGCTTAAGTTCGATTGTGGATGCTTGTTTGAGCTGCGCCATTTGATGGGTGCTTGCATAAGTCTTCATGATTTGAAAACTATTCACGTAACCTTAGGAGATTGCACCAGCTTCATGTAGCTGTAGGCACCCTTGACGACGTGAAGTTAGGTTAAATCAGGAGTTTTTCTGTTCAATATATCATCATTGCCTCATTGACCTTAGATAGTTTCCTAAACCCTTGCCCTTTTTACTTTTCTTCATTATTGAAACCTTGTATATACATATGTCATCCACACTAAAGGAGGAACAAGCTGAATGAAAGGAGAAGAGTCTATGTAAGTCCCTTTGTGTTTAACAGCAAAATCATACTTAGTCACTGAGCTATCTCTTACAAAATCATCAGAAAGGAACCTTGGAGTCATCTTGTTTGATCACTTCATTTAGCATTCAAGAGGCTTTGCTCAAGAGGGAGTCAGATACTTTGTATTTCACTCTAATTGTTGACTTGTCGAAAAACAAACATCAACACAGAGAAATATGAGGTGCGAGCCCTTGTTCATCTCTGAGACTAAGATGGGATGTCATGTTGAGAGACTCCATGATGACATCATGTTGAGAAACTCCATGATGAACCCTTGTACTTGTGTTTTTTCACACATGGGAGTAGCCATAGTGGATGTCATGTTGAGAGACTCCATGCCGACATCACGTTGAGAGACTTTGTGATGGACACTTCTTCATGCGTTTCTTTCCACACATGGGAGTATCCATTGTGGGCGTCATGTTGAGAGACTCCATGATGAGGATATCTGGAAAATACCTCCCTAGCTAAGAGGGAGTGTTAGTGTTTTATAGCTTCGGGAGAAATTTTTTTAAAATAAAATTCATGCAAGGCAAGTCAACCTAGAAGAGACTCGCCTAGTTTGGTATATAAGGGAGATAGAGTCTCCTCATTTAAAGATAATCATTCAATTCCAATTCAATTTCTTCAGCAGCAGGTTTGCCTTCTAGAGTAGCAGATTCAAGCAGAAGTATCTTTATTATTGTGTATTCAATGAAATTGCACTATCTTCAAGTGCAAATTTAATACATGAGATTCAGCACTTTTAGGGCCAGATTGTGAGTAACATTTCTGCACTTAATTTTCTGATTTATAAGAGAATATCTTGCTGGGTTTTTTTCCCTCAAGTAGGAGGGTTTTCCCAGGGTAAAAATATTGTGTTCATTGTTCTATATGTTGTATTTTCTGCTTATTTGCATTTCTGATCTATAAAACTAACATCATAGACTTCATAACACTGAACCCTCTATACGCGACCTGCATTTTGATGGTGGCAACCGTCTTCCTCAGCCACTTATAATTCTTCTTCTTCTTTGCCTGAAAACGTGGTTTCTAAGCAGATTAACGATCGATGAACTCCACATGAATATTGACCGGTGATTTTGATGGATTATCTTGACGGCCTAGACCGAGGGATTATTTTTTCAAAACAACTACATCGCGAGGCAACATATTTTCTTGATTGGTTTTGAACACTTTCTTTGCATACCCTTTGTAAACCAATATGCAAATCACAGATCTTTGCGTACGTAATTTACTCTGTTGAGTAACATGAAACTGTAAGTATTTTTTAGTTGTTACTTTTTTTTTTTTTTTTTTTTTTTTTTTTTTAAAATTGGTTTAAGGAATAGTGAGGTAGTTTTAAATCTTCAGATATATTAAATATATTAGATTGCTACAAAGTTGAAGTTAAGAATGCAAAAGTTATTGAACGTCATGCTAAAAAAATGGAATTTGACAAGGATGCCTTTCAACATTTGTTTCATAAATAACTCTCTAAGTCTGGAAATAGCTCAAACTGCAGACTTACATACCAACGCGATAATCACATTCTTGTGCTCCGTTTTATATGATATAAAAGGCATTTTTTTTCACAAAGGCAGGCAAATATAAAATTTCTTGCTCCCAATGTATGTTGTTGATCATACAGATTTCTAGCTTCCCTATTATTTTCATTATTTTAGAGGATAGATCTAATTTGCTGGAATTAGATGGGATCTCAATTTTCATGCTACAATTTCAAAAGAAGGAAATTAAATTTAAATGACTAATACAATCTGATTAAAACTCTACAATTCTATTAAAACTTTAGTTTGTTATTTTTCCAGTAAATAACATTTTCAATATTTTTACATCTTAGACAAATCATATAAATTTTTAACTTCATTATTATTTTAATTATTATATAAGATAGACCTAATTTGTTAGAATTACATAGGATTTCAATCTTCTTGCGGCAATTCCAAAAGAAGAGAATTATATTTAAATATGATAACACAATCCCATTAAAATATTAGTTTAGTATTTCTTCAATAGATTGGTACTTTCAATGTTTTTAGATTGTGGACAAATCATATAGATTTCTCTCTCCTATTGATAAGCAAGTTAGGATTTGAATATTCATTTCAATTAGTAAGTATCTTTTCAGATTTGATTTTAGAATTTTGTTGCCATTATCATGCAATGTACATCTATGTTTGAATTATCTAAAGGGGGTCGACCAAGGCAACTTTTCATTTCACCTAACCATATTATAGGATTCCATTAACACTAACTAGGACACTATACCAACACATTTACCCTAGTACCCATGCAACTATCCCTAGAGAAATATCAGTCACATAGTCTTTAGTCTTCAAATTTACCAGAGTGTTTTTTGACATCTCAATAGACCTGTGTACTATTAAACTTTCTATTTTCCATAAGATCTATGCTTCCAAATCTCTAATTTCCTCTCATTTGCATGCATTTCCTTTGTTTTTGACATTAGTTTTTTAGTAATTTTTCCTATTTTTTCTACTATTTTTGACACCTACTAATACCTAAGCACAGATCCTACATCTCACTCATAGCCCTTGACAAATCTAAGAATTTGAGAAGATTTTGCTGCAAGACAGTATTCCAACACCCCTACCCTAGTATCATATAAAGCCTTGGCATAGAGGTTGCATTCTTTTTTGAACAATACTCTAAGATGCAAACTAATCCTTACACTATCATCAAGAAGAAAGAAGAAGCTCGCTTACAATTGTTTTCCTCTAAAGATGCTCAAATATATTCATTTGGTTCCATTTTTTTAGTATTTAATGTTGCCTCAATCTGACATTGTTGATTCCTTTCTTCAACAATGTGTAGGTCAATGAAGAACATAAAGCATTTAAGGTATCCATAACCTGATACCTTTCTTATCTCTAATGGCACCAATGTACATAAGAAGTGTAAAGCTATTCCCATGTGATAAAACTTGTATACTAGTGTTAGGTAATTTTTAGTTTAAGATAAAAAAATGCTTTGGCATTCGCAACTTAAATTTTTTAACCTATTCCAAAATTTATTGCCATCATTATTAATAACCTATCCACAAATCCATTGTGCCTAAACTCCATGCAACTGCTAGTATTTATTTGTATTGCCTAAAGTTTTTTTTTCTTTTGCCAAAGTCATTAAATTCAAGGCTGACAGCAGACTCTGACCCAGCTGCCGTGAAGAGACCGTTTGAGGCTTATGGGGAAGGCCATGCAAGCAATAATCTCATACTGTAATAATGCAGTCTTACCTACAAGATCTGATTTAGCATGCCAGTTGCCATGAATGGGCTAGAAACTTTGCATTGAACACGCTCTATTATGGATAATACATGAATAGCGGCCCCGATGCTGGTACTGCAAATAGAGTAAAATGGCGGGGCTACTATGTCATTAAGACATCAACCGACGCAAGCCCGTTTACTATGAGTTAATTCATACAAGAAAACTTGTGGTTTCCATCTACAGGTGTTCCGTATTTATTGGCTTCAGGTCTTATATAATTAATTGGAACATAAGAAATGGTGTGCATAAGTTGTAAGTGACTATTGTCGATATTCTTTGCTTTCGTTTGATTTGCTAGCCATTTTCTACCGTGTTCAGAGGTTAATGCTTGACCTAATTTCAAGTATCCTGTAATTGTTTTGCTTGGTTTCATCATAGATTGGGGTTTCTTTGTTCCTTTATGGGTAGTTGATGACCAGTCTTACTGATTATTATTTTCTAAATGAGAGAAAGTATGGAAAAGTTGATCTGTTCAATTTACTATTCAAAGTATGGGAATAACATTTTTTGTTTATTGAATGAATGTGAAATACAACAAGAGACGTATTGCATTCCTGCCATTGTAGTGGCAAATAAAATGAATGATATTGTAATTAATTAATGTAAAGACTAGTTTTAATTTGTTGATCCGTGTAGTACCTAAACAATCCAATACAACAAATGGCGTGTCCTCTAAATTATGCTTCTACAAAATAACTGACATGCATATCCATATGACATCTACACAATAGTATCAATACACTATTTTAGTATCCTATGAGAATAATTTTAACAAAGTATTGGGAATGAAGAGACATTATTTTAGAGAGAATTAACATATAGTTATCGCGATTTTGTAAAACTATATTGATTGTGATTTTGGGATAAGGAATTTATGCATCTAAGGGAAACTTGTCTAGTAATTTATGAGGGATAGAAGTGAACATTGTTTTTTTTCAATGGTGATGCTTGAGTAGCTTTTTTTGGCAGCTTGCAATCCATGTTAACTGTATTCTTCACAAGTTAACCATTATCATTGTATAAATTATCTTGCAACATTGTTTACTAATGTGCTTGCAACATGGCTTGCATTTAATTCATTGGCATTTGTAGTGAAGAAACAAATAATGTGATTGATCTATAGATATGAAATTAGAGAATTGTCAAGTCTTTTAAAATGTTTCTTTAACAAATATTGTGTAGGTGTTTTGAGATTGTATTTTGGTACATAACTATTTTATAGGTTGCAAATAGATATTTCATAGGTTGCAAATAATAATGTCGACAAACTGAGAGTATAGTTTAATTTTACAATTTCTTAAATTTTATTGCATTTTGTATTAAAAATGAATGCATTAAATTCATGCAAGTGCATTTATATAGTTGCAATGACATAATTTACTTCGAATAAGATGTCTACATGTTTTTGAAAATTTTATCATGAGTTGTTCCAAAAGACTTTTATTATTTTTAAGAACTTTGGGAGCTATAAAAGATTGATGAAACTTTTGTCATTAAATATGACAATAGTTATCTAGAACATGTTTTGTTGCCTCTTAGTAATGATGGTTCCTTTTGGGTTTACTTCATGTATCTAAAGATAATATATTTACATAGTATTATTGTCAACAAAAAGAACACTGTTATGATATACTCGTACATATTTCTTGCGTGCAAATGCCAATGAGTATCTAAGTGTTAACTAGTTCCAACACAAATATTCAATTTTTGTATAGGTTGACTTGCATACATAGTTACAAAGCAAGCAAAAGGGATCCACCATGCTTCGAAATAAAATGTGTATAAGAAAAATGAAATTTTGTGTAGCAAGGAAATTATTCAAGATGTCAATAGTCTTATCTATCAATATAAAAAGGGAAGATTGTATTTATAGAGACAAAGCCTTATAATCTTTCTTTGATATTCTTCAGGAAGCTTCTTGAAGAGAGGAGCAACCAATTGTGGAAAATTACTACCAGTATTACCTAATAGCACGCCACTTAGAATAGACAAGTCCTTATACACAATGTCTTCAGGAATTTAAATGTTGAATTCTTTCATTTCAATCAATTAGTTGTATATGATCAATGCGATTCAACAAACTTGTTTACAAAGTGAACATATTCTGAACTAAGTTTGACATGAAGAACAAAGCAAAGCAATAGGGAAAACTACTGCTATCGTTTGCAAGCCCCAGCCAGCTCAAGTTTTACCACCAGCTGAAATGCTCAAAACTACAATTACTACAAGCAACTTCATGATCATCCCTTTTTCTTAAATGCAATCCCCTTCTTTTAGTAAGCATCTTGTATCTCAGTAGATAAACATCGATCTAATCCTATATTATTGCTTGCGCTTCACTCTAAAGCTGCCTCCAATAGCCAACAAGGGCTGAGGTTTGTTATGATCCATGTCAACAATATCAGGCACCAGCTACTCATACTATATAATTTCACGTACAGGATTGATATTCCCCACATCATGAACTAGAAATTCAGTTGCACCATCTGTTCGAGCTAGGCGGTGGAGAGCTTGATATAAAATAGCACCAGCTCTTGTTTTTTCACCATTGCTAGTGCAAAAGTTGATGAACTCATCAATTCGTTGTTTCTGCTCCTGCTCTAGGCTTGGATCGGAATAGCCCCCAATATACAGCACACTGAATGCGCCTTCATCCAGTAGAGTTTCATCTTCCCTATCCAAGGCCAAGTTTTCCCTTTTTGCAGGGAGGAACTTTGTGGCCTGTGTTTTTCTAAGATTATCCAATGGATCTAGTGGATCTAATGGATCTTAAATGAATATCTGCAGGAGATTCAATTATTTGCATTGTTGGATGCAGAAGGCTGGTCCGTTTGTTACTTTTCTTTTTCTGGAATCGCCAAATTGGGCAAGCACGACGAAGCTAGTAATCTGGCTTTAAAAAAGGTGATTGTGCATCACAATAGCCTAGTATTTTCAGTGGGATATTTCATATTTGGTATGATGTTCCTTGATGCAGGGTGTAGATATTTGCCCTACCTTTAGAACATTTATCCTGAAGAACTGAAAATATTTGTTTACAATTACACCAAATATCCAATCTTTTGGGTTAACGTTGATGGATTATGCAGTTTGTTTGTCTGGTTGTAGAGATCATATATGTTCACATCGTTCATTTGCACAGCCAGGCTTTCAGATAGAAACTTTTTGGATTGTTAAAGTAGCAGGTAGGTAATCTTCTAAGGAATCTCTGCTTGCCAGCCCTGGATTTCATAAAAGGCTTGATTGAGTCTTGAGCTGCACTTTGAATAGAGCAATATAATTATTGCAGGAAAGGAAACACTTTGTGGAATGCTTGCAGAATAATGGAAATGCTTTTTCATCATACACAATGTTTGAAAGACCTATGGTTCCAAATCGATTTCTTTTGCAAGATTGTTAGGTCCATATTCTACGTTGCTTTTCTATTTCTATCCATTTTCATTGTGTTTTACAATATTAATGCTCCTTGCTACATGATTCTGAAAGTGTATGCTTTAGCAAATACATGGAATTTTCATCAATTAATTATTTAGTCTCTATGTGAACTAAACTTGTAATTAATTCCTTTCATTCTCATTGATGTTCATTATATCATTCTGCTTGAATACAATATTACAAGGCATTTCATAGGGTGGAATCATCTTTTGTTCTCCATTGTTACTATGATAGGTAGAATGAAAATGGAGTGTTCAATTTGTTTTGTGTTGTAAATAGAAGGCATTATGACTGATGGTTTGTTTTTATCGATCCTTTGCTTATATTAGTCATGATTTTTTCTTTTGAGTATTTTTGGATTCAATTATGTAGTATTTTTGCATCAATGTTTTGAATCTCACTCCATGATCCATTGGCAGGATGAAGTAATTTTTTTGAGTTCTTGTTCTCCACACCCTTTTTTCTCTTTTCTTTTTAAGGAAATACTTCTGTAATCCAACTCAATTTTTTTTTTGTCTCATCCTGATGATGGATCACAGAGTGTGATTTGAAATGTTGATGCAAAAAACTTACACAGTTAAATCCAGAAGCACTCTGAATCCTTAGCATAGTTAATTGATATGCTTAAGCTGTGATCTTTGCCTTAGGCAAAAAGACATTTTCACTAAATGTGGCAAGTGAACTACATGAAGACAGTGGAAAATATTATGCATAAATTTGATTTTAGGCCACAATATAAATTTTTAGACATGAGCAAGATCTGGCTTCTAGTTCATCATTGACTCTGATACAGTATACTATTAGATACTTATGAGGCCAAAATAAATGATTCATGAAACCAAAAGAACAACACAATTATGGTAGTATTTTCTACTGCTTTGTATTCCAAGTTACATGAGAAAATTGTCTTTGAGGAATGCAACTAATATTTGTGTAGTGCAAGACCTTTGACATTTTTCTCATGAAAATTATAGTTTAATTTTAAAAATGATGTAGATCAGTACTTCAGGATTTAATTGTGTGCGTGTTTTTCCCTCAACATTTTGGATCATACTCCATGATCCATCATCAGGAGAAGAAAGAGAAAGAGGAGAAAAAAAACACACAGTTAAATCCTGGAACACTGATCTACAGTCATTATAGACTGTGGAAATCTGATGTCTTTAAAAATGATGTCAACAAATATAAAGGGTCAAATAACCGGCAAATTTTCTTTTGTTTGGAGCCATTGCACTAAATGTCATTGCTAATTGCTATTATAATCTTTGTTTGATTTTGCAAGACTTCCCCTACATTTGTTGTGCAGTGAACAATGTTGAACCTTCTAAGTTTCTACATTCATATGATAAGGACTAACTCATTATGTATCATAATGTTATAAACAGAGCTAAGAGAATTCCTTGCACACAAAATAACCTTTACATAGTCCAAACTCATGTTTTAGTATTAAATGCTTGAAAATTGAGAAAGCTTTACTCTAAAAGCTAATAAAAACATATTTATTTCAGGAAAGTCACTCTTGTCCATCTATTCCTTGTTTCCTGTGAGTAAAAGTCTTATCGGAAACAAGAACCTTATCAGGGGATCTTGATAAAACTGTAACAATTATAGTATAGAGTATCAAAGAAGATCATTTAATAAGGATTTGGTAAAACTATACAAGTTGCATAAAACTTAAAAGTATCAATAAGAAGTTTTAATTTCTAGCTTGATTAGGTCGTACACAACTATCATAAAGTATTGAATCAAGCATTAAAACAGTATAAAGGAAAGAATAAAGATAATCATATTGATACCTAAGGAGTCTCTAGAGTAGACTAATGGGCACAAAAGTACATCTAGCAGTAATAGCAAATAAAGGAGTTCTAACAACATCTCCCCCACAACAAAAGTAGCAAGAAATCTTATAATGAAATGTAAATGATAAAACAAAAAGTTAAACCTAAAGTTTTCCTTTTCTGTGCATGATGCAACCCTCAAATTTTTAATTTTCACATTTTCTAGACTGCACTTTGAGGAGCAATTCGCCACCATGAAAATGGTGGCATTCGAGGGAAAATAAGGAACAGTTTTCCTTCAAGATTATATTGAAGTTATAATCATACACAAAATTCTTCTTGCAATTCACATGATGTGAAACTTGATGTCTGAAAAATAGCGCTGTAAAAAGTTCCTTATAGAAGCATAGATCCATTTATTTGCCATTGGACAAACATCAAAATCTACAACCTCAAACTACTTCATGTCAACAAAAAGTTAACCATAAAATTCTCCTATTCTATGCAAGATGCAACCATCAACATTTGTATTTTCACATCTTCTGCACAACACATTTGCAGCAATTCTCAACCATAAACATACATGCACTAAGGTAAAATGAAGGATGTATACTTCAATATTGTATTGATACAGCTCCAAACTATTGGCAGAAGCACCAATCTGCAGAAAACAGAAAAAAAAACAAGATACCAACAAATAAAACAAGAACAAATTCAGAGAAATAGTCTTTTCATTATAGTTCCAGACTTGATACAACCATTACCTCTCAGAAAAACCCATACATATTCTTTAGAAAATCCATTCCCATTTTCTCTTTTTTGTTCTTCTTCGTTTCCCTCAAAACTCAGCTCCCCCAAAACTTAAACCAAAAAACCAACTAAAAATAGCCCCCCAGTCAGCATGCAGCTAACCTGGCCAAAGATCACTCACAACCCAAAAAAAGGAAAAAAAATCCAAAACTACCACAATGAAACCGAAACAGCAGAAAAGAACCCAAAAATAGCAATTTCCTTAAATTCCACTCAGAACGTGGGCAGGGGAAATTAAGGGAGATGCTCTGCATCGTTCTCCCCTCCTTTGAGAAAATCTGAACCTCCTGGTTCTAGTCGACTGTGCTTCATCAAGTCTGCTTCAGTCATCCATGAATTGTAAGAATCTGGCCAATTTTCCCACTTAATGAAATAAAACTTATATGACTTGGATCGTGTTGCCACTAATTTGGTATCTAGTATTCATTCAACTTGCTCTCTTTTCTTCTTTGGCAACTGCTTACTCCAAAGGTTGTTGACCTTCCCATTGTGCTCCTCTTCCATTTGATCTTCCATGGTTCCATTTGAATATGAATACAGGTCAGCAACATTAAAAATGGGACTGATCTCCAATTCTTCTAGTAAATCAATTTGGTAGGCATTGTCATTTATCCTATTTATAATTTTGCAAGGACCAATCTTTTTGGGATTCAATTTGTTGTAGGTACCTTGGGGATATCTTTCCTTGCATAGGTGAACCATGACCATTTCTCCCTGTTGGAAAACCTTTTCTCTTCGATGCAAATCAGCTCTCTTCTTATATTGTTCATTCATGGACTTCAATTTGAACCTAACTTGGTGATGTATCTCTTGGATATGCTCTAAAAAATCTGTAGCTTCTTGACTATTATGTGGGCTTATTGGCAAAGCGACCAAGTCTACTATTCCCTTAGGATTTGCTCCATATACAATTTGAAATCCAGACTTCCCTGTAGATCTATTAATGCTGGAATTATATGCAAATTCAGCTTGAGGAATCACCAAATCCCATTGTCGAGGATTGTCCCCAACTAAACACCTTAATAGGTTGCCCAAGCTCCTATTTACCACTTTTGTTTGACCATCAGTTTGGGGATGATATGTTGAACTAAATTGCAATTTTCTATTCAATCTTTTCCACAAAACTCTCTAAAAGTGGCTTAAAAATTTGGTGTCCCTATCACTAGTCATGGTTTTTGGAATACCATGCAACCATACAATTTCTCTAAAGAACAAATGGGCCACTTGACTTGCATCATTAGTCTTCTTACAAGGAATGAAATGGGCCATTTTAGAAAAATGGTCCACTACCACAAACAATGAATCATTACCTCTTTGGGTTTGTGGAAGACCTAGGACAAAATCCATGGAGATATCAGTCCATGGTTCTCTTGGCATTGGTAAAGGCATGTATAGGCCAGTATTTTGATGTCCTCCTTTTGCCACTTGACATACCTTGCAAGCAGCAACAAATCTGTCCATATCTCTCTTCATGTTAGGCTAGAAGAATTTCTCACTTACTGCTCCAAAAGTCTTATCTCTTCCTAAGTGACCTCCCAACCCATTTGAATGCATCTCTTTCATGAGTTGTTCCCTCCTAGACCCAAAGGGAATGCAGAGTTGATTCTCTTTAAACAAAAATCCATCCAACAATAAGTAGTCTTCAAATGGATGCATAGATGAATGGTCTTGACTGCGAAGAATGGCATATATGTGACCAAAGTTTGGATCATTTGTATATGCATTCTTCATTACTTCAAATTCAACTAATACATGATTTATTACAACCAATAAATGTCACCTTCTACTTAATGCATCAGCCACTACATTAGTTTTACCACTCCTGTCTTATACAACAAAAGTATAAGCCTGCAAGAATGAAACCCATGTGGCATGTTTGTGGGACAACCTACTTTGTGAATTTATATATTTCAAGGCTTGGTTGTCAGTCATTAAGATGAACTCTCTATGGAGAAGATAATGTCTCCAATATTTTAATGCTTGTACCACTGCATATAATTCTTTATCATAAGTGGTATAATTCTTTTTGGCTTCATTTAACTTCTCACTGAAAAAGGCCACAGGCTTTCCCTCTTGGCTCAACACTCCCCCAATAGTTGCACCTGAAGCATCACACTCCACTGTAAAAAGCTTCTCAAAATCTGGCAAAGAAAGAATAGGTGCTTCAGTAACCTTCTTATTGAGTTGTTCAAAGCTCACATCAGCTGCTCTGGTCCAAGTGAAATCCTTCCCTTTAGTGCAATCAGTTATTGGTGCACTAATGCCACTAAAATTGTTAATGAATTTCTTGAAGAAATTCACCAACCCATGGAAGCTCTTAACCTCAGTGATACTTTGAGGAGTAGGTCACTCAAGAATAGCCTTGATTTTTTCTGGGTCCATGCTCAATCCATCTGCTGAAATAATATTTCCCAACAATACCAACTTATCCTTGCAAAATTCACTCTTTTCAAGGTTGATAAACAACCTTTCTGCTCTAAGTATGTCAAACACTGTTTTCAAATGTTCTAAATGCTCCTCCATATTTTTACTAAAAATTAGGATATCATCAAAATAAATTATGATAAATTTTCCAATATGTATTCTATATACCTAGTTCATTGTTTGCATGAAGGTAGATGGAGCATTGGATAGTCCAAATGGCATCACCATCCACTCATATAATCCATCTTGCATTTTGAAGGTCATCTTCCACTCATCACCTTCATGGACCCGAATCTGATGGTAACCACTTCTGAGGTCAATTTTGGAGAAGACTATAGCACCTGACAAACGATCTAACAAGTCATTCATTCTAGGTATAGGGTATCAGTACTTCACAGTGATTTTGTTAATGGCTCTAGAATCCATACATAACCTCCATTTACCCCCTTCTTAGGAGAAAGTAGAGCAAGTGTGGCACATGGACTCATGCTTTCTCTTACAAATCTTTTTTTCAATAATTCAGTAATTTGTCTCCTCATTTCTCCATTTTCCAATAGAGGTAGCCTATAAGAAGCTTGGTTTGGAAGTTTGGCACCTGGGATAAGATCAATTTGATGGGTAATGCTTCTGGATGGAGGCAAACTAGCTGGTAGATCAGATGGTGTCAAATCAGAATATTGTTGTAACAATTCTTGTATCTTCAATGGAATTATCTACTAATCTAAATTATTATTCTCTAGAGAATACAATAGATAGAAAATCTCACCCTTAGATTCTCTAAAAAAATCTTTACACCCCACTATGGTCAAAGACAAGTCTTTAACTTTAGTTTCCGTTTCTCCTTTAAATGGTTTCAATACATGGAGTTTACCCTCTTGCTGAATCTCATAGGTGTTTTCTCTGCCATGGTGAGTTACATTTCTGTCATATAACCAAGGTCTCCCCAATAATAGGTGATAATCATCCATAGGTACTACATCACATAACACTCTATCCCCATAAGGACCAATTTTGAAGTCAACTAGACAAGATTGGTTCACAAGCACACTATGATCCTTTTTTAACCAAGAAATTTTATAAGGATTCGGTTTTGGAATAAATACTAGCTGTAATTTTTGCACCATTTATGTACTTACGAAGTTGTCAATGGATCCTCCATCAACAATTACTTTACACAAATTATCTTTACACTTGCAGTGCATCTGAAACACACTATTCCTTCTCCAATCAGTCGTGGGAGTTTCCTTGTCATGGGTAACCAAAGTTCTATTCAACATTAGATTCTCACCTATTTCTACTTCAACTTCTTCTCTAAAGGGCTCTTCTCCTTCTTGCTAGACGACCATTTCTCTCCTGGGATTTTGAGGGTGATGAATTTTCACCTCAACAATTTTTGGCGACCACGGTGGGACTCGATTCAAAGACTTGGTCTTTGTTTTCTAAATCTTTGCCCTACATTTTCTGATTTTGGTGGTAAATCACAAAAATATCTACTCATAGGAGCATGAATCTTCCATTTGGTGACTCTATTGGCGGATCTTTCTTGAATCTTTGTCCTTGCAGATCATGGCAGCCCCTGGTATATATGTGCACCTGAATATTCAAAGAGATCTACCCTTTGTGACTTGGCATTCAAGTCCTCTTGTTCTTCAATAGCAGGGTCAAGTTCCTGACACAGCATGGAAGGTACTGCCCCACTTTCTTGGAGATGGCTCTGTTTGCCCTGCAAATCACATTCAAGATGTTGCAAATTTATGCTTTGTTCATAATGTCACGACTAAAAATCATGCTCTCTTGTTGTTGGCATCATCCCTTAAAGGCAAAGCAAAAGAATGGTATAGAAGTTTGCAGCCCGGTTCGATCACTGGATGGGATCAGCTTGGGGAACTCATCTACAATCATTTCAGAGAAAGGACAGATGTCAGTACTCTCACCCAGAACCTAATTACAATCAAGAGGCATCCAATGGAGCCCATACATGATTTCAATTCAAGATTTGACAAGGTATGGAAAAAAAATTCTATAGACATGAGGGCCCCTCCAGTGTTTTCTTTCCTATATTATTTAAAGGCTTTAGACCCTGAGATCTCTATCATGATACAATCCTTAGGAGGTGAAACTCTCCCTCAGTCATATGATCTTGCCATTAAAGCTGAAAGTAATCTTATAGTGTCTAGTAAACTACCTCCTCTTCCCTTAAAACAACTGATGCCTCATGCAAATAGCCTGTCTCACGCCCTTTCTTGTAGCTAGATACATGCAAATTTTAGTCCACCCACCCTCCCTACTAATTTGCCAAATCATGAGGAGATGAGTGCTTTGAAAGAACTAATTAAAACCCTCTTCCATGAGATCAATGAGTTAAAAGGTCAAAACATGTACCATGCTAATCTATGTTTAATACCTCAAGATTCTTATGAACAATAGTATGAATATAGCCAGAGAATGCCCAATTGTCTTAAAAATTACCCTTTACAAGCCTCCATAGTGGCAAATCAGCCCAATGAAGCCATAGACTAGGTTCTTTGTCACTTTGACATTCAAGAAGGATCAAGTATCAAGAATCAAATTACAAGAAAGAAAGTGGCTCCTATGTGTCCTTCTGGTTACCAGCATCAAGCATATGTGGCAAAGGGAGATCCAGAGTTACTATCAAATCTTAAATCAGATTCAGAAGATGCTCATGAGGTGAGGTTTCTAGAAGCTGAAAAGTACTACAAGGGCTTTGAAGATGAAAAGTACTAGGTCCATGGTGATGCTGCCTTTGTATTCCATTTTGAGAAGGTTACAAATGACATTATACCAGATGAGTGTCTTTATTATTGCAATGAAGTTTCACACCTACAGGAGGAAGGCACAGAGATGCATGGGCAACATTTAGAGCATGATGAGGATTTGTTCTCACTTTTGCAACAAGGCTATCAACTACTAAATGAGGAAGATCTTACAATTGAGAAAGTACAAGGTTCATTTGTAAGGCTTGTAGCAGATCATGGAGAAAATGTTGAAACGAAGGAAGATTCAAGAACTAATTTATTTACTATTTTTACAAATGGTTATTGTCTTCTTCTTGATGAAGTTTCTCTTCTACCAGATGATGAGATTCAAAGAGACATTTGTCACAGTATAGAACCACATATGATGTCACAAACATAGTTAGATTCTACATATTTCTTCTTGCATGACGGGATCCCAATCAGATTAAGGACTATTCTGGGTAGTTCTATCACTTGTCAGCTAGATCTTGATGCTATCATGGATCATCATTCGGATGAAGAGTCAACAAAAGAGGTCACTAATGAGTTTCTGGCAGTAGAAGTTTTCAAATGCAAACAGAGGAAAGAGTTTCAGTGTTTTATTTTCCATCCCTACCCTCCACTAATGTAGAAACAACATGTAGGTCAGCCTTGTTGATGTGTTTTCCTTGCACATACAACACAGAATAAAATACTGGTGTACTCTATCCTCTCTTGAACAAAATCCCTCAAATGCTAAGCTAAGTGATTAGATGAGTAGACTCCAAGGTTCTTGATTAGTTAGTTGTTGCGACTTGGGATAACTTAGCAGTAGGATGCGAATTACTATTTGAGACAAAGGGACTTACGTCAATGCTCAACAATAGGAAACTTGTTTCACTTAGATAACATGTAATACAGCTTCTTTGAAGGTCTACCAATTCGATAATTTAAGATCTGACAATGGAAGCTCTTGAATCTAAATCTAACAAGATTTTTAAAAAAAATGCAAAAGGAAATGAGTTTAGAAGGCTCTAATCTAAATGCAAGCAATCACCACTAATTCACTGGAATCTCAACCACACTTTGCTTCGCCATAAGGTAACAACTACACAAAAGTGGTGCTATCTTCTAAGGGGAAAGTAAGATTTTCATATTACTTCCATGCACAAAGTAATTGAAGTTAAGCTCAGATGATGTTCAGACTAACCATGCACTACAATCTGCCATCGACAAATTATAAATGGTATGAACTATGGAGACACCAAACATGAATCAGCAACAACAACTTCCATAAAACATAAAACTAAATCGCTGAAAACAAACTAAATGGATCTTATTCTATGAGTGAACACTTAGAAACCATGCATTCATTTGAAACAACACAAATCACCATGAAAATTTCAGCAATGAATTTGTATTTATTTTAGCAGAGTCTTGAGCAACAATTTCTCAGAGCATTCCCCCCTTTACAAATGAGAGAAAAAATGGGTTCATATAGGCCCCAAAACTCAATGGATGGCCAAGATTAAAACTTTAAATCAAGGGCCCATATTATGCCACATAGGCAAGTGGTTACAAATTTTACTAAAATTGGACCTTGCATTAATGATGCACCAACTAAGTGGAATACCCTCATTTATGACCTTTCCTTTTTATGGTAAACTCCACAAATCTAGCGATGACACGTGTAACCTCCTCCATAGGGACACTTGGCAGAGTCTGAATGGTGCCCTCTACAATTTGCAGCTCCTCCGTACATTTGACAACTATCATTTCCCAACTAGCCATGGATGTCTGAAACATGCCCTTGAAAGTGGAAAGTGTGCAAATTTCATCCAACAACTCCCTCAAAATAGCCTGTGTATGCCGAAAATAATTTCCATGCATCTTGTCTTTCAGCAAGTATTCGTCAATCTCTCCATTGGAATCAACTACCCTATTTACGAAAACAAGTATTTTGTTTTGTATTTCCTGAAGTACCTCTCTTGTTCGAGTGCAGTCACTCTCAACCTTTCCCAGAACTTGCTCCTTTATGCTGAGTGCACAATACCAAGAATGGAAATTATATGTTGGACCCTGCTCAATCACCCCTTCATCCAACAATGTGGCACTTGGAGTATAAATCATCCTTTTCAACTAAGGCATAACTTCTTCCATTACATTTCTAAATTCTGCACAAGTAATTAAAATATTCTAAACTCTGTCAAATGTTGAAGCGGCCTCCTTGTACAACTTCACAATCTCATCCATGAACCTATCAGCCTTGATCTTGAAATTTGCTACCCAATCCTGCAATACTTGAGAAGAGGACCTCATTTCTTCCAAAAGAACCATAGAATCCTGCAAGAGCAATGCCGGTGGTGCAACCATCTCTTCAACTTGGCTTAGTGGCCTCATTAACTGTTGAATATAATTCCGAAATGCCAAGTTATCCTTCTCTAACCGAATCCTCTGTTCTTGTTCCTTCCGTAGCCTTTCTTTGATGACAGCAACTGAATCTTCCAACTCTTCTATCTCCTGCTCTGTTGTGGATGGTCCCAAATCAAAAGTATTGATGTCATATGCACTCGGAACACCATCATCTGCCTCTTTGCTGATTTTTGGGACAGCAATATGCACTTTCCTTGATCCCAAGCTGCCTCTTGTGATCTTCGAGAATTTAGTAATTTTCTACTTTCCATTGTCAGTTTTGGCCCTGCTCAGCAAGACTTCCAAACTTAGTATGGGTTCCCTTTCAATAACAAACTTTTCCTTGACTCGATCTCTTAACCACTCAGGTAGATTGGACAGGTCCTCCTGACTTTCTTCTTGAACTCCCTTATGCTAAACAGTGGTAAGAGCCTCCTCATCAAACTCATACAACTCTTTGTCATCTTGATTTTCAGCTTTTGTTACTATCATGACCACTTCTTGTTCCTTAGCTGATTTTGACACTACTTCACCAATTTGATTACCTTGTTTGTTTCCCTAATCATCTTGGATTTTCAAAGCTGTCTGCTCATCATGTCTCACTTCATCTTCATCAATATTTATTATATTATTACCCTCCTGTCTTGAAAATGCACTAACTGCCTGCTGATCATTAGTCTTTACCTTCTTACTTGGCTGAATACCCTCATGCGGATCATCACCTTCTCCCTCTGAACCATTGGAATTATTGGATGACCCACTTCCTGAAGTATCCTTGGACTAATGTACACTAACTCCTCCCATCAAGTTGTAAGTCAATTGGACATTCTTCTCTTGAAGTCTATGAATCTCGAAGTCTACATACTTTCTTGTATGCGATACAATTGGCATCATCAAATCATCATTGCGTGTGGCCTCCTACTCTGACCAATTGATGGTGAAGGGCCTGTCCCTTTTCTCTTCATACAAACTTTGTGAAAGTCTTTTGTGATTCTCCACAAGCTGATCTGGAATGTTGATCACTCTTGTTGATCTGACCAGATCCAAAGACAATCGGTAGCAACTTTTCTTTCTAATTTCTATGTCATCATATGTATCTATCCAGTGATCCTCAAGCTGCGGTTTGTGCTCGTATTTGCTCCCAAATGTCTATCTGACTATGCCAAATGGATCAAAGTTACTGCATGCATCATTCTGGCATACCAAGTTGTAAGCCTGCAACTCTATCTTTGAATTTTCAGCAGCTTGTAATGACATGCAAGCCTCAAGCCTCCCGATGCTGATTGGAAACTTTGTTGTGGTCTTCTTCCTCTTTCTCTGGACTCTGTCGAATGCAACCAGCTGTCGTGTTACTTCCAACAACACCATTCTGTCAGTGGGGTATCTAGGCAATCTGTAAGGCAATGATGAGAAGCCCTCCACATGAATGTATGTGAATCTTGGAAACTGAATAAACCACTTTCTGAATTTTGCCACGAAGTTCATGACCTCCTTCGACAATCTCCTGCATGTGCTACCTTGTAACAATCTAACAATATGCATGGAAAAGGCATCATTAAACCTTCTGTAATGGGATATAGCTTGTAAGTGTAGCTGAGGATAGCAATCATAAACCTTGAACTGTCCTCCGTTTCCAACTCTCCCCTTGCAGTTCAATCCTAGATATCTCTCACTTCTGGCAAGCATATTTATAATATATGAGCTCATGTAAAATGTTTTCGTTTCTTGTAAACCCTTCAATTGATCATTGATGTTGCTGCTGATCATTTCAGCCCAATCTATCATTCTTTTTCCACTTATAATTTCTTCAATGAAGAAGAACATCCAGGGCTCGAAATTTGCCGATTGTGGGCAGCCCATGATGCGCTTCAAAAACACAACCATATAGTTGATTTCTTGATGAAAGTTAGACTTGTGAAGCTTTTTAGGCACCTTACTCACATGTGGCCTTGGTTGCACCAACCAGCTATTGTTTATTACCTCCATACATTTCTCAGGTTCAGCCAAATAAAGTTGCAAAGCAAACTCCTTGTCGTAGAATGTAGTAGTTTTGTATGAAGGGAGGTCAAAAGCTTCCGCGATCGCCTCCTTTCTCAGATAAGCAAGTACTTTACCCTCTCTAGTCATAATACATCTCTTTTCATGATTATAATGCTTGGCGCATTCTAACATCAGTTCTGAACACAGCATTGTTGGTGGGAAACAAGCAGCTTGCACAATCCCATTCTTCAACATTCATCTGACTAGATCTGATGGATTGGGTTTGTGCAAATTTTGCCAAATCTCTTCCATATTGGTCTTCCCTAGATTGGTGTCACAGAGGTTTTGCCACTTTGAAGTGATCTTTGTTTCTGGCCACATCCCTTCATGTCACTCCTCATCAATGCTTGTCTGTCCTTCGCACTCATCCGCCTTATGTCAAAATCTTGAAAATGACATTTAGTAACAACATAATAGTAACAAAACCTACATTTAATACATGCGAGATTATTTGAATGCAAGATTTCAATTTATCTCACCCCTCTGCTAAAGAAAAAATAATAATGCGACTCCTGTGAGAACAAAATGTCCAAATGTCTCACTAACACACTTAGTTCCTATTTGCCCCTATCAAATCTGATCTCCTAATGGACCTGCCATAATTGTGTGTTGTAATCCCTTATGTGCTTTAATGGAGGGGAGGTCGATTTCCAAGCAATAGAAGGTGATCTTTCTTAAACTTTCGAAGACTTCAACCAAGGAAGACACTCTTAAACCTGCACTTAGGAAGCTTTGAGAACACCGGGCAGATTATGAAATATTAAATAGTTTAATGTCCAAGCACCCATTCAAACAGACCTCATAAGGATCCCCTCTTGCAGATAGAACTCATGAACATAGTCAGGTTCCCAAATACTCATGCAGGAGGTGAAGCTCACTGTTAGAACAAATGATAAAACACCCTCGAATCCCTATCATCTCACACAGTGAAATCACCTTTTCTGGAGGACAGTGCATACCACATATGCTCAAAAAGTTAGCATTGTCATTCAATAATGTCCAAAAGATTTTGCTAGCATAAATAGTGCGCTCCACCTCTTCTACCGAATAAATGACATTACTTGAATTAAATCGTGGGGCTAAAAATAGGACGAGCCAATATTTGAAAGATACGTGCCTCAAAATCCTACCAGGAATCCCAATTAATTCCCTATCCATGCGTTATTGAGAGTGCAGTGCCTATTTAATTGTATGCTAAGAATAGAACAGATTTGCTCTGCACAAAATCGTTCAATGCTTCCTTTAACGGGTCTGAGTGAACATTTGAGATCCCACCATATTTGGCCAAAAAAGTATACTTTGCGAACATAAGACTTATCTCCATCCCGACGGTCTTTTCACTTCAACGTGCATAATGTAAGAATTGTAGCGGACTCTCAAAAGTCTGTCCCTCCATGAATTTACGTGGATGCACCATAAGTTTCAAGAAAGCCTTACCACGCACTTAACCTTCACCAAGACTCAAGTGATCAACGTGGAGCGAACGTTATGCTTCACACCAGACTTGATGCTGAGAGTAGAATGCTTGTGATGTTCTGCATAACCGCCAAAGGTCCATTAATAATCACGTCATCCAAAGATGCTCTGCCCAAACGGTCATTCAAGCCTACCGAAGATTAACCCAATCATGGAGAGCTCTCGACGAGTCATGAAGATCTGCTCAAGCGGTCTTTTAGCTTGCTAAGGGAATAGGAAATCAACAGCAATGCCGGAAGGTAAATCAAGTCCACTTAGGTGGAGATCTAGGGGGAGCGGGCATGCTATTGAAAAAAGAACATCTTAATGCAGTGCAAGGTGATTGAAAATGTCCGCCAATGTGAGCATTTGAAATGAGTGCGCTTCATGCAAAGTTAGGGCATTTTATGCGTTTCAAGTCTTCCACCAACCAATGAATGGATTACAACATACCCTAATGACACCCGCAAACTACCTTGCCCAGATAAGAAACTCTGACCAAGATCACAAACCACAACACCAAATTCAGGGGTCCCCATGGCTGATGGGGCGATGTTGGACCACGTCACAACATCTAGCGACTCCACAAGAGAAATGTTCTTGAACATTTGAGGAATAAAGACTCATTCAAAACCCTAAATCATCAAATAACCTCGTCAAGTCCATCTAATAGTTAAGAGATGCACTCAAAAGGAGAAAAGAGTCAAGAATTGTATCACGACATTTCATCTCTACAATTTCTTATGGTAAAAATTTCATTTAAAACTTCCTCAAGTGTTCTAGAGATAAACAAGAATCAAAACTTCAAAATCCCTGCGTGCACCTACATATTAGGTTAGATAAACATGAAAACTTAATCAAGGCATCAAAATCAAAAGCTTAGGACAACCATTTTCATCCTAAAAGATCCAAGTGTGTGCAATTGGGTTCATTTCCATCCATTAGCACTTAAGATCACCTTAATTCCTCCGCATTAAGCTACGTGATTAGTGCACACCTCATGAACTACCTAGACATGGCCCCGCTGCCAGCGAGCATCTATAGCCCTGACGGGTTTGTCTCGTAATTCCACTCAAGCAGAGCCCTACTGCCGGTCAGGCGTCCATAGCCCCAGTAAAGATTACTCGATCATCCAGCTAACTGAGTTATGGTGTGTGATTTGTGATTTTCTTTCATTTCTTTTCTTTTCTTTTGTTTTTCAACATGCTTTTGCTTGGTAGAGTACAATGCAGTACCGCTACGTGATAACTCAGCTAGCTGGGTGTGGACATACGATGGCAGCAAAGGTGGACCTTTAGATTTTTCACTTAATGCGATATCACAAAGATTTACTTAGGTACTTCTAGATTTTAAAAGTGAAAAGATATAAGATCTCAAAACAATTCAAGTCGCCCTAAACAGTCAATTTATCCTCCCAGAGTAAGAAACATGCTATCGAACGCCAACAATGGAGTCCACGATGAATCTATCCATCTGACGCAAGCTTATCAAAAGAAAACAAAAAGTATTCATTTAAAGATTAAACATTTTAAACATATAATCAAAGACCTTCATGTCAAAATACAATGCATGATTCCCTTCTCGAGTCAAGTACAGATCTTAACAAAAAGATAGACTAAAGAAAATTACCTTCTGACTCAAAGAATCTCATGAATATTTATTCTCAAAATATACTTAGCATTACCTCATGCAGTCAACCAGAAGTGCTCTTATTGTAAAAACCACCCAAAACTGAGACCCCAGGGAAAGCCAAAAACTGCAGAAAAAGCAGACAAGTCCAAAATGAAGCAAACCTACCCTAAAACCAACCAACAAAAGAAAGAAACAACTATCCTAACTATGTACAAATAGGTCCCTGAAGGAACTTAGGGTTGGAAATAATGCTTTAAGAATTGTCCATTGACGGGCAATGGAATAGATTCTCTAGTGAGTGTTTTTAGTTTGAAAGCATTTTCTCCCAAAATTTCGGCAATCTGGTAAGGGCCCTTCCAAAGATTATCAAATTTATCATGTCCACCCTTTCTCTCTTTAGCTTTGTCCCAGTATAGAACCAAATCAGAAATATGAAAAGACTTGATCTTTGCTTGTCTATCAAAACATCTCTTCACAACTCCTTGATGTTTTGCAAAATTTTCAAGTGCCATGTCCCGTTTTTCTTCTAAGTGGAGTAGTTGTGCCAACCTAGTTTGGACTCTGTCATTTTCTTCCATGTAATCTTGCATAAATTGTAATATAGGAATTCTCAGTTGGATTGGGAATACAGGATCTTGGCCATAAACTAGATGATAAGGGGATGTACCCAGGGAACTCTTTATTCTTGTCCTGTCTGCCCAAAGAGCAAACTTAAGTTGCGTATGCCAATCTTTCGGGTTTTTGTCCAATAGTTTCTTAATTGCACCTAGCAAGTTTTTGTTGGTGGATTCTTCTAGGCCATTTCCTTGCAGGTAATAGTTTGATAAAAATTTCAGTGTAATGCCATATTCAAAAGCCCAATTAGAAAATTTTAGTGAAGTAAAAGCAGGACCATTATCACAAACAAGTGCATGTGGACATCCAAACCTAGTGATAATATTTTCTTCAAGAAATTTAATCACAACATCAGAAGTACAAAATTTTAAAGCATGAGCCTCAGACCACCTGGTATAGTAATCAGTAGCGGTCAGAATATACCTGTGTTGTGCCGAGGAAGGTGGGTTAATCATACCAATAAAGTCCAAACCCCATTGAGCAAAAGGTCTTACTTCGATCATTGGTTGAAGTGGCATGGCTGGATTTCTTTCCCTTGAAGCAGCTACCTGGCACGTGTGACATCTCTTGACATGGTCATATGCATCATGAAACAAAGTGGGCCAATAATAGCCTGCCCTTAGAATTTGGTGTGCTGTAGCTAAACCACCCCCATGACATGTTCCAAATTTGCTGTGGAAGTGTTCCATTATCTGACCTGCTTCATCCTTTCCTAGGCATCTCAAATATATCCCTTCATGATTCTTTCGGAATAGGACTGATCCTTGGAGCATAAAATGCTGACTTTTTATTCTCAAAGCTCTCTTCTGGGTTGAATTCATATGTGCCGGACACTTCTGATTTAGAAGACAATATATAATGTCATTGTACCACTCATCAGGTGATACATCTTCAAGAGTATAAACTTGTTGCACCAACCCTGGTCCATCATTTGCAATTGTTTGAGTGAGTCCTTGTCCTTGAACAAGCTTCATTGGTTGTATTTCAATATCATATTCTTGAATGGTGGCGACCCACTTGCCTCTTCTTTCTCCCAATTCATTCTGCATAAGCAGGGTCTTGACTGCCACATCTGAAACAATAGCATATATTCTACTTCTCAAAATGTAATGTCTGAATTTCTTAATCGCTTTGACCAGTGCATAAGCCTGCTTTTCCACATTAGGATATCTTAGTTCAGCATCTTTCAATGGTGTGCTCATAAAAGGTATTGGATGTTCATCCTTTTCTTCATTTCTCTAGGTGAGAGTTGCTGCACAAGTATGCTCTAAAGCAAACGAATATAGATAAAATGGCCTTGTGTAATCTGGGCTTATCAAAATAGGAGCATCAGCAATAGCTTGTTTGATTTCTTCAAATGCCTTTCTTGGGGAAATTGTCCACTCTATCTTCGCATCTTTCTTCAACATGTCATTCAATGGCTTAACGATCTCTGCAAATCCTGTAATGAACTTCCTGACGAAGTTTATCTTCCCAAAGAATGACTTCAGCTCCTTCTTACTTGCAGGCATGTCAATCTTAGAAATAGCCTCTATTCTGCTTGGATCTATTGAAATTCCCTTCTCTAAAATCACATGTCCCAATAATTTGCCTTTTGTTACTCCAAACATACACTTTTTTGGATTCAGTGAGATTCCGTGTTTTCTACATCTTTGAAATACTTTCCTCAAATCCTCTATGTGATCTTCCCTTCTGCGAGAGAAAACTGTGAGATCATCCATGTATATGATGATACATTTTCCAATCAAATCATGAAAAGCAATGTCCATAGCTCTTTGAAAGGTTACTCCAGCGTTAATCAGTCCAAATGGCATTCACCTGTATGCATAATTTCCCCACTTGCAAGTGAAAGTAGTCTTCAATCTGTCTTCTGGTTCCACAATCACTTGGTTGTACCCTGAATATCTGTCTAGGAAAGACATCATCTGGGAACCATTCACAATTTGTAAAACTTCATCCAATGAATGTAGTGGATAATTGTCCTTTTTAGATGCTCTATTCAGATTCCTGAAATCCACACACAACCTTATCTCCCCATTTTTCTTATGAATAGGAACAAGATTGGCGACCCACGTTGGGTGCCTTATCAAAAATATTATCCTTGCGTTCAACAGCTTCTTTACATCTTTATATATCAATGGTTCTAAAAGTGGATTAACAGGCCTCTGCCTTTGTCTGAATGGCTTGCTGTTGGGTTTCAAAGGAATGGTGTGTGTAATGATTGAGGTATCATAAGTCTTTAAATCATCATAACTCCATGCTATAATGTCTGAGAATTCTTTCATGCATTTGAGTATACCTTCCTTTTCTTCAGGTCTACATACCTTTCCTATTAACACATTTTTCTCTTCATTGCCTGTTCCCATATTGATAGGTTCACATTTATCTCCTTGAATCTTATGATCTCTCAATGCACTCAATTGATTTGAATCAAAGAGTCTTTCTAACTCAACCATCCCTCGTGGTATTGTGTTATTTTTTAGGTTCAAGATACCTTCTGCATCAAATTCTGCTTGTTCCAAATCTACTTCATCTATGATTTGAGCCTCAAAAACCCCAGAATTTGTGATGAAATCCAATATGTGTTTATCATCATTGAACATCTGAAAATTTGTAACATTATCAGGGACTGATGGTACTGAGACTAACTCTACAGTGAACTTTTTCAACCCATTCATGGCAAGTGGTGTAAGTGAACTCGCAGCCTGTGCTAGGGAATTAGCAACTTGATTCTTTGATCTGTAAACTGATTTGATGTTGAATGCATCAAAACTTTCAATCAAATCCCAAACACGATTTCTATACCTCTTTAATCTCTTATCATGACAAACATACTTCTTTCTTATTTGCTTGACAGTTACCTCAGAATCTCCGTAAACATGTAGAATCTTAGCTCCTTTCTTGATAGCCATCAATAACCCATGAACTAATGATTCATACTCTGCCACATTATTTGTACATGGAAATTGCAGTCTATGTGCAGCCAAGAATGATTCGCCTGATGGATTGATTAACTCGAACCCAACACCAGCTCCTTGCTTCGACTTGGACCCATCAAAACGCAAAGTCCATACTTGATTACCTTCTTGATCAATTGAAACTTTATTTGGATTTTCTTTTTTCTTACCCTTCTTGGGAGTCCTTGGTGAAATTGGATCCTTCTTCGGTTGATCGTTAATTTTTTCAGATTTTTCAATTATCTCAGTTTTAGTGGGTAATTTGACAGGGTTATCTTCCTTCTTTACTTCCAGAATTTTTGGTTTTACAGCCTAAGGGACTCTCTTGTATACTTGTTCTAAGGCAACTTTACACATAGCACAGGAAAACTCAGAATGAAAAGCACTGTGTATCCGGCACCAGTTAGGTAATAATAGATCTTTGACATTTGCTTGCTGACCCAACTCTGTTGCTTGCTGAACATTCTTGAGTACGAAATTTCATAAATTTTCAAATGTACCATCTCCTTCATCAGAAGTGGACTCATAATTGTGATCAAGCAAAATTTCAGTTTCATCGAAAGATTTCTGACCTTCATCTTCTTTCATTCTTGAACCTTGTAGCATGAGGACTTCTTCCGTATTTGGCCTGTAATTCCCAAGATCAGTTTCTAGGAACAGGACCTCATTGTCCTCACCATATTCTGTGATCATTAGTTTCAATCTTGGAGTACTATCAATTCTAATTTGATTTGGAATTTCTTTCCATGGTAGCCACATGTGTGAGAAATCGGTAGCTACATACCCATTCAATCTTCTTGACCAATCTCTACTCAGGAGCATGCCATATCCGCCTGGGATATCAACAACTGATATATCAATGTAGCTTTGGATTCTTGGATCAGATGACAATTGCATGTGTATATTATTCAATTCTCCAACCACGGGTACTTTTGTCTTATCCAGTTGTGTAACTTTCTTTGTGGTCGGGGTAGGAATCAAACCCAATCTTTTACATATGGTGAGTGGCATTACGTTGCTTGATGCTCCTGAATCCATCAAACAATTATGTAACATTTTCTTGAAAATACGGACTGATAATAGGAATGGGGCAGGCTCATCTTTTCCTTGATAGAAAACTACAGACTTTTCGTTTAGTAACTTGGAATGTGCATTCTTTTCCACATCATTTGACCGTGAGATTTGATCTTTTGCAATCCTTTCATTTTTGATGATCTTTTCACTTTTAACAATACTTCCTTCTTTTATATCCTTCATACTTCCTTCTTTTATATCCTTTGTAGGGTCTTGGGCTATACATATTGAGTTCATATATGGAGAAACACCCTCTGGCACACTTTCCACAACATGTGCATTCTGAACATGGGATGAGTTAGAAGGGTCTGCCATAGTATTCCTTGGAATAGATGTATCATTTAAGTTGTTTAAAACTGTGTTTCTAATCTCAGGGATTCTCATCATTTCAACCAAAGGTATGCTCACTTTCACTTTCTTGAATTCTTCAGTAACAATTAAACTTAGACGTTTCAATCCATCATTTATCACAGGGCCATCTCGTGAAAGATTGGCTCCTTGTGGATTGTCTTGTGGCTAAACTTCTCGTGTTGGAGTGGTTCTTTGAGCAGCATCCCTTTGTCTATACTCTGGTGAATCCTTTGGAAAATTTGGATTTGGTGGAGTTTGAAAATTGTTTGGAGGAACTGAAGAGGTTAATGGATCTTGTATTCGATGATTTCTTTGATAGACTTTTAGGGGTGGATTCCCGACTGATTGTTGAAATGCTTGTACTTCCCTTGCTGCTTTAGCTTGAAAGTCATTACTGAATGGAGAGTAATAATCTGAATTTTCAATTGGTCCATTTGCAGATGCTGGAGGGAACCTTCCATTGTATTCCATTGCATCATAATCCATCACAGGAGGAAATGTGAAGTCTTCAATGATCAAGGCTTGATCATACCTTGTTGTAGGAACAATCTCATATCCTGTCGTTGCTTGAGGAACATCTTGAGCTTGCGTGTTTTGCATCTCCTTTTGAAATATATCAGCAGGTATTATGAACTCTGTACACTGCAACTCAGAATGCTGATTTGTGTTATGCAATTGACACCAACTTGATAAAGCTGCCTCAGCTAAGAACACCTTGTCTGCTAGTCTAGAATCTAAATTTGAATTGTTTTCCAATGGAGAGGGAACATTTCCATTGTTTGGAGATGTATTCCATGTTTTGTTTTGTCTTTGGAATCCTTGATTTGTTCCTCTGAATCCTTGATTATAACCTTGATAATTTCCGTGGTCTCTCTGATTTCCTTGATATCCATTGTGATTTCCTTGATCCCTCTGATTTCCTTGAAAACTCCTTTGCATATTTTGTAAATGATTATTTTGATTTCTCAAATGGGTAACTTCAGTGGATAATCTCTTCACTTGATCGATTAACTCTTTCATTTCATCCTTCTCTTCTTGACTCCTTGTAGAGGATGAAGACCCTTGTAAGTACACAGGTTGCGCTGGTGAAGTTTGTGAAATGGGTGCTCCTGGATGCAACACCATCTGATTGCTAGGTGCTGGAATTGGATTCATTACAGGAGTATGCTGTGTCAAAGCTTGGTTGATTCCTTGAATCTGATTTGACATAGCTGGATGTCCTATATGATTAAGTGGTCCTTGAGTATTCATGCCCAAGTCAGTATTCACTTTGATGGCCTCAGCATAGGCCTCCGTTAAAGTAGTTGGAGGTACAGTTGCTCTCTTCACAAACATGGAAGTAAGGTAGTCTAGTGCTGCATAATATACTTCCCTCGCCATTGCATCATCAACATTATACGGAGCTTGCAACCTTGTATAAGCCTTATGAAAATGATTATTGAAAGAACTGATAGGTTCATGTTCTTGCCTCTTGACATCAACAAACTATTTGTAGAGCTCTGACGGAGTGATGGGAATCCTAAACTTTTCTAGAAAGGTGTTTTTAAGTATTTGCCAACTATTAATGGAACCTGCAGGTAGATGAATATACCAAAAGTATGCATCTTCACCTAGTGAATAAGGAAACAATCTATATGCTACATCCTCATGCTCAATTCTTCTGTTTCGAAGAGTATCCTTGAAAATCTTAATATGTTCCTCTACTGTCTTGTTCACATCACTGACCTGAAATTTAGAGCAGAATTGTTCAGGACTCTTGGGCATTTCATGGTAATTCATGAAAGCAACAAGGGGAGAAGCATTTGCCGGAAGCCAAGCCATTGGAAAGTTTGCTTGTTGCACCGAAACCGTTTGTGTAACTCCTTGTGTATTACTTGGTTGAGCGATTCTTGTATTTTGTGGTGGAGTTTGAAACAAATCTACAATGACCCTTATGCTAGGTGATCCTTCACTTGATGAATTTGTCTTCTTATTGCGCTTGGCTTTGGAATTAAAATCCAACTCAATCAACTCCTTTGAAGTTTGTGGTGTAGATCTTAGAATCCTCTGGTATTTTTCAGGGGAAAAAGAAACAATGCGCTCCAGTGTGTCTAACTTTGTATTCCAAGAGAGGCCCTCCTTCTAGCGCCAATTCTGTTGATGTGTTTTCCTTGCACATACAACGCAGAATAAAATACTGGTGTACTCTATCCTCTCTTGAACAAAATCCCTCAAATGCTAAGCTAAGTGATCAGATGAGTAGACTCCAAGGTTCTTGATTAGTTAGTTGTTGCGACTTGGGATAACTTAGCAGTAGGATGCGAATTACTGTTTGAGACAAAGGGACTTACGTCAATGCTTAACAATAGGAAACTTGTTTCTCTTAGATAACATGTAATACAACTTCTTTAAAGGTCTACCAATTCGATAATTTAAGATATGACAATGGAAGCTCTTGAATCTAAATCTAACAAGATTTTTAAAGAAAATGCAAAAGGAAATGAGTTTAGAAGGCTCTAATCTAAATGCAAGCAATCACCACTAATTCATCGGAATCTCAACCACACTTTGCTTCGCCATAAGGTAACAACTACACAAAAGTGGTGCTATCTTCTAAGGGGAAAGTAAGATTTTCAGATTACTTCCATGCACAAAGTAATTGAAGTTAAGCTCAGATGATGTTCAGACTAACCATGCACTACAATCTGCCATCGACAAATTATAAATGGTATGAACTATGGAGACACCAAACATGAATCAGCAACAACAACTTCCATAAAACATAAAACTAAATCGCTGAAAACAAACTAAATGGATCTTATTCTATGAGTGAACACTTAGAAACCATGCATTCATTTGAAACAACACAAATCACAATGAAAATTTCAGCAATGAATTTGTATTTATTTCAGCAGAGTCTTGAGCAACAATTTCTCAGAGCATTCCCCCCTTTACAAATGAGAGAAAAAATGGGTTCGTATAGGCCCCAAAACTCAGTGGATGGCCAAGATTAAAACTTTAAATCAAGGGCCCGTATTATGCCACATAGGCAAGTGGTTACAAATTTTACTAAAATTGGACCTTGCATTAATGATGCACCAACTAAGTGGAATACCCTCATTTATGACCTTTCCTTTTTATAGTAAACTCCACAAATCTAGCGATGACATGTGTAACCTCCTCCATAGGGACACTTGGCAGAGTCTGAATGGTGCCCTCTACGATTTGCAGCTCCTCCGTACATTTGACAACTGTCATTTCCCAACCAGCCATGGATATCTGAAACGTGCCCATGAAAGTGGAAAGTGTGCAAATTTCATCCAACAACTCCCTCGAAATAGCCTGTGTATGCCGAAAATACTTTGCATGCATCTTGTCTTTCAGCAAGTATTCATCAATCTCTCCATTGGAATCAACTACCCTATTTACGAAAACAAGTATTTTGTTTTGCATTTCCCGAAGTACCTCTCTTGTTCGAGTGCAGTCACTCTCAACCTTTCCCAGAACTTACTCCTTTATGCTGAGTGCACAATACCAAGAATGGAAATTATATGTTGGACCCTGCTCAATCACCCCTTCATCCAACAATGTGGCACTTGGAGTATAAATCAGCCTTTTCAACTGAGGCATAACTTCTTCCCTTACATTTCTGAATTCTGCACAAGTAATTAGAATATTCTGAACTCTGTCAAATGTTGAAGTAGCCTCCTTGTACAACTTCACACTCTCATCCACGAACCTATCAGCCTTGATCTTGAAATTTGCTGCCCAATCCTGCAATACTTGAGAAGAGGACCTCATTTCTTCCAAAAGAACCACAGAATCCTGCGAGAGCAATGCCGGTGGTGCAACCATCTCTTCAGCTTGGCTTAGTGGCCTCATTAACTGCTGAATATAATGCCGAAATGCCAAGTTATCCTTCTCTAACTGAATCCTCTGTTCTTGTTCCTTCCGTAGCCTTTCTTTGATGACAGCAACTGAATCTTCCAACTCTTCTATCTCCTACTCTGTTGTGGCTAGTCCCAAATCAAAAGTATTGATGTCATATGCACTCGGAACGCCATCATCTACCTCTTTGCTGATTTTTGGGACAGCAATATGCACTTGCCTTGACCCCGAGCTGCCTCTTGTGATCTTCGAGAATTTAGTAATTTTCTGCTTTCCATTGTCAGTTTTGGCCCTGCTCAGCAAGTCTTCCAAACTTAGTATGGGTTCCCTTTCAATAACAGACTTTTCCTTGACTCGATCTCTTAAGCACTCAGACAGATTGGACAGGTCCTCCTGACTTTCTTCTTGAACTCCCTTATGCTGAACAGTGGTAAGAGCCTCCTCATCAAACTCATACAACTCTGTCATCTTGATTTTCAACTTCTGTTTCTATCATGACCACTTCTTGTTCCTTAGCTTATTTTGACACTACTTCACTAATTTGATTACCTTGTTTGTTTCCCTGATCATCTTGGATTTTCAAAGCTATCTGCTCATCATGCCTCACTTCATCTTCATCAATATTTATTATATTATTACCCTCTTGTCTTGAAAATGCACTAATTGCTTGCTGATCATTAGTCTTTACCTTCTTACTTGGCTGAATACCCTCATGCGGATCATCACCTTCTCCCTCTGAACCATTAGAGTTATTGGATGACCCACTTCCTAAAGTATCCTCGGACTGATGTACACTAACTCCTCCCATCAAGTTGTAAGTCAATTGGACATTCTTCTCTTGAAGTCTATGAATCTGGAAGTCTACATACTTTCTTGTATGCGATACAATTGGCATCATCAAATCATCATTGAGTGTGGTCTCCTGCTCTGACCAATTGATGGTGAAGGGCCTATCCCTTTTCTCTTCATACGAACTTTGTGAAAGTCTTTTGTGATTCTCCTCATGCTGATCTGGAATGTTGATCACTCTTGTTGATCTGACTAGATCCAAAGACAATCGGTGGCAACTTTTCTTTCTAATTTCTATGTCATCATATGTATCTATCTAGTGATCCTCGAGCTGTGGTTTATGCTCATATTTGCTCCCAAATTTCTATCTGACTGTGCCAAATGGATCAAAGTTACTGCGTGCATCATTGTGGCATACCAAGTTGTAAGCCTGCAACTCTATCTCTAAATTTTCAGCAGCTTGTAATGACATGCAAGCCTCAAGCCTCCCGATACTGATTGGAAACTTTGTTGTGGTCTTCTTCCTCTTTCTCTGGACTCTGTCAAATGCAACCAGCTGTCGTGTTACTTCCAACAACACCATTCTGTCAGTGGGGTATCTAGGCAATCTGTAAGGCAATGATGAGAAGCCCTCCACATGGATGTATGTGAATCTTGGAAACTAAATAAACCACTTTCCGTATTTTACCACGAAGTTCATGGCCTCCTTCGACAATCTCCTGCATGTGCTACCTTGTAACAATCTAACAATATGCATGGAAAAGGCATCATTAAAACTTTTGTAATGGGATATAGCCTGTAAGTGCAGCTGAGGATAGCAATCATAAACCTTGAACTGTCCTTCTCCATTTCCAACTCTCCACTTGCAGTTCAGTCCTGGATATCTCTTGCTTCTGGCAAGCATATATATAATATATGAGCTCATGTAAAATGTTTTCATTTCCTGTAAACCCTTTAATTGATCATCGATGTTGATGCTGATCATTTCAGCCAAATCTATCATTCTTTTTCCACTTATAATTTGTTCAATGAAGAAGAACATCCAGGGATCAAAATTTGCCAATTGTGGGCAGCCCATGATGCGGTTCAAAAACACAACCATATAGTTGATTTCTTGATGAAAGTCAGACTTGTGAAGCTTTTTAGGCACCTTACTCACATGTGGCCTTGGTTGCACCAACCAGCGATTGTTTATTATCTCCATACATTTCTCAGGTCCAGCCAAATAAAGTTGCAAAGCAGACTCCTTGTCGCAGAATGTAGTAGTTTTATATGAGGGGATGTCAAAAGCTTCTGTGATCGCCTCCTTTCTCAGATAAGCAAGTACTTTGCCCTCTCTAGTCATAATACATCTCTTTTCATGATTATAATGCTTGGTGCATTCTAACATCAGTTCTGGACACAGCATTGTTGGCGGGAAACAAGCAGCTTGCACAATCCCGTTCTTCAACATTCGTCTGACTAGATCCGATGGATTGGGTTTGTGCAAATTTTTCCAAATCTCTTCCATATTGGTCTTCCCCAGATTGGTGTTACAGAGGTTTTGCCACTTCGAAGTGATCTTTGTTTCTGGCCACGTTCCCTTCATGTCACTCCTCATCTATGCTTGTCTGTCCTTCGCACTCATCCTTCACCTGCACAACCGCCTTATGTCAAAATCTTGAAAATGACATTTAGTAACAACATAATAGTAACAAAACCTACATTTAATACATGCGGGATTATTTGAATGCATGATTTCAATTTATCTCACCCCTCTGCTAAAGAAAAAACAATAATGCGACTCCCATGAGAACAAAATGTCCAAATGTCTCACTAACACACTTAGTTCCTATTTACCCCTATCAAATCTGATCTCCTAATGGACCTGCAATAATTGTGTGTTGTAATCCCTTATGTGCTTTAATGGAGGGGAGGTCGATTTCCAAGCAATAGAAGGTGATCTTTCTTAAACTTTCGAAGACTTCAACCAAGGAAGACACTCTTAAACCTGCACTCAGGAAGCTTTGAGAACACCACGCAGATTATGAAATATTAACTAGTTTAATGTCCAAGCACCCATTCAGGCAGACCTCATAAGGATCCCCTCTTACAGACAGAACTCATGAACATAGTCGGGTTCCCAAATACTGATGTAGGAGGTGAAGCTCACTGTTAGAATAAATGATAAAACACCCTTGAATCCCTATCGTCTCACACAATGAAATCACCTTTTCTAGAGGACAGGGCATACCACATATGCTCAGAAAGTTGGCACTGTCATTTAATAATGTTCAAAAGATTTTGCTAGCATAAATAGTGCGCTCCACCTCTTCTACCGAATAAATGACATTACTTGAATTAAATTGTGGGGCTAAAAATAGGACGAGCTAATATTTGAAAGATACGTGCCTCAAAATCCTGCCAGGAATCTCAATTAATTCCCTATCCATGCGTTATTGAGAGTGCAGTGCCTATTTAATTGATTGCTAAGAATAGAACAGATTCGCTCTGCTCAAAATCGTTCAATGCTTCCTTCAGCAAGTCTAAGTGAACATTTGAGATCCCACCATATTTGGCCAAAAAAGTATACTTTGCGAACCTAAGACTTATCTCCATCCCGGTGGTCTTTTCACTTCAACGTGCATAATGTAAGAATTGTAGCGGACTCTCAAAAGTCCATCCCTCCATGAATTTACGTGGATGTACCATAAGTTTCAAGAAAGCCTTACCACGCACTTAACTTTCGCCAAGACTCAAGTGATCAATGTGGAGCGGACGTTATGCTTCACACCAGACTTGATGCTGAGAGTAGAACGCTTGTGATGTTCTGCATAACTGCCAAAGGTCCATTAATAATCACGTCATCCAAAGATACTCCGCCCAAACGGTCATTCAAGCCTACCGAAGATTAACCCAATCATGGAGAGCTCTCGACAAGTCATGAAGATCCGCTCAAGCAGTCTTTTAGCTTGCTAAGGGAATAGGAAATCAACAGCAATGCCGGAAGGTAAATCAAGTCCGCTTAGGCGGAGATCTAGGGGGAGCGAGCATGCTGTTGAAAAAAGAACATCTCAATACAGTGCAAGGTGATTGAAAATGTCCGCCAGTGTGAGCATTTGAAATGAGTGTGCTTCATGCAAAGTTAGGGCATTTTATGCGTTTCAAGTCTTCCACCAACCAATAAATGGATTACAACATACCCTAATGACAACTGCAAACTACCTTGCCCAGATAAGAAACTCCGACCAAGATCACAGACCACAACACCAAATTCAGGGGTCCCCACGGCTGATGGGGCGATGTTGGACCACGTCACAACAAGCTTGACTGGTGTTTTGAAGCAAAAAGAGACTCTCCTAAGTGCCGAGAAGTAAAAAGGTATAAAATATTGTTGTATTTCTTCATACAGTTTATCTGGTTCATTTTCAATTTGATGTGGATAAATTGAAGCAACATAATCAGACATGGCAGCTATTTTGCTATTCCGGTGAATGGATATGTTCTTGTATGTTTCAGTTGTCAGTAATTTGGTTTCAATCTTTAGAATAAGCTACAGTAGTACCATTAGTTTTAGTTTCAGTTAGTTTTGTTTTCAATAAGTCTCAACTACAAAGCAAAATTGAGAATCTTGCTTCAGTCTCAGTGTTTTAGTCATGTCCTGGAATGAGAACCAATTTATGTTGTTCAACTCTATATCAGTTTCAAGGTTTCAATCAACATCAGTTATGGTTGGTTGGTTTCAATTGTAGAATGTGTGTTCAGCAGTGCTTCATTTCAGCTTCATGCCTTTTTTGAGCAGTTCTCATCAGTTTGGTTGCATAAAATAGAAGTTTTAGATCTATTTCAGTTAGATGGATGTTTCAGAATATTCATGACTCTATTGCCCAATGATTAAGGCACTAATATGCAAAACCAAAAATTTTGGGTTCAAGTGAGCAGGCTCACTTTCCCAGCCAGTCGCCAAAACTGGTGAGAATATTTTCAGACCACAGTGAAATTTTTTTGTAATAAGGATCGCCCTTCATAGAGATAGCGTTTTCCAAATGAAATAAATGCTCAAAGGCCATCAAATCAAATGAAAATTACCCAAGCAGTGGAACCCACCACGTGGCAGCTGAAGAGATAAAAGTTGGTTTTATTTTTATAAAATTCATAAATGCTAAGGATTCATGAAAGTCTTAAAAGGAAGGCAAAATCATTAAATAACTGGTGGGCCCTCCTTTAAAGCTAAGAATCATTTAAATAAACGTAATGGAGTTTCATTTGTTTCAAAAATTATCCAAGAGTGACACAAGTTGCAAAAGGCAATAGTTGAAACTTAAAATGATACAGAGAGCACCACGTGGAGGCTGCAGTAAAAAGGAGCAAAATGAAGAAGCGGAGCCCGCCACATGGATAAACCTGAAGGCAATAAATAAATGTCTTGTTTCATTTTTCAAGTGTTTCATGAGAAGTCATAAGGAGTCTTTTATTATTAAAAGTTTCTTATTAGACACATGTGGGTCCCTCCTTTAATAAGTTGAAACTTATTAAATGTATGAGTCTCATTTAAAAATAAGCTACGGGAGATGATTTTAGTTTTAAATAAAGATTAAATCTTTATTAATATAGGGAGTTACATGTGGGGCCCTCCAATTGTTAAGTGGATCTTAATTAAGTGAAATTTTATTAAGACACTATAATGACTCTCTTTTACAGGAGATACAAATGTGCAGCCACTTTATTTCCTTTCATGAGAGCAACTTAGAATCATGCGGAGCAAGGCATGTGGAGACACCCGAGCAGCAATAAAAAGAGTTTTAGAATCATGTGGAGTCCAACATGTGTTAGATGCGGAAGGAAAAGAGAGCAGCTTAAGAATCATGCGGAGTCCAACATGTGTCAGATGTGGAAGGAAAAGAGAGTAGCTTAAGAATCATGTAGAGAGCACCATGTGCAGGCTGTGGGAGAAACAAATTGCAACTCAAAATTGATGCAGGAGGAGCCATGTGGAGCAGCCCAAGTACAGGAGAAATAATAAAGTGTTTTGTTTCATTTTTAAATTGCATCGTGTCTCACGGGAAATCTTTTAAGAGTCTTTTATTAATAAAAGTTTCTTATTAGATACATGGTGGTGGGCCCATTATAAGTTGAATACTTTATTAAATTAAGGGAATGAGTCTCTTGTTTTAAAAGACAACAAAATAATAAAGTAAGATTTTATTATTCTTATTTTGTTCTTCCACGGGAATAAAAGATGAAACCCTAAAATGAGCAGCAATGTTTCATTCTTATGAGCAAAGGTAAGTGATTTTCTTCATGCCACAGAGATATTTTCAGCCATGGAAGTAACAGAAAGCCACAGTTCAGTTCTGATTTTCCGTTGCCACTTTAGTTGCAGTTGTATTTTGCCAGATTTTATTCCAGATTTTGTGGAGTTTTAGTTACAAAGTCTGTCGGAGGCCATTGAGATTTTGTTGAGTCTTTCAGGTTATAAATGGGAAGATCTGAGACACAGCTTAGAGAGTTCTTCATATATACAGAGTTCTACATTTTTCAGATGAGATTTTGGAGCAGCAGACATAGATTTTCTTGTTGCCTAGCAATTGTTTCTTTATGAGAATGTAACAATTATTTTGTGCAGCAACTTTTACCTCTGTAACTCGTTGTTATTCAAATAATGAGATGGTGTTATGTGCATATGATTGTCTCTGTTTTCTATTTCTTATTTCTGATATCTCTGTTTCTCTGCCTCTGTTAAGCATGTTTCTGAAACTGAGTCTTAATCATGCATTGATGCTCTTTAATTCCAGTTAAATCTTTCAAAGTTAACACTGTGCAACTAATTGTTTCAAATCTGACGGATCGCCTTAGATTATGCATTTGTTTTCTGCAATCTTGTTTTCCTTCTGACCTTTTTCTCAAAACCCCACTGAAAGAATGGAAGAGCTAACTTCGTTAAAATCTAGAGGTCACTCCGAAGAGCAATCCCACGTCTTAGAGTTTCCCATGTTGCTGCTGGATTAAACCCACAGATTTATTCATCAACAATCTTCATGTGATAATTTGGCCTCAAGGGCCTGCAACCTCTTGAGTACTTCATCTACAACATTGTCTCGCCCTCTAACATTTCTTCGACCTCTTCTACCCCGGGTCCCCTCTGGGCCATGAAAGATGCTCTGATACCAAAATGATGCAGCTCCAAACAATTGGCAGAAGCACAAATATGCAGAAAATAGGAAAAAAAACCAAGATACCAACAAATAAAACAAGAACAAATTCAGAGAAATAGTCTTTTCATTATAGTTCCAGACTTGATACAACCATTACATCTCAGAAAAACCCATACATATTCTTCAGAAAATCCATTCCCATTTTCTCTTTTTTGTTCCTCTCCGTTTCCCTCAAAACTCAGCTCCCCCCAAACTTAAACCAAAAGACCAACTAAAAATAGCCCCCCAATCAGCATGCAGCTGACCTATAGACCACTCACAACCCAAAAAAAGGGAAAAAAAAAACCCGAAACTACCACAATGAAACAGAAACAACAGAAAAGAACCCAAAAATAGCAATTTCCTTAAATTCCACTCAGAACGTGGGCAGGAAAAATTAAGGGAGATGCTCTGCATGATGTATTAAAGTTACCATTATACCCAGAAGTCTTCATGTATCTTTCATATGGTATATAATTTAATGTCTTAACTGTCAAATTTTTTTTAAAGATGCATTAATCCATTAATTTGTTAGCAAAACAAGATCTGTAACTTCATACTACATCATCACCAAAAGCATTTAGTTAAAAATGGACGTGATCAAATGGTAAATCAGTTCCTTTTGCAAAATGATTCAGTTGTCTAACTGTTTATACATTATAAAATGCCACATCAATAAAAGTTCTTTAAATTACATTTACTGATAGAAGTACATTATGGAGTTCCAGACAGTTATATTTGAGCCCGACCCAGGTTTGATGGGATAAGATGGAGCCTATACCGGGTATTCAATCCCAAAAATGTGGTCCATGCTTACCCCGCACCAGCAAAAGGCCCCGTAGTAGTTCATCCATGTCTTGGAAAGTAAAAATAACTATAGCTTATCCAAACACTGCCTGTAGCACAAGCTTACCTCACACTGTGTCAAAGGCGGCCTATAACCTCATCCAAGATTTACTAAGACAAAATAAACACATCACATCCAAGATTCACTTAGTTGAAAAAATAAACCTCATCCAAGATTTGCCAGGCAAATAAAAAAACTACACATGGAATTTTGCACTGACACTGAATATGGCATTGAAGCAACTGGGTATTCCAGTACTTCCTCTCTTTTTCACTTTTTTCATTAAAGCCTCCATCCGTTTCTGGTGATTTCATCTGCACAACATATTGATATGCTTTCTGTACAACATATTGATATGCTTCCTTTCTTGAGGAAGTCAAGCTTCCAAGAATGAAATAGCTTGCCTTAGCATGTGTGTGTAATATACATATACAAATACATATATAATGCCATGAGCAAAAGTCTACTATGCACTGAATTCTAATATTTATCACCATGCTACCATTAATGTGCACCTATAAGGAAATCCAATCCAAGGATGTGTAGACATTAAATTTAGATCGTTCCTCATTAAGGCTAAACTGTAGCAAATTCCTAAGATTTTCGGCTTGACAGGTCAAGCATAACTTCCTTATAGAAAATATTATCTTTCTTCTATTAGAAGCTATCCGAGGAAGCCCAAGCAAAGCAAACCCACAGAAAATAAAATATATACCATAACAAAGGAGAAAACATGATTTTTGGCATAGAGCACTGATTGTTCAGTAGTTTTCAGTAATTTTGAATGCATTTGACCTATTTAATTTTCCGGACTTTGCCGTGGCCGACTCTTTAGGACCTGCTAAGTCCGAATCTCCATGGTTGGTATGGGTTCCTGACCTTGAACCTGACTTTCCTATAACTATGGTTTGTGTCAAACTTCATTAAACATTTAAGGCATTTTTTCAGAAAACTAAATAGAAAAATATGAACTACAGAAAAATTGAAATCAATGATGATTCTTCTTCCATTGGAACTTTTTATTGCTCGGATGAAAATAGTCGCTAACCGGTAAAAATGTGACCTCACAATGGGATGAACATTCACCAAACCAGCCAATGATAGTGTTTCCCGAATTAAATACAATGTAATTATGGTCTAAAATTCTTCACTGTGCTCCCCCAACTTCTCTCCCTTAAAACAAAGTAACCCAGGTAGTGTTTTATGCCCATCAAATGGCAAAGCTCATTTACAATCCTAATCCATTAGGGCTTCAGAGAACCAAAAACAAAAAAGAGGATTTTAGAGCGTATGCCAGAAATTAAATAACTGAATTTTGAAAGGGCAAAAATAAAAGCTTGTGAATAGAAAAGAAAGGGTTCCATAGCCCAAAACTATAGTTTTTATAAAAGAATGCTGAAAAAGCTAAACATTTCTTAGTACATACAAAACAAATGAACAAATTTGATACCGCTCTTTAGAAAGCCCTACATTTCTCGCAGAAGAACGCCCAAAATAAGCTCCAATCGCACCAAAAAGAATGAGAGCCAAGGTCGAAACCCCAGAAAGGATTGAAACCCTAACAACATACTGAGAAGTAAAAGCCGTAGAGATCAAAGGCAACGCTGCTCCAGTAGCAAACGCCCAAGGCCGATGTGAAAGCTGCCAGATTAGGGTTTGGAAGGCTCTCTTTTTCTTCCTTTGATAATACAACTGGAGACACGGGAGACATCAAAAACAGGACAAGCTACGGTAGCCAACACCTTCACGGCCGCCGCCTAATTACAAACCCTAAAACCTTCGACACTTCAGGCTGTCAAACTTGAATTCACAAACTTCAATTCATAACTTCAATTCACAGACAAAATAGCCATTACAGAATTTAACCAATACACCCACTACAAGCCTGAATAAAAAGCAACACCCACCTCAGAATTAATCAGAAAAATCCCGCCCAAGTCAAATCCAAGAAATCTCAGTCGCAATTTTCAGCTCTGAAATGAAAAAAAATACGATAAAAATTGCCCGTGTTGATCTGAGAGTCTATGTGTTATATTTTTGCAGAGGCTTTTACCACAAACAATCTTTTCAACGAAGTTTATGAGACTTGCACGCCAAGTGCCAACTGTCCATTCTACCCCTAACATAATACGAGCTCATTTATTTTATTGCACCGGCAGAAAGCAGAAAATTGATGGGACAATGTAGTTTTGAGAGGAATCAAATATTTATGCCATCATTTTGGAAAAAAAAAATGATTTTTCTCCTTACTATTCATATTATAAACCAATCATATGAAAGAAAAATAGTATTTTTATAATCAGCTAAAATAAAAATTAAATTTAAACTATAGAACTTCTTGCAAAAAAAATTAATTCTTTGCTATGATTGGTTAAATTAATTAAAATAATTGCATCCAAGAGATGCATAAGTAATCTTGCCTATGACAGGAACTAATAATTATGTGCAGTCAAAAAACTACAAGAAACACAAGAAAACAAACTAAAAACAAAACTAAACACAGAGCCTAAACAATGTAAACACAGAGCCTAAACAATGTATGACAAGAGGCATTAAACCAGATACAACCATAGATACATGAAGTGTTATTCATCACTTTGAAGAAACAAGGAAAAGTGCTGAAACAAATGGCCTTGCAACATGAAGGAACATAGGGAAACAACCCCATGACTAGACATATGTCAACAACTATAGAAAAAAGGGTCCAAGAATTCCTGTTGGAATTCTGATAAAAACTGCTACTGCTGAAGTTGCTACAGCAGTCAAACTTCACACAGATCAACACGTTAGAAGGTACTCCTGCTGCAACAAACACTGGAAGAAAAATCTGAAGACATCCTCCAACTGAGCTCTTCATATGACCCTGTCAAAAACCTCTCCAAAGCAGATTGTGCATGTCCAGGAGCCGCAGTGAACAACCAACAGAGCTCTTTGACAACCTATGCAATTAAAAGGAAACCTTCTCCCGTGTAGGCCAAAAATCTCTGGCAACTTCCAAAACGTATATAATGCAAAGGGTTTTATTTGGAGTGCTAAGATTTAATCCTCCTCTAGGGACATTAGTAGCAATTAGGGACACAATGAGATCCTTGGAGAAGAGGAACCCCATATCTGTAGGCCAATCCACTGATAATAACTCTGGTAAAACATAATGAAAAACCAAAGGCTTTGTTGCATAAAAACAGGCCAAGAAACCATGAATCTCACCCACACCAGACTTCCTTTAACAAGATTCCTTAGCATAACCCCAAACAACAGAAGCTACCACTGTAGCGAAACAGAATACTTGATAAGAATCTCTGCATATACCCAGTAAGATCACCAGCACAATGAATTTAACAATCAATTCATAAAAAGTATAATTTTATTTAACTTTGGATCCAAATCCCTATTTCTTTGAAGCTGAAGCAATTAGATTTTAACATGCTGGATTTGATCACCCATTTTCCATTTTTTCTTTGAATCTCTCTGCAGTTGTATAAATAGGGAAACAATTTGCATGAAGACGTCAAAGTAAATCCTTACAATTCTTGCTTCCTGATGAGAAATAGTTTTAGAAAAAATTGCCAAACATCTAATTTTCCAAATATGCAATAGAATAACATGTCTAATAGCATTAGCAAAAACCATTATTATGTAGGCCCACCCCAATAACGCTTCATGCCATTTCAGTTGATGTTAAAAAATCGCAGGCAGATCATTATGAATAGATTTCCAAAGTTTTTTAACATACAAACATTCCTAAAAAATATGTTTCATACTTTCATCTAACTGACAAAACGAACATTTGGGAGTCTCAGCCTACCTTCAATAGGCAATTTAAAATGCAGAATTTATCAGGCCAAAAATTGAGCATCCATGTCAGTTTTAGAGTCCCATATCTGGGCAGACAACTTAGTCCAAAATTTCTCACTATATCTGCACTTCCATTTGATGTTTAAATGAGGATTTAAAGGTAATCTTGGTAGAAGTCATCTGTAGATTCTCTTCAGTGGAAATGAATTCAAAGTGAAAAATAGAAAGCCATCACCAATCCTTAAAAAAATTGCAGGGAACATTAGTACATAATTTCATAGAAAACTCTATAGGAATCAAAGCTTGTATAATGATAAAAAAAATGTTCCCAACTATTATTTAACCTAAAGCAAAGTTTAACAGATTGCCAAGGAGCCCAGCTCAACATGGTGAAGCCACAAATATCTCCCACCTGACGAATCCCTTTCTTAAACAAGTAATAGTCTTGTCTGAGAAAACTCACAGCAAGAGGTAGACCATGGTATTGGATTTGTTTATTCCACCATAGTCATGAGGAGCCAAAACTGAAGCTATATTGAATAGATGAACCATTCCACTCAAGTAAATGACAGACATATTGCCATTCCTTCCACACAGATTGAAGAGGAGGTGATGCTTTGATTTTAAAATACAATGCCATAAGAATCTTATCCCTCCAGTGAACAAACTACCATTTGTTTTTAACAATTGCAGAGTTAATCCTATGATGAACCAACACTTTCCAAGGTTCATCCCCTCAGATTGCCCTGATTATCCATTTGGCGGCTAAACATATTCCTTGTGTCCTTGGGTCAATCAAACCAAGACCTACTTTAGATTTAGGTTGAATGCAATGTGCCCAAGAAGTAGCTTTAAAGCCAACACTGCCATCCCATTTAGACCACAAAAATTTGTGAATGAGTTTGTTTAGATCCTCATAACCTCTATTCGAAGGCATCCAACAAGAAGAATAATAGACATGGGCGGCTATGAAAACTTTGTTTACAACTTGTATTTTTCTTGCTAAGGATAAAAGCTTATTACCTTAATTAATTTTTTTTTTGAGCTTATCTATGTACCATCTCCACATATCATTGAGTGAAATGCCCAAACCAAAAGGTATTTCGAGATATCTAGTAATTTCCCCATGCCTAATTTGTTTCCATTCATTAGGTATGCATCGAGGACTGGGACCTAATTGAGTCATTAAAAATTTAGTTTTTTTATGTGCGAGTTGAGAACCTAAGACTGCACAATACAAATCCAGAATTTCCATAGCATTGTTGATTTCATCCTCAAAATTTTTTAGGAACAACATGTTGTCATTAGTAAAATGAGAATTAATGACCACACCATTTTGAGGAATAGAAATTCCTAATATAAGCTTAGCTGGTTGGGCTTCTATAATAAATACCCCATCACATCAGTTGTGAGAACATATAGGAATTGTGATAGTGGGCACCCTTGTTTGATAGAATGTTGTAGAAGAAATGATTCAGTAACATCTTGGTTAATTAAAATGTGAGCATTAGCATCTTTAAACAACATTTGCGCATGAGATCAAATTTTGGATCCAAATCCAAGCCATTACATCATCTAAAGTATAAAATTCCATCGAATTATGTCATAGGCCTTGTCAAAATCTAGTTTAATTAGAAGAGCATCTTGACTTGATTGTTGGGCCCATTCAATAGTTTTCCAAGCTAGAATGAGATTATTAAGAATGTATCTTCCACCCAAAAAACTAGTTTGCTCCTATCTTACAATACCTTTTACCAAGGGTTTGATTTGGATAGCCAACGCTTTTGCTATTATTTTATAAGAAGTATTGAGAAGAGTTATTGGTTTCTATCCCGAAATATTTTCTTCATTTCTTAGGTTTGAAAACAATGAAGATGTGTTGTTGATCTTACTCTGCATACTATGAAAACTGTTAAATCTTTCATTTTTGTTTCTACATCTATCTTCTAAGGGGAAAATAGTGGAAAAAAGGCTCATGATGAGATCTTTGAAAACTCATGCTAGGGTTTTGCTAGAAACTATGAAAAGTTTGTTGTTTCTGTACTTCTCTTGACTTGAAAAATAGTGAAATGGTTTAGTTTTTCCTATGCTTTATCAACTCTTTCAAATGAGACTCTTCTTATATGCACACTCTTAGTTTATATTGGCATTCAAGACTAGGGATAGTACTAAGTCTAATCTTATTATATCTTGAATGTCCTTTTATAATTTCACCTCATGCTACTCCAAGCTCCATACAAACTGCTATAGTCTTGGTACTATATCCTTGCATATGCACTTTGTCCTTTAGGTGAAGATGGTCTTATAAATTTTGGTATCCTTGCATAGGTTTTTGGAATATGATTATGTTGTGGAAGCCTCTTCTTGTTTTAATAAGATCCATGACATGTGATGATAGGTCTCCTAGCATTTGAGGAAACAATCCTAAATGTAACATACACCCTATATATCAAACAAATATCTTAATATTTATAGATATGAAATTCTAGAGTGAACTCATTAGATCATGCTTAACATCAACACATGACCATAAATCATAATGATATCAAGAAGTAAAACTTATTTCACTGACTCCATACAAGTGATTCGCTATGAGATCAATAGTTACATAATGGATACCTGCAATAGGCAATAGTAATGAAACTTTAGCCAAGACAACAATAGAAACTTCACTAAATTAGGCAAGAATCCATAATATACAAGTGCTACTTCATGGAGTTTCGGTGCTAATCCCTAAAAAGTAGGCACTAAAAAGGTGAAAGTTTGCCACAATAGGAAACATGACCTAGGCACTATCCAGAGAGGTGGAGGCACTGAATGGTGAGGTGTAAGCATTGATCCATAGGTGAAAGGATGACTATAACTTGCACAACAAAATTCAACAAAACATTCACAAAAATTAAAGTTAGGGAGGTGGGTGTCCTATCGAATGTGCCTAAAATATGAGTATTAAAGAGATAAACATAAAAGAATGGTTAGACAAGCCTAATTCACCCTAATTCATCAATTTAAGTCACCTCAAGACTAGGCTAAAGATAAATACACTAAACTAACTAAATTGCACCCTATCCACTATGCAATGCTCTTGATTTACCCTAAGATATACTAGATTATATGCAAATTGCTATTGCTATGTCAAGTGCTCAATGAGAGAGAATTTCATTACATTCAAATTGCTTGTTGGAAGTGTAGGGGAATGGCTTAATTTATATGTTTTTAGAGGTGAGGATTGAGGGCTATGATTAAATTTGAGGATCAAGGGCTTACATTGCTTGAAAATCCTCATGCAAGGAGAATTGGACAAATGGCACAAGGAGATTGCATGAGAATGATACTCCAAAATTCAAGGGAAGATCAAGGGTTGAGATTGAACAGTTGAATGCATGGATGGCTAGGATTGGGTAGGTGTATGACATGTAAGGCCTTATTTATGAAAAGACATGGTTTGGATTTTGTGAGAAATTTAAAATTGGGAGGAGAGGACAAGTGGAATTTTAAATTCCATGCAATAGTGTCACATGTAATTTAAAATTAGAGGAATAGTGGAAAGAAGGAAAAGTATGACAAAAGGAAGATTTGCCCATACTTCCAAAGTACCACTTGTTATGTACATGCATGTACATGAGATGACACATGACATTCTAGAAGCATGGGGGAAAGGGGTAATCTAGGTTTAAGTTTAATTAACCCATGTGCACATATTTAGAAGAAATTAATGATTGATTACAAAAGTAATCAAAGTGGACAAATTAGGTAATTAAATAAATAGTTATATTTATTTAATTTTTTGGAGATGAATGTGAACTATAGTCTTTAAATGGATATTTGATTTTTGGACTATAGTAGAAGAAAGTGATTTTTTTTTTGTGATGGGAAGAGACAGAAAAATATTAAGTAGATAATTACAAATTATTTAATTAACATATGTGTTGGATGGAATAATGGAAATTTTTAAATTTTAATTGATCCATTGTACGAATAATGATGGAAAGTAGTTGACCATTTTAAGGTGTCTACATTTCTATCCCAAGTGAGTTCTCTTATAGTAGTGGTATATACACCTTGATATGTGAATTAGGATCTCCTTCTCCTTTGAACTTTGCAAGATCCAACAATAGTTGTGGTAACATCACACTTCTTATGGCCATGTCGGGTGGTTCCTTCAAATATTCCAAATATGTCCCTAAAAAGGCCCTTTACGATTGTGGAGTTGATACCATTAACCCCATTGGTAGGCTTTGATAGCGCAATGCCATAGCTTTATTTGCTTGACTACCTTGGACTGTTTGAATATTTTGAATTGGAGGGTTCCCATTTGAGAATGCGTTGTTACTCTCGTTTTGTGATTAGTAGTTAAGGTAAGGGGGATTCTCAGATGCCTCCTGGTCTTGTTCGACTCTAATGTGTTCTTGTGACTTTTGCCTTCTCTCTGGGATGTGTTGTTCTTCTTCGAGAGTCCTAATTCTTTTCACTAATGTTGAGATGAGATCTGCAGGTGTAGGGCCTCTTGGCACTTCCTCATTTCTAGGGACCTCATTTCATATGTTGTCATGGTGCAAGCATAACTATTGATGGAGAAGAAACAAAATCAGATGAGGCAATAAAGAAGATGAAGACTAAGACCTCAAAAGCCTCAAAAACTAGCAAAAAGGGGCCCTCTGACAAGAATAGAGTTGGGAAAGGATTAAAGAAAGAAGAGATTCAGATAGAGGAAGCTACTATAAGTATTGAAGATGTTCTAAAATCCATAACAATTGACTAAAATATGAAACCCATAGCTCAGTTGTATGATGAATACAATGATCCAAACAAGAGAATTATTGAGACTATTGTTGTAGAATATCTAAACATCTACAACAAGGCCCTAATTGAAATTATTACTGATCTACTGCACAGCCTGGGTAACATAATAAGTACAAGAAAAGAAACAGCTATGGCAAAAGATGTTCAGCTGAGAGAGCACTCCTTGATATGATTTTGTCTAGGGATCACTCCTAAGGAGAAGATCAAAATCTCAAAAGAAATTAAAGATGCCTTCAAAACCAAGAAAATAATGAACTTGTTGATGTTGGGAGAAATTGACAAAGTGGTTAAGGATACATAAGAAATCACCCTAGTAGCATTATAGAAAAACAATATTCCCACTATATGTGACAAGAAAGAAGCAAATGATGAGGACATATCTCTATCAGAAATAAGCCAAAATCAAGAATCTAAAAAGAGTGATCAAGTCCACAACATTGATACAGTGGATATGACAGATCAAGGCAATATTGAAATTGATTCACCTTCTGTATAACAAGATAAAGGTGAAGAGTTCAAGGAAGAGAAGGACTCCACTCCAGAGAAAACACACATATCAATAGGAAAATAAGGGCATAGAACCTCTGGATCAAAGTCAAGGAGAAATATCAGAGAATGTAAGAGACATTGCAGATATCTCTAATAGGCAACAAATGGTAGAGAAATTTGTACTCCCTCAAGGCCCAATCAACTTGGCCTCATTGTCACCTTTCCAAAAATTCAAGCTAGTATCTATGGTTGAGGCCAAAGCACAAGAAGAGTTGTTACAATCACATGGTCAAGATAACAAATTGATAAATGAAATATCTACTGTCTTGGAAAAGCTGCTAGTGCCATCACTTGAAAGGGATATCTCATTATCCCCTACTGACAATCTCAAGAAGCTATTAAATTCTGTAAGTATACACTTTGAATCTTTTGAAAAATCTGCGGAAGAAAAAGTAAGGAAAGAAATTGATGATAGAATATTGGTTGCATTGAAGAGTATGATAGATCAAGACAAAGTTTATTTAGATAATGGAATTAAGAACATACAAAATGCCATTGAAGAATCCAACAAAATATACAAACTTTGTTTATCCTGGCCAAAGATCACAAAGGAACTATAAGATAAAATCAAAGACTTAGAACTCAAAATGTTGAACATCTCTAAGACATATAATCCAGCAGCCAAGTTAATAAATGCCAAGGAAACATAAGTTGCAAATATCTATAATGATCTAAATACTCTGAAGAGGAAAAAGGGAGAGTTCAAAGACAACTTGTGCTAGCTGAAAGTATTGATAAGTCCAAAGATTGATTCCATGACCAATTTGGTAGATGAGGCATGAAATATCAAGGACAAATTGACACACCATCAGATCCTCAGAAGGCAGAAAAGATAGTATTTTTAATAAATAGCCACATCCAAATTCTAGAAAGTACAAGAAACAGATGTAATGGAGAGATAAAACTAATAAAGACTATCTATAGTGACATTTTACATTCAAACACAAATTAAGATAAGGATTGTGCTTGTAAATATGCAGTAGAGTATATAAATTTTTGAAATTTTGGAATTTTTTGATTTTGGACCATACCCTTTGCCATTGTTGTCAAAGGGGGAGAAGTGGATAAATGAAAAAAGGATAATCATCTTAGGGGGAGCAAGGAAGCACAATGCACATAGTAAAAGGGAGTAGTCAAGCATTTTTCACTAAGAATTGCCATCAATTCCAAAGGGGGAGATTGTTGGCAAGAGACACTGCTCCAGTACGGATCTATATGTTGTCATTGATAGAAACAAAGCTCAGAGATCCCATCACCATGATAGGAAGAGATATCTTCAGAAGAACATATTAGATTCCAAGTCTAGTTGTCATGAAATGGATAAGTATGGAAAGTATGCAGAGAAGAAGACAGAAAGTCAGCAAGTATGCCTCCGCAGATAATGATCTGGTAATGCAGTTCAAGTATGATGTTTGTTGATGTTTGATAATATTATGCCTTAGAGATTAAGTCCTTATTCTCTCCAGAAGTCATCTTGAAGAAATGTCTAAGTCTGGGAAAGAAAAGGTATATCAAGAACAATGAACAGGGTCTAGTTCAGAGGTCCGCATTCCTCCACAGTTAAGTATTTCATTATGCAGTTTTGAGGTGTTGTAAAGACTTATATGAAATGTCTTATTCTAGAGTTAGGTGTAAAGTTCACTAGAAGGATAGATACACATGGCTAAGTATCAGCATAGTCTTTGACAGAGACAGAGTCTAAGTTCTGATGGTCCGCATTTCTCCTCAAGATGATATAATGCCTTTCAATTCTTAGGGTAAGATTGGGAATATATAAAGATTCCTTGAAATGATTTGGAAGGTGTTTTGAGATCCTCAGTAAAAGTTGTAAGTCAACAGATGAACCAGTTAACCATGCACTTGAGGAACAAGCCGACTAGTGAAGAAAATCCTGATACAGAGAAGAGTTAATATGTGAAGGATCTAGTTAAGTGATTGAGTGGTTAGAGTCGACCCATGTGAATATGTTTGGGCAAAGATTTCAGTCTGCACAGCACATAGTGCATTGGATTGACCTAACAAGGTACATCTTTTTATATACACGTTTCATTCTTGGATGCCGACCTGACTATGGATCAAATCATGATGCAGATATATATGAGCAATGAATTTTAGTTGTGTGTAGAGTAGTGATGAGGATAATAATGAAAATATGTGAATAATAGAGCAGTAATATAGATAAGAGAGAATGAAGACCTGGGATTCAAAGTTCAAGCATTTAACAGATGCACTTGGCATAAAGGTAGATGCTTAAGCAGTATGTAGTTTCCTATTGGAGAAAATTATTATAGTGAGCTGGCAGTGAGATTTCATTAGGGTTTAACAACCCTTATTGTAATCTTGCTAGGTTTAGGGTTGAGGCAGTGAGCCTACTAAACTTAGTTGTACATCATGGTTGTGAGCCAGCGTGTTCTAGGCCCGTGGAGTGACCAAGCCTGAACATCATTTTTTAAAAGATTGCAATATATACTTGAGAGGTAATGTTACACTCCATGTGTTTCTATCTACTTACTATTTACCTAGTTTGGTTAATTTGTTTGGAAAGTGAGTGATTATGGATTTCTGTAGCTGTATATGTGTTTTTATCCATTTACTATAGATTGGATATTTTCTAAAAATTGAAGTATTTTTGAATCTTGCATCTATGTGTGCTATCTATTTTGAATGCAATATGATGAGAAAAAGAATAATGCAATGCCTTGTATTAAATGTGGTTATTGTTAATTAATGATTATGTTTTGATCAGTTAACTACTCTTGCGATGATCTAAGTGGATGTAGGAATGGGTTGTCCATCCAGAAAAGAGGGGAGGTATCACTCAGGAGAAGGACTTGGTCTGGTAAATGTAAAAGAGAAGCCTAAATTGAGCAGCACACACTCACATCCTATTTGACTTACGTTGAGTCGAGTCAGTGTGGGTAGAGGTAGGTGAGCTGAGTTATGTATCCTGAGTCTTGATTGGATGTTTGAACCTGAATGTTGTTATGTGTTTGGTTTCTTTGAGTTAATTAATGATCATGCAAGTCCTCGATACATTCTTATATGTGAGTCGACATGAGCATGAACATATGTAGGTAGACGTACCTACGTATATTCATGAGCATATTACACATAGGTATGGAAATGTCATTTGGCTTATGCATGAATTATCATCTCTTTTGTGATAAGCCTATGAAGATTTTACGACTTTATATGCATTTCTTGATTATGAGTTATATTTGATTTTATGATGATAAAATTATACATATGTAAATATATATAAATGTATATTTATCATCTCTCTATATATGTATTTAATATAAATATTATTATTATTTTCTCTTAATTCTAGAAATATAATTTTATCATTTTATAGAATTTGATTTTCATAAATATTGTTTAATGGTAAGTAAAACAATAAATTTTTATATATAATAGATTAAATAAAAAAAATATAATAATAAGATAAGGGTAGTTTTCTTTTAAAAGGTAATAATAATAATAAATATAAAAAATAAGTAATAAGAATTAAAAGTTTTTAATAAAAGAAAATTATTATTATAAAAGTATATTAATTAAGGCAAAGTTTTAGAGTGCTTTTAAATAAGGGGGATACGTATCTTATTTAAGTCTTAATGGATATGTATTAATTCTTAAAGTCACACAGGCCCTTTCTTTAAAACCTCTTAAACTTCTTTTTACTTGTTAAACTTTTAAACTGTTTTGGCTTATGGGCTCCTTAAACCTTGTGTTTAGTTAATAATTATAATTTTATATTTTATATTTTATTTGTAATTTTTATCTAACACCTTTTTTTTAAAAGGTTGTTTGGATTTATGAACTAAATTTAGATTTTGATTAGCATGTCTCTATAGTGTCAACATAGTTGAGTTGATTAAGCACGTTGATATTATATAGACATTATATCAACATTTTTCAATTGGTTGCAGTATAAAAGGGGGTACTCTCCCTCATTTTCAGGGGCACCATTTTCTAATCAAGAGCTTTTCTTTTTCAAATATAAGTTTTGCATTTGTGTTGAAAATTTGTTGTTTTATTAAGTGGATATAATTGGAAGAGTGATCTAGAGTATTGGAAGGTCATTAGTAGAAAAGTATCTAATCCATTTGGGGCTATATTCTCAGGCATGGGAATTATTTCTCCTTCTTTATGATTTTCATGTTTTCAAAATATTATATGATGTATTATTGTTAAATGATTGCAATATTGAATTATTGTTGTTAATGTCTTTTGATTGTATAATAGTTTCTGTATATATGGATATATATATAGATAGTAAACTTGTATTGTGAATGTGAGATAATGTCTATGGTTTGGTTTTTACCTAGATAGTTTTGTGAATCAATCATTGATTGGTATTTATATAGAAAAATTGTACAAGGGGAAAGATAGTGAGAATAGGACTCAAGTGGTATTACTTTGATATATGTATCCTAGTAAAGCATGCAATAGGTTAATCTTGGGATATGTGATCCATGGAAGAGGTAGATAACCTAGAATAGAGTTTGATGTAATTGTTTAGTGGGGATATTCCTGGGATTTGTTGATCCATGGGAAAGGGGATATCCTATGTGTAGAGAATGATACATTTGTTAAGTGGGGTTATTCCTGGGATTTGTTGATCCATGGGGAAGGGAATAACTTTTGTATAGAGATTGTTGTCTTTCCCAATCAAGATAGAAGGGTGGGTGAATATGAGACAAGAAAACTTTGGCCAAAGTGGTGTAAATTGCCAACGTTTACACTGTCTAGGTTCACTATGATCTAGGTTTGCATTTTTAGTAGGGATTTCATATTTTGATGGTTGTAGCCATAGTTTGATAGTACTAGTTAATGTAGAACACAACACCTTGCTCAAATTAAGCCTATTTTATTTGGGGTTACCATACCAATCCCTTCATCGAAGGGTAGGGCTGTTTACCAGTTTGGTAAATGTGTGGGGGACCGCAGTTAGTCCATGGTTGGAGGTAAATCACCTGAGTGATACTTCCCCTCATGTAGTTGGTGGCCAGGAGTATTGAAGAGAGAAAAGTATACAAACATGTGATTCTATTTATCAGTTAAGCTCTTGAAGCTTCTATATAATTTATGAAAAAAGTTGAATAAGTTGAATATTCAAATTATTTTTATTGAGAAAATGTAATTTGGTTATGCAATAGAAGTTTGAAATATGTTTCAAATGTGTATTATATCAAATCTTCAGAGGAAAATTTTTATTATTCCTGTTATGAATTCACAACTTTATTTACTTTCAAGTTAAAATTGGTAAATCTTAGTTGGTAGAACAAGTGGCATGTTACACGTGGTATCAGAGCTAACTAGGTTCATCTCTGGAACCTATGTGCTCACTATGCTATGAGAGTCCAAAAGTGAAATTGGTTTTATGCGAGAATGGCATAGTCGACTAACCAAGAAAATTATTTGAAGGACTATTATCCAAAACCTATCAAGTCAGTGGTTAAGAGTAAACCAACTAAGGAATTAAGGAATCCATGAGTCAATTTAACTCTATTGAGGATGCATAATGGAAAGATCCTGAGACTTGGATTAAAAATGTAAAACCTTGATCAAATGTTATTAGACTAAGAACTCAGGAAGAGCAGTGTCTATATGAATTCAAGATCACTTTTATATATCAAGAACTTAAGGAAGATCCTAAAATAATCAACCAGGTGCAGAAGCAACTGAGTTTGGAAAATTTAAGAAATTGTATCAATGATATGTAGATAAATTGGGTTCTTGTCTAACCCTAGATGGGTTGGAATGAGTCGAGAGAGATAAAAGGATAAATAAAGGACAAGTAGTGATGTATTGGCATTTAATGCTTGGAAAAATAGTACAGGACTTGGAAAATGCTTTTTGATTTCTAAGATTTATGAGAAAACTAATTGCCATATTCAAAGAATCATGCATAAATGAAGGAGAATAAGAGTTCCCTTATTAACTCATGAAGCCTATATGTAGTTGAGGATGTAAAAGAAGAGGATCCTCTCAAGCAATATTTTGATGAAAAGATTGGGATTAGTATCATTCTTTTGTTAAGAGTTCACATGAAGTTTGCAAGATAATTCATAGCAGTTGCAAGAGAAGTTATTAGTTATTTCATAGCTTTTCAACAAAAGTTGAGAGCTATGTAATTTGTCTCTTTGTGGAGATAGAAAGAATAATTACAATGGAGAATGAGATCATCTCTGAGATATTTAGACAAGCTTGTTTGACTAAACGATTCCAGGAGGTAGGGAATAGAGTTTTGTAAACAAAGGGAAGAAGTGTGTGTTCCAACTAAAGTTCGTATGTGTCGTTGTATCACCATCTTTAAATTTCATCTATGTGATGAACAATAAATTTTCCACGATGTAAGGGTGGATGTGTTTTAATCTTTTGATTTTTGCAGTATAGTGAAAGTCTTAAAGGACTTATTTATTTTATTGTGCTAGTAGCATGGTCTCTAAACTACTATAAGTTTTTTTTGGAAAACTCAAGTGTAATAAAACAATCTACTCCCTTGTTAGTGACTTAGACAGTCATGTAGTGCATAGTTAGTGTATCTTTTGACTTTTGACACTTCTTGAATTTTTGGTGGAATTGCTTTTTAATACTTGCGAGAATTTTTTTCACTATTTTATTCCTTTATTCTAGAATGGTCTAGCCACCAAATTTTGAAGGTTATTTATTTATAACCAGTAGGTCAAAATTAAATTTATTGAGCTCAAACTCTTGACTTATTGTTGAAAATGAAATTGCTTATTCTTTGACATTGATTTAAGTTATTTTGGTGGCTATACTAGAACATTTTTGGGTTGTTCACTATGTTATTTGTACAAATGTTCACCTCTATCATGTCCTGGATGGGCCAAGGGAGTAAATTGTAGAAAATGCACTTAGTATATTCCTAAATATATGGATTTAAGAAACCTTGTGAGGTAGGAAATTCTTTTTAAATCATAATTGGGTCATCTAGGAGTAACTAAATTCCTAGTCGATGTGAAATCACTTTATTTTTGAAAGAGAATTAAGAGTGATAGCAAGTTGTTTATAATGTGAGAGAATCAAGGATGATTAAAAGCACTCTGTAGGAAATTGTTATCTATACAATTATCCAAGAGTGGAAGTAGCGGATCATTATCCTGAACTTTGTAAAGTCTTGGCTTAGCTCTCTGAGAAAGACTGTCAACTTTAACTGTTTGCTTTTGGTCTCTCCAACCAAATCAGAAGCCTTACTACTTTCTAAGGATATGTCCTCAGAGTATATTGTGAATTCCACCATGTTGTTTAGGAATCCTTATGTTCCTCCTTTGGCAAAAGAAAATTATAATTTCTTTAAGTGATGATTCAGAGGAGTATGTTTCCCAAAATTAAGTATCTGAGGATAAAGTTGGGGGTTATTACCCATTCAAGGATAATCATGGACTAGAATCTGAGGGATATACTCCACTCAATTATGTAGCAGAGAGTGTATTCAAATCCTTATGTATGTAAAGGAAAGTAAAAGCTTATGTATATGAAATCTTTCTTGGGCACAAGTTTTGAATAAAAATGAGAGTTTCTATTTAGAAATGTTAAAAGTTTTTAGATCATTAGATAACATGCACAGAATTTAAATCTTTATGGAAACTCATGGGGTGAACTATCTTGTTAAGATGGTTAGAACAAGGATTAACTTTGGGGAAGTGAAGAAGTATGATACAAAGTTGAGAGTATAGGCACTAAGTTAGATCAAATCCTTACAATGTTGATAGAAACAAGAGAGAGAGATAGAGTATTAGAGCAAGGAAAGGTTAAAGCAGAAAAAGTACCTAACAAGGAAAAGTTTCTAGTAATGAATGAAGGAGAAAATTCTCAAGCTAGTAAACATGGGGAATGAAGGATCTCAATCTCAATTAGGTTCTGAAATGATTAAGAAGAGGAGAATGGCAAAAGAGTGATTCCAAGACATGAGAAAATTTACTACTCTAAAGTTTGAAGGTAGTACTATATGTTCTAGGTGAAGGTTTGGGTGGAGTGTTAAATCAGAAAGGGCGAGTCATAGCTTATAAATCAAGAAGTAAAAACCTTATGCTTCGTATGATTTGAAGTTAGAAATAGTTGTTCATGCATTACAGATGTGGAGACACTATCTGTTGGGAAAATCTTTTGAATTAAAAACATACCATCATGGTTTAAAATATTTATTTATTCAACCTAATCTAAATGCAAGGCAAAGGAAGTGGTTAGAACTGATATCGGATTAAGATTTTAACATTAATTTTGTCAAGGGAAACAAGAATAGAGTTGCTAATGCTTTAAGTTGAGGAAGCAATATATCTTCATTAGTAAATATCCAAACTGACTTTAGAAGCTAAGTATTGAAAGGATCAACGAGTGATGAATTCTATGAACAAGTTAAGCAAGTACTCATGGATAACTTGCAAGATAAGAGGTATGAAGGTTCTTTCTTTGAACCCAATGGGTTATTGAGGAATAAAGGAAGAATTTATGTACCTAATTATGGTGAATTAAGGAAATGGGTATGGAAGGAAGTTCATAATACACCATATCTCAGGACATCCTGGTGTATCTAAGATGTTAGCAGATGTTAAGCCATTATATTTTTGAAAGAAAATGAAAAGGATGCCACAAGATTTGTGGCGAGTTGTTTAGAATGATAAAGGATAAAGGTAACCTTTTATACCAGAGAATTTATCTGGTGGAGCACAGTGTTAGCTCGCAAAATTGTGCAGGAAGTGTTTAGATTACACAGAGTTCTTGAGGAGAATATCTCAGATAGAGATGCACATGTGACAACAAGGTTTGGGTAACTTAATGTAAGTATAACTTATCATTTTTAGAATAGATGGTTAAACTATGAGAGTTAACCAGGTTTTGGAAGAATTGTTTAGTTATATTGTATGGATCAACATTATAAGTGGGGAAGAAAATCTACCACTAGTGGGTTTTTTATTAGAAAAATTCCTATCATTCTTCTTGAAACATTGGACAGAAGAAGATGCCGAACTCCTATAAGCTGGATAAGGTAGAAGATAGGATTAGAATTAGTCTAGAAATGTTGTCAGAAATGGATGAACAGATCATGTTGATCAAAAAAGATTGATAGAGAACCAATAAGGAATAGAGAAGTTATGCTGATGCTAAGTTTATATGGAAACAATTCTTGAGTAGAGAGTAAAAATTCTATTGAGGGTCCAACCCCATAAAAAGTTTCATTATGTTTGGAATGTATTCCAAACAAGCTCCTAGATATAAAGAGCTCTTCGAAGTTCTCAAAGTTAACAAATCCATTGATTGTATAATCATTCTGATAATAGCTATTGCCAGGAGGCACAATGCTCTTAATGATTCAAATTTGATATATTTATATATTTAATTGATGATTATTATATTCATAGAATATATACAAGTACATAAACTAGGTATGGTTTTGATCAAGCATTTGAAATGCTTGAAGTTCACAAGCTCTATTTGCATAAATAGGAAGGTTATGCAGTACAAGGTCCAATTGGATTTGTATGTAGAAGGTTCTACCACTTGGGAAAGAACTGTGCTGAGATGAAGTAAAAGTTTCCATAAGTTAATATGAATTATGAAAGCTCTTGATATCAATATGTTTTGTAGTATGATAATTTTTATGACTTATGTATGTGGTGATAATACTTGATACTTAAAAATCATCGAGGATGATGATTCACAAGGGCGGAAGTATGTTACACCCCATGTGTTTCTATCTACTTACTATTTACCTAGATTGGTTAATTTGTTTGGAAAGTGAGTGATTATGGATTTCTATAGCTATATATGTGTTTTTATCCATTTACTATAGATTGGATATTTTCTAAAAATTGAAGTATTTATGAATCTTGCATCTATGTGTGCTATCTATTTTGAATTAAATATGATGAGAAAAAGAATAATGCAATTCCTTGTATTACATGTGGTTATTGTTAATTAATGATTATGTTTTGATCAGTTAACTACTCTTGTGATGATCTAAGTGGATGCAGGAATAGGTTGTCCCTCCAGAAAAGAGGTGAGGTATCACTCAGGAGAAGGACTTGGTCTGGTAAATGTAAAAGAGAAGCCTAAATTGAGCAGCACACACTCACATCCTATTTGACTTAGGTTGAGTCGAGTCAGTGTGGGTAGAGGTAAGTGAGCTGAGTTATGTATCCTGAGTCTTGATTGGATGTTCAAACCTGAATGTTGTTATGTGTTTGGTTTCTCTGAGTTAATTAATGATCATGCAAGTCCTCGAAACATTCTTATACGTGAGTCGACATGAGCATGAACATATGTAGGTAGACGTACCTACGTATATTCATGAGCATATTACTCATAGGTATGGAAATGTCATTTGGCTTATGCATGAATTATCATCTCTTTTGTGATAAGCCTATGAAAATTTTACGACTTTATATGCATTTCTTGATTATGAGTTATATTTGATTTTACGATGATAAAATTATAAATATGTAAATATATATAAATGTATATTTATCATCTCTCTATATATGTATTTAATATAAATATTATTATTATTTTCTCTTAATTGTAGAAATATAATTTTATCATTTTATGGAATTTGATTTTCGTAAATACTGTTTTATGATAAGTAAAACAATAAATTTATATATATAATAGATTAAATAAAAAAATATATAATAATAATATAAGGGTAGTTTTCTTTTAAAAGGTAATAATAATAATAAATATAAAAAATAAGTAATAAGAATTAAAAGTTTTTAATAAAAGAAAATTATTATTATAAAAGTATAATAATTAAGGTAAGGTTTTAGAGTGCTTTTAAATAAGGGGGATACGTATCTTATTTAAGTCTTAATGGATATGTATTAATTCTTAAAGGCACGCGGGCCCTTTCTTTAAACCCTCTTATACTTCTTTTTACTTGTTAAAGTTTTAAACCATTTTGGCTTACGGGCTCCTTAAACCTTGTGTTTAGTTAATAATTTTAATTTTATATTTTATATTTTATTTGTAATTTTTATCTAACACCTTTTCTTTAGAAGGTTGTTTGGATTTATGAACTAAATTTAGATTTTGATTAGCATGTCTCTATACTATCAACATAGTTGAGTTGATTAAGCACATTGATATTATATAGACATTATATCGACATTTTTCAATTGGTTGCAGTATAAAAGGGGGTACTCTCCCTCATTTTCAAGGGCACCATTTTCTAGTCAAGAGCTTTTCTTTTTCAAATTTAAGTTTTGCATTTGTGTCAAAAATTTGTCGTTTTGTTAAGTGGATTTAATTGGAAGAGCGATCTAGAGTATTGGAAGGTCGTTAGCAGAAAAGTATCTGATCCATTTGGAGTTATATTCTTAGGCATGGGAATTATTTCTCCTTCTTTATGATTTTCATGTTTTCAAAATATTATATGATGTATTATTGTTAAGTGATTGCAATATTGAATTATTGTTGTTAATGTCTTTTGATTGTATAATAGTTTATGTATATATGGATATATATATTTTTCTAGATAGTAAACTTGTATTGTGAATGTGAGATAGTGTCTATGGTTTGGTTTTTACCTAGATAGTTTTGTGAATCAATCATTGATTGGTATTTATATAGGAAAATTGTACAAGGGGAAAGATAGTAAGAATAGGACTCAAGTGGTTTTACTTTGATATATGTATCCTAGTAAAGCATGCAATAGGTTAACCTTGGGATATGTGATCCATGGAAGAGGTAGATAACCTAGAATAGAGTTTGATGTAATTGTTTAGTGGGGATATTCCTGGGATTTGTTGATCCATGGGAAAGGGGATATCCTATGTGTAGAGAATGATACATTTGTTAAGTGGGGTTATTCCTAGGATTTGTTGATCCATGGGAAAGGGAATAACTTTTGTATAGAGATTGTTGTCTTTCCCAATCGAGATAGAAGGGTGGGTGAATATGAGACAAGAAAACTTTGGCCAAAGTGGTGTAAATTGCCAACGTTTACATTGTCTAGGTTCATTGTGATCCAGGTTTGCATTTTTAATAGGGATTTCATATTTTGATGGTTGTAGCCATAGTATGATAGTACTAGTTAATGTAGGACACAACACCTTGCTCAAATTAGCCCTATTTTATTTGGGTTTACCATACCAATCCCTTCGTCAAAGGGTAGGGCCATTTACCAGTTTGGTAAATGTGCGGGGGACCGCAGTTAGTCCATGGTCGGAGGTAAATCACCTAAGTGATGCTTTTCCTCATGCAGTTGGTGGCTGGGAGTATTGAAGACAGACAAGTATATAAACATGTGATTCTATTTATCAGTTAAGCTCTTGAAGCTTCTATGTAATTTATGAAAAAAGTTGAATAAGTTGAATATTCAAATTATTTTTATTGAAAAAATGTAATTTGGTTATGCAATAGAAGTTTGAAATATGTTTTAAATGTGCATTATATCAAATGTTTAGAGGAAAATTTTTATTATTCCTGTTATGAATTCATGACTTTATTTACTTTCAAGTTAAAATTGGTAAATCTTAGTTGGTAGAACAAGTGACATGTTACGGGTAATCCTCTCCATGGTTTTTCCATCCTTGGTTTTTCCACATAAAATCTTGGTGTTATGTTTCATGCTTTTATCGATGTTGTTTAGTTGTATATTTTGTTTCTATTAGATTATTCTATTGAAATGGTTAAAAGTAAAAGTGCAAGAAAAGAATTATAGAACACTAATTCACCCCCCCCCTAGTGTTCTTGATAATCAACAGATTCGAGGTCATCCAGATCCAAATTTCAACCTTCTTATTGTACTCATTAGGAGCATAGATTGAGCAAATGCCCACAACCAAGCCACCTACATCTAAAGTTAACCAAATGCATCTATTGCAAGGTGAATGTCTTGAATCTCTAAGAAGATTTTCCCATTTCCTATTTAATACAATGGCATTACTTCCTTTTCCTCTCTCATGTTTGGTGGTGAAAGCAATGGCCTCTCTCCACACAAATCTTAAGGTGTTTTCCATCATAAACCTGTCAACTTTAATTTTTTGAATCATCAGGATGTCCATATCCTTGTTCTTATTGCAAAAGTCTCTAACAACATACTTTCTGTTCGGGGACTCTAAACCTCTAACATTCCAACTGAAACAGTGAATGTTCTTCATCTAAAACTCTTTTTAGGTGGATTCAGGGTTCTCCCCTTTCCTAGTGCTATCAAAATATTTAGGAATAAGAACATCCTTTCCCTTCTTTCCTGGTTTTACTGAGCTATTGGTTCTTCTCATATTCTTTCTTTTCTTACCTTCCTTTTCTGATTTATCTTCTTCTTGTAAGTTATTCCCCTTTTCTAGCCTCCCCTATGAGATCCTCTTATCTCCAATAGAGGTAAAAGCTGCTTTCATGTTGCCTTGTTTGTGAAGTTCAGAATCTACCCCTCAAGGATATGCCTCTTTCCTATTTTTTTAGAACTCCTCCTTCAACTTATCTAAATTATTCCTTTTCTTTGCTACCTCTCTGATCTTGGCTAGGGCCAATTGCTAGGCATTTTCCCTCCTTCTCACATTTATAAAACCATTATCAGAGTTATAGCCTTGAATATTATTGTCTGGTGCCTTGGTTTTATCCTCACTAAATTTACCATCTTTAAACTGGGTGTTAGCATGAAGATGAGTTTCTTTAATTTGAGACACAAAGGATGGGTCCTCTTCCATCAAGCTTTCATTGTCATTTTCTTCCATAGAGAATAAACTAAGATTGCCATCCTAACTGCTGTCAGAATCCCCATCATCTTGGGTATCACTGCCTAGGACAATAGAAGCCAGTCCCCTAGTGTTTGGTATAGCATTAGTTTTAGAACTCTCTTCCTTTCCATTTGTTTTCTCCTTCCCAAATTTAGGATTACTAATTTTCCTAGATTGGTTATTCAAAGAATCGAGGGGAGGCCCCTAGATTCACTATCCAAGGTCCCTGAAGCCCTATATTCACATTGATTGGCAACATTCTTATCTTTGGCTTCAAAGCCCAAATTGTCTTTTTTGCATTCTTGTTAATGACAAGGCAGTCCCTCCTTTGATGACCATCCATTTTACATAGAAAACATGAGCTTAACCCTCCTAACTTGACAATTTCACAATGAACGATTTTGTTCTCCCAATTTATTTCAACAATATCCAGTATCTGTGTCTTCGTGTTAATGGCCACTAATAGTCTTGCATGTAAATGAGGAAGAGTAGTTCTAGTTTCGTCAATCTTTGGAATTTTCCCAAAAGGTTTGATAATATGAGGTAGGATGTTCCAGAATTGAACAGAAACATTTTTGACCAATACCCACCTAGGTATCAAGCAAAACTGAATTTCCTTATGAGTAGTGTCTAGAGAACAAGCAAAAGCTTTAAACAAAGCTGACCCAATATGCCAAAAAAAAATTCTACAACCCTCGTTTGCATATGATGATTTTTAAGGAATATGACAAAAATGCCCGCTTGATCCTATAACTAGTTAAAATTTTCTTGTGGAGGGCAAGCCAAGAAAAAGCTTCGGATTTGGGTAAAATAGCTTCATTCCAGCAAAGATTAATAGGCTAGTCCGTGTTCAAGCTAAGTGTAGCACTTCTATAACCTTCCTTTACTGTGTAAGATCCTGACTTGGCTTCTGTCTAGATGATTTCATCTTCCATATTTGCAAAGACAACCATCCTTTTGTCCAATAACATACTCAGCATTTTCTTTTGATTACATGGGAAGCCACAGTCTTGAGTGCTTTTCCAAGTGATTTTCTAATAGCTCGAGCCCCCTTCAATGACCCAATAGTCCATCACCTTCAAACCCCAATGACTTTTTAGATACTCCTTGGCTTCATAAAGATCCTCCCTACCTAAGAGTTTGGGCTTCCCATTCCAAGAGTCCTCCCAAAAATCTGCTTTTTGCCCAGAAACCCAAGAAAGCTGAGGCAATAGGATCTCCCTGCTCTTCAAGATAAAATTCCAAATGGCTGAGCCACATGGGGGATTCTTGACCGTAAATATTCTCCTTTTCCACATAGTCTAAATATTTGAGTCTCATGAAACGAGCCAACTTTTAGTTAGTTGGCAGAAATCAAAGTCATCAATATTTGTATGCAATGTTTGAAGGAGTGCGTGGGAAGATTCGACTTCATTCCATTGCTTAAGTTCAAAATTGATAATATATTTTCATTTGTATTGGCTTTTGATAAGCTGCAACTTAGAGAGTTTTGTTGAAGTCAAACACAAATGTCATGAGACCACGTTCCTTGAAGGTCGACTTGGCAAATCATGGCCTTCACAAACAACAGAAAATAATAATAATCTTTTGATTTCTTGTTGGCCGCGGCTTGTTGGATTTTGATTGTGTCATGAAATTAAAATCAAAATCAATTGCCTTGGGGAGATTAAATAGTGTCAAAGCCACTAATAAAAGATATAATATGTTTTTTGAAGTGTCACCAGAGAGGTGTTGATGTTTTCAGTCGGATCCTTCTATAGGCGGACTGCTTGTGAAAGGGTGCGTCCCTCACATATACATATATATATACAAGGTCATTGCTCTCTCAATCAAAGACATTAAATTACATGCTTAATTTAGAAGGCAGAGCAGATTTCTAAGGCAGAGCAGACTTCTAAAGCAGAGCAGATTTCTAAGGAGTAGATCAAGTTATTTCAAGATCAAATTAGATTTATCAAGTGTGGACTTATTCATTGTGCTTCAAGAAGTGAAGCCATACCTGTAGGCCTTGGATTTGGCCATTGTAAAGCAGATTACTGTTCTTATCATTCAATATATAAGAGATATCTTGTTGCTGGGTTTTTCCCCTCAAGTTGGAGGGTTTTCCCAGGGTATCTTGTTGTGTTCATTGTTCATTGTGTTGCATTTTTCTGATTGCTTTAATTTTGATCATAAAAAACTAACATGGTATCAGAGCGGGTTTGAAGAAGATCATGATCAGATTTGTCATTGCAGCAATACTCTCTATTGTTCTTTATATCTCTTGTCTATCCCTATTTTAGTCAAGATGGTGAACGGTCTTAAAATTGAGGATAGACTTGAAGGAGCATCCAACTTCACAACATGGAGGTTTAGAATCATGCTCACCTTGGAAGAAAATGACTTGGCCGAGTTTGTGAAAACCAAAGTTCCCGAACCTTCGGAGGAAGAAGAGAAGTTGCAGTGGAAAAAGAAAGACATCAAGGCGGAGAAGATATTGGTTGACTCCATTAAAGTTCATATTGTTCCGATCGTCTCCAAGTTCAAGACGGCAAGGGACATGTTCAAAACCTTGGAGGAGATGTACAAAATCAACAACACCAGCCGGGCTCTTGCACTGAAGCAACAACTACATCATGTGAAAATGTCGAAAGGACAAACATTTATTTCTTACTTCATGAGGATTTCAGAATTGAGAAATCAGCTCTCTTCAATTAATCATGGTGGCGATGGACCTGTTTTCTTCATGGCTTCTCCTTATTTTGGTTATCTCGACTCGTACAGAGGAGATGGAGTTTGTTGTGGGAGTTTATGAAGTTGCAACCTCTGTCATCATCGTGTCTAATTGGTGTGTTGACGAGAACAGCCACAAGCCTAGCTCATTGGTGTACCAACAACTCAATAAAGAGATTGTCTTTTGTTGTGGTGAGTTTAGCACTCTCGAAAGGAGTAAAGCATGGAAGAAAGAGTTATGTATCAGATTTCAATAAAGATAAGTTTCTTTATCCCTTCATTTTTTATCTTTTGATATTTGCTACATATTTCACTTATAGGTTGATTTCATTATTCATGTTTTAATATTGTTCATAAATTCTTATGTATTCATCCTATAACTTGAGATAGTAAACCGTGTATGATTCTAGCCTTGATATTTCTTTGGATAGTTACAAATTGTTAGTAATCTCTCTCTAAAATGCTCCCAGGATCGATCGAGGAGCATGAAAGTAATGAGAGATTGCACTAGGAGGAAGAGCTTCAGGCATCTTGTGAGGAAGTTATGCCGACCAAAGAAATGATCAAGCATGGAGTCACAACTTGCAGCTATGGGACTGAGTTAGTGGCTAGAGGGAGTTCACTTTTAGAAGTCTTCTTTGCAATCTCTGAGGTAGGGGTCAAGAGGGAGTTCTATGACTCACTGAGAAGAAGTGAAGGTTGCAGCATTGCAAGGCTGATTATAAATGTCCTTGGAAGACCTCTTTGGATGCTGAGAACAGAATTGCACAAGATAATCTATCCAGATTTGATTGATAGCTCCGCAAACCTATTCAGAATAGAGTGATCTAGGTTGGGGTCGAGGAGGACAATCCTGAACTCTCTATAATATTAGAGATGTGCTCTGGAAAATTTTCTCTAAGGCAAGCATTGCAACCAATCTTGGACAAAGAGGTCATAAGGTTGATGCAAGTACTAAAAGAGTCAGAGGATGCCTACTAAACCTGAAGAAGATGGTAATCTAGTTGATCTTGGTTCCTTATGGTGATTTATTTCTTACTGGAAAAGACCACCTCATTATCAAATGTAAGGAGTTAGCTTCTGAATTGGAAATGAAGGATCTTAGTTACATGCACTACTTCCTTGGTTCAGAAGTATGGCAGAAGCTTGATGAGATCATTCTAAGTCAAGGAAAGTATACCATTGATATTCTAAAGAGATTTGGTATAATGGATTGCAAATCCATGTCTACACCTATGGAAACCAATTTTTAGAATTTAAAAGAGGCTGCAGCTAGTTCAGATCTGGTGGATCCTACTATGTACAGGTAGTTGATTGGATCATTGATGTATCTAGTCAATACTAGACTAGATATTTGCTATGCAGTGAGTGCACTTAGTCAATTCATATGTGAACCAAGACAAGTACATCTAGTTGCAATGAAGCATATCCTAAGATACTTGCATGGCACAGTTGGGTATGGCTTGAGATATTCTTCTGGTGTAGACTTGAAGCTGCATGGATATACTGATTCTGATTGAACAGGGTGTGTCACTGATTAGAAGAGCACCTCTGGATGTTGCTTCAGTTTGGGGTCCACTATGATATCCTGGTGTAGCAAGAAGCAGTCTTTAGTGGCACTAAGCTCAGCAGAGACTGAGTATATTGCAGCTTGTGTGGTAGCTCGAGAAGCAGTGTGGCTTTGGAAGCTTCTTAAAAGATTGTTTGGACAATCGTTGGAGCCGACTGTCATTCATTATGGTAATCTAAGCTGTGTGAAGCTTTCTGTCAATCTAGTGTTTCATGACAGAACTAAACATGTGGAGATCAAATTCCACTATTTCAGAGATATGGTAGTACATCAGCACTGATAAGCAAATGGCAGACATTCTCACCAAGCCTCTTGCCAAAGTAAAGTTTGTGCATTTTCGAGACAAGCTTGGAGTTGTGGAGAATGAAGCCCTTGCTAAGAGGGAGTATTAGTATCAGTGACTTCTTGAGATGTACTTTAATGCATTTCTCTCTATGAGAGAGATTTGAGGTGCAAGCCCTTGTTAATACATTTCTCTCTGTGAGAGGGATTTGAGGTGCAAGCCCTTGATAACGAGTTCTTCTCTGTGAGAGAAGTTCGAGGTGAAATCCCTTGATAACGAGTTCTTCTCTGTGAGAGAAGTTTGAGGTGAAATCCCTTGATTCCACCCCCTGGGAAAGCCATAGTGAATGTCATCCATTGTGGTTGACATCACGATGAGGTGATATGTCTCATGCAGCTGGAAGTATCCTCCCTAGCTAAGAGGGAGTGTTGATGTTTTTAGCGTCAGTCGGATCCTTCTACAGGCGGACTGCTTGTGAAAGGGTGCGTCCCTCACATATACATATATATATACAAGGTCATTGCTCTCTCAATCAAAGACATTAAATTACATGCTTAATTCAGAAGGCAGAGCAGATTTCTAAGGCAGAGCAGACTTCTAAAGCAGAGCAGATTTCTAAGGAGCAGATCAAGTTATTTCAAGATCAAATCAGATTTATCAAGTGTGGACTTATTCATTGTGCTTCAAGAAGTGAAGCCATACCTGTAGGCCTTGGATTTGGCCATTGTAAAGCAGATTGCTGTTCTTATCATTCAATATATAAGAGATATATTGTTGCTGGTTTTTCCCCTCAAGTTGGAGGGTTTTCCCAGGGTATCTTGTTGTGTTCATTGTTCATTGTGTTGCATTTTCTGATTGTTTAAATCTGATTATAAAATCAACAAGAGGGAAGTTGAATAGATGGAATTCCTTCAATTTTCATTTTTCCACAGCAATATAAAAACCAACGACTGGGATAGAAAGTGGGTTGGCTACCAAAAGTTAGTAAAAATTACACAAAGGTGTGTGCAGAGGGGGTGGATACAAAGAAGAGTAAGAATTCCTTATAAAACAAAGCAATTTGAATTGCACAAAAAGAATGAAGAGTGAAGTCAGTTGATAGTTGATTGAAGGGTTATGAAAAGAAGTGTGGAGAATAATAGAAGTGTGTTGCAGAGAATGCCAGAGGCTACGTTGGAGGGAGAACAACTTGGTTTTTTTCCACAAAGCATTTGAATAGAGATAAGCTTCATTTAAGCACAAATTCATTGTATTTGCAGTGAAAAACTTGAGTAATAAACCATTGAAGGCTGCCAGTAATAAATTCATTTGAGTTGTGATAAATGAATGGTGAATTTGCACAATTTTGGCTTCCTATAGATGTCATATTTACATTTACATTGCCCAGATTGCATACTTGAAGTGTTATGTTTAATAGTGGATATGATTTAGTGATGTTGAGTTCTGCTTGTGATCAATTTGGTGATGTATTGCTGCTAGCGTTGGCTGTCTGGTAAGACTGTGGTGTAGGGGCATCAGGGCCTCAGAAGCATATCTTTTGTCATTTTTGGTTTTAGGTTTGTTAGAGTGTTTTGGAGTCTCATAAGGTAATTTTCGATGATTTAGAATCATATGAGTTATTTTTTGGTGTTTTAATTGGGGTTTTGATTTACAAGTGTAAAGTTGCCAAATGTTGCTAGGAGTTGTCATGCAACTTGGACAAGTTGCCAAAAAGAAAGAAACTATTGAATGCAAACAAGAAACTGTTACTTATCATTGGGATCAGTTGTAAATGCATGAATACACCTTCAAGTGTCAAAGGGAAGTGTGAAAAACTGATTTTTGAAGTTCTTGGTTAATGAAAGCAAGTTAATTCCTATGATTTTTAATGTTCCAGTCTGTTCTGCTTCATTGTATGGCCTATACGGCCCATTTAGTGATCAAAAACTAATTGGAATTCGTTGGCACGTGAATCTACTTTATTTTTATTTTTGTTGCATTGATTTTCATTGAGTTTTTAGTAAGTTATTGCATTTTTCCTTAAAACTGCCAAAACCATACCTGGGTAACTAGTGAGGCAAAATAATTATGTAACTCAGCCTCCCACCGTGGGAAAATCACAAAAACGGGTGGGAAGGTCTGTAATAATGTAATCTACCATGTTTTAAGTTTTCAGGGCCCCAAGAAAAGGTGGAACGTGTTTTTTTTTACCATTAGGTATGATTTCTGAGTGTATCAGGTCCTCTACCAGCAGTGAAGGCAATTTTGAATGAAATAAGGAGTGATTTGGGTTCTTTGTTATTGGTGAAAGTGTTGGAAATGTGTGAAGAGGTCTTGCAGACCTGTATCATGGGGTTTTGAGAATTTTTGAAGGGTTAATACAAGTCATTTAATGACTGTCCCAAGAGGACTGTTTTTGCAGTCATAAGCATGGTGCTAGTGTCCAAGCAAGTTGGTGCTTTGAATGAGTCTTGGTAGTTAATACCTGATGGAAAAACCTTTGAAATATTGTAAGGAGGCCTCCAAGTCAGTGGTTGAGGGTTTGAAGCAGTCTTTATTAATTTGGCTTTAGGCTATTAATGTTGCCATTCCTAGTTTGAATAACACAAGTCTTGTAAGCCTCATGGATTGTTGCATTGTTGAGCCTCCAAAAAGAAGTTGTTATGAACATTCAAGCCTCAAGACAAGTCTGCCATGAAGTCTACACTGCTCCAAGGTGTGTTGAATCAAGCCTCAAGAGTTCAATGATTAGGGTCTAGAGTGGAGCACTTAGGTGCATCAAATGAAGTTGGTGTAAGAACCTCATAATTTTGAGTTGTTTTCCTAAAGAAGGTCCTTCCTCTACATCAGACCGTCAAACCATAATTTTCTAGATCCAAATACCTAGTAATATATATAAATATATAGACATAACATGATTGTTCTAGGGGATGCTACTACTTCTTTCATAAGAGAAGAGTACTACTATCCATCAAAAGCATGGAAGAGTTAATCTAAAAAACTATTAGAGAAAAATACTAATTAGTTTTTCACTTCTCTCGTCATCAGTAAGGGATTAAGTATTAGTTCAATTGTAATTAGGATTAAGGGACTGTAATGAACTGTTAACCCCACTGCCACATGGACATTCATCTGAAAGACTATGAAGTCTTTAAAATATGGGTGTTGCAGCAATTGAAGTCCTATTCCATACCCGAAAGCAATTATCACGTTCATCCATGCATTTTGTATATGTATGAACTACAATTATCACTACTCAATTCATGGTGATAATCAACATATCTCATGTGTTGAATAGTGATAAGGCAGAGTGTCATTTATTACAATATTTCTATAGTAATGACGTTGCACAAGTATCAATTCCCAATCATATCTATCTCAATGCCCTTGACAAGATAATAGGCAAGAACCCAAATCTAAAATGTCATTCAGTGTAATTTATATGTTTATATCGTAATAATACTCACATGCACACACATATCAATGATAGATGCACCCTAGTCAATACTACTTAAAAACCACAAAGTTTGTTCACATATCATACTAAACTTATGGAATTATATTAATGTGGTTATTGTGAAGAAATATGATCATTGTCCATTTTGCACATATTAGTTCACATAGTAAGAATACTAGGTTCTAATTCAACTACCATTATAATTACCCTCATACATTTCATCATTGGCAACAGTTAGTCAAAATCAACTCTTTAAAAAGGATCACCATGCCCTATTGAAATGATAAGGTTCCCATTAGGATAAGTTAAGAGAGTCAACTAGTAAAGAGTGGTTCCAAAAGGCATGTATATTAATAGTTCCTACAATGTTAGCTCATCAACCAAGAGCTCTCAGTTAAGGTCTTTAACTATTTCTAGTTAAACCTCCATACCCTATACCTAACCACTAATATCATGCAAAATATAGTCCTTAACATGGTGAAACAACACATCCTATATCGTGAAACCTAAAATATCAGTCACAACATACAAAATTTAAACCATTAGAGTGTTTTAATACAACATGTTACAAGTGATCATATGATTTGTAGCCTAAACCACTATAGGGTGACCTCCTCCTTAAAGATTAGCCACCGATGCACAAAGGTAACACCTTTATCTCCTCAAGCCTTCAACCAATGTTCTATATGAAAATAAGTGTATCTAAGGGAATGAGTGGCTAATCAAACACTAATAAGTTTATAATTCTCTAATTTGTACCAACAAAAATCAACTACATGGGTAAGCTATTCCATTCCAAGGTGTGTCCAACCTTCATAGGGTAGTTGTTAGTTTTAAGATTCCCTAATTAAGATACCTTGGTATACCAGCATTAGCATAGCATACATGTCAATGTGAGATTACTCTAATCAACCCATATAGTTCAAGTATGGATCTAAATTCATGGATGTAATTTCTCAATACAAAGAACTATGATTTTTTATAGCTCAAGAAACACTCTAAGAATGTGATTGGAGATGAATAGCATAAGAGACTATAATAAAACATTCATCTTAGTAATAAAAATTCAAGACATCTATTTATTTTAGGGATTCTCATTTTAAAAGCAAGGTGGGGCTTTTCCTAGTAGGTATTTTGAAGATATAAAATGGATGGTGATGATGATGGAAGGTCTTTATGTTAGCACTCTATAAATTTTCAATGTTGTTAGAATAACTTCTCTTTTGGAACTTGTTAATAACTTGCCTTGGTTCAAAATGGTTAAGATTAGTTAATGCTCTCCTCACCTGCTACGCATTGCTTTATGTTTCTCCTACCTAGACTCTTGGAACCTTTTTCAGTACATTTTTGCTTGTGCGGCTCTATTGGATATGTATGTTTAAATGTATGTATTTTTGGGGGGCCTTGATGGTTGGATGCGGCCCCTCTCTCTCATATTTAATATTTAATAATAATAAACAAGTATTTAATAAATAAAAAATATATAATAATATATATTTTAAATGGGCACAATAAATCGAGTGCCCTCCCTTATCTTCACATGTCGGCTGCTGGGGGATTAAATAAAACCATATTTATGTTCCTCCTCTGTTACCACCGTTATTCAGTTGTAAGAAGTTTGGTTGTTAATATAGCAGTATTTATTCTGTTAAATCCAAGAGGGGTTTGAGGAGGTTTAGAGAAGAATAAAAAGATGCAGATATTCGTGAAGACCCTGACAGGAAAAACAATCACCCTTGAGGTTGAGAGCAGTGATACAATCGACAATGTCAAGGCAAAAATTCAAGACAAGGAGGGTATACCACCAGATCAGCAGCAGTTGATATTTGCTGGGAAACAGTTGGAAGATGGACGAACTCTTGCAGATTATAATATTCATAAGGAATCAACGCTGCATTTGGTGTTGAGGTTAAGGGGAGGTATTTCCATCAAGGTGAAAACCCTTACCGGAAAAGAGGTAGAGATTGATATTGAACCCACTGATACCATCGAGCGGATCAAAGAGCGGGTCGAGGAAAAGGAAGGAATACCACCTGTACAGCAAAGGCTCATCTATGGTGGAAGACAAATGAATGATGACAAAACAGCCAAAGAATGTGCTATTGAGGGGGGTTCTGTTCTCCATCTTGTGCTGGCATTGCGTGGTGGTTGGTAATGGAATTGTTTAGAAATATATTTTTATCAAGCACCAGTGATAGTCGTCATTCTTCTGTATGCAGCAAGTCATAATATGTTGTTTGTATCCCTGTTATTGTCAAGGCTCTTATTTGGAAGGAGTGAAGAGATATTTTTAAATGAAGGAATGATTTTTTTTTTTTAACCTAAACACTTGCATCTTTAAGAGGGGTGGAGTGGTATTCTTTATAGGAAAATAATAATATTATTAATTTGGTATTCTTTATAGGAAAATAATAATATTATTAATTTAAATGTATTAATTATGATTTGATATTTTTACACCATAAAGATTTCATTTGTGGAATGTTTTGATTTTTCATATTATTGATTTTTGGTGACTTGAAAATGGTTTAATAGCAAGTTAGAAAGTTGTTTGTGGCATAACACAGTCCCTATTAGCAATGGATAACATTCATCATCTCTATTGCAGGTTATATTGAAGCCCTCTTCAAGCACCAAGCCAAGTGAGGGATCAAGTTCTTGAAATTTTCCACTAGGTCATGCCTTCTCCTAGAGTAGATTGGTTATTTACAGTGAAGTTGGACATCATTTAGTAGGTTTAAGCTATGGTTATTTTACTATGAATATATAGAATCTATGTATCAAGAACCATTAGTGCTAGGAGCTTTACTATTAAAAACATGGAAATAGAAACAACAGTGCCTCTAGAAGGTTTTTGTTAAACATCCCATGTGGGATTTTCTAGTCTACACCACAATAATGTTTTTGATAGCAAGCCCTCCATAATGGAGTAGCCAAAAATATGTTTTTTTTTTCTTGGTTTGAATATAATAAGTATGGCCCCTAAGGCCAATTTCATTGATAAAAAAATCAAACAATTCTTAAGTAAAATTAAATAATGTAAAAAATAAAACAAGTGTCCATGTAGTGGCAAGTACATGGCTTTGTAATATTGTAATAATCACATTTATTTTGTAACTAAGAAATATTAGAATTTTGGAAGAATAATAATTGTATGATAATAAGTATTTTAATTTTTTTTAATTATATAAGTATTTTAAATTTTGATTATTATAATGTATTATATTAATTAATGTATTAAATTTTAATCTAGTATAGATATATTAAATCTATCTACATTAGAAAATAAAAAATATGTCCTATTTTATTTTTATAATAGTTGGATTTTTTTTTTTTAATTTAGAACTAATTTGAAATTTTATTTATTTTTACTTAAGTGATATTTTATTTAGTTAAAGATATATTTTATAAATAATTATTATGTAAATAAAAATAACTCACAAAATGGTGAGTTTTAATCTTGATTATTAGAGCATGGGTAAATATATTCCCATACAAATGATTGGTATCATCAATAAGTTATTTTACATCAGTTTGTTTTTTAAAAATACTAATGAAAGTTAATCTATGTAATGGTGGATTACTAGCAAGACAATTTTAAAGAAAAACTAAGTGCCTGGGTTAGAAGCATTGAACTATTTCTATGTGTAACTGTGATTTTGAAAATAAAACTGAGAGATCTTTGTCCATCGTTTGTTGCTTAAGCTAATAACACAGCTCAATGTTTTGTCTACATATATTGATTACACTTATAATTTTTCTATTGTTTAATATATTTTTCCAGTTATTACATTACTATTATATGAGAACAACAACCAATTATTTATGTATACACTCTTTAGTTAAAGATTAGATATTTAGTTGCTCCTACATATAGATGAACACCCAAGTTTCAGTTCCTATACATATAGAACACTCAAGTTTTAAATCCAAATTTCTAGCAAAAAGCATGATTCTAGGAAACAATATTGTCTTTGAGATTCTATTTTTGTGTTACTTGCATCTAAGAAAGTGTAATGCCTATGTAGTCATGCATTTACTATTTGTATCCCATTTCTCCATGTTTTAGCAAAGAGCATGTTTCTAGAAAATAATATTACCCTTTAGATTGCATTCTTTTGTTATCTGTATCTAAAATAGAGTAATCTTTGTAGTTGTGCACTTAATATTTGTATGGCATAATTTTTATTCAAAAAATAGATAAATCAATTGTTTATTCAATAATGTTTGATATGGACACTAATTAAAAGATATAAGTGACATAAACTCTCCCTCTAATATACTAATTTTTCACACAATCTAGTTGCTTTAGTCGTGAGACCCCCAAGCTGTCTTGTTGAATCATTGCCAAAATATATACGGAGTTTTGTGGTGAATGTCAGATTCAGAACTTTCTTTTAATCAACCGATAGGCTTATTAGTGGCAAGTTTTTGCTCCCAAAAATCATTGGACGCTGAAATGTCGGACGTCGGAAAATGTTTTCACCCTTAGGGTTTGTCGTTTTTGTGGGCCGGTAACTGTTAGTTTACGAATGCTCACTCTCTGGTTGCCCAATCCTTGCGTCATTATAGACAATATAAGTGGGCAATCCCCCAATGTCCCTAAGAAGGGACTTGCATCACTGGTACTGATAGTTGGAATCATATTTATAGTTTCTCTGGCAATTTTACTGGTAGCAGCGTATTTGTTTTACAAAAAATTTCAAGATGGGGCTCTTTGCAGGAATGTCAGATTCAAGGACAATAGCTATCCCAGTGATGAATGGCCATGGTGGATGACTGCATTTTAGAGACTAAGTTTCAGAAGCACAGACATACTGGCCTGCATAAAGGAAAGCAACATCATAGGAATGGGTGGAACAGGAACCATTTACAAGGCAAAGATGCCTGGCGGTGAGATCGTTGCAGTGAAAAAGCTTGGAGAAGCAATGAAAATGCCAAAGATTACAAGGACCCAGGCTTCCTAGCAGAGGCAGATGTCTAGGGAACGTTAAGACATAGAAATATAGTGAGACTGTTGGCCTACTGTTACAACAATGTTGGAAATGTAGTACGCCATACAATACCCTTCACCACATACAAGAAGCCGTGGATTTTGGACAGGCAATGAAGATAAAAACCTATTTGAAGACAAAATAGTATTCCATTCTTTACAAACTATGCGAAAGCGGGAGACGAATTGCAAACATGAATTCCTTAATATGCCGAGGTAGCTCAGATACACCATGCTGCTCTCTGTCTCCTTGTCTCCTTCAGCTCTAGAAATAAAATTTCCCATCATAATTTTCAGATCCCACACCGACGTAGCTCAGATACACCATGCTGCCCTCCTTCAGCTCCAGAAATAAAATTTCCCATCATACTTTTTAGATCCCACACTTCCCATTCATGGATCATATTCTTTCAAGCCTGGATTAAGTATGCTCTATATTTCCTTTCTCTGAGTTCACCAAGCTCCCAAATTGACTCATTTTTATAGGTTTTTGGCACGGAAAGCTTTGGTTGAGGGGCATGTGGTTAAGCCAAGCTGATATGGAGAATTCTAAAACATAATTTTAAAAGGATAGAAGAAAATACTTCCAATTCAACTCTCTTATTAAAATAATACCTTTTGAAAATATGCCTTGGAAAAATGTGTTGGATGAATGTTGTAAAAGTTTTTACATGAACTCTACACTGTATATTTATGATACCATTCTTGCATCCTGCATAATTTGAGATATCCTAACTCTAACCCTAACCTTAACCCTAAGCCTAATTCTAACCCTAACCCTACTACTAACCATAATTCTAATCATAATCCTAACTATAATCTAGCCCTAACCCTATTTCTAATTTTAACCTTAAACCTAACCATAATTATAACCCTAACCCTAACAATAATCTTAATGAATGTGTGAATGAATGTTGGCATTCACTCTATGTACATGCATATATGTGTGTACATATGTGTGAAAAGTTAATTTAGGCACACTTTGTCTAAATAGATGCACGTGGAAGTAGATTACATGACAAAGAATGCACACACAATACATCATGAAAAGTAGCCTCACCAATAGCAATAGATCCCTTTCCAATCATATTCATATAAGTATTATTACCCATCAAAATAGGTGGCATATCAGAAGTCTCAAAAGTAGAAAATATGGACTATGAGGAAGCCATGTGATGAGAGACTCCTGAATCAATAAGCCATTTACTTGATCCATGAGATGTAGTTGCACAAAGTGCCTTACCTTTGTATTTTTCAACCCCATTAGCAATGCATACATGTCCTTTCTCAGTAGATCCTGACTATTTTTATGAAGGAGTAGGAGATTATGAACTAGAAATCAACTCATCTATCTATTTGATCTTGGATGACGTGTTTTGATTTGGTTGGAATTGATTGGTTTTGGATGATTTGTTTGATTTGATTTGATTAAGGTAGGATGATCGACTTGGATGTGTAAATGAGATAACTTGATCAAGGTTGATTTTGGATGGAAGGTAAGGTATGATGATGAAGAAGATGTATCTATGTGACATGGTTAATGGGTCACAAGAGTAGGTTAAAATGAATGTCATGGGGATAGCCTAATGGAGGTATAATATTCTAATGTCAAATGTAGATAAGATTTTGTGATTTTGAGGATGTGAGTGGTGGTCAAATGAGGTGATGAAATTGGGTTAATGTCTGATTTTGATAACAAAAGTGAATATTCTTGGATTTATATTACTTTAGAAATAGGTGCTAAGACAAAAGGTAAAAGCATTGACAAATGAATATACGTGTTGATAGATGGCATGTACATGTTAAATCTATTGGTCTAAGTGCTAAAGTTGTAGGTATAAGCACTCGCAAATGATGTAAGCACTAGTTGGTGTTTGATAGGCACTAAAGGACAATTCATTTCAGTTTTGATCTAGGTGCTAAACAATCCTACAAGGGCACTGATACTCATGTTGCAAGTGCTGCGGGACAGCTGCATGCACTAATAGAGTGTGTTTTGGTTTTCAAGATGTTTGTTGGGTTGACTTGGTAAGAGACATTCAAATAAACAACCACAATGGTTGATTTAACAATTTTGGGAATAAGGTTGATGGATTTCACGAGTATCGCACAAAAAGACATGCCAAGGAGTTGACCACAATCCAAAATTATTCAAGTGGGAGTGATATACCTTGTGGATCTCATGAAATGGTCATGGATCAATCTCAACTCAAATTAGAGAATTGATTCTCACTCTCATTAATACCATTATGCTATAGCTTGGATAGATAGGAAATATATGGTCATGTACCACCATATACCCCTTACCTTGGAGACTTTCATCTTGCCCAAAGTATCCCCTATCTCAAGTATAACAATACATGCACGAGCTTCTTCCCCTCCTACTATAATGGTGCACCACAAGGTATGATGGCTGAAGGTCTTAACTAGGTTCAACAAGTTGCTAGGGGATGTCCCAATATACGCTAGGTACGAGGGATGAATCTATGAAGGGGGTGTCCCAAGCATCCAACCAAGAGTGCCAACCAAACAAAATCTGGGCAGATCAATGGTCTTAAGGTTTTTACTTAGACCAAATGGGATCCTTCCTTTGAAATGAATCTTTCAATTCTCATAACATTTTCATATCGTGCCAGAACACGTGGTTGAGGTTGTCCCCATAGTGATGAAATACAAGGTAAGCCTCATAAGGGGGAGGAATGTTGATCACTTTTGATCCCCAAGATCACGTGAAGCACAAGGGAAGAGCATATGTGAACAATACCCTAGGATCAACAAAATAACAAAGAGTGTTCAAGGAAGGTTTTTGATCCCCAAGATCACCCAAGGGTGCGAGGGGAGAGCATACACCTTCCTATTACTCAAAAAGCATGACAAACAAATTAGTTTACCAACTAACTAATTTAGTGCCTAATTCTAGTTGAGAAATTGGTCTTTGACATGTGGGGCTACAAGCACAAATCATTAGTACTATTTGAAAACAAGTGTCTTGGACAATCAGAATATGCTGTGAAATCAAAGATTAGTCAAACAAAATGATGACAAATTGAAAGTTAGTCCCAAATAGACATAGGCACTAAAAAAATCTATGTTAGTGCTAATGGAGACACATGCTAAAATAGGCAGTAAAAGTGCTAAAATAGAGACTATAAGCACTAAATTAGTGATTTTTAAATGTTATAATTGTTGTTTTAAGCGTTGAAACAAGAAGTAGAGGTGCTAAAAAAGCAGCTCTAAGATCTAATCTAGAGAGTATAGGTGGTACAATAGAAAAATAAGTGCTAAAATACTGAAAACAAAGACTTAAACATGATCATATGGATGTTGATTCCTTCTATGCAAATGTTGATCTAACGCCGCGAGAATGATAGCTTGTAATTTTGATAAAACCTACAAAAAAAAATGTTAAAATCTTGCAAAACAATTTGTTAGACCTATTAGGGGCAGAAACATAAATCAATTTGAACAATTAAGCATGAAATGATGTTTTAAATAAAGGTTAAATTGACTTGAAAATAGTTGCTAAACCATGGAATATAGGCACTAAAATATGTTGGTTGGGCACTAAATCAGTGTTGGAAGAATGATCACTTGTAAATTTGCTAAAACCTTCAAAAATAGAATGCATTAAGGGTCATTAGAAGCCAATAAAATAAGATTAATCCATTTAAACATGAAACTTTAGGCAAGACAACAATAGAAACTTCACTAAATTAGGCAGTAATCCATGATATACAGGTGCTACTTCATGGAGTTTCGGTGCTAATCCCTAAAAAATAGGCACTGAAAAGGTGAAAGTTTACCACGATAGGAAACATGACCTAGGCACTATCCAGAGAGGCAGAGGCACTGAATGGTGAGGTGTAAGCATTGATCCACAGGTGAAAGGATGACTATAACTTGCACAACAAAAGTCAACAAAACATTCACAAAAATTAAAGTTAGGGAGGTGGGTGTCCTACTGAATGTGCCTAAAATATGAGTATTATAGAGATAAACATAAAAGAATGGTTAGACAAGCCTAATTCACCCTAATTCATCAATCTAAGTCACCTCAAGACTAGGCTAAAAATAAATACACTAAACTAACTAAATTGCACCCTATCCACTATGCAATGCTCTTGATTTACCCTACGATATACTAGATTATATGCAAATTGCTATAGCTATGTCAAGTGCTCAATGAGATAGAATTTCATTACATTCAAATTGCTTGTTGGAAATGGAGGGGAAGGGCTCAATTTATAAGTTTTTAGAGGTGAGGATTGAGGGCTATGATTAAATTTGAGGATCAAGGGCTCACATTGATTGAAAATCCTCAAGCAAGGAGAATTGGACAAATGGCACAAGGAGATTGCAGGAGAATGATACTCCAAAATTCAAGGGAAGATCAAGGGTTGAGATTGAATGGTTGAATGCATGGATGGCTAGGATTGGGTAGGTGTATGACATGTAATGCCTTATTTATGAAAAGACATGGTTTGGATTTTGTGAGAAATTTAAAATTGGGAGGAGAGGAAAAGTGAAATTTTAAATTCCATGCAATAGTGTCACATGTAACTTAAAATTAGAGGAATAGTGGAAAGAACGAAAAGTATGACAAAGGAAGATTTGTCCATACTTCCAAAGTACCACTTGTTATGTACATGCATGTACATGAGATGACCAGTGACATTCTAGAAGCATGGGGAAAGGGGTAATCTAGGTTTAAGTTTAATTTACCCATGTGCTAATATTTAGAAGAAATTAATGATTGATTACAAAAGTAATCAAACTGGACAAATTAGGTATTTAAATAAATAGTTATATTTATTTAATTTTTTGGAGATGAATGTGAACTATAGTCCTTAAATGGATATTTGATTTTTGGACTATAGCAGAAGAAAGTGATTTTTTTTTGTGATAGGAAGAGACAGGAAAATATTAAGTAGATAATTACAAATTATTTAATTAACATGTGTTGGATGGAATAATGGAAATTTTTAAATTTTAATTGATCCATTGTGCGAATAATGCTGGAAAGTAGTTGACCATTTTAAGGTGTCTACATTTTTTTCCCAAGTGAGTTCTCTTATAGTAGTGGTATACATCTTGATATGTGAATTAGGATCTCCTTCTCCTTTGAACTTTGGAAGATCCAACAATAGTCGTGGTAACATCACACTTCTTATGGCCATGTCGAGTGGTTCCTTCAAATATTCCAAATATGTCCCTAAAAAGGCCCTTTGCAATTGTGGAGTTGAAAACATTAACCCCATTGGTAGGCTTGATAGTGCAATGCCATAGCTTTATTTGCTTGACTACCTTGGACTGTTTGAGCATTTTGAATTGGAGGGTTCCCATTCGAGAATGCGTCGTTACTCCCATTTTGTGATTAGTAGTAAAGGTAAGGGTGATTCTTAGATGCCTCCTAGTCTTGTTTGACTCTAATCCATTCTTGTGACTTTTGCCTTCTCTCTGGGATGTGTTGTTCTTCTTCAAGAGTCCTAATTCTTTTCACTAATGTTGAGATGAGATCTACAGGTGTAGGGCCTCTTGGAACTTCCTCATTTCTAGGGACCTCATTTCATATGTTGTCATGGTGCAAGCATAACTATTGATGAAGAAGAAACAAAATCAGATGAGGCGATAAAGAAGATGGAGACTGAGACCTCAAAAGCCTCAAAAACTAGCAAAAAGGGGCCCTCTGACAAGAATAGAGTTGGGAAAGGATTAAAGCAAGAAGAGATTCAGATAGAGGAAGCTAATATAAGTCTTGAAGATGTTCTCAAATCCATAATAATTGACTAAAATATGAAACCCATAGCTCAGTTGTATGATGAATACAATGATCCAGACAAGAGAATTATTAAGACTGTTGTTGTAGTATATCTAAACATCTACAACAAGGCCCTAATTGAAATTATTACCGATCTACCACACAGCCTAGGTAACATAATGAGTATAAGAAAAGAAACAGCTATGGCAAAAGATGTTGAGCTGAGATAGCACTCCTTGATACGATTATGTCTAGGGATCACTCCTAAGGAGAAGATCAAAATCTCAAAAGAAATTAAAGATGCCTTCAAAACCAAGAAAATAATGAACTTGTTGATGTTGGGAGAAATTGACAAAGTGGTTAAGGAAACATAGGAAATCACCCTAGCAGCATTATAGAAAAACAATATTCCCACTATATGTGACAACAAAGAAGCAAATGATGAGGATATATCTCTATCGGAAATAAGCCAAAATCAAGAATCTAGAAAGAGTGATTAAGTCCACAACATTGATACAGTGGATATGACAGATCAAGGCAATATTGAAATTGATTCACCTTCTGTAGAACAAGATAAAGGTGAAGAGATCAAGGAAGAGAAGAAGGACTCCACGCCAGAGAAAAAACACAGATCAATAGGAAAATAAGGGCATAGAACCTCTAGATCAAAGTCGAGGAGAAATATCAGAGAATGCAAGAGACACTGTGGATATCTCTAATAGGCAACAAATGGTAGAGGAATTTGTACTCCCTCAAGGCCCAATCAACTTGGCCTCATTGTCACCTTTCCAAAAGTTCAAGCTAGTATCTATGGTTCAGGCCAAAGCACAGGAAGAGTTGTTACAATCACATTGTCAAGATAACAAATTGATAAATGAAACATCTACTATCTTGGAAAAGCTGCTAGTACGATAACTTCAAAGGGATATCTCATTATCCCCTGCTGACAATCTTAAGAAGCTATTAAATTCTATAAGTATACATTTTGAATCTTTTGAAAAATCTGCAGAAGTAAAAGTTAGGAAAGAAATTGATGATAGAATATTGGTTGTGTTGAAGAGCATGATAGATCAAGACAAAAAAAAATTAGATAATGGAATTAAGAACATACAAAATGCCATTGAAGAATCCAACAAAATATAAAAATTTTGTTTATCTCGGCCAAAGATCACAAAGGAACTATAAGATAAAATCAAAGACTTAGAACTCAAACTATTGAACATCTCTAAGACATATAATCCAGCATCTGAGTTAATAAATGCTAAAGAAACATAAGTTGCAAATATCTATAATGATCTAAATACTCTGAAGAAGAAAAAGGGAGAGTTCAAAGACAACTTGTGCTAGCTGAAAGGTTTGATAAGTCCAAAGATTGATTCCATGACCGATTTGGCAGATGAGGCATGAAATATCAAGGACAAATTGACACACCATCAGATCCTTAGAAGGCAGAAAAGATAGTATTTTTAATAAATAGCCACATCCAAATTCTAGAAAGTGCAAGAAATAGATGTAATGGAGAGATAACGCTAATAAAGACTATCTATAGTGACATTTTACCTTCAAACACAAATTAAGATAAGGATTGTGCTTGTAAATATGTGGTAGAGTATATAAATTTTGGAAATTTTGGATTTTTGATCATACCCATTGCCATTGCTATCAAAGGGGCAAAAGTGGTTCAATGAAAAATGGATAATCATGTCAGGGGGAGAAAGGAAGCACAATCCACATTGTAAAAGGGAGTAGTAAAGCATTTTTCACTAAGTGTTGCAATCAATGCCAAAGGGGGAGATTTTTGGCAAGAGACACTGCTCCAGAACGGATCTATATGTTGTCATTGATGGAAATAAAGCACAGAGATCCTATCACCATGATAGGAAGAGATATCTTTAGAAGAACATATTAGATTCCAAGTCTGGTTGTCATGAAATGGATAATAATCATCTCAGGGGGAGAAACGAAGCACAATCCACATTGTAAAAGGGAGTAGTAAAGCATTTTACACTAAGTGTTGCAATCAATGCCAAAGGGGGAGATTTTTGGCAAGAGACACTGCTCCAGAATGGATCTATATGTTGTCATTAATGGAAATAAAGCTCAGAGATTCTATCACCATGACAGGAAGAGATATCTTTAGAAGAACATATTAGATTCCAAGTCTGGTTGTCATGAAATGGATAAGTATGGAAAGTATGCAAAGAAGACAGAAAGTCAGCAAGTATGCCTCCACAGATAATGATCTGGTAATGCGTTTCAAGTATGATGTTTGTTGATGTTTGATAATATTATGCCTCAGAGATTGAGTCCTTATTCTCTCTAGAAGTCATCTTGAAGAAATGTCTAAGTCTGGGAAAGCAAAGGTATATCAGGAACAATGAACAGGGTCTAGTGCAGAGGTCCGCATTCCTCCATAGTTAAGTATTTCATTATGCATTTTTGAGGTGTTGTAAAGACTTATATGAAATGTCTTATTCTAGAGTTAGGTCTAAAGTTGACTGGAAGGATAGATACAAGTGGCTAAGTATCAGCATATTCTTTGACAAAGACAGAGTCTAAGTCTTGATGGTCCGCATTTCTCCTCAAGATGATATAATGCCTTTCAATTCTAAGGGTAAGATTGGGAATATATAAAGAGTCCTTGAAATGATTTCGAAGGTGTTTTGAGATCCTCAGTAAAAGTTGTAAGTCAGCAGATGAACCAGTTAACCATGCACTTGAGGAACAAGCTGACTGGTGAAGAAAATCTTGATGCGAAGAAGAGTTAATATGTGAAGGATCCAGTTAAGTGATTGAGTGGTTAGAGTTGACCCATGTGAATATGTTTGGGCAAAGATTTGGGTCTGCGCAGCACATAGTGCATTGGATTGACCTGACAAGGTACATCTTTTTATGTACACATTTCATTCTTGGATGCCGACCTGACTATGGATCAAATCATGATGCGGATATATATGAGCAATGAATTTTAGTTGTGTAGAGTACTGATGAGGATAATAATGAAAATATGTGAATAATAGAGCAGTAACATAGATAAGAGAGAATGAAGACCTGGGATTCCGAGTTCAAGCATTTAATGGCTACACTTGGCATAAAGGTAGATGCTTAAGCAGTATGTAGTTTCTTGTTGGAGAAAATTATTATAGTGAGCTGGCAGTGAGATTTCATTAGGGTTTAACAGCCCTTAGGGTTTAACAACCCTTATTGTAATCTTGCTAGGCTTAGGGTTGAGGGAGTGAGCCTACTAAACTTAGTTGTACATCATGGTTGTGAGCCAGCATGTACTAGGCCCGTGGAGTGACCAAGCCTGAACATCATTTTTTAAAAGATTGCAATATATACTTGAGAGGTAATCCTCTCCATGGTTTTTCCCTCCTTGGTTTTTCCACATAAAATCTTGGTGTTATGTGTCATGCTTTTATCGATGTTGTTTAGTTGTATATTTTGTTTCTATTGGATTATTCTTTTGAAATGGTTAAAAGTAAAAGTGCAAGAAAAGAATTATAGAACACTAATTCACCCCCCCCCCTCAGTGTTCCTGATAATCAACAGATCCGAGGTCATCCAATTCCAAAGTTCAACCCTCTTATAGTACTCATTAGGAGCATAGATTGAGCAAATGCCCATAGCCAAGCCACCTACATCTAAAGTTAACCAAATGCATCTATTGCAAGGTGAATGTCTTGAATCTTTAAGTAGATTTTCTCATTTCCTATTTAATACAATGACATTACCTCCTTTTCCTCTCTCATGTTTGGTGGTGAAAGCAATGGCCTCTCTCCACACAAATCTTAAGGTGTTTTCCATCATAAACCTATCATATTTAATTTCTTGAATCATCAGGATGTCCATTTCCTTGTTCTTATTGCAAAAGTCTCTAACAACATACTTTCTGTTTGGGGACTCTAAACCTCTAACATTCCAACTGAAACAATGAATGTTCTTCATCTAAAACTCTTTTTAGGTGGATTTGGGATTCTCCCCTTTCCTAGTGCTATCAAAATATTTAGGAATAAGATCATCCTTTCCCTTCTTTCCTAGTTTTACTGAGCTATTGGTTGTTCTCATATTGTTTCTTTTCTTACCTTCCTCTTCTGATTTTTCTTCTTCTTGTAAGTTATTCCCCTTTTCTAGCCTCCCCTATGAGATCCTCTTATCTCCAATAGAGGCAAAAGCTGCTTTCATGTTGCCTTGTTTGTGAAGTTCAGAATCTACCCCTCAAGGATATGCCTCTTTCCTATTTTTTTAGAACTCCTCCTTCAACTTATCTAAATTATTCCTTTTCTTTGCTACCTATCTGATCTTGGCTAGGGCCAATTGCTGGACATTTTCCCTCCTTCTCACATTTATAAAACCATTATCAAAGTTATAGGCTTGAATATTATTGTCTGGTGCCTTGGTTTGATCCTCACTAAATTTACCATCTTCAAACTGAGTGTTAGCATGAAGTTGAGTTTCTTTAATTTGAGACACAAAGGATGGGTCCTCTTCCATCAAGCTTTCATTGTCATTTTCTTCCATAGAGAATAAACTAAGATTGCCATCCTAACTACTGTCAGAATCCCCATCATCTTGGGTATCACTGCCTAGGACAATAGAAGCCAATCCTCTAGTGTTTGGTATAGCATTAGTTTTAGAACTCTCTTACTTTCCATTTGTTTTCTCCTCACTAGATTTAGGATTACTAATTTTCCTAGATTGGTTATTCAAAGAATCGAGGGGAGGCCCCTAGATTCACTATCCAAGGCCCCCGAAGCCCTAGATTCACATTGATTGGCAACATTCTTATCTTTGGCTTCAAAGCCCAAATTGTCTTTTTTGCATTCTTGTTAATGACAAGGCAGTCCCTCCTTTGATGGCCATCCATTTTACATAGAAAACATGAGGCTAACCCTCCTAACCTGACAATTTCATAATGAATGATTTTGTTCTCCTAGTTTATTTCAACAATATCTAGTATCTGTTTCTCTGTGTTAAAGGCCACTAATAGTCTTGCATCTAAATGAGGAAGAGTAGTTCTAGTTTCATCAATCTTTAGAATTTTCCCAAAAGGTTTGATAATATGAGGTAGGATGTTCCGAAATTGAACAGGAACATTTTTGACCAATACCCACCTAGGTATCAAGCAAAACTGAATTTCCTTATGAGTAGTGTCCAGAGAACAAGCAAAAGCTTTAAATAAAGCTGACCTAATATTCCAAAAAAATAAATTCTACAACCCTCCTTTGCATATGATGATTTTTAAGGAATATGACAAAAAAGCCTGCTTGATCCTATAACTAGTTAAAATTTTCTTATGGAGGGCAAGCCAAGAAAAAGCTTCGGATTTGGGTAAAATAGCTTCATTCCAGCAAAGATTAATAGGCCAGTCCACCTTCAAGCTAAGCATAGCACATCTATAACCTTCCTTTATTGTGTAAGATCCTGACTTGGCTTCTGTCTAGATGATTTCATCTTCCACATTTGCAAAGACAACCATCCTTTTGTCCAATAACATACTCAACGTTCTCTTTTGATTACATGGGAAGTCATAGTCTTGAGTGCTTTTCCAAGTGATTTTCTAACAGCTCGAGCCCCCTTCAATGACCCAGTAGTCCATCACCTTCAAACCCCAATGACTTTTTAGATACTCCTTGGCTTCATAAAGATCCTCCCAACCTAAGAGTTTGGGTTCCCCATTCCAAGAGTTCTCCCAAAAATCTGCTTTTTGCCCAGAAACCCGAGAAAGCTGAGGCAATAGGATCTCCCTGCTCTTTAAGATAAAATTCCAAATGGCTGAGCCACATGGGGGATTCTTGACCGTAAATATTCTCTCCTTTTCCACAAAGTCTAAATATTTGAGTCTCATGAAATGAGCCAACTTTTAGTTACTTGGCAGAAATCAAAGTCATCAATATTTGTATGCAATGTTTGAAGCAGTGCGTGGGAAGATTCGACTTCATTCCATTGCTTAAGTTCAAAATTGATAATATATTTTCATTTGTATTGGCTTTTGATAAGCTGCAACTTAGAGAGTGTGGTTGAAGTCAAACACAAATGTCACGAGACCACGTTCCTTGAAGGTCGACTTGGCAAATCATGGCCTTCACAAACAACATAAAATAATAATAATCTTTTGATTTCTTGTTGGCCGCGGCTTGTTGGATTTTGATTGAGTCATGAAATTAAAATCAAAATCAATTGCCTTGGGGAGATTAAATAGTGTCAAAGCCACTAATAAAAGATGTAATATGTTTTTTGAGGTGTCACCAGAGAGCGAAGTTGAATAGATGGAATTCCTTCAATTTTCATTTTTCCACAGCAATATAAAAACCAACGACTAGGATAGAAAGTGGGTTGGCTACCAAAAGTTACTAAAAATTACACAAAGGTGTGTGCAGAGGGGGTGGATACAAAGAAGAGTAAGAATTCCTTATAAAACAAAGCAATTTGAATTGCACAAAAAGAATGAAGAGTGAAGTCAGTTGATAGTTGATTGAAGGGTTGTGAAAAGAAGTGTGGAGAATAATAGAAGTGTGTTGCAAAGAATAACAGAGGCTACGTTGGAGGGAGAACAACTTGGTTTTTTGCCAAAAAGCATTTGAAAACAGATAAGCTTCATTTAAGCACAAATTCATTGTATTTGCAGTGAAAAACTTGAGTAATAAACCATTGAAGGCTGCCAGTAATAAATTCATTTGAGTTGTGATAAATGAATGGTGAATTTGCACAATTTTGGCTTCCTATAGATGTCATATTTATGTTTACATTGCCCAGATTGCATACTTGAAGTGTTATGTTTAAAAGTGGATATAATTTAGTGATGTTGAGTTCTGCTTGTGATCAATTTGGTGATGTATTACTGCTAGGGTTGGCTGTCTGGTAAGACCGTGGTGTAGGGGCATCAGGGACTCAGAAGCATATCTTTTGTCATTTTTGGTTTTAGGTTTGTTAGAGTGTTTTGGAGTCTCATAAGGTCATTTTTTACCATTTACAAGTGTAAAGTTGCCAAATGTTGCTAGGAGTTGTCATGCAACTTGGACAAGTTTCCAAAAAGAAAGAAACTATTGAATGCAAACAAGAAACTGTTACTTATCATTGGGATCAGTTGTAAATGGATGAATACACCTTCAAGTGTCAAAGGGAAGTGTGAAAAACTGAATTTTGAAGTTCTTGGTTAATGAAAGCAAGTTAATTCCTATGATTTTTAATGTTCCAGTCTATTCTGGTTCATTGTATGGCCTATACGGCCCATTTAGTGATCCGAAACTGATTGGAATTCGTTGGCATGTGAATCTACTTTATTTTTATTTTTGTTGCATTGATTTTCATTGAGTATTTAGTTAGTTATTGCATTTTTCCCTAAAACTGCCAAAACCATACCTAGGGTAACTAGTGAGGCAAAATAATTATGTAACTCGGCCTCCCACCGTGGGAAAATCACAAAAACGGGTGTGAAGGTCTGTAATAATGTAATCTACCATGTTTTAAGTTTTCAGGGCCCCAAGACAAAGGTGGAACGTGTTTTTTTTCACCATTAGGTATGATTTCTGAGTGTATCAGGCCCTCTAGCAGCAGTGAAGGCAATTTTGAATGAAATAAGGAGTGATTTGGGTTCTTTGTGATTGGTGAAAGTGTTGGAAATGTGTGAAGAGGTTTTGCAGACCTATACCATGGGGTTTTGAGAATTTTTGAAGGGTTAATACAAGTCATTTTATGACTGTCCCAAGAGGACTGTTTTTGCAGTCATAAGCATGGTGCTAGTGTCCAAGCAAGTTGGTGCTTTGAATGAGTCTTGGTAGTTAATACCTGATGGAAAGACCTTTGAAATGTTGTAAGGAGGCCTCCAAGTCAGTGGTTGAGGGTTTGAAGCAGTCTTTATTAATTTGGCTTTAGGCCATTAATGTTGCCTTTCCTAGTTTGAATAACACAAGTCTTGTAAGCCTCATGAATTGTTGCATTGTTGAGCCTCCACAAAGAAGTTGTTATGAACATTCAAGCCTCAAGACAAGTCTGCCATGAAGTCTACACTGCTCCAAGGTGTGTTGAATCAAGCCTCAAGAGTTCAATGATTAGGGTCTAGAGTGGAGCACTTAGGTGCATCAAAATGAAGTTGGTGTAAGAACCTCATCATTTTGAGTTGTTTTCCTAAAGAAGGTCCTTCCTCTACATCAGACCGTCAAGCTAGGTTGCATCAATTGTCATACCATAATTTTCTAGATCCAAATACCTAGTAATATATATAAATATATAGACATAACATGATTGTTCTAGGGGATGCTACTACTTCTTTCATAAGAGAAGAGTGCTACTCTCCATCAAAAGCATGGGAAGAGTTAATCTAAAAAACTATTAGAGAAAAATACTAATTAGTTTTTGACTTCTCTCATCATCATTAAGGGATTATGTATTAGTTCAATTGTAATTAGGATTAAGGGTTGAGGATTAAGGGACTGTCATGAACTCTTAACCCCACTGCCACATGGACATTCATTTAAAAGACTATGAAGTCTTTAAAATATGAGTGTTGCAGCAATTGAAGTCCTATTCCATTCCCGAAAGCAATTATCACATTCATCCATGCATTTTGTATATGTATGAACTACAATTATCACTACTCAATTCATGGTGATAATCAACATATCTCATGTGTTGAATAGTGATAAGGCAGAGTGTCATTTATTACAATATTTCTATAGTAATGACGTTGCACAAATATCAATTCTCAATCATATCTATCTCAATGCCCTTGACAAGATAATAGGCAAGAACCCGAGTCTAAAATGTCATTCAGTGTAATTTATATGTTTATATCGTAATAATACTCACATGCACACACATATCAATCATAGATGCACCCTTGTCAATACTACCTAAAAACCACAAAGTTTGTTCACATATCATACTCAACTTATGGAATTATATTAATGTGGTTATTGTGAATAAATATGATCAATGTCCATTTTGCACATATTAGTTTACATAGTAAGAATACTAGGTTCTAATTCAACTATCATTATAATTACCCTCATACATTTCATCATTGGCAACAGTTAGTCAAAATCAACTCTTTAAAAAGGATCACCATGCCCTATTGAAATGATAAGGTTCCCATTAGGATAAGTTAAGAGAGTCAACTAGTGAAGAGTGGTTCCAAAAGGCATGTATATTAATAATTCCTACAATGTTAGCTCATCAACCAAGAGCTCTTAGTTAAGGTCTTTAACTATTTCTAGTTAACCTCCATACCCTATACCTAACCACTAATATCATGCAAAATATAGTCCTTAACATGGTGAAACAACACATCCTATATCGTGAAACCTAAAATATCAGTCACAACATACAAAAATTAAACCTTTAGAGTGTTTTAATAACACATGTTACACATGATCATATGAGTGGTAGCCTAAACCACTATAGGGTGACCTCCTCCTTAAAGATTAGCCACTGATTCACAAAGGTAACACCTTTATCTCCTCAAGCCTTCAACCAATGTTCTACATCAAAATAAGTGTATCTAAGGGAATGAGTGGCTAATCAAACACTAATAAGTTTATAATTCTCTAATTCGTACCAACAAAAATCAACTACATGGGTAAGCTATTCCATTCCAAGGTGTGTCCAACCTTCATAGGGTAGTTGTTAGTTTTAAGATTCCCTAATTAAGATGCCTTGGTATACCAGCATTAGCATATCATACATGTGAATGTGAGATTACTCTAATCAACCCATATAGTTCAAGTATGGATCTAAATTCATGGATGTAATTTCTCAATACAAAGAGCTATGATTTTTTATAGCTCAAGAAACACTCTAAGAATGTGATTGGAGACTAATAGTATAAGAGACTATAATAAAACATTCATCTTAGTAATAAAAATTCAAGACATCTATTTATTTTAGGGATTCTCATTTTAAAAGCAAGGGGAGGCTTTTCCTAGTAGGTATTTTGAAGATATAAAATGGATGGTGATGATGATGGAAGGTCTTTATGTTAGAACTCTATAAATTTTCAATGTTGCTAGAATAACTTCTCTTTTGGAACTTGTTAATAACTTGCCTTGGTTCAAAATGGTTAAGATTAGTTAATGCTCTCCTCACCTGCTACGCATTGCTTTATGTTTCTCCTACCTAGACTCTTGAGACCTTTTTCAGTACATTTTTGCTTGTGCTGCTCTCTTGGATATATATGTTTAAATGTATGTATTTTTTGGGGCCTTAATGGTTGGATGTGGCCCCTCTCTCTCATATTTAATATTTAATAATAATAAACAAATATTTAATATATAAAAAATATATAATAATATATATTTTAAATGGGCACAATAAATCGAGTGCCCTCCCTTATCTTCACATGTCGGCTGCTGGGGGATTAAATAAAACCATATATATGTTCCTCCTCTGTTACCACCGTTATTCAGTTGTAAGAAGTTTGGTTGTTAATATAGCAGTATTTATTCTGTTAAATCCAAGAGGGGTTTGAGGAGGTTTAAAGAAGAAGAAAAAGATGCAGATATTCGTGAAGACCCTGACAGGAAAAACAATCACCCTTGAGGTTGAGAGCAGTGACACAATCGACAATGTCAAGGCAAAAATTCAAGACAAGGAGGGTATACCACCAGATCAGCAGCGGTTGATATTTGCTGGGAAACAGTTGGAAGATGGACGAACTCTTGCAGATTATAATATTCAGAAGGAATCAACGCTGCATTTGGTGTTGAGGTTAAGGGGAGGTATTTCCATCAAGGTGAAAACCCTTACCGGAAAAGAGGTAGAGATTGATATTGAACCCACTGATACCATCGAGCGGATCAAAGAGCGGGTCGAGGAAAAGGAAGGAATACCACCTGTACAGCAAAGGCTCATCTATGGTGGAAGACAAATGAATGATGACAAAACAGCCAAAGAATGTGCTATTGAGGGGGGTTCTGTTCTCCATCTTGTGCTGGCATTGCGTGGTGGTTGGTAATGGAATTGTGTAGAAATATATTTTTATCAAGCACCAGTGATAGTCGTCATTCTTCTGTATGCAGCAAGAAATAATATGTTGTTTGTATCCCTGTTATTGACAAGGCTTGTATTTGGAAGGAGTGAAGAGATATTTTTAAATGAAAGGAATGATTTTTTTTTAACCTAAACACTTGCATCTTTAAGAGGGGTGGAGTGGTATTCTTTATAGGAAAACAATAATATTATAAATTTAAATGTATTAATTATGATTTGATATTCTTACACCATAAAGATTTTATTTGTGAAAAGTTTTGATTTTTCACATTATTGATTTTTGGTGACTTGAAAATGGTTTAATAGCAAGTTAGAAAGTTGTTTGTGGCATAACACAGTCCCTACTAGCATGGATAACATTCATCATCTGTATTGCAGGTTATTTTGAAGCCCTCTTCAAGCACCAAGCCATGTGGGGGATCAAGTTCTTGAAATTTTCCACTAGGTCATGCCTTCTCCTAGAGTAGATTGGTTATTTACAGTGAAGTTGGACATCATTTAGTAGGTTTAAGCTATGGTTATTTTACTATGAATAAATAGAATCTATGTATCAAGAACCATTAGTGCTAGGAGCTTTACTATTAAAAACATGGAAATAGAAAAAACAGTGCCTCTAAAAGGTTTTTGTTAAACATCCCATGTGGGATTTTCTAGTCTACACCCCAATAATATTTTTGATAGCAAGCCCTCCATAATCGAGTAGCCAAAAATATGTTTTTTTTTCTTGGTTTGAATATAATAAGTATGGCCCCTAAGGCCAATTTCATTGATAAAAAAATCAAACAATTCTTAAGTAAAATTAAATAATGTAAAAAATAAAACAAGTGTCCATGTAGTGGCAAGTACATGGCTTTATAGTATTGTAATAATCACATTTATTTTGTAACTAAGAAATATTAGAATTTTGGAAGAATATTAATTGTATGATAATAAGTATTTTAATTTTTTTTTATTATATAAGTATTTTAAATTTTGATTATTATAATGTATTATATTAATTAAGGTATTAAATTTTAATCTAGTATAGATATATTAAATCTATCTACATTAAAAAATAAAAAATATGTGCTATTTTATTTTTATAATAGTTGGAATTTTTTTTAAATTTAGAACTAATTTGAAATTTTATTTATTTTTACTTAAGTGATATTTTATTTAGTTAAAGATATACTTTATAAATAATTATTATGTAAATAAAAATAACTCACAAAATGGTGAGTTTTATTCTTGACTATTAGAACATGGGTAAATATATTCCCATACAAATGATTGGTATCATCAATGAGTTATTTTACATCAGTTTGTTTTTTAAAAATACTAATGAAAGTTAATCTATGTAATGATAGATTACTAGCAAGACAATTTTAAAGAAAAACTAAGTGCCTGGGTTAGAAGCATTGAACTATTTCTATGTAACTGTGATTTTGAGAATAAAACTGAGAGATCTTTGTCCATCGTTTGTTGCTTAAGCTAATAGCATAGCTCAATGTTTTGTCTACATGTCTTGATTACACTTGTAATTTTTCTATTGTTTAATATATTTTTCCAGTTATTACATTACTATTATATGAGAGCAACAACCAATTATTTATGTATACACTCTTCAGGTAAAGATTCGATATTTAGTTGCTCCTACATATAGATGAACACCCAAGTTTTAGTTCCTATACATATAGAACACTCAAGTTTTAATTCCAAATTTCTAGCAAAAAGCATGATTCTAGGAAACAATATTGTCTTTGAGATTCTGTTTTTGTGTTACTTGCATCTAAGAAAGTGTAATGCCTATGTAGTCATGCATTTAATATTTGTATCCCATTTCTCCATGTTTTAGCAAAGAGCATGTTTCTAGAAAATAATATTACCCTTTAGATTGCATTCTTTTGTTATTTGTATCTAAAATAGAGTAATCTTTGTAGTTGTGCACTTAATATTTGTATCGCATAATTTTTATTCAAAAAATAGTTAAATTGATTGTTTATTCACTAATGTTTGATATGGACACTAATTAAAAGACATAAGTGACATAAACTCTCTCTCTAATATACTAATTTTTCACACAATCTAGTTGCTTTAGTGGTGAGACCCCCAAGCTGTCCTGTTGAATCATTGCCAAAATATATACGGAGTTTTCTGGTGAATGTCAGATTCAGAACTTTCTTTTAATTAACTGATAGGCTTATTAGTGGCAGGTTTTTGCTCCAGGAAATCGTTGGATGCCAAAATGTCGGACGTTGGAAAACGTTTTCACCGTTAAGGTTTGTCATTTTCACAGGCCGGTAACTATTAGTTTACGAATGCTCACTCTCTGGTTGCCCAATCCTTGCATCATTACAGACAATATAAGTGGGCAATCCCCCAGTGTACCTAACAAGGGACTTGCATCACTGGTACTGATAGTTGGAATCATATTTGCAGTTTCTCTGGCAATTTTACTGGTAGCAGCGCATTTGTTTTATAGAAAATTTCAAGATGGGGCTCTTTGCAGGAATGTCAGATTCAAGGACAATAGCTATCCTAGTGATGAATGGCCATGGCGGCTGACTGCATTTTAGAGACTAAGTTTCACAAGCATAGACATACTGGCCTGCATAAAGGAAAGCAACATCATAGGAATGGGTGGAACAGGAACCGTTTACAAGGCAGAGATGCCCGATGGTGAGATCGTTGAAGTGAAAAAGCTTGGAGAAGCCATGAAAATGCCAAAGATTACAAGGACCCAGGCTTCCTAGCAGAGGCAGATGTCTAGGGAATGTTAAGACATAGAAATATAGTGAGACTGTTGGCCTACTGTTACAATAATGTTGGAAATGTAGTACGCCATACAATACCCTTCACCACATACAAGAAGCCATGGATTTTGGACAGGCAATGAAGATAAAAACCTATTTGAAGACAAAATAGTATTCCATTCTTTACAAACTATGTGAAAGCGGGAGACGAATTGCAAACATGAATTCCTTAATATGCCGAGGTAGCTCAGATACACCATGCTGCTCTTTGTCTGCTTGTCTCCTTCAGCTCCAGAAATAAAATTTCCCATCACACTTTTTAGATCCGACACCGAGGTAGCTCAGATACACCATGATTCTCTCTATCTGCTTGTCTCCTTCAGCTCCAGAAATAAAATTTCCCATCATACTTTTCAGATCCCATGCTTCCCGTTCATGGATCATATTCTTTCAACCCTGGATTAAGTATGCTCTATATTTCCTTTCTCTGAGTTCACCAAGCTCCCATATTGACTTGTTTTTATAGGTTTTTGGCATGGAAAGCTTTGGTTAAGGGGCATGTGGTTAAGCAAAGCTGATATGGAGAATTCTAAAACATAATTTTAAAAGGATAGAAGAAAATCCTTGCAATTCAACTCTCTTATTAAAATAAAACCTTTTGAAAATATGCCTTGGAAAAATGTGTTTGATGAAAGTTGTAAAAGTTTTTACATGAACTCTACACTGTAGATTTATGATACCATTCTTGCATCCTGCATAATTTGAGATATCCTAATTCTAACCCTAAGCCTAATTCTAACACCAAGCCTAGTTTTAATCCTAACCTAGCCCTAAATTCTAACCCTAACCCTAAACCTAATTCTAACCTAACCCTACTACTAACCATAATTCTAATCATAATCCTAACTATAATATAGCCCTAACCCTATTTCTAATTTTAACCTTAAACCTAACCATAATTATAACTCTAACCCTAACAATAATCTTAATGAATGTGTGAATGAATGTTGGCATTCACTCTATGTACATGCATGTATGTGTGTACATATGTGTGAAAAGTTAATTTGGGCACACTTTGTCTAAATGGATGCATGTGGAATTAGATTATATGACAAACAATGCACACACAATACATCATGAAAAGTACCCTCACCAATAGCAATAGATCCCTTTCCAATCATATTCATATAAGTATTATTACCCAACAAAATAGGTGGCATATCAGAAGTCTCAAAAGTAGAAAATATGGACTGTGAGGAAGCCATGTGATGAGAGACTCCTAAGTCAATAAGCGATTTACTTGATCCATGAGATGTAGTTGCTAAAAGTGCCTTACCTTTGTATTTTTCAACCCCATTAGCAATGCATGCATGTCCTTTCTCAGTAGATCTTGACTATTTTGATGAAGGAGTAGGAGATTATGAACTAGAAATCAAAGCAAAAGGACTTACATTGAGTTTCTGAACAAGATTCCTCAACTCATCTATCTATTTGATCTTGGATGATGTGTTTTGATTTGGTTGGAATTGATTGGTTTTGGATAATTTGTATGATTTGATTTGATTAAGGTAGGATGATCGACTTGGATGAGTAAATGGGATAACTTGATCAAGGTTGATTTGGGATGGAAGGTAAGGTATGATGATGAAGAAGATGTATCTATGTGAGATGGTTAATGGGTCACATGCGAAGGTTAAAATGAATGTCATGGGGATAGCCTAATGGAGGTATAATATTCTAATGTCAAATGTAGATAAGATTTTGTGATTTTGAGGATGTGAGTGGTGGTCAAATGAGGTGATGAAATTGGGTCAATGTCTGATTTTGATAACAAAAGTGAAGATTCTCGGATTTGTATGACTTCAGAAATAGGTGCAAGGATTAAAATCCAATAGACCCCAATCATCACTAAATAGTGCATTCGATGTTCTGGAGTCTTGCATAACATTATTCATTGATGGATCACCTTACAAATTGTTTAAGCTCATATGGTTGTAAACTATTGAAATATGGTAGAGCAAAATGCAGATTGCTACACCATCATGGCACAACAATATCAAAACATAAAATAATATATTAATGTCATTTAGATGATTTTACATTTGAGTGCATTGGCTTTATAAAAGCCTCTTCCCTTTAACTATTTTATAACTACCTACATAACCTCCATACGGGAATGTAACTCCCACAAACTAACATTTATTTAATATGCATAAACTAACCTATAAATGCAAATTTAACAATGTAATACCATTGTTACTATGACTATTATGCCAACATTCCCCCCTTATTACATTATTCCTACAATAGTACTAAGGGACCCCCCTGAATGCTAATATACCCAACAAAGCTGATTACATAATATGAATACATATTCTATAGAAGATCTTCTTCCAAAGAACAAATTCTAAACCAAGCGGGGCTCCATTATGTTGTCTCATCTACCCTTGAAAAGGCATAGCTCAGAGCTTTGTTCTTGAGCACTTTAGCCCTGAACTCTCAAATCATAGAGTCTTGTATTATTTGACAACAATCCCTAAGAGATACGACAGATCTCTATCATTGTCTAGTGACCATGAAAGGGTATAATTCTTGATCATATACTCTGAAGCTCGCTAGACAACAATCCATATTGAGCTCAACACCAAATCCCAAACCTGTCTCCAAAACAAAATATTCACAAAACATACATTCTTCAAATCCGTCAGCATCAACAAAGAAAAGAAAAACAACCAAAACCAAAAATGTTTCTCATGCAATGCATCATCTCAAAGTGAGAAGGTAACTTGAGATGATGGAAATTCCTCCATCCTCCGATGCCTCCTGCCTCAAATATATTCTATTACACCTTACTTAGGTGATGTCATGTGTGAGCCCCTTGAAACACTGTTAGATGTATCATTGATGGTCTCGAGCATACAGGAGTTTAGCCATGTAATAAGGGTGGCCATAACTAAAAGCATGAGATTGGGTGTCAAATTCAACCAATCATGCACTCTTACAATGAAAATCCTAACAACTTATTTAAGTTCCAAACACCAACTACTTCTCTTTTTCACACCTTATAACCCCACTTGAAAAATATAATTGCATAGTTTTAATCATGTCACTACTCACAATAAAAACAATGATTTGAAAATCAACTATGTTGCGCACATTTATGTGCAAATTTGTTGAATACCATACACTTTAATATCATTTCTCTTATCAACTTTCCAATGCATCAATTGATAATGTAAAACTTAGGGTTTATTTTACAAACCTCTTCCTTCATTCTTCAATACTACACTTCACATGTTGGAATGAAACTAAACCTTACATGGCTGTGAAACACTAAAAAAATATCTACATGCCTCTTCTTGCTAATTTCCGAACGCTTTCCTTACACAGATAAAAAAAGTAGAAACTCTTCTTATTTTAAATGCTACCATAAAGGATTTTGGGCAAGCAATGATATTTGCATGTCTTCTCTTCTATGCAGGAAATCTTCTTGACTAAACTACTCTACATATCTGATACGCCTCTAATTTCATTCTTTAATTCTCCTACATTTTATATCAAAACCCTAACTAGAATGGAAGCCATTTAATATATATATGAAAGTAGAAACACACACTACTGACCGGAGTCTGAATAATGTTGTCAATGAATTTGTATTTAGCATGTCCATTTCACATAACATTAAACATAATTCACACATCATGCTGATGCCTTGGAATTAATATGGAATGGCTTCTTTCAATCCAAATCAATCCCTTAAACTTGGTGGCTTTAATGATTGACAGAGATCTTCAAAATGTCTTTCAACAACATCTTCAAATGCCTTTCTATGTCTTCAAAATTGGAAGCAACATTCAACTCACAGGCACAAACTTTTATATTGCTCTAATACCATATTGAAATATGGTAGCGGAAAATGCAGATTGCTACACCATAATGGCACAACAATATCAAAACATAAAATAATATATTAATGTCATTTAGATGACTTTACATTTGAGTGCATTGGCTTTATAAAATCCTCTTCCCTTTACCTATTTTATAACTACCTACATAACCTCCATACAGGAATGTAACTCCCACAAACTAAAATTTATTTAATATGCATAAACTAACATATAAATGAAAATTTAACAATGTAATACCATTGTTACTATGACTATTATGCCAACATAAACTAGTTTTTTCTTTTCAATATGTAGATAGTTATCTGGTTCAAGATCAGTATGAATAGTATGAAGTTTACCTTTGAATATAAATTTGATTGAACGATGCAGGGTGGAAGGGACTGCCCCCAATGCATGGATCCAAGGTATACCAAGAATCATGTTGTAAGATAAAGAACAAGGTATGACATGAATCAAGGTAGGCACAATCACAGGTCCCACTTGTATAGGTAAAGTTATAGTGCACATGGATTGTCATCCAACATTATCAAAGCCACGAATGCTAATGCTATCTGGTTTGATTTGTGATGTGTCAGCTTCAATCTTATGTAATAAGTCAATGCCACAAAAATTAAGGGCTAATCCATTATCAATCATAACTCTCTTAACCAATGTTTTGTTTATTTTGGCAAAGATTACAAGGGGATCATATTGGTTTTGAACTTTGACTGATAGTAATTCATGTGGTTGAAAGAGAATATCTATTTTTGTTGCATGCATACTATACAATACGGTTGCTATGTCATTAGGCTTAGTAGTAGGTGGCACAATCACCTTTTGTAAAGCTTCTTGGACCATTCCATGGTATGTAGGTCATGTTTTTTTTAAGTCCCATAGAGAGATCTTAGGTGGAGTGGCATGAAGCTGTTTGACAAGATCATACTCTTAACCACTTTTATGAGTAAGACAAGGTGGTGCAGGGAGCATAGGTTGAGAACATGGAAGAGAGACAAGCACATTTAGTGCTTGCTTACTTTGCTTGTTATTACGGGTGTTGTATGTGTGGGCAATTAGATTTTGGTGTGGTTGTTGGAATACATTTTGAACACCTTGAACCGTAATCACTAGTTTTAATCAAGAAGATGCACTGGGCGCCCCTTGAATAATCATCTTAGGAATATTGCTACAAAGTCTATTAATGATTATTGAATTAACATTGTGTCCCTCTTGATTGTACCCAACATCCATCCCTAAAGTATTTAATGTGAGAGACAAGTCTTTGTTTGGTTGAATGTTTGGATCAATGTTTTCTTGTTGAGATGCAAGATAATCTCATCGCCTTCTCTTTCTCCTTTTTTGCATTTTGAATTTGTTGTGCTTTACGACTTAGTTTTTGTAACATAGGGATTTTATTTGTCATGTTTTTTTTTTGTAGAGGAGAAAGCATCATGAGAGACTTTATCTTCTATTTTAGTTGTAGGAGGCATGATATCTTCTAAAGTTATGTTTGTTCTATTGTAGGGAAAGTGTTATTGATTTCATCATTTTGCACCACCATACCCTCATGGGAAGGCTCATTTTTGAAAGAATGATTAGAGGCTAAGTTTATGCCATCATTACATGGAGTAGGTATTGAATACATGGGAAAAGTGCTATCTCCATCATCTTTTTCCTTGCTACTCATGGAGACTAGCTCAATTAAGCTTTCTAATATCGTAGGATGTTCACTCATGAGGGTTAAGAATTGGTCAAAATCAAGATCTCTGATAAATGCATGCAAATATGCCATTGAAAAATGATATGAAGGTTCCATTTTAATGTAATATCATATTTTGAGAAGCTTTTCAAGATTGGTGCAAAAGACAAGTGCAAAACTATATGCATAAATGGCCTTAAATGCTTGATTTTTTTTGTACTTTTCCAATGCAAATAAGTGAAAACAAAGAGTGTTGTAAGGATTTTAGTCAAGGGAATAAAATTATATGTCTAATATCAATCTAAAATAGCAATAAGATCCTTCACAACACAATCTTAATGCAAATCCAAGATAATGCCAAGTCAAAATATAGTGAAAATGTGTCAAAATAGACACTTTTTTCACCAAATCTCAATGCAATAGAGCATAACAAAGGGTGTTGTGAGGAAAATGATGATGGAAATAAAATTATATCAGTAATAAAATCCACTTAATGTCAAAATACCCAACTTAACATGCTTTTAGTGCCACTTAAGGTAAAATCCTAGTGAAAATATAACAAAAATAGGCTATTTTTCACGGTTTTTCAATTCCAAGACCTAGCAAAAGGGGTGTTGTAATAAATTTTAGGAGGTGTAGAAAATAAAATAAATGATATCAGTCACCTTGATCCATAAAAAATAACCACAACACAATTAGAGTGCAAACTAGGTCAAACCCTAGGGGAAAAATAGTCAAAATGTGTAGTTTTTTGCCAAATTTTCAATGCAAGAGGCCAATAAAAAGGTTTTGTGAAGTTTTTTAGGATGAAAAACAATTTATTACCTTAATAAAAACCAATTAATGCAAAAATACCCTTCATAACATGCCTATGGTGCAAGTTTAGAGAGTCGGTAAGGCCAAATTTAGTGAAAATCAGTGTTTTTGAAGCCCTAGGTATTAGATCTTGACACAAAATGCTATATGAATATTTTGAAGCCTAATTTATAATAAAAATGAAATACTCTTAAATATAAAAATATATTCCAAGATTTAATATGCAAAATGCCAATGCAAATCTAATGAAAATGCATGAAAATTGCTAGTTTTTGTTGAAATTTTCTATGCAAAAATACAAATATTTTAAATCTTATTAAAAATTTACACTAAAATACAAGACTACAGACAAATTCTAATTTTAACAAGCCTTTAAAATTAGTAGAAAAATTTGAAAGAAGATTTTTCCTACTAACCCTAGATTTTGTAATTATTAGGTTTAATGAAAATTGTCAAAATTTCTACAAAAGCCTAGCAAAGTTATGATGAAAATGCAATGCAAATTATTGATTTTTTGTATTTTTCTATATTTTATATCAGATCTGATGTAAAAAACATAAATTAGGGAAATTTAGAAATAATTTATGCAATTTAGTAACCTATATGAAAGTGCACGCTAGAGTTTTCAAATTTTTGCAAATTTTTCAATTTTCTTGTAATTTTCTCAGTGCAATAAGATGAAAGACTATATGAATGAATGAAATCAGTCCAAATCTAAAGACATGCACTCAACAAGTTGCAATTTATGTCCAAAAACACTGGTTCACCAAAATGTTTTAGGTAAAATAGGGATTGTTCAATGTTTTAGTAGTTAGATGTTTGAATCTACCTTTCACCCTTTACATTCAAGGACCTAGGGTTGAGTGGAAATGCACTATCATACCATAGGTCACTATGAGATGTAGGGAAACTTGGATTAGGATGTTTAATTATTAATCTTCCTTCTCTTATTCTCAATTGACCATTAAAACCTTAATTATGTAAAAATGACAGTAAACAGATGAATTACAGAAAAAAAACTCTTGCAGAAGGATATAAAATATCAAATCATAGAGTACCTATTTTCAGAGCTCCAAGGTAGAAAAGTCAGGGACATAGGAGCGGGCATCCAAGTCCATGGCCCTAATTTCTAACGAGATCTGGAAACTTAGTCTGCAACTCTTTCCTGTTGTTCTTGAGATTTTCTCGTCACGCAAGTTCAAGGACTACTGAGTGGGTGCCCTAGTCCAAGGGGTAGATTTTCATCCTATTCTACAATTCTGACACTTCAAAATGTCTTCCTACAACTTCACTTTATCCATCTCCTCAACCTATAACTTACAACCATTAAAACTTTGGAGGGCGTTGTGGTTTTTAGGAGCTTGCCTCAGTCAAGCCCTGGAAAGACACTTGAGTCTTCCAAACACCTTTGTTAGATAGAGAGTATGTGCCCTTGTGAGGAAGATGAAAAATCTAAATGAAATAATGATTGAAAACACAATAAATGTCACCTTGTAGTGAAGATCTCATGGGAGGAAGATGCTCTTCATTCCAAGAGGAAATGGATGCTCAAATCTGCAAATACAAACACATGAACAACACAAATCTAATCTTGCAGCACAATGAAAGCCTTGAATCACTTCTAGAATGCCAATGCTCATGAATGTAATCTCTAATTGTAATCTAGTTTCTAAATGAATGCCTAAACATGCTTTTATATGCAACTACAAGCATTCCTGCCAAGATTTCATAAATTCAAACTTACCATGTCAGCCTAGGGACCAAATAACGACCATAAACTGACACTTAAAATTTGGACCTGACCCAAAATAGGGCAGGACTAGGGAGCAGGTGCCCAAGTCCTCCCCCATATTTTTGACAAGGTTAAGCTCAAGGGGTCCTCCTAGGTCCAATTTTCCATGATACCTAGGGTTCATTCCATTAGGATGCCAAATTATCAAGTAAGATGTCCTAAATGCACACTAAAGACCCAGGAGCTAAACCTTATGAGGGAAAAGCCCCCAACAAGATATTTTTTGATGTTACAGGATGACCTAAGAAATTTGTACAGAGTTGTAGAATTTGTCAAATTGCAAAAGGGAGTATTTAGAATACTGGATTGTATAAACCTTTGACAATATTGGAGAGACCTTGGGAAGACGTAAGCATGGATTTTGTAATAGGATTGCCTAAGACACGGAGAGGATATGATTCAATATTTGTAGTAGTAGATAGGTTTTCAAAGATGGCACATTTCATACCTTGTAAGAAGACAACTGGTGCAGTGCATGTAGCTAATCTATTTTTCAAGGAGATTGTGAGATTGCATGGATTACCAAAGAGCATAATTTTAGACAGGGACACCAGATTTCTTGGATACTTTTGGAAGAAGATGAAGACTAATTTGAAGTTTAGTTCTCCATTTCATCCATAGATTGATGGATAGAAAGAGGTAGTGAATAGAAGTTTGGGAAACTTGTTGAGTTGTTTGGTTGGAGAGAAAGTAGGAAGTTGGTATTTTATTCATTCAAAAGTAGAGTTTGAATACAATAATTTAGTAAATAGAAGTACTGTAAGAACACCTTTTGAGATTGTTACCAGAGTAAACCCTAGAGGAGTTGCAGATTTGAGAGATATCAGTATGGAAGATAAAAGGAGTGCAGAAGCATAAGAATTTGTAGAACATATGGAGACAGTGCATAATAAGGTAAAGAAACATTTGGAGGATATGAACAATAAGTATAAGGAGCAAGAAGATGGGAAGGGAAGACACAAGGAATTCATAGTTGGAGATGAAGTGATGGTGTACTTGAGAAAAGAAAGATTTCTAGTGGAACATATAACAAGTTGAAGATGAAAAAATTTGTATCATGTAAGATACTCAAAAATTTTGACTCAGGAAATGCATATGAAGTGGACTTCTCAGAGACATTGGGCATATCACCTATTTTCAACATTGTAGACCTATATCAGTATCATGAAGCAAAGTTCAGTGATAGTATGGCAGAAGACTTCACGAAGCAATTACCACAACAAGCACTGAAGCAGATTGAAGACACTTTGGACAACAAAGATGGATGCAGCACCAGAGGTAAACAATACAAAGAATATCCTTTGAAGTGGAAAGGCAGACCGGAAGAAGATTCATCATGGATTTCTCAGGCTGAGGTAGACCATCTTGGTTTTCCTCTAGCCCCTACAAAGTGAGGGACTCTCTTTTTCAATAACTCTAGATGTTTGATGTAGGAGCATCCTTGGTTCAAGATTAATCTCTCATCAACCAAAAAATTTGCATTTCAGTAAATGTTTGAATTTCAATTTATTTCTTTTATTTTTCAGTTCAGTTCAGGCAGTTTAGTTAGTAGCAGTTTCTGTATTTTGGTCCACATTCTACCACAGCTGTATTTTAGACATTGCAGTGGTGGACTTAGCATCAAAATTCATTCATGCACAACATATCTAGAATTCAGAGCATTTGGATTAAGTATCAGAAAGATATCGCTATCAGAAGACTAACTATTTTCTCAAAATAGAGCATCCTGACAGTCTTAGATAATCAGCTAAAGGAGAAGACTTGTGGAACATTTCACAACCTTCAAAGCTTAATGGCACATCATTCCATGTTGTTTGGTTTGTGGTTGACCTTCCTCAAGATCCGTACATCATTCCATTCATTTGTTGAGGAGTTCAATTCATTTAGGTCCAACCTATCCATGTACACACATTACAACTCTTCATTGGAGTTTGTGATCTTCCTTGGCTAATGTGGAGGAATCTTTGGTTCTAGAGATGATATATTGATGTAATAGATGCCTATGAAAACAAGTGGTAATTATTAGAATAAGTTCATAGTTTAGATTTTGTGTGAAGAAGCTTCAAAGCTACATCTTGTTTATATTCTGCTATTCTTTAATCTGGTTTGTGAGCCCTAATTGTAAGTCCGCATGTTGCCAGCTAATCTATATAAATTTGAATTCTATGATATACTAAATGACTGAATCTACATTTGCTTTATATCTCTGAGTTGTTTCCATTGTGTTTACTCTTATTGCATGGCCTAGACAGTTCATTCTGTGAACCCTCCTACCGTGACTGCACCAACGAAGATGAAAGCAGCGATGATGATCAAGATGGTCGTGATAGAAATAATGTTTGAAAGTGGGATCTTGCAAAGACATATAAAATCTCAACAAAAGTTTTTTCTCTTCACATAAAGTTCACCAAAATATGTACACTCAAAAAAATGACTTAGATGTATAGGGCAGTTGAGTTAGCCTTAACAGAGCACACGAGACTCTCTCCTTACCATGGGAGAACCTCCATGTCACTCTCTCTCTCATGGTGGAATCTAATCAAGAGGAGGTGAGATGTGTGCTGCCACAATAATGGGTTACACTTTCTGGGACATCTTGATTTTTGCTGAAATCACATATTTTTAGAAAATATAATGATTTAAGCCTTGAAATGTTCCATTTAAAAGATTTTAATTGAAGATGGTTTGATAAAACCCCCTTAGATTCAAACCCCCTTGGATAGAACCCCACTAGTTTTAAACCATACCTATAATGGAGTCTCATCTACACCTATCAAAATGCTAATAAAAAACCACTTTTGATTTACCTATTGAGGTATCAAATGAATTCATTTAAAATTTATACTTTGTAAGCATGTAATCCTTATTATAAGCTTCCCAAAAAATATAATTTTAAATATATTTAATTTGATTATTATATTTATTTTTTATTTCTTGTGAATGTATATTTTTCACCGAACATCAAGTTCTCTATTCTACACACATGGAAAATTAGTAAATAACTGAAAAAAAATTATAAAAAATATCTATGCACTAGGTATTGATGTCCTTGTTTCAATAAAAGAAAAAAAATTGAATTTCGATACATACAGAAAAAGTTATGTTTTACTGAATACACCTATGTCTAAATTATAATTGGTTTGAGTTCAAAAATTAATTTAAAAATATAAATTCAACAAAACATTATGAAACTAAATGCATACACTATATATCGGTGTTACCAATCTAAATTAAAAAGAATCAGAATTTTATCCTTTGTAGAAAAAAAGTTATGTGAGCTATGGAATACACATCAATTTAAAAAATATTGTTTACTATTAAAAACAAGTTATCAAAGGAGATGCAAAAAGTTTTACATTTTAACTCCAATTTTTTTTTAAAAAATGTATTTAGAATCTACAAACAAAATCTCACAAATCACTAGTTCGCATCATCTTCAAATTCCTAATGGTTTAGCGGCTATAGGTGTCAGAACGTGAAGATTTAGTTCAAAATATTGATTTCAATGTCAAGTTTGGCAAAAAAGTGTAACACATTATTGTGAGATGACCTTGGAGGTGGTCCTGTTCACTTGAAAGATAAACTTCATGAAGAGTGGTCAGCCAGTCCTAGGGCTTTTCCTTAGTATTGTTTCTTATGTGGTGTTTAGTGACCGTTATAGTTGAGATAATTATATGACTTGAAGGGTCACTAGTTACTATTCTCCTTTTTGGGTTAGCTAGATTCCAATGCCTACTAGGCTATCTGTTATAATTGTTGATGAGTTTTCTATGTTGGAACCTTTCCTCTCCTACTCAAAGGAGTTGTCAGGTTTGATTTCTATGTTCAATCAACCTAAGCCTAGGTTCATGTTCTTGGATGGTCAATTGAGTGTTTTTAGTCCTAGGGTATAACTCTTTGATCTCTTCTAGGATGGCCCTCACCCACTCACCTCTAAGTCTAGGGCACATTCGTGAGCTTGAACTAAGAGAGTTGGTTAGAGTTAACCATGAGTTGACTTACGTTTGACTTAGGGTGATGACCTAAGGTTTTCTTTGCTTTGTTTAAGTTGATTGATTTTGGTTGACCTCGTGATGAAATTGAGGGTTTACTTGAGTTTTCTCTTTGTTTTGATTTTGGTTGACCTCATGATGAAATCGAGGGATTTTCAATCAACTCCTCAAGATGCATCTGCCCACCAAATTTCAGCTCAAATGGACCCCCAAGTCAAAAGTCATGACCTCTAGAAGTTTTTTCATCATATATATTTGTGTCATCGCAATAATAGCAAGTAGTAAAATTCTATAATAAATGAAAAAGAGACTCAAGAATTGGCAATATTAGACTAAAATTCACATTTTCTACATTCTCCAATGCAAACTCTGTTGTAGTTTATGCCAAACAAACAAATATTAAATCAAACTCAAAATCAACTAATCAATTCATGAAGAGTATTTACTAATAAATCAGTTCCACATCAACGTTAGTCAAATATTTAATCTAAGAAAAAAAAAATTCAACTACAAAATGCATACTATTTTTACAACACTACAAGGTAGGTACTGGTCACTACGTGGCACTTGTTTTATGATTAGATAGTTGCTAGTTACTTCTATATAAATTCTCTTGTTAGGCCCTGGTGGAGGCAGGTTTTTTATGTCGTTCAAACTCAACTCTCTATTACACTTCAAACTAATCAAATTCACAAATTAAACAAGGTTGACCAATATGCTTAAAGTTTTTACAATTTACTCCAAATGATAAATAATGGATAAAACCATTTTTCAATTGGCTATTGCCTTGAACAATCGTTGTACATGAATAAATTATTGTAGTAAATGGTTTTTTTCTCAATGATAAAAAATCAGATCAATATTAATTATTTTTCTTTTGCCTATATATTGAAAAGACTTCTACCAGTCATTAATTAGGGGATAGGATTCAATAGCTGAGCACTCTAACTTCACACCTCTTAAAACCATACATGGAAATTTCAAATTATTACAAAATTTTTACAATAGTTTATAACAGCTATTCTTAAACATCATCCACTTCAATAGTCAAAGGTCAATTTTGGCCAATAAAAATAAGACAAATATTTACCATTTTTGTTGAGAATGACGTGTAAAATCTCTATTGATTGTTTGACCATTGAAGTGGATGATATTTAAGTAGAGTGGCTTAGAACTAAGGTTTTAGGGCCACATCATCAAATATGATGCCAGATTTGTTGAGGTTTCCAAAAGACCCCCCAAAAAGGGTAGACCAATAGTTGTGCATTAAGTCATGTTTTGTTGGTGCGCTGATGTGACATCACATGGTTTGTTGTTTTTTAGACCTAAAGAACACATTTCACTTAATTATAAGTACTTATAGTCAACACTAACAACCTTAAAGTCACAACTACTAATGTTAAATTTAAAAAAATATTAAACCTTAAATCTATGAACACTATCAATAAAAACATGCTTAACTATTGAAACATCTCCCCTATGTTGAAACCTCTCCCCTATGTTCTTGCAACACTTCATTTTTTAGGTGTTGTTGGCAAAGCTTTGTTATCTCATATTTAAGAATCATTAATTTTTATGTTTTAGCAAGTTTCCATTTTTCAATCTACCATTGCCATGATTTCATTAATTCTTTCATTAGCTGATAGGCTTTATAGTGGGAGCTTCCCTCCCAAGAAATTCCTTACACCAGAAAGTTGTCTCATAGCTTGCTTGTGTGCTTCGACTGGAGAAACTGGGGGTTTTTTCCTCCACAATCACAAAAAGCTAATTCGATTCTATCCACGACTGTAAGAGCATAGTATTTTTTCTGAACTAACGCAACAAAATCCTCTAGTGCATTCAAATTAATTATTAGGTGGCAATGTTAAATTTAATAATATATGTTATAACTTAATTTCCTACTCTCTTTCACCTGCACAATAGCCTTCAAATTCTTCAATGGCATATGTTAGTGTTTTATAGCTTTGGGAGAATTTTTTTTTAAATAAAATTCATGCAAGGCAGGTCGGCCTAGAAGAGACTCACCAAGTTTGGTATATAAGGGAGATAGAATCTCCTCATTTGAAGATAATCATTCAATTCCAATTCAATTTCTTTAGCAGCAGGTTTGCCTTCTAGAGCAGTAGATTCAAGGAGAAGTATCTGTATTATTATGTATTCAAGGAAATCGCACTATCTTCAAGTGCAAATTTATTGCATGAGATTTAGCCCTTGTAGGGCCAGATTGTGAGTGTCACTTCTGCACTTAATTTTCTGATTTATAAGATAATATCTTTCTTGGTTTTTCTCCCTCAAGTAGGAGGGTTTTCCCAGGGTAAAAATAATATGTTCATTGTTCTATGTGTTGTATTTTCTGCTTATTTGCATTTCTGATCTATAAAACTAACATGGTATCAGAGTGGGTCTAACAAAAGATCTGATCAGATTTGTTTAAGCAGTCAACTTTTCATCTAGGGTAGATCTTGAAGGCAAAGTATTGCAGATCTAAGGGCAGATTTTTGAAGGAGAATTTGTGCAAAAAAAGAAGATGGTGAACGGTGTCAAGGTAGAAGATAGGCTTAATGGAGCCTCAAACTTCAACTCTTGGAAACCCAAGGTATTCATTGCATTAGAGGAGAATGATCTTCTTGATTTCATGGAAAGTAATATGCCTGAGCCTTCTAATAATACTGAGAAAATCTACTGGAAGAAAAAGGGCATGAAGGCTAGAAAGATCATGATAGACTCCGTGATGAATCACCTAGTACTGATCATCTCCAAGTTGAAGTTAGCTAAAGAAATGTTTGATACTTTTAAAGAATTGTATGAGATCAACAATAGTAGTAGAGCCCTTGCTTTGAGACAACAGCTTCACCATGTAAAAATAGATAAAGAAGATTCAATTATCTCATTCTTTATGAAGATCGTTGATTTAAAAGATCAGTTGAGCACTATTGGGGACATAATTGCAGATAGAGATCTTGTTATGTTGGCATTAATGGTCTTCCCCAATCTTGGGATCCCTTTATCCAAAGCATCAGTGGGAGATCTAAATTGCCCAAGTTTGATCGTCTTTGAGCTGATTGTATTCAAGAAGAGTCTAGGTTGGTAGCAAGAAGAATTGAGTGAAACTATCATGATGTAGAAAATAAAGTTCTTGCTACACATACTTCTAGAGAAAGAGGCAAAGGAAGAAAGAGGAAAAGAGATAGAGAATCAGATTCTGCCCCAGAACTAAAGAAGAATGATCTCTCTCATATTCAATGTTTCAGGTGTGAAAAGTATGGTCACTTTGCTTGAGATTGCAAATTAAGGTCTATTGATAACTAAGAGGGAGGGGGTGAATTAGTTATCCTAATTATTTCTTCTCCTGAACTTTCTTATTAATCAATGCAGCATTAATTCAAACAAGCAAACATTACCATGAAATGAAAAACACATGACACAGTATTTTTGATGTGGAAACCCTGTTAAGGGAGAAAACCATGGGGTGATTAACCCAAAGATTATTCTCTGTTAGAAGAATAAGGAATTACAAAATGGCACTTGCCAATTAGGGCTCACTGCCTGAGCACACTACTCACAAAGAGGCACACTACCTACAAGGAGACACACTGTCTACAAAAGAATCTTATATAATATTTGAACTAATTGGAAGCATCCACATATGCTAGAGTTCAGTTCTAGTTAGGCTCAGTACATTGATCTACTGCACTTCATCTTTCCTCTTCCCTTTATTCTGCTTTTCTTTCACATATCGAATCTTTCTTACTGCTTCTGCTCTGCTCTACTCTTATTCACATATCACATCACATAACCACACATCTCATAACTAAATCCATCCTATATATATATCTGCACTAGTGATTTCATTATCTTTCTAGTCGGCACCCAGAATAGTCTATCTTCTCACAAACTCTGTTCTGTCGGCTGAATCCTTGCATATCAAGTAATGCGGATCAAGCATATACTTGTAGAAATCATTAATCATGTCGGCCAAATATAATCCATGTCTTCATAACCTTTACCACTGTTAGAAACACATCTGGAAAGCAATCTGATGTTCTGTCAGTGAGTTCTTCCTCTGTTCACACTGTTACTCAAGAATCCGGTATTCAACTGTTCATATCTTTTTCCTTGTCCATCACCGAAGGCTAAATCCTTGGAATCTATTACTCAAGGTAGTCCTCTTGACTTTCCCAAATCCGCACTTCACCAAGATACTTCCTTTGAGAGATCCGGACCTGTCTGTCGGACCTTGCCATATGCTCTGTTCTTTGTTTACCGGACCTCAACAATCTTCATTCTTACTTCCGGTAGAGACACACCATGACTTGCGGATATGTGGGATGACCTTTGTTGCCATCAATGACAACAACCATGAATCCATATAGTGTCTCTTGCCAACAAGGTCTACACAACTTGTTTCTAATGCGGAAATTGCCAAGGCGAGATCTCAAAAGGAGCCAAGCTCTAAAGTCTATTCAGAAGGTTTCTTATTCTAAAGTCGACCAGTTTCTTCGAAGAGGAGAAATTAACATTCAGAGGGAGTCTGACAAACCAATAGAGGCAACCTTGGACGAGGAGGTCAGGAGGTTGATGTTAGTACTTGGAGCTTCAGAGGGAGTCACATCATCATGAAGGTTCTTGTAGTGTATATTTCTTTAAGACGGAAAAATATGAGGTGAAAGCCCTTGTAGTGTATATTTCTCTGAGATGGAGAAATATGAGGTGAAAGCCCTTGTAGTGTATATTTCTCTAAGACAGAGAAATATGAGGTGAAAGCCCTTGTAGTGTATATTTCTTTGAGTTGGAGAAATATGAGGTGAAAGCCCTTGTAGTGTATATTTCTCTTAGACAGAGAAATATGAGATGAAATCCCTTGTAGTGTATATTGTTGGAGTCTAGGACAACACTGAGAGGGGGGTGAATCAGTGTTGTATAAATTTTAACTTTTTACAAACTTTATCTTTACAAGACAAATAGAGATGAGAACATTAATAATTTGTTGAGTTTATATGCACAAGACTTATAATAAAGAATGTAAACAAAAAACTCATGATAAATGATTAATATGCACACACACACAGACATAGAGGAAATCAATGAGAAGCATGACACAAGCATTTTACCAAGTGGAAAACCCTTTGGGATAGAAAAACCACTCATGAAGTGCCTCACTAACTTAACTTTCAAAACTTCTTATAAAGCCTCACTAGCTGAATATTATGTCTCACTGACAATTGACAGGTCTCACTGACCTACAAGCCTCACTTCATATTGTGCCTCACTGGCAACAATGTTCAGAAGCACCAACTTCAAGGAGCACCAACCCCTAATATATACAAACTCAGATTAAAACAAAAAATTTAGAGGGTTTCTCTGTTTCAATACAAATCACTTCTTTTTCACATGTGTCTGTCATATCACCATACTTCTCATCAGCTCAAATCACATACAAAACTTATCATCTAAATTTTCTCTTCACTAGGATATTTAAAATATATTCAACCCTGTATGCTGATCCACTCAACAACAACTTCAATGTTCCTACAAAACTATTATATACAAGATGACTTTTCATATTTTGTCTTCTCTCCACAATTATTTCAATCCTTGATATTCTTGCATCTACAAAAATGGTCTCTTCAAATTTTGTCCTGCAAATCAATTTCATTGTGCATAAAACCTTTCATATTCTGCAAAAGAAATTCAATCACCTACAACAAAAAAATTATTTGCAAAAACAAAAATAAATCTTCAATATGTCATTTATTTTCTTTTTCTCCTCTCTGCAAAATCCCTTTAACTTCTTCCCACAAAAACAAATCTTCATGAAGACTTTTCTCCTTCATCTCTACAAAAGAAAAACATCTCCAAAAAAAATAAAACCTTCAATATCAAACCCCATTCATCTTCTAATCCCTCTTGCAATTTCATATTTATTTTTCCTTCATCATAAAAAATTTCATGTCTTCCATATACAAATCCTCTCTGAAAAAAATTCTCACACAAAACTCTTAAACTTCTCATACCAAATAAAATATTTGGAAAGCCAATAGAATATCTCTCAAAAAAAACTTCCTCCTTAATATTCTCTCTGCCATGAAGTGGAATCTAAAATAGAATAAAGATTTTCTTAAAAATAATGCCTTTAATATCCATAAAAATCTCCCACAAAATATCCTTAAAAATAGCTTTGAAAATCTCCTTAAAAAAATCATCTAACTTCACATCTTTTATGTCATAAAAAAATGACATAAAGAGGGCCACTGAAATAGAGTAAAAACAAAAAAGTTTCTAAAAAATAAAATAAAGCATATTTGATGCTTTTTGAGCTCTTAATAAAATTTTGATGCCTCTTATGAATAAAGTTGTCTCCATAATAATTAAAGCATTCAATGTTTTTTCATTTAAGATCTTTCTTCGTTTAATAAAGCCATTCAAATTTTTAACCATGAGCCCATTTCTCTTAAGAGGGAACCAATGCAAGAGGTGAAGGAAATTGAGGAGGCCGGTTACCTTATGGCATACAAACCTTTTAGAAGGTCAACTTTAGTTATAGCAACCTATTATTACAAGTCAACATCAAAATAGACTAAAAGAGCAATCTATCACAAATGAAGCTTAATCATTTGAATATTTGGATTTAGCCTTAGAGATTAGGAATCCTTTAGGGTTTTAAATCTTCAAATTAGAATCAAGCCTTAATGCAAGACTTTATGGACTTTATGAGAGCTCTATAATCTCTACTAGTTTGAAGCAACTCTTCAACAATTTATTAAACTTTATTTTCCTTGTAACCTTAGTTTGCATGAACATTATAATGACAACTTCATCACTTAACATTTGATAGCAAATAATGACATCAACCAATCCACTGTGAATATGAGTATCCAATCAACTGTGGACATTCTTTCTATGAAATATGAAGCAAGATCATAAAAAGCTTCTATCAAGAATGATCAACAACTCTTTTGAAATACTGAGATGATCAACAATACACATCCTTGATGATTGATCATTGCAGCATGCCAAATCAATAATTTCCAAACTTGTCAAACCTCCATCAATAGTGACCTGCTCATCATAAAAAAAATTAGCATGTGCCCTGTGTCCTGCTCTAGTGACAATTTGAAGCAAACATTCATGACAATCCTTCATTACATTGAAGACATCATGAATGAAGACTTTGCACAAGATCAACCCATGTTAGCAAGATAATAAACTCATCACTAGTATAAGAAATTGAAGAACAACACCATTGATAATCAACACATCACATGAAAGGTATACACCAATCAAGCCAACTCAACTAACGACATTCTTATTGAAGGCATAATCAACACTCTTATCCTATCCAAATGAACAACTCCTGTTTGATGTTCCTGATAGAGTGAACAACTATGAAAGACATGATCCTGAACAACCTATGTCAATAGTGCAGGCCACCCTGATGATACCTTATGAAGATGCACACTAACTTAGCACCCTCAATACCTTTTTGACATCAACGACAAACAACTACCATCATATATTTATCTAAGATAGAGAAATATGAGGTGAAAGCCCTTGTAGTGTATATTTCTCTAAGACAGAGAAATATGAGGTGCGAGCCCTTGTTCATATTTGAGACTAAGATGGAATGTCATGTTGAGAGACTCCATGACGACATCACGTTGAGAGACTCCATGATGAACCCTTGTACTTGTGTTTTTTCACACATGGGAGTAGCCATAGTGGACGTCATGTTGAGAGACTCCATGCCGACATCACGTTGAGAGACTCTGTGATGGACACTTGTTCATGCGTTTCTTTCCACACATGGGAGTACCCATTGTGGGCGTCATGTTGAGAGACTCCATGACGAGGATATCTGGAAAATACCTCCCTAGCTAAGAGGGAGTGTTAGTGTTTTTATAGCTTCAAGAGAATTTTTTTAAAAATAAAATTCATGCAAGGCAGGTCAACCTAGAAGAGACTCACCTAGTTTAGTATATAAGGGAGATAGAGTCTCCTCATTTGAAGATAATCATTCAATTCCAATTCAATTTCTTTAGCACCAGGTTTGCCTTCTAGAGTAGCAGCTTCAAGGAGAAGTATTTTTATTATTGTGTATTCAATGAAATTGCACTATCTTCAAGTGCAAATTTAATGCATGAGATTCAGCCCTTTTAGGGCCAGATTGTGAGTGCCATTTCTGCACTTAATTTTCTGATTTATAAGAGAATATCTTGCTGGGTTTTTTGCCCTCAAGTAGGAGGGTTTTCCCAGGGTAAAAATATTGTGTTCATTGTTCTATGTGTTGTATTTTCTGCTTATTTGCATTTCTGATCTATAAAACTAACATCATAGACTTCGTAACACTGAACCCTCTATACGCGACCTGCATTTTGATGGTAGCAACCGTCTTCCTCAGCCACTTATAATTCTTCTTCTTCTTTGCCTGAAAACGTGGTTTCTAAGCAGATTAACGATCGATGAACTCCACATGAATATTGACCGGTGATTTTGATGGATTATCTTGACGGCCTAGACCGAGGGATTCTTTTTTCATAACAACTACATCGCGAGGCAACATATTTTCTTGATTGGTTTTGAACACTTTCTTTGCATATCCTTTGTAAACCAATATGCAAACCACAGATCTTTGCGTACGTAATTTACTCTGTTGAGTAACCTGAAACTGTAAGTATTTTTTAGTTGTTACTTTTTTTTGTTTTTGTTTTTTTGTTTTTTTTGTTTTTTTTTAAATTGGTTTAAGAAATAGTGAGGTAGTTTTAAATCTTCAGATATATTAAATATATTAGATTGCTACAAAGTTGAAGTTAGGAATGCAAAAGTTGTTGAACGTCATGCTAAAAAAATGGAATTTGACAAAGATGCCTTTCAACATTTGTTTCATAAATAACTCTCTAAGTCTGGAAATAGCTCAAACTGCAGACTTACATACCAACGCGATAATCACATTCTTGTGCTCCATTTTATATGATATAAAAGGCATTTTTCACAAAGGCAGGCAAATATAAAATTTCTTGCTCCCAATGTATGTTGTTAATCATACAGAATTCTAGCTTCCCTATTATTTTCATTATTTTAGAGGATAGATCTAATTTGCTGGAATTAGATGGAATCTCAATTTTCATGCTACAATTTCAAAAGAAGGAAATTAAATTTAAATGATTAATACAATCTGATTAAAACTCTACAATTCTATTAAAACTTTAGTTTGTTATTTTTCCAGTAAATAGTATTTTCAATATTTTTACATCTTAGACAAATCATATAAATTTTTAACTTCATTATTATTTTAATTATTATATAAGATAGACTTAAGTTGTTAGAATTAGATAGGATTTCAATCTTCTTGCGGCAATTCCAAAAGAAGAGAATTATATTTAAATATGATAACACAATCCCATTAAAATATTAGTTTAGTATTTCTTCAATAGATTGGTACTTTCAATGTTTTTAGATTGTGGACAAATCATATAGATTTCTCTCTCCTATTGATAAGCAAGTTAGGATTTGAATTTTCATTTTAATTAGTAAGTATCTTTTCAGATTTGATTTTAGGATTTTGTTGCCATTATCATGCAATGTAGATCTATGTTTGAATTATCTAAAGGGGGTCGACCAAGAGAACTTTTCATTTCACCTAACCATATTATAGGATTCCATTAACACTAACTAGGACACTATACCAACACATTTACCCTAGTACCCATGCAACTATCCCTAGAGAAATATCAGTCACATAGTCTTTAGTCTTCAAATTTACCAGAGTGTTTTTTGACATCTCAATAGACCTGTGTACTATTAAACTTTCTATTTTCCATTAGATCTATGCTTCCAAATCTCTAATTTCCTCTCATTTGCATGCATTTCCTTTGTTTTTGACACTAGGTTTTTAGTAATTTTTCCTATTTTTTCTACTATTTTTGACACCTGCTAATACCTAGGCACAAATCCTACATCTCACTCATAGCCCTTGACAAATCTAAGAATTTGAGAAGATTTTGCTGCAAGACAGTATTCCAACACCCCTACCCTAGTACCATATAAAGCCTTGGCATAGAGGTTGCATTCTCTTTTGAACAATACTCTAAGATGCAAACTAATCCTTAGACTATCATCAAGAAGAAAGAAGAAGCTCGCTTACAATTGTTTTCCTCTAAAGATGCTCAAGTATATTCATTTGGTTCCATTTTTTTAGTATTTAATGTTGCCTCAATCTGACACTGTTGATTCCTTTCTTCAACAATGTGTAGGTCAATGAAGAACATAAAACATTTAAGGTATCCATAACCTGATACCTTCCTTATCTCTAATTGCACCAATGTACATAAGAAGTGTAAAGCTATTCCAATGTGATAAAACTTGTATACTAGGTAATTTTTAGTTTAAGATAAAAAAATGTTTTGGCATTCGCAACTTAAATTTTTTAACCTATTCCAAAATTTATTGCCATCATTATTAATAACCTATCCACAAATCCATTGTGCCTAAACTCCATGCAACTGCTAGTATTTATTTGTATTGCCCTAAAGTTTTTTTTTTTTTCTTTTGCCAAAGTCATTAAATTTAAGGCTGACAGCAGACTCTGACCTAGCTGCCGTGAAGAGACCGTTTGAGGCTTATTGGGGAAGGCCATGCAAGCAATAATCTCATACTGTAATAATGCAGTCTTACTTACAAGATCTGATTTAGCATGCCAGTTGCCATGAATGGGCTAGAAACTTTGCATTGAACATGCTCTATTATGGATAATAGATAAATAGCGGCCCCGATGCTGGTACTGCAAATAGAGTAAAATGGCGGGGCTACTATGTCATTAAGACATCAACCGACGCAAGCCCGTTTACTGAGTTAATTCATACAAGAAAACTTGTGGTTTCCATCTACAGGTGTACCGTATTTATTGGCTTCAGGTCTTATATAATTAACTGGAACATAAGAAATGGTGTGCATAAGTTGTAAGTGACTATTGTCAATATTCTTTGCTTTCGTTTGATTTGCTAGCCATTTTCTACCGTGTTCAGAGGTTAATGCTTGACCTAATTTCAAGTATCCTGTAATTGTTTTGCTTGGTTTCATCATAGATTGGGGTTTCTTTGTTCCTTTATGGGTAGTTGATGACCAGTCTTACTGATTATTATTTTCTAAATGAGAGAAAGTATTCAAAAGTTGATCTGTTCAATTTACTATTCAAAGTATGGGAATAACATTTTTTGTTTATTGAATGAATGTGAATTACAATAAGAGACGCATTGCATCAGGTTCCTACCATTGTAGTGGCAAATAAAATGAATGATATTGTAATTAATTAATGTAAAGACTAGTTTTAATTTGTTAATCCGTGTAGTACCTAAACAATCCAATACAACAAATGGCGTGTCCTCTATATTATGCTTCTATAAAATCACTGACATGCATATCCATATGACATCTACACAATAGTATCAATACACTATTTTAGTATCCTATGAGAATAATTTTAACAAAGTATTGGGAATGAAGAGACATTATTTTAGAGAGAAATAACATATAGTTATCGTGATTTTGTAAAACTATATTGATTGTGATTTTGGGATAAGGAATTTATGCATCTAAGGGAAACTTGTCTAGTAATTTATGAGGGATAGAAGTGAACATTTTTTTTTTTGCAATGGTGATGCTTGAGTAGCTTTTTTTGGCAGCTTGCAATCCATGTTAACTGTATTCTTCACAAGTTGACCATTATCATTGTATAAATTGTCTTGCAACATTGTTTACTAATGTGCTTGCAACATGGCTTGCATTTAATTCATTGGCATTTGTAGTGAAGAAACAAATAATGTGATTGATCAATAGATATGCAATTAGAGAATTGTCAAGTCTTTTAAAATGTTTCTTTAACAAACATTGTGTAGGTGTTTTGAGATTGTATTTTGGTACATAACTATTTTATAGGTTGCAAATAGATATTTTATAGGTTGCAAATAATAATGTCGACAAACTGAGAGTATAGTTTAATTTTACAATTTCTTAAATTTTATTGCATTTTGTATTAAAAATGAATGCATTAAATTCATGCAAATGCATTTGTATAGTTGCAATGAAATAATTTACTTCAAACAAGATGTCTACATGTTTTTGAAAATTTTATCATGGGTTGTTCCAAAAGACTTTTATTATTTTTAAGAACTTTGGGAGCTATAAAAGATTGATGAAACTTTTATCATTAAATATGACAATAGTTATCTTGAACATGTTTTGTTGCCTCTTAGTAATGATGGTTCCTTTTGGGTTTACTTCATGTATCTAAAGACAGTATATTTACATAGTATTATTGTCAACAAAAAGAACACTGTTATGATATACTCGTAGTGCAAATGCCAATGAGTATCTAAGTGTTAACTAGTTCCAACACAAATATTCAATTTTTGTATAGGTTGACTTGCATACATAGTTACAAAGCAAGCAAAAGGGATCCACCATGCTTTGAAATAAAATGTGTATAAGAAAAATGAAATTTTGTGTAGCAAGGAAATTATTCAAGATGTCAATAGTCTTATCTATCAATATAAAAAGGGAAGATTGTATTTATAGAGACAAAGCCTTTAATCTTTCTTTGATATTCTTCAGGAAGCTTCTTGAAGAGAGGAGCAACCAATTGTGGAAAATTACTACCAGTATTACCTAATAGCACGCCACGTAGAATAGACAAATCCTTATACACAATGTCTTCAGGAATTTAAATGTTGAATTCTTTCATTTCAATCAATTAGTTGTATATGATCAATGCGATTCAACAAACTTGTTTACAAAGTGAACATATTCTGAACTAAGTTTGACATGAAGAACAAAGCAAAGCAATAGGGAAAACTACTGCTATCGTTTGCAAGGCCCAGCCAGGTCAAGTTTTACCACCAGCTGAAATGCACAAAACTACAATTACTACAAGTAACTTCATGATCATCCCTTTTTCTTAAATGCAATCCCCTTCTTTTAGTAAGCATCTTGTATCTCAGTAGATAAACATCGATCTAATCCTATATTATTGCTTGCGCTTCACTCTAAAGCTGCCTCCAATAGCCAACAAGGGCTGAGGTTTGTTATGATCCATGTCAACAATATCAGCCACCAGCTACTCATACTATATAATTTCACGTACAGGATTGATATTCCCCACATCATGAACTAGAAATTCAGTTGCACCATCTGTTCGAGCTAGGCGGTGGAGAGCTTGATATAAAATAGCACAAGCTCTTGTTTTTTCACCATTGCTAGTGCAAAAGTTGATGAACTCATCAATTCGTTGTTTCTGCTCCTGCTCTAGGCTTGGATCGGAATAGCCCCCAATATACAGCACACTGAATGCGCCTTCATCCAGTAGAGTTTCATCTTCCCTATCCAAGGCCAAGTTTTCCCTTTTTGCAGGGAGGAACTTTGTGGCCTGTGTTTTTCAAAGATTGTCCAATGGATCTAGTGGATCTAATGGATCTTAAATGAATATCTGCAGGAGATTCAATTATTTGCATTGTTGGATGCAGAAGGCTGGTCCGTTTGTTACTTTTCTTTTTCTGGAATCGCCAAATTGGGCAAGCACGACGAAGCTAGTAATCCGGCTTTAAAAAAGGTGATTGTGCATCACAATAGCCTAGTATTTTCAGTGGGATATTTCATATTTGGTATGATGTTCCTTGATGCAGGGTGTAGATATTTGCCCTACCTTTAGAACATTTATCCTGAAGAACTGAAAATATTTGTTTACAATTACACCAAATATCCAATCTTTTGGGTTAACGTTGATGGATTATGCAGTTTGTTTGTCTGGTTGTAGAGATCATATATGTTCACATCGTTCATTTGCACAGCCAGGCTTTCAGATAGAAACTTTTTGGATTGTTAAAGTAGCAGGTAGGTAGTCTTCTAAGGAATCTCTGCTTGCCAGCCCTGGATTTCATAAAAGGCTTGATTGAGTCTTGAGCTGCACTTTGAATAGAGCAATATAATTATTGCAGGAAAGGAAACACTTTGTGGAATGCTTGCAGAATAATGGAAATGCTTTTTCATCGTACACAATGTTTGAAAGACCTATGGTTCCAAATCGATTTCTTTTGCAAGATTGTTAGGTCCATATTCTACGTTGCTTTTCTATTTCTATCCATTTTCATTGTGTTTTACAATATTAATGCTCCTTGCTACATGATTCTGAAAGTGTATGCTTTAGCAAATATATGGAATTTTCATCAATCAATTATTTACTCTCTATGTGAACTAAACTTGTAATTAATTCCTTTCATTCTCATTGATGTTCATTATATCATTCTGCTTGAATACAATATTACAAGGCATTTCATAGGGTGGCATCATCTTTTGTTCTCCATTGTTATTATGATAGGTAGAATGAAAAATGGAGTGTTCAATTTGTTTTGTGTTGTAAATAGAAGGCATTATGACTGATGGTTTGTTTTTATCGATCCTTTTCTTATATTAGGCATGATTTTTCCACAGTCTATGAAGATGATTTAGAGTACTTTTAGATTCAATTATGTAGTATTTTTGCATCAATGTTTTGAATCTCACTCCGTGATCCATTGGCAGGATAAAGCAATTTTTTTGAGTTCTTGTTCTCCGCACCCTTTTTTCTCTTTTCTTTTTAAGGACATACTTCTGTAATCCAACTCAATTCTTTTTGTCTCATCCTGATGATGGATCACAGAGTGTGATTTGAAATGCTGATGCAAAAAACTTACATAGTTGAATCCAGAAGCACTTTGAATCCTTAGCATAGTTAATTGATATGCTTAAGCTATGATCTTTGCCTTAGCCAAAAAGACATTTTCACCAAATGCGGCAAGTGAACTACATGAAGACAGTGGAAAATATTATGCATAAATTTGATTTTAGGCCACAATATAAATTTTTAGACATGAGCAAGATCTGGCTTCTAGATCATCGTTGACTCTGATACAGTATACTATTAGATACTTATGAGGCCAAAATAAATGATTCATGAAACCAAAAGAACAACACAATTATGGTAGTATTTTCTACTGCTTTGTATTCCAAGTTACATGAGAAAATTGTCTTTGAGGTATGCAACTAATATTTGTGTAGTGCAAGACCTTTGACATTTTTCTCATGAAAATTATAGTTTAATTTTAAAAATGATGTAGATCAGTACTTCATGATTTAATTGTGTGCATGTTTTTCTCTCAACGTTTCGGATCATACTCCATGATCCATCATTAGGAGAAGAAAGAGCAAGAGGAGAAAAAAAACACACAGTATTAAATCCTGGAACACTGATCTACATTCATTATAGACTGTGGAAATCTGATGTCTTTAAAAATGATGTCAACAAATATAAAGACTCAAATAACCAGCAAATTTTCTTTTGTTTGGAGCCCTTGCACTAAATGTTATTGCTAATTGCTATTATAATCTTTGTTTGATTTTGCAAGACTGCCCCTATATTTGTTGTGCAGTGAACAATGTTGAACCTTCTAAGTTTCTACATTCATATGATAAGGACTAACCCATTATGTATCATAATGTTATTAGAGCTAAGAGAATTCCTTGCACACAAAATAACCTTTACATAGTCCAAACTCATGTTTTAGTATTAGATGCTTGAAAATTGAGAAAGCTTTACTCTAAAAGCTAATAAAAACGTATTTATTTCAGGAAAGTCACTCTTGTCCATTTGTTCCTTGTTTCTTGTGAGTAAAAGTCTTATAGGAAACAAGAACCTTATTGAGGGATCTTGATAAAACTGTCACAATTATAGTATAGAGTATCAAAGAAGATCATTTAATAAGGATTTGGTAAAACTATACAAGTTGCATAAAACTTAAAAGTATCAATAAGAAGTTTTAATTTCTAGCTTGATTAGGTCGTACACAACTATCATAAAGTATTGAATCAAGCATTAAAACAGTATAAGGAAAGAATAAAGGTAATCATATTGATGCCTAAGGAGTCTCTAGAGTAGACTAATGGGCACAAAAGTACATCTAGCAGTAATAGCAAATAAAGGAGTTCTAACAACATCTCCCCCACAACAAAAGTAGCAAGAAATCTTATAATGAAATGTAAATGATAAAACAAAAAGTTAAACCTAAAGTTTTCCTTTTCTATGCATGATGCAACCCTCAAATTTTTAATTTTCACATTCTCTGGACTGCACTTTAAGGAGCAATTCTCCACCATGAAAATGGTGGCATTCGAGGGAAAATAAGGAACAGTTTTCCTTCAAGATTATATTGAAGTTATAATCATACACAAAATTCTTCTTGCAATTCACATGATGTGAAACTTGATGTCTGAAAAATAGCGCTGTAAAAAGTTCCTTATAGAAGCATAGATCCATTTATTTGCCATTGGACAAACATCAAAATCTACAACCTCAAACTAATTCATGTCAATAAAAAGTTAACCATAAAAGTTATCCTATTCTATGCAAGATGCAACCATCAACATTTGTATTTTCACATCTTCTGCACAACACATTTGCAGCAATTCTCAACCATAAACATACATGCACTAAGGTAAAATGAAGGATGTATACTTCAATATTGTATTGTTGCAGCTCCAAACTATTGGCAGAAGCACCAATCTGCAGAAAAATAGAAAAAAAAACAAGATGCCAACAAATAAAACAAGAACAAATTCAGAGAAATAGTCTTTTCATTATAGTTCCAGACTTGATACAATGATTACATCTCAGAAAAACCCATACATATTCTTCAGAAAATCCATTCCCATTTTCTCTTTTTTGTTCCTCTTCATTTCCCTTAAAACTCAGCTCCCCCCAAACTTAAACTAAAAAACCAACTAAAAATAGCCCCCCAATCAGTATGCAGCTAACCTGGCCAAAGATCACTCACAACCCAAAAAAAGGAAAAAAAATCCAAAACTGCCACAATGAAATGGAAACAGCAGAAAAGAACCCAAAAATAACAATTTCCTTAAATTCCACTTAGAACGTGGGCAGGAGAAATTAAGGGAGATGCTCTGCATCATTCTCCCCTCCTTTGAGAAAATCTAAACCTCCTGGTTCTGGTCGACTGTATCTCTTGGATACGCTCTAAAAAATCTGTAGCTTCTTGACTATTATGTGGGCTTATTGGCAAAGCGACCAAGTCTACTACTCCCTTAGGATTTGCTCCATATACAATTTGAAATCCAGACTTCCCTGTAGATCTATTAATGATGGAATTATATGCAAATTTAGCTTGAGGAATCACCAAATCCCATTGTTGAGGATTGTCCCCAACTAAACACCTTAATAGGTTGCCCAAGCTCCTATTTACCACTTCTGTTTGACCATCAGTTTGGGGATGATATGTTGAACTGAATTGCAATTTTCTATTCAATCTTTTCCACAAAACTCTCCAAAAGTGGCTTAAAAATTTGGTGTCCCTATCACTAGTTATGGTTTTTGGAATAGCATGCAACCACACAATTTCTCTAAAGAACAAATGGGCCACTTGACTTGCATCATTAGTCTTCTTACAAGGAATGAAATGGGCCATTTGAGAAAAACGGTCCACTACCACAAACACCGAATCATTACCTCTTTGGGTTTGTGGAAGACCTAGGACAAAATCCATGGAGATATCAGTCCATGGTTCTCTTGGCACTAGTAAAGGCATGTATAGGCCAGTATTTTGATGTCCTCCTTTTGCCACTTGACACACCTTGCAAGCAGCAACAAATCTGTCCACATCTCTCCATGTTAGGCCAGAAGAATTTCTCACTTACTGCTCTGAAAGTCTTATCTCTTCCAAAGTGACCTCCCAACCCATTTGAATGCATCTCTTTCATGAGTTGTTCCCTCCTAGACCCAAAGGGAATGCAGAGTTGATTCTCTTTAAACAAAAATCCATCCAACAATAAGTAGTCTTCAAATGGATGCATAGATGAATGGTCTTGACTGCTGAGAATGGCATATATGTGACCAAAGTTTGGATCATTTGTATATGCATTCTTCATTTCTTCAAATTCAACTAATACATGATTTATTACAACCAATAAATGTTGCCTTCTGCTCAATGCATCAGCCACTACATTAGTTTTACCACTCCTGTGTTGTACAACAAAAGTATAAGCCTGCAAGAATGAAGCCCATTTGGCATGTTTGTCAGACAGCCTACTTTGTGAATTTATATATTTCAAGGCTTGGTTGTCAGTCATTAAGATGAACTCTCTATGGAGAAGATAATGTCTCCAATATTTTAATGCTTGTACCACTACATATAATTCTTTATCATAAGCGGTATACTTCTTTTTGGCTTCATTTAACTTCTCACTAAAAAAGGCCATAGGCTTTCCCTCTTAGCTCAACACTCCCCCAATAGTTGCACTTGAAGCATCACACTCCACTGTAAAAAGCTTCTCAAAATCTGGCAAAGAAAGAATAGGTGCTTTAGTAACCTTCTTATTGAGTTGTTCAAAGCTCACATCAGCTGCTCTGGTCCAAGTGAAATCCTTCCCTTTAGTGTAATCAGTTATTGGTGCACTAATGCCACTAAAATTGTTAATGAATTTCTTGAAGAAATTCACCAACCCATGGAAGCTCTTAACCTCAGTGATACTTTGAGGAGTAGGTCACTCAAGAACAACCTTGATTTTTTCTGGGTCCATGCTCAATCAATCTGCTGAAATAATATTTCCCAAAAATACCAACTTATCCTTGCAAAATTCACTCTTTTCAAGGTTGATAAACAACCTTTCTACTCTAAGTATGTCAAACACTATTTTTAAATGTTCTAAATGCTCCTCCATATTTTTACTAAAAATTAGGATATCATCAAAATAAATTATGATAAATTTTCCAATATGTATTCTGAATACCTAGTTCATTGTTCGCATGAAGGTAGATGGAGCATTGGATAGTCCAAATGGCATCACCATCCACTCATATAATCCATCTTGCATTTTGAAGGTCATCTTCCACTCATCACCTTCATGGACCCGAATCTGATGGTAACCACTTCTGAGGTCAATTTTGGAGAAGACTTTAGCACCTGACAAACGATCTAATAGGTCATCCATTCTAGGTATGGGGTATCAATACTTCACAGTGATTTTGTTAATGGTTCTAGAATCCATACATAACCTCCATTTACCCCCTTCTTAGGAGAGAGTAGAGCAGGTGTGGCACATGGACTCATGCTTTCTCTTACAAATCTTTTTTTCAATAATTTAATAATTTGTCTCCTCATTTCCTCATTTTCTAGCAGAGACAGCCTATAAGAAGCTTGGTTTGGAAGTTTGGCACCTGGGATAAGATCAATTTGATGGGTAATGCTTCTGGATGGAGGTAAACCAGCTGGTAGATCAGATGGTGTCAAATCAGAATATTGTTGTAACAATTCTTATCTTCAATGGAATTATCTGCTGATCTGAATTATTATTCTCTAGAGAATACAATAGATAGCAAATCTCACCCTTAGATTCTCTACAAAATTATTTACACCCCACTATGGTCAAAGACAAGTCTTTAACTTTAGTTTTCACTTCTCCTTTGAATGGTTTCAATACATGGAGTTTACCCTCTTGTTGAATCTCATAGGTGTTTTCTCTACCATGGTGAGTTACATTTCTGTCATATAACCAAGGTCTCCCCAATAACAGGTGACAATCATCCATAGGTACTACATCACATAACACTCTATCCCCATAAGGACCAATTTTGAAGTCAACTAGACAAGATTGGTTCACAAGCACACTAAGATCCTTTTTTAACCAAGAAATTTTAAAAGGATTTAGTTTTGGAATAAATACTAGCTGTAATTTTTGCACCATTTCTGTACTTACGAAGTTGTCAATGGATCCTCCATCAACAATTACTTTGCACACATTATCTTTACACTTGCATTGTGTCCAAAACACACTATTCCTTCTCCAATCAGTCGTGGGAGTTTCCTTGTCATCGGTAACCAAAGTTCTATTCAACATTAGATTCTCACCTATTTCTACTTCAACTTCTTCTCTCAAGGGCTCTTCTCCTTCTTCCTAGACGACCATTGCTCTCCTGGGATTTTGAGGGTGATGAATTTTCACCTCAACAATTTTTGGCGACCACGGTGGGACTCGATTCAAAGACTTGGGTCTTTGTTTTCTAAATCTTTGCCCTTCATTTTCTAATTTTGGTGGTAAATCACAAAAATATCTACTCATAGGAGCATGAATCTTCCATTTGGCAACTCTACTGGTGGATCTTTCTTGAATCTTTGTCCTTGTAGATCATGGCAGCCCTTGGTATATATGTGCACCTGAATATTCAAAGAGATCTACCCTTTGTGACTTGGGATTCAAGTCCTCTTGTTCTTCAACCACAGGGTCAGGTTCCTGACACAACATGGAAGGTACTGCCCCACTTTCTTAGAGATGGCTCTAGTTTCCCTGCAGATCACATTCAAGATGTTGCAAATCTATGCTCTGTTCATAATGTCACAACTAAAAATCATGCTCTCTTGTTGTTGGCATCATCCCTTAAAGGTAAAGCAAAAGAATGGTATAGAAGTTTGCAGTCTGGTTCGATCACTAGATGGGATCAGCTTGGGGAACTCATCTACAATCATTTCAGAGAAAGGACAGATGTCAGCACTCTCACCCAAAACCTGATTACAATCAAGAGGCATCCAATGGAGCCCATACATGATTTCAATTCAAGATTTGACAAGGTATGGAAACAAATTTCTATAGACATGAGGGCCCCTCCAGTCTTTGCTTTCTTGTATTATTTAAAGGCTTTAGACCCTGAGATCTCTATCATGATACAATCCTTAGGAGGTGAAACTCTCCCTCAGTCATATGGTCTTGCCATTAAAGCTGAAATTAATCTTATATTGTCTAGTAAACTACCTCCTCTGCCCTTAAAACAGCCAATACCTCATGCAAATAGCCTGTCTCATGCCCTTTCTTGTAGCTAGATACATGCAAATTTTAGTCCACCCACCCTCCCTACTGATTTGCCAAATCATGAGGAGATGAGTGCTTTGAAAGAACTAATTAAAACCCTCTCCCATGAGATCAATGAGTTAAAAGGTAAAAACATATACCATGCTAATCTATGTTTAATGCCTCAAGATTCTTATGAACAACAATATGAATATAGCCAGAGAATGCCCAATTGTCTTGAAAATTACCCTTTACAAGCCTCCATAGCAGCAAATCAGCCCAATGAAGCCATAGACCAGGTTCTTTGTCACTTTGACATTCACGAAGGATCAAGTATCAAGAATCAAATTACAAGCAAGAAAGTGGCTCCTATGTGTCCTTCTGGTTACTAGCATCAAGAATATGTGGCAAAGGGAGATCCAGAGTTACTGTCAAATCTTAAATCAGATTCAAAAGATGCTAATGAGGTGAGGTTTCTAGAAGCTAAAAAGTACTACAAGGGCTTTGAAGCTGAAAAGTACTGGGTCCATGGTGATGCTACCTCTGTATTCCATTTTGAGAAGGTTACAAATGACATTATACCAAATGAGTGTCTTTATTATTGCAATGAAGTTTCACACCTACAGGAGGAAGGCACAGAGATGCATGGGCAACATTTGGAGCATGATGAGGATTTGTTCTCACTTTTCCAACAAGGCTATCAACTACTAAATGAGGAAGATCTTGCAATTGAAAGAGTACAAGGTTCATTTGTAAGGCTCATAGCAAATCATGGAGAAAATGTTGAAACAAAGGAAGATTCAAGAACTAATTTATTTACTATTTTTGCAAATGGTTATTGTCTTCTTCTTGATGAAGTTTTGCTTCTACCAGATGATGAGATTCAAAGAGACATTTGCCACAGTATAGAACCACATATGATGTCACAAACATAGTTAGATTCTACATATTTCTTCTTGCACGAAGGGATCCCAATCAGATCCAGGACTATTCTGGGCAGTTCTGTCACTTGTCAGCTAGATCTTGATGCTATCATGGATCATCATTCGGATGAAGAGTCAACAAAAGAGGTCACTAATGAGTTTCTGGTAGTAGAAGTTTTCAAATGCAAACAAAGGAAAGAGTTTTAGTGTTTTATTTTCCATCCCTACCCTTCACTAATGCAGGAACAACATGTAGGTCAGCCTGACTGGTGTTTTGAAGCAAAAAGAGACTCTCCTAAGTGCAAAGAAGTAAAAAGGTACAAAAGATTGTTGTATTTCTTCATACAGTTTATCTGGTTCATTTTCAATTTGATGTGGATAAATTGGAGCAACATAATCAGACATGGCAGCTATTTTGCTGTTCTGGTGAATGGATATGTTCCTGTATGTTTCAGTTGTCAGTAATTTGGTTTCAATGTTCAGAATAAGCTACAGTAGTAGCATTAGTTTTAGTTTCAGTTAGTTTTGTTTTCAATAAGTCTCAACTACAAAGCAGAATTGAGAATCTTGCTTCAGTCTCAGTGTTTTAGTCATGTCCTAGAATGAGAGCCAATTTCTGTAGTTCAACTCTATATCAGTTTCAAGGTTTCAGTCATCATCAGTTATGGTTGGTTGGTTTCAGTTGCAGAGTGTGTGTTCAGCAGTGCTTCATTTCAGCTTCATGCCTTTTTTGAGTAGTTTTCATCAGTTTGATTGCATAAAATAGAAGTTTCAGATCTATTTCAATTAGATGGATGTTTCAGAATATTCATGACTCTATTACCGAATGATTAAGGCACTAATATGCAAAACCAGAAATTTTGGGTTCAAGTGAGCGGGCTCACTTTCCCAGCCAGTCGCCAAAATTGGTGAGAATATTTTCAGACCACAGTGATTTGTTTTTGTAATAAGGATCACCCTTCATAGAGATAGGGTTTTCCAAATGAAATAAATGCTCGGTGGCCATCGGATCAATGAAAATTGCCCAAGCAGTGGAACCCACCACGTGGCCGCTGCGGAGAAGAGATAAAAGTTGGTTTTATTTTTATAAAATTCATAAATGCTAAGGATTCATGAAAGTCTTAAGAAGGAAGGCAAAATCATTAAATAACTTGTGGGCCCTCCTTTAAAGCTAAGAATCATTTAAATAAATGTAATGGAGTTTCATTTGTTTCAAAAATTATCCGAGAGTGACACAAGTTGCAAAAGGTAATAGTTGAAACTTAAAACGATGCGGAGAGTAGCACGTGGAGGCTGCAGTAAAAAGGAGCAAAATGAAGAAGTAGAGCCCCCAAAATGGATAAACCTGAAGGCAATAAATAAATGTCTTGTTTCATTTTTCAAGTGTTTCATGAGAAGTCATGAGGAGTCTTTTATTATTAAAAGTTTCTTATTAGACACATGTGGGTCCCTCCTTTAATAAGTTGAAACTTATTAAATGTATGAGTCTCATTTTAAAATAAGCTACGGGAGATGATTTTAGTTTTAAATAAAGATTAAATCTTTATTAATAAAGGGAGTTACATGTGGGGCCCTCCAATTATTAAGTGGATCTTTATTAAGTGAAATTTTATTAAGAACTATAATGACTCTATTTTATGGGAGATACAAATGTGCAACCACTTTATTTCCTTTCATGAGAGAAACTTAGAATCATGCAGAGCAAGGCACGTGGAGACACCTGAGCAGCAATAAAAAGAGTTTTAGAATCATGTGGAGTCCAACATGTATCAGATGCGGAAGGAAAAGAGAGCAGCTTAAGAATCATGCAGAGTCCAACATGTGTTAGATGTGGAAGGAAAAGAGAGGAGCTTAAGAATCATGCAGAGAGCACCATGTGCAGGCTGTGGGAGAAACATATTGCAACTCAAAATTGATGCAGGAGGAGCCATGTGGAGCAGCCCGAGCACAGGAGAAATAATAAAGTGTTTTGTTTCATTTTTAAATTGCATCATGTCTCATGAGAAATCTTTTAAGAGTCTTTTATTAATAAAAGTTTCTTATTAGATACATGGTGGTGGGCCCATTATAAGTTGAATACTTTATTAAATTAAGGGAATAAGTCTCTTGTTTTAAAAGACACAGCAAAATAATAAAGTAAGACTTTATTATTCTTATTTTGTTCTTCCACAGGAATAAAAGATGAAACCCTAAAATGAGCAGCAATGTTTCATTCTTATGAGCAAACTATAGGAAGTGATGGAGGCAAGTGATTTTCTTCATGCCACAGAGATATTTTCAGCCATGGAAGTAACAGAAAGCTACAGTTCAGTTCTGATTTTCCGTTGCCACTTCAATTGCAGTTGCATTTTCCTAGATTTTATGCCAGATTTTGCAGAGTTTTAATTGCAAAGTTTGCCAGAGGCCATTGAGATTTTGTTGAGTCTTTTAGGTTTAAATGGGAAGATCTGAGACACAGCTGAGAGAGTTCTTCATATATACAGAGTTCTACATTTTTTAGATGAGATTTTGGAGCAGCAGACATAGATTTTCTTGTTGCCTACCAATTGTTTCTTTATGAGAATGTAACAATTATTTTGTGCAGCAACTTTTACCTTTGTAACTTGTTGTTATTCAACTAATGAGATGGTGTTATGTGCATATGAGTGTCTCTATTTTCTATTTCTTATGTCTGATATCTCTATTTCTCTGCCTCTATTAAGCATGTTTTTGAAACTGAGTCTTAATCATGCATTGATGCTCTTTAATTCTAGTTAAAGCAACTAATTGTTTCAAATCTGGCGGATCGCCTTAGATTAGGCATTTATTTTTTGCAATCTTGTTTTCCTTCTGACCTTTTTCTCAAAACCCCACTGAAAGAATGAAAGAGCTAACTTCCTTAAAATCTGGAGGTCACTCTAAGGAGCAATCCCACGTCTTAGAGTTTCCCATGTTGCTGCTGGATTAAACCCACAGATTTATGCATCAACAATCTTCATGTGATAATTTGGCCTCAAGGGCCTGCAACCTCCTAAGTACTTCATCTGCAACATTGTCTCGCCTTCTAGCACTTCTTCGACCTCTTCTACCCCAGGTTCCCCTCTGGGCCATTAAAGATGCTCTGATACAAAAATGATGCAGCTCCAAACAATTGACAGAAGCACCAATATACAGAAAACAGAAAAAAAAAACCAAGATACCAACAAATAAAACAAGAATAAATTCAGAGAAATAGTCTTTTCATTATAGTTCCAGACTTGATGCAACCATTACATCTCAGAAAAAGCCATACATATTCTTCAGAAAATCCATTCCCATTTTCTCCTTTTTGTTCCTCTCCGTTTCCCTCAAAACTCAGCTCTCCCCAAACTTAAACCAAAAGACCAACTAAAAATAGCCCCCCAGTCAACATGCAGCTGACCTATAGACCACTCACAACCCAAAAAAGGAAAAAAAAAAACCCAAAACTACCACAATGAAATAGAAACAACAGAAAAGAACCTAAAAATAGCAATTTCCTTAAATTCCACTCAGAACGTGGGCAGGAAAAATTAAGGGAGATGCTATGCATCATGTATTAAAGTTACCATTATACCCAAAAGTCTTCTTGAATCTTTCATATGGTATATAATTTAATGTCTAAAAATTAGCTGTCAAAAATTTTTTAAAGATGCATTAATGCATTAATTTGTTAGCAAAACAAGATCTGTAACTTCATATTACATCATCACCAAAAGCATTTAGTTAAAAATGGACGTGATCAAATAGTAAATCAGTTCCTTTTGCAAAATGATTCAGTTGTCTAACTGTTTATACATTATAAAATGCCACATCAATAAAAAAGTTCTTTAAATTACATTTACTGATAGAAGTACATTATGGAGTTCCAGACAGTTATATTTGAGCCCGACCCAGGTTTGATGGGATAAGATGGAGCCTATACCGGGTATTCAATCCCAAAAATGTGGTCCATGCTTACCCCGCACCCGCAAAAGGCCCCGTATTAGTTCATCCATGTCTTGGAAAGTAAAAATAACTATAGCTTATCCAAACACTGCCTGTAGCACAAGCTTACCTCACACTGTGTCAAAGGCGGCCTATAACCTCATCCAAGATTTACTAAGACAAAATAAACACATCACATCCAAGATTCACTTAGTTGAAAAAATAAACCTCATACAAGATTTGCCAGGCAAATCAAAAAACTACACATGGAATTTTGCACTGACATTGAATATGGCATTGAAGCAACTGGGTATTCCAGTACTTCTCTCTTTTTCACTTTTTTCATTAAAGCCTCCATCCGTTTCTGGTCATTTCATCTGCACAACATATTGATATGCTTTCTGTACAACATATTGATATGCTTCCTTTCTTGAAGAAGTCAAGCTTCCAAGAATGAAATAGCTTGCCTTAGCATGTGTTTGTAATAGACATATACAAATACATATATAATGCCATGAGCAAAAGTCTAATATGCACTGAATTCTAATATTTATCACCATACTACCATTAATGTGCACCTATAAGGAAATCCAATCCAAGGATGTGTAGACATTAAATTTAGATCGTTCCTCATTAAGGCTAAACTGTAGCAAATTCCTAAGATTTTCGGCTTGACAGGTCAAGCATAACTTATAGAAAATATTATCTTTCTTCTATTAGAAGCTATCCGAGGGAGCCCAAGCAAAGCAAACCCACAGAAAATAAAATATATACCATAACAAAGGAGAAAACATGATTTTTGGCATAGAGCACTGATTGTTTAGTAGTTTTTGGTAATTTTGAATGCATTTGACCTATTTAATTTTCCGGCCTTTGCCGTGGCCGACTCTTTAGGACCTGCTAAGTCCGAATCTCCATGGTTGGTATGGGTTCCTGACCTTGAACCTGACTTTCCTATAACTATGGTTTGTGTCAAACTTCATTAAACATTTAAGGCATTTTTTCAGAAAACTAAATAGAAAAATATGAACTACAGAAAAATTGAAATCAATGATAATTCTTCTTCCATTGGAACTTTTTATTGCTCGGATGAAAATAGTCGCTAACGGGTAAAAATGAGACCTCACAATGGGATGAACATTCACCCAAACCAGCCAATGATAGTGTTTCCCGAATTAAATACAATGTAATTATGGTCTAAAATTCTTCACTGTGCTCCCCCAAGTTCTCTCCCTTAAAACAAAGTAACCCAGGTAGTGTTTTATGCCCATCAAATGGCAAAGCTCATTTACAATCCTAATTCATTAGGGCTTCAGAGAACCAAAAACAAAAAAGAGGATTTTAGAGCGTATGCCAGAAATTATATAACTGAATTTTGAAAGGGCAAAAATAAAAGCTTGTGAATAGAAAAGAAAGGGTTCCACAGCCCAAAACTATCGTTTTTATAAAAGAATGCTGAAAAAGCTAAACATTTCTTAGTACATACAAAACAAATGAACAAATTTGATACCAGTCTTTAGAAAGCCCTAAATTTCTCGCAGAAGAACGCCCAAAATAAGCTCCAATTGCACCAAAAAGAATGAGAGCCAAGGTCGAAACCCCAGAAAGGATTGAAACCCTAACAACATACTGAGAGGTAAAAGCCGTAGAGATCAAAGGCAACGCTGCTCCAATAGCAAACGCCCAAGGCCGATGTGAAAGCTGCTAGATTAGGGTTTGGAAGGCTCTCTTTTTCTTCCTTTGATAATACAATTGGAGATGCGGGAGGCATCAAAAACAGGACAAGCTACGGTAGCCAACACCTTCACGGCCGCCGCCTAATTACAAACCCTAAAACCTTCGACACTTCAGGCTGTGAAACTTCAATTCATAACTTCAATTCACAGACAAAATAGCCATTACTAAATTTAACCAATACACCCACTACAAGCCTGAATAAAAAACAACACCCACCTCAGAATTAATCAGAAAAATCCCACCCAAGTCAAATCCAAGAAATCTCAGTCGCAATTTTCAGCTCTGAAATGAAAAAAAATACGATAAAAATTGCCCGTGTTGATCTGAGAGTCTATGTGTTATATTTTTGCAGAGGCTTTTACCACAAACAATCTTTTCAACGAAGTTTATGAGACTTGCACGCCAAGTGCCAACTGTCCATTCTACCCCTAACATAATACGAGCTCATTTATTTTATTGCACCGGCAGAAAGCAGAAAATTGATGGGACAATGTAGTTTTGAAAGGAATTAAATATTTATGAAAATGATTTTTCTCCTTACTATTCATAATATATATAAACCAATTATAAGAAAGAAAAATAGTATTTTTAGAATTACCTAAAATAAAAATTAAATTTAAACTATAGAACTTCTTGCAAAAAATTTAATTCTTTGCTATGATTGGTTAAATTAATTGAAATAATTGCATCCAAGGGATGCATAAGTAATCCTGCCTATGACAGGAACTAATAATTATGTGCAGTCAAAAAACTACAAGAAACACAAAGAAACAAACTAAAAACAAAACTAAACACAGAGCCTAAACAATGTATGACAAGAGGCATTAAACCAGATACAACCATAGATACATGAGTGTTATTCATCACTTTGAAGAAACAAGGAAAAGTGCTGATACAACACTCTGAAACAAATGGCCTTGCAACATGAAGGAACATAGGGAAACAACCCCATGGCTAGACATATGTCAACAACTATAGAAAAAAGGGTCCAGGAATTCCTTTTGGAATGCTGATAAAAACTGCTACTGCTGAAGTTGCTACAGCAGTTAAACTTCACACAGATCAACACGTTAGAAGGTACTCCTGCTGCAACAAACACTGGAAGAAAAATCTGAAGACATCCTCCAACCGAGCTCTTCATATGACCCTGTCAAAAACCTCTCCAAAGCAGATTGTGCATGTCCAGGAGCCGCAGCGAACAACCAACAGAGCTCTTTGACAGCCTATGCAATTAAAAGGAAACCTTCTCCCGTGTAGGCTAAAAATCTCTGGCAACTTCCAAAACGTATATAATGCAAAGGGTTTTATTTGGAGTGCTAAGATTTAATCCTCCTCTAGGGACATTAGTAGCAATTAGGGACACAATGAGATCCTTGGAGAAGAGGAACCCCATATCTGTAGGCCAATCCACTGATAATAACTCTGGTAAAACATAATGAAAAACCAAAGGCTTTGTTGCATAAAAACAGGCCAAGAAACCATGAATCTCACCCACACCAAACTTCCTTTAACAAGATTCCTTAGCATAACCCCAAACAACAGAAGCTACCACTGTAGCGAAATAGAATACTTGATAAGAATATCTCCATATACCCAGTAAGATCACTAGCACAATGAATTTAACAATCAATTCATAAAAAGTATAATTTTATTTAACTTTGGATCCAAATCCCTATTTCTTTGAAGCTGAAGCAATTGGATTTTAACATGCTGGATTTGATCACCCATTTTCCATTTTTTCTTTGAATCTCTCTGCAGTTGTATAAATAGAGAAACAATTTACATGAAGACGTCAAAGTAAATCCTTACAATTCTTGCTTCCTGATGAGAAATAGTTTTAGAAAAAATTGCCAAACATCTAATTTTCCAAATATGCAATAGAATAATATGTCTAATAGCATTAGCAAAAACCATTATTATGTAGGCCCACCCCAATAATGCTTCATGCCATTTCAGTTGATGCTAAAAAATCGCAGGCAGATCATTATGAATAGATTTCCAAAGTTTTTAAACATACAAACATTCCTAAAAAATATGTTTCATACTTTCATCTAACTGACAAAATGAACATTTGGGAGTCTCAGCCTACCTTCAATAGGCAATTTAAAATGCAGAATTTATCAGGCCAAAAATTGAGCATCCATGTCAGTTTTAGAGTCCCATATCTGGGCAGACAACTTAGTCCAAAATTTCTCACTATATCTGCACTTCCATTTGATGTTTAAATGAGGATTTAAAGGTAATCTTGGTAGAAGTCATCTGTAGATTCTCTTCAGTGGAAATGAATTCAAAGTGAAAAACAGAAAGCCATCACCAATCCTTAAAAAAATTGCAGGGAACATTAGTACATAATTTCATAGAAAGCTCTATAGGAATCAAAGCTTGTATAAAGATAAAAAAAAATGTTCCCAACTATTATTTAACCTAAAGCAAAGTTTAACAGATTTCCAAGGAGCCCAGCTCAACATGGTGAAGTCACAAATATCTCCCACCTGACGAATCCCTTTCTTAAACAAGTAATAGGCTTGTCTGAGAAAACTCACAGCAAGAGGTAGACCATGGTATTGGATTTGTTTATTCCACCATAGTCATGAGGAGCCAAAACTGAAGCTATATTAAACAGATGAACCATTCCACTCAAGTAAATGACAGACATATTGCCATTCCTTCCACACAGATTGAAGAGGAGGTGATGCTTTGATTTTAAAATACGATGCCATAAGAATCTTATTCCTCCAGTGAACAAACTACCATTTGTTTTTAACAGTTGCAGAGTTAATCCTATGATGAACCAACACTTTCCAAGGTTCATCCCCTCAGATTGCCCTGATTATCCATTTGGTGGCTAAACAAATTCCTTGTGTCCTTGAGACAATCAAACCAAGACCTCCTTTAGAGTTAGGTTGAATGCAATGTGCCCAAGAAGTACCTTTAAAGCCAACACTGCCATCCCATTTAGACCACAAAAATTTGTGAATGAGTTTGTTTAGATCCTCATAACCTCTTGTATGCAGCCAACATAGATTTTAATAAAAGATTTGAAAATGAATTTTGCAAAACCCTAAAATCTACATTAAGTGCACCAAAAGGATAACTGCAAACTATTGAAACTCGGAAAATTAAATGTTACCGAAATCGCTTAAATGTGGTTGCTCAGAATAGGAGCATAACTCCAATGTAAATGTTGACGGGGGGTATAAATGATGGATGAGCTCGATTTTTATAAAGTTTTGGGGACGGTTTCAAAAGTGGTTCGATCGGTTGAACGAGAAAAGGTAGGTAAAAAGGTGGTTAGGGTTATGGTAACAGGTTTGTATTATTTTGGTGAAATAGATTTAGGTTAAAGTTTGGATAAAATAATAAATAATAAATTAAGTTGATTTAATTTATTATTTGTCGGGAGGTGTTGTGGTTTATAGATAAATAATAAATAATTTGAATTTATTATTTACGAAATATGGTATAAAACGGTAAGATTTATTTAATTAATTAAAATTAATTAAATCTTTGGATGAAGGATAACTTAGGACAATTTTTTGATGCCTACATTTTGCCCCTCTTTGAGACAATGTTGCGAAGCAATATTGTTTCAAAGAAGATTAAAACATAGGTTTTTGGATGCACATTAGGAAATGGAGGGAAGGATGATGGAGTTATGCTGATTAAACTTTGAGCAACCTGGTGTTTGATATAGCACCTGACATTATGCACCGAGGTATAAAGACCAAGGTGACGATGTGTCAAATGCAGAAAGGAGGAAAGTCGCAAGCAAGCATATGCCTAATGGCACCATGATATGAAAGACCATGATGACGGTGTGGCAGGTATGTTGCAAGGACCAATAATAGACACAAAAACATCAATGAGTCAGCACACGCAACCAAGACAAGCAAAACATGCATACACAATGTTGCCCCTAGACAAAAAAAAAAGCAAAAGAAGGACCAAAAGACTTAATCATGATAAGCGGTAAGATAGGTAGTAAGATCTCAAGCCAAAGATTAACATGATAAATAGATAAGTGCCATGTTGCGGGAATGATATATCCCTGGATAAGATAAGGTAAATAAAGGATGGTTGGCTTGGGGGATCTACAACTTAGTTACTACAATCAAGATCGAATCACTAGGTGTTTAAGTTCCATAATTTAGTCTAAGAGTTTCAAAGTGTTTTTGAGATATGGCTTGGAATGTACGAGTGCCAAAAAATTGGGTTGTGTTTGTTTTATTGGAAATTTTGTGTTTGCATGAAGTGAAACGATTGGATGGAGGAGAAGAATGAAGACATAGTGCTGAAAAAAAAATGTTATTACGGAATTGCATGAGACTGGAAAGGCAGACAAACTCAAGAGTCTATTATGAGGAACTCAAAGGTACCAAGACACATAGACCTACACAGGTGGACAAAAGAATACTAGGATGAGAGCAGGTGAAGGAATGGGAAAGGACTAATGGACAAGCTAGTGATAACGGAACGTAGAATAGCTGGCGAGACAATGCAATATGACCAGATGATACTGAGTAGATGCGTATGGCAAGATATGGATGGGAGCAAAAGGGAGGACATATTTTATTATGGATGGGAAATGGATGATGGCGAGATGGATGATGTGAAAAAGCTACCTAAATGATGGTGGGGACAGCTTGAATTCTACACATGGCGCCTGCAAACAGGTTTTCACCATGGTACTTATCCAGGGCACCACCGAAGTGGTTTTTACCATTGGACGAAATGATTTTTCTTTACTATTTTTTTATTTTTTATTTTTTTATTTTTACTTTTTTTTTTTTTTTTAACTGGGATACTCCGAGTCAGGTATAGAACCGTTTGAGATGGGCTATGTTGATAGGCTCTTCCAAAGGTTGACCTTCCGGAGTGGAAAGTTGGTAAGCTCCTGATCCATAGCTCTTGGTTACGACAAAAGGTCCTAACCAGTTAGGTTCAAACTTCCCTTTCTTTGCACGATCAGCCAGATTCCTTTGATTTTCTAGTAGAACAAGATCTCCAAGCTCAAATTTACGAGGCTTCATTTTCTTGTTGTAACCTCGGCGTAGGCGATTTTGATAAGCTTTTAGATGATTAAGAGCTGTAAGTCGCTTCTCGTCCAACAATTCAAGCTCTTGTAGTCTTGATATCCGATACTCCTCATCTGAAATCAAGTGTTGTAAGGATACTCGCAAGGAAGGGAGCTCGATCTCAATGGGTAAAATAGCTTCTGAACCATATACCAAGGAATATGGTGTAGCACCAGTAGGAGTACGGATACTAGTTCGATAAGCCCAAAGAGCAGGATGAAGTTGCAAGTGCCAATCACGGCCAGCCTCGTTTACTGTTTTCTTCAAGATTTTCAAAAGAGTCTTATTAGTTGCTTCAGCTTGGCCATTACTTTGCGGATAATAGGGGGTAGAAAAGTGATGTTGGATTTTGAATTTATTGCAAAGCTCTTTGACATCTTGATTCTTAAATGGGCGACCATTATCTGTGACTATGGCTTGAGGAATACCATAGCGGCAAATGATATAATGGAAAATGAACTTAGATATTTGCTTTCCCGTAATGTAAGTAAGAGGAATTGCTTCAACCCATTTAGTGAAGTACTCAGTAGCAGTGATAATAAATTTATGACCATCTGAGGAGGATGGATGTATTTTTCCAATGAGATCGAGCCCCCATTGTGAAAATGGCCATGAAGTAGTGATAGTTTGCAGTTCTTGTGCTGGTGCATGAATTAGATCACTATGTTGCTGACAAGGTACACATTTCTTAACAAATTCATGCGCATCCTGCTCCATAGTAGGCCAATAGTATCCTGTGCGAAGCATTTTCTTGACTAAGGATGAACCTCCAGAATGAGCACCACAGATGCCTTCGTGTATCTCATGCAAAGTAGTTTGGGCTTCTTCCGGGTTAAGACATTTAAGCAAAACACCATCTAGTGACCTTTTATAAAGCGTATCGCCGAGGAGGACATATTGGGAAGAACGACGAATGAAGGAGCGATGTTGGGATTTGGAAAGATTTGGTGGAATGATTTGGGCATGAAGGTAATGGTAGATCTCATTGAACCAAGTGGAGTTAGGACCAACAATATCACATACCAACTCTGATTCTGGGATATCAAAAGCTGGTACAAACAACTTTTCTATTAGGAATTCAATTTTGTGATCATTCCCAGGTATCTCTATCATTGAACCAATTGTGGCCATAGCATCAGCAGCTTTATTGTGAAGCCTTGAAATCTGTTCAAATGTGATCCTGTTGAAATATGTTTTGAATGTATCCACTAGTTTCTTGTATGGCTTTAACTTTTCATCCTTTGTTTGATATTCGTTGTTTACTTGCTTGATCACTAGTTGAGAATCCCCATGAACTTGTAAGTCTTTGATATTCCAGGTTATAGCCAATTTTAATCCTTTGATTAGTGCTTCATATTGGGCGATGTTGTTTGTACATGGAAATTGAATGTGAAATGATTTTGGTATATAATCGCCTTGAGGTGTAACAAAGAGTATTCCAGCTCCAGAGCCATGTTGAGTATGAGAACCATCAAAATATAATTGCCAAGAGGGAATAGTTTCTATGTCCAAGATTGATTCATCAGGAAATTCTGTTACCATGGGATGATCTGATTCTATAGGTGCTTCAGCCAATTGATCTGCTATTACTTGTCCTTTTATAGCTTTTCTATCAACATACTCAATGTCAAATTCACTAAGCATCATCACCCATTTTGCCATACGTCCAGTCAGGGCTGCTCTAGATAGTAGATATTTGAGAGGATCAATCTTTGATATAAGCTTAGTCTGATGACTCAACATGTAGTGCCTAAGCTTTTGTGATGCAAAGACAACTGCGAGACATGCCTTTTCAATAGGTGAATAATTTACTTCATAGCCCACCAAAGTTCTACTGATATAATAGATTGCTCGTTCTTTACCACTATCATCATTTTGTGCTAACAAAGCCCCTAATGCTGCTGATGTTGTTGAAATGTATAAAATAAGGGGTTTTCCATGAATAGGTGGTGCTAACACAGGAGGAGATCCCAAGTATTCTTTAAGTTTATTAAATGCTTCTTGGCAATTTTGATCCCAAATAAATTGTGTGTTTTTCTTCAACAAGTGAGTAAATGGTTGACACTTGTCAGCAAGCTGAGCAATAAACCTCCGTATGGATTGTAATTTTCCTTGCAAAGATCGAAGTTGTTTTAGATTTTGAGGAGGAGGCATTTCCATTATAGCTTTGACTTTTGCTGGATCAACTTCAATTCCTCTTCTGGAGACAATATAACCTAAGAGTTTTCCAGATGTTACTCCGAATACACACTTCTTAGGATTTAGTCTGACATTGTACTTTTCAAGATGATCAAAAATGTTTTCCAAAACATATAGGTGCCCCTCTCTGGTTTTTGATTTGGCAAGTATGTCATCTACATAATCTTCCATTTGTTTATGAAGCATATCATGAAAGATAACAGTCATTGCTCTTTGATATGTGGCTCCGGCATTTTTTAGACCAAAAGGCATGACAAGCCAACAATATGTTCCCCAAACACAAATGAAAGAAGTTTTATGTTGATCTTCTTCAGCTATTCTAATTTGGTTATAACCAGAAAATCCATCCATCAATGATAACATCTCATGTCCTGCTGTCAGATCCACTATGATATCAATGTTTGGTAACGGAAAATCATCTTTTGGACAAGCTTTGTTGATGTCTCTGAAATCATTACAAACTCTGATGGTTCCATTTGGCTTGGCTACAGGTACAATGTTTGAGATCCACTCAGGATAATCTATCGGTTTGATGAAACCAACCGCCAAGAGCTTTTCTAACTCTGCCTTGACCATTAGAGCAATTTTGGGATGCATCTTTCTCAATTTTTGTTTGACTGGTTTTGTTCCAGGACGGACTGTTAAATGATGTACTATTAGTGATGGATCTAATCCTGGCATATGTGTATAGGACCAAGCAAAATTGATTTCTCGTTTTTTGAAGAAAGAATTGAAATCCCGAGTCTCAAATTCTGATAATGACTTTGCTGCATATGTGATCTTGGGTTCTTCTATAGTTCCAAGATTCATCTCTTGTGTCTGTTCTATGAGAATAGTGGACTTTTCTCGGTGTGCCCCCACTTTGGGAAGGTTAAATTCCTCATCCTCTGGTGCCTCAGAAAGGTTTTCACCAGTGGATACGTCTTTTATTTTTATTTTTGCATCGTCCGAAAGTGCCACAAAGTGGTTTTCACCAGGGGACATTATTTTTACATTTTCATTTTTTTGACTAAGGAATTTAACAGATTCCCCAAAGTAGGCATCAGAGTGTAGTTCAATAGAGTAACCAATCTTGTGATCTCTGATAGGTAGATGAGTACGAAGCCCCAGAAATTCACCAATAGCTTCATCATTTTCAAAGACATCAAGAACAGGAGGTTCGTGTTGGTCCCAGTCAATGAGATCTGGATAAACAAGGGATAATGAATGAGAGGAAGTGGACGGGGTGGATGAGGACGATGGTTGATCAAAGGAATAGGTGATGGTATAGATGGAATTATCCTCGAAGACATCGGCAGCCGCTTCAAAAGGATCTATGAAAGTGTCTTGATTAAAGGACTCAACTGCGGGAAAAGCTTTCGCCATTTCGTCTAAGATAAACTCAACATCGGGTGATTCATGCTTGGTGGATCCAAACCCTAGCCCAGCATGCTTAGGTCGGCGATGAAATTCTAAAGGCTCTAAGATTCCTTGTTGCTGTTGCCTAAGCCGACCGTCTGTATAGCCCAACTTTTCAATGATAGGATAACCTCTATGATATATACTCAATGGCAATTGTCTCTGTTCATCTTCATCGCTATAGAGCCATTTAGAGATGTCATCTTCAATGGTTTCTTGACTTAGTTGCCCCCAATATTTGAAGTCTTTCAACTGTGGATGAGTAATCAAGACATGATTAATCAGACGAGGTCGCCCATAGCTCTTAGGTGAAAGAGGAAGTTCATTGATATGAAACAGAGTGTACTCCCCCATGCTTGTAGCACTGATCTTAGCCTTGATCTCCGATCGGGAAGTGGATGGTGTGGATGAAGAAGACGGGGTGAGGGTGGATGGGTCAATGTATTTGGATGATGGTTGGGCAACCTCATTAGTTGGGCAATAATTTTGATGGCGATAAGGACCCTCCAGTCGTCTACAGTATTGAAATGGGTGAGGGTCTGCTTGTATGGTAATCTCACGATCATTAAATGGGAATTTTATGCATTGGTGGTACGTGGAAGGGACGGCTCTCATGGCATGAATCCAAGGACGCCCTAGGAGAATGTTATAGGGGAGATCAAGATCTAAGACCTGACATGTAGTTTCCATTGTAATAGGGCCAACCTTGATTGGGAGTTTAATTGTACCTGCTGATTTTCTTTCTCCGTCATCATAAGCTTTGATCGTAATTTGATATTTCTCATCAATGTTCTCATCGGAGTATCCCAGTTGTTTTATTAATTTGAGGGTACATAAATTCAAAGCTGATCCACCATCTATTAGGACTCGTTTCACGAAATGTTGTTTGACAATAACTTCTAGATGAAGGGCTTCGTTATGGAAATGTTCTGGAGAGGAGTTTTCTGGTTCTATGAAGATGAGGCGAGGAGTGGATGTAAGAGCCCCCACCATAGCTTGGAATTGATCTACGTCAATATCACCTGGTACTTGAGATTCTATAAGGGCTTTATCCAAGATCTGTTTGTGCTGGGGAGACATTCGTAAAAGCTCTAGGATTGAGATCTGGGTAGGTGTCTTTTTTAATTGATCTAGGATATTATATTTAGGTACATTATGGGATAACACATGAGGTCTCATGGGGTTATGGGATGCAATAGGAGGAGGAGTTCCCTGAACAGTAATACGACCTCTTCGTGTAGTGACATCACACTCGGGAGTTCGACCTCTAACAGTTATAACATTGACACGAGGATATGAAACGTCAATACGGCCAACTACACTATGGTTACTATAGTCATAATGAACTTCATTGTGTGATGTGTTATCAACATTATTGGCTCTATTATTTTTTTGTCCATGTGGAGGAAATGGTTCTTGGTAGGCTTTGAGTTTCTCATTGGGAGATTTATGAGGTATTTGATCTATGTGTATCTCTCCTTGATCAATTAGATCTTGGACATAATGCTTCAGTCTTATGCATGAATTAGTGGCATGCCCATTGACACGGTGGTATTCACAATATTGATCTTCTCGGAACCAACGGGGTTTTGGTCGATTGTCATCATAAGGTTTACTAGCGTCAGGAAGTTCAATCATGTTTGCTTGTTTAAGTTTCCGAAATATGGATTCAAGAGATTCTGTTAAATCTGAAAATGTGCGTGGTGGTCGCAAACCTGGAAAGGTAAATTTCTTTTGTATATGTGGTGGGCGATCTCGAGGTGTATTCTGAGTTGATGATGAATTGAGGACAAATGGTTTGTTTTGCACATGTTGAACATGTTTTGTATCAGTGATTCCATCATTCACAATATTCTTGTTTCGATTCCAATATCGGGATTTATCATTGTTTTGGTTATTGGAATCACGATTGTAATTGTCTTTGTAAATTTTGATGAGACCTTTATTGATAAGAGCCGTTTCAATCATCTTCCCTTTTGTCATGATTTGTTCAAATGAATCAGAGCATTGTACTTGTAAGTGAAAGGCCAGTTCTTGATTAAGATTTTGCACAAAAATTGGAACGAGTTGTTTCTCAGGAATATGACAAGGGAGTCGACTGACAATATGCCTCCATCGTTGTAGAAATGAAGTAAGGGTTTCCCCTCCTTTTTGTTTGGTGTTATAAAGGTCTTGCATGGAAGTGTCTTGTTCAATGTTGTAGGCAAAATTTTTGACAAATTCTTCTGCTAGTTGTTCAAAAGATGTGATGTTTCCTGGGAGACGTGAGAACCATTCAAGGGTTGAGCCAGCCAAACTTTTAGGAAAAAGTCTCATTAAGTATGTAGGTTCATGTCGAAATTCCATGCATGCGATACAGAATTCACGAATATGATCGCGAGGGTCACCTTTTCCTTTGTATTTGTCAAATTTTGGTATTTCAATGTTTGTAGGAAAAGGTACCATGATTAGAGATTTGTCAAATGGATCTGGGTATAGTTCTGCAAATGAGTATTTCTTTTGCCGAGCACCAATCCGATTATCAATGATTCGTTCGATTTCGTCTTGAATGGGTGGAGTGGTGATTGATTGATTGTGTAATTGCGTTTGAGGTGATGTTTGAGGGTGATGTTGTGACGATGATTGGGATTGTTGGACTGATTGGAGTCTCAAATTTTGTTGTAGCGATTGGGCAAGCTGTTGTTGTGATTGAGCGAGTTGTTGTTGTAGCTGAAGGATTTTGGGATCAACGGGTTTTGAGGATGAGACATTGGTAGGGTTATAATTTCGTGAAATTGAGGGTATGGAAGTGGATATCGGTTTTGGTTGAGCGTTGATGTGACGGATGTGGATAGAAGAAGTTTGAGGTATGGAAACATGAGTCGCATTGGGAATTAATTGAGATGAGGGAATGTTGGAGGTTTTTCTGTATGGAAAATATAGATTGTGAGATCCCTACTGATGAAATGGAAGAGGTTGTGAGAGATGATGCTAATGAAGGAAATGAGGAAGATGACTGAATGGGTTGAATTACGGGGATAGATTGTGAGATTCCTAATGGTGGAATTGATGGAGGTGTAAGTGATGACTGAATAGGTTGGAGCACGGGAGGACAATAGTCGGGAGGTATCCCCAATGTGTAAGTATGTGATGAGATAGACATAGGTGTTGAAAATGATTGATGGGAAGAGAGAGATGGGATTGTAGAAATAGAAGTATCTTGTGGTCCCAAGGTAAAATTTTGTGGTGGTGTGATAAATGAGGTGGATTGGAACACGTTTGACATAGGTGTTGAAAAAGATTGGTGGAGAGAGGAAGTAGCCTGAGCTTTGGCTTTATCTTTTTCTGCTTTTCTTCGTGCTCTTTCTCTCTCATAAATATCATCAGGGACTCTAGCTCCACAATCATAAAGGTATTGCATAAAATAATCAGGATCATGATCCATGGTGAGATGAACAAGTTGCAATGTTTCAGGATCTTGTTGAATTTGAAGTGCAATTGGATTCATTTCAGCATAGTCATTTGTGGGTTTAGGAGTTTTGGGAGTAACTGGTTGGTCGGATACGTCATCTCGAACATCTACATAAGTTGAAAGGTCTCCACATGGATCATTATGAAAATGTGATGATGATCCAGTATCTTGTTGGGAAGGATTAATTTGCTCATGGATGGGCTCTTCTTCGAGGAATTTTAAGGATTGAGGTTGCCAGTTTTGAGGAGTGAAATCCATATTGTTTTTCTTGGCTTGGGCACGGGTAGTAACCATGAAAATAGAGGACAATTGAAATGTTAAAAAGCTCTCAAATGGATATGCATGGATGATATGAAAGACTCCAAAAGTGGGGATAAATGATATGGATCAAGATGTAGATATGAAGTGTTTGATTTAAGATAGAAATAGAGTCAAAAGGGTGACTCAAAGAGACTGGATGGACCTTAGGATTAGATACGGATAAGGGGCTCCTTTAAAACACTCAGGGTGATGATATGCCTAAGGAAGAAAGGAGACCAAAATGCCACCTCTACTCAAAGGAAGACAGGGCTTATTGAGTAGAAAAGATAAGATGACAAAGATACACTAACTTAAGAATGGTCAGGGCCTCTTAAGCAAATGGATCGTTATGGGATTGATTAGGAAAAGGTCTGTCTCTTAATTGGATGTTGATATACGATCAATAGGACAATGGGGGTCTACAAACTAGTGAAAAGAGATTTTGGGAATGGATATGGATGAATGATCAATCGAAAGAGCTTCTTGTGATTTAAAAATGACAAGATTCCACTTGAGATGTGCAACGAGGATAAAAAGATTCTCAATTTTGAAAGTCCAGCTGATGATGTAGGAGACAAGTTATAATGGTGATGATGATTAAATATGCACACACAACAATCATATAAGACACACAACTTGATTGGTTGTTTTTTTTTTATGACACCTGGATGTTTTGCAAACACTTGTAAACATGCACGATCCTAGGCTAGGAAAGGACAATGCTTGTTGAGTTCCCACTTGGTTTTACCCAGCCGCGCCTACTTATGGTGTATAGCTCCAGGAACTTGGGGCACAGGCTCCCCCTTACAGTGCACTCACTTCTCAGGCACACCAAGTTCCAGGTCCTAGGACGCGCAGATCCTGAGGTACCTTACTATCTCTGCCATAAGCCGCGAAAATATGGGACGGCTATCAGAGTTTCCTCCTGTATCAACAAGTAGAGGGTTTTTGGCCACTACACAAAAGGGTTCTAGTGAATATCCGGGGGACCGGCACCTTACGAGCGTCCAGCAAGCCACTAAAGGCTTTGACTAACCCTACTAGGAGTTTTAATATACACAAGGTACACCTCCTTTCGAGCTAGCACTGTACGGTAAGCGCTAATACCGGTTAGACTTGGCTTTCGCCTTATCCTCAATTTATATAGCGGGCCGGATGAAAGTCCCGCTTGGGGTCGCAAATGAGTTCTCCTTGCGGATGTGTCTCAAGAGCAGGCCCACTCTAAGGATAACAAAAGCAAGGAAAACACGTTGTTTTTGATCTCCCAGATCGCATGAAACGCAAGGAGGGAGCATACACAATGCCTTTGCCTCACACTCGCATGGGGTTCATTTTAATTCCAAATCCAAATGTGTGGGTGGTTATACAAAATGTCAAAGAAAATGCTTTTGATTCTCAAGATCGTCGAATGGCGCAAGAGAAGAGCATACGCATTCAATGACAAAATTGCAAGCCACAAGACATCGCAAACACTTGTTAATTTTAACCCTTGCTTATGATGTGATCTAATCTATAAAATGAAGACAAAATGTTTCAAGATTAGATTCTTTGACAAGCGGTCCTGCAAAAAACTAATTAGTAGTTTGCAAAATAGTCTTTGACAGGCGTAAAAGCTGCAAGTGAAATGAATGAACCCTGCCAAAAGCACATAAGAACATTAACACACAACAAGAAGAAAGTATTTGATGTTTTGCAAAAAATGAAAATCTGAATTTCAAATGATTATACCAGAAAATCTGAGATGAATTTGAGAAAATGACTTTCACCACGATGTAGTTGTCTGAGTTATCTTTCCAACGGCTGCAAAAACGTGAAAATATGATGAAAAACAAAAAAGTTATGCTAGTTTGACTGAAACAGCCTCCTAGGGCTAAAAATGAGCACTCTGGTTAACTTGTCACTGTTGTTAGCGATTGATTTTTGTGTTTGATAACATGCTCAAATTTTAATTTATCAACTTCTTCTGATCATTAGTTGATAATGTCTTGTTGCTGTGTGGCTAAAGAAACTAGCACATACACCCATACGAGGCTCAAGGAATACTCTGATGGAATGGCCAACGGGTTTAGGAAATCTTCCGGCCTGAAGTTGCTTGCAGCATATTAGTTGTGCAAACCCTACTAAGTTCAATCTTACAAAATGTGTTCTATAAACCAATCTATGTCTGCTCAGTGCCAAACACCACAAATGATCACAGCAAAACACAATGATCATAATAAAATTCCAATAGAAACAACCGATGAGTTTAATATATTTGTTGACATTTTTACTGAGTGAGACAATTACCGAGCGCTAAAAGATATAGAAGGAGGAACATCAGATGAGTTTAGAAAATTTACCAGCATTTTTACTGAGTGAGACAATTACCAAGCGCTAAAAGATATAGAAGGAGGAACATCAGATGAGTTTAGAAAATTTACCAGCGTTGCCCAACACTATGCTGAATAGGACAAGTTTAAAAAAACAAAACTTTAAGCGTGATTTTTGCAATGTGATACTCAAAACAAATAGCATGAATTTTATTTACCGAATGATACTATTTTCCAGTACTGCGATGTGAGACAAAAATGTCTGGTGTGGATTTTTGAATTTATTTTTAATTGCTACACAATACAATATTTCCGGTCATTTCTTCAAAGAGGTTAACAGTATACACTAGTAAAATCAACCAACAAGTTTAGCAAATTTTTCGGTCAAAATTTTGTGTACGGCGTGAGATAAATGTTTAGACACAATAATGATCACATACACTGCGACCCGACAGATTTAAAAATAGTCAACAAGCTTGGAAAATTTCACACATAAAAATATTCCAAATAGAGACAATAGAATACGCAAATGAGAACAGTTGTTTAAAACCAACTTTTGCACTAAATGGAGGTCCAAGAAATACGCTGATAGGGACAACTTAACAAATTGTCTAACCCGATTGGTTCATTTTGGCAGCATGCTCTGAACATTCAACTCAAGTTTTTAAGATTGATATTCGAATGTGACACCATCAAGAATTTTAAAACCATGGTTAGCAATTGATTCCAAAATATAACTGCATTATTGGTGCTGGTGGTTAGCCATATCTGCTAGCCTGCAACTGCCAACATTAACAAAGATGTGTGCTAACAGTTTTAAAACAATAACAGTTAATATAACCGTTGAATGACTATCTTGAACCAAAGGGTAAAAAAAAAATGAGAACTTCTTTCAAACAGAGCTTTTTCTCTATGTTTATCCTGCGAGCCGAAACATTACATAACAGTTAAAATGACCAGTGAACAGTAAATGAAGACCTTGGAAGGTTTTTTTTTTTTTTTGCCTCCTGAACAACATTCAGCATATAAACAATGTTAATAAGCCAACCAGAATAAAGGTTGAAATCAATAGACAAAAAGAAGTGTTGTACGATCAATGGATAACACCTGCAAAAACTTCAACGCACGTTCTTGTCCAAACATAAGGATTATCAGTAGGCCGTTCACGTCAGGTTCACCATTGTATGCAGCCAACATAGATTTTAATAAAAGATTTGAAAATGAATTTTGCAAAACCCTAAAATCTACATTAAGTGCACCAAAAGGATAACTGCAAACTATTGAAACTCGGAAAATTAAATGTTACCGAAATCGCTTAAATGTGGTTGCTCAGAATAGGAGCATAACTCCAATGTAAATGTTGACGGGGGGGTATAAATGATGGATGAGCTCGATTTTTATAAAGTTTTGGGGACGGTTTCAAAAGTGGTTCGATCGGTTGAACGAGAAAAGGTAGGTAAAAAGGTGGTTAGGGTTATGGTAACAGGTTTGTATTATTTTGGTGAAATAGATTTAGGTTAAAGTTTGGATAAAATAATAAATAATAAATTAAGTTGATTTAATTTATTATTTGTCGGGAGGTGTTGTGGTTTATAGATAAATAATAAATAATTTGAATTTATTATTTACGAAATATGGTATAAAACGGTAAGATTTATTTAATTAATTAAAATTAATTAAATCTTTGGATGAAGGATAACTTAGGACAATTTTTTGATGCCTACACCTCTATTCGAAGGCATCCAATGAGAAGAATAATAGACATGGGTGGCTATGAAAGTTTTGTTTACAACTTGTATTTTTCTTGCTAAGGATAAAAGCTTATTACCTTAATTAATTTTTTATTTGAGCTTATCTATGTACCATCTCCACATATCATTGAGTGAAACGCCCAAACCAAAAGGTATCTTGAGATATCTAGTAATTTCCCCATGCCTAATTTGTTTCCATTCTTTAGGTATGCATCGAGGACTGGGACCTAATTGAGTCATTAAAAATTTAGTTTTTTATGTGCGAGTTGAGAACCTAAGACTGGACAATACAAATCTAGAATTTCCATAGCATTGTTGCTTTCATCCTCAGAATTTTGTAGGAACAACATGTTGTCATTAGTAAAATGAGAATTAATGACCACAACATTTTGAGGAATAGAAATTTCTAATATATGCTTCAGCTGGTTGGCCTTCTGTAATAAATACCCCATCGCATCAGCTGTGAGAACATACAAGAATGGTGATAGTGGGCACCCTTGTTTGATAGAATGTTGTAGAAGAAAAGATTCAATAATATCTTGGTTAATTAAAATGTGAGCATTAGCATCTTTAAACAATATTTGCATATGAGATTGAATTTTGGATCCAAATCCAAGCCATTACATCATCTAAAGTATAAAATTCCATCAAATGATGTCATAGGCCTTGTCAAAATCTAGTTTAATTAGAAGAGCATCTTGACTTAATTATTGGGCCCATTCAATAGTTTTCCAAACTAGAATGAGATTATCAAGAATGCATCTTCCACCCAAAAAACTAGTTTGCTCCTATCTTACAATACCTTTTACCAAGGGTTTGATTTGGATAGCCAACGCTTTTGCTATTATTTTTGAAGTATTCAGAAGAGTTATTAGTCTCCATCCCGAAATATTTTCTTCATTTCTTAGGCTTGAAAACAATGAAGATGTATTGTTGCTCTTACTCTACATACTATGAAAACTGTTAAATCTTTCATTTTTGTTTTTGTATATATCTTCTAAGGGGAAAATAGTGGAAAAAAGGCTCATGATGAGATCTTTGAAAACTCATGCTAGGGTTTTGGTAGAAACTATGAAAAATCTGTTGTTTCTATACTTCTCTTGACTTGAAAAATAGTGAAATGGTTTAGTTTTTCCTATGCTTTATCAACTCTTTCAAATGAGACTCTACTTATATGCTCACTCTCAGTTTATATTGGCATTCAAGACTATGGATAGTATTAAGTCTAATCTTATTATATCTTGAATGTCCTTTTATAATTTCACCTCATGCTACTCCAAGCTCCATACAAACTGCTATAGTCTTGATACTATATTCTTGCATATGCACTCTGTCCTTTAGGTGAAGATGGTCTTATAAATTTTGGTATCCTTCCATAGGTGTTTGGACTATGATTATGTTGTGGAAGCCTCTTCTTGTTTTAATAAGATCCATGACATGTGATGATAGGTCTCCTAGCATTTGAGGAAACAATCCTAAATATAACATACACCCTATATATCACCCAAATATCTTAATATTTATAGATATGAAATTCTATAGTGCACTCATTAGATTGTGCTTAACATCAACACATGACCATAAATCATAATGATATCAAGACGTAAAACTTATTTCATTGACTCCATACAAGTGATTCACTATGAGATCAATAGTTACATAATGGATACCTACAATAGCCAATAGTAATGTCATAATATCTTATCTCATCAATTATTACACTTGTAATTTGTCAAGATAAGAATAAATCATAGACCATAATGTAATAAAGCTAGTCAAATCAACCCACATCTTACTCTACTTGAGTAATTAGTTTAGTAGCTTATCTCTCACCAAAATATGAAGAATTCACAAACACAAATGTGGACCCATTCTTAGGGCCAAACATACACCTCGGGGGCTCATATTAGATGGCCTTGCCTATGTGAAAGTGTAAAGGCTTCGTACTTCAAAACACAACTCTCTGTCCTTACTTGTCTTTCAAGTACTATGTACACTAGGTCTTCACACATTTAAATCTTAGAATATTTATAAACTATAATGTGTATGTAATAACAATCAATGATTATATCTCAAGAATGTCTCATCATTTCACCATGATATCCTGGCATTCAACCAAAAGGATAAATGTATCTGAAAAAAAAGTCCATAACTATCATTAAGTCCTTAAGTTAAATTTAAAATAATGTAATTATAGGGTAATAGAGTTACTGATTAATCCATCAAGGAGGTTAATCCAAGCAACAACATAATTTCTTGATTCCATTTAATATTAGGTCATGGTGGAAATAATGTCTCACCATCTCACCACGACTAAGTTTGGACTAGATTATCATCTAGTTAACACATATAAGCTCCCCCTTAAACTAGAGGTAAATAATTCACAATATCATAATCATCAACAAATTTTATTTTTAAAAGTTAACATTCACATAAAGAAGCTCGACAACAATGTATTATCATGTAGTCACTGATTATCAAGACCATGAAATAAATGTTCTATCAACAACATGATCATTTATACATTCTCAATAGTAACAAATTAAAGCACATAATTATAATACGATTCTATATTAGATACTATGTACAAAATAGTCCTTCAACGATTAGATGGTTTATGGAAATAGCATATACCCTTAAGGTTTTAGGTTTAGGTACAAAATAATGACAATTATCTTTCATTGACTTAAACATTGGTAACCAACATCTATATGTGCTATACAAATGGTAATCTAAACATGACTTATGAATATTTTTGACATACTTCCAAATTCAATGGAAGAAGCACTATCACTATCTATAATTACAATTGGTAAGGCAATCTATAAATGCTATACAAATGGTAACCTAAACATGACTTATGAATATTTTTGACATACTTCCAAAATCAATGGAAGAAGCACTATCACAATCTATAATTACAATTGGTAAGGAAATGTATTTAATTTCAAGTTTCGTTTGCTAATATCATTCTGTTAAAAAGTATCGTACTATGGGTTTATTCTCAAAGTTTTAAATCAAAATAAATAAATGACCTATTAGGCTTGTCCTTATAACTTAATTGATAACTCCATCATTCTTCTATTATTATATAAATCCTCTAGAGTACTTTGCTCATATCAAGAAATGAATAACCTAAGTTTGATATATTACTCAAGATATTAATAATCATCTCCATGATATATTCATTTTTAAGTAATTACTCTAATTTTTTAACAAGTAGAGTTACTCATGTTCTCATTTACCTTATTTAATGCATTTAAGTAATAATGTTTTCCCTTTTATAATGCATTTATGTAAATACTACTCATCCTTTCATAATACATTTAAGTAAATAATATTTACCCTCTACAAAAGTATTTAAGTAAATAATGTTTACCCTCTACAAATGTTTCATTTTGCCTAGGTTAAAATTCCTTCTCAAATTCCTTTCTAAACAATTACATTGTAAGTAAACATTTACTAATGACTATACCTTAAAAATAAAAGGTATATGATTTATTTTATTAAAAGCAATCTTTCTTTTTATTCCATTTGTATGAAAACACAAATTACTAAATAAACTACAATAGGTGGACATCTTTTCTAACATCATACTTTAAATTAGGAAATAAGTTTTCTTGGATTGAATTTTGTTTGCAGACTTAGGCACCTCTAATGGAGGAAACCTTCTCAATCACATGACCTTTGTTAAAACAGTTAAAATATTCTTTTGATTTTTATTTGGAATGTAGCTTAGGGCTGCATGGAGGCACCTACAAGTAGTTTTCACTCGCAATGTTCCCTATATTTCTAGCCCAAACTATAATTTGTAGGATATGCACAAAAGGATATGTTAAAAAGATTTTAAAAATCTTTCAAGAAAATGTAATTGGCAGGTGTGAAACCAAGTTCCACATCCTTTACCAGCATCCTCCCTACCTGCTCAAAAATGGGCGTTTAGAACAGGGTATGGACATGCATCGAGGCATAACTGAAGGGAATTTTTGTCTGATGTTGAAATTGCAAGTCCCCTGGTAGACATGCAATAAAAATGTGGGAGCATAGACAAGGCACATGAACTATTCCACGAAATGCCTGAAGAAATGTGATCTCAATAAAAGCCATGATTACAGGATATGTTTGATATGGTTTTTGTTTAAAAATCTTTGGAACTTTAAGCTAATACAACTGACATCTATAAGGTATTGTAGGTTTAAAATTCTAGTAGAGTTCTCCTAAAATTTACATACATAGCTGCCTAACAAAAAAATCAGTATTAAACTTGTGCAGTATTAAACAAATGCATTTCTACTTCCTTAATCTATTCCATTAATATACAAAAAAATTCTCTATATCCACAATAGAAAATTTAATGCTCTGAAGGTAATAACTCAGCCAAGGTCCTATAATTTAAGTCACATAGCTTGCTCAATTCGCTGAAAGGCCTAGTTTCCTCTGTTCTATATTCCTCCTCTTCCCCTCCTAAATTCCTTTTAATATTTTTCTCTTCTTTTTAAAGGACTCTCTTCCACTCTTTTCTAAGTTCTAGAAGAAAGCTTGCCAGATGTTAATGGTGTAATGGGGAAAGGCCAATGGTGGTAACAAGTTCTAAGTTTAATTTAAATTATAATTCCTTTCCTTAGTAAAAAAAACTCTTCCCTCATTTTAATTTATGCTCATGGAATAAGGTTTGATGTTGGACTACACGCACCCAGGAGAAGTATATTTAATCTTAATTAAATTTCAATTAAAACAAAAAGCAATGAAACCCAAAGTTAGTTATTTACTTAAAACATCCTTAATTATTAGCCACGTTATGGATTTACAAGATAAAAATTAAATAGATTATTTACTTAATATTACACATATATTATATATATATATATATATATATATATATTCCATCTTGGAATAGTCCTTCATATGGTTGTCTTTAGGAAGAAAGTATTGATAATTAACCACTCATCACCCCTTTCAATTTAACAGATTAAATAAAATAAAGGTTTAGGGTACACGTATTTTCCCTCTTAATACATAACATGCAGAATGTATATATATATACATATATATAGGATTTGAGGCAAGTTATCTTACTCTTAAGGTACATTCAAAACCTTGAGAAACCTTAAGCAAGTTAATATATATTTTTTTTCATTCCAAAATAAATCTTGTTTATCAATTGTGCACGTTACATAACTTGATAAAAAAATGTTTACTTAAAGAATTTTCTCCTTATAGTCATCATTCTAAACTTAATCAAAATGGGATGTGACATCCTTCCCCCCTAAGAATGGTCATCATCCCAATAACTATAGTATGAAGAGATAGTTATCATATTTTCACGTATTCAAAACCAAACTTCATTCTATATCATAACTAATGCAGCATTTGCTTGTGTTTTATGACTTCTTTGTAGTGACCATACTTTCCAATCTAATTCTCTAACCATGTTGCTGGTAATCCTAAAATATACCTAGCATGGTCCTTAGGTCTAATCATCCATCAAACCTCAAACTATTGTTAGCTCAATAATGAACAATGGACTTAAGTGTTCCACAATTGTTATTTGTTTTAGAGTTAAAATGTTAACCCTCTATCGAGTGGAAGACAAATGTCTCATTAAGGTCTATGTGCATCTTTACACATTTAGAGACACAAAAGAATATAATAGCCCAATTGTGTCTTTCATGCTTCTTGTAGACACCTAAAAATGACCAGGTCTTCGAATCACTTGCATTTCATCTAATCTGTCTAAATAATTGCATTCAGGGTTAATTAAATAATCTAATTATTTAATTAATTTCATCAAATTCTTCCAAATCTCCTAAATTCAACACTAATTAAATAAATCCTCTTTACTTAATTAATTTCATTAAATTCATATATATTCTTCCAAAACTAAATAATATTTATTATTTAATTAAATCATTATCCTTTTCAAATTTCAAGTCTACATTAATTAAATAAATCTAATTATTTAATTAATTCATTTCAAATTCTCTCTTATCTACAATTAAATAATTTTCATTATTTAATTAAATCAATTGTTCTTGCAAATTTAAATAAATCACGCAAATTTATTTAAATCATCTCAATCATATAAAAATAAATAATATCAAGTATTTTATTTATAATCTTCATATTCCTCTATCATGCACAAACAATTAAATAAATTTATTTATTTAATTTCAATTATTTTTTCAATTCCTCTAAAAATATCATGTTAACTCATGTGCACAATTAGTCTTATTTTTAGAACTCTAAAAAAGGCAAATCTAAAGTTAAGTTAATTGGCTTAATTTATCTTATTTTAATCAACTCATGAATTAGAAGAAAAAACATTCTAATTTATGAAATCAAAATCTATCTTTATAAAAAAAAGCAATTATCTTAATAAAAATACCTTTTTGGAGTGACACATGTCGTGTGCACATTCAGCATAAGTTATTTGATTTGTCTCAACCATTCATTCTATGGATTTATTTCATCCATTGATTGATCATATTTGAAACCTATATAAACCCCCCTCATCTCCTTCACAAACCCTCTTCGATCACTTATTCTCAGGCATCCTTTACATCACTTTGAGCATACATCACATCGTTGAGCACCTTTGAGCACATTATGATCTTTTGACATTGATCTTTTGAGAACAAACACTACCTACAACCGCTTGTTGCAAACATGGTTTCGTAACATTATTGAGCAATCCACATTTGACAAAGAGAACAATACAATCTAGGTGAAGTCTTTCTTGTTTTAATTTTATTTATTCATTAATATTAGATTTTTTACTTAGATCGATTTCTTTATATTATGGGTAATTGATTTGTTATTATCATTGCATTATTTGTGATCTTATCATTCAAGCTCTCAATTTTTCCTATACACACTTTCTGTGTGGTGATGATGATCATCTTTGCGCACATGTAACATCAAAGCCTCATTCAACCATATAAAACGTTAACTAAAACTATCATCAATCAGGTTTAAGAATTATGTCAAGTATATTTGAATCCCATTATGATTTACACATTAATTACATGCTAACTTCAATAAAGAAATAAAACATGATCATTACAATTGTAGTTCTTATAATATAAATCTCACCAAGCATGTAAATGAAATGAGGTATTGTGAAGAAGCTTACTTCAAGCAGGAAAATTTTTGAATGACTATCTGAAGAGAAGAAAACCCACTTCTCTAAAACTCATGGAATCCAGTGATATCATAATGTTCCTATAACATTATTTCAAATCAACTTAAACAAATAACCTCTAGCATTATGATCATTTAATTTTCCATCCAATTTATAAGTACAAAGCATAGCAAGAGTTAAGTACATATCTTAAACTTTGTGTAGAGTTCAGAAATAAGTGGCATCTCGATGGTCTCTCACCCTAGCTCCTCCCCTCATACACCTAAAGATGAGAGAGCATAATAAAAGTGACATCCATCCTACAACAAAGCCAAACTTTCCCATGCTACCCCACATGGGCAGCCTGACCCATCCCGAGGAAACTAATTCTGCAAAGTTACCATACATGACAGTGAATTTAACCATGCACATCTACCCATTTCCCATGCAAACATATAGATAGAAACTATAAATTCAAATGGTGTTCATAATTTCAATTCATTGGAAACATGTTTTCCTTGAAATCCACCATGTGTTGATCATGTATGATGGCATTTATAGCATTTATGTCCATCGTTGTTATATACACTACACCATGTGTATAACACTAGACATATTTATGTGACCATCTCTATCAAACACACATCCGTGTGTGTGATACTAGACACTAATGTCCATATTTTTTATACACACTACACCATGTGTATAACAAAATACATATCTGAATATTTATATCATGTTCATATTCAAGTCATGTTTCATACAAACACTTATAGTCATCTTTGCTAGATAAGATTTATAAGTTGCAGAATTTATCATTTCTTTACTTATATCTAGTCCATTATCATTTTCTTGACTTTATTGGCTAGATCATTATCAAGAGAAGTCATAATCTCAATCATGTATTGGTTTCTATGAAATCAAATTTTTTAGACATGGTATAAATGTTCTATTAATAGGTTTATAAGTTGTAACTTATATAGTTATCACACATTAAAATTCATCACTTGTCATCTCAAAAAACTAACATTCTATATTCATCCATTATTTACATATAAGTATTCAGTATTTTTTTAAATACAAAATACCCTCTTAAATGTGACTACATGTCACTATCAGATAGAGGGATTTCTTTGGGCTCTTCTTCCCTGTCAAAATCTACTAACACAAATGGGGAGGGTGGATGTACTTGCAAGTACTTCATTATCTCCTCCTATCCCATAGTAGATGCCTCTCGAACACATAGCATGTCTTGATGAGAGGAGGGTTTACTAAGTTTAACAATTATGAGTGTATTTGTTTTCTTTGCTGCTTGCATCAATTTATCTCTCTCTCAAGCCAAATGCATTTAAGTGCATTAGTGAGGGTTTCAAAATTGATAAGCAAAACCCTCCCGGCATACCTTACTGGTTCAGTGTTTTCGCAAGGGGTTTCCTTCCTTACATTAGTTTTGGTCTTGCTCTTGGTTTTTGTTTTCCTAGCTCATTTCTATGTTCTATTACCTGCCATTTTCACACAAGAACAAAATTTAGGTTAGTTTATCTGTTATTTAGTGAAAGCCTTTGTAATGAGCTATGAGGTCAAGTGTTGGACCTGGTTCGGTCTGATACCACATGTAACATGCACCCCATATATCACACAAATATATTAATATTTATAGATATGAAATTCAATAGTGCACTCATTAGATCGTGCTTAACATCAACACATGACCATCAATCATAATGATATCAAGAAGTAAAACTTATTTCACTAACTCCATACAATTGATTCACTATGAGATCAATAGTTACGTAATGCATACCTGTAATAGGCAATAGTAATGTCATAATATCTTATCTCATCAATGATTACACTAGTAATCTATTAAGATAAAAATAAATCATAGACCATAATGTAATAAAGATAGACAAATCGACCCATGTCTTACTCTACCTAAGTAATTAGTTTAGTATTTTGTCTCTCACTAAAATCTTAAGAATTCACAAACACAAATGTGGACCCATTCCTAGGGCCAAACCTATGCCTCGGGGGCTCATCTCAGATGACCTTGCCTACATGAAAGTGTGGAGGCTTCATAGTTTGAAACACAACTCTCCATCCTTATTTATCTTTCAAGTAATAGATCTATAAATTTTAATGTGTATGTAATCGTAATCAATGACTATATCTCAAGAATGTCTTATCATTTCACCATGATATCCTGACATTCAACCAGAAGGATAAATGTATCAAAAAAAAAGTGCATAACTATGATTAAGTCCTTAAGTTAAATTTAAAATAATGTAATTATAGGGTAATAGAGTTATTGATTAATCCATCAAGGAGGTTAATCCAAACGGCAACAAAATTTCCTGATTCCATTTAATACTAGGTGATGGTTGAAATAATGTATCACCATCTCACCATGATGAAGTTTGGACTAGATTATCACCTAGTTAACACATATAATCTCTCCCTTAAACTAGGGGTAAATAATTCACCATACCATAATCATCAAAAAATTTTATTTTTAAAAGTTAACGTTCACATAAAGAAGCTCGACAACAATGTATTATCATGTAGTTAGTCATTATGAAGATGATGAAATAAATGTTCTATCAACAACTTGATCATTTAGAAATTCTCAATAGTAAAAAATTAAAGCTCATAATTATAATACGAATGATTCTATATTGGATACTATGTACAAAATAGGCGTTCAATAATTAGATGGTTTATGGAAAGAGCATATACCCTTAAGGTTTTAAGTTTAGGTGCAAAATAATGACAATAATCTTTCATCGACTTAAACATTGGTAACCAACATCTATATATGCTATACAAATGGTAACCTAAACATGACGTATGAATATTTTTGACATACTTCCAAAATCAATGGAAGAAGCACTATCACAATCTATAATTACAATTGTGAAGGCAATCTATTTAATTGCAAATCTCGTTTACTAATAGTCCTTTTAAACCCATATCCTAATATGGGTTTATTCTCAAAGTTTTAAATCAAAATAAATAAATGACCTATTAGGCTTGTCCTTATAGCTTAATTGATAACTCCATCATTCTTCTATTATTATATAAATTCTCTAGAGTAATTTGCTCATATCAAGAGATGAGTAGCCTAAGTTTGATATATTACTCAAGATATTCATAATCATCTCCATGATATAAATATTTTTGGGTGATTACTCTAATTTCTGACTTTCCCTAATAAAAGGTGAGTCTTTAGATTCAAACCATACTTTTTATTTATCCCTTAACCAGTAGAGTTACTCATTTTCTCATTTACCTTATTTAATCCACTCAAGTAATAATGTTTACCCTTTTATAATGCATTAAATATACGTAAATACTGCTTATCCTTTCATAATACATTTAAGTAAATAATATTTACCCTCTACAAAAGTATTTAAGTAAATACTATTTACCCTCTACAAATATTTCATTTTGCTTAGCTTAAAATTCCTTCTCAAATTCCTTTCTAAACAATTGCATTGTAAGTAAACATTTATTAATGACTATATGTTAAAAATAAAAGGTATATGATTTGTTTTATTAAGAGCAATTTTTTTTTATTTCAGCTGTATGCAAACAAAAATTACTAAATAAACTATAGCAATTGAATATGTTTTCTAACATCATACTTTAAATCAGAAAACAAGTTTTCTTGGATTGAATTTTGTTATTTTAACATATTCCTTTAATTTTTATTTGAAATGCAACTTAGGACTGCATGGAGGCACCTGTAAGTAGTTTATCCTCATAGTGTTCCCTTTATTTCTGGCCCAAACTATAATTTACAGGATATGCATAGAAAGATATGTTAAAAGGATTTTAAGAATCTTTCAAGAAAATGCAATTGGTAGGTGTTAAACCAAGTTCCACAGCCTTTACCACCATCTTCCCTACCTACGCCAAAATGCATTTAGAATAGGGTATGGACATGCATCGAAGCATAACAGAAGGGAATTTTTGTCAGATGTTGAAATCGCAAGTGCCCTAGTAGACATGCAGTAAAAATGTGGAAGCATATACAAGGTACATGAACTGTTCCACAAAATACCTCAAGAAATGTGATCTCTTTGAAAGCCATGATTACAGGGTATGTTTGATATGGTTTTTGTTTAAAATTCTTTAGAACTTTAAGCCAATACAACTGGCAGTTGTAAGGTATTGTAGTGGTTTAAAATTCTGGAAAAGTCCTAAAATTTATATACATAGTTGTCTAATGAAAAAATTAGTATTGTTTGTGCAGTGTAAAACAAATGCATTCCTACAAGTTCCTTAATTTATTCCATTAATATAAAAAAATATTCATAATAGAAAATTTGATGCTCTTAAGAGAATAACTCATCCAAGGTCCTATTTAAGTCACATACCTTGCTTAGTTCCCTGAAAGCCCCACTTTCCTCTACATTCTATATTCCTCCTCTTCCCATCTGACATTCCTTTTTTCTTTCATAGAATAGTGCCAAGTATATTATTTATGATTTTTTTCAAATTATGTTTTGGCCACGTACAAGGAAGCCTGCTAGATATTAATGGGGGAAGGCCAATGGTGGAAGCAAGTTCTAAGTTTAATTTAAAATTTAATTCCTTTCCTTAGTGAAAAAGACTCTTCCTTCATTTTAATTTATGTTGATGGAATAAGGTTTGTTGTTGGGCTGCACGTGCCCAGAAGAAGTACATTTAATCTTAATTGAATTCCAATTAAAACAAAAAGCAATGAAAACCAAAGTTACTTATTTACTTAAAACATTCTTAGTTATTAGCCACATTATGGATTTACAAGATAAAAATTAAAGAGATTATTTACTTAATATTGTCCATATAATATATATTATATATATTTTTATACACATATGTTTTTTGGATTGAAAATCGAGCACTAATTATTGATTACATCATTGTGGTTAAGAATACCACATCAAAATTTAGGTTGCAACATTATTTAATCCAAAAAAACACATGTTTTCACTAATACATATGATCGGTTTTGCCATTTTTCAAAACTAAAGTATATACTAGAGAGTCAATATATATAAAATACTATTAATTATAGACATTTCAAATATGCATTTCTTCTAATTTCCTGTGTAAATTTTACTAGCTCGTTTTGTCCTCTGCTTCTTCTCTCTCATTAGCACTTCCTCTTTCTATCACACTGTTATCGTCACCTAAATCCCTATTCTATTCTATTGCCATTTACTCATTTGCATCCTTGTTTAGATCAGATGCTAATCCCTTTTTTTCCACCTCTGCATATTGGTAGTAGAAGCCTTGACTGTCATCTAATTCTATTCCGCACTTCTCTTATTTTGAACTCACCCTCCTAAACTCCCACCTTGGGTCTTCAAAGTAATCTGTTTTATGATCCCAAATGTGCAAATTATTATCACTGTTATTGCAAGAGTCCATACCAGGTGTAGCTCCAATGCTTGGTGAGTTCCTCATCTGTTTAGTACTTAGGCTAAAGTTCTACCCTGTATTCTCACATTGTTTATGTATCTCACTTTTTTCTATCTCTCTCTATTTCTATTTACCATGTAGTGCCTAGAAATCTATGTACAAATTGTAGAATCTTTGGTCAAATTTTGTCATGTTTCTAGCACAAAAATCAGTCTCTTTTATATCTTCTTTATAGAACATAGTGCATGTGTCCATCAGCTCCTTAAACTTGTCTATAGATATCTCCATACCCACCATTACCTTTCATAGAAATTGTAAGAGGTGGACTTAAGAATGTCCCAGTGAATGATCTCTCCCTACCCTTGAACCTTTCTTCATTCCTTTTATTCCAAATAAACCAAAATGTGTTAGCTTTCAATTTAAGACCATCAATGAATCCACATAAAATTTCCTTTCTATTTGACAACACAGTCGGACTCCACATATGAATATTTCCCATAAGAAAAGACCAAATCTTTTTTGCATATAAACAACCCTCTAAAATAAACTTTTTTTGGTTCTAAAAATTTGGACCACAACAGTTTAAAGACCTTGGATAAAACTTGGTGCCCCATGGTGTCACCCCAAGTTGCAAGGATGTGCTAGAAAATTTCTTTGGAATTGGAAAGCATTTTGTATATCATTTTTGGCTTCACATTCAAAAACCTAGTTCCATCTACCCATTTTAGCTTCTCAATGCTTTTCTCTCATATAATGGACACCTTCGACTAAAATTTTCTCATCAATGCTTTATTTAGTGTGGAATAGGTTTTGAACTGGTTCTTGTTTAGATGAAACTCTTCTTTTATTCTTAACCATGTTTTGGGAGAACCTTCGTCATATAGATCTTTCAGGTTAATAGGCCTTTTTTATTACACAACCTAGCAGAACAACCTTGCAATAAGGCTAGATTTTTACCCTTGTCTTTCACATTCCACCAAATGGATCTGTGCCCCCATACACTATTATTCTCCAAGTTAATAGCTTCTCTACCCATAGAAAGCTCCTTAGCATGTTCCCATGCTTTCCATATACTCCCAAAAATTGCAGATCCCGCAGGCTTAGACTTGAAATCCCCTAACAAGGCATCCTGAAAGTACAGCTTTTCCCATCTCTTCTTGTTCCCCAGAGTAGACCTCTCAATATTATTGCTAACTAATACCTTCAAGGCTCATCACCATATAAGGAATTGACTATCCACTTTTTGCCAGAGCAACACCCTGCATCTTCAAGTCCTTGAGCCCCAACCCTCCTAAATCCTTAATGAGACAGCACCACTCCCATCTGACAAGATGGTTTTTTCTTTTACCCTTTCCATTAGACCATAAGAAACTTCTAATCAGTTTATGAATGACCACAAACTTTCAGTTGGCAAAGAGCCACATTGAGGAGTAAAATATTGAATAGGCAGAAAGGATCTTTTGACAAACTTGCACCCTGCTCGCCAGTGAAAGATGTATTCTATTCCAACTTATGAGTTTCCTTTCAATCTTTGAAAATAGCCAATCCCACATAAGCTTCAAAGATGGGCAAATGGCAAAGGGGATCCCAATAAACCTAACTTGCTTCATTGGTCCCCCCATTGCCATTTGCCAAAATCAAGCTAGGTGGGAATAGACTGATCCCAGGTCAAAAGGATAGATTTAGTAGATGAATTTTTAGCCCCAAAGGCTAAACAAAAAATCTCTAATCTCTTACCCAACCTTTCCAATTCCTAATTATTAACTCTAGGAAAAAGAGTAGTATCATCTACAAATTGCACATTTAACAATCTATCTCCATTAGGCAAGGAAATACCTTCAATTCTGCCTTCAATTAGATCTATTCTTAATATATAATAGAGGGCTTCCGATGCAATCAAACATAAGGAGGGAGTAAGGGGGTAATCTTTTCTAATAGATCTACCCTTTTTGAAAAGAGTAGACAGTTCACTATTAACCTCAACTTGTGCAAAAGCATCTTGGAACAACATTTCTACCATCTTGCAAAAGACTTCAGGGAAACCAATGGCTCTTAGAATTTTGAAGATAAAAGACCATTCAACATGGTCATAAGCCTTTTCAAAAATCAAGGACGAGTATGCCAGCATTTTTATTGGTCTCATTTGCCCAATGAAGAGCTCTCCAACTTGTAATAATGTTTTCCAATATATATCTACCCTTTATGAACACTGTTTGGGTTGAATTAATAATCTCCAGAAGAATGTCTCTCACTCTAAGAGCCAACACCTTGTCAATAATTTTCTTAGACACATTTAATAATGTAATGTGTCTCTATTTTTTAATTCTAGTTTTGTCACCACCTTTAGGTAAGAGTTTGATGATTCCTTTATTTATATCTTTGCCTAAAGTACCTTTCTCTATAGCCTCCTTGTAAAGCTCCAACAGATTATCCACAATCCAGTCCATGTTGGCTTTATAAAACACAACTGGTAGGCCATCAGCCCTAGGCCACTTGGACCAGTGGTCATAGACTTGATGGTTGGTTCAATTTCCTCTTGTAACATTGGAAAATGTCCCCTTGGGGGCTTTTCCCTCATAAGGTTTAGCTCCCAGGAATTTAGGACATTTTTGTTCATATTTTGGCATCTCGATGGAATGAGACCTAGGTTTCATAGAAAAATAGACCTAGGAGGACCCCTTGACCTTAACCTTGCCCAAAATAGGGGGGAGGACTTGGGCTCCTGTGCCCTAGTCCTACCCTATTTTGGGTTAGGACCAAAATTTAAGTGTCGGTTTATGACTGTTATTTGGTCCCTAGGCCAACATGTTAAGTTTTGATTTTTGAAATCTTGGCAAGAATGCTTATAGTTGCATATAAAAGCATGATTAGGCATTCATTTAGAAACTAGAACTTACATTCATGAGCATTAGCATTCTAGAAGTGATTCAAGGCTTTCATAGTGTTGCAAGAGCAGACTTGTTTTGTTTATGTGTTTGTATTTGTAGATTTGAGCATCTATCTCCTCATGGAATGAAGAGCATCTTCCTCCCATGAGATATTCATTACAAGGTGATATCATTGTGCTTTCTATCATTGTTTCATTTGGATTTGGCCTCTACCTCACAAGGGCATGCTCTCTCTATCTCACAAAGGTGTTTGGAAGACTTAAGTGTCCTTCCGGGGCTTGACTGAGGCAAGCTCCTAAACACCACAACCCCCAAACCAAGTTTTCATGATTGCAGGTTACAGGTTGAGGAACTAGAATGAGTGAAGTTGTAGAGGAGCATATTGGAGTGTCTAAAGTGCAGGAAAATAAGAAAATCTGCCCCTTGGACTAGGGCACCTGCTCCCTAGTCTCTGAAGTTTCATGTCGAGAAAATCTCTGATGTAAAAGATTCAAGTTACAGATCTTGTTGCTAGATCTGGATAGAAAATAGGACCTTGGACTTGGGTACCCACTCCCATGTCCCTGACTTTTCCGCCTTGGGTCCCTGAAAATAGGTACTTTGTATTTGGTATTTTGCTTTCGACTGTAGTAGAATTTTCCGTAATTCATTAGTTTACTTCTATTTTAGCATAATTAGGGTTTTAATGGTTAATTGAGCATAGAAGAGAGAAAATTAATAATTAAACACTGTAATACAAGTTTCCCTATATTGTATGGTGACCCTAGGGTATTATAGTGCTCGCCACTCGACCCTTGGTTGTTGAATGTAAAGTGGAAAGGAGGATTTAAACACCAAAACACTAAAACATTAACAAATCTAATTTTCCACCTAAACATTTTAATGAACCCATGTTTTTGGACTTAAATTGAAACTTGTTGAGATTTTGTTGTTAGATTTTCATTGATGTCATCCATTCATATAGTCTTTCATCTTATTTCATTGCAAAAATTACAAAAAAAATGAAAAATTTGTAAAAATTTGAAAACCCTAGTTTGCATTTTCATATAGGTCACTAAATTGCATAAATTCTTTCTAAATTTCCCTAATTCATGATTTTTGCATCAGATCTGATATAAACTACAGAAAAACACAAAAATTTATTAATTTTCATTGCATTTTCATCATTAATTTGCTAAGATTTTGTAGAAATTTGACAATTTTCATATAACCTAGTATTTTTCAAAATCTAGGGTTAGTAGGCAAAAATATTTTATTAGATTTTTCTACTGATTTTAGAGGTAGATTACAATTAAATTTTTACTTTAGTCTTTCATTCTAGTGTAAATTTGCATTTAGATGTGAAAATTTTACATTTTTGGATAGAAAATTTTAATAAAAATTAGCATTTTTCATGCATTTTCATTAGATTTGCATTAGAATTTTACATTTTGCACATTAGAATTTATTTTCAGCTCTGAGAAAATTTCATTCCAATCATTAAACATACCTTAAAACATTCACATATCATCTTGTGTCAAGATCTAAAACCTAGGTCTTCAAAAACAAAAATTTTCACTAAATTTGGCCTTATCGATCCCTTAAACTTGCACCATAGGCATGTTGTGAATGGTATTTTTGGACAAATTAGTTTTTATTAGGGTATTTATTTGTTTCCCCTCCTAAAAAACTTCACAACACCCTTTGATTAGCCTCTTACACTAAAAATTTGACAAAAAACTACACATTTTGACTATTTTTGCCCTAGGTTTGACCTAGTTTGCACTTCTAGCATGTTGTAATCAATTTTTTGGATTGAGGTGGCTCATACCATAAATTTTATTTTCTACACATCTTAAAATTCACTACAACACCCCTTTCTCTATGTCTTGGAATTGAAAAACCGTGAAAAATAGCCTATTTTTTTGCTATATTTTCACTAGGGTTTTACCTTAAGTGGCACTAAAAGCGTGTCGTGTTGGGTATTTTGACATTAAGTGGCTTTTATTTCTAATATAATTTTATTTCAATCATAATTTTACTCACAACACCCTTGGTTAGGCCCTTTTGCATTGAATTTTGGTGAAAAAAGTGCCTATTTTGACATATTTTCACCATATTTTGACTTGGCATTAACTTGAAATTGCATCAAGAGTGTGTTGAGAAGGATAATTTTTAGTTTTTTGGACTGATATCAGACATATAAATTTCTTACCTTGACTGAAATCCTTACAACACCCTTTTGTTTCATTCATTTGCATTGAAAAAGTACAAAAAACCAAGTATTTTAGGCCATTTTCACATATAGTTCTACAATTGCCTTTGTTATACATTTGGAGAAAATTTTAGATCTGATTTGAACACATAAACATGGCCTCTAATCACAAAAACAACTATAGGTTCCCTCCTATACCTTACATGAAAAGAAAAGTCCCTGAACCCGAAATAGTATTTACACCTCATGATAGAACAATTGGTGATTTTGAAGGACCTCTATACATTACCATGAAATTAATGGGAAAGAATGTGGATGGAACTCTTATTGATCCTAATTGCATGACCAATGTTGCCACTGAAAAATTCCTCTTTTCGAATCAATTAATAGAAGGTCCTTATAACCCTTCGAACTTGATGGTTAAGACACATACGGGAACCTTAAAGAAACCATTGGGTAAGATATCATTGTTGGTAACTATATTTGAGAAACATGTTGAACAATGGTTTGATATTACCCCTGATTCTAATACCTTTGATATAAAACTTGGAATCCCTTGCTTAAAGGTTATGAAAGTGGTCCCTTCAACTATTTATAAATGTGTTAAATTTCCTTTAAATGGACAAGTGCATGTCATTCATGAAAATACATACAAACCTTCAACTACACAACAACACTTCACATTGGATTACTTTTGCAACAAAAATAATGACAAATTAGAGCTACGAACATACTTTACATTTTTGAGCTATAGAAATTACAAAGCAAAACTTTTACTTCCAGTGCCTAGTCCTCCTATGCAAGAAATGACAAAAGACAAACAACCCACATGTGAAGAGAATCTTAGACCAAAAGGACAAGGTCCCTATGTTGAGGTTCCTCCCCTAAAATCCTTACAAGGATCAGGAGGTCATTGTCAACAACAAAACATTCCACCGCAACAAATGAAATTTGATCCCAGTGCTTCATCTTCTAAATTGCACAAGCCTATGAAAGAGGATAGTCCTATCTTACAAGAGATAAGTGGTAAAAGAAAATGAAATAGAAAAACAAGAGAAAGAAGTAAAAGGAGAAAAAGTTATGCTATAAACCTTGCCTCTCAACAAGAAAACATTGATCCCAACATTAAACCAAAGAATAGTGATTCTAACAATGAACAACATGATGAGCAAGACATGAATATGGCCATGATACCTTACGTCCCACTTTCCTCCAACATTAGGGAGTGGGAAGATGACGACAATGATTTTTTCTTATAGACAACCTCTAACCATTTTTCTCTCCTGTGATGTGCTTCCCCCATGATGTGTTATATTTTGTTTAGGCCTCCTGGGATGACCTTAGATTCTCTCGTAAGGTTTGGGATACCAGGAGACCACCTCTATTGTGACCTTCTTCTATTTGTATCATCATTCTTCTATATTCCCTCTCTCTGATTTCATTGTTGTATGTTGTGTCTTATGGACATAGCGTCGCATTTGGTGACCTGGGGCACCCTCCTACATGACTATCCTTAAGACACTTGTTTTTCCTCTTTGATTTAATGTTTCCCTTCCTCTAGTGTTTCCACATAGAGGGCAGATGATGAAAAACATTTATACTGATGCAGACCTAGTGTCCCTTTCGAGAGCAATAAAAAAATAGACTTAGTTCCTAATATGATGATGGGGTTGTATATCTTATCCAATGCTTGGCTAGTGGAATCACTCGTGCTTTCCACATATTCATGATTTTGATGGTGTTCTATCTCATTTAAAAATCATAAACAATATTGCTGCTCCATGCACTTTGTCTACCTTGAATCTTACATACCTCAGATTTCATATGCATTGATGTTGTTGTTTATCATGATGTTGTAGACACAAACATGTTTCCTGCAAGGATGTGTTTGTGGGAACATTTGGCAATCGTGAAGTACATGTCACCTCTGGGGGCATGGGCTTTGCGAGAGCTTATGTTCCCTTGTGTGTTTTCTTCCTACATTAACATGGTTGATATCAATAGTAGATATCAACCACCTTATGGTGGGGGAATATATAAGGTAAGTTGTCTGTTGTAGATGTTAGCTATGTGCTTGTCCTCAGGTGAAGACTAGTGCGATGAGTACTTCTTGCATCCTAAGTTTGTTTTCAATCAATCAATCAATCATGTAAGCCCTCTGCAGAGGTGGGATATTGCATATATCCTTTTTATCTTAAGCCCTTTGTGGAGGCAGGGATGGTGTATTTCTCAGAGCAGATTGCACATCTTGTCATTTTCAAAAGTCCTTTGCAGAGGCAGGGAGCAGTTCTGTGACTAACTCAACCCTTTAAAAGCATGTTTTCAGTGATTGTTGTGGCAAAGCCCAATCATCGGTGTGTGCATGTAATGTGCCTAAGATTGTGTTGGACCTAGAAATAGGTACACTCCATCGCTTGTCTGCCGTGTTTTCTCTGTGTCTTCAAGTGTGTGTGTTTGGCATGCTTATTTTGTGTGGCATGTTTGTTGCCCCATATGCAGTCTAAAGACTTGCTCGATGTGTGCATCCTACATTTTGGGAGGTTTTACATGTCTAGAGTGTGTGTTGCCCCATATATGTAGTATAAAGACTAGTGCGATGAGTGCTTCCTACATTATGGGAGGTTTGTTTACTTTCCAATACTTGCATTTGCATTTCATATATATGAGAAAAAGAAAAGAAAAGAAATCATGTCTATCTTCCATGCATTAATGTGTCTTCTATGCATTGATTGTCTTCTCCATGTTTTGCATGCCTATTACTATCTTCTATGTGATTGGCGTGTCTTCTCTATGCTTGGCATGTTTGTTGTGTTTGTGCTCGTACTTTAATGCATGTATTGGCCTTGAGTTTATACATACATTAAAGTGGGGGCTAAATATAATGTTGGAAAATGTCCCCTTGGGGCTTTTCCCTTGTAAGGTTTAGCTCCTGGGTCTTTAGTATGCATTTAGGACATTTTAGTTCATATTTTGGCATCTCAATGGAATGAGACCTACGTTTCATAGAAAAATAGACCTAGAAGGACCCCTTGACCTTAACCCTACCCAAAATAGAAGTGATTCAAGGCTTTCATAGTGTTGCAAGAGCAGACTTGTTTTGTTTATGTGTTTTTATTTGCAGATTTGAGCATCTATCTCCTCATGGAATGAAGAGCATCTTCCTCACATGAGATATTCACTACAAGGTGATATCATTCTGCTTTCTATCATTGTTTCATTTGGATTTGGTCTCTACCTCAGAAGGGCATGCTCTCTCTATATGATAAGGTGTTTGGAAGAATTAAGTGTCCTTCCAAGGCTTGACTGCTTAGCAAGCTCCTAAACACCACAACCCCCAAACCAAGTTTTTATGATTGTAGGTTACAGGTTGAGGAGCTAGACTGAGTGAAGTTGTAGAGGAGCATATTGGAGTGTCTGAAATGTAGGAAAAGAAAAAAATCTACCCCAAGGACTAGGGCGCCCACTCGCTAGTCCCCGAAGTTCTGTGTCGGGAAAACTCTAATGTAGAAGATTCAGGTTGCAGATCTTGTTGCCAGATCCAAACATAAAATAGGACCTTGGACTTGGGTGCCCACTTTTGTGTCCCTGACGTTTCTGCCTCAGGTCCCCAAAAATAGCTACTCGGTAATTTGGTATTTTGCTTCCGTCTGTAGTAGCATTTTTTGTAATTCATTAGTTTACCTTTGTTTTAGCATAATTAGGGTTTTAATGGTTAATTGAGCATAGGAGAGAGAAAATTAACAATTAAACACCCTAATCCAAGTTTCCCTACATGTACAATAACCCTAGGGTATGATAGTGCTTGCCACTCAACCCTTGGTCCTTGAATGTAAAGTGAAAAGGAGGATTTAAGCATAAAAAAACTAAAATATTAACAAATCCAATTTTCCACCTAAACACCTCTTTTGAAAGTTCGTTTTCTAGAGTCTTTCTCATCTCCTTTTTTATTTTCATCTTGCATATTTTGTGACAAAACTATTGAGCTTCCTAGCAACTAGGGTGATTATCTTCTACTTCAAATAAATTTTCATAGAAGCCCCTAAAAGGCTTCAAGGATTTCATCTTGTTTCCTTAGGCAATCTCCATTAACCACTATATCTTCAATGTTTTCTTTTATCTTTTTATATTTTTAAAGCAGGTTCAAGAAGTATTTTGTATCTTTATCTCCATCTTCCAAGCAATTCAAATTTTCTCTGATTTTGGCCCTGTAAGCTTTTCTAACTTGGCACTTTCTTATGCTATGTTTGACCTTCCCCAATTTCTCAATTAATTGATCATCCTTTGGATTTTCCTAGAGTTTTTCTTCAACATGGAGGAATTCTTCTTGCAGCAAAGTTTCTTCTCTTTTTCTATCTAATGAATATTTGTTTCCCACTATTTGGAAAACTAATTTATATGATTCTATCAACCTTCTCTAGTAGAGGGAAACTTCCTCATTTTTGTAAAGAGACTTATAGATATTTCTCAAGGTGTTAATGACATTCATATTGTCTTGATCTTTTAACAAATCACAATTAAGCTTTAAAAATTTGCCTTTATTTATCCTAACCTGTTTCTCTTGTTTCAATATTACTAAATTACTACCATTATTGGGTGTGGTCACATAGAATATTAGGGATAACTTGAACTTTATTCATTTCCTTCTCATTTTGGATCAAAAAGGTTTCCTTCTCCACATAGCATCTGTCCAATCTACAATATATCCTTTTGTTTTCCTTTTGAAAGTTCGACTAGGAGTACTAAATTCCCTTGTTGTTCTTCTTTTCTCCTTCTAGAGGGTCTACGAGTTTCAATGATTTTTTAACCTTTTCTAAAAGAATTTCTCATTGCCTTTCCACTTCATTGGGTTACCACCTTTTTGATCTTCCATTTGCTCTATCATGTTAAAATCTCCCAAATAACCCAAGGTACTTTAGGTAGATCCTGTTGGAAAGAAACACTGCTCCAATATGGATCTGTATGTTGTCATTGATGGCAATTAAGCTCATAGATCCTATCACCATAACAAGAAGAGATATCTCTGGAAGAACATATTAGATTCCAGGTCCAGTTGTCAGGAAATGGTTAAGTATGGAAAGTATGCAGAGAAGAAGATAGAAAGTCAGTGAGTATGCCTCCGGATGTAATGATCCAATAATGTGGTTCAGGTATGATGTCATTTGATGTTTGATAATATTATGTCTCAGAGATTAAGTCCTTATTCTCTCTGAAAGTCATCTTGAAGAAATGTCTATGTCTAGGCAAGCAAAGGTATAATGGGAACAATGAGTAGGGTCTAGTGTAGAGGTCTACATTCCTCTGCAGTTAAGTATTTCATTATATGGTTTTGAGGTATTGTAAACACTTATATGAAATTTCTTATTCCAGAGTTGGGAGGTCTAAAGTTCACCGGAAGGATAGTTACAAGTGGCTAAGTATCGACATAGTGTTTGACAAAGTTTGACAGAGACAGAGTCTAAGTTCTGATGGTCCACATTTCTCCACAAGATGATATCATACCCTATGGTTCTAAGGGTAAGATTGGGAATATATAAACAGTCCTTGATGTGATTTGGAAGGTGTTTTGAGATCCTCAATAAAAGTAGTAAGTAAGCAGATGAATCGGTTAACCATGCAGTTGAGGAACAAGCTGACTAGTGAAGAAAATTTTGATGGAGAGATGATTTAATATGTGAAGGATCTAGTTAAGTGATTGAGTGGTTAGAGCTGACCCATGTGAATATGTTTGGGTAAAGATTTGAGTCCGCATGACACATAGTGCATTGGATTGAGCTGATAAGGTACATCTTTTTATGTACATGTTTCATTCTTGGATGCTAACCTGACTATGGATCAAATCATGATGTGGATATATATGAGAGATGAATTTTAGTTGTCTATAGAGTAGTGATGAGGATAATAATGAAAATATGTGAATAGCATAGCAGTAACATAGATAAAAGAGAATGAAGACCTGGGATTTAGAGTTCAATCATTAAACAGCTGCCCCTGGCATAAAGGCATATGCTTAAGCAGTATCTAGTTTCTTGTTGGAGAAAATTATTACCATGAGATGGCAGTGAGATTTCATTAGGGATTAATAGCCCTCATGGTTTAAGAACCCTTATTGTAATCTTTCTAGGTTTAGGGATGAAGCAATGTGCCTACTAAACTTAGTTGTACATCATGGCTATGAGCCAGCATGTTCTAAGAATGTGGAGTGACCAAGCTAGAACATCATTTTTGTAAAGATTGCAATATATACTTGACAGCTAATCCTCTCCGTGGTTTTTCCCTCCTTGGGTTTTCCACGTAAAATCTTGGTGTTATGTGTCATGCTTTTATGGATGCTATTTAGTTGTATATTTTGTTTCTATTGGATTATTCTTTTGAAATGGTTAAAAGTAAAAGTGCAAGAAAAGAATTATAGAACATTAATCCACCCCCCCCCTCTCAGTGTTCCTGACAATCAACAATTGGTATTGGAGCAAGGTTCCTTGGAAGAAGTTTAACAGCTTAAGGAAGATCTGGGATAGAGTGATCATGGTAGCAAGAAGGTATGGTAATTATGACCAGATAGAAGCGGCTCTTATGGATCTTGAAAGTTTTGAATCAGATGTCAGGGATATAAAAGATAACTTGCAACAAGCCAATGAGTGCATCTTAAAGCTCAAAGAGCAAGTCAAGAAATTCAAAGACAAATACATAGAAGTCAGTGATCAACTTTTATCAACAAATGAAGCCTTGAATGATTTGGAAGCAGAAGTTGTAGGAAGATTAAGAGTAGAGGATGATCTAAATTCAATTATAAAAAACAAATTAGAAGGTTGTCAAAAACTACAAAAAGAAATTGCAAATCTAAAAATGGACCTAGACAAGGCCAAAAGTTTTGAAGAAAAATTCAAGATAAGTACCGCAAAGCTTGATGAAATGATTAGTAGTCAAAAGCATGTAGATAACAAGCAAGGTTTGGGATATGAAAAAGGGGAAAGTTCAAAATTTGGTCAAGTAAAAATTGAAGTACAACAAAACAAAGGAAATCAATTCAGAAATTAGAAAAGAAGACCTAGAAGACCTCTAGTCAGACAACCAAATGCACAAAGGTACTCATCTTTTCATGGTTATTTCAATTCATGTAATAAGTTTGGCCATAAGGCTACTCAGTGTAGGAGAAAAATAAATGAAAAGACTACATCATTCTCTAGTTAGTGTTTCAATTGTAAGAAAATTGGTCATAGAGCAAATGAATGTAGAAATTAGATCAGCAGAAGTCTCAATAATGAACAATCATTCAAAGGAAAATGCTTCACCTACAATAGAACTAGTCATAAAGCTATTGTGTGTAGAAGTAAAGTGAGTCAAAATTCTAAAGGTGCAATGCATGCTATAAATTGGGACACAGATCAAATGAATGCAGAAGCTCAGTAAGAACTAACTTTCAAAATACAAGGAACAACCAATCATTCAATGGTAAGTATTTTGCATGCAATAGATTTGGACATATGGCTAATCAATGTAGATCAAATTTAATCAATAAGAATCAAGGTCAAAAGAATGTGGTGTCCTTTAATTGGAACAAATTTGGACATGTTGCAAAACTCTACAGAAGCAGGAATGAGAAGAGAAATCACTATTTTGAAGAAAGGAAAACAGAGCAGAGGAATGACAAGGCAAAAGAGAAAGTTGATCTGGTTGAAACCAAGAAAGAAATGAACAAGGTATGGATCATGAAAGCAGTAATTGAAGTCAAGGATCAATCCACACCAATAGACAGTGCAGATACTTTCTTCGGGAAGTAAATTTAGAGCTCTAGCTTAGGGGGAATAGTGTAGAAAATTTGAATCCCCCAGCCAGAAATTGGGTGCCAGAATCTGACAGAAAGATGTTTCATGGAACCTAATGTGACACACCTATTAGAAGAAAAATTGGAAGGAAAAGGGTTAGTGCGGTATATTGTGGAGCAATCCTAATCGAGTGTGTTCTATAGAAAAGGGTTTTAATAGAATTTTGAAATAAGCATTTAAGGACATCTTGGTCACGACGTGCAAAAATTAAAAGGAAATTTATTTAATCTCATATCACTTTGCACACAAAAATTCACAGAAATTAAAGGTAAGTTGAGCAGCAACAATCAAAATTGCATTTGGAGAAAAGAAACCCTAACTCAGTAAAACAAGGTACTCTCATTAAATCTTATTCTATGAATTTGCTAAATCTTTCCTATGGCGACTCCTCAAATTATAGATATCGCATAGCGCCCTCGACCCAAATTTAAGAAGCACCCATTTAAATCTATCGAAGTCAATCAGTTGGGTGCACTTTCAAGTATTCCCCATGGAGTATTGCATATAGAAGATGTTAGGGTATATATTCATGTTGCCCTAGAAGAATTTAGTGATAGTAGGTTTTCTAATATCTACACAAAATATGTGAGTAATGAGAATCTCAAACTGAAGAATGAATATTTAGCATTGGAAGTGTTTAGGGTAAAATTGGATTTGTTGATCTTTTGTTGTTTAGATGTTAAAATCCTCCTTTCACCCTAACATTTAAGGATCTAGGATTGAGTAGCGAGCACTATCATACCCTAGGTCACTTGCAAATGAGGGGACGCTTGGATTAGGGAATTAATTATCAAATTTTCCTTCTCCTATGCTCAATTGACCATTAAAACTCTAATTATGCAAATATGACAACAAATTATCAAATTATGGAAAAAGATCTTACAGATGGGAGTAAAATGCCAAATTACAGAATACCTATTTTCACGGTTCCAAAGTAGAACAGTCAGGGACACTGGAGCCGGTGCCCAAGTCCAAGGTACCTACTTTTTTAGGGAATCTGGACCTCCTTCAGACACTGATAAGCTCTATAACTTTTGTTTTCTAGAATCAGTCTGTGGAGGACACTGGAGAGAGTGCCCTAGTCCCATAAGTGCTCCTTTGTCCATCTTTTCTTCAGATCCTGAATCCCTGATGTTTTTCCATCCTTCCTGCAACTCCACTTTTTCCAGATGTGACACCTATAACCTGCAATCACAAGACTTGGTTTTGGGGTTGTGGTGCTTATAGGTTTGCCTCAGTCAAACCCTGGAGGACACTTAAATCTCCAAACACCGTTGTTAGATGAAGAGGACATGCCCTTATGAGGTAGAGGCCAAAACCCAAAGGAATCAATGATAAAAACACAATGATATGTCACCTTGTAGTGAAGCTTTCATGGAGGAAGATGGTCTTCATGCCATGAAGGAATTGATGCTTAAATCTACAAATATCAATGCACAAAACACACAAGTCTGTTCTTGCAACACAGTAGAAAGCCTTGAATCACCTTGAGAATGCCTAGAGTTCACAATGATCACTTAATTGAAAATCATGTTTAGAAATAAATGCCAACATATGTTTATATATGCATCTACAAGCACTCTCGCCAAGATATTTGAAATTCAAACTTACCGTGTCAGCAAAGGGGCCCAATAACGGTCACTAACCGACACCCAGAAATTGAGGCTGCCCTAAAATAGGGTAGGACTAGGGCACGTGCACCCAAGTCCTCCCCCTATTTTAGGCAAGGTACAACTCAAGGGGTCCTCCCCCTAGTACTGCCCTATTTTTGGCAGGGTACAACTCAAGGGGTCCTCGTAGGTCCTATTTGTCATGGGACTTAGGCTTCATTCTTTCGGGATGCTAAAATATGAACTAAAATGTTGTAAATGCACTTGAAAGACCTGAGAGCTAAACCTTATGAGGGAAAAGCCCCCAAGGGGATATTTTCCAACGTTACATTTAGCCCCCATTTTAATGTATGTATGAACATGAGGCCCGTACATGCATTAAAGTAAGGTCACAAACACAACAAGCACACCAAGAATGGAGAAGACACACCAATCACATAGAAAATAGTAATAGGCATGCAAAACATGGAGAAGATAGTTACAGACATGTAGAACATAGAGCATACAGTTAATTCATAGAAGACACATTAATGCATGGAAGACAGGAATGATATCTTTTCTTTTCTTTTTCTCATATATATGAAATGCAAATACAAGTATGGAAAGTAAACAAACCTCCCATAATACATGATGCACTCATCGTGCAGGTCTTTGTATATATGGGGAAAAACACATGCAAGACATGCAAAACCTCCCAAAATGCATACTACATATGGGGCAACAGACACACCAAACAAAACAAGCATGCCAAAACACACACTTGAAGACACGGAGAAAACACAGTAGACAAGCGATGGTGTGTTCCCAATTTCTAGGCTCATCACCATCTCAGGCACATTACAAGCACACACTGACGATTGGGCTTCACCACAACAATCACCGAAAACACACTTAAGGGTTGAGTTAGTCATAGAACCGCTCCCTCCCCTACAGAGGAATTTTGAAAATGCAACCCCACCCACATCACAGAGACACCTTACAGTGAAAAGGAAGCATGACATACCACCCCACCTGTGTCATGGAGACACCTTACAGTGAAAAGGAGGTATGAGCTCAAAAGTATACAACCCCACCCACATCGCAGAGATGCCTTACGATGAAAAGGATGTATACACAATAGATAGATTTATTGATTGCGAACAAACTCAAGATGTAGGAAGTACTCATCATACTAGCCTACACCTGAGGACAAGCACATTGCTAACATCTACAATAGATAGCTTACCTTATATATGCCCCCACCTTAAGGTGGTTGATATTAGTTATCGATATCAAGCACATTAAGGTAGGAAGAAAACACACAAGGGAACATTGACTTTTGCAAAGCCCATGCTCCCCCGGAGGTGACATGTACTTTACGATTGCCAAATCTTCCTACAAACACATCCCTGCAAGAAACATGTTAGCATCTACAACATCATGATAAACAACAACATCAATGCATATGATTAACCATACAAAAAGACAAGGTTATGCAACGAGTTCAAAGTTTGAGGATAACAAGGGGCTATATCAAGAAGCTCTCCGGATCAAGTACCACCAAGGCTAGATTCAAAGGAAAATAGAGGTGCATGAAGCAGTAGTATTGTTAAGGTTTGTAAATGTGATAGAAACATCATAAAATTCACTATGAGGAAAGTACAAGTGCTTCCACTAGCCAAGCGTCGGATAAAATATACAACCCCATCGTCATATTAGGAACTAAGTCCATTTTTTTTATTGCTCTTGAAAGGGCCACTAGGTCCACATCAGTATAAATGTTTGTCATCATCCACCCACTAGGTGGAAACACTAGAGGAATGGAAACAATAAATAATAGAGGAGAAAACAACTGTCTGAGGGACAGTCATCTAGGAGGGTGCCCACAAGTCACCAACCACGATGCTATGTCCATAAGACACAACACACAACAATGAAATCAGAGAGAGGAAATATAGAAGAATGATGATACGAATAGAAGAAGGTCACAATAGAGGCGGTCTTCTGGTATCCCGAACCTTACGGGAGAATCCGGGGTCATCCTAGGAGGCCTAAACAACACATAACACATCACAGGGGAACCACATCATGAGAGAGATAAAGGGTTAGAGATACTTACTTGGTAGAACCATCGTCAAGAACCTGCATATCTAGGATATCTATCATATTGGTTTCATCTTGTAGAACTAACATTAAGTTTAGGACGACGAGAAGCTTTCTTTTCTTTAAAAGGATTATATCCAATGCCACTTGAGTAATGTGTTGAAGTGGATTCTATAGGTACTCTTATTCCTTGTTGATTTACACCACATCCCTTACCTACATAGTTGTTATGTTTATACAAAATTTGAAATCCATGGGCATATAGAGAATCCAGTTCCTTAGAGGAAGGTGAAGCCTCATAGGTATCATAATTTGTAGTGTAAGTGAGAGTATTATCTTTGTTTTCTACCTAGGAAGCTTTGTTTTTCTTAGGTGCTTCATAAGATTGCTTAGGTGAGATCGATACAACTTTTTATGTGTCAAGGCTATTAATTTTATATTCCCCTATACTGCAAGGATTAAAATCTAATGAACCCCAATCATCACCAACAAATGCATTCAATGGCTGAGAGTCTTTCACAACATTAGTCGTTAATGGATCACCTCACAATTTGTTTAAGCTTATATGGTTGTGAATGGGTTTTTACTTTTCAATATATAAATAGTTATTTGGTTCTAGATCAGTATGAATAGTGTGAAGTTTACCTTTGAATATAAATTTGATTAAACGATCCAAAGTGGAAGGAACTGCCCCCAATGCATGAATCCAAGGTCTACCAAGAATCATGTTGTAAGATAAAGAACAAGGCATGGCATGAACCAGGGTAGGCACAAGCACAGGTCCTACTTGTATAGGTAGAATTATAGTGCCCACATATTGTCATCCAACATTATCAAAGACACGAATGATAATGCCGTTTGGTGTGATTTGTGATGTATTGGCCTTGATTTTGTGTAGTAGGTCAATGATACAAATGTTAAGAGACAATCAAGTGTCGATCATAACCCATTTTACCAATGTTTTGTTTATTGTGACAAAGATTATAAGTGGATCATATTGGTTTTGGACTTCAATTTATAGTAATTCATGCGGTTGAAAGATAATATCCATTTTTGTCACATGCATACTATCCAATACGACTACTACATCATTAGGCTTAGCAGTCGGTGGGACAATCATCTTTTGTAAAGCTTCTTGGAGCATTCCACGGTATGTAGGTGATGTTTGTATTAAATCCCAAAGAGAGATCTTAGCCGAAGTAGCACAAAGCTATTTGACAAGATCATACTCTTGACCACTTTTATAAGTAAGATGAGGTGGTTGAGGGAGCATAGGTTGAGAACATGGAAGGGAGATAGGCATATGCGGTGCTTGGTTACTTTGCTTGTTATTATGGGTGTTGTATGCATGAACAATCACATTATGGTGTGGTTGTTCTAACTCATTTTAAACACCTTGAACCGTAATCACCACTTTTAAGAAAGAGGGTGCACTAAGTGCCCCTTAGACAATCATTTTAGTAATATTTCTATGAAGCCCATTAACGATTATTGAATTAACATTGTTTTCCTCTTGATTGCACCCAATATCCATCCCCAAAGGATTTAATGTGAGAGACCTTTTATCATCCACTAATGCTACATCTTGGCTAGGGAGAGTAGTGGGATGAGAAGAAGGTACATCATCACTATCATCATCATACTCTGTGGTGGAAAAGGGCTTGTAACTCTCGTCTTTCTCATGGGTATTCCTAGAGATGAATTTGGTTAAATTTTCTAATATCAAAGGATATGATCCTATGAGTAAGGTGAAGCTAGTAAAATCATGTGTATAACAAAGTAATTGCAACTCATATGTAGAACATATAGAGACATCAATACCATTGATATAAGCTATGTGTTCTAGAACATGAGGATTCTCATTAGTGAAATTAGCAAAATTTTCAAAATCTAGGATATACTCATGTAAATATTTTAGAGATGAATAATATGAATATGAAATAATGAAATCCAAAATCATATTTTAACAATTTTCCAAGAGTATGCAAAAGATAAGTGCAAAACTATATGCAAAATGACCTAAAATGCTTGATTTTTTGTACTTTTTTAATGCAAATATATGAAAGCAAAGGTGTTGTAAGGAACTTGATCAGAGGAATCAAGTTATATATCTGATATCAGTCTAATACATAAATAATATCCTCTACAATATACTTTTGATGTAAATCTAAGATGACGCCAAGTCAAATTAGAGTGAAAATATGGCAAAATAAGCACTTTTTTACCAAAATTCAAATGCAAAAGAGCATAACCAAGAGTGTTGTGAGGAAGATGATGATGGAAAGAAAATAATAACAGTAATAAAAGCCACTTGGTGCCAAAATACCTAACACAACACGCTTTTAGTGCTACTTAAGGTAAAACCCTTGTGAAAATATAGCAAAAAATAGGCTAATTTTCACGGTTTTTCAATTCCAAGACCTAGCAAAAGAGGTGTTGTAATAAATTTTAGGAAATAAAGAAAATAATATCAGTAATATCAGTCACCTCAATCCATAAAATTGACCACAACATGCTTGGAGTGCAAACTAGGGAAAACCCTAGGGCAAAAATAACCAAAATGTGTAGTTTTTTGCCAAATTTTCACTACAACAGCCCATAACAAGGGTGTTGTGAATATTTTTATGAGGGAAAGAAAATTAATACCCTGATAACAGAAAATTAATGAAAAATATCTTTCTCAACACACCTATGGTGCAAATTTATGAAGTCGATAAGGCCAAAATGAGTGAAAATTATCATTGTCCAAGCCCTGGGTTTGAGATTTTGGAACAAAATCCCATGCAAATGATTTAATGTATGATTTATGATCAAAATTACATACTCTCAGATATTAAAATGATTTTCACACTTAATCATGCAAAATTCCCATGTAAATTTAATGAAAATGCACCAAAATTCCTAGTCTTTGTTGAAATTTTCAATGCAAAAATGCAAATAATTTAACTTTAATTAAAAATTGACACTAAAATGAAAGACTACAGCCAAATGAAAATTTGAACGAACCTCTAAAATTATTAGAAAAAATTGATAAAAGATTTTGCCTGCGAACCCTAGATTTTGGAGTTACTAGGTTATCTAAAAATTGTGAAATTTTCCACAAAACCCTAGCAATTAAATGATGAAAATGCAAAACAAGATTTTGAATTTTTGTATTTTTTTGTAGTTTATATCAGATCTAATGGAAAAATTATTAATTAGAAAAATTTAGGAAGAATTGACACAATTTAGTAAGCCTAACAATGCAATTTGTTTTGTATTTTTCCAAATTTTCAATTTTTTTTTGAAAATTTCTCAATGCAATAAATTAAATGACCAAATGAATGAATGAAATAACACCAAATATGCATACAAATACTCAAAAAGTTGCAATTTAATTTCAAAGAGTCTGGTTCACCAAAATGTTTAGGGTAAAATTGGATTTGTTGATCTTTTGTGGTTTAGATGTTAAAATCCTCCTTTCACCCTAACATTGAAGGATCTAGGGTCAAGTGGCGAGCACTATTATACCCTAGGTCACTTGCAAATGAGGGGAAGCTTGAATTAGGGAATTAATTATCAATTTTTCCTTCTCCTATGCTCAATTGACCATTAAAACCCTAATTATGCAAATATGACAATAAATTATCGAATTACGGAAAAAGCTCTTATAGACGGGGGTAAAATACCAAATTACAGAATACCTATTTTTGGGGTTCTGAAGCAAAATAGTCAGACATTGGAGCAGACGCCCAAGTCCAAGGTACATACTTTTTCAGGGAATTTGGACCTCCTTCAGACACTAATCAGCACTATAACTTCTATTTTCTAGAATCAGTCTACGAAGGACACTGGAGAGAGAACCCTAGTCCTAGAAGTGCTCCTTTGTTCATCTTTTCTTTAGATCGTGAATCCCTGATGTCTTTCCAGCCTTCCTACAACTCCACTTTTCCCAGATGCAACACCTATAACCTACAATCACAAGACTTGGTTTGGGGGTTGTGGTGTGTATAGGTTTGCCTCAATCAAACCCTGGAGGACACTTAAGTCTCCAAACACCATCGTCAGATGAAGAGGGCATTCCATTGTGAGGCAGCGGCCAAAAACCAAAGGAATCAATGATAAAACATAATGATATGTCACCTTGTAGTGAAGCTTTCATGGAGCAAGATGGTCTTCATTCCATGAAAGAATTGATACTCAAATCTACAAATATTAATGCACAAAACACACAAGTCTCCTCTTGCAACACAATAGAAAGCCTTGAATCACCTTGAAAATGCCTAGAGTTCACAATGATCATCTAATTGAAAATCACGTTTACAAATGAATGCCTACATATGTTTATATATGTATCTACAAGCACTCCTGCAAAGATATTTGAAATTCAAACTTACCATGTCGGCAAAGGGGCCCAATAATGGTCACTAACCACCTAGAAATTGAGGCTGCCCTAAAATAGGGGAGGACTAGGGCAAGGGCGCCCAAGTCCTCTCCCCCTATTTTGGCCAGGGTATAGCTCAAGGGGTCTTCCTAGGTCCTATTTGTCATGGGACTTAGGTCTCATTCCTTCAAGATGCTAAAATATGAACTAAAATGTCGTAAATGCACTCTAAAGACCTAGGAGCTAAACCTTAAGAGGAAAAATCTCCTAAGGGGACATTTTCTAATGTTATAGGAAGAAAATAAATTTATTTAGTATGTGAGTTTCCCAACATTCATGGAGGATGAGTGGATCTAGTATGTGTTAAGCAAGATTCATGATGAGTTCATGTGGCTTGATAGACCTTTCAAGATTACAAAAGATACTATTAGGGTAGTCACTGGATTATGTTCTACTGGATCAGTACCTCTATTAAAAGCCATGAAGAATGATATATTAATTATGGCAATTGGAGCAAAGTTTGATAAGAGAGCCTTGACAATAAATGATATTGAGGATTATGCTGTGAGATTTGCCTCCATGGTATTGGGATACAAAGTTTATTTCACCAATCGGGAGAACTATGTGTCAGGCATGGCCATTTACATAGCCTATCAAATGATCAAGGAAAATGTTGATTATGACCTCTATGAATTGCTTCGTCAAGAAGTAATGGAAAATCTTAAGAAGACAAAAGAAGGTAAATACCCCTTTAAATTTGGCACACTGATCATGTGTCTATTTTTCTATTTTATGTAAGAGTTGCTTGGTATGAAGAACCTATTCTAGAATAGTGATAAACCTGTTGTAGTTCAAATTAGAAATTTGTTGAGTAGTATAGGCACCATTGATTCATAGAATACAACACTATAGGGTTATTTCAAGAATTTCCAAAGATCAATGCATGGCAGAGAAAGAATTCCCAAAACTATTGTTGAAAAATACAAGAATACAATTTGCTGTATTGTGACAAAAGATCAATGCATGGCAAATGATGAGGACATATCTCTATCGGAGATAAGCCAAAATCAAGAATCTGAAAAGAGTGATCAAGTCCACAACATTGATACAGTGGATATGAAAGATCAAGGCAATATTGAAATTGATTCACCTTCTGTATAATAGGATAAAGGTGAAGAGATCAAGGAAGAGAAGAAGGACTCCACTCCAAAGAAAAAACACAGATCAACAGGAAAATAAGGGCATAGAACCTCTGGATCAAAGTTGAGGAGAAATATCAGAGAATGCAAGAGACACTGTGGATTCTCTAATAGGAAACAAATGGTAGATGAATTTGTACTCCCTCAAGGCCCAATCAACTTGGCCTCATTGTCATCTTTCCAAAAGTTCAAGCTAGTATCTATGGTTCAGGCCAAAGCACAAGAAGAGTTGTTACAATCACATGGTCAAGATAACAAATTGATAAATGAAACATCTACTGTCTTGGAAAAGCTGCTAGTGCCATCACTTCAAAGGGATATCTCATTATCCCCTGCTAACAATCTCAAGAAGCTGTTAAATTATGTAAGTATACATTTTGAATCTTTTGAAAAATCTGCAGAAGTAAAAGTAAGGAAAGAAATTGATGATAGAATATTGGTTGCATTGAAGAGCATGATAGATCAAGACAAAGTTTTTTTAGATAATGGAATTAAGAACATACAAAGTGCCATTGAAGAATCCAACAAAATATACAAATTTTGTTTATCCTAGCCAAAGATCACAAAGGAACTATAAGATAAAATCAAAGACTTAGAACTCAAACTGTTGAACATCTCTAAGACATATAATCCAGTAGCCGAGTTAATAAATGCCAAAGAAACATAAGTTGCAAATATCTATAATGATCTAAATACTCTGATGAAGAAAAAGGGAGAGTTCAAAGAAAACTTGTGCCAGCTGAAATGATTGATAAGTGCAAAGATTTATTCCATGACCAATTTGGCAGATGAGGCATGAAATATCAAGCACAAATTGACACACCATCAGATCCTCAGAAGGCAGAAAAGATAGTATTTTTAATAAATAGCCACATCCAAATTCTAGAAAGTGCAAGAAACAGATGTAATGGAGAGATAACACTAATAAAGACTATTTATAGTGACATTTTACCTTCAAACACAAATTAAGATAAGGATTGTGCTTGTAAATATGCGGTAGAGTATATAAATTTTTGAATTTTTGGATTTTGGATCATACCCTTTGCCATTGCTGTCAAAGGGGGAGAAGTGGATCAATGAAAAATGGATAATCATCTCAGGGCGAGCAAGGAGGCACAATGCACATAGTAAAAGGGAGTAGTCAAGCATTTTTCACTAAGTGTTGCCATCAATGCTAAAGGGGGAGATTGTTGGCAAGAGACACTGCTCTAGTACGGATCTATATGTTATCATTGATGGAAACAAAGCTCAGAGATCCTATCACCATGACAAGAAGAGATATCTTCAGAAGAACATATTAGATTCCAAGTCTAGTTGTCATGAAATGGATAAGTATGGAAATTATGTAGAGAAGAAGATAGAAAGTCAGCAAGTATGCATCCGCAGATAATGATCTGGTAATCCGGTTCAAGTATGATGTTTGTTGATGTTTGATAATATTATGCCTTAGAGATTAAGTCCTTATTCTCTCCAGAAGTCATCTTGAAGAAATGTCGAAGTCCGGGAAAGCAAAGGTATATCAGGAACAATGAACAGGGTCTAGTGTAGAGGTCCACATTCCTCCATAGTTAAGTATTTCGTTATGCAGTTTTGAGGTATTGTAAACACTTGTATGAAATGTCTTATTCCAGAATTAGATCTAAAGTTCACTGGAAGGATAGATACAAGTGGCTAAGTATCAGCATAGTCTTTGACAAAGACAAAGTCTAAGTTCTGATGGTCCGCATTTCTCCTCAAGATGATATAATGGCTTGCAATTCTAAGGGTAAGATTCAGAATATATAAAGAGTCCTTGAGATGAACCAGTTAACCATGCACTTGAGGAACAAGCCGACTGGTGAAGAAAATCCTCATGCAGAGAAGAGTTAATATGTGAAGGATCCAGTTAAGTGATTTAATGGTTAGAGTTGACCCATGTGAATATATTTGGGAAAAGATCTGGGTCTGCACAAAACATAGTGCATTGGATTGACCTGACAAGGTACATCTTTTTATGTACATGTTTCATTCTTGGATGCCAACCTGACTATGGATCAAATCATGATGCGGATATATATGAGCAACGAATTTTAGTTGTGTGTAGATTTGTGATGAGGATAATAATGAAAATATGTGAATAATAGAGTAGTAACATAGATAAGAGAGAATGAAGACCTGGGATTTAGAGTTCAAGCATTTAATCGCTGCACTTGGCATAAAGGCAGATGCTTAAGTAGTATGTGGTTTCCTGTTGGAGAAAATTATTATAGTGAGCTAGCAGTGAGATTTCATTAGGGTTTAACAGCCCTTAGGGTTTAACAACCCTTATTGTAATCTTGTTAGGTTTAGGGTTGAGGCAGTGAGCCTACTAAACTTAGTTGTACATCATGGTTGTGAGCCTGCATGTTCTAGGCCCGTGGAGTGACCAAGCCTAAACATCATTTTTTAAAAGATTGCAATATACACGTGAGATATAATCCTCTCCATGGTTTTTCCCTCCTTGGGTTTTCCACATAAAATCTTGGTGTTATGTGTCATGCTTTTATCGATGTTCTTTAGTTGTATATTTTGTTTCTATTGGATTATTCTTTTGAAATGGTTAAAAGTAAAAGTGCAAGAAAAGAATTATAGAACACTAATTCACCCCCCCTCTCAGTGTTCCTGATAATCAACAGATCCGAGGTCATCCAATTCCAAAGTTCAACCTTCTTATAGTACTCATTAGAAGCATAGATTGAGCAAATGCCCACAACCAAGACACATACATCTAAAGTTAACCAAATGCATCTATTGCAAGGTGAATGTCTTGAATCTCTAAGAAGATTTTCCCATTTCCTATTTAATACAATGGCATTACCTCCTTTTCCTCTCTCATGTTTGGTGGTGAAAGCAATGGCCTCTCTCCACAGAAATCTTAAGGTGTTTTCCATGATAAACCTGTCAGCTTTAATTTCTTGAATCATCAAGATGTCCATATCCTTGTTCTTATTGCAAAAGTCTATAACAACATACTTTCTGTTTGGGGACTCTAAACCTCTAACATTCCAACTAAAATAGTGAATGTTCTTCATCTAAAACTCTTTTTAGGTGGATTTGGGGTTCTCCCCTTTCCTAGTGCTATCAAAATATCTAGGAATAAGATCATCCTTTCTCTTCTTTCCTGGTTTTTCTGAGCTATTGGTTCTTCTCATATTGTTTATTTTCTTACCTTTCTCTTCTGATTTATCTTCTTCTTGTAAGTTATTCCCCTTTTCTAGCCTCTGCTATGAGATCCTCTTATCTCCAATAAAGGCAAAAGCTGCTTTCATGTTGCCTTGTTTGTGAACTTTAGAATCTACCCCTCAAGGATATGTCTCTTTCCTATTTTTTTACAACTCCTTCAACTTATCTAAATTATTCATTTTCTTTCATACCTCTTTGATCTTGGCAAGGGCCAATTGCTAGACATTTTCCCTCCTCACATTTATAAAACCACTATCAGAGTTATAGCCTTGAATATTATTGTCTGGTGCCTTGGTTTGATCCTCACTAAATTTGCCATCTTGAAACTGAGTGTTAGCATGAAGCTGAGTTTCTTTAATTTGAGACACAAAGGATGGGTCCTCTTCCATCAAGATTTCATTATCATTTTCTTCCATAGAGAATAAACTAAGATTGCCATCCTAAGTGCTGTCAGAATCCCCATCATCTTGGGTATCACTGCCTAGGACAATAGAAGCCAGTCCCCTAGTGTTTGGTATAGCATTAGTTTTAGAACTCTCTTCCTTTCCATTTGTTTTCTCCTTCCCAAATTTAGGATTACTAATTTTCCTAGATTGGTTATTCAAAGAATCAAGGGGAGGCCCCTAGATTCACTATCCAAGGCCCCTGAAGCCCTAGATTCACATTGATTGGAAACATTCTTATCAATGGCTTCAAAGTCCAAATTGTCTTTTTTGCATTCTTGTTAATGACAAGGCAGTCCCTCCTTTGATGACCATCCATTTTAGATAGAAAACATTAGGTTAACCCTCCTAACCCAACAATTTCACAATGAAGGATTTTATTCTCCCAGTTTATTTCAACAATATCCAGTATCTGTGTCTCCATGTTAAAGGCCATTAATAGTCTTGTATCTAAATGAGGAAGAGTAGTTCTAGTTTCATCAATCTTTAGAATTTTCCCAAAAGGTTTGATAATATGAGGTAGGATGTTCTACAATTAAACAGGAACTTTTTTGACCAATACCCACCTAGGTATGAAGAAAAACTAAATTTCCTTATGAGTAGTGTCCAGAGAACAAGCAAAAGCTTTAAATAAAGCTGACCCAATATTCCAAAAAAAAAATTTACAACCCTCCTTTGCATATGATGATTTTTAAGGAATATGACAAAAATGCCCGCTTGATCCTATAACTAGTTAAAATTTTTGTATGGAGGGAAAGCCAAGAAAAAGCTTCGGATTTGGGTAAAATAGCTTCATTCCAGCAAAGATTAATAGGCCAGTCTGCCTTCAAGCTAAGCGTAGCACTTCTATAACCTTCCTTTACTATGTAAGATCCTAACTTGGCTTGTGTCTAGATGATTTCATCTCCCTGCTCTTCAAGATAAAATTCCAAATGGCTGAGCCACATGGGGGATTCTTGACCATAAATATTCTCTCCTTTTCCACAGAGTCTAAATATTTGAGTCTCATCAAACGAGCCAACTTCTAGTTAGTTGGCAGAAATCAAAGTCATCAACATTTGTATGCAATGTTTTATGGAGTGCGTGGGAAGATTCGACTTCATTCCATTGCTTAAGTTAAAAATTGATAATATATTTTCATTTGTATTGGCTTTTGATAAGCTACAACTTAGAGAGTGTGGTTGAAGTCAAACACAAATGTCATGAGACCACGTTCCTTGAAGGTCAACTTGACAAATCATGGCCTTCACAAACAACAGAAAATAATAATAATATTTTGATTTCTTGTTGGCCGCAGCTTGTTGGATTTTGATTGAGTCATGAAATTAAAATCAAAATCGATTGCCTTGGGGAGATTAAATAGTGTCAAAGCCAATAATAAAAGATGTAATATGTTTTTTGAGGTGTCACCAGAGAGGGAAGTTGAATAGATGGAATTCCTTCAATTTTCATTTTTCCACAGCAATATAAAAACCAACGACTGGGATAGAAAGTGGGTTGGCTACCAAAAGTTAGTAAAAATTACACAAAGGTGTGTACAGAGGGGTGGGATACAAAAAAGAGTAAGAATTCCTTATAAAACAAAGCAATTTGAATTGCACAAAAAGAATGAAGAGTGAAAGTCAGTTGATAGTTGATTGAAGGGTTGTGAAAAGAAGTGTGGAGAATAATAGAAGTGTGTTGCAGAGAATACCAGAGGCTACGTTGGAGGGAGAACAACTTGGTTTTTTGCCACAAAGCATTTGAATAGAGATAAGCTTCATTTAAGCACAAATTCATTGTATTTGTAGTGAAAAACTTGAGTAATAAACCATTGAAGGCTGCCAGTAATAAATTCATTTGAGTTGTGATAAATGAATGGTGAATTTGCACAATTTTGGCTTCCTATAGATGTCATATTTATGTTTACATTGCCCAGATTGCATACTTCAAGTGCTATGTTTAAAAGTGGATATGATTTAGTGATGTTGAGTTCTACTTGTGATCAATTTGGTGATGTATTGCTGCTAGCGTTGGCTGTCTGGTAAGACCGTGGTGTAGGGGCATCAGGGCCTTAGAAGCATATCTTTTGTCATTTTTGGTTTTAGGTTTGTTAGAGTGTTTTGGAGTCTCATAAGGTCATTTTTGATGACTTAGAATCATATGAGTTCATTTTTGGTGTTTTAATTGGGTTTTTGATTTACAAGTGTAAAGTTGCCAAATGTTGCTAGGAGTTGTCATGCAACTTGGACAAGTTGCCAAAAAGAAAGAAACTATTGCATGTAAACAAAAAACTATTACTTGTCATTGGGATCAGTTGTAAATGGATGAATACACCTTCAAGTGTCAAAGGGAAGTGTGAAAAACTGATTTTTGAAGTTCTTGGTTAATGAAAGCAAGTTTTTTCCTATGATTTTTAATGTTCCAGTCTGTTCTACTTCATTGTATGGCCTATACGGCCCATTTAGTGATCAGAAACTGATTGAAATTCATTCGCATGTCAATCTAATTTATTTTTATTTTTTTTGCATTGATTTTCATTGAGTTTTTAGTAAGTTTTTGCATTTTTCCTTAAAACTGCCAAAACCATACCTAGGGTAACTAGTGAGGCAAAATAATTATGTAACTCGGCCTCCCACCGTGGGAAAATAAAAAAAATGGGTGGGAAGGTCTGTAATAATGTAATCTACCATGTTTTAAGTTTGCATGGCCCCAAGACAAAGGTGGAACGTGTTTTCTTTCACCATTAGGTATGATTTCTGAGTGTATCAAGCCCTCTAGCAGCAGTGAAGGCAGTTTTGAATGAAATAAGGAATGATTTGGGTTCTTTGTGATTGGCGAAAGTGTTGGAAATGTGTGAGGAGGACATGCAGACCTGTACCATGGGGTTTTGAACATTTTTGAAGGGTTAATACAAGTCATTTTATGACTGTCCCAAGAGGACTGTTTTTGCAGTCATAAGCATGGTGCTAGTGTCCAAGCAAGTTGGTGCTTTGAATGAGTCTTGGTAGTTAATACCTGATGGAAAAACCTTTGAAATGTTGTAAAGAGGCCTCCAAGTCAGTGGTTGAGGGTTTGAAGCAGTTTTTATTAATTTGGCTTTAGGCCATTAATGTTGCCTTCCCTAGTTTGAATAACACAAGTCTTGTAAGCCTCATGAATTGTTACATTGTTGAGCCTCCACAAAGAAGTTGTAAAGATTTCATTTGTGGAAAGTTTTGATTTTTCACATTATTGATTTTTGGTGACTTGAAAATGGTTTAATAGCAAGTTAGAAAGTTTTTTGTGGCATAACACAGTCCCTACTAGCAATGGATAACATTCATCATCTCTATTGCAGGTTATATTGAAGCCCTCTTCAAGCACCAAGCCAAGTGGGGGATCAAGTTCTTGAAATTTTCCACTAGGTCATGCCTTCTCCTAAAGTAGATTGGTTATTTACAGTGAATTTGGACATCATGTAGTAGGTTTAAGCTATGGTTATTTTACTATGAATATATAGAATCTATGTATCAAGAACCATTAGTGCTATGAGCATTACTATTAAAAACATGGAAATAGAAACAACAGTGCCTCTAGAAGGTTTTTATTAAACATCCCATATGGGATTTTCTAGTCTACACCCCAATAATGATTTTGATAGCAAGCCCTCCATAATGGAGTAGCTAAAAATATGTTTTTCTTTCTTGGTTTGAATATAATAAGTATGGCCCCTAAGGCCAATTTCATTGATAAAAAAATCAAACAATTCTTAAGTAAAATTAAATAATGTAAAAAATAAAACAAGTGTCCATGTAGTGGCAACTACATGGCTTTGTAGTATTGTAATAATCACATTTATTTTGTAACTAAGAAATATTAGAATTTTGGAAGAATATTAATTCTATGATAATAAGTATTTTAATTTTTTTTTTATTATATAAGTATTTTAAATTTTGATTATTATAATGTATTATATTAATTAATGTATTAAATTTTAATCTAGTATAGATATATTAAATCTATCTACATTTAAAACTAATTTGAAATTTTATTTATTTTTACTTACTTAAGTGATATTTTATTTTGTTAAAGATATATTTTATAAATAATTATTATGTAAATAAAAATAACTCACAAAATGGTGAGTTTTATTCTTGATTATTAGAGCATGGGTAAATATATTCCCATACAAATGATTGGTATCATCAATGAGTTATTTTACATCAGTTTGTTTTTTAAAAGTACTAATGAAAGTTAATCTATGTAATGATGGATTACTAGCAAGACAATTTTAAAGAAAAACTAAGTGCCTGGGTTAGAAGCATTGAACTATTTCTATGTGTAACTGTGATTTTGAGAATAAAACTGAGAGATCTTTGTCCATCGTTTGTTGCTTAAGCTAATAACACAGCTCAATGTTTTGTCTACATGTCTTGATTACACTTGTAATTTTTCTATTGTTTAATATATTTTTCCAGTTATTACTTAACTATTATTTGAGAGCAACAACCAATTATTTATGTATACACTCTTCAGTTAAAGATTAGATATTTAGTTGCTCGTACATATAGATGAACACCCAAGTTTCAGTTCCTATAGATATAGAACACTCATTTTTTAATTCCAAATTTCTAGCAAAAAGCATGATTCTAGGAAACAATATTGTCTTTGAGATTCTGTTTTGTGTTGCTTGCATCTAAGAAAGTGTAATGCCTATGTAGTCATGCATTTAATATTTGTATCCCATTTCTCCATGTTTTAGCAAAGAGCATGTTTCTAGAAAATAATATTACCCTTTAGATTGCATTCTTTTGTTATTTGTATTTAAAATAGAGTAATCTTTGTAGTTGTGCATTTAATATTTGTATCACATAATTTTTATTCAAAAAATAGTTAAATTGATTGTTTATTCAATAATGTTTGATATGGACACTAATTAAAAGACATAAGTGACATAAACTCTCCCTCTAATATACTAATTTTTCACACAATCTAGTTGCTTTAGTCGTGAGACCCCCAAGCTGTCTTGTTGAATCATTGCCAAAATATATACGGAGTTTTGTGGTGAATGTGAGATTCAGAACTTTCTTTTAATTAACCGATAGGCTTATTAGTGGCAGGTTTTTGCTCCTGGAAATCGTTGGACGCTGAAATGTCAGACATTGGAAAATGTTTTCATCGTTAGGGTTTGTCATTTTCGCAGGCCGGTAACTATTAGTTTACGAATGCTCACTCTCTGGTTGCCCAATCCTTGCGTCATTACAGACAATATAAGTGGGCAATCCCCCAATGTACCTAAGAAGGGACTTGCATCACTGGTACTGATAGTTGGAATCATATTTGCAGTTTATCTAGAAATTTTACTGGTAGCAGCGCATTTTTTTTACAGAAAATTTCAAGGTGGGGCTCTTTGCAGGAATGTCAGATTCAAGGACAACAGCTATCCCAGTGATGAATGGCCATGGCAGCTGACTGCATTTTAGAGACTAAGTTTCACAAGCACAGACATACTGGCCTGCATAAAGGAAAGCAAAATCAGAGGAATGGGTGGAACAAGAACCGTTTACAAGGCAGAGATGCCTAGCAGTGAGATCGTTGTAGTGAACAGGGTCTAGTGCAGAGGTTCAGATTCCTCCACAGTTAAGTATTTTGTTATGCAGTTTTGAGGTGTTGTAAAGACTTATATGAAATGTCTTATTCCAGAGTTAGGTTTAAAGTTCACTGGAAGGATAGATACAAGTGGCTAAGTATCAGTATAGTCTTTGACAAAGACAGAGTCTAAGTTCTGATGATCTGCATTTCTCCTCAAGATGATATAATGCCTTTCAATTCTAAGGGTAAGATTGGGAATATATAAAGAGTCCTTGAAATGATTTGGAAGGTGTTTTGAGATCCTCAGTAAAAGTTGTAAGTTAGCAGATGAACCAGTTAACCATGCACTTGAGGAACAAGCCGACTGGTGAAGAAAATCCTGATGCGGAGAAGAGTTAATATGTGAAGGATCCAGTTAAGTGATTGAGTGGTTAGAGTTGAACCGTGTGAATATGTTTGGGCAAAGATTTGAGTTTGCACAGCACATAGTGCATTGGATTGACCCGACAAGGTACATCTTTTTATGTACACATTTCATTCTTGGATGCCGACCTGACTATGGATCAAATCATGATATGGATATATATGAGCAATGAATTTTAGTTGTGTGTAGAGTAGTGATGAGGATAATAATGAAAATATGTGAATAATAGAGTAGTAACATAGATAAGAGAGAATGAAGACCTGGGATTCAAAGTTCAAGCATTTAACAGCTGCACTTGGCATAAAGGCAGATGCTGAAGCAGTATGTAGTTTCTTGTTGGAGAAAATTATTATAGTGAGCTAGCAGTGAGATTTAATTACGGTTTAACAACCCTTATTGTAATCTTGCTAGGTTTAGGGTTGAGGCAGTGAGCCTACTAAACTTAGTTGTACATCATGGTTGTGAGCCAGCATGTTCTAGGCCCGTGGAGTGACCAAGCCTGAACATCATTTTTTAAAAGATTGCAATATATAATTGAGAGGTAATCTTCTCCATGGTTTTTCCCTCCTTAGTTTTGCCACATAAAATCTTGGTGTTATGTGTCATGCTTTTATCGATGTTGTTTAGTTGTATATTTTTTTTCTATTGGATTATTCTTTTGAAATGGTTAAAAGTAAAAGTGCAAGAAAAGAATTATAGAACACTAATTCACCCCCCCTCTCAGTGTTCTTGATAATCAACAGATCTGAGGTCATCCAATTCTAAAGTTCAACCCTCTTATAGTACTCATTAGGAGCATAGATTGAGCAAATGACCACAACCAAGCCACCTTCATCTAAAGTTGACCAAATGCATCTATTGCAAGGTGAATGTCTTGAATCTCTAAGAAGATTTTCCCATTTCCTATTTAATACAATGGCATTACCTCCTTTGCCTCTCTCATGTTTGGTGGTGAAAGCAATGGCCTCTCTCCACACAAATCTTGAGGTGTTTTCCATCATAAACCTGTCAACTTTAATTTCTTGAATCATCAGGATGTCCATATCCTTGTTCTTATTGCAAAAGTCTCTAACAACATACTTTCTATTTGGGGACTCTAAACCTCTAACAGTCCAACTAAAACAGTGAATGTTCTTCATCCAAAACTCTTTTTAGGTGGATTTGGGATTCTCCCATTTCCTAGTGCTATCAAAATATTTAGGAATAAGATCATGCTTTCCCTTCTTTCCTAGTTTTACTTAGCTATTGTTTCTTCTCATATTGTTTCTTTCCTTACCTTCCTCTTCTGATTTATCTTCTTCTTGTAAGTTATCCCCTTTTCTAGCCTCCCCTATGAGATCCTCTTATCTCCAATAGAGCTAAAAGCTACTTTCATGTTTCCTTGTTTGTGAAGTTCAGAATCTACCCCTAAAGGATATGCCTCTTTCCTATTTTTTTAGAACTCCTCCTCAACTTATCTAAATTATTCCTTTTCTTTGGTACCTCTCTGATCTTGTCTAGGGCCAATTACTCAGCATTTTCCCTCCTTCTCACATTTATAAAACCATTATCAGAGTTATAGCCTTGAATATTATTGTCTAGTGCCTTGGTTTGATCCTCACTAAATTTACCATCTTCAAACTGAGTGTTAGCATAAAGCTAAGTTTCTTTAATTTGAGAAACAAAGGATGGGTCCTCTTCCATCAGGCTTTCATTTTCATTTTCTTCCATAGATAATAAACTAAGATTGCCATCCTAAGTGCTGTTAGAATCTCCATCATCTTAGGTATCACTGCCTAGGACAATAGAAGCCAGTCCCCTATTGTTTGGTATAGCATTAGTTTTAAAACTCTCTTCCTTTCCATTTGTTTTCTCCTTCCCAAATTTAGGATTACTACTTTTCCTAGATTGGTTATGCAAAGAATCAAGGGGAGGCCCCTAGATTCACTATCCAAGGCCCCAGAAGCCCTAGATTCACATTGATTGGCAACATTCTTATCCTTGGCTTCAAAGTCCAAATTGTCTTTTTTGCATTCTTGTTAATGACAAGGCAGTCCCTCCTTTGATGACCATCCATTTTACATACAAAACATGAGGTTAACCCTCCTAACCTGACAATTTCACAATGAATGATTTTGTTCTCCTAGTTTATTTCAACAATTATAGTATCTGTGTCTTCGTGTTAAAGGCCACTAATAGTCTTGCATCTAAATGAGGAAGAGAAGTTCTAGTTTCGTCAATCTTTAGAATTTTCCCAAAAGGTTTGATAATATGAGGTAGGATGTTCCAGAATTGAACAGGAACATTTTTTTACCAATACCCACCTAGGTATCAAGCAAAACTGAATTTCCTTATGAGTAGTGTCTAGAGAACAAGCAAAAGCTTTAAATAAAGCTGACCCAATATTCCAAAAAACAAATTCTACAACCCTCCTTTGCATATGATGATTTTGAAGGAATGTGACAAAAATGCCCGCTTGATCCTATAACTAGTTAAAGTTTTCTTATGGAGGGCAAGCCATGAAAAAGCTTCGGATTTGGGTAAAATAGCTTCATTCCAGCAAAGATTAATAGGCCAGTCCACCTTCAAGCTAAGCATAGCACTTCTATAACCTTCCTTTACTATGTAAGATCCTGACTTGGCTTGTGTCTAGATGATTTCATCTTCCACATTTGCAAAGACAACCATCCTTTTGTCCAATAACATACTCATCGTTCTCTTTTGATTACATGGGAAGTCACAGTCTTGAGTGCTTTTCCAAGTGATTTTTTAACAGCTCAATCCCCCTTCAATGACCCAATAATCCATCACCTTCAAACCCCAATGACTTTTTAGATACTCCTTGGATTCATAAAGATCTTCCCAACCTAAGAGTTTGTGCTCCCCATTCCAAGATTCCTCCCAAAAATTTGCTTTTTGCCTAAAAACCCAAGAAAGCTGAGGCAATAGGATCTCCCTGGTCTTCAAGATAAAATTCCAAATGGCTGAGCCACATGGGGGATTCTTGACAGTAAATATTCTCTCCTTTTCCACATAGTCTAAATATTTGAGTCTCATCAAACGAGCCAACTTTTAGTTAGTTGGCAGTGTAAATTCAAATCGAACTTATGATCTCTAACATTGATAACTTTTGAATGTTTGATATTTGTATTGCAGACTGAATTTATTACTTGCTTTTATTTTGCAGATGCAATTTCCACTTCTCATACACTTCTGATTTCTGTGTCTTTTCGATGGTATTGCAAGGCAAAGACATTGATATATATATGAGTGATAGTAGGAGTCACATCTATGATAGACGTGACTCCTCAAGGAGTCACGCCTATCAAAGGTGTGACTTCATCATCTTTCCATTGCTTTAGCAATTGCTAATCACCGTTTGAATTGTAGTCAATGTTTATACTTTGGTAATATATCATTCGATCATGCTAAATTCATATTTATTTTAACAGACCTTATATATTAAGTATGAATATAAAAGTAATATTTAATATTACTTATATATTCATATTTATTATGATCATAATAAATACATTATCTAATCGAAGCTACAAACAACTCAACACTCCCTCTTAGCTCGGAAAGATAACAATATCACAATAATCTCTGTGAATATCAATTATCTGATCTGTAATGAATTACTCAAAGTAATTTAATATCACATAACTCATGATATATAGTATCACCTATCTCGTGATATGTAGCATCACCTACCTCATGATACTAAAGGATATACTATACTCGAGAACATTACATTCTCCTTATATATCCTAGTTATGGTATGTGCACTGATATTAAGTCACATAATGTCTACCATAACTTAATCATGATAACTCCATGATTCATACAAATATCAGGTCACATGACATTAGTCTAATGAACATTATAAGATCATCACCTTATAATGTTAGGTACAAGTGTAGATTATCCAAAAAATTGTCACTTTTTAGAAATAAACATAGAATGGGTAGGCCCATAATGTCATAGAGTCACACATATGACACAAGACGTTTACACATTAAACATCTTTAATATATTAGTACAAATCAATTAGAATCTTTCATTTCAATCATACCAAGATTTTTCCTGAAGTATTCAACTTTCACCTTGAGGAGTGGTTTGGTAAGAATATCTATAGTTTGATCTCCTGTACTAATATACTCCAACTGAATCACTTTCTTTTCCACCATATCATGCACATAGTGATGAGGAATCTCAATATGTTTAGATCTATCATGGAATACTGGATTCACGGATAGCTTAATACAACTTTGATTGTCGTAGTGGATGATAGTTGGTTTCAGAGGTTTACCAAATAATCCCACAAGCAATTTTCTAAGCCATACTGCCTCTCTAGCAGCCATAGAAGCTGCAATATATTTGGCTCCTATAGAACTCTGAGCAACTGAAGACTATTTTCTACTAATCCACGATATCATTGCTGACCCTAAATTGAAACAACATTTGGAGGTGCTCTTCCGGTCATTTACACTTCCAGCCCAATCTGAATCTGTGAATCCATGTAGATCTAAGTCAACCTTTTCATATTTTAAGCCATAATTTAGAGTACCTTGAAGGTATCTCATTATATGCTTCACAACCACAAGATGTATCTTCTTGGGGTCACACATAACTGACTTAAGGCATTTACAGCATAGCAGATATCAGGTCTGGTATTGACCAAATACATCAAGGATCCAATTATCTGTCTGTAAAGAGTGGGATCTGCCAATGGAAAATCTATTGTTGCTTCCTTCAATTTATGAAGATTTGTTTCCATGAGGGAAGACATAGGTCTACATTCCATCATACCAAACCTTTTTAATATATCAATTGTGTACTTCCCTTGGTTTAGAATAGTACAGTCTAATTTCTGCCATACTTCTAGTCCAAGGAAGTAGTGTAATAGACCTAAGTCCTTCATGTCAAATTCTGAAGCTAGATCTTTCTTACACTGATCAATAAGGTGATCTTCTCCTGTAATCAATTGATCATCAACATATAATATCAATATTAACATATCACCTTTGCTTTGTTTGAAGTAGAGATTTGGATCTGCATCATTCTTTGAGAAGCCTAATCTCAAGAGGTAACTATCAATTCTTTCATACCAGGCTCTGAGGGCCTGTTTAAGTCCATATAAAGCTTTCTTTAATTTACATACATGGGATCCTACATTGTGAATCTCAAATCCTTTGGGTTGCTCTAAGTAAACCTCTTCTTCAATGGTTCCATTGAAGAAAGCAGTTTTTACATCCATTTGATGGACTTTCCACCCTTTGGCTGCTGCAATAGCTAGAACTAACTTGACTGATGTATATCAAGCAACTGGAGTGAAGGTTTCATCGTAATCAATTCTTTCCTTTTGTGAAAATCCTCTGGCTACAAATCTTGCTTTGTATTTCCCTATACTGCCATCTGTAGTATGTTTGATTTCAAATAGCCATTTTGAAGAAACAACAGATTTCCCTTTTGGTCTAGGTACTATATCCCACACATCATTCTTTAGGATGGATTGATACTCCTGTGTCATGGCATCCTTCCATATTTGGTGCTTAAGAGCTTCTATAGCACTAGAAGGTTCTTATTTAATGAATTCACTCATTAAAGCTACATAACTAGAGAATCTCTTAGGTCTTGTCCTTTCCCTAAAAGTTCCTGATGAAGCGACATAATTTTTAGCTTCTTCCATTGTTTTGGTGGCCCAGAGTGGTCTTTTCTTGGGATTTTCTAGTGATGTGATTTGTTCATGGTTTACATTTTCCTCAGGATACTCCCTCTGAAACTCGGGTACAGGATCCTCTTCTATGCCTGAGTTGGAAGTTTGAATTTTTGACTCAATATAATTTCTGGCTCTTTTGAAAGCTATGTCTTCCTCAAAAATCACATCTCTGCTTAGTTCAATTTGTCTTTGACCAGGTATATATATTCTATAATCTTTTGATGTTTCACTATAGCCTACAAAGATGCCTTTCATCCCAGAAGGTTCTAGCTTAGTTCTTTTCTCTTTGGGCACATGAATGTAAATAGGACAACCAAATATCCTTACATGACTAATGTCTGGTTTTGTGCCAGTGAAGGCTTCTTCAGGAGTTTTGTCACCAATATGAGAGTGAGGACATCTGTTCTGTATATAGACAGCAGTACTAGATGCTTCTGCCCAAAGTGAAGTGTCTATATTCTGATCAACATAGCCCTAGCAGCTTCTACAATGGTTCTATTTTTTCTTTCTACAACTCCACTTTGTTGAGGATTATAAGGTACAGTGAACTCCCTCTTAATCCCAGTGTTTTTACAAAAGTCTTTAAAAATGTCTAAAGTGTATTCACTCCCATTATCTGTTCTTAAGGTTTTGATTTTTCTCCTGGAAGAGTTTTTAGTAATGGATTTGAATTCCTTAAATCTTTTAAGGATTTCCTGTGATTCTTTACATTTAAGAAAATAGATCCATGTCTTTCTGGAGAAGTCATCAACGAAGATTACATAGTATAGAAACCCACCTAAGGAGGGTACAGACATGGGTCCACATAAATCTGAGTGGACTAGTTCTAATACATTATTTGTTTTGCTAGAACTATTTTGAAAGGACTCCTTTGTATTTTTCCCTAAGGCACACCCCTTGAATACCCCTGAATTACATTGTTTGAGTTTGGGTAACCCTGTAACTAGTCTTTCCATGGAAGATAGGGCACGGAAATTTAGGTGTCCTAGTCTTCTATGCCATATTTCATTAGATTCTGCAATTTCATGAATTAGGGCTAGATTTGGTTCCGTACATAACTCATATAAGTACCCTTGTCTATGACCTATGGTTTTGGCTTTCTTAATAGTATAATTCTTTGGCCATCCCAATACTTTGCTATGCATAAAGGTCACCCTATATCCATTATCTTCAAGTGCAGATATGGAGACTAGATTTCTTTTGATGCCTGGGACAAACAATACTCCAGTAAGTTGGATGGAGATGCCAGTCTTTAATTTGAGGGTACATGTGCCAACACCCTTGACTGGATGTATAGAGTTATCTCCAATTGTTACTTCTTTGTCAATCTCTTCTACCATGGTGTCTAGTAGTTCCCTGAACCCTGTGATGTGTCTTGATGACCCACTATCTATAACCCAGTTGTTGGATTTATTTGTTACTTGGTTTGAAAGTGTAGAGTAGAATACATATTTCTCGGATTCATGCTCCTTTATTTTGGCATAAGATGATTGTTGCTTGGTTCTGTTAGGACATCTAACTGCATAGTGTCCATATTGGTTGCATCTAAAACATTGGATGCGAGAAATGTCTTTCTTGAATGAACCTTTCTCGTGATGATTTTTTCCTCTTCTTAAAGTGTTTCTTCTTCTCTTTCTTGTGAGAGTTTGTATTTAGAACATGAAGATCTTCATCTATATTTTTCTGTTTTGACCCTTTCTTTATCTGTCTAGATTCTTCTTGAAGACAGTCTGATCTTAGGTGGTCAAATTTTGGAAATTTAGACCTTGCACTAATGCCTTGAACAAATGTCTCCCAGGAATTTGGTAGACCATCTAGGGCAATAAGTGTTAGTTCCTTTTTTTCAATTTGGTACCCAAGTGTTGATAGTTGATCCCTTAGTGCAAATATTCTCATAAAGTATGGATTGATAGATTCTCCTTTGTTCATACTTATATGATTTATTTCTCTCTTTAGGGATAAGATTCTGTTGGAGTTACTAATTTCATAAGTGCTTTCAAGTAACTTAAACATATGATATGCAATCTCATGTTTTGTCAGAATCGGCACGATATGATCTCTAACTCCATCAACTATGATTTTCATGGCTTTGTCATTTCCTTCAATCCATGTCATTTTATCAGGATCATTCTCTGGTTCTATTTTGTTTTCTCTCACAAATGAATCAACTTTATTTTCTTTTAGTATTATCATAATTCTGAATTTCCATGATGAGAAGTTATTTCCTCCTTCCAATCTGTCTTCGAATCAGATTGTTGCTGCCATTTGAGAAATGAGATGTATTAAATCTAAATTTCTCAAGTTCAATTTTTTGCCCAGATTCTGCTCAACCTAGCTCTGATACCATGTAAATTCAAATCAAACTTATGATCTCTAACTTTGATAACTTCTGAATGTTGGATATTTCTATTGCAAACTTAATTTATTACTTTCTTTTATTTTGCAGATGCAATTTCCACTTCTCATACACTTCCGATTTCTGTGTCTTTTCGATGGTATTGCAGGGCAAAGATGTTGATATATATATGAGTGACGGTAGGAGTCACATCTATGATAGACATGACTCCTCAAGGAGTCACGCCTATCACAAGTGTGACTTCGTCACCTTTCCATTTCTTTAGCAATTGCTAATCACCGTTTGAATTGTAGTCAGTGTTTATACTTTGGTAATATATCATTCGATCATGCTAAATTCATATTTATTTTAACATACCTTATATATTAAGTATGAATATATAAGTAATATTTAATATTACTTATATATTCATATTTATTATGATGATAATAAAGCTACAAACAACTCAACAAGCAGAAATCAAAGTCATCAACATTTGTATACAATGTTTGATGGAGTGTGTGGGAAGATTCGACTTCATTCCATTGCTTAAGTTAAAAATTGATAATATATTTTCATTTGTATTGGCGTTTGATAAGCTGCAACTTAGAGAGTGTGGTTGAAGTCAAACACAAATGTCATGAGATCACGTTCCTTGAAGGTCGACTTGGCAAATCATGGCCTTCACAAACAATAGAAAATAATAATAATCTTTTGATTTCTTGTTGGCCACGGCTTGTTGGAGTTTGATTGAGCCATGAAATTAAAATAAAAATCAATTGCCTTGGGGAGATTAAATAGTGTCAATGTCACCAGAGAGGGAAGTTGAATAGATGGAATTCCTTCAATTTTCATTTTTCCACAACAATATAAAAACCAACGACTAGGATAGAAAGTGGGTTGGCTACCAAAAGTTAGTAAAAATTACAGAAAGGTGTGTGCAGAGGGGCTGGATACAAAGAAGAGTAAGAATTCCTTATAAAACAAAGCAATTTGAATTGCACAAAAAGAATGAAGAGTGAAGTCAGTTGATAGTTGATTGAAGGGTTGTGAAAAGAAGTGTGGAGAATAATACAAGTGTGTTGCAGAGAATACCAGAGGCTACGTTGGAGGGAGAACAACTTGGTTTTTTGCCACAAAGAATTTGAATAGAGATAAGCTTCATTTAAGCACAAATTCATTGTATTTGCAGTGAAAAACTTGAGTAATAAACCATTGAAGGCTGCCAGTAATAAATTCATTTGAGTTGTGATAATGAATGGTGAATTTGCACAATTTTGGCTTCCTATAGATGTCATATTTATGTTTACATTGCCCAGATTGCATACTTGAAGTGTTATGTTTAAAAGTGGATATGATTTAGTGATGTTGAGTTCTGCTTGTGATCAATTTGGTGACGTATTGCTGCTAGCGTTGGTTGTCTGGTAAAACCGTGGTGTAGGGGCATCAGAGCCTCAGAAGCATATCTTTTGTCATTTTTGGTTTTAGGTTTGTTATAGTGTTTTGGAGTCTCATAAGGTCATTTTTGACGATTTAGAATCATATGAGTTCATTTTTGGTGTTTTAATTGGGTTTTTGATTTACAAGTGTAAAGTTGCCAAATGTTGCTAGGAGTTGTCATGCAACTTGGACAAGTTGCCAAAAAGAAAGAAACTATTGAATGCAAACAAGAAATTGTTACTTATCATTGGGATCAGTTTTAAATGGATGAATACACCTTCAAGTGTCAAAGGGAAGTGTGAAAAACTGATTTTTGAAGTTCTTGGTTAATGAAAGCAAGTTTTTTCCTATGATTTTTAATGTTCCAGTCTGTTCTGCTTCATTGTATGGTCTATACGGCCCATTTAGTGATCAGAAACTGATTGGAATTCGTTGGCATGTGAATCTACTTTATTTTTATTTTTGTTGCATTGATTTTCATTGAGGTTTTAGTAAATTATTGCATTTTTCCTTAAAACTGCCAAAACCATACCTAGGGTAACTAGTGAGGCAAAATAATTATGTAACTCAGCCTCCGACCGTGGAAAAATCACAAAAACGGGTGGGAAGGTCTGTAATAATGTAATCTACCATGTTTTAAGTTTTCAGGGCCCCAAGACAAAGGTGGAACGTGTTTTTTTTTAACCATTAGGTATGATTTCTGAGTGTATCAGGCCCTCTAGCAGCAGTGAAGGCAGTTTTGAATGAAATAAGGAGTGATTTGGGTTCTTTGTGATTGGTGAAAGTGTTCGAAATGTGTGAAGAGGTCTTGCAGACCTGTACCATGGGGTTTTGAGAATTTTTGAAGGGTTAATACAAGTCATTTTATGACTGTCCCAAGAGGACTGTTTTTGCAGTCATAAGCATGGTGCTAGTGTCCAAGCAAGTTGGTGCTTTGAATGAGTCTTGGTAGTTAATACCTGATGGAAAAACCTTTGAAATGTTGTAAGGAGGCCTCCAAGTCAATGGTTGAGTGTTTGAAGCAGTCTTTATTAATTTGGCTTTAGGCCATTAATGTTGCCTTTCCTAGTTTGAATAACACAAGTCTTGTAAGCCTCGTGAATTGTTGCATTGTTGAGCCTCTGCAAAGAAGTTGTTATGAACATTCAAGCCTCAAGAAAAGTCTGCCATGAAGTCTACACTTCTCCAAGGTGTGTTGAATCAAGCCTCAAGAGTTCAATGATTAGGGTCTAGAGTGGAGCACTTAGGTGCATCAAATGAAGTTGGTGTAAGAACCTCATCATTTTGAGTTGTTTTCCTAAAGAAGGTCCTTCCTCTACATCAGACTGTCAAGCTAGGTTGCATCAATTGTCATACCATAATTTTCTAGATCCAAATATCTAATAATATATATAAATATATAGACATAACATGATTGTTCTAGGGGATGCTACTACTTCTTTCATAAGAGAAGAGTGCTACTCTCCATCAAAAGCATGGGAAGAGTTAATCTAAAAAACTATTAGAGATAAATACTAATTAGTTTTTGACTTCTCTCGTCATCATTAAGGGATTAAGTATTAGTTCAATTGTAATTAGGATTAAGGGTTGAGGATTAAGGGACAGTAATGAACTGTTAACCCCACTGCCACATGGACATTCATCTGAAAGACTATGAAGTCTTTAAAATATGGGTGTTGCAGCAATTGAGTCCTATTCCATACCCGAAAGAAATTATCACGTTCATCCATGCATTTTGTATATGTATGAACTACAATTATCACTACTCAATTCATGGTGATAATCAACATATATCTCATGTGTTGAATAGTGATAAGGCAAAGTGTCATTTATTAGAATATTTCTATAGTAATGACGTTGCACAAATATCAATTCCCAATCATATCTATCTCAATGCCTTTGACAAGATAATAGGCAAAAACTCAAATCTAAAATGTCATTCAGTGTAATTTATATGTTTATATCGTAATAATATTCACATGCACACACATATCAATGATAGATGCACCCTAGTCAATACTACCTAAAACCACAAAGTTTGTTCACATATCATACTCAACTTATGGAATTATATTAATGTGGTTATTGTGAAGAAATATGATCACTGTCCATTTTGCACATATTAGTTCACATAGTAAGAATACTATGTTCTAATTCAACTACCATTATAATTACCCCCATACATTTCATCATTGGCAATAGTTAGTCAAAATCAACTCTTTAAAAGGGATCACCATGCCCTATTGAAATGATAAGGTTCCCATTAGGATAAGTTAACAGAGTCAACTAGTAAAGAGTGGTTCCAAAAGGCATGTATATTAATAATTCCTACAATGTTAGCTCATCAACCAAGAGCTCTCAGTTAAGGTCTTTAACTATTTCTAGTTAACCTCCATACCCTATACCTAACCACTCATATCATGCAAAATATAGTCCTTAACATGGTGAAACAACACATCCTATATCGTGAAACCTAAAATATCAGTCACAACATACAAAAATTAAACCATTAGAGTGTTTTAATACAACATGTTACAAGTGATCATATGAGTTGTAGCCTAAACCACTATAGGGTGGCTAATCTTTAATGTTACAAGTGATCATATGAGTTGTAGCCTAAACCACTATAGGGTGACCTCCTCCTTAAAGATTAGCCACCGATGCACAAAGGTAACACCTTTATCTCCTCAAGCCTTCAACCAATGTTCTATATGAAAATAAGTGTATCTAAGGGAATGAGTGGCTTGTCAAACACTAATAAGTTTATAATTCTCTAATTCGTACCAACAAAAATCAACTACATGGGTAAGCTATTCCATTCCAAGGTGTGTCCAACCTTCATAGGGTAGTTGTTAGTTTTAAGATTCCGTAATTAAGATACCTTGGTATACCAGCATTAGCATATCATACATGTCAATGTGAGATTACTCTAATCAACCCATATAGTTCAAGTATGGATCTAAATTCATGGATGTAATTTCTCAATACAAAGAACTATGATTTTTTATAGCTCAAGAAACACTCTAAGAATGTGATTGGAGACGAATAGCATAAGAGACTATAATCAAACATTCATCTTAGTAATAAAAATTCAAGACATCTATTTATTTTAGGGATTCTCATTTTAAAAGCAAGGGGGGGCTTTTCCTAGTAGGTATTTTGAAGATATAAAATGGATGGTGATGATGATGGAAGGTATTTATGTTAGAACTCTATAAATTTTCAATGTTGCTAGAATAACTTCTCTTTTGGAACTTGTTAATAACTTGCCTTGGTTCAAAATGGTTAAGATTAGTTAATGCTCTCCTCACCTGCTACGCATTGCTTTATGTTTCTCGTACCTAGACTCTTGGGACCTTTTTCAGTACATTTTTGCTTGTGCCGCTCTATTGGATATGTATGTTTAAATGTATGTATTTTTTGGGGGCCTTAATGGTTGGATGCGGCCCCTCTCTCATATTTAATATTTAATAATAATAAACAAATATTTAATATATAAAAAATATATAATAATATATATTTTAAATGGGCACAATAAATCGAGTGCCCTCCCTTATCTTCACATGTCGGCTGCTGGGGGATTAAATAAAACCATATATATGTTCCTCCTCTATTACCACCGTTATTCAGTTGTAAGAAGTTTGGTTGTTAATATAGCAGTATTTATTCTGTTAAATCCAAGAGGGGTTTGAGGAAGTTTAGAGAAGAAGAAAAAGATGCAGATATTCGTGAAGACCCTGACAGGAAAAACAATCACCCTTGAGGTTGAGAGCAGTGATACAATCGACAATGTCAAGGCAAAAATTCAAGACAAGGAGGGTATACCACCAGATCAGCAGCGGTTGATATTTGCTGGGAAACAGTTGGAAGATGGACGAACTCTTGCAGATTATAATATTCAGAAGGAATCAACGCTGCATTTGGTGTTGAGGTTAAGGGGAGGTATTTCCATCAAGGTGAAAACCCTTACCGGAAAAGAGGTAGAGATTGATATTGAACACACTGATACCATCGAACGGATCAAAGAGCGGGTCGAGGAAAAGGAAGGAATACCACCTGTACAGCAAAGGCTCATCTATGGTGGAAGACAAATGAATGATGACAAAACAGCCAAAGAATGTGCTATTGAGGGGGGTTCTGTTCTCCATCTTGTGCTGGCATTGCGTGGTGGTTGGTAATAGCACCAGTGATAGTCGTCATTCTTCTGTATGCAGCGAGTCATAATATGTTGTTTGTATCCCTGTTATTGTCAAGGCTTGTATTTGGAAGGAGTGAAGAGATATTTTTAAATGAAAGGAATGATTTTTTTTTTTAACCTAAACACTTGCATCTTTAAGAGGGGTGGAGTGGTATTCTTTATAGGAAAATAATAATATTATTAATTTAAATGTATTAATTATGATTTGATATTTTTACATCATAAAGATTTCATTTGTGGAAAGTTTTGATTTTTCACATTATTGATTTTTGGTGACTTGAAAATGGTTTAATAGCAAGTTAGAAAGTTGTTTGTGTTATAACACAGTCCCTACTAACAATGGATAACATTCATCATCTCTATTGCAGGTTATATTGAAGCCCTCTTCAAGCACCAAGCCAAGCGGGAGATCAAGTTCTTGAAATTTTGGACATCATTTAGTAGGTTTAAGCTATGGTTATTTTACTATGAATATATAGAATCTATGTATCAAGAACCATTAGTGTTAGGAGCTTTACTATTAAAAACATGGAAATAGAAACAACAGTGCCTCTAGAAGGTTTTTGTTAAACATCCCATGTGGGATTTTCTAGTCTACACCCCAATAATGTTTTTGATAGCAAGCCCTCCATAATGGAGTAGCCAAAAATATGTTTTTTTTTCTTGGTTTGAATACAATAAGTATGGCCCCTAAGGCCAATTTCATTGATAAAAAAATCAAACAATTCTTAAGTAAAATTAAATAATGTAAAAAATAAAACAAGTGTCCATGTCATGGCAACTACATGGCTTTGTAGTATTGTAATAATCACATTTATTTTGTAACTAAGAAATATTAGAATTTTGGAAGAATATTAATTGTATCATAATAAGTATTTTAAATTTTTTTTATTATATAAGTATTTTAAATTTTGATTATTATAATGTATTATATTAATTAATGTGTTAAATTTTAATCTAGTATAGATATATTAAATCTATCTATATTACAAAATAAAAAATATGTGCTATTTTATTTTTATAATAGTTGGATTTTTTTTTATTTAGAACTAATTTGAAATTTTATTTATTTTTACTTACTTAAGTGATATTTTTTTTAGTTAAAGATATATTTTATAAATAATTATTATGTAAATAAAAATAACTCACAAAATGGTGAGTTTTATTCTTGATTATTAGAGCATGGGTAAATATATTCCCATACAAATGATTGGTATCATCAATGAGTTATTTTACATCAGTTTGTTTTTTAAGAATAATAATGAAAGTTAATCTATGTAATGATGGATTACTAGCAAGACAATTTTAAAGAAAAACTAAGTGCCTGGGTTAGAAGCATTGAACTATTTCTATGTGTAACTGTGATTTTGAGAATAAAACTGAGAGATCTTTGTCCATGGTTTGTTGCTTAAGCTAATAACACAGTTCAATGTTTTGTCTACATGTCTTGATTACACTTGTAATTTTTCTATTGTTTAATATATTTTTCCAGTTATTACTTTACTATTATATGAGAGCAACAACCAATTATTTATGTATACACTCTTAGTTAAAGATTAGATATCTAGTTGCTCCTACATATAGATGAACACCCAAGTTTTAGTTCCTATACATATAGAACACTCAAGTTTTAATTCCAAATTTCTAGCAAAATGCGTGATTCTAGGAAACAATATTGTCTTTGAGATTCTGTTTTTGTGTTACTTGCATCTAAGAAGGTGTAATGCTTATGTAGTCATGCATTTAATATTTGTATCCCATTTCTCCATATTTTAGCAAAGAACATGTTTCTAAAAAATAATATTACCCTTTAGATTGCATTTTTTTGTTATTTGTATCTAAAATAGAGTAATCTTTGTAGTTGTGCACTTAATATTTATATTGCATAATTTTTATTAAAAAATAGTTAAATTGATTGTTTATTCAATAATGTTTGATATGGACACTAATTAAAAGACATAAGTGACATAAACTCTCCCTCTAATATACTAATTTTTCACACAATCTAGTTGCTTTAGTCGGGAGACCCCCAAGCTGTCTTGTAGAATCATTGCCAAAATATTTATGGAGTTTTGTGGTGAATGTCAGATTCAGAACTTTCTTTTAATTAACCGATAGGCTTATTAGTGGTAGGTTTTTGCTCCCAGAAATCGTTGGACGCCGAAAACTTTTTCACCGTTTTTCACCGTATTATTATAATGTATTATATTAATTAATGTATTAAATTTTAATCTAGTATAGATATATTAAATCTATCTACATTAAAAAATAAAAAATATGTGCTATTTTATTTTTATAATAGTTGGATTTTTTTTTTATTTAGAACTAATTTGAAATTTTATTTATTTTTACTTACTTAAGTGATTTTTTTTAGTTAAAGATATATTTTATAAATAATTATTATGTAAATAAAAATAAGTCACAAAATGGTGAGTTTTATTCTTGATTATTAGAGCATGGGTAAATATATTCCCATACAAATGATTGGTATCATCAATGAGTTATTTTACATCAGTTTGTTTTTTAAAAATAATAATGAAAGTTAATCTATGTAATGATGGATTACTAGCAAGACAATTTTAAAGAAAAACTAAGTGCCTGGGTTAGAAGCATTGAACTATTTCTATGTGTAACTGTGATTTTGAGAATAAAACTGAGAGATCTTTGTCCATGGTTTGTTCCTTAAGCTAATAACACAGTTCAATGTTTTGTCTACATGTCTTGATTACACTTGTAATTTTTCTATTGTTTAATATATTTTTCCAGTTATTACTTTACTATTATATGAGAGCAACAACCAATTATTTATGTATACACTCTTAATTAAAGATTAGATATCTAGTTGCCCCTACATATAAATGAACACCCAAGTTTTAGTTCCTATACATATAGAACACTCAAGTTTTAATTCCAAATTTCTAGCAAAATGCATGATTCTAGGAAACAATATTGTCTTTGAGATTCTGTTTTTGTGTTACTTGCATCTAAGAAGGTGTAATGCTTATGTAGTCATGCATTTAATATTTGTATCCCATTTCTCCATATTTTAGCAAAGAGCATGTTTCTAAAAAATAATATTACCCTTTAGATTGCATTTTTTTGTTATTTGTATCTAAAATAGAGTAATCTTTGTAGTTGTGCACTTAATATTTATATTGCATAATTTTTATTAAAAAATAGTTAAATTGATTGTTTATTCAATAATGTTTGATATGGACACTAATTAAAAGACATAAGTGACATAAACTCTCCCTCTAATATACTAATTTTTCACACAATCTAGTTGCTTTAGTCGGGAGACCCCCAAGCTGTCTTGTTGAATCATTGCCAAAATATTTATGGAGTTTTGTGGTGAATGTCAGATTCAGAACATTCTTTTAATTAACTGATAGGCTTATTAGTGGTAGGTTTTTGCTCCCAGAAATCGTTGGACGCCGAAATGTCGGACGTCAGAAAACTTTTTCACCGTTAGGGTTTGTCATTTTCGCGGCCAGTAACTGTTAGTTTACGAATACTCACTCTCTGGTTGCCCAATCCTTACGTCATTACAGACAATATAAGTGGGCAATCCCCCAATGTACCTAAGAAGGGACTTGCATCACTGGTACTTATAGTTGGAATCATATTTGCAGTTTATCTGGCAATTTTACTAGTAGCAGTGCATTTGTTTTACAGAAAATTTCAAGATGGGGCTCTTTGCAGGAATGTCGGATTCAAGGACAACAGCTATCCAAGTGATGAATGGCCATGGTGGCTGACTGCATTTTAGAGACTAAGTTTCAGAAGCACAGACATACTGGCCTGTCTAGAGAATGTTAAGACATAGAAATATAGTGAGACTGTTGGCCTACTGTTACAACAATGTTGGAAATGTAGTACGCCATACAATACCCTTCACCACATACAAGAATCCGTGGATTTTGGACAAGCAATGAAGATAAAAACCTATTTGAGACGAATTGCAAACATGAATTCCTTAATATGCCGAGGTAGCTCAGATACACCATGCTGCTCTCTGTCTTCTTGTCTCCTTTAGCTCCAGAAATAAAATTTCCCATCATACTTTTCAGATCCCACACCGAGGTAGGTCAGATACACCATGCTGCTCTCTATTTGCTTGTCGCCTTCAGCTCCAGAAATAAAATTTCCCATCATACTTTTCAGATTGCTCTCTATCTGCTTGTCTCCTCCAGCTCCAGAAATAAAATTTCCCATCATACTTTTCAGATCCCACGCTTCCTGTTCATGGATAATATTCGTTCAAGCCTGGATTCAGTATGCTCTATATTTCCTTGCTCTGAGTTCACTAAGCTCCCAGATTGACTCATTTTTATAGGCTTTTTGGCACGGAAAGCTTTGGTTAACGGGCATGTGGTTAAGTGAAGCTGATATGGAGAATTCTAAAACATAATTTTAAAAAGATAGAAGAAAATCCTTGCAATTCAACTCTCTTATTAAAATAATACCTTTTGAAAATATGCCTTGGAAAAATGTGTTTGATGAATGTTGTAAAAGTTTTTACATGAACTCTACACTGTAGATTTATGATACCATTCTTGCATCCTACATAATTTGAGATATCCTAATTCTAACCCTAACCTTATCCCTAAGCCTAATTCTAACACCAAGCCTAACTTTAACCCTAATCTAGCCCTAAATTCTAACCCTAACCCTAAGCCTAATTCTAACCCTAACCCTACTACTAACCATAATTCTAATCATAATCCTAACTATAATCTAGCCCTAACCCTATTTCTAATTTTAATCTTAAACCTAACCATAATTATAACGCTAACCCTAACAATAATCTTAATGAATGTGTGAATGAATGTTGGCATTCACTCTATGTACATGCATGTATGTGTGTACATATGTGTGAAAAGTTAATTTGGGCACACTTTGTCTAAATGGATGCATGTGGAAGTAGATTATATGACAAACAATGCACACACAATATATCATGAAAAGTACCCTCACCAATAGCAATAGATCCCTTTCCAATCATATTCATATAAGTATTATTACCCATCAAAATAGGTGGCATATTAGAAGTCTCAAAAGTAGAAAATATGGACTGTGAGGAAGCCATGTGATGAGAGACTCCTAAATCAATAAGTGATTTACTTGATCCATGAGATGTAGTTGCACAAATTGCCTTACCTTTGTATTTTTCAACCCCATTAGCAATGCATGGATGTCCTTTCTTAATAGATCCTGACTATTTTGATGAAGGAGTAGGAGATTATGAACTAGAAATCAAAGCAAAAGGACTTACATTGAGTTTCTTAACAAGATTCCTCAACTCATCTGTCTATTTGATCTTGGATGATGTGTTTTGATTTGGTTGGAATTGATTGGTTTTGGATGATTTGTTTGATTTGATTTGATTAAGGTAGGATGATCAACTTGGATGAGTAAATGGGATAACTTGATCAAGGTTGATTTTGGATGGAAGGTAAGGTATGATGATGAAGAAGATGTACTCCAAAGTTCAACCCTCTTATAGTACTCATTAGGAGCATAGATTGAGCAAATACCCACAACCAAGCCACCTACATCTAAAGTTAACCAAATGCATCTATTGCAAGGTGAATGTCTTGAATCTTTAAGAAGATTTTCCCATTTCCTATTTAATACAATGGCATTACCTCCTTTTCCTCTCTCATGTTTGGTGGTGAAAGCAATGGCCTCTCTCCACACAAATCTTAAGGTGTTTTCCATCCTAAACCTGTCAACTTTAATTTTTTGAATCATCAGGATGTCCATATCCTTGTTCTTAGTGCAAAAGTCTCTAACAACATACTTTCTGTTCGGGGACTCTAAACCTCTAACATTCCAACTGAAATAGTGAATGTTCTTCATCTAAAACCCTTTTTAGGTGGATTTAGGGTTCTTCCCTTTCCTAGTGCTATCAAAATATTTAGGAATAAGAACATCCTTTCCCTTCTTTCCTGGTTTTACTGAGCTATTGGTTCTTCTCATATTCTTTCTTTTCTTCCCTTCCTTTTCTGATTTATCTTCTTCTTGTAAGTTATTCCCCTTTTCTAGCCTCCCCTATGAGATCCTCTTATCTCCAATAGAGGTAAAAGCTGCTTTCATGTTGCCTTGTTTGTGAAGTTCAGAATCTACCCCTCAAGGATATGCCTCTTTCCTATTTTTTTAGAACTCCTCCTTCAACTTATCTAAATTATTCCTTTTCTTTGCTACCTCTTTGATCTTGGCTAGGGCCAATTGCTAGGCATTTTCCCTCCTTCTCACATTTATAAAACCATTATCAGAGTTATAGGCTTGAATATTATTGTCTGGTGCCTTGGTTTTATCCTCACTAAATTTACCATCTTTAAACTGAGTGTTAGCATGAAGATGAGTTTCTTTAATTTGAGACACAAAGGATGGGTCCTCTTCCATCAAGCTTTCATTGTCATTTTCTTCCATAGAGAATAAACTAAGATTGCCATCCTAACTGCTGTCAGAATCCCCATCATCTTGGGTATCACTGCCTAGGACAATAGAAGCCAATCCCCTAGTGTTTGGTATAGCATTAGTTTTAGAACTCTCTTCCTTTCCATTTGTTTTCTCCTTCCCAGATTTAGGATTACTAATTTTCCTAGATTGGTTATTCAAAGAATCGAGGGGAGGCCCCTAGATTAACTATCCAAGGTCCCTGAAGCCCTATATTCACATTGATTGGCAACATTCTTATCTTTGGCTTCAAAGCCCAAATTGTCTTTTTTGCATTCTTGTTAATGACAAGGCAGTCCCTCCTTTGATGACCATCCATTTTACATAGAAAACATGAGCTTAACCCTCCTAACTTGACAATTTCACAATGACTGATTTTGTTCTCCCAGTTTATTTCAACAATATCCAGTATCTGTGTCTTCGTGTTAATGGCCACTAATAGTCTTGCATGTAAATGAGGAAGAGTAGTTCTAGTTTCATCAATCTTTGGAATTTTCCCAAAAGGTTTGATAATATGAGGTAGGATGTTCCAGAATTGAACAGAAACATTTTTGACCAATACCCACATAGGTATCAAGTAAAACTGAATTTCCTTATGAGTAGTGTCTAGAGAACAAGCAAAAGCTTTAAACAAAGCTGACCCAATATGCCGAAAAAAAAATTCTACAACCCTCGTTTGCATATGATGATTTTTAAGGAATATGACAAAAATGCCCGCTTGATCCTATAACTAGTTAAAATTTTCTTGTGGAGGGCAAGCCAAGAAAAAGCTTCGGATTTGGGTAAAATAGCTTCATTCCAGCAAAGATTAATAGGCCAGTCCATGTTCAAGCTAAGCGTAGCACTTCTATAACCTTCCTTTACTATGTAAGATCCTGACTTGGCTTCTGTCTAGATGATGTCATCTTCCATATTTGCAAAGACAACCATCATTTTGTCCAATAACATACTCAGCGTTCTCATTTGATTACATGGGAAGTCACAGGTCTAGTGCAGAGGTCCGCATTCCTCCACAGTTAAGTATTTCGTTATGCATTTTTGAGGTGTTGTAAAGACTTATATGAAATGTCTTATAATAGAGTTAGGTCTAAAGTTGACTGGAAGGATAGATACAAGTGGCTAAGTATCAGCATATTCTTTGACAAAGACAGAGTCTAAGTCCTGATGGTCCGCATTTCTCCTCAAGATGATATAATGCCTTTCAATTCTAAGGGTAAGATTGGGAATATATAAAGAGTCCTTGAAATGATTTGGAAGGTGTTTTGAGATCCTCAGTAAAAGTTGTAAGTCAGCAGATGAACCAGTTAACCATGCACTTGAGGAACAAGCTGACTGGTGAAGAAAATCTTGATGCGAAGAAGAGTTAATATGTGAAGGATCCAGTTAAGTGATTGAGTGGTTAGAGTTGACCCATGTGAATATGTTTGGGCAAAGATTTGGGTCTGTGCAGCACATAGTGCATTGGATTGACCTGACAAGGTACATCTTTTTATGTACACATTTCATTCTTGGATGCCGACCTGACTATGGATCAAATCATGATGCGGATATATATGAGCAATGAATTTTAGTTGTGTAGAGTACTGATGAGGATAATAATGAAAATATGTGAATAATAGAGCAGTAACATAGATAAGAGAGAATGAAGACCTGGGATTCAGAGTTCAAGCATTTAATGGCTGCACTTGGTATAAAGGTAGATGCTTAAGCAGTATGTAGTTTCTTGTTGGAGAAAATTATTATAGTGAGCTGGCAGTGAGATTTCATTAGGGTTTAACAGCCCTTAGGGTTTAACAACCCTTATTGTAATCTTGCTAGGTTTAGGGTTGAGGGAGTGAGCCTACTAAACTTAGTTGTACATCATAGTTGTGAGCCAGCATGTACTAGGCCCGTGGAGTGACCAAGCCTGAACATCATTTTTTAAAAGGTTGCAATATATACTTGAGAGGTAATCCTCTCCATGGTTTTTCCCTCCTTGGTTTTTCCACATAAAATCTTGGTGTTATGTGTCATGCTTTTATCAATGTTCTTTAGTTGTATATTTTGTTTCTATTAGATTATTCTTTTCAAATGGTTAAAAGTAAAAGTGCAAGAAAAGAATTATAGAACACTAATTCACCCCCCCTCTCAGTGTTCTTGATAATCAACAGATCTGAGGTCATCCAATTCCAAAGTTCAACCTTCTTATAGTACTCATTAGGAGCATAGATTGAGCAAATGCCCACAACCAAGCCACCTACATCTAAAGTTAACCAAATGCATCTATTGCAAGGTGAATGTCTTGAATCTTTAAGAAGATTTTCCCATTTCCTATTTAATACAATGGCATTACCTCCTTTTCCTCTCTCATGTTTGGTGGTGAAAGCAATGGCCTCTCTCCACACAAATCTTAAGGTGTTTTCCATCATAAACCTATCAGCTTTAATTTCTTGAATCATCAAGATGTCCATATCCTTGTTCTTATTGCAAAAGTCTCTAACAACATACTTTCTGTTCGGGGACTCTAAACCTCTAACATTCCAACTGAAACAATGAATGTTCTTCATCTAAAACTCTTTTTAGGTGGATTTGGGATTCTCCCCTTTCCTAGTGCTATCAAAATATTTAGGAATAAGATCATCCTTTCCCTTCTTTCCTAGTTTTACTGAGCTATTGGTTGTTCTCATATTGTTTCTTTTCTTACCTTCCTCTTCTGATTTATCTTCTTCTTGTAAGTTATTCCCCTTTTCTAGCCTCCGCTATGAGATCCTCTTATCTCCAATAGAGGCAAAAGCTGCTTTCATGTTGCCTTGTTTGTGAAGTTCAGAATCTACCCCTCAAGGATATGCCTCTTTCCTATTTTTTTAGAACTCCTCCTTCAACTTATCTAAATTATTCCTTTTCTTTGCTACCTATCTGATCTTGGCTAGGGCCAATTGTTGGACATTTTCCCTCCTTCTCACATTTATAAAACTATTATCAGAGTTATAGGCTTGAATATTATTGTCTGGTGCCTTGGTTTGATCCTCACTAAATTTACCATCTTCAAACTGAGTGTTAGCATGAAGTTGAGTTTCTTTAATTTGAAACACAAAGGATGGGTCCTCTTCCATCAAGCTTTCATTGTCATTTTCTTCCATAGAGAATAAACTAAGATTGCCATCCTAACTGCTGTCAGAATCCCCATCATCTTGGGTATCACTACCTAGGACAATAGAAGCCAATCCCCTAGTGTTTGGTATAGCATTAGTTTTAGAACTCTCTTACTTTCCATTTGTTTTCTCCTCGCCAGATTTAGGATTACTAATTTTCCTAGATTGGTTATTCAAAGAATCGAGGGGAGGCCCCTAGATTCACTATCCAAGGCCCCCAAAGCCCTAGATTCACATTGATTGGCAACATTCTTATCTTTGGCTTCAAAGCCCAAATTGTCTTTTTTGCATTCTTGTTAATGACAAGGCAGTCCCTCCTTTGATGGCCATCCATTTTACATAGAAAACATGAGGCTAACCCTCCTAACCTGACAATTTCACAATGAATGATTTTGTTCTCCTAGTTTATTTCAACAATATCCAGTATCTGTTTCTCTGTGTTAAAGGCCACTAATAGTCTTGCATCTAAATGAGGAAGAGTAGTTCTAGTTTCATCAATCTTTAGAATTTTCCCAAAAGGTTTGATAATATGAGGTAGGATGTTCCGGAATTGAACAGGAAAATTTTTGACCAATACCCACCTAGGTATCAAGCAAAACTGAATTTTCTTATGAGTAGTGTCCAGAGAACAAGCAAAAGCTTTAAATAAAGCTGACCTAATATTCCAAAAAAATAAATTCTACAACCCTCCTTTGCATATGATGATTTTTAAGGAATATGACAAAAATGCCTGCTTGATCCTATAACTAGTTAAAAAAATTTTATGGAGGGCAAGCCAAGAAAAAGCTTCGGATTTGGGTAAAATAGCTTCATTCCAGCGAAGATTAATAGGCCAGTCCACCTTCAAGCTAAGCGTAGAACATCTATAACCTTCCTTTACTGTGTAAGATCCTGACTTGGCTTCTGTCTAGATGATTTCATCTTCCACATTTGCAAAGACAACCATCCTTTTGTCCAATAACATACTCAGCGTTCTCTTTTGATTACATGGGAAGTCACAGTCTTGAGTGCTTTTCCAAGTGATTTTCTAACAGCTCGAGCCCCCTTCAATGACCCAGTAGTCCATCACCTTCAAACCCCAATGACTTTTTAGATACTCCTTGGCTTCATAAAGATCCTACCAACCTAAGAGTTTGGGCTCCCCATTCCAAGAGTTCTCCCAAAAATCTGCTTTTTGCCCAGAAACCTGAGAAAGCTGAGGCAATAGGATCTCCCTACTCTTCAAGATAAAATTCCAAATGGCTGAGCCACATGGGGGATTCTTGACCGTAAATATTCTCTCCTTTTCCACAAAGTCTAAATATTTGAGTCTCATGAAATGAGCCAACTTTTAGTTAGTTGGCAGAAATCAAAGTCATCAATATTTGTATGCAATGTTTGAAGCAGTGCGTGGGAAGATTCGACTTCATTCCATTGCTTAAGTTAAAAATTGATAATATATTTTCATTTGTATTGGCTTTTGATAAGCTGCAACTTAGAGAGTGTGGTTGAAGTCAAACACAAATGTCACGAGACCACGTTCCTTGAAGGTCGACTTGGCAAATCATGGCCTTCACAAACAACATAAAATAATAATAATCTTTTGATTTCTTGTTGGCCGCGGCTTGTTGGATTTTGATTTAGTCATGAAATTAAAATCAAAATCAATTGCCTAGGGGAGATTAAATAGTGTCAAAGCCACTAATAAAAGATGTAATATGTTTTTTGAGGTGTCACCAGAGAGTGAAGTTGAATAGATGGAATTCCATCAATTTTCATTTTTCCACAGCAATATAAAAACCAACGACTAGGATAGAAAGTGGGTTGGCTACCAAAAGTTACTAAAAATTACACAAAGGTGTGTGCAGAGGGGGTGGATACAAAGAAGAGTAAGAATTCCTTATAAAACAAAGCAATTTGAATTGCACAAAAAGAATGAAGAGTGAAGTCAGTTGATAGTTGATTGAAGGGTTGTGAAAAGAAGTGTGGAGAATAATAGAAGTGTGTTGCAGAGAATACCAGAGGCTACGTTGGAGGGAGAACAACTTGGTTTTTTGCCAAAAAGCATTTGAAAACAGATAAGCTTCATTTAAGCACAAATTCATTGTATTTGCAGTGAAAAACTTGAGTAATAAACCATTGAAGGCTGCCAGTAATAAATTCATTTGAGTTGTGATAAATGAATGGTGAATTTGCACAATTTTGGCTTCCTATAGATGTCATATTTATGTTTACATTGCCCAGATTGCATACTTGAAGTGTTATGTTTAAAAGTGGATATAATTTAGTGATGTTGAGTTCTGCTTGTGATCAATTTGGTGATGTATTGCTGCTAGGGTTGGCTGTCTGGTAAGACCGTGGTGTAGGGGCATCAGGGACTCAGAAGCATATCTTTTGTCATTTTTGGTTTTAGGTTTGGTAGAGTGTTTTGGAGTCTCATAAGGTCATTTTTTACCATTTACAAGTGTAAAGTTGCCAAATGTTGCTAGGAGTTGTCATGCAACTTGGACAAGTTTCCAAAAAGAAAGAATCTATTGAATGCAAACAAGAAACTGTTACTTATCATTGGGATCAGTTGTAAATGGATGAATACACCTTCTAGTGTCAAAGGGAAGTGTGAAAAACTGAATTTTGAAGTTCTTGGTTAATGAAAGCAAGTTAATTCTTATGATTTTTAATGTTCCAGTCTATTCTGCTTCATTGTATGGCCTATACGGCCCATTTAGTGATCCGAAACTGATTGGAATTCGTTGGCATGTGAATCTACTTTATTTTTATTTTTGTTGCATTGATTTTCATTGAGTTTTTAGTTAGTTATTGCATTTTTCCTTAAAACTGCCAAAACCATACCTAGGGTAACTAGTGAGGCAAAATAATTATGTAACTCGGCCTCCCACCGTGGGAAAATCACAAAAACGGGTGGGAAGGTCTGTAATAATGTAATCTACCATGTTTTAAGTTTTCAGGGCCCCAAGACAAAGGTGGAACGTGTTTTTTTTCACCATTAGGTATGATTTCTGAGTGTATCAGGCCCTCTAGCAGCAGTGAAGGCAATTTTGAATGAAATAAGGAGTGATTTGGGTTCTTTGTGATTGGTGAAAGTGTTGGAAATGTGTGAAGAGGTTTTGCAGACCTGTACCATGGGGTTTTGAGAATTTTTGAAGGGTTAATACAAGTCATTTTATGACTGTCCCAAGAGGACTGTTTATGCAGTCATAAGCATGGTGCTAGTGTCCAAGCAAGTTGGTGCTTTGAATGAGTCTTGGTAGTTAATACCTGATGGAAAAACCTTTGAAATGTTGTAAGGAGGCCTCCAAGTCAGTGGTTGAGGGTTTGAAGCAGTCTTTATTAATTTGGCTTTAGGCCATTAATGTTGCCTTTCCTAGTTTGAATAACACAAGTCTTGTAAGCCTCATGAATTGTTGCATTGTTGAGCCTCCACAAAGAAGTTGTTATGAACATTCAAGCCTCAAGACAAGTCTGCCATGAAGTCTACACTGCTCCAAGGTGTGTTGAATCAAGTGTCAAGAGTTCAATGAGTAGGGTCTAGAGTGGAGCACTTAGGTGCATCAAAATGAAGTTGGTGTAAGAACCGCATCATTTTGAGTTGTTTTCCTAAAGAAGGTCCTTCCTCTACATCAGACCATCAAGCTAGGTTGCATCAATTGTCATACCATAATTTTCTAGATCCAAATACCTAGTAATATATATAAATATATAGACATAACATGATTGTTCTAGGGGATGCTACTACTTCTTTCATAAGAGAAGAGTGCTACTCTCCATCAAAAGCATGGGAAGAGTTAATCTAAAAAACTATTAGAGAAAAATACTAATTAGTTTTTGACTTCTCTCATCATCATTAAGGGATTATGTATTAGTTCAATTGTAATTAGGATTAAGGGTTGAGGATTAAGGGACTGTCATGAACTCTTAACCCCACTGCCACATGGACATTCATCTAAAAGACTATGAAGTCTTTAAAATATGGGTGTTGCAGCAATTGAAGTCCTATTCCATTCCCGAAAGCAATTATCACATTCATCCATGCATTTTGTATATGTATGAACTACAATTATCACTACTCAATTCATGGTGATAATCAACATATCTCATGTGTTGAATAGTGATAAGGCAGAGTGTCATTTATTACAATATTTCTATAGTAATGACGTTGCACAAATATCAATTCCCAATCATATCTATCTCAATGCCCTTGACAAGATAATAGGCAAGAACCCAAGTCTAAAATGTCATTCAGTGTAATTTATATGTTTATATTGTAATAATACTCGCACACACATATCAATCATAGATGCACCCTAGTCAATACTACCTAAAAACCACAAAGTTTGTTCACATATCATACTCAACTTATGGAATTATACTAATGTGGTTATTGTGAAGAAATATGATCACTGTCCATTTTGCACATATTAGTTCACATAGTAAGAATACTAGGTTCTAATTCAACTACCATTATAATTACCCTCATACATTTCATCATTGGCAACAGTTAGTCAAAATCAACTCTTTAAAAAGGATTACCATGCCCTATTGAAATGATAAGGTTCCCATTAGGATAAGTTAAGAGAGTCAACTAGTAAAGAGTGGTTCCAAAAGGCATGTATATTAATAATTCCTACAATGTTAGCTCATCAACCAAGAGCTCTTAGTTAAGGTCTTTAACTATTTCTAGTTAACCTCCATACCCTATACCTAACCACTAATATCATGCAAAATATAGTCCTTAACATGGTGAAACAACACATCCTATATCGTGAAACCTAAAATATTAAACCTTTAGAGTGTTTTAATACAACATGTTACACGTGATCATATGAGTGGTAGCCTAAACCACTATAGGGTGACCTTCTCCTTAAAGATTAGCCACTGATGCACAAAGGTAACACCTTTATCTCCTCAAGCCTTCAATCAATGTTCTACATCAAAATAAGTGTATCTAAGGGAATGAGTGGCTAATCAAACACTAATAAGTTTATAATTCTCTAATTCGTACCAACAAAAATCAACTACATGGGTAAGCTATTCCATTCCAAGGTGTGTCCAACCTTCATAGGGTAGTTGTTAGTTTTAAGATTCCCTAATTAAGATGCCTTGGTATACCAGCATTAGCATATCATACATGTGAATGTGAGATTACTCTAATCAACCCATATAGTTCAAGTATGGATCTAAATTCATGGATGTAATTTCTCAATACAAAGAACTATGATTTTTTATAGCTCAAGAAACACTCTAAGAATGTGATTGGAGACTAATAGCATAAGAGACTATAATAAAACATTCATCTTAGTAATAAAAATTCAAGACATCTATTTATTTTAGGGATTCTCATTTTAAAAGCAAGGGGAGGCTTTTCCTAGTAGGTATTTTGAAGATATAAAATGGATGGTGATGATGATGGAAGGTCTTTATGTTAGAACTCTATAAATTTTCAATGTTGCTAGAATAACTTCTCTTTTGGAACTTGTTAATAACTTGCCTTGGTTCAAAATGGTTAAGATTAGTTAATGCTCTCCTCACCTGCTACGCATTGCTTTATGTTTCTCCTACCTAGACTCTTGAGACCTTTTTCAGTACATTTTTGCTTGTGCCGCTCTATTGGATATGTATGTTTAAATGTATGTATTTTTTGGGGGCCTTAATGGTTGGATGTGGCCCCTCTCTCTCATATTTAATATTTAATAATAATAAACAAATATTTAATATATAAAAAATATATAATAATATATATTTTAAATGGGCACAATAAATCGAGTGCCCTCCCTTATCTTCACATGTCGGCTGCTGGGGGATTAAATAAAACCATATATATGTTCCTCCTCTGTTACCACCATTATTCAGTTGTAAGAAGTTTGGTTGTTAATATAGCAGTATTTATTCTGCTAAATCCAAGAGGGGTTTGAGGAGGTTTAAAGAAGAAGAAAAAGATGCAGATATTCGTGAAGACCCTGACAGGAAAAATAATCACCCTTGAGGTTCAGAGCAGTGACACAATCGACAATGTCAAGGCAAAAATTCAAGACAAGGAGGGTATACCACCAGATCAGCAGCGGTTGATATTTGCTGGGAAACAGTTGGAAGATGGACGAATTCTTGCAGATTATAATATTCAGAAGGAATCAACGCTGCATTTGGTGTTGAGGTTAAGGGGAGGTATTTCCATCAAGGTGAAAACCCTTACCGGAAAAGAGGTAGAGATTGATATTGAACCCACTGATACCATCGAGCGGATCAAAGAGCGGGTCGAGGAAAAGGAAGGAATACCACCTGTACAGCAAAGGCTCATCTATGGTGGAAGACAAATGAATGATGACAAAACAGCCAAAGAATGTGCTATTGAGGGGGGTTCTGTTCTCCATCTTGTGCTGGCATTGCGTGGTGGTTGGTAATGGAATTGTGTAGAAATATATTTTTATCAAGCACCAGTGATAGTCGTCATTCTTCTGTATGCAGCAAGTCATAATATGTTGTTTGTATCCCTGTTATTGACAAGGCTTGTATTTGGAAGGAGTGAAGAGATATTTTTAAATGAAAGGAATGATTTTTTTTTTTAACCTAAACACTTGCATCTTTAAGAGGGGTGGAGTGGTATTCTTTATAGGAAAATAATAATATTATAAATTTAAATGTATTAATTATGATTTGATATTCTTACACCATAAAGATTTTATTTGTGAAAAGTTTTGATTTTTCACATTATTGATTTTTGGTGACTTGAAAATGGTTTAATAGTAAGTTAGAAAGTTGTTTGTGGCATAACACAGTCCCTACTAGCAATGGATAACATTCATCATCTGTATTGCAGGTTATTTTGAAGCCCTCTTCAAGCACCAAGCCATGTGGGGGATCAAGTTCTTGAAATTTTCCACTAGGTCATGCCTTCTCCTAGAGTAGATTGGTTATTTACAGTGAAGTTGGACATCATTTAGTAGGTTTAAGCTATGGTTATTTTACTATGAATAAATAGAATCTATGTATCAAGAACCATTAGTGCTAGGAGCTTTACTATTAAAAACATGGAAATAGAAACAACAGTGCCTTTAAAAGGTTTTTGTTAAACATCCCATGTGGGATTTTCTAGTCTACACCCCAATAATATTTTTGATAGCAAACCCTCCATAATCGAGTAGCCAAAAATATGTTTTTTTTTCTTGGTTTGAATATAATAAGTATGGCCCCTAAGGCCAATTTCATTGATAAAAAAATCAAACAATTCGTAAGTAAAATTAAATAATGTAAAAAATAAAACAAGTGTCCATGTAGTGGCAAGTACATGGCTTTGTAGTATTGTAATAATCACATTTATTTTGTAACTAAGAAATATTAGAATTTTGGAAGAATATTAATTGTATGATAATAAGTATTTTAATTTTTTTAATTATATAAGTATTTTAAATTTTGATTATTTTAATGTATTATATTAATTAAGGTATTAAATTTTAATCTAGTATAGATATATTAAATCTATCTACATTAAAAAATAAAAAATATGTGCTATTTTATTTTTATAATAGTTGGATTTTTATTAAAATTTAGAACTAATTTGAAATTTTATTTATTTTTACTTAAGTGATATTTTATTTAGTTAAAGATATATTTTATAAATAATTATTATGTAAATAAAAATAACTCACAAAATGGTGAGTTTTATTCTTGACTATTAGAGCATGGGTAAATATATTCCCATACAAATGATTGGTATCATCAATGAGTTATTTTACATCAGTTTGTTTTTTCAAAAAAATAATGAAAGTTAATCTATGTAATGATAGATTACTAGCAAGACAATTTTAAAGAAAAACTAAGTGCCTGGGTTAGAAGCATTGAACTATTTCTGTGTAACTATGATTTTGAGAATAAAACTGAGAGATCTTTGTCCATCGTTTGTTGCTTAAGCTAATAGCACAGCTCAATGTTTTGTCTACATGTCTTGATTACACTTGTAATTTTTCTATTGTTTAATATACTTTTCCAGTTATTACATTACTATTATATGAGAGCAACAACCAATTATTTATGTATACACTCTTCAGGTAAAGATTCGATATTTAGTTGCTCCTACATATAAATGAACACCCAAGTTTTAGTTCCTATACATATAGAACACTCAAGTTTTAATTCCAAATTTCTAGCAAAAAGCATGATTCTAGGAAACAATATTGTCTTTGAGATTCTGTTTTTGTGTTACTTGCATCTAAGAAAGTGTAATGCCTATGTAGTCATGCATTTAATATTTGTATCCCATTTCTCCTTGTTTTAGCAAAGAGCATGTTTCTAGAAAATAATATTACCCTTTATATTGCATTCTTTTGTTATTTGTATCTAAAATAGAGTAATCTTTGTAGTTGTGCACTTAATATTTGTATCGCATAATTTTTATTCAAAAAATAGTTAAATTGATTGTTTATTCACTAATGTTTGATATGGACACTAATTAAAAGACATAAGTGACATAAACTCTCCCTCTAATATACTAATTTTTCACACAATCTAGTTCCTTTAGTGGTGAGACCCCCAAGCTGTCCTGTTGAATCATTGCCAAAATATATACGGAGTTTTCTGGTGAATGTCAGATTTAGAACTTTCTTTTAATTAACCGATAGGCTTATTAGTGGCAGGTTTTTGCTCCAGGAAATCGTTGGATGCCAAAATGTCGGACGTTGGAAAATGTTTTCACGGTGGAACAGGAACCGTTTACAAGGCAGAGATGCCCGGTGGTGAGATCGTTGAAGTGAAAAAGCTTGGAGAAGCCATGAAAATGCCAAAGATTACAAGGACCCAGGCTTCCTAGCAGAGGCAGATGTCTAGGGAACGTTAAGACATAGAAATATAGTGAGACTGTTGGCCTACTGTTACAACAATGTTGGAAATGTAGTACGCCATACAATACCCTTCACCACATACAAGAAGCCATGGATTTTGGACAGGCAATGAAGATAAAAACCTATTTGAAGACAAAATAGTATTCCATTCTTTACAAACTATGCGAAAGCGGGAGACGAATTGCAAACATGAATTCCTTAATATGCCGAGGTAGCTCAGATACACCATGCTGCTCTTTGTCTGCTTGTCTCCTTCAGCTCTAGAAATAAAATTTCCCATCATACTTTTCAGATCCGACACCGAGGTAGCTCAGATACACCATGATTCTCTCTATCTGCTTGTCTCCTTCAGCTCCAGAAATAAAATTTCCCATCATACTTTTCAGATCCCACGCGTCCCATTCATGGATCATATTCTTTCAACCCTGGATTAAGTATGCTCTATATTTCCTTTCTCTGAGTTCACCAAGCTCCCATATTGACTCGTTTTTATAGGTTTTTGGCATGGAAAGCTTTGGTTAAGGGGCATGTGGTTAAGCAAAGCTGATATGGAGAATTCTAAAACATAATTTTAAAAGGATAGAAGAAAATCCTTGGAATTCAACTCTCTTATTAAAATAAAACCTTTTGAAAATATGCCTTGGAAAAATGTGTTTGATGAAAGTTGTAAAAGTTTTTACATGAACTCTACACTGTAGATTTATGATACCATTCTTGCATCCTGCATAATTTGAGATATCCTAATTCTAACCCTAAGCCTAATTCTAACACCAAGCCTAGCTTTAATCCTAACCTAGCCCTAAATTCTAACCCTAACCCTAAGCCTAATTCTAACCCTAACCCTACTACTAACCATAATTCTAATCATAATCCTAACTATAATCTAGCCCTAACCCTATTTCTAATTTTAACCTTAAACCTAACCATAATTATAACTCTAACCATAACAATAATCTTAATGAATGTGTGAATGAATGTTGGCATTCACTCTATGTACATGCATGTATGTGTGTACATATGTGTGAAAAGTTAATTTGGGCACACTTTGTCTAAATGGATGCATGTGGAATTAGATTATATGACAAACAATGCACACACAATACATCATGAAAAGTACCCTCACCAATAGCAATAGATCCTTTTCCAATCATATTGATATAAGTATTATTATCCATCAAAATAGGTGGCATATCAGAAGTCTCAAAAGTAGAAAATATGGACTGTGAGGAAGCCATGTGATGAGAGACTCCTAAGTCAATAAGCCATTTACTTGATCCATGAGATGTAGTTGCTAAAAGTGCCTTACCTTTGTATTTTTCAACCCCATTAGCAATGCATGCATGTCCTTTCTCAGTAGATCTTGACTATTTTGATGAAGGAGTAGGAGATTATGAACTAGAAATCAAAGCAAAAGGACTTACATTGAGTTTCTGAACAAGATTCCTCAACTCATCTATCTATTTGATCTTGGATGATGTGTTTTGATTTGGTTGGAATTGATTGGTTTTGGATAATTTGTATGATTTGATTTGATTAAGGTAGGATGATCGACTTGGATGAGTAAATGGGATAACTTGATCAAGGTTGATTTTGGATGGAAGGTAAGGTATGATGATGAAGAAGATATATCTATGTGAGATGGTTAATGGGTCACATGCGAAGGTTAAAATGAATGTCATGGGGATAGCCTAATGGAGGTATAATATTCTAATGTCAAATGTAGATAAGATTTTGTGATTTTGAGGATGTGAGTGGTGGTCAAATGAGGTGATGAAATTGGGTCAATGTCTGATTTTGATAACAAAAGTGAAGATTCTCGGATTTGTATGACTTCAGAAATAGGTGCAAGGATTAAAATCCAATAGACCCCAATCATCACTAAATAGTGCATTCGATGTTCTAGAGTCTTGCATAACATTATTCATTGGTGGATCACCTTACAAATTGTTTAAGCTCATATGGTTGTAAACTATTGAAATATGGTAGAGCAAAATGCAGATTGCTACACCATCATGGCACAACAATATCAAAACATAAAATAATATATTAATGTCATTCAGATGATTTTACATTTGAGTGCATTGGCTTTATAAAAGCCTCTTCCCTTTAACTATTTTATAACTACCTACATAACCTCCATACGGGAATGTAACTCCCACAAACTAACATTTATTTAATATGCATAAACTAACCTATAAATGCAAATTTAACAATGTAATACCATTGTTACTATGACTATTATGCCAACATTCCCCCCTTATTACATTGTTCCTACAATAGTACTAAGGGACCCCCCTGAATGCTAATATACCCAACAAAGCTGATTACATAATATGAATACATATTTTATAGAAGATCTTCTTCCAAAGAACAAATTCTAAACCAAGCGGGGCTCCATTATGTTGTCTCATCTACCCTTGACAAGGCATAGCTCAGAGCTTTGTTCTTGAGCACTTTAGCCCTAAACTCTCAAATCATAGAGTCTTGAATTATTTGACAACAATCCCTAAGAGATACAACAGATCCCTATCATTGTCTAGTGACCATGAAAGGGTATAATTCTTGATCATATACTCTGAAGCTCGCTAGACAACAATCCATATTGAGCTCAACACCAAATCCCAAACCTGTCTCCAAAACAAAATATTCACAAAACATACATTCTTCAAATCCGTCAGCATCAACAAAGAAAAGAAAAACAACCAAAACCAAAAATGTTTCTCATGCAATGCATCATCTCAAAGTGAGAAGGTAACTTGAGATGATGGAAATTCCTCCATCCTCCGATGCCTCCTGCCTCAAATATATTCTATTACACCTTACTTAGGTGATGTCATGTGTGAGCCCCTTGAAACACTGTTAGATGTATCATTGATGGTCTCAAGCATATAGGAGTTTAGCCATGTAATAAGGGTGGCCATAACTAAAAGCATGAGATTGGGTGTCAGATTCAACCAATCATGCACCCTTACAATGAAAATCCTAACAACTTATTTAAGTTCCAAAAACCAACTACTTCTCTTTTTCACACCTTATAACCCCACTTGAAAAATATAATTGCATAGTTTTAATCATGTCACTACTCACAATAAAAACAATGATTTGAAAATCAACTATGTTGCGCACATTTATGTGCAAATTTGTTGAATACCATACACTTTAATATCATTTCTCTTATCAACTTTCCAATGCATCAATTGATAATGTAAAACTTAGGGTTTATTTTACAAACCTCTTCCTTCATTCTTCAATACTACACTTCACATGTTGGAATGAAACTGCACCTTACATGGCTGTGAAACACTAAAAAAATATCTACATGCCTCTTCTTGCTAATTTCCAAACGCTTTCCTTACGCAGATAAAAAAAGTAGAAACTCTTCTTATTTTAAATGCTACCATAAAGGATTTTGGGCAAGCAATGATATTTGCATGTCTTCTCTTCTATGCGGGAAATCTTCTTGACTAAACTACTCTACGTATCTGATACGCCTCTAATTTCATTCTTTAATTCTCCTACATTTTATATCAAAACCCTAACTAGAATGGAAGCCATTTAATATATATATGAAAGTAGAAACACACACTACTGACCGAAGTTTGAATAATGTTGTCAATGAATTTGTATTCAGCATGTCCCTTTCACATAACATTAAACATAATTCACACATCATGCTGATGCCTTGGAATTAATATGGAATGGCTTCTTTCAATCCAAATCAATCCCTTAAACTTGGTGGCTTTAATGATTGATAGAGATCTTCAAAATGTCTTTCAACAACATCGTCAAATGTCTTTCTATGTCTTCAAAATTGGAAGCAACATTCAACTCACAGGCACAAACTTTTATATTGCTCTAATACCATATTGAAATATGGTAGCGGAAAATGTAGATTGCTACACCATAATGGCACAACAATATCAAAACATAAAATAATATATTAATGTCATTTAGATGACTTTACATTTGAGTGCATTGGCTTTATAAAATCCTCTTCCCTTTACCTATTTTATAACTACCTACATAACCTCCATATGGGAATGTAACTCCCACAAACTAAAATTTATTTAATATGCATAAACTAACATATAAATGAAAATTTAACAATGTAATACCATTGTTACTATGACTATTATGCCAACATAAACTAGTTTTTTCTTTTCAATATGTAGATAGTTATCTGGTTCAAGATTAGTATGAATAGTATGAAGTTTACCTTTGAATATAAATTTGATTGAACAATGTAGGGTGGAAGGGACTACCCCCAATGCATGGATCCAAGGTATACCAAGAATCATGTTGTAAGATAAAGAACAAGGCATGACATGAATCAAGGTAGGCACAATCACAGGTCCCACTTGTATAGGTAAAGTTATAGTGCACATGGATTGTCATCCAACATTATCAAAGCCACGAATGCTAATGCTATCTGGTTTGATTTGTGATGTGTCAGCTTCAATCTTATGTAATAAGTCAATGCCACAAAAATTAAGGGCTAATCCATTATCAATCATAACTCTCTTAACCAATGTTTTGTTTATTTTGGCAAAGATTACAAGGGGATCATATTGGTTTTGAACTTTGTCTTCTCTTTCTCCTTTTTTGCATTTTGAATTTGTTGTGCTTTACGACTTAGTTTTTGTAACATAGGGATTTTATTTGTCATGTTTTTTTTTTGTAGAGGAGAAAGCATCATGAGAGACTTTCTCTTCTATTTTAGTTGTAGGAGGCATGATATCTTCTAAAGTTATGTTTGTTCTATTGTAGGGAAAGTGTTATTGATTTCATCATTTTGTACCACCATACCCTCATGGGAAGGCTCATTTTTGAAAGAATGATTAGAGGCTAAGTTTATGCCATCATTACATGGAGTAGGTATTGAATGCATGGGAAAAGTGCTATCTCCATCATCTTTTTCCTTGCTACTCATGGAGACTAGCTCAATTAAGCTTTCTAATATCGTAGGATGTTCACTCATGAGGGTTAAGAATTGGTCAAAATCAAGATCTCTGATAAATGCATGCAAATATGCCATTGAAAAATGATATGAAGGTTCCATTTTAATGTAATATCATATTTTGAGAAGCTTTTCAAGATTGGTGCAAAAGACAAGTGCAAAACTATATGCATAAATGGCCTTAAATGCTTGATTTTTTTTGTGCTTTTCCAATGCAAATAAGTGAAAACAAAGAGTGTTGTAAGGATTTTAGTCAAGGGAATAAAATTATATGTCTAATATCAATCTAAAATAGCAATAAGATCCTTCACAACACAATCTTAATGCAAATCCAAGATAATGCCAAGTCAAAATATAGTGAAAATGTGTCAAAATAGACACTTTTTTCACCAAATCTCAATGCAATAGAGCATAACAAAGGGTGTTGTGAGGAAAATGATGATGGAAATAAAATTATATCAGTAATAAAATCCACTTAATGTCAAAATACCCAACTCAACATGCTTTTAGTGCCACTTAAGGTAAAATCCTCGTGAAAATATAACAAAAATAGGCTATTTTTCACGGTTTTTCAATTCCAAGACCTAGCAAAAGGGGTGTTGTAATAAATTTTAGGAGGTGTAGAAAATAAAATAAATGATATCAGTCACCTCGATCCATAAAAAATAACCACAACACACTTGGAGTGCAAACTAGGTCAAACCCTAGGGGAAAAATAGTCAAAATGTGTAGTTTTTTGCCAAATTTTCAATGCAAGAGGCCAATAAAAAGGTTTTGTGAAGTTTTTTAGGATGAAAAACAATTTATTACCTTGATAAAAACCAATTAATGCAAAAATACCCTTCATAACATGCCTATGGTGCAAGTTTAGAGAGTTGGTAAGGCCAAATTTAGTGAAAATCTGTGTTTTTGAAGCCCTAGGTTTTAGATCTTGACACAAAATGCTATATGAATATTTTGAAGCCTAATTTATGATAAAAATGAAATACTCTTAGATATAAAAATATATTCCAAGATTTAATATGCAAAATGCCAATGCAAATCTAATGAAAATGCATGAAAATTGCTAGTTTTTGTTGAAATTTTCTATGCAAAAATACAAATATTTTAAATCTTATTAAAAATTTACACTAAAATACAAGACTACAGACAAATTCTAATTTTAACGAGCCTTTAAAATTAGTAGAAAAATTTGAAAGAAGATTTTTCCTACTAACCCTAGATTTTGTAATTATTAGGTTTAATGAAAATTGTCAAAATTTCTACAAAAGCCTAGCAAAGTTATGATGAAAATGCAATGCAAATTATTGATTTTTTGTATTTTTCTATATTTTATATCAGATCTGATGCAAAAAACATAAATTAGGGAAATTTATAAATAATTTATGCAATTTAGTAACCTATATGAAAGTGCACGCTAGAGTTTTCAAATTTTTGCAAATTTTTCAATTTTCTTGTAATTTTCTCAGTGCAATAAGATGAAAGACTATATGAATGAATGAAATCAGTCCAAATATAAAGACACGCACTCAACAAGTTGCAATTTATGTCTAAAAACACTGGTTCACCAAAATGTTTTAGGTAAAATAGGGATTGTTCAATGTTTTAGTAGTTAGATGTTTGAATCTACCTTTCACCCTTTACATTCAAGGACCTAGGGTTGAGTGGAAATGCACTATCATACCATAGGTCACTATGAGATGTAGGGAAACTTGGATTAGGATGTTTAATTACTAATCTTCCTTCTCTTATTCTCAATTGACCATTAAAACCTTAATTATGTAAAAATGACAGTAAACAGATGAATTACAGAAAAAAAACTCTTGCAGAAGGATATAAAATATCAAATCATAGAGTACCTATTTTCAGAGCTCCAAGGTAGAAAAGTCACGGACATAGGAGCAGGCATCCAAGTCCATGGCCCTAATTTCTAACGAGATCTGGAAACTTAGTCTGCAACTCTTTCCTGTTGTTCTTGAGATTTTCTCGTCACGCAAGTTCAAGGACTACTGAGCGGGTGCCCTAGTCCAAGGGGCAGATTTTCATCCAATTCTACAATTCTGACACTTCAAAATGTCTTCCTACAACTTCACTTTATCCAGCTCCTCAACCTATAACTTGCAACTATTAAAACTTTAATACAAACAAATACAAACACATGAACAACACAAATCTAATCTTGCAGCACAATGAAAGCCTTGAATCACTTCTAGAATGCCAATGCTCATGAATGTAATCTCTAATTGTAATCTAGTTTCTAAATCAATGCCTAAACATGCTTTTATATGCAACTACAAGCATTCCTGCCAAGATTTCATAAATTCAAACTTACCATGTCAGCCTAGGGACCAAATAACGGTCATAAACTGACACTTAAAATTTGGACCTGACCCAAAATAGGGCAGGACTAGGGAGCAGGTGCCCAAGTCCTCCCCCATATTTTGGACAAGGTTAAGCTCAAGGGGTCCTCCTAGGTCCAATTTTCCATGATACCTAGGGTTCATTCCATCAGGATGCCAAATTATCAAGTAAGATGTCCTAAATGCACACTAAAGACCCAGGAGCTAAACCTTATGAGGGAAAAGCCCCCAACGGGATATTTTTTGATGTTACAGAATGACCTAAGAAATTTGTACAGAGTTGTAGAATTTGTCAAATTGCAAAAGGGAGTAATTAGAATACTGGATTGTATAAACCTTTGACAATATTGGAGAGACCTTGGGAAGACGTAAGCATGGATTTTGTAATAGGATTGCCTAAGACACGGAGAGGATATGATTCGATATTTGTAGTAGTAGATAGGTTTTCAAAGATGGCACATTTCATACCTTGTAAGAAGACAACTGGTGCAGTGCATGTAGCTAACCTATTTTTCAAGGAGATTGTGAGATTGCATGGATTACCAAAGAACATAATTTTAGACAGGGACACCAGATTTCTTGGATACTTTTGGAAGAAGATGAAGACTAATTTGAAGTTCAGTTCTCCATTTCATCCATAGATTGATGGATAGAAAGAGGTAGTGAATAGAAGTTTGGGAAACTTGTTGAGATGTTTGGTTGGAGAGAAAGTAGGAAGTTGGTATTTTATTCATTCAAAAGTAGAGTTTGAATACAATAATTTAGTAAATAGAAGTACTGTAAGAACACCTTTTGAGATTGTTACCAGAGTAAACCCTAGAGGAGTTGCAGATTTGAGAGATATCAGTATGGAAGATAAAAGAAGTGCAGAAGCATAAGAATTTGTAGAACATATGGAGACAATGCATAATAAGGTAAAGAAACATTTGGAGGATATGAACAATAAGTATAAGGAGCAAGAAGATGGGAAGGGAAGACACAAGAAATTCACAGTTGGAGATGAAGTGATGGTGTACTTGAGAAAAGAAAGATTTCTAGTTGGAACATATAACAAGTTGAAGATGAAAAAATTTGTATCGTGTAAGATACTCAAAAATTTTGACTCAGGAAATGCATATGAAGTGGACTTATCAGAGACATTGGGCATATCACCTATTTTCAACATTGTAGACCTATATCAGTATCATGAAGCAAAGTTCAGTGATAGTATGGCAGAAGACTTCACGAAGCAATTACCACAACAAGCACCGAAGCAGATTGAAGACACTTTGGACAACAGAGATGGATGTAGCACCAGAGGTAAACAATACAAAGAATATCCTTTGAAGTGGAAAGGTAGACCGGAAGAAGATTCATCATGGATTTCTCAGGCTGAGGTAGACCATCTTGGTTTTCCTCTAGCCCCTACAAAGTGAGGGACTCTCTTTTTCAATAACTCTAGATGTTTGATGTAGGAGCATCCTTGGTTCAAGATTAATCTCTCATCAACCAAAAAATTTGCATTTCAGTAAATGTTTGAATTTCAATTTATTTCTTTTATTTTCCAGTTCAGTTCAGGCAGTTTAGTTAGTAGCAGTTTCTGTATTTTGGTCCACATTCTACCACAGTTGTATTTTAGACATTGCAGTGGTGGACTTAGCATCTAAATTCATTCATGCACAACATATCTAGAATTCAGAGCATTTGGATTAAGTATCAGAAAGATATCGCTATCAGAAGACTAACTATTTTCTCAAAATAGAGCATCCTGACAGTCTCAGATAATTAGCTAAAGGAGAAGACTTGTGGAACATTTCACAACCTTCAAGGCTTAATGGCACATCATTCCATGTTGTTTGGTTTGTGGTTGACCTTCCTCAAGATCCGTACATCATTCCATTCATTTGTTGAGGAGTTCAATTCATTTAGGTCCAACCTATCCATGTACACACATTACAACTCTTCATTGGAGTTTGTGATCTTCCTTGGCTAATGCAGAGGAATCTTTGGTTCTAGAGATGATATATTGATGTAATAGATGCCTATGAAAACAAGTGGTAATTATTAGAATAAGTTCATAGTTTAGATTTTGTGTGAAGGAGCTTCAAAGCTACATCTTGTTTATATTCTGCTATTCTTTAATCTAGTTTGTGAGCCCTAATTGTAAGCCCGCATGTTGCCAGCTAATCTGTATAAATTTGAATTCTATGATATACTGAATGACTGAATCTACATTTGCTTTATATCTCTAAGTTGTTTCCATTGTGTTTACTCTTATTGCACGGTCTAGACAGTTCATTCTGTGAACCCTCCTACCGTGACTGCACCAACGAAGATGAAAGCAGTGATGATGATGAAGATGGTCGTGATAGAAATAATGTTTGAAAGTGGGATCTTGCAAAGACATATAAAATCTCAACAAAAGTTTTTTCTCTTCACATAAAGTTCACCAAAATATGTACACTCAAAAAAATGACTTAGATGTATAGGACAGTTGAGTTAGCCTTAACAGAGCACACGAGATTCTCTCCTTACCATGGGAGAACCTCCATGTCACTCTCTCTCTCATGGTGGAATCTAATGAAGAGGAGGTGAGATGTGTGCTGCCACAATAATGGGTTACACTTTATGGGACATCTTGATTTTTGCTGAAATCACATATTTTTAGAAAATATAATGATTTAAGCCTTGAAAGGTTCCATTTAAAAGATTTTAATTGAAGATGGTTTGATAAAACCCCCTTAGATTCAAACCCCCTTGGATAGAGCCCCACTAGTTTTAAACCATACCTATAATGGAGTCTCATCTACACCTATCAAAATGCTGATAAAAAACCACTTTTGATTTATCTATTGAGGTATCAAATGAATTCATTTAAAATTTATACTTTGTAAGTATGTAGTCCTTATTATAAGCTTCCCAAAAAATATAATTTTAAATATATTTAATTTGATTATTATATTTATTTTTTATTTCTTGTGAATGTATATTTTTCACCGAACATCAAGTTCTCTATTCTACACACATGGAAAATTAGTAAATAACCAAAAAAAATTTATAAAAAATATCTATGCACTAGGTATTGATGTCCTTGTTTCAATAAAAGAAAAAAAAATTGAATTTCGATACATACAGAAAAAGTTATGTTTTACTGAATACACCTATGTCTAAATTATAATTGGTTTGACTTCAAAAATTAATTAAAAAATATAAATTCAACAAAACATTATGAAACCAAATGCATACACTATATATCGGTGTTACCAATCTAAATTAAAAAGAATCAAAATTTTATCCTTTGTAGAAAAAAAGTTATGTCCTATGGAATACACATCAATTTAAAAAATATTGTTTACTATTAAAAACAAGTTATCAAAGGAGATGCAAAAAGTTTTACATTTTAACTCCAATTTTTTTTTTTAAAAATGTATTTAGAATCTACAAACAAAATCTCACAAATCACTAGTTCGCATCATCTTCAAATTCCTAATGGTTTAGCGGCTATAGGTGTCAGAACGTGAAGATTTAGTTCAAAATATTGATTTCAATGTCAAGTTTGGCCAAAAAGTGTAACACATTATTGTGAGATGACCTTGGAGGTGGTCCTGTTCACTTGAAAGATAGACTTCATGAAGAGTGGTCAGCCAGTCCTAGGGCCTTTCCTTAGTATTGTTTCTTATGTGGTGTTTAGTGACCGTTATAGTTGAGATAATTATATGACTTGAAGGGTCACTAGTTACTATTCTCCTTTGTGGGTTAGCTAGATTCCAATGCCTACTAGGCTATCTGTTATAATTGTTGATGAGTTTTCTTTGCTTTGTTTAAGTTGATTGATTTTGGTTGACCTCGTGATGAAATTGAGGGTTTACTTGAGTTTTCTCTTTGTTTTGATTTTGGTTGACGTCATGATGAAATCGAGGGATTTTCAATCAACTCCTCAAGATGCATCTGCCCACCAAATTTCAGCTCAAATGGACCCCCAAGTCAAAAGTCATGACCTCTAGAAGTTTTTTCATCATATATATTTGTGTCATCGCAATAATAGCAAGTAGTAAAATTCTATAATAAATGAAAAAGAGACTCAAGAATTGGCAATATTAGACTAAAATTCACATTTTCTACATTCTCCAATGCAAACTCTGTTGTAGTTTATGCCAAACAAACAAATATTAAATCAAACTCAAAATCAACTAATCAATTCATGAAGAGTATTTACTAATAAATCAGTTCCACATCAACGTTAGTCAAATATTTAATCTAAGAAAAAAAAATTCAACTACAAAATGCATACTATTTTTACAACACTACAAGGTAGGTACTGGTCACTACGTGGCACTTGTTTTATGATTAGATAGTTGCTAGGTACTTCTATATAAATTCTCTTGTTAGGCCCTGGTGGAGGCAGGTTTTTTATGTCGTTCAGACTCAACTCTCTATTACACTTCAAACTAATCAAATTCACAAATTAAACAAGGTTGACCAATATGCTTAAAGTTTTTACAATTTACTCCAAATGATAAATAATGGATAAAACCATTTTTCAATTGGCTATTGCCTTGAACAATCGTTGTACATGAATAAATTATTGTAGTAAATGGTTTTTTTCTCAATGATAAAAAATCAGATTAGTATTAATTATTTTTCTTTTGCCTATATATTGAAAAGACTTCTACCAGTCATTAATTAGGGGATAGGATTCAATAGCTGAGCACTCTAACTTCACGCCTCTTAAAACCATACATGGAAATTTCAAATTATTACAAAATTTTTACAGTAGATTATAACGGCTATTCTTAAACATCATCCACTTCAATAGTCAAAGGTCAATTTGGCCAATAAAAATAAGACAAATATTTACCATTTTTGTTGTGAATGATGTGTAAAATCTCTATTGACTGTTTGACCATTGAAGTGGATGATATTTAAGTAGAGTGGCTTAGAACTAAGGTTTCAGGGCCACATCATCAAATATGATGCCAGATTTGTTGAGGTTTCCAAAAGACCCCCCGAAAAGGGTAGACCAATAGTTGTGCATTAAGACATGTTTTGTTGGTACGCTGATGTGACATCACATGGTTTGTTGTTTTTTAGATCTAAAGAACACATTTCACTTAATTATAAGTACTTATAGTCAACACTAACAACCTTAAAGTCACAACTACTAATGTTAAATTAAAAAAAATATTAAACCTTAAATCTATGAACACTATCAATAAAAACATGCTTAACTATTGAAACATCTCCCCTATGTTGAAACCTCTCCCCTATGTTCTTGCAACACTTCATTTTTTAGGTGTTGTTGGCAAAGCTTTGTTATCTCATATTTAAGAATCATTAATTTTTATGTTTTAGCAAGTTTCCATTTTTTAATCTACCATTGCCATGATTTCATTAATTCTTTCATTAGCTGATAGGCTTTATAGTGGGAGCTTCCCTCCCAGGAAATTCCTTACACCAGAAAGTTGTCTCACAGCTTGCTTGTGTGCTTCGACTGGAGAAACTGGGGGTTTTTTCCTCCACAATCACGAAAAGCTAATTCGATTCTATCCATGACTGTAAGAGCATAGTATTTTTTCTGAACTAACGCAACAAAATCCTCTAGTGCATTCAAATTAATTATTAGGTGGCAATGTTAAATTTAATAATATATGTTATAACTTAATTTCATACTCTCTTTCACCTGCACAATAGCCTTCAAATTCTTCAATGGCATATGTTAGTGTTTTATAGCTTTGGGAGAATTTTTTTTAAAATAAAATTCATGCAAGGCAGGTCGGCCTAGAAGAGACTCACCAAGTTTGGTATATAAGGGAGATAGAATCTCCTCATTTTAAGATAATCATTCAATTCTAATTCAATTTCTTTAGCAACAGGTTTGCCTTCTAGAGCAGTAGATTCAAGGAGAAGTATCTTTATTATTATGTATTCAAGGAAATCGCACTATCTTCAAGTGCAAATTTATTGCATGAGATTTAGCCCTTGTAGGGCCAGATTGTGAGTGTCACTTCTGCACTTAATTTTCTGATTTATAAGAGAATATCTTTCTTTGTTTTTCTCCCTCAAGTAGGAGGGTTTTCCCAGGGTAAAAATAATATGTTCATTGTTCTATGTGTTGTATTTTCTACTTATTTGCATTTCTGATCTATAAAACTAACATGGTATCAGAGCGGGTCTAACAAAAGATCTGATCAGATTTGTTTAAGCAGTCAAGTCAACTTTTCATCTAGGGCAGATCTTGAAGGCAAAGTATTGTAGATCTAAGGGCAGATTTTTGAAGGAGAATTTGTGCAAAAAAAGAAGATGGTGAACGGTGTCAAGGTAGAAGATAGGCTTAATGGAGCCTCAAACTTCAACTCTTGGAAACCCAACGTATTCATTGCATTAGAGGAGAATGATCTTCTTGATTTCATGGAAAGTAATATGCCTGAGCCTTCTGATAATACTGAGAAAATCCACTGGAAGAAAAAGGGCACGAAGGCTAGAAAGATCATGATAGACTCTGTGATGAATCACCTAGTACCGATCATCTCCAAGTTGAAGTTAGCTAAAGAAATGTTTGATACTCTAAAAGAATTGTATGAGATCAACAATACTAGTAGAGCCCTTGCTTTGAGACAACAGCTTCACCATGTAAAAATAGATAAAGAAGATTCAATTATCTCATTCTTTATGAAGATCGTTGATTTAAGAGATCAGTTGAGCACTATTGGGGACATAATTGCAGATAGAGATCTTGTTATGTTGGCATTAATGGTCGTCCCCAATCTTGGGATCCCTTTATCCAAAGCATCAGTGGGAGATCTAAATTGCCCAAGTTTGATCATCTTTGAGCTGATTGTATTCAAGAAGAGTCTAGGTTGGTAGCAAGAAGAATTGAGTGAAACTATCATGATGTAGAAAATAAAGTTCTTGCTACACATACTTCTAGAGAAAGAGGCAAAGGAAGAAAGAGGAAAAGAGACAGAGAATCAGATTCTGCCCCAGAACTGAAGAAGAAGAATGATCTCTCTCATATTCAATGTTTCAGGTGTGAAAAGTATGGTCACTTTGCTTGAGATTGCAAATTAAGTTCTGTTGATAACTGAGAGGGAGGGGGTGAATCAGTTATCCTAATTATTTCTTCTCCTGAACTTTCTTATTAATCAATGCAACATTAATTCAAACAAGCAAACATTACCATGAAATGAAAAACACATGACACAGTATTTTTGATGTGGAAACCCTGTTAAGGGAGAAAACCACGGGGTGATTAACCCAAAGATTATTCTCTGTTAGAAGAATAAGGAATTACAAAATGGCACTTGCTAATTAGGGCTCACTGCCTGAGCACACTGCTCACAAAGAGGCACACTACCTACAAGGAGACACACTGTCTACAAAAGAATGTTATACAATATTTGAACTGATTGGAAGCATCCACATATGCTAGAGTTCAGTTCCAGTTAGGCTCAGTACACTGATCTACTGCACTTCATCTTTCCTCTTCTCTTTATTCTGCTTTTCTTTCACATACCGAATCTTTCTTACTGCTTCTGCTCTGCTCTACTCTTATTCGCATATCACATCACATAACCACACATCTCACAACTAAATCTATCGTATATATATATATCTGCACTAGTGATTTCATTATCTTTCTAGTCGGCACCCAGAATAGTCTATCTTCTCACAAACTCTGTTCTGTCGGCTGAATCCTTGCATATCAAGTAATGCGGATCAAGCATATACTTGTAGAAATCATTAATCATGTTGGCCAAATATAATCCATGTCTTCATAACCTTTACCACTGTTAGAAACACATCCGGAAAGCAATATGATGTTCTGTCAGTGAGTTCTTCCTCTGTTCACACTGTTACTCAGGAATCCGGTATTCAACTGTTCATATCTTTTTCCTTGTCCATCACCGGAGGCTAAATCCTTGGAATCTATTACTCAAGGTAGTCCTCTTGACTTTCCCAAATCCACACTTCACCAAGATACTTCCTCTGAGAGATCCGGACCTGTCTGTCGGACCTTGCCATATGCTCTGTTCTTTGTTTACTGGACCTCAACAATCTTCATTCTGACTTCCGGTAGAGACACACCATGACTTGCGGATATGTGGGATGACCTTTGTTGCCATCAATGACAACAACCATGAATCCATATAGTGTCTCTTGCCAACAAGGTCTACACAACTTGTTTCTAATGCGGAAATTGCCAAGGGGAGATCTCAGAAGGAGCCAAGCTCTAAAGTCTATTCAGAAGGTTTCTTATTCTAAAGTCAACCAGTTTCTTCAAAGAGGAGAAATTAATATTCAGAGGGAGTCTGACAAACCAATAGAGGCAACCTTGGACGAGGAGGTTAGGAGGTTGATGTTAGTACTTGGAGCTTCAGAGGGAGTCACATCATCATGAAGGTTCTTGTAGTGTATATTTTTTTAAGACGGAAAAATATGAGGTGAAAGCCCTTGTAGTGTATATTTCTCTGAGATGGAGAAATATGAGGTGAAAGCCCTTGTAGTGTATATTTCTCTAAGACAGAGAAATATGAGGTGAAAGCCCTTGTAGTGTATATTTCTTTGAGATGGAGAAATATGAGGTGAAAGCCCTTGTAGTGTATATTTCTCTTAGACAGAGAAATATGAGATGAAATCCCTTGTAGTGTATATTGTTGGAGTCCAGGACAACACTGAGAGGGGGGTGAATCAGTGTTGTATAAATTTTAACTTTTTACAAACTTTATCTTTACAAGACAAATAGAGATGAGAACATTAATAATTTATTGAGTTTATATGTACAAGACTTATAATAAAGAATGTAAACAAAAAACTCATGATAAATGATTAATATGCACACACACACAGACATAGAGGAAATCAATGAGAAGCATGACACAAGCATTTTACCAAGTGGAAAACCCTTTGGGATAGAAAAACCACTCATGAAGTGCCTCACTAACTTAACTTTCAAAACTTCTTATAAAGCCTCACTAGCTGAATATTATGTCTCACTGACAATTGACAGGTCTCACTGACCTACGAGCCTCACTTCATATTGTGCCTCACTGGCAACAATGTTCAGAAGCACCAACTTCAAGGAGCACCAACCCCTAATATATACAAACTCAGATTAAAACAAAAAATTTAGAGGGTTTCTTTGTTTCAATACAAATCACTTCTTTTTCACATGTGTCTGTCATATCACCATACTTCTCATCAGCTCAAATCACATACAAAACTTATCATCTAAATTTTCTCTTCACTAGGATATTTAAAATATATTCAACCCTGTATGCTGATCCACTCAACAACAACTTCAATGTTCCTACAAAACTATTATATACAAGATAACTTTTCATATTTTGTCTTCTCTCCACAATTATTTCAATCCTTGATATTCTTGCATCTACAAAGGTGGTCTCTTCAAATTTTGTCCTGCAAATCAATTTCAGTGTGCATAAAACCTTTCATATTCTGCAAAAGAAATTCAATCACCTACAACAAAAAAATTATTTGCAAAAACAAAAATAAATCTTCAATATGTCATTTATTTTCTTTTTCTCCTCTCTGCAAAATCCCTTTAACTTCTTCCCACAAAAACAAATCTTCATGAAGACTTTTCTCCTTCATCTCTACAAAAGAAAAACATCTCCAAAAAAAATAAAACCTTCAATATCAAACCCCATTCATCTTCTAATCCCTCTTGCAATTTCATATTTATTTTTCCTTCATCATAAAAAATTTCATGTCTTCCATATACAAATCCTCTCTGAAAAAAATTCTCACACAAAACTCTTAAACTTCTCATACCAAATAAAATATTTAGAAAGCCAATAGAATATCTCTCAAAAAAAACTTCCTCCTTAATATTCTCTCTGCCATGAAGTGGAATCTAAAATAGAATAAAGATTTTCTTAAAAATAATGCCTTTAATATCCATAAAAATCTCCCACAAAATCTCCTTAAAAATAGCTTTGAAAATCTCCTTAAAAAAATCATCTAACTTCACATCTTTTATGTCATAAAAAAATGACATAAAGAGGGCCACTGAAATAGAGTAAAAACAAACAAGTTTCTAAAAAATAAAATAAAGCATATTTGATGCTTTTTGAGCTCTTAATAAAATTTTGATGCCTCTTATGAATAAAGTTGTCTCCATAATAATTAAAGCATTCAATGTTTTTTCATTTAAGATCTTTCTTCCTTTAATAAAGCCATTCAAATTTTTAACCATGAGCCCATTTCTCTTAAGAGGGAACCGATGCAAGAGGTGAAGGAAATTGAGGAGGCCGGTTACCTTATGGCACACAAACCTTTTAGAAGGTCAACTTTAGTTATAGCAACCTGTTATTACAAGTCAACATCAAAATAGACTAAAAGAGCAATCTATCACAAATGAAGCTTAATCGATTGCATATTTGGATTTAGCCTTAGAGATTAGGAATCCTTTAGGGTTTTAAATCTTCAAATTAGAATCAAGCCTTAATGCAAGACTTTATGGACTTTATGAGAGCTCTATAATCTCTACTAGTTTGAAGCAACTCTTCAACAATTTATTAAACTTTATTTTCCTTGTAACCTCAGTTTGCATGAACATTATAATGACAACTTCATCACTTAACATTTGATAGCAAATAATGACATCAACCAATCCACTGTGAATATGAGTATCCAATCAACTGTGGACATTCTTTCTATGAAATATGAAGCAAGATCATAAAAAGCTTCTATCAAGAATGATCAACAACTCTTTTGAAATACTGAGATGATCAACAATACACATCCTTGATGATTGATCATTGCAGCATGCCAAATCAATAATTTCCAAACTTGTCAAACCTCCATCAACAGTGACCTGCTCATCATAAAAAAAATTAGCATGTGCCCTGTGTCCTGCTCTAGTGACAATTTGAAGCAAACATTCATGACAATCCTTCATTACATTGAAGACATCATGAATGAAGACTTTGCACAAGATCAACCCATGTTAGCAAGATAATAAACTCATCACTAGTATAAGCAATTGAAGAACAACACCATTGATAATCAACACATCACATGAAAGGTATACACTAATCAAGCCAACTCAACTAACGACATCCTTATTGAAGGCATAATCAACACTCTTATCCTATCCAAATGAACAACTCCTGTTTGATGTTCCTGATAGAGTGAACAACTGTGAAAGACATGATCCTGAACAACCTATGTCAATAGTGCAGGCCACCCTGATGATACCTTATGAAGATGCACACTAACTTAGCACCCTCAATACCTTTTTGACATCAAAGACAAACAACTACCATCATATATTTATCTAAGATAGAGAAATATGAGGTGAAAGCCCTTGTAGTGTATATTTCTCTAAGACAGAGAAATATGAGGTGCAAGCCCTTGTTCATCTTTGAGACTAAGATGGAATGTCATGTTGAGAGACTCCATGACGACATCACGTTGAGAGACTCCATGACGACATCACGTTGAGAGACTCCATGATGAACCCTTGTACTTGTGTTTTTTCACACATGGGAGTAGCCATAGTGGACGTCATGTTGAGAGACTCCATGCCGACATCACGCTGAGAGACTCTGTGATGGACACTTGTTCATGTATTTCTTTCCACACATGGGAGTACCCATTGTGGGCATCATGTTGAGAGACTCCATGACGAGGATATCTGGAAAATACCTCCCTAGCTAAGAGGGAGTGTTAGTGTTTTATAGCTTCAAGAGAATTTTTTTAAAAATAAAATTCATGCAAGGCAGGTCAACCTAGAAGAGACTCACCTAGTTTGGTATATAAGCGAGATAGAGTCTCCTCATTTGAAGATAATCATTCAATTCCAATTCAATTTCTTTAGCACCAGGTTTGCCTTCTAGAGTAGCAGCTTCAAGGAGAAGTATTTTTATTATTGTGTATTCAATGAAATTGCACTATCTTCAATTGCAAATTTAATGCATGAGATTCAGCCCTTTTAGGGCCAGATTGTGAGTGCCATTTCTGCACTTAATTTTCTAATTTATAAGAGAATATCTTGCTGGGTTTTTTGCCCTCAAGTAAGAGGGTTTTCCCAGGGTAAAAATATTGTGTTCATTGTTCTATGTGTTGTATTTTCTGCTTATTTGCATTTCTGATCTATAAAACTAACATCATAGACTTTGTAACACTGAACCCTCTATACGCGACCTGCATTTTGATGGTAGCAACCGTCTTCCTCAGCCACTTATAATTCTTCTTCTTCTTTGCCTGAAAACGTGGTTTCTAAGCAGATTAACGATCGATGAACTCCACATGAATATTGACCGGTGATTTTGATGGATTATCTTGACGGCCTAGACCGAGGGATTCTTTTTTCATAACAACTACATCGCGAGGCAACATATTTTCTTGATTGGTTTTGAACACTTTCTTTGCATATCCTTTGTAAACCAATATGCAAACCCCAGATCTTTGCGTACGTAATTTACTCTGTTGAGTAACATGAAACTGTAAGTATTTTTTAGTTGTTACTTTTTTTTGTTTTTGTTTTTTTGTTTTTTTGTTTTTTTTAAAATTGGTTTAAGAAATAGTGAGGTAGTTTTAAATCTTCAGATATATTAAATATATTAGATTGCTACAAAGTTGAAGTTAGGAATGCAAAAGTTGTTGAACGTCATGCTAAAAAAATGGAATTTGACAAAGATGCCTTTCAACACTTGTTTCATAAATAACTCTCTAAGTCTGGAAATAGCTCAAACTGCAGACTTACATACCAACGCGATAATCACATTCTTGTGCTCCATTTTATATGATATAAAAGGCATTTTTTTTCACAAAGGCAGGCAAATATAAAATTTCTTGCTCCCAATGTATGTTGTTAATCATACAGAATTCTAGGTTCCCTATTGTTTTCATTATTTTAGAGGATAGATCTAATTTGCTGGAATTAGATGGAATCTCAATTTTCATGCTACAATTTCAAAAGAAGGAAATTAAATTTAAATGATTAATACAATCTGATTAAAACTCTACAATTCTATTAAAACTTTAGTTTGTTATTTTTCCAGTAAATAGTATTTTCAATATTTTTACATTTTAGACAAATCATATAAATTTTTAACTTCATTATTATTTTAATTATTATATAAGATAGACCTAAGTTGTTAGAATTAGATAGGATTTCAATCTTCTTGCAGCAATTCCAAAAGAAGAGAATTATATTTAAATATGATAACACAATCCCATTAAAATATTAGTTTAGTATTTCTTCAATAGATTGGTACTTTCAATGTTTTTAGATTGTGGACAAATCATATAGATTTCTCTCTCCTATTGATAAGCAAGTTGGGATTTGAATTTTCATTTCAATTAGTAAGTATCTTTTCAGATTTGATTTTAGGATTTTGTTGCCATTATCATGCAATCTATGTTTGAATTATCTAAAGGGGGTCGACCAAGGCAACTTTTCATTTCACCTAACCATATTATAGGATTCCATTAACACTAACTAGGACACTGTACCAACACATTTACCCTAGTACCCATGCAACTATCCCTAGAGAAATATCAGTCACATAGTCTTTAGTCTTCAAATTTATCAGAGTGTTTTTTGACATCTCAATAGACCTGTGTACTATTAAACTTTATATTTTCCATTAGATCTATGCTTCCAAATCTCTAATTTCCTCTCATTTGCATGCATTTGCTTTGTTTTTGACACTAGGTTTTTAGTAATTTTTCCTATTTTTTCTACTATTTTTGACACCTGCTAATACCTAGGCACAAATCCTACATCTCACTCATAGCCCTTGACAAATCTAAGAATTTGAGAAGATTTTGCTGCAAGACAGTATTCCAACACCCCTACCCTAGTACCATATAAAGCCTTGGCATAGAGGTTGCATTCTCTTTTGAACAATACTCTAAGATGCAAACTAATCCTTACACTATAATCAAGAAGAAAGAAGAAGCTCGCTTACAATTGTTTTCCTCTAAAGATGCTCAAGTATATTCATTTGGTTCCATTTTTTTAGTATTTAATGTTGCCTCAATCTGACATTGTTGATTCCTTTCTTCAACAATGTGTAGGTCAATGAAGAACATAAAACATTTAAGGTATCCATAACCTGATACCTTCCTTATCTCTAATGGCACCAATGTACATAAGAAGTGTAAAGCTATTCCCATGTGATAAAACTTGTATACTAGGTAATTTTTAGTTTAAGATAAAAAAATGTCTTGGCATTCGCAACTTAAATTTTTTAACCTATTCCAAAATTTATTGCCATCATTATTAATAACCTATCCACAAATCCATTGTGCCTAAACTCCATGCAACTGCTAGTATTTATTTGTATTGCCCTAAAGTTTTTTTCTTTTTTCTTTTGCCAAAGTCATTAAATTTAAGGCTGACAGCAGACTCTGACCTAGCTGCCGTGAAGAGACCGTTTGAGGCTTATTGGGGAAGGCCATGCAAGCAATAATCTCATACTGTAATAATGCAGTCTTACCTACAAGATCTGATTTAGCATGCCAGTTGCCATGAATGGGCTAGAAACTTTGCATTGAACATGCTCTATTATGGATAATAGATAAATAGCGGCCCCGATGCTGGTACTGCAAATAGAGTAAAATGGCGGGGCTACTATGTCATTAAGACATCAACCGACGCAAGCCCGTTTACTGAGTTAATTCATACAAGAAAACTTGTGGTTTCCATCTACAGGTGTTCCGTATTTATTGGCTTCAAGTCTTATATAATTAACTGGAACATAAGAAATGGTGTGCATAAGTTGTAAGTGACTATTGTCAATATTCTTTGCTTTCGTTTGATTTGCTAGCCATTTTCTACCGTGTTCAGAGGTTAATGCTTGACCTAATTTCAAGTATCCTGTAATTGTTTTGCTTGGTTTCATCATAGATTGGGGTTTCTTTGTTCCTTTATGGGTAGTTGATGAGCAGTCTTACTGATTATTATTTTCTAAATGAGAGAAAGTATTCAAAAGTTGATCTGTTCAATTTACTATTCAAAGTATGGGAATAACATTTTTTGTTTATTGAATGAATGTGAATTACAGTAAGAGACGCATTGCATCAGGTTCCTACCATTGTAGTGGTAAATAAAATGAATGATATTGTAATTAATTAATGTAAAGACTAGTTTTAATTTGTTAATCCGTGTAGTACCTAAACAATCCAATACAACAAATGGCGTGTCCTCTATATTATGCTTCAACAAAATCACTGACATGCATATCCATATGACATCTACACAATAGTATCAATACACTATTTTAGTATCCTATGAGAATAATTTTAACAAAGTATTGGGAATGAAGAGACACTATTTTAGAGAGAATTAACATATAGTTATCGTGATTTTGTAAAACTATATTGATTGTGATTTTGGGATAAGGAATTTATGCATCTAAGGGAAACTTGTCTAGTAATTTATGAGGGATAGAAGTGAACATTTTTTTTTTGCAATGGTGATGCTTGAGTAGCTTTTTTTGGCAGCTTGCAATCCATGTTAACTGTATTCTTCACAAGTTGACCATTATCATTGTATAAATTGTCTTGCAACATTGTTTACTAATGTGCTTGCAACATGGCTTGCATTTAATTCATTGGCATTTGTAGTGAAGAAACAAATAATGTGATTGATCAATAGATATGCAATTAGAGAATTGTCAAGTCTTTTAAAATGTTTCTTTAACAAACATTGTGTAGGTGTTTTGAGATTGTATTTTGGTACATAACTATTTTATAGGTTGCAAATAGATATTTTATAGGTAGCAAATAATAATGTCGACAAACTGAGAGTATAGTTTAATTTTACAATTTCTTAAATTTTATTGCATTTTGTATTAAAAATGAATGCATTAAATTCATGCAAATGCATTTGTATAGTTGCAATGACATAATTTACTTCAAACAAGATGTCTACATGTTTTTGAAAATTTTATCATGGGTTGTTCCAAAAGACTTTTATTATTTTTAAGAACTTTGGGAGCTATAAAAGATTGATGAAACTTGTATCATTAAATATGACAATAGTTATCTTGAACATGTTTTGTTGCCTCTTAGTAATGATGGTTCCTTTTGGGTTTACTTCATGTATCTAAAGACAGTATATTTACATAGTATTATTGTCAACAAAAAGAACACTGTTATGATATACTCGTAGTGCAAATGCCAATGAGCATCTAAGTGTTAACTAGTTCCAACACAAATATTCAATTTTTGTATAGGTTGACTTGCATACATAGTTACAAAGCAAGCAAAAGGGATCCACCATGCTTTGAAATAAAATGTGTATAAGAAAAATGAAATTTTGTGTAGCAAGGAAATTATTCAAGATGTCAATAGTCTTATCTATCAATATAAAAAGGGAAGACTCTATTTATAGAGACAAAGCCTTTAATCTTTCTTTGATATTCTTGAGGAAGCTTCTTGAAGAGAGGAGCAACCAATTGTGGAAAATTACTACCAGTATTACCTAATAGCACGCCACTTAGAATAGACAAGTCCTTATACACAATGTCTTCAGGAATTTAAATGTTGAATTCTTTCATTTCAATCAATTAGTTGTATATGATCAATGCGATTCAACAAACTTGTTTACAAAGTGAACATATTCTGAACTAAGTTTGACATGAAGAACAAAGCAAAGCAATAGGGAAAACTACTGCTATCGTTTGCAAGGCCCAGCCAGCTCAAGTTTTACCACCAGCTGAAATGCACAAAACTACAATTACTACAAGCAACTTCATGATCATCCCTTTTTCTTAAATGCAATCCCCTTCTTTTAGTAAGCATCTTGTATCTCAGTAGATAAACATCGATCTAATCCTATATTATTGCTTGCGCTTCACTCTAAAGCTGCCTCCAATAGCCAACATGGGCTGAGGTTTGTTATGATCCATGTCAACAATAACAGGCACCAGCTACTCATACTATATAATTTCACGTACAGGATTGATATTCCCCACATCATGAACTAGAAATTCAGTTGCACCATCTGTTCGAGCTAGGCGGTGGAGAGCTTGATATAAAATAGCACAAGCTCTTGTTTTTTCACCATTTCTAGTGCAAAAGTTGATGAACTCATCAATTCGTTGTTTCTGCTCCTGCTCTAGGCTTGGATCGAAATAGCCCCCAATATACAGCACACTGAATGCGCCTTCATCCAGTAGAGTTTCATCTTCCCTATCCAAGGCCAAGTTTTCCCTTTTTGCAGGGAGGAACTTTGTGGCCTGTGTTTTTCAAAGATTGTCCAATGGATCTAGTGGATCTAATGGATCTTAAATGAATATCTGCAGGAGATTCAATTATTTGCATTGTTGGATGCAGAAGGCTGGTCCGTTTGTTACTTTTCTTTTTCTGGAATCACCAAATTGGGCAAGCACGACGAAGCTAGTAATCTGGCTTTAAAAAAGGTGATTGTGCATCACAATAGTCTAGTATTTTTAGTGGGATATTTGTAATGTCCCCTTCTAGCAAGCCAAAATTTTCACAACCTTGTAAATAATTTCAACTTACCCAAAGAGAACATTAGTGTTCAATTCTTCTTTTCATAACATAATTAGGGTTAATGATCCATAATCAAATCCATATACTTTCCACAATTCTACTTAAGTTTAGTAACCTTATAATCATAATCATATGCATAACATATTCACGTTATTTCTCTCACAACTCTCATGCACTATCTTGAGGGAGTCTAAGGGTAGCCCTACCATTAATCAATCCTCTCTCCCATATGAGCATGGTTTGTTAAGGTGTCCATATCCATCCCATACGGAGGCCCAATGGTTTCACCCACACCTGGGGTCCCTCACCAATTGGCTCGAGGGGACTTCATGCACACCCGGCATTCCTCATCCCATCGAGAGTCACCTACCATTGGGCACAATTATAAACAATATGAGCTCATACTTACCATAGGCCCAAGAGCTTCACACACACCTGGTGTTCCTCGTCTCTTGGCTCAAGGGACTTCACACACACCCGGTGTTCCTCATCCACTTGAGGGTCACCTAGGTTTAATCATACGTCCTTAACTTAACCCCAAACTCACAAGTGGCAAGATGATTAAAGGTGAGGCTTGACATCCTTCTTGATAGGTTATGAGATTATGAGTTATAAATCCATTGTTGATAATATTATCCTTTCTGGATCATGATATCATATTTCTTATTCCACTTGGGAATCTTATCATTACTTAGTCATAGCCTCATTCTTGGCTTATTCTCATGCTTGAGATTTTATTGTTTTATATTTGATCTTATTCAGAAGATAATTGTTCTAAGTTAAGAGTTCATCGTATTTCCTCATCGTAATTCATTTGCTCATATCAATCTATTATTATATTTCCTTATACCCTCATGGCATTAACATGTAAAGAACTGTATTTTCTATTTTCTTCCTATACCTATTTCATGATGAGATTTCTATACCTCCTATCATTATTGAATTATACACTAGAATACTTAAATATATCAATGATACAAATATTTCTAATTTATATAATAATGCATACCTGGAATAAGGACTGCGACTCCTTATCTCTGCTGTAGCAGTCTCTTCTTTCTTTTATTTGTCTTCTGGCCTTTACTGAGAGCCTTGGAATGATTCCACTACTTGCCTTGACTCTTTATTCAATCTATTAAACTTTTGCTTCCTGCAGATGATATTAGAATGATTTGATGATCCCTGCTGACGGATGAGTAATATGTATTCATTAAAATATTCCCTTCAAATATTTGTGAAGAGATGTATCCCTTCCCAATAGATATGACTTATGAGCCAAATCGCTGTGTTTAGTTTGCAAAGTTATTTTAATAATGATTACCCTTATATTTAATTTCCTGCCTACAGTTTACTAACCACTGCCTTTACATCTGTTTCCTTCATTAATATGTGATCGCTGCCAATATGGGATATTCGTATTTACATAGATACAATAAATATATTATATTTAATTACATACAAATAAGATAATTTAATATTATTATATATTGATAATCAAATATTATTATATACGTGATTATCATTTAAAGTGGCTTCTTTAATTTATCATTACTGTTTAAATCTTTAATTTAAACAATGTCATAATATGGGAACATGACAATATTTCATATTTGGTATGATGTTCCTTGATGCAGGGTGTAGATATTTGCCCTACCTTTAGAACATTTATCCTGAAGAACTGAAAATATTTGTTTACAATTACACCAAATATCCAATCTTTTGGGTTAACGTTGATGGATTATGCAGTTTGTTTGTCTGGTTGTAGAGATCATATATGTTCACATCGTTCATTTGCACAGCCAGGCTTTCAGATAGAAACTTTTTGGATTGTTAAAGTAGCAGGTAGGTAGTCTTCTAAGGAATCTCTGCTTGCCAGCCCTGGATTTCATAAAAGGCTTGATTGAGTCTTGAGCTGCACTTTGAATAGAGCAATATAATTATTGCAGGAAAGGAAACACTTTGTGGAATGCTTGCAGAATAATAGAAATGCTTTTTCATCGTACACAATGTTTGAAAGACCTATGGTTCCAAATCGATTTCTTTTGCAAGATTGTTAGGTCCATATTCTACGTTGCTTTTCTATTTCTATCCATTTTCATTGTGTTTTACAATATTAATGCTCCTTGCTACATGATTCTGAAAGTGTATGCTTTAGCAAATATATGGAATTTTCATCAATCAATTATTTAGTCTCTATGTGAACTAAACTTGTAATTAATTCCTTTCATTCTCATTGATGTTCATTATATCATTCTGCTTGAATACAATATTACAAGGCATTTCATAGGGTGGCATCATCTTTTGTTCTCCATTGTTATTATGATAGGTAGAATGAAAAATGGAGTGTTCAATTTGTTTTGTGTTGTAAATAGAAGGCATTATGACTGATGGTTTGTTTTTATCGATTCTTTTCTTATATTAGGCATGATTTTTCCACAGTCTATGAAGATGATTTAGAGTACTTTTAGATTCAATTATGTAGTATTTTTGCATCAATGTTTTGAATCTCACTCCGTGATCCATTGGCAGGATAAAGCAATTTTTTTGAGTTCTTGTTCTCTGCACCCTTTTTTCTCTTTTCTTTTTAAGGACATACTTCTGTAATCCAACTCAATTCTTTTTGTCTCATCCTGATGATGGATCACAGAGTGTGATTTGAAATGCTGATGCAAAAAACTTACATAGTTGAATCCAGAAGCACTTTGAATCCTTAGCATAGTTAATTGATATGCTTAAGCTATGATCTTTGCCTTAGCCAAAAAGACATTTTCACTAAATGCGGCAAGTGAACTACATGAAGATAGTGGAAAATATTATGCATAAATTTGATTTTAGGCCACAATATAAATTTTTAGACATGAGCAAGATCTGGCTTCTAGATCATCGTTGACTCTGATACAGTATACTATTAGATACTTATGAGGCCAAAATAAATGATTCATGAAACCAAAAGAACAACACAATTATGGTAGTATTTTCTACTACTTTGTATTCCAAGTTACATGAGAAAATTGTCTTTGAGGAATGCAACTAATATTTGTGTAGTGCAAGACCTTTGACATTTTTCTCATGAAAATTATAGTTTAATTTTAAAAATGATGTAGATCAGTACTTCATGATTTAATTGTGTGCATGTTTTTCTCTCAACATTTCAGATCATACTCCATGATCCATCATCAGGAGAAGAAAGAGCAAGAGGAGAAAAAAAACACACAGTATTAAATCCTGGAACACTGATCTACATTCATTATAGACTGTGGAAATCTGATGTCTTTAAAAATGATGTCAACAAATATAAAGGGTCAAATAACCAGCAAATTTTCTTTTGTTTGGAGCCCTTGCACTAAATGTTATTGCTAATTGCTATTATAATCTTTGTTTGATTTTGCAAGACTGCCCCTATATTTGTTGTGCAGTGAACAATGTTGAACCTTCTAAGTTTCTACATTCATATGATAAGGACTAACTCATTATGTATCATAATGTTATAAATAGAGCTAAGAGAATTCCTTGCACACAAAATAACCTTTACATAGTCCAAACTCATGTTTTAGTATTAGATGCTTGAAAATTGAGAAAGCTTTACTCTAAAAGCTAATAAAAACGTATTTATTTCAGGAAAGTCACTCTTGTCCATTTGTTCCTTGTTTCTTGTGAGTAAAAGTCTTATAGGAAACAAGAACCTTATCGAGGGATCTTGATAAAACTGTCACAATTATAGTATAGAGTATCAAAGAAGATCATTTAATAAGGATTTGGTAAAACTATACAAGTTGCATAAAACTTAAAAGTATCAATAAGAAGTTTTAATTTCTAGCTTGATTAGGTCGTACACAACTATCATAAAGTATTGAATCAAGCATTAAAACAGTATAAAGGAAAGAATAAAGGTAATCATATTGATGCCTAAGGAGTCTCTAGAGTAGACTAATGGGCACAAAAGTACATCTAGCAGTAATAGCAAATAAAGGAGTTCTAACAACATCTCCCCCACAACAAAAGTAGCAAGAAATCTTATAATGAAATGTAAATGATAAAACAAAAAGTTAAACCTAAAGTTTTCCTTTTCTATGCATGTTGCAACCCTCAAATTTTTAATTTTCACATTCTCTAGACTGCACTTTAAGGAGCAATTCTCCACCATGAAAATGGTGGCATTCGAGGGAAAATAAGGAACAGTTTTCCTTCAAGATTATATTGAAGTTATAATCATACACAAAATTCTTCTTGCAATTCACATGATGTGAAACTTGATGTCTGAAAAATAGCGCTGTAAAAAGTTCCTTATAGAAGCATAGATCCATTTATTTGCCATTGGACAAACATCAAAATCTACAACCTCAAACTACTTCATGTCAATAAAAAGTTAACCATAAAGTTATCCTATTCTATGCAAGATGCAACCATCAACATTTGTATTTTCACATCTTCTGCACAACACATTTGCAGCAATTCTCAACCATAAACATACATGCACTAAGGTAAAATGAAGGATGTATACTTCAATATTGTATTGATGCAGCTCCAAACTATTGGCAGAAGCACCAATCTACAGAAAGTAGAAAAAAAAACAAGATGCCAACAAATAAAACAAGAACAAATTCAGAGAAATAGTCTTTTCATTATAGTTCCAGACTTGATACAATGATTACATCTCAGAAAAACCCATACATATTCTTCAGAAAATCCATTCCCATTTTCTCTTTTTTGTTCCTCTTCATTTCCCTTAAAACTTAGCTCCCCCCAAACTTAAACTAAAAAACCAACTAAAAATAGCCCCCCAATCAGTATGCAGCTAACCTAGCCAAAGATCACTCACAACCCAAAAAAAGGAAAAAAAATCCAAAACTGCCACAATGAAACGGAAACAGCAGAAAAGAACCCAAAAATAGCAATTTCCTTAAATTCCACTCAGAACGTGGGCAGGAGAAATTAAGGGAGATGCTCTGCATCATTCTCCCCTCCTTTGAGAAAATCTAAACCTCCTGGTTCTGGTCGACTGTGCTTCATCAAGTCTGCTTCAGTCATCCATGAATTGTAAGAATCTGGCCAATTTTCCCACTTAACGAAATAAAGGTTATATGACTTGGATTGTGTTGCCACTAATTTGGTATCTAGTATTCATTCAACTTGCTCTCTTTTCTTCTTTGGCAACTGCTTACTCCAAAGGTTGTTGACCTTCCCATTGTACTCCTCTTCCATCTGATCTTCCATGGTTCCATCTGAATATGAATATAGGTAAGCAACATTAAAAATGGGACTGATCTCCAATTCTTTTGGCAAATTAATTTGGTAGGCATTGTCATTTTTCCTCTTTATAATTTTGTAAGGACCAATCTTTTTGGGATTCAATTTGTTGTAGGTACCTTGGGGATATCTTTCCTTGCATAGGTGAACCATGACCATTTCTCCCTGTTGGAGAACCTTTTCTCTTCGATGCAGATCAGCTCTTTTCTTATATTGTTCATTCATGGACTTCAATTTGAACCTAACTTGGTGATGTATCTCTTGGATACGCTCTAAAAAATCTGTAGCTTCTTGACTATTATGTGGGCTTATTGGCAAAGCGACCAAGTCTACTACTCCCTTAGGATTTGCTCCATATACAATTTGAAATCTAGACTTCCCTGTAGATCTATTAATGATGGAATTATATGCAAATTTAGCTTGAGGAATCACCAAATCCCATTGTTGAGGATTGTCCCCAACTAAACACCTTAATAGGTTGCCCAAGCTCCTATTTACCACTTTTGTTTGACCATCAGTTTGGGGATGATATGTTGAATTGAATTGCAATTTTCTATTCAATCTTTTCCACAAAACTCTCCAAAAGTGGCTTAAAAATTTGGTGTCCCTATCACTAGTTATGGTTTTTGGAATACCATGCAACCGCACAATTTCTCTAAAGAACAAATGGGCCACTTGACTTGCATCATTAGTCTTCTTACAAGGAATGAAATGGGCCATTTGAGCAAAACGGTCCACTACCACAAACACTGAATCATTACCTCTTTGGGTTCATGGAAGACCTAGGACAAAATCCATGGAGATATCAGTCCATGGTTCTCTTGGCACTGGTAAAGGCATGTATAGGCTAGTATTTTGATGTCCTCCTTTTGCCACTTGACACACCTTGCAAGCAGCAACAAATCTGTCCACATCTCTCCATGTTAGGCCAGAAGAATTTCTCACTTATTCCTCTAAAAGTCTTATCTCTTCCAAAGTGACCTCCCAACCCATTTGAATGCATCTCTTTCATGAGTTGTTCCCTCCTAGACCCAAAGGGAATGTAGAGTTGATTCTCTTTAAACAAAAATCCATCCAACAATAAGTAGTCTTCAAATGGATGCATAGATGAATGGTCTTGACTGCTGAGAATGGCATATATGTGACCAAAGTTTGGATCATTTGTATATGCATTCTTCATTTCTTCAAATTCAACTAATGCATGATTTATTACAACCAATAAATGTTGCCTTCTGCTCAATGCATCAGCCACTACATTAGTTTTACCACTCCTGTGTTGTACAACAAAAGTATAAGCCTGCAAGAATGAAGCCCATTTGGCATGTTTGTTGGACAACCTACTTTGTGAATTTATATATTTCAAGGCTTGGTTGTCAGTCATTAAGATGAACTCTCTATGGAGAAGATAATGTCTCCAATATTTTAATGCTTGTACCACTACATATAATTCTTTATCATAAGCGGTATACTTCTTTTTGGCTTCATTTAACTTCTCACTAAAAAAGGCCACAGGCTTTCCCTCTTGGCTCAACACTCCCCCAATAGTTGCACTTGAAGCATCACACTCCACTGTAAAAAGCTTCTCAAAATCTGGCAAAGAAAGAATAGGTGCTTTAGTAACCTTCTTATTAAGTTGTTCAAAGCTCACATCAGCTGCTCTGGTCCAAGTGAAATCCTTCCCTTTAGTGCAATCAGTTATTGGTGCACTAATGCCACTAAAATTGTTGATGAATTTCTTGAAGAAATTCACCAACCCATGGAAGCTCTTAACCTCAGTGATACTTTGAGGAGTAGGTCACTCAAGAACAACCTTGATTTTTTCTGGGTCCATGCTCAATCAATCTGCTGAAATAATATTTCCCAAAAATACCAACTTATCCTTGCAAAATTCACTCTTTTCAAGGTTGATAAACAACCTTTCTACTCTAAGTATGTCAAACACTATTTTTAAATGTTCTAAATGCTCCTCCATATTTTTACTAAAAATTAGGATATCATCAAAATAAATTATGATAAATTTTCCAATATGTATTCTGAATACCTAGTTCATTGTTCGCATGAAGGTAGATGGAGCATTGGATAGTCCAAATGGCATCACCATCCACTCATATAATCCATCTTGCATTTTGAAGGTCATCTTCCACTCATCACCTTCATGGACCCGAATCTGATGGTAACCACTTCTGAGGTCAATTTTGGAGAAGACTTTAGCACCTGACAAACGATCTAACAAGTCATCCATTCTAGGTATGGGGTATCAGTACTTCACAGTGATTTTGTTAATGGTTCTAGAATCCATACATAACCTCCATTTACCCCCTTCTTAGGAGAGAGTAGAGTAGGTGTGGCATATGGACTCATGCTTTCTCTTACAAATCTTTTTTTCAATAATTTAATAATTTGTCTCCTCATTTCCTCATTTTCTAGCAGAGGTAGCCTATAAGAAGCTTGGTTTGGAAGTTTGGCACCTGGGATAAGATCAATTTGATGGGTAATGCTTCTGGATGGAGGTAAACCAGCTGGTAGATCAGATGGTGTCAAATCAGAATATTGTTGTAACAATTCTTATCTTCAATGGAATTATCTGCTGATCTGAATTATTATTCTCTAGAGAATACAATAGATAGCAAATCTCACCCTTAGATTCTCTACAAAATTCTTTACACCCCACTATGGTCAAAGACAAGTCTTTAACTTTAGTTTTCGCTTCTCCTTTAAATGGTTTCAATACATGGAGTTTACCCTCTTGTTGAATCTCATAGGTGTTTTCTTTGCCATGGTGAGTTACATTTCTGTCATATAACCAAGGTCTCCCCAATAACAGGTGACAATCATCCATAGGTACTACATCACATAACACTCTATCCCCATAAGGACCAATTTTGAAGTCAACTAGACAAGATTGGTTCACAAGCACACTAAGATCCTTTTTTAACCAAGAAATTTTAAAAGGATTTAGTTTTGGAATAAATACTAGTTGTAATTTTTGCACCATTTTTGTACTTACGAAGTTGTCAATGGATCCTCCATCAACAATTACTTTGCACACATTATCTTTACACTTGCATTGTGTCCAAAACACACTATTCCTTCTCCAATTAGTCGTGGGAGTTTCCTTGTCATCGGTAACCAAAGTTCTATTCAACATTAGATTCTCACCTATTTCTACTTCAACTTCTTCTCTCAGGGGCTCTTCTCCTTCTTCCTAGATGACCATTGCTCTCCTGGGATTTTGAGGGTGATGAATTTTCACCTCAACAATTTTTGGCGACCACGGTGGGACTCGATTCAAAGACTTGGGTCTTTGTTTTCTAAATCTTTGCCCTTCATTTTCTAATTTTGGTGGTAAATCACAAAAATATCTACTCATAGGAGCATGAATCTTCCATTTGGCAACTCTACTGGTGGATCTTTCTTGAATCTTTGTCCTTGTAGATCATGGCAGCCCTTGGTATATATGTGCACCTGAATATTCAAAGAGATCTACCCTTTGTGACTTGGGATTCAAGTCCTCTTGTTCTTCAACAATAGGGTCAGGTTCCTGACACAACATGGAAGGTACTGCCCCACTTTCTTAGAGATGGCTCTATTTTCCCTGCAGATCACATTCAAGATGTTGCAAATCTATGCTCTGTTCATAATGTCACAACTGAAAATCATGCTCTCTTGTTGTTGGCATCATCCCTTAAAGGTAAAGCAAAAGATTGGTATAGAAGTTTGCAGTCTTTTCGATCACTGGATGGGATCAGCTTGGGGAACTCATCTACAATCATTTCAGAGAAAGGACAGATGTCAGCACTCTCACCTAGAACCTGATTACAATCAAGAGGCATCCAATGGAGCCCATACATGATTTCAATTCAAGATTTGACAAGGTATGGAAACAAATTTCTATAGACATGAGGGCCCCTCCAGTCTTTGCTTTCTTGTATTATTTAAAGGCTTTAGACCCTGAGATCTCTATCATGATACAATCCTTAGGAGGTGAAACTCCCCCTCAGTCATATGTTCTTGCCATTAAAGCTGAAAGTAATCTTATATTGTCTAGTAAACTACCTCCTCTGCCCTTAAAACAGCTGATGCCTCATGCAAATAGCCTGTCTCATGCCCTTTCTTGTAGCTAGATACATGTAAATTTTAGTCCACCCACCCTCCCTACTGATTTGCCAAATCATGAGGAGATGAGTGCTTTGAAAGAACTAATTAAAACCCTCTCCCATGAGATCAATGAGTTAAAAGGTAAAAACATATACCATGCTAATCTATGTTTAATGCCTCAAGATTCTTATGAACAACAATATGAATATAGCCAGAGAATGCCCAATTGTCTTGAAAATTACCCTTTACAAGCCTCCATAGCAGCAAATCAGCCCAATGAAGCCATAGACCAAGTTCTTTGTCACTTTGACATTCACGAAGGATCAAGTATCAAGAATCAAATTACAAGCAAGAAAGTGGCTCCTATGTGTCCTTCTGGTTACTAGCATCAAGAATATGTGGCAAAGGGACATCCAGAGTTACTGTCAAATCTTAAATCAGATTCAGAAGATGCTAATGAGGTGAGGTTTCTAGAAGCTAAAAAGTACTACAAGGGCTTTGAAGCTGAAAAGTATTGGGTCCATGGTGATGCTGCCTCTGTATTCCATTTTGAGAAGGTTACAAATGACATTATACTAGATGAGTGTCTTTATTATTGCAATGAAGTTTCACACCTACAGGAGGAAGGCACAGAGATGCATGGGTAACATTTGGAGCATGATGAGGATTTGTTCTCACTTTTGCAACAAGGCTATCAACTACTAAATGAGGAAGATCTTGCAATTGAGAGAGTACAAGGTTCATTTGTAAGGCTTGTAGCAAATCATGGAGAAAATGTTGAAACAAAGGAAGATTCAAGAACTAATTTATTTACTATTTTTGCAAATGGTTATTGTCTTCTTCTTGATGAAGTTTCGCTTCTACCAGATGATGAGATTCAAAGAGACATTTGCCACAGTATAGAACCACATATGATGTCACAAACATAGTTAGATTCTACATATTTCTTCTTGCACGAAGGGATCCCAATCAGATCCAGGACTATTCTGGGCAGTTCTATCACTTGTCAGCTAGATCTTGATGCTATCATGGATCATCATTCGGATGAAGAGTCAACAAAAGAAGTCACTAATGAGTTTCTGGTAGTAGAAGTTTTCAAATGCAAACAGAGGAAAGAGTTTTAGTGTTTTATTTTCCATCCCTACCCTCCACTAATGCAGGAACAACATGTAGGTCAGCCTGACTGGTGTTTTGAAGCAAAAAGAGACTCTCCTAAGTGTAAAGAAGTAAAAAGGTACAAAAGATTGTTGTATTTCTTCATACAGTTTATCTGGTTCATTTTCAGTTTGATGTGGATAAATTGGAGCAACATAATCAGACATGGCAGCTATTTTGCTGTTCTTGTGAATGGATATGTTCCTGTATGTTTCAGTTGTCAGTAATTTGGTTTCAATGTTTAGAATAATCTATAGTAGTAGCATTAGTTTTAGTTTCAGTTAGTTTTGTTTTCAATAAGTCTCAACTACAAAGCAGAATTGAGAATCTTGCTTCAGTCTCAGTGTTTTAGTCATGTCCCAGAATGAGAGCCAATTTCTGTAGTTCAACTCTATATCAGTTTCAAGGTTTCAGTCATCATCAGTTATGGTTGGTTGGTTTTAGTTGCAAAGTGTGTGTTCAGCAGTGCTTCATTTCAGCTTCATGCCTTTTTTGAGTAGTTTTCATCAGTTTGATTGCATAAAATAGAAGTTTCAGATCTATTTCAATTAGATGGATGTTTCAGAATATTCATGACTCTATTACCCAAAGATTAAGGCACTAATATGCAAAACCAGAAATTTTGGGTTCAAGTGAGCGGGCTCACTTTCCCAGCCAGTCGCCAAAATTGGTGAGAATATTTTCAGACCACAGTGATTTGTTTTTGTAATAAGGATCGCCTTTCATAGAGATAGGGTTTTCCAAATGAAATAAATGCTCGGTGGCCATCAGATCAATGAAAATTGCCCAAGCAGCGGAACCCACCACGTGGCCGCTGCGGAGAAGAGATAAAAGTTGGTTTTATTTTTATAAAATTCATAAATGCTAAGGATTCATGAAAGTCTTAAGAAGGAAGGCAAAATCATTAAATAACTTGTGGGCCCTCCTTTCTAAGAATCATTTAAATAAATGTAATGGAGTTTCATTTGTTTCAAAAATTATCTGAGAGTGACACAAGTTGTAAAAGGCAATAGTTGAATCTTAAAATGATGCGGAGAGTAGCACGTGGAGGCTGTAGTAAAAAGGAGCAAGTGGAGGCTGTAGTAAAAAGGAGCAAAATGAAGAAGCAGAGCCCCCAACATGGATAAACCTGAAGGCAATAAATAAATGTCTTGTTTCATTTTTCAAGTGTTTCATGAGAAGTCATGAGGAGTCTTTTATTATTAAAAGTTTCTTATTAGATACATGTGGGTCCCTCCTTTAATAAGTTGAAACTTATTAGATGTATGAGTCTCATTTTAAAATAAGCTACGGGAGATGATTTTAGTTTTAAATAATGATTAAATCTTTATTAATAAAGGGAGTTACATGTGGGGTCCTCCAATTGTTAAGTGGATCTTTATTAAGTGAAATTTTATTAAGACACTATAATGACTCTATTTTATGGGAGATACAAATGTGCAACCACTTTATTTCCTTTCATGAGAGCAACTTAGAATCATGCGGAGCAAGGTACGTGGAGACACCTGAGCAGCAATAAAAAGAGTTTTAGAATCATGTGGAGTCCAACATGTGTCAGATGCGGAAGGAAAAGAGAGCAGCTTAAGAATCATGCAGAGTCCAACATGTGTCAGATGTGGAAGGAAAAGAGAGGAGCTTAAGAATCATGCAGAGAGCACCATGTGCAGGCTGTGGGAGAAACATATTGCAACTCAAAATTGATGCGAGAGGAGCCATGTGGAGCAGCTCGAGCATAGGAGAAATAATAAAGTGTTTTATTTCATTTTTAAATTGCATCATGTCTCATGAGAAATCTTTTAAGAGTCTTTTATTAATAAAAGTTTCTTATTAGATACATGGTGGTGGGCCCATTATAAGTTGAATACTTTATTAAATTAAGGGAATAAGTCTCTTGTTTTAAAAGACACAGCAAAATAATAAAGTAAGACTTTATTATTCTTATTTTGTTCTTCCACAGGAATAAAAGATGAAACCCTAAAATGAGCAGCAATGTTTCATTCTTATGAGCAAACTATAGGAAGTGATGGAGGCAAGTGATTTTCTTCATGCCACAGAGATATTTTCAGCCATGGAAGTAATAGAAAGCTACAGTTCAGTTCTGATTTTCCGTTGCCACTTCAGTTGCAGTTGCATTTTCCTAGATTTTATGCCGGATTTTGCAGAGTTTTAATTGCAACGTTTGCCAGAGGCCATTGAGATTTTGTTGAGTCTTTCAGGTTTAAATGGGAAGATCTGAGACACAGCTGAGAGAGTTCTTCATATATACAGAGTTCTACATTTTTTAGAAGAGATTTTGGAGCAGCAGACATAGATTTTCTTGTTGCCTACTAATTGTTTCTTTATGAGAATGTAACAATTATTTTGTGCAGCAACTTTTACCTTTGTAACTTGTTGTTATTCAAATAATGAGATGGTGTTATGTGCATATGAGTGTCTCTATTTTCTATTTCTTATGTCTGATATCTCTATTTCTCTGCCTCTATTAAGCATGTTTCTGAAACTGAGTCTTAATCATGCATTGATGCTCTTTAATTCTAGTTAAAGCAACTAATTGTTTCGGATCGCCTTAGATTAGGCATTTATTTTTTGTAATCTTGTTTTCACATGTTGCTGCTGGATTAAACCCCCAGATTTATGCATCAACAATCTTCATGTGATAATTTGGCCTCAAGGGCCTGCAACCTCCTAAGTACTTCATCTGCAACATTGTCTCGCCTTCTAGCACTTCTTCGACCTCTTCTACCCCAGGTTCCCCTCTGGGCCATGAAAGATGCTCTGATACCAAAATGATGCAGCTCCAAACAATTGACAGACGCACCAATATACAGAAAACAGAAAAAAAAAAACCAAGATACCAACAAATAAAACAAGAACAAATTTAGAGAAATAGTCTTTTCATTATAGTTCCAGACTTGATACAACCATTACATCTCAGAGAAAGCCATACATATTCTTCAGAAAATCCATTCCCATTTTCTCCTTTTTGTTCCTCTCCGTTTCCCTCAAAACTCAGCTCCCCCCAAACTTAAACCAAAAGACCAACTAAAAATAGCCCCCCAGTCAACATGCAGCTGACCTATAGACCGCTCACAACCCAAAAAAGGAAAAAAAAAAAACCAAAACTACCGCAATGAAATAGAAACAACAGAAAAGAACCTAAAAATAGCAATTTCCTTAAATTCCACTCAGAACGTGGGCAGGAAAAATTAAGGGAGATGCTATGCATCATGTATTAAAGTTACCATTATACCCAAAAGTCTTCATGTATCTTTCATATGGTATATAATTTAATGTCTAAAAATTAGCTGTCAAAATTTTTTTAAAGATGCATTAATCCATTAATTTGTTAGCAAAACAAGATCTGTAACTTCATATTACATCATCACCAAAAGCATTTAGTTAAAAATGGACGTGATCAAATAGTAAATCAGTTCCTTTTGCAAAATGATTCAGTTGTCTAACTGTTTATACATTATAAAATGCCACATCAATAAAAGTTCTTTAAATTACATTTACTGATAGAAGTACATTATGGAGTTCCAGACAGTTATATTTGAGCCCGACCCAGGTTTGATGGGATAAGATGGAGCCTATACCGGGTATTCAATCCCAAAAATGTGGTCCATGCTTACCCCGCACCCGCAAAAGGCCCCGTATTAGTTCATCCATGTCTTGGAAAGTAAAAATAACTATAGCTTATCCAAACACTGCCTGTAGCACAAGCTTACCTCACACTGTGTCAAAGGCGGCCTATAACCTCATCCAAGATTTACTAAGACAAAATAAACACATCACATCCAAGATTCACTTAGTTGAAAAAATAAACCTCATACAAGATTTGCCAGGCAAATCAAAAAACTACACATGGAATTTTGCACTGACATTGAATATGGCATTGAAGCAACTGGGTATTCCAGTACTTCTCTCTTTTTCACTTTTTTCATTAAAGCCTCCATCCGTTTCTGGTCATTTCATCTGCACAACATATTGATATGCTTTCTGTACAACATATTGATATGCTTCCTTTCTTGAAGAAGTCAAGCTTCCAAGAATGAAATAGCTTGCCTTAGCATGTGTTTGTAATATACATATACAAATACATATATAATGCCATGAGCAAAAGTCTAATATGCACTGAATTCTAATATTTATCACCATACTACCATTAATGTGCACCTATAAGGAAATCCAATCCAAGGATGTGTAGACATTAAATTTAGATCGTTCCTCATTAAGGCTAAACTGTAGCAAATTCCTAAGATTTTCGGCTTGACAGGTCAAGCATAACTTATAGAAAATATTATCTTTCTTCTATTAGAAGCGGGAGGCATCAAAAACAGGACAAGCTACGGTAGCCAACACCTTCACGGCCGCCGCCTAATTACAAACCCTAAAACCTTCGACACTTCAGGCTGTGAAACTTCAATTCACAAACTTCAATTCACAGACAAAATAGCCATTACTGAATTTAACCAATACACCCACTACAAGCCTGAATAAAAAACAACACCCACCTCAGAATTAATCAGAAAAATCCCACCCAAGTCAAATCCAAGAAATCTCAGTCGCAATTTTCAGCTCTGAAATGAAAAAAAATACGATAGAAATTGCCCGTGTTGATCTGAGAGTCTATGTGTTATATTTTTGCAGAGGCTTTTACCACAAACAATCTTTTCAACGAAGTTTATGAGACTTGCACCGGCAGAAAGCAGAAAATTGATGGGACAATGTAGTTTTGAGAGGAATTAAATATTTATGAAAATGATTTTTCTGCTTACTATTCATAATATATATAAACCAATCATAGGAAAGAAAAATAGTATTTTTAGAATTACCTAAAATAAAAATTAAATTTAAACTATAGAACTTCTTGCAAAAAATTTAATTCTTTGCTATGATTGGTTAAATTAATTGAAATAATTGCATCCCTTAAGTAATCCTGCCTATGACAGGAACTAATAATTATGTGCAGTCAAAAAACTACAAGAAACACAAGGAAACAAACTAAAAACAAAACTAAACACAGAGCCTAAACAATGTATGACAAGAGGCATTAAACCAGATACAACCATAGATACATGAGTGTTATTCATCACTTTGAAGAAACAAGGAAAAGTGCTGATACAACACTCTGAAACAAATGGCCTTGCAACATGAAGGAACATAGGGAAACAACCCCATGGCTAGACATATGTCAACAACTATAGAAAAAAGGGTCCAGGAAATCCTTTTGGAATGCTGATAAAAACTGCTACTGCTGAAGTTGCTACAGCAGTTAAACTTCACACAGATCAACACGTTAGAAGGTACTCCTGCTGCAACAAACACTGGAAGAAAAATCTGAAGACATCCTCCAACCGAGCTCTTCATATGACCCTGTCAAAAACCTCTCCAAAGCAGATTGTGCATGTCCAGGAGCCGCAGCGAACAACCAACAGAGCTCTTTGACAGCCTATGCAATTAAAAGGAAACCTTCTCCCGTGTAGGCTAAAAATCTCTGGCAACTTCCAAAACGTATATAATGCAAAGGGTTTTATTTGGAGTGCTAAGATTTAATCCTCCTCTAGGGACATTAGTAGCAATTAGGGACACAATGAGATCCTTGGAGAAGAGGAACCCCATATCTGTAGGCCAATCCACTGATAATAACTCTGGTAAAACATAATGAAAAACCAAAGGCTTTGTTGCATAAAAACAGGCCAAGAAACCATGAATCTCACCCACACCAAACTTCCTTTAACAAGATTCCTTAGCATAACCCCAAACAACAGAAGCTACCACTGTAGCGAAATAGAATACTTGATAAGAATCTCTCCATATACCCAGTAAGATCACTAGCACAATGAATTTAACAATCAATTCATAAAAAGTATAATTTTATCTAACTTTGGATCCAAATCCCTATTTCTTTGAAGCTGAAGCAATTGGATTTTAACATGCTGGATTTGATCACCCATTTTCCATTTTTTCTTTGAATCTCTCTGCAGTTGTATAAATAGGGAAACAATTTACATGAAGACGTCAAAGTAAATCCTTACAATTCTTGCTTCCTGATGAGAAATAGTTTTAGAAAAAATTGCCAAACATCTAATTTTCCAAATATGCAATAGAATAATATGTCTAATAGCATTAGCAAGAACCATTATTATGTAGGCCCACCCCAATAATGCTTCATGCCATTTCAGTTGATGCTAAAAAATCGCAGGCAGATCATTATGAATAGATTTCCAAAGTTTTTTAACATACAAACATTCCTAAAAAATATGTTTCATACTTTCATCTAACTGACAAAATGAACATTTGGGAGTCTCAGCCTACCTTTAATAGGCAATTTAAAATGCAGAATTTATCAGGCCAAAAATTGAGCATCCATGTCAGTTTTAGAGTCCCATATCTGGGCAGACAACTTAGTCCAAAATTTCTCACTATATCTGCACTTCCATTTGATGTTTAAATGAGGATTTAAAGGTAATCTTGGTAGAAGTCATCTGTAGATTCTCTTCAGTGGAAATGAATTCAAAGTGAAAAACAGAAAGCCATCACCAATCCTTAAAAAAATTGCAGGGAACATTAGTACATAATTTCATAGAAAGCTCTATAGGAATCAAAGCTTGTATAAAGATAAAAAAAATGTTCCCAACTATTATTTAACCTAAAGCAAAGTTTAACAGATTTCCAAGGAGCCCAGCTCAACATGGTGAAGTCACAAATATCTCCCACTTGACGAATCCCTTTCTTAAACAAGTAATAGGCTTGTCTGAGAAAACTCATAGCAAGAGGTAGACCATGGTATTGGATTTGTTTATTCCACCATAGTCATGAGGAGCCAAAACTGAAGCTATATTAAACAGATGAACCATTCCACTCAAGTAAATGATAGACATATTGCCATTCCTTCCACACAGATTGAAGAGGAGGTGATGCTTTGATTTTAAAATACGATGCCATAAGAATCTTATCCCTCCAGTGAACAAACTACCTGGTGCAGGAGCACCTACCTGACAGCTGGTCATGATAAGGCAGTTAGTAGTTTAGGTCTTGTTTGTGTTTCCAAGAAGGTCTGTTAAGACCAGTTGCATGTAATAAGGTCAAGCTGATCATGATAAGATCATGCTGACCGGGCTTTTGCTATTTTTAGCTAGTTAGTTATAACAGCTGTCATGATGTATGTTCGGTGGGATCTCCCAGCCGCCTGGAGAGTTCCCAGCCGCTTGGAGTCGGGTCAGTAGTACTCGTAGGAAAGTCTTTATAAGCATGAGATCGGTTGATGTTAGAGACAGACAGATATCATCGATCGAGCTCGAGTGAGACTGAGAGAGAGAGATTGATCATATTGTATTGCATCTTTGAAATCAATAAAGTGATCATGTTTTGTGTTCTTGCTCTGGTTGCATTCCATTTACTAGATTGATCTACTGGTTTGAGTGGTTGCATGGATTTCCTGATCCATTCCACCGGTTGATCTGTCTGATCGGTGGAATGGTAATGTACAGTAGGTTAGATGGTAGATTGTTTTCCGTTTGCATGCAGGTGTGCAGGATCGCGATCAAGAGATGTTGAAGACCCTAGCATCCTCATGTGCTAGGTCGAGTTGATAAGCTGACTGAGTTGGAAGATCACCCTGAGTTGGATCGGGTCATCCCTGGAGGATCGGCGAAGAGAGATTTCGCTAAGTGAAGAAGTTCGCCGAAACGGCATCATCAGGATATTTCTGCAAATATCCTGCAGACAGTTCGGACAGCATCATCCGGATAAGTGAAGATCAGCATGATGATGTTGATTGCATGAAGTGTGAGTGCGTTGGGGTGATCATCATCAGGAGGGCCGAGGAGGAGCGCATCGGCATCAGGCTGAAGATCGGGTTGATCGCGGGCCGAAGAAAAACTAAGTTTGGCAAACAGCAGGATATGACGTCATCATCATCATGATATACGTCATCAGGACATTTCGGAGCAGCAGGATATTGTGAACCTGCGGGTGACATCATCGTCATCAGGATCTACGTCATCAGGATATCGGGTGACGTCAGCATCGAGTGAACGGTGCGAGGAGTTAGGGTTGGTCATCATCAGGATAAATGGGAAGAACCGGATGTTCGTTATCCTGTTGAATATCATGATGCTGAAGCTTGTGTCGTCGGCTATCGGAGCATCGAAGGGAAGGTGTTGAAGGTCGTCATCAGGATATTTGGAGCAACCGGATGTTGAATATCCTGCTGACGAAGGTGATGTTAAATATCATGATGAGGCCGCTAGTGCTTGGCGCCCGATGAACAGTGCAACCGGAGGATGTTTGCGCCTGTTGAACATCATGATGATGTTGAAGGTAGTGAAGACGGAAATTGTCGGAGAGGTGAACAGTGGACGTCAGGAGGATGTTCGCGCTGGTCGGATAAGATGATGATGATGAGGTTGGTCTGCAGACATTCATGCTATATGCATAGTCTGGATGTCTCTGCATCATAGTGGTATCAGAGCTCAGCAAAAGGTCTGGGCTGTTGTGTGTTGATTCTGTCACCGAAAGGGCAGAGGTAGAGATAGAGTTGATTGTGTTGTGATTGAGAGGTTGACAAAATGCCTCCTAAAGGTAATGGTACTGCAAGGGAACTGCAGGAGATGAAGGAGAAACATGCTAGAGAGATGAGGAAGATGAAGGAGCTTGCTGAAGCACTTCAAGCCAGGCTGACAGCCCTGGAAAAGAACAAAAAGAGGGAAGTGGAAGACAGTGAGTCTGAAGAAGATGCAGATACTGTTGAAGAGTATGAAGAGGTAGCTGAAGATCTGGATGCTGAAGACCAGAGACTGGCAAAACTGTTAAAGGCAGTACAGAGTGAAAAACCTAAGGTGAAGGTTGATGTTACCAAGTATACTGGAAGCTTGAATGAAGATGAATTGTTAGATTGGATTGCTGCACTGGATAATCACTTTGAATGTGAAGATGTTGCTGAGGATCAGAAGGTAAAGATTGCAAAGACCAAGTTAGGAGGTCATGCTTTGGTATGGTGGGATTATGTACAATCTGAGAGAAGGAAACAAGGGAAGTCCAAGATCACTTCATGGGATAAGATGGTAGCAAGGATAAAGGGTAAATTCTTGCCAAGGGATTATGAAATCCAGATGTTTAAGAAGCTGCAATTTTTAAAGCAGAAAGACAGGGATGTGAAATCATATACTGAGGAATTTTATCTGTTGAGTATGAGATCTGGTCATCATGAGAATGAGGTAGAAAAGGTGGCTAGGTACTTGGCTGGTTTAAGGTTTAACATACAGGATGAGTTAGTGTTAACTAACCCTAAGAATGTGGAAGATTGTTATCAAATGGCAATCAGGATTGAAGAAAAGCTGAATAGAGGACATGATAAGTCCATGAGAGGAAGAGGAAACACTAGGGGAAGAGGAGCAGCCCCTGCACAGAAGCAAACAAATGAAGTTCAAGAAGACACTGGGAAAGGACAGGGACAGTCTGATTTCAGAGGTGGATGGAAAGGTAATAGAGGAAGATTTGGAGGTGGTAGAGGTTCTATTACATTTTCAGGAAAGTGTTACACCTGTGGTGAGTTTGGTCATCCATCTTTCAAATGTCCAGAAAACAAAGGTTCATCATCTAGAAATGATAGAACAAGTGACAAGAGAGTACAACTTGTGCAAGAAGAGAAAGAAGAAAGTGCACAGAGTTCAAACAGAGAACCTGATAATGTTGGATATCCAGAGAGTGGAGAATCACTGATGTTAAGGAGAATTAGTTTGCAGGCATCAAAGGATCTGATGCAAAGAAGAGCTCTTTTCAAAACCACATGCAAGAGCAAAGGTAAGGTATGTAAGGTTGTCATTGATACTGGTTCAACAGACAACATGGTATCTCAGGAAATGGTGGATAAACTGAAGTTGGAAAGGATTCCACATCCACACCCTTACAAGGCATCTTGGGTGAGTGATAGGCAATCACTTTTTGTCTCTGAACAGGCATATGTGGATTTCCAGATTGGACCATATCAGGATAGAATTTTGTGTGATATATTGCCTATGGAATGTTGTCACCTACTGTTGGGTAGACCATGGCAATTTGACAGAAGGGTACTGTATGATGGGTATGCTAACACCTACACCATTCAGAAGGATGGGAAGACTATTAAGTTGATGCCATTGCAGGCAAAAGCTGCAGTACAGAAGGCAGCTCAAATCATTTTAATGGGAAAGAAGGAATTTGTGCAGGTGCCTAGAGGAGCAGGCATGAAGGCAGTTCAGGACACTGCAGAGAAAGGAGTTGTTACAGACAACAAGCTAAAGAAAGTTTCAGTTGTGACTGATAGAGGTCAGCAGCAGGTTCAGAAATAGGGGTGCAAACAGCCACCAGTTCAGAGGAATGACAAGGATGTTGTCATAGTTGGGACTATTGTTTGTCCTATGAAGATTGAAAGAAAGGTACAGTTGAACACCACAGAGGCAGTTCAGTCAGAGGTTCTGGTTAGGCAACCTGACAAACACCAGGTATGTGAGAGAAAGGCCTACATCAACAGGCATGATGATTTACTTGCTAGAAAGCAAGTTACAGTTCAGAAGTCTTGGAGCAGCCAAGAGACAGCAGCAGACAAAGCTGGAGCAGGTCAGACTATTGACAAGGCAAAGTGTCAAGGTGGAAGACTTTCCACATGCTACACTCATGGGACATGAGTTCTTTTCTGTTGGGGAGTATGGTGCAGGAGCACCTACCTGACAGCTGGTCATGATAAGGCAGTTAGTAGTTTAGGTCTTGTTTGTGTTTCCAAGAAGGTCTGTTAAGACCAGTTGCATGTAATAAGGTCAAGCTGATCATGATAAGATCATGCTGACCGGGCTTTTGCTATTTTTAGCTAGTTAGTTATAACAGCTGTCATGATGTATGTTCGGTGGGATCTCCCAGCCGCCTGGAGAGTTCCCAGCTGCTTGGAGTCGGGTCAGTAGTACTCGTAGGAAAGTCTTTATAAGCATGAGATCGGTTGATGTTAGAGACAGACAGATATCATCGATCGAGCTCGAGTGAGACTGAGAGAGAGAGATTGATCATATTGTATTGCATCTTTGAAATCAATAAAGTGATCCTGTTTTGTGTTCTTGCTCTGGTTGCATTCCATTTACTAGATTGATCTACTGGTTTGAGTGGTTGCATGGATTTCCTGATCCATTCCACCGGTTGATCTGTCTGATCGGTGGAATGGTAATGTACAGTAGGTTAGATGGTAGATTGTTTTCCGTTTGCATGCAGGTGTGCAGGATCGCGATCAAGAGATGTTGAAGACCCTAGCATCCTCATGTGCTAGGTCGAGTTGATAAGCTGACTGAGTTGGAAGATCACCCTGAGTTGGATCGGGTCATCCCTGGAGGATCGGCGAAGAGAGATTTCGCTAAGTGAAGAAGTTCGCCGAAATGGCATCATCAGGATATTTCTGCAAATATCCTGCAGACAGTTCGGACAGCATCATCCGGATAAGTGAAGATCAGCATGATGATGTTGATTGCATGAAGTGTGAGTGCGTCGGGGTGATCATCATCAGGAGGGCCGAGGAGGAGCGCATCGGCATCAGGCTGAAGATCGGGTTGATCGCGGGCCGAAGAAAAACTAAGTTTGGCAAACAGCAGGATATGACGTCATCATCATCATGATATACGTCATCAGGACATTTCGGAGCAGCAGGATATTGTGAACCTGCGGGTGACGTCATCGTCATCAGGATCTACGTCATCAGGATATCGGGTGACGTCAGCATCGAGTGAACGATGCGAGGAGTTAGGGTTGGTCATCATCAGGATAAATGGGAAGAACCGGATGTTCGTTATCCTGTTGAATATCATGATGCTGAAGCTTGTGTCGTCGGCTATCGGAGCATCGAAGGGAAGGTGTTGAAGGTCGTCATCAGGATATTTGGAGCAACTGGATGTTGAATATCCTGCTGACGAAGGTGATGTTAAATATCATGATGAGGCCGCTAGTGCTTGGCGCCCGATGAACAGTGCAACCGGAGGATGTTTGCGCCTGTTGAACATCATGATGATGTTGAAGGTAGTGAAGACAGAAATTGTCGGAGAGGTGAACAGTGGACGTCAGGAGGATGTTCGCGCTGGTCGGATAAGATGATGATGATGAGGTTGGTCTGCAGACATTCATGCTATATGCGAATGATATAGTCTGGATGTCTCTGCATCACTACCATTTGTTTTTAACAGTTGCAAAGTTAATCCTATGATGAACCAACACTTTCCAAGGTTCATCCCCTCAGATTGCCCTGATTATCCATTTGGTGGATAAACAAATTCCTTGTGTCCTTGGGACAATCAAACCAAGACCTCCTTTAGAGTTAGGTTGAATGCAATGTGCCCAAGAAGTACCTTTAAAGCCAACACTGCCATCCCATTTAGACCACAAAAATTTGTGAATGAGTTTGTTTAGATCCTCATAACCTCTATTCGAAGGCATCCAATGAGAAGAATAATAGACATGGGTGGCTATGAAAGTTTTGTTTATAACTTGTATTTTTCTTGCTAAGGATAAAAGCTTATTACCTTAATTAATTTTTTTTTTGAGCTTATCTGTGTACCATCTCCACATATCATTGAGTGAAATGCCCAAACCAAAAGGTATCTTGAGATATCTAGTAATTTCCCCATGCCTAATTTGTTTCCATTCTTTAGGTATGCATCAAGGACTGGGACCTAATTGAGTCATTAAAAATTTAGTTTTTTATGTGCGAGTTGAGAACCTAAGACTGGACAATACAAATCCAGAATTTCCATAGCATTGTTGTTTTCATCCTCAGAATTTTGTAGTAACAACATGTTGTCATTAGTAAAATGAGAATTAATGACCACAACATTTTGAGGAATAGAAATTTCTAATATATGCTTCAGCTGGTTGGCCTTCTGTAATAAATACCCCATCGCATCAGCTATGAGAACATATAGGAATGGTGATAGTGGGCACCCTTGTTTGATAGAATGTTGTAAAAGAAAAGATTCAGTAATATCTTGGTTAATTAAAATGTGAGCATTAGCATCTTTAAACAACATTTGCACATGAGATCAAATTTTGGATCCAAATCCAAGCCATTACATCATCTAAAGTATAAAATTCCATCAAATGATGTCATAGGCCTTGTCAAAATCTAGTTTAATTAGAAGAGCATCTTGACTTGATTGTTGGGCCCATTCAATAGTTTTCCAAACTAGAATGAGATTATCAAGAATGTATCTTCCACCCAAAAAACTAGTTTGCTCCTATCTTACAATACCTTTTACCAAGGGTTTGATTTGGATAGCCAACGCTTTTGCTATTATTTTCAAAGTATTGAGAAGAGTTATTAGTCTCCATCCCGAAATATTTTCTTCATTTCTTAGGCTTGAAAACAATGAAGATGTATTGTTGCTCTTACTCTGCATACTATGAAAACTGTTAAATCTTTCATTTTTGTTTTTTATATATCTTCTAAGGGGAAAATAGTGGAAAAAAGGCTCATGATGAGATCTTTGAAAACTCATGCTAGGGTTTTGGTAGAAACTATGAAAAGTCTGTTGTTTCTATACTTCTCTTGACTTGAAAAATAGTGAAATGGTTTAGTTTTTCCTATGCTTTATCAACTCTTTCAAATGAGACTCTGCTTATATACTCACTCTCAGTTTATATTGGCATTCAAGACTATGGATAGTATTAAGTCTAATCTTATTATATCTTGAATGTCCTTTTATAATTTCACCTCATGCTACTCCAAGCTCCATACAAACTGCTATAGTCTTGGTACTATATTCTTGCATATGCACTCTGTCCTTTAGGTGAAGATGGTCTTATAAATTTTGGTATCCTTCCATAGGTGTTTGGACTATGATTATGTTGTGGAAGCCTCTTCTTGTTTTAATAAAATCCATGACATGTGATGATAGGTCTCCTAGCATTTGAGGAAACAATCCTAAATATAACATACACCCTATATATCACCCAAATATCTTAATATTTATAGATATGAAATTCTATAGTGCACTCATTAGATTGTGCTTAACATCAACACATGACCATAAATCATAATGATATCAAGAAGTAAAACTTATTTCATTGACTCCATACAAGTGATTCACTATGAGATCAATAGTTACATAATGGATACCTACAATAGCCAATAGTAATGTCATAATATCTTATCTCATCAATTATTACACTTGTAATTTGTCAAGATAAGAATAAATCATAGACCATAATGTAATAAAGCTAGACAAATCAACCCACATCTTACTCGAGTAATTAGTTTAGTAGCTTATCTCTCACCAAAATATGAAGAATTCACAAACACAAATGTGGACCCATTCTTAGGGCCAAACATACACCTCGGGGGCTCATATTAGATGGCCTTGCCTATGTGAAAGTGTAAAGGCTTCGTAGTTCAAAACACAACTCTCTGTCCTTACTTGTCTTTCAAGTACTATGTACACTAGGTCTTCACACATTTAAATCTTAGAATATTTATAAACTATAATGTGTATGTAATAACAATCAATGATTATATCTCAAGAATGTCTCATCATTTCACCATGATATCCTAGCATTCAACCAAAAGGATAAATGTATCTGAAAAAAAAGTCCATAACTATCATTAAGTCCTTAAGTTAAATTTAAAATAATGTAATTTGATTAATCCATCAAGGAGGTTAATCCAAGCAACAACATAATTTCTTGATTCCATTTAATATTAGGTCATGGTGGAAATAATGTCTCACCATCTCACCATGACTAAGTTTGGACTAGATTATCATCTAGTTAACACATATAAGCTCCCCCTTAAACTAGAGGTAAATAATTCACAATATCATAATCATCAACAAATTTTATTTTTAAAAGTTAACATTCACATAAAGAAGCTCGACAACAATGTATTATCATGTAGTCACTGATTATCAAGACCATGAAATAAATGTTCTATCAACAACATGATCATTTATACATTCTCAATAGTAACAAATTAAAGCACATAATTATAATACGATTCTATATTAGATACTATGTACAAAATAGTCCTTCAACGATTATATGGTTTATGGAAATAGCATATACCCTTAAGGTTTTAGGTTTAGGTACAAAATAATGACAATTATCTTTCATTGACTTAAACATTGGTAACCAACATCTATATGTGCTATACAAATGGTAATCTAAACATGACTTATGAATATTTTTGACATACTTCCAAATTCAATGGAAGAAGCACTATCACAATCTATAATTACAATTGGTAAGGCAATCTATAAATGCTATACAAATGGTAACCTAAACATGACTTATGAATATTTTTGACATACTTCCAAAATCAATGGAAGAAGCACTATCACAATCTATAATTACAATTGGTAAGGAAATCTTTTTAATTTCAAGTCTCATTTGCTAATATCATTCTTTTAAAAAGTATCCTACTATGGGTTTATTCTCAAAGTTTTAAATCAAAATAAATAAATGACCTATTAGGCTTGTCCTTATAACTTAATTGATAACTCCATCATTCTTCTAATATTATATAAATCCTCTAGAGTACTTTGCTCATATCAAGAAATGAATAACCTAAGTTTGATATATTACTCAAGATATTAATAATCATCTCCATGATATATTCATTTTTAAGTAATTACTCTAATTTTTTAACAAGTAGAGTTACTCATGTTCTCATTTACCTTATTTAATGCATTTAAGTAATAATGTTTTCCCTTTTATAATGCATTTATGTAAATACTACTTATCCTTTCATAATACATTTAAGTAAATAATATTTACCCTCTACAAAAGTATTTAAGTAAATAATGTTTACCCTCTACAAATGTTTCATTTTGCCTAGGTTAAAATTCCTTCTCAAATTCCTTTCTAAACAATTACATTGTAAGTAAACATTTACTAATGACTATACCTTAAAAATAAAAGGTATATGATTTGTTTTATTAAAAGCAATCTTTCTTTTTATTCCATTTGTATGAAAACACAAATTACTAAATAAACTACAATAGGTGGACATCTTTTCTAACATCATACTTTAAATTAGGAAACAAGTTTTCTTGGATTGAATTTTGTTTGTAGACTTAGGCACCTCTAATGGAGGAAACCTTCTCAATCACATGACCTTTGTTAAAATAGTTAACATATTCTTTTGATTTTTATTTGGAATGTAGCTTAGGGCTGCATGGAGGCACCTACAAGTAGTTTTCACTCGCAATGTTCCCTATATTTCTGGCCCAAACTATAATTTGTAGGATATGCACAAAAGGATATGTTAAAAAGATTTTAAAAATCTTTCAAAAAAATGTAATTGGCAGGTGTGAAACCAAGTTCCACATCCTTTACCAGCATCCTCCCTACTTGCTAAAAAATGGGCGTTTAGAACAGGGTATGGACATGCATCGAGGCATAACTGAAGGGAATTTTTATCTGATGTTGAAATTGCAAGTCCCCTGGTAGACATGCAATAAAAATGTGGGAGCATAGACAAGGCACATGAACTATTCCACGAAATGCCTGAAGAAATGTGATCTCAATAAAAGCCATGATTATAGGATATGTTTGATATGGTTTTTGTTTAAAAATCTTTGGAACTTTAAGCTAATACAACTGACATCTATAAGGTATTGTATGTTTAAAATTTTGGTAGAGTTCTCCTAAAATTTACATACATAGCTGCCTAACAAAAAAATTAGTATTAAACTTGTGCAGTATTAAACAAATGCATTTCTACTTCCTTAATCTATTCCATTAATATACAAAAAAATTCTCTATATCCACAATAGAAAATTTAATGCTCTAAAGGTAATAACTCAGCCAAGGTCCTATAATTTAAGTCACATAGCTTGCTCAATTCGCTGAAAGGCCCAGTTTCCTCTGTTCTATATTCCTCCTCTTCCCCTCCTAAATTCCTTTTAATATTTTTCTCTCCTTTTTAAAGGACTCTCTTCCACTCTTTTCTAAGTTCTAGAAGAAAGCTTGCCAGATGTTAATGGTGTAATGGGGAAAGGCCAATGGTGGTAACAAGTTCTAAGTTTAATTTAAATTATAATTCCTTTCCTTAGTAAAAAAAGACTCTTCCCTCATTTTAATTTATGCTCATGGAATAAGGTTTGATGTTGGACTACACGCACCCAGGAGAAGTATATTTAATCTTAATTAAATTTCAATTAAAACAAAAAGCAATGAAACCCAAAGTTACTTATTTACTTAAAACATCCTTAATTATTAGCCATGTTATGGATTTACAAGATAAAAATTAAATAGATTATTTACTTAATATTACACACACACACAGATATATATATATATATATATATATATATATATATATATATATATATATATATATATATATATATATATATTCCATCTTGGAATAGTCCTTCATATGGTTGTCTTTAGGAAGAAAGTATTGATAATTAACCACTCATCACCCCTTTCAATTTAACAGATTAAATAAAATAAAGGTTTAGGGTATACGTATTTTCCGTCTTAATACATAACATGCAGAATGTATATATATACATATATATAGGATTTGAGGCAAGTTATCTTACTCTTAAGGTACATTCAAAACCTTGAGAAACCTTAAGCAAGTTAATATATTTTTTTTTTCATTCCAAAATAAATCTTGTTTATCAATTGTGCACGTTACATAACTTGATAAAAAAATGTTTACTTAAAGAATTTTCTCCTTATAGTCATCATTCTAAACTTAATCAAAATGGGATGTGACATCCTTCCCCCCTAAGAATGGTCATCATCCTAATAACTATAGTATGAAGAGATAGTTATCATATTTTCATGTATTCAAAACCAAACTTCATTCTATATCATAACTAATGCAGCATTTGCTTGTGTTTTATGACTTCTTTGTATTGACCATACTTTCCAATCTAATTCTCTAACCATGTTGCTGGTAATCCTAAAATATACCTAGCATGGTCCTTAGGTCTAATCATCCATCGAACCTCAAACTATTGTTAGCTCAATAATGAACAATGGACTTAAGTGTTCCACAATTGTTATTTGTTTTAGAGTTAAAATGTTAACCCTCTATCGAGTGGAAGACAAATGTCTCATTAAGGTCTATGTGCATCTTTACACATTTAGAGACACAAAAGAATATAATAACCCAATTGTGTCTTTCATGCTTACTGTAGACACCTAAAAATGACCAGGTCTTTGAATCACTTGCATTTCATCTAATCTGTCTAAATAATTGCATTCAGGATTAATTAAATAATCTAATTATTTAATTAATTTCATCAAATTCTTCCAAATCTCCTAAATTCAACACTAATTAAATAAATCCTCTTTACTTAATTAATTTCATTAAATTCATCTATATTCTTCCAAAACTAAATAATATTTATTATTTAATTAAATCATTATCCTTTTCAAATTTCAAGTCTACATTAATTAAATAAATCTAATTATTTAATTAATTCATCTCAAATTCTCTCTTATCTACAATTAAATAATTTTCATTATTTAATTAAATCAATTGTTCTTGCAAATTTAAATAAATCACGCAAATTTATTTAAATCATCTCAATCATATAAAAATAAATAAAATCAAGTATTTTATTTATAATCTTCATATTCCTCTATCATGCACAAACAATTAAATAAATTTATTTATTTAATTTCAATTATTTTTTCAATTCCTCTAAAAATATCATGTTAACTCATGTGCACAATTAGTCTTATTTTTAGAACTCTAAAAAAGGCAAATCTAAAGTTAAGTTAATTGGCTTTAATTTATCTTATTTTAATCAACTCATGAATTAGAAGAAAAAACATTCTAATTTATGAAATCAAAATCTATCTTTATAAAAAAAAGCAATTATCTTAATAAAAATACCTTTTTGGAGTGACACATGTCGTGTGCACATTCAGCATAAGTTATTTGATTTGTATCAACCATTCATTCTATGGATTTATTTCATCCATTGATTGATCATATTTGAAACCTATATAAACCCCCCTCATCTCCTTCACAAACCCTCTTTGATCACTTATTCTCAGGCATCCTTTACATCACTTTGAGCATACATCACATCATTGAGTACCTTTGAGCACGTTATGATCTTTTGACATTGATCTTTTGAGAATGAACACTACCTACATCCGCTTGTTGCAAACATGGTTTCGTAACATTATTAAGCAATCCACATTCGACAAAGAGAACAATACAATTTAGGTGAAGTCTTTCTTGTTTTAATTTTATTTATTCATTAATATTAGATTTTTTACTTAGATCGATTTCTTTATATTATGGGTAATTGATTTGTTATTATCATTGCATTATTTGTGATCTTATCATTCAAGCTCTCAATTTTTCCTATACACACTTTCTGTGTGGTGATGATGATCATCTTTGCCCACATGTAACATCAAAGCCTCATTCAACCATATAAAACGTTAACTAAAACTATCATCAATCAGGTTTAAGAATTATGTCAAGTATATTTGAATCCCATTATGATTTACACATTAATTACATGCTAACTTCAATAAAGAAATAAAACATGATCATTACAATTGTAGTTCTTATAATATAAATCTCACCAAGCACGTAAATGAAATGAGGTATTGTGAAGAAGCTTACTTCAAGCAGGAAAATTTTTGAATGACTATCTGAGGAGAAGAAAACCCACTTCTCTAAAACTCATGGAATCCAGTGATATCATAATGTTCCTATAACATTATTTCAAATCAACTTGAACAAATAACCTCTAGCATTATGATCATTTAATTTTCCATCCAATTTATAAGTACAAAGCATATCAAGAGTTAAGTACATATCTTAAACTTTGTGTAGAGTTCAGAAATAAGTGGCATCTCGATGGTCTCTCACCCTAGCTCCTCCCCTCGTACACCTAAAGATGAGAGAGCATAATAAAAGCGACATCCATCCTACAACAAAGCCAAACTTTCCCATGCTACCCCACATGGGCAGCCTGACCCATCCTGAGGAAACTAATTCTGCAAAGTTACCATACATGACAGTGAATTTAACCATGCACATCTACCCATTTCCCATGCAAACATATAGATAAAAACTATAAATTCAAATGGTGTTCATAATTTTAATTCATTGGAAACATGTTTTCCTTGAAATCCACCATGTGTTGATCATGTATGATGGCTTTTATAGCATTTATGTCCATCGTTGTTATATACACTACACCATGTGTATAACACTAGACATATTTATGTGTCCATCTCTATCAAACACACATCCATGTGTGTGATACTAGACACTAATGTCCATATTTTTTATACACACTACACCATGTGTATAACAAAATACATATCTGAATATTTATATCATGTTCATATTCAAGTCATGTTTCATACAAACACTTATAGTCATCTTTGCTAGATAAGATTTATAAGTTGCAGAATTTATCATTTCATTACTTATATCTAGTCCATTATCATTTTCTTGACTTTATTGGCTAGATCATTATCAAGAGAAGTCATAATCTCAATCATGTATTGGTTTCTATGAAATCAAATTTTTTAGACATGGTATAAATGTTCTATTAATAGGTTTATAAGTTGTAACTTATATAGTTATCACACATTAAAATTCATCACTTGTCATCTCAAAAAACTAACATTCTATATTCATCCATTATTTACATATAAGTATTCAATATTTTTTTAAATACAAAATACCCTCTTAAATGTGACTACATGTCACTATCAGATAGAGGGATTTCTTTGGGCTCTTCTTCCCTCTTAGAATCTACTAACACAAATGGGGAGGGTGGATGTACTTGCAAGTACTTCATTATCTCCTCCTATCCCATAGTAGATGCCTCTCGAACACATAGAATGTCTTGATGAGAGGAGGGCTTACTAAGTTTAACAATTATGAGTGTATTTGTTTTCTTTGCTGCTTGCATCAATTTATCTCTCTCTCAAGCCAAATGCGTTTAAGTGCATTAGTGAGGGTTTCAAAATTGATAAGCCAAACCCTCTCGGCATACCTTACTGGTTCAGTATTTTCGCAAGGGGTTTCCTTCCTTACATTAGTTTTGGTCTTGCTCTTGGTTTTTGTTTTCCTAGCTCATTTCTATGTTCTATTACCTGCCATTTTCACACAAGAACAAAATTTAGGTTAGTTTATCTGTTATTTAGTGAAAGCCTTTGCAATGAGCTATGAGGTCAAGTGTTGGACCTGGTTCGGTCTGATACCACATGTAACATGCACCCCATATATCACACAAATATATTAATATTTATAGATATGAAATTCAATAGTGCACTCATTAGATCGTGCTTAACATCAACACATGACCATCAATCATAATGATATCAAGAAGTAAAACTTATTTCACTAACTCCATACAATTGATTCACTATGAGATCAATAGTTACGTAATGCATACCTGTAATAGGCAATAGTAATGTCATAATATCTTATCTCATCAATGATTACACTAGTAATCTGTTAAGATAAAACTAAATCATAGACCATAATGTAATAAAGATAGACAAATCGACCCATGTCTTACTCTACCTAAGTAATTAGTTTAGTATTTTGTCTCTCACCAAAATCTTAAGAATTCACAAACACAAATGTGGACCCATTCCTATGGCCAAACCTATGCCTCGAGGGCTCATCTCAGATGACCTTGCCTACATGAAAGTGTGGAGGCTTCATAGTTTGAAACACAACTCTCCATCCTTATTTATCTTTCAAGTAATAGATCTATAAATTTTAATGTGTATGTAATCGTAATCAATGACTATATCTCAAGAATGTCTTATCATTTCACCATGATATCCTGACATTCAACCAGAAGGATAAATGTATAAAAAAAAAAGTGCATAACTATGATTAAGTCCTTAAGTTAAATTTAAAATAATGTAATTATAGGGTAATAGAGTTATTGATTAATCCATCAAGGAGGTTAATCCAAACGGCAACAAAATTTCCTGATTTCATTTAATACTAGGTGATGGTTGAAATAATGTATCACCATCTCACCATGACGAAGTTTGGACTAGATTATCACCTAGTTAACACATATAATCTCTCCCTTAAACTAGGGGTAAATAATTCACCATACCATAATCATCAAAAAAATTTATTTTTAAAAGTTAACGTTCACATAAAGAGGCTCGACAACAATGTATTATCATGTAGTTAGTCATTATGAAGATGATGAAATAAATGTTCTATCAACAACTTGATCATTTAGAAATTCTCAATAGTAAAAAATTAAAGCTCATAATTATAATACGAACGATTCTATATTGGATACTATGTACAAAATAGGCCTTCAATAATTAGATGGTTTATGGAAAGAGCATATACCCTTAAGGTTTTAAGTTTAGGTGCAAAATAATGACAATAATCTTTCATCGACTTAAACATTGGTAACCAACATCTATATATGCTATACAAATGGTAACCTAAACATGACGTATGAATATTTTTGACATACTTCCAAAATCAATGGAAGAAGCACTATCACAATCTATAATTACAATTGTGAAGGCAATCTATTTAATTGCAAATCTCGTTTACTAATAATCCTTTTAAACCCATATCCTAATATGGGTTTATTCTCAAAGTTTTAAATCAAAATAAATAAATGACCTATTAGGCTTGTCCTTATAGCTTAATTGATAACTCCATCATTCTTCTATTATTATATAAATTCTCTAGAGTAATTTTCTCATATCAAGAGATGAGTAGCCTAAGTTTGATATATCACTCAAGATATTCATAATCATCTCCATGATATAAATATTTTTGGGTGATTACTCTAATTTCTGACTTTCCCTAATAAAAGGTGAGTCTTTAGATTTAAACCATACTTTTTATTTATCCCTTAACCAGTAGAGTTACTCATTTTCTCATTTACCTTATTTAATCCACTCAAGTAATAATGTTTACCCTTTTATAATGCATTAAATATACGTAAATACTGCTTATCCTTTCACAATGCATTTAAGTAAATAATATTTACCCTCTACAAAAGTATTTAAGTAAATACTATTTACCCTCTAAAAATATTTCATTTTGCTTAGCTTAAATTCCTTCTCAAATTCCTTTCTAAACAATTGCATTGTAAGTAAACATTTATTAATGACTATATGTTAAAAATAAAAGGTATATGATTTGTTTTATTAAGAGCAATCTTTTTTTATTTCAGCTGTATGCAAACAAAAATTACTAAATAAACTATAGCAATTGAATATGTTTTCTAACATCATACTTTAAATCAGAAAACAAGTTTTCTTGGATTGAATTTTGTTATTTTAACATATTCCTTTAATTTTTATTTGAAATGCAACTTAGGACTGCATGGAGGCACCTGTAAGTACTTTATCCTCATAGTGTTCCCTTTATTTCTGGCCCAAAAAATATAATTTACAGGATATGCACAGGAAGATATGTTAAAAGGATTTTAAGAATCTTTCAAGAAAATGCAATTGGTAGGTGTTAAACCAAGTTCCACAGCCTTTACCACCATCTTTCCTACCTACGCCAAAATGCACATTTAGAATAGGGTATGGACATGCATCGAATCATAACAGAAGGGAATTTTTGTCAGATGTTGAAATCGCAAGTGCCCTAGTAGACATGCAGTAAAAATGTGGAAGCATATACAAGGTACATGAACTGTTCCACAAAATGCCTCAAGAAATGTGATCTCTTTGAAAGCCATGATTACAGGGTATTTTTGATATGGTTTTTGTTTAAAATTCTTTAGAACTTTAAGCCAATACAACTGGCAGTTGTAAGGTATTGTAGTGGTTTAAAATTCTGGAAAAGTCCTAAAATTTACATACATAGTTGTCTAATGAAAAAATTAGTATTGTTTGTGCAGTGTAAAACAAATGCATTCCTACAAGTTCCTTAATTTATTCCATTAATATAAAAAAACATTCATAATAGAAAATTTGATGCTCTTAAGAGAATAACTCATCCAAGGTCCTATTTAAGTCACATACCTTGCTCAGTTCCCTGAAAGCCCCACTTTCCTCTACATTCTATATTCCTCCTCTTCCCATCTGACATTCCTTTTTTCTTTCATAGAATAGTGCCAAGTATATTGTTTATGATTTTTTTCAAATTATGTTTCGGCCACGTACAAGGAAGCCTGCTAGATATTAATGGGGGAAGGCCAATGGTGGAAGCAAGTTCTAAGTTTAATTTAAAATTTAATTCCTTTCCTTAGTGAAAAAGACTCTTCCTTCATTTTAATTTATGTTGATGAAATAAGGTTTGTTGTTGGGCTGCACGTGCCTAGAAGAAGCACATTTAATCTTAATTGAATTCCAATTAAAACAAAAAGCAATGAAAACCAAAGTTACTTATTTACTTAAAACATTCTTAGTTATTAGCCACATTATGGATTTACAAGATAAAAATTAAAGAGATTATTTACTTAATATTGCCCATATAATATATATATTATATATATTTTTATACACATATGTTTTTTGGATTGAAAATCAAGCACTAATTATTGATTACATCATTGTGGTTAAGAATACCACATCAAAATTTAGGTTACAACATTAGTTAATCCAAAAAAACACATGTTTTCACTAATACATATGATTGGTTTTGCCATTTTTCAAAACTAAAGTATATACTAGAGAGTCAATATATATAAAATACTATTAATTATAGACATTTCAAATATGCATTTCTTCTAATTTCCTGTGTAAATTTTACTAGCTCATTTTGTCCTCTACTTCTTCTCTCTCATTAGCACTTCCTCTTTCTATCACACTGTTATCGTCACCTAAATCCCTATTCTATTCTATTGCCATTTACTCATTTGCATCCCTGTTTAGATTAGATGCTAATCCCTTTTTTTCCACCTCTGCATATTGGTAGTAGAAGCCTTGACTGTCATCTAATTCTATTCTGCACTTCTCTTCTTTTGAACTCACCCTCCTAAACTCCCACCTTGGGTCTTCAAAGTAATCTGTTTTATGATCCCAAATGTGCAAATTATTATCACTGTTATTGCAAGAGTCCATACCAGGTGTAGCTCCAATGCTTGGTGAGTTCCTCATCTGTTTAGTACTCAGGCTAAAGTTCTACCCTGTATTCTCACATTGTTTATGTATCTCACTTTTTTCTATCTCTCTCTATTTCTATTTACCATGTAGTGCCTAGAAATCTGTGTACAAATTGTAGAATCTTTGGTGAAATTTCATCATGTTTCTAGCACAAAAATCAGTCTCTTTTATATCTTCTTTATAGAATATAGTGCATGTGTCCATCAGCTCCTTAAACTTGTCTATAGATATCTCCATACCCACCATTACCTTTCATAGAAATTGTAAGAGGTGGACTTAAGAATGTCCCAGTGAATGATCTCTCCCTACCCTTGAACCTTTCTTCATTCCTTTTATTCCAAATAAACCAAAATGTGTTAGCTTTCAATTTAAGACCATTAATGAATCCACATAAAATTTCCTTTCTATTTGACAACACAGTCGGACTCCACATATGAATATTTCCCATAAGAAAAGACCAAATCTTTTTTGCATATAAACAACCCTCTAAAATAAACTTTTTTTGGTTCTAAAAATTTGGACCACAACAGTTTAAAGACCTTGGATAAAACTTGGTGCCCCATGGTGTCACCCCAAGTTACAAGGATGTGCTAGAAAATTTCTTTGGAATTGGAAAGCATTTTATATATCATTTTTGGCTTCACATTCAAAAACCTAGTTCCATCTACCCATTTTAGCTTCTCAATGCTTTTCTCTCATATAATGGACACCTTCGACTAAAATTTTCTCATCAATGCTTTATTTAGTGTGGAATAGGTTTTGAACTGGTTCTTGTTTAGATGAAACTCTTCTTTTATTCTTAACCATGTTTTGGGAGAACCTTCATCATATAGATCTTTCAGGTTAATAGGCCTTTTTGATTACACAACCTAGCAGAACAACCTTGCAATAAGGCTAGATTTTTACCCTTGTCTTTCACATTCCACCAAATGGATCTGTGCCCCCATACACTATTATTCTCCAAGTTAATAGCTTCTCTACCCATAGAAAGCTCCTTAGCATGTTCCCATGCTTTCCATATACTCCCAAAAAATGCAGATCCCGCAGGCTTAGACTTGAAATCCCCTAACAAGGCATCCTGAAAGTACAGCTTTTCCCATCTCTTCTTGTTCCCCGAAGCAGACATCTCAATATTATTGCTAACTAATACCTTCAAGGCTCATCACCATATAAGGAATTGACTATCCACTTTTTACCAAAGCAACACCCTGCATCTTCAAGTCCTTGAGCCCCAACCCTCCTAAATCCTTAATGAGACAAGATGGTTTTTTCTTTTACCCTTTCCATTAGACCATAAGAAACTTCTAATCAGTTTATGAATGACCACAAACTTTTAGTTGGCAAAGAGCCACATTGAGGAGTAAAATATTGAATAGGTAGAAAGGATCTTTTAACAAACTTGCACCCTGCTCGCCAGTGAAAGATGTATTCTATTCCAACTTATGAGTTTCCTTTCAATCTTTGAAAATAGCCAATCCCACATAAGCTTCAAAGATGGGCAAATGGCAAAGGGGATCCCAATAAACCTAACTTGCTTCATTGGTCCCCCCATTGCCATTTGCCAAAATCAAGCTAGGTGGGAATAGACTGATCCTAGGTCAAAAGGATAGATTTAGTAGATGAATTTTTAGCCCCAAAGGCTAAACAAAAAATCTCTAATCTCTTACCCAACCTTTCCAATTCCTAATTATTAACTCTAGGAAAAAGAGCAGTATCATCTACAAATTGCACATTTAACAATCTATCTCCATTAGGCAAGGAAATACATTCAATTCTGCCTTCAATTAGATCTATTCATAATATATAATAGAGGGTTTCCGATGCAATCAAACATAAGGAGGGAGTAAGGGGGTAATCTTTTCTAATAGATCTACCCTTTTTGAAAAGAGTAGACAGTTCACTATTAACCTCAACTTGTGCAAAAGCATCTTGGAACAACATTTCTACCATCTTGCAAAAGACTTCAGGGAAACCAATGGCTCTTAGAATTTTGAAGATAAAAGACCATTCAACATGGTCATAAGCCTTTTCAAAATCAAGGACGAGTATGCCAGCATTTTTATTGGTCTCATTTGCCCAATGAAGAGCTCTCCAACTTGTAATAATGTTTTCCAATATATATCTACCCTTTATGAACACTGTTTGGGTTGAATTAATAATCTCCAGAAGAATGTCTCTCACTCTAAGAGCCAATACCTTGTCAATAATTTTCTTAGACACATTTAATAATGTAATGTGTCTCTATTTTTTAATTCTAGTTTTGTCACCACCTTTAGGTAAGAGTTTGATGATTCCTTTATTTATATCTTTGCCTAAAGTACCTTTCTCTATAGCCTCCTTGTAAAGCTCCAACAGATTATCCACAATCCAGTCCATGTTGGCTTTATAAAACACAACAGGTAGGCCATCATCCCTAGGCCACTTGGACCAGTGCTCATAGACTTGATGGCTGGTTCAATTTCCTCTTGTAACATTGGAAAATGTCCCCTTGGGGGCTTTTCCCTCATAAGGTTTAGCTCCCAGGCATTTAGGACATTTTAGTTCATATTTTGGCATCTCGATGGAATGAGACCTAGGTTTCATAGAAAAATAGACCTAGGAGGACCCCTTGACCTTAACCTTGCCCAAAATAGGGGGGAGGACTTGGGCTCCCGCGCCCTAGTCCTACCCTATTTTGGGTTAGGACCAAAATTTAAGTGTCGGTTTATGACTGTTATTTGGTCCCTAGGCCAACATGTTAAGTTTTGATTTTTGAAATCTTGGCAAGAATGCTTATAGTTGCATATAAAAGCATGATTAGGCATTCATTTAGAAACTAGAACTTACATTCATGAGCATTAGCATTCTAGAAGTGATTCACGGCTTTCATAGTGTTGCAAGAGCAGACTTATTTTGTTTATGTGTTTGTATTTGCAGATTTGAGCATCTATCTCCTCATGGAATGAAGAGCATCTTCCTCCCATGAGATATTCATTACAAGGTGATATCATTGTGCTTTCTATCATTGTTTCATTTGGATTTGGCCTCTACCTCACAAGGGGATGCTCTCTCTATCTGACAAAGGTGTTTGAAAGACTTAAGTGTCCTTTCGGGGCTTGACTGAGGCAAGCTCCTAAACACCACAACCCCCAAACCAAGTTTTCATGATTGCAGGTTACAGGTTGAGGAGCTAGACTGAGTGAAGTTGTAGAGGAGCATATTGGAGTGTCTAAAGTGCAGGAAAATAAGAAAATCTGCCCCTTGGACTAGGGCACCTGCTTCCTAGTCTCTGAAGTTTCATGTCGAGAAAATCTCTGATGTAAAAGATTCAAGTTGCAGATCTTGTCGCTAGATCTGGATAGAAAATAGGACCTGGGACTTGGGTGCCCACTCCCATGTCCCTGACTTTTCTGCCTTGGGTCCTTGAAAATAGGTACTTTGTATTTGGTATTTTGCTTTCGACTGTAGTAGAATTTTCCGTAATTCATTAGTTTACTTCTATTTTAGCATAATTAGGGTTTTAATGGTTAATTGAGCATAGAAGAGAGAAAATTAATAATTAAACACCGTAATACAAGTTTCCCTATATTGTATGGTGACCCTAGGGTATTATAGTGCTCGCCACTCGACCCATGGTTGTTAAATGTAAAGTGGAAAGGAGGATTTAAACACCAAAACACTAAAACATTAACAAATCTAATTTTCCACCTAAACATTTTAATGAACCCATGTTTTTGGACTTAAATTGCAACTTGTTGAGATTTTGTTGTTAGATTTTCATTGATGTCATCCATTCATATAGTCTTTCATCTTATTTCATTGCAAAAATTACAAAAAAAATGAAAAATTTGTAAAAATTTGAAAACCCTAGTTTGCATTTTCATATAGGTCACTAAATTGCATAAATTCTTTCTAAATTTCCCTAATTCATGATTTTTGCATTAGATCTGATATAAACTACAGAAAAACACAAAAATTCATTAATTTTCATTGCATTTTCATCATTAATTTGCTAAGATTTTGTAGAAATTTGACAATTTTCATATAACCTAGTATTTTTCAAAATCTAGGGTTAGTAGGCAAAAATATTTTATTAGATTTTTCTACTGATTTTAGAGGTAGATTACAATTAAGTTTTTACTTTAGTCTTTCATTCTAGTGTAAATTTGCAGTTAGATGTGAAAATTTTGCATTTTTGGATAGAAAAGTTTAATAAAAATTAGCATTTTTCATGCATTTTCATTAGATTTGCATTAGCATTTTACATTTTGCACATTGGAATTTATTTTCAGCTCTGAGAAAATTTCATTCCAATCATTAAACATACCTTAAAACATTCACATATCATTTTGTGTCAAGATCTAAAACCTAGGTCTTCAAAAACAAAAATTTTCACTAAATTTGGCCTTATCGATCCCTTAAACTTGCACCATAGGCATGTTGTGAATGGTATTTTTGCACAAATTGGTTTTTATCAGGGTATTTATTTGTTTCCCCTCCTAAAAAACTTCACAACACCCTTTGATTAGCCTCTTACATTAAAAATTTGACAAAAAACTACACATTTTGACTATTTTTGCCCTAGGTTTGACCTAGTTTGCACTTCTAGCATGTTGTAATCAATTTTTTGGATTGAGGTGACTCATACCATAAATTTTATTTTCTGCACATCCTAAAATTCATTACAACACCCCTTTCTCTATGTCTTGGAATTGAAAAACCGTGAAAAATAGCCTATTTTTTTGCTATAGTTTCACTAGGGTTTTACCTTAAGTGGCACTAAAAGCGTGTCGTGTTGGGTATTTTGACATTAAGTGGCTTTTATTTCTAATATAATTTTATTTCAATCATAATTTTACTCACAAAACCCTTGGTTAGGCCCTTTTGCATTGAATTTTGTTGAAAAAAGTGCCTATTTTGACATATTTTCACTATATTTTGACTTGGCATTAACTTGAAATTGCATCAAGAGTGTGTTGAGAAGGATAATTTTTAGTTTTTTGGACTGATATAAGACATATAAATTTCTTACCTTGACTGAAATCCTTACAACACCCTTTTGTTTCATTCGTTTGCATTGAAAAATTATAAAAAACCAAGTATTTTAGGCCATTTTCACATATAGTTCTACAATTGCCTTTGTTATACATTTGGAGAAAATTTTAGATCTGATTTGAACACATAAACATGGCCTCTAAACACAAAAACAACTATAGGTTCCCTCCTATACCTTACATGAAAAGAAAAGTCCCTGAACCCGAAATAGTATTTACACCTCATGATAGAACAATCGGTGATTTTGAAGGACCTCTATACATTACCATGAAATTAATGGGAAACAACGTGGATGGAACTCTTATTGATCCTAATTGCATGACCAATGTTGCCACTAAAAAATTCCTCTTTTCGAATCAATTAATAGTGGGTCCTTATAACCCTTTGAACTTGATGGTTAAGACACATACGGGAACCTTAAAGAAACCATTGGGTAAGATATCATTGTTGGTAACTATATTTGAGAAACATGTTGAACAATGGTTTGATATTACCCCTGATTCTGATACCTTTGATATAAAACTTGGAATCCCTTGCTTAAAGGTTATGAAAGTGGTCCCTTCAACTATTTATAAATGTGTTAAATTTCCTTTAAATGGACAAGTGCATGTCATTCATCGAAATATATACAAACCTTCAACTACACAACAACACTTCACATTGGATTACTTTTGCAACAAAAATAATGACAAATTAGAGCTACGAACATACTTTACATTTTTGATCTATAGAAATTACAAAGCAAAACTTTTACTTCCAGTGCCTAGTCCTCCTATGCAAGAAATGACAAAAGACAAACAACCCACATGTGAAGAGAATCTTAGACCAAAAGGACAAGGTCCCTATGTTGAGGTTCCTCCCCTAAAATCCTTACAAGGATTAGGAGGTCATTGTCAACAACAAAACATTCCACCGCAACAAATGAAATTTCATCCCAGTGCTTCATCTTCTAAATTGCACAAGCCTATGAAAGAGGATAGTCCTATCTTACAAGAGATAAGTGGTAAAAGAAAATGAAATAGAAAAACAAGAGAAAGAAGTAAAAGGAGAAAAACTTATGCTATAAACCTTGCCTCTCAACAAGAAAACATTGATCCCAACATTAAACCAAAGAATAGTGATTCTAACAATGAACAACATGATGAGCAAGACATGAATATGGCCATGATACCTTACGTCCCACTTTCCTCCAACATTAGGGAGTGGGAAGATGACGACAATGATTTTTTCTTATAGACAACCTCTAACCATTTTTCTCTCCTATGATGTGCTTCCCCCATGATGTGTTATATTTTGTTTAGGCCTCCTGGGATGACCTTAGATTCTCCCGTAAGGTTTGGAATACTAGGAGACCACCTCTATTGTGACCTTCTTCTATTTGTATCATCATTCTTCTATATTGCCTCTCTCTGATTTCATTGTTGTGTGTTGTGTCTTATGGACATAGCCTCGCATTTGGTGACCTGGGGCACCCTCCTACATGACTATCCTTAAGACACTTGTTTCTCCTCTTTGATTTAATTTTTCCCTTCCTCTAGTGTTTCCACATAGAGGGTGGATGACGAAAAACATTTATACTGATGCAGACCTAGTGTCCCTTTCGAGAGCAATAAAAAAATAGACTTAGTTCCTAATATGATGATGGGGTTGTATATCTTATCCAATGCTTGGCTAGTGGAATCACTCATGCTTTCCACATATTCATGATTTTTATGGTGTTCTATCTCATTTAAAAATCATAAACAATATTGCTGCTCCATGCACTTTGTCTACCTTGAATCTTACATACCTCAGATTTCATATGCATTGATGTTGTTGTTTATCATGATGTTGTAGACACAAACATGTTTCCTGCAAGGATGTGTTTGTGGGAACATTTGACAATCGTGAAGTACATGTCACCTCTGGGGGCATGGGCTTTGTGAGAGCTTGTGTTCCCTTGTGTGTTTTCTTCCTACATTAACGTGGTTGATATCGATAGTAGATATCAACCACCTTATGGTGGGGGAATATATAAGGTAAGTTGTCTGTTGTAGATGTTAGCTATGTGCTTGTCCTTAGGTGAAGACTAGTACGATGAGTACTTCTTGCATCCTAAGTTTGTTTTCAATCAATCAATCAATCATGTAAGCCCTCTGCAGAGGTGGGATATTGCATATATCCTTTTTATCTTAAGCCCTTTGTGGAGACGGGGATGGTGTATTTCTCAGAGCAGATTGCACATCTTGTCATTTTCAAAAGTCCTTTGCGGAGGTGGGGAGCAGTTCTGTGACTAACTCAACCCTTTAAAAGAATGTTTTCAGTGATTGTTGTGGCAAAGCCCAATCATCGGTGTGTTCATGTAATGTGCCTAAGATTGTGTTGGACCTAGAAATAGGTACACTCCATCGCTTGTCTGCCGTGTTTTCTCTGTGTCTTCAAGTGTGTGTGTTTGGCGTGCTTATTTTGTGTGGCATGTTTGTTGCCCCATATGCAGTCTAAAGACTTGCTCGATGTGTGCATCCTGCATTTTGGGAGGTTTTACATGTCTAGGGTGTGTGTTGCCCCATATATGTAGTATAAAGACTAGTGTGATGAGTGCTTCCTGCATTATGGGAGGTTTGTTTACATTCCAATACTTGCATTTGCATTTCATATATATGAGAAAAAGAAAAGAAAAGAAATCATGTCTGTCTTCCATGCATTAATGTGTCTTCTATGCATTGATTGTCTTCTCCATGTTTTGCATGCCTATTACTGTCTTCTATGTGATTGGCGTGTCTTCTCTGTGCTTGGCATGTTTGTTGTGTTTGTGTTCGTACTTTAATGCATGTATTGGCCTTGAGTTTATACATACATTAAAGTGGGGGCTAAATATAACGTTGGAAAATGTCCCCTTGGGGCTTTTCCCTTGTAAGGTTTAGCTCCTGGGTCTTTAGTATGCATTTAGGACATTTTAGTTCGTATTTTGGCATCTCAATGGAATGAGACCTACGTTTCATAGAAAAATAGACCTAGAAGGACCCCTTGACCTTAACCCTACCCAAAATAGGGGGGAGGACATGGGCTTCCGTGCCCTAGTCCTACCCTATTTTGGGTCAAGACCAAAATTTAAGTGTCGGTTTATGACCGTTATTTGGTCCCTAGGCCAACACGGTAAGTTTTGATTTTCAAAATCTTGGCGAGAATGCTTGTAGTTGCATATAAAAGAATGATTAGGCATTCATTTAGAAGCTAGAACTTACATTCATGAGCATTGGCATTCTAGAAGTGATTCAAGGCTTTCATAGTGTTGCAAGAGCAAACTTGTTTTGTTTATGTGTTTTTATTTGCAGATTTGAGCATCTATCTCCTCATGGAATGAAGAGCATCTTCCTCCCATGAGATATTCACTACAAGGTGATATCATTCTGCTTTCTATCATTGTTTCATTTAGATTTGGTCTCTACCTCAGAAGGGCATGCTCTCTTTATCTGATAAGGTGTTTGGAAGAATTAAGTGTCCTTCCAAGGCTTGACTGCTTAGCAAGCTCCTAAACACCACAACCCCCAAACCAAGTTTTTATGATTGTAGGTTACAGGTTGAGGAGCTGGACTGAGTGAAGTTGTAGAGGAGCATATTGGAGTGTCTGAAATGTAGGAAAAGAAGAAAATCTACCCCAAGGACTAGGGCGCCCACTCGCTAATCCCCGAAGTTCTGTGTCAGGAAAACTCTAATGCAGAAGATTCAGGTTGCAGATCTTGTTGCCAGATCCAAACATAAAATAGGACCTTGGACTTGGGTGCCCACTTTTGTGTCCCTGACTTTTCTGCCTTAGGTACCCAAAAATAGCTACTCTGCAATTTGGTATTTTGCTTCCGTCTGTAGTAGCATTTTTCGTAATTCATTAGTTTACCTTTGTTTTAGCATAATTAGGATTTTAATGGTTAATTGAGCATAGGAGAGAGAAAATTAACAATTAAACACCCTAATCCAAGTTTCCTTACATGTACAATAACCCTAGGGTATGATAGTGCTTGCCACTCAACCCTTGGTCCTTGAATGTAAAGTGAAAAGGAGGATTTAAGCATCAAAAAACTAAAATATTAACAAATCCAATTTTCCACCTAAACACCTCTTTTGAAAGTTCTTTTTCTAGAGTCTTTCTCATCTCCTTTTTTATTTTCATCTTGCATATTTTGTGACAAAACTATTGAGCTTCCTAGCAACTAGGGTGATTATCTTCTGCTTCAAATAAATTTTCATAGAAGCCCCTAAAAGGCTTCAAGGATTTCATCTTGTTTCCTTAGGCAATCTCCATTAACCACTATATCTTCAATGTTTTCTTTTATCTTTTTATATTTTTAAAGCAGGTTCAAGAAGTATTTTGTGCCTTTATCTCCATCTTCCAAGCAATTCAAATTTTCTCTGATTTTGGCCCCATAAGCTTTTCTAACTTGGCACTTTCTTATGCTATGTTTGACCTTCCCCAATTTCTCAATTAATTGATCATCCTTTGGATTTTCCTAGAGTTTTTCTTCAACATGGAGGAATTCTTCTTGCAGCAAAGTTTCTTCTCTTTTTCTATCTAATGAATATTTGTTTCCCACTATTTGGAAAACTAATTTACATGATTCTATCAACCTTCTCTAGTAGAGGGAAACTTCCTCATTTTTGTAAAGAGACTTATAGATATTTCTCAAGGTTTTAATGACATTCATATTGTCTTGATCTTTTAACAAATCACAATTAAGCTTTAAAAATTTGCCTTTATTTATCCTAACCTATTTCTCTTGTTTCAATATTACTAAATTACTACCATTATTGGGTGTGGTCACATAGAATATTAGGGATAACTTGAACTTTATTCATTTCCTTCTCATTTTGGATCAAAAAGGTTTCCTTCTCCACATAGCATCTGTCCAATCTACAATATATCCTTTTGTTTTCCTTTTGAAAGTTTGACCAGGAGTACTAAATTCCCTTGTTGTTCTTCTTTTCTCCTTCTAGAGGGTCTACGAGTTTCAATGATTTTTTAACCTTTTCTAAAAGAATTTCTCATTGCCTTTCCACTTCATTGGGTTACCACCTTTTTGATCTTCCATTTTCTCTATCATGTTAAAATCTCCCAAATAACCCAAGGTACTTTAGGTAGATCCTGTTGGAAAGAAACACTACTCCAATATGGATCTGTATGTTGTCATTGATGGCAATTAAGCTCATAGATCCTATCACCATAACAAGAAGAGATATCTCTGGAAGAACATATTAGATTCCAGGTCCAGTTGTCAGGAAATGGCTAAGTATGGAAAGTATGCAGAGAAGAAGATAGAAAGTCAGTGAGTATGCCTCCAGATGTAACGATCCAATAATGTGGTTCAGGTATGATGTCATTTGATGTTTGATAATATTATGTCTCAGAGATTAAGTCCTTATTCTCTCTGAAAGTCATCTTGAAGAAATGTCTATGTCTAGGCAAGCAAAGGTATAACGGGAACAATGAATAGGGTCTAGTGTAGAGGTCCACATTCCTCTGCAGTTAAGTATTTCATTATATGGTTTTGAGGTATTGTAAACACTTATATGAAATTTCTTATTCCAAAGTTGGGAGGTCTAAAGTTCACCGGAAGGATAGTTACAAGTGGCTAAGTATCGACATAGTGTTTGACAAAGTTTGACAGAGACAGAGTCTAAGTTCTGATGGTCCACATTTCTCCACAAGATGATATCATACCCTATGGTTCTAAGGGTAAGATTGGGAATATATAAACAGTCCTTGATGTGATTTGGAAGGTGTTTTGAGATCCTCAATAAAAGTAGTAAGTAAGCAGATGAATTGGTTAACCATGCAGTTGAGGAACAAGCTGACTAGTGAAGAAAAGTTTGATGGAGAGATGATTTAATATGTGAAGGATCTAGTTAAGTGATTGGGTTATTAGAGCCGACCCATGTGAATATGTTTGGGTAAAGATTTGAGTCCGCATGACACATAGTGCATTGGATTGAGCTGATAAGGTACATCTTTTTATGTACATGTTTCATTCTTGGTGCTGACCTGACTATGGATCAGATCATGACGTGGATATATATGAGAGATGAATTTTAGTTGTCTGTAGAGTAGTGATGAGGATAATAATGAAAATATGTGAATAGCATAGCAGTAACATAGATAAAAGAGAATGAAGACCTGGGATTTAGAGTTCAATCATTAAACAACTGCACCTGGCATAAAGGCATATGCTTAAGCAGTATCTAGTTTCTTGTTGGAGTAAATTATTACCATGAGATGGCAGTGAGATTTCATTAGGGATTAATAGCCCTCATGGTTTAACAACCCTTATTGTAATCTTTCTAGGTTTAGGGATGAAGCAGTGTGCCTACTAAACTTAGTTGTACATCATGGCTATGAGCCAGCATGTTCTAAGCATGTGGAGTGACCAAGCCTGAACATCATTTTTGTAAAGATTGCAATATATACTTGACAGCTAATCCTCTCCGTGGTTTTTACCTCCTTGGGTTTTCCACGTAAAATCTTGGTGTTATGTGTCATGCTTTTATGGATGCTATTTAGTTGTATATTTTGTTTCTATTGGATTATTCTTTTGAAATGGTTAAAAGTAAAAGTGCAAGAAAAGAATTATAGAACATTAATTCACCCCCCCCTCTCAGTGTTCTTGACAATCAACAATTGGTATTGGAGCAAGGTTCCTTGGAAGAAGTTTAACAGCTTAAGGAAGATCTGGGATAGAGTGATCATGGCAGCATGAAGGTATGGAAATTATGACCAGATAGAAGCGGCTCTTATGGATCTTGAAAGTTTTGAATCAGAGGTCAGGGATCTAAAAGATAACTTGCAACAAGCCAATGAGTGCATCTTAAAGCTCAAAGAGCAAGTCAAGAAATTCAAAGACAAATACATAGAAGTCAGTGATCAACTTTTATCAACAAATGAAGCCTTGAATGATTTGGAAGCAGAAGTTGTAGGAAGATTAAGAGTAGAGGATGATTTGAATTCAATTATAAAAAACAAATTAGAAGGTTGTCAAAAACTACAAAAAGAAATTGCAAATCTAAAAATGGACCTAGACAAGGCCAAAAGTTTTGAAGAAAAATTCAAGATAAGTACCGCAAAGCTTGATGAAATGATTAGCAGACAAAAGCATGTAGATAACAAGCAAGGTTTGGGATATGCAAAAGGGGAAAGTTCAAAATTTGGTCAAGTAAAAATTGAAGTACAACAAAACAAAGGAAATCAGTTCAGAAATTAGAAAAGAAGACCTAGAAGACCTCTAGTCAGACAACCAAATGCACAAAGGTACTCATCTTTTCATGGTTATTTTAATTCATGTAATAAGTTTGGCCATAAGGCTACTCAGTGTAGGAGAAAAATAAATCAAAAGACTACATCATTCTCTAGTTAGTGTTTCAATTGTAAGAAAATTGGTCATAGAGCAAATGAATGTAGAAATTAGATCAGCAGAAGTCTCAACAATGAACAATCATTCAAAGGAAAATGCTTCACCTACAATAGAACTAGTCATAAAGCTATTGTGTGTAGAAGTAAAGTGAGTCAAAATTCTAAAGGTGCAATGCATGCTATAAATTGGGACACAGATCAAATGAATGCAGAAGCTCAGTAAGAACTAACTTTCAAAATACAAGGAACAACCAATCATTCAATGGTAAGTATTTTGCATGCAATAGATTTGGACATATGGCTAATCAATGTAGATCAAATTTAATCAATAGGAATCAAGGTCAAAAGAATGTGGTGTCCTTTAATTGGAACAAATTTGGACATGTTACAAAACTCTACAGAAGCAGGAACGAGAAGAGAAATCACTATTTTGAAGAAAGGAAAATAGAGCAGAGGAATGACAAGGCAAAAGAGAAAGTTGATTTGGTTGAAACCAAGAAAGAAATGAACAAGGTATGGATCATGAAAGCAGTAATTGAAGTCAAGGATCAATCCACACCAATAGACAGTGCAGATACTTTCTTCGGGAAGTAAATTTAGAGCTCTAGCTCAGGGGGAATAGTGTAGAAAATTTGAATCCCCCGGCCAGAAATTGGGTGCCAGAATCTGACAGAAAGATGTTTCATGGAACCTAATGTGACACACCTATTAGAAGAAAAATTGGAAGGAAAAGGGTTAGTGCGGTATATTGTGGAGCAATCCTAATCGACTGTGTTCTATAGAAAAGGGTTTTAATAGAATTTTGAAATAAGCATTTAAGGACATCTTGGTCACGACGTACAAAAATTAAAAGGAAATTTATTTAATCTCATATCACTTTGCACACAAAAATTCATAGAAATTAAAGGTAAGTTGAGCAGCAACAATCAAAATTGCATTTGGAGAAAAGAAACCCTAACTCAACAAAACAAGGTACTCTCATTAAATCTTATTCTATGAATCTGCTAAATCTTTCCTATGGTGACTCCTCAAATTATAGATATCGCATAGCGCCCTCGACCCAAATTTAAGAAGCACCCATTTAAATCTACCGAAGTCAATCAGTTGGGTGCACTTTCAAGTATTCCCCATGGAGTATTGCATATAGAAGATGTTAGGGTATATATTCATGTTGCCCTAGAAGAATTTAGTGATAGTAGGTTTTCTGATATCTACACAAAATATGTGAGTAATGAGAATCTCAAACTGAAGAATGAATATTTAGCATTGGAAGTGTTTAGGGTAAAATTGGATTTGTTGATCTTTTGTTGTTTAGATGTTAAAGTCCTCCTTTCACCCTAACATTTAAGGATCTAGGATTGAGTAGCGAGCACTATCATACCCTAGGTCACTTGCAAATGAGGGGACGCTTGGATTAGGGAATTAATTATCAAATTTTCCTTCTCCTATGCTCAATTGACCATTAAAACTCTAATTATGCAAATATGACAACAAATTATCAAATTATGGAAAAAGATCTTACAGATGGGAGTAAAATGCCAAATTACAGAATACCTATTTTCAGGGTTCCGAAGCAGAACAGTCAAGGACACTGGAGCCAGTGCCCAAGTCCAAGGTACCTACTTTTTCAGGGAATCTGGACCTCCTTCAGACACTGATAAGCCCTATAACTTTTGTTTTCTAGAATCAGTCTGTGGAGGACACTGGAGAGAGTGCCCTAGTCCCATAAGTGCTCCTTTGTCCATCTTTTCTTCAGATCCTAAATTCCTGATGTTTTTCCATCCTTCCTGCAACTCCACTTTTTCCAGATGTGACACCTATAACCTGCAATCACAAGACTTGGTTTTGGGGTTGTGGTGTTTATAGGTTTGCCTCAGTCAAACCCTGGACGACACTTAAGTCTCCAAACACCGTTGTTAGATGAAGAGGACATGCCCTTATGAGATAGACGCCAAAACCCAAAGGAATCAATGATAAAAACACAATGATATGTCACCTTGTAGTGAAGCTTTCATGGAGGAAGATGGTCTTCATGCCATGAAGGAATTGATGCTCAAATCTACAAATATCAATGCACAAAACACACAAGTTTGTTCTTGCAACACAGTAGAAAGCCTTGAATCACCTTGAGAATGCCTAGAGTTCACAATGATGATCTAATTGAAAATCATGTTTAGAAATGAATGCCAACATATGTTTATATATGCATCTACAAGCACTCTCGCCAAGATATTTGAAATTCAAACTTACCGTGTCGGCAAAGGGGCCCAATAACGGTCACTAACCGACACCCAGAAATTGAGGCTGCCCTAAAATAGGGTAGGACTAGGGCACGGGCACCCAAGTCCTGCCCCTATTTTAGGCAAGGTACAACTCAAGGGGTCCTCCCCCTAGTACTGCCCTATTTTTGGTAGGGTACAACTCAAGGGGTCCTCGTAGGTCCTATTTGTCATGGGACTTAGGCTTCATTCCTTCGGGATGCTAAAATATGAACTAAAATGTTGTAAATGCACTTGAAAAACCTGAGAGCTAAACCTTATGAGAGAAAAGCCCCCAAGGGGATATTTTCCAACGTTACATTTAGCCCCCATTTTAATGTATGTATGAACATGAGGCCCGTACATGCATTAAAGTAAGGTCACAAAGACAACAAGCACACCAAGAATGGAGAAGACACACCAATCACATAGAAAATTGTAATAGGCATGCAAAACATGGAGAAGATAGTTACAGACATGCAGAACACAGAGCATACAGTTAATTCATAGAAGACACATTAATGCATGGAAGACAGGAATGATATCTTTTCTTTTCTTTTTCTCATATATATAAATGCAAATACAAGTATGGAAAGTAAACAAACCTCCCATAATACATGATGCACTCATCACGCAGGTCTTTGTATATATGGGGAAAAACACATGCAAGACATGCAAAACCTCCCAAAATGCATACTACATATGGGGCAAAAGACACACCAAACAAAACAAGCATGCCAAAACACACACTTGAAGACACTGAGAAAACACAGTAGACAAGTGATGGTGTGTTCCCAATTTCTAGGCTCATCGCCATCTCAGGCACATTACAAGCACACACCGATGATTAGGCTTCACTACAACAATCACCGAAAACACACTTAAGGGTTGAGTTAGTCATAGAACCACTCCCTCCCCTACAGAGGAATTTTGAAAATGCAACCCCACCCACATCACAGAGACACCTTACAGTGAAAAGGAAGCATGACATACCACCCCACCCGTGTCATGGAGACACCTTACAGTGAAAAGGAGGTATGAGCTCAAAAGTATACAACCCCACCCACATCGCAGAGATGCCTTACGATGAAAAGGATGTATACACAATAGATAGATTTATTGATTGCGAACAAACTCAGGATGTAGGAAGTACTCATCATACTAGCCTACACCTGAGGACAAGCACATTGCTAACATCTACAATAGATAGCTTACCTTATATATGCCCCCACCTTAAGGTGGTTGATATCAGTTATTGATATCAAGCACATTAAGGTAGGAAGAAAACACACAAGGGAACATTGAATTTTGCAAAGCCCATGCTCCCCCGGAGGTGACATGTACTTTACAATTGCCAAATCTTCCTACAAACACATCCCTGCAAGAAACATGTTAGCATCTACAACATCATGATAAACAACAACATCAATGCATATGATTAACCATACAAAAAGACAAGGTTATGCAACAAGTTCAAAGTTTGAGGATAACAAGGGGCTATATCAAGAAGCTCTCTGGATCGAGTACCACCAAGGCTAGATTCAAAGGAAAATAGAGGTGCATGAAGCAGTAGTATTGTTAAGGTTTGTAAATGTGATAGAAACATCATAAAATTCACTATGCGGAAAGTACAAGTGCTTCCACTAGCCAAGCGTCGGATAAAATATACAACCCCATCGTCATATTAGGAACTAAGTCCATTTTTTTGATTGCTATTGAAAGGGCCACTAGGTCCACATCAGTATAAATGTTTGTCATCATCCGCCCACTAGGTGGAAACACTAGAGGAATGGAAACAATAAATAATAGAGGAGAAAACAACTGTCTGAGGGATAGTCATGTAGGAGGGTACCCACAAGTCACCAACCACGATGCTATGTCCATAAGACACAACACACAACAATGAAATCAAAGAGAGGAAATATAGAAGAATGATGATACGAATAGAAGAAGGTCACAATAGAGGCAGTCTCCTGGTATCTCAAACCTTACAAGAGAATCCGTGGTCATCCTAGGAGGCCTAAACAACACATAACACATCACGGGGGAACCACATCATGAGAGAGATAAAGGGTTAGAGATACTTACTTGGTAGCACCATCGTCAAGAACCTGCATATCTAGGATATCTATCATATTGGTTTCATCTTGTAGAACTAACATTAAGTTTAGGACGACAAGAAGCTTTCTTTTCTTTAAAAGGATTATATCCAATGCCACTTGAGTAATGTGTTGAAGTGGATTCTATAGGTACTCTTATTCCTTGTTGATTTACACCACATCCCTTACCTACATAGTCATTATGTTTATACAAAATTTGAAATCCATGGGCATATAGAGAATCCAGTTCCTTAGAGGAAGGTGAAGCCTCATAGGTATCATAATTTGTAGTGTAAGTGAGACTATTATCTTTGTTTTCTACCTAGGAAGCTTTGTTTTTCTTAGGTGCTTCATAAGATTGCTTAGGTGAGATCGATGCAACTTTTTATGTGTCGAGGCTATTAATTTTATATTCCCCTATACTGCAAGGATTAAAATCTAATGAACCCCAATCATCACCAACAAATGTATTCAATGGCTGAGAGTCTTTCACAACATTAGTCGTTAATGGATCACCTCACAATTTGTTTAAGCTTATATGGTTGTGAATGGGTTTTTACTTTTCAATATATAAATAGTTATTTGGTTCTAGATCAATATGAATAGTGTGAAGTTTACCTTTGAATATAAATTTGATTAAACAATGCAAAGTGGAAGGAACTGCCCCCAATGCATGAATCCAAGGTCTACCAAGAATCATGTTGTAAGATAAAGAACAAGGCATGGCATGAACCAGGGTAGGCACAAGCACAGGTCCTACTTGTATAGGTAGAGTTATAGTGCCCACATATTGTCATCCAACATTATCAAAGACACGAATGATAATGCCGTTTGGTGTGATTTGTGATGTATTGGCCTTGATTTTGTGTAGTAGGTCAATGATACAAATGTTAAGAGACAATCAAGTGTCGATCATAACCCATTTTACCAATGTTTTGTTTATTGTGACAAAGATTATAAGTGGATCATATTGGTTTTGGACTTCAATTGACAGTAATTCATGCGGTTGAAAGATAATATCCATTTTTGTCACATGCATACTATCCAATACGACTACTACATCATTAGGCTTAGTAGTCGGTGGGACAATCATCTTTTGTAAAGCATCTTGGAGCATTCCACGGTATGTAGGTGATGTTTGTATTAAATCCCAAAGAGAGATCTTAGCCGAAGTAGCACGAAGCTATTTGACAAGATCATACTCTTGACCACTTTTATAAGTAAGATGAGGTGGTTGAGGGAGCATAGGTTGAGAACATGGAAGGGAGACAGGCATATGCGGTGCTTGGTTACTTTGCTTGTTATTATGGGTGTTGTATGCATGAACAATCACATTATGGTGTGGTTGTTCTAACTCATTTTAAACACCTTGAACCGTAATCACCACTTTTAAGAAAGAGGGTGCACTAAGTGCCCCTTAGACAATCATTTTAGTAATATTTCTATGAAGCCCATTAACGATTATTGAATTAACATTGTTTTCCTCTTGATTGCACCCAATATCCATCCCCAAAGGATTTAATGTGAGAGACCTTTTATCATCCACTAATGCTACATCTTGGCCAGGGAGAGTAGTGGGATGAGAAGAAGGTACATCATCAGTATCATCATCATACTCTGTGGTGGAAAAGGGCTTGTCACTCTCGTCTTTCTCATGGGTATTCCTAGAGATGAATTTGGTTAAATCTTCTAATATCAAAGGATATGATCCTATGAGTAAGGTGAAGCTAGTAAAATCATGTGTATAACAAAGTAATTGTAACTCATATGTAGAACATATAGAGACATCAATACCATTGATATAAGCTATGTGTTCTAGAACATGAGGATTCTCATTAGTGAAATTAGCAAAATTTTCAAAATCTAGGATATACTCATGTAAATATTTTAGAGATGAATAATATGAATATGACATAATGAAATCCAAAATTATATTTTAACAATTTTCCAAGAGTATGCAAAAGATAAGTGCAAAACTATATGCAAAATGACCTAAAATGCTTGATTTTTTGTACTTTTTTAATGCAAATATATGAAAGCAAAGGTGTTGTAAGAAACTTGATCAGAGGAATCAAGTTATATGTCTAATATCAGTCTAATACATAAATAATATCCTCTACAATATAATTTTGATGTAAATCTAAGATGACGCCAAGTCAAATTAGAGTGAAAATATGGCAAAAGAAGCACTTTTTTACCAAAATTCAAATGCAAAAGAGCATAACCAAGAGTGTTGTAAGGAAGATGATGATGGAAAGAAAATAATATCAGTAATAAAAGCCACTTGGTGCCAAAATACCTAACACAACACGCTTTTAGTGCTACTTAAGGTAAAACCCTTGTGAAAATATAGCAAAAAATAGGCTAATTTTCACGGTTTTTCAATTCCAAGACCTCGCAAAAGAGGTGTTGTAATGAATTCTAGGAAATAAAGAAAATAATATCAATAATATCAGTCACCTCAATCCATAAAATTGACCACAACATGCTTGGAGTGCAAACTAGGGAAAACCCTAGGGCAAAAATAACCAAAATGTGTAGTTTTTTGCCAAATTTTCACTACAACAGCCCGTAACAAGGGTGTTGTGAATCTTTTTATGAGAGAAAGAAAATTAATACCCTGATAACAGAAAATTAATGGAAAAATATCTTTCTCAACACACCTATGGTGCAAATTTATGAAGTCAATAAGGCCAAAATGAGTGAAAATTATCATTGTCCAAGCCCTGGGTTTGAGATTTTGGAACAAAATCCTATGCAAATGATTTAATGTCTGATTTATGATGGAAATTACATACTCTCAGATATTAAAATGATTTTCACACTTAATCATGCAAAATTCCCATGTAAATTTAATGAAAATGCACCAAAATTCCTAGTCTTTGTTGAAATTTTCAATGCAAAAATGCAAATAATTTAACTTTAATCAAAAATTGACACTAAAATGAAAGACTACAGCCAAATGAAAATTTGAACGAACCTCTAAAATTATTAGAAAAAATGATAAAAGATTTTGCCTACGAGCCCTAGATTTTGGAGTTACTAGGTTATCTAAAAATTGTGAAATTTTCCACAAAACCCTAGCAATTAAATGATGAAAATGCAAAACAAGATTTTGAATTTTTGTATTTTTTTGTAGTTTATATCAGATCTAATGGAAAAATTATTAATTAGGAAAATTTAGGAAGAATTGACACAATTTAGTAAGCCTAACAATGCAATTTGTTTTGTATTTTTCCAAATTTTCAATTTTTTTTTAAAAATTTCTCAATGCAATAAATTAAATGACCAAATGAATGAATGAAATAACACCAAATATGCATACAAATACTCAAAAAGTTGCAATTTAAGTTCAAAGAGTCTGGTTCACCAAAATGTTTAGGGTAAAATTGGATTTGTTGATCTTTTGTGGTTTAGATGTTAAAATCCTCCTTTCACCCTAACATTGAAGGATCTAGGGTCAAGTGGCGAGCACTATCATACCCTAGGTCACTTGCAAATGAGGGGAAGCTTGAATTAGGGAATTAATTATCAATTTTTCCTTCTCCTATGCTCAATTGACCATTAAAACCCTAATTATGCAAATATGACAATAAATTATCGAATTACGGAAAAAGCTCTTATAGACGGGAGTAAAATACCAAATTACAGAATACCTATTTTTGGGGTTCTGAAGCAAAATAGTCATACATTGGAGCGGATGCCCAAGTCCAAGGTACGTACTTTTTCAGGGAATTTGGACCTCCTTCGGACACTAATCAGCACTATAACTTCTATTTTCCAGAATCAGTCTACGAAGGACACTGGAGAGAGAACCCTAGTCCTAGAAGTGCTCCTTTGTTCATCTTTTCTTCAGATCGCGAATCCCTGATGTCTTTCCAGCCTTCCTACAACTCCACTTTTCCCAGATGCAACACCTATAACCTACAATTGCAAGACTTGGTTTGGGGGTTGTGGTGTGTATAGGTTTGCCTCAGTTAAACCCTGGAGGACACTTAAGTCTCCAAACACCATTGTCAGATGAAGAGGGCATTCCCTTGTGAGGTAGCGGCCAAAAACCAAAGGAATCAATGATAAAAACATAATGATATGTCACCTTGTAGTGAAGCTTTCATGGAGCAAGATGGTCTTCATTCCATGAAGGAATTGATACTCAAATCTGCAAATATTAATGCACAAAACACACAAGTCTCCTCTTGCAACACAATAGAAAGCCTTGAATCACCTTGAGAATGCCTAGAGTTCACAATGATCATCTAATTGAAAATCACGTTTACAAATGAATGCCTACATATGTTTATATATGCATCTACAAGCACTCCTGCAAAGATATTTGAAATTCAAACTTACCATGTCGGCAAAGGGGCCCAATAATGGTCACTAACCACCCAGAAATTGAGTCTGCCCTAAAATAGGGGAGGACTAGGGCAAGGGCGCCCAAGTCCTCTCCCCCTATTTTGGGTAGGGTATAGCTCAAGGGGTCCTCCTAGGTCCTATTTGTCATGGGACTTAGGTCTCATTCCTTCAGGATGCTAAAATATGAACTAAAATGTCGTAAATGCACTCTAAAGACCCAGGAGCTAAACCTTATGAGGAAAAATCTCCTAAGGGGACATTTTCTAATGTTACAGGAAGAAAATAAATTTATTTAGTATGTGAGTTTCCCAACATTCATGGAGGATGAGTGGATCTAGTATGTGTTAAGCAAGATTCATGATGAGTTCATGTGGCTTGATAGACCTTTCAAGATTACAAAAGATACTATTAGGGTAGTCACTGGATTATGTTCTACTGGATCAGTACCTCTATTAAAAGCCGTGAAGAATGATATATTAATTATGGCAATCGGAGCAAAGTTTGATAAGAGAGCCTTGACAATAAATGATATTGAGGATTATGCTGTGAGATTTGCCTCCATGGTATTGGGATACAAAGTTTATTTCACCAATCGGGAGAACTATGTGTCAGGCATGGCCATTTACACAGCCTATCAAATGATCAAGGAAAATGCTGATTATGACCTCTATGAATTGCTTCGTCAAGAAGTAATGGAAAATCTTAAGAAGACAAAAGAAGGTAAATACCCCTTTAAATTTGGCACACTGATCATGTGTCTATTTTTCTATTTTATGTAAGAGTTGCTTGGTATGAAGAACCTATTCTAGACTAGTGATAAACCTGTCATAGTTCAAATTAGAAATTTGTTGAGTAGTATAGGCACCATTGATTCATAGAATACAACACTATAGGGTTATTTCAAGAATTTCCAAAGATCAATGCATGGCAGAGAAAGAATTCCCAAAACTATTGTTGAAAAATACAAGAATACAATTTTCTATATTGTGACAAAAGATCAATGCATGGCAAATGATGAGGACATATCTCTATCGGAGATAAGCCAAAATCAAGAATCTGAAAAGAGTGATCAAGTCCACAACATTGATATAGTGGATATGAAAGATCAAGGCAATATTGAAATTGATTCACCTTCTGTATAACAGGATAAAGGTGAAGAGATCAAGGAAGAGAAGGACTCCACTCCAGAGAAAAAACACAGATCAACAGGAAAATAAGGGCATAGAACCTCTGGATCAAAGTCGAAGAGAAATATCAGAGAATGCAAGACACTATGGATATCTCTAATAGGAAACAAATGGTAGATGAATTTGTACTCCCTCAAGGCCCAATCAACTTGGCCTCATTGTCATCTTTCCAAAAGTTCAAGCTAGTATCTATGGTTCAGGCCAAAGCACAAGAAGAGTTGTTACAATCACATGGTCAAGATAACAAATTGATAAATGAAAAATCTACTGTCTTGGAAAAGCTGCTAGTGCCATCACTTCAAAGGGATATCTCATTATCCCCTACTAACTATCTCAAGAAGCTGTTAAATTATCTAAGTATACATTTTCAATCTTTTGAAAAATCTGCAGAAGTAAAAGTAAGGAAAGAAATTGATGATAGAATATTGGTTGCATTAAAGAGCATGATAGATCAAGACAAAGTTTTTTTAGATAATGGAATTAAGAACATACAAAGTGCCATTGAAGAATCCAACAAAATATACAAATTTTGTTTATCCTGGCCAAAGATCACAAAGGAACTATAAGATAAAATCAAAGACTTAGAACTCAAACTGTTGAACATCTCTAAGACATATAATCCAGCAGCCGAGTTAATAAATGCCAAAGAAACATAAGTTGCAAATATCTATAATGATCTAAATACTCTAATGAAGAAAAAGGGAGAGTTCAAAGAAAACTTGTGCTAGCTGAAATGATTGATAAGTCCAAAGATTTATTCCATGACCAATTTGGCAGATGAGGCATGAAATATCAAGCACAAATTGACACACCATCAGATCCTCAGAAGGCAGAAAAGATAGTATTTTTAATAAATAGCCACATCCAAATTTTAGAAAGTGCAAGAAATAGATGTAATGGAGAGATAATGCTAATAAAGACTATTTATAGTGACATTTTACCTTCAAACACAAATTAAGATTCGGATTGTGCTTGTAAATATGCGGTAGAGTATATAAATTTTTGAATTTTTGGATTTTGGATCATACCCTTTGCCATTGCTGTCAAAGGGGGAGAAGTGGATCAATGAAAAATGGATAATCATCTTAGAGGGAGCAAGGAAGCACAATGCACATAGTAAAAGGGAGTAGTCAAGCATTTTTCACTAATTGTTGCCATCAATACTAAAGGGGGAGATTGTTGGCAAGAGACACTGCTCTAGTACGGATCTATATGTTATCATTGATGGAAACAAAGCTCAAAAATCCTATCACCATGACAAGAAGAGATATCTTCAGAAGAACATATTAGATTCCAAGTCTAGTTGTCATGAAATGGATAAGTATGGAAATTATGTAGAGAAGAAGACAGAAAGTCAACAAGTATGCATCCGCAGATAATGATCTAGTAATCTGGTTCAAGTATGATGTTTGTTGATGTTTGATAATATTATGCCTTAGAGATTAAGTCCTTATTCTCTCCAGAAGTCATCTTGAAGAAATATCGAAGTCCGGGAAAGCAAAGGTATATCAGGAACAATGAACAGGGTCTAGTGCAGAGGTCCACATTCCTCCATAGTTAAGTATTTCGTTATGCAGTTTTGAGGTATTGTAAACACTTGTATGAAATGTCTTATTCTAGAATTAGATCTAAAGTTCACTGGAAGGATAGATACAAGTGGCTAAGTATCAGCATAGTCTTTGACAAAGACAAAGTCTAAGTTCCGATGGTCCGCATTTCTCCTCAAGTTGATATAATGGCTTGCAATTCTAAGGGTAAGATTCAGAATATATAAAGAGTCCTTGAAATGATTTGGAAGGTGTTTTGAGATCCTCAGTAAAAGTTGTAAGTCAACAGATGAACCAGTTAACCATGCACTTGAGGAACAAGCCGACTGGTGAAGAAAATCCTGATGCAGAGAAGAGTTAATATGTGAAGGATCCAGTTAAGTGATTTAGTGGTTAGAGTTGACCCATGTGAATATATTTGGGAAAAGATCTGGGTCTGCACAACACATAGTGTATTGGATTGACCTGACAAGGTACATCTTTTTATGTACATGTTTCATTCTTGGATGCCAACCTGACTATGGATCAAATCATGATGCGGATATATATGAGCAACGAATTTTAGTTGTGTGTAGAGTAGTGATGAGGATAATAATGAAAATATGTCAATAATAGAGTAGTAACATAGATAAGAGAGAATGAAGACCTGGGATTCAGAGTTCAAGCATTTAATAGCTGCACTTGGCATAAAGGCAGATGCTTAAGTAGTATGTAGTTTCCTATTGGAGAAAATTATTATAGTGAGCTAGCAGTGAGATTTCATTAGGGTTTAACAGCCCTTAGGGTTTAACAACCCTTATTGTAATCTTGTTAGGTTTAGGGTTGAGGTACTGAGCCTACTAAACTTAGTTGTACATCATGGTTGTGAGCCTGCATGTTCTAGGCCCGTGGAGTGACCAAGCCTAAACATCATTTTTTATAAGATTGCAATATATACTTGAGATATAATCCTCTCCACGGTTTTTCCCTCCTTGGGTTTTCCACATAAAATCTTGGTGTTATGTGTCATGCTTTTATCGATGTTCTTTAGTTGTATATTTTGTTTCTATTAGATTATTCTTTTGAAATGGTTAAAAGTAAAAGTGCAAGAAAAGAATTATAGAACACTAATTCACCCCCCCTCTCAGTGTTCCTGATAATCAACAGATCTAAGGTCATCCAATTCCAAAGTTCAACCTTCTTATAGTACTCATTAGGAGCATAGATTGAGCAAATGCCCACAACCAAGACACCTACATCTAAAGTTAACCAAATGCATCTATTGCAAGGTGAATGTCTTGAATCTCTAAGAAGATTTTCCCATTTCCTATTTAATACAATGGCATTACCTCCTTTGCCTCTCTCATGTTTGGTGGTGAAAGCAGTGGCCTCTCTCCACACAAATCTTAAGGTGTTTTCCATCATAAACCTGTCAACTTTAATTTCTTGAATCATCAAGATGTCCATATCCTTGTTCTTATTGCAAAAGTCTATAACAACATACTTTCTGTTTGGGGACTCTAAACCTCTAACATTCCAACTAAAATAGTGAATGTTCTTCATCTAAAACTCTTTTTAGGTGGATTTGGGGTTCTCCCCTTTCCTAGTGCTATCAAAATATCTAGGAATAAGATCATCCTTTCTCTTCTTTCCTAGTTTTTCTAAGCTATTGGTTCTTCTCATATTGTTTATTTTCTTACCTTTCTCTTCTGATTTATCTTCTTCTTGTAAGTTATTCCCCTTTTCTAGCCTCTGCTATGAGATCCTCTTATCTCCAATAGAGGTAAAAGCTGCTTTCATGTTGCCTTGTTTGTGAACTTCAGAATCTACCCCTCAAGGATATGTCTCTTTCCTATTTTTTTACAACTCCTCCTTCAACTTATCTAAATTATTCCTTTTCTTTGATACCTCTTTGATCTTGGCAAGGGCCAATTGCTAGACATTTTCCCTCCTCACATTTATAAAACCATTATCAGAGTTATAGCCTTGAATATTATTGTCTGGTGCCTTGGTTTGATCCTCACTAAATTTACCATCTTGAAACTGAGTGTTAGCATGAAGCTGAGTTTCTTTAATTTGAGACACAAAGGATGGGTCCTCTTCCATCAAGATTTCATTATCATTTTCTTCCATAGAGAATAAACTAAGATTGCCATCCTAAGTGCTGTCAGAATCCCCATCATCTTGGGTATCACTGCCTAGGACAATAGAAGCCAGTCCCCTAGTGTTTGGTATAGCATTAGTTTTAGAACTCTCTTCCTTTCCATTTGTTTTCTCCTTCCCAAATTTAGGATTACTAATTTTCCTAGATTGGTTATTCAAAGAATCAAGGGGAGGCCCCTAGATTCACTATCCAAGGCCCCTTAAGCCCTAGATTCACATTGATTGGCAACATTCTTATCAATGGCTTCAAAGTCCAAATTGTCTTTTTTGCATTCTTGTTAATGACAAGGCAGTCCCTCCTTTGATGACCATCCATTTTAGATAGAAAACATTAGGTTAACCCTCCTAACCCAACAATTTCACAATGAACGATTTTATTCTCCCAGTTTATTTCAACAATATCTAGTATCTGTGTCTCTGTGTTAAAGGCCACTAATAGTCTTGTATCTAAATGAGGAAGAGTAGTTCTAGTTTCATCAATCTTTAGAATTTTCCCAAAAGGTTTGATAATATGAGGTAGGATGTTCTACAATTAAACAGGAACTTTTTTGACCAATACCCACCTAGGTATGAAGAAAAACTGAATTTCCTTATGAGTAGTGTCCAGAGAACAAGCAAAAGCTTTAAATAAAGCTGACCCAATATTCCCAAAAAAAAATTTACAACCCTCCTTTGCATATGATGATTTTTAAGGAATATGACAAAAATGCCCGCTTGATCCTATAACTAGTTAAAATTTTTGTATGGAGGGAAAGCCAAGAAAAAGCTTCGGATTTGGGTAAAATAGCTTCATTCCAGCAAAGATTAATAGGCCGGTCCGCCTTCAAGCTAAGCGTAGCACTTCTATAACCTTCCTTTACTGTGTAAGATCCTGACTTGGCTTGTGTCTAGATGATTTCATCTCCCTGCTCTTCAAGATAAAATTCCAAATGGCTGAGCCACATGGGGGATTCTTGACCATAAATATTCTCTCCTTTTCCACAGAGTCTAAATATTTGAGTCTCATCAAACGAGCCAACTTCTAGTTAGTTGGCAGAAATCAAAGTCATCAACATTTGTATGCAATGTTTGATGGAGTGCGTGGGAAGATTCGACTTCATTCCATTGCTTAAGTTAAAAATTGATAATATATTTTCATTTGTATTGGCTTTTGATAAGCTACAACTTAGAGAGTGTGGTTGAAGTCAAACACAAATGTCATGAGATCACGTTCCTTGAAGGTCGACTTGACAAATCATGGCCTTCACAAACAACAGAAAATAATAATAATATTTTGATTTCTTGTTGGCCGCGGCTTGTTGGATTTTGATTGAGTCATGAAATTAAAATCAAAATCGATTGCCTTGGGGAGATTAAATAGTGTCAAAGCCACTAATAAAAGATGTAATATGTTTTTTGAGGTGTCACCAGAGAGGGAAGTTGAATAGATGGAATTCCTTCAATTTTCATTTTTCCACAGCAATATAAAAACCAACGACTGGGATAGAAAGTGGGTTGGCTACCAAAAGTTAGTAAAAATTACACAAAGGTGTGTGCAGAGGGGGTGGATACAAAAAAGAGTAAGAATTCCTTATAAAACAAAGCAATTTGAATTGTACAAAAAGAATGAAGAGTGAAAGTCAGTTGATAGTTGATTGAAGGATTGTGAAAAGAAGTGTGTTGCAGAGAATACCAGAGGCTATGTTGGATGGAGAACAACTTGGTTTTTTGCCACAAAGCATTTGAATAGAGATAAGCTTCATTTAAGCACAAATTCATTGTATTTGCAGTGAAAAACTTGAGTAATAAACTGTTGAAGGCTGCCAGTAATAAATTCATTTGAGTTGTGATAAATGAATGGTGAATTTGCACAATTTTGGCTTCCTATAGATGTCATATTTATGTTTACATTGCCCAGATTGCATACTTGAAGTGCTATGTTTGAAAGTGGATATGATTTAGTAATGTTGAGTTCTGCTTGTGATCAATTTGGTGATGTATTGCTGCTAGCGTTGGCTGTCTGGTAAGACCGTGGTGTAGGGGCATCAGGGCCTCAGAAGCATATCTTTTGTCATTTTTGGTTTTAGGTTTGTTAGAGTGTTTTGCAGTCTCATAAGGTCATTTTTGACGATTTAGAATCATATGAGTTCATTTTTGGTGTTTTAATTGGGTTTTTGATTTACAAGTGTAAAGTTGCCAAATGTTGCTAGGAGTTGTCATGCAACTTGGACAAGTTGCCAAAAAGAAAGAAACTATTGCATGTAAACAAAAAACTATTACTTGTCATTGGGATCAGTTGTAAATGGATGAATACACCTTCAAGTGTCAAAGGGAAGTGTGAAAAACTGATTTTTGAAGTTCTTGGTCAATGAAAGCAAGTTTTTTCCTATGATTTTTAATGTTCCAGTCTGTTCTGCTTCATTGTATGGCCTATACGGCCCATTTAGTGATCAGAAACTGATTGAAATTCATTCGCATGTCAATCTAATTTATTTTTATTTTTTTTGCATTGATTTTCATTGAGTTTTTAGTAAGTTATTGCATTTTTCCTTAAAACTACCAAAACCATACCTAGGGTAACTAGTGAGGCAAAATAATTATGTAACTCGGCCTCCCACCGTGGGAAAATAAAAAAAATGGGTGGGAAGGTATGTAATAATGTAATATACCATGTTTTAAGTTTGCATGGCCCCAAGACAAAGGTGGAACGTGTTTTCTTTCACCATTAGGTATGATTTCTGAGTGTATCAAGCCCTCTAGCAGCAGTGAAGGCAGTTTTGAATGAAATAAGGAGTGATTTGGGTTCTTTGTGATTGGTGAAAGTGTTGGAAATGTGTGAGGAGGACTTGCAGACCTGTACCATGGGGTTTTGAGCATTTTTGAAGGGTTAATACAAGTCATTTTATGACTGTCCCGAGAGGACTGTTTTTGCAGTCATAAGCATGGTGCTAGTGTCCAAGCAAGTTGGTGCTTTGAATGAGTCTTGGTAGTTAATACCTGATGGAAAAACCTTTGAAATGTTGTAAGGAGGCCTCCAAGTCAGTGGTTGAGGGTTTGAAGCAGTCTTTATTAGTTTGCCTTTAGGCCATTAATGTTGCCTTTCCTAGTTTGAATAACACAAGTCTTGTAAGCCTCATGAATTGTTACATTGTTGAGCCTCCACAAAGAAGTTGTAAAGATTTCATTTGTGGAAAGTTTTGATTTTTCACATTATTGATTTTTGGTGACTTGAAAATGGTTTAATAGCAAGTTAGAAAGTTTTTTGTGGCATAACACAGTCCCTACTAGCAATGGATAACATTCATCATCTCTATTGCAGGTTATATTGAAGCCCTCTTCAAGCACCAAGCCAAGTGGGGGATCAAGTTCTTGAAATTTTCCACTAGGTCATGCCTTCTCCTAAAGTAGATTGGTTGACATCATGTAGTAGGTTTAAACTATGGTTATTTTACTATGAATATATAGAATCTATGTATCAAGAACCATTAGTGCTAGGAGCATTACTATTAAAAACATGGAAATAGAAACAACAGTGCCTCTAGAAGGTTTTTGTTAAACATCCCATGTGGGATTTTCTAGTCTACACCCCAATAATGATTTTGATAGCAAGCCCTCCATAATGGAGTAGCCAAAAATATCTTTTTCTTTCTTGGTTTGAATATAATAAGTATGGCCCCTAAGGCCAATTTCATTGATAAAAAAATCAAACAATTCTTAAGTAAAATTAAATAATGTAAAAAATAAAACAAGTGTCCATGTAGTGGCAACTACATGGCTTTGTAGTATTGTAATAATCACATTTATTTTGTAACTAAGAAATATTAGAATTTTGGAAGAATATTAATTAATGTATTAAATTTTAATCTAGTATAGATATATTAAATCTATCTACATTAAAAAATAAAAAATATGTGCTATTTTATTTTTATAATAGTTGAATTTTTTTTTAATTTAAAACTAATTTGAAATTTTATTTATTTTTACTTACTTAAGTGATATTTTATTTAGTTAAAGATATATTTTATAAATAATTATTATGTAAAAATAACTCACAAAATGGTGAGTTTTATTCTTGATTATTAGAGCATGGGTAAATATATTCCCATACAAATGATTGGTATCATCAATGAGTTATTTTACATCAGTTTGTTTTTTAAAAGTACTAATGAAAGTTAATCTATGTAATGATGGATTACTAGCAAGACAATTTTAAAGAAAAACTAAGTGCCTGGGTTAGAAGCATTGAACTATTTCTATGTGTAACTGTGATTTTGAGAATAAAACTGAGATATCTTTGTCCATTGTTTGTTGCTTAAGCTAATAACACAGCTCAATGTTTTGTCTACATGTCTTGATTACACTTGTAATTTTTCTATTGTTTAATATATTTTTCCAGTTATTACTTAACTATTATTTGAGAGCAACAACCAATTATTTATGAATACACTCTTCAATTAAAGATTAGATATTTAGTTGCTCGTACATATAGATGAACACCCAAGTTTTAGTTCCTATAGATATAGAACACTCATTTTTTAATTCCAAATTTCTAGCAAAAAGCATGATTCTAGGAAACAATATTGTCTTTGAGATTCTGTTTTATGTTGCTTGCATCTAAGAAAGTGTAATGCCTATGTAGTCATGCATTTAATATTTGTATCCCATTTCTCCATGTTTTAGCAAAGAGCATGTTTCTAGAAAATAATATTACCCTTTAGATTGCATTCTTTTGTTATTTGTATCTAAAATAGAGTAATCTTTGTAGTTGTGCATTTAATATTTGTATCACATAATTTTTATTAAAAAATAGTTAAATTGATTGTTTATTCAATAATGTTTGATATGGACACTAATTAAAAGACATAAGTGACATAAACTCTCCCTCTAATATACTAATTTTTCACACAATCTAGTTGCTTTAGTCGTGAGACCCCCAAGCTGTCTTGTTGAATCATTGCCAAAATATATACAGAGTTTTGTGGTGAATGTCAGATTCAGAACTTTCTTTTAATTAACCGATAGGCTTATTAGTGGCAGGTTTTTGCTCCTGGAAATCATTGGACGCTGAAATGTCGGACATTGGAAAATGTTTTCATCGTTAGGGTTTGTCATTTTCGCAAGCCGGTAACTGTTAGTTTACGAATGCTCACTCTCTGGTTGCCCAATCCTTGGATCATTACAGACAATATAAGTGGGCAATCCCCCAATGTACCTAAGAAGGGACTTGCATCACCGGTACTGATAGTTGGAATCATATTTGCAGTTTATCTAGAAATTTTACTGGTAGCAGCGCATTTGTTTTACAGAAAATTTCAAGGTGGGGCTCTTTGCAGGAATGTCGGATTCAAGGACAACAGCTATCCCAGTGATGAATGGCCATGGCAGTTGACTGCATTTTAGAGACTAAGTTTCACAAGCACAGACATACTGGCCTGCATAAAGGAAAGCAACATCAGAGGAATGGGTGGAACAAGAACCGTTTACAAGGCAGAGATGCCTAGCAGTGAGATCGTTGTAGTGAACAGGGTCTAGTGCAGAGGTTCAGATTCCTCCACAGTTAAGTATTTTGTTATGCAGTTTTGAGGTGTTGTAAAGACTTATATGAAATGTCTTATTCTAGAGTTAGGTTTAAAGTTCACTGGAAGGATAGATACAAGTGGCTAAGTATCAGTATAGTCTTTGACAAAGACAGAGTCTAAGTTCCGATGATCCGCATTTCTCCTCAAGATGATATAATGCCTTTCAATTCTAAGGGTAAGATTGGGAATATTTAAAGAGTCCTTGAAATGATTTGGAAGGTGTTTTGAGATCCTCAGTAAAAGTTGTAAGTTAGCAGATGAACCAATTAACCATGCACTTGAGGAACAAGCCGACTGGTGAAGAAAATCCTGATGCAGAGAAGAGTTAATATGTGAAGGATCCAATTAAGTGATTGAGTGGTTAGAGTTGAACCATTTGAAAATGTTTGGGCAAAGATTTGGGTTTGCACAGCACATAGTGCATTGGATTGACCCGACAAGGTACATCTTTTTATGTACACATTTCATTCTTGGATGCCGCCCTGACTATGGATCAAATCATGATATGGATATATATGAGCAATGAATTTTAGTTGTGTGTAGAGTAGTGATGAGGATAATAATGAAAATATGTGAATAATAGAGTAGTAACATAGATAAGAGAGAATGAAGACCTGGGATTTAAAGCTCAAGCATTTAACGGCTGCACTTGGCATAAAGGCAGATGCTGAAGCAGTATCTAGTTTCTTGTTGGAGAAAATTATTATAGTGAGCTAGTAGTGAGATTTCATTAGGGTTTAACAACCCTTATTGTAATCTTGCTAGGTTTAGGGTTGAGGCAGTGAGCCTACTAATCTTCGTTGTACATCATGGTTGTGAGCCAGCATGTTCTAGGCCCATGGAGTGACCAAGCCTGAACATCATTTTTTAAAAGATTGCAATATATAATTGAGAGGTAATCCTCTCCATGGTTTTTCCCTCCTTGGTTTTTCCACATAAAATCTTGGTGTTATGTGTTATGCTTTTATCGATGTTGTTTAGTTTTGTATTTTTTTTCTATTGGATTATTCTTTTGAAATGGTTAAAAGTAAAAGTGCAAGAAAAGAATTATAGAACACTAATTCACCCCCCCTCTCAGTGTTCCTGATAATCAACAGATCTGACGTCATCCAATTCTAAAGTTCAACCCTCTTATAGTACTCATTAGGAGCATAGATTGAGCAAATGACCACAACCAAGCCACCTACATATAAAGTTGACCAAATGCATCTATTGCAAGGTGAATGTCTTGAATCTCTAAGAAGATTTTCCCATTTCTTATTTAATACAATGGCATTACCTCCTTTGCCTCTCTCATGTTTGGTGGTGAAAGCAATGGCCTCTCTCCACACAAATCTTGAGGTGTTTTCCATCATAAACCTGTCAACTTTAATTTCTTGAATCATCAGGTTGTCCATATTCTTGTTCTTATTGCAAAAGTCTCTAACAACATACTTTCTATTTGGGGACTCTAAACCTCTAACAGTCCAACTAAAATAGTGAATGTTCTTCATCCAAAACTCTTTTTAGGTGGATTTGGGATTCTCCCATTTCCTAGTGCTATCAAAATATTTAGGAATAAGATCATGCTTTCCCTTCTTTCCTAGTTTTACTTAGCTATTGGTTCTTCTCATATTGTTTCTTTCCTTACCTTCCTCTTCTGATTTATCTTCTTCTTGTAAGTTATTCCCCTTTTCTAGCCTCCCCTATGAGATCCTCTTATCTCCAATAGAGGTAAAAGCTACTTTCATGTTTCCTTGTTTGTGAAGTTCAGAATCTACCCCTCAAGGATATGCCTCTTTCCTATTTTTTTTAGAACTCCTCCTCAACTTATCTAAATTATTCCTTTTCTTTGGTACCTCTCTGATCTTGTCTAGGGCCAATTACTCAGCATTTTCCCTCCTTCTCACATTTATAAAACCATTATCAGAGTTATAGCCTTGAATATTATTGTCTAGTGCCTTGGTTTGATCCTCACTAAATTTACCATCTTCAAACTGAGTGTTAGCATAAAGCTGAGTTTTTTTAATTTGAGACACAAAGGATGGGTCCTCTTCCATCAGGCTTTCATTTTCATTTTCTTCCATAGATAATAAACTAAGATTGCCATCCTAAGTGCTGTCAGAATCTCCATCATCTTAGGTATCACTGCCTAGGACAATAGAAGCCAGTCCCCTAGTGTTTGGTATAGCATTAGTTTTAAAACTCTCTTCCTTTCCATTTGTTTTCTCCTTCCCAAATTTAGGATTACTACTTTTCCTAGATTGGTTATGCAAAGAATCAAGGGGAGGCCCCTAGATTCACTATCCAAGGCCCCGGAAGCCCTAGATTCACATTGATTGGCAACACTCTTATCCTTGGCTTCAAAGTCCAAATTGTCTTTTTTGCATTCTTGTTAATGACAAGGCAGTCCCTCCTTTGATGACCATCCATTTTACATACAAACATGAGGTTAACCCTCCTAACTTGACAATTTCACAATGAATGATTTTGTTCTCCTAGTTTATTTCAACAATTATAGTATCTGTGTCTCCGTGTTAAAGGCCACTAATAGTCTTGCATCTAAATGAGGAAGAGCAGTTCTAGTTTCGTCAATCTTTAGAATTTTCCCAAAAGGTTTGATAATATGAGGTAGGATGTTCCAGAATTGAACAGGAACATTTTTTTACCAATACCCACCTAGGTATCAAGCAAAACTGAATTTCCTTATGAGTAGTGTCTGGAGAACAAGCAAAAGCTTTAAATAAAGCTGACCCAATATTCCAAAAAACAAATTCTACAACCCTCCTTTGCATATGATGATTTTGAAGGAATGTGACAAAAATGTCCGCTTGATCCTATAACTAGTTAAAGTTTTCTTATGGAGGGCAAGCCTGAAAAAGCTTCGGATTTGGGTAAAATAGCTTCATTCCAACAAAGATTAATAGGCCAGTCCACCTTCAAGCTAAGCATAGCACTTCTATAACCTTCCTTTACTGTGTAAGATCCTGACTTGGCTTGTGTCTAGATGATTTCATCTTCCACATTTGCAAAGACAACCATCCTTTTGTCCAATAACATACTCAGCATTCTCTTTTGATTACATGGGAAGTCACAGTCTTGAGTGCTTTTCCAAGTGATTTTTTAATAGCTCGATCCCCCTTCAATGACCCAATAATCCATCACCTTCAAACCCTAATGACTTTTTAGATACTCCTTGGATTCATAAAGATCTTCCCAACCTAAGAGTTTGTGCTCCCCATTCCAAGAGTCCTCCCAAAAATCTACTTTTTGCTCAAAAACCCAAGAAAGCTAAGGCAATAGGATCTCCCTGGTCTTCAAGATAAAATTCCAAATGGCTGAGCCACATGGGGGATTCTTGACAGTAAATATTCTCTCCTTTTCCACAGAGTCTAAATATTTGAGTCTCATCAAACGAGCCAACTTTTAGTTAGTTGGCAGTGTAAATTCAAATCGAACTTATGATCTCTAACATTGATAACTTCTGAATGTTTGATATTTGTATTGCAGACTGAATTTATTACTTTCTTTTATTTTGTAGATGCAATTTCCACTTCTCATACACTTCTGATTTCTGTGTCTTTTCAATGGTATTGCAAGGCAAAGACGTTGATATATATATGAGTGACAGTAGGAGTCACATCTATGATAGACGTGACTCCTCAAGGAGTGACGCCTATCAAAGGTGTGACTTCATCACCTTTCCATTGTTTTAGCAATTGCTAATCACCGTTTGAATTGTAGTCGATGTTTATACTTTGGTAATATATCATTCGATCGTGCTAAATTCATATTTATTTTAACATACCTTATATATTAAGTATGAATATAAAAGTAATATTTAATATTACTTATATATTCATATTTATTATGATCATAATAAATACGTTATCTGATCGAAGCTACAAACAACTCAACACTCCCTCTTAGCTCGGAAAGATAACAATATCACAATAATCTCTATGAATATCAATTATCTGATCTGTAATGAATTACTCAAAGTAATTTAATATCACATAACTCATGATATATAGTATCACCTATCTCGTGATATGTAGCATCACCTACCTCATGATACTAAAGGATATACTATACTCGAGAACATTACATTCTCCTTATATATCCTAGTTATGGTATGTGCACTGACATTAAGTCACATAATGTCTACCATAACTTAATCATGATAACTCCATGATTCATACAAATATCAGGTCACATGACATTAGTCTAATGAACATTATAAGATCGTCACCTTATAATGTTAGGTACAAGTGTAGATTATCCAAAAAATCGTCACTTTTTAGAAATAAACATAGAATGGTTAGGCCCATAATGTCATAGAGTCACACATATGACACGAGACGTTTACACATTAAACATCTTTAATATATTAGTACAAATCAATTAGAATCTTTCATTTCAATCATACCAAGATTTTTCCTGAAGTATTCAACTTTCACCTTGAGGAGTGGTTTGGTAAGAATATCTGTAGTTTGATCTCATGTACTGATATATTCCAATTGAATCACTTTCCTTTCCACCATATCATGCACATAGTGATGAGGAATCTCCATATGTTTAGATCTATCATGGAATACTGGATTCACAGATAGCTTAATACAACTTTGATTGTCGCAGTGGATGATAGTTGGTTTCAGAGGTTTACCAAATAATCCCACAAGCAATTTTCTAAGCCATACTGCCTCTCTAGCAGCCATAGAAGCTGCAATATATTCGGCTCCTATAGAACTCTGAGCAACTGAAGACTATTTTCTACTAATCCACGATATCATTACTGACCCTAAATTGAAACAACATCTGGAGGTGCTCTTCCGGTCAGTTACACTTCCAGCCCAATCTGAATCTGTGAATCCATGTAGATCTAAGTCAACCTTTTCATACTTTAAGCCATAATTTAGAGTACCTTGAAGGTATCTCATTATATGCTTCACAACCACAAGATGTATCTTCTTGGGGTCACACATAAACTGACTTAAGGCATTTACAGCATAGCAGATATCAGGTCTGGTATTGACCAAATACATCAAGGATCCAATTATCTGTCTGTAAAGAGTGGGATCTGCCAATGGAAAATCTATTGTTGCTTCCTTCAATTTATGAAGATTTGTTTCCATGGGGGAAAACATAGGTCTACATTCCATCATACCAAACCTTTTTAATATATCAATTGTGTACTTCCCTTGGTTTAGAATAGTACAGTCTAATTTCTGCCATACTTCTAGTCCAAGGAAGTAGTGTAATAGACCTAAGTCCTTCATGTCAAATTCTAAAGCTAGATCTTTCTTACACTGATCAATAAGGTGATCTTCTCTTGTAATCAATTGATCATCAACATATAATATCAATATTAACATATCACCTTTGCTTTGTTTGAAGTAGAGATTTGGATCTGCATCATTCTTTGAGAAGCCTAATCTCAAGAGGTAACTATCAATTCTTTCATATCAGGCTCTGGGGGCCTGTTTAAGTCCATATAAAGCTTTCTTTAATTTACATACATGGGATCCTACATTGTGAATCTCAAATCCTTTGGGTTGCTCTAAGTAAACCTCTTCTTCAATGGTTCCATTGAAGAAAGTAGTTTTTACATCCATTTGATGGACTTTCCACCCTTTGGCTGCTGCAATAGCTAGAACTAACCTGACTGATGTATATCAAGCAACTGGAGTGAAGGTTTCATCGTAATCAATTCTTTCCTTTTGTGAAAATCCTCTGGCTACAAATCTTGCTTTGTATTTCCCTATACTGCCATCTATAGTATGTTTGATTTCAAATAGCCATTTTGAAGAAACAACAGATTTCCCTTTTGGTCTAGGTACTATATCCCACACATCATTCTTCAGGATGGATTGATACTCCTCTGTCATGGCATCCTTCCATATTTGGTGCTTAAGAGCTTCTATAGCACTAGAAGGTTCTTATTTAATGAATTCACTCATTAAAGCTACATAACTAGAGAATCTCTTAGGTCTTGTCCTTTCCCTAAAAGTTCCTGATGGAGCGACATAATTTTTAGCTTCTTCCATTGTTTTGGTGGCCCAGAGTGGTCTTTTCTTGGGATTTTCTAGTGATGTGATTTGTTCATGGTTTACATTTTCCTCAGGATACTCCCTCTGAAACTCGGGTGCAGGATCCTCTTCTATGCCTGAGTTGGAAGTTTGAATTTTTGACTCAATATAATTTCTGGCTCTTTTGAAAGCTATGTCTTCCTCAAAAATCACATCTCTGCTTAGTTCAATTTGTCTTTGACTAGGTATATATATTCTATAATCTTTTGATGTTTCACTATAGCCTACAAAGATGCCTTTCATCCCAGAAGGTTCTAGCTTAGTTCTTTTCTCTTTGGGCACATGAATGTAAATAGGACAACCAAATATCCTTACATGACTAATGTCTGGTTTTGTGCCAATGAAGGCTTCTTCAGGAGTTTTGTCACCAATATGAGAGTGAGGAAATCTATTCTGTATATAGACAGCAGTACTAGATGCTTCTGCCCAAAGTGAAGTGTCTATATTCTGATCAACATAGCCCTAGCAGCTTCTACAATGGTTCTATTTTTTCTTTCTGCAACTCCACTTTGTTGAGGATTATAAGGTACAGTGAACTCCCTCCTAATCCCAGTGTTTTTACAAAAGTCTTTAAAAATGTTTGAAGTGTATTCACTCCCATTATCTGTTCTTAAGGTTTTGATTTTTCTCCTGGAAGAGTTTTTAGTAATGGATTTGAATTCCTTAAATCTTTTAAGGATATCTTGTGATTCTTTACATTTAAGAAAATAGATCCATGTCTTTTTGGATAAGTCATCAACGAAGATTACATAGTATAGAAACCCACCTAAGGAGGGTACAGACATGGGTCCACATAAATCTGAGTGGACTAGTTCTAATACATTATTTGTTTTGCTAGAACTATTTTGAAAGGACCCCTTTGTATTTTTCCCTAAGGCACACCCCTTGAATACCCCTGAATTACATTGTTTGAGTTTGGGTAACCCTATAACTAGTCTTTCCATGGAAGATAGGGCACGGAAAATTAGGTGTCCTAGTCTTCTATGCCATATTTCATTAGAGTCTACAATTTCATGAATTAGGGCTAGATTTGGTTCCGTACATAAATCATATAAGTACCCTTGTCTATGACCTATGGTTTTGGCTTTCTTAATAGTATAATTCTTTGGCCATCCCAATACTTTGCTATGCATAAAGGTCACCCTATATCCATTATCTTCAAGTGCAGATATGGAGACTAGATTTCTTTTGATGCCTGGGACAAACAATACTCCAGTAAGTTGGATGGAGATGCCAGTCTTTAATTTGAGGGTACATGTGCCAACACCCTTGACTGGATGTACAGAGTTATCTCCAATTGTTACTTCTTTGTCAATCTCTTCTACCATGGTGTCTAGTAGTTCCCTGAACCCTGTGATGTGTCTTGATGACCCACTATCTATAACCCAGGTGTTGGATTTATTTGTTACTTGGTTTGAAAGTGTAGAGTAGAGTACATATTTCTCGGATTCATGCTCCTTTATTTTGGCATAAGATGATTGTTGCTTGGTTCTGTTAGGACATCTAACTGCATAGTGTCCATATTGGTCGCATCTAAAACATTGGATGCGAGAAATGTCTTTCTTGAATGAACCTTTCTCGTGATGATTTTTTCCTCTTCTTAAAGTGTTTCTTCTTCTCTTTCTTGTGAGAGTTTGTATTTAGAACATGAAGATCTTCATCTATATTTTTCTGTTTTGACCCTTTCTTTATCTATCTAGATTCTTCTTGAAGACAGTCTGATCTTAGGCGGTCAAATTTTGGAAATTTAGACCTTGCACTAATGCCTTGAACAAATGTCTCCCAGGAATTTGGTAGACCATCTAGGGCAATAAGTGTTAGTTCCTTTTTTTCAATTTGGTACCCAAGTGTTGATAGTTGATCCCTTAGTGCAGATATTCTCATAAAGTATGGATTGATAGATTCTCCTTTGTTCATACTTATATGATTTATTTCTCTCTTTAGGGATAAGATTCTATTGGAGTTACTAATTTCTTAAGTGCTTTCAAGTAACTTAAACATATGATATGCAATCTCATGTTTTGTCAGAATCGGCATGATATGATCTCTAACTCCATCAACTATGATTTTCATGGCTTTGTCATTTCCTTCAATCCATGTCATTTTATCAGGATCATTCTCTGGTTCTGTTTTGTTTTCTCTCACAAACGAATCAACTTTATTTTCTTTTAGTATTATCATAATTATGAATTTCCATGATGAGAAGTTATTTCCTCCTTCCAATCTATCTTCGAATCGGATTGTTGCTGCCATTTGAGAAATGAGATGTATTAAATCTAAATTTCTCAAGTTTAATTTTTTGCCCAGATTCTGCTTAACCTAGCTCTGATACCATGTAAATTCAAATCGAACTTACGATCTCTAACTTTGATAACTTCTGAATGTTGAATATTTGTATTGCAAACTTAATTTATTACTTTCTTTTATTTTGCAGATGCAATTTCCACTTCTCATACACTTCCGATTTCTATGTCTTTTCGATGGTATTGCAGGGCAAAGATGTTGATATATATATGAGTGACGGTAGGAGTCACATCTATGATAGAAATGACTCCTCAAGGAGTCACGCCTATCACAAGTGTGACTTTGTCACCTTTCCATTTCTTTAGCAATTGCTAATCACCGTTTGAATTGTAGTCAGTGTTTATACTTTGGTAATATCTCATTCGATCATGCTAAATTCATATTTATTTTAACATACCTTATATATTAAGTATGAATATATAAGTAATATTTAATATTACTTATATATTCATATTTATTATGATGATAATAAATACGTTATCTCATCGAAGCTACAAACAACTCAACAAGCAGAAATCAAAGTCATCAACATTTCTTTACAATGTTTGATGGAGTGTGTGGGAAGATTCGACTTCATTCCATTGCTTAAGTTAAAAATTGATAATATATTTTGATTTGTATTGGCGTTTGATAAGCTGCAACTTAGAGAGTGTGGTTGAAGTCAAACACAAATGTCATGAGATCACGTTCCTTGAAGGTCGACTTGGCAAATCATGGCCTTCACAAACAATAGAAAATAATAATAATCTTTTGATTTCTTGTTGGCCATGGCTTGTTGGAGTTTGATTGAGCCATGAAATTAAAATAAAAATCAATTGCCTTGGGGAGATTAAATAGTGTCAATGTCACCAGAGAGGGAAGTTGAATAGATGGAATTCCTTCAATTTTCATTTTTCCACAACAATATAAAAACCAACGACTGGGATAGAAAGTGGGTTGGCTACCAAAAGTTAGTAAAAATTATAGAAAGGTGTGTGCAGAGTGGCTGGATACAAAGAAGAGTAAGAATTCCTTATAAAACAAAGCAATTTGAATTGCACAAAAAGAATGAAGAGTGAAGTCAGTTGATAGTTGATTGAAGGGTTGTGAAAAGAAGTGTGGAGAATAATACAAGTGTGTTGCAGAGAATACCAGAGGCTACGTTGGAGGGAGAACAACTTGGTTTTTTGCCAAAAAGCATTTGAATAGAGATAAGCTTCATTTAAGCACAAATTCATTGTATTTGTAGTGAAAAACTTGAGTAATAAACCATTGAAGGCTGCCAGTAATAAATTCATTTGAGTTGTGATAAATGAATGGTGAATTTGCACAATTTTGGCTTCCTATAGATGTCATATTTATGTTTACATTGCCCAGATTGCATACTTGAAGTGTTATGTTTAAAAGTGGATATGATTTAGTGATGTTGAGTTCTTCTTGTGATCAATTTGGTGACGTATTGCTGCTAGCGTTGGTTTTCTGGTAAAACCGTGGTGTAGGGGCATCAGGGCCTCAGAAGCATATCTTTTGTCATTTTTGGTTTTAGGTTTGTTAGAGTGTTTTGGAGTCTCATAAGGTCATTTTTGACGATTTAGAATCATATGAGTTCATTTTTGGTGTTTTAATTGGGTTTTTGATTTACAAGTGTAAAGTTGCCAAATGTTGCTAGGAGTTGTCATGCAACTTGGACAAGTTGCCAAAAAGAAAGAAACTATTGAATGCAAACAAGAAATTGTTACTTATCATTGGGATCAGTTTTAAATGGATGAATACACCTTCAAGTGTCGAAGGGAAGTGTGAAAAACTGATTTTTGAAGTTCTTGGTTAATGAAAGCAAGTTTTTTCCTATGATTTTTAATGTTCCAGTCTGTTCTGCTTCATTGTATGGCCTATACGGCCCATTTAGTGATCAGAAACTGCTTGGAATTCGTTGGCATGTGAATCTACTTTATCTTTATTTTTGTTGCATTGATTTTAATTGAGGTTTTAGTAAGTTATTGCATTTTTCCTTAAAACTGCCAAAACCATACCTAGGGTAACTAGTGAGGCAAAATAATTATGTAACTCAGCCTCCGACAGTGGGAAAATCACAAAAACGGGTGGGAAGGTCTGTAATAATGTAATCTACCATGTTTTAAGTTTTCAGGGCCCCAAGACAAAGGTGGAACGTGTTTTTTTTTAACCATTAGGTATGATTTCTGACTGTATCAGGCCCTCTAGCAGCAGTGAAGGTAGTTTTGAATGAAATAAGGAGTGATTTGGGTTCTTTGTGATTGGTGAAAGTGTTGGAAATGTGTGAAGAGGTCTTGCAGACCTGTACCATGGGGTTTTGAGAATTTTTGAAGGGTTAATTCAAGTCATTTTCTGACTGTCCCAAGAGGACTGTTTTTGCAGTCATCAGCATGGTGCTAGTGTCCAAGCAAGTTGGTGCTTTGAATGAGTCTTGGTAGTTAATACCTGATGGAAAAACCTTTGAAATGTTGTAAGGAGGCCTCCAAGTCAGTGGTTGAGTGTTTGAAGCAGTCTTTATTAATTTGGCTTTAGGCCATTAATGTTGCCTTTCCTAGTTTGAATAACACAAGTCTTGTAAGCCTCATGAATTGTTGCATTGTTGAGCCTCCACAAAGAAGTTGTTATGAACATTCAAGCCTCAAGACAAGTCTGCCATGAAGTCTACACTTCTCCAAGGTGTGTTGAATCAAGCCTCAAGAGTTCAATGATTAGGGTCTAGAGTGGAGCACTTAGGTGCATCAAATGAAGTCGGTGTAAGAACCTCATCATTTTGAGTTGTTTTCCTAAAGAAGGTCCTTCCTCTACATCAGACTGTCAAGCTAGGTTGCATCAATTGTCATACCATAATTTTCTAGATCCAAATACCTAATAATATATATAAATATATAGACATAACATGATTGTTCTAGGGGATACTACTACTTCTTTCATAAGAGAAGAGTGCTACTCTCCATCGAAAGCATGGGAAGAGTTAATCTAAAAAACTATTAGAGATAAATACTAATTAGTTTTTGACTTCTCTCGTCATCATTAAGGGATTAAGTATTAGTTCAATTGTAATTAGGATTAAGGGTTGAGGATTAAGCGACTGTAATGAACTGTTAACCCCACTGCCACATGGACATTCATCTGAAAGACTATGAAGTCTTTAAAATATGGGTGTTGCAGCAATTGAGTCCTATTCCATACCCGAAAGAAATTATCACGTTCATCCATGCATTTTGTATATGTATGAACTACAATTATCACTACTCAATTCATGGTGATAATCAACATATATCTCATGTGTTGAATAGTGATAAGGCAAAGTGTCATTTATTAGAATATTTCTATAGTAATGACGTTGCACAAATATCAATTCCCAATCATATCTATCTCAATGCCTTTGACAAGATAATAGGCAAAAACTCAAATCTAAAATGTCATTCAGTGTAATTTATATGTTTATATCGTAATAATATTCACATGCACACACATATCAATGATAGATGCACCCTAGTCAATACTACCTAAAACCACAAAGTTTGTTCACATATCATACTCAACTTATGGAATTATATTAATGTGGTTATTGTGAAGAAATATGATCACTGTCCATTTTGCACATATTAGTTCACATAGTAAGAATACTATGTTCTAATTCAACTACCATTATAATTACCCCCATACATTTCATCATTGGCAACAATTAGTCAAAATCAACTCTTTAAAAAGGATCACCATGTCCTATTGAAATGATAAGGTTCCCATTAGGATAAGTTAACAGAGTCAACTAGTAAAGAGTGGTTCCAAAAGGCATGTATATTAATAATTCCTACAATGTTAGCTCATCAACCAAGAGCTCTCAGGTAAGGTCTTTAACTATTTCTAGTTAACCTCCATACCCTATACCTAACCACTCATATCATGCAAAATATAGTCCTTAACATGGTGAAACAACACATCCTATATCGTGAAACCTAAAATATCAGTCACAACATACAAAAATTAAACCATTAGAGTGTTTTAATACAACATGTTACAAGTGATCATATGAGTTGTAGCCTAAACCACTATAGGGTGACCTCCTCCTTAAAGATTAGCCACCGATGCACAAAGGTAACACCTTTATCTCCTCAAGCCTTCAACCAATGTTCTATATGAAAATAAGTGTATCTAAGGGAATGAGTGGCTAATCAAACACTAATAAGTTTATAATTCTCTAATTCATACCAACAAAAATCAACTACATGGGTAAGCTATTCCATTCCAAGGTGTGTCCAACCTTCATAGGGTAGTTGTTAGTTTTAAGATTCCGTAATTAAGATACCTTGGTATACCAACATTAGCATATCATACATGTCAATGTGAGATTACTCTAATCAACCCATATAGTTCAAGTATTGATCTAAATTCATGGATGTAATTTCTCAATACAAAGAACTATGATTTTTTATAGCTCAAGAAACACTCTAAGAATGTGATTGGAGACGAATAGCATAAGAGACTATAATCAAACATTCATCTTAGTAATAAAAATTCAAGACATCTATTTATTTTAGGGATTCTCATTTTAAAAGCAAGGGGGGGCTTTTCCTAGTAGGTATTTTGAAGATATAAAATGGATGGTGATGATGATGGAAGGTCTTTATGTTAGCACTCTATAAATTTTCAATGTTGCTAAAATAACTTCTCTTTTGGAACTTGTTAATAACTTGCCTTGGTTCAAAATGGTTAAGATTAGTTAATGCTCTCCTCACCTGCTACGCATTGCTTTATGTTTCTCGTACCTAGACTCTTGGGACCTTTTTCAGTACATTTTTGCTTGTGCCGCTCTATTGGATATGTATGTTTAAATGTATGTATTTTTTGGGGGCCTTAATGGTTGGATGCGGCCCCTCTCTCATATTTAATATTTAATAATAATAAACAAATATTAAATATATAAAAAATATATAATAATATATATTTTAAATGGGCACAATAAATCGAGTGCCCTCCCTTATCTTCACATGTCGGCTGCTGTGGGATTAAATAAAACCATATATATGTTCCTCCTCTGTTACCACCGTTATTCAGTTGTAAGAAATTTGGTTGTTAATGTAGCAGTATTTATTCTGTTAAATCCAAGAGGGGTTTGAGGAGGTTTAGAGAAGAAGAAAAAGATGCAGATATTCGTGAAGACCCTGACAGGAAAAACAATCACCCTTGTGGTTGAGAGCAGTGATACAATCGACAATGTCAAGGCAAAAATTCAAGACAAGGAGGGTATACCACCAGATCAGCAGCGGTTGATATTTGCTGGGAAACAGTTGGAAGATGGACGAACTCTTGCAGATTATAATATTCAGAAGGAATCAACGCTGCATTTGGTGTTGAGGTTAAGGGGAGGTATTTCCATCAAGGTGAAAACCCTTACCGGAAAAGAGGTAGAGATTGATATTGAACCCAGTGATACCATCGAGCGGATCAAGAGCGGGTCGAGGAAAAGGAAGGAATACCACCTGTACAGCAAAGGCTCATCTATGGTGGAAGACAAATGAATGATGACAAAACAGCCAAAGAATGTGCTATTGAGGGGGGTTCTGTTCTCCATCTTGTGCTGGCATTGCGGGGTGGTAGGTAATAGCACCAGTGATAGTCGTCATTCTTCTGTATGCAGCAAGTCATAATATGTTGTTTATATCCCTGTTATTGTCAAGGCTTGTATTTGGAAGGAGTGGAGATATTTTTAAATGAAACGAATGATTTTTTTTTTTAACCTAAACACTGCATCTTTAAGAGGGGTGGAGTGGTATTCTTTATAGGAAAATAATAATATTATTAATTTAAATGTATTAATTATGATTTGATATTTTTACATCATAAAGATTTCATTTGTGGAAAGTTTTGATTTTTCACATTATTGATTTTTGGTGACTTGAAAATGGTTTAATAGCAAGTTAGAAAGTTGTTTGTGTTATAACACAGTCCCTACTAGCAATGGATAACATTCATCATCTTTATTGCAGGTTATATTGAAGCCCTCTTCAAGCACCAAGCCAAGCGGGAGGTCAAGTTCTTGAAATTTTGGACATCATTTAGTAGGTTTAAGCTATGGTTATTTTACTATGAATATATAGAATTTATGTATCAAGAACCATTAGTGTTAGGAGCTTTACTATTAAAAACATGGAAATAGAAACAACAGTGCCTCTTGAAGGTTTTTGTTAAACATCCCATGTGGGATTTTCTAGTCTACACCCCAATAATGTTTTTGATAGCAAGCCCTCCATAATGGAGTAGCCAAAAATATGTTTTTTTTTCTTGGTTTGAATACAATAAGTATGGCCCCTAAGGTCAATTTCATTGATAAAAAAATCAAACAATTCTTAAGTAAAATTAAATAATGTAAAAAATAAAACAAGTGTCCATGTCGTGGCAACTACATGGCTTTGTAGTATTGTAATAATCACATTTATTTTGTAACTAAGAAATATTAGAATTTTGGAAGAATATTAATTGTATCATAATAAGTATTTTAATTTTTTTTTATTATATAAGTATTTTAAATTTTGATTATTATAATGTATTATATTAATTAATGTATTAAATTTTAATCTAGTATAGATATATTAAATCTATCTACATTAAAAAATAAAAAATATGTGCTATTTTATTTTTATAATAGTTGGATTTTTTTTTTTATTTAGAACTAATTTGAAATTTTATTTATTTTTAAAAATAATAATGAAAGTTAATCTATGTAATGATGGATTACTAGCAAGACAATTTTAAAGAAAAACTAAGTGCCTGGGTTAGAAGCATTGAACTATTTCTATGTGTAACTGTGATTTTGAGAATAAAACTGAGAGATCTTTGTCCATGGTTTGTTGCTTAAGCTAATAACACAGTTCAATGTTTTGTCTACATGTCTTGATTACACTTGTAATTTTTCTATTGTTTAATATATTTTTCCAGTTATTACTTTACTATTATATGAGAGCAACAACCAATTATTTATGTATACACTCTTAGTTAAAGATTAGATATTTAGTTGCTCCTACATATAGATGAACACCCAAGTTTTAGTTCCTATACATATAGAACACTCAAGTTTTAATTCCAAATTTCTAACAAAATGCATGATTCTAGGAAACAATATTGTCTTTGAGATTCTGTTTTTGTGTTACTTGCATCTAAGAAGGTGTAATGCTTATGTAGTCATGCATTTAATATTTGTATCCCATTTCTTCATATTTTAGCAAAGAGCATGTTTCTAAAAAATAATATTACCCTTTAGATTGCATTTTTTTGTTATTTGTATCTAAAATAGAGTAATCTTTGTAGTTGTGCACTTAATATTTATATTGCATAATTTTTATTAAAAAATAATTAAATTGATTGTTTATTCAATAATGTTTGATATGGACACTAATTAAAAGACATAAGTGACATAAACTCTCCCTCTAATATACTAATTTTTCACACAATCTAGTTGCTTTAGTCGGGAGACCCCCAAGCTGTCTTGTTGAATCATTGCCAAAATATTTATGGAGTTTTGTGGTGAATGTCAGATTCAAAACTTTCTTTTAATTAACCGATAGGCTTATTAGTGGTAGGTTTTTGCTCCTAGAAATCGTTGGACGCCGAAATGTCAGACGTCAGAAAACTTTTTCACCATTAGGGTTTGTCATTTTCGCGGCCAGTAACTGTTAGTTTACGAATGCTCACTCTCTGGTTGCCCAATCCTTGCGTCATTACAGATAATATAAGTGGGCAATCCCCCAATGTACCTAAGAAGGGACTTGCATCACTGGTACTTATAGTTGGAATCATATTTGTAGTTTATCTGGCAAGTTTACTGGTAGCAGCGCATTTGTTTTACAGAAAATTTCAAGATGGGGCTCTTTGCAGGAATGTCAGATTCGAGGACAACAGCTATCCAAGTGATGAATGGCCATGGCGGCTGACTGCATTTTAGAGACTAAGTTTCAGAAGCACAGACATACTGGCCTGTCTAGAGAACGTTAAGACAGAGAAATATAGTGAGACTGTTGGCCTACTGTTACAACAATGTTGGAAATGTAGTACGCCATACAATACCCTTCACCACATACAAGATTCCGTGGATTTTAGACAGGAAATGAAGATAAAAACCTATTTGAGACGAATTGCAAACATGAATTCCTTAATATGCCGAGGTAGCTCAGATACACCATGCTGCTCTCTGTCTCCTTGTCTGCTTCAGCTCTAGAAATAAAATTTCGCATCATACTTTTCAGATCCCACACCGAGGTAGGTCAGATACACCATGCTACTCTGTATCTGCTTGTCTCCTTCAGCTCCAGAAATAAAATTTCCCATCATACTTTTCAGATCCCACGCTTCCTGTTCATGGATAATATTCTTTCAAGCCTGGATTAAGTATGCTCTATATTTCCTTTCTCTGAGTTCACTAAGCTCCCAGATTGACTCGTTTTTATAGGCTTTTTGGCACGGAAAGCTTTGGTTAACGGGCATGTGGTTAAGTGAAGCTGATATGGAGAATTCTAAAACATAATTTTAAAAGGATAGAAGAAAATCCTTGCAATTCAACTCTCTTATTAAAATAATACCTTTTGAAAATATGCCTTGGAAAAATGTGTTTGATGAATGTTGTAAAAGTTTTTACATGAACTCTACACTGTAGATTTATGATACCATTCTTGCATCCTACATAATTTGAGATATCCTAATTCTAACCCTAACCTTGTCCCTAAGCCTAATTCTAACACCAAGCCTAACTTTAACCCTAATCTAGCCCTAAATTCTAACCCTAACCCTACTACTAACAATAATTCTAATCATAATCCTAACTATAATCTAGCCCTAACCCTATTTCTAATTTTAATCTTAAACCTAACCATAATTATAACCCTAACCCTTACAATAATCTTAATGAATGTGTGAATGAATGTTGGCATTCACTCTATGTACATGCATGTATGTGTGAAAAGTTAATTTGGGTACACTTTGTCTAAATGGATGCATGTGGAAGTAGATTATATGACAAACAATGCACACACAATACATCATGAAAAGTACCCTCACCAATAGTAATAGATCCCTTTCCAATCATATTCATATAAGTATTATTACCCATCAAAATAGGTGGCATATCAGAAGTCTCAAAAGTAGAAAATATGGACTGTGAGGAAGCCATGTGATGAGAGACTCCTAAATCAATAAGCGATTTACTTGATCCATGAGATGTAGTTGCACAAAGTGCCTTACCTTTGTATTTTTCAACCCCATTAGCAATGCATGCATGTCCTTTCTTAGTAGATCCTGACTATTTTGATGAAGGAGTAGGAGATTATGAACTAGAAATCAAAGCAAAAGGACTTACATTGAGTTTCTAAACAAGATTCCTCAACTCATCTATCTATTTGATCTTGGATGATGTGTTTTGATTTGGTTGGAATTGATTGGTTTTGGATGATTTGTTTGATTTGATTTGATTAAGGTAGGATAATCGACTTGGATGAGTAAATGGGATAACTTGATCAAGGTTGATTTTGGATGGAAGGTAAGGTATGATGATGAAGAAGATGTATCTATGTGAGATGGTTAATGGGTCACAAGCAAAGGTTAAAATGAATGTCATGGGGATAGCCTAATGGAGGTATAATATTCTAATGTCAAATGTAGATAAGATTTTGTGATTTTGAGGATGTGAGTGGTGGTCAAATGAGGTGATGAAATTGGGTCAATGTCTGATTTTGATAACAAAAGTGAATATTCTCGGATTTGTATGACTTCAGAAATAGGTGCTAAGACAAAAGGTAAAGCGTTGACAAATGAATCTACGTGTTGATAGATGGCATGTATGTGTTAAATCCATTGGTCTAAGCACTAAAGTTGTAGGTATAAGCATTGGCAGATGATGTAAGCACTAGTTGGTGTTTGTAGGCACTAAAGGACAATTCATTTCAGTTTTGATCTACATGTTAAACAATCCTACAAGGGCACTGATACTCATGTTGCAAGCACTGTGGGATAGCTGTATGCGCTAATGGAGTGTGTTTTGGTTTTCAAGATGTTTGTTGGGTTGACTTGGTAAGAGACATTCAAATAATCAACCACAATGGTTGATTTAACAATTTTGGGAATAACGTTGATGGATTTCATGGGTATCGCACAAAAAGACATGCTAAGGAGTTGATCACAATCCTATATTATTCAAGTGTGAGTGACATACATTGTGGATCTCATGAAATGGTTATGGATCAATCTCAACTCAAATTAGAGAAGTGATTCTCACTCTCATTAATACCATAATGCTATAGCTTGGATAGATAGGAAATATATATGGTCATGTACCACCATATACCCCTTACCTTGGGGACTTTCATCTTGCCCAAAGTATCCCCTATCTCAAGTATAACGATACGTGCACGAGCTTCTTCCCCTCCTACTAAAATGGTACACAAGGTATGACAGCTGAAGGTCTTAACTAGGTTCAACAAGTTGCTAGGGGATGTCGCAATATACGCTAGGTACGGGGGATGAATCTATGAAGGGGGGTGTCCCAAGCATCCAACCTAGAGTACCAACCAAACCAAATCTTGGCTGATCGATGGTCTCAAGGTTTTTACTTAGACCGAATGGGATCCTTCCTTTGAAATGAATCTTTCAATTCTCATAAAATTTACATATCATGCCAGAACACACGGTTGAGGTTGTCCCCACAGTGATGAAATCCATGGCAAGCCTCATAAGGGGGAGGAATGTTGATCACTTTTTATCCCCAAGATCATGTGAAGTGCAAGGGGAGAGCATATGTGAACAATACCCTAGGATCAACAAAATAACAAAGAGTGTTCAAGGAAGGTTTTTGATCCCCAAGATCACCCAAGGGTGCGAGGGGAGAGCATACACCTTCCTATTACTCAAAAATCATGACAAACAAATTAATTTACCAACTAACTAATTTAGTGCCTAATTCTAGTTGAGAAATTGGTATTTGAAACGTTGGGCTGCAAGCTCAAATTGTTAGTACTAATTGAAAACAAGTGTCTTGGACAATTAGAATATGCTGTGAAATAAAATATTAGTCGAACAAAATGATGACAAATTGAAAGTTAGTCCCAAATAGACATAGGCACTAAAAATATCTATGTTAGTGCTGACGAAGACACATGCTAAAATAGGCAGTAAAAGCGCTAAAATAGAGACAATAAGCGCTAAATCAGTGATTTTTATGTGTTATAATTGTTGTTTTAAGCGTTGAAACAAGAGGTAGAGGTGCTAAAAAAGCAGCCCTAAGATCTAATCTAGAGAGTATAGGTACTACAATAGAAAAATAAGTGCTAAAATACTGAAAACAAAGACTTAAACATGCTCATATGGGCATTGATTCCTTCTATGCAAATGTTGATCTAACGCCATGAGAATGATAGCTTGTAATTTTGATAAAACCTACAAAACAAAATGTTAAAATCCTGCAAAACAATTTGTTAGACCTATTAGGGGTAGAAGCATAAATCAATTTGAACCATTAGGCTTGAAATGATGTTTTAAATAAATGTTAAATTGACTTGAAAATAGGTGCTAAACCATGGAATATGGGCGCTAAACTACAAAGGACTCTTGCAGATAGAATGTTAGTAAATAGTTAGTCTCTAAATATGTTGGTTGGGCACTGAATCAGTGTTGGCAGAATGATCACTTGTAAATTTGCTAAAACCTTCAAAAATAGAATGCTAAGTTCTCTAAAACATGTCATTAAGGGTCATTAGAAGCCAATAAAATAAGATTAATCAATTTAAACATGAAACTTTAGCCAAGACAACAATAGAAACTTCACTAAATTAGGCAGTAATCCATGATATACATGTGCTACTTCATGGAGTTTCGGTGCAAATCCCTAAAAAATAGGCATTGAAAAGGTGAAAGTTTGCCACAATAGGAAACATGACCTAGGCACTATCCAGAGAGGCAGAGGCACTGAATGGTGAGGTGTAAGCATTGATCCATAGGTGAAAGGATGACTATAGCTTGCACAATAAAATTCAACAAAACATTCACAAAAATTAAAGTTAGGGAGGTGGGTGTCCTACCGAATGTGCCTAAAATATGAGTATTAAAGAGATAAACATAAAAGAATGGTTAGACAAGCCTAATTCACCCTAATTCATCAATCTAAGTCACCTCAAGACTAGGCTAAAGATAAATACACTAAACTAACTAAATTGCACCCTATTCACTATGCAATGCTCTTGATTTACCCTAAGATATACTAGATTATATGCAAATTGCTATTGCTATGTCAAGTGCTCAATGAGACAGAATTTCATTACATTCAAATTGCTTGTTGGAAATGGAGGGGAAGGGCTCAATTTATAAGATTTTAGAGGTGAGGATCGAGGGCTACGATTAAATTTGAGGATCAAGGGCTCACATTGCTTGAAAATCCTCAAGCAAGGAGAATTGGACAAATGGCACAAGGAGATTGCATGAGAATGATACTCCAAAATTCAAGGGAAGATCAAGGGTTGAGATTGAATGGTTGAATGCATGGATGGCTAGGATTGGGTAGGTGTATGACATGTAAGGCCTTATTTATGAAAAGACATGGTTTGAATTTTGTGAGAAATTTAAAATTGGGAGGAGAGGACAAGTGGAATTTTAAATTCCATGGAATAGTGTCACATGTAATTTAAAATTAGAGGAAAGAAGGAAAAGTATGACAAAAGGAAGATTTGCCCATACTTCCAAAGTACCACTTGTTATGTACATGCATGTACATGAGATGACAAGTGACATTCTAGAAGCATGGGGGAAAGGGGTAATCTAGATTTAAGTTTAATTAACCCATGTGCACATATTTAGAAGAAATTAATGATTGATTACAAAAGTAATCAAAGTGGACAAATTAGGTAATTAAATAAATAGTTATATTTATTTAATTTTTTGGAGATGAATGTGAACTATAGTCTTTAAATGGATATTTGATTTTTGGACTATAGTAGAAGAAAGTGATTTTTTTTTCTTGTGATGGGAAGGGACAGGAAAATATTAAGTAGATAATTACAAATTATTTAATTAGCATATGTGTTGGATGGAATAATGGAAATTTTTTAATTTTAATTGATCCATTGAGTGAATAATGATGGAAAGTAGTTGACCATTTTAAGGTCTCTACATTTCTGTCCCAAGCGAGTTCTCTTATAGCAATGGTATACATCTTGATATGTGAATTAGAATCTCCTTCTCCTTTGAACTTTGGAAGATCCAACAATAGTCATGGTAACATCACACTTCTTATGGCCATGTCGAGTGGTTCCTTCAAATATTCCAAATATGTCCCTAAAAAGGCCCTTTGTGATTGTAGAGTTGATAACATTAACCCCATGGGTAGGCTTTGATAGCGCAATGCCATAGCTTTATTTGCTTGACTACCTTGAACTATTTGAGCATTTTGAATTGGAGGGTTCCCATTCGAGAATACGTAGTTACTCCCATTTTGTGATTAGTAGTTAAGGTAAGGGGGATTCTCAGATGCCTCCTAGTCTTGTTCGACTCTAATGTGTTCTTGTGACTTTTGCCTTCTCTCTGGGATGTGTTGTTCTTCTTTGAGAGTCCTAATTCCTTTCACTAATGTTGAGATGAGATCTGCAGGTGTAGGGCCTCTTGGTACTTCTCATTTCTAGGGACCTCATTTCATATGTTGTCATGGTGCAAGCATAACTATTGATGAAGAAGAAATAAAATCAGATGAGGCGATAAAGAAGATGAAGACTGACACCTCAAAAGCCTCAAAAATTAGAAAAAAGGGGCCCTCTAACAAGAATAGAGTTGGGAAAGGATTAAAGCAAGAAGAGATTCAGATAGAGGAAGCTACTATAACTCTTGAAGATGTTCTCAAATCCATAACAATTGACTAAAATATGAAACCCATAGCTTAGTTGTATGATGAATACAATGATCTAGACAAGAGAATTATTGAGACTATTGTTGTAGAATATATAAACATCTACAACAAGGCCCTAATTGAAATTATTACCGATCTACCGCACAGCCTGGGTAACATAATAAGTACAAGAAAAGAAACAACTATGGTAAAAGATGTTGAGCTGAGAGAGCACTCCTTGATACGATTATGTCCAGGGATCACTCCTAAGGAGAAGATCAAAATCTCAAAAGAAATTAAAGATGCCTTCAAAACCAAGAAAATAATGAACTTGTTGATGTTGGGAGAAATTGACAAAGTGGTTAAGGAAACATAGGAAATCACCCTAGTACAATTATAGAAAAACAATATTCCCACTATATGTGACAACAAAGAAGCAAATGATGAGGACATATCTCTATCAAAAATAAGCCAAAATCAAGAATTTGAAAAGAGTGATCAAGTCCACAACATTGATACAGTGGATATGACAGATCAAGGCAATATTGAAATTGATCCACCTTTTGTATAAAAAGATAAAGATGAAGAGATCAAGGAAGAGAAGAAGGACTCCACTCCAGAGAAAAAACATAGATCAACAGGAAAATAAGGGGCATAGAACCTCTGGATCAAAGTCGAGGAGAAATATCAGAGAATGCAAGAGACATTGCGGATATCTCTAATAGGCAACAAATGGTAGTGGAATTTGTACTCCCTCAAGGCCCAATCAACTTGGCCTCATTGTCACCTTTCCAAAAGTTCAATCTAGTATATATGGTTTAGGCCAAAGCACAAGAAGAGTTGTTACAATCACATTGTCAAGATAACAAATTGATAAATGAAACATCTACTATCTTGGAAAAGCTGCTAGTACCATCACTTCAAAGGGATATCTCATTATCCCCTACTGACAATCTCAAGAAGCTATTAAATTATGTAAGTATACATTTTGAATCTTTTGAAAAATTTGCAGAAGTAAAACTAAGGAAAGAAATTGATGATAGAATATTGGTTGCGTTGAAGAGCATGATAGATCAAGACAAAGTTTTTTTAGATAATGGAATTAAGAACATACAAAATGCCATTGAAGAATCCAACAAAATATACAAATTTTGTTTATCCTAGCCAAAGATCACAAAGGAACTATAAGATAAAATCAAAGACTTAGAACTCAAACTGTTGAACATCTCTGAGACATATAATCCAGCAGTCGAGTTAATAAATGCCAAAGAAACATAAGTTGCAAATATCTATAATTATCTAAATACTCTGAAGAAGAAAAAGGGAGAGTTCAAAGACAAGTTGAACTAGCTGAAAGTTTTGATAAGTCCAAAGATTGATTCCATAACCAATTTGGCAGACGAGGCATGAAATATCAAGGACAAATTGACACACCATCAGATCCTCAGAAGGAGGAAAAGATAGTATTTTTAATAAATAGCCACATCCAAATTCTAGAAAGTGCCAGAAATAGATGTAATGGAGAGATAATGCTAATAAAGACTACCTATAGTGACATTTTACCTTCAAACACAAATGAAGATAAGGATTGTGCTTGTAAATATGTGGTAGAGTATATAAATTTTGGAAATTTTGGATTTTGGATCATACCCTTTGCCATTGCTGTCAAAGGGGGAGAAGTGGACCAATGAAAAATGGATAATCATCTTAGGGGGAGCAAGGAAGCACAATGCACATAGTAAAAGAGAGTAGTCAAGCATTTTTCACTAAGTGTTGCCATCAATGCCAAAGGGGGAGATTGTTGGCAAGAGACACTGCTCCAGTACGGATCTATATGTTGTCATTGATGGAAACAAAGCTCAGAGATCCTATCACCATGATAGGAAGAGATATCTTCAGAAGAACATATTAGATTCCAAGCCTAGTTGTCATGAAATGGATAAGTATGGAAAGTATGTAGAGAAGAAGATAGAAAGTCAGCAAGTATGACTCCACAGATAATGCTCTGGTAATGCGGTTCAAGTATGATGTTTTTTGATGTTTGATAATATTATGCCTCAAAGATTAAGTCCTTATTCTCTCCAGAAATCATCTTGAAGAAATGTCTAAGTCCGGGAAAGCAAAGGTATATCAGGAACAATGAACAGGATCTAGTGCAGAGGTCCTCATTCCTCCACAGTTAAGTATTTTGTTATGCAGTTTTGAGGTGTTGTAAAGACTTATATGAAATGTCTTATTCCAGAGCTAGGTCTAAAGTTCACTGGAAGGATAGATACAAGTGGCTAAGTATCAGCATAGTCTTTGATAGAGACAGAGTCTAAGTTCCGATGGTCCGCATTTCTCCTCAAGATGATATAATGCCTTTCAATTCTCAGGGTAATATTGGGAATATATAAAGAGTCCTTAAAATGATTTGGAAGGTGTTTTGAGATCCTTAGTAAAAGTTGTAAGTGAGCAGATGAACCAGTTAACCATGCACTTGAGGAACAAGCTGACTAGTGAAGGAAATCCTGATGCGGAGAAGAGTTAATATGTGAAGGATCGAGTTAAGTGATTGATTGGTTAGAGTTGACCCATGTGAATATTTTTGGGCAAAGATTTGGGTCTGCGCAGCAAATAGTGCATTGGATTGACCTGACAATGGATCAAATCATGATGCGGATATATATGAGCAATGAATTTTAGTTTTGTGTAGAGTAGTGATGAAGATAATAATGAAAATATGTGAATAATAGAGCAGTAACATAGATAAGAGAGAGTGAAGACCTGGGATTCAGAGATCAAGCATTTAACGGATGCACTTGGCATAAAGGCAGATGCTTAAGCAGTATGTAGTTTCCTGATGGAGAAAATTATTATAGTGAGCTGGCAGTGAGATTTCATTAGGGTTTAACAGCCCTTAGGGTTTAACAACCCTTATTGTAATCTTGCTAGGTTTAGGGTTGAGGCAGTGAGCCTATTAAACTTAGTTGTACATCATGGTTGTGAGCCAGCATGTTCTTGGCCCGTGGAGTGACCAAGCCTGAACATCATTTTTTAAAAGATTACAATATATACTTGAGAGGTAATCCACTCCATGGTTTTTCCCTCCTTGGTTTTTCCACATAAAATCTTGGTGTTATGTGTCATGCTTTTATTGATGTTGTTTAGTTGTATATTTTGTTTCTATTGGATTATTCTTTTGAAATGGTTAAAAGTAAAAGTGCAAGAAAAGAATTATAGAACACTAATTCACCCCCTCCCTCAGTGTTCCTAATAATCCACAGATCCAAGGTCATCCAATTCCAAAGTTCAACCCTCTTATAGTACTCATTAGGAGCATAGATTGAGCAAATGCCCACAACCAAGCCACCTACATCTAAAGTTAACCAAATGCATCTATTGCAAGGTGAATGTCTTGAATCTCTAAGAAGATTTTCCCATTTCCTATTTAATACAATGGCATTACCTCCTTTGCCTCTCTCTTGTTTGGTGGTGAAAGCAATGGCCTCTCTCCACACAAATCTTAAGGTGTTTTCCATCATAAACCTGTCAGCTTTAATTTCTTGAATCATCAGGATGTCCATATCCTTGTTCTTATTGCAAAAGTCTCTAACAACATACTTTCTGTTTGGGGACTCTAAATCTCTAATAGTCCAACTGAAACAGTGAATGTTCTTCATCCAAAAGTCTTTTTAGGTGGATTTGGGATTCTCCCCTTTCCTAGTGCTATCAAAATATTTAGGAATAAGATCATCCCTTCCCTTCTTTCCTGGTTTTACTGAGCTATTGGTTCTTCTCATATTGTTTCTTTCCTTACCTTCCTCTTCTAATTTATCTTCTTCTTGTAAGTTATTCCCCTTTTCTAGCCTCCCCTATGAGATCCTCTTATCTCCAATAGAGGCAAAAGCTGCTTTCATGTTGCCTTGTTTGTGAACTTCAGAATCTGACCCTCAAGGATATGCCTCTTTCCTATTTTTTTAGAACTCCTCCTTCAACTTATCTAAATTATTCCTTTTCTTTGGTACCTCTCTGATCTTGGCTAGGGCCAATTGCTGGGCATTTTCCCTCATTCTCACACTTATAAAACCATTATCAGAGTTATAGCCTTGAATATTATTGTCTGGTGCCTTGGTTTGATCCTCACTAAATTTACCATAATCAAACTAAGTGTTAGCATGAAGTTGAGTTTCTTTAATTTGAGACACAAAGGATGGGTCCTCTTCCATCAAGCTTTCATTGTCATTTTCTTCCATAGAGAATAAACTAAGATTGCCATCCTAAGTGCTGTCAGAATCCCCATCATCTTGGGTATCACTACCTAGGACAATAGAAGCCAGTCACCTAGTGTTTGGTATAGCATTAGTTTTAAAACTCTCTTCCTTTCCATTTGTTTTTTCCTTCCCAAATTTAGGATTACTAATTTTCCTAGATTGGTTATGCAAAGAATTGAGGGGAGGCCCCTAGATTCACTATCCAAGGCCCCCGAAGCCCTAGATTCACATTGATTGGCAACATTCTTATCTTTGGCTTCAAAGCCAAAATTGTCTTTTTTGCATTCTTGTTAATGACAAGGCAGTCCCTCCTTTGATGACCATCTATTTTACATAGAAAACATGAGATTAACCCTCCTAACCTGATAATTTCACAATGAACAATTTTTTTCTCCTAGTTTATTTCAACAATATCTAGTATCTTTGTCTCCATGTTAAAGGCCACTAATAGTCTTGCATCTAAATGAGGAAGAGTAGTTCTAGTTTCCTCAATCTTTAGAATTTTCCCAAAAGGTTTGATAATATGAGGTAGGATGTTCCAGAATTGAACAGGAACATTTTTGACCAATACCCACCTAGGTATCAAGCAAAACTAAATTTCCTTATGAGTAGTGTCCAGAGAACAAGCAAAAGCTTTAATAAAGCTAACCCAATATTCCAAAAAATAAATTCTACAACCCTCCTTTGCATATGATCATTTTTAAGGAATATGACAAAAATGCCCGCTTGATCCTATAACTAGTTAAAATTTTCTTATGGAGGGCAAGCCAAGAAAAAGCTTCGGATTTGGGTAAAATAGCTTCCTTCCAGCAAAGATTAATAGGCCAGTTCGCCTTTAAGCTAAGCGTAGAACTTCTATAACCTTCCTTTACTGTGTAAGATCCCGACTTGGCTTCTGTCTAGATGATTTCATCTTCCACATTTGAAAAGACAACCATCCTTTTGTCCAATAACATACTCATCGTTCTCTTTTGATTACATTGGAAGTCACAGTCTTGAGTGCTTTTCCAAGTAATTTTTTAACAGCTTGAGCCCCCTTCAATGAACCAATAGTCCATCACCTTCAAACCCCATTGACTTTTTAGATACTCCTTGGCTTCATAAAGATCCTCCCAGCCTAAGAGTTTGGGCTCCCCATTCCAAGAGTCCTCCCAAAAATCTGCTTTTTGCCCAGAAACCCAAGAAAACTGAGGCAATAGGATCTCCCTGGTCTTCAAGATAAAATTCCAAATGGTTGAGCCACATGGGGGATTCTTGACCATAAATATTCTCTCCTTTTCCACAGAGTCTAAATATTTGAGTCTCATCAAACGAGCCAACTTTTAGTTAGTTGGTAGTGTAAATTCAAATTGAACTTATGATCTCTAACTTTGATAACTTCTGAATGTTGGATATTTGTATTGCAGACTTAATTTATTACTTTCCTTTATTTTGCAGATGCAACTTCCACTTCTCATACACTTCCGATTTCTATGTCTTTTCGATGGTATTATAGGGCAAAGACGTTGATATATATATGAGTGAGGGTAGGAGTCACATCTGTGATAGACATGACTCCTCAAGGAGTCATGCCTATCACAGGTGTGACTTCGTCACCTTTCCATTGCTTTAGCAATTGCTAATCACCATTTGAATTGTAGTCGGTGTTTATACTTTGGTAATATATCATTCAATCATGCTAAATTCATATTTATTTTAACATACCTTATATATTAAGTATGAATATATATAAGTAATATTTAATATTACTTATATATTCATATTTATTATGATCATAATAAATATGTTATCTGATCGAAGCTACAAACAACTCAACACTCCCTCTTAGCTCGGGAAGATAACAATATCACAATAATCTCTGTGAATATCAATTATCTGATTTGTAATGAATTACTCAAAGTAATTTAATATCACATAACTTATGATATATAGTATCACCTATCTCATGACACGTAGCATCACCGACCTCGTGATACTAAAGGATATACTATACTCGAGAACATTACATTCTCCTTATATATCCTAGTTATGGTATGTGCACTGATATTAAGTCACATAATGTCTACCATAACTTAATCATGATAACTCCATGATTCAGACAAATATCAAGTCAAATGATATTAGTCTAATGAACATTATAAGATCGTCACCTTATAATGTTAGGTACAAGTGTAGATTATCCAAAAAATTGTCACTTTTTAGAAATAAACGCAGAATGGATAAGCCCATAATGTCATAGAGTCACACATATGACACGAGACATTTACATATTAAACATCTTTAATATATTAGTACAAATCAATTAGAATCTTACATTTCAATCATACCAAGATTTTTCCTAAAGTATTCAACTTTCACCTTGAGGAGTGGTTTGGTAAGAATATCTACAGTTTGATCTCCTGTACTGATATACTCCAACTGAATCACTTTCCTTTCCACCATATCACGCACATAGTGATGAGGAATTGCAATATGTTTAGATCTATCATGGAATACTAGATTCACGGATAGCTTAATACAACTTTGATTGTTGCAGTGGATGATAGTTGGTTTTAGAGGTTTACCAAATAATCCCACAAGCTATTTTCTAAGCCATATTGCCTCTCTAGTAGCCATAGAAGCTGCAATATATTTGGCTTCTATAGAACTCTGAGCACCTGAAGACTATTTTCTGCTGATCCACGATATCATTGCTGACCCTAAACTAAAACAACATCTAGAGGTGCTCTTCTGGTCAGTTACACTTCCAGCCCAATCTAAATCTGTGAATCCATGTAGATCTAAGTCAACCTTTTCATATTTTAAGCCATAATTTAGAGTACCTTGAAGGTATCTCATTATATGCTTCATAGCCACAAGATGTATCTTCTTGGGCTCACACATAAACTGACTTAAGGCATTTATAGCATAGCAGATATCAAGTCTGGTATTGACCAAATACATCAAGGATCCAATTATATGTCTGTAAAGAGTGGGATCTACCAATGGAGAATCTGCTGCTACTTCCTTCAATTTATGAAGATTTGTTTCTATGGGGGAAGACATAGGTCTACATTCCATCATACCAAACCTTTTTAATATATCAATTGTGTACTTCCCTTGGTTTAGAATAATACAGTCTAATTTCTGCCATACTCCTAGTCCAAGGAAGTAGTGTAATAGACCTAAGTCCTTCATGTCAAATTCTGAAGCTAGATCTTTCTTACACTGATCAATAAGGTGATCTTCTCCTGTAATCAATTGATCATCAACATATAATATCAATATTAACATATCACCTTTGCTTTGTTTGAAGTAGAGATTTGGATCTACATCATTCTTTGAGAAGCCTAATCTCAAGAGGTAACTGTCAAGTCTTTCATACCAGGCTCGGGGGACCTGTTTAAGTCCATATAGATCTTTCTTTAATTTACATACATGGGATCCTACATTGTGAATCTCAAATCCGTCGGGTTGCTCTAAGTAAACCTCTTCTTCAATGGTACTATTTAAGAAAGCAGTTTTTATGTCCATTTGATGGACTTTCCACCCTTTGGCTACTGCAATAGCTAGAACTTCCCTGACTGATGTATATCAAGCAACTGGAGCGAAGGTTTCTTCGTAATCAATTCCTTCCTTTTGTGAAAATCCTCTGGCTACAAATCTTGCTTTGTATTTCCCTATACTGCCATCTGCAGCATGTTGATTTTAAATAGCCATTTTGAAGAAACAATAGATTTCCCTTTTGGTCTAGGTACTATATCCCACACATCATTCTTCAGGATGGATTGATACTCCTCTGTCATGGAATCCTTCCATATTTGGTGCTTAAGAGCTTCTATAGCACTAGAAGGTTCTAATTTAATGAATTCACTCATTAAAGCTACATAACTAGAGAATCTCTTAGGTCTTGTCCTTTCCCTAAAAGTTCCTGATGGAGCAGCATAATTTTTATCTTCTTCCATTGTTTTGGCGGCCCAGAGTGGTCTTTTCTTGGGATTTTCTAGTGATGTGATTTGTTCATGGTTTACATTTTCCTCAGGATACTCCCTCTGAAACTCAGGTGCAGGATCCTCTTCTATGCATGAGTTGGAAGTTTGAATTTCTCACTCAATATAATTTCTGGCTCTTTTGAAAGCTATGTCTTCCTCAAAAATCACATCTCTGCTTAGTTCAATCTGTCTTTGATTAGGTATATATATTCTATAAGCTTTTGATGTTTCACTATAGCCTACAAAGATGCCTTTTCTCCCAGAAGGTTCTAGCTTAGTTCTTTTCTCTTTGGGCACATGAATGTAAATAGGACAACCAAATATCCTTAAATGACTAATGTCTGGTTTTGTGCCAGTGAAGACTTCTTCAGGAGTTTTGTCATCAATATGAGAGTGAGAACATTTGTTCTGTATATAGACAGTAGTACTAGATGCTTCTGCCCAAAGTGAAGTGTCTATATTCTGATCAAGTAACATAGCCATAGTAGCTTCTACAATGGTTCTATTTTTTCTTTCTTCGACTCCATTTTGTTGAGGATTATAAGGTACAGTGAACTCCCTCTTAATCCCAGTGTTTTTACAAAAGTCTTTAAAAATGTCTGAAGTGTATTCACTCCCATTATCTGTTCTTAAGGTTTTGATTTTTCTCCTGGAAGAGTTTTCAGTAATGGATTTGAATTCCTTAAATCTTTTAAGGATTTCCTGTGATTTTTTACATTTAAGAAAATAGATCCATGTCTTTCTGGAGAAGTCATCAACAAAGATTACATAGTATAGAAACCCACCTAAGGAGGGTACATACATGGGTCCACATAAATCTGAGTGGACTAGTTCTAATACATTATTTGTTTTGCTATAACTATTTTGAAATGACCCGTTTGTATTTTTCCCTAAGGTACACCCCTTGCATACCCCTAAATTACATTGTTTGAGTTTGGGTAACCCTGTAACTAGTCTTTCCATGGAAGATAGGGCACGGAAATTTAGGTGTCCTAGTCTTCTATGCCATATTTCATTAAAGTTTGCAATTTCATGAACTAGGGCTAGATTTGGTTCCGTACATAACTCGTACAAGTACCCTTGTCTATGACCTATGGTTTTGGTTTTCTTAATAGTAGAATTCTTTGGCCATGCCAATACTTTGCTATCCATAAAAGTCACCCTATATCCATTATCTTTAAGTGTAGATATGGAGACAAGATTTCTTTTGATACCTGGGACAAACAATACTCCAGTAAGTTGGATGGAGATGCCAGTCCTTAATTTGAGGGTGCATGTGCCAACACCCTTGACTGGATGTACAGAGTTATCTCCAATTGTTACTTCTTCGTCAGTCTCTTCTACCATGGTGTCTAGTAGTTCCCTGAACCCTGTGATGTGTCTTGATGACCCACTATCTATAACCCAGGTGTTGGATTTATTTGTTACTTGGTTTGAAAGTGCAGAGTAGAATACATATTTCTTAGATTCATGCTCCTTTATTTTGGCATAAGATGTTTGTTGCTTGGTTCTGTCAGGACATCTAACTGCATAGTGTCCATATTGGTTGCATCTGAAACATTGGATGCGAGAAATGTCTTTCTTGAATGAACCTTTCCCATGATGATTATTTCCTCTTCTTAAAGTGTTTCTTCTTCTCTTTCTTGTGAGAGTTTGTATTTAGAACATGAGGATCTTCTTCTATATTTTTCTGTTTTGACCCTTTCTTTATCTATCTAGATTCTTCTTGAAGACAGTCTGATCTTAGGCGGTCAAATTTTGGAAATTTAGAGCTTGCACTAATGCCTTGAACAAATGTCTCCCAGGAATTTGGGAGACCATCTAGGGCAATAAGTGTCAGTTCCTTGTTTTCAATTTGGTACCCAAGTGTTGATAGTTGATCCCTTAGTGCAGATATTCTCATAAAGTATGCCTTGATCGATTCTCCTTTGTTCATACTTATATGATTTATTTCTCTCTTTAGGGCTAAGGTTCTGCTGGAGTTATTAATTTCATAAGTGCTCTCAAGTGACTTAAACATATGATTTTCATGGCTTTGTCATTTCCTTCAATCCATGTCATTTTGTCAGAATCATTCTCTAGTTCTATTTTGTTTTCAATCACAAATGAATCAACTTTATTTTCTTTTAGTATCATCATAATTCTAAATTTCCATGATGAGAAGTTATTTCCTCCTTCCAATCTGTCTTCAAATCGGATTGTTGCTGCCATTTGAGAAATGAGATGTATTAAATCTGAATTTCTCAAGTTCAATTTTTTGCCCACATTCTGCTTAACCTGGCTCTGATACCATGTAAATTCAAATCAAACTTATGATCTCTAACTTTGATAACTTCTGAATGTTGGATATTAGTATTGCAGACTTAATTTATTACTTGCTTTTATTTTGCAAATGCAATTTCCACTTCTCATACACTTCCTATTTCTGTGTCTTTTCGATGGTATTGCAGGGCAAAGACATTGAAATATATATGAGTGACGGTAGGAGTCACATCTATGATAGACGTGACTCCTTAAGGAGTCACACCTATCACAAGTGTGACTTTGTCACCTTTCCATTGCTTTAGCAATTGCTAATCACCGTTTGAATTGTAGTCGGTGTTTATACTTTGGTAATATATCATTCGATCATGCTAAATTCATATTTATTTTAACATACCTTATATATTAAGTATGAATATATAAGTAATATTTAATATTACTTATATATTCATATTTATTATGATCATAATAAATACGTTATCTGATCGAAGCTACAAACAACTCAACAGGCAGAAATCAAAGTCATCAACATTTGTATGCAATGTTTGATGGAGTGCGTGGGAAGATTCGACTTCATTCCATTGCTTAAGTTAAAAATTGATAATATATTTTCATTTGTATTGGTGTTTGATAAGCTGCAACTTAGAGAGTGTGGTTGAAGTCAAACACAAATTTCATGAGACCACGGTCCTTGAAGGTCGACTTGGCAAATCATGGCCTTCACAAACAACAGAAAATAATAATAATCTTTTGATTTCTTGTTGGCTGTGGCTTGTTGGATTTTGATTGAGTCATGAAATTAAAATCAAAATCAATTGTCTTGGGGAGATTAAATAGTGTCAATGTCACCAGAGAGGGAAGTTGAATAGATGGAATTCCTTCAATTTTCATTTTTCCACAGCAATATAGAAACCAACGACTGGGATAGAAAGTGGGTTGGCTACCAAAAGTTAGTAAAAATTACACAAAGGTGTGTGCAGAGGGGGTGGATACAAAGAAGAGTAAGAATTACTTATAAAACAAAGCAATTTGAAATGCACAAAAAGAATGAAGAGTGAAGTCAGTTGATAGTTGATTGAAGGGTTGTGAAAAGAAGTGTGGAGAATAATAGAAATGTGTTGCATAGAATACCAGAGGCTACGTTGGAGGGAGAACAACTCAGTTTTTTTGCCACAAAGCATTTGAATAGAGATAAGCTTCATTTAAGCAAAAATTCATTGTATTTGCAGTGAAAAACTTGAGTAATAAACCATTGAAGGCTGCCAGTAATAAATTTATTTGAGTTGTGATAAATAAATGGTGAATTTGCACAATTTTGGCTTCCTATAGATGTCATATTTACATTTACATTGCCCAGATTGCATACTTGAAGTGTTATGTTTAAACGTGGAAATGATTTAGTGATGTTGAGTTCTACTTGTGATCAATTTGGTGATGTATTGCTGCTAGCGTTGGCTGTCTGGTAAGACCGTGGTGTAGGGGCATCAGGGCCTCAGAAGCATATCTTTTGTCATTTTTGGTTTTAGGTTTGTTAGAGTGTTTTGGAGTCTCATAAGGTAATTTTTGACCATTTAGAATCATATGAGTTAATTTTTGGTGTTTTAATTGGGTTTTTGATTTACAAGTGTAAAGTTGCCAAATGTTGCTAGGAGTTGTCATGCAACTTGGACAAGTTGCGAAAAAGAAAGAAACTATTACATGCAAACAAGAAACTGTTACTTATCATTGGGATCAGTTGTAAATGGATGAATACACCTTCAACTGTCAAAGGGAAGTGTGAAAAACTGATTTTTGAAGTTCTTGGTTAATGAAAGCAAGTTTTTTCCTATGATTTTTAATGTTCCAGTCTGTTCTGCTTCATTGTATGGCCTATACGGCCCATTTAGTGATCAGAAACTGATTGGAATTCGTTGGCATGTGAATCTACTTTATTTTTATTTTTGTTGCATTGATTTTCATTGAGTTTTTAGTCAGTTATTGCATTTTTCCTTAAAACTGCCAAAACCATACCTAGGGTAACTAGTGAGGCAAAATAATTATGTAACTCGGCCTCCCACCGTGGGAAAATCACAAAAATGGGTGGGAAGGTCTGTAATAATGTAATCTACCATGTTTTAAGTTTTCAGGGCCCCAAGACAAAGGTGGAACGTGGTTTCTTTCACCATTAGGTTTGATTTCTCAGTGTATCAGGCCCTCTAGCAGCACTGAAGGCAATTTTGAATGAAATAAGGAGTGATTTGGGTTCTTTGTGATTGGTGAAAGTGTTGGAAATGTGTGAAGAGGTCTTGCAGACCTGTACCATGGGGTTTTGAATATTTTTGAAGCGTTAATACAAGTCATTTTATGACTGTCCCAAGAGGACTGTTTTTGCAGTCATAAGCATGGTGCTAGTGTCCAAGCAAGTTGGTGCTTTGAATGAGTCTTGGTAGTTAATACCTGATGGAAAAACCTTTGAAATGTTGTAAGGAGGCCTCCAAGTCAGTGGTTGAGGGTTTGAAGCAGTCTTTATTAATTCGGCTTTAGGCCATTAATGTTGCCTTTCCTAGTTTGAATAACACAAGTCTTGTAAGCCTCATGAATTGTTGCATTGTTGAGCCTCCACAAAGAAGTTGTTATGAACATTCAAGCCTCGAGACAAGTCTGCCATGAAGTCTACACTGCTCCAAGGTGTGTTGAATCAAGCCTCAAGAGTTCAGTGATTAGGGTCTAGAGTGGAGCACTTAGGTACATCAAATGAAGTTGGTGTAAGAACCTCATCATTTTGAGTTGTTTTCCTTAAGAAAGTCCTTCCTCTACATCAGACCGTCAAGCTAGGTTGCATCAATTGTCATACCATAATTTTCTAGATCCAAAATACCTAGTAATATATATAAATATATAGACATAACATGATTGTTCTAGGGGATGCTACTACTTCTTTCATAAGAGAAGAGTGCTACTCTCCATCAAAAGCATGGGAAGAGTTAATCTAAAAAACTATTAGAGATAAATACTAATTAGTTTTTGACTTCTCTCGTCATCATTAAGGGATTAAGTATTAGTTCAATTGTAATTAGGATTAAGGGTTGAGGATTAAGGGACTATACTGAACAATTAACCCCACTGCCACATGGACATTCATCTGAAAGACTATGAAGTCATTAAAATATGGGTGTTGCAGCAATTGAAGTCCTAATCCATACCCGAAAGCAATTATCACGTTCATCCATTCATTTCGTATATGTATGAACTACAATTATCAATACTCAATTCATGGTGATAATCAACATATCTCATGTGTTGAATAGTGATAAGGCAGAGTGTCATTTATTACAATATTTCTACAGTAATGACGTTGCACAAATATCAATTCCCAATCATATCTATCTCAATGCCCTTGACAAGATAATGGGCAAGAACCCAAATCTAAAATATCATTCAGTGTAATTTATATGTTTATATCGTAATAATACTCACATGCACACACATATCAACGATAGATGCACCCTAGTCAATACTACCTAAAAACCACAAAGTTTGTTCACATATAATACTCAACTTATGGAATTATATTAATGTGGTTATTGTGAAGAAATATGATCATTGTCCATTTTGCACATATTAGTTCACATAGTAAGAATACTAGGTTCTAATTCAACTACAATTATAATTACCCTCATACATTTCATCATTGGCAACAGTTAGTCAAAATCAACTCTTTAAAAAGGATCACCATGCCCTATTGAAATGATAAGGTTCCCATTAGGATAAGTTAACAGAGTCAACTAGTAAAGAGTGGTTCCAAAAGGCATGTATATTAATAATTCCTACAATGTTAGCTCATCAACTAAGATCTCCCAGTTAAGGTCTTTAACTATTTCTAGTTAATCTCCATACCCTATACCTAACCACTAATATCATGCAAAATATAGTCCTTAACATGGTGAAACAACACATCCTATATCGCGAAACCTAAAATATCAGTAACAACATACAAAAATTAAACCATTAGACTGTTTTAATACAACATGTTACAAGTGATCATATGAGTTGTAGCCTAAACCACTATGGGGTGACCTCCTCCTTAAAGATTAGCCACCGATGCACAAAGGTAACACCTTTATCTCCTCAAGCCTTCAACCAATGTTCAATATGAAAATAAGTGTATCTAAGGGAATGAGTGGCTAATCAAACACTAATAAGTTTATAATTCTCTAATTCGTACCAACAAAAATCAACTAAATGGGTAAGCTATTCCATTCCAAGGTGTGTCCAACCTTCATAGGGTAGTTGTTAGTTTTAAGATTCCCTAATTAAGATACCTTGGTATACCAGCATTAGCATATCATACATGTCAATGTGAGATTACTCTAATCAACCCATATAGTTCAAGTATGGATCTAAATTCATGGATGTAATTTCTCAATACAAAGAACTATGATTTTTTATAGCTCAAGAAACACTCTAAGAATGTGATTGGAGACGAATAGCATAAGAGACTATAATAAAACATTCATCTTAGTAATAAAAATTCAAGACATCTATTTATTTTAGGGATTCTCATTTTAAAATCAAGGGGGGGCTTTTCCTAGTAGGTATTTTGAAGATATAAAATGGATGGTGATGATGATGGAAGGTCTTTATGTTAGCACTCTATAAATTTTCAATGTTGCTAGAATAACTTCTCTTTTGGAACTTGTTAATAACTTGCCTTGGTTCAAAATGGTTAAGATTAGTTAATGCTCTCCTCACCTGCTACGCATTGCTTTATGTTTCTCCTACCTAGACTTTTGGGACCTTTTTTCAGTACATTTTTGCTTGTGCCGCTCTATTGGATATGTATGTTTAAATGTATGTATTTTTTGGGGGCCTTAATGGTTGGATGCGGCCCCTCTCTCTCATATTTAATATTTAATAATAATAAACAAATATTTAATATAAAAAATATATAATAATATATATTTTAAATGGGCACAATAAATCGAGTGCCCTCCCTTATCTTCACATGTCGGCTGCTGGGGGATTAAATAAAACCATATATATGTTCCTCCTCTGTTACCACCGTTATTCAGTTGTAAGAAGTTTGGTTGTTAATATAGCAGTATTTATTCTGTTAAATCCAAGAGGGGTTTGAGGAGGTTTAGAGAAGAAGAAAAAGATGCAGATATTCGTGAAGACCCTGACAGGAAAAACAATCACCCTTGAGGTTGAGAGCAGTGATACAATCGACAATGTCAAGGCAAAAATTCAAGACAAGGAGGGTATACCACCAGATCAGCAGCGGTTGATATTTGCTGGGAAACAGTTGGAAGATGGACGAACTCTTGCAGATTATAATATTCAGAAGGAATCAACGCTGCATTTGGTGTTGAGGTTAAGGGGAGGTATTTCCATCAAGGTGAAAACCCTTACCGGAAAAGAGGTAGAGATTGATATTGAACCCACTGATACCATCGAGCGGATCAAAGAGCGGGTCGAGGAAAAGGAAGGAATACCAACTGTACAGCAAAGGCTCATCTATGGTGGAAGACAAATGAATGATGACAAAACAGCCAAAGAATGTGCTATTGAGGGGGGTTCTGTTCTCCATCTTGTGCTGGCATTGCGTGATGGTTGGTAATGGAATTTTTTAGAAATATATTTTTAACAAGCACCAGTGATAGTCGTCATTCTTCTGTATGCAGCAAGTCATAATGTGTTGTTTGTATCCCTGTTATTGTCAAGGCTTGTATTTGGAAGGAGTGAAGAGATATTTTAAAATGAAAGGAATGATTTTTTTTTTTAACCTAAACATTTGCATCTTTAACAGGGGTGGAGTGGTATTCTTTATAGGAAAATAATAATATTATTAATTTAAATGTATTAATTATGATTTGATATTTTTACACCATAAAGATTTCATTTGTGGAAAGTTTTGATTTTTCACATTATTGATTTTTCGTAACTTGAAGATGGTTAAATAGCAAGTTAGAAAGTTGTTTGTGGCATAACACAGTCCCTACTAGCAATGGATAACATTCAGTATCTCTATTGCAGGTTATATTGTAGCCCTCTTCAAGCACCAAGCCAAGTGGGGTATCAAGTTCTTGAAATTTTCCACTAGATCATGCCTTCTCCTAGAGTAGATTGGTTATTTACAGTGAAGTTGGACATCATTTAGTAAGTTTAAGCTATGGTTATTTTACTATGAATATATAGAATCTATGTATCAAGAACCATTAGTGCTAGGAGCTTTACTATTAAAAACATGGAAATAGAAACAACAGTGCCTCTAGAAGGTTTTTGTTAAGCATCCCATGTGGGATTTTCTAGTCTACACCCCAATAATGTTTTTGATAGCAAGCCCTCCATAATGGAGTAGCCAAAAATATGTTTTTTTTTTCTTGGTTTGAATATAAGTATGGCCCCTAAGGCCAATTTCATTGATAAAAAAATCAAACAATTCTTAAGTAAAATTAAATAATGTAAAAAATAAAACAAGTGTCCATGTAGTGGCAAATACATGGCTTTGTAGTATTGTAATAATCACATTTATTTTATAACTAAGAAATGTTAGAATTTTGGAAGAATATTAATTGTATGATAATAAGTATATTTTTTTTTGTTGATTATATAAGTATTTTAAATTTTGATTATTATAATGTATTATGTTAATTAATGTATTAAATTTCAATCTAGTATAGATATATTAAATCTATCTACATTAAAAAATAAAAAATATGTGCTATTTTATTTTTATAATAGTTGGATTTTTTTTTAATTCAGAACTAATTTGAAATTTTATTTATTTTTACTTAAGTGATATTTTTTTTAGTTAAAGATATATTTTATAAATAATTATTATGTAAATAAAAATAACTCACAAAATGGTGAGTTTTATTCTTGATTATTAGAGCATGGGTAAATATATTCCCATACAAATGATTGGTATCATCAATGAGTTATTTTACATCAGTTTGTTTTTTAAAAATACTAATGAAAGTTAATCTATGTAATGATGGATTACTAGCAAGATAATTTTAAAGAAAAACTAAGTGCCTGAGTTAGAAGCATTGAACTATTTCTATGTGTAACTGTGATTTTGAGAATAAAACTGAGAGATCTTTGTCCATCATTTGTTGCTTAAGCTAATAACACAGCTCAATGTTTTGTCTACATGTCCTGATTACACTTATAATTTTTCTATTGTTTAATATATTTTTCCAGTTATTACTTAACTATTATTTGAGAGCAACAACCAATTATTTATGTATACACTCTTCAGTTAAAGATTAGATATTTAGTTGCTCCTACATATAGATGAACACCCAAGTTTTAGTTCCTATACATATAGAACACTCAAGTTTTAATTCCAAATTTCTAACAAAAAGCATGATTCTAGGAAACAATATTGTCTTTGAGATTCCGTTTTTGTGTTACTTGCATCTAAGAAAGTGTAATGCCTATGTAGTAATGCATTTAATATTTGTATCCCATTTCTTCATGTTTTAGCAAAGAGCGTGTTTCTAGAAAATAATATTACCCTTTAGATTGCATTCTTTTGTTATTTGTATCTAAAATAGAGTAATCTTTGTAGTTGTGCACTTAATATTTGCATCACATAATTTTTATTCAAAAAATAGTTAAATTGATTGTTTATTCAATAATGTTTGATATGGACACTAATTAAAAGAGATAAGTGACATAAACTCTCCCTCTAATATACTAATTTTTCACACAATCTAGTTGCTTTAGTCATGAGACCCCCAAGCTGTCTTGTTGAATCCTTGCCATAATATATACGGAGTTTTGTGGTGAATGTCAGATTCAGAACTTTCTTTTAATTAACCAATAGGCTTATTAGTGGCAGGTTTTTGCTCCTGAAAATCGTTGGACGCTGAAATGTTGGATGTCGGAAAACGTTTTCACCATTAGGGTTTGTCATTTTTGCGGGCCGGTAACTGTTAGTTTACGAATGCTCACTCTCTGGTTGCCCAATCCTTGTGTCATTACAGACAATATAAGTGGGTAATCCCCCAATGTACCTAAGAAGGTACTTGCATCACTGGTACTGATAGTTGGAATCTTATTTGCAGTTTCTCTGGCAATTTTACTGGTAGCCGCGCATTTGTTTTACTGAAAAATTTCAAGATGGGGCTCTTTGTAGGAATGTCGGATTCAAGGACAACAGCTATCCCAGTGATGAATAGCCATGGCAACTGACTGTATTTTAGAGACTAAGTTTCACAAGCATAGACATACTGGCCTGCATAAATGAAAGCAACATCATAGGAATGGGTGGAACATGAACCGTTTACAAGGCAGAGATGCCCGGCGGTGAGATCGTTGCAGTGAAAAATCTTGGAGAAGCCATGAAAATGCCAAAGATTACAAGGACCCAGGCTTCCCAGCAGAGGCAGATGTCTAGGGAACGTTAAGACATAGAAATATACTGAGACTATTGGCCTACAGTTACAACAATGTTGGAAATGTAGTACTCCATTAAATAGCCTTCACCACATACAAGAAGCCGTGGATTTTGGACAGGCAATGAAGATAAAAACCTATTTGAAGACAAAATAGTATTCCATTCTTTACAAACTATGTGAAACTGGGAGACGAATTGCAAACATGAATTCCTTAATATGCCGAGGTAGCTCAGATACACCATGCTGCTCTCTGTCTCCTTGTCTCCCTCAGCTCTAGAAATAAAATTTCCCATCATACTTTTCAGATCCCACACTGAGGTAGCTCAGATACACCATGTTGCTCTCTGTCTGCTTGTCTCCTTCAGTTCCAGAAATAAAATTTCCCATCATACTTTTCAGATCCCACGCTTCCAATTCATGGATCATATTCTTTCAAGCCTGGATTAAGTATGCTCTATATTTCCTTTCTCTGAGTTCACCAAGCTCCCAGATTGACTAGTTTTATAGGTTTTTGGCACGGAAAGCTTTGGTTAAGGGGCATGTGGTTAAGAGAAGATTATATGGAGAATTCTAAAACATAATTTTAAAAGGACAGAAGAAAATACTTGCAATTCAACTCTCTTATTAAAATAATACCTTTTGAAAATATGCCTTGGAAAAATGTGTTTGATGAATGTTGTAAAAGTTTTTACATAAACTCTACAATGTAGATTTATGATACCATTCTTGCATCTTGCATAATTTGAGATATCCTAACTCTAACCCTAACCTTAACCCTAAGCCTAATTCTAACACCAAGCCTAACTTTAACCCTAACCTAGCCCTAAATTCTAACCCTAACCCTAAGCCTAATTCTAACCTTAACCCTACTACTAACCATAATTCTAATCATAATCCTAACTATAATCTAGCCCTAACCCTATTTCTAATTTTAATCTTAAACCTAACCATAATTATAACCCTAACCCTAACAATAATCTTAATGAATGTGTGAATGAATGTTGGCATTCACTCTATGTACATGCATGTATGCGTGTACATATGTGTGAAAAGTTAATTTGGGCACACTTTGTCTAAATGGATGCACGTGGAAGTAGATTATATGACAAAGAATGCACACACAATACATCATGAAAAGCACCCTCACCAATAGCAATAGATCCCTTTCCAACCATATTCATATAAGTATTATTACCCATCAAAATAGGCAGCATATCAGAAGTCTCAAAAGTAGAAAATATGTACTGTGAGGAAGCCATGTGATGAGAGACTCCTGAATCAATAAGCCATTTACTTGATCCATGAGATGTAGTTGCACAAAGTGCCTTGCCTTTGTATTTTTCAACCTCATTAGCAATGCATGCATGTCCTTTCTCAGTAGATCCTAACTATTTTGATGAAGGAGTAGGAGATTATGAACTAGAAATCAAAGCAAAAGGACTTACATTGAGTTTCTAAACAAGATTCCTCAACTCATCTGTCTATTTGATCTTGGATGATGTGTTTTGATTTGGTTAGAATTGATTGGTTTTGGATGATTTGTTTGATTTGATTTGATTAAGGTAGGATGATCGACTTGGATGAGTAAATGGGATAACATGATCAAGGTTGATTTTGGATGGAAGGTAAGGTATGATGATGAAGAAGATGTATCTATGTGAGATGGTTAATGGGTCACAAGCAAAGGTTAAAATGAATGTCATGGGGATAGCCTAATGGAGTTATAATATTCTAATGTCAAATGTAGATAAGATTTTGTGATTTTGAGGATGTGAGTGGTGGTCAAATGAGGTGATGAAATTGGGTCAATGTCTGATTTTGATAACAAAAGTGAATATTCTCGGATTTGGACGACTTCAGAAATAGGTGCGAAGAGAAAAGGTAAAAGTGTTGATAAATGAATCTACGTGTTGATAGATGGCATGTACATGTTAAATCCATTGGTCTAAGCACTAAAGTTGTAGGTATAAGCACTGGCAGATGATGTAAGTACTAGTTGGTGTTTGATAGGCACTAAAGGACAATTCATTTCAGTTTTTCTCTAGGTGCTAAACAATCCTGTAAGGGCATTGACACTCATGTTGTAAGCGTTGTGGGACAGCTGCATGCACTAATGGAGTGTGCTTTGGTTTTCAAGATGTTTGTTGGGTTGACTTGGTAAGAGACATTCAAATAAACAACCAGAATGGTTGATTTAACAATTTTGGGAATAAGGTTAATGGATTTCATGGGTATCGCACAAAAAGACATGCCAAGGAGTTGATCACAATCCTATATTATTGAAGTGGGAGTGACATACCTTGTGGATCTCATGAAATGGTTGTGGATCAATCTCAACTCAAATTAGAGAAGTGATTCTCACTCTCATTAATACCATAATGCTATAGCTTGGATATATAGGAAATATATGGTCATGTACCACCATATACCCCTTACCTTGGAGACTTTCATCTTGCCCAAAGTATCCCCTATCTCAAGTATAATGATATGTGCACGAGCTTCTTCCCCTCCTACTATAACGGTGCACCACAAGGTATGATGGCTAAAGGTCTTACCTAGGCTCAACAAGTTGCTAAGGGATGTCCCAATATATGGTAGGAACGGGGGATGAATCTATGAAGGGGGGTGTCCCAAGTATCCAACCAAGAGTGCCAACCAAACCAAATCTTGGTGGATCGATGGTCTCAAGGTTTTTACTTAGACCGAATGGGATCCTTCCTTTGAAATGAATCTTTCAATTCTCATAACATTTACATATCGCACCAGAACACGTAGTTGAGGTTGTCCCCATAGTGATGAAATCCAAGGCAAGCCTCATAAGGGGGAGGAATGTTGATCACTTTTGATCCCCAAGATCACATGTAACGCAAGGGGAGAGCATATGTGAACAATACCCTAGGATCAACAAAATAACAAAGAGTGTTCAAGGAAGGTTTTTGATCCCCAAGATCACCCAAGGGTGCAAGGGAAGAGCATACACTTTCGTATTACTCAAAAAGCATGACAAACAAATTAATTTACCAACTAACTAATTTAGTGCCTAATTCTAGTTGAGAAATTGGTCTTTGACATGTGGGGCTGCAAGCACAAATCGTTAGTACTATTTGAAAACAAGTGTCTTGGACAATCGGAATATGCTGTGAAATCAAAGATTAGTCGAACAAAATGATGACAAATTGAAAGTTAGTCCCAAATAGACATAGGCACTAAAAAAATCTATGTTAGTGCTGATGGAGACACATGCTAAAATAGGCAGTAAAAGCACTAAAATAGAGACTATAAGTGCTAAATCAGCGATTTTTAAATGTTATAATTTTTGTTTTAAGCGTTGAAACAAGAGGTAGAGATGGTAAAAAAGCAGCCCTAAGATCTAATCTAGAGAGTATAGGTGCTACAATAGAAAAATAAGTGCCAAAATACTGAAAACAAAGACTTAAACATGATCATATGGGCATTGATTCCTTCTATACAAATGTTGATCTAACGCCGTGAGAATGATAGCTTGTAATTTTGATAAAACCTACAAAACAAAATGTTAAAATCCTGCAAAAACAATTTGTTAGACCTATTAGGGGCAGAAACATAAATCAATTTGAACCATTAAGCATCAAATGATGTTTTAAATAAAGGTTAAATTGACTTGAAAATAGGTGCTAAACCATGGAATATGGGCACTAAACTAGAAAGGACTCTTGCAGATAGAATGTTAGTAAATAATTAGTCTCTAAAATATGTTGGTTGGGCACTAAATCAGTGTTTGAAGAATGATCACTTGTAAATTTGCTAAAACCTTAAAAAATAGAATGCTAAGTTCTGTAAAATAGGTCATTAAGGGTCATTAGAAGCCAATAAAATAAGATTAATCCATTTAAACATGAAACTTTAGCCAAGACAATAGTAGAAACTTCACTAAATTAGACAGTAATCCATGATATATAGGTGCTACTTCATGGAGTTTTGGTGCTAATCCCTAAAAAATAGGCACTGAAAAGGTGAAAGTTTGCCACAATAGGAAACATGACCTAGGGGCTATCCAAAGAGGCAAAGGCACTGAATGGTGAGGTGTAATCATTGATCCACAGATGAAAGGATGACTATAACTTGCACAACAAAATTCAACAAAACATTCACAAAAATTAAAGTTAGGGAGGTGGGTGTCCTACCGAATGTGCCTAAAATATGAGTATTAAAGAGATAAACATAAAAGAATTGTTAGACAAGCCTAATTCACCCTAATTCATCAATCTAAGTCACCTCAAGACTAGGCTAAAGAGAAATACACTAAACTAACTAAATTGCACCCTATCCACTATGCAATGCTCTTGAATTACCCTAAGATATACTAGATTATATGCAAATTGCTATTGCTATGTCAAGTGCTCAATGAGACAGAATTTCATTACATTCAAATTGCTTGTTGGAAATGGAGGGGAAGGGCTCAATTTATAAGTTTTTAGAGGTGAGGATCGAGGGCTACGATTAAATTTGAGGATCAAGGGCTCACATTGCTTGAAAATCCTCAAGCAAAGAGAATTGGACAAATGGCACAAGGAGATTGCATGAGAATGATACTCCAAAATTCAAGGGAAGATCAAGGGTTGAGATTGAATGGTTGAATGCATGGATGGATAGGATTGGGTAGGTGTATGACATGTAAGGCCTTATTTATGAAAAGACATGGTTTAGATTTTGTGAGAAATTTAAAATTAGGAGGAGAGGACAAGTGGAGTTTTAAATTCCATGCAATAGTGTCACATGTATTTTAAAATTAGAGGAATAGTGGAAAGAAGGAAAAGTATGACAAAAGGAAGATTTGCCCATACTTCCAAAGTACCACTTGTTATGTACATGCATGTACATGAGATAACAAGTGACATTCTAGAAGCATGGGGGAAAGGGGTAATCTAGGTTTAATTTTAATTAACCTATGTGCATATATTCAGAAGAAATTAATGATTGATTACAAAAGTAATCAAAGTGGACAAATTAGGTAATTAAATAAATAGTTATATTTATTTAATTTTTTGGATATGAATCTGAACTATAGTCTTTAAATGAATATTTGATTTTTGGACTATAGTAGAAGAAAGTGATTTTTTTTTGTGATGGGAAGAGACAGGAAAATATTAAGTAGATAATTACAAATTATTTAATTAACATATGTGTTGGATGGAATAATGGAAATTTTTTAATTTTAATTGATCCATTGTGTGAATAATGATGGAAAGTAGTTGACCATTTTAAAATGTCTACATTTCTGTCGCAAGTGAGTTCTCTTATAGAAGTGGTATACATCTTGATATGTGAATTAGGATCTCCTTCTCCTTTGAACTTTGGAAGATCCAACAATAGTCGTGGTAACATCACACTTCTTATGGCCATGTTGAGTGGTTCCTTCAAATATTCCAAATATGTCCCTAAAAAGGCCCTTTATGATTGTGGAGTTGATAACATTAACCCCATGGGTAGGCTTTGATAGCACAATGCCATAGCTTTATTTACCTGACTACCTTGGATTGTTCTAGAATTTTGAATTGGAGGGTTCCCATTTGAGAATGTGTCGTTACTCCTGTTTTGTGATTAGTAGTTAAGGTAAGGGGTATTCTCAGATGCCTCCTGGTCTTGTTCGACTCTAATGTGTTCTTGTGACTTTTGCCTTCTCTCTGGGATGTGTTCTTCTTCTTCAAGAGTCCTAATTCTTTTCACTAATGTTGAGATGAGATCTGCAGGTGTAGGGCCTCTTGGCACTTCCTCATTTCTAGGGACCTCATTTCATATGTTGTCATGGTGCAAGCATAACTATTGATGAAGAAGAAAAAAAATCAGATGAGGCGATAAAGAAGATGAAGAGTGAGACCTCAAAAGCCTCACAAACTAGCAAAAAGGGGCCCTCTGACAAGAATAGAGTTGGGAAAGGATTAAAGCAAGAAGAGTTTCAGATAGAGGAAGCTACTATAAGTCTTGAAGATGTTCTCAAATCCATAACAATTGACTAAAATATGAAACCCATAGCTTAGTTGTATGATGAATACAATGATCCAGACAAGAGAATTATTGAGATTATTGTTGTAGAATAAATAAACATCTACAACAAGGCCCTAATTGAAATTATTACCAATCTACCGCACAGCCTGGGTAACTTAATGAGTACAAGAAAAGAAACAGCTATGGAAAAAGATGTTGAGCTGAGAGAGCACTCCTTGATACGATTATGTCCATGGATCACTCCTAAGGAGAAGATCAAAATCTCCAAAGAAATTAAAGATGCCTTCAAAACCAAGAAAATAATGAACTTGTTGATGTTGGGAGAAATTGACAAAGTGGTTAAGGAAACATAGGAAATCACCCTAGCAGCATTATAGAAAAACAATATTCCCACTATATGTGACAACAAAGAAGCAAATGATGAGGACATATCTCTATCGGAAATAAGCCAAAATCAAGAATCTGAAAAGAGTGATCAAGTCCACAACATTGATACAGTGGAAATGACATATCAAGGCAATATTGAAATTGATTCACCTTCTGTATAACAGGATAAAGGTGAAGAGATCAAGGAAGAGAAGAAGGACTCCACTCCAGAGAAAAAACATAGATCAACAAGAAAATAAGGGCATATAACCTCTAGTTCAAAGTCAAGGAGAAATATCAGAGAATGCAAGAGATACTGCAGATATCTCTAATAGGCAACAAATGGTAGAGGAATTTGTACTCCCTCGAGGCCCAATCAACTTGGCCTCATTGTCAACTTTCCAAAAGTTCAAGCTAGTATCTATGGTTAAGGCCAAAGCACAGGAAGAGTTGTTACAATCACATGGTCAAGATAACAAATTGATAAATGAAACATCTACTGTCTTGGAAAAGCTTCTAGTGCCATCACTTCAAAGGGATATCTCATTATCCTCTATTGACAATCTCAAGAAGCTATTAAATTCTATAAGTATACATTTTGAATCTTTTGAAAAATCTACAGAAGTAAAAGTAAGGAAAGAAATTGATGTTAGAATATTGGTTGCGTTGAAGAGCATGATAGATCAAGACAAAGGTTTTTTAGATAATGGAACTAAGAACAATCAAACGAGGCATGAAATATCAAGGACAAATTGACACACCATCAGATCCTCAGAAGGCAGAAAAGATAGTATTTTTAATAAATAACCACATCCAAATTCTAGAAAGTACAAGAAACAGATGTAATGGAGAGATAACGCTAATAAAGACTATCTATAGTGACATTTTACCTTCAAACACAAATTAAGATAAGGATTGTGCTTGTAAATATGCGGTAGAGTATATAAATTTTTAAAATTTTGGAAATTTTGAATTTTGGATCATACCCTTTGCCATTGCTATCAAAGGGGGAGAAGTGGACCAATGAAAAATGGATAATCATCTCAAGGGGAGCAAGGAAGAACAATGCACATAGTAAAAGGGAGTAGTCAAACATTTTTCACTAAGTGTTGCCATCAATGCCAAAGGGGGAGATTGTTGGCAAGAGACAAATAGAATTTGACAAAGATGCCTTTCAACATTTGTTTCATAAATAACTCTCTAAGTTTGGAAATAGCTCAAACTGCAGACTTACATACCAACGCGATAATCGCATTCTTGTGCTCTATTTTATATGATATAAAAGGCATTTTTTTTCACAAAGGCAGGCAAATATAAAATTTCTTGCTCCCAATGTATGTTGTTAATCATACAGATTTCTAGCTTCCCTATTATTTTCATTATTTTAGAGGATAGATCTAATTTGCTGGAATTAGATGGGATCTCAATTTTCATGCTACAATTTCAAAAGAAGGAAATTAAATTTAAATGACTAATACAATCTGATTAAAACTCTACAATTCTATTAAAACTTTAGTTTGTTATTTTTCCAGTAAATAGTATTTTCAATATTTTTACATCTTAGACAAATCATATAAATTTTTAACTTCATTATTATTTTAATTATTATATAAGATAGACCTAATTTGTTAGAATTACATAGGATTTCAATCTTCTTGCGGCAATTCCAAAAGAAGACAATTATATTTAAATATGATAACACAATCCCATTAAAATATTAGTTTAGTATTTCTTCAATAGATTGGTACTTTCAATGTTTTTAGATTGTGGACAAATCATATAGATTTCTCTCTCCTATTGATAAGCAAGTTAGGATTTGAATTTTCATTTCAATTAGTAAGTATCTTTTCAGATTTGATTTTAGAATTTTATTGCCATTATCATGCAATGTAGATCTATGTTTGAATTATCTAAAGGGGGTCGACCAAGGCAACTTTTCATTTCACCTAACCATATTATAGGATTCCATTAACACTAACTAGGACACTATACCAACACATTTACCCTAGTACCCATGCAACTATCCCTAGAGAAATATCAGTCACATAGTCTTTAGTCTTCAAATTTACCAGAGTGTTTTTTGACATCTCAATAGACCTGTGTACTATTAAACTTTCTATTTTCCATAAGATCTATGCTTCCAAATCTCTAATTTCCTCTCATTTGCATGCATTTCCTTTGATTTTGACTTTAGGTTTTTAGTAGTTTTTCCTATTTTTTCTACTCTTTTTGACACCTACTAATACCTAAGCACAGATCCTACATCTCACTCATAGCCCTTGACAAATCTAAGAATTTGAGAAGATTTTGCTGCAAGACAGTATTCCAACACCCCTACCCTAGTACCATATAAAGCCTTGGCATAGAGGTTGCATTCTCTTTTGAACAATACTCTAAGATGCAAACTAATCCTTACACTATCATCAAGAAGAAAGAAGAAGCTCGCTTACAATTGTTTTCCTCTAAAGATACTCAAGTATATTCATTTGGTTCCATTTTTTTAGTATTTAATGTTGCCTCAATCTGACATTGTTGATTCCTTTCTTCAACAATGTGTAGGTCAATGAAGAACATAAAGCATTTAAGGTATCCATAACCTGATACCTTTCTTATCTCTAATGGCACCAATGTACATAAGAAGTGTAAAGCTATTCACATGTGATAAAACTTGTATACTAGTGTTAGGTAATTTTTAGTTTAAGATAAAAAAATGCTTTGGCATTCGCAACTTCAATTTTTTAACCTATTCCAAAATTTATTGCCATCATTATTAATAACCTATCCACAAATCCATTGTGCCTAAACTCCATGCAACTGCTAGTATTTATTTGTATTGCCTAAAGTTTTTTTTTTTTTTTTTTGCCAAAGTCATTAAATTCAAGGCTGACAGCAGACTCTGACCCAGCTGCCGTGAAGAGACCGTTTGAGGCTTATTGGGGAAGGCCATGCAAGCAATAATCTCATACTGTAATAATGCAGTCTTACCTACAAGATCTGATTTAGCATGCCAGTTGCCATGAATGGGCTAGAAACTTTGCATTGAACACGCTCTATTATGGATAATACATGAATAGCGGCCCCGATGCTGGTACTGCAAATAGAGTAAAATGGCGGGGCTACTATGTCATTAAGACATCAACCGACGCAAGCCCGTTTACTATGAGTTAATTCATACAGGAAAACTTGTGGTTTCCATCTACAGGTGTTCCGTATTTATTGGCTTCAGGTCTTATATAATTAACTGGAACATAAGAAATGGTGTGCATAAGTTGTAAGTGACTATTGTCAATATTCTTTGCTTTCGTTTGATTTGCTAGCCATTTTCTACCGTGTTCAGAGGTTAATGCTTGACCTAATTTCAAGTATCCTGTAATTGTTTTGCTTGGTTTCATCATAGATTGGGGTTTCTTTGTTCCTTTATGGGTAGTTGATGACCAGTCTTACTGATTATTATTTTCTAAATGAGAGAAAGTATTCAAAAGTTGATCTGTTCAATTTACTATTCAAAGTATGGGAATAACATTTTTTGTTTATTGAATGAATGTGAAATACAACAAGAGACGTATTGCATTCCTGCCATTGTAGTGGCAAATAAAATGAATGATATTGTAATTAATTAATGTAAAGACTAGTTTTAATTTGTTGATCCGTGTAGTACCTAAACAATCCAATACAACAAATGGCGTGTCCTCTAGATTATGCTTCTACAAAATCACTGACATGCATATCCATATGACATCTACACAATAGTATCAATACACTATTTTAGTATCCTATGAGAATAATTTTAACAAAGTATTGGGAATGAAGAGACATTATTTTAGAGAGAATTAACATATAGTTATCGGGATTTTGTAAAACTATATTGATTGTGATTTTGGGATAAGGAATTTATGCATCTAAGGGAAACTTGTCTAGTAATTTATGAGGGATAGAAGTGAACATTGTTTTTTTTCAATGGTGATGCTTGAGTAGCTTTTTTTGGCAGCTTGCAATCCATGTTAACTGTATTCTTCACAAGTTAACCATTATCATTGTATAAATTATCTTGCAACATTGTTTACTAATGTGTTTGCAACATGGCTTGCATTTAATTCATTGGCATTTGTAGTGAAGAAACAAATAATGTGATTGATCTATAGATATGCAATTAGAATTGTCAAGTCTTTTAAAATGTTTCTTTAACAAACATTGTGTAGGTGTTTTGAGATTGTATTTTGGTACATAACTATTTTATAGGTTGCAAATAGATATTTTATAGGTTGCAAATAATAATGTCGACAAACTGAGAGTATAGTTTAATTTTACAATTTCTTAAATTTTATTGCATTTTGTATTAAAAATGAATGCATTAAATTCATGCAAGTGCATTTGTATAGTTGCAATGACATAATTTACTTCGAACAAGATGTCTACATGTTTTTGAAAATTTTATCATGAGTTGTTCCAAAAGACTTTTATTATTTTTAAGAACTTTGGGAGCTATAAAAGATTGATGAAACTTTTGTCATTAAATATGACAATAGTTATCTAGAACATGTTTTGTTGCCTCTTAGTAATGATGGTTCCTTTTGGGTTTACTTCATGTATCTAAAGATAATATATTTACATAGTATTATTGTCAACAAAAAGAACACCGTTATGATATACTCGTACATATTTCTTGCGTGCAAATGCCAATGAGTATCTAAGTGTTAACTAGTTCCAACACAAATATTCAATTTTTGTATAGGTTAACTTGCATACATAGTTACAAAGCAAGCAAAAGGGATCCACCATGCTTCGAAATAAAATGTGTATAAGAAAAATGAAATTTTGTGTATCAAGGAAATTATTCAAGATGTCAATAGTCTTATCTATCAATATAAAAAGGGAAGATTGTATTTATAGAGACAAAGCCTTATAATCTTTCTTTGATATTCTTAAGGAAGCTTCTTGAAGAGAGGAGCAACCAATTGTGGAAAATTACTACCAGTATTACCTAATAGCACGCCACTTAGAATAGACAAGTCCTTATACACAATGTCTTCAGGAATTTAAATGTTGAATTCTTTCATTTCAATCAATTAGTTGTATATGATCAATGCGATTCAACAAACTTGTTTACAAAGTGAACATATTCTGAACTAAGTTTGACATGAAGAACAAAGCAAAGCAATAGGGAAAACTACTGCTATCGTTTGCAAGCCCCAGCCAGCTCAAGTTTTACCACCAGCTGAAATGCACAAAACTACAATTACTACAAGCAACTTCATGATCATCCCTTTTTCTTAAATGCAATCCCCTTCTTTTAGTAAGCATCTTGTATCTCAGTAGATAAACATCGATCTAATCCTATATTATTGCTTGCGCTTCACTCTAAAGCTGCCTCCAATAGCCAACAAGGGCTGAGGTTTGTTACGATCCATGTCAACAATATCAGGCACCAGCTACTCATACTATATAGTTTCACGTACAGGATTGATATTCCCCACATCATGAACTAGAAATTCAGTTGCACCATCTGTTCGAGCTAGGCGGTGGAGAGCTTGATATAAAATAGCACCAGCTCTTGTTTTTTCACCATTGCTAGTGCAAAAGTTGATGAACTCATCAATTCGTTGTTTCTGCTCCTGCTCTAGGCTTGGATCGGAATAGCCCCCAATATACAGCACACTGAATGCGCCTTCATCCAGTAGAGTTTCATCTTCCCTATCCAAGGCCAAGTTTTCCCTTTTTGCAGGGAGGAACTTTGTGGCCTGTGTTTTTCTAAGATTGTCCAATGGATCTAGTGGATCTAATGGATCTTAAATGAATATCTGCAGGAGATTCAATTATTTGCATTGTTGGATGCAGAAGGCTGGTCCGTTTGTTACTTTTCTTTTTCTGGAATCACCAAATTGGGCAAGCACGACGAAGCTAGTAATCTGGCTTTAAAAAAGGTGATTGTGCATCACAATAGTCTAGTATTTTCAGTGGGATATTTCATATTTGGTATGATGTTCCTTGATGCAGGGTGTACATATTTGCCCTACCTTTAGAACATTTATCCTGAAGAACTGAAAATATTTGTTTACAATTACACCAAATATCCAATCTTTTGGGTTAACGTTGATGGATTATGCAGTTTGTTTGTCTGGTTGTAGAGATCATATATGTTCACATCGTTCATTTGCACAGCCAGGCTTTCAGATAGAAACTTTTTGGATTGTTAAAGTAGCAGGTAGGTAGTCTTCTAAGGAATCTCTGCTTGCCAGCCCTGGATTGTTGAGCTACAGCTCATATGGACCAGCTAGGACTCGAACCTAGGACCTTCCATTTGCTGCTGGAGTGCTCTACCAACTGAGCTACTGGCCCCTTGTGGCCAGCCCATCGTCGGTCCGGGTGTGGCTTACTTCCAACACCCCCCCTTAAGCCACACTGCAGGTGCTTGGGGCTCCTAGCCTGGCTCTGATACCAATTGTTGAGCTACAGCTCATATGGACCAGCTAGGACTCGAACCTAGAACCTTCCATTTGCTGCTGGAGTGCTCTACCAACTGAGCTACTGGCCCCTTGTGGCCAGCCCATCGTCGGTCCGGGTATGGCTTACTTCCAACATGGATTTCATAAAAGGCTTGATTGAGTCTTGAGCTGCACTTTGAATAGAGCAAGGAAAGGAAACACTTTGTGGAATGCTTGCAGAATAATGGAAATGCTTTTTCATCATACACAATGTTTGAAAGACCTATGGTTCCAAATCGATTTCTTTTGCAAGATTGTTAGGTCCATATTCTACGTTGCTTTTCTATTTCTATCCATTTTCATTGTGTTTTACAATATTAATGCTCCTTGCTACATGATTCTGAAAGTGTATGCTTTAGCAAATATATGGAATTTTCATCAATTAATTATTTAGTCTCTATGTGAACTAAACTTGTAATTAATTCCTTTCATTCTCATTGATGTTCATTATATCATTCTGCTTGAATACAATATTACAAGGCATTTCATAGGGTGGCATCATCTTTTGTTCTCCATTGTTATTATGATAGGTAGAATGAAAAATGGAGTGTTCAATTTGTTTTGTGTTGTAAATAGAAGGCATTATGACTCATGGTTTGTTTTTATCGATCCTTTGTTTATATTAGGCATGATTTTTCCTTTTGAGTATTTTTGGATTCAATTATGTAGTATTTTTGCATCAATGTTTTGAATCTCACTCCGTGATCCATTGGCAGGATGAAGCAATTTTTTTGAGTTCTTGTTCTCCACACCCTTTTTTCTCTTTTCTTTTTAAGGACATACTTCTGTAATCCAACTCAATTTTTTTTTGTCTCATCCTGATGATGGATCATAGAGTGTGATTTGAAATGCTGATACAAAAAACTTACACAGTTAAATCCAGAAGGACTCTGAATCCTTAGCATAGTTAATTGATATGCTTAAGCTGTGATCTTTGCCTTAGGCAAAAAGACATTTTCACTAAATGCGGCAAGTGAGCTACATGAAGACAGTGGAAAATATTATGCATAAATTTGATTTTAGGCCACAATATAAATTTTTAGACATGAGCAAGATCTGGCTTCTAGTTCATCATTGACTCTGATACAGTATACTATTAGATACTTATGAGGCCAAAATAAATGATTCATGAAACCAAAAGAACAACACAATTATGGTAGTATTTTCTACTGCTTTGTATTTCAAGTTACATGAGAAAATTGTCTTTGAGGAATGCAACTAATATAGGAATGCAAGACCTTTGACATTTTTCTCATGAAAATTATAGTCTAATTTTAAAAATGATGTAGATCAGTATTTTAGGATTTAATTGTGTGCATGTTTTTCCCTCATTAGGAGAAGAAAGAATAAGAGGAGAAAAAAAACACACAGTTAAATCCTGGAACACTGATCTACATTCATTATAGACTGTGGAAATCTGATGTCTTTAAAAATGATGTCAACAAATATAAAGGGTCAAATAACCGGCAAATTTTCTTTTGTTTGGAGCCCTTGCACTAAATGTTATTGCTAATTTCTATTATAATCTTTGTTTGATTTTGCAAGACTACCCCTACATTTGTTGTGCAGTGAACAATGTTGAACCTTCTAAGTTTCTACATTCATATGATAAGGACTAACTCATTATGTATAATAATGTTAGAAACAGAGCTAAGAGAATTCCTTGCATACAAAATAACCTTTACATAGTCCAAACTCATGTTTTAGTATTAAATGCTTGAAAATTGAGAAAGATTTACTCTAAAAGCTAATAAAAACGTATTTATTTCAGGAAAGTCACTCTTGTCCATCTATTCCTTGTTTCCTGTGAGTAAAAGTCTTATCGGAAACAAGAACCTTATCGAGGGATCTTGATAAAACTGTAACAATTATAGTATAGAGTATCAAAGAAGATCATTTAATAAGGATTTGGTAAAACTATACAAGTTGCATAAAACTTAAAAGTATCAATAAGAAGTTTTAATTTCTAGCTTGATTAGGTCGTACACAACTATCATAAAGTATTGAATCAAGCATTAAAACAGTATAAAGGAAAGAATAAAGGTAATCATATTGATGCCTAAGGAGTCTCTAGGGTAGACTAATGGGCACAAAAGTACATCTAGTAGTAATAGCAAATAAAGGAGTTCTAACAACATCTCCCCCACAACAAAAGTAGCAAGAAATCTTATAATGAAATGTAAATGATAAAACAAAAAGTTAAATCTAAAGTTTTCCTTTTCTATGCATGATGCAACCCTCAAATTTTTAATTTTCACATTTTCTAGACTGCACTTTAAGGAGCAATTCACCACCATGAAAATGGTGGCATTCGAGGGAAAATAAGGAATAGTTTTCCTTCAAGATTATATTGAAGTTATAATCATACACAAAATTCTTCTTGCAATTCACATGATGTGAAACTTGATGTCTGAAAAATAGCGCTGTAAAAAGTTCCTTATAGAAGCATAGATCCATTTATTTGCCATTGGACAAACATCAAAATTTACAACCTCAAACTACTTCATGTCAACAAAAAGTTAACCATAAAGTTCTCCTATTCTATGCAAGATGCAACCATCAACATTTGTATTTTCACATCTTCTGCACAACACATTTGCAGCAATTCTCAACCATAAACATACATGCACTAAGGTAAAATGAAGGATGTATACTTCAATATTGTATTGATGCAGCTCCAAACTATTGGCAGAAGCACCAATCTGCAGAAAACAGAAAAAAAAAACAAGATACCAACAAATAAAACAAGAACAAATTTAGAGAAATAGTCTTTTCATTATAGTTTGAGACTTGATACAACCATTACATCTTAGAAAAACCCATACATATTCTTCAGAAAATCCATTCCCATTTTCTCTTTTTTGTTCCTCTTCGTTTCCCTCAAAACTCAGCTCCCCCCAAACTTAAACCAAAAAACCAACTAAAAATAGCCCCCCAGTCAGCATGCAGGTAACTTGGCCAAAGATCACTCACAACCCAAAAAAAGGAAAAAAAATCCAAAACTGCCACAATGAAACCGAAACAGCAGAAAAGAACCCAAAAATAGCAATTTCCTTAAATTCCACTCAGAACGTGGGCAGGGGAAATTAAGGGAGATGCTCTACATCGTTCTCCCCTCCTTTGAGAAAATCTGAACCTCCTGGTTCTAGTCGACTGTGCTTCAGTCATCCATGAATTGTAAGAATCTGGCCAATTTTCCCACTTAACGAAATAAAACTTATGTGATTTGGATCATGTTGCCACTAATTTGGTATCTAGTATTCATTCGACTTGCTCTCTTTTCTTCTTTGGCAACTGCTTACTCCAAAGGTTGTTGACCTTCCCATTGTGCTCCTCTTCCATCTGATCTTCCATGGTTCCATTTGAATATGAATACAGGTCAGCAACATTAAAAATGGGACTGATCTCCAATTCTTCTAGTAAATCAATTTGGTAGGCATTGTCATTTATCCTCTTTATAATTTTGCAACGACCAATCTTTTTGGGATTCAATTTGTTGTAGGTACCTTGGGGATATCTTTCCTTGCATAGGTGAACCATGACCATTTCTCCCTATTGGAAAACCTTTTCTCTTCGATGCAAATCAGCTCTCTTCTTATATTGTTCATTCATGGACTTCAATTTGAACCTAACTTGGTGATGTATCTCTTGTATATGCTCTAAAAAATCTGTAGCTTCTTGACTATTATGTGGGCTTATTGGCAAAGCGACCAAGTCTACTACTCCCTTAGGATTTGCTCCATATACAATTTGAAATCCAGACTTCCCTATAGATCTATTAATGCTAGAATTATATGCAAATTTAGCTTGAGGAATCACCAAATCCCATTGTCGAGGATTGTCCCCAACTAAACACCTTAATAGGTTGCCCAAGCTCCTATTTACCACTTTTGTTTGACCATTAGTTTGCGGATGATATGTTGAACTGAATTGCAATTTTCTATTCAATCTTTTCCACAAAACTCTCCAAAAGTGGCTTAAAAATTTGGTGTCCCTATCACTAGTTATGGTTTTTGGAATACCATGCAACTGTACAATTTCTCTAAAGAACAAATGGGCCACTTGACTTGCATCATTAATCTTCTTACAAGGAATGAAATGGGCCATTTTAGAAAAACGGTCCACTACCACAAACAATGAATCATTACCTCTTTGGGTTTGTGGAAGACCTAGGACAAAATCCATGGAGATATCGGTCCATGGTTCTCTTGGCACTGGTAAAGGCATGTATAGGCCAGTATTTTGATGTCCTCCTTTTGCCACTTGACACACCTTGCAAGCAGCAACAAATCTGTCCATATCTCTCTTCACGTTAGGCTAGAAGAATTTCTCACTTACTGCTCCAAAAGTCTTATCTCTTCCAAAGTGACCTCCCAACCCATTTGAATGCATCTCTTTCATGAGTTGTTCCCTCCTAGACCCAAAGGGAATGCAGAGTTGATTCTCTTTAAACAAAAATCCATCCAACAATAAGTAGTCTTCAAATGGATGCATAGATGAATGGTCTTGACTGCGGAGAATGGCATATATGTGACCAAAGTTTGGATCATTTGTATATGCATTCTTCATTTCTTCAAATTCAACTAATACATGATTCATTACAACCAATAAATGTCACCTTCTGCTCAATGTATCAGCCACTACATTAGTTTTACCACTCCTGTCTTGTACAACAAAAGTATAAGCCTGCAAGAATGAAGCCCATGTGGCATGTTTGTGGGACAGCCTATTTTGTGAATTTATATATTTCAAGGCTTGGTTGTCAGTCATTAAGATGAACTCTCTATGGAGAAGATAATGTCTCCAATATTTTAATGCTTGTACCACTACATATAATTCTTTATCATAAGTGGTATACTTCTTTTTGGCTTCATTTAACTTCTCATTGAAAAAGGCCACAGGCTTTCCCTCTTGGCTCAACACTCCCCCAATAGTTGCACCTGAATCATCACACTCCACTGTAAAAAGCTTCTCAAAATCTGGCAAAGAAAGAATAGGTGCTTCAGTAACCTTCTTATTGAGTTGTTCAAAGCTCACATCAGTTGCTCTGGTCCAAGTGAAATCCTTCCCTTTAGTGCAATCAGTTATTGGTGCACTAATGCCACTAAAATTGTTAATGAATTTCTTGAAGAAATTCACCAACCCATGGAAGCTCTTAACCTCAGTGATACTTTGAGGAGTAGGTCACTCAAGAACAGCCTTGATTTTTTCTGGGTCCATGCTCAATCCATCTGCTAAAATAATATTTCCCAACAATATCAACTTATCCTTGCAAAATTCACTCTTTTCAAGGTTGATAAACAACCTTTCTGCTCTAAGTATGTCAAACACTATTTTCAAATGTTCTAAATGCTCCTCCATACTTTTACTAAAAATTAGGATATCATCAAAATAAATTATGATAAATTTTGCAATATGTATTCTGAATACCTAGTTCATTGTTCGCATGAAGGTAGATGGAGCATTGGATAGTCCAAATGGCATCACCATCCACTCATATAATCCATCTTGCATTTTGAAGGTCATCTTCCACTCATCACCTTCATGGACCCAAATCTGATGGTAACCACTTCTGAGGTCAATTTTTGAGAAGACTGTAGCACCTAACAAATGATCTAACAAGTCATCCATTCTAGGTATGGGGTATCAGTACTTCACAGTGATTTTGTTAATGTCTCTAGAATACATACATAACCTCCATTTACCCCCTTCTTAGGAGAGAGTAGAGCAGGTGTGGCACATGGACTCATGCTTTCTCTTACAAATCTTTTTTTCAATAATTCAGTAATTTGTCTCCTCATTTCCTCATTTTCCAGCAGAGGCAGCCTATAAGAAGTTTGGGTTGGAAGTTTGGCACCTGGGATAAGATCAATTTGATGGGTAATGCTTCTGGATGGAGGCAAACCAGCTGGTAGATCAGATGGTGTCAAATCAGAATATTGTTGTAACAATTCTTGTATCTTCAATGGAATTATCTGCTGATCTGAATTATTATTCACTAGAGAATACAATAGATAGCAAATCTCACCCTTAGATTCTCTAAAAAAATCTTTACACCCCACTATGGTCAAAGACAAATCTTTAACTTTAGTTTTCATTTCTCCTTTAAATGGTTTCAATACATGGAGTTTACCCTCTTGCTGAATCTCATAGGTGTTTTCTCTGCCATGGTGAGTTACATTTTTGTCATATAACCAAGGTCTCCCCAATAATAGGTGACAATCATCCATAGGTACTACATCACATAACACTCTATCCCCATAAGGACCAATTTTGAAGTCAACTAGACAAGATTGGTTCACAAGCACACTATGATCCTTTTTTAACCAAGAAATTTTATAAGGATTCAATTTTGGAATAAATGCTAGCTGTAATTTTTGCACCATTTCTGTACTTACGAAGTTGTCAATGGATCCTTCATCAACAATTACTTTACACAAATTATCTTTACACTTGCATTGCGTCTGAAACACACTATTCCTTCTCCAATCAGTCATGGGAGTTTCCTTGTCATCGGTAACCAAAGTTCTATTCAACATTAGATTCTCACCTATTTCTGCTTCAACTTCTTCTCTAAAGGGCTCTTCTCCTTCTTTCTAGACAACCATTGCTCTCCTGGGATTTTGAGGGTGATGAATTTTCACCTCAACAATTTTTGGCGACCATGGTGAGACTTGATTCAAAGACTTGGTCTTTGTTTTCTGAATCTTTGCCCTGCATTTTCTGATTTTGGTGGTAAATCACAAAAATATCTGCTCATAGGAGCATGAATCTTCCATTTGGCGACTCTACTAGCGGATCTTTCTTGATTCTTTGTCCTTGTAGATCATGGCAGCCCCTGGTATATATGTGCACCTAAATATTCAAAGAGATCTACCCTTTGTGACTTGGCATTCAAGTCCTCTTGTTCTTCAACAGCAGGGTTAGGGTCCTAACACAGCATGGAAGGTACTACCCCACTTTCTTGGAGATGGCTCTGTTTGCCCTGCAAATCACATTCAAGATGTTGCAAATCTATGCTCTGTTCATAATGTCACGACTGAAAATCATGCTCTCTTGTTGTTGGCATCATCCCTTAAAGGCAAAGCAAAAGAATGGTATAGAAGTTTGCAGCCCGGTTCGATCACTGGATGGGATCAGCTTGGGGAACTCATCTACAATCATTTCAGAGAAAGGACAGATATCAACACTCTCACCTAGAACCTGATTACAATCAAGAGGCATCCAATGGAGCCCATACATGATTTCAATTCAAGATTTGACAAGGTATGGAAAAAAAGTTCTATAGACATGAGGGCCCCTCCAGTGTTTTCTTTCCTGTATTATTTAAAGGCTTTAGACCCTGAGATCTCTATCATGATACAATCCTTAGGAGGTGAAACTCTCCCTCAGTCATATGATCTTGCCATTAAAGCTAAAAGTAATCTTATATTGTCTAGTAAACTACCTCCTCTTCCCTTAAAATAGTTGATGCCTCATGCAAATAGCCTGTCTCATGCCCTTTCTTGTAGCCAGATACATGCAAATTTTAGTCCACCCACCCTCCCTACTGATTTGCCAAATCATGAGGAGATGAGTGCTTTGAAAGAACTAATTAAAACCCTCTCCCATGAGATCAATGAGTTAAAAGGTCAAAACATTTACCATGCTAATCTATGTTTAATGCCTCAAGATTCTTATGAACAACAGTATGAATATAGCCATAGAATGCCCAATTGTCTTGAAAATTACCCTTTACAAGCCTCCATAGCGGCAAATCAGCCCAATGAAGCCATAGACCAGGTTCTTTGTCACTTTGACATTCAAGAAGGATCAAGTATCAAGAATCAAACTACAAGCAAGAAAGTGGCTCCTATGTGTCCTTCTGATTACCAACATCAAGCATATGTGGCAAAGGGAGATCCAGAGTTACTATCAAATCTTAAATCAGATTCAGAAGATGCTCATGAGGTGAGGTTTCTAGAAGTTGAAAAGTACTGGGTCCATGGTGATGCTGCCTTTGTATTCCATTTTGAGAAGGTTACAAATGACATTATACCAGATGAGTGTCTTTATTATTGCAATGAAGTTTCACACCTACAGGAGAAAGGCACAGAGATGCATGGGCAACATTTGGAGCATGATGAGGATTTGTTCTCACTTTTGCAACAAGGCTATCAACTACTAAATGAGAAAGATCTTGCAATTGAGAAAGTACAAGGTTCATTTGTAAGGCTTGTAGCAGATCATGGAGAAAATGTTGAAACAAAGGAAGATTCAAGAACTAATTTATTTACTATTTTTGCAAATGGTTATTGTCTTTTTCTTGATGAAGTTTCTCTTCTACCAGATGATGAGATTCAAAGAGACATTTGCCACAGTATAGAACCACATATGATGTCACAAACATAGTTAGATTCTACATATTTCTTCTTGCATGATGGGATCCCAATTAGATTCAAGACTATTCTAGGCAGTTCTATCACTTGTCAGCTATATCTTGATGCTATCATGGATCATCATTCGGATGAAGAGTCAACAAAAGAGGTCACTAATGAGTTTCTGGCAGTAGAAGTTTTCAAATGCAAACAGAGGAAAGAGTTTCAGTGTTTTATTTTCCATCCCTACCCTCCACTAATGCAAAAAGAGACTCTCCTGAGTGCCGAGAAGTAAAAAGGTACAAAATATTGTTGTATTTCTTCATACAGTTTATCTGGTTCATTTTCAATTTGATGTGGATAAATTGGAGCAACATAATCAGACATGGCAGCTATTTTGCTGTTCCGGTGAATGGATATGTTCCTGTATGTTTCAGTTGTCAGTAATTTGGTTTCAATCTTCAGAATAAGCTACAGTAGTACCATTAGCTTCAGTTTCAGTTAGTTTTGTTTTCAATAAGTCTCAACTACAAAGCAGAATTGAGAATCTTGCTTCAGTCTCAGTGTTTTAGTCATGTCCTGGAATGAGAGCCAATTTCTGTTGTTCCACTCTATATCAGTTTCAAGGTTTCAATCATCATCAGTTATGGTTGGTTGGTTTCAGTTGTAGAGTGTGTGTTCAGCAGTGCTTCATTTCAGCTTCATGCCTTTTTTGAGCAGTTCTCATCAGTTTGGTTGCATAAAATAGAAGTTTCAGATCTATTTTAGTTAGATGGATGTTTCAGAATATTCATGACTCTATTGCCCAATGATTAAGGCACTAATATGCAAAACCAAAAATTTTGGGTTCAAGTGAGCGGGCTCACTTTCCCAGCCAGTCGCCAAAACTGGTGAGAATATTTTCAGACCACAGTGAAATTTTTTTGTAATAAGGATCACCCTTCATAGAGATAGGGTTTTCCAAATGAAATAAATGCTCAATGGTCATCAGATCAAATGAAAATTACCCAAGCAGTGGAACCCACCATGTGGCAGCTTCGGAGAAGAGATAAAAGTTGGTTTTATTTTTATAAAATTCATAAATGCTAAGGATTCATGAAAGTCTTAAAAGGAAGGCAAAATCATTAAATAACTGGTGGGCCCTCCTTTAAAGCTAAGAATCATTTAAATAAATGTAATGGAGTTTCATTTGTTTCAAAAATTATCCAAGAGTGACACAAGTTGCAAAAGGCAATAGTTGAAACTTAAAATGATGCGGAGAGCACCACGTGGAGGCTGCAGTAAAAAGGATCAAAATGAAGAAGCGGAGCCCGCCACATGGATAAACCCGAAGGCAATAAATAAATGTCTTGTTTCATTTTTCAAGTGTTTCATGAGAAGTCATAAGGAGTCTTTTATTATTAAAAGTTTCTTATTAGACACATGTGGGTCCCTCCTTTAATAAGTTGAAACTTATTAAATGTATGAGTCTCATTTTAAAATAAGCTACAGGAGATGATTTTAGTTTTAAATAAAGATCAAATCTTTATTAATAAAGGGAGTTACATGTGGGGCCCTCCAGTTGTTAAGTGGATCTTAATTAAGTGAAATTTTATTAAGACACTATAATGACTCTCTTTTATGGGAGATACAAATGTGCAGCCACTTTATTTCCTTTCATGAGAGCAACTTAGAATCATGCGGAGCAAGGCATGTGGAGACACCCGAGCAGCAATAAAAAGAGTTTTAGAATCATGTGGAGTCCAACATGTGTCAGATGCAGAAGGAAAAGAGAGCATCTTAAGAATCATGCAAAGTCCAACATGTGTCAGATGTGGAAGGAAAAGAGAGGAGCTTAAGAATCATGCAGAGAGCACCATGTGCAGGCTGTGGGAGAAACATATTGCAACTCAAAATTGATGCAAGAGGAGCCATGTGGAGCAGCCCGAGCACAGGAGAAATAATAAAGTGTTTTGTTTCATTTTTAAATTGCATCATGTCTCACAGGAAATATTTTAAGAATCTTTTATTAATAAAAGTTTCTTATTAGATACATGGTGGTGGGCCCATTATAAGTTGAATACTTTATTAAATTAAGGGAATGAGTCTTTTGTTTTAAAAGACAACAAAATAATAAAGTAAGACTTTATTATTTTTATTTTGTTCTTCCATGGGAATAAAAGATGAAACCCTAAAATGAGCAGCAATGTTTCATTCTTATGAGCAAGCTATAGGAAGTGATGGAGGCAAGTGATTTTTTTCATGCCATAGAGATATTTTCAGCCATGGAAGTAATAGAAAGCCACAGTTTAGTTATGATTTTCCATTGCCACTTCAGTTGCAGTTGCATTTTGCCAGATTTTATGCTGGATTTTGCGGAGTTTTAGTTGCAAAATTTGTCGGAGGCCATTGAGATTTTGTTGAGTCTTTCAGGTTATAAATGGGAAGATCTGAGACACAACTAAGAGAGTTCTTCATATATACAGAGTTCTACATTTTTCAGATGAGATTTTGGAGCAGCAGACATAGATTTTCTTGTTGCCTAGCAATTGTTTCTTTATGAGAATGTAACAATTATTTTGTGCAGCAACTTTTACCTCTGTAACTTGTTGTTATTCAAATAATGAGATGGTGTTATGTGCATATGAGTGTCTCTATTTTCTATTTCTTATTTCTGATATCTGTTTCTCTGCCTCTGTTAAGCATGTTTCTGAAACTAAGTCTTAATCATGCATTGATGCTCTTTAATTTTAGTTAAATCTTTCAAAGTTACACTGTGCAACTAATTGTTTCAAATATGGCGGATCGCCTTAGATTAGGCTAAGGCATTTGTTTTCTGCAATCTTGTTTTCCTTCTGACCTTTTTCTCAAAACCCCACTGAAAGAATGGAAGAGTTAACTTCCTTAAAATCTAGAGGTCACTCTGAGGAGCAATCCCACGTCTTAGAGTTTCCCATGTTGCTGCTGGATTAAACCCACAGATTTATGCATCAACAATCTTCATGTGATAATTTGGCCTTGAGGGCTTGCACCCTCCTGAGTACTTCATCTACAACATTGTCTCACCCTCTAGCATTTCTTCGACCTCTTCTACCCCGGGTCCCCTCTGGGCCATGAAAGATGCTCTGATACCAAAATGATGCAGCTCCAAACAATTGGCAGAAGCACCAATATACAGAAAATAGAAAAAAAAAATAAGATACCAACAAATAAAACAAGAACAAATTCAGAGAAATAGTCTTCATTATAGTTCGAGACTTGATACAACCATTACATCTCAGAAAAACCCATACATATTCTTCAGAAAATCCATTCCCATTTTCTCTTTTTTGTTCCTCTCTGTTTCCCTCAAAACTTAGCTCCCCCCAAACTTAAACCAAAAGACCAACTAAAAATAGCCCCCCAGTCAACATGCAGCTGACCTATAGGCCACTCACAACCCAAAAAAAGGAAAAAAAAAACCCCGAAACTACCACAATGAAACAAAAACAACAGAAAAGAACGCAAAAATAGCAATTTCCTTAAATTCCACTCAGAACGTGGGCAGGAAAAATTAAGGGAGATGCTCTGCATCATGTATTAAAGTTACCATTATACCCAGAAGTCTTCATGTATCTTTCATATGGTATATAATTTAATGTCTAAAAATTAGCTGTCAAATTTTTTTTAAAGATGCATTAATCCATTAATTTGTTAGCAAAACAAGATCTGTAACTTCATATTACATCATCACCAAAAGCATTTAGTTAAAAATGGACGTGATCAAATGGTAAATCAGTTCCTTTTGCAAAATGATTCAGTTGTCTAACTGTTTATACATTATAAAATGCCACATCAATAAAAGTTCTTTAAATTACATTTACTGATAGAAGTACATTATGGAGTTCCAGACAGTTATATTTGAGCCCGACCCAGGTTTGATGGGATAAGATGGAGCCTATACCGGGTATTCAATCCCAAAAATATGGTCCATGCTTACCCCGCACCAGCAAAAGGCCCCGTATTAGTTCATCCATGTCTTGGAAAGTAAAAATAACTATAGCTTATCCAAACACTGGCTGTAGCACAAGCTTACCTCACACTGTGTCAAAGGCGGCCTATAACCTCATCCAAGATTTACTAAGACAAAATAAACACATCACATCCAAGATTCACTTAGTTGAAAAAATAAACCTCATCCAAGATTTGCCAGGCAAATAAAAAAACTACACATGGAATTTTGCACTGACATTGAATATGGCATTGAAGCAACTGGGTATTCCAGTACTTCCTCTCTTTTTCACTTTTTTCATTAAAGCCTCCATCCGTTTCTGGTGATTTCATCTGCACAACATATTGATATGCTTTCTGTACAACATATTGATATGCTTCCTTTCTTGAGGAAGTCAAGCTTCCAAGAATGAAATAGCTTGCCTTAGCATGTGTGTGTAATATACATATACAAATACATATATAATGCCATGAGCAAAAGTCTACTATGCACTGAATTCTAATATTTATCACCATGCTACCATTAATGTGCACCTATAAGGAAATCCAATCCAAGGATGTGCAGACATTAAATTTAGATCGTTCCTCATTAAGGCTAAACTGTAGCAAATTCCTAAGATTTTCGGCTTGACAGGTCAAGCATAACTTCCTTATAGAAAATATTATCTTTCTTCTATTAGAAGCTATCCGAGGAAGCCCAAGCAAAGCAAACCCACAGAAAATAAAATATATACCATAACAAAGGAGAAAACATGATTTTTGGCATAGAGCACTGATTGTTCAGTAGTTTTCAGTAATTTTGAATGCATTTGACCTATTTAATTTTCCGGACTTTGCCGTGGCCGACTCTTTAGGACCTGCTAAGTCCAAATCTCCATGGTTGGTATGGGTTCCTGACCTTGAACCTGACTTTCCTATAACTATGGTTTGTGTCAAACTTCATTAAACATTTAAGGCATTTTTTCAGAAAACTAAATAGAAAAATATGAACTACAGAAAAATTGAAATCAATGATGATTCTTCTTCCATTGGAACTTTTTATTGCTCGGATGAAGATAGTCGCTAACCGGTAAAAATGTGACCTCACAATGGGATGAACATTCACCAAACCAGCCAATGATAGTGTTTCCCGAATTAAATACAATGTAATTATGGTCTAAAATTCTTCACTGTGCTCCCCCAACTTCTCTCCCTTAAAACAAAGTAACCCAGGTAGTGTTTTATGCCCATCAAATGGCAAAGCTCATTTACAATCCTAATCCATTAGGGCTTCAGAGAACCAAAAACAAAAAAGAGGATTTTAGAGCGTATGCCAGAAATTATATAACTGAATTTTGAAAGGGCAAAAATAAAAGCTTGTGAATAGAAAAGAAAGGGTTCCATAGCCCAAAACTATCGTTTTTATAAAAGAATGCTGAAAAAGCTAAACATTTCTTAGTACATACAAAACAAATGAACAAATTTGATACCGCTCTTTAGAAAGCCCTACATTTCTCGCAGAAGAACGCCCAAAATAAGCTCCAATCGCACCAAAAAGAATGAGAGCCAAGGTCGAAACCCCAGAAAGGATTGAAACCCTAACAACATACTGAGAGGTAAAAGCCGTGGAGATCAAAGGCAACGCTGCTCCAATAGCAAACGCCCAAGGCCGATGTGAAAGCTGCCAGATTAGGGTTTGGAAGGCTCTCTTTTTCTTCCTTTGATAATACAACTGGAGACACGGGAGACATCAAAAACAGGACAAGCTACGGTAGCCAACACCTTCACGGCCGCCGCATAATTACAAACCTTAAAACCTTCGACACTTCAGGCTGTCAAACTTGAATTCACAAACTTCAATTCATAACTTCAATTCACAGACAAAATAGCCATTACAGAATTTAACCAATACACCCACTACAAGCCTGAATAAAAAACAACACCCACCTCAGAATTAATCAGAAAAATCCCGCCCAAGTCAAATCCAAGAAATCTCAGTCGCAATTTTCAGCTCTGAAATGAAAAAAATTACGATAAAAATTGCCCGTGTTGATCTGAGAGTCTATGTGTTATATTTTTGCAGAGGCTTTTACCACAAACAATCTTTTCAACGAAGTTTATGAGACTTGCACGCCAAGTGCCAACTGTCCATTCTACCCCTAACATAATACGAGCTCATTTATTTTATTGCACCGGCAGAAAGCAGAAAATTGATGGGACAACGTAGTTTTGAGAGGAATCAAATATTTATGCCATCATTTTGGAAAAAAAAAATGATTTTTCTCCTTACTATTCATAATATAAACCAATCATATGAAAGAAAAATAGTATTTTTATAATCAGCTAAAATAAAAATTAAATTTAAACTATAGAACTTCTTGCAAAAAATTTAATTCTTTGCTATGATTGGTTAAATTAATTGAAATAATTGCATCCAAGAGATGCATAAATAATCCTGCCTATGACAGGAACTAATAATTATGTGCAGTCAAAAAACTACAAGAAACACAAGGAAACAAACTAAAAACAAAACTAAACACAGAGCCTAAACAATGTAAACACAGAGCCTAAACAATGTATGACAAGAGGCATTAAACCAGATACAACCATAGATACATGAAGTGTTATTCATCACTTTGAAGAAACAAGGAAAAGTGCTGATACAACACTCTGAAACAAATGGCCTTGCAACATGAAGGAACATAGGGAAACAACCCCATGACTAGACATATGTCAACAACTATAGAAAAAAGGGTCCAAGAATTCCTGTTGGAATGCTGATAAAAACTGCTACTGCTGAAGTTGCTACAGCAGTCAAACTTCACACAGATCAACACGTTAGAAGGTACTCCTGCTGCAACAAACACTGGAAGAAAAATCTGAAGACATCCTCCAACTGAGCTCTTCATATGACCCTGTCAAAAACCTCTCCAAAGCAGATTGTGCATGTCCAGGAGCCGCAGCGAACAACCAACAGAGCTCTTTGACAACCTATGCAATTAAAAGGAAACCTTCTCCCGTGTAGGCTAAAAATCTCTGGCAACTTCCAAAACGTATATAATGCAAAGGGTTTTATTTGGAGTGCTAAGATTTAATCCTCCTCTAGGGACATTAGTAGCAATTAGGGACACAATGAGATCCTTGGAGAAGAGGAACCCCATATCTGTAGGCCAATCCACTGATAATAACTCTGGTAAAACATAATGAAAAACCAAAGGCTTTGTTGCATAAAAACAGGCCAAGAAACCATGAATCTCACCCACACCAGACTTCCTTTAACAAGATTCCTTAGCATAACCCCAAACAACAGAAGCTACCACTGTAGCGAAACAGAATACTTGATAAGAATCTCTGCATATACCCAGTAAGATCACCAGCACAATGAATTTAACAATCAATTCATAAAAAGTATAATTTTATCTAACTTTGGATCCAAATCCCTATTTCTTTGAAGCTGAAGCAATTAGATTTTAACATGCTGGATTTGATCACCCATTTTCCATTTTCTCTTTGAATCTCTCTGCAGTTGTATAAATAGGGAAACAATTTGCATGAAGACGTCAAAGTAAATCCTTACAATTCTTGCTTCTTGATGAGAAATAGTTTTAGAAAAAATTACCAAACATCTAATTTTCCAAATATGCAATAGAATAACATGTCTAATAGCATTAGCAAAAACCATTATTATGTAGGCCCACCCCAATAACGCTTCATGCCATTTCAGTTGATGTTAAAAAATCGCAGGCAGATCATTATGAATAGATTTCCAAAGTTTTTTAACATACAAACATTCCTAAAAAATATGTTTCATACTTTCATCTAACTGACAAAACGAACATTTGGGAGTCTCAGCCTACCTTCAATAGGCAATTTAAAATGCAGAATTTATCAGGCCAAAAATTGAGCATCCATGTCAGTTTTAGAGTCCCATATCTGGGCAGACAACTTAGTCCAAAATTTCTCGCTATATCTGCACTTCCATTTGATGTTTAAATGAGGATTTAAAGGTAATCTTGGTAGAAGTCATCTGTAGATTCTCTTCAGTGGAAATGAATTCAAAGTGAAAAAGAGAAAGCCATCACCAATCCTTAAAAAAATTGCAGGGAACATTAGTACATAATTTCATAGAAAGCTCTATAGGAATCAAAGCTTGTATAAAGATAAAAAAAATGTTCCCAACTATTATTTAACCTAAGGCAAAGTTTAACAGATTGCCAAGGAGCCCAGCTCAACATGGTGAAGTCACAAATATCTCCCACCTGACGAATCCCTTTCTTAAACAAGTAATAGGCTTGTCTGAGAAAACTCACAGCAAGAGGTAGACCATGGTATTGGATTTGTTTATTCCACCATAGTCATGAGGAGCCAAAACTGAAGCTATATTGAACAGATGAACCATTCCACTCAAGTAAATGACAAACATATTGCCATTCCTTCCACATAGATTGAAGAGGAGGTGATGCTTTGATTTTAAAATACGATGCCATAAGAATCTTATCCCTCCAGTGAACAAACTACCATTTGTTTTTAACAGTTGCAGAGTTAATCCTATGATGAACCAACACTTTCCAAGGTTCATCCCCTCAGATTGCCCTGATTATCCATTTGGTGGCTAAACAAATTCCTTGTGTCCTTGGGTCAATCAAACCAAGACCTCCTTTAGATTTAGGTTGAATGCAATGTGCCCAAGAAGTAGCTTTAAAGCCAACACTGCCATCCCATTTAGACCACAAAAATTTGTGAATGAGTTTGTTTAGATCCTCATAACCTCTATTCGAAGGCATCCAACAAGAAGAATAATAGACATGGGTGGCTATGAAAATTTTGTTTACAACTTGTATTTTTCTTGGCAAGGATAAAAGCTTTTTACCTTAATTAATTTTTTTTTTGAGCTTATCTATGTACCATCTCCACATATCATTGAGTGAAACGCCCAAACCAAAAGGTATCTCAAGATATCTAGTAATTTCCCCATGCCTAATTTGTTTCCATTCATTAGGTATGCATCGAGGACTGGGACCTAATTGAGTCATTAAAAATTTAGTTTTTTTATGTGCGAGTTGAGAACCTAAGACTGCACAGTACAAATCCAGAATTTCCATAGCATTGTTGATTTCATCCTCAAAATTTTGTAGGAACAACATGTTGTCATCAGTAAAATGAGAATTAATGACCACACCATCTTGAGGAATAGAAATTCCTAATATAAGCTTCAGCTAGTTGGCCTTCTATAATAAATACCACATCGCATCAGTTGTGAGAACATATAGGAATGGTGATAGTGGGTACCCTTGTTTGATAGAATGTTGTAGAAGAAAAGATTCAGTAACATCTTGGTTAATTAAAATGTGAGCATTAGCATCTTTAAACAACATTTACGCATGAGATCGAATTTTGGATCCAAATCCAAGCCATTACATCATCTAAAGTATAAAATTCCATCGAATTATGTCATAGGCCTTGTCAAATTCTAGTTTAATTAGAAGAGCATCTTGACTTGATTGTTGGGCCCATTCAATAGTTTTCCAAGCTAGAATGAGATTATTAAGAATGTACCTTCCACCCAAAAAACTAGTTTGCTCCTATCTTACAATACCTTTTACCAAGGGTTTGATTTGGATAGCCAACGCTTTTGCTATTATTTTATAAGAAGTATTGAGAAGAGTTATTGGTTTCCATCCCGAAATATTTTCGTCATTTCTTAGGCTTGAAAACAATGAAGATGTGTTGTTGCTCTTACTCTACATACTATGAAAACTGTTAAATCTTTCATTTTTGTTTCTGCATCTATCTTCTAAGGGGAAAATAGTGGAAAAAAGGCTCATGATGAGATCTTTGAAAACTCATGCTAGGGTTTTGCTAGAAACTATGAAAAGTTTGTTGTTTCTGTACTTCTCTTGACTTGAAAAATAGTGAAATGGTTTAGTTTTTCCTATGCTTTATCAACTTTTTCAAATGAGACTCTTCTTATATGCTCACTCTTAGTTTATATTGGCATTCAAGACTAGGGATAGTACTAAGTCTAATCTTATTATATCTTGAATGTCCTTTTATAATTTCACCTCATGCTACTCCAAGCTCTATACAAACTGCTATAGTCTTGGTACTATATCCTTGCATATGCACTCTATCCTTTAGGTGAAGATGGTCTTATAAATTTTGGTATCCTTGCATAGGTTTTTGGACTATGATTATGTTGTGGAAGCCTCTTCTTGTTTTAATAAGATCCATGACATGTGATGATAGGTCTCCTAGCATTTGAGGAAACAATCCTAAATGTAACATACACCCTATATATCAAACAAATATCTTAATATTTATAGATATGAAATTCTAGAGTGAACTCATTAGATCATGCTTAACATCAACACATGACCATAAATCATAATGATATCAAGAAGTAAAACTTATTTCACTGACTCCATACAAGTGATTCACTATGAGATCAATAGTTACATAATGGATACCTGCAATAGGCAATAGTAATAAAACTTTAGCCAAGACAACAATAAAAACTTCACTAAATTAGGCAAGAATCCATAATATACAAGTGCTACTTCATGGAGTTTCGGTGCTAATCCCTAAAAAATAGGCATTGAAAAGGTGAAAGTTTGCAAGAATAGGAAACATGACCTAGGCACTATCCAGAGAGGCAGAGGCACTGAATGGTGAGGTGTAAACATTGATCCACAGGTGAAAGGATGACTATAACTTGCACAACAAAATTCAACAAAACATTCACAAAAATTAAAGTTAGGGAGGTGGGTGTCCTACCGAATGTGCCTAAAATATGAGTATTAAAGAGATAAACATAAAAGAATGGTTAGACAAGCCTAATTCACCCTAATTCATCAACTTAAGTCACCTCAAGACTAGGCTAAAGATAAATACACTAAACTAACTAAATTGCACCCTATCCACTATGCAATGCTCTTGATTTACCCTAAGATATACTAGATTATATGCAAATTGCTATTGCTATGTCAAGTGCTCAATGAGAGAGAATTTCATTACATTCAAATTGCTTGTTGGAAGTGGGGGAAGGGCTCAATTTATAAGTTTTTAGAGGTGAGGATTGAAGGCTATGATTAAATTTGAGGATCAAGGGCTCACATTGCTTGAAAATCCTCAGGCAAGGAGAATTGGACAAATGGCACAAGGAGATTGCATGAGAATGATACTCCAAAATTCAAGGGAAGATCAAGGGTTGAGATTGAACAATTGAATGCATGGATGGCTAGGATTGGGTAGGTGTATGACATGTAAGGCCTTATTTAAGAAAAGATATGGTTTGGATTTTGTGAGAAATTTAAAATTGGGAGGAGAGGACAAGTGGAATTTTAAATTCCATGCAATAGTGTCACATGTAATTTAAAATTAGAGGAATAGTGGAAAGAAGGAAAAGTATGACAAAAGGAAGATTTGCCCATACTTCCAAAGTACCACTTGTTATGTACATGCATGTACATGAGATGACACGTGACATTCTAGAAGCATGGGGGAAAGGGGTAATCTAGGTTTAAGTTTAATTAACCCATGTGCACATATTTAGAAGAAATTAATGATTGATTACAAAAGTAATCAAAGTGGACAAATTAGGTAATTAAATAAATAGTTATATTTATTTAATTTTTTGGAGATGAATGTGAACTATAGTCTTTAAATGGATATTTAATTTTTGGACTATAGTAGAAGAAAGTGATTTTTTTTTTTGTGATGGAAAGAGACAGAAAAATATTAAGTAGATAATTACAAATTATTTAATTAACATATGTGTTGGATGGAATAATGGAAATTTTTAAATTTTAATTGATCCATTGTATGAATAATGATGGAAAGTAGTTGACCATTTTAAGGTGTCTACATTTCTGTCCCAAGTGAGTTCTCTTATAGTAGTGGTATACATATTGATATGTGAATTAGGATCTCCTTCTTCTTTGAACTTTGCAAGATCCAACAATAGTCGTGGTAACATCACACTTCTTATGGCCATGTCGGGTGGTTCCTTCAAATATTCCAAATATGTCCCTAAAAAGGCCCTTTGTAATTGTGGAGTTGATACCATTAACCCCATTGGTAGGCTTTGATAGCACAATGCCATAGCTTTATTTGCTTGACTACCTTGGACTGTTTGAGCATTTTGAATTGGAGGATTCCCATTTGAGAATGCGTCATTACTCTCATTTTGTGATTAGTAGTTAAGGTAAGGGGGATTCTTAGATGCCTTCTGGTCTTGTTCAACTCTAATGTGTTCTTGTGACTTTTGCCTTCTCTTTGGGATGTGTTGTTCTTCTTCAAGAATCCTAATTCTTTTCACTAATGTTGAGATGAGATCTACAGGTGTAGGGCCTCTTGGCACTTCCTCATTTCTAGGGACCTCATTTCATATGTTGTCATGGTGCAAGCATAACTATTGATGAAGAAGAAACAAAATCAGATGACGCGATAAAGAAGATGAAGACTAAGACCTCAAAAGCCTCAAAAACTAGCAAGAAGGGGCCCTCTGACAAGAATAGGGTTGGGAAAGGATTAAAGAAAGAAGAGATTCAGATAGAGGAAGCTACTATAAGTCTTGAAGATGTTCTCAAATCCATAACAATTGACTAAAATGTGAAACCCATAGCTCAGTTGTATGATGAATACAATGATCCAGACAAGAGAATTATTGAGACTATTGTTGTAGAATATCTAAACATCTACAACAAGGCCCTAATTGAAATTATTACCGATCTACTGCACAGCCTGGGTAACATAATGAGTACAAGAAAAGAAACAGCTATGGCAAAAGATGTTCAGCTGAGAGAGAACTCCTTGATATGATTTTGTCCAGGGATCACTCCTAAGGAGAAGATGAAAATCTCAAAAGAAATTAAAGATGCCTTCAAAACCAAGAAAATAATGAACTTGTTGATGTTGGGAGAAATTGACAAAGTGGTTAAGGAAACATAGGAAATCACCCTAGCAACATTATAGAAAAACAATATTCCCACTATATGTGACAACAAAGAAGCAAATGATGAGGACATATCTCTATCAGAAATAAGCCAAAATCAAGAATCTGAAAAGAGTGATCAAATCCACAACATTGATATAGTGGATATGACAGATCAAGGCAATATTGAAATTGATTCACCTTCTGTATAACAAGATAAAGGTGAAGAGTTCAAGGAAGAGAAGGACTCCACTCCAGAGAAAACACACAGATCAACAGGAAAATAAGGGCATAGAACCTCTAGATCAAAGTCAAGGAGAAATATTAGAGAATGCAAGAGACACTGCGGATATTTCTAATAGGCAACAAATGGTAGAGGAATTTGTACTCCCTCAAGGCCCAATCAACTTGGCCTCCTTGTCACCTTTCCAAAAGTTAAAGCTAGTATCTATGGTTCAGGCCAAAGCACAGGAAGAGTTGTTACAATCACATGGTCAAGATAACAAATTGATAAATGAAACATCTACTGTCTTGCAAAAGCTGCTAGTGCCATCACTTGAAAGGGATATCTCATTATCCCCTACTAACAATCTCAAGAAGCTATTAAATTCTATATGTATACATTTTGAATCTTTTGAAAAATCTGTGGAAGTAAAAGTAAGGAAAGAAATTGATGATAGAATATTGGTTGCATTGAAGAGCATGATAGATCAAGACAAAGTTTTTTTAGATAATGGAATTAAGAACATACAAAATGCCATTGAAGAATCCAACAAAATATACAAATTTTGTTTATCCTCGCCAAAGATCAGAAAGGAACTATAAGATAAAATCAAAGACTTAGAACTCAAACTGTTGAACATCTCTAAGACATATAATCTAGCAGCCGAGTTAATAAATGCCAAAGAAACATAAGTTACAAATATCTATAATGATCTAAATACTCTGAAGAAGAAAAAGGGAGAGTTCAAAGACAACTTGTGCCAGCTGAAAGTATTGATAAGTCCAAAGATTGATTCCATGACCAATTTGGTAGATGAGGCATGAAATATCAAGGACAAATTAACACACCATCAGATCCTCAGAAGGCAGAAAAGATAGTATTTTTAATAAATAGCCACATCCAAATTCTAGAAAGTGCAAGAAATAGATGTAATGGAGAGATAACGCTAATAAAGACTATCTATAGTGACATTTTACCTTAAAACACAAATTAAGATAAGGATTTTGCTTGTAAATATGCGGTAGAGTATATAAATTTTTGAAATTTTTGAAATTTTGGAATTTTTGGATTTTGGACCATACCCTTTGCCATTGCTGTCAAAGGGGGAGAAGTGGATCAATTAAAAAAGGATAATCATCTCAGGGGGAGCAAGGAAGCACAATGCACATAGTAAAAGGGAGTAGTCAAGCATTTTTCACTAAGTGTTGCCATCAATGCCAAATGGGGAGATTGTTGGCAAGAGACACTGCTCCAGTACGGATCTATATGTTGTCATTGATGGAAACAAAGCTCAAAGATCCTATCACCATGATATGAAGAGATATCTTCAGAAGAACATATTGGATTCCAAGTTTGGTTGTCATGAAATGGATAAGTATGAAAAGTATGCAGAGAAGAAGACAGAAAGTCAGCAAGTATGCCTCCGCAGATAATGATCTGGTAATGTGGTTCAAGTATGATGTTTGTTGATGTTTGATAATATTATGCCTTAGAGATTAAGTTGTTATTCTCTCCAGAAGTCATCTTGAAGAAATGTCTAAGTCTGGGAAAGCAAAGGTATATCAAGAACAATGAATAGGGTCTAGTTCAGAGGTCCGCATTCCTCCATAGTTATGTATATCGTTATGCAGTTTTGAGGTGTTGTAAAGACTTATATGAAATGTCTTATTCCAGAGTTAGGTGTAAAGTTCACTGGAAGGATAGATACAAGTGGCTAAGTATCAGCATAGTCTTTGATAGAGACAGAGTCTAAGTTCCGATGGTCCGCATTTCTCCTCAAGATGATATAATGCCTTTCAATTCTCAGGGTGAGATTGGGAATATATAAAGACTCCTAGAAATGATTTGGAAGGTGTTTTGAGATCCTCAGTAAAAGTTGTAAGTCAACAAATGAACCAGTTAACCATGCACTTGAGGAATAAGCCGACTGGTGAAGAAAATCCTGATATGGAGAAGAGTTAATATGTGAAGGATCCAGTTAAGTGATTGAGTGGTTAGAGTTGACCCATGTGAATATGTTTGGGCATGGATTTGGGTCTGCGTAGCACATAGTGCATTGGATTGACCTGACAAGGTACATCTTTTTATGTACACGTTTCATTCTTGGATGCTGACCTGACTATGGATCAAATCATGATGCGGATATATATGAGCAATGAATTTTAGTTGTGTGTAGAGTAGTGATGAGGATAATAATGAAAATATGTGAATAATAGAGCAGTAACATAGATAAGAGAGAATGAAGACCTGGGATTCAAAGTTCAAGCATTTAACAGATGCACTTGGCATAAAGGCAGATGCTTAAGCAGTATGTAGTTTCCTGTTGGAGAAAATTATTATAGTGAGATGGTAGTGAGATTTCACTAGGGTTTAACAACCCTTATTGTAAACTTGTTAGGTTTAGGGTTGAGGCAGTCAGCCTAGTAAACTTAGTTGTACATCATGGTTGTGAGCCAGCATGTTCTAGGCCCGTGGAGTGACCAAGCCTGAACATCATTTTTTAAAAGATTGCAATATATACTTGAGAGGTAATGTTACACCCCATGTGTTTCTATCTACTTACTATTTACCTAGTTTGGTTAATTTGTTTGGAAAGTGAGTGATTATGGATTTTTGTAGCTATATATGTGTTTTTATCCATTTACTATAGATTGGATATTTTGTGAAAATTGAAGTATTTATGAATCTTGCGTCTATGTGTGCTATCTATTTTGAATGCAATATGATGAGAAAAAGAATAATGCAATGCCTTGTATTAAATGTGGTTATTGTTAATTAATGATTATGTTTTGATCAGTTAACTCCTCTTGCGATGATCTAAGTGGATGCAGTAACAAGTTGTCCATCCAGAAAAGAGGGGAGGTATCACTCAGGAGAAAGACTTGGTCTGGTAAACGTAAAAGAGAAGCCTAAATTGAGCAGCACACACTCACATCCTATTTGACTTAGGTTGAGTCGAGTCAGTGTGGGTAGAGGTAAGTGAGCTGAGTTATGTATCCTGAGTCTTGATTGGATGTTCGAACCTGAATGTTGTTATGTGTTTGGTTTCTCTGATTTAATTAATGATCGTGCAAGTCCTCGATACATTCTTATACATGAGTCGACATGAGCATGAACATATGTAGGTAGACATACCTACGTATATTCATGAGCATATTACTCATAGGTATGGAAATGTCATTTGGCTTATGCATGAATTATCATCTCTTTTGTGATAAGCCTATGAAGATTTTTATAAATATTGTTTTATGGTAAGTAAAACAATAAATTTATATATATAATAGATTAAATAAAAAAAATATAATAATAAGATAATGGTAGTTTTCTTTTAAAAGGTAATAATAATAATAAATATAAAAAATAAGTAATAAGAATTAAAAGTTCTTAATAAAAGAAAATTATTATTATAAAAGTATATTAATTAAGGCAAGGTTTTAGAGTGCTTTTAAATAAGGGGGATACGTATCTTATTTAAGTCTTAATGGATATGTATTAATTCTTAAAGGCACACGGGCCCTTTCTTTAAAACCTCTTAAACTTTTTTTTACTTGTTAAACTTTTAAACCATTTTGGCTTATGGGCTCCTTAAACCTTGTGTTTAGTTTATAATTTTAATTTTATATTTTATATTTTATTTGTAATTTTTATCTAACACCTTTTTTTTAGAAGGTTGTTTGGATTTATGAACTAAATTTAGATTTTGATTAGCATGTCTCTATAGTGTCAACATAGTTGAGTTGATTAAGCACGTTGATATTATATAGACATTATATCGACATTTTTTGATTGGTTGCGGTATAAAAGGGGGTACTCTCCCCCATTTTCAGGGGCACCATTTTCTAATCAAGAGCTTTTCTTTTTCAAATATAAGTTTTGCATTTGTGTTGAAAATTTGTTGTTTTGTTAAGTGGATATAATTGGAAGAGCGATCTAGAGTATTGGAAGGTCGTTAGTAGAAAAGTATCTGATCCATTTGGGGCTATATTCTCAGGCATGGGAATTATTTCTCCTTCTTTATGATTTTCATGTTTTCAAAATATTATATGATGTATTATTGTTAAGTGATTGCAATATTGAATTATTGTTGTTAATGTCTTTTGATTATATAATAGTTTATGTATATATGGATATATATATAGATAGTAAACTTGTATTGTGAATGTGAGATAGTGTCTATGGTTTGGTTTTTGCCTAGATAGTTTTGTGAATCAATCATTGATTGGTATTTATATAGGAAAATTGTACAAGGGGAAAGATAGTGAGAATAGGACTCAAGTGGTATTACTTTGATATATGGATCTTAGTAAAGCATGCAATAGGTTAACCTCGGGATATGTGATCCATGGAAGAGGTAGATAACCTAAAATAGAGTTTGATGTAATTGTTTAGTGGGGATATTCCTGGGATTTGTTGATCTATGGGAAAGGGGATATCCTATGTGTAGAGAATGACACATTTGTTAAGTGGGGTTATTCCTAGGATTTGTTGATCCATGGGGAAGGGAATAACTTTTGTATAGAGATCGTTGTCTTTCCCAATCAAGATAGAAGGGTGGGTGAATATGAGACAAGAAAACTTTGGCCAAAGTGGTGTAAATTGCCAACGTTTACACTGTCTAGGTTCACTGTGATCCAGGTTTGCATTTTTAGTAGGGATTTCATATTTTGATGGTTGTAGCCATAGTTTGATAGTACTAGTTAATGTAGGACACAACACCTTGCTCAAATTAGCCCTATTTTATTTGGGGTTACCATACCAATCCGTTCATCGAAGGGTAGGGCCGTTTACCAGTTTGGTAAATGTGCGGGGGACCGCAGTTAGTCCGTGGTTGGAGGTAAATCATCTGAGTGATGCTTCCCCTCATGTAGTTGGTGGCCGGGAGTATTGAAGACAGAAAAGTATACAAACATGTGATTCTATTTATCAGTTAAGCTCTTGAAGCTTCTATGTAATTTATGAAAAAAGTTGAATAAGTTGAATATTCAAATTATTTTTATTGAGAAAATGTAATTTGGTTATGCAATAGAAGTTTGAAATATGTTTCAAATGTGCATTATATCAAATGTTCAGAAGAAAATTTTATTATTCCTGTTATGAATTCATGACTTTATTTACTTTCAAGTTAAAATTGGTAAATCTTAGTTGGTAGAACAAGTGGCATGTTACACGTGGTATCAGAGCTAACTAGGTTCATCTCTAGAACCTATGTGCTCACTATGCTATGAGAGTCCAAAAGTGAAATTGGTTTTATACGTGAATGGCATAGTCGACTAACCAATAAAATTATTTGAAGGACTATTATCCAAAACCTATCAAGTTAGTGGTTAAGAGTAAACCAACTGAGGAATTAAGGAATCCATGAGTCAATTTAACTCTATTGAGGATGCATAACAGAAAGATCCTGAGACTTGGATTAAAAATGTAAAACCTTGATCAAATGGTATTGGACTAAGAACTCAGGAAGAGCAGTGTCTATATGAATTCAAGATCACTTTTATATCTCAAGAACTTAAGGAAGATCCTAAAATAATCAACCAGGTGTAGAAGCAACAGAGTTTGGAAAATTTAAGAAATTGTATCAATGATACATAGATAAGTTGGGTTCTTGTCTAACCCTAGATGGGTTGGAATGAGTCGAGAGAGATAAAAGGATAAATAAAGGACAACTAGTGATGTATTGCCATTTCATGCTTGGAAAAATAGTAAAGGACTTGGAAAATGCTTTTTGATTTCTAAGATTTATGAGAAAACTAATTGCCATATTCAAAGAATCATGCATAAATGAAGGAGAATAAGAGTTCCCTTATTAACTCATGAAGCCTATATGTAGTTGAGGATGTAAAAGAAGAGGATCCTCTCAAGCAATATTTCGATGAAAAGATTGGGATTAGTATCATTCTTTTGTTAAGAGTTTGCATCAAGTTTGCAAGATAATTTGTAGCAGTTGCAAGAGAAGTTATTAGTTATTTCATAGCTTTTGGACAAAATTTGAGAGCTATGTAATTTGTCTCTTTGTGGAGATAGAAAGAATAATTACAATGGAGAATGAGATCATCTCCAAGATATTTAGACAAGCTTGTTTAACTAAACTATTCCAGGAGGTAGGGAATAGAGTTTTGTAAACAAAGGGAAGAAGTGTGTGTTCCAACTGAAGTCCGTATGTGTCGTTGTATCACCATCTTTGAATTTCATCTATGTGATGAACGATAAATTTTCCATGATGTAAGGGTGGTTGTGTTTTAATCTTTTAATTTTTGCAGTATAGTGAAAGTCTTAAAGGACTTATTTATTTTATTGTGCTAGTAGCATGGTCTCTAAACCACTATAAGTTTTTTTTTGGAAAACTCAAGTGTAATAAAACAATCTACTCCCTTGTTAGTGACTTAGATAGTCACGTAGTGCATAGTCAATGTATCTTTTGACTTTTGACACTTTTTGAATTTTTGGTAGAATTGCTTTTTAATACTTGCGAGAATTTTTTTCATTATTTTATTCCTTTATTCTAGAATGGTCTAGCCACCAAATTTTGAAGGTTATTTATTTATAACCAGTAGGTCAAAATTAAATTTATTGAGCTCAAACTCTTGACTTATTGTTGAAAATGAAATTGCTTATTCTTTGACATTGATTTAAGTTATTTTGGTGGCTATACTGGAACATTTTTGGGTTGTTCACTATGTTATTTGTAAAAATGTTCACCTCTATCATGTCATGGATGGGCCAAGGGAGTAAATTGTAGAAAATGCACTTAGTATATTCCTAACTATATGGATTTAAGAAACCTTGTGAGGTAGGAAATTCTTTTTAAATCATAATTGGGTCATCTAGGAGTAACTAAATTCCTAGTCGATGTGAAATCACTTTATTTCTAAAAGAGAATGAAGAATGATAGCAAGTTGTTTATAATGTGAGAGAATCAAGGATGATTAAAAGCACTCTGTAGGGAATTGTTATCTATACAATTATCCAAGAGTAGAAGTAGCGGATCATTATCCTAAACTTTGTAAAGTCTTTAGCGCTAGAAGCTTAGCTTTTTATAACTTGGCTTATCTTTCTAAGAAAGACTGTCAACTTTAATTGTTTGCTTTTGGTCTCTCCAACCAAATCAAAAGCCTTACTACTTTCTAAGGATATGTCCTCGGAGTATATTGTGAATTCCACCATGTTGTTTAGGAATCCTTATGTTCCTCCTTTGGCAAAAGAAAATTATAATTTCTTTAAGTAATGATTCAGAGGAGTATGTTTTCAAAAATTAAGTATCTGAGGATTAAGTTGGGGGTTATTACCCATTTGAGGATAATCATGGACTAGAATCTGAGGGATATACTCCACTCAATTACGTAGCAGAGAGGGTATTCAAATCCTTATGTATGTAAAGGAAAGTAAAAGCTTATGTATATGAAATCTTTCTTGGGCGCAAGTTTTGAATAAAAATGAGAGTTTCTATTTAGAAATGTTAAAAGTTTTTAGATCATTGGATAACATGCACAGAATTTAAATCTTTATGGAAACTCATGGGGTGAACTATCTTGTTAAGATGGATAGAACAAGGATTAACTTTGGGGAAGTGAAGAAGTATGATACAAAGTTGAGAGTATAGGCACTAAGTTAGATCAAATCCTTACAATGTTGATAGAAACAAGAGAGAGAGATAGAGTATTAGAGCAAGGAAAGGTTAAAGAAGAAAAAGTACCTAACAAGGAAAAGTTTCTAGTAATGAATGAAGGAGAAAATTCTCAAGCTAGTAAACATGGGGAATGAAGGATCTCAATCTCAATCAGGGTCTGAAATGATTAAGAAGAGGAGAATGGCAAAAGAGTGATTCCAAGACATGAGAAAATTTACTACTCTAAAGTTTGAAGGTAGTACTATATGTTCTAGGTGAAGGTTTGGGTGGAGTGTTAAATCAGAAAGGGCGAGTCATAGCCTATAAATCAAGAAGTAAAAACCTTATGCTTCGTATGATTTGAAGTTAGAAATAGTTGTTCATGCATTATAGATGTGGAGACACCATCTGTTGGGAAAACCTTTTGAATTAAAAACATACCATCATAGTTTAAAATATTTATTTATTCAACCTAATCTAAATGCAAGGCAAAGGAGGTGGTTAGAACTGATATCGGATTAAGATTTTAACATTAATTATGTCAAGGGAAACAAGAATAGAGTTGCTAATGCTTTAAGTCTAGGAAGGAATATATCTTCATTAGTAACTATCCAAACTGACTTTAGAAGCTAAGTATTGAAAGGATCAAGTAGTGATGAATTCTATGAACAAGTTAAGCAAGTACTCATGGATAACTTGTAAGATAAGAGGTATGAAGGTTTTTGCTTTGAACCCAATGGGTTATTGAGGAATAAAGGAAGAATTTATGTACCTAATTATGGTGAATTAAGGAATTGGGTATGGAAGGAAGTTCATAATACACCATATCTTAGGACATCCTGGTGTATCTAAGATGTTAGCAGATGTTAAGCTGTTATATTTTTGAAAGAAAATGAAAAGGATACCACAAGATTTGTGGCGAGTTGTTTAGAATGATAAAGGATAAAGGTAACCTTTTATACCAGAGAATTTATCTGGTGGAGCACAGTGTTAGCTGGCAAAATTGTGCAGGAAGTGTTTAGATTACACAGAGTTCTTGAGGAGAATATCTCAGATAGAGATGCACATGTGACAACAAGGTTTGGGTAACTTAATGTAAGTATAACTTATCATTTTGAGAACAAATGGTTAAACTATGAGAGTTAACCAGGTTTTGGAAGAATTGTTGATTATATTGTATGGATCAACATTATAAGTGGGGAAGAAAATCTACCACTAGTGGGTTTTTTATTAGAGAAATTCCTATCATTCTTCTTGAAACATTGGACAGAAGAAGATGCCGAACTCCTATACGCTGGATAAGCTAGAAGATAGGATTAGAATTAGTCTAGAAATGTTGTCAGAAATGGATGAACAGATCATGTTGATCAGAAAAGATTGACAGAGAACCAATAAGGAATAGAGAAGTTATATTGATGCTAAGTTTATATGGAAACAATTCTTGAGTAGAGAGTAAAAATTCTATTGAGGGTCCAACCCTAGAAAAAGTTTCATTATGTTTGGAATGTATTCCAAACAAGCTCCTAGATATAAAGAGCTCTTCAAAGTTCTCGAAGTTAACAAATCCATTGATTGTATAATCATTCTGATAATAGCTATTGCCAAGAGGCACAATGCTCTTAATGACTCAAATTTGATATATTTATATATTTAACTGATGATTATTATACTCATAGAATATATACAAGTACAGAAACTAGGTATGGTTTTGATCAAGCATTTGAAATGCTTGAAGTTCGCAAGCTCTATTTGCATAAATAGGAAGGTTATGCAGTGCAAGGTCCAATTGGATCTGTATGTAGAAGGTTCTGCCACTTGGGAAAGAACTATGCTGAGATGAAGTAAAAGTTTCCATAAGTTAATATGAATTATGAAAGCTCTTGATATCAATATGTTTTGTAATATGATAATCTTTATGACTTATGTATGTGGTGATAATACCTGATACTTAAAAATCATCGAGGACGATGATTCACAAGGGGGGAAGTATGTTACACCCCATGTGTTTCTATCTACTTACTATTTACTTAGATTGGTTAATTTGTTTGGAAAGTGAGTGATTATGGATTTCTGTAGCTATATATGTGTTTTTATCCATTTACTATAGATTGGATATTTTGTGAAAATTGAAGTATTTATGAATCTTGCATATATGTGTGCTATCTATTTTGAATGAAATATGATGAGAAAAAGAATAATGCAATTCCTTGTATTACATGTGGTTATTGTTAATTAATGATTATGTTTTGATCAGTTAACTACTCTTGTGATGATCTAAGTGGATGCAGGAATAGGTTGTCCCTCCAAAAAAGAGGTGAGGTATCACTCAGGAGAAGGACTTGGTCTGGTAAATGTAAAAGAGAAGCCTAAATTGAGCAGCACACACTCACATCCTATTTGACTTAGGTTGAGTCGAGTCAGTATGGGTAGAGGTAAGTGAGCTGAGTTATGTATCCTGAGTCTTGATTGGATGTTCGAACCTGAATGTTGTTATGTGTTTAGTTTCTCTGAGTTAATTAATGATCGTGCAAGTCCTCGAAACATTCTTATACATGAGTCGACATGAGCATGAACATATGTAGGTAGATGTACCTACGTATATTCATGAGCATATTACTCATAGGTATGGAAATGTCATTTGGCTTATGCATGAATTATCATCTCTTTTGTGATAAGCCTATGAAGATTTTATGACTTTATATGCATTTCTTGATTATGAGTTATATTTGATTTTACAATGATAAAATTATACATATGTAAATATATATAAATGTATATTTATCGTCTCTCTATATATGTATTTAATATAAATATTATTATTATTTTCTCTTAATTGTAGAAATATAATTTTATCATTTTACGGAATTTAATTTTCGTAAATACTATTTTATGGTAAGTAAAACAATAAATTTATATATATAATAGATTAAATAAAAAAATATATAATAATAATATAAGGGTAGTTTTCTTTTAAAAGGTAATAATAATAATAAATATAAAAAATAAGTAATAAGAATTAAAAGTTTTTAATAAAAGAAAATTATTATTATAAAAGTATAATAATTAAGGCAAGGTTTTAGAGTGCTTTTAAATAAGGGGGATACATATCTTATTTAAGTCTTAATGGATATGTATTAATTCTTAAAGGCACGTGGGCCCTTTCTTTAAAACCTCTTAAACTTCTTTTTACTTGTTTAAGTTATAAACCGTTTTGGCTTACGGGCTCCTTAAACCTTGTGTTTAGTTAATAATTTTAATTTTATATTTTATATTTTATTTGTAATTTTTATCTAACACCTTTTCTTTACAAGGTTGTTTGGATTTATGAACTAAATTTAGATTTTGATTAGCATGTCTCTATAGTGTCAACATAGTTGAGTTGATTAAGCACGTTGACATTATATAGACATTATATCGACATTTTTCAATTGGTTGCGGTATAAAAGGGGGTACTCTCCCTCATTTTCAAGGGCACCATTTTCTAATCAAGAGCTTTTCTTTTTCAAATTTAAGTTTTGCATTTGTGTCGAAAGTTTATCGTTTTGTTAAGTGGATTTAATTGGAAGAGCGATCTAGAGTATTGGAAGGTCGTTAGCAGAAAAGTATCTAATCCATTTGGAGCTATATTCTTAGGCATGGGAATTATTTCTCTTTCTTTATGATTTTCATGTTTTCAAAATATTATATGATGTATTATTGTTAAGTGATTGCAATATTGAATTATTGTTGTTAATGTCTTTTGATTGTATAATAGTTTATGTATATATGGATATATATATTTTTCTAGATAGTAAACTTGTATTGTGAAAGTGAGATAGTGTCTATGGTTTAGTTTTTACCTAGATAGTTTTGTGAATCAATCATTGATTGGTATTTATATAGGAAAATTGTACAAGGGGAAAGATAGCGAGAATAGGACTCAAGTGGTATTACTTTGATATATGTATCCTAGTAAAGCATGCAATAGGTTAACCTTGGGATATGTGATCCATAGAAGAGGTAGACAACCTAGAATAGAGTTTGATGTAATTGTTCAGTGGGGATATTCTTGGGATTTGTTGATCCATGGGAAAGGGGATATCCTATGTGTAGAGAATGATACATTTGTTAAGTGGGGTTATTCCTAGGATTTGTTGATCCATGGGGAAGGGAATAAATTTTGTATAGAGAGTGTTGTCTTTCCCAATCGAGATAGAAGGGTGGGTGAATATGAGACAAGAAAACTTTGGCCAAAGTGGTGTAAATTGCCAACATTTACATTGTTTAGGTTCACTGTGATCCAGGTTTGCATTTTTAGTAGGGATTTCATATTTTGATGATTGTAGCCATAGTATGATAGTACTAGTTAATGTAGGACACAACACCTTGCTCAAATTAGCCCTATTTTATTTGGGGTTACCATACCAATCCCTTCGTCAAAGGGTAGGGCCGTTTACCAGTTTGGTAAATGTGCGGGGAACAGTAGTTAGTCCATGGTTGGAGGTAAATCACCTAAGTGATGCTTCCCCTCATGCAGTTGGTGGCTGAGAGTATTGAAGATAGACAAGTATACAAACATGTGATTCTATTTATCAGTTAAGCTCTTGAAGCTTCTATGTAATTTATGAAAAAAGTTGAATAAGTTGAATATTCAAATTATTTTTATTGAGAAAATGTAATTTGGTTATGCAATAGAAGTTTGAAATATGTTTCAAATGTGCATTATATCAAATGTTTAGAGGAAAATTTTTATTATTCCTGTTATGAATTCACGACTTTATTTACTTTCAAGTTAAAATTGGTAAATCTTAGTTGGTAGAACAAGTGGCATGTTACAGGTAATCGTCTCCATGGTTTTTCCCTCCTTGGTTTTTCCACATAAAATATTGGTGTTATGTGTCATGCTTTTATCGATGTTGTTTAGTTGTATATTTTGTTTCTATTGGATTATTCTTTTGAAATGGTTAAAAGTAAAAGTGCAAGAAAAGAATTATAGAACACTAATTCACCCCCCCTCTCAGTGTTCCTGATAATCAATAGATCTGAGGTCATCCAGATCCAAATTTCAACCCTCTTATAGTACTCATTAGGAGCATAGATTGAGCAAATACCCACAACCAAGCCACCTACATCTAAAGTTAACCAAATGCATCTATTGCAAGGTGAATGTCTTGAATCTCTAAGAAGAGTTTCCCATTTCCTATTTAATACAATGGCATTACCTCCTTTTCCTCTCTCATGTTTGGTGGTGAAAGCAATGGCCTCTCTCCACACAAATCTTAAGGTGTTTTCCATCATAAACCTGTCAACTTTAATTTTTTGAATCATCAGGATGTCCATATCCTTGTTGTTATTCCAAAAGTCTCTAACAACATACTTTCTGTTCGGGGACTCTAAACCTCTAACATTCCAACTAAAACAGTGAATGTTCTTCATCTAAAATGCTTTTTAGGTGGATTTAGGGTTCTCCCCTTTCCTAGTGCTATCAAAATATTTAGGAATAAGATCATCCTTTCCCTTCTTTCCTGGTTTTACTGAGCTATTGGTTGTTCTCATATTGTTTCTTTTCTTGCCTTCCTCTTCTGATTTATCTTCTTCTTGTAAGTTATTACCCTTTTCTAGCCTCCCCTATGAGATCCTCTTATCTCCAATAGAGGTAAAGCTGCTTTCATGTTGCCTTGTTTGTGAAGTTCAGAATCTACCCCTCAAAGATATGCCTCTTTCCTATTTTTTTAGAACTCCTCCTTCAACTTATCTAAATTATTCCTTTTCTTTGCTACATCTTTGATCTTGGCTAGCGCCAATTGCTAGGCATTTTCCCTCCTTCTCACATTTATAAAACCATTATCAGAGTTATAGCCTTGAATATTATTGTCTGGTGCCTTGGTTTGATCCTCACTAAATTTACCATCTTTAAACTGAGTGTTAGCATGAAGATGAGTTTCTTTAATTTGAGACACAAAGGATGGGTCCTCTTCCATCAAGTTTTCATTGTCATTTTCTTCCATAGAGAATAAACTAAGATTGCCATCCTAACTGTTGTCAAAATCCCCATCATCTTGGGTATCACTACCTAGGACAATAGAAGCTAGTCCCCTATTGTTTGGTATAGCATTAGTTTTAGAACTCTCTTCCTTTCCATTTCTTTTCTCCTTCCCAGATTTAGGATTACTAATTTTCCTAGATTCGTTGTTCAAAGAATCGAGGGGAGGCCCCTAGATTCACTATCCAAGGCCCCTGAAGCCCTAGATTCACATTGATTGGCAACATTCTTATCTTTGGCTTCAAAGCCCAAATTGTCTTTTTTGCATTCTTGTTAATGACAAGGCAGTCCCTCCTTTGATGACCATCCATTTTACATAGAAAACATGAGCTTAACCCTCCTACCTCGACAATTTCACAATGAACAATTTTGTTCTCCCAGTTTATTTCAACAATATCCAGTATCTGTGTCTTTGTGTTAAAGGCCACTAATAGTCTTGCATGTAAATGAGGAAGAGTAGTTCTAGTTTCGTCAATCTTTGGAATTTTCCCAAAAGGTTTGATAATATGAGGTAGGATGTTCCAGAATTGAACAGGAACATTTTTTACCAATACCCACCTAGGTATCAAGCAAAACTGAATTTCCTTATGAGTAGTGTCCAGAGAACAAGCAATAGCTTTAAATAAAGCTGACCCAATATTCCAAAAAAAAAAATTCTACAACCCTCGTTTGCATATGATGATTTTTAAGGAATATGACAAAAATGCCCGCTTGATCCTATAACTAGTTAAAATTTTCTTATGGAGGGCAAGCCAAGAAAAAGCTTCGGATTTGGGTAAAATAGCTTCATTCCAGCAAAGATTAATAGGCCAGTCCGCGTTCAAGCTAAGCGTAGCACATCTATAACCTTCCTTTACTGTGTAAGATCCTGACTTGGCTTCTGTCTAGATGATTTCATCTTCCACATTTGCAAAGACAACCATCCTTTTGTCCAATAACATACTCAGCGTTCTCTTTTGATTACATGGGAAGTCACAGTCTTGAGTGCTTTTCCAACTAATTTTCTAACAGCTCGAGCCCCCTTCAATGACCCAATAGTCCATCACCTTCAAACCCCAATGACTTTTTAGATACTCCTTGGCTTCATAAAGATCCTCCCAACCTAAGAGTTTGGGTTCCCCATTCCAAGAGTCCTCCCAAAAATCTGCTTTTTGCCCAGAAACCAAAGAAAGCTGAGGCAATAGGATCTCCCTACTCTTCAAGATAAAATTCCAAATGGCTGAGCCACATGGGGGATTCTTGAACGTAAATATTCTCTCCTTTTCCACAGATTCTAAATATTTGAGTCTCATCAAACGAGCCAACTTTTAGTTAGTTGGCAGAAATCAAAGTCATCAATATTTGTATGCAATGTTTGAAGGAGTGCGTGGGAAGATTCGACTTCATTCGATTGCTTAAGTTAAAAATTGATAATATATTTTCATTTGTATTGGCTTTTGATAAGCTGCAACTTAGAGAGTGTGGTTGAAGTCAAACATAAATGTCATGAGACCACGTTCCTTGAAGGTTGACTTGGCAAATCATGGCCTTCACAAACAACAGAAAATAATAATAATCTTTTGATTTCTTGTTGGCCGTGGCTTGTTGGATTTTGATTGTGTCATGAAATTAAAATCAAAATCAATTGCCTTGGGGAGATTAAATAGTGTCAAAGCCACTAATAAAAGATGTAATATGTTTTTTGAGGTGTCACTAGAGAGGGAAGTTGAATAGATGGAATTCCTTCAATTTTCATTTTTCCACAGCAATATAAAAACCAACGACTGGGATAGAAAGTGGGTTGGCTACCAAAAGTTAGTAAAAATTACACAAAGGTGTGTGCAGAGGGGGTGGATACAAAGAAGAGTAAGAATTCCTTATAAAACAAAGCAATTTGAATTGCACAAAAAGAATGAAGAGTGAAGTCAGTTGATAGTTGATTGAAGGGTTATGAAAAGAAGTGTGGAGAATAATAGAAGTGTGTTGCAGAGAATACCAGAGGCTACGTTGGAGGGAGAACAACTTGGTTTTTTGCCACAAAGCGTTTAAATAGAGATAAGCTTCATTTAAGCACAAATTCATTGTATTTGCAGTGAAAAACTTGAGTAATAAACCATTGAAGGCTGCCAGTAATAAATTCATTTGCGTTGTGATAAATGAATGGTGAATTTGCACAATTTTGGCTTCCTATAGATGTCATATTTACGTTTACATTGCCCAGATTGCATACTTGAAGTGTTATGTTTAAAAGTTGATATGATTTAGTGATGTTGAGTTCTGCTTGTGATCAATTTGGTGATGTATTGCTGCTAGCGTTGGCTGTCTGGTAAGACAGTGGTGTAGGGACATCAGGGCCTCAGAAGCATATCTTTTGTCATTTTTGGTTTTAGGTTTGTTAGAGTTTTTTGGAGTCTCATAAGGTCATTTTTGATGATTTAGAATCATATGAGTTAATTTTTGGTGTTTTAATTGGGTTTTTGATTTACAAGTGTAAAGTTGCCAAATGTTGCTAGGAGTTGTCATGCAACTTGGACAAGTTGCCAAAAAGAAAGAAACTATTGAATGCAAACAAGAAACTGTTACTTATCATTGGGATCAGTTGTAAATGGATGAATACACCTTCAAGTGTCAAAGGGAAGTGTGAAAAACTGATTTTTGAAGTTCTTGGTTAATGAAAGCAAGTTAATTCCTATGATTTTTAATGTTCCAGTCTGTTCTGCTTCATTGTATGGCCTATACGGCCCATTTAGTGATCAAAAACTAATTGGAATTCGTTGGCACGTGAATCTACTTTATTTTTATTTTTGTCGCATTGATTTTCATTGAGTTTTTAGTAAGTTATTACATTTTTCCTTAAAACTGCCAAAACCATACCTAGGGTAACTAGTGAGGCAAAATAATTATGTAACTCGGCCTCCCACCGTGGGAAAATCAAAAAAACGGGTGGGAAGGTCTGCAATAATGTAATCTACCATGTTTTAAGTTTTCAGGGCCCCAAGACAAAGGTGGAACGTGTTTTTTTTTACCATTAGGTATGATTTCTGAGTGTATCAGGCCCTCGACCAGCAGTGAAGGCAATTTTGAATGAAATAAGGAGTGAAGTGATTTGGGTTCTTTCTTATTGGTGAAAGTGTTGGAAATGTGTGAAGAGGTCTTGCAGACCTGTACCATGGGGTTTTGAGCATTTTTGAAGGGTTAATACAAGTCATTTTATGACTGTCCCAAGAGGACTGTTTTTGCAGTCATAAGCATGGTGCTAGTGTCCAAGCAAGTTGGTGCTTTGAATGAGTCTTGGTAGTTAATACCTGATGGAAAAACCTTTGAAATATTGTAAGGAGGCCTCCAAGTCAGTGGTTGAGGGTTTGAAGCAGTCTTTATTAATTTGGCTTTAGGCCATTAATGTTGCCATTCCTAGTTTGAATAACACAAGTCTTGTAAGCCTCATGGATTGTTGCATTGTTGAGCCTCCAAAAAAGAAGTTGTTATGAACATTCAAGCCTCAAGACAAGTCTGCCATGAAGTCTACACTGCTCCAAGGTGTGTTGAATCAAGCCTCAAGAGTTCAATGATTAGGGTCTAGAGTGGAGCACTTAGGTGCATCAAATGAAGTTGGTGTAAGAACCTCATAATTTTGAGTTGTTTTCCTAAAGAAGGTCCTTCCTCTAAATCAGACCGTCAAGCTAGGTTGCATCAATTGTCATACCATAATTTTCTAGATCCAAATACCTAGTAATATATATAAATATATAGACATAACTGATTGTTCTAGGGGATGCTACTACTTCTTTCATAAGAGAAGAGTGCTACTCTCCATCAAAAGCATGGGAAGAGTTAATCTAAAAAACTATTACAGAAAAATACTAATTAGTTTTTGACTTCTCTCGTCATCAGTAACGGATTAAGTATTAGTTCAATTGTAATTAGGATTAAGGGACTGTAATGAACTGTTAACCCCACTGCCACATGGACATTCATCTAAAAGACTATAAAGTCTTTAAAATATGGGTGTTGCAGCAATTGAAGTCCTATTCCATACCCGAAAGCAATTATCACATTCATCCATGCATTTTGTAATGTATGAACTACAATTATCACTACTCAATTCAGGGTGATAATCAACATATCTCATGTGTTGAATAGTGATAAGGCAGAGTGTCATTTATTACAATATTTCTATAGTAATGACGTTGCACAAATATCAATTCCCAATCATATCTATCTCAATGCCCTTGACAAGATAATAGGCAAGAACCCAAATCTAAAATGTCATTCAGTGTAATTTATATGTTTATATCATAATAATACTCACATGCACACACATATCAATGATAGATACACCCTAGTCAATACTACCTAAAAACCACTAAGTTTGTTCACATATCATACTCAACTTATGGAATTATATTAATGTGGTTATTGTGAAGAAATATGATCACTGTCCATTTTGTACATATTAGTTCACATAGTAAGAATACTAGGTTCTAATTCAACTACCATTATAATTACCCTCATACATTTCATCATTGGCAACAGTTAGTCAAAATCGACTCTTTAAAAAGGATCACCATGCCCTATTGAAATGATAAGGTTCCCATTAGGATAAGTTAACAGAGTCAACTAGTAAAGAGTGGTTCCAAAAGGCATGTATATTAATAGTTCCTACAATGTTAGCTCATCAACCAAGAGCTCTCAGTTAAGGTCTTTAAATATTTCTAGATAACCTCCATACCCTATACCTAACCACTAATATCATGCAAAATATAGTCCTTAACATGGTGAAACAACACATCCTATATCGTGAAACCTAAAATATCAGTCACAATATACAAAAATTAAACCATTAGAGTGTTTTAATACAACATGTTACAAGTGATCATATGAGTTGTAGCCTAAACCACTATAGGGTGACCTCCTCCTTAAAGATTAGCCACCGATGCACAAAGGTAACACTTTTATCTCCTCAAGCCTTCAACCAATGTTCTATATGAAAATAAGTGTATCTAAGGGAATGAGTGGCTAATCAAACACTAATAAATTTATAATTCTCTAATTTGTACCAACAAAAATCAACTACATGGGTAAGCTATTCCAATCCAAGGTGTGTCCAACCTTCATAGGGTAGTTGTTAGTTTTAAGATTCCCTAATTAAGATACCTTGGTATACCAGCATTAGCATATCATACATGTCAATGTGAGATTACTCTAATCAACCCATATATTTCAAGTATGGATCTAAATTCATGGATGTAATTTCTCAATACAAAGAACTATGATTTTTTATAGCTCAAGAAACACTCTAAGAATGTGATTGGAGATGAATAGCATAAGAGACTATAATAAAACATTCATCTTAGTAATAAAAATTCAAGACATCTATTTATTTTAGGGATTCTCATTTTAAAAGCAAGGTGGGGCTTTTCCTAGTAGGTATTTTGAAGATATAAAATGGATGGTAATGATGATGCAAGGTCATTATGTTAGCACTCTATAAATTTTCAATGTTGCTAGAATAACTTCTCTTTTGGAACTTGTTAATAACTTGCCTTGGTTCAAAATGGTTAAGATTAGTTAATGCTCTCCTCACCTGCTACGCATTGCTTTATGTTTCTCCTACCTAGACTCTTGGAACCTTTTTCAGTACATTTTTGCTTGTGCCGCTCTATTGGATATGTATGTATTTTTTGGGGGCCTTAATGGTTGGATGCGGCCTCTCTCTCTCATATTTAATATTTAATAATAATAAACAAGTATTTAATATATAAAAAATATATAATAATATATATTTTAAATGGGCACAATAAATCGAGTGCCCTCTCTTATCTTCACATCTCGGCTGCTGGGGGATTAAATAAAACCATATATATGTTCCTCCTCTGTTACCACCGTTATTCAGTTGTAAGAAGTTTGGTTGTTAATATAGCAGTATTTATTCTGTTAAATCCAAGAGGGGTTTGAGGAGGTTTAGAGAAGAAGAAAAAGATGCAGATATTCGTGAAGACCCTGACAGGAAAAACAATCACCCTTGAGGTTGAGAGCAGTGATACAATCGACAATGTCAAGGCAAAAATTCAAGACAAGGAGGGTATACCACCAGATCAGCAGCGGTTGATATTTGCTGGGAAACAGTTGGAAGATGGACGAACTCTTGCAGATTATAATATTCAGAAGGAATCAACGCTGCATTTGGTGTTGAGGTTAAGGGAAGGTATTTCCATCAAGGTGAAAACCCTTACCGGAAAAGAGGTAGAGATTGATATTGAACCCAGTGATACCATCGAGCGGATCAAAGAGCGGGTCGAGGAAAAGGAAGGAATACCACCTGTACAGCAAAGGCTCATCTATGGTGGAAGACAAATGAATGATGACAAAACAGCCAAAGAATGTGCTATTGAGGGGGGTTCTGTTCTCCATCCTGTGCTGGCATTGCGCGGTGGTTGGTAATGGAATTGTTTAGAAATATATTTTTATCAAGCACCAGTGATAGTCGTCATTCTTCTGTATGCAACAAGTCATAATATGTTGTTTGTATCCCTGTTATTGTCAAGGCTTGTATTTGGAACGAGTGAAGAGATATTTTTAAATGAAAGGAATGATTTTTTTTTTAACCTAAACACTTGCATCTTTAAGAGGGGTGGAGTGGTATTCTTTATAGGAAAATAATAATATTATTAATTTAAATGTATTAATTATGATTTGATATTTTTACACCATAAAGATTTCATTTGTGGAAAATTTTGATTTTTCACATTATTGATTTTTGGTGACTTGAAAATGGTTTAATAGCAAGTTAGAAAGTTGTTTGTGGCATAACACAGTCCCTATTAGCAATGGATAACATTCATCATCTCTATTGCAGGTTATATTGAAGCCCTCTTCAAGAACCAAGCCAAGTGGGGGATCAAGTTCTTGAAATTTTCCACTAGGTCATGCCTTCTCCTAGAGTAGATTGGTTATTTACATTGAAGTTGGACATCATTTAGTAGGTTTAAGCTATGGTTATTTTACTATGAATATATAGAATCTATGTATCAAGAACAATTAGTGCTAGGAGCTTTACTATTAAAAACATGGAAATAGAAACAACAGTGCCTCTAGAAGGTTTTTGTTAAACATCCATGTGGGATTTTCTAGTCTACACCCCAATAATGTTTTTGATAGCAAGCCCTCCATAATGGAGTAGCCAAAAATATGTTTTTTTTTTTCTTAGTTTGAATATAATAAGTATGGCCCCTAAGGCTAATTTCATTGATAAAAAAATCAAACAATTCTTAAGTAAAATTAAATAATGTAAAAAAATAAAACAAGTGTCCATGTAGTGGCAAGTACATGGCTTTGTAGTATTGTAATAATCACATTTATTTTGTAACTAAGAAATATTAGAATTTTGGAAGAATAATAATTGTATGATAATAAGTATTTTAAATTTTTTTTATTATATAAGTATTTTAAATTTTGATTATTATAATGTATTATATTAATTAATGTATTAAATTTTAATCTAGTATAGATATATTAAATCTATCTACATTAGAAAATAAAAAATATGTCCTATTTTATTTTTATAATAGTTGGATATTTTTTTTTTAATTTAGAACTAATTTGAAATTTTATTTATTTTTACTTGCTTAAGTGATATTTTATTTAGTTAAAGATATATTTTATAAATAATTATTATGTAAATAAAAGTAACTCACAAAATGGTGAGTTTTATTCTTGATTATTAGAGCATGGGTAAATATATTCTCATACAAATGATTGGTATCATCAATAAGTTATTTTACATCAGTTTGTTTTTTAAAAATACTAATGAAAGTTAATCTATGTAATGGTGGATTACTAGAAAGACAATTTTAAAGAAAAACTAAGTGCTTGGGTTAGAAGCATTGAACTATTTCTATGTGTAACTGTGATTTTGAAAATAAAACTGAGAGATCTTTGTCCATCGTTTGTTGCTTAAACTAATAACACAGCTCAATGTTTTGTCTACATATATTGATTACACTTATAATTTTTCTATTGTTTAATATATTTTTCCAGTTATTACATTACTATTATATGAGAACAACAACCAATTATTTATGTATACACTCTTCAGTTAAAGATTAAATATTTAGTTGCTCCTACATATAGATGAACACCCAAGTTTTAGTTCCTATACATATAGAACACTTAAGTTTTAATTCCAAATTTCTAGCAAAAAGCATGATTCTAAGAAACAATATTGTCTTTGAGATTTTGTTTTTGTGTCACTTGCATCTATGAAAGTGTAATGCCTATGTAGTCATGTATTTAATATTTGTATCCCATTTCTCCATGTTTTAGCAAAGAGCATGTTTCTAGAAAATAATATTACCCTTTAGATTGCATTCTTTTGTTATCTGTATCTAAAATAGAGTAATCTTTGTAGTTGTGCACCTAATATTTGTATCACATAATTTTTATTAAAAAATAGATAAATCAATTGTTTATTCAATAATGTTTGATATGGACACTAATTAAAAGACATAAGTGACATAAACTCTCCCTCTAATATACTAATTTTTCACACAATCTAGTTGCTTTAGTCGTGAGACCCCCAAGCTGTGTTGTTGAATCATTGCCAAAATATATACGGAGTTTTGTGGTGAATGTCAGATTCAGAACTTTCTTTTAATCAACCGATAGGCTTATTAGTGTCAGGTTTTTGCTCCCGGAAATCGTTGGACGCCGAAATGTCGAACGTCGGAAAATGTTTTCACCCTTAGGGTTTGTCATTTTTGTGGGCCGGTAACTGTTACTTTACGAATGCTCACTCTCTGGTTGCCCAATCCTTGTGTCATTACAGACAATATAAGTGAGCAATCCCCCAATGTCCCTAAGAAGGGACTTGCATCACTGGTACTGATAGTTGGAATCATATTTATAGTTTCTCTGGCAATTTTACTGGTAGCAGCGCATTTGTTTTACAAAAAATTTCAAGATGGGGCTCTTTGTAGGAATGTCGGATTCAAGGACAACAGCTATCCCAGTGATGAATGGCCATGGTGGATGACTGTATTTTAGAGACTAAGTTTCAAAAGGACAGACATACTGGCCTGCATAAAGGAAAGCAACATCATAGGAATGGGTGGAACAGGAACCATTTACAAGGCAAAGATGCCTGGCGGTGAGATCGTTGCAGTGAAAAAGCTTGGAGAAGCCATGAAAATGCCAAAGATTGCAAGGACCCAGGCTTCCTAGCAGAGGCAGATGTCTAGGGAACGTTAAGACATAGAAATGTAGTGAGACTGTTGGCCCACTGTTACAACAATGTTGGAAATGTACTACGCCATACAATACCCTTCACCACATACAAGAAGCCATGGATTTTGGACAGGCAATGAAGATAAAAACCTATTTGAAGACAAAATAGTATTCCATTCTTTACAAACTATGCGAAAGCGGGAGACGAATTGCAAACATGAATTCCTTAATATGCCGAGGTAGCTCAGATACACCATGCTGCTCTCTGTCTCCTTGTCTCCTTCAGCTCCAGAAATAAAATTTCCCATCATAATTTTTAGATCCCACACCGAGGTAGCTCAGATACACCATGCTGCTCTACTTCAGCTCCAGAAATAAAATTTCCCATCATACTTTTCAGATCCCATGCTTCCTGTTCATGGATCATATTCTTTCAAGCCTGGATTAAGTATGCTCTATATTTCCTTTCTTTGAGTTCACCAAGCTCCCATATTGACTCGTTTTTATAGGTTTTTGGCACGGAAAGCTTTGGTTAAGGGACATGTGGTTAAGCGAAGCTGATATGGAGAATTCTAAAACATAATTTTAAAAGGATAGAAGAAAATACTTGCAATTCAACTCTCTTATTAAAATAATACCTTTTGAAAATATGCCTTGGAAAAATGTGTCTGATGAATGTTGTAAAAGTTTTTACATGTACTCTACACTATAGATTTATGATAGCATTCTTGCATCCTGCATAATTTGAGATATCCTAACTCTAACCCTAACCTTAACCCTAAGCCTAATTCTAACACCAAGACTAACTTTAACCCTAACCTAGCCCTAAATTCTAACCCTAACCCTAAGCCTAATTCTAACCCTAACCCTACTACTAACCATAATTCTAATCATAATCCTAACTATAATCTAGCCCTAACCCTATTTCTAATTTTAACCTTAAACCTAACCATAATTATAACCCTAACCCTAACAATAATCTTAATGAATGTGTGAATGAATGTTGGCATTCACTCTATGTACATGCTTATATGTGTGTACATATGTGTGAAAAGTTAATTTGGGCACACTTTGTCTAAATGGATGCACGTGGAAGTAGATTACATGACAAAGAATGCACACACAATACATCATGAAAAGTAGCCTCACCAATAGCATCAGATCCCTTTCCAATCATATTAATATAAGTATTATTACCCATCAAAATAGGTGGCATATCAGAAGTCTCAAAAGTAGAAAATATGGACTGTGAGGAAGCCATGTGATGAGAGACTCCTGAATCAATAAGCCATTTACTTGATCCATGAGATGTAGTTGCACAAAGTGCCTTACCTTTGTATTTTTCAACCCCATTAGCAATGCATGCATGTCCTTTCTCAGTAGATCCTGACTATTTTTGTGAAGGAGTAGGAGATTATGAACTAGAAATCAAAGCAAAAGGACTTACATTGAGTTTCTAAAAAAGATTCCTCAACTCATCTATCTATTTGTTCTTGGATGATGTGTTTTGATTTGGTTGGAATTGATTGGTTTTGGATGATTTGTTTGATTTGATTTGATTAAGGTAGGATGATCGACTTGGATGTGTAAATGGGATAACTTGATCAAGGTTGATTTTGGATGGAAGGTAAGGTATGATGATGAAGAAGATGTATCTATGTGACATGGTTAATGGGTCACAAGCGAAGGTTAAAATGAATGTCATGGGGATAGCCTAATGGAGGTATAATATTCTAATGTCAAATGTAGATAAGATTTTGTGATTTTGAGGATGTGAGTGGTGGTCAAATGAGGTGATGAAATTGGGTCAATGTTTGATTTTGATAACAAAAGTGAATATTCTCGGATTTGTATTACTTCAGAAATAGGTGCTAAGACAAAAGGTAAAAGCGTTGACAAATGAATCTATGTGTTGATAGATGGCATGTACATGTTAAATCCATTGGTCTAAGCGCTAAAGTTGTACGTATAAGCACTGGCAGATGATGTAAGCACTAATTGGTGTTTGATAGGCACTAAAGGACAATTCATTTCAGTTTTGATCTAGGTGCTAAACAATCCTACAAGGGCACTGATACTCATGTTGCAAGTGCTGCGGGACAGCTGCATGCACTAATGGAGTGTGTTTTGGTTTTCAAGATGTTTGTTGGGTTGACTTGGTAAGAGACATTCAAATAAACAACCACAATGGTTGATTTAACAATTTTGGAAATAAGGTTGATGGATTTCACGAGTATCGCACAAAAAGACATGCCAAGGAGTTGACCACAATCCAAAATTATTCAAGTGGGAGTGACATACCTTGTGGATCTCATGAAATGGTCGTGGATCAATCTCAACTCAAATTAGAGAAGTGATTCTCACTCTCATTAATACCATTATGCTATAGCTTGGATAGATAAGAAATATATGGTCATGTACCATCATATACCCCTTACCTTGGAGACTTTCATCTTGCCCAAAGTATCCCCTATCTCAAGTATAACAATACATGGATGAGCTTCTTCCCCTCCTACAATAACGGTGCACCACAAGGTATGATGGCTGAAGGTCTTAACTAGGTTCAACAAGTTGCTATGGGATGTCCCAATATACGCTAGGTACGAGGGATGAATCTATGAAGGGGGTGTCCCAAGCATCCAACCAAGATTGCCAACCAAACAAAATTTGGGCAGATAAATGGTCTCAATGTTTTTACTTAGACCAAATGGGATCCTTCCTTTGAAATGAATCTTTCAATTCTCATAACATTTACATATCACGCCAGAACACATGGTTGAGGTTGTCCCCACAGTGATGAAATCCAAGGCAAGCCTCATAAGGGGGAGGAATGTTGATCACTTTTGATCCCCAAGATCATGTGAAGCGCAAGGGGAGAGCATATGTGAACAATACCCTAGGATCAACAAAATAACAAAGAGTGTTCAAGGAAGGTTTTTGATCCCCAAGATCACCCAAGGGTACGAGGGGAGAGCATACACCTTCCTATTACTCAAAAAGCATGACAAACAAATTAATTTACCAACTAACTAATTTAGTGCCTAATTCTAGTTGAGAAATTGGTCTTTGACATGTGGGGCTGCAAGCACAAATCATTAGTACTATTTGAAAACAAGTGTCTTGGACAATCACAATATGCTGTGAAATCAAAGATTAGTCAAACAAAATGATGACAAATTGAAAGTTAGTCCCAAATAGACATAGGCACTAAAAAAATCTATGTTAGTGCTGACGGAGACACATGCTAAAATAGGCAGTAAAAGCGCTAAAATAGAGACTATAAGCGCTAAATCAGTGATTTTTAAATGTTATAATTGTTGTTTAAGCATTGAAACAAGAGGTAGAGGTGCTAAAAAGGTAGCCCTAAGATCTAATCTAGAGAGTATAGGTGGTACAATAGAAAAATAAGTGCTAAAATACTGAAAACAAAGACCTAAACATGATCATATGGATATTGATTCCTTCTATGCAAATGTTGATCTAACGCCGCGAGAATGATAGCTTGTAATTTTGATAAAACCTACAAAAAGAAATGTTAAAATCTTGCAAAATAGTTTGTTAGACCTATTAGGGGCAGAAACATAAATCAATTTGAACCATTAAGGATGAAATGATGTTTTAAATAAAGGTTAAATTGACTTGAAAATAGGTGCTAAACCATGGAATATGGGCGCTAAACTACAAAGGACTCTTGCAGATAGAATGTTAGTAAATAATTAGTCTCTAAAATATGTTGGTTGGGCACTGAATCAGTGTTGGAAGAATGATCACTTGTCAATTTGCTAAAACCTTCAAAAATAGAATGCATTAAGGGTCATTAGAAGCCAATAAAATAAGATTAATCCATTTAAACATGAAACTTTAGCCAAGACAACAATAGAAAATTCACTAAATTAGCCAGCAATCCATGATATACAGGTGCTACTTCATGGAGTTTCGGTGCTAATCCCTAAAAAATAGGCACTGAAAAGGTGAAAGTTTGCCACAATAGGAAACATGACCTAGGCACTATCCAGAGAGGCAGAGGCACTGAATGGTGAGGTGTAAGCATTGATCCACAGGTGAAAGGATGACTATAACTTGCACAACAAAAGTCAACAAAACATTCACAAAAATTAAAGTTAGGGAGGTGGGTGTCCTACTGAATGTGCCTAAAATATGAGTATTATAGAGATAAACATAAAAGAATGGTTAGACAAGCCTAATTCACCCTAATTCATCAATCTAAGTCACCTCAAGACTAGGCTAAAGATAAATACACTAAACTAACTAAATTGCACCCTATCCACTATGCAATGCTCTTGATTTACCCTAAGATATACTAGATTATATGCAAATTGCTATTGCTATGTCAAGTGCTCAATGAGATAGAATTTCATTACATTCAAATTGCTTGTTGGAAATGGAGGGAAAGGGCTCAATTTATAAGTTTTTAGAGGTGAGGATCGAGGGCTATGATTAAATTTGAGGATCAAGGGCTCACATTGCTTGAAAATCCTCAAGCAAGGAGAATTGGACAAATGGCACAAGGAGATTGCATGAGAATGATACTCCAAAATTCAAGGGAAGATCAAGGGTTGAGATTGAATGGTTGAATGCATGGATGGCGAGGATTGGGTAGGTGTATGACATGTAATGCCTTATTTATAAAAATACATGGTTTAGATTTTGTGAGAAATTTAAAATTGGGAGGAGAGGAAAAGTGAAATTTTAAATTCCATGCAATAGTGTCACATGTAATTTAAAATTAGAGGAATAGTGGAAAGAACGAAAAGTATGACAAAAGGAAGATTTGTCCATACTTCCAAAGTACCACTTGTTATGTACATGCATGTACATGAGATGACCAGTGACATTCTAGAAGCATGGGGAAAGGGGTAATCTAGGTTTAAGTTTAATTTACCCATGTGCTAATATTTAGAAGAAATTAATGATTGATTACAAAAGTAATCAAAGTGGACAAATTAGGTATTTAAATAAATAGTTATATTTATTTAATTTTTTGGAGATGAATGTGAACTATAGTCCTTAAATGGATATTTGATTTTTGGACTATAGTACAAGAAAGTGATTTTTTTTTTGTGATGGGAAGAGACAGGAAAATATTAAGTAGATAATTACAAATTATTTAATTAACATATGTGTTGGATGGAATAATGGAAATTTTTAAATTTTAATTGATCCATTGTGCAAATAATGATGGAAAGTAGTTGACCATTTTAAGGTGTCTACATTTTTTTCCCAAGCGAGTTCTCTTATAGCAGTGGTATACATCTTGATATGTGAATTAGGATCTCCTTCTCCTTCGAACTTTGGAAGATCCAACAATAGTCGTGGTAACATCACACTGCTTATGGCCATGTCGAGTGGTTCCTTCAAATATTCCAAATATGTCCCTAAAAAGGCCCTTTGAAATTGTGGAGTTGATAACATTAACCCCATGGGTAGGCTTTGATAGTGCAATGCCATAGCTTTATTTGCTTGACTACCTTGGACTGTTTGAGAACTTTGAATCGGAGGGTTCCCATTCGAGAATGCGTCGTTACTCTAGTTTTGTGATTAGTAGTTAAGGTAAGGGTGATTCTTAGATGCCTCCTGGTCTTGTTCAACTCTAATGTGTTCTTGTGACTTTTGCCTTCTCTCTGGGATGTGTTGTTCTTCTTCGAGAGTCCTAATTCTTTTCACTAATGTTGAGATGAGATCTGCAGGTGTAGGGCCTCTTGGCACTTCCTCATTTCTAGGGACCTCATTTCATATGTTGTCATGGTGCAAGCATAACTATTGATGAAGAAGAAACAAAATTAGATGAGGCAATAAAGAAGATGGAGACTGAGACCTCAAAAGCCTCAAAAACTAGCAAAAAGGGGCCCTCTGACAAGAATAGAGTTGGAAAAGGATTAAAGCAAGAAGAGATTCAGATAGAGGAAGCTACTATAAGTCTTGAAGATGTTCTCAAATCCATAACAATTGACTAAAATATGAAACCCATAGCTCAGTTGTATGATGAATACAATGATCCAGACAAGAGAATTATTAAGACTGTTGTTGTAGAATATCTAAACATCTACAACAAGGCCCTAATTGAAATTATTACCGATCTACCACACAGCCTGGGTAACGTAATGAGTATAAGAAAAGAAATAGCTATGGAAAAAGATGTTGAGCTGAGATAGCACTCCTTGATACGATTATGTCCAGGGATCACACCTAAGGAGAAGATCAAAATCTCAAAAGAAATTAAAGATGCCTTCAAAACCAAGAAAATAATGAACTTGTTGATGTTGGGAGAAATTGACAAAGTGGTTAAGGAAACATAGGAAATCACCCTAGCAGCATTATAGAAAAACAATATTCCCACTATATGTGACAACAAAGAAGAAAATGATGAGGATATATCTCTATCAGAAATAAGCCAAAATCAAGAATCTGAAAAGAGTGATCAAGTCCACAACATTGATACAGTGGATATGACAGATCAAGGCAATATTGAAATTGATTCACCTTCTGTAGAACAAGATAAAGGTGAAGAGATCAAGGAAGAGAAGAAGGACTCCACGCTAGAGAAAAAACATAGATCAACAGGAAAATAAGGGCATAGAACCTCTAGATCAAAGTCGAGGAGAAATATCAGAGAATGCAAGAGACACTGTGGATATCTCTAATAGGCAACAAATGGTAGAGGAATTTGTACTCCCTCAAGGCCCAATCAACTTGGCCTCATTGTCACCTTTCCAAAAGTTCAAGCTAGTATCTATGGTTCAGGCCAAAGCATAGGAAGAGTTGTTACAATCACATTGTCAAGATAACAAATTGATAAATGAAACATCTACTATCTTGGAAAAGCTGCTAGTGCCATAACTTCAAAGGGATATCTCATTATCCCCTGCTGACAATCTCAAGAAGCTATTAAATTCTGTAAGTATACATTTTGAATCTTTTGAAAAATCTGCGGAAGTAAAAGTAAGGAAAGAAATTGATGATAGAATATTGGTTGTGTTGAAGAGCATGATAGATCAAGACAAAAAAAATTTAGATAATGGAATTAAGAACATACAAAATGCCATTGAAGAATCTAACAAAATATACAAATTTTGTTTATCTCGGCCAAAGATCACAAAGGAACTATAAGATAAAATCAAAGACTTAGAACTCAAACTGTTGAACATCTCTAAGACATATAATCCAGCATCTGAGTTAATAAATGCCAAAGAAACATAAGTTGCAAATATCTATAATGATCTAAATACTTTGAAGAAGAAAAAGGGGGAGTTCAAAGACAACTTGTGCCAGCTGAAAGGATTGATAAGTCCAAAGATTGATTCCATGACCGATTTGGTAGACGAGGCATGAAATATCAAGGACAAATTGACACACCATCAGATCCTCAGAAGGTAGAAAAGATAGTATTTTTAATAAATAGCCACATCCAAATTCTAGAAAGTGCAAGAAATAGATGTAATAGAGAGATAACGCTAATAAAGACTATCTATAGTGACATTTTACCTTCAAACACAGATTAAGATAAGGATTGTGCTTGTAAATATGCGGTAGAATATATAAATTTTGGAAATTTTGGATTTTTGATCATACCCATTGTCATTGCTGTCAAAGGGGCAGAAGTGGATCAATGAAAAATGGATAATCATCTCAGGGGGAGAAAGGAAGCACAATCCACATTGTAAAAGGGAGTAGTCAAGCATTTTTTACTAAGTGTTGCAATCAATGCCAAAGGGGGAGATTTTTGGCAAGAGACACTACTCCAGAACGGATCTATATGTTGTCATTGATGGAAATAAAGCTCAGAGATCCTATCACCATGATAGCAAGAGATATCTTCAGAAGAACATATTAGATTCCAAGTCTGGTTGTCATGAAATGGATAAGTATGGAAAGTATGCAGAGAAGACAGAAAGTCAGCAAGTATGCCTCCACAGATAATGATCTGGTAATGCGTTTCAAGTATGATGTTTGTTGATGTTTGATAATATTATGCCTCAGAGATTGAGCCCTTATTCTCTCTAGAAGTCATCTTGAAGAAATGTCTAAGTCTGGGAAAGCAAAGGTATATTAGGAACAATGAACAGGGTCTAGTGCAGAGGTCCGCATTCCTCCACAGTTAAGTATTTTGTTATGCATTTTTGAGGTGTTGTAAAGAGTTATATGAAATGTCTTATTCTAGAGTTAGGTCTAAATTTGACTGGAAGGATAGATACAGGTGGCTAAGTATCAGCATATTCTTTGATAGAGACAGAGTCTAAGTCCTGATGGTCTACATTTCTCCTCAAGATGATATAATGCCTTTCAATTCTAAGGGTAATATTGGGAATATATAAAGAGTCCTTGAAATGATTTGGAAGGTGTTTTGAGATCCTCAGTAAAAGTTGTAAGTCAGCAGATGAACCAGTTAACCATGCACTTGAGGAACAAGCTGACTGGTGAAGAAAATCCTGATGCGGAGAAGAGTTAATATGTGAAGGATCCAGTTAAGTGATTGAGTGGTTAGAGTTGACCCATGTGAATATGTTTGGGCAAAGATTTGGGTCTGCGCAGCACATAGTGCATTGGATTGACCTGACAAGGTACATCTTTTTATGTACACGTTTCATTCTTGGATGCCGACCTGACTATGGATCAAATCATGATGCGGATATATATGAGCAATGAATTTTAGTTGTGTAGAGTACTGATGAGGGTAATAATGAAAATATGTGAATAATAGAGCAGTAACATAGATAAGAGAGAATGAAGACCTGGGATTCAGAGTTCAAGCATTTAACGGTTGCACTTGGCATAAAGGCAGATGCTTAAGCAGTATGTAGTTTCTTGTTGGAGAAAATTATTATAGTGAGCTGGCAGTGAGATTTCATTAGGGTTTAACAACCCTTATTGTAATCTTGGTAGGTTTAGGGTTGAGGGAGTGAGCCTACTAAACTTAGTTGTACATCATGGTTGTGAGCCAGCATGTACTAGGCCCGTGGAGTGACGAAGCCTGAACATCATTTTTTAAAAGATTGCAATATATACTTGAGAGGTAATCCTCTCCATGGTTTTTCCCTCCTTGGTTTTTCCACATAAAATCTTGGTGTTATGTGTCATGCTTTTATCGATGTTGTTTAGTTGTATATTTTGTTTCTATTGGATTATTCTTTTGAAATGGTTAAAAGTAAAAGTGCAAGAAAAGAATTATAGAACACTAATTCACCCCCCCTCTCAGTGTGCCTGATAATCAACAGATCCAGTGTCATCCAATTCCAAAGTTCAACCCTCTTATAGTACTCATTAGGAGCATAGATTGAGCAAATGCCCACAACCAAGCCACCTACATCTAAAGTTGACCAAATGCATCTATTACAAGGTGAATGTCTTGAATCTCTAAGAAGATTTTCCCATTTCCTATTTAATACAATGGCATTACCTCCTTTTCCTCTCTCATGTTTGGTGGTGAAAGCAATGGCCTCTCTCCACACAAATCTTAAGGTGTTTTCCATCATAAACCTATCAGATTTAATTTCTTGAATCATCAGGATGTCCATATCCTTGTTCTTATTGCAAAAGTCTCTAACAACATACTTTCTATTCGGGGACTCTAAACCTCTAACATTCGAACTAAAACAATGAATGTTCTTCATCTAAAACTCTTTTTAGGTGGATTTGGGATTCTCCCCTTTCCTAGTGCTATCAAAATATTTAGAAATAAGATCATCCTTTCCCTTCTTTCCTGGTTTTACTGAGCTATTGGTTGTTCTCATATTGTTTCTTCTCTTACCTTCCTCTTCTGATTTATCTTCTTCTTGTAAGTTATTCCCCTTTTCTAGCCTCCCCTATGAGATCCTCTTCTCTCCAATAGAGGCAAAAGCTGCTTTCATGTTGCCTTGTTTGTGAAGTTCAGAATCTACCCCTCAAGGATATGCCTCTTTCCTATTTTTTTAGAACTCCTCCTTCAACTTATCTAATTTATTCCTTTTCTTTGCTACCTATATGATCTTGGCTAGGGCCAATTGTTGGACATTTTCCCTCCTTCTCACATTTATAAAACCATTATCAGAGTTATAGGCTTGAATATTATTGTCTGGTGCCTTGGTTTGATCCTCACTAAATTTACCATCTTTAAACTGAGTGTTAGCATGAAGTTGAGTTTCTTTAATTTGAGACATAAAGGATGGGTCCTCTTCCATCAAGCTTTCATTGTCATTTTCTTCCATAGAGAATAAACTAAGATTGCCATCCTAACTACTATCAGAATCCCCATCATCTTGGGTATCACTGCCTAGGACAATAGAAGCCAATCCCCTAGTGTTTGGTATAGCATTAGTTTTAGAACTCTCTTCCTTTCCATTTGTTTTCTCCTTCCCAGATTTAGGATTACTAATTTTTCTAGATTGGTTATTCAAAGAATCAAGGGGAGGCCCCTAGATTCACTATCCAAGGCCCCCGAAGCCCCAGATTCACATTGATTGGCAACATTCTTATCTTTGGCTTCAAAGCCCAAATTGTCTTTTTTGCATTCTTGTTAATGACAAGGCAGTCCCTCCTTTGATGACCATCCATTTTACATAGAAAACATGAGGTTAACCCTCCTAACCCGACAATTTCACAATGAATGATTTTGTTCTCCCAATTTATTTCAACAATATCTAGTATCTGTGTCTCCGTGTTAAAGGCCACTAATAGTCTTGCATCTAAATGAGGAAGAGTAGTTCTAGTTTCGTCAATCTTTAGAATTTTCCCAAAAGGTTTGATAATATGAGGTAAGATGTTCCAGAATTGAACAGGAACATTTTTGACCAATACCCACCTAGGTATCAAGCAAAACTGAATTTCCTTATGAGTAGTGTCCAGAGAACAAGCAATAGCTTTAAATAAAGCTGACCCAATATTCCAAAAAAAAACATTCTACAACCCTCGTTTGCATATGATGATTTTTAAGGAATATGACAAAAATGCCCGCTTGATCCTATAACTAGTTAAAATTTTCTTATGGAGGGCAAGCCAAGAAAAACCTTCGGATTTGGGTAAAATAGCTTCATTCTAGCAAAGATTAATAGGCCAGTCCACCTTCAAGCTAAGCGTAGCACTTCTATAACCTTCTTTTACTCTGTAAGATCCTGAGTTGGCTTCTGTCTAGCTGATTTCATCTTCCACATTTGCAAAGACAACCATCCTTTTGTCCAATAACATACTCAGCGTTCTCTTTTGATTACATGGGAAGTCACAGTCTTGAGTACTTTTCTAAGTGATTTTCTAACAGCTCGAGCCCCCTTCAATGACCCAATAGTCCATCACCTTCAAACCCCAATGACTTTTTAGATACTCCTTGGCTTCATAAAGATCCTCCCAACCTAAGAGTTTGGGCTCCCCATTCCAAGAGTTCTCCCAAAAATCTGCTTTTTCCCCAGAAACCCAAGAAAGCTGAGGCAATAGGATCTCCCTGCTCTTCAAGATAAAATTCCAAATGGCTGAGCCACATGGGGGATTCTTGACCGTAAATATTCTCTCCTTTTCCACAAAGTCTAAATATTTGAGTCTCATGAAACGAGCCAACTTTTAGTTAGTTGGCAGAAATCAAAGTCATCAACATTTGTATGCAATGTTTCATGGAGTGCATGGGAAGATTCGACTTCATTCCATTGCTTAAGTTAAAAATTGATAATATATTTTCATTTGTATTGGCTTTTGATAAGCTGTAACTTAGAGTGTGGTTGAAGTCAAACACAAATGTCATGAGACCACATTCCTTGAAGGTCGACTTGGCAAATCATGGCCTTCACAAACAACAAAAAATAATAAAAATCTTTTGATTTCTTGTTGGCCGCGGCTTGTTGAATTTTGATTGAGTCATGAAATTAAAATCAAAATCAATTGCCTTGGGGAGATTAAATAGTGTCAAAGCCACTAATAAAAGATGTAATATGTTTTTTGAGGTGTCACCAGAGAGCAAAGTTGAATAGATGGAATTCCTTCAATTTTCATTTTTCCACAGCAATATAAAAACCAACGACTAGGATAGAAAGTGGGTTGGCTACCAAAAGTTACTATAAATTACACAAAGGTGTGTGCAGAGGGGGTGGATACAAAGAAGAGTAAGAATTCCTTATAAAACAAAGCAATTTGAATTGCACAAAAAGAATGAAGAGTGAAGTTAGTTGATAGTTGATTGAAGGGTTGTGAAAAGAAGTGTGGAGAATAATAGAAGTGTGTTGCAGAGAATACCAGAGGCTACGTTGGAGGGACAACAACTTGGTTTTTTGCCAAAAAGCATTTGAAAACATATAAGCTTCATTTAAGCACAAATTCATTGTATTTGCAGTGAAAAACTTGAGTAATAAACCATTGAAGGCTGCCAGTAATAAATTCATTTGAGTTGTGATAAATGAATGGTGAATTTGCACAATTTTGGCTTCCTATAGATGTCATATTTATGTTTACATTGCCCAGATTGCATACTTGAAGTGTTATGTTTAAAAGTGGATATAATTTAGTGATGTTGAGTTCTGCTTGTGATCAATTTGGTGATGTATTGCTGCTAGCGTTCGCTGTCTGGTAAGACCGTGGTGTAGGGGCATCAGGGACTCAGAAGCATATCTTTTGTCATTTTTGGTTTTAGGTTTTTTAGAGTGTTTTGGAGTCTCATAAGGTCATTTTTGACGATTTAGAATCATATGAGTTAATTTTTGGTGTTTTAATTGGGTTTTTGATTTACAAGTGTAAAGTTGCCAAATGTTGCTAGGAGTTGTCGTGCAACTTGGACAAGTTGCCAAAAAGAAAGAAACTATTGAATGCAAACAAGAAACTATTACTTATCATTGGGATCAGTTGTAAATGGATGAATACACCTTCAAGTGTCAAAGGGAAGTGTGAAAAACTGAATTTTGAAGTTCTTGGTTAATGAAAACAAGTTAATTCCTATGATTTTTAATGTTCCAGTCTGTTCTGCTTCATTGTATGGCCTATACGGCCCATTTAGTGATCCAAAACTAATTGGAATTCGTTGGCATGTGAATCTACTTTATTTTTATTTTTGTTGCATTGATTTTCATTGAGTTTTTAGTAAGTTATTGCATTTTTCCTTAAAACTGCCAAAACCATACCTAGGGTAACTAGTGAGGCAAAATAATTATGTAACTCGGCCTCCCACCGTGGGAAAATCACAAAAATGGGTGGGAAGGTCTGTAATAATGTAATCTACCATGTTTTAAGTTTTCGGGGCCCCAAGACAAAGGTGGAACGTGTTTTTTTTCACCATTAGGTATGATTTCTGAGTGTATCAGGCCCTCTAGCAGCAGTGAAGGCAATTTTGAATGAAATAAGGAGTGATTTGGGTTCTTTGTGATTGGTGAAAGTGTTGGAAATGTGTGAAGAGGTTTTGCAGACCTGTACCATGGGGTTTTGAGAATTTTTGAAGGGTTAATACAAGTCATTTTATGACTGTCCCAAGAGGACTGTTTTTGCAGTCATAAGCATGGTGCTAGTGTCCAAGCAAGTTGGTGCTTTGAATGAGTCTTGGTAGTTAATACCTGATGGAAAAACCTTTGAAATGTTGTAAGGAGGCCTCCAAGTCAGTGGTTGAGGGTTTGAAGAAGTCTTTATTAATTTGGCTTTAGGCCATTAATGTTGCCTTTCCTAGTTTGAATAACACAAGTCTTGTAAGCCTCATGAATTGTTGCATTGTTGAGCCTCCACAAAGAAGTTGTTATGAACATTCAAGCCTCAAGACAAGTCTGCCATGAAGTCTACACTGCTCCAAGGTGTGTTGAATCAAGCCTCAAGAGTTCAATGATTAGGGTCTAGAGTGGAGCACTTAGGTGCATCAAAATGAAGTTGGTGTAAGAACCTCATCATTTTGAGTTGTTTTCCTAAAGAAGGTCCTTCCTCTACATCAGACCGTCAAGCTAGGTTGCATCAATTGTCATACCATAATTTTCTAGATCCAAATACCTAGTAATATATATAAATATATAGACATAACATGATTGTTCTAGGGGATGCTACTACTTCTTTCATAAGAGAAGAGTGCTACTCTCCATCAAAAGCATGGGACGAGTTAATCTAAAAAACTATTAGAGAAAAATACTAATTAGTTTTTGACTTCTCTTATCATCATTAAGGGATTAAGTATTAGTTCAATTGTAATTAGGATTAAGGGTTGAGGATTAAGGGACTATAATGAACTCTTAACCCCACTGCCACATGGACATTCATCTAAAAGACTATGAAGTCTTTAAAATATGGGTGTTGCAGCAATTGAAGTCCTATTCCATACCCGAAAGCAATTATCACATTCATCCATGCATTTTGTATATGTATGAACTACAATTATCACTACTCAATTCATGGTGATAATCATCATATCTCATGTGTTGAATAGTGATAAGGTAGAGTGTCATTTATTACAATATTTCTATAGTAATGACGTTGCACAAATATCAATTCCCAATCATATCTATCTCAATGCCCTTGACAAGATAATAGGCAAGAACCCAAGTCTAAAATGTCATTTAGTGTAATTTATATGTTTATATCGTAATAATACTCACATGCACACACATATCAATGATAGATGCACCCTAGTCAATACTACTTATAAACCACAAAGTTTGTTCACATATCATACTCAACTTATGGAATTATATTAATGTGGTTATTGTGAAGAAATATGATCACTATCCATTTTGCACATATTAGTTCACATAGTAAGAATACTAGGTTCTAATTCAACTACCATTTTAATTACCCTCATACATTTCATCATTGGCAACAGTTAGTCAAAATCAACTCATTAAAAAGGATCACCATGCCTTATTGAAATGATAAGGTTCCCATTAGGATAAGTTAATAGAGTCAACTAGTAAAGAGTGGTTCCAAAAGGCATGTATATTAATAATTCCTACAATGTTAGCTCATCAACCAAGAGCTCTTAGTTAAGGTCTTAAACTATTTCTAGTTAACCTCCATACCCTATACCTAACCACTAATATCATGCAAAATATAGTCCTTAACATGGTGGAACAACACATCCTATATCGTGAAACCTAAAATATCAGTCACAACATACAAAAATTAAACCTTTAGAGTGTTTTAATACAACATGTTACACGTGATCATATGAGTGGTAGCCTAAACCACTATAGGGTGACCTCCTCCTTAAAGATTAGCCACTGATGCACAAAGGTAACACCTTTATCTCCTCAAGCCTTCAACCAATGTTCTATATCAAAATAAGTGTATCTAAGGGAATGAGTGGCTAATCAAACACTAATAAGTTTATAATTCTCTAATTCGTACCAACAAAAATCAACTATATGGGTAAGCTATTCCATTCCAAGGTGTGTCCAACCTTCATAGGGTAGTTGTTAGTTTTAAGATTCCCTAATTAAGATACCTTGGTATACCAGCATTAGCATATCATACATGTCAATGTGAGATTACTCTAATCAACCCATATAGTTCAAGTATGGATCTAAATTCATGGATGTAATTTCTCAATACAAAGAACTATGATTTTTTATAGCTCAAGAAACACTCTAAGAATGTGATTGGAGACTAATAGCATAAGAGACTATAATAAAACATTCATCTTAGTAATAAAAATTCAAGACATCTATTTATTTTAGGGATTCTCATTTTAAAAGCAAGGGGGGGCTTTTCCTAGTAGGTATTTTGAAGATATAAAATGGATGGTGATGGTGATGCAAGGTCTTTATGTTAGAACTCTATAAATTTTCAATGTTGCTAGAATAACTTCTCTTTCGGAACTTGTTAATAACTTGCCTTGGTTCAAAATGGTTAAGATTAGTTAATGCTCTCCTCACCTGCTACGCATTGCTTTATGTTTCTCCTACCTAGACTCTTGGGACCTTTTTCAGTACATTTTTGCTTGTGCCGCTCTATTGGATATGTATGTTTAAATGTATGTATTTTTTGGGGGCCTTAATGGTTGGATGCGGCCCCTCTCTCTCATATTTAATATTTAATAAATCGAGTGCCCTCCCTTATCTTCACATGTCGGCTGCTGGGGGATTAAATAAAACCATATATATGTTCCTCCTCTGTTACCACCGTTATTCAGTTGTAAGAAGTTTGGTTGTTAATATAGTAGTATTTATTCTGTTAAATCCAAGAGGGGTTTGAGGAGGTTTAGAGAAGAAGAAAAAGATGCAGATATTCGTGAAGACCCTGACAGGAAAAACAATCACCCTTGAGGTTGAGAGCAGTGATACAATCGACAATGTCAAGGCAAAAATTCAAGACAAGGAGGGTATACCACCAGATCAGCAGCGGTTGATATTTGCTGGGAAACAGTTGGAAGATGGACGAACTCTTGCAGATTATAATATTCAGAAGGAATCAACGCTGCATTTGGTGTTGAGGTTAAGGGGAGGTATTTCCATCAAGGTGAAAACCCTTACCGGAAAAGAGGTAGAGATTGATATTGAACCCAGTGATACCATCGAGCGGATCAAAGAGCCATCTATGGTGGAAGACAAATGAATGATGACAAAACAGCCAAAGCATGTGCTATTGAAGGGGGTTCTGTTCTCCATCTTGTGCTGGCATTGCGTGGTGGTTGGTAATGGAATTGTTTAGAAATATATTTTTATCAAGCACCAGTGATAGTCGTCATTCTTCTCTATGCAGCAAGTCATAATATGTTGTTTGTATCCCTGTTATTGACAAGGCTTGTATTTGGAAGGAGTGAAGAGATATTTTTAAATGAAAGGAATGATTTTTTTTTTAACCTAAACACTTGCATCCTTAAGAGGGGTGGAGAGGTATTCTTTATAGGAAAACAATAATATTATTAATTTAAATGTATTAATTATAATTTGATATTCTTACATCATAAAGATTTTATTTGTGGAAAGTTTTGATTTTTCACATTATTGATTTTTGGTGACTTGAAAATGGTTTAATAGCAAGTTAGAAAGTTGTTTGTGGCATAACACAGTCCCTACTAGCAATGGATAACATTCATCATCTGTATTGCAGGTTATTTTGAAGCCCTCTTCAAGCACCAAGCCATGTGGGGGATCAAGTTCTTGAAATTTTCCACTAGGTCATGCCTTCTCCTAGAGTAGATTGGTTATTACAGTGAAGTTGGACATCATTTAGTAGGTTTAAGCTATGGTTATTTTACTATGAATAAATAGAATCTATGTATCAAGAACAATTAGTGCTAGGAGCTTTACTATTAAAAATATGGAAATAGAAACAACAGTGCCTCTAGAAGGTTTTTGTTAAACATCCCATGTGGGATTTTCTAGTCCACACCCCAATAATATTTTTGATAGCAAGCCCTCCATAATGGAGTAGCCAAAAATATGTTTTTTTTTCTTGGTTTGAATATAATAAGTATGGCCCCTAAGGCCAATTTCATTGATAAAAAAATCAAACAATTCTTAAGTAAAATTAAATAATGTAAAAAATAAAACAAGTGTCCATGTAGTGGCAAGTACATGGCTTTGTAGTATTGTAATAATCACATTTATTTTGTAACTAAGAAATATTAGAATTTTGGAAGAATATTAATTGTATGTTAATAAGTATTTTAATTTTTTTTATTATATAAGTATTTTAAATTTTGATTATTATAATGTATTATATTAATTAAGGTATTAAATTTTAATCTAGTATAGATATATTAAATCTATCTACATTAAAAAATAAAAAATATGTGCTATTTTATTTTTATAATAGTTGGATTTTTTTTAAAATTTAGAACTAATTTGAAATTTTCTTTATTTTTACTTAAGTGATATTTTATTTAGTTAAAGATATATTTTATAAATAATTATTATGTAAATAAAAATAACTCACAAAATGGTGAGTTTTATTCTTGACTATTAGAGCATGGGTAAATATATTCCCATACAAATGATTGGTATCATCAATGAGTTATTTTACTTCAGTTTGTTTTTTAAAAATACTAATGAAAGTTAATCTATGTAATGATAGATTACTAGCAAGACAATTTTAAAGAAAAATTAACTGCCTGGGTTAGAAGCATTGAACTATTCCATCGTTTGTTGCTTAAACTAATAACACAGCTCAATGTTTTGTCTACATGTCTTGATTACACTTGTAATTTTTCTATTGTTTAATATATTTTTCCAGTTATTACATTACTATTATATGAGAGCAACAACCAATTATTTATGTATACACTCTTCACGTAAAGATTCGATATTTAGTTGCTCCTACATATAGATGAACACCCAGGTTTTAGTTCCTATACATATAGAACACTCAAGTTTTAATTCCAAATTTCTAGCAAAAAGCATGATTCTAGGAAACAATATTGTCTTTGAGATTATGTTTTTGTGTTACTTGCATCTAAGAAAGTGTAATGCCTATGTAGTCATGCATTTAATATTTGAATCCCATTTCTCCATGTTTTAGCAAAGAGCATGTTTCTAGAAAATAATATTACCCTTTAGATTGCATTCTTTTGTTATTTGTATATAAAATAGAGTAATCTTTGTAGTTGTGCACTTAATATTTGTATTGCATAATTTTTATTCAAAAAATAATTAAATTGATTGTTTATTCAATAATGTTTGATATGGACACTAATTAAAAGACATAAGTGACATAAACTCTCCCTCTAATATACTAATTTTTCACACAATCTAGTTGCTTTAGTGGTGAGACCCCCAAGCTGTCCTGTTGAATCATTGCCAAAATATATACAGAGTTTTCTGGTGAATGTCAGATTCAGAACTTTCTTTTAATTAACCGATAGGCTTATTAGTGGCAAGTTTTTGCAAGTTTTTGCTCCAGGAAATCGTTGGATGCCAAAATATCGGACATCGGAAAATGTTTTCACCGTTAGGGTTTGTCATTTTCGCAAGCCGGTAACTATTAGTTTACGAATGCTCACTCTCTAGTTGCCCAATCCTTGCATCATTACAGACAATATAAGTGGGCAATCCCCCAATGTACCTAAGAAGGGACTTGCATCACTGGTACTGATAGTCGGAATCATATTTGCAGTTTCTCTGGCAATTTTACTGGTAGCAGCGCATTTGTTTTATAGAAAATTTCAAGATGGGGCTCTTTGCAGGAATGTCAGATTCAAGGAGAACAGCTATCCCAGCAATGAATGTCCATGGCGATTGACTGCATTTTAGAGACTAAGTTTCACAAGCACAGACATACTGGCCTGCATAAAGGAATGCAACATCATAGGAATGGGTGGAACAGGAACCGTTTACAAGGCAGAGATGCCCGGTGGTGAGATCGTTGCAGTGAAAAAGCTTGGAGAAGCCATGAAAATGCCAAAGATTACAAGGACCTAGGCTTCCTAGCAGAGGCAGATGTCTAGGAAACGTTAAGACATAGAAATATAGTGAGACTGTTGGCCTACTGTTGCAACAATGTTGGAAATGTAGTACGCCATACAATACCCTTCACCACATACAAGAAGCCGTGGATTTTGGACAGGCAATGAAGATAAAAACCTATTTGAAGACAAAATAGTATTCCATTCTTTACAAACTATGCGAAAGCGGGAGACGAATTGCAAACATGAATTCCTTAATATGCCAAGGTAGCTCAAATACACCATGTTGCTCTTTGTCTCCTTGTCTCCTTCAGCTCCAGAAATAAAATTTCCCATCATACTTTTCAGATCCCACACCGAGGTAGCTCAGATACACCATGCTTCTCTCTATCTGCTTGTCTCCTTCAGCTCCAGAAATAAAATTTCCCATCATACTTTTCAGATCCCACGCTTCCCGTTCATGGATCATATTCTTTCAACCCTGGATTAAGTATGCTCTATATTTCCTTTCTCTTAGTTCACCAAGCTCCCATATTGACTTGTTTTTATAGGTTTTTGGCATGGAAAGCTTTGGTTAAGGGGCATGTGGTTAAGCGAAGCTGATATGGAGAATTCTAAAACATAATTTTAAAAGGATAGAAGAAAATCCTTGCAATTCAACTCTCTTATTAAAATAATACCTTTTGAAAATATGCCTTGGAAAAATGTGTCTGATGAATGTTCTAAAAGTTTTTACATGAACTCTACACTATAGATTTATGTACCATTCTTGCATCCTGCATAATTTGAGACATCCTAAATCTAACCCTAACCTTAACCCTAAGCCTAATTCTAACACCAAGCCTAACTTTAACCCTAACCTAGCCCTAAATTCTAACCCTAACCCTAAGCCTAATTCTAACCCTAACCCTACTACTAACCATAATTCTAATCATAATCCCAACTATAATTTAGCCCTAACCCTATTTCTAATTTTAACCTTAAACCTAACCATAATTATAACCCTAACCCTAACAATAATCTTAATGAATGTGTGAATGAATGTTGGCATTCACTCTATGTACATGCATGTATGTGTGTACATATGTGTGAAAAGTTAATTTGGGCACACTTTGTCTAAATGGATGCACGTGGAATTAGATTATATGACAAACAATGCACACACAATACATCATGAAAAGTACCCTCACCAATAGCAATAGATCCCTTTCCAATCATATTCATATAAGTATTATTACCCATCAAAATAGGTGGCATATCAGAAGTCTCAAAAGTAGAAAATATGGACTGTGAGGAAGCCATGTGATGAGAGACTCCTAAGTCAATAAGCCATTTACTTGATCCATGAGATGTAGTTGCACAAAGTGCCTTACCTTTGTATTTTTCAACCCCATTAGCAATGCATGCATGTCCTTTCTCAGTAGATCCTAACTATTTTGATGAAGGAGTAGGAGATTATGAACTAGAAATCAAAGCAAAAGGACTTACATTGAGTTTCTGAACAAGATTCCTCAACTCATCTATCTATTTGATCTTGGATGATGTGTTTTGATTTGGTTGGAATTGATTGGTTTTAGATAATTTGTATGATTTAATTTGATTAAGGTAGGATGATCGACTTGGATGAGTAAATGGGATAACTTGATCAAGGTTGGTTTTGGATGGAAGGTAAGGTATGATGATGAAGAAGATGTATCTATGTGAGATGGTTAATGGGTCACAAGCGAAGGTTAAAATGAATGTCATGGGGATAGCCTAATGGAGGTATAATATTCTAATGTCAAATGTAGATAAGATTTTGTGATTTTGAGGATGTGAGTGGTGGTCAAATGAGGTGATGAAATTGGGTCAATGTCTGATTTTGATAACAAAAGTGAAGATTCTCAGATTTGTATGACTTCAGAAATAGGTGCAAGGATTAAAATCCAATAGACCCCAATCATCACTAAATAGCGCATTCGATGTTCTAGAGTCTTGCATAACATTATTCATTGATGGATCACCTTACAAATTGTTTAAGCTCATATGGTTGTAAACTATTGAAATATGGTAGAGCAAAATGCAGATTGCTACACCATCATGGCACAACAATATCAAAACATAAAATAATATATTAATGTCATTCAGATGATTTTACATTTGAGTGCATTGGCTTTATAAAAGCCTCTTCCCTTTAACTATTTTATAACTACCTACATAACCTCTATACTGGAATGTAACTCCCACAAAATAACATTTATTTAATATGCATAAACTAACCTATAAATGTAAATTTAACAATGTAATACCATTGTTACTATGACTATTATGCCAACATTCCCCCCTTATTACATTGTTCCTACAATAGTACTAAGGGACCCCCCTGAATGCTAATATACCCAACAAAGCTGATTACATAATATGAATACATATTTTATAGAAGATCTTCTCCCAAAGAACAAATTCTGAACCAAGCGGGGCTCCATTATGCTGTCTCATCTACCCTCGGAAAGGCATAGCTCAGAGCTTTGTTCTTGAGCACTTTAGCCTTGAACTCTCAAATCACAGAGTCTTGAATTATTTGACAACAATCCCTAAGAGATACGATAGATCTCTATCATTGTCTAGTGACCATGAAAGGGTATAATTCTTTATCATATACTCTGAAGCTCGCTGGACAACAATCCATATTGAGCTCAACACCAAATCCCAAACCTGTCTCCAAAACAAAATATTCACAAAACATACATTCTTCAAATCTGTCAGCATCAACAAAGAAAAGAAAAACAACCAAAACCAAAAATGTTTCTCATGCAATGCATCATATCAAAGTGAGAAGGTAACTTGAGATGATGGAAATTCCTCCATCCTTTGATGCCTCCTGCCTCAAATATATTCTATTACACCTTACTTAGGTGATGTCATGTGTGAGCCCCTTGAAACACTGTTAGATGTATCATTGATGGTCTCGAGCATACAGGAGTTTAGCCATGTAATAAGGGTGACCATAACTAAAAGCATGAGATTGGGTGTCAGATTCAACCAATCATGCACCCTTACAATGAAAATCCTAACAACTTATTTAAGTTCCAAAAACCAACTACTTCCCTTTTTCACACCTTATAACCCCACTTGAAAAATATAATTGCATAGTTTTAATCATGTCACTACTCACAATAAAAACAATGATTTGAAAATCAACTATGTTGCACACATTTATGTGCAAATTTGTTGAATACCATACACTTTAATATCATTTCTCCTATCAACTTTCCAATGCATCAATTGATAATGTAAAATTTAGGGTTTATTTTGCAAACCTCTTCCTTCATTCTTCAATACTACACTTCGCATGTTGGAATGAAACTGCACCTTACATGGCTATGAAACACCAAAAAAATATCTACATGCCTCTTCTTGCTAATTTCCAAATGCTTTCGTTACGCAGATAAAAAAAGTAGAAAATCTTCTTATTTCAAATGCTACCATAAAGGATTTTGGGCAAGCAATGATATTTGCATGTCTTCTCTTCTATGCGGGAAATCTTCTTGACTAAACTAATCTACAGATCTGATACGCCTCTAATTTCATTCTTTAATTCTCCTACATTTTATATCAAAACCCTACCTAGAATGGAAGCCATTTAATATATATATATATATATATATATATATATATATATATATATATATATATATATATATATATATATATATATATATATATATATATATATATATATATATATATATATACGAAAGTAGAAACACACACTACTGACTGGAGTCTAAATAATGTTGTTAATGAATTTGTATTCAGCATGTCCCTTTCACATAACATTAAACATAATTCACACATCATGTTGATGCCTTGGAATTAATATGGAATGGCTTCTTTCAATCCAAATCAATCCCTTAAACTTGGCGGCTTTAATGATTGACAGAGATCTTCAAAACGTCTTTCAACATCTTCGAATGCCTTTCTATGTCTTCAAAATTGGAAGCAACATTCAACTCATAGGCACAAACTTTTATATTGCTCTAATACCATATTGAAATATGGTAGCGGAAAATGCAGATTGCTACACCATAATGGCACAACAATATCAAAACATAAAATAATATATTAATGTCATTTAGATGACTTTACATTTGAGTGCATTGGCTTTATAAAATCCTCTTCCCTTTACCTATTTTATAACTACCTACATAACCTCCATACGGGAATGTAACTCCCACAAACTAAAATTTATTTAATATGCATAAACTAACATATAAATGAAAATTTAACAATGTAATACCATTGTTACTATGACTATTATGCCAACATAAACTGGTTTTTTCTTTTCAATATGTAGATAGTTATCTGGTTCAAGACCAGTATGAATAGTATCAAGTTTACCTTTGAATATAAATTTGATTGAACGATGCAGGGTGGAAGGGACTGCCCCCAATGCATGGATCCAAGGAATACCAAGAATCATGTTGTAAGAAAAAGAACAAGGCATGACATGAATCAAGGTAGGCACAATCACAGGTCCCACTTGTATAGGTAAAGTTATAGTGCAAATGGTTTGTCATCCAACATTATCAAAGCCACAAATGCTAATGCTATCTGGTTTGATTTGTGATGTGTCAGCTTCAATCTTATGTAATAAGTCAATGCCACAAAAATTAAGGGCTAATCCATTATCAATCATAACTCTCTTAACCAATGTTTTGTTTATTTTGGCAAAGATTACAAGGGGATCATATTGGTTTTGAACTTTGACTGATGTTAATTCATGTGGTTGAAAGAGAATATCTATTTTTGTTGCATGCATACTATACAATACGGTTGCTATGTCATTAGGCTTAGTAGTAGGTGGCACAATCACCTTTTGTAAAGCTTCTTGGACCATTCCATGGTATGTAGGTCATGTTTTTGTTAAGTCCCATAGAGAGATCTTAGGTGGAGTGGCATGAAGGTGTTTGACAAGATCATACTCTTAACCACTTTTATGAGTAAGACAAGGTGGTGGAGGGAGCATAGGTTGAGAACATGGAAGAGAGACAAGCACATGTAGTGCTTGCTTACTTTGCTTGTTATTACGGGTGTTGTATGTGTGGGCAATCAGATTTTGGTGTGGTTGTTGTAACACATTTTGAACACCTTGAATGTAATCACTAGTTTTAATCAAGAAGATGCACTGGGTGCCCCTCAAATAATCATCTTAGGAATATTGCTACAAAGTCTATTAATGATTATTGAATTAACATTGTGTCCCTCTTGATTGTACCCAACATCCATCCCTAAAGTATTTAATGTGAGAGACAAGTCTTTGTTTGGTTGAATGTTTGGATCAATGTTTTCTTGTTGAGATGCAAGATAATCTCATCGTCTTCTCTTTCTCCTTTTTTGCATTTTGAATTTGTTGTGCTTTACGACTTAGTTTTTGTAACATAGGGATTTTCTTTGTCATGTTTTTTTTTTGTAGAGGAGAAAGCATCATGCGAAGCTTTCTCTTCTATTTTAGTTGTAGGAGGCATGATATCTTCTAAAGTTATGTTTGTTCTATTGTAGGGAAAGTGTTATTGATTTCATCATTTTGCACCACCATACCCTCATGGGAAGGCTCATTTTTGAAAGAATGATTAGAGGCTAAGTTTATGCCATCATTACATGGAGTAGGTATTGAATGCATGGGAAAAGTGCTATCACCATCATCTTTTTCCTTTCTACTCATGGAGACTAGCTCAATTACGCTTTCTAATATCGTAGGATGTTCACTCATGAGGGTTAAGAATTGGTCAAAATCAAGATCTCTGATAAATGCATGCAAATATGCCATTGAAAAATGATATAAAGGTTCCATTTTAATGTAATATCATATTTTGAGAAGCTTTTCAAGATTGGTGCAAAAGACAAGTGCAAAACTATATGCATAAATGGCCTTAAATGCTTGATTTTTTTTGTACTTTTCCAATGCAAATAAGTGAAAACAAAGAGTGTTGTAAGGATTTCAGTCAAGGGAATAAAATTATATGTCTGATATCAGTCTAAAATAGCAATAAGATCCTTCACAACACAATCTTAATGCAAATCTAAGATAATGCCAAGTCAAAATATAGTGAAAATGTGTCAAAATAGACACTTTTTTTACCAAATCTCAATGCAATAGAGCATAACAAAGGGTGTTGTGAGGAAAATGATGATGGAAAGAAAATTATATCAGTAATAAAATCCAATTAATGTCAAAATACCCAACTCAACATGCTTTTAGTGCCAATTAAGGTAAAATCCTAGTGAAAATATAACAAAAATAGGCTATTTTTCACGGTTTTTCAATTCCAAGACCTAGCAAAAGGGGTGTTGTAATAAATTTTAGGAGGCGTAGAAAATAAAATAAATGATATCAGTCACCTCGATCCATAAAATTGATCACAACACACTTGGAGTGCAAACTAGGTCAAACCCTAGGGGAAAAATAGTCAAAATGTGTAGTTTTTTGCCAAATTTTCAATGCAAGAGGCCAATAAAAAGGTTTTGTGAAGTTTTTTAGGATGAAAAACAATTTATTACCCTGATAAAAACTAATTAATGCAAAAATACCCTTCATAACATGCCTATGGTGCAAGTTTAGAGAGTCGGTAAGGCCAAATTTAGTGAAAATCAGTGTTTTTGAAGCCCTAGGTTTTAGATCGTGACACAAAATGCTATATGAATGTTTTGAAGCCTAATTTATGATAAAAATAAAATACTCTTAGATATGAAAATATATTCCAAGATTTAATATGCAAAATGCCAATGCAAATCTAATGAAAATGCATGAAAATTGCTAGTTTTTGTTGAAATTTTCTATGCAAAAATACAAATATTTTAAATCTAATTAAAAATTTACACTAAAATACAAGACTACAGATAAATTCTTATTTTAAAAAGCCTCTAAAATCAGTAGAAAAATCTGAAAGAAGATTTTTCCTACTCACCCTAGATTTTGTAATTATTAGGTTTAATGAAAATTGTCAAAATTTCTACAAAAGCCTAGCAAAGTTATGATGAAAATGCAATGCAAATTATTGATTTTTTGTATTTTTCTGTATTTTATATCAGATCTGATGCAAAAAACATAAACTAGGGAAATTTAGAAATAATTTATGCAATTTAGTAACCTATATGAAAGTGCAAGCTAGAGTTTTCAAATTTTTGCAAATTTTTCAATTTTCTTGTAATTTTCTCAGTGCAATAAGATGAAAGACTATATGAATGAATGAAATCAGTCCAAATCTAAAGACACACACTCAAAAAGTTGCAATTTATGTCCAAAAACACTGGTTCACCAAAATGTTTTAGGTAAAATAGGGATTGCTCAATGCTTTAGTAGTTAGATGTTTGAATCTACCTTTCACCCTTTACATTCAAGGACCTAGGGTTGAGTGGAAATGCACTATCATACCATAGGTCACTATGAGATGTAGGAAAACTTGGATTAGGATGTTTAGTTATCAATCTTCCTTCTCTTATTCTCAATTGACCATTAAAACCTTAATTATGTAAAAATGACAGTAAACAGATGAATTACAGAAAAAAAAACTCTTGCAGAAGGATATAAAATATCAAATCATAGAGTACCTATTTTTAGAGCTCCAAGGCAGAAAAGTCAGGGACATAGGAGTGGGCATCTAAGTCCATGGCCCTAATTTCTAATGAGATCTAGAAACTTAGTCTGCAACACTTTCCTGTTATTCTTGAGATTTTCTCGTCACGCAAGTTTGAGGACTAATGAGTGGGTGCCCTAGTCCAAGGGGCAGATTTTCATCCTATTCTACAATTCTAACACTTCAAAATGTCTTCCTGCAACTTCACTTTATCCAGCTCCTCAACCTATAACTTGTAACCATTAAAACTTTGGAGGGGGTTGTGGTGTTTAGGAGCTTGCCTCAGTCAAGCCCTGAAAAGACACTTGAGTCTTCCAAACACCTTTGTCAGATAGAGAGTACATGCCCTTGTGAGGAAGATGAAAAATCTAAATGAAACAATGATTGAAAACACAATAAATGTCACCTTGTAGTCAAGATCTCATGGGAGGAAGATGATCTTCATTCCAAGAGGAAATGGATGCTCAAATCTACAAATACAAACACATGAACAACACAAATCTAATCTTGCAACACAATGAAAGCCTTGAATCACTTCTAGAATGCCAATGCTCATGAATGTAATCTCTAATTGTAATCTAGTTTCTAAATGAATGCCTAAACATGCTTTTATATGCAACTACAAGCATTCCTGCCAAGATTTCATAAATTCAAACTTACCATGTCGGCCTAGGGACCAAATAATGGTCATAAACTGACACTTAAAATTTGGACCTGACCCAAAATAGGGCAGGACTAGGGAGCAGGTGCCCAAGTCCTCCCCTGTATTTTGGACAAGGTTAAGCTCAAGGGGTCCTCCTAGGTCCAATTTTCCATGATACCTAGGGTTCATTCCATCAGGATGCCAAATTATCAAGTAAGATGTCCTAAATGCACACTAAAGACCCAAGAGCTAAACCTTATGAGGGAAAAGCCCCCAACGGGATATTTTCTGATGTTACAGGATGACCTAAGAAATTTGTACAGAGTTGTAGAATTTGTCAAATTGCAAAAGGGAGTAGTTAGAATACTAGATTTTGTAATAGGATTGCCTAAGACACAGAGAGGATATGATTCAATATTTGTAGTAGTAGATAAGTTTTCAAAGATGGCACATTTCATACCTTGTAAGAAGACAACTGGTGCAGTGCATGTAGCTGACCTATTTTTCAAGGAGATTGTGAGATTGCATGGATTACCAAAGAGCATAATTTTAGACAGGGACACCAGATTTCTTGGATACTTTTGGAAGACACTTTGGAAGAAGATGAAGACTAATTTGAAGTTCAGTTCTCCATTTCATCCATAGATTGATGGATAGAAAGAGGTAGTGAATAGAAGTTTGGGAAACTTGTTGAGATGTTTGGTTGGAGAGAAAGTAGGAAGTTGGTATTTTATTCATTCAAAAGTAGAGTTTGAATACAATAATTTAGTAAATAGAAGTACTGTAAGAACACCTTTTGAGATTGTTACCAGAGTAAACCCTAGAGGAGTTGCAGATTTGAGAGATATCAGTATGGAAGATAAAAGGAGTGCAGAAGCATAAGAATTTGTAGAGCATATGGAGACAGTGCATAATTAGGTAAAGAAACATTTGGAGGATATGAATAATAAGTATAAGGAACAAGAAGATGGGAAGGGAAGACACAAGGAATTCACAGTTGGAGATGAAGTGATGGTGTACTTGAGAAAAGAAAGATTTCCAGTTGGAACATATAACAAGTTGAAGATGAAAAAGTTTGGATCATGTAAGATACTCAAAAAATTTGACTCAAGAAATGCCTATGAAGTGGACTTATCAGAGACATTGGGCATATCACCTATTTTTAACATTGCAAACCTATATCAGTATCATGAAGCAAAGTTCAGTGATAGTATGGCAGAAGACTTCACGAAGCAATTACCACAAGAAGCACCGAAGCAAATTGAAGACACTTTGGAAAACAGAGATGGATGCAGCACCAGAGGTAAACAATATAAAGAATATCCTTTGAAGTGGAAAGGTAGACTAGAAGAAGATTCATCATGGATTTCTCAGGCTGAGGTAGACCATCTTGGTTTTCCTCTAGCCCCTACAAAGTGAGGGACTCTCTTTTTCAATAACTCTAGATGTCTGATGTAGGAGCATCCTTGGTTCAAAATTAATCTCTCAACCAAAAAATTTGCATTTCAGTAAATGTTTGAATTTCAGTTTATTTCTTTTATTTTTCAGTTCAGTTCAGGCAGTTTAGTTAGTAGCAATTTCTGTATTTTGGTCCACATTCTACCACAATTGTATTTTAGACATTGTAGTGGTGGACTTAGCATCTAAATTCATTCATGCACAACATATCTAGAATTTAGAGCATTTGGATTAAGTATCAGAAAGATATCGCTATCAGAAGACTAATTATTTTCTCAAAATAGAGCATCCTAATAGTGTCAGATAATCAGCTAAAGGAGAAGACTTGTGGAACATTTCACAACCTTCAAAGCTTAATGACACATCATTCCATGTTGTTTGGTTTGTGGTCGACCTTCCTCAAGATCCGTACATCATTCCATTCATTTGTTGAGGAGTTCAATTCATTTAGGTCCAACCTATCCATGTACACACTTTACAACTCTTCATTAGAGTTTGTGATCTTCCTTGGCTAATGCGGAGGAATCTTTGGTTCTAGAGATGATATATTGATGTAATAGATGCCTATGAAAGCAAGTGGTAATTATTAGAATAAGTTCATAGTTTAGATTTTGTGTGAAGGAGCTTCAAAGCTACATCTTGTTTATATTCTGCTATTCTTTAATCTGGTTTGTGAGCCCTAATTGTAAGCCCGCATGTTGCCAGCTAATCTGTATAAATTTGAATTCTATAATATACTGAATGACTGAATCTACATTTGCTTTATATCTCTGAGTTGTTTCCATTGTGTTTACTCTTATTGCATGGTCTAGACAGTTCATTCTGTGAACCCTCCTACCGTGACTGCACCAATGAAGATGAAAGCAGCGATGATGACGAAGATGGTCGTGATAGAAATAATGTCTAAAAGTGGGATCTTGCAAAGACATATAAAACCTCAACAAAAGTTTTTTCTCTTCACATAAAGTTCACCAAAATATGTACACTCAAAAAAATGACTCAAATGCATAGGGCAGTTGAGTTAGCCTTAATAGAGCACACGAGACTCTCTCCTTACCATGGGAGAACCTCCATGTCACTCTCTCTCTCATGGTGGAATCTAGTCAAGAGGAGGTGAGATGTGTGCTACCACAATAATGGGTTACACTTTTTGGGACATCTTGATTTTTGCTGAAATCACATATTTTTAGAAAATATAATGATTTAAGCCTTGAAAGGTTCCATTTAAAGGATTTTAATTGAAGATGGTTTGATAAAACCCCCTTAGATTCAAACCCCCTTGGATAGAACCCCGCTAGTTTTAAACCATACCTATAATGGAGTCTCATCTACACCTATCAAAATGCTGATAAAAAACCACTTTTGATTTATCTATTGAGGTATCAAATGAATTCATTTAAAATTTATACTTTGTAAGTATGTAGTCCTTATTATAAGCTTCCCAAAAAATATAATTTTAAATATATTTAATTTGATTATTATATTTATTTTTTATTTCTTGTGAATGTATGTTTTTCACCGAACATCAAGTTCTCTATTCTACACACATGGAAAATTAGTAAATAACTAAAAAAAATTATAAAAAATATCTATGCACTAGGTATTGATGTCCTTGTTTCAATAAAAGAAAAAAAATTTAATTTCGATACATACAGAAAAAGTTATGTTTTATGGAATACACCTATGTCTAAATTATAATTAGTTTGACTTCAAAAATTAATTAAAAAATATAAATTCAACAAAACATTATGAAACCAAATGCATACACTATATATCAGTGTTACCAATCTAAATTAAAAAGAATCAGAATTTTATCCTTTGTAGAAAAAAAGTTATGTGCTATGGAATACACATCAATTTAAAAAAATGTTGTTTACTATTAAAAACAAGTTATCAAAGGAGATGCAAAAAATTTTACATTTTAACTCCAATTTTTTTTTTAAAAAATGTATTTAGAATCTACAAACAAAATCTCACAAATCACTAGTTCGCATCATCTTCAAATTCCTAATGGTTTAGTGGCTATAGGTGTCAGAACGTGAAGATTTAGTTCAAAATATTGATTTCAAAGTCAAGTTTGGCCAAAAAGTGTAACACATTATTGCGAGATGACCTTGGAGGTGGTCCTGTTCACTTGAGAGATAGACTTCGCAAAGAGTGGTCAGCCAGTCCTGGGGCCTTTCCTTGGTATTGTTTCTTATGTGGTGTTTAGTGACCGTTATAGTTGAGATAATTATATGAATTGAAGGGTCACTAGTTACTATTCTCCTTTTTGGGTTAGCTAGATTCCAATGCCTACTAGGCTATCTGTTATAATTGTTGATGAGTTTTCTATGTTGGAACCTTTCCTCTCCTACTCAAAGGAGTTGTTAGGTTTGATTTCTATGTTCAATCAACCTAAGCCTAGGTTCATGTTCTTGGATGGTCAATTGAGTGTTTTTAGTCCTAGGGTGTAACTCTTTGATCTCTTCTAGGATGGCCCTCACCCACTCACCTCTAAGTCTAGGGCACATTCGTGAGCTTGAACTAAGAGAGTTGGTTAGAGTTAACCATGAGTTGACTTACATTTGACTTAGGGTGATGACCTAAGGTTTTCTTTGCTTTGTTTAAGTTGATTGATTTTGGTTGACCTCGTGATGAAATTGAGGGTTTACTTGAGTTTTCTCTTTGTTTTGATTTTGGTTGACCTCATGATGAAATCAAGGGATTTTCAATCAACTCCTCAAGATGCATCTGCCCACCAAATTTTAGCTCAAATGGACCCCCAAGTCAAAAGTCATGACCTGTAGAAGTTTTTTCATCATATATATTTGTGTCATCGCAATAATAGCAAGTAGTAAAATTCTATAATAAATGAAAAAGAGACTCAAGAATTGGCAATATTAGACTAAAATTCACATTTTCTACATTCTCCAATGCAAACTTTGTTGTAGTTTATGCCAAACAAACAAATATTAAATCAAACTCAAAATCAACTAATCAATTCATGAAGAGTATTTACTAATAAATCAGTTCCACATCAACGTTAGTCAAATATTTAATCTAAGAAAAAAAATTCAACTACAAAATGCATACTATTTTTACAACACTACAAGGTAGGTACTAGTCACTACGTGGCACTTGTTTTATGATTAGACAGTTGCTAGGTACTTCAATATAAATTCTCTTGTTAGGCCCTGGTGGAGGCAGGTTTTTTATGTCGTTTTGACTCAACTCTCTGTTACACTTCAAACTAATCAAATTCACAAATTAAACAAGGTTGACCAATATGCTTAAAGTTTTTACAATTTACTCCAAATGATAAATAATGGATAAAACCATTTTTCAATTGGCTATTGCCTTGAACAATCATTGTACATGAATAAATTATTGTAGTAAATGGTTTTTTTCTCAATGATAAAAAATCAGATCAGTATTAATTATTTTTCTTTTGTCTATATATTGAAAAGACTTTTGCTAGTCATTAATTAGGGGATAGGATTCAATAGCTGAGCACTCTAACTTCACACCTCTTAAAACCATACATGGAAATTTCAAATTATTACAAAATTTTTACAATAGATTATAACGGCTATTCTTAAACATCATCCACTTCAATAGTCAAAGGTCAATTTTGGCCAATAAAAATAAGACAAATATTTACCATTTTTGTTGTGAATGACGTGTAAAATCTCTATTGACTGTTTGACCATTGAAGTGGATGATATTTAAGTAGAGTGGCTTAGAACTAAGGTTTCGGGGCCACATCATCAAATATGATGCCAAATTTGTTGAGGTGTCCAAAAGACCCCCAAAAAAGGGTAGACAAATAGTTGTGCATTAAGTCATGTTTTGTTGGTGTGCTGATGTGACATCACATGGTTTGTTGTTTTTTAGATCTAAAGAACACATTTCACTTAATTATAAGTACTTATAGTCAACACTAACAACCTTAAAGTCACAACTACTAATGTTAAATTTAAAAAAATATTAAACCTTAAATCTATGAACACTATCAATAAAAACATGCTTAACTATTGAAACATCTCCCCTATGTTGAAACCTCTCCCCTATGTTCTTGCAACACTTCATTTTTTAGGTGTTGTTGGCAAGGCTTTGTTATCTCATATTTAAGAATCATTAATTTTTCTGTTGTAGCAAGTTTCCATTTTTTAAACTACCATTGCCATGATTTCATTAATTCTTTCATTAGCTGATAGGCTTTATAGTGGGAGCTTCCCTCCCAAGAAAATTCCTGACACCAGAAAGTTGTCTCACAGCTTGCTTGTGTGATTCGATTGGAGAAACTTTTGGTTTTTTCCTCCACAATCACGGAAAGTTAATTCGATTCTATCCACGACTATAAGAGCATAGTATTTTTTCTGAACTAACACAACAAAATCCCCTAGTGCATTCAAATTAATTATTAGGTGGCAATGTTAAATTTAATAATATATGTTATAACTTAATTTCATACTCTCTTTCACCTACACAATAGCCTTCAAATTCTTCAATGGCATATGTTAGTGTTTTATAGCTTTGGGAGAATTTTTTTTTAAATAAAATTCATGCAAGGTAGGTCAGCCTAGAAGAGACTCACCGAGTTTGGTATATAAGGATCTCCTCATTTGAAGATAATCATTCAATTCCAATTCATCTTCAGCAGCAGGTTTGCCTTCTAGAGTAGTAGATTCAAGGAGAAGTATCTTTATTATTATGTATTCAAGGAAATCGCACTATCTTCAAGTGCAAATTTATTGCATGAGATTTAGCCCTTGTAGGGCCAGATTGTGAGTGTCACTTCTGCACTTAATTTTCTGATTTATAAGAGAATATCTTTCTTGGTTTTTCTCCCTCAAGTAGGAGGGTTTTCCCAGGGTAAAAATAATGTGTTCATTGTTCTATGTGTTGTATTTTTTGCTTATTTGCATTTCTGATCTATAAAACTAACATGGTATCAGAGCGGGTCTAAGAAAAGATCTTATCAGATTTGTTTAAGCAGCCAAGTCAACTTTTCATCTAGGGTAGATCTTGAAGGCAAAGTATTGCAGATCTAAGGTTGCAAATTTTTTCAGACCTAAGGGCAGATCTTTGAAGGAGAATTTGTGCAAAAAAAGAAGATGGTGAATGGTGTCAAGGTAGAAGATAGGCTTAATGGAGCCTCAAACTTCAACTCTTGGAAACCCAAGGTATTCATTGCATTAGAGGAGAATGATCTTCTTGATTTCATGGAAAGTAATATGCTTGAGCGTTCTGATAATACTGAGAAAATCCATTGGAAGAAAGAGGGCACGAAGGCTAGAAAGATCATGATAGACTCTGTGATGAATCACCTAGTATCAATCATCTCCAAGTTGAAGTTAGCTAAAGAAATGTTTGATACTCTAAAAGAATTGTATGAGATCATCAATACTAGTAGAGCCCTTGCTTTGAGACAACAGCTTCACCATGTAAAAATAGATAAAAAAGATTCAATTATCTCATTCTTTATGAAGATCGCTGATTTAAGAGATCAGTTGAGCGCTATTGGGGACATAATTGCAGATAGAGATCTTGTTATGTTGGCATTAATGGTCTTCCCTAATCTTGGGATCCCTTTATCCAAAGCATCAGTGGGAGATCTAAATTGCCCAAGTTTGATAGTCTTTGAGCTGATTGTATTCAAGAAGAGTATAGGTTGGTAGCAAGAGGAATTGAGTGAAACTATCATGATGTAGAAAATAAAGTTCTTGCTACACATACTTCTAGAGAAAGAGGCAAAGGAAGAAAGAGGAAAAGAGATAGAGAATCAGATTCTGCCCCAGAACTGAAGAAGAAGGATCTCTCATATTCAATGTTTCAGGTGTGAAAAGTATGGTCACTTTGCTTGCGATTGCAAATTAAGGTCTACACAACTTGTTTCTAATGCGGAAATTTCCAAGGGGAGATCTCAAAAGGAGCCAAGCTCTAAAGTTGATTCAGAAGGTTTCTTATTCTAAAGTCGACCAGTTTCTTCGAAGAGGAGAAATTAACATTCAGAGGGAGTCTGACAAACCAATAGAGGCAACCTTGGACAAGGAGGTTAGGAGGTTGATGTTAGTACTTGGAGCTTCAAAGGGAGTCACATCATCATGAAGGTTCTTATAGTGTATATTTCTTTAAGACAGAAAAATATGAGGTGAAAGCCCTTGTAGTGTATATTTCTCTGAGATGGAGAAATATGAGGTGAAAGCCCTTGTAGTGTATATTTCTCTGAGACAGAGAAATATGAGGTGAAAGCCCTTGTAGTGTATATTTCTCTGAGACAGAGAAATATGAGGTGAAAGCCCTTGTAGTGTATATTTCTTTGAGATGGAGAAATATGAGGTGAAAGCCCTTGTAGTGTATATTTCTCTTAGACAGAGAAATATGAGATGAAATCCCTTGTAGTGTATATTGTTAGAGTCCAGGACAACACTGAGAGGGGGGTGAATCAGTGTTGTATACATTTTAACTTTTTACAAACTTTATCTTTACAAGACAAATAAAGATGAGAACATTAATAATTTGTTGAGTTTATATGCACACGACTTATAATAAAGAATGTAAACAAAAAACTCATGATAAATGATTAATATGCACACACACACAGAGGAAATCAATGAGAAGCATGACACAAGCATTTTACCAAGTGGAAAACCCTTTGGGATAGAAAAACCACTCATGAAGTGCCTCACTAGCTTAACTTTCAAAACTTCTTATAGAGCCTTACTGGCTGAATATTATGTCTCACTGACAATTGACAGGTTGCACTGACCTACAAGGCTCACTTCATATTGTGCCTCACTGGCAACAATGTTCAGAAGCACCAACTTCAAGGAGCACCAACCCCTAATACATACAAACTCAGATTAAAACAAAAAATTTAGAGGGTTTCTCTGTTTCAATACAAATCACTTCTTTTTCACATGTGTCTGTCATATCACCATACTTCTCATCAGCTCAAATCACATACAAAATTTATCATCTAAATTTTCTCTTCACTAGGATATTTAAAATATATTCAACCCTGTATGCCGATCCACTCAACAACAACTTCAATGTTCCTACAAAACTATTATATACAAGATGACTTTTCATATTTTGTCTTCTCTCCACAATTATTTTAATCCTTGATATTCTTGCATCTACAAAAATGGTCTCTTCAAATTTTGTCATGCAAATCAATTTCAGTGTGCATAAAACCTTTCATATTCTGCAAAAGAAATTCAATCACCTACAACAAAAAAATTATTTGCAAAAACAAAAATAAATCTTCAATATGTCATTTATTTTCTTTTTCTCCTCTCTTCAAAATCCCTTTAACTTCTTCCCACAAAAACAAATCTTCATGAAGACTTTTCTCCTTCATCTCTACAAAAGAACAACATCTCCAAAAAAAATAAAACCTTCAATATCAAACCCCATTCATCTTCTAATCCCTCTTGCAATTTCATATTTATTTTTCCTTCCATCATAAAAAATTTCATGTCTTCCATATACAAATCCTCTCTGAAAAAAATTCTCACACAAAACTCTTAAACTTCTCATACCAAATAAAATATTTGGAAAGCCAATAGAATATCTCTCAAGAAAAACTTCCTCCTTAATATTCTCTCTGCCATGAAGTGGAATCTAAAATAGAATAAAGATCTTCTTAAAAATAATGCCTTTAATATCCATAAAAATCTCCCACAAAATCTCCTTAAAATCTCCTTAAAAATAGCTTTGAAAATCTCCTTAAAAAAATCATCTAGCTTCACATCTTTTATGTCATAAAAAATGACATAAAGAGGGCCATTGAAATAGAGTAAAAACAAACAAGTTTCTAAAAAATAAAATAAAGCATATTTGATGCTTTTTGAGCTCTTAATAAAATTTTGATGCCTCTTATGAATAAAGTTGTCTCCATAATAATTAAAGCATTCAATGCTTTTTCATTTAAGATCTTTCTTCCTTTAATAAAGCCATTCAAATTTTTAACCATGAGCCCATTTCTCTTAAGAGGGAACCGATGCAAGAGGTGAAGGAAATTGAGGAGGCCAGTTACCTTATGGCACATAAACCCTTTAGAAGGTCAACTTTAGTTATAGCAACCTATTATTACAAGTCAACATCAAAATAGACTAAAAGAGCAATCTATCACAAATGAAGCTTAATCGATTGCATATTTGGATTTAGCCTTAGAGATTAGGAATCCTTTAGGGTTTCAGATCTTCAAATTAGAATCAAGCCTTAATGCAAGACTTTATGGACTTTATGAGAGCTCTATAATCTCTACTAGTCTGAAGCAACTCTTCAACAATTTATTAAACTTCATTTTCCTTGTAACCTCAGTTTGCATGAACATTATAATGACAACTTCATCACTTAACATTTGATAGCAAATAATGACATCAACCAATCCAACTATGAATATGAGTATCCAATCAACTGTGGACATTCTTTCTATGAAATATGAAGCAAGATCATAAAAAGCTTCTATCAAGAATGATCAACAACTCTTTTGAAATACTGAGATGATCAACAATACACATCCTTGATGATTGATCATTGCAGCATGCCAAATCAATAATTTCCAAACTTGTCAAACCTCCATCAACAGTGACCTGCTCATCATAAAAAAAATTAGCATGTGCCCTGTGTCCTTCTCTAGTGACAATTTGAAGCAAACATTCATGACAATCCTTCATTACATTGAAGACATCTTGAATGAAGACTTTGCACAAGATCAACCCATGTTAGCAAGATAATAAACTCATCACTAGTATAAGCAATTGAAGAACAACACCATTGATAATCAACACATCACATGAAAGGTATACACTAATCAAGCCAACTCAACTAACGACATCCTTATTGAAGGCATAATCAACACTCTTATCCTAGCCAAATGAACAACTCCTAATTGATGTTCCTGATAGAGTGAACAACTGTGAAAGACATGATCCTGAACAACCTATGTCAATAGTGCAGGCCACCCTAATGATACCTTATGAAGATGCACACTAACTTAGCACCCTCAATACTTTTTTGACATCAAAGACAAACAACTACCATCATATATTTGTCTGAGATAGAGAAATATGAGGTGAAAGCTCTTGTAGTGTATATTTCACTAAGACAGAGATATATGAGGTGCGAACCCTTGTTCATCTCTGAGACTAAGATGGAATGTCATGTTGAGAGACTCCATGACGACATCACATTGAGAGACTCCATGATGAACCCTTGTACTTGTGTTTTTTCACACATGGGAGTAGCCATAGTGGACGTCATGTTGAGAGACTCCATGCCGACATCACGTTGAGAGACTCTGTGATGGACACTTGTTCATGTGTTTCTTTCCACACATGGGAGTACCCATTGTGGGTGTCATGTTGAGAGACTCCATGACGAGGATATCTGGAAAATACCTCCCTAGCTAAGAGGGAGTGTTAGTGTTTTATAGCTTCAGGAGAATTTTTTTAAAAATAAAATTCATGCAAGGCAGGTCAACCTAGAAGAGACTCGCCTAGTTTGGTATATAAGGGAGATAGAGTCTCCTCATTTGAAAATAATCATTCAAATCCAATTCAATTTCTTTAGCAGCAGGTTTGCCTTCTAGAGTAGCAGGTTCAAGGAGAAGTATTTTTATTATTGCGTATTCAATGAAATTGCACTATCTTCAAGTGCAAATTTAATGCATGAGATTCAGCCCTTTTAGGGCCAGATTGTGAGTGCCATTTCTGCACTTAATTTTCTGATTTATAAGAGAATATCTTGCTGGGTTTTTTTCCCTCAAATAGGAGGGTTTTCCCAGGGTAAAAATATTGTATTCATTGTTCTATGTGTTGTATTTTCTGCTTATTTGCATTTCTGATCTATAAAACTAACATCATAGACTTCGTAACACTGAACCCTCTATACGCGACCTGCATTTTGATGGTGGCAACCGTCTTCCTCAGCCACTTATAATTCTTCTTCTTTGCCTGAAAACGTGGTTTCTAAGCAGATTAACGATCGATGAACTCCACATGAAATTGACCGTTGATTTTGATGGAGTATCTTGACGGCCTAGACCGAGGGATTCTTTTTTCATAACAACTACATCGCGAGGCAACATATTTTCTTGATTGGTTTTGAACACTTTCTTTGCATATCCTTTGTAAACCAATATGCAAACCACAGATCTTTGCGTACGTAATTTACTCTGTTGAGTAACATGAAACTGTAAGTATTTTTTAGTTGTTACTTTTTTTTGTTTTTTTGTTTTTTTAAAAATTGGTTTAAGGAATAGTGAGGTAGTTTTAAATCTTCAGATATATTAAATATATTAGATTGCTACAAAGTTGAAGTTAGGAATGCAAAAGTTATTGAACGTCATGCTAAAAAAATGGAATTTGACAAAGATGCCTTTCAACATTTGTTTCATAAATAACTCTCTAAGTCTGGAAATAGCTCAAACTGCAGACTTACATACCAACGCGATAATCACATTCTTGTGCTCCATTTTATATGATATAAAAGGCATTTTTTTTCACAAAGGCAGGCAAATATAAAATTTCTTGCTCCCAATGTATGTTGTTAGTCATACAGATTTCTAGCTTCCCTATTATTTTCATTATTTTAGAGGATAGATCTAATTTGCTGGAATTAGATGGGATCTCAATTTTCATGCTACAATTTCAAAAGAAGGAAATTAAATTTAAATGATTAATACAATCTGATTAAAACTCTACAATTCTATTAAAACTTTAGTTTGTTATTTTTCCAGTAAATAGTATTTTCAATATTTTTACATCTTAGACAAATCATATAAATTTTTAACTTCATTATTATTTTAATTATTATATAAGATAGACCTAATTTGTTAGAATTAGATAGGATTTCAATTTTCTTGCGGCAATTCCAAAAGAAGAGAATTATATTTAAATATGATAGCACAATCCCATTAAAATATTAGTTTAGTATTTCTTCAATAGATTGGTACTTTCAATGTTTTTAGATTGTGGACAAATCATATAGATTTCTCTCTCCTATTGATAAGCAAGTTAGGATTTGAATTTTCATTTCAATTAGTAAGTATCTTTTCAGATTTGATTTTAGGATTTTATTGCCATTATCATGCAATGTAGATCTATGTTTGAATTATCTAAAGGGGGTCGACCAAGGCAACTTTTCATTTCACCTAACCATATTATAGGATTCCATTAACACTAACTAGGACACTATACCAACACATTTACCCTAGTACCCATGCAACTATCCCTAGAGAAATATCAGTCACATAGTCTTTAGTCTTCAAATTTACCAGAGTGTTTTTTGACATCTCAATAGACCTGTGTACTATTAAACTTTCTATTTTCCATAAGATCTATGCTTCCAAATCTCTAATTTCCTCTCATTTGCATGCATTTCCTTTGTTTTTGACACTAGGTTTTTAGTAATTTTTCCTATTTTTTCTACTATTTTTGACACCTGCTAATACCTAAGCACAAATCCTACATCTCACTCATGGCCCTTGACAAATCTAAGAATTTGAGAAGATTTTGCTGCAAGACAGTATTCCAACACCCCTACCCTAGTACCATATAAAGCCTTGGCATAGAGGTTGCATTCTCTTTTAAACAATACTCTAAGATGCAAACTAATCCTTACACTATCATCAAGAAGAAAGAAGAAGCTCGCTTACAATTATTTTCCTCTAAAGATGCTCAAGTATATTCATTTGGTTCCATTTTTTTAGTATTTAATGTTGCCTCAATCTGACATTGTTGATTCCTTTCTTCAACAATGTGTAGGTCAATGAAGAACATAAAACATTTAAGGTATCCATAACCTGATACCTTGCTTATCTCTAATGGTACCAATGTACATAAGAAGTGTAAAGCTTTTCCCATGTGATAAAACTTGTAGACTAGTGTTAGGTAATTTTTAGTTTAAGATAAAAAAATGCTTTGACATTCGCAACTTAAATTTTTTGACCTATTCCAAAATTCATTGCCATCATTATTAATAACCTATCCACAAATCCATTGTGCCTAAACTCCATGCAACTGCTAGTATTTATTTGTATTGCCCTAAAGTTTTTTTTTTTTTCTTTTGCCAAAGTCATTAAATTCAAGGCTGACAGTAGACTCTGACCTAGCTGCCGTGAAGAGACCGTTTGAGGCTTATTGGGGAAGGCCATGCAAGCAATAATCTCATACTGTAATAATGCAGTCTTACCTACAAGATCTGATTTAGCATGCCAGTTGCCATGAATGGGCTAGAAACTTTGCATTGAACATGCTCTATTATGGATAATAGATGAATAGCGGCCCCGATGCTGGTACTGCAAATAGAGTAAAATGGCGGGGCTACTATGTCATTAAGACATCAACCGACGCAAGCCCGTTTACTGAGTTAATTCACACAAGAAAACTTGTGGTTTCCATCTACAGGTGTTCCGTATTTATTGGCTTCAGGTCTTATATAATTAACTGGAACATAAGAAATGGTGTGCATAAGTTGTAAGTGACTATTGTCAATATTCTTTGCTTTCGTTTGATTTGCTAGCCATTTTCTACCGTGTTCAGAGGTTAATGCTTGACCTAATTTCAAGTATCCTGTAATTGTTTTGCTTGGTTTCATCATAGATTGGGGTTTCTTTGTTCCTTTATGGGTAGTTGATGACCAGTCTTACTGATTATTAATTTCTAAATGAGAGAAAGTATTCAAAAGTTGATCTGTTCAATTTACTATTCAAAGTATGGGAATAACATTTTTTGTTTATTGAATGAATGTGAATTACAATAAGAGACGCATTGCATTAGGTTCCTACCATTGTAGTGACAAATAAAATGAATGATATTGTAATCAATTAATGTAAAGACTAGTTTTAATTTGTTAATCCGTGTAGTACCTAGACAATCCAATACAACAAATGGTGTGTCCTCTAGATTATGCTTCTACAAAATCACTGACATGCATATGCATATGACGTCTACACAATAGTATCAATACACTATTTTAGTATCCTATGAGAATAATTTTAACAAAGTATTGGGAATGAAGAGACATTATTTTAGAGAGAATTAACATATAGTTATCATGATTTTGTAAAACTATATTGATTGTGATTTTGGGATAAGGAATTTATGCATCTAAGGGAAACTTGTCTAGTAATTTATGAGGGATAGAAGTGAACATTGTTTTTTTTCAATGGTGATGCTTGAGTAGCTTTTTTTGGCAGCTTCCAATCCATGTTAACTGTATTCTTCACAAGTTGGCCATTATCATTGTATAAATTGTCTTGCAACATTGTTTACTAATGTGCTTGCAACATGGCTTGCATTTAATTCATTGGCATTTGTAGTGAAGAAACAAATAATGTGATTGATCAATAGATATGCAATTAGAGAATTGTCAAGTCTTTTAAAATGTTTCTTTAACAAACATTGTGTAGGTGTTTTGAGATTGTATTTTGGTACATAACTATTTTATAGGTTGCAAATAGATATTTTATAGGTTGCAAATAATAATGTCGACAAACTGAGAGTATAGTTTAATTTTACAATTTCTTAAATTTTATTGCATTTTGTATTAAAAATGAATGCATTAAATTCATGCAAATGCATTTGTATAGTTGCAATGACATAATTTACTTCAAACAAGATGTCTACATGTTTTTGAAAATTTTATCATGGGTTGTTCCAAAAGACTTTTATTATTTTTAAGAACTTTGGGAGCTATAAAAGATTGACGAAACTTTTATCATTAATTATGACAATAGTTATCTAGAACATGTTTTGTTGCCTCTTAGTAATGATGGTTCCTTTTGGGTTTACTTCATGTATCTAAAGACAGTATATTTACATAGTATTATTGTCAACAAAAAGAACACTGTTATGATATACTGGTACATATTTCTTGCGTGCAAATGCCAATGAGTATCTAAGTGTTAACTAGTTCCAACACAAATATTCAATTTTTGTATAGGTTGACTTGCATACATAGTTACAAAGCAAGCAAAAGGGATCCACCATGCTTTAAAATAAAATGTGTATAAGAAAAATGAAATTTTGTGTAGCAAGGAAATTATTCAAGATGTCAATAGTCTTATCTATCAATATAAAAAGGGAAGATTGTATTTATAGAGACAAAGCCTTTAATCTTTCTTTGATATTCTTGAGGAAGCTTCTTGAAGAGAGGAGCAACCAATTGTGGAAAATTACTACCAGTATTACCTAATAGCACGCCACTTAGAATAGACAAGTCCTTATACACAATGTCTTCAGGAATTTAAATGTTGAATTCTTTCATTTCAATCAATTAGTTGTATATGATCAATGCGATTCAACAAACTTGTTTACAAAGTGAACATATTCTGAACTAAGTTTGACATGAAGAACAAAGCAAAGCAATAGGGAAAACTACTGCTATCGTTTGCAAGGCCCAGCCAGCTCAAGTTTTGCCACCAGCTGAAATGCACAAAACTACAATTACTACAAGCAACTTCATGATCATCCCTTTTTCTTAAATGCAATCCCCTTCTTTTAGTAAGCATCTTGTATCTCAGTAGATAAACATCGATCTAATCCTATATTATTGCTTGCGCTTCACTCTAAAGCTGCCTCCAATAGCCAACAAGGGCTGAGGTTTGTTATGATCCATGTCAACAATATCAGGCACCAGCTACTCATACTATATAATTTCACGTACAGGATTGATATTCCCCACATCATGAACTAGAAATTCAGTTGCACCATCTGTTCGAGCTAGGCGGTGGAGAGCTTGATATAAAATAGCACAAGCTCTTGTTTTTTCACCATTGCTAGTGCAAAAGTTGATGAACTCATCAATTCGTTGTTTCTGCTCCTTCTCTAGGCTTGGATCGGAATAGCCCCCAATATACAGCACACTGAATGCGCCTTCATCCAGTAGAGTTTCATCTTCCCTATCCAAGGCCAAATTTTCCCTTTTTGCAGGGAGGAACTTTGTGGCCTGTGCTTTTCTAAGATTGTCCAATGGATCTAGTGGATCTAATGGATCTTAAATGAATATCTGCAGGAGATTCAATTATTTGCATTGTTGGATGCAGAAGGCTGGTCCGTTTGTTACTTTTCTTTTTCTGGAATCGCCAAATTGGGCAAGCACGACGAAGCTAGTAATCTGGCTTTAAAAAAGGTGATTGTGCATCACGATAGCCTAGTATTTTCAGTGGGATATTTCATATTTGGTATGATGTTCCTTGATGCAGGGTGTAGATATTTGCCCTACCTTTAGAACATTTATCCTGAAGAACTGAAAATATTTGTTTACAATTACACCAAATATCCAATCTTTTGGGTTAACGTCGATGGATTATGCAGTTTGTTTGTCTGGTTGTAGAGATCATATGTGTTCACATCGTTCATTTGCACAGCCAGGCTTTCAGATAGAAACTTTTTGGATTGTTAAAGTAGCAGGTAGGTAGTCTTCTAAGGAATCTCTGCTTGCCAGCCCTGGATTTCATAAAAGGCTTGATTGAGTCTTGAGCTGCACTTTGAATAGAGCAATATAATTATTGCAGGAAAGGAAACACTTTGTGGAATGCTTGCAGAATAATGGAAATGCTTTTCATCATACACAATGTTTGAAAGACCTATGGTTCCAAATCGATTTCTTTTGCAAGATTGTTAGGTCCATATTTGTAATATCCCCTTCTAACAAGCCAAAAATTTTCACAACCTTGCAACAATTTTTAACTGGTATGAGGGCTGCTTTGAAGCTCTATGGAGATATCCTAACTCTGTTGTGGCAGTCTTCCTCAATTGGCGGTCTGTAGAAATGAATTGTCTTGGATGAACTCTGTTTTGGAATGCTTAATTTGTTGTTCTCTCTCTAAGCTTTCTGTATAATATTTATACTGTGTATCCTTGCTGACCCCTTTCTTCTATTCGATTCTTTTCTGTCTGAATTCCCTTCATTCGCTGCTTCTCTATGCGTGTGTTCGCTGCCTGTTCGGTGATATCGATTTCTTTGAACAGATATTTCCCTGCCCACCGGTCATCACCTTATAGGGAGGCGTCACTTCTCATGATGATTGCTTTTTAAATATCATAATCGCACTCTCATATTAATTGTCGTTTGTTTATATTGTTTGATCTTATTCATTTACTTTAATGAATGCTGCCATGTCTTAGTCATAAGTGTTGATTTGTCTAATGTATTCGTTGCTGACTTATAAACTAGTTTTAAATTATTAATCTACTTTTGAGTTTTAGCTTATGTTAGTTGAGGCCTTCTTTGGCATGCTGACTTTGGACTTTTAAGCATTCCCTTACGGGGGCTTTTAGTTTATAAAATTTACTTTTATTATATCTGTAATAATTAACTTATAATATCATTATTTATATTTATAGATATATTTATTTTTATATAATATATATGATATATATTATATTTCATGAATTATAGTATATCATTATTATGACTATAATAATGAGTAAATTAATAATATTTATATTTATAATAATAAATATATTTGTTATATATACTAAATAATATATATTATATTCGATAAATTATATTATATAATATCACCATTAATATTATACTTAAATTTATATTGATTATTATGCTATTATATAATAATAATAACATATTATATTTATATTGATGATAATAGTAATAATAATGCTATTGCATATATTTATTATTTGTAAACACAATAATAATATTATTATATATATAAATGATCATGTTAGAAGTGACTTCTCTATCTTATCATGATGTATAGATCTTTAATTTAAACAATGCTTTAATATTGGGACATGACAATATTCTACGTTGCTTTTCTATTTCTATCCATTTTCATTGTGTTTTACAATATTAATGCTCCTTGCTACATGATTCTGAAAGTGTATGCTTTAGCAAATATATGGAATTTTCATCAATTAATTATTTAGTCTCTATGTGAACTAAACTTGTAATTAATTCCTTTCATTCTCATTGATGTTCATTATATCATTCTGCTTGAATACAATATTACAAGGCATTTCATAGGGTGGCATCATCTTTTGTTTTCCATTGTTATTATGATAGGTAGAATGAAAAATGGAGTGTTCAATTTGTTTTGTGTTGTAAATAGAAGGCATTATGATTGATGGTTTGTTTTTATCGATCCTTTGCTTATATTAGGCATGATTTTGAATCCACAGTCTATGAATATGATTTAGAGTACTTTTGGATTCAATTATGTAGTATTTTTGCATCAATGTTTTGAATCTCACTCCGTGAACCATTGGCAGGATAAAGCAATTTTTTTGAGTTCTTGTTCTCCGCACCCTTTTTTCTCTTTTCTTTTTAAGGACATACTTCTATAATCCAACTCAATTCTTTTTGTCTCATCCTGATGATGGATCACAGAGTGTGATTTGAAATGCTGATGCAAAAAACTTACACAGTTGAATCCAGAAGCACTTTGAATCCTTAGCATAGTTAATTGATATGCTTAAGCTGTGACATTTTCACTAAATGCGGCAAGTGAACTACATGAAGATAGTGGAAAATATTATGCAGAAATTTGATTTTAGGCCACAATATAAATTTTTAGACATGAGCAAGATCTGGCTTCTAGATCATCGTTGACTCTGATATAGTATACTATTAGATACTTATGAGGCCAAAATAAATGATTCATGAAACCAAAAGAACAACACAATTATGGTAGTATTTTCTACTGCTTTGTATTCCAAGTTACACGAGAAAATTGTCTTTGAGGAATGCAACTAATATTTGTGTAGTGCAAGACCTTTGACATTTTTCTCATGAAAATTATAGTTTAATTTTAAAAATGATGTAGATCAGTACTTCATGATTTAATTGTGTGTGTGTTGTTCTCTCAACATTTCGGATCATACTCCATGATCCATCATTAGGAGAAGAAAGAGCAAGAGGAGAAAAAAAACACACAGTATTAAATCCTGGAACACTGATCTACATTCATTATAGACTGTGGAAATCTGATGTCTTTAAAAATGATGTCAACAAATATAAAGGGTCAAATAACCGGCAAATTTTCTTTTGTTTGGAGCCCTTGCACTAAATGTTATTGCTAATTGCTATTATAATCTTTGTTTGATTTTGCAAGACTGCCCCTATATTTGTTGTGCAGTGAACAATGTTGAACCTTCTAAGTTTCTACATTCATATGATAAGGACTAACTCATTATGTATCAAAATGTTATAAATAGAGCTAAGAGAATTCCTTGCACACAAAATAACCTTTACATAGTCCAAACTCATGTTTTAGTATTAGATGCTTGAAAATTGAGAAAGCTTTACTCTAAAAGCTAATAAAAACGTATTTATTTCAGGAAAGTCACTCTTGTCCATTTGTTCCTTGTTTCTTGTGAGTAAAAGTCTTATAGGAAACAAGAACCTTATCGAGGGATCTTGATAAAACTGTAACAATTATAGTAGAGTATCAAAGAAGATCATTTAATAAGGATTTGGTAAAACAATACAAGTTGCATAAAACATAAAAGTATCAATAAGAAGTTTTAATTTCTAGCTTGATTAGGTCGTACACAACTATCATAAAGTATTGAATCAAGCATTAAAATAGTATAAAGGAAAGAATAAAGGTAATCATATTGATGCCTAAGGAGTCTCTAGAGTAGACTAATGGGCACAAAAGTACATCTAGTAGTAATAGCAAATAAAGGAGTTCTAACAACATCTCCCCCACAACAAAAGTAGCAAGAAATCTTATAATGAAATGTAAATGATAAAACAAAAAGTTCAACCTAAAGTTTTCCTTTTCTATGTATGATGCAACCCTCAAATTTTTAATTTTCACATTTTCTAGACTACACTTTAAGGAGCAATTCTCCACCATGAAAATGGTGGCATTCGAGGGAAAATAAGGAACAATTTTCCTTCAATATTATATTGAAGTTATAATCATACACAAAATTCTTCTTGCAATTCACATGATGTGAAAATTGATGTCTGAAAAATAGCGCTGTAAAAAGTTCCTTATAGAAGCATAGATCCATTTATTTGCCATTGGACAAACATCAAAATCTACAACCTCAAACTACTTCATGTCAACAAAAAGTTAACCATAAAGTTATGCTATTCTATGCAAGATGCAACCATCAACATTTGTATTTTCACATCTTCTGCACAACACATTTGCAGCAATTCTCAACCATAAACATACATGCACTAAGGTAAAATGAAGGATGTATACTTCAATATTGTATTGATGCAGCTCCAAACTATTGGCAGAAGCACCAATCTGCAGAAAATAGAAAAAAAAACAAGATACCAACAAATAAAACAACAACAAATTCAGAGAAATAGTCTTTTCATTATAGTTCCAGACTTGATACAACGATTACATCTCAGAAAAACCCATACATATTCTTCAAAAAATTCATTCCCATTTTCTCTTTTTTGTTCCTCTTTGTTTCCCTTAAAACTCAGCTCCCCCCAAACTTAAACCAAAAAACCAACTAAAAATAGCCCCCAATCAGTATGCAGCTAACCTAGCCAAAGATCACTCACAACCCAAAAAAAGGAAAAAAAATCCAAAACTGCCACAATGAAACGGAAACAGCAGAAAAGAACCCAAAAATAGCAATTTCCTTAAATTCCACTCAGAAGGTGGGTGGGAGAAATTAAGGGAGATGCTCTACATCATTCTCCCCTCCTTTGAGAAAATCTAAACCTCCTGGTTCTGGTCGACTGTGCTTCATCAAGTCTGCTTTAGTCATCCATGAATTGTAAGAATCTGGCCAATTTTCCCACTTAACGAAATAAAGCCTATATGACTTGGATCGTGTTGCCACTAATTTGGTATCTAGTATTCATTCAACTTGCTCTCTTTTCTTCTTTGGCAACTGCTTACTCCAAAGGTTGTTGAACTTCCCATTGTACTCCTCTTCCATCTGATCTTCCATGGTTCCATCTGAATATGAATATAGGTAAGCAACATTAAAAATGGGACTGATCTCCAATTCTTCTGGTAAATCAATTTGGTAGGCATTGTCATTTATCCTCTTTATAATTTTGCAAGGACCAATCTTTTTGGGATTCAATTTGTTGTAGGTACCTTGGGGATATCTTTCCTTGCATAGGTGAACCATGACCATTTCTCCCGGTTGGAAAACCTTTTCTCTTCGATGCAAATCAGCTCTCTTCTTATATTGTTCATTCATGGACTTCAATTTGAACCTAACTCGGTGATGTATCTCTTGGATACACTCTAAAAAATCTGTAGCTTCTTGACTATTATGTGGGCTTATTGGCAAAGTGACCAAGTCTACTACTCCCTTAGGGTTTGCTCCATATACAATTTGAAATCCAGACTTCCCTGTAGATCTATTAATGATGGAATTATATGCAAATTTAGCTTGAGGAATCACCAAATCCCATTGTCGAGGATTGTCCCCAACTAAACACCTTAATAGGTTGCCCAAGCTCCTATTTACCACTTCTATTTGACCATCAATTTGGGGATGATAGGTTGAACTGAATTGCAATTTTCTATTCAATCTTTTCCACAAAACTCCTCCAAAAGTGGCTTAAAAATTTGGTGTCCCTATCACTAGTTATGGTTTTTGGAATACCATGCAACCGCACAATTTCTCTAAAGAACAAATGGGCCACTTGACTTGCATCATTAGTCTCCTTACAAGGAATGGAATGGGCCATTTGAGAAAAATGGTCCACTACCACAAACAATGAATCATTACCTCTTTGGGTTCATGGAAGACCTAGGACAAAATCCATGGAGATATCAGTCCATGGTTCTCTTGGCACTGGTAAAGGCATGTATAGGCCAGTATTTTGATGTCCTCCTTTTGCCACTTGACACACCTTGCAAGCAGCAACAAATCTATCCACATCTCTCCATGTTAGGCCAGAAGAATTTCTCACTTACTGCTCGAAAGTCTTATCTCTTCCAAAGTGACCTCCCAACCCATTTGAATGCATCTCTTTCATGAGTTGTTCCCTCCTAGACCCAAAGGGAATGCAGAGTTGATTCTCTTTACACAAAAATCCATCCAACAATAAGTAGTCTTCAAATGGATGCATAGATGAATGGTCTTGACTACTGAGAATAGCATATATGTGACCAAAGTTTGGATCATTTGTATATGCATTCTTCATTTCTTCAAATTCAACTAATACATGATTTATTACAACCAATAAATGTCACCTTCTGCTCAATGCATCAGCCACTACATTAGTTTTACCACTCCTGTGTTGTACGACAAAAGTATAAGCCTACAAGAATGAAGCCCATTTGGCATGTTTGTCGGACAGCCTACTTTGTGAATTTATATATTTCAAGGCTTGGTTGTCAGTCATTAAGATGAACTCTCTATGGAAAAGATAATGTTTCCAATATTTTAATGCTTGTACCACTACATATAATTCTTTATCATAAGTGGTATACTTCTTTTTGGCTTCATTTAACTTCTCACTAAAAAAGGCCGCAGGCTTTCCCTCTTGGCTCAACACTCCCCCAATAGTTGCACTTGAAGCATCACACTCCACTATAAAAAGCTTCTCAAAATCTGGCAAAGAAAGAATAGGTGCTTTAGTAACCTTCTTATTGAGTTGTTCAATGCTCACATCAGCTGCTCTAGTCCAAGTGAAATCCTTCGCTTTAGTGCAATCAGTTATTGGTGCACTAATGCCACTAAAATTGTTAATGAATTTCTTGAAGAAATTCACCAACCCATGGAAGCTCTTAACCTCAGTGATACTTTGAGGAGTAGGTCACTCAAGAATAGCCTTGATTTTTTCTGGGTCCATGCTCAATCAATCTGCTGAAATAATATTTCCCAAAAATGCCAACTTATCCTTGCAAAATTCACTCTTTTCAAGGTTGATAAACAACCTTTCTACTCTAAGTATGTCAAACATTGTTTTCAAATGTTCTAAATGCTCCTCCATATTTTTACTAAAAATTAGGATATCATCAAAATAAATTATGATTAATTTTCCAATATGTATTCTGAATACCTAGTTCATTGTTCACATGAAGGTAGATGGAGCAATGGATAGTCCAAATGGCATCACCATCCACTCATATAATCCATCTTGAATTTTGAAGGTCATCTTCCACTCATCACCTTCATGGACCTGAATTTGATGGTAACCACTTCTGAGGTCAATTTTGGAGAAGACTTTAGCACCTGACAAATGATCTAACAAGTCATCCATTCTGGGTATGGGGTATCAGTACTTCACAGTGATTTTTTTAATGGCTCTAGAATCCATACATAACCTCCATTTACCCCCTTCTTAGGAGAGAGTATAGCAGGTGTGGCACATGGACTCATGCTTTCTCTTACAAATCTTTTTTTCAATAATTCAGTAATTTATCTCCTCATTTCCTCATTTTCTAGTAGAGGCAGCCTATAAGAAGCTTGGTTTGCAAGTTTGGCACCTGGGATAAGATCAATTTGATGGGTAATGCTTCTGGATGGAGGTAAACCAGCTGGTAGATCAGATGGTGTCAAATCAGAATATTGTTGTAACAATTCTTATCTTCAATGGAATTATCTGCTGATCTAAATTATTATTCTCTAGAGAATACAATAAATAGCAAATCTCACCCTTAGATTCTCTACAAAATTCTTTACACCCCACTATGGTCAAAGACAAGTCTTTAACTTCAGTTTTCGCTTCTCCTTTAAATGGTTTCAATACATGGAGTTTACCCTCTTGCTGAATCTCATAGGTGTTTTCTTTGCCATGGTGAGTTACATTTCTGTCATATAACCAAGGTCTCCCCAATAGCAGGTGACAATCATCCATAGGTACTACATCACATAACACTCTATCCCCATAAGGACCAATTTTGAAGTCAACTAGACAAGATTGGTTCACAAGCACACTAAGATCCTTTTTTAACCAAGAAATTTTAAAAGGATTCGGTTTTGGAATAAATACTAGCTGTAATTTTTGCACCATTTCTATACTTATGAAGTTGTCAATGGATCCTCCATCAACAATTACTTTGCACACATTATCTTTACACTTGTATTGTGTCTGAAACACACTATTCCTTCTCCAATCAGTCGTGGGAGTTTCCTTGTCATCGGTAACCAAAGTTCTATTCAACATTAGATTCTCACCTATTTCTGTTTCAACTTCTTCTCTCAAGGGCTCTTCTCCTTCTTCCTAGACGACCATTGCTCTCCTGGGATTTTGAGGGTGATGAATTTTCACCTCAACAGTTTTTGGCGACCACGGTGGGACTCGATTCAAAGACTTGGGTCTTTGTTTTCTAAATATTTGCCCTTCATTTTCTAATTTTGGTGGTAAATCACAAAAATATCTACTCATAGGAGCATGAATCTTCCATTTGGAGACTCTACTGGTGGATCTTTCTTGAATCTTTGTCCTTGTAGATCATGGCAGCCCCTGGTATATGTGTGCACCTGAATATTCAAAGAGATCTACCCTTTGTGACTTGGGATTAAAGTCCTCTTGTTCTTCAACAGCAGGGTCAGGTTCCTGACACAACATGGAAGGTACTACCCCACTTTCTTAGAGATGGCTCTATTTACCCTGTAGATCACATTCAAGATGTTGCAAATCTATGCTCTGTTCATAATGTCACGACTGAAAATCATGCTCTCTTGTTGTTGGCATCATCCCTTAAAGGTAAAGCTAAAGAATGGTGTAGAAGTTTGTAGCCTGGTTCGATCACTGGATGGGATCAGCTTGAGGAACTCATCTACAATCATTTCAAAGAAAGGACAGATGTCAGCACTCTCACCCAGAACCTGATTACAATCAAGAGGCATCCAATGGAGCCCATACATGATTTCAATTCAAGATTTGACAAGGTATGGAAATAAATTTCTATAGACATGAGGGCCCATCCAGTCTTTGCTTTCTTGTATTATTTAAAGGCTTTAGACCCTGAGATCTCTATCATGATACAATCCTTAGGAGGTGAAACTCTCCCTCAGTCATATGATCTTGCCATTAAAGCTGAAAATAATCTTATATTGTCTAGTAAACTACCTCCTCTGCCCTTAAAACAGCTGATGCCTCATGCAAATAGCCTATCTCATGCCCTTTCTTGTAGCTAGATGCATGCAAATTTTAGTCCACCCACCCTCCCTACTGATTTGCCAAATCATGAGGAGATGAGTGCTTTGAAAGAACTAATTAAAACCCTCTCCCATGAGATCAATGAGTTAAAAGGTCAAAACATGTACCATGCTAATCTATGTTTAATGCCTCAAGATTCTTATGAACAACAATATGAATATAGCCAGAGAATGCCCAATTGTCTTGAAAATTACCCTTTACAAGCCTCCATAGCAGCAAATCAGCCCAATGAAGCCATAGACCAGGTTCTTTGTCACTTTGACATTCACGAAGGATCAAGTATCAAGAATCAAATTACAAGCAAGAAAGTGGCTCCTATGTGTCCTTCTGGTTACTAGCATCAAGCATATGTGGCAAAGGGAGATCCAGAGTTACTGTCAAATCTTAAATCAGATTCAGAAGATGCTAATGAGGTGAGGTTTCTAGAAGCTAAAAAGTACTACAAGGGCTTTGAAGCTGAAAAGTACTGGGTCCATGGTGATGCTGCCTCTGTATTCCATTTTGAGAAGGTTACAAATGACATTATACCAGATGAGTGTCTTTATTATTGCAATGAAGTTTCACACCTACAGGAGGAAGGCATAGAGATGCATGGGCAACATTTGGAGCATGACGAGGATTTGTTCTCACTTTTGCAACAAGGCTATCAACTACTAAATGAGAAAGATCTTGCAATTGAGAGAGTACAAGGTTCATTTGTAAGGCTTGTAGTAGATCATGGAGAAAATGTTGAAACAAAGGAAGATTCAAGAACTAATTTATTTACTATTTTTACAAATGGTTATTGTCTTCTTCTTGATGAAGTTTCACTTCTACCAGATGATGAGATTCAAAGAGACATTTGCCATAGTATAGAACCACATATGATGTCACAAACATAGTTAGATTCTACATATTTCTTCTTGCACGAAGGGATCCCAATCAGATTCAAGACTGTTTTGGGCAGTTCTGTCACTTGTCAACTAGATCTTGATGCTATCATGGATCATCATTTGGATGAAGAGTCAACAAAAGAGGTCACTAATGAGTTTCTGGCAATAGAAGTTTTCAAATGCAAACAAAGGAAAGAGTTTTAGTGTTTTATTTTCCATCCCTACCCTCCACTAATGTAGGAACAACATGTAGGTCAGCCTGAATGGTGTTTTGAAGCAAAAAGAGACTCTCCTGAGTGCAAAGAAGTAAAAAGGTACAAAATATTGTTGTATTTCTTCATACAGTTTATCTGGTTTATTTTTAGTTTGATGTGGATAAATTGGAGCAATATAATCAGACATGGCAGCTATTTTGCTGTTCTGGTGAATGGATATGTTCTTGTATGTTTCAGTTGTCAGTAATTTGGTTTCAATGTTCAAAATAAGCTACAGTAGTAGCATTAGTTTCAGTTTCAGTTAGTTTTGTTTTCAATAAGTCTCAACTACAAAGAAGAATTGAGAATCTTGCTTCAGTCTCAATGTTTTAGTCATGTCCCGGAATGAGAGCCAATTTCTGTAGTTCAACTCTATATCAGTTTCAAGGTTTCAGTCATCATTAGTTATGGTTGGTTGTTTTCAGTTGCAGAGTGTGTGTTCAGCAGTGCTTCATTTCAACTTCATGCCTTTTTTGAGCAGTTTTCATCAGTTTGGTTGCATAAAATATAAGTTTCAGATCTATTTCAGTTAGATGGATGTTTCAGAATATTCATGACTCTATTGCCCAATGATTAAGGCACTAATATGCAAAACCAGAAATTTTGGGTTCAAGTGAGTGGGCTCACTTTCCCAACCAGTCACCAAAATTGGTGAGAATATTTTCAGACCACATTGATTTTTTTTTGTAATAAGGATCGCCCTTCATAGAGATAGGGTTTTCCAAATGAAATAAATGCTCAGTGGCCATCGGATCAATGAAAATTGCCCAAGCAGTGGAACCCACCACGTGGCAGCTGCAGAGAAGAGATAAAAGTTGGTTTTATTTTTATAAAATTCATAAATGCTAAGGATTCATGAAAGTCTTAAGAAGGAAGGCAAAATCATCAAATAACTTGTGGGCCCTCCTTTAAAACTAAGAATCATTTAAATAAATGTAATGGAGTTTCATTTGTTTCAAAAATTATCCGAGAGTGACACAAGTTGCAAAAGGCAATAGTTGAAACTTAAAATGATGCGGAGAGCACCACATGGAGGCTGCAGTAAAAAGGAGCAAAATGAAGAAGCAGAGCCCGCCACATGGATAAACCTGAAGGCAATAAATAAATGTCTTGTTTCATTTTTCAAGTGTTTCATGAGAAGTCATAAGGAGTCTTTTATTATTAAAAGTTTCTTATTAGACACATGTGGGTCCCTCCTTTAATAAGTTGAAACTTATTAAATGTATGAGTCTCATTTTAAAATAAGCTACGGGAGATGATTTTAGTTTTAAATAAAGATTAAATCTTTATTAATAAAGGGAGTTACATGTGGGGCCCTCCAGTTGTTAAGTGGATCTTTATTCTGTGAAATTTTATTAAGACACTATAATGACTCTATTTTACGGGAGATACAAATGTGCAGCCACTTTATTTCCTTTCATGAGAGCAACTTAGAATCATGCAAAGCAAGGCACGTGGAGACACCTAAGCAGCAATAAAAAGAGTTTTAGAATCATGTAGAGTCCAACATGTGTCAAATGCAGAAGGAAAAGAGAGCAGCTTAAGAATCATGCGGAGTCCAACATGTGTCAAATGTGGAAGGAAAAGAGAGGAGCTTAAGAATCATGCAGAGAGCACCATGTGGAGAAACAAATTGCAACTCAAAATTGATGCGAGAGGAGCCATGTGGAGAAGCCCGCACAGGAGAAATAATAAAGTGTTTTGTTTCATTTTTAAATTGCATCATGTCTCACGAGAAATCTTTTAAGAGGCTTTTATTAATAAAAGTTTCTTACTAGATACATGGTGGTGGGCCCATTATAAGTTGAATACTTTATTAAATTAAGGGAATGAGTCTCTTGTTTTAAAAGACACAGCAAAATAATAAAGGAAGACTTTATTATTCTTATTTTGTTCTTCCATGGGAATAAAAGATGAAACCCTAAAATGAGCAGCAATGTTTCATTCTTATGAGCAAACTATAGGAAGTGATGGAGGCAAGTGATTTTCTTCATGCCACAGAGATATTTTCAGCCATGGAAGTAACAGAAAGCCACAGTTCAGTTCTAATTTTCCGTTGCCACTTTAGTTGTAGTTGCATTTTCCTAGATTTTATGCCAGATTTTGTAGAGTTTTAGTTGCAAAGTTTGCCAGAGGCCATTGAGATTTTGTTGAGTCTTTCAAGTTATAAATGGGAAGATCTGAGACACAGCTGAGAGAGTTCTTCATGAATACAGAGTTCTACATTTTTTAGATGAGATTTTGGAGCAGTAGACATAGATTTTCTTGTTGCCTAGCAATTGTTTCTTTATGAGAATGTAACAATTATTTTGTGAAGCAACTTTTACCTTTGTAACTTGTTGTTATTCAAATAATGAGATGGTGTTATGTGCATATGACTATCTCTATTTTCTATTTCTTATTTCTGATATCTCTATTTCTCTACCTCTGTTAAGCATGTTTCTGAAACAGAGTCTTAATCATGCATTGATGCTCTTTAATTCTAGTTAAATCTTTCAAAGTTAACACTGTGCAACTAATTGTTTCAAATCCGGCGGATCGCCTTAAATTAGGCATTTATTTTTTGCAATCTTGTTTTCCTTCTGACCTTTTTCTCAAAACCCCACTGAAAGAATGAAAGAGCTAACTTCCTTAAAATCTGGAGGTCACTCTGAGGAGCAATCCCACGTCTTAGAGTTTCCCATGTTGCTGTTGGATTAAACCCACAGATTTATGCATCAACAATCTTCATGTGATAATTTAGCCTCAAGGGCCTGCAACCTCCTGAGTACTTCATCTGCAACATTGTCTCGCCTTCTAGCATTTCTTTGACCTCTTCTACCCCAGGTTCCCCACTAGGCCATGAAAGATGCTCTGATACCAAAATGATGCAGCTCCAAACAATTGGTAGAAGCACCAATATACAGAAAACAGAAAAAAAAAACCAAGATACCAACAAATAAAACAAGAACAAATTCAAAGAAATAGTCTTTTCATTATAGTTCCAGACTTGATACAACCATTACATCTAAGAAAAACCCATACATATTCTTCAGAAAATCCATTCCCATTTTCTCTTTTTTGTTCCTCTCCGTTTCCCTCAAAACTCAGCTCCCCCCAAACTTAAACCAAAAGACCAACTAAAAATAGCCCCCCAGTCAACATGCAGCTGACCTATAGACCACTCACAACCCAAAAAAGGAAAAAAAAAAAAACCAAAACTACCACAATGAAATAGAAACAACAGAAAAGAACCCAAAAATAGCAATTTCCTTAAATTCCACTCAGAACGTGGGCAGGAAAAATTAAGGGAGATGCTATGCATCATGTATTAAAGTTACCATTATACCCAAAAGTCTTCATGTATCTTTCATATGGTATATAATTTAATGTCTAAAAATTAGCTGTCAAATTTTTTTTAAAGATGCATTAATCCATTAATTTGTTAGCAAAACAAGATCTGTAACTTCATATTACATCATCACCAAAAGCATTTAGTTAAAAATGGACGTGGTCAAATAGTAAATCAGTTCCTTTTGCAAAATGATTCAGTTGTCTAACTGTTTATACATTATAAAATGCCACATCAATAAAAGTTCTTTAAATTACATTTACTGATAGAAGTACATTATGGAGTTCCAGACAGTTATATTTGAGCCCGATCCAGGTTTGATGGGATAAGATGGAGCCTATACCGGGTATTCAATCCCAAAAATGTGGTCCGTGCTTACCCCGCACCAGCAAAAGGCCCCGTATTAGTTCATCCATGTCTTGGAAAGTAAAAATAACTATAGCTTATCCAAACACTGCCTGTAGCACAAGCTTACCTCACACTGTGTCAAAGGCGGCCTATAACCTCATCCAAGATTTACTAAGACAAAATAAACACATCACATCCAAGATTCACTTAGTTGAAAAAATAAACCTCATACAAGATTTGCCAGGCAAATCAAAAAACTACACATGGAATTTTGCACTGACATTGAATATGGCATTGAAGCAACTGGGTATTCCAGTACTTCCTCTCTTTTTCACTTTTTTCATTAAAGCCTCCATCCGTTTCTGGTCATTTCATCTGCACAACATATTGATATGCTTTCTGTACAACATATTGATATGCTTCCTTTCTTGAGAAAGTCAAGCTTCCAAGAATGAAATAGCTTGCCTTAGCATGTGTTTGTAATATACATATACAAATACATATATAATGCCATGAGCAAAAGTCTAATATGCACTGCATTCTAATATTTATCACCATGCTACCATTAATGTGCACCTATAAGGAAATCCAATCCAAGGATGTGTAGACATTAAATTTAGATCGTTCCTCATTAAGGCTAAACTGTAGCAAATTCCTAAGATTTTCGGCTTGACAGGTCAAGCATAACTTATAGAAAATATTATCTTTCTTCTATTAGAAGCTATCCGAGGAAGCCCAAGCAAAGCAAACCCACAGAAGATAAAATATATACCATAACAAAGGAGAAAACATGATTTTTGGCATAGAGCACTGATTGTTTAGTAGTTTTTGGTAATTTTGAATGCATTTGACCTATTTAATTTTCCGGCCTTTGCCGTGGCCGACTCTTTAGGACCTGCTAAGTCCGAATCTCCATGGTTGGTATGGGTTCCTGACCTTGAACCTGACTTTCCTATAACTATGGTTTGTGTCAAACTTCATTAAACATTTAAGGCATTTTTTCAGAAAACTAAATAGAAAAATATGAACTACAGAAAAATTGAAATCAATGATAATTCTTCTTCCATTGGAACTTTTTATTGCTCGGATGAAAATAGTCGCTAACGGGTAAAAATGAGACCTCACAATGGGATGAACATTCACCAAACCAGCCAATGATAGTGTTTCCTGAATTAAATACAATGTAATTATGGTCTAAAATTCTTCACTGTGCTCCCCCAAGTTCTCTCCCTTAAAACAAAGTAACCCAGGTAGTGTTTTATGCCCATCAAATGGCAAAGCTCATTTACAATCCTAATCCATTAGGGCTTCAGAGAACCAAAAACAAAAAAGAGGATTTTAGAGCGTATGCCAGAAATTATATAACTGAATTTTGAAAGGGCAAAAATAAAAGCTTGTGAATAGAAAAGAAAGGGTTCCACAGCCCAAAACTATCGTTTTTATAAAAGAATGCTGAAAAAGCTAAACATTTCTTAGTACATACAAAACAAATGAACAAAATTGATACCGGTCTTTAGAAAGCCCTAAATTTCTCGCAGAAGAACGCCCAAAATAAGCTCCAATTGCACCAAAAAGAATGAGAGCCAAGGTCGAAACCCCAGAAAGGATTGAAACCCTAACAACATACTGAGAGGTAAAAGCCGTAGAGATCAAAGGCAACGCTGCTCCAATAGCAAACGCCCAAGGCCGATGTGAAAGCTGCTAGATTAGGGTTTGGAAGGCTCTCTTTTTCTTCCTTTGATAATACAATTGGAGATGCGGGAGGCATCAAAAACAGGACAAGCTACGGTAGCCAACACCTTCACGGCCCGCCTAATTACAAACCCTAAAACCTTCGACACTTCAGGCTGTGAAACTTCAATTCATAACTTCAATTCACAGACAAAACAGCCATTACAGAATTTAACCAATACACCCACTACAAGCCTGAATAAAAAACAACACCCACCTTAGAATTAATCAGAAAAATCCCACCCAAGTCAAATCCAAGAAATCTCAGTCGCAATTTTCAGCTCTGAAATGAAAAAAAAAACCATAAAAATTGCCCGTGTTGATCGAGAGTCTATGTGTTATATTTTTGCAGAGGCTTTTACCACAAACAATCTTTTCAACGAAGTTTATGAGACTTGCACGCCAAGTGCCAACTGTCCATTCTACCCCTAACATAATACGAGCTCATTTATTTTATTGCACCGGCAGAAAGCAGAAAAGTGATGGGACAATGTAGTTTTGAGAGGAATTAAATATTTATGAAAATGATTTTTCTCCTTACTATTCATAATATATATAAACCAATCATAAGAAAGAAAAATAGTATTTTTAGAATCACCTAAAATAAAAATTAAATTTAAACTATAGAACTTCTTGCAAAAAAATTTAATTCTTTGCTATGATTGATTAAATTAATTGAAATAATTGCATTCAAGGGATGCATAAGTAATCCTGCCTATGACAGGAACTAATAATTATGTGCAGTCAAAAAACTACAAGAAACACAAGGAAACAAACTAAAAACAAAACTAAACACAGAGCCTAAACAATGTATGACAAGAGGCATTAAACCAGATACAACCATAGATACATGAAGTGTTATTCATCACTTTGAAGAAACAAGGAAAAGTGCTGATACAACACTCTGAAACAAATGGCCTTGCAACATGAAGGAACATAGGGAAACAACCCCATGGCTAGATATATGTCAAGAACTATAGAAAAAAGGGTCCAAGAATTCCTGTTGGAATGCTGATAAAAACTGCTACTGCTGAAGTTGCTACAGCAGTCAAACTTCACACAGATCAACACGTTAGAAGGTACTCCTGCTGCAACAAACACTGGAAGAAAAATCTGAAGACATCCTCCAACCGAGCTCTTCATATGACCCTGTCAAAAACCTCTCCAAAGCAGATTGTGCATGTCCAGGAGCCGCAGCGAACAACCAACAGAGCTCTTTGACAACCTATGCAATTAAAAGGAAACCTTCTCCCGTGTAGGCTAAAAATCTCTGGCAACTTCCAAAACGTATATAATGCAAAGGGTTTTATTTGGAGTGCTAAGATTTAATCCTCCTCTAGGGACATTAGTAGCAATTAGGGACACAATGAGATCCTTGGAGAAGAGGAACCCCATATCTGTAGGCCAATCCACTGATAATAACTCTGGTAAAACATAATGAAAAACCAAAGGCTTTGTTGCATAAAAACAGGCCAAGAAACCATGAATCTCACCCACACCAAACTTCCTTTAACAAGATTCCTCAGCATAACCCCAAACAACAGAAGCTACCACTGTAGCGAAATAGAATACTTGATAAGAATCTCTGCATATACCCAGTAAGATCACCAGCACAATGAATTTAACAATCAATTCATAAAAAGTATAATTTTATCTAACTTTGGATCCAAATCCCTATTTCTTTGAAGCTGAAGCAATTGGATTTTAACATGCTTGATTTGATCACCCATTTTCAATTTTTTCTTTGAATCTCTCTGCAGTTGTATAAATAGGGAAACAATTTACATGAAGACGTCAAAGTAAATCCTTACAATTCTTGCTTCTTGATGAGAAATAGTTTTAGAAAAAATTGCCAAACATCTAATTTTCCAAATATGCAATAGAATAATATGTCTAATAGCATTAGCAAAAACCATTATTATGTAGGCCCACCCCAATAATGCTTCATGCCATTTCAGTTGATGCTAGAAAATTGCAGGCAGCTCATTATGAATAGATTTCCAAAGTTTTTTAACATACAAACATTCCTAAAAAATATGTTTCATACTTTCATCTAACTGACAAAATGAACATTTGGGAGTCTCAGCCTACCTTCAATAGGCAATTTAAAATGCAGAATTTATCAGGCCAAAAATTGAGCATCCATGTCAGTTTTAGAGTCCCATATCTGGGCAGACAACTTAGTCCAGAATTTCTCACTATATCTGCACTTCCATTTGATGTTTAAATGAGGATTTAAAGGTAATCTTGGTAGAAGTCATCTGTAGATTCTCTTCAGTGGAAATGAATTCAAAGTGAAAAACAGAAAGCCATCACCAATCCTTAAAAAAATTGCAGGGAACATTAGTACATAATTTCATAGAAAGCTCTATAGGAATCAAAGCTTGTATAAAGATAAAAAAAATGTTCCCAACTATTATTTAACCTAAAGAAAAGTTTAACAGATTTCCAAGGAGCCCAGCTCAACATGGTGAAGTCACAAATATCTCCCACCTGAAGAATCCCTTTCTTAAACAAGTAATAGGCTTGTCTGAGAAAACTCACAGCAAGAGGTAGATCGTGGTATTGGATTTGTTTATTCCACCATAGTCATGAGGAGCCAAAACTGAAGCTATATTAAACAGATGAACCACTCCACTCAAGTAAATGACAGACATATTACCATTCCTTCCACACAGATTGAAGAGGAGGTGATGCTTTGATTTTAAAATACGATGCCATAAGAATCTTATCCCTCCAGTGAACAAACTACCATTTGTTTTAACAGTTGCAGAGTTAATCCTATGATGAACCAACACTTTCCAAGGTTCATCCCTTCAGATTGCCCTGATTATCCATTTGGTGGCTAAACAAATTCCTTGTGTCCTTGGGACAATCAAACCAAGACCTCCTTTAGATTTAGGTTGAATGCAATGTGCCCAAGAAGTACCTTTAAAGCCAACACTGCCATCCCATTTAGACCACAAAAATTTGTGAATGAGTTTGTTTAGATCCTCATAACCTCTATTTGAAGGCACCCAACGAGAAGAATAATAGACATGGGTGGCTATGAAAATTTTGTTTACAACTTGTATTTTTCTTGCTAAGGATAAAAGCTTATTACCTTAATTAATTTTTTTTTTGAGCTTATCTATGTACCATCTCCACATATCATTGAGTGAAATGCCCAAACCAAAAGGTATCTTGAGATATCTAGTAATTTCTCCATGCCTAATTTGTTTCCATTCTTTAGGTATGCATCGAGGACTGGGACCTAATTGAGTCATTAAAAATTTAGTTTTTTATGTGCGAGTTGAGAACCTAAGACTGGACAATACAAATCCAGAATTTCCATAGCATTGTTGCTTTCATCCTCAGAATTTTGTAGGAACAACATGTTTTCATCAGTAAAATGAGAATTAATGACCACAACATTTTGAGGAATAGAAATTTCTAATATAAGCTTCAGCTGGTTGGCCTTCTGTAATAAATACCCCATCGCATCAGCTGTGAGAACAAATAGGAATGGTGATAGCGGGCACCCTTGTTTGATAGAATGTTGTAGAAGAAACGATTTAGTAACATCTTGGTTAATTAAAATGTGAGCATTAGCATCTTTAAACAACATTTGCACATGAGATCGAATTTTGGATCCAAATCCAAGCCATTACATCATCTAAAGTATAAAATTCCATCAAATTATGTCATAGGCCTTGTCAAAATCTAGTTTAATTAGAAGAGCATCTTGACTTGATTGTTGGGCCCATTCAATAGTTTTCCAAGCTAGAATGAGATTATCAAGAATGTATCTTCCACCCAAAAAACTAGTTTGCTCCTATCTTACAATACCTTTTACCAAGGGTTTGATTTGGATAGCCAACGCTTTTGCTATTATTTTATAAGAAGTATTAAGAAGAGTTATTAGTCTCCATCCTGAAATATTTTCTTCATTTCTTAGGCTTGAAAACAATGAAGATGTATTGTTGCTCTTACTCTGCATACTATGAAAACTGTTAAATCTTTCATTTTTGTTTCTGCATCTATCTTCTAAGGGGAAAATAGTGGAAAAAAGGCTCATGATGAGATCTTTGAAAACTCATGCTAGGGTTTTGCTAGAAACTATGAAAAGTCTATTGTTTTTGTACTTCTCTTGACTTGAAAAATAGTGAAATGGTTTAGTTTTTCCTATGCTTTATCAACTCTTTCAAATGAGACTCTGCTTATATGCTCACTCTCAGTTTATATTGGCACTCAAGACTAGGGATAGTGCTAAGTCTAATCTTATTATATCTTGAATGTCCTTTTATAATTTCACCTCATGCTACTCCAAGCTCCATACAAACTGCTATAGTCTTGGTACTATATTCTTGCATATGCACTCTGTCCTTTAGGTGAAGATGGTCTTATAAATTTTGGTATCCTTCCATAGGTGTTTGGACTATGATTATGTTGTGGAAGTCTCTTCTTGTTTTAATAAGATCCATGACATGTGATGATAGGTCTCCTAGCATTTGAGGAAACAATCCTAAATATAACATACACCCTATATATCACCCAAATATCTTAATATTTATAGATATGAAATTCTATAGTGCACTCATTAGATCGTGCTTAACGTCAACACATGACCATAAATCATAATGATATCAAGAAGTAAAACTTATTTCACTGACTCCATACAAGTGATTCACTATGAGATCAATAGTTACATAATGGATACCTGCAATAGCCAATAGTAATGTTATAATATCTTATCTCATCAATTATTACACTCGTAATTTGTTAAGATAAGAATAAATCATAGACCATAATGTAATAAAGCTAGACAAATCAACCCACATCTTACTCTACTTGAGTAATTAGTTTAGTAGCTTATCTCTCACCAAAATATGAAGAATTCACAAACACAAATGTGGACCCATTCTTAGGGCCAAACATATGCCTCGGGGGCTCATATTAGATGGCCTTGCCTATGTGAAACTGTAAAGGCTTCGTAGTTCAAAACACAACTCTCTGTCCTTACTTGTCTTTCAAGTACTATGTACACTAGGTCTTCACACATTTAAATCTTAGAATATTTATAAACTATAATGTGTATGTAATAACAATCAATGATTATATCTCAAAAATGTCTCATCATTTCACCATGATATCCTGGCATTCAACCAAAAGGATAAATGTATCTGAAAAAAAAGTCCATAACTATCATTAAGTCCTTAAGTTAAATTTAAAATAATGTAATTATAGGGTAATAGAGTTACTGATTAATCCATCAAGGAGGTTAATCCAAGCAACAACATAATTTCTTGATTCCATTTAATATTAGGTCATGGTGGAAATAATGTCTCGCCATCTCACCATGACTAAGTTTGGACTAGATTATCATCTAGTTAACACATATAAGCTCCCCCTTAAACTAGAGGTAAATAATTAACAATATCATAATCATCAACAAATTTTATTTTTAAAAGTTAATATTCACATAAAGAGGCTCGACAACAATGTATTATCATGTAGTCACTGATTATCAAGACCATGAAATAAATGTTCTATCAACAACATGATCATTTATACATTCTCAATAGTAACAAATTAAAGCACATAATTATAATACGATACTATATTAGATACTATGTACAAAATAGGCCTTCAACAATTAGATGGTTTATGGAAATAGCATATACCCTTAAGGTTTTAAGTTTAGGTACAAAATAATGACAATTATCTTTCATTGACTTAAACATTGGTAACCAACATCTATATATGCTATACAAATGGTAATCTAAACATGACTTATGAATATTTTTGACATACTTCCAAATTCAATGGAAGAAGCACTATCACAATCTATAATTACAATTGGTAAGGCAATCTATAAATGCTATACAAATGGTAACCTAAACATGACTTATGAATATTTTTGACATACTTCCAAAATCAATGGAAGAAGCACTATCACAATCTATAATTACAATTGGTAAGGAAATCTATTTAATTTCAAATCTCGTTTGCTAATATCATTCTTTTAAAAAGTATCCTACTATGGGTTTATTCTCAAAGTTTTAAATCAAAATAAATAAATGATCTATTAGGCTTGTCCTTATAACTTAATTGATAACTTCATCATTCTTCTATTATTATATAAATCTTCTAGAGTACTTTGCTCATATCAAGAAATGAATAACCTAAGTTTGATATATTATTCAAGATATTAATAATCATCTCCATGATATATTCATTTTTAAGTAATTACTCTAATTTTTTAACAAGTAGAGTTACTCATGTTCTCATTTACCTTATTTAATGCATTTAAGTAATAATGTTTTCCCTTTTATAATGCATTTATGTAAATACTACTTATCCTTTCATAATACATTTAAGTAAATAATATTTACCCTCTACAAAAGTATTTAAGTAAATAATGTTTACCCTTTACAAATGTTTCATTTTACCTAGGTTAAAATTCCTTCTCAAATTTCTTTCTAAACAATTACATTGTAAGTAAACATTTACTAATGACTATACCTTAAAAATAAAAGGTATATGATTTGTTTTATTAAAAGCAATCGTTCTTTTTATTCCATTTGTATGAAAACACAAATTACTAAATAAACTACAATAGGTGGACATCTTTTCTAACATCATACTTTAAATTAGGAAACAAGTTTTCTTGGATTGAATTTTGTTTGCAGACTTAGGCACCTCTAATGGAGGAAACCTTCTCAATCACATGACCTTTGTTAAAACAGTTAACATATTCTTTTGATTTTTATTTGGAATGTAGCTTAGGGCTGCATGGAGGCACCTACAAGTAGTTTTCACTCGCAATGTTCCCTATATTTCTGGCCCAAACTATAATTTGTAGGATATGCACAAAAAGATATGTTAAATAGATTTTAAAAATCTTTCAAGAAAATGTAATTGGCAGGTGTGAAACCAAGTTCCACATCCTTTACCAGCATCCTCCCCGCCTGCTCAAAAATGGGCGTTTAGAACAGGGTATGGACATGCATCTAGGCATAACTGATGGGATTTTTTGTCTGATGTTGAAATTGCAAGTCCCCTGGTAGACATGCAATAAAAATGTGGGAGCATAGACAAGGCACATGAACTATTCCACGAAATGCCTGAAGAAATGTGATCTCAATAAAAGCCATGATTACAGGATATGTTTGATATGGTTTTTTTTTTAAAATCTTTGGAACTTTAAGCTAATACAACTAACATCTATAAGGTATTGTAGGTTTAAAATTCTGGTAGAGTTCTCCTAAAATTTACATACATAGCTGCCTAACAAAAAAATCAGTAGTAAACTTGTGCAATATTAAACAAATGCATTTCTACTTCCTTAATCTATTCCATTAATATACAAAAAAAATTCTCTGTATCCACAATAGAATATTTAATGCTATGAAGGTAATAACTCAGCCAAGGTCCTATAATTTAAGTCACATAGCTTGCTCAATTCGCTGAAAGGCCCAGTTTCCTCTCTTCTATATTCCTCCTCTTCCCCTCCTAAATTCCTTTTAATATTTTTCTCTCCTTTTTAAAGGACTCTCTTCCACTCTTTTCTAAGTTCTAGAAGAAAGCTTGCCAGATGTTAATGGTGTAATGGGGAAAGGCCAATGGTGGTAACAAGTTCTAAGTTTAATTTAAATTATAATTCCTTTCCTTAGTAAAAAAAACTCTCCCTCATTTTAATTTATGCTCATGGAATAAGGTTTGATGTTAGACTACACGCACCTAGGAGAAGTATATTTAATCTTAATTAAATTTCAATTAAAACAAAAAGCAATGAAACCCAAAGTTACTTATTTACTTAAAACATCCTTAATGATTAGCCACATTATGGATTTACAAGATAAAAATTAAATAGATTATTTACTTAATATTACACATATAATATATGCATTTTATATATATATATATATATATATTCCATCTTGGAATAGTCCTTCATATGGTTGTCTTTAGGAAGAAAGTATTGATAATTAACCACTCATCACCCCTTTCAATTTAACAGATTAAATAAAATAAAGGTTTAGGGTACACATATTTTCCCTCTTAATACATAACATGCAGAATGTATATATATATACATATATATAGGATTTGACACAAGTTATCTTACTCTTAAGGTACATTCAAAACCTTGAGAAACCTTAAGAAAGTTAATATATATTTTTTTCATTCCAAAATAAATCTTGTTTATCAATTGTGCACGTTACATAACTTGATAAAAAAATGTTTACTTAAAGAATTTTCTCCTTATAGTCATCATTCTAAACTTAATCAAAATGGGATGTGACATCCTTCCCCCCTAAGAATGGTCATCATCCCAATAGCTATAGTATGAAGAGATAGTTATCATATTTTCACGTATTCAAAACCAAACTTCATTCTATATCATAACTAATGCAGCATTTGCTTGTGTTTTATGACTTCTTTATAGTTGTATTGACCATACTTTCTAATCTAATTCTCTAACCATGTTGTTGGTAATCCTAAAATATACCTAGCATGGTCCATAAGTCTAATCATCCATCAAACCTCAAACTATTGTTAGCTTAATAATGAACAATGGACTTAAGTGTTCTGCAATTGTTATTTGTTTTAGAGTTAAAATGTTAACCCTCTATTGAGTGGAAGACAAATGTCTCATTAAGGTCCATGTGCATCTTTACACATTTAGAGACAGAAAGAATATAATAACCCAATTATGTCTTTCATGCTTCCTGTAGACACCTAAAAATGACCAGGTCTTCGAATCACTTGCATTTCATCTAATCTGTCTAAACAATTGCATTCAGGGTTAATTAAATAATCTAATTATTTAATTAACTTTATCAAATTCTTCCAAATCTCCTAAATTCAACACTAATTAAATAAATCCTCTTTACTTAATTAATTTCATTAAATTCATCTATATTCTTCCAAAATTAAATAATATTTATTATTTAATTAAATCATTATCCTTTTCAAATTTCAAGTCTACATTAATTAAATAAATCCAATTATTTAATTACTTCATCTCAAATTCTCTCTTATCTACAATTAAATAATTTTCATTATTTAATTAAATCAATTGTTCTTGCAAATTTAAATAAATCACGCAAATTTATTTAAATCATCTCAATCATATAAAAATAAATAAAATCAAGTATTTTATTTATAATCTTCATATTCCTCTATCATGCACAAATAATTAAATAAATTTATTTATTTAATTTCAATTATTTTTTCAATTCCTCTAAAAATATCATGTTAACTCATATGCACAATTAGTCTTATTTTTAGAACTCTAAAAAAGGCAAATCTAAAGTTAAGTTAATTGGCTTTAATTTATCTTATTTTAATCAACTCATGAATTAGAAGAAAAAACATTCTAATTTATGAAATCAAAATCAATCTTTATAAAAAAAAGCAATTATCTTAATAAAAATACCTTTTTGGAGTGACACACGTCGTGTGCACATTTAGCATAAGTTATTTGATTTGTTTCAACCATTCATTCTATGGATTTATTTCATCCATTGATTGATCATATTTGAAACCTATATAAACCCCCCTCATCTCCTTCACAAACCCTCTTCGATCACTTATTCCCAGGCATCCTTTACATCGCTTTGGGCATACATCGCATCGTTGAGCACCTTTGAGTACATTATGATCTTTTGACATTGATCTTTTGAGAACGAACACTACCTACATCCGCTTGTTGCAAACATGGTTTCGTAACATTATTGAGCAATCCACATTCAACAAAGAGAACAATACAATCTAGGTGAAGTCTTTCTTGTTTTAATTTTATTTATTCATTAATATTAGATTTTTTACTTAGATCGATTTCTTTATATTATGGGTAATTGATTTGTTATTATCATTGCATTATTTGTGATCTTATCATTCAAGCTCTCAATTTTTCCTATACACACTTCCTGTGTGGTGATGATGATCATCTTTGCCCACATGTAACATCAAAGCCTCATTCAACCATATAAAACCTTAACTAAACCTATCATCAATTAGGTTTAAGAATTATGTCAAGTATATTTGAATCTCATTATGATTTACACATTAATTACATGCTAACTTCAATAAAGAAATAAAACATGATCATTACAATTGTAGTTCTTATAATATAAATCTCACCAAGCATGTAAATGAAATGAGGTATTGTGAAGAAGCTTACTTCAAGCAGGAAAATTTTTGAATGACTATCTGAGGAGAAGAAAACCCACTTCTCTAAAACTCATGGAATCCAGTGATATCATAATGTTCCTATAACATTATTTCAAATCAACTTGAACAAATAACCTCTAGCATTATGATCATTTAATTTTCCATCCAATTTATAAGTACAAAGCATATCAAGAGTTGAGTACATATCTTAAATTTTATGTAGAGTTCAGAAATAAGTGGCATCTCGATGGTCTCTCACCCTAGCTCCTCCCCTCATACACCTAAAGATGAGAGAGCATAATAAAAGTGACATCCATCCTACAACAAAGCCAAACTTTCCCATGCTGCCCCACATGGGTAGCTTGACCCATCCTGAGGAAACTAATTCTGCAAAGTTACCATACATGACAGTGAATTTAACCATGCACATCTACCCATTTCCCATGCAAACATATAGATAGAAACTATAAATTCAAATGGTGTTCATAATTTCAATTCATTGGAAACATGTTTTCCTTGAAATCCACCATGTGTTGATCATGTATGATGGCTTTTATAGCATTTATGTCCATCGTTGTTATATACACTACACCATGTGTATAACACTAGACATATTTATGTGTCCATCTCTATCAAACACACATCCGTGTGTGTGATACTAGACACTAATTTCCATATTTTTTATACACACTACACCATGTGTATAACAAAATACATATCTAAATATTTATATCATGTTCATATTCAAGTCATGTTTCATACAAACACTTATAGTCATCTTTGCTAGATAAGATTTATAAGTTGCAGAATTTATCATTTCTTTACTTATATCTTGTCCATTATCATTTTCTTGACTTTATTGGCTAGATCATTATCAAGAGAAGTCATAATCTCAATCATGTATTGGTTTCTATGAAATCAAATTTTTTAGACATGGTATAAATGTTCTATTAATAGGTTTATAAGTTGTAACTTATATAGTTATCACACATTAAAATTCATCACTTGTCATCTCAAAAAACTAACATTCTATATTCATCCATTATTTACATATAAGTATTCAGTATTTTTTTAAATACAAAATACCCTCTTAAATGTGACTACATGTCACTATCAGATAGAGAGATTTCTTCGGGCTCTTCTTCCCTGTCAGAATCTACTAACACAAATGGGGAGGGTGGATGTACTTGCAAGTACTTCATTATCTCCTCCTATCCCATAGTAGATGCCTCTCGAACACATACAAAGGGCATGTCTTGATGAGAGGAGGGTTTACTAAGTTTAACAATTCTGAGTGTATTTGTTTTCTTTGCTGCTTGCATCAATTTATCTCTCTCTCAAGCCAAATGCATTTTAGTGCATTAGTGAGGGTTTCAAAATTGATAAGCCAAACCCTCCCGGCATACCTTACTGGTTCAGTGTTTTCGCAAGGGGTTTCCTTCCTTACATTAGTTTTGGTCTTGCTCTTCGTTTTTGTTTTCCTAGCTCATTTCTATGTTCTATTACCTGCCATTTTCACACAAGAACAAAATTTAGGTTAGTTTATCTGTTATTTAGTGAAAACCTTTGCAATGAGCTATGAGGTCAAGTGTTGGACCTGGTTTGGTCTGATACCACATGTAACATGCACCCCATATATCACACAAATATATTAATATTTATAGATATGAAATTCAATAGTGCACTCATTAGATCGTGCTTAACATCAACACATGACCATCAATCATAATGATATCAAGAAGTAAAACTTATTTCACTAACTCCATACAATTGATTCACTATGAGATCAATAGTTACATAATGCATACCTGCAATAGGCAATAGTAATGTCATAATATCTTATCTCATCAATGATTACACTAGTAATCTGTTAAGATAAAAATAAATCATAAACCATAATGTAATAAAGATAGACAAATTGACCCATGTCTTACTCTACCTAAGTAATTAGTTTAGTATTTTGTCTCTCACCAAAATCTTAAGAATTCACAAACACAAATGTGGACCCATTTCTAGGGCCAAACCTATGCCTCGGGGGCTCATCTCAGATGACCTTGCCTACATGAAAGTGTGGAGGCTTCATAGTTTGAAACACAACTCTTCATCCTTACTTATCTTTCAAGTAATAGATTTATAAATTTTAATGTGTATGTAATCGCAATCAATGACTATATCTCAAGAATGTCTTATCATTTCACCATGATATCCTAACATTCAACCAGAAGGATAAATGTATCAAAAACAAAGTGCATAACTATGATTAAGTCCTTAAGTTAAATTTAAAATAATGTAATTATAGGGTAATAGAGTTATTGATTAATCCACCAAGGAGGTTAATCCAAACGGCAACAAAATTTCCTGATTCCATTTAATACTAGGTGATGGTTGAAATAATGTATCACCATCTCACCATGATGAAGTTTGGACTAGATTATCACCTAGTCAACACATATAATCTCTCCCTTAAACTAGGGGTAAATAATTCACCATACCATAATCATCAACAAATTTTATTTTTAAAAGTTAATGTTCACATAAGGAGGCTTGACAACAATGTATTATCATGTAGTTAGTCATTATGAAGACTATGAAATAAATGTTCTATCAACAACTTGATCATTTAGAAATTCTCAATAGTAAAAAATTAAAGCTCATAATTATAATACGATTCTATATTGAATACTATGTACAAAATAGGCCTTCAATAATTAGATGGTTTATGGAAAGAGCATATACCCTTAAGGTTTTAAGTTTAGGTGCAAAATAATGACAATAATCTTTCATTGACTTAAACATTGGTAACCAACATCTATATATGCTATACAAATGGTAACCTAAACATGACGTATGAATATTTTTGACATACTTCCAAAATCAATGGAAGAAGCACTATCACAATCTATAATTACAATTGCGAAGGCAATCTATTTAATTGCAAATCTAGTTTACTAATAGTCCTTTTAAACCCATATCCTAATATGGGTTTATTGTCAAAGTTTTAAATCAAAATAAATAAATGACCTATTAGGCTTGTCCTTATAGCTTAATTGATAACTCCATCATTCTTCTATTATTATATAAATTCTCTAGAGTAATTTGCTCATATCAAGAGATGAGTAACCTAAGTTTGATATATTACTCAAGATATTCATAATCATCTCCATGATATAAATATTTTTGGGTGATTACTCTAATTTCTGACTTTCCCTAATAAAAGGTGAGTCTTTAGATTTAAACCATACTTTTTATTTATCCCTTAACCAGTAGAGTTACTCATTTTCTCATTTACCTTATTTAATCCACTCAAGTAATAATGTTTACCCTTTTATAATGCATTAAATATACGTAAATACTGCTTATCCTTTCATAATACATTTAAGTAAATAATATTTACCCTCTAAAAAAGTATTTAAGTAAATACTATTTACCCTCTACAAATATTTCATTTTGCCTAGCTTAAAATTCCTTCTCAAATTCCTTTTTAAACAATTGCATTGTAAGTAAACATTTATTAATGACTATATGTTAAAAATAAAAGGTATATGATTTGTTTTATTAAGAGCAATCTTTTTTTATTTCAGCTGTGTGCAAACAAAAATTACTAAATAAACTATAGCAATTGAATATGTTTTCTAACATCATACTTTAAATCAGAAAACAAGTTTTCTTGGATTGAATTTTGTTATTTTAACATATTCCTTTAATTTTTATTTGAAATACAACTTAGGACTGCATGGAGGCACCTGTAAGTAGTTTATCCTCACAATGTTCCCTTTATTTCTGGCCCAAAATATAATTTGCAGGATATGCACAGAAAGATATGTTAAAAGGATTTTAAGAATCTTTCAAGAAAATGCAATTGGTAGGTGTTAAACCAAGTTCCACAGCCTTTACCACCATCTTCCCTACCTACGCCAAAATGCACATTTAGAATAGGGTATGGACATGTATCAAAGCATAACAAAAGGGAATTTTTGTCATATGTTGAAATTGCAAGTGCCCTAGTAGACATGCAGTAAAAATGTGGAAGCATATACAAGGTACATGAACTGTTCCACAAAATGCCTCAAGAAATGTGATCTCTTTGAAAGCCATGATTACAGGGTATGTTTGATATGGTTTTTGTTTAAAATTCTTTAGAACTTTAAGCCAATACAACTGGCAGTTGTAAGGTATTGTAGTGGTTTAAAATTCTAGAAAAGTCCTAAAATTTACATACATAGTTGTCTAATGAAAAAATTAATATTGTTTGTGCAGTATAAAACAAATGCATTCCTACAAGTTCCTTAATTTATTCCATTAATATAAAAAAACATTCATAACAGAAAATTTGATGCACTTAAGAGAATAACTCATCCAAGGTCCTATTTAAGTCACATACCTTGCTCAGTTCCCCAAAAGCCCCACTTTCCTCTACATTCTATATTCCTCCTCTTCCCCTCTGACATTCCTTTTTTCTTTCATAGAATAGTGCCAAGTATATTATTTATGATTTTTTTCAAATTATGTTTCGGCCACGTACAAGAAAGCCTGCTAGATATTAATGGGGGAAGGCCAATGGTGGAAGCAAGTTCTAAGTTTAATTTAAAATTTAATTCCTTTCCTTAGTGAAAAAAACTCTTCCTTTATTTTAATTTATGTTGATGGAATAAGGTTTGTTGTTGGGCTGCACGTGCCCAGAAGAAGTACATTTAATCTTAATTGAATTCCAATTAAAACAAAAAGCAATGAAAACCAAAGTTACTTATTTACTTAAAACATTCTTAGTTATTAGCCACATTATGGATTTACAAGATAAAAATTAAAGAGATTATTTACTTAATGTTACCCATATAATATATATATTATATATATTTTTATACACATGTTTTTTGAATTGAAAATCGAGCACTAATTATATCCAAAATGAAAGATTGATTACATCATTGTGGTTAAGAATACCACATCAAAATTTAGGTTGCAACATTAGTTAATCCAAAAAAACACATGTTTTCACTAATACATATGATCGGTTTTGCCATTTTTCAAAACTAAAGTATATACTAGAGAGTCAATATATATAAAATACTATTAATTATAGACATTTCAAATATGCATTTCTTCTAATTTCCTGTGCAAATTTTACTAGCTCATTTTGTCCTCTGCCTCTTCAGTCTGATCAGCTCTCTCATTAGCACTTCCTCTTTCTATCACATTGTTATCGTCACCTAAATCCCTATTCTATTCTATTGCCATTTACTCATTTGCATCCCTATTTAGATCAGATGCTAATCCCTCTTTTTCCACCTCTGCATATTGGTAGTAGAAGCCTTGACTGTCATCTAATTCTATTCCGCACTTCTCTTCTTTTGAACTCACCCTCCTAAACTCCCACCTTGGGTCTTCAAAGTAATCTGTTTTATGATCCCAAATGTGCAAATTATTATCACTATTATTGCAAGAGTCCATACCAGGTGTAGCTCCGAGTTCCTCATCTATTTAGTACTTAGGCTAAAGTTCTACCCTGTATTCTCACATTGTTTATGTATCTTACTTTTTTCTATCTCTCTCTATTTCTATTTACCATGTAGTGCCTGGAAATCTGTGTACAAATTGTAGAATCTTTGGTCAAATTTCGTCATGTTTCTAGCACAAAAATTAGTCTCTTTTATATCTTCTTTTATAGAACATAGTGCATGTGTCCATCAGCTCCTTAAACTTGTCTATAGATATCTCCATACCCACCATTACCTTTCATAGAAATTGTAAGAGGTGGACTTAAGAATGTCCCAGTGAATGATCTCTCCCTACCCTTGAACCTTTCTTCATTCCTTTTATTCCAAATAAACCAAAATGTGTTAGCTTTCAATTTAAGACCATCAATGAATCCACATAAAATTTCCTTTCTATTTGACAACACAGTCGGACTCCACATATGAATATTTCCCATAAGAAAAGACCAAATCTTTTTCACATATAAACAACCCTCTAAAATAAACTTTTTTTGGTTCTAAAAATTTGGACCACAACAGTTTAAAGACCTTGGATAAAACTTGGCGCCCCATGGTGTCACCCCAAGTTGCAAGGATGTGCTATAAAATTTCTTTGGAATTGGAAAGCATTTTATACATCATTTTTGGCTTCACATTCAAAAACCTAGTTCCATCTACCCATTTTAGCTTCTCAATGCTTTTCTCTCATATAATGGACACCTTCGACTGAAATTTTCTCATCAATGCTTTGTGTGGAATAGGTTTTGAACTGGTTCTTGTTTAGATGAAACTCTTCTTTTATTCTTAACCATGTTTTGGGAGAACCTTCATCATATAGATCTTTCAGGTTAATAGGACTTTTTGATTACACAACCTAGCAGAACAACCTTGCAATAAGGCTAGATTTTTACCCTTGTCTTTCACATTCCACCAAATGGATTTGTGCCCCCATACACTATTATTCTCCAAGTTAATAGATTCTCTACCCATAGAAAGCTCCTTAGCATGTTCCCATGCTTTCCATATACTCGCAAAAATTGCAGATCCCGCAGGCTTAGACTTGAAATCCCCTAACAAGGCATCCTGAAAGTACAGCTTTCCCCATCTCTTCTTGTTCCCCGGAGTAGACCTCTCAATATTATTTCTAACTGATACCTTCAAGGCTCATCACCATATAAGGAATTGACTATCCACTTTTTTCCAGAGCAACACCCTGCATCTTCAAGTCCTTGAGCCCCAACCCTCCTAAATCCTTAATGAGACAGCACCACTCCCATCTGACAAGATGGTTTTTTATTTTACCCTTTCCATTAGACCATAAGAAACTTCTAATCAGTTTATGAATGACCACAAACTTATAGTTGGCAAAGAGCCACATTGAGGAGTAAAAGATTGAATAGGCAGAAAGGATCTTTTGACAAACTTGCACCTTGCTCGCCAGTGAAAGATGTATTCTATTCCAACTTATGAGTTTCCTTTCAATCTTTGAAAATAGCCAATCCCACATAAGCTTCAAAGATGGGCAAATGGCAAAGGGGATCCCAATAAACCTAACTTGCTTCATTGGTCCCCCCACTGGCATTTGCCAGAATCAAGCCAGGTGGGAATAGACTGATCCCAGGTCAAAAGGATAGATTTAGTAGAGGAATTTTTAGCCCCAAAGGTTAAACAAAAAATCTCTAATCTCTTACCCAACCTTTCCAATTCCTAATTATTAACTCTAGGAAAAAGAGCAGTATCATCTACAAATTGCACATTTAATAATCTATCTCCATTAGGCAAGGAAATACCTTCAATTCTACCTTCAATTAGATCTATTCTTAATATATAATAGAGGGCTTCCGATGCAATCAGAAATAAGGAGGGAGTAAGGGGGTAACCTTGTCTAATAGATCTACCCTTTTTGAAAGGAGTAGACAGTTCACTATTAACCTCAACTTGTGCAAAAGCATCTTGGAACAACATTTCTACCATCTTGCAAAAGACTTCAGGGAAACCAATGGCTCTTAGAATTTTGAAGATAAAAGACCATTCAACACGGTCATAAGCCTTTTCAAAATCAAGAACGAGTATGCCAGCATTTTTATTGGTCTCATTTGCCCAATGAAGAGCTCTCCAACTTGTAATAATGTTTTCCAATATATATCTACCCTTTATGAACACTGTTTGGGTTGAATTAATAATCTCCAGAAGAATGTCTCTCACTCTAAGAGCCAACACCTTGTCAATAATTTTCTTAGACACATTTAATAATGTAATGTGTCTCTAGTTTTTAATTCTAGTTTTGTCACCACCTTTAGGTAAGAGTTTGATGATTCCTTTATTTATATCTTTGCCTAAAGTACCTTTCTCTATAGCCTCCTTGTAAAGCTCCAATAGATTATCCACAATCCAGTCCATGTTGGCTTTATAAAACACAACTGGTAGGCCATCAGCCCTAGGCCACTTGGACCAATGCTCATAGACTTGATGGCTGGTTCAATTTCCTCTTGTAACATTGGAAAATGTCCCCTTGGGGGCTTTTCCCTCATAAGGTTTAGCTCCCAGGCATTTAGGACATTTTAGTTCATAATTTAGCATCTGAATGGAATGGGACCTAGCTTTCATAGAAAAATAGACCTAGGAGGACCCCTTGACCTTAACCTTGCCCAAAATAGCGGGGAGGACTTGGGCTTCCGCACCCTAGTCCTACCCTATTTTGGGTTAGGACCAAAATTTAAGTGTCGGTTTATGACTATTATTTGGTCCCTAGGCCAACATGTTAAGTTTTGATTTTTGAAATCTTGGCAAGAATGCTTATAGTTGCATATAAAAGCATGATTAGGTGTTTATTTAGAAACTAGAACTTACATTCATGAGCATTAGCATTCTAGAAGTGATTCACGGCTTTCATAGTGTTGCAAGAGCAGACTTGTTTTGTTTATGTGTTTGTATTTGTAGATTTGAGCATCTATCTCCTCATGGAATGAAGAGCATCTTCCTCCCATGAGATATTCATTACAAGGTGATATCATTGTGCTTTCTATCATTGTTTCATTTGGATTTGGCCTCTACTTCACAAGGGCATGCTCTCTCTATCTGAAAAAGGTGTTTGGAAGACTTAAGTGTCCTTCCGGGGCTTGACTGAGGCAAGCTCCTAAACACCACAACCCCCAAACCAAGTTTTCATGATTGCAAGTTACAGGTTGAGGAGCTAGACTGAGTGAAGTTGTAGAGGAGCATATTGGAGTGTCTAAAGTGTAGGAAAATAAGAAATCTGCCCCTTGGACTAGGGCACCTGCTCCCTAGTCCCCGAAGTTTCGTGTTGAGAAAATCTCTGATGCAAAAGATTCAAGTTGCAGATCTTGTTGCTAGATCTAGATAGAAAATAGGACCTTGGACTTGCGTGCCCGCTCCCATGTCCCTGACTTTTCCGCCTTGGGTCCTTGAAAATAGGTACTTTGTATTTGGTATTTTGCTTTCGACTGTAGTAGAATTTTCCGTAATTCATTAGTTTACTTCTATTTTAGCATAATTAAGGTTTTAATGGTTAATTGAGCATAGGAGAGAGAAAATTAATAATTAAACACTGTAATACAAGTTTCCCTATATTGTATGGTGACCCTAGGGTATTATAGTGCTCGCCACTCGACCCTTGGTTGTTGAATGTAAAGTGGAAAGGAGGATTTAAACACCAAAACACTAAAACATTAACAAATCTAATTTTCCACTTAAACATTTTAATGAACCCATGTTTTTGGACTCAAATTGAAACTTGTTGAGATTTTGTTGTCAGATTTTCATTGATGTCATCTATTCATATAGTCTTTCATCTTATTTCATTGCAAAAATTATAAAAAAAATGAAAAATTTGTAAAAATTTGAAAACCCTAGCTTGCATTTTCATATAGGTCACTAAATTGCATAAATTCTTTCTAAATTTCCCTAATTCATGATTTTTGCATCAGATCTGATATAAACTACAGAAAAACACAAAAATTCATTAATTTTCATTGCATTTTCATCATTAATTTGCTAAGATTTTGTAGAAATTTGACAATTTTCATATAACCTAGTATTTTTCAAAATCTAGGGTTAGTAGGCAAAAATATTTTATTAGATTTTTCTACTGATTTCAGAGGTACATTAAAATTAAATTTTTACTTTAGTCTTTCATTCTAGTGTAAATTTGCATTTAGATGTGAAAATTTTGCATTTCTGGACAGAAAATTTTAATAAAAATTATCATTTTTCATGCATTTTCATTAGATTTGCATTAGCATTTTACATTTTGCACATTGGAATTTATTTTCAGCTCTGATAAAATTTCATTCCAATCATTAAACATACCTTAAAACATTCACATATCATTTTGTGTCAAGATCTAAAACCTAGGTCTTCAAAAACAACAATTTTCACTAAATTTGGCCTTACCGATCCCTTAAACTTGCACCATAGGCATGTTGTGAATGGTATTTTTGCACAAATTGGTTTTTATCAGGGTATTTATTTGTTTCCCCTCCTAAAAAACTTCACAAAACCCTTTGATTAGCCTCTTACATTAAAAATTTGACAAAAAACTACACATTTTGACTATTTTTGCCCTAGGGTTTGACCTAGTTTGCACTTCTAGCGTGTTGTAATCAATTTTTTGGATTGAGGTGACTCATACCATAAATTTTATTTTCTTCACATCCTAAAATTCATTACAACACCCCTTTCTCTATGTCTTGGAATTGAAAAACCGTGAAAAATAGCCTATTTTTTTGCTATATTTTCTCTAGGGTTTTACCTTAAGTGGCACTAAAAGCGTGTTGTGTTGGGTATTTTGAAATTAAGTGGCTTTTATTTCTAATATAATTTTATTTCAATCATAATTTTACTCACAACACCCTTGGTTAGGCCCTTTTGCATTGAATTTTGGTGAAAAAAGTGCCTATTTTGACATATTTTCACTATATTTTGACTTGGCATTAACTTGAAATTGCATCAAGAGTGTGTTGAGAAGGATAATTTTTAGTTTTTTGGACTGATATCAGACATATAAATTTCTTACCTTGACTGAAATCCTTACAACACCCTTTTGTCTCATTCGTTTGCATTGAAAAAGTACAAAAAACCAAGTATTTTAGGCCATTTTCACATATAGTTCTACAATTGCCTTTGTTATACATTTGGAGAAAATTTTAGATCTGATTTGAACACATAAACATGGCCTCTAATCACAAAAACAACTATAGGTTCCCTCCTATACCTTACATGAAAAGAAAAGTCCCTGAACCCGAAATAGTATTTACACCTCATGATAGAACAATCGGTGATTTTGAAGGACCTCTATACATTACCATGAAATTAATGGGAAACAATGTGGATGGAACTCTTATTGATCCTAATTGCATGACCAATGTTGCCACTGAAAAATTCCTCTTTTCGAATCAATTAATAGAAGGTCCTTATAACCCTTCGAACTTGATGGTTAAGACACATACGGGAACCTTAAAGAAACCATTGGGTAAGATATCATTGTTGGTAACTATATTTGAGAAACATGTTGAACAATGGTTTGATATTACCCCTGATTTTGATACCTTTGATATAAAACTTGGAATCCCTTGGTTAAAGGTTATGAAAGTGGTCCCTTCAACTATTTATAAATGTGTTAAATTTCCTTTAAATGGACAAGTGCATGTCATTCATCTAAATACATACAGACCTTCAACTACACAACAACACTTCACATTGGATTACTTTTGCAACAAAAATAATGACAAATTAGAGCTATGAACATACTTTACATTTTTGAGCTATAGAAATTACAAAGCAAAACTTTTACATCCAGTGCCTAGTCCTCCTATGCAAGAAATGACAAAAGACAAACAACCCGCATGTGAAGAGAATCTTAGACCAAAAGGACAAGGTCCCTATGTTGAGGTTCCTCCCCTAAAATCCTTACAAGGATCAGGAGGTCATTGTCAACAACGAAACATTCCACCGCAACAAATGAAATTTGATCCCAGTGCTTCATCTTCTAAATTGCACAAGCCTATGAAAGAGGATAGTCCTATCTTACAAGAGATAAGTGGTAAAAGAAAATGAAATAGAAAAGCAAGAGAAAGAAGTAAAAGGAGAAAAACTTATGCTATAAACCTTGCCTCTCAACAAGAAAACATTGATCCCAACATTAAACCAAACAATAGTGATTCTAACAATGAACAACATGATGAGCAAGACATGAATATGGCCATGATACCTTACGTCCCACTTTCCTCCAACATTAGGGAGTGGGAAGATGATGACGATGATTTTTTCTTATAGACAACCTCTAACCATTTTTCTCTCCCATGATGTGCTTCCCCCATGATGTGTTATATTTTGTTTAGGCCTCCTGGGATGACCTTAGATTCTCCCGTAAGGTTTGGGATACCAGGAGACCACCTCTATTGTGACCTTCTTCTATTTGTATCATCATTCTTCTATATTGCCTCTCTCTAATTTCATTGTTGTGTGTTGTGTCTTACAGACATAGTGTCGCATTTGGTGACCTGGGGCACCCTCCTACATGACTATCCTTAAGACACTTGTTTCTCCTCTTTGATTTAATGTTTCCCTTGCTCTAGTGTTTCCACATAGAGGGCGGATGATGAAAAACATTTATACTGATGCAGACCTAGTGTCCCTTTCAAGAGCAATAAAAAAATAGACTTAGTTCCTAATATGATGATGGGGTTGTATATCTTATCCAATGCTTGGCTAGTGGAATCACTCGTGCTTTCCACATATTCATGATTTTGATGGTGTTCTATCTCATTTACAAATCATAAACAATATTGCTGCTCCATGCACTTTGTCTACCTTGAATCTTACATACCTCAGATTTCATATGCATTGATGTTGTTGTTTATCATGATGTTGTAGACACAAACATGTTTCTTGCAAGGATGTGTTTGTGGGAACATTTGGCGATCGTGAAGTACATGTCACCTCTGGGGGCATGGGCTTTGCAAGAGCTTGTGTTCCCTTGTGTGTTTTCTTCCTACCTTAACGTGGTTGATATCTATAGTAGATATCAACCACCTTATGGTGGGGGAATATATAAGGTAAGTTGTCTGTTGTAGATGTTAGCTATGTGCTTGTCCTCAGGTGAAGACTAGTGCGATGAGTACTTCTTGCATCCTAAGTTTGTTTTCAATCAATCAATCAATCATGTAAGCCCTCTGCAGAGGTGGGATATTGCATATATCCTTTTTATCTTAAGCCCTTTGTGGAGGCCGGGATGGTGTATTTCTCAGAGCAGATTGCACATCTTGTCATTTTCAAAAGTCCTTTGTGGAGGCGGGGAGTGGTTTTGTGACTAACTCAACCCTTTAAAAGCATGTTTTCAGTGATTGTTGTGGCAAAGCCCAATCATCGGTGTGTGCATGTAATGTGCCTAAGATTGTGTTGGACCTAGAAATAGGTACACTCCATCGCTTGTCTACCGTGTTTTCTCTGTGTCTTCAAGTGTGTGTGTTTGGCGTGCTTATTTTGTGTGGCATGTTTGTTGCCCCATATGCAGTCTAAAGACTTGCTCGATGTGTGCATCCTGCATTTTGGGAGGTTTTACATGTCTAGAGTGTGTGTTGCCCCATATATGTAGTATAAAGACTAGCGCGATGAGTGCTTCCTACATTATGGGAGGTTTGTTTACTTTCCAATACTTGCATTTGCATTTCATATATATGAGAAAAAGAAAAGAAAAGAAATCATGTCTGCCTTCCATGCATTAATGTGTCTTCTATGCATTGATTGTCTTCTCCATGTTTTGCATGCCTATTACTGTCTTCTATGTGATTGGCGTGTTTGTTGTGTTTGTGCTCGTACTTTAATGCATGTATTGGCCTTGAGTTTATACATACATTAAAGTGGGGGCTAAATATAACATTGGAAAATGTCCCCTTGGGGCTTTTCCCTTGTAAGGTTTAGCTCCTAGGTCTTTAGTATGCATTTAAGACATTTTAGTTCATATTTTGGCATCTCGATGGAATGAGACCTACGTTTCATAGAAAAATACACCTAGAAGGACCCCTTGACCTTAACCCTACCCAAAATAGGGGGGAGGACATGGGATTCCATGCCCTAGTCCTACCCTATTTTGGGTCAGGACCAAAATTTAAGTGTCGGTTTATGACCGTTATTTGGTCCCTAGGCCGACACGGTAAGTTTTGATTTTCAAAATCTTGGTGAGAATGCTTGTAGTTGCATATAAAAGAATTATTAGGAATTCATTTAGAAGCTAGAACTTACATTCATGAGCATTGGCATTCTAGAAGTGATTCAAGGCTTTCATAGTGTTGCAAGAGCAGACTTGTTTTGTTTATGTGTTTTTATTTACAGATTTGAGCATCTATCTCCTCATGGAATGAAGAGCATCTTCCTCCCATGAGATATTCACTACAAGGTGATATCATTCTTCTTTCTATCATTGTTTCATTTGGATTTGGTCTCTACCTTAGAAGGGCATGCTCTCTCTATCTGATAAGGTGTTTGGAAGAATTAAGTGTCCTTCCAAGGCTTGACTGCTTAGCAAGCTCCTAAACACCACAACCCCCAAACCAAGTTTTTATGATTGTAGGTTACAGGTTGAGGAGCTGGACTGAGTGAAGTTGTAGAGGAGCATATTGGAGTGTTTGAAATGTAGGAAAAGAAGAAAATCTACCCCCAAGACTAGGGCGCCCACTCGCTAGTCCCCAAAGTTCTGTGTCAGGAAAACTCTAATGTAGAAGATTCAGGTTGCAGATCTTGTTGCCAGAACCAGACATAAAATAGGACCTTGGACTTGGGTGCCCACTCCTGTGTCCCTGACTTTTCTGCCTCAGGTCCCAAAAAATAGCTACTCTGTAATTTGGTATTTTGCTTCCGTCTATAGCAGCATTTTTCGTAATTCATCAATTTACCTTTGTTTTAGCATAATTAGGGTTTTAATGGTTAATTGAGCATAGGAGAGAGAAAATTAACAATTAAACACCCTAATCCAAGTTTCCCTACATGTACAATAACCCTAGGGTATGATAGTGCTTGCCACTCAACCCTTGGTCCTTGAATGTATAGTGAAAAGGAGAATTTAAGCATCAAAAAACTAAAATATTAACAAATCCAATTTTTCACCTAAACACCTCTTTTGAAAGTTCTTTTTCCAGAGTCTTTCTCATCTCCTTTTTTATTTTCTTCTTGCATATTTTGTGACAAAACTATTGAGCTTCCTAGCAACTAGGGTGATTATCTTCTGCTTCAAATAAATTTTCATAGAAGCCCCTAAAAGGCTTCAAGGATTTCATCTTGTTTCCTTAGGCAATCTCCATTAACCACTATATCTTCAATGTTTTCTTTTATGTTTTTATATTTTTAAAGCAGGTTGAAGAAGTATTTTGTGCCTTTATCTCCATCTTCCAAGCAATTCAAATTTTCTCTGATTTTGGCCCCGTAAGCTTTTCTAACTTGGCACTTTCTTATGCTATGTTTGACCTTCCCCAATTTCTCAATTAATTGATCATCCTTTGGATTTTCTTAGAGTTTTTCTTCAACATGGAGGAATTCTTCTTGCAGCAAAGTTTCTTCTCTTTTTCTATCTAATGAATATTTGTTTCCCACTATTTGGAAAACTAATTTACATGATTCTATCAACCTTCTCTAGTAGAGGGAAACTTCCTCATTTTTGTAAAGAGACTTATAGATATTTCTCAAGGTTTTAATGACATTCATATTGTCTTGATCTTTTAACAAATCACAATTAAGCTTTAAAAATTTGCCTTTATTTATCCTAACCTTTTGCTCTTGTTTCAATATTACTAAATTACTACCATTATTGGGTGTGGCCACATAGAATATTAAGGATAACTTGAACTTTATTCATTTCCTTCTCATTTTGGATCAAAAAGGTTTCCTTCTTCACATAGCATCTGTCCAATCTGCAATATATCCTTTTGTTTTCCTTTTGAAAGTTCGACCAGGAGTACTAAATTCCCTTGTTGTTCTTCTTTTCTCCTTTTAGAGGGTCTACGACTTTCAATGATTTTTTAACCTTTTCTAAAAGAATTTCTCATTGCCTTTCCACTTCATTGGGTTACCACCTTTTTGATCTTCCATTTGCTCTATCATGTTAAAATCTCCCAAATAACCCAAGGTACTTTAGGTAGATCCTGTTGGCAAGAAACACTACTCCAATATGGATCTGTATGTTGTCATTGATGGCAATTAAGCTCATAGATCCTATCACCATAACAAGAAGAGATATCTCTAGAAGAACATATTAGATTCCAGGTCCAGTTGTCAGGAAATGGCTAAGTATGGAAAGTATGCAGAGAAGAAGATAGAAAGTCAGTGAGTATGCCTCTGGATGTAATGATCCAATAATGTGGTTTAGGTATGATGTCATTTGATGTTTGATAATATTATGTCTCAGAGATTAAGTCCTTATTCTCTCTGAAAGTCATCTTGAAGAAATGTCTATGTCTAGGCAAGCAAAGGTATAGCGTGAACAATGAATAGGGTCTAGTGTAGAGGTCCACATTCCTCTGTAGTTAAGTATTTCATTATATGGTTTTGAGGTATTGTAAACACTTATATGAAATGTATTATTCCAGAGTTGGGAGGTCTAAAGTTCACCGGAAGGATAGTTACAAGTGGCTATGTATCGACATAGTGTTTGATAAAGTTTGACAAAGACAGAGTCTAAGTTTTGATGATCCACATTTCTCCAAAAGATGATATCATACCCTATGGTTCTAAGGGTAAGATTGGGAATATATAAACAGTCCTTGATGTGATTTGGGAGATGTTTTGAGATCCTCAATAAAAGTAGTAAGTAAGCATATGAATCGGTTAACCATGCAGTTGAGGAACAAGTTGACTAGTGAAGAAAATTTTGATGGAGAGATGATTTAATATGTGAAGGATCTAGTTAAGTGATTGAGTGGTTAGAGCCAACCCATGTGAATATGTTTGGGTAAAGATTTGAGTCCGCATGACACATAGTGCATTGGATTGAGCTGATAAGGTACATCTTTTTATGTACATGTTTCATTCTTGGATGCTGACCTGACTATGGATCAAATCATGACGTGGATATATATGAGAGATGAATTTTAGTTGTTTGTAGAGTAGTGATAAGGATAATAATGAAAATATGTGAATAGCATAGCAGTAACATAGATAAAAGAGAATGAAGACCTGGGATTTAGAGTTCAATCATTAAACAGCTGCACCTGGCATAAAGGTGGATGCTTAACTAGTATCTAGTTTCTTGTTGGAACAAATTATTACCATGAGATGGCAGTGAGATTTCATTAGGGATTAATAGCCCTCATGGTTTAACAACCCTTATTGTAATCTTTCTAGGTTTAGGGATGAAGCAGTGTGCCTACTAAACTTAGTTGTACATCATGGCTATGAGCCAGCATGTTCTAAGCATGTGGAGTGACCAAGCCTGAACATCATTTTTGTAAAGATTGCAATATATACTTGAGAGCTAATCCTCTCCGTGGTTTTTCCCTCCTTGGGTTTTCCACGTAAAATCTTGGTGTTATGTGTCATGCTTTTATGGATGCTATTTAGTTGTATATTTTGTTTCTATTGGATTATTCTTTTGAAATGGTTAAAAGTAAAAGTGCAAGAAAAGAATTATAGAACACTAATTCACCCCCCCTCTTAGTGTTCCTGACAATCAACAATTGGTATTGGAGCAAGGTTCCTTGGAAGAAGTTTAATAGATTAAGGAAGATCTGGGATAGAGTGATCATGGCAACAAGAAGGTATGGAAATTATGCCCAGATAGAAGCGGCTCTTATGGATCTTGAAAGTTTTGAATTAGAGGTCAGGGATCTAAAACATAACTTGCAACAAGCCAATGAGTGCATCTTAAAGCTCAAAGAGCAAGTCAAGAAATTCAAAGACAAATACATAGAAGTCAGTGATCAACTTTTATCAATAAATGAAGCCTTGAATGATTTGGAAGCAGAAGTTGTAGGAAGATTAAGAGTAGAGGATGATCTGAATTCAATTATAGAAAACAAATTAGAAGATTGTCAAAAACTACAAAAAGAAATTGCAAATCTAAAAATGGACCTAGACAAAGCCAAAAGTTTTGAAGAAAAATTCAAGATAAGTATCGCAAAGCTTGATGAAATGATTAGCAAACAAAAGCATGCAGATAACAAGCAAGGTTTGGGATATGAAAAAGGGGAAAGTTCAAATTTTGGTCAAGTAAAAATTGAAGTACAACAAAACAAAGGGAATCAGTTCAGAAATTAGAAAAGAAGACCTAGAAGACCTCTAGTCAGACAACCAAATGCACAAAGGTACTCATCTTTTCATGGTTATTTTAATTCATGTTTGGCCATAAGGCTACTCAGTGTAGGAGAAAAATAAATCAAAAGACTACATCATTCTCTAGTTAGTGTTTCAATTGCAAGAAAATTGGTCATAGAGCAAATGAATGTAGAAATTAGATCAGCAGAAGTCTCAACAATGAACAATCATTCAAAGGAAAATGCTTCACCTACAATAGAACTAGTCATAAAGCTATTGTGTGCAGAAGTAAAGTGAGTCAAAATTCTAAAGGTGCAATGCATGCTATAAATTGGGAGACAAATCAAATGAATGTAGAAGCTCGGTAAGAACTAACTTTCAAAATACAAGGAACAACCAATCATTCAATGGTAAGTATTTTGCATACAATAGATTTGGACATATGGCTAATCAATGTAGATCAAATTTAATCAATAGGAATCAAGGTCAAGAAAATGTGGTGTACTTTTATTGGAACAAATTTGGACATGTTGCAAAACTCTACAGAAGCAGGAACGAGAAGAGAAATCACTATTTTGAAGAAAGGAAAACAGAGCAGAGGAATGACAAGGCAAAAGAGAAAGTTGATCTGGTTGAAACCAAGAAAGAAATGAACAAGGTATGGATCATGAAAGCAGTAATTGAAGTCAGGGATCAATCCACACCAATAGACAGTGCAGATACTTTCTTCGGGAAGTAAATTTAGAGCTCTAGCTTAGGGGGAATAGTGTAGAAAATTTGAATCCCCCAGCCAGAAATTGGGTGCCAGAATCTGACAGAAAGATGTTTCATGGAACCTAATGTGACACACCTATTAGAAGAAAAATTGGAAGGAAAAGGGTTAGTGCGGTATATTGTGGAGCAATCCTAATCGACTGTGTTCTATAGAAAAGGGTTTTAATAGAATTTTGAAATAAGCATTTAATGACATCTAGGTCACGACGTGCAAAAATTAAAAGGAAATTTATTTAATCTCATATCACTTTACACACAAAAATTCACAGAAATTAAAGGTAAGTTGAGTAGCAACAATCAAAATTGCATTTGGAGAAAAGAAACCCTAACTCAGCAAAACAAGGTACTCTCATTAAATCTTATTCTATGAATCTGCTAAATCTTTCCTATGGTGACTCCTCAAATTATAGAAATCGCGGAGCACCCTCAACCCAAATTTAAGAAGCACCCATTTAAATCTACCGAAGTTGATCAGTTGGGTGCACTTTCAAGTATTCCCCATGGAGTATTGCATATAGAAGATGTTAGGGTATATATTCATGTTGCCCTAGAAGAATTTAGTGATAGTAGGTTTTCTGATATCTACACAAAATCTGTGAGTAATGAGAATCTCAAACTGAAGAATGAATATTTAGCATTGGAAGTGTTTAGGGTAAAATTGGATTTGTTGATCTTTTGTTGTTTAGATGTTAAAATCCTCTTTTCACCCTAACATTTAAGGATCTAGCATCGAGTAGCGAGCACTATCATACCTTAGGTCACTTGCAAATGAGGGGATGCTTGGATTAGGGAATTAATTATCAAATTTTCCTTCTCCTATGCTCAATTGACCATTAAAACTCTAATTATGCAAATATGACAACAAATTATCAAATTATGGAAAAAGATCTTATAGATGGGAGTAAAATGCCAAATTACAGAATACCTGTTTTCAGGGTCTCGAAGTAGAACAGTCGGGGACACTGGAGCCGGTGCCCAAGTCTAAGGTACCTACTTTTTCAGGGAATCTAGACCTCCTTCAGACACTGATAAGCCCTATAACTTTTGTTTTCTAGAATTAGTCTGTGGAGGACACTGGAGAGAGTGCCCTAGTCCCATAAGTGCTCCTTTGTCCATCTTTTCTTCAGATCTTGAATCCCTGATGTTTTTCCATCCTTCCTGCAACTCCACTTTTTCCAGATGCGACACCTATAACCTGCAATCACAAGACTTGGTTTTGGGGTCATGGTGTTTATAGGTTTGCCTCAGTCAAACCCTGGAGGACACTTAAGTCCAAACACCGTTGTCAGATGAAGAGGGCATGCCCTTATGAGGTAGAGGCCAAAACCCAAAGGAATCAATGATAAAAACACAATGATATGTCACCTTGTAGTGAAGCTTTCATGGAGGAAGATGGTCTTCATGCCATGAAGGAATTGATGCTCAAATCTACAAATATCAATGCACAAAACACACAAGTCTGTTCTTGCAACACAGTAGAAAACCTTGAATCACCTTGAGAATGCCTAGAGTTCACAATGATCATCTAATTGAAAATCATGTTTAGAAATGAATGCCAACATATGTTTATATATGCATCTACAAGCACTCCCGCCAAGATATTTGAAATTCAAACTTACCGTGTCGGCAAAGGGGCCCAATAACGGTCACTAACCGACACCTAGAAATTGAGGCTGCCCTAAAATAGGGTAGGACTAGGGCACGGGCACCCAAGTCCTCCCCCTATTTTAGGCAAGGTACAACTCAAGGGGTCCTCCCCCTAGTACTACCCTATTTTTGGCAGGGTACAACTCAAGGGCTCCTCGTAGGTCCTATTTGTCATAAGACTTAGGTTTCATTCCTTCGAGATGCTAAAATATGAACTAAAATGTTGTAAATGCACTTGAAAGACCTGAGAGCTAAACCTTATGAGGGAAAAGCCCCCAAGGGGACATTTTCCAATGTTACATTTAGCCCCCACTTTAATGTATGTATGAACATGAGGCCCGTACATGCATTAAAGTAAGGTCACAAACACAAAAAACACACCAAGAATGGAGAAGACATGCCAATCACATAGAAAATAGTAATAGGCATGCAAAACATGGAGAAGATAGTTACAGACATGCAGAACACAGAGCATACAGTTAATTCATAGAAGACACATTAATGCATGGAAGACAGGAATGATATCTTTTCTTTTCTTTTTCTCATATATATGAAATGCAAATACAAGTAATGGAAAGTAAACAAACCTCCCATAATAAATGATGCACTCATCGCACAGGTCTTTGTATATATGGGGAAAAACACATGCAAGGCATGCAAAACCTCCCAAAATGCATACTACATATGGGGCAATAGACATGCCAAACAAAACAAGCACGCCAAAACACACACTTGAAGACATGGAGAAAACATGGTAGACAAGCGATGGTGTGTTCCCAATTTCTAGGCTCATCGCCATCTCAGGCACATTACAAGCACACACCGACGATTGGGCTTCGCCACAACAATCACCGAAAACACACTTAAGGGTTGAGTTAGTCACAGAACCACTCTCCCTGCCCCTACAGAGGACTTTTGAAAATGTAACCCCACCCACATCACAGAGACACCTTACAGTGAAAAGGAAGCATGACATACCACCCCACCTGTGTCATGGAGACACCTTACAGTGAAAAGGATCTATGAGCTCAAAAGTATACAAGCCCACCCACATCGTAGAGACGCCCTATGATGAAAAGGATGTATACACAATAGATAGATTTATTGATTGCAAACAAACTCAGGATGCAGGAAGTACTCATCATACTAGCCTACACATGAGGACAAGCACATTGCTAACATCTACAACAGATAGCTTACCTTATATATGCCCCCACCTTAAGGTGGTTGATATCAGTTATCGATATCAAGCACATTAAGGTAGGAAGAAAACACACAAGGGAATATTGACTTTTGCAAAGCCCATGCTCCCTCGGAGGTGACATGTACTTTACGATTGCCAAATCTTCTTACAAACACATCCTTGCAAGAAACATGTTAGCATCTACAACATCATGATAGACAACAACATCAATGCATATGATTAACCATACAGAAAGACAAGGTTATGCAATGAGTTCAAAGTTTGAGGATAACAAGGGGCTATATCAAGAAGCTCTCCGGATCGAGTACCACCAAGGCTTGATTCAAAGGAAAACAGAGGTGCATGAAGCAGTAGTATTGTTAAGGTTTGTAAATGCGATAGAAACATCATAAAATTCACTATGCGGAAAGTACAAGTGCTTCCACTAGCCAAGCATCGGATAAAATATACAACCCCATCATCATATTAGGAACTAAGTCCATTTTTTTGATTGCTCTTGAAAGGGCCACTAGGTCCGCATCAGTATAAATGTTTGTCATCATCTGCCCACTAGGTGGAAACACTAGAGGAAGGGAAACAATAAATAATAGAGGAGAAAACAACTATCTGAGGGACAGTCACGTAGGAGGGTGCCCACAAGTCACCAACCACGATGCTATGTCCGTAAGACACAACACACAACAATGAAATCAGAGAGAGGAAATATAGAAGAATGATGATACGGATAGAAGAAGGCCACAATAGAGGCAGTCTCCTGGTATCCTGAACCTTACGGGAGAATCCGGGGTCATCCTAGGAGGCCTAAACAACACATAACACATCACGGGGGAACCACATCATGAGAGAGATAAAGGGTTAGAGATACTTACCTAGTAGCACCATCGTCAAGAACCTGCATATCTAGGATATCTATCATATTGGTTTCATCTTGTAGAACTAACATTAAGTTTAGGACGACGAGAAGCTTTCTTTTCTTTAAAAGGATTATATCCAATGCCATTTGAGTAATGTGTTGAAGTGGATTCTATAGGTACTCTAATTCCTTGTTGATTTACACCACATCCCTTACCTACATAGTAGTTATGTTTATACAAAATTTGAAATCCATGGCCATATAGAGAATCCAGTTCCTTAGAGGAAGGTGAAGCCTCATAGGTATCATAATTTGTAGTGTAAGTGAGAGTATTATCTTTGTTTTCTACCTAGGAAGCTTTCTTTTTCTTAGGTGCTTCATAAGATTACTTAGGTGAGATCGATGCAACTTTTTATGTGTCAAGGCTATTAATTTTATATTCCCCTATACTGCAAGGATTAAAATCTAATGAACCCCAATCATCACCAACAAATGCATTCAATGGTTGAGAGTCTTTCACAACATTAGTTGTTAATGGATCACCTCACGATTTGTTTAAGCTTATATGGTTGTGAATGGGTTTTTACTTTTCAATATATAAATAGTTATCTGGTTCTAGATCAATATGAATAGTGTGAAGTTTACCTTTGAATATAAATTTGATTGAACAATGCAAAGTGGAAGGAACTACCCCCAATGCATGAATCCAAGGTCTACCAAGAATCATGTTGTAAGATAAAGAACAAGGCATGGCATGAACCAGGGTAGGCACAAGCACAGGTCCTACTTGTATAGGTAGAGTTATAGTGCCCACATATTGTCATCCAACATTATCAAAGACACGAATGCTAATGCCGTTTGGTGTGATTTGTGATGTATTGGCCTTGATTTTGTGTAGTAGGTCAATGATACAAATGTTAAGAGACAATCAAGTGTCGATCATAACCCATTTTACAAATGTTTTGTTTATTGTGACAAAGATTATAAGTGGATCATATTGGTTTTGGACTTCAATTGACGGTAATTCATGCGGTTGAAAGACAATATCCATTTTTGTCACATGCATACTATCCAATACGACTGCTACATCATTAGGCTTAGCAGTCGGTGGGACAATCACCTTTTGTAAAGCTTCTTGGAGCATTCCACTGTATGTAGGCGATGTTTGTATTAAATCCCAAAGAGAGTTCTTAGCCGAAGTAGCACGAAGCTATTTGACAAGATCATACTCTTGACCACTTTTATAAGTAAGATGAGGTGGTTGAGGGAGCATAGGTTGAGAACATGGAAGGGAGACAGGCATATGCAGTGCTTGGTTGCTTTGCTTGTTATTATGGGTGTTGTATGCATGAACAATCACATTATGGTGTGGTTTTTGCAACTCATTTTGAACACCTTGAACTATAATCACCAGTTTTAAGAAAGAGGGTGCACTAAGTGCCCCTCAGACAATTATTTTAGTAATATTTCTATGAAGCCCATTAACGATTATTGAATTAACATTGTTTTCCTCTTGATTGCACCCAATATCCATCCCCAAAGGATTTAATGTGAGAGACCTTTTATCATCCACTAATGCTACATCTTGGCCAAGGAGAGTAGTGGGATGAGAAAAAGGTACATCATCACTATCATCATCATACTCTGTGGTGGAAAAGGGCTTGTCACTCTCATCTTTCTCATGGGTATTCCTAGAGATGAATTTGGTTAAATCTTCTAATATCAAAGGATATGATCCTATGAGTAAGGTGTATAATAGAGTAATTGCAACTCATATGTAGAACATATAGAGACATCAATACCATTGATATAAGCTATGTGTTCTAGAACATGAGGATTCTCATTAGTGAAATTAGCAAAATTTTCAAAATCTAGGATATACTCATGTAAAGATTTTAGAGATGAATAATATGAATATGCCATAATGAAATCCAAAATCATATTTTAACAATTTTCCAAGAGTATGCAAAAGATAAGTGCAAAACTATATGCAAAATGACCTAAAATGCTTGATTTTTTGTACTTTTTTAATGCAAATATATGAAAGCAAAGGTGTTGTAAGGAACTTGATCAGGGGAATCAAGTTATATGTCAGATATCAGTCCAATACATAAATAATATCCTCTACAATATACTTTTGATGTAAATCTAAGATGATGCCAAGTCAAATTAGAGTGAAAATATGGCAAAATAAGCACTTTTTTACCAAAATTCAAACGCAAAAGAGCATAACCAAGAGTGTTGTGAGGAAGATGATGATGGACAGAAAATAATATCAGTAATAAAAGCCACTTGGTGCCAAAATACCCAACACAACATGCTTTTAGTGCTACTTAAGGTAAAACCCTTGTGAAAATATAGCAAAAAATAGGCTAATTTTCATGGTTTTTCAATTCCAAGACCTAGCAAAAGGGGTGTTGTAATGAATTTTAGGAAATAAAGAAATAATATCAGTAATATCAGTCACCTCAATCCATAAAATTGACCGCAACATCCTTGGAGTGCAAACTAGGGAAAACCCTAGGGCAAAAATAACCAAAATGTGTAGTTTTTTGCCGAATTTTCACTACAACTGCCCGTAACAAGGGTGTTGTGAATCTTTTTATGAGGGAAAGAAAATTAATACCCTGATAACAGAAAATTAATGAAAAAATGTCTTTCTCAACACACCTATGGTGCAAATTTATGAAGTTGATAAGGCCAAAATGAGTGAAAATTATCGTTGTCCAAGCCCTGGGTTTGAGATTTTGGAACAAAATCCTACGTGAATGATTTAATATCTGATTTACGATGGAAATTACATACTCTTAGATATGAAAATGATTTTCACACTTAATCATGCAAAATTCCCATGTAAATTTAATGAAAATGCACCAAAATTCCTAGTTTTTGTTGAAATTTTCAATGCAAAAATGCAAATAATTTAAATTTAATTAAAAATTGACACTAAAATGAAAGACTACAGCCAAATGAAAATTTGAACAAACCTCTAAAATTATTAGAAAAAACTGATAAAAGATTTTGCCTAGAAACCCTAGATTTTGGAGTTACCAGGTTATCTAAAAATTGTGAAATTTTCCACAAAACCCTAGCAATTAAATGATGAAAATGAAAAACAAGATTTTGAATTTTTGTATTTTTCTGTAGTTTATATCATATCTAATGCGAAAACTATTAATTAGGAAAATTTAGGAAGAATTGACACAATTTAGGAAGCCCAACAATGCAATTTATTTTGTATTTTTCCAAATTTTCAATTTTTTTTGAAAATTTCTCAATGCAATAAATTAAATGACCAAATGAATGAATGAAATAACACCAAATATGCATACAAATACTCAGAAAGTTGCAATTTAAGTTCAAAGAGTCTGGTTCACCAAAATGTTTAGGGTAAAATTGGATTTGTTGATCTTTTGTGGTTTAGATGTTAAAATCCTCCTTTCACCCTAACATTGAAGGATCTAGGGTCAAGTGGCGAGCACTATCGTACCCTAGGTCACTTGCAAATGAGGGGAAGCTTGAATTAGGGAATTAATTATCAATTTTTCCTTCTCCTATGCTTAATTGACCATTAAAACCCTAATTATGCAAATATGACAATAAATTATCGAATTACGGAAAAAGCTCTTATAGACGGGAGTAAAATACCAAATTATAGAATACCTATTTTTGGGGTTCTGAAGCGAAATAGTCAGACACTGGAGCGGACGCCCAAGTCCAAGGTACATACTTTTTCAAGGAATTTGGACCTCCTTCGGACACTAATCAGTACTATAACTTCTATTTTCCAGAATCAGTCTATGAAGGACACTGGAGAGAGAACCCTAGTCCTAGAAGTGCTCCTTTGTTCATCTTTTCTTCAGATCGCGAATCTTTGATGTCTTTCCAGCCTTCCTACAACTTCACTTTTCCCAGATGCAACACCTATAACTTGCAATCGCAAGACTTGGTTTGGGGGTTGTGGTGTGTATAGGTTTGCCTCAGTCAAACCCTGGAGGACACTTAAGTCTCCAAAAACCATTGTCAGATGAAGAGGGCATTCCCTTGTGAGGCAGAGGCCAAAAACCAAGGGAATCAATGATAAAAACACAATGATATGTCACCTTGTAGTGAAGCTTTCATGGAGCATGATGGTCTTCATGCCATGAAGGAATTGATACTCAAATCTGCAAATATTAATGCACAAAACACACAAGTCTCCTCTTGCAACACAGTAGAAAGCCTTGAATCACCTTGAGAATGCCTAGACTTCACAATGATCATCTAATTGAAAATCATGTTTACAAATGAATGCCTACATATGTTTATATATGCATCTACAAGCATTCCTGCAAAGATATTTGAAATTCAAACTTACCATGTCGGCAAAGGGGCCCAATAATGGTCACTAACCGACACCCAGAAATTGAGGATGCCCTAAAATAGGGGAGGACTTGGGCAAGGGTGTCCAAGTCCTCTCCCCCTATTTTGGGTAGGGTATAGCTTAAGGGGTCCTCCTAGGTCCTATTTGTCATGGGACTTAGGTCTCATTCCTTCAAGATGTTAAAATATAAACTAAAATGTCCTAAATGCACTCTAAAGACCCAGGAGCTAAACCTTATGAGGAAAAATCCCCTAAGGGGACATTTTCTGACGTTAAAGGAAGAAAATAAATTTATTCACTATGTGAGTTTCCCAACATTCATGGAGGATTAGTGGATCTAGTATGTGTTAAGCAAGATTCATGATGAGTTCATGTGGCTTGATAGACCTTTCAAGATTACAAAAGATACTATTAGGGTAGTCACTGGATTATGTTCTACTGGATCAGTACCTCTATTAAAAGCCATGAAGAATGATATATTAATTATGGCAACGGGAGCAAAGTTTGATAAGAGAGCCTTGACAATAAATGATATTGAGGATTATGCTTTTGCCTCCATGGTATTGGGATACAAAGTTTATTTCACCAATCGAGAGAACTATGTGTCAGGCATGGCCATTTACATAGCCTATCAAATGATCAAGGAAAATGTTGATTATGACCTCTATGAATTGCTTCGTCAAGAAGTAATGGAAAATCTTAAGAAGACAAAAGAAGGTAAATACCCCTTTAAATTTGGCACACTGATCATGTGTCTATTTTTCTATTTTATGCAAGAGTTGCTTGGTATGAAGAACCTATTCTAAACTAGTGATAAACCTGTCGTAGTTCAAATTAGAAATTTGTTGAGTAGTATAGGCACCATTGATTCATAGAATACAACACTATAGGGTTATTTCAAGAATTTCCAAAGATCAATGCATGGCAGAGAAAGAATTCCCAAAACTATTGTTGAAAAATACAAGAATACAATTTGCTGTATTGTGACAAAAGATCGGTGTTTGATGGAGGCTGTTGAGCCTAGAATAGTCTGGGTTATGCCTATGGGATATGAGGTAGATGGAGTTGTACTAGAAAACTAAGTTGAATATATGTTGAGCAAACCCAGAGATCCCAAAGAAGAAAGATTTGGGACTTATGATGAATTGCATGCCAAATATCATGTTGAAGTTAGAAAATTTAAGATCTCTAGGAAAATGAGGAAAGTAGCAGAAGAAATTGCCATAAAAGTTGGATTTACTAAAGAAGAAGTGGAAAAGACAAGGGAAAAGGAACAAGCCATCAAGGAAGCAGAAGAAAAGAGAAAAGGTGAATCGATTGGGGCCTCAAAAAAAATCTAGAGAAAGCAAAAAGAAAAACCAAAGCTTCCACTTCTACTAAAGCCTCATCCACTCTCTCCGATTCCACACCATCTACAAATGTGGAAACACCTGCCACCAACTCCAAGAGAGTGAAGACTAAAGCCAAGAGAACGCATGCAAGCATAACTATTGATGAAGAAGAAACAAAATCAGATGAGGCGATAAAGAAGATGAAGACTGAGACCTCAAAAGCCTCAAAAACTAGCAAAAAGGGGCCCTCTAACAAGAATAGAGTTGGGAAAGGATTAAAGAAAGAAGAGATTCAGATAGAGGAAGCTACTATAAGTCTTGAAGATGTTCTCAAATCCATAACAATTGACTAAAATATGAAACCCATAGCTCAGTTGTATGATGAATACAATGATCCAGACAAGAGAATTATTGAGACTATTGTTGTAGAATATCTAAACATCTACAACAAGGCCCTAATTGAAATTATTACCGATCTACCGCACAACCTGGGTAACGTAATGAGTACAAGAAAAGAAACAGCTATGGTAAAAGATGTTAAGCTGAGAAAGCACTCCTTGATACGATTATGTCCACGGATCACTCCTAAGGAGAAGATCAAAATCTCAAAAGAAATTAAAGATGCCTTCAAAACCAAGAAAATAATGAACTTATTGATGTTGGGAGAAATTGACAAAGTGGTTAAGGAAACAAAGGAAATCACCCTAGTAGCATTATAGAAAAACAATATTCCCACTATATGTGACAACAAAGAAGCAAATGATGAGGACATATCTCTATCGGAGATAAGCCAAAATCAAGAATTTGAAAAGAGTGATCAAGTCCACAATATTGATACAGTGGATATGAAAGATCAAGGCAATATTGAAATTGATTCACCTTTTGTATAACAGGATAAAGGTGAAGAGATCAAGGAAGAGAGGAAGGACTCCACTCCAGAGAAAAAACACAGATCAACAGAAAAATAAGGGCATAGAACCTCTGGATCAAAGTCGAGGAGAAATATCAGAGAATGCAAGAGACAATGCGGATATCTCTAATAGGCAACAAATGGTAGATGAATTTGTACTCCCTCAAGGCCCAATCAACTTGGCCTCATTGTCATCTTTCCAAAAGTTTAAGCTAGTATCTATGGTTCAGGCCAAAGCACAAGAAGAGTTGTTACAATCACATGGTCAAGATAACAAATTGATAAATGAAACATCTACTATCTTGGAAAAGCTGCTAGTGCCATCACTTCAAAGGGATATCTCATTATCCCTTGCTAACAATCTCAAAAAGATGTTAAATTATGTAAGTATACATTTTGAATCTTTTGAAAAATCTGTGGAAGTTAAAGTAAGGAAAGAAATTGATGATAGAATATTGGTTGCGTTGAACAACATGATAGATCAAGACAAAGTTTTTTTAGATAATGGAATTAAGAACATACAAAGTGCCATTAAAGAATCCAACAAAATATACAAATTTTGTTTATCCTAGCCAAAGATCACAAAGGAACTATAAGATAAAATCAAAGACTTAGAACTCAAACTGTTGAACATCTCTAAGACATATAATCCAGCAGCCGAGTTAATAAATGCCAAAGAAACATAAGTTGCAAATATCTATAATGATCTAAATACTCTGATGAAGAAAAAGGGAGAGTTCAAAGAAAACTTGTGCCAGCTGAAATGATTGATAAGTCCAAAGATTGATTCCATGACCAATTTGGCAGATGAGGCATGAAATATCAAGCACAAATTGACACACCATCAGATCCTCAAAAGGCAAAAAAGATAGTATTTTTAATAAATAGCCACATCCAAATTCTAGAAAGTGCAAGAAACAGATGTAATGGGGAGATAACACTAATAAAGACTATTTATAGTGACATTTTACCTTCAAACACAAATTAAGATAAGGATTGTGCTTGTAAATATGCGGTAGAGTATATAAATTTTTGAAATTTTTGAAATTTTGGATTTTGGATCATACCCTTTGCCATTGCTGTCAAAGGGGGAGAAGTGGATCAATGAAAAATGGATAATCATCTCAGGGGAAGCAAGGAAGCACAATGCACATAGTAAAAGGGAGTAGTCAAGCATTTTTCACTAAGTGTTGCCATCAATGCCAAAGGGGGAGATTGTTGGCAAGAGACACTGCTCTAGTATGGATCTATATGTTATCATTGATGGAAACAAAGCTCATAGATCCTATCACCATGACAAGAAGAGATATCTTCAGAAGAACATATTAGATTCCAAGTCTAGTTGTCATGAAATGGATAAGTATGGAAATTATGTAGAGAAGAAGACAGAAAGTCAGCAAGTATGCATCCACAGATAATGATCTGGTAATCTGGTTCAAGTATGATGTTTGTTGATGTTTGATAATATTATGCCTCAGAGATTAAGTCCTTATTCTCTCCAGAAGTCATCTTGAAGAAATGTCGAAGTCTGGGAAAGCAAAGGTATATCAGGAATAATGAACAGGGTCTAGTGCAAAGGTCCACATTCCTCCATAGTTAAGTATTTCGTTATGCAATTTTGAGGTATTGTAAACACTTGTATGAAATGTCTTATTCCATAATTAGATCTAAAGTTCACTGGAAGGATAGATACAAGTGGCTAAGTATCAGCATAGTCTTTGACAAAGACAAAGTCTAAGTTCCGATGGTCCGCATTTCTCCTCAAGATGATATAATGCCTTGCAATTCTAAGGGTAAGATTTGGAATATATAAAGAGTCCTTGAAATGATTTGGAAGGTGTTTTGAGATCCTCAGTAAAAGTTCTAAGTCAACAGGTGAACCAGTTAACCATGCACCTGAGGAACAAGCCGACTGGTGAAGAAAATCCTGATGCAGAGAAGAGTTAATATGTGAACGATCCAGTTAAGTGATTTAGTGGTTAGAGTTGACCCATGTGAATATATTTGGGAAAAGATTTGGGTCTGCACAACACATAGTGCATTGGATTGACCTGACAAGGTACATCTTTTTATGTACACATTTCATTCTTGGATACCAACCTGACTATGGATCAAATCATGATGCGGATATATATGAGCAACAAATTTTAGTTGTGTGTAGAGTAGTGATGAGGATAATAATGAAAATATGTGAATAATAGAGTAGAAACATAGATAAGAGAGAATGAAGACCTGGGATTCAGAGTTCAAGCATTTAACAGCCGCACTTGGCATAAAGGCAGATGCTTAAGTAGTATGTAGTTTCCTGTTGGAGAAAATTATTATAGTGAGCTGGCAATGAGATTTCATTAGGGTTTAACAGTCCTTAGGGTTTAACAACCCTTATTGTAATCTTGCTAGGTTTAGGGTTGAGGTCGTGAGCCTACTAAACTTAGTTGTACATCATGGTTGTGAGCCTGCATGTTCTAGGCCCGTGGAGTGACCAAGCCTAAACATCATTTTTTAAAAGATTGCAATATATACTTGAGATATAATCCTCTCCATGGTTTTTCCCTCCTTGGGTTTTCCACATAAAATCTTGGTGTTATGTGTCATGCTTTTATCGATGTTCTTTAGTTGTATATTTTGTTTCTATTGGATTATTCTTTTGAAATGGTTAAAAGTAAAAGTGCAAGAAAAGAATTATAGAACACTAATTCACCCCCCCTCTCAGTGTTCCTGATAATCAACAGATTCGAGGTCATCCAATTCCAAAGTTCAACCTTCTTATAGTACTGATTAGGAGCATAGATTGAGCAAATGCCCACAACCAAGACAACTACATCTAAAGTTAACCAAATGCATCTATTGCAAGGTGAATGTCTTGAATCTTTAAGAAGATTTTCCCATTTCCTATTTATTACAATGGCATTACCTCCTTTGCCTCTCTCATGTTTGGTGGTGAAAGCAATGGCCTCTCTCCACACAAATCTTAAGTTGTTTTCCATCATAAACCTATCAGCTTTAATTTCTTGAATCATCAAGATGTCCATATCCTTGTTCTTATTGCAAAAGTCTATAACAACATACTTTCTGTTTGGGGACTCTAAACCTCTAACATTCCAACTGAAATAGTGAATGTTCTTCATCTAAAACTCTTTTTAGGTGGATTTGGGGTTCTCCCCTTTCCTAGTGCTATCAAAATATCTAGGAATAAGATCATCCTTTCCCTTCTTTCCTAGTTTTTCTGAGATATTGGTTCTTCTCATATTGTTTATTTTCTTACCTTTCTCTTCTGATTTATCTTCTTCCTGTAAGTTATTCCCCTTTTCTAGCCTCCGCTATGAGATCCTCTTATCTCCAATAGAGGCAAAAGCTGCTTTCATGTTTCCTTGTTTGTGAAGTTTAGAATCTACCCCTCAAGGATATGCCTCTTTCCTATTTTTTTAGAACTCCTCCTTCAACTTATCTAAATTATTCCTTTTCTTTGATACCTCTTTGATCTTGGCTAGGGCCAATTGCTGGACATTTTCCCTCCTCACATTTATAAAACCATTATCAAAGTTATAGCCTTGAATATTATTGTCTAGTGCCTTGGTTTGATCCTCACTAAACTTACCATCTTGAAACTGAGTGTTAGCATGAAGCTGAGTTTCTTTAATTTGAGACACAAAGGATGGGTCCTCTTCCATCAAGATTTCATTATCATTTTCTTCCATAGAGAATAAACTAAGATTGCCATCCTAAGTGCTGTCAGAATCCCTATCATCTTGGATATCACTGCCTAGGACAATAGAAGCCAGTCCCCTAGTGTTTGGTATAGCATTAGTTTTAGAACTCTCTTCCTTTCCATTTGTTTTCTCCTTCCCAAATTTAGGATTACTAATTTTCCTAGATTGGTTATTCAAAGAATCAAGGGGAGGCCCCTAGATTCACTATCCAAGGCCCCTGAAGCCCTAGATTCACATTGATTGGCAACATTCTTATCAATGGCTTCAAAGTCCAAATTGTCTTTTTTGCATTCTTGTTAATGACAAGGCAGTCCCTCCTTTGATGACCATCCATTTTACATAGAAAACATTAGGTTAACCCTCCTAACCCGACAATTTCACAATGAACGATTTTATTCTCCCAGTTTATTTCAACAATATCCAGTATCTATGTCTCCGTGTTAAAGGCCACTAATAGTCTTGTATCTAAATGAGGAAGAGTAGATCTAGTTTCATCAATCTTTAGAATTTTCCCAAAAGGTTTGATAATATAAGGTAGGATGTTCTAGAATTGAATAGGAACTTTTTTGACCAATACCCACCTAGGTATCAAGAAAAACTGAATTTCCTTATGAGTAGTGTCCAAAGAACAAGCAAAAGCTTTAAATAAATCTGACCCAATATTCCAAAAAAAAATTCTACAACCCTCCTTTGCATATGATGATTTTTAAGGAATATGAGAAAAATGCCCGCTTGATCCTATAACTAGTTAAAATTTTTGTATGGAGGGAAAGCCAAGAAAAAGCTTCAGATTTGGGTAAAATAGCTTCATTCCAGCAAAGATTAATAGGCCGGTCCGCCTTCAAGCTAAGCGTAGCACTTCTATAACCTTCCTTTACTGTGTAAGATCCTGACTTGGCTTGTGTCTAGATGATTTCATCTCCTTGCTCTTCAAGATAAAATTCCAAATGGGTGAGCCACATGGGGGATTCTTGACCATAAATATTCTCTCCTTTTCCACAGAGTCTAAATATTTGGTCTCATCAAATGAGCCAACTTTTAGTTAGTTGGTAGAAATCAAAGTCATCAACATTTGTATGCAATGTTTGATGGAGTGCGTCGGAAGATTCGACTTCATTCCATTGCTTAAGTTAAAAAATTATAATATATGTTCATTTGTATTGGCTTTTGATAAGCTGCAACTTAGAGAGTGTGGTTGAAGTCAAACACAAATGTCATGAGACCACGTTCCTTGAAGGTCGACTTGACAAATCATGGCCTTCACAAACAACAGAAAATAATTATAATCTTTTGATTTCTTGTTGGCCGCAGCTTGTTGGATTTTGATTGAGTCATGAAATTAAAATCAAAATCAATTGCCTTCAGGAGATTAAATAGTGTCAAAGCCACTAATAAAAGATGTAATATGTTTTTTGAGATGTCACCAAAGAGGGAAGTTGAATAGATGGAATTCCTTCAATTTTCATTTTTCCACAGCAATATAAAAACCAACGACTGGGATAGAAAGTGGGTTGGCTACCAAAAGTTAGTAAAAATTACGCAAAGGTGTGTGCAGAGGGGCTAGATACAAAAAAAGAGTAAGAATTCCTTATAAAACAAAGCAATTTGAATTGCACAAAAAGAATGAAGAGTGAAAGTCAGTTGATAGTTGATTGAAGGGTTGTGAAAAGAAGTGTGGAGAATAATAGAAGTGTGTTGCAGAGAATACCAGAGGCTACGTTGGAGGGAGAACAACTTGGTTTTTTGCCACAAAGCATTTAAATAGAGATAAGCTTCATTTAAGCACAAATTCGTTGTATTTGCAGTGAAAAACTTGAGTAATAAACCATTGAAGGCTGCTAGTAATAAATTCATTTGAGTTGTGATAAATGAATGGTGAATTTGCACAATTTTGGCTTCCTATAGATGTCATATTTATGTTTACATTGCCTAGATTGCATACTTGAAGTGTTATGTTTAAAATTGGATATGATTTAGTGATGTTGAGTTCTGCTTGTGATCAATTTGGTGATGTATTGCTGCTAGCGTTGGCTGTCTGGTAAGGCCGTGGTGTAGGGGCATCAGGGCCTTAGAAGCATATCTTTTGTCATTTTTGGTTTTAGGTTTGTTAGAGTGTTTTGGAGTCTCATAAGGTCATTTTTGACCATTAGAATCATATGAGTTCTTTTTTGGGGTTTTAATTGGGTTTTTGATTTACAAGTGTAAAGTTGCCAAATGTTGCTAGGAGTTGTCATGCAACTTGGACAAGTTGCCAAAAAGAAAGAAACTATTGCATGTAAACAAGAAACTATTACTTGTCATTGGGATCCGTTGTAAATGGATGAATACACCTTCAAGTGTCAAAGGGAAGTGTGAAAAACTGATTTTTGAAGTTCTTGGTTAATGAAAGCAAGTTTTTTCCTATGATTTTTAATGTTCCAGTCTGTTCTGCTTCATTGTATGGCCTATACGGCCCATTTAGTGATCAGAAACTGATTGAAATTCATTCGCATGTCAATCTAATTTATTTTTATTTTTTTTGCATTAATTTTCATTGAGTTTTTAGTAAGTTATTGCATTTTTCCTTAAAACTGCCAAAACCATACCTAGGGTAACTAGTGAGGCAAAATAATTATGTAACTCGGCCTCCCACCGTGGGAAAATAACAAAAATGGGTGGGAAGGTCTGTAATAATGTAATCTACCATGTTTTAAGTTTGCAGGGCCCCAAGACAAAGGTGGAACGTGTTTTCTTTCACCATTAGGTATGATTTCTGAGTGTATCAGGCCCTCTAGCAGCAGTGAAGGCAGTTTTGAATGAAATAAGGAGTGATTTGGGTTCTTTGTGATTGGTGAAAGTGTTCAAAATGTGTGAGGAGGTCTTGCAGACCTGTACCATGGGGTTTTGAGCTTTTATTTATTTTTATTTACTTAGGTGATATTTTATTTAGTTAAAGATATATTTTATAAATAATTATTATGTAAATAAAAATAACTCACAAAATGGTGAGTTTTATTCTTGATTATTAGAGCATGGGTAAATATATTCCCATACAAATGATTGGTATCATCAATGAGTTATTTTACATAGAGTAATCAATAAGTACTAATGAAAGTTAATCTACGTAATGATGGATTACTAGCAAGATAATTTTAAAGAAAAACTAAGTGCCTGGGTTAGAAGCATTGAACTATTTCTATGTGTAACTGTGATTTTGAGAATAAAACTGAGAGATCTTTGTCCATCATTTGTTGCTTAAGCTAATAACACAGCTCAATGTTTTGTCTACATGTCTTGACTACACTTGTAATTTTTCTATTGTTTAATATATTTTTCCAGTTATTACTTAACTATTATTTGAGAGCAACAACCAATTATTTATGTATACACTCTTCAATTAAAGATTAGATATTTAGTTGCTCCTACATATAGATGAACACCCAAGTTTTAGTTCCTATAGATATAGAACACTCATTTTTTAATTCCAAATTTCTAGCAAAAAGCATGATTCTAGGAAACAATATTGTCTTTGAGATTCTGTTTTGTGTTGCTTGCATCTAAGAAAGTGTAATGCCTATGTAGTCATGCATTTAATATTTGTATCCCATTTCTCCATGTTTTAGCAAAGAGCATGTTTCTAGAAAATAATATTACCCTTTAGATTGCATTCTTTTGTTATTTGTATCTAAAATAGAGTAATCTTTGTAGTTGTGCATTTAATATTTGTATCACATAATTTTTATTAAAAAATAGTTAAATTGATTGTTTATTCAATAATGTTTGATATGGACACTAATTAAAAGACATAACTGACATAAACTCTCCCTCTAATATACTAATTTTTCACACAATCTAGTTGCTTTAGTCGTGAGACCCCCAAGCTGTCTTGTTGAATTATTGCCAAAATATATACAGAGTTTTGTGGTGAATGTCAGATTCAGAACTTTCTTTTAATTAACCGATAGGCTTATTAGTGGCAGGTTTCTGCTCCTGGAAATCGTTGGACGCTGAAATGTCAGACATTGGAAAATGTTTTCACCATTAGGGTTTGTCATTTTCGCGGGCTGGTAACTGTTAGTTTACAAATGCTCACTCTCTGGTTGCCCAATCCTTGCGTCATTACAGACAATATAAGTGGGCAATCCCCCAATGTACCTAAAAAGGGACTTGCATCACTGGTACTGATAGTTGGAATCATATTTGCAGTTTATCTAGAAATTTTACTGGTAGTAGCGCATTTGTTTTACAGAAAATTTCAAGGTGGGGCTCTTTGCAGGAATGTCAGATTCAAGGACAACAGCTATCCCAATGATGAATGGCCATGGCGGCTGACTGCATTTTAGAGACTAAGTTTCACAAGCATAGACATACTGGCCTACATAAAGGAAAGCAACATCAGAGGAATGGGTGGAACAAGAACCGTTTACAAAGCAGAGATGCCTGGCGGTGAGATCGTTGTAGTGAACAGGGTCTAGTGCAGAGGTTCGGATTCCTCCACAGTTAAGTATTTCATTATGCAGTTTTGAGGTGTTGTAAAGACTTATATGAAATGTCTTATTCCATAGTTAGGTCTAAAGTTCACTGGAAGGATAGATACAAGGGCTAAGTATTAGTATAGTCTTTGACAGAGACAGAGTCTAAGTTCTGATGGTCCGCATTTCTCCTCAAGATGATATAATGCCTTTCAATTCTAAGGGTAAGATTGGGAATATATAAAGAGTCCTTGAAATGATTTGGAAGGTGTTTTGAGATCCTCAATAAAAGTTGTAAGTCAACAGATGAACCAGTTAACCATGCACTTGAGGAACAAGCCGACTGGTGAAGAAAATCCTGATGCGGAGAAGAGTTAATATGTGAAGGATCTAGTTAAGTGATTGAGTGGTTAGAGTTGACCCATGTGAATATGTTTGGGCAAAGATTTGGGTTTGCACAGCACATAGTGCATTGGATTGACCCGACAAGGTACATCTTTTTATGTACACGTTTCATTCTTGGATGCCGACATAACTATGGATCAAATCATGATATGGATATATATGAGCAATGAATTTTAGTTGTGTGTAGAGTAGTGATGAGGATAATAATGAAAATATGTGAATAATAGAGCAGTAACATAGATAAGAGAGAATGAAGACCTGGGATTTAGAGTTCAAGTATTTAACGGCTGCACTTGGCATAAAGGTAGATGCTGAAGTAGTATGTAGTTTCTTGTTGGAGAAAATTATTATAGTGAGCTGGCAGTGAGATTTTATTAGGGTTTAACAACCCTTATTGTAATCTTGCTAGGTTTAGGGTTGAGGCAGTGAGCCTACTAAACTTAGTTGTACATCATGGTTGTGAGCCAACATGTTCTAGGCCCGTGGAGTGACCAAGCCTGAACATCATTTTTTAAAAGATTGCAATATATACTTGAGAGGTAATCCTCTCCATGGTTTTTCCCTCCTTGGTTTTTCCACATAAAATCTTGGTGTTATGTGTCATGCTTTTATCGAAGTTGTTTAGTTGTATATTTTGTTTCTATTGGATTATTCTTTTGAAATGGTTAAAAGTAAAAGTGCAAGAAAAGAATTATAGAACACTAATTCACCCCCCCTCTCAGTGTTCCTGATAATCAACAGATCTGAGGTCATCCAATTCCAAAGTTCAACCCTCTTATAGTACTCATTAGGAGCATAGATTGAGCAAATGCCCACAACCAAGCCACCTACATCTAAAGTTAACCAAATGCATCTATTGCAAGGTGAATGTCTTGAATCTCTAAGAAGATTTTCCCATTTCCTATTTAATACAATGGTATTACCTCCTTTGCCTCTCTCATGTTTGGTGGTGAAAGCAATGGCCTCTCTCCACACAAATCTTAAGGTGTTTTCCATCATAAACCTGTCAGCTTTAATTTCTTGAATCATCAGGATGTCCATATCCTTGTTCTTATTGCAAAAGTCTCTAACAACATACTTTCTGTTTGGGGACTCTAAACCTCTAACAGTCCAACTAAAACAGTGAACGTTCTTCATCCAAAACTCTTTTTAGGTGGATTTGGGATTCTCCCCTTTCCTAGTGCTATCAAAATATTTAGGAATAAGATCATGCTTTCCCTTCTTTCCTAGTTTTACTGAGCTATTGGTTCTTCTCATATTGTTTCTTTCCTTACCTTCCTCTTTTGATTTATCTTCTTCTTGTAAGTTATTCCCCTTTTCTAGCCTCCCCTATGAGATCCTCTTATCTCCAATAGAGGTAAAAGCTACTTTCATGTTTCCTTGTTTGTGATGTTTAGAATCTACCCCTCAAGGATATGCCTCTTTCCTATTTTTTTAGAACTCCTCCTCAACCTATCTAAATTATTCCTTTTCTTTGGTACCTCTCTGATCTTGTCTAGGGCCAATTACTCAGCATTTTCCCTCCTTCTCACATTTATAAAACCATTATCAGAGTTATAGCCTTGAATATTATTGTCTGGTGCCTTGGTTTGATCCTCACTAAATTTACCATCTTCAAACTGAGTGTTAGCATAAAGCTAAGTTTCTTTAATTTAAGACACAAAGGATGGGTCCTCTTCCATCAGGCTTTCATTTTCATTTTCTTCCATAGAGAATAAACTAAGATTGCCATCCTAAGTGCTGTCAGAATCCCCATCATCTTAGGTATCATTGCCTAGGACAATAGAAGCCAGTCCCCTAGTGTTTGGTATAGCATTAGTTTTAAAACTCTCTTTCTTTCCGTTTGTTTTCTCCTTCCCAAATTTAGGATTACTAATTTTCCTAGATTGGTTATGCAAAGAATCAAGGGGAGGACCCTAGATTCACTATCCAAGGCCCCCGAAGCCCTAGATTCACATTGATTGGCAACATTTTTATCCTTGGCTTCAAAGTCCAAATTGTCTTTTTTGCATTCTTGTTAATGACAAGGCAGTCCCTCCTTTGATGACCATCCATTTTACATAGAAAACATGAGGTTAACCCTCCTAACCTGACAATTTCACAATGAATGATTTTGTTCTCCTAGTTTATTTCAACAATTATAGTATCTGTGTCTTCGTGTTAAAGGCCACTAATAGACTTGCATCTAAATGAGGAAGAGTAGTTCTAGTTTCATCAATCTTTAGAATTTTCCCAAAAGGTTTGATAATATGAGGTAGGATGTTCTAGAATTGAACAGGAACATTTTTTACCAATACCCAGCTAGGTATCAAGCAAAACTGAATTTCCTTATGAGTAGTGTCTAGAGAACAAGCAAAAGCTTTAAATAAAGCTGACCCAATATTCCAAAAAACAAATTCTACAACCCTCCTTTGCATATGATGATTTTGAAGGAATGTGACAAAAATGCCCGCTTGATCCTATAACTAGTTAAAATTTTCTTATGGACAGGTATTCAAGAAAAAGCTTTGGATTTGGGTAAAATAGCTTCATTCTAGCAAAGATTAATGGGCCAGTCCACCTTCAAGCTAAGCGTAGCACTTCTATAACCTTCCTTTACTGTGTAAGATCCTGACTTGGCTTGTGTCTAGATGATTTCATCTTCCACTTTTGCAAAGACAACCATCCTTTTGTCCAATAACATACTCAGCATTCTCTTTTGATTACATGGGACGTCACAGTCTTGAGTGCTTTTCCAAGTGATTTTTTAACAGCTTGACCCCCCTTCAATGACCCAATACTCCATCACCTTCAAACCCCAATGACTTTTTAGATACTCCTTGGATTCATAAAGATCTTCCCAACCTAAGAGTTTGTGCTCCCCATTCCAAGAGTCCTCCCAAAAATCTACTTTTTGCCCAAAAACCCAAGAAAGCTGAGGCAATAGGATCTCCCTGGTCTTCAAGATAAAATTCCAAATGGCTGAGTCACATGGGGGATTCTTGACAGTAAATATTCTCTCCTTTTCCACAGAGTCTAAATATTTGAGTCTCATCAAACGAGCCAACTTTTAGTTAGTTGGCAGTGTAAATTCAAATCAAACTTATGATCTCTAGCATTGATAACTTATGAATGTTTGATATTTGTATTGCAGACTAAATTTATTACCTTCTTTTATTTTGCAGATGCAATTTCCACTTCTCATACACTTCCGATTTCTGTGTCTTTTCAATGGTATTGCAGGGCAAAGACGTTGATATATATATGAGTGATAGTAGGAGTCACATCTATGATAGACGTGACTCCTCAAGGAGTCATGCCTATCAAAGGTGTGACTTCATCACCTTTCCATTGCTTTAGCAATTGCTAATCACCATTTGAATTGTAGTCAATGTTTATACTTTGGTAATATATCATTCGATTGTGCTAAATTCATATTTATTTTAACATACCTTATATATTAAGTATGAATATAAAAGTAATATTTAATAATACTTATATATTCATATTTATTATGATCATAATAAATACGTTATCTGATCAAAGCTACAAACAACTCAACACTCCCTCTTAGCTCGAAAAGATAAGAATATCACAATAATCTCTGTGAATATCAATTATCTGATCTGTAATGAATTACTCAAAGTAATTTAATATCACATAACTCATGATATATAGTATCACCTATCTCATGATACATAGCATCACCTACCTCGTGATACTAAAGGATATACTATACTCGAGAGCATTACATTCTCCTTATATATCCTAGTTATGGTATGTGCACTAACATTAAGTCACATAATGTCTACCATAACTTAATCATGATAACTCCATGATTCATACAAATATCAGGTCACATGACATTAGTCTAATGAACATTATAAGATCATCACCTTATAATGTTAGGTACAAGTGTAGATTATCCAAAAAATCATCACTTTTTAGAAATAAACACAGAATGGGTAGGCCCATAATGTCATAGAGTCACACATATGACATGAGATGTTTACACATTAAACATCTTTAATATATTAGTACAAATCAATTAGAATCTTACATTTCAATCATACCAAGATTTTTCCTGAAGTATTCAACTTTCACCTTGAGGAGTGGTTTGGTAAGAATATCTGTAGTTTGATCCCCTGTACTGATATACTCCAACTGAATCACTTTCCTTTCCACCATATCATGCACATAGTGATGAGGAATCTCAATATGTTTAGATCTATCATGGAATACTGGATTCACGGATAGCTTAATATAGCTTTGATTGTCGCAGTGGATGATAGTTGGTTTTAGAGGTTTACCAAATAATCCCACAAGTAGTTTTCTAAGCTATAATGCCTCTCTAGCAGCCATAGAAGCTGCAATATATTCGGCTTCTGTAGAACTCTGAGCAGCTGAAGACTATTTGCTACTGATCTATGATATCATTGCTGACCCTAAACTGAAACAACATCCGAAGGTACTCTTCCGGTCAGTTACACTTCCAGCCCAATTTGAATCTGTGAATCCATGTAGATCTAAGTCAACCTTTTCATATTTAAGCCATAATTTAGAGTACCTTGAAGGTATCTCATTATATGCTTCACAACCACAAGATGTATCTTCTTGGGGTCACACATAAACTGACTTAAGGCATTTACAGCATAGCAGATATCAGGTCTGGTATTGACCAAATACATAAAGGATCCAATTATCTATCTGTAAAGAGTGGGATCTGCCAATGGAGAATCTATTGCTGCTTCCTTCAATTTATGAAGATTTGTTTCCATGGGGGAAGATATAGGTCTACATTCCATCATACCAAACCTTTTTAATATATCAATTGTGTACTTCCCTTGGTTTAGAATAATACAGTCTTATTTCTGCCATACTTCCAGTCCAAGGAAGTAGTGTAATAGACCTAAGTCCTTCATGTCAAATTCTGAAGCTAGATCTTTCTTACACTGATCAATAAGGTGATCTTCTCCTGTAATCAATTGATCATCAACATATAATATCAATATTAACATATCACCTTTGCTTTTTTTGAAGTAGAGATTTGGATCTGCATCATTCTTTGAGAAGCCTAATCTCAAGAGGTAACTATCAATTCTTTCATACCAGGCTCTGGGGACCTGTTTAAGTCCATATAGAGCTTTCTTTAATTTACATACATGGGATCCTGCATTGTGAATCTCAAATCCTTCAGGTTGGTCTAAGTAAACCTCTTCTTCAATGGTTCCATTGAAGAAAGTAGTTTTTACGTCCATTTGATGGACTTTCCACCCTTTGGCTGCTGCAATAGCTAGAACTAACCTGACTGATGTATATCAAGCAACTGGAGTGAAGGTTTCATCGTAATCAATTCTTTCCTTTTGTGAAAATCCTCTAGCTACAAATCTTGCTTTGTATTTCCCTATACTGCCATCTGTAGTATGTTTGATTTCAAATAGCCATTTTGAAGAAACAACAGATTTCCCTTTTGGTCTAGGTACTATATCCCACACATCATTCTTCAGGATTGATTGATACTCCTCTGTCATGGCATCCTTCTATATTTGGTGCTTAAGAGCTTCTATAGCACTAGAAGGTTCTGATTTAATGAATTCACTCATTAAAGCTACATAACTAGACAATCTCTTAGGTCTTGTCCTTTCCCTAAAAGTTCGTAATGGAGCGGCATAATTTTTAGCTTCTTCCATTGTTTTGGTGGCCCAGAGTGGTCTTTTCTTGGGATTTTCTAGTGATGTGATTTGTTCATGGTTTACATTTTCCTTAGGATACTCCCTCTAAAACTCGAGTGCAGGATCCTCTTCTATGCCTGAGTTGGAAGTTTGAATTTTTGACTCAATATAATTTCTGGCTCTTTTGAAAGCTATGTCTTCCTCAAAAATCACATCTCTGCTTAGTTCAATTTGTCTTTGACCAGGTATATATATTCTATAATCTTTTGATGTTTCACTATAGCCTACAAAGATGCCTTTCCTCCCAGAAGGTTCTAGCTTAGTTCCTTTCTCTTTGGGCACATGAATGTAAATAGGACAACCAAATATCCTTACATGACTAATGTCTGGTTTTGTGCTAGTGAAGGCTTCCTCAGGAGTTTTGTCACCAATATTAGAGTGAGGATATTTGTTCTGTATATAGACAGCAGTACTAGATGCTTCTGCCCAAAGTGAAGTGTCTATATTTTGATCAAGTAACATAGCCCTAGCAGCTTCTACAATGGTTCTATTTTTTCTTTTCTGCAACTCCATTTTGTTGAGGATTATAAGGTACAGTGAACTCCCTCTTAATCCCAGTGTTTTTACAAAAGTCTTTAAAAATGTTTGAAGTGTATTATCTATTCTTAAGGTTTTGAGTTTTCTCCCAGGAGAGTTTTCAGTAATGGATTTGAATTCCTTAAATCTTTTAAGGATTTCTTGTGATTCTTTACATTTAAGAAAATAGATCTATGTCTTTCTGGAGAAGTCATCAATGAAGATTACATAGTATAGAAACCCACCTAAGGAGGGTACAGACATGGGTCCACATAAATCTAAGTGGACTAGTTCTAATACATTATTTGTTTTGCTAGAACTATTTTGAAAGGACCCCTTTGTATTTTTCCCTAAGGCACACCCCTTGAATACCCCTGAATTACATTGTTTGAGTTTGGGTAACCCTGTAACTAGTCTTTCCATGGAAGATAGGGCACGAAAATTTAGGTGTCCTAGTCTTCTATGCCATATTTCATTAGAGTCTGCAATTTCATGAATTAGGGCTAGATTTGGTTCCGTACATAACTCATATAAGTACCCTTGTCTATGACCTATGGTTTTGGCTTTCTTAATAGTATAATTCTTTGGCCATCCCAATACTTTGCTATGCATAAAGGTCACCCTATATCCCTTATCTTCAAGTGCAGATATGGAGACTAGATTTCTTTTGATGCCTGGGACAAACAATACTCCAGTAAGTTGGATGGAGATGCCAGTCTTTAATTTGAGGGTACATGTGCCAACACCCTTGATTGGATGTACAGAGTTATCTCCAATTGTTACTTCTTCGTCAATCTCTTCTACCATGGTGTCTAGTAGTTCCCTGAACCCTGTGATGTGTCTTGATGACCCACTATCTATAACCCAGGTGTTGGATTTATTTGTTACTTGGTTTGAAAGTGTAGAGTAGAATACATATTTCTCGGATTCATGCTCCTTTATTTTGGCACAAGATGCTTGTTGCTTGGTTCTGTTAGGACATCTAACTGCATAGTGTCCATATTGGTCGCATCTGAAACATTGGATGCGAGAAATGTCTTTCTTGAATGAACCTTTCCCGTGATGATTTTTTCCTCTTCTTAAAGTGTTTCTTCTTCTCTTTCTTGTGAGAGTTTGTATTTAGAACATGAAGATCTTCATCTATATTTTTCTGTTTTGACCCTTTCTTTATCTGTCTAGATTCTTCTTGAAGACAGTCTGATTTTAGGCGGTCAAATTTTGGAAATTTAGACCTTGCACTAATACCTTGAACAAATGTCTCCTAGGAATTTGGGAGACCATCTAGGGCAATAAGTGTTAGTTCTTTTTTTTCAATTTGGTACCCAAGTGTTGATAGTTGATCCCTTAGTGCAAATATTCTCACAAAGTATGGATTGATAGATTCTCCTTTGTTCATACTTATATGATTTATTTTTCTCTTTAGGGATAAGATTCTGCTGGAGTTATTAATTTCATAAGTGCTTTCAAGTGACTTAAACATATGATATGCAATCTCATGTTTTGTCAGATTCAGCACGATATGATCTCTAACTCCATCAACTATGATTTTCATGGCTTTGTCATTTCCTTCAATCCATGTCGTTTTATCAGGATCATTCTCCGGTTCTGTTTTGTTTTCTCTCACAAATGAAACAACTTTATTTTCTTTTAGTATCATCATAATTCTGAATTTCCATGATAAGAAGTTATTTCCTCCTTCCAATCTATCTTTGAATCGGATTGTTGCTGCCATTTGAGAAATGAGACGTATTAAATCTGAATTTCTCAAGTTTGATTTTTTGCCCAAATTCTACTTAACCTGGCTCTGATACCATGTAAATTCAAATCGAACTTATGATCTCTAACTTTGATAACTTCTGAATGTTGGATATTTGTATTGCAAACTTAATTTATTACTTTCTTTTATTTTGCAAATGCAATTTCCACTTCTCATACACTTCTGATTTCTATGTCTTTTCGATGGTATTGCAGGGCAAAGACATTGATATATATATGAGTGACGGTAGGAGTCACATCTATGATAGACATGACTCCTCAAGGAGTCACGCCTATCACAAGTGTGACTTCGTCACCTTTCCATTTCTTTAGCAATTGCTAATCACCGTTTGAATTGTAGTCAGTGTTTATACTTTGGTAATATATCATTCGATCATGCTAAATTCATATTTATTTTAACATACCTTATATATTAAGTATGAATATATAAGTAATATTTAATATTACTTATATATTCATATTTATTATGATGATTATAAATACGTTATCTCATCGAAGCTACAAACAACTCAACAAGCAGAAATCAAAGTCATCAACATTTGTATGCAATGTTTGATGGAGTGCGTGGGAAGATTCGACTTCATTCCACTGCTTAAGTTAAAAATTGATAATATATTTTCATTTGTATTGGCGTTTGATAAGCTGCAACTTAGAGAGTGTGGTTGAAGTCAAACACAAATGTTATGAGACCACATTCCTTGAAGGTCGACTTGGCAAATCATGGCCTTCACAAACAACAGAAAATAATAATAATCTTTTGATTTCTTGTTGGCCGCGGCTTGTTGGAGTTTGATTGAGTCAAGAAATTAAAATAAAAATCAATTGCCTTGGGGAGATAAAATAGTGTCAATGTCACCAGAGAGGGAAGTTGAATAGATGGAATTCCTTCAATTTTCATTTTTCCACAGCAATATAAAAACCAACAACTAGGATAGAAAGTGGGTTGGCTACCAACAGTTAGTAAAAATTACACAAAGGTGTGTGTAGAGGGGCTGGATACAAAGAAGAGTAAGAATTCCTTATAAAACAAAGCAATTTGAAATGCACAAAAAGAATGAAGAGTGAAGTCAGTTGATAGTTGATTGAAGGGTTGTGAAAAGAAGTGTGGAGAATAATAGAAGTGTGTTGCAGAGAATACCAGAGGCTACGTTGGAGGGAGAACAACTTGGTTTTTTGCCACAAAGCATTTGAATAGAGATAAGCTTCATTTAAGCACAAATTCATTGTATTTGCAGTGAAAAACTTGAGTAATAAACCATTGAAGGCTGCCAGTAATAAATTCATTTGAGTTGTGATAAATGAATGGTGAATTTGCACAATTTTGGCTTCCTATAGATGTCATATTTATGTTTACATTGCCCAGATTGCATACTTGAAGTGTTATGTTTAAAAGTGGATATGATTTAGTGATGTTGAGTTCTGCTTGTGATCAATTTGGTGATGTATTGCTGCTAGCGTTGGTTGTCTGGTAAAACCGTGGTGTATGGGGCATCAGGGCCTCAGAAGCATATCTTTTGTCATTTTTGGTTTTAGGTTTGTTAGAGTGTTTTGGAGTCTCATAAGGTCATTTTTGACCATTTAGAATCATATGAGTTCATTTTTGGTGTTTTAATTGGGTTTTTGATTTACAAGTGTAAAGTTGCCAAATGTTGCTAGGAGTTGTCATGCAACTTGGACAAGTTGCCAAAAAGAAAGAAACTATTGAATGCAAACAAGAAACTGTTACTTATCATTGGGATCAGTTTTAAATGGATGAATACACGTTCAAGTGTCAAAGGGAAGTGTGAAAAACTGATTTTTGAAGTTCTTGGTTAATGAAAGCAAGTTTTTTCCTATGATTTTTAATGTTCCAGTCTGTTCTGCTTCATTGTATGGCCTATACGGCCCATTTAGTGATCAGAAACTGATTGGAATTCGTTGGCATGTGAATCTACTTTATTTTTATTTTTGTTGCATTGATTTTCATTGAGGTTTTAGTAAGTTATTGCATTTTTCCTTAAAACTGCCAAAACCATACCTAGGGTAACTAGTGAGGCAAAATAATTATGTAACTCGGCCTCCCACCGTGGGAAAATCACAAAAATGGGTGGGAAGGTCTGTAATAATGTAATCTACCATGTTTTATGTTTTCAGGGCCCCAAGACAAAGGTGGAACATGTTTTTTTTAACCATTAGGTATGATTTCTGAGTGTATCAGGCCCTCTAACAGCAGTGAAGGCTATTTTGAATGAAATAAGGAGTGATTTGGGTTCTTTGTGATTGGTGAAAGTGTTGGAAATGTGTGAAGAGGTCTTGCAGACCTGTACCATGGGGTTTTGAGAATTTTTGAAGGGTTAATACAAGTCATTTTATGACTGTCCCAAGAGGACTGTTTTTGCAGTCATAAGCATGGTGCTAGTGTCCAAGCAAGTTGGTGCTTTGAATGAGTCTTGGTAGTTAATACCTGATGGAAAAACCTTTGAAATGTTGTAAGGAGGCCTCCAAGTCAGTGGTTGAGTGTTTGAAGCAGTCTTTATTAATTTGTCTTTAGGCCATTAATGTTGCCTTTCCTAGTTTGAATAACACAAGTCTTGTAAGCCTCGTGAATTGTTGCATTGTTGAGCCTCTGCAAAGGAGTTGTTATGAACATTCAAGCCTCAAGACAAGTCTGCCATGAAGTCTACACTTCTCCAAGGTGTGTTGAATCAAGCCTCAAGAGTTCAATGATTAGGGTCTAGAGTGGAGCACTTAGGTGCATCAAATGAAGTTGGTGTAAGAACCTCATCATTTTGAGTTGTTTTCCTAAAGAAGGTCCTTCCTCTACATCAGACTGTCAAGCTAGGTTGCATCAATTGTCATACCATAATTTTCTAGATCCAAATACCTAATAATATATATAAATATATAGACATAACATGATTGTTCTAGGGGATGCTACTACTTGTTTCATAAGAGAAGAGTGCTACTCTCCATCAAAAGCATGGGAAGAGTTAATCTAAAAAACTATTAGAGATAAATACTAATTAGTTTTTGACTTCTCTCGTCATCATTAAGGGATTAAGTATTAGTTCAATTGTAATTAGGAGTAAGGGTTGAGGATTAAAGGACTGTAATGTACTGTTAACCCCACTGCCACATGGACATTCATCTGAAAGACTATGAAGTCTTTAAAATATGGGTGTTGCAGCAATTGAGTCCTATTCCATACCCGAAAGCAATTATAACGTTCATCCATGCATTTTGTATATGTATGAACTACAATTATCACTACTCAATTCATGGTGATAATCAACATATATCTCATGTGTTGAATAGTGATAAGGCAAAGTGTCATTTATTAGAATATTTCTATAGTAATGACGTTGCACAAATATCAATTCCCAATCATATCTATCTCAATGCCCTTGACAAGATAATAGGCAAGAACCCAAATCTAAAATGTCATTCAGTGTAATTTATATGTTTATATCGTAATAATATTCACATACACACACATATCAATGATAGATGCACCCTAGTCAATACTACCTAAAACCACAAAGTTTGTTCACATATCATATCAACTTATGGAATTATATTAATGTGGTTATTGTGAAGAAATATGATCACTGTCCATTTTGCACATATTAGTTCACATAGTAAGAATACTATGTTCTAATTCAACTACCATTATAATTACCCTCATACATTTCATCATTGGCAACAGTTAGTCAAAATCAACTCTTTAAAAAGGATCACCATGCCCTATTGAAATGATAAGGTTCCCATTAGGATAAGTTAACAGAGTCAACTAGTAAAGAGTGGTTCCAAAAGGCATGTATATTAATAATTCCTACAATGTTAGCTCATCAACCAAGAGCTCTCAGTTAAGGTCTTTAACTATTTCTAGTTAACCTCCATACCCTATACCTAACCACTAATATCATGCAAAATATAGTCCTTAACATGGTGAAACAACACATCCTATATCGTGAAACCTAAAATATCAGTCACAACATACAAAAATTAAACCATCAGAGTGTTTTAATACAACATGTTACAAGTGATCATATGAGTTGTAGCCTAAACCACTATAGGGTGACCTCCTCCTTAAAGATTAGCCACCAATGCACAAAGGTAACACCTTTATCTCCTCAAGCCTTCAACCAATGTTCTATATGAAAATAAGTGTATCTAAGGGAATGAGTGGCTAATCAAACACTAATAAGTTTATAATTCTCTAATTCGTACCAACAAAAATCAACTACATGGGTAAGCTATTCCATTCCAAGGTGTGTCCAACCTTCATAGGGTAGTTGTTACTTTTAAGATTCCCTAATTAAGATACCTTGGTATACCAGCATTAGCATATCATACATGTCAATGTGAGATTACTCTAATCAACCCATATAGTTCAAGTATGGATCTAAATTCATGGATGTAATTTGTCAATACAAAGAACTATGATTTTTTATAGCTCAAGAAACACTCTAAGAATGTGATTGGAGACGAATAACATAAGAGACTATAATAAAACATTCATCTTAGTAATAAAAATTCAAGACATCTATTTATTTTAGGGATTCTCATTTTACAAGTAAGGGGGGGCTTTTCCTAGTAGGTATTTTGAAGATATAAAATGGATGGTGATGATGATGGAAGGTCTTTATGTTAGCACTCTATAAATTTTCAATGTTGCTAGAATAACTTCTCTTTTGGAACTTGTTAATAACTTGCCTTGGTTCAAAATGGTTAATATTAGTTAATGCTCTCCTTACCTGCTACGCATTGCTTTATGTTTCTCCTACCTAGACTCTTGGGACCTTTTTCAGTACATTTTTGCTTGTGCCGCTCTATTGGATATGTATGTTTAAATGTATGTATTTTTTGGGGGCCTTAATGGTTGGATGCGGCCCCTCTCTCTCATATTTAATATTTAATAATAATAAACAAATATTTAATATATAAAAAATATATAATAATATATATTTTAAATGGGCACAATAAATCGAGTGCCCTCCCTTATCTTCACATGTCGGCTGCTGGGGAATTAAATAAAACCATATATATGTTCCTCCTCTGTTACTACCGTTATTCAGTTGTAAGAAGTTTGGTTGTTAATATAGCAGTATTTATTCTGTTAAATCCAAGAGGGGTTTGAGGAGGTTTAGAGAAGAAGAAAAAGATGCAGATATTCGTGAAGACCCTGACAGGAAAAACAATCACCCTTGAGGTTGAGAGCAGTGATACAATCGACAATGTCAAGGCAAAAATTCAAGACAAGGAGGGTATACCACCAGATCAGCAGCGGTTGATATTTGCTGGGAAACAGTTGGAAGATGGACGAACTCTTGCAGATTATAATATTCAGAAGGAATCAACGCTGCATTTGGTGTTGAGGTTAAGGGGAGGTATTTCCATCAAGGTGAAAACCCTTACCGGAAAAGAGGTAGAGATTGATATTGAACCCACTGATACCATCGAGCGGATCAAAGAGCGGGTCGAGGAAAAGGAAGGAATACCACCTGTACAGCAAAGGCTCATCTATGGTGGAAGACAAATGAATGATGACAAAACAGCCAAAGAATGTGCTATTGAAGGGGGTTCTGTTCTCCATCTTGTGCTGGCATTGCGTGGTGGTTGGTAATGGAATTGTTTAGAAATATATTTTTATCAAGCACCAGTCATAGTCGTCATTGTTCTGTATGCAGCAAGTCATAATATGTTGTTTGTATCCCTGTTATTGTCAAGGCTTGTATTTGGAAGGAGTGAAGAGATATTTTTAAATGAAAGGAATGATTTTTTTTTTTAACCTAAACATTTGCATCTTTAACAGGGGTGGAGTGGTATTCTTTATAGGAAAATAATAATATTATTAATTTAAATGTATTAATTATGATTTGATATTTTTACACCATAAAGATTTCATTTGTGGAAAGTTTTGATTTTTCACATTATTGATTTTTGGTGACTTGAAAATGGTTTAATAGCAAGTTAGAAAGTTGTTTGTCGCATAACACAGTCCCTATTAGCAATGGATAACATTCATTATCTCTATTGCAGGTTATATTGAAGCCCTCTTCAAGCACCAAGCCAAGTGGGGGATCAAGTTCTTGAAATTTTCCACTAGATCATGCCTTCTCCTAGAGTAGATTGGTTATTTACAGTGAAGTTGGACATCATTTAGTAAGTTTAAGCTATGGTTATTTTACTATGAATCTTTAGAATCTATGTATCAAGAACCATTAGTGCTAGGAGCTTTACTATTAAAAACATGGAAATAGAAACAACAGTGCCTCTAGAAGGTTTTTGTTAAACATCCCATGTGAGATTTTCTAGTCTACACCCCAATAATGTTTTTGATAGCAAGCCCTCCATAATGGAGTAGACAAAAATATATATTTTTTTTCTTGGTTTGAATATAAGTATGGCCCCTAAGGCCAATTTCATTGATAAAAAAATCAAACAATTCTTAAGTAAAATTAAATAATGTAAAAAAAAAACAAGTGTCCATGTAGTGGCAAGTACATCGCTTTGTAGTATTGTAATAATCCCATTTATTTTATAACTAAGAAATGTTAGAATTTTGGAAGAATATTAATTGTATGATAACAAGTATTTTTTTTTTGTTGATTATATAAGTATTTTAAATTTTGATTATTATAATGTATTATGTTAATTAATGTATTAAATTTCAATCTAGTATAGATATATTAAATCTATCTCCATTAAAAAATAAAAAATATGTGCTATTTTATTTTTATAATAGTTGGATTTTTTTTTAATTTAAAACTAATTTGAAATTTTATTTATTTTTACTTAAGTGATATTTTATTTAGTTAAAGATATATTTTATAAATAATTATTATGTAAATAAAAATAACTCACAAAATGGTGTGTTTTATTCTTGATTATTAGAGCATGGGTAAATATATTCCCATACAAACGATTGGTATCATCAATGAGTTATTTTACATCAGTTTGTTTTTTAAAAATACTAATGAAAGTTAATCTATGTAATGATGGATTACTAGCAAGACAATTTTAAAGAAAAAATAAGTGCCTGGGTTAGAAGCATTGAACTATTTCTATGTGTAACTGTGATTTTGGGAATAAAACTGAGAGATCTTTGTCCATCGTTTGTTGCTTAAGCTAATAACACAGCTCAATGTTTTGTCTACATGTCCTGATTACACTTGTAATTTTTCTATTGTTTAATATATTTTTCCAGTTATTACTTAACTATTATTTGAGAGCAACAACCAATTATTTATGTATACACTCTTCAGTTAAAGATTAGATATTTAGTTGCTCCTACATATAGATGAACACCCAAGTTTTAGTTCCTATACATATAGAACACTCAAGTTTTAATTCCAAATTTCTAACAAAAAGCATGATTCTAGGAAACAATATTGTCTTTGAGATTCCATCTTTGTGTTACTTGCATCTAAGAAAGTGTAATGCCTATGTAGTAATACATTTAATATTTGTATCCCATTTCTCCATGTTTTAGCAAAGAGCGTGTTTCTAAAAAATAATATTACCCTTTAGATTGCATTCTTTTGTTATTTGTATCTAAAATAGAGTAATCTTTGTAGTTGTACACTTAATATTTGTATCACATAATTTTTATTCAAAAAATAGTTAAATTATTCAATAATGTTTGATATGGACACTAATTAAAAGACATAAGTGACATAAACTCTCCCTCTAATATACTAATTTTTAACACAATCTAGTTGCTTTAGTCATGAGACCCCCAAGTTGTCTTGTTGAATCATTGCCATAATATATACGGAGTTTTGTGGTGAATGTCAGATTCGGAAAATGTTTTCACCGTTAGGGTTTGTTATTTTCACGGGTCGGTAACTGTTAGTTTACGAATGCTCACTCTCTGGTTGCCCAATCCTTGCGTCATTACCCACAATATAAGTGGGTAATCCCCCAATGTACCTAAGAAGGGACTTGCATCACTGGTACTGATAGATGGAATCATATTTGCAGTTTCTCTAGCAATTTTACTGGTAGCAGCGCATTTGTTTTACTAAAAAATTTCAAGATGGGACTCTTTGTAGGAATGTCGGATTCAAGGACAATAGCTATCCCAGTGATGAATGGCCATGGCAGCTGACTGCATTTTAGAGACTAAGTTTCACAAGCATAGACATGCTGGTCTGCATAAATGAAAGCAACATCATAGGAATGGGTGGAACAAGAACCGTTTACAAGGTAGAGATGCCCGACGGTGAGATCGTTGCAGTGAAAAATCTTGGAGAAGCCATGAAAATGCTAAAGATTACAAGGACCCAGGCTTCCTAGCAGAGGCAGATGTCTAGGGAACTTTAAGACATAGAAATATACTGAGACTATTGGCCTATAGTTACAACAATGTTGGAAATGTAGTACTCCATACAATACCCTTCACCACATACAAGAAGACGTGGATTTTGGACAGGCAATGAAGATAAAAACCTATTTGAAGACAAAATAGTATTCCATTCTTTACAAACTATGTGAAACTGGGAGACGGATTGCAAACATGAATTCCTTAATATGCTGAGGTAGCTCAGATACACCATGCTACTCTCTGTCTCCTTGTCTCCTTCAGCTCCAGAAATAAAATTTCCCATCATACTTTTCAGATCCCACACTAAGGTAGCTCAGATACACCATGTTACTCTCTGTCTGCTTGTCTCCTTCAGTTCCAGAAATAAAATTTCCCATCATACTATTCAGATCCCATGCTTCCCATTCATGGATCATATTCTTTCAAGCCTGGATTAAGTATGCTCTATATTTCCTTTCTCTGAGTTCACCAAGCTCCCAGATTGACTAGTTTTATAGGTTTTTGGCACGGAAAGCTTTGGTTAAGGGGCATGTGGTTAAGAGAAGATTATATGGAGAATTCTAAAACATAATTTTAAAAGGATAGAAGAAAATACTTGCAATTCAACTCTCTTATTAAAATAATACCTTTTGAAAATATGCCTTGGAAAAATGTGTTTGATGAATGTTGTAAAAGTTTTTACATGAACTCTACACTAAAGATTTATGATACCATTCTTGCATCCTGCATAATTTGAGATATCCTAACTCTAACCCTAACCTTAACCCTAAGCCTAATTCTAACACCAAGCCTAACTTTAACCCTAACCTAGCCCTAAATTCTAACCCTAACCCTAAGCCTAATCCTAACCCTAACCCTACTACTAACCATAATTCTAATCATAATCCTAACTATAATCTAGCCCTAACCCTATTTCTAATTTTAACCTTAAACCTAACCATAATTATAACCTTAACCCTAACAATAATCTTAATGAATGTGTAAATGAACGTTGGCATTCACTCTATGTACATGCATGTATGTGTGTACATATGTGTGAAAAGTTAATTTGGGCACACTTTGTCTAAATGGATGCATGTGGAAGTAGATTATATGACAGAATGCACACACAATACATCATGAAAATTACCCTCACCAATAGCAATAGATCCCTTTCCAACCATATTCATATAAGTATTATTACCCATCAAAATAGGTGGCATATCAGAAGTCTCAAAAGTAGAAAATATGTACTGTGAGGAAGCCATGTGATGAGAGACTCCTGAATCAATTAGCCATTTACTTGATCCATGAGATGTAGTTGCACAAAGTACCTTACCTTTGTATTTTTTAACCCCATTAGCAATGCATGCATGTCCTTTCTTAGTAGATCCTGACTATTTTGATGAAGGAGTAGGAGATTGTGAACTAGAAATCAAAGCAAAAGGACTTACATTGAGTTTCTGAACAAGATTCCTCATCTCATCTGTCTATTTTATCTTGGATGATGTGTTTTGATTTGGTTGGAATTGATTGGTTCTGGATGATTTGTTTGATTTGATTTGATTAAGGTAGGATGATCGACTTGGATGAGTAAATGGGATAACTTGATCAAGGTTGATTTTGGATGGAAGGTAAGGTATGATGATGAAGAAGATGTATCTATGTGAGATGGTTAATGGGTCACAAGAAAAGGTTAAAATGAATGTCATGGGAATAGCCTAATGGAGTTATAATATTCTAATGTCAAATGTAGATAAGATTTTGTGATTTTGAGGATGTGAGTGGTGGTCAAATGAGGTGATGAAATTGGGTCAATGTCTGATTTTGATAACAAAAGTGAATATTCTTGGATTTGTATGACTTCAGAAATAGGTGCAAAGACAAAAGGTAAAAGCGTTGATAAATGAATCTACATGTTGATAGATGGCATGTATGTGTTAAATCGATTGGTCTAAGCACTAAAGTTGTAGGTATAAGCACTAGCAGATGATCTAAGTACTAGTTGGTGTTTGATAGGCACTAAAGGACAATTCATCTCAATTTTGCTCTAGGTGCTAAACAATCTTGTAAGGGCACTGATACTCATGTTGTAAGCATTGTGGGATAGCTTCATGCGCTAATGGAGTGTGCTTTGGTTTTCAAGATGTTTGTTGGGTTGACATGGTAAGAGACATTCAAATAAACAACCAGAATGGTTGATTTAACAATTTTGGGAATAAGGTTGATGGATTTCATGGGTATCGCACAAAAAGACATGCCAAGGAGTTGATCACAATCCTATATTATTCAAGTGGGAGTGACATACCTTGTGGATCTCATGAAATGGTTGTGGATCAATCTCAACTCAAATTAGAGAAGTGATTCTCACTCTCATTAATACCATAATGCTATAGCTTGGATATATAGGAAATATATGGTCATGTACCACCATATACCCCTTACCTTGGAGACTTTCATCTTACCCAAAGTATCCCCTATCTCAAGTATAACAATATGTGCATGAGCTTCTTCCCCTCCTACTATAACGGTGCACCACAAGGTATGATGGCTGAAGGTCTTAACTAGGTTCAACAAGTTGCTAAGGGATGTCCCAATATACAGTAGGAACGGGGGATGAATCTATGAAGGGGGGTGTCCCAAGTATCCAACCAAGAGTGCCAACCAAACCAAATCTTGGCGGATCGATGGTCTCAAGGTTTTTACTTAGACCGAATGGGATCCTTCCTTTGAAATGAATCTTTCAATTCTCATAACATTTACATATCGCACCAGAACACGCGGTTGAGGTTGTCCCCACAGTGATGAAATCCAAGGCAAGCCTCATAAGGGGGAGAAATATTGATCACTTTTGATCCCCAAGATCACATGTAGCGCAAGGGGAGAGCATATGTGAACAATACCCTAGGATCAACAAAATAACAAAGAGTGTTCAAGGAAGGTTTTTGATCCCCAAGATCACCCAAGGGTGCGAGGGAAGAGCATACACTTTCATATTACTCAAAAACCATGACAAACAAATTAATTTACCAACTAACTAATTTAGTGCCTAATTCTAGTTGAGAAATTGGTCTTTGACATGTGGGGCTGCAAGCACAAATCGTTAGTACTATTTGAAAACAAGTGTCTTGGACAATCGGAATATGCTGTGAAGTCAAAGATTAGTCGAACAAAATGATGACAAATTGAAAGTTAGTCCCAAATAGACATAGGCACTAAAAAAATCTATGTTAGTGCTGATGGAGATACATGCTAAAATAGGCAGTAAAAGCGCTAAAATAGAGACTATAAGCGCTAAATCAGCGATTTTTAAATGTTATAATTGTTGTTTTAAGCATTGAAACAAGAGGTAGAGATGCTAAAAAAGCAGCCCTAAGATCTAATATAGAGAGTATAGGTGCTACAATAGAAAAATAACTGCTAAAATACTGAAAACAAAGACTTAAACATGATCATATGGGCATTGATTCCTTCTATACAAATGTTGATTTAACACCACGAGAATGATAGCTTGTAATTTTGATAAAACCTACAAAACAAAATGTTAAAATCCTGCAAAATAATTTGTTAGACCTATTAGGGGCAGAAACATAAATCAATTTGAACCATTAAGCATCAAATGATGTTTTAAATAAAGGTTAAATTGACTTGAAAATAGGTGCTAAACCATGGAATATGGGTGCTAAACTACAAAGGACTCTTGCAGATAGAATGTTAGTAAATAATTAGTCTCTAAAATATGTTGGTTGGGAACTGAATCAGTGTTTGAAGAATGATCACTTGTAAATTTGCTAAAACCTTCAAAAATAGAATGCTAAGTTCTGTAAAATAGGTCATTAAGGGTCATTAGAAGCCAATAAAATAAGATTAATCCATTTAAACATGAAACTTTAGCCAAGACAACAATAGAAACTTCACTAAATTAGATAGTAATCCATGATATACAGGTGCTACTTCATGGAGTTTCGGTGCTAATCCCTAAAAAATAGGCACTGAAAAGGTGAAAGTTTGCCACAATAGGAAACATGACCTAGGGGCTATCCAAAGAGGCAGAGGCACTGAATGGTGAGGTGTAATCATTGATCCACAAGTGAAAGGATGACTATAACTTGCACAAAAAAATTCAACAAAACATTCACAAAAATTAAAGTTAGGGAGGTGGGTGTCCTACCGAATGTGCCTAAAATATGAGTATTAAAGAGATAAACATAAAAGAATTGTTAGACAAGCCTAATTCACCCTAATTCATCAATCTAAGTCACCTCAAGACTAGGCTAAAGATAAATACACTAAACTAACTAAATTGCACCCTATCCACTATGCAATGCTCTTGATTTACCCTAAGATATACTAGATTATATGCAAATTGCTATTACTATGTCAAGTGCTCAATGAGACAGAATTTCATTACATTCAAATTGCTTGTTGTAAATGGAGGGGAAGGGCTCAATTTATAAGTTTTTAGAGGTGAGGATCGAGGGCTACGATTAAATTTGAGGATCAAGGGCTCACATTGCTTGAAAATCCTCAAGCAAGGAGAATTGGACAAATGGCACTAGGAGATTGCATGAGAATGATACTCCAAAATTCAAGGAAAGATCAAGAGTTGAGATTGAATGGTTGAATGCATGGATGGATAGGATTGGGTAGGTGTATGACATGTAAGGCCTTATTTATGAAAAGACATGGTTTGGATTTTGTGAGAAATTTAAAATTGGGAGGAGAGGACAAGTGGAATTTTTAATTCCATGCAATAGTGTCACATGTAATTTAAAATTAGAGGAATAGTGGAAAGAAGGGAAAGTATGACAAAAGGAAGATTTTCCCATACTTCCAAAGTACCACTTGTTATGTACATGCATGTACATGAGATGACAAGTGACATTCTAGAAGCATGGGGGAAAGGGGTAATCTAGGTTTAAGTTTAATTAACCCATGTGCACATATTTAGAAGAAATTAATGATTGATTACAAAAGTAATCAAAGTGGATAAATTAGGTAATTAAATAAATAGTTATATTTATTTAATTTTTTGGAGATGAATGTGAACTATAGTCTTTAAATGAATATTTGATTTTTGGACTATAGTAGAAGAAATTGATTTTTTCTTGTGATGGGAAGAGACAGGAAAATATTAAGTAGATAATTACAAATTATTTAATTAACATATGTGTTGGATGGAATAATGGAAATTTTTTAATTTTAATTGATCCATTGTGTGAATAATGATGGAAAGTAGTTGACCATTTTAAAATGTCTACATTTCTGTCCCAAGTGAGTTCTCTTATAGAAGTGTTATACATCTTGATATGTGAATTAGGTTCTCCTTCTCCTTTGAACTTTGGAAGATCCAACAATAGTCATGGTAACATCACACTTCTTATGGCCATGTCAAGTGGTTTCTTCAAATATTCCAAATATGTCCCTAAAAAGGCCCTTTATGATTGTGGAGTTGATAACATTAACCCCATGGGTAGGCTTTGATAGTGCAATGCCATAGCTTTATTTGCTTGACTACCTTGGACTGTTCTAGAATTTTGAATTGGAGGGTTCCTATTTGAGAGTGTGTCATTACTCCCGTTTTGTGATTAGTAGTTAAGGTAAGGGGGATTCTTAGATGCCTCCTGGTCTTGTTTGACTCTAATGTGTTCTTGTGACTTTTGCCTTCTCTCTGGGATGTGTTGTTCTTTTTCGAGAGTCCTAATTCTTTTCACTAATGTTGAGATGAGATCTGTAGGTGTAGGGCCTCTTGGCACTTCCTCATTTCTAGGGACCTCATTTCATATGTTGTCATGGTGCAAGCATAACTATTGATGAAGAAGAAACAAAATCAGATGAGGCAATAAAGAAGATGAAGAGTGAGGCATCAAAAGCCTCACAAACTAGCAAAAAGGGGCCCTCTGACAAGAATAGAGTTGGGAAAGGATTAAAGCAAGAAGAGATTTAGATAGAGGAAGCTACTATAAGTCTTGAAGATGTTCTCAAATCCATAACAATTGACTAAAATATGAAACCCATAGCTTAGTTGTATGATGAATACAATGATCCAGACAAGAGAATTATTGAGACTATTGTTGTAGAATATCTAAACATCTACAACAAGGCCCTAATTGAAATTATTACCGATCTACCGCACAACCTGGGTAACGTAATGAGTACAAGAAAAGAAACAGCTATGGTAAAAGATGTTAAGCTGAGAAAGCACTCCTTGATACGATTATGTCCACGGATCACTCCTAAGGAGAAGATCAAAATCTCAAAAGAAATTAAAGATGCCTTCAAAACCAAGAAAATAATGAACTTGTTGATGTTGGGAGAAATTGACAAAGTGGTTAAGGAAACATAGGAAATCACCCTAGCAGCATTATAGAAAAACAATATTCCCACTATATGTGACAACAAAGAAGCAAATGATGAGGACATATCTCTATCAGAAATAAGCCAAAATCAAGAATCTGAAAAGAGTGATCAAGTCCACAACATTGATACAGTGGATATGACAGATCAAGGCAATATTGAAATTGATTCACCTTCTGTATAACCGGAGAAAGGTGAAGAGATCAAGGAAGAGAAGAAGGACTCCACTCCAGAGAAAAAACATAGATCAACAAGAAAATAAGGGCATAGAACCTCTGGATCAAAGTCAAGGAGAAATATCAGAGAATGCAAGAGATACTGCAGATATCTCTAATAGGCAACAGATGGTAGAGGAATTTGTACTCCCTCAAGGCCCAATGAACTTGCCCTCATTGTCACCTTTCCAAAAGTTCAAACTAGTATATATGGTTAAGGCCAAAGCACAGGAAGAGTTGTTACAATCACATGGTCAAGATAACAAATTGATAAATGAAACATCTACTGTCTTGGAAAAGCTTCTAGTGCCATCACTTCAAAGGGATATCTCATTATCCCCTACTAACATTCTCAAGAAGCTATTAAATTCTATAAGTATACATTTTGAATCTTTTGAAAAATCTACGGAAGTAAAAGTAAGGAAAGAAATTGATGATATAATATTGGTTGCGTTGAAGAGCATGATAGATCAAGACAAAGTTTTTTTAGATAATGGAATTAAGAACATACAAACGAGGCACAAAATATCAAGGACAAATTGACACACCATCAGATCCTCAGAAGGCAGAAAAGATAGTATTTTTAATAAATAACCACATCCAAATTCTAGAAAGTGCAAGAAATAGATGTAATGGAGAGATAACGCTAATAAAGACTATCTATAGTGACATTTTACCTTCAAACACAAATTAAGATAAGGGTTGTTCTTGTAAATATGCGGTAGAGTATATAAATTTTGGAAATTTTGGAAATTTTGAATTTTGGATCATACCCTTTGCCATTGCCGTCAAAGGGGGAGAAGTGGACCAATGAAAAATGGATAATCATCTCAAGGGGAGCAAGGAAGAACAATGCACATAGTAAAAGGGAGTAGTCAAGCATTTTTCACTAAGTGTTGCCATCAATGCCAAAGGGGGAGATTGTTTGCAAGAGACACTGCTCTAGTATGGATATATATGTTATCATTGATGGAAACAAAGCTCAGAGATCCTATCACCATGATAGGGAGAGATATTTTTAGAAGAACATATTAGATTCCAAGTCTGGTTGTCATGAAATGGATAAGTATGGAAAATATGCAGAGAAGAAGACAGAAAGTTAGCAAGTATGCCTCCGTAGATAATGATCTGGTAATATGGTTCAAGTATGATGTTTGTTGATGTTTGATAATATTATGCCTCAGATATTAAGTCCTTATTCTCTCCAGAAGTCATCTTGAAGAAATGTCTAAGTCCGGGAAAGCAAAGGTATATCAAGAACAATGAACAGGGTCTAGTGCAGAGGTTTGCATTCCTCCATAGTTAAGTATTTCATTATGCAGTTTTGAGATGTTGTAAAGACTTATATGAAACTTCTTATTCCAGAGTTAGGTCTAAAGTTCACTGGAAGGATAGATACAAGTGGCTAAGTATCAGCATAGTCTTTGACAGAGATAGAGTTTAAGTTCTGATGGTCTACATTTCTCCTCAAGATGATATAATGCCTTTCAATTCTTAGGGTAAGATTGGGAATATATAAAGAGTCCTTGAAATGATTTGGAAGGTGTTTTGAGATCCTTAGTAAAAGTTGTAAGTTAGCAGATGAAACGGTTAACCATGCACTTGAGGAACAAGCCTACTGGTGAAGAAAATCCTAATGCAGAGAAGAGTTAATATGTGAAGGATCTAGTTAAGTGATTGAGTGGTTAGAGTTGACCCATGTGAATATGTTTGGGAAAATATTTGGGTCTGCATAGCACATAGTGCATTGGATTGACCTGACAAGGTACATCTTTTTATGTACACATTTCATTCTTGGATGCCAACCTGACTATGGATCAAATCATGATGCGGATATATATGAGCAATGAATTTTAGTTGTGTGTAGAGTATTGATGAGGATAATAATGAAAATACGTGAATAATAGAGCAGTAACATAGATAAGAGAGAATGAAGACCTGGGATTTAGAGTTCAAGCATTTAACGGATGCACTTGGCATAAAGGCAGATGCTTAAGCAGTATATAGTTTCATGTTGGAGAAAATTATTATAGTGAGCTAGCAGTGAGATTTCATTAGGGTTTAACATCCCTTAGGGTTTAACAACCCTTATTGTAATCTTGCTAGGTTTAGGGTTGAGGGAGTGAGCCTACTAAACTTAGTTGTACATCATGGTTGTGAGCCAGCATGTTATAGGCTCGTGGAGTGACCAAGCTTGAACATCATTTTTTAAAAGATTGCAATATATACTTGAGAGGTAATGTTACACCCCATGTGTTTGTATCTACTTACTATTTACCTAGTTTGGTTAATTTGTTTGGAAATTGAGTGATTATGGATTTCTGTAGCTGTATATGTGTTTTTATCCACTTACTATAGATTGGATATTTTCTAAAAATTAAAGTATTTATGAATCTTGCATCTATGTGTGCTATCTATTTTGAATGCAATATGATGATAAAAAGAATCATGCAATGCCTTGTATTAAATGTGGTTATTGTTAATTAATGATTATGTTTTGATCAATTAACTAGTCTTGCGATGATCTAAGTGGATGCAGGAACATGTTGTCCCTCCAGAAAAGAGGGGAGGTATCACTCAGGAGAAGGACTTGGTATGGTAAACGTAAAAGAGAAACCTAAATTGAGTAGCATAGACTCACATCCTATTTGACTTAGGTTGATTCGAGTCAGTGTGGGTAGAGGTAAGTGAGCTGAGTTATGTATCCTGAGTCTTGATTGGATGTTCGAACCTGAATGTTGTTATGTGTTTGGTTTCTTTGACTTAATTAATGATCATACAAGTCCTCGATACATTCTTATATGTGAGTTGAAATGAGCATGAAAATATGTAGGTAGACGTACCTATGTATATTCACGAGCATATTACTCATAGGTATGGAAATGTCATTTGGCTTATGCATGAATTATCATCTCTTTTGTGATAAGCCTATGAAGATTTTACGACTTTATATGCATTTCTTGATTATGAGTTATATTTGATTTTACGATGATAAAATTATACATATGTAAATATATATAAATGTATATTTATCGTCTCTCTATATATGTATTTAATATAAATATTATTATTATTTTCTCTTAATTGTAGAAATATAATTTTATCATTTTACGGAATTTGTTTTTCGTAAATATTGTTTTATAGTAGGTAAAACAATAAATTTATATATATAATAGATTAAATAAAAATATATGTAATAATAAGATAAGGGTAGTTTTCTTTTGAAAGGTAATAATAATAATAAATATAAAAAATAAGTAATAAGAATTTAAAGTTTTTAATAAAAGAAAATTATTATTATAAAAGTATAATAATTAAGGAAAGGTTTTAGAGTGCTTTTAAAGAAGGGGGATATGTATCTTATTTCAGTCTTAATGGAGATGTATTAATTCTTAAAGGCACGTGGGCCCTTTCTTTAAAACCTCTTAAACTTCTTTTTACTTGTTAAACTTTTAAACTGTTTTGGCTTACGGGCTCCTTAAACCTTGTGTTTAGTTAATAATTTTAATTTTATATTTTATATTTTTATTTGTAATTTTTATCTAACACCTTTTTTTAGAAGGTTGTTTGGATTTATGAACTAAATTTAGATTTTGGTTAGCATGTCTCTATAGTGTCAACATAGTTGAGTTGATTAAGCACGTTGACATTATATCGACATTTTTCAATTGGTTATGGTATAAAAGGGGGTACTCTCCCTAATTTTTAGGGGCACCATTTTCTAATCAAGATCTTTTCTTTTTCAAATTTAAATTTTGCATTTGTGTCAAAAATTTGTCATTTTGTTAAGTGGATTTAATTGGAAGAGTGATCTAGAGCATTGGAAGGTCGTTAGTAGAAAGTATCTGATCCATTTGGAGCTATATTCTCAGGCATGGGAATTATTTCTCCTTCTTTATGATTTTCATGTTTTCAAAATATTATATGATGTATTATTGTTAAGTGATTGCAATATTGAATTATTGTTGTTAATGTCTTTTGATTGTATCATAGTTTATGTATATATGGATATATATATTTTTCTAGATAGTAAACTTGTATTGTGAATGTGAGATAGTGTCTATGGTTTGGTTTTTGCCTAGATAGTTTTGTGAATCAATCATTGATTGGTATTTATCTAAGAAAATTGTACAAGGGGAATGATAGTGAGAATAGGACTCAAGTGGTATTACTTTGATATATGTAATTCCCCGTCATGCAACCCTAGAGAGTTAGACAAACAAGAGCAAAATTCTAGAATTAATTTATTTTTTGAAGCAAGAAAATGCATTAATCATAAAATATAATTATACTATTAACAACATTAAATAAAATGAACAGCTAACACCTCTAGGCGAACATAACTGCATCAATGAAAATAAAGTTAAAACCACACAAGTGATATACATAAAACTGCTATTACAGAAAGGTCCACTTTTACATTAGCAAGATAGATAAAATACAACGTTACAATACAAGATTACAAGACCGATCACGTCGGTTTACAAAGGAATGCATAAGAAGGTATACAACACCACTGAAGGTGGGAAGCAATCTGGAACTGGAACACCTCTGGTCAGGACTTGAACTAAAACTCCAAAAAGGCCAATGGATAGCTCTGCCACCCAACCATGTGGAACCCTGAGGTCCACCCCTCCAAGCTAGGAGATAACAACGAGGATTCCACTAAACCAAGAAACAACATCCAAAAATAAAAGAACGACAACTGACTTGACACAATCGACCATACCAACAAAGCTACACAAGACAAGACATCACTCTAGAGGTACAACCAAAAAGAAACAACTGAACTGCGTAAGGAGAGTGTCATCGCATGGTCCTAGCATGGGTTACCCAGGCTATCAATCAGTAGAAGCTGGCCCCCATCTATGGGTACCCTGGCAGCCTCTCTCTAGGCACTGGCACCATAGGGTGACACATGTGGAGCCGACAGGTCCTCTCATGGAGACAAGGAGGTCGGCCTTGCCAACCAGGCCTTCTCATCCCTTCCTTGGCCTGTAAGAGCACTCAAGGCATCGGTGAGGTCTCTTACTTATCTTGTTAAGTGTTTTAATACCCCAACACTCTTGATTAAGTTATTAAGTTTTCCACATGCTTACAACTTTCATGGGGTTACCCAGGCGGCCTCTCACTAGGCACCGGCCCCACCATGAAATCCACTCCCTTAGCATTCCTTGGTCAAACATACATACCACAACATGCAGGTAAAAGTCACCAATCAGATCCGAGCCATAACTTACGCCATTCACTAGGCCACAACAATAAAACCATAGATTCCCTTCAAAATTTGAAGCAACACAATCTAGAAACCAATTACTATATCCAAGAGTCCATTTCCCCATTCATTTCAAGACACGAAAATCCAGTGAACACATTACATTGACATGCCATAAATTTTTTAACCAAAACCAAGAACTACACCTCTGGAGTGAGGTACATGACCAATGATAAGGTGACCATTATCTGACAAGGACAATGCTTTCATGTCTTAACACCAAGTACAGATGACACCCCTCAAGATTTCCTACTTCCTAAATAACCAAAACATAGACCAACACCACTCCAAAGTAACATAATAATCCAATACAAGCATAAAGATACGACAAGGAGGGAAAACAAGCATATGAAATTCAATGAACTCCTAATTCAATCAATAAAATCAATTTATGAGATTTTAACTTTATTTCAAATAACATTCTAGTTTACGGAATAATAATTTCCCTACAATTCCAAGATAAACCTCCTACCTAATTTCATAATGATTGCCATTCATCTATGCCATTATAAATATTTGCAAGCATGAATTTTCCATCTAAGATTTACTAATGATACATCCTAATATAAACAACTACAAGATAAAATTATTCTTGCTATAATAATAAACTTTCTGTCGATCACTTACTACCACAACTTCTATTTAAACAACTACAAAATACCAATATATTTTCTTAAGAACGTAAATTCTCATCTAACATTTAGCCAATACAACTTCACATCAAACACTATACATATTACAATTACAAATCAAACATTATAAACCTATATAATTTCCTATAGGCATAGATGCCCAACTAACATTTTACCAAATATCATTTCAAATCAAAAACACTATAAACGTATATATTTTTCTAACATTTAACCCCTTATAAAATATCAAATCAAACTTATGTATTTTCCTATGAGCATGGATTACCATCTATTATTTAACCACTTAAGATTTCTAATATAAACAACTACCATGATATCTATTTCTAAAAAAAAAGACTTATTTCCATTATATATTCTAAGCCTACAATTTCTAAACAACGAAATTAAGAATATCAATAACAAAATTATATTTAATGAAATGAGCACAACTTAATTTATTAAACTTCTTGCATATACTAAAAAAAAGACAACATTAATTAAATAAATTAAATTCTAAAATTATTCATTACTAACAAATGAACCTTCTAATATCATCTTCCTTAAAAAAAAGACTTCTTTCCATTATATATTCTAAGACTACAATTTCTAAATAACCAAATTAAGAATAACAATAACAAAATTATATTTAATAAAATGAGCAAAACTTAATTTATTAAACTTCTTGCATATATTTAAAAAAAAAGACAACATTAATTAAATAAATTAAATTCTAAAATGATACCTTACTAACAAATGAACCTTCTAAAATCAACTTCTCCCTAATATTGACTTAATAAATCCAAACTACAATCACAATTTAGAAGTTTCCCTACAAACAAGATCTCCTCCAAGCATTCTATTAAAAAATAAACACAACAATTAATTATTTTATATGAGCTGAAATTGAAATAAATTTCAAGATTTCTATCATATGGTATTCATTAAATAAATTTCAGATTCAAAGCAAGATACAATCACATCATTTTTATTCAATAAATTTTAGGCTCAAACAAGATACAATCACATTATTTTTATTCAATATATTTCAGGCTCAAGCAAGATGCAATCACATATTTTATTTTATTTTTATAATTTTCAGGCTCAAACAAGATACAAAGAAGTCAAAGAGGAATTCAAACAATTCACAAAAGTTGCAAGCTTAAAGGAAAGGTAAGAACTAGAAATTTCAGGCACAAAATAAGATCCAAAGAAACCAAGGAAGAGGCCAATGATTCACACAAATTGCAGATTTACAAGAGAATTAAGAACAACAAATTTCATCCAAAAGAAGGCAAGGAGAGGACTGTACAACAGCTGTACAATGTCCCCAAGATAGGGCAGCAAAACTTAAAAAAACTAATTTGCATCAGATTTCTCCTATAGCCGTATGGTCTAGGTTTGTCATAGAGGAAAAATGTCATAGAGGAAAAATGAGCAGAGGTTTGTCATAGAGGAAAAAAAATGAGCAGAAATTTAATCACAGGAAAAACAATAAGGATGGGATCTCCTATGCCATACGATCAAAGGCAAAAATTGAGATTTTTCTCAGTCTACAACAACATACTCATGCAATCAAAGACTTCTATTGCTCAGGTAATACAATTTGTGTGAATTACCATATAGTTAAATTGATTTTTAAGGAATAAAACCATAGATTCAAACTGAGTTTTAAAACTATTTCAAAAGATGAATTAAACGGTATCTTTCGGCCAACAAGAAATTTTTAAAACAGATTGAAGGAAATTGTGAAGAAAACTTAACAAGATTTGGTCAAATTCCTAGACATGATTGCAGGGTAACTTTCTAGAGGAAGTAGTGTTGGAGGCAAAAGATCTTCATCAGGGTTACATAGATAAAAGCAAGGCATTCAAGGTAAAAAGGAAACATGAATAATATGAGAACCAAATCAATGGTTGCAAGCACTAATAGGTTGCCAAGGAAAATATATGTGAAAACCAAACCACTTCTTACAAGGCATTTTACCTCTATCAGAGAGATAGAAATGTGAGATCAACATGTTAACACCGAGTCATCTATTTTACAAGATTGTGATCACAAGGCAGGGTTACAAATGATTGAGCTAATGATTTCAAAAGGATTAAGACAAAGGCTAAACCAGAAGAATCCATCTTGGAGGAATCTACATAGATTGGAGCAACATTCGACCTCACAGGGCACACAAGGATAATTTAAATTCCAATTAATTCCAAGTTACATGCAAGTTTCACACACAGGACATGCTAGTTTCACACACAAAACATGCTGAAATAAAATATAACTTACCAACTACAACAATTGTAAATTCACAGAGAGAGACAAATCACGTACCCGAAATTCAGTCCCACCTCAAACTTTCTCCAACTACTGCAACCAAATTCTCTATTCTTCTCCCCAATATCTCTGTGCTCTTTCCAACTCCCTTCCCAACAAAATTTTCCCCATATAAAAATGGTTCAACTCATAAAATTAATGTAGACATGCATTCGTTACCCAGCAACCCACTCCTCTGGAAATTTAAAATTTTACTAATAATAGAGATTCCAAATCTCCCAACTTCAAATTGACAACTCAAGGCATTTATTTCACATAGCAAAATTATTCTATATAAAATATACACTAATAATTACCCGTAACTCCAATTTATGACAAAAATATTCTTGGAAGCAGATAATTTAATTCTAGACTATTATAAAATTTAACCATAGTGTCATACAAAGTTCTAAGCCCAAAACAAATAATATCCTATAAACATAAAAGAAGCATTATTAGTTAATAATAAATCATTAAAGTATTTTCCAACCACACATGAATATTAAGCATTATCAAACACAACTCGACGATACTCCTCAACACAAGATTACCAAACCTAATAGGCAAGGACCAAGCATCACAACACGACTCGAGACCACAACAGAAGACAAGGACCGACCTAGTGGAATAGACCTCGTATTATCTCCCATCACTGATACCCATTGGTGTAAGAACCCGCTCAAACCTACAATATCAAGTGGAGTCAAGGTTCGGTACCTGCAACGTGTAACCGAGCAATTGGTTGTATAAAATCAAACACATATATGTCAACACACACAGAGAGTCAGAGAATCGTGGCATAGTAGGGTACTTGAAGTGAGTAGTACTACACTGTCTCTGCTCTTGAAATAATATCATAACAATTTTTATCTGAATTCAACCACCACAATTCAAATGACACATGATGATATTAATTCACATCATAACTAAAATAATAGTAGTGCCATCATAAACTCATAACACTTGTCTAATTATATCAGTCAAACATAGTTCATCAAAATAAACATAAATCATAACTTACTAATCAACTATCTCAGAATTGAATCAATGCAATGAACGACTAGCAACTGTCTCCGATTGACAGAGAGCAATGTAGAACCACCGCTATCACAAGCCAATGACAAGGGGGGGCACTACAATATATGTATTCTAGTAAAGCATGCAATAGGTTAACCTTGGGATATGTGATCCATGGAAGAGGTAGATAACCTAGAATAGAGTTTTATGTAATTGTTTAGTGGGGATATTCTTGGGATTTGTTGATCCATGGGAAAGGGGATATCCTATGTGTAGAGAATAATACATTTGTTAAGTGGGGTTATTCCTAGGATTTGTTGATCCATGGGGAAGGGAATAACTTTTGTATAGAGATTGTTGTCTTTCCCAATCAAGATAGAAGGGTGGGTGAATATGAGACAAGAAAACTTTGGCCAATGTGGTGTAAACTGCCAACGTAACTAAACAAGAAAATTATTTGAAGGACTATTATCCAAAACCTATCAAGTCAGTGGTTAAGAGTAAACAAACTAAGGATGCATAACGGAAAGATCTTGAGAGTTGGATTAAAAATGTAAAACCTTGATCAAATGTTATTAGACTAAGAACTCAGGAAGAGCAGTGTCTATATGAATTCAAGATCACTTTTTTATCTCAAGAACTTAAGGCACGTGTAGAAGCAACTGAGTTTGGAAAATTTAAGAAATTGTATCAATGATATGTAGATAAATTGGGTTCTTGTCTAACCCTAGATGGGTTGGAATGAGTCAAGAGAGATAAAAGGATCAATAAAGGACAAGTAGTGATGTATTGGCATTTAATGCTTGGAAAAATAGTACAGGACTTGGAAAATACTTTTTGATTTCTAAGATTTATGAGAAAACTAATTGCCATATTCAAAGAATCGTTCATAAATGAAGGAGAATAAGAGTTCCCTTATTAACTCATGAAGCCTATATGTAGTTGAGGACGTAAAAGAAGAGGATCCTCTCAGGCAATATTTTGATGAAAAGATTGGGATTAGTATCATTCTTTTGTTAAGAGTTCGCATGAAGTTTGCAAGATAATTCGTAGCAGTTGTAGGAGAAGTTATTAGTTATTTCATAGCTTTTGGACAAAAGTTGAGAGCTATGTAATTTGTCTCTTTGTGGAGATAGAAAGAATAATTACAATGGAGAATGAGATCATCTCTGAGATATTTAGACAAGTTTGTTTAACTAAACTATTCCAAGAGGTAGGGAATAGAGTTTTGTAAACAAAGGGAAGAAGTGTGTGTTCCAAATGAAGTTCATATGTGTCATTGTATCACCATCTTTGAACTTCATCTATGTGATGAATGATAAATTTTCCACGATGTAAGGGTGGATGTGTTTTAATCTTTTGATTTTTGGAGTATAGTGAAAGTCTTAAAAGACTTATTTATTTTATTGTGCTAGTAGCATGGTCTCTAAACCACTATAAGTTTTTTTTTGGAAAACTCAAGTGTAATACTACAATCTACTCCCTTGTTAGTGACTTAGACAGTCACTTAGTGCATAGTCAGTGCATCTTTTGACTATTGACACTTCTTGAATTTTTGGTGGAATTGCTTTTTAATACTTGCGAGAATTTTTTTCATTATTTTATTCCTTTATTCTAGAATGCTCTAGCCACCAAATTTTGAAGGTTATTTATTTATAACTAGTTGGTCAAAATTTGATTTATTAAGCTCAAACTCTTGACTTATTGTTGAAAATGAAATTGCTTATTCTTTGACATTGATTTAAGTTATTTTGGTGGCTATACTAGAACATTTTTGGGTTGTTCACTATGTTATTTGTATAAATGTTCACCTCTATCATGTCCTGGATGGGCCAAGGGAGTAAATTGTAGAAAATGCACTTAGTATATTCCTAACTATATGGATTGCTTATTCTTTAGCGCTAGAAGCTTAGCTTTTTATAACTTGGATTATCTCTCTGAGAAAGACTGTCAACTTTAACTGTTTGCTTTTGGTCTCTCCAACCAAATCAGAAGCCTTACTACTTTCTAAGGATTTGTCCTCGAAGTATATTGTGAATTCCACCATGTTGTTTAGGAATCCTTATGTTCCTCCTTTGGCAAAAGAAAATTATAATTTCTTTAAGTAATGATTCAGAGGAGTATGTTTCTGAAAATTAAGTATCTGAGGATAAAGTTGGGGGTTATTACCCATTCGAGGATAATCATGGACTAGAATCTAAGGGATATACTCTACTCAATTATGTAGCGGAGAGGGTATTCAAATCCTTATGTATGTAAAGGAAAGTAAAAGCTTATGTATATGAAATCTTTCTTGGGGAAAAGTTTTGAATAAAAATGAGATTTTCTGTTTAGAATTGTTAAAAGTTTTTAGATCATTGGATAACATGCACAGAATTTAAATCTTTATGGAAACTCATGGGGTGAACTATCTTGTTAAGATGGTTAGAACAAGGATTAACTTTGGGGAAGTGAAGAAGTATGATACAAAGTTGAGAGTATAGGCACTAAGTTAGATCAAATCCTTACAATGTTGATAGAAACAAGAGAGAGAGATAGAGTATTAGAGCAAGGAAAGGTTAAAGCAGAAAAAGTACCTAACAAGGAAAAGTTTCTAGTAATGAATGAAGGAGAAAATTCTCAAGATAGTAAACAAGGGGAATGAAGGATCTCAATCTCAATTAGCTTCTGAAACAATTAAGAAGAGGAGAATGGAAAAAGAGTGATTCCAAGACATGAGAAAATTTACTACTCTAAAGTTTGAAGGTAGTACCAGACGTTCCAGGTGAAGGTTTGGGTGGACTGTTAAATCAGAAAGGGCGAGTCATAGCCTATAAATCAAGAAGTAAAAACCTTATGCTTCATATGATTTGAAGTTAGAAATAGTTGTTCATGCATTACAGATGTGGAGACACTATCTGTTCGGAAAACCTTTTGAATTAAAAACATACCATCATGGTTTAAAATATTTATTTATTCAACCTAATCTAAATGCAAGGCAAAGGAGGTGGTTAGAACTGATATCTGATTAAGATTTCAACATTAATTATGTCAAGGGAAACAAGAATAGAGTTGCTAATGCTTTAAGTTGAGGAAGGAATATATCTTCATTAGTAACTATCCAAACTAACTTTAGAAGCTAAGTATTGAAAGGATCCAGGAGTGATGAATTCTATGAACAAGTTAAGCAAGTACTCATGGATAACTTGCAAGATAAGAGGTATGAAGGTTTTTTCTTTGAACCCAATGGGTTATTGAGGAATAAAGGAAGAATTTATGTACCTAATTATGGTGAATTAAGGAATTGGGTATGGAAGGAAGTTCATAATACACCATATCTCAGGACATCCTGGTGTATATAAGATGTTAGCAGATGTTAAGCTGTTATATTTTTGAAAGAAAATGCAAAGGATGCCACAAGATTTGTGGTGAGTTGTTTAGAATGATAAAGGATAAAGGTAACCTTTTATACCAGAGAATTTATCTGGTGGAGCACAGTGTTAGCTCACAAAATTATGCAGGAAGTGTTTAGATTACACAGAGTTCTTGAGGAGAATATCTTAGATAGAGATGCACATATGACAACAAGGTTTGGGTAACTTAATGTAAGTATAACTTATCATTTTGAGAACAGATAGTTAAACTATGAGAGTTAACCTAGTTTTGGAAGAATTGTTTGATTATATTGTATGGATCAACATTATAAGTGGGGAAGAAAATCTACCACTAGTGGGTTTTTTATTAAAAAATTCCTATCGTTCTTCTTGAAACATTGGATAGAAGAAGATGCCAAACTCCTATAAGCTGGATAAGCTAGAAGATAGGATTATAATTAGTATAAAAATGTTGTCAGAAATGGATGAACAGATCATGTTGATCAGAAAAGATTGACAAAGAACCAATAAGGAATAGAGAAGTTATGATGATGCTATGTTTATACGGAAACAATTCTTGAGTAGAGATTAAAATTCTATTGAGGGTCCAACCCTAGAAAAAGTTTCATTATGTTTGGAATGTATTCCAAACAAGCTCCTAGATATAAAGAGCTCTTTGAAGTTCTCGAAGTTAACAAATCCATTGATTGTATAATCATTCTGATAATAGCTATTGCCAGAAGGCACAATGCTCTTAATGATTCAAATTTGATATATTTATATATTTAACTGATGATTATTATACTCATAGAATATATACAAGTATAGAAACCAAGTATGGTTTTGATCAAGCATTTGAAATGCTTGAAGTTCGCAAGCTCTACTTGCATAAATAGAAAGGTTATGCAGTGCAAGGTCCAATTGGATATGTACGTAGAAGGTTCTGCCACTTGGGAAAGAACTATGCTGAGATGAAGAAAAAGTTTCCATAAGTTAATATGAATTATGAAAGCTCTTGATATCAATATGTTTTGTAGTATGATAATTTTTATGACTTATGTATGTGGTGATAATACTTGATACTTAAAAATCATCGGGGACGATGATTCACAAGGGGAGAAGTATGTTACACCCCATGTGTTTCTATCTACTTACTATTTACCTAGTTTGGTTAATTTGTTTGGAAAGTGAGTGATTATGGATTTCTATAGCCGTGTATGTGTTTTTATCCATTTACTATAGATTGGATATTTTCTGAAAATTGAAGTATTTATGAATCTTGCATCTATGTGTGCTATCTATTTTGAATGAAATATGATGAGAAAAAGAATAATGCAATTCCTTGTATTAAATGTGGTTATTGTTAATTAATGATTATGTTTTGATCAGTTAACTACTCTTGCGATGATCTAAGTGGATGCAGGAATAGGTTGTCCCTCCAGAAAAGAGGGGAGGTATCACTCAGAAGAAGGACTTGGTCTGGTAAATGTAAAAGAGAAGCCTAAATTGAGCAACACACACTCACATCCTATTTGACTTAGGTTGAGTCGAGTCAGTGTAGGTAGAGGTAAGTGAGCTGAGTTATGTATCCTGAGTCTTGATTGGATGTTCAAACCTGAATGTTGTTATGTGTTTGGTTTCTCTAAGTTAATTAATGACCATGCAAGTCCTCGATACATTCTTATACGTGAGTCGATATGAGCCAGAACATATGTAGGTAGATGTACCTATGTATATTCATGAGCATATTACTCATAGGTATGGAAATGTCGTTTGGCTTATGCATGAATTATCATCTCTTTTGTGATAAGCCTATGAAGATTTTACAACTTTATATGCATTTCTTGATTATGAGTTATATTTGATTTTACGATGATAAAATTATACATATGTAAATATATATAAATGTATATTTATCATCTCTCTATATATGTATTTAATATAAATATTATTATTATTTTCTCTTAATTGTAGAAATATAATTTTATCATTTTACAAAATTTAATTTTTGTAAATACTATTTTATGGTAAGTAAAACAAGAAAATTATATATATAATAGATTAAATAAAAAAATATATAATAATAATAAATATAAAAAATAAGTAATAAGAATTAAAAGTTTTTAATAAAAGAAAATTATTATTATAAAAGTATAATAATTAAGGCAAGGTTTTAGAGTGCTTTTAAATAAGGGGGATACATATCTTATTTAAGTCTTAATGGATATGTATTAATTCTTAAAGGCACACGGGCCCTTTCTTTAAAACCTCTTAAACTTCTTTTAACTTGTTAAACTTTTAAAACATAGTTGAGTTGATTAAGCACGTTGACATTATATAGACATTATATCGACATTTTTCAATTGGTTGTGGTATAAAAGGAGGTACTCTCCCTCATTTTTAGGGGCACCATTTTCTAATCAAGAGCTTTTCTTTTTCAAATTTAAGTTTTGCATTTGTGTCAAAAATTTGTTGTTTTGTTAAGTGGATTTAATTGGAAGAGTGATCTAGAGTATTGGAAGGTCGTTAGCAGAAAAGTATCGGATCCATTTGGAGCTATATTCTCAAGCATGGGAATTATTTCTTCTTCTTTATGATTTTCATGTTTTCAAAATATTATATGATGTATTATTGTTAAGTGATTGCAATATTGAATTATTGTTGTTAATGTCTTTTGATTGTATAATAGTTTATGTATATATGGATATATATATTTTTCTAGATAGTAAACTTGTATTGTGAATGTGAGATAGTGTCTATGGTTTGGTTTTTGACTAGATAGTTTTGTGAATCAATCATTGATTGGTATTTATATAGGAAAATTGTACAAGGGGAAAGATAGTGAGAATAGGACTCAAGTGGTATTACTTTGATATATGTATCCTAGTAAAGCATGTAATAGGTTAACCTTGGGATATGTGATCCATGGAAGAGGTAGATAACCTAGAATAGAGTTTGATGTAATTGTTCAATGGGGATATTCCTGGGATTTGTTGATCCATGGGAAAGGGGATATCCTATGTGTAGAGAATGATACATTTGTTAAGTGGGGTTATTCCTGGGATTTGTTGATCCATGGGGAAGGGAATAACTTTTGTATAGAGATTGTTGTCTTTCCCAATCGAGATAGAAGGGTGGGTGAATATGAGACAAGAAAACTTTGGCCAAACTGGTGTAAATTGCCAACATTTACATTGTCTAGGTTCACTATGATCTAGGTTTGCATTTCTAGTAGGGATTTCATATTTTGATGGTTGTAGCCATAGTATGATAGTACTAGTTAATGTAGGACAAAACACCTTGCTCAAATTAGGCCTATTTTATTTAGGGTTACCATACCAATCCCTTCGTCGAAGGGTAGGGTCGTTTACCAGTTTGGTAAATGTGCAGGGGACCGTAGTTAGTTCATGGTTGGAGGTAAATCACCTAAGTGATGCTTTCCCTCATGCAGTTGGTGGCCAGAAGTATTGAAGACAGACAAGTATACAAACATGTGATTCTATTTATCAGATAAGCTCTTGAAGCTTCTATGTAATTTATGAAAAAAGTTGAATAAGTTGAATATTCAAATTATTTTTATTGAGAAAATGTAATTTGGTTATGCAATAGAAGTTTGAAATATGTTTCAAATGTGCATTATATCAAATGTTCACAGGAAAATTTTTATTATTTCTGTTATGAATTCATGACTTTATTTACTTTCAAGTTAAAATTGGTAAATCTTAGTTGGTAGAACAAGTGGCACATTAGAGGTAATCCTCTCCATGGTTTTTTCCTCCTTGGTTTTTCCACAAAATCTTGGTGTTATGTGTTATGCTTTTATTGATGTTGTTTAGTTGTATATTTTGTTTCTATTGGATTATTCTTTTGAAATGGTTAAAAGTAAAAGTGCAAGAAAAGAATTATAGAACACTAATGCACCCCCCCTCTTAGTGTTTCTAATAATCAACAGATCTGAGGTCATCCAAATCCAAAGTTCAACCCTCTTATAGTACTCATTAGGAGCATAGATTGAGCAAATGCCCAAAACCAAGCCACCTACATCTAAAGTTAACCAAATGCATCTATTGCAAGGTGAATGTCTTGAATCTCTAAGAAGATTTTCCCATTTCCTATTTAATACAATGGCATTACCTCCTTTGCCTTTCTCATGTTTAGTGGTGAAAGAAATGGCCTCTCTCCACACAAAACTTAAGGTGTTTTCCATCATAAACCTATCAGCTTTAATTTCTTGAATCATCAGGATGTCCATATCCTTGTTCTTATTGCAAAAGTCTCTAACAACATACTTTCTGTTTGGGGACTCTAAACCTCTAACATTCCAATTGAAACAGTGAATGTTCTTCATCTAAAACTCTTTTTAGATGGATTTGGGGTTCTCCCCTTTCCTAGTGCTATCAAAATATTTAGGAATAAGATCATCCTTTCCCTTCTTTCCTGGGTTTCTGAGCTATTGGTTCTTCTCATATTGTTTCTTTTCTTACCTTCCTCTTCTAATTTATCTTCTTCTTGTAAGTTATTCCCCTTTTCTAGCCTCCCCTATGAGATCCTCTTATCTCCAATAGAGGCAACAACTACTTTCATGTTGCCTTGTTTTTGAAGTTCAGAATCTACCCCTCAAGGATATGCCTCTTTCCTATTTTTTTAGAACTCTTACTTCAACTTATCTAAATTATTCCTTTTCTTTGCTACCTCTCTGATCTTGGCTAGGGCCAATTGCTGGGCATTTTCCCTCCTTCTCACATTTATAAAACCATTATCAGAGTTATAGCCTTGAATATTGTTGTCTGGTGCCTTGGTTTGATCCTCACTAAATTTACCATCTTCAAACTGAGTGTTAGCATGAAGCTGAGTTTCTTTGATTTGAGACACAAAGAATGGGTCCTCTTCCATCAAGATTTCATTGTCATTTTCTTCCATAGAGAATAAACTAAGATTGCCATCCTAAGTGCTATCAGAATCCCCATCATCTTGGGTATCACTGCCTAGGACAATAGAAGCCAGTCCCCTAGTGTTTGGTATAGCATTAGTTTTAAAACTCTCTTCCTTTCCATTTGTTTTCTCCTTCCCAAATTTAGGATTACTAGTTTTCCTAGATTGGTTATTCAAAGAATCAAGGGGAGGCCCCTAGATTCACTATCCAAGGCCCCCGAAGCCCTAGATTCACATTGATTGGCAACATTCTTATCTTTGGCTTCAAAGCCCAAATTGTCTTTTTTGCATTCTTGTTAATGACAAGGTAGTCCCTCGTTTGATGACCATCCATTTTATATAGAAAACATGAGCTTAATCCTCCTAACCCGACAATTTCACAATGAATGATTTTGTTCTCCCAGTTTATTTCAACAATATCTAGTATCTGTGTCTCCATGTTAAAGGCCACTAATAGTCTTGCATCTAAATGAGGAAGAGTAGTTCTAGTTTCCTCAATCTTTAGAATTTTCCCAAAAGGTTTGATAATATGAGGTAGGATGTTCCAGAATTAAACAGGAACATTTTTGACCAATACCCACCTAGGTATCAAGCAAAACCAAATTTCCTTATGAGTAGTGTCTAGAGAACAAGCAAAAGCTTTAAACAAAGCTGACCCAATATGCCAAAAAAAAAAATCTACAACCCTCCTTTGCATATGATGATTTTTAAGGAATATGACAAAAATGCCCGCTTGATCCTATAACTAGTTATAATTTTTTTATGGAGGGCAAGCCAAGAAAAAGCTTCGGATTTGGGTAAAATAGCTTCATTCCAGTAAATATTAATAGGCCAGTCCGCCTTCAAGCTAAGCGTAGTACTTCTATAACCTTCCTTTACTGTGTAAGATCCCAACTTGGCTTCTGTCTAGATGATTTCATCTTCCACATTTGCAAAGACAACCATCCTTTTGTCCAATAACATACTCAGCATTCTCTTTTGATTACATGGGAAGTCACAATCTTGAGTGTTTTTCCAAGTGATTTTCTAACAGCTCGAGCCCCCTTCAATGTCCCAATAGTCCATCACCTTCAAACCCCAATGACTTTTTAGATACTCCTTGGCTTCATAAAGATCCTCCCAACCTAAGAGTTTGGGCTCCCCATTACAAGAGTCCTCCCAAAAATCTGCTTTTTGCCCAAAAACCCAAGAAAGCTGAGGCAATAGGATCTCCCTGCTCTACAAGATAAAATTCCAAATGGCTGAGCCACACGGGGGATTCTTGACTGTAAATATTCTCTCCTTTTCCATAGAGTCTAAATATTTGAGTCTCATCAAACGAGCCAACTTTTAGTTAGTTGGCAGAAATCAAAGTCATCAACATTTGTATGCAATGTTTGATGGAGTGCGTGGGAAGATTTGACTTCATTCCATTGCTTAAGTTAAAAATTGATAATATATTTTCATTTGTATTGGCTTTTGATAAGCTGCAACTTAGAGAGTGTGGTTGAAGTCGAACACAAATGTCATGAGACCACGTTCCTTGAAGGTCGACTTGGCAAATCATGGCCTTCACAAACAACAGAAAATAATAATAATCTTTTGATTTCTTGTTGGCCGCGGCTTGTTAGATTTTGATTGAGTCATGAAATTAAAATCAAAATCAATTGCCTTGGGGAGATTAAATAGTGTCAAAGCCACTAATAAAAGATGTAATATGTTTATTGAGGTGTCACTAGAGAGGGAATTTGAATAGATGGAATTCCTTCAATTTTCATTTTTCCACAGCAATATAAAAACCAACAACTGGGATAGAAAGGGGGTTGGCTACCAAAAGTTAGTAAAAAATAGACAAAGGTGTGTGCAGAGGGGGTGGATACAAAGAAGAGTAAGAATTCCTTATAAAACAAAGCAATTTGAATTGCACAAAAAGAATGAAGAGTGAAGTCATTTGATAGTTGATTGAAGTGTTGTGAAAAGAAGTGTGGAGAATAATAGAAGTGTGTTGCAGAGAATACCAGAAGCTACGTTGGAGGGAGAACAACTTTGTTTTTTGCCACAAAGCATTTGAATAGAGATAAGCTTCATTTAAGCACAAATTCATTGTATTTGCACTGAAAAACTTGAGTAATAAACCATTGAAGGCTGCCAGTAATAAATTCATTTGAGTTGTGATAAATGAATGGTCAATTTGCACAATTTTGGCTTCCTATAGATGTCATATTTACGTTTACATTGCCCAGATTGCATACTTGAAGTGTTATGTTTAAAAGGGGATATGATTTAGTGATGTTTATTTCTGCTTGTGACCAATTTGGTGATGTATTGCTGCTAGCGTTGGCTGTCTGTTAAGACCGTGCTGTAGGGGCATCAGGGCCTCAGAAGCCTATCTTTTGTCATTTTTGGTTTTAGGTTTGTTAGAGTGTTTTGGAGTCTCATCAGATCATTTTGACCATTTAGAATCATATGAGTTCATTTTTGGTGTTTTAATTGGGTTTTTGATTTACAAGTGTAAAGTTGCCAAATGTTGCTAGGAGTTGTCATGCAACTTGGACAAGTTGCCAAAAAGAAAGAAACTATTGCATGCAAACAAGAAACTGTTACTTATCATTGGGATTGGTTGTAAATGGATGAATACACCTTCAACTGTCAAAGGGATGTGTGAAAAATTGATTTTTGAAGTTCTTGGTTAATGAAAGCAAGTTTTTTCCTATGATTTTTAATGTTCCAGTCTGTTCTGCTTCATTGTATGGCCTATACAGACCATTTAGTGATCAGAAACTGATTGGAATTCGTTGGCATGTGAATCTACTTTATTTTTATTTTTGTTGCATTGATTTTCATTGAGTTTTTAGTAAGTTATTGCATTTTTCCTTAAAACTGCGAAAACCATACCTAGGGTAACTAGTGAGGCAAAATAATTATGTAACTCGGCCTCCCACCATGGGAAAATCACAAAAACGGGTGGGAAGGTCTGTAATAATGTAATATACCATGTTTTAATTTTGCAGGGCCTCAAGACAAAGGTGGAACGTGTTTTCTTTCACCATTAGGTATGATTTCTGAGTGTATCAGGCCCTCTAGCAGCAGTGAAGGCAATTTTGAATGAAATAAGGAGTGATTTCAGTTCTTTGTGATTGGTGAAAGTGTTGGAAATGTGTGAAGAGGTCTTGCAGACCTGTACCATGGGGTTTTGAGCATTTTTGAAGGGTTAATACAAGTCATTTTATGACTGTCCCAAGAGGACTGTTTTTGCAGTCATAAGCATGGTGCTAGTGTCCAAGCAAGTTGGTGCTTTGAAACAGTCTTGGTAGTTAATAACTGATGGAAAAACCTTTGAAATGTTGTAAGGAGGCCTCCAAGTCAATGGTTGAGGGTTTGAAGCAGTCTTTATTAATTTGGCTTTAGGCCATTAATGTTGCCTTTCCTAGTTTGAATAACACAAGTCTTGTAAGCCTCATGAATTGTTGCATTGTTGAGCCTCCACAAAGAAGTTGTTATGAACATTCAAGCCTCAAGACAAGTCTGCCATGAAGTCTACACTGCTCCAAGTTGTGTTGAATCAAGCCTCAAGAGTTCAATGATTACGGTCTAGAGTGGAGCACTTAGGTGCATCAAATGAAGTTGGTGTAAGCACCTCATCATTTTGAGTTGTTTTCCTTAAGAAGGTCCTTCCTTTACATCAGACCGTCAAGCTAGGTTGCATGAATTGTCATACCATAATTTTCTAGATCCAAATACCTAGTAATATATATAAATATATAGACATAACATGATTGTTCTAGGGGATGCTACTACTTCTTTCATAAGAGAAGAGTGCTACTCTCCATCAAAAGCATGGGAAGAGTTAATCTAAAAAACTATTAGAGATAAATACTAATTAGTTTTTGACTTCTCTCGTCATCATTAAGGGATTAAGTATTAGTTCAATTGTAATTAGGATTAAGGGTTGAGGATTAAGGGACTGTAATGAACTATTAACCCCACTGCCACATGGACATTCATCTGAAAGACTATGAAGTCTTTAAAATATGGGTGTTGCAGCAATTGAAGTCCTATTCCATACCCGAAAGCAATTATCACGTTCATCCATTCATTTTGTATATGTATGAACTACAATTATCACTACTCAATTCATGGTGATAATCAACATATCTCATGTGTTGAATAGTAATAAGGTAGAGTGTCATTTATTACAATATTTCTATAGTAATGACGTTGTACAAATATCAATTCCCAATCATATCTATCTCAATGCCCTTGACAAGATAATAGGCAAGAACCCAAATCTAAAATGTCATTCAGTGTAATTTATATGTTTATATCGTAATAATACTCATATGCACACACATATCAATGATAGATGCACCCTAGTCAATACTGCCTAAAAATCACAAAGTTCGTTCACATATCATACTCAACTTATGGAATTATATTAATGTGGTTATTGTGAAGAAATATGATCACTGTCCATTTTGCACATATTAGTTCACATACTAAGAATACTAGGTTCTAATTCAACTACCATTATAATTACCCTCATACATTTCATCATTGGCAATAGTTAGTCAAAATCAACTCTTTAAAAAGGATCACCATGCGCTATTGAAATGATAAGGTTCCCATTAGGATAAGTTAATAGAGTCAACTAGTAAAGTGTGTTCCAAAAGGCATGTATATTAATAATTCCTACAATGTTGGCTCATCAACCAAGAGCTCTCAGTTAAGGTGTTTAACTATTTCTACTTAACCTCCATTCCCTATACCTAACCACTAATATCATGCAAAATATAGTCCTTAACATGGTGAAACAACACATCCTATATCGTGAAACCTAAAATATCAGTCACAACATACAAAAATTAAACCATTAGAGTGTTTTAATACAACATGTTACAAGTGATCATATGAGTTGTAGCCTAAACCACTAAAGGGTGACCTCCTCCTTAAAGATTAGCCACCGATGCACAAAGGTAACACCTTTATCTCCTCAAGCCTTCAACCAATGTTCTATATGAAAATAAGTGTATCTAAGGGAATGAGTGGCTAATCAAACACTAATAAGTTTATAATTCTCTAATTCGTACCAACAAAAATCAACTACATGGGTAAGCTATTCCATTCCGAGGTGTGTCCAACCTTCATAGGGTAGTTGTTAGTTTTAAGATTCCCTAATTAAGATACCTAGGTATACCAGCATTAGCATATCATACATGTCAATGTGAGATTACTCTAATCAACCCATATAATTCAAGTATGGATCTAAATTCATGGATGTAATTTCTCAATACAAAGAACTATGATTTTTTATAGCTCAAGAAACACTCTAAGAATGTGATTGGAGACGAATAGCATAAGAGACTATAATAAAACATTCATCTTAGTAATAAAAATTCAAGACATCTATTTATTTTAGGGATTCTCATTTTAAAAGCAAGGGGGGGCTTTTCCTAGTAGGTATTTTGAAGATATAAAATGGATGGTGATGATGATGGAAGGTCTTTATGTTAGCACTCTATAAATTTTCAATGCTGGTAGAATAACTTCTCTTTTGGAACTTGTTAATAACTTGCCTTGGTTCAAAATGGTTAAGATTAGTTAATGCTCTCCTCACCTGCTACGCATTGCTTTATGTTTCTCCTACCTAGACTCTTGGGACCTTTTTCAGTACATTTTTGCTTGTGCTGCTCTATTGGATATGTATGTTTAAATGTATGTATTTTTTGGGGCCTTAATGGTTGGATGCGGCCCCTCTCTCATATTTAATATTTAATAATAATAAACAAATATTTAATATATATAAAATATATAATAATATATATTTTAAATGGGCACAATAAATCGAGTGCCCTCCCTTATCTTCACATGTCGGCTGCTGGGGGATTAAATAAAACCATATATATGTTCCTCCTCTGTTACCACCGTTATTCAGTTGTAAGAAGTTTGGTTGTTAATATAGCAGTATTTATTCTGTTAAATCCAAGAGGGGTTTGAGGAGGTTTAGAGAAGAAGAAAAAGATGCAGATATTCGTGAAGACCCTGACAGGAAAAACAATCACCCTTGAGGTTGAGAGCAGTGATACAATCGACAATGTCAAGGCAAAAATTCAAGACAAGGAGGGTATACCACCAGATCAGCAGCGGTTGATATTTGCTGGGAAACAGTTGGAAGATGGACGAACTCTTGCAGATTATAATATTCAGAAGGAATCAACGCTGCATTTGGTGTTGAGGTTAAGGGGAGGTATTTCCATCAAGGTGAAAACCCTTACCGGAAAAGAGGTAGAGATTGATATTGAACCCACTGATACCATCGAGCGGATCAAAGAGCGGGTCGAGGAAAAGGAAGGAATACCACCTGTACAGCAAAGGCTCATCTATGGTGGAAGACAAATGAATGATGACAAAACAGCCAAAGAATGTGCTATTGAGGGGGGTTCTGTTCTCCATCTTGTGCTGGCATTGCGTGGTGGTTGGTAATGGAATTGTTTAGAAATATATTTTTATCAAGCACCAGTGATAGTCGTCATTCTTCTGTATGCAGCAAGTCATAATGTGTTGTTTGTATCCCTGTTATTGTCAAGGCTTGTATTTGGAAGGAGTGAAGAGATATTTTTAAATGAAAGGAATGATTTTTTTTTTTTAACCTAAACACTTGCATCTTTAAGAGGGGTGGAGTCGTATTCTTTATAGGAAAATAATAATATTATTAATTTAAATGTATTAATTATGATTTGATATTTTTACATCATAAAGATTTCATTTGTGGAAAGTTTTGATTTTTCACATTATTGATTTTTGGTGACTTGAAAATGGTTTAATAGCAAGTTAGAAAGTTGTTTGTGGCATAACACAGTCCCTACTAGCAATGGATAACATTCATCATCTATATTGCAGGTTATATTGAAGCCTTCTTCAAGCACCAAGCCAAGTGGGGGATCAAGTTCTTGAAATTTTGGACATCATTTAGTAGGTTTAAGCTATGGTTATTTTACTATGAATATATAGAATCTATGTATCAAGAACCATTAGTACTAGGAGCTTTACTATTAAAAACATGGAAATAGAAACAACAGTGCCTCTAGGAGTTTTTTTGTTAAACATCCCATGTGGGATTTTCTAGTCTACACCCCAATAATGTTTTTGATAGCAAGCCCTCCATAATGGAGTAGCCAAAAATATGTTTTTTTTTCTTGTTTTGAATACAATAAGTATGGCCCCTAAGGCCAATTTCATTGATAAAAAAATCAAACAATTCTTAAGTAAAATTAAATAATGTAAAAAATAAAACAAGTGTCCATGTCGTGGCAAGTACATGGCTTTGTAGTGTTGTAATAATCACATTTATTTTGTAACTAAGAAATATTAGAATTTTTGAAGATAAGTATTTTAATTTTTTTTTATTATATAAGTATTTTAAATTTTGATTATTATAATGTATTATATTAATTAATGTATTAAATTTTAATCTAGTATAGATATATTAAATCTATCTACATTAAAAAATAAAAAATATGTGCTATTTTATTTTTATAATAGTTGTATTTTTTTTTAATTTAGAACTAATTTGAAATTTTATTTATTTTTACTTAAGTGATATTTTTTTTAGTTAAAGATATATTTTATAAATAATTATTATGTAAAATAAAATAACTCACAAAATGGTGAGTTTTATTCTTGATTATTAGAGCATGGGTAAATATATTCCCATACAAATGATTGGTATCATCAATGAGTTATTTTACATCAGTTTGTTTTTTAAAAATAATAATGAAAGTTAATCTATGTAATGATGGATTACTAGCAAGACAATTTTAAAGAAAAACTAAGTGCCTGGGTTAGAAGCATTGAACTATTTCTATGTGTAACTGTGATTTTGAGAATAAAACTGAGAGATCTTTGTCCATGGTTTGTTGCTTAAGCTAATAACACAGTTCAATGTTTTGTGTACATGTCTTGATTACACTTGTAATTTTTCTGTTGTTTAATATATTTTTCCAGTTATTATTTTACTATTATATGAGAGCAACAACCAATTATTTATGTATACACTCTTCAGTTAAAGAAGAGATATTTAGTTGCTCCTACATATAGATGAACACCCAAGTTTTAGTTCCTATACATATAGAACACTCAAGTTTTAATTCCAAATTTCTATCAAAAAGCATGATTCTAGGAAACAATATTGTCTTTGAGATTCCGTTTTTGTGTTACTTGCATCTAAGAAGGTGTAATGCTTATGTAGTCATGCATTTAATATTTGTATCCCATTTCTCCATATTTTAACAAAGAGCATGTTTCTAGAAAATAATATTACCCTTTAGATTGCATTTTTTTGTTATTTGTATCTAAAATAGAGTAATCTTTGTAGTTGTGCACTTAATATTTGTATTGTATAATTTTTATTAAAAAATAGTTAAATTGATTGTTTATTCAATAATGTTTGATATGGACACTAATTAAAAGACATAAGTGACATAAACTCTTCCTCTAATATACTAATTTTTCACACAATCTAGTTGCTTTAGTCAGGAGACCCCCAAGCTGTCTTGTTGAATCATTGCCAAAATATATATGGAGTTTTGTGGTGAATGTCAGATCCAGAACTTTCTTTTAATTAACCGATAGGCTTATTAGTGGTAGGTTTTTGCTCCCATAAATCATTGGACGCCGAAATGTCGGACGTCAGAAAACTTTTTCACCGTTAGGGTTTGTGATTTTCGCGGGCCAGTAACTATTAGTTTACGAATGCTCACTCTCTGTTTGCCCAATCCTTGCGTCATTATAGATAATATAAGTGGGCAATCCCCCAATGTACCTAAGAAGGGACTTGCATCACTGGTACTTATAGTTGGAATCATATTTGCAGTTTATCTGGCAATTTTACTGGTAGCAGCGCATTTGCTTTACAGAAAATTTCAAGATGGGGCTCTTTGCAGGAATGTCGGATTCAAGGACAACAACTATCCCAGTGATGAATGGCCATGATGGCTGACTGCATTTTAGAGACTAAGTTTCACAAGCACAGACAAACTGGCCTGTCTAGAGAATGTTAAGACATAGAAATATAATGAGACTGTTGGCCTACTGTTACAACAATGTTGGAAATGTAGTACGCCATACAATACCCTTCACCACATACAAGAATCCGTGGATTTTGGACAGGCAATGAAGATAAAAACCTATTTGAGACGAATTGCAAACATGAATTCCTTAATATGCCGAGGTAGCTCAGATACACCATGCTGCTCTCTGTCTCGTTGTCTCCTTCAGCTCCAGAAATAAAATTTCCCATCATACTTTTCAGATCCCACACCGAGGTAGCTCAGATACACCATGTTGCTCTCTATCTGCTTGTCTCCTTCAGCTCCAGAAATAAAATTTCCCATCATACTTTTCGGATCCCACGCTTCCTGTTCATGGATAATATTCTTTCAAGCCTGGATTAAGTATGCTCTATATTTCCTTTCTCTGAGTTCACAAAGCTCCTAGATTGACTCATTTTTATAGGCTTTTTGGCACAGAAAGCTTTCGTTAAGGGGCATGTGGTTAAGTGAAACTGATATGGAGAATTCTAAAACATAATTTTAAAAGGATAGAAGAAAATCCTTGCAATTCAACTCTCTTATTAAAATAATACCTTTTGAAAATATGTCTTGGAAAAATGTGTTTGATGAATGTTGTAAAAGTTTTTACATGAACTTTACACTATAGATTTATGATACCATTCTTGCGTCCTGCATAATTTGAGATACCTAATTCTAACCCTAACCTTAACCCTAAGCCTAATTCTAACACCAAGCCTTACTTTAACCCTAACCTAGCCCTAAATTCTAACCCTAACCCTAAGCCTAATTCTAACCCTAACCCTACTACTAACCATAATTCTAATCATAATCCTAACTATAATCTAGCCCTAACCCTATTTCTAATTTTAATCTTAAACCTAACCATAATTATAACCCTAACCCTAACAATAATCTTAATGAATGTGTGAATGAATGTTGGCATTCACTCTATGTACATGCATGTATGTGTGTACATATGTGTGAAAAGTTAAATTGGGCACACTTTGTCTAAATGGATGCACGTGGAAGTAGATTATATGATAAACAATGCACACACAATACATCATGAAAAGTACCCTCACCAATAGCAATATATCCCTTTCCAATCATATTCATATAAGTATTATTACCCATCAAAATAGGTGGCATATCAGAAGTCTCAAAAGTAGAAAATATGGACTGTGAGGAAGCCATGTGATGAGAGACTCCTAAATCAATAAGCGATTTACTTGATCCATGAGATGTAGTTGCACAAAGTGCCTTACCTTTGTATTTTTCAACCCCTTTAGCAATGCATGCATGTCCTTTCTCAGTAGATCCTGACTATTTTGATGAAGGAGTAGGAGATTATGAACTAGAAATCAAAGCAAAAGGACTTACATTGAGTTTCTAAACAAGATTCCTCAACTCATCTATCTATTTGATCTTGGATGATGTGTTTTGATTTGGTTGGAATTGATTGGTTTTGGATGATTTGTTTGATTAGATTTGATTAAGGTAGGATGATCGACTTGGATGAGTAAATGGGATAACTTGATCAAGGTTGATTTTGGATGGTAGGTAAGGTATGATGATGAAGAAGATGTAGCTATGTGAGATGGTTAATGGGTCACAAGCAAAGGTTAAAATGAATGTCATGGGGATAGCTTAATGGAGGTATAATATTCTAATGTCAAATGTAGATAAGATTTTGTGATTTTGAGGATGTGAGTGGTGGCCAAATGAGGTGATGAAATTGGGTCAATGTCTGATTTTGATAACAAAAGTGAATATTCTCGAATTTGTATGACTTCAGAAATAGGTGCTAAGACAAAAGCTAAAGCGTTGACAAATGATTCTACGTGTTGATAGATGGCATGTACGTGTTAAATCCATTGGTCTAAGCACTAAAGTTGTAGGTATAAGCACTAGCAGATGATGTAAGCACTAGTTGGTGTTTGATAGGCACTAAAGGACAATTCATTTCAGTTTTGATCTAGGTGCTAAACAATCCTACAAGGGCACTGATACTCATGTTGCAAGCGCTGCGGGACAGCTGTATGCGCTAATGGAGTGTGTTTTGGTTTTCAAGATGTTTGTTGGGTTGACTTGGTAAGAGACATTCAAATAATCAACCACAATGGTTGATTTAGCAATTTTGGCAATAAGGTTGATGGATTTCATGGGTATCGCACAAAAAGACATGCTAAGGAGTTGATCACAATCCTATATTATTCAATTGGGAGTGACATACATTGTGGATCTCATGAAATGGTCGTGGATCAATCTCAACTCAAATTAGAGAAGTGATTCTCACTCTCATTAATACCATAATGCTATAGCTTGGATAGATAGGAAATATATGGTCATGTACCACCATATACCCCTTACCTTGGGGACTTTCATCTTGCCCAAAGTATCCCCTATCTCAAGTATAATGATACGTGCACGAGCTTCTTCCCCTCCTACTAAAACGGTACACCACAAGGTATGACGGCTGAAGGTCTTAACTAGGTTTAACAAGTTGCTAGGGGATGTCGCAATATATGCTAGGTACGGGGGATGAATCTAGGAAGGGGGGTGTCCCAAGCATCCAACCAAGAGTACCAACCAAACCAAATCTTGGTGGATCGATGGTCTCAAGGTTTTTACTTAGACCGAATGGGATCCTTCCTTTGAAATGAATCTTTCAATTCTCATAAAATTTACATATCGTGCCAGTACACATGGGTAAGGTTGTCCCCACAGTGATGAAATCCATGGAAAGCCTCATAAGGGGGAGGAATGTTGATCACTTTTGATCCCCAAGATCATGTGAAGCACAAGGGGAGAGCATATGTGAACAATACCCTAGGATCAACAAAATAACAAAGAGTGTTCAAGGAAGGTTTTTGATCCCCAAAATCACCCAAGGGTGTGAGGGGAGAGCATACACCTTCCTATTACTCAAAAAGCATGACAAACAAATTAATTTACCAACTAACTAATTTAGAGCCTAATTCTAGTTGAGAAATTGGTCTTTGACACGTGGGGCTGCAAGCTCAAATCGTTAGTACTATTTGAAAACAAGTGTCTTGGACAATCAGAATATGCTGTGAAATAAAATATTAGTCGAACAAAATGATGACAAATTGAAAGTTAGTCCCAAATAGACATAGGCACTAAAAATATCTATGTTAGTGCTGACGAAGACACATGCTAAAATAGGCAGTAAAAGCGCTAAAATAGAGACAATAAGTGCTAAATCAGCGATTTTTATATGTTATAATTGTTGTTTTAAGCGTTGAAACAAGAGGTAGAGGTGCTAAAAAAGCAGCCCTAAGATCTAATCTAGAGAGTATAGGTGCTACAATAGAAAAATAAGTGCTAAAATACTGAAAACAAAGACTTAAACATGATCATATGGGCGTTGATTCCTTCTATGCAAATGTTGATCTAACGTTGCGAGAATGATAGCTTGTAATTTTGATAAAACCTACAAAACAAAATGTTAAAATCTTGCAAAACAATTTGTTAGACCTATTAGGGGCAGAAGCATAAATCAATTTGAACCATTAAGCATGAAATGATGTTTTAAATAAAGGTTAAATTGACTTGAAAATAGGTGCTAAACCATGGAATATGGGCGCTAAACTACAAAGGACTCTTGCAGATAGAATGTTAGTAAATAATTAGTCTCTAAAATATGTTGGTTGGGCACTGAATCAGTGTTGGAAGAATGATCACTTGTAAATTTGCTGAAACCTTCAAAAATAGAATGCTAAGTTCTCTAAAACAGGTCATTAAGGGTCATTAGAAGCCAATAAAATAAGATTAATCCATTTAAACATGAAACTTTAGCCAAGACAACAATAGAAACTTTACTAAATTAGGCAGTAATCCATGATATACAGGTGCTACTTCATGGAGTTTCGGTGCTAATCCCTAAAAAATAGGCATTGAAAAGGTGAAAGTTTGCCACAAGAGGAAACATGACCTAGGCACTATCTAGAGAGGTAGAGGCATTGAATGGTGAGGTGTAAGCATTGATCCACAGGTGAAAGGATGACTATAACTTGCACAACTAAATTCAACAAAACATTCACAAAAATTAAAGTTAGGGAGGTGGGTGTCCTACCGAATGTGCCTAAAATATGAGTATTAAAGAGATAAACATAAAAGAATGGTTAGACAAGCCTAATTCACCCTAATTCATCAATCTAAGTCACCTTAAGACTAGGCTAAAGATACATACACTAAACTAACTAAATTGCACCCTATCCACTATGCAATGCTCTTGATTTACCCTAAGATATACTAGATTATATGCAAAATGCTATTGCTATGTCAAGTGCTCAATGAGACAGAATTTCATTACATTCAAATTGCTTGTTGGAAATGGAGAGGAAGGGCTCAATTTATAAGTTTTTAGAGGTGAGGATCGAGGGCTACGATTAAATTTGAGGATCAAGGGCTCACATTGCTTGAAAATCCTCAAGCAAGGAGAATTGGACAAATGGCACAAGAAGATTGCATGAGAATGATACTCCAAAATTCAAGGGAAGATCAAGGGTTGAGATTGAATGGTTGAATGCATGGATGGATAGGATTGGGTAGGTGTATGACATGTAAGGCCTTATTTATGAAAAGACATGGTTTGAATTTTGTGAGAAATTTAAAATTGGGAGGAGAGGACAAGTGAAAATTTAAATTCCATGCAATAGTGTCACATGTAATTTAAAATTAGAGGAAAGAAGGAAAAGTATGACAAAAGGAAGATTTGCCCATACTCCCAAAGTACTACTTGTTATGTACATGCATGTACATGAGATGACAAGTGACATTCTAGAAGCATGGGGGAAAGGGGTAATCTAGATTTAAGTTTAATTAACCCATGTGCACATATTTAGAAGAAATTAATGATTGATTACAAAAGTAATCAAAGTGGACAAATTAGGTAATTAAATAAATAGTTATATTTATTTAATTTTTTGGAGATGAATGTGAACTATAGTCTTTAAATGGATATTTGATTTTTGGACTGTAGTAGAAGAAAGTGATTTTTTTTTCTTGTGATGGGAAGGGACAGGAAAATATTAAGTAGATAATTACAAATTATTTAATTAGCATATGTGTTGGATGGAATAATTGAAATTTTTTAATTTTAATTGATCCATTGTGTGAATAATGATGGCAAGTAGTTGACCATTTTAAGGTTTCTACATTTCTGTCCCAAGTGAGTTCTCTTATAGCAGTGGTATACATCTTGATATGTGAATTAGGATCTCCTTCTCCTTTGAACTTTGGAAGATCCAACAATAGTCATGGTAACATCACACTTCTTATGGCCATGTCGAGTGGTTCCTTCAAATATTCCAAATATGTCCCTAAAAGGGCCCTTTGCGATTGTGGAGTTGATAACATTAACCCCATGGGTAGGCTTTGATAGCACAATGCCATAGCTTTATTTGGTTGACTACCTTGGATTGTTTGAGCATTTTGAATTGGAGGGTTCCCATTCAAGAATACGTAGTTACTCCCATTTTGTGATTAGTAGTTAAGGTAAGGGGGATTCTAAGATGCCTCCTGGTCTTGTTCGACTCTAATGTGTTCTTGTGACTTTTGCCTTCTCTCTAGGATGTGTTGTTCTTCTTCGAGAGTCCTAATTCCTTTCACTAATGTTGAGATGAGATCTGCAGGTGTAGGTCCTCTTGGTACTTCTCATTTCTAGGGACCTCATTTCATATGTTGTCATGGTGCAAGCATAACTATTGATGAAGAAGAAATAAAATCAGATGAGGCGATAAAGAAGATGAAGACTAACACCTCAAAAGCCTCAAAAACTAGAAAAAAGGGGCCCTCTGACAAGAATAGAGTTGGGAAAGGATTAAATCAAGAAGAGATTTAGATAGAGGAAGCTACTATAACTCTTGAAGATGTTCTCAAATCCATAACAATTGACTAAAATATGAAACCCATAGCTTAGTTGTATGATGAATACAATGATCCAGACAAGAGAATTATTGAGACTGTTGTTGTCGAATATCTAAACATCTACAACAAGGCCCTAATTGACATTATTACTGATCTACCGCATAGCCTGGGTAACATATTGATTACAAGAAAAGAAACAACTATGGCAAAAGATGTTGAGCTGAGAGAGCACTCCTTGAAATGATTATGTCCAGGGATCACTCCTAAGGAGAAGATCAAAATCTCAAAAGAAATTAAAGATGCCTTCAAAACCAAGAAAATAATGAACTTGTTGATGTTGGGAGAAATTGACAAAGTGGTTAAGGAAACATAGGAAATCACCCTAGCAGAATTATAGAAAAACAATATTCCCACTATATGTGACAACAAAGAAGCAAATGATGAGGACATATCTCTATCAGAAATAAGCCAAAATCAAGAATCTGAAAAGAGTGATCAAGTCCACAACATTGATACAGTGGATATGACAGATCAAGGCAATATTGAAATTGATTCACCTTCTATATAAAAAGATAAAGGTGAAGAGATCAAGGAAGAGAAGAAGGACTCCACTCCAGAGAAAAAACACAGGTCAACAGGAAAATAAGGGCATAGAACTTCTAGATCAAAGTCGAGGAGAAATATCAGAGAATGCAAGAGACACTGCAAATATCTCTAATAGGCAACAAATGGTAGAGGAATTTGTACTCCCTCAAGGCCCAATCAACTTGGCCTCATTGTCACCTTTCCAAAAGTTCAATCTAGTATATATGGTTCAGGCCAAAGCATAGGAAGAGTTGTTACAATCACATTGTCAAGATAACAAATTGATAAATGAAACATCTACTATCTTGGAAAAGCTGCTAGTGCCATCACTTCAAAGGGATATCTCATTATCCCTTGCTGACAATCTCAAGAAGTTATTAAATTATGTAAGTATACATTTTGAATCTTTTGAAAAATCTGCGGATGTAAAAGTAAGGAAAGAAATTGATGATAGAATATTGGTTGCGTTGAAGAGAATGATAGATCAAGAAAAAGTTTTTTTAGATAGTGGAATTAAGAACATACAAAATGCCATTGAAGAATCCAACAAAATATACAAATTTTGTTTATCCTAGCCAAAGATCACAAAGGAACTATAAGATAAAATCAAAGACTTAGAACTCAAACTGTTGAACATCTCTAAGACATATAATCCAGCAGCCGAGTTAATAAATGCCAAAGAAACATAAGTTGCAAATATCTATAATGATGTAAATACTCTAAAGAAGAAAAAGGGAGAGTTCAAAGACAAGTTGTGCCAGCTAAAAGTTTTGATAAGTCCAAAGATTGATTCCATAACCAATTTGGCAGATGAGGCATGAAATATCAAGGACAAATTGACACACCATCAGATCCTCAGAAGGTGGAAAAGATAGTATTTTTAATAAATAGCCACATCCAAATTCTAGAAAGTGCCAGAAATAGATGTAATGGAGAGATACTGCTAATAAAGACTATCTATAGTGACATTTTACCTTCAAACACAAATGAAGATAAGGATTGTGCTTGTAAATATGTGGTAGAGTATATAAATTTTGGAAATTTTGGAAATTTTGGATTTTGGATCATACCCTTTGCCATTGCTGTCAAAGGGGGAGAAGTGGACCAATGAAAAATGGATAATCATCTTAGGGGGAGCAAGGAAGCACAATGCACATAGTAAAAGAGAGTGGTTAAGCATTTTTCACTAAGTGTTGCCATCAATGCCAAAGGGGGAGATTATTGGCAAGAGACACTGCTCCAGTATAGATCTATATGTTGTCATTGATGGAAACAAAACTCAGAGATCCTATCACCATGATAGGAAGAGATATCTTCAGAAGAACATATTAGATTCCAAGTCTAGTTGTCATGAAATGGATAAGTATGGAAAGTATGCAGAGAAGAAGATAGAAAGTCAGCAAGTATGCCTCCGCAGATAATGCTCTGGTAATGCAGTTCAAGTATGATGTTTTTTGATGTTTGATAATATTATGCCTCAAAGATTAAGTCCTTATTCTCTCCAGAAGTCATCTTGAAGAAATGTCTAAGTCTGGGAAAGCAAAGGTATATCAGGAACAATGAACAGGATCTAGTGCAGAGGTCCTCATTCCTCCACAGTTAAGTATTTTGTTATGCAGTTTTGAGGTGTTGTAAAGACTTATATGAAATGTCTTATTCCAAAGCTAGGTCTAAAGTTCACTGGAAGGATAGATACAAGTGGCTAAGTATCAGCATAGTCTTTGATAGAGACAGAGTCTAAGTTCTGATGGTCCGCATTTGTCCTCAAGATGATATAATGCCTTTCAATTCTCAGGGTAATATTGGGAATATATAAAGAGTCCTTAAAATGATTTGGAAGGTGTTTTGAGATCCTTAGTAAAAGTTGTAAGTCAGCAGATGAACCAGTTAACCATGTACTTGAGGAACAAGCTGACTGGTGAAGAAAATCCTGATGCAGAGAAGAGTTAATATGTGAAGGATCGAGTTAAGTGATTGAGTGGTTAGATTTGACCCATGTAAATATGTTTGGGCAAAGATTTGGGTCTGTGCAGCACATAGTGCATTGGATTGACCTGACAAGGTACATCTTTTTATGTACACGTTTCATTCTTGGATGCCGACCTGACTATGGATCAAATCATGATGCGGATATATATGAGCAATGAATTTTAGTTGTGTGTAGAGTAGTGATGAGGATAATAATGAAAATACGTGAATAATAGAGTAGTAACATAGATAAGAGAGAATGAACACCTGGGATTCTGAGTGCAAGCATTTAACGGATGCACTTGGCATAAAGGCAGATGCTTAAGAAGTATGTAGTTTCCTGATGGAGAAAATTATTATAGTGAGCTGACAGTGAGATTTCATTAGGGTTTAATAGCCCTTAGGGTTTAACAACCCTTATTGTAATCTTGCTAGGTTTAGGGTTGAGGCAGTGAGCCTACTAAACTTAGTTGTACATCATGGTTGTGAGCCAGCATGTTCTTGGCCCGTGGAGTGACCAAGCCTGAACATCATTTTTTAAAAGATTGCAATATATACTTGAGAGGTAATCCACTCCATGGTTTTTCCCTCCTTGGTTTTTCCACATAAAATCTTTGTGTTATGTGTCATGCTTTTATCGATGTTGTTTAGTTGTATATTTTGTTTCTATTGGATTATTCTTTTGAAATGGTTAAAAGTAAAAGTGCAAGAAAAGAATTATAGAACACTAATTCACCCCCTCTCTAAGTGTTCCTAATAATAAACAGATCCGAGGTCATCCAATTCCAAAGTTCAACCCTCTTATAGTACTCATTAGGAGCATAGATTGAGCAAATGCCCACAACCAAGCAACCTACATCTAAAGTTAACGAAATGCATCTATTGCAAGGTGAATGTCTTGAATCTCTAAGAAGATTTTCCCATTTCCTATTTAATACAATGGCATTACCTCCTTTGCCTCTCTCATGTTTGGTGGTGAAAGCAATGACCTCTCTCCACACAAATCTTAAGGTGTTTTCCATCATAAACCTGTCAGCTTCAATTTCTTGAATCATCAGGATGTCCATATCCTTGTTTGGGGACTCTAAACCTCTAATAGTCCAACTGAAATAGTGAATGTTCTTCATCCAAAACTCTTTTTAGGTGGATTTGGGATTCTTCCCTTTCTTAGTGCTATCAAAATATTTAGGAATAAGATCACCCTTTCCCTTCTTTCCTAGTTTTACTGAGCTATTGGTTCTTCTCATATTGTTTCTTTCCTTACCTTCCTCTTCTGATTTATCTTCTTCTTGTAGGTTATTCCCCTTTTCTAGCCTCCCCTATGAAATCCTCTTATTTCCAATAGAGGCAAAAGCTGCTTTCATGTTGCCTTGTTTGTGAAGTTCAGAATCTACCCCTCAAGGATATGCCTCTTTCCTATTTTTTTAGAACTCCTCCTTCAACTTATCTAAATTATTCCTTTTCTTTGGTACCTCTCTGATCTTGGCTAGGGCCAATTGCTGGGCATTTTCCCTCATTCTCACACTTATAAAACCATTATCAGAGTTATAGCCTTGAATATTATTGTCTGGTGCCTTGGTTTGATCCTCACTAAATTTACCATAATCAAACTAAGTGTTAGCATGAAGCTGAGTTTCTTTAATTTGAGACACAAAGGATGGGTCCTCTTCCATCAAGCTTTCATTGTCATTTTCTTCCATAGAGAATAAACTAAGATTGCCATCCTAAGTGCTGTCACAATCCCCATCATCTTGGGTATCACTGCCTAGAACAATAGAAGCCAGTCACCTAGTGTTTGGTATAGCATTAGTTTTAAAACTCTCTTCCTTTCCATTTGTTTTTTCCTTCCCAAATTTAGGATTACTAATTTTCCTAGATTGGTTATGCAAAGAATCGAGGGGAGGCCCCTAGATTCACTATCCAAGGCCCCTGAAGCCTTAGATTCACACTGATTGGCAACATTCTTATCTTTGGCTTCAAAGCCCAAATTGTCTTTTTTGCATTCTTGTTAATGACAAGGTAGTCCCTCCTTTGATGACCATCCATTTTACATAGAAAACATGAGATTAACCCTCCTAACCTGACAATTTCACAATGAACAATTTTCTTCTCCTAGTTTATTTCAACAATATCCAGTATCTGTGTCTCTGTGTTAAAGGCCACTAATAGTCTTGCATCTAAATGAGGAAGAGTAGTTCTAGTTTCCTCAATCTTTAGAATTTTCCCAAAAGGTTTGATAATATGAGGTAGGATGTTCCAGAATTGAACAGGAACATTTTTGACCAATACCCACCTAGGTATCAAGCAAAACTGAATTTCCTTATGAGTAGTGTCCAGAGAACAAGCAAAAGCTTTAATAAAGCTAACCCAATATTCCAAAAAAAAAATTCTACAACCCTCCTTTGCATATGATGATTTTTAAGGAATATGACAAAAATGCCCACTTGATCCTATAACTAGTTAAAATTTTCTTATGAAGGGCAAGCCAAGAAAAAGCTTCGGATTTGGGTAAAATAGCTTCATTCCAGCAAAGATTAATAGGCCAATTCACCTTCAAGCTAAGCGTAGCACTTCTATAACCTTCCTTTACTGTGTAAGATCCTGACTTGGCTTCTGTCTAGATGATTTCATCTTCCACATTTGCAAAGACAACCATCCTTTTGTCCAATAACATACTTAGCGTTCTCTTTTGATTACATGGGAAGCCACAGTCTTGAGTGCTTTTCCAAGTAATTTTTTAACAGCTTGAGCCCCCTTCAATGACCCAATAGTCCATCACCTTCAAACCCCAATGACTTTTTAGATACTCCTTGGCTTCATAAAGATCCTCCCAGCCTAAGAGTTTGGGCTCCCCATTCCAAGAGTCCTCCCAAAAATCTGGTTTTTGCCTAGAAACCCAAGAAAGCTAAGGCAATAGGATCTCCCTGGTCTTCAAGATAAAATTCCAAATGGTTGAGCCACATGGGGGATTCTTGACCATAAATATTCTCTCCTTTTCCACAGAGTCTAAATATTTGAGTCTCATCAAACGAGCCAACTTTTAGTTAGTTGGCAGTGTAAATTCAAATCAAACTTATGATCTCTAACTTTGATAACTACTGAATGTTGGATATTTGTATTGCAGATTTAATTTATTACTTTCTTTTATTTTGCAGATGCAATTTCCACTTCTCATACACTTCCGATTTCTGTGTCTTTTTGAAGTATTGTAGGGCAAAGACGTTGATAGATATATGAGTGAGGGTAGGAGTCACATCTATGATAGACATGACTCCTCAAGGAGTCATGCCTATCACAGGTGTGACTTCGTCACCTTTCCATTGCTTTAGCAATTGCTAATCACCATTTGAATTGTAGTCGGTGTTTATACTTTGGTAATATATCATTCGATCATGCTAAATTCATATTTATTTTAACAAACCTTATATATTAAGTATGAATATATATAAGTAATATTTAATATTACTTATATATTCATATTTATTATGATCATAATAAATACGTTATCTGATCGAAGCTACAAACAACTCAATACTCCCTCTTAGCTCGGGAAGATAACAATATCACAATAATCTCTGTGAATATCAATTATCTGATCTGTAATGAATTACTCAAAGTAATTTAATATCACATAACTTATGATATATAGTATCACCTATCTCATGATATGTAGCATCACCAACCTCGTGATACTAAAGGATATACTATACTCGAGAACATTACATTCTCCTTATATATCCTTGTTATGGTATGTGCACTAACATTAAGTCACATAATGTCTACCATAACTTAATCATGATAACTCCATGATTCATACAAATATCAAGTCACATGATATTAGTCTAATGAACATTATAAGATCATCACCTTATAATGTTAGGTACAAGTGTAGATTATCCAAAAAATTGTCACTTTTTAGAAATAAACACAGAATGGATAGGCCCATAATGTCATAGAGTCACACATATTACACGAGACAATTACACATTAAACATCTTTAATATATTAGTACAAATCAATTAGAATCTTACAATTCAATCATACCAAGATTTTTCCTAAAGTATTCAACTTTCACCTTGAGGAGTGGTTTGGTAAGAATATCTGCAGTTTGATCTCCTGTACTGATATACTCCAACTGAATCACTTTTCTTTCCACCATATCACGCACATAGTGATGAGGAATCTCAATATGTTTAGATCTATCATGGAATACTAGATTCACGGATAGCTTAATACAACTTTGATTGTCGCAGTGGATGATAGTTGGTTTTAGAGGTTTACCAAATAATCCCACAAGCTATTTTCTAAGCCATACTGCCTCTCTAGCAGCCATAGAAGCTGCAATATATTCGGCTTCTATAGAACTTTGAGCAACTGAAGACTGTTTTCTGCTGATCCACGATATCATTGCTGACCCTAAACTAAAACAACATCTGGAGGTGCTCTTCTGGTCAGTTACACTTCCAGCCCAATCTAAATCTATGAATCCATGTAGATCTAAGTTAACCTTTTCATATTTTAAGCCATAATTTAGAGCACATTGAAGGTATCTCATTATATGCTTCACAGCCACAAGATGTATCTTCTTGGGCTCACACATAAACTGACTTAAGGCATTTATAGCATGGCAGATATCAGGTCTGGTATTGACCAAATACATCAAGGATCCAATTATATGTCTGTAAAGAGTGGGATCTACCAATGGAGAATCTGTTGCTACTTCCTTCAATTTATGAAGATTTGTTTCCATGGGGGAAGACATAGGTCTACATTCCATCATACCAAACCTTTTTAATATATCAATTGTGTACTTCCCTTGGTTTAGAATAATACAGTCTGATTTTTGCCATACTCCCAGTCCAAGGAAGTAGTGTAATAGACCTAAGTCCTTCATGTCAAATTGTGAAGCTAGATCTTTCTTACACTGATCAATAAGGTGATCGTCTCCTGTAATCAATTGATCATCAACATATAATATCAATATTAACATATCACCTTTGCTTTGTTTGAAGTAGAGATTTGGATCTGCATCATTCTTTGAGAAGCCTAATCTCAAGAGCTAACTGTCAATTCTTTCATACCAGGCTCTGGGGGCCTGTTTAAGTCCATGTAGATCTTTCTTTAATTTACATACATGGGATCCTGCATTGTGAATCTCAAATCCATCGGGTTGCTCTAAGTAAACCTCTTCTTCAATGGTTCCATTTAAGAAAGCAGTTTTTATGTCCATTTGATGGACTTTCCACCCTTTGGCTGTTGTAATAGCTAAAACTTTCCTGACTGATGTATATCGAGCAACTGGAGTGAAGGTTTCTTTGTAATCATATCCTTCCTTTTGTGAAAATCCTCTAGCTACAAATCTTGCTTTGTATTTCCCTATACTGCCATCTGTAGCATGTTTGATTTTAAGTAGCCATTTTGAAGAAACAACAGATTTCCCTTTTGGTCTAGGTACTATATCCCACACATCATTCTTCAGGATGGATTGAAACTCCTCTGTCATGGAATCCTTCCATATTTGGTGCTTAAGAGCTTCTATAGCACTAGAAGGTTCTAATTTAATGAATTCACTCATTAAAGCTACATAACTAGAGAATCTCTTAGGTCTTGTTCTTTCCCTAAAAGTTCCTGATGGAGCGGCATAATTTTTATCTTCTTCCATTGTTTTGGTGGCCCAGAGTGGTCTTTTCTTGGGATTTTCTAGTGATGTGATTTGTTCATGGTTTACATTTTCCTCAGGATGCTCCCTCTGAAACTCAGGTGCAGGATCCTCTTCTATGCCTGAGTTGGAAATTTGAATTTCTGACTCAATATAATTTCTGGCTCTTTTGAAAGCTATGTCTTCCTCAAAAATCACATCTCTGCTTAGTTCAATCTGTCTTTGACTAGGTATATATATTCTATAAGCTTTTGATGTTTCACTATAGCCTACAAAGATGTCTTTTCTCCTAGAAGGTTCTAGCTTAGTTCTTTTCTTTTTGGGCACATGAATGTAAATAAGACAACCAAATATCCTTAAATGACTAATGTTTGGTTTTGTGCCAGTGAAGACTTCTTCAAGAGTTTTGTCATCAATATGAGAGTGAGGACATTTGTTCTGTATATAGACAGTAGTACTAGATGCTTCTGCCCAAAGTGAAGTGTCTATATTCTGATCAAGTAACATAGTCCTAGCAGCTTCTACAATGGTTCTATTTTTTCTTTCTGCAACTCCATTTTGTTGAGGATTATAAGGTACAGTGAACTCCCTCTTAATCCCAGTGTTTTTACAAGTCTTTAAAAATGTCTGAAGTGTATTCACTCCCATTATCTGTTCTTAAGGTTTTGATTTCTCTCCTGGAAGAGTTTTCAGTAATGGATTTGAATTCCTTAAATCTTTTAAGGATTTCCTGTGATTTTTTACATTTAAGAAAATAGATCCATGTCTTTCTGGAGAAGTCATCAACGAAGATTACATAGTATAGAAACCCACCTAAGGAGGGTACATACATGGGTCCACATAAATCTGAGTGGACTAGTTCTAATACATTATTTGTTTTGCTATAACTATTTTGAAATGACCCGTTTGTATTTTTCCCTAAGGTACACCCCTTGCATACCCCTGAATTACATTGTTTGAGTTTGGGTAACCCTGTAACTAGTCTTTCCATGGAAGATAGGGTACGGAAATTTAGGTGTCCTAGTCTTCTATGCCATATTTCATTAGAGTTTGCAATTTCATGAATTAGGGCTAGATTTGGTTCCGTACATAACTCGTACAAGTACCCTTGTCTATGACCTATGGTTTTGGTTTTCTTAATAGTAGAATTCTTTGGCCATGCCAATACTTTGCTATCCATAAAAGTCACCCTATATCCATTATCTTTAAGTGCAGATATGGAGACGAGATTTCTTTTGATGCCTAGGACAAACAATACTCCAGTAAGTTGGATGGAGATGCTAGTCTTTAATTTGAGGGTGCATGTACCAACACCCTTGACTGGATGTACAGAGTTATCTCCAATTGTTACTTCTTCGTCAATCTCTTCTACCATGGTGTCTAGTAGTTCCCTGAACCCTGTGATGTGTCTTGATGACCCACTATCTATAATCCAGGTGTTGGATTTATTTGTTACTTGGTTTGAAAGTGCAGAGTAGAATACATATTTCTCGGATTCATGCTCCTTTATTTTGGCATAAGATGCTTGTTGCTTGGTTCTGTTAGGACATCTAACTGCATAGTGTCCATATTGGTCACATCTGAAACATTGGATGCGAGAAATGTCTTTCTTGAATGAACCTTTCCCGTGATGATTTTTTCCTCTTCTTAAAGTGTTTCTTCTTCTCTTTCTTGTGAGAGTTTGTATTTAGAACATGAAGATCTTCTTCTATATTTTTCTGTTTTGACCCTTTCTTTATCTATCTAGATTCTTCTTGAAGACAGTCTGATCTTAGGCAGTCAAATTTTGGAAATTTAGACCTTGCACTAATGCCTTGAACAAATGTCTCCCAGGAATTTGGGAGACCATCTAGGGCAAAAGTGTCAGTTCCTTGTTTTCAATTTGGTACCCAAGTGTTGATAGTTGATCCCTTAGTGCAGATATTCTCATAAAGTATGCATTGATCGATTCTCCTTTGTTCATACTTATATGATTTATTTCTCTCTTTAGGGCTAAGGTTCTGCTGGAGTTATTAATTTCATAAGTGCTTTCAAGTGACTTAAACATATGATTTTCATGGCTTTGTCATTTCCTTCAATCCATGTCATTTTATCAGAATCATTCTCTAGTTCTATTTTGTTTTCAATCACAAATGAATCAACTTTATTTTCTTTTAGTATCATCATAATTATGAATTTCCATGATGAGAAGTTATTTCCTCCTTCCAATCTGTCTTCGAATCAGGTTGTTGCTGCCATTTGAGAAATGAGATGTATTAAATCTGAATTTCTCAAGTTCGATTTTTTGCCCGGATTCTGCTTAACCTGGCTTTGATACCATGTAAATTCAAATCGAACTTATGATCTCTAACTTTGATAACTTCTGAATGTTGGATATTTGTATTGCAGACTTAGTTTATTACTTTCTTTTATTTTGCAGATGCAATTTCCACTTCTCATACACTTCCGATTTCTGTGTCTTTTCGATGGTATTGCAGGGCAAAGACGTTGAAATATATATGAGTGACGATAGGAGTCACATCTATGATAGATGTGACTCCTCAAGGAGTCACACCTATCATAGGTGTGACTTCGTCACCTTTCCATTGCTTTAGCAATTGCTAATCACCGTTTGAATTGTAGTCGGTGTTTATACTTTGGTAATATATCATTTGATCATGCTAAATTCATATTTATTTTAACATACCTTATATATTAAGTATGAATATATAAGTAATATTTAATATTACTTATATATTCATATTTATTATGATCATAATAAATACATTATCTGATCGAAGCTACAAACAACTCAACAGGCAGAAATCAAAGTCATCAACATTTGTATGCAATGTTTGATGGAGTGCATGGGAAGATTTGACTTCATTCCATTGCTTAAGTTAAAAATTGATAATATATTTTCATTTGTATTGGAGTTTGATAAGCTGCAACTTAGAGAGTGAGGTTGAAGTCAAACACAAATGTCATGAGACCACGTTCCTTGAAGGTTGACTTGGCAAATCATGGCCTTCACAAACAACAGAAAATAATAATAATCTTTTGATTTCTTGTTGGCCGCGGCTTGTTGGATTTTGATTGAGTCATGAAATTAAAATCAAAATCAATTGCCTTGGGGAGATTAAATAGTGTCAATGTCACCAGAGAGGGAAGTTGAATAGATGGAATTCCTTCAATTTTCATTTTTCCACAGCAATATAGAAACCAATGACTGGGATAGAAAGTGGGTTGGCTACCAAAAGTTAGCACAAATTACACAAAGGTGTGTGCAGAGGGGGTGGATACAAAGAAGAGTAAGAATTACTTATAAAACAAAGCAATTTGAATGCACAAAAAGAATGAAGAGTGAAGTCAGTTGATAGTTGATTGAAGGGTTGTGAAAAGAAGTGTGGAGAATAATAGAAGTGTGTTGCAGAGAATACCAGAGGCTACGTTGGAGGGAGAACAACTCGGTTTTTTGCCACAAAGCATTTCAATAGAGATAAGCTTCATTTAAGCAAAAATTCATTGTATTTGCAGTGAAAAACTTGAGTAATAAACCATTGAAGGCTTCTAGTAATAAATTCATTTGAGTTGTGATAAATGAATGGTGAATTTGCACAATTTTGGCTTCCTATAGATGTCATATTTACATTTACATTGCCCAGATTGCATACTTGAAGTGTTATGTTTAAAAGTGGAAATGATTTAGTGATGTTGAGTTCTACTTGTGATCAGTTTGGTGATGTATTGCTGCTAGCGTTGGCTGTCTGGTAAGACTGTGGTGTAGGGGCATCAGGGCCTCAAAAGCATATCTTTTGTCATTTTTGGTTTTAGGTTTGTTAGAGTGTTTTGGAGTCTCATAAGGTCATTTTTGACCATTTAGAATCATATGAGTTCATTTTTGGTGTTTTAATTGGGTTTTTGATTTACAAGTGTAAAGTTGCCAAATGTTGCTAGGAGTTGTCATGCAACTTGGACAAGTTGCCAAAAAGAAAGAAACTATTGCATGCAAACAAGAAACTGTTACTTATCATTGGGATCAGTTGTAAATGGATGAATACACCTTCAAATGTCAAAGGGAAGTGTGAAAAACTGATTTTTTAAGTTCTTGGTTAATGAAAGCAAGTTTTTTCCTATGATTTTTAATGTTCCAGTCTGTTCTGTTTCATTGTATGGCCTATACGGCCCATTTAGTGATCAGAAATTGATTGGAATTCGTTGGCATGTGAATCTACTTTATTTTTATTTTTGTTGCATTGATTTTCATTGAGTTTTTAGTAAGTTATTGCATTTTTCCTTAAAACTGCCAAAACCATACCTAGGGTAACTAGTGAGGCAAAATAATTATGTAACTCGGCCTCCCACCATGGGAAAATCACAAAACGGGTAGGAAGGTCTGTAATAATGTAATCTACCATGTTTTAAGTTTTCAGGGCCCCAAGACAAAGGTGGAACGTGGTTTCTTTCCCCATTAGGTTTGATTTCTGAGTGTATCAGGCCCTCTAGCAGTACTGAAGGCAATTTTGAATGAAATAAGGAGTGATTTGGGTTCTTTGTGATTGGTGAAAGTGTTGGAAATGTGTGAAGAGGTCTTGCAGACCTGTACCATGGGGTTTTGAATATTTTTGAAGCGTTAATACAAGTCATTTTATGACTGTCCCAAGAGGACTGTTTTTGCAGTCATAAGCATGGTGCTAGTGTCCAAGCAAGTTGGTGCTTTGAATGAGTCTTGGTAGTTAATACCTGATGGAAAAACCTTTGAAATGTTGTAAGGAGGCCTCCAAGTCAGTGGTTGAGGGTTTGAAGCAGTCTTTATTAATTTGGCTTTAGGCCATTAATGTTGCCTTTCCTAGTTTGAATAACACAAGTCTTGTAAGCCTCATGAATTGTTGAGCCTCCACAAAGAAGTTGTTATGAACATTCAAGCCTCGAGACAAGTCTGCCATGAAGTCTACACTTCTCCAAGGTGTGTTGAATCAAGCCTCAAGAGTTCAGTGATTAGGGTCTAGAGAGGAGCACTTAGGTGCATCAAATGAAGTTGGTTTAAGAACCTCATCATTTTGAGTTGTTTGCCTTAAGAAGGTCCTTCCTCTACATCAGACCGTCAAGCTAGGTTGCATCAATTGTCAAACCATAATTTTCTAGATCCAAAATACCTAGTAATATATATAAATATATAGACATAACATGATTGTTCTAGGGGATGCTACTACTTCTTTCATAAGAGAGGAGTGCTACTCTCCATCAAAAGCATGGGAAGAGTTAATCTAAAAAACTATTAGAGATAAATACTAATTAGTTTTTGACTTCTCTCATCATCATTAAGGGATTAAGTATTAGTTCAATTGTAATTAGGATTAAGGGTTGAGGATTAAGGGACTGTAATGAACTATTAACCCCACTGCCACATGGACATTCATCTGAAAGACTATGAAGTCTTTAAAATATGGGTGTTGCAGCAATTGAAGTCCTATTCCATACCCGAAAGCAATGATCACGTTCATCCATTCATTTTGTATATGCATGAACTACAATTATCACTACTCAATTCATGGTGATAATCAACATCTCTCATGTGTTGAATAGTGATAAGGCAGAGTGTCATTTATTACAATATTTCTATAGTAATGACGTTGCACAAATATCAATTCCCAATCATATCTATCTCAATGCCCTTGACAAGATAATAGGCAAGAACCCAAATCTAAAATGTCATTCAGTGTAATTTATATGTTTATATCGTAATAATACTCACATGGACACACATATCAACGATAGATGCACCCTAGTCAATACTACCTAAAAACCACAAAGTTTGTTCACATATAATACTCAACTTATGGAATTATATTAATGTGGTTATTGTGAAGAAATATGATCACTGTCCATTTTGCACATATTAGTTCACATAGTAAGAATACTAGGTTCTAATTCAACTACAATTATAATTACCCTCATACATTTCATCATTGGCAACAGTTAGTCAAAATCAACTCTTTAAAAAGGATCACCATGCCCTATTGAAATGATAAGGTTCCCATTAGGATAAGTTAACAGAGTCAACTAGTAAAGAGTGGTTCCAAAAGGCATGTATATTAATAATTCCTACAATGTTAGCTCATCAACTAAGAGCTCCCAGTTAAGGTCTTTAACTATTTCTAGTTAACCTCCATACCCTATACCTAACCACTAATATCATGCAAAATATAGCCCTTGACATGGTGAAACAACACATCCTATATCGTGAAACCTAAAATATCAGTAACAACATACAAAAATTAAACCATTAGAGTGTTTTAATACAACATGTTACAAGTGATCATATGAGTTGTAGCCTAAACCACTATAGGGTGACCTCCTCCTTAAAGATTAGCCACCGATCCACAAAGGTAACACCTTTATCTCCTCAAGCCTTCAACCAGTGTTCAATATGAAAATAAGTGTATCTAAGGGAATGAGTGGCTAATCAAACACTAATAAGTTTATAATTCTCTAATTCGTACCAACACAAATCAACTAAATGGGTAAGCTATTCCATTCCAAGGTGTGTCCAACCCTCATAGGGTAGTTGTTAGTTTTAAGATTCCCTAATTAAGATACCTTGGTATACCAGCATTAGCATATCATACATGTCAATGTGAGATTACTCTAATCAACCCATATAGTTCAAGTATGGATCTAAATTCATGGATGTAATTTCTCAATACAAAGAACTATGATTTTTTATAGCTCAAGAAACACTCTAAGAATGTGATTGGAAACGAATAGCATAAGAGACTATAATAAAACATTCATCTTAGTAATAAAAATTCAAGACATCTATTTATTTTAGGGATTCTCATTTTAAAAGCAAGGGGGGGCTTTTCCTAGTAGGTATTTTGAAGATATAAAATGGATGGTGTTGATGATGGAAGGTCTTTATGTTAGCACTATATAAATTTTCAATGTTGCTAGAATAACTTCTCTTTTGGAACTTGTTAATAACTTGCCTCGGTCCAAAATGGTTAAGATTAGTTAATGCTCTCCTCACCTGCTATGCATTGCTTTATGTTTCTCCTACCTAGACTCTTGGGACCTTTTTCAGTACATTTTTGCTTGTGCCACTCTATTGGATATGTATGTTTAAATGTATGTATTTTTTGGGGGCCTTAATGGTTGGATGTGGCCCCTCTCTCTCATATTTAATATTTAATAATAATAAACAAATATTTAATATATAAAAAATATATAATAATATATATTTTAAATGGGCACAATAAATCGAGTGCCCTCCCTTATCTTCACATGTCGGCTGCTGGGGGATTAAATAAAACCATATATATGTTCCTCCTCTGTTACCACCGTTATTCAGTTGTAAGAAGTTTGGTTGTTAATATAGCAGTATTTATTCTGTTAAATCCAAGAGGGGTTTGAGGAGGTTTAGAGAAGAAGAAAAAGATGCAGATATTCGTGAAGACCCTGACAGGAAAAACAATCACCCTTGAGGTTGAGAGCAGTGATACAATCGACAATGTCAAGGCAAAAATTCAAGACAAGGAGGGTATACCACCAGATCAGCAGCGGTTGATATTTGCTGGGAAACAGTTGGAAGATGGACGAACTCTTGCAGATTATAATATTCAGAAGGAATCAACGCTGCATTTGGTGTTGAGGTTAAGGGGAGGAATTTCCATCAAGGTGAAAACCCTTACCGGAAAAGAGGTAGAGATTGATATTGAACCCACTGATACCATCGAGCGGATCAAAGAGCGGGTCGAGGAAAAGGAAGGAATACCACCTGTACAGCAAAGGCTCATCTATGGTGGAAGACAAATGAATGATGACAAAACAGCCAAAGAATGTGCTATTGAGGGGGGTTCTGTTCTCCATCTTGTGCTGGCATTGCGTGGTGGTTGGTAATGGAATTGTTTAGAAATATATTTTTATCAAGCACCAGTGATAGTCGTCATTCTTCTGTATGCAGCAAGTCATAATATGTTGTTTGTATCCCTGTTATTGTCAAGGCTTGTATTTGGAAGGAGTGAAGAGATATTTTTAAATGAAAGGAATGATTTTTTTTTAACCTAAACATTTGCATCTTTAACAGGGGTGGAGTGGTATTCTTTATAGGAAAATAGTGATATTATTAATTTAAATGTATTAATTATGATTTGATATTTTTACACCATAAAGATTTCATTTGTGGAAAGTTTTGATTTTTCACATTATTGATTTTTGGTGACTTGAAGATGGTTTAATAGCAAGTTAGAAAGTTGTTTGTGGCATAACACAGTCCCTACTAGCAATGGATAACATTCATTATCTCTATTGCAGGTTATATTGAAGCCCTCTTCAAGCACCAAGCCAAGTGGGGGATCAAGTTGAAATTTTCCACTAGATCATGCCTTCTCCTAGAATAGATTGGTTATTTACAGTGAAGTTGGACATCATTTAGTAAGTTTAAGCTATGGTTATTTTACTATGAATATATAGAATCTATGTATTGAGAACCATTAGTGCTAGGAGCTTTACTATTAAAAACATGGAAATAGAAACAACAGTGCCTCTAGAAGGTTTTTGTTAAGCATCCCATGTGGGATTTTCTAGTCTACACCCCAATAATGTTTTTGATAGCAAGCCCTCCATAATGGAGTAGCCAAAAATATGTTTTTTTTTTCTTGGTTTGAATATAAGTATGGCCCCTAAGGCCAATTTTATTGATAAAAAAATCAAACAATTCTTAAGTAAAATTAAATAATGTAAAAAATAAAACAAGTGTCCATGTAGTGGCAAGTTCATGGCTTTGTAGTATTGTAATAATCACATTTATTTTATAACTAAGAAATGTTAGAATTTTGGAAGAATATTAATTGTATGATAATAAGTATATTTTTTTGTTGATTATATAAATATTTTAAATTTTGATTATTATAATGTATTATGTTAATTAATGTATTAAATTTCAATCTAGTATAGATATATTAAATCTATCTACATTAAAAAAAAAAATATGTGCTATTTTATTTTTATAATAGTTGGATTTTTTTTTTAATTCAAAACTAATTTGAAATTTTATTTATTTTTACTTACTTAAGTGATATTTTATTTAGTTAAAGATATATTTCATAAATAATTATTATGTAAATAAAAATAACTCAGAAAATGGTGAGTTTTATTCTTGATTATTAGAGCATGGGTAAATATATTCCCATAGAAATGATTGGTATCATCAATGAGTTATTTTACATCAGTTTGTTTTTTAAAAATACTAATGAAAGTTAATCTATGTAATGATGGATTACTAGCAAGACAATTTTAAAGAAAAACTAAGTGCCTGGTTTAGAAGCATTGAACTATTTCTATGTGTAACTGTGATTTTGAGAATAAAACTGAGAGATCTTTGTCCATCGTTTGTTGCTTAAGCTAATAACACAGCTCAATGTTTTGTCTACATGTCCTGATTACACTTGTAATTTTTCTATTGTTTAATATATTTTTCCAGTTATTACTTAACTATTATTTGAGAGCAACAACCAATTATTTATGTATACACTCTTCAGTTAAAGATTAGATATTTAGTTGCTCCTACATATAGATGAACACCCAAGTTTTAGTTCCTATACATATAGAACACTCAAGTTTTAATTCCAAATTTCTAACAAAAAGCATGATTCTAGGAAACAATATTGTCTTTGAGATTCCCTTTTTGTGTTACTTGCATCTAAGAAAGTGTAATGCCTATGTAGTAATGCATTTAATATTTGTATCCCATTTCTCCATCTTTTAGCAAAGAGCGTGTTTCTAGAAAATAATATTACCCTTTAGATTGCATTCTTTTGTTATTTGTATCTAAAATAGAGTAATCTTTGTAGTTGTGCAGTTAATATTTGTATCACATAATTTTTATTCAAAAAATAGTTAAATTGATTGTTTATTCAATAATGTTTGATATGGACACTAATTAAAAGACATAAGTGACATAAACTCTCCCTCTAATATACTAATTTTTCACACAATCTAGTTGCTTTAGTCATGAGACCCCCAAGCTGTCTTGTTGAATCATTGCCATAATATATATGGAGTTTTGTGGTGAATGTCAGATTCAGAACTTTCTTTTAATTAACCAATAGGCTTATTAGTGGCAGGTTTTTGCTCCTGAAAATCGTTGGACACTGAAATGTTGGACGTCGAAAAATGTTTTCACCATTAGGGTTTGTCATTTTTGCGGACCGGTAACTGTTAGTTTACGAATGCTCACTCTCTGGTTGCCCAATCCTTGTGTCATTACAGACAATATAAGTGGGTAATCTCCCAATGTACCTAAGAAGGGACTTGCATCACTGGTACTGATAGTTGGAATCGTATTTGTAGTTTCTCTGGCAATTTTACTGGTAGCAGCGCATTTGTTTTACTGAAAAATTTCAAGATGGGGCTCTTTGTAGGAATGTCAGATTCAAGGACAACAGCTATCCCAGTGATGAATGGCCATGGCAGCTGACTGCATTTTAGAGACTAAGATTCACAAGCACAGACATACTGGCCTGCATAAATGAAAGCAGCATCATAGGAATGGGTGGAACAGGAACCGTTTACAAGGCAGAGATGCCCGGCGGTGAGATCGTTGCAGTGAAAAATCTTGGAGAAGCCATGAAAATGCCAAAGATTACAAGGACCCAGGCTTCCTAGCAGAGGCAGACATTAAGACATAGAAATATACTGAGACTATTGGCCTACAGTTACAACAATGTTGGAAATGTAGTACTCCATACAATACCCTTCACCACATACAAGAAGCCGTGGATTTTGGACAGGCAATGAAGATAAAAACCTATTTGAAGACAAAATAGTATTCCATTCTTTACAAACTATGTGAAACTGGGAGACGAATTGCAAACATGAATTCCTTAATATGCTGAGGTAGCTCAGATACACCATGCTGCTCTCTGTCTCCTTGTCTCCCTCAGCTCCAGAAATAAAATTTCCCATCATACTTTTCAGATCCCACACTGAGGTAGCTCAGATACACCATGTTGCTCTCTGTCTGCTTGTCTCCTTCAGTTCTAGAAATAAAATTTCCCATCATACTTTTCAGGTCCCACGCTTCCAATTCATGGATCATATTCTTTCAAACCTGGATTAAGTATGCTCTATATTTCCTTTCTCTGAGTTCACCAAGCTCCCAGATTGACTAGTTTTATAGGTTTTTGGCACGGAAAGCTTTGGTCAAGGGGCATGTGGTTAAGAGAAGATTATATGGAGAATTCTAAAACATAATTTTAAAAGGATAGAAGAAAATACTTGCAATTCAACTCTCTTATTAAAATAATACCTTTAGAAAATATGCCTTGGAAAAATGTGTTTGATGAATGTTGTAAAAGTTTTTACATGAACTCTACACTATAGATTTATGATACCATTCTTGCATCCTGCATAATTTGAGATATCCTAACTCTAACCCTAACCTTAACCCTAAGCCTAATTCTAACACCAAGCCTAACTTTAACCCTAACCTAGCCCTAAATTCTAACCCTAACCCTACTACTAACCATAATTCTAATCATAATCCTAAATATAATCTAGCCCTAACCCTATTTCTAATTTTAACGTTAAATCTAACCATAATTATAACCCTAACCCTAACAATAATCTTAATGAATGTGTGAATGAATGTTGGCATTCACTCTATGTACATGCATGTATGTGTGTATATATGTGTGAAAAGTTAATTTGGGCACACTTTCTCTAAATGGATGCATGTGGAAGTAGATTATATGAAAAAGAATGTACACACAATACATCATGAAAAGTACCCTCACCAATAGCAATAGATCCCTTTCCAACCATATTCATATAAGTATTATTACCCATCAAAATAGGTAGCATATCAGAAGTCTCAAAAGTAGAAAATATGTACTTGATCCATGTGATTAGAGACTCTTGAATCAATAACCCATGTGATTAGAGACTCCTAAATCAATAAGCCATTTACTTGATCCATGAGATGTAGTTGGACAAAGTGCCTTACCTTTGTATTTTTCAACCCCATTAGCAATGCATGCATGTCCTTTCTCAGTAGATCCTGACTATTTTGATGAAGGAGTAGGAGATTATGAACTAGAAATCAAAGCAAAAGGACTTACATTGAGTTTCTGAACAAGATTCCTCAACTCATCTGTCTATTTGATCTTGGATGATGTGTTTTGATTTGGTTGGAATTGATTGGTTTTGGATGATTTGTTTGATTTGATTTGATTAAGGTAGGATGATCGACTTGGATGAGTAAACGGGATAACATGATCAAGGTTGATTTTGGATGGAAGGTAAGGTATGATGATGAAGAAGATGTATCTATGTGAGATGGTTAATGGGTCACAAGCAAAGGTTAAAATGAATGTCATGGGGATAGCTTAATGGAATTATAATATTATAATGTCAAATGTAGATAAGATTTTGTGATTTTGAGGATGTGAGTGGTGGTCAAATGAGGTGATGAAATTGGGTCAATGTCTGATTTTGATAACAAAAGTGAATATTCTCGGATTTTTATGACTTCAGAAATAAGTGCGAAGACAAAAGGTAAAAGTGTTGATAAATGAATCTACGTGTTGATAGATGGCATGTACGTGTTAAATCCATTGGTCTAAGCACTAAAGTTGTAGGTATAAGCACTGACAGATGATGTAAGTACTAGTTGGTGTTTGATAGGCACTAAAGGACAATTCATTTTAGTTTTGCTCTAGGTGCTAAACAATCCTGTAAGGGCACTAATACTCATGTTGTAAGCATTGTGGGATAGCTACATGCACTAATGGAGTGTGCTTTGGTTTTCAAGATGTTTGTTGGGTTGACTTGGTAAGAGACATTCAAATAAACAACCAAAATGGTTGATTTAACAATTTTGGGAATAAGGTTGATGGATTTCATGGGTATCGCACAAAAAGACATGCCAAGGAGTTGATCACAATCCTATATTATTCAAGTGGGAGTGACATACCTTGTGGATCTCATGAAATGGTTGTGGATCAATCTCAACTCAAATTAGAGAAGTGATTCTCACTCTCATTAATACCATAATGCTATAGCTTGGATATATAGGAAATATATGGTCATGTACCACCATATACCCCTTACCTTGGAGACTTTCATCTTGCCCAAAGTATCCCCTATCTCAAGTATAACGATATGTGACTGAGCTTCTTCCCCTCCTACTATAACGGTGCACCACAAGGTATGATGGTTGAAGGTCTTAACTAGGTTCAACAAGTTGCTAAGGGATGTCCCAATATATGGTAGGAACGGGGGATGAATCTATGAAGGGGGGTGTCCCAAGTATCCAACCAAGAGTGCCAACCAAACCAAATCTTGGCGGATCGATGGTCTCAAGGTTTTTACTTAGACTGAATGGGATCCTTCCTTTGAAATGAATCTTTCAATACTCATAACACTTACATATCACACCAGAACACGCGGTTGAGGTTGTCCCCACAGTGATGAAATCCAAGGCAAGCCTCATAAGGGGGAGGAATGTTGATCACTTTTGATCCCCATGATCATGTGTAGCGCAAGGGGAGAGCATATGTGACCAATACCCTAGGATCAACAAAATAACAAAGAGTGTTCAAGGCAGGTTTTTGATCCCCAAGATCACCCAAGGGTGCGAGGAAAGAGCATACACTTTCGTATTACTCATAAAGCATGACAAACAAATTAATTTACCAACTAACTTATTTAGTGCCTAATTCTAGTTGAGAAATTGGTCTTTGACATGTGGGGCTGCAAGCACAAATCGTTAGTACTATTTGAAAACAAGTGTCTTGGACAATTAGAATATGCTGCGAAATCAAAGATTAGTCGAACAAAATGATGACAAATTGAAAGTTAGTCCCAAATAGACATAGGCACTAAAAAAATTTATGTTAGTGCTGATGGAGACACATGCTAAAATAGGCAGTAAAAGTGCTAAAATAGAGACTATAAGCGCTAAATCAGCAATTTTTAAATGTTATAATTGTTGTCTTAAACGTTGAAACAAGAGGTAGAGATGCTAAAAAAGCAGCCCTAAGATCTAATCTAGAGAGTATAGGTGCTACAATAGAAAAATAAGTGCCAAAATACTGAAAACAAAGACTTAAACATGATCATATGGGCGTTGATTCCTTCTATGCAAATGTTGATCTAACACCGCGAGAATGATAGCTTGTAATTTTGATAAAACCTACAAAACAAAATGTTAAAATCCTGCAAAAACAATTTGTTAGACCTATTAGGGGCAGAAACATAAATCAATTTGAACCATTAAGCATCAAATGATGTTTTAAATAAAGGTTAAATTGACTTGAAAATAGGTGCTAAACCATGGAATATGGGCGCTAAACTACAAAGGACTCTTGCAGATAGAATGTTAGTAAATAATTAGTCTCTAAAATATGTTGGTTGGGCACTGAATCAGTGTTTGAAGAATGATCACTTGTAAATTTGCTAAAACCTTCAAAAATAAAATGCTAAGTTCTGTAAAATAGGACATTAAGGGTCATTAGAAGCCAATAAAATAAGATTAATCCATTTAAACATGAAAGTTTATCCAAGACAACAGTAGAAACTTCCTAAATTAGACAGTAATCCATGATATATAGGTGATACTTCATGGAGTTTCGGTGCTAATCCCTAAAAAATAGGCACTGAAAAGGTGAAAGTTTGCCACAATAGGAAACATGACCTAGGGGCTATCCAAAGAGGCAGAGGCACTGAATGGTGAGGTGTAATCATTGATCCATAGGTGAAAGGATGACTATAACTTGCACAACAAAACTCAACAAAACATTCACAAAAATTAAAGTTAGGGAGGTGGATATCCTACCAAATGTGCCTAAAATATGAGTATTAAAGAGATAAACATAAAAGAATTGTTAGACAAGCCTAATTCACCCTAATTCATCAATCTAAGTCACCTCAAGACTAGGCTAAAGATAAATACACTAAACTAACTAAATTGCACCCTATCCACTATGCAATGCTCTTGATTTACCCTAAGATATACTAGATTATATGCAAATTGCTATTGCTATGTCAAGTGCTCAATGAGACAGAATTTCATTACATTCAAATTGCTTGTTGGAAATGGAGGGGAAGGGCTCAATTTATAAGTTTTTAGAGGTGAAGATCGAGGGCTATGATTAAATTTGAGGATCAAGGGCTCACATTGCTTGAAAATCCTCAATCAAGGAGAATTGGACAAATGGCACAAGGAGATTGCATGAGAATGATACTCCAAAATTCAAGGGAAGATCAAGGGTTGAGATTGAATGGTTGAATGCATGGATGGATAGGATTGGGTAGGTGTATGACATGTAAGGCCTTATTTATGAAAAGACATGGTTTGGATTTTGTGAGAAATTTAAAATTAAGAGGAGAGGACAAGTGGAATTTTAAATTCCATGCAATAGTGTCACATGTAATTTAAAATTAGAGGAATAGTGGAAAGATGGAAAAGTATGACAAAAGGAAGATTTGCCCATACTTCCAAAGTACCACTTGTTATGTACATGCATGTACATGAGATGACAAGTGACATTCTAGAAGCATGGGGGAAAGGGGCAATCTAGGTTTAAGTTTAATTAACCCATGTGCATATATTTAGAAGAAATTAATGATTGATTACAAAAGTAATCAAAGTGGACAAATTAGGTAATTAAATAAATAGTTATATTTATTTAATTTTTTGGATATGAATGTGAACTATAGTCTTTAAATGAATATTTGATTTTTGGACTATAGTAGAAGAAAGTGATTTTTTTTTGTGATGGGAAGAGACAGGAAAATATTAAGTAGATAATTACAAATTATTTAATTAACATATGTGTTGGATGGAATAATGGAAATTTTTTAATTTTAATTGATCCATTGTGCAAATAATGATGGAAAGTAGTTGACCATTTTAAAATGTCTACATTTCTGTCTCAAGTGAGTTCTCTTATAGAAGTGGTATACATCTTGATATGTGAATTAGGATCTCCTTCTCCTTTGAACTTTGGAAGATCTAACAATAGTCATGGTAACATCACACTTCTTATGGCCATGTCGAGTGGTTCCTTCAAATATTCCAAATATGTCCCTAAAAAGGCCCTTTATGATTGTGGAGTTGATAACATTAACCCCATGGGTAGGCTTTGATAGCGCAATGCCATAGCTTTATTTGTTTAACTACCTTGGACTATTCTAGAATTTTGAATTGGAGGGTTCCCATTTGAGAATGTGTCATTACTCATGTTTTGGTATTAGTAGTTAAGGTAAGGGGGATTCTCAGATGCCTCCTGGTCTTGTTCAACTCTAATGTGTTCTTGTGACTTTTGCCTTCTCTTTGGGATGTGTTGTTCTTCTTCGAGAATCCTAATTCTTTTCACTAATGTTGAGATGAGATTTGCAGGTGTAGGGCCTCTTGGCACTTCCTCATTTCTAGGGACCTCATTTCATATGTTGTCATGGTGCAAGCATAACTATTGATGAAGAAGAAACAAAATTAGATGAGGCGATAAACAAGATGAAGAGTGAGACCTCAAAAGCCTCACAAACTAGCAAAAAGGGGCCCTCTGACAAGAATAGAGTTGCGAAAGGATTAAAGCAAGAAGAGATTCAGATAGAGGAAGCTAATATAACTCTTGAAGATGTTCTCAAATCCATAACAATTGACTAAAATATGAAACCCATAGCTTAGTTGTATGATGAATACAATGATCCAAACAAAAGAATTATTGAGACTATTGTTGTAGAATATCTAAACATCTACAAGGCCCTAATTGAAATTATTACCGATCTACCACATAACCTGGGTAACTTAATGAGTACAAGAAAAGAAACAGCTATGGAAAAAGATGTTGAGCTGAGAGAGTAATCCTTGATACGATTATGTCCATGGATCACTCCTAAGGAGAAGATCAAAATCTCAAAAGAAATTAAAGATGCCTTCAAAACCAAGAAAATAATCAACTTGTTGATGTTGGGAGAAATTGACAAAGTGGTTAAGGAAACATAGGAAATCACCCTAGCAGCATTATAGAAAAATAATATTCCCACTATATGTGACAACAAAGAAGCAAATGATGAGGACATATCTCTATCAGAAATAAGCCAAAATCAAGAATCTAAAAAGAGTGATCAAGTCCACAACATTGATACAGTGGATATGATAGATCAAGGCAATATTGAAATTGATTCACCTTCTGTATAACAGGATAAAGGTGAAGAGATCAAGGAAGAGAAGAAGGACTCCACTCTAGAGAAAAAACATAGATCAACAAGAAAATAAGGGCATAGAACCTCTGGATCAAAGTCAAGGAGAAATATCAAAGAATGCAAGAGATACTGCAAATATCTCTAATAGGCAACAAATGGTAGAGGAATTTGTACTCCCTCAAGGCCCAATCAACTTGGCCTCATTGTCACCTTTCCAAAAATTCAAGCTAGTATCTATGGTTAAGGCCAAAGCACAGGAAGAGTTGTTACAATCACATGGTCAAGATAACAAATTGATAAATGAAACATCTACTATCTTGGAAAAGCTTCTAGTGCCATCACTTCAAAGGGATATCTCATTATCCCCTACTGACAATCTCAAGAAGCTATTAAATTCTGTAAGTATACATTTTGAATCTTTTGAAAAATCTACGGAAGTAAAAGTAAGGAAAGAAATTGATGTTAGAATATTGGTTGTGTTGAAGAGTATGATAGATCAAGACAAATTTTTTTTAGATAATGGAATTAAGAACACACAAACAAGGCATGAAATATCAAGGACAAATTGACACACCATCAGATACTCAGAAGGCAGAAAAGATAGTATTTTTAATAAATAACCACATCCAAATTCTAGAAAGTACAAGAAACAGATGTAATGGAGAGATAACGCTAATAAAGACTATCTATAGTGACATTTTACCTTGAAACACAAATTAAGATAAGGATTGTGCTTGTAAATATGCGGTAGAGTATATAAATTTTTGAAAATTTGAAAATTTTGAATTTTGGATCATACCCTTTGCCATTGCTATCAAAGGGGGAAAAGTGGACCAATGAAAAATGGATAATCATCTCAAGGGGAGGAAGGAAGAACAATGCATATAGTAAAAGGGAGTAGTCAAGCATTTTTCACTAAGTGTTGCCATCAATGCCAAAGGGGGAGATTGTTGGCAAGAGACACTGCTCCAGTACGGATATAAGTGTTGTCATTGATGGAAACAAAGCTCAAATATCATATCACCATGATAGGAAGAGATATCTTTAGAAGAACATATTAGATTCCAAGTCTGGTTGTCGTGAAATGGATAAGTATGGAAAATATGCAGAGAAGAAGACAAAAAGTTAGCAAGTATGCCTCCACAGATAATGATCTGGTAATGCAGTTCAAGTATGATGTTTGTTAATGTTTGATAATATTATGCCTCAGAGATTAAGTCCTTATTCTCTCCAGAAGTCATCTTGAAGAAATGTCTAAGTCTGGGAAAACAAAGGTATATCAGGAACAATGAACAGGGTCTAGTGCAGAGGTCCACATTCCTCCACAGTTAATTATTTCATTATGCACTTTTGAGGTGTTGTAAAGACTTATATGAAATGTCTTATTCCAGAGTTAGGTCTAAAGTTCACTGGAAGGATAGATACAAGTGGCTAAGTATCAGCATAGTCTTTGACAGAGACAGAGTCTAAGTTTCGATGGTCCGCATTTCTCCTCAAGATGATATAATGCCTTTCAATTCTTAGGGTAAGATTGGGAATATATAAAGAGTCCTTGAAATGATTTGGAAGGTGTTTTGAGATCCTCAGTAAAAGTTGTAAGTTAGCAGATGAACCAGTTAACTATGCACTTGAGGAACAAGCTGACTGGTGAAGAAAATCCTAATGCGGAGAAGAGTTAATATGTGAATGATCTAGTTAAGTGATTGAGTGGTTAGAGTTGACCCATGTGAATATGTTTGGGAAAAGATTTGGGTTTGCACAGCACATAGTGCATTGGATTGACCTGACAAGGTACATCTTTTTATGTACACATTTCATTCTTGGATGCCAACCTGACTATGGATCAAATCATGATGTGGATATATATGAGCAATGAATTTTAGTTGTGTGTAGAGTAGTGATAAGGATAATAATGAAATACATGAATAATAGAGCAGTAACATAGATAAGAGAGAATGAAGACCTGGGATTCAAAGTTCAAACATTTAACGGATGCACTTGGCATAAAGGCAGATGCTTAAGCAGTATGTAGTTTCATGTTGGAGAAAATTATTATAGTAAGCTAGCAGTGAGATTTCATTAGGGTTTAACAACCCTTATTGTAATCTTGCTAGGTTTAGGGTTGAGGCAGTGAGCCTACAAAACTTAGTTGTACATCATGGTTGTGAGCCAGCATGTTCTAGGCCCGTGGAGTGACCAAGCCTGAACATCATTTTTTAAAAGATTGCAATATATACTTGAGAGGTAATGTTACACCCCATGTGTTTCTATCTACTTACTATTTACCTAGTTTGGTTAATTTGTTTGGAAATTGAGTGATTATAGATTTCTGTAGCTGTATATGTGTTTTTATCCATTTACTATAGATTGGATATTTTCTAAAAATTGAAGTATTTATGAATCTTGCATCTATGTGTGCTATCTATTTTGAATGCAATATGATAAGAAAAAGAATCATGCAATGCCTTGTATTAAATGTGGTTATTGTTAATTAGTGATTATGTTTTGATCAGTTAACTACTCTTGCGATGATCTAAGTGGATGTAGGAACATGTTGTCCCTCCAGAAAAGAGGGGAGGTATCACTCAGGAGAAAGACTTGGTCTGGTAAGTGTAAAAGAGAAACCTAAATTAAGTAGCATAGACTCACATCCTATTTGACTTAGGTTGAGTCGAGTTAGTGTGGGTAGAGGTAAGTGAGCTGAGTTATGTATCCTGAGTCTTGATTGGATGTTCAAACCTAAATGTTGTTATGTGTTTGGTTTCTTTGAGTTAATTAATGATCGTGCAAGTCCTCGATACATTCTTCTATGTGAGTCGATATGAGCATGAACATATGTAGGTAGATGTACCTATGTATATTCATGAGCATATTACTCATAGGTATGGAAATGTCATTTGGCTTATGCATGAATTATCATCTCTTTTGTGATAAGCCTATGAAGATTTTACGACTTTATATGCATTTCTTGATTATGAGTTATATTTGATTTTACGATGATAAAATTATACATATGTAAATATATATAAATGTATATTTATCATCTCTCTATATATGTATTTAATATAAATATTATTATTATTTTCTTTTAATTATAGAAATATAATTTTATCATTTTAAGGAATTTGTTTTTCGTAAATATTGTTTTATGGTAAGTAAAACAATAAATTTATATATATAATAGATTAAATAAAAATATATGTAATAATAAGATAAGGGTAGTTTTTTTTTGAAAGGTAATAATAATAATAAATATAAAAAATAACTAATAAGAATTAAAAGTTTTTAATAAAAGAAAATTATTATTATAAAAGTATAATAATTAAGGAAAGGTTTTAGAGTGCTTTTAAATAAGGGGGATACGTATCTTATTTAAGTCTTAATGGAGATGTATTAATTCTTAAAGGCACGCGGGCCCTTTCTTTAAAACCTCTTAAACTTCTTTTTACTTGTTAAACTTTTAAACCGTTTTGGCTTACGGGCTCCTTAAACCTTGTGTTTAGTTAATAATTTTAATTTTATATTTTATATTTTATTTGTAAATTTTATCTAACACCTTTTTTTAGAACGTTGTTTGGATTTGTGAATTAAATTTAGATTTTGATTAGCATGTCTCTATAGTGTCAACATAGTTGAGTTGATTAAGCACGTTGACATTATATCAACATTTTTCAATTGGTTATGGTATAAAGGGGGTACTCTCCATAATTTTCAGGGGCACCATTTTCCAATCAAGAGCTTTTCTTTTTCAAATTTAATTTTTGCATTTGTGTCAAAAATTTGTCGTTTTGTTAAGTGGATTTAATTGGAAGAGTGATCTAGAGTATTGGAAGGTCGTTAGTAGAAAGTATCTAATCCATTTGGAGCTATATTCTCAGGCATGGGAATTATTTCTCCTTCTTTATGATTTTCATGTTTTCAAAATATTATATGATGTATTATTGTTAAGTGATTGCAATATTGAATTATTGTTGTTAATGTCTTTTGATTGTATAATAGTTTATTTATATATGGATATATATATTTTTCTAGATAGTAAACTTGTATTGTGAATATGAGATAGTGTCTATGGTTTGGTTTTTGCCTAGATAGTTTTGTGAATCAATCATTGATTGGTATTTATATAAGAAAATTGTACAAGGGGAAAGATACTGAGAATAGGACTCAAGTGGTATTACTTTAATATATGTAATGCCCCATCATCAAACCCTAGAGAGTTAGACAAACAAGAGTAAAATTCTAGAAATAATTTTTTTTTGAAGCAAGAAAATGCATTAATCATAAAATATAATTATACTATTAACAACATTAAATAAAATGAACAGCTAACACCTCTAGGGGAACATAACTGCATCAGTGAAAATAAAGTTAAAACCACACAAGTGATATACATAAAACTGCTATTATAGGAAGGTCCACTTTTACATTAGCAAGATAGATAAAATACAACATTACAATACAAGATTACAAGACCGATCATGTCGGTTTACAAAAGAATGCATAAGAAGGTAAACAACACCACCGAAGGTGGGAAGTAATCTGGAACTGGAACACCTCTACTCAGGACTCGAACTGAAACTCCAAAAAGGCCAATGGATAGCTCTACCACCCAACCATGTGGAACCCTAAGGTCCACCCCTCCGAGCTAGGAGATAACAACGAGGATTCCACTAAACCAAGAAACAACATCCAAAAATAAAAGAACGACAACTGACTTGACACAACCGACCATACCAACAAAGCTACACAAGATAAGACATCACTCTAGAGGTACAACCAAAAAGAAACAACTGAACTGCATAAGGAGAGTGTCATCGCATGGTCCTAGCATGGGTTACCTAGGCTATCAATCACCAGAAGCCAGCCCCCATCTATGGTTACCCTGGTAGCCTCTCTCTAGGCACTGGCCCCATACGGTGACACATGTGGAGCCGACAAGTCCTCTCATGGAGACAAGGAGGTTGGCCTTGCCAACTAGGCCTTCTCATCCCATCCTTGGCCTGTAAGAGCACTCAAGGCATGGGTGAGGTCTCTTACTTATCTTGTTAAGTGTTTTAATACCCCAACCCTCTTGATTAAGTTATTAAGTTTTCCACATGCTTACAACTTCCATGGGGTTACCCAAGCGGCCTCTCACTAGGCACCGACCCCACCATGAAAGCCACTCTCTTAGCGTTCCTTGGTCAAACATACATACCACAACATGCAGGTAAAAGTCACCAATTAGATCCGAGCCATAACTTACGCCATTCACTAGGCCACAACAATAAAACCATAGATTCCCTTCAAAATTTGAAGCAACACAATCTAGAAACCAAGTACTATATCCAAGAGACCATTTCCCCATTCATTTCAAGACAAGAAAATCTAGTCAACACATTACATTGACATGCCATAATTTTTTTAACCAAAACCATGAACTACACCTCTGGAGTGAGGTACATGACCAATGATAAGGTGACCATTATTTGACAAGGACAATGCTTTTGTGTCTTAACACCAAGTATGCATGACACCCCTCAAGATTTCCTACTTCCTAAATAACCAAAACATAGACCAACACCACCCCAAAGTAACATAATAATCGAATACAAGCATAAAGATACGACAAGGAGGGCAACCAAGCATATGAAATTCAATGAACTCCTAATTCAATCAATAAAATCAATTTATGAGATTTTAACTTTATTTCAAATAACATTCTAGTTTACGGAATAATAATTTCCCTACAATTCCAAGATAAACCTCCTACCTAATTTCCTAATGACTGCCATCCATCTATGCCATTATAAATATTTGTAAGCATGAATTTTCAATCTAAGATTTACTAATGATACATCCTAATATAAACAACTACAAGATAAAATTATTCTTGCTATCATAATAAACTTTTCGTCGATCATTTACTACCACAACTTCTATTTAAACAACTACAAAATACCAATATATTTTCTTAAGAATGTAAATTCCCATCTAACATTTAGCCAATACAACTTCACATCAAACACTATACATATTACAATTACAAATCAAACATTATAAACCTATATAATTTCCTATAGGCATAGATGCCCAACTAACATTTTACCAAATATCATTTCAAATCAAAAACACTATAAACGTATATATTTTTCTAACATTTAACCCCTTATAAAAAATCAAATCAAACTTATGTATTTTCCTATGAGCATGGATTACCATCTATTATTTAACCACTTAAGATTTCTAATATAAACAACTACCTTGATATCTATTTCTAAAAAAAAAGACTTCTTTCCATTATATATTCTAAGCCTACAATTTCTAAATAACCAAATTAAGAATATCAATAACAAAATTATATTTAATGAAATGAGCACAACTTAATTTATTAAACTTCTTGCATATACTAATAAAAAGACAACATTAATTAAATAAATTAAATTCTAAAATTATTCATTACTAACAAATGAACCTTCTAATATCATCTTCCTTAAAAAAAAACTACTTTCCATTATATATTCTAAGACTACAAACTTCTTGCATATACTAAAAAAAAAGACAACATTAATTAAATAAATTAAATTCTAAAATGATACCTTACTAACAAATGAACCTTCTAAAATCAACTTCTCCCTAATATTGACTTAATAAATCCAAACTACAATCACAATTTAGAAGTTTCCCTACAAACAAGATCTCCTCCAAGCATTCTATTTAAAAACAAACACAACAATTAATTATTTTATATGAACTCAAATTGAAATAAATTTCAAGATTTCTATCATATGGTATTCATTAAATAAATTTCAGATTCAAAGCAAGATATAATTACATCATTTTTATTCAATAAATTTCAGGCTCAAACAAGATACAATCACATTATTTTTATTCAATATATTTCAGGCTCAAGCAAGATGCAATCACATATTTTCTTTTATTTTTATAATTTTTAGGCTCAAACAAGATACAGATAAGTCAAAGAGGAATTCAAACAATTCACAAAGTTGCAAGCTTAAAGGAAAGGTAAGAACCAGAAATTTCAGGCACAAAATAAGATCCAGAGAAACCACGGAAGAGGCCAATGATTCACATAAATTGCAGATTTACAAGAGAATTAAGAACAACAAATTTTATCCAAAAGAAGGCAAAGAGAGGGCTGTACGGCAGCTGTACAATGTCCCCAAGAGAGGGCAGCAAAACTAAAAAAAAACTAATTTGCATCAGATTTCTCCTACAGCCGTATGGTCTAGGTTTGTCATAGAGGAAAAATGAGCAGAGGTTTGTCATAGAGGAAAAAAAATGAGCAGAAATTTAATCACAAGAAAAACAATAAGGATGGGATCTCCTATGCCATACGATCAAAGGCAAAAATTGAGATTTTTCTTAGTCTACAACAACATACTCATGCAATCAGAGACTTCTATTGCTCAAGTAATACAATTTGTGTGAATTACCATATAGTTAAATTGATTTTTAAGGAATAAAATCATAGCTTCAAACTAAGTTTTAAAACTATTTCAAAAGATCAATTAAATGGTATCTTTCAGCCAACAAGAAATTTTTAAAACAGATTAAAGGAAATTGTGAAGAAAACTTAACAAGATCTGGTCAAATTCCTAGACATGATTGCAGGGTAACTTTCTAGAGGAAGTAGTATTGGAGGCACAAGATCTTCATCAGGGTTACATAGATAAAAGCAAGGCATTCAAGGTAAAAAAGAAACATGAATAATAAGAGGACCAAATGAATGGTTGCAAGCACTAATAGGTTGCCAAGGAAAATATATGTGAAGACCAAACCACTTCTTACAAGGCATTTCACCTCTATCAGCGAGATAGAAATGTGAGATAAAAATGCAAAAACGATAGGGACAAGAGTTAGATAAAATCTTAACACCGAGTCATCTATTTTACAGGATTGAGATCACAATTCAGGGTTACAGATGATTGAGCTAATGATTTCAAAAGGATTAAGACAAAGGCTAAACCAGAGGAATCTATCTTGGAGGAATCTACATAGATTGGAGCAACATTCGACCTCACAGGGCACATAAGGATAATTTAAATTCTAATTAATTCCAAGTTACATGCAAGTTTCACACACAGGACATGCTAGTTTTACACACAGAACATGCTGCAATAAAATATAACTTACCAGCTACAACAATTGTAAATTTACAGAGAGAGACAAATCACATACCTGAAAGTCAGTCCCACCTCAAACTTTCTCCAACTGCTGCAACCAAATTCTCTATTCTTCTCCCCAATATCTCTGTGCTCTTTCCAACTCCCTTCCCAACAAAATTTTCTCCATATAAAAATGGTTCAACTCATAAAATTAATGTAGACATGCATCCGTTACCCAGCAACCCACTCCTCTGGAAATTTAAAATTTTACTAATAATAGAGATTCCAAATCTCCCAACTTCAAATTGACAACTCAAGGCATTTATTTCACATAGCAAAATTATTCTATACAAAATATACACTAATAATTACCCGTAACTCCAATTTATGACAAAAATATTCTTGGAAGCAGATAATTTTATTCTAGACTATTATAAAATTTAACCAAGGTGTCATACAAAGTTCTAAGCCCAAAACAAATAATATCCTATAAACATAAAAGAAGCATTATTAGTTAATAATAAATCATTAAAGTATTTTTCAACCACACATGAACATTAAGCATTATTAAACACAACTCGATGATACTCCTCAACACAAGATTACCAAACCTAATAGGCAAGGACCAAGCATCACAACATGACTTGAGACCACAACAGAAGACAAGGACCGACCTAGTGGAATAGACCTCGTATTATCTCCCATCACTGATACCCATTGGTGTAAGAACCCTCTCAAACCTGCAATATCAGGTGGAGTCGAGGTTTGGTACCTATAGCCTGTAACTAAGCAATTGGTTGTATAAAATCAAACACATATATGTCAACACACACAGAGAGTCAGAGAATCACGGTGTAGTAGGGTACTCAAAGTGAGTAGTACTACATCGTCTCTGCTCTTGAAACAATATCATAACAATTTTTATCTGAATTCAACCACCACAATTTTAAATGACACATGATGATATTAATTCACATCATAACTAAAATAATAGTAGTGCCATCATAAACTCATAACACCTATCTAATTATATCAGTCAAACATAGTTCATCAAAATAAACATAAATCATAACCTACTAATCAACTGTCTCAGAACTGAATCAATGCAATGAACGACTAGCAACTATCTCCGATTGACAGAGAGCAATGCAGAACCACCGCTATCACAAGCCAACGACAAGAGGGGGCACTATATCCTCCCCCCCTAAAACTTGACTTACTGCTGGAAGTCACAGATTAGGGTAGAAACATAATATAATAATATTGCCATATTCCATTGTCAACATTCTCATCTATATACAACAATTGTTCACAACACAAGCACAAATATTCAATGAAAGACAAGAAGAACATCTATTCTTTACCTTTATGGTGCATCCTGTGATCTTCTTATAACTAATTTCACTTTTTCAAAAATCTCATACAATCAAAATAATTGCAGCCACATACAGCTACTAAAAGATTCATCTTATATCTTATTTCCACTAATTACCAACCATGTAAAGTGCAATTCCCTACGGAGTCCTCCCTTGAACATACTATCAGAGGTTCAAAATGAACATGATAGAAACAACACTTACCATAAAATGAGGCCAACAAAATCAAACATTCAGAATTTCCACCATAGAAAATTTAAAAATAAATACAAATCCACATGGTAAAACAATCAAATCCAACTTTAAGTCACAAAGTGCCAGCAAATTTCAATAAATCAAGAATAAAGAAAAGAGTCCTGGTAGCCATTCCTGACATAAGAAGGTTTAAATAAAGAAAACTCATTGCTAACCCCATGTACCACACATGAAGCAACTGTCAAAATTTCCAAAACAACCAAATTACAACAAATTAACATCACGATGTGACTAATTTTGGCCACAAAAAGGGAGTATCCGCTACACAACACTCAAGGACATAAGTTCCAGAATGTATTAAAGAATGTACACCAATACTCAAACAATTATGTTAACTACATCCTCTTATCTAAATAACTTCTATCTTTATTACAATACAATTTCTTTCCACTAAACTACTGAAATATGCAATTGCTTCCTTATGCACGAAGATATAAAAGGAATATATGATATCACATACAGGAATAATTCAAACTATAATTGACTTACATTATCACGCTCCTAATCTCATAGGCCCAACACAAGCTCTCATTTGATCTCCTGCATACAGTTCTTACACAGGCATATACAATGATAACTTCCATAAATTACAACAATTCTTCCATAAGAGGTCATGACCATCTAGGGGTTAGATATAGACTTTCAAGCAACAATGTAAATATGTCAACATCACATAACCACATAACTCATGATGCATGATACCACCAGATGATAAGATGCATTAACATTCAAGGAGAACATATTGTTAGATGTAACATCACATTTCTAGAAAAGAAGGAGAAAGAACATAGTAGACACATAAGTAGAATAAAGCATAAAGAATTCATTTCTTAAAGAGTAAGTCTATAAACTTATCAACCTTCATACTAATGCATACAAGTGGGAGATACTATTACCAACTCACTACAATGAGAAAATAGTTTAACCTGGGGCAACAACAACAATCTAGAGGTCTCAGTGTTGCAACCTAGGATATAGCTAATCTACAGAGTTTAAGCACTAGGTCACATAATGGGCTCAATTGTAACCAAAGTACCCAATGTTTAAACTTGGCTCTAATACCAAATGTAATGCCCCGTCATGCAACCCTAGAGAGTTAGACAAACAAGAGCAAAATTCTAGAAATAATTTTTTTTTTGAAGCAAGAAAATGCATTAATCATAAAATATAATTATACTATTAACAACATTAAATAAAATGAACAGCTAACACCTCTAGGGGAACATAACTGCATCAGTGAAAATAAAATTAAAACCACACAAGTGATATACATAAAACTACTATTACAAGAAGGTCCACTTTTACATTAGCAAGATAGATAAAATACAATATTACAATACAAGATTACAAGACCAATCACGTTTGTTTACAAAAGAATGCATAAGAAGGTATACAACACCACCAAAGGTGGGAAGCAATCTGGAACTGGAACACCTCTGCTCAGGACTCGAACTAAAACTCCAAAAAGGCCAATGGATAGTTCTGCCACCGAACCATGTGGAACCCTGAGGTCCACCCCTCTGAGCTAGGAGATAACAACGAGGATTCCACTAAACCAAGAAACAACATCCAAAAATAAAAGAATGACAACTGACTTGACATAACCAACCATACCAACAAAGCCACACAAGACAAGACATCACTCTAGAGGTACAACCAAAAAGAAACAACTGAACTGCGTAAGGAGAGTGTCATCGCATGGTCCTAGCATGGGTTACCCAGGCTATCAATCACTAGAAGCTAGCCCCCATCTATGGTTACCCTGGCAGCCTCTCTCTAGGCACTGGCACCATAGGGTGACACATGTGGAGCTGACATGTCCTCTCATTGAGACAAGGAGGTCGGCCTTGCCAACCAGGCCTTCTCATCCCATCCTTGGCTTGTAAGAGCACTCAAGGCATGGGTGAGGTCTCTTACTTATCTTGTTAAGTATTTTAATACCCCAACCCTCTTGATTAAGTTATTAAGTTTTCCACATGCTTATAACTTCCATGGGGTTACCCAGGTGGCCTCTCACTAGGCACCGACCCCACCATGAAATCCACTCCCTTAGCATTCCCTGGTCAAACATACATACCACAACATGCAGGTAAAAGTCACCAATCAAATCCGAGCCATAACTTATGCCATTCACTAGGCCACAACAATAAAACCATAGATTCCCTTCAAAATTTGAAGCAACACAATCTAGAAACCAATTACTATATCCAAGAGACCATTTGCCCATTCATTTCAAGACATAAAAATCCAGTGAACACATTACATTGACATGGCATAATTTTTTTAACCAAAACCAAGAACTACACCTCTGGAGTGAGGTACATGACCAATGATAAGGTGACCATTATCTAACAAGGACAATGCTTTTGCGTCTTAACACCAAGTATGCATGACACCCCTCAAGATTTCCTACTTCCTAAATAACCAAAACATAGACCAACACCACCCCAAAGTAACATAATAATCCAATACAAGCATAAAGATACGACAAGGAGAGCAAACAAGCATATGATATTCAATGAACTCCTAATTCAATCAATAAAATCAATTTATGAGATTTTAACTTTATTTCAAATAACATTCTAGTTTACGGAATAATAATTTCCCTACAATTCCAAGATAAACCTCCTACCTAATTTCCTAATGACTTCCATTCATCTATGCCATTATAAACATAGACCAACACCACCCCAAAGTAACATAATAATCCAATACAAGCATAAAGATACGACAAGGAGAGCAAACAAGCATATGATATTCAATGAACTCCTAATTCAATCAATAAAATCAATTTATGAGATTTTAACTTTATTTCAAATAACATTCTAGTTTACGGAATAATAATTTCCCTACAATTCCAAGATAAACCTCCTACCTAATTTCCTAATGACTTCCATTCATCTATGCCATTATAAATATTTGCAAGCATGAATTTTCCATCTAAGATTTACTAATGATACATCCTAATATAAACAACTACAAGATAAAATTATTCTTGCTATCATAATAAACTTTCCGTCGATTATTTACTACCACAACTTCTATTTAAACAACTACAAAATACCAATATATTTTCTTAAGAACGTAAATTCTCATCTAACATTTAGCCAATACAACTTCACATCAAACACTATACATATTACAATTACAAATCAAACATTATAAACCTATATAATTTCCTATAGGCATAGATGCCCAACTAACATTTTACCAAATATAATTTCAAATCAAAAACACTATAAACATATATATTTTTCTAACATTTAACCCCTTATAAAAAATCAAATCAAACTTATGTATTTTCCTATGAGTATGGATTACCATCTATTATTTAACCACTTAAGATTTCTAATATAAACAACTACCATGATATCTATTTCTAAAAAAAAAGACTTCTTTCCATTATATATTCTAAGCCTACAATTTCTAAATAACCAAATTAAGAATATCAATAACAAAATCATATTTAATTAAATGAGCACAACTTAATTTATTAAACTTCTTGCATATACTAAAAAAAAGACAACATTAATTAAATAAATTAAATTTTAAAATTATTCATTACTAACAAATGAACCTTCTAATATCATCTTCCTTAAAAAAAAGACTTCTTTCCATTATATATTCTAAGACTACAATTTCTAAATAACCAAATTAAGAATAACAATAACAAAATTATATTTAATAAAATGAGCAAAACTTAATTTATTAAACTTCTTGCATATACTAAAAAAAAAAAGACAACATTAATTAAATAAATTAAATTCTAAAATGATACCTTACTAACAAATGAACCTTCTAAAATCAACTTCTCCCTAATATTGACTTAATAAATCCAAACTACAATCACAATTTAGAAGTTTCCCTACAAACAAGATCTCCTCCAAGCATTCTATTAAAAAACAAACACAACAATTAATTATTTTATATGAGCTCAAATTGAAATAAATTTCAATATTTCTATCATATGGCATTCATTAAATAATATTCAGATTCAAAGCAAGATACAATCACATCATTTTTATTCAATAAATTTCAGGCTCAAACAAGATACAATCACATTATTTTTATTCAATATATTTCAGGCTCAAGCAAGATGCAATCACATATTTTATTTTATTTTTATAATTTTCAGGCTCAAACAAGATACAGAGAAGTCAAAGAGGAATTCAAACAATTCACAAAAGTTACAAGCTTAAAGGAAAGGTAAGAACTAGAAATTTCAGGCACAAAATAAGATCCAGAGAAACCAAGGAAGAGGCCAATGATTCACATAAATTGCAGATTTACAAGAGAATTAAGAACAACAAATTTCATCTAAAAGAAGGCAAGGAGAGGGCTGTACAACAGCTGTACAATGTCCCCATGAGAGGGCAGCAAAACTAAACAAAACTAATTTGCATCAGATTTCTCCTACAGCCGTACAGTCTAGGTTTGTCATAGAGGAAAAATGAGTAGAGGTTTGTCATAGAGGAAAAAAAATGAGCAGAAATTTAATCACAGGAAAAACAATAAGGATGGGATCTCCTATGCCATACAATCAAAGGCAAAAATTGAGATTTTTCTCAGTCTACGACAACATACTCATGCAATTAAAGACTTCTATTGCTCAGGTAATACAATTTGTGTGAATTACCATATAGTTAAATTGATTTTTAAGGAATAAAACCATAGATTCAAACTAAGTTTTAAAACTATTTCAAAAGATGAATTAAATGGTATCTTTCAGCCAACAAGAAATTTTTAAAACAGATTGAAGGAAATTGTGAAGAAAACTTAACAAGATTGGGTCAAATTCCTAGACATGATTGCAGGGTAACTTTCTAGAGGAAGTAGTATTGGAGGCACAAGATCTTCATCAGGGTTACATAGATAAAAGAAAGGCATTCAAGGTAAAAAGGAAACATGAATAATATGAGAACCAAATCAATGGTTGCAAGCACTAATAGGTTGCCAAGGAAAATATATGTGAAGACCAAACCACTTCTTACAAGGCATTTCACCTCTATCAGAGAGATAGAAATGTGAGATAAAAATGTAAACACGACAAGGACAAGAGTTTCATAAAAGCTTAACACCGAGTCATCTATTTTATAGGATTGAGATCACAATGCAGGTTTATAGATGATTGAGCTAATGATTTCAAAAGGATTAAGACAAAGGCTAAACCAAAAGAATCCATCTTGGAGGAATCTACATAGATTGGAGCAACATTCGACCTCACAGGGCACACAAGGATAATTTAAATTCCAATTAATTTCAAGTTACATGCAATTTTCACACACAGGACATGCTAGTTTCACACATAGAACATGCTGCAATAAAATATAACTTACCAGCTACAACAATTGTAAATTCATAGAGAGAGACAAATCACATACCCGAAATTCAGTCCCACCTCAAACTTTCTCCAACTGCTGCAACCAAATTCTCTATTCTTCTCCCCAATATCTCTGTGCTCTTTCCAACTCCCTTCCCAACAAATTTTTTCCCATATAAAAATGGTTCAACTCATAAAATTAATGCAAACATGCATCTGTTACCCAACAACCCACTCCTCTGGAAATTTAAAATTTTACTAATAATAGAGATTCCAAATCTCTGAACTTCAAATTGACAACTCAAGGCATTTATTTCACATAGCAAAATTATTCTATACAAAATATACACTAATAATTACCCGTAACTCCAATTTATGACAAAAATATTCTTGGAAGTAGATAATTTTATTCTAGACTACTATAAAATTTAACCAAGGTGTCATACAAAGTTCTAAGCCTAAAACAAATAATATCCTATAAACATAAAAGAAGCATTATTAGTTAATAATAAATCACTAAAGTATTTTCCAACCACACATGAACATTAAGCATTATCAAACACAACTCGACAATATCCCTCAACACAAGATTACCAAACCTAATAGGCAAGGACTAAGCATCACAACACGACTCAAGACCACAATAGAAGACAAGGACGGACCTAGTGGAATAGACCTCGTATTATCTCCCATCACTGATACCCATTGGTGTAAGAACCCGCTCAAACCTGCAATATCAGATGGAGTCGAGGTTTGGTACCTGCAGCCTGTAACTGAGCAATTGGTTGTATAAAATCAAACACATGTATGTCAACACACATAGAGAGTCAGAGAATCGCGGCGTAGTAGGGCACTCGAAGCGAGTAGTACTACACCATCTCTGCTCTTGAAACAATATCATAACAATTTTTATCTGAATTCAACCACCACAATTCAAATGACACGTGATGATATTAATTCACATCATAACTAAAATAATAGTAGTGCCATCATAAACTCATAACACCTGTCTAATTATATCAGTCAAACATAGTTCATCAAAATAAACATAAATCATAACTTACTAATCAACTGTCTCAGAACTGAATCAATGCAATGAATGACTAGCAACTGTCTCCGATTGACAGAGAGCAATGCAGAACCACCACTATCACAAGCCAACGATGAGGGGGGGCACTACATCCTAGTAAAGCATGCAATAGGTTAACCTTGGGATATGTGATCCATGGAAGAGGTAGATAACCTAGAATAGAGTTTTATGTAATTGTTTAGTGGGGATATTCTTGGGATTTGTTGATCCATGGGAAAGGGGATATCCTATGTGTAGAGAATGATACATTTGTTAAGTGGGGTTATTCCTAGGATTTGTTGATCCATGGGTAAACTACCAACGTTTACACTGTCTAGGTTCACTGTGATCCAGGTTTGCATTTCTAGTAGGGATTTCATATTTTGATGGTTGTAGCCATAGTATGATAGTACTAGTTAATGTAGGACACAACACCTTGCTCAAATTAGGCCTATTTTATTTGGGGTTACCATATCAATCCCTTCGTCGAAGGGTAGGGCCATTTACTAGTTTGGTAAATGTGTGGGGGACCACAGTTAGTTCGTGGTTGGAGGTAAATCACCTGAGTTATGCTTCCCCTCATGCAATTGGTGGATGGGAGTATTGAAGATAGACACATATACAAACATGTGATTCTATTTATCAGTTAAGCTCTTGAAGCTTCTATGTAATTTATGAAAAAAATTGAATAAGTTGAATATTCAAATTATTTTTATTGAGAAAATGTAATTTGGTTGTGCAATAGAAGTTTGAAATATATTTCAAATGTGCATTATATCAAATGTTCAGAGGAAAATTTTTATTATTCCTATTATGAATTCATGACTTTATTTACTTTCAAGTTAAAATTGGTAAATCTTAGTTGGTAGAACAAGTGGCATGTTACACATGGTATCAAAGCTAACCAAGTTCAGCTCTAGAACCTATGTGCTCACTATGCTATGTGCTCACTATGCTATGAGAGTCCAAAACCTATAAAGTCAGTGGTTAAGAGTAAACGAACTGAGGAATTAAGGAATCCATGAGTCAATTTAACTCTATTGAGGATGCATAATGGAAAGATCCTGAGACTTGGATTAAAAATGTAAAACCTTGATCAAATGTTATTAGACTAAGAACTCAGGAAGAGCAGTGTCTATGTGAATTCAAGATCACTTTTAAATCTCAAGAACTTAAGGAAGATCCTAAAATAATCAACCACATGTAGAAGCAACTGAGTTTGGAAAATTTAAGAAATTGTATCAATGATACATAGATAACTTGGGTTCTTGTCTAACCCTAGATGGGTTGGAATGAGTCGAGAGAGATAAAAAGATCAATAAAGGACAAGTAGTGATGTATTGGCATTTAATGCTTGGAAAAATAGTATAGGACTTGGAAAATGCTTTTTGATTTCTAAGATTTATGAGAAAACTAATTGCCATATTCAAAGAATCGTTCATAAATGAAGGAGAATAAGAGTTCCCTTATTAACTCATGAAGCCTATATGTAGTTGAGGACGTAAAAGAAGAGGATCCTCTCAGGCAATATTTTGATGAAAAGATTGGGATTAGTATCATTCTTTTGTTAAGAGTTCGCATGAAGTTTGCAAGATAATTCATAGTAGTTGTAGGAGAAGTTATTAGTTATTTCATAGCTTTTGGACAAAATTTGAGAGCTATGTAATTTATCTCTTTGTGGAGATAGAAAGAATAATTACAATGGAGAATGAGATCATCTCTGAGATATTTAGACAAATTTGTTTAACTAAACTATTCCAGGAGATAGGGAATAGAGTTTTGTAAACAAAGGGAAGAAGTGTGTGTTCCAACTGAAGTTCGTATGTGTCATTGTATCACCATCTTTGAATTTCATCTATGTGATGAACGATAAATTTTCCACGATGTAAGGGTGGATGTGTTTTAATCTTTTGATTTTTAGAGTATAGTGAAAGTCTTAAAAGACTTATTTATTTTATTGTGCTAGTAGCATGGTCTCTAAACCACTATAAGTTTTTTTTTGGAAAACTCAAGTGTAATACAACAATCTACTCCCTTGTTAGTGACTTAGACAGTCACGTAGTGCATAGTCAGTGTATCTTTTGACTATTGACACTTCTTGAATTTTTGGTGGAATTGCTTTTTAATACTTGCGAGAATTTTTTTCATTATTTTATTCCTTTATTCTAGAATGCTCTAGCCACCAAATTTTGAAGGTTATTTATTTATAACCAGTTGGTCAAAATTTGATTTATTGAGCTCAAACTCTTGACTTATTGTTGAAAATGACATTGCTTATTCTTTGACATTGATTTAAGTTATTTTGGTGGCTATACTAGAACATTTTTGGGTTGTTCACTATGTTATTTGTACAAATGTTCACCTCTATCATGTCCTAGATGGGCCAAGGGAGTAAATTGTAGAAAATGCACTTAGTATATTCCTAACTATATGGATTTTAGAAACCTTGTGTGGTAGGAAATTCTTTTTAAATCATAATTGGGTCATCTAGGAGCAACTAAATTCCTAGTCGATGTGAAATCACTTTATTTCTGAAAGAGAATGAAGAGTGATAGCAAGTTGTTTAGAATGTGAGAGAATCAAGGATGATTAAAAGCACTCTGTAGGGAATTGGTATCTATACGATGTTCCAAGAGTGGAAGTAGCAGATCATTATCCTGAACTTTGTAAAGTCTTTAGTGCTAGAAGCTTAGCTTTTTATAACTTGGATTATCTCTCTGAGAAAGACTGTCAACTTTAACTGTTTGCTTTTGGTCTCTTCAACCAAATCAGAAGCCTTACTACTTTCTAAGGATATGTCCTCGGAGTATATTGTGAATTCTGCCATGTTGTTTAGGAATCCTTATGTTCCTCCTTTGGCAAAAGAAAATTATAATTTCTTTAAGTAATGCTTCAGAGGAGTATGTTTTCGAAAATTAAGTATTTGAGGATAAAGTTGGGGGTTATTACCCATTCGAGGATAATCATGGACTAGAATCTGACGGATATACTCCACTCAATTATGTAGCAGAGAGGGTATTCAAATCCTTATGTATGTAAATGAAAGTAAAAGATTATGTATATGAAATCTTTCTTGGGGAAAAGTTTTGAATAAAAATGAGATTTTCTATTTAGAAATGTTAAAAGTTTTTAGATCATTGGATAACATGCACAAAATTTAAATCTTTATGGAAACTCATGGGGTGAACTATCTTGTTAAGATGGTTAGAACAAGGATTAACTTTGGGGAAGTGAAGAAGTATGATACAAAGTTGAGAGTATAGGCACTAAGTTAGATCAAATCCTTACAATGTTGATAGAAACAAGAGAGAGATAGAGTGTTAAAGCAAGGAAAGGTTAAAGAAGAAAAAGTACCTAACAAGGAAAAGTTTCTAGTAATGAATGAAGGAGAAAATTCTCAAGCTAGTAAACAAGGGGAATGAAGGATCTCAATCTCAATCAGGTTCTGAAACAATTAAGAAGAGGAGAATGGCAAAAGAGTGATTCCAAGACATGAGAAAATTTACTACTCTAAAGTTTGAAGGTAGTACCAGATGTTCCAAGTGAAGGTTTGGGTGGAGTGTTAAATCAGAAAGGGCAAGTCATAGCCTATAAATAAAGAAGTAAAAACCTTATGCTTCATATGATTTGAAGTTATAAATAGTTGTTCATACATTACAGATGTGGAGACACTATCTATTTGGAAAACCTTTTGAATTAAAAACATACCATCATGGTTTAAAATATTTATTTATTAAACCTAATCTAAATGCAAGGCAAAGGAGGTGGTTAGAACTAATATCTGATTAAGATTTCAACATTAATTATTTTAAGGGAAACAAGAATAGAGTTGCTAATGCTTTAAGTTGAGGAAGGAATATATCTTCATTAGTAACTATCCAAACTGACTTTAGAAGCTAAGTATTGAAAGGATCCAGGAGTGATGAATTCTATGAACAAGTTAAGCAAGTACTCATGGATAACTTGCAAGATAAGAGGTATGAAGGTTTTTGCTTTGAACCTAATGGGTTATTGAGGAATAAAGGAAGAATTTATGTACCTAATTATGGTGAATTAAGGAATTGGGTATGGAAGGAAGTTCATAATACACCATATCTCAAGACATCCTAGTGTATATAAGCTATTAGCAGATGTTAAGATGTTATATTTTTGAAAGAAAATGAAAAGGATGCCACAAGATTTGTGGTGAGTTGTTTAGAATGATAAAGGATAAAGGTAACCTTTTATACTAGAGAATTTATCTGGTGGAGCACAGTGTTAGCTCACAAAATTATGCAGGAAGTGTTTAGATTACACAGAGTTCTTGAGGAGAATATCTTAGATAGAGATGCACATGTGACAACAAGGTTTGGGTAACTTAATGTAAGTATAACTTATCATTTTGAGAATAGATGGTTAAACTATGAGAGTTAACCTAGTTTTGGAAGAATTGTTTGATTATATTGTATGGATCAACATTATAAGTGGGGAAGAAAATCTACCACTAGTGGGTTTTTTATTAAAAAATTCCTATCGTTCTTCTTGAAACATTGGACAGAAGAAGATGCCAAACTCCTATAAGCTGGATAAGCTAGAAGATAGAATTAGAATTAGTCTAGAAATGTGATGCGGAGGAAATTTCACAGTCTGCCCAAAATGGTGCTGTCAGCCTGTATCGACCAGACCCTTCCTTCTTCCCTCGAAAAACCCCTATCAGATTTCAAATTAGATAGGGAGCACGTTGCGGAGACATAAACCAGCAACACAAAATATGTTGAACCCTTCGTTCGAACCGTTAGATTGAAACGTCCCCTCGAACCTTCCTCTTGATCCTTACGGTTGAACCTTTCCATTGAACCGTTCTATTGAATCTTCCCATTGAACCTCCTCGTTCAACCATTCGGTTGAACCTCCCCGTTGAACCATTCGGTTGAACCTTTCTTATCGGCCAACTTAGGATTTCTTCCACCGATATGCCATCTCTCTCTGATGAGCGGCTTTGCTTATTTGCCTATCGGCAACAAAACAACTATCGGGCCAACCCTCTGACCTTTCCCCGATGTCACTGCCTCACGCCGAAGTCCTCTCTATCGGCAAGACCCTAGCATTCGCTGTGACTTCCAAATCCACACTCGATGGTGCTTCTTACACCGATGAACTTCATCGGCGACACTTCACACCCATCACCCCGATTGGTGAAACCCACTACCGTCGGTGTAATTTTTCCCCTTCGCTCTGATAATACTTTTTACGCCGAAAAACATACTATCCACTTAATCGTCAGTGAGACAGCCTCTATTGGCAGTGTCTTCAATTCTCTCGCCGACACGCCAATACACGTCCCCAGTGTGACGCTCGCCTGCAACATGGAAAATCTTCCGCCAGATTACAGAACTCAATTCTATTCTCCTCGTGGCTCAAGGTCCACATTCAATCTAGTGATCACCCTCTAGCTTCATTTCCACTCTGCACAGTTAGAGTTAGTCTACTATGGTACAAGTGATTGCGGACCACTCCATGAGAACCAGATTCTTACATCCATGGATGGGTCCATTCAAGCATTGTTACACTCAGAAACAAAAAGAAAAATATCTTACTTCGACACGAGTCAAAAAAATAAAAACAAGATTACAAATCTGGATATTACATGCGCTGTCAAAGGGAAATTCTTATTGCCTCAATCCAAAATCTGATTCTTACTCTCCTACACACACACACATACCCCATCTAATTACCAAAAGATGCTTAAAACAACTCCATGGGTGGCGGTTGTAGCTGTGGGAATGCCAACCGTTCTGTAACCGCTCACCTCACAGTTACAATCAGTTTCTTGCCAGCCCATCCCATTTCTTGGTTGCTTGGACCTTAGGAAACACATCAAACCAAAAATAAACCATAAAACAGAAATAAACTACCTAGGTGTTTATTACATTCATTTTGGTCCTAGGGTCCTTATCAGGCCCCTTAGGCCATTTTACCCCTACATTTCTATAATCATCTCTCCGTGCCCTTCCTGGGTCTCTTTTCCAAGGTGACCCCTTGGATGCTCCCGCATCATACTCCCCGGGATAAAGGAAACTCTTGTCCCAAGAGTTGGGTGCTCTGTTCCAGTCAGTCTGAAAACTATTTGAAAAATTCCTCTGCCATGTGACAGGGAACATGAACTCACCGAGAGTTATCTGCCTCCTTCTTCTCCAACTTGCATATCTCTTCCAACCAGTGTTGGTGTTATAAAACACATTCTGATGTCCTCTACTAGGACTCTGCTGCTGCAGTTCTCCTACCCTGTTCACTGGAACTTTCTGATTTGTGTCTTTTGGCAATGGCTCCTGTTTGGCCTCCTTCTCCTGCCTCTCTATAGGACAATCAATGGCCCCAACCTTGATGCAATTTAAGTCTTGAACTTGCTATTCCTTAGGACTGTCATCCACCTTCCCCTGCAACTGTTCTTGTTGCTTCCAACCAGTATTAACTTGTACATTCAGCTGTACCTTTTTCTCAAAACAGATAACAATATGGTCCCTCTTGTCTTCACAAGATAGAGGTTTTAACCTGTACTTCACACCATCTTTATGCACCAAATAACTATTTGTATATCCATCATGAATTGTTCTCCTTAAATATTGCCATGGTCTACCCAGAATTATATGCCCACATGTCATTGAAATCACATCACATAAAATAGACTCATGGTATGGACCAATTGAGAAATCAACATATGCCTTCTTACTAACCTTAACTTGCTGTCCCTGGCTGACCCAAGTAGCGTTGTAAGGATTTGGATGATCAAATGTCTGCAATCCCAATTTGTTTACCATCTCCCAGGAAACTAAGTTATCATGTGCACCCGAATCTATGATCATCTTACATAATTTGCCATGGCTTAAACAATTTGTTCTAAAAATAGATACCTGTGGTACTACCTGCACTTTGTCCACCATGAGGCACTCTCCTGTTTCTGAATCGAGAGCTACTTCTAGTGCCTTGTCTTCTTTCTTTTCCTCTTCCTGTGTCAGGTGAAGTCTTTTCTCCTTTCCCTTTTCAACATCCTTCCATTTTGGACAATTGTAGGTTGTGTGCCCAAATTCATTGCAAGTATAACACCTACCAGTGAATGCACCTCTACTTGATCCAGATCTGCCTCCACCTCTGTATCCTCCTCTCTATTCTATAGTGGACTCCTTGCCTTTTTCATTGCTGTTTTGTTCCTCATTAGTAGGCTTTCCCCTACCTCTAGATCCTCTACCAGATCCTTGTCTCTCTTGCTTCCTCTTCACCCTTTCTTTAGCCCTTATGGCCAACTGAAAACATTCACCAAGTGTTTTTGGTATACTCAGACCAATCTCATCCTATAAGTTATACCTAAGCCCATTTAGGTATCTTGCTACTTTCTCATCCTCATCTTCCAATCCACCTCTAATACTAAGCTTGTGGAATTGCTCAGTATAGGACATCACATCCATGTCCTTCTGCCTCAAATTCTGTCTCATTCTCTTTGTCTGAATAGTATAATCAGATGGAAGAAACTGAGTCTTCATCATGTCCTTCATCTTATTCCAAGAAGTGATTTTTGTTACACCTCTAGCCACTCTTTCTATCTGCACACTACTCCACCATGTAAGTGTTGTTCCTCTCATCTTCGTCTTTGCAAATTTCACCTTTCTCTCATCACTGATTTCTTCATATTCAAAGAAATTTTCAAGGGCATCTATCCACCCTAAGACTTCCTCACTATCCATCTTTCCCTGATAGATAGGCAACTCCATAGTTGCTTTTGTTCCACCACCCTGAACTGCTTTAAGCAATCTCAGAAGTTTCTTTTCTTCAAGATCGAATTCATCCCCAGGAGTTTTCTCTTCTGTCTCCTCATATTCTTCTTCATCTTCCTCATCATCTTTTTCCTCGCTTTTCTTCTCCAATGCTTCCAATCTGGCCAAGATTGTCGCATTCTCCCTTCTCACCTGTCTCAGCTCTCTTTCTCTTACAGCATCCTATGCTCTTCTTTCTCTCAGTTCTCTTTCTCTTGCCTCCAATGCTTCTTTTAGTTCTTCATTTGCCTTAGCCATCTTATCCTTCAGTGGCATCTTGACAATTCTGAATCTTTCCACTAGATTCCTTTTCTCCCTTAGTAACTCAATACTTTACCCAGAGCTTTTGCTGCGCTCTGATACCAATTTGATGTAGAGGAAATTTCACAGTCTGCCCAAAATGGCGCTGTCGGCCTGTATCAGCCAGACCCTTCCTTCTTCCCCCGAAAAACCCCTATTGGATTTCAAATTAGATAGGGAGCATGCTGCGGAGACATAAACCAGCAACACAAAATATGTTGAACCCTTCGTTTGAACCGTTAGATTGAACCGTCCCCTCAAACCTTTCTCTTGATCCTTACGGTTGAACCTTTCTGTTGAACCGCTCGGTTGAACCTTCCCGTTGAACCGTTCTGTTGAACCTTCCCATTGAACCGTTCTATTGAACCTCCCCATTGAACTGTTCTGTTGAACCTCCCCGTTGAACCATTTGGTTGAACCTTTCTTATCGGCCAACTCAGGATTTCTTCCACCGATATGCCGTCTCTCTCCAATGAGCGGCTTTGCTTATTTGCCTATTGGCAACAAAACAACTATCGGGCCAACCCTCTGACCTTTCCCCGATGTCACTGCCTCATGCCGAAGTCCTCTCTATTGGCAATACCCTAGCATTCGCTGTGACTTCCAAATCCACACCCGATGGTGCTTCTTACACCGATGAACTTCATCGGCGACACTTCACACTCGTCACCCCGATCGGTGAAACCCACTACCGTCGGTGTAATTTTTCCCCTTCGCTCTGATAATACTTTTCATGCCGAAAAACATACTATCCACTTAATTGTCGGTAAGACAGCCTCTATCAGCAGTGTCTTCAATTCTCTTGCCGACACGCCGATACACGTCCCCAGTGTGACGCTCGCCTGCAACACGGAAAATCTTCCGCCAGATTACAGAACTCAATTCTATTCTCCTCATGGCTCAAAGTCCACATTCAATCTGGTGATCACCCTCCAGCTTCATTTCCACTCTACACAGTTAGAGTTAGTCTACTATGGTACAAGTGATTACGGACCGCTCCATGAGAACCAGATTCTTACATCCATGGATGGGTCCGTTCCAGCATTGTTACACTCAGAAACAAAAAGAAAAATATCTTACTTCGACACTAGTCAGAAAAATAAAAACAAGATTACAGATCTGGATATTACACGCGCTGTCAGAGGGAAATTCTTATTGCCTCAATCCAAAATCTGATTCTTACTCTCCTACACACACACATACCCCGTCTAATTACCAAAAGATGCTTAAAACAACTCCATGGGTGGCGGTTGCAGCGGTGGGAATGCCAACCGTTCTGTAACTGCTCACCTCACAGTTACAATCAGTTTCTTGCCAGCCCATCCCATTTCTTGGTCGCTTGGACCTTAGGAAACACATCAGACCAAAAATAAACCATAAAACAAAAATTAACTACCTAGGTGTTTATTACATTCATTTTGGTCCTAGGGTCCTTATCAGGTCCCTTAGGACATTTTACCCCTACATTTCTATAATCATCTCTCCGTGCCCTTCCTGGGTCTCTTTTCCAAGGTGACCCCTTGGATGCTCCCGCATCAAAATGTTGTCAGAAATGGATGAACAGATCATGTGGATCAGAAAAGATTGACAAAGAACCAATAAGGAATAGAGAAGTTATGATGATGCTAAGTTTATACGGAAACAATTCTTGAGTAGAGAGTAAAAATTCTATTGAGGGTCCAACCCCAGAAAAAGTTTCATTATGTTTGGAATGTATTCCAAACAAGCTCCTAGATATAAAGAGCTCTTTGAAGTTCTCAAAGTTAACAAATCCATTTATTGTATAATCATTCTGATAATAGCTATTGCCAAGAGGCACAATTCTCTTAATGATTCAAATTTGATATATTTATATATTTAACTGATGATTATTATACTCATAGAATATATACAAGTATAGAAACTAGGTATGGTTTTGATCAAGCATTTGAAATGCTTGAAGTTCGGAAGCTCTACTTGCATAAATAGAAAGGTTATGCAGTGCAAGGTCCAATTGGATCTGTATGTAGAAGGTTCTGCCACTTGGGAAAGAACTATGCTGAGATGAAGAAAAAGTTTCCATAAGTTAATATGAATTATGAAAGCTCTTGCTATCAATATGTTTTGTAGTATGATAATTTTTATGACTTATGTATGTGGTGATAATACTTGATACTTAAAAATCATCGGGGATGATGATTCACAAGGGGAGAAGTATGTTACACCCCATGTGTTTCTATCTACTTACTATTTACCTAGTTTGGTTAATTTGTTTGGAAAGTGAGTAATTATGGATTTCTGTAGCTGTGTATTTGTTTTTATCCATTTACTATAGATTGGATATTTTCTAAAAATTGAAATATTTTTAAATCTTGCATCTATGTGTGCTATCTATTTTGAATGAAATATGATGAGAAAAAGAATAATGCAATTCCTTGTATTAAATGTGGTTATTGTTAATTAATGATTATGTTTTGATCAGTTAACTACTCTTCCGATGATCTAAGTGGATGCAGGAATAGGTTGTCCCTCCAGAAAAGAGGGGAGGTATCACTCAGGAGAAGGACTTGGTCTAGTAAATGTAAAAGAGAAGCCTAAATTGAGCAGCACACACTCACATCCTATTTGACTTAGGTTGAGTTGAGTTAGTGTGGGTAGAGGTAAGTGAGCTGAGTTATGTATCCTGAGTCTTGATTGGAAGTTCCAACCTGAATGTTGTTATGTGTTTGGTTTCTTTGAGTTAATTAATGATCATGCAAGTCCTCGATACATTCTTATACGTGAGTTTATATGAGAATGAACATATGTAGGTAGATGTACCTACATATATTCATGAGCATATTACTCATAGGTATGGAAATGTCGTTTGGCTTATGCATGAATTATCATCTCTTTTGTGATAAGCCTATGATGATTTTATGACTTTATATGCATTTCTTGATTATGAGTTATATTTGATTTTACGATGATAAAATTATACATATGTAAATATATATAAATGTATATTTATCGTCTCTCTATATATGTATTTAATATAAATATTATTATTATTTTCTCTTAATTGTAGAAATATAATTTTATCATTTTACGAAATTTGATTTTCGTAAATACTGTTTTATGGTGAGTAAAATAATAAATTATATATATAATAGATTAAATAAAAAAATATATAATAATAATATAAGGGTAGTTTTCTTTTAAAAGGTAATAATAATAATAAATATAAATAATAAGTAATAAGAATTAAAAGTTTTTAATAAAAGAAAATTATTATTATAAAAGTATAATAATTAAGCCAAGGTTTTAGAGTGCTTTTAAATAAGGGGGATACGTATCTTATTAAAGTCTTAATGGATATGTATTAATTCTTTAAGGCACGCGGGCCCTTTCTTTAAAACCTCATAAACTTCTTTTTACTTGTTAAACTTTTAAACCATTTTGCCTTATGGGCTCCTTAAACCTTGTGTTTAGATAATAATTTTAATTTTATATTTTATATTTTATTTGTAATTTTTATCTAACACCTTTTTTTTAGAAGGTTGTGTGGATTTATGAACTAAATTTAGATTTTGATTAGCATGTCTCTATAGTGTCAACATAGTTGAGTTGATTAAGCACGTTGACATTATATAGACATTATATCAACATTTTTCAATTGGTTGTGGTATAAAAGGGGGTACTCTCCCTCATTTTCAGAGGCACCATTTTCTAATCAAGAGCTTTTCTTTTTCAAATTTAAGTTTTTCATTTGTGTCAAAAATTTGTCGTTTTGTTAAGTGGATTTAATTGGAAGAGCGATCTAGAGTATTGGAAGGTCATTAGCAAAAAAGTATCTGATCCATTTGGAACTATATTCTCAGGCATGGGAATTATTTCTCCTTCTTTATAATTTTCATGTTTTCAAAATATTATATGATGTATTATTGTTAAGTGATTGCAATATTGACTTATTGTTGTTAATGTCTTTTGATTGTATAATAGTTTATGTATATATGGATATATATATTTTTCTAGATAGTAAACTTGTATTTTAAATGTGAGATAGTGTCTATGGTTTGGTTTTTGACTAGATAGTTTTGTGAATCAATCATTGATTGGTATTTATATAGGAAAATTGTACAAGGGGAAAGATAGTGAGAATAGGACTCAAGTGGTATTACTTTGATATATGTATCCTAGTAAAGCATGTAATAGGTTAACCTTGGGATATGTGATCCATGGAAGAGGTAGATAACCTAGAATAGAGTTTGATGTAATTGTTCAGTGGGGATATTCCTGGGATTTGTTGATCCATGGGAAAGGGGATATCCTATGTGTAGAGAATGATACATTTGTTAAGTGGGGTTATTCCTGGGATTTGTTGATCCATGGGGAAGGGAATAACTTTTGTATAGAGATTGTTGTCTTTCCCAATCAAGATAGAAGGGTGGGTGAATATGAGACAAGAAAACTTTGGCCAAAGTGGTGTAAATTGCCAACATTTACATTGTCTAGGTTCATTGTGATCTAGGTTTGCATTTCTAGTAGGGATTTCATATTTTGATGGTTGTAGCCATAGTATGATAGTACTAGTTAATGTAGGACACAACACCTTTCTCAAATTAGGCCTATTTTATTTGGGGTTACCATACCAATCCCTTTATCGAAGGGTAGGGTCATTTACCAATTTGGTAAGTGTGCGGGGGACCACAGTTAGTTCGTGGTTGGAGGTAAATCACCTGAGTGATGCTTTCCCTCATGTAGTTAGTGGCAGGGAGTATTGAAGACAGACAAGTATACAAACATGTGATTCTATTTATCAGTTAAGCTCTTGAAGCTTCTACGTAATTTATGAAAAAAAATGAATAAGTTGAATATTCAAATTATTTTTATTGAGAAAATCTAATTTGGTTATGCAATAGAAGTTTGAAATATGTTTCAAATGTGCATTATATCAAATGTTCACAGGAAATTTTTTATTATTCCTTTTATGAATTCATGACTTTATTTACTTTCAAGTTAAAATTGGTAAATCTTAGTTGGTAGAACAAGTGGTACATTACAGGTAATCCTCTCCATGGTTTTTCCCTTCTTGGTTTTTCCACATAAAATCTTGGTGTTATGTGTCATGTTTTTATTGATGTTGTTTAGTTGTATATTTTGTTTCTATTGGATTATTCTTTTGAAATGGTTAAAAGTAAAAGTGCAAGAAAAGAATTATAGAACACTAATTCACCCCCTTCTTAGTGTTCCTGATAATCAATAGATCCGAGGTCATCCAGATCTAAAGTTCAACCCTCTTATAGTACTTATTAGGAGCATAGATTGAGCAAATGCCCACAACCAAGCCACCTACATCTAAAGTTAACCAAATGCATCTATTGCAAGGTGAATGTCTTCAATCTCTAAGAAGATTTTCCCATTTCCTATTTAATACAATGGCATTACCTCCTTTGTCTCTCTCATGTTTGGTGGCGAAAGCAATGGCCTCTCTCCACACAAAACTTAAGGTGTTTTCCATCATAAACCTGTCAGCTTTAATTTCTTGAATCATTAGGATATCCATATCCTTGTTCTTATTGCAAAAGTCTCTAACAACATACTTTCTGTTTGGGGACTCTAAACCTCTAGCATTCCAACTAAAACAGTGAATGTTCTTCATCTAAAACTCTTTTTAGGTAGATTTGGGGTTCTCCCCTTTCCTAGTGCTATAAAAATATTTAGGAATAAGATAATCCTTTCCCTTCTTTCCTGGGTTTACTGAGCTATTGGTTCTTCTGATATTGTTTCTTTTCTTACCTTCCTCTTCTGATTTATCTTCTTCTTGTAAGTTATTCCTCTTTTCTAACCTCCCCTATGAGATCCTCTTATCTCCAATAGAGGCAACAGCTGCTTTCATGTTGCCTTGATTGTGAAGTTCAGAGTCTACCCCTCAAGGATATGCCTCTTTCCTATTTTTTTAGAACTCCTACTTCAACTTATCTAAATTATTCCTTTTCTTTGCTACCTCTCTAATCTTGGCTAGGGCCAATTGCTGGGCATTTTCCCTCCTTCTCACATTTATAAAACAATTATCAGGGTTATAGCCTTGAATATTATTGTCTGGTGCCTTGGTTTGATCCTCACTAAATTTACCATCTTCAAACTGAGTGTTAGCATGAAGATGAGTTTCTTTAATTTGAGACACAAAGGATGGGTCCTCTTCCATCAAGCTTTCATTGTCATTTTCTTCCATAGAGAATAAACTAAGATTGTCATCCTAAGTGCTGTCAGAATCCCCATCATCTTGGGTATCACTGCCTAGGACAATAGAAGCCAGGCCCCTAGTGTTTGGTATAGCATTAGTTTTAGAACTCTCTTCCTTTCCATTTGTTTTCTCCTTCCCAAATTTAGGATTACTAGTTTTCCTAGATTGGTTATTCAAAGAATTGAGGGGAGGCCCCTAGATTCACTATCCAAGGCCCCTGAAGCCCTAGATTCACACTGATTTGCAACATTCTTATCTTTGGCTTCAAAGCCCAAATTGTCTTTTGTAATACCCCAAAACCCATTTGCAAGAAAATACAATATAACCCTAATTAATTTTTTTTTGTCTCCTATAAAGTACATCCCTAATATCTATCTAGCTAAGTTAGCCTTTATGTTTTTTTTTTTTAACACGTTTATTTTATATATCTAATATAGTGCCCATTGTATAATGCACATTCACTCACACACACAAGACTTACTGTCATGCCCACAATTAACAACAATTTACTTTTATTTTAATTACAAATACTACACATACAAAATACTTCTTAAGTAAATAAAAATGACTCTTAGGTAAATGAAATAATTCTTAAATAAATAAAATTATTTGTAAGTAAAAGAAAATCACTCTTAAGTAATTAAATTAACTCTAAGGTAAATGAAATAGTTCTTAAGTAAATAATATCATTTGTAAAGTAAAATGAAATTACTCCTCAATAAATAAATTAACTCTTAGTAAATGAAATAAAAATAAAACAAATTGCTACACAAAGATATTTTTACTCTTGTAAAATAAGAATAATGTGGCATTACATTATTATTCTCCATCACATTTTTTTACAATAAAAATTCTAAAATTTTCCAAACTAAGGATAAAAGAAAGACTGCCGTAAAACTTCTTATATTCTATCTCAAGACCACGTTAGATATCACCAAGCAAAATAAACTTGTATATTAAAAGAATAGAAATTACTAGGGCATGGTATTTTTTTTTATATTTAATTAGGATTAGAGAGAACATTCATAATGATAGGACAGTAAGTAATTAAGAAACATTATAAGGTGGCTAATATGGTCATGCTTTTAGGAATTCAAATTGATAGATTGAAGAGAAAATAAAATAGAAAAATCTACTTCTAAGTTTGGCCGGAGGAGATTTCGATTTTAGTAAAGAAAAGTATAAGTGGTTATAAGCTATTATTAAAATCTAAGTTAAAAAAACGGTAAGTTTTCTTTACCCAACGAAACATGATAAATGCCCTTCACTAATATAATATCTCTGATGCACCATTATCAAAGGACATAATAAATAAATGAAAACTTGTGAATAACTAGCCCTGGCAAGAATTTCAATTTTTTTTTATGAGTATCTATTGGGCTTTCTAGAAGTTTCCAGTATGCCATCATGAATTAGGGAAAATATGTTTGTATGGACCATGATTTAATTCATAGAAGGATAAAGGAACCACAATCTAAAAGTTTGGTGTGAGTTCTCTCTTTTTTAAAAATAAAAAATAAAACTTAAACTATAATCCTTTAGTTTAGCCTGACTCACCACCACAGGCAGTGGAAACTATATTTTTTTTAGAAAGACATCTCGCCTATCTAATTGTGAGGGGAGAAAAGGGAAAAAAAGAAACAAGGGTTGCCCTAAAGACTCTCTCACACTTACAAGAAACCCTAATCATTAAGAGAGGAGTTCATTTTCCGGAGACTTCCATAGACTCATAGCGGCCGTAGAGGGATTTTTATTTTTATTTTTCCTCCCACTGGATGCCATTGCTATCCTCCACAGAGAGGTTGATGCTCTTGATATGAGCAGAGTCCCCCAAAACTATTACTTTTATCTCATTTTCTTTTGGGTTGTTGTTCATTTCCTCAGGATCTCCAAAGGAAAGGTGGAGGACAAGGAAGAGTCTGCATCTCAAACCTCCCTTCTGCTATTTTTATTTATTTTTATTTTTATTAGTGTGGTTAATGCTTAGAAGTGGATTCAGATTGGATGACGGCTAGCATAGGAGGCCTCTGCCAATGGCCAGGTTAAAAGTATATTGTGCTCTCTTGCCTAATATTCTTATGACTTCCTTTGTGGGTCTTCTCTCAAGACTATGAATCATTTGAATATCCATGTCTCTTCCTCCTTATTGTTGAGATGATTCAGAGGGATTGTAATTTCCTGCATTTTTCTTGTACATAGACGGTGTGTATATATGTATAGATAAATATCTATGGCGTGAATAAAAATAAAATTCAATTTGCTTGTCTGATAGGCATTCGAAGACCCCTCTGCTATTGGTGATAAAACAGTTTTAGAAGGGCTCTCTAGATGGTTGGTTTTTTTTTGTTTGACCAATGGCCTGCACGTTGTTGGCAAGAGATGGATATCTACATCTGACATTTACAAAGGTTCTTATATTAACAAACACAGGGCAGCTATGGACAACCTGAGCCGACCGTCCATGTGATGCATGAATTGACCATTGACTCCAATGGCTTGGGAGTTCAATAGACTCTAAGAATAGGAAAGGTATCTAATAAGGTTATTGGTGAAAGACACTCATGCTGGTAAAAATGAATAAGAGAATAGGATATGTATAATCTATTTGATAGATCTAAATCATGGAATATCTTGGGTTTTGAAGCTTAGGCACTAGGGATGCATCATTTTTATTTTACATACTGAGTGCATAATATGAATCTATTTCTAGTGCTTTGTGATCCGAAGGTGGAACTAGATCATTATAAAAAAAAATCAGTTGTCAAGTTTAGTAACAGTTTTGCAGAGGTTGGACACAATTTAGGCCTCATAACTGCAGTTTTCTTACAGGGCAAAAATAGTACAGTGCTGGCTTTGAAGTTGAATATTATACATATTTAGATTCTCTAAAAAAAATATATATGCACTTTCAAGCAGCACACTCTTTTCTTATTTTATACAAATAATTTCTTACAGAAAATACTTTCTTCTCTTTTTTTTTCTTCAACTCTATTCAATGTATAGAACCTCATCAATGCTAAGTAATCTATGTTTACAGGAGGGATGCTATCACAAGGAGATTTAAATTCATTCAAAACTTCAAAAGAATCACACTTCCCATAGTTATATGGCCCTATAGCTGAGCATGTCTTTCTCAAAATAAATTACAGAAATACAATTTCTCTCTCTTTTTTTTTTCTTACATAGCCTTTCATCATAATATTGCAGAAATAATTTATATATATGGATATATGAAAATAGACTTAGCTATAGATTCTCCCCTCAACATTCCTTGGCTGTACTTTAGTACTATAGTAAGATTCCTCCATTAGTCTCACAACTTGTAAGCCTGTATTGACAAAGAACAAGGGTCTAGTCTTCTAATAGCCAGTGAAGCTCACCTCCGAGCCAAGGGCAGAGACTGCCCACCCCCGAGCTTGGGGAAAACATGGAAGTTCCAGGAAACATGTAACACAAAGCCCCCAACCCTTACCATGACCAACAGACATGACTACACATCAGAATTCACATAGAAGTTAGCACATTCACTGGGTATCCACCACACAGTCACATGAAGGCTTCATGAGAGACCTTCACAAGGGGGCAGGGAATTTAGTAACCTGAAGGGGCAATTTACCATTCTCAGAATTATAATTGTGTTGCCATTCTAGGAATATAATGGTGCAACTATTTTACAAGGGTACTCTTACCCATTCACTTTGAGCTCTTTCAATTAATGTCTGGGGTACTCTTACCCTTGTAGGAAGATATAAGATAATATAAGAATGGGGTACTCATACCCATTTAGTTGCTCTCATTAACAGAGTTGGGGTACTCTTACCCATCAAAACACCTTCAGGTACTCTTCCCTTACCCCTCAACAGATTTATAACAGCCATGACTACACTTCAATTCCCATACAAAAATACAATTACAGGTTGCTAACAAGAAGTTTACAATCAATAATTGACATACAAGTTAATGGAAAATTCAGTTACACATATCCCATATGTTTTAAGGTAATTTAGTTATGGTCACTAACCTGGAATTTTCTGCAGTTTGATTTAGCTCCACAATTAACTCAAGGTTCTCCAGATCTACTGCTCCTCCCATTCCCTTCCTGCCCCCCTTTTTTTTCATCCGACCATCCCTTAATACTCTCTTTTTTTTTCTCTTTTTTTACCTCCTCTCCCCCTCAATTTACATCTGTCCCTATAGTTAATTTCCTTTGCATCCAAATGGGCAACATGTGTTTATATGAGGGCATCATGATGTCACGTTGGCTGGTCGGCAAGTGCCCTATGAACCATTTCCTTAAATTTTTTTAAAAAAGGAAAAGAATTCCTGTCCAAGTTTAAGGCCATATAAAAAGTGCTTTGTATATATATATATATTTTTCTATTTATTATTATTATTTTTTTAAAAAATATTTCCTTGAGGGGTCCTCCTAGATCTAAATTAATGTTTCATTTTTCCTTCCAACCATAGGTAAAATCTGGGCTGGATAGTAGGTTAATTAGGTAGTTTAAATTTTTCTTCCCCTCCACTAACACCTCACAACACACTTAAATTTAACGTTAACACATAACAACATTACACACCCAACACATGCTCTAAGACAACTCCCTCGTAAGCACTAATAAGATAGTTTTACAAGACCCCTTTCCCAAAGGCACACACACACATGATTAACAATAGGCTCATGCCTTTGTGCAGGCTAGGCCGGCTCATTGGGAACTTACAATGGAACTTCACATGCTTTCCCCGTATCCACTGGCTTCCCTGCACACTTGATGTTACATTGTCAGTATAATCAGTAATAGATAGCCAAAGCAAAAGATAAAATAAATTGTAGTTACATCATATACCACTACAAATGCAGAAGATAGAATTAATCTCATCTTTATCAGGTACACATATAAACAATGTAATGCTAAATCACATAAGCTACAACTAGATGTACAGTCCATAAATAACATCATTCATTAAAGAGTAAGTAATCTCTGCCATAGGATCTGCGGATCACATATATACAATGATAAGTCAAAGGCAACATACCAATAACATATACAGAACAAGATCTAACAACATCACATAAGATCAAATAAGGCATGTAATATCCAAGTGTATATATATATATAAATATGACATCCATGGGTCCATATCAAAGTCAGATACCAAGATACCCAATCATATAACTTGCCACGTTAAAAGTCTATAGACACAAAAAGAAATACAACCAAGTCCTATCATAATGATGATGCTTAAGAGTGGTCCTACATCTGCCCCCCCTGAGCTAGGGCTTCCTCCTGGAAGTCCTCAAAAAGGCTAGGATGGAGAGTCCTCATAACAGTAGTGTCCTCCCAAGTAGCACCAGTCTCATCATATCTATCCCACTGGACTTGGACCTGATCCAGCTCTCAGCCTCGAAGGCCTAGGGTCTAACGAGCCAAGATACGAATGGGCTCCAATCTCAGCTGTCCGTCCTGCTCTACCTGAAGAGCAACCTAATCCAAAACATGAGAAGGATCATGAATATAGCGTCTCAAAACAGAAACATGAAATACATTATGAATGCGTGACAGGCTAGGTGGCAAGGCTAAACGATAGGCTACAAGTCCTATCCGCTCCAAAATCTCAAAGGGACCCACAAAACAAGGTGCTAGCTTAGAGCCTTTCCCATATCGGATCAGACTCTTGTGTGGCCACACTCTCAAAAAGACTCTATCTCCCACTGAAAAACTCTGATCTGTTCTCTTAGTGTCTGCATACTTCTTTTGTCGATCCTGGGCCTCCTGTAACCTCTGACGTATCACTGATACCTGTCGCTCCATATCCTGTAACAACTTGGGCCCAATAGCAATTCTGTCATCCAAGCGATCCCAACTCAACGGGGTCCTGCACAGTCTGCCATACAATGCCTGATAAGGTGCCATACCCAAAGAATTGTGAAAATTATTATTGTAGGCAAACTCTACTAGGTACAAGTACTCCTCCCACCTAGACTGATGATCCATAACATACATCCTCAACATATCCTGAAGCACCTGATTAACCCTCTCTGTCTGTCCATCTGTCTCAAGATGGTAAGCTGTACTAAAATTGAGTTGGGTTCCCAAGGCTCGCTAAAGTGTTGTCCAAAAACTGGAAGTAAACACTGGATCCCTATCTGATATGATCTTGGAAGGTACCCCATGCAATCTAACAATCTCATCCAAGAATACCTGTGCTACTGATGCTGCTGTATAAGTGGTTCGAATGGGAGAAAAGTGGGCTACCTTGGTCAACTTGTCAACCGTTACCATGATGGCGTCATGGTGTCGGGCAGACATGGGTAGACCAACTATAAAATCCATACAAATAGTATCCCACTTCCACTTTGGGATCTCATGGGGATATAATAATCCTGCAGGGTGCTGATGCTCGGCCTTGACCCTCTGGCACTCAAGGCATCGACCCACAAACTCTGCAATATCTCTGTGCATGCTAGGCCAATAACATAGCTGTCGAAGATCAGAATGCATCTTCTTAACCCCTAGGTGTGCTGTATAAGGTGTCTTGTGAGCCTCTGCCGGTATCAAGTTTCGTACATCCCCACTCTGAGGCACATAGATACGTCCCCTGAATCATAACAAGCCATCTGCCTCGAGAACGAAATCTAAATATTTGCCCTTGAGGGCCCTCTGTGACTGCGTCAAACCCTAAATCTCTTGATACCAATGGTCCTCTGGCAACTGCTGAAGAATACGTAACCTCAAATCGGTGCCCATTGTAATGGCCATAATCTCATGACATCTCCTACTCAAGGCATCTACCACTACATTCTCCTTTCCCTTGATATAGTGCACATCGAAATCATACTCACACAAAAACTCCATCCACCGTCTCTGTCGTGCATTTAGATTCGGCTGAGTGAATATATACTGAAGACTACAATGGTCGGAATGAAGCTCAAAATGATGTCCAAGGAGGAAATGTCTCCATCTAGTGAGTGCATGAACTACAACCGCCAGCTCTAAATCATGTGTAGGATAATTCTGCTCATGAGACTTGAGTTTCCGCGACTCATACACGATAACTTGTCCCTCCTGCATAAGTACTGCACCTATACCATCCAATGAAGCATCTGTACACACCACAAAATCTCGGTTAGGGTCTGGTACTGCTAAAATAGGAGCACTGGTAAGACGCTCCTTAAGGGCCTGAAATGCCCTCTCACATTGTTCTGACCACTCAAACCTCTTCCCTTTGCGTTGAAGGGAAGTAATGGGGTGCGCTATCTTGGAAAAACCTTCCACAAATCTACGATAATATCCTGCCAACCCCATGAAGCTCCTGACCTCTGTAACACTGGTGGGTGCTGGCCACTCTATAATTGCCCTAACTTTTGATGGATCTACTGAGATACCATCACCAGATATAACGTGCCCTAGATACTGTACTTCAGATTGGAAGAACGCACACTTTGCCAAATTGGCATAAAGTTGATGCCTCCTCAAACACTGCAGTACCTGCCTCAAATGATCCTCATGCTCCTCTTCTGAGCGGGAGTAAATCAAGATGTCATCCAAAAATATTAATACAAAATGGTCCAAGAAGGTGCGGAAGACTCCATTCATCAAACTCATGAACACTGCAGGGGCATTCGTCAATCCGAAAGGTACTACTGTAAACTCATAGTGCCCATACCGAGTCCTAAATGCAGTCTTATGAATGTCGGCCTCAACAATCCTCAGCTGGTGGTAACCGGATTTAAGATCAATCTTAGAGAACACTCTGGCTCCGCTCATCTGGTCAAATAGATCATCAATCCTCGGCAAAGGGTAACGATTCTTGATCATTAACTTATTCAATTGTCTGTAGTCGATGCATAGGCGAAGGGATCCATCTTTTTTCTTGACAAAAATAACTGGTGCACCCCAGGGTGAGACGCTAGGATGGATGTGGCCCTTCTCTAATAACTCCTCTAACTGAATCTTGAGCTCATTAAGCTCCTGAGTGGTCATCCTGTAGGGTGCCCGTGAAACTGGTTGTGCCCCTGGAACCAAATCAATATGGAAATCTACCTCGCGATGGGGTGGCATCCCTGTCAATTCTGATGGAAAGACATCTACAAACTCCCTGAGAATGGGGTGATCATCTAAAGATATCTCTGTCAGTCCCTCTGATCTGTCACTAATAGTAATGGCAAACATCTGGCACCCCTTATGCATGCTCCGCTTCAACTGCATAGCGGATATCATACGAAGGGATATGGGTCTCTGCACTCCTGACAACACTATTGGCATGCCACAATCATCAAGACACTCAATCAACTTATGCCTATAGTCTATCTTAGCCTGGTGTACATCAAGCCAATCCATGCCCAAAACAATATCGTAAGATCCCAATGGTGTAACCCGAAGATCCACTGATGTAGTAAAGGTCCCAAAAGAAATCAGACAATCTCTAACCATAGAGTCTACAGTCACTCGGGCCCCTGATGCTAACTCAACCTCCCACCTATCGTCTTGCCTACATGCCACCAACCTGCAACGCTCCACAATAGTGGGAGATATAAAAGAATCAGATGCTCCTAAATCAAATAAAACACTAATCAATACATCACTAATTGTACCTGGAGCCTCAATGATAGTGGCCTGATGATCAGCCTGGCGGTTCTCGACCGCAGCAAAAACCCTGTGGGTCCTCCCCACATCACCCACTATCTGCTCTGAACCTGTCATGCGGGGCCTACCTGCTCCAAACCCCTATGGGCACTCTCTAGCCAGGTGTCCAAACTCCCCACAAACAAAGCAAGCTCCCCTCGAATATCCCTATGTGGATTGGGCTCTGCTAGCCTGAGATGATCCTCCTCTAGATACACTACTAAAACCTCCCCTGTGAGTCTGCTGACCCCGAGGTAACCCTGGCTGCTGTCCATGTGCCCTCTAATCCCTAGGGGGTCCCTGAGACTGCCAAGGCCTAGTCTGACTACTCTGGGTACCCTGTTGTGGCCTAGGCCTATGCCTTTGTTGCTGTTGCTGCTGCTATCGCTAAGGTACCCTCGGGGGTCCTGAAGAAGACTAAATTCCCCCTTAGAGGGGTGTGGGGCTCGAGGAGTGGAAAAATCTTGTTGCCCCTGGTTACGGTTTCTAAATCGCTCTCGTGCCTCCCGGGACCTCCCCTGTATCTCCTCGGCTATAAGGGCCTTCTCTACAGCATCACCAAAATCCACTGGATCGGCCATTCAAACAGATCCTGCAATACTGGGGTTCAGACCCCTAATGAAACGGTGGACAAGAAGCTTCTCATCCTGAATATAGTCTACATATTGTTGGAGCTCAAAAAATTTGTTCTCGTACTGGGTCACTATGAGGCCCCTCTGTTGTAAATCATGGAACTCATCCATGCGTCTCTGTCTAAAATGCTCAGAAATGTAGCGCACTCTAAAGCGCTCCAAAAATATTTCCCAAGTCAACGTGTCTATCGACAAGTGCCGCTTCCGCTCCTCCTGTCGCCACCAGGTAGAAGCGGGTCCCCTCAACTGATGAATGGCAAATCTGGCCTTTAGGTTGCTCATGACAGGTTGCAATCAAAAACACCCCTCCAAACCGAGTATCCAAGACTCTGCCTCCACCTCGTCGGTGGCTCCCAAAAAAGTGGGAGCCTGTAATCGAAGCAACTCCCGTATCCTATCCCCAGTGCCTCGGGAACCCCCTGGTACTATTTCTAGTACTGTCTGAGTCTGAGTGTGTCGAGGTGAGGGAGGGCGATGTCCTTCGCCCTCCTGCGTGTGCGGCATGTGCGGGGGACTCCTACTCCGCTCTCGGAGCCCTGGTATATGCTCTCTACCCCCGGATTGATCCCCTTGAGGTCTCTCTAGAACCGGTGGGAGTCTAGCCTCAAGCACCCCCATCAGGCCTTGTAAGGTCTGAAGAATCTGGGGACCATAGTCCTATCCCCGAATCTGATCAATACTCTCAGAGTGATGTGATTCTACTGGTCCCTCTGGCGGTCGTGCTCCGCCTGAACCTCGAGTAGGAGAATCAGCTCTCCTCTCTCCATGTGACATCCTAAGGCAAGGTGAATTTATGTTAAAACAGAAGTTCAAACAGTTGTGCCCAGAGCTCCTAGAGTTGGGAACTTGGCTCTGATACCTATGTAATACCCCAAAACCCATTTGCAAGAAAATACAATATAACCCTAATTAATTTTTTTTTTGTCTCCTATAAAGTACATTCCTAATATCTATCTAGCTAAGTTAGCCTTTATGTTTTTTTTTTTTAACACGTTTATTTTATATATCTAATATAGTGCCCATTGTATAATGCACATTCACTCACACACACAAGACTTACTGTCATGCCCACAATTAACAACAATTTACTTTTATTTTAATTACAAATACTACACATACAAAATACTTCTTAAGTAAATAAAAATGACTCTTAGGTAAATGAAATAATTCTTAAATAAATAAAATTATTTTAAGTAAAAGAAAATCACTCTTAAGTAATTAAATTAACTCTAAGGTAAATGAAATAGTTCTTAAGTAAATAATATCATTTGTAAAGTAAAATGAAATTACTCCTCAATAAATAAATTAACTCTTAGTAAATGAAATAAAAATAAAACAAATTGCTACACAAAGATATTTTTACTCTTGTAAAATAAGAATAATGTGGCATTACATTATTATTCTCCATCACATTTTTTTACAATGAAAATTCTAAAATTTTCCAAACTAAGGATAAAAGAAAGATTGCTGTAAAACTTCTTACATTCTATCTCAAAACCACGTTAAATATCACCAAGCAAAATAAACTTGTATATTAAAAGAATAGAAATTACTAGGGCATGGTATTTTTTTTTATATATTTAATTAGGATTAGAGAGAACATTCATAATGATAGGACAGTAAGTAATTAAGAAACATTATAAGGCGGCTAATATGGTCATGCTTTTAGGAATTCAAATTGATAGATTGAAGAGAAAATAAAATAGAAAAATCTACTTCTAAGTTTGGCCGGAGGAGATTTTGATTTTAGTAAAGAAAAGTATAAGTGGTTATAAGCTATTATTAAAATCTAAGTTAAAAAAAAGGTAAGTTTTCTTTACCCAACGAAACATGATAAATGCCCTTCACTAATATAATATCTCTGATGCACCATTATCAAAGGACATAATAAATAAATGAAAACTTGTGAATAACTAGCCCTGGCAAGAATTTCAATTTTTTTTGATGAGTATCTATTGGGCTTTCTAGAAGTTTCCAGTATGCCATCATGACTTAGGGAAAATATGTTTGTATGGACCATGATTTAATTCATAGAAGGATAAAGGAACCACAATCTGAAAGTTTAGTGCGAGTTCTCTCTTTTTTAAAAATAAAAAATAAAACTTAAACTATAATCCTTTAGTTTAGCCTGACTCACCACCACAGGCAGTGGAAACTATATTTTTTTTAGAAAGACATCTCACCTATCTAATCGTGAGGGGAGAAAAGGGAAAAAAAGAAACAAGGGTTGCCCTAAAGACTCTCTCATACTTACAAGAAACCCTAATCATTAAGAGAGGAGTTCATTTTCTGGAGACTTCCATAGACTCATAGCGGCCGCAGAGGGATTTTTTTTTTTTTCCTCCCACTGGATGCCATTGCTATCCTCCACAGAGAGGTTGATGCCCTTGATATGAGCAGAGTCCCCCAAAACTATTACTTTTATCTCATTTTCTCTTGGGTTGTTGTTCATTTCCTCAGGATCTCCAAAGGAAAGGTGGAGGACAAGGAAGAGTCTGCATCTCAAACCTCCCTTCTACTATTTTTATTTATTTTTATTTTTATTAGTGTGGTTAATGCTTAGAAGTGGATTCAGATTGGATGACGGCTAGCATAGGAGGCCTCTGCCAATGGCCAAGTTAAAAGTATATTGTACTCTCTTGCCTAATATTCTTATGACTTCCTTTGTGGGTCTTCTCTCAAGACTATGAATCATTTGAATATCCATGTCTCTTCCTCCTTATTGTTCAGATGATTCAAAGGGATTGTAATTTCCTGCATTTTTCCTGTACATAGACGGTGTGTATATATGTATAGATAAATATCTATGGCATGAATAAAAATAAAATTCAATTTGCTTGTCTGATAGGCGTTCGAAGACCCCTCTGCTATTGGTGATAAAACAGTTTTAGAAGTGCTCTCCAGATGGTTGGTTTTTTTTTGTTTGAACAATGGCCTGCACGTTGTTGGCAAGAGCTGGATATCTGCATCTGACATTTACAAATGTTCTTATATTAACAAACACAGGGCAGCTATGGACAACCTGGAGCCGACCGTCCATGTGATGCATGAATTGACCATTGACTCCAATGGCTTGGGAGTTCAATAGACTCTAAGAATAGGAAAGGTATCTAATAAGGTTATTGGTGAAAGACACTCATGTTGGTAAAAATGAATAAGAGAACAGGATATGTATAATCTATTTGATAGATCTAAATCATGGAATATCTTGGGTTTTGAAGCTTAGGCACTAGGGACGCATCATTTTTATTTTACATACTCAGTGCATAATATGAATCTATTTCTAGTGCTTTGTGATCCAAAGGTGGAACTAGATCATTATCAAAAAAAAATCAGTTGTCAAGTTTAGTAACAGTTTTGCAGAGGTTGGACACAATTTAGGCCTCATAACTGCAGTTTTCTTACAGGGCAAAAATAGTACAGTGCTGGCTTTGAAGTTGAATATTATACATATTTAGATTCTCTAAAAAAAATATATATATGCACTTTCAAGCAGCACACTCTTTTCTTATTTTATACAAATAATTTCTTACAGAAAATACTTTCTTCTCTTTTTTTTTCTTCAACTCTATTCAATGTATAGAACCTCATCAATGCTAAGTAATCTATGTTTACAGGAGGGACGCTATCACAAGGAGATTTAAATTCATTCAAAACTTCAAAAGAATCACACTTCCCATAGTTATATGGCCCTATAGCAGAGCATGTCTTTCTCAAAATAAATTACAGAAATACAATTTCTCTCTCTCTTTTTTTTCTTACATAGCCTTTCATCATAATATTGCAGAAATAATTTATATATATGGATATATGAAAATAGACTTAGCTATAGATTCTCCCCTCAACATTCCTTGGCTGTACTTTAGTACTGTAGTAAGATTCCTCCATTAGTCTCACAACCTGTAAGCCTGTATTGACAAAGAACAAGGGTCTAGTCTTCTAATAGCCAGTGAAGCTCACCTCCCAGCCAAGGGCAGAGACTGCCCACCCCCAAGCTTGGGGAAAACATGGAAGTTCAAGGAAACATGTAACACAAAGCTCCCAACCCTTACCATGACCAACAGACATGACTACACATCAGAATTCACATAGAAGTCAGCACATTCACTGGGTATCCACCACACAGTCACAGGAAGGCTTCATGAGAGACCTTCACAAGGGGGCAGGGAATTTAGTAACCTGAAGGGGCAATTTACCATTCTTAGAATTATAATTGTGTTGCCATTCTAGGAATATAATGGTGCAACTCTTTTACAAGGGTACTCTTACCCATTATGTTGCTTCTGGGTACTCTTACCCATTCACTTTGAGCTCTTTCAATTAATGTCTGGGGTACTCTTACCCTTGTAGGAAGATATAAGATAATATAAGAATGGGGTACTCATACCCATTTAGTTGCTCTCATTAACAAAGTTGGGGTACTCTTACCCATCAAAACACCTTCAGGTACTCTTACCTTACCCCTCAACAGATTTATAAGAGCCATGACTACACTTCAATTCCCATACAAAAATACAATTACAGGTTGCTAACAAGAAGTTTACAATCAATAATTGACATACAAGTTAATGGAAAATTCAGTTACACAGATCCCATATGTTTTAAGGTAATTTAGTTATGGTCACTAACCTAGAATTTTCTGTAGTTTGATTTAGCTCCACAATTAACTCAAGGTTCTCCAGATCTGCTGCTCCTCCCATTCCCTTCCTGCCCCCCTTTTTTTTTCATCCAACCATCCCTTAATACTCTCTTTTTTTTTTCTCTTTTTTTACCTCCTCTCCCCCTCAATTTACATCTGTCCCTATAGTTAATTTCTTTTGCATCCAAATGGGCAACATGTGTTTATATGAGGGCATCATGCTGTCATGTTGGCTAGTCGACAAGTGCCCTATGAACCATTTTCTTAAATTTTTTTTAATAAAGAAAAGAATTCCTGTCCAAGTTTAAGGCCATATAAAAAGTGCTTTGTATATATATATTTTTTTCTATTTATTATTATTATTATTTTTTAAAATATTTCCTTGAGGGGTCCTCCTAGATCTAAATTAATGTTTCATTTTTCCTTCCAACCATAGGTAAAATCTGGGCTGGATAGTAGGTTAATTAGATAGTTTAAATTTTTCTTCCCCTCCACTAACACCTCACAACACACTTAAATTTAACGTTAACACATAACAACATTACACACCCAACACATGCTCTAAGACAACTCCCTCGTAAGCACTAATAAGATAGTTTTACAAGACCCCTTTCCCAAAGGCACACACACACATGATTAACAATAGGCTCATGCCTTTGTGCAGGCTAGGCCGGCTCATTGGAAACTTACAACGGAACTTCACATGCTTTCCCCGTATCCACTGGCTTCCCTGCACACTTGATGTTACATTGTCAGTATAATCAGTAATAGATAGCCGAAGCAAAAGATAAAATAAATTGTAGTTACATCATATACCACTACAAATGCAGAAGATAGAATTAATCTCATCTTTATCAGGTACACATATAAACAATGTAATGCTAAATCACATAAGCTACAACTAGATGTACAGTCCATAAATAACATCATTCATTAAAGAGTAAGTAATCTCTGCCATAGGATCTGCGGATCACATATATACAATGATAAGTCAAAGGCAACATACCAATAACATATACAGAACAAGATCTAACAACATCACATAAGATCAAATAAGGCATGTAATATCCAAGTGTGTGTATATATATATATATATATATATATATATATATATATATATATATATATATATATATATATATATATATATATAAATATGACATCCATGGGTCCATATCAAAGTCAGATACCAAGATACCCAATCATATAACTTGCCATGTCAAAAGTCTATAGACACAAAAAGAAATACAACCAAGTCCTATCATAATGATGATGCTTAAGAGGGGTCCTACATCTTTTTTGCATTCTTGTTAATGACAAGGTAGTCCCTCCTTTGATAACCATCCATTTTACATAGAAAACATGAGCTTAACCCTCCTAACCCAACAATTTCACAATGAACAATTTTTTTCTCCCAGTTTATTTCAACAATATCCAGTATTTGTGTCTCCATGTTAAAGGCCACTACTAGTCTTGCATCTAAATGAGGAAGAGTAGTTCTAGTTTCCTCAATCTTTAGAATTTTCCCAAAAGGTTTGATAATATGAGGTAGGATGTTCCAGAATTGAATAGGAACATTTTTTACGAATACCCACCTAGGTATCAAGCAAAACTGAATTTCCTTATGAGTAGTGTCTTTTTTACCAATACCCACCTAGGTATCAAGCAAAACTGAATTTCCTTATGAGTAGTGTCTAGAGAACAAGCAAAAGCTTTAAACAAAGCTGACCCAATATGCCAAAAAAAAAATTCTACAACCCTCCTTTGCATATGATGATTTTTAAGGAATATGACAAAAATGCCCGCTTGATCCTATAACTAGTTATAATTTTTTTATGGAGGGCAAGCCAAGAAAAAGCTTTGGATTTGGGTAAAATAGCTTCATTCCAGCAAAGATTAATAGGCCAGTCTGCCTTCAAGCTAAGCATAGCACTTCTATAACCTTCCTTTACTGTGTAAGATCCCGACTTAGCTTCTGTCTAGATGATTTCATCTTCCACATTTGCAAAGACAACCATCCTTTTGTCCAATAACATACTCAGGGTTCTCTTTTGATTACATGGGAAGTCACAGTCTTGAGTGCTTTTCAAAGTGATTTTCTAATAGCTTGAGCCTCCTTCAATGACCCAATAGTCCATCACCTTCAAACCCCAATGACTTTTTAGACACTCCTTGGCTTCATAAAGATCATCCCAACCTAAGAGTTTGGGCTCCCCATTACAAGAGTCCTCCCAAAAATCTACTTTTTGCCCAGAAACCCAAGAAAGCTCAGGCAATAGGATCTCCCTAGTCTTCAAGATAAAATTCCAAATGGCTGAGCCACATGGGGGATTCTTGACTGTAAATATTCTCTCCTTTTTCCACAGAGTTTAAATATTTGAGTCTCATCAAACGAGCCAACTTTTAGTTAGTTGGCAGAAATCAAAGTCATCAACATTTGTATGCAATGTTTGATGGAGTGCATGGGAAGATTTGACTTCATTCCATTGCTTAAGTTAAAAATTGATAATATATTTTCATTTGTATTGGCTTTTGATAAGCTGCAACTTAGACAGTGTGGTTGAAGTCAAACACAAATGTCATGAGACCATGTTCCTTGAAGGTCAACTTGGCAAATCATGGCCTTCACAAACAACAGAAAATAATAATAATCTTTTGATTTCTTGTTGGCTGCGGCTTGTTGGATTTTGATTGAGTCATGAAATTAAAATCAAAATCAATTGCCTTGGGGAGATTAAATAGTGTCAAAGCCACTAATAAAAGATGTAATATGTTTTTTGAGGTGTCACCAGAGAGGGAATTTGAATAGATGGAATTCCTTCAATTTTCATTTTTCCACAGCAATATAAAAACCAACGACTGGGATAGAAAGGGGGTTGGCTACCAAAAGTTAGTAAAAATTACACAAAGGTGTATGCAAAGGGGGTGGATACGAAGAAGAGTAAGAATTCCTTATAAAACAAAGCAATTTGAATTGCACAAAAAGAATGAAGAGTGAAGTCATTTGATAGTTGATTGAAGGGTTGTAAAAAGAAGTGTGGAGAATAATAGAAGTGTGTTATAGAGAATACCAGAGGCTACGTTGGAGGGAGAACAACTTGGTTTTTTGCCACAAAGCATTTGAATAGAGATAAGCCTCATTTAAGCACAAATTCATTGTATTTGCAGTGAAAAACTTGCGTAATAAACCATTGAAGGCTGCACGTAATAAATTCATTTGAGTTGTGATAAATGAATGGTGAATTTGCACAATTTTGGCTTCCTATAGATGTCATATTTACGTTTACATTGCCTAGATTGCATACTTGAAGTGTTATGTTTAAAAGGGGATATGATTTAGTGATGTTGATTTCTTCTTGTGATCAATTTGGTGATGTATTGCTGCTAGCATTGGCTGTCTGGTAAGACCGTGGTGAAGGGGCATCAGGGCCTTAGAAGCCTATCTTTTGTCATTTTTGGTTTTAGGTTTGTTAGAGTGTTTTGGAGCCTCATAAGATCATTTTTGACCATTTACAATCATATGAGTTCATTTTTGGTGTTTTAATTGGGTTTTTGATTTACAAGTGTAAAGTTGCCAAATGTTGCTAGGAGTTGTCATGCAACTTGGACAAGTTGCCAAAAAGAAAGAAACTATTGCATGCAAACAAGAAACTTTTACTTATCATTGGGATCGGTTGTAAATGGATGAATACACCTTCAACTGTCAAAGGGAAGTGTGAAAAACTGATTTTTGAAGTTCTTGGTTAATGAAAGCAAGTTTTTCCTATGATTTTTAATGTTCCAGTCTGTTCTGCTTCATTGTATGGCCTATATGGCCCTTTTAGTGATCAGAAACTGATTGGAATTCATTGGCATGTGAAACTACTTTATTTTTATTTTTGTTGCATTGATTTTCATTGTGTTTTTAGTAAGTTATTGCATTTTTCCTTAAAACTGCCAAAACCATACCTAGGGTAACTAGTGAGGCAAAATAATTATGTAACTCGGCCTCCCACCATGGGAAAATCACAAAAATGGGTGGGAAGGTCTGTAATAATGTAATCTACCATGTTTTAAGTTTGCAGGGCCTCAAGACAAAGGTGGAACGTGTTTTCTTTCACCATTAGGTATGATTTCTGAGTGTATCAGGCCCTCTAGCAGCAGTGAAGGCAATTTTGAATGAAATAAGGAGTGATTTTAGTTTTTTGTGATTGGTGAAAGTGTTCGAAATGTGTGAAGAGGTCTTGCAGACCTTTACCATGGGGTTTTGAGCATTTTTGAAGGGTTAATACAAGTCATTTTATGACTGTCCCAAGAGGACTGTTTTTGCAGTCATAAGCATGGTGCTAGTGTCCAAGCAAGTTGGTGCTTTGAAAGAGTCTTGGTAGTTAATAACTGATGGAAAAACCTTTCAAATGTTGTAAGGAGGCCTCCAAGTCAGTGGTTGAGGGTTTGAAGCAGTCTTTATTAATTTGGCTTTAGGCCATTAATGTTGCCTTTCCTAGTTTGAATAACACAAGTCTTGTAAGCCTCATGAATTGTTGCATTGTTGAGCCTCCACAAGGAAGTTGTTATGAACATTCAAGCCTCAAGACAAGTCTGCCATGAAGTCTACACTGCTCCAAGTTGTGTTGAATCAAGCCTCAAGAGTTCAATGATTAGGGTCTAGAGTGGAGCACTTAGGTGCATCAAATGAAGTTGGTGTAAGCACCTCATCATTTTGAGTTGTTTTCCTAAAGAAGGTACTTCCTCTACATCAGACCGTCAAGCTAGGTTGCATCAATTGTCATACCATAATTTTCTAGATCCAAATACCTAGTAATATATATAAATATATAGACATAACATGATTATTCTAGGGAATGCTACTACTTCTTTCATAAGAGAAGAGTGCTACTCTCCATCAAAAGCATGGGAGGAGTTAATCTAAAAAACTATTAGAGATAAATACTAATTAGTTTTTGACTTCTGTCGTCATCAATAAGGGATTAAGTATTAGTTCAATTGTAATTAGGATTAAGGGTTGAGGATTAAGGGACTGTAATGAAATATTAACCCCACTGCCACATGGACATTCATCTGAAAGACTATGAAGTCTTTAAAATATGGGTGTTGCAGCAATTGGAGTCCTATTCCATACCCGAAAGCAATTATCACGTTCATCCATTCATTTTGTATATGTATGAACTACAATTATCACTACTCAATTCATGGTGATAATCAACATATCTCATGTGTTGAATAGTGATAAGGCAGAGTGTCATTTATTACAATATTTCTCTAGTAATGACGTTCCACAAATATCAATTCCCAATCATATATATGTCAATGCCCTTGACAAGATAATAGGCAAGAACCCAAATCTAAAATGTCATTCAGTGTAATTTATATGTTTATATCCTAATAATACTCACATGCACACACATATCAATGATAGATGCACCCTAGTCAATACTACCTAAAAACCACAAAGTTCGTTCACATATCATACTCAACTTATGGAATTATATTAATGTGGTTATTGTGAAGAAATATGATCACTGTCCATTTTGCACATATTAGTTCACATACTAAGAATACTAGGTTCTAATTCAACTACCATTATAATTATAGGTTCTAGTTAACCTCCATACCCTATACCTAACCACTAATATCATGCAAAATATAGTCCTTAGCATGGTGAAACAACACATCCTATATCGTGAAACCTAAAATATCAATCACAACATACAAAAATTAAACCATTAGAGTGTTTTAATACAACATGTTACAAGTGATCATATGAGTTGTAGCCTAAACCACTAAAGGGTGACCTCCTCCTTAAAGATTAGCCACCGATGCACAAAGGTAACACGTTTATCTCCTCAAGCCTTCAACCAATGTTCTATATGAAAATAAGTGTATCTAAGGGAATGAGTGGCTAATCAAACACTAATAAATTTATAATTCTCTAATTCGTACCAACAAAAATTAACTATATGGGTAAGCTATTCCATTCCATTCCGAGGTGTGTCCAACCTTCATAGGGTAGTTGTTAGTTTTAAGATTCCCTAATTAAGATACCTTGGTATACCAGCATTAGCATATCAACAACATACAAAAATTAAACCATTAGAGTGTTTTAATACAACATGTTACAAGTGATCATATGAGTTGTAGCCTAAACCATTAAAGGGTGACCTCCTCCTTAAAGATTAGCCACCGATGCACAAAGGTAACACCTTTATCTCCTCAAGCCTTCAACCAATGTTCTATATGAAAATAAGTGTATCTAAGGGAATGAGTGGCTAATCAAACACTAATAAGTTTATAATTCTCTAATTCGTACCAACAAAAATCAACTACATGGGTAAGCTATTCCATTCCATTCCGAAGTGTGTCCAACCTTCATAGTGTAGTTGTTAGTTTTAAGATACCCTAATTAAGATACCTTGGTATACCAGCATTAGCATATCATACATGTCAATGTGAGATTACTCTAATCAAGCCATATAGTTCAAGTATGGATCTAAATTCATGGATGTAATTTCTCAATACAAAGAACTATGATTTTTTATAGCTCAAGAAACACTCTAAGAATGTGATTGGAGATGAATAGCATAAGAGACTATAATAAAACATTCATCTTAGTAATAAAAATTCAAGACATCTATTTATTTTAGGGATTCTCATTTTAAAAGCAAGGGGGGGATTTTTCCTAACAGGTATTTTGAAGATATAAAATGGACGGTGATGATGATGGAAGGTCTTTATGTTAGCACTGTATAAATTATCAATGTTGCTAGAATAACTTCTCTTTTGGAACTTGTTAACAACTTGCCTTGGTTCAAAATGGTTAAGATTAGTTAATGCTCTCCTCACCTGCTACGCATTGCTTTATGTTTCTCCTACCTAGACTCTTGGAGCCTTTTTCAGTACATTTTTGCTTGTGCCGCTCTATGGGATATGTATGTTTAAATGTATGTATTTTTTGGGGGCCTTAATGGTTGGATGCGGCCCCTCTCTCTCATATTTAATATTTAATAATAATAAACAAATATTTAATATATAAAAAATATATAATAATATATATTTTAAATGGGCACAATAAATCGAGTGCCCTCCCTTATCTTCACATGTCGGCTGCTGGGGGATTAAATAAAACCATATATATGTTCCTCCTCTGTTACCACCGTTATTCAGTTGTAAGAAGTTTGGTTGTTAATATAGCAGTATTTATTCTGTTAAATCCAAGAGGGGTTTGAGGAGGTTTAGAGAAGAAGAAAAAGATGCAGATATTCGTGAAGACGCTGACAGGAAAAACAATCACCCTTGAGGTTGAGAGCAGTGATACAATCGACAATGTCAAGGCAAAAATTCAAGACAAGGAGGGTATACCACCAGATCAGCAGCGGTTGATATTTGCTGGGAAACAGTTGGAAGATGGACGAACTCTTGCAGATTATAATATTCAGAAGGAATCAACGCTGCATTTGGTGTTGAGGTTAAGGGGAGGTATTTCCATCAAGGTGAAAACCCTTACCGGAAAAGAGGTAGAGATTGATATTGAACCCACTGATACCATCGAGCGGATCAAAGAGCGGGTCGAGGAAAAGGAAGGAATACCACCTGTACAGCAAAGGCTCATCTATGGTGGAAGACAAATGAATGATGACAAAACAGCCAAAGAATGTGCTATTGAGGGGGGTTCTGTTCTCCATCTTGTGCTGGCATTGCGTGGTGGTTGGTAATGGAATTGTTTAGAAATCTATTTTTATCAAGCACCAGTGATAGTCGTCATTCTTCTGTATGCAGCAAGTCATAATATGTTGTTTGTATCCCTGTTGTTGTCAAGGCTTGTATTTGGAAGGAGTGAAGAGATATTTTTAAATGAAAGGAATGATTTTTTTTTTTAACCTAAACACTTGCATCTTTAAGAGGGGTGGAGTGGTATTCTTTATAGGAAAATAATAATATTATTAATTTAAATGTATTAATTATGATTTGATATTTTTACATCATAAAGATTTCATTTGTGGAAAGTTTTGATTTTTCACATTATTGATTTTTGGTGACTTGAAAATGGTTTAATAGCAAGTTAGAAAATTGTTTGTGGCATAACACAGTTCCTACTAGCAATGGATAACATTCATCATCTCTATTGCAGGTTATATTGAAGCCCTCTTCAAGCACCAAGCCAAGTGGGGGATCAAGTTCTTGAAATTTTGGACATCATTTAGTAGGTTTAAGCTATGGTTATTTTACTATGAATATATAGAATCTATGTATCAAGAACCATTAGTGCTAGGAGCTTTACTATTAAAAACATGGAAATAGAAACAACAGTGCCTCTAGAAGGTTTTTGTTAAACATCCCATGTGGGATTTTCTTGTCTACACCCTAATAATGTTTTTGATAGCAAGCCCTCCATAATGGAGTAGCCAAAAATATGTTTTTTTTTTCTTGGTTTGAATACAATAAGTATGGCCCCTAAGGCCAATTTCATTGATAAAAAAATCAAACAATTCTTAAGTAAAATTAAATAATGTAAAAAATAAAACAAGTGTCCATGTTGTGGCAAGTACATGGCTTTGTAGTATTGTAATAATCACATTTATTTTGTAACTAAGAAATATTAGAATTTTGGAAGAATATTAATTGTATGATAATAAGTATTTTAATTTTTTTTATTATATAAGTATTTTAAATTTTGATTATTATAATGTATTATATTAATTAATGTATTAAATTTTAATCTAGTATAGATATATTAAATCTATCTAAATTAAAAAATAAAAAATATGTGCTATTTTATTTTTATAATAGTTGTATTTTTTTTTAATTTAGAACTAATTTGAAATTTTATTTATTTTTACTTACTTAAGTGATATTTTTTATAGTTAAAGATATATTTTATAAATAATTATTATGTAAATAAAAGTAACTCACAAAATGGTGAGTTTTATTCTTGATTATTAGAGCATGGGTAAATATATTCCCATACAAATGATTGGTATCATCAATGAGTTATTTTACATCAGTTTGTTTTTTAAAAATACTAATGAAAGTTAATCTATGTAATGATGGATTACTAGCAAGACAATTTTAAAGAAAAACTAAGTATCTGGGTTAGAAGCATTGAACTATTTCTATGTGTAACTATGATTTTGAGAATAAAACTAAGAGTTCTTTGTCCATGGTTTGTTGCTTAAGCTAATAACACAGTTCAATGTTTTGTCTACATGTCTTGATTACACTTGTAATTTTTCTATTGTTTAATATATTTTTCTAGTTATTACTTTACTATTATATGAGAGCAACAACCAATTATTTATGTATACACTCTTTAGTTAAAGATTAGATATTTAGTTGCTCCTACATATAGATGAACACCCAAGTTTTAGTTCCTATACATATAGAACACTCAAGTTTCAATTCCAAATTTCTATCAAAAAGCATGATTCTAGGAAACAATATTGTCTTTGAGATTCCGTTTTTGTGTTACTTGCATCTAAGAAGGTGTAATGCTTATGTAGTCATGCATTTAATATTTGTATCCCATTTCTCCATGTTTTAGCAAAGAGCATGTTTCTAGAAAATAATATTACCCTTTAGATTGCATTTTTTTGTTATTTGTATCTAAAATAGAGTAATCTTTGTAGTTGGGCACTTAATATTTGTATTGCATAATTTTTATTAAAAACTAGTTAAATTGATTGTTTATTCAATAATGTTTGATATGGACACTAATTAAAAGACATAAGTGACATAAACTCTCCCTCTAATATACTAATTTTTCACACAATCTAGTTGCTTTAGTTGGGAGACCCCCAAGCTGTCTTGTTGAATCATTGCCAAAATATATATGGAGTTTTGTGGTGAATGTCAGATTTAGAACTTTCTTTTAATTAACCGATAGGCTTATTAGTGGTAGGTTTTTGCTCCCAGAAATTGTTGGACACCGAAATGTCAGACGTCAGAAAACTTTTTCACCGTTAGGGTTTGTCATTTTCGCGGGCCAGTAACTGTTAGTTTACGAATGCTCACTCTCTGGTTGCCCAATCCTTGTGTCATTACAGATAATATAAGTGGGCAATCCCCCAATGTACCTAAGAAGGAACTTGCATCACTGGTACTTATAGTTGGAATCATATTTGCAGTTTATCTGGCAATTTTACTTGTAGCAGCGCATTTGTTTTACAGAAAATTTCAAGATGGGGCTCTTTGCAGGAATGTCGGATTCAAGGACAACAGCTATTCCAGTGATGAATGGCCATGGCGGCTGACTGCATTTTAGAGACTAAGTTTCACAAGCACAGACATACTGGCCTGTCTAGAGAACGTTAAGCCATAGAAATATAGTGAGACTGTTGGCCTACTATTACAACAATCTTGGAAATGTAGTACGCCATACAATACCCTTCACCACATACAAGAATCTGTGGATTTTGGACAGGCAATGAAGATAAAAACCTATTTGAGACGAATTGCAAACATGAATTCCTTAATATGCCGAGGTAGCTCAGATACACCATGCTGCTCTCTGTCTCCTTGTTTCCTTCAGCTCCAGAAATAAAATTTCCCATCATACTTTTCAGATCCCACACCGAGGTAGCTCAGATACACCATGCTGCTCTCTATCTACTTGTCTCCTTCAGCTCCAGAAATAAAATTTCCCATCATACTTTTCAGATCCCACGCTTCCTGTTCATGGATAATATTTTTTCAAGCCTGGATTAAGTATTCTCTATATTTCCTTTCTCTGAGTTCACTAAGCTCCCAGATTGACTCATTTTTATAGGCTTTTTGGCACGGAAAGCTTTGGTTAAGGGGCATGTGGTTAAGTGAAGCTGATATGGAGAATTCTAAAACATAATTTTAAAAGGATAGAAGACAATCCTTGCAATTCAACTCTCTTATTAAAATAATACCTTTTGAAAATATGCCTTGGAAAAATGTGTTTGATGAATGTTGTAAAAGTTTTTAAATGAACTCTACACTGTAGATTTATGATACCATTCTTGCATCCTGTATAATTTGAGATATCCTAATTCTAACCCTAACCTTAACCCTAAGCCTAATTCTAACACCAAGCCTAACTTTAACCCTAACCTAGCCCTAAATTCTAACCCTAACCCTAAGCCTAATTCTAACCCTAACCCTACTACTAACCATAATTCTAATCATAATCCTAACTATAATCTAGCCCTAACCCTATTTCTAATTTTAATCTTAAACCTAACCATAGTTATAACCCTAACCCTAACAATAATCTTAATGAATGTGTGAATGAATGTTGGCATTCACTCTATGTACATGCATGTATGTGTGTACATATGTGTGAAAAGTTAATTTGGGCACACTTTGTCTAAATGGATGCATGTGGAAGTAGATTATATGACAAACAATGCACACACAATACATAATGAAAAGTACCCTCACCAATATCAATAGATCCCTTTCCAATCATATTCATATAAGTATTATTACCCATCAAAATAGGTGGCATATCAGAAGTCTCAAAAGTAGAAAATATGGACTATGAGGAAGCCATGTGATGAGAGACTCCTAAATCAATAAGTGATTTACATGATCCATAAGATGTAGTTGCACAACGTGCCTTACCTTTGTATTTTTCAACCCCATTAGCAATGCATGCATGTCCTTTCTTAGTAGATCCTGACTATTTTGATGAAGGAGTAGGAGATTATGAACTAGAAATCAAAGCAAAAGGACTTACATTGAGTTTTTGAACAAGATTCCTCAACTCATCTGTCTATTTGATCTTGGATGATGTGTTTTGATTTGGTTGGAATTGATTGGTTTTGGATGATTTGTTTGATTTGTTTGATTTGATTTGATTAAGGTAGGATGATTGACTTGGATGAGTAAATGGGATAACTTGATCAAGGTTGATTTTGGATGGAAGGTAAGGTATGATGATGAAGAAGATGTATCTATGTGAGATGGTTAATGAGTCACAAGCAAAGGTTAAAATGAATGTCATGGGGATAGCCTAATGGAGGTATAATATTCTAATGTCAAATGTAGATAAGATTTTGTGATTCTGAGGATGTGAGTGGTGGTCAAATGAGGTGATGAAATTGGGTCAATGTCTGATTTTGATAACAAAAGTGAATATTCTCGGATTTGTATGACTTCAGAAATAGGTGCAAAGACAAAAGGTAAAAGCGTTGACAAATGAATCTACGTGTTGATAGATGGCATGTACGTGTTAAATCCATTGGTCTAAGCGCTAAAGTTGTAGGTATAAGCACTGGCAAATGATGTAAGCACTATTTGGTGTTTGATAGGCACTAAAGGACAATTCATTTCAGTTTTGATCTAGGTGTTAAACAATCCTACAAGGGCACTGATACTCATGTTGCAAGCACTGTGGGATAGCTACATGCGCTAATGGAGTGTGTTTTGGTTTTCAAGATGTTTGTTGGGTTGACTTGGTAAGAGACATTCAAATAAACAACCACAATGGTTGATTTAACAATTTTGGGAATAAGGTTGATGGATTTCATGGGTATCACACAAAAAGACATGCTAAGGATTTGATCACAATCCTATATTCTTCAAGTGGGAGTGACATACCTTGTGGATCTCATGAAATGGTCGTGGATCAATCTCAACTCAAATTAGAAAAGTGATTCTCACTCTCATTAATACCATAATGCTATAGCTTGGATAGATAGGAAATAAATGGTCATGTACCACCATATACCCCTTACCTTGGGGACTTTCATCTTGCCCAAAGTATCCCCTACCTCAAGTATAACGATAGATGCACGAGCTTCTTCCCCTCCTACTAAAATGGTACACCACAAGGTATGACAGCTGAAGGTCTTAACTAGGTTCAACAAGTTGCTAGGGGATGTCGCAATATACGCTAGGTACGGGGGATGAATCTATGAAGGGGGGTGTCCCAAGCATGCAACCAAGAGTGCCAACCAAACCAAATCTTGGTGGATCAATGGTCTCAAGGTTTTTACTTAGACCGAATGGGATCCTTCCTTTGAAATGAATCTTTCAATTCTCATAAAATTTACATATTGCGCCAGAACACACGGTTGAGGTTGTCCCCACAGTGATGAAATCCATGGCAAGCCTCATAAGGGGGAGGAATGTTGATCACTTTTGATCCCTAAGATCACATGAAGCGCAAGGGGAGAGCATATGTGAACAATACCCTAGGATCAAAAAAATAACAAAGAGTGTTCAAGGAAGGTTTTTGATCCCCAAGATCACCCAAGGGTGTGAGGGGAGAGCATACACCTTCCTATTACTCAAAAAGCATGACAAACAAATTAATTTACCAACTAACTAATTTAGTGCCTAATTCTAGTTGAGAAATTGGTCTTTGACATGTGGGGCTGCAAGCTCAAATCGTTAGTACTATTTGAAAACAAGTGTCTTGGACAATCAGAATATGCTGTGAAATAAAATATTAGTCAAACAAAATGATGACAAATTGAAGGTTAGTCCCAAATAGACATAGGCACTAAAAATATCTATGTTAGTGCTGACGAAGACACATGCTAAAATAGGCAGTAAAAGCGCTAAAATAGAGACAATAAGCGCTAAATCAACGATTTTTAAATGTTATAATTGTTCTTTTAAGCATTGAAACAAGAGGTAGAGGTGCTAAAAAAGCAGCCCTAAGATCTAATCTAGAGAGTATAGGTGCTACAATAGAAAAATAAGTGCTAAAATATTGAAAACAAAGACTTAAACATGATCATATGGGCGTTGATTCCTTTTATGCAAATGTTGATCTAACGCCGCGAGAATGATAGCTTGTAATTTTGATAAAACCTACAAAACAAAATGTTAAAATCCTGCAAAACATTTTGTTAGACCTATTAGGGGCAGAAGCATAAATCAATTTGAACCATTAAGCATGAAATGATGTTTTAAATAAAGGTTAAATTGACTTGAAAATAGATGCTAAACCATGGAATATGGGCGCTAAACTACAAAGGACTCTTGCAGATAGAATGTTAGTAAATAATTAGTCTCTAAAATATGTTGGTTGGGCACTGAATCAGTGTTGGAAGAATGATCACTTGTCAATTTGCTAAAACCTTCAAAAATAGAATGCTAAGTTCTCTAAAACAGGTCATTAAGGGTCATTAGAAGCCAATAAAATAAGATTAATCCATTTAAACATGAAACTTTAGCCAAGACAACAATAGAAACTTCACTAAATTAGGCAGTAATCCACGATATACAGGTGCTACTTCATGGAGTTTTGGTGCTAATCCCTAAAAAATAGGCATTGAAAAGGTGAAAGTTTGCCACAATAGGAAACATGACCTAGGAACTATCCAGAGAGGTAGAGGCACTGAATGGTGAGGTGTAAGCATTGATCCACAGGTGAAAGGATGACTATAACTTGCACAACAAAATTCAACAAAACATTCACAAAAATTAAAGTTAGGGAGGTGGGTGTCCTACCAAATGTGCCTAGAATATGAGTATTAAAGAGATAAACATAAAAGAATGGTTAGACAAGCCTAATTCACCCTAATTCATCAATCTAAGTCACCTCAAGACTAGGCTAAAGATAAATACACTAAACTAACTAAATTGCACCCTATCCACTATGCACTGCTCTAGATTTACCCTAAGATATACTAGATTATATGTAAATTGCTATTGCTATGTCAAGTGCTCAATTTCATTACATTCAAATTGCTTGTTGGAAATGGAGGGGAAGGGCTCAATTTATAAGTTTTTAGAGGTGAGGATTGAGGGCTACGATTAAATTTGAGGATCAAGGGCTCACATTGCTTGAAAATCCTTAAGCAAGGAGAATTGGACAAATGGCACAAGGAGATTGCATGAGAATGATACTCCAAAATTCAAGGGAAGATCAAGGGTTGAGATTGAATGGTTGAATGCATAGATGGCTAGGATTGGGTAGGTGTATGACATGTAAGGCCTTATTTATGAAAAGACATGGTTTGGATTTTGTGAGAAATTTAAAATTGGGAGGAGAGGACAAGTGGAATTTTAAATTCCATGCAATAGTGTCACATGTAATTTAAAATCAGAGGAAAGAAGGAAAAGTATGACAAAAGGAAGATTTGCCCATACTTCCAAAGTACCACTTGCTATGTACATGCATGTACATGAGATGACAAGTGACATTCTAGAAGCATGGGGGAAAGGGGTAATCTAGATTTAAGTTTAATTAACCCATGTGCACATATTTAGAGGAAATTAATGATTGATTACAAAAGTAATCAAAGTGGACAAATTAGGTAATTAAATAAATAGTTATATTTATTTAATTTTTTGGAGATGAATGTGAACTATAGTCTTTAAATAGATATTTGATTTTTGGACTATAGTAGAAGAAAGTGATTTTTTTTTCTTGTGATGGGAAGAGACATGGAAAGTAGTTGAGCATTTTAAGGTGTCTACATTTCTATCCCAAGTGAGTTCTCTTCTAGCAGTGGTATACATCTTGATATGTGAATTAGGATCTCCTTTGAACTTAGAACTTTGGAAGATCCAACAATATTCATCACACTTCTTATGGCCATGTCGAGTGGTTCCTTCAAATATTCCAAATATGTCCCTAAAAAGGCCCTTTGCAATTGTGGAGTTGATAACATTAACCCCATGGGTAGGCTTTGATAGTGCAATGCCATAGCTTTATTTGCTTGACTACCTTGGACTATTTGAGCATTTTGAATTGGAGGGTTCCCATTCGAGAATACGTAGTTACTCCCATTTTGTGATTAGTAGTTAAGGTAAGGGGGATTATCAGATGCCTCCTGGTCTTGTTCAACTCTAATGTGTTCTTGTGACTTTTGCCTTCTCTCTAGGATGTGTTGTTCTTCTTCGAGAGTCCTAATTCCTTTTACTAATGTTGAGATGAGATCTGCAGGTGTAGGGCCTCTTGGCACTTCTCATTTCTAGGGACCTCATTTCATATGTTGTCATGGTGCAAGCATAACTATTGATGAAGAAGAAATAAAATCAGATGAGGCGATAAAGAAGATGAACACTGACACCTCAAAAGCCTCAAAAACTAGAAAAAAGGGGCCCTCTTACAAGGATAGAGTTGGGAAAGGATTAAAGCAAGAAGAGATTCAAATAGAGGAAGCTACTATAACTCTTGAAGATGTTCTCAAATCCATTACAATTGACTAAAATATGAAACCCATAGCTCAGTTGTATGATGAATACAATGATCCAGACAAGAGAATTATTGAGACTGTTGTTGTAGAATATCTAAACATCTACAACAAGGCCCTAATTGAAATTATTACCGATCTACCGCACAACCTGGGTAACATAATGAGTACAAGAAAAGAAACAACTATGGAAAAAGATGTTGAGATGAGAGAGCACTCCTTGATACGATTATGTCCAGGAATCACTCCTAAGGAGAAGATCAAAATCTCAAAAGAAATTAAAGATGCCTTCAAAACCAAGAAAATAATGAACTTGTTGATGTTGGGAGAAATTGACAAAGTGGTTAAGGAAACATATGAAATCACCCTAGCAGAATTATAGAAAAACAATATTCCCACTATATGTGACAACAAAGAAGCAAACGATGAGGACATATCTCTATAGGAAATAAGCCAAAATCAACAATCTGAAAAGAGTGATCAAGTCCACAACATTGATACAGTGGATATGACAGATCAAGGCAATATTGAAATTGATTCACCTTCTGTATAAAAAGATAAAGGTGAAGAGATCAAGGAAGAGAAGAAGGACTCCACTCCAGAGAAAAAACACAGATCAACAGGAAAATAAGGGCATAGAACCTAAAGTCGAGGAGAAATATCAGAGAATGCAAGAGACACTGCAAATATCTCTAATAGGCAACAAATGGTAGAAGAATTTGTACTCCCTCAAGGCCCAATCAACTTGGCCTCATTGTCACCTTTCCAAAAGTTCAATCTAGTATATATGGTTCAGGCCAAAGCACAGGAAGAGTTGTTACAATCACATTGTCAAGATAACAAATTGATAAGTGAAACATCTACTATCTTGGAAAAGAGCATACAAAATTTTTTAGAGTATCTACTATCTTGGAAAAGAGTAATAAACCATTGAAGGCTGCCAGTAATAAATTCATTTGAGTTGGGATAAATGAATGGTGAATTTGCACAATTTTGGCTTCCTATAGATGTCATATTTACATTTACATTGCCTAGATTGCATACTTGAAGTGTTATGTTTAAAAGTGGATATGATTTAGTGATGTTGAGTTCTGCTTGTGATCAATTTGGTGATGTATTTCTGCTAGTGTTGGCTGTCTGGTAAGACCGTGGTGTAGGGGCATCAGGGCCTCAGAAGCATATCTTTTGTCATTTTTGGTTTTAGGTTTGTTAGAGTGTTTTGGAGTCTCATAAGGTCATTTTTGGCCATTTAGAATCATATGAGTTCATTTTTGGTGTTTTAATTGGGTTTTTGATTTACAAGTGTAAAGTTGCCAAATGTTGCTAGGATTTGTCATGCAACTTGGACAAGTTGCCAAAAAGAAAGAAACTATTGCATGTAAACAAGAAACTCTTACTTATCATTGGGATCAGTTGTAAATGGATGAATACACCTTCAACTGTCAAAGGGAAGTGTGAAAAACTGATTTTTGAAGTTCTTGGTTAATGAAAGCAAGTTTTTTCCTATGATTTTTAATGTTCCAATCTGTTCTACTTCATTGTATGGCCTATATGGCCCATTTAGTGATCAGAAACTGATTGGAATTCATTGGCATGTGAATCTACTTTATTTTCATTTTTGTTGCATTGATTTTCATTGAGTTTTTAGTAATTTATTGCATGTTTCCTTAAAACTGCCAAAACCATACCTAGGGTAACTAGTGAGGCAAAATAATTATGTAACTCGGCCTCCCACCATGGGAAAATCACAAAAACAGGTGGGAAGGTCTGTAATAATGTAATCTACCATGTTTTAATTTTTCAGGGCCCCAAGACAAAGGTGGAATGTGGTTTCTTTCACAATTAGGTTTGATTTCTGAGTGTATCAGGCCCTCTAGCAGCACTGAAGGCAATTTTGAATGAAATAAGGAGTGATTTGTGATTGGTGAAAGTGTTGGAAATGTGTGAAGAGGTCTTGCAGACCTGTACCATGGGGTTTTGAATATCTTTGAAGCATTAATACAAGTCATTTTATGACTGTCCCAAGAGGACTGTTTTTGTAGTCATAAGCATGGTGCTAGTGTCCAAGCAAGTTGGTGCTTTGAATGAGTCTTGGTAGTTAATACCTGATGGAAAAACCTTTGAAATGTTGTAAGGAGGCCTCCAAGTCAGTGGTTGAGGGTTTGAAGCAGTCTTTCTTAATTTGGCTTTAGGCCATTAGTGTTGCCTTTCCTAGTTTGAATAACACAAGTCTTGTAAGCCTCATGAATTGTTGCATTGTTGAGCCTTCACAAAGAAGTTGTTATGAACATTCAAGCCTTGAGACAAGTCTGGCATGAAGTCTACACTACTCCAAGGTGTGTTGAATCAAGCCTCAAGAGTTCAGTGATTAGGGTCTAGAGTGGAGCACTTAGGTGCATGAAATGAAGTTGGTGTAAGAACCTCATCATTTTGAGTTGTTTTCCTTAAGAAGGTCCTTCCTCTACATCAGACCGTCAAGCTAGGTTGCATCAATTGTCATACCATAATTTTCTAGATCCAAAATACCTAGTAATATATATAAATATATAGACATAACATGATTGTTCTAGGGGATGCTACTACTTCTTCCATAAGAGAAGAGTGTTACTCTCCATCAAAAGCATGGGAAGATTTAATCTAAAAAACTATTAGAGATAAATACTAATTAGTTTTTGACTTCTCTCGTCATCATTAAGGGATTAAGTATTAGTTCAATTGTAATTAGGATTAAGGGTTGAGGATTAAGGGACTGTAATGAACTGTTAACCCCACTGCCACATGGACATTCATCTAAAAGACTAACAAGTCTTTAAAATATGGGTGTTGCAGCAATTGAAGTCCTATTCCATACCCGAAAGCAATTATCACGTTCATCCATTCATTTTGAATATGTATGAACTACAATTATCACTACTCAATTCATGGTGATAATCAACTTATCTCATGTGTTGAATAGTGATAAGGCAGAGTGTCATTTATTACAATATTTCTATAGTAATGACGTTGCACAAATATCAATTCCCAATCATATCTATCTCAATGCCCTTGACAAGATAATAGGCAAGAACCCAAATCTAAAATGTCATTCAGTGTAATTTATATGTTTATATCGTAATAATACTCACATGCACACACATATCAATGATAGATGCACCCTAGTCAATACTACCTAAAAACCACAAAGTTTGTTCACATATAATACTCAACTTATGGAATTATATTAATGTGGTTATTGTGAAGAAATATGATCACTGTCCATTTTGCACATATTAGTTCACATAGTAAGAATACTAGGTTCTAATTCAACTACAATTATAATTACCCTCATACATTTCATCATTGGCAACAGTTAGTCAAAATCAACTCTTTAAAAAGGATCACCATGCCCTATTGAAATGATAAGGTTCCCATTAGGATAAGTTAACAAAGTCAACTAGTAAAGAGTGGTTCCAAAAGGCATGTATATTAATAATTCCTACAATGTTAGTTCATCAACTAAGAGCTCCCAGTTAAGGTCTTTAACTATTTCTAGTTAACCTCCATACCCTATACCTAACCACTAATATCATGCAAAATATAGTCCTTAACATGGTGAAACAACACATCCTATATCGTGAAACCTAAAATATCAGTAACACATACAAAAATTAAACCATTAGAGTGTTTTAATACAACATGTTACAAGTGATCATATGAGGTGTAGCCTAAACCACTATAGGGTGACCTCCTTAAAGATTAGCCACCGATGCACAAAGCTAACACCTTTATCTCCTCAAGCCTTCAACGAATGTTCAATATGAAAATAAGTGTATCTAAGGGAATGAGTGGCTAATCAAACACTAATAAGTTTATAATTCTCTAATTCGTACCAACAAAAATCAACTACATGGGTAAGCTATTCCATTCCAAGGTGTGTCCAACCTTCATAGGGTAGTTGTTAGTTTTAAGATTCCCTAATTAAGATACCTTGGTATACCAGCATTAGCATATCATACATGTCAATGTGAGATTACTCTAATCAACCCATATAGTTCAAGTATGGATCTAAATTCATGGATGTAATTTCTCAATACAAAGAACTATGATTTTTGATAGCTCAAGAAACATTCTAAGAATGTGATTGGAGACGAATAGCATAAGAGACTATAATAAAACATTCATCTTAGTAATAAAAATTCAAGACATCTATTTATTTTAGGGATTCTCATTTTAAAAGCAAGGGGGGGCTTTTCCTAGTAGGTATTTTGAAGATATAAAATGGATGGTGATGATGATGGAAGGTCTTTATGTTAGCACTCTATAAATTTTCAATGTTGCTAGAATAACTTCTCTTTTGGAACTTGTTCATAACTTGCCTTGGTTCAAAATGGTTAAGATTAGTTAATGCTCTCCTCACCTACTACGTATTGCTTTATGTTTCTCCTACCTAGACTCTTGGGACCTTTTTCAGTACATTTTTGCTTGTGCTGCTCTATTGGATATGTATGTTTAAATGTATGTATTTTTTGGGGGCCTTAATGGTTGGATGCGGTGTAATATGTGGATCTCTAGTAAAGGTGAAATAGATGCACAAACAACATACAAGCTACGAGGATGTGCTTATGGAATTTAAATATTCGAAATATTGCATGCCACCTCCGTTGTCATCTTGCTAGGCCCCGCCTGTAACAAATCTCCCGTTGGCTTTATCGCAGTGGGAGTTGGTATAGTGGGAGTGGGAGATTGACAAGGCAACCACTCTCTAATATTATAATGGATTGTTGCCTTTGTCTAGTACAGCTGCTATAGTATCTAGTGAACTACATCTATATTGCAAATGACAACCAAAAAGATCTACCAAGTTGAGCGTCGATGACAAGATAAGGGTAAGTGGAGTTGGTGTGTTGTTTAATGCAAAAAAATAAAATATCTGATCTACAGGAGGACGGGGCTATCTGGCAGAAAAGATCTAGGAGTTAAGTAGTTATCGGATCGACAGATGAGAGGATATTAAAAAAAGAAAAAAAGGAATAACTCAGGCAAGCATAGCAGATCGCAAGATAGGAGGTGTGTTGCAGGAGAGGCTGATCAGAGAGCTGAGGAGGGGAGTGCGATAGTTTTAGAGGTATTTACCTCTGTGCTATTAATTTAGCCACAGAAAATACTGAAACCCAATTACTATCCTTTTTAACAGTATGCCAAAATTTATTTTGATGCAAATATTTATACTACCTCTGTCCTTGAATTTATTTTATCCTGTAGAAGTCTGCCTTAATGTTATAGTTAAAACAAGTTTTCAAAGGAAGATTATGTGATTTTTGATTTACAAATTTTTGTTTAGGAAATCAAAGGGTTTGATTTTATAGAGAATGTAATGGGTGTAGCCTTATTAAAAAAAAAAACTAAGACGTCATAATAGAGTTTGAAGAGATCTATGTCTCATGGAACCCTCTTGTTAAATGATGACTCTCTGTGGAGACTCTCATTACAACTCTTCTTAAGAAATTGATTAAGACCAAATAAATTTTAATTTGCAACCAATAGAAGCTAATCTGTAAGGATAAATACCGAATGAAATGCTTATCTAATTAATTTTGGTCATTACGGCCATTTCTGCTAATTCTCCAGCCTTAAAAAAAAAATGACCATCCGTGAGTTAGAGAATGTCACACCACTAAAATACCTTTGAATTATCAACATGGTTTGTGCATTGAAATCTGGTCACATAATTTATATTAAGAAAATGTACCACACATTACAAGAATTTATATTTACCTTTTATCTTGCTATGTAAAATATGGTAGACAATATGCCAAAATTTAGGCTGAAAGTAGGCTTACAATACCTTTTACTGTGTTTTCTTACATTATCCGTGTATACCTTGTAAATCGTGACCAAATTGGGGTCACTAGAGTTCTGACGAAACTATCTTCGTGGCAAAGGGCTATTTTCAACAAACTACACTATTACTGCAAGCTTTTGTATTGTAGATCCTATTTTCCACCTTTACTATGTTAAATTTATAACTCAGTGTTTTTGTCTTTTGAATGCCTCATTTAGTCAAATGAGATGAACAAGGTTTAGGCATTAGAGTGGTAGTCTGGAGTGGCTCTCTATGGGCCCGGGGCCCGCAAGTGGCTGCCAGGGGAACTAGTAGCAGAGTTTCATTAATAAGTGATAACTAAATGAAAACATTGGGGTAAAAACATTAATAAGATAATCTATCCTCATGCATGGCCTTGAGCACTTGTAAAGGCTAAGGATGCAACGAGAAGGCCTATCCGTCTACAGGGCGTCAAGTCATCCGTCTACGGGATGTGGATTCAGGAACGATTGAGTCTCCTCATCTATATGAGAGGTACTTCGTCCCGTGTGTGTCATCCATTCGAGCACATATGATGACACTCGATATGATTACACTCTAGTATCTAGCACCTTAGGAGTCGTGAGTAGTACCCGACTTATGACTTAGATGAGTACACCTATTTTATGACTCTAACTGTAAACACTGTTCTCCATGTCTTCTCTGTGTTTGATGTGAGTGTTGGCCATCTTTTACCCCCTTATTGTTGTTCTTCATTCGTTTGGGCCTTGTGACTATCTTCGAGCATGGTGGGGTGGTCTCTTAGGAGTCCACATGGTTGGGAGATGTTGCCACCACCATTGGGGACCGGTGAACAGGTTTTGGAGTGCCAGTTGAGATGATCTCTCTCTCAATCACTTCATTCAGCTATTGTAACTATTCAATCCTTGTACCATACTCAGGACTATGTATTATACTTGTATCCTATTCTGGAATATATCATTGTACTTGTATATGTAGTTATGTAATTGAACTCTCTTAGGAGAGAAGTTGTAATCGTTGAAATTAATGAGAAGAAATGTGATGTTCCTTTATTACTTTATGGATTCCATTGTGGGTATCAGATCCACCTGTATTTTATGCTTATGGATTCATGTTTTTATCATATGTGAATTGGAACATTTGTTTTGGTGTTTAAAATTAATGGTATCAATCTATCGCATTGACAACTAAATCTGTGTATGTTTGTTTACTTATGTCAAAAAAAATTATCTTGCTCCCTTTTGGCTCTTTCCCTTCTGGGTTACATAGCGGGATGTTACATCTATTATCAGAGCCAAGTTTCACACACTGCGAGCTCTGGCATACTTGAGCCTTCTATGTTTGGCATGTGTGGCGTGAGCTTGTTATATTGTTCTACAGTCATGTTGTTATGCTTTCATGCCTTAGGATGGTGCTTAGGTCATCTTTATGATGATCTATTTTGATGTGTTCTTTGTCCCTTTAGGATGCCTCCTAGGGGTAGAGCCAGAGGTAGAATTAGAGGTATAGCCACTGTTCTTCGACGTAGCACCTGGCATGCTGCTAATCAGGATAATAAGGCTAATTAAGGTAATCAGGGCAATCAGGATGAGCATCAAGAGGAACGACGTGTTGATAATCAAGCTGAAGGGCTCAGGGGCGCTCATGTTTTAGCTATTTTACAGTAGATTTTGGACCGATTAGGACCTCATCAGGAGGTCTCTCGTGAGGTAGAGTCACACCCTTCTTGTCAAGATGGTCAGAATGCTAGAGTTGAGCGTGAATGTTCTCATAGTCCAAATCATTCGAGAGTAGTTGTTATGAGGGATAGGGTGGATGGAGATAGAGTTACTTGAGGTCACATGAGGGATCTTCTTAGGGCTCATCCCCCTACTTTTGATGGTACTGGTATAGGTACCGAGGCAGAGACTTGGTTGATCAATCTCAATCGATGTTTTGCTATGCATCCTTATAGTAGCAATACTAGAGCTTGATGTGCCATTATGCATCTTAGATGTTTTACATCGACATGGTGGAGAGTAGAGGAGTAGAAACTGCACCTAGAAATTGCTTCCGTGTCATGGGGACTGTTCTTAGAGAGGTTCCATGAACGATTTCTTTCAGATTACTACCGACAGAGATGTGCTAATGAATTCCATGAACTTCGTCAGTTGACTCTGATAGTAGATCAGTATGAGCACCGCTTCTTTGAGCTGAAGCAATATGCTAGCATTTCTGATGATGAACCGATGCTAGTACAACATTTCATTAGGGGCTTGAATGCTCATATCAGTGGTGGTGTTCGTGTGTTTGAGCCAAAGACCTTAGAGGTTGCCATGGAGAAGGCAAGGTTGATAGAGGAGAATTTGACTAGAGGTTTTGGTGATCAGGCAGGTGTTCAGGTTGGTAGTGCCCCTCCTTCAGGATCAATTGCTCGGGGTACACAGTCTCAGGGAGCTAGACTATCTAGATCACATACTGCACCTTCTAGACATAGTTAGTGACAGAGGTATAGGCCTACTCAGTCTCAGCAGAATGGGCAGAATCCTAGTACTCCATTTGCTAGAGATCATTCACATCATCGCTCTCAGAGTAGGCAGCAGAGTGGTCCATCACAGAGTTTTCAGAGTGCTCAGTAGAGTTCTAGGGGTGGTGGATCCCAACAGTCACGTGCACCATTTTTAGGCCGAGGTTTCGGTAGGGGTGGTTGTTATGCTTGTGGGCAACATGGTCATATAGTTGCTCAGTGTCCTCAAAAATCAGTGGCCAGAGGTAGTCAGAGACAGGTTACTTCAGAGTCTATAGTAGGTGAGGCTGGCAGATCACATAGAGTTTTTGCAGCAGTTGATAACCGTCAGGCTGAGCATCAGGGCACCGTAGTTGAGTATTCAGGTGTGTTATGTGGGATTACCACATCTATTTTGTTTGATTCAGGAGCTTCAGATTCTTTCATTTCTCCTTCTCTTGTGGAGCGTTGTGGACTCATGGTGGCAAGGCAAGACGTTGGTTGGCAAGTTGAGTTAGCTACTAGATCCAAGGTGGCTGTAGACTCCCTTGTTCATGGTTGTGTGTTGGATTTGGGCACCTTCACTACCAGAGTGGATCTCTGTGTGTTGCCTTTGGGGTCCTACAGGATTATTTTAGGCATGGATTGGTTGGAGACCCATCTAGCCAATATAGATTGTCAACATAAGTTAGTTCAGTGTGTTGATGATGTTGGAGAGCGTGTTGAGTTAGTTGGGCTTTAGAGACCCATTTCTCTCCATGTGATTTCAGCTATGCAGCTGAAGTGTGCCATGCGAAAAGGTTGTCAAATGTTCGCTATCTTAGTTAGTGATCCTGCTAAGGGTGGAATTCACGAGGTATCTCTCGATGATCATCCTATTCTTCAGGAGTTTACAGATGTCTTTCCGAGTAATATTCCAGGTATGCCACCTAAGCGCGACATAGACTTTCGTATCGATCTCATTCCTGGTGCGGAGCCTATTTCTTGGGCACCGTATCGCATGACTACTCAGGAGTTGGGTCAGTTACGGTTGCAATTAGAGAATTTACTGGAGAAGGGTTTCATTCATCCTAGTGTATCCCATTGGGGTGCACCTGTCATCTTCGTAAAGAAGAAGGACGGATCTCTTCTCTTGTGCATTGATTATTGCCAGTTGAACAAAGTCACAATGAAGAATCGATACCCATTGCCTCAAATAGATGATTTGTTCGATTAGATGAGGAGAGCCAAAGTGTTCTCCAAGATAGATCTGAAGTCAGGATACCATCAACTTTGCATTCACAAGGCAGACATTCATCGGACAGCATTTCATACACGTTATGGGCATTATGAGTTCACAGTTGTCCCTTTTGGGTTGACCAATGCTCCATCAGTTTTCATGAGTTTGATGAATGGGGTGTTTTGCACCTATCTTGATCAGTTTGTTCTCGTGTTCCTTGATGATATTTTGATTTATTCAAGGACTATGGAGGAACATGAAGGCCATTTGCAGCAAGTGTTGCAATGCTTGTAGGATAATCAGTTGTTTGGCAATTTGGCCAAGTGTGAGTTCTTCCAGACTGAGGTGAGATATTTAGGCCACATCATCTCAAGAGAGGGTATCTTAGTGGATCCTTATAAGATTCAAGTTATTGTAGATTGGCTAGCACCAATGAATGTGACCAAGGTTCGTAGTTTCATGGGATTGGCAGGTTACTATCGCCGATTTGTGAGAGATTTCTCTCAGGTTGCTCATCCCATCACTTCTCTTCAGCGGAAAGGGAAGAAGTTTGTATGGTCAGATTAGTGTGAGTCAGCATTTCAGGCTCTTAAGGAGTGGCTGACTAATGCACCTATTCTGGTAGTGCCAGATCCTATAGGTCATTTTGTAGTGTGCACCGATGTTTCTTTGGAGGGTGTGGGGGCAGTTCTGATGCAAGAGGGATGAGTGATTGCATATGAGTCCCGTAAGCTCAAGGATCATGAACTTAATTACCCCACCCACGATTTGGAGTTAGCAGCTATCATCCATGCACTTGTGCGTTGGAGACATTTCCTTTTGGGACATCAGTTTGAATTGCATAGTGATCATCGTAGTTTGCAGTATATCTTCACTCAACCAAATTTGAATGCTTGGCAGCGCCATTGGATGGAGTTCCTCTGTGAGTCTGACTTCGAGGTTCGCTACATTCAGGGTAAGGAGAATGTTTTTGTGGATGCCTTTAGTAGGAGGAGACATGAGATTTCACTTTTGTCTCTTAGAGTGGATTTGTGGAGCCGTATTTTGAAGTCACTTCCTAGTGATACTTGGTATAAGGAGGTAAGAGTAGAGATTGAGTCTGGGAGAGTCCTTGAGGGTAGGTTTGCAGGTTTCTCACTCGAGCCTGATGGACTTTTGTGACATCTTAGTTGTATTTATGTTCCAAATTCTGGTGATCTTCATTCCTTGGTTCTATCAGAAGCCCATCGTGCACCCTATTCAGCTCATCTGGGTGTCACGAAGATGCATGCCGATCTTTGACAGTTGTATCATTGGGCAGGTTTGCAACAAGATATTGCTGATTTTGTGGCTTGATGTCTTGAGTGCTAGCGGGTGAAGGCAGAGCATCAACACCCAGCAAGGTTGTTGTAGCCTCATTCCATCCCTGGATGGAAATGGGATATGATATCTCTGGATTTCATAGTGGGGTTACCTATGTCTTCGTGTTGTCATGATGCTATTATGGTTACAGTGGACAAGTTGTCCAAGGTGGCACACTTCTCACCCATGAGATCTTCCTATACTGCAGCGTCTGTAGCTCGAGTGTTTATGGAGGATATTATGCATCTGCATGGTATTCCTCGTAGGATCATTTTTTATTGTGATCCAGTGTTCACTTCAACTCTATGGACTTTTCTTCAGCATGCTTTGGGAGCTCAACTTAATTTCAGCTCTGCATACCATCCCGAGACTGACCGACAGACGGAGCAGGTTAATCAGGTCTGAGATGATATGCTTCAGATGTACATTATGGATCGACAGTCTCCTTGGGAGGACTATTTGTATCTAGTTGAGTTTGCTTATAACAATGGGTATCACAGTTCTCTCAGTATGTCTCCCTTCCAGGCCTTGTATGGTAGGCCATGCTGTACTCCATTGAATTGGGATCGCTTAGAGGATCGAGTTATTTTGGGTCCAGAGCTGCTTCAAGATATGGAGCAGTAGGTAGTGCAGATCAGAGAGCATTTGGCTACAGCTTAGGATCGGCAGAGGAAGTATGCCGATGCCCGTAGGTTGGATCGCCACTTCTCGGTAGGTGACCGTGTGTTTTTGAGAGTTCATCCGTGGAAGAGCCCCATCCATTATGGGAAAGGCTCAAAACTGGCACCTCGCTTTGTTGGACCTTTTGAGATCCTTGAGATGATTGGTCCTGTTGCCTATCACCTTGCATTACCACCGAGTCTATCACGCATCCATGATGTGTTCCATGTTTCAGTTCTTAGACAGTATATTCCTGATGTGACCCATGTTCTTGATTAGATTGCTTTCTAGGTCGAGGCAGACGGGCAGCTTTCTTTGGAACCCGTACGCATCCTTCAACATCAGAGGTTGACCCTCAGGGGTCGGGACATAGAGCAGGTAAGGGTCCAATGAGATCCTGATGGTGAGTCCTCAGCATCTTGGGAAGATTCGACGAGGATGAGAGACCTTTATCCATATCTTTTTGCAGACTTCTAGGGGATGTCATGACCCTGTGTTTGTCTTATGTTTTTGTTATCTTGATGGACTTAGATGACTGTATATTTTATTTTGGATTACGCATCTTGTTATTATTTTGTATTAGCACTGGTGATGTGCAATCTCGATACCATTATGATGTGGACATTAGTATTACTTATGATGGATTTCATTCTTACATGATTATTGTTGCTTCGGCTATATGATGTATATATATATATATATGCACAGGTACCTTGATGTGTGCTTGGAGTGTTGCAGGTACTGAGTATCGACTCTGCCTAGATTCATAGGCCTGAGCATACTCTTATCCCCGATGGTGGTTACTGGAGATAGTCACAGATACTATTCCCTATTCCTAGCCCACTACACTCTGTTAGAGTCATGTTCCTATGCTGTGGTCTTACCGTCTGGATTACCTTATGGTCATGTGTAATTTGTTAGTCCAATTGTGGAGACTTTCCTCCTTAGTTGTATGTGGATTGTATTGAGTTTCTTGGCTTAGTGTGTGCATTGGCTGCATCTGAGTATTTACAGGCTTCCAGGAGTAAGCCTAGTCCAAGGGGGGTAGGATGTAATACGTGGATCTCCAGTAAAGGTGAAATAGATGTAGAAACAACATACAAGCTATGAGGATGTGCTTATGGAATTTAAATATTTGAAATATTGCATGCCACCTCCATTTTCATCTTGCAAGGCCCCGCCTATAACAATGCTCCCGTTGGCTTTATCGCAGTGGGAGTTGGTATAGTGGGAGTGGGAGATTGACAAGACAACCACTCTCTAATATTATAATGGATTGTTGCCTTTGTCTGGTGCGGCTGCTATAGTATCTAGTGAATTGCATCTATATTGCAAATGACAACCAAAAATATCTACCAAGTTGAGCGTCAATGACAAGATAAGGGTAAGTGGAGTTCGTGTGTTGTTTAATGCAAAAAAATAAAATATCTGATCTATAGGAGGACGGGGCTATCTGGCAAAAAAGATCTAGGAGTTAAGTAGTTATTGGATCGACAGATGAGAGGATATAAAAAAAAGAAAAAAAGGAATAACTCAAGCAAGCATAGCAGATCGCAAGATAGGAGGTGCGTTGCAGGAGAGGGTGATTAGAGAGCTGAGGAGGGGAGTGCGATAGTTTTAGAGGTATTTACCTCTGTGCTGTTAATTTAGCCACAGAAAATACTGAAACCCAATTACTGTCCTTTTTAATAGTATGCCAAAATTTATTTTGATGCAAATATTTACACTGTCTCTGTCCTTGAATATATTTTATCCTGCAGAAGTCTGCCTTAATGTTGTAGTTAAAACAGGTTTTCAAAGGAAGATTATGTGATTTTTGATTTACAAATTTTTGTTTAGGAAATCAAAGGGTTTGATTTTATAGAGAATATAATGGGTGTAGCCTTATTAAAAAAAAAACTAAGACGTCATAATAGAGTTTGAAGAGATCTATGTCTCATGGAACCCTCTTGTTAAATGATGACTCTCTGTAGAGACTCTCATTACAACTCTTCTTAAGAAATTGATTAAGACCAAACAAATTTTAATTTGCAACCAATAGAAGCTAATCTATAAGGATAAATACCAAATGAAATGCTTATCTGATTAATTTTAGTCATTACGGCCATTTCTGCTAAATCTCCAGCCTTAAAAAAAAAATGACCGTCCTTGAGTTAGAGAATGTCACAGCACTAAAATACCTTTGAATTATCAACATGGTTTGTGCATTGAAATCTGGTCACACAATTTATATTAAGAAAATGTACCATGCATTACAGGAATTTATATTTACCTTTTATCTTGCTATGTAAAATATGGTAGACAATATGCCAAAATTTAGGCTAAAAGTAGGCTTACAATACCTTTTGCTGTGTTTTCTTACATTATCCGTGTATACCTTGTAAATCATGACCAAATTGGGGTCATTGGAGTTCTGACAAAACTATCTTCGTGGCAAAGGGCAATTTTCAACAAACTACACTATTACTGCAAGCTTTTGTATTGTAGATCCTATTTTCCACCTTTACTATGTTAAATTTATAAGTCAGTGTTTTTGTCTTTTGAATGCCTCGTTTAGTCAAATGAGATGAACAAGGTCTAGGCATTAGAGTGGTCGTCTGGAGTGGCTCTCTATGGGCCTGGGGCCCACAAGTGGCTGCCAGGGGAACTAGTAGCAGAGTTTCATTAATAAGTGATAACTAAATGAAAACATTGGGGTAAAAACATTAATAAGATAATCTGTCCTCATGCATGGCCTTCAGCACTTATAAAGGCTAAGGATGCAATGAGAAGGCCTATCCGTCTGCGGGGCGTCGAGTCATCCATCTGCGGGATATGGATTCAGGCAAGATTGAGTCTCCTCGTTTGTATGAGAGGTACTTGGTCCCGTGTGTGCCATCCATTCAAGCACATATGATGACACTCCATATGATTACACTCTAGTATCTAACACCTTAGGAGTTGTGAGTAGTACCTGACTTATGACTTAGATGAGTACACCTATTTTATGACTCTGACTGTAAACACTATTCTCCGTGTCTTCTCTGTGTCCGATGTCAGTGTTGGCCATCTTGTACCCCCTTATTGTTGTTCTTCATCTGTTTGGGCCTTGTGTCTATCTTCGAGCATGGTGGGGTGGTCTCTTAGGAGTCCACATAGTTGGGAGGCGTTGCTACCACCATTGGGGACCGGTGAACAGGTTTTGGAGCACCAGTTGAGATGATCTCTCTCTCGATCACTTCATTCAGCTATTGTAACTATTTAGTCTTTGTACCATACTTAGGACTATGTATTATACTTGTATCCTATTCTAGAATATATCATTGTACTTGTATATGTAGTTATGTAATTGAACTCTCTTAGGAGAGAAGTTGTAATCGTTGAAATTAATGAGAAGAAATGTGATGTTCCTTTATTACTTTATGGATTCCGATGTGGGTATCAGATCCACCTGTGTTTTATGCTTATGGATTCATGTTTTTATCATATGTGAATTGGAACATTTGTTTTCGTATTTAAAATTAATGGTATCAATCTATCGCATTGACAACTAAATCTGTGTATGTTTGTTTACTTATGTCAAAAAAAAATTATCTTGCTCCCTTTTGGCTCTTTCCCTTCTGGGTTACGTAGCAGGATGTTACATGCGGCCCCTCTCTCTCATATTTAATATTTAATAATAATAAACAAATATTTAATATATAAAAAATATATAATAATATATATTTTAAATGGGCACAATAAATCGAGTGCCCTCCCTTATCTTCACATGTCGGCTGCTGGGGGATTAAATAAAACCATATATATGTTCCTCCTCTGTGTTCCTCCTCTGTTACCACCGTTATTCAGTTGTAAGAAGTTTGGTTGTTAATATAGTAGTATTTATTCTGTTAAATCCAAGAGGGGTTTGAGGAGGTTTAGAGAAGAAGAAAAAGATGTAGATATTCGTGAAGACCCTGACAGGAAAAACAATCACCCTTGAGGTTGAGAGCAGTGATACAATCGACAATGTCAAGGCAAAAATTCAAGACAAGGAGGGTATACCACCAGATCAGCAGCGGTTGATATTTGCTGGTAAACAGTTGGAAGATGGACGAACTCTTGTAGATTATAATATTCAGAAGGAATGAACGCTGCATTTGGTGTTGAGGTTAAGGGGAGGTATTTCCATCAAGGTGAAAACCCTTACCGGAAAAGAGGTAGAGATTGATATTGAACCCACTGATACCATCGAGCGGATCAAAGAGCGGGTCGAGGAAAAGGAAGGAATACCACCTGTACAGCAAAGGCTCATCTATGGTGGAAGACAAATGAATGATAACAAAACAGCCAAAGAATGTGCTATTGAGGGGGGTTCTGTTCTCCATCTTGTGCTGGCATTGCGTGGTGGTTGGTAATGGAATTGTTTAGAAATATATTTTTATCAAGCACCAGTGATAGTCGTCATTCTTCTGTATGCAGCAAGTCATAATATGTTGTTTGTATCCCTGTTATTGTCAAGGCTTGTATTTGGAAGGAGTGAAGAGATATTTTTAAATGAATGGAATGATGTTTTTTGTTTAACCTAAACACTTGCATGTTTAAGAGAGGTGGAGTGGTATTCTTTATAGGAAAATAATAATATTATTAATTTAAATGTATTAATTATGATTTGATATTTTTACATCATAAAGATTTCATTTGTGGAAAGTTTTGATTTTTTACATTATTGATTTTTGGTGACTTGAAAATGGTTTAATAGCAAGTTAGAAAGTTGTTTGTGGCATAACACAGTCCCTACTACCAATGGATAACATTCATCATCTCTATTGCAGGTTATATTGAAGCCCTCTTCAAGCACCAAGCCAAGTGGGGGATCACGTTCTTGAAATTTTGGACATCATTTAGTAGGTTTAAGATATGGTGATTTTACTATGAATATATAGAATCTATGTATCAAGAACCATTAGTGCTAGGAGCTTTACTATTAAAAACATGGAAATAGAAACAACAGTGCCTCTAGAAGGTTTTTGTTAAACATCCCATGTGGGATTTTCTAGTCTACACCCCAATAATGTTTTTGATAGCAAGCCCTCCATAATGGAGTAGCCAAAAATATGTTTTTTTTTTCTTGGTTTGAATACAATAAGTATGGCCCCTAAGGCCAATTTCATTGATAAAAAAATCAAACAATTCTTAAGTAAAATTAAATAATGTAAAAAATAAAACAAGTGTCCATGTCATGCCAAGTACATGACTTTGTAGTATTGTAATAATCACATTTATTTTGTAACTAAGAAATATTAGAATTTTGGAAGAATATTAATTGTATGATAATAAGTATTTTAATTTTTTTTTTATTATATAAGTATTTTAAATTTTGATTATTATAATGTATTATATTAATTAAAGTATTAAATTTTAATCTAGTATAGATATATTAAATCTATCTACATTAAAAAATAAAAAATATGTGCTATTTTATTTTTATAATAATTGGATTTTTTTTTAATTTAGAACTAATTTCAAATTTTATTTATTTTTACTTAAGTGATATTTTTTTTAGTTAAAGATATATTTTATAAATAATTATTATGTAAATAAAAATAACTCACAAAATGGTGAGTTTTATTCTTGATTATTAGAGCATGGGTAAATATATTCCCATACAAATGATTGGTATCATCAATGAGTTATTTTACATTAGTTTGTTTTTTTAAAATACTAATGAAATTTAATCTATGTAATGATGGATTACTAGCAAGACAATTTTAAAGAAAAACTAAGTGCCTGGGTTAGAAGCATTGCACTATTTCTATGTGTAACTGTGATTTTGAGAATAAAACTGAGAGATCTTTGTCCATGGTTTGTTGCTTAAGCTAATAACACAGTTCAATGTTTTGTCTACATGTCTTGATTACACTTGTAATTTTTCTATTGTTTAATATATTTTTCCAGTTATTACTTTACTATTATATGAGAGAAACAACCAATTATTTATGTATACACTCTTCAGTTAAAGATTAGATATTTAGTTGCTCCAACATATAGATGAACACCCAAGTTTTAGTTCCTATACATATAGAACACTCAAGTTTTAATTCCAAATTTCTAACAAAAAGCATGATTCTAGGAAACAATATTGTCTTTAAGATTCCGTTTTTGTGTTACTTGCATCTAAGAAGGTGTAATGCTTATGTAGTCATGCATTTAATATTTGTATCCCATTTCTCCATGTTTTAGCAAAGAGCATGTTTCTAGAAAATAATATTACCCTTTAGATTGCATTTTTTTTGTTATTTGTATCTAAAATAGAGTAATCTTTGTAGTTGTGCACTTAATATTTGTATTGCATAATTTTATTAAAAAATAGTTAAATTGATTGTTTATTCAATAATGTTTGATATGGACACTAATTAAAAGACATAAGTGACATAAACTCTCCCTCTAATATACTAATTTTTCACACAATCTAGTTGCTTTAGTCGGGAGACCCCCAAGCTGTCTTGTGGAATCATTGCCAAAATACCTATGGAGTTTTGTGGTGAATGTTAGATTCAGAACTTTCTTTTAATTAACCGATAGGCTTATTAGTGGTAGGATTTTTCTCCCAGAAATTGTTGGACGCCGAAATGTCGGATGTCAGAAAACTTTTTCACCATTAGCATTTGTCATTTAAAAAAAAAAAAAAAAAATAGAAAAAGGTGACGGAGCACCCATAAATTAAGGGAGAAGAGTTTTACATAGCTGCAACGTTCGTAAAGCAGAAAGATAAATAGAAATTACATGTCATGGTCCTGACCAGACCAAATAAAACATGATAAGAAAACATCCAAAAAAAACAGTAGATAAATCTACCATCACACACGCTAACCCCTGACCACCGACCACCAACCCCCTCCGAAAGACGAAGCCAGCACCACCGAGCAAAACAGAGCCAAAGACAGACAAAACAGCAAAACACTCCACCATCGCCAACCCCCTGACATACCTTAAGCCGCTGGCAGAGCAGCTGGCAGAGCCCTTTCGTCCAGGTCCACTGTGGCCGCTGACTGATCCCTTTCCTCCAAATCTGCCAAAGCATAAAAGGGCATCCCCGGGGCCATGTCAGATGCATGGACTCTGAAGAATCGAATGGCTATGAAAACATCCCTTATACCCTCGCTTCTTTTCTTGGAGAGAAGAAAACAGTAAGCTCGTAGGGCATCATCTAAATCCTCACTGCAAAGGGATTTAATACTAGACTGCATAGCTCTATAAATGACCTACTGTGGAGGAGAATTCTATAGAGTTGTAAGATTAAAGAGCCCGCCGATGAGAGCGTCACCTTCCTCCATGTGGTAATTAGACATTGCCGCCTCCCAACATTCCACTGTGTAAATGTTCTTAAAGAACAAGCTTGCCACAAGGGAGTGCACATATTCACCATCCATTACAAGATCCATTATGTTGGAAAGAAGCTGAGAGACAATATCTGAATAGTTTAACACGCATCCCTCGAAACCTCTAATCCAAGCACGACCCACGATATTCCGGACTGCGAACTGAGAAAGAGTGCAGTCAGAGTCGATAAGGGTCATGAGGTCAATCGCCTTCACTCGCCCCCGTATCACCGGTTTCCAATCAAGGGCGGGGAAGAAGAGCCTCTGGTTCAGTCGCGTATCCGCCATCGCCAACTGTAGTCGGAAGTGAGGCAAGTGAGAAAGAGGAAACAACACGGAGAGGACAGGGAAGCGGCAGAGCAAGGAGAACAAATAGAACAGAGCCTTTAGAAACTCAATCTTGAGAAGAGCCCAAATAAAATAGGAAGACAAAAAGGATTTGAGAGCTGGCGGAGAAGTAAAGACGCTAGCGTCAGCCGCACAGATGGAGTACTCTTCCAGTCCATAAGAGGGCAAGTAACTATTAGTTTACGAATGCTCACTCTCTGGTTGCCCAATCCTTGCGTCATTATAGATAATATAAGTGGGCAATCCCCCAATGTACCTAAGAAGGGACTTGCATCACTGGTACTTATAGTAGGAATCATATTTGCAGTTTATCTGGCAATTTTACTGGTAGCAGCGTATTTGTTTTATAGAAAATTTCAAGATGGGGCTCTTTGCAGGAATGTCGGATTCAAGGACAACAGCTATCCCAGTGATCAATGGCCATGGCGGCTGACTGCATTTTAGAGACTAAGTTTCACAAGCACAGACATACTGGCCTGTCTAGAGAACGTTAAGACATAGAAATATAGTGAGACTATTGGCCTACTGTTACAACAATGTTGGAAATGTAGTACACCATACAATACCCTTCACCACATACAAGAATCCGTGGATTTTGGATAGGCAATGAAGATAAAAACCTATTTGAGACAAATTGCAAACATGAATTCCTTAATATGCCGAGGTAGCTCAGATACACCATGCTGCTCTTTGTCTCCTTGTCTCCTTCAGCTCCAGAAATTAAATTTCCCATCATACTTTTCAGATCCCACACCGAGGTAGCTTAGATACACCATGCTGCTCTCTATCTGCTTGTCTCCTTCAGCTCCAGAAATAAAATTTCACATCATACTTTTCAGATCCCACACTTCCCGTTCATGGATAATATTCTTTCAAGCCTGGATTAAGTATGCCGTATATTTCCTTTCTTTGAGTTCACTAAGCTCCCAGATTGACTCATTTTTATAGGCTTTTTGGCATGGAAAGCTTTGGTTAAGGGGCATGTGGTTAAGTGAAGCTGATATGGAGAATTCTAAAACATAATTTTAAAAGCGCTAAAATAGAGACTATAAGCGCTAAATCAGCAATTTTTAAATGTCATAATTCTTGTTTTAAGCATTGAAACAAGACGTAGAGGTGCTAAAAAAGCAGCCCTAAGATCTAATCTAGAGAGTATAGGTGCTACAAAAGAAAAATTAGTACCTAAATACTGAAAACAAAGACTTAAACATGATCATATGGGCGTTGATTCCTTCTATGCAAGTGTTGATCTAACGCCGCAAGAATGATAGCTTGTAATTTTGATAAAACCTACAAGACAAAATGTTAAAATCCTGCAAAACAATTTGTTAGACCTATTAGGGGCAGAAATATAAATCAATTTGAACCATTAAGCATGAAATGATGTTTTAAGTAAAGGTTAAATTGACTTGAAAATAGGTGCTAAACCATGGAATATGGGCGCTAAACTATAAAGGACTCTTGCAGATAGAATGTTAGTAAATAATTAGTCTCTAAAATATGTTGGTTGGGCACTGAATCAGTGTTGGAATAATGATCACTTGTAAATTTGCTAAAACCTTCAAAAATAGAATGCTAAGTTCTGTAAAACAGGTCATTAAGGGTCATTAGAAGCCCAAAAAAAAAAGATTAATCTATTTAAACATGAAACTTTAGCCAAGACAACAATAGAAACTTCACTAAATTAGGCAGTAATCCATGATATACAGGTGCTACTTCATGGAGTTTCGGTGCTAATCCCTAAAAAATAGGCACTGAAAAGATGAAAGTTGGCCACAATAGGAAACATGATCTAGGCACTATCCATAGAGGTAGAGGCACTGAATGGTGAGGTGTAAGAATTGATCGACAGGTGAAAGGATGACTATAACTTGCACAACAAAAGTCAATAAAACATTCACAAAAATTAAAGTTAGGGAGGTGGGTGTCCTACCGAATGTACCTAAAATATGAGTATTAAAGAGATAAACATAAAAGAATGGTAAGACAAGCCTAATTCACCCTAATTCATCAATCTAAGTCACCTCAAGACTAGGCTAAAGATAAATACTCTAAACTAACTAAATTGCACCCTATCCACTATGCAATGCTCTTGATTTACCCTAAGATATACTAGATTATATGCAAATTGCTATTGCTATGTCAAGTGCTCAATGAGACAGAATTTCATTACATTCAAATTGCTTGTTGGAAATGGAGGGGAAGGGCTCAATTTATAAGTTTTTAGAGGTGACGATCAAGGGCTACGATTAAATTTGAGGATCAAGGGCTCACATTGCTTGAAAATCCTCAAGCAAGGAGAACTGGACAAATGGCACAAGGAGATTGCATGAGAATGATACTCCAAAATTCAAGGGAAGATCAAGGGTTGAGATTGAATGGTTGAATGCATGGATGGCTAGGATTGGGTAGGTGTATGACATGTAAGGCCTTATTTATGAAAAGACATGGTTTGGATTTTGTGAGAAATTTAAAATTGGGAGGAGAGGACAAGTGGAATTTTAAATTCCATGCAATAGTGTCACACGCAATTTAAAATTAGAGGAATAGTGGAAAGAATGAAAAGTATGACAAAAAGAAGATTTGCCCATACTTCCAAAGTACCACTTGTTATGTACATGCATCTACATGAGATGACAAGTGACATTCTAGAAGCATGGGGGAAAGGGGTAATCTAGGTTTAAGTTTAATTAACCCATGTGCACATATTTAGAAGAAAGTAATGATTGGTTACAAAAGTAATCAAAGTGGACAAATTAGGTAATTAAATAAATAGTTATATTTATTTAATTTTTTGGAGATGAATGTGAACTATAGTCTTTAAATGGATATTTGATTTTTTGACTATAGTAGAAGAAAGTGATTTTTTTTTGTGATGGGAAGAGACAGGAAAATATTAAGTAGATAATTACAAATTATTTAATTAACATAATGTGTTGGATGGAATAATGGAATTTTTTAAATTTTAATTGATCCATTGTGCAAATAATGATGGAAAGTAGTTGACCATTTTAGGGTGTCTACATTTCTGTCCCAAGTGAGTTCTCTAATAGCAGTGGTATACATCTTGATATGTGAATTAGGATCTGCTTCTCCTTTGAACTTTGGAAGATCCAACAATAGTCGTGGTAACATCACACTTCTTATGGCCATGTCGAGTGGTTCCTTCAAATATTCCAAATATGTCCCTAAAAAGGCCCTTTACGATTGTGGAGTTGATAACATTAACCCCATGGGTAGGCTTTGATAGCACAATGCCATAGCTTTATTTGCATGACTACCTTGGACTGTTTGAGCATTTTAAATTGGAGGGTTCCCATTTGAGAATGCATCGTTACTCCCGTTTTGTGATTAGTAGTTAAGGTAAGGGGGATTCTTAGATGCCTCCTGGTCTTCTTCGACTCTAATGTGTTCTTGTGACTTTTGTCTTCTCTCTGGGATGTGTTGTTATTCTTCGAGAGTCCTAATTCTTTTCACTAATGTTGAGATGAGATCTGCAGGTGTAGGGCCTCTAGGTACTTCCTCATTTCTAGGGACCTCATTTCATATGTTGTCATGGTGCAAGCATAACTATTGATGAAGAAGAAACAAAATCAGATGAGGCGATAAAGAAGATGAAGACTGAGACCTCAAAAGCCTCAAAAACTAGCAAAAAGGGGTCCTGTGACAAGAATAGAGTTGGGAAAGGATTAAAGCAAGAAGAGATTCAGATAGAGGAAGCTACTATAAGTCTTGAAGATGTTCTCAAAACCATAACAATTGACTAAAATATGAAACTGATAGCTGAGTTGTATGATGAATACAATGATCCAGACAAGAGAATTATTGAGACTGTTGTTGTAGAATATCTAAACATGTACAACAAGGCCCTAATTGAAATTATTACTGATCTACTGCACAGCCTGGGTAACGTAGTGAGTACAAGAAAAGAAACAACTATGGAAAATGATATTGAGTTGAGAGAGCACTCCTTGATACGATTATGTCCAAGGATCACTCCTAAGGAGAAGATCAAAATCTCAAAAGAAATTAAAGATGCCTTCAAAACCAAGAAAATAATGAACTTGTTTGATGTTGGGAGAAATTAACAAAGTGGATAAGAAAACATAGGAAATCACCCTAGCAGCATTATAGAAAAATAATATTCCCACTATATGTGACAACAAAGAAGCAAATGATGAGGACATATCTCTATCGGAAATAAGCCAAAATCAAGAATCTAAAAAGAGTGATCAAGTCCACAACATTGATACAGTGGATATGACAGATCAAGGCAATATTGAAATTGATTCACCTTCTATATAACAGGATAAAAGGTGAATAGATCAAGGAAGAGAAGAAGGACTCCATTCCAGAGAAAAAACACAGATCAATAGGAAAATAAGGGCATAGAACCTCTGGATCAAAGTCAAGGAGAAATATTAGAGAATGCAAGAGACACTGTGGATATCTCTAATAGGCAACAAATGGTAGAGAAATTTGTACTCCCTCAAGGCCCAATCAACTTGGCCTCATTGTCACCTTTCTAAAAGTTCAAGCTAGTAATTATGGTTCAGGCCAAAGCACGGGAAGAGTTGTTACAATCACATGGTCAAGATAACAAATTGATAAATGAAACATCTACTGTCTTGGAAAAGCTTCTAGTGCCATCACTTCAAAGGGATATCTCATTATCCCCTACTGACAATCTCAAGAAGATATTAAATTCTGTAAGTATACATTTTGAATCTTTTGAAAAATCTGCAGAAGTAAAACTAAGGAAAGAAATTGATGATAGAATATTGGTTGCGTTGAAGAGCATGATAGATCAAGACAAAGTTTTTTTAGATAATGGAATTAAGAACATACAAAATGCCATTGAAGAATCGAACAAAATATACAAATTTTGTCTATCCTAGCCAAAGATCACAAAGGAACTATAAGATAAAATCAAACACTTAGAACTCAAATTGTTGAACATCTCTAAGACATATAATCCAGTAGCCGAGTTAACAAATGCCAAAGAAACATATGTTGCAAATATCTATAATGATTTAAATACTCTGAAGAAGAAAAAGGGAGAGTTCAAAGATAACTTGTGCCAGCTGAAAGGATTGATAAGTCCAAAGATTGATTCCATGACCAATTTGGCAGATGAGGCATGAAATATCAAGGACAAATTGACACACCATCAGATCCTTAGAAGGCAGAAAAGATAGTATTTTTAATAAATAGCCACATCCAGATTCTAGAAAGTACAATAAATAGATGTAATGGAGAGATAACGCTAATAAAGACTATCTATAGTGACATTTTACCTTCAAACACAAATTAAGATAATGATTGTGCTTGTAAATATGTGGTAGAGTATATAAATTTTGGAAATTTTGGATTTTGGATCATACGCTTTGCCATTGCTGTCAAAGGGGGAGAAGTGGACCAATGAAAAATGGATAATCATCTCAGGGGGAGCAAGGAAGCACAATGCACATAGTAAAAGGGAGTAGTCAAGCATTTTTCACTAAGTGTTGCCATCAATGCCAAAGGGGGAGATTGTTGGCAAGAGACACTGCTCCAGTATGGATCTAAATGTTGTCATTGATGGAAACAAAGCTCAGAGATCCTATCACCATGACAGGAAGAGATATCTTCAGAAGAACATATTAGATTCCAAGTCTGGTTGTCATGAAATGGATAAGTATGGAAAGTATGCAGAGAAGAAGATAGAAAGTCAGCAAGTATGCCTCCGCAGATAATGATCTGGTAATGCGGTTCAAGTATGATGCTTGTTGATGTTTGATAATATTATGCCTCAGAGATTAAGTCCTTATTCTCTCCAGAAGTCATCTTGAAGAAATGTCTAAGTCTGGGAAAGCAAAGGTATATCAGGAACAATGAACAGGGTCTAGTGAAGAGGTTTGCATTCCTCCACAACTAAGTATTTCGTTATGTAGTTTTGAGGTGTTGTAAAGACTTATATGAAATGTCTTATTCCAGAGTTAGGTCTAAAGTTCACTGGAAGGATAGATACAAGTGGCTAAGTATCAGCAGTCTTTGACAGAGACAGAGTGTAAGTTCTGATGGTCGGCATTTATCCTCAAGATGATATAATGCCTTTCAATTCTCAGGGTAAGATTGGGAATATATAAAGAGTCCTTGAAATGATTTGGAAGGTGTTTTGAGATCCTCAGTAAAAGTTGTAAGTCAGCAGATGAACCAGTTAACCATGCATTTGAGGAACAGGCCGACTGGTGAAGAAAATCTTGATGCGGAGAAGAGTTAATATGTGAAGGATCCAGTTAAGTGATTGAGTGGTTAGAGTTAACCCATGTGAATATGTTTGCGCAAAGATTTGGGTCTGCCCAGCACATAGTGCATTGGATTGACCTGACAAGGTACATCTTTTTATGTACACGTTTCTTTCTTGGATGCTGACCTGACTATGGATCAAATCATGATGCGGATATATATGAGCAATGAATTTTAGTTGTGTGTAGAGTAGTGATGAGGATAATAATGAAAATATGTGAATAATAGTGCAGTAACATAGATAAGAGAGAAAAAAGACCTAGGATTCAGAGTTCAAGCATTTAACGGATGCACTTGGCATAAAGGCAGATGCTTAAGTAGTATGTAGTTTCCTGTTGGAGAAAATTATTATAGTGAGCTAGCAGTGAGATTTCATTAGGGTTTAACAGCCCTTAAGGTTTAACAACCCTTATTGTAGTCTTGCTAGGTTTAGGGTTGAGGCAGTGAGCCTACTAAACTTAGTTGTACATCATGGTTGTGAGCCAGCATGTTCTAGGCCTGTGGAGTGACCAAAGCCTGAACATCATTTTTTAAAAGATTGCAATATATACTTGGGAGCTAATCCTCTCCATGGTTTTTCCCTCCTTGGTTTTTCCACATAAAATATTGGTGTTATGTGTCATGCTTTTATCGATGTTGTTTAGTTGTACATTTTGTTTCTATTGGATTATTCTTTTGAAATGGTTAAAAGTAAAAGTGCAAGAAAAGAATTATAGAACACTAATTCACCCACCCTCTCAGTGTTCCTGATAATCAATAGATCTGAGGTCATCCAAATCCAAAGTTTAACCCTCTTATAGTACTCATTAGGAGCATAGATTGAGCAAATGCCCACAACCAAGCCACCTACATCTAAAGTTAACCAAATGTATCTACTGCAAGGTGAATGTCTTGAATCTCTAAGAGGATTTTCCCATTTCCTATTTAATACAATGGCATTACGTCCTTTGCCACTATCATGTTTGGTGGTGAAAGCAATGGCCTCTCTCCACACAAATCTTAAGGTGTTTGCCTTCATAAACCTATAAGCTTTAATTTCTTGTATCGTCAGGATGTCCATATCCTTGTTCTTATTGCAAAATTATCTAACAACATACTTTCTATTCGGGGACTCTAAGCCTCTAACATTCCAATTGAAACAATGAATGTTCTTCATCTAAAACTCTTTTTAGGTTAATTTGGGGTTCTCCCCTTTCCCAGTGCTATCAAAATATTTAGGAATAAGATCATCCTTTCCCTTCTTTCCTAGTTTTACTAAGCTATTGGTTCTTCTCATATTGTTTCTTTTCTTACCTTCCTCTTTTGATTTATCTTCTTCTTGTAAGTTATTCCCCTTTTCTAGCCTCCCCTATGAGATCCTCTTATCTCCAATAGAGGCAACAGCTGCTTTCATGTTCCCTTGTTTGTGAAGTTCAGAATCTACCCTTCAAGGATTTGCCTCTTTCCTATTTTTTTAGAACTCCTACTTCAACTTATCTAAATTATTCCTTTTCTTCGCTACCTCTCTGATCTTGGCTATGGCCAATTGCTGGGCATTTTCCCTCCTTCTCACATTTATAAAACCATTACTAGAGTTATAGCCTTGAATATTATTGTCTGGTGCCTTGGTTTGATCCTCACTAAATTTACTATCTTCAAACTAAGTGTTAGCATGAAGCTGAGTTTCTTTAATTTGAGACACAAAGGATGGGTCCTCTTCCATCAAGCTTTCATTGCCATTTTCTTCCATAGAGAATAAACTAAGGTTGCCATCCTAAGTTCTGTCAGAATCCCCATCATCTTTGGTATCATTGCCTAGGACAATAGAAGCTAGTCCCCTAGAGTTTGGTATAGCATTAGTTTTAGAACTCTCTTCCCTTCCATTTGTTTTCTCCTTCCCAAATTTAGGATTACTAATTTTCCTAGATTGGTTATTCAAAGAATCGAGGGGAGGCCCCTAGATTCACTATCCAAGGCCCCTGAAGCCCTAGATTCACATTGATTGGCAACATTCTTATCTTTGGCTTCAAAGCCCAAATTGTCTTTTTTGCATTCTTGTTAATGACAAAGCAGTCCCTCCTTTGATGACCATCCATTTTACATAGAAAACATGAGCTTAACCCTCCTAACCCGACAATTTCACAATGAACTATTTTGTTCTCCTAGTTTATTTCAACAATATCCAGTATCTGTGTCTCCGTGTTAAAGGCCACTAATAGTCTTGCATCTAAATGAGGAAGAGTAGTTCTAGTTTCGTCAATCTTTAGAATTTTCCCAAAAGGTTTGATAATATGAGGTAGGATGTTCCAGAATTGAACAGGAACATTTTTGACCAATACCCACCTAGGTGTCCAGCAAAACTGAATTTCCTTATGAGTAGTGTCCAGAGAACAAGCAAAAGCTTTAAACAAAGCTGACCCAATATTCCAAAAAAAAAAAATTCTACAACCCTCCTTTGCATATGATGATTTTAAGGAATATGACAAAAATGGCCGCTTGATCCTATAACTAGTTAAAATTTTCTTATAGAGGGCAAGCCAAGAAAAAGATTCGGATTTGGGTAAAATAGCTTCCTTCCAGCAAAGATTAATAGGCTAGTCCGCCTTCAAGCTAAGTGTAGCACTTCTATAACCTTCCTTTACTGTGTAAGATCCTGACTTGGCTTGTGTCTAGATGATTTCATCTTCCACATTTGCAAAGACAACCATCCTTTTGTCTAATAACATACTCAGCGTTCTCCTTTAATTACATGGGAAGTCACAGTCTTGAGTGCTTTTCCAAGCGATTTTCTAACAGCTCGATCCCCCTTCAATGACCCAATAGTCCATCATAAAGATCCTCCCAACCTAGGAGTTTGGGCTCCCCATTCCAAGAGTCCTCCCAAATATCTGCTTTTTGCCCAGAAACCCAAGAAAGCTGAGGCAATAGGATCTCCCTGCTCTTCAAGATAAAATTCCAAATGGCTGACCCACATGGGGGATTCTTGACCATAAATATTCTCTCCTTTTCCACAGAGTCTAAATATTTGAGCCTCATCAAACAAGCCAACTTTCAGTTAGTTGGCAGAAACCAAAGTCATCAACATTTGTATGCAATGTTTGATGGAGTGTGTGGGAAGATTTGACTTCATTCCATTGCTTAAGTTAAAAATTGATAATATATTTTCATTTGTATTGGCTTTTGATAAGCTGCAACTTAGAGAGTGTGGTTGAAGTCAAACACAAATGTCATGAGACCACGTTCCTGGAAGGTCGACTTGGCAAATCATGGCCTTCACAAACAATAGAAAACAATAATAATCTTTTTATTTCTTGTTGGCCGCGGCTTGTTGGATTTTGATTGAGTCATGAAATTAAAATCAAAATCAATTGCCTTGGGGAGATTAAATAGTGTCAAATCCACTAATAAAAGATGTAATATGTTTTTTGAGGTGTCACCAGAGAGGGAAATTGAATAGATGGTATTCCTTCAATTTTCATTTTTCCACAACAACATAAACACCAACGACTGGGATAGAAAGTGGGTTGGCTACCAAAAGTTAGTAAAAATTACACAAAGGTGTGTGCAGAGGGGGTGGATACAAAGAAGAGTAAGAATTCCTTGGTAGTTGATTGAAGGATTGTGAAAAGAAGTGTGTTGCAGAGAATACCAGAGGCTACGTTGGAGGGAGAACAACTTGGTTTTTTGCCACAAAGCATTTCAATAGAAATAAGCTTCATTTAAGCACAAATTCATTGTATTTGCAGTGAAAAATTTGAGTAATAAACCATTGAAGGCTGCCAGTAATAAAGTCATTTGAGTTGTGATAAATGAATGGTGAATTTGCACAATTTTGGCTTCCTATAAATGTCATATTTATGTTTACATTGCCCAGATTGCATACTTGAAGTGTTATGTTTAAAAGTGGATATGATTTAGTGATGTTGAGTTCTTCTTGTGATCAATTTGGTGATGTATTGCTGCTAGCATTGGCTGTCTGGTAAGACCGTGGTGTAGGGGCATCAGGACCTCAGAAGCATATCTTTTGTCATTTTTGGTTTTAGGTTTGTTAGAGTGTTTTGGAGTCTCATAAGGTCATTTTTGACCATTTAGAATCATATGAGTTCATTTTTGGTGTTTTAATTGGGTTTTTGATTTACAAGTGTAAAGTTGCCAAATGTTGCTAGGAGTTGTCATGCAACTTGGACAAGTTGCCAAAAAGAAAGAAACTATTGCATGCAAACAAGAAACTATTACTTATCATTGGGATCAGTTGTAAATGGATGAATACACCTTCAAGTGTCAAAGGGAAGTGTGAAAAACTGATTTTTGAAGTTCTTGGTTAATGAAAGCAAGTTTTTTCCTATGATTTTTAATGTTCCAGTCTGTTCTGCTTCATTGTATGGCCTATACGGCCCATTTAGTGATCAGAAACTGATTGGAATTCGTTGGCATGTGAATCTACTTTATTTTTATTTTTGTTGCATTGATTTTCATTGAGTTTTTAGTAAGTTATTGCATTTTTCCTTAAAACTGCCAAAACCATACCTAGGGTAACTGGTGAGGCAAAATAATTATGTAACTCGGCCTCCCACTATGGGAAAATCACAAAAACGGGTGGGAAGGTCTTTAATAATGCAATCTACCATGTTTTAAGTTTGCAGGGCCCCAAGACAAAGGTGGAACGTGTTTTGTTTCACCATTAGGTATGATTTCTGAGTGTATCAGGCCCTCTAGCAGCAGTGAAGGCAATTTTGAATGAAATAAGGAGTGATTTGGGTTCTTTGTGATTGGTGAAAGTGTTGGAAATGTGTGAAGAAGTCTTACAGACCTATACCATGGGGTTTTGAGCATTTTTGAAGGGTTAATACAAGTCATTTTATGACTGTCCCGAGAGGACTATTTTGCAGTGATAAGCATGGTGTTATTGTCCAAGCAAGTTGGTGCTTTGAATGAGTCTTGGTAGTTAATACCTGATGGAAAAACCTTTGAAATGTTGTAAGGAGGCCTTCAAGTCAGTGGTTGAGGGTTTGAAGAAGTCTTTATTAATTTGGCTTTAGGCCATTAATGTTGCCTTTCCTGGTTTGAATAACACAAGTCTTGTAAGCCTCATGAATTGTTGCATTGTTGAGCCTCCACAAAGATGTTGTTATGAACATTCAAGCCTCAAGACAAGTCTGCCATGAAGTCTACACTGCTCCAAGCTGTGTTGAATCAAGCCTCAAGACAAGTCTGCCATGAAGTCTACATATTTAGAGGAAATTAATGATTGATTACAAAAGTAATCAAAGTGGACAAATTAGGTAATTAAATAAATAGTTATATTTATTTAATTTTTTGGAGATGAATGTGAACTATAGTCTTTAAATAGATATTTGATTTTTGGACTATAGTAGAAGAAAGTGATTTTTTTTTCTTGTGATGGGAAGAGACATGGAAAGTAGTTGAGCATTTTAAGGTGTCTACATTTCTATCCCAAGTGAGTTCTCTTCTAGCAGTGGTATACATCTTGATATGTGAATTAGGATCTCCTTTGAACTTAGAACTTTGGAAGATCCAACAATATTCATCACACTTCTTATGGCCATGTCGAGTGGTTCCTTCAAATATTCCAAATATGTCCCTAAAAAGGCCCTTTGCAATTGTGGAGTTGATAACATTAACCCCATGGGTAGGCTTTGATAGTGCAATGCCATAGCTTTATTTGCTTGACTACCTTGGACTATTTGAGCATTTTGAATTGGAGGGTTCCCATTCGAGAATACGTAGTTACTCCCATTTTGTGATTAGTAGTTAAGGTAAGGGGGATTATCAGATGCCTCCTGGTCTTGTTCAACTCTAATGTGTTCCTGTGACTTTTGCCTTCTCTCTAGGATGTGTTGTTCTTCTTCGAGAGTCCTAATTCCTTTCACTAATGTTGAGATGAGATCTGCAGGTGTAGGGCCTCTTGGCACTTCTCATTTCTAGGGACCTCATTTCATATGTTGTCATGGTGCAAGCATAACTATTGATGAAGAAGAAATAAAATCAGATGAGGCGATAAAGAAGATGAACACTGACACCTCAAAAGCCTCAAAAACTAGAAAAAAGGGGCCCTCTTACAAGGATAGAGTTGGGAAAGGATTAAAGCAAGAAGAGATTCAAATAGAGGAAGCTACTATAACTCTTGAAGATGTTCTCAAATCCATTACAATTGACTAAAATATGAAACCCATAGCTCAGTTGTATGACGAATACAATGATCCAGACAAGAGAATTATTGAGACTGTTGTTGTAGAATATCTAAACATCTACAACAAGGCCCTAATTGAAATTATTACCGATCTACCGCACAGCCTGGGTAACATAATGAGTACAAGAAAAGAAACAACTATGGAAAAAGATGTTGAGATGAGAGAGCACTCCTTGATACGATTATGTCCAGGAATCACTCCTAAGGAGAAGATCAAAATCTCAAAAGAAATTAAAGATGCCTTCAAAACCAAGAAAATAATGAACTTGTTGATGTTGGGAGAAATTGACAAAGTGGTTAAGGAAACATATGAAATCACCCTAGCAGAATTATAGAAAAACAATATTCCCACTATATGTGACAACAAAGAAGCAAACGATGAGGACATATCTCTATAGGAAATAAGCCAAAATCAACAATCTGAAAAGAGTGATCAAGTCCACAACATTGATACAGTGGATATGACAGATCAAGGCAATATTGAAATTGATTCACCTTTTGTATAAAAAGATAAAGGTGAAGAGATCAAGGAAGAGAAGAAGGACTCCACTCCAGAGAAAAAACACAGATCAACAGGAAAATAAGGGCATAGAACCTAAAGTCGAGGAGAAATATCAGAGAATGCAAGAGACACTGCAAATATCTCTAATAGGCAACAAATGGTAGAAGAATTTGTACTCCCTCAAGGCCCAATCAACTTGGCCTCATTGTCACCTTTCCAAAAGTTCAATCTAGTATATATGGTTCAGGCCAAAGCACAGGAAGAGTTGTTACAATCACATTGTCAAGATAATAAATTGATAAGTGAAACATCTACTATCTTGGAAAAGAGCATACAAAATTTTTTAGAGTATCTACTATCTTGGAAAAGAGTAATAAACCATTGAAGGCTACCAGTAATAAATTCATTTGAGTTGGGATAAATGAATGGTGAATTTGCACAATTTTGGCTTCCTATAGATGTCATATTTACATTTACATTGCCTAGATTGCATACTTGAAGTGTTATGTTTAAAAGTGGATATGATTTAGTGATGTTGAGTTCTGCTTGTGATCAATTTGGTGATGTATTTCTGCTAGTGTTGGCTGTCTGGTAAGACTGTGGTGTAGGGGCATCAGGGCCTCAGAAGCATATCTTTTGTCATTTTTGGTTTTAGGTTTGTTAGAGTGTTTTGGAGTCTCATAAGGTCATTTTTGGCCATTTAGAATCATATGAGTTCATTTTTGGTGTTTTAATTGGGTTTTTGATTTACAAGTGTAAAGTTGCCAAATGTTGCTAGGATTTGTCATGCAACTTGGACAAGTTGCCAAAAAGAAAGAAACTATTGCATGTAAACAAGAAACTCTTACTTATCATTGGGATCAGTTGTAAATGGATGAATACACCTTCAACTGTCAAAGGGAAGTGTGAAAAACTGATTTTTGAAGTTCTTGGTTAATGAAAGCAAGTTTTTTCCTATGATTTTTAATGTTCCAATCTGTTCTACTTCATTGTATGGCCTATATGGCCCATTTAGTGATCAGAAACTGATTGGAATTCATTGGCATGTGAATCTACTTTATTTTCATTTTTGTTGCATTGATTTTCATTGAGTTTTTAGTAATTTATTGCATGTTTCCTTAAAACTGCCAAAACCATACCTAGGGTAACTAGTGAGGCAAAATAATTATGTGACTCGGCCTCCCACCATGGGAAAATCACAAAAACAGGTGGGAAGGTCTGTAATAATGTAATCTACCATGTTTTAATTTTTCAGGGCCCCAAGACAAAGGTGGAACGTGGTTTCTTTCACCATTAGGTTTGATTTCTGAGTGTATCAGGCCCTCTAGCAGCACTGAAGGCAATTTTGAATGAAATAAGGAGTGATTTGTGATTGGTGAAAGTGTTGGAAATGTGTGAAGAGGTCTTGCAGACCTGTACCATGGGGTTTTGAATATCTTTGAAGCATTAATACAAGTCATTTTATGACTGTCCCAAGAGGACTGTTTTTGTAGTCATAAGCATGGTGCTAGTGTCCAAGCAAGTTGGTGCTTTGAATGAGTCTTGGTAGTTAATACCTGATGGAAAAACCTTTGAAATGTTGTAAGGAGGCCTCCAAGTCAGTGGTTGAGGGTTTGAAGCAGTCTTTCTTAATTTGGCTTTAGGCCATTAGTGTTGCCTTTCCTAGTTTGAATAACACAAGTCTTGTAAGCCTCATGAATTGTTGCATTGTTGAGCCTTCACAAAGAAGTTGTTATGAACATTCAAGCCTTGAGACAAGTCTGGCATGAAGTCTACACTACTCCAAGGTGTGTTGAATCAAGCCTCAAGAGTTCAGTGATTAGGGTCTAGAGTGGAGCACTTAGGTGCATGAAATGAAGTTGGTGTAAGAACCTCATCATTTTGAGTTGTTTTCCTTAAGAAGGTCCTTCCTCTACATCAGACCATCAAGCTAGGTTGCATCAATTGTCATACCATAATTTTCTAGATCCAAAATACCTAGTAATATATATAAATATATAGACATAACATGATTGTTCTAGGGGATGCTACTACTTCTTCCATAAGAGAAGAGTGTTACTCTCCATCAAAAGCATGGGAAGATTTAATCTAAAAAACTATTAGAGATAAATACTAATTAGTTTTTGACTTCTCTCGTCATCATTAAGGGATTAAGTATTAGTTCAATTGTAATTAGGATTAAGGGTTGAGGATTAAGGGACTGTAATGAACTGTTAACCCCACTGCCACATGGACATTCATCTAAAAGACTAACAAGTCTTTAAAATATGGGTGTTGCAGCAATTGAAGTCCTATTCCATACCCGAAAGCAATTATCACGTTCATCCATTCATTTTGTATATGTATGAACTACAATTATCACTACTCAATTCATGGTGATGATCAACTTATCTCATGTGTTGAATAGTGATAAGGCAGAGTGTCATTTATTACAATATTTCTATAGTAATGACGTTGCACAAATATCAATTCCCAATCATATCTATCTCAATGCCCTTGACAAGATAATAGGCAAGAACCCAAATCTAAAATGTCATTCAGTGTAATTTATATGTTTATATCGTAATAATACTCACATGCACACACATATCAATGATAGATACACCCTAGTCAATACTACCTAAAAACCACAAAGTTTGTTCACATATAATACTCAACTTATGGAATTATATTAATGTGGTTATTGTGAAGAAATATGATCACTGTCCATTTTGCACATATTAGTTCACATAGTAAGAATACTAGGTTCTAATTCAACTACAATTATAATTACCCTCATACATTTCATCATTGGCAACAGTTAGTCAAAATCAACTCTTTAAAAAGGATCACCATGCCCTATTGAAATGATAAGGTTCCCATTAGGATAAGTTAACAAAGTCAACCAGTAAAGAGTGGTTCCAAAAGGCATGTATATTAATAATTCCTACAATGTTAGTTCATCAACTAAGAGCTCGCAGTTAAGGTCTTTAACTATTTCTAGTTAACCTCCATACCCTATACCTAACCACTAATATCATGCAAAATATAGTCCTTAACATGGTGAAACAACACATCCTATATCGTGAAACCTAAAATATCAGTAACACATACAAAAATTAAACCATTAGAGTGTTTTAATACAACATGTTACAAGTGATCATATGAGTTGTAGCCTAAACCACTATAGGGTGACCTCCTTAAAGATTAGCCACCGATGCACAAAGCTAACACCTTTATCTCCTCAAGCCTTCAACGAATGTTCAATATGAAAATAAGTGTATCTAAGGGAATGAGTGGCTAATCAAACACTAATAAGTTTATAATTCTCTAATTCGTACCAACAAAAATCAACTACATGGGTAAGCTATTCCATTCCAAGGTGTGTCCAACCTTCATAGGGTAGTTGTTAGTTTTAAGATTCCCTAATTAAGATACCTTGGTATACCAGCATTAGCATATCATACATGTCAATGTGAGATTACTCTAATCAACCCATATAGTTCAAGTATGGATCTAAATTCATGGATGTAATTTCTCAATACAAAGAACTATGATTTTTGATAGCTCAAGAAACACTCTAAGAATGTGATTGGAGACGAATAGCATAAGAGACTATAATAAAACATTCATCTTAGTAATAAAAATTCAAGACATCTATTTATTTTAGGGATTCTCATTTTAAAAGCAAGGGGGGGCTTTTCCTAGTAGGTATTTTGAAGATATAAAATGGATGGTGATGATGATGGAAGGTCTTTATGTTAGCACTCTATAAATTTTCAATGTTGCTAGAATAACTTCTCTTTTGGAACTTGTTAATAACTTGCCTTGGTTCAAAATGGTTAAGATTAGTTAATGCTCTCCTCACCTACTACGTATTGCTTTATGTTTCTCCTACCTAGACTCTTGGGACCTTTTTCAGTACATTTTTGCTTGTGCTGCTGTATTGGATATGTATGTTTAAATGTATGTATTTTTTGGGGGCCTTAATGGTTGGATGCGGTGTAATATGTGGATCTCTAGTAAAGGTGAAATAGATGCACAAACAACATACAAGCTACGAGGATGTGCTTATGGAATTTAAATATTCGAAATATTGCACGCCACCTCCGTTTTCATCTTGCTAGGCCCCGCCTGTAACAAATCTCCCATTGGCTTTATCGCAGTGGGAGTTGGTATAGTGGGAGTGGGAGATTGACAAGGCAACCACTCTCTAATATTATAATGGATTGTTGCCTTTGTCTAGTACAGCTGCTATAGTATCTAGTGAACTACATCTATATTGCAAATGACAACCAAAAAGATCTACCAAGTTGAGCGTCGATGACAAGATAAGGGTAAGTGGAGTTGGTGTGTTGTTTAATGCAAAAAAATAAAATATCTGATCTACAGGAGGACGGGGCTATCTGGCAAAAAAGATCTAGGAGTTAAGTAGTTATCAGATCGACAGATGAGAGGATATTAAAAAAAGAAAAAAAGGAATAACTCAGGCAAGCATAGCAGATCGCAAGATAGGAGGTGTGTTGCAGGAGAGGCTGATCAGAGGGCTGAGGAGGGGAGTGCGATAGTTTTAGAGGTATTTACCTCTGTGCTATTAATTTAGCCACAGAAAATACTGAAACCCAATTACTATCCTTTTTAACAGTATGCCAAAATTTATTTTGATGCAAATATTTATACTACCTCTGTCCTTGAATTTATTTTATCCTGTAGAAGTCTGCCTTAATGTTATAGTTAAAACAAGTTTTCAAAGGAAGATTATGTGATTTTTGATTTACAAATTTTTGTTTAGGAAATCAAAGGGTTTGATTTTATAGAGAATGTAATGGGTGTAGCCTTATTAAAAAAAAAAACTAAGACGTCATAATAGAGTTTGAAGAGATCTATGTCTCATGGAACCCTCTTGTTAAATGATGACTCTCTGTGGAGACTCTCATTACAACTCTTCTTAAGAAATTGATTAAGACCAAATAAATTTTAATTTGCAACCAATAGAAGCTAATCTGTAAGGATAAATACCGAATGAAATGCTTATCTGATTAATTTTGGTCATTACGGCCATTTCTGCTAATTCTCCAGCCTTAAAAAAAAAATGACCATCCGTGAGTTAGAGAATGTCACACCACTAAAATACCTTTGAATTATCAACATGGTTTGTGCATTGAAATCTGGTCACATAATTTATATTAAGAAAATGTACCACACATTACAAGAATTTATATTTACCTTTTATCTTGCTATGTAAAATATGGTAGACAATATGCCAAAATTTAGGCTGAAAGTAGGCTTACAATACCTTTTACTGTGTTTTCTTACATTATCCGTGTATACCTTGTAAATCGTGACCAAATTGGGGTCACTAGAGTTCTGACGAAACTATCTTCGTGGCAAAGGGCTATTTTCAACAAACTACACTATTACTGCAAGCTTTTGTATTGTAGATCCTATTTTCCACCTTTACTATGTTAAATTTATAACTCAGTGTTTTTGTCTTTTGAATTCCTCATTTAGTCAAATGAGATGAACAAGGTTTAGGCATTAGAGTGGTAGTCTGGAGTGGCTCTCTATGGGCCCGGGGCCCGCAAGTGGCTGCCAGGGGAACTAGTAGCAGAGTTTCATTAATAAGTGATAACTAAATGAAAACATTGGGGTAAAAACATTAATAAGATAATCTGTCCTCATGCATGGCCTTGAGCACTTGTAAAGGCTAAGGATGCAACAAGAAGGCCTATTCGTCTACAGGGCGTCAAGTCATCCGTCTACGGGATGTGGATTCAGGAACGATTGAGTCTCCTTGTCTATATGAGAGGTACTTCATCCCGTGTGTGTCATCCATTCGAGCACATATGATGACACTCGATATGATTACACTCTAGTATCTAGCACCTTAGGAGTCGTGAGTAGTACCCGACTTATGACTTAGATGAGTACACCTATTTTATGACTCTGACTGTAAACACTGTTCTCCATGTCTTCTCTGTGTTTGATGTGAGTGTTGGCCATCTTTTACCCCCTTATTGTTGTTCTTCATTCGTTTGGGCCTTGTGACTATCTTCGAGCATGGTGGGGTGGTCTCTTAGGAGTCCACATGGTTGGGAGACGTTGCCACCACCATTGGGGACCGGTGAACAGGTTTTGGAGTGCCAGTTGAGATGATATCTCTCTCAATCACTTCATTCAGCTATTGTAACTATTCAATCTTTGTACCATACTTAGGACTATGTATTATACTTGTATCCTATTCTGGAATATATCATTGTACTTGTATATGTAGTTATGTAATTGAACTCTCTTAGGAGAGAAGTTGTAATCGTTGAAATTAATGAGAAGAAATGTGATGTTCCTTTATTACTTTATGGATTCCATTGTGGGTATCAGATCCACTTGTATTTTATGCTTATGGATTCATGTTTTTATCATATGTGAATTGGAACATTTGTTTTGGTGTTTAAAATTAATGGTATCAATCTATCGCATTGACAACTAAATCTGTGTATGTTTGTTTACTTATGTCAAAAAAAAATTATCTTGCTCCCTTTTGGCTCTTTCCCTTCTGGGTTACATAGCGGGATGTTACATCTATTATCAGAGCCAAGTTTCACACACTGCGAGCTCTGGCATACTTGAGCCTTCTATGTTTGGCATGTGTGGCGTGAGCTTGTTATATTGTTCTACAGTCATGTTGTTATGCTTTCATGCCTTAGGATGGTGCTTAGGTCATCTTTATGATGATCTATTTTGATGTGTTCTTTGTCCCTTTAGGATGCCTCCTAGGGGTAGAGCCAGAGGTAGAATTAGAGGTATAGCCACTGTTCTTCGACGTAGCACCTGGCATGCTGCTAATCAGGATAATAAGGCTAATTAAGGTAATCAGGGCAATCAGGATGAGCATCAAGAGGAATGACGTGTTGATAATCAAGCTGAAGGGCTCAGGGGCGCTCATGTTTTAGCTATTTTACAGTAGATTTTGGACTGATTAGGACCTCATCAGGAGGTCTCTCGTGAGGTAGAGTCACACCCTTCTTGTCAAGATGGTCAGAATGCTAGAGTTGAGCGTGAATGTTCTCATAGTCCAAATCATTCGAGAGTAGTTGTTATGAGGGATAGGGTGGATGGAGATAGAGTTACTTGAGGTCACATGAGGGATCTTCTTAGGGCTCATCCCCCTACTTTTGATGGTACTGGTATAGGTACCGAGGCAGAGACTTGGTTGATCAATCTCAATCAATGTTTCGCTATGCATCCTTATAGTAGCAATACTAGAGCTTGATGTGCCATTATGCATCTTAGATGTTTTACATCGACATGGTGGAGAGTAAAGGAGTAGAAACTGCACCTAGAAATTGCTTCCATGTCATGGGGACTGTTCTTAGAGAGGTTCCATGAACGATTTCTTTCAGATTACTACCGACAGAGATGTGCTAATGAATTCCATGAACTTCGTCAGTTGACTCTGATAGTAGATCAGTATGAGCACCGCTTCTTTGAGCTGAAGCAATATGCTAGCATTTCTGATGATGAACCGATGTTAGTACAACATTTCATTAGGGGCTTGAATGCTCATATCAGTGGTGGTGTCCGTGTGTTTGAGCCAAAGACCTTAGAGGTTGCCATGGAGAAGGCAAGGTTGATAGAGGAGAATTTGACTAGAGGTTTTGGTGATCAGGCAGGTGTTCAGGTTGGTAGTGCCCCTCCTTCAGGATCAATTGCTCGGGGTACACAGTCTCAGGGAGCTAGACTATCTAGATCACATACTGCACCTTCTAGACATAGTTAGTGACAGAGGTATAGGCCTACTCAGTCTCAGCAGAATGGGCAGAATCCTAGTACTCCATTTGCTAGAGATCATTCACATCATCGCTTTCAGAGTAGGCAGCAGAGTGGTCCATCACAGAGTTTTCAGAGTGCTCAGTAGAGTTCTAGGGGTGGTGGATCCCAACAGTCACGTGCACCATTTTTAGGCCGAGGTTTCGGTAGGGGTGGTTGTTATGCTTGTGGGCAACATGGTCATATAGTTGCTCAGTGTCCTCAAAAATCAGTGGCCAGAGGTAGTCAGAGACAGGTTACTTCAGAGTCTATAGTAGGTGAGGCTGGCAGATCACATAGAGTTTTTGCAGCAGTTGATAACCGTCAGGCTGAGCATTAGGGCACCGTAGTTGAGTATTCAGGTGTGTTATGTGGGATTACCACATCTATTTTGTTTGATTCAGGAGCTTCAGATTCTTTCATTTCTCCTTCTCTTGTGGAGCGTTGTGGACTCATGGTGGCAAGGCAAGACGTTGGTTGGCAAGTTGAGTTAGCTACTGGATCCAAGGTGGCTGTAGACTCCCTTGTTCATGGTTGTGTGTTGGATTTGGGCACCTTCACTACCAGAGTGGATCTCTGTGTGTTGCCTTTGGGGTCCTACAGGATTATTTTAGGCATGGATTGGTTGGAGACCCATCTAGCCAATATAGATTGTCAACGTAAGTTAGTTCAGTGTGTTGATGATGTTGGAGAGCGTGTTGAGTTAGTTGGGCTTTAGAGACCCATTTCTCTCCATGTGATTTCAGCTATGCAGCTGAAGTGTGCCATGCAAAAAGGTTGTCAAATGTTCGCTATCTTAGTTAGTGATCCTGCTAAGGGTGGAATTCACGAGGTATCTCTCGATGATCATCCTATTCTTCAGGAGTTTACAGATGTCTTTCCGAGTAATATTCCAGGTATGCCACCTAAGCGCGACATAGACTTTCGTATCGATCTCATTCCTGGTGCGGAGCCTATTTCTTGGGCACCGTATCGCATGACTACTCAGGAGTTGGGTCAGTTACGGTTGCAATTAGAGAATTTACTGGAGAAGGGTTTCATTCGTCCTAGTGTATCCCATTGGGGTGCACCTGTCATCTTCGTAAAGAAGAAGGACGGATCTCTTCGCTTGTGCATTGATTATTGCCAGTTGAACAAAGTCACAATGAAGAATCGATACCCGTTGCCTCAAATAGATGATTTGTTCGATCAGATGAGGAGAGCCAAAGTGTTCTCCAAGATAGATCTGAAGTCAGGATACCATCAACTTTGCATTCACAAGGCAGACATTCATCGGACAGCATTTCATACACGTTATGGGCATTATGAGTTCACAGTTGTCCCTTTTGGGTTGACCAATGCTCCATCAGTTTTCATGAGTTTGATGAATGGGGTGTTTTGCACCTATCTTGATCAGTTTGTTCTCGTGTTCCTTGATGATATTTTGATTTATTCAAGGACTATGGAGGAACATGAAGGCCATTTGCAGCAAGTGTTGCAATGCTTGTAGGATAATCAGTTGTTTGGCAATTTGGCCAAGTGTGAGTTCTTCCAGACTGAGGTGAGATATTTAGGCCACATCATCTCAAGAGAGGGTATCTTAGTGGATCCTTATAAGATTCAAGTTATTGTAGATTGGCTAGCACCAATGAATGTGACCAAGGTTCGTAGTTTCATGGGATTGGCAGGTTACTATCGCCGATTTGTGAGAGATTTCTCTCAGGTTGCTCATCCCATCACTTCTCTTCAGCGGAAAGGGAAGAAGTTTGTATGGTCAGATTAGTGTGAGTCAGCATTTCAGGCTCTTAAGGAGTGGCTGACTAATGCACCTATTCTGGTAGTGCCAGATCCTATAGGTCATTTTGTAGTGTGCACCGATGCTTCTTTGGAGGGTGTGGGGGCAGTTCTGATGCAAGAGGGATGAGTGATTGCATATGAGTCCCGTAAGCTCAAGGATCATGAACTTAATTACCCCACCCACGATTTGGAGTTAGCAGCTATCATCCATGCACTTGTGCGTTGGAGACATTTCCTTTTGGGACATCAGTTTGAATTGCATAGTGATCATCGTAGTTTGGAGTATATCTTCACTCAACCAAATTTGAATGCTTGGCAGCGCCATTGGATGGAGTTCCTCTGTGAGTCTGACTTCGAGGTTCGCTACATTCAGGGTAAGGAGAATGTTTTTGTGGATGCCTTGAGTAGGAGGAGACATGAGATTTCACTTTTGTCTCTTAGAGTGGATTTGTGGAGCCGTATTTTGAAGTCACTTCCTAGTGATACTTGGTATAAGGAGGTAAGAGTAGAGATTGAGTCTGGGAGAGTCCTTGAGGGTAGGTTTGCAGGTTTCTCACTCGAGCCTGATGGACTTTTGTGACATCTTAGTTGTATTTATGTTCCAAATTCTGGTGATCTTCGTTCCTTGGTTCTATCAGAAGCCCATCGTGCACCCTATTCAGCTCATCTGGGTGTCACGAAGATGCATGCCGATCTTTGACAGTTGTATCATTGGGCAGGTTTGCAACAAGATATTGCTGATTTTGTGGCTTGATGTCTTGAGTGCTAGCGGGTGAAGGCAGAGCATCAACACCCAGCAGGGTTGTTGTAGCCTCATTCCATCCCTGGATGGAAGTGGGATATGATATCTCTGGATTTCATAGTGGGGTTACCTATGTCTTCATGTTGTCATGATGCTATTATGGTTACAGTGGACAAGTTGTCCAAGGTGGCACACTTCTCACCCATGAGATCTTCCTATACTGCAGCGTCTGTAGCTCGAGTGTTTATGGAGGATATTATGCATCTGCATGGTATTCCTCGTAGGATCATTTTTGATTGTGATCCAGTGTTCACTTCAACTCTATGGACTTTTCTTCAGCATGCTTTGGGAGCTCAACTTAATTTCAGCTCTGCATACCATCCCGAGACTGACCGACAGACGGAGCAGGTTAATCAGGTCTGAGATGATATGCTTCAGATGTACATTATGGATCGACAGTCTCCTTGGGAGGACTATTTGTACCTAGTTGAGTTTGCTTATAACAATGGGTATCACAGTTCTCTCAGTATGTCTCCCTTCCAGGCCTTGTATGGTAGGCCATGCTGTACTCCATTGAATTGGGATCGCTTAGAGGATCGAGTTATTTTGGGTCCAGAGCTGCTTCAAGATATGGAGCAGTAGGTAGTGCAGATCAGAGAGCATTTGGCTATAGCTTAGGATCGGCAGAGGAAGTATGCCGATGCCCGTAGGTTGGATCGCCACTTCTCGGTAGGTGACCGTGTGTTTTTGAGAGTTCATCCGTGGAAGAGCCCCATCCATTATGGGAAAGGCTCAAAACTGGCACCTCGCTTTGTTGGACCTTTTGAGATCCTTGAGATGATTGGTCCTGTTGCCTATCACCTTGCATTACCACCGAGTCTATCACGCATCCATGATGTGTTCCATGTTTCAGTTCTTAGACAGTATATTCCTGATGTGACCCATGTTCTTGATTAGATTGCTTTCCAGGTCGAGGCAGACGGGCAGCTTTCTTTGGAACCTGTACGCATCCTTCAACATCAGAGGTTGACCCTCAGGGGTCAGGACATAGAGTAGGTAAGGGTCCAATGAGATCCTGATGGTGAGTCCTCAGCATCTTGGGAAGATGCGACGAGGATGAGAGACCTTTATCCATATCTTTTTGCAGACTTCTAGGGGATGTCATGACCCTGTGTTTGTCTTATGTTTTTGTTATCTTGATGGACTTAGATGACTGTATATTTTATTTTGGATTACGCATCTTGTTATTATTTTGTATTAGCACCGGTGATGTGCAATCTCGATACCATTATGATGTGGACATTAGTATTACTTATGATGGATTTCATTCTTACATGATTATTGTTGCTTCGGCTATATGATGTATATATATATGCACAGGTACCTTGATGTGTACTTGGAGTGTTGCAGGTACTGAGTATCGACTCCGCCTAGATTCATAGGCCTGAGCATACTCTTATCCCCGATGGTGGGTACTGGAGATAGTCACAGATACTATTCCCTATTCCTAGCCCACTACACTCTGTTAGAGTCATGTTCCTATGCTGTAGTCTTACCGTCTGGATTACCTTATGGTCATGTGTAATTTGTTAGTCCAATTGTGGAGACTTTCCTCCTTAGTTGTATGTGGATTGTATTGAGTTTCTTGGCTTAGTGTGTGCATTGGCTGCATCTGAGTATTTACAGGCTTCCAGGAGTAAGCCTAGTCCAAGGGGGGTAGGATGTAATACGTGGATCTCCAGTAAAGGTGAAATAGATGTAGAAACAACATACAAGCTATGAGGATGTGCTTATGGAATTTAAATATTTGAAATATTGCATGCCACCTCCATTTTCATCTTGCAAGGCCCCGCCTATAACAATGCTCCCGTTGGCTTTATCGCAGTGGGAGTTGGTATAGTGGGAGTGGGAGATTGACAAGACAACCACTCTCTAATATTATAATGGATTGTTGCCTTTGTCTGGTGTGGCTGCTATAGTATCTAGTGAATTGCATCTATATTGCAAATGACAACCAAAAATATCTACCAAGTTGAGCGTCAATGACAAGATAAGGGTAAGTGGAGTTCGTGTGTTGTTTAATGCAAAAAAATAAAATATCTGATCTATAGGAGGACGGGGCTATCTGGAAAAAAAGATCTAGGAGTTAAGTAGTTATTGGATCGACAGATGAGAGGATATAAAAAAAAGAAAAAAAGGAATAACTCAAGCAAGCATAGCAGATCGCAAGATAGGAGGTGCGTTGCAAGAGAGGGTGATTAGAGAGCTGAGGAGGGGAGTGTGATAGTTTTAGAGGTATTTACCTCTGTGCTGTTAATTTAGCCACAGAAAATACTGAAACCCAATTACTGTCCTTTTTAATAGTATGCCAAAATTTATTTTGATGCAAATATTTACACTGCCTCTGTCCTTGAATATATTTTATCCTGCAGAAGTCTGCCTTAATGTTGTAGTTAAAACAGGTTTTCAAAGGAAGATTATGTGATTTTTGATTTACAAATTTTTGTTTAGGAAATCAAAGGGTTTGATTTTATAGAGAATATAATGGGTGTAGCCTTATTAAAAAAAAAACTAAGACGTCATAATAGAGTTTGAAGAGATCTATGTCTCATGGAACCCTCTTGTTAAATGATGACTCTCTGTAGAGACTCTCATTACAACTCTTCTTAAGAAATTGATTAAGACCAAACAAATTTTAATTTACAACCAATAGAAGCTAATCTATAAGGATAAATACCAAATGAAATGCTTATCTGATTAATTTTAGTCATTACGGCCATTTCTGCTAAATCTCCAGCCTTAAAAAAAAAAATGACCGTCCTTGAGTTAGAGAATGTCACAGCACTAAAATACCTTTGAATTATCAACATGGTTTGTGCATTGAAATCTGGTCACACAATTTATATTAAGAAAATGTACCATGCATTACAAGAATTTATATTTACCTTTTATCTTGCTATGTAAAATATGGTAGACAATATGCCAAAATTTAGGCTAAAAGTAGGCTTACAATACCTTTTGCTGTGTTTTCTTACATTATCCGTGTATACCTTGTAAATCGTGACCAAATTGGGGTCATTGGAGTTCTGACAAAACTATCTTCGTGGCAAAGGGCTATTTTCAACAAACTACACTATTACTGCAAGCTTTTGTATTGTAGATCCTATTTTCCACCTTTACTATGTTAAATTTATAACTCAGTGTTTTTGTCTTTTGAATGCCTCGTTTAGTCAAATGAGATGAACAAGGTCTAGGCATTAGAGTGGTCGTCTGGAGTGGCTCTCTATGGGCCTGGGGCCCACAAGTGGCTGCCAGGGGAACTAGTAGCAGAGTTTCATTAATAAGTGATAACTAAATGAAAACATTGGGGTAAAAACATTAATAAGATAATCTGTCCTCATGCATGGCCTTCAGCACTTATAAAGGCTAAGGATGCAATGAGAAGGCCTATCCGTCTGCGGGGCGTCGAGTCATCCATCTGCGGGATATGGATTCAGGCACGATTGAGTCTCCTCGTTTGTATGAGAGGTACTTGGACCCGTGTGTGCCATCCATTCAAGCACATATGATGACACTCCATATGATTACACTCTAGTATCTAACACCTTAGGAGTTGTGAGTAGTACCCGATTTATGACTTAGATGAGTACACCTATTTTATGACTCTGACTGTAAACACTGTTCTCCGTGTCTTCTCTGTGTCCGATGTCAGTGTTGGCCATCTTGTACCCCCTTATTGTTGTTCTTCATCCGTTTGGGCCTTGTGTCTATCTTCGAGCATGGTGGAGTGGTCTCTTAGGAGTCCACATAGTTGGGAGGCGTTGCTACCACCATTGGGGACCGGTGAACAGGTTTTGGAGCACCAGTTCAGATGATCTCTCTCTCGATCACTTCATTCAGCTATTGTAACTATTTAGTCTTTGTACCATACTCAGGACTATGTATTATACTTGTATCCTATTCTAGAATATATCATTGTACTTGTATATGTAGTTATGTAATTGAACTCTCTTAGGAGAGAAGTTGTAATCGTTGAAATTAATGAGAAGAAATGTGATGTTCCTTTATTACTTTATGGATTCCGATGTGGGTATCGGATCCACCTGTATTTTATGCTTATGGATTCATGTTTTTATCATATGTGAATTGGAACATTTGTTTTCGTATTTAAAATTAATGGTATCAATCTATCGCATTGACAACTAAATCTGTGTATGTTTGTTTACTTATGTCAAAAAAAAATTATCTTGCTCCCTTTTGGCTCTTTCCCTTCTGGGTTACGTAGCGGGATGTTACATGCGGCCCCTCTCTCTCATATTTAATATTTAATAATAATAAACAAATATTTAATATATAAAAAATATATAATAATATATATTTTAAATGGGCACAATAAATCGAGTGCCCTCCCTTATCTTCACATGTCGGCTGCTGGGGGATTAAATAAAACCATATATATGTTCCTCCTCTGTTACCACCGTTATTCAGTTGTAAGAAGTTTGGTTGTTAATATAGCAGTATTTATTCTGTTAAATCCAAGAGGGGTTTGAGGAGGTTTAGAGAAGAAGAAAAAGATGCAGATATTCGTGAAGACCCTGACAGGAAAAACAATCACCCTTGAGGTTGAGAGCAGTGATACAATCGACAATGTCAAGGCAAAAATTCAAGACAAGGAGGGTATACCACTAGATCAGCAGCGGTTGATATTTGCTGGTAAACAGTTGGAAGATGGACGAACTCTTGCAGATTATAATATTCAGAAGGAATCAACGCTGCATTTGGTGTTGAGGTTAAGGGGAGGTATTTCCATCAAGGTGAAAACCCTTACCGGAAAAGAGGTAGAGATTGATATTGAACCCACTGATACCATCGAGCGGATCAAAGAGCGGGTCGAGGAAAAGGAAGGAATACCACCTGTACAGCAAAGGCTCATCTATGGTGGAAGACAAATGAATGATAACAAAACAGCCAAAGAATGTGCTATTGAGGGGGGTTCTGTTCTCCATCTTGTGCTGGCATTGCGTGGTGGTTGGTAATGGAATTGTTTAGAAATATATTTTTATCAAGCACCAGTGATAGTCGTCATTCTTCTGTATGCAGCAAGTCATAATATGTTGTTTGTATCCCTGTTATTGTCAAGGCTTGTATTTGGAAGGAGGGAAGAGATATTTTTAAATGAATGGAATGATGTTTTTTTTTTAACCTAAACACTTGCATGTTTAAGAGAGGTGGAGTGGTATTCTTTATAGGAAAATAATAATATTATTAATTTAAATGTATTAATTATGATTTGATATTTTTACATCATAAAGATTTCATTTGTGGAAAGTTTTGATTTTTTACATTATTGATTTTTGGTGACTTGAAAATGGTTTAATAGCAAGTTAGAAAGTTGTTTGTGGCATAACACAGTCCCTACTACCAATGGATAACATTCATCATCTCTATTGCAGGTTATATTGAAGCCCTCTTCAAGCACCAAGCCAAGTGGGGGATCACGTTCTTGAAATTTTGGACATCATTTAGTAGGTTTAAGATATGGTGATTTTACTATGAATATATAGAATCTATCTATCAAGAACCATTAGTGCTAGGAGCTTTACTATTAAAAACATGGAAATAGAAACAACAGTGCCTCTAGAAGGTTTTTGTTAAACATCCCATGTGGGATTTTCTAGTCTACACCCCAATAATGTTTTTGATAGCAAGCCCTCCATAATGGAGTAGCCAAAAATATGTTTTTTTTTTCTTGGTTTGAATACAATAAGTATGGCCCCTAAGGCCAATTTCATTGATAAAAAAATCAAACAATTCTTAAGTAAAATTAAATAATGTAAAAAATAAAACAAGTGTCCATGTCATGCCAAGTACATGACTTTGTAGTATTGTAATAATCACATTTATTTTGTAACTAAGAAATATTAGAATTTTGGAAGAATATTAATTGTATGATAATAAGTATTTTAATTTTTTTTTTATTATATAAGTATTTTAAATTTTGATTATTATAATGTATTATATTAATTAAAGTATTAAATTTTAATCTAGTATAGATATATTAAATCTATCTACATTAAAAAATAAAAAATATGTGCTATTTTATTTTTATAATAATTGGATTTTTTTTTAATTTAGAACTAATTTCAAATTTTATTTATTTTTACTTAAGTGATATTTTTTTAGTTAAAGATATATTTTATAAATAATTATTATGTAAATAAAAATAACTCACAAAATGGTGAGTTTTATTCTTGATTATTAGAGCATGGGTAAATATATTCCCATACAAATGATTGGTATCATCAATGAGTTATTTTACATTAGTTTGTTTTTTTAAAATACTAATGAAATTTAATCTATGTAATGATGGATTACTAGCAAGACAATTTTAAAGAAAAACTAAGTGCCTGGGTTAGAAGCATTGCACTATTTCTATGTGTAACTGTGATTTTGAGAATAAAACTGAGAGATCTTTGTCCATGGTTTGTTGCTTAAGCTAATAACACAGTTCAATGTTTTGTCTACATGTCTTGATTACACTTGTAATTTTTCTATTGTTTAATATATTTTTCCAGTTATTACTTTACTATTATATGAGAGAAACAACCAATTATTTATGTATACACTCTTCAGTTAAAGATTAGATATTTAGTTGCTCCAACATATAGATGAACACCCAAGTTTTAGTTCCTATACATATAGAACACTCAAGTTTTAATTCCAAATTTCTAACAAAAAGCATGATTCTAGGAAACAATATTGTCTTTAAGATTCCGTTTTTGTGTTACTTGCATCTAAGAAGGTGTAATGCTTATGTAGTCATGCATTTAATATTTGTATCCCATTTCTCCATGTTTTAGCAAAGAGCATGTTTCTAGAAAATAATATTACCCTTTAGATTGCATTTTTTTTGTTATTTGTATCTAAAATAGAGTAATCTTTGTAGTTGTGCACTTAATATTTGTATTGCATAATTTTATTAAAAAATAGTTAAATTGATTGTTTATTCAATAATGTTTGATATGGACACTAATTAAAAGACATAAGTGACATAAACTCTCCCTCTAATATACTAATTTTTCACACAATCTAGTTGCTTTAGTCGGGAGACCCCCAAGCTGTCTTGTGGAATCATTCCGAAAATACATATGGAGTTTTGTGGTGAATGTTAGATTCAGAACTTTCTTTTAATTAACCGATAGGCTTATTAGTGGTAGGATTTTTCTCCCAGAAATTGTTGGACGCCGAAATGTCGGATGTCAGAAAACTTTTTCACCATTAGCGTTTGTCATTTAAAAAAAAAAAAAAATAGAAAAAGGTGATGGAGCACCCATAAATTAAGGGAGAAGAGTTTTACATAGCTGCAGCGTTCGTAAAGCAGAAAGATAAACAGAAATTACATGTCATGGTCCTGACCAGACCAAATAAAACATGATAAGAAAACATCCAAAAATAATAGTAGATAAATCTACCATCACACACGCTAACCCCTGACCACCGACCACCAACCCCCTCCGAAAGACGAAGCTAGCACCACCGAGCAAAACAGAGCCAAAGACAGATAAAACAGCAAAACACTCCACCATCGCCAACCCCCTGACATGCCTTAAGCCGCTGGCGGAGCAGCTGGCAGAGCCCTTTCGTCCAGGTCCACTGTGGCCGCTGACTGATCCCTTTCCTCCAAATCTGCCAAAGCATAAAAGGGCATCCCCTGGGCCATGTCAGATGCATGGACTCTGAAGAATCGAATGGCTGTGAAAACATCCCTTATACCCTCGCTTCTTTTCTTGGAGAGAAGAAAATAGTAAGCTCGTAGGGCATCATCTAAATCCTCACTGCAAAGGGATTTAATACTAGACTGCATAGCTCTGTAAATGACCTACTGTGGAGGAGAATTCTATAGAGTTGTAAGATTAAAGAGCCCGCCAATGAGAGCGTCACCTTCCTCCATGCGGTAATTAGACATTGCCGCCTCCCAACATTCCACTGTGTAAATGTTCTTAAAGAACAAGCTTGCCGCAAGGGAGTGCACATATTCACCATCCATTACAAGATCCATTATGTTGGAAAGAAGCTGAGAGACAATATCTGAATAGTTTAACACGCATCCCTCGAAACCTCTGATCCAAGCATGACCCACGATATTCTAGACTGCGAACTGAGAAAGAGTGCAGTCAGAGTCGATAAGGGTCATGAGGTCAATCACCTTCACTCGCCCCCGTATCACCGGTTTCCAATCAAGGGCGGGGAAGAAGAGCCTCTAGTTCAGTCGTGTATCCGCCATCGCCAACTGTAGTCGGAAGTGAGGCAAGTGAGAAAGAGGAAACAACACGGAGAGGACAGGGAAGCGGCAGAGCAAGGAGAACAAATAGAACAGAGCCTTTAGAAACTCAATCTTGAGAAGAGCCCAAATAAAACAGGAAGACAAAAAGGATTTGAGAGCTGGCGGAGAAGTAAAGACGCTAGCGTCAGCCGCACAGATGGAGTACTCTTCTAGTCCATAAGAGGGCAAGTAACTATTAGTTTACGAATGCTCACTCTCTGGTTGCCCAATCCTTGCGTCATTATAGATAATATAAGTGGGCAATCCCCCAATGTACCTAAGAAGGGACTTGCATCACTGGTACTTATAGTAGGAATCATATTTGTAGTTTATCTGGCAATTTTACTGGTAGCAGCGTATTTGTTTTATAGAAAATTTCAAGATGGGGCTCTTTGCAGGAATGTCGGATTCAAGGACAACAGCTATCCCAGTGATGAATGGCCATGGCGGCTGACTGCATTTTAGAGACTAAGTTTCACAAGCACAGACATACTGGCCTGTCTAGAGAACGTTAAGACATAGAAATATAGTGAGACTATTGGCCTACTGTTACAACAATGTTGGAAATGTAGTACGCCATACAATACCCTTCACCACATACAAGAATCCGTGGATTTTGGATAGGCAATGAAGATAAAAACCTATTTGAGACAAATTGCAAACATGAATTCCTTAATATGCTGAGGTAGCTCAGATACACCATGCTGCTCTCTGTCTCCTTGTCTCCTTCAGCTCCAGAAATTAAATTTCCCATCATACTTTTCAGATCCCACACCGAGGTAGCTTAGATACACCATGCTGCTCTCTATCTGCTTGTCTCCTTCAGCTCCAGAAATAAAATTTCACATCATACTTTTCAGATCCCACACTTCCCGTTCATGGATAATATTCTTTCAAGCCTGGATTAAGTATGCCGTATATTTCCTTTCTTTGAGTTCACTAAGCTCCCAGATTGACTCATTTTTATAGGCTTTTTGGCATGGAAAGCTTTGGTTAAGGGGCATGTGGTTAAGTGAAGCTGATATGGAGAATTCTAAAACATAATTTTAAAAGCGCTAAAATAGAGACTATAAGCGCTAAATCAGCAATTTTTAAATGTCATAATTCTTGTTTTAAGCATTGAAACAAGACGTAGAGGTGCTAAAAAAGCAGCCCTAAGATCTAATCTAGAGAGTATAGGTGCTACAAAAGAAAAATTAGTGCCTAAATACTGAAAACAAAGACTTAAACATGATCATATGGGCGTTGATTCCTTCTATGCAAGTGTTGATCTAATGCCGCAAGAATGATAGCTTGTAATTTTGATAAAACCTACAAGACAAAATGTTAAAATCCTACAAAACAATTTGTTAGACCTATTAGGGGCAGAAACATAAATCAATTTGAACCATTAAGCATGAAATGATGTTTTAAATAAAGGTTAAATTGACTTGAAAATAGGTGCTAAACCATGGAATATGGGCGCTAAACTATAAAGGACTCTTGCAGATAGAATGTTAGTAAATAATTAGTCTCTAAAATATGTTGGTTGGGCACTGAATCAGTGTTGGAATAATGATCACTTGTAAATTTGCTAAAACCTTCAAAAATAGAATGCTAAGTTCTGTAAAATAGGTCATTAAGGGTCATTAGAAGCCCAAAAAAAAAAAGATTAATCTATTTAAACATGAAACTTTAGCCAAGACAACAATAGAAACTTCACTAAATTAGGCAGTAATCCATGATATACAGGTGCTACTTCATGGAGTTTCGGTGCTAATCCCTAAAAAATAGGCACTGAAAAGATGAAAGTTGGCCACAATAGGAAACATGATCTAGGCACTATCCATAGAGGTAGAGGCACTGAATGGTGAGGTGTAAGAATTGATCGACAGGTGAAAGGATGACTATAACTTGCACAACAAAAGTCAATAAAACATTCACAAAAATTAAAGTTAGGGAGGTGGGTGTCCTACCGAATGTACCTAAAATATGAGTATTAAAGAGATAAACATAAAAGAATGGTAAGACAAGCCTAATTCACCCTAATTCATCAATCTAAGTCACCTCAAGACTAGGCTAAAGATAAATACTCTAAACTAACTAAATTGCACCCTATCCACTATGCAATGCTCTTGATTTACCCTAAGATATACTAGATTATATGCAAATTGCTATTGCTATGTCAAGTGCTCAATGAGACAGAATTTCATTACATTCAAATTGCTTGTTGGAAATGGAGGGGAAGGGCTCAATTTATAAGTTTTTAGAGGTGACGATCAAGGGCTACGATTAAATTTGAGGATCAAGGGCTCACATTGCTTGAAAATCCTCAAGCAAGGAGAACTGGACAAATGGCACAAGGAGATTGCATGAGAATGATACTCCAAAATTCAAGGGAAGATCAAGGGTTGAGATTGAATGGTTGAATGCATGGATGGCTAGGATTGGGTAGGTGTATGACATGTAAGGCCTTATTTATGAAAAGACATGGTTTGGATTTTGTGAGAAATTTAAAATTGGGAGGAGAGGACAAGTGGAATTTTAAATTCCATGCAATAGTGTCACACGCAATTTAAAATTAGAGGAATAGTGGAAAGAATGAAAAGTATGACAAAAAGAAGATTTGCCCATACTTCCAAAGTACCACTTGTTATGTACATGCATCTACATGAGATGACAAGTGACATTCTAGAAGCATGGGGGAAAGGGGTAATCTAGGTTTAAGTTTAATTAACCCATGTGCACATATTTAGAAGAAAGTAATGATTGGTTACAAAAGTAATCAAAGTGGACAAATTAGGTAATTAAATAAATAGTTATATTTATTTAATTTTTTGGAGATGAATGTGAACTATAGTCTTTAAATGGATATTTGATTTTTTGACTATAGTAGAAGAAAGTGATTTTTTTTTGTGATGGGAAGAGACAGGAAAATATTAAGTAGATAATTACAAATTATTTAATTAACATATGTGTTGGATGGAATAATAGAATTTTTTAAATTTTAATTGATCCATTGTGCAAATAATGATGGAAAGTAGTTGACCATTTTAGGGTGTCTACATTTCTGTCCCAAGTGAGTTCTCTAATAGCAGTGGTATACATCTTGATATGTGAATTAGGATCTGCTTCTCCTTTGAACTTTGGAAGATCCAACAATAGTCGTGGTAACATCACACTTCTTATGGCCATGTCGAGTGGTTCCTTCAAATATTCCAAATATGTCCCTAAAAAGGCCCTTTACGATTGTGGAGTTGATAACATTAACCCCATGGGTAGGCTTTGATAGCACAATGCCATAGCTTTATTTGCATGACTACCTTGGACTGTTTGAGCATTTTAAATTGGAGGGTTCCCATTTGAGAATGCATCGTTACTCCCGTTTTGTGATTAGTAGTTAAGGTAAGGGGGATTCTTAGATGCCTCCTGGTCTTCTTCGACTCTAATGTGTTCTTGTGACTTTTGTCTTCTCTCCGGGATGTGTTGTTATTCTTCGAGAGTCCTAATTCTTTTCACTAATGTTGAGATGAGATCTGCAGGTGTAGGGCCTCTAGGTACTTCCTCATTTCTAGGGACCTCATTTCATATGTTGTCATGGTGCAAGCATAACTATTGATGAAGAAGAAACAAAATCAGATGAGGCGATAAAGAAGATGAAGACTGAGACCTCAAAAGCCTCAAAAACTAGCAAAAAGGGGTCCTGTGACAAGAATAGAGTTGGGAAAGGATTAAAGCAAGAAGAGATTCAGATAGAGGAAGCTACTATAAGTCTTGAAGATGTTCTCAAAACCATAACAATTGACTAAAATATGAAACCGATAGCTGAGTTGTATGATGAATACAATGATCCAGACAAGAGAATTATTGAGACTGTTGTTGTAGAATATCTAAACATGTACAACAAGGCCCTAATTGAAATTATTACTGATCTACTGCACAGCCTGGGTAACGTAGTGAGTACAAGAAAAGAAACAACTATGGAAAATGATATTGAGTTGAGAGAGCACTCCTTGATACGATTATGTCCAAGGATCACTCCTAAGGAGAAGATCAAAATCTCAAAAGAAATTAAAGATGCCTTCAAAACCAAGAAAATAATGAACTTGTTTGATGTTGGGAGAAATTAACAAAGTGGATAAGAAAACATAGGAAATCACCCTAGCAGCATTATAGAAAAATAATATTCCCACTATATGTGACAACAAAGAAGCAAATGATGAGGACATATCTCTATCGGAAATAAGCCAAAATCAAGAATCTAAAAAGAGTGATCAAGTCCACAACATTGATACAGTGGATATGACAGATCAAGGCAATATTGAAATTGATTCACCTTCTATATAACAGGATAAAAGGTGAATAGATCAAGGAAGAGAAGAAGGACTCCATTCCAGAGAAAAAACACAGATCAATAGGAAAATAAGGGCATAGAACCTCTGGATCAAAGTCAAGGAGAAATATTAGAGAATGCAAGAGACACTGTGGATATCTCTAATAGGCAACAAATGGTAGAGAAATTTGTACTCCCTCAAGGCCCAATCAACTTGGCCTCATTGTCACCTTTCTAAAAGTTCAAGCTAGTAATTATGGTTCAGGCCAAAGCACGGGAAGAGTTGTTACAATCACATGGTCAAGATAACAAATTGATAAATGAAACATCTACTGTCTTGGAAAAGCTGCTAGTGCCATCACTTCAAAGGGATATCTCATTATCCCCTACTGACAATCTCAAGAAGATATTAAATTCTGTAAGTATACATTTTGAATCTTTTGAAAAATCTGCAGAAGTAAAACTAAGGAAAGAAATTGATGATAGAATATTGGTTGCGTTGAAGAGCATGATAGATCAAGACAAAGTTTTTTTAGATAATGGAATTAAGAACATACAAAATGCCATTGAAGAATCGAACAAAATATACAAATTTTGTCTATCCTAGCCAAAGATCACAAAGGAACTATAAGATAAAATCAAACACTTAGAACTCAAATTGTTGAACATCTCTAAGACATATAATCCAGTAGCTGAGTTAACAAATGCCAAAGAAACATATGTTGCAAATATCTATAATGATTTAAATACTCTGAAGAAGAAAAAGGGAGAGTTCAAAGATAACTTGTGCCAGCTGAAAGGATTGATAAGTCCAAAGATTGATTCCATGACCAATTTGGCAGATGAGGCATGAAATATCAAGGACAAATTGACACACCATCAGATCCTTAGAAGGCAGAAAAGATAGTATTTTTAATAAATAGCCACATCCAGATTCTAGAAAGTACAAGAAATAGATGTAATGGAGAGATAACGCTAATAAAGACTATCTATAGTGACATTTTACCTTCAAACACAAATTAAGATAATGATTGTGCTTGTAAATATGTGGTAGAGTATATAAATTTTGGAAATTTTGGATTTTGGATCATACGCTTTGCCATTGCTATCAAAGGGGGAGAAGTGGACCAATGAAAAATGGATAATCATCTCAGGGGGAGCAAGGAAGCACAATGCACATAGTAAAAGGGAGTAGTCAAGCATTTTTCACTAAGTGTTGCCATCAATGCCAAAGGGGGAGATTGTTGGCAAGAGACACTGCTCCAGTATGGATCTAAATGTTGTCATTGATGGAAACAAAGCTCAGAGATCCTATCACCATGACAGGAAGAGATATCTTCAGAAGAACATATTAGATTCCAAGTCTGGTTGTCATGAAATGGATAAGTATGGAAAGTATGCAGAGAAGAAGATAGAAAGTCAGCAAGTATGCCTCCGCAGATAATGATCTGGTAATGCGGTTCAAGTATGATGCTTGTTGATGTTTGATAATATTATGCCTCAGAGATTAAGTCCTTATTCTCTCCAGAAGTCATCTTGAAGAAATGTCTAAGTCTGGGAAAGCAAAGGTATATCAGGAACAATGAACAGGGTCTAGTGAAGAGGTTTGCATTCCTCCACAACTAAGTATTTCGTTATGTAGTTTTGAGGTGTTGTAAAGACTTATATGAAATTTCTTATTCCAGAGTTAGGTCTAAAGTTCACTGGAAGGATAGATACAAGTGGCTAAGTATCAGCAGTCTTTGACAGAGACAGAGTGTAAGTTCTGATGGTCCGCATTTCTCCTCAAGATGATATAATGCCTTTCAATTCTTAGGGTAAGATTGGGAATATATAAAGAGTCCTTGAAATGATTTGGAAGGTGTTTTGAGATCCTCAGTAAAAGTTGTAAGTCAGCAGATGAACCAGTTAACCATGCATTTGAGGAACAAGCCGACTGGTGAAGAAAATCTTGATGCGGAGAAGAGTTAATATGTGAAGGATCCAGTTAAGTGATTGAGTGGTTAGAGTTAACCCATGTGAATATGTTTGCGCAAAGATTTGGGTCTGCCCAGCACATAGTGCATTGGATTGACCTGACAAGGTACATCTTTTTATGTACACGTTTCTTTCTTGGATGCTGACCTGACTATGGATCAAATCATGATGCGGATATATATGAGCAATGAATTTTAGTTGTGTGTAGAGTAGTGATGAGGATAATAATGAAAATATGTGAATAATAGTGCAGTAACATAGATAAGAGAGAAAAAAGACCTAGGATTCAGAGTTCAAGCATTTAACGGATGCACTTGGCATAAAGGCAGATGCTTAAGTAGTATGTAGTTTCCTGTTGGAGAAAATTATTATAGTGAGCTAGCAGTGAGATTTCATTAGGGTTTAACAGCCCTTAAGGTTTAACAACCCTTATTGTAGTCTTGCTAGGTTTAGGGTTGAGGCAGTGAGCCTACTAAACTTAGTTGTACATCATGGTTGTGAGCCAGCATGTTCTAGGCCTGTGGAGTGACCAAAGCCTGAACATCATTTTTTAAAAGATTGCAATATATACTTGGGAGCTAATCCTCTCCATGGTTTTTCCCTCCTTGGTTTTTCCACATAAAATATTGGTGTTATGTGTCATGCTTTTATCGATGTTGTTTAGTTGTACATTTTGTTTCTATTGGATTATTCTTTTGAAATGGTTAAAAGTAAAAGTGCAAGAAAAGAATTATAGAACACTAATTCACCCACCCTCTCAGTGTTCCTGATAATCAATAGATCTGAGGTCATCCAAATCCAAAGTTTAACCCTCTTATAGTACTCATTAGGAGCATAGATTGAGCAAATGCCCACAACCAAGCCACCTACATCTAAAGTTAACCAAATGTATCTACTGCAAGGTGAATGTCTTGAATCTCTAAGAGGATTTTCCCATTTCCTATTTAATACAATGGCATTACGTCCTTTGCCACTATCATGTTTGGTGGTGAAAGCAATGGCCTCTCTCCACACAAATCTTAAGGTGTTTGCCTTCATAAACCTATAAGCTTTAATTTCTTGTATCGTCAGGATGTCCATATCCTTGTTCTTATTGCAAAATTATCTAACAACATACTTTCTATTCGGGGACTCTAAGCCTCTAACATTCCAATTGAAACAATGAATGTTCTTCATCTAAAACTCTTTTTAGGTTAATTTGGGGTTCTCCCCTTTCCCAGTGCTATCAAAATATTTAGGAATAAGATCATCCTTTCCCTTCTTTCCTAGTTTTACTAAGCTATTGGTTCTTCTCATATTGTTTCTTTTCTTACCTTCCTCTTTTGATTTATCTTCTTCTTGTAAGTTATTCCCCTTTTCTAGCCTCCCCTATGAGATCCTCTTATCTCCAATAGAGGAAACAGCTGCTTTCATGTTCCCTTGTTTGTGAAGTTCAGAATCTACCCTTCAAGGATTTGCCTCTTTCCTATTTTTTTAGAACTCCTACTTCAACTTATCTAAATTATTCCTTTTCTTCGCTACCTCTCTGATCTTGGCTATGGCCAATTGCTGGGCATTTTCCCTCCTTCTCACATTTATAAAACCATTACTAGAGTTATAGCCTTGAATATTATTGTCTGGTGCCTTGGTTTGATCCTCACTAAATTTACTATCTTCAAACTAAGTGTTAGCATGAAGCTGAGTTTCTTTAATTTGAGACACAAAGGATGGGTCCTCTTCCATCAAGCTTTCATTGCCATTTTCTTCCATAAAGAATAAACTAAGGTTGCCATCCTAAGTTCTGTCAGAATCCCCATCATCTTTGGTATCATTGCCTAGGACAATAGAAGCAAGTCCCCTAGAGTTTGGTATAGCATTAGTTTTAGAACTCTCTTCCCTTCCATTTGTTTTCTCCTTCCCAAATTTAGGATTACTAATTTTCCTAGATTGGTTATTCAAAGAATCGAGGGGAGGCCCCTAGATTCACTCTCCAAGGCCCCTGAAGCCCTAGATTCACATTGATTGGCAACATTCTTATCTTTGGCTTCAAAGCCCAAATTGTCTTTTTTGCATTCTTGTTAATGACAAAGCAGTCCCTCCTTTGATGACCATCCATTTTACATAGAAAACATGAGCTTAACCCTCCTAACCCGACAATTTCACAATGAACTATTTTGTTCTCCTAGTTTATTTCAACAATATCTAGTATCTGTGTCTTCGTGTTAAAGGCCACTAATAGTCTTGCATCTAAATGAGGAAGAGTAGTTCTAGTTTCGTCAATCTTTAGAATTTTCCCAAAAGGTTTGATAATATGAGGTAGGATGTTCCAGAATTGAACAGGAACATTTTTGACCAATACCCACCTAGGTGTCCAGCAAAACTGAATTTCCTTATGAGTAGTGTCCAGAGAACAAGCAAAAGCTTTAAACAAAGCTGACCCAATATTCCAAAAAAAAAAAATTCTACAACCCTCCTTTGCATATGATGATTTTAAGGAATATGACAAAAATGGCCGCTTGATCCTATAACTAGTTAAAATTTTCTTATAGAGGGCAAGCCAAGAAAAAGCTTCGGATTTGGGTAAAATAACTTCCTTCCAGCAAAGATTAATAGGCTAGTCCGCCTTCAAGCTAAGTGTAGCACTTCTATAACCTTCCTTTATTGTGTAAGATCCTGACTTGGCTTGTGTCTAGATGATTTCATCTTCCACATTTGCAAAGACAACCATCCTTTTGTCTAATAACATACTCAGCGTTCTCCTTTAATTACATGGGAAGTCACAGTCTTGAGTGCTTTTCCAAGCGATTTTCTAACAGCTCGATCCCCCTTCAATGACCCAATAGTCCATCATAAAGATCCTCCCAACCTAGGAGTTTGGGCTCCCCATTCCAAGAGTCCTCCCAAATATCTACTTTTTGCCCAGAAACCCAAGAAAGCTGAGGCAATAGGATCTCCCTGCTCTTCAAGATAAAATTCCAAATGGCTGACCCACATGGGGGATTCTTGACCATAAATATTCTCTCCTTTTCCACAGAGTCTAAATATTTGAGCCTCATCAAACGAGCCAACTTTCAGTTAGTTGGCAGAAACCAAAGTCATCAACATTTGTATGCAATGTTTGATGGAGTGTGTGGGAAGATTTGACTTCATTCCATTGCTTAAGTTAAAAATTGATAATATATTTTCATTTGTATTGGCTTTTGATAAGCTGCAACTTAGAGAGTGTGGTTGAAGTCAAACACAAATGTCATGAGACCACGTTCCTGGAAGGTCGACTTGGCAAATCATGGCCTTCACAAACAATAGAAAACAATAATAATCTTTTTATTTCTTGTTGGCCACGGCTTGTTGGATTTTGATTGAGTCATGAAATTAAAATCAAAATCAATTGCCTTGGGGAGATTAAATAGTGTCAAATCCACTAATAAAAGATGTAATATGTTTTTTGAGGTGTCACCAGAGAGGGAAATTGAATAGATGGTATTCCTTCAATTTTCATTTTTCCACAACAATATAAACACCAACGACTGGGATAGAAAGTGGGTTGGCTACCAAAAGTTAGTAAAAATTACACAAAGGTGTGTGCAGAGGGGGTGGATACAAAGAAGAGTAAGAATTCCTTGGTAGTTGATTGAAGGATTGTGAAAAGAAGTGTGTTGCAGAGAATACCAGAGGCTACGTTGGAGGGAGAACAACTTGGTTTTTTGCCACAAAGCATTTCAATAGAGATAAGCTTCATTTAAGCACAAATTTATTGTATTTGCAGTGAAAAATTTGAGTAATAAACCATTGAAGGCTGCCAGTAATAAAGTCATTTGAGTTGTGATAAATGAATGGTGAATTTGCACAATTTTGGCTTCCTATAAATGTCATATTTATGTTTACATTGCCCAGATTGCATACTTGAAGTGTTATGTTTAAAAGTGGATATGATTTAGTGATGTTGAGTTCTTCTTGTGATCAATTTGGTGATGTGTTGCTGCTAGCATTGGCTGTCTGGTAAGACCGTGGTGTAGGGGCATCAGGACCTCAGAAGCATATCTTTTGTCATTTTTGGTTTTAGGTTTGTTAGAGTGTTTTGGAGTCTCATAAGGTCATTTTTGACCATTTAGAATCATATGAGTTCATTTTTGGTGTTTTAATTGGGTTTTTGATTTACAAGTGTAAAGTTGCCAAATGTTGCTAGGAGTTGTCATGCAACTTGGACAAGTTGCCAAAAAGAAAGAAACTATTGCATGCAAACAAGAAACTATTACTTATCATTGGGATCAGTTGTAAATGGATGAATACACCTTCAAGTGTCAAAGGGAAGTGTGAAAAACTGATTTTTGAAGTTCTTGGTTAATGAAAGCAAGTTTTTTCCTATGATTTTTAATGTTCCAGTCTGTTCTGCTTCATTGTATGGCCTATACGGCCCATTTAGTGATCAGAAACTGATTGGAATTCGTTGGCATGTGAATCTACTTTATTTTTATTTTTGTTGCATTGATTTTCATTGAGTTTTTAGTAAGTTATTGCATTTTTCCTTAAAACTGCCAAAACCATACCTAGGGTAACTGGTGAGGCAAAATAATTATGTAACTCGGCCTCCCACTGTGGGAAAATCACAAAAACAGGTGGGAAGGTCTTTAATAATGCAATCTACCATGTTTTAAGTTTGCAGGGCCCCAAGACAAAGGTGGAACGTGTTTTGTTTCACCATTAGGTATGATTTCTGAGTGTATCAGGCCCTCTAGCAGCAGTGAAGGCAATTTTGAATGAAATAAGGAGTGATTTGGGTTCTTTGTGATTGGTGAAAGTGTTGGAAATGTGTGAAGAAGTCTTACAGACCTGTACCATGGGGTTTTGAGCATTTTTGAAGGGTTAATACAAGTCATTTTATGACTGTCCCGAGAGGACTATTTTGCAGTGATAAGCATGGTGTTATTGTCCAAGCAAGTTGGTACTTTGAATGAGTCTTGGTAGTTAATACCTGATGGAAAAACCTTTGAAATGTTGTAAGGAGGCCTTCAAGTCAGTGGTTGAGGGTTTGAAGAAGTCTTTATTAATTTGGCTTTAGGCCATTAATGTTGCCTTTCCTAGTTTGAATAACACAAGTCTTGTAAGCCTCATGAATTGTTGCATTGTTGAGCCTCCACAAAGATGTTGTTATGAACATTCAAGCCTCAAGACAAGTCTGCCATGAAGTCTACACTGCTCCAAGCTGTGTTGAATCAAGCCTCAAGAGTTCAATGATTAGGGTCTAGAGTGGAGCACTTAGGTGCATCAAATGAAGTTGGTGTAAAAACCTCATCATTTTGAGTTGTTTTCCAGACCGTCAAGCTAGGTTGCATCAATTGTCATACCATAATTTTCTACATCCAAATACCTAGTAATATATATAAATATATAGACATAACATGATTGTTCTAGGGGATGCTACTACTTCTTTCATAAGAGAAGAGTGCTACTCTCCATCAAAAGCATGGGAAGAGTTAATCTAAAAAACTATTAGAGATAAATACTAGTTAGTTTTTGACTTCTCTCGTCATCATTAAGGGATTAAGTATTAGTTCAATTGTAATTATGATTAAGGGTTGAGGATTAAGGGACTGTAATGAACTGTTAACCCCACTGCCACATGGACATTCATTTGAAAGACTATGAAGTATTTAAAATATGGGTGTTGCAGCAATTGAAGTCCTATTCCATACCCGAAAGCAATTATCACGTTCATCCATGCATTTTGTATATGTATGAACTACAATTATCACTACTCAATTCATGGTGATAATCAACATATCTCATGTGTTGAATAGTGATAAGGCAGAGTGTCATTTATTACAATATTTCTATAGTAATGACGTTACACAAATATCAATTCCCAATCATATCTATCTCAATGCCCTTGACAAGATAATAGGCAAGAACCCAAATCTAAAATGTCATTCAGTGTAATTTATATGTTTATATCATAATAATACTCACATGCACACACATATCAATGATAGATGCACCCTAGTCAATACTACCTAAAAACCAAAAAGTTTGTTCACATATCATACTCAACTTATGGAATTATATTAATGTGGTTATTGTGAAGAAATATGATCACTGTCCATTTTGCACACATTAGTTCACATAGTAAGAATACTAGGTTCAAATTCAACTACCATTATAATTACCCTCATACATTTCATCATTGGCAACAGTTAGTCAAAATCAACTCTTTAAAAAGGATCACCATGCCCTATTGAAATGATAAGGTTCCCATTAGGATAAGTTAACAGAGTCAACTAGTAAAGAGTGGTTCCAAAAGGCATGTATATTAATAATTCTGACAATGTTAGCTCATCAACCAAGAGCTCTCAGTTAAGGTCTTTAACTATTTCTAGTTAACCTCCATACCTTATACCTAACCACTAATATCATGCAAAATATAGTCCTTAACATGGTGAAACAACACATCCTATATCATGAAACCTAAAATATCAGTCACAACATACAAAAATTAAACCATTAGAGTGTTTTAATACAGCATGTTACAAGTGATCATATGAGTTGTAGCCTAAACCACTATAGGGTGACCTCCTCCTTAAAGATTAGCCACCGATGCACAAAGGTAACACCTTTATCTCCTCAAGCCTTCAACCAATGTTCTATATGAAAATAAGTGTATCTAAGGGAATGAGTGGCTAATCAAACACTAATAAGTTTATAATTCTCTAATTTGTACCAACAAAAATCAACTACATGGGTAAGCTATTCCATTCCAAGGTGTGTCCGACCTTCATAGGGTAGTTGTTAGTTTTAAGATTCCCTAATTAAGATACCTTGGTATACCAGCATTAGCATATCATACATGTCAATGTGAGATTACTCTAATCAACCCATATAGTTCAAGTATGGATCTAAATTCATGGATGTAATTTCTCAATACAAATATCTATGATTTTCTATAGCTCAAGAAACACTCTAAGAATGTGATTGGAGAGGAATAGCATAAGAGACTATAATAAAACATTCATCTTAGTAATAAAAATTCAAGACATCTATTTATTTTAGGGATTCTCATTTTAAAAACAAGGGGCTTTTCCTACTAGGTATTTTGAAGATATAAAATGGATGGTGATGATGATGGAAGGTCTTTATGTTAGCACTCTATAAAATTTCAATGTTGCTAGAATAACTTCTCTTTTGGAACTTGTTAATAACTTGCCTTGGTTCAAAATGGTTAATATTAGTTAATGCTCTCCTCACCTACTACACATTGCTTTATGTTTCTCCTACCTAGACTCTTGGGACCTTTTTCAATACATTTTTGCTTGTGCCGCTCTATTGGATATGTATTTTTAAATGTATGTATTCTTTGAGGGCCTTAATGGTTGGATGTGGCCCCTCTCTCTCATATTTAATATATAAAAAATATATAATAATATATATTTTAAATGGGCACAATAAATCGAGTGCCCTCCCTTATCTTCACATGTCGGCTGTTGGGGGATTAAATAAAACCATATATATGTTCCTCCTCTGTTACCACCATTATTCAGTTGTAAGATGTTTGGTTGTTAATATAGCAAAGGCTCATCTATGGTGGAACACAAATGAATGATGACAAAACAGCCAAAGAATGTGCTATTGAGGGGGGTTCTATTCTCCATCTTGTTCTGGCATTGCGTGGTGGTTGGTAATGGAATTGTTTAGAAATATATTTTTATCAAGCACCGATTATAGTCGTCATTCTTCTGTATGCAGCAAGTCATAATTTATGTTCTTTGTATCCCTATTATTGTCAAGGCTTGTATTTGGAAGGAGTGAAGAGATATTTTTAAATGAAAGGAATGATTTTTTTTTAACCTAAACACTTGCATCTTTAAGAGGGGTGGAGGGGTATTCTTTATAGGAAAATAACAATATTATTAATTTAAATGTACTAATTATGATTTGATATTTTTACACCATAAAGATTTTATTTGTGGAAAGTTTTGATTTTTCACATTATTGATTTTTAGTGACTTGAAAATGGTTTAATAGCAAGTTAGAAAGTTGTTTGTGGCATAACACAGTCCCTACTAGCAATGGATAACATTCATCATCTCTATTGCAGGTTATATTGAAGCCCTCTTCGAGCACCAAGCCAAGTGGGGGATCAAGTTCTTGAAATTTTCCACTAGGTCATACCTTCTCATAGAGTAGATTGGTTATTTACAATGAAGTTGGGCATCATTTAGTATGTTTAAGCTATGGTTATTTTACTATGAATATATAGAATCTATGTATCAAGAACCATTAGTGCTAGTAGCTTTACTATTAAAAACATGGAAATAGAAACAACAGTGCCTCTAGAAGGTTTTTGTTAAACATCCCATGTGGGATTTTCTAGTCTACACCCTAATAATGTTTTTGATAGCAAGCCCTCCATAATGGAGTAGGCAAAAATATGGTTTTTTTTTTCTTGGTTGAATATAATAAGTATGGCCCCTAAGGCAAATTTCATTGATAAAAAAATCAAACAATTCTTAAGTAAAATTAAATAATGTAAAAAATAAAACAAGTGTCCATGTACTGGCAAGTACATGGCTTTGTAGTATTGTAATAATCACATTTATTTTGTAACTAAGAAATATTAGAATTTTGGAAGATTATAAATTGTATGATAATAAGTATTTTAATTTTTTTTATTATATAAGTATTTTAAATTTTGATTATTATAGTGTATTACATTAATTAATGTATTAAATTTTAATCTAGTATAGATATATTAAATCTATCTATATTAAAAAAAAATATATGTGGTATTTTATTTTTATAATAGTTGGATTTTTTTTTAATTTAGAACTAATTTGAAATTTTATTTATTTTTACTTACTTAAGTGATATTTTATTTAGTTAAAGATATATTTTATAAATAATTATTATGTAAATAAAAATAACTCACAAAATGGTGATTTTATTCTTGATTATTAGAGCATGGGTAAATATATTCTTATACAAATGATTGGTATCGTCAATGAGTTATTTTACATCAGTTTGTTTTTTAAAACTACTAATGAAACTTAATCTATGTAATGATGGATTACTAGCAAGACAATTTTAAAGAAAAACTAAGTGCCTGGGTTAGAAGCATTGAACTATTTCTATGTGTAACTGTGATTTTGAGAATAAAACTAAGAGATCTTTGTCCATCGTTTGTTGCTTAAGCTAATAACACAGCTCAATGTTTTGTCTACATGCCCTGATTACACTTGTAATTTTTCTATTGTTTAATATATTTTTCCAGTTATTACTTAACTATTATTTGAGAGCAACAACCAATTATTTATGTATACACTCTTCAGTTAAAGTTTAGATATTTAGTTGCTTCTACATATAGATGAACACCCAAGTTTTAGTTCCTATACATATAGAACACTCAAGTTTTAATTCTAAATTTCTAGCAAAAAGCATGATTCTAGGAAACAATATTGTCTTTGAGATTTTGTTTTTGTGTTACTTGCATCTAAGAAAGTGTAATGCCTATGTAGTCATGCATTTAATATTTTTAGCCCATTTCTCCATGTTTTAGCAAAGAGCATGTTTCTAGAAAATAATATTACCCTTTAGATTGCATTGTTTTGTTATTTGTATCTAAAATAGAGTAATCTTTGTAGTTGTGCACTTAATATTTCTATCGCATAATTTTTATTCAAAAAATAGTTAAATTGATTGTTTATTCAATAATGTTGGATATGGACACTAATTAAAAGACATAAGTGACATAAACTCTCCCTCTAATATACTAATTTTTCACACAATCTAGTTGCTTTAGTCGTGAGACCCCCAAGCTATCTTGTTGAATCACTGCCAAAATATATATGGAGTTTTGTGGTGAATGTCAGATTCAGAACTTTCTTTTAATTAACCGATAGGCTTATTAGTGGCAGGTTTTTGCTCCCAGAAATCGTTGGACGCAGAAATGTCAGACGTCGGAAAATGTTTTCACCATTAGGGTTTGTCATTTTTGCGGGCCGATAACTATTAGTTTGCGAATGCTCACTCTCTGGTTGCCCAATCCTTGCATCATTATAGACAATATAAGTGGGCAATTCCCCAATGTACCTAAGAAGGGACTTGCATCACTGGTACTGATAGTTGGAATCATATTTGCAGTTTCTCTGGCAATTTTACTAGTAGCAGCGCATTTGTTTTACAGAAAATTTCAAGATGGGGCTCTTTGCAGGAATGTCAGATTCAAGGACAATAGCTATCCCAGTGATGAATGGCCATGGTGGCTAACTATATTTTAGAGACTAAGTTTCACAAGCACAGAAAAACTACCCAGCATAAAGGAAAGCAACATCATAGGAATGGGTGGAACAGGAACCGTTTACAAGGCAGAGATGCCCGGTGGTGAGATCGTTGCAATGAAAAAGCTTGGAGAAGCCATGAAAATGCCAAAGATTACAAGGACCCAGGCTTCCTAGCAGAGGCAGATGTCTAGGGAACGTTAAGACATAGAAATATAGTGAGACTGTTGGCCTACTGTTACAACAATCTTGGAAATGTAGTACGCCATACAATACCCTTCACCACATACAAGAAGCCGTGGATTTTAGACAGGCAATGAAGATAAAAACCTATTTGAAGACAAAATAGTATTCCATTCTTTACAAACTATGCGAAAGTGGGAGATGAATTGCAAACATGAATTCCTTAATATGCCGAGGTAGCTCAGATACACCATGCTGCTCTCTGTCTCCTTGTCTCCTTCAGCTCTAGAAATAAAATTTCCCATCATAACTTTTAGATCCCACACCGAGGTAGCTTAGATACACCATGCTGCTCTCTGTCTGATTGTCTCCTTCAGCTCTAGAAATAAAATTTCCCATCATACTTTTCAGATCCCATGCTTCCCGTTCATGGATCATATTCCTTCAATCCTGGATGAAGTATGCTCTATATTTCCTTTCTCTGAGTTCACCAAGCTCCCAGATTCACTCATTTTTATAGGTTTTTGGCATGGAAATCTTTGGTTAAGGGGCATGTGGTTAAGCAAACCTGATATGGAGAATTCTAAAACATAATTTTAAAAGGATAGAAGAAAATACTTGCAATTCAGATCTCTTATTAAAATAATACCTTTTGAAAATATGCCTTGGAAAAATGTGTTTGATGAATGTTGTAAAATTTTTTACATGGACTCTACATTGTAGATTTATGATACCATTCTTGCATCCTGCATAATTTGAGATATCCTAACTCTAACCCTAAGCATAATTCTAACACCAAGCCTAACTTTAACCCTAACCTAGCCCTAAATTCTAACCCTAACCCTACTACTAACCATAATTCTAATCATAATCCTAACTATAATCTAGCCCTAACCCTATTTCTAATTTTAACCTTAAACCTAACCATAATTATAACCCTAACCCTAACAATAGTCTTAATGAATGTGTGAATGAATATTGGCATTCACTCTATGTACATGTATGTATGTGTGTACATATGTGTGAAAAGTTAATTTGGGCACACTTTGTCTAAATTGATGCATGTGGAAGTAGATTATATGACAAAGAATGCACACACAATACATCATGAAAAGTACCCTCACCAATAGCAATAGATCCCTTTCCAATCATATTCATATAAGTATTATTACCCATCAAAATAGGTGGCATATCAGAAGTCTCAAAAGTAGAAAATATGGACTGTGAGGAAGCCATGTGATGAGAGACTCCTGAATCAATAAGCCATTTACCTTTGTATTTTTCAACCCCATTAGCAATGCATGCATGTCCTTTCTCAGTAGATCCTGACTATTTTGATGAAGGAGTAGGAGATTATGAACTAGAAATCAAAGCAAAACGACTTACATTGAGTTTTTAAACAAGATTCCTCAACTCATCTATCTATTTGATCTTGGATGATGTGTTTTGATTTGGTTGGAATCGATTGGTTTTGTATGATTTGTTTGATTTGATATGATTAAGGTAGGATGATCGACTTGGATGAGTAAATGGGATAACTTGATCAAGGTTAATTTTGGATGGAAGGTAAGGTATGATGAAGAAGAAGATGTATCTATGTGAGATGGTTAATGGGTCACAAGCAAAGGTTAAAATGAATGTCATGGGGATAGCCTAATGGAGTTATAACATTCTAATGTCAAATGTAGATAAGATTTTGTGATTTTGAGGATGTGAGTGGTGGTCAAATGAGGTGATGAAATTGGGTCAATGTCTGATTTTGATAACAAAAGTGAATATCCTCCGATTTGTATGACTTCAAAAATAGGTGCTAAGACAAAAGGTAAAAGCGTTGACAAATGAATCTACGTGTTGATAGATGACATGTACATGTTAAATCCATTGGTCTAAGCGCTAAAGTTGTAGGTATAAGCATTGGCAGATGATGTAAGTACTAGTTGGTGTTTGATAGGCACTAAAGGAAAATTCATTTCAGTTTTGATCTAGGTGGTAAACAATCATGTAAGGGCACTGATACTCATGTTGCAAGTGCTATGGGAAAGCTGCATGCGCTAATGGAGTGTGTTTTGGTTTTCAAGATATTTGTTGGGTTGACTTGGTAAGAGGCATTCAAATAAACAACCACAATGGTTGATTTAACAATTTTGGGAATAAGGTTGATGGATTTCACAGGTATCACATGAAAAGACATGCCAAGGAGTTGATCACAATCCTATATTATTCATGTGGGAGTGACATACCTTGTGGATCTCATGAAATGGTCGTGGATCAATCTCAACTCAAATTAGAGAAGTGATTCTCACTCTCATTAATACCATAATGCTATAGCTTGGATAGATAGGAAATATATGGTCATGTACCACCATATACCCCTTACCTTGGAGACTTTCATCTTGCCCAAAGTATCCCCTATCTCAAGTATAACGATACGTGCATGAGCTTCTTCCCCTCCTACTACAACGGTGCACCACAAGGTGTGACAGCTAAAGGTTTTAACTAGGTTCAACAAGTTGCTAGGGGATGTCCCAATATATGCTAGGTACAGGAGATGAATCTATGAAGGGGGGTGTCCCAAGCATCCAACCAAGAGTGCCAACCAAACCAAATCTTGGCGGATTGATGGTCTCAAGGTTTTTACTTAGATTGAATGGGATCCTTCCTTTGAAATGAATCTTTCAATTCTCATAACATTTACATATCACGCTAGAACATGTGGTTGAGGTTGTCCCCACAGTGATGAAATCTAAGGTAAGCCTCATAAGGGGGAGGAATGTTGATCACTTTTTATCCCCAAGATCACGTGAAGTGCAAGGGAAGAGGATATGTGAACAATACCCTAGGATCAACAAAATAACAAAGAGTGTTCAAGGAAGGTTTTTGATCCCCAAGATCACCCAAGGGTGTGAGGGGAGAGCACACACCTTCGTATTACTCAAAAACCATGACAAAAAAATTAATTTACCACCTAACTAATTTAGTGTCTAATTCTAGTTGAGAAATTGGTCTTTGACATGTGGGGCTGCAAGCACAAATCGTTAGTACTATTTGAAAACAAGCATCTTGGCCAATCAGAATATGCTATGAAATCAAAGATTAGTTGAACAAAATGATGACAAATTGAAAGTTAGTCCCAAATAGACATAGGCACTAAAAAAATCTATGTTAGTGCTCATGGAGACACGTGCTAAATAGGCAGTAAAAGCGCTAAAATAGAGACTATAAGCGCTAAATCAGTGATTTTTAAATGTTATAATTGTTGTTTTAAGCATTGAAACAAGATGTAGAGGTGCTAAAAAAGAAGCCCTAAGATCTAATCTAGAGAGTATAGGTGCTACAATAGAAAAATAAGTGCTAAAATACTGAAAACAAAGACTTAAACATGATCATATGGGCATTGATTCCTTCTATGCAAATGTTGATCTAACGCCGTGAGAATGATAGCTTGTAATTTTGATAAAACCTACAAAACAAAATGTTAAAATCCTGCAAAACAATTTGTTAGACATATTAGGGGAAGAAACATAAATCAATTTGAACCATTAAGCATGAAATGATGTTTTAAATAAAGGTTAAATTGACTTGAAAATAGGTGCTAAACCATGGAATATGGGCGCTAAACTACAAAGGACTCTTGCAGATAGAATGTTAGTAAATAATTAGTCTCTAAAATTTGTTGGTTGGGCACTGAATCAGTGTTGGAAGAATGATCACTTGTAAATTTCCTAAAACCTTCAAAAATAGAATGCTAAGTTCTGTAAAACAGGTCATTAAGGGTCATTAGAAGCCAATAAAATAAGATTAATCCATTTAAACATGAAACTTTAGCCAAGACAACAATAGAAACTTCACTAAATTAGGCAGTAATCCATGATATACAGGCGCTACTTCATGGTGTTTCGGTGGTAATCCATAAGCAATAGGCATTGAAAAGGTGAAAGTTTGCCACAATAGGAAACATGACCTAGGCACTATCCAGAGAGGTAGAGGCACTAAATGGTGAGGTGTAAGCATTGATCCACAGGTGAAAGGATGACTATAAATTACACAACAAAATTAGACAAAAAATTCACAAAAATTAAAGTTAGGGAGGTGGGTGTCCTACCGAATGTGCCTAAAATATGAGTATTAAAGAGATAAACATAAAAGAATGGTTAGACAAGCCTAATTCACCCTAATTCATCAATCTAAGTCACCTCAAGACTAGGATAAAGATAAATACACTAAACTAACTAAATTGCACCCTATCCACTATGCAATGCTCTTGATTTACCCTAAGATATACTAGATTATATGCAAATTGCTATTGCTATGTCAAGTGCTCAATGAGACAGAATTTCATTACATTCAAATTTCTTGTTGGAAATGGAGGGGAAGGGCTCAATTTATAAGTTTTTAGAGGTGAGGATCGAGGGCTACGATTAAATTTGAGGATCAAGAGCTCACATTGCTTGAAAATCCTCAAACAAGGAGAATTCGACAAATGGCACAAGGAGATTGCATGAGAATGATAGTCCAAAATTCAAGGGAAGATCAAGGGTTGAGATTGAATGGTTGAATTAATGGATGGCTAGGATTGGGTAGGTGTATGACATGTAAGGCCTTATTTATGAAAAGACATGGTTAGAATTTTGTGAGAAATTTAAAATTGGGAGGAGAGGACAAGTGGAGTTTTAAATTCCATGCAATAGTGTCACATGTAATTTAAAATTAGAGGAATAGTGGAAATAAGGAAAAGTATGACAAAAGGAAGATTTTCCCATACTTCCAAAGTACCACTTGTTATGTACATGCATGTACATGAGATGACAAGTGGCATTCTAGAAGCATGGGGGAAAGGGGTAATCTAGGTTTAAGTTTAATTAACCCATGTGCACATATTTAGAAGAAATTAATGATTAATTACAAAAGTAATCAAAGTGGACAAATTAGGTAATTAAATAAATAGTTATATTTATTTAATTTTTTGGAGATGAATGTGAACTATAGTCTTTAAATGGATATTTGATTTTTGGACTATAGTAGAAGGAAGTGATTTTTTTTTGTGATGGGAAGAGATAGGAAAATATTAAGTAGATAATTATAAATTATTTAATTAACATATGTGTTGGATGGAATAATGGAAATTTTTAAATTTTAATTGATCCATTGTGCGAATAATGATGGAAAGTAGTTGACAATTTTAAGGTGTCTACATTTCTGTCCCAAGTGAGTTCTCTTATAGCAGTGGTATACATCTTGATATGTGAATTAGGATCTCCTTCTCCTTTGAACTTTGGAAGATCCAACAATAGTCATGGTAATATCACACTTCTTATGGTCATGTCGAGTGGTTCCTTCAAATATTCCAAATATGTCCCTAAAAAGGCCCTTTGTGATTGTGGAGTTGATAACATTAACCCCATGGGTAGGCTTTGATAATGCAATGCCATAGCTTTATTCACTTGACTACCTTGGACTATTTGAGCATTTTGAATTGGAGGGTTTCCATTCGAGAATGCGTCGTTACTCCCATTTTGTGATTAGTAGTTAAGGTAAGGGGGATTCTCAGACGCCTCCTGGTCTTGTTCGACTCTAATGTGTTCTTGTGACTTTTGCCTTCTCTCTGGGATGTGTTGTTCTTCTTTGAGAGTCCTAATTCTTTTCAATAATGTTCAGATGAGATCTGCAGGTGTAGGGCCTCTTGGCACTTCCTCATTTCTAGGGACCTCATTTCATAAGTTGTCATGGTGCAAGCATAACTATTGATGAAGAAGAAACAAAATCAGATGAGGTGATAAAGTAGATGAAGACTAAGACCTCAAAAGCCTCAAAAAACTAGCAAAAAGGGGCCCTCTGACAAGAATAGAGTTGGGAAAGGATTAAAGCAAGAAGAGATTCAGCTAGAGGAAGCTACTATAAGTCTTGAAGATGTTCTCAAATCCATAACAATTGACTAAAATATGAAACCCATAGCTCAGTTGTATGATGAATACAATGATCCAGACAAGAGAATTATTGAGACTATTGTTGTAGACTATCTAAACATCTACAACAAGGCCCTAATTGAAATTACTACCGATCTATTGCACAACCTGGGTAACGTAACAAGTACAAGAAAAGAAATAGCTATGGAAAAAGATGTTGAGCTGAGAGAGCACTCCTTGATACGATTATGTCCAGGGATCACTTCGAAGGAGAAGATCAAAATCTCAAAAGAAATTAAAGATGCCTTCAAAACCAAGAAAATAATGAACTTGTTGATGTTGGGAGAAATTGACAAAGTGGTTAAGGAAACATAGGAAATCACCTTGGCAGCATTATAGAACAACAATATTCCCACTATATGTGACAACAAAGAAGCAAATGATGAGGACATATCTCCATCAGAAATAAGCCAAAATCAAGAATCTGAAAAGAGTGATCAAGTCTACAACATTGATACAGTGGATATGACACATCAAGGCAATATTGAAATTGATTCACCTTCTATATAATAGGATAAAGGTGAAGAGATCAAGGAAGAGAAGAAGGACTCCACTCTAGAGAAAAAACATAGATCAACAAGAAAATAAGGGCATAGAACCTGTAGATCAAAGTCAAGGAGAAATATCAGAGAATGCAAGAGACACAGTGGATATCTCTAATAGGCAACAAATGGTAGAGGAATTTGTACTCCCTCAAGGCCCAATCAACTTGGCCTCATTGTCACCTTTCCAAAAGTTCAAGCTAGTATCTTTGGTTCAGGCCAAAGCATAGGAAGAGTTGTTACAATCACATGGTCAAGATAACAAATTGATAAATGAAACATCTACTGTCTTGGAAAAGCTACTAGTGCCATCACTTCAAAGGGATATCTCATTATCCCCTACTGAAAATCTCGAGAAGCTATTAAATTTTGTAAGTATACATTTTGAATCTTTTGAAAAATCTGCGGAAGTAAAAGTAAGGAAAGAAAGTGATGATATAATATTGGTTGCAGTGAAGAGCATGATAGATCAAGACAAAGTTTTTTTAGATAATGGAATCAAGAACATACAAAATGCCATTGAAGAATCCAACAAAATATACAAATTTTGTTTATCCTAGCCAAAGATCACAAAGGAACTATAAGATAAAATAAAAGACTTAGAACTCAAACTGTTGAACATCTCTAAGAAATATAATCCAGTAGCCGAGTTAATAAATGCCAAAGAAACATAAGTTACAAATATCTATAATGATCTAAATACTCTAAAGAAGAAAAAGGGAGAGTTCAAAGACAACTTGTGCTAGCTGAAATGATTGATAAGTCCAAAGATTGATTCCATGACCAATTTGGCAGATGAGGCACGAAATATCAAGGACAAATTGACACACCATCAGATCCTCAGAAGGTAGAAAAGATAGTATTTTTAATAAATAGCCACATCTAAGTTCTAGAAAGTGCAAGAAACAGATGTAATAGAGAGATAACACTAATAAACACTATCTATAGTGACATTTTACCTTCAAACACAAAATAAGATAAGGATTGTGCTTACAAATATGCGGTAGAGTATATAAATTTTGGAAATTTTGGATTTTGGATCATACCCTTTGCCATTGTTGTCAAAGGGGGAGAAGTGGACCAATGAAAAATGGATAATCATCTCAAGGGGAGTAAGGAAGCACAATGGACATAGTAAAAGGGAATAGTCAAGCATTTTTCACTAAGTGTTGCCATCAATGCAGAAGGGGGAGATTGTTGGCAAGAGAAACTGCTCTAGTATGGATCTATATGTTGTCATTGATGGAAACAAAGCTCATAGATTCTATCATCATGACAGGAAGAGATATCTTCAGAAGAACATATTAGATTACAAGTCTGGTTGTCATGAAATGGATAAGTATGGAAAGTATGCAGAGAAGAAGACAGAAAGTCTGCAAGTATGCCTCTGCAGATAATGATCTAGTAATGCGGTTCAAGTATGATGTTTGTTGATGTTTGATAATATTATGCCTCAGAGATTAAGTCCTTATTCTCTCTAGAAGTCATCTTGAACAAATGTCTAAGTCCGGGAAAGCAAAGGTATATCAGGAACAACGAACAGGGTCTAGTGCAGAGGTCTGCATTCCTCCATAGTTAAGTATTTTGTTATGTAGTTTTGAGGTTTTGTAAAGACTTATATGAAATGTCTTATTCTAGAGTTAGGTCTAAAGTTCAATGGAAGGATAGATACAAGTGGCTAAGTATCAACATAGTCTTTGACAGAGACAGAGTCTAAGTTCCGATGGTCCGCATTTCTCCTCAAGATGATATAATGCCTTTCAATTCTCAGGGTAAGATTGGGAATATATAAAGAGTCCTTGAAATGATTTGGAAGGTGTTTTGAGATCCTCAGTAAAAGTTGTAAGTCAGCAGATGAACTAGTTAACCATGCACTTGAGGAACAAGCCGACTAGTGAAGAAAATCCTGATGAAGAGAAGAGTTATTATGTGAAGGATCCAGTTAAGTGATTGAGTGGTTAGAGTTGACCTATGTGAATATGTTTGGGCAAAGATTTGGGTCTGCGTAGCACATAGTGCATTGGATTGACTTGACAAGGTACATCCTTTTATGTACGCATTTCATTCTTGGATGCCGACCTAACTATGGATCAAATCATGATGCAGATATATATATGAGAAATGAATTTTAGTTGTGTGTAGAGTAGTGATGAGGATAATAATGAAAATATGTGAATAATAGAGTAGTAACATAGATAAGAGAGAATGATGACCTGGGATTCAGTGTTCAAGCATTTAACGGATGCACTTGGCATAAAGGCAGATGCTTAAGCAGTATGTAGTTTCCTGTTGGAGAAAATTATTATAGTGAGCTGGCAATGAGATTTCATTAGGGTTTAATAACCCTTATTGTAATCTTGCTAGGTTTAGGGTTGAGGTAGTAAGCCTACAAAATTTAGTTGTACATCATGGTTGTGAGCCAACATGTTCTAGGCCCGTGGAGTGACCAAGCCTGAACATCATTTTTTAAAAGATTGCAATATATAATTGAGAGGTAATGTTACACCCCATGTGTTTCTATCTACTTACTATTTACCTAGTTTGGTTAATTTGTTTGGAAAGTGAGTGATTATGGATTTCTGTAGCTGTATATGTGTTTTTATCCATTTACTATAGATTGGATATTTTCTAAAAATTGAAGTATTTATGAATCTTGCATCTATGTGTGCTATCTATTTTGAATGCAATATGATGAGACAAAGAATAATGCAATGCCTTGTATTAAATGTGGTTATTGTTAATTAATGATTATGTTTTGATCAGTTAACTACTCTTGCGATGATCTAAGTGGATGCAGGAATAGGTTGTCCCTCCAGAAAAGAGGGGAGGTATCACTCAGGAGAAGGACTTGGTCTGGTAAATGTAAAAGAGAAGCCTACATTGAGCAGCACACACTCACATCCTATTTGACTTAGGTTGAGTCGAGTCAGTGTGGGTAGAGGTAAGTGAGAAGAGTTATGTATCCTGAGTCTTGATTGGATGTTCAAACCTGAATGTTGTTATGTTTTTGGTTTCTCTGAGTTAATTAGTGATCGTGCAAGTCCTCGATGCATTCTTATACGTGAGTCGATATCAGCATGAATATATGTAGGTATATGTACCTACGTATATTTATGAGCATATTACTCATAGGTATGGAAATGTCGTTTGGCTTATGCATGAATTATCATCTCTTTTGTGATAAGCCTATGAAGATTTTACGACTTTATATGCATTTCTTCATTATGAGTTATATTTGATTTTATGATGATAAAATTATACATATGTAAATATATATAAATGTATATTTATCTTATATCTATATATGTATTTATTATAAATATTATTATTATTTTCTCTTAATTGTAGAAATATAATTTTATCATTTTACAGAATTTGATTTTCATAAATATTGTTTTATGGTAAGCAAAACAATAAATTTATATATATAATAGATTAAATAAAAATATATATAGTAATAATATAAGGGTAGTTTTCTTTTAAAAGGTAATAATAATAATAAATATAAAAAATAAGTAATAAGAATTAAAAGTTTTTAATAAAAAAAATTATTATTATAAAAGTATAATAATTAAGGCAAGGTTTTAGAGTGCTTTTAAATAAGGGGGATACATATCTTATTTAAGTCTTAATGGATATGTATTAATTCTTAAAGGCACGTGGGCCCTTTCTTTAAAACCTCTTAAACTTCTTTTTACTTGTTAAACTTTTAAACCATTTTGGCTTACGGGCTCCTTAAACCTTGTGTTTAGTTAATAATTTTAATTTTATATTTTATATTTTATTTGTAATTTTTATCTAACACCTTTTTTTTAGAAGGTTGTTTGGATTTAAAAACTAAATTTAGATTTTGATTACCATGTCTCTATAGTGTCAACATAGTTGAGTTGATTAAGCACATTGACATTATATAGACATTATATGGACATTTTTCAATTGGTTGTGGTATAAAAGGGGGTACTCTCCCTCATTTTCAGGGGCACCATTTTCTAATCAAGAGCTTTTCTTTTTCAAATTTAAGTTTTGCATTTGTGTCGAAAATTTGTTGTTTTGTTAAGTGGATGTAATTGGAAACGTGATCTAGAGTATTGGAAGGTCGTTAGCAAGAAAGAATCTGATCCATTTGGAGCTATATTCTCAGGCATGTGAATTATTTCTCCTTCTTTATGATTTTCATGTTTTTAAAATATTATATGATGTATTATTGTTAAGTGATTGCAATATTGAATTATTGTTGTTAATGTCTTTTGATTGTATAATAGTTTAGGTATATATGGATATATATATTTTTCTAGATAGTAAACTTGTATTGTGAATGTGAGATAGTGTCTATGGTTTGGTTTTTGCCTAGATAGTTTTCTGAATCAATCATTGATTGGTATTTATATAGGAAAATTGTACAAGGGGAAAGATAGTGAGAATAGGACTCAAGTGGTATTACTTTGATATATGTATCCTAGTAAAGCATGCAGTAGGTTAACCTTGGGATATGTGATCCATGGAAGAGCTAGATAACCTAGAATAGAGTTTGATGTAATTGTTCAGTGGGGATATTCTTGGTATTTGTTAATCCATGGGAAGGGGATATTCCTGGTATTTGTTAATCCATGGGAAGGGGATATCCTATGTGTAGAGAATGATACATTTGTTAAGTGGGGTTATTCCTAGGATTTTTTGATCCATGGGGAAGGGAATAACTTTTGTATAGAGATTGTTGTCTTTCCCAATCGAGATAGAAGGGTGGGTGAATATGAGACAAGAAAACTTTGGCCAAAGTGGTGTAAATTGCCAACGTTTACACTGTCTAGGTTCACTGTGATCCAGGTTTGCATTTCTAGTAGGGATTTCATATTTTGATGGTTGTAGCCATATTATGATAGTACTAGTTAATGTAGGACACAACACCTTGCTCAAATTAGGCCTATTTTATTTGGGATTACCATAACAATCTCTTCATCGAAGGGTAGGGCCATTTACCAGTTTGGTAAATGTGTGGGGGACCGCAGTTAGTCCATGGTTGGAGGTAAATCACCTGAGTGATGCTTCCCCTCATGCAGTTGGTGGCCGGGAGTATTAAAGACAAAAAGTATACAAATATGTGATTCTATTTATTAGTTAAGATCTTGAAGCTTCTATGTAATTTATGAAAAAAGTTGAATAAGTTGAATATTCAAATTATTTTTATTGAGAAAATGTAATTTGGTTATGCAATAGAAGTTTGAAATATGTTTCAAATGTACATTATATCAAATGTTTAGAGGAAAATTTTTATTATTCCTATTATGAATTCAGGAATTTATTTACTTTCAAGTTAAAATTGGTCAATCTTAGTTGGTAGAACAAGTGGCATGTTACACATGGTATCAGAGCTAACCAGGTTCAGCTCTGGAACCTATGTGCTCACTATGGTATGAGAGTCCAAAAGTGAAATTGGTTTTATGCGAGAATGGAATAGTAGACTAACCAAGAAAATTATTTGAAGGACTATTATCCAACACCTATCAAGTCAGTGGTTAAGAGTAAACCAACTGAGGAATTAAGGAATCCATGAGTCAATTTAACTCTATTGAGGATGCATAACGGAAAGATCCTGAGACTTGGATTAAAAAGGTAAAACCTTGATCAAATGTTATTAGACTAAGAACTCAAGAAGAGCAGTGTCTATATGAATTCAAGATCACTTTTATATCTCAAGAACTTAAGGATGGGAAGATCCTAAAATAATCAACCAGGTGCAGAAGCAACTAAGTTTGGAAAATTTATGAAATTGTATTAATGATACATAGATAAATTGGGTTCTTGTCTAACCCTAGATGGGATAGAATGAGTTGAGAGAGATAAAAGGATCAATAAAGGACAAGTAGTGATGTATTGGCATTTAATGCTTGGAAAAATAGTATAGGACTTGGAAAATGCTTTTTGATTTCTAAGATTTATGAGAAAACTAATTGCCATATTCAAAGAATCATGCATAAATGAAGGAGAATAAGATTTCCCTTATTAACTCATGAAGCCTATATGTAGTTGAGGACGAAAGAGAAGAGGATCCTCTCAGGCAATATTTTGATGAAAAGATTGGGATTAGTATCATTCTTTTGTTAAGAGTTCGCATGAAGTTTGCAAGATAATTCGTAGCAGTTGTAGGAGAAGTTATTAGTTATTTCATAGCTTTTGGACAAAAGTTGAGAGCTATGTAATTTGTCTCTTTGTGGAGATAGAAAGAATAATTACAATGGAGAATGAGATCACTGCTAGTGTCATCACTTCAAAGGGATATCTCATTATCCCCTACTAACAATCTCAAGAAGATATTAAATTCTTTAAGTATACATTTTGAATCTTTTGAAAAATTTGCAGAAGTAAAACTAAGGAAAGAAATTGATGATAGAATATTGGTTGCATTGAAGAGCATGATAGATCAAGACAAATTTTTTTAGATAATGTAATTAAGAACATACAAAATGCCATTGAAGAATCCAACAAAATATACAAATTTTGTCTATCCTGGCCAAAGATCACAAAGGAACTATAAGATAAAATGAAAGACTTAGAACTCAAACTGTTGAACATCTCTAAGACATATAATCTAGCAGCCAAGTTAATAAATGCCAAAGAAAATAAGTTGCAAATATCTATAATGATCTAAATACTCTGAAGAAGACAAAGGGAGAGTTCAAAGACAACTTGTGCCAGCTAAAAGGTTTGATAATTCCAAAGATTGATTCCATGACCAATTTGGCAGATGAGGCATGAAATATCAAGGACAAATTGACACACAATCAGATCCTCAGAAGGTAGAAAAGATAGTATTTTTAATAAATAGCCACATCCAAATTCTAGAAAGTACAAGAAATAGAAGTAATGGAGAGATAACACTAATAAAGACTATCTATAGTGACATTTTACCTTCAAACACAAATTAAGATAAGGATTGTGCTTGTAAATATGCGGTAGAGTATATAAATTTTGGAAATTTTGGATTTTGGATCATACCCTTTGCCATTGCTGTCAAAGGGGGAGAAGTGGACCAATGAAAAATGGATAATCATCTTAGGGGGAGCAAGGAAGCACAATGCACATAGTAAAAGGGAGTAGTCAAGCATTTTTCACTAAGTGTTGCCATCAATGCCGAAGGGGGAGATTGTTGGCAAGAGACATTGCTCCAGTACAGATCTATATGTTGTCATTGATGGAAACAAAGCTCAGAGATCCTATCACCATGATAGGAAGAGATATCTTCAGAAGAACATATCAGATTCCAAGTTTGGTTGTCATGAAATGGATAAATATGGAAAGTATGCAGAGAAGAAGATAGAAAGTCAGCAAGTATGCCTTCACAGATAATGATCTGGTAATGTGGTTCAAGTATGATGTTTGTTGATGTTTGATAATATTCTGTCTCAGAGATTAAGTCCTTATTCTCTACAGAAGCCATCTTGAAGAAATGTCTAAGTCCGGGAAAGCAAAGGCATATCAGGAACAATGAACGGGGTCTAGTGCAGAGGTCTGCATTCCTCCACAGTTAAGTATTTTGTTATGCAGTTGTGAGGTGTTGTAAAGACTTATATGAAATGTCTTATTCCATAGTTAGGTCTAAAGTACACTAGAAGGATAGATACAAGTGGCTAAGTACCAGCATAGTCTTTGACAGAGACAAAGTCTAAGTTCTGATGGTCCGCATTTCTCCTCAAGATGATATAATGCCTTTCAATTCTTAGGGTAAGATTGCAAATATATAGAGTCCTTGAAATGATTTGGAAGGTGTTTTGAGATCCTCAGTAAAAATTGTAAGTCAACAAATGAACCAGTTAACCATGCATTTGAGGAACAAGCCGACTGGTGAAGAAAATCCTGATGCAGAGAAGAGTTAATATGTGAAGGATCCAGTTAAGTGATTGAGTGGTTAGAGTTGACCCATGTGAATATGTTTGGGCAAAGATTTGGGTCTGCGCAGCACATAGTGCATTGGATTGACCTGACAAGGTACATCTTTTTATGTACACGTTTCATTCTTGGATGCCGACCTGACTATGGATCAAATCATGATGTGGATATATATGAGCAATGAATTTTAGTTGTGTTAGAGTAGTGATGAGGATAATAATGAAAATATGTGAATAATAGAGCAGTAACATAGATAAGAGAGAATAAAGACCTAGGATTCAAAGTTCAAGCATTTAATGGATGCACTTGGCATAAAGGCAGATGCTTAAGTAGTATGTAGTTTCCTGTTGGAGAAAATTATTATAGTGAGCTGGTAGTGAGATTTCATTAGGATTTAACAGCCCTTAAGGTTTAACAACCCTTATTGTAATCATGCTAGGTTTAGGGTTGAGGCAGTGAGCCTACTAAACTTAGTTGTACATCACGGTTGTGAGCCAGCATGTTCTAGGCCTGTGCAGTGACCAAGCCTGAACATCATTTTTTAAAAGATTATAATATATACTTGAGATCTAATCCTCTCCATGGTTTTTCCCTCCTTGGTTATTACACATAAAATCTTGGTGTTATGTGTCATGCTTTTATCGATGTTGTTTAGTTGTATATTTTGTTTCTATTGGATTATTCTTTTGAAATGGTTAAAAGTAAAAGTGCAAGAAAAGAATTATAGAACACTAATTCACCCCCCTCTCAATGTTCCTGATAATCAACAAATCCAAGGTCATCCAGATCCAAAGTTCAACCCTCTTATAGTACTCATTAGGAGCATAGATTGGGCAAATGCCCACAACCAAGCCACCTACATCTAAAGTTAACCAAATGCATCTATTGCAAGGTGAATGTCTTGAATCTCTAAGAAGATTTTCCCATTTCCTATATAATACAGTGGCATTACGTCCTTTGCCTCTCTCATGTTTGGTGGTCAAAGCAATGGCCTTTCTCCACACAAATCTTAAGGTGTTTTCCATCATAAACCTGTCAGCTTTAATTTCTTGAATCGTCAGGATGTCCATATCCTTGTTCTTATTGTAAAAGTCTCTAACAACATACTTTCTATTCGGGGACTCTAAGCCTCTAACATTCCAACTAAAACAATGAATGTTCTTCATCTAAAACTCTTTTTAGGTGAATTTGGGGTTCTCCCCTTTCCCAGTGCTATCAAAATATTTAGGAATAAGATCATCCTTTCCCTTCTTTCCTGGTTTTACTAAGCTATTGGTTCTTCTCATATTGTTTCTTTTCTTACCTTCCTCTTTTGATTTATCTTCTTCTTGTAAGTTATTCCCCTTTTCTAGCCTCCCCTGTGAGATCCTCTTACCTCCAATAGAGGCAAAAGCTGCTTTCATGTTGCCTTGTTTGTGAAGTTCAGAATCTACCCTTCAAGGATTTGCCTCTTTCCTATTTTTTTAGAACTCCTACTTCAACTTATCTAAATTATTCCTTTTCTTCACTACCTCTCTGATCTTGGCTATGGCCAATTGCTGGGCATTTTCCCTCCTTCTCACATTTATAAAACCATTATTAGAGTTATAGCCTTGAATATTATTGTCTGGTACCGTGGTTTGATCCTCACTAAATTTACCATCTTCAAACTAAGTGTTAGCATGAAGCTGAGTTTCTTTAATTTGAGACACAAAGGATGGGTCCTCTTCCATCAAGCTTTCATTGCCATTTTCTTCCATAGAGAATAAACTAAGGTTGCCATCCTAAGTTCTGTCAGAATCCCCATCATCTTGGGTATCATTGCCTAGGACAATAGAAGCCAGTCCCCTAGAGTTTGGTATAGCATTAGTTTTAGAACTCTCTTCCCTTCCATTTGTTTTCTCCTTCCCAAATTTAGGATTACTAATTTTCCTAGATTGGTTATTCAAAGAATCGAGGGGAGGCCCCTAGATTCACTATCCAAGGCCCCCGAAGCCCTAGATTCACATTGATTGGCAACATTCTTATCTTTGGCTTCAAAGCCCAAATTGTCTTTTTTGCATTCTTGTTAATGACAAGGCAGTCCCTCCTTTGATGACCATCCATTTTACATAGAAAACATGAGCTTAACCTTCCTAACCCGACAATTTCACAAGGAACTATTTTGTTCTCCCAGTTTATTTCAACAATATCCCGTATCTGTGTCTCCGTGTTAAAGGCCACTAATAGTCTTGCATCTAAATGAGGAAGAGTAGTTCTAGTTTCGTCAATCTTTAGAATTTTGCCAAAAGGTTTGATAATATGAGGTAGGATGTTCCAGAATTGAACAGGAACATTTTTGACCAATACCCACCTAGGTGTCAAGCAAAACTGAATTTCCTTATGAGTAGTGTCCAGAGAACAAGCAAAAGCTTTAAACAAAGCTGACCCAATATTCCAAAAAAAAAAAATTCTACAACCCTCCTTTGCATATGATGATTTTTAAGGAATATGAAAAAAATGCCCGCTTGATCCTATAACTAGTTAAAATTTTCTTATAGAGGGCAAGCCAAGAAAAAGCTTCGGATTTGGGTAAAATAGCTTCCTTCCAGCAAAGATTAATAGGCCAGTCCGCCTTCAAGCTAAGCGTAGCACTTCTATAACCTTTCTTTACTATGTAAGATCCTGACTTGGCTTGTGTCTAGATGATTTCATCTTCCACATTTGTAAAGACAACCATCCTTTTGTCCAATAACATACTCAGTGTTCTCTTTTGATTACATGGGAAGTCACAGTCTTGAGTGCTTTCCAAGCAATTTTCTAACAACTCGATCCCCCTTCAATGACCCAATAGTCCATCATAAAGATCCTCCCAACCTAAGAGTTTGGGCTGCCCATTCCAAGAGTCCTCCCAAATATCTACTTTTTGCCTAGAAACCCAAGAAAGCTGAGGCAATAGGATCTCCCTGCTCTTCAAGATAAAATTTCAAATGGCTGACCCACATGGGGGATTCTTGACCATAAATATTCTCTCCTTTTCCATAGAGTCTAAATGTTTGAGCCTCATCAAATGAGCCAACTTTCAGTTAGTTCGCAGAAATCAAAGTCATCAACATTTGTATGCAATGTTTGATGGAGTGTGTGGGAAGATTCGACTTCATTCCATTGCTTAAGTTAAAAATTGATAATATATTTTCATTTGTATTGGCTTTTGATAAGCTGCAACTTAGAGAGTGTGGTTGAAGTCAAACACAAATGTCATGAGACCACGTTCCTTGAAGGTCGACTTGCCAAATCATGGCCTCCACAAACAACAGAAAATAATAATAATATTTTCATTTCTTGTTGGCCGCGGCTTGTTGGATTTTGATTGAGTCATGAAATTAAAATCAAAATCAATTGCCTTGGGGAGATTAAATAGTGTCAAAACCACTAGTAAAAGATGTAATATGTTTTTTGAGGTGTCACCAGAGAGGGAAATTGAATAGATGGAATTCCTTCAATTTTCATTTTTCCACAACAATATAAAAACCAATGACTGGGATAGAAAGTGGGTTGGCTACCAAAAGTTAGTAAAAATTACACAAAGGTGTGTGCAGAGGGGGTGGATACAAAGAAGAGTAAGAATTCCTTATAAAACAAAGCAATTTGAATTGCACAAAAAGAATGAAGAGTGAAGTCAGTTGATAGTTGATTGAAGGATTGTGAAAAGAAGTGTGTTGCAGAGAATACCAGAGGCTATGTTGGATGGAGAACAACTTGGTTTTTTGCCACAAAGAATTTGAATAGAGATAAGCTTCATTTAAGCACAAATTCATTGTATTTGCAGTGAAAAACTTGAGTAATAAACCGTTGAAGGCTGCCAGTAATAAATTCATTTGAGTTGTGATAAATGAATGGTGAATTTGCACAATTTTGGCTTCCTATAGATGTCATATTTACGTTTACATTGCCCAGATTGCATACTTGAAGTGTTATGTTTAAAAGTGGATATGATTTAGTGATGTTGAGTTCTGCTTGTGATCAATTTGGTGATGTATTGCTGCTAGCGTTGGCTGTCTGGTAAGACCATGGTGCAGGGGCATCAGGGCCTCAGAAGCATATCTTTTGTCATTTTTGGTTTTAGGTTTGTTAGAGTGTTTTGGAGTCTCATAAGGTCATTTTTGACCATTTAGAATCATATGAGTTCATTTTTGGTGTTTTAATTGGGTTTTTGATTTACAAGTGTGAAGTTGCCAAATGTTGCTAGGAGTTGTCATGCAACTTGAAGTTGCCAAAAATAAAGAAACTATTGCATTCAAATAAGAAATTGTTACTTATCATTGGGATCAGTTGTAAATGGATGAATACACCTTCAAGTGTTAAAGGGAAGTGTGAAAAACTGATTTTTGAAGTTCTTGGTTAATGAAAGCAAGTTTTTTCCTATGATTTTTAATGTTCCAGTCTGTTCTGCTTCATTGTATGGCCTATACGGCCCATTTAGTGATCAGAAACTGATTGGAATTCGTTGGCATGTGAATCTACTTTATTTTTATTTTTGTTGCATTGATTTTCATTGAGTTTTTAGTAAGTTATTGCATTTTTCCTTAAAACTGCCAAAACCATACCTAGGGTAACTGGTGAGGCAAAATAATTATGTAACTCGGCCTCCCACTGTGGGAAAATCACAAAAACGGGTGGGAAGGTCTTTAATAATGCAATCTACCATGTTTTAAGTTTGCAGGGCCCCAAGACAAAGGTGGAACGTGTTTTGGATCACCATTAGGTATGATTTCTGAGTGTATCAGGCCCTCTAGCAGCAGTGAAGGCAATTTTGAATGAAATAAGGAGTGATTTGGGTTCTTTGTGATTGCTGAAAGTGTTGGAAATGTGTGAAGAGGTCTTGCAAACCTGTACCATGGGGTTTTGAGCATTTTTCAAGGGTTAATACAAGTCATTTTATCACTGTCCCAAGAGGACTATTTTGCAGTCATAAGCATGGTGTTAGTGTCCAAGCAAGTTGGTGCTTTGAATGAATCTTGGTATTTAATACCTAATGGAAAAACCTTTGAAATGTTGTAAGGAGGCCTCCAAGTTAGTGGTTGAGGGTTTGAAGAAGTCTTTATTAATTTGGCTTTAGTCCATTAATGTTGCCTTTCCTAGTTTGAATAACACAAGTCTTGTAAGCCTCATGAATTGTTGCATTGTTGAGCCTCCACAAAGAAGTTGTTATGAACATTCAAGCCTCAAGAAAAGTCTGCCATGAAGTCTACACTGCTCCAATGTGTGTTGAATCAAGCCTCAAGAGTTCAATGATTAGGGTCTGGAGTGGAGCACTTAGGTACATAAAATGAAGTTGGTGTAAGAACCTCATCATTTTGAGTTGTTTTCCTAAAGAAGGTCCTTCCTCTACATCAGACCGTCAAGATAGGTTGCATCAATTGTCATACCATAATTTTCTAGATCCAAATACCTAGTAATATATATAAATATATAGACATAACATGATTGTTCTAGGGGATGCTACTACTTCTTTCATAAGAGAAGAGTGCTACTCTCCATCAAAAGCATGGGAAGAGTTAATCTAAAAAACTATTAGAGATAAATACTAATTAGTTTTTGACTTCTCTCGTCATCATTAAGGAATTAAGTATTAGTTCAATTGTAATTAGGATTAAGGGACTGTAATGAACTCTTAACCCCACTACCACATGGACATTCATCTGAAAGACTATGAAGTCTTTAAAATATGGGTGTTGCAGCAATTGAAGTCCTATTCCATACCCGAAAGCAATTATCACGTTCATCCATGCATTTTGTATATGTATGAACTACAATTATCACTACTCAATTCATGGTGATAATCAACATATCTCATGTGTTGAATAGTGATAAGGCAGAGTGTCATTTATTACAATATTTCTATAGTAATGACTTTGCACAAATATCAATTCCCAATCATATCTATCTCAATGCCCTTGACAAGATAATAGGCAAGAACCCAAATCTAAAATGTCATTCAGTGTAATTTATATGTTTATATCGTAATAATACTCATATGCACACACATATCAATGATAGATGCACCCTAGTCAATACTACCTAAAAACCACAAAGTTTGTTCACATATCATACTCAACTTATGGAATTATATTAATGTGGTTATTGTGAAGAAATATGATCACTGTCCATTTTGCACATATTAGTTCACATAGTAAGAATACTAGGTTCTAATTCAACTACCATTATAATTACCCTCATACATTTCATCATTGGCAACAGTTAGTCAAAATCAACTCTTTAAAAAGGATCACCATGCCCTATTGAAATGATAAGGTTCCCATTAGGATAAGTTAACAGAGTCAACTAGTAAAGAGTGGTTCCAAAAGGCATGTATATTAATAATTCCTACGATGTTAGCTCATCAACCAAGAGCTCTTAGTTAAGGTCTTTAACTATTTCTAGTTAACCTCCATACCCTATACCTAACCACTAATATCATGCAAAATATAGTCCTTAACATGGTGAAACAACACATCCTATATCTTGAAACCTAAAATATCAGTCACAACATACAAAAATTAAACCATTAGAGTGTTTTAATACAGAATGTTACAGGTGATCATATGAGTTGTAGCCTAAACCACTATAGGGTGACCTCCTCCTTAAAGATTAGCCACCGATGCACAAAGGTAACACCTTTATCTCCTCAAGCCTTCAACCAATGTTCTATATGAAAATAAGTGTATCTAAGGGAATGAGTGGCTAATCAAACACTAATAAGTTTATAATTATCTAATTTGTACCAACAAAAATCAACTACATGGATAAGCTATTCCATTCCAAGGTGTGTCCAACCTTCATAGGGTAGTTGTTAGTTTTAAGATTCCCTAATTAAGATACCTTGGTATACCAGCATTAGCATATCATACATGTCAATGTGAGATTACTCTAATCAACCCATATAGTTCAAGTATGGATCTAAATTCATGGATGTAATTTCTCAATACAAATATCTATGATTTTTTATAGCTTAAGAAACACTCTAAGAATGTGATTGGAGAGGAATAGCATAAGAGACTATAATAAAACATTCATCTTAGTAATAAAAATTCAAGACATCTATTTATTTTAGGGATTCTCATTTTAAAAGCAAGGGGCTTTTCCTACTAGGTATTTTGAAGATATAAAATGGATGGTGATGATGATGGAAGCTCTTTATGTTAGCACTCTATAAATTTTCAATGTTGCTAGGATAACTTCTCTTTTGAAACTTGTTAATAACTTGCCTTGGTTCAAAATGGTTAAGATTAGTTAACGCTCTCCTCACCTGCTACGCATTGCTTTATGTTTCTCCTACCTAGACTGTTGGGACTTTTTTCAATACATTTTTGCTTGTGCCACTCTATTGGATATGTATTTTTAAATGTATGTATTTTTGGGGGGCTTTAATGGTTGGATGTGGCCCCTCTCTCTCATATTTAATATATAAAATATATATAATAATATATATTTTAAATGGGCACAATAAATCGAGTGCCCTCGCTTATCTTCACATGTCGGCTGCTGGGGGATTAAATAAAACCATATATATGTTCCTCCTCTGTTACCACCATTATTCAGTTGTAAGAAGTTTGGTGGTTAATATAGCAAAGGCTCATCTGTGGTGGAAGACAAATGAATGATGACAAAACAGCCTAAGAATGTGCTATTGAGGGGGGTTCTGTTCTCCATCTTGTGATGGCATTGCGTGGTGGTTGGTAATGGAATTGTTTAGAAATATATTTTTATCAAGCACCAATTATAGTCGTCATTCTTCTGTATGCAGCAAGTCATAATATGTTGTTTGTATCCTTGTTATTGTAAAGGCTTGTATTTGGAAGGAGTGAAGAGATATTTTTAAATGAAAGGAATGATTTTTTTTTTTAACCTAAACACTTGCATCTTTAAGAGGGGTGGAGTGGTATTCTTTATAGGAAAATAATAATATTATTAATTTGAATGTATTAATTTTGATTTGATATTTTTACACCATAAAGATTTTATTTGTGGAAAGTTTTGATTTTTCACATTATTGATTTTTGGTGACTTGAAAATGGTTTAATAGCAAGTTAGAATGTTGTTTGTGGCATAACACAGTCCCTACTAGCAATGGATAACATTCATCATCTATATTGCGGGTTATATTGAAGCCCTCTTCAAGCACCAAGCCAAGTGGGGGATCAAGTTCTTGAAATTTTCCACTAGGTCATACCTTCTCCTAGAGTAGATTGGTTATTTACAATGATGTTGGACATCATTTAGTAGGTTTAAGCTATGGTTATTTTACTATGAATATATAGAATCTATGTATCAAGAACCATTAGTGCTAGGAGCTTTACTATTAAAAACATGGGAATAGAAACAACAATGCCTCCAGAAGGTTTTTGTTAAACATCCCATGTGGGATTTTCTAGTCTACACCCCAATAATGTTTTTGATAGCAAGCCCTCCATAATGGAGTAGCCAAAAATATGGTTTTTTTTTCTTGGTTGAATATAATAGGTATGGCCCCTAAGACCAATTTCAATGATAAAAAAATCAAACAATTCTTAAGTAAAATTAAATAATGTAAAAAAAAAAACAAGTGTCCATGTACTGGCAAGTACATGGCTTTGTATTATTGTAATAATCGCATTTATTTTGTAACTAAGAAATATTAAAATTTTAGAAGAATATTAATTGTATGATAATAAGTATTTTAATATTTTTTTATTATATAAGTATTTTAAATTTTGATTATTATAATGTATTATATTAATTAATGTATTAAATTTTAATCTAGTATAGATATATTAAATCTATCTATATTAAAAAATAAAAAATATGTGGTATTTTATTTTTATAATAGTTGGATTTTTTTTTAATTTAGAACTAATTTGAAATTTTATTTATTTTTACTTACTTAAGTGATATTTTATTTAGTTAAAGATATATTTTATAAATAATTATTATGTAAATAAAAATAACTCACAAAATGGTGAGTTTTATTCTTGATTATTAGAGCATGGGTAAATATATTCCTATACAAATGATTGGTATCATCAATGAGTTATTTTACATCAGTTTGTTTTTTAAAACTACTAATGAAAGTTAATCTATGTAATGATGGATTACTAGCAAGACAATTTTAAAGAAAAACTAAGTGCCTGGGTTAGAAGCATTGAACTATTTCTATGTGTAACTGTGATTTTGAGAATAAAACTGAGAGATCTTTGTCCATCGTTTGTTGCTTAAGCTAATAACACGGCTGAATGTTTTGTCTACATGTCCTGATTACACTTGTAATTTTTCTATTGTTTAATATATTTTTCCAATTATTACTTAACTATTATTTGAGAGCAACAACCAATTATTTATGTATACACTCTTCAATTAAAGATTAGATATTTAGTTGCTCCTATATGTAGATGAACACCCAAGTTTTAGTTCCTATACATATAGAACACTCAATTTTTAATTCTAAATTTGTAGCAAAAAGCATGATTCTAGGAAACAATGTTGTCTTTGAGATTTCATTTTTGTGTTACTTGCATCTAAGAAAGTGTAATGCCTATGTAGTCATGCATTTAATATTTGTATCCCATTTCTCCATGTTTTAGCAAAGAGCATGTTTCTAGAAAATAATATTACCCTTTAGATTGCATTCTTTTGTTATTTGTATCTAAAATAGAGTAATCTTTGTAGTTGTGCACTTAATATTTCTATCGCATAATTTTTATTCAAAAAATAGTTAAATTGATTGTTTATTCAATAATGTTGGATATGGATACCTATTAAAAGACATAAGTGACATAAACTCTCCCTCTAATATACTAATTTTTCACACAATCTAGTTGCTTTAGTCGTGAGACCCCCAAGCTATCTTGTTGATGTTGATAACTAAGAGGGGGGGGGGGTGAATTAGTTATCCTTATTATTTCTTCTTTCTAAACTTTCTTATTAATCAACGCAGCATTAATTCAAACAAGCAAACATAATCATGAAATGGAGATACACATGACACAATATTTTTGACGTGGAAACCCTGTTAAGGGAGAAAACTATAGGGTGATTAACCCAAAGATTATTCTCTGTTAGAAGAATAAGGAATTACAAAATGGCACTTGCCAATTAGGGCTCACTGCCCGAGCACACTGCTCATAAGGAGGCACACTGCCTACAAAGAGACACACTATCTACAAAAGAATGTTATACAATACTTGAACTGATTGGAAGCATCCACATATGCTAGATTTTAGTTCTAGTTAGGCTCAGTATACTGATCTGCTGCACTTCATCTTTCTTCTTTCCTTATGCTACTTTCCTTTCACATACTGGACCTTCCTTTCTATTTCTACTCTGCTCTACTTTTATTCGCACATCACATATCACCACACACCTTCTCACAACTAAATCCATCCTATATATATATCCACACAAGTAATTTCATCACCTTTCTAGTCGGCACCCAAAACAGTCAATCTTCTCACAAACTCTGTTCTGTCGGCTGAATCCTTGCACATCAAGTAATGCGGATCAAGCATATACTTGTAGAAATCATTAATCATGTTGGCCAAACATAATTCATGTCTTCATAACCATTACCACCATCAGAAACACATCTGGAAAATAGTCTGATGTTCTGTCAGTCAGTTCTTCCTCTGTTCATACTGTCACTCAGGAATCCGGTACTCAACTATTCATATCTTTTTCCTTGTCCATCACCGGAGGCTAAATCCTTGGAATCTATTACTCAAGGTAGTCCTTTTGACTTTCCCAAATCTGTACTTCACGAAGATACTTCCTCTGAGAGATTCGGACCTGTCTGTCGGACCTTGCCACAAGCTCTGTTCTTGTTTACTGGACCTCAACAATCTTCATTCTGACTTCCGGTAGACACACACCATGTCCTGCAGATGTGTGGGATGAACTTTGTTGCCATCAATGACAACAATCATCAATCCATATAGTGTCTCTTGCCAACAATCTCCCCCTTTGGCATTGATGGCAACACTTAGGGAAAAATGACTAAGTGTTTACACTATGCTCCCCCTTGGCTGATGCTCTATCTTTATAGACATTTTTCAGAGCTCCCCCTTAGTTGGATTCCTCATTTTTCACTGCTCCTCACTCCCCCTTTGACATCAATGGCAAAGGGTAGGGTCTGCAAACCAAAATTTTCAAAAATTTTAACTATATTTAGCCGCATAAGTATATATATACAAGTTGTACTTACATATACTTAAGTATGTCTGTAAAAGTGTTCTTCAACTATACAACTTCTGTTGCCCAACTCTGCTCCATCCTGTCCAAAATTGAGATATGCCCACTCAACAGGAATGTAAACACATCTGCCCTTTTTAGATCTGTCAGATCATTTGTCTGGGCTGTGATTTGAGCTTCACTTATGGCCTCATGCATGGCCTCTAACTTAGGGATAATAATCCTTCTAAGTTCACTCATCCGGTTAATTATGTTCTTTCTTTCCTTCTCAAAATTCTTTATTGCATTTGTGATTACAATAGTCTGACATTCTTGATTTATTATGGAGGATGAAAGAGGATCAAAACTTTGAGACAAGCTTAGTAGTTTGTCCTCTTGCTCTTTTATTTTCTTCTCAATCTCCACTATTACCTTGGACTAGGAGATACAAAATTTGTATATTTCACCGCCATCCTTAAGAGCATTTTCTAAGCTCTTTATCCCTATACTCATATTTCTCCTATCATTACTTATCAAACCTTGTACCTCTGATAATCTTTTTGTAAGAAATTTCTTCCGGACCTTATCTTCTACTGAATTCTCTAGTGAATCAAAATGTGTATTGACACTGTTGACTAGAGTTTTGAGATTACCGGAAGTGGAGGCTGTGGGATCTTTCTGAACCAATGGCATAATCTTTTCAAGCACTCTGTAAGTAGCTTCTATCAAATCACAGTCTTCCATATGAGACTTTAGGAGTTTTTCATTAGCCTTAGCATTTACAAATGAAGCTATCTTCATTGTTTGTACCAGAGAAAGAGAATCAAAATTGAATGGACCTTGTAGAAGCTTCGGTTCATCAATCTCCATTGTTTCTTTGTTTAGGAATTCTTGGACAGTTTGTGTAGTGTCTCTTGCTGGAGACAGATGTTTCTTCTCTTCTGTAGTCTTGGAGCTGTCCTTAGGAGTTTTCTTTCCTTCACCACTAGCAGTTGTAGTTTTCTCTGCTGAAGTCTTCTCTCCTTCTACAACCTTAGCACTATCATCTTCTTTTTCCTTCATCTCTGCTTCTTTCTCCTCTAATTTTTCTTCTCCTTTAGATATGGAGATTGTAGGGGAAATTGGAGGAGAAATGTTAGTCTGTTCAGGGCCCACCTCTTCTGTCATTTTCTCAGGAGTTTCTTCTGCAACATTTGTGGTTGAGGGATCAGTACCCAAGTCCTCTATAATAGGGAGATTAAATCTTTTGAAGGCCTTCCGGAGGATCTCTTCTGTGTCCTTGGCTACCTTGTCAGTTTCACCAAGCATAAGTTGATTCATCCTTGCTTTGCTTCTGAACTCATCCTTACAATCTTTGAATATCATATTCATTGTCTTGGGGTCGATTGAAGGATATAGCTAGATTGCTTTTTGTTCCCAGATTTCTAGGTCTTTAGGTTGGGCAGTGTTCTTTCTTGATTCTAGTTCCTTCTCCAAGCTTTTAGGGATCAGAGATATAATTTCAATAAATGCTTTGTTGTAAATATTTAGATACCTGACTATGGCATCTTGCAATATCTTCTGATCTGCTTCACCATAATCGTCATAAAACTCAACCATTGGCTGAAGATTTCCATCCACTGTGATTGATTTGATTATGTCGTCAATGTGAAGAGTGGGTTTTTCAACATATTCCTCTGCCTTTTCTTCTTCCTTCTGTCCGGTAGAGGGTTGACTGGATGTTTTCTTCTTTTTCTTCATTTTCCTGACTTCTTCATTAGATTTAGTTTCATCTTCATCTCTTTGACTTATATAAACCCTTGTGGCTTTTGTCTTTGACCTTTTCTCTCCTTTGCTGGATGCTTGGACTTCTGGTTTTGAGCTTTTAGCAGGGACAGGTGCTGGTCTCTTTGAAGATCTGGTCTGGGTGGAAGTTTCTACCAGAGCACTATTCTTGCTTCCCTTTTCTGCCTCTTTCTTCTCTTCATCAGCTTTTTGTCTCTTTTCCCAGTTGGCATCAAGTTCCTCCTTTGAGATCCCAAGGCCTTCTGCAATATGGTCTACTTCTTTTCTCACCTTCCTTTTCATCTTTGGTTCTCTAAGTTCCACATGGATCTTTACACTCAGCTCCTCAAAGGTTCCAAACCTTTCTGCCTTTAGATCTTTAGGCTGACTTAGCATGTGTTGAACATGTAGCTCCACAATCTGTTCATCCACTTCATACCCAATGGGCATGATCCAGACTATCCTTGGCTCTACTGCCTCCATAAGACATTGATCAGTGTCTACCATGAAGCACACTGTATCCTTGTATTTTTTAACTACTGATTTGGGGATTCTTTCTCTAATTTGCATTGTATTTTGGAATTGCTTGAAGTAACCCCATAGAGCTGTATTTCTTGCCTTAGCATCTCTAAGTTCATGCAAGTAATCTCTAATCTGGATAGCTACCGGTTTGTCATTTTCCCATACCCATCCATTTGATCCGGGAAGCTCATTGATGAAATAGAAGAACAAACATAGTATCAGTCCTCCATATTTAAAGGAGTTATTTTTGTCCTTCTTGATCTTCTGTATGTTTTCCATTAATTGGCTCAAGAGGAGTTCACAAAGATCATAATCTACATTCTTTCTTAGCATCTCATAGGCCATGTATACTGCAGTTCTGGATACTGAATTCTCCCTACTGGAATGATATATCTTGTATCCTATAATCATAGATGCATACTTGATGTCTGAGTTAGTAATATCTTCAATGGTCATTGCTCTCTTATCAAATTTTGATCTGGTGGCCTCTGTGACAATGCTGTTTTTGACAGATTTGAGGATAGGAATTCCTTCGGAGGAGTGTAAACCAGTTACTGCCCTAATTACTTCCTTGGTGATTTTGCAAGCTTTGTTCAGCCATAGAAAGTTGTCATGTACCCTACTTAATACATACCGGACCCATTCATCTTCTTCAAAGTAGGGGAAATGAATGAATTGATCAAAGTGTTTTTCCTGGATGCTCTTATACTGAGGTTTTATCTCAAAAGAATCATCTATTAACTGCTTGTGGTATAAGTCTCTTAGTTTGAATTCCCCAAACTCTTCAATGTTTGCATGTATATAAACCCTAATATCTTTAGTGTGCAAAATGCCATGTGAAACACTAGAAAATGCACCTAGGGGGTCTACCTCTAAGGATTTGTATGGATGTTTCTTAAATGTAGGGCAAGGTCTATCAGAAATCTTTACAATATTTAGAGTACCCATTATCAAGAAATTTGCAGTGAGATATTTGAAAACGGAAAATACCTTTTGCGCCTATCGGTTTCACGGAGTAGGTTGGATTGATCTCTGGAAGTAATGACTTTTGCAAGTGATCTTCGATGAACCTGAGGAATTTCATTGCAGAGCTCCGCTTTTTGTTTCTTATTGAGTGCAGAATGAACGAGTGATTAATGAAAAACCCTTATATTGCTCCGCAAGCCCTAATATTAGACTGCAATAAATGCTCGACCTACATTATTCCAGTTTGCCTTATTCAGGTGATTTGAAGAATTGGATCAACCCTGATCACTAAACATCTTGCGGATCTTCCAAATCTTAACCACAGTTTGTTTGAATATATCCCTTATGATTCCTTCAATCCACAACTCTTCTTGTGCCAGTTCTGGCACCAATTGACTGGCTGGGGGAACAAGGTTTTCTGTGTCTCCCCCTGAGCTAGAGCTCACTTTTCAATTTTTAGAAGGAATATCAACACCAGAGTCTGGTGCGGATCAACCTCTACATTCTCAGTACTTTTCTTCACCCAAATCTTGCTCATCTCATTTTTAACTTCATCTGCATTCATCTTTTGTTTACCCTTATCTTGATTCTGATTATATACCGAACCTCTTTTGTCCTAATTCTTGCTTTTGCAAACTTTTGCATTATGACCGGACCTATTACAGATTTGGCAAACAACATTTCTTTGGATAGTTGACTGATATCCTCTTGATCTGCATTGATTAGCCATATGACCTACTCTATTGCATGCAAAGCATCTACCATTGAATGATGTGTTCATTTGCATATTTCTGCATTCATGAGACTTATGACCATACCTTTTGTAGTTAAAACACTGTCCGAAGAAGGATGAATTAGTCTGATTCATTCTCTTTCTACACTGATTAGCTTTGTGACCAAAGTGATTGTAGCTGTGGCAGTATTGAAGGATGGATATCTTTGAGCATTAGGTTGTCTTACCGGAGGTGTTCTAGGCCCGTTCTTTGGATTTTCTGATCCAAAATTCTTCTGACTGGATCCGGAGCTTTCTCCTTTCTCATATCCCAAACCACACTTGTCATCTACCTTCTTTTGACTTCCAAGAAGAACTTCAAGTTGAGAAGAACTTATCTTGAATTTTTCTTTATACTCATTTGTTGTTTGAAGCTCCCTTTTTAGAGAGACAATTTGATCCTCAAGTTTTTCTTCATTATCTTTAGCATCTTCAAGATCAAATTTGAGATGTCTGATAATTCTATCCATCTGGTGGCAATCTTCTGATTTCTCCTTGAGAGATTGTCTTAGATTATCTTCAGTTTTTCTTTTCTCTTCAACTTCTTGAGTAAACTTTATAACTCCTAATTCCATTTCATGTCTTACCATAATGATTTCTTTTGATAACTTTTCACATAACTTGGTTTTCTCAGTCAGCTCTTCATTTGCATTACTTTCTTCACCTTGTCTTGCCAATTGCTGAAGCAGCTCCTTTCTCTTTTTCATAGAGAGACTTAATTTGTCTTTTAGTTCTCTCATGAAATCATCAATCTGTTTGAGTCTTTCCTTTAATTCATTGACTTCAGAGTTTGACTGTTCAAGATCCTCAAGGGCAGTCTTGAGTTGCTCCCTTAAACCATATGGATCCATTTGGACTCCCAGATCTTCCTCGAGCTATTAGACTCTGTTAGGAGGAACTTAGCTCTAATACCAATTGTTGATAACTGAGAGGGGGGGTGAATCAGTTATCCTTATTATTTCTTCTTTCTGAACTTTCTTATTAATCAATGCAGCATTAATTCAAACAAACAAACATAATCATGAAATGGAGATACACATGACACAATATTTTTGACGTGGAAACCCTGTTAAGGGAGAAAACCACAGGGTGATTAACCCAAAGATTATTCTCTGTTAGAAGAATAAGGAATTACAAAATGGCACTAGCCAATTAGGGCTCACTGCCCGAGCACACTACTCACAAGGAGGCACACTGCCTACAAAGAGACACACTGTCTACAAAAGAATGTTATACAATACTTGAATTGATTGGAAGCATCCACATATGCTGGAGTTCAGTTCCGGTTAGGCTCAGTACACTGATCTACTGCACTTCATCTTTCTTCTTTCCTTATGCTACTTTCCTTTCACATACCAGACCTTCCTTTCTGTTTCTACTCTACTCTGCTTTTATTCACACATCACATATGACCACACACCTTCTCACAACTAAATCCATCCTATATATATCCACACAAGTAATTTCATCACCTTTCTAGTCGGCACCCGGAACAGTCAATCTTCTCACAAACTCTATTCTGTTGGTTGAATCCTTGCACATCAAGTAATGCGGATCAAGCATATACTTGTAGAAATCATTAATCATGTTGGCCAAACATAATTCATGTCTTCATAACCATTACCACCATTAGAAACACATCTAGAAAATAGTCTGATGTTCTGTCAGTCGGTTCTTCCTCTGTTCATACTGTCACTCAGGAATCCGGTACTCAACTATTCATATGTTTTTCCTTGTCCATCACAGGAGGCTAAATCCTTGGAATCTATTACTCAAGGTAGTCATTTTGACTTTCCCAAATCCACACTTCACCAAGATACTTCCTCTGAGAGATCCGGACCTGTCTGTCGGACCTTGCCACAAGCTCTGTTCTTGTTTACTGGACCTCAACAATCTTCATTCTGACTTTCGGTACAGACACACCATGTCTTGCGGATGTGTGGGATGAACTTTGTTGCCATCAATGACAACAATCATCAATCCATATAGTGTCTCTTGCCAACAGTTGAATCATTGCTAAAATATATACGGAGTTTTGTGGTGAATGTCAGATTCAGAACTTTCTTTTAATTAACTAATAGGCTTATTAGTGGCAGGTTTTTGCTCCTAGAAATCATTGGATGTAGAAATGTCGGACGTCAGAAAATGTTTTCACTGTTAGGGTTTGTCATTTTTGCAGGCCAATAACTGTTAGTTTACGAATGCTCACTCTCTGGTTGCCCAATCCTTACATCATTATAGACAATATAAGTGGGCAATCCTCCAATGTACCTAAGAAGGGACTTGCATCACTAGTACTGATAGTTGGAATCATATTTGCAGTTTCTCTGGCAATTTTACTAGAAGCAGTGCATTTGTTTTATAGAAAATTTCAAGACGGGGCTCTTTACAGGAATGTCAGATTCAAGGACAATAGCTATCCCAGTCATGAATGGCCATGGTGGCTGACTATATTTTAGAGACTAAGTTTCACAAGCATAGACAAACTGCCCTGCATAAAGGAAAGCAACATCATAGGAATGGGTGGAACAGGAACCGTTTACAAGGTAGAGATGACCGGTGGTGAGATCGTTGTAGCGAAAAAGCTTGGAGAAGCCATGAAAATGCCAAAGATTACAAGGACCCAGGCTTCCTAGCAGACGCAGATGTCTAGGGAATGTTAGGACATAGAAATATAGTGAGACTATTGGCCTACTGTTACAGCAATGTTGGAAATGTAGTACGCCATACAATACCCTTCACCACATACAAGAAGCTGTGGATTTTAGATAGGTAATGAAGATAAAAACCTATTTGAAGACAAAATAGTATTCCATTCTTCACAAACTATGTGAAAGTGGGAGATGAATTGCAAACATGATTTCCTTAATATGCCGAGGTAGCTTAGATACACCATGCTGCTCTCTGTCTCCTTGTCTCCTTCAGCTCCAGAAATAAAATTTCCCATCATACTTTTTAGATCCCACACTGAGTTAGTTCAGATACACCATGCTGCTCTCTGTCTGATTATCTCCTTCAACTCCAGAAATAAAATTTCCCATCATACTTTTCAGATCCCACGCTTCTCATTCATGGATCATATTCTTTCAATCCTGGATTAAGTATGCTCTATATTTCCTTTCTCTGAGTTCACCAAGCTCCCAGATTGACTCATTTTTATAGGTTTTTGGCACGGAAATCTTTGGTTAAGGGGCATGTGGTGAAGCAACCCTGATATGGAGAATTTTAAAACATAATTTTAAAAGGATAGAAGAAAATACTTGCAATTCAGATCTCTTATTAAAATAATACCTTTTGAAAATATGCCTTGGAAAAATGTGTTTGATGAATGTTTTAAAAGTTTTTACATGAACTCTACACTGTAGATTTATGATACCATTCTTGCATCCTGCATAATTTCAAATATCCTAACTCTAACCCTAAGCGTAATTCTAACACCAAGCCTAACTTTAACCCTAACCTAGCCCTAAATTCTAACCCTAACCCTAAGCCCAATTCTAACCATAACCCTACTGCTACCCATAATTCTAATCATAATCCTAACTATAATCTAGCCCTAACCCTATTTCTAATTTTAACCTTAAACCTAACCATAATTATAACCCTAACCCTAACAATAATCTTAATGAATGTGTGAATGAATGTTGGCATTCACTCTATGTACATGCATGTATGTGTGTACATATGTGTGAAAAGTTAATTTGGGCGCACTTTGTCTAAATTGATGCATGTGGAAGTAGATTATATGACAAAGAATGCACACACAATACATCATGAAAAGTACCCTCACCAATAGCAATAGATCCCTTTCCAATCATATTCATATAAGTATTATTACCCATCAAAATAGGTGGCATATCAGAAGTCTCAAAAGTAGAAAATATGGACTGTGAGGAAGCCATGTGATGAGAGACTCCTGAATCAATAAGCCATTTACTTGATCCATGAGATGTAGTTGCACAAAGTGCCTTACCTTTGTATTTTTCAACCCCATTAGCAATGCATGCATGTCCTTTCTCAATAGATCCTGACTATTTTGATGAAGGAGTAGGAGATTATGAACTAGAAATCAAAGCAAAATGACTTACATTGAGTTTCTGAACAAGATTCCTCAACTCATCTATGTATTTGATCTTGGATGATGTGTTTTGATTTGGTTGGAATTGATTGGTTTTATATGATTTGTTTGATTTGGTTTGATTAAGGTAGGATGATCGAATTGGATGAGTAAATGGGATAACTTGATCAAGGTTAATTTTGGATGGAAGGTAAGGTATGATGAAGAAGAAGATGTATCTATGTGAGATGGTTAATGGGTCACAAGCAAAGGTTAAAATGAATGTCATGGGGATAACCTAATGGAGTTATAATATTCTAATGTCAAATGTAGATAAGATTATGTGATTTTGAGGATGTGAGTGGTGGTCAAATGAGGTGATGAAATTGGGTCAATGTCTGATTTTGATAACAAAAGTGAATATTCCCAGGTTTGTATGACTTCAGAAATAGGTGCTAAGACAAAAGGTAAAAGCATTGACAAATGAATCTACGTTTTGATAGATGACATGTACATGTTAAATCCATTGGTCTAAGCGCTAAAGTTGTAGGTATAAGCACTGGCAGATGATGTAAGTACTAGTTGGTGTTTGATAGGCACTAAAGGACAATTCATTTCAGTTTTGATGTAGGTGCTAAACAATCCTGTAAGGGCACTAATGCTCATGTTGCAAGCACTGCGGGACAGCTGCATGCGCTAATGGAGTGTGTTTTGGTTTTCAAGATGTTTGTTGGGTTGACTTGGTAAGAGACATTCAAATTAACAACCACAATCGTTGATTTAACAATTTTGGGAATAAGGCTGATGGATTTCACGGGTATCACATGAAAAGACATGCCAAGGAGTTGATCACAATCCTATATTATTCATGTGGGAGTGACATACTTTGTGGATCTCATGAAATGGTTGTGGATCAATCTCAACTCAAATTAGAGAAGTGATTCTCACTCTCATTAATACCATAATGTTATAGCTTGGATAGATAGGAAATATATGGTCATGTACCACCATATTCCCCTTGCCGTGGAGACTTTCATCTTGCCCAAAGTATCCCCTATCTCAAGTATAACGATACATGCATGAGCTTCTTCCCCTCCTACTATAACGGTGCACCACAAGGTGTGACGGCTGAAGGTCTTAACTAGGTTCAACAAGTTGCTAGGGGATGTCCCAATATATGCTAGGTACGGGGGATGAATCTATGAGGGGGGTGTCCCAAGCATCCAACCAAGAGTGCCAAACAAACTAAATCTTGGTGGATCGATGGAATCAAGGTTTTTACTTAGACCGAATGGGATCCTTCCTTTGAAATGAATCTTTCAATTCTCATAACATTTACATATCGCGCCAGAACACGCGGTTGAGGTTGTCCCCACAGTGATGAAATCTAAGGCAAGCCTCATAAGGGGGAGGAATGTTGATCACTTTTGATCCCCAAGATCACGTGAAGCGCAAGGGAAGAGGATATGCGAACAATACCCTAGGATCAACAAAATAACAAAGAGTGTTCAAGGAAGGTTTTTGATCCCCAAGATCACCCAAGGGTGCGAGGGGAGAGCATACACCTTCCTATTACTCAAAAAGCATGACAAAAAAATTAATTTACCACCTAACTAATTTAGTGCCTAATTCTAGTTGAGAAATTGGTCTTTGACATGTGGGGCCGCAAGCACAAATTGTTAGTACTATTTGAAAACAAGTGTCTTGGACGATCGGAATATGCTATGAAATCAAAGATTAGTTGAACAAAATGATGACAAATTGAAAGTTAGTCCCAAATAGACATAGGCACTAAAAAAATCTATGTTAGTGCTAATGGAGACACGTGCTAAAATAGGCAGTAAAAGTGCTAAAATAGAGACTATAAGCGCTAAATCAGTGATTTTTAAATTTTATAATTGTTGTTTTAAGCGTTGACACAAGAGGTAGAGGTGCTAGAAAAGCAGCCCTAAGATCTAATGTAGAGAGAATAGGTGCTACAATAGAAAAATAAGTGCTAAAATACCGAAAACAAAGAATTAAACATGATCATATGGGCATTGATTCCTTCTATGCAAATGTTGATCTAACTCCAAGAGAATGATAGCTTGTAATTTTGATAAAACCTACAAAACAAAATGTTAAAATCCTACAAAACAATTTGTTAGACCTATTAGGGGCAGAAACATAAATCAATTTGAACCATTAAGCATGAGATGATGTTTTAAATAAACGTTAAATTGACTTGAAAATAGGTGCTAAACCATGGAATATGGGCGCTAAACTACAAAGGACTCTTGCAGATAGAATGTTAGTAAATAATTAGTCTCTAAAATATGTTGGTTGGGCACTAAATCAGTGTTGGAAGAATGATCACTTGTAAATTTGCTTAAACCTTCAAAAATAGAATGCTAAGTTCTATAAAACAGGTCATTAAGGGTCATTAGAAGCCAATAAAATAAGATTAATCCATTTAAACATGAAACTTTAGCCAAGACAACAATAGAAAATTCACTAAATTAGGTAGTAATCCATGATATACAAGTGTTACTTCATGGAGTTTCGGTGCTAATCCATAAACAATAGGCATTGAAAAGGTGAAAGTTTGCCACAATAGGAAACATGACCTAGGCACTATCCAGAGAGGCCGAGGCACTGAATGGTGAGGTGTAAGCATTGATCCATAGGTGAAAGGATGACTATAAATTGCACAACAAAATTCAACAAAACATTCACAAAAATTAAAGTTAGGGAGGTGGGTGTCCTACCGAATCTTCCTAAAATATGAGTATTAAAGAGATAAATATAAAAGAATGGCTAGACAAGCCTAATTCACCCTAATTCACCAATCTAAGTCACCTCATGACTAGGCTAAAGATAAATACACTAAACTAACTAAATTGCACCCTATCCACTATGCAATGCTCTTGATTTACCCTAAGATATACTAGATTATATGCAAATTGCTATTGCTATGTCAAGTGCTCAATGAGATAGAATTTCATTACATTCAAATTTCTTGTTGGAAATGGAGGGGAAGGGCTCAATTTATAAGTTTTTAGAGGTGAGGATCGAGGGCTACGATTAAATTTGAGGATCAAGGGCTCACATTGCTTGAAAATCCTCAAACAAGGAGAATTGGACAAATGCACAAGGAGATTGCATGAGAATGATACTCCAAAATTCAAGGGAAGATCAAGGGTTGAGATTGAATGCATGGATGGCTAGGATTGGGTAGGTGTATGACATGTAAGGCCTTATTTATGAAAAGACATGGTTTGGATTTTGTGAGAAATTTAAAATTGGGATGAGAGGACAAGTGGAATTTTAAATTCCATGCAATAGTGTCACATGTAATTTAAAATTAGAGGAATAGTGGAAAGAAGGAAAAGTATGACAAAAGGAAGATTTTCCCATACTTCCAAAGTACCACTTGTTATGTACATGCATGCACATGAGATGACAAGTGACATTCTAGAAACATGGGGGAAAGGGGTAATCTAGGTTTAAGTTTAATTAACCCATGTGCACATATTTAGAAGAAATTAATGATTGATTACAAAAGTAATCAAAGTGGACAAATTAGGTAATTAAATAAATAGTTATATTTATTTAATTTTTTGGAGATGAATGTGAACTATAGTCTTTAAATGGATATTTGATTTTTGGACTATAGTAGAAGGAAGTGATTTTTTTTTTGTGATGGGAAGAGACAGGAAAATATTAAGTAGATAATTACAAATTATTTAATTAACATATGTATTGGATGGAATAATGGAAATTTTTAAATTTTAATTGATCCATTGTGCGAATAATGATGGAAAGTAGTTGACCATTTTAAGGTGTCTATATTTCTATCCCAAGTGAGTTCTCTTATAGTAGTGATATACATCTTAATATGTGAATTAGGATCTCCTTCTCCTTTGAACTTTGGAAGATCCAACAATAGTCCTAGTAACATCACACTTCTTATGGCCATGTCGAGTGGTTCCTTCAAATATTCCAAATATGTCCCTAAAAAGGCCCTTTGCAATTGTGGAGTTGATAACATTAACCCCATGGGTAGGCTTTGATAACGCAATGCCATAGCTTTATTTGCTTGACTACCTTGGACTGTTTGAGCATTTTGAATTGGAGGGTTTCCATTCGAAAATCCGTCGTTACTCCCATTTTGTGATTGGTAGTTAAGGTAAGGGGGATTCTCAGAAGCCTCCTGGTCTTGTTCAACTCTAATGTGTTCTTGTGACTTTTGCCTTCTCTCTGGGATGTGTTGTTCTTCTTCGAGAGTCCTAATTCTTTTCACTAATGTTGAGATGAGATCTGCAGGTGTAGGGCCTCTTGGCACTTCCTCATTTCTAGGGACCTTATTTCATATGTTGTCATGGTGCAAGCATAACTATTGATGAAGAAGAAACAAAATCAGATGAGGCGATAAAGTAGATGAAGACTGAGACCTCAAAAGCCTCAAAAACTAGCAAAAAGGGGCCCTCTAACAAGAATAGAGTTGGGAAAGGATTAAAGCAAGAAGAGCTTCAGATAGAGGAAGCTACTATAAGTCTTGAAGATGTTCTCAAATCCATAACAATTGACTAAAATATGAAACCCATAGCTCAGTTGTATGATGAATACAATGATCCAGACAAGAGAATTATTGAGACTGTTGTTGTAGAATATCTAAACATCTACAACAAGGCCCTAATTGAAATTATTACCGATCTACCGCACAGCTTGGGTAACGTAATGAGTACAAGAAAAGAAACAGCTATGGAAAAAGATGTTGAGCTGAGAGAGCACTCCTTGATATGATTATGTCTGGGGATCACTCCTAAGGAGAAGATCAAAATCTCAAAAGAAATTAAAGATGCCTTCAAAACCAAGAAAATAATGAACTTGTTGATGTTCAGAGAAATTGACAAAGTGGTTAAGGAAACATAGGAAATCACCCTAGCAGCATTATAGAAAAACAATATTCCCACTATATGTGACAACAAAGAAGCAAATGATGAGGACATATCTCTACCAGAAATAAGCCAAAATCAAGAATCTGAAAAGAGTGATCAGGTCCACAACATTGATACAGTGGATATGACACATCAAGGCAATATTGAAATTGATTCACCTTCTATATAACAGGATAAAGGTGAAGAGATCAAGGAAGAGAAGGACTCCACTCCAGAGAAAAAACATAAATCAACAAGAAAATAAGGGCATAGAACCTCTGGATCAAAGTCAAGGAGAAATATCAGAGAATGCAAGAGACACTGCGGATATCTCTAATAGGCAACAAACGGTAGAGGAATTTGTACTCCCTCAAGGCCCAATCAACTTGGCCTCATTGTCACCTTTCTAAAAGTTCAAGCTAGTATCTATGGTTCAGGCCAAAGCATAGGAAGAGTTGTTACAATCACATGGTCAAGATAACAAACTAATAAATGAAACATCTACTGTCTTGGAAAAGCTACTAGTCTCATCACTTCAAAGGGATATCTCATTATCCCCTACTGACAATCTCAAGAAGCTATTAAATTTTGTAAGTATACATTTTGAATCTTTTGAAAAATCTGCGGAAGTAAAAGTAAGGAAAGAAAGTGATGATAGAATATTGGTTGTGTTGAAGAGCATGATAGATCAAGACAAAGTTTTTTTAGATAATGGAATTAAGAACATAGAAAATGCCACTGAAGAATCCAACAAAATATACAAATTTTGTTTATCCTGGCCAAAGATCACAAAGGAACTATAAGATAAAATAAAAGACTTAGAACTCAAATTGTTGAACATCTCTAAGACATATAATCTAGCAGCTGAGTTAATAAATGCCAAAGAAACATAAGTTGCAAATATCTATAATGATCTAAATACTCTAAGGAAGAAAAAGGGAGAGTTCAAAGACAACTTGTGCCAGCTGAAATGATTGATAAGTCCAAAGATTGATTTGATGACCAATTTGGCAGATGAGGCATGAAATATCAAGGATAAATTGACACACCATCAGATCCTTAGAAGGCAGAAAAGATAGTATTTCTAATAAATACCCACATCTAAGTTCTAGAAAGTGTAAGAAATAGACATAATGGAGAGATAACACTAATAAAGACTATCTAAAGTGACATTTTACCTTCAAACACAAATTAAGATAAGGATTGTGCTTGTAAATATGCGGTAGAGTATATAAATTTTTGAAATTTTGGAAATTTTGGATTTTGGATCATACCCTTTGCCATTGCTATCAAAGGGGGAGAAGTGGACCAATGAAAAATGGATAATCATCTCAGGGGGAGCAAGGAAGCACAATGCACATAGTAAAAGGGAATGGTCAAGCATTTTTCACTAAGTGTTGCCATCAATGCCAAAGGGGGAGATTGTTGGCAAGAGACACTGCTCCAGTACGGATCTATATGTTGTCATTGATGGAAACAAAGCTCATAGATCCTATCACCATGACAGGAAGAGATATCTTCAGAAGAACATATTAGATTCCAAGTCTGGTTGTCATGAAATGGATAAGTATGGAAAGTATGCAGAGAAGAAGACAGAAAGTCCGCAAGTATGCCTCCGCAGATAATGATCTGGTAATGCAGTTCAAGTATGATGTTTGTTGATGTTTGATAATATTATGCCTCAGAGATTAAGTCCTTATTCTCTCCAGAAGTCATCTTGAAGAAATGTCTAACTCTAGGAAAGCAAAGGTATATCAGGAACAATGAACAGGGTCTAGTTCAGAGGTCTGCTTCCTCCATAGTTAAGTATTTCGTTATGTAGTTTTGAGGTGTTGTAAAGACTTATATGAAATGTCTTATTCTAGAGTTAGGTTTAAAGTTCACTGGAAGGATAGATACAAGTGGCCAAGTATCAGCATAGTCTTTGACAGAGACAGAGTCTAAGTTCCGATGGTCCACATTTCTCCTCAAGATGATATAATGCGTTTCAATTCTCAAGGTAAGATTGAGAATATATAAAGAGTCCTTGAAATGATTTGGATGGTGTTTTGAGATCCTCAGTAAAAGTTATAAGTCAGCAGATGAACCAGTTAACCATGCACTTGAGGAACAAGCTGACTGGTGAAGAAAATCCTGATGCGGAGAAGAGTCAATATGCGAAGGATCCAGTTAAGTGATTGAGTGCTTAGAGTTGACCCATGTGAATATGCTTGGGTAAAGATTTGGGTCTGCGTAGCACATAGTGCATTGGATTGACCTGACAAGGTACATCTTTTTATGTACATGTTTCATTCTTGGATGCCGATCTGACTATGGATCAAATCATGATGCAGATATATATGAGAAATGAATTTTAGTTGTGTGTAGAGTAGTGATGAGGATAATAATGAAAATACATGAATAATAGAGTAGTAACATAGATAAGAGAGAATGAAGACCTGGGATTCAGTGTTCAAGCATTTAACGGATGCACTTGGCATAAAGGCAGATGCTTAAGCAGTATGTAGTTTCCTGTTGGAGAAAATTATTATAGTGAGCTGGCAGTGAGATTTCATTAGGGTTTAACAACCCTTATTGTAATCTTTCTAGGTTTAGGGTTGAGGCAGTAAGCCTACTAAACTTAGTTGTACATCATGGTTGTGAGCCAGCATGTTCTAGGCCCGTAGAGTGACCAAGCCTGAACATCATTTTTTAAAAGATTGCAATATATACTTGAGAGGTAATGTGACACCCCATGTGTTTCTATCTACTTACTATTTACCTAGTTTGGTTAATTTGTTTGGAAAGTGAGTGATTATGTATTTTTGTAGCTGTATGTGTTTTTATCCATTTACTATAGATTGGATATTTTCTAAAAATTGAAGTATTTATGAAACTTGCATCTATGTGTGCTATCTATTTTGAATGCAATATGATGAGAAAAAGAATAAAGATATGCCTTGTATTAAATGTGGTTATTGTTAATTAATGATTATGTTTTGATCAGTTAACTACTCTTGCGATGATCTAAGTGGATGCAGGAACATGTTGTCCCTCCAGAAAAGAGGGGAGGTATCACTCAGGAGAAGGACTTGGTCTGGTAAATGTAAAAGAGAAGCCTAAATTGAGAAGCACACACTCACATCCTATTTGACTTAGGTTGAGTTGAGTCAGTGTGGGTAGAGGTAAGTGAGCCGAGTTATGTATCCTGAGTCTTGATTGGATGTTCAAACCTGAATGTTGTTATGTGTTTGGTTTCTCTGAGTTAATTAATGATTGTGCAAGTCCTCGATGCATTCTTATACGTGAGTCGATATGAGCATGAACATATGTAGGTAGATGTACCTATGTATATTCATGAGCATATTACTCATAGGTATGGAAATGTCATTTGGCTTATGCATGAATTATCATCTCTTTTGTGATAAGCCTATGAAGATTTTACGACTTTATATGCATTTCTTGATTATGAGTTATATTTGATTTTACGATGATAAAATTATACATATGTAAATATATATAAATGTATATTTATCTTCTATCTATATATGTATTTATTATAAATATTATTATTATTTTCTCTTAATTGTAGAAATATAATTTTATCATTTTACAGAATTTGATTTTCATAAATATTGTTTTATGGTAGGTAAAACAATAAATTTATATATATAATAGATTAAATAAAAATATATATAGTAATAATATAAGGGTAGTTTTCTTTTAAAAGGTAATAATAATAATAAATATAAAAAACAAGTAATAAGAATTAAAAGTTTTTAATAAAAGAAAATTATTATTATAATAGTATAATAATTAAGGCAAGGTTTTAGAGTGCTTTTAAATAAGGGGGATACATATCTTATTTAAGTCTTAATGGATATGTATTAATTCTTAAAGGCACGTGGGCCCTTTCTTTAAAACCTCTTAAACTTCTTTTTACTTGTTAAACTTTTAAACCATTTTGGCTTACGGGCTCCTTAAACCTTGTGTTTAGTTAATAATTTTAATTTTATATTTTATATTTTATTTGTAATTTTTATCTAACACCTTTTTTTTAGAAGGTTGTTTGGATTTAAAAACTAAATTTAGATTTTGATTACCATGTCTCTATAGTCTCAACATAGTTGAGTTGATTAAGCACATTGACATTATATAGACATTATATGGACATTTTTCAATTGGTTGTGGTATAAAAGGGGGTACTCTCCCTCATTTTCAGGGGCACCATTTTCTAATCAAGAGCTTTTCTTTTTCAAATTTAAGTTTTGCATTTGTGTCAAAAATTTGTTGTTTTGTTAAGTGGATGTAATTGGAAAAGTGATCTAGAGTATTGGAAGGTCGTTAGCACAAAAGTATCTGATCCATTTGGAGCTATATTCTCAGGCATGTGAATTATTTCTCCTTCTTTATGATTTTCATGTTTTTAAAATATTATATGATGTATTATTGTTAAGTGATTGCAATATTGAATTATTGTTGTTAATGTCTTTTGGTTGTATAATAGTTTATGTATATATGGATATATGTATTTTTGTAGATAGTAAACTTATATTGTGAATGTGAGATAGTGTCTATGGTTTGGTTGTTGCCTAGATAGTTTTGTGAATCAATCATTGATTGGTATTTATATAGGAAAATTGTACAAGGGGAAAGATAGTGAGAATAGGACTCAAGTGGTATTACTTTGATATATGTATCCTAGTAAAACATGTAATAGGTTAACCTTGGGATATGTGATCCATGGAAGAGGTAGATAACCTAGAATAGAGTTTCATGTAATTATTCAGTGGGGATATTCCTGGGATTTGTTGATCCATGGGAAAGGGGATATCCTATGTGTAGAGAATGATACATTTGTTAAGTGGGGTTATTCCTGGGATTTGTTGATCCATGGGGAAGGGAATAACTTTTGTATAGAGATTGTTGTCTTTCCCAATCGAGATAGAAGGGTGGGTGAATATGAGACAAGAAAACTTTGGCCAAAGTGGTGTAAATTGCCAACGTTTACACTGTCTAGGTTCACTATGATCCAGGTTTGCGTTTCTAGTAGGGATTTCATATTTTGATGGTGGTAGCCATAGTATGATAGTACTAGTTATGTAGGACACAACACCTTGCTCAAATTAGGCCTATTTTATTTGGGGTTACCATACCAATCCCTTTGTCGAAGGGTAGGGCCATTTACCAGTTTGGTAAATGTGGGGGGGACTGCAGTTAGTCCGTGGTTGGAGGTAAATCACCTGAGTGATGCTTCCCCTCATGTAGTTGGTGGCCGGGAGTATTGAAGACAAAAAAGTATACAAACATGTGATTCTATTTATTAGTTAAGCTCTTGAAGCTTCTATGTAACTTATGAAAAAAGTTGAATAAGTTGAATATTCAAATTATTTTTATTGAGAAAATGTAATTTGGTTATGCAATAGAAGTTTGAAATATGTTTCAAATGTACATTATATCAAATGTTTCGAGGAAAAAAATTATTATTCCTGTTATGAATTCAAAACTTTATTTACTTTCAAGTTAAAATTGGTAAATCTTAGTTGGTAGAACAAATGGCATGTTACACGAGGTATCAGAGCTAACCAGGTTCAACTTTGGAACCTATGTGCTCACTATGGTATGAGAGTCCAAAAGTGAAATTGGTTTTATACAAGAATGGAATAGTAGACTAACCAAGAAAATTATTTGAAGGACTATTATCCAACACCTATCAAGTCAGTGGTTAAGAGTAAACCAACTGAGAAATTAAGGAATCCATGAGTCAATTTAACTCTATTGAGGATGCATAACGGAAAGATCCTGAGACTTGGATTAAAAAGGTAAAACCTTAATCAAATGTTATTAGACTAAGAACTCAGGAAGAGTAGTGTCTATATGAATTCAAGATCACTTTTATATCTCAAGAACTTAAGGATGGGAAGATCCTAAAATAATCAACCAGATGCAGAAGCAACTGAGTTTGGAAAATTTAAGAAATTGTAGCAATGATACGTAGATAAATTGGGTTTTTGTCTAACCCTAGATGGGTTGGAATGAGTCGAGAGAGATAAAAGGATCAATAAAGGACAAGTAGTGATGTCTTGGCATTTAATGCTTGGAAAAATAGTACAGGACTTGGAAAATGCTTTTTGATTTCTAAGATTTATGAGAAAACTAATTGCCATATTCAAAGAATTGTGCATAAATGAAGGAGAATAAGAGTTCCCTTATTAACTCATGAAGCCTATATGTAGTTGAGCACGTAAGAGAAGAGGATCCTCTTAGGCAATATTTTGATGAAAAGATTGGGATTAGTATCATTCTTTTGTTAAGAGTTCGCATGAAGTTTGCAAGATAATTCGTAGCAGTTGCATGAGAAGTTATTAGTTATTTCATAGGTTTTGGACAAAAGTTGAGAGCTATGTAGTTTGTCTCTTTGTGGAGATAGAAAGAATAATTACAATGGAGAATGAGATCATCTCTGAGATCTTTAGACAAGTATCTTTAACTAAACTATTCCAGGAGGTAGGAAATAGAGTTTTGTAAACAAAGGGAAGAAGTGTGTGTTCCAACTGAAGTTTCTATGTGTCGTTGTATCACCATCTTTGAATTTCATCTATGTGATGAACGATAAATTTTCCATGTTGTAACGGTGGATGTGTTTTAATCTTTTGATTTTTGGAGTATAGTGAAAGTCTTAAAGGACTTATTTATTTTATTGTGCTAGTAGCATGGTCTCTAAACCACTATAAGTTTTTTTTTGGAAAACTCAAGTGTAATACAACAATCTACTCCCTTGTACGTGACTTAGATAGTCACGTAGTGCATAGTCAGTGTATCTTTTGACTTTTGACACTTCTTGAATTTTTGGTAGAATTGCTTTTTAATACTTGCAAGAATTTTTTTCATTGTTTTATTCCTTTATTCTAGAATGGTCTAGCCACCAAATTTTGAAGGTTATTTATTTATAACCAGTTGGTCAAAATTTGATTTATTGAGCTCAAACTCTTGACTTATTGTTGAAAATGAAATTTCTTATTCTTTGACATTGATTTAATTTATTTTGGTGGCTATACTAGAACATTTTTGGGTTGTTCACTATGTTATTTGTACAAATGTTCACCTCTATCATGTCCTGGATGGGCCAGGGGAGTAAATTATAGAAAATGCACTTAGTATATTTCTAACTATATGGATTTTAGAAACCTTGTGAGGTAGGAAATTCTTTGGAGTAACTAAATTCCTAGTCGATGTGAAATCACTTTATTTCTGAAAGAGAATGAAGAGTGGTAGCAAGTTGTTTAGAATGTGAGAGAATCAAGGATGATTAAAAGTACTCTGTAGGGAATTGGTATCTATACGATGTTCCAAGAGTGGAAGTAGCGGATCATTATCCTAAACTTTGTAAAGTCTTTAGCGCTAGAAGCTTACCTTTTTATAACTTGGCTTATCACTCTGAGAAAGACTGTCAACTTTAACTATTTGCTTTTGGTCTCTCCAACGAAATCAGAAGCCTTACTACTTTCTAAGGATATGTCCTTAGAGTATATTGTGATTTCCGCCATGTTGTTTAGGAATCCTTATGTTCCTCCTTTGGCAAAAGAAAATTATAATTTCTTTAAGTAATGATTCAGAGGAGTATGTTTCCCAAAATTAAGTACTGAGGATAAAGTTGGGGGTTATTACCCATTTGAGGATAATCATGGACTGGAATCTGAGGGATATACTCCGCTCAATTATGTAGCATAGAGGGTATTCAAATCCTTATGTATGTAAAGGAAAGTAAAAGCTTATGTATATGAAATCTTTCTTGGGTAAAAATTTTGAATAAAAATGAGAGTTTTTGTTTAGAAATGTTAAAAGTTTTTAGATCATTAGATAACATGCACAGAATTTAAATCTTTATGGAAAGTCATGGGGTGAACTATCTTGTTAAGATGGTTAGAACAAGGATTAACTTTGGGGAAGTGAAGAAGTATGATACAAAGTTGAGAGTATAGGCACTAAGTTAGATCAAATCCTTACAATGTTGATAGAAACAAGAGAGAGAGAGTATTAGAGCAAGGAAAGGTTAAAGCAGAAAAAGTACCTAACAAGGAAAAGTCTCTAGTAATGAATGAAGGAGAAAATTCTCAAGCTAGTAAACATGAGGAATGAAGGATCTCAATCTCAATTAGGTTCTGAAATGATTAGGAAGAGGAGAATTGCAAAAGACTGATTCCAAGACATGAGAAAATTTACTACTCTAAAGTTTGAAGGTAGTACCAGATGTTCCAAGTGAAGGTTTGGGTGGAGTGTTAAATTAGAAAGGGTGAGTCATAACCTATAAATCAAGAAGTAAAAACCTTATGCTTTGTATGATTTGAAGTTAGAAATAGTTGTTCATGCATTATAGATGTGGAGACACTATCTGTTGGGAAAACCTTTTGAATTAAAAACATACCATCATGGTTTAAAATATTTATTTATTCAACCCTAAATGCAAGGCAAAGGAGGTGGTTAGAACTGATATCGGATTAAGATTTCAAATTTAATTATGTCAAGGGAAACAAGAATAGAGTTGCTAATGCTTTAAGTTGAGGAAGGAATATATCTTCATTAGTAACTATCCAAACTGACTTTAGAAGCTAAGTATTGAAAGGATCTAGGAGTGATGAATTCTATGAGCAAGTTAAGCAAGTACTCATGGATAACTTGCAAGATAAGAGGTATGAAGGTTTTTGCTTTGAACCCAATGGGTTATTGAGGAATAAAGGAAGAATTTATGTACCTAATTATGGTGAATTAAGGAATTGGGTATGGAAGGAAGTTCATAATACACCATATCTCAGGACATCCTAGTGTATCTAAGATGTTAGCAGATGTTAAGCCGTTATATTTTTGAAAGAAAATGAAAAGGATGCCACAAGATTTGTGGTGAGTTGTTTAGAATGATAAAGGATAAAGGTAACCTTTTATACCAGAGAATTTATCTGGTGGAGCACAGTGTTAGCTCGCAAAATTGTGCAGGAAGTGTTTAGATTACACAGAGTTCTTGAGAAGAATATCTCAGATAGAGATGCACATGTGACAACAAGGTTTGGGTAACTTAATGTAAGTATAACTTATCATTTTGAGAACAGATGGTTAAACTATGAGAGTTAACCAGGTTTTGGAAGAATTGTTTGATTATATTGTATGGATCAACATTATAAGTGGGGAAGAAAATCTACCACTAGTGGGTTTTTTATTAGAAAAATTCCTATCATTCTGCTTGAAACATTGGATAGAAGAAGATGCCAAACTCCTATAAGCTGGATAAGCTAGAAGATAGGATTAGCATTAGTCTAGAAATGTTGTCAGAAATGGATGAACAGATCATGTTGATCAGAAAAGATTGACAGAGAACCAATAAGGAATAGAGAAGTTATGTTGATGCTAAGTTTATACGGAAACAATTCTTGAGTAGAGAGTAAAAATTCTATTGAGGGTCCAACCCCAGAAAAAGTTTCATTATGTTTGGAATGTATTCCAAACAAGCTCCTAGATATAAAGAGCTCTTTAAAGTTCTCAAAGTTAACAAATCCGTTGATTGCATAATCATTCTGATAATAGCCATTGCCAGGAGGCAAAATGCTCTTAGTGATTCAAATTTGATATATTTATATATTTAACTGATGATTATTATACTCATAGAATATATACAAGTACAGAAACCAGGTATGGTTTTGATCAAGCATTTGAAATGCTTGAAGTTCGCAAGCTCTACTTGCATAAATAGAAAGGTTATGCAGTGCAAGGTCCAATTGGATCTGTATGTAGAAGGTTCTGCCACTTGGGAAAGAACTATACTGAGATTAAGCAAAAGTTTCCATAAGTTAATATGAATTATGAAAGCTCTTGATATCAATATGTTTTGTAGTATGATAATTTTTATGACTTATGTATATGGTGATAATACTTGATACTTAAAAATCATCAGGGACAATGATTCACAAGGGGGGAAGTATGTTACACCCCATGTGTTTCTATCTACTTACTATTTACCTAGTTTGGTTAATTTGTTTGGAAAGTGAGTGATTATGGATTTCTGTAGCTGTATATGTGCTTTTGTCTATTTACTATAGATTAGATATTTTTTGAAAATTGAAGTATTTATGAATCTTGCATCTATGTGTGCTATCTATTTTGAATGCAATATGATGAGAAAAAGAATAATGCAATGCCTTGTATTAAATGGGGTTATTGTTAATTAATGATTATGTTTTGATCAGTTAACTACTCTTGCGATCATCTAAGTGGATGCAGGAACAGGTTGTCCCTCTAGAAAAGAGGTGAGGTATCACTCAGGAGAATGACTTGGTCTAGTAAACGTAAAAGAGAAGCCTAAATTGAGCAGCACACACTCACATCCTATTTGACTTAGGTTGAGTCAAGTCAGTGTGGGTAGAGGTAAGTAAGCTAAGTTATGTATCCTGAGTCTTGATTGGATGTTTGAACCTGAATGTTGTTATGTGTTTGGTTTCTCTGATTTAATTAATGATCGTGCAAGTCCTCAATACATTCTTATACGTGAGTCAATATGAGCATGAACATATGTAGGTAGACGTACCTACGAATATTCATGAGCATATTACTCATAGGTATCTAAATGTCATTTGGCTTATGCATGAATTATCATCTCTTTTGTGATAAGCCTATGAAGATTTTACAACTTTATATGCATTTCTTGATTATGAGTTATATTTGATTTTACGATGATAAAATTATACATATGTAAATATATATAAATGTATATTTATCATTTCTCTATATATGTATTTAATATAAATATTATTATTATTTTCTCTTAATTGTAGAAATATAATTTTATCATTTTACAGAATTTGATTTTTGTAAATATTGCTTTATGGTAAGTAAAACAATAAATTTATATATATAATAGATTAAATAAAAAAAAATATAATAATAATATAAGGGTAGTTTTCTTTTAAATGGTAATAATAATAATAAATATAAAACATAAGTAATAAGAATTAAAAGTTTTTAATAAAAGAAAATTATTATTATAAAAGTATAATAATTAAGACAAGGTTTTAGAGTGATTTTAAATAAGGGGGATACATATCTTATTTAAGTCTTAATGGATATGTATTAATTCTTAAAGGCACACAGGCCCTTTCTTTAAAACCTCTTAAACTTATTTTTACTTGTTAAACTTTTAAACCATTTTCGCTCACGGGCTCCTTAAACCTTGTGTTTAGTTAATAATTTTAATTTTATATTTTATATTTTATTTGTAATTTTTATCTAACACCTTTTTTTTAGAAGGTTGTTTGGATTTATGAACTAAATTTAGATTTTGATTAGCATGTCTCTATAGTGTCAACATAGTTGAGTTGATTAAGCACATTGACATTATATAGACATTATATCGACATTTTTCAATTGGTTGCGGTATAAAAGGGGGTACTCTCCCTTATTTTTAGGGGCACCATTTTCTAATCAAGAGCTTTTCTTTTTCAAATTTAAGTTTTGCATTTGTGTCGAAAATTTGTCGTTTTGTTAAGTGGATTTAATTAGAAGAGCGATCTAGAGTATTGGAAGGTCGTTAGCACAAAAGTATCTGATCCATTTGAAGCTATATTCTCAGGCATGGGAATTATTTCTCCTTCTTTATGATTTTCATGTTTTCAAAATATTATATGATGTATTATTGTTAAGTGATTGCAATATTGAATTATTGTTGTTAATGTCTTTTGATTGTATAATAGTTTATGTATATATGGATATATATATATTTTTAGATAGTAAACTTGTATTGTGAATGTGAGATAGTTTCTATGGTTTGGTTTTTGCCTAGATAGTTTTACAAATCAATAATTGATTGATATTTATATAGGAAAATTGTACAAGGGGAAAGATAGTGAGAATAGGACTCAAGTGGTATTACTTTGATATATGTATCCTAGTAAAGCATGCAATAGGTTAACCTTGGGATATGTGATCCATGGAAGAGGTAGATAACCTAGAATAGAGTTTCATGTAATTATTCAGTGGGGATATTCCTGGGATTTGTTGATCCATGGGAAAGGGGATATCCTATGTGTAGAGAATGATACATTTGTTAAGTGGGGTTATTCTTGGGATTTGTTGATCCATGGGGAAGGGAATAACTTTTTTATAGAGATTGTTGTCTTTCCCAATTGAGATAGAAGGGTGGATGAATATGAGACAAGAAAACTTTCGCCAAAGTGGTGTAAATTGCCAACGTTTACACTGTCTAGGTTCACTGTGATCTAAGTTTGCATTTCTAGTAGGGATTTCATATTTTGATGGTTGTAGCCATAGTATGATAGTACTAGTTAATGTAGGACATAACACCTTGCTCAAATTATGCCTATTTTATTTGGGGTTACCATACCAATCCCTTTGTTGAAGAGTAGGGCTATTTACTAGTTTGGTAAATTCGCGGGGCACTGCAATTAGTCCGTGGTTGGAGGTAAGTCACCTGAGTGATGCTTCCCCTCATGCAGTCGGTGGCCAGGAGTATTGAAGACAGACAAGTATACAAACATGTGATTCTATTTATCAGTTAAGATCTTGAAGCTTCTATTTAATTTATGAAAAAAGTTCAATAAGTTGAATATTCAAATTATTTTTATTAAGAAAATGTAATTTGGTTATGCAATAGAAGTTTGAAATATGTTTCAAATGTGCATTATATCAAATGTTCAGAGGAAAATTTTTATTATTCCTATTATGAATTCATGACTTTATTTACTTTCAAGTTAAAATTGGTAAATCTTAGTTGGTAGAACAAGTGGCATGTTACAGGTAATCCGCTCCATGGTTTTTCCCTCCTTGATTTTTCCACATAAAATCTTGGTGTTATGTGTCATGCCTTTATCGATGTTGTTTAGTTGTATTTTTTATTTGTATTGGATTATTCTTTTGAAATGGTTAAAAGTAAAAGTGCAAGAAAAGAATTATAGAATACTAATTCACCCCCCCTCTCAGTGTTCTTGATAATCAATAGATCCGAGGTCATCTAGATCCAAAGTATAACCCTCTTATAGTACTCATTAGGAGCATAGATTGAGCAAATACCCACAACCAAGCCACCTACATCTTAAGTTAACCAAATGCATCTATTGCAAGGTGAATGTCTTGAATCTCTAAGAAGATTTTCCCATTTCCTATTTAATACAATGGCATTACCTCCTTTGCCTCTCTCATGTTTGGTGGTGAAAGCAATGGCCTCTCTCCACACAAATCTTAAGGTGTTTTCCATCATAAACCTGTCAGCTTTAATTTCTTGAATCATCAGGATGTCCATATCCTTGTTCTTATTGCAAAAGTCTCTAACAACATACTTTCTGTTCGGGGACTCTAAACCTCTAACATTCCAACTGAAACAGTGAATGTTCTTCATCTAAAACTCTTTTTAGGTGGATTTGGGGTTCTTCGCTTTCCTAGTGCTATCAAAATATTTAGGAATAAGATCATCCTTTCCCTTCTTTCCTGGTTTTACTGAGCTATTGGTTCTTCTCATATTTTTTCTTTTCTTACCTTCCTCTTCTGATTTATCTTCTTCTTGTAAGTTATTCCCCTTTTCTAGCCTCCCCTATGAGATACTCTTATCTCCAATAGAGGCAAAAGCTGCTTTCATGTTGCCTTGTTTGTGAAGTTCAGAATCTAGCCCTCAAGGATATGCCTCTTTCCTATTTTTTTAGAACTCTTCCATCAACTTATCTAAATTATTCCTTTACTTTGCTACCTCTCTAATCTTGGCTAGGGCCAATTACTACGCATTTTCCCTCCTTCTCACATTTATAAACCATTATCAGAGTTATAGCCTTGAATATTATTGTCTGGTGCCTTGGTTTGTTCCTCACTAAATTTACCATCTTCAAACTGAGTGTTAGCATGAAGATGAGTTTCTTTAATTTGAGACACAAAGGATGGGAACTCTTCCATCAAGCTTTCATTGTCATTTTCTTCCATAGAGAATAAACTAAGATTGCCATCCTAAGTGCTGTCAGAATCCCCATCATCTTGGGTATCACTGCCTAGGACAATAGAAGCCAGTCTCCTAGTGTTTGGTATAGCATTAGTTTTAGAACTCTCTTCCTTTCCATTTGTTTTCTCCTTCCCAAATTTAGGATTACTAATTTTCCTAGATTGGTTATTCAAAGAATCAAGGGGAGGCCCTTAGATTCACTATCCAAGGCCCCTGAAGCCCTAGATTCACATTGATTGGCAACATTCATATCTTTGGCTTCAAAGCCCAAATTGTCTTTTTTGCATTCTTGTTAATGACAAGGTAGTCCCTCCTTTGATGACCATCCATTTTACATAGAAAACATGAGCTTAACCCTCCTAACCTGACAATTTCACAGTGAATGATTTTGTTCTCCCAGTTTATTTCAACAATATCCAGTATCTATGTCTCCGTGTTAAAGGCCACTAATAGTCTTATATCTAAATGAGGAAGAGTAGTTCTAGTTTCGTTAATATTTAGAATTTTCCCAAAAGGTTTGATAATATGAGGTAGGATGTTCCAGAATTGAACAGGAACATTTTTGACCAATACCCATCTAGGTAGCAAGTAAAACTGAATTTCCTTATGAGTAGTGTCTAGAGAACAAGTAAAAGTTGTAAATAAAGCTGACCCAATATTCGAAAAAACAAATTCTACAACCCTGCTTTGCATATGATGATTTTTAAGGAATATGACAGAAATGCCTGCTTGATCCTATAACTAGTTAAAATTTTCTTATGGAGGGCAAGCCAAGAACAAGCTTCAGATTTGGGTAAAATAGCTTCATTCCAGCAAAGATTAATAGGCCAGTCTGCCTTCAAGCTAAGCGTAGCACTTCTATAACCTTCCTTTACTATGTAAGATCCCGACTTGGCTTGTGTCTAGATGATTTCATCTTCCACATTTGCAAAGACAACCATCCTTTTGTCCAATAACATACTTAGCATTTTCTTTTGATTACATAGGAAGTCACAGTCTTGAGTGCTTTTCCAAGTGATTTTTTAACAGCTCGAGCCCCCTTCAATGACCCAATAGTCCATCACCTTCAAACCCCAATGACTTTTTAGATACTCCTTGGCTTCATAAAGATCCTCCCAACCTAAGAGTTTGGCCTCCCCATTCCAAGAGTCCTCCCAAAAATTTGCTTTTTGCCAAGAAACCCAAGAAAGCTAAGGCAATAGGATCTCCCTGCTCTTCAAGATAAAATTCCAAATGGCTGAGGCACATGGGAGATTCTTGACCATAAATATTCTCTCATTTTCCACAGAGTCTAAATATTTGAGTCTCATCAAATGAGCCAACTTTTAGTTAGTTGGCAGTGTAAATTCAAATCGAACTTATGATCTCTAACTTTCATAACTTTTGAATGTTGGATATTTGTATTGCAGACTTAATTTATTATTTTCTTTTATTTTGCAAATGCAATTTCCACTTCTCATAGACTTCTAATTTCTGTGTCTTTTCGATGGTATTGCAGGTCAAAGACATTGATATATATATGAGTGACGGTGGGAGTCACATCTGTGATAGACATGACTCCTCAAGGAGTCACGCCTATCACAGGTGTGACTTCATCACCTTTCCATTGCTTTAGCAATTGCTAATCACTGTTTGAATTATAGTCGGTGTTTATACTTTGGTAATATATCATTCGATTGTGCTAAATTCATATTTATTTTAATATACCTTATATATTAAGTATGAATATATAGGTAATATTTAATATTACTTATATATTCATATTTATTATGATCATAATAAATATGTTATTTGATTGAAGCTACAAACAACTCAACACACCCTCTTAGCTTGGGAAGATAACAATATCACAATTATCTCTGTGAATATCAATTATCTGATCTGTAATGAATTACTCAAAGTAATTTAATATCACATAACTCATGATATATAGTATCACCTATCTTGTGATATGTAGCATCACCTACCTCGTGATACTTGTTGATGATTGTTTTGATGCAATCATAACAATAAGTTAAAATTCACATGACATGAACTGTAACTATACTTGAAAGACAAGAAGGAATCATTTGGTGATTCAACTAATCCCAAGTCTACAATGGTTCGGTTGGTCAAGTTCAGTTGGTCAATGTGAAGCTGTAATGTTCAAGGGGCCTTACGTAGTTTAGGTTTGTTCTGTGGTTTACTGGCCTAAGAATATGCAAAGAGGTCATGAGATATGTCAATGCTTTTCATTCCTTTGCATAAGAGTGATACTGGGCTGCAAGTCTCAGAGGGTTTTCTTGGATTTCTTGCAGCTTTCTTCTTGATCTGTTTATGAAAACTGTCTACTTATAGCTCTGTTATCATGCTTCTTCAAATTTGAGACAATTTCCTTTGGATTTCTACGTTTTCAGCTAGATATTTCAGATGGGTTGGGAAAAGTTAGAAAGATCTACTCTATACCTCACTAACCTACCGAAGGATCTAAGTGTTTCTGTTATGCACTATGTAAATACCACAGTAATCTGATCAAATCCACAGTAAAAACCCTAAATGTAAGTCCTGAGCATTTTCACAAACATACATTTAAAATTGCAAGCTCTCAAAGAAGATATTTCAAAACACAAAGAAGAGCAGGAGAACACTCAGAAGATAGATGCAGAACTCCAGATTCTATTGTATTAGAAACGAATAGCCATACATGATTTACAATGTAAGAATGACTCTTAGTTTCATTGATCATACTACAGAGAACTTACAAGCTTTACAGATACAGTAAGGCAGCCAGACATTCCACGCGCACCTTACTGCAGACCAACAGGCGACCTCCTTCTTCTACTTCTAAACTATGCTAACTTGCTGTATGTTCCTAAGAAATTCTGTTGTAGGCCCTAAAAATCCCTGTTGTAAAGTATTACAGTGTAGAGAGGCACAATATATAACATTCTGATTGTCCTCACTACAGCAAAAAAAACCTAACTGAACCCCTGGTTCAAACCTCTAGTTACAGCAATAAATGCAGGTGAACCAGTTCTCAAAAATATCTTAGAGCAGTGGTCAAATCTGGGCGAAATATTGCCCCTTCTGAGGAGTTCCAGCAGCTGGGCAATAACTTCTGTTTGTCTTTTGCAGAAATACCTCCAGCTGCGACCTTCCTCTTCACTTGAATGGCTTTGACTTTTTGCATTTCATCTCCATCTTCTTGCTCCTGAGATCAGATCTTCTGCCTCCATGAGGTCACTGTATTGACTTTCCAGCTGCTTCCTCAACTGCAAGCCTGCAAGACAAGACAAGCAATAAGTTTCACATTTATCACATAAAAACAGCAGGAAATAGAATAAGCGTTTAAATACAGGTGACAGCGCAAGATAGAGGAGATCAGATCCAAAATCCGCTCAAAACGTGTCAAAAATGCGCCCAAGCTGCTCAAAATTGATGGGTCAACCATCGCTGACCGGGAAAATGCCAGAGGCACCAAAAAAAACACTTTAAAACTCCACCGCTTCATTTCCCGCCCATCGGCATGATATTCGCTGTCGGTGCGTCAAAAAACAGGTTGGTCGATATACCTCATCATCATGATATTCCGCTTCTGCATATTGGAGAAAAGAACAACAACATCATCATCATCATGCAGGAGAATAGGAGGATGCGAATATAATCATGCTGCCGAGGAAAGGAAGATGATGGTGACGTCATCATGATATTCGGGCTTCATTGAAATGCTAAGGATGACGTCATCATCATGTTCGGTTAAGATCAGGGGGATATTTGTGATATCGGGTTACCTAAGGAGCATGATCAGGATGATGAAGCGAATATGACCCTTTCGCGGCCAAGGTAACCCTCTCGAGAAAAATCAGCATGATGAAGATCATCATCATACTTGGGGCGTATGTCGAACTTGGAATAGGGCGTCATCATCATGTTTGGGCAAACGGATCGTGTTTGAAAAAATATCCTGTTTGAAGGAAAAAAGATGATGATGATGATGATCAGGATAGTAGCTTCTGTCGAACATAGAATAAGACATCATCATCATATTTCGCGAACCAGATCGGGTTTTGGAAAATATCCTGTTGAAAGAAAAGATGATGATGCTGATCATCAGGATATTTACTTCTTCTTTTATCAGATCGGGATGACGTCATCATGATATTCGGAGCCTTCGTTAAACTTGAACATGACGTCATCATGATAATTCGCCAACCGGATCATGTTTGAGAAAAATCTTGCCGAAGGGAAAATGTGATGATGATGATGATCATCATCAGGATAATTTGCATAAAGGTCGCATTTTCGGCAGGAGGACTTTGCGAAATATCAGGCGAACAAACAAGATCATGATGATCTTGACAATCAGGACAGGATAAAAAATGATGATGATGACCCTCCTCATCGATTTATCATGATGACGTCATCATGATATTTTGTTTTCGGAGCACAAGGATAAGTTGAGGTCATCATGATATTCGGGCCAGGGTGATATTACAAAATATGATGATGCTGTTGAGTAATGTAATATCGACCACTTCTTAATGGATAGGCTGATCATCATGATGCTTCGGCAAACAGATATCAGGAGGATATGAAGATGATGATCCTCCTTCTCGAATTATCATGATGATGATTCCAGCACTTAGCGAATTTCAGCAAATGACCCTCGTGAAAGATCAGAGTGATATGAAGTCGTCATCATCATCTTCGTGAAGTTCAGCAAATATCATGATGATGACCTTGCGATAGGTTTTGAACGTGCGCATGCAAATATGCCGATAATGAATTTGCTAAGTCAGGGTGATCTTATACCATCAGCATGATATTTTAAGATCAGGCGATGCAAGGATATCATGATGATGTTCGCGATACTAAGACCGCTTCGACGGGGGAACTCACCTTGACTTAAAGCCGATGTCATCATGATATTTGAACCTCAGGATATTATCGGGGGGGTGCGTTTAAAATATGATGATGATGATGATCATCATGCAAACAAAACCGAGTTTATAACATATGACGCTCCTAAGAAAATCATGATGCTGCATAATGGGCACAAGGCCTTTTGACGGGTAAAAAAGCACTACCACCTAAGATTGACGTCCGGATGTTACGACTGCATGATTTTTATCGGGTGATAGACCAAGATCATGATGATCCTGTCAACATGACTTAGGATAAAAAATGATGATCCTCCTGCGAATATCAGGTTTGACCAAGACTTTGACCGTGCATAACTTTCACATACGGACAAATTTTCAAGTAAAGTAAAAGGCAAACCTGCATGAAATTTCAAGCTCTTTCAAAATATGAAGTCACAGCAACAAAATATGAACCTTGACAAACTGACCTCATGATGATGACCTACCCCATGCAATATCATGATGATGATGCACCTGACCATTTTTTTACCAGACCGCCAGAAAGCAGAAAAAACACAAGCAGAAGCAAGAAGCAAGACATCAGCAGGGGTCCTCGTTTTACTAAGGAGCAAAATGGGGCGTGTTGTGAACATCACAACAACTAGCAACCAAAACAAAATAATTAAATTCAGAGTGTTCAAGGAAACTAGGTGAAATGAACTCATAACTTCCAACTATCTTTCTTGCAAATTACTATTCAGCTTGAGACTCAAAGTGTTCAATAAAGATTCATGAATTTTCATTTTCAGATTGTGCATGTGATTAATTATCCTCATCTTGAAGATCGGTTGAACAAACCAGTGACTGACATTAGCCTACGTAGGTGAGGATTTTCCCTCATAGCCGACCGGATAGAGCCTTGCTGCCAGCGAGCGTCTATAGCCCCGGCAAGGTTATCGTTACAATTCTCCTAAGTAGAGCCCCACTGCCAGCGAGCGTCCATAGCCCCGGTAGAGTTACTTAGATGGCTTAATCTGGATTTTCAGTATAATCCGCTTTATTTATTTATTTATTTTTTTTGTTTTCTAATTCTGAAAGATTTCATAAGATATAGCAATTGTAACTTCATGATGATGCAAGGAGTGGACACTTGCTGAAATTAAGCTGAGAATTGTAATGGTAGCAAGGGTGACCTCTGATTTTTCACCTAATATCTACACTGGTAGGTTCAACAAACCCAAGGATTTTAGGTGTGTCATCGTGAGAAACCTGCTTCGAATTCTCAATCACACTTATTGAATACAAAACTTCAGAAGATGAACAACTCTCTACATTCATGACAGTGACAGGTTATGTGTAAATTGCAAATGGTTAACCTGAATATCCTAAATTATATACTGTTTTGGATGGTTGCTAGTTCTGCTCCTTAATACTCTACAGTAAAATAAAGATCCCTGCTGAGGAGACAACAAACAAACCAAGCAAACAGGCTGTACAAACAGCACAACAACAAAAGACAAAACTGTACAAACAGACAGAAACAAAAAGAAGACAAGCTATACAAACAACCAACCCAAGAAGAAAACAGCAAAAGCAGAACTGTACATTATCTACAGCACTTTACATTAGGAAAGAAAGGACTGCCTCATCCTGACCTTCAAGCCTGGAAGTAGTGTTTCAAATGCTGGCCATTAACTGGTAATGGCACATCTTCTCCAGTCAAGGTCTTAAGTCTAAAGGTGTTATCTCCTATTATTTCTGAGACTTGTAATGGACCCAACCATAATTTATTGAATTTTCCATGGCTTCCTTTCTTTTCATGTGCTTTGTCCCAGCACAACACCAAGTCTGATATCCTAAATGTTTTGACTCTTGCCCTTTTGTCAAACCACCTCTTAACAACTGCTTGGTGTTTGGCAAACTTCTCGAGGGTTTGACCTATTTTCTCCTCTAGTTGCAACATTTGCACTATTCTGGCTTCCCTATGGTTATCAAAGCCCAGATATTCATTAGCAAACTTCCAGGTTGGTATCCTCAGATTGACCGGAAGTATGGGATCAGTCCCATAAACTAAGTGATAAGGTGTGCTACCTAAAGCTATTTTGAACTTGGTCCTGTCTACCCATAATGCATATCTTAATAGGGTATTCCACTCTCTAGGACTTTTGGCAATTAACCTCTTGATGATGTCTAATAAGATTTTATTTGTTGATTCAGCCAGTCCATTACCTTGAGGGTAATAATTCGAAGAAAACCTTAGAATGATCCCATATTCAAATGCCCATTTAGAAAATTTTAAAGAAGAAAAAGCAGGGCCGTTATCACATACCAATGAATAGGGCGTTCCAAACCTGGTGATAATGTTTTCTTCAAGGAACTTGATAACTACCTCAGTTGTGGAAAACTTGCAGCAGGTGGCCTCAGTCCACCTTGTACAATAGTCCGTCACCGTCAATATAAACTTGTGTCCTGCAGAAGATGGGGGATTGATGACTCCGATAAAATCCAAGCCCCATTGTGCAAACGGTCTGGACTCGATCACAGGCTGCAGTGGATTGGCCAGATTTCTTCCTCTGTCTGCTGCAGTTTGACAGGTGTGGCAGCTTCTGATGTGACTCTTAGTATCTTTGAATATAGTGGGCCAGTAATAGCCCGCTCTCAGTATTTTGTGTGCTGTAGCTAAATGGGAACCATGGCCAGTTCCGTATTTGTCATGTAGTTCTGTCAACACTTTATCAGCTTCAGTTCTGTTTATGCATCTCAAATAAATTCCATCATGGTTCTTCCTGAATAGAAGACCTCCTTGCACCATATAATGCTGTGCCTTAACCTTCAAAGCTCTCCTCTAAGAAGCCTTCATCTTGCCTGGGTACTTTCCAGCTATCAGGAAGGTGCTTAAATCATCGTACCAGCCTGATGCGTCTTGGGAATTCAATACATACTGCTATTTTATCAGATTTGGATCCATGTTTGCTATTGTCTGCACCAGCGCCTGCCCTCTGACCAGCTTTGCGGGAATGATCTCCATGTCGAATTCTTGCAGCGTGGTGATCCATTTGGCTCTTTTTTCTCCAGGCTCGTTCTGCATCAGCAGCATCTTTACTGCTGCGTCTGGTACTATGGCTTTAATCTGGCTGCGCAGGATGTAGTGTCTGAATTTTTTCACAGCCTTCACCAATGCAAATGCCTGTCTTTTGATATCTAGATATCTTAGCTGTGCCTCCTTCAGAGGCGCACTCATAAATGCTATGGGCCTCTCGTCATTATTTTCACCTTTTTGTGTCAGGGCAGCAGCAATAGAATGAGAAGATGCAAAGGAGTAGATGTAAAACGGGCATGTGTAGTCTGGACTTGCCAATACAGGAGCATTAGAAATTGCCTCCTTGATATCTTCAAATGCGGCTTTGGCTACTGGCGTCCATTCCATCTGTGCATCCTTCTTTAACATGGCATTCAACGGCTGCACAATCTCTACAAAACCTGTTATAAACTTCCGAACAAAGTTAATTTTACCAAAAAATGATTTCAATTCTTTCCTACTGTTTGGTATTTGCAAATTTTTTATGGATTCTATTCTATCCGGATCAATTGAAATTCCATTTTCAGAAATGACATGGCCTAATAATTTACCTTCAGTTACGCCAAATATACATTTCTTAGGATTAAGGGAAATCCCATACCTTTCACATCGCTGGAGTACTTTTCTGAGGTCCTCAGCGTGGGTGGATGCATCCTTGGAATATACAGTTAAATCATCCATATATACAACAATACATTTACCTGATAATCCACGAAAAGCAACGTCCATGGCCCTCTGAAAAGTGGCACCTGCATTAATCAGACCAAAAGGCATTCTTCTATACGCATAATTTCCCCATTTGCAAGTGAAGGTGGTTTTTAGTCTATCCTCCCTGTCAATTAAGACCTGGTTATAACCTGAAAAACCATCTAAAAAAGACATCATCTTTGCGCCATTTACTGCTTGCAGTACTTCATCTATTGGGGGCAAAGGATAATTATCTTTTTCAGATGCCTTGTTTAAATTTCTAAAGTCTACGCACAACCTGATATCTCCGTTTTTCTTCCTTACTGGCACTAAATTAGCTACCCAGACAGAATGTCTGACTGGAAAAATTATTCCAGCGGACAGTAGTTTTTTCACTTCCTCAAAGATTAAAGGCTCTAGAATGGCGTTTACAGGCCTCTGTTTCTGCCTAAATGGTTTGACTTCTTTTCTTAAAGGTATGACGTGAGTTATGATGGACTCATCAAATGTTTTCAAGTCTTCATAAGTCCATGCTATGACATGTTTATATTCTTTCAGAACATCCAGAACCTCTTTTCTGATTTTCTCAGAGCAAGCTTTCCCAATTAGTACATTTTGTGGATTTAGCTCAGTCCCTAAGTTATGTAAATCACACTTACCCCCTTCTGTTTTGGGTAAGTCTTTCTGTCTTATTATTCCGTCGAAGTCAAAGATGTGTTCTAATTCAATTACTCCTTTTGGTAAGAAGTTGCTCTTTAAGTTGATCATATCTTCTTCATCCCATGTTACTTCAGGCCTTTCTTGTTCATCAATAATTTGGGCCTCAAATGCCTCATTACAAGTCAGAAAATCAATAATTTGCTGATCCTCTCCAAATACTTGAAAGTGTGTAACGTTGTCTGGTATACTGGGCACGTTAACTAGCTCAACAGCAAATCGTCTTAATCCTGACAATGTCAATGGTTCTAATGTACTAGCAGCAACTGCTAACGCATCTGGCCTGTGGTTCAGCTCTCTAGGAATATGCTCTATGTTAAAAGCATCAAATGAATCCATTAAACCCCAAACTCTATGTCTGTAACTGATCATCTTCTTATAATTGCAGGCATATAGTTTCCTCACTTGTCTGACTACTAATTCAGAGTCTAAAAATACTCTGATGGTTCTTACCCCTTTCCTGATGGCTATGACAAGTCCTAAAATTAGGGCCTCATATTCAGCAATATTGTTAGTGCAGGAAAATTGTAATCTATATGCTGCAAAATGAGATTTACCTTGAGGATTTATGAGTTCAACACCTGCACCTGCGCCCTGTTTTGATTTGGACCCATCACATTTTAACGTCCACATGCCATCCTTACTTTTTTGATTTTTTACCTTGGCATACTTTGTCTCTTTTATTGCCTGTGGGGTGTTGTCTTGTTGATTCATGGGTTTTTCCATTTGGTTATCTTGCATATGTGTGTTTGTAGTTTGCAACTCAGAAAGATAACTACCCTCATCTTCTATTTCTTTCCCTAAATCTGGGGTCAGGGCATCTATATTATCCTGAACATATCTCTGTGTTAGATCAGGATGCTCATTTTTCTCTTGTGACTCTACCTTCCCTATGCACTTTTTGTATTCATATTCAATGATGTCCTTGCATATTTCACAATTCTCCTCAGAATGTTGCCTACCATGGACTCTACACCTATTTTTATATAACTTACATTGGACTGGGAGATTGTGTGTAACGCACTCTTCCACCTCTTGTCTAATGGCATGACCAAATTTGTCTATCGCATTGTTTTCCTCATCTGAAGAATTTCCGTCAGACTCAATGAATAGTGCTGTTCTATTGCTGGCACACTTCTTTCTAATGTTTAACATCATGATCTCTTCAATCTGCATCCCATTGTTGGTAACTCTATAGACACCTGGTTCAACAGCAGCATATAATATTTCATTAGTTCGATTATACTCTGTTATCATATGTTTCATTCTGGGCTCTGCCCCTATTCTGATCTGGTTTGGGATGCCTCTCCATGGTAACCACATGTGTGAAAAGTCAGTAGCCATATATCCGTTTAATGTCTTGGACCAATCCCTACTCAGCAACATTCCATAATTTACGGGTATATCCACTACTTGGATGTCAATGATTTGGCTCACCCTAGGGTCTGAAGCTAACTGCACTTGTATGTTCATGAGTTCTCCTATCACACTAACCTCAGTCTTATCTAATTGTGTGACAACCTTGGCAGATTTGGTGGGAGTCAGCCCGAGAGTTTTACATATTCCTAAGGGCATTACGTTGGCTGAAGCACCAGAATCTACCATGCAATTGTGTATATTCTTCCCACACAACCTAACAGTTAACAAGAAAGGTTGAGTATCCCTCTTATCCGCATGTATTACTACATTTGTGTTGGAAGGCTGCTCAACTTTCTTACCTTTCTCCTTAGGTGGTGAATCACTACTAGGAACAGTTATATCAGCAGACACCATGTTTGTTATGGATGTATCCAGGGATTTTAAAAAAGCATTTCTGATCCCTGGGGTCTTCAATAATTCATTTAGAGGTATGCTGACCTTCATTTTCTTTATTTCCTCTGATAAGTAATTCACTAGTCTTGTTGTCTCTACTGCTTCTGTCTTACTTGTTTGATCCTTTTGCACTGTTGTTCTGTTATTTGTGTGCTGACTAGCTTTAAGTATGGCAGGATTGTTGCTAGCATTCTGATCTGGGGGTGTATTGATGTTATTCGGAGGAGTGGAAGTGGTGAAAGGTCCTCCCGGCCTAGGGTTGTTCCTCAAATTGTAGGTGTGGCTTTTATTTATCTGTTGAAAGGCCTGCACCTCCTCTGTTTCATTTAATATCTCGTTTTCAGATTCAAAAGGAAACTGAAAAGCATTTAACACAAAGGCTGATTCGGGATAAAGACTTTCACAACAGTATGGTTCATCCTCTAGCAATTCATCCTCCTTCTCTTCTGCAGTTGCAAAGGTAAACGTTTCTAAGACTAATGCTGTGTCATATTCTGAGGGTACTACCTCATTACCCTTAGGGATGAGAAATTCAGAGGTAGGAGGCTGTACATCTACGTTGAAGATACTAGCTGCCAAGTGGAACTGTGGACAGTCATGCTCAGCATGGGCATTGGTATTGTGAAATCTGCACCAATTTTTGGGTGCTGTATTGGCCATTTGTATGTTAGTTATTTGTTTTGCACCATGATTATCCGTATTCTCGAAAGGAGAAGCCAGAGTACCGTTGTTGGGCCCAGTGTTCCATGTCTTGGGTGGCCTAGGTTGATTCTGATTTTTGTTATTATTGCCCCAGGTCCTATTATCTATCACTGGCCCCCTATTTTGCATTGGTTGCCCCTGACTGGGGCCTTGATGCTGATTGTAGTTTTGGTTCTAATTGTACTGCTGATTTTGATTGAGACTATAATTCTGATTTTGGCCTTGGTTGTGATTTTGATGTGGATTGTAGTTTTGGTTGCTTCTTCCATAGAGGCTCTCATTTCTTAGCTGTGTCACTTCGGTTGTTAATCTTTTCAAATGTGCAGTAATCTCTTTGATGTCTTCCCTATCATCTTGTGCTTTTGCCACAGTTACATCCCTAGGAAGTTGGAAGAAAGGCTGACCATTATTTTGACTGTTATTGGAAGTACTAGCCGTGTAAGGAGTTATAGCCTGGATTGGAGTAGGATTATACACAGGTGTGTAAGAAGGAACCGGATTTATTAGTGGAGCATGCTGCACAGGGACTCCATTCCATGGGTGTGCCTGATTCTGCACCCCAAAATTTCCTCCAAATGGACTGTAAGTTGTATGTCTCATTTCTTGGTTCACTGAGGCTGCCTCTTTATAGGCTTTGGATATTGAATCTATGTCAGGTTTCCTTTTGACAAACATGGCGGTTAAAGGATCCAAAGCAGCATAGTACATAGCCAACAAGGGAGCATCATCTATGGTATAAGGGGCTGCTAGCCTAGAATAGGCCTTTTGAAATCTGTCATTGAAATTATCAAGTAACTCTCCCTCACCTCGTTTTATAGCAGCCAACTTATGATACAAAGCACAAGGGTCAATGGGTCCTCTAAATCTTGACAGAAATGCTTCTTCCATAAGTGCCCAGGAAGAAATGTAACCATTGGGTAAGTTTACGTACCAGCTAGAGGCCTGCTCATTAAAGGTGTAAGGAAACAACCTACACACAACATCCTCGTGCTCTAACATAGCCCTAAAACATGCTTCCTTAAATATTCTAATATGATCTTCTGGGTCTTGATGCAACTGGTATTTGGGACATATCTTTTCTGGATTTTTTGGCATGTCATGATAATCATTGAAGAATATGGGAGAATTGACATCGAAATAAGCCATTGCAGGTGTTTGAGCTTGACTTGAACTTGTAGAAATACCTGGATTGATTGGTGGATTAGGATTTAGAGGAGGATTGAGACCTCCAGGAGTGCCTGAACCAAGATTTAAAGATCTGAACAGTGATCTATCAGGACTTACAATACTATGGATGTTAAAAGGTGACCCAGGAGGTGTTCCAGATGAACTTCCTGCTTGCGATATCTTTGGATTCCAAATTAAAGGGCTTTTACTTCACCTTGTATCAGGTAGTTGTACAAATATATCTCCTGAACTGGACCTAGACCTAGTCACTCTGTTACTGTCGTTAGCCAGTTTGAAATGAAACCTAACTCAGGCAGGCCCTCCTTCTAGCACCAGAAAACTGTTGATGATTGTTTTGATGCAATCATAACAATAAGTTAAAATTCACATGACATGAACTGTAACTATACTTGAAAGACAAGAAGGAATCATTTGGTGATTCAACTAATCCCAAGTCTACAATGGTTCGGTTGGTCAAGTTCAGTTGGTCAATGTGAAGCTGTAATGTTCAAGGGGCCTTACGTAGTTTAGGTTTGTTCTGTGGTTTACTGGCCTAAGAATATGCAAAGAGGTCATGAGATATGTCAATGCTTTTCATTCCTTTGCATAAGAGTGATACTGGGCTGCAAGTCTCAGAGGGTTTTCTTGGATTTCTTGCAGCTTTCTTCTTGATCTGTTTATGAAAACTGTCTACTTATAGCTCTGTTATCATGCTTCTTTAAATTTGAGACAATTTCCTTTGGATTTCTACGTTTTCAGCTAGATATTTCAGATGGGTTGGGAAAAGTTAGAAAGATCTACTCTATACCTCACTAACCTACCGAAGGATCTAAGTGTTTCTGTTATGCACTATGTAAATACCACAGTAATCTGATCAAATCCATAGTAAAAACCCTAAATGTAAGTCCTGAGCATTTTCACAAACATACATTTAAAATTGCAAGCTCTCAAAGAAGATATTTCAAAACACAAAGAAGAGCAGGAGAACACTCAGAAGATAGATGCAGAACTCCAGATTCTATTGTATTAGAAACGAATAGCCATACATGATTTACAATGTAAGAATGACTCTTAGTTTCATTGATCATACTACAGAGAACTTACAAGCTTTACAGATACAGTAAGGCAGCCAGACATTCCACGCGCACCTTACTGTAGACCAACAGGCGACCTCCTTCTTCTACTTCTAAACTATGCTAACTTGCTGTATGTTCCTAAGAAATTCTGTTGTAGGCCCTAAAAATCCCTGTTGTAAAGTATTACAGTGTAGAGAGGCACAATATATAACATTCTGATTGTCCTCACTACAGCAAAAAAAACCTAACTGAACCCCTGGTTCAAACCTCTAGTTACAGCAATAAATGCAGGTGAACCAGTTATCAAAAATATCTCAGAGCAGTGGTCAAATCTGGGCGAAATATTGCCCCTTCTGAGGAGTTCCAGCAGCTGGGCAATAACTTCTGTTTGTCTTTTGCAGAAATACCTCCAGCTGTGACCTTCCTCTTCACTTGAATGGCTTTGACTTTTTGCATTTCATCTCCATCTTCTTGCTCCTGAGATCAGATCTTCTGCCTCCATGAGGTCACTGTATTGACTTTCCAGCTGCTTCCTCAACTGCAAGCCTGCAAGACAAGACAAGCAATAAGTTTCACATTTATCACATAAAAACAGCAGGAAATAGAATAAGCGTTTAAATACAGGTGACAGCGCAAGATAGAGGAGATCAGATCCAAAATCCGCTCAAAACGCGTCAAAAATGTGCCCAAGCTGCTCAAAATTGATGGGTCAACCATCGCTGACCGGGAAAATGCCAGAGGCGCCAAAAAAAACACTTTAAAACTCCACCGCTTCATTTCCCGCCCATCGGCATGATATTCGCTGTCGGTGCGTCAAAAAATAGGTTGGTCGATATACCTCATCATCATGATATTCTGCTTCTGCATATTGGAGAAAAGAACAACAACATCATCATCATCATGCAGGAGAATAGGAGGATGCGAATATAATCATGCTGCCGAGGAAAGGAAGATGATGGTGACGTCATCATGATATTCGGGCTTCATTGAAATGCTAAGGATGACATCATCATCATGTTCGGTTAAGATCAGGGGGATATTTGTGATATCGGGTTACCTAAGGAGCATGATCAGGATGATGAAGCGAATATGACCCTTTCACGGCCAAGGTAACCCTCTCGAGAAAAATCAACATGATGAAGATCATCATCATACTTGGGGCGTATGTTGAACTTGGAATAGGGCGTCATCATCATGTTTGGGCAAACGGATCGTGTTTGAAAAAATATCCTGTTTGAAGGAAAAAAGATGATGATGATGATGATCAGGATATTAGCTTCTGTCGAACATAGAATAAGACATCATCATCATATTTCGCGAACCAGATCGGGTTTTGAAAAATATCCTGTTGAAAGAAAAGATGATGATGCTGATCATCAGGATATTTACTTCTTCTTTTATCAGATCGGGATGACGTCATCATGATATTCGGAGCCTTCGTTAAACTTGAACATGACGTCATCATGATAATTCGCCAACCGGATCATGTTTGAGAAAAATCCTGCCGAAGGGAAAATGTGATGATGATGATGATCATCATCAGGATAATTTGCATAAAGGTCGCATTTTCAGCAGGAGGACTTTGCGAAATATCAGGCGAACAAACAAGATCATGATGATCTTGACAATCAGGACAGGATAAAAAATGATGATGATGACCCTCCTCATCGATTTATCATGATGACGTCATCATGATATTTTGTTTTCGGAGCACAAGGATAAGTTGAGGTCATCATGATATTCGGGCCAGGGTGATATTACAAAATATGATGATGCTGTTGAGTAATGTAATATCGACCACTTCTTAATGGATAGGCTGATCATCATGATGCTTCGGCAAACGGATATCAGGAGGATATGAAGATGATGATCCTCCTTCTCGAATTATCATGATGATGATTCCAGCACTTAGCGAATTTCAGCAAATGACCCTCGTGAAAGATCAGAGTGATATGAAGTCGTCATCATCATCTTCGTGAAGTTCAGCAAATATCATGATGATGACCTTGCGATAGGTTTTGAACGTGCGCATGCAAATATGCCGATAATGAATTTGCTAAGTCAGGGTGATCTTATACCATCAGCATGATATTTTAAGATCAGGCGATGCAAGGATATCATGATGATGTTCGCGATACTAAGACCGCTTCGACGGGGGAACTCACCTTGACTTAAAGCCGATGTCATCATGATATTTGAACCTCAGGATATTATCGGGGGGGTGCGTTTAAAATATGATGATGATGATGATCATCATGCAAACAAAACCGAGTTTATAACATATGACGCTCCTAAGAAAATCATGATGCTGCATAATGCGCACAAGGCCTTTTGATGGGTAAAAAAGCACTACCACCTAAGATTGACGTCCGGATGTTACGACTGCATGATTTTTATCGGGTGATAGACCAAGATCATGATGATCCTGTCAACATGACTTAGGATAAAAAATGATGATCCTCCTGCGAATATCAGGTTTGACCAAGACTTTGACCGTGCATAACTTTCACATACGGACAAATTTTCAAGTAAAGTAAAAGGCAAACCTGCAAGAAATTTCAAGCTCTTTCAAAATATGAAGTCACAGCAACAAAATATGAACCTTGACAAACTAACCTCATGATGATGACCTACCCCATGCAATATCATGATGATGATGCACCTGACCATTTTTTTACCAGACCGCCAGAAAGCAGAAAAAACACAAGCAGAAGCAAGAAGCAAGACATCAGCAGGGGTCCTCGTTTTGCTAAGGAGCAAAATGGGGCGTGTTGTGAACATCACAACAATACTAAAGGATATACTATACTCGAGAACATTACATTCTCCTTATATATCCTAGTTATGGTATGTGCACTGACAATAAGTCACATAATGTCTACCATAAATTAATCATGATAACTCCATGATTCATACAAATATCAAGTCACATGATATTAGTCTAATAAACATTATAAGATCATCACCTTATAATGTTAGGTACAAGTGTAGATTATCCAAAAAATAGTCACTTTTTAGAAATAAACACAAAATGGGTAGGCCCATAATGTTATAGAGTAACACATATGACACGAGATGTTTACACATTAATCATATTTAATATATTAGTACAAATCAATTAGAATCTTACATTTCAATCATACCAAGATTTTTCCTGAAGTATTCAACTTTCACCTTGAGGAGTGGTTTGGTAAGAATATCTGCAGTTTGATCTCCTTACTGATATACTCCAACTAAATCACTTTCCTTTCCACCATATCATGCACATAGTGATGAGGAATATCAATATGTTTAGATCTATCATGAAATACTGGATTCAAGGATAGCTTAATATAGCTTTGATTGTCGCAGTGGATGATAGTTTATTTCAGAGGTTTACCAAATAATCCCACAAGCAGTTTTCTAAGCCATATTGCCTCTCTAGAAGCCATAGAAGCTGCAATATATTCAGCTTCTGTAGAACTCTAAGCAACTGAAGACTGTTTTCTATTGATCCATGATATCATTGCTGACCCTAAACTGAAACAACAACCAGAGGTGCTCTTTCAGTCAGTTACACTTCCAGTCCATTCTGAATCTGTGAATCCATGTAGATCTAAGTCAACCTTTTCATATTTTAAGCCATAATTTAGAATACCTTGAAGGTATCTCATTATATGCTTCACAGCCACAAGATGTATCTCCTTGGGCTCATAGATAAACTGACTTAAGGCATTTACAGCATAGTAGATATCATGTCTGGTATTGACCAAATACATCAAGGATCCAATTATCTGTCTGTAAAGAATGGGATCTGCCAACGGAGAATCTGTTGCTGCTTCCTTCAATTTATGAAGATTTGTTTCCATGGGGGAAGACATAGGTCTACATTCCATCATACCAAACCTTTTTAATTTATCAATTGTGTACTTCCCTTGGTTTAGAATAATACAGTCTGATTTCTTCCATACTTCTAGTCCAAGGAAGTAGTGTAATAGACCTAAGTCCTTCATGTCAAATTCTAAAGCTAGATCTTTCTTACACTGATCAATAAGGTGATCTTCTCCTGTAATCAATTGATCATCAATATATAATATCAATATTAACATATCACCTTTGCTTTGTTTGAAGTAGAGATTTGGATCTGCATCATTCTTTGAGAAGCCTAATTTCAAGAGGTGACTGTCAATTCTTTCATACCAGGCTCTGGGGGCCTATTTAAGTCCATATAGAGCTTTCTTTAATTTACATACATGGGATGTGAATCTCAAATCCTTCAGGTTGCTCTAAGTAAACCTCTTCTTCAATGGTTCCATTTAAGAAAGCAGTTTTTATGTCCATTTGATGGACTTTCCACCCTTTGGCTGCTGCAATAGCTAGAACTCCCCTGAATGATGTATATCAAGCAACTCGAGTGAAGGTTTCGTCATAATCAATTCCTTCCTTTTGTGAAAATCCTCTAGCTACAAATCTTTCTTTGTATTTCCCTAGACTGCCATCTGCAGCAGCATGTTTGATTTTAAATAGCCATTTTGAAGAAACAACATATTTCCCTTTTAGTCTAGGTACTATATCCCACACATCATTCTTTAGGATGGATTGATACTCCTCTGTCATGGTATCTTTCCATATTTGGTGCTTAAGAGCTTCTATAGCACTAGAAGGTTCTAATTTAATGAATTCACTCATTAAAGCTACATAACTAGAGAATCTCTTAGGTCTTGTCCTTTCCCTAAAAGTTCTTGATGGAGCGGCATAATTTTTAGCTTCTTCCATTGTTTTGGTGGCCTAGAGTGTTCTTTTCTTGGGATTTTCTAGTGATGTGATTTGTTCATGGTTTACATTTTCCTCAGGATACTCCCTCTGAAACTCAGGTGCAAGATCCTCTTCTATGCCTAAGTTGGAAGTTTGAATTTCTGACACAATATAATTTTTGGCTCTTTTGAAAGCTATGTCTTCCTCAAAAATCATATCTCTGCTTAGTTTAATCTGTCTTTGACTAGGTATATATATTCTATAAACTTTTGATGTTTCACTATAGCCTACAAAGATGCCTTTTCTCCTAGAAGGTTCTAGCTTAGTTCTTTTCTCTTTGGGCACATGAATGTAAAGAGGACAACCAAATATCCTTAAATGACTAATGTCTGGTTTTGTGCCATTGAAGGCTTCTTCAGGAGTTTTGTCATCAATATGAGAGTGAGGACATCTGTTATGTATATAGATAGCAGTACTAGATGCTTCTACTCAAAGTGAAGTGTCTATATTCTGATCAAGTAACATAGCCCTAGCAGCTTCTACAATGGTTCTATTTTTTCTTTCTGCAACTCCATTTTGTTGAGGATTATAAGGTACAGTGAACTCCCCCTTAATCCCAGTGTTTTTACAAAAGTCTTTAAAAATGTCTGAAGTGTATTCACTCCCATTATTTATTCTTAAGGTTTTGATTTTTCTCCCGGAAGAGTTTTCAGTAATGGATTTGAATTCCTTAATTCTTTTAAGGATTTCCTGTGATTCTTTACATTTAAGAAAATAGATCCATGTCTTTCTAGAGAAGTCATCAACGAAGATTACATAGTATAGAAACCCACCTAAGGAGGGTACAGACATGGATCCACATAAATCTTAGTGGACTAGTTCTAATACATTATTTATTTTGCTAGAACTATTTTGAAAGGACCCCTTTGTATTTTTCCCTAAGGCACACCCCTTGCATACCCCTAAATTACATTGTTTGAGTTTAGGTAACCCTGTAACTAGTCTTTCCATGGAAGATAGGGCACAAAAAATTAGGTGTCCTATTCTTCTATGCCATATTTCATTAGAGTCTGCAATTTCATGAATTAGGGCTAGATTTGGTTCCGTACATAACTCGTACAAGTACCCTTGTCTATGACCTATGGTTTTGGCTTTCTTAATAGTAGAATTCTTTAGCCATGCCAATACTTTGCTATCCATAAAGGTCACCCTATATCCATTATCTTCAAGTGCAGATATGGAGACTAGATTTCTTTTGATGCTTGGGACAAACAATACCCAGTAAGTTGGATGGAGATGCTAGTCTTTAATTTGAGGGTGCATGTGCCAACACCCTTGACTGGATGTGCAGAGTTATCTCCAATTGTTACTTCTTCATCAGTCTCTTCTACCATGGTGTCTAGTAGTTCCTTGAACCCTGTGATGTGTCTTGATGGCCCACTATCCATAACCCGGGTGTTGGATTTATTTGTTACTTGGTGTGAAAGTGCATAGTAGAATACATATTTCTTGGATTCATGCTCCTTTATTTTGGCATAAGATGCTTGTTGCTTGGTTCTATCAGGACATCTAACTGCATAGTGTCCATATTGGTCGCATCTGAAACATTGGATGCAAGAAATGTCTTTCTTGAATGAACCTTTCCCGTGATGATTTTTTACTCTTCTTAAATTGTTTCTTCTTCTCTTTCTTGCGAGAGTTTGTATTTAGAACATGAAGATATTCATCTATATTTTTCTATTTTAACCCTTTCTTTATCTGTCTAGATTCTTCTTGAAAACAGTCTGATCTTAGGCGGTCAAATTTTGGAAATTTAGACCTTGCACTAATGCCTTGAACAAATGTCTCCCAAGAATTTGGGAGACCATCTAGGGCAATAAGTGTTAGTTCCTTGTTTTCAATTTGGTACCCAAGTGTTGATAGTTGATCCCTTAGTGCAGATATTCTCATAAAGTATGCATTGATAGATTCTCCTTTGTTCATATTTATATGATTTATTTCTCTCTTTAGGGATAAGGTTCTACTGGAGTTATTAATTTCATAAGTGCTTTCAAGGGACTTAAACATATGATATGCAGTCTCATGTTTTGTCAGAATCAGCACGATATGATCTCTAACTCCATCAACTATGATTTTCATGGCTTTGTCATTTCCTTCAATCCATGTCATTTTATAAGGATCATTCTCTGGTTCCATTTTGTTTTCTCTCACAAATGAATCAACTTTATTTTCTTTTAGTATCATCATAATTCTGAATTTCCATGATGAGAAGTTATTTCCTCCTTCCAATCTGTCTTCGAATCAGATTGTTGCTACCATTTGAGAAATGAGATGTATTAAATCTGAATTTCTCAAGTTTGAATTTTTGCCTGGATTCTGCTTAACCTGGCTCTAATACCATGTAAATTTAAATCCAACTTATGACCTCTAACTTTGATAACTTCTGAATGTTGGATATTTGTATTGCAGACTTAATTTATTACTTTCTTTTATTTTGCAGATGCAATTTCCACTTCTCATACACTTCTGATTTCTGTGTCTTTTCGATGGTATTGCAGGGCAAAGACATTGATATATATATGAGTGACGGTAGCAGTCACATTTGTGATAGACGTGACTCCTCAAGGAGTCATGCCTATCACAGGTGTGACTTCGTCACCTTTCCATTGCTTTAGCAATTGCTAATGACTGTTTGAATTGTAGTCGGTGTTTATACTTTGGTAATATATCATTCGATCATGCTAAATTCATATTTATTTTAACATACCTTATATATTAAGTATGAATATATAAGTAATATTTAATATTACTTATATATTCATATTTATTATGATCATAATAAACATGTTATCTGATCGAAGCTACAAACAACTCAACAGGAAGAAATCAAAGTCATCAACATTTGTATGCAATGTTTGATGGAGTATGTGGGAAGATTCAACTTCATTCCATTGCTTAAGTTAAAAATTGATAATATATTTTCATTTGTATTGGCGTTTGATAAGCTGAAACTTAGAAAGTGTGGTTGAAGTCAAGCACAAATGTGATAAGACCACATTCCTTGAAGGTCAACTTGGCAAATGATGGCCTTCACAAACAATAGAAAACAATAATAATCTTTTGATTTCTTGTTGGCCGTGGCTTGTTGGATTTTGATTGAGTCATGAAATTAAAATCAAAAGCAATTGCCTTGGGGAGATTAAATAGTGTCAATGTCACCAGAGAGGGAAGTTGAATAGATGGAATTCCTTCAATTTTTATTTTTCCATAGCAATATAAAAACCAACGACTGGGATAGAAAGTGGGTTGGCTACCAAAAGTTAGTAAAAATTACACAAAAGTGTGTGTAGAGGGAGTGGATACAAAGAAGAGTAAGAATTCCTTATAAAACAAAGCAATTTGAATTGCACAAAAAGAATGAAGAGTGAAGTCAGTTGATAGTTGATTGAAGGGTTATGGAAAGAAGTGTGGAGAATAATAGAAGTGTGTTGCAGAGAATACCAGAGGCTACGTTGGAGGGAGAATAACTTGGTTTTTGCCAGAAAGCATTTGAATAGAGATAAGATTCATTTAAGCACAAATTCATTGTATTTGCAGTGAAAAACTTGAGTAATAAACCATTGAAGGCTGCCAGTAATAAATTCATTTGAGTTGTGATAAATGAATGGTGAATTTGCACAATTTTGGCTTCCTATAGATGTCATATTTACGTTTACATTGCCTAGATTGCATACTTGAAGTGTTATGTTTAAAAGTGGATATGATTTAGTGATGTTGAGTTCTTCTTGTGATCAATTTGGTGATGTATTGCTGCTAGCGTTGGTTGTCTAGTAAGACCGTGGTGTAGGGGCATCAGGGCCTCATAAGCATATCTTTTGTCATTTTTGGTTTTAGGTTTTTTAGAGTGTTTTGGAGTCTCATAAGGTCATTTTTAACCATTTAGAATCATATGAGTTCATTTTTGGTGTTTTAATTGGGTTTTTGATTTACAAGTGTAAAGTTGCCAAATGTTGCTAGGAGTTGTCATGCAACTTGGACAAGTTGCCAAAAAGAAAGAAACTATTGCATGCAAACAAGAAACTGTTACTTATCATCGGGATCAGTTGTAAATGGATGAATACACCTTCAAGTGTCAAAGGGAAGTGTGAAAAACTAATTTTTGAATTTCTTGGTTAATGAAAGCAAGTTTTTTCCTATGATTTTTGATGTTCCAGTCTGTCCTGCTTCATTGTATGGCCTATACGGCCCATTTAGTCATCAGAAACTGATTGGAATTCATTGGCCTGTGAATCTACTTTATTTTTATTTTTGTTGCATTGATTTTCATTGAGTTTTTAGAAAGTTATTGCATTTTTCCTTAAAACTGCCAAAACCATACCTAGGGTAACTAGTGAGGCCAAATAATTATGTAACTCAGCCTCCCACCATGGGAAAATCACAAAAATGGGTGGGAAGGTCTGTAATAATGTAATCTACCATGTTTTAAGTTTTCAGGGCTCCAAGACATAGGTGGAATGTGTTTTCTTTCACCATTAGGTATGATTTCTGAGTGTATCAGGCCCTCTAGCAGCAGTGAAGGCAATTTTAAATGAAATTGTAACAACCCTACCGATTTGGCCGTGAAAAGTTAGTGAAGGCATTAATGGAGAAAATATCTCTTTGAGGGCAGCGTAGAGGAGTAAATCAGGGAGTCAACATAGTTGGGAGTGGGTCGTGGCATGTGCAGGTGTCAGAGTGTATTTATTAAGGAGAAATATCTGCCGAGAGGGTGACCGACGGAAGGAGGATAGGGATTCGAGAAATTATCTCTTGGAAAGTCAGTCAATGCATGTTTTTTGGGAGGATAAGAGAGGATAGAGGTAAAAAAAAAAAGAGTTGTGGGAGAATGGCGAAGAGAGGAGAGAAAAAAAAAACAACGAAAGGGAAGAGGAAATCACTCGAAGCATACTGAATTGCAATTAGAGGTGCGCTGAAGGTGAGCGCGGCTAGGATAGAGGTATTTTCCTCAGTTCATTGTTTCCCAAGCACAAAAACTAAAATACCTTTGCTGCACGTCTTCGTTTAGCACAAATAAAACTAAAACCCCATTAGTACCTTAGGAAAATTTATACCAGAAAACACTGAAACCCCATTATTGCATCTTTATAAAGTGAAATTTATTTACCACACAAAAAAATTGAAACCCCTTACTGCCATTTTAAATAATATGCCAAAATTTATTTCAATGCAAGATATTTACATTGCCTCTTTCGTGAAATTTATTTTAAAAAAAACTGCAGAACTATTTTATTATGTCTTTAGACAAAAAGGGTCTTCAAATGATTAGGGGAATTCTAATTTGTAGTTGTTAGGTAAATCAGGGGATTTGATTTATTTTAGGGAAAATAAATAAGGGGTTTGATTTCTTTATAGAGAATATAATGAAGGCTGCCATACTGAAAATAGGGATGCAATGATAGAGGTTGAAGAGATCTAAGTCCCATGGAACCCTGTTGTTCTACGATTACTCTTCTGATAGATATCTATTGCAGCTCTTCTTAAGAAATTGAACACCTTTGTATGTTGATCATCACAGTCATTTTATTTTGGCTGAAACACTAGCCTGGTGGAAGCCTTTGTTTTGAGTTTAAAATTGTTATGGCACTAAAATACTTTAGCTGTAGCAATCTGGGTTTATGCATTGAAATTTACTCACGTAATTTCTATTAAGAACTTCTGCCATGCAATACAAAAAAACCTAGGAGAACTACTGTAGGGAAAAAAAAATTAGATTTTTTTTTGTAAGTCTGTACTTTGTATTTTATTTTGCTATGATAAATATGGTAGACAGTATGCCAAAATTCAGGCTAAGAGTTGACTTGCAATGCCATTTGCCGTATTTTTATTTTATCCGTGCATACCTTGTGAAGAGTGACCAAATTTGGGTCACTGGAGTTATTACAAAATTGATCTTACTGGCAAAGGGTTGCTTTCAATAAACTACACCATTACTGCAATCTTTTGTATTGTAGACTATATTTTTAATCTTTACTATTTTAAATTTATAACTCAGTGTTTTTAGTCTTTTGAATGCCTCATTTAGACAAATGAGATGAACAAGGTCTAGGCATTAGAGTGGTCGTCTGGAGTGGCTCTCTACGGGCCCAGGGCCTGCAAGTGGCTGCCAGGGGAACTAGTAGCAGAGTTACATTAATAAGTGATAACTAAAACTAAAACATTTGGGTAAAAACACTAATAAGATAATTAAACCTTGTGCATAGCCTTGAGCGCTTGTAAAGGCTAAGGATGCAACAAGAAGGCCTATCCGTCTGTGGGGCGTTGAGTCATCCGTCTGTGGGACATGGATTCAGGCACGATTGAGTCTCCTCATCTGTATGAGAGGTACTTGGTCCCATGTGTGCCATCCCTTTGAGAACATATGATGACACTCCATATGATTACACTCTAGTATCTAGCACCTTAGGAGTCGTGAGTAGTACCTAACGTATGACTTAGATGAGTACACCTATATAACAACTTTAGTTGTATGCACTGTTCTCCATGTCTGCTCTATGTCTGATGTGAGTGTTGGCCATCTTGTATCCCCTTGTTGTTATTCATTTGTTTGGGCCTTGTGACTATCTCTGAGCATGGTGGGGTGGTCTCTTAGGAGTCCACATGGTTGGGAGGCATTACCACCACCATTGGGGACTGATGAATAGGTTTGGAGTGCCAGTTTGAGATGATCTCTCTCTCCATCACTTCATTCGGTTATTGTACCTATTCAGTCTTTGTATCATTCTCAGGACTATGTTATATACTTGTATCATATTTTAGAATATATCATTGTAATTGTATATGCAGTTATGTAATTGAACTCTCTTAGAAGAGAAGTTGTAATCATTGTATTTAATGAGAAGAAATGTGATGGTCCTTTATTGCTTTATGGATTCCAGTGTGGGTATCGGATCCACCTGTATTTTATGCTTATGGATTCATGTTTTTTTCATATGAGATTTGGAACATTTGTTTTAGTGTTTAAAATGAATGGTATCAATCTATCGAATTGATAGCTAAATCTGTGTATGTTGTTTACTTATGTAAAAAAAAATTATCTTGGTCTTTTTGGCTCTTACCCTTCGGGGTTACGTAGCGGGATGTTACATCTGGTATCAAAGCCCATGTTCACACACTGGCAGCTCTAGCGTACTTGAGCCTTCTATGTTTTGTTGTGTTTGATGTGTGTGGCGTGAGATTGTTATATTGTTCTATAGTCATGCTGTTATGCTTTCAGGCCTTAGTATGGTGATTAGGTCATCTTTGTGATGATCTATTTTCATGTATTCTTTGTTTCTTTAGGATGCCTCCTAGGGGTAGAGCCAGAGGTAGAATTAGAGGCATAGCCACTGTTCTTCGACGTAGCACCTGGCATGATGTCAATCAGGATAATCAGGATAATCAGGATAATCAAGATAATCAGGGTAATTAGGGTAATCAGGGTAATCAAGGCAATCGGGGCAATCAAGGTGAGCATCAGGAGGAACTACGTGTTGAGAATCAAGCTGAAGGGCTCGGGGGTGCTCATGTTTTAGCTATTTTACAGTAGATTTTGGACCAATTAGGACCTCGTCAGGAGGTATCTCATGAGGTAGAGTCACACCCTTCTCGTTAGGATGGTCAAGATGTTGGAGCTAAGCGTGAGCATTCTCGTAGTCCAGATCATTCAAGAGTAGTTGTTGTGAGGGATAGGGTGGATGGAGATAGTGTTACTATAGGTCACATGAGGGATATTCTTAGGGCTCATCCCCCTACTTTTGATGGTTCTAGTATAGGTACCGAGGTAGAGAATTGGTTGATCGATCTCGATCGATGCTTTGCTATGCATCCTTATAGTAGCAATACTAGAGCTCGATGTGCCATTATGCATCTCAAGGGATTTACATCTATATGGTGGAGAGTAGAGGAGCAGAAACTTCACCTAGACATTGCTTCTGTGTCATGGGGACTATTCTTAGAGAGGTTCCGTGCACAATTTCTTTCAAACTACTATCAACAGAGATGTGCTGATGAGTTCCATGAACTTCGTCAGTTGACTATGACAGTAGATCAGTATGAGCACCGCTTGTTTGAGCTGAAGCAATATGCTAGCATTTCTGATGATGAGCCGATGTTAGTACAACATTTCATCAGGGTCTTGAATGCCCGTATCAGTGGTGGTGTCCATGTGTTTGAGCCGAAGACCTTAGAGGTTGCCCTGGAGAAGGCGAGGTTGATAGAGGAGAATTTGACTAGAGGTTTTGGTGGTCAGGCAGGTGTTCAGATTGGTAGTGCCCCTCCTTTAGGATCAATTGCTTGGGGTACATAGTCTAAGGGAGCCAGACCATCTAGATCTCATACTACACCTCCTAGACATGGTCAGCGACAGAGGCATAGGCCTGCTCAGTCTCAGCAGAGTGGGCAGAATCCTGGTACTCCATTTTCTAGAGATCGTTCACGTCATCGCTCTCGGAGTAGGTAGCAGAGTGGTCTGTCACAAAGTTTTTAGAGTGCTCAATAGAGTTCTAGGGGTGGTGGATCCCAGCAGTCATGTACACCATTTTAAGGCTGAGGTTTTGGTAGGGGTGGTTGTTATGCTTGTGGGCAGCATGGTCATATAGCTGCTCAGTGTCCTCAGAGATCAGTGGCTGGAGGTATTCAGAGATAGGCTACTTCAGAGCCTACAGTAGATGAGGCTGGCAGACCACATAGAGTTTTTGCAGTGGTTGATAACCGTGAAGCTGAGCATCAGGGCACCGTAGTTGAGTATTTAGGTGTGTTATGTGGGATTACCACATCTATCTTGTTTGATTCAGGAGCTTAGATTCTTTCATTTCTCCTTTTCTCATGGAGTGTTGTGGACTCGTGGTGGCAAGGCAAGACGTTGGTTGGCAGGTTGAGTTAGCTATTGGATCCAAGGTGGCTGTAGACTCCCTTGTTCATGGTTGTGTGTTGGATTTGGGCAACTTCACTACCACAGTGGATATCTGTGTGTTGCCTTTGGGGTCCTATGGGATTGTTTTAGGCATGGATTGGTTGGAGACCCACCTAGCCAGTATAGATTGTCGGCACAAGTCAATTCAGTGTGTTGATGATGTTGGAGAGTGTGTTGAGTTAGTTGGGGTTCAGAGACCCATTTCTCTCCATGTATTTCAGCGATGCAACTGAAGTGTGCCATGTGGAAAGGTTGTCAAATGTTTGCTATTTTAGTTAGTGATCTTCTTGAGGGTGGGATTCAGGAGGTATCTCTTGATGATCATCCTATTCTTCAGGAGTTTGCAGATGTCTTTCTGAGTGATATTCCAGGTATGCCACCTAAGCGTGACATAGACTTTCGTATCAATCTCATTCCTGGTGTAGAGCCTATTTCTCAGGCACCATATCGCATGACTACTCAGGAGTTGGGTGAGTTGCGATTGCAGTTAGAGGATTTACTGGAGAAGGGTTTCATTCTTCCTAGTGTATCCCCTTGGGGTGCACCTGTCATCTTTGTGAAGAAGAAGGACGGATCTCTTAGCTTGTGCATTGATTATCACCAGTTGAACAAAGTGATAGTGAAGAATCGATACCCATTGCCTCGGATAGATGATTTGTTCGATCAGATGAGAGGAGCCAAGGTGTTCTCCAAGATAGATCTTAAGTCAGGATACCATCAACTTCATATTCATGAGGCAGACATTCATCGGACAGCATTCTGTACACGTTTTGGGCATTATGAGTTCACGGTTGTCCCTTTTGGGTTGACCAATGCTCCATTAGTTTTCATGAGTTTGATGAATAGGGTGTTTCGCACCTATCTTGATCAGTTTGTTCTCATGTTCCTTGATGATATTTTGATTTATTTGAGGACTATTGAGGAGCATGAAGGCCATTTGTGGAAAGTGTTGCAGTGCTTGCGGGTTAATCAGTTGTTTCACAATTTGGCTAAGTGTGAGTTCTTCCAGACTGAGGTGAGATATTTGGGTCACATCATCTCAAGAAAAGGTATCTCAGTGGATCCTTCTAAGATTCAAGCTATTGTGGATTGGCCAGCACCAACAAATGTGACTGAGGTTCACAGTTTCATGGGATTGGTGGGTTACTATCGCCAATTTGTGAGAGATTTCTCTCGGGTAGCCCGTCCCATCACTTCTCTTCAGCGAAAAGGGAAGAAGTTTGTGTGGTCAGATCAGTGTGAGTTAGCATTTCAGGCTCTTAAGGAGCGGCTAATGAGTGCACCTATCCTAGTAGTGCCAGATCCTACAGGTGATTTTGTAGTGTGCACTGATGCTTCCTTGGAGGGTGTGGGGGTAGTTCTCATGCAGGAGGGATGAGTGATTGCATATGAGTCTTGTAAGCTCAAGGATCATGAGCTAAACTACCCCACCCATGATTTGGAGTTAGCAGTTGTCATCCATGCACTCGTGCATTGGAGACATTTCCTTTTCGGACATCGGTTTGAGTTGCATAGTGATCATCGCAGTTTGCAGTATATCTTCACTCAGCTGAATTTGAATGCTTGGCAATGTCATTGGATGGAGTTCCTTTGTGAGTACGACTTCGAGGTTCGCTACATTCAGGGTAAGGAGAATGTTGTTGTGGATGCCTTGAGTAGGAGGAGACATGAGATTTCAGTTTTGTCTCTTGGAGTGGATTTGTGGAGCCATATTTTGGAGTCACTTCCTAGTGATACTTGGTATCAGGAGGTGAGAGCAAAGATTGAGTCTGGGAGAGTCCATGAGGGTAGGTTTGCAGGGTTCTCTCTTGAACCTGATGGACTTTTGCGACATCTTGGTCATATTTATGTTCCAGATTCTGGTGATCTTCGTTCCTTGGTTTTATCAGAAGCCCATCGTGCACCTATTCAGCTCATCTGGGAGTCACAAAGATGCATACCAGTCTTCGACAGTTGTATCATTGGGCAGGTTTGTGATGAGATATTGCCAACTTTGTGGCTCGATGTCTTGAGTGTCAGTGGGTGAAGGCAGAGCATCAGCACCCAGTAGGATTGTTGCAACCTCATTCCATCCCTAGATGGAAGTGGGATACCATATCTCTAGATTTTATAGTGGGGCTACCTATGTCTTCACATCATCATGATGCTATTATGGTCACAGTGGACAAGTTGTCCAAGGTGGCACACTTCTCACCCATGAGATCTTCCTACACTGCAGCATCTGTAGCTCGAGTGTTTATGGAGGATATTGTGCATCTACATGGTATTCCTCGTAGGATCATTTCTAATCGTGATCCAATGTTCACTTCAACATTGTGGACTTCTCTTCAGCATGCTTTGGGAGCTCAACTTAATTTTAGCTCTGCATATCATCCTAAGATTGACGGACAGACAGAGCGGGTTAATCAGGTCTTAGAGGATATGCTTCAGATGTACGTTATGGATCGACAGTCTCATTGGGAGGACTATTTGTACCTAGTTGAGTTTACTTATAACAATGGGTATCACAGTTCTCTCGGTATGTCTCCCTTCCAAGCCTTGTATGGTAGGCCATGTCACACTCCATTGAGTTGGGATCGCTTAGAGGACTGAGTTATTTTGGGTCCAGAGACGCTTCAAGATATGGAGCAGCAGGTAGTGTGGATCAGAGAGCATTTGGCTATAGCTCAGGATCAGTAGAGGAAGTATCCGATGCCCATAGGTTGGATCGCCACTTCTCGGTAGGTGACCATGTGTTTTTGAGAGTTCATCCGCAGAAGAGCCCCATCCATTATGGGAAAGGCTCGAAGCTAGCACCTCGTTTTGTTGGACCTTTTGAGATCCTTGAGAGGATTGGTCCTATTGCCTATCGCCTTGCATTACCACCGAGTCTATCACGCATCCACGATGTGTTCCATGTTTCAGTTCTTAGACAGTATATTCTTGATGTGACCCATGTTCTTGATTGGACTGCTTTGCAGGTCGAGGCAGATGGGTAGCTTTCTTTGGAACCTATATGCATCCTTCAGCATCAGAGGTTGACCCTCAGGGGTCGGGACATAGAGCAAGTAAGGGTCCAATGGGATCCTGATGGTGAGTCCTCAGCATCTTGGGAATATGCGACGAGGATGAGAGACCTTTATCCTTATCTTTTTGCAAACTTCTAGGGGATGTAATGACCCTGTGTTCATATTATGTTTTTCTTATCTTGATGGACTTGGATGACTGTATACTTTATTTTGGATTACCCATCTTGTTATTATTTTGTATTGGCATCGATGATGTGCAATCTCAATACTATTATGATGTGGACATTATTATTACTTATGATGGATTTCATGCTTACATGATTGTTGTTGCTTCAGCTATATGATGTATATATATGCACAGGTACCTTGATGTGTGCTTGGAGTGTTACAGGTATTGAGTACCAACTCCGCCTGGATTCACAGGCCTGAATGTACTCTTATTATCCTCGATGGTGGTTACTGGAGATAGTCACAGGCCCTATAACCTACCCTAGCCCACTACACTCAGTTAGAGTAGTATTCCTATGTTGTGGTCTTACCATCTGGATTACCTTTCGGTCATGTGTAGTTTTCCAGTGTGATGGTTGAGCCTTTTCTCCTTGGTTTCCTTTGATTGTATCAAGTTTCTTGGACTAGTGTGTGCTTTGGATACATCTTATCATTTGCAAGCTTCCAGGAGTAAGCCTAGTCCTAGGGGGTAGGATGTAACAACCCTACCGATTTGGCCGTGGAAAGTTGGTGGAGTTAATGGAGAAAATATCTCCTTGAGGGCATCGTAGAGGAGTAAATTAGGGAGTCAATGTAGTTGGGAGGGGGTCGTGGCATGTGCAGGTGTTAGATTGTATTTATTAAGGAGAAATATCTGCTGAGTGGGTGACCGATGGAAGGAGGATAGGGATTCAAAAAATTATCTCTTGGAAAGTCAGTCAACGCATTTTTTTTGGGAGGATAAGAGAGGACGGAGGTAAAAAAAAGAATTGTGGGAGAACGGCAAAGAGAGGAGGGAAAAAAAATAGCGGAAGGGAAGACGAAATCACTCAAAGCATACCAAATTGCAGTTAGAGGTACGCTGAAGGTGAGCGCGGCTAGGATAGAGGTATTTTCCTCAGTTCATTGTTTCCCAAGCACAAAAACTAAAATACCTTTGCTACACTTCTTCGTTTAGCACAAATAAAACTAAAACCCCATTACTACCTTAGGAAAATTTATACCAGAAAACACTGAAACCCCTTACTGTCAATTTAAATAATATGCCAAAATTTATTTCAATGCAAGATATTTATATTGCCTCTTTCATGAAATTTATTTTTAAAAAAACTGTAGAACTATTTTATTATGTCTTTAGACAAAAAGGGTCTTCAAATGATTAGGGAAATTCTAATTTGTAGTTGTTAGGTAAATCAGGGGATTTGATTTATTTTAGGGAAAATAAATAGGGCGTTTGATTTCTTTATACAGAATATAAGGAAGGCTGCCATTCTGAAAATGGGGATGCAATGATAGAGGTTGAAGAGATCTAAGTCCCATGGAACCCTGTTGTTATACGATTACTCTTCTAATAGATATCTATTGTAGCTCTTCTTAAGAAATTGAACGCCTTTGTATGTTGATCATCACAGTCATTTTATTTTGGCTGAAACACTAGCCTTGTGGAAACCTTCCTTTTGAGTTTAAAATTGTTATGGCACTAAAATACTTTAGCTGTAGCAATCTAGGTTTATGCATTGAAATTTAGTCACGTAATTTCTATTAAGAACTTCTGCCACGCAATACAAAAAACCTAGGAGAACTACTGTAGGGAAAAAAAATTTATATTTATATTTTGTAAGTCTGTTCTCTGTATTTTATTTTGCTATGATAAACATGGTAGACAGTATGCCAAAATTTAGGCTAAGAGTTGACTTACAATGCCATTTGCCATATTTTTATTTTATCCGTGCATACCTTGTGAAGAGTGACCAAATTTGGGTCGCTGGAGTTATTACGAAATTGATCTTACTGGCAAAGGGTTGCTTTCAATAAACTACTCCATTACTGCAATCTTTTGTATTGTAGACTATATTTTTAATCTTTACTATTTTAAATTTATAACTCAGTGTTTTTAGTCTTTTGAATGCCTCATTTAGTCAAACGAGATGAACAAGGTCTAGGCATTAGAGTGGTCGTCTGGAGTGGCTCTCTACGGGCCTGGGGCCCGCAAGTGGATGCCAGGGGAATTAGTAGCAGAGTTACATTAATAAGTGATAACTAAAACTAAAACATATGGGTAAAAACACTAATAAGATAATTAAACCTCATGCATAGCCTTGAGCACTTGTAAAGGCTAAGGATGCAATGAGAAGGCCTATCCATCTATGGGGCGCTGAGTCATCCGTTTGCGGGACGTAGATTCGGGCACGATTGAGTCTCCTCGTCTATATGAGAGGTACTTGATCCCGTGTGTGTCATCCCTTTGAGCACATATGATGACATTCCATATGATTACACTCTAGTATCTAGCATCTTAGGAGTCGTGAGTAGTACCTGACTTATGACTTAGATGAGTACACCTATATTATGACTTTAGCTAGATGCACTGTTCTCCATGTTTGCTCTGTGTCTGATGTGAGTGTTGGCCATCTTGTATCCCCTTGTTGTTATTCATCCATTTGGGCCTTGTGAGTATCTCCGAGCACTGTGGGGTGGTCTCTTAGGAGTCCACATGGTTGGGAGGTGTTACCACCACCATTGGGGACCAGCGAATAGGTTTGAAGCACTAGTTTGAGATGATCTCTCTCTCCATCACTTCATTCGGTTATTGTACCTATTAAGTCTTTGTATCATTCTCTGGACTATGTTATATACTTGTATCATATTTTGGAATATATCATTGTAATTGTATATGCAGTTATGTAATTGAACTCTCTTAGAAGAGAAGTTGTAATCATTGTATTTAATGAGAAGAAATGTGATGTTCCTTTATTGCTTTATAGATTTCGGTGTGGGTATCGGATCCACCTGTATTTTATGCTTATGGATTCATGTTTTTATCATATGAGATTTGGAACATTTGTTTCAGTGTTTAAAATGAATGGTATTAATCTATCGAATTGACAGCTAAATCTGTGTATGTTGTTTACTTATGTAAAAAAAAAAATTAACTTGCTCTTTTTGGCTCTTACCCTTCAGGGTTACGTAGCGGGATGTTACAGAAATAAGGAGTGATTTGGGTTCTTTGTGACTGGTGAAAGTGTTGGAAATGTGTGAAGAGGTCTTGCAGTGCTTTGAATGAGTCTTGGTAGTTAATACCTGATGGAAAAACCTTTGAGATGTTGTAAGGAGGCCTCCAAGTCAGTGGTTGAGGGTTTGAAGTAGTCTTTATTAATTTGGCTTTAGGCCATTAATGTTGCCTTTCCTAGTTTGAATAACACAAGTCTTGTAAGCTTCATGATTTGTTGCATTGTTGAGCCTCCACAAAGAAGTTGTTATGAACATTCAATCCTCAAGACAAGTCTGCCATGAAGTCTACACTTCTCCAAGGTGTGTTGAATCAAGCCTCAAGAGTTCAATGATTAGGGTCTAGAGTGGAGCACTTAGGTGCATCAAATGAAGTTGGTGTAAGAACCTCATCATTTTGAGTTGTTTTCCTAATAAAGGTCCTTCCTCTACATCAAACCATCAAGCTAGGTTGCATCAATTGTCATACCATAATTTTCTAGATCGAAATACCTAGTAATATATATAAATATATAGACATAACATGACTGTTCGAGGGGATGCTACTACTTCTTTCATAAGATAAGAGTGCTACTCTCCATCAAAAGTATGGGAAGAGTTAATCTAAAAAACTATTAGAGATAAATACTAATTAGTTTTTGACTTCTCTCGTCATCATTAAAGGATTAAGTATTAGTTTAATTGTAATTAGGATTAAGGGTTGAGGATTAAGGGACTATAATGAACTGTTAACCCCACTGCCACATGGACATTCATCTGAAAGACTATGAAGTCTTTAAAATATGGGTGTTGCAGCAATTGAAGTCCTATTCCATACTCGAAAGCAATTATCACGTTCATCCATGCATTTTGTACATGTATGAACTACAATTATCACTACTCAATTCATGCTGATAATCAACATATCTCATGTGTTGAATAGCGATAAGGCAGAGTGTCATTTATTACAATATTTCTATAGTAATGACATTGCACAAATATCAATTCCCAATCATATCTATCTCAATGACCTTGACAAGATAATAGGCAAGAACCCAAATCTAAAATGTCATTTAGTCTAATTTATATGTTTATATTGTAATAATACTCACATGCACACACATATCAATGATAGATGCACCCTAGTCAATACTACCTAAAAACCACAAAGTTTGTTCACATATCATACTCAACTTATGGAATTATATTAATGTGGTTATTGTGAAGAAATATGATCACTATCCATTTTGCACATATTAGTTCACATAGTAAGAATACTAGGTTCTAATTCAACTACCATTATAATTACCCTCATACATTTCATCATTGGCAATAGTTAGTCAAAATCAACTCTTTAAAAAGGATCACCATGCCCTATTGAAATGATAAGGTTCCCATTAGGATAAGTTAACAGAGTCAACTAGTAAAGAGTGGTTCCAAAAGGCATGTATATTAATAATTCCTACAATGTTAGCTCATCAACCAAGAGCTCTTAGTTAAGATCTTTAACTATTTCTAGTTAACCTCCATACCCTATACCTAACCACTAATATCATGCAAAATATAGTCCTTAACATGGTGAAACAACACGTCCTATATCGTGAAACCTAAAATATCAGTCACAACATACAAAAATTAAACGATTAGAGTGTTTTAATACAACATGTTACAAGTGATCATATGAGTTGTAGCCTAAACCACTATAGGGTGATCTCCTCCTTAAAGATTAGCCACCGATGCACAAAGGTAACACCTTTATCTCCTCAAGCCTTCAACCAATGTTCTATATGAAAATAAGTGTATCTAAGGGAATGAGTGGCTAATCAAACACTAATAAGTTTATAATTCTCTAATTCATACCAACAAATATCAACTACATGGGTAAGCTATTCCATTCCAAGGTGTGTCCAACCTTCATAGGGTAGTTGTTAGTTTTAAGATTCCCTAATTAAGATACCTTGGTATACCAGCATTAGCATATCATACATGTCAATGTGAGATTACTCTAATCAACCCATATAGTTCAAGTATGGATCTAAATTCATGGATGTAATTTCTCAATACAAAGAACTATGATTTTTTATAGCTCAAGAAACACTCTAAGAATGTGATTGGAGACGAATAGCATAAGAGACTATAATAAAACATTCATCTTAGTAATAAAAATTCAAGACATCTATTTATTTTAGGGATTCTCATTTTAAAAGCAAGGGGGGGCTTTTCCTAGTAGGTATTTTGAAGATATAAAATGGATGGTGATGATGATGGAAGGTCTTTATGTTAGCACTCTATAAATTATCAATGTTGCTAGAATAACTTCTCTTTTGGAACTTGTTAATAACTTGCCTTGGTTCAAAATGGTTAAGATTAGTTAATGCTCTCCTCACCTGCTACGCATTGCTTTATGTTTCTCCTACCTAGACTCTTGGGACCTTATTCAGTACACTTTTACTTGTGCCGCTCTATTGGATATGTATGTTTAAATGTATGTATTTTTGGGGGGCCTTAATGGTTGGATGCGGCCCCTCTCTCTCATATTTAATATTTAATAATAATAAACAAATATTTAATATATAAAAAAAATATATAATAATATATATTTTAAATGGGCACAATAAATCGAGTGCCCTCCCTTATCTTCACATGTCGGCTGCTGGGGGATTAAATAAAACCATATATATGTTCCTCCTCTGTTACCACCGTTATTCAGTTGTAAGAAGTTTGGTTGTTAATATAGCAGTATTTATTCTGTTAAATCCAAGAGGGGTTTGAGGAGGTTTAGAGAAGAAGAAAAAGATGCAGATATTCGTGAAGACCCTGACAGGAAAAACAATCACCCTTGAGGTTGAGAGCAGTGATACAATCGACAATGTCAAGGCAAAAATTCAAGACAAGGAGGGTATACCACCAGATCAGCAGCGGTTGATATTTGCTGGGAAACAGTTGGAAGATGGACGAACTCTTGCAGATTATAATATTCAGAAGGAATCAACGCTGCATTTGGTGTTGAGGTTAAGGGGAGGTATTTCCATCAAGGTGAAAACCCTTACCGGAAAAGAGGTAGAGATTGATATTGAACCCACTGATACCATCGAGCGGATCAAAGAGCGGGTCGAGGAAAAGGAAGGAATACCACCTGTACAGCAAAGGCTCATCTATGGTGGAAGACAAATGAATGATGACAAAACAGCCAAAGAATGTGCTATTGAGGGGGGTTCTGTTCTCCATCTTGTGCTGGCATTGCGTGGTGGTTGGTAATGGAATTGTCTAGAAATATATTTTTATCAAGCACCAGTGATAGTCGTCATTCTTCTGTACGCAGCAAGTCATAATATGTTGTTTGTATCCCTGTTATTGTCAAGGCTTGTATTGGGAAGGAGTGAAGAGATATTTTTAAATGAAAGGAATGATTTTTTTTTTTAACCTAAACACTTTCATCTTTAAGAGGGGTGGAGTGGTATTCTTTATAGGAAAATAATAATATTATTAATTTAAATGTATTAATTATGATTTGGTATTTTTACACCATAAAGATTTCATTTGTGGAAAGTTTTGATTTTTCACATTATTGATTTTTAGTGACTTGAAAATGGTTTAATAGCAAGTTAGAAAGTTGTTTGTGGCATAACACAGTCCCTACTAGTAATGGATAACATTCATCATCTCTATTGCAGGTTATATTGAAGCCCTCTTCAAGCACCAAGCCAAGTGGGGGATCAAGTTCTTGAAATTTTCCACTAGTTCATGCCTTCTCCTAGAATAGATTGGTTATTTACAGTGAAGTTGGACATCATTTAGTAGGTTTAAGCTATGGTTATTTTACTATGAATATATAGAATCTATGTATCAAGAACCAGTAGTGCTAGGAGCTTTACTATTAAAAACATGGAGATCGAAACAACAGTGCCTCTAGAAGGTTTTTGGTAAACATCCCATGTTGGATTTTCTAGTCTACACCCCAATAATGTTTTTGATAGCAAGCCCTCCATAATGGAGTAGCCAAAAATATGTTTTTTTTTTCTTGGTTTGAATATAATAAGTATGGCCCCTAAGGCCAATTTCATTGATAAAAAAATCAAACAATTCTTAAGTAAAATTAAATAATGTAAAAAATAAAACAAGTGTCCATGTAGTGGAAAGTACATGGCTTTGTAGTATTGTAATAATCGCATTTATTTTGTAACTAAGAAATATTAGAATTTTGGAAGAATATTAATTGTATGATAATAAGTATTTTAATTTTTTTTTTATTTAAGTATTTTAAATTTTGATTATTATAATGTATTATATTAATTAATGTATTAAATTTTAATCTAGTATAGATATATTAAATCTATCTACATTAAAAAATAAAAAATATGTGCTATTTTATTTTTATAATAGTTGGATTTTTTTTTTAACTTAGAACTAATTTGAAATTTTATTTATTTTTACTTACTTAAGTGATATTTTATTTAGTTAAAGATATATTTCATAAATAATTATTATGTAAATAAAAATAACTCACAAAATGGTGAGTTTTATTCTTGATTACTAGAGCATAGGTAAATATATTCCCATACAAATGATTGGTATCATCAATGAGTTATTTTACATCAGTTTGCTTTTTAAAAATACTAATGAAAGTTAATCTATGTAATGATGGATTACTAGCAAGACAATTTTAAAGAAAAACTAAGTGCCTAGGTTAGAAGCATTGAACTATTTCTATGTGTAACTGTGATTTTGAGAATAAAACTGAGAGATCTTTGTCCATCATTTTTTGCTTAAGCTAATAACATAGCTCAATGTTTTGTCTATATGTCCTGATTACACTTGTAATTTTTCTATTGTTTAATATATTTTTTCCAGTTATTACTTAACTATTATTTGAGAGCAACAACCAATTATTTATGTATACACTCTTCAGTTAAAGATTAGATATTTAGTTGCTCCTACATATAGATGAACACCCAAGTTTTAGTTCCTATACATATAGCACACTCAAGTTTTAATTCCAAATTTCTAGCAAAAAGCATGATTCTAGGAAACAATATTGTCTTTGAGATTCCGTTTTTGTGTTACTTGTATCTAAGAAAGTGTAATGCCTATGTAGTCATGCATTTAATATTTGTATCCCATTTCTCCATGTTTTAGCAAAGAGCTTGTTTCTAGAAAATAATATCACCCTTTAGATTGCATTCTTTTGTTATTTGTATCTCAAATACAGTAATCTTTGTAGTTGTGCACTTAATATTTGTATGGCATAATTTTTATTCAAAAAATAGTTAAATTGATTGTTTATTCAATAATGTTTGATATGGACACTAATTAAAAGACATAAGTGACATAAACTCTCCCTCTAATATACTAATTTTTCACACAATCTAGTTGCTTTAGTCGTGAGACCCCCAAGCTGTCTTGTTGAATCATTGCCAAAATATATACGGAGTTTTGTGGTGAATGTCAGATTCAGAACTTTCTTTTAACTAACCGATAGGCTTATTAGTGGCAGGTTTTTGCTCCCAGAAATCGTTGGACGCCGAAATGTCAGACGTTGGAAAATGTTTTCACTGTTAGGTTTTGTCATTTTGCGGGCCGGTAACTGTTAGTTTACAAATGCTCACTCTCTGGTTGCCCAATCCTTGTGTCATTACAGACAACATAAGTGGGCAATCCCCCAATGTACCTAAGAAGGGACTTGCATCACTGGTACTGATAGTTGGAATCATATTTGCAGTTTCTCTGGCAATTTTACTGGTAGCAGCGCATTTGTTTTACAGAAAATTTCAAGATGGGCTCTTTGAAGGAATGTCGGATTCAAGGACAATAGCTATCCCAGTGATGAATGACCATGGCGGCTAACTGCATTTTAGAGACTAAGTTTCACAAGCACAGACATACTGGCCTGCATAAAGGAAAGCAACATCATAGGAATGGGTGGAACAGGAACCATTTACAAGGCAGAGATGCCCGGTGGTGAGATCATTACAGTGAAAAAGCTTGGAGAAGCCATGAAAATGCCAAAGATTACAAGGACCCAGGCTTCCTAGCAGAGGCAGATGTCTAGGGAACGTTAAGACATAGAAATATAGTGAGACTGTTGGCCTACTGTTACAACAATCTTGGAAATGTAGTACGCCATACAATACCCTTCACCACATACAAGAAGCCGTTGATTTTGGACAGGCAATGAAGATAAAAACCTATTTGAAGACAAAATAGTATTCCATTCTTTACAAACTATGCGAAAGTGGGAGACGAATTGCAAACATGAATTCCTTAATATGTCGAGGTACCTCAGATACACCATGCTTCTCTCTATCTCCTTGTCTCCTTCAGCTCCAGAAATAAAATTTCCCGTCATACGTTTCAGATCCCACACCAAGGTAGCTCAGATACACCATGCTGCTCTCTATTTGCTTGTCTCCTTCAGCTCCAGAAATAAATTTTCCCATCATACTTTTCAGATCCCACACCGAGGTAGCTCAGATACACCATGCTGCTCTCTGTCTGCTTGTCTCCTTCAGCTCTAGAAATAAAATTTCCCATCATACTTTTCAGATCCCACGCTTCCTATTCATGGATCATATTCTTTCAAGCTTGGATTAAGTATGCTCTATATTTCCTTTCTCTGAGTTCACCAAGCTCCTAGATTGACTCATTTTTATAGGTTTTTGGCATAGAAAGCTTTGGTTAAGGGGCATGTGGTTAAGCGAAGCTGATATGGAGAATCCTAAAACATAATTTTAAAAGGATAGAAGAAAATACTTGCAATTCAACTCTCTTATTAAAATTATACCTTTTGAAAATATGCCTTGGAAAAATGTGTTTGATGAATGTTGTAAAATTTTTTACATGAACTCTACACAATAGATTTATGATACCATTCTTGCTTCCTGCATAATTTGAGATATCCTAACTCTAACCCTAACCTTAACCATAAGCCTAATTCTAACGCCAAGCCTAACTTTAACCCTAACCTAACCCTAAGCCTATTCTAACCCTAACCCTACTACTAACCATAATTCTAATCATAATCCTAACTATAATCTAGCCCTAACCCTATTTCTAATTTTAACCTTAAACCTAACCATAATTATAACCCTAACCCTAACAATAATCTTAATGAATGTGTGAATGAATGTTGGCATTCACTCTATGTACATGCATGTATGTGTGTACATATGTGTGAAAAGTTAATTTGGGCACACTTTGTCTAAATGGATGCACATGGAAGTAGATTATATGACAAAGAATGCACACACAATACATCATGAAAAGTACCCTCACCAATAGCAATACATCCCTTTCCAATCATATTCATATAAGTATTATTACCCATCAAAATAGGTGGCATATCAGAAGTCTCAAAAGTAGAAAATATGGACTGTGAGGAAGCCATGTGATGAGAGACTCCTGAATCAATAAGCCATTTACTTGATCCATGAGATGTAGTTGCACAAAGTGTCTTACCTTTGTATTTTTCAACCACATTAGCAATGCATGCATGTCCTTTCTCAGTAGATCCTGACTATTTTTATGGAGTAGGAGATTATGAATGAGAAATCAAAGCAAAATGACTTGCATTGAGTTTCTGAACAAGATTCCTCAACTCATCTATCTATTTGATCATAGATGATGTGTTTTGATTTGGTTGGAATTGAGTGCTTTTGGATGATTTGTTTGATTTGATTTGATTAAAGTAGGATGATCGACTTGGATGAGTAAATGGGATAACTTGATCAAGGTTGATTTTGGATGGAAGGTAAGGTATGATGATGAAGAAACTGTATCTATGTGAGATGGTTAATGGGTCACGAGCAAAGGTTAAAATGAATGTCATGGGGATAGCCTAATGGAGGTATAATATTCTAATGTCAAATGTAGATAAGATTTTATGATTTTAAGGATGTGAGTGGTGGTCAAATGAGGTGATGAAATTGGGTCAATGTCTGAATTTGATAACAAAAGTGAATATTCTCGGATTTGTATGACTTCAGAAATAGGTGCTAAGACAAAAGGTAAAAGCATTGACAAATGAATCTACGTGTTGATAGATGGCATGTACATGTTAAATCCATTGGTCTATGCGCTAAAGTTGTAGGTATAAGCACTGGCAGATGATGTAAGCCCAAGGGTGCGAGGGGAGAGCATACACCTTCCTATTACTCAAAAAGAATGACAAACAAATTAATTTACCAACTAACTAATTTAGTGCCTAATTGTAGTTGAGAAATTGGTCTTTGACATGTGGGGCTGCAAGCACAAATCATTAGTACTATTTGAAAACAAGTGTCTTGGACAATCGGAATATGCTGTGAAATCAAAGATTAGTCGAACAAAATGATGACAAATTGAAAGTTAGTCCCAAATAGACATAGGCACTAAAAAAATCTATGTTAGTGCTAACGGAGACACGTGCTAAAATAGGCAGTAAAAACGCTAAAATAGAGACTATAAGCGCTAAATCAGCGATTTTTAAATGTTATAGTTGTTGTTTTAAGCATTGAAACCAGAGGCAGAGGTTCTAAAAAAGCAGCCCTAAGATCTAATCTAGAGAGTATAGGTGCTACAATAGAAAAATAGGTGCTAAAATACTGAAAACAAAGACTTAAACATGATCATATGGGCGTTGATTCCTTCTATGCAAACGTTGATCTAATGCCGCGAGAATGATAGCTTGTAATTTTGATAAAACCTACAAAACAAAATGTTAAAATCTTGCAAAACAATTTCTTAGACCTATTAGGGGCAGAAACATAAATCAATTTGAACCATTAAGCATGAAATGATGTTTTATATAAAGGTTAAATTGACTTGAAAATAGGTGCTAAACCATGGAATATGGGTGCTAAACTACAAAGGACTCTTGCAGATAGAATGTTAGTAAATAATTAGTCTCTAAAATATGTTGGTTGGGCACTGAATCGGTGTTGGAAGAATGATCACTTTTAAATTTACTAAAACGTTCAAAAATAGAATGTTAAGTTCTGTAAGACAGGTCATTAAGGGTCATTAGAAGCCAATAAAATAAGATTAATCCATTTAAACATGAAACTTTAGCCAAGACAACAATAGAAACTTCACTAAATTAGGTAGTAATCCATGATATACAGGTGCTACTTAATGGAGTTTCGCGCTAATCCCTAAAAAATAGGCACTGAAAAGGTGAAAGTTTGCCACAATAGGAAACATGACCTAGGCACTATCCAGAGAGGCAGAGGCACTGAATGGTGAGGTGTAAGCATTGATCCATAAGTGAAAGGATGACTATAACTTGCACAACAAAATTCAACAAAACATTCACAAAAATTAAAGTTAGGGAGGTGGGTGTCCTACCAAATGTGCCTAAAATATGAGTATTAAAGAGATAAACATAAAAGAATGGTTAGACAAGCCTATTTCACCCTAATTCATCAATCTAAGTCACCTCAAGACTAGGCTAAAGATAAATACACTAAACTAACTAAATTGCACCCTATCCACTATGCAATGCTCTTGATTTACCCTAAGATATACTAGATTATATTCAAATTGTTATTGCTATGTCAAGTGCTCAATGAGATAGAATTTCATTACATTCAAATTGCTTGTTGAAAATGGAGGGGAAGGGCTCAATTTATAGGTTTTTAGAGGTGAGGATCGAGGGCTACAATTAAATTTGAGGATCAAGGGCTCACATTGCTTAAAAATCCTCAAGCAAGGAGAATTGGACAAATGGCACAAGGAGATTGCATGAGAATGATACTCCAAAATTCAAGGCAAGATCAAGGGTTGATGTTGAATGGTTGAATGCATGGATGGCTAGGATTGGGTAGGTGTATGACATGTAAGGCCTTATTTATGAAAAGACATGGTTTGGATTTTGTGAGAAATTTAAAATTGGGAGGAGAGGACAAGTGGAATTTTAAATTTCATGCAATAATGTCACATGTAATTTAAAACTAGAGGAATAGTGGAAAGAAGGAAAAGTATGACAAAAGGAAGATTTGCCCATACTTCCAAAGTACCACTTGTTATGTACATGCATGGACATGAGATGACAAGTGACATTCTAGAAGCATGGGGGAAAGGGGTAATCTAGGTTTAAATTTAATTAATCCATGTGCACATATTTAGAAGAAATTAATGATTGATTACAAAAGTAATCAAAGTGGACAAATTAGGTAATTAAATAAATAGTTATATTTATTTAATTTTTTGGAGATGAATGTGAACTATAGTCTTTAAATGGATATTTGATTTTTAGACTATAGTAGAAGAAAGTGATTTTTTTTTGTGATGGGAAGAGACAGGAAAATATTAAGTAGATAATTACAAATTATTTAATTAACATATGTGTTGGATGGAATAGTGGAAATTTTTAAATTTTAATTGATCCATTGTGTGAATAATGATGGAAAGTAGTTGACCATTTTAAGGTGTCTACATTTCTATCCCAAGTGAGTTCTCTTATAGCAATGGTATACATCTTGATATGTGAATTAGGATCTCCTTCTCTTTTGAAGGCTTTGATAGCGCAATGCCATAGCTTTATTTGCTTGACTACCTTGGACTGTTTGAGCATTTTGAATTGGAGGGTTCCCATTCGAGAATGCGTCGTTACTCCTATTTTGTGATTAGTAGTTAAGGTACAGGGGATTCTCAGATGCCTCCTAGTCTTATTCAACTCTAATGTGTTCTTGTGACTTTTGCCTTCTCTCTGGGATGTGTTGTTCTTCTTCGAAAGTCCTAATTCTTTTCACTAATGTTGAGATGAGATCTGCAAGTGTAGGACCTCTTGGCACTTCCTCATTTCTAGGGACCTCATTTCATATGTTGTCATGGTGCAAGCATAACTATTGATGAAGAAGAAACAAAATCAGATGAGGTAATAAAGAAGATGAAGATTGAGACCTCAAAAGCCTCACAAACTAGAAAAAAGGGGCCCTCTGACAAGAATAGAGTTGGGAAAGGATTAAAGCAAGAAGAGATTCAGATAGAGGAAGCTACTATAAGTCTTGAAGATGTTCTCAAATCCATAACAATTGACTAAAATATGAAACCCATAGCTCAGTTGTATGATGAATACAATGATCTAGACAAGATAATTATCGAGACTGTTGTTGTAGAATATCTAAACATCTACAACAAGGCCCTAATTGAAATTATTACCGATCTACCGCACAACCTGGGTAACATAATGAGTACAAGAAAAGAAATAGCTATGGAAAAAGATGTTGAGCTGAGAGAGCACTCCTTGATACGATTATGTACAGGGATCACTCCTAAGGAGAAGATCAAAATCTCAAAAGAAATTAAATATACCTTCAAAACCAAGAAAATAATGAACTTGTTGATGTTGGGAGAAATTGACAAAGTGGTTAAGGAAACATAGGAAATCACCCTAGCAGAATTATATAAAAATAATATTCCCACTATATGTGACAACAAAGAAGCAAGTGATGAGGACATATCTCTATCGGAAATAAGCCAAAATCAAGAATCCGAAAAGAGTGATCAAGTGCACAACATTGATATAGTGGATATGACAGATCAAGGCAATATTGAAACTGATTCACCTTCTATATAACATGATAAAGGTGAAGAGATCAAGGAAGAGAAGGACTCCACTCTAGAGAAAAAACACAGATCAACAGGAAAATAAGGGCATAGAACCTCTGGATCAAAGTCAAGGAGAAATATCAGAGAATGCAAGAGACACTATGGATATCTCTAATAGGCAACAAATGGTAGAGGAATTTGTACTCCCTGAAGGCCCAATCAACTTGGCCTCATTGTAACCTTACCAAAAGTTCAAGCTAGTATCTATGGTTCAGGCCAAAGCACAGGAAGAGTTGTTACAATCACATGGTCAAGATAACAAATTGATAAATGAAATATCTACTGTCTTGGAAAAGTTGCTAGTGCCATCACTTCAAAGGGATATCTCATTATCCCCTACTGACAATCTCAAGAAGCTATTAAATTCTGCAAGTATACATTTTGAATCTTTTGAAAAGTCTGCGGAAGTAAAAGTAAGGAAAGAAATTGATGATAGAATATTGGTTGTGTTGAAGAGCATAATAGATCAAGACAAAGTTTTTTTAGATAATGGAATTAAGAACATACAAAATGCCATTGAAGAATCCAACAAAATATACAAATTTTGTTTATCCTGGCCAAAGATCACAAATGAACTATAAGATAAAATCAAATACTTAGAACTCAAACTATTGAACATCTCTAAGACATATAATCCAGTAGCTGAGTTAATAAATGCCAAAGAAACATAAGTTGCAAATATCTATAATGATCTAAATACTCTGAAGAAGAAAAAGGGAGAGTTCAAAGACAACTTGTGCTAGCTGAAAGGATTGATAAGTCCAAAGATTGATTCCATGACCAATTTGGCAGATGAGGCATGAAATATCAAGGACAAATTGACACACCATCAGATCCTCAAAAGGCAGAAAAGATGGTATTTTTAATAAATAGCCACATCCAAATTCTAGAAAGTGCAAGAAATAGATGTAATGAAGAGATAACACTAATAAAGACTATCTATAGTGACATTTTACCTTCAAACACAAATTTAGATAAGGATTGTGCTTGTAAATATGCGGTAGAGTATATAAATTTTTGAAATTTTGGAAATTTTGGATTTTGGATCATACCCTTTGCCATTGCTGTCAAAGAGTGAGAAGTGGACCAATGAAAAATGGATAATCATCTCAGGGGGAGCAAGGAAGCACAATGCACATAGTAAAAGGGAGTAGTCAAGCATTTTTCACTAAGTGTTGCCATCAATGCAAAAGGGGGAGATTGTTGGCAAGAGACACTGCTCCAGTACAGATCTATATGTTGTCATTGATGGAAACAAAGCTCAGAGATCCTATCACCATGACAAGAAGAGATATCTTCAGAAGAACATATTAGATTCCAAGTCTGGTTGTCATGAAATAGATAAGTATGGAAAGTATGCAAAGAAGAAGACAAAAAGTCAGCAAGTATGTGATGCAGAGCCTAACCTAGAATAAAGCATAAAAATCCAGTTCAATCACCCTTTCGGCACCTACAAGACTTTTGTAGTAGATATTGGCAAGACTTCTCCCAATGTCTGACTGAAACAATCCCCCTCTTGCCTATCGGCAAGAGAGTCCACCGTCGGCCAACCCTAAAACTCCTTCGCCGATAGTTTAGTCAATCCATTGAGTGGCTTCTTCTCTTTGCCAATCGGCAAGACCACAGGTTATCGGCACTGTTTCTGCATCTCACTCCGATGCTCAAGTCACAGCAATGAGTACCTATCTTTCGGGCTGGACCTCTTCATTGAACCGTTGTATTGAACCCTTCGCGTGAACCGTTGGATTTGCCTATCGGCGAATTCCCTGAACCTCCTGCCGACGCCTTCACCTCTCACTGATGAACAGGTTTAATCTGAAGGTTCAACACTGAGGTTCAACCTGGTGATTCAACCTTCTCCTTCGGGGAGACTTCTCTACAGCTCACGCCGATGGACCTTCACTCTTCCCTCCTTCGGCTAGACTGTTGAACCATGCGTTTGAACCATTTCCTTGAACCGTTGTTTTGAACCTTTTCATTGAACCGTTGTATCGGTTCAACCCGGTGGTTCAACGCCGAGGTTCAACCTGATGTTTTGGATGCCAATTCCCTCGTCGGCCAGACCCCTCTCCACTCTCACCGATGACACATCCCCATCGCCCAGACTTAGCCTTTCAGTGAAGATGTCATTTCTTTCACCGATGCCCTGGTTCACGCCAACATCTTTCATCGGTGACACTCCATGATGGTCTCTCTGATCAGTGAGAACTTGAACCGTCGGCTACCATTCAAACTCTCTGGCCGATATGCTTTCTCACGCTGATGTCTTCGGCCAACTTGATCATCGACGAGACCTTCCGCCTCGGGCCAGCACAACTCAGCTTCACCGACGGTAATCCTTACGCTGATGCTTCCTTCATCGACGACACAGGTGGGAACTCACACCGATGATCCCAAAAGACATATTTCAGGCTTGAATTAGACCCCGTCCTGGCCAGCGATACATATACAGATCCTAAGGATGGATATACACAAACTACTCACCCTATAAATGCAGTGTACACAAACTAAATGACAATTCTCCCTGGAGGGGTTCCTGCAATCCCTAACCTTCCATACCTAAGGTGAATAACCAAAAATGGGAAATTAATCTACAGATCCATTCCACTGATTTCCCAAAACTCTGCCAGTGGAATGGATTCGACTCGAGAGGCACAAAACTGAATTATACACAATTTCTACCCAAAATGATCTATACAGAATATCTACACAGCATTCAAAATCAAAAAGGAAATTAATGTACAGAATTTCTATTCCTCCTCCTTAATATTTTAGAATTACATTTCGACTATTTTTCTCCAAAGGACAAAACACACACCACACACCACCCCGTCACTGCTCTGCTCTATTCCATATTTAACTTTCCCAATGTGAGGGACTGACATTCTCCTCTGTTTCTAGGATTTGAGCTTACTAAGATTATAGGTGGAAACTCCTAATTAATTATATGACAACTGTTTTGTATGGGACAGCAAAACTCTTTAGGTTAAGACACATTTTTTTACCCTTCCCTTAATCCAACTTGTCTAGAAAGTCAAGTTTGGAGTTTACAAACATAAAATGCCCATACAAAATGTTACATTTGAAAATGCTATGAGGTAGCATGAAATGTCTAAAAAAAACATATTAATGTCATGCATATTTATATTGTCTATGGGGTGCTCCTACACCATACTCCCCCATTTGAAAAGAACTCATGTCCCATGAGTTAAGGCTTTGACTGAATCCATCTGTAGCTGCTGTCTCATATCTGTCTCCTGATCTTGGTGTTGTAAATCTCTAAGCTGCAACTTGCTGCCAGGGAGGCCAATACTCATGCCTAGCAATATAGGTTCTCCTCACACCTTGCTGATCATTGCTTCCTACCATCATCTCTATTTGATCATGGACAGTGGGAACCTCCTTTACTGTTATGACAGAATGTGTTGGTCTTTCAACTGTTAGAGGACAAACAATAGTCCCTATTAAGATTGCATCCTTGCACTCCCAATCAGCCTGTGACTATGGACAAACCTGCTTCTGGATCTTCTATTGATCCATCTGATCTTTGTCAGCTAGAACTAAAGTCTTCTTCAAACTATGATCTCCTCTCCTTGGAATATCCTCAACTTTTTGTGACTTTGTTGTAGGTATCTTCACAAACTCTTTCTTACCTACCAAGATAATTTTACCTGTCTTTTCTTCTTCAGCATCTTCCTACAATGGAATCAACACAGTAGTCCTCCCATCCTTCTTGATGGTGTATGTGTTAGCATATCCATCATACAATGCTCTCCTATCATTGCCATGGCCTACCCAAAAGTAGGTGACAACATTCCATGGGCAATATGTCACACAAAACTCTATCTTGGTAATTCCCAATCTGAAAATCAACATATGCCTGTTCATACACTAAAAGTGATTGACTATTACTTACCCAAGAGGCTTTGTAAGGATTTTGATGTGGAATTCTTTCCAAATTCAGTTTATCCACCATTTCTTGAGATACCATATTGTCTGTTGAACCAGAGTCTACTGTTACCTTGCATATTTTGCCTTTACTTCTGCAAGTAGTCCAAAAAAGTGCTCTCCTCTGCATCATCTCCTTGGATGTCTTCAAGCTGATTCTCCTTAGCATCAATGCTTCGCCCTCCTCAGGGTATCCACAATTATTAGGAGCTCTATCTCCTTTATAAGTGTTTGAACTCTGCACACTTTCCTCTATCTTCTCTTCCTGCACAAGCTGTACTCTCTTGTCATTTGTTCTATCATCTCTAGATGATGAACCTTGTCTTTCTAGACATTTGAAAAATGGATGACCAAACTCACCACAGTTGTAACATTTTCCTGAAAAGGTATTAGAACCTCTTCCTCCTCCAAATCTGCCTCTTGTACCTTTCCATCCACCTCTGTAATCAGACTGTTCCTGTCCTTTACCAATGTTTTCTTGACCCTCATTGGTTTTCCTTATTGTAGGGGCTGATCCTCTTCCCCTCATGTTGTTGCCTCTTCCTTTGTTACTCTACTCTTGCCTTCTCTTCAGTTTCTCTTCTACTCTCAGTGCCACTTGGAAACACTTGTCCACTGTTTCTGGTGTTAAGATGGTGATCTCATCTTGTATACTATACTTTAGGCCATTAATATACCTGGAAACTCTTCCTTTCTCATCCTCAGCAAGTCCACATCTTAGGGACAATTTGTGAAATTCCTCTATATAGGTGGATACATCCATATCCTTCTGTCTGAGATTCTGGATTTTCCTGTATATCTACACTTCATAGTCTGCTGGTAGGAACTGAGCCTTGATCTTGTCTACCATCCTACTCTAGGATAAGATCATGTTCTTGCCACTCTTCACCCTTTCCCCCTGGGTGTAGTTCCACCATGTGAGTGTAGCACCTTTCAATTTCATTTTAGCAAACTTGACTCTCCTATTCTCCGGTACCTCCTTATACTCGAAGTAACTCTTCAAAGCCTCGATCCATTCGATGACTTCTTCTGCATCCATCTTTCCACTGAACATCGAAATCTCCATTCTTGATTTAGATGACTCCTTACCGAGCGATTTGATAGCCTCCAAAAATTGTTTCTGATCTGCAGATATTTCTGGCTGTGTCGAGGTCATTTCCTCTTCTCCTTCTTCTTCTTCTCCATCAGACTCCTCATCTAGTTTCTGGCCTTTTCCTAAGGCTTTCAATTCAGCTTGGAGTGCTTCCTTGACTCCAATCTTGATCAGTTCCTCCATCTCCTTGAACCTCTTGGCCACTTCGGTGGTCATCCCCTTTGGAGGCATATTACTAGCCCCTTCTTTACCTTCTGTGTCTGACATAAACACTCTCAGACTCTGTCAATACCTCTATCGACCTTTCTCTAGCTCTGTCTTCTTAATGATAGAATCAATACACAAATAGCCCAGTTCTTTCGCTGAGCTCTGCTACCACTTGATGTAGAGCCTAACCTAGAATAAAGCATAAAAATCTGGTTCAATCACCCTTTCGGCACCTACAAGACTTTTGTAGTAGATATCGGCAAGACTTGTCCCAATGTCTCACCGAAACAATCCCCCTCTTGCCTATTGGCAAGAGAGTCCACCATCGGCCAACCCTAAAACTCCTTCGCCGATAGTTTAGTCACTCCAATGAGTGGCTTCTTCTCTTTGCCAATCGGCAAGACCATAGGTTATCAGCACTGTTTCTGCATCTCACTCCAATGCTCAGGTCACAGCGATGAGTACCTCTCTGTCAGGCTGGACCTCTTCATTGAACCATTGTATTGAACCCTTCGCATGAACCGTTGGATTTGCCTATCGGCATGACATCACCTATCGGCGAATTCCTCGAACCTCCTGCCAACGCCTTCACCTCTCACCGATGAACAGGTTCAATTTGAAGGTTCAACACTGAGGTTCAACCTGGTGATTCAACCTTCTCCTTCGGGGAGACTTCCCTACAGCTCACGCCAACGGACCTTCACTCTTCCCTCCTTCGGCAAGACTGTTGAACCATGCGTTTGAACCATTTCCTTGAACCGTTGGTTTGAACCTCTTCATTGAACCGTTGTACCGGTTCAACCCAGTGGTTCAACGCCGAGGTTCAACCTGATGTTTTGGATGCCAATTCCCTCGTCGGCCAGACCCCTCTCCACTCTCACCGATGACACATCTCCATCGCCCAGACTTAGCCTTTCGGTGAAGATGTCATTTCTTTCACCGATGCCCTAGTTCACGCTGACATCTTTCATCGGTGACACTCCATAATGGTCTCTCCGATCGGTGAGAACTTGAACCATCAGCTACCATTCAAACTCTCCGGCCAATGCTTTCTCACGCCGATGTCTTTGGCCAACTTGATCATCGACGAGACCTTCCGCCTCAGGCCAGCACAACTCAGCTTCACTGACGGTAATCCTTACGCTGATGCTTCCTTCATCGACGACACATGTGGGAACTCACGCTGATGATCCCAAAAGACATATTTCAGGCTTGAATTAGACCCTGTCCTGGCCAGCGATACATATACAGATCCTAAGGACGGATATACACAAACTACTCACCCTGTAAATGTAGTGTACACAAACTAAATGACAATTCTCCCTGGAGGGGTTCTTGCAATCCCTAACCTTCCATACCTAAGGTGAATAACCAAAAATGGGAAATTAATCTACAGATCCATTCCACTGATTTCCCAAAAATCTGCCAGTGGAATGGATTCGACTCGAGAGGCACAAAACTGAATTATACACAATTTCTACCCAAAATGATCTATACAGAATATCTACACAGCATTCAGAATCAAAAAGGCAATTAATGTACAGAATTTCTATTCCTCCTCCTTAATATTTCAGAATTACATTTCGACTGTTTTTCTCCAAAGGACAAAACACACACCACACACCACCCCGTCACTGCTCTGCTCTATTCCATATTTAACTTTCCCAATGTGAGGGACTGACATTCTCCTTTATTTCTGGGATTTGAGCTTACCAAGATTATAGGTGGAAACTCCTAATTAATTATATGACAACTGTTTTGTATGGGACAGCAAAACTCTTTAGGTTAAGACACATTTGTTTACCCTTCCCTTAATCCAACTTGTCTAGAAAGTCAAGTTTGGAGTTTACAAACATAAAATGCCCATACAAAATGGTACATTTGAAAATTCTATGAGGTAGCATGAAATGTCTAAAAAAAACATATTAATGTCTTATGCATATTTATATTGTCTATGGGATGCTCCTGCACCAGTATGCCTCCGCAGATATTGATCTAGTAATGCGGTTCAAGTATGATGTTTGTTGATGTTTGATAATATTATGCCTCAGAGATTAAGTCCTTATTCTCTCCAGAAGTCATCTTGAAGAAATGTCTAAGTCTAGGAAAGCAAAGGTATATCAGGAACAATGAACAGGGTCTAGTGCAGAGGTCCGCATTCCTCCACAATTAAGTATTTCATTATGCAGTTTTGAGGTGTTGTAAAGACTTATATGAAATGTCTTATTCTAGAGTTAGGTCTAAAGTTCACTGGAAGGATAGATACAAGTGGCTGAGTATCAACATAGTCTTTGACAGAGACATAGTCTAAGTTCTGATGGTCCGCATTTCTCCTCAAGATGATATAATGCCTTCCAATTCTCAGGGTAAGATTGGGAATATGTAAAGAGTCCTTGAAATGATTTGGAAGGTGTTTTGAGATCCTCAGTAAAAGTTGTAAGTCAGTAGATGAACCAATTAACCATCCACTTGAGGAACAAGCTGACTGGTGAAGAAATTCCTATGCAAAGAAGAGTTAATATGTGAAGGATCCAGTTAAGTGATTGAGTGGTTAGAGTTGACCCATTTGAATATGTTTGGGCAAAGATTTGGGTTTGCGCGTGACAAGGTACATCTTTTTATGTACACGTTTCATTCTTGGATACCGACCTGACTATGGATCAAATCATGATGCAGATATATATGAGCAATGAATTTTAGTTGTGTGTAGAGTAGTGATGAGGATAATAATGAAAATATGTGAATAATAGAGTAGTAACATAGATAAGAGAGAATGAAGACCTGGGATTTAAAATTCAAGCATTTAATGGATGCACATGGCATAAAGGTAGATGCTTAAGCAGTATGTAGTTTCCTGTTGGAGAAAATTATTATAGTGAGCTGGCAGTGAGATTTCATTAGGGTTTAACATCCCTTAGGGTTTAACAACCCTTATTGTAATCTTTCTAGGTTTAGGGTTGAGGTAGTGAGCCTACTAAACTTAGTTGTACATCATGGTTGTGAGCCAGCATGTTCTAGGCCCGTGGAGTGACCAAGCCTGAACATCATTTTTTAAAAGATTGAAATATATACTTGAGAGGTAATGTTACACCCCATGTGTTTCTATCTACTTACTATTTACCTAGTTTGGTTAATTTGTTTGGAAAGTGAGTGATTATGGATTTCTGCAGCTGTATATGTGTTTTTATCCATTTACTATAGATTGGATATTTTCTAAAAATTGAAGTATTTATGAATCTTGCATCTATGTGTGCTATCTATTTTGAATGCAATATGATGAGAAAAAGAATAATGCAATGCCTTATATTAAATGTGCTTATTGTTAATTAATTATTATGTTTTCATCAGTTAACTACTCTTGCGATGATCTAAGTGGATGCAGGAATAGGTTGTCCCTCCAGAAAAGAGGGGAGGTATCACTCAGGAGAAGGACTTGGTCTGGTAAACGTAAAAGAGAAGCCTAAATTGAGCAGCACACACTCACATCTTATTGACTATGGTTGAGTCATGTCAGTGTGGGTAGAGGTAAGTGAGCTGAGTTATGTATCCTGAGTCTTGATTGGATGTTCGAACCTGACTGTTGTTATATGCTTGGTTTCTCTGAGTTAGTTAATGATCATGCAAGTCCTTGATACATTCTTATATGTGAGTCGATATGAGCATGAACATATGTAGGTAGACGTACCTACGTATATTCATGAGTATATCAATCATAGGTATGGAAATGTCGTTTGCCTTATGCATGAATTATCATCTCTTTTGTGATAAGCCTATAAAGATTTTACGACTTTATATGCATTTCTTGATTATGAGTTATATTTGATTTTATGATGATAAAATTATACATATTTAAATATATATAAATGTATATTTATCGTCTCTCTATATATGTATTTAATATAAATATTATTATTATTTACTCTTAATTGTAGAAATATAATTTTATCATTTTACGGAATTTGATTTTCGTAAATATTGTTTTATGGTAAGTAACACAATAAATTTATATATAATAGATTAAATAAAAAAAATATTATAACAATATAAGGGTAGTTTTCTTTTAAAAGGTAATAATAATAATAAATATAAAAAATTAGTAATAAGAATTAAAAGTTTTTAATAAAAGAAAATTATTATTATCAAAGTATAATAATTAAGGCAAGGTTTTAGAGTGCTTTTAAATAAGGGGGATACGTATCTTATTTAAGTCTTAATGGATATGTATTAATTCTTAAAGGCACGCGGGCCCTTTCTTTAAAACCTCTTAAACTTCTTTTTACTTAAACTTTTAAACCGTTTTGGCTCACGGGCTCATTAAACCTTGTGTTTAGTTAATAATTTTAATTTTATATTTTATATTTTATTTGTAATTTTTATCTAACACCTTTTTTTTAGAAGGTTGTTTAGATTTATGAACTAAATTTAGATTTTGATTGGCATATCTCTATAGTGTCAACATAGTTGAGTTGATTAAGCACGTTGACATTATATAGACATTATATCGACATTTTTCAATTGGTTGCGGTCTAAAATGGGGTACTCTCCCTCATTTTTAGGGGCACCATTTTCTAATCAAGGGCTTTTCTTTTTCAAATTTAAGTTTTGCATTTGTGTCAAAAATTTGTCATTTTGTTAAGTTGATTTAATTGGAAGAGCGATCTAGAGTATTGGAAGGTTGTTTGCAGAAAAGTATCTGATCCATTTGGAGCTATATTCTCAAGCATGGGAATTATTTCTCCTTCTTTATGATTTTGATGTTTTCAAAATATTATATGATGTATTATTGTTAAGTGATTGCAATATTGAATTATTGTTGTTAATGTCTTTTGATTGTATAATAGTTTATGTATATATGGATATATATATTTTTCTAGATAGTAAACTTGTATTGTGAATGTGAGATAGTGTCTATGGTTTGGTTTTTGCCTAGATAGTTTTGTGAATCAATCATTGATTGGTATTTATATAGGAAAATTGTACAAGGGGAAAGATAGTGAGAATAGGACTCAAGTGGTATTACTTTGATATATGTATCCTAGTAAAGCATGCAATCGGTTAACCTTGGGATATGTGATCCATGGAAGAGGTAGATAACCTATAATAGAGTTTGATGTAATTGTTCAGTGGGGATATTCCTGGGATTTGTTGATCCATGGGAAAGGGGATATCCTATGTGTAGAGAATGATACATTTGTTAAGTGGGGTTATTCCTGGGATTTGTTGATCCATGGGAAAGGGAATAACTTTTGTATAGAGATTATTGTCTTTCCCAATCGAGATAGAAGGGTGGGTGAATATGAGACAAGAAAACTTTGGCCAAAGTGGTGTAAATTGCGAACGTTTACATTGTCTAGGTTCACTATGATCCAGGTTTGCATTTCTAGTAGGGATTTCATATTTTGATGGTTGTAGCCATAGTATGATAGTACTAGTTAATGTAGGACACAACACCTTGCTCAAATTAGGCCTATTTTATTTGGGGTTACGATACCAATCCCTTCGTCAAAGGGTAGGACCGTTTACCAGTTTGGTAAATGTGTGGGGGACCGTAGTTAGTCCATGGTTGGAGGTAAATCACCTGAGTGATGCTTCCCCTCATGCAGTTGGTGGCTGGGAGTATTGAAGACAGACAAGTATACAAACATGTGATTCTATTTATCAGTTAAGCTCTTGAAGCTTCTATGTAATTTATGAAAAAAATTGAATAAGTTGAATATTCAAATTATTTTTATTGAGAAAATGTAATTTGGTTATGCAATAGAAGTTTGAAATATGTTTCAAATGTGCATTATATCAAATGTTCAGAGGAAAATTTTTATTATTCCTGTTATGAATTCATGACTTTATTTACTTTCAAGTTAAAATTGGTAAATCTTGGTAGAACAAGTGGCATGTTACACATGGTATCAGAGCTAACTAGGTTTAGCTCTGGAACCTATGTGCTCACTATGCTATGAGAGTCCAAAAGTGAAATTGGTTTTATGCGAGAATGGCATAGTAGACTAACCAAGAAAATTATTTGAAGGACTATTATCCAACACCTATCAAGTCAGTGGTTAAGAGTAAACCAACTGAGGAATTAAGGAATCCATGAGTCAATTTAACTCTATTAAGGATGCATAACAGAAAGATACTGCGACTTGGATTAAAAAGGTAAAACCTTGATCAAATGTTATTAGACTAAGAACTCAAGAAGAGCAGTGTCTATATGAATTCAAGATCACTTTTATATCTCAAGAACTTAAGGATGTGAAGATCCTAAAATAATCAACCAAGTGCAGAAGCAACTGAGTTTGGAAAATTTAAGAAATTGTATCAATGATACGTAGATAAATTGGGTTCTTGTCTAACCCTAGATGGGTTGGAATGAGTCGAGAGAGATAAAAGGATCAATAAAGGACAAGTAGTGATGTATTGGCATTTAATGCTTGGAAAAATAGTACAGGACTTGGAAAATGCTTTTTGATTTCTAAGATTTATGAGAAAACTAATTGCCATATTCAAAGAATCATGCATAAATGAAGGAGAATAAGAGTTCCCTTATTAACTCTTGAAGCCTACATGTAGTTGAGGACATAAAAGAAGAGGATCCTCTCAGGCAATGTTTTGATGAAAAGATTGGGATTGGTATCATTCTTTTGTTAAGAGTTCGCATGAAGTTTGCAATATAATTCATAGTAGTTGCAGGAGAAGTTATTAGTTATTTCATAGCTTTTGGACAAAAGTTGAGAGCTATGTAATTTGTCTCTTTGTGGAGATAGAAAGAATAATTACAATGGAGAATGAGATCATCTCTGAGATATTTAGACAAGTTTGTTTAACTAAACTATTCTAGGAGGTAGGGAATAGAGTTTTGTAAATAAAGGGAAGAAGTGTGCGTTCCAACTAAAGTTCATATGTGTCGTTGTATCACCATCTTTGAATTTCGTCTATGTGATGAACGATAAATTTTCCATGATGTAAGGGTGGATGTGTTTTAATCTTTTGATTTTTGGAGTCTAGTGAAAGGCTTAAAGGACTTATTTATTTTATTGTGCTAGTAGCATGGTCTCTAAACCACTATAAGTTTTTTTTGGAAAACTCAAGTGTAATACAACAATCTACTCCCTTGTTAGTGACTTAGACAGTCACATAGTGCATAGTCAGTGTATCTTTTGACTTTTGACATTTCTTGAATTTTTGGTGGAATTGCTTTTTAATACTTGCGAGAATTTTTTTCATTGTTTTATTCCTTTATTCTAGAATGGTCTAGCCCCCAAATTTTGAAGGTTATTTATTTATAACTAGTTGGTCAAAATTCAATTTATTGAGCTCAAACTCTTGACTTATTGTTGAAAATGAAATTGCTTATTCTTTGACATTGATTTAAGTTATTTTGGTGGCTATACTAGAACATTTTTGGGTTGTTCACTATGTTATTTGTACAAATGTTCACCTCTATCATGTCCTGGATGGGCCAAGGGAGTAAATTGTAGAAACTGCACTTAGTTTATTCCTAACTATATGGATTTTAGAAACCTTGTGAGGTAGGAAATTCTTTTTAAATAATAATTGGGTCATCTAGGAGTAACTAAATTCCTAGTCGATGTGAAATCACTTTATTTCTGAAAGAGAATGAAGAGTGATAGCAAGTTGTTTAGAATGTGAGAGAATCAAGGATGATTAAAAGCACTCTGTAGGGAATTGGTATCTATATGATGTTCCAAGAGTGGAAGTAGTGGATCATTATCCTAAACTTTGTAAAGTCTTTAGCGCTAGAAGCTTAGCTTTTTATAACTTGGCTTATCACTCAAAGAAAGATTGTCAACTTTAACTATTTGCTTTTGGTCTCTCCAACCAAATCAGAAGCCTTACTACTTTCTAAGGATATGTCCTCGGAGTATATTGTGAATTTCGCTATGTTGTTTAGGAATCCTTATGTTCCTCCTTTAGCAAAACAAAATTATAATTTCTTTAAGTAATGATTCAGAGGAGTATGTTTCCCAAAATTAAGTATCTGAGGATAAAGTTGGGGGTTATTACCCATTCAAGGATAATCATGGACTAGAATCTGAGGGATATACCCCACTCAATTATGTAGCGAAGAGGGTATTCAAATCCTGATGTATGTAAAGGAAGGTAAAAGCTTATGTATATGAAATCTTTCTTGGGCAAAAGTTTTGAATAAAATGAGAGTTTCTATTTAGAAATGTTAAAAGTATTTAGATCATTGGATAACATGCACAGAATTTAAATCTTTATGGAAACTCACGGAGTGAACTATCTTGTTAAGATGGCTAGAACAAGGATTAACTTTGGGGAAGTGAAGAAGTATGATACAAAGTTGAGAGTATAGGCACTAAATTAGATCAAATCCTTACAATGTTGATAGAAACAAGAGAGAGAGAGACAGAGTATTAGAGAAAGGAAAGGTTAAAGCAGAAAAAGTACCTAACAAGGAAAAGTTTCTAGTAATGAATGAAGGAGAAAATTCTCAAGCTAGTAAACATGGGGAATGAAGGATCTCAATCTCAATCAGGTTCTGAAATGATTAAGAAGAGGAGAATGGAAAAAGAGTGATTCCAAGATATGAGAAAATTTACTACTCTAAAGTTTGAAGGTAGTACCAGATGTTCTAGGTGAAGGTTTGGGTGGAGTGTTAAATTAGAAAGGGCGAGTCATAGTATATAAATCAAGAAGTAAAAACCTTATGCTTCGTATGATTTGAAGTTAGAAATGGTTGTTCATGCATTACAGATGTGGAGATACTATCTATTGGGAAAACCTTTTGAATTAGAAACATACCATCATGGTTTTAAATATTTATTTATTCAACCTAATCTAAATGCAAGGCAAAGGAGGTGGTTAGAACTGATATCGGATTAAGATTTCAACATTAATTATGTCAAGGGAAACAAGAATAGAGTTGCTAATGCTTTAAGTTGAGGAAGGAATATATCTTTATTAGTAACTATCCAAACTAACTGTAGAAGCTAAGTATTGAAAGGATCCAGGAGTGATGAATTCTATGAGCAAGTTAAGCAAGTACTCATGGATAACTTGCAAGATAAGAGGTATGAAGTTTTTCGCTTTGAACCCAATGGGTTATTGAGGAATAAAGGAAGAATTTATGTACCTAATTATGGTGAATTAATGAATTGGGTATGGAAGGAAGTTCATCATACACCATATCTCAGGACATCCTGGTGTATCTAAGATGTTAGCAGATGTTAAGCCATTATATTTTTGAAAGAAAATGAAAAGGATACCACAAGATTTGAGGCAAGTTGTTTAGAATGATAAAGGATAAAGGTAACCTTTTATACCAGAGAATTTATCTGGTGGAGCACAGTGTTACCTCACAAAATTGTGCGGGAAGTGTTTAGATTACACAGAGTTCTTGAGGAGAATATCTCAGATAGAGATGCACATGTGACAACAAAGTTTGGGTAACTTAATGTAAGTATAACTTAATGTAAGTATAACTTATTAGTTTGAGAACAGATGATTAAACTATGAGAGTTAACCAAGTTTTGGAAGAATTGTTTGATTATATTGTATGGATCAACATTATAAGTGGGGAAGAAAATCTACCACTAGTGGGTTTTTTATTAGAAAAATTCCTATCGTTCTGCTTGAAACATTGGACAGAAGAAGATACCGAACTCCTATAAGCTGGAAAAGCTAGAAGATAGAATTAGCATTAGTCTAGAAATGTTGTCAAAAATGGATGAACAGATCATGTTGATCAGAAAAGATTGACAGAGAACCAATAAGGAATAGAGAAGTTATGCTAATGCTAGGTTTATACGGAAACAATTCTTGAGTAGAGAGTAAAAATTCTATTGAGGGTCCAACCCCAGAAAAAGTTTCATTATGTTTGGAATGTATTCCAAACAAGCTCCTAGATATAAAGAGCTCTTCGAAGTTCTTGAAGTTAACAAATCCATTGATTGCATAATCATTATGATAATAGCTATTGCCATGAGGCATAATGCTCTTAATGATTCAAATTTGATAAATTTATATATTTAACTGATGATTATTTTACTCATAGAATATATACAAGTATAGAAACCAGGTATGGTTTTGATCAAGCATTTGAAATGCTTGAAGTTCGCAAGCTCTACTTGCATAAATAGAAAGGTTATGCAATGCAAGGTCCAATTGGATCTATATGTAGAAGGTTCTGCCACTTGGGAAAGAACTATGCTGAGATGAAGCAAAAGTTTCTATAAGTTAATACGAATTATGAAAGCTCTTGATATCAATATGTTTTGTAGTATGATAATTTTTATGACTTATGTATGTGGTGATAATACTTGATACTTAAAAATCATCGGGGACGATGATTCACAAGGGGGGAAGTATGTTACACCCCATGTGTTTCTATCTACTTACTATTTACCTAGTTTGGTTAATTTTTTCGGAAAGTGAGTGATTATGGATTTTTGTAGCTATATATGTGTTTTTATCCATTTACTATAGATTGGATATTTTCTAAAAATTGAAGTATTTATGAATCTTGCATCTATGTGTGCTATCTATTTTGAATGCAATATGATGAGAAAAAGACTACTACAATGCCTTGTATTAAATGTGGTTATTGTTAATTAATGATTATGTTTTGATCAGTTAAGTACTCTTGCGATGATCTAAGTGGATGCATGAATAGGTTGTCCCTCCAGAAAAGAGGGGAGGTATCGCTCAGGAGAAGGACTTGGTCTGGTAAACATAAAAGAGAAGCCTAAATTGAGCAGCACACAGTCACATCCTTTTTGACTTAGGTTGAGATGAGTCAGTGTGGGTAGAGGTAAGTGATCTGAGTTATGTGTCCTGAGTCTTGATTGGATGTTCGAACATGAATGTTGTTATGTGTTTAGTTTCTCTAAGTTAATTAATGATCGTGCAAGTCCTCGATACATTCTTATATGTGAGGCGATATGAGCATGAACATATGTAGGTAGACGTACCTACGTATATTCATGAGCATATTACTCATGGGTATGGAAATGTTGTTTGGCTTATGCATGAATTATCATCTCTTTTGTGATAAGCCTATGAAGATTTTACGACTTTATATGCATTTCTTGATTATGAGTTATATTTGATTTTATGATGATAAAATTATACATATGTAAATATATATAAATGTATATTTATTGTCTCTCTATATATGTAATTAATATAAATATTATTATTATTTTCTCTTAATTGTAGAAAGATAATTTTATCATTTTACGGAATTTGATTTTCGTAAATATTGTTTTATGGCAAGTAAAACAATAAATTTATATATATAATAGATTAAATAAAAATATATATAATAATAATATAAGGGTAGTTTTCTTTTAAAAGGAAATAATAATAATAAATATAAAAAATAAGTAATAAGAATTAAAAGTTTTTAATAAAAGAAAATTATTATTATAAAAGTATAATAATTAAGGCAAGGTTTTAGAGTGCTTTTAAATAAGGGGGATACGTATCTTATTTAAGTCTTAATGGATATATATTAATTCTTAAAGGAACGCGGGCCCTTGCTTTAAAACCTCTTAAACTTCTTTTTACTTGTTAAACTTTTAAACTGTTTTGGCTCATGGGCTCCTTAAACCTTGTGTTTAGTTAATAATTTTAATTTTATATTTTATATTTTATTTGTAATTTTTATCTAACACCTTTTTTTTAGAAGGTTGTTTGGATTTATGAACTAAATTTAGATTTTGATTAGCATGTCTGTATAGTGTCAACATAGTTGAGTTGATTAAGCATGTTGACATTATATAGACATTATATCGACATTTTTCAATTAGTTGCAGTATAAAAGGGGGTACTCTCCCTCATTTTTAGAGGCACCATTTTCTAATCAAGGGCTTTTCTTTTTCAAATTTAAGTTTTGTATTTGTGTCAAAAATTTGTCATTTTGTTAAATGGATTTAATTGGAAGAGCGATCTAGAGTATTGGAAGGTCGTCAGTAGAAAAGTATCTGATCCATTTGGAGCTATATTCTAAGGCATGGGAATTATTTCTCCTTCTTTATGATTTTCATGTTTTCAAAATATTATATGATGTATTATTGTTAAGTGATTGCAATATTGAATTATTGTTGTTAATGTCTTTTGATTGTATAATAGTTTATGTATATATGGATATATATATATTTTTCTAGATAGTAAACTTGTATTGTGAATGTGAGATAGTGTCTATGGTTTGGTTTTTGCCTAGATAGTTTTGTGAATCAATCATTGATTGGTATTTATATAGGAAAATTGTACAAGGGGAAAGATAGTGAGAATAGGACTCAAGTGGTATTACTTTGATATATGTATCCTAGTAAAGCATGCAATAGGTTAACCTTGGGATATGTGATCCATGGAAGAGGTAGATAACCTAGAATAGAGTTTGATGTAATTATTCAGTGGGGATATTCTTGGGATTTGTTGATCCATGGGAAAGGGGATATCCTATGTGTAGAGAATGATACATTTGTTAAGTGGGGTTATTCCTAGGATTTATTGATCCATGGGGAAGGGAATAACTTTTGTATAGAGATTGTTGTCTTTCCCAATTGAGATAGAAGGGTGGGTGAATATGAGACAAGAAAACTTTGCCCAAAGTGGTGTAAATTGCCAATGTTTACACTATCTAGGTTCACTGTGATCCAGGTTTGCATTTCTAGTAGGGATTTCATATTTTGATGGTTGTGGCCATAGTGTGATAGTACTAGTTAATGTAGGACACAACACCTTGCTCAAATTAGGCCTATTTTATTTAAGGTTACCATACCAATCCCTTCGTCGAAGGGTAGGGCCGTTTACCAGTTTGGTAAATGTGCGGGGGACTGCATTTAGTTCATGGTTGGAGGTAAATCACCTGAGTGATGCTTCCCCTCATGCAATTGGTGGCTAGGGGTATTGAAGACAGACAAGTATACAAACATGTGATTCTATTTATCAGTTAAGCTCTTGAAGATTCTATGTAATTTATGAAAAAAGTTTAATAAGTTGAATATTCAAATTATTTTTATTGAGAAAATGTAATTTGGTTATGCAATAGAAGTTTTAAATATGTTTCAAATGTGCATTATATCAAATCTTCAGAGGAAATTTTTTTTTATTCTTGTTATGAATTCACGACTTTATTTACTTTCAAGTTAAAATTGGTAAATCTTAGTTAGTAGAACAAGTGGCATGTTACAGGTAATCCTCTCCATGGTTTTTCCCTCCTTGATGTTTCCACATAAAATCTTGGTGTTATGTGTCATGCTTTTATCGATGTTGTTTAGTTGCATATTTTGTTTCTATTGGATTATTTTTTTGAAATGGTTAAAAGTAAAAGTGCAAGAAAAGAATTATAGAACACTAATTCACCCCCCCTCTCAGTGTTCTTGATAATCAACAGATCCAAGGTCATCTAGATCCAAAGTTCAACTCTCTTATAGTACTCATTAGGAGCATAGATTGAGAAAATGCCCACAACCAAGCCACCTACATCTAAAGTTAACCAAATGCATCTATTGCAAGGTGAAGGTCTTAAATCTCTAAGAAGATTTTCCCATTTCCTATTTAATACAATGGCATTACCTCATTTGCCTCTCTCATGTTTGGTGGTGAAAGCAATGGCCTCTCTCCACACAAATCTTAAGGTATTTTCCATCATAAACCTGTTAGCTTTAATTTCTTGAATCATCAGGATGTCCATATCCTTGTTCTTATTGCAAAAGTCTCTAACAACATACTTTCTGTTCGGGGACTCTAAACCTCTAACATTTCAACTGAAATAGTGAATGTTCTTCATCTAAAACTCTTTTTAGGTGGATTTGGGGTTCTCCCCTTTCCTAGTGCTATCAAAATATTTAGGAATAAGATCATCCTTTCCCTTCTTTCCTAGTTTTACTGAGCTATTGGTTCTTCTCATATTGTTTCTTTTCTTACCTTCCTCTTCTGATTTATCTTCTTCTTGTAAGTTATTCCACTTTTCTAGCCTCCCCTATGAGATCCTCTTATCTCCAATAGAGGAAAAAGCTGCTTTCATGTTGCCTTGTTTGTGAAGTTCAGAATCTACCCCTCAAGGATATGTCTCTTTCCTATTTTTTTAGAACTCCTCCTTCAACTTATCTAAATTATTCCTTTTCTTTGCTACCTCTCTAATCTTGGCTAGGGCCAATTACTGGGTATTTTCCCTCCTCACATTTATAAAACCATTATCAAAGTTATAGCCTTGAATATTATTGTCTAATGCCTTGGTTTGATCCTCACTAAATTTACCGTCTTCAAACTGAGTGTTAGCATGAAGCTGAGTTTCTTTAATTTGAGACACAAAGGATGGGTCCTCTTCCATCAAGCTTTCATTGTCATTTTCTTCCATAGAGAATAAACTAAAATTGCCATCCTAAGTGCTGTCAGAATCCCCTTCATCTTGGGTATCACTGCCTAGGACAATAGAAGCCAGTCCCCTAGTGTTTGGTATAGCATTAGTTTTAGAACTCTCTTCCTTTCCATTTGTTTTCTCCTTCCCAAATTTAGGATTACTAATCTTCCTAGATTGGTTATTCAAAGAATCGAGGGGAGGCCCCTAGCTTCACTATCCAAGCCCCCTGAAGCCCTAAATTCACATTGATTGGCAACATTCTTAACTTTGGCTTCAAAGCCCAAATTGTCTTTTTTGCATTCTTGTTAATGACAAGGCAGTCCCTCCTTTGATGACCATCCATTTTACATAGAAAACATGAGGTTAACCCTCCTAACCTGACAATTTCACAATGAACGATTTTGTTCTCCCAGTTTATTTCAACAATATCCAGTATCTGTGTCTCCGTGGTAAAGGCCACTAATAGTCTTGCATCTAAATGAGGAAGAGTAGTTCTAGTTTCTTCAATCTTTAGAATTTTCCCAAATGGTTTGATAATATGAGGTAGGATATTCCAGAATTGAACAGGAACATTTTTGACCAATACCCACCTAGGTATCAAGTAAAACTGAATTTCCTTATGAGTAGTGTCTAGAGAACAAGCAAAAGCTTTAAACAAAGCTGTCCCAATATTCCAAAAAAAAAATTCTACAACCCTCCTTTGCATATGATGATTTTTAAGGAATATGACAAAAATGCCCTCTTGATCCTATAACAAGTTAAAATTTTCTTATGGAGGGCAAGCCAAGAAAAAGCTTAGGATTTGGGTAAAATAGCTTCATTCTAGCAAAGATTAATAGGCCAGTCCACCTTCTAGCTAAGTGTAGCACTTCTATAACCTTCCTTTACTGTGTAAGATCCCGACTTGGCTTGTGTCTAGATGATTTCATCTTCCACATTTGCAAAGACAACCATCCTTTTGTCCAATAACATACTCAGTGTTCTCTTTTGATTACATGGGAAGTCACAGTCTTGAGTGCTTTTCCAAGTGATTTTCTAACAGCTCGAGCCCCCTTCAATGACCCAATAGTCCATCACCTTCAAACCCCAATGACTTTTTAGATACTCCTTGGCTTCATAAAGATCCTCCGAACCTAAGAGTTTGGGCTCCCCATTCCAAGAGTCCTCCCAAAGACTGTTTTTTGCCCAGAAACCCAAGAAAGCTGAGGCAATAGGATATGCCTGCTCTTCAAGATTAAATTCCAAATGGCTAAGCCACATGGGGGATTTTTGACCGTAAATATTCTGCCCTTTTCCACAGAGTCTAAATATCTGAGTCTCATCAAATGATCCAACTTTTAGTTAGTTGGCAGAAATCAAAATCATCAACATTTGTATGCAATGTTTGATGGAGTGCGTGGGAAGATTCGACTTCATTCCATTGTTTAAGTTAAAAATTGATAATATATTTTCATTTGTATTGGCTTTTGATAAGCTGCAACTTAGAGAGTGTGGTTGAAGTCAAACACAAATGTCATGAGACCACGTTCCTTGAAGGTCGACTTGGCAAATCATGGCCTTCACAAACAACAGAAAATAATAATAATCTTTTGATTTCTTGTTGGCCGCGGCTTGTTGGATTTTGATTGAGTCATGAAATTAAAATCAAAATCAATTGCCTTGGGGAGATTAAATGGTGTCAAAGCCACTAATAAAAGATGTAATATGTTTTTTGAGGTGTCACCAGAGAGGGAAGTTGAATAGATGGAATTCCTTCAATTTTCATTTTTCCACAGCAATATAAAAACCAACGAATGTGATAGAAAGTGGGTTGGCTACCAAAAGTTAGTAAAAATTACACAAAGGTGTGTGCAGAGGGGGTGGATACAAAGAAGAGTAAGAATTCCTTATAAAACAAAGCAATTTGAATTGCACAAAAAGAATGAAGAGTGAAGTCAGTTGATAGTTGATTGAAGGGTTGTGAAAAGAAGTGTGGAGAATAATAGAAGTGTGTTGCAGAGAATACCAGAGGCTACGTAGGAGGGAGAACAACTTGTTTTTTTTGCACAAAGCATTTGAATAGAGATAAGCTTCATTTAAGCACAAATTCATTGTATTTATAGTGAAAAACTTGAGTAATAAACCATTGAAGGCTGCCAGTAATAAATTCATTTGAGTTGTGATAAATGAATGGTGAATTTGCACAATTTTGGCTTCCTATAGATGTCATAGTTACGTTTACATTGCCCAGATTGCATACTTGAAGTGTTATGTTTAAAAGTGGATATGATTTAGTGATGTTGAGTTCTTCTTGTGATCAATTTGGTGATGTATTGCTGCTAGCGTTGGTTGTCTGGTAAGACCGTGGTGTAGGGGCATCAGGGCCTCAGAAGTATATCTTTTGTCATTTTTGGTTTTAGGTTTGTTAGAGTGTTTTGGAGTCTCATAAGGTCATTTTTGACCATTTAGAATAATATGAGTTCATTTTTGGTGTTTTAATTGGGTTTTTTATTTACAAGTGTAAAGTTGCCAAATGTTGCTAGGAGTTGTCATGCAACTTGGACAAGTTGCCAAAAAGAAAGAAACTATTGCATGCAAACAAGAAAATGTTACTTATCATTGGGATTAGTTGTAAATGGATGAATACACCTTCAAGTGTCAAAGGGAAGTGTGAAAAACTGATTTTTGAAGTTCTTGGTTAATGAAAGCAAGTTTTTTCATATGATTTTTAACGTTCCAGTCTGTTCTACTTCATTGTATGGCCTATACGGCCCATTTAGTGATCAGAAACTGATTGGAATTCGTTGGCATGTGAATCTAATTTATTTTTATTTTTGTTGCATTGATTTTCATTGAGTTTTTAGTAAGTTATTGCATTTTTCCTTAAAACTGCCAAAACCATACCTAGGGTAACTAGTGACGCAAAATAACTATGTAACTCGGCCTCCCACCGTGGGAAAATCACAAAAACGGGTGGGAAGGTCCGTAATAATGTAATCTACCATGTTTTAAGTTTAAAGGGCCCCAAGACAAAGGTGGAACGTGTTTTCTTTCACCATTAGGTATGATTTCTGAGTGTATCAGGCCCTCTAGCAGCAGTGAAGGCAATTTTGAATGAAATAAGGAGTGATTTCGGTTCTTTGTGATTGGTGAAAGTGTTGGAAATGTGTGAAGAGGTCTTGCAGACCTGTACCATGGGGTTTTGAGCATTTTTGAAGGGTTAATACAAGTCATTTTATGACTGTCCCAAGAGGACTGTTTTTGCAGTTATAAGCATGGTGCTAGTGTCCAAGCAAGTTGGTGCTTTAAATGAGTCTTGGTAGTTAATACCTGATGGAAAAACCTTTGAAATGTTGTAAGGAGGCCTCCAAGTCAGTGGTTGAGGGTTTGAAGCAGTCTTTATTAATTTGTCTTTAGGCCATTAATGCTGCCTTTCCTAGTTTGAATAACACAAGTCTTGTAAGCCTCATGAATTGTTGCATTGTTGAGCCTGCACAAAGAAGTTGTTATGAACATTCAAACCTCAAGACAAGTCTGCCATGAAGTCTACGCTGCTCCAAGTTGTGTTGAATCAAGCCTCAAGAGTTCAATGATTAGGGTCTAGAGTGGAGCACATAGGTGCATCAAACGCAGTTGGTGTAAGAACCTCATCATTTTGAGTTGTTTTCCTAATGAAGGTCCTTCCTCTACATTAGACCGTCAAGCTAGGTTGCATCAATTGTCATACCATAATTTTCTAGATCCAAATACCTAGTAATATATATAAATATATAGACATAGCATGATTGTTCTAGGGGATGCTACTACTTCTTTCATAAGAAAAGAGTGCTACTCTCCATCAAAAGCATGGGAATATTTAATCTAAAAAACTATTAGAGATAAATACTAATTAGTTTTTGGCTTCTCTCATCATTTATGGATTAAGTATTAGTTCAAATGTAATTAGGATTAAGGGTTGAGGATTAAGGGACTGTAATGAACTGTTAACCCCACTGCCACATGGACATTCATGTGAAAGACTATGAAGTCTTTAAAATATGGGTGTTGCAGAAATTCAAGTCCTATTCCATACCCGAAAGCAATTATCACGTTCATCCATGCATTTTGTATATGTATGAACTACAATTATCACTACTCAATTCATGGTGATAATCAACATATCTCATGTGTTGAATAGTGAGTAAGGCAGAGTGTCATTTATTGCAATATTTCTATAGTAATGACGTTGCACAAATATCAATTCCCAATCATATCTATTTCAATGCCCTTGACAAGATAATAGGCAAGAACCCAAATCTAAAATGTCATTCAGTGTAATTTATATGTTTATATCGTAATAATACTCACATGCACACACATATCAATGATAGATGCACCTTAGTCAATACTACCTAAAAACCACAAAGTTTGTTCACATATCATACTCAACTTATGGAATTATATTAATGTGGTTATTGTGAAGAAATATGATCATTGTCCATTTTGTACATATTAGTTCACATAGTAAGAATACTAGGTTCTAATTCAACTATCATTATAATTACTCTCATACATTTCATCATTGGCAACAGTTAGTCAAAATCAACTCTTTAAAAAGGATCACCATGCCCTATTGAAATGATAAGGTTCCCATTAGGATAAGTTAACAGAGTCAACTAGTAAAGAATGGTTCCAAAAGGCATGTATATTAATAATTCCTACAACGTTAGCTCATCAACCAAGAGCTCTCAGTTAAGGTCTTTAACTATTTCTAGTTAACCTCCATACCCTATACCTAACCACTAATATCATACAAAAAATAGTTCTTAACATGGTGAAACAACACATCCTATATCGTGAAACCTAAAATATCAGTCACAACATACAAATATTAAACCATTAGAGTGTTTTAATACAACATGTTACAAGTGATCATATGAGTTGTAGCCTAAACCACTATAGGGTGACCTCCTCCTTAAAGATTAGCCACCGATGCACAAAGGTGACACCTTTATCTCCTCAAACCTTCAACCAATGTTCTATATGAAAATAAGTGTATCTAAGGGAATGAGTGGCTAATCAAACACTAATAAGTTTATAATTCTATAATTCATACCAACAAAAATCAACTACATGGGTAAGCTATTCCATTCCAAGGTGTGTCCAACCTTCATAGGGTAGTTGTTAATTTTAAGATTCCCTAATTAAGATACCTTGGTTGAGATTACTCTAATCAACCCATATAGTTCAAGTATGGATCTAAATTCATGGATGTAATTTCTCAATACAAAGAACTATGATTTTTTATAGCTCAAGAAACACTCTAAGAATGTGATTGGAGACGAATAACATAAGAGACTATAATAAAACATTCATCTTAGTAATAAAAATTCAAGATATCTATTTATTTTAGGGATTCTCATTTTAAAAGCAAGGGGGGGCTTTTCCTAGTAGGTATTTTGAAGATATAAAATGGATGGTGATGATGATGGAAGGTCTTTATGTTAGCACTCTATAAATTATCAATATTGCTAGAATAACTTCTCTTTTGGAACTTGTTAATAACTTGCTTTGGTTCAAAATGGTTAAGATTAGTTAATGCTCTCCTCACCTGCTACGCATTGCTTTATGTTTCTCCTACCTAGACTCTTGGGACCTTATTCAGTACATTTTTGCTTGTGCCGCTCTATTGGATATGTATGTTTAAATGTATGTATTTTGGGGGGGCCTTAATGGTTGGATGCGGCCCCTCTCTCTCATATTTAATATTTAATAATAATAAACAAATATTTAATATATAAAAAATATATAATAATATATATTTTAAATGGGCACAATAAATCGAGTGCCCTCCCTTATCTTCACATGTCGGCTGCTGGGGGATTAAATAAAACCATATATATGTTCCTCCTCTGTTACCACCGTTATTCAGTTGTAAGAAGTTTGGTTGTTAATATAGCAGTATTTATTCTGTTAAATCCAAGAGGGGTTTGAGGAGGTTTAGAGAAGAAGAAAAAGATGCAGATATTCGTGAAGACCCTGACAGGAAAAACAATCACCCTTGAGGTTGAGAGCAGTCATACAATCGACAATGTCAAGGCAAAAATTCAAGACAAGGAGGGTATACCACCAGATCAGCAGCGGTTGATATTTGCTGGGAAACAGTTGGAAGATGGACGAACTCTTGCAGATTATAATATTCAGAAGGAATCAACGCTGCATTTGGTGTTGAGGTTAAGGGGAGGTATTTCCATCAAGGTGAAAACCCTTACCGGAAAAGAGGTAGAGATTGATATTGAACCCACTGATACCATCGAGCGGATTAAAGAGCGGGTCGAGGAAAAGGAAGGAATACCACCTGTACAGCAAAGGCTCATCTATGGTGGAAGACAAATGAATGATGACAAAACAGCCAAAGAATGTGCTATTGAGGGGGGTTCTGTTCTCCATCTTGTGCTGGCATTGCGTGGTGGTTGGTAATGGATTTGTTTAGAAATATATTTTTATCAAGCACCAGTGATAGTCGTCATTCTTCTGTATGCAGCAAGTCATAATATGTTGTTTGTATCCCTGTTATTGTCAAGGCTTGTATTTGGAAGGAGTGAAGAGATATTTTTAAATGAAAGGAATGATTTTTTTTTTTAACCTAACACTTGCATCTTTAAGAGGGGTGGAGTGGTATTCTTTATAGGAAAATAATAATATTATTAATTTAAATGTATTAATTATGATTTGATATTTTTACACCATAAAAATTTCATTTGTGGAAAGTTTTGATTTTTCACATTATTGATTTTTGGTGACTTGAAAATGGTTTAATAGCAAGTTAGAAAGTTGTTTGTGGCATAACACAGTCCCTACTAGCAATGGATAACATTCATCATCTCCATTGTAGGTTATATTGAAGCCCTCTTCAAGCACCAAGCCAAGTGGGGGATCAAGTTCTTGAAATTTTCCACTAGGTCATGCCTTCTCCTAGAGTAGATTGGTTATTTACAATGAAGTTGGACATCATGTAGTAGGTTTAAGCTATGGTTATTTTACTATGAATATATGGAATCTATGTATCAAGAACCATTAGTGCTAGGAGCTTTACTATTAAAAATATGGAAATAGAAACAACAGTGCCTCTAGAAGGTTTTTGTTAAACATCCAATGTGGGATTTTCTAATCTACACCCCAATAATATTTTTGATAGCAAGCCCTCCATAATGGAGTAGCCAAATTTTTTTTTTTTCTTGGTTTGAATATAATAAGTATGGCCCCTAAGGCCAATTTCATTGATAAAAAATCAAACAATTCTTAAGTAAAATTAAATAATGTAAAAAATAAAACAAGTGTCCATGTAGTGGCAAGTACATGGCTTTGTAGTATTGTAATAATCACATTTATTTTGTAACTAAGAAATATTAGAATTTTGGAAGAATATTAATTGTATGATAATAAGTATTTTAATATTTTTTTGGTTATATAAGTATTTTAAATTTTGATTATTATAATTAATTATATTAATTAATGTATTAAATTTTAATCTAGTATAGATATATTAAATCTATCTACATTAAAAATTAAAAAATATGTGCTATTTTATTTTTATAATAGTTGGAATTTTTTTTAATTTAGAACTAATTTGAAATTTTATTTATTTTTACTTACTTAAGTGATATTTTATTTAGTTAAAGATATATTTTATAAATAATTATTAAGTAAATAAAAATAAATCACAAAATGGTGAGTTTTATTCATGATTATTAGAGCATGAGTAAATATATTCCCATACAAATGATTGGTATCATCAATGAGCTATTTTACATCAGTTTGTTTTTAAAAAATACTAATGAAAGTTAATCTATGTAATGATGGATTACTAGCAAGACAATTTTAAAGAAAAATTAAGTGCCTGGGTTAGAAGCATTGAACTATTTCTATGTGTAACTGTGATTTTGAGAATAAAACTAAGAGATCTTTGTCCATGGTTTGTTGCTTAAGCTAATAACACAGCTCAATGTTTTGTCTACAGGTCTTGATTACACTTGTAATTTTTCTATTGTTTAATATATTTTTCCAGTTATTACTTAACTATTTTTTGAGAGCAACAACCAATTATTTATGTATACACTCTTCAGTTAAAGATTACATATTTAGTTGCTCCTACATATAGATGAACACCCAAGTTTTAGTTCCTATACATATAGCACACTCAAGTTTTAATTCCAAATTTCTAGCAAAAAGCATGATTCTAGGAAACAATATTGTCTTTGAGATTCCGTTTTTGTGTTACTTGCATCTAAGAAAGTGTAATGCCTATGTAGTCATGCATTTAATATTTGTATCCCATTTCTCCATGTTTTAGCAAAGAGCATGTTTCTAGAAAATAATATTACCCTTTAGATTGCATTCTTTTGTTAATTGTATCTCAAATAGAGTAATCTTTGTAGTTATGCACTTAATATTTGTATCGCATAATTTTTATTCAAAAAATAGTTAAATTGATTGTTTATTCAATAATGTTTGATATGGACACTAATTAAAAGACATAAGTGACATAAACTCTCCCTCTAATATACTAATTTTTCACACAATCTAGTTGCTTTAGTCGTGAGACCCCCAAGCTGTCTTGTTGAATCATTGCCAAAATAGATACGGAGTTTTGTGGTGAATGTCAGATTCAACACTTTCTTTTAATTAAAAGATAGGCTTATTAGTGGCAGGTTTTAGCTCCCGGAAATCATTGGACGCCGAAATGTCAGACGTCAGAAAACATTTTCACCATTAGGGTTTGTCATTTTCGTGGGCCGGTAACTGTTGGTTTACGAATGCTCACTCTCTGGTTGCCCAATCCTTACGTCAATACAGACAATATAAGTGGGCAATCCCCCAATGTACCTAAGAAGGGACTTGCATCACTGGTACTGATAGGTCAAATCATATTTGTAGTTTCTCTAGCAATTTTACTAGTAGCAGCGCATTTGTTTTACAGAAAATTTCAAGATGGGGCTCTTTGCAGGAATGTCGGATTCAAGGACAATAGATATCCCAGTGATGAATGGCCATGGCAGCTGACTGCATTTTAGAGACTAAGTTTCACAAGCATAGACATACTGGCCTACATAAAGGAAAGCAACATCATAGGAATGGGTGGAACAGGAACCGTTTACAAGGCAGAGATGCCCGGTGGTGAAATCGTTGCAGTGAAAAAGCTTGGAGAAGCCATGAAAATGCCATAGATTACAAGGACCCAAGCTTCCTAGCAGAGGCAGATGTCTAGGGAGTGTTAAGACATAGAAATATAGTGAGACTGTTAGCCTACTGTTACAACAATGTTGGAAATGTAGTACGCCATACAATACCCTTCACCACATACAAGAAGCCGTGGATTTTGGATAGGCAATGAAGATAAAAATCTATTTGAAGACAAAATAGTATTCCATTCTTTACAAACTATGTGAAAGTGGGAGACGAATTGCAAACATGAATTCCTTAATATGCCTTGGTAGCTCAGATACACCATGCTGCTCTCTATCTCCATGTCTCCTTCAGCTCCAGAAATAAAATTTCCCATCATACTTTTCAGATCCCACACTGAGGTAGCTCAGATACACCATGCTGCTCTCTGTCTGCTTGTCTCCTTCAGCTCCAGAAATAAAATTTCCCATCATACTTTTCAGATCCCACGCTTCCCGTTCATGGATCATATTCTTTCAAGCCTGGATTAAGTATGCTCTATATTTCCTTTCTCTAAGCTCACCAAGCTCCCAGATTGACTCGTTTTTATAGGTTTTTGGCACGGAAAGCTTTGGTTTAGGGGCATGTGGTTAAGCGAAGCTGATATGGAGAATTCTAAAACATAATTTTAAAAGGATAGAAAAAAATACTTGCAATTCAACTCTCTTATTAAAATAATACCTTTCGAAAATATGCCTTGGAAAAATGTGTTTGATGAATGTTGTAAACGTTTTTACATGAATTCTACACTGTAGATTTATGATACCATTCTTGCATCCTGTATAATTTGAGATATCCTAATTCTAACCCTAACCTTAACCCTAAGCCTAATTCTAACACCAAGCTTAACTTTAACCCTAACCTAGCCCTAAATTCTAACCCTAACCCTACTACTAACCATAATTCTAATCATAATCCTAACTATAATCTAGCCCTAACCCTATTTCTAATTTTAACCTTAAACCTAACCATAATTATAACCCTAACCCTAACAATAATCTTAATAAATGTGTGAATGAATGTTGGCATTCACTCTATGTACATGCATGTATGTGTGTACATATGTGTCAAACGTTAATTTGGGCACTGTTTATCTAAATGGATGCACGTGGAAGTAGATTATATGACAAAGAATGCACACACAATACATCATGAAAAGTACCCTCACCAATAGCAATAGATCCCTTTCCAATCATATTCATATAAGTATTATTACCCATCAAAATAGGTGGCATATCAAAAGTCTCAAAAGTAGAAAATATGGACTGTGAGGAAGCCATGTGATGAGAGACTCCTGAATCAATAAGCCATTTACTTGATCCATGAGATGTAGTTGCACAAAGTGCCTTACCTTTGTATTTTTCAACCCCATTAGCAATGCATGCATGTCCTTTCTCAGTAGATCCTGACTATTTTGATGAAGGAGTAGGAGATTATGAACTAGAAATCAAAGCAAAAAGATTACATTGAGTTTCTGAACAGGATTCCTCAACTCATCTATCTATTTGATCTTGGATGATGTGTTTTGATTTGGTTGGAATTGATTAGTTTTAGATGATTTGTTTGATTTGATTTGATTAAGGTAGGATGATCGACTTGGATGAGTAAATGGGATAGCTTGATCAAGGTTGATTTTGGATGGAAGGTAAGGTATGATGATGAAGAAGATGTATCTATGTGAGATGGTTAATGGGTCACAAGCGAAGGTTAAAATGAATGTCATGGGGATAGCCTAATGGAGGTATAATATTCTAATGTCAAATGCAGATAAGATTTTGTGATTTTGAGGATGTGAGTGGTGGTGAAATGAGGTGATGAAATTGGGTCAATGTCTAATTTTGATAACAAAAGTGAATATTCTCGGATTTGTATGACTTCAAAAATAGGTGCTAAGACAAAAGGTAAAAGCGTTGACAAATGAATCTACGTGTTGATAGATGGCATGTACATGTTAAATCCATTGGTCTAAGCACTAAAGTTCTAGGTATAAGCACTAGCAGCTGATGTAAGCACTAGTTGGTGTTTGATAGGCACTAAAGGACAATTCATTTCAGTTTTGATCTAGGTGCTAAAAAATCCTACAAGAGCGCTGATACTCATGGTGCAAGCGTTGCGGGACAGCTGCATGCGCTAATGGAGTGTGTTTTGGTTTTCAAGATGTTTGTTGGGTTGACTTAGTAAGAGACATTCAAATAAACAACCACAATGGTTGATTTAACAATTTTGGGAATAAGGTTGATGGATTTCATGGGTATTGCCCAAAAAGACATGCCAAGGAGTTGATCACAATCCTAAATTATTCAAGTGGGAGTGACATACCTTGTGGATCTCATAAAATGGTCGTGGGTCAATCTCAACTCAAATTAGAGAAGTGATTGTCACTCTCATTAATACCATAATGCTATATATTGGATAGATAGGAAATATATGGTCATGTACCACCATATACCCCTTACCTTGGAGACTTTCATCTTGCCCAAAGTATCCCCTATCTCAAGTATAACGATATGTCATGAGCTTCTTCCCCTCCTACTATAACGGTGCACCACAAGGTATGACAGATGAAGGTCTTATCTAGGTTCAACAAGTCACTAGGGGATGTCCCAATATATGCTAGGCACGGGGGATGAATCTATGAAGGGGGGTGTCCCAAGCATCCAACCAAGAGTGCCAACCAAACCAAATCTTGGCGGATCAATGGTCTCAAGGTTTTTACTTAGACCGAATGGGATCCTTCCTTTGAAATGAATCTTTCAAATCTCATAAAATTTACATATCGTGCTAGAACACATGGTTGAGGTTGCCCCCTTGGTGATGAAATCCAAGGTAAGCCTCATAAGGGGAAGGAATGTTGATCACTTTTGATCCCCAAGATCATGTGAAGCGCAAGGGGAGAGCATATGTGAACAATACCCTAGGATCAACAAAATAACAAAGAGTGTTCAAGGAAGGTTTTTGATCCCCAAGATCACCCAAGGGTGCGAGGGGAGAGCATACACCTTCCTATTACTCAAAAAGCATGACAAACAAATTAATTTACCAACTAACTAATTTAGTGCCTAATTCTAGTTGAGAAATTGGTCTTTGACATGTGGGGCTGCAAGAACAAATCGTTAGTACTATTTGAAAACAAGTGTCTTGGACAATCGGAATATGCTGTGAAATCAAAGCTTAGTCAAACAAAATGATGACAAATTGAAAGTTAGTCCCAAATAGACATAGGCACTAAAAAACTCTATGTTAGTGCTGACAGAGACATGTGCTAAAATAGGCAGTAAAAGTGCTAAAATAGAGAATATAAGCACCAAATTAGAGATTTTTAAATGTTATAATTGTTGTTTTAAGCATTGAAACAAGAGGTAGAGATGCTAAAAAGGCAGCCCTAAGATCTAATCTAGAGAGTATAGGTGCTACAATAGAAAAAATAATTCTAAAATACTGAAAACAAAGACGTAAACATGATCATATGGGTATTGATTCCTTCTATGCAAATGTTGATCTAACGGTGCGAGAATGATAGCTTGTAATTTTCATAAAACCTACAAAAAAAAATGCTAAAATCCTACAAAACAATTTGTTAGACCTATTAGGGGCAGAAACATAAATCAATTTGAACCATTAAGCATGAAATGATGTTTTAAATAAAGGTTAAATTGACTTGAAAATAGGTGCTAAACCATGGAATATGGGCGCTATACTACAAAGGACTCTTGCAGATAGAATGTTAGTAAATAATTAGTCTCTAAAATATGTTGGTTGGGCAATGAATCAGTGTTGGAAGAATGATCACTTGTAAATTTGCTAAAACATTCAAAAATAGAAGCTAAGTTTTGTAAGACAGGCCATTAAGGGTCATTAGAAGCCAATAAAATAAGATTAATCCATTTAAACATGAAACTTTAGCCAAGACAACAATAGAAACTTCACTAAATTAGGTAGTAATCCATGATATACAGGTGCTACTTCATGGAGTTTCGGTGCTAATCCTTAAAAAATAGGCACTGAAAAGGTGAAAGTTTGCCACAATAGGAAACATGACCTAGGCACTTTCTAGAGAGGCAGAGGCACTGAATGGTGAGGTGTAAGCATTGATCCACAGGTGAAAGGATGACTATAACTTGCACAACAAAATTCAACAAAACATTCACAAAAATTAAAGTTAGGGAGGTGGGTGTCCTATCGAATGTGCCTAAAATATGAGTATTAAAGAGATAAACATAAAAGAATGGTTAGGCAAGCCTAATTCACCCTAATTCATCAATCTAAGTCACCTCAAGACTAGGCTAAAGATAAATACACTAAACTAAGTAAATTGCACCCTATTCACTATGCAATGTTCTTGATTTACCCTAAGATATACTAGATTATATGCAAATTCCTATTGCTATGTCAAGTGCTCAATGAGACAGAATTTCATTACATTCAAATTGCTTGTTGGAAATGGAGGGGAAGGGCTGAATTTATAAGTTTTTAGAGGTGAGTATCGAGGGCTATGATTAAATTTGAGGATCAAGGGCTCACATTGCTTGAAAATCCTCAAGCAAGGAGAATTGGACAAATGGCACAAGGAGATTGCATGAGAATGATACTCCAAACTTCAAGGGAAGATCAAGCGTTGAGATTGAATGCTTGAATGCATGGATGGCTAGGATTGGGTAGGTGTATGACCTGTAAGGCCTTATTTATGAAAAGACATGGTTTGGATTTTGTGAGAAATTTAAAATTGGGAGGAGAGGACAAGTGGAATTTTAAATTCCATGCAATAGTGTCACATGTAATTTTAAATTAGAGGAATAGTGGAAAGAAGGAAAAGTATGACAAAAGGAAGATTTTCCCATACTTCCAAGGTACCACTTGTTATGTACATGCATGTACATGAGATGATAAGTGACATTCTAGAAGCATGGGGGAAAGGGGTAATCTAGGTTTAAGTTTAATTAACCCATGTGCACATATTTAGAAGAAATTAATGATTGATTACAAAAGTAATCAAAGTGGACAAATTAGATAATTAAATAAATAGGTATATTTATTTAATTTTTTGGAGATGAATGTGAACTATAGTCTTTAAATGGATATTTGATTTCTTGACTATAGTAGAAGAAAGTGACTTTTTGTTTTGTGATGGGAAGAGACAGGAAAATATTAAGAAGATAATTACAAATTATTTAATTAACATATGTGTTAGATGGAATAATGGAATTTTTTAAATTTTAATTGATCCATTGTGTGAATAATGATGGAAAGTACTTGACCATTTTAAGGTGTCTACATTTCTATCCCAAGTGAGTTCTCTTATAGCAGTGGTATACATCTTGATATGCAAATTAGGATCTCCTTCTCCTTTGAACTTTGGAAGATCCAACAATAGTCATGGTAACATCACACTTCTTATGGCCATGTCAAGTGGTTCCTTCAAATATTCCAAATATGTCCCTAAAAAGGCCCTTTGCGATTGTGGAGTTGATAACATTAATCCCATGGGTAGGTTTTGATAGTGCAATGCCATAGATTTATTTGCTTGACTACCTTGGACTATTTGAGCATTTTGAATTGGAGGGTTCCCATTCGAGAATGCATCGTTACTCCCATTTTGTGATTAGTAGTTAAGGTAAGGGGGATTCTAAGATGCCTCCTGGTCTTGTTCGACTCTAATGTGTTCTTGTGACTTTTGCCTTCTCTCTAGGATGTGTTGTTCTTCTTCAAGAGTCCTAATTTTTTTCACTAATGTTGAGATGAGATCTGCAGGTGTAGGGCCTCTTGGCACTTCTTCATTTCTAGGGACCTCATTTCATATGTTGTCATGGTGCAAGCATAACTATTGATGAAGAAGAAACAAAATCTGATGAGGCGATAAAGAAGATGAAGACAGACCTCAAAAGCCTCAAAAACTAGCAAAAAGGGGCCCTCTGACAAGAATGGAGTTGGGAAAGGATTAAAGCAAGAAGAGATTCAGATAGAGGAAGCTACTATAAGTCTTGAAGATGTTCTCAAATCCATAACAATTGATCCAGACAAGAGAATTATTGAGACTATTGTTGTAGAATATCTAAACATCTACAACAAGGCCCTAATTGAATTTATTACTGATCTACCGCACAGCTTGGGTAACATAATGAGTACAAGAAAAGAAATAGCTATGGAAAAAGATGTTGAGCTAAGAGAGCACTCCTTGATACGATTATGTCCAAGGATCACTCCTAAGGAGAAGATCAAAATCTCAAAAGAAATTAAAGATGCATTCAAAACCAAGAAAATAATGAACTTGTTGATGTTGGGAGAAATTGACAAAGTGGTTAAGGAAACATAGGAAATCACCCTAGAAGCATTATAGAAAAACAATATTCCCACTATATGTGACAACAAAGAAGCAAATGATGAGGACATATCTCTATCAGAAATAAGCCAAAATCAAGAATCTGAAAAGAGTGATCAAGTCCACAACATCGATACAGTGGATATGACAGATCAAGGCAATATTGAAATTGATTCACCTTCTGTATAATAGGATAAAGGTGAAGAGATCAACAAAGAGAAGAAGGACTCCACTCTAGAGAAAAAACACAGATCAACAAGAAAATAAGGGCATAGAACCTCTAGATCAAAGTCAAGGAGAAATATCAGAGAATGCAAGAGACACTGCGGATATCTCTAATAGGCAACAAATGGTAGAGAATTTGTACTCCCTTAAGGCCCAATCAACTTGGCCTCATCGTAACCTTTCCAAAAGTTCAAGCTAGTATCTATGGTTCAGGCCAAAGCACAGGAAGAGTTGTTATAATCACATGGTCAAGATAACAAATTGATAAATGAAACATCTATTGTCTTGGAAAAGCTGCTAGTGCCATCACTTCAAAGGGATATCTCATTATCCCCTACTAACAATCTCAAGAAGCTATTAAATTTTTTAAGTATACATTTTGAATCTTTTGAAAAATCTTCGGAAGTAAAAGTAAGGAAAGAAATTGATGATAGAAGATTGGTTGTGTTGAAGAGCATGATAGATCAAGAAAAAGTTTTTTTAGATAATGGAATTAAGAACATACAAAATGCCATTGAAGAATCCAACAAAATATACAAATTTTGTCTATCCTGGCCAAAGATCACAAGGGAACTATAAGATAAAATCAAAGACTTAGAACTCAAACTATTGAACATCTCTAAGACATATAATCGAGCAGCTGAGTTAATAAATGCCAAAGAAACATAAGTTGCAAATATCTATAATGATCTAGATACTCTAAAGAAGAAAAAGGGAGAGTTCAAAGACAACTTGTGCTAGCTGAAAGGATTGATAAGTCCAAAGATTGATTCCATGACCAATTTGGTAGATGAGGCATGAAATATCAAGGACAAATTGACACACCATCAGATCCTCAGAAGGCAGAAAAGATAGTATTTTTAATAAATAGCCACATCCAAATTCTAGAAAGTGCAAGAAACAGATGTAATGGAGAGATAATGCTAATAAAGACTATCTATAGTGACATTTTACCTTCAAACACAAATTAAGATAAGGATTGTGCTTGTAAATATGCAGTAGAGTATATAAATTTTTTAAATTTTGGAATTTTTGGATTTTGGATCATACCCTTTGCCATTGCTATCAAAGGGGGAGAAGTGGACCAATGAAAGATGGATAATCATCTTAGGGGGAGCAAGGAAGCACAATGCACATAGTAAAAGGGAGTAGTCAATCATTTTTCACCAAGTTGTTTTCATCAATGCCAAAGGGGGAGATTGTTGGCAAGAGACACTGCTCCAGTACGGATCTATATGTTGTCATTACTGGAAACAAAGTTCAGAGATCCTATCACCATGATAGGAAGAGATATCTTTAGAAGAACATATTAGATTCCAAGTCTGGTTGTCATGAAATGGATAAGTATGGAAAGTATGCAGAGAAGAAAACAGAAAGTCAACAAGTATGCCTTCGCAGATAATGACCTGGTAATGCAGTTCAAGTATGATGTTTGTTGATGTTTGGTAATATTATGCCTCAGAGATTAAGTCCTTATTCTCTCCAGAAGTCATCTTGAAGAAATGTCTAAGTCCGGGAAAGCAAAGGTATATTAGGAACAATGAATAGGGTCTAGTGTAGAGGTCCGCATTCCTCCACGGTTAAGCATTTTGTTATGCAGTTTTGAGGTGTTGTAAAGACTTATATGAAATGTCTTATTCCAGAGTTAGGTCTAAAGTTCACTAGAAGGATAGATACAAGTGGCTAAGTATCAGGATAGTCTTTGATAGAGACAGAGTCTATGTTCCGATGGTCCGCATTTCTCCTCAAGATGATATAATGTTGTTCAATTCTTAGGGTAAGATTGGGAATATATAAAGGGCCCTTGAAATGATTTGGAAGGTGTTTTGAGATCCTCAGTAAAAGTTGTAAGTCAGCAGATGAACCAGTTAACCATGCACTTGAGGAACAAGCCGACTAGTGAAGAAAATCCTAATGTGGAGAAGAGTTAATATGTGAAGGATCTAGTTAAGTGATTGAGTGGTTAGAGTTGAACCATGTGAATATGTTTGGGCAAAGATTTGGGTCTACGCAGCACATAGTGCATTGGATTGACCTGACAAGGTACATCTTTTTATTTACATGTTTCATTCTTAGATGCCGACCTGACTATGGATCAAATCATGATGCGGATATATATGAGCAATGAATTTTAGTTGTGTGTAGAGTAGTGATGAGGATAATAATGAAAACATGTGAATAATAGAGTAGTAACATAGATAAGAGAGAATGAAGACCTAGGATTCAGAGTTCAAGCATTTAACGGATGCACTTGGCATAAAGGCAGATGCTTAAGCAGTATGTAGTTTCCTATTGGAGAAAATTATTATAGTGAGCTGGCAGTGAGATTTCATTAGGGTTTAATAGCCCTTAGGGTTTAACAACCCTTATTGTAATCTTGCTAGGTTTAGGGTTGAGGCAGTGAGCCTACTAAACTTAGTTGTACATCATGGTTGTGAGCTAGCATGTTCCAGGCCCGTGGAGTGACCAAGCCTGAATGTCATTTTTTAAAAGATTACAATATATACTTGAGAGCTAATCCTCTCCATGGTTTTTCCCTCAGTTTTTCCACATAAAATCTTGGTGTTATGTGTCATGCTTTTATCGATGTTGTTTAGTTGTATATTTTGTTTCTATTGGATTATTCTTTTGAAATGGTTAAAAGTAAAAGTGCAAGAAAAGAATTACAAAACACTAATTCACCCCCCCTCTCAGTGTTCCTGATAATCAATAGATTTGAGGTCATCCACTTCCAAAGTTCAACCCTCTTATAGTACTCATTAGGAGCATAGATTGAGCAAATGCCCACAACCAAGCCACCTACATCTAAAGTTAACCAAATGCATCTATTGCAAGGTGAATATATTGAATCTCTAAGAAGATTTTCCCATTTCCTGTTTACTACAATGGCATTACCTCCTTTGCCTCTCTCATGTTTGGTGGTGAAAGCAATGGCCTCTCTCCACACAAATCTTAAGGTTTTTTCCATCATAAACCTGTCAGCGTTAATTTCTTGAATCATCAGGATGTCCATATCCTTTTTCTTATTTCAAAAGTCTCTAACAACATACTTTCTGTTTGGGGACTCTAAACCTCTAATAGTCCAACTGAAATAGTGAATGTTCTTCATCCAAAACTCTTTTTAGGTGGATTTGGGATTCTCCCCTTTCCTAGTGCTATCAAAATATTTAGGAATAAGATCATCCTTTCCCTTCTTTCCTAGTTTTACTGAGCTATTGTTTCTTCTCATATTGTTTCTTTCCTTACCTTCGTCTTCTGATTTATCTTCTTCTTGTAAGTTATTCCCCTTTTCTAGCCTCCTCTATGAGATCCTCTTATCTCCAATAGAGGCAAAAGCTACTTTCATGTTGCCTTGTTTATGAAGTTCAGAATCCACCCCTCAAGGATATGCCTCTATCCTATTTTTTTAGAACCTCTCTAAATTATTCCTTTTTTTTGGTACCTCTCTGATCTTGGTTAGGGCCAATTTCTGGGCATTTTCCTTCCTTCTCACATTTATAAAACTATTATCAGAGTTATAGCCTTGAATATTATTGTCTGGTGCCTTGGTTTGATCCTCACTAAATTTACCTTCTTCAAACTGAGTGTTAGCATGAAGCTGAGTTTCTTTAATTTGAGACACAAAGGATGGGTCCTCTTCCATCAAGCTTTCATTGTCATTTTCTTCCATAGAGAATAAACTAAGATTGCCATCCTAAGTGCTGTTAGAATCCCCATCATCTTGGGTATCACTGCCTAGGACAATAGAAGCCAGTCGCCTAGTGTTTGGTATAGCATTAGTTTTAAAACTCTCTTCCTTTCCATTGTTTTCTCCTTCCCAAATTTAGGATTACTAATTTTCCTAGATTGGTTATGCAAAGAATCGAGGGGAGGCCCCTAGATTCACTATCCAAGGCTCCCAAAGCCCTAGATTCACATTGATTGGTAACATTCTTATCTTTTGCTTCAAAGCCCAAATTATCTTTTTTGCATTCTTGTTAATGACAAGGCAGTCCCTCCTTTGATGACTATCCATTTTACATAGAAAACATGAGGTTAACCCTCCTAACCCGACAATTTCACAATGAATGATTTTGTTCTCCCAATTTTTTTCAACTATATCTAGTATCTCTGTCTCCATTTTAAAGGCCACTAATAGTCTTGCATCTAAATAAGGAAGAGTAGTTCTAGTTTCACCAATCTTTAGAATTTTCCCAAAAGGTTTGATAATATGAGGTAGGATGTTCCAGAATTGAACAGGAACATTTTTGACCAATACCCACCTAGGTATCAAACAAAATTGGATTTCCTTATGAGTAGTGTCTAGGGAACAAGCAAAAGCTTTAAATAAAGATGACCCAATATTCTAAAAAACAAATTCTACAACCCTCCTTTACATATGATGATTTTTAAGGAATATGACAAAAATGCCCGCTTGATCCTATAACTAGTTAAAATTTTCTTATGGAGGGCAAGATAAGAAAAAGCTTCAGATTTGGGTAAAATAGCTTTATTCCAGCAAAGATTAATAAGCCAATCTGCCTTCAAGCTAAGCGTAGCACTTCTATAACCTTCCTTTACTGTGTAAGATCCCGACTTGGCTTGTGTCTAGATGATTTCATCTTCCACATTTGCAAAGACAACCATCCTTTTGTCTAATAACATACTCAACATTTTCTTTTGATTACATGGGAAGCCACAGTCTTGAGTGCTTTTCCAAGTGCTTTTTTAATAGTTCGAGCCCCCTTCAATGACCCAATAGTCTGTCACCTTCAAACCCCAATGACTTTTTAGATACTCCTTGGCTTCATAAAGATCCTCCCAACCTATGAGTTTGGGCTCCCCATTCCAAGAGTACTCCCAAAAATCTACTTTTTGCCCATAAACCCAAGAAAGCTGAGGCAATAGGATCTCCCTAGTCTTCAAGATAAAATTCCAAATGGCTGAGCCACATGGGGGATTCTTGACCATAAATATTGTCTCCTTTTCCACAGAGTCTAAATATTTGAGTCTCATCAAATGAGCCAACTTTTAGTTAGTTGGCAGTGTAAATTCAAATCGAACTTATGATCTCTAACTTTCATAACTTCTGAATGTTGGATATTTGTATTGCAGACTTAATTTATTACTTTTTTTATTTTGCAAATGCAATTTTCTACTTCTCATACACTTTCAATTTCTGTGTCTTTTCGATTGTATTGCAGGGAAAAGACATTGATATATATATGAGTGATGGTAGGAGTCACATCTGTGATAGACGTGACTCCTCAAGGAGTCACGCCTATCACAGGTGTGACTTCGTCACCTTTCCAGTGCTTTAGCAATTGCTAATCAGCATTTGAATTGTAGTCGGTGTTTATACTTTGGTAATATATCATTCGATCATGCTAAATTCATATTTATTTTAACATACCTTATATATTAAGTATGGATATATAAGTAATATTTAATATTACTTATATATTCATATTTATTATGATCATAATAAATACGTTATCTGATTGAAGTTACAAACAACTCAACACTCCCTCTTAGCTCAGGAAGATAACAATATCACAATAATCTCTGTGAATATCAATTATCGGATCTGTAATGAATTATTCAAAGTAATTTAATATCACATAAATCATGATATATAGTATCACCTATCTCGTGATACATAGCATCACCTACCTCATGATACTAAAGGATATACTATACTCAAGAACATTACATTCTCCTTATATATCCTAGTTATGGTAGGCGCACTAACATTAAGTCACATAATGTCTAGCATAACTTAATCATGATAACTCCATGATTCATACAAATATCAAGTCACATGATATTAGTCTAATGAACATTATAAGATCGTCACCTTATAATGTTAGGTACAAGTGTAGATTATCAAAAAAATCATCACTTTTTAGAAATAAACACAGAATGGGTAGGCCCATAATGTCATAGAGTCACACATATGACACGAGATGTTTAAACATTAAACATCTTTAATATATTAGTACAAATCAATTAGAATCTTACATTTCAATCATACCAAGATTTTTCCTGAAGTATTCAACTTTCACCTTGAGGAGTGGTTTGGTAAGAATATCTGCAGTTTGATCTCCTGTACTGATATACTCCAACTGAATCACTTTCCTTTCCACCATATCACGCACATAGTGATGAGGAATCTCAATATGTTTAGATCTATCATAGAATACTAGATTCACGGATAGCTTAATACAGCTTTGATTGTCGCAGTGGATGATAGTTGGTTTTAGAGGTTTACCAAATAATCCCACAAGCAATTTTCTAAGCCATACTGCCTCTCTAGCAGCTAAAGAAGCTGCAATATATTCAGCTTCTGTAGAACTCTGAGCATCTGAAGACTATTTTCTGCTGATCCACGATATCATTGCTGACCCTAAACTAAAACAACATCCGGAGGTGCTCTTCTGGTCAGTTACACTTCCAGCCCAATCTGAATCTGTGAATCCATGTAGATCTAAGTCAACCTTTTCATAGTTTAAGCCATAATTTAGAGTACCTTGAAGGTATCTCATTATATGCTTCATAGCCACAAGATGTATCTCCTTAGGCTCACACATAAACTGACTTAAGGCATTTACAATATAGCAGATATCAGGTCTGGTATTGACCAAATACATTAAGGATCCAATTATCTATCTGTAAAGAGTGGGATCTGCCAACGGAGAATCTGCTGCTACTTCCTTCAATTTATGAAGATTTGTTTCCATGGGGGAAGACATAGGTCTACATTCAATCATACCAAACTTTTTTAATATATCAATTGTGTACTTCCCTTGGTTTAGAATAATACAGTCTGATTTCTACCATACTTCCAGTCTAAGGAAGTAGTGTAATAGACCTAAGTCCTTCATGTCAAATTCTAAAGCTAGATCTTTCTTACACTGATCAATAAGGTGATCTTCTCCTATAATCAATTGATCATCAACATATAATATCAATATTAACATATCACCTTTGCTTTGTTTGAAGTAGAGATTTGGATCTGCATCATTCTTTCAGAAGCCTAATCTCAAGAGGTAACTGTCAATTCTTTCATACCAAGCTCTGGGGGCCTATTTAAGTCCATATAGAGCTTTCTTTAATTTACATACATGGGATCCTACATTGTGAATCTCAAATCCTTCGGGTAACCCTATAACTAGTCTTTCCATGGAAGATAGGGCATAGAAATTTAGGTGTCCTAGTCTTTTATGCCATATTTCATTAGAGTCTACAATTTCATGAATTAGGGCTAGATTTGGTTCCGTACATAACTCGTACAAGTACCCTTGTCTATGACCTATGGTTTTGGCTTTCTTAATAGTAGAATTCTTTGGCCATGCCAATACTTTGCTATCCATAAAGGTCACCCTATATCCATTATCTTCAACAGTAGATATGGAGACTAGATTTCTGTTGATGCCTAGGACAAACAATACTCCAGTAAGTTGGATGGAGATGTGATTCTTTAATTTGAGGGTGCATGTGCCAACTGATGCAGAGGTAAAAGTAGTGATTGTTAAAGTTCACTCAATGAACCTAGATCTCAATGCTTCCTCCAAGAGGTTTACAAGGTGTTTGTGATTACAAGCATACATAAGGCTACTCTAGGAATTGACCTAGCCTAGGACCACACTCTAGTTTCCACCATACAAGCTACTCAATCACTCACTTTGGGGAGTCACAGCTCAACCCAACCTAGAAGCACCACCACCTTCAGGAGTTCATTACCTACTACCAATACCTCTACCAACATGGACAACAAACATCAATTAACTTGTTTAAGACATGCATGGAGCAAGGTCTCTGACCAAGAAAACATCACTCTACACCTTCCAAAGCAGTGAGCAGCCAAACTCTATATGATTGTCTTATGACAGTGCCAAGGAGGAGGACTACTTCTTTGTAGTACTTAAAGATGACCCACACAAAATCAACTTCTCTAACCTTCAAATGATCATGAAGACTTTATACTCATCCAAACATCCATGATGGATTCTCTACCTTCTGCAAAAGTACTGGACCGTACTCTGTCACAATGAAATAAGACATCAGACTATTTTTTCTGACAGCAAACTATTTTTCCTTCTAGAAAACAGTCTAGTGTGAGGTTGGGAGAATGAAGAGTATCAACCTAGCATACACATGATCTTCCTAGTAGTCATACAGACTTGTCTTCACCATAAGACATCAAAACCACCTTATATATGCTCTTCCCTTTGACTATTATCAACATTTGCAACGATGTCCATTACTTCCAGCTAACTAGTCACTGTTTTTGACTAGTTAGAGTCATACCAAATGCTTGGAAGAGGAGTCTTCAACATGCAACCTATGAAAAATATAAAAACCTAACCTAATCTCCTCCATCCTTCTGAAAATGGGTGATAACTTTCAGAGGATAGAGGAAAAATTCACCATTTGGACACAAACCCTTGTTAAGAGGGTTTCAAAACAGTTTTTACAAAATGGATTTGTTCTTCCTCCTACAGAAGTGTCAAGAGCTCTAATTAATGCAAAAGAAAGGTATTCAACAACCCTAACACATTTCCTAAATTTTAATTCAAGAACAGTCCATACCAGGCCATACAGAATGGCTGTCTACAAAGAAAAGCAAAAAAACGTAGTTTTTTACCTTCCAAAACTCCTCTCCTCATTCATTCTCGGCATGTTCATACAAATTATTGTTTATGGAAAGTTTTGCAACCTTTCCACTTCCCTTCTGCCTGTACAACTACCCATGAGAGGCAGTGAAACGTTGGAACTAGCTTTTCTTAAAAAAAACACTAAGTTTCAAAGGAGCATACCTATAAAATAGGCCTTCACTAACTCTGTATTGGACTAGTCAATCAAATGACTAAGTCTTTATTACAAATCATCAGAATGACTTTCAAAGCCTTAGCGAAAACCAAAATAACATGAAGACAAACTAGTAAATAGCCAAAAAAATGACTAAATTGGGAGCTCCTACACCATACTCCCCCTGTAGGAAAAACTCAAGTCCCTTGAGTTGCCAATTGTTGAAGTGTTATGCCATGCTTCAAGATATCTACTTTAGTCATCCAGGTGGCCTCTAAATTAGGAGGATCCTTCCATTTCACCAAGTATTCTTTATAGACACCTCTCCAAGTCTTCTTGACAATCTTGGAATCTAGAATGCACTCCAACTGTAAAGGTTTGCTTGGAGGCAAATCATTGATCCAATCAACATCTTCAGCCACCACATCTGATCCACTTTCACTAGGCAATGGAGGTTTGAAAGGAAAAAGATCACAAACATTGAAAATTGGAGAGATACCAAGGCCAGATGGTAACTCCATCTCATATGCATTTGGACCGAATTTGTGCACTATTTTGCATGGTCCAATCTTCTTCATCAGGATTTTAGTTGGCTAACCCTTTGGCAATCTTTCTTTCCTTAGATATGCCATAACTAAGTTGCCAACTTTGAATTGCACTTCTCTTTTCTTCAAATCTTCCTTTTCCTTGTAGTTTGTGACTAATTTTTCTAGCTGCAACTTGACTTGATCATGGACTATTTTCATGGAGGCAGAAAGCTCTTCACCATGTGTGCTCCTTCTATCCCATCCTTGGAGATCCTTCAACTCAAGTGGCCCTCTTGGATGAAAGCCATAAACTATCTCAAAAGGACTTTTACCAGTGCTCCTATTCCTTGAATCATTGTAGGCATATTCAGCCTAACTGATCGCCAAGTCCCATGCTAAACCATGCTGCTTTGTAAGGCATCTTAGAAGGTTTCCAAGTGATCTATTAACCACCTCAGTCTGACCATCAGTTTGTGGATGGTAGGCTGATGAGAAGGACAACTGTGTGCCCAACTTCTTCCACAAGGTCCTCCAGAAGTGACCTACAAACATAGAATCTCTGTCATTTACAATGGATAATGGTAAACCATGTATCCTTACTACCTCTCTGAAAAATAGACCTGCAACATGAGATGCATCATTTGTGCATTTACATGGCACAAAATGAGCCATCTTGCTGAACCTATCAACAATGACAAACACACTATCCACCCCTCTAGCTGTTCTGGGTAACCCAAGCACAAAATCCATGCTGATACTTTCCCAAGGTCTGTTGGGAATGGGAAGGGGCTGGTATAGACCTGCATTTGAAGACACGCCTTTAGCTCTTTGACAGATGGCACAATTGGCTACATACTTCCTCACATCTGATTGCACCTTTGGCCAAAAAAAGAACCTTGTGACTTGTTCTAGTGTCTTGTCTAAGCCAAAATGTCCTCCTAAAGAACTGTTATGCTTCTCCTTGATGATGTTGTCCTGCATGGAGCACTTAGGGACACACAACAAATTGCCTTTAAACAAGAGGCCTTCCTGCAAAATAAAATCTGCATACTCTCCATGGAATGTGTTAGCCAAGTTCACACAAACATCATAAGCCTCTTTGAAATCAGAATCTTCTTTATACAGCTCCTTTAAACAGTCAATACCCATGCTTTCTAACTGAATTTCATGAACAAGAAGCAAACTCCTCCTCAATGCATCAGCCACCTTGTTAGAGACACCTCTTTTGTGCTTAATTGTGAAGGTATAAACTTGTAGCTGTTCCATCCATTTAACATGTCTATGGTTCAATTTTTCTTGACTTTTAAGAAAGCTTAAAGCATGATTGTCAGTAAACACAATAAATTCTTTGGGCAGCAAATAATGTCTCCATTTCTTAAGAGCTTGCACCATTGCATAGAGTTCTAAGTCATAGGTAGAATACCTTTTCTTGGCTTCATTCAACTTTTCTGAAAAGAATGCCACTGGATGTCCTTCTTGGCTAAGAACAACACCAATAGCTTGCTAACTTGCATCACACTCAACAACAAACACCTTATCAAAATCAAGGAGGACTAAAGTAGGTAACTTAGCCACTTTTGTTTTCAACAACTCAAAACTATCATCAGCTTCCTTTGTCCATTAGAATCTACATTTGACTCCACCCTTGATGGTATTGAGGATGGGAGCACTAATGTGACTGAAACCTCTAATAAACTTCCTGTAGAAAGTTGCTAATCCATGGAAACTTCTCACATCTCCCACTATTTTTGGAGTAGGCCAACTGAGAATAGCCTCAACCTTAGAGGGATCCATCTTCAAACAACCATTAGAAATGACAAATCCCAGGTATACAAGTTCATTTTTCATGAACTCACATTTGTCTAAGTTGATCATCAACTTGTGCTCATGCAGCTTCTCCAACACCTGACCAACATGCTTCACATGCTCTTCCCTTGTCCTGTTGAAGATTAGTATGTCATCAAGATAAACAATAACAAATTTACCAATGAATTCAACTAATACCTCATTCATCAGGTGCATAAATGTACTTGGCGCATTGCTAAGACCAAATGGCATAACAAGTCATTCATAAAGACCTTCATTGGTCTTGAAAGCAGTCTTCCATTCATCTCCCTGTCTAATCCGGATTTGATGATATCCAGATTTCAAATCAATCTTTGATTAATATCATGATCCTCCCAGATAATCCAAGAGATCTTCAATCCTTGGCATTGGGAATCTGTACCTTATGGTGATCTTGTTTATGGCCCTTGAATCTATTCATAGCCTCCACTTTCCATCCTTCTTAGGAGCAAGTACACTTGGAACTGCACAAGGACTTAGACTCTTCCTAATCAGCCCTTTCTCCAAGAGATCTTGAATTTGCCTTGCCACCTCTTCATTTTGTTGTGGAGTCAGCTTGTATGCAGCCTTGTTAGGCAATGTAGCACTAGGTATTAAGTCAATTTGATGACTAATATCCCTCATGGGTGGTAAGGAGTTGGGAACTTCCTCTACCACAAGGTCTTGATACTTATCTAGAAGTTGCTGTACTTCCAATGGAATCTCCTTCTATTTTTGTTCTTGCTAATCTATTCCACTCTTGGGCTTCATGACCAAGGCATACCCCTGGTTGTCATTCTCCTTCAAGACGTTTAGGAACTCTTGCCATTCACCAACATGACACTGCTGTTATTTTCCTTCCCCCTGGGCTGCTCCAACAAAGGATCCATTTTGAATGCTCTTCCATTCTTGGGGATGACATAAGTGTTCTTCTCACCATCATGCTGAGCTTTAACATCATACTGCCATGGGTGGCCAAGAAGCAGATGACATGCATCCATAGGGATGACTTCACATAGCACTTTGTCCTTGTAGTCACCAATTGCAAATTCAACCCAAGTTTGTTCCTCCACCATGAAACTTTGGTTCTTGTTTAACCAGGAGATCTTGTGAGGACTGATATGAGGCAGCCTCTTCAACTTGTACTTCTCAACCATCTCAGTGGATACCACATTCTCAGTAGATTCTGAATCTACTATGATTTTGCAAAGCTTCCCATAGGCTAGGCCTTGGGTTCTAAAAAGATTCTTTCTCTGAGGGGGCTCTTGTTTCAATGGCATCTTCAACATAGACCTTTTGATCATCATACTCTCTCCATCTAGAACAGGTGCAACACTTCCCATTGGTGAATTCACACTTTCACAATCATCATCTTTCACTAATTGATTTCTCTTTCCACTATTATGAGAGTTGCTGGCTTTCCCTGGGCATTTGTTCATTGTATGGCCAACTGGTTGCAGCCATAACACCTTCCAGTGAAGACTCCTAGTCCTCTACCTCCTCCACCATTTCTACCCTTGCCATTGGGACTTCTCCAACCTCTGAAGCCTCCTCTATGCTCTGTCTCAGGTGGTGTTTCTTGCTGACTGTTATTTTCAATTTTGTTGAACCGTCCATGGCCAAAACTGCCTCTTCCTCTTTGGTTTCTACCACCTCTACCTTTGGCACTTCGTTCACCCTTCCTTCTCAACTTTTCCTCTGCTCTGGAGGCCAATAAGAAGCATTCATCCACTATTTTTGGTAGCACTAAACTGATCTCATCTTACATATTGTATTTCAGTCCATTTAGGTACCTAGCCACCATCCCTTTTTCATCTTCATTATGATTGGCCCTCATACTGAGTTGATGAAATTCTTCTGTGTAGGCAGCCACATCCATGTCTTTTTGTCTCAAATTCTGAAATCTCCTTATGATTTGAATCTCATAGTCAGGTGGCATGAACTTGCTTCTGAGCATAGCCACCATTCTACTCCATTTAGTGATGGGACTTGTGATGTTCACAACACGCCCCATTTTACTCCTTAGCAAAATAGGGACCCCTGCTATGGCTTTGCTTTTTGCTTCTATTTTTCTGGGTCTGACCTTGGTGGTAAGGGAAAAGAGAGTGAGATTTGCAAACATTGATAAAATTAGTGAGAAAATGCATTTTGAGTGCTAGTACATGGTATGGTTGGATTCCTTGTCAAAAATAAGCTAGGGTTGCTTTTTGAATCATCTAAAAATTTGCCATATTTTTTAAGTTATGCCCATTTTGGTAAAATGCATTACAGGGGTTTAAATAGTTCAAAGTTTCAAATGTTTCTTAAAGTTTCTAAAGTGTTTCACAAGTTGCGCGGAAGATGCCATGTGGCGCCTTCCGCGGCGGTTTCATGAGTTTCGCAGCGGTTTCAAAGAGTTTCCAGTATTGTGCGGAAGGTGCCACTTGTCACCTTCTGCAATAACCCCTTTAAAAAATTTAAACCATCCACGGGTCCCGTTAAAGTTTCTGAAAGTTTCAAAAGCTATGCGGAAGACACCACGTGGCACCTTCCACAAAGGTTTCCTATAGTTTCAAGAGCAACGCGGAAAGTGACATGTGTCACTCTCCGCAGGCGTTTCCAAAAGTTTCTCAAAAGTTTCTAACAGTTGCGCAGAAGACGCCACGTGGTGCCTTCCGCAAAGGTCCCTTAAATAGTTTCTAAATCCCGCGGAGTGTCCCTTTTATTTCACATAGTTGCGCAGAAGACGCCACGTGGCACCTTCCATGAAAGTTTCAAAAGTTTCCAGAGTCACGCGGAATGTGCCACTTGTCACCTTCCGCCATAGCCCCTAAAAGTTTCAAAAGCTTCGCAGAAGACGCCACGTGGCGCCTTCCGCAATAGTTTCTTAATAGTTTTAAAAGTTGTGCGGAAGATGCCACGTGGTGCCTTCCGTGATAGTCCCAAAAAGTTTCAAGAGTTGCACGGATCATGACATGTGTCACTCTCCGCAGGGTTCCACTAATGTTTCTTAACAGTTTCAAGGCTTGCGTGGAAGACGCCACATGGTGCCTTCCGCAGTTGTTTTTGAAAGTTTCAACAGTTGTACGGAAGACGTCACATGGTGCCTTCCGTGAAAGTTTCAACAGTTTCTAAAAGTTTCAAAGGGCTCCGCGGAGAGTGACAAGTGTCACACTCTGAAAGATTGCCCACCAAGCCCCAAGTATCTTAGCGGCTACGCGGAAGACGCCATGTGGCACCTTCCACGAACAAGTTTCAAAGTGTCCCAACAGTTTCTAAGGGTTGCAACAATCGTATGGATAGTGACAAGTGTCACTTTTCGCGAGAGTCTCAAGATTTTGAGAATAGTTTCTAGGAAGCGTGGAATGTGACAAGTGTCGCCTGCCGCATAAAGCAAACTTTCAAAGCCCCTCGCACGGAGCGTGCCATGTGTCACTCTTTGCGGTGCCATTTCAAGTAAAAGAGAGGTAAAAGGGGCTATTTTTTTGGCCATACACAGGAGGTCGGTGGGCGATTTTTAGGGCCCACCGATGATGGTTTTTTGGTGCCGATAGGCAACAGGCGTTTAGCGATAGGTTTTTTAGGCTTTTTGACACACTTTGACCCCACATTTGCGCCATTTCTGGTCTACGATGGCTGACCTAGTAAGTTTTTTGACATAGTATGAATGTATGAATGCATTTTTTAGATTTTGACCTAATAGCCGTGATTTTTGCTCAGCCCCACTTGGATCTAACAGGTGTTTCGAAAGTGGTTGTTTAACAATCAATGACACTTATTGCTGATCTATTTTTGTAGGTTTGCAGCTGAGGAGGGAGCTAAAACTTGATGATAGTGACATCACGAGAAGAAGATCAGATTGCATAAGAAAAGAGAAGATGAGGATGAAGTGCAAAAAGTCAAGGGACATCAATGAGAAGACCCAAAATGCAGATAAAACATAATGACAGTAGGTTGCAGAATTTACTTCTGAACTACTAGGGTTTCAGAAAGAGGCATATTTTCACCCAGATTTGACACATATTTGGAGATATTTTTTGAGAAATTGGTTCACCTGCATTTAATGCTGTAACCTAGGGTTTGAACCATTGCTTAACCATTAGGGTTTTGGGCTGTATTAAGGACAATCAGAAAGTCTATATATTGTGCCTTAATACATTGTAATACTTACACAGGGATTTTTAGCATTTTGCTAGAATTGTAGATTCTTTCTGGGCATAGTTTACTTTAGAGGAGGTCACCTGTTGTCTGCAGTAAGGAGTGCGTGGAACATCTGGCTTCCTTATTGTATCTGTAAAGCTTGTAAGTTCTCTGTAGTTTGATCAATGAAACTAAGAGTCATTCCAACATTGTAAATCATGTATGACTGTTTGTTTCTAATACAATAGAATTTGGAGTTCTGCATCTATCTTCTAAGTGTTCTCCTGCTCTTCTTTGTGTTTTGAAATATTTTCTTTGAGAGCTTGCAATTTTAAATGTATGTTTGTGAAAATTCTCAGAACTTACATTTAAGGTTCTTACTGTGGATTTGATCAAATTGATGTATGATTTACATAGTGCATAACAGAACAATTAGATCCTTCGGTAGAGTAAATGAGGTTTAGATTAGATCTTTCTAACTTTTCCCAACCCATCTAAAATATTTATCTGAAAACGTAGAAATTTGAAGGAAATTTGTCTCATATTTGAAGAAGCATGAACAACAGAAGTTAAAAGTAGACAAGTTTTCATAAATATATAAAGAGGAAGGCTACAATAATTCAAGACAACCATCCAAAGCTTTGTAGCACAGTAACACTTTATGCAAAGGAATGAAAAAGTATTGACATATCTCATGATCTTTTTGCCTAGTTCGAGTCCAGTAAACCAAAAAGAAACCCTAAACTATGTAAGGCCCCTTGAACATTACAGCTTCACATTGACCAACTGAATTTGACCAATAGCTCAAGACCTGACCATTATAGACTTGGGATTAAGTGAATCTTAAATGATTCCTTCTTATCTTTCAAGTATAGTTTCAGTTCATTATATGTGAATTTTAACTTATTGTTATGATTGCATCAAAACAATCACCAACAGTTTTCTGGCTCTAGAAGGAGGGCCTAACTTGAGTTAGGGTTTGTTTCAAACTGGCTAATAACAGTGATAGAGTAACCAGGTCTAGATCCAGTTTAGGAGATATATTTGTGCAACTACCTGATATAAGGCGAAGTAAGAGCCCTTTGATTTGGAATCCTAAAATATCACAAGCAGGAAGTTCATCTGGAATACCTCTTGGGTCACCTTTTAACATCCGTAGTATTGTGAGTCCTAACAGATCACTATTTAGATCTTTAAATCTTGATTTAGGCACTCCTGGAGGTCCTAGTCCTCCTAGAAATCCTATCCTACCAATCAATCCTGCTATTTCTACAAGTTCAGGTCAAGCTTAAACACCTGTAATGGCTTATTTCAATGTTCATTCTCCCATATTCTTTAATGATTATCATGAGATGCCCAAAAATCTAGAAAAGATATGTCCCAAGTACCAGTTGCATCAGGATCCAGAGGATCATATTAGAATATTTAAGGAAGCATGTTTTAGGGCTATGTTAGAGCACGAGGATGTTGTGTGTAGATTGTTTCCCTACACCTTTAATGAACAAGCCTCTAACTGGTATGTAAACTTACCCAATGGTTACATTTCTTCCTGGTCACTTATGGAAGAAGCATTTCTGTCAAGATTTAGAGGACCCATTGACCCTTGCGCTTTGTATCATAAATTGGCTGCTATAAAATGAGGTGAGGGAGAGCTGATTGATAATTTCAATGACAGATTCCAAAAGGCCTACTCTAGGCTAGTAGCCCCTTATACCATGGATGATGATCCCTTGTTGGCTATGTACTATGTAGCCTTGGATCCTCTAACTGCCATGTTTGTCAAAAGAAAACCTGACATAGATTCAATACCCAAAGCCTACAAAGAGGCAACCTCAGTGAACCAAGAGATGAGGCATACAACTTATAGCCCATTTGTTAATGGAGGAAATTTTAGGGTGCAGAATCAGGCACAACCATGGAATGGAGCCCCTATGCAGCACACTCCATATTAAATTCAGTTCCTTCTTACACACCTGTGTATAGTCCTACCCCAATCCAAGCTATAACTCCTTACATGGGTAGCACTTCCAATAACAGTCAAAATAATGGTCAGCCTTTCTTCCAACCTCCTAGGGATACAACTGTGGAAAAAGCATAGGAGGATAGGGAAAAGATCAAAGAGATCACTACACATTTGAAAAGGTTAACCACTGAAGTGACACAACTAAGAAACGAGAACCTCTACGGAAGAGGCAACCAAAACTACAATCAACATCAGAATCACAACCAAGGCCAAAATCAAAACTATAGTTTCAATCAAAATCATCAGTACAATCAGAACCAAAACTATAATCAGCATCAAGGCCCCAACCAGGGCAACCAATGCAAAATAGAGGGCCAGTGATAGATAATAGGACCTGGGGCAATAATAATAGAAATCAGAATTAGCCTAGGCCACCCAAGACATGGAACATTGGGCCCAACAATGGTACTCTAGCTTCTCCTTTTGAGAACATAGATAATCATGATGCAAAACAAATGGCTGGCATCCAAATGGCCAGTACAGCACCCAAAAATTGGTGCAGATTTCACAATACCAATGCCCATGCTGAGCACAACTGTCCACAGTTCCACTTAGTTGCCAGCATTTTTAATATAGATGTCCAGCCTCCTACCTCTGAATTTCTCATTCCCAAGGGTAATGAGGGAGTACCCTCAGGATATGACACAGCATTAGTCTTAGAAACGTTTACCTTTGCAACTGCAGAAGAGAAAGAGGATGAATTAAAAGAAGATGGACCATGCTATTGTGAAAAGCTTTATCCTGAATCAGCCTTTGTGTTAAATGTTTTTTTTAGTTTCCCTTTGAATCTGAAAATGAGGTATTAACTGAAATAGAAGAGGTGCAGGCCTTTCAACAGACAAATAAAAACCACACCTACAATTTGAGGAACAACCCTAGGCCAGGAGGACCTTTCACCACTTCCATTCCTCCGAATAACTTCAATACACCCCCAGATCAGAATGCCAGCAACAATCCTGCCATACTTAAAGCTAATCAGCACACAAATAACGGAACAGCAGTACAAAAGGATCAAACAAGTAAAACTGAAACAATAGAGACAACAAGATTAATGAGTTACTTGTCAGAGGAAATAAAGAAAATTAAGGTCAGTATACCTCTAAATGAATTATTGAAGACCCCGGGGATCAGAAATGCTTTTATAAAATTTCTGGTTACATCCATGACAGATGAGGTTTCTGCTGATATAACTGTTACGAATAGAGATTCACCGCCTAAAGAAAAAAATAAGAAAGTTGAGCACCCTTCCAATACAAATGTAGTAATACATACAGATAGGAGGGATACTCCCCCTTTCTTGTTAACTATTAGATTGTGTGGGAAGAATATACACAATTGCATGGTAGACTCTGGTGCCTCAGCCAACGTGATGCCCTTAGGAATATGTGAAACTCTCGGGCTGACTCCCACCAAATCTGCCAAGGTTGTAACACAATTAGATAAGACTGAGGTTAGCGTGATAAGAGAACTCATGAACATTCAAATGCAATTAGCTTCAGACCCTAGGGTAAGCTAAATCATTGATATTCAAGTAGTGGATATACCCATAAATTATGGAATGTTGCTGAGTAGGGATTGGTCCAAGACATTAAATGGATATATGGCCACTGACTTTTCACATATGTGGCTACCTTGGAGAGGTGTCCCAAACCAAATTAGGATAGAGGCAAAGCCCAGGATGAAACACATGATAACAGAGTATAATCGAACTAATGAAATATTATATGCTGCTGTTAAACTTGGTGTCTATAGAATTACCAACAATGGGTTGTAGATTGAAGAGATCATGATGTTAAACATTAGAAAAAAACATGTCAGCAATAGGACAACATTATTCATTGAGTCTGATGGAAATTCTTTAGATGAAGAAAACAATGCAATAGACAAATTTGGTCATGCCATTAGACAAGAGGTGGTAGCGTGCGTTAAACACAATCTGCCGATCCAATGTAAATTGTATAAACATAGGTGTAGAGTCCATGATAGGCAACATTCTGAGGAGAGTTGTGAAATATGCAAAGACATCATTGAATATGAATACAAAAAATGCATAGGGAGGGTAGAGTTACAAGAGGAAAATAAGAAGCCTGATCCAACACAGAAATACGTTCAGGATGATGTAGATGCCTTGATTCCAGATTTAGGAGAAGAAATAAAGGACAAGGGTAGTTGTCTTTCTGATTTAACAGGTGGAAGTACACATAGGCAAGTTAACCCAATAGAAAAACCCATGAATAAATAGGACAACACCCCACAGGCGATAAAAGAGACAAAGCATGCCAAGATAAAAGGTTAGAAAAGTGAAGATGGCATGTGGATGTTAAAATGTGATGGGTCCAAATCAAAATAGGGCACGGGTGCAGGTGTTGAACTCATAGATCCTTAGGGTAAATCACATATGGTAGCATATAGATTACAATTTTCCTGTACTAACAATATTGCTGAATATGAGGCCCTAATTTTAGGACTTGTCATGGCCATCAAGAAAAGGGTGAAAGTGATCAAAGTATTTTTAGACTCTAAATTAGTAGTCAGACAAGTGAGGAAACTATATGCCTGCAATTACAAGAAAATGATTAGTTACAGACATAGGGTATGGGGTTTAATAGATGCGTTTGATGCTTTCAACTTAGAGCATATCCCCAGAGAGTTAAATCATAGGCCAGATGCACTAGCAGTTGCTGCTAGCACATTAGAACCATTGACACTGTCAGGATTGAGATGATTTGCTGTTGAGCTAGTTAATGTGCCCAGTATACCAAACAACGTTACACACTTTCGGGTATTTGGGGGGGATCAGCAAATTATTGATTTTCTGACTTGTAATGAGGCATTTGAGGCTCAAATCATTCATGAGCAAGAAAGGCCTGAAATAACATGGGACGAAGAGGATATAATCAACTTGAAGAGAAACTTCTTACCCAAAGGAGTAATTGAATTAGAACATATCTTTGACTTCGATGGAGTAATGAGACAGAAGGACTTGCCCAAAACAGAAGGGGGTAAGTGCAATTTACATAACTTAGGGATAGAGCAAAATCCACAAAATGTACTAATTGGAAAGGCTTGCTCTGAGAAAATTAGAAAAGAGGTTTTAGACGCTCTGAAAGATTATAAACACGTAATAGCATGGATGTATGAAGACTTGAAAACATTTGATGAGTCCATCATAACTCATGTAATAACTTTAAGACCAGAGGTTAAACCATTTAGGCAGAAACAAAGGCCTGTGAACGCCATTTTGGAGCCTTTAATCTTTGAGGAAGTTAAAAAATTGTTGTCTGTTGGAATAATTTTTCCAGTCAGACATTCAGTCTGGGTAGCTAACTTAGTACCAGTGAGGAAGAAAAACAGAGACATCAGGTTATGCATAGACTTTAGAAATTTAAACAAAGCATCTGAAAAGGATTATTATCCTCTGCCTCCAATAGACGAAGTGCTGCAAGCAGTAAATGGGGCAAAGATGATGTCTTTTTTAGATGGTTTTTTAGGTTATAACCAGGTCTTAATTGATAGAGAAGATAGACTAAAAACCACCTTCACTTGTAAATGGGGAAATTATGCATATAGAAGAATGCCTTTTGGTCTGATCAATGCAGGTGCCACTTTTCAGAGAGCCATGGACATTGCATTCTGTGGATTATCAAGTAAGTGCATTATTGTGTATATGGATGATTTGACTATGTATTCCAAGGATGCATCCACTCACGCTGAAGATCTCAGGAAAATACTCAAGCGATGTGAAAGGTATGGGATTTCCCTTAATCCTAAGAAATGTATATTTGGCGTAACTGAAGGTAAATTATTAGGCCATGTCATTTCTAGAGATGGAATTTCAATTGATCCGGATAGAATAGAGTCCACAAAAAATTTGCAAATACCAAACAGTAGGAAAGAGTTGAAATCATTTTTTGGTAAAATTAACTTTGTTCATAAGTTTATCACGGGTTTTGCAGAGATCATGTAGCTGTTAAATGCCATGTTAAAGAAGGATACACAGATGGAATGGATGCCTGTGGCTAGAGCCACATTCGAAGATATCAAGGAGGCAATTTCTAATGCCCTTGTATTGGCAAGTCCAGACTACACAAGCCCGTTTTACATCTACTCCTTTGCATCTTCTCATTCAGTCGCGGCTGCCTCGACACAGAAAGGTGAAAACAATGAAGAAAGACCCATCACATTTATGAGTGCACCTCTGAAGGATGCACAGCTGAGGTATCTAGACATCGAGTGACAAGCATTTGCATTAATGAGGGCTGTGAAAAAATTTAGATACTACATTCTGTGCAGCCAGGTCAAAGCCATAGTGCCAGACGCAGTAGTAAAGATGTTGCTGATGTAGAATGAACTTGGAGAAAAGAGAGCCAAATGGATCACCATGCTGCAAGAGTTCGACATAAAAATCATTCCCATGAAGCTGGTCAGAGGGCAGGTGTTGGTGCAAACAATAGCAAATATGGATCTAGATTTGATAAAATAGCAATACGTATTAAATTCCCAAAACGCATCAGACTGGTATGATGATTTAAACACCTTCTTGATAGCTGGAAGGTACCCAAGTAGAATGAAAGCTTCTTAGAGGAGGGCTTTGAAGATTAAAGCACAAAAATATATGGTGCAAGGAGGTCTTCTATTTAGGAAGAACCATGATAGAATTTATCTGATGTGCCTAAATAGAGCTAAAGCAGATAAAGTGTTGACAGAACTACATGACAAATACGGAACCGGCCATGGTTCCCATCTAGCTACAACACACAAAATGCTGAGGGTGGGCTATTACTGGCCCATGATGTTCAAAGATACTGAGAGTCACATCAAAAGTTGCCACACCTGTCAGACTGCAGCAGATAAAGGGAGAAATCAAGCCAATCCACTACAACCTATGATTGAATCAAGACTGTTTGCACAGTGGGGCTTGGATTTTATTGGAGTCATCAATCCCCCATCTTCTGAAGGACACAAATTTATACTGACGATAATAGACTATTGTACAAGGTGGACTGAGGCTACCTACTGTAGATTCTCCACAACTGAGGTAGTTATCAAGTTTCTTGAAGAAAACATCATCACCAAGTTTGGAACTCCCTATTCATTGGTATGTGATAATGGCCCTGCTTTCTCATCTTTAAAGTTTTCTAAATTGGCATTCGAATACGGGATCATTTTAAGGTTTTCTTCAAATTATTACCCTCAAGGAAATGGATTGGCTAAATCAACGAACAAAATTTTGTTAGACATAATCAAAAGGTTGATTGCAAAGAGTCCTAGAGAGTGGAATACCCTGTTAAGATATGCATTATGGGTAGATAGGACCAAGTTTAAGATAGCTTTAGGTAGCACACCTTATCATTTAGTTTATGGGACTGATCCCATACTTCCAGTAAATTTGAGAATACCAACCTGCAAGTTTGCCAATGAGTATCTAGACTTTGATAACCATAGGGAAGCCAGAATAGTACAAATGCTACAATTAGACGAGAAAAGAGGTCAAGCCATCGAGAAGTTTGCCAAACACCAAGTGGTTGTTAAGAGGTGGTTTGATAAAAGGGCAAGAGTCAAAATATTTAGGATATCAGACTTAGTGTTGTGCTGGGACAAAGCACATGAAAAGAAAGGAAGCCATGGAAAATTTGATAAACTATGGCTAGGTCCATTACAAGTCTCAGAGATAATAGGAGACAATACATTTAGACTTAAGACCTTGACTAGAGAAGACGTGCCATTACCAGTTAATGGCCAACATCTAAAACACTACTTCCAGGCCTGAGGTAAAGCGCAGTCCATTTTGGTGTAATATAGTGTAAGTAATGTTCGGTTCTTCTTTTGCTGTTTCCTTTTTGGGGTTGGCTGTTTGTATAGTTTTGTTTTCTGTTTGTTGTTTTGTTTCTGTTTGTACAGTTTTTTCTGCTTTTTGCTTTTTGTACAGTCTAATTGGTTGGTTGGTTTGTTGTCTCCTCAGCAGGGATCTTTATTTTACTTTAGAGTATTAAGGAGCAAACTAGCAACCTTTGAAAATAGTATAAATTTAGGATATCCAGGTTAATTATTTGCAATTTGTGCTTAACCTTTTGTGACTGTCATGAATGTAGAGAGCTATTTATCTTCTGAAATTTCTTATTCAATAAGTGTGATTGAGAATTCAAGGCAAGTTTCTTATGACGACACACCTAAAATCCTTGGGTTTGTTGAACCTACCAGTATAGATATTAGGTGAAAAATTAGAGGTCACCCTTGCTACCATTACAATTCTCAGCTTAATTTTAGCAAGTGTCCACTCCTTGCATCATGAAGCTACAAATTGCTATATCTTGTGATATCTCGTTCAAAATTAGAAAATAAAAAATAAAAAATAAATAAAGCGGATTATATTGAAAATCTAGATTAAGCCATCTAAGTAACTCTACCGGGGCTATAGACGCTCGCTGGCAGTAGGGCTCTACTTAGGAGAATTGTAATGATAACCTTGCCAGGGCTATAGATGCTCGCTGGTAGCAAGGCTCTATCCGGTCAGCTATGAGGGAATATCCTCACCTACGTAGGCTAATATCAGTCACTGGTTTGTTCAACCGATCTTCAAGATGAGGCTTATTAATCAAGTGCATACAATTAAACTAAAAATAAAAATTCATGCACCCTTATTGAATGCCTTAAGTCTTAAGTTGAATAATAATTTACAAGATGGATAGTCAGAAGTTATGCATTTATTTCATATAGTTTTCTTGAATGCCTTGAATTTAGTTTTTTTGTTTAGTGGCTAGTTGTTGTGATGTTCACAACATGTCCCATTTTACTCCTTAGCAAAATAGGGACCCTTGCTGTGGCTTTGCTTTTTGCTTCTATTTTTGTGGGTCTATCCTTGGTGGTAAGGGAAAAGAGAGTGAGATTTGCAAACCTTGATAAAATTAGTGAGAAAATGCATTTTGAGTGCTAGTACATGGTATGGTTGGATTCCTTGTCAAAAATAAGCTAGGGTTGCTTTTTGAATCATCTGAAAATTTGCCATATTTTTTAAGTTATGCCCATTTTGGTAAAATGCATTATAGGGGTTTAAATAGTTCAAAGTTTCAAATGTTTCTTAAAGTTTCTAAAGTGTTTCATAGGTTGCACGGAAGATGCCACGTGGCACCTTCCACGGCGGTTTCATGTGTTTCACAGCAGTTTCAAAGAGTTTCTAGTGTTGTGCGGAAGGTGCCACTTGTCACCTTCCACAATAGACCCTTTAAAAAATTTAAACCATCCGCGGGTCCTGTTAAAGTTTCCGAAAGTTTCAAAAGCTGCATGAAAGATGCCACGTGGTGCCTTCTGCAAAGGTTTCCTATAGTTTCAAGAGAAACGTGGAAAGTGACATGTGTCACTCTCTGCAGGCATTTCCAAAAGTTTCTCAAAAGTTTCTAACAGTTGCGCAGAAGACGCCACGTGGCGCCTTCCGCAAAGGTCCCTTAAATAGTTTCTAAATCCCGTGGAGTGTCCCTTTTGTTTCACATAGTTGCGTGGAAGATGCCACGTGGCACCTTCCATAAAAGTTTCAAAAGTTTCCATAGTCATGCGGAATGCGCCACTTGTCACCTTCCGCCGTAGCCCCTAAAAGTTTCAAAAGCTTCGCGGAAGATGCCACATGGCGCCTTCCGCAATAGTTTCTTAACAGTTTCAAAAATTGCGCGGAAGATGCCACATGGTGCCTTCCACGATAGTCCCTAAAAGTTTCAAGAGTTGCATGGATCGTGACATGTGTCACTCTCCACAGGGTTCCGCTAATGTTTCTTAACAGTTTCAAGGCTTGCGCGGAAGGCGCCACGTGGCGCCTTCTGTAGTTATTTTTGAAAGTTTCAAAAGTTGTGCGGAAGATGCCACGTGGTGCCTTCCACGAAAGTTTCAACAGTTTCTAAAAGTTTCAAAGGGCTCTGCAGAGAGTGACAAGTGTCACACTCTAAAAGATTGCCCACCGAGCCCCAAGTATCTTAGCAGTTGCGCGAAAGACACCATGTGGCGCCTTCCACGAACAAGTTTCAAAGTGTCCCAACAATTTCTAAAGGTTGCGACGATCATGTAGATAGTAACAAGTGTCACTTTCCGCAAGAGTCTCAAGATTTTGAGAATAGTTTCTAGGAAGCGCGGAATGTGACAAGTGTCGCCTGCTGCATAAAGTAAAGTTTCAAAGCCCCTTGCGCGGAGCGTGCCACATGTCACTCTCCGCAGTGCCGTTTCAAGTAAAAGGGAGGTAAAAGGGGCCATTTTTTCAGCCATACACAAGAGGTCGGTGGGCAATTTTCAGGGCCCGCTGATGATGGTTTTTTGGCGCCGATAGGCGACAGGCATTTAGCGATAGGTTTTTTAGAGTTTTTGACACACTTTGACCCTACATTTGCACCATTTCTAGTCTGCGATACTTGACCTAGTAAGTTTTTTGACACAGTATGAACGTATGAATGCATTTTTTAGATTTTGACCCGATAGCCACGAGTTTTGCTCAGCCCCACTTGGATCTAACAGGTGTTTCGAAAGTGGTTGTTTAACAATCAATGACACTTATTGCTGATCTATTTTCACAGGTTTGTAGCTGAGGAGGGAGCTGAAACTTGATGGCAGTGACATCATGAGAAGAAGATCAGATTTCATAAGCAAAGAGAAGATGAGGATGAAGTGCAGAAAGTCAAGGGACATCAATGAGAAGACCCAAAATGCAGATAAAACATAATGATAGTAGGTTGCAGAATTTACTTCTAAACTACTAGGGTTTCAGAAAGAGGCATATTTTCACCTAGATTTGACACATATTCGGAGATATTTTTGAGAAATTGGTTCACCTGCATTTAATGTTGTAACCTAAGGTTTGAACCATTGCTTAACCATTAGGGTTTTGGGTTGTATTGAGGACAATTAGAAAGTCTATATATTGTGCCTTAATACATTGTAATACTTACACAAGGATTTTTAGCATTTTGCTAGAATTGTAGATTCTTTCTGGGCATAGTTTAGTTTAGAGGAGGTCACCTGTTGTCTGCAGTAAGGAGTGCGTGGAACATCTGGATTCCTTATTGTATCTGTAAAGCTTGTAAGTTCTCTGTAGTTTGATCAATGAAACTAAGAGTCATTCCAACATTGTAAATCATGTATGACTGTTTGTTTCTAATACAATAGAATCTGGAGTTCTGCATCTATCTTCTGAGTGTTCTCCTACTCTTCTTTGTGTTTTGAAATATTTTCTTTGAGAGCTTGCAATTTTAAATGTATGTTTGTGAAAATGCTCAGAACTTACATTTAAGGTTCTTACTGTGGATTTGATCAAATTGATGTATGATTTACATAGTGCATAACAGAACAATTAGATCCTTCGGTAGAGTAAATGAGGTTTAGATTAGATCTTTCTAACTTTTCCCAACCCATCTGAAATATTTTAGCTGAAGACGTAGAAATTTGAAGGAAATTTGTCTCATATTTGAAGAAGCATGAACAACAGAAGTTAAAAGTAGACAAGTTTTCATAAATATATAAAGAGGAAGGCTGTAATAATTCAAGACAACCATCCAAAGCTTTGCAGCACAGTAACACTTTATGCAAAGGAATGAAAAAGTATTGACATATCTCATGATCTTTTTGCCTAGTTCAAGTCCAGTAAACCAAAAAAAAACCCTAAACTACATAAGGCCCCTTGAACATTACAGCTTCACATTGACCAACTGAATTTGACCAACAGGTCAAGACCTAACCATTGTAGACTTGGGATTAAGTGAATCTTAAATGATTCCTTCATATCTTTCAAGTATAGTTTCAGTTCATTATATGTGAATTTTAACTTATTGTTATGATTGCATCAAAACAATCACCAACAGGACTCTTCCCAATCTTCTCCCTCTCACTCTACATATAGTTCCACCATACAAGTGCAGAACCTCTTAGCCTTGTCTTGGCAAACTTGACCTTTTTGTTGTCATTGAACTCCTTGTAATCAAAGAAGTTACACATAGCTTCTATCCAATTGGTGAGAACATCTCCATCCAACTTGCCATGAAAAGTAGGCACATCCATCTTGGGATCACCACTATCTCCATGAGCACCCTTAAGTACATTCAAGAAGGCTTTCTGATCTACAGACATATCCTGCTCTAGAGGATCCTCTTCTACCTCTATTTCTTCATTTGAGTCAGAAGAACTTCCCTTTTCTCTGGTCTTGCCCTTAGATTTCTTTTCCTCTTGCAATTTTGCTTCTTACAATCTTTCTTCAACCATCTCTTCCACCAACTTCTTGATGGCATCTTGACTCATTGTCTTGGGAGGCATTGTACTAGCCTCTATTTCAATTTCCCCTTCTGACATACACTGCTTCCAATCAGAATATTGGCTCTGATACCAATATGATGCAAAGGTAAAAGTAGTGATTGTTAAAGTTCACTCAATGAACCTAGATCTCAATGCTTCCTCCAAGAGGTTTACAAGGTGTTTGTGATTACAAGCATACATAAGGCTACTCCAGGAATTGACCTAGCCTAGGACCACACTCTGGTTTCCACCATACAGGCTACTCAATCACTCACTTTGGGGAGTCACAGCTCAACCCAACCTAGAAGCACCACCACCTTTAGGAGTTCATTACCTACTACCAATACCTCTACCAGCATGGACAACAAACATCAATTAACTTGTTTAAGACATGCATGAAGCAAGGTCTCTGACCAAGAAAACATCACTCTACACCTTCCAAAGCAGTGAGCAGCCAAACTCTATATGACTGTCTTATGACAGTGCCAAGGAGGAGGACTACTTCATTGTAGTTCTTAAGGATGACCCACACAAAATCAACTTCTCTAACCTTCAAATGATCATGAATACTTTATACTCATCCAAACATCCATGATGGATTCTCTACCTTCTGCAAAAGTACCGGACCGTACTCTGTCACAATGAAAGAAGACAGCAGACTGTTTTTCTGACAGCAAACTATTTTTCCTTCTAGAAAATAGTCTAGTGTGAGGTTGGGAGAAGGAAGAGTATCAACCTAGCATACACATGATCTTCCTAGCAGTCATATAGACTTGTCTTCACCATAAGACATCAAAACCACCTTATATCTGCTCTTCCCTTTGACTGTTATCAACATTTGCAATGTTGTCCATTACTTCCAGCTAACTAGTCACTATTTTTGACTAGTTAGAGTCATACCAGATGCTTGGAAGAGGAGTCTTCAACCTGCAACCTATGAAAAACATAAAAACCTAACCTAATCTCCTCCATCCTTCTACAAATGGGTGATAACTTTCAGAGGATAGAGGAAAAATTCACCATTTGGACACAAACCGTTGTTAAAAGGGTTTCAAAATAGTTTCTACAAAATGGATTTGTTCTTCCTCCTATAGAAGTGTCAAGAGCTCTAATTAGATGCAAAAGAAAGGTATTCAACAACCCTAACACATTTCCTAAATTTTAATTCAAGAACAGCCCATACCAAGCCGTATAGAATGGTTGTCTACAAAGAAAAGCAGAAAAACACAATTTTTTACCTTCCAAAACTCCTCTCCTCATTCATTCTCGGCATGTTCATACAAATTATTGTTTATGGAAAGTTTTGCAACCTTTCGACTTCCCTTCTACCCGTACAACTGCCCATGAGAGGCAGTGAAACGTTGGAACTAGCTTTTCTTAAAAAAAACACTAAGTTTCAAAGGAGCATACCTATAAAATAGGCCTTCACTAACTCTATATTGGACTAGTCAATCAAATGACTAAGTCTTTATTACAAAACATCAGAATGGCTTTAAAAGCCTTAGGGAAAACCAAAATAACATGAAGACAAACTAGTAAATAGCCAAAAAATGACTAAATTGGGAGCTCCTGCACCACCAACACCCTTGAGTGGATGTACAGAGTTATCTCCAATTGTTACTTCTTCATCAGTCTCTTCTACCATGGTGTCTAATAGTTCCCTGAACCCTGTGATGTGTCTTGATGACCCACTATCTATAACCCAGGTGTTGGATTTATTTGTTACTTAGTTTGAAAGTGCAGAGTAGAATACATATTTCTCGGATTCATGCTTCTTTATTTTGGCATTAGATGCTTGTTGCTTGGTTCTGTCAGGACATCTAACTGCATAGTGTCCATATTGGTCACATCTGAAACATTGGATGGAAGAAATGTCTTTCTTGAATGAACCTTTCCCGTGATGATTTTTTCCTCTTCTTAAAGTGTTTCTTCTTCTCTTTCTTGTGAGAGTTTGTATTTAGAACTTGAAGATCTTCATCTATATTTTTCTATTTTGACCCTTTCTTTATCTGTCTAGATTCTTCTTGAAGACAGTCTGATCTTAGGCGGTCAAATTTTAGAAATTTAGACCTTGCACTAATGCCTTGAACAAATGTCTCCCATGAATTTGGGAGACCATCTAGGGCAATAAGTGTTAGTTCCTTGTTTTCAATTTGGTACCCAAGTGTTGATAGTTGATCCCTTAGTGTAGATATTCTCATAAAGTATGCATTGATAGATTCTCCTTTGTTCATACTTATATGATTTATTTCTCTCTTTAGGGCTAAGGTTCTGCTGGAGTTATTAATTTTATAAGTGCTTTTAACTAACTTAAACATATGATATGCAGTCTCATGTTTTGTTAGAATCGGCATGATATGATCTCTAACTCCATCAACTATGATTTTCATGGCTTTGTCATTTCCTTCAATCCATGTCGTTTTATCAGGATCATTCTCTGGTTCTGTTTTGTTTTCTCTCACAAATGAATCAAGGTTATTTTCTTTTAGTATCATCATAATTCTGAATTTCCATGATGAGAAGTTATTTCCTCCTTCCAATCTGTCTTCAAATCAGATTGTTACTACCATTTGAGAAATGAGATGTATTAAATCTGAATTTCTCAAGTTTGATTTTTTGCCCTTTGATACCACGTAAATTCAAATCGAACTTATGATCTCTAACTTTGATAACTTCTAAATGTTGGATATTTGTATTGCAGACTTAATTTATTACTTTCTTTTATTTTGCAGATGCAATTTCCACTTCTCATACACTTCCAATTTTTGTGTCTTTTCGATGGTATTGCAGGGCAAAGATGTTGATATATATATGAGTGACTGTAGGAGTCACATCTATGATAGACATGACTCCTCAAGGAGTCACGCCTATCACAGGTGTGACTTCATCACCTTTCCATTGCTTTAGCAATTTCTAATCACCGTTTGAATTGTAGTCGGTATTTATAATTTGGTAATATATCATTCGATCATGCTAAATTCATATTTATTTTAACATACCTTATATATTAAATATGAATATATAAGTAATATTTAATATTACTTATATATTAAGTATGAATATATAAGTAATATTTAATATTACTTATATATTCATATTTATTATGATCATAATAAATACGTTATCTGAGCGAAGCTACAAACAACTCAACAGACAGAAATCAAAGTCATCAACATTTGTATGCAATGTTTGATGGAGTGCGTGGGAAGATTCGACTTCATTCCATTGCTTAAGTTAAAAATTGATAATATATTTTCATTTGTATTGGTGTTTGATAAGCTGCAACTTAGAGAGTGTGATTGAAGTCAAACACAAATGTCATGAGACCATGTTCCTTGAAGGTCGGCTTGGCAAATCATGGCCTTCACAAACAACAAAAAATAATAATAATCTTTTGATTTCTTGTTGGCTGCGGCTTTTTGGATTTTGATTGAGTCATGAAATTAAAATCAAAATCAATTGCCTTGGGGAGATTAAATAGTGTCAATGTCACCAGAGAGGGAAGTTGAATAGATGGAATTCCTTCAATTTTCATTTTTCCACAGCAATATAAAAACCAACGACTGGGATAGAAAGTGGGTTGGCTACCAAAGGTTAGAAAAAATTACACAAAGGTGTGTGCAGAAGGAGTGGATACAAAGAAGAGTAAGAATTCCTTATAAAACAAAGCAATTTGAATTGCACAAAAAGAATGAAGAGTGAAGTGAGTTGATAGTTGATTGAAGGGTTGTGAAAAGAAGTGTCGAGAATAATAGAAGTGTGTTGTAGAGGCTACGTTGGAGGGAGAACAACTTGGTTTTTTGCCACAAAGCATTTGAATAGAGATAATCTTCATTTAAGCACAAATTCATTGTATTTGCAGTGAAAAACTTGAGTAATAAACCATTGAAGGCTGCCAGTAATAAATTCATTTGAGTTGTGATAAATGAATGGTGAATTTGCACAATTTTGGCTTACTATAGATGTCATATTTTACGTTTACATTGCCCAGATTGCATACTTGAAGTGTTATGTTTAAAAGTGGATATGATTTAGTGATGTTGAGTTCTGCTTGTGATCAATTTGGCGATGTATTGCTGCTAGCGTTGGCTGTCTGGTAAGACCGTGGTGTAGGGGCATCAGGGCCTCAGAAGCATATCTTTTGTCATTTTTGGTTTTAGGTTTTTTAGAGTGTTTTGGAGTCTCATAAGGTAATTTTTGACCATTTAGAATCATATGAGTTCATTTTTGGTGTTTTAATTGGGTTTTTGATTTACAAGTGTAAGGTTGCCGAATGTTGCTAGGAGTTGTCATGCAACTTGGACAAGTTGCTAAAAAGAAAGAAACTATTGCATGCAAACACGAAACTGTTACTTATCATTGGGATCAGTTGTAAATGGATGAATACACCTTCAGGTGTCAAAGGGAAGTGTGAAAAACTGATTTTTGAAGTTCTTGGTTAACGAAAGCAAGTTTTTTCCTATGATTTATAATGTTGCAGTCTGTTCTGATTCATTGTATGGCCTATACGGCCCATTTAGTGATCAGAAACTGATTAGAATTCGTTGGCATGTGAATCTACTTTATTTTTATTTTTGTTGCATTGATTTTCATTGAGTTTTTAGTAAGTTATTGCATTTTTCCTTAAAACTGCCAAAACCATACCTAGGGTAACTAGTGAGGCAAAATAATTATGTAACTCAGCCTCCCACCATGCAAAAATCATAAAAACGGGTGGGAAGGTCTGTAATAATGTAAACTACCCACCCGTGAAGGCAATTTTGAATGAAATAAGGAATGATTTGGGTGCTTTGTGATTGGTGAAAGTGTTGGAAATGTGTGAAGAGGTCTTGCAGACCTGTACCATGGGGTTTTGAGCATTTTTGAAGGGTTAATACAAGTCATTTTATGACTGTCCCAAGAGGACTGTTTTTGCAGTCATAAGCATGGTGCTAGTGTCCAAGCACGTTGGTGCTTTCAATGAGTCTTGGTAGTTAATACCTGATGGATAAACCTTTGAAATGTTGTAGGGAGGCCTCCAAGTCAGTGGTTGAGGGTTTGAAGCAGTCTTTATTAATTTGGCTTTAGGCCATTAATGTTGCCTTTCCTAGTTTGAATAACACAAGTCTTGTAAGCCTCATGAATTGTTACATTGTTGAGCCTCCACAAAGAAGTTGTTATGAACATTCAAATGTCAAGACATGTCTGCCATGAAGTCTACACTGCTCCAAGGTGTGTTGAATCAAGCCTCAAGAGTTCAATGATTAGGGTCTAGAGTGGAGCACTTAGGTGCATCAAATGAAGTTGGTGTAAGAACCTCATCATTTTGAGTTGTTTTCCTAAAGAAGGTCCTTCCTCTACATCAGACCATCAAGCTAGGTTGCATCAATTGTCATACCATAATTTTCTAGATCCAAATACCTAATAATATAAATAAATATATAGACATAACATGATTGTTCTAGGGGATGCTACTACTTCTTTCATAAGAGAAGAGTGCTACTCTCCATCAAAAGCATGGGAATAGTTAATCTAAAAAACTATTAGAGATAAATACTAATTAGTTTTCAACTTCTCTCGTCATCATTAAGGGATTAAGTATTAGTTCAATTGTAATTAGGATTAAGGGTTGAGGATTAAGGGACTGTAATGAACTGTTAACCCCACTGCCACATGGACATTCATTTGAAAGACTATGAAGTCTTTAAAATATGGGTGTTGCAGTAATTGAAGTCCTAGTCCATACCCGAAAGCAATTATCACGTTCATCCATGCATTTTGTATATGTATGAACTACAATTATCACTACTCAATTCATGGTGATAATCAACATATGTCATGTGTTGAATAGTGATAAGGCAGAGTGTCATTTATTACAATATTTCTACAGTAATGACGTTGCACAAATCTCAATTCCCAATCATATCTATCTCAATGCCCTTGACAAGATAATAGGCAAGAACCCAAATCTAAAATGTCATTCAGTGTAATTTATATGTTTATATCATAATAATACTCACATGCACACACATATCAATGATAGATGCACCCTAGTCAATACTACCTAAAAACCACAAAGTTTGTTCACATATCATACTCAACTTATGGAATTATATTAATGTGGTTATTGTGAAGAAATATGATCACTGTCCATTTTGCACATATTAGTTCACATAGTAAGAATGCTAGGTTCTAATTCAACTACCGTTATAATTACCCTCATACATTTCATCATTGGCAACAGTTAGTCAAAATCAACTCTTTAAAAAGGATCACCATGCCCTATTGAAATGATAAGGTTCCCATTAGGATAAGTTAACAGAGTTGACTAGTAAAGAGTGGTTCCAAAAGGCATGTATATTAATAATTCCTACAATGTTAGCTCATCAACCAAGAGCTCTCAGTTAAGGTCTTTAACTATTTATAGTTAACCTCCATACCCTATACCTAACCACTAATATCATGCAAAATATAGTCCTTAACATGGTGAAACAACGCATCCTATATCGTGAAACCTAAAATATCAGTCACAACATACAAAAATTAAACTATTAGTGTGTTTCAATACAACATGTTACAAGTGATCATATGAGTTGTAGCCTAAACCACTATAGGGTGACCTCCTCCTTAAAGATTAGCCACCGATGCACAAAGGTAACACCTTTATCTCCTCAAGCCTTCAACCAATGTTCTATATGAAAATAAGTGTATCTAAGGGAATGAGTGGCTAATCAAACACTAATAAGTTTATAATTCTATAATTCGTACCAACAAAAATCAACTACATGGGTAAGCTATTCCATTCCAAGGTGTGTCCAACCTTCATAGGGTAGTTGTTAGTTTTAAGATTCCCTAATTAAGATACCTTGGCATACCAGCATTAGCATATCATACATGTCAATATGAGATTACTCTAATCAACCCATATAGTTCAAGTATGGATCTAAATTCATGGATGTAATTTCTCAATACAAAGAACTATGATTTTTTATAGCTCAAGAAACACTCTAAGAATGTGATTGGAGACAAATAGAATAAGAGACTATAATAAAACATTCATCTTAGTAATAAAAATTCAAGACATCTATTTATTTTAGGGATTCTTATTTTAAAAGCAAGGGGGGGCTTTTCCTAGTAGGTATTTTGAAGATATAAAATGGATGGTGATGATGATGGAAGGTCTTTATGTTAGCACTCTATAAATTTTCAATGTTGCTAGAATAACTTCTCTTTTGGAACTTGTTAATAACTTACCTTGGTTCAAAATGGTTAAGATTGTTAATGCTCTCCTCACCTACTACACATTGCTTTATGTTTCTCCTACCTAGACTTTTGGGACCTTTTTCAGTACATTTTTGCTTGTGCCGCTCTATTGGATATGTATGTTTAAATGTATGTATTTTTTGGAGGCTTAATGGTTGGATGCGGCCCCTCTCTCTCATATTTAATATTTAATAATAATAAACAAATATTTAATATATAAAAAATATATAATAATATATATTTTAAATGGGCACAATAAATCGAGTGCCCTCCCTTATCTTCACATGTCGGCTGCTGGGGGATTAAATAAAACCATATATATGTTCCTCCTCTGTTACCACCGTTATTCAGTTGTAAGAAGTTTGGTTGTTAATATAGCAGTATTTATTCTGTTAAATCCAAGAGGGGTTTGAGGAGGTTTAGAGAAGAAGAAAAAGATGCAGATATTCGTGAAGACCCTGACAGGAAAAACAATCACCCTTGAGGTTGAGAGCAGTGATACAATCGACAATGTCAAGGCAAAAATTCAAGACAAGGAGGGTATACCACCAGATCAGCAGCGGTTGATATTTGCTGGGAAACAGTTGGAAGATGGACGAACTCTTGCAGATTATAATATTCAGAAGGAATCAACGCTGCATTTGGTGTTGAGGTTAAGGGGAGGTATTTCCATCAAGGTGAAAACCCTTACCGGAAAAGAGGTAGAGATTGATATTGAACCCACTGATACCATCGAGCGGATCAAAGAGCGGGTCGAGGAAAAGGAAGGAATACCACCTGTACAGCAAAGGCTCATCTATGGTGGAAGACAAATGAACGATGACAAAACAGCCAAAGAATGTGCTATTGAGGGGGGTTCTGTTCTCCATCTTGTGCTGGCATTGCGTGGTGGTTGGTAATGGAATTGTTTAGAAATATATTTTTATCAAGCACCAGTGATAGTCGTCATTCTTCTGTATGCAGCAAGTCATAATATGTTGTTTGTATCCCTGTTATTGTCAAGGCTTGTATTTGGAAGGAGTGAAGAGATATTTTTAAATGAAAGGAATGATTTTTTTTTTTAACCTAAACACTTGCATCTTTAAGAGAGGTGGAGTGGTATTCTTTATAGGAAAATAATAATATTATTAATTTAAATGTATTAATTATGATTTGATATTTTTACACCATAAAGATTTCATTTGTGGAAAGTTTTGATTTTTCACATTATTGATTTTTGGTGACTTGAAAATGGTTTAATAGCAAGTTAGAAAGTTGTTTGTGGCATAACACAGTCCCTACTAGCAATGGATAACATTCATCATCTCTATTGCAGGTTATATTGAAGCCCTCTTCAAACACCAAGCCAAGTGGGGGATCAAGTTCTTGAAATTTTCCACTAGGTCATGCCTTCTCCTAGAGTAGATTGGTTATTTACAGTGAAGTTCAACATCATGTAGTAGGTTTAAGCTATTGTTATTTTACTATGAATATATAGAATCTATGTATCAAGAACCATTAGTGCTAGGAGCTTTACTATTAAAAACATGGAAATAGAAACAACAGTGCCTCTAGAAGGTTTTTGTTAAACATCCAATGTGTGATTTTCTAATCTACACCCCAATAATGTTTTTGATAGCAAGCCCTCCATAATGGAGTAGCCAATTTTTTTTTTTTGTTCTTGGTTTGAATATAATAAGTATGGCCCCTAAGGCCAATTTCATTGATAAAAAAATCAAACAATTCTTAAGTAAAATTAAATAATGTAAAAAATAAAACAAGTGTCCATGTAGTGACAAGTACATGGCTTTGCAGTATTGTAATAATCACATTTATTGTAACTACGAAATATTAGAATTTTGGAAGAATATTAATTGTATGATAATAAGTATTTTATTTTATTTTTATTATATAAGTATTTTAAATTTTGATTATTATAATGTATTATATTAATTAATGTATTAAATTTTAATCTAGTATAGATATATTAAATCTATCTACATTAAAAAATAAAAAATACGTGCTATTTTATTTTTGTAATAGTTGGATTTTTTTAAAATTTAGAACTAATTTGAAATTTTATTTATTTTTACTTAAGTGATATTTTATTTAGTTAAAGATATATTTTATAAATAATTATTAAGTAAATAAAAATAACTCACAAAATGGTGAGTTTCATTCTTGATTATTAGAGCATGGGTAAATATATTCCCATACAAATGATTGGTACCATCAATGAGTTATTTTACATCAGTTTGTTTTTAAAAAATACTAATGAAAGTTAATCTATGTAATGATGGATTACTAGCAAGACAATTTTAAAGAAAAACTAAGTGCCTGGGTTAGAAGCATTGAACTATTTCTATGTGTAACTGTGATTTTGAGAATAAAACTGAGAGATCTTTGTCCATGGTTTGTTGCTTAAGCTAATAACATAGCTCAATGTTTTGTCTACATGTCTTGATTACACTTGTAATTTTTCTATTGTTTAATATATTTTTCCAATTATTACTTAACTATTATTTGAGAGCAACAACCAATTATTTATGTATACACTCTTCAGTTAAAGATTAGATATTTAGTTTCTCCTACATATAGATGAACACCCAAGTTTTAGTTCCTATACATATAGCACACTCAACTTTTAATTCCAAATTTCTAGCAAAAAGCATGATTCTAGGAACCAATATTGTCTTTGAGATTTCCTTTTTGTGTTACTTGCATCTAAGAAAGTGTAATGCCTATGTAGTCATGCATTTAATATTTGTATCCCATTTCTCCATGTTTTAGCAAAGAGCATGCTTCTAGAAAATAATATTATCCTTTAGATTGCATTCTTTTGTTATTTGTATCTAAAATACAGCAATCTTTGTAGTTGTGCACTTAATATTTGTATGGCATAATTTTTATTCAAAAAATAGTTAAATTGATTGTTTATTAAATAATGTTTGATATGGACACTAATTAAAAGACATAAGTGACATAAACTCTCCCTCTAATATACTAATTTTTCACACAATCTAGTTGCTTTAGTCATGAGACCCCCAAGCTGTCTTGTTGAATCATTGCCAAAATATATATACGGAGTTTTGTGGTGAATGTCAGATTTAGAACTTTCTTTTAATTAACAGATAGGCTTATTAGTGCCAGGTTTTTGCTCTCGGAAATCGTTGGACGCCGAAATGTCGGACGTCAGAAAATGTTTTCACTGTTAGGGTTTGTCATTTTCGCGGGCCGGTCATTGTTAGTTTACGAATGCTCACTCTCTGGCTGCCCAATCGTTGCGTCATTACAGACAATATAAGTGGGCAATCCCCCAATGTACCTAAGAAGGGACTTGCATCACTGGTATTGATAGTTGGAATCATATTTGCAGTTTCTCTGGCAATTTTACTAGTAGCAGCGCATTTGTTTTACAGAAAATTTCAAGATGGGGCTTTTTGTAGGAATGTTAGATTGAAGGACAATAGTTATCCCAGTGATGAATGGCCATGGCAGATGACTGCATTTTAGAGACTAAGTTTCACAAGCACAGACATACTGGCCTACATAAAGGAAAGCAACATCATAGGAATGGGTGGAACAGGAACCGTTTACAAGGCAGAGATGCCCGGCGGTGAGATCGTTGCCGTGAAAAAGCTTGGAGAAGCCATGAAAATGCCATAGATTACAAGGACCCAGGCTTCCTAGCAGAGGCAGATGTCTAGGGGGTGGTAAGGCATAGAAATATAGTGAGACTATTGGCCTACTGTTACAACAATGTTGGAAATGTAGTACGCCATACAATACCCTTCACCACATACAAGAAGCCGTGGATTTTGGACAGGCAATGAAGATAAAAACATATTTGAAGACAAAATAGTATTCCATTCTTTACAAACTATGTGAAAGTGGGAGACGAATTGCAAACATGAATTCCTTAATATGTCGAGGTAGCTCAGATACACCATGCTGCTCTCTGTCTCCTTGTCTCCTTCAGCTCCAGAAATAAAATTTCCCATCATACTTTTCAGATCCCACATCGAGGTAGCTCAGATACACCATGCTGCTCTCTATCTACTTGTCTCCTTCAGCTTCAGAAATAAAATTTCCCATCATCCTTTTCAAATCCCACGCTTCCCGTTCATGGATCATATTCTTTCAAGCCTGGATTAAGTATGCTCTATATTTCCTTTCTCTGAGTTCACCAAGCTCCCAGATTGACACGTTTTTATAGGTTTTTGGCATGGAAAGCCTTGGTTAAGGGGCATGTGGTTAAGCGAAGCTGATATGGAGAATTCTAAAACATAATTTTAAAAGGATAGAAGAAAATACTTGCAATTCAACTCTCTTATTAAAATAATACCTTTTGAAAATATGCCTTTGAAAAATGTGTTTAATGAATGTTGTAAAAGTTTTTACATGAACTCTACACTATAGATTTATGATACCCTTCTTGCATCCTGCATAATTTGAGATATCCTAATTTTAACCCTAACCTTAACCCTAAGCCTAATTCTAACACCAAGCCTAACTTTAACCCTAACCTAGCCCTAAATTCTAACCCTAACCCTAAGCCTAATTCTAACCCTAACCCTACTACTAACCATAATTCTAATCATAATCCTAACTATAATCTAGCCCTAACCCTATTTCTAATTTTAACCTTAAACCTAACCATAATTATAACCCTAACCCTAACAATAATCTTAATAAATGTGTGAATGAATGTTGCCATTCACTCTATGTACATGCATGTATGTGTGTACATATGTGTGAAAAGTTAATTTGGGCACACTTTGTCTAAATGGATGCACATGGAAGTAGATTATATGACAAAGAATGCACACACAATACATCATGAAAAGTACCCTCACCAATAGCAATAGATCCCTTTCCAATCATATTCATATAAGTATTATTACCCATCAAAATAGGTGGCATATCAGAAGTCTCAAGAGTAGAAAATATGGACTGTGAGGAAGCCATGTGATGAGAGACTCCTGAATCAATAAGCCATTTACTTGATCCATGAGATGTAGTTGCACAAAGTGCCTTACCTTTGTATTTTTCAACCCCATTAGCAATGCATGGATGTCCTTTCTCAGTGGATCCTGACTATTTTGATGGAGTAGGAGATTATGAACTAGAAATCAAAGCAAAAGGACTTACATTGAGTTTCTGAATAGGATTCCTCAACTCATCTATCTATTTGATCTTGGATGATGTGTTTTGATTTGGTTGGAATTGATTGGTTTTGGATGATTTGTTTGATTTGATTTGATTAAGGTAGGATGATCGACTTGGATGAGTAAATGGGATAACTTGATCAAGGTTGATTTTGGATGGAAGGTAAGGTATGATGATGAAGAAGATGTATCTATGTAAGATGGTTAATGGTTCACAAGCAAAGGTTAAAATGAATGTCATGGGGATAGCCTAATGGAGGTATAATATTCTAATGTCAAATGTAGATAAGATTTTGTGATTTTGAGGATCTGAGTGGTGGTGAAATGATGTGATGAAATTGGGTCAATGTCTGATTTTGATAACAAAAGTGAATATTCTCGGATTTGTATGACTTCAGAAATAGGTGCTAAGACAAAAGGTAAAAGCATTGACAAATGAATCTACGTGTTGATAGATGGCATGTACGTGTTAAATCCATTGGTCTAAGCGCTAAAGTTGTAGGTATAAGCACTGCAGATGATGTAAGCACTAGTTGGTGTTTGATAGGCACTAAAGGACAATTCATTTTAGTTTTGATCTAGGTGCTAAAAAATCTTGCAAGGGTACTGATACTCATGGTGCAAGCACTGCGGGGTAGCTACATGCACTAATGGAGTGTGTTTTGGTTTTCAAGATGTTTGTTGGGCTGACTTGTAAGAGACATTCAAATAAACAACCACAATGGTTGATTTAACAATTTTTGGAATAAGGTTGGTGGATTTCACGGGTATCGCACAAAAAGACATTCCAAGGAGTTGATCACAATCCTAAATTATTCAAGTGGGAGTGACATACCTTGTGGATCTCATGAAATGGTCATGTGTCAATCTCAACTCAAATTAGAGAAGTGATTCTCACTCTCATTAATACCATAATTCTATAGATTGGATAGATAGGAAATATATGGTCATGTACCACCATATACCCCTTACCTTGGAGACTTTCATCTTGCCCAAAGTATCCCCTATCTCAGGTATAACGATACATGCGTGAGCTTCTTCCCCTCCTACTATAATGGTGCACCACAAGGTATGACGGCTGAAGGTCTTAACTAGGTTCAACAAGTTGCTAGGGGATGTCCCAATATACACTAGGTACAGGGGATGAATCTATGAAGGGGGGTGTCCCAAGCATCCAACCAAGAATGCCAACCAAACCAAATCTTGGCAGATTGATGGTCTCAAGGTTTTTACCTAGACCGAATGGGATCCTTCCATTGAAATGAATCTTTCAATTCTCATAACATTTACATATCGTGCCAGAACACGCGGTCGAGGTTTCCCCCTCGGTGATGAAATCCAAGGTAAGCCTCATAAGGGGAAGGAATGTTGATCACTTTCAATCCCCAAGATCACGTGAAGCGCAAGGGGAGAGCATATGTGAACAATACCCTAGGATCAACAAAATAACAAAGAGTGTTCAAGGAAGGCTTTTGGTCCCCAAGATCACCCAAGGGTGTGAGGGGAGAGCATACACCTTCCTATTACTCAAAAAGCATGATAAACAAATTAATTTACCAACTAACTAATTTAGTGCCTAATTCTAGTTGAGAAATTGGTCTTTGACATGTGGGACTGCAAGCACAAATCGTTAGTACTATTTGAAAACAAGTGTCTTGGACAATCAGAATATGCTATGAAATCAAAGATTAGTTGAACAAAATGATGACAAATTGAAAGTTAGTCCCAAATAGACATAGGCACTAAAAAAATCTATGTTAGTGCTAACAAAGACACGTGCTAAAATAGGTAGTAAAAGTGCTAAAACAGAGACTATAAGCACCAAATCAGCGATTTTTAAATGTTATAATTGTTGTTTTAAGCATTGAAACAAGAGGTAGAGGTGCTAGAAAAGCAGCCCTAAGATCTAATCTAGAGAGTATAGGTGCTACAATAGAAAAATAAGTGCTAAAATACTGAAAACAAAGACTTAAACATGATCATACGGGCGTTGATTCCTTCTATGCAAATGTTGATCTAACACCACAAGAATGATAGCTTGTAATTTTGATAAAACCTACAAAACAAAATGTTAAAATCTTGCAAAACAATTTGTTAGACCTATTAGGGGTAGAAACATAAATCAATTTGAACCATTAAGCATGAAATGATGTTTTAAATAAAGGTTAAATTGGCTTGAAAATAGGTGCTAAACCATGGAATATGGGTGCTAAACTACAAAGGACTCTTGCAGATAGAATGTTAGTAAATAATTAATCTCTAAAATATGTTGGTTAGGCATTGAATTAGTGTTGGAAGAATGATCACTTGTAAATTTGCTAAAACCTTCAAAAATAGAATGCTAAGTTCTGTAAGACAGGTCATTAAGGGTCATGAGAAGCCAATAAAATAAGATTAATCCATTTAAACATGAAACTTTAGCCAAGACAACAATAGAAACTTCAATAAATTAGGAAGTAATCCATGATATACAGGTGCTACTTCATGGAGTTTTGGTGCTAATCCCTAAAAAATAGGCACTGAAAAGGTGAATGTTTGCCACAATAGGAAACATGACCTACACACTATCCAGAGAGGTAGAGGCACTGAATGGTGAGGTGTAAGCATTGATCCACAGGTGAAAGGATGACTATAACTTGCACAACAAAATTCAACAAAACATTCACAAAAATTAAAATTAGGGAGGTGGGTGTCCTACCGAATGTGCCTAAAATATGAGTATTAAAGAGATAAACATAAAAGAATGGTTAGGCAAGCCTAATGCACCCTAATTCATCAATCTAAGTCACCTCAAGACTAGGCTAAAGATAACTACACTAAACTAACTAAATTGCACCCTATCCACTATGCAATGCTCTTGATTTACCCTAAGATATACTAGATTATATGCAAATTGCTATTGCTATGTCAAGTGCTCAATGAGATAGAATTTCATTACATTCAAATTGCTTGTTGGAAATAGAGGGGAAGGGCTCAATTTATAAGTTTTTAGAGGTGAGGATCGAGGGCTATGATTAAATTTGAGAATCAAGGGCTCACATTTCTTGAAAATCGTCAAGCAAGGAGAATTGGACAAATGGCACAAGGAGATTGCATGAGAATGATACTCCAAACTTCAAGGGAAGATCAAGGGTTGAGATTGAATGGTTGAATGCATGGATGGCTAGGATTGGGTAGGTGTATGACATGTAAGGCCTTATTTATGAAAAAACATGGTTTGGATTTTGTGAGAAATTTAAAATTGGGAGGAGAGGACAAGTGGAATTTTAAATTCCATGTAATAGTGTCACATGTAATTTAAAATTAGAGGAATAGTGGAAAGAAGGAAAAGTATGACAAAAGGAAGATTTGCCCATACTTCCAAGGTACCACTTGTTATGTACATGCATGTACATGAGATGACAAGTGACATTCTAGAAGCATGGGGGAAAGGGGTAATCTAGGTTTAAGTTTAATTAACCCATGTGCACATATTTAGAAGAAATTAATGATTGATTACAAAAGTAATCAAAGTGGACAAATTAGGTAATTAAATAAATAGGTATATTTATTTAATTTTTTGGAGATGAATGTGAACTATAGTCTTTAAATGGATATTTGATTTTTGGACTATAGTAGAAGAAAGTAATTTTTTGTTTTGTGATGGGAAGAGACAGGAAAATATTAAGAAGATAATTACAAATTATTTAATTAACATATGTGTTGGATGGAATAATGGAATTTTTTAAATTTTAATTGATCCACTGTGTGAATAATGATGGAAAGTAGTTGACCATTTTAAGGTGTCTACATTTCTATCCCAAGTGAGTTCTCTTATAGTAGTGGTATACATCTTGATATGTGAATTAGGATCTCCTTCTCCTTTCAACTTTGGAAGATCCAACAATAGTCGTTGTAACATCATACTTCTTATGGCCATGTCAAGTGGTTCCTTCAAATATTCCAAATATGTCCCTAAAAAGGCCCTTTACGATTGTGGAGTTGATAACATTAACCCCATGGGTAGGCTTTGATAGCGCAATGCCATTGCTTTATTTACTTGACTACCTTGGACTATTTGAGCATTTTGAATTGGAGGGTTCCCATTCGAGAATGTGTCGTTACTCCCATTTTGTGATTAGTTGTAAAGCTAAGGGGGATTCTCAGATGCCTCCTAGTCTTGTTCGACTCTAATGTGTTCTTGTGACTTTTGCCTTCTCTCTGGGATGTGTTGTTCTTCTTCAAGAGTCCTAATTCTTTTCACTAATGTTGAGATGAGATCTGCAGGTATAGGGCCTCTTGGCACTTCCTCATTTCTAGGGACCTCATTTCATATGTTGTCACGGTGCAAGCATAACTATCGATGAACAAGAAACAAATCAGATGAGGCGATAACAAAGATGAAGACTGAGACCTCAAAAGCCTCAAAAACTAGCAAAAAGGGGCCCTCTGACAAGAATAGAGTTGGGGAAGGAATTAAAGAAAGAAGAGATTCAGATAGAGGAAGCTACTATAAGTCTTGAAGATGTTCTCAAACACATAACAATTGACTAAAATATGAAACCCATAGCTCAGTTGTATGATGAATACAATGATCCAGACAAGAGAATTATTGAGATTGTTTTTGTAGAATATCTAAACATCTACAACAAGGCCCTAATTGAAATTATTACTGATCTACTACATAGCCTGGGTAACGTAATGAGTACAAGAAAAGAAACAACTATGGCAAAAGATGTTGAGTTGAGAGAGCACTCCTTGATACAATTATGTCCAGGGATCACTCCTAAGGAGAAGATCAAAATCTCAAAAGAAATTAAAGATGCCTTCAAAACCAAGAAAAGAATGAACTTGTTGATGTTGGGAGAAACTGACAAAGTGGTTAAGGAAACAGAGGAAATCATTCTAGTAGCATTATAGAAAAACAATATTCCCACTATATGTGACAACAAAGAAGCAAATGATGAGGACATATCTCTATAAAAAATAAGCCAAAATCAAGAATCTGAAAAGAGTGATCAAGTCCACAGCATTAATGCAGTGGATATGACAGATCAAGGCAATATTGAAACTAATTCACCTTTTGTATAACAGGATAAAGGTGAAGAGATCAAGGAAGAGAAGAAGGACTCCACTTTAGAGAAAAAACACAGATCAACACGAAAATAAGGGCATAGAATCTCTGGATCAAAGTTGAGGAGAAATATCAGAGAACGCAAGAGACACTACGGATATCTCTAATAGGCAACAAATGGTAGAGGAATTTGTACTCCCTCAAGGCCCAATCAACTTGGACTCATTGTCATCTTTCCAAAAGCTCAAGCTAGTATGTATGGTTCAGGCCAAAGCATAGGAAGAGTTGTTACAATCACATGGTCAAGATAACAATTTGATAAATGAAACATCTACTATCTTGGAAAAGCTGCTAATGCCATCACTTCAAAGGGATATCTCATTATCCCCTTCTGACAATCTCAAGAAGCTATTAAATTCTGTAAGTATACATTTTGAATCTTTTGAAAAATCTACGGAAGTAAAAGTAAAGAAAGAAATTGATGATAGAATATTTGTTGCGTTGAAGAGCATGATAGATCAAGACAGTTTTTTTAGATAATGGAATTAAGAACATACAAAGTGCTATTGAATAATCCAACAAAATATACAAATTTTGTTCATCCTGGCTAAAGATCACAAAGGAACTATAAGATAAAATCAAAGACTTAGAGCTCAAACTGTTGAACATCTCTAAGACATATAATCCAACAGTCAAGTTAATAAATGCCAAAGAAATATAAGTTGCAAATATCTATAATGATCTAAATACTCTGATGAAGAAAAAGGGAGAGTTCAAAGACAACTTGTGCCACCTAAAAGGATTGATAAGTCCAAAGATTGATTCTATGACCAATTTGGCAGATGAGGCATGAAATATCAAGCACAAATTGACACACCATCGGATCCTTAAAAGGCAGAAAAGATAGTATTTTTAATAAATAGCCACATCCAAATTCTAGAAAGTTCAAGAAACAGATATAATGGAGAGATAACACTAATAAAGACTATCTATAGTGACATTTTACCTTCAAACACAAATTAAGATAAGGATTGTGCTTGTAAATATGTGGTAGAGTATATAAATTTTTGAAATTTTGGAAATTTTGGAATTTGGATCATACCCTTTGCCATTGCTGTCAAAGGGGGAGAAGTGGATCAATGAAAAATGGATAATCAGCTCAGGGGGAGCAAGGAAGCACAATGCACATAGTAAAAGGGAGTAGTCAAGCATTTTTCACTAAGTGTTGCCATCAATGCCAAAGGGGGAGATTGTTGGTAAGAGACACTGCTCCAATATGGATCTATATGTTGTCATTGATGGAAACAAATCTCAAAGATCCTATCACCATGACAGGAAGAGATATCTTCAGAAGAACATATTAGATTCCAAGTTTGGTTGTCATGAAATGGATAAGTATGGAAAGTATGCAAAGAAGAAGACAGAAAGTCAGCAAGTATGCCTCCACAGATAATGATCTGGTAATGCTGTTTAAGTACGATGTTTGTTGATGTTTGATAATATTATGCCTTAGAGATTAAGTCCTTATTCTCTCCAGAATTCATCTTGAAGAAATGTCTACGTTCGAGAAAGCAAAGGTATATCAGGAACAATGAACAGGGTCTAGTGTAGAGGTCTGCATTCCTCCATAGTTAAGTATTTCATTATGTAGTTTTGAGGTGTTGTAAAGACTTATATGAAATGTCTTATTCCAGAGTTAGGTCTAAAGTTCACTGGAAGGATAGATACAAGTGGCTAAGTATTAGCATAGTCTTTGATAGAGACAGAGTCTAAGTTTTGATGGTCCGCATTTCTCCTCAAGATGATATAATGCCTCGCAATTCTAAGGGTAAGATTGGGAATATATAAAGAGTCCTTGAAATTATTTGGAAGGTGTTTTGAGATCCTCAATAAAAGTTCTAAGTCAGCAGATGAACCAGTTAACCATGCACTTGAGGAACAAGCCGACTGGTGAAGAAAACCCTGATGCGGAGAAGAGTTAATATGTGAAGGATCCAGTTAAGTGATTGAGTGGTTAGAGTTGACCCATGTGAATATGTTTGGGCAAAGATTTGGGTCCGTGCAACATATAGTGCATTGGATTGACCTGACAAGGTACATCTTTTTATGTACACATTTCATTCTTGGATGCCGACCTGACTATGGATCAAATCATGATGCGGATATATATGAGAAATGAATTTTAGTTGTGTGTAGAGTAGTTATGAGGATAATAATGAAAATATGTGAATAATAGAGCAGTAACATAGATAAGAGAGAATGAAGACCTGGATTCAGAGTTCAAGCATTTAACAGCTGCACTTGGCATAAAGGCAGATGCTTAAGCAGTATGTAGTTTCCTGTTGGAGAAAATTATTATAGTGAGCAGGCAGTGAGATTTCATTAGGGTTTAATAGCCCTTAGGGTTTAACAACCCTTATTGTAATATTTCTAGGTTTAGGGTTGAGGCAGTGAGCCTACTAAACTTAGTTGTACATCATGGTTATGAGCCAGCATGTTCTAGGCCCATGGAGTGACCAAGCCTGAACATCATTTTTTAAAAGATTCAAATATATACTTGAGAGCTAATCCTCTCCATGGTTTTTCCCTCCTTTGGTTTTCCACATAAATTCTTGGTGTTATGTGTCATGCTTTTATCGATATTGTTTAGTTGTATATTTTGTTTCTATTGGATTATTCTTTTGAAATGGTTAAAAGTAAAAGTATAAGAAAAGAATTATAGAACACTAATTCACCCCCCCTTTCAGTGTTCCTGATAATCAACAGATCCAAGGTCATCTAATTCCAAAGTTCAACCCTCTTATAGTACGCATTAGGAGCATAGATTGACCAAATGCCCAGAACCAAGCCACCTACATCTAAAGTTAACCAAATGCATCTATTACAAGGTGAATGTCTTGAATCTCTAAGAAGATTTTCCCATTTCCTATTTCATACAATGGAATTACCTCCTTTGCCTCTCTCATGTTTGGTGGTGAAAGCAATGGCCTCTCTCTACACAAATCTTAAGGTGTTTTCCATCATAAACCTGTCAGCTTTAATTTCTTGAATCATCAGGATGTCCATATCCTTGTTCTTATTGCAAAAGTCTCTAACAACATACTTTCTGTTTGGGGACTCTAAACCTCTAACATTCCAACTGAAACAGTGAATGTTCTTCATCTAAAATTCTTTTTAGGTGGATTTGGGGTTCTCCCCTTTCCTAGTGCTATCAAAATATTTAGGAATAAGATCATCCTTTCCCTTCTTTCCTGGTTTTACTGAGCTATTGGTTCTTCTCATATTGTTTCTTTTCTTACCTTCCTCTTCTGATTTATTTTCTTCTTGTAAGTTATTCCCCTTTTCTAGCCTCCCCTATGAGATCCTCTTATCTCCAATAGAGGCAAAAGCTGCTTTCATGTTGCCTTGTTTGTGAAGTTTAGAATCTACCCCTCAAGGATATGCCTCTTTCCTCTTTTTTTAGAACTCCTCCTTCAACTTATCTAAATTATTCCTTTTCTTTGCTACCTTTCTGATCTTGGCTAGGGCCAATTGCTAGGCATTTTTCCTCCTCACATTTATAAAACCATTATCAGAGTTATAGCCTTGAATATTATTGTCTGGTGCCTTGGTTTGATCCTCACTAAATTTACCATCTTCAAACTGAGTGTTAGCATGAAGCTGAGTTTCTTTAATTTGAGACACAAAGGATGGGTCCTCTTCCATCAAGCTTTCATTATCATTTTCCTCCATAGAGAATAAACTAAGATTGCCATCCTAAGTGTTTTTAGAATCCCCATCATCTTGGGTATCACTGCCTAGGACAATAGAAGCCAGTCCCCTAGTGTTTGGTATAGCATTAGTTTTAGAACTCTCTTCCTTTCTATTTGTTTTCTCCTTCCCAAATTTAGGATTACTAATTTTCCTAGATTGGTTATTCAAAGAATCGAGGGGAGGCCCCTAGATTCACTATCCAAGGCCCCCAAAGCCCTAGATTCACATTGATTGGCAACATTCTTATCTTTGGCTTCAAAGCCCAAATTGTCTTTTTTGCATTCTTGTTAATGACAAGGTAGTCCCTCCTTTGATGACAATCCATTTTACATAGAAAACATGAGCTTAACCCTCCTAACCTAACAATTTCACAACGAATGATTTTGTTCTCCCAGTTTATTTCAACAATATCTAGTATTTGTGTCTCCGTGTAAAAGGCCACTAATAGTCTTGCATCTAAATGAGGAAGAGTAGTTCTAGTTTCATCAATCTTTAGAATTTTCCCAAAAGGTTTGATAATATGAGGCAGGATGTTCCAGAATTGAACAAGAGCATTTTTGACCAATACCCACCTAGGTATCAAGCAAAACTGAATTTCCTTATGAGTAGTGTCCAAAGAACAAGCAAAAGCTTTAAATAAAGCTGACGCAATATTCCAAAAAACAAATTCTACAACCCTCCTTTGCATATGATGATTTTTAAGGAATATGACAAAAATGCTTGCTTGATCCTATAACTAGTTAAAATTTTTTTATGGAGGGCAAGCCAAGAAAAAGCTTCGGATTTGGGTAAAATAGCTTCATTCCAGCAAAGATTAATAGGCCAGTCTACCTTCAAGCTAAGCGTAGCACTTCTACAACCTTCCTTTACTGTGTAAGATCCTGACTTGGCTTGTGTCTAGATGATTTCATCTTCCACATTTGCAAAGACAACCATCCTTTTGTCCAATAACATACTCAGTGTTCTCTTTTGATTACATGTGAAGTCACAGTCTTGAGTGCTTTTCCAAGTGATTTTCTAACATCTCGAGCCCCCTTCAATGACCCAATAGTCCATCACCTTCAAACCCCAATGACTTTTTAGATACTCCTTGGCTTCATAAAGATCCTCCCAACCTAAGAGTTTGGGCTCCCCATTCCAAGAGTCCTTCCAAAAATCTACTTTTTGCCCAGAAACCCAAGAAAGCTGAGGCAATAGAATCTCCCTGCTCTTCAAGATAAAATTCCAAATGGCTGAGCCACATGGGGGATTCTTGACCGTAAACATTCTCTCCTTTTCCACAGAGTCTAAATATTTGAGTCTCATCAAACGAGCCAACTTTTATTTAGTTGGCAGAAATCAAAGCATCAACATTTGTATGCAACGTTTGATGGAGTGCGTGGGAAGATTTGACTTCATTCCATTGCTTAAGTTAAAAATTGATAATATATTTTCATTTGTATTGTCTTTTGACAAGCTGCAACTTACAGAGTGTAGTTGAAGTCAAACAAAAATGTCATGAGACCACGTTCCTTGAAGGTCGACTTGGCAAATCATGGCCTTCACAAACAACAGAAAATAATAATAATCTTTTGATTTCTTTTTGGCCGCGGCTTGTTGGATTTTGATTGAGTCATGAAATTAAAATCAAAATCAATTGCCTTGGGGAGATTAAATAGTGTCAAAGCCACTAATAAAAGATGTAATATGTTTTTTGAGGTGTCACCAGAGAGGGAAGTTGAATAGATGGAATTCCTTCAATTTTCATTTTTCCACAGCAATATAAAAACCAACGACTGGGATAAAAAGTGGGTTGGCTACCAAAAGTTAGTAAAAATTAAACAAAGCTGTGTGCAGAGGGGGTGGATACAAAGAAGAGTAAGAATTCCTTATAAAACAAAGCAATTTGAATTGTACAAAAAGAATGAAGAGTGAAGTCAGTTGATAGTTGATTGAAGGGTTGTGAAAAGAAGTGTCGAGAATAATAGACGTGTGTTGTAGAGAATACCAGAGGCTACGTTGGAGGGAGAACAACTTGGTTTTTTGCCACAAAGCATTTGAATAGATATAAGCTTCATTTAAGCACAAATTCATTGTATTTGCAGTGAAAAACTTGAGTAATAAACCATTGAAGGCTGCCAGTAATAAATTCATTTGAGTTGTGATAAATGAATGGTGAATTCGCACAATTTTGGCTTCCTATAGATGTCATATTTACGTTTACATTGCCCAGATTGCATACTTTAAGTGTTATCTTTAAAAGTGGATATGATTTAGTGATGTTGAGTTCTTCTTGTGATCAATTTGGTGATGTATTGCTGCTAGCGTTGGTTGTCTGGTAAGACCGTGGTGTAGGGGCATCAAGGCCTCAGAAGCATATCTTTTGTCATTTTTGGTTTTAGGTTTGTTAGAGTGTTTTGGAGTCTCATAAGGTCATTTTTGACCATTTAGAATCATATGAGTTCATTTTTGGTGTTTTAATTGGGTTTTTGATTTACAAGTGTAAAGTTGCCAAATGTTGCTAGGAGTTGTCATGCAACTTGGACAAGTTACCAAAAAAAAAAAGAAACTATTGCATGCAAAAAAGAAACTGTTACTAATCATTGGGATCAGTTGTAAATGGAGGAAAACACCTTCAAGTGTCAAAGGGAAGTGTGAAAACCTGATTTTTGAAGTTCTTGGTTAATGAAAGCAAGTTTTTTCCTATGATTTTTAATGTTCCAGTCTGTTCTGCTTCATTGTATGGCCTATACGGCCCATTTAGTGATCAGAAACTTATTGGAATTCATTGGCATGTGATTCTAATTTATTTTTATTCTTGTTGCATTGATTTTCATTGAGTTTTTAGTAAGTTATTGCATTTTTCCTTAAAACTGCCAAAACCATACCTAGGGTAACTAGTGAGGCAAAATAATTATGTAACTCGGCCTCCAACCGTGGGAAAATCACAAAAATGGGTGGGAAGGTCTGTAATAATTTAATCTAACATGTTTTAAGTTTACAGGGCCCCAAGACAAAGGTAGAACGTGTTTTCTTTCACCATTAGGTATGATTTCTGAGTGTATCAGGCCCTCTAGCAGCAATGAAGGCAATTTTGAATGAAATAAGGAGTGATTTGGGTTCTTTGTGATTGGTGACAGTTTTGGAAATGTATGAAGAGGTCTTGTAGACCTGTACCATGGGGTTTTGAGCATTTTTTAAGGGTTAATACAAGTCATTTTATGACTGTCCCAAGAGGAGTGTTTTTGCAGTCATAAGCATGGTGCTAGTGTCCAAGCAAGTTGGTGCTTTGAATGAGTCTTGGTAGTTAATACCTGATGGAAAAACCTTTGAAATTTTGTAAGGAGTCCTCCAAGTCAGTGGTTGAGGGTTTGAATCAGTCTTTATTAATTTGGCTTTAGGCCATTAATGTTGACTTTCCTAGTTTGAATAACAGAAGTCTTTTTAGCCTCATGAATTGTTGCATTGTTGAGCCTCCACAAAGAAGTTGTTTTGAACATTCAAGCCTCAAGACAAGTCTGCCACGAAGTCTACACTACTCCAAGGTGTGTTGAATCAAGCCTCAAGAGTTCAATGATTAGGGTATAGAGTGGAGCACTTAGGTGCATCAAATGAAGTTGGTGTAAGAACCTCATCATTTTGAGTTGTATTCCTAAAGAAGGTCCTTCCTCTACATCAGACCATCAAGCTAGGTTGCATCAATTGTCATACCATAATTTTCTAGATCCAAATACCTAGTAACATATATAAATATATAGACATAACATGATTGTTCTAGGGGATGCTACTACTTCTTTCATAAGAGAAGAGTGCTACTCTCCATCAAAAGCATGGGAAGAGTTAATCTAAAAAACTATTAGAGATAAATACTAATTAGTTTTTGACTTCTCTCGTCATCATTAAGGGATTAAGTATTAGTTCAATTGTAATTAGGATTAAGGGTTGAGGATTAAGGGACTGTAATGAACTGTTAACCCCACTGCCACATGGACATTCATCTGAATGACTATGAAGTCTTTAAAATATGGGTGTTGCAGCAATTGAAGTCCTATTCCATACCCAAAAGCAATTATCACGTTCATCCATACATTTTGTATATGTATGAACTACAATTATCACTAATCAATTCATGGTGATAATCAACATATCTCATGTGTTGAATAGTGATGAGGCAGAGTATCATTTATTACAATATTTCTATAGTAATGACGTTGCACAAATATCAATTCCCAATCATATCTATCTCAATGCCCTTGACAAGATAATAGGCAAGAACCCAAATCTAAAATGTCATTCAGTGTAATTTATATGTTTATATCATAATAATACTCACATGCACACACATATCAATGATAGATGCACCCTAGTCAATACTACCTAAAAACCACAAAGTTCGTTCACATATCATACTCAACAACATATGGAATTATATTAATGTGGTTATTGTGAAGAAATATGATCACTGTCCATTTTGCACATATTAGTTCACATAGTAAAAATACTAGGTTCTAATTCAACTACCATTATAATTACCCTCATAGATTTCATCATTTGCAACAGTTAGTCAAAATCAACTCTTTAAAAAGGATCACCATGCCCTATTGAAATGATAAGGTTCCCATTAGGATAAGTTAATAGAGTCAACTAGTAAAGAGTGGTTCCAAAAGGCATGTATATTAATAATTCCTACAATGTTAGCTCATCAACCAAGAGCTCTCAGTTAAGGTCTTTAACTATTTCTAGTTAACCTCCATACCTTATACCTAACCACTAATATCATGCAAAATATAGTCCTTAACATGGTGAAACAACACATCCTATATCATGAAACCTAAAATATCAGTCACTAACATACAAAAATTAAACCATTAGAGTGTTTTAATACAACATGTTACAAGTGATCATATGAGTTGTAGCCTAAACCAATATAGGGTGACCTCCTCCTTAAAGATTAGCCACTGATGCACAAAGGTAAGACATTTATCTCCTCAAGCCTTCAACCAATGTTCTATATGAAAATAAGTGTATCTAAGGGAATGAGTGGCTAATCAAACACTAATAAGTTTATAATTCTCTAATTCGTACCAAAAAAAATCAACTACATGGGTAAGCTATTCCATTCCAAGGTGTGTCCAACCTTCATAGCGTAGTTGTTAGTTTTAAGATTCCCTAATTTAGATATCTTGGTATACCAGCATTAGCATATCATACATGTCAATGTGAGATTACTCTAATCAACCCATATAGTTCAAGTATGGATCTAATTTCATGGATGTAATTTCTCAATACAAAGAACTATGATTTTTTATAGCTCAAGAAACACTCTAAGAATGTGATTGGAGATGAATAGCATAAGAGACTATAATAAAACATTCATCTTAGTAATAAAAATTCAAGACATCTATTTATTTTAGGGATTCTCATTTTAAAAGCAAGGGGCTTTTCGTAGTAGGTATTTTGAAGATATAAAATGGATGGTGATGATGATGGAAGGTCTTTATGTTAGCACTCTATAAATTTTCAATGTTGCTAGAATAACTTCTCTTTTGGAACTTGTTAATAACTTGCCTTGGTTCAAAATGGTTAAGATTAGTTAATGCTCTCCTCACCTGCTACGCGTTGCTTTATGTTTCTCCTACCTAGACTCTTGGGACCTTTTTCAGTACATTTTTGCTTGTGCCGCTATATTGGATATGTATGTTTAAATGTATGTATTTTTTGGGGGCCTTAATGGTTGGATGCGGCCCCTCTCTCATATTTAATATTTAATATTTAATATTTAATATATAAAAAATATATAATAATATATATTTTAAATGGGCACAATAAATCGAGTGCCTTCCCTTATCTTCACATGTCGGCTGCTGGGGGATTAAATAAAACCATATATATGTTCCTCCTTTGTTACCACCGTTATTCAGTCGTACGTAGTTTGGTTGTTAATATAGCAGTATTTATTTTGTTAAATCCAAGAGGGGTTTGAGGAGGTTTAGAGAAGAAGAAAAAGATGCAGATTTTCGTGAAGACCCTAACAGGAAAAACAATCAGTATTTATTCTATCATGTTCATAATTTGAGCCTTTATAATCATAACAATTTTAAATTGGTGCATTTGGATCAGGCATCACATACCCATCGAAAGGAGTTTCAGGCTCCCTTGAGGCAATGTTCCCTAAGTTTAAATCTAGTTCTGCCATATTTGGGGGTGTCATAAACACCATAAAATAAATGGAACAAGTGAATGCGAAGATGGAAATAATGAACGATGTAGGAGCATCCCTAGTTCAAGAGCAATCTTGCATTAACCAAAAACATTTGTATTTTAGTTTGATTACATTTCAGTTTGTTTCTTTCATTTTCCAATTCAATTCAAGTAGTTCAATCAGTAGTAGTTTCTATATTTTGGTCTGCATTCTATGACAATTGCATTTAAGACCTTGCAAAGCTAGACTTAGAATCTAAATTCATTGATGCTCAACATATCCAGAATTCAGAGGATTTGGATTAAGTACTAGAAATATATTGCTATCAGAAGATCAACTATTTTCTCATAACAGAGTGTCCTAATAGTCTTAGATAATCAGCTAAAAGAGAAGACCTACAAAGTATTTCAAAACCTTTGAAGCTTACTGACACATCATTCCATGTTTGGTTCATAGCTGACCTTCCATGAGATCTGCACATCATTCCATTCATTTGTGGAGTTTAATTCATTTAGGTCTGACCTATTTGTGTACACACGTTACATCTCTTCATTGGTGTTTGTGATCTTCCTTGGCTAACGTGGAGGAATCTTTGGTTTTGGAGATGATATATATTGATGTAATAGATGCCTAGGAAAGAAAGTGATAATCATTATAATAAGTTCATAGTTTAGATTTTGTGCGAAGGAGCTTCAAAGCTACATCTTGTGTATATTCTGCTATTCTATAATTAGGCCTGTGAGCCCTAATTATAAGCCCGCATTTTGTCGACCAATCTGTATTTGAATTCTATAATATACTGAATGACTAAATCTATATTTTCTTCATATCTCTGAGTTGTTTCCATTGTGTTTACTCTTGTTGCATGGTCTAGACAGTTCATTCTATGAACCCTCCTACCCTGACCGCACCAAGTGGTATCATAGCGAAAGTTCAAATCTATGGGAGTGAATTGAGTGAATTAGGCGAAGGAATTCTGTAAGATCTTGCTGTGGACCATTTGCTGAATCTGAGGTAGGTTACTTGTGTCACAACCAATCACCGATTGTGAGGTAGTTCTCACCTTGTAGCCCGATCATGGAATTGAGGCAGTTTGCACTTGATCTGACAAAGATGCCACCGAGGAGAGTCCTTGCTGTTGGAACAATGGCTAGAAGAATGGATGAGCTGATGGAAATGATGAAAATAATGAGAATTTGATTGGATGTTGTCGAGGAAGATAGGCAAAGAGGATTGACATCTAGACCTAATGTTGAAAGTGATGATGAAGAGGAATTTCAATCTATTGAACAAATTGGCGAAACCCTAGGACGTGATGAAGAAGAAGAATCAAATCAAGTCAAGATGTTGCAAGCTATTTCAAAGATTGGGAAAAGACCTAGAGTTGATGTACCAAACTACACTGGCAATTGGAACCCTGAAGAGTTGATTAACTATATAAATGGCATGGAAGAATACTTTGAGTATGAAGAAATTGAAGATTCAGAGAAGGTGAAATTTGCAAAGACAAAGTTGAAAGGACATGCTACTTTATGGTGGAAAGAATTTCAGTTGGATAGGAACATAAGAGGAAAAGAAAAGATTACAAAATTAGATAGGATGGGGACAAAATTGAAGAATCAGTTTGTACTTGCTGACTATGAGTTGGAGCTATTGAAGATATTGCAGAGCCTAAGACAAAAGGAGAAATCTATGAAGGAATACACTAAAGAATTTCATAAGATGATAATAAGGATAGGACATAGTGAAGCAAGCAAAGAGAAAGTGGCTAGATACAGCAATCGACTAAGATTGAACATTCAAGAGGACCTGAGTTTGGTGAGGATGACAACGCTTGAAGAAATATATCAGTTTTCCCTGAAGGTTAAAGAAAAGTTGAATAAGAGACATGATCATAGATAGGGAGGCAGAGGATGTAAGTTTTAGAGAGGTAGAACATTTTCTAGAGAAGAGAATCTTATGCGAAACATAACAGACAAGATAACACATTTAATAAAGAAGATAGAGATAATAATGAATACCGGAGAGATGAAATAAATTTCTACCGTAGAGAAAACCCTAGTGCATACTAGAGTGAAGGATACAGAAGAGAAGGAAGAGGAATTGATAGGAAAACATTTAGAGGAACCTATTTCAAGTGTAGAGGTGAAGGACATAGAGCATTTGAAAGTAATTAGGGGAGTACAAGCAAGAGGATAGAGAATAGTGGAAGAGCAGCCTATGTGGAAGAAGAGCCTATTGGATCACCGAGTTCAGTTGGTAAAATTGAGAGAGTTGAATCCCTTGTGATGAGGAGAGCACTATTTCAAGTAGAGACAAATGAGGAACCACTAGAGAGGAAGCATTTGTTCAGAACTAGATGCAAATCAGGAGGTAAATGTTATAAAGTTGTAATTGATAGTGGTATTTCTGATAACCTAGTTTTGGAAGAGATGGTGACTAAGCTAAAGTTGGAGAGACTGAAACACCCTAAGCCCTATCAGATAGCATGGATTTAGGATGATCATAAGGTACTGGTGAGTGAGCAATATTTGGTGAAATTTCATATTAGATCATATCATGATGAAGTCTTGTGTGATATTGTGCCTATGGATGTTTGTCATATTTTGTTTTGTAGACCTTTACAGTATGATGGAAAAGCTATACATGATGGGAGAAAGAATACATATACTATAACCTCAAATAGGAAGAGAATTACTTTGATTCCTTGGAAGATGATCCTAAGAGGGAAGCATGTGGGACTGCTAGACTATGTTTGGTAGATGGAAGAAAATTTCTGGATGATTTGAGACATGAGAATATGTGTTATGCTTTGATTCCTAAGAAGCCTGAAACAATGAAGAGGGAAACTAAAGAATCACAACTAGAGGAGATAGCTGACTTGTTGACAAAGTATGAAGACATCATATTAGAAAATGTACCTGAAGGATTGCCACCAATCAGAAGTATCAATCATCACATGGATCTTATACCGAAATCTAGTTTGCCTAACAAAGCAACACATAGAATGACATTGGCAGAGAATGAATAATTGAATAGACAGATACAAGAATTATTGAGGAAACGTTTGATCAGAGAATGCTTAAGCCTTTGTGCAGTACTTGCAGTGTTAGCACCTAAGAAAGATGGAGAATGGAGAATGTGTACAGACTCTAGAGAAATAAATAAGATCACAATTAAGTATAGATTTCCTTTACTTAGGATGGATGACATTATGGATTGTTTGAGTGGAGCAAAATATTTCACAAAGATAGATTTGAAGAGTGAATAGCATTAGATTAGAATTAGAGAAGGTGATGAATCGAAGACCACTTTTAAAACAAATGAAGGATTGTATGAGTGGTTAGTGATGCCCGTTGGATTGACAAATGCACCTAGTACTTTCATGAGGTTGATGAATGAAGTTTTGAAGAAATTCTTGGGTAATTCTGTTATTAGATACTTGGATGACATTTTGATTTTCAGTAAGTCAAAGGAGGAACATTTGCAGCACCTAAGACAAGTATTGTAGAGACTAAGAGAAGAGAAAGTGTTGATAAACCTTAAGAAGTGTAGTTTCATGATGGAAGAACTAGTGTATTTGGGATTTGGGATTTTTGCGGAAGGATTGAAGATGGACCCTGAGAAAGTGAGAGAAATTGTTGAATGGCCTACACCGGAGAGCATTGGAGAAGTTAGATCATTTCATGGATTGGCTAGTTTCTACTAGAAGTTCATCAAAAATTTTAGTTCAGTATGTAACCCTATGACAGAGACCATGAGAGGTGATAGAAAAGATTTCAAGTGGACATTCGGAGAAGACAAAAGTTTTGAATTGTTGAAGCAGAAAGTGACAGAACAACCTGTTTTGGCATTACCAGATTTCAAAAAGGTATTTCAAGTAGATTTTGATGCAAGTGGGAATGCAATTGGAGCAATGTTAAATTAAGAAGGTTAACCTGTAGCATATTTCGGTGAGAAGTTGAATGATGTAAGGAGAAGATATTCAATTTATGATCAAGAGTTCTATGCCATAATTCAATCCTTGAAGAAGTGGAGACATTACTTGTTGCCTAAGAAATTTATGTTGTATATAGATCATCAAGCTTTGCAATATTTTAATAGTCAAGGTAAGTTGAATTAGAGACATATGAGATGGGTAGAGTTCATGCAGAGTTATACTTTTGTATTAAAGCATAGGAGTGGGAAATCAAACAAAATTGCAAATGCATTGAGTAGGAGAAAGAACTTGCTGACAAAGATGAGAGTTGAAGTGTTGGGTTTTGATGAGTTGAAGAACATGTATGGGGAAGATCTTGATTTTGTAGAACCTTGGAAAGCATGTAAGGAACCTATTGTGATAAATAGAAGTAAGTGGTTGGACTATTTCATTCAAAATATATGTTGTTCAGAGAAAATCAGTTGTACATCTCTAGAAGTTCAATGAGAGACAATCTGATATAACAGAAACATAGTGGTGGATTGGCAGGATATTTTGGTATTGATAAGATAGTGGCCTTGGTGAGTGAAAATTACTTTTGGCCTCATATACATAAGGATGTATTTTGGGTAAAATTGGGATTGTTCAATGTTTTAGTAGTTAGATGTTTGAATCTACCTTTCACCCTTAACATTCAAGGACCTAGGGTCGAGTGGCAATCTACTATCATACCCTAGGTCACTATGAGATGTAGGGAAACTTGGATTGCGATGTTTAATTATCAATTTTCCTTCTCTTATGCTTAATTGACCATTAAAACCCTAATTATGTAAAAATGACAGTAAACAAATGAATTACAAAAAAAGCCCTTGCGGAAGGATGTAAAATATCAAATCATAGAGTACCTATTTTTGAACCTCTGAGGTAGAAAAGTTAGGGACACAGGAGCGGGCACATATTCCAAAGCCCTAATTTCTATCGAGATTTGGAAACTTAGTCTACAACTCTTTTCTATTGATCTGGAGATTTTCCTGTCATGGAAGTTGGAGGACTAATGAGCAAGTGCCCTAGTCAAGGGGGTAGATTTTCTTCCTGTTCTAGAATTCTGACACTTCAAGATGTCTTCTTGCAATTTCACTTTGTCTAGCTCTTCAACCTGTAACCTGGAACCATTAAAACTTTGGGAGGGGGTTGTTGTGTTTAGGAGCTTACCTCAGTCAAGCCCCACAAACACCTTTGTCAGATAGAGAGTGCATTCCCTTGTGAGGCAAAGGCAAAATCCAAATGAAACAATGATTGAAAACACAATAAATGTCACCTTGTAGTGAAGATCTCATGGGAGGAAGATGCTCTTCATTCCATGAGGAAATGGATGCTCAAATCTGCAAATACAAACACATAAACAACACAAATCTACTCTTGCAATACAATGAAAGCCTTGAATCACTTCTAGAATGCCAATGCTCATGAATGTAATCTCTAATTGTAATATAGTTTCTAATGAATGCCTAAACATGTTTTTGTATGCAACTACAAGCATTGCCGCCAAGATTTCATAAATTCAAACTTACCGTGTTGGCCTAGGGACCAAATAATGGTCATAAACCAACACTTAATATTTGGGCTTGACCCAAAATAGGGTAGGACTAGGGCGCAGGTGGCCAAGTTGTCCCCCCCCCCTATTTTGGGTAGGGTTAAGCTCAAGAGATCCTCCTAGGTCCAATTTGACATGATACCTAGGGTTCATTCCATCGAGATGCCAAATTATGAAGTAAGATATCCTAAATGTACACTAAAGACCTTGGAGCTAAACCTTATGAGGGAAAATCCCCCAAGGGGACATTTTTTGACATTACATTTAGTCCCCACTTTAATGTATGTATAAACATGAGGCCAATACATGCATTAAAGTACGGTCACAAACACAGCAAACATGCCAAGCATGGAGAAGACACACCAATCACATAGAAGATAGTATAATCATGCAGAACACCAAGAAGATAGTTACAGTCACGCAGAACACGGAGAAGATAGTAAATGCATAGAAGACATGTTAATGCATAGAAAACAAGCATGATTCCTTTTCTTTTTTTTCTCATATATATGAAATGCAAATGCAAGTACTGGAAAGTAAACAAACCTCCCATAATGCAGGAAGCACTCATCATGCTAGTCTTTATACTACATATACAGGGCAACACACATGACAAACACACACACTTGAAGACATGGAAAAAACATGATAGACAAGTGATGGTGTGTTCCCTATTTCTAGGCTCATCACCATCTCAGGCACATTATAGGCACACATCGATGATTGGGATTCACCACAACAATCACCCAAAACACACTTAAGGGTTGAGTTAGTCATAGAACCACTCCCTGCCTCCACATAGGACTTTTGAAAATGACAGGATGATGTAATCTGCTCTAAGAAATACACCATCCTTGCCTCTACAGAGGGCTTAAGATAAAAAGGATATATGTGATATCCTGCCTCTACAAAGGGCTTACATGATTGATTAATTGCAAACAAACTCAGGATACAGGAAGCACTCATTGTGCTAGTCTATAAACTACATATGAGGACAAGCACATTGCTAACATCTACAACAAACAATTTACCTTATATATGCCCCCACCTTAAGGTGGTTGATATCAGGTATCAATATCAAGCACGTTAAGGTAGGAAAAAAACACACAAGGGAACACAAGCTCTTGCAAAGCCTATGTACCCCAAAGGTGACATGTACTTCATGATCACTAAATGTTCCCACAAACACATCCCTTCAAGAAACATGTTAGTGTCTACAACATCATGATAGACAACAACATCAATCCATATGAAATATGAGGCATGCAAGATTCAAGGTAGACAAAGTGCACGAATCAACACTATTGTTATGATTTGTAAATGAGATAGAACACCATAAAAATCACTATGTGAAAAGCATGAGTGCTTCCACTAGCCAAGTGTCAGATAAAATATACAACCCCATCGTCATATTAGGAACTAAGTCCATTTTTTTATTTCTCTCAAAAGGGACGGTAGGTCCACAAGAGTATAAATATTTTTCATCATCCACCCGCTAGGTGGAAACACTAGAGGAAGGGAAACAACAAATCAAAGAGGAGAAACAAGTGTCTTAGGTATAGTCACGTAGGAGGGTGCCCACAAGTCACCAACTGCAATGCTATGTGTGTAAGACACAACACACAACAATAAAATTAGAGAGGGAGGCAATATAAAAGAATGATGATAAAAATAGAATAAGGTCACAAATGAGGTAGTCTCCTAGTATCTCAGACCTTACGAAGAATTTGATGTCATCCCAGGAGGCCTAAACAACACATAACACATCACGGGGGAAGCACATCACGAGAGAGAGAAAGGGTTAGAGATACTAACTTGTTAGGGTACCATCGTTAAGAATATTCATATCTAGGATATCTATCATGTTGTTTTGATCTTGTTGAATTAACATTAAGTGTAGGATGACGGGAGCCTTTCTTTTCCTTAAAAGGATTATATCCATTGCCACTTGAGTAATGTGTTGAAGCAGATTCTATAGGTACTCGAAACCCTTGTTAATTTACACCACATCCCTTACCTTCATATTCATAATTGTTATAAAGGATTTTAAATCCTTGACGATAAAGGGATGTCATTTCCTTAAAAGATGGTGAAGCCTCATAGGTGTCATAATTTGTGGTATAAGTGAGAGTATTGTTTTTATTTTCTACCAAGGGGACTTTAGGTTTCTTAGGTGAGATTGATGCTCTATTTGATGTGTTAAGGATATTAATTCTGTATTCTCCTATACTGCAAGGATTAAAATCCAATAGGCTGCAATCATCACTAAAGAGCACATTCAATGTTCTGGAGTCTTGCATAACATTACTCATTGATAGATCACCTCACAAATTGTTTAAGCTCATATGGTTGTAAACTATTGAAATATGGTAGGGCAAAATACACATTGCTACACCATCAAGGCACAACAATATCAAAACATAAAATAATATATTAATGTCATTAAGATGATTTTACATTTGAGTGCATTGGCTTTATAAAAGCCTCTTCCCTTTGACTATTTTATAACTACCTACATAACATCTAAACAGGAATGTAACTCCCACAAACTATCATTTATTTAATATGCATAAACTAACCTATAAATGCAAATTTAACAATGTAATACCATTGTTACTATGACTATTATGCCAACATTCCCCCCTTATTACATCGTTCCTACAATAGTACCAAGGGACCCCCCTGAATGCTAATATACCCAATAAAGCTGATTACATAATATGAATACATATTTTATAGAAGATCCTCTCCCAAAGAACAAATCCTTAACCAAGAGAGGCTCCATCATATTGTATCATCTACCCTCAGAAAGGCATAGCTCCGAGTTGAGTTCTTGAGCTCTTTAGTCCTGAACTCTCAAATCACAGAGTCTTGAATTATTTGACAACAATCCCTAAGAGATGCGACAGATCTCTATCATTGTCTAGTGACTGCGAAAGGGTATAATTCTTTATCATATACTCTAAAGCTTGCTAGACAACAATCCATATTGAGCTCAACACCAAATCCAAAACCTGTCTCCAAAACAAAATCTTCACAAAACATACATTCTTCAAATCCGTCAGCATCAACAAAGAAAAGAAAAACAACCAAAACCAAAAATGTTTCTCATGCAAAGCATCATCTCAAAGTGAGAAGCTAACTTGAGATGACAGAAAATCCTCCATCCTTCGATTTCGCCTACCTCCAATATATTCTATTACACCTTACTTAGGTGATGCCATGTGTGAGCCCCTTGAAGCACTGATAGATGTATCATTGATGGTCTCGAGCATACAAGAGTTTAGCCATGTAATAAGGGTGGCCATAATTAAATGCATGAGATTTGGTGTTGAATTCAACCGATAATGTACCCTTACAATGAAAATCCTAACAACTTATTTAAGTTCAAAAAGCCAACTACTTCTCTTTTTCACACCTTATAACACCACTTGAAAAATATAATTGCATAGTTTTAATCATATCACTACTCACAATAAAAATAATGATTTGAAAATCAACTATCCTAGACACATTTATGTGCAAATTTGTTGAATACCATACACTTTAATATCATTTCTCTTATCAACTTTCCAATGCATCAATTGATAATGTAAAATTTAGGGTTTATTTTGAAAACCTCTTCCTTCATTCTTCAATACTACACTTCACATGTTGGAATGAAACTGCACATTATATGGCTGTGAAACACTAAAAAAATATCTACATGCCTCTTCTTGCTAATTTCCAAATGCTTTCCTTATGCAGATAACATCAGTAGAAACTCTTCTTATTTCAAATGCTACCGTAAAGGATTTTGGGCAAGCAATGATATTTGCATGTCTTCTCTTCCATGCAGGCAATCTTCTTAACTAAACTCCTCTACAGGTCTGATACGCCTCTAATTTCATTCTTTAATTATCCTATGTTTTATATCAAAACCCTAACTAGAATGGAAGCCATTTAATATATATATGAAAGTAGAAGCACACACTACTGACCAGAGTCTGAACAATGTTGTTAACGAATTTGTATTCAGCATGTCCCTTTCACATAACATTAAACAAAATTCACACATCACACTGATGCCTTGGAATTAATATGGAATGGCTTCTTTCAATCCAAATCAATCCCTTAAACTTGGCAACTTTAATGATTGACAGAGATCTTCAAAACGTCTTTCAACAACATCTTCAAATGCCTTTCTATGTCTTAAAAACTAGAAGCAGCATTTAACTCACAGGCACAGACTTTTATATTTCTTTGATACCATATTCAAATATGGTAGGGCAAAATGAAAATTGCTACACCATCACGGCACAAAAATATCAAAACATAAAATAATATATTAATGTCATTAAGATGATTTTACATTTGAGTGCATTGGCTTTATAAAATCCTCTTCCCTTTAACTATTTTATAACTACCTACATAACCTCCATACGGGAATATAAATCCCACAAACTAACATTTATTTAATATGCATAAACTAACCTATAAATGCAAATTTAACAATGTAATACCATTGTTACTATGACTATTATGCCAACATTCCCCCCTTATTACATTGTTCATACAATAGTACCAAGGGACCTCCCCTGAATGCTAATATACCCAACAAAGATGATTACATAATATGAATACATATTTTATAGAAGATCTTCTCCCAAAGAACAAATCTTGAACCAAGCAGGGCTCCATCATGTTGTCTCGTCTACCCTCGGAAAGCCGTAGCTCCAAGCTGTGTTCTTGAGCTCTTTAGTCTTGAACTCTCAAATCATAGAGTCTTGAATTATTCGACAACAATCCCTAAGAGATACGACATATCTCTATCATTGTCTAGTGACTACGAAAGGGTATAATTCTTTATCATATACTCTGAAGCTCACTGGACAACAATCCATATTGAGCTCAACACCAAATCCCAAACCTGTCTCCAAAACAAATCTTCACAAAACATACATTCTTCAAATCCATCAGCATCAACAAATAAAAGAAAAACAACCAAAACCAAAAATGCTTCTCATGCAAAGCATCATCTCAAAGCAAGAATCTAACTTGAGATGATGGAAAATCCTCCATCCTCCAATGTTGCCTGCCTTCAATATATTATGTTACACCTTACTTAGGTGATGCCATGTGTGAGCCCCTTGAAGCACTATTAGATGTATCATTGATGGTCTCAAGCATACAAGAGTTTAGCCATGTAATAAGGGTGTCCATAATTAAAAGCATGAGATTGGGTGTCAGATTCAACCGATAATGCACCCTTACAATGAAAATCCTAACAACTTATTTAAGTTCAAAAAGCCAACTACTTCTCTTTTTCACACCTTATAACCCCACTTGAAAAATATAATTGCATAGTTTTAATCATGTCACTACTCATAATAAAAACAATGATTTGAAAATCAACTATGCGGGGCACATTTATGTGCAAATTTGTTGAATAAAATACACTTTAATATCATTTCTCTTATCAACTTTCCAATGCATCAATTGATAATGTAAAATTTAGGGTTTATTTTGCAAACCTCTTCCTTCATTCTTCAATACTACACTTCGCATGTTGGAATGAAACTGCACCTTACATGGCTGTGAAACACTAAAAATATATCTACATGCCTCTTCTTGCTAATTTCCAAATGCTCTCCTTATGCAGATAACATCAGTAGAAACTCTTCTTATTTCAAATGCTACCATAAAGGATTTTGGGCAAGCAATGATATTTGCATGTCTTCTCTTCCATGCGGGCAATCTTCTTGACTAAACTCCTCTACAGATCTGATACACCTCTAATTTCATTCTTTAATTCTCCTATGTTTTATATCAAAACCCTAACTAGAATGGAAGCCATTTAATATATATGAAAGTAGAAACACACACTACTGACCGGAGTATGAATAATGTTGTTAATGAATTTGTTTTCAACATGTCCCTTTCACATAACATTAAACTAAATTTACACATCACACTAATGCCTTGGAATTAATATGGAATGGATTCTTTTAATCCAAATCAATCCCTTAAACTTGGCATCTTTAATGATTGACACAGATCTTCAAAACATCTTTCAACAACATCTTCAAATGCCTTTCTATGTCTTCAAAACTGGAAGCAGCATTCAACTCACAGGCACAGACTTTTATATTGCTCTGATACCATATTGAAATATGGTAGGAAAAAATGCAAATTGCTACACCATCATGGCACAATAATATCAAAACATAAAATAATATATTAATGTCTTTCAGATGATTTTACATTTGAGTGCATTGGCTTTATAAAATCCTCTTCCCTTTAACTATTTTATAACTACCAACATAACCTCCATACGGGAATACAACTCCCACAAACTAACATTTGTTTAATATGCATAAACTAACCTATAAATGCAAATTTAACAATGTAATACCATTGTTACTATGATTATTATGCCAACATAAACAGGTTTTTGCTTTTCAATATGTAAACAGTTATCTGGTTCAAGATCAGTATGAATAGTATGAAGTTTACCTTTGAATATAAATTTTATTGAACGATGCAGGGTGGAAGGGATTGCCCCCAATGCATGGATCCAAGGTCTACCAAGAATCATGTTGTAAGATAAAGAACAAGGCATGAAATGAATCAAGGTATGCACAATCACAGGTCCCACTTGTATAGGTAAAGTTATAGTGCCCATGGTTTGTCATCCCACATTATCAAATCCACAAATGCTAATGCTATTTGGTTTGATTTGTGATGTGTCAGCTTCAATCTTATGTAATAAGTCAATGCCACAAACATTAAGGGCTGATCCATTATCAGTCATAACTGTCTTAACCAATGTTTTGTTTATTTTGATAAAGATTACAAGGGGATCATATTGGTTTTGAACTTTGACTGATGGTAATTCATGTGGTTGAAAGAGAATATTTGTTATTGTTGCATGCATACTATACAATATGGCTGCTACGTCATTAGGCTTAGTAGTAGGTGGCACAATCACCATTTCTAAAGCTTCTTGGAGTATTCCATGGTATGTAGGTGATGTTTTTATTAAATCCCAAAGGGAGATCTTAGCCGGAGTGGCACGAAGTTGTTTGACAAGATCATACTCTTAACCACTTTTATGAGTAACACAAGGTGGTGGAGGGAGCAGAGGTTGAGAACATGGAAGAGAGACAAACACATGCGGTGCTTGCTTAATTTTCTTGTTATTATGGGTATTGTATGTGTGAGTAATCAGATTTTGGTGTGGTTGTTGTAACACATTTTAAACACCTTGAACTGTAATCACTAGTTTTAAGCAAGAAGATGCACTGGGTGCCCCTCGTATAATCATCTTAGGAATATTGCTACAAAGTCTATTAATGATTATTGAATTAACATTGTGTCCCTCTTGATTGCACCCAACATCCATCCCTCAAGTATTTAATGTGAGAGATAAGTCTTTTTTTATTTGAATGTTTGGATCAATGTTTTCTTGTTGAGATGCAAGGTAAGCTCATCGCCTTCTCTTTCTCCTTTTTGCATTTTGAATTTGTTGTGCTTTACGACTTAGTTTTTGTAACATAGGGATTTTCTTTGTCATGGATTTTTGTGTTGTGAAGGAGAAAGCATCATGAGAGACTTTCTCTTCTATTTTAGTTGTAGGAGGCATGATATCTTGTAAAAGTTATGTTTGTTCTTTTGTATGAAAAGTGTTATTGATTTCATCATTTTGCACCACCATACCCTCATGGGAAGGCTCATTTTTCAAAGAACGATTAGAGGCTAAGTTTATGTCATCATTACATGGAGTAGATATTGAATGCATGGGAAAAGTTCTATCACCATCATCTTTTTCCTTGCTACTCATGGAGACTAACTGAGTTAAGCTTTCTAATATCGTAGGATGTTCACTCATGAGGGTTAAAAATTGGTCAAAATCAAGATCTTTGATAAATGCATGCAAAGATGCCATTGAAAAATGATATGAAGATGCCATTTTAATGTAAGATCAGATTCTGAAAAGCTTTTCAAAATTGGTGCAAAAGACAAGTGCAAAACTATATGCACAAATGGCCTTAAATGCTTGATTTCTTTTTGTACTTTTCCAATACAAATAAGTGAAAACAAAGGGTGTTGTAAGAATTTTAGTCAAGAGAAGCAAATTATATGTCTAATATTAGTCTAAAATAGAAATATGATCCTTCACAACACAATCTTGATGCAAATCCAAGATAATGCCAAGCCAAAATATAGTGAAAATGTGTCCAAATAAGCACTTTTTTCACCAAATCTCAATGCAATAGAGCATGAAAAAGGGCGTTGTGAGGAAAATGATAATGGAAATAAAATTATATCAGTAATAACAGCCACTTAATGTCAAAATACCCAACTCAACATGCTTTTAGTGCCACTTAAGGTAAAATCTTAGTGAAAATATAGCAAAAATAGGCTATTTTTCACGGTTTTTCGATTCCAAGACCTAGAAAAAGGGGTGTTGTAATAAATTTTACGAGGTGTAGCAAATAAAATAAATGATATAAGTCACCCTAATCCATAAAATTGATCACAACACACTTGGAGTGCAAACTAGGTCAAACCCTAGGGCAAAAATAGTTAAAATGTGTAGTTTTTCATCAAATTTTCAATGCAAGAGGCCAATAAAAAGGTGTTGTGAGGTTTTTGAGGAGGGAAAACAATTAATTACCCTGATAAAAACCAATTAGTGTAAAAATACCCTTCAAAACATGCCTATGGTGCAAGTTTAGAAAGTTGGTAAGGCCAAATTTAGTGAAAATCAATGTTTTTGAAGCCCTATGTTTTAGATCTTGACACAAAATGCTATATGAATTTTTTTAAGTATAATTTATGATTAAAATAAAATACTCTTAGATCTAAAAATAAATTCCAATCTTTAATATGCAAAATGCCAATGCAAATCTATTGAATCTGCATGAAAATTGCTAGTTTTTGTTGAAATTTTCTATGCAAAATACAAATATTTTAAATCTAATTGAAAACTTACACTAAAGTACAAGACTATAGACAAATTCTAATTTGAATGAGCCTGTAAAATCAGTAGAAAAATCTGAAAGAAGATTTTGCCTACTAACCATAGATTTTGTAATTATTAGGTTTAATAAAAATTGTCAAAATTTCTACAAAAGCCTAGCAAAGTTATGATGAAAATGCAATGCAAATTATTGAAATTTTGTATTTTTCTATATTTTATATCAGATCTGATGAAAAAATCATGAAATTTAGAAAGAATTTATGCAGTTTAGTAACCTATATGAAAGTGCAAGCTAGAGTTACATACCAACGCGATAATCACATTCTTGTGCTCCATTTTATATGATATAAAATCCTTTTTTTCCACAAAGGCGGGCAAATATAAAATTTCTTGCTCCCAATGTATGTTTTTAATCATACAGATTTCTAGCTTCCCTATTATTTTCATTATTTTAGAGGATAGATCTAATTTGTTGGAATTAGATGGGATCTCAATTTTCATGCTACAATTTTAAAAGAAGGAAATTAAATTTAAATGACTAATACAATCTGATTAAAACTCTACAATTCCATTAAAACTTTAGTTTGTTATTTTTCCAGTAAATAGTATTTTCAATATTTTTACCTCTTAGACAAATCATATAAATTTTTAACTTCATTATTATTTTAATTATTATATAAGATAGACCTAATTTGTTAGAATTAGATAGGATTTCAATCTTCTTGCGGCATTTCCAAAAGAGAAAATTATATTTAAATATGATAACACAATCCCATTAAAATATTTGTTTAGTATTTTTTCAACAGATCGGTACTTTTAATGTTTTTAGATTGTAGACAAATCATATAGATTTCTCTCTCCTATTGATAAGCAAGTTATGATTTGAATTTTCATTTCAATTAGTAAGTATCTTTTCAGATTTGATTTTAGGATTTTGTTGCCATTATCATGCAATGTAGATCTATGTTTGAATTATCTAAAGGGGGTCGACCAAGGCAACTTTTCATTTCACCTAACCATATTATAGGATTCCATTAACACTAACTAGGACACTATACCAACACATTTACCCTAGTACCCATGCAACTATCCCTAGAGAAATATCAGTCACATAGTCTTTAGTCTTCAAATTTACCAGAGTGTTTTTTGACATCTCAATAGACCTGTGTACTATTAAACTTTCTATTTTCCATAAGATCTATGCTTCCAAATCTCTAATTTCCTCTCATTTGCATACATTTCCTTTGTTTTGACACTAGGTTTTTACTATTTTTTCCTATTTTTGACTCCTACTAATACCTAAACATAGTGGATCCTACATCACTTATATCCCTTGACAAATCTAAGAATTTGAGAAGATTTTGCTGCAAGACACTATTCCAACACCCCTACCCTAGTACCATATAAAGTCTTGGCATGGAGGTTGCATTCTCTTTTGAACAATACTTTAAGATGCAAACTAATCCTTACACTATCATCAAAAAGAAAGAAGAAGCTCGCTTACGATTGTTTTCCTCTAAAGATGCTCAACTAAATTCATTTGGTTCCATTTTTTAAGTATTTAAAGTTTCCTCAATCTGACATTGTTGATTCCTTTCTTCAACAATGTGTAGGTCAATGAAGAACATAAAGCATTTAAGGTATCCAGTGCTCCATAACTTGATACCTTTCTCATCTCTAATGGCACCAATCTAGATAAGAAGTGTAAATCTATTCCCATGTGATAAAACCTGTATACTAGTGTTAGGTAATTTTTAGTTTAAGATTACAAAATGTTTTGGCATTCGCAACTTAAAATTTTTAACCTATTCCAAAATTTATTGCCATCATTATTAATGACCTATCCGCAAATCCATTGTGCCTAAACTCCATGCAACCGCTAGTATTTATTTGTATTGCCCTAAAGTTTTTTTTTTCTTTTGCCAAAGTCATTAAATTCAAGGCTAACAGCAGACTCTGACCTACCTGCCGTGAAGAGACCGTTTGAGGCTTATCGGGGAAGGTCATGCAAGCAATAATCTCATACTGTAATAATGCAGTCTTACCTACAAGATCTGATTCAGCATGCCAGTTGGCATGAATGGGCCAGAAACTTTGCATTGAACACGCTCTATTATGGATAATAGATGAATAGTACTGCAAATAGAGTAAAATGGCGGGGCTACCATGTCATTAAGACATCAACCGACGCAAGCCCGTTTACTATGAGTTAATTCATACAAGAAAACTTGTGGTTGCCATCTACAGGTGTTCCGTATTTATCGGCTTCAGGTCTTATATAATTAACTGTAACATAAGAAATGGTGTGCATACGTTGCAAGTGACTGTTGTCAATATTCTTTGCTTTCATTTGATTTGCTAGCCATTTTCTACCATGTTCAGAGGTTAATGCTTGACCTAATTTTAAGTATCCTGTAATTGTTTTGCTTGGTTTCATCGTAAATTGGGGTTTCTTTGTTCCTTTATGGGTAGTTGATGACCAGTCTTACTGATTATTATTTTCTAAATGAGAGAAAGTATTCAAAAGTTGATCTGTTCAATTTACTATTCAAAGTATGGGAATAACATTTTTTTTATTGAATAAATGCGAATTACAACAAGAGACGCATTGCATCAGGTTCCTACCATTGTAGTGGCAAATAAAATGAATGATATTATAATTAATTAATGTAAAGACTAGTTTTAATTTGTTGATCCGTGTAGTACCTAAACAATCCAATGCAACAAATGGTGTGTCCTATAGATTATGCTTCTACAAAATCACTGACATGCATATCCATATGACATCTACACAATGGTATCAATAGACTATTTTAGTATCCTATGAGAATAATTTTAACAAAGTATTGGGAATGAAGAGACATTATTTTAGAGAGAATTAACATATAGTTATCATGATTTTGTAAAACTATATTGATTGTGATTTTGGGATAAAGAATTTATGCATCGAAGGGAAACTTGTCTAGTAATTTATGAGGGATAGAAGTGAACATTGTTTTTTTTTTCCAATGGTGATGCTTGTGTAGCTTTTTTTGGCAGCTTGCAATCCACGTTAACTGTATTCTTCACAAGTTAGCCATTATCATTGTATAAATTGTCTTGCAACATGGTTTACTAATGTGCTTGCAACATGGCTTGCATTTAATTCATTGGCATTTGTAGTGAAGAAACAAATAATGTGATTGATCTATAGCTATGCAATTAGAGAATTGTCAAGTCTTTTAAAATGTTTCTTTAACAAACATTATGTAGGTGTTTTGAGATTGTATTTTGGTACATAACTATTTTATAGGTCGCAAATAGAATCCTAGCAAACTAGTCTAGATTACAAATAATAATGTCAAAAAAGTGAGAGTATAGTTTGGTTTTACAATTTCTTAAATTTTGTTGCATTTTTTTATTAAATGAATGCATTAAATTCATGCAAGTGCATTTGTATAGTTGCAATGACATAATTTACTTCGAACAAGATGTCTACATGTTTTTGAAAATTTTATCACGGGTTGTTCCAAAAGACTTTTATTATTTTTAAGAACTTTTGGAGCTATAAAAGATTGATGAAACTTTTGTCATTAAATATGGCAATAGTTATCTAGAACATGTTTTGTTGCCTCTTAGTAATGGTGGTTCCTTTTGGGTTTACTTCATGTATCTAAAGACAATATATTTAAACAGTATTATTGTCAACAAAAAGAACAATGTTATGATATACTCATACATATTTCTTGCGTGCAAATGCCAATGAGTATCTAAGTGTTAACTAGTTCCAACACAAATATTCAATTTTTGTATAAGTTGACTTGTATACATAGTTACAAAGCAAGCAAAAGGGATCCACCATGCTTCAAAATAAAATGTGTATAAGAAAAATGAAATTTTGTGTAGCAAGGAAATTATTCAAAATGTCAATAGTCTTATCTATCAATATAAAAAGGGAAGATTGTATTTATAGAGACAAAGCCTTATAATCTTTCTTTGATATTCTTGAGGAAGCTTCTTGAAGAGAGGAGCAACCAATTGTGGAAAATTACTACCAGTATTACCTAATTGCACGCCACTTAGAACAGACAAATCCTTATACACAATGTCTTCAGGAATTTAAATGTTGAATTCTTTCATTTCAATCGATTAGTTGTATATGATCAATGCGATTCAACAAACTTGTTTACAAAAGTGAAAATATTCTGAACTAAGTTTGACATGAAGAACAAAGCAAAGCAATAGGGAAAACTACTGCTATCGTTTGCAAGGCCCAGCCAGCTCAAGTTTTACCACCAGCTGAAATGCACAAAACTACAATTACTACAAGCAACTTCATGATCATCCCTTTTTCTTAAATGCAATCCCCTTCTTTTAGTAAGCATCTTGTATCTCAGTAGATAAACATCGATCTAATCCTATATTATTGCTTGCGCTTCACTCTAAAGCTTCCTCCAGTAACAAACAAGGGCTGAGGTTTGTTATGATCACTGTCAACAATATCAGGCACCAGCTACTCATACTATAAAATTTCACGGACAGGCTTGATATTCCCCACAGCATGAACTAGAAATTCAGTTGCACCATCTGTTCGAGCTAGGCGGTGGAGAGCTTGATATAAAATAGCACAAGCTCTTGTTTTGTCACCATTTCTAGTGCAAAAGTTGATGTACTCATCGATTCATTATTTCTGCTCCTGCTCCAGGCTTGGATCGGAATAGCCCCCAATATACAGCACACTGAATGCGCCTGCATCCAGTAGAGTTTCATCTTCCCTATCCAAGGCCAAGTTCTCTCTTTTTGCAGGGAGGAACTTTGTGGCCTGTGCTTTTCTAAGATTGTCCAATGGATCTAGTAAATGAATATCTACAGGAGCTTCAATTATTTGCATTGCTGGATGCAGAAGGCTGGTCCGTTTGTTACTTTTCTTTTTCTGGAATTGCCAAATTGGGCAAGCACGATGAAGCTAGTAATCTGGCTTTAAAAAGGGTGATTGTGCATCACAATAGCCTAGTATTTTCAGTGGGATATTTCATATTTGGTATGATGTTCGTTGATGCAGGGTGTAGATATTTGCCCTACCTTTAGAAAATTTATCCTGAAGAAATGAAAATATTTGTTTACAATTACACCAACTATCCAATATTTTGGGTTAACGTTGATGGATTATGCAGTTTGTTTGTCTGGTTGTAGAGATCATATATGTTCACATCGTTCATTTGCACAGCCAGGCTTTCAGATAGAAACTTTTTGGACTGTTAAAGCAGCAGGTAGGTAGTCTTCTGAGAAAGGAATCTCGGCTTGCCAGTCTTGGATTTCATAAAAGGCTTGATTGAGTCAGTGCTGCAATTTGAATAGAGCAATATAATTATTGCAGGAAAGGAAACACTTTGTGGAATGCTTGCAGAATAATGGAAATGCTTTTTCATCATACACAATGTTTGAAAGACCTATGGTTCCAAATCGATTTCTTTTGCAAGATTGGTAGGTCCATATTCTACGTTGCTTTTCTATTTCTACCCATTTCATTGTGTTTTACAATATTAATTCTCCTTGCTACATGATTCCGAAAGTGTATGCTTTAGCAAATATATGGAATTTTCATCAATTAATTATTGAGTCTCTATGTGAACTAAACTTGTAATTAATTCCTTTCATTCTCATTGATGTTCATTATATCATTCTGCTTGAATACAATATTACAAGGCATTTCGTAGGGTGGCATCATCTTTTGTTCTCCATTGTTATTATGATAGGTAGAATGAAAAATGGAGTGTTCAATTTGTTTTGTGTTGCAAATAGAAGGCATTATGACTGATTGTTTGTTTTTATCGATCCTTTGCTTATATTAAGCATGATTTTTCCACAGTCCATGAAGATGATTTAGAGTGCTTTTGGATTCAATTGTGTAGTATTTTTGCATCAATGTTTTGAATCTCACTTCGTGATCCATTGGTAGGATGAAGCAATTTTTTTGAGTTGGATTGCAGAACTAGATCCTTAAAAAGAAAGAGAGGAAGGGTGTTCTTGTTCTCTGCACCCTTTTCTGTCTTTTCTTTTTAAGGACTTACTTCTGTAATCCAACACAAATTTTTTTGTCTCATCCCGATGATGGATCATGGAGTGTGATCTGAAATGCTGATGCAAAAAACTTACATAATTGAATCCAGAAACACTTTAAATCCTTAGCATAGTTAATTGATATGCTTAAGCTGTGATCTTTCTCTTAGGCAAAAAGACATTTTCACTAAATGCGGCAAGTGAACTACATGAAGATAGTGGAAAATATTCTGCATAAATTTGATTTTAGGCCACAATATAAATTTTTAGACATGAGCAAGATCTGGCTTCTAGTTCATCATTGACACTGATACACTATACTATTAGATACTTATGAGGCCAAAATGAATGATTCATGAAACCAAAAGAACAACACAATTATGGTAGTATTTTCTACTGCTTTGTATTCCAATTTACATGAGAAAATTGTCTTTCAGGAATGCAACTAATATCTGTGTGTTGCAAGACATTTGACATTTTTCTCATAAAAATTATAGTTTAATTTTAAAAATGATGTAGATCAGTACTTTAGGATTTAATTGTGTGCATGTTTTTTCCTCAATGTTTCGGATCATACTCCATGATCCATCATCAGGAGAATAAAGAGCAAGAGGAGAAAAAACACACACACACAGTTAAATCCTGAAACACTGATCTACATTCATTATGGACTGTGGAAATCTGATGTCTTTAAAAATGATGTCAACAAATATAAAGGGTCAAATAACTGGCAAATATTCTTTTGTTTGGAGCCCTTGCACTAAATGTTATTGCTAATTGCTATTATAATCTTTGTTTGATTTTGCAAGACTGCCCCTACATTTGTTGTGCAGTGAACAACGCCGAACCTTCTAAGTTTCTACATTCATATGATAAGGACTAACTCATTATGTATCATAATGTTATAAACAGAGCTAAGAGAATTCTTGAACACAAAATAACCTTTACATAGTCCAAACTCGTGTTTCAGTATTAAATGCTTGAAAACCGAGAAAGCTTTACTATAAAAGCTAATAAAAACATATTTCTTTCAGGAAAGCCACTCTTGTCCATCTATTCCTTGTTTCCTGTGAGTAAAAGTCTTTTAGGAAATGAGATCCTTATCGAGGGATCTTGATAAAACTGTAACAATTATTGTATAGAGTATCAAAGAAGATCATTTAATAAGGATTTGATAAAACTATACAAGTTGCATAAGACTTAAAAGTATCAATAAGAAGTTTTAATTTCTAGCTTGATTAGGTCGTACACAACTATAATAAAGTATTGAATCAAGCATTAAAATAGTATAAAGGAAAGAATAAAGGTAATCATATTGATGCCCAAGGAGTCTCTAGAGTAGACTAATGGGCACAAAAGTACATCTGGCAGTAATAGCAAGTAAAGGAGTTATAACAACATCTCCCCCACAACAAAAGTAGAAAGAAATCTTATAATGAAATGTAAATGATAAAATAAAAAGTTAAACTTAAAGTTTTCCTCTTCTATGCATGATGTAACCCTCAAATTTTCAATTTTCACATTTTCTAGACTGCACTTTAAGGAGCAATTCTCCACCATGAAAATGGTGGCATTCGAGGGAAAATCAACGAACAGTTTTCCTTCAAGATTATATTGAAGTTATAATCATACCCAAAATTCTTCTTGCAATTCACATGATGTGAAACTTGATGTCTGAAAAATAGTGCTGTAAAAAGTTCCTCATAGAAGGATAGATCCATTTATTTGCCATTGGACAAACATCAAAATCTGCAACCTCAAACTACTTCATGTCAACAAAAAGTTAACCATAAAGTTATCCTATTCTATGCAAGACGCAACCATCAACATTTGTATTTTCACATCTTCTGCACAACACATTTGCAGCAATTCTCAACCATAAACATACATGCATTAAGGTAAAATCAAGGATGTATACTTCAGTATTGTATTAAAGTTACCATTATACCCACAAGTCTTCATGTATCTTTCATATAGTATATAATTTAATGTCTAAAAATTAGTTAGAAATTTTTTCAAGATGCATTAATCCATTAATTTGTTATTACATCGTCACCAAAAGCATTTAGATAAAAATGGATGTGATCAAATAGTAAATCAGTTCCTTTTGCAAAATGATTCAGTTGTTTAACTGTTTATACATTATAAAATGCCACATCAATAAAAGTTCTTTAAATTACATTTACTAATAGAAGTACATTATGGAGTGCCATACGGTTATATTTGAGCCTGACCCAAGTTTGATGGGATAAGATGGAGCCTATACCGGGTATTTAATCCCAAAAATGTGGTCCATGCTTGCCCCACACCAGCAAAAGGCCCCGTATTAGTTCATCCATGTCTTGGAAAGCAAAACTAACTATAGCTTATCGAAACACTACCTGTAGCACAAGCTTACCTCACACTGTGTCAAAGGCGGCCTATAACCTCATACAAGATTTACTAAGACAAAATAAACACATCACATCCAAGATTCACTTAGTAGAAAAAAAAAACCTCGGCCAAGATTTGCCAGGCAAATAAAAAAACTACACATGGAATTTTGCACTGACATTGAATATGACATTGAAGCAACTGGGTATTCCAATACTTCCACTCTTTTTTACTTTTTTTCATTCAAGCCTCCATCCGTTTCTGGCCATTTCATCCGCACAACATATTGATAAGTTTTCTGCACAACATATTGATATGCTTCCTTGCTTGAGGAAGTCGAGCTTCCAAGAACGAAACAACTTGCCTCAGCATGTGTGTGTAATATACATATACAAATACATATATAATGCCATGAGCAAAAGTCTAATATGCACTGAATTCTAATATTTATCACCATGCTACCATTAATGTGCACCTATAAGGAAATCAAATCCAAGGATGTGTAGAGATTAAATTTAGATCATTCCTCATTAAGGTTAAACTGTAGCAAATTCCTAAGATTTTCGCTTATAGAAAATATTATCTTTCTTCTATTAGAAGCTATCCGAGGAAGCCCAAGCAAAACAAACCCACAGAAAATAAAATATATACCATAACAAAGGAGAAAACATGATTTTTGGCATAGAGAACTAATTGTTTAGTAGTTTTTGGTAATTTTAAATGCATTTGACCTATTTAATTTTCTAGACTTTGCTGTGGCCGACTCTTTAGGACCTGCTAAGTCCGAGTCTCCATGGTTGGTATGGGTTCCTGACCTTGAACCTGACTTTCCTATAACTATGGTTTGTGTCAAACTTCATTAAACATTTAAGGCATTTTTTTAAAAACTAAATAGAAAAATATGAACTGTAGAAAAATTGAAATCAATGATAATTCTTCTTCCATTGGAACTTTTTATTGCTCGGATGAAAATAGTCGCTAACCGGTAAAAATGTGACCTCACAATGGGATGAACATTCGCCAAACCAGCCAATGACAGTGTTTCCCGAATTAAATACAGTGTAATCATGGTCTAAAATTCTTCACTGTGCTCCCCCAACTTCTCTCCCTTAAAACAAAGTAACCCAGGTAGTGTTTTATGCCCATCAAACGCCAAAGCTCATTTACAATCCTAATCCGTTAGGGCTTCAGAGAACCAAAAACAAAAAAGAGGATTTCAGAGCGTATGACAGAAATTATATAACTGAATTTTGAAAGGGCAAAAATAAAATCTTGTGAATAGAAAAGAAAGGGTTCCACAGCTCAAAACTATCGTTTTTATTAAAGAATGCTGAAAAAGCTAAACATTTCTTAGTACATACAAAACAGATGAACAAATTTGATACCGCTCTTTAGAAAACCCTAAAATTCTCGTAGAAGAACACCCAAAATAAGCTCCAATCACAACAAAAAGAATGAGAGCCAAGGCCGAAACCCCAGAAAGGATTGAAACCCTAACAATGTACTAAGAGGTAAAAGTCGTAGAGATCAAAGGCAATGCTGCTCCAACAGCAAACACCCAATGCTGATGTGAAAGTCGCCAGATTAGTGTTTGGAAGGCTCTCTTTTTCTTCCTTTGATAATACAACTGGAGACGCGGGAGGCGTCAAAAATAGGACAAGCTACGGTAGCCAACACCTCCACGGCCGCTGCCCAATTACAAACCCTAAAACCTTCGACACTTCAGGCTGTCAAACTTCAATTCACAAACTCCAATTCATAACTTCAATTCACAGATAAAATAGTCATTACAGAATTTCACCAATGCACCCACAATAAGCCTGAATAAAAAACAATACCTACCTTGGAATTAATAAGAAAAATCCTGCCTGAGTCAAATTCGAGAAATCTCAGTCGCAATTTTCAGCTCTGAAATGAAAAAAATATGATAAAAATTGTCCGTGTTGATCTGAGAGTCTGTGTTATATTTTTGCAGAGGCTTTTACCACAAACAATCTTTTCAACCAAGTTTATGAGACTTGCACGCCAAGTGCCAACCATCCATTCTACCCCTGACACAGTACGAGCTCATTTATTTTACTGCGCCGGCAGAAAGCAGAAAATTGATGGACAATGTAGTTTTGAGAGGAATTAAATATTTATGCCATCATTTTGGAAAAAGAAATTTGATTTTTCTTCTTACTGTTCATAATATAAACCAATCATAAGAAAGAAAAATAGTATTTTTATAATCAGCTAAAATAAAAATTAAATTTAAAATTATAGAACTTCTTGCAAACAATTTAATTCTTTGCTATGATTGGTTAAATTAATTGAAATAATTTCATCCAAGAGATGCATAAGTAATCCTACCTATGGCAGGAACTAATAATTATGTACAATCAAAAGACTGCAAGAAACAACAAGGAAACAAACTAAAAACAAAACTAAACACAGAGCCTAAACAATGTATGACAAGAGGCATTAACCCAGATACAACCATAGATACATGAAGTCTTATTCCTCACTTTGAAGAAACAAGGAAAAGTGCTGATACAACACTTCTAAACAAATCGCCTGGCAACATGAAGGAACATAGGGAAACAACCCCATGAATAGGCATATGTCAACAACTATAGAAAAAAGGCTCCAAGAATTCCTGCTGTAATGCTGATAAAAACTGCTACTGTTGAAGTTGCTACAGCAGTCAAACTTCACACAGATCAGCACGTTAGAAGGTACTCCTGCTGCAACAAACACTGGAAGAAAAATCTGAAGACATCCTCCAACTGAGCTCTTCATATGACCCTGTCAAAAACCTCTCCGAAGCAGATTGGGCATGTCCAGGAGCCGCAGCTAACAACCAATAGAGCTCTTTGACAACCTATGCAATTAAAAGGAAACCTTCTCCCGTGTAGGCTAAAAATTTCTAGCAACTTCCAAAAGGTATATAATGCAAAGCGTTTTATATGGAGTGCTAAGATTTAATCCTCATCTAGGGACAGTAGTAGCAATTAGGGACACAATGAGATACTTGGAGAAGAGGAACCCCATATATGTAGGTCAATCCACTGATAATAACTCTGGTAAAACAGAATGAAAAACCAAAGGCTTTGTCACATAAAAACAGGCCAAGAAACCATGAATCTCGCCCACACCAAACTTCCTATAACAAGATTCCTTAGCATAACCCCAAACAACAGAAGCTGCCACTGTAGCGAAACAGAATACTTGATAAGAATCTCTACATATACCCAGTAAGATCACCAGCACAATGAATTGAACAATCAATTCATAAAAAGTATAATTTTATCTAACTTTGGATCCAACTCCCTATTTCTTTGAAGCTGAAGCAATTGGATTTTAACATGCTGGATTTGATCACCCATTTTCCATTTTTTCTTTGAATATCTCTGCAGCTGTATAAATAGGGAAACAATTTGCATGAAGACGTCAAAGTAAATCCTTACAATTCCTGCTTCCTGATTAGAAATGGTTTTAGAAAAAACTGCCAAACATCTAATTTTCCAAATATGCAATAGAATAACATGTCTAATGGCATTAGCAAAAACATTATTATGCAGACCCACCCCCAACAATGCTTCATGCCATTTCAGTTGATGCTCAAAAATCACAGGGAGATCATTATGAATAGATTTCCAAAGTTTTTTAACGTACAAACATTCCCAAAAAATATCTTTCCTAACTGACAAAACGGACATTTGGGAGTCTCAGCCTGCCTTCAATAGGCAATTTAAAATGCAGAAATTTTCAGGCCAAAAATTGAACATCCATGTCAGTTTTAGAGTCCCATATCTGGGCAGACAACTTAGTCCAAAATTTCTCACTATATCTGCACTTCCATTTGATGTTTAAATGAGGATTTAAAGGTAATCTTGGCAGAAGTCATCTGTAGATTCTCTTCAGTGGAAATGAATTCAAAGTGGAAAACAGAAAGCCATCGCCAATCCTTAAAAAAATTGCAGGGAACATTAGTACATATTTTCATAGAAAGCTCTATAGGAATCAAAGCTTGTATAAAGATTAAAAAATGTTCCCAACTATTATTTAACCTAAAGAACAGTTTAAAAGATTGCCAAGGAGCCCAGCTCAACAAGGTGAAGTCACAAATATCTCCCACCTGACGAATCCCTTTCTTAAACAAATAATAGGCTTGTTTGAGAAAACTCACAGCAAGAGGTAGACCATGGTATTGGATCTGTTTATTCCACCATAGTCATGAGGAGCCAAAACTGAAGCCATATTGGACAGATGAACCATTCCACTCAACTAAATGACAGACATACTGCCATTCCTTCAACACAGATTGAAGAGGAGGTGATGCTTTGATTTTAAAATACGATGCCATAAGAATCTTATCCCTCTAGTGAACAAACTACCATTTGTTTTTAACAGTTGTAGAGTTAATCCTATGATGAACCAACACTTTCCAAGGTTCATCCCCTCGGATTGCCCTGATTTTCCATTTGGCGGCTAAACAAATTTCTTGTGTCCTTGGGTCAATCAAACCAAGACCTCCTTTAGATTTAGGTTGAATGCAATGTGCCCAAGAAGTAGCTTTAAAGCCAACACTGCCATCCCATTTAGACCACAAAAATTGGTGAATGAGTTTGTTTAGATCCTCATAACCTCTATTCGAAGGCATCGAACGAGAAGAATAATAGACATGGGTGGCTATGAAAATTTTGTTTACAACTTGTATTTTTCTTGCTAAGGATAAAAACTTATTACCTCAATAAAATTTTTTTTAAGCTTATCTATGTACCATCTTCACATATCATTGAGTGAAATGCCCAAACCAAAAGGTATCTAGAGATATCTAGTAATTTTCCCATGCCTAATTTGTTTCCATTCTTTAGGTATCCATTGAGGGCTAGGACATAATTGAGTCATTAAAAATTCAGTTTTTTTATGTGCGAGTTGAGAACCTGAGACTGCACAATACAAATCCAGAATTTCCATAGCATTGTTGATTTCATCCTCAGAATTTTGTAGGAATAGCATACTGTCATCAGCAAAATGAGAATTAATGACCACACCATTTTGGGGAATAGAAATTCATGATATAACTTGTCCTTCTATAATAAATACCCCATCGCATCAGCTGTGAGAACATATAGGAATGGTGATAGTGGACACCCTTGTTTGATAGAATGTTGTAGAAGAAAAGATTCAGTAACAGCTTGGTTAATTAAAATGTGAGCATTAGCATCTTTAAACAACATTTGCACATGAGATCAAATTTTCGATCCAAACCCAAGCCATTGCATCATCTAAAGTATAAAATTCCATCGAATTATGTCATAGGCCTTGCCAAAATCTAGTTTAATTAGAAGAACATCTTGACTTGATTGTTGGGCCCATTCAGTAGTTTTCTAAGCTAGAATGAGATTATCAAGAATGTATCTTCCACCCAAAATACTACTTTGCTCCTGTCTTACAATACCTTGTACTAAGGGTTTGATTCAGATAGCCAACACTTTTGCTATTATTTTATAAGAAGTATTGAGAAGAGTTATTGGTCTCCATCCTGAAATATTGTCTTCATTCCTCCCTTTAGGTAAAAACTTGATAAGGCCCCTATTTATGATGGGACCTAAAGAACCTTTTTCAAAGGCTTCCAAATGAAGTAAATAAAAATCCTCTTTAATGTGTGGCCACATAGCTTGATAGAATTCCACCTAAATACCATCAATACCTAGGCTCTTATTAGAAGCCATAAAAAATAGGGCATGCTCCAACTCTTCTAAAGAAAGCATTCGATCTAAGAAAAGACTATAACCAGGATCAATTTTATTAGGAATATACTCTTCAATAATCTCCTCCAAAATAGATTGAATGTCATTCCATGGCTGGTCATCTTTGAAAAGATTTTAATAAAAGTTTTGGAAGATCATACTAATCTCAGAGGGGTTGGTATGAAGACTATCAAATTCATCTTTTATTACACAATCTTTTTCTTTTTTATGCTTGTAGTTTAAAAATTTGAAAAAATACTTGGATCCTTTGTTCCCTTCTTTTATCCAATGTAATCTAGTAGAAATCTTAGGCCCTTATCCTCTAGAGTTATCTAATTGGCACGGTTCTATCTTTGTGACAGCAATAGAGGTTTGCAAATTAATGTTTTTAGGGTCAATATTTAGTTTCTTTCTAGCGTGCTCCAACCTTCCTTGAATAGATCTTTCTTTCCGTTTGCATTGGCTGCCAATTTTCTTTCCAAAGTATGAGGAATGGTCATTCATGGATCAATTGCAACACACCACCACTCAATCCTGGATTCACCTTCTTGTGGTTTTGGGAAAGAATTCCACATCCCCACTAGGGAAGATAAGCAATCTTGGTTTTTTAGATGAGAAGTATTAAGTGTAAAGGGAAGTGGAGAGACAACATTTGATATTGGCTCACATTGAACAGTGCAAAATATTTGATAATGATCAAAAAGTGTAGTAGAGCAGTCCACTTTAATGTAATCATCAGAAGAAGCTTAAAACAACGATAGATTAGATGAAAGATGAAACATATCCAACCTACTCAATTTTCTATCTTCACCTAATCTGTAGTTGGTCCAAGTAAACTAGTTGCTAGCATGACTAATAAATTTGTAATGTATTGGATCAACCACCCCTTGGGAATTCCGACAATACAACCAGGTATTAAATTCTTCATTGCTAAGTTGAAATGGACTAATCCAACTCCGATCACAATGATGCTCCACTATATTGAAATCCCCACCAATAATCCAATCAGTAATAGAGAGAGTTTTGGCCATCCAATCCCAAAGATCAACTCATTCTTTTGTAATGTTAGAAGCATATACAAAGAAAAACCCAATCGCCTGTCCATGGATAATGGTGAGGGCCCACACACAACTATGTGAAGGGTCCTCACCCTTATCAATGACAAATTTAGAAATCCATGGTACAATACACAAAACACTTCCACCTTTACCATCTCAATGAGATGTGTGTAAAAAAGGCATCTTTCCATACATGTGACAGATTTTCTTCTAATATGATATTTCCAATTTTAACTTCCTATAAAAAATAAGATATCCGGTTTCCATTTATTGACAATTCTCTTGACCTTATATTTATGATGGGGAAGTGTAATCCCCCTTACATTCCAAGAAAGAATGTTGAATCTCATGGTGCAGATAGAAAATCAGCAGAATCTTGTTGTGGCAGCACACTAAAACTGTTAGCTAGAATGACTTGCTGAGTATTGTTCATATGCTCACATGAGGTTGATGAAGGAGATCTAGACCTTTGGTGTGAAGAGGGTGGGGGTGAAATAGAATTGTAGTTGTTTTGAGTGGCTATCTTAGGGAAATGACAATCAGATTCACCATGATGCTGGGGGAAAATATTAGGGCAGAAAGGAGATCCAAATGGTTCTTTTCTTTTTTTAGCATTCTCCAACCATCAGTCATAATAGCATCTTTATATAAGGAGAAGGAATTGACAGTGATTCGGAAGAAATGTGAGTAGTAGGCTGCAAAGGAGGAGAACATTGTGAAGAAATGTGAGGAGTAGGCTACAAAGGAGGAGAACATTGTGATGATGGAGGTGATGAAGTTGAGGGGGTCGAATTGGAGAAATGGGTGGTGCTAGAGGGTGGGACTGCAGATGAGTTTGTAGGGGGTACAACAGGAACTTGTGAAGGTCTATTTCTCTTGAAAGGACAATCGCGAATCAAATGGCCTTCGTTATGGCAAAAAATACATGAATTTGGCTTGTTTAGGTAGACTAAAGGCTGTTCCATTTCAAAACCAGGGCCAACTAACTTAATATACTCAGGTAACGGGTTATTCAAGTCCATTTCCACACATACTCTAGGATGCTCTCTAAGACTAGCAAATTTATTAGAACTATGTTTACACCAAATAAGTCTATCTAGCTGGGCAACAATATCTTTCAAAAAGGATCTGAAGGCAAGATTTAGGTAAGGCAATTTTATTCACATGGGGTATTGAGACCGAGATGGACCTTCAGGATGGAAATCAAATCTTCAAGCCTAAAGGTAACATATCTGCCCACAAATCATCCAAGTTCCATATTGAAGAACTGCTTGAGCATGTTTAGCAAATCTAAACATACATGAAACATAACTTTTTCCCAGACCTCTTAGGGCTTCAATTTCCTAGCCCCTATTTTCCCAATTAACTTTTGCCCATTTATAAAAATCCATTTAAGAAGGGATTCCTCTTAGAAAAAATACAGTAACAGTTCTATTTTGGCACTCTGATATAACATCAATTACATCATCAAGGAGAAAAATTTCTAAGTATTTACCTTTTATTTCATTATTACCCCCTTCTTCCATAACATTGTCCTGAACTATATCTTTATCAGGTTTTTGCACTAATATCTCCTCTCCTTTTGCGCCATCACTTATTTCTATAATAACGAGATCATTCTTCTGGCTGTCCAAACTTGATGCAACTTCCATTGTGCCATTAGTTTCAGATTCGCCTGTGTGATCTTCCTTAAATGCCAGCTCTGTCTTTTGTTCGTCTCCGGCTTGTCTTGCCACCGATTTTAGTCTCATTTAAGATCTACTGGCAGTGAAGAAAAAACCTATGGTGGCTAGGGTTTGATGGAAATTCCTTTTGGCTAAGAACAAGTGTAGTTTGGGAGAATTAACCAAATCCAATATTCCAATCAATCTGGAATAACATCTTTGTGACTAAGTGCTTGTTAGGTTTTACATCGAACTTTACCCTAAATGTGGTTGGATGATTACATAGGATTTTAAAAATCTTTTTTTATTTAAGAAGTAAAATGCTCGATGGGAAAGGAAGTGGTTAGGTAAAGCAACTACTTAAAATTGCACAAATTTTCAAACGTAAAATGTGCCATTCAAAAAAAAGAGCTCAGAGTGCACGTACACCGTCGCATACAATATTTCTAACAAGGAAATTTGTGCAGCTTTAATACCTTCTCTTTCCAATGTAACTGACAAAAGATGTTTTCCTTATGATTGTGACCGATCCATCCGTTATAACTGATATTGAGATGAAATTACAAATAAGTTTAATTTAGGTTAAATAATAAACATGTATATAAATGAGTAGACTAATTTAAATTAAATAATATGTGTATTTGTGGATATATGTTTTTTTGAAATTAAATGTTTGAAATATAAAAATAAATTTAATAAATAAAAGGGGCTAATTTTGTGATTGAAGAATGAATAAAGTTTCATGTTGGCACTAAAATCCAAATGTCTTAAGATTAAAAGAAAACTATGACAGCCTACAACTCACCTTGGGATTAGAAATTACTATTTGCACTATGACAGGTTAAGTTTGTAGATTTTGGTCAAATTTGTGCTCATAGAGAGGTCTTGCACTTGCAAAAATGATTTGACAATCTACACAATTTTGCTTCTAGATTTTCTCGTCTCTACTTTCTCTACCTTCTTTATTATCTGAAAGTAGTATTTTAAAATACCTAAAAGGGGACACATTCTCCTAGGTCAACCTTAGGAAAAATTAAGTAAAAGATCAACGAAAACACTATTTAGCCATTCTTATGCTCCTAGAATGAGTGTGTAGATCTAGATTCATTTTAGAGGACCAATCAAAGTGTTTCCTTCCCTAAATGCAAATGAAATTCAAATAAATTCAATCAAGTGTCTATAAATATGAGTGCATAGTAATTTCTATCATAAGAATTGTACCCTTGTCAAGCACGAAGCTCAACAATCCTGTGAAACATGGGATCACCTTCAGACTATGGGTTGTTTTGTATGGCAAAGGTGAACCTCTAGAAGAGCTGGTTCCCTTTAAATCTCTCAGATCTGATGTAATTTGCAAGGAAAAAGGATAAAAGGAATGCAATGAAACTAAAAATGGATCCTAGGAGGTGATGCACTGAGTTTATAATTCTAACTTGCTACTTTGATTCACAATTATCTCTTAACAAATCCAATTACACAACTCAGTTTTGGACAATGTTCACACATAAATATTTCATAAGAAGGCTTTAATATTTCTACTTTCTTTGAAGGAAAATTGATGCTTTCACAACAAAGAAAAGTCAGAAAATAACTTCCACAACCTACATCCTGTGAAAATCAATTATTTTTTTATATCTAAGCTTCAAAGAATGAGACATAAATTTAAAGGATTTGTTTACAATCACAATAAAATTTCTTATCAAAATCATTCAATAAAACACAATTCCTGAATCTGAGAATGTAACAATGATTTTATTGGAAAAGTAATAGGAATACCTCTGCAAAAATCTCTGCATAATGCTGAATAATAATGCTGCTACAATATCAAAATCATTAAAACTACCGAGTTACAATACAATGATCTCTTTTAGTAACATGTAAAGGAAAAAAAAAATTAAGAATTGAGAAAAAAGCATCATCTTTCTCTCCTATACAATGAAAAACTCTCTCCAAAAGAATGGGGAAGTCAACTCCACTCTAACTGGACTCTCATCTGATGCATGAATTGGTTGGAAACAAGTCTTCAACCAAAAATAGTGGAGTCCCAGTTGTTGAGCAAGCAAGGCAAAAAAAACCTAGATTAGAGGGTTCAAAATTGTTCCAATTTGAGTTAACTTAGTTTTGAACTCTTCTAATCATGCCACTTGATCAAGTGGATCTCTAAAAATAGCCCTATTTGACCAATAGTCCAAACAAAAAGCAAAATATCAACCTCTTGCATGACCTTGTAGCTCCTATTTGACGGCTTTTCTCTCTCTTTGCATGGTAGGAAGGTAATTATAATTTATTTTAACAAATATTAAAGGTAAATAAGGTTATAACTTACCTTAATAAGTGTCAAAATATATTTATGAGTGTCTTTGACCATGCAAAAGAGATGGGCTCGTGATTTTTTGTTTAATGATTTCCAACCCTTTAAAAGATTTAAGGGCTCATGATGTGCGTTTTTGACTTGGCAAAGTAAAAAGACCTAAAAAGGTCGTTGTCTCTTATGATTTCCTTAATATATCCTAACACTTGAAGTGTCCATGATATAATTTTGTGATTTCAATACACTTAAGAAAGTGTTTGACCATGGGGATGATTATTATTTTCAATGATTTCAATCAAAAGTCATAAAAAGATTTTAGAAGCTCCTTGCTCGACTAAATATTAGGGCATCTTTTGGGTAAAAGGGTCTTTAAACCCTAATCCCGAGCTCATTAAGCCTTCTCACTCCATCTTGATGCTCCTTTAGTGTTGCCATGAAGGGTTTGCATGATGCTACTCCTTGGAAGGTTCTTCTGTCTATCTCATTGCTCTTGATGATTGGTAAGTATTTGGTATCTCTGCTTTGCTGCGCTTTTTCCTGAGAAAATAGTGGGAAAAAACCTACTTTTCTACTCTTATGGTGAACAAACAATGAAGAACTCAGTTTTCCTTCACTATATCTATTTTTGTCACGATGCTACTACTTTTTTTGATGGACAAATAGTGAAAAACTGTTAGTGTTTGTTTATGTTAAACAATGAAGAGCTATTTTCTTGTGCTATGCAAGCTCTTACTGTTAATAAACTACCTGAGATCGCTCTTCATACACATTGTTGTTTCTTAGGCTTGAAAACAGTGAAGATGTGTTGTTACTCTTACTCTGCATACTATGAAAACTGTTAAATCTTTCATTTTTGTTTCTGCATCTATCTTCTAAGGGGAAAATAGTGGAAAAAAGGCTCATGATGAGATCTTTGAAAACTCATGCTAGGGTTTTTTTGGAAACTATGAAAACTTGGTTGTGACCATGGGGATGATTATTATTTTCAATGATTTCAATCAAAAGTCATAAAAAGATTTTAGAAGCTCCTTGCTCGACTAAATATTAGGGCATCTTTTGGGTAAAAGGGTTTTTAAACCCTAATCCTGAGCTCATTAAGCCTTCTCACTCCATCTTGATGCTCCTTTAGTGTTGCCATGAAGGGTTTGCATGATGCTACTCCTTGGAAGGTTCTTCTGTCTATCTCATTGCTCTTGATGATTGGTAAGTATTTGGTATCTCTGCTCTGCTGCGCTTTTTCCTGAGAAAATAGTGGGAAAAAACCTACTTTTCTACTCTTATGTTGAACAAACAATGAAGAACTCAGTTTTCCTTCACTATATCTATTTTTGTCATGATGCTACTACTATTTTTGATGGACGAATAGTGAAAAATTGTTAGTGTTTCTTTATGTTAAACAATGAAGAGCTATTTTCTTGTGCTATGCAAGCTCATACTGTGAATAAACTACCTGAGATCGCTCTTCATACATATTGTTGTTTCTTAGGCTTGAAAACAGTGAAGATGTGTTGTTGCTCTTACTCTGCATACTATGAAAACTTTTAAATCTTTCATTTTTGTTTCTGCATCTATCTTCTAAGGGGAAAATAGTGGAAAAAAGGCTCATGATGAGATCTTTGAAAACTCATGCTAGGGTTTTTCTGGAAACTATGAAAACTCGGTTGTTTCTCTACTTCTCTTGACTTGAAAAATAGTGAAATGGTCTAGTTTTTCCTGTGCTTTATCGTCTCTTTCAAATGAGACTCTGCTTATATGCTCACTCTCAGTTTATATTGGCATTCAAGACTAGGGATAGTACTAAGTCTAATCTTATTATATCTTGAATGTCCTTTTGTAATTTTACCTCATGCTACTCCAAGCTCCATACAAACTGCTATAATCTTGGTACTATATCCTTGCATATGCACTCTGTCCTTTAGGTGAAGATGGTCTCATGGCTTTTGGTATCCTTTCATAGGTGTTTCGACTATGATTATTTTGTGCAAGCCTCTTCTTGTTTTAATAAGATCCATGACATGTGATGATAGGTCTCCTAGCATTTGAGGACACAATCCTAAATGTAACATACACCCTATATATCACACAAATATCTTAATATTTAAAGATATGAAATTCTATAGTGCACTCATTAGATCATGCTTAACATCAACACATGACCATCAATCATAATGATATCAAGAAGTAAAACTTAATTCACTGACTCCATATAAGTGATTCACTATGAGATCAATAGTTACATAATGGATACATGCAATAGCCAATAGTAATGTCATAATATCTTATCTCATCAATGATTACACTAGTAATTTGTTAAGATAAGAATAAATCATAGACCATAATGTAATAAAGCTAGACAAATTAACGCACATCTTACTCTACTTGAGTAATTAGTTTAGTAGTTTATCTCTCACCAAAATCTTAAGAATTCACAAACACAAATGTGGACCCATTCCTAGGGCCAACCATATGCCTTGGGGGCTCATATTAGATGGCCTTGCCTACGTAAAAGTGTAGAGGCTTCATAGATCGAAACACAACTCTATCCTTACTTGTCTTTCAAGTACTATGTACACTAGGTCTCTGCACATTTAAATCTTAGAAGATCTATAAATTATAATGTGTATGTAATAACAATCAATGACTATATCTCCAGAATGTCTCATCATTTCACCATGATATCCTGGCATTCAACCAAAGGATAAATGTATCTGAGAAAAAGTCCATAACTATCATTAAGTCCTTAACTTAAATTTAAAATAATGTAATTATAGGGTAATATAGTTACTGATTAATCCATCAAGGAGGTTAATCCAAGCAACAACATATTTCCTGATTCCATTTAATACTAGGTCATGGTGGAAATAATGTCTCACCATCTCGTGCCATGACTAAGTTTGGACTAGATTATCATCTAGTTAACACATATAAGCTCTCCCTTAAACTAGGGGTAAATAATTCACAATATCATAATCATCAACAAATTTTATTTTAAAAGTTAACATTCACATAAAGAGGCTTGACAACAATTTATTATCATGTAGTCAATGATTATCAAGACCATGAAATAAATGTTCTATCAACAATATGATCATTTAGACATTCTCAATAGTAACAAATTAAAGTACATAATTATAATACGATTCTATATTAGATACTATGTACAAAATAGGCCTTCAACAATTAGATGGTTTATGGAAATAGCATATACCCTTAAGGTTTTAAGTTTAGGTACAAAATAATGACAATTATCTTTCATTGACTTAAACATTGGTAACCAACATCTATATATGCTATACAAATGGTAACCTAAACATGACTTATGAATATTTTTGACATACTTTCAAAATCAATGGAAGAAGCACTATCACAATCTATAATTACAATTGGTAGGGCAATCTATATATGCTATACAAATGGTAACCTCAACATGACTTATGAATATTTTTGGCATACTTCCAAAATCAATGGAAGAAGCACTATCAAAATCTATAATTACAATTGGTAAGGCAATCTATTTAATTTCAATTCTCATTTTCTAATATCATTCTTTTAAAAATTATCCTAATATGGGTTTATTCTCAAAGTTTTAAATCAAAATAAATAAATGACCTATTAGGCTTGTCCTTATAACTTAATTGATAACTTCATCATTCTTCTATTATTATATAAATCCTTTAGAGTACTTTGCTCATATCAAGAGATGAATAACCTAAGTTTGATATATTACTCAAGATATTAATAATCATCTACATGATATAAACATTTTTAAGTAATTACTCTAATTTTTTACTTTCCCAAATAAAAAGTGAGTCTTTAGATTTAAACCATACTTTTTATTTATCCCTTAACAAGTAGAGTTACTCATTTTCTTATTTACCTTATTTAATGCATTTAAGTAAAAATGTTTTCCCTTTTATAATGCATTTATGTAAATACTAGTTATCCTTTCATAATACATTTAAGTAAATAATATTTACCCTCTGCAAAATTATTTAAGTAAATAATGTTTACCCTCTACAAATGTTTCATTTTGCCTAGGTTAAAATTCCTTCTCAAATTTCTTTCTAAACAATTACATTGTAAGTAAACATTTATTAATGACTATATGTTAAAAATAAAAGGTATATGATTTGTTTTATTAACAACAATCTTTCTTTTTATTCCAACTATATGAAAACACAAATTACTAAATAAACTATAGCAGCTAGATATCTTTTCTAACATCATACTTAAAATTAGGAAACAAGTTTTCTTGGATTGAATTTTGTTTGTAGACTTGGGTGCCTCTAATGGAGGAAACCTTCTCAATCACATGAGATTTGTTAAAACAGTTAACATATTCCTTTAATTTTTATTTGGAATGCAGATTAGGGCTGTATGGAGGCACCTACAAGTAGTTTTCACTCACAGTGTTCCTTATATTTCTGGCCCAAACTATAATTTGCAGGATATGCACAAAAGGATACGTTAAAAAGATTTTAAAAATCTTTCAAGAAAATGTAATTGGCAGGTGTAAAACCAAGTTCCACATCCTTTACCAGCATCCTCCCTGCCTGTGCAAAAATGGCCGTTTAGAACAGGGTATGGACATGCATCGAAGTATAACTGAAGGGAATTTTTGTCTGATGTTGAAATTGCAAGTCCCTTGGTAGACATGCAATAAAAATGTGGGAGCATAGACAAGGCACATGAACTATTCCATTGAATGCCTCAAGAAATGTGATCTCAATAAAATCCATGATTACAGGATATGTTCGATATGGTTTTTGTTTAAAAATCTTTGGAACTTTAAGCTAATACAACTGGCAGCTATAAGGTATTGTAGTGGTTTAAAATTCTGGCAGAGTCCTCAAATTTACATACATAGCTGCCTAACAAAAAAATCAGTATTGAACTTGTGCAGTACAATTCTCTGTATGCACAATAGAAAATTTGATGCTTTGAAGGTAATAACTCAGCCAAGGTCCTAGAATTTAATTCACATAGCTTGCTCAATTCGCTGAAAGGCCTACTTTCCTCTATTCTATATTCCTCCTCTTCCCCTCCTACATTCCTTTTAATATTTTTCTCTCTTTTTTAAAGGACTCTCTTCCACTCTTTTCTAAGTTCCATAAGAAAGCCTGCCGGATGTTAATGGGGAGAGGCCAATGGTGGTAACAAGTTCTAAGTTTAATTTAAAATTTAATTCCTTTCCTCTTTTTCCTCATTTTAATATATGCTCATGGAATAAGGTTTGATGTTGGGCTGCACGCACCCAGGGGAAGTATATTTAGTCTTAATTGAATTCTAATTAAAACAAAAAGCAATGAAACCCAAAGTTACTTATTTACTTAAAACATCCTTAATTATTAGCCACATTATGGATTTACAGATAAAAATTAAACAGATTATTTACTTAATATTACACATATAATATATGTATTTTATATATTTTTATACACACAGATATGTATATACACACATATATATAGGAAGATAATTAACCACTCATCACCCCCTTTCAATTTAACAGATTAAATAAAATAAAGGTTTAGCATACACGTATTTACCCCTCTTAATACATAACATGCACAATGTATATATATACATATATATAGGATTCGAGGTAGGTTATCTTACTCTTAAGGTACATTCAAAACCTTGAGAAACCTTAAGCAAGTTAATATACATTTTTTCATTCCAAAAGAAATCTTGTTTATCAATTGTGCAAACCCAAACTTCATTCTATATCATAACTAATATAGCATTTGCATGTGTTTTATGACTTCTTTATAGTTGTATTGACCATTGTTAAGGGAAAATTGGATTAAACAATGAATATTCAATATTCAATATCAAAATACCCAAAACTCAACGAAATACAGAAACAAAGAGATCAATCAAACAAAAGAACTTCAAAAACCTTTGTAAACCTCAAAGCTTCATAGCTTCCGTTGGTTCCCTATCTCAATCAATCTTGCATGTATGAATAAGGTCCTCAGAGAGTGCACTTCTTTGCTATGATTCCAAGATTGTTAAAGGAGAACGGCTATGATAATGTTTTGTAATGAAGAGGAGCTTCACAATAATGATAGTAGTATGGTAATGAGTATGATCACAAGCAATGAATGAATTGGTGACAAAGGCGCGCTATAATTCCTACAGAGTAAGTTTACTTAAAGCTTGGATGATTGAAATAGAGGAATAAGGTTCAATTTATAGACTTGGGAGACAGAAGATCAACGGTATAGAAGAAATGAGAAGATCAACGATATAGAATGGTTGAGAGGATGTGCACGAATAGAAAGAGGGCATGTATGTTGCTCTATTTTGCATGAGAGGAATTAATAAAAATAGAAGAATGAGTTAACTGAAGAGATTAATCAATTAAAAGAATAAATTAATCAGTTAAGAGAATAGAACTAGAGAATAAAAATTGCATGAGAATGAGAGGATATTTTAACTCAATTAAATATTTACAATATTCAATTGCATGTGCACAAGGATTGAATTATATTTAGAGATAACTCAATTTAGAAGAAAAAGACAACTTAAAATAAATATTTGATTTATTTAAATTTAGAGAAGATATTTTTGGAAGAAACAATTAAATAATTGGTATTATTAAATTTAGAATGAATTTGAGAGAATAAATAAAATATTTGATTATATTTTATTTTTAGAGATTGAGAGGATTTAAATAAATTTGATTTGATTTATTTAAATTTTGAAGAATGATTTGATTTAATTAAATAATTAAGAATTATTTAATTGTTCGGAAGAATTTAATTAAATAAAGGATTTTATTTAATTTTGACTTTAGAAGAGGTAATTAAATATTTTGATATTTAATTAGCTTAGATGAATATGAATCATATAAATAAATTTGATTTATTTATTTATTGATAGAAGAATTAGAACAAAATAAATATTAAGAATATTTATTTATACAGAGTCATGTCATTTTTAGGCGTATACATTTTTCCCCTCTTTGATGTTATGTTCGAGATAATGAGATTTGTGTCAAGTAACATCATTTCAAAGAAGCTAAGGTATGGATAGAAGAAAAACATGGTAATGGAAAGATAGGATGAGGATGCCCCCTCGATAGATTGGACGGGGAGAGAGTTTCAAAGGTGTGAGATGGACAATCTCACAATGAAGAAGGTGGAAGAACAAGGTGAGGGTGAAGAAAATGGTTGAAGAAAGAGTTGAATGATACATGATGCAAGATAAAATGATAACACACACAAGAAAGTAAGCAAGTATGCACAAATGATTCAAGAACAAACAAGGTATTGCCCCTATCAAGCAGTAAACCAATGATTAACTAATAACGATATACAATAGTGTTGTCATGGTGGGGAACGATAGATCCCTAGAGCAACACAATAGGCATGGGAAATGTATCTCTCACTGATAGTTATGATTGATTGATATGGTTTACGACAAGATTAGGATCAAGACAACTGATTGTGATTGGATCATTTGACAAGATTGACTTGACTTGATTGGTATGGATTAAGGATGGGCTTGCATTTGGAGCATCGCTAAGACTGACTGGATACGGATGAAAGAAGAATAGATAGAAATTTGACTAAGAGAAGAATGACTTGACAGGAGGACTCACAAGTTTTTGTTTGATACTCTGCACAGAATCTTTATTACATGGATAGTATGCGAAATGCAAATGGAATGCAATTGGATATGTTATGGATATGAGACACAATTGGATACGTTATGGATATGGATATGGAATGCAATTGGATACGTTATGGATATGGATATGGATATTTGTCATCTTGATATTGCAAGTATTGTGAAGTGCTTGTTTCATCATTGGGCTTTTAAAAATGTTGTAAGAAAATACAAGCATCTAGGTATAATTGAACCGAGATGACCTGAGTATTACTTACATGGATTTTGATATAGCAAGTTAATACAAGCATCTAGGTATAATTGAACCAAGATGATCTAAGTATTTTTTGCATGTCAATAGGTATAATTGAACCATACTTTCCAATCTAATTCTCTAACCATGTTGCTGGTAATCCTAAAATATACCTAGCATGGTCCTTAGATCTAATCATCCATCAAACCTCAAACTATTGTTAGCTCAATAATGAACAATGGACTTAAGCATTCCACAATCATTATTTGTTTTAGAGTTAAAATGTTAACCCTCTATCGAGTGGAAGACAATTGTCTCATTAAGGTCTATGCACATCTTTACACATTTGCAGACACGAAAGAATATAATAACCCAATTGTGTCTTTCATGCTTCTTGTAGACACCTAAAAATGACCAGGTCTTTGAATCACTTGCATTTAGTCTAATCTGTCTAAACACTTGCATTTATCATTAATTAAATAATCTAATTATTTAATTAATTTCATCAAATTCTTCCAAATCTTCTAAATTTAACATTAATTAAATAAATCCTCTTTACTTAATTAATTTCATTAAATTCCTCTATATTCTTCCAAAATTAAATAATATTTATTATTTAATTAAATCATTATCCTTTTCAAATTTCAAGTCTACATTAATTAAATAAATCCAATTATTTAATTAATTCATCACAAATTCTCTCTTATCTACAATTAAATAATTTTCATTATTTAATTAAATCAACTGTTCTTCCAAATTTAAATAAATCATGCAAATTTATTTAAATAATCTCAATCAGAAAAAAATAAATAAAATCAAATATTTTATTTATAATCTTCATATCTTCATATTCCTCTATCATGCACAAACAATTAAATAAATTTATTTATTTAATTTCAATTGTTTTTCTAATTCCTCTAAAAATATCATGTTAACTCATGTGCACAATTAATCTTATTTTTAGAACTCTAAAAATGACAAATCTAAAGTTAAGTTAATTGGCTTTAATTTATCTTATTTTCATCAACTCATGAATTAGAAGAAAAAATATTCTAAGTTATGAAATCAAAATATATCTTTATCAAAAAAGCACTTATCTTAATAAAAATACCTTTTTGGAGTGACACATGTTGTGTGCACATTCAGCATGAGTTATTTGATTTGTCTCAGCCATTCATTCTATGGATTTATTTCATCTATTGATCGATCATAATTGAAACCTCTATAACCCCCTCATCTCCTTCACAAATCCTCTTCAATCGCTTATTCTTAGGCATCCTTTACAGCGTTTTGACCATACATCACATCGTTGAGCACCTTTGAGCACATTACGATCTTTTGACATTGATCTTTAGAGCACAAATGCTACCTACATCTGCTTGATGCAAACATGGTTTTGCAACATTATTGAGAAATCCACATTCGACAAAGAGAACAATACAATCTAGGTGAAGTCTTTCTTGTTTTAATTTGATTTATTCATTGATATTGGATTTTTTACTTAGATCAATCTCTTTATGTTATGGGTAATTAAGTTGTTATTATCATTGCATTATTTGTGTTCTTATCATTCAACCTCTCTATTTTTCCTATACACACTTCCAGTGTGTTGGTGTCGATCATCTTTGCCCACATGTAACGTCAAAGCCTCATTCAACCATATAAAACCTTAACTAAAACTATCATCAATCTGGTTTAAGAATTAGGTCAAGTATATTTGAATCCCATTATGCTTTACACATTAATTCCATGCTAGCTTCAATAAAGAAAGAAAACATGATCATTACAATTGTAGTTCTTGTAATATAAATCTCACCAAGCATGTAAATGAAATGAGGCATTGTGAAGAAGCTTACTTCAAGCAGGAAAATTTTTGAATCACTATCTTAGGAGAAGAAAACCCACTTCTCTAAAACTTATAGAATCCAGTGATATCATAATGTTCCTATAACATTATTTCAAATCAACTTGAACAAATCACCTCTAGCATTATGATCATTCAATTTTCTATCCAATTTATAAGTACAAAGCATATCAAGAGTTAAGTACATATCTAAAATTTTGTGTAGAGTTCAGAAATAAGTGGCATCTCGATGATCTCTCACCCTAGCCCCTCCCTTCGTACACCTAAAGATGAGAGAGCATCATAATGGTGACATCCATCCTGCAACAAAGACAAGCTTTCCCATGCTACCCCACATGGGTAGCCTGACCCATCCCAAGGAAACTAATTCTGTAAGGTTGCCATATATGACAGTGACTTTAACCATGCATATCTACCCATTGCCCATGCAAACATATAGATAGCAACTATAAATTCAAATGGTGTTCATAATTTCAATTCACTGGAAACATGTTTCCCTTGAAATCCACCATGTGTTGATCATGTATGATGGCTTTTATAGCATTTGTGTCCATTGTTGCTATATACACTACACCATGTGTATAACACTAGACATATTTGTGTGTCCATCTCTATCAAACACACATCCGTGTGTGTGATACTAGACACTAATGCCCATCTTTTTTATACACACTACACCATGTGTGTAACAAAATACATATCTAAATATTTATATCATGTTCATATTCAAGTCATGTTTCATACAAACACTTATAGTCATCCTTCCTAGATAAGATTTATAAGTTGTAGAATTTAACATTTCTTTACTTATATCTAGTCCATTATCATTTTCTTGACTTTATTGGCTAGATCATTATCTAGAGAAGTCATAATCTCAATCATGTATTATTTTCTATGAAATCAATTTTTTTAGACATGGTATAAATGTTCTATTAACAGGTTTATAAGTTGTAACTTATATAGTTATCACACATTGCAATTCATCACTTGCCATCTCAAAAAACTAACATTCTATATGCATCCATTCTTTACATATAATTATTCAGTATTTTGTTAAATACAAAATACCATCTTAAATGTGACTACATGTCACTATTAGATAGAGGGATCTCTTCAGGCTCTTCTTCCCTGCCATAATCTACTAACACAAATGGGGAGAGTGGATGTGCTTGCAAGTACTTCATTATCTCCTCCTGTCCCATAGTAGATGCCTCACGACCACATACAAAGGGCATGTCTCGATGAAAGGAGGGTTTACAAAGTTTAACAATTATGAGTGTATTTGTGTTCCTTGCTGCTTGCATCCATTTATCTCTCTCAAGACAAATGTGTTTAAGTGTGTTAGTGAGGATTTCAGAATCGATAAACCAAACCCTCCCGGCATACCTTACTAGTTCAGTGTTTTCATAAGGGGTTTCCTTCCTTACATTAGTTTTGGTCTTGCTATTGGTTTTTGTTTTCCTAGCTCATTTCTATGTTCATTTACCTGCCATTTTTGCACAAGAACAAAATTCAGGTTAGTTTATCTGGTATTTAGTGAAAGCCTTTGCAATGAGCTATGAGGTCCAAGCATTAAACCTAGTTTGGTCTGATACCACATGTAACATGCACCCCATATGTCACACAAATATATTAATATTTAAAAATATGAAATTCAATAGTGCACTCATTAGATCATGCTTAACATCAACACATGACCATCAATCATAATGATATCAAGAAGTAAAACTTATTTCACTAACTCCATACAATTGATTCACTATGAGATCAATAGTTACATAATGCATACCTACAATAGGCAAAAGTAATGTCATAATATCTTATCTCATCAATAATTACACTAGTAATAAGTTAAGATAAGAATAAATCATAGACCATAATGCAATAAAGCTAGACAAATTGACCCACATCTTACTCTACCTAAGTAATTAGTTTAGTGTTTTGTCTCTCACCAAAATCTTAACAATTCACAAACACAAATGTGGACCCATTCCTAGGGCCAAACCTACACCTTGGGGGCTCATCTTAGATGACCTTTCCTACATAAAAGTATAGAGGCTTCATAGTTTGAAACACAACTCTCCATCCTTACTTGTCTTTCAAGTAATAGATAAATCTACTATGTAGACTAGGTCTCCACACAGTTAAATCTTAGATCTATAAATTATAATGTGTATGTAATAGCAATCAATGACTATATCTCAACAATGTCTTATCATTTCACTATGATATCCTGACATTCAACTAGAAGGATAAATGTATCCGGGAAAAAAAGTCCATAACTATCATTAAGTCCTTAAGTTAAATTTAAAAAAATGTAATTATAGGGTAATAGAGTTATTGATTAATCTATCAAGGAGGTTAATCCAAATGACAACATAATTTCTTGATTCAATTTAATACTTGGTTATTGTTGAAATAATGTATCACCATCTCACAATGACAAATTTTGGAGTAGATTATCACCTAGTTAACACATATAAGCTCTCCCTTAAACTAGGGGTAAATAATTCACAATACCATAATCATCAACAAATTTTATTTTTAAAAGTTAACGTTCACATAAAGAGGCTCAAAAACAATGTATTATCATGTAGTTAGTGATTATGAAGACCATGAAATAAATTTACTATTAACAACTTGATCATTTAGACATTCTCAATAGTAAAAAATTAAAGTACATAATTATAATACGATTCTATATTGGATACTATGTACAAAATAGGCCTTCAATAATTAGATGGTTTATGGAAATAGCATATACCCTTAAGGTTTTAAGTTTAGGTGCAAAATAATGACAATTATATTTCATTGACTTAAACATTGGTAACCAACATCTATATATGCTATACAAATGGTAACCTAAACATGACGTATGAATATTTTTGACATACTTCTAAAATCAATGGAAGAAGCACTATCACAATCTAAGGCAATCTATTTAATTGCAAATCTCATTTGCTAATAGTCCTTTTAAACCCATATCTTAATATGGATTTATTCTCAAAGTTTTAAATCAAAATAAATAAATAACCTATTAGGGTTGTCCTTATAGATTAATTGATAACTCCAAAATTCTTCTATTATTATATAAATTCTCTAGAGTAATTTGCTCATATCAAGAGATAAGTAACCTAAGTTTGATATATTACTCAAGATATTCATAATCATCTCCATGATATAAACATTTTTAGGTGATTACTCTAATTTATGGCTTCCTTAATAAAAGGCGAGTCTTTAGATTTAAACCATACTTTTTTATTTATCCCTTAACTAGTAGAGTTACTCATTTTCTCATTTACTTTATTTAATCCATTCAAGTAATAATGTTTACCCTTTTATAATGCATTAAACAAATGTAAATACTTCTTATCCTTTCATAATACATTTACGTAAATAATATTTACCCTCTACAAAAGTATTTAAGTAAATACTATTTACCATCTACAAATATTTCATTTTGCCCAGCTTAAAATTCCTTCTCAAATTCCTTTCTAAACAATTATATTGTAAGTAAACATTTATTAATGACTATATGTTAAAAATAAAAGGTATATGATTTGTTTTATTAAGAGCAATCTTTTTTTTATTTCAACTGTATGCAAACAAAAATTACTAAATAAACTATAGCAATTGGATATCTTTTCTAACATCATACTTTAAATGAGAAAATAAGTTTTCTTGGATTGAATTTTGTTTGTAGACTTAGGTGCCTCTAATGGAGGGAACCTTCTCAATCACATGAGCTTTGTTAAAATAGTTAACATATTCCTTTAATTTTTATTTGGAATGCAACTTAGGACTGCATGGAGGCACCTGCAAGTAGTTTTTTCTCACGGTGTCCCCTATATTTCTGGCCCAAACTATAATTTGCAGGATATGCACAAAAGGATATATTAAAAGGCTTTTAATAATATGTCAAGGAAATGCAATTGGTAGGTGTAAAACCAAGTTCCACAGCCTTTACCACCATCCTCCCTGCCTACGCCAAAATGCACATTTAGAATAGGGTATGGACATGCATCGAAGCATAACAGAAGGGAATTTTTGTCAGATGTTGAAATCGCAAGTGCCCTGGTAGACGGGATATGTTTGATATGGTTTTTGTTTAAAAATATTTAGAACTTTAAGCCAATAGAACTGGCAGTTGTAAGGTATTGTAGTCCTAAAATTTACATACATTGCTGTCTAATGAAAAAATTAGTATTGTTTGTGCAGTATAAAACAAATGCATTCCTAAAAGTTCCTTAATTTATTCCATTAATATAAAAAAACATTCTATGTTTGCATAGCAGAAAATTTGATGCTCTCAAGGGAATAACTCATCCAAGGTCCTATTTAAGTCACATACCTTGCTCATTTCCCTGAAAGCCCCACTTTCCTCTACATTCTATATTCCTCTTCCCCTCTGACATTCCTACTAATATTTTTCTCTCTTTTTTAAAGGACTCTCTTCCACTCTTTTCTAAGTTCCAACGTCCTTTTCTTTCATAGAATAGTTCCAAGTATATTTTTTATGAATTTTTTTAAATTATGTTTTGGCCACACACAAGGAAGCCTGCTAGATATTAATGGGGAAGGCCAATGGTGGAAGCAAGTTCTAAGTTTAATTTAAAATTTAATTCCTTTCCTTAGTGAAAAAGACTCTTCCCTCATTTTAATTTATGCCGATGGAATAAGGTTTGTTGTTGGGCTACATGTGCCCATGAAAAGTACATTTAATCTTAATTGAATTCCAATTAAAACAAAAAGGAATGAAAACCAAAGTTACTTATTTAATTAAAACATTCTTAGTTATTAGCCACATTATGGATTTACAAGATAAAATTAAAGAGATTATTTACTTAATATTACCCATATAATATATATATTATATATATTTTTATACACATATTTTTTTTGGATTGAAAATTGATCACTAATTATATCCAAAATGAAAGATTGATTACATCATTGTGGTTAAGAATACCACATCAAAATTTCGTTGCAACTTTAGTTAATCCAAAAAAACACATGTTTTCACTAATACATATGATCAGTTTTGCCATTTTTCAAAACTCAAGTATATACTAGAGAGTCATTAAATATAAAATACTATTAATTATAGACATTTCAAATATGCATTTCTTCTAATTTCTTGTGCAAATTTTATTAGCTCATTTTGTCCTCTACCCCTTCAGTCAGATCAACCCTCTCATTAGCAATTCCTCTTTCTGTCATATTGTTATCGCCACCTGAATCCCTCTTCTATTCTATTTCCATTTACTCATCTGCATCCCTATTTAGATCAGTTGCTAATCCCTCTTTTTCCACCTCTGCATATTGGTAGTAGAAGCCTTGACTATAATCTAATTCTATTTTGCACTTCTCTTCTTCTGAACTGACCCTCCTAAATTCCCACCTTGGGTCTTCAAAGTAATCCGTTTCATGATCCCAAATGTGCAAATTATTATCACTATTATTGCAAGAGTCCATACCAAGTACAACTCCAATGCTTGGTGAGTTCCTGACCTACTTAGTACTTAGGCTAAAGTTCTACCCTGTATTCTCACATTATTTATGTATCTCACTTTTTTCTATCTCTCTATTTCTGTTTACCATGTAGTGCCTAGAAATCTGTGTACACATTTTAGATTCTTTGGTTGAATTTCCTCATATTTCTACCACAAAAATCAATCTCTTTTATATCTTCTTTATAGAACATAGTGCATGTGTCCATCAGCTCCTAAAACTTGTCTATAGATATCTCCATAGCCACCATTACCTTTCAAAGAAATTGTAAGAGGTGAGACTTAAGAATGTCCTAGTGAGTGATCTCTTCCTACCCTAGAAACTTTCTTCATTCCTTTTATTCTAAATAAACCAAAATATTTTAGTTGACATAACAAACCAAAATGTGTTAGCTTTCAATTTAAGACCATCAATGAATCCACATAAAATTTCCTTTCTATTTGACAACACAGTCAGACTCCACATATGATTATTTCCCATAAGAAAAGACCAAATCTTTTTAGCATATAACTAGCCAAAAAAGATATGATACATAGACTCAGAGACATTGCATAAAGGGCACAAGACATTATCTACACCAAAACATAATTTATTTAGGATTAACAACCATCTGAAACAAACTTTTTTGGGTTCTAAAATTTTGGACCACAACAGTTTAAAGACCTTGGATAAAACTTGGTGCCCCATGGTGTCACCCCAAGTTGCAAGGATGTGCTAGAAATTTTTTTTGGAATTGGAAAGCATTTTATATATCATTTTTGGCTTCACATTCAAAAACTTGGTCCCATCTACCCATTTTAGCTTCTCAATGCTTTCCTCTCATACAATGGACACCTTCAACTAAAATTTGCTCATCAATGCTTCATTTAGTGTGGAATAGGTTCTGAACTGGTTCTTGTTTAGATGAAACTCTTCTTTTATTCTTAACCATGTTTTGGGAGAACCTTCATCATATAGATCTTTCAGGTTAATAGGCCTTTTCATTACACAGCCTAGTAGAACAACCTTGCAATAAGGCTAGATTTTTACCCTTGTGTTTCACATTCCACCAAATGGATCTATGCACCCATACACTATTATTCTCCAAGTTAACAGCCTCTCTACCCATAGAAATCTCCTTAGCATGTTCCCATGCTTTCCATATACTCCCAAAAACTATAGATCGCGCAAGCTTAGACTTAAAATCCCCTAACAAGGCATCCTAAAAGTGTAGCTTTCCCCATCTCTTCTTGTTCCCCAGAGTAGACCTCTTAATATTATTTCTGACCAATGCCTTCCAAGGCTCATCACCATATAAGTAATTGACTATCCACTTTGTTTCCAAAGCAACACCCTGCATCTTCAAGTCCTTGAGCCCCAGCCCTTCTAAATCCTTAATGAGACAACACCACTCCCATCTAACAAGATGCTTTTTTCTTTTCCCCTTTCCATCAGATCACAAGAAACTTCTAATTAGTCTATGAATGACCATAAACTGATAGTTGGCAAGGAACCACATTGAGGAGTAAAAGATTGAATAGGCAGAAAGGATCTTTTGACAGACTTAGACCCTGCTCGCCAGTGAAAGATGTATTCTATTACAACTTATGAGTTTCCTTTCAATCTTTGAAAAGAGCCAATCCCACATAAGCTTCAAAATGGGAAAATGGCAAAGGGGATCCCAATAAACCTAACTTGCTTCGTTTGTCCCCCCACTGCCATTTTCCAGAATCAAGCTAGGTGGGAATAGACTGATCCCAGGTCAAAAGGATAGATTTAGTAGAGGAATTTTTAGCCCCAAGGGCTAAACAAAAAATCTCTAATCTCTTACCCAACCTTTCCAATTCCTAATTATTAACTCTAGGAAAAAGAGCAGTATCATCTGCAAATTGCACATTTAATAATCTATCTCCATTAGGCAAGGAAATACCTTCAATTAGATCTGTTCTTAATATATAACAGATGGCTTCAATGCAATCAGAAATAAGGAGGGAGGAATGAAGCAACCTTGTCTAATAGATCTACCCATTTTGAAAGGAGTAGACTGTTCACCATTAACCCCAACCTATGCAGAAGCATCTTGGAACAACATTTCTACCATCTTGCAAAAGACTTTAGGGAAACCAATGGCTCTCAGAATTTTGAAGATAAAAGACCATTCAACACGGTCATAAGCCTTTTCAAAATCAAGGAGGAGTATGCCAACATTTTGATTGGTCTCATTTGCCCAATGAAGAGATCTCCAACTTGTAATAATGTTTTCCAATATATATCTACCCTTTATGAACACTGTTTGGGTTGAATTAATAATCTCCAAAAGAAAGTCTCTCACTCTAAGAGCCAACACCTTGTCAATAATTTTATTAGACACATTTAATAATTTAATGTGTCTCTAGTTTTTAATTCTAGTTTTTTCACCACCTTTAGGTAAGAGTTTGATGATTCCTTTATTTATATCTTTGCCTAAAGTACCTTTCTCTATAGCCTCTTTGTAAAGGTCCAACAGATTATCCACAATCTAGTCCATGTTAGCTTTATAAAACACAATTGGTAGGCCATCAGCCCTAGGGGACTTGGACCAATGCTCATAGACCTGATGGCTAGTTCAATTTCCTCTTGTAACATCGGAACATGTCCCCTTGGGGGCTTTTCCCTCATAAGGTTTAGCTCCCAGGTCTTTAGTACGCATTTAGGACATTTTAGTTCATATTTTGGCATCCTGATGGAATGAGACCTAGGTTTCATAGAAAAATAGACCTAGGAGGACCCATTGACCTTAACCCTACCCAAAATAGGGGGTAGGACTTGGGCTCCCGCACCCTAGTCCTACCCTATTTTGGGTTAGGACTAAAATTTAAGTGTCGGTTTATGACTATTATTTGGTCCCTAGGCTGACACGGTAAGTTTTGATTTTTGAAATCTTGGCGGGAATGCTTGTAGTTTCATATAAAAGCATGATTAGGCATTCATTTAGAGACTAGAACTTACATTCATGAGCATTGGCATTCGAGAAGTGGTTCAAGGCTTTCATAGTGTTGCAAGAGCAGACTTGTTTTGTTTATGTGTTTGTATTTGTAGATTTGACCATCTATCTCCTCATGGAATGAAGAGCATCTTCCTCCCATGAGATCTTCACTACAAGGTGATATCATTGTGCTTTCTATCATTCTTTCATTTGGATTTGGCATCTACCTCACAAGGGTATGCTCTCTCTATTTGACAAAGGTGTTTGGAAGACTTAAGTGTCCTTCCAGAGCTTGACTGAGGGAAGCTCCTAAACACCACAACCCCCAAACCAAGTTTTCATGATTGTAGGTTACAGGTTGAGGAGCTGGACTGAGTGAAGTTGTAGAGGAGCATATTGGAGTGTCCGAAGTGTAGGAAAAGAATAAAATCTTCCCCCTGGACTAGGGCACCTTCTCCCTAGTCTCTAAATTTCTGTGTCGAGAAAATCTCTGATGCAGAAGATTTAGGTTGTAAATCTTGTTGCTAGATCTAGACAGAAAATAGGACCTTGGACTTGGATGCAACCTCCCATGGCCCCAAAATTTCCACCTTGGGTCCCTAAAAATAGTTACTCTGTAATTTGGTATTTTGCTTCTGTCTGTAGTAGTATTTTCCATAATTCATCAGTTTACTATTGTTTTAGCATAATTAGGGGTTTTATGGTTAATTGAGAATAGGTGAGAGAAAATTAACAATTAAACATTGTAATCCAAGTTTCCCTACATTTTACAGTGACCCTAGAGTATTATAGTGCTCGCCACTTGACCCTTGGTCCTTGAATGTAAAGTGGAAAGGAGGATTTAAACACCAAAACACTAAAACATTAACAAATCCAATTTTCCACCTAAACATTTTGGTGAACCCATATTTTTGGACTTAAATTGCAACTTGTTGAGTGTTTTTTGTCAGATTTGCATTGATTTCATCCATTTATATAGTCTTTCATCTTATTGCATTGCAAAAGTTACAAAATATTTGAAAAATTTGTAAAAATTTAAAAACCCTAGCTTGCATTTTCAAATAGGTCACTAAATTGCATAAATTCTTTCTAAATTTCCCTAATTCATGATTTTTGCATCAAATCCAATATAAACTATAGAAAAACACAAAAATTCATTAATTTTCATTGCATTTTCATCATTAATTTGCTAAGGTTTTTTAGAAATTTGACAATTTTCATATAACCTAGTATTTTTCAAAATCTAGAGTTAGTAGGTAAAAATATTTTCTTAGATTTTTCTACTGAGTTTAGAGGTACATTCAAATTAAATTTTGACTATAGTCTTGCATTCTAGTGTAAATTTGTATTTAGATTTGAAAAAATTGCATTTTTGCATAGAAAATTTTAACAAAAATGAGCATTTTTCATGCATTTTCATTAGATTTACATTAGCATTTTGCATATTACACCTTCGAATTTATTTTCAGATCTTATAAAATTTCATTCCACTCATAAAACAGACCTTAAAAAATTCACATATCATTTTGTGTCAAGATCTAAAACCTAGGGCTTCAAAAACAATATTTTTCACTAAATTTAGCCTTACCAATCCCTTAAATTTGCACCATAGTCATGTTGTGAAATGTAATTTTGCAAAATTTGGTTTTTATGAGGGTATTTATTTGTTTCCCCTCCTAGAAAACTTCACAACACCCTTTGATTGGCCTCTTACATTGAAAATTTGAGAAAAAACTACACATTTTGACTATTTTTGCACTAGGGTTTGACCTATTTTGCACTTCAACCGTGTTGTGATCAATTTTTTGGATTGAATTGACTGATACCATCACTTTTATTTGTTTCAATTTGTGAAATTCATTACAACACCCCTTTCGCTAGGTCTTGGAATTGAAAAACCGTGAAAAATAGCCTATTTCTTCGCTATATTTTCACTAGGGTTTTTCCTTAAATGGCACTAAAAGCGTGTTGTGTTGGGTACTATGACACTAAGTGGCTGTTATTTATGATATAATTTTATTTCCATCATCATTTTCCTCACAACACCCTTGGTTAGGCCCTTTTGCATTGAATTTTGGTGACAAAAGTGTCTATTTTGACATATTTTCACTATATTTTGACTTGGCATTAACTTGAAATTGCATCAAGAATGTATTGATAATGATACTTTTACTTTTTTTGACTAATATCAGACATATAACTTTCTTTCCTTGACTTAAATCCTTATAACACCCTTTTGTTTCATTCGTTTGCATTGAAAAAGTACAAAAAACCAAGTATTTTAGGTCATTTTCACATATAGTTTTACAATTGCCTTTGTTATACATTTGAAGAAAATTTTAGATCTGATTTGAACACATAAATATGGCCTTTAATCACAAAAACAACAATAGGTTCCCTCTTAGACCTTACATGAAAGGAAAAGTCCCTGAACCCGAAATAGTATTTACACCTCATGATAGAACAATCGGTGATTCTAAAGGACCTCTATATATCACCATGAAAATAATGGGAAACAAAGTGGATGGAACTCTTATTGATCCTAATTGCATGACCAACATTGCCACTGAAAAATTCCTCTTTTCGAATCAATTAATATAAGGTCCTTATAACCCTTCGAACTTGATGATTAAGACACATACGGGAACCTTAAATAAACCATTGGGTAAGATATCATTGATAGTAACTATATTTGAGAAACATGTTGAACAATGGTTTGATATTACCCCCAATTCTGATACCTTTGATATAAAACTTGGAATCCCTTGGTTAAAGGTTATGAAAGCGGTCCCTTCAACTATTTATAAATGTGTTAAATTTCCTTTGAATGGAAAAGTGCAAGTCATTCATCAAAATACATACAAACCTTCTACTACACAATAACACTTCACATTGGATTACTTTTACAACAAAAATAAGAACAAATTAGAGCTACAAACAGACTTTACATTTTTGAGCTATAGAAATTACAAAGCAAAACTTTTACATCCAGTTCCTAGTCCTCCTATGCAAGAAATGACAAAAGACAAACAACCCACATGTGAAGAGAATCTTAGACCAAAAGGACAAGGTCCCTATGCTGAGGTTCCTCCCCTAAAATCCTTAAAAGGATTGGGAGGTCATTGTCAACAACAAAATATTCCACCGCAACAAATGAAATTTGATCCCGATGCTTCATCTTCTAAATTGCACAAGCCTATGAAAGAGGATAGCCCTATCTTACAAGAGATAAGTGGTAAAAGAAAATGAAATAGAAAAGAAAGAGAAAGAAGAAAAAGGAGACAAACTTATGCTATAAACCTTGCCTCTCAACAAGAAAATATTGATCCCAACATTAAACCAAACAATAGTGATTCTAAAAATGAACAACATGATGAGAAAGACATGAATATGGCCATGATACCTTATGCCCCACTTTCCTCCAACATTAGGGAGTGGCAAGATGACGATGATGATTTGATTATAGATAACCTCTAGCCCAACAGGGACCCTATAGGTAAGTATCTCTAACCCTTTTTCTCTCCTGTGATGTGCTTCCCTCATGATGTGTTATATTTTGTTTAGACCTCCTGGGATGACCTTGGATTCTCCCGTAAGGTCCGGGATACTAGGAGACCACCTCTATTGTGACCTTCTTCTATTTGTATCATCATTCTTCTATATTGCCTCTCTCTCTAATTTCATTGTTGTGTGTTGTGTCTTACAGACATAACGTTGCGGTTGGTGACCTGGGGGCACCCTCCTACATGACTATCCTTAAGACACTTTTTTCTCCTCTCTGATTTATTGTTTCCCTTCCTCTAGTGTTTCCACCTAGCGGGCGGATGATGAAAACCATTTATACTAATGCAGACCTAGTGTCCCTTTCAAGAGCAATAAAAAAATGGACTTAGTTCATAATATGATGATGGGGTTGTATATCTTATCCAACACTTGGCTAGTGGAAGCACTCGTGCTTTCCATATAGTGATGATTTTGATAGTGTTCTATCTCATTTACAAATCATAAACAATATTTTTGTCCATGCACTTTGTCTACCTTGAATCTTGCATACCTTAGATTTCATATGCATTGATGTTGTTGTTTATCATGATGTTGTATACACTAACATGTTTCTTGCAAGGATGTGTTTGTGGGAACATTTGCTGATCATGAAGTACATGTCACCTCTAGGAGCATGGGCTTTGCGAGAGCTTGTGTTCCCTTGTGTGTTTTCTTCCTACCTTAACGTGCTTGATATCGATAGCAGATATCAACCACCTTAAGGTGGGGGCATATATAAGGTAAGTTGTCTGTTGTAGATGTTAGCTATGTGCTTGTCCTCAGGTGAAGAATAGTGCAATGAATACTCCTGCATCCTGAGTTTGTCTATAATCAATCAATCATGTAAGCCCTCTACGGAGGCAGGATATTGCATATATCCTTTTTAGCTTAAGCCCTTTGTGAAGGCGGGGATGGTGTATTTCTCAGAGTAGATTGCACATCCTGTCATTTTCAAAAGTCCTCTATGGAGGCGGGGAGTGGTTCTGTGACTAAATCAACCCTTTAAAAGTATGTTTTTGGTGATTGTTGTGGTGAAGCCCAATCATCGATGTGTGCATTTAATGTGCCTGAGATGGTTATGGACCTAGAAATAGGTACACTACATCGCTTGTCTGTCATGTTTTCTCCGTGTCTTCAAGTGTGTGTGTTTGGCGTGCTTGTTTTGTGTAGCATGTTTGTTGCCCCATTTGTAGTCTTAAGACTTGTTCGATGAGTGCATCTTGCATTTTGGGAGGTTTTGCATGTCTAGTGTGTGTGTTGCCCCATATATGTAGTATAAAGACTAGCACGATGAGTGCTTCCTCAATTATGGGAGGTTTGTTTACTTTCCAGTACTTGTATTTGCATTTCATATATATGAGAAAAAGAAAAGAAAAGAAATCATGCTTGTTTTCCATGTATTATTGTGTCTTCTATGCATTGACTGTCTTCTCCGTGTTTTGTGTGCATGTTACTGTCTTCTATGTGATTGGCGTGTCTTCTCTGTGCTTGACATGTTTGTTGTGTTTTGTGACTGTATTTTAATGCATGTATTGGCCTTGCATTTATACATACATTAAAGTGGGGGCTAAATGTAACATCAAAAAATGTCCCCTTGGGGGCTTTTCTCTCATAAGGTTTAGCTCCCAGGTCTTTAGTACGTACTTAGGATATTTTAGTTCATATTTTGGCATCCCGATGGAATGAGACCTAGGTTTCATAGCAAAATAGACCTAGAAGGACCCCTTGACCTTAACCCTACCCAAAATAGGGGGGAGGACTTGGGTGCCCATGCCCTAGTCCTACCCTATTTTGGGTTAGGACCAAAATTTAAGTGTCGGTTTATGACCGTTATTTGGTCCCTAGGCTGACACGGTAAGTTTTGATTTTTGAAATATTGGTGAGAATGCTTGTAGTTGCATATAAAAGATGATTAGGCATTCATTTAGAAACTAGAACTTACATTCATGAGCATTGGCATTCTAGAAGTGATCCAAGACTTTCATAGTCTTGCAAGAGTAGACTTGTTTTGTTTATGTGTTAGTATTTTGTAGATTTGAGCATCTATCTCCTCATGGAATAAAGAGCATTTTCCTCCCATGAGATCTTCACTACAATGTGATATCATTGTGCTTTCTATCATCATTTCATTTGGATTTGGCCTCTGCCTCACAAGGGCACACTCTCTCTATCTGACAAAGGTGTTTGGAAGACTTAAGTATCCCTCCGGGGCTTGACTGAGGCAAGCTCCTAACACCACAACCCCCAAACAATGTTTTCATGATTACAGGTTACAGGTTAAGGAGATGGACTAAGTGAAGTTGTAGAGGAGTATATTGAGTGTCTGAAGTGCAGGAAAAGAAGAAAATCTACCCCCTAGACTAGGGGTACCTGTTCGCTAGTCCCGAAAGGTTCTATGTTAGGAAAATCTCTGATGAAGAAGATTCAGGTTCCAGATATTGTTGCCAGATCTAGACAGAAAATAGGACCTTGGACTTGGATGCCCACTCCCGTGTCCCCAATTTTTTTGCCTTGGGTCCCTGAAAATAGGTACTCTATAATTTGGTATTTTGCTTCCATTTGTAGCAACATTTTCTGTAATTCATCAGTTTACTTCTATTTTAGCATAATTAGGGTTTTAATAGTTAATTGAGCATAGAAGAGAGAAAATTAACAATTAAACACCCTAATCCAAGTTTCCCTACATGCACAGTGACCCTAGGGTATGATAGTGCTCGCCACTTGACCCTTGGTCCTTAAATGTAAAGTGGAAAGGAGAATTTAAACACCAAAACACTAAAACATTAACAAATCCAATTTTCCACATAAACACCTCTTTTGAAAGTTCTTTTTCTAGAGTCTTTCTCATCTGCTTTTTTATTTTCAACTTGCAGATTTTGCAACAAAACTCTTGAGCTTCCTAGCAACTAGGGTGATTATCTTCTGCTTCAAATAAATTTTCATAGAAGCCCCTAAAAGGCTTCAAGGATTTCCTCTTGTTTCCTTAGGCAATCTCCATTAACCACTATAGTTTCAATGTTTTCTTTTATGTTTTTATATTTTTTAAAGTAGGTTAAAGAAGTATTTTGTGCCTTTATCTCCATCTTCCAACCAATTCAATTTTGCTCTAATTATGGCCCCCTAAACTATTCTAAACTGGCACTTTCTTAAGCTATGTTTTACCTTCCCCAATTTCTCAATTAATTGATCATCCTTTGGATTTTCTTGGAGTTTTTCTTCAACATGGAGGAATTCTTCTTGCAGCAAAGTTTCTTGTCTTTTTTTGTCTAATGAATATTTTTTCACCACTATTTGGAAAACTGATTTACATGATTCTATCAACCTTCTCCAGTAGAGGGAAACTTCCTCATTTTTGTAAAGAGACTTATAGATATTTCTCAACGTTTCTTTTAGCAAATCACAATTGAGCTTTAAAAAGTTGCCTTTATTTATCCTAACCTTTTGCTCTTGTTTCAATATTACTAAATTACTGCCTTTATTGGGTGTGGTTAGATAGAGTATTAGGGATAACTTGAACTTTATTCATTTCCTTCTCATTTCGGATCAAAAGGGTTTCCTTCTCCATATAGAATCTGTCGAATCTGCAATATATCCTTCTGTTTGCCTTTTGAAAGTTAGACCAACAGTACTAAATTCCCTTGTTGTTCTTCTTTTCTCCTTCTAGAGGGTTTACAAGTTTCAATGATTTTTTAACCTTTGCCAAAAGAATTTCTCATTGCCTTTCCACTCCATTGGGTTACCACCTTTTTTATCTTCCACTTTCTCTATCATGTTAAAATCCTCCAAATAACCCAAGGTACTTTAGGCAGATCTTGTTGCAAGAGACACTAATCAAATATGGATCTGTATGTTGTCATTGATGGAAATGAAGCTCATAGATCCTATCACCATGATAGGAAGACATATATCTAGAAGAACATACTATATTCCAGGTCTGGTTGTCAGGAAATGGCTAAGTATGGAAAGTATGCAGAGAAGAAGATAGAAAGTCAGCGAGTATGCCTCTGCATGTAATGATCTAGATAATGTGGTTCAGGTATGATTCCATTTGATGTTTGATAGTATATGCCTCATAGATTAAGTCCTTATTCTCTCTGAAAGTCATCTTGAAGAAATGTCTAAGTCCAAGCAAGCAAAGGTATAGCAGGAACGATGAACAGGGTCTAGTGCAGAGGTCTGCATTCCTCCACAGTTAAGTATTTCGTTATATGGTTTTGAGGTGTTGTAAACACTTATATGAAATGTCTTATTCAAGAGTTAGGAGGTCTGAAGTTCACCTGAAGGATATATACAAGTGGCTAAGTATCGACATAGTGTTTGACAAAGTTTGACAGAGACAGAGTCTAAGTTTTGATGGTCTGCATTTCTCCACGAGATGATATCATACCTTGTGGTTCTAAGGGTAAGATTGGGAATATATAAATAGTCCTTGATGTGATTTGGAATGTGTTTTGAGATCCTCAGTAAAAGTTGTAAGTCAGCAGATGAACCGGTTAACCATGCAGTTGAAGAACAAGCTGACTAGTGAAGAAAATTTTGATGCAGAGAAGAGTTAATATGTGAAGGATCTGGTTAAGTGATTGAGTGGTTAGATCTGATCCATGTGAATATGTTTGGGTAAAGATTTGAGTCCGCATACCACATAGTGCATTGGATTGAACTGACAAGGTACATCTTTTATGTACACATTTCCTTCTTCGACGTCGACCTGACTATGGATCAAATCATGATGTGGATATATATGAGCGATGAATTTTAGTTGTGTGTAGAGTAGTGATGAGGATAATAATGAAAATATGTGAATAGTAGAGCAGTAACATAGATAAGAGAAAATGAAGACCTGGTATTCAGAGTTCAAGCATTAAACAACCGCACCTTGCATAAAGGTAGATGCTTAAGCAGTATGTAGTTTCTTGTTGGAGCAAATTATTGCAATGAGCTAGCAGTGAGATTTCATTAGGGATTAATAGCCCTCACGGTTTAACAGTCGTTGTTGTAATCTTTCTAGGTTTAGGGATGAGGCAGTGTGCCTACTAAACTTAGTTGTACATCATGGCTGTGAGCCAACATGTTCTAAGCATGTGGAGTGACCAAACCTAAACATTATTTTTGTAAAGATTGCAATATATACTTGAGAGCTAATCCTCTCCGTGGTTTTTCCCTCCTTGGTTTTCCATGTAAAATCTTGGTGTTATGTGTCATGCTTTTATGGATACTATTTAGTTGTATATTTTGTTTCTATTGGATTATTCTTTTGAAATGGTTAAAAGTAAAAGTGCAAGAAAAGAATTATAGAACACTAATTAACCCCCCCACTCAGTGTTCCTCACAATCAACAATTGGTATCAGAGCAAGGTTCCTTGGAAGAAGTTTAATAGCTTAAGGAAGATCTGGGATAGAGTGATCATGGCAGCAAGAAGGTATGGAAATTATGAATAGCTAGAAGCGGCTCTTATGGATCTTGAAAGTTTTGAATCAGAGGTTAGGGATCTTAAAGATAACTTACAACAAGCCGGATGAGTGCATCTTAAAGATAAAAGAGTAAGTCAAGAAATTCAAAGATAATAGAGTAAGTCAAGAAATTCAAAGATAAAAGAGCAAGTCAAGTCATTGATCAACTATTATCAGCAAATGAAGCCTTGAATGATTTGGAAGTAGAAGTTGTAGAAAGATTAAGAGCAGAGGATGATCTAAATTCAATTATAAAAAACAAATCAGAAAATTGTGCAAAACTGGAAAAAGAAATTGCAAATCTAAAAATGGACCTAGACAAGGCCAAAAGTTTTGAAGAAAAATTCAAGATAAGTACCACCAAGCTTGATGAAATGATTAGTAGACAAAAGAGTGTAGATAACAAGCAAGGTTTGGGATATGAAAAAGGGGAAAGTTCAAAATTTGGTCATGCAAAAATTGAAGTACAAAAAAAAAAGGAAATCAGTTTAGAAATTAGAAAAGAAGGCCTAGAAGACCTCCAGTTAGACAACCAAATGCACAAAGGTACTCATCTTTTCATGGTTATTATAATTCATGTAAATAAGTTTGGCCATAAGGCTACCAGTGTAGGAGCAAAATAAATCAAAAGATTACATCATTCTTTGGTTAGTGTTTCAATTGTAAGAAAATTGGTCATAGAGCAAATGAATGTAGAAATCAGATCAGGAGAAGTCTCAACAATGAACAATCATTCAAGCAAAAATGCTTCCCCTGCAATAGAATTGGTCATAAAGCTATTGTGTGCAGAAGTAAAGTGAGTCAAAATTCTATAGGTGCAATGCATACTATAAATTGGGACATAGATCAAATGAATGCATAAGCTCAGTAAGAACTAACTTTCAAAATACAAGGAACAACCAATCATTCAATGGTAAGTATTTTGCATGCAATAGATTTGGACATATGGCTAATCAATATAGATCAAATTCAATCAATAGGAATCAAGGTCAAAAGAATGTGGTGTGCTTTAATTGGAACAAATTTTGACATGTTACAAAAATTTATAGAAGCAATAATGAGAAGAGAAATCACTATTTTGAAGAAAGGAAAATAGAGCAGAGGAATGACAAGGGAAAAGAGAAAGTTGATCTGGTTGAAACCAAGAAAGAAATGAACAAGGTATGGATCATGAAAGCAGTAATTGAAGTCAGGGATCAATCTGCACTAGTAGCCAGTGTAGATACTTTATCTAGGAAGTAATTCAGAGCTCTGGCTCAGGGGGAACAGTGTATAAAACTTGAATTCCCTAGCAAAAAATTGGGTGCCAGAATCTGACATAAAGATGTATCATGGAACCTAATGTGACACACCTATTAGAAGAAAAATTGGAAGGAAAAGGGTTAGTACGGTATATTGCGGAGCAATCCTAATCGACTGTGTTCTATAGAAAAGGGTTTTAATAGCTTTTTGAAATAAGCATATAATGACATCTAGGTCACGACGTGCAGAAATTAACAAGAAATTTGTTTAATCTCATATCACTTTGCACACAAAAATTTAGAGAAATTAAAGCTAAGTTGAGCAGCGAAAATCAAAAATTGCATTCAGAGAAAATAAACCCTAACTCAGCAAAATAAGGTACTCTCATTAAATCTTATTCTATGAATCTGCTGAATCTTTGCTATGGCGACTCCTCAAATTGTAGATATCACATAGCGCCCTCTACCCAAATTTAAGAAGCACCCATTTAAAACTACTGAAGTCAATCAGTTGGGTGCACTTTCAAGTATTCCCCATGGAGTATTGCATACAGAAGATGTTAGGGAATATATTCATGTTGCCCTAGAAGAATTTAGTGATAGCAGGTTTTTTGGTCATGGAGGTGCGTTGGAAGATTCGACTTCATTCCATTGCTGAAGTTAAAAATTGATAATATATTTTCATTTGTAGTGGCTTTTGATAAGCTCCACCTTAGAGAGTGTGGTTGAAGTCAAACACAAATGTCATGAGACCATGTTCCTTGAAGGTTGACTTGGCAAATCATGCCTTCACAAACAATAGAAAATAATAATAATCTTTTGATTTCTTGTTGGTCGCGGCTCGTTGGATTTTGATTGAGTCATGAAATTAATATCAAAATCAATTTCCATGGGGATATTATAGTGTCAAAGCAACTAATAAAAGATGTAATATGTTTTTTGAGATGTCACCAGAGAGGGAAGTTGAATGGATAGAATTCCTTCAATTTTCATCTTTCCAAGGCAATATAAAAACCAACGACTAGGATAGAAAGTAGGTTGGCTACCAAAAGTTAGTAAAAATTACACAAAGGTGTGTGCAAAGGGGGTGGATACAAAGAAGAGTAAGAATTCCTTATAAAACAAAGCAATTTGAATTGCACATAAAGAATGAAGTCAGTTGACAGAACTTTGATTGAACGGTTGTGAAAAGAAGTGTGGAGAATAATAGAAGTGTGTTGCAGAGAATACTAGAAGCTACGTTAGAGGGACAACAACTTGGTTTTTTACCACAAAGCATTTGAATAGAGATAAGCTTCATTTCAGCACAAATTCATTGTATTTGCAGTGAAAAACTTGAGTAATAAACCATTGAAGGCTGCCAGTAATAAATTCATTTGAGTTGTGATAAATGAATGGTGAATTTGCACAATTCTAGCTTCCTATAGCTGTCATATTTATGTTTACATTGCCTAGATTGCATACTTGAAGTGTTATGTTTAAAACTGGATATGGTTTAGTGATGTTGAGTTCTGCTTGTGATCAATTTGGCGATGTATTGCTGCTAGCATTGGCTGTCTGGTAAGACCATGGTGTAGGGGCATCAGGGCCTCAGAAGCATATATTTTGTCATTTTTGGTTTTAGGTTTGTTAGTGTGTTTTGGAGTCTCATAAGGTCATTTGTGACCATTTAAAATCATATGGGTTCATTTTTGGTGTTTTAATTGGGTTTTTGATTTACAAGTGTAAAGTTGCCAAATGTTGCTAGGAGTTGTCATGCAACTTGGACAAGTTGCCAAAAAGCAAGAAACTATTGCATTATGTAAATGGATGAATACACCTTCAAATGTCAAAGGGAAGTGTGAAAAACAGATTTTGAAGTTCTTGGTTAATGAAATCAAGTTTTTCCCTGTGATTTTTAATGTTCCAGTCTATTCTACTTCATTGTATGGCCTATACGGCCCTTTTAGTAATCTGAAACTGATTGGAATTCATTGGCATGTGAATCTACTTTATTTTTATTTTTGTTGCATCAATTTTCATTGAGTTTTTACTAAGTTATTGCATTTTTCCTAAAAACTGCCAAAACCATACCTAGGGTAACTAGTGAGGCAAAATAATTATGTAACTTCGCCTCCCACCATGGGAAAACCACCAAAATGGGTGGGAAGGTCTATAATAATGTACTCTACCATGTTTTAAGTTTCTAGGGCCCCAAGACAAAAGTGGAACATGTTTTGTTTCACCATTAGGTATGATTTCTGAGTGTATCAGACCCTGTAGCAGCAGTGAGGGCAAGTTTGAATGAAATAAGGAGTGGTTTGGGTTCTTTGTGATTGGTGAAAGTGTTGGGAATGTGTGAAGAGGTATTTCAGACCTATACCATGGGGTTTTGAGCATTTTTGAAGGGTTAATACAAGTCATTTTATGACTGTCCCAAGAGGACTATTTTTGCAGTCATAAGCATGGTGCTAGTGTCCAAGCAAGTTGGTGCTTTGAATGAGTCTTGGTAGTGAATACCTAATGGAAACACCTTTGAAATGTTGTAAGGAGGCCTCCAAGTCAGTGGTTGAGGGTTTGAAGTAGTCTTTATTGATTTGGCTTTAGGCCATTAATGTTGCCTTTCCTAGTTTGAAGAACACAAGTCTTGTAAGCCTCATGAATTGTTGCATTGTTGAGCCTCCACAAAGAAGTTGTTATGAGCATTCAAGCCCCAAGACAAGTCTGCCATGAAGTCTACACTGCTCCAAGGTGTGTTGAATCAAGCCTCAAGTGTTCAATGATTAGGGTCTAGATTGGAGTACTTAGGTGCATCAAATGAAGTTGGTGTAAGAACCTCATCATTTTGAGTTGTTTTCCTAAATAAGGTCCTTCCTCTACATCAGACCATCAAGCTAGGCTGCATCAATTGTCATACCATAATTTTCTAGATCCAAATACCTAGTAATATATAAATATATGGACATAACATGATTATTCTAGGGTATGCTACTACTTCTTTCATAAGAGAAGAGTGCTACTCTCCATCAAAATCCTGGGAAGAGTTAATCTAAAAAACTATTAGAGATAAATACTAATTAGTTTTTGACTTCTCTCATCATCATTAAGGGATTAAGTATTAGTTCAATTGTAATTAGGATTAAGGGTTGAGGATTAAGGGACTGTAATGTTGTTAACCCCACTGCCACATGGACATTCATCTAAAAGACTATGAAGTCTTTAAAAAATGGGTGTTGCAGCAATTGAAGTCCTATTCCATACCTGAAAGCAATTATCATGTTCATCCATGCATTTTGTATATGTATGAACTACAATTATCACTACTCAATTCATGGTGATAATCAACATATCTCATGTGTTGCACAAATATCAATTCCCAATCATATCTATCTCAATGCCCTTGACAAGATAATAGGCAAGAACCCAAATCTAAAATGTCATTCAGTGTTATTTATATGTTTATATCATAATAATACTCACATGCACACACATATCAATGATAGATGCACCCTAGTCAATACTACCTAAAAACCACAAAGTTTGTTCACATATGATACTCAACTTATGGAATTATATTAATGTGGTTATTGTGAAGAAATATGATCACTGTCCATTTTGCACATATTAGTTCACATAGTAAGAATACTAGGTTCTAATTCAACTACCATTATAATTACACTCATACATTTCATCATTGGCAACAGTTAGTCAAAATCAACTCTTTAAAAAGGATCACCATGCCCTATTGAAATGATAAGGTTCCCATTAGGATAAGTTAACAGAGTCAACTAGTAAAGAGTGTTTTCAAAAGGCATGTATATTAATAATTCTTACAATGTTATCTCATCAACCAAGACCTCTCAGTTAAGGTCATTAACTATTTCTACTTAACCTTCATACCCTGTACCTAACCACTAATATCATGCAAAATATAGTCCATAACATGGTGAAACAACACATCATATATCGTGAAACCTAAAATATCAGTCACTAACATACAAAGATTAAACCATTAGAGTGTTTTAATACAACATGTTACAAGTGATCATATGAGTTGTAGCCTAAACCACTATAAGGTGACCTCCTCCTTAAAGATTAGCCACCGATGCACAAAGGCAACACCTTTATCTCCTCAAGCCTTCAACCAATGTTCTATATGAAAATAAGTGTATCTAAGGGAATGAGTGGCTAATCAAACACTAATAAGTTTATAATTCTCTAATTTGTACCAACAAAAATCAACTACATGGGTAAGCTATTCCATTCCAAGGTGTGTCCAACCTTCATAGGGTAGTTGTTAGTTTTAAGATTCCCTAATTAAGATACCTTGGTATACCAGCATTAGCATACATACATGTCAATGTGAGATTACTCTAATCAACCCATATAGTTCAAGTATGGATCTAAATTCATGGATGTAATTTCTCAATACAAAGAACTATGATTTTTTATAGCTCAAGAAACACTCTAAGAATGTGATTGGAGACGAATAGCATAAGAGACTATAATAACACATTCATCTTAGTAATAAAAATTCAAGACATCTATTTATTTTAGAGATTCTCATTTTAAAAGCAAGGGGCTTTTCCTAGTAGGTATTTTGAAGATATAAAATGGATGGTGATGATGATGGAAGGTCTTTATGTTAGCACTCTATAAATTTTCAATGTTGCTAGAATAACTTCTCTTTTGGTACTTGTTGATAACTTGCCTTGGTTCAAAATGGTTAAGATTAGTTAATGCTCTCCTCCCCTGCTATGCGTTGCTTTATGTTTCTCCTACCTAGACTCTTGGGACTTTTTTCAGTACATTTTTGCCTGTGCCACTCTATTGGATATGTATGTTTAAATGCATGTATTTTTTGGGGTCCTTAATGGCTGGATGTGGCCCCTCTCTCTCATATTTAATATTTAATATTTAATATTTAATAATTATAAACAAATATTTAATATATAAAAAATATATAATAATACATATTTTAAATGAGCACAATAAATCGAGTGCCCTCCCTTATCTTCACATGTCGGCTGCTGGGGGATTAAATAAAACCATATATATGTTCCTCCTCTGTTACCACCGTTATTCAGTTGTAAGAAGTTTGGTTGTTAATATAGCAGTATTTATTCTGTTAAATCCAAGAGGGGTTTGAGGAGGTTTAGAGAAGAAGAAAAAGATGCAGATATTCGTGAAGACCCTGACAGGAAAAACAATCACCCTTGAGGTTGAGAGCAGTGATACAATCGACAATGTCAAGGCAAAAATTCAAGACAAGGAGGGTATACCACCAGATCAGCAGCGGTTGATATTTGCTGGGAAACAGTTGGAAGATGGACGAACTCTTGCAGATTATAATATTCAGAAGGAATCAACGCTGCATTTGGTGTTGAGGTTAAGGGGAGGTATTTCCATCAAGGTAAAAACCCTTACCGGAAAAGAGGTAGAGATTGATATTGAACCCACTGATACCATCGAGCGGATCAAAGAGCGGGTCGAGGAAAAGGAAGGAATACCACCTGTACAGCAAAGGCTCATCTATGGTGGAAGACAAATGAATGATGACAAATCAGCCAAAGAATGTGCTATTGAGGGGGGTTCTGTTCTCCATCTTGTGCTGGCATTGCGTGGTGGTTGGTAATGGAATTGTTTAGAAATATATTTTTATCAAGCGCCAGTGATAGTCGTCATTCTTCAGTATGCAGCAAGTCATAATATGTTGTTTGTATCCCTGTTATTGTCAAGGCTTGTATTTGGAAGGAGTGGAGAGAGATTTTTAAATGAAAGGAATGATTTTTTTTTAAACCTAAACACTTGCATCTTTAAAAGGGGTGGAGTGGTATTTTTTATAGGAAAATAATAATATTATTAACTTAAATGTATTAATTATGATTTGATATTTTTACATCATAAAGATTTCATTTGTGGGAAGTTTTGATTTTTTACATTATTGATTTTTGATGACTTGAAAATGGTTTAATAGCAAGTTAGAAAGTTGTTTTGTGGCATAACATAGTCCCTACTAGCAATGGATAACATTCATAATCTCTATTGTAGGTTATATTGAAGCCTTCTTCAAGCACCAAGCCAAGCGGGGGATCAAGTTCTTGAAATTTTCCACTAGGTCATGCATTCTCCTAAAGTAGATTGGTTATTTACAGTGAAGTTGGACATCATGTAGTAGGTTTAAGCTATGGTTATTTTACTATGAATATATAGAATCTATGTATCAAGAACCATTAGTGTAGGAGCTTTACTATTAAAAACATGGAAATAGAAACAACAGTGCATCTAGAAGGTTTTTGTTAAACATATCCTATGGGATTTGTAATCTACGCCCCAATAAGATTTTTGATACCAAGCCCTCCATAATGGAGTAGCCAAACATATATTTTTTTCTTGGTTTGAATATAATAAGTATGGCCCCTAAGGCCAATTTCATTGATAAAAAAATCAAACTATTCTTATGTAAAAATTAAATAATGTAAAAAATAAAACAAGTGTCCATGTAGTGAAATTACATGGCTTTGTAGTATTGCAATAATTACATTTATTTTGTAACTAAGAAATATTAGAATTTTGGAAGAATATTAATTGTATGATAATAAGTATTTTAAATTTTCATTATTATAATGTATTATATTAATTAATGTATTAAATTTTAATCTAGTATAGATATATTAAATCTATCTACATAAAAAAAATATGTGCTATTTTATTTTTATAATAGTTGTATTTTTTTTAATTTAGAACTAATTTGAAATTTTATTTATTTTTATTTACTTAAGTCATAGTTTATTTAGTTAAAGACATATTTTATGAATAATTATTAAGTAAATAAAAATAACTCACAAAATGGTGAGTTTTATTCTCGATAATTAGAGCTTGGGTAAAATATATTTCCATACAAATGATTGGAATCATCAATGAGTTATTTACATCAGTTTGTTTTTTAAAAATACTAATGAAATTTAATTTATGTAATGATGGATTACTAGCAAGATAATTTTAAAGAAAAACTAAGTGACTGGACTAGAAGCATTGAACTATTTCTACTGGTAATTGTGGATTTTCTTTTGAGAATAAAATTGAGAGATATTTGCCCGTGGTTTTTTCTTGGTACATTACTATGTTTTCTATTTAAATATATGTTGTCCGTTTTGCGCTTTTTATTTCTAATTCACTGTTATATCAATTCTACATTGCTTATTTTTCTAATACCTCTAATTACTCAATATTTTATGATTTTCCATGTTGTTTACCAGATTAAGTGTAATTGTAAAATGAAGTATACATGCATGCTATCTGGAGTGTGAAATAATTTTATTCTGAAACATATGGAAGTTTTTCTTATAATTGGTGCATGTGTTTGCACTATGCACGGTGTTGCTTACACTGATAACACAGCTCAATGTTTTGTCTGCATGTCTTGATTACACTTGTTATTTTTCTATTGTTTAATATATTTTTTCAGTTATTACTTAACTATTATTTGATAGCAACACCCAATTATTTATGTATAAATTATTTAGTTAAACATTTATATTTTGTTGCTCCTACATATAGAGGAACACCCAAGTTTTAGTTCCTATGTATAGAAGAGCGCCCAAGTTTTAATTCCAATTTTCCAATATAGTCATGCATTTAATATTTGTATCCTGTTTCTCCATGCTCTAGTAAACCTCACATGTTTCTAGAAAATAATATTTCCCTTTAGATTGCAGTCTTTTGTTATTTACATCTAAGATAGCGTAATCTTTGTAGTTGTGTACTTAATATTTATATCTAGTAGTTTTTATTAAAAAGTAGTTAAATTCATTATTTATTCAATAATGTTTGATATGGACACTCAAGTAAAAGACATAAGTGACATATCCTCTCCCTCTAATATACTAATTTTTCACACAATCTAGTTGCTTTAATCATGAAATCCCCAAGCTGTCTTGTTGAATCATTGCAAAAATGTATACGGAGTTCTGTGATAAATGTCAGATTTAGAACTTTCTTTTAATATTTATTAATATCGCTAGGAGTGTCTGTTCTGAACATGGGAGATGAATATGGACAGACAAAGGGAGGCTCAACACTTCTAAATGACAAGTTAATCTAAATTATCTTACATGATTTATACTGTAGGAGCAACAACTTGAGCCCAACCTTGTCACATATAATTTGATGTTTTCCTATTGATGTATTGTGGTTTTATATAGATGTATTTAATATATCTATACTAATATTACTAATTTTATATTAAATTGTATTCATATGAAAAAATATGTGTTAAGAATATAACCCCTCTCTCTCTCTATATATATATATAATTCCATATAATTATCTAATTGTACCAATTGCATAACAATATTTTAATAAAAACTAGTATAACCATTTACTTTTATTGATTATACACTAAAATAATCCATAAAAAAATAATTGGATAAAAAATTATATTAAAGAAAAAATATATTTTAAAACTACATATATATTTTTTTTCTATACTCCTAAATATTAAATCTTTATTGCACAAATTGTAACACAATTTACAAACAAATATTAATCACTATTATATCTATTTTAAATTTTATAGTCTTTAATACAACAGTCTCTCAATTTTATTAAGAACTGGAAGATATTGAAATCAATCCATTACATAATGCTTGTTCCCATAATCTTATAATCCATCATGTTCTCAAGTTTGTTAAAAACTCTTATATATTTATGGGAAAATGAGTTTGAAGTCAAATGACAACATTATATAAAAGTTTTTATTACCACATTGAAGAAGACATGGCCAAAATCCTTCCCTTAAATTATATGTAAAAACCCTTGTATATTTTATACCAGGCTTCCCAATACTAAAGCACAAGTCATATCCCACAGAAATGCACTCCCACACCCACCTATCTCCACCAAAATATTGAGGGAGAGAGTCTGGAGGCATCCTTGCAAATTCTTTCCACTTCCAAAGCAACTTGTTGATGCATAAATATGTGGGTTTAATCCAGCAACAACATGGGAAACTTTGAAACGTGGGATTGCTTCTTAGAGTGACCTCTAGATTTATGCATCAATAGTTTTTGGCATGCTCGATGGGACTAGATTCAAGGACTTGGGTCTTTGTTTTTAGAGAATCTTTACCTTGTATTTTGTGGTTTTGATGGAAAATCACAAAAAATATCTTCTCGTAGGAGCATGAATCATCCATCTGGTGGCTCTATTGTGAATCTTTCTTAGATCTTTTCTCATGTAGTATATATGTGCATCTAAATATTCAAAGAGATCTTCCTTTTGTGACTTGGGATTCAAGTCCTCTTGTTCTTCGGCAGCAAGGTCAAGTTCCTGACATAGCTTGGAACGCATTGCCTCACTTTCTTAGAGATGGCTCAGTTTGTCCTATAGATCATATTCAAGATGTTGCCAGCTTATGCATTGTTCACAATGTGACAACTGAGAATCGTGTCCTTCTGTTGCTGACATCTTCCCTCAAAGGCAAAGGAATGGTATAGAAGCTTGCATCCCAGTTCAATCACTGGATGGGATCAGCTAGGAGGACTCATCCATAATTAGTTCAAGGATAGGACACATGTCAGCACTCTCACCCATAATCTTATTACCATCAAAAGGCATCCAATGGAGCCCATACATGACATCAATTCAAGATTTGACAAGGTATGGAAAAAAAATTCTGTTGATATCAGGCCATCTCCAGTCTTTGCATTCTTGTATTATTTAAAGGCTTTAGACCCTGAGATATCCATGATGATTCAAGCTCTAGGAGGTGAAACCCTTCCTCAGTCATATGATCTTGCCATTAAGGCTGAAAGTAACCTCATAGTGGCTTGAAAACTACCTCCTCTGCCCTTAAAACAGCTGACGCATCATATAAATAACCAGTCTCAAGTCCTTTCTTGTAGCCAGATGCATACAAATTTTAGTCCACCCACCCTCCCACCTGATTTGTTGAATCATGAGGAGATGAGTGCGGTGAAAGAACTTATTAAGACCCTTTCCCATGAGATCAATGAGTTAAAAGGTCAAGCTATGTATTGTAATGATCCAAATTTTATGCCTCCAAGTCTGTATGAACAACAGTATGAATATAGTCAGAGGGTGCCCAATGAAAATAATGCATTACAAACCTATGTACCTACAAATTAGTCCAAAGAGGTCACAGATCAAGTTCTTTGTCATTTTGATATCAAAGAAGATTTGAATCTCACAGATCAAAATGCAAGCAAGAAAGTGGCTCCTATCCATTTTACATGTTCCTTTGATTCGGAGCATCAGATACATGTGGCAAGGTGTGATTCAAAATTTCAGTCACGTAAGGAAGAAGATTCAGAAGATGCTGATGAGGTGACACTTCTACAAGCTGAAAAGTACTTCAAGTGGGGATTTGAAGCTGAAAAGTACTAGGTCTACAGTGATGCACAGTCTGTGCCTGATCTTAAGGAAGAAGTTGCAAAGGAAATTTTTGCACACACAAATACAAAGTGTCTTTATTTCTGCAATGAAGTTTCACATTTTGATGAAGATACCACAGAGGTACATTGGCAACAATTGGAACAACGAGATGAGGATTTGTTCTCAAATTTTCAACAGGGATATTAGTTGTTAGATGGAGAGGACCATATCATTGAACATATGAATGGCTACTATGCAAAGCCTGTCGGGGATGATCATAAAGAAAATTTTGAAAGAGTGGTAGATGCCTATGCTAATTTATTTTCTATTTTTGAAAATGGTTATTATCTTCTTCTTGATGATGACCCACAAATGCAACAAAGGATTCATAAGGATGAGAATCAAAGGGATATTTGCAAGATCCAAGAGTCATACACCGAGCCCCGCTATACACCTTTCTTCTTACACTAAGGAACCCCAATTAGGTTTAAAGTTGTGATGGGCAGCTTTATCACTTGTATACCTGGTTTCGACACTATCATGGGTCATAAACCTATTGAAGAGTCTACAGAAGAAGTCATTGATAAAGTTCGACCAGCAGAAATTTTCAAATACAAGCAAGGGTATTAACTCCAACAATTGATGTTCCCTTCCCGCCCTCCACTGAAGTAAGCACAATATGCAAATCAACCTAATTGGTGCTTTGACGACAAAAAGACCCTCCAGAGAAAAAGAAATTGAAAAGGTACAAGTTTCTATTATACTTTTTCATGTATTTCATCTAGTTAGTTATCAGTGTAATGTGGTTTCAGTGGAGCAACATTATCAAATATGGAAGTTACTTTGCTATCTCAGTGAATGGGCATATTCCCCTATGTTTCATTTATCAGTAATTTAGCTCCAATGTTTAGTTTCAAATTGCTACAACAGTGGCATTAGTTTCAGTTTAGTTAGTTTTATTTTTAATAATGTTGGTTGCTGCCATAAGAACATGCTTCAGTCTCAGTAGTTGTGCATTTTCAGTTTCAGATGCATTTTCAGTTTCATGATGTTTTAGTTTTGGAGTTATAACTCTATGCCCAATGAAGTTGGCACTAATTTGCTAAACCAGAGAACCAGAGATTCTAGATTCGAATGAGCAGGCTCATTTTTCTAGTAAGTCGCCAAGAACTATTGCACAATTTTATGCACCATTTTGAAACATTTGTTTTCAATAAGATTTAATGAATTTTTGTAAAGTTTCAAGAGAGTGCAACTCCAAGTATAAGGGAGTGACATTATTCAGAAGATACTAACTTTCACTAGTTTTTTGACACAGCCCGTGAAGTTTCAGAGTACATACCATAAAGAATGCATAACCAGATAAGCATCTCCACAACAAAGGCACCAAATTGCCACAAGCATCATAAATGGTAGCGCACAAATAATGAAGGATCAACCATCTTAGGATTGAAGTTGCAATCCGGTTATTTAGAAAATGATGGCATCTCAAGGGCACAGTCTATAGATAAAAGAATCCATGCCCTCACTAAGAGCAATGTGGCAGCCTTTGGCAATGGAATCAAGACATAGAGTAAACAGTAATGGTGCATCACATAGAATGTGAAAAATGTAGAGTTAGAATTTTGAGGAGCAACATTCAGTACCCACCATTGGATCCAAAAAAAATCAATGCTTCAGGGGTAGTTAGACAGAAGAGGTGAAGGCTTCGGAGAAGGATGCGTGCAAGCTGCAGGTAGAAAGAGAGAGGCTTAAGAATGAAGCGGAGTTATGCAGATGGTTGCTATGGGAAAAAGAAAGCAAGAAAGTCACCACGTGGCTCAAGCGGAATATAGGGAAATGCTTTATTTCATTTTATTTTAATAATGTGAATCTCTTATGTGTGGCGGGCCCCTCTAAATAAGTCAAGAATTTATTAAAGTTTCTCATATTCTAAAGTTTACGAGAGAGGTAATTTCTAAATAGAATATTTTATAAAGCCTCTCATTTTTAAATGGTGGGTCCCTCTACTTATAAAATGAAGCTTTATGAAACAATATACTAAGTAACTCTTTTACAGGAGATAAAGAAGTGTGTAGGGCCCTTAAATAATATCCAGCCACTTTATTTCTTTTTCATGGCAAGGGAAGAGGAGAAAACTTAAAGTTTGTTGCAGCCATGTTATTTTTATGGCAAACCATGGAAATGGAGACGACGGTTTCTCACACCAGCCAAAGATATTTTCCAGCCATGGTAGAAACAGAACAGTCAGTTCCAGTTGCAGTTTAGTTGCCAGATTTGGTGCCAGATTTTGGGGAGAATCTCAGTTTTAGATATTTTGATAGTTGGGATAGATTTTCAGTTGCAAAAGATCTTTGGGGTTTTTCTCATTTTTTGGGCTATAAATGCAGATTCAGGATACGCAGTTAAAAAGTTCTTCACAGTTCCAGAGTTCCTCACTTATAGTTTTCACAGATCAAAGACTGGAGTAGCGGAGATATTTTTGCCTTAGTTTGTTCTCATAAAGAATATAAAATTTTACTTTGTGCAGCAGCTTTGCCTCTATAAATTTGTTTTCTATTCAATAATGAGAAATTTTACTCTGTATATATTGAATCCATCCCTGGTTCTTATTTTCTCATTTCTGTTTCTTTGCCTTTGTTGAATCTACTCATAAACTGGGTATTAACTATGCATCTATGCTTTTTGGTTCTCAGTTAATCTTTCAAAGTTTAACATGGTAGTTATTTTAATCTGGCGCATCACCATAGGGTTAGATATTATTTCTATTGTATCTGTAATCTTGTTTTCTCCTTCTCTCTTTTCCCAAACCCCCACTGAAAGAACGAAAGAGCTAGAGCAATCCCACGTTTCAGAATTTCCCATGTTGCTGCTAGATTAAACCCACAGATTTATGCATCAACACAACTTATCTTTGTCATCCCAACTCCTCAATCATTACTACCAAAATAGATGATCCATATGCAACCATAAATATTATAGCCTTATTATCATCTTTAACAAGATGGCAGGGTAATGAAGATATTCTCACAAGTTTAATAAAATCATCTGGGATATTGTAACCCACAATGAATATAGGCCTCCCTCTCCCTGGCCTCTAGAAAAGAACACCATTACATTCAACCATTTCATAATCTAATATATTAGAACCTGTTTCCTCTCAAAGCTCAAATTTAATCCTCCATGGATCTTGAAAATAATTGTAGATTCGGAAGGAAAATTTTTTAGGGTTATTCCATAACACCACTACCAAATAGGGTTCTCCCTTTCTCCCTTGTACAATATAGATAGAGTTTCTGGTCACATCAATTTTTTTATTTGAATAAATTCTCATAAGCGGAATTAAAACAAATAATTGTGGGGTTCTAGAAAAAGTAGTAGCCCCAGCGCTATACTTGGTAGCATGCACTTACTTAAATTGTTTCGCATAGTAGTTGGGAGGAAAGAGAGAGAAATTGCACTCCATTTTTTAGTGGAAAAGTAGTACGCCATACAATACGGTTCACCACATACAAGTAGTCGTGGATTTTGGACAGGCAATGAAGATAAAAACCTATTTGAAGACAAAATAGTATTCCATTCTTTACAAACTATGCGAAAGCGGGAGACAAATTGTAATTGAAGCTTTGCAAACATGAATTCCTTAATATGCTAAGGTAGCTCAGATACACCATGCTGCTCTCTGTCTCCTTCAACTCCAGAAATAAAATTTCCCTTCATTCTTTTCAGATCCCATGCTTCCGGTTCATGGATCATATTCTTTCAAGCCTAGATTAAGTATGCTCTATATTTCCTTTCTCTGAGTTCACCAAGCTCCCAGATAAACTCATTTTTGTAGGTTTTTGGCATGGAAAGCTTTGGTTAACGGGCATGTGGTTAAGTAAAGCTGACATTGTGGTTAAGTAACGCTGACATGGAGAATTTAGGGTAAACATTAAAATAGTGTAATACTAGTAAAAGTACCAATGGTGCTATCAAATGGTCGATATGTACAAATATTAATAGGCTTATCACCAAATAGTTTATATTTATATTTTGATATGCACACTGTAATTGTTCTTTATATGTTTTGGTCATTTTGATATGCATAAGGAAACTATTCTTTGTATTGTATCATCATAATTTGATTAGTGGATCATTTTAATTCTAAAACATAATTTTAAAAGGATCGAAGAAAATACTTGTAATTCAACTCTCTTATTAAAATAATAACTTTTGAAGTATGCCTTAGAAAAATGAGTTTGATGAATGTTGTAGAAGTTTTTACATGAACTCTACACTATAGATTTATGATAGCATTTTTGCATCCTACATAATTTGATTTTAGTATTTTATTATGTAACGACTCCATGTTCATTGTTAGGTTAATTTGATTTTAGTATTTTGTTGTGTAACACTCTCTGTTCATTGTTAGGTGAGGGCAGCGGAGAGAAGCGAAAAGTTGAGTCGGCAATTTGGTGAAGATAGAAAAGTGAGTTAATGCTGGTAGGAAATATCTCCGAGGCAGATAAAAAGGAGGACGTAGGAGTTATGTAGGGGGGATGGCTTGTAAGAAGAGGATGAACTGTTTTACAAATCAGGAGTGGGAGAAAAATATTTTGGTTGAGGGGAAAAGGAAATTAATGTTTTGGGGTGAGGCACCTTGGAAAGGAAGCGGGATCCCACATGTCTTCTGTACCACAATCTATTTTAAATGCCATCCATACATTTTCCATGAAAGCACGAAAAGTTGTAGGGCTACCTTGTCACTTCACACTATTGCAAGGACTGGACATCATGGGCAATCTTGTAGAATTTTTGTACTTCCTCATCACAACTATTAGAAGGGCGGTTTTGCAGGAAAGTATGACTCTACCGAAGTTGTATTCCAGTCTAATCTTAGATATGTTTTCAAGTTCAAGGCATCCACTTGTCTATCCAATCCCTCATCACCTGAGTTCCCTGCGGTCAGTAGTACGGAAACAGAAGAGGCATACCCAAATGCAATTACTACAGAAATTACTCAAGAAGATGAAGAAGAGAAAGAAAAGCAGACCTGCAACTCTGTGGATGGCAATGATTTCATGTTATCTGAGAACTAGGACAGTGTTATGTCCATGAATGATGTAAAACTACTGTTTGAAGGCAGAAGTAAACACAATTACTTAAGGGTTTTAGAGGTTTCAAGGAGAGCAGACCACTCTTTGGCTGGTGCAAGGCTTCTACTATTGGATGAGCTTGGAAACATCCACAGTATGTATTACATGCACAGCAGCTCTGGAGGAATCTTGCATTCGGTGGCATGTAGGGAAAAGACGTAGAGTCAACGCCTCTTTGGAGAGGCTCTAGAACAAACAAAAATGCGGGCATTAAGGAAGTGCTGGAGAAGACATCGACCTAGGCAAGCATATCAGTTGCAAGAGTTGAGGTGAGGTGAAAGGGAGTGCGTTCAAAAGATGTATTTACATGAGTTCTTGTTTTTTAGCACTAAAACTAAACTCTTCCTGTTGCAGTTTCTATTAACCACAGAAAAACTAAAAACCCTTTTACCGCCATTTGAAAAATATGCCAAAACTTATTTCGATGCAAGATATTTACATTGCCTCTGTCCTTGAAATTATCGTTAATATGTAGAACGATTTCCTTATTCTTTAGATAAATGGGTTTTCAAAGAAAGATTGTGTGTTTTCTAAGATGGGGTCAAGGTTGTGGAATTCGGCTTTTTACCGGCCAATATCATTGGATTGATAGGTTCTATACCCTGTTTGACAAATCCATTATGTGCATATCCTACAATTTCTGCAGTCCATGTGACCGCATTCTTTGAGACATTCTGTCAAACAGATCATGCCTTGTCTATGCTTCCACTATTTGCATACATGCCTAGCAGCATACTTGCAGTTACAATATCTGACATTATTCCCCTGCCGTTAAACCTTGTTGGATGACCATACCCTGTTCCATAGCTCTTATTTTTATATGGGCCGAGGGATGTTGGCAAGGGTTGGGGGAATCGACTTTACACCCCGCCCCCCCCCCCACCCCCCAAATCGCATTTGTTTAAAAGTTTTCATGGCCTGTTCAATAAGTCAATTTTGTGTGTGTCCAACAATAATTGCATTCAGGAACAATATTAGGAATTATTACGCCTCTGGATACTGTTACAGTGTCAGCAAGAGTTTTGATCTCCCTGATGGCTGAATCTAAGATACGACTAATAGTTTCATTAACCTTTTTGTAGCCTAAATTTTGTTCTTGTTTGAATTGGAGTAGCACTGCACTGTCATCAGACTGTATCCTAATCCTATCAGGTATTTCATCATAGCCAAACATATTTAAGGTAGAAGGAGTGGCATTTGTGACATCAAGGTTATTACTTGATATCATAGCTCGTGCGTTCTGCAAAAGGCACAAGAATCATTCCTGTCGTGACAATTCTATAATTAACAATATTAAATACTCACATTACAAACATAGCCCTTTGACTAGGGCTGAAAATATGTAAATACATCTCACTATTGAGTTCTATCCCCTTTTAAGGAATATTTTCTATAGTGTCTTCGATTTTATAATAATTTGATGAAGGGGGTAAATCATAAAACACACAATAAAAGAAATTGCACACAGAAAATAGAATGATATTTTATTAATATGGGAAAAACATTACATTACAGAAGCTCAAATACAATCAGAGGATGAATCACCTACATACTGCAACACATTACAGCTCCCTCTCTCAAGACTCTGGAATCTTCAACCTTCTGTAACCCTATATCAACTAGGGTTTCTATTTTCCCACCTTTTTTTGACTCTACACCTTCCCTCTTAACTCTACTACCCCAAGGGTTCCAAAAAATGGTCATATATAGCCCTTTTTGGCGGCCACTAGCTTATTTTCGCAATTTGCATCTCCCACCAAAAATAGGTCAACTTTGCGGGGCCATAACTTTTGATCCGACCGTTGGATTTTCAATTATAATAGCTTTTCGGAAAGCTCTCCAAAAGTATGTTGTGCACAAGCAGGACCTATAGGTAGACTGCTTGGGTTTCCCACCAAACTTTGGGCCCATCTGGAGCCTCTAAGTGCCTCAAATTTGACTTTGAATATTTCAATATGACTTTTAGAATTTAAAATTTTAATATCTCACAAATGACAAATGATATTGAAGTGATTTCTTCACCATTAGCTTCAATTCACCATTCTAGAGGTCTGTCTAAGATTTTGTATCCAACCGTGCACAAATGCAAACTTACTAAAAATAGTAACCCTGCCAAATTTAGTGCTTATTGAAAAGAAACAACATTTTTTTTGTTGATGCAAGATTGCTCTTACACCTCAGATGCTCTTGCATCATAATTAGTTTGAAAACAATACCTCTTTGTCGATAAGGACACTAACGTTGGCTTGCCTCTTTGCAAACTAGAGAAAAGTAGTCAAGTCCATGTAATTCCCCCTGTAGCCTGTGCAGGATTTGCTTGGCTGATGTGAATATTTAAATAGCAATTTTTTTTACTTGACGGATTTAATTGATGTTATCATGAACTATGACCAGTTATGGCATTATTTTTATTTGGTTTGGTATGCCTTGTTTGGTTAAACGAGATGAGCTTAAGTCTAGGATATTGAGTCCTCATGCATGGCCTTGAGCGCTTGTAAAGGCTAAGGGTGCATACAAGAAGGCATATCTATCTGCGGGGCGTCGAGTTATCCATGTGGGGGGCATTGATTTGGGCATGTTTGAGTCTCCTCGTCTAAATGAGAAGTGAACCATATTCTGTGTGGTACCATCCCTTCGAGCACGCATGAGGACTCCATCTGATTTACACCCTGGTGTCTTGTACCTTTGTAGTCGTGAGTAGCACCCGACATTATATTGAAGAGCATCTCTCTATGTTGACTTTGACTTTATGCACTATCTTCTGTGTCTGCTCCATGATTGATGTGAGTGTTGACCATCATGTATACCCTTGCCTTTATTCTTCTGTTTGGGCCTTGTGACTACTTTCAAGCATGGTGGGCTGGTCTCTTATGAGTCTATATGATTGGGAGACATTGCCACTGCCATTGGGGACTAGTGTAGAGGTTATTAGAGTACTAGTTGGAGGTGTTCTTTATCTCCATTACTTTACCAGTTGATGTACTTATTCAGTTATTGTATCATGTTCATGATTACATTATTATACTTGTATATTATTTTATGTAATTGTAGTCTCGAGAGAGAGAGAGGATGTAATTATGTAAATTAATGAGAAGAAATGAGATGTCTCCTAATTGGTTTACAGATTTCGGTATGGGTATCAGATCTGCTTGTACTATGATGCTTTTGGATTCATGTTTATGATCTGGAATGGGTTATAGGAACATTTGGGTTGGTGTTTAAAATGAATGTAGTTTATTAATATTTCTCTGGAGAGTGATTTAGTCCTCTCTTGTGGGTTGTGCATTCAGCCATACTTGGCCATGAGTCGATCCTATCGAATTGGCAACCATATTTGTGTATGTTATCACTTGTTATTCAAAAAAAAAAATTGTCCTCTTTGGGCCCTTACCCTTTGGGGTTGCAGGGCGGGATGTTAGATGTTGTCATTATCATTCAATGTGGATCTACGTTTGAATTATCCAAAGGGGGTTCAACCAAGGCAACTTTTCATTTCATCTAACCACATTATAGGATTCCATTAGCACTCACTAGGACACTATACCAACACATTTACCCTGGTACCCATGGAACTATCCCTAGAGAAATATCAGTCACATAGTCTTCAATCTTCAAATTTACGAGGGAGTTTTTTGACATCTCAATAGACTTGTGTACTATTATACTTTCTATTTTCCATAAGATCTATTCTTCCAAATCTCTAATTTCCTCTCATTTGCATGCATTTCCTTTTTTTTAAACACTAGGTTTTTACTAATTTTTCCTAATTTTTCTCCTATTTTGACACCTACTAATACCTAAACACAGTAGATCCTACATCTCACTCATAGCCCTTGACAAATCTAAGAATTTGAGAAGATTTTCCTGCAAGACACTATTCCAACACCCCTACCCTAGTACCATATAAAGCCTTCACATAGAGGTTGCATTCTCTTTTGAACAATACTTGAAGATGCAAACTAATCCCTACACTATCATCAGGAAGAAGGAAGAAAGAAGAAGCTTGCGTACAACTGCTTTCTTTTAAAGATGCTCAAGTAAATTAATTTGGGTCCATTGTTTTAGTATTTAATGAAGCTCGCGTACAACTGCTTTCTTCTGAAGATGCTCAAGTAAATTCATTTGGTTCCATTTTTTAGTATTTAATGTTGCCTCAATCTGACATTATTGATTCCTTTCTTCAATGATGTGTAGATCAATGAACATAAAACATTTAAGGTATCCACATCTCCCTCAACCTGATACCTTTCTCATCTCTAATGGCACCAATGTACATAGGAAGTGTAAAGCTATTCCCATGTCATAAAACTTTTATACTAGTGTTAGGTAACTTTCAGTTTAAGATAAAAAAATGCTTTGACATTTGCAACTTAAATTTTTTAATCTATTCCAAAATTTATTGCCACCATTATTAATAGCCTATCTCAAATCCATGTATAAACTCTGTACAACTGCTAGTATTTGTTTCTATTGCCCTAATTTTTTTTTTTTACGCCAAAGTCATTAAATTCAAGGCTGATAGCAGACTCTGACCTAGCTGCCGTGAAGACACCGTTCGAGGCATTTTGGGGAAGGCCATGCAAGCAATATTGTCATACTGTAATAATGCAATCGTACCTACATGATCTGATTCAACATGCCAGTTGGCATGAATGGGCCAGAAAATTTGCATTGAACACGCTCTATTATGGATAATACATGAATAGTGGCCCCGGTGCTGGTACTGCAAATAGAGTAAAATGGGGGGGCTACCATGTCATTAAGACATCAACGGATGCAAGCCCGTTTACTACGAGTTAATTCTTACAAGAAAACTTGTGGTTGCCATCTACAGGTGTTCCGTATTTATCGACTTCAGGTCTTACATAATTAACTGGAACATAAGAAATGGTGTACATACTTGTTATAAGTGACTGTTGTCAATATTCTTTGCTTTCATTTGATTTCCTAGCTATTTTCTACCATGTTTAGAGGTTAATGCTTGACCTAATTTCAAGTATCTTATAATTGTTGTTCTTGGTTTCATTGTAGATTGGGGTTTCTTTGTTCCTTTATGGGTTGTTGATGACTAGTCTTATTGATTATTATTTTCTAAATGAGAGAAAGTATTCAAAAGTTGATCTGTTCAAGTTACTATTCAAAGTATGGGAATAACATCTTTCTTTTTTATTGAAGGAATGCGAATTACAATAATTATGTGTAGTCAAAAGACTGCAAGAAACAGCAAGGAAACAAACTAGAAACAAAACTAAACACAGAGCCTAAACAATGTATGACAAGAGGCATTAACCCAGATACAACCATAGATACATGAAGTCTTATTCCTCGCTTTGAAGCAACAAGGAAAAGTGTTGATACAACACTCTAAAACAAATGGCCTGACAATATGAAGGAACATAGGGAAACAACCCCATGAATAGACATATGTCAACAACTACAGAAAAAAGGCTCCAAGACTTCCTGTTGTAATGCTGATAAAAACTGCTACTGCTGAAGTTGCTACAGCAGTCAAACTTCACATAGAGCATCACGTTAGGAGGCACTCCTACTACAACAAACACTAGAAGAAAAAGTTGAAGACATCCTTCAATTGAGCTCTTCATATGACCCTGTCAAAAACCTCTCTGAAGCAGACTGTGCATGTCCAGGAATCGCAACTAACAACCAACAGAGCTCTTTGACAGCCTTAAAAGGAAACCTTCTCCTGTGTAGGCTAAAAATCTCTGGCAACTTCCAAAAGGTATATAATGCAAAGGGTTTTATATGGAGTGCTAAGATTTAATCCTCTTGTAGGGACAACAGTACCAATTAGGGACACAATGAGATCCTTGGAGAAGAGGAATCCCATATCTGTAGGTCAATCCACTGATAATAACTCTGGTAAAAATGAGTGAAAAACCAAAGGCTCTGTCACATAGAAATAGGCCAAGAAACCATGAATCTCACCCACACCAAACTTCCTTTAACAAGATTCCTTAGCATAACCCCAAACAACAAAAGCTTCTACTATAGCGAAACAGAACACTTGATAAGAATCTCTGTATATACTGGTAAGATCACTAGCACAATGAATTGAACAATCAATTCATAAAAAGTATCATTTTATCTAACTTTGGATTGAAATCCCAATTTCTTTGAAGCTGAAGCAATTGGATTTTAACACGCAGGATTTGATCACCCATTTTCCATTTTTTCTTTGAATCTCTCTGCAGCTATGTAAATAGGGAAACAATTTGCATGAACACGTCAGAGTAAATCCTTACAATTCCTACTTCCTGATGAGAAATGGTTTTAGAAATAACTGCCAAACATCTAATTTTATGAATATGTAATAGAATAACCTGTCTGACAGCATTAGCAAAAACATTATTATGCAGACCCACCCCCAACAATGCTTCATGCCAGTTTAGTTGATGCTCAAAAATCACAGGCAGATCATTATGAATAGATTTCCAAAGTTTTTTAACATACAAACATTCCCAAAAAATATGTTCCATACTTTCATCTAACTGACAAAATGGACATTTGGGAGGATGAGTGAGAAAACATCTCAGCCTGCCTTCAATAGGCAATTTAAAATGCAAAATTTTCCAGGCCAAAAATTGAGCATCCATGTCAGTTGTAGAGTCCCATATCTGGGCAAGCAGCTTAGTCCAAAATTTCTCACTATATCTGCACCTACATTTGAGGTTTAAATGAGGATTTAAAGGTAATCTTGGCAGAAGTCATCTATAGATTCTCTTCAGTGGAAATGAATTAAAGTGGAAAACAAAAAACTATCGCCAATCCTTAAAAAAATTGCAGGGAACATTAGTACATATTTTATAGAAAGCTCTATAGGAATCAAAGCTTGTATAAAGATAAAAAAATGTTCCCAACTATTATTTAACCTAAGCAAAGTTTAATAGATTGCTAAGGAGCCTAGTTCAGTACAGTGAAGCCCCAAATATCTCCCACTTGACAAATCCCTTTCTTAGACAAATAATAGGCTTGTCTGGGAAAACTCACAGTAAGAGGTCGACCATGGTATTGGATCTGTTTATTCCACTATAGTGATGAGGAGCCAAAACTGAAGCCATATTGGAGAGATGAACCATTCCACTCAAGTAAATAATAGACATATTGCCACGCCTTCCACACAGATTGAAGAGGAGGTGATTCTTTGATTTTAAAATACGATGCCATAAGAATCTTATCCCTCCAGTGAGCAGACTTCCATTTGTTTTTAACAGCTGCAGAGTTAATCCTACGATGAACCAACACTTTCCAAGCTTTAGCTCCTCAGATTGGCCTGATTATCCATTTGGCGGCTAAACAAATTCCTTCTGTCCTTGGGTCAATCAAACTAAGAACTCCTTTAGATTTAGGTTGAATGCAATGTGCCCAAGAAGTAAATTTAAATCCAACACTTCCATCCCATTTAGACCACAAAAACTGGCAAATGAGTTTGTTTAGATCCTCATAACCTCTATTCGAAGGCATCCAACAAGAAGAATAATAGACATGGGTGGCTATGAAAAATTTACAACTTGTATTTTGCCTGCTAAGGATATAAACTTATTACCCCAATTAAATTTTGTTTTAGCTTATCTATGTACCATCTCCTTATATCATTGAGTGAAATGCCCAAACCAAAAGGTATCTCAAGATATCTAGTAATTTCCCCATGCCTAATTTGTTTCCATTCTTTAGGTATCCATCGAGGATAGGGACCTGATTGAGTCATTAAAAATTTAGTTTTGTTATGTGCGAGCTAAGAACCTGAAACTGCACAATACAAATCTAGAATTTCCATAGCATTGTTGATTTCATCCTCAGAATTTTGTAGGAACATGTTGTCATCAGCAAAATGAGAATTAATGACCACACCATTTTGAGGAATATAAATTCTTGATATAAGCTTCAGCTGGTTGGCCTTTTGCAATAAATACCCTAAAGCATCAGTTGCGAGAACATACAGGAATGGTGATAGTGGGTACCCTTGTCTGATAGAATGTTGTAGAGGAAAAGATTTAGTAACAGCTTTGTTAATTAAAATCTGAGCATTAGCATCTTTAAACAACATTTGCACATGAGATCGAATTTTGGATCCAAACCCAAGCCATTGCATCATCTTAAGTATAAAATTCCATTGAATTCTGTCATAGGCCTTGTCAAAATCTAGTTATATTAGAAGAGCATCTTGACTTGATTGTTGGACCCATTTAGTAGTTTCCCAAGCTAGAATGAGATTATCAAGAATCTATCTTCCACCCAAAAAATTAGTTTGCTCCTATCTTACAATACCTTGTACCAAGGGTTTGATTCGGATAACCAACGCTTTCACTATTATTTTATAAGAAGTATTGAGAAGAGTTATTGGTCTCCATCCTGAAATATTGTCTTCATTTCTCCCTTTAGGTAAAAGATGGATAAGGCCCCTATTTATGATGGGACCCAAAGAACCGTTTTCAAAGGCTTTGAAATAAAGTAAATAAAAATCCTCTTTATTGTGTGGCTACATAGTTTGATAGAATTCCACCGGACGACCATCAATACCTGGGCTCTTATTAGAACCCATAAAAAATAGGTCATGCTCCAGCTCTTCCAAAGAAAGCATTCGATCTAAGAAATGACTATAACCAAGTCAATTTTATTAGGAATATAATCTTCAACAATCTCCTCCAAAATAGATTGAATGTCATTCCATGGTTGGTCATCTTTGAAAATATTTTCATAAATTTTTTGGAAGATCATACTAATTTCAAAGGGGTTGGTATGAGGATTATCAAATTCATCTTTTATTGCACAAATTCTTTCTTTTTTATGCTTGTAATTTAAAAAATTGAAAAAAATAATTGGAGCCTTTGTTCCCTTCTTTTATCCTATGTAATCTAGCATGAATCTTAGCCCCTTATCCTCTATAGTTATCTAATTGGCACAGTTGTGTCTCCATGACAACAATATAGGTTTGTAAATTAATGTTATTAGGGTCAGTATTTAGTTTCTTTCTAGCATGCTCCAACTTTCCTTGAAGGGATCTTTCTCTCTGTTTGCGTTGGCTGGTGATTTTCTTTCCAAAGGTACAAAGAAAGGTTGTGCATTGATCAATTGTAGCACACCACCACTCAATCCTAGATTCACCTTCTTGTGGTTTTGGGAAAGAATTCCACCTCCCCACTAGGGAAGATAAGCAATCTTGGTTTTTTAGATGAGAAATATTAAGTTTAAAAGGAAGTTGAGGGACAACATTTGATATTGGCTCACATGAAATAGTGCAGAATATTGGATAATGATCAAATAGTATAGTAGAGTTGTCCACTTGAATGTAATCATCATAAGAAGCATGAATCAATGACAGATTAGATGAAAGATAAAACTTGTCCAACCTGCTCAATTTTCTATCTTCACCTAATCTACTGTTGGTCTAAGTAAACCAGTTGCTAGCATGACTAATAAATTTGTCATGTATTTGATCAAACACCTCTAGGGAATTCTGACAATACAACCAACTATTAAATTCTTCATTTCCAAGTTTAAATGGACTAACCCAACTCCAATCACAATGATGTTCCACCATATTGAAATCCCCACTAATAATCTAGAATCAGTAATAGGGAGAGTTTTGGCCATCCAATCCCAAAGATCAACTCATTCTTTTGTAATGTTAGAAGCATATGCAGAGCAAAACCCAATCAGTTGTCCATGAATAATGGTGAGGGCCTACACACAACTATATGAAGGGTCCTCACCCTTATCAATGACAAATTTAGAAATCCATGGTGCAATACCCAAAACAGCTCAACCTTTACCATCTCGATGAGATGTGTGTAAAAAGAAGGCATCTTTCCATACATGTGACAGATTTTCTTCTAATCTGATATCTCCAATTTTAATTTCCTGTAAGAATAAGATATCTAGTTTCCATTTATTGACAGTTCTCTTAACCTTATATTTACTATGGGGAAGGGTAATCCCCCTTACATTCCAAGAAAGAATGTTGAATCTCATGGTGCAAATGGAAAATCAGTCTTGTGGTAGCACACTAAAACTGTTAGCTAGAATGACTTGCTGAGTTTTATTCATATGTTCATGTGAGGTTGACGAAGGAGATCTAGACCTTTGGTGTGAAGAAGGTGGGGGAGAAATAGAATTGCGATTGTTTTGAGTGGCTGGCTTAGGGAAATGACAATCAGATTCACCACGATGCTGGGGGAAATTATTAGGGTGGGAAGGAGATCCAAATTGTTCTTTTGTTTTTTTTTAGCATTCTCCATCCATCAGTCATAATAGCATCTTTATAAGAAGGAGAAGGAATTGGTAGCGATTAAGAAGAAATGTGAGGAGTAGGCTGCAAAGGAGGAGAACATTGTGATGATGGAGGTGATGAAGTTGAGGGGGTCAAATTGGTGAAATAGGTGATGCTAGAGGGTGGGACTGTAGACGAGTTTGTAGGGGGTACAACAGGAACTTGTGAGGGTTTATTTCTTCTGAAAGGACAATCGCAAATCAAATGACCTTCTTTATCAAAAAAAAACATGCATTTGGCTTGTTCAGGTAGACTAAAGGTTGTTCCATTTCAAAACTAGGGTCAACTAATTTAATATACTCAGGTAATGGGTTATTCAAGTCTATTTCCACACATACTCTAGGATGCACTCTAAGACTGGCAAATTTGTCAGAACTATGTTTGCACCAAATGACTCTACCCAACTGGGCAATGATATCTTTCAAAAAGGGTCTGAAGGCAAGATTTAGGCAGGGCAATTCTATCCACATGGGGTATTGAGACTAAGATGGACCTTCAGGATGGAAATTAAATCTCTAATCCTGAAGGTAACATATCTGCTCACAAATCACCCAAGTTCCATATTGAAGAACCACTTGAGCATGCTTAGCAGATCAAAACATACATGCAGCATAACTTTTTCCCAGACCTCTTAGGGCTTCAATTTCCCAGCCCCTATTTTCCCAATTAACTTTTGGCCATTTATAAAAATCCATTTCAGAAGGGATTCCTCTTAGAAAAAATAGAAAAATAGTTCTATTCTGGCATTCTGATATAACATCCATTACATCATCAGGGAGAAAAAATTCTAAGTATTTACCTTTTATTTTGTTATTACCCTGTTCTTCCATAACATTGTCCTCAACTATACCTTTATCGGGTTTTTGCACTAATATCTCCTCTCCTTTTGTTCCATCACTTATTTCTGTAATAATAGGATCATTCTTCTGGCCATCCAAACTTGTTGCAACTTTCATTATGCCATTAGTTTTAGATTCGCCTGTGTGATCTTCCTTAGACGCCAGCTCTGTCTTTTGTTCGTCTCCGGCCTATCTTGCCACCGATTTTAGTCTCATTTAAGCTCTGGTCATAGTGAAGAAAAAATCTATGGTGGCTAAGGTTTGATGGAAATTCCTTTTGGCTAAGATCAAGTGTAGTTTGGCAGAATTAACCAAATTCAATATTCCAATCAATCTGGAATAACATCTTTGTGACTAATTTCTTGTCAATTTTTACATAAAACATTACCCTAAATGTGGTTTGATGATTACAAAGGATTTTGAAAAGCTTTTTCTATTTAAGAAGTAAAATGCTTGATAGGAAAGGAAGTCGTTAGGTAAAGCAACTACTTAAAATTGCAAAAATTTCCAAACATGAAATGTGCCATTCAAAAAAAGAGCTCGGAGTGCACATACACCATCACGTACAATATTTCTGACAAGAAAATTTGTGCATCTTTAACACCTTCTCTTTCCAATGTAATCGAGAAAAGATGTTTTCCTTATGATTGTGACTGATCCATCCAGTATAACTGATATTGAGATGAAATTACAAATAAGTTTAATTTAGGTTAAATAATAAAGATGTATATAAATGAGTAAACTAATTTAAATTAAATAATACATGTGTATTTGAGGATATATGTTTTTTCAAAATTAAATGTTCGAAATATAAAAATAAATTTAATAAATAAAAATGGCACTAAAATCTAAATGTCTTAAGATTAAAAGAAAACTATGAAAGCCTACAACTCATCTTGGGTTTAGAAATTACTATTTTCACTATGACGGGTCAAGTTTGTGGATTTGGGTCAAATTTGTGCTCATAGAAAGGTCTTGCACTTACAAAAATGATTTGACAATCTACACAATTTTGCTTCTAGATTTTCTCGATTTGTCTCTACTTTCTCTACCTTCTTTATTATTTGAAAGTAGTATTTTAAAAAACCTCAAAGGGAACACATTCTCCTAGGTCAACCTTAGGAAAAATTAAGTAAAAGATCAACGACAACACTCTTTAGCCATTCATATGCTCTTAGGATGAGTGTGTAGATCTAGATTAATTTTAGAGAACCAGTCAAAGTGTTTCCTTCCCTAAATGCAAATGAAATTCAAATAAATTCAATCAAGTGTCTTTAAATATGAGTGCATAATAATTGTTGTCACAAGGATTGCACCCTTGTCAAGCACGAAGCTCAACAATCCTGTGAAACATGGGATCACCTTCAGACTGTGGGTTGTCTATGGCAAAGGTGAACCTCTAGAAGAGTTGGTTCCATTTAAGTCTCTTAGATATGATGTAATTTGCAAGAAAAAAGGATAGAAGGCATGCAATGAAACTAAAAATGGATCCTAGGAGGTGATGCACCAAGTTTATAATTCTAACTTGCTACTTTGATTCACAATTAAATCTCTTAATAGATCTAGTTACACAACTCCGTTTTGGGCAATGTTCGCACATAAATATTTCATAACAAGGATTTAATATTTCTACTTTCTTTGAAGGAAAATTGATGCTTTCAAAACTAGGAAAAGTCAGAAAATAACTTGCACAACCTACAACCTCTGAAAATCAATTATTTTTTTGTAGATCTAAGCTTCAAGGAATGAGACATAAATTTAAAGTATTTGTTTACAATCACATTAAAACTTATAAAAATCATTCAATAAAACACAACACCTGAATCTGAGAAGGTAACAATGATTTTATTAGAAAAATAATAGGAATACCTTTGCAAAAATCTCTGAATAATGCTGAATAATAATGTTGTTACTATATCAAAATCAATAAAATTGTTGAGTTACAATACAATGATCTCTCTCTGCAATGTGCAAAGGAAAAATAAAAGTAAGAACTAAGAAAAAAGCATCAGCTTTCTCTCCTATACAATACAAACTCTCTCCAAAAGCATGGGGAAGTCAACTCCACTCTAACTGGACTCTCATCTGATGCATGAATTGGTTGGAAAGAAGTCCCCAACCAAAAATAGTGGAGTCCCAGTTGTTGGGCGAGCAAGGAAAAAAAGCCTAGAATAGAGGGTTCAAAATTGGTCCATTTTGAGTTAACTTAGTCTTGAAATCCTCTAATCATGCCACTTAATCAAGTGGATCTCTAAAAGTAGCCCTATTTGACCAAAAGTCCAAACAAAAAGAAAAATGTCACCCTCTTGCATGACCTTGTAATTCCTATTTGACTTCTCTTCTCTCTCTCTCTCTACATGGTAGGAAGGTAAATACAATTTATTTTAACAAATATTGAAGGTAAATAAGGTTATAACTTACCTTAATAAGTGTTAAAATACATTTATGAGTGTCTTTGACCATGCAAAAGAGTTGGGCTCGTGATTTTCTATTTACTGATTTCCATCTCTTAAAAGATTTAAGGGCTCATGATGTGGGTTTTTTGACTTGTAAAAGTAAAAAGAGCTAAAAAGGTTGCTATCTCTTATGATTTCCTTAATATCTCCTAACACTTGGAGTGTTCATGATATAATTTTCTAATTTCAATACACTTAAGCAAGTGTTTGAACACGGGGATGATTATTATTTTCAATGATTTCAATCAAAAGTCATAAAAAGACTTTAGAAGCTTCAATGATTTCAATCAAAAGTCATAAAAAGACTTTAGAAGCTCCTTGCTCGACTAAAAATTATAGCATCTTTTGGGTAAAAGGGTTTTCAAACCCTAATCACGAGCTCACTAGGTCTTCTCACTCCATCTTTCTGCTCCTTTAGTGTCACGATGAAGGGTTTGCATGATGTTGCTCCTTGGAAGGTTCTTCTATCTATCTCATTGCTCTTAATCACTGGTAAGTATTTGGTATGTCTGCTCTGTTGCTCTTTTTCCCAAGAAAATAGTGGAAAAAACCTACTTTTCTTCTCTTATGGTGAACAAACAATGAAGAACTCTGATTTCCTTCACTTTATCTGCTTTTGTCATGATGCTGCTACATTTTTTGAAGGAGAAACAGTGAAAAACTGTTAGGATTTCTTTATGTTAAATGGTGAAGAGCTATTTTCTTATGCTATGCAAGCTCTTACTGTGAAGAAACTATCTAAGATCTCTTTTCATACATATTGTTGTTTCTTAGGCTTCAAAATAGTGAAGATGTGTTGTTTCTCTTACTCTGCATACTATGAAAACTGTAAAACCTTCCATTTTTATTTCTGCATCTATCTTCTGGGGGGAAAATAGTGGAAAAAAGGCTCATGATGAGATCTCTAAAAACTCTTGCTAGGGTTTTTCTAGAAACTGTGAAAACTCTATTGTTTCTGCACTTCTCTTGACTTGAAAAATTGTAAAATGGTTCAATTTTTCCTGTGCTTTATCATCTCTTTCAAACGAAACTCTACTTATATGCTCACTCTCAGTTTATATTGGCATTCAAGACTAGGGATGGTACTGAGTCTAATCTTCTTATATCTTGAATGTCCTTTTGTAATTTCACCTCATGCTACTCCAAGCTCCATACAAACTTCTATAGTCTTGGTACTATATCCTTGCATATGCACTCTGTCCTTTAGGTGAAGATAGTCTCATGACTTTTAGTATTCTTGCATAGGTGTTTGGACTGTGCTTATGTTGTTCACGCTTCTTCTTGTTTTAACAAGATCTATGACACATGATGATAGGTCTCTTAGCATTTGAGAACACAATCCTAAATGTAACATACACCCCATATATCACACAAATATCTTAATATTTAAAGATATGAAATTCAATAGCGCACTCATTAGATCATTCTTAACATCAACACATGACCATCAATCATAATGATATCAAGAAGTAAAACTTATTTCACTGACTCCATACAAGTGATTCACTATGAGATCAATAGGTACGTAATGCATACCTGCAATAGGCAATAGTAATGTCATAATATCTTATCTCATCAATGATTACACTAGTAATCTATTAAGATAAGAATAAATCATAGACTATAATGTAATAAAGCTAGACAAATTGACCCACATCTTACTCTACCTAAGTAATTAGTTTAGTATTTTATCTCTCACCAAAATCTTAAGAATTCAAAAACAGAAATGTGGACCCATTCCTAGGGCAAAACCTATGCCTCAAGGGCTCATCTCAGATGGCCTTACCTATGTGAAAGCATAGAGGCTTCGTAGTTTGAAACACAACTCTCTATCCTTACTTGTCTTTCAAGTAATAGATAAATGTACTAGATGTACACTAGGTCTCCACACATTTAAATCTTAGAAGATCTATAAATTATAATGTGTATGTAATAGCAATCAATGACTATATCTCAAGAATGTCTTATCATTTCACCATGATATCTTAACATTCAACCAGAAGGATAAATGTATCCAAAAAAAAAGTCCATAACTATCATTAAGTCCTTAAGTTAAATTTAAAATAATGTAATGATAGGGTAATAGAGTCACTGATTAATCCATCAAGGAGGTTAATCCAAATGACAACATAATTTCCTGATTCCATTTAATACTAGGTGATGGTGGAAATAATGTCTCACCATCTCACCACAACTAAGTTTAGACTAGATTATCACCTAGTTAACACATATAAGCTCTCCCTTAAACAAGGGGTAAATACTTCACAATATCATAATCATCAACAAATTTTATTTTTAGAAGTTAAAGTTCACATAAAGAGGGTCGACAACAATGTATTATCATGTAGTTAGTGATTATCAATACCATGAAATAAATGTTCTATCAACAACATGATCATTTAGACATTCTCAATAGTAACAAATTAACACACATAATTATAATACGATTCTATAATAGATACTATGTACAAAATAGGCCTTCAACAATTAGATGGTTTATGGAAATAGCATATACCCTTAAGGATTTAAGTTTAGGTGCAAAATAATGACAATTATCTTTCATTGACTTAAACATTGGTAACCAAAATCTATATATGCTATACAAATGGTAACCAAAACATGACTTATGAATATTTTGACCTACTTCCAAAATCAATGGAAGAAGCACTATCACAATCTATAATTATAATTGGTAAGGCAATTTATTTAATTTCAAGTCTCGTTTGCTAATATCGTCCTTTTAAAAAGTATCCTAATATGGGTTTATTCTCAAAGTTTTAAATCAAAATAAATAAATGACCTATTAGGCTTGTCCTTATAGCTTAATTGATAACTCTATCATTCTTCTATTATTATCTATAAATCCTCTAGAGTAATTTGCTCATATAAAGAGATGAGTAACCTAAGTTTAATATATTACTCAAGATATTCATAATCATCTCCACGATATAAACATTTTTAGGTAATTACTCTAATTTTTGACTTTCCCTCATAAAAGGTGAGGCTTTAGATTTAAACCACACTTTTTATTTATCCCTTAACAAGTAGAGTTACTCATGTTTTCTCATTTGCCTTATTTAATGCATTGAAATAATAATGTTTATCCTTTTATAATGCATTTACATAAATATTGCTTATCCTTTCATAATACATTTAAGTAAATAATATTTACCCTTTAGAAAAGTATTTAAATAAATAATGTTTACCCTCTACAAATGTTTCATTTTCCCTAGCTTAAAATTCCTTCTCAAATTCCTTTCTAAACAATTACATTGTAAGCAAACATTTATTAATGACTATATGTTAAAAATAAAAGGTATATGATTTGTTTTATTAACATCAATCTTTCTTTTTATTCCAACTGGATGCAAACAAAAATTACTAAACAAACTATAGAAGTTTGATATCTTTTCTAACATCATACTTTAAATTAAGAAACATACTTTAAATTAAGAAAGAAGCTTTTTTGGATTGAATTTTGTTTTCATACTTAGGCGCCTATAATGGAGGAAACCTTCTCAATCACATGAGCTTTGTTAAAACAATTAACATATTCCTTTAATTTTAATTTGGAATGTAGCTTAAGGCTGCATGGAGGCACTTGCAAGTAGTTTTTCCTCACAGTGTTCCCTATATTTCTAGCTCAAACTATAGTTTGCAGGATATGCACAAAAGGATATGTTCAAAGGCTTTTAAAAATCTTTCAAGAAAATGTAATTGGCACGTGTAAAACCAAGTTCCATAGCCTTTACCAGCATCCTCCCTGCTTGCACCAAAATGGGCATTTAGAACATGGTATGGACATGCATCAAAGCATAATGGAAGGGAATTTTTGTCTGATGTTGAAATTACAAGTCCCCTAGTAGACATGTAGTAAAAACGTGGGAGCATAGACAAGGCACATGAGCTATTCCACAAAATGCCTCAAGAAATGTGATCTCTTTGAAATCCATGATTACAGGATATGTTTGATATGGTTTTTGTTTAAAACTCTTTAGAACTTTAAGCCAATACAACTGGTAGTTGTAAGGTATTGTAGTGGTTTAAAATTCTGGCAGAGTCCTCCAAAAATTTACATACATAGCTGCCTAATGAAAAAATTAGTATTATTTGTGTAGTATAAAACAAATGCATTTCTACTTCCTTAATTAATTCTATTAATATACAAAACAATTCTCTGTGTGCACAACAGAAAATTTGATGCTCTAAAGGGAATAACTCAACCAAGGTCCTATAATTTAAGTCACATACCTTGCTCAGTTCGCTAAAAGCCCCACTTTCTTCTATTCTATATTCCTCCTCTTCCCCTCTGACATTCCTTCTGATATTTTTCTCTCTTTTTTAAAGGACTCTCTTCCACTCTTTTCTAAGTTCCAGATGTCCTTTTCTTTCATAGAATAGTGCCAAGTATATTGTTTATGAATTTTTCCAAACTATGTTTCAACCAGCATAAGGAAACCTGCCAGATGTTAATGGGGAAAGGCCAACGGTGGTAGCAAGTTCTAAGTTTAATTTAAAATTTAATTCCTTTCCTTAGTGAAAAAGACTCTTCCCTCATTTTAATTATGCCATTGGAATAAGGTTTGATGTTGCGCTATACGCACCCAGGAGAAGTATATTTAATCTTAATTGATTTCCAATTAAAACCAAAAGCAATGAAAACCAAAGTTATTTATTTACTTAAAACATCCTTAGTTATTAGCCACATTATGGATTTACAAGATAAAAATTAAAGAGATTATTTACTTAATATTACACATATAATATATATATTTTATATATTTTCACACACACACACATATATATCTTTTCCATCTTGGAATAGTCCTTCATAAGGTTGTTTTTAGGAAGAAAGTATCAATAATTAACCACCCATCACCCCCTTTCAATTTAAAAGATGAAATAAAATAAAGGTTTAGGGTACACATATTTTCCCCTCTTAATACATAACATGCACAATGAGTATATATATATATATATATAGGATTTGAGGTAGGTTATCTTACTCTTAAGGCACATTCAAAACCTTTAGAAACCTTAAGTAGGTTAATATATATTTTTTCATTCCAAAAGAAATCTTGTTTATCAATTGTGCATGCTACATAACTTGATAAAAATAGGTTCACTTAAAGAATTTTCTCCTTATAGTCATCGTACAAGACTTAATCAAAATAGGATGTGACATCCTTCCCCCCTAAGAATGGTCATCAACCTAATGACTATAGTATGAAGAGATAGTTATCGTATTTTCACGCATTCAAAACCAAACTTCATTCTATATCATAACTGATGTAGCATTTGCAGGTGTTTTATGACTTCTTTATAGTTGTATTGACCATACTTTCCAATCTAATTCTCTAACCATGTTGCTAGTAATCCTAAAATGTACCTAACATAGTCCTTAGGTCTAATCATCCATCAAACCTCAAACTATTGTTAGCTCAATAATGAACAATGGACTTAAGCATTCCATAATTGTTATTTGTTTGAGTTAAAATGTTAACCCTCTATCGAGTGGAAGACAATTGTCTCACTAAGGTCTTTGCACATCTTTACACATTGGAAGACAAAAAAGAATATAATAACCCATTTTTATCTTTCATGCTTCCCGTGTGGTGATGTTGATCATCTTTGCCCACATGTAACATCAAACCCTCATTCAACCATATAAAACCTTAACTAAAACTATCATCAACCGGGTTTAAGAATTAGGGCAAGTATATTTGAATCCCATTATGCTTTACACATTAATTCCATGCTAGCTTCAATAAAGAAAGAAAACATGATCATTACAACTGTAGTTCTTATAATACAAATCTCACCAAGCATGTAAATGAAATGAGGCATTGTGAAAAAGCTTACTTCAAGCAGGAAATTTTTGAATGACTATCTTAGGAGAAGAAAACCCACTTCTCTAAAACTCATGGAATCTAGTGATATCATAATGTTCCTACAACATTATTCCAAGTCAACTTGAATAAATAACCTCTAGCATTATCATCATTCAATTTTCTATCAAATTTATAAGTACAACTCATATCAAGAGTTAAGTACATATCTTAAATTTTGTGTAGAGTTCAGAAATAAGTGGCATCTCGATGGTTTCTCACCCTATCTCCTCCCTTTGTACACCTGAAGATAAGAGAGCATCATAGAAGCAACATCCATCCTAACACAAAGCCAAGCTTTCTAGTGCTACCCCACATGAGCAGCCAAACCCATCCTAAGGAAACTAATTCATCAAGATCGCCATACATGACAGTGAATTCAACCATGCATATGTACCCATTACCCATGCAAACATATAGATAGAAACTATAAATTCAAATGGTGTTTGTTGGAGCCAAATTAAATTTTTCACGAGTTCTAATGTTTTTTCTCAAGCCTATGTCATTAGGTGGGTGCATTTCCAAGTTTAGAGTTCTTTGCAAATTCTAAGAAACACTAAAACCCTAAACCCCCGTGCCAAAGTGAAGTATGAAGGTCAAAATTGTTATATTTCTTCAGTGACCACTTGTCCCCATTACCTATGGTTTAAGTTGCCATCTTATGTCCCCTTTGATACATTGTTTGACCGGACCCTCGCCAAGTAATTACCATTTATAGCCCGTGCCTTGAAAATCTTTATTTTAGTCACCTATGTCACATCCTTCTAACTCTTTGTTGATAGGTGGCGATGGATGGCCTCATTTCTGCCTTTCTGCCAGCAGAAAATATTAACAAACTTGGCAACTACGGAATTGTGGAAGGAATGACAACTGGTTGATGACTCTTGAGAGTAGCATGTAGTAGGCCCAGAACTAGTGATAGGGATTTTCTTTACATTTCCGTCGTTCTGCCATGCTTCACCAAGAGGACTTTTTGGGTGACTGCGGAATTGTTGAATAAGGCACCAACTCATAAAAACTATTTTTGATTGCCATGAAAGCAATAGTGGTAGGCCCTGTCTAGAGTGGGGGCAATCTTAATTATTTCTGCCATTCTGTCAAACTTTACTCCATAGTCCCAGCTAGTATTTGCGGAATGGTAGAAATCTTGACATAGAGCATTCTAAAGGGCTAGGACTGGTGCATTAAGTAGCAAGGATATGATGTGTCATCATCTTATGGGCATGGCAAGCTATTGGAAAGTTGTCCTGAATTTCATGTAGTTGATTCGATGGTTGTCTGCCATTCCACCAGGATTATATCTCTGGCCGTACCTCTCACCTACAGAACTGTGGAATATGGTCTTGAATACACATAAGGGGAGATATTTTCTCAGGATCGTGGTTAGTAGGACTACCCAAGTGGCAAGTCGTCATTGGGAAAGAAAAGTGCATCATTCTCATACCTCATCAAAGACCAAATCAGTACTGTTCAAATCAAGCTAGCTAAGATCAGGATCAACGGCCAAAATTTAAAAGTGTGACAGGGAGATATGTTGGCGCTGATCTGATAATGTTTCATTACAAGCATTAACTACTCAGGCATGTGCTAAGTCTCCATCACAGCCACCATACATGAATTTATTAACAGAATGATTTGGCTTATGCAAGCTTGACCTTTATGAATCTACGCTTCTACCTGGATTGACATTTCATCTGCTGTGTGATGAAATTTGACATAATGACAATGCTAAAATGAGGAAACCAAGATAGATGACCTGGCATGATCCAGTGCAAGAAGTGACATTCCTAGTTATGCAGAATTATGAAATCCAATCTTTTAATTCATTTGTGGTAATCTCCATAGGATTTCCATTTATGACTAAAATGCCTTGAAGTGACTGGAAATTAATTGGACCAAAGATGTGTGGATGTATGCTACATCCTAAAATTTCTATAAATAGACAAGTGTTGATGTTACCCCGTATACTGTTTGAAAAGTATTCTGATAGTATGGATTTCCCATGTTCCTATGTGATCTGTGTGCTCCCCTATTCGATTGGGTTTTCTTCCTTGTTCTCATGGCTATCAATTTGTCTGTACATGATTAGAAAGACCTGGAATTATCTCTTCTGGAATTATCTCCTCTGTGATTTCTTCTTCGGTCTCTTATCTCATCTGATGGTGGGTCCTGAGGGTCAATTTCTTAGATCCAGTAGTTCCTTATTTCTGTGAGTTGGTAGATTCCTAGAGAAGCTTCTCAACTTCTTCTACCCCTTCCCTACATCTAATTTTCCTAATAGGGCATCAACTCTAGGTGTAGGGAGAGTACCCACCAGGATAAAATAGATAAGGGATAGGAGAAGAATTGTTGTTGTTGCTACTATTCTCTTAGCTTGGCTCCCAATACTTTTGAGGCTAGTCAGGTGTGGATTCCCCAAGTTTCTACTCAGTTTAAGTTGCATGATACTTTGAGACTTGGAGGATGAAATCTCACTAATGCAATGGAGCCCCGAAATAGTGAAGGAGATTCTATCATCCTGGGTTTCCTTTCAATATTGTTCCTTGCATGTTTTCTCATCCCTTGGTGTACAGTTTGAAAAGGTAGAGCAATAAATGCTCTCATTAAGAACTTTGATGACTTTTGAGGAGTGCATGGCTCTAACGGAATCCAATAAATGCATCCATCATCAAATGCCCGGCTCCTTTTCCCACTAACATGGAAGCTAAACATATAGTTGTGACACAGTTACACTGGCCTCTTCTCACAACTACATATTTTGGTTACTGAGAAGTTGTAACTTCTTTTAACTTAAGCTTGAAGCTTGTCTACTCCCTTATCTTTATAAAAGGGAATTCAGGACTTGTGAAAAAGGATTGGTTCGAGGTCATATTTCCAGACTTAGCCTGAAAATGTGGGATCAATCTGATTAGGGAGGAATTGTAAATAGTTTGTTTTCTACAATAAATCAGTCATACATTCCTAAGTTTCATTCTGAGTTTAAAGATGTCTTTATACATGTGCGAAGTCTATGTTATAATTTGTTGAATGGTTTAACTTATATTTTCTATTGAGTCTTCAGAGTATACTGTCTCCTACTTCATGTATATAGTTTTACATTTATGAATATATTTGATTAAGGATCAAACTTATTCATCACCATAGTTTTTCCTATGTTGCATATTTTTCTTACAGCATTTGCTCAAGTAGTGAAATAATTGGCTGTCTGAGGATATAGAATGTATTTCAGGTTTACAGGGATAACTAAGTATGGTAGATTCCAAGACTAGTAGAGTGTTTTAATGTAAGGCATTACTACATCTTTATAGTAAACTAAGTTTTATTATATCACAGTCCTTTGGATGTTTCTATAAGTTTCTTGACTTTATAGCCCTCAGATTGGTATTGGTCTGTTCTAGTATATTAGACTAAGCTTACATACTTTGAATCACCCTCATCATTATTACAAAGAAATCAATGCATTTTCCCTTTCAGCAATAGGTGTTAGAAGTTAATGTTATTTCACATGTTCCTCTGCAAATAAATAGAATAAATGCTTAAGAAACTAGCCCATCTTTTCACTTTATCAGACATTCTTTAAGCAGTCTTATAGGAACAGATATGTCATTGGAATAGTGTTGTTAAACAAGCATTTCATGAACCTTACCCATTTGAGTAGAACACTGTTATCCAAAAGAAATAGGAACGCCCTCCTTGGTCTCACAGAGCCTAAAGTACAAAGGAGAGAGGGATTGAACACCCTTGTTTCTTGTTCATTGGCTAATCCCTCAAGGTAGGTTAGTTATTAGAGAATGGCTATCCTATAGACTTGTGTGTTTTCTCCTTGAGATGTGGCTGGGAATTTAAAACAACCAACATATTGGCAACTCTACTGGGGAATAAAATAAGAACTGTGTCTTATCCTAGAAGTTTTAATTCCCTTATTTATTACCAACATTCTTGAAGCTCATGATCAAGAAGATTTTGTCTAGTTAAGCCACTCACAGATATACAACTCTAGTTTGAGAATGAAGATGAAATCAGGTTCTATCCTAAAGAGTCTAAGATAGATAAATTCCCCTGAATATTGAAGGGCCAGAGGTTAGATTCTCATTTTCTTTATAGAAGAAGATTGGCAATTCTAACATATGTTTTCAAGAAAAGTTATGATAGATACAAAAGCTAAGGCATTAAGTTTCATATCTCAGAATGTTCCTACATAACTCTATTATGAAGAAGAATTCAGAAAGAAGTGATATGCTTTAAAATTTTCATTCCTCTGTAAGAAGAGGTGGCGGCTCTATAAGAAAAAGGATCTAGTAATGTAGTCTAGCATAATTGTTTTTTCATAAAATCAAAACAAAATTTGCACCAAGTGCAAAGGTTCTCCTCAGGTATTTTACAAAGACTTGAGAAATTTTTCCCTAGAAATTTAAAGATGTATATTCAACAATCACACTTCTATTATCAAAATGAATTTGTCATGGAAAGGTATAAGGCCATTGACTTCACTAATATTTATGGGTTTCCAAACAATGTACCAAATAAAGTTTGAAGTCAAATAACAAACCAAAACAGTTAGCAGCCATTTGCAATAATTTTGTGACTTAATGGGAGATTTTGAAATAGATCATGAGGATGTAGCCATAAAATTGTTTGTTCAAACTTTTAAAGGAGAACTTAGAGATTGGTTTGCATGGTTACCCAATCGGTTTATTTTGTCATGGAAAGATTTAAAGTTTGCTTTTATCAAACAATTTGGGGAAAGAATAGATGTCAGTATGTTGATTAAAAAACTCATACAGATTGAGAAAGAGGATAAGGAATCAATCCCATCCTTCAATCTAAGATTTTCTAAAACAGTGAGGGATATTCTTGAAAATGTCAGACCTAATGATGCTATGTGCCTAATCATACATCTAGGTGCATTCAATGAAAAGGATAGTTATCGATTGAGAGATAGAAACCCTACTACTATGATGCAAGCATATTCTTTGGCCATGAAAATAGAAAATAATTTGAAACATACAAAGATAAAGGGTTGTGGGAGAAACGAATCTATCTGTCCCCCCATTTTTTAGAAAGAAGGTAGATTAGACAGTTCAAGTAGGCCCAAGCTAGTATATGAGACTCAACATACTAAAGGGGATTGGGATTATGACCAGAGCCAAAGAGTTCAAAATATATATAAGCCCGTTCCTTATCCTTCCCCTTATGTTTAGAATAAAAGGAAATATCCAAAACCTTGTGAGGTACCTTATGAGATAAATAGTACCCAGATGCATAAGGAAGTATTAGTTATAAAGGATCCTTTGTCTTATGCATATATAGCAAATTGTGAGGATATACCTCCTATTTATGATGATGTAAATCTTATATCAAGCAATAAGATCTCATCTCCTAGAGAAATAGTTTCTCTTGAGTTTGAGTGTCAAGGGGAATTTGTTATTACCAATGATGCAGAGAGCAGTGAGCACATAACAGGATGCTCTCACCAAAGTTGTGATAGTTCCGAGTCAGACAGTGAGGCAGGCTATCAGGATAGTGATAATGAAGAATATGCAGATTTGATGCATTTCAGGGATAACCCACTCTATGATGAACCTATAAACATATTAGAAAAAAAGGATATGGACTTATGTGACTACATAGATAATCCACTCTTTGAAAAAAATCCAGAAGAAGTTAGTAAACTCATATCAGAAAGTAAAGACATAGTGTCATATTTTGAGAAAGAAACAGAGTATGATTGTTTTAAATTTGACAATAGCTTAGTAAAGATTAAAACTTTCCTCAGCACCAGCTATGAAATAGATTATGATTTCTTTTACTTTCCAGATATATGCAAGAGGCAAAAATAAGAGGAAAACAGTTATCTCAAGTGGTTGGAGATAATTGAACTAAGCACTGACTTTCTTTTTGACAGTACATTTCACATATCTATGGTTCAGAGTAGAGGGGGAGATTTTGAAGGCAATAGCTGCCGTAAAGACTATCAAATCATCTGTGATAGAGGCAAGTTGAATTTCAATATCATTTTTCGAAGCAATCTAATGAAACCACTAGAGAAGAAAATGTTTGATAGAGGCAAGTTGGGCCTCTCTTTTGCATAATGGCCTAGGGCCATTATTTGTTTGGTCTGCTCCTCCAGAGTTCTTCTATGATCTCACTCTATTCAGAATGAATAGATGTCCCCAACTAGAGCCACTGTTGGAGCCATATTAAATTTTTCACAGGTTCTAATGATTTTTCTCAAGCCTATGTCATTAGGTGGGTGTATTTCCAAGTTTAGGGTTCTTTGCAAATTCTAAGAAACACTAAAACCCTAAACCCCCATGCTAAAGTGAAGTATGAAGGTCAAAATTGTTATATTTCTTTAGTGACCGCCTGTCCCCATTACCTATAGTTTATGTTGCCCTCTTATGTTACCCTTGATACATTGTTTGACCGGACCCTCACCAAGTAATTACCATTTCCAACCCACACCTTGAAAATCTTTATTTTAGTTGCCTAGGTCACATCCTTCGAACTCTTTGTTGATAGGTGGTGATGGATGGCCTCATTTCCACCTTTCCACTAGTAGAAAAATATTTACAAACTTGGCACCTGTGGAATTGCGGAAGGAATGACAACTAGTTGATAACTCTCAAGAGTGGCATGTAGTGGGCCCAGAACTGATGCTAGTGATTTTCTTTACATTTATGTCATTCCTCCATTCTTCACCAAGAGGACCTTTTGGGTGACTGCAGAATCACAGAATAAGGTGCCAACTCATAAAAATCATTTCCGATTGCCACGAAAGCAATAGTGGTAGGCCCTGTCTAGAGTGGGGGAAATCTTAATTGTTTCTACCATTCTGTCAAACTTTACTCCATAGTCCTAGCTAGTATTTGCGGAATGGAAGAAATCTTAACATATAACATTCTAAAGGGTCTAGGACTGGTGCATTAAGTAGCAAGGATATGATGTGTCATCATCTTATGGGCATGGGAACCTATTGGAGAGTTGTCCTAAATTTTGTGTAGTTGATATAACGGTTGTCCGCCATTCCACCAGGATCATATCTCTGGCTGTACCTCTCACCTATGGAACTGTAGAATATGGTCTTAAATACACGTAAGGGGAGATATTTTCTTGGGATCATGGTTAGCAGGACTACCCAGGTGGCAAGTCGTCATTGGGAAAGAAAAGAATCATTCTCTTACCTCATCAAAGACCAAATCAGCATCATTCAAATCAAGCCAGCTAAGATCAGGATCAATGGACAAAATTTAAAAGTGTGACAGGGAGATATGTTGGGGCTGATCTGATAATGTTTCATTACAAGCATTAACTTCTTAGGCATGTGCTTAGTCTCCATCATAGCCACCACATAGAAATTTATTAATAGAATAATTTGGCTTATGCTGGCTTGACCTTTAGGAATCCACACTTCTACCTGGATTGACATTTCATCTGTTCTCTGATGAAATTTGACATAATGACAATGCTAAAATGAGGAAACCAAGACATCTGACTTGGCATGATTCAATGCAAGAAGTGACATTCCCAGTTATATGGAAATATAAAATCTAATCTTTTAATTCATTTGTGGTAATCTCCATAGGATTGAAATGCCTTGAAGTGATTGGAAATTAATTGGACCAAAGATGTGCAGATGTATGTTGCATCCTAAAATTTCTATAAATAGACAAGTGCTGATGTTACCCCATATACTATTTGAAAAGTGTTCTGATAGTATGGCTTTCCCCTATTCCTATGTGATCTGTGTGCTCCCTTGTTCGATTGGGTTTTCTTCCTTGTTCTCATGGCTATCAATCTGTCCATACAAGATTAGAAAGACCTGGAATTATCTCCTCTAGAATAGGTGGTGCAGTCTAAAAATTAGAGATTAGTAGCAGCGTCCATTAAGCCTATGTGATTTCTTCTCTGGTCACTTATCTCATTTGACGATGGGTCCTGAGGGTGAATTTCCCAGCTCCAGTAGTTCCTTATTTCTAAGTGGGTAAGTGCAAGAAGATGGGGGGCCAAAAAGGGGTCTTAAGTGGCCACTTTTTTTCTGAAATCAGGAAATACTAGCCTTGGATGAGAAATTGAGCATAGTTACACTCAAAATTTGGAGATGCAACCAAAACAATGTTTGTAGTGCTCCGAGTCTACTTTCTAAACTACTATTTTGTTTTGAAAATGGCATAGATTAAGGGGTTCAAAAGAGGGAGCCACAGAAATTGGTGTTGTTTCTGTCAAAAAAACATAACATAGCATGTTTTGTGGCTCCCTCAAAAGGTCAACTTTTTTTTGGTATTTTTAAAATCGCTTCAGTGAGAAATTAGCTAATAACATGTAGTTTATGCCCGATTTTTCTGATAATTTTTTGATGAATATTTGATTTTTTACTAATTTTTAAAGTGGACACATCCTAAAAAATAGAATTTTGGCCGTGCTACCCCTATAAATTTTGAAAACTAATTGAAAATCATTTTTTTATTTTTTTAATATTTGTAGAATGGAGTCTAGTTTCTAAATATGTAATTTTTTTGAAATTTGAATGAATAGTTACTTTACAATGAAAAAAAGATCAAACAATGGTTTTTGCCTAAAAACGGACACACAAACAAAAGAAATTAAAGATGAAAGGCTTAACATTGTTAAAATGTGAAAAAAATCACATCGTCAAATAGCTAAGAGAAAGCCTAACATTACCCATGTGTTCGATTTGTTCAACCTTGAAACACGGGCAAATCTGAGGGTTAGCACGAACGAAATTATGTGAAATTTTGAAGAATATAGAAAAACACGTCTGTGACTGTTCATAAGGCACTCCAAGCCTTTGGGTTGGAAATCCAAAGCAAATCCCAAGCCCAAGGCTTAGGATTCCCAAAGCAAGAAATAACGCGAGCATGTTATAACGCACTCGCGTTATGTTTTGCCTTGCATTTTTCTTTCCCGCAAGTCTCTCTTTTTCCATGTTTGACATAATGCGAGCGCGTTATAACGCGCTCGCATTATGTCCCACTCAAATTTTTTTATGTTCAAGGCTATTAATCATGAGGGTTAAGGCATAAGGGATAGAGTTGGAGGGTTTACGGATAAGGGATTAGCGTTTAAGGTATAGTATCGAGCCCGTTGAGGGTCTAGGAATAGGGATAGCGTTTAAGGTTTAGGGATGAGGGATGACAGATTACGGTTGAGGGTCGAGGGATCAAAGTTAAGGGTTGAGGGTTGAGGTTCAAGGGTCAAGGGTTTAGGGATAGGGTTTAGGGTCGAAGGATTAGGGTTAAAGTAGAGTGTGGAGGGTGTAAGGATTATGCATAGGGTTGGAGGGTTTAGGGATAAGGGATTAGGGTTTAAGGTATAGTATCGATTCTGTTGAGAGTTTAGGAATAGGGATAGCATTTAGGGATTAGGGATGAGGGATTATAGTTGAGGGATGACAGATTAGGGTTGAGGGTTGAGGGATTAGGGTTTAGGGATAAGGTTTAGGGTTGAGGGTTGAGGGATTAGGGTTTAAGGTATAGTGTTGAGGGTTGAGGGTTGAGGGTTTAGGATTAGGGTTTAGGGTTGACGGATTAGCATTTAATGTCGAGGTTAGGGTTAGAGTGTCGAGGGTAGAGGGATTAGGGATAGGGTTTAGGGTTGAAGGTTTAAGGATTGAGGGTTGAGGCTTTAGGGATGAGGGTTTAAGGCTTAAGATATAGTGTCAAGTGTTGAGGGTGTAGGGATAGGGTTTAAGTTTTAAGGGTTAAGGGTTGAGGGATATGGATTAGGGTTTAAGGTATAGTGTTGAGGGTCGAGGGATCAGAGTTAAGGGTTGAGGGATTAGGGTTTGACGTTGAGGGTTGAGGGTTGAGGTTCAAGGGTCAAGGGTTTAGGGATAGGGTTGAGGGTCGAGGAATTAGGGTTAAAGTAGAGTGTGGAGGGTATAAGGATTAGGGATAGGGTTGGAGGGTTTAGGGATAAGGGATTAGGGTTTAAGGTATAGTATCGATTCTGTTGAGGGTGTAGGAATAGGGATAGCATTTAGGGTTTAGGGATGAAGGATTAGAGTTGGGGGATGATAGATTAGGGTTGAGGGTTGAGGGATTAGGGTTTAGGGATAAGGTTTAGGATTGAGGGATTAGGGATTAGGGTTTAAGGTATAGTGTTGAGGGTTTAGGGATAGGGTTTAGGGTTGAGGGATTAGGATTTGACGTTAAGGGTTGAGGGTTTAGGGTTTAGGGTTAGGGTTGAGAGATGAGGAATCAGAGTTAAGGGTTGAGGGTATACGGTTTGATGTCGAGGGTTGAGGGTTGAGGTTCGAGGGTCAAGGGTTTAGGGATAGGGTTGAGGTTGAAGGGATTAGGGTTAAAGTAGAGTGTGGAGGGTGTAAGGATTAGGGATAGGGTTGGAGGGTTTGGGATAAGGGATTAGAGTTTAAGGTATAGTATCGAGTCTGTTGAGGGTTTAGGAATAGGGATAGCATTTAGGGTTTAGGGATGAGGGATTAGAGTTGAGGGATGAGGGATTAGGGTTGAGGGTTGAGGGATTAGGGTTTAGGGATAAGGTTTAGGGTTGAGGGTTGAGGGATTAGGGTTTAAGGTATAGTGTTGAGGGTTGATGGTTTAGGGATAGGGTTTAGGTTTGAGGGATTAGGGTTTAGGGTTGATGAATTAGGGTTTAATGTTGAGAGTCGAGGGTTGAGGGTTGAGGGTTGAGGTTGAGGGATAGGGTTAATGGTCAAGGGATTAGGGTTAAATAAGAGTGTCGATGGTAGAGGGATTAGGGTTTAAGGTATAGTATCGAGCCTGTTGAGGGTCTAGGAATAGGGATAGTGTTTAGGGTTTATGAATGAGGGATTAGAGTTGAGGGATGAGGGATGACAGATTAGGGTTGAGGGTTGAGGGATTAGGGTTTAGTGACAAGGTTTAGGGTTAGGGTTTAGGGTTAGGGTTTAGGGTTGAGGGATTAGAGTGAAGGGTTGAGGGATTAGAATTTGGCGTTGAGGTTTTAGGGATCAGGGTTGAAGGTCGAGGGATCAGAGTTAAGGGTTGAGGGATTAGGGTTTGATGTTGAGGGTTGAGGGTTGAGGTTCGAGGGTCAAGGGTTTAGGGATAGGGTTGAGGGTCGAGGAATTAGGGTTAAAGTAGAGTGTGGAGGGTATAAGGATTAAGGATAGGGTTGGAGGGTTTAGGGATAAGGATTAGAGTTTAAGGTATAGTATCGAGTCTGTTGAGGGTTTAGGAATAGGGATAGCATTTAAGGTTTAGGGATGAGGGATTAGAGTTGAGGGATGAGGGATTAGGGTTGAGGGTTGAGGGATTAGGGTTTAGGGATACGGTTTAGGGTTGAGGGTTGAGGGATTAGGGTTTAAGGTATAGTGTTGAGGGTTGATGGTTTAAGGATAGGGTTTAGGTTTGAGGGATTAGGGTTTAGGGTTGATGAATTAGGGTTTAATGTTGAGAGTTGAGGGTTGAGGGTTGAGGGTTGAGGTTGAGGGATAGGGTTAATGGTCAAGGGATTAGGGTTAAATAAGAGTGTTGATGGTAGAGGGATTAGGGTTTAAGGTATAGTATCGAGCCTGTTGAGGGTCTAGGAATAGGGATAGCGTTTAGGGTTTAGGAATGAGGGATTAGAGTTGAGGGATGACGGATGACAGATTAGGGTTGAGGGTTGAGGGATTAGGGTTTGATGTTGAGGGTTGAGGGTTTAGGGTTAGGGTTGAGAGATGAGGGATCAGAGTTAAGGGTTGAGGGATTAGGGTTTGACGTCGAGGGCTGAGGTTCGAGGGTCAAGGGTTTAGGGATAATGTTGAGGTTGAAGGGATTAGGGTTTAAGGTATAGTGTTGAGGGTTGATGGATCAGAGTTAAGGGTTGAGGGATTAGGGTTGAGGGTTGTAAGGATTAGGGATAGGGTTGGAGGGTTGACAGATTAGGGTTGAGGGATTAGGATTTGACGTTGAGGGTTGAGGGATCAGGATTTGACGTTGAGGGTTGAGGGTTTAGGGATAGGGTTGAGGGTTGAGGGATTAGGATTTGACATTAAGGGTTAAGGGTCAAGGGATCAGAGTTGAGGGTTTAGGGATTAGGGATCTATAGCAGGACAAAACACGCTCATGTTTTGTATTTCTACTGAAACGGTAAAAAAGTGGCTACCCCCGTGATCCAGGCCTGCATGCTCTATTTTCTTATTGATTCTGCGCGTGCTCTGACAAAAAAGAAGTGCTTTCATGCTATTGGGAAGTTCACATGCACATTTGACACATTGTACCACCTTTGCATGATCTTTCCACCACCTTTTCTGCTTTGCCAACTTGAGAAGGAGGAAATAACATAGTTTTCAAACCAAGTTTGATATATATCTATTCAAGTTTCAATTTTTGTAGTATTGCAATGTTAATTGTGATTCAATTTTAAGAATTTAACATTGAAAAGGAAGCAAGTGGTGAAAAACTCAAATTGTTGAGGAGTTTGATGCAAGAAGATAAAAACACTACATAATTGGGTATACTCTCCATTCAAATCTTCATTTTTTAGGTATGTCAAGTCTTTACATGCATGTTCTTTACATTTTCCTTATTTCGGATTGAATTACTTTATCATGCTTTATCATACATGTTTAAAATAGACACATTCCCAATCAAAAAAGCAACCTACAATCTCACATGATGCCATGTATATTTTCTACACTTGGGCTCTTTAATAATTATGTGTAATAAACAAACCTTAGTTCATACCATGATGTCAAACTATACAAGAATAAATCCTTACAACATAAAAAAAATACAATCCCACTATTATCATGTATTCATTTCTTAGGAACTAATATTGGTCTCTTTATCATGCTACAGACAAATTCTCTGTCATGCCGAGGAAACGATCAAGAATTAAACCAACATAGGAAGAGATAGAAGCTAAGAATGCAAAGAAAGCAATGGCTATGAGGGAACTTCGTGAGAAGAGGAAATTGGACACGATAAATGAAGACATACCAATTGAAGAGGAACCACAACCATCACAAAGAGATATGGTATTGGCGGCACAAAGAGAATGAATGCAAAAACTTCGTGGTACGAGAGATTTGAATACCATAGTTGGAGACACATCCTTTACTACAAGTCAACATGTAGGGACACCATCTACCACATCTCAAGTTGAGAGTACATCATCACTCACATGTGATGAAGGAGGTACGCCATCGTTCCCACCTCAACCTCAAGGTATGTCATCTATTCCATCTTCGATCGAAGGTATGCCATCTAAGCCATCTCATTTAAATATTAATGAAATTCCTAAATGTTGAGATGAATTTACCTAACTTGACACCACCTAGAATTTTGCATAGAAAGCCAAAGTATTTGATTGATATTGATGAGAATATTTTGTAGCCAATGGAAGGTAAGATTCCAAAACGCACTTGTAGAAGATATGCTAATAAGATTTGAAGATTGTTCTTTGAAAAGTTAAATGAGACTGCAAGATGTCAACTATTCATTGAAATGATGCGAAGTATAAAGTATAGGTCTATCATGAAGATTCTTGGGTTGAGAACATCAGAGGCTTCAAGTGAAAAATCTATTGTCAAGAATCTAATGAGTGCGTATGAGAGTGTGGGTAACACCTCACGCACAAAAGATAGTAATGCAACACAGCGTGTGATTACATCGACTATAGTAAGTAGTCAAACGAGGAAAGCTCGTCTCATTAGAGAGACAAGTCAAGAATTGAGAATTAATAGGAAAACTTTATCAAGAGCCATTGGAAGACGCCAAAGAATTGAGGACACTAATGCCAATGAATTATGGGCATTCTCAGGGAGACTACCACGAAAAGATAAACTAATTGTTGAAGCATTGAGATCACTAATTGAAGACTTTTGAAAGAATTACACAAGGGTATCTCCAAATCAAAGGGATGTGGTAAGAAGGAGAATTGGTAGTCAGAACCGCGAGCCACATCCAAAGCATTTTTTGGATGAGACTCAAACACAGTTTTAAGGTAAATTTCTAGAGAAGTATCCTCAAATTAAAATTTGTCAAAGATATTTTGAAATGCTAAAACCTTTCTATGTTAAGATAAATCACACACGCACTACTTCTTGTTGTAGATTACATATTGAATTTTCTAACCATTTTGATGCTTATAGGTCTATATGTTTAGATATGCATACTAACAATGATTTGCAGGGTTGTGCCATATGTGCCCCACCAACATTTTCAAGAGACTTCATATCAAGAATTTTATGTGAAAGAGAGGAAGGTCAAATATTCTACAAGAAATTATGCTTGGATGGCACATGTCATCATTGCGGTGGCTTGCAACATTTGCCAATATGTGAACATATGGAAATAACACATGCGGTTGGAAATGAACTAGTAGAGTTTGGCAAGTATAAAACAGTGGCATACAATACAAAAGATGGTAAAGAAGCAAAGAGGTGTGAATTAGTTATTGAAAAGATTCCAGTGTATCAGTTTATGCCTATATTTCGTGACAGCATAGTGTATGAGTATGCAAGACATGCCCATAGATCTCGATGGTTGGACTTGCAATTCAAGCTATGCAAGGACACATTTCCGGTTGGTAGCATTGTTTCAGTCGTCAACTTTGCAGAGAACTACAGTCTACAGCCACAGCGTGAGGTGCAATCACAATATTACAACTCCACACAGGTTTCTATATTTGTGTACATCGCATTCATTCATGCGAATGATAGTACAGAGGATGACAGAAAGATCATAAGGGAGTATAATTTCTATATTAGTGATGATCACACGCATTCTATAGAGTTCGTGCAAGGTTGCTTTCAGGTGTTCTACAATGATTTGGCTAGAAGGGGCATATCGTTCAGTCAGCATATCATATGGTCAGATAATTGTGCATCACAATTCAAGAACTCGCAGAATTTCTATTGGCTGAGTAGGAGGCATAATTTTATAGGTATTGAACATATGTGGAACTTTTGTGAGGCCGGGCATGGAAAGGGGGAGCATGATGGTGCAGGAGCATGTATCAAAAGAGCCATAGCATGAGAACAGTTAAAGTATAAAGACAATTCAAAGTTAACAGATGCAAAATCGATTGTCGAGTGGTGTAATGCTTCCATGGGTCCAAGTAATGAAGGTAAGTCTTTAGTTCGTAGATTTTTTTGGTTGATAGATGATACTAACATTGCACCATATGAGGATTCTTTTACACTGACAGGATCAAATGAGATGCACTCTTTCAGAAGCTCAATTGCAGGTTCATGGAGTATCCATACACGAAAGATGTCATGCTTTTGTTCTTCCTGTACAATTCAAGTCTGGGATGAGTGCGAGTCAAAGGAGTGGGTTGATGAATGGAAGTTAAGTTATCTTAGCCCACTTGACACGTATCGACCCCCGACGACACTAGAACTAACACAGATGAAATCGTCAGTTGACTTTGACCACATATCAGATTTAGTTCAACCAAGTAATATAGGGCACGTATATGCATCTAATTTCATCTAGTTCAACTAGGGAATGTCATCTTACTTTGTAGTGTTTTTGTAATGTTGACTAATTTCATCTAATTTGCTACACATATCAATGTAGGACACGTATATGCAGTTATTGTAGATGAAGATAATGAAGAAGGAACAGATTATTACTTATGTCATTGTGTTGAGGCCAAAAAGAAATTGGAGGCCCCTGTTACAGATGGAGAAAACATCGAATACCCTACAGGATCAGTGGTTATTACTGGAACATGGCTTAGAAGGTACCCACATAAGAGTGTTAATATTTGGCTATTTCAGGACTTTGACATGCATCAAAAGATTCTTCATTACTTGAACCTTGTCGTGACATCCAATGTTCATTTGATAAAGTATCGGGGTAGACCTTTGAACAAAATATTATGGAAGGTGCGTGAGTCTGACCATGAAGCAATACTTGACACAATAAAGAGTAGAGTAGATCTGGATGGTTCATTGGATTATTTTGTAAGTATTCACATTGATTTTGTAAAGTTATGTTACATTGAGTTGTATGTATGCACATTAATTTGTAAGGTTTGTCTTTTTTTATTTCCTCCTGCATTTTTACACATATGTACACATTTTTACATCATCATGTTATGCATTTTTAGTGTCCTGCTCCTGATGCAACCAAACTCATAACTCACCCTACTAGACACCATTTGATGATCTCTCCAACACTCTGGATCCAGGGCGCCCAATCATGATGATGACCTATATACCATTCTCCCAAGGCGCTCATAATGAATGAAAAGAAGACCAAGGGCGCCCAAGCTTAATAGACTTATTTCTTTCAATTTTGATGATCCAAACTCTTGCAATATGACATCCACTTTCATGCCTTTAGATCTTCCTTCACATATAGGGCACCAAATCAATGCATTAAAGTCTCTTGATATTAGGCGCTCATGATGATGAAACTTAGACCTTTTTCCTTTCCTATGCACTCATCTAAGATGTTTGAATGATAAGGAGCACCTTGACCTCTATAATGTACATTGGGCACCAAATCAAGGTGATTTTAAGTCACTTTGAGTCATTTGGGGTCAGTTTGAGTCTTTGAGTCATGTTGCAAAAAAGTGTCAATGTTGTCAAGCTGCACAAAGCAACTTTTGCATTTTTGGTGTCCTTCTCGTGATGTGACCAAACTGACTATTCCAACGCATCTGGATGGGTACATTTACATTAGGCATGGTCCTTTTTTTCACCCAAACATGTCGAAACAGTCTGAGCTACATTGTACCAACGATATCCCTGAAGAGTCCAAAGTGCAAAAAAGCTGCAATCTTTGACGAGATGTTACTCGAAAACTGTGTCACCTAGAAACATTCCGTCTGAGGCAACACTATCATGTAGAGTGCCTCTACAATAACCTCTCTCGGTTTTTTATATCTCTAAGACATTTACCCGTGGTGAAAGGTTTTCTGCTGCCCCAAAAATCGTTAGAAGGAGGCAGCGTAAAGTTGTAAAGGGGTGTAACTTTTGTCCTGCTTCTGATGCGACCAAATTGACTATTCCAAAGCATCTGAATGGGTACATTTATGCTAGGCATGGTCCTATTTTTCACCCAAACATGTCGAAACAGTCGGAGCTACATTGTACTGATGATATCCCTGAAGAGTCCAAAGTGCAAAAAGGCAGCAATCTTTGATGAGATGTTACTCAAAAACCGTGTCACTTAAAAACATTCCGTCTAAGGCAACGAGATCATGTAGAGTGCCTCTACAATAACCTCTCTCGATTTTTTATAGCTCTAAGGCATTTGCCCGTGGTGAAAGGTTTTCTGCTGCCCCAAAAACTGTCAAAAGGAGGCAGTGTAAAGTTGCAAAGGGGTGTAACTTTTGTCCTGCTCCTAATGCGACCACACTGACTGTTCAAACATGTCTGAATGGGTACATTTATGCTAGGCATGGTCCTATTTCTCACCCAAACATGTCGAAACAGTCGGAGCTACATTGTACTGACGATATCCCTGAAGAGTCCAAAGTGCAAAAAGGCTACAATCTTTGACGAGATGTTACTCGAAAATCATGTCACTTAGAAATATTCTGTCTGAGGTAATGTGATCACGTAGAGTGCCTCTACAATAACCTCTCTCGGTTTTTATAGCTCTGAGGCATTTACCCATGGTGAAAGGTTTTCTGCTGCCCCAAAAATCGTCAGAAGGAGGCAGTGTAAAGTTGCAAAGGGGTGTAACTTTCATCCTGCTCCTAATGCGACCAAACTGACTATTCCAATGCATCCGAATGGGTACATTTATGCTAGGTATGGTCCTATTTCTCACCCAAACATGTCGAAACAGTCGGAGCTACATGGTACCGATGATATCCCTGAAGAGTCCAAAGTGCAAAAAGATAGCAATCTTTGATGAGATGTTACTCAAAAATTGTGTCACTTAGAAACATTCTATCTGAGGCAACATGATCACGTAGAGTGCCTCTACAATAACCTCTCTCAGTTTTTTATAGCTCTGAGGCATTTACCCGTGGTGAAAGGTTTTTTGCTGCCCCAAAAATCATCAGAAGGAGGCAGTGTAAAGTTGCAAAGGGGTGTAACTTTCGTCTTGCTCCTAATGCGACCAAACTGACTATTCCAACGTGTCTGAATGGGTACATTTATGCTAGGCATGGTCCTATTTCTCACCCAAAAATGTTGAAACAGTCGGAGCTACATTGTACCGACGATATCCCTGAAGAGTCCAAAGTGCAAAAAGGCAGCAATCTTTGACGAGATGTTACTCAAAACCTGTGTCACTTAGAAATATTCCGTCTAAGGCAACGTGATCACGTAGAGTGCCTCTACAATAACCTCTCTCAATTTTTTATAGCTCTGAGGCATTTGCCCATGGTGAAAGGTTTTCTCCTGCCCTAAAAATCGTCAGAAGGAGGCAGTGTAAAGTTGCAAAGGGGTGTAACTTTCATCCTGCTCCTAATGCGACCAAACTGACTGTTCCAACATGTCCAAATGGGTACATTTATGCTAGGCATGGTCCTATTTCTCACCCAAACATGTCGAAACAGTCAGAGCTACATTGTACCGACGATATCCCTGTAGAGTCCAAAGTGCAAAAAGGCAGCAATCTTTGATGAGATGTTACTCAAAAACCATGTCACTTAGAAACATTCCATCTAAGGCAACGGGATCATGTAGAGTGCCTCTACAATAACCTCTCTTGATTTTTTATAGCTCTGAGGCATTTTCCTGTGGTGAAAGGTTTTCTGTTGCCCCAAAAATCATCAGAAGGAGGCAGTGTAAAGTTGCAAAGGGGTGTAACTTTCATCCTGCTCCTGATGCGACCAAATTGACTGTTCCAACGCGTCTGAATGGGTACATTTATGCTAGGCATGGTCTTATTTTTCACCCAAACATGTCGAAATAGTCAGAGCTACATTGTACCGACGATATCCATGAAGAGTCCAAAGTGCAAAAAGGCAGCAATCTTTGACGAGATGTTACTCGAAAACTGTGTCACTTAGAAACATTCCATCTAAGGCAACGTGATCATGTAGAGTGCCTCTACAATAACCTCTCTCGGTTTTTTATAGCTCTGAGGCATTTACCTGTGGTGAAAGGTTTTCTGCTGCCCCAAAAATAGTCAGAAGGAGGCAGTGTAAAGTTGCAAAGGGGTGTAACTTTCATCCTGCTCCTAATGCGACCAAACTGACTATTCCAATGCGTCTGAATGGGTACATTTATGCTAGGCATGGTCCTATTTTTCACCCAAACATGTCGAAACAGTCAGAGCTACATTGTACCGACGATATCCCTGAAGAGTCCAAAGTGCAAAAAGGCAGCAATCTTTGACGAGATGTTACTCAAAAACTGTGTCACTTAGAAACATTCTGTCTGAGGCAACGTGATCACGTAGAGTACCTCTACAATAACCTCTCAGTTTTTTTATAGCTCTGAGGCATTTGCCCGTGGTGAAAGGTTTTCTGCTGCCCCAAAAATCATCAGAAGGAGGCAGTGTAAAGTTGCAAAGGGGTGTAACTTTCATCCTGCTCCTAATGCGACCAAACTGACTATTCCAATGCATCTGAATGGGTACATTTGTGCTAGGCATGGTCCTATTTTTCACCCAAACATGTCGAAACAGTCAAAGCTACATTGTACCGACGATATCCCTGAAGAGTCCAAAGTGCAAAAAGGCAGCAATCTTTGATGAGATGTTACTTGAAAACTTAAAAACATTCCGTCTAAGGCAACAGGATCACATAGAGTGCCTCTACAATAACCTCTCTCAATTTTTTATAGCTCTGAGGCATTTGCCCGTGGTGAAAGGTTTTCTGCTGCCCCAAAAATCGTCAGACGGAGGCAGTGTATTAAGTCAGGATGAAAGCCTATTCACTCTAGGTGCTTGTTTTTGACCAAATCACACATGTGCCTTGAACAACTCTGTCTTCAAGGTCCTTTTCTCTAATCTCTGTAACTCTCCAAATCCACTAAGGCGCAAATTTTACCTCTTGGGCTCAAGATATAGGTTCTTCATCCAAGGCGCCAGAATGGTCCAAAGGCGCATTTCACCTCTAACCTCACCTCTGACCTTACTTGGAGGCACTAAACCTTTTGACATTTCAAGTAACTTCAAGAGAACTATTTTTCCTTAAGGTGGTTCACTCCTTGCAATTGGATGTATGGTACTTGTAACTCATTTGATTGACTTTGTAATGTTTCTTCTTCTCGCAGAGTAAATAAGGATGATATAAGCTTACTTCATGAATCAAAGTAGAAATCTCTGTTAGACTTGCTAGGTGAAAGGACTTGAACTTGAAGGACTTGAAGTTGATGAAGTGATCCTTCATGATGGCCTTTAACATTACCTTCTCGGAGTGTAGATGATAACACCTTCCTTGGATAAAGTGGATAACCTTTGACCTAAACTTTGAAGCTTGATGAATCTTGAAGATTGGGTTTCTTCCTACTCCCCTTCTGGGCTTCACTCCATCAAAGGCATATTTAGTTGTCCAAGGCACCAACATTCACTCAGGGGCACCCAAAGAGAAAGTTTACAACTCTAAGGCGCTAAACTCTTATGCAAAAATGGTCATCATCAAAGGTGCAAAAATGGGTCTCTGGGTGCCAATCTCTACAAGACATTCCATCTCATTGCTCTCCTCCATTACAAGCACTCACTTACCTCAATCTTGGGTGCATATCAACATCCCAACATCCAAATAACCTAGGCGCTCAAAACCTTCAAGACTCAAGGCACATTTTATGATCAAAAAAGGTATCTCCTGAACAAGGCACTCATAGTCTCATCAGGGCATTAATCATCATCATGAGCACTCATATTGTTCTAGGCGCACAGTTATCTCTGGAATGCTCAAGGCACACATACCCTTCTCTAGGCTAGTTTACACTTATTCAAGGCGATCATTCCAAACTTACATGAACTCCTCATTACAAGACGCACAAACTAGATGATCCTAGGGCATAAGGGCGCTCAAACTAGATCTTTGCAAAAACTCCCCAAGCATTCAAACTTTTAAGGCGCCAAAAGTGGTCTTTTCTACAACTTCTCTAGCCATATGCCTTGGGTGCTCAAACCTTCCTTGAACTCTAATTATTCAATCTAGGGTGCTCAACTACCTCCTCAAGGCACTCTATCTCAAGTATCATTACTCTTCTTAAAGACCTAGGCGCACATTGGGGGGTATTCTACTCAACAAGACCTAGGCGCTCATTATGAAGACTCCAATTATCAAGGTTCACTTCAACTTTCAAAGGTGCATTTTGGACTCCAAAGGCATTAGGTTAAAGCCACTAGGGCACTAGATACCAAAGGGGGCAAGGTGTCAGAGCCTCCTTTAAGATGTAAGAAAATCTCCTCAAGGCACAGCTAAAGGTGCTCCAAACCATACAAAGGCGCTAATATCCACTCTAGGCAGTGTATTAAGTCAGGATGAAAGCCTATTCACTTTAGGCGCCTGTTTTTGACCAAATCACACATGTGCCCAAATCACACATCACCCCATCAGATTGGGGACCCCCTCTTTTCTTGCTCAGGTGCTTTACACAGGAGTTGTTATGTGTCATTTTGGCCAAGGTTTTCCGGAGCAGTGAAGACATTAGGAAGGGGATGATCGTTTGGATAGTTTTGAATGCTTTATTTCTCCTTGTTTAAACTAGGCGCTCACTGAAGATTGGAGTAGCCTTTGCACCCTCACATCACGTTAATCGGTGTTTCAGAGGCAATCATAGTATATGAAGATTTGCGCCTTGAAGAAGAGAGTTATCTGGTGAGCGCTTAGGAGTTCTGGCGCCTAGGGGAAAGGTCTAGGTAGAGCGCCTTCAGACTTTGACAGTGAAGTGCCTTAAGGAGTTGGATGATGTTTTTGCCTAGAGTGGAGATGATGTTTTTAGCACCTTAAGGATGATGATGGAGCGCCTTGGAGTCAGGTTAGTCTGGAGCACCTTAAGAAGGTAAAGCACTTCAAATGTAAACACAAGTATTTTGAGTGCCCTAATGAGAAGTTGTCTTGGCACCATAAGTTGTTCAAACCAAGATATGCGCCTTGGATAGTTGCAAAGACCTAATTTAGCACCCAAGGTTGGAAGACTTTTTGTGAGCGCCCAGTGTTTGAAAGCTCTTTGTGTTTGGTGCATTAAAATGAATTTGGCACCTAAGTAGTATTGAAACACTCAACTGAGCACCTAAAGCCCATGAGAGAAGTGATATGTGCCTTGATAGGAATATCATGGAAGACGAGTTTACTGAATGGCACCTTGAATGACTTGGTTGATTAAGTGTTTTAGCGCCTAGATATGGGATGAATGATTGAGCGCCTTTGGTTAAGATGATGTTAGCACCTTTGAGATTATAACACCTTGGAGTCAAGTTCGAAGGAGCACCTTGAGAAGGTAAAACACTTCAAATGTTTTCAAGGAATTGGAGAAGTCACTTAGTGCCTAGAAGGAATTCCAGAGCAAGAGGGTTGGAGCACCTTGAGCTTCAAGTCAGATATGCGCCTAGACCTCTACCCTTTAGCAAGTTGAAGCCCTCTGAGCCTTGACAAAGTGAGAATGCCTTATAGTGAATATGCGCCTTGGGCAAGGTTGAATACAAAGTTGAGGAGTATATCATAATGAGTAAGTGCACTGTAGGGTTAGATGATAAAGACTAGTGCCTTGAGTGTCTTGGTCAAAATTTTGACATGAGAAGTCTTGCAAGATCAAACCCTAGAGTGTGCCTTGGAGAGAACCTATTGATCCTTTGCTTTGACAAGATTTAGGCACCAGAATGATCCTTAATAAATGGAATGTATCTACACCAATTTTGTACCTTTAGGGAAGTGATGGTGTCCAGATGAGTTTTGAGTCCCTTTGAGTGTTGAGATTGTTAGAGATAGGTGCCTTGATGAATGAAATGCGCCTTGAAGACCATGTGCGCCTAGAGAAGATAAGTGCCTAGTTGAGATAAAGAGGTGTTTCTGGCGCCTAGGGAAGAAGAGAGGTAAGTTCAGGGAGATAAGTGCGCCTAAGAGTTTTAGCACCCTCAATCAAATTGCACCTTTTTGCCTTGGAGAATATAAGGTGAGGATTTGAGTTGAAAGTTTGAGAAAGTAGATTGAGCGCCCTGTGTTGGAGGAATCAAGTTGGATAAGCACTTGAAGAACTTGCATTAAGTGTTTTAGCGCCTTGGTATGGTTTGGAGCGCCTTGTTGAGGAGATACCCTGATTTAATCCAAGATAGAGTACCCTAGAATTGAATATGCGCCTTGTTGGAAGAATATATGCGCCTTGTTGGAGAAAGATATGCGCCTTGAATGAGAGTTTGTGTGCCTTAACCAAGAATGATGATTGAAGTCATAATCTCATGTTTGTACGCCTAGGTCTAGAAGCAAGATTTGAGCACCTTAGGATAGGGTTTTTTGCACCTTGTCTTGGAGAGTGAATTTGCGCCTTGGATGATGTTGAAGCGCCTTGGGATGAAATGCGCCCAAACTTACAGAGGGCCTTCAGTAAGGGAGTTGAAGAGAGTGCTTAGAGGAAGGATAGCCTTAAGATCAAACTAAGTACTTAGAAACCTAAGATTAGTGCCTTATTTGAAGTTATACACCTATTCTGGCACCAAAGAGTGAGTTTGAGTGTGAAGAAGTGAATGTCTGTGCCTTGAAGGGGATACAAAGGGAAGATGATACACCTTGATGGGTTGATGATGGAAATTTGTGCTTTGGAGCTAAATGTGTGCCTTGAATCTAAATGATATTTGAGTGCTTAGAGGTAAATAGGGGCGCCTTTGAGAATTCTTTGTGCTTTAAGGAATGGATTGTGGCACTTTGGACTAAGGTAAGTCCTGAGCACTTCCAATGATTTTAAGGAGCGCCTTGAAGGAGATAGAACCTAGAGAAGAAAAGATGTCAAGTTTTAACACCTTGGAAGAAATTCCAGATAGTGGCACCTTCACAGGGTTTTCCAAGTTGGTGCCTTGGTTTGAGATGATCATGCTAAGAAAGAAAATGCGCCTTCAGCAAGGTCGCATCAAGTCCAACATGTCAATACTCTTCATCACTAACGTCATGTTGAAATTTCAAGGCATCTATCCATTCAAGTTCTCTGAGGAATATCTTGCAAGTGTACTTCATCAATGATAGACATTCATCCATTCGAGTTTCAAGATCTCTCAATCTTCAAAGTTTCAAAGTCCACAACTCCAAGAGGGTCACTCCAAGGGTCATCATGAAGGATCACTTCATCTTCATCTTATCATCAAGCAAGGCTTCATCCAGTCCTAGAGAGATCTCTACTTCATGTCATCATCATCTACTCTTACATGAAGATAACAACATCACATCTCTCTTATTATTCAAAGTAGATTAGAAGGCGTAACATCATTGAGTTAGGCACTTATAGGTATCCAAACTTCTCTTTTAGGCACCCTTATTATGAAGGACAATCCATTTTGGTGCCCTCTTTGGAGAAGTCCATACACTTTGGCGTGGAAATAACTTCAAATCTGGCATCCAATTCTGGCATCCAGAAATCAAATCTAAGTAAGGCACTCTTTCCATTTGCAACTATGACGTTCATCCATGCAACAAGCAAGGTGATGCTCCCTTGTGATATTGTGAGGTGTTGACATTCAGTTGACATCATTGAGTTTGATTGAGTTGATCAAGTGTAGACGCCATTGTAAACATCAAGGCTTCAAGGCCTTTCTTTTGTATCTCCATTGAATAAGTTGTAACTTCATGCTATTGAAAGCATTATCCATGTAATAAGACATTGCAAGTTGATTGAGTCAAATAACTAGACAAGTACCCAACTCTAAGGTTGATTCATTCAAATAGTTATCTTTGATGTATATCTTTGTGTTGTATAGCAAGTAAAATTGTTTAAGCAAGTAAAATTGTTTAAGTAAGGAAAAATTTTCGTAGAACTAGTTGGGTATCTTACACCATGCCTATCCATCAAACATCACAATGCAATCAAAATCCTAACAACATGCCCATGATCCAAGATCAAGTGCAATCATGCAAAGATATTATCAATCACAAGCCTATTAAGAATGAACTAGAGTCTTCTAGTACTGTACTTTTCCATCAAACACCATCATGTAATCCATGGCCTATCAAGCCTATCAAAGAAAATACAAACATCCTATGTAATACAATCGGACTTTAAATATTTGAAGTAGCCATCTACAAATATCCATTCAAAAGTGGATTTATAATGCAAGTATGGACGCCATCAATAAAAAAGATTTGTATTAACCAAATATCCATATAGGCATACATCAATATCTGTCGATATAAGTATAACATATATACAAAATAGCCCTATAGGCTTACAAGAATGCCATATAGGCATACAATGTCAACTATGTACAATACAAAATATATGTCCACAAATGCCATATAGGCATACAACATAGGAACACAATAAAAAGTCATTCCCCTCTGGCTGGTGAAGAGAATAAATCACGAGCAGCCTTTGATCTTCTAGGGGATGGAGACATGCATGTGGGTGGTCTACTACGAACCCAAGGGCTACTCCTATTTAGTTCTTCCTGCACCTTTACCTGTTACAAAAAAAAGTATAGACATTAATATATAGAAATTACATGTTATAAAAAAATGAAACATTTAACAAAATAATCACTTACCGCTAACATATAATCTGTCTCCTCGCTTGCCTTAGTAGCAGGAATAGGCCCTGGTGATGTCATGTCCTATAGAAACCAGATGTCCAGATAGAAATTAAACTTCAAATCAATAATCTTTGATTTTTCAAAAATAGACAACTATAACAATGAATGTAAATTAAAATTTACTAATCTGCCTCATACCCCTGTCAATGCCATAGAGCTATGAATCGCAGAGGCCACACCCTGCTCCATTGCCCTATGAACATGGGGAGGTGTATCCGCAGCCTGCATCATCTGAAAATAAAACAACATTATTCAATTACGAAAACTATAATAGTGATGCAAATCATAGCTCCTAACATACACACACGTTCATCTAAACATGGAAGTACACACAATAAAACACACAAATCACATACAAAAATTTAGTAAGTACAATTCATTCATTAAACTATTTATTTTATTACCTCCATAAAGCTTTGAAGTCCACCACCGCTGGTAGGTGTTGCCATGAAATCTACAGTGTTAACCTATTCAACATCCAAAATCAGAAATTAGAATACCATTCATATAACGATGCTATTCACATGTAATATTTATAATTGTTTACTAGTTACATACCTTGACAGTAGATGATCTAGTGAAAAATGTAGGTGGAGAACCACTGAAAACTGCATCGACGCTATGACCCTGAAATTTCATTAAAATCATCAATTTAAATTAGTTAATCTTGTATTTCAAAAATGAAATTTAATAAATTAAATTCAATAAACTTGCTAATATTTACCTAAGTATCAAGGCTGAAAGTCTCACTCAGGAGGGTATCTGTCATCACCATCTGCTCAGCTGCAGATGTAGCCTGTGCACCTGCGTCCTGACTATCCATGGGGTCATAACCACACGCTGACCCGTAAGCCTGGCAAGTATGCGGTGGGACCCTACTCCTCGCACTATCTTCCAACCCACTCTGTGTTGCAGGATCGGCATGCTCTATGATGCTCTGGGTCAAGGCACTAATCGACCTCAGTGTATCGACCTCAACACTCTCCTCCACAATGGAAGGGATAGAAACATGCTCGTGGGCTGGTCTGTTGATTACTCGTCTCACTACCCGCTATTGGTCAAGACGTGCCCCTGGTCTATCCTGTGTTGAGCCCCCACCTCTACCCTGGAAGTCCCGCATATCAAAATAGTTTGGCACTTTATTGAGGACAAACTCACAGTAGAGTTTCCTCAAAACGTATTGCAGGACCTCATTATTATTGCATGGAGGATGGTCAAAAACCATCCACCACCTCTGCCCGAAATTGTCCCTTATCGCTTGGTGGTTGCACCAATGGATAGGGAACCTCTTGCATGTAAGGGGTGGAGGTTGATTTGTTTGTGGGTTTGTGAAAATTGAACACAAGTCTAATTTTGTAATTTGTAATTTTTTGACATCTTGGTATGACAATTTATCTGCATAGTAATCTCTAAACTCTCTCTTTTTATCAGTCCAACTAGTTATTTGCTTGCTAATTGAATTTACATTTGATAATATAGACTCAAGAGATTCGGCAAGCGTGGACCTATGCAAGGTTGAAGTGGAAGGATCTTTCAACCTTGCAATTATATCTTCAATTTGTTTTTTGTTGTTTTCAATTTCCCCCATTATATTATCTTGTGTTCCAGGGGCATGTCGAGGAATGAATGGAGGAGGTTGTTGTTCTGCAAGTATTTCCTCCTCAGGATTTTGTGGATTTTGAGGAGGAGGAGGAGGAGGAGGTGCATTAACATTTCCTACAATTAATGAAATATACATCAAAAATCAACAAAAACCTACCTATTTAAGAAGAAATTCAAACAAAAAAACAAAGATAACTCACCCCTTTGGCGTGCTCGACGTCGCGATGGCATTTTGGCGATGAATCGACAAGCTTTTTGTGTTGATTGGCATTTTGTAGAACGCGAGCGCATTTTTGGGGGTTTTGAAGCCGCGAGCAGAGGAGAAAATAAGGAAAAATGAAATGAAATGACATTTTTTTTTATTTATGGCAGGTTATAACATGAGTGCGTTATAATGTGCTCGCGTTATAATGCGCTCGTGTTATAACGCGCTCGCGTTATGGCTCGGTAATGATGACCCTGAGGCTTGTCATTACCAAGCCATAACGCGAGCGCGTTATAACGCGCTCGTGTTATGACTTAAATTTTTTTGAAAATTTTTTGGCCACTTTTTGGCCTCCCATCTTCTTGCACTTACCCAAGTTTGTAGATTCCTTCCTAGAGTAAAGAAGCTTCTCAACTTCCTCTACCCCTCCTCTACATCTAATTTTCTTAACAAGGCATCAACTCTAGGTGTAGGGAGACTGCCCAGTAGGATGAAACAGATAAGGGATAGGAGAAGAATTGTTGTTGTTGCTGTTGTTCTCTTGGCTTGGCTCCCAGTACTTTTGAGGCCAGCTAGGTGTGGATTCCCTAAGTTTCTTCTCAGTTGAAGTTGCATGATACTTTGAGACTTGGAGGATGAAATCTCACCTGTGAAATGGAACCCGAAAATAGTGAAGGAGGTTCTATCATCCTGGATTTCCTTTCGACATTGTTCCTTGCACATTTTCTCATCCCTTGGTGTGTGGTTTGAAAAGGTAGAGCAATAAAGGCTCTCATTAAGCAATTTGATGGCATTTGAGGAGTGCCTAGCTCTAATGACATCTGATAAATGCATCCATCATCAAAGGCCTGGCTCCTTTTCCCACCAACATGGAAGTTGAACATACAGTTGCGACACGGTTACATCAGCCTCTTCTCGCAACTACATCTTTTGGTTATTGAGAAGTTGTGACTTCTTTTACCTTAAGCCTGAAGCTTGTCTGCTCCCTTATCTTTATAGTAGGGAATTCAGGGCTTGTGAAAAAGGATTGGTTCGAGGTCATATTTCTAGACTTAGTCTAAAAATGTGGGATCAATCTGATTAGGGATGAATTGTAAATAGTTTATTTTCTACAATAAATCAATCATACATTCCTAAGTTTCATTCTGAGTTTTAAGATGTCTTTATAGATCTGCGAAGACTATGTTATAATTTACTGGAAGGTTTACTTTTATAGTTTCTATTGAGTCTTCGGAGTATACTGTCTCCTACTTCATGTATACAGTTTTGCATTTATGAATATATTTGATTAAGGATCAGACTTACTCATCGCCACAATTTTTCCTGTGTTGTATATTTTCTTACACCATTCACTCAAGTAGTGAAATAATTGGCTATCTGAGGATATAGAATGTATTTCAGGTTACGGGGATAAGTAAGTATGGTAGATTCCAAGACTAGTAGAGTGTTTTAATGTAAGGGATTACTAGATCTTTACAATAAACTAATTTTTATTATATCATAGTCCTTTGGATGTTTCTTTAAGTTTCTTGACTCTATAGCCCTTGGATTGGCACTGGTCTATTCTAGAATATTATACTAAGCTTACATCCTTTGAATCACCTTCATCATTATTACGGATAAATCAATGCATTTTCCCTTTCAGAAATAGGTGTTAGAAGTTAATGTTATTTCACATGTTCCTCTACAAAGAAATAGAATAAATGCTTAAGAAACTAGCCCATCTTTTCACTTTATTAGATGTTCTTTAAGCAGTCTTATAGGAACATATCTGTCATTGGAACAATGTTGCTAAACAAGTATTTCATGAGCCTTACCCATTTGAGTAGAACACTGTTATCCAAATGAAATAGGAACACCCTCCTTGGTCTCACAGAGCCTAAAGTACAGAGGAGAGAGGGATTGAACACCCATGTTTCCTGTTCATTGGCCAATCCCTCAAGGCAAGTTAGTTATTAAAGAATGGCTATCCTATAGACCTATGTGTTTTCTCCTTGAGATGTAGTTGGGAATTTAAAACAACCAACAATGTTCATAATTTCAATTCATTAGAAACATGTTTCCCTTGAAATCCACCATGTGTTGATCATATATGATGGCATTTCTAGCATTTATCTCCATCATTATTATACACACTACACCATGTGTATAACACTAGACATATCTGTGTGTCCATATCGATCAAACACACATTCGTGTGTGTGATACTAGATACTAATGTCCATATTTTTTATACACACTACACCATGTGTGTAACACTAGACATAGCTGAATATTTATATCATGTTCATATTCAAGTCATGTTTCATACATTTACACTTATAGTCATCTTTGGTAGATAAGATTTATAAGTTGCAGAATTTAACATTTCTTTACATATATCTAGTCCATTATCGTTTTCTTGACTTTATTGGCTAGATCATTATCTAGAGAAGTCATAATCTCAATCATGTACTGTTTTCTATGGAATAAATTGTTTTAGACATGCTATAAATGTTCTATTAACAGGTTTATAAGTTGTAACTTATATAGTTATCACACATTGCAACTCATCATTTACCATCTCAAAAGACTAACATTCTATATTCATCCATTCTTTACATATAAGTATTTAGTATTTTGTTAAATACAAAATACCCTTTTAAATGTGACTACATGTCACTATCAGATAGAGGGATCTCTTTGGGCTCTTCTTGTTGAAATATACAGGACAACTGAGAGGGGGGTGAATCAGTTGTCACAAAAACTTAACTTCATAAATCATCAACTACTTAATTACTGATAATCATATTTAACCACGAAAGCATGAAACCATAAACTGAATCATAATCATACATTCAACACAGTAGAGACCATATTTTTATGTGGAAAATCCTAAAAGGGAAAAACCACAGTGGGTGTTAACCTATAGAAAAATATATAAGTTATATCAATACCAAAAAATAGAGGTTTACTGCCCAAATTTCTCACTGTAAAGAATGGCTAACTGCCAAAGGATGGCTCATTTCCAAAGGGTGGCTTACTGCCAAGGGTTGGCTCACTGCCAAAAATGGTGAACTGATTGAATAGCATCTACTCCATGCCTGGGTTCAGTTCCATTGAAGCACAATATAACTTCTCTACTCTTCTCTTTTACACCTTCACACTTATCTCTTCATATTCCCTCACTCATCACATTTTCATAATTACATTACAAGTTTTTATACAAGTCATCAACCTTGGAATGTACATCAAGGTTAGCAATACATTCTTCAACCATTGGAGCAATCTCCAAGGTTAGCATTACAAGAACATACATAAAATAGGTCTAGACCTAACATATAAATTAGCTAAGGGAAAGATGTAAAGATGTATGGTGATCATACTATGCCTTAGCTGGGACTTAAATGCAATTCTTCACACCACAACATGCTTTCCACAATCTTCAAGGCATCTCCACAATTAGTGAAATCAACCAAGTCAGCTAAGACTAGTGAGAACACTAAGTCTCCTAAGAATATTCTTCAGTCACACTCCAATTTTTAGTTTGCAGACCAATCCAAGAGTAGGAACACAATCCAGAGACATCCACAAGCACATTGAATCATCATGAAACAACCACACAACTTCTAACCACTTTGTCAAGAAGATTCATCAAACTGGATCATAAGAACACACTGTCAGCCATTGTCATAAGGAAAGGATAGCTTACAGACTGCTAAATCATGAACCATTGTAGTCATAATACTTATCATCATTCCAGACTTAACTCTAGAACTACAAACAAAAATAATTCAATGCAGAGGAATGTAGAGCATAATACTTTCTTCCTGACATTGCCAAACATACAAAAAAAGCTATTTTCACTCTGGTGAACATAACTCACTCAATTCTTCATACCCGAGGCTAAAACTCAGAACATAGCATCTCCATATGTGCCTCTAAATAACTCGCAATCCGTAGACAAAGATATTCATATTTTAGGAAATGTTGAGCAATCTACTGGACTGTTCTTCTGCAATAGACAAGAAACTTTGTAACACATTGTTTCCACCAGACGAGTAAATTTTCTCAATATCCTCAATATCTGGATCTCCAATACTTACATAGGAAAATACAAAGAATCTAATTCACTTCAATCAAGCATCAAAACAAGAGCACAGTTGACACTAACAACAACACTGATATGTTGACATCAATGACAACACTGATTAGGCACATACTTGCAACAATCTCTTCGTTTGTCATTGATGGCAACATATGATGTGAAAAACTGAAAAGACCATCAAGACAAGATTCTCCCCCTTTCTCTTTACACATCTGCATTCTTTCTCTCCCTGAGTTTTTCACATGATTTGAAAAACTGAAAAGATCGTCAAGACAAGATTCTCCCCCTTTCTTTTGACACATCTGCATTCTTTCTCTCCTTGAGTTTTTCACATGATTTTTCTCCCCCTTTGACATCAATGGCAAAGAGCACATACTTGCATTCTACTACTCTGAACCAACTGAACTGTTACCAACACATCTAGGTGCTCCCCCTGAGAGGTAGCTCCCAAAAGATCAGTCCAGATTAAATAATGAGACTTTGAGCACCACTGAATTGATGCATTCTCATGCATCTTAGTTTAGGGAAGGAGGGGTAATGGCCCCTGAATTTTCTTTGACATACTCAAAAGTATCCTTAGGCAGAGGCTTGGTGAAGATATCTGCAATCTAATCCTTTGTGGACACATATTCCAACTTTACTTCATTCTCTATCACCTTTTCTCTCAAAAAGTGATACCTTATAGATATATACTTTGTTCACTACAACAAAGTAGGCAATTAACACCTAAAATAGAGCCAAAATTTAGTGCATTTGAGTCCATGAATTGGACACTTCTGTCAGCGCCAAACTTGGCACCCAATTGCATTCCATTTTTGCACTGGATTTAGCACCAGGTTTAGTGTTGGGTTTAACACCAGATTTTAGTGTCAGGTTTAGCGCCAGATTTTGTTGTTTTTGTTTTGGCTTTCAATTTTGCTTTTGGTTTTGCTTCTTGTGTTGCTTCCAAGTTTGCTTCTAGTTTTGCTTCCAATTTTGCTTCAAGTTTTGCTTGCAGTTTTGCTTCTGGTTTAACTTCTAGTTTTGCTTCTAATTTTGCTTCCAAGTTTTCTTCTAGTTTTGCTTCCACTGAACATGCTTCCAATTTTCCTTTTGGTTTTACTTCCATGTTGGTTTTCGTTTTTGCTTCAAATTTTGCTTCCAGTTTTGCTTCTAATTTTGCTTCTAGTTTTTCTTCTGGTTTTGCTTCCAGTTTTACTCCAAGTTATGCTTCCAATTTTGCTTCCAGGTTTGCTTCTAGTTTTGCTTCCAGTTTTTCTTCCACTTTTACTTCCATTTTTGCTTCCAATTTTGCTTCTGATTTTGCTTCAAATTTTGCTTCCAGTTTTGCTTCGAATTTTGCTTCTAGTTTTGCTTCCGGTTTTACTTCCAGTTTGGCTTCCAATTTTGGATTTGGTTTTTCTTCCGGTTTTGCTTCCAATTTTGCTTCCAGTTTTGCTTCCACTATTGTTTACAATTTCTCTTCCGATTTTGCTTCCGATTTTACTTCCAATTTTTCTTCTGATATAAGGTCGCTTGTTGCTTCCATTTTTGCATCTTTTGTTGCTTCTAATATGGCTACTATTATTGCATCTTTTATTAATTCTAAAATTGCTTCCATTATTACTTCTTTGTTTGCTACCTGAATTGCTTTTGTTTTTGCTTCCTAGATAACACCAAGTTTTGCTTCCAAGATTGCTTCTGGTTTGCTTCTAGTTTGGCTTCCATTGTTGCTTCCTTTTCTGCTTCTAAAAATGCTTCTTGTTTTGCTTACATGTATTAATTTAATATGTTTTATTTTAATTTAATTAGTTAAATATATCATGCCTCTTAAATAACTCATATGATTATAGAGTAAGTAATTTAATTATTTAACTCATATGATTGAATAACAAGATAATTATTATAACATGATCATCATCTATAATTAAAACAAGTGAGTCAAATATCTATAATTTAATTGAATTTGATAATATCCATCTTGAGTAGTAAATTAAAATCATCATACGAAATAAATATCCATCCAAAAATCATCGACCACTTTCAATATATATAAATTGACAAGTCAATACTAATAAGATCATCATCATATATAACTAAAACAAGTGAAAGCCAAATATGCCAGTAGATCAATAACATCAAATTCATTAAACTTCCATAGTCCATAGTTGTTGCAGGATGGATGGATCACGGAGTGTGATCCGAAACGTTGAGGGAAAAATCTCGATCACAGTCAAATCCAGAAGCACTCATGCAAGATCAATAACATGTCAAAATGATACATGTAAAAATGATATAAGTAAAAGTGATAAATTATGTAACTCAAAAATGATACAAGTCAAGATGATACATGTCCAAATGATATAAGTCAAAATGATACATAAATTTATGATACAATTCATTAATATGGTACTCCAGGCCATGAAAAGAGGCATCATAATGATATATCAACAATGATCCATGATGGTGTCTATATGATCATGAATGTCACTTGCTACTACCAGCAACTGCCTCATCATCATCATCACCATCATGATCATCATCATCGTCATCATCATCGTCATCAACCTTAGTGTCTTCTGTATTTGCGCCATCATCATTCTCTACCATGTGATCTGTACCAGAACCAACATAATCTGGATCTCTATCATGAGGATCATCTTGATCTTCTGGTAGACCCATGTTCTGCAAAAAAAAATAATTAAAATGAAAAGTTATTATTTATTTCATGCAATAATTTATTTTTCTGTTATATATCTAATATTACAACATATGAAAGGAAACCATAATCATATTACATCATATAAAAGTGCACATACCTGTTGTGCATTTTGCACACATTTTTGAAACTTTTTATTACAGTTTAAGATATCTTAGGAAAGCCTTGGTTTTAGCGTTTCAAAGCAACTGCCCTATAAAGTCCATAGAGAATTTCCATGAGCTTCTCATGGAAGATCGGCCATGGTAAAGGCCATCAGGCACATTTAAGGTCTTAGCTCTCAAATCAATAGATGACACCTGTTAAATGGTAACACTTAGTCCCTCAAACCACTCGCACTGTCACAAAAATAAAGGACACAGAAAAATGCAATAAGCAGTTTGCATTCATGATGAGAACGACTCCAGAGGAAAGCTCAAGAGAAATGTGGAGTCCAACATGTGTCAAGTGCAGAGAAAAGAGAGAAAATAAGAAGAAGAAGCAGAGGCTGCCAAATGAAGGCACCCGAAGCATTGCAAAGGGATAAAATAAACATCCAGAATCAAACACATGACTCAAGCATTATAAAGAGAAGCAATGAAAAGAAACTTAAAACTGATGTGGAGAATGCCACATGCAGGCTACAGGAGAAACAAAAAGAAACTTAAAATTGATGTGGAGTGCACCACGTGGAGCAGCTTGACATAGATATAAATATTTTGTTTCATTTCATTAATAAATGTGTCATGTTAAGCCACAAGAGTCTTAAAAGAAGTTGTGTCTTTGTTAAATATTAAGTCCCTCATAATGCAAATGGTGGGACCTGAAGCAAAGGAAGTTTCATTAAAACAAATATTTTTTGCCTCACCATTTTTACCTCACAGTGGAAATAAATTTTGCCCTAAAATTAATAAAGCCATGCTTTATTTCTTTTAAGGCAAGCTACAGGAAATAAATAAAGCAGTAGGGAAAACCACATGTCAGATGCAGAAGGCAAAAGAGAGAAGCTTAAGAACTTGAGTGGATGGAGCCACGTGGGTGAAGCAACAAAAATAAACTCAAGCTAGATGCGGAGGAGGCCATGTGGTTAAGACCAAGTAAAGGAGAATTAAATGTTTCATTTAATTACATATGATTCATGGGAGTATTAAAATGCTGTGTCTTTTATTAATATTGTGTCTCTTATAATATAATGGTGGGTCCTAGCTAATAAAGCTATGGCTTTATAAGACTCATAAAGTTTATTTTAAATAGCTTCCTTCTCACGGGAGATATAAGTGAGGTGAAACCCTAAAATGATGAGCAACAATGTTTCATTTTAGTGACAAACTACAGGAAATACGAAGAAGAAGCAGTGGCGGCAAGTGATTTTCTTCATGCCACAAAGATATTTTTCAGCCATGGGCAAAGTAGAAACAACAGTTTAGTTATTAATACAGTTGCATTTTGCTAGATTTTATGCCAAATTTTGTGGAATTTTAGTTGCAAAGATTGTCGAAGGCCGTTGAGATTTTGTTGAGTCTTTCAGGCTATAAATGGGTAGATCTAAGACACAATTGATATAGAGAGATATAGATATACACATACAGATTTCAACATTTTTATAGATCAGAGAGTTAGAGCAGTAGAGTCAGATGTTTTTCTTTTTGCCTTTGCAATTCTCTCTTTATAAGAATGTAATAGTTATTTTTGTGCAGCAATTTTTGCCTCTGTAACTTGTTATTCAAATAATGAGATGGTGTTCTTTGCATACTTGGATATCTCTATTTCTTGCTTTTAATTTCTTTGTTTCTTTGCCTCTGTTTAGTCTATTTCTTAAACTAGGTTTTAATCATGCATTGATGCTCTTTAAAATTCTAGTTAATCATTCAAAGTTAGACACTATGCAAACTGAGGTTTAAATTTGGTGGATTGCCATAGATTAGGCTTTTGTTTTCTACAGATATAGTTTTCTTTCTAACCTTTTTCTCAAAACCCCACTGAAAGAATGGAAGAGCTAGCTTCCCTAAAATCTGGAGGTTGTTTTTGAGAAGCATTCCCACATCTCGGAAACTTCTCATGTTGCTGCTGGATTAGACCCATATATTTATGCATCAATAATACCATAATAAAATTTCAAAAACGTTACAGCTAATATGTCATTCCAATGATGTAAAACATGCAATAATTCTAATAAACGTTAGTAAAGATCATAAAAAAAATTGTTATAAATTTAACTATCAACTGTAAATTCTATTAAATAACCTTAAGTGCCACAAATTGCTTGGTCCATGTATGTTCTTTTTCACTATTAATCTAATACCATGCATTAGATAGAAATATTAAACAGTTTTTAAGTAGCAGTTGATTAAATTCTCTTACATGTCATTAAGGAATGTACAAATTTTTTTCAATAATTAGTTATCTTAAGCTTCATGAGTAACCTTAAGATAAAGGCCTATTTTATTTGAAAAAAAAATGAAGTTAGCAATATGGCTTTATCCCGCCGATTTTAGAAATAAAAAATGTTAGCCCTATTCCCGCACACAAGTCTTCACTATGAGCAGGAATAGAGCAAATTTGGGGATTTAGAAAGAAAGATAAAGTTTAGGGTGTCTTCAAGATAGCTAGCATAGGAAAGGAGGTCAACCATGCACACATAATGATCAATTGTAGGTGTAATGCACTAAGGGTTACAAATGTTATTGAAGTATGTACAACTCTCATCCACTAAACTTGCATGGCTGCATGCACTAGAATACAAGCAAAGCTTACAATGTTAGGATATGTTCTAGAGTGCTTAATTAATTCAAAGATTTTGAGAGCATCCTTGCAAAATCCATTTTGTGCATATCCGCCAATCATTGCATTCCATGAGATGACATCTATTTGAGAAATTCTATCAAACAATTCACATTTTTTGTCTATGATTCCATATTTTGTGCATATCCTTCAATCATTGCAGTCTATGAGACCACATTTCTTTGAGGCATTTTGTCAAATAGTTCACATTCCTTGTCTATGCTTCCACATTTTGCATACATGTCTAACAGGGCAATTTCAACTACAACATCTGACAAAATTCCTCTATCATTTTCTGTTTATGATGAATAAAGTGCCACACTAAGGGGCATACAACTACAAACTATCTAGTGGTGGGAGCTCAAGCTATTAATGCCATATACTTCCCTCTTGCTCGACAGATACCTAATTGCACCATATGTCATGAGACTCATGAAATTGTCCACTACTGCAAAAGTGAAAGGATGTTCCTATGAATTACTAGTGCAAGGGTTGTCACACATTAATCTCTTGAAGGCAAGGATGGAAGTGAGTCTAAATGGAGGCGGGTAGAATGAGTACAGAAGTACTACTAAAGTGCAAATTAGTTGCAGGCTCGACATAGTCTGTCCTCTCATTTGCTAGCCTTGGGATTTGAAGGCTTTCATGAAGCCTCTCGAGGCTTCTATAAAACAACAGGCCATCATAGGAGAAGAAGGAGAATCCTCAAGCAGGATACGATGGCAGACTCTAAGAACAAACCTGCAAATGTAGGAGGTCCAAATGATGCAAATGTACCACCTTCCCATAGGTGGTAAAATCCCACGCATTGAATGGTGATCCTCAAGATTGGAGGTCGGGGGAGAACTTGCCCATAGGCTTCTTTTTAAGCTAAGGCGAGATTGAAGTAGATTATGTTGTTTGTCTTAGGAATGGTCCAAATGAAGTGATGCCTCAGCATTTTGGAGTGGAGTGCTATTACAAGGAGGATGAAACTAGAGGGCAACAGATTGTGTACCTATTCAACAAAGCCTCCAATGAAGAAAAAGTGGCTATCTTGAAAGTGATCGGGGCTGGTTTCTGGTTTGCAGGGCATATGCATGATGGACAAGTTCTATAACATTTTTTTCCAAAACTATGTACAGGTTGTGGGAGCAAGGCTCTAGGGGTTAAGATCTATGATGAGATTGGTGAGGGAAGATCTGATGGACATGGTCAGGACTACCATGGATGGTGTGGCAGTAGAGCCTAAACAGGGATTTTCTCTTGCCACCCTCATCCTGAATGAGGAGAAGAAGAAAGTGAAGCTGAACAAAGCCTGGAGAAAGAAAATAACATAGGAGAGTTTTTTAAATTCCTGGAAGCCAACCTCGGTCTGATTGATGAAAATGTAATAGCTAGGATGCTGGATATTGTTGAAGGCATAGGTTATATATATCACTAGATGTAATGCCTTAGCTTTCTATGTAACTTTTTTTTTTTATATTTTAATATAGGGAGCTATCCCCATATCCGGTAGTGTTTACCAAAAAAAGATATTTATTTGAGGCATTCTGTCAAACAGTTCACGTGCCTTATCTATTCTTCCACATTTTGCATACATGTCTAACAGGGTAGTGGCAACTACAAAATCTGACAAAATTCCTTTATCTTTTATGTATTGATGGATGTCCATAGCCTATTCCAAAGCTCCCATTTTGACACAAGAAAGGAGGATGGTGGCAAAGGTTGTGGAATTTGGCTTTAAACTAGCTAATTGCATTTGCTTTAAAATTTCTAAAGCCTTTTCAACAAATCCATTTTGTGCATATCCTACAGTCATTGTAGTCCATGAGACCACATTTCTTTGAGGCATTCTGTCAATATTTAGTTCACATGCCTTGTCTATGCTTCCACATTTTTCATACAAGTCTAACATGACAGTTGCAACTACAACATTTGACAAAATTCCTCTATCCTTTATGTATTGATGGATGCCCATACCCTATTCCAAAGCTCCCATTTTGACACAGGCAAGGAGGATGGTGGCAAAGGTTGTGGAATTTGGGTTTACACCAGGCAATTGCACTTGTTTAAAATTTCTAAAGCCTTTTCAACAGATCCATTTTGGGCATATCTTGTAGTCATTGTAGTCCATGAGATCACATTTCTTTGAGGCATTCTATCAAATAGTTCACGTGCCTTGTCTATGCTTCCACATTTTGCATACATGTCCAACATGGAAGTTGCAACTACAACATCTAACGAAATTCCTCTATCCTTTATGTATTAATGGATGTGGTTGGACAAAAATTCAAACCCTAAAGAATTCACCAATAAGATCCATTTCCTACCATGTACTTTTCATTTATTTATTCAGTATCCCCACCATATCCACCTTCGAGCCATGAAAAATTCATATACGGTATATCAAAGCCTTAGTCTTTATGGAAGAACCTTCAACATATCGGCAGGACTTCTTCAAAAATCACTTCGACACCCTGAAACATGTTAAAAGGTGATTTGGAGGTTGGTGTGACACCTTTAATGTGTCACACTGATAAAACGATTAAATCAATATCCACATACATGAACACTTGACAAGTATTTCGAGCTGATATTTCAAGTTCAAAGAGACAAAGCTATTGGAGTGTCAGAATGAATCTTTCTAAGGTATCTTTGACATTCCAGCACGAAAGGAACCTATCGATGAGATTTAAAAATATAGAAGTAACATTCCATTTCAGCATGACTAGGTGACTTAGAGATATGTCTTGTCAAATGACTGATATTTTAAAGTGTCAAAGGGAGTCCATATTCAGTGTCCTCAAAAAAATGAACATGCTAATAATTAAGAAAACATTAAGGAAAGGCACATATATCGAAAGGAGGGGATTTCAGGAAGACCACCATTTGAGCTATAACGAGTCCTAATAAATAAAGAAATAATAAATCCTTCAAATGAAATGATTATTTTGGCGAGGTGAAAGGAGGTGATATGTTGCAAAAATTTAATGTTTCCCCAATGATTTGAAAGCCACCATTAAGGATTAGAGTAGAGTAAAAGGGGAAATCTTGAAATATTTTGTTTAGTACGCAAGCACAGGCGCTGGGGAAAGCATTTGCAACTTATATAGTTTGGTTTTCCAGGTAAGTATTCTGAATCTTAAGCTTTCTGATTCAGAATTGTATCTAAGATAAATCTCTTGCGTTCCACCATGGAAGAAACATCTAATAACCCTAAGGCTAAAAGGAAAAAGTTAAATGAAAGACACCTGAACAAGGACTTAATAGACCAATGTCCAAAATCAGGGCAAAAATCCTGAAGGAATGCCTAATTAAATCCAAACACAGAGAAATTAGAGGATGAATACATACAAGTAGGAGATGTGTGGACTCCCGTAAGGGGGTATGATCTTTTCATCTACCACTACAACAAAATGTATAGCCATTTCCCTGTGTCAAACCCATGGTGGCTGAATTTAGGAAAGTTGGTAGTACCAAACATTTTTGTGAATGTGGAATTCCTGAAAATGTTAGCTGAAAGATACAACTCACAGAACTGCATGATTGAATTGAAGGATGGTATGGGATTTTTCCCTGTCACCTGGGACTACATTTCAATGGTGTTCCAACTAGATATTAGCTTTGATGTGAAACTCAGAATTAGGGATTTAATTGGTGAATATTATAACTTGAGTAACAATTACAAAATATGGAGGTTGCCTCTGCATCAATCTCGTGATGGAAACAACAAATTAAGGGTTTTTTTTAGTTGCAAAGGATCCCCCATTTTCCATTGAACTATTTGAAGAATACTTTCAGTATACTTATTACTCTGTATGCCAATTGTTAGGAGTGGAGGCCTCAATGTTTATGGAAGTAGCTCCCATGGTTTTAACAGCTGCTATCCAAAGCCAACAAGCCCTATATTTTGATTATGCTGAGTTCTTAACTAGTACCCTTCACAACGAACTGGTTTCCAACAAGGGAGGAGGTAGTAAATTCAAGCATTACTCCCTATTAATGCATCCCGTTTTGTATGAAGGCCAAAACTTTGGATTCTGGGACAAATGCCTAGGAGTAAGGGACTTGGATATAAATGGAGTTGTGAAGACCGTCCAAAGATGGAGTGCCATATGGGATAGCAGGTGTGACAAATCCCATTATATATATTTTGAAAAGTACTTTGTGAAACTAGTGTATAAACACTTAGGGCATCCTTATAATTACAACCTATCACCTGAAATTTAGAAGTTTTTGAGACCAAAGGACAAGTATGAGACTTGAAAATTTGCTCATAATTGGGGAGATTGGTATTCTTACACTGACCGTACAAAAATAAGAGTGTTTGGGTTTGAAGGGTCTCCTCTGCTACTACCAAAAACTTGTCCTGATAGGGTGACTTATCTGGAGATTGTAAGACAGCTTGCTCTTTCTGATTTTATGGACTAAAAAAAAACATAATAAGCAGTCTTTTATGCTAGGCACTCTATATGTTCTGGTGATTTCACAATTATGTCCGATAAGGGGTACAAGTTAATTGACAAAAAATTGGAACATTATAGGCTACCATCAGGGATTTGCAGAGAAAGATTTGATCCAGAAGGTTTCATAAATAGTGTCAAGACAAAACAAAAGGTTAGAGGATATGACCATGTTTTATTAAGTTGATGATGACCTAGTTAGAAACTATGATGAGCAAGTTGTAATTGAAAGAAGAGATTTGTATTATAAGATAACACTTGTTGAGGCTTGGAGGGTAGCCAAAAACCCTACTTATAGCAGAGCCTTCATGAATGTGAATGATTATATTGAAAGGAAGGATACATTGATAATAAATGTTGCATATTTGATTCAAAATGGCCCTTCCTATGTTTTTGAAAGAAAAGGAAAATCTATTAAAGGAACTCAAACAGAAGATGAGATTCCTATTTGCCAATTATCTTCTCAACAAACTCCATAAATTTCTTTTGAAGAAGAAAGTAAAGAGGGGAAAAATAAAGACTTGTAAGCATCCTCTAGTTCACTTATTGAGGAATATGAACCCTCTGTGGATAGAGAGGGAAGTTAGAATAGAAACTTCTAATGAATTAACAGATGATGTGAGATATTTGGCCAGTCAGAAATTCATTGCAGATGTTGATTTCATTAAAACCTTAGAATTCAAAGCCTTCCTTTATGAGTACAAAGGAAAACAGGCCAGGGAAAGGATGAAGGACATTACTCCTAAAGTTCAAGAGGAAGTTATACAAGAACTTTAGTCAGAAATGTAACATTAGAAAATGTCCCCTTGGGGGCTTTTCCCTCATAAGGTTTTGCTCCCAGGTCTATAGAGTGCATTTAGCACATTTTAATTCATATTTTAGCATCCCGATGGAATGAGACCTAGGTTCCATGACAAATAGGACCTACGTGGACCCCTTGACCTGTACCTTACCTAAAATAGGGGGGAGGACTTGGGCGCATGCACCCTAGTCTTGCTCTATTTTGGGGCAGCCCTAATTTTTAGCTGTCAGTTTATGACTGTTAGGAGGTTCTTTTGCCGACACGGTAAAGTTTGATTTTTAAAATCTTGGTAGGAATGCTTGTAGGTGCATATATAAGCATGTGTAGGCATTCATTTGTAAAATAGATGATTACTAACAAGCTATTGTGTTCTCATGGTGATTCAAGGCTTTCTATTATGTTACAAGAGCACACTTGTATGTTTTGTGTGTTGATATTTGCAGGTTTGAGCTTCAATCTCCTCATGGCATGAAGAGCGTCTTCCTCCATGAGAGCTTCACTACAAGGTGACATATCATTATGATTTTATCATTGATTCCTTTGGCTTTTGGCCTTTACCTCACAAGGGCACACCCTTTTTATCTGACAACGGTGTTCAGAGACTTAAGTGTCCTCCAGAGTTTGATTGAGGCAAACCTCTAAACACCACAACCCCCAAATGAAGTCTTCTGATTGCAGGTTATAGGTCTCGTATCTAAGAAAAGTGGAGTCGTAGGAAGGCTGGGAAGACATTAAGGAATTAGGATCTGAAGAAAAGTTAGAAAAAGGAGCAGTTCTGGGACTAGGGCACTTGCTCCAGTGTCCTCCATAGATAGATTCTGGAAAATAGAAGTTACATGACTGATCAGTGTCCGAAGGAGGTCCAAATTCCCTGAAAAAGTAGGTACCTTGGACTTAGGTGCCCACTCCAGTGTTCTCGACTATTCTGCTTCGGAACCTTAAAAATAGGTATTCTGTATTTTGGTATTTTACTCCCGGTTGTAAGACCTTTTTCTATCTTTCATCAATTTGTTGTCGTATTTGCATAATTAGGGGTTTTAATGGTTAATTAGACACAAGAGAAGGAAAATTCATAATTAAATTCTCTAATTCAAGTTTCCCTACATCTGCAAGTGACCTAGGGTATGCTAGTGCTTGCCATTCGACCCTAGATCCTTCAATGTTAGGGTGAACAGAGGATTTTAACATCTAAACCACAAAAGATCAACAAATCCATTTTTACCCTAAACATTTTGGTGAACACATGTCTTTGAAATTATATTACAACTTGTTGAGTGTTTGTCTATAGATTTGGTGTGATTTCATTCATTCATTTGGTCATTTAATTTATTGCATTGAGAAAAATTCAAAAAAATTGAAAATTTGGAAAAATACAAAAAAATGCATTGTTGGGCTTACTAAATTATATCAGTTCTTCCTAAATTTTCCTAATTCATGATTTTTTCATCAAATATAATATAAAATACAGAAAAATACAAAAATTCAAAATCTTTCTTTGCATTTTCATCATTTAATTGCTAGGGTTTTGTGAAAATTTTGACAATTTTTAGATAACCTAGTAATTCCAAAATCTAGGGTTCGTAGGCAAAATCTTTTATCAGATTTTTATACTAATTTTAGAGGCTTATTCAAATTTTCATTTGGCTTCAATATTTCATTTTATTGTGAGTTTTCATTTAAATTTAAATTATTTGCATTTTTCTATCAAAAATTTCAACAAAAACTAGCAATTTTGCTGCAATTTCATTAAATTTACATGGGAATTTTGCATGATTAATCTTGAAAATCATTTTCAGATCTGTGAGTAGTATTTAATTACCATCATAAATCAGACATTAAATCATGCACATAGAATTTTTTTCCAAGATGTAAAACCTAGGGCTTCGAAAACGACAATTTTTACTAAAATCGGCCTTGTCGACTCTCTAAATTTGCACTATAGGTGTGTTGTGAAAGATATTTTTACATTAATTTTCTTTTATCAGGGTATTAATTTTCTTCCCCTCATAAAAATCTTCACAACACCCTTTTTACGGGCTCTTGTAGTGAAAATTTGGCAAAAAACTACACATTTTAGCTATTTTGGCCCTAGGGTTTGGCCTAGTTTGCACTCCAAGTGTGTTGTGATCAATTTTATGGATTGAGGTGAGTTATATTACTTATATTATTTTCTTTATTTCCTAAAATTCCTTACAATACCCCTTTTGCTAGGTCTTGGAATTGAAAAACCGTCAAAAATTACATATTTTGCTATATTTTCACTAGGGTTTTACCTTAAGTGGCACTACAATCATGTTGTGTTGGGTATTTTTTAATCAAGTGGCTATTATTTATAATATTATTTTCTTTCCATCAACATTTTCCTCACAAAACTCTTTGTCGTGCTCTTTTGCATTTGAATTTTGGTGAAAAAGTGCTTATTTTGACATATTTTCACTATAATTTGACTTGGCATCATCTTAGATTTGCATCAAAAGTATGTTGTAAAGGATATTATTTCTGTATTGAACTAATATTAGACATATTATTTGGTTCCCCTAATAAAAATCCTTACAACACCTTTTCTTCCATATATTTGCATTGAAAAACTACAAAAAAAATTAAGCATTTTAGGTTATTTTGCATATAGTTTGCACCTATCTTTTGCATACTCTTGAAAAATTGTTAAAATCTGATTTTGTATTTCATTATGGCACCTTCATGTTATTCAGCTTTGAAATATTTACATGAGTATATCCTAGATTTTGAAAATTTCACTAATTTCACTAATGAGAATCCTCATGTTCTAGAACACATAGCTTATATCAGTGGTATTGATGCTTCTATATGTTCTACATATGAGTTGAAATTACTTTGTTATACACATGATTTTAGTAGCTTCACTTTACTCATATGAGCATATCCTCTGATATTAGATAATTTAACCAAATTCATCTCTAGGAATACTCATGAGAAAAATAGGAGTGAAAAGCCCTTTTCCACCATATAGTATGAGGATGATAGTGATGATGTACCTTCCTCTCATCCCACTTCTCTCCCTGGACAAGATGTAGCATTATTGGATGATAAAAGGTCTCTCACATTAAATCCTTTGGGGATGGATATTGGATGCAATCAAGAGGAAAACAATGTTAATTCAATAATTGTTAATGGACTTCATAGCAATATTCCTGAAATGATTGTCTGAGGGGTACTTAGTGAACCCTCTTACTTAAAACCGGTGATTATGGTTCAAGGTGTTCAAAATGTGTCACAACAACAACACCATAATGTGATTTCTCACATATATAATACCCGTAATAACAAGTAAAGTAATCAAGCACCACATGTGCCTATCTCTCTTCCATGTTCTCAACCTATGCTCCCTCAACCACCTCGTCTTACTCATAAAAGTGGTCAAGAGTATGATCTTGTCAAATAGCTTCACGCTGCTCTGGCTAAGATCTCTCTTTGGGATTTAATACAAACATCGCCTACATACCATGGAATGCTCCAAGAAGCTTTACAAAAGGTGATTGTCCCACCAACTACTAAGCCTAATGATGTAGCAGCCATATTGGATAGTATGCATGCGGCAAAAATGAATATTATCTTTCAACCACATGAATTACCGTCAATTAAAGTTCAACACCAATATGATCCTCTTATGATCTCTATTATAATAAATAAAACATTGGTAAAATGGGTTATGATCGACACTGGATCATCTCTTAATGTTTGTAGCATTGACCTACTACACAAAATCAAGGTCAATGCGTCACAAATCACACCAAATGGCATTAACTTTCATGGATTTTATAATGTTGGACGAAAATCTATGGGCACTATAACTTTACCTATACATGTAGGACATGTGTTTGTGCCTACCCTGGTTCATGTCATACCTTGTTCTTTATATTACAATATGATTCTTGGTAGACCTTAGATTCATGCATTGGGGGCAGTTCCTTCCACTTTGCATCATTCAATCAAATTTATATTCAAAGGTAAAATTCATACTATTCATATTGATCCTGAACCAAATAATTGTTTACATATTGAAAAGAAAAAACCCATTCACAACCATATAAGCTTAAACAAATTGCGAGGTGATCCATTAACGACTAATGTTGTGCATGACTCTAAACCATCGAGTGCATTTGTTGGTGATGTTTGGAGTTCATTAGATTTTAATCCTTACAGCATAGGGGAATATAAAATTAATAGCCTCGACACATCAAAAGCATCGATCTCACCTAAGCAATCGTATAAAGCACCTAAGAAAAACAAATCTTCCTAGGTAGAAAATAAAGATAATACTCTCACTTACACTACAAATTATGATACCTATGAGGCTTCACCTTCTTCTAAGGAAATGACATCCCTTTATGGTCAAGGATTTAAAATCCTTTATAACACTTGTGAATATGAAGGTAAGGGATGTGGTGTAAATCAACAAGGGATTTGAGTACCTATAGAATCTGCTTCAACACATTACTCAAGTGGTATTGGATATAATCCTTTTAAAGAAAAGAAAGCTTCTCATTGTCCTAAACTTAATGTTATTTTTACAAGATAAAAACAATATGATAAATATCCTAGATATGCAGGTTCTTAATGGTGGTACCCTAACAAGTAAGTATCTCTAACCCTTTATCTCTATCGTGATGTGCTTCCTCCATGATCTGTTATATGTTGTTGAGGCCTCCTGGGATGACCTCAGATTCTCCTGTAAGGTACAAGATACCAGGAGACCACCTCTGTTGTGACCTTCCTCTATTTGTATCATCATTTTTCTATATTGCCTCTCTCTCTGATTTCATTGTTGTGTGTTGTGTCTTACATACATAGCGTCGTGGTTGGTAACTTGGGGGAACCCTCCTACATGACTGTCCCTAAGACACTTGTTTCTCCTCTCTTATTTATTGTTTCCCTTCCTCTAGTATTTCCATCTAGTAGGTGGATGATGACAAATATTTATACTAATGTAGACCTAGTGTCCCTTTCAAGAGCAATCAAAAAATGGAATTAGTTCCTAATATGACAATGGGGTTGTATATCTTATCTGACGCTTGGCTAGTGGAAGCACGCATGCTTTCCGTGTAGTGAATATTAATGATGTTTCTGTCGCATTTACAAACCTGAACTATATTGCTACTCTGTGCACCTTTGTTTGCCTTTGAATCTACCCTTGGCAGTACTTGATTTGGAGAACTTCGGGATATAGCCCCTAGTTATCCTTGAACTTTGAATTCATTCTATAACCTTGGCTCTTTGTGTGGTTAATCATATGCATTGATGTTGCTATTTATTATGATCTTGTAGACACTAACTTGTTTCTTGCAGGGATGTGTTTGTGGGAACATTTGATGATCATGAAGTACATGTCACCTCTGGGGGGCATGGGCTTTGTGAAAGTCAATGTTCCCTTGTGTGTTTTCTTCCTACCTTAACATGCTTGATATCGATGCATGATATCAACCACCTTAAGGTGGGGGCATAAATAAGGTAAGTTGTCTATTATAGATGTTAGCAATGTTCTTGTCCTCAAGTGTAGGCTAGTACGAGGAGTACTTCCTACATCCTGAGTTTGTTTGCAATTAATCAATCAATCTATTGCGTATACCTCCTTTTCATCATAAGGAATCTTCGTGATGCAGGTGGGGTGGTATGCCATGCTTCCTTTTCACTGTAATTCATCTCCGTGACGCATTTGTGGTTACATTTTTAAAAGTCCTCTGCGGAGGTGGGGAGCAGTTCTGTGACTAACTCAACCCTTAAGCGTGTTTTCGATGATTGTTGTGGTGAAGCCCAATCATTGGTGTGTGCCTGTAATGTGCCTGAGATGGTGTTGGACCTAGAAATAGGTACACTCCATCACTTGTCTACCGTGTTTTCTCCATGTCTTCAAAGTTTGTGTGTTTGGCGTGCTTTCTTTGTTTGGCATGTCTGTTGCCCCATATGCATCCTACATTTTGGGAGGTTTTGCATGTCTTGTGTGTGTGTTGTCCCATATATACAAAGACTTCCACGATGAGTGCATCATGTATTATGGGAGGTTTGTTTACATTCCAGTACTTGCATTTGCATTTCATAAATATAAGAAAAAGAAAAGAAAAGAATCATGCCTGTCTTCCATGCATTAATGTGTCTTCTATTCATTTACTGTCTTCTCTGTGTTCTGCGTGACTGTAACTATCTTCTCCATGTTTTACATGCCTGTTACTACGGTTGGTGTGTCTTCTCCGTGATTGGTGTGTTTGTTGTGTTTGTGACCTTACTTTAATGCATGTATTGGCCTTGTGTTTATACATACATTAAAGTGGGGGCTAAATGTAACATTGAAAAATGTCCCCTTGGGGGCTTTTCCCTCATAAGGTTTAGCTCCAAGGTCTTTAGAGTGCATTTAGGACATTTTAGTTCATATTTTAGCATCCCAATGGAATGAGACCTAGGTTCCATGACAAATAGGACCTAGGTGGACCCCTTGACCTATACCCTGCCTAAAATACGGGGGAGGACTTGGGCATCCCCACCCTAGTCTTGCCCTATTTTGGGGCAGCCCTAATTTCTGAGTGTCAGTTTATGACCATTAGGAGGTTCTTTTGCTGACATAGTAAAGTTTGATTTTTAAAATCTTGGCAGGAATGCTTGTAGGTGCATATATAAACATGTGTAGGCATTCATTTGTAAACTAGATGATTACTAGCAAGCTATTGTGTTCTTAAGGTGATTCAAGGCTTTCTATTGTGTTGCAAGAGCAGACTTGTATGTTTTGTGTGTTGATATTTGCAAGTTTGATCTTCAATCTCCTCATGGCATGAAGAGCATCTTCCTCCATGAGAGCTTCACTACAAGGTGACATATCTATTGTGATTCTCACAACATGCCCCATTTTACTCCCTAGCAAAATGAGGACCCCTGCTGTAGCTGGCTTTTGGTTGCTTCTGTGTGTGGGTTTGCTTGGTAGTAAAAGGAAAAGGGTAACTGAAACTACAAACCTTGGTGAAAATAGAGAAAAAATAACATTAAGTACTAGTGCATAGTATGGGTGAATTCTTTGTGAAAAATGAACAGGGGTTGCTTTTTGAATCATCTCAAAATTCCCTGTATTTTGCAAGTTATAAGTGTTTTTCGTAAATGTACAAGTAGAGGGTTTGTGTTTTGTATATACAAAGTTCTTTGTATATACAAGGTCATTTCATATACAAATGTGTTTGTATATCATGTCTTTGTGTTAGTTGTAAAAGGGGAAGTTTTCGGGTTTTGGTATCTTGTTATACTTGTATACATATCTTGCTAACGATTTATCTTAATATACAAGTCGGGCCCAAAAAGAGTCAAAGTTGAAATGAATAAACATTGAAATCCGCTATGTATATTTTGGTTTGTATATTTGGCAAATGGCAGACAAACAAAGTAAATATACAATGAGTTATACATAGCGCGGAATTGAAAGAAAATTGAAATACAATATAAATGATGCATTTGGACATTAAGTATATATGGTGATGCATTGATTTATATACATCGCGGAACCGAAATGGTTATAAAATGAATTGAAGTCATTGTATATTTCCGCGCTTGTATGTATGTTGTGAAACATACATTGCTTTATACATACAAGCCGGAACTCAAGGAAATTAAAATACGGTTAACTCAATGCATCACGTCTGAACTGTATATCAAAAAAATGCATTGAGTCATATACACTACGAACCTAAAGGTAAGTACAATGCAATTTATAAGGGGTTGAAGTTCGAAAGTGATACGAAAAGAAGTTGTATCGATTTTTAATTGTATCTAATGGTTTTATACAAACAACTTATACATAGTGGAGATACAAGCCGGATGTCAAAAAGAGTTAAATAATAGAAAAGTCTTTGTATATTTGGGTGTTTGTATGTTTAGAATATACAACCCCGATATACAAAGAATCAAAGGCATCGTGAAACAGTAAAAGAGAAGGAAATGTTTGTATAAGTGTTTGTATGTGCGCTTATACAACATAATATACAAGCGAGATATACAAAACAAAATATACAAAGGTGTACGGAAAAGCAAAAAGGTAAAAACATTAGTTAGTTCTTTGCATAAAGGGCTTGTATGTCAAAAGATACAACGAAACATACAAAGAAAACATACAATGAAATGTACAAGGAAAATGTATGCATGTTGAATTAAACTAACGGTCAAAAGCTTAAAAAACTTAAACACTGAAGGAGAAAGCCGAAGGTTGTAGCGCATTAATTGTTGTAATTAATGTGAATTTAACACTCAAACAAAGGGAAATTTAACAAGGTTAGGGCAATTTTAATGCTATTTCGCTTTCCAGATATACTGTTAAGAGTAAAAATTGCAGAAAAGAGAGTTGTTACAGTGAACGAGTAGAATTTACCAGAGTGCCAAAAGTTACAGTAGCTGGACAAAGGTGAAAATGGTAAAAGTAAGTCAACAGGTAAGCAGTCACGGGAAATAGGTATTTATCCCAAAATGTTGTTTATTTTCAGTTGTTAAAATGCAATTGTTAATTCCAATAATTTTAATTTGAAATGTATGCATTGGTCAAATTATTGTTTTAATTGTTAATTAGCTGAGTAGAGCTTAATGAATTTAAAGGGTAAAGGACAGAAAAGACAAACAAGTTAGGGTAAATGGTAAAAGTAGGTATTCACAGTAAAAACCCTAAACATGAAGTAAAATGAATGTTAAAAGATGTATGCTTCTACAGGATGGCCCCGTAACACAAAAAGGATACAGGGGACGAAGTGAAAAAAGAAAGAAAGCCACAAAAACAAGTAGAGAGACAACAGTTGCCATTGTATAGAGGTTGTCCATCCCTGATCAGTACAAGCGGAGTAGGTACAAATACAAACATAGGAAACTATGATGCAGTGGATGTGTTGAAGAAAATTACTGCTGCAGATGCCTCACAAGATATGAAGTGTATTTGGGAAAGTGGATTGTACAGAGCTGTAGGTTTTCCTCTGGCAATGGAGGCTAAGGATTTATGTTTGGACTATGTGATTTTATATGATCCATCCACCAGGAAGATCATGTTACATGACAGATTAATTGCTGATTTAACCACAGAGGGTATTGCCAAAACTTTTGGATTAGAGATTAATGAAAAAATGAGGGATATTGATATGGATGAATATAATGAGAATTTTTACACAAATGAAGCAGAATGTAAAGGTAAAATATTTCACAACTGGTAAGCCTAGAAAACAAGCTCAAGGCAGTAGCCAGAGTAACTAAGAATTTGATGAGGATATATTTCAAAGAAGAAATTCATTTGATGATAACTATGCTAAGCAGGCTAGTTGGATTAAGAGATGACACTAGATGTGAACCATGGATGTTCACTGTCATTGAATTCATAAGAGCAGGAGAAAAGGAGCAAGGGCAAATACATTGGGAGAAGGTAATTAGTACAACTATTTGGAGGCAGGCCATGTTGAGACAATAGAAAAGCTTGCCCTTTTATTTGTCTTCTTATGTGTTATACTCATGTGCTTCAGAAATTAGACCCTACATTCATGGAATAGAAAGGGTAGGTACCTTAGGAAATGGTCCTAATCAAAAGTTGGTGTATGAACACTACCCTGAGTTACAAGAGGAGAATGCCTTAAAGAATTTTGCTTTGGTTAATGATGTTTTCTATACTTACATGGTAAGGGTGTTGAGAGAAGAACATGACAAGAGATTATCTAAAGATGTAGAGGATGCAATTGGATTGCATAGTGCATGGTTCATACAGTTTGAACATTTCACTTATATAAGGAATGAGGGATTTGAAGGTAAACCATTTATGCTACCCAGATATCCTTCTGATAAGCTAATTGTGTTGGATCTTTCAAGATAGAACTTGAGGATCTTCAGGATGTACAAAAGGAAGTTTAACAATAGAGGAAATGTAAGGTTACCTTGGGCTAATGCTAGGTACTCTTTCTATAGTGAAGAAGTTGCAAGTTATTCAGAACAAGAATTGAGGTACTATTGTTTTCAAGAATTTGATTTGGTCAGAAGATTTGATCCTTTTCACAGAATTCAAAACTTTGTGGATAAAAAGTACAAACATCAGGTACACATTGAAGATTTTTGGGCTGATTGCCAGAACGACAGGGAGGTGAGGAAAAGAGCACACAAAAGATTAACTATTGAACATATGAAATCTATAGGTAATATATATGTTCCTCCTGAGGTTCAAGACGATGATAAATTATTACATCATAGTTATGCAAAAGCAAGGTTGGCTCCTATTATAGAGCTTGATTGGTCGAAACCCTGGAACACATCATTGGATGTATTATCTAAACCTCTAATATTGTTTTCAAAAACATGGCTGAAAGACAGAGTTGAGGAACTAAAAGCTGAGGGAAAAGAAGTCACATACCCAAAGAAGGGAAGGAAGAGAAAGGCAGAGCCCAGTGAAGACTTGCAGTGTTTTTATGAAAAGAAGAGAAAGATTGTAGAGGCTAAAATTGTGGAAAAGGATAAAAATGCTACATTGATGGACCCATATGCTTTAGGCATAACAATAGCAGTGTCATCAGAAATGTTTTTTGATGCAAAGTCCATAACTCATGAAATAAGTGCAGAAGAGGCACAAGTTGCAAAGGAAGCAGTAAGACAACTAGTCAGAAGGGCAATTCCCATAAGTTTGTCAAAAAGTGAAACTTCTAAACTAGTTAATGTAATTGGAGCACAGGAAGTAGGGGAAAAGATGAAAAATATAGCTAGTGCCTCCATATCATTGGAACTAGGACAAGCATTTATTAAAGTAAAAACAGAGTTGGTAGGAGAAATGCTTCAAGAGTCAAGAACATACAAATCCAAAAAAACTACTGTGGAAACTGTGCATATTGAGAGTAGTGATAGTGAAGAAAGAACAATGTATAAAGGAAAGGCAATGACATAGAAGAAGTTTCAAGTGATTTCCTGAGTGAAGAAGATGAGCCAAGCACTCAAGATGAAATGGAAGTGGTGTACAACACATAACATGAAGAAGAAAAAGTACAGGAAGAAATAGGGTCATTGGATCCATTTGGTACTTTGGTTCCACTTGAAATTATTAAGGATGTGTAGGAAGAGGAACATAAAATTGAGGAAGCTGAAAAAGAAGAAACACTTGAAGAAGTAATAATAGAAAGGCATGCTTAAAAAAAAGAGGAAACAAAAGAAGACACATCAGGGGTGGATGCCTTAAACATGCTAAATGTATATGATGAGCCAAGTGAAGAAGAAAAGAATACAGAGGATGTGTAGGATCAAGAAAAGGAGGCAAATGAAGACAGCACAAAAGAAAATTCCCTGTACATATAGAGCAAGTACAGATAGGGGGAGCAGATAAAACACAAGATGAAATCAAGGGGCCTGTTGATAAAGAAGAAATAGAAAAGATAGAGGAAAATAAGGCTGATGAACAAACATAAGATGTTAACCTGCAAGGTGAAGAGCAAATAAATGCAGAAGAGAATCAAGAAGAAGAAGCTCCTGAAGAAGAGGCTGAAGGTGGAGGAGACACTGAGATAGAGGAGGAGGATGAAGTTGAATCAAAAGAACAAGAAAAGGATCCCATGGAACAAGAGCCTCTACAACAGCAACAACAAGAGCCTCCACAACAACAACAAGCACCATAGCAGGAACAACAGCAACAAGAGGAAGGGCAAACATAAAGATCACATGAAGAAGTAATTGAAGAAATTAAGGCTACAAAAGGCACAAAAGAAGTTCCTGCTTGGTTAGGAGGAGAGATAAGGAAGGAAGGAAAAGAAGTCCAATTAGCACCAATTGACATTAAAAATTTATTAGGTGAGAAGACTACTCCAAGAAAAGAAAAGGGAAAAGCTAGGACAATGTTTGCTATTCAGAGAGGTCCAGGTGGATCCAAAACGCTGAACCTAGCCATACTACAAAAGGAAAAGGCAAAAGGTGAAATAGCCTTGGAGGAATACAAGATATTGAATCTTGACCTTGGGCTTTCTACAAGAGAACAACATATTAATGAATGGGAAGACATGCACCAAGTGACAACAAAAATGCTGGGAAAAGATAAGGACAAACATGATTATTTGAAAGGACACATTGTTCAACTTCAACAATTTATTAAAGGGATATTTGATCCCAGTGCCACAATTCCAGAATTGCCTACTAACATAATAGTAGTATCGAAAGTAGAAATAAAGAGCATGGATAATAAAAGGTGCAAAGCTAACATTTTTGATGAATGGTTTAATTATTTTATGCAAGAGGGTGAGGAAACAATAAGAAAGGCCATGGGCAGTTGGAAAATAGTTACAGAGGAAAAGAATAAGTGTATGATACTTACACATAATTGCCAAACTAGAAAAGAGGAATGCATATCTGAAATTGAATAGTTAACAGAAGTTGAAAGAAGAACAGAAGAATTGATTAATGAAGGAGAACTTACTGTTACACTGGCAAATCAAGTACCATAGGTAATATTAGAGTTTAAATTTGAGGAGGATAACATCAGAAAATGTAGAAGAGTTGTACAAAATTTAGAAGAAGAAGCAGGTGAGATGATTAAGATGCATAAGATGACAGAAAGACTCCTGCAGCACGAATGTATGGAAATGCTAGCATATAATTTAGAAAGGTCATTAATAGAGTTCAATGCCATATTTGCACCATGCATAGAGAACCCTGATGCCAATCTCAGCAAACAGATGATAGATACATTGATGGAAGAGCATGGTAAAATGAAGAAATACTAGAAGAGAAGAGAGGGCTTAGAGAATAAAGAAAAGAAGTTGAAGGAGGCAGTTTTGATGCAAGAATATATGTTGGCAAAGAGTCTAGGAGGGGATTGCACCTTTGTAGAAGGTGTAATTGGTAATTTCAAGAAATATTTGAAAAAGTGAGAAGGCAAGCAAGGGTAAAGGGTTTTGAAGAAAGAAGTCAAATAGGGAGCCTTGGCAGAAAAAAGTCAATGAAGAGAAGGGGAATCTTATTTTGTAAAGATTCCAACAGCATCCTTTGAGGGAGGGAAAAGATGCCAAATAGATATTTTGGGCAGACGGTTATGAGATAAAGATGCACCGTTGATCAAGAATGGAGAAATCTCAGCCGTAGATGGAAGTTGTAGCTGTAGCAATTTGAAAGTTCAAAATCTATATAAGGGACTTTGCTACATGTATATTAGACACACAGGGATTTGTAGAAACTAGCTAGCAATTGTAATTTGTTCTGAAACTTTGAGTAGAAGGAGTGTTTTAGTTTAGAGGAGGTCACCTATGACTGCACTAAGGAATGCTTGGAATGTCCAGCTTTCTTATTGTATTTGTAAAGCATTGTAAGTGTTTGTGAATTTGATTAATGAAGCTAAGAGTCATTCATACATTGTAAATCTTATATGACTGTGTGTTTTAAATATAATTGAATCTAGAATTCTGTGTCTATTTTCTAAGTGTCTTCTGGCTCTTCTTTGTATTTGATTTAGTTTCTCTTAAAGCTCGCAATCTTGAATGCATGTTTGTGAAAATACTCAGGACATTTGTATTTAACGATTTAACCTGCTGATTTAATTGAATTTGCTATAATTCTTACCATGTGCATAACAGAGCATTTAGATCTTGTAGCAAGTGATGTTGAATTTGAATTCTCTCTAACTTTTCCCAAACTTTGAAATACTTAGCTTAAACGCAAAAATCTAAAGGAGATTGTCTAACATTTGAAGGAATTAAGAGCAATTAAGTTGATATTTGGCAATCTTTATACATACTTGAAAAGGAAAGCATGTTTTAATATAAAATCATACAAAGCTTCAGGATACAGTAACAGATTTGTGCAAAGAGAGATAATTTGTTGATATTTGTAACCATTTCCATAAATAGAGTCCAGTAAGTCAGGAATCACCTTAAATCATGTAAGGCCCCTTGCATATTACAGCTTCATAGTAACCTACTAAACTGTCCAACAGGTCAAGACCTGACCATACAGAGACTTGGGATTAAGTAATCTTAATTGATTTCTTCATATCTTTCAAGATAGTTAGCTTCATTCTATGAATTATAACTTTTGTTATGAATGTGTAAAAACAATCATCAATAGTTTTTGGCACTCATAATAGTAGTAGAGTGACTAGGTCTAGATCCAATTCAAAGGACATATTTGTGCAATTACCTGATAGGAGACAATGTAAAAGTCCTTTGGTTTGAAATCCTAAAATATCAAATATAGGAAGTTCATTTGGAATGCCTCCTGGATCACCTTTTAACATCCATAATATTGTGAGTCTTGACAATTCTTCATATAGATTCTTAAATCTTGGTTCAGGTCCTCCCAGAGGTCCTAGTGCACCTAGAAATCCAGGTATTCCTACAGGTCCAGGTCAAGCACAAGTACCTACAATGGCTTATTTCAATGTCAATTATCCCATATATTTTGTCGATTATCATGAGATGCCAATGAACCCTGAGAAAATATGTCCTAAATATCAGTTGCATCAGGATCCAGAGGATCATATTAGGATATTTAAAGAGGCATGCTTTAGAGCCAAGCTAGAACATGAAGATGTGGTGTGTAGATTATTTCCTTACACTTTCAATGAACAAGCTTCTAACTGGTATGTGAATTTACCTAGTGGTTATGTTTCTTCTTAGACACTTATGGAAGAAGCATTTCTGTCTAGATTTAGGGGACTAGTAGATCCTTCCATCTTATATCATAAATTGGCCAAAATCAAAAGAGGATAAGGAGAACTAATTGATAATTTCAATGACAGGTTTCAAAAGGCTTATTCTAGGTTGGTAGCACCATACACAGTAGCTCTAGATACATTGTTAGCTATGTATTATGTTGCTTTAGATCCATTAATTGCCATGTTTGTCAAGTGAAAGCCTAACATAGATACAGTATCTAAAGCCTATAAAGAGGCAGCCTCTGTAAACTAGGAAATGAGGAAGACAACCTATAATGCATTCCTCAATGGAGGAAATCCTAGAATACAGAATCAAGTACAACCTTGGAATGGAGTTCCTCCACAGAATACTCCATTCCTAAATCCAGTCCCTACATACACACCCGTGTATAATCCCGCTCCATTTCAGGCTTTAGTACCTTACACTAGTAAACCTGCCAATCTTAATCAAAATAATGGCCAATCTTTCTTCCAACCACCTCAGGATACATTTATAGCAAAAGCACAAGAGGAAAGGGAAGATATCAAAGAAATTATTGCACATTTAAGAAGATTGACCACTGACATGACACAATTAAGAAATAAGAATTTTTATGGTAGAAATAACCAGGGATACAATCAGAACTATAACCAGAACCATAACCAGTATTACAACCCCAACCATAACAAAATCAGAATCAGAGTTATAACCAAGGTCAGGGTTCTAATCAGGGTCAAAATCACAGTCAAAACTAGAGTCATAATAAGAGACAATAGATGCAAAATAGAGGACTAGCTATAGCTAATAAAGCCTAGAATAACAATAATAGGAATCAGAATTAGCCTAGGCCACCTAAAAGTTGGAACATTGGGCCAAATAATGGCACTCTGGCTTCTCCATTTGAGAATGTGGATAACCAGGATACAAAGCAAACATCAAGGATTCAAATGGCCAATGTAGCATTGAAGAATTGGTGTATAATCCATAATACTAGTGCCCATGTTGAATTAGACTGGTCTCAGTTTCATCTGGTAGCAAGTATTTTTAATGTGGATGTGTAGGCTCCTACTTTTGAGTTCTTAATTCCCAAAGGTAATGAAATAGTACCCTCAGGATATGATACTTCTCTAGTCTTAGAGACTTTTACCTTTAGAGAAGAGGAAGATGACCAATTGTTAGAGGATGAACCATATTTTTGTGAAAACCTATATCTTGAGACAACCTTAGTATTAAATGCTTTTTAGTTTCCATTTGAAACTGAAAATGAGGTGTTGTATGAGACAGAGGAGGTGCAAGCCTTCCAACAATCAAGTAAAAATCATACTTACAACATGAGAAATAACCCTAGGCCAGGAGGTCCTTTTACCACTTCCACTCCTAATAATTACAATACTCCCCCAAACCAGAATGCTAGAAACAACCCTGCTATACTGAAAGCCAATCACAATGCAAATAATGGAACAGTAACACAAAAGGTCCAAACAAATAAAATAGAGACTATAGAGACAATGAGACTGATGAGTTATCTGTCTGAGGAAATAAAGAAAATTAATGTCAGTATACCTTTGTGTGAATTGTTGAAAACTCTGGGGGTTAGAAATGCTTTTATTAAATCCTTGGATGCATCTGTGACAGGTGAAGTTTCTACTGAAGTAAATGTTCCAAATAAGGATACACAGTCCAAAGAAAAAAGTAAGAAACTAGAGCAACCATCCAACACCAATGTTGTAATGTATGTAGATAAGAAGGATGCTCCTCCTTTCTTGTTAACTGTTAGATTGTGTGGAAAGAATATACACAATTGTATGGTAGATTCAAGGGCCTCAGCCAATGTAATGCCCTTAGGGATATGTAAAACTTTAGGGCTGACCCCTGCTAAATCTACCAAAGTTGTTACACAGTTGGACAAAACTGAAGTTAATGTAATTGGAGAATTAATGCATATGCAGATGCAATGAGCTTCAAACCCCAGGGTAAGTTAGTTCATTAACATCCAAGTAGTAGATATACCTGTAAATTATGGGATGTTATTGAGTAGAGACTGGTCAAAGACTTTGAATGGATACATGGCCACCGATTTCTCACACATGTGGTTACCTTGGAGAGGTGTTCTAAATCATATCAGAATAGAAGCTAAACCTAGGATGAAACATATGATCACAGAGTACAATAGGACTAACAAAAGATTGTATGCTTCTGTTGAACCTGGTGTTTATAGGGTCACTAATAAAGGGGTATAGATTGAGGAAATTTTAATGCTAAATTTTGGAGAAAAGCCTGTCAATAGGGAAATGATATTATTTATTGAGTCTGATGGAAATTCTTTTGATGAAGAAAGTAATGCATTGAATAATTTTAGTCAAGTCATCAGACAGGAAATAGAAAAGTGCATAGAACAAAATCTTCCAGTTCAATGTAAGTTATACAAAAATAAGTGTAGAGTTCATGATAAGCCACATTCTGAAGAGAATTGTGGAATGTGCAGGGATATTATTGAATATCAGTATTAAAATGCACAAAGGGGATGGAAGCCCAAGAAGGAAAGTTTAATCACCCAGAGAGTTACTTTTAGAACAACATAAATGGATCAAATTCAGATTTAGGAAAGGAGTCAATAGATAAAAGTGTCTATCATTCTGATCTACAAACTGAGAAGACAAATGTACAAGTAAGCCAAAATGAATTGCCATTGAATAAACAAGATTGCACTGCATAGGTGATAGAAAAGGTAAAACATGCTAAAGCAAAACATCAGAAGAATAAGGATGGCATGTGGACATTAAAATGTGATGGTTCCAAATCTAAACAGGGTGCAGAAGCTGGTGTAAAACTTATGGATCCTCATGGAAAATCATATTTAGCAGCATATAGGCTACAATTTGCTTGTACTAATAATGTTGCAGAGTACGAAGCTCTAATTTATGGACTGGTCATGGCTATAAATAAAAAGGTAAAAATGATCAGAGTATTTTTAGACTCTAAGCTAGTAGTCAGACATGTAAGGAAATTATATGCATGCAACTATAAGAAAATGGTTTGTTATAAGCATAGGGTATGGGATTTAATAGAGTCATTTGATGCTTTCAATATAGAGCATATCCCTAGAGAAATGAACCATAGGATAGATGCACTAGTAGTTGCTGCTTGTACTCTGGAAGCTTTAACACTGTCAGGATTGAAAAGATTTGCTGTAGAGTTAGTGAATGTGCCCAGTGTACCAGATAATGTAACTCATTTTCAGGTATTTGAGGGGGATCAACAAATTGTGGATTTTCTAACTTGCAATGAAGTATTTGAGGCTCAAATCATTGATGAACAAGAGAGGCCAGATGTGTCTTGGGATGTGGAAGACATAATCAACTTAAAGAGTAATTTCTTGCCTAAAGGAGTGAGAGTTAGAACAGATCTTTGATTTTGATGAAGTAGTAAAACAGAAGGACTTGCCTAAAATAGAGGGAGGTAAGTGTGATCCCTATAACTTAGGAACATAGAAGAATCCCTAGAAAGTACAAATTGGAAAGGCCTGTTCTGAGAAGATTAGAACTAAAATTATTGATGTTCTGAAAGATTATAAACACATTATAGCATGGACATATGAGGATTTAAAGACCTATGACATGTCCATCATCACTCATGTGATACATTTTAATCCAGATATCAAACCATTTAGGCAAAAGCAAAGGCCTGTGAATGTAATTTTAGAACCTTTGATATTTGAAGAAGTGAAAAAACTACTGTTTGCTAGAATAATTTTCCCTATCAGACATTCAACCTGGGTAGCTAATTTAGTAACTGTTAGAAAGAAAAGTGGGTATATCAGGTTATGCGTAGATTTTAGGAATTTAAACAAAGCATCTGAAAAAGACAATTATCCTTTGCCTCCCATGGATGAAGTGCTGCAAGCAGTGAATGGGGCCAAGATGATGTCTTTTCTGGATGGATTTTCAGGGTACAACTAGGTCTTGGTCGATAAAGAAGATAGGTTGAAAACCACTTTCACATGTAAATGGGGTAATTATGCTTATAGAAGAATGCCTTTTGGTCTAATCAATGCAAGTGCCACTTTTCAGAGAGCCATGGATATTGCATTTTGTGGATTGACAGGTAAGTGCATTGTAATTTATATGGACGATTTAACTATTTATTCTAAAGATGCGTCCACTCATGTTGAGGATCTAAGAAGAGTCCTCAAGAGATGTGAGAGGTATGGAATTTTGCTTAACCCTAAGAAATGTTCATTTGGAGTAACAGAAGGAAAACTATTAGGACATGTCATTTCTGAGAATGGGATATCTATTGATCTTGATAGAATAGAAGGAGTCAAGAAATTACAATTACCAAACACTAAAAAAGAATTAAAATCATTTTTTGGTAAAATTAATTTTGTCAGGAAGTTCATTACAGGGTTTGCAGAGATTGTGCAACCATTAAACACCATGTTGAAGAAAGATGCAAATATAGAGTGGACACTAGTAGCAAAGGCTGCATTTGAAGATATCAAGGAGGCAATTTCTGATGCTCCTGTATTAGCCAGTCCAGATTACACAAAGCCATTCTATATTTATTCTTTTACATCCACACATTCAGTTGCAGCTGCTTTGACACAGAAAGGAGAAAATGATGAAGAGAAGCCAATAGATTTTATGAGTGCACCTTTGAAGGATGCACAACTAAAATACCTTGATACAGAAAGACAAGCATTTGCACTGGTAAGAGCAATAAAAAAGTTTAGACATTATATCTTACGTAGTTAGGTTAAGCTATAGTACCAGATGCAGCAGTGAAGATGCTGCTAATGCAGAATGAACCTGGAGAGAAAAGAGCTAAGTGGATCACCACTTTGCAAGAATTTGATATGGAAATCATTCCAATGAAGTTGGTTAGAGGACAAGCTCTAGTACAGACCATAGCCAATATAGACCCAAATTTGGTAAAACAACAATATGTGTTGAACACTAGTGATGCATCAGGGTGGTATGATGATTTGAACACTTTTCTGATATCAGGAAAATACCCAAGCAAGATGAAATCTTCATAGAGAAGGGATTTAAAGATCAAAGCACACAAATACATGGTACAAGGAGGTCTTCTATTCAAGAAGAACCACGAGGGAATATATTTAAGATGTCTAAATAGAGATGAAGTTGATAAGGTATTGCTAGACCTGCATGATAAGTATGGAACTGCTCATGGTTCCCATTTAGCCACAATGCATAAAATATTGAGAGCGAGATATTATTGGCCTACTATGTTTAAGGATACAGAGAGTCACATTAGAAGTTGTCATATCTGTCAGACTACAGCAGACAAAGGGAGGAATCAAGCTAATCCATTGCAGCCAGTCATTGAGTTTAGGCCATTTGTACAATGGGGCCTAGATTTCATTAGAGTCATTAATCCTCCATCATCTACAAGACACAAGTTTATATTGACAGTGACTGATTACTGTACAAGGTGGACTGAAGCCACATGTTGCAAATTCTCTACTACTGATGTAGTCATCAAATTCCTTGAAGAGAACATCGTAACCAGGTTTAGAGCTCCTTATTCACTGGTATGTGACAATGGCCCTGCATTTTCTTCTTTAAAATTTTCTAAATGAGCATTTGAACATGGAATTGTTTTAAAGTTTTCTTATCCTCAAGGGAATGGGTTAGTTGAGTCAACAAACAAAATTTTATTAGATATAATCAAAAAGCTCATTGAAAAGAACCCAAGAGAATGGAACACACTGCTGAAGTATGCATTGTGGGTAGATAGGACCAAGGTTAAATTAGCCTTAGGCAATGTACCCTATCACTTAGTTTATGGGACTGATCCCATACTTTCAGTTAATTTAATAATACCAGTTTGGAAGTTTGCTAATGAATACTTAGGCTTTGATGATCACAGAGAAGCCAGAATAATCCAACTGTTGGAATTAGATGAGAAAAGAGATCAAGCCATTGAGAAGTTTGCTAAGCATCAAGCAGTGGTGAAGAGATGGTTTGACAAAAGAGCAAGAGTCAAAACATTTAGAATTTTAGACTTAGTGCTGTGCTAGGATAAAGCATATGAGAAAAAGGGAAGTGATGGAAAATTTGACAAGTTATGGTTAAGTCCATTACAGGTGTCAGAAATAATAGGAGACAACACTTTTAGGCTTAAGACCTTGACTGGAGAAGATGTGCCATTACCGGTTAATGGCCAACACTTGAAACGCTACTTTCAGACTTGAGGTGAGGGTTGTTGGTCTGTTGTATCATGTGAATAATGTATAGTTTTTTTTTGTGGTTTTTTTTGTTTTGTTTTTGTTTGTGTGTTGTGTTTCTTTAGAAGAGTTGCTTGTTTTATTTTAGAGTATAAAGGAGCAAACTAACAACCATTGAAAACAATATAAAATTTAGAACATTCAGGTGAATTATTTGAAATTTATGCATAATTTGTTGTGACTACCATGAATGTAGAAAGTTAGTTAACTTGTGAAATTTTGTATTCAATAAGAATGGGTTGAGTATTCAAGGGAAGTTCTCACAATGACACACCTAAAATCCTTGGGTTTGTTGAACCTACCAGTGTAGATATTAGGTGAAAAATTAGAGGTCACCCATGCTACCATTACAATTCTCATCTTAATTTTAGCAAGTGATTATTCCTTGCATCATGAAGTTACAACTGAAATATATTATGAAATATCTGTCAAATATTAAATATAAAAAATATAAATAAATAAATAAAATGAATTTTATTTAAATCTAGGTTAAGTCATCTAAGTAACTCTATCGGGGCTATAGACGCTTGTTGGCAGTGGGGCTCTACTTAGGAGAATTGTAACGATAACCTTGTCAAGGCTATAAACGCCTACTGGTAGCAAGGCTCTATCCAATTGGCTATGAGGGAATGACATCAACTAGGTAGTCTAATGTCAGTCACTGGTTTGTTCAACTAATTTTCAAGATGAGGATTATTAATCATGTGCACCCACTTAAACTGAAAATGAAAATTCATGCACCTTATTGAATACATTAGGTTTCAAGTTAAATGATGATTTACAGAAAAGATAGTTAGAAATTATGAAGTTATTTCATTTCAGTTTTCTTTAATGGTTTTAATTTAATTGTTTTATTTGGTTGCTAGTTGTTGTGATGCTCACAACATGCCTCATTTTACTTCCTAACAAAATGAGGACCCCTACTGTAGCTGGCTTTTGGTTGCTTCTGTTTGTGGGTCAACTTGGTGGTAAAAGGAAAAGGGTAATTGAAAATACAAACCTTGGTGAAAATATAGAAAAAATAACATTAATTATTAGTGCATAGTATGGGTGAATTCTTTGTGAAAAATGAATAGGGGTTGCTTTTTGAATCATCTCAAAATTCCCTATATTTTGCAAGTTATAAGTGTTTTTTGTAAATGTACAAGTAGAGGGTTTGTGTTTTGTATATACAAAGTTCTTTGTATATACAAGGTCATTTCATATACAAATGCGTTTGTATATCGTGTCTTTGTGTTAGTCGTAAAAGGGGAAGTCTTTGAGTTTTGGTATGTTGTTATACTTGTATACATATCTTGCTAATGATTTATCTTAATATACAAGTTGGGCCTGAAAAGAGTCAAAGTTGAAATGAATAAACATTGAAATCCGCTATGTATATTTTGGTTTGTTTATTTGGCAAATGGCAGACATACAAAGTAAATATACAACAAGTTATACATAGCGCGAAACTGAAAAGATATTAAAGTTGACATAATCGTTGTATATTTTGCACTTTGTATGTGTTTGTTTATATACATTGCAGTTATATACAAGGCGAAATCGAAAGGATAGTGAAATAAGGAATAATGGTTGTATATTTCATGTTTGTATGTAAGGTATCGAGAGACATGCATTGCAATATATACAACGCGGAATTGAAAGAAAATTGAAATACAATATAAATGATGCATTTAGACTTAATGTATATATGGTGATGCATTGATTTATATACATCGCGAAACCGAAATGGTTATAAAATGAAGTTAAGTCGTATATTTTTACGCTTGTATGTATGTTGCGAAACATACATTGCTTTATACATACAAGCCGGAACTCAAGGAAATTAAAATACGGTTAACTCAATACATCACGTCTGAACTGTATATCAATAAAATTAATTGAGTCATATACACTGCGAACCTGAAGGTAAGTACAGTGCGATTTATAAGGGGTTGAAGTCTGACAGTGATAAAAAAAAATTGTATGCATTTTTGCTTGTATCTAATGGTTTTATACAAACAACATATACATAGCAGAGATACAAGCCAGATGTCAGAAAGAGTTAAATAACAGAAAAGTCTTTATATATTTGGGTGTTTGTATGTTTAGAATATTCAACCCCGATATACAATGAATCAAAGGCATCGTGAAAGAGTAAAAGAGAAGGAAATGTTTGTATAAGTGTTTGTATGTGCACTTATACAATAGAATATACAAGCGAGATATACAAAACAAAATATACAAAGGTGTACGGAAAAGCAAAAAGGTAAAAACGTTAGTTAGTTCTTTGCATAAAGGGCTTGTATGTCGAAAGATACAACGAAACATACAAAGAAAACATACAATGAAATGTAAAAGGAAAATGTATGCATGTTGAATTAAGCTAATGGTCAAAAGTTCAAAAAGCTTAAACACTGAAGGAGAAAGCCGAAGGTTGTAGCACATTAATTGCTATAATTAATGTGAATTTAACACTCAAACAAAGGGAAATTTAATGAGGTTAGGGAAATTTTAATGTTATTTCTCTTTCAAGATATACTGTTAAGAGTAAAAAATTGTAGAAGAGAGAGTTGTTACAGTGAATGAGTAGAATTTACTAGAGTGACAAAAGTTACAGTAGCTAGACAAAGGTGAAAATGGTAAAAGTAAGTCAACGAGTAAACAGTCACGGAAAACATGTATTTACCCCAAAACACCATTAATTCCAGTAATTTCAATTTGAAACATATGCATTGGTCAAATTACTGTTTTAATTGTTAATTAGTTGAGTAGAGCTTAATGAATTTAAAGGGTAAATGACAGAAAAGACAAACAAGTTAGGGTAAATGGTAAAAGTAGGTATTCATAGTAAAAACCCTAAACATGAAGTAAAATGAATGTTAAAAGATGTATGCTTCTATAGGATGGCCCCAAAACACAAAAAGGATATAGGGGATGAAGTGAAAAAAGAAAGAAAGCCAAGAAAAGAAGTAGAGAAAGAAGAGTTGCCATTGTATAGAGGTTGTCCGTCCCTGATCAATACAAGCAGAGTAGGCACAGATACAAACATATGAAACTATGATGCAGAGGATGTGTTGAAGAAAATTATTGCTGGAAATGCCTCACAAGATATGAAATGTATTTGGGAAAGTGGATTGTACAGAGCTACATGTTTTCCTCTGGCAATGGAGGCTAAGGATTTATGTTTGGATTGTGTAATTTTATATGATCCATCCACCAGGAAGATCATGTTACATGATAGATTAATTGCGGATTTAACCACAGAGGGTATTGCCAGGACTTGTGGATTAGAGATTAATGAAAAAATGAGGGATATTGATATGGATGAATATAATGAGAATTTTTACACAAATGAAGGAGAATGTAAAGGTAAAATATTTCGCAACTGGTAAGCCCAGAAAACAAGCCCAAGGCAGTAGCTAGATTACCTAAGAATCTGATCAGGATATATTTCAAAGAAGAAATTCATTTGATGATAACTATGCTAAGCAGGTTAGTTGGATTAAGAGCTGGCACTAGGTGTGAACCATGGATGTTCACTGTCATTGAATTCATAAGAGCAGGAGAAAAGGAGCAAGGGAAAATACATCGGGCCAAGGCAATTAGCACAGCTATTTGGAGGCAGGTCATGATGAGACAATAGAAAAGCTTGCCCTTTTATTTGTCTTCTTATGTGTTATACTCATGTGCTTCAGAAATTAGACCCTACATTCATGGAATAGAAAGGGTAGGTACCTTAGGAAATGGTCCTAACCAAAAGTTTGTGTATGAACACTACCCTGAGTTACAAGAGGAGAATGTCTTAAAGAATTTTGCTTTGGTTAATGATGTTTTCTATACTTACATGGTAAGGGTGTTGAGAGAAGAACAGGACAAGAGAATATCTAAAGATGTAGAGGATGCAATTATGGTTCATATAGTTTGAACATTTCACTTATATAAGGAATGAGGGATTTGAAGGGAAACCATTTATGATACCCAGATATCCTTCTGATAAGCTGATTGTGTTGGAATTTTCAAGATAGAACTTGAGGATCTTCAGGATGTACAAAAGGAAGTTTAACAATAGAGGAAATGTAGGGTTACCTTGGGCTATTGGTAGGTACTCTTTCTAAAGTGAAGAAGTTGCAAGTTATTTAGAACAAGAATTGAGGTACTATTGTTTTCAAGAATTTTATTTGGTCAGAAGATTTGATCCTTTTCACAGAATTTAAAACTTTGTGGATAAAAAGTACAAACATCAGGTACACATTGAAGATTTTTGGGCTGACTTCCAGAATGACAGGGAGGTGAGGAAAAGAGCTCACAAAAGATTAACTGTTGAACAAATGAAATCTATAGGTAATATATATGTTCCTCTTGAGGTTCAAGATGATGATCAATTGTTACATCATAGTTATGCAGAAGCAAGGTTGGCTCCTATTACAGAGCTTGATTGGTCGAAACCCTAGGACACACTATTGGATGTATTATCTAAACCTGTAATATTGTTTTCAAAAACATTACTGAAAGACAGAGTTGAGGAACTAAAAGCTGAGGGAAAAGAAGTCACATACCGAAAGAAGGGAAGGAAGAGAAAGGCAGAGCCCAGTGAACACTTGCAGTGTTTTTATGAAAAGAAGAGAAAGATTGTAGAGGCTAAAATTGTGGAAAAGGATAAAAATGCTACATTGATGGACCCATATGCTTTAGGCATAACAATAGAAGTGGCATCAGAAATGTTTTTTATGCAAAGTCCATAACTCATCAAATAAGTGCATAAGAGGCACAAGCTGCAAAGGAAGCAGCAGGACAACTAGTCAGAAGGGCAATTCCCATAAGTTTGTCAAAAAGTGAAACTTCTAAACAAGTTAATGTAATTGGAGCACAGGGAGTAGGTGAAAAGATGAAAAATATAGCTAGTGCCTCCACATCATTGTAACTAGGACAAACATTTATTAAAGTAAAAATAGAGTTGGCAGGAGAAATGCTGCAAGAGTCAAGAACATACAAAGCCAAACAAACTACTGTGGAAACTGTGCATATTGAGAGTAGTGATAGTGAAGAAAGAATAATGTATAAAGGAAAGGCAATTGACATAGAAGAAGATTCAAGTGATTTCCTGAGTGAAGAAGATGAGCCAAGCACTCAAGCTGAAATGGAAGTGGAGCACAACACAAAACATGATGAAGAAAAAGTATAGGAAGAAATAGGATCAGTGGATCCATTTGGTACTTTGGTTCCACTTGAAATTTTTAAGGATGTGCAAGAAGAGGCACATAAAATTGAGGAAGCTGAAAAAAAAGAAACACTTGAAGAAGTAATAATAGAAAGGCATGCTTCAGAAAAAGAGGAAACAAAAGAAGACACATCAGAGGTGGATGCCTTAAACATGCTAAATGTATATGATGAGCCAAGTGAAGAAGAAAAGAATACAGAGGATGTGCAGGATCAAGAAAAGGAAGCAAAAGAAGATAGCACAAAAGAAAATTTGCTGTACATATAGAGAAAGTATAGATAGGGGCAACAGATGAAACACAAGATGAAATCAAGGGGCTGTGGATAAAGAAGAAATAGAAAAGATAGAGGAAAATAAGGTTGATGAACAAATAGAAGATGTTAACCTTTAAGGTGAAGAGAAAATAAATGCAGAAGACAATCAAGAAGAAGAAGTTCCTGAAGAAGAGGTTGAAGGTGGAGGAGACACTGAGATAGAGGAGGAGAATGAAGTTGAATCAAAAGAACAAGAAAAGGATCCCATGGAACAAGAGCCTTTACAACAACAATAAATACCAGAGCAACAACAAGAGCCTCCACAACAACAAAAAGCACCGCAGCAGGAACAACAACAACAAGAGGAAGGAGAAACATAAAGATCACATGAAGAAGTAATTGATGAAATTAAGGCTACAGAAGGCACAAAAGAAGTTCCTGCCTGGTTAGGAGGAGAGATAAGGAAGGAAGGAAAAGAAGTCCAATTAGCACCAATTGACATTAAAAGGTTATTAGGTGAGAAGACCACTCCAAGAAAAGAAAAGAGAAAAGATAGGACAATGTCTGCTATTCAGAGAGGTCCAGGTGGATCCAAAATGTTGAACCTAGCCATACCACAAAAAGAAAAGGCAAATGGTGAAATAGCCTTGGAGGAATACAAGATATTGAATCTTGACCTTAGGCATTCTACAAGAGAACAACATATTAATGAATGGGAAGACATGCACCAAGTGACAGTAGAAATGCTAAGAAAAGATAAGGACAAATAGGATTATTTGAAAGGACACATTGTCCAACTTCAACAATTTATTAAAGGGATATTTGATCCCAGTGCCACAATTCCTTAATTGCCTACTAACATAACCATAGTATCAAAAGAATAAATAAAGAGCATGGGGAATAAAAAATGCAAAGCTGATATTTTTGAGAATGGTTTAATGATTTTATGCAAGAGGGTGAGCAAACAATAAGACAGGTTGTGGGCAGTTGGAAAATAGTTACAGAGGAAAAGAATAAGTGTATGATACTTACACATAAGTGCCAAACCAGAAAAGAGGAACGCATATCCGAAATTGAATAGTTAACAAAAGTTGAAAGAAGAATAGAAGAATTGATTAATGAAGGAGCACTTACTATTACATTGGCAAATCAAGTACCATAGGTAATATTAGAGCTTAGATTTGAGCAAGATAACATCAGAAAATGTACAATAGTTGTACAAAATTTAGAAGAAGAAGCAGGTGAGATGATTAAGATGCATAAGAAGATAACAGAAAGACTCCTACAGCACGAATGTATGGAAATGCTAGCATATAGTTTAGAAAGGGCATTAACAGAGTTCAATGCCATATTTGCACCATGCATAGAGAACCCTGATGCCAATCTCAGCAAATAGATAGATACATTGATGGAAGAGCATGGTAAAATGAAGAAATACCAGAAGAGAAGAGAGGGCTCAGAGAATAAAGAAAAGAAGTTAAAGGAGGGAATTGTGATGCAAGAATATATTTTGGCAAAGAGTCCAGGAGGGGACCGCATCTTTGTAGAAGGTGTAATTGGCAATTTCAAGAAATATTTGAAAAAGTGAGAAGGCAAGCAAGGGTAAAGGGTTTTGAAGAAAGAAGTCAAATAGGGAACATTGGCAGAAAAAAGTCAATGAAGAGAAGGGGAATCTTATTTTGTAAAGATTCCAATAGCATCCTTTGAGGGAGGCAAAAGATGCCAAATAGATATTTTGGGCAAATGGTTATGAGATAAAGATGCACCGTTGATCAAGAATGGAGAAATCTCAGCCATAGATGGAAGTTGTAGCCATAGCAATTTGAAAGTTCAAAATCTATATAAGGGACTTTGCTACATGTGTATTAGACACACAGGGATTTGTAGAAACTAGCTAGCAATTGTAATTTGTTCTGAAACTTTGAGTAGGAGTGTTTTAGTTTAGAGGTCGCCTGTGTCTGCACTAAGGAATGTGTGGAATGTCCATCTTTCTTATTGTATTTGTAAAGCATTGTAAGTGTTTGTGAATTTGATTAATGAATCTAAGAGTCATTCATACATTGTAAATCTTATATGACTATGTGTTTTAAATATAATTGAATCTAGAATTCTGCGTCTATTTTCTGAGTGTCTTCTGGCTCTTCTTTGTATTTGAAATAGTTTCTCTTAAAGCTCACAATCTTGAATGCATGTTTGTGAAAATACTCAGGACATTTGCATTTATCGATTTAGTCTTCTGATTTAATTGAATTTGTTGTAATTCTTACCATGTGCATAATAGAGTATTTAGATCCTATAGCAAGTGATGTTGAATTTGAATTCTCTCTAACTTTTCCCAAACTTTGAAATACTTAGCTTAAACACAAAAATCTAAAGGAGATTATCTAACATTTGAAGGAATTAAGAGCAATTAAGTTGATATTTGGCAATCTTTATACATACTTGAAAAGGAAAGCATGTTTTAATATAAAATCATACAAAGCTTTAGGATACAGTAACATATTTGTGCAAAGAGATAGATAATTTGTTGTTATTTGTAACAATTTGCATAAATAGAGTCCAGTAAGTTGGCAATAACCTTAAATCACCTAAGGCCCGTTGCATATTACAGCTTCATAGTAACCTACTGAACTATCCAACAGGTCAAGACCTGACCATACGGAAACTTGGGATTAAGTAATCTTAATTGATTTCTTCATATCTTTCAAGATAGTTAGGTTCATTTTATGAATTATAACTTTTGTTATGAATGTGTAAAAACAATCATCAACAATATCATTGTTCTTTTATCATTGATTCCTTTGGTTTTTGGCCTCTGCCTCACAAGGGCATGCCCTCTTTATCTGACAATGGTGTTTAGAGACTTAAGTGTCCTCCACGGTTTGACTGAGGCAAACCTCTAAACACCACAAACCCCAAACCAAGTCTTGTGATTATAGGTTACAGGTGTTGCATTTAGGAAAAGTTGAGTTGTAGGAAGGCTGGGAAGACATAAAGGATTTAGGATCTGAAGAAAAGTTAGACAAAGGAGCACTTCTAGGACTAGGACGCTCACTCCAGTGTCCTCTGCATACATATTTCATAAAATAGAAGTTACAGGGCTGATCAGTGTCCAAAGGAGGTCCAGATTCCCTAAAAATGTAGGTACCTTGGACTTGGGTGCCCGCTCCAGTGTCACTGACTATTCCGCTTTGGAACCTCAAAAATAGCTATTCTATATTTTGGTATTTTACTCCCATCTATAAGATCTTTTTCTGTCTTTCATCAATTTGTTGCCGTATTTGCATAATTAAGGTTTTTAATTGTTAATTAGACACAAGCGAAGGAAAATTAATAATTAAATTCTCTAATTCATGTTTTCCTACATTTGCAAGTGACCTAGGGTATGCTAGTGCTTGCCATTCGACCCTAGATCCTTCGATGTTAGGGTGAACAGAGGATTTTAACATCTAAACCACAAAAGATCAACAAATCCATTTTTACCCTAAACAAGAAATAGACAATGCCATGAATGACATGACACCAGAAAAAGGTAGACAATTGCTCAAAGAAGGAGTGGTATTGGTCCCTAGGTGGGACATGACTTCAGCCATTATTTTTTATACCTTTAGAAAGAATCAAGAAAATAAAATGCAACTTAGTATTGAGACATTGGATAATATTAAGAATGGATTGGGCTATGACCCTAATAAAAAGATATTGCTAATATGGTCCCTCTATCTTTCACATAAGAAACCTCAGGTTATAAATAATCCTGATGAAGCATTGGCCATTTGTTGATCTAGAGAGTTGAGGACACAGAACCTCTTGAAATTGCTGACCTCAATATCAATGTGGCAAGATTTACTAAGGCTCAGATTGAGTAGTTGATAAAGAAAAACAATGTTTATATGGCTGAGAATGCAAAACTAAGACAAGAGGTGGCCACTTACAAGGATAGATTGCCTTCAAGTTCTTATTCACCCTACTTGGAAAAAGATCAAAAGATCCTTGAAGCAAAGGCCGATTCAAATTACTGGAAGAACAAAGTAGAAAAGTTTCAAAAGAAAAGTGAACAACTTGAGGTTGAGATAAAATCAATCAAATACCACATGGCCTCAACATTGATCAAAAGAAGATTTCATAAAATAATGAAGTTCAGAGATCAAACCTCGAGTATGCATAAAAGGACATATCTTGCACATCAAGAGCATAAAAGGCTTCATTTGAGGCTATTAGAAATGAAAGAAGAATTGAGTGCTAAGTCAGGTCTCTAGGGTCAAATACTTGAAGAATATAACAACTTAATTGTCAAGAATGAAAAGTATAACACTACATTGATTGATGACCTAAATGATTTTGATCAAAACCTTGAGTTAACATTCCCAAACTTCTTTTCTGGAAGTGATCTTCCAGATAAGGATAACTAGGTAAGGGAAATGAACCAGATGCTGCAACCACTCCTGGATACGGTGAATGATGAAGGAAAAGTATTGGATAATACCTATACGTGCCTTGAGAAGTTGTTCACCCTAGAATTTGCTATAAGTGATATAATTGCTTCAGATACATGTGTTGAACATGAGTACATTGATCACCTAGCCAGAGTAAACATGTTTATATCCATGATACAGTGAATATATAGGAGTACAGAGATACAATTTTTAGCAGATACCTTGGACATGTCCAAACTAATCCTAAAGAGATGACTTTGCTAGACCAATGGGTCACGAGTCTACCTCTGATGAATAACCGAGCATAGTATTGATCGCCTTGCATATCTGCAAATTATTTTCTTATTTCCTTAATCATTGCATTAGTTAGGAGTATGTTTATGGAAAGGCATGTCCTTTCGGCCTGAAGCTTGTTTTGCATCCCATAATTAAGGGATACCAAGGCCACTTCAAATTATGAGAACAATTACAAGACTCTTTTATATATATATATGCAAATCTAAAACCTACAATACTTATGTTATGTTATATTCTCATGAGCTCTGAACTTATAATTTAATACAAACAAGTAGAAGTTATCTGGTGGATTATAGTTTTGGTGTTCAATTGTTGTGTGGAATTTCATGTTTATGAGTTGTGTGCTTGTCTCTAGAATGATTTCTTAAATCAATTCAAATTAATATATCAAGGGTATGTTTAATTTATCAGAGCACAATTGTTGTTTCTGTGTGATCAATTTGATTGTTTTCTATGGAAAGTTGATTTAATTCCTACTAAAGATGCCTGTGTTTATTGGTCTCTTCCTAAGAGTTAAAAATCCTTTAAGACTAGTCATCTTGATAGGTTTCCTTTCCACTTGAATAAAAATCCTTTCCTACGATCACAATAATTTAAGAAAATATCATTGGGATCGGTAAGAAAAACCTTACAATTCAACATCTTTGCACATCTACACAAGGTGTAGATTCACCTAAGTGCCTAGTAATCTAAGTTAAACAAATTATAGGGATCCATATACCATTAACTTTTGAATCTATTGCCCAATAGATGAAAGCATTGGTCATCACAAATATCATTTCACAATCCTATTCATAATTTTCAAACTTCAAACACTTTCATTAGGAACTAATAGGTAAAACTCTGCATCTACCTCACACCTGTGTGCCATAGTGAGTAGATTGCTCAAAATTAGAATCACTTCTAGGCTTTCAAAATCTGCTTTATCATTCAGGTACACCTTCCTAGGTTTGCAGAGCGTAAAGAGTAGGGGGTTTTCAATTACATAAACCCTATTTTGTTAGACAAAAATGTATTAAGAGATTGGCACCCTCTTATGGTTTAGTAACCAAGATTTTTTAGACCTAACAGGATGTCCATACCCTATTCTAAATCTCCCATTTTGACACAAGTAGGGAAGATGGTGGCAAAGGTTCTGGAATTTGGCTTTACACCAGCCAATTACATTTGCTTTAAAATTTCTGAAGCCTTTTCAACAAATCCATTTTTTGCATAGCCTACAGTCATTGTAGTCCATGAGACCACATTTCTTTGAGGCATTCTATCAAACAGTTCACGTGCCTTGTCTATGCTTCCACATTTTGCATACATGTCTAATAGGGTAGTTGCAACTACAACATCTGACAAAATTCCTCTATCCTTTATGTATTGATGGATGTCCATACCCTATTCCAAAGCTCCCATTTTGACATAGGCAGGGAGGATGGTGGAAAAGGTTGTGGAATTTGTCTTTACACCAGCCAATTGCATTTGCTTTAAAATTTCTAAAGCCTTTTCAACAAATCCATTTTGTGCATATCTTGTAGTCATTGCAGTCCATGAGACCGAATTTCTTTGAGGCATTCTGTCAAATAGTTCACGTGCCTTGTCTATGCTTCCACATTTTGCATACATGTCTAATAGGGCAGTTGCAACTACAACATATGACAAAATTCTTCTATCCTTTATGTATTGATGGATGTCCATACCCTATTCCAAAGCTCCCATTTTGACATAGGTAGGGAGGACAGTGGCAAAGATTGTGGAATTTGGCTTTACACTAGGCAATTGTATTTGCTTTAAAAATTCTGAATCCTTTTCAACAAATCCATTTTTTGCATATCCTGCAATCATTGCAGCCCATGAGACCACATTTCTTTGAGGCATTCTGTCAAACAGTTCACGTGCCTTGTCTATGCTTTCACATTTTGCTGACATGTCTAACAGGGTAGTTGTAACTACAACATTTGAGAAAATTCATCTATCCTTTATGTATTGATGGATGTCCATACCCTATTCCAAAACTCCCATTTTCATACAGGCAGGAAGGATGCTGGAAAAGGTTGTGGAATTTGGCTTTACACCAGCCAATTGCATTTGCTTTAAAATTTTTGAAGCCTTTTAAAAAAATCCATTTTGTGCATATCTTGTAGTCATTACAGTCCATGAGACCACATTTCTTTGAGGCATTATGTCAAACAGTTCATGTGCCTTGTCTATGCTTCCACATTTTGCATGCATTTCTAACAGGGCAGTTGCAACTACAACATCTGACAAAATTCCTCTATCCTTTATGTATTGATGGATGTCCATACCCTATTCTAAAGCTCCCATTTTGACACGGGCAGGGAAGATGGTGGCAAATGTTGTATAATTTGGCTTTACACCAGCCAATTGCATTTGCTTTAAAATTTCTGAATCCTTTTCAACAAATCCATTTTGTACATATCCTGTAGTCATTGCAGTCCATGAGACAACATTTCTTTGATGCATTCTATCAAATAGTTCACATGCCTTGTCTATGTTTCCATATTTTGCATACATGTCTAACAAGGTAGTTGTAACTACAACATCTGACAAAATTCCTCTATCCTTTATGTATTGATGGATGTCCATACCCTATTCCAAAGCTCCCATTTTGACACAGGCAGGGAGGATACTGGCAAAGGTTGTGGAATTTGGCTTTCAAACGAATCATACTCATAGAGTCATGGTTTTTGGTCACGTATGTTATGGTAACAACAAGGGATTGCAACTATGGTTACAATAGCTAAGATTGCCCTCATTTGTTACCGTAACAAGGTTGTTGGACAACACTATCTTGCTCTTCACACTGGGTACTATATAGGCCAAAATTGGGTTGAAGAAATCACTTGATGGTAACCTATATAGTGATACCACATTGTAATACCCCATGCATTCTAAATAGCTTGAGATTTATACAATACTCAACCAAGATGAAATTGTATCACTGTACCACACTTAACTATGACAGTCCCTTCTTGACAACAATTTGTAATCTTTAGACTATTGGGATGCTTGCCACAAATAAATATTAGGTTAATGACACAAGTCTTTTAAACAAAAACCATAATCCCAACTCTATATGCATCCCCTTGGTAGTCTCAAGGGCCACCTTGAGACAAAAAATGCTAATGTACTATTATGACATTTATGATTGTCCTCCATCATTTCATTGTGCATTTAAAACTTGAGATGAGGATGGGGAGGTCTCCATTTGTAAAAACATGGAAAATACTCATGGAAAGATCTTTAAAATAGGTATATTCAACTTCAGGCATTTCTGTAGAGCCTAGGAAGGTGGATGTAAACTTAGTGACTTTAATTACCACCACAAAGACTATCTCCTTTGTGACTATGACAAGGTAACACTGTCATGCTCTTTATGACAATCCCTTCTCCTTTAGGTGATGGCCTAATAACATTTATCTCCTTTGTCATTTCAATGCCTTTGCAATGAACTATCATAGGAGTCTTGACAATCCTTATGTGTCAATGAAGAAGGCTTCCAACAAATCCAAAAGGAGGGCTTAAGATTACATACAAAGTCCTAGTCTTCATACCCTAGTCACATATCATCCCTCTAAGAAGACCTCAAAGCAATTGCCCTTTAATATAGGAAGTCAATGTAGTTTTTAAAGATAAAGTGCAAGAGGCCAAAGGAAAAGAAAACTTAAGGCCTTAAGGGGTTTAAAGGAATTAAAATATAGGCTTGACTCGACTTAAAACCCTAACCCTAGGTGGGTACCACCAGAACCCTTTAACTTGGCACTGCAAAACCTTGTCCAATCTGATCATGGGAAGCTAAAATAAAAAATGTACACTCACATATGACAGATAAGTATGCCTACCAAGTGGTTTGGTATAAAAATGAATAGGCTTCAAATTATAACCCTTCAAATTAGGCCACTGGATTATATTTTACAGGTGCATTTTTGAGTGCTGCAGTCAGATTTTTCATCATGGGAACCTAAATTTTTTGCAAAAAATGGTAGGAAATTTTAGGTTCCAACAAGTCCATTAATTTTAGGTAGGAAAACAAGGGTTTTCCATTCATTATTATCCCTTTAAACTTAAGCATATGAGATAGCATGGCACACACAAAATGTTGTGGATAATGACCACAAGATTAGGTTAGTTGCAACCACTTTTTGTAAGCAAGCACAAGACTAGTATACTCATTATGATCCTAATGGAACCAAGAAGGGTCCCCAAAGATATAAGAGTAATCATTTGTAATCTAAGATAAATCTTACATTTAAGGGCACTAGGGCCAACATAGAAGCACTTTAGAGATCATCCTACGCATCAATAAACAACTCAACACAAGAAATGACAATTGACATATTAACAAAACAATATACAACTAAGTTATTGAAAGTCAACTATTGATACCTTGTTCTCCATCCAGATTACAAAATCAGTCCACTTTTTGCTTTGTAACATATCCTTTTCAATTTGTGTTGGATACCGGCCATATTTCTCCTCCTATCAAAACATGGCACATGGACTAGTTAAAGTAATTAATATGCAATCATTTAATTTTTCTAGGAAATAAAAAATATATCATTTAACATATTAAATATACTTACAAATGTATAGATCAAGGCTTGTAAACCTTTCTGGCCACTATGATGCATGGCATAAAGTTTGTCAAGCCTAGCCCTGGAGGCCTTGTCTTGAAACACGTACTAATTCAATTTAACTATGCACAAATAAAATTTAAAAATCATTTAATAAATTTGATATAATCTTATGACCAATTTCAAATACCTGTGTACTCTCCTCACCGGACTTCCTCTGTGCATCATACTTCTCATATGCTTTTACAAGCTCTTTCCATACTTTAACACTTACATCAATTGGCCTTTTTTGAGCCTTAGCTGAGGAGAGATTTTTTTTATCTTCTTTGTTTGGTAGCACCGAAATCTCTTGCAGTTTTTAGACATTCATAGATTTATCTTATTTACAAAACAACCTATGCCAAATTCAGTCTCCATGTCATGGATAACTACTTTTTGCAGGTGCATGGGTATCTTTGAGAATGGCAAATGTAGATGGTCTTTGAACCATTTAAGGCATGATTCCTTCAACCTATTCACAAATGTTTTTCCAGCATCTGTCATTCAAATTTCCCCTGAAACCACATCACATTCTATCTTGGTATCATAGGTACCAATGTAAGATGCAAAACATGTCATGGTGGTTGAAGAAGTTTGTGTCTCAGGAGTGGGTGGGATATTGGAATCCTCTGTTCCATGTTCCACATTCTTAGAGGTTATTGTTATTGATTTCTTCCTAGATATTTTGCTTGATATAGGACTGGTTGGGGCATCAATTGATTCCCTTTGACACTATTAATTTGGTTGTAATGTTTCAGGGGCTTTACCAGATCATTTTTCTATGTATCTGGCAAGAATTGTCAAGTCCACACCATCCAATTTGTTCACTACCTCTACCCCCAATATGGAAGCCAATGCCTCTTTATCTTTGTAAGTCTCATGTTCCTATATATATATATAGTAAATTTCTTCTTTTAAATTTACAAATACAAAAACTAAAAACTAAAAATCTAAAAAAAAATGGAAACATTTACAAATCTATAAATTGACAATGAATTATCTCATTGTGGCTAGAGTCTACTCCCTTTGCTCTCTTCCCTCTATTGCTTGACATTTTGAGGTGACCTAGGGCAAATTATTTTCATTCAGTCTGTGGATGCAAACGAAGTACACACTACCAGGTATGAAAGTTTTCGTCTAGTTTTTCTATATTCCTCAAGGTTTTTGACCTTTACTTTGTAGAACAAATCATGAAGCTGTTTTCCTATGAATCAATTGGTGCCTTGGGAGGGAATCTATAGTTTTGGTCCTAATTTTAGTCTCTCACCCTCATCTCAAAAGCCCTATCTCCTCATATTGTCTTGACCAACCTCTATTTTAGTTTGAGCACCCTCATCTCAAAGCCCTAATTTTATTTTGTTCACAATCGACTTGTCTTAAAGCACCTAACTACTTTTTTAGGAAGGAAGCGAGAAATTTGTGTTCAGAGAAAGGTATTGATGGGAATGATAAGAGAACCTAGGCATTGGGGTTTGAAAAATGCATTCACTACTCTCAGATGTAGAGGAGATAATGTAATGTCTACAATTTTACCCTCCTCCTTTGCAACCACATGAGACTTGAATGATTTGCCTGTAAACAAAACAATATTCACAACCCTTTCTTCACAATCCTCTCCATTTAATCGAAACAAAAATATTTTTGGGAATGAAAATTTTTTATTGTAATTGTGACCTTACCTATGGTGTCACAAACTAAATCAAATTTCTCATCTACTTGATTGTTTTTCCCTTTTTTCTCCTCTCTTCACGCGGCATTTTTCTTCTTTTTTCTCCTCTAATTCACACGGTGTTTTTCTCCTGTAATTATTGAATTTCTCATATAATTCAGGCGGGAAGTTTTTTTTTTTTTGATTTATAGGTCCTGCCATTGCCACAATAAGGGCGAACACAAAAAATCCAAACGCTTAATCTCCAAACAAAAAATGAACACCAAAAATCAAGAAAGTTTTTGTTTTTGTTTTGGGGTATGTGCAGGTAGGAATTTAAAAAAAAATTGATCCAGTAGTTGGCACTATAGTCAGAGAAGTTACCGCTGACTTTAGCACTAACTTTTAGGCCTAAATGTAATCTTTTTGAGGCACAAAAGGTGGTACAAAGTGCGCCTAATTTAGCGCCAATCAGTGCAAAATGATGTATTTTGCTTGGAAGTTGATAAAAAAGTAACCTCACCAAATTTGGATTGTCCTTATAATAAGTAACTATATCATGTTTCCATGATAACATTTTGAATTCATGCTTCTCTTATGATTAGCTCAATAATGACTCACTCTTTCACGACCTTACCCAGATGGTTGGTGACAATCCTTATGTAAGTGATGTGAATTTGGAAAAACCAAACAAATCATCTCTTACTATCATGATGACATGTTATTGGGACTATATTGGCAGCTTATGGAATGTGCTTATGGTATTGTGATTTTCATTTCTATGTTCTCATTAACCTATTTTAGGTTGAAGCATGGTAACTAACCCACTGGCTATTATGACAATCATGCAATGACTAGACAATCCTCTCCACTTTGACTATGACAGTCCTATGCATGGTGTTTTCTTCATGACAGTCCCCAATAATGTGAATTATTGATAGTAGCTAGTTCAAGTGGAGTTTTGGATGGTGTAGTAAGTTGTTCCTATGGCTCATGATAGTGCATGCCTTGGTTATGGCCTTGTGACTTTACTCTCTAGATATCTCCTCTTTATAGTGACAAGGTTTCAAGAACATGACAACTTAGGTAAGGTATCAACTTGTCTCTTTAACCTCTGGATTGTCATTTTTCAAGAATTGATCTCATTGAAATGTAAAGATAACATGTTGATTGATGACTAACTACATTGTTACTATGATAGTGACATAACCTAGTCACAAGATCAATGAGACAATTTTATAGGAATAACTCTATGGATACATACCTAGCTATCCATTGTGTACTATGACAAAAATTTAATGTTGCTAGTGTTGATTTTAAACCCCCTTTGGTTGTTACCTATGCCTCATGGTATGACAACCTCTACGTTGTTAATTATGATATTCATATGATGGTGATTATTGGATCTATGGTTTGGATGACCTAATAATATTTGTGATAGTCCTTTGGGGTTGTGATAGACCTTTTGGGCTGTAACAATACTTAGGATGATTGTCCATCAGCTATAACAAGGCATAATGATGGTCCTTGATATCATCCCCCTATAATAATAGTAATCCACCATATACCAACAATTATATAAGTTATAACAATCCTAATAGTTGAAAGATGATCTTTGATACCCCTATTAATAGTCAAGGCAAAATTTTAAGGTGGTTGATATAATAACATTTTTTAATAATAAATGATTACGTAACTTATAATGTTAGCAATGCCTTTGCGTATTTTTGTTAGTCACAGTCCTATATCTTATGGTGGCTACCCTTTATTCCCATATCAGTCCATTGACTTGCTAATAAAGGTTCTAAATCATTGTTAGTACAAGATTAGGTGGTATTTGGATGATAGCAATGATATGATAACCTTTGAATTCTCATGATCCCACTACAATAGTAGATCAACACTATGATGGTCCTCCGACTTATCATTTTGAAACCAATTATTTTAGTTGGAGCCATGACCTTCCATCTAACATTTGAGAGTTGGATTTGGGATTAAAGACAACCTTAAGATATGTGATAAGAGATTGATAACATTTTATCTAAGTCATGACAATCTTTGTTTATATTATGTGACTTCACTATAATCTTGAGGCCCAGTTTAAGAGGCCATGAACTATCTCCTTCACTATTTGACAACCTTCCACTTACTCACATACTTGTGATAGTCCTATTTATACATCTAGTTATTCCTTAGATCTTGTCAATCCTTAAGGCATGATGAAAACATCCCTAAATACCCCAACTACATCTCAATCATATCAAAATTTCATTGTAATTTCACTTTCCTACCATGACTGCATACTCCTCCTTCATCCTTTGTGACATAGATCATAGGCTTGTCACATCAATGTCAAGGGCTTAGAATTTCATCACCTAGGAAAGCATTTTACAAAGATTTGATGGATTGCCCATTAGGAAATCAAATCTTGGTGCTCAAAGGATCTTTGCCTCTCTCTTACACCATGCCATTTATCATCTTAATTGTTACAAACCCTACAAGAAAACAAAGGATCATTAAGTATTTCAATATATCTATACATAAATTATAACATCAAACCCTTTGCCAAAACTCCAAAATATCAAACCCTACATGACAAAACTTACATTTGAGGGAAAAAACTAAAATAAATGTTGGATTTCATGGTAACTCAAAACTTCCCTCTCTCAAACTAATGACTTATTGCATATATGGTTTGAAAGAATAGAAACCAGTCATAGATTAGATGAAAAGATCAAGGAGATTCATGTTATAGAGTATAAAACTAAAAAATTAAAGGTCTTTTCGGGCCTTTTTCCAACAATATGAGCAAACTTCAAACTTTAAACATGTAGCACAGGTACCATATGAATCATTCACATACATCACACATGTGGGACCACTAAGAAGGGAGGTAGGTGCTTAATATGAGCAATGGCAATTGCACATAATGTTTAAGTTCACTTCAAAAGATGGTTGGGGTTATGATAGCTAATGGAGGGTTTTCTTTTCAAAGGAAACCATTAATTTTGGAGTGAAAGGTAATGGTGAAATATAACATAAAGTCCCTATAATTAAAGAACATCCAATGGCTAGGATTAACCTAACAAAGATCCAACGACATGATTTCAAACTTAACATCCAAATTATCCTTCCCTCCATCAAGAATTTAAAATTTTGGTGCCAAAGACTCTTTGAGACTATTTTGAGGGTTCTATGATAGTTTTGATGGTTTTATGGCCACTTGGAGAGATATAGATTGCCTTAAAATGACCCATAAAAGAAAAAGGAGAGTCAAATATGAAATAAATGTCTTTTTGATGTGAATTTATAGTCATCTTGTAATCATAAGATTTGAGCTCTAGTTGTCAAGATTTCACATGTAAACTTTTTCTGAAGAGAAAAATGTTACAATGTCCTATTTTGTTTTTCAAAGTGCGTCTTAATGAAAAGCAAGTGTATTAACAAGATAAATTCAAGAATATTCTCTTGGTGCACAACTGTTATGTGACTATTGTCATTGTTGTGTATTACATGATCCAAAGGAGGCCATGGAGAGAGGACATGGACAACATAGAACTACTAAATTGCAGAGAGGAAAGTGGGTGGAAATAGATATGACAAAGGAATCTGTAGATACAATAGAGGTAAGAAGAGAAAGCAACCTCAACCAAACGAGGACTTGGTGTTTATGAATTCACAAATGCTACAACATAGAGGAGATAAAGTCATTTTTCTATCCATGAGGCCTCTGAGGTCAAACTTACTGGTTGAAAATGCATAGGAATGGTGATTAAATGTGATTCTATGATCAAGGGAAAAGTTTAAAAATTTAGATAGCCAAAGCATGATATCAATATGTCAAATATATGACTAAAGTGAGGTTTTGTGTTAGATAACATATTTGTTGAAATGATATAATTGGTGTACTAAACACTATTTACTATGTTGCGTATTATAGGGACTAGACGAGGCCATGGTAACAGATCGTGTCATATCAAATGAGGACACAGTGGATGAAGTGGGAAATTGGGTACTCAAATCCAATTTCCTTATGAAAAAATGATCTGATGGCATTTTGAGATATGTCCATATTTTTTCATAGTATTATTAAAATTTATAATGTATTATCCAATCTTGACATAAATTAATACATGTTGATTATTTTAGATGGAGATTGGAGAAAATGCAGAGCCTGAGTGTTCAACTAGCAAACGAAAAAGATATGTATGTTGATGTTGACCTAAAATTGTTAAATCACGTAGATGACAGTGGGTGGAAGAGGATATGACAATAGATCCTATAGACACAACAAATGATTGCACTGAACAAGAGGTTGGTTAGGACTATAGTACATGGGATGAATACTTTGAGAAAATTGTTGTTTGTGGATGTTCTGTATGTCTTGAAAGGAAACAATTCAAACGAGAGATTTTACAAAGAGATTACATATATGATGAGCTTCTAGTCAATAGTATGCCTCCTACAATCGATTCAAATCCAATAGGAATTGTGGTAAGAAATTTTCCAAATTGATATAAATAACATGTATACTTCATTTAAACATTGTTTTATATTATTTAAATAACTAATTATTTTCTTAATGGATGCTTGCAAGATAAATTTCTTGGTTTAATGTTTCTTGGATCACTGACTTCCAGCCTACAGGGCAATGATCATTTATCAGATGATACATCTAACAAAAATATGTGCCAATATACCATCTTAGAAGATGAAGAATTGATGAGAACAAGCAACAGAACAAGAACCGGTTCAAAGATGCATAATTTTCTTAAAGACAAGGGGAAGGTGGACTACATACCCTATGAGAATGAATGTGATGGAGATGATGACTTGCCCCTGAGTTTGAGATCAATTTACAAAGATACATTTGATCATCGACTATATTGTGCTTGGTCTAATTATCAACAACTACCTAGAGTGTACGAGGTGTATCAATTTTGGGGATACAGCTACATGATACAACCCTCCAATATTCATGCAATGAATCTAGGCCTCTTTATTGTCAAAATTGTACATGTGGGATCTAAACATAGAAACAATTCAAAACAAACCACTAGGAGATTAATACCATATTATGGTCCATCATGTTACAGTGGTGAATAGAGAATATAAGCCTAGCATGTTAGCATATGGTCTAAATTTGAATATGTATACACATCATCTCCAATTGGAAAATGGAAAAGAAATGAATAGAGGTCATCTTATGTATATAGATGGATGTGCATACACACACAAAAATATTGTAGGATTTATAAATAGTAGTAAGGGAAGGGACCCTATTGTAAGACTGAATTGTCAATTTGTTGAGGTTATAAGTGATAAAGATGGAGATATGGAAAGAGAGGTTGATAGATTGATCATGGTTGAGGCTATTATGGACCTTACCATTGGGGATAAGTTATTGATTGATTACCCTTTCTTAAAATGCACTCCTGTGTGAAAGAAGAGGGAAGAACAAGGTCTCCCTAAGGATGTTCTTAAGGGCAAAAAACCAAATAATAATAAATGAGTGTGGACTGATATTTTATAAACTATGTTGTCAAAATTGTGTTTTATTTAAATTATTGTATAAAAAAGTAGTCTATAAAATAATATTCAATTATTCAATTGATGTATATATGTTCATATAATTTATATTTTTATTTCTTAAGCCATATTTGATTATATTTCTTTGAAATTGATACATTTATGATTTATCCAATTGTTGCAAAACATTAAATAATGCTTGTGTTTGTTGATAGGTAGAAGATGTTGATGAAACACATACTAATACCCAAGATCCAACTGGGTTATTAATATTTGGACAAGATGATCCAATCCATCCTTTCAACAATATCAGGGCGGAAAGAGCATTATTGAAGAGAATACTACCAGCTGAGAAATTTGAAGAGCTGATGAGATCCGCATACATTGATGACATGCCACCTAGCCTTAATGATGATGATCATGATAGTGAAAATGCAGTGCACGAAGAAGGATTGAATGAAATGCTTACAAATTTCTTTGGGGATGAAAACAATGATGACAATAATGATCATATGGTTGACAATAATGATGATAGAAAGGGTAGTTATCACCAACGTAATGTTGATGATAACAACCTGAAAGACTCCATCAAGCAAGCAGCGAAGACACCCATGTTCAAATCGGTTGCAAGTACAACCTCAAAACTGGCATGCACATTAATATTATTAGAAATCAAGTCACTATTTGGTTGGTTAGACAAAGGATTCACTACCCTACTGAAGTGAGTTGAAATCTATTTCTTACTTTGCAATTGTCAATTGGTGTACATAATTCGTAAACATTCAACTTCGTTTATATTTCTTTAAGGGGATTTTAAAATCATATATTGTATATAAATAGTCCTAGCATAGATTGACATATTAAACATGTTCATTATAAGTCAAACATTCAATTAATTTAATCTCTTGTAATCTTACAGGGCACTAAAAACTAAAATATTCCCTGAATAGAATGTGTTGTCATCAACTTGTAGAGAGGCGCGTCTGTTGTTGGTCGAGTTGGGGATTGAATATAAGAAAATTCATTCATGTAAAAATGATTGCAATTTATACATAGATGAATATCAAAACAAGGTAGAATGCCCTGTATGCAAAGAGAAGAGATATTGTACAGATGTACAAGGTCCTATAGTTCCAAAGAAGGTTTTATGTCACATGCCAATTATACCTAGACTTCAATGAATGTTTCGTTGCAAGTCATTTGCACAATTGATGGACTGACATGCAAAGAACATGAGTAAAGATGGATTCATGCGAATTCTGGCTGACTCCAAAGCAATGAAACACATAAAGGAAAAATGGCCAAGAAACTTCAAAGATGAACCCCGTAGTATCAGGTTTGGTCTTGCAATTGATGGAGTGTGCCCATTCTCTTTCCTGAGCTCAAATTATAGTGTTTGGCTAGTCGCATTGATAGTATACAATATTCCCCCATGGATGAGTGTTAGAAAGGAGCACCTTATGTTTACTCTCATTGTTCCAGGAAAGCATCAAATTAAAAACATGGATGTTTATCTTGTACCTTTTATTGATGAGATGCAACTACTATGGAAACGCATAAGAATGTATGACATATCACGTCCCCCATCAAATAGGTCCTTCATGTTGTACGGTGTGCTATGTTTGACTATTCATGATTTCCTAAGACTTGGTGTTTGTTCTAGTAAGATAAAATATTTACGTATTTACACTCATAATTTATTTTCATACCAACTTTCATACTTAGTTTTACACTATTTTTTGATGTTATTAACATTACTTATTGAATTGCACGACTTCAAACAAAGGGGAAATTTGCATGTCCAAGATGTGCAAAACAATTTCAAGGGCGGTATTCTAAATATCTACATAAATTTATTTACGCAAACAATAGGGTTTTTCTACCACTAGATCATAAGTTTAAAAATTGCATGAAGAATGAATTTGATGGAAAAGTTGAAAATAGAGGCCCTCCTATGATTATGGGTCTAGGTGATTGGCTTAAGAAGTATGAAGATGCTAAATTGAAAGCTTGGGAGGATTTTTTTGATTGGGGTGATTTAATTGAAGAACCAGAACAAGTTGTAGTTAATATGCTAGAAGGAATGAAAAGGAAATCCATATTTTATGAGCTCCCTTACTGGAAGGATCTATTAATATCTCACCTATTAGATCCTATGCACATCTTCAAAAACATCCCAGATTCTATATTTTGACATATATCAGGCAAAGAGAAGGACACCTTGTCTTCAAGGAGAGATATTTCTCTTTCGCATATCAAAATTGATAGAAAACATTTGTGGCCAAATAGGGAAAATAAAACATATGCAGAAGCTCCATGGAATTTGGAAAAAAAAAAGCTAGACCAACTTAAAAATTTATTCATTCAATAAGGACACCTAGTGGCTATGGGTCATCATTGGCTAAAGTGTTTATAATTGATGGACATATCACAGGATTTAAAACACATGATTTTCATAATTTTATGAAGGTATTATATATCATCATTTAACATTTACTAGTAACATTGATTAAGTACTAAATATATTTTGCTATTTTGTTGTGTGAGAAAAAATTACTAATGACCTTTTCATAAATGTGTTTGATAGCATATCATGCCATTGGCAATTAGGGGGGATTCATGTCTTATAGTTGCCTTAAGGAATGCCATAAATCGATTGTCAGCATTTACAAGGTATGTGGTTATATGAAATGTTCATGTGTGAGAGACATAGAGATATTATATTGCATTTTAATTTTTGACTAAAGGTTCATACTAATTTACTATTCTTATATTAGGTGGGTGACCTCCAAGGAGATCCACGAATGTGAAGTGCCAAAATAGAAGAAGGAAATTGCAGAAATTGTATGTGTATTTGAGAAGGAGCTCCCTACAAGTTTCATGGACCTACAAGTCCATTTACTTATACACCTAGTCGATGACATTGAATTGGTGGGTGTCATATCAACGAGGTGGATGTTTTTCTTTGACAAGTATATGAAAACACTAAAAAGATATGTTTGACAAAAGGCACATCCAGAGGGTTGCATGGCTGAAGGGTATGTATTGACTTAGGTATTTTTCTTCCTGTGTGAATTCCTTGGTAAGGATTTTGAATATGGGCCATGCTTCTGGGATGAAGAACAAGCATCATATATTATTGATGGAGAAAAACCACAATCTAATGGTGTTCAAGTAGAAATTAGTGAGTAAATTCATGATCAGTGTGGTTTTTCTTGCAATCATTAATTTACTTTGTAATTTATTTGTCAAATTAACAACATGATATTTGGAGTTTGAAATAAACATGTTGACATTTAATAGGTGTAGATGAAAGTGCTATAGTCAACAAGTTCATTCTGTACCACATGGACTTTATGAACAAATGGATTGATCTGCATGATAAAAAGAGAGAAGTGTTAGAAGCAAGGAGACAGTTTAAGAGATCGAACCCAAGGAATACTCCACTTCCCACTGATCTACTTGGGCAATGGGGCAAAGATTTCACACTAGAATGGATTACTAAAGAAATTCAAAATCAAATAGAAGATGCAGGTATAGATTCAAACATAAAAGAAGATGAAATCAACATGTCTAGAGGATGTGAAAGAAAGGTATAGTTGGAATTTTACAAAATATTGTTTCCTTATAGTTTTGACACTATTAACTATTTTAATATTCGTCATTATATTTGTTTTCACTAAAATAAATGGTCTTTCACAGGTGAGGAAATATCCAGCAATATGGGCATATGGTTGACATTATCATGTAGAAAAGGTAGATGTAAAGAGATGATCCTTTGATTGTGGCATCATAGTTGACTTCAAGCAATTCAATCGATCAAGCTCAAAAGATAAGAATATAATTGAAGGGAATCTACAATATGTTGGGAAAATATAAGAAATTATTGAGTTGGATTACCATTCTTTTAAATGTTGTATTTTTAAGTGTAGATGGTATGAAGCATTTGAGAGGCACAAAGACATGATACCCATAGTGGATTGTTTTCTATAGATTCCTCATGTTTCCTACTAGAGGATAAGGAGCCTTATGTTCTACCAATTCATTGTGAGCAGGTATTTCTTTAACTCAAACAAGAAGAGGTAGTGATCATTAATCTATTAATTCATAGTTTATTGTGAATATATACATGTGATTATTAATCAATAAAAATTTTATACCATACGTCTAATATATTTATTTCATTCATGTGCAGGTATTTTTCTATGAAAATATTTTGGACCCGAAATGGATATTTGTCATACATTATGATCCAAGATTAAGGCATGTATTTGACAATGCATTAGTGGATACTGAGCAAAACCATGATGGCCAACAAAATGAGAGAGAGGGATTAGAGAACATCGAAGAAATTGACATTCATGATGATGTTGAAGATGGTTATGTTCAGGGACAAGAAGACAACAATCTAGAGTTAGATGATGTTATGGAAGACAAAATTAAGGATGGTATAGAAAATGATGATCCAAATACATCTGGTAACAATATAGATGGTCTACAGTCAAATTTTAATGATGATGAAGATGATGCAGGTCAAGATGAGGATGATGATAATATTAAATACTTGAAAAAACATATGAACATTGACAATCATACACTGAATGACATTGTAGAAGACAATAATGTTAATGACCAAGACTTCTAAATTTTTAGAATTTGCAATTCATGTTTAAAAAAGGATGATTCTTATGATATAAACTTTGAAATGATTTAGTAATATTATTTGTGTTGATACAAATTACCTATTACAATATCCTTAAATTGTTCAATCTTTGGTATGAATTGTTGGAAAAAAAACTAGGATTACTTGGATACAATTTCCTTTTCATTGCTTTATATTTTTCTTGAATGTCAAGGTCTCAACCTAATCCTCATTTTGCACTAAGAAGAAACCTTAGGATTAACTCTACAATGGCCTCGATTCATTGCGAGGAAGTTATGATTGAGTATTTGATGGCTGCTACATATTTTAATGGGGAAGATGTTTTTCATCATGATGCACATGTTGTGTTGATAACTAAGAGGGGGAGTGAATCAGTTATCTTTAATTAATTGAATTTCTTATCTTCTTTAACAGTTAGTGCAATATCAAATCATATAATCATACATAACCATGGAAGCAGAAAAAAACTCAACACACATGACACAATATTTTTGATGTGGAAAACCCTGTTAAGGGAAAAAACCACTGGGTGATTAACCTAAGATTGTATTCTCTGTTAAAAGAATAAGTTAGTACAAAATGACACTTGCCAATTAGGGCTCACTACCTACAATAGTTTATAGAAGGAAGCCAGGTACTTGAACTAATGAGAAGCATCCACCTATGCTTAGGTTCAGTTCTGATTAAGCTCAATATACTGATCTACTGCACTTCATTCTTCCTCTACCTTAATGCTACTGTTCTATCGCATACTGGACCTCTATTTCTATTTCCACACTATTCTCTACTCTTTTTTCCACTTCACAATACACCACTCACACCTTCATACCGAAATCAATCTGGTATATATATACCGCATCAATGATTTCAATCATCTTTCTAGTTGGCATCCAAAAAACTCAAGATATTTCCAAACTCTGGTCTATTGGCTGAATCCATACTTATTAAGTGATGTGTATCAAAAGATAGTTATAGAAGTCATCAATCATGTCGGCCAGTCATGAATGATACCTTAAGAACCTTGATCACCATCAATATCTCATCTGGATTAAGGTCTGATGCTCTGCCGGTTAGTTCTTCCTCTATCTACTCTACCAAACAGGAACCCAATACTCAGGTGCTCATATCTCTTTACTTTTTCATCACTGGATGCTCAATCCTTGGAATCTATCAGTTAAGATACTTATCTTGACTTCCCTAAGTCTACACTTTATTGAGATACTTCCTCTGAGAGATCCGGACCTGATTGTCAGACCTTGTTGCATGCTTTGTTCTTGGTCACCAGACCAAAATACTCTTCAATCTGACTTCTGGTATAGACACACCATGTCCTGTGGATGTGTGGGATGGACTTTGTTGCCATCAATGACAACACTCATGAAGCCACACAGTGTCTCTTGCCAACAATCTCCCCCTTTGGCATTGATGGCAACACTTAGTGAAAAATGACTAAGTGTCACACTACACTCCCCCTTGGATGATCCTCTGTTCTAATGTACACTTTTACCGGAGCTTCCCCTTAGCTAGATTCCATGTTTTTCACTACTCCTCACTCCCCTTTTGACATCAATGGCAAAGGGTAGGGTCCGCACACCAAAATTTCTAAAAACAATCTATACTTGGCCACATAAACATATATACATGTTTTACTTACATATACTGAATTATATTTGCAAAAGTTGTCTTCAACTGGACAAATTTTGTTGCCCAACTCTTCTTCATCCTATCCAAAATTGAGATGTGACCACTCAATAGGAATGCAAAAGCTTCTGCCCTCTTTAGATCTATCGGATCACTGGTTCAGGCTGTGGTCTAAGCATCAGATAGGGCCTCATGCATTGCCTCTAATTTAGGGATAATTATCCCTCTAAGTTCACTTAACCTACTTATTCTATTTTTCTTCTCCTTCTCAAGCTTCTTTATTTCATTTATGACTGTAATAGTCTGACACTCTTGATTTATTATGGAAGAAGTGAGAGAATCAAAACTTTGAGATAAACTTGATAGTTTGCTCTCTTCTTCTTTCACCTTCTTGGTGATGTCTGCTATTACGGTGGACCAAGATAGACAAAATTTGTATAGATCACCACCATCTTTAAGAGCATTCTCTAGGCTCTTTATTCCAATATCCAAATTTCTCCTATCATTTGTTATTATCCCTTGTACTTTAGAGAATCTTTTTCCCAAAAATTCCTTCCAGACCTTTTCTTCAGCTGACTTCTCTAAGGAATCAAAATGTGTATTAACAGAATTTACAAGAGATTTTAGATTACCAGATGAGGAGGCCAAGAGATCCTTCTGAAAGGATGGCATGATCTTCTCCAATATACCAAATGCAATTACTATGAGCTCATAGTCTTCCATGTGAGATTTCAAAAGTTTTTCTTTTGCCTTTGCTTGAGGAAAGGATGCTATCTTCATGGTTTGAACCGGGGAGAGGGAATCAAAATTGAATGGTCCTTGGAGTACCTTTGGTTCATCCATTTCCATCATTTCTTTTGTCAGGATGTCCTTGACAGCTTCTGCAGTGTCTCTTGCCAGAGATAGAGTTTCCTTTCCTTCTGTGGCCTTAGCACTGTCACTTGTGGTCTTTTCAGTTTGACCCTCTTCTCTTCCCTTCACTTCTTCTTCTTAATTGATGCTCTGTTGTTTTCTATCTTTTCCTTCAATTCTGGAGTCTGCAGAGGGATCCGGAAGAGAGGTGTTTGCTTCTCCATGAACTTCCTCTTCTGAAACAGAGGAATCTAAGTCCTTAGATTTCTCTTTACTTGTCTCTTTTATCTCTTCTGCAACTATCTCAGTAGATTCTCCTTTGTCATCCATGGCAGAGGGTTCATCATCTAAGTCCTCTATGACAGGAATATTGAATCTTTTATAGGCATTCCAAAGGATCTCTTCAATCTCTTTAGCCACCTGATCAATCTCTCCAAGCATAAGTTTATTCATTCTGGCTTTGCTCTAGAACTCATCCTTGTAGTCTTCAAAGATCATGTTTATCTACATTGGAGTGATGGAGGGATAGAGTTGGATAGCAATTTGCTCCCAGATTTCTAGGTCTTTTGCCATGACATTATTCTTTCTTATTTCAAGTTCCTTTTCTAGACTTTTAGGAATCAAAGATATAATTTAAATGAATGCTTTGTTGTAGATGTTTAAATACCTAACTGTAGCTTCTTGTAGGATCTTCTGATCAGTTTCACTAGAATCATCATAAAACTCAGTCATTGGTTTCAAGTTCCCATCCACAGTGACTGATTTGATGATATCATCAATGCGGAGAGTAGGCTTTTCAACAAATTCCTCTACCATCTCTTCTTTGTCTTGAGTGGTAGAGGGTTCACCGGATGTTTTCTTCTTCTTCTTCATTTTCTTGATTTCCTCATTGGTTTTAGTTTCTTCATCATCCTTCTGACTTGTATAGGATCTTGTTGCCTTTTTCTTTGTTCTCTTCTCTCCCTTTCTGAATTTCTTGACTTCCATTTTTTATGCCTTTTGGCTCTTAGAGGTGGCAAGTGCAGAGCTCTTGGAGGATCTGGTCTGGGAGGGGGCTTGCACCAGAGCACTTTCTTTTTTAGTTTCTTGCCTTTCTTTCTCTACCCTTTCCATCTTCTCTTTGTTTGCATCAATTGCCTCCTTTGAAATTCCATGCCTCTTGAAAAATTCTTCTACTTCCCTCCTTACTTTTCTCTTGATCTCAGGCTGTCTTAGTTCAATATGAACTTTTACACTTAGCTCTTGGTAGGTTCCAAACCTTTCAGCTTTATGGTCCTTGGGCTGACTCAGCAAATGTTGGATGTGCAGTTCTAGGATTTTCTAATAGTTGGCTCAGAAGAGGGGGGTGAATCAGTTATCTTTAATTAATTATCTTTCTTGTCTTCTTTAACAGTTAGTGCAATATCAAATCATATAAGCATACATAACCATGGAAGCATAAATAAACTCAACACACATGACACAATATTTTTGACGTGGAAAACCTTGTTAAGGGAAAAAACCATGGGGTGATTAACCCAAGATTATATTCTCTATTAAAAGAATAAGGTAGTACAAAATGGCACTTGCCAATTAGGGTTCACTGCCTGAGCACACTGCTCACATGAGGCTCACTGCCTACAGTAGTTTATAGAAGGAAGCCAAGTACTTGAACTAATGAGAAGCATCCACCTATGCTTAGGTTCAGTTCTGGTTAAGCTTAATATACTAATCTACTGCACTTCATTCTTCCTCTACCTTAGTGCTATTGTTCTGTCACATACCAGATGTCTATTTCTATTTCCACATTGTTCTCTACTCCTCTTCCCACTTCACAATACACCACTCACAACTTCATACCGAAATCAATCTAGTATATATATATCCGCATCAATGATTTCAATCATCTTTCTAGTTGGCATCTGGAAAACTCAAGATATTTCCAAACTCTAGTCTGTCGGTTGAATCCATGCTTACTAATGATGCGTATCAAAAAGATAGTTATAGAAGTCATCAATCATGTCGGCGAGTCATGAATGATACCTTAATAACCTTTATCACCATCAATATCTCATCTGGATTAAGGTCTAATGCTCTGCTGGTTAGTTCTTCCTCTGTCTACTCTACCAAACAGGAACCCAATACTTAGGTTCTCATATATCTTCACTCTTTCATCACTAGAGGCTCAATCCTTGGAATCTATCAGTCAAGATACTCATCTTGACTTCCCTAATTCTATACTTTACTGAGATACTTCCTCTGAGAGATCCGTACCTAATTATCGGACCTTGTTGCATGCTTTGTTTTTGGTCACAGGACCAAAATACTCTTCAATCTAACTTTTGGTATAGACACACCATGTCCTGCGGATGTGTGGGATGGACTTTGTTTTCATCAATGACAACACTCATGAAGCCACACAATCTCTCTTGCCAACATGTTGCACATATGGATAGGTAATACATGAATCTTACTACACAAATACGTATATCAGACTTAAGGTTGTAACTTAAAGGATCGGCAACTGGCAACAAATGCTCAACCTAAGAACATAACAATAGATTAATGTTTTCTATAAATCTTTAAACCCTACTCCTAAAAGAGAAAAACAAAATTGGATTTTGAAAATATATATAAGGGAATGATTTTCAAAAAAAAATGACAGGTGCCTGCCACATGAGGAGTTTTTAATCTTTAATTATTTGTCATATATATCCTTAATTGTATCTATGTCATGTTATCTTGTGATAAGTACTTGAGTAAGACCATCAATGAAAAATGAAGTGGACATATTATCATCTATATTAGCTAATTGATTGCACAAATATTTCAATTTATCAATGATCTCATGTTTCTATTCATTTTCAACACTTTTAATAAAGACATCATGATCATAGTATTCTTCTTCATCAGTAGAATGCAACATGTGATCGTCATAGGAAGTAGGAGAAAGAGGTAGTCATGTTTGCAAGGTGAGGGTTTGACCTAGTACTTTGTTGAAAGGGACATAAGGATCCTAGATGTTTCTTAGGAATGCAAAATTAAAAGCACTGGGTTGTTTCCAACAAATGCAAACCACAAAAATCTCAAAATAAAAAATCAATCTTTTTTTATCCTAAACATAGGCATGGAAATTGAGAGTTCAAAAAAATGTAGGGAAACAAATCATACCCTATAATAGAAGATTTAAGTCCAATCCTAGATTTAATTAAACTTTAAAGTATAAGGAGTTGAGAGTAGAATAAAATATAGAGATATTAAGTAATTAAGATAGAGAAATGAAATAGTTGAGAAGAAATACAAAACTTATTTGATCTTTTTAGCATGATGTCAAATGTGAAGTGTGTGATTAACTAATGCATTATGAAAAAAATAATGAAAACTAGGATTTTCTACTAGAATAATGATCATGAGATTGTGGTAGTGATTAACTAATATTTTGCATTCCTTCTTTACTTGTCCTCTTTTTCCATATTTCCAAAACTTTACTCTTATCTTCCTAGGGATTATAGATTTTCCTCTTAACTTGGATTGATATTTATACCATTCCCCTTTAGATCCACTTTTGTCCTTGGGCCTTTGCAGAATATGCAAGGCATCCTTAGAACCTTCATCATTGAACTTTCTCCTCATATCTCCATTGAGCATAGTAACAATAAAGGATTCCATAGTCACCTTTGCAACACTACCATTTATAACAAGCATTATGTTCTCCTAATTTTTGGGTAAAGAAAAAAGGGAGATGATATATTTGTCTTCCTCATCAATTTTAACATTTATTAAACCTATGTGACTCAAAATCATATTAAAGGTGTTAGAATGTTCTACAATAGAATCACCTGCCTTCATTTTTAAATAATATAAACATCTTTTGAGATATAATCTCTCTCTCTCTAACCTATCTACCTCCTAGTTTAATCCTTTTCCATCTAGCTTTCCTAGCTAGTTTTCCTTTTCCTTTCCAATTTCCCTTTAGATCCCACCAATTTTTCCTTATTTTACTATTTTCCACCTCTCTTATCATCATTCTTCCCATCCAATGAACTTTAGTTTTATCTTGTTTCTATTTCATCATACCAATTTATATCCTCATCCCTCTTTTCATGTCCTAGTTTTCTTGTTTCCATTTGCTTTATTGATAAGGGAGACAGATAGAGGCAAAGAGGAAGAGACTAGAGAGAGGGAGAGAGTCCTAGTTTTCTTGTTCATTTCTTTCATCGTTAAGGGATAGGGAGAATTAATAGAAGGGAGAGATAGGAAGATATAGGTTGAATTATAGGGAGAGAGAGGCAAGAGATAGAGAGATTGGCAGAGATAGCTAGGTAGAGAGAGAGATAGAGAGGAGATAGATAGGGAGAGATATAAGAGGAGACAGAGGGGAGATAGAGGGAGATAGTGAGTGACCAGAGAGATGTCTAGAGAGATAGGGAGATAGAGGAATGATAGGGGAGAGAGGGGCAAGAGATATGGAGAGATAGAGAGGTAGAGAGAGGAGATAGATTGGGAGAGATAGAGGAGACAGAGGGTGAGATAGGGAGATGGAGAGTGAGTGAGATGTCTAGAGAGATTATAGGGAGAGAGATTGAGAGGTAAAGGGATGATAGAGAGTCAAGGGAGATAAGGGAGAGATATGGAGATAGAGGTTTAGGGTTTCTCAGGTTTAGGGTTTAGTGGTTAGGGGTTAGGGATTAGGGGCATTATTTAAGGGATTTAGAGAGAGAGACTTCTTTTGACATGCAACTGTAAACCCTGAATAATGCCCCAAAACCCTAAACCTGAGCAACCCTAAACCTCTAAACCTTAAATAATGCCCCTAAACCCTAACCCCTAACCCCTAACCCCTAACCCCTAAAACATATATAAACCCTAAATAATGCCCCTAAGTCCTGAGTCCTAACCCCTAAACCCTAAACCTAACAAACCCTAAACACTAAATCCAAGCAACCCTAAACCTCTATCTCCCTATCTCTATTGTTCCTCTACCTCTCAATCTCTCTCCCTATGTCTCTGGCCATGTCCCTCACTCTCCATATCCCTATCTCTTTTGGCTATGTCTCTAGCCATGTACCTCGCTCTCTATATCTGCCTATTGGTCGCCTCTCTCTAAACACTAAACTCTAAACCTCTAAACACTAATTAACCATAAACCCTAAATAATGATCCTAAACCTTAACCCATAACCCCTAAACCCTAAACCCCTATCTCCCTATCTCTATCATCCCTCTACCTCTCAATCCTTCTCTGACCTATCTCTCTAGATATCTCTCGCTTACTCTCTATCTCCCTATCTCTCCCATCTATGTCTCCTCTATCTCTACCTCTCTCTCTCTCTCTGTGTATCTAGCTATCTCCAAACCCAAGCATCCCTAAACCCCAAACCCCGAAACCCTAATTCCAAGCAACTCTAAACTTCTAACTCCCTATCTCTCCCCTATCTCCCTATCTCTATCATCCCTCTACCTCTCAATAATCTATCTCCATATGTCCCTAGCCATGTGCCTCATTCTCTATCTCCCTATCTCTCTCCATAGTCTCCTCTATATCTCCCTATCATTCCTCTCTCTTTATAAACCCTAAACCCTAAACCTCTAAAATTGAACCCCTAATCCCTAAACAATAAAGTCTAAACCCTAAATTATAATGCCCCTAAACCCTAACCCCTAAACTTGAGAAACCCTAAACTCCTAAACACCTAAACCCTAAACCTAAGTAACTGTAAACCTCTATCTCCTTATCTCTCCCCTCTCTCCCTATCGCCTTTGTCCCTCTACCTCTCAATTTCTCTCCCTATCTCTCTGGCCATATCCCTCACTCTCTATCTCCCTATCTCTCCCCTCGGTCACCTCTATATCTCCCTATTAGTCCTCTATCTCTCTCTAAACCCTAAACCCTAAACCTCTAAACCTTAACCACTAACCCCAAAACCATAAACCTTAAACCCTAAATAATACTCCTAAACCCAAGTAAACATAAATTAGGTGTTAAATTAGGTGCTACATTAGGCGCTAAGTTAGGTGGAGAATCAAGTGCTATACCAGGTGCTAAATTAGATGCTAACTTAGGCACTAAATTAGGAGCTAAAGTAGGTACTAAAGAAGGTGCCAAATTGGGCGTTAAAGTAGGTGTTAATTTAGGTGCTAAATTGGGTGTTAAAGTTAGCGCTAATTTTGGTGCTAAATTGTGTGCTGTAGGAGGCGCTAATTAGCACCTAAATTAATGCCTACTTGATCTGATCAGTGCAAAAAATGCCAAAAATAGCACCATCCCGATAAATAGCGCTGACTTTTTCAAAAAATTGGAGAAAAATACATTAAAACAGTGGGTGGAAGCAAAAAATGGAGCAAAAAAGGGAGCTAATCATAGGGATTTGTTGTAGTGGTTCTTGAGTGCTTCACTGGATTCTTGGAATTATTTATGGCACTTGTATTGTCACACAAGATTGTAATTAGATCTTCATAAACAACTCTTATATCCTTAAAAGTCTGCTTCATCCATAACACTTGAGTACAACAACATGCTACTACAATATACTCTGCTTCTACAATTGACAAAGAGATTGAGTCTTATTTCTTGCTCACCGATGAAAACAATCTATTTCCTAAGAAGAAGGCACCTCTACTTGTACTTTTCCTTTCATCAACATCTCTGGCCTAGTCAACATCTATATAAGCACTAAGAGTAAAATCATTATCCTTTGGATACCATAACCCATGATCTAGAGTGCTTTTAAATACCTTAGGATTCTCTTTACTATCATCACATGTGATTCTCTTAGATCAGCTTGAAATCTTGCAACAAGACAAACTACATGCATAATATCAAGTCTGGTTTGAGTTAGATAAAGTAATCCTCCAATTATGGATCTATACTTTTTTTTATCAGTCTTGGGTGATTCATTAGTTTTTCTCAATTTGCATCCAGCCACCCTGGGAGTACATATGGGTTTAGAGTCTTCCATCCCAAACTTATTTAACAACACTTTCACATACTTAGACTGAGATATGAAAATTCCTTTATTTGATTTATTGATTTGCAGACCTAGAAAGAAATTCATCTCACCAAACATAGACATCTCAAACTCTTTCTGCATTTCACCAACAAATTTCATACACATACCTTCATTTCCTCCAAAGATGATATCATCAACAAAGACTTCAAAAATCAAAATTTGATCATCATTAATCTTGAAATAAAGATTACTGTCAGCAATGCCTTTATTGAATCCTAACTACAATAAGCACTTATCTAACCTTGCATACCATGCCCTAGGAGATTGCTTGAGTCCATATAATGCTTTCTTCAACCTGCATACCATATCACCTTGATTTGATAGTGGGAATCCTTCTGGTTGCTCAATGTAGACTTCCTCTTCTAACTCACCATTCAGGAATGTAGACTTCACATCCATCTGATACACTTTGAAGTTTTTGTGAGCTGGAAATGCTAGAAATATTCCAATTGCTTCAATCTGAGCTACTGTAGCAAAAGTCTCTTCAAAATCTATTCCTTCAATTTGATAATATCCTTTACACACAAGTCTTTCTTTATTCCTTACAACTTCTCCATTTTCATTCAGCTTATTCCTAAAGACCCATTTAGTTCCAATAATATTTTTGTCAGCAGGTCTAGGAACTAATTCCCAAGTTTCATTCTTCTCTATCTACATTATTTCTTCTTCCATTGCCTTAACCCAATTATCATCATTGTAGGCTTCATTCATGGTTTTTGGTTCAACTGTAGAGAGAAAATAGTAATTCACTTGTTCTTTTGTAGCTCATTTCCTTGTTAGTAATCCTTTCTCTTTGTCTCCAATAATTTGATTTTTAGAGTGATTGATTCTTACATACCTGGGAGTCTTAACAATTTTTGGAGCCTTTTCTTCTTCGCTTTGATTGTCTTCTTGTTCAACTTTTTCCTCATAAGTTATATCAATAGGTTCATCTAACTCATAGCCATTTTGATATGATGTTTTTCCTTTGCCTTCATCCACCTTCACATTTGCACTCTCCACAACCTTTTTCAACCTTTTGGTGTAGCACCGGTAGGCCTTACTCTTGGTAGAGTATCCAAGGAAGATTCCTTCATTACATCTTGCATCAAATTTCCCTAGGTCTTCAACTCTTCTGATATAGCACTTGCTTCCAAAGACTTTGAAGCATCTTACTATTGGATTCTTCCATACCACTATTCATAAGGGGTTTTAGTACCATTACTTTTCACTTGAACTCTATTTTGAATGTAGACGGCAGTATGTATAGCTTCTTTCCAGAAAGCTTTTGGTAGGCCTCCTTCGTTCATCATTGTTCTGGTAGCTTCTTGAACTATCTGATTCTTCCTTTCCACAACTCCATTTTGTTGAGGAGTCCTAGGTGTAGACAACTTTCTCTTTATTCCTTGCTCTTCATAGAAATTGTTGAATTCATTTGATGTGAACTCACCTCCCCTATCAAACCTCAAGCATTTGATTTTCAGTTCTATTTCATTCTCAACCATTGCCTTGAAGGATTTGAACTTCCCTAGGGCTTCAGATTTGTCTCTTAGAAAAGTAACCCAAATCATTCTAGAATTATCATCAATAAGCAACATGGACTACCTGTGACCTTGTAGACTTCTTATCCTTATAGGACCACATAGATCTGTATGAACTAGATCCAGCAAACTAGAAGAAAATTGCTCTTTACTCTTGAAACTTGTTCTTGTCTACTTCCCCAACTAGCATTATTTGCAAATAGTATTGGTAGGTTTCAGAAGTTTTGGTAAGTCTCTCACGGTCTGACCTGAACTTATCTTTACCAAATTATCAAAATTTATAAGACACAACCTTCTATGCCACAACCAACTCTCATCTGTTTGGGCTAATAAATAGTAATCATTAGTCCCTCTTAGTTGATAGATGTTACCTCTCATCTTCTTACTAGTAGCAATCATAGTTCCTGAGCTTTCCATGATCTTGCATCCATTGTCTTTGAATCTCATATCATAACCTTTGTCACACATTTGACCAATGCTCAAAAGATTGTGCTTCAATCCTTTCACATTTAGGACATTGTTAGTATTATACTTTCCATCAAATGAAATAGATCCTTTTCCACAAATCTTACCAGTTGCATTGTCTCCAAACCTAACTAGCCCTCCATCATACTTTTCCAATCTTACAAACTTACTTTTGTCACCAGTCATGTGATGTGAACATCCACTATCAATAATCCATTCATTCTTGTCTTTCTCAACCTAAACAGCCAAAGCACTTTCTTCCAATGGTTTTTCTTCCTTCACATAGCTAGAAAGATTAGTAGACATAGATTCTTCTTTGATATAAATAAATAGGCATTCATTTGCACTAGTACTAGCACCATCAGATTCATCATTATTCACACCTTCATCATCAAAATCTCTAACATAGTAACATTTCTTTAGAGCTCTAGGCATGTCTTCAAATCATTTTCTATTCCTGTCAATTCTTTTAGGACATCTGGAAGCATAATGACCTACTTTACGACATCAGAAACATTTGAAAGGTAATTTGCCTTTGAACTTACCAGAACCTCTTTGTAATTTGTCAACAAAGTTGGCTTCAATTTCATCAAACTCATCGTCAGGTTGCACTTTGTACTTTTCTGCTCTGGAGATATTCTCTGAAGTACTCACTTTGAAAGTAGTTTCTACTTTTGGCATAGCATCACCAAACTCTCTCATTTCAAAAGCAGTAATCTTACCAAGCAACTGATCCTTATTAATCTTTTTCATTGTCATTATTTCTTCAATTGTAGCTACCCTGTGAGCATAGGATTTAGGTAATGACCTAAGAATTTTCATCACAACTTTAGTTTCATCAACAGTTCCTCCCATTCCTTTGATTCCAGTAACAAGTTCATCAAACTTTTGCATGAAGGATGTTATGTTTTCATCTTCTCACATCTTAAGACCTTCATATTTGGCTTTTAGTCCCTGTAATTTGGCACTCTTTATAGATTCATCTCCTTCATACATATTACTTAGCTTATCCCAAACTTCTTTATCAGACACATAATCCATGACCTTTATTAAATCAGAGTCAGTCAATGCACTCAACAGAGCATCTCTACTTTTATATTTATCTCATATTCTTTGATTTCATCTTCAGTTGTCAAACCATTCTCTGGCATGGTATAATCAGTCTGTGTTGCTTGCCATACTTTATAACCAATACAAAGTAGATGGCTTTTCATGCAAATATTCCAAGTTGCATAATTCATCCCATCGAACTGTAGAGCCTCCTTCTTGTAAGACATCTTGGATCTACCTCAAGCTGTTAAGCTTACCACTGAGGAACTTAGCTCTAATACCAATTGTTGAAATACATAGGACAACTAAGAGGGGGGTGAATCAGTTGTCACAAAAACTTAACTTTATAAATCATCAACTACTTAATTATTGATAATCAGATTTAACCATGAAAGCATGAAAGCATAATCTGAATCATAATCATACATTCAACACTGTAGACACCAAATTTTTATGTGGAAAACCCTAAAAAGGAAAAACCACAGTGGGTGTTAACCCACATAAAATATATAAGTTATATCAATACCAAAAAATAGAGGTTCACTACCCAAATTGCTCACTACAAAGAATGGCTCACTGCCAAAGGGTGGCTCATTGCCAAAAGGTGGCTCACTGCCAAAGGGTGGCTCACTGCTAAGGGGTGGCTCACTGCCAAATATGGTGAACTGATTGAATAGCATCTACTCCATGTCTAGGTTTAGTTCCATTGAAGCACAATATAACTTCTCTGCTCTGCTCTTTCACACCTTCACACTTATCTCTTCATATTATCTCACTCATCACACTTTTGCAATTCCATTACAAGTCTTTATACAAGTCATCATCCTTGGAATGTACATCAAGGTCGGAAATACATTCATCAACTATTGGAGAAATCTCCAACATCAGAATTACAAGAACATACATAAAAATAGGTCTAGAGATAACACAAAAATTAGCTAAGGGAAAGATGTATGCCAATCATGCCATGCCTTAGTTGGGACTCAAATGTAATTCTTCATGCCACGACACACTTCCACAATCTTCAAGGCATCTCCGTAATTAGTGAAATCAACCAATTGACAAAGATTGGTGAGAACACTAGGTCTCCTAAGAACATTCTTCATTCACACTCCAATTTTCACTTTGTGGACCAATCCAAGAGTAGGAACATGATTAGGAGACATCCACAAGCACATTGAAATCATCAAGAAACAACCACACAACTTCTAACCACTTTGTCAATAAGATTCATCAAACTGGATCACAAGAACACACTGTCAGCCACTATCATAAGGAAACAATAGCTTGTAGACCACCAAATCATGAACCATTGTAGTAAAAATAACTTATCATCATTCTAGACTTAACTCTAGAACTGTAAACAAAAATAGTTCAATGCGGAGGAATACGGAGCATAATACTTTCTCCCTGTCACTACCAAACATAGAGAAAAAGTTGTTTTCACTCTGATGAACATAACTCACTCAAATCTTCATACCGGAGGCTCAAACTCAGAACATAGCATCTTCAGATGTGCCTCTAAATAACTTCCATTCCACATAAAAAGATATTTATCTTTTAGGAAATGCAGAGCAATCTACTGGACTATTCTTCTATAATACACAAGAAAATCTGTAACACACTGTTTCCACCGAAGGAGCAAATTTTCTCAATATCCTGAATATCTAGATCTCCAATACTTACATAGGCAAATACAAAGCATCTAACTCATTACAATCAAGCATCAAAACAAGAGTACATTTTACACTAATGACATCACTGATATGTTGACATGAATGACAACACTGATTAGGCACATACTTGCAACACTTCTTCCCTGTCAGAATCTACTAACACAAATGGGGCGGGTGGATGTACTCGCAGGTACTCCATTACCTCCTCTCGTCCCATAGTAGATGCCTTACGAACAAATCCAAAGGGCATGTCTCAATGAGAGGAGGGTTTATCGAGTTTAACAATTGTGAGGGTATTTTTTTTCTCTGTTTCTTGCATCCATTTCTCTCTCTCAAGTTGAATGCGCTTAAGTGTGTTAGCGAGGGTTTCATAATCAGTAAGCCAAACCATCCTAGCATACCTTACTGGTTCAATGTTTTCGTAAGGGGTTTCTTTCCTTACATTATTTCTAGTCTTGCTCTTAGTTTTTTTTTCCTGGCTCATTTATGTGTTCTTTTCCCTGCCATTCTGGCACAAGAACAAAATTGATGTTAGTTTATCTATTATTTAGTGAAATTCTTTGTAATGAGCTATGAGGTCCAAGTGTTGAACCTGGTTTTCTCTTATACCACATGTAACATACACCCCATATATCAGATAAATATATTAATAAATTTAAAGATAGGAAATTCAATAGTGCACTCATTAGATCATGCTTAACATAAAAAAATGACCATCCATCATAATGATATCAAGAAGTAAAACTTATTTCACTAACTCCATATAAGTGAATCACTATGAGATCACTAGTTACGTAATGCATACCTGCAATAGGCAATAGTAATGTCATAATATTGTATATTTTCAATGATTACACTAGTAATCTATTAAGATAAGAATAAATCATAGATCATAATGTAATAAAGCTAGACAATTCGACCCACATCTTACTTTACCTAAGTAATTAGTTTAGTAGTTAATCTCTCACCAAAATATTAAGAATTCACAAACACAAATGTGGACCCATTCCTAGGGCCAAACCTACACCTCGGGGGATCATCTTAGATGACCTCACCTATGTGAAAGTGCAGAGGCTTTGTAGTTTGAAACACAACTCTCTGTCCTTACTTGTCTTTCAAGTAATAGATAAATGTACTATGTACACTAGGTCTCCACACATTTAAATCTTAGAAGATCTATAAATTTTAATGTGTAAGTAATAGAAATCAATGACTATATCTCAAGAATGTCTTATAATTTCACCATGATATCCTGACATTCAACTAGAAGGATAAATGTATCCGAAAAAAAAGTCCATAACTATCATTAAGTCCTTAAGTTAAATTTAAAATAATGTAATTATAGGGTAATAGATTTACTAATTAATCTGTCAAGGAGGTTAATCCAAATGACAACATAATTTTCTGATTCCATTTAATACTAGGTGATGGTGGAAATAATGTCTCACCATCTCACCACGATGAAGTTTGGACTAGATTATCACCTAGTTAACACATATAAGCTCTCCCTTAAACTAGGGGTAAATAATTCACAATATCATAATCATCAACAAATTTTATTTTTAAAAGTTAACATGCACATAAAGAGGCTCGACAACAATGCATTATCATGTAGTCAGTGATTATCAAGACCATGAAATAAATGTTCTATCAACAACATGAACATTTAGACATTCTCAATAGTAACAAATTAAAAAGCTTACACATAATTATAATACAATTCTATATTAGATATTATGTACAAAATAGGCATTTAACAATTAGATGGTTTATGGAAATAACATATATCATCAATGTTTTAAGTTTAGGTGCAAAAAAATGACAGTTATCTTTCATTGACTTAAATATTGGTAACCAACATCTATATATGCTATACAAATGGTAACCTAAACATGACTTATGAATATTTTTGACATACTTCTAAAATCAATGGAAGAAGCACTATCACACTCTATAATTACAATTGGTAAGGCAATCTATTTAATTTCAAGTCTTGTTTGCTAATATCGTTCTTTTAAAAAGTATCCTAATATGGGTTTATTCTCAAATGTTTAAATCAAAATAAGTAAATGACCTATTAGGCTTGTCCTTATAGCTTAATTGATAACTCCATCATTCTTCTATTATTATATAAATCCTCTAGAGTAATTTGCTCATAACAAGATATGAGCAACCTAAGTTTGATATATTACTCAAGATATTCATAATCATCTCGATGATATAAACATTTTTAGATAATTACTCTAATTTCCGACTTTCCCTAATAAAAGGTAAGTCTTTAGATTTAAACCATACTTTTTATTTATCCCTTAACAAGTAGAGTTACTCATTTTCTCATTTACCTTATTTAATGCATTTAAGTAATAATGTTTACCCTTTTACAATGCATTTACGTAAATACTTCTTATCCTTTCATAATACATTTAAGTAAATAATATTTACCCTCTACAAAAGCATTTAAGTAAATAATGTTTACCCTCTACAAATGTTTCATTTGCCTAGCTTAAAATTCCTTCTAAAATTCCTTTCTAAACAATTACATTGTAAGTAAACATTTATAAATGACTATATGTTAAAAATAAAAGATATATGATTTGTTTTATTAACATAAATCTTTTTTTAATTCTAGATGTATGCAAATAGAAATTACTAAATAAACTACAACAGCTGGATATCTTTTCTAACATCATACTTTAAATCATAAAACAAGTTTTCTTGGATTGAATTTTGTTTGCAAGCTTAGGCGCCTCTAATGGAGGGAACATTCTCAATCGCATGAGCTTTGTTAAAATAGTTAATATATTCCTTTAATTTTTATTTGGAATGCAACTTAGGGTTGCATGGAGGTGCCTGCAAGTAGTTTTTCCTCACAGTGTTCCCTATATTTTTGGCCCAAACTATAATCTACAGTAAATGCACAAAAGGATACGTTCAAAGGCTTTTAAAAATATTTCAAGAAAATGCAATTGGCAGGTGTAAAACCAAGTTCCACAGCCTTTACCAGCATCCTCCCTACCTATGCCAAAATAGGCATTTAGAACAGGGTATGGTTATGCATCAAAGCATAATAAAATAGATTTTTTATCAGATGTTGAAATTGCAAGTGCCTTGGTAGACAATGCACCTGAACTATTCCATGAAATGCCTCAAGAAATGTGATCTCATTGAAAGCCATGATTATAGGATATGTTTGATATGGTTTTTGTTTAAAAATATTTATAACTTTAAGCCAATACAACTTGTAGTTGTAGGGTATTGTAGTGGTTTAAAATTCTAGCAGAGTCCTCCTAAAATTTACATACATAGCTTCCTAACGAAAAAATTAGTATTATTTGTGCAGTATAAAACAAATGCATTTCTACTTAATTTATTCCATTAATATACATAAAAATTCTCTATATGCACAATAGAAAATTTGATGCCCTGAAGGGAATAACTCAGCCAAGGTCCTATTTAAGTCACATGCCTTGCTCAGTTCGCTAAAAGCCCCACTTTCCTCTGCATTCTATATTCTTCCTCTTCCCCTCTGAAATTCCTTTTAATATTTTTCTCTTTATTAAAGGACTCTCTTCCACTCTTTTCTAAGTTCTAGATGTCCTCTTCTTTAATAGAAAAGTGTCGAGTATATTATTTATGAATTTTTCAAAACTATGTTTCAGCCACACGCAAGGAAGCCTACCAGATGTTAATGGGGAAAGGCCAATGCTGGCAGCAAGTTCTAAGTTTAATTTAAAATTTAATTCCTTTCTTTAGTGAAAAAGACTCTTCCCTCATTTTAATATATGCTGATGGAATGAGGTTTCTTGTTGGGCTACATGTGTCCAATTAAAACAAAAAATAATGAAAACCATAGTTACTTATTTACTTAAAACATCCTTAGTTATTAGCCACATTATGGATTTACAAGATAAAAATTAAAGAGATTATTTACTTAATATTACACATATAATATATATTTTATATATTTTTATACACATATATTTTTTGGATTGAAAATTGAGCACTAATTATATTCAAAATGAAAGATTGATTATATCATTGCGGTTAAGAAGACCACATCAAAATTTAGGTTGCAGCTTCAGTCAATCCAAAAAACACATGTTTTCACTAATACATACGATCAGTTTTGTAATTTTTCAAAACTAAAGTATATACATATGATTAGCTCTCTCATTGCTACTTCCTCTTTCTGTCACATTATTATCATCACCTGAATCCCGGTTCTGTTCTATTTCCATTTCCTCACCTGCATCCCTATTTAGATCAATTGCTAATCCCTCTTTTTCCACCTCTACATATTGGTAGTAGAAGCCTTGACTGTCATCTAGTTCTTTTCTGCACCTCTCTTCTTTTGAACTCACCTTCCTAAACTCCTACCTTGGGTCTTCATAGTAATCTATTTCATGATCCTAAATGTGCAAATTATTATCATTGTTATTACAAGAGTCCATACCAAATATAGCTCCAATGCTTGGTGAGTTCCTCATCTATTCAGTACTCAGGCTAAAGTTCTTCCTTGTATTCTCCCATTGTTTATGTATCTCACTTTTTTCTATCTTTCTCTATTTCTGTTTACCCTACAGTGCCTAGAAATCTGTGTACACATTGTAGAATCTTTGGTCAAATTTCCATATGTTTCTAGCACAAAACTCAGTCTCTTTTATATCTTCTTTATAGAACATAGTGACTATGTCTATCAGCTCCTTAAACTTGTTTATAGATATCTCCATAGCCACCATTATGTTAGGGTTAGCCGGCAGAAGATATCAATTAAATGCAAATAAAGATTAAACAGAGAAATAGAAATACACAGAAATAATAATAGCGAGAGACAAGTTTTAACGTGGTTCACCCAAACTCAGGCTACATCCACCAAACAGAGAGTCTAATATTATTATCCAGTAAATCAAACTGATTACAATCAGCAATCCCTGCAACTCAATACCACTGCAAAATGCTACAATACAATATCAAAACCCTAACCCTTAGCCACTTTTTATCAAGCTTTTTGTCGGTTACAAAATAGGGTTTTCTTATGTCGGTCAATAAAAAATTAACTCCCGGTGCATTATAAAATAATAAAAAACCGTGTGAGGTTTCGGGGGCATTGCCCCCGAGCCCCCACGGTGGCGCTGCCCCTCAACCCCGCCCTGTATCATGACAGGGAATGCACCAGGGGCGCTGCCCCTAGACCCCGCAAGGGGCGCTGCCCCCAAACCCCCGCAAGGGGCACTGCCCCTTGACCCCGTAGGAATTTGGGGGGAAACCGCGCCGATAAAAGTGGGGTAAATATAACCTCTAAGTCTGATTAGGCTCCATATAACAACACATTACCTGTTCAAAGAAATTGTAAGAGGTGAGACTTAAGAAAGTCCCAGTGAGTGATCTCTCCCTGTCCTAGAACCTTTCTTCATTCCTTTTTTTTCCAAATAAACCACAAGATTTCAGTTGACATGACAAACCAAAATGTGTTAGCTTTCAATTTAAGACCATCAATGAATCCACATAAAATTTTCTTTCTATTTGATAACACAGTTGGACTCCACATATGAATATTTCCCATAAAAAATACCAAATCTTTTTAGCATATAAACAGTCAAAAAAGATATGAGACACAGACTCAGAGACATTGCATAAAGGGCACAAGACATTGTCTACACCAAAACACAATTTATTTAGGATTAACAACCATCTGAAACAGACTTTTTTGGGTTCTAAAATTTTGGACCACAATAGTTTAAAGACCTTGGATAGAACTTGGTGCCCCATGGTGTCACCCCAAGTTGCAAGGATGTGCTGGAAAATTTCTTTGGAATTGGAAAGCATTTTATATATCATTTTTGGCTACACATTCAAAAATATGGTCCCATCCACCCATTTTAGCTTCTCAATGCTTTCCAATTCTACAATGGACACCTTCGACTGAAATTTACTCATCAATGCTTTATTTAGTGTGGAACAGGTTCTAAATTGGTTCTTGTTTAGATGAAACTATTCTTTTATTCTTAACCATGTTTTGGGAGAACGTTCATCATAGAGATCTTTCAGGTTAATTAGGCCTTTTCATTACATAGCCTAGTAGAACAGCCTTGCAATAAGGCTAGATTTTTACCCTTGTGTTTCACATTCCACCAAATGGATCTATGCCCCCATACACTATTATTCTCCAAGTTAACAACTTCTCTACCCATGACAAGATCCTTAGCATGTTCCCATGTTTTCCATATACTCCCAAAAATTGTAGATCCACTAGGCTTAGACTTGAAATCCCCTAACAAGGCATCATGAAATTGCAACTTTCCCCATCTCTTCTTGTTCCCCAGAGTAGAGCTCTCAATATTGTTTCTGACCAATACCTTCCAAGGCTCATCACCATCTAAGGAATTGACTATCCACTTTGTTGCCAGAGAAACACCCTATATTTTCAAGTCCTTGAGACGCAACCCTTCTAAATCCTTAGTGAGACAAGGCCACTCCCATCTGACAAGATGCTTTTTACTTTTCCCCTTTCCATCAGACCACAATAAACTTTTAATCAGTCTATGAATGACCTCAAACTGATAGTTGACAAAGAGCCACATTGAGGAGTAAAAGATTGAATAGGCAGAAAGGATCTTTTAACAAACTTGCACCTTGCCTGCCAGTCAAAGATGTATTCTATTCCAACTTATTACTTTCATTTTAATATTAGAAAAGAGCCAATCCCACATAAGACTCAAATATGGGAAAATGGCAAAGGGGATCCTAAGAAACCTAACCTGCTATGTTGGTTCCCCCACTGCCATTTGCTAGAATCAAGCTAGGCGGGAACAGACTGATCCCAAGTCAAAAGGATAGATTTAGTAGAGGAAATTTTAGCCCCAGAGGCTAAACAAAAAATCTCTAATACCTTGTCCAACCTTTCCAATTCATAATTATTAACTCTTGGAAAAAGAGCAGTATCATTTGCAAATTGCACCTTTAACAATCTATCTCCATTAGGCAAGGAAATACCTTCAATTATGCCTTCAATTAGATTTGTTCTTAATATATAATAGAGGGCTTCCAATGCAATCAAAAATAAGGAGGGAGCAAGGGGGCAACCTTGTCTAATAGATCTACCCATTTTGAAAGGAGAAGATAGTTCACCATTAACCTCAACTTGTGCAGAAGCATCTTGAAACAACATTTCTACCATCTTGCAAAAGACTTCAGGGAAACCAATGGCTCTTAGAATTTTTAAGATAAAAGACCATTCAAAATGGTCATAATCCTTTTCAAAATCAAGGAGGAGTATGTCATCATTTTGATTGGTCTCATTTGCCCAATGAAGAGCTTCCCAACTTGTAAAAATGTTTTCCAATATATATCTACCTTTTATGAAACCTATTTGGGTTGAATTAATAATCTCTGAAAGAATCTCTCTCACTCTAAGAGCCAACACCTTGGCAATTATTTTATAAGACACCTTTAATAATGTAATGGGTTTCCAACTTTTAATTTCAGTTTTGTCACCACCTTTAGGTAAGCGTTTGATGATTCCTTTATTTATATCTTTTCCTAAAGTACCTTTCTCTATAGCCTCCTTGTAAAGCTCCAATAGATCATCCACAATCTAGTCCATGTTGGCTTTATTAAACTCAACCGGTAAGCCATCAGCCCCATGGGACTTCCCATTGGTCATAGACCTAATGGATGATTCAATTTCCTCTTTTGAAAGTTCTTTTTCTAGAGTCTTTGTCAACTCCTTATTTATTTTCTTCTTGCATATTTTGCAACAAAACTCTTGAGTTTCCTAGTAGCTAGGGTGATTATCTTTTACTTTGAATAATTTTTCATAGAAGCCCCTAAAGACCTCCAAGATTTCCTCTTATTTCCTTAGGCAATCTCCATTAACCACTATAGCTTCAATGTTTTCTTTTATGTTTTTATATTTAAGCAGGTTGAAGAAGTATTGTGTGCCTTTATCTCCATCTTCCAACCAATTCAATTTTGCTCTGATTTTGTCCCCTTGAGATTTTCTAACCTGGCACTTTCTTAAGATGTGTTTGACCTTCCCCAATTTCTCAATTAATTGATCATACTTTGGATTGTCCTGGAGTTTTTCTTCAACATGGACGAATTCTTCTTGTAACAAAGTTTATTGTCTTTTTCTGTCTAATGAATATTTTTCCCCATTATTTGGAAAACCGATTTACATGATTCTATCAACCTTCTATAGTAGAGGGAAACATCCTCATTTTTGTAAAGAGACAGATATTTCTCAAGGTTTTAATTTCATTCATATTGTCCTGATCTTTTAGCAAATCACAATTGAGCTTAAAAAAATTGCCTTTATTTATCCTAACCCTTTTCTCTTATTTTTTATTATTATTACTACCTTTATTGGGTGATGGTCAGATAGAGTATTAGGGATAACATGAATTTTATTCATTTCCTTCTCATTTTTGATCAAAAAGGTTTCCTTCTCCTCATATAATTTGTCCAGTCTACACTATATCCTTTTGTTTACCTTTTGAAAGTTAGACTAGGAGTACCAAATTCCCTTTATATTCTTCTTTTCTCCTTCTAGAAGGTCTACTAATTTCAACAATTTTTTCAACCTTTGCAAAAAGAATTTCTCATTGCCTTTCCACTCCATTGGGTTACCACCTTTTTTATCTTCCATTTGCTCTATCATGTTAAAATCCTCCCAATAACCCAAGGTACTTTATGTTGGCAAGAGACACTGCTATGAAGAAGACTAGAATGTTGCCATTGATGGAAACAAGGTAAAGAGGATACATTAGTATGACAAGAAGACATCCTTCCAAAAGATCAACTTGATTTGGCAACAAGGCACAAGAGTATTCAAGACCGGAAGGCGAAAATGACTAAGTATGGACAATGTTCTGGGTAAGGGATAGAAAGTGAATCAGTATGAATCTGCAGATGAAGACTGACAAATGCAATTTAGGTAGGATGACTCATAGCTAGTTGATGATGATATATTCCAGTGTGCAGGACATGACTTCCTCCAGAAGTCATTTGTAGAAAATGTCTAAGTCTAGATGAACATAAGTAAGATAGGGACAGTGTACAATGCAAAGTAAAAGAGTCTACATTCCTCCACAAGTGCATCTTTTTTTATGTGCTTCTGAGGTGTTGTAAACACTTGTATGAAGTGTCTAAATCTAGAGTTGTAAGATCTGAAGTCCACCAGAAAGATAGTTGCAAGTTGTTGAGTATTGCTACAGTGTTTGACAGAGTTTGAGTATGACCGAGTCTAAGTTCCTATGGTCCACATTATGCCGCTAAAGAATATTTTTCTCTGCTATTTTGAAGGTATGATTGGTGATGTCTAAGGATTCTTTGTCATGATTTTGAGCAAGCCATGTGGTCTGCAGTGAAAGTTATGATCTAACAGTTGAACTGAACCAATAGCAGTCTAAGTTTGAGGCCGACATGATAATTTGATTTATGTGTGGTAAGTTCTATTGATTAGAACTTTATCCTATGAGGTTCTCTAATTGAAGATGACATATGAGAAGGTGTTTTAAATGTTATTTGGGTCTGCTATGTATTTTGATGAATGGATTTGGCTAATAAGCTACAAGTTTATCAACTATATGCTTCATCTAAGTATGCCGACCTAACATGAAGATCTTAAGTGTTGCCAATATATATGGGATTAAATTTAGTGTTTGGAGTATGGATTGAGAATTTTAAATGTGCAAAAGTGTATTGTAGATGTGATTGATGCGAATATCAGAATAGCAAAGCAGAGATAGAAGATCAATAATGATGAAGACTCAAGATTTAATATTTAGTTGATAAATGACTACACCCTAGCATATTGACAGATGTTGTAGTATTTATGTTTCTTATGTAATTTCACTTGTACTTGGTAGTGAGCCTGGATGTAAGCAACCAGTAGGGTTTAATATCCCTCATTGTAATCTTTCTAGGTTTAGGGTTGAGGCAGTGAGCCTGCTAGACCTAGTTGTAATTCATGGCAGTGAGATAGCATGTTCTAGGCCCGTGGAGTGACCAAGCCTGAACATCACCTTTTGTAAAAGATTGCAATATATATTGAGAGCTATTCCTCTCCGTGGTTTTTCCCTCTCTTGGGTTTTCCACATAAAAATCTGGTGTCTATATGTCATGTTTATGTGGCTTGTATTTATGTGGTTACATTGCTTTTTGATTATCAAAGTTGGTATTTGGTTTAATTGTTTAAATCTCATAATACTGATTCACCCCTGTCTCTTAGTATTCAACTATTGGTATCAGAGCAAGGTTCCTTGGAAGAAGTCTAACATCTTGATGAAGATCTGGGGTAGTGTAATCATGACAAGATGAATATTTGGAAATTACGAAAGAAAAAAGGAACTAGAAGCAACTCTTATTGATCTTGAAAAATCTGAGGCATAAATCAGGGATCTAAAGGATAACCTATAAGAAGATGATGAATGCATCTCAAAATTAAAAGGACAAGTCAAGAAATTCAAAGACAAACACAATGAAGTTAGTGATCACTTGATATCAGCAAATGAAACCCTGAATGATTTGGAATCAAAAGTTATAGAAAGAACAAATGTAGAAGAAGATCTAAATTTAATGATGAAAAGAAAATTAGAAGATTGTGCCAAAATTAAAAAAGAGATTGTGAGTCTAAAAGAAGACTTGAAAAAAATCCAAGAGCTATGAAGAAACGTTCAAGCTAAGTTCTGCAAAGCTTGATGAGATGATTGCTAGTCAAAAGAGTACTGACGATAAGTAAGGTTTGGGATTTGAGAAAAGGAGAAAGTTCAAAATCTGGTCAAACAAACACTGAGTTAAAACAAAATAGAGGAAACTAGTTTAGAAATCAAAAAAGAAGACCTAGAAGACCTCTGATCAGACAACCAAATGCTCAAAGGTATCCATGTTTCAATGGCCATTGTTTTAATTGCAATAAGTTTGGTCATAAAGCTACTCAATGTAGGAGTAGAGTAAATCACAATGTTCCATCATTCTCTGGTCAATGTTTCAATTGCAAGAAAATTGGTCACAAATCCAATGAATGTAGAATTCTAGTAAGAAATGGGTCCTACAATGCAAGAAATAGTCGATCATTCAATGGAAAGTGTTTTACATACAATAGATTTGGACATATGGTCAATCAATGCAGATCAAGGATGAATTCATTTATAAGGAATCAATGACAAAGAAACATTGTGTGCTTCAATTGCAACAAATTTGGACATGTTGCAAGATTCTGCAGAAGCAAGAATGTGAAGAGAAATTACTATGCTGAAGAAAGAAAAATAGAGCAAGGGAATGATAAGGGAAAAGAAAAGATTGATCTGGCTGAAATAAAGAAGTAAATGAGCAAGGTTTGGATTAAGAAAGATGTTCACAATACCAATGATGGATCCACACCATATTCTGGTGCAGATACTTCCTCTGAGAAGTAAAGTGAGAGCTCTGCCTTAGGGGGAGCTACATTGAAAATTCAAAACCCCCAGCTAGTCAGCCAGTACTAGAATTTGACATGAAGATATGATAAAACAAATCAGATGACAAATCCTCTGAAGAAAGTTCTAGAAGAAAAGGTCCAACTGTGGAGACTTGCAGAGCAATCTAAAGTGTTTGTGGTTGCTAGGAAATAGCTTTTTGTAAGGTGACATTAATGACTTAGGTTTTGGCATGTGAAGGATAAAAGAAGTTGTATCAGAAGGAAAAATCATTTTGCATTTCATGAGCTCAAGTGACTAAGAGGAACCGAAGCAAGATTAAAAGCATCTACAGTATTGTCCAAAGGATTTCTAGATCAAAATTGAGGAAACCCTAATCTGATGAAAGAGGTAATTACAACGTGACACCCTACTATGAAAATTAAATTGCTCTAGAAATGTTTACTCCTCATGTAATTGAAATAGGAAAGATGCCTCACCCCAAGCTTAAGAAACAATTCTTCAAATCTCTGCAAAATGATCTGTCAGAGGCATTCTCAATTACCCCACATGGGGTTATGCATATGGAAGATATCAGATCATACATTCATATCAGTCTAGAAGAATATGATCACATGAAGTTAGGAAAACTATATTTGGATGAACTGACTACTGTGGATATTGTGTTGAAAGATGATTATAAAGTTCTAGGAGAAATGAAACTTGACACCTAGTTAGATTTTCCTGCAATTCTGATTGATGCATGGGTCAAGCTTATACTAAGTAGAATTCATGATGAATCCTTATGGCTTGATGAACCCTATTTGATAACTAAAGAAGCCATCAAAGCTGCAACTAGTATGAGCTCCTCCGGAAGGGTTCCAGGCATAAAGAAAATGAAGAAAAGTGTGGTAATGCAACTAATAGGAGCCAAAATTGAGAAGAATTGCCTTACAGTAAATGATATCAAGGATCCGACTGTCAAATTTGCATCAATGATTATTGGATACAAAGTGTACTTCTCCAACAAAGAAAATTTTATGTCAGCATCAGCTATATACATAGCATATGACATGATCAAAAATATTATGGACTATGACCTTTGTGAATTGCTCAGGAGTGAACTAATAGAGAACTTGAGAAGAACAAAAGAAACTAATCATCCTTTCAAATATGGAACATTGATTACTTGTTTACTCTTTTACTTCCTAAGAGAGCTACCTGGTTTAGGAAATATTGTCTAGCTTGATCACATACTTGTAGCCACTCAAATAAGAATTCACTTATAGAGATTGGGCAATGCAGATAAGAAGAACAAAAGCTTATGGAATTATTTCAAAGATCTTCAAAAGAAAATGTGAAGTAGGTTCCGGATACCTGAAAATGTAGTAATAAAGCATGAAAAGGATATTGTATTCATGGTGGATAAAGACAAATGCTTCATGGAAGCTGTGGAACCAAGAACTGTATGGGTTCCTGCACTTGGTTATGAAGTTGAAGAAGATGTCTTGACTGAATTATCTGATGTACTACTAAGTAAACCTTTTGGTCCCAAAGAGGACAGATTTGGGACATTCTCAAAATTATCTTCCAGAATGTATAGAATTTGAGCAGTCAGAGAAAACATTAGATGAACAATCAAGTAATGCAACAACTAGCCCAGAAGGATCAAAGTCCATAAGTGCTCTGGTAGAATGGACTTCAAGTACTCCAGAAAGGAAAGATAAGAAATATATGAAGAAGAGAGACTGGCATCTAGTCTCAGAAAAAGATCAAGGGCCTCATCCATAATAGATGCCAAAACTAAAGAAAAGAAGAGAAAGGAAGTTTCATTTTGTGAAGAAAAAGTGGCAAGAGACACTGTTGCAAAATCTTTGGAAAAGCTAAAAAATGTAGAAATCTTAGATCTACCCAAGTTTCTTTAAGAACCAATAAATCTGAATTCTCTATCTCCAGAAAATAAATTTGAATTAGTATCATTTGCCCAAGCTAAGACATAGGAAGAATTGATGAAAACTCACATGCAAGACAATAAGCTTATTATAGCAGTATCTGATGTACTTGGAAAGTTGTTTCCTGATTACCAGAAAGATACAGTGATATCATCTATGGATCAACTAAAAGGTGTGGTAAGATCAATCAGGAATCATTTTGAATCCTTTGAGAAATTTGTATGAACAAAGGTCGAAAAAGAATTTGATGAGAAAAGACAAGCAGAGTTAAAAACTATGTTAATCAATGATAAGATCTCTTTAAACCAAGGAATTAGAAGTATTCAAAGTGCCATTAAAGAAGTGTTGATGATGATTATTAGTCATAAAAACATGTATAAAAATTTGCACAACAAATCTTTATTATCTTGAAAAGTATGATCAATTTGGAACAAACTGATGACTCCAAGGCTCCGTTGATCATGTCATAATCGTCTGACGTTACTCAGAGGTTGATGTGCTATGTTGTTTTCCATTCAAGGGACCTTACACTATATTGTACTATGAATTAATGTCTAAACATCCAGTTATACACCTACTTCCTGTAAATTTCTTTACAAATGAGGTTACTTCCACTGTATTCAACAAATCATGATCATATTTATAAGTTTGATCAATTCTTCTGAATATTAACTGTTATGAACTAATTATACTTCTGCACTTATGAATTTATGCAAATAATGTGCCTGTAAGATGTTATTTGCAAGAATACTATTGTTATTCAGGTATATTTGCATGAAATTATCAATTTTACATCTAGATTTTACTCAAATATGCTATAGATATTGAATTTCCTTCAGGATGTCCACATATTTCATGTATTTGCTTTAAAATTATCTATGTATTTACAATTGTGAAGGTGATTTGTAATGAATTTAAACAAATTAAGATAAATGCTTTCTAATCTTAACTAAATTTAATGAATCTTCAGCTATTAGTTCACATACATTCCAGATACTGTCATGAAAGGAAGAGAATCAGACCATAGGTTCACTAGGATGTTCCACAACTAGCTATAGTTGATGCAAACTTCAAGATAAAGAATGATAACAATATCCATAGATTAACATGCACTCCAAGGGATGTAGCACATCACAGTGAGATATCCAAATGACATTCACAAGATTACTCAAGATTTACAATGATATGTAATCAGATCTTCACTTTCATTAGGTAAACAAAAGACATGTACATTTACAACTAGTTTTGAAGTTAGTCCTAAGCAACTTTTAGTAATCTAACTTCAAGTAAATTTCCAATAATCTACAATGTGCACTCCATCTCCTTTTATAGAATAAGGATAGGAGGCAGTTACAAGTGATCAATACTTAATATTTGACTATCTAGATCAACAGTCAATATCCATTCTTTGACTAAGTCAAAATCTATAGACTTGGCACAAGTTGCCAGCTGGCAACCATCTGGTAGAACTCAATCATTCTATTACCTGATTATGCATATAAATCTTTGATCATGCATCTTTACTTACTCTTTATCCTCTTCTTCTTCATCCTTTTCTTCATCTTCATTTTCTTCTTCTTCTTCTTTTTCTTCTTCATTTGCATCCTCTTCTTCATCTTCATCTTCATATTCATCACTATCATCTTCATCATCTCCAGGGTCATGCCTTATATGCACACTGATTATTGCTCTAACAGATTCATAGGCATGTACGATTTCCTCAATCTATCCCCCATCTTGGACTCTGGCCTTTAATATAACATGTTTATGAGAGTGAAATTGTGCTTGAAGAGAATTCCATTTTCTCTTCCTGCTATTTAATGTCTCATTGTATATCTCCACTTTAGCTTTCATTCTCATGGCCTTATTTATCACATCCTCTATTAGGTGATGAAGAGGGTCATCTGCTGCTTGCTTGAAATTATTATGGAAGGCTCGGACAGCAAAATTAGTACCCTGATTTTCTATTTTCCCTTCAACTTTGTCCTCTAGAGCCTCCAGGGTATTTATTTCTTCTTCCATGAGATGATGCACTTTAACACTTATATCTCTAAGCTTGCCACTACATCTCCTCAAGTTATCACATTCAAATTTGGTGTCTTCATACCAAATGCCTAACAACTATGCAAAATTATTATCTAGTACTTTATTATCCATAAGTGTTTTCATGTCAATCCTCTTTATTTCACCCAAGGCATCCATATGTTTTTCTAACTTAAAGGACCTTTTACCTACCCAATTTTGTAGCTTATCTACCTTACTTCTCAGAGTACCAAGAGAATTCTAATTCAAGAGGGAGGTTTCCACTACCTTTCCTACTTCAAACACAAAAGAGACAAATGAATAATCCACTAGCTGAACCTTATGTTTCATGAGGTCCAGCCCCATTATCTCCTCTTGAGATATGATAGTCAATGGGGTAGCCATACTAAGTGGTGTATGCTTAGGGTCAATTAACCCTTTTATAAATGAATGTAATTGAGCAATGTGCTCCTTATGCTATCTATTTTTATCCTTCTCTTTCTTTACACTTTTCAATAGGAAATCAATGTTATCCTTGGCCTCTCGGCCCTCCTGCTCCTCAGTAGCAAAACCAAGCTCAATATCAGTTATTTGAAAGTCATCAATACTTATTTTCCCTTTCTCTTTATCTACCATTGGCAATGCTACCTGAGCTATCCTCCTACTAGTTGTAGGATCTCTCCTTATTGCAAAGGTTGGCCTTGCCTTCCTTTTTTGCTTCATCATACTCATTGAGAACAGTGTAGAAACATCAAACACAACTTCATCATCTATCTATTGTAGATTTATTTCTTGTTGTAGCCAATATGGAACATCTGTTGATAACTGAGAGGGGGGGTGGATCAGTTATCTTCAATTAGTGACATTCTTTTCTTCTTTAACAACTAGTGTAATATCAAATCATATAAGCATACATAACCATGGAAGCAGAAATAAACTCAACACACATGACACAATATTTTTGATGTGGAAAACCCTATTAAGGGAAAAAACCACGGGGTGATTAACCCAAGATTGTATTCTTTGTTAAAAGAATAAGGTAGTATAAAATGGCACTTGCCAATTAGAGCTCACTGCCCGAGCACACTGCTCACAAGAGGCTCACTGCCTACAATAGTTTATAGAAGAAAAAATAGGTACTTAAACTGATGAGAAGCATCCACATATGCTTAGGTTTAGTTTCGGTTAAGCTCAATATACTGATCTACTGCACTTCATTCTTCCTATGCCTTAGTGTTGTTGTTCTGTCACATACTGGACCTCTATTTCTATTTCCACACTATTCTCTTCTCTTCTTCACACTTTGCAATTCACCACACACACCTTCTCATCGAAATCCATCTGGTATATATATCCGCACAAAGGATTTCAACATCTTTCTAGTTGGCATCCGGAATACTCAATATTTTCCCAAACTCTGATCTGTCGGCTGAATCCTTGCTTATAAAGTGATGCGTATCAAAGGGATGCTTATAGAAGTCATCAATCATTTCATCCAATCATGAATGATCCCTTAAGAAACTTTATTACCATCAATATCTTATCTGGATTGAGGTCTGATGCTCTTCCTTAGTCTACTCTACCAAACAGGAACCCAATACTTAGGTGCTCATATCTCTTCACTCTTTCATCACCGGAGGCTCAATCCCTAGAATCTATCAGTCAAGGTGCTCCTCTTGACTTCCCCAAGTCCTCACTTTATTGAGATACTTCCTCTGAGAGATCTAGACCTAATTGTCAGACCTTGTTGCATGCTCTGTTCTTGGTCACCAGACCAAAATACTCTTCAATCTGACTTCCGGTATAGACACACCAAGTCCTATGGATGTGTGGGATGAACTTTGTTGCCATCAATGACAACACTCATGAAGCCACATAGTGTCTCTTACCAACAATCTCCCCCTTTGCCATTGATGGTAACAGTTAGTGAAAAATGACTAAGTGTCACGCTACACTCCCCCTTAGCTAATGCTCTATTCTAATGTACATTTTATCAGAGCTCTCACTTAGCTAGATTTCACATTTTTCACTGCTACTCACTCCCCCTTTGACATCCATGGCAAAGGGTAGAATCCGCATGCCAAAATTCCCCAAAAAAAATCCAACTATACTTAGCCGCATAAGTATATATACATGTTATACTTACATAAACTGGAGTATATCTGCAAAATTTGTCTTTAACTGAATGAATTTTGTTGCCCAACTCTGCTTCAACTTGTCCAAAATTTTGATGTGACCACTCAATAGGAATGCAAAAGCTTCTACCCTCTTTAGATCTGTTGGATCACTGGTCTGGGCTGTGGTCTGAGCATCAGTTAGGGCCTCATGCATGGCCTCTAATTTAGGGATAATCATCCCTCTAAGTTCACCCATCCTACTTATTATGTTCTTCCTTTCCTTCTCAAGCTTCTTTATCTCATTTATGACTGCAATAGTCTAACATTCCTGGTCTATGGATGTGGTGAGAGGATCAAAATTTTGAGAGAAGCTTGACAATTTATCCTCTTGTTCTTTCACTTTCTTCTCAATATCCTTTGTCACTTTAGACCAGGATAAACAAAATTTGTATACTTCTCTACCATCTTTAAGAGCATTTTTTAAGATCTTTATCCCAACATCCATATTTCTCCTATCATTGGTTATAAATCCTTGTATCTCAGAGACTTTTTTCCAAAAACTCCTTCCAGACCTTTTCTTCAGCTAACTTCTCTAAGGAATCAAAATGTGTATTAACAAAATTTACAAGAGATTTTATATTACCGGATGAGGAGGCCGAAGGATCCTTCTGAAAGGATGGCATGATCTTTTCCAACACACTAGATGCAACATCTATTAGCTCACAGTCTTCCATGTGAGATTTTAGAAGTTTTTCTTTTGCCTTTGCTTGGGCAAAGGAGGCTATCTTCATTGTTTGAACCGGGGAGAGGGAATCAAAATTGAATGGTCCTTGAAGCAGTTCCAGTTCATCAATTTCCATCATCTCTTTGGTCAAGAAATCTTTGACAGTTTCTGCATTGTCTCTTGCTAGAGACAGAGTCTTCTTCCCTTCTGCAGTCTCAGAACTATCTCTTGGAGTCTTCTCTGTTTGGTCTTTTTCTTTATTCTTTATTTCTTCTTCTTGACTAGTTTTCTCCTCTATTCTTTCTTCTCCTTTAGATCTGGAGTCTACAAGGGGATCTGGATGAGAGATATTTACTTCTTCTTGGACTTCCTCTTTTGGAACAGAGGAATCTAGGTCCTTAGTTTTCTCCTCACCTATCTCGTTTGATTCTTTTAAATTTTTCTCTGTAGGATCTTCCTTTGATGTACTGAGTCCTTCATCATCCATGACAGAGGGTTCATCATCTAAGTCCTCTATAATAGGAATATTGAATCTTTTGTATGCATTCCAGAGGATGTCTTTTGTTTCTTTTGCCACTTTGTCAGTCTCTCCAAGCATAAGCTGATTCATTCTAGCTTTTCTCTAGAACTCATCCTTGCAATCTTTGAAGATCATATTCATTTGTTTCTGAGTGATTGAAGGATAGAGCTAAATAGCTATCTGTTCCTGGATCTCAAGGTCCTTTGCCTTGGCATTGTTCTTTCTTATTTCTAGTTCCTTCTCTAGGCTTTCAGGAATTAGAGATATGATTTCAATAAATGCCTTATTATAGATATTCAGATACCTGACTGTAGCTTCTTGCAAGATCTTCTGGTCAGCTTCATTATACTCATCATAGAACTCAGTCATCGGTTTTAGGTTCCCATCCACAATGACTGATTTGATGATATCATCAATGTAGAGAGTAGGATTTTCAACAAATTCCTCTGCCTTCTCTTCTTTGCCTTGACCAGTAGAGGGTTCACCGATAGTTTTCTTCTTCTTCTTCATTTTCTTGACTTCCTCATCAGTTTCAGTTTCTTCATCATCCTTCTGACTTGTATAGGATCTTGTTGCCTTTTTCTTTGTTCTCTTCTCTCCCTTTCCAAATGTCTAGGCTTCCAGTTTTGATGCCTTTTGGCTTTTAGAGGTGGCAGGTGCAGAGCTCTTGGAGGATCTAGTTCGGGAAGGGGCTTGTACTGAAGCACTTTCTTTTTCAGTTTCTTGCCTTTCTTTCTGTACCCTTTCCATCTTCTCTTTGTTTGCATCAAGTGCCTCTTTTGATATTCCATGCCTCTTGGCAAATTCTTCTACTTCCCTTCTTACTTTTCTCTTGATCTCTGGCTATCTAAGTTCAACATGAACTTTTACACTCAGCTCTTGGTAGGTTCCAAACCTTTCTGTCTTAGGATCCTTGGCCTGACTTAACAAATGTTGGATATGCAGCTCTAGAATTTTCTCATCAACTTCATACCCCATTGGCATGATCCAGACTATCCTTGGCTCCACTGCCTCTATTAGGCATTGATCAGTTTCTACCATAAAGCATATTGTATCCTTATACTTTTCAACTAGTGATTGAGGAATTCTCTCTCTAGCTTGCATCATACTCTGAAAGTTCTTGAAGTAGCCCCAAAGTGTTGTATTCTGTGCCTTGGCATCACAAATTCCATGCAAATAATCTCTGATTTGTATGGCTACTAGTCTTTGATTTTGCCACATCCAACCACTGGATTTGGGAAGCTCATTCATAAAGTAAAAGAACAAACACATTATTAGCCCACCATACTCTGCTCAAAACATACCGGACCCACTCGTCTTCTGCAAAATAGGGGAAATGGATGTACTGACTGAAATGCTTGTTCCGGATAGCCTTGTACTGAGGTTTGAGTTCAAAAGACTCATCTATTAACTGATTATGATTAATATCCATTAGCTTGAATTCCCCAAATTCCTCAATGTTTGCATGAATATATGCCCTAACATCTTCTACATGTAAAACCCCATGCAGAATACTTGAAAAGGCACCTAGGGGATCAACTTCTAGGGATTTGTAAGGATGTTTCTTGAATTTAGGATGCGGCCTATCATTGATCTTCACAACATTCTAAGTAGCCATCTTTCAAAGATTCAAAGAGATTTCAAGAGCGGAAAATACCTCTTATGCTTCTAGGGTTGACGATATGAGCCGGATCGAGTTGCTTAGATGAATCAACTTCTATGATTGACATTGAGAGGTTTGAGATAACTTGTTACAGAGCTCCTTCTCTCCTTTTTTTTGAATGCAAATGTGCAAATGATGAACCAAAGAACCCTTTTATTTCTGCACAAACCCTAATTCCATTTTGCAATAAATGCACAACCTAAGTTATTTCAGTTGCCTTGTTTTCCTTGTTCTGAGAGAGATCTTTTTGGATTACTGTTATGCACTATTAGTTGTCTATCTATCTTTCCCCAATCATTCCACTTATCCACAGATCAAGATGCCTCAAATTTGAGTCATACCGGATCTAACTATGAGAATCACGTTCTTACCGGATGACTATTAAACCAGATCAATCTAGGAGGATTAACCTCTTCTAAACTTCTTGCGGATCTTCCATATCTTTACCAAGGCTCATTTAGATGTTTCTCTAAGAACCTTTTAATCCGTAACTTTCCATGTGCCAATTTCAGGTACCAATTGACTGGCTAGGGGAACTTGTTTTCTTTTGAGACTCCCCCCGAGCTAGAGCTCATCTATTTAGTTTCCAGAAGGAATATCAACACCAGATTCTGGTACAGATTCATCCACAACTTTTTTTGTACTCCTCTTCACCCAAATCTTGTTCATCTCCCTTTGAATTTCATCTGCATTCACTTTTCCTTTTCCTTTGTCTTGGTTTTGATTATGATGCACCAGACCCTTTTTGTTCTGATTCTTGCTTCTGTAGAATTTGGCAATATGACCGAATCTATTGCAATTGTAGCAAACAACATTTCTTTGTATATTTGACTAATATCCTCTTGATCTGTACTGATTAGCCATATGTCCCATTCTATTGCATACAAAGCATCTACCATTGAATGAATTGTTCATTTGCATATTTCTACACTCATGAGATTTGTGACCATACCTTTTTCAATTAAAACACTGTCCAGAGAAGGATGAATTAGTCTGATTCATTCTTCTTCTGTACTGATTTGCTTTATGACCAAAGTTATTGCAATTGTGGCAGTATCCATTGAAGGATGGATATCTTTGAGCATTTGGTTGTCTTACTGAAGGTCTTCTAGGCCTATTCCTTAGATTTCCTGATCCAGAGTTCTTCTAACCGGACCCGAAGCTTTTAACTTTCTCATATCCCAAGCCTTGCTTGTCATCTACCCTCTTTTGGCTTTCAAGACCTTCAACCTGAGCAGAGCTTATCTTGAATTTATCTTTTTATTCATTTGTTATTTGAAGATCCATTTTTAGAGTGACAATCTGATTCTCAAGTTGTTCTTCATTATCTCTAGATTCTTCAAGATCAGATTCCAAATGCCTGATTATTCTATCCATTTTGTGGTAGTCTTCTGAATTCTCCTTGAGAGATTGTTTTAGATTATCTTTAGTCTTTCTTTTCTCTTCAATCTCTTGGGTGAATTTCATAACCCCTGATTCCATTTCATGTCTTACCATAATGACCTCTTTTGATAGCTTCTCACATAATTTATTCTTCTCATTCAAATCTTTAGTAGTATCATTGGCTTCACTTTAACTTTCTAATTGCTGAAGAAGTTCCTTTCTCTTTTTTATAGAGATGTTCAGTTTCTCCTTTAGTTCATTTATGAAATCATCAGCTTGTTTGAGTCTTTCCCTCAAGTTATTGACTTTAGAGTGAGATTGCTCAAGATCATCAAGCGTAGACTAAAGTTGTTCCCTCATACCATACATATCCATTGTGATTCCCACATCTTCCTCAAGATATTAGGTTTTTTTTGGAGGAACCTGGCTTTGATACCAATTGTTGATAACTGAGAGGGGGGGTGAATCAGTTATCTTCAATTAGTGACTTTGTTTTCTTCTTTAACAATTAGTGCAATATCAAATCATATAAGCATACATAACCATGGAAGTAGAAATAAACTCAACACACATGACACAATATTTTTGATGCGGAAAACCCTATTAAGGGAAAAAGCCATGGGGTGCTTAACCCAAGATTATATTCTCTGTTAAAAGAATAAGGTAGTACAAAATGGCACTTACCAATTAGGGCTCATTGCCTGAGCACACTGCTCAGAAGAGGCTCAATGCCTACAATAGTTTATAGAAGAAAAACTAGGTACTTGAACTGATGAGAAGCATCCACATATGCTTAGGTTTAGTTCTGGTTAAGCTCAATATACTGATCTACTACACTTCATTCTTCCTCTGCCTTAGAGCTGTTGTTCTATAACATACCAGACCTCTATTTCTATTTCCACATTATTCTCTGCTCTTCTTTTCACTTTGAAATTCACCACACTCACCTTCTCATCTAAATCCATCTGGTATATATATCCGTACAAAGGATTTCAACATCTTTCTAGTCAGCATCCAGAATACTCAATATTTTCTCAAACTCTGATTTGTCAGTTGAATCCTTTCTTACCAAGTGATGTGTATCAAAGAGATGCTTATAGAAGTCATTAATCATGTTGGCCAATCATGAATGATGCCTTAAGAAACTTTATTACCATCAATATCTTATCTGGATTAAGTTCTGATGCTCTGTCAGTCAGTTCTTCCTTAGTCTACTCTACCAAATCAGAACCCAATACTTAGGTGCTCATATCTCTTCACTCTTTCATCACTAGAGGCTCAATCCCTAGAATCTATCAGTCAAGGTACTCCTCTTGACTTCCCCAAGTCCACACTTTACTAAGATACTTCATTTGAGAGATCCGGACCTGATTGTCAGACCTCGCTACATGCTCTGTTCTTGGTCACCAGACCAAATTACTCTTCAATCTGACATCCGGTATAGACACACCATGTCCTGCGGATGTGTGGGATGAACTTTGTTGCCATCAATGACAACACTCATGAAGCCACATAGTGCCTGTTGCCAACAACATCACCCTTTGGTTCTTGTTGGTCAGTCTTCTTATTTTGTGCATCTTGAGACTCTATATTATGTTCTACCCTTGGTGGTGAATCTTCTTTCCTTGGTTCTTCCTCATGCACATTTTCATGAGGGATCTCTTGTTGGGGGATCTCTTGCTGAAGGGGAGGTTCTTGTAGTATATTTAAACTCTGATCATGTACCTCTTCTTGCAATTTATCCTCACGTGGCTTATGAATATTTTGATCTTGTGTATTTTGTGGCACTTGGTCTTCATGAGAAGATTGTGCATTTTGATCTTGGGGATCACCTTGATCACCCTTGGACACATTCTTTGGTTCCTCTGGTTGACCACCATCTAGTGAGAGACTTTGTTCTTTACCTTTAGATACATTTACTTCTTCAAGGCCCATGTCCTTCCCCAATTCTTTTTCTTTTACTTCTCTTTTAGGTGCTGGTGTTGGGTTATCATCCTGATCAATAGTTTTATCAGGCACATCTTCATTCTATTTATCACTTTTATCACGCATCTCCTGATCACCCTCCTTTTCTATATTGATTTCTATCTTCTCTTGTTCTGGAGGTGCATTTATTTGCCCTTTATCTTGATGAGGCACTTCTTTATCAATCTCTTCATGCACACTGATTTCCATTTTCTCAGGCTCTATAGGTGGATCATTATCTCTGTTTTGATCTCCATCCCCTTAATAAGCCAAGTCTATTACTGCAGGGTTAGTTACTTGATCAACCAAATTGGTCAATCCTATCTGCTGGGCTACATCCTCAGGATCATCGTCTTCAATTTCCTCTATCTCGACCTACTCCTGATGAGTTTCATTCTGAACCATAGGAGTCTCATGAGGAGTCATCTTTGTATTAGCCACTAAGGTCTCCATTCTTTGAGTAGCAAGATATCTAGCTATCTCATCATATGACAAATATACAGTATCATCGAGTGGAAGAGGAGGCTCTTTTCTTTCCCTATGTCCCTCTTCTCTCTACTCTTTTGCCTTCTAAGTTTTAAATTGAATAATCTCCAAGATGGGAACCTCATGTTGTAGGTTCTTCATGATACCTAAACCACCTGTACCCCTTAATAAAATAGGATTAACATTCATATTTCCTCTCATTGCAGTATTCTATTTCTTTTTGGGTGGTGTCCGTTGCACCTTCTTCCTCTTACTTGATATTAACAAATTATCATCTAAAGGTTCCTCATTCAATGGTTTCTCCTCCAACGGCTCATCATCCAATAATTCCTCCTCCTCTATAATAATAGGAATAGGCTTTGTGACCCTTTTCTTTTGTTTGGCAGGGGTATGTGATGATGCAGCTGTAGATGTAGATGCCGCATCTCCATTTGGTTGGAGTCTCCGAACTATTACTCCTTGTATCTGAGATGGCTTCTTGTTCTTACCCTGCTGCTTTTCCTCCATTACTAGTTGCCTTTTTCCATTGGATTTCCTTTTCCTCAATGAGAAATTCATCATATTCTTCTTTAGATAATTCTTGTCTTTTCTTCTTGTTATCCACAGTAAGGGCTACACCCTTTTACTTCAATTTAGTGACTTCAACACTTACCCAATTTTGAGTCAATTGAATAACCTTTTGCATTATTTGATCGAATGAAGTTACCTTAGGCTGAGTCAAATCAAGAGATGATATGGTTTCATTATACACTTTTTGTCCTCATACTCACTGGACATAATCTTTTCATCATCTTTATGCAGCTGAATAGACACTGGTATGCAATCAAAGGTGTGAATTTGGTTGAGAGTGAGCCTCTGGTAAGTCCTCCTAACCTCTACTTCATCATCACAATCAGACTAATAATCTTCAAGGTGCCTTTGATGTAATTGCTTTTCCAACAACTTCTGCATTCTGCCATATGGATCATATGACCTAGCTATTGAAAATGGCTGCAAGTGCATTAACTTTAATCCTCTGATGGAATCCTTGATACTTTGTCTGTCGAGGCATAAATACTAGCTAATAAAGATTGGAAACAACACAGGTGGAACCTTTCTCTTCTCAATGTGAGCCTCCATTGAGGTCAATATTTGTCTATGAAATTCCATTGAAATGACCCTGTCATTAGTGTAACTAGGCAGCATGAGAGGTTTCCCTTCAAAACCTTCTATCCTCATGTATGAAAATGTAGGGAACTGGATAAACCAAGCCCCATATTTGTAAATAACAGCTTGGGCTTCCATACTTAATCTTTTGGTTCTAACCTCCTGCATGGTTCTGACCAGATGCATAGAAAAAGAGTCATTCGCTAACTTATAATTTTGGAGGGATTCCCTCCTACCTAGTTCTGGGTAGTGTTCCCATATGTTTACATCACTAGGATTGTTTCCAACCCTACCTACTATTTGTAACCTATTAAATGTTCCTCTAAAGGCATAGCATATATGACATAAGAAGTCATATGAAACATGCACAAATTGCCACCCAGCCTTCTCATTCCTTCATCTGAACTGTCACTTATGATCTTAGCCCAAAGAGGCTTCTCATCTGAATATTCCACCAACTAGATAATTCCATACATCAAATTTTTGAAGTTTCCAACATGCTATCTCCCTGTCATTTTTCTAAGCATGACCATCATATACTGATATTCTTCAGCAAAATCAAATTTAAACAAGTATACTAGTAATTTGGCGGATGCCTTGTATTTACTGCCCTTTGATCTCCACTGGTACATGACCCTTTGAGCCTCTTTCTCATTACTATGGTATTCTTTTTCCAATATGCTTAGGTTCAATCTGACTACATTTGGTCCTATAGGCAAATTAAATGCAGAGGTGATGCCTTTTATTAAGAAATCTACATACACTTTTCCATGCTTCTCCACTCTTCTGGTTTCTGAGTTATAATTCTAGGCACACTCAACCATTAACTCAGTAGCCTCCATAGCATATGGAAATTGTCCAGCATGCCACATCCCTGAGGAGTATATTCTTTGATGTAGAGGGTTTCCACTCCTGTTATCTAACCTTCTCGTCCATGTATCCAGGTCTGTATTTCCTTGACGTGTGTCATTTATCATTCCGTATCTGAATCCTACCCCTTTGATCTATAAGAACATGGGCTTCAAGAATTCTATGTCAGACCTATTCCTTATGACTACCATTAATTCCTACGATGAAATCATGCATTCTTACCCTCACATGTTTGTATGCATCAGGATTCCAGGACCACATGTATTCCAAAGCAGTAATCTTATTATTCTAACCATTTCATGCATCATCATGCTGACTAACCTAGTAAAACCATTTTTACCTCATGATTTATAGTAAATGATAAAAGAGAGGCTTTCAAATTTACTTACCTAATAATCATTTTCCTCTTTTACAATATGAGTGATAATGGTAACGAATGTGACTGCGTTGTGTTTGTCATTCCATTCCGTTGAGATGCAGGTTCCATCTGTTTGTAGGTGATTGTGATGCTTTGACTTTCAGAGCTCTATAATTTTGCTTAAAACATAGGGTAAATGTAAATAAACCCCAAGATTTACCTTTTAACTAATTAATATGACAAATTAGGGTGCGGTTAATGTCCTCCATTTAAGTTCATTGATCAATACATAACATTCCATGGATGTTTGACAAGTGGCGGGCTTACGTTTGAAATTTGAGAGCATGACCTACTGTTAGGTTCACATTTAATGTAGAGGGTGATCTCTTAGAAGATCAGGGATATTTGAAAATATGACCCTCTACCGAGCATATGAAGGTGACATTACCATGAATATGGTCAACCTTTGACCAACAATCGAGATCGGGTCACATTACCTTTGTTAATATATTGTGTTAATATATCGTGTTTATATAATTCTGGTGTTTGCCATGTAGCATGATAGGATTGGTCACTATGAAACCAGGCATATTGGGTCATCAAGGTCAATATGAGGGATATTCAAAAATATCTAGGTCTTTTAATGTTTAGGAAATATCACCCCCCTCGAGAATGCAAGGGTGATGTCATCATTTTATAAGCCTTTGAATTTGTTCCATAAAATGACATCATGGTCATATTGGTTATGGTCAGGGATATTATGAAATATGACTCTCGAGTCTGGATTGTGATGATGTCATCATCTTATCATTTCTTCCTTGTTATCAGATTAAGATGATGTCATGGTCATGTTAAGGAATATGACGGATGTTAGGAAATTTGACCCTCTGAGTGTTAAGCAAATTGATGATGTCATCATCAGGATGAGTTCTTTTATATATCAAAATCAGATGACATCATGGTCATCTCGCGTGAAGAGTGATATTTTGTAAGATGACAGATATGCAAAAATATGACCCTCCGAAGATATGCATGCGGGTTTTGATGGGAACACACACTATCGCACTTAAGTTTGATATTCACACATCAGGGAACATATGGATATTGGGTGATATTCTTATGTTTGGGTCATGTTAACAAGTATGACTGACAATTAGAAATATGACCCTATGAGAAATATCCAGGTTGACCAAACTTTGACTTAGCATAACTTTCTATATTTAAATCATATCAGGGTGATCCAAAAAGCAAACCTGCTTGGAATTTTGTATTCATCCAGATTATGAGGTTTGTGATGACAAATTCTAACTTTGACAATTGACCTATCCTTTTGGAGCACATGCATGAGCAAGGGTAATACACTTAACTGACCTTTGCCAAACTGCCCAAAACAAGAAAATAAAAATAAGCAGAAGGAGAAGTTGTGTCCCTCTTTTGGTAAGGCAAAATGGGGCATGTTATGTAACCACACAACAACATGCCACTAAAGAAATCAACTAAATTCAAATGATTCAAGTGATGAGATCACGTTAGAACATAGCACTCTAAATTTTTCTAAGCATAAGTATCATAACCCTATGAACGACATCATGTTCGTAAGTGCATATGATAAGGGATTAAGTGTGTGCATATGATTAATTATCCTCATCTTGAAATTAAGTTGAAGACAAAAGTAACTAGTATTAAGATACATATTTTGAGTTCATCCCTCATAGCCAACTAGGATAGAGCCTTGTTGCCAGCAGGCGTCCATAGCCCCGACAAGGTTATCTTTACAATCCCCCTAAGTAGAGCCCCACTTCCAGCAGGCATCTATAGCCCCAGTAGAATTACTTAGATGGCCTAATTTTATCTTCTTTGGATTTTCAATATTCATCTCTTTTTTCTTCTTTATTCATATTGTATCATCATGTAAGCTCAATATGCAAGGTGTGATCACTTTCTAATTTTGGTTGGGGATTGCAATGGTAGCAAGGGTGACCCTTTAGATTTTTCACTTAACACCTATACTGATGTATTCAACAAACCCAAGGCTGTTAGGTGAGTCATCATGAAAATCTCCTTGATCTAGAGAAGGCATCACTGATTAAAAGGATATCATAAACCTAATCAGGGACACTTCTCAAAATAAGTGGCAACCTATGTAGAAATTTGTTCTCATCACTTGAATCCTAACAATTTTGTTGGTTTCTAGGGTGATAAGGTGCTTCATCTTGAGTAACCAAAACACAACTCAACAACAACAAGAAAACAAGAAATACACAAAACAAAACTATACAAACAACTATACAACATTTATACACTAAAATACAAATGACTTGCATGACCTTGTTTAAGCTTGAAAATAATGTTTAAGGAATTGCCCATTTATTGATAATGGGACATCCTCACCAGTTAAAGTCTTAAGTATGTATGTACTATCTCCTAGGATCTTCAAGATTTGAAAAGGACCTATCCAAAGTTTGTCAAATTTCCCATGGTCACCTTTCTTTTCATGTGCTTTATCCCATGTGAGGACTAAATCTGAAATCCTAAAAGCTTTTATTTTGGCTCTCTTATCAAACCAGCGTTTGATAGTGACTTGATGTTTAGAAAATTGATCAATTGCTCTCTCTTTTTTCTTCTAGGTGCATGAGCTGAAGTAGTCTAACTTCTTGTTTGTTATCTATACTTAGGTATTCTTGTACAAACTATAATGTGGGGATCTTCAAGTTGACAGGGAGGATAGGATCCATATAGTATACTAATTGATAGGGGGAGTTTCCTAATGCAACTTTCATCCTAGTTCTGTTTAGCCACAAGGCATACTTCAATAGAGTATTCCACTCTCTAGGGTTCTTCTCTATCAGTTTCTTTATGATATTCAATAAGTTCTTATTTGTTGACTATGCCAAGCCATTTCCTTGAGGTTAATAATTTGATGAAAAATTCAAGATAATTCCATGATCAAAAGCCCAACTAGATAGTTTTAATGATGCAAAGGCAAGTCCATTATCACATACTAAAGAATATGGAACTCCATACCTGGTCACTATGTTTCTTTCCAAGAAAATTTTCACATCATCTGTATTGCATGTCTTACTGCTGACTACCTCAGTCCATTTGGTGTAATAATCAGTGATTGTTAGGACATACCTATGGCCTAAAGATGATGGAGGATTGATGGGTCCTATGAAGTCCATGCCCCATTGAGCAAATGGGCACATATCCATCACTGGTTGCAAGGGTTGAGCAGCATATCTTTCTTGGTTAGCAGCAACCTGACAAGTATGGAAAAATTTAATATGTTCTATAGTATCCTTAAACATAGTAGGCCAATAATATCCTTCTCTCAAGATAGCATGATCAGTAGCTAAGTGAGATCCATGTGCACTTCCAAACTTGTCATGTAACTCACCCAAAACCTTGTCAACTTCTTGTCTTTCCAAGCATATGAGATATATTCCTTCATAGTTTCTTTTGAAAATGACTCCTCCTTTTATCATATACTTTTGTGATCTTATTTTCAGGGCTCTCCTCTGTGAAGCTTGTAATTTTGATAGGCATCTTCTAGTAATTAGGACATGCCTGATATCAGAATACCACTTTTTATCTTCTTTGGAATTAACTACATATTGTTGACTCATAAGGTTAGGGTCAGTCTCAGAAATCATAAGGTTTAAAGCTTGTCCCCTTACTAACTTCATGGGTGTTATATCCATATCATATTCCTGGAGCACTATTATCCATTTGGCCCTCTTTTCTCCTGGCTCACTTTGCATCAGGAGCATCTTTACTGCTACATCTAGTACTATAGCAATGATCTTACTTCTTAAGATGTAATTTCTAAATTTCTTAACTGCTCGAACTAGAGCAAGAGCTTATCTCTCAACATCCATGTATCTAATCTTTGCATCATTAAATGGGCAGCTCATAAAAGCTATAGGTTTTTCTTCCTTGGCTTCATTTCTTTGTGTCAGTACTGTTGTAGATGTATGCTCTGAAGAAAATGAATAAATGTAGAAATCTCTTGTATAATATGGACTAATTAGAATAGGAGCATCAGATATGGCTTTCTTGATGTCCTCGAATGTTTCTCTTGCTTCAAGAGTCCATTCAATTTTAGTATCTTTTTTGAGCATTGCATTAAGTGGTTGGACAATCTCTGCGAACCCAGTAATGAACTTCCTAACAAAATTTATCTTACCAAAATAGGATTTAAGCTATTTCTTACTTCTAGGTGGTTGTATCTTCATGATAGATTCTACCCTAACAGGGTCAATGATGATCCCATTCTCTATTATCAAGTCACCAAGTAGTTTACCTGTTGTCACTCGGAATATGCACTTCTTGGGGTTGAGTGAAATGCCATATTGTTCACACTTCTTGAGCACCTTCCTGAGGTCTTCTATGTGATCCCCTCTTTTCTTTGAAAAATGGTCAAGTCATCCATGTAAATGACAATGCATTTGCCAATCAAGCCTCTGAAGGCTATATCCATTGCACACTGAAATAAGCTCTTGCTCTAGTTCGAGCAGTTAAGAAATTTAGAAATTACATCTTAAGAAGTAATTCATGGGTTAAAGTTTCATACTCTATCACATTGTTAGTACATGGGAATTGCAGTCTATATGCTGCTAAGTAGGATTTTCCTATTGGATCAATAAGGTTTATACCTACTCCAACTCCTTGCTTTGACTTAGATCCATCAAACCTAAGGATCCATGGTTTATCTTCTGTTAGCGGTTTGTCAGGGCCCTCTCTTTTCTTTTTAGCTCTAGCAGATGCACCACCTGATATCCACCTTAGTTTTGGTGGCTCATTCTTTGTTACTTTTAGTGAATGACTTGTATCTGATACCTTTCCTTTTTTGACATCTGTGGTATCATCATTATCTTTACTTGATGGTACTCCCATCTCTTTCTCTTTACCCTTAATCATGACTTTACTATCAAATGACTGATCTCCTAAATAAAGCATCTTTTGTTTATTTAATATATGTAAGCATACTGAGCATGTAGTTTCAGAATGTGGTGCTCCATGAAATCTACACCATCCCTCAATTAAAATCTGATGTGGAGGGATTTTCTGCAAGATAAGCTTTTGAACCTGTTTTGACAAAAACTCTTCAAACTTGGTCAAATTACTCCCTTTATCTTCATCAGATACTTCAATATCTAAATCAATCAAATAGTCAGTTCCTAGGGTGATGTTATCTTCATCCCTAGAAATGTTTTCAGCATACGTCAGGATCTCTTCTAAGTTATGAGTGTAGCTTTCATCTTGATATAGATTTTCTTCTATACTTGCGGATGATGAACAAGAATCAGCATCACTATAATTGTCTACATTACTTACCTTGACTGATGACAATCCTCTATCACTACACATTCATTCTATATCTATCATGTCTAAACAAGCATCACAAGTTTTCTCTGAATGTGCCTCATCATGCAACCTGCACCAACCCTCAATCAAAATGTCTTCATTAGATATATTCAATGTTTGGCACCGATGCATTTCCCTAGACAAATGTAATTCAAAGTTTTTGAAATGATCAACTTCACTACAATCATCTAAACTATAATCAGACTCAATGATCACCCTATTGTCTTGGTGAACATGCTCAGGGTTATGAGCATCATACATGAGGATCTCTTCTATCCTGACTATTTGGGGCCTAATGGAATAAACCCTTGGTTCAACATCTATGTACAATACCTCATTTGTGTTATTATACTCAGTGATCATGTGTTTGATGCGAGGTTCAACCTCTATCCTAATTTGATTATGAATCCCCTTCCATGGTAAACACATATGACAAAAAATATGTAGACATATAGTCATTTAGTGTCTTTGACCAATCCCTACTAAGCAACATTCCATAAGTGTCAGGGATATCCACCACTTGGATGTCAATATAATATTGAGTCCTTGGATCTGATGCTAACTACATGTGGATATGTGTTAACTCTCCCACTACACTTACTTCAGATTTGTCTAGCTGTGTCACCTTCTTGAGTGATTTAGCTCGATGTAACCCTAAGGCATTACAGATGGACAATGGCATCACATTAGTTGATGCACCTAAATCTACTAGACAATTATGTAATTTCTTTCCAAACATCCTCAATGTGAGTAGGAAAGGAGGTGACTCAGTTGTATCTATATACAGGGTTAAATGAGACATTTCAGTAGCCTAAACAGTAGCCAGGGCTTTGTGTTTGACATTGTTGTCTTTAGCAACAAGATCTTTGTTTGCATTATGGATAGGATTGTGAGCATGACTATCTTCTTTTGATATAGGCTCATCTAAGGATCTCATGAAAGCCTTCTTAATGGTTGGATTTTTCAACAGTTCAGACAATGACAAAATGATCTTAACTCTCTTCATCTCTTCTACTAAATATGTAACTAACTTGTCAGACTCAAAACATTGATTATTAGATTTCAACATGGTGTTCTGAGGTGTAAAGTACTAGGCATTAACCCTAGGAATACCAAGATTGTTGTTGGCTTTTGGATTTGGAGGAGTGTTGAAGTTGTTAGGAGGTAATGATGTGGTCAAGGGACTAGAAGGTCTATTAGGATTAATCCTGAGGTTGTAATTGTGTCTACCTTGGTACTGCTATTAATAGGCATGAACTTCTTCATGCTCCACTGGTGGTTCATTTTCATCTTCAAATGGAAACACATAGTTTGTTTCAAATGCCAAGGCAGATTCCTCACATGCTAATGTGTAATTCTCCTAAGGTAAAGATGTTTGGTGCTAAGGGTGATTTACATAACTTTCTAACACAAGAGAAGAGTCATATCCACAAAGGACGATCTCATTTCCTTCAATGAAAGGAGGATTACCTATAGTATTGGACACTTCAGCCTGAAAAATGGAAGCTGCTATTTTGAATTGAGGACAGTCTAGCTCAGCATGTGCATTGGTGTTATGTATCCTACACCAATTTGTAAGGGCTGCCTCTTCTAGGTTTACTCTAGTGGTTTGTTTTGGTTCATTAGGAGGTTGATTATCTAAGGGTGATGGCAAAGAACCATTGTTTGGCCTAGTATTCCACACTCTAGGCTACCTAGGTGTACTTTGTTATTGCCATTGTTATTATAGTTCCTTTCATTATTGTATCCTCTATCAGGATATCCTGATCTATCATTGTTATATCCTCTATCTTGATTTGACTAAGAATAAAAGTTCTAACCTCTCAGATGTGTAATTTCTATTGTTAATTTCCTCAGTTGTGCAGACATCTCCTTGATATCTTCTTTCTCTTTTGGAACTTTGGCTACTACATTCTCTTGTTGAGGCTTAAAGAAAGAAGAACCATTATTATTTTGTCCTACATCCTGAGATGTTTGAGCATGTCCTGGATATTGCACTATCTAACCATTTCTATTTGGAGGAGGCATGATGCTAAGCAGAGATATCTGTAAAGGACCGGGCATTGCAACTGGAGGCATCATAGCTCCATTGGTCTACTATTGAGCAGGGTATGCAAGATATGTGGGATAGGAAGGAAATATTATGTTTAGTGTTGGAGAAAGGATCAATTGATGATTAACTTTTATTCCTTCCTCAAAAGCTCATGTTAAAGTTGTGACACCAGGATGTGTTCTTCTTATGAACATAGAAGTCAGGGGATCTAAGGCTAATTAATATATACTTCTAGCTGCCTCATCTGCTATATTATATGGAACTACTAGCTTGGAATACATTTTCTAGAATCTAGCATTGAAGTTTGAAATAGGTTCTCCTCCAAATCTTTTGATTGTGGAAAAAATATGATAATTCATTGAGGGGTCTATAGGTATCTTAAATCTATCCTTAAAAGCTTTCTCTAAGGCAGCCCACAAACCAATTGAGGCTTGACCAAGACTAATATACCAATTGTATGCCTCCTCTCCTAAGGAATATGGAAATAATTTGCATACAACATCCTGATGCTCAATCCTTGCTCTGCAGCAAGCTTCTTTGAATGTTCTGATATGATCCTCTGCATCTTGATATGGATGATATTTAGGGCAGATCTTGTCATGATTTTTAGGTAAAGGATGATATGCAGTGAAAGTTAAGGGTGATTCAGCAACAAAGAATGACATTGTGACTGGTGGTTGCTGGACTAGAGGTGTATCTGTTGACCCTGGGTGTGTTATAATACATCTTGATGAAGATACTAAGGCACCTGAGTCAAGAGTATGATGAATATCTATGGTATGGGGTCTCATTCCATGAATGGACAATTCCTCAAAGAGTCCAATGGATCTGGACCTTGTATTGGGCCTGAGAGCTAGGATTCTAACAACTTATGACAAAATATGGAAATTTGACTGGATCTCTATAAAAATCAAAATAAATGACCAAGAAAAGGTGATATCTCTAGTCAAGATTTAGTATCTACTGGATATTTATGTACTATTTGCATTAGTCATGCACATATGCAGGAAGATCAAGCTTCTAGAAATGGATATCAAGATATCTGACTATATAAGCAAATCAGCACATGAAACTCATAGGAAAACCTCAAACAATGACTCAACCTTCAAAGATTTGAAGGATTGACTACAAATCCTAAAGTATTTATGCTCACTTCTAAAATATTTACGATTAAAAGACTTGAAATGGCACAAAATAAGAAAATCTTTGTGCAAACACTCAAAGCATGAGCAATTACAATGAGCTTTGAGAAGATTATCTTGTACAGATGTAGGAATATGTGTATGCAACCGATTCACTTCCTAGGCAAGAGACAAGGCCCTCCTTCTAGCACCAATTTATGTTGATGATGATTATTAGTCATAACAACATGCGTAAAAATTTGCACAACAAACATTTATTATCTTGAAAAGTATGACCAATTTGGAACAAACAGATGACTCTAAGGCTTCGTTGATTAGGTCATGATCGTCTTACATTACTTAGAGGTTTATGTGCTATGTTGTTTTCCATTCAAGGGACCTTACACTGTCTTGTACTATGAATTGATGTCTAAACATCTGGTTATACACCTGCTTCCTGTAAATTTCTTCACAAACAATGTTATTTTAATTGTATTCAACAAATCATGATCATATTTATAAGTTTGATCAATTCTTCTGAATATCAACTATTATGAACTAATTATACTTTTGCACTTATGAATTTATGTAAATAATGTGCCTTTAAGCCATTATTTGCAAGAATACTACTGTTATTCATGTATATTTGCATGAAATTGTCAAGTTTACATCTAGATTTTACTCAAATATGCTATAGATATTCAATTTCCTTCGGGATGTCCGCATATTTCATGTATTTTCTTTAGAATTATTTGTGTATTTGCAATTGTGAAGGTGATTTGTAATGAATTTAAAAAAATTGAGATAAATGCTTTGTAATATTAACTAAATTTAATGAATCTTTAGCTATTGGTTACATACATTCTAGATACTTTCATGAAAGGAAGAGAATCAAACCATAGGTTCACCGGGATGTTCCACAACTAGCTATAGTTGATGCAAACTTCAAGGTAAAGAATGGCAATAATATCCACAGACTAACATGCACTCCAAGGGATACAACACATCACAGTGAAATATCCAAATGACATTCACAAGATTACTCAAGATTTACGATGATATGTAATCTGATCTTCACTTTCATTAGGTAAAAAAAATACATGTACATTTGTAATCAGCTTTGAAATTAGTCCTGAGTAATTTTCAGCAATCTAACTTCAACTAAGTTTCCAATAATCTACAATGTGCATTCCATCTCCTTTTATAGAATAAGGATAGGGGGCGGTTACAAGTGATCAATGCTCAAGATTTTCCTATCTAGATCAACGGTCAATATCCATTCTTTGACTAAGTCAAAATTTGTAGACATGGAACAAGTTGCCAACTGGCAACGATTTGGTAGAACTTGATCATTCTATTATCTGATTATGCATATGACCCTGTAATCATGCATCTTTACTTACTCTTTATCCTCTTATTCTTCATCCTCTTCTTCATCTTCATTTTCTTCTTCTTCTTCATTTGCATCATCTTCTTCATCTTCATCTTCATCTTCATCTTCATCACTATCAACTTCATCAACTCTAGGGTCATGCCTTATATGCACGCTGATTATTGCTCTGATAGATTCATATGCATGTATGATTTCCTCAATATGTCCCCCATCTTGGACTCTTGCCTTTACTATAGCATGTTTGTGAGAGTGAAATTGTGCTTGAAGAGCATTCCATTTTCTCTTCCTTCTACTTAATGTATCATTGTATATCTCCACTTTAGCTTTCATTCTCATGGCCTTATTTATCACATCCTCTGTCAGGTGATCAAGAGGGTCATCTGTTGCTTGCTTGAAATTATTATGGAAGGCTTCGACAGCAAAATCGATATCCTGAGTAGAAGGGAAAATAGAAAATCAGTATCTTGATTTTCTATTTTCCTTTCTACTTTGTCCTCTAGAGCCTCCATGGTATTTATTTCTTCTTCCATGAGATGATGGATTTTAGCACTTATATCTCTTATTTTGCTACTACATCTCCTCAAGATATCACATTCAAATCTGGTGTCTTCATACCAAATGTCTATCAACTGTGTAGAATTATTATCTAGCACTTTATTATCCATAAGTATTTTCATGTCAATCCTCCTTATTTTACCTAAGGTTTCCAGATGTGTTTCTAACTTAAAGGACCTCCCCACCTCATTTTGTAGCTTATCTACCTTACTCCTCAGAGTACCAAGAAAATTCTAATTCGAGAGGGAGGTTTTCACTACCTTTTTTGCTTCAAACACAAAAGAGACAAACCAATTATCCACTAGCTGAGCCTTATGTTTCATGAGGTCCAACCCTGTTATCTCCTCTTGAGATATGATAGTCAGTGGGGTAGTCATGCTAAGTGGTGTATGCTTAGGGTCAATTAACCCTTTTATAAATGAATTTAATTGAGCAATGTGCTCCTTATGTTGTATATTCTTATCCTTCTCTTTCTTTACACTTTTCAACAGGAAATCAATGCTATCCTTCACCTCTTGGCCCTCCTACTCCTCAGTAGCGAAATCAAGATCAATATCAGTTATTTGAAAGTCATCAATACTTATTTTCCCTTTCTCCTTATCTACCATTGGCAATGCTACCTGAGCTATTCTCCTACCAGTGGTAGGATCTCTCCTTATTGCAGAGGTTGGCCTTTCCTTCCTTTTTGGCTTCATCATACTCGCTGAAAATAGTGTAGAAACATCAAACTCAGGTGCATCATCTATCTGTTGCAGATTTATTTCTTGTTGTAGACAATATAGAACATCACCCTTTGGTTCTTGTTGGTTAGACTGCTTATTTTGAGCATCCTGAGACTCTGTATTATGTTCTACCCTTCGTGGTGAATCTTCTTTCCTTGGTTCTTCCTCATGCACATTTTCATGAGGGAACTCTTGCTGAAGGGGAGGTTCTTGTGGTGTATTTACACTCTGATCATATAACTCTTCTTGCCATTTATCCTCATGTGGCTTATGAATATTTTGATCTTGTGTATTTTGTGGCACTTGCTCTTCATGAGAAGATTGTGCATTTTGATCTTGGGGATCACCTTGATCACCCTTGGCCACATTCTCTAGTTCCTCCAGCTGACCACCATCTGGTGAGACTTTGTTCTTCACCTTTCAATACATTTACTTCTTCAAGGCCAAGGTCCTTCCCCAATTCCTTTTCTTTTACTTCTCTTTCAGGTGCTGGTGTTGGGTTATCATCTTGATTTGTATTTTTATCAGGCACCTCTTCATTCTATTTATCACTTTTATCAAGCATCTCTTGATCACCCTCCTTTTCTATATTGATTTCTATCTTCTCTTGTTTTGGAGGTGCATTTCTTTGCCCTTTATCTTGATCAGGCACTTCTATATTAGTCTCTTCATGCACACTGATTTCCACTTTCTCAGGCTCCAGAGGTGGGTCATTATCTTTGTTTTGATCTCCATCCCCTTGATAAGCCAAGTCTATTACTACAAGGTTAGTTACCTGATCAACCAAATTGGTCAATCCTATCTATTGGGCTACATCCTCGGGATCATCCTCTTCAATTTCCTCTATCTCGACCTGCTCCTGATGAGTTTCTATCTGAACCATGATAGAAGTCCCATGAGGAGTCATCTTTTTATTAGCCACTAAGGTCTCCATTCTTTGAGCAGAAAGATCTCTAACTATCTCATCATCTGACAAATATATAGTATCATCGAGTGGTAGAGGAGTCTCTTTTCTTGCCCTATGTCCCTCTTCTCTCTACATCACTGCCTTCTCAATTTTAAATTAAATAATTTCTGGGATGAGAACCTCATGTTGTAGGTTCTTCATGATACCTACACAACCTGCACCCCTTAATAAAATAGGATTATCATTCACATTTCCTCTCATTACAGTTTTCAATTTCTTTTTGGGTGGTGTCCACTGCACCTTCTTCCTCTTTTTTGATATTAACAAATAATCATCTAAAGGTTCCTCATTCAAAGGTTTCTCCCCCAATGACTCATCATCCAATAATTCCTCCTCCTCTATAATCATAGGGGAATGCTTTGTGACCCTTTTCTTTTGTTTGGCAGGGGTATGTGATGATGTAGTTACAGATGTAGATGCCACATTTCCCTTTGGTTAGAGTCTCTAACTATTACTCCTTGTATCCGAGCTGACTTCTTGTTTTTACCCTACTGCTTTTCCTCCATTACTAGTTGCCTTTCTCCATTGGATTTCCTTTTGTTAATGAGAAAGTCATCATGTTCTTCTTCAAATAATTCTTGTCTTTTCTTCTTGTTATCCACAATAAGGTCTACACCATTTTTCTTCAATTTAGTGACTTTGATACTTACCCAACTCTGAGTCAGTTGAATAACCTTCTGCATTATTTGATCGATTGATGTTACCTTAGGCTGAGTCAAATCGGGAGCTGATATGGTTTCATTATGCACTTTCTTGTCCTCATACTCACTGGACATAATCTTTCCATCATCTTTGTGCAGCTAAACAAACACTGGTATGCAATCAAAGGTGCGAATTTGGTTGAGAGTGAGCCTTTGGTAAGTCCTTCTCCTAACCTCTACTTCATCACAATCAGACTAATAATCTTCAAGGTGCCTTTGATGTAAATGCTTTTCCAACAACTTCTGCATTCTGCCATATGGATCATATAACCTAGCTATTGAAAATTCATGCAAGTGCATTAACTTTAATCGTCCAATGGCATCCTTAATACTTTGTCTATCAGGGCATAAATACTAGCCAATAAAGATTGGAAACAACACAGGTGGAACCTTTCTCTTCTTAATGTGAGTCTCCACTGAGGTTAATATTTGTCTAGCAGATTCCACCAAAATGACCCTATCATTAGGGTATCTAGGCAACATGTAAGGTTTCCCTTCAAAACCTTCTATTCTCATGTATGAAAATGTAGGGAACTAGATAAACCAAGCCCCATATTTGTAAATAATAGCTTGGGCTTCCATACTTAAACTTTTGGTTCTATCCTCCTCCATGGTTCTAACCAGATTCATAGAAAAAGAGTCATTCACTAACATATAATTTTTGAGGGATTCCCTCCTGCCCAGCTGTGGGTAGTGTTCCCATATGTTTACATCACCAAGATTGTTTCCAACCCTACCTACTATTTGTAGCCCATTAAGTGTTCCTCTAAAGGCATAGGCATATATGACATAAGAAGTCATATGAAACATGCAAAAATTGCCACCTAGCCTTCTCATTCATTCATCTAAACTGTCACTTATGATCTTAGCCTAGAGAGCCTTGTCATCTGAATATTCCACCATTCGGATAATTCCATACATCCATTTTTTTAAGTTTCCAGCATGCTGTCTCCCTATCATTCTGCTAAGCATGACGATCATATACTAATACTCTTTAGAAAAATCAAAATTAAACAAGTATACTAGCAATTTGGCAGATACCTTGTATGCACTGCCCTTGGATCTCCATTGGTACATGACCCTCTGAGCCTCTTTCTCATTACTATGGTATTCTTTTTCCATCCTGCTTAGGCTCAATCTGACTACCTTTGGTCCTACAGGCAAATTAAATGCAGAGGTGATGCCTTTTATTAAGAAATCTGCATACACTCTACCATGCTTCTCCACTCTTCTAGTTTTTGAGTTATAATTCCGTGCACACTTAACCACTAACTCAGTAGCCTCCATGGCATATGGAAATCCTCCAGTGTGCCACATCCCTGAGGAGTATATTCTTTGAAGTAGAGGGTTTCCACTCCCATTATCCAACCTTCTCGTCCATACATCCAGGTCTATATTTCCTTAATGTGTGTCATTTATCATCTTGTATCTGAATCCTACCCCTTTGGGCTGTACGAACATGGGCTTCAAGAACTTTGTGTCACACCTACTGCTTCTATCTGCCATTAACTCCTGCAATGAAATCATGCATTCTTACCCTAACATGTTTGTATGTAGCAGGATTCTAGGACAACATGTTTTCCATAGTAGTAATCTTATTTTTCTAACCCATTTCATGCATCATCATGCTGACTAACCTAGTAAAACCATATTTACCTCATGATTTATCGTAAATGACAAAAGAGAGAGTTTCAAATTTACTTACCTAATAATCACTTTCCTCTTTTACAATATGAGTGATAATAGTAACGAATGTGACTGCATTGCGTTTACCATTTCGCTCTGTCGAGATGCAGGTTCCATTCCGTTTGCACGTGATTGTGATGTTTTGCCTTTCAGAGCTCTGTAATTTTTCTTAAAATGTACGGTAAATGTAAATAAACCCCAAGATTTACCTTTTAACTGATTAATACGGCAAATTAGGGCACAGTTAATGTCCTTCGTTTAAGTCCATTGATCAATACATAACATTTCATGGATGTTTGACAACTGGCAGGCTTACGTTTGAAATTTGAGAGCGCGACTTACCATTGGGTTTGCATTTAATGCAGAGGGTGATCTCTTAGAAGATTAGGGATATTTGAAAATATGACCCTCTATCAAGCATATTAAGGTGATATTACCATGAATATGGTCAACCTTTGACCAACAATCAAGATCGGGTCACATTACCTTTGTTAATATATCGTGTTCATGTAATTCTGGGGTTTGCCACATAGCATGATAGGATTGGTCACTATGAAACCAGGCATATCGGGTCATCAAGGTCAATATGAGGGATATTCAAAAATATCCAGGTCTTTTAATGTTTAGGAAATATCACCTCCCTTGAGAATGTGAGGGTGATGTCAGCATTTTATAAGCCTTTGAATTTGTTCTAGAAAATGATGTCACGGTCGTATTGGTTATGGTCAAAGATATTTCAAATTATGACCCTCTAAGGTCTATGATGACATCATCATCTTATCATGTCTTCCTTGTTACCAAATTAAGATGTTGTCATGGCCATGTTAAGGAATATGATGATGTTAGGAAATGTGACCCTCTGAGTATTAAGCAAATTAATGATGTCATCATTAGGATGAGTTGTTTTATATATCAAAATCAGATGACATCATGGTCATCTCGCGTGAAGGGTAATATTACAAAGGGTGATATTTTGTAAGATGACAGATATGCGAAAATATGACCCTCTGAAGATATGCATGCGAGTTTTGACAGGAACATACACTATCACACTTAAGTTTGACATTCGTACATCAAGGAACATATGGATATTGGGTGATCTTCTTATGTCCGAGTCATCTTAACGAATATGACTGACAATTAGAAATATGACCCTATGAGAAATATCCAGGTTGGCTAAACTTTGACTTAGCATAACTTTCTATCTTTAAATCATATCAGGGTGATCCAAAAAGCAAACCTGCTTAGAATTTTGTATTCTTCCAGATTATGAGGCTTGTGATGACAAATTCTAACTTTGACAATTGATGTAGTGCCCCTCCATTCGCACCTTGGATGTATAGGTGAACTGGTCAAGGCACATGAAGGTGAAGGTAAAATAACCAAAATATTCAAGATAAGGTAAACAATTGATGTTGTACAATATAGGTAGATGCTTCATCCATGTGTGGTTTCATATGAAAGATAATGTGTTTTATTGATAACATCTATTGCAGCACTGATGATGCAGGCTTTGATATTGTTTTGCATTCCAATGTTTAAGATGTCGATCTTACTACAATTGTTTATATATTGAATGTATCTCATGTGACTGATTCTGTTAGATTTATTTGTTATGATGGTACTTCTGACACTTATGATTTCATGCACTTGTATGTTAAGTGTAGGGTTCTATTCAGATTAAGAGATAGATTTGATTTGGTTACGATTATGTGTTGAGCTAATCTAGATTGATATGACATGGAAGCGACGATGTCGCATCACTCACTTGTGAGCGTCCTGCGATGTTGCAATTCCTTTTTCCACCTAGTTCTAGCTTATATGCATCTATACATGCTTGACCGTGACATTTGTTGCAGGATGCAGGTACCAGGCATCGACTCCACCTGAATTAATAGGTCCGAGCGTGCCTTGAACCCAATGGATACGTTGTTTCAGAGATAACTTAAGGTCCCACATCCCAAGTCATTATCCTCAATCAGGATGCATAACATGTGTAGTCAACCTGTCAGTTCTGTTAGTATGTCGGTCTTGCAATTGATTTATATTTGATGGAGCTTGTTGGATAAGTGTATTTTGGCCTGACTTGAGAATATGTTTGATTTGGTCTTTTTGAGAACATGTTTGATTTGGGTTTTGACGGCTGTCCTACTTAGTGGGTTATGTTGTATGCCTATATTTCATTATATAGTCATACTTTAATATTTAATAAGGTCATATAATATTCTTATTATTATTATTAATATTTAATAAGATTAAATTGGTAATTGATAATTACCTAGTTCAAATAATTATTTAAGTTGTTTGAATATGAATTATGTTATTACTACTATTAAATTGATTTAATTAAGGGAAGGTCGCACTAACCAGACCCTAGAGTAGAGAGGAGACAATCCTATCATCCAATTGACGAAGCCTAACAATTGGATCAAGAGTGTATTGATTCAGCATTACACTATGGTTACTTATGGATTTGTGATAATATGTTATTTATGATGGATATATTTTGGCTATATATTGTACTAACACTTCTTGTTGAGTGTACATGTAGAATTATTATGTCAATGGATGATGGTGGTCATTTAGCCACTTTATGTCTTTCTGTGTGATGTCTGACCTAGGCATGGGGCCCTAAGATCTATTGACCATGATGTTAAGAAATATTATTTTTAGTTTTATGTGATAAAATGATTATGTTCTTGTGTGGGATTTAACCTTGTAACTTTTAAAATGATTTTTAAGTGTTTTTAAGAGGTCTAAGTTGTATTTTATGTTTAGAAAATTGTCTTATGTCCAAGGTACATGGGTAAGAAGTTTATTTTTGTCATTTATAATATTTTAAAAGGTTTTTAGACCCTCCTTTAAGCCCCACTTACAAAAGTGACGAAAATGGGAAGGTGGTTGGTTGAATTTGTTGGGTGGTTGAGTTAGTTGGGTGGTTGAGTTAGTTGGTTGGTTGAGTTAGTTTTGGGTAGGAAGTTACTATTTTCTTCTCTTTAAAAACTCTTCATGGAGTGGGGGTGACTTGCTCATTTTTATGATTTTCATTCAAAGATTCTACCATTAGTGGGATATTGCGATTGAGGTATCATGTTTTCTTTATTAATTAAATATAAATATTATATGTTTTTCTTTATTGATTAAATGTAAATTTCATATGTTTTTCTTTATTAATTAAATATAAATATTATATGTTTTTCTTTATTGGTTAAATGTAAATATTGTAAGTTCTAAATATTATATGTATCCTTTATTTATTAAATGTAAAGGTTGTTTTTCTAAGGGTTGTTGCTTGTGAAATTGGAAAAGCAAACATTTCAATGTAAATCTTGAAAGAAGTATATTTGTTGCCTTATTTGAATGTCATAAACCTAGATCATCATAGCATAAGCGGATCTTGTGTAAGTAGAATTAATGTTTCTAATAAGGTTATGGAAGTAATGTATAATAGTTGTGGAAACCATATTTTGTACTCTAGAATTGGTGATGTTTTCTAAGAAGGTTCCTTAAATTGTTGGGCCTTATTCGTAAATAAAATAGAATGTTGTGAATCTCAAGTTTTGATTAAGATAAGTATAGACCAGATTTCCTCTTAGGTTTCTCCCATCTTGTATTCTTATTTTGTTGATGATGCTTAGCTAAATGGAAGTATAGAATGTGGATGTTTGTTACTAAGCAGGGAAAATATGGCTAATTAATAGTAGTAGCCTTTGGTACTAAATATCATCATTAAGTTCATATGGTTAGTATTTTACATTTTATTAATTTCATTACCTCAGACCTCTTATTACCTCCTTACACATTGTTAAACTTTGGTGCTCTCTTGAGAGATACCTTGGGCAATGTATAGTCATGAGACTTTAACTCTAGGAAATGTTGATAACCTTGTCTTGTTTTAAAAGGGAGTTATGTTCTTAATAGTTTAAGGAATAGATATCGATCATGATGTTAATAGAATTCTAGATTTATTCTTTTATGAGTAGGGGAATCAATCTTTTATTGCGGGTTATTGTTGTAAAGAAAAAAAAAAATTAAGATAAGACTTTTGTAGTACCATCATAGTAATGTTATCATTAGAGGAAATGTTCTTCAACTCTTTATTAGTGCATTATAGTATGCTGCAATTGTGGTTAAATATGAGTTCAAATTAATTATTCTACCTAACAAAAAATTGTATTTAGGATTGAATAAGTGGTAATTCAAGTGTATTATGTTAAAGTTGTTTAGTATCTAATCTGGTTATAATTGTTCTTCATTGCATTTGAAGATAGGATGTTGTATTGAGTTGGACTATCACTTATTCTTATTTTGATTTACTAGAATGACATCCATACTAGAATTTAGCTAATTGGGAACTCCTTGTGTGAGAAAAGTTTAATTATTGGCATAATAAAGGTTATGTGAGTGATCAAGTTTGAATTCTCCATACCTAGCTTGTCTATGTTTAAATCCAGGTAATGTTGTTAATAATAATATGTTGGTAGAGTATTATGTCTCTTGTATGAGAACTTTAGTTATCATACATATGGTAGGATGTAGGGTTTGGATCTTGAGGTTCTTAGTGAGTATCTCATCTTAGTTTAAAAGTGATATGCTTATCATGTTATTGAATTAAGAATAGAATCATTTGTGATCTCTTTTAGATAGTTTAGTTCTAAGCATTGCTCGTCAAGTGTCTTGTCGAGTAATGGTTATTGCTAACTTTTCCTATTAGTGAATTAAATGTTGAGTATAAGTGCTATCTCTTTGTTATAAGTGTTTTGGACTTTGATGAGATGTTGTTTGCATTCATAATGAAGTCCACATTCATGGATCCCATTTGATATAATAAATTATGTTGTTGTTTATATCTTCTTAGTTACAAGGAATAGTAGAATAATTGAAGTGAATGTTGTATTGATTCATGGGCATCTTATGAGTATGGTACTGCTTTGAAGACCCATGGTTAGTATATCATTGCACTTAGGGTATGCTATTGGATTGGTCTATTTGAAGGAGTTGTGTTTTTAAGAGTAAATGTTAATGTGGGAATTGTTGTGTTTCAGTGGTGTCTAGTGAAAGTTTATTCCAGAGGCCAGTAGGGGTAGTTGTGGGTTTGATCCTTGCATTGTTACATTCTGGTTGAAGAATGAGCATGTTTTGGTTTTATGTGATGTTGACTTTCCTCTGCTTATGGTTTATATGATTTTCACGACTGTGTAAGAGGGATAATGCCTTGCTGAGTATATCTAGTCCTGTTGTTATGTCTTGAATCCATGTTGTTGAGCTCTTCTTGAAGGTTGTGGTTCCCTATTGTGTTGAGCTTGGTCTGTGTTAAGGATTGATTTTGGGAGCAAGAGGACCCATGCCTTGCTCTGGATTACACCTTGTTATGGTTGAAATGTTGGAGCAAGAGGACCCATGCCTTGCTCTGATGATTTATTACGTTGTGATTGGTTGCAAGATGGTTGATGCCTTGCATTGTTATGTATATATGTTGTCATGATGATAGTTGTTATGTTTGATGGATAGGGTTTCCTAGGTACAGATAGGGGAATGGCTTCCAATGTGGGGCCGGTACCCAAAGTGGCTGCCAGGGTAACCCATTGGAAGTTGGTAATCAAGTGATAACCTAATAATTAATCTAGGGGTTGGGTAGATTTCACATTAACAAGATAATTGGATGCCTCACTCATGCCTGTAGTGCTCGTTTAGGCTAAGGATGAGATGAGAAGGCCGTGGTTGGCAAAATCAACTTCCTTGTCCTCATGAAAGGAATGTTGATTCCGCATGTGTCACCCTATGGGGCCGGAGTCTAGTGAGAGACTACCAGGGTAACCATAGATGGGGGCCGGAGTCTAGTGAGAGACTGCCATGGTAACCCATGCTAGGACCATGCGATGACACTCTCCCTACTGCAGCCTAGCATTCCCTAGTTGTGCTCTCCCCATTTGTCGTGTGTTGCCTCTGGAAGTGATTTTGAGTTGCTTGTGGTGTTGTCATGTGTTGTAATGGAGTCTTGTTTGGTCTTTGTTCCTATTAGGCAATTGTCTACCTGACTGTATGACATTTTGGGACCTTATGTTATCTCCTAGCTCGGGGGGTGGACCTCAGGTTTCCACATGGTTGGGTGGAAGAGCTTTTATCCATTGGTCTCTCCTTGCCTTTGTTCGTGTGCAAGAAGGTTGTAACTCCTGTAGTAGATTCAGATCGTGTACCTGTTTATGGAGACAGTTATCCATGCTCATGTACTAACCTATGTATCAGATTATTCATAATGTATGTATTCATATGTATTTAGAAGATGATAATGTAACAATGTAATGTTGTACTCATATGTGAACTATGTACTAGATCTTGATGAAGACTTATATGATGCTATGTAAATGTAAATGTTTACTGATTTAGTACATTAGGTTTACAATGAGTTACTGATGTTAATTCATGATGTGTGTTAGATTACATTAATTGTTTTGTCAAGTAATGCAGCCATGTTATCTTAGAGGACAAGTCATTAGTTTAAATAATGTGTTAATATTACTTTGTTACTTTACTATCTCTTTCAATTTAAAAAAAATTATCCTATTGCATATAGCATAAATGCGTTATTCTCTAAGGTATTCATGGCGGGGCATTACAATTGACCTATCCTTTTGGAGCACATGCATGAGCAAGGGTAATACACTTAACTGACCTTTTCTAAACCACCCAAAGCAAGAAAACAAAAACAAGTAGAAGCAGAAGTTGGGTCCTTGTTTTGCTAAGGGAAAATGGGGCATGTTGTGTAACCACAAAAGAAGAAGCTAGTGACATCTACAATTTTTTCTTATCTTGGCCAGAAGTCACAAAGAAAACAAAAGAAAAGATCAAGGATTTGGAGTAGAAAATATTGAACACATCCAAGACATTTGATCTAGTAGCAGAATCAGTTAGCAGCAAGGAAAGTCAAGTCATTAACCTTCATAATGACTTGAGAAGTCTAATAAGTGAGAGGAATCAAATCAAAACTAGAATGTGTTAACTAAGAGAACTAATCAGTCCTAAGTTAGACTCAATGTTTAATCTTGTAGCTAAAGCACAAATAGCTTCACATACTGATACACATTCTGATCCCCACTAGGTAGAGACCATAGTTTTTCTACTTAGTGGTCATATTCAAATTTTGGACAATGTTAAGAAAAACTGAGATTGTGAGCAGACTAAAATTAAGAACATATTCATTAACATTCTCAAGCACATGTAAGATAACGTTGAAGATTGTACATATAAATATGCGGCAAAGTATAGCAAATTTTGCAGTTTTGACAATTTTTGACTCCGAAACCTACACCTTTGTCATTGATGTCAAAGGGGGAGAAGTAGATTAGTGAAAAATAGGGAACATCTCAAGGGGAGAAGAAATAGAGTGTATATATAGGGGGAGCAGTCAAGGTAGTCAAGCATTTTTCACTAAGTGTTGCCATCAATGACAAAGGGGGAGATTGTTGGCAAGAGACACTGCTGTGAAGAAGACTAGAATATTCTCATTGATGGAAACAAGGCAAAGAAGATACATCAATATGAAAAGAAGACATATTTCTAGAAGATCAACTTGATTTGGCAACAAGGCACAAGAGTATTCAAGACCGAAAGGCCAAAATGACTAAGTATGGACAATGTTCAGGGTAAGGGACAGAAAGTGAATCAGTACACCTCCGCAAATGAAGACTGGAAAATGCAATTTAGGTAGGATGACTCATACCTACTTTATGGTGATATATTCTAGTGTGTAGGACATCACTTCCTCTGGAAGTCATTTGTAGAAAATGTCGAAGTCTAGATGAACAGAAGTAAGACAGGGACAGTGTACAGTGCAAAGTAAAAGGGTCTGCATTCCTCCGCAAGTACATTTTTTTTATGTGCTTTTAAGGTGTTGTAAACACTTGTATGAAGTGTCTAAATCCAAAGTTGTAAGATCTAAATTCCACCAGCAAGATAGTTGCAAGTTGTTGAGTATCGCTACAGTGTTTGATAGAGTTTGACTATGACCGAGTCTAAGTTCTTATGGTCCACATTATGCCGCTAAAGAATATTTTTCTCTACTATTTTGAAGGTATGATTGGTGATGTATGAGGTGTATTTGTCATGATTTTGAGCAAGCCATGTGGTCCTCAGTGAAAGCTATGATCTAATAGTTGAACTGAACAAATAGCAGTCTGAGTTTAAGGCCGACATGATAATTTGATTTATGTGTGGTAAGTTCTATTGATTAGAAATTTATCCTAAGATGTTGTATAATTGAATCTAACATATGATAAGGTGTTTTAAATGTTATTTGGGTCCACTATGTATTTTGATGAATGGATTTGGCCGACAATCTACAAGTTTATCAATTATACGCTTCATCTAAGTATGCCGACCTAACATGAAGATCTTAAGTGTTTCCAATATATATATGGGATCAAATTTAGTGTTTGGAGTGTGGACTGAGAATGTGAAATGTGTGAAAGTGTATTGTAGATGTGATGATGCGAATATTAGAATAACAGAGCAGAGATAGAAGATCAATAATGATGAAGACTCAGGATTCATTATTCAGTTGATAAATGACTGCACCCTAGCATACTGACAGATGCTATTGCAGTATTTATGTTTCTTATGTAATTTCACTTGTACTTGGTAGTGAGCCTAGATGTAAGCAACCAGTAGGGTTTAATAGCCCTCATTGTAATCTTTCTAGGTTTAGGGTTGAGGTTGTTAGCCTGCTAGACCTAGTTTTAATTCATGGCAGTGAGCCAGTATGTTCTAGGCCCGTGGAGTGACCAAGCCTAAACATCACCTTTTGTAAAAGATTGCAATATATATCAAGAGCTAATCCTCTTCGTGGTTTTTGCCTCTCTTGGGTTTTCCACATAAAAATCTAGTGTCTATGTGTGATGTTTATGTGGCTTGTATTTCTGTGGTTACTTTACTTTCTGATTATCAAAGTTGGTATTTGGTTTAATTGTTTAAATCTTAGAATACTGATTCACCCCCCCTCGCAATGTTCAACATTTTAGGTAGATTCGAGGTCGCCTAATTCCAAAGTTTAGCCCTCTTATAGTACTCATTAGGAGCATTGATTGAGCAAATGCCCACAACCAAGCAACCTACATGTAAAGTTTACCAAATGCATCTATTGCAAGATGAATGTCTTGAACCTATGAGAAGATTTTCCCATTTCCTATTTAATAAAATGGAATTACCTCCTTTACCTCTCTTATGTTTGGTGGTGAAAGTAATGGCCTCTCTCCACACAAATCTTTAGGAGTTTTCCATCATAAACTTGACAGCTTTAATTTCTTGAATCACCAGGATGTCCATATCCTTGTTCTTATTGTAGAAGTCTCTAACAATATACTTTCTATTAGGGGACTCTAAACCTCTAACATTCCAACTAAAACAGTGAATGTTCTTCATGTGAAACTCTTTTTAGGTGGATTTGGGGTTCTCTCTTTAGACACCTAAAAGTGTCCTCAGGTTGCAAAACCATAATTCCTTTCACATTCTACCGATTTTCCCTAATTTTCCTCTATGGTTAAGTAATTAATTTGAAATAGTTAATTAAATTTAATCACTCATTTCCTAATATCCCCTTTCATTAATTTAAAGAAATAAAACATTTGTTTAAATCCCATCACCCAATTATCCAAAATCCCCCATCACATCACTTTAGTGGAGAGAAATCCTAACTGATCACAACCCTCCATTTGGCTCCAAAGTCAACAATGAATCTTGGTCATTCATTCAAATTGGCTCCTCTATAAAACACATCATTCAACTTCATTTTCACGTCTTAAGTCTCCTAGACATTTATCTCATCCTACAATCTCCAAAATATTGCTTAACACACACATAAGCTTCCCAAGACGGTTGCATGAATCTGCAAGTCTGAGAACAATAGTGCAAGGTGGAGGAGGAAAATGGAGAGAAGTTGATATTAGCTTAGATTCTAGTTGGTTTTCATATTTATTTGATTTCTATCTAGTTTAGATTGCACTCCATTGGGAGCTAGGGTTATTTGTTATTTGTTTTCTGCAATATTACCTAGCTTTTTCCCTATCTTCATTTGGTGAACCTGACATGAAAGGATCATTTTAGTCAACTTCTAAAAAATTATTTTCGCAGGTGACCTCCAGAGCTCAAATAGACCTCACCCTTGAGTCCAAGAGTCCCTTTTAGCAAAAAATGACTGTAAATTTGCCAAATTTAGCTACAGGAAAAAAATTTGAATTTTTTTAGTTTTAACCCCTTTATAGGGCCATACCATATAGATCCGTACGGAACCGTATGACCTCTGTGCAAGGGTCTGGTAAAAAATGTCTAATCTCTATTGTAGTTTTGGTTTCTTCATTTGCAAGATTAAAAATTTCATTTTCTTGCAGGATTAAACATTATCATATGGTTCACAGATTATATTGTTTTATGGTGTTGTAGGTATAAATCTCATTATTTGTAGGTGTTTTAATTTTTGATGTTCTTTTCATTGATGGTTGTATGTTTTTTATTTGTACAGTTGAATGGGTTTTGAGTTTAGGTTTTTTAAATCCTATTAGCTCCTATTCTCTTTGCCCGCCACTTAGTCAACTCTTTCCATAAGTCTCCACTCAACTGTCTCCCATTCCTCTGCCACTATTTGAAACCCTGGCTACCACCAATAAGTCTCGTCGCAGTCTCTTGTCGACTGTGGAAGCCCTACATCCCATCTTTCATTGTCTTTGAAATATCCCTCCGCCCTAACAAAACCCTAACTATCATCAAAGTGTACATCATAGCTATTTTCATTCCTATTCACAAGTAAATAACGAACCCTATAATGGCTGATCGAAAGCCTCAAACCAACAATCAAAATTCCTAAACCGCTTGCACCTTAAAACTCCAACCACCACCTATGTCTTAGGTCACCACTATTAACACTCTGACTTGTACCACCACCACTGCTACATATCCAATCACAGACCTCCCTGCCATTGACTAATCTCCTTTCATTTCCATGTCACAACTCATTCCTGCCGCCTGTCTCCTTCTCTTGCTCTAGAGACCTTTCACTGCCTTACAACCAAGTCAACCACCCCCTGATCTCTACTAAAAATCTTGGTCACTACTTGTTTGATCTCTTGCCACCATATTTTTCCTCCTCCCCACTTGCTAAGCATTCCATTGACATCTTTGAGTGTCCAATGGTCACCGTAGGGTCTACCTAAAATCTCTAGTTGAAACCCTACAACTTAAACTCTGCACCCTATCACCATTGAAGTCTTACCTATCCATGTTGCAGTCTCCTAACCACCCAACATATAGCTTAACTGCCACCTATGTCTAGCATTCCTCTGCCCTCTAAAAGCTTTGTTTCTATCTAAGACTTGAAGTGTCGCTATTTAAGTTCACTGCTTGAAATCTATACCACCTTCCTCGACAATGAGTTTATCCCATCGTTGCCACCATTAAGGGCCATCGTTGTCCTGTTGGCTGGTGATATGTTTGGGCTTTAAGCCCTTAAACTTTGGCCCTAACCCTAGGCTATTTACTACGGGCTCTAAGCTGCCTCCTAACTGCCTATCATAAGCCCTTAGGAATTGCCATCAATAGACCTTTAACAATTGGCGTAAAACCTAAACGTTTACCTTAACCACCATGAAAATTTTGATATTGTTTGTTAGGCTTTAAGCCCCTAGGCACAAACATTAGGGAGGGCACATTGGTGACCTAGGTGCTAGCAGAGTTAGGCCCTCTTCTTTTTTTCGTCTTGACCGCCCCTGGTCATATGGAGGACCGGGGGTTGGTTTGAAACATTGACTGCCAAGTAAATTGCTTGGAGCTATCTATGTGATGTAACTACATTTTTGAAAACCGTTGGCAGTTAATGTTAAGTGACAAGACCCCTGTTTGCCTCTTGCATGCCCTAATAGGTGATTTTTTTAAAATTTTCACATTTTTCGCAAAACATATCAGATTTTCACAAAATTTGTGACACTAGAAAGCTGACTCAGAGAACTATGCAATGGTGAAGACCATTTCAGGTATCATTCTATCAAGTAAATTTTTGGTCAAATTCAACGCTCAATTTGAAGTTCAAACACTTATAAATCATGCAAAATTGATCCATTTTTAGTGCAATTTTTATTAAAACTACTTAGAATTTTCCAAACAATCAGATTCTATAGTTTATTTTTCTATAACAAATTAGTATTTTCAGATATTTTGCAGATTCCCCTTTTTTGACCTCTTTTCCTTGTGACTTGCAAAATGAGGAATCTACTTGGAGTTTCATGTTTTTTTACATCATCATGGAGATTTTATGTTACTGATGTCTAATTTTTAGCTTGTGGCATTTGTTGCTCAAAGAATTCAAACTAAAACTACTAACACACTTTGATGTAGGGTTCCTTTCATTCTCATGTGTGTGTTTTGATATCATAGGAACACTTGGATTTTGGTGCACTAAAATGAACATCATTTTCCTTTTTTCACAAATATGTTTGGGGACTTAAAATGAATTAGTGTTTGCTTTGTTTGGTGATTGTGTTGGTGTTTTGAGATGTGTATTCTCTTTCCTCGCACGTCATGTGATCTTATGAATCAAAAGCATCTCTCAATACTTGCATAAATCACACCACATCTATTTTCTAAGGGTAATTGAACATGTGCGAGTGTGACCAAGAAAATGTGTATGCTCTCCCCTCGCATCTTAGTATGAACTTGCGGATCAAAAAAATTTACTTGTGTTGGTTTTGTTAACCTTTAGAGGGTCTGCCATCCCGCTTCGAATGGTGGGAATGACTCAAGTGGTAACAAGCTAAAGCCAAGTTCTTTTGAAGCAGTCTATAAAAAAAGTGTGTGATAAAAGTCATAAGCAACAGGTGCTGTTATGTCATACCGATGAATGTCTCCCTCAGTACCCCTTGTGGTCTATGAAAGCATGTAGAGCATAACCTCTGCATCCTAGGAGGCCTCCTAAATGGAGCAAATCACCGCACGTATGGCCACCTGAACGAATGCACTTACTAAGAACCTTTTTTCTAGTATCCAAAATCCTTCTATTTGCTAACATAAGAGGTTGGAAGATAGACCTCTAGAGCTGTCCCACATTCTCGCAGTTTAAAGTAGAGATAACAAATTCCTTGATATCTTTGGGCCTCTAGGAATTCAAAGCTTGGTATGCTCGAGAAGTGAGTGCCATGTAAGGGGGAGCTAGTGCCACCAAACTTCTAAGTTATCTACTTTAAATAAGTATGGCTAGAGCAATCCAAGTGGGAATTCAGCAAATATTTTCCTTTCCTAGCCTAGAATCATACATGTTTTCAAGTGTTTACAAAACATCAAGATTCACAAAAAATAGCCAATCTGACTACCAAATGTCTTCTATGAGTGATGTGTGTGCTTGCCTAATCATCACCCTAGACATTCCTTCCATCCATTCATTCCAAGTCATCATCCTACTTTTCCTATCCTAATTACATTATCATCCTTCCACATAATCTTCTTTCTAATCCACTTCCACTTTCATTCCAAGTCAAACCAACATCTAGACATCCAATCTCATCATTCCACATCATATCCTAATCACATTATCCCATTTCATCCTAATCACCATATCCTATTCATCATTCCTTATCATTACACATAATCCTAATCATTTTCATAATTATATCAATGTCATCCTCATCAAACCCTAATCACCTCTTTCATCTAATAACCATCATTCTAATCATATCCTAGCTATTCATTCATTATCCAATCAACTTCATCACAATCATCCAAGTCCTCTAATCTTATCATGACACATCATCATCTTCATTCCAATCCAATCAAATTCATCCTAATCATTCCCAATCATAATACATCATAACCTTAGGGAAAACTTTGAGTATCTACCCTCCCTATCAAATCTGATTACAATCATGTCAAAACATTATAGACCTGCTAGTTTTGTTCACCCACTACATATTCAATTTCATTCTGCTACATATTCAATCTCATTCAGCCCTTGACACCTATAAAGGACCCTAAACATTAGTCTTAGTAAGGTCAAAACATAGGGAGAAACTGTCAAAGCTTGACTATATCACAATTATAAATCTGTGGACTAAGAGAGCTTGACATCTTTTTCACATCAATCACAACATGGGCTTAATACTCCATGGCTAGTTTGAGTCCATCCTTCCAAGTGAATTCTGAAACTCATGGGTTCACTTTCATCAATCATTTCTTCCACTTAGGCTTAATACTCCAAGGCTAGTTTAAGTCCATCCTTCCAAGTGAATTTTGAAACTCATGTATACACCTCAAGATCTCAATAAATCCAATTTATACTTTGACAAGGTCATTAGTAGATGAGAGTACCCTCTTGGAGCTAGAATTTTTGAAGACTAATATCATTAGCCTCTATCATAGTATGGGTCTCATCACTTGCATTGACATCCCCATACCATCTCAAAATTCACAAGTCTTATATGGTAAAGACACGGTTGCAAAAATAAGAGGAAGGGAGTAGATCTTCCTAGTCATCCTAGTGCAGTCACAGTAGGAGGGTTCACAGAATGAACTATCCAAACCGTACAACAAGAGTAAACACAATGGAAACACTCAAAGAAATGAAGCAAATGTAGATTCAATCATTTAGTATATCATAGAATTCAAAATAGAGATCCATTGGCAACAAGCGGGCTTATAATTAGGGCTCACAAGCCTGATTACCTACATGTGCAAGATAAGGCTTTGAAGCTCTTTTGCACAAAATCTAAACTATAGAATATGAATCAATTTCTAACTAACTGCTTTCCTAAGGATCTATTACATCATTATATATCATTTCTGGACCAATAGATTCCTTCGCATCAGCCAAGGAAGATCATAAACTCCAATGAAGAGTTGTAATGTGTTCAAAGATAGGTCAGACCTAAATGCATAGAACACTTCCTCAAATGAATGGAACAATGTACGGACCCTTGGGGAAGGTTAGACATGAGCCAAAGAATATTGAATGATGTGTCAATGAGATCTACAAATCAAGGAATGATCTGCAAGCCTTCACCTTCAGCTGATTATTAGGAATTGTTAGAATGCTCTGCTCTGAGAAACAATCAACTTCTGATAGTGATATCTTTCTGGTAACTGATCCAAATGCTCTAAATTCTTGATATGTTGTAGATGAATGAGTGTAGATGCTAAGTCCAGATTTGTAAGATGTGCAATGCCAAAACCAGACCACAAACTAAGAACTACTACTGAACTGCCTAAATTGAACTGAAAAAAATGAAAGAACTGAAATGCAAATGTTTTTGGTTGATGCAAGATTTCTCTTGAACTAGGGATGCTCCTACATCAGACATCTGGCATTATTGAAAAAGTGAGTCCCTCACTTTGTTGGGGCTAGGAGAGAACCAAGACAGTCCACGTCAGCCTGGGAAATCCAAAATGAATCTTCTTCTGATCTGCCTTTCCACTTCACAAGGTATTCTTTGTATTGTCTTCCTCTAGTGTTGTGTCCAACTCAGCTATCCAAAATGCCTTCAATCTATTCCAGTGCTTGTTACGATAATGTCTTCTTCAAGTCTTCTTCCATTTTGTCATTAAACTCTACTTCATGATACTGATAAAGATCTACAATATTTAAAATAGGTGAAATACCCAATGTCTCTGGTAATTCCACTTCATATGCATTTCCTGAATCAAATTTCCTCAGTATCCTACAAGGTCCAAACTTCTTCATCTTCAACTTGTTATAGGTCCCAACTAGATATCTTTCTTTTCTCAAGTACACCATCACTTCCTTTCTAACTTCAAATTCCTTATGTCTTCTCTTCTCATATGCTTTCTCTTTGTACTTACTATTTGTGTCCTCCAAATACTTCTTCACCTGATTATGCACTGTCTTCATATGGTCTGCAAATTTTTCTACTTCTGTACTCCTCTTGTCTTCTGTATTGATATCTCTTAATTCTGTAACTACTCTAGGATTTACTCAAGTAACAGTCTCAAAAGGTGTTCTTTTGGTACTCCTATTCACCAAATTATTGTATGCAAAGTCTTCTTGTGAAAGAATCAAGTCCTAACTTCCGGCTTTGTCTCCAACCAAACATCTTAACAAGTTTCCCAAAATCCTATTCACTACCCATGTCTGTCCATCTGTCTGTCGATGAAAAGTAGAACTAAATTTCAAAGCCATCTTCATCTTTTTCCAAAGTGTCTTCCAAAAGTAACCAACAAAATTTGTGTCTCTGTCTGAAACTATACTCCTAGGTAATCCATGCAATCTCACAATCTCCTTGAAAAATAGGTCAGCTACATGCACTACATCAATTGTCTTCTTGCAAGGTATGAGATGAGCCATCTTTGAAAATGTGTCAACCACTACAAATGTTGAATCATGTCCTCTCTATGTCTTAGGTAATCCCATTACAAAATCTATGCTTATGTCTTCCCAAGGTCTCTCCGGTACTGTCAAAGGTTTATACAATCTAGTGTTTTGACTACTCCCTTTTGCAACTTGACAAACTCTTCAACTCTAGACAAATCTATAAACATCGTTATGTTTCTAAGGCCAAAAGTAATTTTCATTTGCCAAAGCCACTGTCTTATTAATGCCAAAGTGTCCTGCCAATCCACCACTATGCCTCTCCTTGATCAAATTGTCTCTCATAGAACTTTTAGGTATGCATAATTGACTTCCTTTGAACAACATATCTTCTTGAATGAAATAATCCAACCACTTACTCCTATCTTCCAAAATAGGTTCCTTACATGCTTTCCAAGGTTCTACGAAATCAATGTCTCCCTCATACATGTTCTTCAATTCATCAAAACCCAACACTTCACCTCTCATCTCTGTCAACAAGTTTCTTCTTCTACTCAAGGCATCAACAACTGTGTTTGATTTACCACTTCTATTCTTCAACACAAAAGTATAACTCTGCATGAACTCTACCCATCTCATATGTCTCTGATTCAACTTACCTTGACTATTCAGATACTGCAAAGCTTGATGATCTATATACAACACAAACTGCTTAGGCAATAAGTAATGTCTCTACTTCTTCAAGTCTTGAATTATGGCATAGAACTCTTGATCATAAAATGAATATCTTCTCCTTGCATCATTCAACTTCTCACTAAAATATGCTATAGGTCTACCTTCTTGACTTAACACTGCTCCAATTGCATTTCCACTAGCACCGCAATCAACTTGAAATACCTTATTGAAATCCAGTAATGCCAAAATAGGCTGCTCTATTACTTTCTACTTCAACAACTCAAAACTTTTATCTACTCCTGATGTCCACTTGAAATATTTTCTATCACCTCTCATTGTCTCTGTCATAGGGTTACAAACTGAACTGAAATTTCTGACGAACTTCTGGTAGAAACTAGCCAATCCATGAAATGATCTACCCTCTCCAATGCTCTTCGGTGTAGGCCATTCATTAATTTCTTTTACTTTCTCAGGGTCCATCTTCAATCCTTCTGTAGAAATTACAAATCCTAGATATACTAATTCTTCCCTCATGAAGCTACACTTCTTGATGTTTATAAGCAATTTCTCTTCTCTCAACCTCTGTAAAACTTGTCTAATATGCAACAAATGTTCCTCTCTTATTTTACTGAATATCAGAATATCATCTAAGTACACAATCACAAAATTACCCAAGAATTTCTTCAAGACCTCATTCATCAACCTCATGAAAGTACTCAGTGCATTTATCAATCCAAAAGGCGTTATTAACCACTCATACAGTCCTTCGTTTGTCTTAAAAGCAGTCTTCCATTCATCACCTTCTTTGATTCTAATTTGATGGTATCCACTCTTCAAGTCCATTTTTGTGAAATATCTTTCTCCACTCAAACAATCTATGATATCATCCATCCTAGGTAAAGTAAATCTATACTTAACTTTGATCTTGTTTATTGCTCTAGAGTCAGTACAAATTCTCCACTCTCCATCCTTCTTTGGTGCAAGAACTGTGGGTACTGTACAAAGACTTAAGCTTTCTCTGATCAAACCTTTACTCAACAACTCTTGTATCTATCTATTTAGTTCTTCATTCTCTACCACTGTCATTCTATGTGCTACTTTGTTAGGCAAACTTGCTCCCGGTATAAGATCCATGTGATGACTAATACTTCTTATAGGTGGTAATCCATCAGGTACATTATCTGATATGATGTCTTCATATTTTGTTAGCAACTCTCTTATATCCTCTGGTTCAGTCTCTTTCTTCACTACTTCAGGCTTCTTAAGAATCAAAGCATAACACATACTTTCCTATTTCAAACCATCCAAAAATTTCCTTCCATCTACCAAACAGATTCTGGCATTCCCACATACCACATTTTTAGGATCATCTTTTAAAGGAATCAAAGTAATTCTTTTCCCATTTGCTATTATAGTATATATATTCTTTCTCCCATCATACATAGATTTTCTATCATACTACCAAGGTCTACCCAACAAGATAGGACAAACATCCATAGGCATAATATCACACAAGACTTCATCATGATAAGAACCAATATGAAATTTCACCAAGAATTGTTCACTCACTAGTACCTTATGATCATCCTAAATCCATTCTATCTGACAGGGCTTAGGGTGTTTCAATCTTTCCAACTTCAGCTTAGTCATCATCTCCTCTGAAACTAGGTTATATGAACTACCACTATCAATTACAACTTTACAACACTTACCTCCGGATTTGCATTTAGTTCTGAACAGACTCTTCCTCTGTGATGACTCCTCATTTGTCTCTAGTTGAAATAGTGCTCTCCTCATCACCAATGATTCTCCTTTCTCTGGATTGCCAACTAAACAAGGTGATCCAACAGGTTCTTATTCAACATAGGCTGCTCTCCCACTATTCTATGTCTTCTTGTTTGTACTACCCTAATTACATTCAAATGCTCTATGTCCTTCACCTCCACACTTGAAAGAAGTACCTCTGAATGTTTTCTTATCAAATCCTCTTCCTTCTCTTTTGTATCCTTCATTCCAATATGTACTAGGGTTTCCTCTCTGGTAAAAATTTCTATCATCTCTCCGGTAAGCATTGTTGTCTCTGTCATCCTTTCTAACTGGGCTGTCAAATTTGTTCTACTCCACAAATGATCTATCATATCTAGAAAATGATCTTCCCTTCTAAAATTTACCTCCTCTACCTCTCTGTCTCTGATCATGCTTCTTACTCATCTTTTCTTCAATTTTTAGGGCAAATTGATATGCTTCTTCCAAAGATGTTATCCTTACCAAATTTAGTTATTCTTGAATGTTCAATCTCAGTCCATTGATATATCTAGCCACTTTCTCCTTGCTTGCTTCACTATGTCCTATTCTTATGATCATCTTATGAAATTCTTCAATGGACTCCTTCATAGATTTCTCCTTTTGTCTCAGGTTTTTCAATCTTTTCAACAATTCCAACTCATAGTCAGTAGGTATGAATTGATTCTTCAACTTTGTCACTATCCGGTCCCACTTTGTAATATTTTCTTTTCCTCTTCTATTTCTTTGCAACAAAACTTCTTTCCACCATATAGTAGCATGTCCTTTCAACTTTGTCTTTGCAAATTTTACCTTCTCCATATCTTCAATCTCCTCATATTCAAAGTATTCTTCCATGTCATTTATCTCACAACATCTTTATCTGATATGATTCTTCTTCTTCATCACCTTCTAGGGTTTTACCAGTATGTTCCACAGATTGAAATTCTTCCTCATCATCACTTTCAACATTAGGTCTCGGTGTCAATCCTCTTCACCTATCCTCTTCAACAACATCCACATGAATTTACATTGTTCCCATCAATTTCATCATCTCATCCAATCTATTATCCATTGTACCAATAAGAGGAACTCTTCACGGCAGCATCTTCCTAGGATCAAGTGCAAATTGCTTGAAGTTTAGCTATCAAGATACAAGCGACAACTGCTTCTCAATCAGCAATTAGTTGCACACAAGAACCTACCTCAGATAGGTGATCTGCTTACAACAAGATCTTATGGAATCCCCTTCACCAATTCACTCCAAAGAATCAAACTTTTGCTTTGATACCACTTGGTATAGTCATGGTAGGAGAGTTCAAAGAATGAACTATCCGGGCCATGTAGTAAGAGTAAACACAATGGAAACACTCAAAGAAATGAATCAAATGCAAATTTAGTCATTTAGTATATCATAGAATTCAAAATAGAGATCCGTTGGCAACAAGCGGGCTTACAATTAAGGCTCACAGGCCTGATTACCTACATGCACAAGATAAGGCTTTGAAGCTCTTTCACACAAAATCTAAACTATAGAATATGAATCAATTTCTAACTAACTACTTTCCTAAGTATCTATTGCATCTTTATATATCATTTCTGGACCAATAGATTCCTCCATGCCGGCCAAGGAAGATCACAAACTCCAAAGAATAGTTGTAACGTGTTCACAAATAGGTCAGACCTAAATGCATAGAACACTTCCTCAAATGAATGGAACAATGTGAATACCCTTGGAGAAGGTCAAACATGAGCCAAAGAATATTGAATGATGTATCAATGAGATCCACAAATTAAGGAATGATCTGCAAGCCTTCTCCATCAGCTTATTATCAAGAATTGTTAGAATGCTCTGCTCTGAGAAACAGTCAGCTTATGACAGTGATATCTTTTCGGTAACTGATTCAAATGCTTTGAATTCATGATATGTTGTAGATGAATGAATGTAGATGCTAAGTCCAGATCCACAAGATGTGCAATTCCAAAACTGGACCACAAACTAAGAACTTCTATTGAACTACCTGAACTAAACTAGAAAAATGAAAGAACTAAAATGCAAATGTTTTTGGTTGACACAAGATTTCTCTTGAACTAGGGATGCTCCTGTATCACATCCCTATAATGGACATATCAATACAACATTCTCACAAACACATTCATCCTTATCATTTGAAATCATTCTTGTCATCCAATCGACATCATTGTAATCATATCCCAATCAATTTTCATCCTACTCATTATTCTTGTCATTCAACATCATCATAATCACTTCCCATTCATATATTCATTATTCAACCTTCACATCCTAATCACCCTTTCTAATCACATCGTTCAATCTAATTCATCTTAATCACCTCACCCCTAATCATATCCTAATCATTTCCAAGTCAACCCTAACCATACCCCAATCATCCTTAATCACCCATCTAAGCATCCACTCCATCACATTCCTAGTCATTCCACCTTATCATTACCCCAATCCTAGTCAAGCACTTGTCAACATGGTCCTAATCCCACAAGATGACATACAACGGTATGGGGACATGTGTCATTCCATGCCAATCCTAGAGAACAAGGTTCTAGCACCCCAAGCCTTTTCACAAGATTATTCGAGTCCACCTTGGCAGCAAAATAAAGAGCCTTTAAATTCTAATGCCACACAAGAGGAACATAAGTCTACCTCATCCACCCTATAAGTACTTTCTACCATTTAATCCCTCATCAACTTCAAGTCCTAGAATCAAACATTACAAAAGCAAACCCAAACCTACTACTTCATCCAAAACTTTTGACTGTCCATCCAATCAAAGTCATAATCATAAGCCGAAACCTCCTATCTCTTTCATCTCTCCACCATGGGACTTAGCCACTCCACCTAATATCCATCCTAAGCCTTCAACTTCCATCACCCATCTACCCACAAAGGATGTGATACAAGGGTTACTAGCTAGGAACAACTTGTCTCCATGTCAAACATCTATCTTTGATCCTAGTAATGAGCCTTCAAATACCATGACCATCCCTTCAACTGCATCATGTGGTCCACAACATATTGACCCTATTGAGGATTCTTCCATTTCCACTCAAAGTCAAAACTCATGTCAAGAGCATAATCCTAATCATGAGGAAACATTACCCCCTCATTCAAATCAAGATCAAATCCCTCCTATTGATCCCCTTCGTAACACACTTGATCCCATCTATGATCTAGATCCTACCTATGATCAAGAAGACCACGATGATCCTCTTAGCCCACTTTATGCATTCCATGGTAAAGAGCTTTCCACCTCACCCATCCATGATGCACAAAAATCCACTTCCCATGATGAGACAAGTGGATCCCAAGAAAACATAGGAGATCAAACCATTACCTTGGATCTTAGTGAACACAATGCTAATCAAGATCCTAATGATCCTTCCACATCCACCATTGATCCCACTTCAAATCCACCTTCATCCATGAATGTTCCTCCTTGGGACAACAACAACCTTTATGCACTTTTCCTTCTCCGTCCAATAATGACCTCATGTCTAGTTCCAAAAACACACATAGTCCTATCATCCATCGCATGCTCCAAAACATGTACTATCACGGTAAAGGCTTAGGCCTTCATGAACAAGGTATTTTGGAGCATATCCATGTCAATGTCCCCTCTCGCTCATATGGCCTTGGATACAAACCTCAATGCTAACAATCTAACGATGTTGGTAATTGTTCCATCCCCCTTAATTCCACCACTTTCCATCGCACATCCCATCACATTCCTAAAACATATGTCACCATTCCACCTCCCTCATCCTACAAATGTCAAAAGCATGTGACCATACACCTTCCACCATCCAATTTGCCTCCATTACTTCCAACTCCTAATATCCCTCAATCCACTTTGCCACCATTGCTTCTGACACCTAACATCCCTATCATCCATAAACACCCTCACATTCATAATCACAACCAACAAATGCACACATTGTATAAACATAAAGCTTCCACTCATTCCACCTGTCACATGGGATTCAAAAATAAACATTTGGATGCCTCTACATATGAAGCCAAAAATCCTAAGTACCCTAATACCTTAGGAAATCAATTCAAACATTCAAAGCAAAATTTATCCAAAAAGCTATCCAAACCCATACCTCCAAAAGTAAATTCAAAAAGAAAAATGGTTTGGGTCCCTAAGCAAAAAGAACTCAAGTCAAATGAGGCATCCACCTCTCATATATCCCATTCCATACACAAATCCCACAAGTCAAATGAAAGTCATAAAAATACTAAGTCTATGTGGATACCAAAATGCCTAAATCATTGATCTCCTAAGAAAACATCCCCATTGATTCCTACACCACCATCCACTCAAAAGCTTCAATGTTTATCATAGTGTGTGCAACCATTGGTCATGGTTCCTTTCCACACCTCCATCACTCCATCATTCAACTATTGTCCTACATATTTCACTCATCTTATCCCTATGGTCCATGATTTTACATAAACATTTCATCCATCTTCCTTGCATAAGCCCTACATAATCTACACCATAATCCACTATCTCTCCTACATAATCCACATCATAATCCACTTTCGTTTCCTACAAAATCCATAGCATAATCCACTATCCTTCCTTCCACAATTCACTATATACCTAATCCATTTTCCTCTCATGCAATCTCCTTACCACCATGGATGAGCACATTTGACATGGTTCATGCGACGACATTCCTTTCCAATGGGACTATCCCCTTCATGGAACTAGACACTTGAGTCCCTCTCGTCCATATCCGCCTATTCCATTCAAAACTCAAAAAGTCAAAAAAGAAAATAAAAGAAAATAAAAATCAAAAATTAAAAAATAAAAAAAGTAAATAGAAATCCTTTCATCCAATGGTGAAAACCACCCTTGGTGGCGCCTTGTATAAGTACCATGATTAAAACCTGGAAAACATGCATCATGTGTAGGTTGATTTTCTATTTCACTAACACTTGGGGGCACAATGTCTTGTCTATCCAAACTATCATTTCTATCCTATCATACCATTTCCATAGCATTTCCATATCATCCTTATCCATCATACATATACTTAGCCTATCAAATCCATCCATCCTATCTTTCCTCTTTTGATCTTGATAAAGATTGGGGGCACAATGTTGACACATGTTTTCGTTATCTCTTCATATACCTCATCCTATCCAGACAATCAATCATATCATCATCCTATTTTCATAAGCTTTGCCATGTCTACTACCTAAAATGGGGCATATTATTCTTATGCAACATAGCCTTTGGATATCACATCCTTACCCTCTTATGCATACATCCATTCCATTCCACTATCGCCCATCCTTTTATCCATTCATCCCACCTAACTACTTCCTTGCACCTAGACTTGGTTTCCCCCCGTCGTTGGTATCTAACACAAAGGCTATCCAAATTGTCATCCATTGACATGCCAAAACATTTTCAAAAACCCAAAAAAATCAAAACATTCCAAAAACACAAAAAAATCAAAACATTTTTACAAATCCAAAAAAATCACAACATTTCAAAAACACAAAAAAATTGAAACATATTAAAATCCAAAAAAATCAAAACATGTCAAAACCCAAAAAATCAAAATATTCCCCAGAATTCAAAAAAATCAAATATCCTACAAAAATTCAAGCAATAAAATCAATCAACTCATTATATCAATCCACAGAATCATTCAATCCATTCATTCAAACCAATTCAATTCATCACATCATTCTAACCAAATCAATTCTTCAAAGCATTCAATTCATTAATCAAAACTCTCAATCGATCCATTCAAACATCCTAATCAAATCACATCCTCATATTAGTCAAATTGGTTCTTCAAATCATCCATAGTTCTTCATGGTTGGACTACAATGCCTCTGAGCTTTCATGTAGGCAAGGCCATCTTCAATGAGCCCCCGAGGCATTAGGTCAGTCCCTTAGGGCCCGTTGAGTCAACCATCATAATAAGTTGTCCCTTCACGAGACTGACACTTTGATTAGACAAATCAATCAATCTTTCACACAAAAAACAATCCCAAAAATCAACAAGACAAGCTATCCAATTAGTCTAAGCAATCAATTGACTTGTGATAATCATATGTCACTACCAAGATATCCTTGTCAACCATTGCATACCTTATACGGAATGGGGCATTGTCGAAACTATGATTCTGTTCCTTATACGATATGCATCATTTATCAAACTTCATTAATCAATCCCTAGTGTTGCTCACATGGCCAACAACACTAGTATCAATCACTCATCTCACTTGTGTTATGCAGGAGGTTGCATTGTCAAAACCAGACTAGGCATCTTATAGGGCATGCTTCTTTCCTAAAACCAGGCACTATTCATCTAATCAATCAATCAAACACATATCACTTAGCAAATGATCTAATGATTGTTGACTCTTTTAGTCTAGTCTATCTTATCTTTCATTTGGATTGTTTTGTAGTATCATTCTTATGCTTCTTAAGGCAATCCCTAAGTGATGAAGAGAAGTGAGGATAGAGAGAGACCTTTTTCTTTGATTATTGTTTGCAGTTTGTCTTGGCAAAATGACTGAGGTAACATGGTGTCTTGCATGTGATCGAGATTCCATTGGGTGTGAATCAAAGACATCCTATGCATTGGAAAGAATAACTGCTTCCTTGCATAAGGACTTACACACCTCACAGTTATCTCATTGCATGTTCTGACAAGGTACCACAGTTACTAGTCTAAGTCAGGCATTCCTTGTTTGTCATGTGCCTGTTTCTCAAGGGATCACATTTTTGCACTTTGGCCTCTATCATGCCATTGTGTTTGTTGTCCCTTGACATAATAAGTTCTATGATGATAAGTAAAAAAAATTGTAAGTGAAAAGCTCAAAAATCTATCAAAGAAATATCTCATTTCCATTTCTTCTAGCCAATCTTTCATTCCTTCACATTCGTTGCAGCCTAATGTATCATTCATTTCTTCTATCCATTTCCCTATCTTTCTTCCTTGACCAATCCCCTTTCATTTTGAGAGCCTACCCATGTTTGTCCAACCCGCCTATCCTCTCGAGGGGGCATCATCATCCTTTTCCTCTATCCATTTCCTTAGCTTATTTGAAATGATGTTACTCCACATAAATCTCATCATCTTGAACATCATCTCAAAGAGGGGTAAAATCTAGACACCTAAACGTGTCCTCAGGTCGCAAAACCGTAATTCCTAATTAATTTGAATTAGTTAATTATTTAATCATTCATTTCCTAATGTCCCCTTTCATTAGTTTAAAAAAATAAAACATTTGTTTAAATTTGATCACCCAATTAGATCCAAAATCCCCCATCACATTATCTCTTTCCTCAAACAAATTAAATAAATGATCACCATTTATTTAATTTAAAAATCCCATTATCCACCTCACCATTTATCTCAATTTAAATTGTCTTTTGTCCTTTAGTGGAGGGAAACCCTAACTGATCACAACCCTCCATTTGGCTCCAAAGTCAACAATGAATCCTGGCCATTCATTCAAATTGGATCCTCTATAAAACACCTCATTCAGCTTCATTTTAACCTCTTAAGTGTCTTAGACATTTCTCTCATCCTACAATCTCCAAAATCTTAATTAACACACACATAAGCTTCTCAAGACAGTTGCATGAATCTGCAAGTCTGAGAACAATAGTGCAAGGTGGAGGACAATGGAGAGAAGCTAGTATTAGATTAGATTCTTACTAATTTTCATGTTTATTTTATTGTTATCTAGGTTAGATCGCACTCCATTAGGAGCTAGGGTTAGCTGTTATTTGTTTTCTGCAATGTTAGCTAGCTTTTTCCCTATCTTCACTCCCCTTTCCTAATGCTATCAAAATATTTCAAGGGAATAAGAACATCCTGATGCAGAGGCATCCACACTATAACCTTCGCATATAGCATGAATGTCTGCAGACCAACCTCATCATCATCACCTTCGCCATCATCATCATATTCCCTAAAACTACCAACAGCATCATCATGTTTCGCGTTACACAATCATCCTCCTGCCGACTACTGTTCACCTCCTCCGCTTTCCTCCTAACATCATCATCATGATGTTCAACTAACGCAAACATCCTCCGGTTGCACTGTTCATCGGGCGCCAAGCTCCATCGGCGTCATCATGATCTCTGACACTACCTTCGTCAGCAGGATATCAAATATCCGGTTGCTCCAAAGATCCTGATGACGATCACCTTCAGCACCTTCCCTTCGATGCTCCGCTAGCCGACGACACAAACAACAGCATCATGATATAACTTATCCGGTTCTCTCGAAACCTCCTGATGATGCTTCACACTTTCTACCGATGCCGATACTTAACCACTTAACAACGGCAGGATAAACTCGCACAGGGGGATATCTCAATATCCTGATGACGATGACGTCATATCCTGATGACGATGACGTCACCCAATATCCTGATGACCTCTTCAACACTTAGCCAAAAAACCCGAACTTTCACTCCCGCATCTACTCGCGATACGCGGATGTTTGGCACTCCCGATAGATGATCCTGATGCTGATACGCTCCTCCTCGGCTCCTCCAGATGATGATCACCCCGACGCACTTGCACTTCATGCGATCAACAACATCATGCTCTCCTCCACTTATCAGGATGACGATGCCTAACCCGACTGCAGGATATTTGCAGAAATATCCTGATGATGCCGTCTTCACGAACTTTCAGCTTTTGCGAAGTTTCACTTCGCCGATCCTCCAGGGATGATCCGATCTAGTCTTAGGGTGATCTTCCAACTCGAACTTATCAACCTGACCTAGCACATGAGGATGCTAGGGTCTTTAACACCTCTTGACGGCGAACCTGCACACCTGCATGCAAACAAACAAACTACAACCTAACCTACTGTACATGACCATTCCACCGATCAGACGGATCAATCGGTGGAATGGATCAGCAAATCCATACAGCCACCAAACCAGCAAATCGATCAAGAATCAGAATTCAACAGAGGATGAACAATAACAGGATCTCTTTATTCGATTACAAAAGATGTAAATACAATATACTGCTGCTCACACAGCACACTCGAACTCCTCTGCTTAATGCAATACTAGACTACCGATCGATGATCTACAGTCAACCGATCCGCCTGCTTAAATAGATTATCCTACGAGTACTACTGACCCGACTCCAAGCGGCTGGGAACTCTCCAAGCGGCTGGGAGATCCAACCGAACATACATCATGACAGCTGTTATAACCAACTAACTAAAAATAGCAAAAGCCTGGTCAGCATGATCTTATCATGATCAGCGTGACATTATTACATGCAATTGGTCTTAACAGACCTTCTTGGAAACACAAACAAGACCTAAACTACTAACTGCCTTATCAAGACCAGCTGTCAGGTAGGTGCTCCTGCACCATACTCCCCAAAAGAAAAGAACTCATGTCCCATGAGTTTAGTATGTGGAAGTCCTCCACCTTTACACTTTGCTTTGTCAATAGTCTGACCTGCTCCAGCTTTATCTGCTGCTGACTCTTGGCTGCTCCAAGACTTCTGAACTGTAACTTGCTTTCTGGCAAGTAAATCCTCATGCCTGTTGATGTATGCCTTTGTCGCACATACCCTGTGTGTGGCAGGTTGTCTGACCAGAACCTCTGGCTGAACTGCCTCTTGAACTTCTGAAATGTTCAACTCTATCTTCCTTTCAACCTTGATAGGACAAGCAATAGTCCCAACTATGACAACATCCTTGTCATTCTTCTGAACTGATGGTTGGTTGCACCCCTGTTTCTGAACCTGCTGCTGACCCCTGTCAGTCACAACTGAAACGTTCTTCAGCTTGTTGTCTGTAACAACTCCTTTCCCTGCAGTGTCCTGAACTGCCTTTATGCCTGCTCCTCTAGGCATCTGCACAAATTCCTTCTTTCCCATTAAAATGATTTGGGCTGCCTTCTGTACTACAGCTTTGGCCTGCAATGGCATCAACTTAATAGTCTTCCCATCCTTCTTGATGGTGTAGGTATTAGCATACCCATCATACAGTACCCTTCTGTCAAATTGCCATGGTCTACCCAACAGTAGGTGACAACATTCCATAGGCAATATATCACACAAAATTCTATCCTGATATGGTCCAATATGGAAATCCACATATGCCTGTTCAGAGACAAAAAGTGATTGACTATCACTCACCCAAGATGTCTTATAAGGGTGTGGATGTGGAATCCTTTCCAGCTTTAGTTTATCCACCATTTCCTGAGATACCATGTTGTCTGTTGAACCAGTATCAATGACAACCTTACATACCTTACCTTTACTCTTGCATGTGGTCTTGAAAAGAGCTCTTCTTTGCATCATATCCTTTGATGCCTGCAAACTAATTCTCCTTAGCATCAATGATTCTCCACTCTCTGGATATCCATAATTCTCAGGAACTTTGTTTGAACTCTGTGCACTTTCTTCTACTTTCTCTTCTTGCACCAGTTGTACTCTCTTGTCACTAGTTCTATCATTTCTGGATGATGAACCTTTGTTTTCTGGACATTTGAAAGATGGATGACCAAACTCACCACAGGTGTAACATTTTCCTGAAAATGTAGTAGAACCTCTAGCACCTCCAAATCTTCCTCTATTACCTTTCCATCCACCTCTGAAATCAGACTATCCCTGTCCTTTACCAGTGTCTTCTTGACCCTCAATGGTTTGCTTTTGTGCAGGGGCCGTTCCTCTTCCCCTATTGTTTCCCCTTCCTCTCATGGACTTCTCATGTCCTCTATTCATCTTTTCTTCAATCCTGATTGCCATTTGATAACAATCCTCCACATTCTTAGGGTTAGCTAACACTAACTCATCCTGTATGTTAAACCTCAAACCAGCCAAGTACCTAGCCACCTTTTCTACCTCATTCTCATGATGACCAGATCTCATACTTAACAGATAAAATTCCTCAGTGTATGCTTTCACATCCCTGTCTTTCTGCTTTAAAAATTGCAGCTTCTTAAACATCTGGATTTCATAATCCCTTGGCAAGAATTTACCCTTGATCCTTGCTACCATCTTATCCCATGAAGTGATCTTAGACTTCCCTTGTTTCCTTCTCTCAGATTGTACATAATCCCACCATACCAAAGCATGACCTCCTAACTTGGTCTTTGCAATCTTTACCTTCTGATCCTCAGCAACATCTTCACATTCAAAGTGATTATCAAGTGCAGCAATCCAATCCAACAACTCATCTTCATTCAAGCTTCCAGTATACTTGGTAACATCAACCTTTACCTTAGGTTTTTCACTCTGCACTGCCTTTAACAGTTTTGCCAATCTCTGGTCTTCAGCATCCAGATCTTCAGCTACCTCTTCATGCTCTTCAACAGTATTTTCCTCTTCTTCAGACTCACTGTCTTCCACTTCCCTCTTTTTGTTCTTTTCCAGGGCTGTCAGCCTGGCTTGAAGTGCTTTAGCAAGCTCCTTCATCTTCCTCATCTCTCTAGCATGTTTTTCCTTCATTTCCTGCAATTCCCTTGCAGTACCACTACCTTTAGGAGGCATTTTGTCAACCTCTCAATCAACACACAACACATAATTCAACTCTACCTCTGCCCTTTCGGTGACAGGATCAACACACAACAGCCCAGACCTTTTGCTGAGCTCTGATACCACTATGATGCAGAGGCATCCACACTATAACCTTCGCATATAGCATGAATGTCTGCAGACCAACCTCATCATCATCACCTTCGCCATCATCATCATATTCCCTAAAACTACCAACAGCATCATCATGTTTCGCGTTACACAATCATCCTCCTGCCGACTACTGTTCACCTCCTCCGCTTTCCTCCTAACATCATCATCATGATGTTCAACTAACGCAAACATCCTCCGGTTGCACTGTTCATCGGGAGCCAAGCTCCATCAGCATCATCATGATCTCCGACACTACCTTCGTCAGCAGTATATCAAATATCCGGTTGCTCCAAAGATCCTGATGACGATCACCTTCAGCACCTTCCCTTCGATGCTCCGCTAGCCGACGACACAAACAACAGCATCATGATATAACTTATCCGGTTCTCTCGAAACCTCCTGATGATGCTTCACACTTTCTGCCGATGCCGATACTTAACCACTTAACAACGGCAGGATAAACTCGCACAGGGGGATATCTCAATATCCTGATGATGATGACATCATATCCTGATGACGATGACGTCACCCAATATCCTGATGACCTCTTCAACACTTAGCCAAAAAACCTGAACTTTCACTTCCGCATCTACTCACGATACGCGGATGTTTGGCACTCCCGATAGATGATCCTGATGCCGATACGCTCCTCCTCGGCTCCTCCAGATGATGATCACCCCGACGCACTTGCACTTCATGTGATCGACAACATCATGCTCTCCTCCACTTATCAGGATGACGATGCCTAACCCGACTGCAGGATATTTGCAGAAATATCCTGATGATGCCGTCTTCATGAACTTTCAGCTTTTGCGAAGTTTCACTTCGCCGATCCTCCAGGGATGATCCGATCTAGTCTTAGGGTGATCTTCCAACTCGAACTTATCAACCTGACCTAGCACATGAGGATGCTAGGGTCTTTAACACCTCTTGACGGCGAACCTGCACACCTGCATGCAAACAAACAAACTACAACCTAACCTACTGTACATGACCATTCCACCGATCAGACGGATCAATCGGTGGAATGGATCAGCAAATCCATACAGCCACCAAACCAGCAAATCGATCAAGAATCAGAATTCAACAGAGGATGAACAATAACAGGATCTCTTTATTCGATTACAAAAGATGTAAATACAATATACTGCTGCTCACACAGCACACTCGAACTCCTCTGCTTAATGCAATACTAGACTGCCGATCGATGATCTACAATCAACCGATCCGCCTGCTTAAATAGATTATCCTACGAGTACTACTGACCCGACTCCAAGCGGCTGGGAACTCTCCAAGCGGCTGGGAGATCCAACCGAACATACATCATGACAGCTGTTATAACCAACTAACTAAAAATAGCAAAAGCCTGGTCAGCATGATCTTATCATGATCAGCGTGACATTATTACATGCAATTGGTCTTAACAGACCTTCTTGGAAACACAAACAAGACCTAAACTACTAACTGCCTTATCAAGACCAGCTGTCAGGTAGGTGCTCCTGCACCACATCCTTTCCCTTCTTTCCTTGTGTTACTAAGCTATTGGTTCTGCTCATATTATTTCTTTTCTTACCTTCCTCTTCTAATTTATCTTATTCTTGTAAGTTATTCCCCTTTTCTAGCATGCCCTATTAGATCCTCTTGTCTCTAAGAGAGGCAAAAGCTACTTTCATGTTGCCTTGTTTGTGAAGTTTAGAATCTACCCCTTGAGGATCTGCCTCTTTCCCATTTTTTAATAACTCCTCCTTCAAGTTATCTAAATTATTCCTTTGCTCTTCTACCTCTCTAATCTTATCTAGGGCCAACTGCTGGGCATTTTTCCTCCTCACATTTATAAAACCATTATCAGAGTTATAGCCTTGTGTATACACCTAAAAATGACATGACTCTACTTAAATAAATATTTTAAATATTTATTTCACCTTCACATTCCTCTATCAATAAATAAATAAATTTATTTATTTATTTAATTCATCTCCTCTCATATTATTAAATAAATTACATTTATTTAATTAATTAAATTCATCTACATCAACTTCATTCTTCTAAACAATTAAATAATTTTAATTATTTAATTAAAATCTTAAATCATTCTTCTAAGTAATTAAATAATTTTAATTATTTAATTAAAAACCTTTTATTCTTCCAAATTTAAATAAAATGCAATTTTATTTAAATAAAATTTGAAATCTCCACAAAATAAAATATATTTAATATTTTATTTTCCTCCAAATTATCTACAAATAATTAAATAAACCTATTTATTTAATTATGCTTTCTTATCTTCTAAAAATATATTCTTCTTGTCATTCAAAAGGAAAAAGCTAAGTTACAAAAGCAAAAGTAGTTTTAAAGCATCTTTAAAGAAAACTTGCTCTTAAATTATAAAAACAAATTCTAATTTAAGAAAAACAAAACTCATCCTCATCAACAAAGCAGTTAACTCAACATAACTTCTTTTTGAATGACACGTCTTTCTTCCATTTGTTGCACGTTCCTCAACAATCCTCCTCTGTTGATCTTCGCTTTTCTTCTCAACCATTGATCTTCTTCTACACAAGTCTATAAATACAACCCTCTTCTTCTTCATTTCATATCCATAGCTTGTACAAACTTATGCTGCAGAAACACTAGCGCGCCTTTGGCTCAAACATCTCCATAAGCATTTCATAGCATCCATCAATAGTGTGTTGAAGCTCACCTTCTATCACACAAAGTATCCTAGCCAACTTCATCTTGTCATCTTGAGGACTTCGAAGCAGGGAAGCAAGCTTCTTGAGGGCCAACATTCATCTCCATCAAGATCAAGACAAAAAAGGTGAGCAATGGAAGGCGAAAGGTAAAGGGTTGTAAGTATCATCTTTTCTATTTGTTTTAAATCCTTTTATCTTTAGATTTCATTGTTGTTTTGGGTTATATTATTCATTTTGATTAATCCTTATTTCCCCATCACACCTTGAATGTTATTGTCTGCTGCCTTGGTTTGATCCTCACTAATTTTACCATCTTCAAACAAAGTGTTAGCATGAAGCTGAGTTTCTTGAATTTGAGACACGAAGGATGGGTCCTCTTCCACCAAGCTTTCATTATCATTTTCTTCCATAGAGAATAAACTAAGACTACCATCCTGAGTGCTGTCAAAATCCCCATCATCTTGGGTATCACTGCCTAGCACAACAGAAGCCAATCCCCAAGTGTTTGGTATAGCATTAGTTTTAGAAGTCTCTTCCTTTCCATTTGTTTTCTCCTTCCCAAATTTAGGATTACTAATTTTTCCAGATTGGTTATTCAAAGCCTTGAGGGGGAGGCCCCTAGATTCACTATCCAAGGCCTCAAAAGCCCTAGATTTGCATTGATTGGAAACATTCTTGTCTTTAGCTTCAAAGCCCAAATTGTCTTTTTTTGCATTCTTGTTAAGGACAGGGCAATCCTTCCTTTGATGACCATCCATTTTACACATAAAACATGAGTTTAACCCTCCTAACCCTACAATTTCACATTGAACAATTTTGTTCTCCTGGTTTATTTCAACAATATCCGATGTCTATGTTCCCATGTTATAGGCCACTAACAGTCTTGCATCTAAATGAGGAAGAGTAGTTCTAGTTTCATCAATCTTTAGAATTTTCCCAAAAGGTTTGATAATCTAAGGTAGGAAGTTCTAGAATTGAACAGGAACATTTTTGACCAATACCCACCTAGGTATCGAGAAAAACTAAATTTCCTTATGAGTAGTATCCAGAGACCAAGCAAAAGCTTTAAATAAAGCTGACCCAATATTCCCAAAAAAAATTCCTACAACCCTCCTCTGCATATTATGATTTTTAAGGAATATGAAAAAAATGCCCGCTTGAATCATTCTATAGAAGGAGTAGTGGATGCCTAGTTTTTAACCCCATTCAGAGATTAACCAATTATCAAAGAACTTCCTTGAAGGCATTTTCTCAAGATTAATACATGTAAAAAAAACTGCTACATTTCTTAGTCTGGATTCTTCATTTTTCACTGCTTTAACCATATCGTCATTTGGGCATAAAGAAATTTTCCTTGGCAAGTCCAAGGACTCACCTTTTCCTTGTCCCACATTCTCACTTCCTGCACCAACTTCCTTGGAGATTCCACGGTCGGTTCTGAATGCAGAATCAACCAAGAAGCCTGCATTTTTAGGTAGAGTTTTAGCATTCTCAGTGTTAACCACTTCTCTGTATGATTTGGACTGGCCTTTTAGTTATTCTCCATCTCTGTCTGAGATATTTTCCATTGCATAATAATTTCTTGCAATAAATTCCAAAACCATCTAGTAGTACCCCCACCAGCACCCTCCCATCAACTTGCACAGGTGACACCAAGTGATGCAATAGATTAGGTAGGGAAAACACAACAAAAACTTTGAAAATTCAAAAACCAATTGTTAATGAATGAGGGTGACAAAGTTTAAACAAGCCAATATTTGACAACACGACCAGACACACAAATAAAAACCTAAGATTGCAATTGAAATCTAAGTTCTCACTATGAATTCTAAAAAGTTCCAACACAGTGAGAGAACCCCAAATAGGAACAACACTGAGGTTTATAGTGAAACCCTCGTGCAACCTCTGGGAGCTCTCTCCAATCCTATACACACACACACATATATATATCTTTTCCATCTTGGAATAGTCCTTCATAAGGTTGTTTTTAGGAAGAAAGTATCAGTAATTAACCACTCATCACCCCCTTTCAATTTAAAAGATTAAATAAAATAAAGGTTTAGGGTACACGTATTTTCCCCCTTAATACATATCATGCACAATGTATGTATGTATGTATGTATGTATATATATATATATATATATATATAGGATTAGAGGTAGGTTATCTTACTCATAAGGTACATTCAAAACCTTTAGAAACCTTAAGCAAGTTAATATATTTTTTCATTCCAAAAGTAATCTTGTTTATCATTTGTGTGCATTACATAACTTGATAAAAATAGGCTCACTTAAAAAAATTTCTCCTTATATTCATCATGCTAGACTTAATCAAAATGGGATGTGACATCAAATCTCAGCACACTACTCTCAAACCCCTAGGACTCTAATAGAATGCTCTTTATCTGGTATCTTTTGGAGACTAATGTAGGAGATCTTATCACTGTATCAAATCTCTTGGTTTGATGATGTTGTTCTTCAACTTGTTTGACTTCTCCCCTACATTGTGAAAGTCATTTTTAGTGACTTCTCTCTTACTTTGATTCATAGAGCTTTATAAGAGACCAATCTCTACTTTACTAACTCAAACATTTGATCAAGGTTTACACTACAACTCCTTGGTTATGAACACTGTAAACCACTATTCTATAGACCTTCTAGAGTTCTCATAGATCCCTAGATGACTCCTAACATTCATATATTATGTTTTTTCCATAACATTCTCCATGCTAGAGGTGATTGTTGCTCTTATTGACTGTCTATTGGTGAAAGAATTCCCAGTCCTTCTATCAAACAACTCTCATTCTAGTTCAGATGGATCATGCTCCTTCAACATTTGACTGTCAACTTTGACTGTCCTTAACATGTAAGATGGTCTTAAGGATTATTCCTTCCACTACTTTCTCTCATGAGAGTCACTTGGATTGTTCTTTTTACCTCTGTTTAGGGTGCAGTCTTCTACCATTTCATGGCACATTTACAACACAAACTTAGGTCTGGAAAAGACTTGACACACTCTTATACTCTCCTTTTAAATTCTTTACACTATGTTTATATGTATACTGGACTTTTGCAGGTTAGTAACTCTAATGCCAAAGATAATCGATTGTCTTTACCATTTAGTGATTATCCCCTTAGCATTGTTCATCATGCTTTGACTGCTATATACACAATCTTCAATTGGAATAGTCATCCTATGACTGTTAACACAATCATCCTTATACTCTCATTGCAACCTTATCACTATGAAGGTCACTTCTCTTTATGATGACTGTTACATGTTTGGCTGAATGCTCCACCATGGAAATGAGAGGTGACTACTCCCTTGTTGGTTGTGTTGTTGACTATGTCTTATGCTAGACCCCGATAGACTCTACACAGTCCTTTGATGGATATCACCCTTCTTGACAAGTGACTGATATACTAGAAAAGTGATTATCTTGTGGTATCCTAAATTTTAAATGCTTCATATAGAAAAGGGTTGTTGCGATTTTGGAGACTCCTGTCAAGGTTTTATTTCAAGAAGTTGTTCCATTTTTGTATATTTAATTGATAATTATTTTGAGACATTCTTCTCAAACTTCTTGAAAATGGGATGCATGTGTTGAAGGTTGAGCTCTAACTTCTTTTTGACTGGTATCTCTACCCTTTTTGTTTGCATCTGCACTCTTTCAGGGTTTTGTATTGACTTTTCTTTGATTGGAATTGATTGTCTATGACTTAATGCACCACTGTTGTTGATAAAGGCTGAATTCTTCCTTATTATTTTCCACAAGATTTATGCCTTATGTGACTATCATGTCTGCTCTCTTTATGTCATCAGTGTGATATCTTCATGTACATGTACCTACACACTCAGAACACAAGTTAGAGGAAAATATAGAGGCAAGGAGTCTCTCCTCTAATTATATGATCTTTATCTCTTGCATCTTCTTGTGGCTATATATTTGCATCTAGAAGTTCTTTATCTTTTTGTTTTTCCTGATTTGATGCTTATGAGAGGATAACATGTACATTTGATGTTCTAAAATAAAGGAGTGAAAGAAATCCTAAGCTCTAACACATTTCCTTATTCCTCTTGCAGGTACCTTTGAAGACAATAATGGAGATTCTAAAGATGGTGTAGCCACCAGTGGGGATTCATCTTCACTGGAAATGAGGGATCCCCTTTCTCTCCCTAAGTTTCTTATTTTTAGATGTATATTTGCTCTTTTTATTTCATCTTTTAAAATCAATTCCCATAGCTTGTGTGTGAACTTTAAACACATTTTCCTCATGAATATAAGTAGTTGTTTTGTGCAACGATTTGTCTATTGTTCTTCTTTTCTAAAACTATCAATTGTATAAGGAAAATACATCCAAAATCTATTGTTTAAAATAGATGCTTATAATCATGAGTGAATTTAACAAACTATGTACCATTATCATCTTTAATAGATTTGAAACAATCTGAAACTTGTAGCTTACTTTCTCCTTGTGCTTTCTTTTGAATGTCTCCTACTCCTATAGGGTGTCCTTCACATTTCTATCTGGCTCCTATAGCAACTCTTAATGAGTTGATGCATGATGACTGGAATGGCATCCTACCTAGGTAGTAGACCTTCTAAAATCAGTTGTGAGCTCTTACCCTTAATTAGTCTTCCTCTTTTCCTCGTGTGTTAGAGACTTAGTCTAAGTTTCTATTGTACTTGTCTCCCTCTTCAATGTAAAAACAAATAGTGTTGTCCCAGCCTAACATGTTTGGGCTGAAGTGCACAAATAGGTAACATTTTTTCAGAACTCTATGTTAGTTTTGCTTGCTAAAACTCATAGGATCAGTTGCCTACTATATCCATTGGGTAATAGAGTCTTTTAGGCCTTTAAAAAACTTAGAAAATCTTTTGTAACTTAGTTGTTAGAAACATTGAACAACAACACACACGAACAAAACAACTGAAAACAAGATGAGATTGACCCAAAATAGGGCCAACAAACTATGCATCAACACTTATTAGGAAGAAAGACAACAACTAATCTACCTACCTAAACTAAACAAATGAAACATGCTATCTAAACAAACCCATTAACTGGTTCCACAAAATAGCTTCCTTTCCTGATCAGCTAATAATGCTTTCCATCCTTGTAAGCAACTAACAAGGGCTGTAAAAAGGGTGGGTATCCAATAAAAGTATGTAATACCTCTTCAAGAAAGAGAGAAAAACCACATACCCACTTGCTTTGACTAAAAATATAGTTGAATTGAGGTGGACAAGTGAGCTGATTCTTCTCTTCTTGTTGCTCATCTTCATGCTTTAAAACAAGCATGATAGGTAATGGCTTCTCCTTGTTTCTTTCAAACTGGATTAGGTGTCGAATAGGACATCCTCTTTACAAACCCATGCTCAAACACATAGTGTTGGTTTGATGTTTACAATCTATTGTTCTATCATCCTGTTGATCTGAAACCTTTGGAAAAATAGTTATTTCCACTTGATGCTCTTGCTATTTTCAAACTTCTTCTTCTTGAGATATCGGTTTGACATCAAAATTTGCACAAAATATCTCTAATTCATCCCAAAAATAAACATCTTCAAGATCTTATTTACTCTTCTATATAGGAGTACTAACCTCAACTGTAGGACAACTCTCTTGAATATTTGAGGAGACAAGAGGACCATCTTCTTGAGGTGTAGGTTCTAATTTGGTTTCTTGTTCAACCTGGTAGTCAACCTTATCTTCATGTAAAACAAGTTCATTAGCCTCCAAAACAGGGCTATCTATGTGTTCTTTCATATGGATTGAGACTTCATCCTCATCCTTGTCTTCCTGAACTAGAAACACATCATGCTCTCTCATGTCTTCTCACTGTCCCAAATTAGTTGGTAAGGTGAGCACTGTCATGCTCATTTCATCCTTGTCAATACAACCAAGTAGCTGATCAAACAGAGAAACTACATCTTCCTCTTCATTTGGTTTCTTTTCCACTGATCCTTGTACAAGTTGTCTTTGCAATTGAATATGTTTGCCTTGAAGCCTTTGTATTCTACTTTCATTCATCTCATGAAAAGGATTAAAAAAACCATCAAATGAATCAAAATGTAAAGGATTCAGTGTCAACCATGAACTATCATCCTCTACACATGCATGAAGAAAAATGTGTTTTTGAATGGGCTTCTCTTGATAGATTATAGACTGATTTTGCACTTGGTACAACAACACCCTATCAAAATTATTTGCATCCTCGTACTATCCCAAACATGCTATTGCTATTGGTATGAGCATGCTTTCTTCATCTTGCTTAACAAAAGAAGGTAACTCATAAAACTAAAGGGTAGAATCATCCTCTTAACCACCCCCTTCTTGCTTTGTATCATGTTGTCCCATCTGATCATGCTTATCATTCTCTTGTAGCAAGTGTAATTTATCCTTTTCTAGTAGCTCACATGACGGTTCATTAGCTACAAGTTGTTCTCCTTTTAACTTAGAAAACTATTTCTTTTTCTCACTAAACCACCTATCTTGATAAACAATAGGTCCTCCTTTGTAAAGATAAATGGTGCTAGGACAAGAAGGCTGATTGAGTCGATGATTTTGAAAAGTTTGTTGGGTTTCTTGAGGTAGAAAGAGCTCTTGATGGGGCTAATCTCAGGGAAAAATAGGTTGATTATGTGCATGTGTAGGCTCTTCCAATGAATGGGGCCCTCTAAAACTTGGAATCTTAATATGAGGAGACTTACTGATTCAGAAAACTTTCCCTAATTGAAACTTGGGATTTTGAACCCTGAAACTGCCTCTTTTAAGGGTTGATCCATGGTTGTAAGAGGAGTTTGTATGAAGTTGGGAATGGAGGCTATTGCCTAAGATTCCATCCTTTGGATTTGGGCGAGTAGTTTCCTTATTTTCTCCTCTTTTTCTGCAACCTATTTAGCAAAACATTCTTCTTCATACCTCACTTGTGTCTCCCTTTCCTGTTGTTGGAGATAGGCTTGATAAGAAAGCTCCTCCTATTGCATGTTATACTCTCATTCTCTTTCAATGAAATCCAACTATTTTTTAAAAACTACTATCATACTCTTGATGGTACCTAAGTCAGTGTCAAAATTGTCAGCACTTTGAGGTTGGCTGGGGAAACTACAAGGCTGGTTTAAAGAAAAATCAATTCCATAAGGTTGGGTATGGGTGTAAATAGGCTCATGAGGATAAAAATAGCCTTCCTAGGGCTGATTATAGGCATGGCTAGTCTGCCAAGAAGGCTGAGCAGGGGTGGGTGGGAGGTAAGCTTGATGAGCATGCTAATATCCTGCTGTTACATGGTTGTTTGGGATGAAACCAATAGGATTTTCAGTCTGATATGGGTATGGAGAAGGGTCTAAAACTAGATTTTTGTGAAAAGGAGGTAAAGAAAAATATTTTCCTTAATAGTTTGTCATGCTAAAACATGGAAATGAGCTCGGATTTCATGAAATCTTTCTCTAAAGCATGAAAAACCATGTCTAATTTAGAAAATTGTGTACATACTAGCAGAGTCACTAGGTGATTTGAAGGCTTCCCATGAAGGAAAAGCCCAGGATCTCACCAAAATACTAATATTTGATATACTTTGAGAACTTGTACTACATATGCTAGTAGATTCTCCACTTGTAGAGTCACCAGGTATGTAAAATATTGCCTTGAAAGGCTGATACTGTTGATATACACACCGAATATCAATAATAAATAGAGAACTTTTGGACTGTGATGGTCCAATAAGTCCCATCGGGCATGCCAAAAACTATTGTCATAAGGATTGGACCCTTGTCAAGCACGAAGCTCAACAATCCTATGAAACATGGGCTCACCTTCAAACTATGGGTTGTCTATGGTGAAGGTGAACCTCTAGAAGAGCTAGTTCCCTTTAAATCTCCTGGATCTAATCTAATTTGCAAGGAAAAAGGATAGAAGGAATGAAATGAAACTGAAAATGGATCCTAGGAGGTGATGCATAGAGTTTATGATTCTAACTTGCTACTTTGATTCACAATTATCTCTCAACAGATCCAGTTACACATCTCAGTTTTGGGCAATGTTCACACATAAATATTTCATAAGAAGACTTTAATATTTCTACTTTCTTTGAAGGAAAATTGATGCTTTCACAACTAGGAAAAGTCATAAAATAACTTACACAACCTACAACCTGTGAAAATCTATTGTACTTTTGTATCTAAGCTTCAAGGAATGAGACAAAAATTTATAGGATTTGTTTACAATCACAATAAAACTTCTTATCAAAATCATTCAATAAAACACAACACCTGAATCTGAGAAGGTAATAATGATTTTATTGGAAAATAATAGGAAAAACCTCTACAAAAATCTTTGAACAATGTTGAATAATAATGTTGCTACTATATCATGAAAGGGGTTGTGCTTAAATGGCAAGGCCATAAGGTTCTCAAGATGGAGATCCAAGTTCAAATCCCCCAAGTAACATCGTGGCTCTTAAGTTGAATTGAGTTGATTAAGTGGCTTCTAAGCTCTAAGTTGAATATGTGGATGGGGAAGAGGTCCCCCTTGTGACCTTCACTAGAGTGGGCCAGCCTAAAAATCCCTCACTTACCGAACAAAAAAAAAAATGTTGCTACAATATCAAAATCAATAAAACTATTGAGTTACAATCCAATGATCTCTCTAGATGCAATGTGCAAAGGAAAAATAAAAGAAATAATTTAGAAAAAAACATCATATTTCTCTCCTATACAATACAAACTCTCTCCAAAAGCATGGGGAAGTCAACTCCACTGTAATTGGATTTTCATCTGATGCATGAATTAGTTGGAAAGAAGTACTCAACAAAAAATACTGGAGTCCTAGTTGTTGGGCAAGCAAGGCAAAAAAGCCTAGATTAGAGGGTTCAAAATTGTTACATTTTGAGTTAACTTAGTATTGAAATCCTCTAATCATGCCACTTGATCAAGTTGATCTCTAAAATAGCCCTGTTTGACCAAAAGTCCAAACAAAAGAAAAAAATCAGCCTCTTCCATGACCTTGTAAATCTCGTTCGACTTCTCTTCTCTCTCCCTCTTTACATGGTAGGAAGGTAATTATAATTTATTTTAACAAATATTAAAGGTAAATAAGGTTATAACTTACCATAATAAGTGTTAAAATACATTTATAAGTGTCTTTGACCATGCAAAAGAGATGGGCTCATGATTTTTGGTTTACTGATTTCTAACCCTTCAAAAGATTTAAGGGCTCATGATGTGAGTTTTTTGACTTGGAAAAGTAAAAAGACGTAAAAAGGTAACTATCTCTTATGATTCCTTAATATCTCGTAACACTTGAAGTGTCCATGATATAATTTTCTGATTTCAATACACTTAAGCAAATGTGTGACCGTGGGGACAATTATTACTTTCAATGATTTCAATCAAAAGTCATAAAAAGACTTTAGAAGCTCCTTGCTTGACTAAAAATTAGGTCATCTTTTGGGTAAAAGGGTTTTCAAACCCTAACCATGAGCTCATTAGGTCTTTTCACTCCATCTTGCAGCTCCTTTAGTGTCGCCATGAAGGGTTTGCATGATGCTACTCCTTGGAAGGTTCTTATGTCTAGCTTGCTGCTCTTGATCACTAGTAAGTATTTGGTATCTCTACTCTGCTACACTTTTTGCTAAGAAAATAGTGGGAAAAAACTTGCTTTTCTACTCTTATGGTGAACAAACAATGAAGAACTATGTTTTCCTTCACTTTATCTACTTTTGTCATGATGCTGCTACTTTTTTTGAAGGAGAAACAATGAAAAACTATTAGCATTTCTTTATGTTAAATGGTGAAGAGCTATTTTCTTGTGCTATGCAAGCTCTTACTATGAAGAAACTATCTGAGATCTCTTTTCATACATATTATTATTTCTTAGGCTTGAAAATAGTGAAGATGTGCTATTACTCATACTCTACATACTATGAAAACTGTATAAGCTTTCATTTATATTTTTGCATCTATCTTCTGAGGGGAAAACAGTAGAAAAAAGGCTCATGATGAGATCTCTGAAAACTCCCGTGAGGATTTTGCTAGAAATTATGAAAATTCTATTGTTTTTGCACTTCTCTTGACTTGAAAAATAGTGAAATGGTTCAGTTTTTCCTATTCTTTACCAGCTCTTTTAAATGAGACTCTACTTATCTTCTCACTCTCACTTTATATTGGCATTAAAGACTAGGGATAGTACTGAGTCTAATCTTATTATATATTGAATGTCCTTTTGTATTTTCACCTCATGCTACTCCAAGCTCCATACAAACTGCTATAATCTTGGTACTATACCCTTGCATATGCACTCTATTCTTTAGGTGAAGATAGTCTCATGACTTTTGGTATTCTTACATAGATGTTTGGACTATGATTATGTTGTGTAGGCTTCTTCTTGTTTTAACAAGATCTATGACATGATGATAGGTCTCTTAGCATTTGAGGACACAATCCTAAATCTCAGCACACTACTCCCAAACCCCTAAGACTCTAATGGAATGCTCTTTATATAGTATATTTTGGAGACTAATGTAGGAGCTCTTATGACTATATCAAATCTCTTGGTTTGATGATGATGTTCTTAAACTTGTTTGACTTCTCCCCTACATTTTGAAAGTCATTTTTAGTGACTTCTCTCTTCCTTTGATTCATAGAGTTTTATAAGAGACCAATCTCTGCTTTACTAACACAAACATTTTATCAAGGTTTACACTATAGCTCCTTGGTTATGAAGATTGTAACCCTCTGTAAGTCTTTGATGAACACTATAAACCACTATTTCATAGACCCTCTAGAGTTCTCATTTATCCCTAGATAACTCCTCTCATTCATATATTATGTGTTTTCCCTGACATTCTCCATGCTAGAGGTGACTGCTACTCTTATTGACTGTCTATTGGTGAGAGAATTCCCAATCATGTTGTCAAACAACTCCTCTGATTCTTGTTTAGATGAATGCTCCTTCAACATTTGACAGTCAACTTTGACTATCCTCAACATGTAAGATAGTCCTAAGGATTGTTCCTTCCACTACTTTCTCTCATGATAGTCATTTGGATTGTTCTTTTCACCTCTATTTAGGGTGCAGTTTCTATCATTTATTGGCACATTTAAAACACAAACTTAGCTCTGGAAAAGACTTGACACACTCTTATACTCTAATTTTACATTCTTTACATTATGTAGGTATACTCCTTTTGTAGGTTAGTAACCCTAATGCCAAAGATAAGTGACTATCTTTTCCATTTAGTGACTATCCCCTGTGTATTGTTCATCATGCTTTGACTTCTATATACACAGTCTTCATTTGGAATAGTCATCCTATGACTGTTAACACAATCCTCCTTGTACTCTCATTACAACCTTATCACTATGAAGGTCACTACTCTTTATGATGACTTCTACATGTTTGGTTGACTGCTCCACCATGGAAATGAGAGGTGACTGCTCCCTTGTTGGCTGTGTTGATGACTCTGTCTTATGCTAGACCCTGGTAGATTCTACATAGGCTTTTGATGGTTGTCACCCTTCTTAAAAAGTGACTAATGTACTAGCAAAGTGATTGTATTGTGCTCTCTTCAAGTTTGAATGCTTCTTGATGCAATTTTGGAGAATCCTGTCAAGATTTTATTTTAGGTTGTTCCATTTCTATATATTTGACTGATAATTCTTTTGAGACAATCTTCTCAAACTCCTTGAAAATGGGATGCATGTGTTGAGGGTTGAGATCTAACTTCTTTTTGACTGGTATCTCTCCCCTTCTTGTTTGCATCTACCCTCTTTCAAGGTTTTGTATTGACTGTTATTTGATTGGAATTGACTGTCTATGACTTAAAGCACCACTGTTGCTGATAAGGGTTAAATTCTTCCTCACTGTTTGCCACAGAATTTATGCTTTCTATGACTATCATGACTTCTCTCTTTATGTCATTAGTGTGATATCTGCGGGTGTGTGCAAGAAGTTGTGTCCACTTATTGGCCAAAAAGTGGAAGTGTTTTCCCTGATTTTCAGAATTTGTCACATTTGACCTAAACATTTGAAGCACTTAAATGTGGAATCTTGGAAAAAGTCACTAAATATAAAATGTAGTACTCAGAGTCTAGTTTCCAAATATGTATTTTTTTTAAATACCTAGATGATAGAAATTGATTTTGAGTAGGTGTTTCTAAAAACCCTTGTTTAAAAGTCACTTTTTTTTACTATACCATGTACGTGTACGTCATCCATATTTTGACCTAAATAATCATATTTTTCAAAATCCTTTTGGGAACAGATTTGTAACTCATTGAAGCACGTTTTCTATATTTTTTTGTAATTTTTTATTGAATATATTTTTTTATTAATTTTTTATTGGCCATTTTTGGTCTTTTAAAAAACATCATGTACGTAATGTATAAGATGACCTAAACTTAACATTTTTTGAATTTTTTTTAAATTGAAAAGAATTGTCTAAAGTACGTTTTCCTACAATTTATTTTACAAAAAAATATTTTAATAAAAAGTTATTAAAATACTAAAAAACCCTGATAATTCAAGTTTATGGACCTATTTCATCAGAAATTGATTAAAAAATAGAAAAATTAATCCAATTGTAAAAAAAATTACATATTTGGAATCTACACTATCTCATCTATAATGAGTTTTAATTTCATCAAAATATTCTACAAAATAGACCTCCAGATATATGCCCACAGTCACTATTTTGTTGTGACATTGACAGGACCTTCAAGTTGCAGGTCAAATCAGGTCCAGACGTCAGGTTCGGGTCCCCAAAGCATTTCCCGAACTAGGTTGCAAAGCAAAACCCGAGATTAAAATTCAAATTTTAAATAACAGGATCACATTTCTTACTCCACTGGTGCAAAACAAAACGGGATCCCATTTTATATAATAGGTTCCCATTTCTTAAATGGGATCCCATTTATTATTTGTCCATTTTTTTTAATAAGACTGTACTATGACTGTTAGCCCTGCAACTTGCTCTACAGTACGGCTGACAACGACATTTGCAGCATTCTCTACCATCTTTTTTTCTTTTGTAGGTCCATCAACTTGGAATATTGTTTGAATTTTGATAGAATCCATCATTGAGACATTGTTTGAGTGAAATTTTGTTGAATTGGTACTTGTTTGAAGGACTTGAACCAAGAAGAAAGGCTTTCAAGTTTTTGACATTCATTTGTACATGCTTCATAAATTTTTTAATCATGGGATCACAAAGTCATAATAAGAGGAAAGATAGGAAGCTATTAACCCCTGAAGAAATTGAAGCAAAGAGAGAGGAGGCAAAAAGACAAAGAGAGAAGAATAAAGATTCAATCAATGAATAATGCTGAAGCATCCAATTCCACAACTATTGAAGATAAAAACATTGAGGAGACCATGGATGTAGACGATGCAAATTTGCAAGAGGTGAATGTGGAAACTAATACGATTATACAAACTACTCATGGCATGTCTTCAAATCCGTCTATCAATGCTATGGAGAATGTTTCAATGGGCGCAAATCTAGGTACTTCTTCAAATACACCTTTGAATGAAATGGAAATAGTGTTGATAAGAGATTTAAAACAAGCTGAATATAACAATGTTGAGATTGATAATATTTGTAGAGATTAAAATTTGAAACAAATTGTTGTTGAAAATTAAAATAAAAATGCTTTTGTTGAAAATGAAAATGAAAACCATTTTGTTGTTGAAAATGAAAATGAAAACCGTTTTGTTGTTGAAAATGAAAATGAAAATCCTTTTGTTGAAAATGAAAATGAAAACCGTTTTGTTGTTGAAAATGAAAATCATTTTGAAGTTGAAAATGAAAATGAAAATCCAGGATGTGATGTTGAAAATGAGATTTTTTTTTCAAAATTGAAAGACATGTTTTGGATAATCTTCCTGGTACAATTTCTTAGAGACAAATAAGAACACATGCCAATAGATTATACAAGGAATTTTTTATCATAAAAAAACTATCATTTCAATGTCAACTAATGATGCAATTAATGAGAATGTGGAAAATGAGAAAAGTAATGAAAATGTTAGTCATTTTTGTTAAACCAAGAAGAAAAGATCAATCACTAAAACATGCTATGTCTACTTTTCCTAGTGCGATTGAGTCTATTGGAAGTAATAGTCGATCCAAAGATAAGAATACAACAAGACAAGCTATAACAACTGCTATAGTGAATAAAACAACTTTGAATAGAAGAATGGTAAGCAATATTAGTGGAATTCTAAAAATACATCCTAAAACATTGGTAAGAGCGGCAAAAAGAAGAGAAAGTATAGAAAACGATCCAATTAACCAATGTTGGAGTTTAGTGGTCGACTCCTAAGATCTGACATGAAACTGAATGTTGAAATCAGATCTTTGATTGAAAAATATTGGCATGATAATACTAGGGTATCATCTAATGCTAGAGATGTTTTAAAATTAAGGGTGGGGTCCAAAGTTTGTGATCCTCATCCAAAACACCTATTAGATACAACACAAAATAAATTTTATAGAAAATTTTGTGATGAATTAGTGTTACCTGGTAATATTAAAATAAGCCAAAGATCTTTTGAAAAATGAAAACCATGGTATGTAAAGATTAATAAGCAACGAATATCTTGTTGTTGTAAAAAGCATGTTCAGTTTCGTTATTATTATGATGTGTTTCAATATATACGTTGTACCTTACATAGTAACATGATTATAAAGGAATGTGATATTAATATGCTAACTGAAGCAATAAAAGAGTTTATATCAAGTTTGTTCTGTGAAAGATCTAATGAAAAATTATTTTATTTAAGTTCATGTATTTCTAGACAATGCACTAGTTGTGGCAATCTTTCTTTGTTAAGAGTTTGTATGCATGAAAGCGTTGAAAATGATTTTGGACAACAATTAGTGGATGTTAAAAGATTTAGGAATGTTGAATATTCTTTAAAAGACGGAAAATTTGGAAAGCGTTGTGATTTAATTACAGAAAAGGTTAGTGTGCATGCATTCATAGCAGAATTTAAGAGTAAAATTGTACCAAAATATGTCAAGCACTCTCAACAAGCTTGATGGCTTGATGGATAATTTCGTGAATGTAGAAACACATTTCTAGTTGGTACTATACTATCAGTGGTTTATTTTGCGGAAAACTATACTTTATCTCCGCAATAGGAAATTCAATCACAATATTACAATTCAGTGCAGGTTGCTATGTTTGTTCATATTGTTTATAGACATGCAAATGATAGCATAGATAATGATAGAAAAGTTTTGAGGGAGTATCATTTCTATTTGAGTGACAACCGGTTACACTCATTAGAGTTTGTTCAATATATTTTATACAAATTTAAGAGAAAGAGGAATGTAGATGACTGAACATCTTATATGGTCAGATAATTGTATGAGGCAGTTCAAGAATGCTTGAATGTTCTGTTGGTTAAGTAGGGTTCACAAGGAGAATAATGTCCAACATATGTGGAATTTTTTTGAAGCTGAACATGGTAAAGGAGAACATGATGGAGCTGGTGCATGTGTTAAAATAATTCTTGCTAGACAACAATTGAAATTTGAGGATGTAGTAAAATTTAAAGATGCATGTGGGATTGTAGATTGGTGCAATACAAGATTATGTACACCTGGATCAAGTGAGTACTCTACAGTTCAGCGATTCTTTTGATGGGTTGAAGAAGAAAACATTCTACCTAGACTTGATTGCTAGACAATTAGTGGGTCTACTAAAAGGCATTCATTTAGGAGTTTAAATGCAAGTACATGGACTATCTGGACAAGGGAGCTTGCATGTTTTTGTTAGTTTTGTATTTCAGGAGATTGGGAAGCATGTGAGAATACATAATGGGTTGAAGAGTGGAAGCAAAGACCATTGGCACTTGCACAAGCACACGATCAAAGTGAAACAACAATTGAAGACAATGATCAACTGTTTGCATCAGACGATTATGACCGTGTTTTAGACCTTGTACAAGAAGGTGATTTAATTCAAATTATTTCATTTTATTTCACTTCATTACTAATTTGTAGTTCTTTTATTTATTTATATGTGTACATATAAATGCATGTATGTTGATTGGTCAAATTTTATGGACGTGCAAGTTATTGAATCAAAATTTGTTTGCAGGACATGTGTATGCTATTGTTGCACCAAAGAAGAATGAAGAGGAAACAAAATATTGGTTGGCTCGTTGTGTGGAGACTAAACATAAGTTAACAACACCTCGAGAAGATGATGATGGCTTTCCTTATCCAACAGGTTTGGTGATCCCCTTAAGACATCCCCTTAAGCAAATTTTGATAACAAGTATTTGATCCCCTTAAGCAAATTTCAAGAATTTCTTTGATGATGTCTATCATTATCTAATAGGTTCGGTGGTGGTTGTTGGCACTTGGCTACAGAAATACCTAATAAGGAAGAATGGTTTGCCTACATTCGAAGATTATGAAACACATAAGAAGATTATACACTCCTCACATTTGGTGTTGGCAACAAATATAAAACTAGAGAGGTATTGTGGAAAACCTACAAATAAAGAGCTATGGATAATTTCTATGGAAGACCATGAGACAATCATCGATGCATTGGAAAAAAGAGAGGATGTAGATGGTACAATGGAATAAGTAAATACAGGTAAATATAGTTAAATAGATTTATATTGTTCTTTTAAATACATTAAATCCATGTTTTGATATTTCTTGTGCGTTATTAGTTGAAATTGATTTAAATTCTCATTTTATATCCTTAGGCCATCATCACAAATTCATCACATACTTTGAAAAAAAAACTTGAGAGGCACTTGTAAATACAAGTACAAATTGTGTATATCTAGATAGTTTTATATAAATTAAAATACATGTTTTGATGATATATTGATAAATTACTTGTATTATTTTTATATCAGGTGGCATGAAGACCTGCTACATTCCCCACAAGTTTTCTAAACATTATTTTGAGTTGGCATATATGTACATACACAATTACATTATTACACATTTTGTACACAAATTTTTATACATGTGTATGTACACAATTTTATACTCTACACTTTTATATATCAAAATTATTATTCTATATATTTTATTTGTTAAATGTGCATGTTTTTCTACTTTGAATTTACTTTAAATTTGATTTTATTATATTGTTAAATTTGGTTGCCTTGGGCAACTTCACCAAATTTTGAGAACTTAAGACGTCCCCTTAAGACATTGTAAATTAGGACCCCTTAAGACATCCAAAAAGTTAGCATCTTTGTAGGTTAATTAACATGGCCAATTTAAAGTTGTTAATGGACCACAATACATCCTACGTGCAGTTATGGTACTTCTATGTTTCAATAACCATATATCTCTTAAAATTTCTATCATCTTTATTCTATCCTTAAAATTTCTTCTTTATATTTGACATGCTCAATAATGAAGATGAACTATTATATGTCCATGATGTGAATCATGCATGTATATGTCCTCTCTATGTTAGCAATGATATGAAATTAACATATGTCACTACATCTAAGAGAGGGACTCAAAACTACATGGACATCACCTAATATAACTTCATCAAGTCTAATAATATACATCATATATCTAGAATGATGTAATTGATTAGTATTGGTCCTCAATTGCTTTCAATTACTGAGTAAGAGTGGCTTTGATTAGATTTGTCTACTCAAAGATTCAAACTGAAGGACAATATAAAACAAGATCATTCTCACCAATTAGACATAGTTACATCAACATGCATGTTTTCAAACTATATACATTGGACATGAATCTTGACTACTATTAAGGAAGTTAAATGGTGTTTCATCTTTTTATAACATACTTCTATTTAAGGTGCTTTTCAACACCATCAAGTTTTCATACATAGGTACAAACATGGGTGAACAAATTCTATAAGTCAAAAGGAGTAGTGGAAATCTATGTGGTGAAAAAACCTTTGATGTTTAGATTTATAGTGATGACATCTTCCCAATATAAACAAAAAGTAATGAGAAAATCCATGATTGTCAAATAAATTCTAATCCAATAGCATAATCTAGATATTGACTATCAAGCACATTTTAGAAGAAATAATCTAGCATCAACCATATAAAATCTACAAAGAGAGATAAGCTATTCTAAGCCTCTTGTTTATATTTGCATTTATGAGTCTCAACTCATTTATTTTACTTTAACTAATTAATAAAAATTAAAAAGCATTCTATTAGACCTAAATAACTATATGCTATGTTTATTTTCCTACACAATCCTAGACTAGAAAAAAAATAGATTTTTTTAAAATTAAACAAATATAACTTATAGATCACTATGACTAAAGTTACATGAGCAAGTTCTATTTTTTGTATCAAATTATTAAATGAGCCATGACCTTTTACTATTTAGATGATGTGATATATTAGTGTGGGCTTAGGTCGATACTATTTAGTTAGTTCCATAAAATAGTAAGATATTGTTAAGAAAATATTAACAATCAAAACTTATTATTATTAGCCAGAATTAGAAAACTTGTCTAGTAAAGCCCATATGTGAAAACAAGACATGCTAGTACACATCAACACATGGCAGCCTTTTGGGGTGCTCATCAATAGCCAACAATCCTCTACCCTCTTCTATTAGCATTCATGTGCACTTATATAAACTAGAATTTGTGGTTGTTTTCTGTCACTATTTTCACATCATAATGAATAACCCAAGTGATTTATCTCATGATTTATAGTTCTCTAGTTTTTTTTTGTATTGGAAAATTTTCAAATATTGATGTGTTAATTTGTTGATATTATCTAGAGTGAAGAAAAGGTGACAAATCTTAGAAGCCCTAGTGAAGGATATCAAGAAATGGGGCACAAGGGTAGCCAAAGCTCCAATAATAAATCTTACCAAGACAAAGCAATTGAAGAGTGTAGCTTCTCCTTCTCACCTTTATTTTTCAATTTTCTTATAAAATCTATTAGATTGGGATTAAACTTAGTATTCTAGATTAGTATCTAGTCTAAGATGTTAAATTTTTACCATGTTTGAAATTGTTAAAATTCCTTGGTAGGACTTGTATGTATTCATGTATAAAATTATTAATGAATGTCTAAAATTGAACATGTACATGTTTTCTTTATCTTTCTTGCTAAGTAACAAGAATAATTGCAAGCAATGCCTTGTGTTTCATTCCTTTGATTTCATTGGAGCCCCTCATATGGGACAATTGACATCTACCACCATGTTATTCACACAAACCAAATTTTTTGATAAAGAACCTTGGGGGAAGAAGTTCCCTTTCAAGTAGGGAACAACTAGTTTCATATATTATTGTGTCAAAATATGCATCAACAAGTGGTGAATCAATTTTGCACATCATCAACATTATTCTTCTATTGTTGATATTAGAACCAAGTAATTAATTCCTCATTTAATTATCATATTATTACTATCACTTTATCAACTTGACTCTAGATTTTATTTGGTTTAATAATGCTTAATTATTTGCATTAGATTAATTAGCCTAGATAATTTATGTAAATAATTTATTTATTTACATTTATTAGTGAGTTCCCAACATTGCTTACATGACTTAAGGTTCCCCCTTAGGGTTTCTCTTTCATTATGGTTTTTTAGATCAATAATTTCTAATTAGTTTATCATATTTGGATATCTTGTTAGGGTTTATATGCTCTATTCTATTGTACTTTATAGTTATATCTTTATTTAGGTTTTCACAGATCCTTGATATATCTAGTCTTTTACCCACTCTAACCACCATTACTTTGGCCTTCAAGGTTTGAAACCTCTTGCACTCATGTCTACTTGTGAATCACACATATATGCATAACATATGTTAGCATATTCTTGAAGGCCTAGCTAGACAATCACTTGTATAAATGCATGTGCTATATAATGTATACATAGAGAAGTTCATACCATTAAATTGTGGCATGTATAACACTATACAATTCTTCTTTCATCCAATACAATTATATTACAAAAGTCTTATGCTCATCTTGAATACATGTATTTGCATACTAATCTAGAGTTTTTTATGGATATATTGCAAATTCTATAACATAACACACTAAATTACAAGTTTGGACATCCTCTAATCCTCCTAGGATTCAAATCAAATAAGACAGGTTCAAAACATGTTTTTTCAAGTGGTTTTTTTTGCATGATACTACTAAAACTAAAACTTAGAGACCATACCTTTTGGCTAGGAATGATTATAAACCTACGCTACAGTCCATTGGAACACAAATTAACCCAACAATAAGATTCAATTTTCTAAATTTGAAAACAATATTTTTGAAAATAACATGCTAATTTCACCATTGCTTAAAATGTACATAAATTATTCATTTACAACTTCCTTTATATAAAGTCACAAGGGGAAGATTACAAATATATAACCTTACAAAATCCATAATTATAAACTATAAATAAAATGACAATACCCACAAGAAGAAAATAATGCTTACTTTGCTCAAATTCTTTGAGATCAAGAAAGGATTGTTTCAATGGAAGAGGAACTAATGTTATAGAAGTATGTCATATTAAGCAAGAAGATGCCATAGATGATGATCAATAAGGTTTCTTATTTTTGTATTCAATTGTTTATCAAAATAACCCACACAAGAGCAAATAGAGGAAGGTTAGGTTGTATAAACTCTAGATCCATGTTCAAAAAATATACAAAGTCCCATACATTCAAAATATAAAGTCCATGTTCGACAATATCAATATATATATATATATATATATATATATATATATATATATATATATATATGACAAACAGTATATAACATAGTCCATGAAATAGTCAAATTATGTATCCCATGTTCAATAACCTATCACATACTATCTCTATAATCAAGAGTCCTCTTCACACCATGCGAACTACTCAGATGACCTAAATCACTCTGTAGAAGAGAAAGATTTAGATAAAATCAGATGTAAGATGATTAAAAATGATTTAATGACAATTTTTAAATTTATAATTTATCATAAAATTAAATTACCGTGTGAGGCTGAGAGGCATGCTCTGGTGCACCTGGACCTATCTCTACATGCTCTAAACTAATCTATTTAATACAAGAGAAAGTTCAAGTTGAAATTAGATGTAAGACGATTTTAAAAATGATTTAATTCAATTTAATTTATAATTTATCATATTTAAATTATTATACCATAAGAGGAACTTATTGTGCATCCTCTATTCCAAGACCTATCTCTACAGGCTTAGCTACATGACATGTCTCAAGCTATAAAAGAAAAAGAATTTTGAACACATGTCAACATATACATCTATCAAGAAATTTACTTTAAGTTCACAATGTATATTTTAATTGACTTTAAATATAATCTAAATTTTAAATTATAGCATATCAAGCTGCCCATCTCCTCTGTCCTCTTGCTCTGCATGTGTTGTGTGTTGATGAAACATGTCACTAGCAAGCTCCTACAAGGTCATTTATAAGTTAGCACATGTGTGTACAAATTAGATTTTAAAACATGTATATATAATTGACTTGTGTACATGTTATACATTTTTGAACAACCTGAAATGCAGTTGACTCCTGATATAAACTTGGATTATCCAAGTGTGCTGCAATGCCCATCCTCATTGTTGTGTCAACCTGCATAGAAATATTTTTAATAGATATTAAATAGTACATGCACATTTTCAGATACAGTGATATCAAAATAGAAAAATCTAAGTATATATAGTTTTTAAAACAATATACATTCTGTAAAAGTGTTATGTGAGATGCCCAATGATGGGGGAGCACTCGAGACACCTTGAGATGGAGGATTCAATGTGGAAGAACCCTGAACCAATTCATAAATATTTAATGTACACACATTCAAGACTGAATTACAAATTAAAATCAAGTAAATAAAATTAATATTTAAAATATAAATCATTCAAAATGTACCCCAAATGGGTGCCCGAGATGAACAAGTGTCGATGAAAAATTAATTCGATCAATGGTCCCTATTGCCATCATCTACACCAAACAATTTGATTGTTAAAATATTATAATTTAATTGATCTATATGTTGATTAAAAACACGTGCTTAAAAAATTGTTATAAATTCAACATGTGTACATAACCTATATATACCTGTGTCGAATGATCAGTGGGATGATCCTCAGCAAATAGATAATCAACAAATGATTCACCCACATTATCAGATGATGCATGTGTAGCTGAAGTGGGTGCAATTGCTTGATAAGGTCCATAACACAACTGATTGTAACTCGTACATGTACGAGGCATCAACACATGTGGAGTGGTACGAGGACCACTTCCCTTATCAACTCCTCCATGGTCTCTAACCTGAGCTACCATCATAGAAGTTTGCTCATGTAGGCTACCTGAGAGTGCACTCAATGTGCCTAGTGTGGATACCCCTGCATGATGCTGGAAGGGCGAAGGAATGGCAGAAATAAGAAGAAGGTCAATAAGAGGTTGAACATGCACAAGTCGTTGGGGATCAATCCATGCCCCCAACCTCTATTGTGGCATGCCACCACCAATACCCTAGAATGATCTAAAATTAAAGTAGTTGGGTTTTTTATCCAGAACAAACTCTACATATAATTTTCTCAAAAAATATAAAGGAACCTCACAATTAGCATGAGGTGGATAATCAAACACCATCCACCATCTGTTCCAAAAATTGGTAGACATTCCTTCATGTCTACACCACCTGATTGATATTCTTTTCTTATTTGCAGGAATAGGTTCATTTGTAATGGGATGTCTAAAATATTGTGCTAATTGAGATTTTGTGATTTTAAGATCCAAAATAGTCTTATAGGAGAAGCCATCAGCATAAAATTGGTGCCTCTCCTCTCTCCATTTCTAGAATCCATCAAAGTCTGAGTCAATAGACCTCATAGAATCTACAATGTTTTGCATCAAAGATGCAAAACGTACCACATGAGGTGGCATGAATTGTTCATTGTGAATGGAATTCAATTTTTCTTGTATAGAATCCACATTTTCATTAATTATGGCTTGCAAGCGAGCTTCGTCAGTTCCACGTGGGGGTGGAGCTGGGGGTGGAGCTGGGGCATCTAGAGGTGGGGCATTTGGCACTGGGGGTGGGGGTGGGGGTGGGGCCGGATCATGTTGTGCATTGACGAAGTCCTCAACATCAAAGTGAATATCATCCAGATTCATGATATATGTAAAAATAGATATGAACCTGCATATATACATATAAACATACAAACTTGAGTACAAATTTAAAATTAAATCAAGAATATATATATATATTATAAATAAACATATAATGTACATGTTAAAAAATTATAAATTATATGTATGTTTCAAGAAATTACACTTGAAATAAATTTAAATTAAACATACAGATACATACATGCATGTACAAATTTCAAAATGTAAGAGAGCTATTATATAGTGAACTAGATGTAATTTTCAAGTTGAAATCAAGGGATTTTCATTTGAGAGCTAAATTTTGATTCTTATAGTGAGGGAGACAAGAAAGATCAATTTAATACTATACAGATCAATTTAATAGTAGGGCTATTAGGACTACCATAATGAATTGGTTCTCAAGGTTTGTTATCATATGTTAGGTCCAAGGTTTCAATTTTGTTAATTTTTCTATGGAGTTGGCTATTGGTTTGATGTTAAGTACTCATTCTAGGAGATCCAACATTTCCTATGGAAAAGCTACAAATAGTTTGTAATGGTTTTGGATGAATTTCTCTAACTAAATATGACTAATAAGCTTGGTCAAAAAACAATAGTCATTCTTGCATTGGTTTGAGCATTGGATCAATCATGAATTCATTAATTGGATATATGTTCAAGAGTATGTGAAAATTTGAGTGAATCAAGTTACCATTTGATAGGAAAGAGGAAATAATTGAATGTGAACTTTAGTATCTTGTATAATGTTGTCATGAACATTAAGGACTGAACGTTAATTGTTATTAAATTCCTAGATTATTATATGGACCTTTAAGATAGCCTTAAACCAATAACGGACTTGTCATGAGGGACAATGAACTACAAAGGGACAATGAAATTGTTGTTAAGATGTAAGACTCCTCTAGAGATCAATTGATTTTGTTTCCTATTTCCTATTTGCAATTGTTGTTTTCTATTTAGTTGTTAGTCACTTGACTCTTATGTGTGTTATTTAGCTTCAAACTAAGCCCATTTAATTTAAAGTCTAAATAGTCTTAATTTACACTAGATCTTAACACTAGATGATTGTCCCAAACCTTAAGAACAATTTAAAACTCTATTTTACTATCAATATATATCAATGAAGGGTGAATGTCTAGGATTAGGTGGATGGATAATATGAGGAAATGGATTAGGATTGGGAGTGATCAAATTTAATAGAGAGGGATGGCATATAGGTTTGTCTTTGTAATATAGTTCATAGTACATCTATAGAGGTCATTTAAGAGAGGTGATTTAAATTTAGGATGTGAAGTTGGAGGATTAGATGGTGGTGAGGGTAATGAAGGGATTGATGGATTAGAAGGTGGATGGACCAATGAATTAGGATTGGGATTACATTGTGGTGTTGGGATAGGACTAGTAGGCTCTTGGATAGGCATTCGATTGGATGATGATGAAGGATACCCATAAGATGCATAGTCTAGAGTGGTGTTCCCCTTGTCAAAGGTAACATAAGGACTTAAGGACACTTGATCTTGGTGAAAAGGGTAACTTGGACTTGCATGTTCTTGTTGCGAAGGAACTTGATAGTCTTGTAAATGGATTTGATGATGAGCTGAAATGTTGGAATAAGTAGTTGGATGATCTTTGGGTATGGATTGATATGGATATTGGTTGATATTGAAATAAGTGGGATAGGTTGATGTAGAATTGACATGTGATATGTGGATGGACTAGGTTGGTATGATGATGGAGGTGACACATAGGATTGAGGTGGAATTTGTTGATGTTGTGGTTGTGTTTGTTGGGTTTGGGATTGGTGGGTGGCTAGGAGTTGTTGAATGAGGGCTTGTTGTTGTGCTCAAAATTGTTGTTGGGATAAGATCTTTTTCTCTTGTGTTGGGATGGATTTCCACATATGTTGAAGTCTTTGTATTTCATCTTGTTGTTTGAAATATGCATCATGATCTACAAGGTTCTCATGATCATTGGGAGGAAATTGGGGACCTCGTAGGATTGTGACTTTGGGTTTGGCATGGTCAACTTGGAGAGGTTGTGTGGCATATCCCTATAATAGGATGAAGGGTGATAGGAGGTTGTAGGATGGCTAAAAGCATTCACATGACGATAATGTTCAAGTTTATCAAGATATGCATCATGGTCTACAAGGTTCTCTTGTTCAAAAGGTTCATCATATTCTACAAGGATCTCACAATCATTGGTACCAAATTCAAGAACTCTTATTATGACCGAGGGTTTCCTATTGATTATGAGTTCAATAACCTTCTTTTTTATTGTCATAACCATTTTGGACAAAAGAAATGAATTAGAATAGATGCATCTATTCTATTGAATGATGTCATAGAAACCAGTGGACTATCATAGGTCACCTAGGTAGAATCATAATGAACATCTACTTGAGACTATAACTAGACTTGGAAAAGTACCTTGAGGTGGATATCTTGTGCATGCCACATGATTTGAAAACCTAAATTTGGTGAAGTTGCCTATGGAAACCAAATTTGATAATGGAGATCTAGGATTGACTACTAGTTGCCTAGGACTAATATGAGTATGAAGATGAATATATTATGATGATTTGTGATTTAAATTTAATTTGATGCTTTGATTAAGTTGTGATTGTAAGGATTCAATCTAGCTAGAAAAAGATATTAGTTGATGGTTCTAGCTTGATTTTGTTTCCTATTCGTACGTATTTGCAAAATTATTGTTTTCTTTTTAGTTGTTAGTCGCAACTCTTATGTGTGTTATTTAGATTGAGACTAAGCCCATTTAATTAGTCTAAATAGTCTTAAAATTTGCACTATCTTAACACTATGATTGTCCCAAACCTTAAGAACAATTTAAAACTCTATGTAGTAGTCTACTTCTACATATACAAGTTTCTATTAGGAGAAAATATCTTTTGCCAAATTTGTATAGAGTTGTCTATAGTGTGTTCCAAGGTAATCAAATGATGTAAGTCACAATTTAGAGGGTTGAGGGATAAGTTTGTCTTGAGTCTACAGGAGGTGTTTTCTTACATAGACCTCTCCATAATCTAGGTGTCTCCATGTCTAACTCAAATGCTTCAAGGGATATTATATCCAGATTAATGATAACATTTTATATATATGGCTATGAGATCCATGATCATATCAATGTTTGGTAGAGAAAAGTTATCTTTAGGGTATCCTTTTTTGATGTCTCAAAAGTTAGTGCAAACATGAATTCTCTTAGGTTTCTTGCTAACTAAGACTGCATTAGAGACCCATTTAGGATAAGTAATAGTCTGAATGAACCCCACATCCAAGAGTTTATACAATTCTTCTTTCACCAAGAGGGCTACTTGGGGGTACATTTTGCGTATCTTTGATTGAATAGGTTTGGCATTGAGGTTAACCACAAGATGATGCATGACTAAAGATGGAGTCTCAACGCATATCACCATAAGACCACATGAAGAAATCAATGTAATCTTTAAGGGTGATGGTTATGCCTTCTTTGATGTCAAGGTCCAGTGGAGTTGCTATCTTAGAGAGTTTAGGGTCCTCTTCTATTCACAGGTTGATGTCTATAGAATCCTCAACAAGGAGAGGGGAGTCATCTTGTATTTGAGTGCTATCTAATGGAAGGTGAAGTTTGTCATTGAGCAGCTCTTGGGAAGTGTCCATTTTTATTGTATCATTTTAATCGATCACAAGTTTCTTCTTATATCGTGTTGCTATTTTGCCTACTAGGGTGCCTTAGGACTAAAGGGTTCTTCTTTCTCTCCAAAATAAGCATAGGTGTTAAGTATGGTGGAAAAGTCTTTCTTATGATTACCATGGGGATGTGGTCTTGACACTTCATAATTTTAATGATGGCTTCATCATTTTGGAAAACATCAAATCATAAAGGGTCGTGTTGGTCCCAATCGATAAGCTCAAGGTATTATAGGTCTTTAAAGGAGATGGTGAGGATATAGTGACCAATCATGAAAGAGGTTAGTGGTGGAAAGATCTTCGTAAGGATCATGAGTGGCACCTACATCAATGTCATTAAGATTAGGGGAAGCATTACCAATGAGGTTAGGCTCATATCACAATTAACATCACGATGTTCATCCTAGGGGCATAACCTAGCTAGTGAGGATAGATACAAGTGTCTCTAAAGTTACATTTGTTGGCTTGATTTCACTCTTGATTAGTTGGCTATCACAAAAATAGTAAAATCTTCTCAATTCTTGATTAGTTGGTTGTCTCTAAAGGTTTGATTATGAAGGAAGTGATAAAGGTTTTATTATGGTTTGTTGTAATTTTTTTGCATGACAGTTATCTATTCAATAATGCCTTTAAAATACAATGACATACATTGATATAAGTAAATTTTATAGAAACCAAATATATATATCATCCCAATGCTATATAATTTTTTACAGTTTGTTCAAAATCTCTCCTTTCATATGATACAGTCGTTTCAAAATTTCAATTATATTTTATAGCTAAAATGTCTAAATACGGCTATTCAACACTCAAATTGAAATCAAATTTTGATAGTTTGTTCAAAATCTCTCCTTTCATATGATACAATGTTTTCAAATTTTCAATTGTATTTTACAGCTAAAATGTCTAAATACAACTATTCAATTCTCAAATTTAAACAGAATTTTGATAGTTTGTTCAAATTCTATCCTTTTATATGATATAGTCTTTCAAAATTTCAATTGTAATTTACAACTAAAATGTCCAAATATAGCTATTGAATTCATAAACAGAAACCCTAAATAACACTCTACAATTTCAATTTTGATTGTATTTTAGACCAAAAAAAAAAATGAAACTTCAAAACATTCATTGCCAAATTGTAGAAGTCGAAAAATCCACTTACCTGATGTTTTCGATGGTGAAAATCATCCTTATTCAACTCGGGATCCCGTTATCACCTGTCGCATGTCACTGGGAAAAATGGGGTTGCAGCCTTTTTAAAAAAAAAATTAATACTTTTTAAAAACGGGATCCCATTTTTTGGTTCTAGGTTTGGGATCCCACTAAGAACGGGATCCCGTTTTTTATTTTAGGCTTGAGATTCCGTTCTAAAACAGGATCGCGTTTTGAGTTACCCGATTTTGGATTTTTTTCTAACTCTGAAACTTCCACCTTAAGTGGACACAACTTCTTGCATTTACCCCTTCATGTACCTGTACCTGCACACTTAGAATACAAGTTAGAGGAAAATATAGAGGCAAGGAGTCTCTCCTGTGATTAGATGATCTTTATCTCTTGCATCTTCTTATGGTTGTATATTTGCATCTAGAAGTTCTTTATCTTTATCTTTTTTCTACTTTGATGCTTATGAGAGGATAACATGTACATTTGATGCTCTTACATACAGGAGTGAAAGACATCCTAACCTCTAACACATTTCCTTATTCCTTTTATAGGTACTTTCTGAAAAAAATAATGGAGATTCTGAAGATGGTGCAACCACCATTGGGGATTCGTCTTCATAGGCAATGATGGATCCCCTTTCTCTCCTTTGTGTTTTCTTATTTTTAGATGTATATGTGCTCTTTTCATTTCATCTTTTACAGTCAATTCCCACATCTTGTGTGTGAACTTCGAACATATTTTCGTAATGAATATAAGCAGTTGTTTTGTGCAATGATTTGTTTGTTGTTCTTCTTTTGTAAAACTATCAATTACATAAGGAAAATACATCTGAAATCTATTGTTTAAAATAGTTTCTTATAATCATGAGTGAATTTAACAAACTGTGTACCTTTATCATCTTGAATAGATTTGAAACAATCTCAAACTTGTAGCTTACTTTCTTCTCTTGCCTACTTTTGAATGTCTCCTACTCCTGTAGGGTGTCCTTTCCATTTCTATCTGGCTCCTGTAGTAACTCTTAATGAGTTGATGCATGATTCCGATAGAAGTAATGACTAGAATGGCCTCCAACCTGGGTAGCAGGCCTTATAAAATTGGTTGTGAGCTCTTACCCTTCATTAGTCTACCTCCTTTCCTCTTGTGTTAGACACTTAGTCCAAGTTTCTGTTGTACCTATCTCCACCTGTTTGGGCTAAAGTGCATAAATAGGTAACATTTTTGGTGACCTCTATGTCATTTTTTTCTACTAAAACTCATAGGACCAGTTGCCTAGTTTATCCATTGGGTAATAGAGTCTTTCAGGCTTTTACAAAACTTAGAAAATCTTTTGTAACATAGTTGTTAGAAACATTGAACAACAACACACACAGATAAAACAACTGAAAACAAGATGAGATTGACCCAAAACAGGGCTAGCAAATTATGCATCAACAATTAGTAAAAAGAAAGACAATAAATGATCTTCCTACCTAAACTAAACAAATGAAATAGGTTATCTAAACAAAGCCATTAATTGGTTCCACAAAATAGCTTCTTTTCCTAATCATCTGATAATGCTTTCCATCCTTGTAAGAAGCCAACAAGGGGTGTGGAAAGGGTGGGTATCTAATAAGCTTATGTAATACCTCTTCAAGAAAGAGAGAAAAACCACATACCCACTTGCTTTGACGGAAAATACAGCTTCTTTGAGGTGTACAAGTGATGCAGGAGCATCTAGGGTGTAAGAGCAATCTTGCATCAACCCAAAAAATAAATAAATAATAATAATAATAATAATAATAAAATGTGTTGTTTCTTTTCAATAAGGGCTAAATTTGGCAGGGTTACTATTTTTAGTAAGTTTGCATTTGTGCACGGTTGGATACAACATCTTACACGGACCTCCAGAATGGTGAATTGAAGCTAATGCTGAAGAAATCACTTCAATATCATTTGTCATTTGTGAGATATTAAAATTTCAAATTCCAAAAATCCTATTGAAATATTCAAAGTCAAATTTGAGGCACTTAGAGGCTCCAGATGGGCCCAAAATTTGGCGGGAACCCCAAGTAGTCTACCTATCAGTACTACTTAGCGCACCATCATCTTTTCAAGAGCTTTCCGAAAAGGTATTATAATTGAAAATCCAATGGTCAGATCAAAAGTTATGGCCCCGCGAAGTTGAACTATTTTTGGAGGGAGATGTAAATTTTGAAATTAAGCTGGTGGTCGCCAAAAGGGCTATGTATAACCATTTTTGGGAACCCTTAGGGGAGGGGAGTTAAGGGGGAAGGTGTAGAGTCAAGAAAGGCGGGAAATTAAAAACCCTAGTTGATTTGGGGATTATAGAAGATTGAAGATTCTAGAGTTTTGGGAGAGGGAGCTGTAATGTGTTGCAGCCTGTAGGGGATTCATCCTCTGATTGTATTTGAGCTTCTGTACTATAATGTTTTTCCTATATTAATAAAATATCATTCTACTTTCTGTGTGCAATTTTTGTTAATGTGTTTTATGATTTACCTCCTTCATCAAGTGGTATCAGAGCGAGGGTTCCTAAGTGTGTAGACAGATCGCCGACCGTGAGGCAGTTTACACCAGGACTTGAGGTTGTGGGTTTGCTGCATAGATCAAGATGCCTCCACGAAGAAACCATGGTGGGAGGAATGCTTTCACGGAAGAGGGTTTTAGAGCCCTGCAAAGACAAATTGATGCATTGCAAGAGGAGCTGCAAAGAGGATTCAAGCCAAGAAGGAGAGAGGAAAGGGAAGATGAAGCTGAAGAAGAGCTATCTGAGGAAGAACAAGAAGTTGTAGGAGATCTTGCAGAAGTTAGGTTGTTGAGGACCATTTCAAAGATCGGAAAGAGGCTCAGGATTGAAGTTTCTACCTATTCTGGAGATTTGAATCCGGAACAACTTATTGATTGGATCAATGATATGGAGGAGTATTTTGAGTATGAAGATGTAGAAGACCCTGAACGGATCAAGTTTTCAAAGACAAAGTTGAAGGGCCACGCTAGTATTTGGTGGAAGGAGGTCCAGTTAGAGAGAAATAGAAGAGGAAAAGCAAAGATTACTGGATGGGATTGGATGGTGGAGAAATTGAAGAAGCAGTTCATTCCTGTGGACTATGAGATGGAGTTGCTGAAGAAGTTGCAAGGATTGAAGCAAGGTAACAAGTCTGTTAAGGAGTATATCGAAGATTTTTATAAGATCACTATCAGGACATGCCATGGAGAGGCCAACAAGGAGAAGGTGGCCCGTTACATTAATGGGTTGAGGCCAAGTATTCAAGAAGAGTTGAGCCTGGTCAGAATGACCACCATAGAAGATGCGTACCAGTTTTCCCTGAAGGTGGAAGAGAAGCTGAATAAGAGATTTGAAAGCAAGCAAAGGGGAAGAGGTCAAGGCGGAAGGACTAGCGAAAGACCCTATGGAGGCTGAAATGAAGAACCAAAGAAAAGTGAAGAAGCTGGAACCAGTCGAAATCAGAGAGGAGATAATACCTACCGCCCTCGTGACCAGAATAATGGTGAGCAAAGAGGAAGAGGAAGAGGTAGACTTGGGCAAGGACCTAGAAGAGGAGGTTTTAGAGGAACATGTTTCCAATGTGGAGAAGAAGGGCATCGAGCATATGAGTGTCCGCAACATCAAGGAAGGATGAATAGAAGACCTGAAGGTAATGCACGAGTTGCACATGTGGATGAAGATGCACAGTCTGAGCGCTCCGAAGATGTAGAAAGGGGAGAAACCCTAGTCAGAAGAACTTTGTTGAACGAGGAGAAAGAACCCAATCAGAGGAAGAGTTTATTTCGCACAAGGTGCAAATGTGAAGGTAAGTGTTGTGATATTATTATTGACAGTGGAAGCACTGATAATCTTGTTTCAGAGGAGATGGTTGACAAGTTGAAGTTGACAAGAAGAAAGCATCTGCATCCATACCAGATTGCGTGGTTGTAGAAGGACCATAGAGCTTTGGTCAATGAACAGTGTTTAGTGAAGTTTAAGATTGGTGACTACCATGATGAGGTGTTGTGTGACATCATACCGATGGATGCATGTCATATGTTATTAGGGAGGCAGTGGTAGTATGATAGGAGCACTATCCATGATGGCCATGCAAACACATACTGCCTAACAAAGGATGGAGTCTGTCATAAGTTGAAGCCTTTGAAGGAGGTGGAAGAAAAGGTATGTAGTACTACCAGAATTTGCTTGGTAGATGGTAAAAAGTATTTGGAGGGTATGAGGCATGAGCGTCATTGCTTTGCATTGATTCCTAAGATTAGTCAAGAGAAATGTGAAGATGTACCAGCAGAAGTCTCGAAAATGTTAGAAGAATTTCAAGATATTGTCTCTGATAATGTACCAAAAGGTTTACCACCAGTGAGAAAGATAAGTCATCAAATGGAGTTGATACCGGGAGCTAGTTTGCCAAATAAGGCAGCCCACAGAATGACTCCAGTAGAGAATGAAGAGTTGAACAAACAAGTTCATGAGCTGTTAAGGAATGGACTAATAAGGGAGAGCCTAAGTCCATGTGCGGTACCTGCAGTACTAGCACCAAAGAAAGATGGAGAGTGGAGGATGTGTACAGATTTCTGATCCATCAACAAGATCACAATCAAGTATAGGTTTCCATTGCCGAGAATGGATGACATAATGGATTGTTTGAGTGGAGCCAAGTACTTCATGAAGATTGATCTGAAGAGTGGGTATCATGAGATTCGAATCAGAGAAGGAGATGAATGGAAGACAGCCTTCAAGACAAAGGAGGGTTTGTATGAGTGGTTAGTCATGCCATTTGGGCTAACCAATGCACCAAGCACATTCATGTGGCTCATGAACGAGGTACTAAAGGAATTTTTGGGAAGTTTTGTTATTGTTTATTTAGATGACATTTTGATTTTCAGTAAGACTTGGGATGAGCATTTAATGCATATCAGAAGAGTTTTAGAGAAGCTGGGGGAGGAGAAGTTGTTGATCAATCTGAAGAAATGTAATTTTGCAAAGAAGAAGTTGGTATACCTAGGATTTGTTGTCTCAGAGGAAGGTCTTAAGATGGACCCAAAGAAGGTGAGGGCTATCGTTGAATGGCCTACGCCAAGGAGTGCTTTCGAGGTAAGATCTTTTCATGGTTTGGAAAGTTTTTATAGAAAGTTTATCAGGAATTTCAGTAGCATTTGTGCACCCCTAACTGAGACAATGAGAGGGGATAGAAAAGAGTTTAGATGGACTAAAGGAGCAGACAAGAGCTTTGATACATTGAAGCAGAAAGTCGTAGAACAACCTGTGTTGGCACTTCCAGATACCAATAAGGTATTTCAGGTAGATTGTGATGCTAGTGGTAGTGGTATAGGAGCTGTTTTAAGTCAAGAAAGCAAGCCCATTACCTATTTTAGTGAGAAGCTTAATGATGCCAAGAAAAAGTATTTTGTTTATAATTAAGAGTTCTATGCAATAGTCTAGGCTTTGAAGAAATGGAGACATTATTTGTTGCCAAAAGAGTTTGTTTTATATACTGATCATCAGGCTTTGCAGTATCTTAATAGTCAAGGAAAGTTAAATCAAAGGCACTTAAAATGGGTTGAGTTTTTGCAAAGTTATACTTTTGTTTTGAAGCACAGGAGTGGGAAGTCCAATAGGGTTGTAGATGCCTTGAGCAGAAGGCAAAATTTGTTGACGGAAATGAAGATAGAGGTTGTTGGGTTTGATGAACTCAAAAGTTTGTATCTTGAAGATCTAGATTTTGCAGAGGCTTGGAAAGCTTGTTTGGAACCTGTTACTTTGGACAGGACAAAATGGTTGGATTACATAATCTAAGATGGCACGTTGTTTAGAGGAAGCCAGTTGTGCATTCCGAGGAGTTCCGTGAGAGAGAACCTGATTAAGGAGAAGCATAGTGGATGATTAGCTGGACACTTTGGATGAGACAAGACCATTGCTATTGTTGGTAAACATTATTACTGGCCACAATTGCAGCAAGATGTGAGGAAATTTGTGCAGAGTTGCAGAGTGTGTCAGATGGCAAAAGGAACAAGTCAGAATACAGGGCTATATCAGCCATTACCTATACCAGAGAAGCCATGGGATGATATTAGTATGGATTTTGTTCTTGGTTTACCAAGGACACAGAGAGGGCATGATTCCATTTTTGTGGTGGTGGATAGATTCTCAAAGATGGCCCACGTTATTCCTTGCAAGAAGACTAATGATGCTATTCACATTGCAGAGTTATTTTTCAAGGAGGTGGTGAGACTACATTGTCTACCTAAGAGCATAGTTTTAGATCGAGATACCAAGTTTGTTGGTTATTTCTGGAGGACATTGTGGAAGAAGTTGAAGACAGATTTGAAGTTTAGTTCTACACACCATCCACAGACTGATAGACAGACAGAAGTGGTGAATAGGAGTTTGGGTAACATGCTACGATGCTTAGTAGGAGATAAGCCCAAGGGATGGGATTTGATTTTACCACAGGTAGAATTTTCTTACAACAATTCTGTCAATAGGAGCAAGGTAAATCTCCATTCCAGGTTGTGTATGGGAGTAGCCCAAGAACTGCTTCCAAATTAAGGAGGATGGATAAGGGGGAGAAGAGTAGTGCCGAAGCTGAAAATTTTGCTGAGCACATGAAGAATTTGCACGAAGAGGTAAGAAAGCATATCCATAAGATGAATTCTCAGTACAAGGCTAAGGCAGATCAGAAGAGGAGGCATAAGGAGTTTCAGGAGGGTGATGAAGTCATGGTTCACTTGAGAAAAGAAAGATTTCCAGTTGGTACATATAATAAGCTGAAGATGAGGAAATTTGGACCATGCAGAATCCTGAAGAAGCACGATTCAAGAAATGCATTTGAGGTAGAGTTGCCTGATGACATCAATATTTCACCAGTGTTCAACATTTCAGATCTGATAGAGTATCATGATGATGGACTTGATAAAGGAACACAGTGGGTCATTCCAGCATCTACTTCAGAGAAGGAGGAGATAGAGGGCATTCTGGATAGCCGTGTGGGTAAGAGTACAAGAAACAGGCAGTATACAGAATACTTGGTGAAATGGAAAGGAAGGCCTGTTGAAGATTCATCATGGTTATCTGAGACTGAGGTTAATTGTTTTGGTTTCCCTCTAACACATGAGAAGTGACAGGGTCACTTTTCAAATTACCTCGGGTGTCTGATGTAGGAGCATCTAGGGTGTAAGAGCAATCATGCATCAACGAAATAAATTAATAATAATAATAATAATAATAATAATAATAATAAAATGTGTTGTTTCTTTTCAATAAGGGCTAAATTTGGTAGGGTTACTATTTTTAGTGAGTTTGCATTTGTGTACGGTTGGATACAACATCTTACACGGACCTCCAGAATGGTGAATTGAAGCTAATGGTGAGGAAATCACTTCAATATCATTTGTCATTTGTGAGATATTAAAATTTCAAATTCCAAAAATCCTATTGAAATATTCAAAGTCAAATTTGAGGCACTTGGAGGCTCCAAATGGGCCCAAAATTTGGTGGGAACCCCAAGTAGTCTACCTAAGTCTACCTATTGGTACTACTTGTTGCACCATCATCTTTTCGAGAGCTTTCCGAAAAGGTATTATAATTGAAAATCCAACGGTCGGATCGAAAGTTATGGCCCCGTGAAGTTGACCTATTTTTGGAGGGAGATGTAAATTTCGAAATTAAGCTGGTGGTCAGCAAAAGGGCTATATATAACCATTGTTGGAAACCCTTAGGGGAGGGGAGTTAAGGGGGAAGGTGTAGAGTCAAGAAAGGCGGGAAATTAGAAACCCTAGTTGATTTGGGGATAACAGAAGGTTGAAGATTTTAGAGTTTTGGGAGAGGGAGCTGTAATGTGTTGCAGCCTGTAGGGGATTCATCCTCTGATTGTATTTGAGCTTCTGTACTGTAATGTTTTTCCCATATTAATAAAATATCATTCTACTTTCTGTGTGCAATTTCTGTTATTGTGTGTTTTATGATTTACCTCCTTCATCAACAAGTGATCTGATTCTTCTCTTCTTGTTTCTCATCTTCATGCTTTGAAACAAGCATGATAGGTAATGGCTTCTCCTTGTTTCTTTCCAACTAGATTAGGTGTCAAATAGGACATCCTCTTGACAAACCCTTGCTCAAACACATAGTGTTGGTTTGATTTTTACAATCTGTTGTTCTATCATCCTGCTAATCTGAAACCTTTGGAAAAATAGTTATTTCCACTTGATGCTCTTGTTGTTTATGAACTTCTTCTTCATGAGATGCTGGTTTGACATCTAAATTTGGACAAAATATCTCTAATTCATCTCAAAAAGAAACATCTTCAAGATCTTTTTACTCTTCTATATAGGTGTACTAACCTCAACTCTAAGACAACTCTCTTGAAGATTTGAGGAGACCAGATGACCATCTTCTTGAAAGTTGAGGTGTAGGTTCTGATTTGGTTTCTTGTTCAATCTGGTAGTCAACCTTATGTTCATGAAAAACAAGTTCATTAGCCTCCAAAACATGCATGTCTATGTGTTCTTTCATATGGATTGAGACTTTATCATCATCTTTGTCTTCTTGTACCAACAACACATCATGCTCTCTCTGTTGGATTTAGGACAGACAACTGAGAGGGGGGTGAATCAGTTATTACCAAATCTCTGTTCTTTTAAAACTTCTTATATTACAATGACTTATCAAAGATTAATCAAGGATGCATAATGCAATAATTCAAGAGAAGAAACAAATTCAACACATATAACACCAAGATTTTGACATGGAAAACCTGATTAAGGGAAAAACCATGGGGTGATTAACCCAAGATTGTATTCTCTATTAGAAGAATAAGGATGAATAAAATGGCACTTGCCAGTTAGGGTTCACTGCCCGAGCACACTGCTCACAAGAGGCCCACTACCTACAGGAGACACACTATCTATAGAATAATATAAAATATTACATACTCAAGAACTAGAGATCGACATCTTCACTATGCTTGAGTCAGTTACATTAAGATCAATACCTCTGCTCTACTTTTCACTCCTCTTCTCTACCACTTTCTCATCATAACCACCAGGATGCATTTGAATGACTTTGTAACTCTTATTTATACATGACATCAACTTTGGAATGATCATCAAAGTTGGCACAACATACAGTTATTTTATTTACAGAGCAATTACAAAAATACAACTTGACTTATTACAAAAACTTCATGCACATCACTACACTGTCGACCATACACAGGTGGGACTTCAATCAACTTTGAGGAACACACCACACTTCGCAAAACATCTTCAAGATCATTCACACCATGCGCAAATCATCTGGTCAGCCAAAATTGGGAAGAACACCAATGGTCGAAAAGTAAATCTTTATTTGCGAGCTCAATCTTCAATGCGGACCGCTAACACAAATTGGACACAATCTAGAGACCACCACAAGCTTTCTTGAATCACAAATAGTATCCACACCACTTCTGCTTGTTGTAATCAATCACATCTTCACCCGAATCCTCAAGAACACAATCAATCATCACTATCATAATAGAAAGATTGCTTGCTGACCTCCAAACTATGAACCAATTGAGTTGTCAATGCACATTAGCTTCCCAAACATGCCACCAAATCCATAGAACATGATATTGCATATCCATATCTCACCAGACCTATTTGTGTCACTTTGTCACCTCTAAACAACTACTAGAATAGGTTTTACTCATATGGCCATAACTTTTCCAAATCTTCTTGCTGACCTCTCAGATCTTGATTAGATTATCTTCAGACACATAGATACAAACCTTTTGATGTGCATTCTTTGATCTTCATCTATCTGGGATATTCACTTTATAGAGCTTCACTATTTATACTAATTTTCTCTATTTTTGATAGGACTAATTTTCTCAATATCCTCAGCACACAACTCATCCAATTCTTGACATCAATGCAACAAGAGTATGTTGACATTAATGACAACACCAGTTAGGCCCATACTTGCAACAATCTCCCCCTTTGTCATTGATGGCAACATATAATGTGAAAAATTGTTATAACCACCAAGACAAGAACTTCTCCTTACTGACTGACATAGCTCCCCCTATCAATAGTAGCCATTCATATGTTTTCTCTTCCTTTTACTGCTCCCCCTTTGATCAGCAACCACTTTTTGTTTTTCACATGCCTTTTCTCCCCCTTTGACATCAATGGCAAAGGGCACATACTTGCAACCACTTCTCATACTTCATAAACATACTGACTGCTCCCCCTGAGTAGCAGCCTCTTGACATCAATCTAGATCACAATATATGACTGTGGAATCCACCAGACTGATGCAAATTAGTGTACCTTAATTTAGAACTGGAGGGGTAATAACCCCTAGCTTATGGATGAGATACTCAAAGGAGTCCTTAGGTAGAGGTTTAGTGAAAATATCTGCAATCTGATCCTTTGAGGGCATGAACTCCAATCTGACTTCATTCTTGTTCACCTGCTCTCTCAAAAAGTGGAACTTGATGGATATATGTTTTGTCTTTGAATGCAACACCAAATTTTTTGATATATTTATTGCACTTGAATTATCATAGAAGATTGTGATAGGTTCTTCATACTCCACTCTGATATCTCTTAGCATTTGTTTCATCCATAATACTTGAGTGCAACTGCCTACTACAACAATATATTTCGCTTCTTTAGTGGACAGATATATTGCCTCTTGTTTCTTTCTTAGCCAAGAAACCAATCTTTTTCCCAAAAATAATGCACCACCACCGGTACTCTTCTGGTCATCCACATCTCCTGCCCAATCAGCATCTGTGTATGCATGAAGAGAGAAGTCACTATCCTTAGCATACCATAATCTATACTCAACTATTCCCTTTAGATATCCGAGAATTCTCTTGATTGCCATGACATGAGACTCTCTAGGATCAGCTTGGAATCTGGCAACAAGACCAACAACATTCATAATATCAAGTCTAGTTTGAGTCAAGTAGAGAAGTCCTCCAATCATTGACCTATGCCTTTTCTGATCAGTCTTAGGAGATTCATCATCTTTACTCAGCTTACATCTGATTGCCATGGGAGTATTCATTGGCTTTAAATCTTCCATCCCAAATTTCTTCAACAAATTTTTCACATATTTGGTCTGAGATATGAAGATTCCTTTCTTTGATTGAGTGATTTGTAGACCCAAGAAGAAATTCATTTACCCAAACATAGACATCTCAAATTCACTTTTCATTTGATTTGCAAAAGTCTTACACATACTATCTTTCCCTCCAAAAATGATATCATCAACAAATACTTCAACAATCAAGATACTTTCATGGTCAATCTTAAAATATAGATTACTGTTAGTAGTACCTTTGTTGAAACCAATCTTCAGAAGATGTTTATCCAATCTTTCATACTAGTCTCTAGGAGCTTGTTTGAGTCCATATAATGCTTTCTTGAACTTGCAGACCATATCACCATGATCAGATAATTGAAATCCATCCAGTTGCTCAATGTATACCTCTTCTTCCAAATCATCATTTAGGAAGGCAGTCTTGACATCCATCTAATATATTTTGAAATCTTGGAAGGCAGCAAAGGCAAGAAACAATCTGACTGCTTCAATTCTAGCCACTGGAGCAAAAGTCTCTTCAAAGTTAATTCCTTCTACTTGAGAATAACCCTTACAGACCAATCTGGCTTTGTTTCTTACTACTTCACCTTCTTCATTTATTTTATTTCGGAAGACCCACTTAGTCCCAATCACATTTTTATTCTTAGGTATGGGGAGAAGATCCTAGGTTTTATTCTTTTCAATCAAAATCAATTCTTCCGCCATTGCTTTAGCCCAACTCTCATCATTGCAAGCTTCACTTCTTGTTTTTGGTTCAATTTTTGAAATCAGATAGTACTTCACTGAATCTTGAGCAATATTTCTTCTTATTTGAACACTTTGTTTCTATCTCCTATAATATGATCTTCAGAATGATTCAATCTTACATACCTGGGAGTATTGGGAATTTCTTGCACTTCTAATTCTTGAACAAGTTCATCCAGACCTGTTTCTTCTTCTTGTATTTTAGGATTCTCTAGATCAGTCTGAATCTGAACTGCAGTTGGAGCTTATTCTTCTTGGATTGAGACATCATTCTGATCATCTGCTTCATACTCATAAAACCTTGAGGGATTTTCCATGCCTTCATCAACCTTCACATTTGTACTTTCCACAATCTTTCTCAATCTCTTGTTATAACACCAGTATACTTTGCTTTGAGTGGAATATCCCAAGAATATTCCTTCATCATTTCTAGCATCAAACTTCCCAAGGTCTTCATCTCTTTTGATGTAGCATTTACTACCAATAACTTTGAAATACTTTATAGTAGGAGTGATACCAAACCAAAGTTCATAAGGAGTCTTACTGGTATTGCCTCTGATTTGTACTTGATTGAGAGTATAGACAGTAGTGCTTACAGCTTCTCTCTAATAGATCTGAGAAACATTTGCTTCCATCATCATGGTCCTAGAAGCTTCCTGGATGGTCCGGTTCTTTCTCTCCACTACTCCATTCTGCTGTGGAGTCCTTGGAGCATATAATTGTCTCTTTATCCCATACTTCTCATAGAATTTTATGAACTCTCCAGATGTGAATTCTCCACCTCTATCAGACCTGAGACATTGTATGTTTATTCTAGTTTCATTTTCTACCATAGCTTTTAATATTTTGAATTTCTCAAGTGCTTCAGATTTCTCCTTTAAGAAGGTCACCCACATCATCCGAGAGTGGTCATCAATTAATAACATAAAATACCTATCTCCTTGCAGGCTTCTGACTCTTGCCAGACCACAGATATCAATGTGCACCAAGTCTAACAATCCAGTTGAAGATTGTTCCTTAATTTTGACTGACTCTGTTCTGCTTACCTAACTAACATTCTTTGCACAAACTGTTAGTAGGTTTCATCAGTTTTGGAAGATCTCTTACAGCCTGAGTGTTTCTTATCTTAATGATATTATCAAATTCACATGGCACATTCTCCTATGCCACAACCAACTCTGATCAATTTGAACGAATAAGAAACTTTTGCTAGTACCAACTAATTGGAAGATGTTACCTTTTGTTTGTGTACCAGATGCAATCTCAGTTCCAGAGCTTTCAAAGATTTTGCATTTTCCATTTTTGAAATGGAGATCATAGCCTTTATCCACCAACTGTCCAACACTGAGAAGATTATGCTTCAGACCTTCAATGTACAGAACATCACTAGTTTTGTTCTTTCCATCATAGGAAATGGTTCCTTCGCCTTTAGCTCTGCCAGCAAAATTGTCTCTAAACTTTGCAACTCCACCTTCATATATTTCCAAGTTTATGAACTTATTCTTGTCACCAGTCATATGGTGAGAGTATCCACTATCAATGACCCATTCATCCTTTTCTTCAACTCGAGTAGCTAGAGCCCTTTCTATCACCTTCTAATTGATAGATTCAATAGGCATTGGATCTTCTTCTTTGATAACAATAAACACCCAGTCACTTCTGGATTTGTTTCCTATCTCAGATTCATCATCTGTTACTCCTTCATCATCATCTCCTTGGACATAGTAACACTTCTTTTGAAATCTTCATCTATTAGGGTTTGGCCATGAAAATCTTTCTGGACACCTTGAGGCAAAATGACCAATCTTGTTGTAGTTGAAACGTTTGAAAGGGAACTTTCCTTCATACTTACCAGATCCTCTTGGCAGTCTCTTTGCAATGAGGGCCTCAAGTTGTTCAGTTTCTAATTCATCCTCTTCCAGATCTTTTCTTGCTTTTTCATACCAAGATGATTTTCTTGAGGAACTTTCTCCTAGATCATATCTCTGTTTGCCTTTTGTAGAGGCACTAGCTTTGAATGCAAATTTATTCTTGGGAAATGCATCACCAAACTCAGTTAACTCGAATGTAGATATCTTACCAATCAATTGATCCCTTGTGATAGTTGTCAAAGATTTGATTTCCTCAATGGAAGCAACTTTGTGTTTATATGTAGGGGGTAAAGATCTGAGAACTTTAGTAACAATTTCATCTTCATCTAGTATTTCACCAGCACACCTGATGCCACAAACAAGCTCATTTACTTTTGTCATGTAAGATGTGATATTCTCATCTTCACTCATCTTTAAGTTTTTAAACTTTCCTTTTAGACTTTGCAGCTTGGTACACTTAACATATTTGTCTCCATATAGATTTTCAAGCTTTGTCCAAATTTCATAGGCAGTCTTCAAACCCATAACATTTGTCAGCTCTAAATCAGACAAGGCACTTAGTAGGGCTTCTTTAGCTCGAAGATTATTCTTTGCATCTCTGATTTCATTTAGAGTTGTGGGGCCATTTGTTGGGGGAAAATATTTTGTTGAGGTTATGTTCCAATACTGATATCCCATGCATTGTATGTGACATTCCATGTAGCTTTTCTAGGTAGTGAAGTTTGAACCATCAAACCTTGGACTGTCCTTCTTGTAGGTCAACTTCTGGATCTCCTCAAGTGGTTAAGCTTCTAGAGGAACTTGGCTTTGATACCAATTGTTGGATTTAGGACAGACAACTATGAGGGGGGGTGAATCAATTGTTAGCAAATCTCTATTCTTTTAAACCTTCTTATATTACAACAGCTTATCAAAGATTAATCAAGGAAACATAACGCAATAATTCAAGAGCAGAAACAAATTCAACACATATAACACCAAGATTTTGACGTGGAAAACCCGGTTAAGAGAAAAACCACATGGTGATTAACCCAAGATTGTATTCTCTATTAGAAGAATAAAGATGAATAAAATGACACTTGCAAGTTAGGGCTCACTACCTGAGCACACTACTCACAAGAGGCCCACTGCCTATAGGAGACACACTGTCCACAAAAAATTATAAATATTACATACTTGAACTGGAGATCAACATATTCATTATGCTTGAGTTAGTTCCATTAAACTCAATACCTCTGCTCTACTTTTCGTTCCTCTTCTCTACCACTTTCTCATCATAACCACTGAGATGCATTTGAATGACTTCACAACTCTTATTTATACATGACATCAACTTTGGAATGATCATCAAAGTTGGCACAACATACAGTTATTTTATTTATAGAGCAATTACAAAAATACAACTTGACTTATTACAAAAACTTCATGCGCATCACTACACTGTCGGCCATACATGGCTGGTACTTCAATCAACTTCGAGGAACATGCCATGCTTCGTAAAACATCTTCAAAATCATCCGCACCATGCACAAATCATTCGATCGGTGAAAAATAGGAAGAACACCAACATTTGAAAGTAAATCTTCATTTCTGAGCTCAATCTTCAATGCGGACCGCCAACATGAACCGGACACAATCTAGAGACCACCACAAGCTTGCTTGAATCACAAAGAGCATCCGCTCCACTTTTGCTTGCTGTAATCAATTACATCTTCACCTGGAGCCTCAAGAACATAATTAATCATCACTGTCATAATAGAAGGATTGCTTTCTGACCTCCAAACTATGAACCAATTGAGTTGTCAATGTACATTAGCTTCCCAAACATGCCACCAAATCTGTAGAACATGATATTGCATTTCTAGTTCTCATTGGACCTATTTGTGTCACTCTGTCACCTTTGAATAGCTGCCAGAACCGGTTTTACTCATATGGCCATAACTTTTCCAAATCTTCATGCAAACCTCTCAGATCTTGACTGGATTATCTTTAGACACAGCTACAAACCTTTTGAGGTGCATTCTCTGATCTTCATCTATTTGAGATATTCACTTCATAGAGCTTCACTGTTTATACTGATTTTCTCTATTTCTGATAGGACTAATTTTCTAAATATCCTCAGCACACAACTCATCCAATTCTTGACATCAATGCAACAAGACTATGTTTACATCAATGACAACGCCAGTTAGGCCCATACTTACAACACTCACGTCTTCTTGATGTCCCAAATTAGTTGGTAAGGTGAGCATTGGCATGCTCTTTTCATCCTTGTCAATAAAACCAGGTAGCTGATCAAACAAAGAAATTGAATCTTCCTCTTCATTTGGTTTCTTTTCCAATGAACCTTGTACAAGTTGTCTTTGCAATTCAAGATGTTTACCTTGAAGCCTTTGCATTCTTCTTTCATTCATCTCATGAGAAGCATTATAAAAACCTTCAAATGAATCAAAATGTAAAGGATTCAATGTCAACCATGAACTATCATCCTCTACACATGCATGTGGGAGAATAAGATTTTGAATGGGCTGCTCTTGATAGATCATAGACTAATTTTATACTTGGTAGGCTAGCACCCTATCAAAATAATTTGCATCCTCCTGCTATCCCAAACTTGTTGTTGTTGTTGGTATGAGCATGCTTTCTTCATCTTGTTCAACAAAAGAAGGCAACTCATCAAACCAAAGAGTAGACTCTTCCTCTTCATCACCCCCTTCTTTCTTTTTATCATGTTGTCCTAGATGATTATGCTTACCATTGGCTTGTTGCAAATCTATTTTTTCCTTTTATAGCTCACATGATGGTTCATCAACTACAAGTTATTCTCCTTTTACCTCATAAAACTCTTTCTTTTGCTCACTAAACTAGATATCTTGATAAATAATAGGTCCTTGTTTGTAATGATAAATGGTGCTAGGACAAGAAGACTGATTTGGTGGATGATTTTGAAAAGTTTGCTGGGTTTCTTGAGGTAGAAAGAACTCTTGATGTGGCTTATCTCAAGGAACAATAGGTTGATTTTGTACATGTGTAGGCTCTTTAAATGAATGGGGCCCTCTAAAACTTGGAATCTTAAAATGAGGAGACTTACTTTCTGATTCAAAAAACTTTCCTTGATTGAAACGTGGCATTTTTAACCCTGAAACCTCCTCTTTTAAGGGCCAACTCATGGTTGTAAGAGGAGTTTGTATGAATCTTGGATTGGAAGATATTGACTAAGATTCCATCTTTGGATTTGGGCGAGTAATTGCCTTATTTGTTGCTTATTTTCTACAACATGTTTAGCCAAACATTCTTCTTCATATCTTACTTGTGCCTCCATTTCCTACTATTGGAGATAGGTTTGATAAGAAAGCTTCTCCTGTTGTATGTTATACTCTCGTTCTCTTTCAATGGCATCCAACTATTTTTGAAAATCTAGTATCATACTCTTCATGGTACCCAAGTCAGTGTCAAAATTGTCAGCACTTTGAGGTTGGCTGGGGAAACTACAAGGCTGGTTTAAAGCAAGATCAGATCTATAAGGTTGGGCATGGGTGTAAATAGCCTCATGAGGATAAAAATAGCCTTCCAGTGGCTGATTATAGGCATGGCTAGGCTACCAAGAAGGTTGAGTAGGGGTGGGTGGGAGGTAAGCATGATGAGCATGCTAATATCATACTATTACATGGCTATTTGGGATGAAACCAACAAGGTTTTCCGTCATATGGGTATGGAGAAGGCTCTAAAATTGCATTTTTGTGAAAAAGAGGTAAAGAAACATATTTTCCTTGATAGTTTGTGAAGCTAAAACATGGAAATGAGATGGGATTTCATGAAATCTTTCTCTAAAGAAAGAAAAACTAGGTCTGATTTAGAAAATTTTGTACATACCAATAGATTCACCTAGTGATTTGAAGGCTTCCCATGAAAGAAAGGACCAAGATTGCACCAAAATACTTATATTTGATATACTTTGAGCACTTGTACTACTTATGCCAGTAGATTATTCACTTGTAGAGTCACCAGGCGCGTAAAATATTGGCTCCAAAGGCTGATACTACTGATATACACATGAAATATCAACAATGAATAGAGAACATTTGGACTGTGATAGTCCAATGTCCCATAGGGCATGCTAAAAATTGGTGTCAGGAGGATTGCACCCTTGTCAAGCATGAAGCTCAATAATCCTGTGAAACATGGGATCACCTTCAAACTGTGGGTTGTCTATGGCGAAGGTAAACCTCCAGAAGAGTTGGTTCCCTTTAAATCTCTCAGATCTGATGTAATTTAAAAGGAAAAAGGATAGAAGGAATGTAATGAAACTGAAAATGGATCCTAGGAGGTGATGCACTGAGTTTATAATTCTAACTTGCTACTTTGATTCACAATTATCTCTTAATAGATCTAATTACACAACTCATTTTTGGACAATGTTCACACGTAAATATTTCATAAGAAGGCTTTAAATTTCTACTTTCTTTGAAGGAAAACTGATGCTTTCACAACTAGGAAAAGTTAGAAAATAACTTGTACTACGTACAACCTGTGATAATCAATTGCTTTTTTGTATCTAAGCTTCAATGAATGAGACATAAATTTAAAGGATTTGTTTACAATCACAATAAAACTTCTTATCAAAATCATTCAATAAAACACAACACCTGAATCTGAGAAGGTAACAATGATTTTAATGGAAAAAAATAGGAATACCTCTGCAAAAATCTCTGAATAATGCTGAATAATAATGTTTCTACTATATCAAAATCAATAAAAATGCTAAGTTACAATATAATGATCTCTCTTTGTAATGTGCATATGAAAAATAAAAGCAAGAACTGAGAAAAAAGCATCATCTTTCTCTCTTATACAATACAAACTCTCTCCAAAAGCATGGGGAAGTCAGCTCCACTCTAATTGGACTCTCATCTAATGCATGAATCGGTTGGGAAGAAGTCCTCAATAAAAAATAGTGGAGTCCCAGTTGCTAGGCGAGCAAGACAAAAAAGCCTAGTTTAGGGTGCTGCCACAATAATGGGTTACACTTTTTGGGACATTCTGATTTTTGCTGAAATCACATATTTTTAGAAATATAATGATTTAAGCCTTGAAAGGTTCCATTTAAAGGATTTTAATTGAAAATGGTTTGATCAAACCCCCTTGGATAGAACCCCGCTAGTTTTAAACCATACCTATAATGGAGTCTCCTCTACACCTATCAAAATGTTGATAAAAACCCATTTTTGATTTACCTTTTGGGGGATCAAATTAATTCATTTAAAATTTATGTTGTGTAAGTATGTAGTCCTTATTATAAGCTTCCTGAAAAGTATAATTTTAAATATATTTATTTTTTATTTCTTATGAATGTAGGTTTTTCAATGAACATCAAGGTCTTTATTTCACACATACGAAAAAATAGGAAAATAGAGAAAAAAATTCTAAAAAATACATGTCCTCTAGGTATTGATGTCCTTATTCCAACAAAAAAAATTGAATTCTGATATATACAAAAAAGTTATGTTGGACATAATTTACACCTATGTCTAAATTATAATTGGTTTGAATTCAAAACTTAACTAAAAAAAAATTCAACAAAACATTATGAAACCAAATGCATCATCTAGATATTGGTATTACCAATCTAAATTCAAAAGAATCAGAATTGTATCCTTTGTAGAAAAAAAGTTATGTGTGATAGAATACACATCACTTTAAAAAAATGTTGTTTACTATTAAAAACTAGTTATCAAAGGAGACATAATTTTTTACAATTTAACTCCAATTTAAAAAAAAAATATTTAGAATCTACAGACTAAATCTCACAACTCACTAGTTCACATCATCTTCAAATTCCTAATGGTTTAGTGACTATAGGTGTCAGAAAGTGAAGATTTAGTTCAAAATGTTGATATCAATGTCAAGTTTGGCCAAAAAGTGTAACCCATTATTGTGGGATGACCCATTAGAGGGCTCAAAACTATTTGATTTTGAGTTAACTTAGTGTTGAACTCCTCTAATCATGCCACTTGATCAAGTCGATCTCTAAAAATAGCCCTGTTTGACCAAAAGTCCAAACAAAAAGCAAAAAATCAGCCTCTTGCATGACCTTGTAACTCTTGTTTGACTTCTCTTCTCTGTCTTCTTTGCATGGTAGGAAGGTAATTATAATTTATTTTATCAAATGTTAAAGGTAAATAAGGTTATAACTTACCATAATAAGTGTTAAAATACATTTATGAGTGTCTTTGACCATGCAAAAGAGACGGGCTCATGATTTTCCGTTTACCAATTTCTAACTCTTTAAAAGATTTTTAAAGGGCTTATGCATGGGTTTTTTGACTTGGCAAAGTAAAAAGACCTAAAAAGGTCATTGTATCTTATGATTTCCTTAATATCTCCTAACACTTGAAGTGTCCATGATATAATTTTCTGATTTTAATACACTTAAACAAGTGTTTGACCACGTGGATGATTATTATTTTCAATGATTTCAATCAAAAGTCATAAAAAGACTTTAGAATCTCCTTGCTCGACTAAAAATTAGGGCATATTCTGGGTAAAAGGGTTTTCAAACTCTAATCATGATCTCATTAGGTCTTTGTAAGTTCCATCTTGTTGCTCTGTTAGTGCCTCCATGAAGGGTTTGCATGATACTATTCCTTGGAAGGTTCTTCTGTCTGTCTCGCTACTCTTGATCACTAGTAAGTATTTGGTATCTCCGCTTTGTTTCTCTTTTTCCTAAGAAAATAGTGGGATGTGATTGCAAACTCGACCCATAAAATTCGAAGAGAAACACAATTTAGATCTCATCATTCTACTTCAAATGCATATAAGAAGCTAGAACTATGAACTTTGTGGTTTAAAAGTTATGATCTCGAAGTAATAGACATCTATCTTCAGCCACCAAGGCAAAAGGTGGCAAAATCAAGGTGAGAATTAAGTGTATGAGTATAAGTGCATAGATAGGTGTAATAAATGCAAAGTTCATGATAATTTGAGAAATTGTGGATAAGGTATGGATAAAGGATGTAGCAATGTGTGTAATGGAAGAGTAACAACATGGGGGAAAGAGCCTAACTTAGCACAAGATTGAGCCATTTGTTGATATAAAAATGTATCAAGACATGCTCTTGAAGTGGGCACAAAACTAAATGTGAAATGACACGGGTATACAAATTTCACTATTATGTTTTGCCCCCACTTTGAGGTATGCATGTAAATTATAGAATGATCATGCATCTCAAATTATGTAGCACTCAAAAAGATGCATGTAAAGTAAACATTTAGACATAAAAGTATACAAAATGGATCCATATATAAAGTAATGGACCCTACAAGATGTCATCATATAGGTATGTTATTTGCCATTTGATCTCCATGGGAACTTGCAAAACAAAGTAAAAATATGCCATGAGTAATTTCTATAACATGTTGAAGAAATCAACTACCCAAGATCAAATCAGCAAAACCAAATAACCTTCTACACAAGCGGTAATCCCACAATATTGTGTCCCACCTATAGCAACTAAACCATTAAGAATTTAAAGATGATGTGAACTGGTGATTTTTGTGATTTTGTGAGTAGATTCTAATTTCTTTTTTCAAGATTTAAAAAAATTGTGAATTTTTTTATGTAACTTTTAATAAGTTGTTTTTTATAGTTAACAATATTTTTAAAAAGCATCATGCAGACCATATAGTATAACTTTTTTTTATAAAAAAGATAAAATTCTAAATTTTTAAATATAGATTCATAACACCAATATCTAGTGCATGGGTATTTTTTATAATTTTTGAAGCATTTTTTAAAATTTTTGAAGTGATCTTATTATAATTTAGACAAAAGTTTGAACCATATAATGTAAATTTTTATGTATGTATCCGAATTCTTTTTTTTGTTGAAACAAGGAGATCAATAGCTAGTCCACAGATATTTTTTTGATTTTTTTTTCAGAATTTTACTATTTTTCCATATGTGTAGAACAAAGAGCTTGATGTTCGGTGAAAAACCTATGTTCAGTAAAAAAATATAAAATAAATACAACAATCAAATTAAATATATTCAAAATTATACTTGTTGGAAAGCCCATTTCGAGGGCTACAACCTTGCAAATTATCTTGTCAAGTTCATTCCATTTGAAGGTCCAACCCAAGGTTTGAAATAAAAAATTCTAAGGAAATCTTGAGGCCTAGAGTGGAAGAGGCCATCCAAAGGCCTTTGTTTGAAGGTATCTTCAAACAAATGTACGTTCGCACAAAGGTATCACCTTTATTTGAATATACCTTCACACAAAGGTAGCTTTGTTTGAAGGTCCTTTGGGTCACTTAGAAAAATATAAAAAATTCATAACTGTCCACCTTCAAACAAAGGTGGTTGACTAAAAAAATAATTAAAAAAATCATAACACGATACCTTTGTTCGAAGGTCTTGACGCCAAATTTTAAAAATAAATTAACTAAAGTTTCATATATATAAATAAGTAATTTAATTAAAAATCATTTGTCTTGAATTATATTCATATTTTTCAATTTTGGAAGGTTTTTAAAGACAATATATCTGGTGAAGGAGTTTTCAATTCATATTTTTTGATGGAGGAAATGGGCAATAAAAGGACAAGGAAAAATAAAGCTATGCGATCATTTTCCAAAGAAAAGGAAAAATAATTATCTCAATAAAGGTCACAAAGATACTATAAAAAAATAAGGTATGTACATTTTTTCTTTTGTATAAAAATATTTCAAAAATATTAGATTTAGATATGTATGTTTTAAATAGTTTTCAATAGTCTAGAATTTGTTGTAGAGGGAAAATATCACTGGCACCTTATGTATCAACTCCTTCATGACAGGCTATTTCTTAGGACCATCTAGTGCATGTACAATGATCAAGGCCTCTCCCTATCTAGCCATGCAGGGAAATTCTAGGAGATGCTGCTACATCACCACTCACAATTATCAATTGTAGAAAGATACACCTCATTATCTATGATTCCAACCTAATTTGTCAATGTAGGTCAATCCTTCTCCTCTCTCAAGTGAAGGGAAACTCAAGTGAAGGGAAACTATTGGTGACACAAATAAAAAATAGGGTCAAGGGAAACAATCTACCAAATAGCAAACATATGCAAAACATAGTCAAATTAAAATAAATCCATGATAATTGTTCGACGACTAAAGAACCACCATGACGGTGCCTAATATGACCTAATTGGAATTTTTCATCGTCGTATATATGCCTAGTTGTTAGTAGGGCCTCCACATGATATTGGTTGACAATAATGTATCAAAATTTTATTGTCATGTCCTAAGGGTGCAACCCTTCCTCCATTTACTAATGTTATTGATATCCCAATGGGATATTAGCATCATATTTGTTGTTGTTGTTTTTATAGATCTATTTACACTAGTTTATGACTAAGTGGAATTGTTCAAGAAACAATGTCCCTTTGTGTTAACACATGTGTCTAATGTGCTTTCTCAACATTACATTGAACTTGTGAGCTCATTGGAATGGTCAATGGTCCATTTAAGTAATGGTCTAGATTTAAGGTCATCAAATAGTGCTTCCAAATTTTCCAAGGTTAATTGCACACTTCAAAGCATAAATATCAAATTTTGTGTAGTCACTATCTAATCTAGTATTCATTGTCTAGTATTTGACATAGTTACCATGTACTTGAGTGATACATGTCTAACAATTTTGTTACACAAAATGAACCTCTAGTCAACATGATGATTGGGGTCCATTAGACTTTATTTCTTATAGTTTTGGTGAGTATAATGTGGATCTTAAAAGGCTTATAGTATTCCATTATTATGTACATATGACCAAATAACATGATATTTCAATATGGACCCTTAAATAATATGTTGTTGCATAAGAATGGAAAGAGTAGGATTTCAATATCTAGTTTATGCACGTACAAACCTTTGTTCTGTATTTATTTATAGAAAATATTGTTACTTAAATTTTGTGACAAACTTCTACAAATCTTCTCAAAGTTTTTAATTGTTTAAAAATTGTGTACACGTGATGATATCTGAAGTTCTCTTAGAGATGTTTGTAACATATAGTTCTATAATTTAATCCTAGAAATCACGGGTATACTAGAAATTAGATTTAATTTTAATTTAGTAGAACTATCTATTGGAATGTATATGTATCCTACATTCATATTTCATATATGCACATGGACAAGTACAATATTTCATATATTCATGGAGTTTCAAGTAAAATTTCTTTCCCACATCATAGACACCAATTCTTGGATTCAATCAAGCGTATGTTATAGTAAATAATTTAAAATGATATGTGCTTGAGTCACCTCAAACTATCTTTGTGTACCTAATTTATGAGCTACCAATGTAATGTTGCACTTGTTTGTATATATAGATAGAACATGAGGGTAATGATGTTAGAATTTTATGTACACATGTGTTTAATTTTATAGTAATTTGAGCTCTAAATGGAAAAACAATGCTATGTACATTTAAGCTTATATTTAATATTATAATATATACTACTAAAATTTGTTAGTTTAAAACTTACATGTCTTGTTTATTGAAAATGAGTTTATATATATTCATGTCCCTTAAATAAATTCTAAATCTTCTTTCTTTTATATGATATGTGTAGGGGCTCAACATACACAAACTAGAGTAGAAGTCGAATCTAATTTAGATATTGTAGTAGAGGAGGACCAACCACAAATAGTTTATGTTAGGGAGGAGGTTTGACCACATACCATTGATGTCACGGAGGAGGCCCAAACAAAATTTTATGTTAGAGAGGGGTCAAGATCGCTTCATTCTATAGATATGTATATGAATATAATTAATGAGGTTAAGAGAAAATTTTCGTATAGAAATATAGATAATTTACTAGAAATGGCTGTAGAGAAATTGAAATTTTATGTTGGACAACTTGGTCATGTTACTAAGAGGTCATTGAGTAGAACTTTGAAGGAAATATTTGATAAGCATTTCAATCATCATGACACACTTGGTCAAGCCCAGCATTAGAATTGTTGGGTGTAGATTTCACAAATAAGAGGAGAGGACATATAGAAAAAGACATTGTTCAAAATGTTATGAAGGGTTTGACTTTCATTGGAAAAAAGTCTCAATCAATTAATAAGAGGATTTCAAGAATAGTGATGTTGACATCTATTTTAAGTGCACAAATCTCAAGAAAACATTAGATCTGTTCACTTTCAAGTAAATTGGCTTAATAGAAAAACACTAACAAGATATGTGAATTAGGGAGAAAGGTTTTAGATGATAGTACTACAAAAGCCAATTGGGCAATTATGTGTAGGGCTCCTCGCTCTAACAAGATTGAAGATGGTGTTAGGAAGTTGATATCAAATTTTTGGCACGATCATACCTGCCATTCATCAAATAGTACAGATGTTCTCAAACACTAGATTGGGAAAAATAGTTATGAACTACACAAAAAAAAATGGTTAGACATAACACAGCATGAGTTGTATGTGATGTTTTGTGATGCAAATCCTCATATAAAGATTCGACAAACAATGTCTGAAATGTTAAGGCCACATTATGCGAAGGCAAACAAAGTATTTGAAACTTGTTGTCATTATCATATTAAATTTGATCTTTACTATCAGGTGTTTCAAAAGATCAGAGAAGAAAGTGATGGTGTTCAAAAGGCAGCTCCTACATAGGTAAGTGAGTTCACAGCATCCATCTTATGTGATAAATCTGATGACAATGAAGGTGATAAAAAAAATGCATAAAAGGACTTTGTGAAACATGTGGAGATTTGGCTAAAATGCCTTAGATAAATGAATATACTGACATGAGGAAGATGGTAAATTACAAGAGTTTCTAGTACATAAAGTCTGAAACAAAATTTAGGAAAGAATCCACAAGGGTAGATTACGTAGAAGAGGAATGACCTATTGGAACATTTATGGAAATTTTTTGTAAGTTGATATAACCATACATACGTCATGCATTTTTTGCTAAGTGGCAAGAAATACAATTTCAGTTGTTGAGAGATACTTTCCCACTTGGAATAATTTTATTAGTGGTGGACTTTGCATAAAATTACTCTTTTACCCATCAAAAGGAGATTCAAACACATTATTATTCAGAGCAGGTCATTATTATGCTGTATGTGTGTTATCAACATGCACAATTGGATTTGGATGGTGTTGAGAGTACATATCTAGAATGAGTCATTAAAAAAATATCACTTTTATAGTAGTGATGATAAAGAGCACGACACATTTTGTACAACATTTCTTTAAGAAGTGTTTTGAAGATTTAACAAGAAGGGGTATCAAAACTGAAAAATATTTTGTATGGTTAGATGGGTGTGTGTCACAATTCAAATCATCAAGGCCATTTTATGCACTTTGTAGGTATCATTGACATGACAATATATCACATTATTGGAGTTTCTTTGAGAGTGGGCATGGAAAGGGTGAACATGATGGTGTAGGAGCTTGCATCAAACGTACTCTAAGAAAAAATCAAATGAATTATGTGTTAGGAATTTACAGGTCAAATAAACCAATTCCACATAACCCGATAGGAGAATAAGATGCAGAAATAACCATAATGCAAAGATCAAATGAACAATCAACAAGATAACACAAGATATACCCTTGGAAAACTATCAAGAGGGAAGAACCCAGCCTCCAAAAGCATCTACACTCATATGTATTATTCAGCAATAAATATATTACAATACATGCCATGAGTGCCCATGAATACCTCTAAATCCATCAAGCACCTCTAATGCATCCTCCATGTGTCCAAGCATGAATCCACACATCACCTGTCATTCTTCACAATATGTATTTATAGGAGAGAGCTCAATACACTGACAGCCTCTCACAAAACTCTAATCCACCTACAATGAAATAGCCAACCCTTACCCAAACTACTAACCATGTGCTTGCCTTTATAGACAAAGCTCACACAAATATAACTTGTGGTATTGGATAAAACCATGTGCCCCAATACCATGGGTATCACAAAGCCATTGACCCACTTATCTAATGTTGGTACTATGTTTTCCCAACAATTAAATAATATAAATAATATCCCAATGTTACAGACAAATTTTATAAGTGGCATCCAAATAAATATCTAATGTGGTTAAACACATCAATTATGATGCACCACAAATAAATATGTATTTTACATGAATAAAATAATACAATATTATGCAAGGTGTACAACATCTATTTCCCAACAATCTCCCACTTGTTGTATACATTACATTAGGGTCAATCAATGAAATGCATCATCATAGGCAAACGTGAAATCACGTGAATCTCCAGCATGCTCTCGTGCTCCATGAATATACCTGCAACAAAATTAAAGTGACCACCATCTCAAGTAAGTACTCCTCTCATCCTCCAATGTGCCACCTATGGAAGAGAAAGAACTTTCCAAGGTGAAGATGCACCGATCCAAAGAACACAAGTATCAAATCTAAGTGATAACATAAAACTCCAAGCTGTTGTCAAAGGTAAAAACCCACACGACTGGAAATAGCACCCACAACATGAGTAACTGTCTCAACAAGTGTCTCTAATATCAAGAGAACTCTAGCCTCACCTAAATCTCCAAGTATCCATGAGCACCTCCATGATCAATCCATGCCAAACTCCAAATGCAACATCACACTATCATGAAGCTCTCAAGAAAATGACCAAAGTACTCAATGTCAAGAGAAACAACCAGATAACTATCAATGCTCCTAATGCATATCTGCATAATCAAGAAGCCCATCCTGACATCATGATTTAACCATCTCCTCCAAGGAGATAACATGTACTAATGCACACATCCTATCTCAAGAGAACCTGTATCATGTCAAAACTCTAGCTAGCATCAAGAGTCCATCAAGACATAATAACAAAATCTCAAAATCAAGGATAAACATGTCAAACTGACAAATCATAAACCGACACCTCAACCAAAGACTCAAAAAAGTCCTCCATGGTAAACCAAGATGTCAACATCTCCAATCATATGAAGATAACCATCTACTAACAATGGAAATCAAGATGTCAAAGCACTCTCACTGAAACAAGAATCATAACCCAAGAGTCTCTCCAAGACACCCACAACCACTGCAAAAGATCATCCATCACAAATGATGAATCCACGTTGTTACCAAAGCTCCCACTGAATCGTGATACCAAGCTATCCATGAAAACAAAGAAACCATCTCTTAAATGAAGATTATCCATGGCCCCAAACCAATCAAGGAATCCCATTGTAACATCAATAGCTCCCAAAAGGTCGAGTAAACCAAAATCTCCAAACCAAGAAGATAAAACCATCACTATCAAAAGATCACATAAAACCATGTATCCAAGATATCCTTGACATCATGATAAAGATGCTATAAGTCCCAATAACCGACTATCTAGGCACTCTAATCATACATCATCTCATCCCAATGCAACATACCAATGTACAAATGACCATAGATAAGGCCAACTAACAAATTATGCATAAACACTAAATCAATCTCATGGATATAGAAAGTCCACATCCGAGTCATCTCACAGTAGCCAACAGGTAGCTAATCTACAAAACTACATAACTCATAGATCCAAAATAAATGTAACATGCAAACCCATCATCACACTAGTAATATACAAACTGAGATATTAAAGAAGAAAACCTATAGACTCGAACACCAAATCAACACTAGATTTTATTTGTCAAACAAGTCCATAACACAAGTACCATAGTCAAGGAACTAATCAAGCATCTAGGAGATAAGAACAATCCCCTAAAACAACACCACAACACCACTTGTAATCATGAATCAAACATCATAGCCCATACCTATCAATCACATGCATGATCATGTGATGCCAATGCAAAAGTGGACCTACATATCCATTACACCATAATCATCATCATCGCTATACTTGTACTCAACTCCTACTGAAAAGAGACTCCAAGCCTCACACGTGTATCAACCATGTCCTCAAACCAAAGGACAACCTGTGTACCTGTCTCCATCAAACTCTAAACTTTAAAAACACTTGGAAACATATATCTAGAAGTACCAAATCTAAAAACTTATTATACCATGTTGATGGTCTCATAAAAACATGCACTCCCACAAGTCTGTGCCCAAAAAACCATCTGAATGCACTCATAAATGCACTCTAAATCTCAGGCTCCAACAAGTGATCAAACAAGTACCAAACTCTCTCTACACACGATAATGAAAATCAAAATGCTCCAATTTGTAGTACACTGCAATATCTTTCCAATGCCTATCTAAAATCAAAAATCTGATTATGTATGCAAAAGTTATGAATATAAAACTGTCCTAAAGTAATGTTTGGCTTCAGGCACCAAATTCTAACACAAACAACAAAATCTAGTCATGAAACCTATACCACTGTGTAGTTTTCAAAGAGAACTTTCTGATGCCTATAAGAAGTCAATAAACTAATACCATGAGTGAAAGTTATGCCTCCTCAAATAAAATGCCCTCCAAAGGCTAAAAGGGGACCCCTTGTGGGACCCTTCATACCCATTGTACCATCACTGATGCAAGTAGCTAACTGTTCAAATGACTGAGCGTGAGGTGACGCTGATGTGGCATATAGTTGGCTTATACGACGGACTTCAAGGAAGTTTTAAAAAATTGTTTAATGTCCACAGACGACCTCAAATTTCAAAGGGTTTGAATTTATTAATGTCCAGATTTAAAATTTAAATGTCGCTATCATTAAATATTCATTTTTGTTGCTTCAACTTTTCTGGCAGCCAAGGGCGACGCTGGCCGGCCAGGGGCCCGTATCAGCCTGGCTATGATGCCGAAACTAGGGGCCTTAAGTTCTTCTAGCATGGTAGGCACCGGCTAGAGGTCGACCAGCACTGACGCCAGCGGTACCTCTACCAGTACCCCTCTATAGATGCAGTACAGGGGTTTGCGGACCCCCTACATCAATTTTTTTATTGAATCTTGAATTTAATCACACTCTATAGTTTATTTATTTATTTATTTTTCAAACAAAACTATAGAGGAAATTTACATGCACAAGAAATTATTTTTAAAAAATATTTTTTTAATTTGCAGCGTACCTGCAATGGTCATACCATCATACTAGCGAACCAGGGAAGGCATAAAAATTTTGTTTTTTCTCACAGTGGCCAAATCATGCAAAATTATATGTTTTTATTCGCCTCTCGGGCCTCCTAGACTCAATAGTGAGGTCCATTTTGTCCCAGGAGGTCATATGTAGACATTTCTCCTCAAAACCCTCATGAAGCCAAACCAAGAAAACCCTGTTCAGCCATGATTTTTCAATCACCAGATCTACAAAATATACAACAAATCTCCAATACCCAGAACCCTGAAACTGTAATGCAACCTGCACAAAACCTTGTAATATCCCAAATCCTTACATGCATTGTAATGGATTCCATTTTGCACCTGATCTACACATGCAAGGGTTATCAACAAATCTAGGGAGCACATACCTCCCTCAACCATAAACATGGCTCTGATACCACATGTTAGGGATTTGTAGGTCAAATAAAACCAATTCCACATAACTCAATAAGAGAATAAGATGCAAAATAACCATAATGCAAAGATAAAATGAACAATCAATAAGATAACACAAGATATACCCTTGGAAAACCCTCAAGAGGGAAAAACCTAGCCTCTAAAAGCATCCACACTCATATGTATTATTCATCAATAAAGATATTACAATACATGCCATGAGTCCCCATGAATACCTTTAAATCCATCAAGCACCTCCAATGCATCCTCCATATGTCCAAGCATGAATCTACACATCACCTGCCATGCTTCACAATATGCACTTACAGGAGAGAGCTCAATACAATGACAACCTCTCACAAAACTCCAATCCACCTACAATGAAATAGCCAACCCTTACCCAAACCACTAACCATGTGCTTGCTTTTATAGAAAAAGCTCACACAAATACAACTTGTGGTATTGGATAAAACCATGTGCCCCAAAACCATGGGTAACACAAAACCATTGACCCACTTATCTAATGTTGGTACTACATTTTCCCAACAATTAAATAATACAAATAATATCCCAATGTTACATACAACTTTTACAAGCGGCATCCAAATAAATATGTAATGTGGTGAAACACATAAATTAAGATGCACCATAAATAAATATTTATTTTACATGAATAAAATAATACAATATTATGTAAGGTGTACAACACCTATTTCCCAGCATTATGAGGGAGATCGTATAAATGATGCACATGGTGTTTTTGAATGGTGTAAGAAACACTTCACACCTAAGGTCAATACATCTTCAAGGAGGAACCCACATCCAAATAGAGTGTTCTAGGAGATATCAGGTACATGTATATTGTTTGAAAATAGTTTTCACTTGTTTAATATTTAGTACTTAAAAAATTATTTATTTTATTTCATATATCATGTTTATATTTTTATAATTTCAACAAAATTTTAATTGTAAATCATGTTTGATGTATATATAAAATTTGTAGGTGTGGATAGAAGAATAATGCATGGATGCAAGAGGGTAGAGAAAACAAGATCTTTACATTGTGTCATGAGTACATATAGGTGCACATGGACATTGTGCACTAGGGATTACTCTTGTTTTTGTTATGACAGTATTTTGGGAAATTATGAGAATTGCAACAACCAACAATGTGGATATGTCAGTGAATGGAATTCGGTACCACTAGTTGTTACTGACACATAGGACAAAGATGAAGATTAAAGATTTGAAGACATTCCTTTGATTTCAATTAATTATGACCACATTTCAGGATTGATTAAAAAAGGTGTATATATATATATATATATATATATATATATAACATGTAGTTCAGTTTTCTAATTTAAAATATACATATGTATTGATGAAATTTAATTTTAAATTTTTCATTCTTAAATATTACAAAATTTCATGACAAGAAAGATTCTATTTTTTATACAAATTTCATTGTGGTGCAAGAGATGTTTTTGCAATCATTGCAGAGGTTGGAAACATAGAGGGTGTTAATTATTATTTGTTATGTTGCACATAAGAGAGGAAGAAGTTAACAAAACTAGAAACAAGTGATAGATGTTGTTTCCCATAGGTTCAGCTGTAGTGCAAGGGACATATCTCAAACAAGTCAAAATTGTTCAAAGTGGGATTCATTTTATTGATTACCAAACTTGCAACTTGGTGTATCAATATAGCCACCTAGTAATTTCTATTGACTTATCTCTTTGTCAAGTTCCATGTGGACATGGACCTTATAAGTGGAGTCTAGGTAAATATGACCATTAGAAAATATTAGATGTTATTGATGAGTGAGATGAACCAAGGGATGTGGTATGAAATATGTGGATCTTGAATGCAACTTTCTTTTAATTTCAGATATTCACTAGACCTACTATGGTAGAATTTATTTGCTTACATCTATATGTAACTTAGGTGACTTAAATTATTTTAATTTATGTTTCAATAACTTTTTGATGTTTAATTATAATTTCAGTTCCTAAAATTTTTATAATTCATGATGTTTAGGTTCTAATTTTTGGAATCATGTAGCTCAAAGGATTTTAAGTTATTGTTTCATTTCTAGGTACATGATCTCTACACTATCTAGACATGAGTTAAAAACATATATATATATATATATATATATATATATATATGTTTCTTTTGTATAGAATTTATGTGTCTTAGGTCTACTACTTGTCTACTAGGTCTAGACTAGAAAATTTAAGGTATAAGATATTGGTGTAGATTAGATAACATTATGTAGGTATAGACTATAACAAGGTATAAAATCTTGGTGTCTTTTAAGTCTACTACCTAGTATTAGGTCTAGACTATAGAATAAGGTACATAAAATATAGGTGTAGATTAGATATGTCTTAGCTCCAGAAGTTATAATTTAAGGTATAAAATTTGTAGGTGTCTTAGGTCTACTATGTCTACTAGAAAATCTAAATATGTCTTAGATATGTCTTGGGTCTAGAGAGGTCCTAGAATTATAAGGTATAATTTATCTAGGTGTCTTAGGTGTCTTAGGTCCTAGGTGAGGCCACATGAGCTTCCACCTTCATGTGGCTGGCCTTGTCAGTATAGAATAAATATCTCTTGAAGCTAAGGGAAGCTCTTTTTTGTATCACGTAGAAGTTATGAAACCATAGTAAAGTTTCCTGGTTCTCATGTGAGTTTGGTATAAAATTATGTAAATTTTTTTTGAGTTCTTTTAACTTTTTGTATCATTATTATTTCTGTCTCAAGATTAACAAGCCTACATTAGATAGATATAGTTCATTTACATGTTCATATGCTACTTAGGTGGGCCTTTAAGTTATGTTATCTCATCATGTGAGTTTGGTATCATTATGTAAATTTATTGAGTTCTTTTAACTTTTTTGTATCATTATCATTTATGTCTCAAACTTAACAAGCCTACATGTTAGATAGATCTAGTTCATTTACATATTCATATGCTACTTAGGTGGGCCTTTAAGTTATGATATTTCATCATGTGCTCATTTGGTATCATTATGTAAATCTTTATTGAGTTCTTTTAACTTTTTTGTATCATTATCATTTCTAGGTATCAAACTTAACAAGCCTACATTAGATAGATCTAGTTTATTTACATGTTCATATGCTACTTAGGTGCCTGCCTAAGTTATGTTAAATTTAATTGAATATATAGCCAGGTCCATTCTTGTCCTTTCTAAGATCTCTATATGAATGTTGTATCATTATTTAGAGTTATAAAGTTTATTTTAAACTTAAAATTTGAGATATGTAACAACTTAATTTAAGTAAATGATTGATGTGATTAATAACTTGTGAATGACATGATTAATAAGTAAATGACATTTATGATTAAGATAAGCATACTATTTTTGAAGTTAATATTTTATTATTGAAACTTACATATTACATGTCTTAATACACAATTTGTATGTGTAAATATGAAATAGGGAGATCCATTTTAACTATTAAGAAGCTTTGTATTCAAAAAATTTATTTAAATATCTCAAACATGTAAATTTACATATGTGTATCAAATATAAACATATAAATGCCCATACATGCCATTTATATTTAAACATATAAACATGTATAAATGTCCATAGATCTCAATCATAAACCTGAACTCAAATGTCCAAATGTCCATATATCTCAAACATAAACATAAACACAAATGTCCACATGTCCATATCTCAAACATAACCATAAAGATAGATGTCCACATGTCCATATCTCAAACATAAACATAAACAAAAACATATGTCCATGTCCACATGATATATCTCAAACATAAGTTAATAAACAAAAAAGTATGTATATCTCAAGTTCATAAATACTAAATCTATGAAATATGTAAACTAGATGCTCAATCAACATGTCGACTCCTAGTCAACTAACCCTCAGAGTGAGAACCCTTCCATGATAGATGCAATGAACCCTACAAATGTGTAATTAAATTAGAATATATATGCACATGTGTTTCATACATACATACATACATACAAACATGAAATATTTTAATATACAAACATGAGATATATACATACAAACATGAGATATATATGAATTTCAATAAATTATAATCAACTCACCTATCCACTATGGTCACCTAAATCACTCCTGTGTACATGTTGTGCCCTCAAACTAGGAGTGACAACTACAACCTCAAGATAGACATGCACGTAAAAAGAAAAAATTAATTTCAAATATAATTTTTTGTACCATAGGAAGTTACAAGCTACACACATGTTTAAATTTTACAATATACATGTGTTGTACCCAACCCCTAAATATCACCATCGTCAGTTGCAATAATGGAATCTACTAACTCTTTTGTTGTTCTATCATCAAATAATTGTAAAAGGGATGTATGCAAAGGACTATGCATCTGAGATGGAATAGATCCAGTAGAAAGAATCTCTATAAAACCCATACCACCAATAGTTTCCTCTAGTGAATCAGATTGCATATGTTGAGCCTCTAGTGTAGAAGAATGATTAGTAGATGGCTCTACTACTATAGAATGTAACGCATGTGTAGAGGAAAACTAATGTAATGTAGACTTAAACAAAATTCAGGGGTAAACCTATTTGAATAGTCCACTCTATCATTGCATTCCTACATTGAATTATCAACCAAGGAGTGTAAGCTTGTGATGATGTCTGCACTATAAATGCCTTCAAGACTCATTTCTATCCTAAACTAACTCATACAGACTTATTCTGATTAGCCTAATCTACTGAAGTTCACAGAAATGTAAGAACACAAAAATAGTTTAAAATCATGTTGCTACGGGTACCTTCAGCATAAGATGAAGATAACTATATTCAACAAGGAATTACAAAATTAACTCAAAATATTTAGAATGACAAAAGAACTAACACTAACCTCCAGAGGACTTAAAATATGCACTTGTTCATGAATCACAACTACTAGTAATAGCAATCAAGATATTTTACTTGTCTCACAATGCAATTGATGAAATAATAGAAAAACAATTTTAACTATGAATGTATAAATAAATAAGGAAATATATGAAGTGAGGGTTAGTACCTTGAGTGGCTAGCTTAGGGAACTATCTCACTTAATCTGGAAACCAAATCTACTTCAAATTCTCATGCATTCTTATAATATCGAATTGTATTAAATTCATATCAGAAACTAAATCTTCTTAGATTTTATTCAAATCAAAACATGTTTGGATAATTGATATTTAAAAAAATAGAGTAACGACTAAGTAACTGGAAAGTGAAAAATACAAGTAACTTAGCAACGAACTCCTCCCTCTAACTTATACAAAATTGGGAGAGTTCTATGCAACCACTAACTAATCCTTAATCAATCCAACCCTACATACTAGGATATAGGTTGCATGATTGATTTATTAATCTAACTGATCAAAAGAAGAAAAGTCATGTTCAAACAAGAACTCTCATGAAATGGTTTGTATGAAAAACCACTCATAGACTATGTTTAGAACAAGTCTTCCTTTCTGTATTTATTCCAATCCATGATGGTATAGATTCATCCTCCATCTATCTTCACTCTTGGTGTTCAAACTGCCCTTCACTTAATTCCCCTGTCCTGCAATTCACTGCAATTGCTCTTTCCTTGATGCCACGTCCTTGTTGCACAAGGTTAATTCTCCAAACATATGCACATAAAATAACTCTCATATTTAAACCATAGGATTCTCTTTAGATTACATGCATACTTAGAATTTAAATCATACACTTGATAATATAACCACCATATTCGATATTATCAACATAGGTTTAAAGTCTTTGAAAAGTATATGAGAAACAACATATAGTAATGGTGATGTTTGTAAATTATCTACAGGATCATATGAAAAGGTCTTAAAAACATATAAAATAGAATAAAAAGAAGTCAATAATTCAAGTCATCATCTCCCCCCAACTACTCTTTTGCTTGCCCTCAAGAAAAATCAAGGAACTAAACATCTAGGGGAGAAGATTATAATGTAGAGTGATTCATCTAAGGTCCATGACTTCTCTGACTCCTTGTCACTATTTGAGATAGAAACCATTGTAGAAGACAAGTCTATTCATCTTGACTAATTCTGCATTCTTACATTTATCACTCTTCTCTCATGTCTAGTATGGTACTGGGTAAAGGAGAACAGGAGGGTGAAATGTGAGTGGCAGCCTTGCTACTCCTATTTGCTCTGAAATCCTGATATACCTATGTAGCCTCTCAAACATGTTCATGAAATTGTGGAAGGAGTGGGGCTCTTTCCTCTGTAATTCTAGAGTTAGACTATCCCACCTGTTCTGCACATACCTCTTGCAATTCTGAATGATAGATACTACTAACTGCTATATCCTTCTATAATCCTTGAGTCTTAAATCCATAATTACCTTACCTAGACCCTTATGAGAGAGGATTGTTAACCATTGGGTCAGGATCACATCAAGATTTAAGGCTTCTTGCCTAATCTACAGTGGCACCTTCCTTTCATGTTCCTCATATTTATCCATTAGCTCCCCTCTAAGATGCTCATTTCTGAGGTAAGACATCAATGCTCTGACTTGAAAATCACTAGCATAGATCAAGGGGTTCCACTCTATATTTTCTTCCATCAAATAACTGTACAAATAGTATTCACACAACTGATCTTGTTCTTCCAAACTAACTTCTTGAAATAACTGGAAAAAATCATGCCTTGAATAGATACAAATAGACTGATCATTGATGAATCTATTAAATTGAAAACTAAGAAACTTTTCCTTGAGAAATAATGCATAAACTCTTGGTGGAGGTCTACATTCAATGATTTGAATTTCTCTATTAATTACCTCTGCCAGCTTCCCTTCCAACCTTTTGATTACCAAATCCTTTTCCTCAACTGATGCATTAAGACTCTATTTGTCTTTTTCCCAGTTCTCATTTTCTTGCTTGGTTTTATGAGTCAGCTTCATTAATTCAAAGCCTAAAGATAGAGTGGTATGGTACCTTGGGGTTTTTGTCATAAGAGGTTGGAGAGTGAGTATTTCATCCTCTTCAATTTTTGTTTTACTTTCAGCCAATTGTGCTAATAAATCTAAATTGGAACCATAGACATAAGTCTGAATTTTCTCTTCCAACTCTTGAATCCTTTTCTCTTTTTCTTTAGCTTTCTCCTCATACCCCTTTACCTATTCTTCTAGCTATCTTATTCTATCCCAAGCCTCTTGAAGTTCTTTTCTAATAGTTCTATCCTCCAGAAATTCTTTTTCTTTTCCAAAATTTAGATTTTCATCATCACCTTTTCCAAGAATATCAAAAACTTCTTGACCAAAATTATCAGGTACAGACTTCCCCATTTTATTTGCAGTAAACAAATCCTCTGACTCAGAATCAGATGAAGAAACATACCTTCTTTTCTTGGAAAACATGTTGACATTATCACAGGTGTCAGCATAGACATCCTCTGGAGGAATTTCTCCATTGTCTGAATCTATATTCAGTGGAATTGGATCGCTATTCTGCTCATCTTTATCTTTTTCCTCTAATTTATGTTCCTCAACAACTTTTTCCTTGGCACATTGCCTCTTTAGCATACCTAAGCATTTGGGATTGATAGTCTCCTGCTTATCTTCCTTTTTCCTCCTCTTCTTGTCCCTGTTCTTCCTTCTCTCCTCTATTTTCTTCTTTCATTGTGCTCTTATGTTTCTTCACACCCTTCCTATTCTTCTTTTCTTTACTAGATGTTGAAGGAGTATTTTTCTTAACGTTAGGGGTGGATGATGAGGGTTCTATTACTATCAGCCTAAATTCTAGAGGATTTTCATCTTGTGGCTCTTCATGCTCAGTTTCATATGGATGCTCAGGCTCATATGGAGGCTCATCTTCAGGTTCAGGTCCTCTAATAGTGTTGAAATATCCACACATTGCTTAAAAGCTTCCCACTCAACCTATGGGTACTAAATTCTCAAACTTCTCTTTATTAACAGGGTTATTAAATAATGATGGGATAGAGTGGTGTCTGACTATTGTTTCTAGTATTCTGAAGACATTCTTTTCAACATACTATATAGAAAATTTGGGACATTGGCTAGTTTTTCACGCCGTAGATGATTGAGCAATTTGAAATGTACAGTATATAACATGTTATATCGACCATCATAGGTAATATATCTAATAATATATGAAGCACATTTCCCCTAAAAGAAGGGAAGAGATAATCACTTTGTACCATGTGTGGTGAAGTCCAGGTGTTCACCCCTCTCACATAATTCCTCCCTCGTCGCGGCTGCATCAGCTCTAGCTGAGTATTCGGACCCTATTTGTGGAAACCCTATGACCTTAACAATAGCTATTTTGGAAGCATCTATAGTTAATCCTTTCACCATTGCTTCATCATACTGTAATGTAGATGAAAATTCATTTGCCATCTCATCATCATATTCTGTCAATTTTGTAAAGTAATCTAACCAACCCACTCTTGTAAAGAGTGGAAGAACCATTACATCTTCCAGTATTTCTTTATGCATAGAGGGTTCTCTTATAATTGTGTCCCCTCCCATGATTTCTATAAATTGGAATTACAATCTCTACAATGTCAATTTCTGCTTAACAGTGTCAATATTTACTGCTTCAACTCACCACCCCAGAAAGACAATTTCTATAGCTTCAATTCACCACCCAAAAAGAACCAACTTACAAGTTATGCCTCTCCTTACTTCTCCACTGTAACTTCCTTTGGGTAATAGGTTCACTCATTGGCAAAACAGGGTAAGTTCATGGCGTAGGAGGTTTTATCTTGTTTTTCTTGCAAGGCAAATTATGGTGAATGGTGAAAATAAAAAAATAAACCCCTCCCCCCAACTTAATTTTGAAGTCACCTCACTTCACATGTCAATTAATACAGAATGAGGAGTATTGATTAAATGGAATGGTGGATAATACTCTTGCATGCACGAAATAAACTACAAGTAATCATGAATATAAAAAGAAAGCTAGTTTTAATGATTGAAAGTTACGTAATGCACATATGGAATGGAAAGAAATAATTAACACACCTTGGAATTTGTGAACATATACTAATGAGTCAAGTTGATATGCATGCGGTGAACAGTAAGGTGGATGGTACGGTGGTAGAATTATGATGTGACGGTGCATAAAGGTGAAGAAAAATGAACAACTCATAATTGTGAGTTGACACTTGTGGCAATAGAGCGGAGTGATTTTGAAATGAATGCAGCATGTGGAATGGGCAGGAAAAATGGGTATTGTTCACCAAACTATGGAAGAAGGCTGCATACAGGAGTGGCTACAGGTGCCGCCAGCACAAGTCCCGACTGTGTAATTAAAGATGCAATAGATCAGGGCCCAACTGAGTTAGGTCCCTACTATGTGAGTGGTAAACATGTTTTAGTTGAAGTAACTGCAGTAACCATGGATATTGTGTCATGTGTGCATGTGATTTTAAAGCAATGAAAATTATGTTTCAGCGACAGGGGTTGAGTATTGCAACTCAATCTCCACATCACTAGAAAGTGTTGATGGATTAGCATTGGAAGGCGTATCAATTAGTGTCATAGCATCTTCATCAGGAGTGTCAGGAGTACCATACTGAGTAGCTAAAGAAACAAGAAAGGCATCCTTTTGAAGTGGATTTTTATATAATTTTAGCATGTGCCCATTTACTAATAGTGAAAATTGAACTTCATCAATGGTTTACAATTGAACTGCACCATTAGGAAAGATTTGTTTAATCTCATATGAGCCTAACTAATGGGACTGAAGCTAGCCCTTGAAGTCCTTGTATCTTGAATCATAGAGGAGTGCCCAGTCACCAACAGTGAATTCTTTAGTCTTGATGTGATGGATGGCCTCCAACCGGATTTCATTTAGAGCATTCAAATGTTGTAGCTTGTCCTGTTGAGCTATTGTCAAATCCATCCCTAGTTCCACTATTATCCTCAAGTTTTTGTGTTCAAATTTTATAAGCAGGACTGTTGTCTTTCCATAGACCAATTCATAAGGTGTAAATCTTGTAGTTATCTTCCAGGTAGTTATGTATGCCCAAATAGTTTCTGGGAGTGTAGAAACCCAATCTCTTATGTGAAGTTGCACTATCTTTGTCAAGATGTTTTCGATTTCCCTGTTCGTGACTTCCACCTAACCATTAGCCTGAGGATGGTAGGGAGTGGATTTCTTATGTCTAATATGATATTCTTCTACCAGTTTGGTGATTAAAGTAGACTTAAATTTTGGTCGTTGATCAATTACTATCTCCCTTGGCACACCATATCTACTGAAGATGTCCTCATACAAGAATTTGGCCACATTTCCATCTCTAGCAAACTTTAAGCCTTTAACTTCAACCCATTTATTTAAGTAATCAGTACATACCAGGATATATTCCTTGTTGTTGGATGTAGGAGATATAGGTCCCACAAAATCTAGTCCCCACTTATCCAAAGGGGCCAATGAGATTTGTGGCTGCAAAGGCATCTCATCACTTATTGCAGGCCTCCCTATTCTTTGACATCTATCACAGCTCCTAGTGTACTTGACAGCATATTTATGAAGTGTTGGTCAGTAATATCCTATTGTCAGTATTTTGATGGTTGTCCTCTTGGCTCCAAAATGTCCCCCACAAGGTTCATCATGGTAGGCCTTCATTATATCAAACACTTCATCCTCTCTGATACATCTTTTCATAATATTGTCTAGGCCAATGTAAAATAGGAATCTAGAAATCCAAGAGTAGGAGAAACATTTGTGAACTAGCTGCCTCTTCTCCCTTGGAGAGAAATATCCTAGAATCTGTTATGTAACCAAATAATTGGCTATATCTACATACCATGGAGTGTGTATAGTTAGAGTAAATAGATTTTCGTCAGGAAAAGAATCATCAACCACTCCTTCTGAGGACTGTGTAGGTAGTCTAGACAGAAAATCAGCAACTACATTGGCCTTGCCTAGTTTGTCAACAATTGCAATATCAAATTCCTATAACAACAATAACCATCTTACAAGTCTTCCACCCACTATTAGATTATTCATCAAATATCTGATGGCTACATGATCTATAAGTATGAATACCTTGTAACAATTTATGTAGTGCATGAACTTGTTAATTGCATAAACAACTGCCAACATCTCTTTCTCTATCACAGTGTAGATTAACTCAGCTCCTTGCAGATTTTTACTTACATAGTATATGGCATACTCTTTGTTTCCTTCTTGTTGGCCTAGTACTGCCCCAATGGCAATATCTAATGCATCTATATGGATGTGAAAAGGTAGTGTCCAATTTGGACCTCTGAGAATAGGGGCTTGTGTCAATGATGTTTTTATCTTTTCAAAAGAAGTCTGACAATCTGGTGTCCATTCAAATTCACTATCCTTTGTCAGCAGAGTAAACAGAGCTGTAACAATCTTGCTAAAATCTTGAATGAACCTCCTGCAATATCCTGCATGTCCCAGGAAGCTCCTTACATCCTTCAATCTTTGTGGAATAGGCAGGGTAGATATGATCTCAATCTTCTTTGGGTCAACTTGGATTCCTGCACTTGATATGAAATGTCTTAAGACTATTCCCTGTGTCATCATCAGAAAACACTTTTCATTACTCAAAGAGAGGTTGTGCTCTGTGCATCTTTTCAACACTTTCTCTAAATTGTGTAAGGCTTCATCATATGTGTCACCATATGTGATGAAGTCATCCATATAAATCTCCATGTTGTCATGGGCAAAATTAGAGAAAATACTGAGGACTGCTCTTTGAAATGTTGCTGGAGCATTATACAAACCAAAGGGTAAGACATAATATGCATATGTCCCCCTATGGAAAGTAAAAATTGTCTTATCCTGATCTTCTGGAGCAATCTTAATCTGGTTATAGCTACTAAATCCATCAAGAAAGGAAAAATATTTCTTGCCTACCAAAGAGTCAAGAACTTGGTCAATAAATGACAATGGAAAGTGATCCTTCTTGGTAGCAGTATTGAGTTCTCTGTAATCAACACAAAATCTCCATTTGCCACCTTTCTTGGACACTATGACCATTGGTGAAACCCATTCACTATCTGAAATGGGGTATATAAAGCCTACATCTAGAAGCTTTTGAAGCTCATCTTTCACAATCTCTCTGAGGGTGGGGTTCATGCGCCTCTACTGCTACCTGATAGGTCTATGGCCATCATCAATATATATTTTTGTGCATGCATAAGGTAGGATCAATGCCTTTCATGTGACTATAATCCCATGCAAATGATGTTAAGTGTGTATGCAATATTTCATGCAGGGAATATTGTTGTTCATCAGTCAATGTATTGTTAATATTCAACATCTTACCTAGCTTGATTTGTAATTGTTTGGGCAGTTCTTGCACAGAAGACAAATAAAGGTTGGGTAATACGGGTAAGCATTGTTGGGGTAATAAAGCATGAAATATTTGTGATACCTCCTCTGAGGAACTATTGGGTATTATGTTGCTCAAAGGGTCTTGTAAGTGGGATAGGCAGTCGTACTGCTATGGGTGCCTGCCACAGCCATTTTGTATAATGTGAGCAATTAATTCATCTTCATTTGGAATATCCAATAAGGGGATGCATTCAATAGTCATCAGGGTTTGCAAGGAATAGGTGCCCTCATTTTCTAGGCTAGGCCAAATGGTCTGCTCAAGCTCATGGTATGGCTGGGCTGGTGGATATAAAACCAATTTCTTGGTCACAGTCCCATTGGATATGATCATGTTACCAGACCTGTAACCTATAAATGCATCAGCAGTGGCAAGCCATGGTCTACCTACTAAAAGAGGATAACCAACAAGATTAACCTTTGGCTATGTTGGTTAACAGATTTGTCCTTCACAGATAACTACAAAAAATGACTCAACATGCCCAGGAAGAATGACAAATAGTACCAACAATTGGAGAAGTTCTCATGGCATTGACAACTTTCCTCTGAATTTTAGAGGTACAACTCCCTCCTAAGATATGGAATGAATAAAAATATAGGGTATGGTTTTAACCAAAAAGCAAAAAAGGTATACTAACATCTATTGATAACCATGAGATAGATGCAAACAATTACTTTGGAATAAAGTGGATGTAGACAAACAATACAAAGCCTATTTATCCCACACCCATAGATAATATCAGATTAAAAAAAGACAGTCATATTCCCCTTAACACATACCAAACATAGGCAAGACATGTATCTGGTAATTCAGATTCAATCATACATAACAAAGGTAAATTGAAAGTTGATTACAAGTTAACACAAGAACAATTGCAACCAAAGAAAATATTTACAGACACACAGTTCTGAAAACATATTTCATTTCTTCAATCTGAAAGCTCAAAGTCTTTGATAAGTTCCTCTATACATAAACTAAATCAAGAGAATTACAACTGATCACAAATTAACAGAAAATAAAATTATTCCCCTTTCTCCTGTTATGCAGAACAGTTGAAAAAGCCCCCCCTACATGATAATAAATAGCATATTTATAAGCCTCCCAGAAAATGTTTTTAGTTTTCACAACTGCCTCTTGAAAACAAATAAAAATCTCTTGATTTCTCCCCATAACTGTTTCTTGAAAGTGGTTTCTCCTTACTCTTAAATTTCTAATTAGTTATCCATAAGGATGACTCTTGGATTATGAAAATAGAAAAACAATTTCACATTATTCTTACGTGTCATTGAGAGCAGACACTGATGAGTCATTTCCAAAGAATTGCCCAATTCGATCTCTAATATCATCTTTATTTCTTGAAACCTTTTGAGTTTTTCCAAGGAGCTTATGATTGGTCATATATACTACTCTGCTTAATACAAATTTACAATTTGAAGGACAGGATCTCCCATAGTGTTACCATGAGATGATGAGCATCGTTCATATTGATTTATAGCAAATTTATAAGGCACAAAAATGATAGTAGTCCTTCACAAAAGGGACATTTCACTGCCACAGTATCATAACCTCACAGCTAAGTTTGGCCTCCACTCAAGTATATACTCTATATAGATTGGATCTGTATGCGTTATGATGCCTCCCCATGGAAACATACAGTGGAAACATACAGTGGAAGCATGGATGATGTGCAATTCCAATCTGCATCGTGAAACAATGTCTCCGCTAGCTATTTTGACTACAATAATTTTCTGAGGTTGTTATTGTCATCCAAAGATGAACTATTTCCTTGTCCTTCTCCTCGACCATTTTTTAGCTATCCCCTGGAAGGATCCATACTCTTCCTTAATTTTCTGACAAGTAAATTGATGGGAGTTCCACAGCTTTGCTCTGTCATATCTGGGCTTCCAGTTTGAGCTGGCCCACCCTCTCCTCCATATTTATCTTCTCGATATCTAAGTTCTTATCACTAAGATGCCTAGAAATGCCTTCCTCTATGACAGTCAGAAAGGACGTCAAATGCCTCTGTATCTTCTTAGAAAGAGATTGTCTCAAATGCTTCTTCTAGATAGTTATAAATTGATTAATTTTATCTCTTTGATGCTGCAATTTAGTCTAGAGATCATCTGCTGACTCTGGGCAGTGTTTGGTGCTGTTGCGAACATTAGAGAGTGTGTGGGCACTCTAACTATTTGGTATTCATCTATTGGAGGTGTTGAAACAAACCCAAATCCCAACAAAGTTGTATGATCATCACCAACCTATCTATTCCTTCTTGTGAAGGGTTCAACACTACACCGGGTCATGAAATATGGTATTGCATCTTCCAGTTGCATTTGCTCAAAACTGCTAAAGCTTTTTTAACAAATCCATTTTGTACATATACTGCGATCATAGCATTGCAAGAGACTGGATTTCCTGAGGCATTTCACACTCGTTCTATACACTTCTATCAGAATGGACCGATCTACTAAAAAAAATGATAATCATGCAAGAAACACTGCGCCATGCTCGTGCTAATATGATAATGCTACATTTACATTCCCATATTATGCATTGATTGACGTTCCTTATCTTCACTATGACCGCGGATAAGAGGGATGCTGATGATATCATGACATGACGTCTCTTAGAGGCAATGTGTCAAACATCTCATGTTCCTTGAATATACTTCTATTTTTCACACACAAGATTGCCAGAAGATTCCAAAAGATGGTATTTGACAAACACTGCTTTAGGTTGTGCTTTGAGGATGTCTATTACCTGTTCAAAGCTCATATATGGTGCGGGCGATGAGAGATGGCAGTGAAATCTGTGGAGACAGTGGCAAAAGATTATGGAATTTAACTTTATACAGGTCGGTTGCATTTTAATCTATATTTCTAAATCCTTATCAACAGATCCATTTGATGCATAGCTTGCGCGCCTCGTCCATGCGTTGACATTTTGCATATATATCTACCAGAGAATTCACAATCTCCTTTTCTTCACTTTTTTATTTCGGCCCAAGTTATATAATGCTCGAACTCATTGAAAATCTTCAAAACTTCTTCAATGTATTCATTTTGTGATCATAAGGTAACATTATCTGCATATCTGAATTCGCATAGCTCTTTTTAGAGCAAACTCATGCGTCAACATAGCCGAATGACTTCTGATTTCAATAGACCATGGTTCTACAGGGTTTGGCTGGTTATTTCTAGCAACGCCCATTATCCATTGAAACTGTATTTGCATCACCGTGATCGTAGAACTTATTCTGGTCATGCTCCTCAATCATTCACGTGCCTATATGCTCTGGTGCTCCCATTTTGGGACAGGTTCGGAGAGTGATGATATGGGTCATGGAATTTGACTATACACTTGCCATGGTACAGAGAAGGAGTCATCTCCTTGTGATGTCACGGAGTCGCTGCTTTTCATAACTTTAGATCCTTGAATTAAGAGTTCGGGAGTTATGAAAACCCCTGACTCAGTGACAAAGAGCTTTATTTCATAAAATTTTCCACCTCTTTTATAAATATGACTTTAATGAAGTCCTGATGGGACTTAGAAAATTTTCACCATTGAAAAATAAAATTATTCGCCAAATAGTGCCTTTAATCTCTTTTTTTAAGCTCGGAAATGATAATAAATTTGACTCCATGAACAATTTTTGAAAAACATACTTTAAACTAAAGACGAGAAACTTGATATCTTCTTCATATCAATTTGGTTTTGTATGAAATTTGGATAGAAAGATGATCTGATGCCGCGGAGAAAAACCCATAAAACTTTAAACCTCAAGGAACCAGAATATTAGATTTTCACCGAGTTTGCGAACCACGGACTAGAAAATGTGAAGCAATAGATCTTTACAAACCATAAGGCATATTGGCTCAAAAACAAGGTAGTTCGGGTGAAATAGGCCTAGGATCACGCCCATAAGAATATTTTCAACTAGCTTACATAGATTTTCAACAATAACTATTTTTATGACTTGGCAGTTTCACAGGTACACATGGAGATGCACAAAAATTCAAAATTTTTCAAATTTAAATTTTTGGGATAACAATAGGCTCTAATTGGGGATGAGGGCTACAAAGGATGAAGCAAGGAATCCAAAATCTCAAGCAAAGACTAGTGCCTTATCCATTGGGCAATAGAGTCATAGAGCACAGGAGACAAAGGAGTTAGGGCAAGGCAAAAACATGACAAAATGGAAAAGGAAACTACACTACCAGCGCAACAAAAAATCCTAGTATGTACATGGTCATGAAGACCCTACCTCAGATGGCTCCAGAATGATCATGCAAATCCATTAACCAGCTGGGAGAAACAATAGCCTATGCAGAATAATGGCGAATGAGTTAGAAGCACGCAAACCATCAACTGTGAACTGGCGACTATTTTGATCAAACTAATGAGAAAGGCTTCATATAAAAATTCTTTGGATATGATCTGGTGCTCAAAAAGCCACTCTTCATCATATACTGATGTAAATGGACGACTCATATCAACATTTCTTAGAACATGATTACTAGTATCTTCCTGAATGAGCTCATGTATAATGTCAAAATGCACTTGATTCTGCATGCACAAAGAAACCAGCACCCAAATGGGACAACCCATACAAAAATATAAGATAAAGAATCTTCTCTGGCTACCCCATCATTTTTTTTCATATAATCACCTCTCTCTGCAGTAGGTAAATTGATATCCCATGCCTTAAAAAGACTAGCATAATCATTAGAAGACGAATCATTAGTTACTTGTGCTTCATGCAAAAATGAAAGTGGATCAAGTTGAAAACTTACATTACAAATAATATTTTTATGTGACTCAATATCACCTCTAGTTGGAACAATCTCATCTTTCTCTGCAAGATTTAACTCAATGACATCATAACACACTTCATCATTTACATCCATATCCTGCAAATTAGATGCTACAACTTCTCCACATAGAAATTCATCCTCACTTTCATTAAGACACTAGTTTGGGATATACACAATATGTGGTTCGTCACATTTATCTATTTGGTCATTTATATCAGAACTATCATGGCTACTTTTAACCTCCTCTCCCAATGTTTGTTTAAAAATTTTAGCATCAACATTTTCAAAATAAAAGGATTCAAGAGTACAATCATTCCTGACCTCATGCTTAGAAAATTTGAAAGTCTTATATTCAGCTTGCATACAATTAGAAGAAAAGATATTCACAATTTCATTTTCATGTTGTGTACACTCAAGTTGTTCTTCATCATTTGTGAAAGTGAATGAATTTATTTCTGCAGCATATAAAGAGATTGAAACAACATCATCTGCACTATTAATATCATCTGAATTATGAAAAGGTTGTTCATCTTCCACATTGCATGGGAAAACTATAGATTTATCATTGTCTTCCTCATAATGAAAATAATAAGCTTCAACTCTCCTATCCATATGAGATTTAATCTCTGTAGCACTTACTTCATCCCTACTAAAGTGTTTAGAGTCGAAAACAAAGAGATTAAGACATTCAATAGAAGGAAGTTGTATGTATTGATAATTCATAGGCTGAAAAACTAACTTTTACATGATAGGCTTCCTCAAAGTTTCATATTTCAAATGATCTACAACCTGATTTTCTTTCCATAACACACTTAATATCAAGTTATCTTCAATTTTTATGGCCTCTTGTTGAGCAATTTCAATATCATTTACTTTACACCATTTCAATTCAAACTGAACATCTGGATGCAATGCAGAAATAAAACTACATAGTTGAAGTTGCTTACCTGGTTGAATAGAGGTAGGAATCTTCTTGAACAAATAGTTAAACCTATCCACAAAATCTCTGATAGATTCCTTTTCTTGCTTTTTAATGTTGAAAAATTAACACATCAGAGTAGCTTCTTCAACAGGGCCTTTATGCCTTGCCAAAAACTTATTCTTCAATGAATCCCAATCACTTATGCACTTCTCTTCTAAATAGCAAAACCAATTTACTATAGGTTTAATCAAAGATTCAATAAATAATCTAACAAAAACATCTTCTTCACTTACCCCCAATATGCCACATGCAACTGTGAATGTCAGAATGTGTTCTTCAACATCTTGATGGTTTTCTCCATTAAATTTGAGAAAATACTTTTTTGATCCTTTAGGCAATGGTGAATATACAGGTAAAGAAAGAGGACCAAAATGATTTCCCCATGGCTGGGAAGAAACCAAATCCATAATGCAAAAATTAAATTAGAATAGGTCTTCGTTAGAATAGAATTGTTTCTGAGTACATTTCATTAGACATAGCCCCCAGCCTCCATCCTCGGGGAGGCACCTTCAAGTTTCTAGGAAAACAAGAGCACTGATCTTTCAATTTTGATCCCTAACAGACTCACCAAAAATATGTTGGTTAACAAATTTGTCCTTCACATATAACTACAAAAAATGACTCAACACACCTAGGAAGAAGGACAAATAGTACCAACAATTGGAGAAGTTGCCATGGTATTGACAACTTTCCTCTGAATTTTAGAGGTACAACTCCCTCCTAAGATATGCAATGAATGAAAATACGGGGTATACTTTTAACCAGAAAAAAGGAAACGTATACTAATATCTATTCATAACCATGAGATAGATGCAAACAATTATTTTGGAATGAAGTGGATGCAGACAAACAATACAAAGCCCATTTATCCCACACCCATAGATAATATCAGATTAAATAAAAGACAGTTATATTCCCCTTAAAACATACCAAACATAGGCAAGATATGTATCTCGTAATTCAAATTCAATCATACATAATAGAGGTAAATTGAAGCTTGATTACAAATTAACACAGGGACAATTGCAACCAAAGAAAATATTTATAGACACATAGTTCTGAAAACATATTTCATTTCTTCAATCTGAAAGCTCAAAGTCTTTAATAAGTTCCTCTGCACATAAACTGAGTCAAGAGAATTACAACTGATCACAAATTAATAGAAAATAAAATTATTCCCCTTTCTCCTGTTACACAGAACAGTTGAAAAAGCCCCCCCTACATGATAATAAACAGCATATTTATAAGCCTCCCAGGAAACTTTTTCAGTTTTCGCAACTGCCTCTTGGAAACAAATAAAAATATCTCAATTTCTCCCCGTAACTGTTTCTTGAAAGTGGCTTCTCCTTATTCTTAATTTTTCGATTAGTTATCCATAAGGATGACTTTTGGATTATGAAAATAGCTAAACAATTTCACATTATTCTTAAGTGTCATTGAGAGCGGACACTGATGAGTCATTTCCAAAGAATTTCCCAATTCGAGCTCTAATATCATCTTTATGTCTTGAAACCTTTTTAGTCTTTCCAAGGAGATTATGATTGGTCATATATACTACTCTGCTTAATACAAATTTACAATTTGAAGGACAAGATCTCCCATAGTGTTAGCTTGAGATGATGAGCATCGTTTAAATTGATTTATAGCAAATTTATAAGGCACAAAAATGATAGTAGTCCTTCACAAAAGGGACATTTCCCTGCCACAGTATCATAAACTCACAACTAAGTTTGGCCTCCACTCAAGTATATACTCTGTCTAGATTGGATCTGTATGCATTATGATGTGTCCCCATGGAAACATACAGTGGAAGCATGGATGATGTGCAATTCCAATTTGCATCATGAAACAATGTCTCCACTAGCTATTTTAACTGCAATAATTTTTTGAGGTTGTTATTGTCATCCAAAGATGAACTATTTCCTTGTCCTTCTCCTCGACCATTTTTTAGCTATCCCCTGGAAGGATCCATACTCTTCCTTAATTTTCTGACAAGTAAATTGATGGGAGTTCCACAGCTTTGCTCTGTCATATCTGGGCTTCTAGTTTGAGCTAGCCCACCCTCTCCTCCAGATTTATCTTCTCGATATCTAAGTTCTTCTCACTAAGATGCCTGGAAATGCCTTCCTCTATGACAGTCAGAAGGGACCTCAAATGCCTCTGTATATTCTTAGAAAGAGATTGTCTCAAATGCTTCTTCTAGACAGTTATAAATTGATCGATTTTATTTCGTTGATGCTGTAATTTAGTCTAGAGATCATCTATTGACTCTGGGCAGTGTTTGGTGTTGTTGCGAACATTTGAGATTGTGTGGGCACTCTAACTGTTTGGTATTCATCTATTGGAGGTGTTGAAACAAACCCAAATCCCAACAAAGTTGTATGATCACCAATCTATCTATCTCTGCTTGTGAAGGGTTCCACACTACACCTGGTCATGAAATATGGTATTGCATCTGCCAATTGCATTTGCTCAAAACTGCTAAAGCTTTTTGAACAAATCCATTTTGTACATATACTGCGATCAGAGCATTGCAAGAGACTGGATTTCCTGAGGCATTTCACACTCATTCTATACACTTCTATCAGAATGGTCCGATCTACTAAAAAAAATGATAATCATGCAAGAAATAATGCGCCATGCTTGTGCCAATATGCTAATGTTGCATTTACATTCCCATATCATGCATTGATAGACGTTCCTTATCTTCACTATGACCGCGGACAAGAGGGATGCTGATGATATCATGACATGACGTATCTTAGAGGCAATATGTCAAACATCTCATGTTCCTTGAATATGCTTCTATTTTTCACACACACGATTGCCAGAAGATTCCAAAAGATGGTATTTGACAAACACTGCTTTAGGTTGTTCTTTGAGGATGTCTATTACCTGTTCAAAGCTCATATATGGCGCGAGCGATGAGAGATGGCAGTGAAATATGTGGGGACATTGGCCAAAGATTGTGGAATTTAACTTTATACAGGCTGGTTGCATTTTAATCTATATTTCTAAAGCCTTATCAACAGATCCATTTGATGCATATCTTGCGCGCCTCATCCATGCATTCACATTTTGCATATATATCCACTAGAGCATTCACAATCTCCTTTTCTTCATTTTGTTATTTCATCCCAAGTTCTACAATGCTCAAACTCATTGAAAATCTTCAAAACTTCTTCAATGTATTCATTTTGTGATCATAAGGTAACATTATCTGCATATCTACATTCGCATAGCTCTTTTTAGAGCAAACTCATGGGTCAGCATAGCCGAATGACTTCTGATTTCAACAGGCCATGGTTCTATAGGGTTCTGATGGTTATTTCTAGCAACACCCATTATCCATTGAAACTGTATTTGCATCAAAGTGATCGTAGAACTTATTCTGGTTATGCTCCTCAATCATTCACATGCCTATACGCTCTGGTGCTCCCGTTTTGGGACAGGTTTGCAGAGTGATGGTATGGGTCATGGAATTTGACCATGCACTTGCCATGGTATAGAGCAAGCGTCATCTCCTTGTGATGTCGTGGATTCACTGCTTTTCATAACTTTAGAACCTTGAATTAAGAGTTCGGGAGTTATGAAAACTCCCTACTCAGCGACAAAGAGCTTTATTTCATTAAGTTTTCCACCTTTTTTTATAAATATGACTTTAATAAAGTCACGATGGGACTTAGAAACTTTTCACCATTGAAAAATATAATTATTCATCAAACAGTGCCTTTAATCTCTTTTTTGACCTCAGAAATGATAATAAATTTGACTCCAAAATAATTTTTCAAAAACATACTTTAAACTCAAGACGAGAAACCTAATAGCTTCTTCATATCAATTCGGTTTTGCATGAAATTTTGATAGGAAAATGATCTGATGCCGTGGAGAAAAACCCAGAAACGTTTAAACCTCCAGCTACTAGAATATTAGATTTTCACTCAGTTTGCGAACCACGGAGCAGAAATTGTGGAGCAATAGATCTTTACAAATCGTAAGGCATATTGGCTCAAAAATAGGGCAGTTCAGGTGAAATAGGGCTAGGATCATGCTCATAAGAAGATTTTTAACTAGCTTACATAGATTTTCAAAAATAACTATTTTTATGACTTGGCAGTTTCATAGGTACACAGGTAGATGTACAAAAATTTGAAATTTTTCAAATTCAAATTTTTGGGGTAATAGGTTGCAGCACTATAAAATCAGCAAGGTATTCCCAAGAATCTAATGTAATGACCAAATCTTCTATGACTCCTTTAGGTTTGACTGTAGACCTATCAGGTAATTGCAAGACTATCTGAGTAGGTCTAAGATTATTTAATTGGAGTGTCTGCATTGTCTCCTTGGTCATGACATTAATTGCAATACCTAAATCTATCAAAGTATTCTTAATCAGATTCTCATTAATCTTGACATCCACCACTGGACTACCTAGATCTATATATTTGGGAACAACTATATTATGCAATATGATATCAGTAAGATTGTCTAAAATATGTACTTTCTGAGGGTCTATTCTCTTCCTTCATGCCTTTTTTATGCAAAAATCCCTAATAGTCTTAGTGTAGATAGGAGTATCCTTGATGGCTTAGATTAAGGGAATCTTGATGCTTATATCTTTTAGCTAGTTGAGAAGGACATTATCAGTTTGGGTTGTTTGTTTTTGCATGGACAAGCGCTCCGGAAAAGGAGGAGGTTTCTGATGTAAGGTAGTTTGGGCATCTTGGGTTGGTTCAGGTTTTAAGGGTAGTTTATCTAAGGCTTCTTCAGTGAGTTCTTCATCTTCAAGTTCTGTGATTCGGGGAGATGAAGGCCCTGCAAGTTGCTTCCCTGATCTAAGATGAACATTACTCAATTCCACCCCATAGGTGGGATATTGCATTACCTCATTAGTATAAGCCTACCAGATAGGCTTGTTGTTAGGGCTAGGTGCAGGTTGAGCAGGGATTTGGGTAGCTCTAGGAGGTGGATTTTGAGGTGTTGAGGGTGGCATGATGGCTGGTTGTTGTGGCTGAGATGGAATCATTGGTTGCTAAAAAGGTGCATTTTGCCACTATTGTTGGCCCTTGTTCCATTGAGGCTGCCATTGTTGCTGCTGAGTAGGCCACTGGGGGTTATAGTTGGAACCTTGGAAATTTTGTTGAGGCCATGGGTTTGGTTGTTGTTGGTTCCAACTAGAATGTGGAGTAGGCCATTGTGAGTTTTGTCATGCATTTGGATTATCGAGCCACTATTGAGTATTCCAAGCAGAGAAATTCTAGTTTGCAGCAGGAAAGGGGGAATTAAAATTAAGTGGATTAGTGGGTATACCTTGTCTTTGTTGTCAATGTCTCCTTTGAGCTATGAAGAACAATTTCCCATCTTCTCCCTCAAATGGTTGTAATTCTGGCCTTTTAATCTTCTCTTGCTGGATACTGGCCACCCTCTTTCATTTACAATTGACCTTCCTCAGTTTACAACAGGGGCAGTATTCAGTAAGCATTGCATCTTCCTCTTCTTGTTTCTTCTTGATGCGAAGAGTGTCCAGCTGTGTAGCCATATGGCTAATAATTTCCTCTTTCATTTTGGTCAGTAGGTTACTAATTTCCACTCTTGAAACCCCACTGGTTGCCTTGCCTATGATGGCTACTCTTTCTCCCCTTGGTTTTCTAGACAAGGTTCTAGAATAATTTCTGCATGCTCTGTAGACTTCCTCAAAGGGAAGTTGAGATATATCACCTATTCCAATTAGATTGAGGGCATCCATGCAGTCATCACTAACTCCCCTCAAAAAGACCAGCTTCAGTGATTCTTCAGACAATCTATTTTGAAGGTTTTTCTTCAAGGCAAACTAGAATCTTTCAACATAGTCTTCCAGTGGCTCATCCTCTTTCTGTGACATCATGAAGATGTCATCTCTCCTCCTATCATGTCCTCTGCAGTAGTCTTTATATTTTGCCAGGAACTTCTTTGTATCCCAGTCTGGAATGACATCTTTCTCTAACCCCATAAACCATCTTAAAGCAACATCTTTTAGTGTGGAAGGGAACAACTTGAGTCTATAAGTATTAGTGGTGTAATCATAACTCCTACACAAGACATCAAACTTGAACAGGAAAGTGTCAGGATCTTCAGTCACCAAGTTGTAGAAAACAGACAATGCAAAAGGTGGTATATTTTTCAACGTAGCAGGCCGTGCTTGGTTTGGGATAGGGAATTCAAACGTTGCTTGTCCTGGAGGATCCTCTATTGCAGTATCTACCATGGTTCTAAAGGTTCCTTCTGTAGCTATGGAGGAAGCTGATGGAGATGTAGAAGGTGTTGATGAAGATGTAAGAGGAAACTCTTCTTGAGCACTTTCTACTATATAATTGATAAATTTAGTTGTGTCCTTGTTATCCTAAGAAGTTGAAGGGAGGAATCTACCTCGGTGATCTCTTTGCCTCTGCATACAATGGTTTTAGCTTGATATTTCAGCGATGTCTGGTGTTTCCTAAAAAAATGAATTTATTAATTCTAATGTTGGAATCAAAATTCAAACTATGGAAGCATATAAAACTAATGAGACTATGAAGGTAGCACCATCCCTAGCAACGACACAAAAAATGTAGAGAAAAACTAATGGATTGTAGACTTAAACAAAATTCAGGGGTAAACCTATCTAAACAGTCCACTCTATCATTGTATTCCTACATTGAATTATCAACCAAGGAGCGTAAGCTTATGATAATGCCTGCACTATATATGTCTTCAAGACTCATTTCTATCCTAAACTAACTCATACAGACTTATTTTGATTAGCCTAATCTACTGAAGTTCACAGAAATGTAAGAACAACAAAAACAGTTTAAAATCTAGTTGCTACGGGTACCTTCGACATAAGATGAAGATAACTATATTCAACAAGGAATTACATAATTAACTCAAAATATTTAGAATGATAAAAGAACTAACATTAACCTTTGGAGGACTTAAAATATGCACTTGTTCATGAATCACAACTACTGGTAATAGCAATCAAGATATTTTACTTGTCTCACAATGTAATTGATGAAATAATAGAAAAATAATTTTAAATATGAATGCATAATTAAATAAGGAAATATACGAAGTGTGGGTTAGTACCTTGAGTGGCCAGCTTAGGGAACTATCTCACTTAATCTAGAAACTAAATCTACTTTAGATTCTCATGCATTCTCATAACCTTAAATTGTATTAAATTCATATCAGAAATAGAATCTTCTCAAATTTTATTCAAATCAAAACAAGTCAGGATAATTGATATTTGAAAAAATAGTGTAATGACTAAGTAACTAGAAAGTGAACAATACAACTAACTTAGCAATGAACTCCTCTCTCTAACTTATACAAAATCGGGAGAGTTCTATGCAACCACTAACTAATCCTCAATCAATCCAACTTAGATACTACGATATAGGTTGCATGATTGATTTATTAATCTAACTGATCAAAAGAAGAAAATTCATGTTCAAACAAGAACTCTCATGAAATGGTTTGTATGAAAAACCACTCATAGACTACATTTAGAACAACTCTTCCTTTTTGCATTTAGTCCAATCCATGATGGTACAAATTCATCCTCCATCTATCTTCACCCTTAGCATTCAAACTGCACTTCACTTAATTCCCCTGTCTTGCAACTTGCTACAATTGGTCTTTCCTTGATTCCACATCCTTGTTACACAGGGTTAATTCTCCAAACATATGCACATAAAATAACTCTCATATTTAAACCATAGGATTCTATTTATATTACATGCATACTTATAATTGAAATCATACACTTGATAATATAACCACCATATTCCAAATTATCAACATAGGTTTAAAGTCTTTGAAAAGTATATGAGAAGCATCATATAGTAATGGTAATGTTTGTAAAGTATCTACAGGATCATATGAAAAGCTCTTAAAAACATATAAAATAGCATAAGAAGAAGTCAATAATTCAACCCATCGGCATGTACTCCCCTAGAGGATCTAACTATATGGTATGCATCAGAACACCACATGTCAGCTACTGGGCTCTATGAATCTACCATGATGTGAGCCATGTAAGAACTAACACTTGCTAGAGGGATCCCCAACTGTGATGATATCACTTGGTATGCTCTCATCAAGTCCTCAAGCAAACAATAGGTTGCCCTTTGCATTTGACCATCAAGTGTAATATGTTCTAAATCATTTGGTGATGGGATTCTTGCAAGATGATAGGGATCCATCTAAGTAGGTGACCTGCATGGATGCCTCATCAAATACTATCCAACATGATTTGTATATATAGACTGAGTTTTCATAGCAATCTCAGCAATACTGTCAATTGTTTCCTGTTGGCAAGGAATGACCACATGGTCACCAATACCACTGAGATAAGGTGAGATCACAAGGATCTGGTCACCAACCAAACTCCTATAAATAGGAGGCTCCTAATTTGGATGATGATATGGCTCCCTATCACATACTTTGCTAGGCCCCTACCCCAAACATTGTGGTAGATCCAAATGGTTGACGTTACGACCTAAATGGACCTTAGCGTACAACTGTTGTACAAAATATAGAAGAATTTAGTCATTATTTGGGTAATGACCATGTGCAGCAAGAAATCTAGGATATATCAATGGTGTCATCCAAGGGAACACACACCGAGTGACCTAATATAGCCTAACACTAGTTTTAGGTGCATATTGAGGAAAACATTATGCCTTAAGAGTTTCTTTCAGCACTCTCAGTTGTACTTCACTCAATGGTACATCACCAAAAACCTATGCTTGCATTTGGGTGAGAATGGCTGCTAAGGTCTCACCAAAATATGTACTAACACTCCCTAATGAAGATATAATATGAACTAAACTATCCAAAATCTTCTCACAATTAGATCTATAAACCCCCATTGTTTGATGATCATGTAAAATTGATCTCAATCTACCAATCTTGATATCTGTGCAGCCAAATATTGGATCCATATCTAGGGCTATCACGAAAATATAAGTTTGAGAGAAGGAACATAACATTCAAGGTAACATAAAAATAAATACATAAATCTTTGAAAATAACATATTTAGATGTTATGAAGTAAAAAGTTTCCCTATGCCCTTTTACCTCCTAGTTTAGCTTCTAGGTCCCCATGTTAATACTTTGCAAGCTAAATACTCATCTTGGAGTAATTTCCCTCAAAACCCATGTCAAATGGGACTAATCATCCCATTCTAAACCTTAATCATGATCAAATTAGGGCCCTAGGACTTGGGCATGCACGCCCAAATCTAGCCTAATTTGATAGGATAAAATTTAATGCATGTCTACTTGGGCCCTCTCAAAATGTTTCCCTATGTCATGCTCTTTAATTTAATTTACGAATGTTAGTGGGAAAGCATATTTAAATAGGTTTATGTATTCATTTGTTCATAAGTTAGAACACTTGAACTTGTGATATTGAGCAAAGAGCATTCAAGGTCTTCATTATGTTTTAGAGCTGAATTGTGTTGTTATTGTGTTTGTTTGCAGGAGATTTGGCTTCATCAATTCATATCTTCATGGTTTGAAAGATCTTCATCTCTATGAGGGCTTCACCTCTAAGGTGACATCAATTTGTGTTTTAATTATTCCATTTCATCATTAGATTTTGGCCTCTGCCCTCCTTGTGTGCGTACTTTATCTAACAATGGTGTTGGAAGACTTGAATGTCCTTTCGGGGCTTGACCGAGGCAAGCTCCTAAACACCACAACCCCCAAACCCCTTTCTTTGTGTTTGCATGTTACATGTGCGGGAGTTTGTAAAGTATAGGTATAGTGAAGCAATTTGAAGGATAAGTTTTTGTGATCTAAAAGAATCATGTGAATATTCCTTTCTCCTGGACTAGGGTTCTCGCCCCATAATCCTCTTGATAGGTTTGGCTCTAGACTCAGGATCAGTATATAGTCTATTACATCTCTCTATTCTAAATATTTAGAAATTCTACTCCATTAGACTTGGGCACCTGCCTCGTAGTCCGCAAGGTTTTTCTTTCTAAAAACTCAACTTCTGGTATGTTTTTGTTCATTCCTAAGTATCTTCCCGCACGGTTTTATGTAGCATTTTGTCTGTTTGTACATGATTGCTCTATAATTAGGGTTTGAGGCTTATTAGATCTAGGGTTTGGTAAATATCTCAATCTAATCTATTCTTTCCATATCATTCCTAAGAAAAATATTAGCATTTGATTGCTCATCCATCTTGTAGTGACTTGGCTTGGTTTTGTCCTCAAATGTTATTGTGAAAGGAGGGTTTGATCTGATATTCTATAACATCATTTATCCCCTCTTCCCCTTTTCACATTTAACATTTTGGTGAACCTAGAACAGTGATCATTTTGCATCTTTCTGAGTGTTATAATCAGTCCTTTCATTCATTTATATCATATTTACTATCTTTCATTGGAATATTTTGCATACATTTGAAATTTTTTGAAACAACAAGAATTCTAGGCTTGCATTAAGGCATAGTTTGGCATAATTTGTATTGCATATGATAAAAACATTTAATTATCTGATATTTGCATCAGATCTAATCCTTATTATAGAAATTCATCATTAGTTCATATCAAATCTTGTATTTGAAAGCTTCATTTGGTAGGATTTTACTTAAAAAGTAGTATTTTTCATATAGCCTAGTGATTCTAAAAGCTAGGGTTAGTATTCAAAATCTTATTTCAGATTTTGTTACCCCTTTAAACACTCATTAAAATCTGATTTTGAGTTGTAGTGTTGTTTCATTGTGCATCCTTGCATTGAAATTTCAAATTTTGCAATTACACATCGTGTATTTCAACAAGCATAACTACCTTACTCCTTTTAGTTGTTCTATTAGTTTGTGCACCGAGTGTTGTAGGATTTTGAATGAGTTGTATAACTTGCTACCATAATAGAAACATCCTTGTAAGAAGAAGTTATAGACTAATGGGCTCTAGTGCTTTGATTAGTACCGAGATGCAAACATCAAAAAACCCATTGCATAATTACTTTACAAAGAGTGAATCAACATCTTTACAAGATATCATAAATACCACCATGACAGAAGAACAAATATTTAATGATCCTAAAGATACAATTGATGTAATAACACATGTACCTGATGATCAAATTCACTAACTTGATACAGAACTAGCTGATTTTCAAGCATTTGTGAAAAAAGAAAGGCTAATTGAAGAAGCCATACCTGTTGTTCATAGTCTATGAGAGTTATTAAAAGGATAAGATGGTGTTAACATGCTCTATCGAATAGCCCATATAGTGGATAACAACATTATGTCAGTAGCTAACTACACGAATATCATTAACAATGCGTCATCACCAAATCATACACAGGTTTCGACACCTATAGGTCAACTACTGAAATATCTGATTTACATCATGAATTCTCACTACTAATGCACAAGCTTGTAATAATACTACTACTAGCATGTGAACATCTAATGTCTTTGATTCATAGAATTACAAAGTTGTGGGATTAAAATATCAAAACCTAGTAGCTAAGGTATCTTTTCCCATGAATAACCATTCTCAATCACCTTTCACTTACAATTGCTCTCAACCATCTTTCACTACCACTCACAACTAATCACCTCTAATTTCATGACTATAGCTTCAAATACTTTTTCTTCTAGCCCACAAACCACATCACCTAATGATTCCATCTTAAACCAACTCTTGCAAAGTATGACCTCCTTACAGCAAAAAGTGACAAATTTGACTAATGCTTCATCTCAACCTAATATACCAACATACCATGCTTGGAGTCCTTTATCATTTACAATCCTAAGAGCTCAAATGCCTGATAAGTTTGAGGCTCCCCGCTTTGAAAAGTATAGTGGTAAAGGTGATCCTAATACTCATGTGGCAGCGTTCATGGCTATGTGTAGTGACTTCTTCGAAGAGGACTTGCTAGCAAAACTCTTCTCGTGATCCCTCAAAGACACCACTTTGGAATGGTTTATATCATTACCTCCAAATTCAATACACTCTTTCTTGCAACTAATTGATCAATTCTTGTAACATTTCCAAGCCAATATTGGACCCTTGGTCTCATTGATTGATTTAGTTCATTGTAAATAAGGTTGGAAAGAAAAATTAATTGAATTTATCAATCGATATCAAGCTCTATTTGCACAGATACAATATCTGATTACATATGAGGATGTTCAAAAGATATTCATTACGAATCTACAACGTAATATCTACGATAAAATCCTCTTCATGAAGTATAGCTCTCTTCAACATTTATGCATAGATCTTTTTCATTACCAACTTTCGTCTAGTTAGTATGAGAATCAAAACTCATCAGCTCAAGTTGGTCCATCCATAGCTGGAACATATGAAGACAACTTTAAGAGGAACAACAAGAGCTTCATCAAGATCAATGGGCAACATTCAAATAATTTTCAATCACAAGTATCTGCTATCAATAATCCTAAATGGGTACCATTTCAATTCAGACAACATAGACTATTTACTTCATTATTTGACTCTCTTGAATCAATTATGAATCAAGTAGTAAGAAACAATCTTTTGAAGCTTCCTAGTGCAGTCACGGTTAGGAGGGTCCACAAGATGAATAGTCCAAAATGTGCAGCAAGAGTAAATACAACGGAAGCAACTTAATTATAGAATACAAATGTCGATTCAGTCATTCAGTATATCATAGATTCAAAATAATACAAACATGCCCGCAACATGCTAGCTTACAATTAGGGTTCACAGGCCCGATTCTCCAGTTACAATACATGGGCAGGATATATCTTTGAAGTGCCTTACAGAACAAAATCCTAAGACTAAAACTTCATATTATTATTTACTACTTTCCTAACCATCTATTACAAGATTTTATATCATCTTTGGATCACAAGAATCCTCTGTGTCGGCCAAGAGAGATTACAAACTCTAATGAAAGAGATGTAATGTGTGTACATGGATAGGTCGGCCCAAAACATATGGGAATACTTCGTAAGTAAATGAATTAATGTGTGGACCTTAGGGAAGGTCAGCCATGTCCCAAACTATCTTGAATGATTTGTCATTTAGCTCTGTAAGTCATGATAGTGCTCCAAAGTCTTCTCCTTTAGAAGATTATATGAGACTATCTGAATGCTCTACATTGAGAAAACAATCAATCTTCTGATAGCAATATCTTTCTGAAAATTGATCCAAATGATCTGAAATTTGGATATGATGTGCATGAAGATGTGTAGATACTGTGACATAATGCAGACCAAAATATAAAAATTGCTACTAACTGAACTGACTGTACTGAACTAGGAAAATGAAAGAAACAAAATGAAATGCAAATATTATTGGTTGATGCAGGATTGCTCTTGAACCAAAGATGCTCATGCATCAGACACCTGACGTTGTTGAAAAAAGTGAGTCCCTCACTTTGCTGGGGCTAGAGGAAAACCAAGACAATCCACCTCAGCCTAAGAAATCTAAGATGAGTCTTCTTCTAGTCTGCCTTTCCACTTCACCAAATATGTCTTGTATTTCATTCCTCTGGTGCTATAGCCAATTCTACTATCCAAGATGTCTTTAATCTACTCTGGTGCTTGTTGTGGTAACTACTTCTTCAAATGGTCTTCAATACTATCACTAGTTTCTGCTTCATGATACTGATATACCCTATGCCTATGGTAGATCCACCTCATATATGTGTTAGCAAGAGACACTGCCTCACATAATAGGTGTTGTCATTGATGGTAACTAAGACCATTTCACTCATCCACATAACACAATTTGTTCATACTGGAAGTCAAAATCAGAATTTATCTAAGTCTGGGAAGTCAGGAACAGAGTAGACGACAAGGTCTAGTATCTTGGTCTGGATCTCTCTGGTGGAAAGTCATAATCTATTGTGGATCTAAGGTAGTCATAAGAATTGTCAAGACAACATAAATCTAGAGTTTTGGCCTCCGGTGATAAAGGATTCGAAAGTTATTAGCTTCTAAGTGTCGGGTTAATAGTTTAATAGAGCAGTCAAAAGAAGAACAGGCTGACCTTGTAAATAATCTTGGTTTCGGATGTATGGAATTTATTGTTTGGGAAAGTAGTGATGACCAGTGATAGTGGATGACCTAATTGATGATTTGTCAGTGCAAGTTTTGGTCTTCGTCTCAAGTTATGCATAGATCTAGCTGACAGAGCAGAGTATCCAATAAAGTTCCAAGTGTTCTTGAAGCCGACTAAAAAGTAATTAAAGATTAGGATGAGGATATATATAGCTGATGGATTTGGATGATTTTGGTGTGTGTGTGTTGTGAATATGGAGTTAAGGTGAAAAGAATACAGATCTAAGATTTGGATGAAGGCAGAGCAGTAAACAAGGCAGAGTGAAAATGAAATGTGTAAGATCAGTGTTTTGTGCTTAACCGAAACTGAATTCATGCATTTGTAGATGCTTCTCACCAGTTTAATATCTTTGTCATTCTCTTGTAATCCTTTGTAGGTAGTGAGCTCCTATTTGAGCACTGAGCTCTGGGCAGTGAGCCTAAATACATGTGCATTCCTATTTGTAAAAATACTTTTAATAGGGTATTTATTTTTGTGGGTTAACCCCCACCTTGGTTTTTCCCTTAACCAGGTTACCATGCTAAAAATCTTGGTGTCAAGTGTGTTATTTATGCTTCTACTCATGTTATTTATTCATGCCTTAATGTTTATTTGATTGTAAGTTGCAAAAGAAGATTAAAGGTAGAAAAGTTTAAATTGTGTGACAATTGATTCACCCGCCCCCCTCTCAGTTGTTTAGACTAATTCCAACAATTGGTATTGGAGCAAGGTTCCTTTGAGAAGCCTAACAACTTAAGGAAAGATCTTGGAAGGAGTTTTAATGGGTTCACTCAAAGATCAACTTCAGTTGGCCCTAGAAGATCTTGTTTAGTCTAAAGCAAAAATTAGTAATCTAAGAGGTGAACTTAAAGATGCTGATGATACAATTGAAATGTTAAAAGACAAATTAAAAAAAATCATGGAAAGGAAAAAGGAGATACTTCTGCAGTTATCCAGTTTAACTAAACAAAATGGCATGAATGAAGCCTTGGAAGAAGAGACAAAGGAATGTGAGAAGCTATCAAAAGAAGTTGTTCTAAAAATTGAGATGGAATTCGGGGCAATGAGGCTAACCAAAGAAATTGAGCAAAGGAAGAAGACTAAAGAAGACTTGAATCATACTCTAAAAGAAAGAACTGATGAATGTTATAGATTAGATAGTATAGCTTGCCATCTAAGATCTGATCTACAAGAAAGCAGAGACAATGAAAGAGATCTTGAAAGACAAATTGTCATTCTCAGACATGACCTAGAAGTTGCAAATGAATATAAGGAGAAGTTCAAGATAAGTTTAGCTAAACTTGAAGCAATACTTGAGGGTTAGAAAAAGGCTGATGACAAGCATGGTCTTGAATATGAGAAAGGGGAAACTCCAGATCTAGACAAAGAAACTCTCAACCAAGGAATGAGAGAAACAAGCCTAGAAGACCTTCAGTAAGACAGCCTAATGCTCAAAGATATCCATCATTTAATGGAAACTATTTCAATTGCAATAAATTTGGTCATAAAGCTACTTAGTGCAGAAGCAGAGTAAATCAAAATGGTCCATCTTTCTCTGGTCAATGCTTCAAGTGTAAGAGGTATGGTCATAGATCAAATGAATGCAGAAGTATGATAATGAATAATACTAATATAGACACCCAAAATTGACCTAGTTATCATTAGTATCAAATATTGCATTAATTAGCTATCATCTGCATTTGTCTAACACACTTAAGCAATTTCTCTATCACTTATTTCTTCTATTAATTAAATAAATTTATATTTATTTAATTAATTCATTATCTATTTCTTCTAATCTATAATTAAATAATCTTTAATTATTTAATTATCTCTTCTTTCTATCTTTTTTAATTAAATAAATCTTATTTATTTAATTAAAAATCCCTTCATAATCCCACTTTCCAATTAATTAAATAATTTTTTTATTTAATTAATTTCTCTTATCATTTATCTTCACAAGCTGACATGTGTGCCTCTTTTATTTAAAAACATGTGTGGTACTACATATTTTATTTAATATCTTTCACATGTAGTACTTTTTATGTACATGATCACATATTAGCCTTATCTTCCCTCCACTTGTCATTTACACATTAACCTACGACTATCATTTCATCTTAGCCATTCACATAGCCACCAAATCTCCATTGTTGATTGATTTTGGTTGAGGTCAATATAAACACCCTCTCCTTCCATACTTCATGGATCCATCATTTTCCATATAGCGTCTACATTATCATCATGAGCATATTGAGCATTTTAGAATCCATCTAGCATATTATCACTATCATCCATCATGGCAGCTTTGATCTTCATAATTGTTCATTGTTGAGAAGAATCCACATCATAAACAAGGAATCATATAATCTAGGGGATCTTGTTCTTGAATTATATGCTTTTGATTTCACTTGGATTTGATTCTTTGATGGTGGTAGGATTAGGTTTTCAATTATATGCTTGATCTTATTAACCTAATTTTTACCTATCACATTTTTGGCATGACCGGTGGGACTCACATCCTTGATTAACTTTGCTCTTTGAAGTTTTTTGTGAAGATCAGATTTTTCAAGCACTTATAGCACATCGCGGTCGCTTTTAAGAGAAAACCAGTTGCCTACAGAACTTTTGCATCGCTTTTGATCTACAGACCATCACTTTTAGCATTTTTGGATCACTTTTAATCCAACAGTGGTCGCATCTAGCAGTATTTATATCACTTTTAATCTAAAATGGATCACTTCTAGCTCTTCAGGTCACTTCCTGCAATTAGGGTTTTTTTGTTAACACTTGAATTTTTGCAGGGGTTTGGTCACTTTTGAGCGTTAACATTTCGCATCTAGGGTTTATGCATCACTTTTGAGCAGTAACAGTTTGCTTTTGACAGAATTCAGATCACTTTTGAGTAGCAGTTAGTCACCTCTGGTAACTGTGTGTCACTTTTAGTTTTATCATTTACAATTGGGTTTTCATGGTTATTAATCATATCTTTGTGTAGCATCTTATTGATTGTCCAAGAAAAAGAGGTTGTGAAACTACTAAAATATCTATTGCAGCTCCGATCGGTCCAAGACATTGCATTTTATCACTAATTTAGGAACATTTGGGCTTGGTACTTTAAAAAAATTATTGTTTGCTCCGTACTTGATTTATCTTTGTTGGATTGCTTGTTGTGCATGTTTGTAACCCAAATTTAATAGCAAAAGTATCCTCTCCCCTTCCCTATCAAATAGATCTTGGGTGCATGAGAACTTGTTATTATCTTTAGAGGGCATGCCTTCTTGGTGTGAGAAGGGGTATGAACCAAGCAGTAATAGGCTAAAGCCAAGTCCTTCCGAACCGCTATATAAGAAAAGTGTTTGTGTTGAAAGCCACAAACAATGGGTGCCACTGTGTTACACTAATGAATGTTTCCCCCAAAACCCTTTAGAGCGTAACCTCTTTGGGCTGGGAAGCCTCCATTAATGGAGTGAATCACCACACGTGTAGCCACCTGAATGGATGCCCTTACTAGAAACCTTGTGTAGTAGCCAAAATCCTTCTATTTGTTGACACAAAAGGTGAGACCTTTGAAGCCACCCTGATTCTCGTGGTTCTTAGTAGAGATAGCAGGGACAATCCTAAGGTTTGGTGGGGGGACAAGCCTTGGGAAACCCATATCTTGGTATGCATGAGAAGTGAGTGCCATGGAGGGGAGCCAGTGCTACTAAGATCCTAAAGCTATCCACTTTGAATAAGCATGACAAGGGGACTCAACAAATACAGTCCTTTCCTAGCCTAGGTTGTACAAGTTTGTGATTGTTGTGAGTGTGAGTGCCTGAAATTATTGTTTTCTTGTCAAAAACATCATTCAAACGCACCCTCTGAGAAATAAATACCACTTTTGAACCATAAATGTTCACGTTCATCCAAACCAGATCACTTTTAAACAACAGTTATTCACTTCTAGAAGAATTTGGATCACTTTTAAATGACAATCCTTTCCTTTTGGCACAATCTGCATCACTTTTAACCTGAATCTGATCACCTCTAACAAACCTAGTCACCTCTAGTTAACACTATAGCCTGTCACCTATTAAAAAACTAGATCACTTTTGGCATCTTTCAAATCTCTTCTAAGCTATTCCCTGTCACTTCTAGTCAGATATCAGCAATTAGTATCAACTCAGCCAAATCAGTTGCATTTTTAGACTTTCTTAGCTTATTCATCATCTTTCAGATAGTCCTTTGATCATCTATAGTAACCTAAGCATTGTCTCCTATATTGAACATATCAAACCATTGGACTTTTTTGAGATTTCATCCTTGTGAGACCCCAAAACAACAACCAACCAACAAAACTAGCAAACAAACATTGTCCTTTTGGCTTTACTTAGCCCTAGCAATACTAGGAAACAACATCAGCAACCATCCTTTCCCTTGAGCACGTGAGCTATCCTCTAGGGAAGTTTATCCAATAACAACAACCAACAACAACCAAGCAACCTATTAACAAACCAAGCAACCAACAAACTAGCAAAACAAACCAACACCAAACAATCAGCCAACCATCACCTTTTGGGTCTCAACCTTGACAAGCTAAGTCCAATTCAAAACTTCAACCATCATCCCTCAAACTAGGAGCCAATATAGAGCTAAAATGGAAGAAAAATTGTGAGTTGAGATGAAAGCCAAAATGCAACAATCCTGATCAATGCCCCTTAGAGATGCAACTCAATTCACAACTGGTATTCCTTCTTACATGTTTGTTCTCGATGGATACACCTCTGGACCATCATCTTCACAACAAGTACAAACCCAAACATTTTTAGAGACCTATGAAGAGAAATCCCAAGATGACTTATCAAAATTTCAAGACACACATGTATGGGACCAAGTTGAAAAGCTTGTTTTATCTTATCCTAATTGCTACTTCTTGCAATTAGCATGTATGGGAGCCAAATTACCAAGTGACTTTGACATATCTGCTATTTGAGAACATGATCCAAACACTCCCACTGTAACTGCAAAGGGACCATCCACTATAGCCACACCATCTCATACCATGTCCATGCTACAAAATCTACCTTCCAACCCATTTCTTTCATTGCCTATTGCTACCCCATCAAACCCACCATGCTCAGAGTACACTCTAGAACCTTTGATAACTCCAACTAAGGTACTTCCTTTCCTCTCACAAAATTTGAGCTTTCCACCTTTTCATGTTCCACAACATACTCCTTCTCCTACCATGACCATATATCAACCTCAATTATCACAAGCTATCCATGTTGCACAAGCGTAAATTTGCCAAATATCACAAGCTATCCCAATATCGCAAACTCTGTAAGTGTCGCAATCTATCCAAACACCACAAGCCATACAAGTCTTGCAGCCATTGCAAACCCCTACTCCTATTGTGTCACATGTGGAAACCACACCCCACACCCATATTCCTATCACCTCTAATATGGTCTCCACGATTTCCATGAATCCATCCAACACACCATATAATGCCAATGTTAGTCTCATTGACATGAGTCATCTGCCTATTGTATCACAATCCAGTCCTAGCACCACTATCTTTTATGTTGATCAACTTATGTCACTTCCTCCACCTCCATATAATCCTTCACAAACTGTCAATCCATCTTATGCAACCCAAGGATTACCCATTGTCACCCAATAGATGACATATACCAATCCTCATGTTATCAAAAACACAAACCCAAATGTCCATCCTTCTTCCTCATCCACCAATCCTTCCATCACTTACCATATTACACATCCAACTCAAAATCCACAACCATTGACCAACATCAATCCATCCTCTACTTCCCATGTGATGTAAAATATTGGAGCTAATCCCTTGCAATATACCCAACCACCACTTGTGTCTCAAGGACAGTAATCCTCAAACACATATGTGTCACATACCAATCCCTTAACATACAATGTGAGCACGCTGATGGTGTTAGGTTGTCATTGATGTCAAAAGTGTGTTCAGTTGATTTGTTATTGCTTCATTGTTCAGGAGATGGTTAATGAGGTATTCATCATGAACTTCATATGGTTGAGGTAAATTCAGATGTGATCTTCAATCTGGTTCAATTTGTTTTATGTCTTCATTACTACATCCTTGCATTTGATATGTCAAGGTTCTATCAGGAGATTTGCATCATAATGATATCTTTATATCCTTTTGCTTACATGTGATGGAGTGTTGTTGGATCATCTTGGATCATGTGAAATCAGATATAGGATCCTATTAAGGATGCATGTTCATGTCTTTAGTGCATCTTTATTGTGTCAGTGTGTAACTAAAGTGAAGGACTTGTTTGATCAATAGTACTTGCAGAGAATATTTCAGGATGTGATCATCTCATGACAATTGTTTGCAATATGAATAGTGACATTAGTTTCATTTAGTGGCATTCTCTGCAACATGCCTCATGCTTTAAACTTGTTATGTTTCATGAGGATATGGTGTGTTAGTATGTTTCAAGGTTGATGCTTTAAAATGGAGGAGAAAAGTGTATTTAATGGTGTTCTCAAGGAAAATGCAACTCTTGATGTTGCCTTTTACCATGGTGTTCATATCTCATCTAAACAGGATGGTTTATTCTTTGGTGATTATTAGAGGTAAAATGATTAAGGCTTTATTTGTTGACGTCTGAGATCAAATGTCAAGGTGTCACCATTAGTTTTAAGAATCTTATATATCTCTCATTCTTTAAAATGGGTTTGAAACTTAAAGTTCTTTTATAGCCCAGTTTGCCAATCATTTATCTATTGCACTTTATGTTCTATTTGAACGTTGACCTGCGAGAATGGGTCAGTCCACTTATGCCACTTGCTAGAGGGGTCACATATCATAGTTTGTGACTGGCCCTTTCCTAGTTTAACTGACGTCTTCGGTCATTCCCATGAGATTTCGGGCGGTAAAATGAAATCTAAGGATAAGCTTGAATTTGTGAAGGGCGCGAAGTCTCTATCTAATGGTTGGAATTTAAACCTTGAAGCCCAACTTGAACCATCTTGTTTGACGTTCCCGTGAACATATTTTGCCTTTGTATGACTATAAACTGTGTTTTAGAAAGTTTATGTGAAGGCAGTTTATAGAATCTTTTAGAGCCCAAAAATTGAAGATGTCCATTTTATTTATGAAAGGCATTAAATTGTCTTTTTAGAGGAGCAATAGAATATATTTAGAAACCTTGCTTATACCACTAAGTGATTGGCCTATACCATGTTTATGAATTTTAAAATGGTGAGTTTTATTTGGTGATAAGTGTTTCTTAAATTAGAAATTATTTTTTTCTAATTTAAAGAGATAACATCAAGATTTTTTTGAGGAGATTTTTTATTCAATTATTCTTGAAGTTTTTTTTCAGGATATGAAGAGTCTTGTTGAAAAGAAAAATGAAGGATTTGAAGAAGATGAAAAAGATTTTGTTAGAGAGAAGATGAAAAGATTGAAAAGTCTTTGAAGTAATTATGCATAGATTAATATGAAGATTTATATTCTTGCAGGAAAATGGTTTTTGCAGATTGGAGAATACAAAAAGAATATTCAAGATGATGAAAAGTTATACAGAGAAAATATAAATGGAATATGGAAATAAATTGATTTTATTTTGCAGAGATGTAATTTGTTGGTTCAGGATTTCTTGCAGGATATGAAGAGGATACAAGTAAAAGAGATTTTATTTTCTCCTACAGGACACTGATTGAAATGTTAGAGAATATGAAAGGTCTTAAAAAGATGAAATTGATTTTGCAGATTGAAGGGAATTCCAAAATAAAATGTTTTTTTTATGTCAAGACAATTTGATATTATTTGCAGATAGAGGAAGATGATTAGTCATTCAAAACGGAGGGATATGTTTTTAGAATTGAATTGGCTGGATGTTGTTTTGCAGAGAAGAGGAACATCAAGAGTCTTTTCATTTACAATAATTTTTTCAGGTGCATTGATGCAACTTTATAAATAGACAAAGATGAAACATACAGTGAATGTAGTGTTGTTGAGTGGATCAGGATACAGGGTTGATTTTGAATATCTAATTTTTGTATATGATTTGGGTTGATGAAAAGAATGGCTATTTGATAGACACATGTGAGAGAAGAAATGTTTTGTATTGAAACAGATAAATCCTCTGAGTTCTTGTTTTAATTTGTTCTATATTAGGGGTTGGTGCTCCTTGAAGTGGGTGCTTCTAAATGAATTAGGGGTTGGTGCTCCTTGAAGTTGGTGCTTCTAAACGAATTAGGGGTTGGTGCTCCTTGAAGTTGGTGCTTCTAAACATTATAATTAGTGAGATTTTTGATAAGCCAGTGAGGCAGTTTTGGAGTGGTTTTTCTACCTAGAAGGGTTTTCCACTCGTGAAAAGCATGTGTTAAGTTTCATGGTGTCTTCATCTGTATGTGTGTCTATTAGTACTTTGCTTATTAAATTTTGTTCACATCCTTCATTATTAATCTTGTGCACAAATCATTAATGTATTCCTCTCTATTTGTTCTGTAAGAGAAAGTTTGCAAAAATTAGTAAAAGATGTAAAAAGTAATACAACACTTAATCACCCCCCCTCTTAGTGTTTTCTTAGACTCCTACACAGGCAACCTCAACAAATGGTCATGCCGTCGTACATTCCATAGTAGCAACCGCAATATACACCATATTACATTTCACCTCTAAATGATCAACCCCCTTTGCAACAACAACACCTATCTCAAGAGGATGTTGAACAAATGATTAACAAGGTGGTAGGACAAAACAAGAAGACGTTTTCATTAGGAGATATATGCGTTTATCCATTTGACAGGTCACTTCATATCACACCTTTTTGGCCATAGTTCGAAGTTCCACAATTTGATAAATACAAAGGGAAAGGAAATCTGGATGACCATCTTAGAGCATTCTATGTTGCATGTCTCAATTTCACTCAAGATGATACATATCTTTTGAGACTATTCCCTCGAAGCTTAGCCGGACAAGCTCTTGAATGGTTCTCTCACTTACCTCTGGGAATTAAGACTTTTGTGGAATTAGCAAACAAATTTTGATCCCATTTCGCTTTCAATATTGAACATGAGGTAAACATGAATGACCTTGTTAACAATAAACAATGCAATGGTGAAGCTTTCTCCTCATTCACTCAATGATGGCATAACATGGCTAGCAAACTATCATGGAAAATACCTGAGAAATAGCAGCTTGATATCTTTGTCCAAAATCTTCATCCTGATCTTTCATTTCAATTCTAATTGCAAAGTGCTAGCAGCTTTGACGAACTTGTCTCCAAAGGAACCATCATTGAGCGCACTTTAATAGATAAGGGCACTATCAAGATTTTCAGAGATAACAAAGACAATCCTCAATCATCAAATGATAAATCCCACTTTCAGAACAAAAACAAAAATGTCGTTAATGATGGTATTGTGGATGCAAAGAACATACAAATAGTGAAAGCTCCCATTAATATTTAAGATGCATCTACAACAAATCAACTTTTTTAATGAAATCAACCAAGAACAAATCCAAAACCTTGACGATAATTTACTCATTTAGCGGAACCTATGGAGGTAATCTTTCAAAAACTTGTCCAAGCGGGAGATATCACATTATCAGAAGCACCACCCAATGGTGAACCAGTCTTCAAAGCTCCTTGGTATTAAGAGAATGAATATTGTGAATACCATAGAGTCAAAGGACATAAAACAAATGGTTGTATGCTCTTAAAACATGTCATTCAAGATTGCATTGATCAAGGTATAATTAAAATCACACCGCCAACATCACAACCCGCACATCAACCGACTTCGAACTATGATCTAGCTTCCTTCAAGAATCCACTTCCATCTCATGAAAAGACAAGTAACCCTCATGGCTTACCTCTCAAGGGGGAATCACCCACTAGTTACACTGGGGCATAACCTTGTTTATTGAGCTAATCATTGTATCTTCTTTGACACAATGTTCTAACGTTCTAACGAACATTGTATCAAAGAGGGGCAAAATGTAGACACCCAAAATTGACCTAGTTATCATTAGTATCAAATATTGCATTAGCTATCATCTGCATTTGTCAAACACACTTGACCAATTTCCCTATCACTTATTTCTTCTATTAATTAAATAAATTTATATTTAGTTAATTAATTCATTATCTATTTCTTCTAATCTATAATTAAATAATCTTTAATTATTTAATTATATCTTCTTTCTATCTATTTTAATTAAATAAATAAAATTTATTTAATTAAAAATCCCTTCATAATCCCACTTTCCAATTAACTAAATAAATTTTATTTAATTAATTAATTAATTTATCTTATCATTTATCTTCACAAGCCGACATGTGTGGTACTACATCTTTTATTTAATATCTTTCACATGTAGTACTTTTTATGTACATGTCACATATGAGCCATATCTTCCCTCGACTTGTCATTTACACTTTCACCTATGACTATCATTTCATCTTAGCCATTCACATAGACACCAAATCTCAGTCGTTGATTGATTTTGGTTGAGGTCTATATAAACACCCTCTCCTTCCATAATTCATGGATCCATCATTTTCCATATAGCATCTACATTATCATCTTGAGCATATTGAGCATTTCAGTAGCCATCTAGAATATTATCACTATCTTCCATCCATCATGGCAGATTTGATCTTCATTATTGTTCATTGTTGAGAAGCAATCCACATCATAAACAAGGAATCATATAATCTAGATGATCTTGTTCTTTAATTGCATGCTTTTGATTTCACTTGGATTCGATTCTTTGATGGTGGTAGGATTAAGTGTTCAATTATATGCTTGATCTTATTAACCTAATTTTTACCAATCACAACTAACAATAGAAGAATTGGCAATTCTTTCAATGGTTGCTTTTTTTTTCTTACAATGGGTTTTAACACATGGCTAATCAGTGTAGATCAAGAGAAAATCAAGTTCATAAGCAAGGAAATGTTGTGTTTTAATTGCAATAAATCTGGTCATATTGCAAGATTCTATAGAAGTAGGATTAATGAAAGAAGGGGTCTGGTAAACAAAAACTAGATGAATAGAGACAAGATAAAGGCAAAAGAAAAATTGATGAAAATGAGATCTAGGATGAAATGAGCGAGACAAGGGTCAAGAAAACAATTGTGAACCATAGTAATGGGTCCGCACCGGAATCTGGTGCTGACAATTCCTCTAGTAATTAAATCAGGAGCCCTGGCTCAGGGGGAGCTGCATTGAACATCAAATTCCCCCAGTCAGTAAGTGGGTGCCTGGATATGGCACAATGAGAGAAGATATTTTGAAGTGTTTTAGAACTTTTGGAAGAATCTCTAGAAGGAAAAATGTTGATATGGAAATTTGTGAGGCAATTCACGAAGAACTATTAAGAAATAGTGTAACCGGATGAAGTTAGGGCAATGCATTTATTACAACAACCAATTAGGTTTTGTGGAGGCATAAGAGGTTTTTCATTCATCATTTGAAACACTTTGCATTCAAGAACAAAGAAAAAGAGTGTACTATGAGAAAGAACTTGCAGAGAACCAAAAAGGTGAAGATCAAATTCAAGCAAGAATCCCATCTGACAACTCAATGCCAAATCCCAAACTGTGAAAGAGGTATTTCTCTGTAAAGCTCTCTAAATTTCATTATTGAAGATGGCTACTCCATTGGTTGTAAATGTTACTAAGAGGCCATGTCCAAAATTTAAGGAACATCCATACAAGTCTATAGAAGTTGATCCACTAGGTGCCTTTTCAGATGTTCTGTATGAAGTTCTACATGTGGAAGATATTAGGGTTTACATACATGCAAACATTGAGGAATTTAGGAACTCAAAACTATTGGATATATTTCATAACCATCTGAGGAATGAGAATTACGACATCAAACTTGAGTTCAAAACATTGGAAGATAAACTTCTTCCACAAGTCATTCATTTTCTGACCTTTGAAGAGGATGAATGTGTTCGGTATATACTGAGCAGAATGCATGATAACTTCATATGGCTAATGAAACCTTTTAAGATCACCAAGGATGCCATTAGGGCTATGACTGGATTGCACTCAACTGGTGGACTGCCTTTATTAAAGTTAGTGAAGAATCAAACTATTTCTGAAGTCACTGGATCAAAGTTTGACAAGAGAGCTATGACCGTCAATGAAATCATTGATCTAGATGTCAAGTTTGCCTCAATGGTAATTGGTTATAAGATTGACCACTCCAGCAAGGAGAATTTAGTCTCTAGAATAGCCATCTATACTACATATCAAATGATAAAGAAGAATGTGGATTATGATTTATGTGAGCTATTACTGAACCAACTGATGGAGAATCTACAAAAGATCAAGAAAGACAAGAAGAACTCTGTCAAATATGGTACGATGGTCGTGTGCCTATTCTTCTATTTTATGAATGAATTACCAGAATCAAGAGGTCTAGTCTGGACAAATGATAAACCTGTAGCACTACAAATTAGAGACTATTTGTATAACACTGGTGATGCAAAAGCCCAAAGAATTACACTTTGGGCTATTTTAAGGACTTTCAGAACATGATGCACTCTAGGGAAAGGATTCCCAAAAGAATAGTTGAAAAATACAAGAATACAATCTATTTCATGGTAGACACAGATCAATGTTTGATGGAGGCAGTGGAACCAAGAACTGTGTGGGTTATGCCCATGGGATATGAGGTTGAGGAATATGTATTGGAGCTGTATGCTAAACATTTATTGAACCAACCTAAGGACATTGAAGTATAAAGGTTTGGCACATTTCAAGAATTGAACATAAAGATCCATGTTGAACTCTGGCAACTAGAAATAAAAAGAAAGGTGAATAAGCAAGTTGAAGCTTATGCGAAGAGCATAGGTATAACAAAAGAAGTAGTAAGGGCAAACAGGGAGTGGTTAGATAAGATTGAGAGAGAAAAGCAAGAAAAGAAACAAGGAGGTACTCCGATAGAGACCTCTACCAAAACAAGAACAACTAGGAGTTCTGATGTTGCCCCTATTCCTCCCAAGATTGCAAAACCAAAAGACAAACCATCCAGTGAAGGAAGTAAGAGGAAGAAGTCAAAGGCTGCAAGAAAGTATGTCAGCACAAAAGATGATGAAGAAACATAGATAGCTGAAGAAATAAGATCCAAGAAAGCCAAGACTTCTAAGGCTTCTGAGGACCTTCCTTCCAGAAGCAAAAAGGTGGAGTTGCTATGACAGTTGATGAAATAGTAAAACAATCACTATTCATGGAAAATTAAAGCCTATCAGAGTTTACTATGACAATTTTGATCAAGCAAATAAGAAAATTTTGGAAGATGCCACCATCCTGTATTTGAATAAATTCAATAGAGCCCTATTACAGGAACTTCCTAAAAGTTCAAAGAAAATACTGGAAATGAGAAAAGAAGCAGCCAAGGCTAAAGATCTAGAACTTAGAGAGTATGTCCTCTCCACTTTGTGTACTATAATGACTAGAAGAGAAGCAGATAAAATCCTCACAGAAGTTAAATAAAAATTCAGAAGCAAGGTCTGGATGAACAAGCTAATGCTTGGTGAAACTGAGGAAATTGCAAAAGAAACAGAGGAAATTTTGAGAAAGGCCTTAGACAAGGATAGATATTATATTATTTTAGAGAAACAAGTTGAAGAAGACAATCATCCAATTCTAGAACTTGAAGCTCCAGAAGAAGAGATTAACAAGGGAATTGATGACCGAGGTGTTAATTTAGATCCTCCGAAGCAAACCTATGAGGAGACAGATGATGGAATTGATTCATCAATTCCAGTTGTTGGAGAAGTGAACATCAATGAGCAACAAACAGAGATTGATGACTCCTCTATTCCTAGAGAGGAGCAAATAAACAAAGTGGATACAGAGATGATGGACCACATTAATGATGTAGGTGATACTTTAACTCCTCCTAACCAATCAGAAAAGGAAGATAATGTTGAGAATACTGCTGCCACACTAGATCCTCCAGAATATATTTTAGGTGGTGAGGACGAAGGAGAGAATATCGCTACAGATGATATAGAGAAAGGTGAAGCAGAGAAAGAGAAAGAAGAGAGTAGGGATGAGAAAATAGAAGAAGATGGTGCAAATGTTGAAACACCCAAACAAGATATTCCAAAGAAAATCTAGGAAGAGGAAAGTGTTCCAGAAATTGTTACAAGAGACACTGCAAAGGTAGTGAAAAGTCTCCTAGAGAAAGAAATTCTTGAGTTTGATGAACCTAAATTATTCCAAGGACCATTTAATCTAGATGCTCTCTCTCCGGTACAAGTGATGAAGATTTCATCCTTCACTCAAGCCAAGGCTAGAAAGAAGTTGTTAAAATCTCATAGGGAGGACATTGAACTATTAGGGCTTGCAACTGAAGTCTTGGAGAGGATATTGCCAACCTATCAAAAGAGTCCATCCAATTCCCCCTCTGGTCACCTAAAGAATCTTTTAAATGCTACAAGTACACATTTTCAGTCTTTTGAAAAATCTACGGAGGTGAAAGTTTAGAAGGATTTTTTGGATAAGAAATTTAGTGAAGTATAGAATCTAATAAGAAATGATAGGATGATACTCGGCATTAGCATAAGGAGTATTCAAAATGCTTTAAATGATGGAAGTGATATGTACAAATTCTATCTAGCATGGCCCAAAGTTAGTGAAGATATTGAGAAGATAAAGGAGCAAGAACAGAAATTGTCAAATCTTTCTCAAATTTTTGATCCTCTAACAGTTTCACCTATAAGTCAAGAATGTCAAGTAATTAGCTTGGCAGATGAGATAAAGAGGCTTGTTAAAGAAAAAGGTAACATTATGAAGAGAATGTGTGGGCTCCAGGGAGTGATTGTCCCCAAGTTAGAAACCATGTTTAATGCCTTATCAAAGCTCAGACTGTACTTCAGACAAGCAATCCTCTGGATCTGACTAAGGCATAAGCATACGCATTTTTCCTGAGTGGACACATTTCAATTTTGGATAGTATGAAGAGGAGTTGGGACACCAAATTTGTACAGTTAAAGAGTATTTTCATAGATATCCTTAAGTATATGTAAATATAACATATGGACTATTTATACATATGCGGTCACATATACAGAGTTTTTGCATCATTAGTGATTGCAGATCCCACCCTTTTCCATTGATGTCAAAGGGGGAGTGAAGAGCAGTGAAAAATGAGAAATCTAGCAAAGGGGGAGCACCAAAAAGTAGTGTGAACAATAGTATGGAGCACAAGAAAAGGAGGAGTTATTCTGACACTTCGTTATTTTTCACTAAGTGTTGCCATCAATGCCAAAGGAGAAGATTGTTGGCAAGAGACACTGCCTCGCATAATAGATCTTGTCATTGATGGAAACTAAGACCATTTCACTCATCCACATAACACAATTTGTTCATACTAGAAGTCAGAATCAGAATTTATCTAAGTCTGGGAAGTCAGGTACAGAGCAGGCGACAGGGTCTGGTATCTTGGTCCAGATCTCTCCGGTGGAAAGTCATAATCTATTGTAGATCTAAGGTAGTCATAAGAATTGTCAAGACAATCTAAATCTAGAGTTTTGGCCTTTGGTGATAAAGGATTTGAAAGTTATTAGCTTTTGAGTATCAGGTTAACAGTTTAATAGAGCAGTCAGAAGAAGAATAGGCCAACCTTGTAAATAATCTTGGTTCCAAATGTATGGAAGTTGTTGATTGGGTAAGTAGTGATGACCAGTGATAGTGGCCAACCTAATTAATGATTTGTGAGTGCATGTTTTGGTCCGCATCTAAAGTTATGCATGTATCTAGCCAACAGAACAGAGTATCCAATAAAGTTCCAAGTGTTCTTGAAGCTAACTGAAAAGTAATTAAAGATTAGGATGAGGATATATATAGCTGATAGATTTGGATGATTTTGGTGTGTGTGTCTTGTGAATATGGAGTAAAGGTGAAAAGAATAGATATCTAAGATCTCGATGAAGCTAGAGCAGTAAACAAGGTAGAGTGTAAATGAAATGTGTAAGATCGGTGTTTTGTGCTTAACCGGAACTAAATTCATGCATTAGTAGATGCTTCTCATCAGTTCAATATCTCTATTATTCTCTTGTAATCCTTTGTAGACAGTGAGCCTCTATTTGACTAGTGAGCTCTGAGCAGTGAGCCTAAATGCATGTGCATTCTTATTTGTAAAAATACTTTTAACAGGGTGTTAATTTTTGTGGGTTAACCACCACCATGGTTTTTCCCTTAACTGGGTTTAATCTTTGTGTCAAGTGTGTTATTTATGCTTTTGCTCCTGTGTTATTGATTCATGCCTTAATGTTTATTTGATTGTAAGTTGCAAAAGAAGATTAAAGGTAGAAAATTTTAAATTGTGTGACAACTGATTCACCCCCCCTCTCAGTTGTTCAAACTAATTCCAACAATATGCATTTCCTAAATCAAATGTTCTAAGTATCCTACATGGTCCAAACTTCTTCATCTTCAACTTGTTATATGTCCCAACTGGAAATCTTTCTTTTTTCAGATATACCATCACTTAATCTCCCATTGAAAATTCTTTGTGTCTTCTCTTCTCATCTGCTCACTCCTTATACTTACTGTTCATCTCCTCCAAATGCTTCTTAACTTGATTATGCAATATCTGCATGTGTCCTGCAAATTCTTCTACTTCTGCGCTCCTTTTATTCTCCATATTGATATCTCTCAATTCTGCTACTCCTCTAGGGTTAGTTCCTATCACAATCTCAAATGGTGTTCTTCCTGTGCTCCTATTTACTAAATTATTATATGTAAACTTTGCTTGTGCTATAATCAAATCCCAATTTTCCACCTTCTCTCCAACCAAACATATCAACAAGTTACCCAAACTCCTATTTACTACCTCTGTCTATCCATCAGTCTATGGATGAAAGGTTGAACTAAACTTTAAATCTATCTTCATCTTCTTCCAAAGTGTCTTCTAAAAGTATCCAAGAAATTTGGTATCTCTATCTAAATTATGCTCTTAGTTAATCCATGCAATCTCACAATCTCCTTGAAAAATATGTTAGCCATGTGAACTGCATCAATTGTCTTCTTACAAGGTATGAATGTGCCATCTTTGAAAATATATCCACCACTACAAATATAGAATCATGTTCTCTATGTGTCTTTAGCAATCCCATTATGAAATCCATGCTTATGTCTTCCCAAGGTCTCTCCAGTACTGTCAAAAATTTGTACAATCCAGTATTCTAACTACTTCCTTTTGCAACTTAACATATTCTACAACTCTGCACAATCTTCCTAACATCCTTATATATCTGAGGCCAAAACTAATTATCACTCACCAAAGCCACTATTTATCAATTCCAAAATATCCTGCCAACCCACCACTATGCTTATCTTTTATTAGATTATCTGTCATTGAACTCCTAGGTATGCATAATTATTTTCCTTGGAACAACATATCTTCCTAAATGAAATAATCCAACCACTTACTTCTATCTGTCACAACAGGTTCCTTACATGCTTTCCAAGGTTCTATAAAATCAATATCTCCCTCATACATGTTCTTTAATTCCTCAAATCCTAACACTTTAACTCTCATCTCTATCAGCAAGTTCCTTCTCCTACTCAATGCATCAGCAACTTTCTTTGATTTTCCACTCCTCTGCTTCAATACAAAAGTGTAACTCTACATGAACTCTACCCATCTCATATATCTCTAATTCAACTTTCCTTGACTATTCAAATATTGCAAAGCTTTATGATCAGTATACAACACAAACTCCTTATGCAACAAATAATGTCTCCACTTCTTCAAGGCTTGAATTATGGCATAGAACTCATGATCATCAACTAAATACCTTCTTCTTGTGATGCAGGAGTATCCAGGTTCATGTGTAATCCTCATCAACCAAAAAGATTTGTTTTACTTCTTATTATTTGTTTTGCTGTAGGAGTTGCTACAAGAGTTGATTGCTCAATTTCAGAGAATTTTCCTAAAGATTTTGGCCAGGTGATGAATTGATCTTGAAGAAGGCCCAAATAGGTATCTAGGTTTCAAATTTGGTGAAAATCTGCTAAAAACTGAAGTTATGCCTTAGTGGAGTTTTTGCCTGTCACCTGATCTGCATATCTTGTGACCTTCATTTTGCCCATTAGCGCTAAAAAGTCTCTACACCAGATATATCACCTGGCGCTAAAATGTCTCTACATCGGATATATCTGGTGATGCCTCAATTCCTCACCAGGTACTTTCAACACTTTGCACTAAACATATTCGCCTCCAGACTAGCGCTAAAGTCCTGTATCACCAGCCATATCCTTTGATGGCCAAAAATCCCACAAATCTAGTCGAGGGTAAAAGGTTCGCCAGCAAAGCTATAACAGACTTGTGCTAAAACACCACTGCACAGGACAAGCGCTAAACTTTTTTTCACCAGACATGTCCATCAGACACCATAATCCCCATTGATCTAGTGACAGTGGATTTCTCTGCTGGAGTATTAAAATAAGTGTTAGCGCTAAATGTTGACTTCACTGGATCTGCACGAAAAGAGACCCTCAGAGGATATATCCATTGAACAACAAAATCCCCGCTGATCCAGTGTAGGGTGAAAATCTCGCTGAAAGTGTTAGAAAAGCCCAAGACTAAAATGGAGCCTCATTGCACATATCCGGTGAGGGCCAAATCTCCCGCTTTGTCTAGGAAGGGTCAAATCTTCTACTTATCTAGTCATGGCCTGAAATTCCGCATCTAGTGAGGTAGGAAATCATTGCTAAATACGCAGAAGGTGACAAAATCAATTATAACCACCTGTATGGTCATTCCAAGGGAAAATCAAGATCTCACACATGTCATGTACAAGTAATAAGGTCGGTGGCCACCTGAGGGATCCATAAATTAGGGAAATTCATACTATGAAAGAGATTCTCATTGATTGAATCTGTAGTACATTTTTGGAGGTTCTAGAAGATTCTTGAGGTTGCAAGATCTGATTGATCTAAATCTTGGAATGTTGTAAGGTTGAGGCCAATGCTTGTGTAATGCCAATTGTACTCCTATTGTAATCTTTCTCTTGCATATGAATAAAGAATTGTTTTTGTTTTGTTGTCTTGTGTTAATCATTTCACTGCTTGATCTAGTAGCTTGATAAAGTCCTTGGATCTTGAGCTGGATTATCTTGCATAATTCAATTTCTCACTGAAATATGCTACAGGTCTACCTTCTTGACTTAACACTACTCCAATTGCATATCCACTTGCATCACAATCTACTTGAAATACTTTGTTGAAATTCGGTAATGCCAATATAGTTTGTTCTGTCACTTTCTACTTCAATAGTTTAAATCTTTTATTTTCTCCTGATTTCCACTTAAAGTTCTTTCTGTCACCTCCCATTGTCTCTGTCATAGGGTTACATACTAAACTAAAATATCTGATAAACTTCTAGTAGAAACTAGCTAATCCATGAAATTATCTGACTTCTCCAATGCTCTCAGGTGTAGGCCACTTAACAATTGCTCTAACTTTCTTAGGGTCCATCTTTAATCCTTCTGCAGAAATCACAAATCCCAAGTATACCAATTCTTCCTTCATAAAACTACACTTCTTGATGTTTATCAACAATTTCTCTTCTCTCAATCTCTGCAATACTTGTCTCAGGTGCCACAAATGTTCTTCTTTTGTCCTACTAAAAATCAAAATATCATCCAAACATACAATAACAAACTTACCCAAGAATTTCTTCAAGACTTTATTCATCAATCTCATGAAAGTACTTGGTGCATTAGTCAATCTAAAAGGCATTACTAACCACTCATACAATCCTTCATTTGTCTTAAAATTAGTCTTCCATTCATCTCCTCTGATTTTGATATGATGGTATCGACTCTTCAAGTCTATCTTTGTAAAATATTTTGCTCCACTCAAACAATCCATAATGTCATCCATCCTGGGCAATGGAAATCTATACTTAACTATGACCTTGTTAATTGCTATAGAGTCTGTACACATTCTCCATTCTCCATCTTTCTTCAGTGCTAGCACTGCAGGTACTGCACAAGGACTGAAACTTTCTCTGATCAAACCTTTCCTCAACAACTCATGTATCTATCTTTTTAATTCTTCATTCCCTATTGGTGTCATTATGTGTGCTACTTTGTTAGGCAAACTAGATCTATGTATAAGATCCATGTGATGACAGATACTCCTGATTGGTGGTAATCCTTCAGGTACATTATCTGATATAATGTCTTCATACTTTGTTAGCGACTTAGTTATCTCCTCCAGTTGTGATTCTTCAGTCTCTGTCTTTAGGTTTTCAGGATTCTTAGGAATCAAAGCATAACACATATTCTCATGTCTCAACCATCCAGAAATTTCCTTCCATCAACCAAACAGATTCTAGCATTTCCAAATACTTCACTCTTAGGTTTATCTTCCAAAGAAATCAAAGTAATTCTCTTCCCATTTGATGTTATAGTGTAGGTGTTCTTTCTCCTACCATGTATAGCTTTTCTATCATACTGCCATGGTCTACCCAAAAAATATATGACATACATCCATAGGCATAATATCACACAATACTTCATCATGATAAGATCTAATATGAAATTTTACCAAACATTGCTCACTCACTAGTACCTTATGATAATCTTGAATCCATGCTATCTAATATGGCTTAGGGTGTTTCAATATTTCAAACTTCATCTTAGTCACCATCTCTTTTGAAACCAAATAATCTAAACTACCACTATCAATTACAACCTTTCAACATTTACCTCCTGATTTGCATTTGATTCAGAACAAACTTTTCGTCTATGGTGGTTCTTCATTTGTCTCTACTTGAAATAGTGCTCTCCTCATGACAAGTGATTCTCCTTTCTTAGGTTTACCAACTGAACTAGGTGATCCAACAAGCTCTTATTCTACATTGGCTACTCTTCCATTGTTCTCTATTTACTTCCTTGTACTTCTTTGATGACATTCAAATGCTCTATGTCCTTCACCTCCACACTTAAAATAGGTTCCTCTAAATGTTCTCCTATCAAGTCCTCTTCCATCTCTTCTGTATCCTTCACTCTTGTATGAATTAGGGTTTCCTTTGTGGTAGAAAGTTAGATATCATCTCTTTGGTATGCATTTCTATCTATGTCTTCCTTTTTGAATGTGCTATCTTGTTTGTTCTACTTTGCAAATGACCTTTCTCCTTCAAAAAATGTTCTAACTCTTTGAAATTTACCTCCTCTACCTCTCTATCTCTTCTCATGCTTCTTGTTCAACTTTTCTTCAACTTTCAAGGCAAACTGATATGCTTCTTCCAATGATGTCATCCTCACCAAACTCAGTTCTTCTTGAATGTTCAATCTCAGTCCATTGATGTATCTTGCCACTTTTTCTTTGCTTGCTTCACTATGTCATGTCCTTATGATCATCTTATGAAATTCTTCAGTATACTCCTTCATAGATTTCTCCTTTTGTCTCAAGTTCTACAATATTTTTAATAGTTCTAGCTCATAGTCAGTAAGTATAAACTGATTCTCCAACTTTGTCACCATTCTATCCCATTTTATGATCTTCTTTTTTCCTTTTCTATTTATATCCAACTATACTTCTTTCCACCAAATAGCAGCATGTCCTTTCAACTTAGTCTTTGCAAATTTCACCTTCTCTGGATCTTCAATTTCTTCATATTCAAACTATTCTTCTAGGTCATTTATCCAATCAATCAACTCCTTAGGATTCATATTGCCAGTATAGTTTGGTACATCCACTCTAGCTCTTTTCCCAATCATTGAAATAGTTTGCAACATCTTTACTTGATCTGATTCTTCTTCTTCTTCTTCTTCTTCTTCTAGGGTTTCTTCATTTTGATTAGTGGATTGAAATTCCTCATCATCATCACTTTCAACATTAGGTCTAGGTGTAAGTCGTCTTCTTCGATCTTCTTCAACAACATCCAATCAAAGTTGCATTGTTTTCACCATCTTCATCATCTCATCCATTCTTCTAGCCATAGTACCAATAGTAGGTATTCTCCTCGGTGGCATCTCTTCCTAGGATCAAGTGTAACTACCTCAAATTCGATGATCAGGATACAAGGTGACAACTACCTCACAATCAGTGATCGGTTGACAACATAGGTAGTCTGCCTCAGGTTTGACGATCTGTTCACAAAAAGATCTTATGGAATGCCTTCACAAACTTCATTCCCAATGGATTCAGACTTCACTCTGATACCATTTGGTGCAGTCATGGCTAGGAGGGTCAATAAGGTGAACAATCTAGACCGTGTAGCAAGAGTAATCACAATGGAAGAAACTCAATTATAGAATTCAAATGCAGATTCAGTCATTCAGTATATCATAGATTCAAAATAAAAACATGTCAATAACATGTGGGTTTTCAATTAGGGCTCACAGGCCTAATTCCCTAGTTACAATACATGTGCAGGATATAGCTTTGAAGTGTCTTACAAAACAAAATCCTAAGGTTAGAACTTCATATTATGATTCACTACTTTCCTAGGCATCTATGACAAGATTTTATATCATCTCCAGATCACAAGAATCCTCTGCATTAGCTAAGAGAGATTACAAACTCCAATGAAAGAGATGTAACGTGTGTACATGGATAGGTTGGTCCAAAACATATGGGAATCCTCCACAAATGAATGAATTAATATGTGAACCTTAGGGAAGGTTAGCCACATCCCAAACTATCTTGAATGATGTGTCATTTAGCTCTACAAGTTGTGAAAGGGCTCTGCAAGTCTTCTCCTTTAGCTGATTGTCTGAGAGTGTCTGAATGCTCTTCTCTGAGAAAACAATCGATCTTCTAATAGTGATATCTTTCTAGAAACTAATCAAAATGATTTGAATTTTGGATATGATGTGCATGAAAATGTCTAGATGCTAAGTCCAGTTCCGCAAAGTCTAAAAGAAAATTGTGATAGAATGCAAACTAAAATATAGAAACTACTACTGACTATACTGAACTAGGAAAATAAAAGAAAAAAAATGAAATGCAAATATTTTTTGTTGATGCAAGATTGCTCTTGAAACAGGGATGCTCCTGCATCAAACACCTAAGGTTGTTGAAAAAAAGTGAGTCCCTCACTTTGCTGGGGCTAGAGGAAAACCAAGACGGTCCACTTCACTAAATATTTCTTGTATTGATTTCTTCTCATGTTGCATCTAATTCTGCTATACAAGATGTCTTCAATCTACTCTAGTTCTTGTTGTGGTAACTACTTCTTCAAATGGTCTTCAATGTTGTCACTAGTTTCTACTTCATGATACAGATATAGGTCTGAAATGTTCAAAATAAGTGATATACCCATTGTCTCCTATAGCTCCACCTCATATGCATTTCATGAATCAAACTTTCTAAGTATCCTACATGGTCCAAACTTCTTCATCTTCAACTTGTTATATGTCCCAACTGGAAATCTCTCTTTTCTCAGATATACCATCACTTCTTTTCCCACTAAAAATTCTTTGTGTCTTATCTTCTCATTTGCTCACTCCTTATACTTATTGTTCATCTCCTCCAAATGGTTCTTAACCTAATTATCCACTGTCTCCATGTGTCCTACCAATTCTTCTGCTTTTCCACTCCTTTTATTCTCCATACTGATATCTCTCAACTCTGCTACTCCTCTAGGGTTAGTTCTTATAACAATCTCAAATGGTGTTCTTCCTGTGCTCCTATTTACTGAATTATTATATGTAAACTCTACTTGTGATAGAATCAAATTAGAATTTCATATCTTCTCTCCAACCAAACATCTTATCAAGTTACCCAAACTCCTATTTACTACCTCTGTCTGTCGATCGATCTATGGATGAAATGTTGAACTAAACTTCAAATCTATCTTCATCTTCTTCCAAAGTGTCTTCCAAAAGTATCCAAGAAATCTGGTACCTTTGTCTGAAATTATGCTCTTAGGTAATCCATGCAATCTCACAATCTCCTTGAAAAGTAGGTCAGCCACATGAACTGCATTAGTTGTCTTCTTACAAGGTATGAAATGTGTCATCTTTGAAAATCTATCCACCACTACAAATATAGAATCATGTCCTCTCTGTGTCTTCAGTAATCCCATTATGAAATCTATGCTTTTGTCTACCCAAGGTCTCTCTGGTACTGTCAAAGATTTGTACAATCCAGTATTCTGACTACTTCCTTTTGTAACTTGACATATTCTACAACTTTGCACAAGCTTCCTAACATCCTTATATATCTGAGTCCAAAAGTCATTTTCACTAACCAAAGCCACTATCTTGTCAATTCCAAAATGTCCTGCCAATCCACCACTATGCTTCTCTTTTATAAGATTATCTCTCGTTGAACTCCTAGGTATGCATAACTATTTTCCTGAATGAAATAATCCAACCACTTACTTCTATCTGTCACAATAGGTTCCTTACATACTTTCCAAGGTTCTATAAAATCAAGATCTTCCTCTTACATGTTCTTTAATTCCTTAAATCCTAACACTTCAACTCTCATCTCTGTCAACAAGTTCCTTCTCCTACTCAATGCATCTGTAACTTTGTTTGATTTTCCACTCCTATGCTTCTATATGAAAGTGTGTAACTCTACATGAACTCTACCCATCGCATATGTCTCTAATTCAACTTTCCTTGACTGTTCAAATATTACAAAGTTTGATGATCAGTATACAACACAAACTTCTTAGGCAACAAATAATGTCTCCACTTCTTCAAGGCTTGAATTATGGCATAGAACTCTTGATCATAAAATGAATATCTTCTTCTTGCATCATTCAATTTCTCACTGAAATATGCTACAGGTCAACCTTCTTGACTTAACACTGCTCCAATTGCATTTCCACTTGCATCGCAATATACTTGAAATGCTTTGTTGAAACCTGGTAATGCCAATACAGGTTGCTCTGTCATTTTCTACACTAGTAGAAATATGGCAAATAAATGACCAGGTGACTAAACCTTTTAGTCACGTGACCAAACTTTTAGTCACGTGACTAAAACATTTTGTAACATAGCTATAAATGACTAAATAAATGACTAATTTGCTCATTGGGTAAAAAACACAACTAAAGTGGATAATTAAAAAAAAATTGAATTGAGGGAGTGGGTTGTATATAATATTGGTAATATAATATAATATAATACTATATTATAATATAATATTAGAATATTAGATTATATAATATTATATTATAATATTAGATTATATAATATTATATTATTATATTATAATATATTTAATATCATATAATAATATAATATTATAATATATTTAATTAAATGGGTGCCAAATTTAATTTTCACCCTATCATATGGGCACCAAAATTTATAGCTATACAATTGTCTGGCGTCGTTGATTTTTCTTTTGAAAATATCCTTTGCGCCAATGCACCAGACTTTCTGTCTCCTTTGTTTTTGCCGCTCAGTGAAGGTTAGTGAAAATGTCTCTTCTCCCAACTAAAGCTCCCACTGATAAAATAGAGTTGGGTATATGGTTTGTGTTATTGATTTGGTTTGTTCTTGCTCAAGGAAAGAATGTCTCTGATTGAGATTGGAGGAACCCCAATATGCAATGGTGCATCAAGAATCTGATTTCGAGGTGAGATTGTACATAGCAATGACTTGGATGTCTGTATCTCCTATTCAGGAAGTTTCTTTTGACAAGGCCACACTCGAATGCTTCCACAGGTAACCATCTTCTCTTCTTTATGTGTACTATGCAACAAACCTGTAAAAGCCTAAATTAAGAACTTGGATGGTTTGTGCTCAAATGTGTTTTTTATCCCACAGGATGATTTTTTATTTTCTTTTTGATCTAGCCTCTGGTACTTTAAAATTGGATTTTTTTTGTTAGGTAATTAATGATTAGTGAAAATGGCTCCTTCTCTAGCCCACACCAGCAATGGCAACATGGAAGGACATCTTCCTCCATCCAAGGATGCTAAGAAAACCAAAGATGAGAAGAAGGAAGAAGACCTGGTATTTATTTGCCTAGTTTTTGTACTAATTAATCTACTCAGAGCTAGGGTTAGGGTTTTGATTCATTTTCCTTTTCTTTGAAACATCAGTTAGATGTATATGTTGAAAGAGTTTAGGATTCAGATCTAGGACTGCAGAAGATAGCTTTCGAGAGCATGAGGTATGATACTCTATTGTTTTGCCATTTTTATTTTTTCAACCATTCTAGAAACTTAATCACATTTTCAGACTGTCAATTTTTTTGTTTTTGTTTCTTTCAGTATGGCAAAGGGTATGCTTCCCCTTACAAAAATAAAAAAGCATGGATGTGATCTGTCTCCTACACAAAAAGCATGTACCATATTATGCCCTTCAATCCAACTACATCCAAGGATTTTTTTAATTCCTCTATCTTTTATCAATCTCTTTACCTCACCACACCTGCCCACTTCTGGATAGATGTTTGAGATAAGAACATAAGTTGTGCACCATTTTTAGGATCCAAATCAAAAATTAGTGTTGACGTAAGTACTCCTAAGCCTATATTCATATGTCATCTACAGGCACCAAGAAAACACCTCCATATAACCAACATAGATTTAGCAGGTATCTCAATGATAAATTTTAGGGTATCTTCAAGATAGCCAGCATGAGCAAGGAGGTCAACCATGCACACATAACGATCAACTGTAGGTGTAATGCAATAAGGGTTACAAATGTGATTGAAGTATGTACAGCTCTCATCCACTAAACCTGCATGGCTACATGCACCTAGAATACAAGCAAATCTTACAATGTTAGGATATGTTCTAGAGTGGTTAATTAATTCAAATATTTTGAGAGCGTCCTTGCAAAATCCATTTTATGCATATCCTGCAATCATTGCATTCTATGAGATGACATCTCTTTGAGGAATTCTATCAAAAAGTTCACATTTTTTATCTATGATTCCATATTTTGCATACATGTCTATGAGAGCATTTCAAACTATAATATCTCACAAGAATCCCCCTACCATTATGCTTTGAAGGATGTCCATACCCTATTCCAAAGCTCCCATTTGGGCACAGGCAGGGAGGATGCTAGCAAAGGTTGTGGAATTTGGATTTATAGCTGACAATTGCATTTGCTTGAAAGTTTCTAAAATCCAACAAATGCATTTTGTGCAATCCTGCAATCATTGCATTCCATGAGATGACATCTTTTTGACGCATTTTGTCAAACAGTTTGTGTGCCTTGTCCGTGCTTCCACATTTTTGATATATGTCTACCAGAGCATTTCCAACTATAATATCTGGCAAAAATCTACCTTCTATTATGCCTTGATGGATGTCCATACCCTATTCCAAATCTTACCATTTTGATATAAGTAGAGAGGATGCTAGAAAAGGTTGTGGAATCTAGCTTTACCCCTGCCAATTTCATTTGCATGAAAGTTTCTAAAGCCTTTTCAACAAATCCATTTTGTGCATATCATGCAATCATTGCAGTCTATTAGACCACATTTCTTTCAAGGATTTTGTCAAAGCTTCCACATACATCTCTCTCTCTCTCTGTATATGTATATTCAATTGCATTTGCTTGAAATTTTTTATGCCTTATTAACAAATCCATTTTGTGCATATCATGCAATCGTTAGCCCCTCCACAACTTTCTATAAATTTCCAAGACAGTGAAATGTTTTAGAAACTTGGAAATAGGTTTCAAATATGTTAGAAACAACTTTTAGGATACATAAATTAATTTCTAAAGATCTAGAAGCCTTTCCTTATTTCCAATTATAAACTAAGGTTTTTCCTTCTTTATTAAAATTTTATGTTCTCTTTTTTTAACTAGTTTTATCTATCTCTAGTGACCTTTTGGGCTAGTTTCCATCTGAAAACTACAAAGAGTTACACGACTGAAGTTTATTCCAAATTAGCAATCTTACAAATTACTATCACGCATGTGCATTTTCAGCCTTAATTGTGATCCTGTAAAGAAGATGGTTGCACACTCAATATGCTTAGCTAACAACAAATAAATAATCCATGGTTTCTGCCTTGTCAATGCCCATTACTACCCCATTAGTTCAACTTTAGGTAAAAAGTAATTCTTTCCTTTTAGCTAGCTACACCTCTATCTTGGCCAAAAGGTAACACTTTGATGGATAGCTCTTTTAGAACAATAATTGGAGACTGAAAAAAATTTCAAAGAATATTGTTCAATATATTCAGAAAGGATTTTTCATAGGCAATTGGCCTCAACACATTAAGATAAATATGAGATAATTAATGCCTCAACTTCTAGAAACAAAACATTGCAAAGAACATAGAAAATAGCTCAGTGATGTGGAACCAAATGATAAATTGTTAAATTGAGAATAACCTAAGGTAAATTTAGGATTCAATTATGCTCCAGAAAGGGCCTAAGAATATTTATAAGTGATTTTTTTTGTTGGAGTGTATCTGATATATGCTCATAGGAGAAATGCAATATGGCCACTATTTATGATTTTGTCCTCTTTGAGACAAATTGTAAAAAGAGGAAACATGATCTCAAAAAAATAGGTTGTGGAGTTTGTCTTTACACCAGCCAATTGCATTTGCTTTAAAATTTCTAAAGCTTTTTCAACAAATCCATTTTATGCATATCCTGCAATCATTGCAATCCATGAGACTACATTTATTTGAGGCATTTTGGGTACATGTCTACCAGAGCATTTTCAACTATAATTTATGACAAAAATCCCCCTTCTATTATGCTTTGATGGATGTCCATACCCTGTTCCAAAGCTCCCATTTTGGCACAGGTAGGGAGGATGCTGGCAAAGGTTGTGGAATTTGGCTTTAGACCTGCTGGTGCAGGAGCACCCCTACAAAATAGGACATAAGTCTATTTTTAGCATGTCAGGATATAAGTCTATTTTTAGTATGTTTGACTTCATGATGTAATAAGGTCCATTGGACCAATGCGTATGTATTAGATTAACCTAGGAGAATGTGTAGGTAGTTAGGAGTTTGTTATGCCAGCTGTCTTAGCTGTCTCCTCCCAGCCACTTGGAAGCTCCCAGCCGCTGGGAATTGAGTTGGTAGTACTTGCGAAGGATTACTATTTATGCCCTAGATCAGTTGGTTTTAGACAGAGTAGACTAGACAGTGGAGAATTGATAGTTTGGTGAGGTTTTAGCATTGCAGAATCAGAGACAGTTGTGATACAGTGAGACTGCAGAACTTGTATGCATCTCTGTTATTGAAAATAAGAGGATCCCATTGATTTCATTTGTCTAGTTCACAAGATATCTGTATATTGATTCCTTTTTGGTTACAGGTGAATGGATTCATTCAACCCTTCCACCGGTTGATTCTCTGAATTGGTGGAAAGGACATGTACATTAGTTTAGTTTGCTTCTTTATTTTTCTATTTATGCATTTCATGTTTGTGGGATCAGTTTGTAGCATGCTGTGAGTTATCCTAGCATCCTCATGTGCTAGGGTTAGGAGGATAAATTTCTAAGTGTGAATCGCTCAGGTGATGATCCGACCCAATCGTCATGTTTTCTTTGTGAAGTTGTGAAGATCTTGGAATTTTATGCATTTGACGGATACACAGCATCTGCATGTGACACTACAGACTATGTAAATCGCACCTGCATCTGTGCACATATCGCTATCTGGATCGGGTCTTGAAACTTAGGGAAAATGCATGTTTTGAGTGCATCAAGATGATATAGGTTGGATGTATATTTCCTGTGTATATCATCATCATGATCATCATTTTGTGTGTATCCATCATCCGCATATCACTGTTGTATGCTGGAGCATGCATGCAGGCGAAGGTACAAGTAAACAGGTCAAGGGTGAGTCAAAGTCACCTTTGCTAAAGAAAGGAGGAGGATCATCTTTTGTTTGAGTATCGGGTAGCCGAGGATCACATAGATCATCATCAGGATATTAGAATATAACCTGACAATTCATATCATGCTGCGGAGCATGTAAGTGAGTCTTACATCTGGGTGACATCGACATCGTGTGCATGTGACATCATCGTCATCAGGACATTTGCAAATATCACCCAATAAAAGGTTTATCTGGCCGATGACAAGTATTTGGCATAGGTGTAGGATATCGGGTTGATCGGTGCAAAGTGTTTGTCGACGGAAGGAATATTCGTCGTGTGTATAAAGTTGAGTATCGTCATCAGGATGTGTCAATGTAACCCGATAATTTATATCCTGCTGAAGCTAAATATCGTGATGCTGTCGATAGAAGCCGAATATCATGTTGCTACAGATAGAGTTAGGCGGTAAGGTGAATAGTGATCATCAGGAGGATAATTGAGTTCACCGAATATGATGCTGCTGACAGGTTTTAGATGTACATGCTGTATGTCAGGATTTTAGCTATTTAGTGGGTTTAATGGGTTTTTCATCCTGTTTATAAGCTTTTGTTGTGTGACTCTGCACCATAGTGGTATCAAAGCAAAGGAAGGATTTTCTGGAAAAGATAAGAAGATAGCAAGATGTCAGATGAAGAAGGAACATCAAAGATTCTGGCAAGGATAAACAACGCTGAGTTAGCAGTTCTGGTAAAGAAGCAGATTGCTGAGAGCAAGGCCGTGAAGGCTCAGAATCAGGAATTGAAGGATGAATTAGAGAAGTTGAGGGACAGAGTAGGTTCTGGTAGAGAAGATGATAGGGAAGAAGAAGAGATCCCTAGGTGGAATGAGGAGGTCGTTCCTGTAGACCAAAGGCCACTGTTGAATGCCCTCAAAGCTATGGAGAGAAGAACCATGGATGGGAAACTGGATTTGCCAGTGTTTATAGGAAAGATGGAACCTGATTCAGTGATGGAGTGGATAGACTCCCTAACCAATTTCTTTGAAATAGAGGAGATACCAGAACAATAGAGAGTGAAGATAGCCCAATCAAAGATGAAAGAAGCTGCATTGACATGGTGGAATTTTGTCCAAGATGATAGAGTACAAGAAGGAAAGTGTAGAGTCACTACATGGAAGAAGATGATGGCATTAGTAAAGGAAGCCTATGTTCCATTGGATTATAGTATCCAATTACACAAGAGGAAGCAAAAGTTGAAGCAGAAGGAGCTAGATGTCAGCTCATATACAGAGGAATTCATGAAACTTTGTGTGAAGACAAAGGTAAAAGAAAGTGAGGAAGAAAAGGTAGCCAGATACCTTAATGGATTGAGGTTCAACATTCAGGAAGATTTGAATCTGCATAATCTAGATACAGTTCAGAAATGTTTTCAGTTGGCATTGAAAGTGGAAGAGAAGTTAAAGAGAAGACAAGAACATCATAATAGAGGAAGAGGAAAACAAAAAAGAGGTGGAAGAGGTCCTTTCAGAGGTAGAGGACATGGACATGGATATCAAGGAGAATCCAGTCATGACAATAGCAAGGGAAATAACAGTCATAACCAGAGAGAAAGTTACAGTCAGCAAGGAAACTTCAGAGGTAGAAGACCTTTCAGAGGAAGATCCCAGGGCAGAGGATCCATCAGATGTTATAACTGTAACAAAGAAGGCTATATAGCCAGCAGATGTCCAGAAAAGGCCACAAGCTCAACAGGAGAAAGGAGAACAAATCTGATCCAAGAACCTGATAGTTAAAGTACAACAGGCTCTAATGCTTTTTAGAGTGTAAATGCTCCTGATAATTATGGATATCCAGAGAGTGGAGAATCTCTGATGATGAGAAGAACAATGACTACCATGAAGGTACCTGACAAAGAACCCCCTCAAAGAAAGTCTCTTTTCAGAACCATTTGCAAAGCAAGAGGTAAGGCATGTAAAGTTTTAATTGATTTTGGTTCTACTAAAAATTTTGTATTTGATGAAATGGTGACAAAGCTTAAGCTTAGGAGATTGCCTCACCCATCCCCATATAAGGTCTCATGGCTTACCCAAGGTCAGCAAACAGTTGTAGAAGAACAAGCTTGGGTAGAATTTCAGATTGGAGCATATAAAGATAGGTTGTTGTTTGACATTACCAAGATGGATGCTTGCAATGTTTTGTTTGGTAGACCATGGCAGTACGACTTGAAGGCACGCCATGATGGTGTTAGAAACACCTATACAATCACAAGGATGGTAAGGTGATAGAGTTACTACCATTAATAGAGAAGGAGGAGAAATCCAAAGGAAAAGAGGTGAAGGTAATGTTGATGGAAGGGAAACAGTTCATGAAAGAAGTAGCAGTAGAAGGTGCAGTTGCATATGCCCTAATTCCATGTATGATAGTGAATAAAGAATAGTAGCAAGAAGTCAAGAAAGAGAAGAAGCCGAGGTTCATAGACCCATCTGTCCAAGAGCTATTGGATAAGTATAAAGGTATCATCTCTGATGGAATGCCAAGATCCCTACCACCTGTAAGGGATATCAGCCATTGCATAGATCTAATTCCAGGATCGACACTTCCAAACAAGGTAGCATATAAGCTAAATCCAGAACAGAATGTAGAAGTAGCCAGACAAATTGAGGAATTGTTGGGCACAGGTCTGATTGGTAAAAGTTTAAGTCCATGTGCAGTACCAGCTGTACTAGCACCAAAGAAAGAACGCACTTGGAGGCTTTGCACAGATTCCAGAGCTATTAATAAGATCACAATCAGGTATAGGTTTCCAATCCCTAGGATAGAGGATTTACTTGACTGTTTGGGAGGTGCTAAGTATTTTACAAAAATAGATTTGAAGAGTGGGTATCATCAGATTAGGATTAGGCCAGGAGATGAATGGAAAACAACATTCAAAACCAATGAAGGGTTGTATGAGTGGAAAGTTATGCCTTTTGGTTTGTCTAATGCACCTAGTACTTTTATGAGGTTGATGAATGAGGTTTTGAAAGAATTCATGGGTAAGTTTGTCATAGTATATCTAGATGACAATCTAATTTTCAGCAACACAAAGGAAGAACATCTCAGACATATAGATTTGGTTCTCAAGAGGTTACATGAAGAGCAGCTGATGATAAATTTGGACAAGTGTTTGTTCATGCAAAAGGAGATCACATATTTGGGTTTTGTCATTTCACAAGGAAAGGTGCAAATGGATAAGGAGAAGGTAAGTGCCATATTGTCTTGGCCAACTCCAAGGACTATGAATGATGTCAGAAGTTTCCATGGGTTAGCAACCTTCTACAGAAAGTTTATAAGAGGGTTTAGTCATATTTGTGCACCCATGCTTGATACTATAAAAGGAGGACATAAGTGTAGATTTGTTTGGACTAAGAAAGTAGATGTTTCTTTTGAAACATTGAAGAAGAAGGTGGCATAGCAGCCAGTCCTTGCACTTCTAGACTTTAACAAAATCTTTCAGTTTGAATGTGATGCCAGTCACATGGCCATTAGAGCAGTACTCAGCCAAGAAGGTAGACCAATTGTATTTTTCAGTGAGAAGCTCAATGATGCTAAAAAGAGGTATTCATCATATGATTTGGAAATGCATGCTTTAGTTCAGTCACTCAAGAAATGGAGGCATTACTTGATGCCAAAAGAATTCATAGTATTCATAGATAATTAGGCTCTGAGTTTCATAAACAGCCAGGAAAAGCTAAACCACAGACACATGAAATGGGTAGAAACCTTACAAGCTTTTACTTTTACATTGAAGCATAAGAAAGGAGTCAAGAATAAGGTAGCAGATGCCTTGAGCAGGAGGGCTCTAACAGTCAACCAGATTCAGTTGGAGAGTGTTGGAATTGATTCATTGAAGACCATGTATGATGCTGATGAAGATTTTGCAGAGATATATCAGGTATGTACTTCTTTTGGAGAAAAATATCATGCTGAATTCTCTGAATTTCTGATCTAGGATGAATTGTTGTTCAAAGGTGGACAGTTGTATATTCCAAGGTGTTCTATGAGGTTGAACATCATTAAAGAGAAACATTGTGGAGCTATGGCAGGTCATTTTGGTTTGGATAAGACTCTTGATCTTGTTCGAAGACATTATTTTTGCCCTAAGTTACAATCAGATGTCAGAAAGTTTGTAGAGACATGTGTGATATGTCAGAAAGCAAAAGGCGGATCAACTAATGTAGGTTTATATCAGCCTTTACCCATTCCTTCGAGACCATGGGAAAGCATAAGTATGGATTTTGTCTTGGGTTTACCAAGGACAAGGAAAGGGTTTGACAGTGTTTTTGTTGTAGTGGATAGATTTAGCAAAATGGCACATTTCTTGCCATACAAAACCACTGCTGATGCTTCATACAAATTACAGATTTGTTTTTCAAGGAAATTGTCAGAATACATGGATTGCCATTGAGCATAGTGTCAGATAGGGATGTGAAGTTTATTGGTCACTTCTAGAGAACTCTTTGGAAGAAACTTGGAATAAATTTGTCTTTTTCATCTGCATATCATCCTCAAACGGATGGACAGACTGAAGTAGTTAATCGTTCCTTAGGGAATTTGCTCAGATGTTTGACAAAACAGCATGGAGAAAAGTGGGATAATATTCTATCTCAGGCTGAATTTTCCTATAATGATACTGTCAATAGGAGTATAGGGAAATCACCTTTTTAGATAGTGTATGGTATGTATCCAAGAGGAATTTTGGAATTGAGAGATCTACCTACAGATGCCCCTATTAGTGCAGAAGGAGAAGCTTTTGCAGAAGATATAAAAGAGGTTGATGATCAAGTAAAGACCGAACTGCAGCAAACCACCTTGAAGTATAAAGCCTATGCTGATAAAAAGAAGAAGGATGTACAGTTTGATGTTGGAGATTTGGTATGGGTTCATTTGAAGAAGGAAAGACTTCCTAAGGGCAAATATACTAAACTCATGCAGAGGAAGATTGGACCATGTCAGATTTTGAGCAAGCATGGATAGAATGCTTATGAGATACAACTCCCTCCAGATCTTGGTTTATCACCTATATTCAATGTATGTGATTTAACTCCCTACAAGCATAATCCAGATGACGAACATAAACTCCTTTAGGATATAGTAGCTAATGACATTCCAACGCATGATCGACCATAGTTGCAGAAGGTTTTGGACACACAAGTGATCAAGAAGACCCGAAACAAACAATATTTGGAGTATTTAGTATCTTGGCAGGGAAAACCTAATTCAGAAGTAGTGTGGATGACTAAAGAGCAGATCAAGAAGCATGGTGCAGATCTACATACTCTCATCTCAAGTGGACTTGAGATTTCTTCTTCTAGGGAGTATGGTGCAGGAGCACCCCTACAAAATATGACATAAGTCTATTTTTAGCATGTCAGGACATAAGTCTATTTTTAGTATGTTTGACTTCATGATGTAATAAGGTCCATTGGACCAATGCGTATGTATTAGATCAACCTAGGAGAATGTGCAAGTAGTTAGGAGTTTGTTATGCCAGTTGTCTTAGTTGTCTCCTCCCAGCCGCTTGGAAGCTCCCAGCTGTTGGGAATCAAGTTGGTACTACTTGCAAAGGATTACTATTTATGCCCTAGATTAGTTGGCTTTAGACAGAGTAGACTAGACAGTGGAGAATTGATAGTTTGGTGAGGTTTTAGCATTGCAGAATCAGAGACAGTTGTGATACAGTGAGACTGTGGAACTTGTATGCATCTCTGTTATTGAAAATAAGAGGATCCCATTGATTTCATTTGTTTGGTTCATAAGATATCTGTATATTGATTCCTTTTTGGTTACAAGTGAATGGATTCATTCAACCCTTCCACCGGTTGATTCTCTGAATCGGTGGAAAGGACATGTGCATTAGTTTAGTTTGCTTCTTTATTTTTCTGTTTATGCATTTCATGTTTGTAGGATCAGTTTGTAGCCTGCCGTGAGTTATCCTAGAATCCTCATGTGCTAGGGTTAGGAGGATAAATTTCTAAGTGTGAATCGCTCAGGTGATGATCCGACCTGATCGTCATGTTTTCTTTGTGAAGTTGTGAAGATCTAGGAATTTTATGCATTTGACAGATACACAGCATCTGCATGCGACACTACAGACTATGTAAATCGCACCTGCATCTGTGCACATATCGCTATCCAGATCGGGTCTTGAAACTTAGGGAAAATGCATGTTTTGAGTGCATCAGGATGATATAGGTTGGATGTATATTTCCTATGTATATCATCATCAGGATCATCATTTTGTGTGTATCCATCATCCGCATATCGCTTTTGTATGCTGGAGCATGCATGTAGGTGAAGGTACAAGTAAACGGGTCAACGGTGAGTCAAAGTCACCTTTGCTAGAGAAAGGAGGAGGATCATCTTTTGTTTGAGTATCGGGTAGCCGAGGATCACATAGATCATCATCAGGATATTAGAATATAACCTGACAATTCATATCATGCTGCAGAGTATGTAAGTGAGTCTTACATCTGGGTGACATCGACATCGTGTGCATGTGACGTCATCGTCATCAGGACATTTGCAAATATGACCTGATAAAAGGTTTATCCGGCCGACGACAAGTATTTGGCATAGGTGTAGGATATTAGGTTGATCGGTGCAAAGTGTTCGTCGATGGAAGGAATATTCGTCGTGTGTATAAAGTTGACTATCGTCATCAGGATGTGTTAATGTAACCCGATAATTTATATCCTGCTGAAGCTGATATCATGATGTTGTCGATAGAAGCTGAATATCATGATGCTGCAGATAGAGTTAGGTAGTAAGGTGAATAGTGATCGTCAAGAGGATAATTGAGTTCGCCGAATATGATGCTGCTGACAGGTTTTAGACGTACATGCTATATGTTAGTATTTTAGCTATTTAGTGGGTTTAATGGGTTTTTCATCCTGTTTATAAGCTTTTGCTGTGTGACTCTGCACCACCTGCTAATTACATTTGCTTGAAAGTCTCTATAGCCATTTCAAAAAATCCATTTTGTTCATATCCTGCAATCATGGCATTCCATGAGACCACATTTCTTTCAAGCTTTTTTTCAAATTGTTCACGTGCCTTCTCTGTGCTTCCACATTTTGCATACATGTCTACCAGGGCAGTTGCAACTACAACATCCGATATAATTCCTTTATCCTTTATGCTTTGATAGATGTCCATGCCCTATTCCAAAGCTCCCATTTTTGCACAGGCAGGGAGGATGCTGGCAAAGGTTGTGGAATTTGGCTTTACACCTACCAACTACATTTGCTTGAAAGTTTCTAAAGCCTTTTCAAAAAATCCATTTTGTACATATCCCACAATCATTGAATTCCATGAGATGATATCTCTTTGAGGCATTCTTCCAAACAGACAGGCTTCCCACATCACCGCGGGAGCTGTCAAGAGTTAATATGGTAGTGCACTCCCGCACTGCCTCTTGACAGCTCCTGCAGTGATATGGGAAGCCTGTCCAACATTTTTCATACATGTCTACCAGAGCATTTCCAAGTATAATTTCTAACAAAAATCCCCCTTCCATTATGCTTTGATGGATGTCCATACCTTATTCAAAGCTCCCATTTTGGCACAGGCAAGGAGGATGCTGGCAAAGGTTGTGGAATTTGGCTTTACACCTGCCAATTGCATTTGCTTGAAAGTTTCTAAAGCCTTTTCAAAAAATCCATTTTGTGCATATCCCACAATCATTTCATGAGATGAGATGACATATCTTTGAGGCATTCTGCCAAACAGACAGGCTTCCTGCATCACCGCGGGAGTTGTCAAGAGTTAGTGCGGGAGTGCACTCCCGTACTGACTCTTGATGGCTCCCATGGTGGTGCGAGAAGCTTGTCCAACATTTTGCATACATGTCTACCAAAGCATTTCCAACTATAATTTCTACCAAAAATCCCCCTTCCATTATAAAATATTATAATTGATAATTAATAGGATAGGATTATTAATAATAACCTTAATCTAATGATACAAATATAAATTTCTTTGGGTATTTGTCAAAACCATCTCTCTGAATCCATAGTTGTGCATCCTCTCTAAAACCTTACCTACACAAATGAAAAAAAATTGCTATGAAGAATGAAGAGAGAAAAAAAAATTAAAATTAAAGAGTTGGTTTTGAATAAGTTTGCATGATTGTGAGGAATAGTAGGTTAGTTAAATTGTATTTTTTAGAAGTTTCTAATTAGTGTGTGAGTTAAATGAGGTTAGAATGTATGTTAATTTAATTACATAATAAACTTAATTAGAATGTATGTTGATAGATTTAAGTTAATAATAAATTAATTAGATTGTATCGACTTTTAAAAAGGTTTAAAATTTATGATAAGTTTAATATAATTTGTATGTTTATTTTATTAGTTTAGTGAGGAAATAGTCTTGTTTGGATATTTAAATAGGTAGTTCTCTCTTGTAATAACTAGTATATTTATATTTTAAAAAATATATCTACAGTACGCCGAGTATCTTCCAATTTATTGGCATTTATAAATTACTTGCAGTTAGAATATTTAATATGCTCACATGAGGTAATTTAAAGAGACGGTGCTGCAGACTTTTCATTACGCCGAGAGGTGTTCTACACTCACAGCCAGGGCTTAAAGATTCAGATTCTCGTAAATATTTAGATTTTGTAAACAAAAATCATAAAATATTTAAATAAATAAATTCATGTAAATAAGATTCATTGGAAAAAAATTATACATTTTTTTTTGGTTCCATTGTTTTTGTGATTTTCTTATTTTCAATTTCTTTTTTGTTTTTTAGTTTTTTATTTTTTCCAATTTCATTTTTAGTTTTTAGTTTTTATTGCAATTTCTTTTTTGCTTCAATAGTTTTTGTGATTTTCTTATTTTCAATTTCTTTTTTGGTTTTTATTTTTTGTTTTTTCCAAGTTCTTTTTTAGTTTTTAATTTTTAATTTTTATTTTTTATTTTTTCCAAGTTCTTTTTTAGTTTTTAATTTTTAATTTTTAATGTTTCTAATTTTTTTTTCCAATTTCTTTTTCAAATAAACTATGGAAAAGAGATATCCCTCGGTGTACTTTAGATATATATTTTTAAATATAAATATACTAGTATTCTTCAAACGTAATAAAGATTTAACTCCATAACTGCCCAAGTTTTCCTATTTTTCTATCTATTTGGCTTCTACGAATTTATTTATTTTTTGTTTAACGTGATAAAGATTTCACTCCATAACTGCCCAAGTTTTTCTATTTTTCTATCCATTTGGCTTCCACAAATTTATTTATTTACACATTTTATGAATTTTGTTTACTTGGGAATCTGAATCTTAATTGTTTACAGGAATCTGAATCTTTCAGCCCTTATTGTGAGTGTAGAACGTCTCTGACATAATGAATTTTGTTTACTTGGGAATCTAAATCTTAATTGTTTACAGGAATTCAAATCTTTCAGCCCTTGTTGTGAGTGTAGAATGCCTCTCGACATAATAAGTGATTATTGATTCAAATTCTATGTTTTAATTGTAAAATTAATTATTTAAATTATTAAGTTGCTCTAACCATTATATTTTTAATGAAATTTAGTTTAGCTATAGTTTTCTTCATTACATAACCTAGGAATTTAAGTTCTCTAGTTAAAATTAGATTTTTTTTTTAAATAATAATAATAATAAGTTTGTATGAATGTGGAATTAGTAGGTTTAGTTAGATATAATTGATTTAGAAGTTTCCAATTTGAATGTAACATCCCACCCCGTGAACCCCGAAGGGCAAGGGCCAAAAGAAGACAACATAATTTTTTTTTGACATGAAGTGATAATATACACATAAGAGGGTTGTCGATTTGATATGTCAACAAAAATCATGGCCAAGTATGGCCAAAAGTACATCCCAAAGGAGGGGACTAATTCACCCTCCAGATGAAAATATTATAAAACGACATTAATTTTAAACACCAATTCAAATGTTTGTAATCCCATTTCCAAATATAAACATGAATCCATAAACACCATAGTACAAGTAGATCCAATACCCACACCGGAATCCATAAGTCAAATAAGAGGCAACATCACATATCTTCTCACTACTATAATTTACATCATCTCTCACAAGAGAGTACAAATTATATAAAGGAATAAACAAGAACAATGGCATAGCCATGAAAGATACAATAACTGAATGGGTACTTGACTGATAAAGTAACAGAAAGAAATAGAACATCTTCAAGCTGGTGCTCTGATAACCTATTCGCCGATCCCCAATGGTGGTGGCAATGCCTCCCAACCATGTGGACTCATAAGAGACCACCCCACTGTGCTCGGAGGTAGTCACAAAGCCCAAATAGGATAATAAAGGTAAGGAATACAATGGTCAACACTTACATCAATCACGGAGTAGACACAACATACAAAGCACAGTGCAAACACAGTAAACAACCCCACAAGCACAGTGTCCCAAGGGGACTCTAATCAATCCTTAGATACTACTCAAGGTACCACACTAGAGACTAGGCATTAAGAAATCGAGGACATGTCAAGCTAAGTATAGCACACATCCAAGAGTCTCAATATGAGCATACACAAGTCAAGGGACAACCTAAAGCTTAAGTATATCAAAATCAACAAATCAACTATTTACCATAGATAGGGTAAAAAATAGCCAACTACATCATAGCGAATGGGCATCCGTGAAAGCATATCAATAATGAAATTAAAGACCAAGTAAATAGCTGCCAGAACAAAATTTAGATGCTTGGCAAGCAAGCATAGATAGATAAATAAAAGACAACCTTTCCCGGCATCCTTCCCGTTAGCTAGATTCAATAATTAATAAAAAACATACACATATCTCGAACAAGGCTAGCAAACACATTTAAAAATGGATCCAATCTCAAAAGTGCCATAATAGGAAGGTATAAGCAATAGGGTATTTTTTGGAGTCATGAGATTTAATAATGCTGTAAAAAAAGAAACAATGAATTATATCTCTGCCCTCACATTGAATCAGTTGGCAATTACATTTGGTTTTTTTTTTTAAATGTGCCCCGTTGAGCAACTATTAGAGTGATAAGAACCTTTGAGTATGTATTGGTTGCTACATTGAAACAATAATAAATTTCAGATATTGTTGCAAGAGAAATTGTGGTGACGACTGTAAAACGTTTCCATCATTTTAAACAAGGGCAATATTCTTGTGGAGATTATTGGTGGTGCCAAATGAAGCAATTTGAATTTTAAGTTTGCACTATGATAATGTGCAGTATTGATCTCCAGTAATGTTGAAGGAACAACCATCAAGTGTAATGGGAGGGGAATTTTATCAAATGTTATAAATGGAACTGCTATGGTAGACATGTATGAAATGCGGAAGTAAAGACAAGTCACTATCTGTTTGACAGAATGCTAGAATTAGATGTTATCTCATGGAATACAATGACTATAGGATTTCACGAGATGGATTTGTTGAAAAGGATTTTGAACTTTTGAGCAAATGCAATTGGCAGGCATATGGCCAAATACCATAGCCGCGGCCAGCGTCCTCCTTGATCGCCCAAATGGGAACTTGGGAACAGGGTACATGGCATTCCTCAAAGCATAATGGAAAGGGGATATTTTTATCAGATGTTGTAGTTGCAAATGCCCAGTCTACGTGTATGCAAAAAGTGGAAGCATAGACAAGGCACGATCTATTTAATAGAATGCCTCAAAGCATGCGGTCTCATGAACTACAGAAATTGCACAATATGCACATAATGGATTTGTTGAAAAGTCTTTAGAACTTTTAAGCAATAGCAACAGGCGGTTGGAAAGCCAGACTCCACAACCTTTGCCACGTCCTCACTACATGTGCCAAAACAAAAGCACAAAGAAGGCACATGAACTATTTTACAAAAAATAAATGACTATAATGACCAAATAGAAGGGCGCTCAACAGTCTTAAGAAGAGTTGTAGTGAAAATCCTTTCAGAGAAGGCATCATATAACATAAAGGTTTCATGGAGCTTAGATCTCTTCATTTTATACCATTGTATCTCAGTTATTGTATAGCTTCCCTCATCATATTCTATATAGAATCAAACCATGGTTTTACCCTAAAATAGAAATTAGAAATACATGATCTTTCTTTTAGAAAAAACCCCTTTATCTAACGGGTTCAGGAAATACTTCTACATGCTAAAGAATAAATCCAAGGGAAGAGGCGTTGTAAATGTCTTGCATTTAAATAAATATTGACATAGGATTTCCAACGCAGCAGTGGGTTCAATTTTTGTGTGGCTAAAAATTGCAACAAATAGAGTATAGTTTTAATTGCTAGAAAAACAAGAACTGATGTAAATACCTCTATTTGTACTCCCTCTCCTCACCTCAAACCTTGCAACTAATATGCTCTCCTTAGATATTTGTTTTCTCTCCTATGCTGCCCTCCCCTATTTTCTTCTGTCTTTTCTTTTTGTCCTCTATTTTATTTTTTTGTTTTAAGAGCCTCCAAATATCAGACGTCTTTTGACTCTCCTTGCTCTATTTTACCATTCCATATTTTGTTTCTCCCACATCTCTTCTCTCACCTACCTGCATAGATATTTCTCCCCCACATTTATCATTTACCAACCTCCCTAAAATGAATGACCCCTAGTCTCCCCAATGAGCTGCTCCCAAGATATTTTCTAGCAATAATTAACATCCTCACCAACCTTTTTTTGTCCAAGAGCCCACGTAAGGCATGGAGATATAATGAAAAAGAACAACGGTCATTACATTGAAACTTAGTTATTAATAATTAAACAATAATCTAATTTATCTTGAGGTCATTTCTTTCCCATAAATTTTCAATTCTATCCTAAATTAATTACTCATGTACAAATAATGTGGACATTCTTTTAGTTCTAAATATGTAAACAATGAGAAAGATTTAAATTTTATTTTGTACTTAGTTAGAATGAATTTATTTTATTTTATTTTATTTTATTATTAGTCACAAACTTTGAATAATAACTCTATCCTTCATATTATTGGATAGAGTTAATAAATAAATATTGAGATTAAGAAAAAATTAGGTGAACATAACAAAATAAATACCCTATGTAATAAATTGGGTTATTATTAGTTAGGTTATAATAGTATTTTATTAACACATAAGATTGTTAGTTAATATTTTCTTATGATAAATTTATGTGAAAGTTATTTAGATTATTTAAATAATTAATTAAGTTGTTGTAAAGATTGCACATTTAAAATTAAATCATAGTCCTCTCTACTTTATAGTCTTGGAACTTAGGTTTTCTTATTTTATACTAAACATTGTCTAGACCCTAACTTGCTATTTCTTGTTTATAAGAAGATTGTTAACAAGTGTCATTGATGAGAAATTATATTATTAGCCCACTTGTATGGCTAGCATACATGTGGGCTTGCAACGGGCATGACACAAATATAATATATTATAAATTATATACTTATTTATTAATTTATTAATTATATTGTAATATTATTATTTATTAGCTATAATTAATATTTGTCATATATTAGGTATTATATATATTATTATATAATATATAATATTAATTATTTTGATATATTATATAATTAATATAATTAATTATATTATTAGTTATAATATATGGTTATTATAACTTATTTATCCAATGTTACATTATTTATTGGTTAATAGCATATTAATCAATTTGATATATTTAATATTAATAAGTGGATAAATATATTATAGTATATGTATTTTAAGTTTATATATTATATGTGAATTTAATATATATAATAATTAACCATATATTTATTACTATATGATTGCCCTAGTAATATATATTATAACCTTAGTAATGACTAATAGTTATTATAAACTCCCACGGTGATGCGGGAAGAGCATGTCCAACTGCATCCGATGATTTTTTTAATTCCTCTATCTTTCATCAATATCCTTACCTCACCACACCTACCCACTTCTAAATGGATGTTTGAGAGAAGAACATAACTTGTACAACATTTTTAGGATCCAAATCAAAAAGTAGTGTTGTTGTAAATACTCCTAACCCTATATTCATATGTGATCTACATGCACCAAGAAAACACATCCATACAACCAGCATAGATTTAATAGGTATCTCAATGATAAAGTTTAGGGTGTCTTCAAGATACCTACCATGGGAAAGGAGGTTAACCATGCACACAAAATGATCAACTGTAGGTGTAATGCAATAAGGGTTACAAATGTGATTGAAGTATGTACATCTCTCATCCACTAAACTTGCATGGCTACATGCACCTAGAATACAAGAAAAGCTTACAATGTTAGGATATGTTCCAAAGTGCTTAATTAATTCAAAGATTTTGAGAGCATCCTTGCAAAATCCATTTTGTGCATGTCTTTATAACTTGAGTCTAGTATATATATTCAATTTATATTTTGAGCAGTATGTATCATTTAGACTTTCACAGCCATTTACTATAATATTTTTACCAGAATTGACATGCTTATGTTTTGATTATTATGTGATGGTCTAGGTGTTTTGTTTGTTTAGAATCAAAGTTATATATAGTTCATATTGTTTTGATTGCAGTTGGTTAAGCTTCCACGTAACCCAACGGTGGATGATATTTTCAGAAAGTATCTGGAGAAAGGAGGGTGTGTAAGTGAGTTTTTTTTAATATGCATATTTCTTTCTTGTCATGGCTGATTTCTTCTTTGGTACCATTTGTTGGTTAACCTTTTGATATAAATTAGACATTGGCTTCTTCCTATTTCTAGAAGTCTTTGTTTTATATATTTCTATACTGATAATTGGAGGAAATAATTTTATTAGGTATGCAATGCAGATGTCTCCTTTTGTATTGTGAATAGGTCCTAAACTTATTGATATTATGAAAATTTTAGAATATTGTTTTTTATTGTTAATGTTTTAATGTACAAAGTCATATTACCATTAATTAATAATGGATACCATATTTGTATATATTTATCAGAGATTACAAATTTATATAATTTGTGTAGTTTATGCCAATTACTTCTTGCTTAATTAAGTTGGGCTAACAATTCTCATTTGTTTCATGTTGACAAACTTCTTTCTCTAGAATTTCAGCCTTTAGTGGAGTAGCTTATTAGATTCCTTCCAAAAACATGGAAAATTTTATTATTTTCTGCTACATTTCTAGTCACTGTTAAATCCTTTAAAGATAGATATTTGCGCAAGCCATATGTCATCAACCTCATGGATGAAGTTACACTTAAAGGTATTACACAATATTATGCATTTGTTGAAGAAAGGAAGAAGGTTCACTATCTCAACACACTGTTCTCCAAGGTTAGTTTCAGACATATTCCTTTGATCATACAATAGATGAGTGTTCTTCTGTCAACATTTCAATGACTTTTTTTGTTGTTTTTTGCAGCTCCAAATCAATCAGTCAATAATCTTTTGCAATTCTATGAACCATGTGGAACTCTTAGCAAAGAAAATAATAGAGCTTGGGTATTCTTGTTTCTACATTCATGCAAAGATGTTGCAGTCTCATCGTAATAAAGTCTTCCATGATTTTTGTAATGGTGCTTGTAGAAATCTGGTATCATCAGGTAGTTAATAATAAATATTTTGTAATTACTCATTAAGTGCAATCTATATAGAATTGTTAGTTTATTCTGTTGCTTATGGTTCTTATTGTCCTTTATATCTAGCCACATCAGATTTCTTTACAAGAGGGATCGATATTCAAGCAGTTAATGTTGTTATCAACTTTGATTTTCCTAAAAATTTAGAAACTTATTTGCACAGGGTAAGTGGTCAATCTCATCTGATTGTTGATGTTGAAGTGTTGTTTACCCATAACTAACAAACTTAGCATCTGGTGTCTGTTCAGAAAGTGATTACTTGGAATGGGGGTTACAAAAATGTTTGTCTAAACCTAACTATTTATAAATTTAACTTACTCTATCTAAATAGATCTAAGAAGATCCATGGAGTCAAGAAGGTAAATATTCTTTCAAAGAACATGTTAAATAAGTTACTTATTTGCTTTCTGTTACAAAGGGGCAATTTACTTATCGCATTGCTAGGTTCTGTTTGTGCAGACCAAGGCAAGAGATGTAGCAAAGAAGAAGTAATGTAGCAATTAGCAATATTAAGTGAGTTTTGATACATTTATTCAGATTTTGAGATGTAAAAGCCTATGATGAAATATTTAGGCTTCATTTTACAAGTAGTTCTTTCATGTTTTAGAGTTGTATAAGTAAAAAATAGAGCATTGTAACTTAGTTTTCTCAGTCATAGCACTGAGAAACATAATTTGTAACATATTTTTCAAAGTAAAGACATATTTAAGTCTTGTATCTACTGTAAAAACACATTTTATCAATAAAATTTTAGTATTTTACCTTCTTAATAGCTATTTCATTATGTGCAAATGAATGATTGAGTATGTTTTTTTTGTATTTTATGTTTAAACCTCAAAAATAATTCAATAAACTACCAATTGACTAAATATACTACCAACTAACAGAAATTGATGACTAAATATACTACCAAATTAATGACTAAATATACTACCAAATTAATTACTAAAATTTGTTTAGTCATAAATTTGGTCGCAAGATAAATGACCAGCAATAAACTACCAATGGTCACGTGACTAAATATACTACCAAATTGATTATTAAATATACTACCAAATTATCAAATATACTATCAAATTGATGACTAAATATACTACCAAATTTATGACTAAATATACTACCAAATTAGTGACTAAAATTTGTTTGGTCATAAATTTGGTCGCAAGATAAATGACCGGCAATAAACTACCAATGGTCACGTGACCAAACTATTGATCACATGACCAATTTTTGGTAGTTTTTTAGTCATTTATTTCTATTTGTCTACTAGTGATGCTTCAATAGTTTAAAAATTTTATTTTCTCCTGATGTCCACTTAAAGTCCTTTCTGTCACCTCTCATTGTCTCTATTATAGGGTTACATACTAAACTAAAACTTTTTATGAACTTCCGGTAGAAACTAGCTAATCCATGAAATGATCTAACTTCTCCAATGCTCTCAGTTGTAGGCCACTCAACAATTGCTCTAACTTTCTCAGGGTTCATCTTTAAGCCTTCCACAGAAATCACAAATCCTAAGTATACCAATTCTTCCTTCATCAAACTACACTTCTTGATGTTTTTCAGCAATTTCTCCTCTCAACCTCTGTAATACTTGTCTCAGGTGCCACAAATGTTCTTCTTTTTATCTTAAAGAAAATCAAAATATCATCCAAATATACAATAACAAACTTACCTAAGAATTTCTTCAAGACTTCATTCATCAATCTCATGAAAGTAATCAGTGCATTAGTCAATCCAAAAGGCATTACTAACCACTCATACAATCCTTCATTTGTCTTGAAAATAGTCTTCCGTTCATTTCCTTCTCTAATTATGATCTGATGGTATCTACTCTTCAATTCTATCTTTGTCAAATATTTTTCTCCACTCAAACAATCCATAATGTCATCCATCCTAGGCAACGGAAATCTATACTTAATTATGATCTTATTGATTTCTCTAGAGTCTAGACACATTCTCCATTCTCCATCCTTCTTCGGTGCTAGCACTATAGGTACTACACAAGGAATTAAACTTTCTCTAATCAAACATTTCCTCAACAACTCATGTATTTGTCTATTTAATTATTCATTCTCTGTTGGTGTCATTATGTGTGCTGCTTTGTTAGGAAAACTAGCTCCAAGTATAAGATCCATGTGATGAGGGATACTCTTGATTGGTGGCAATCCTTCAAGTACATTATCTGATATGATGTCTTCATACTCTGTTAGTATCTTAGTTATCTCCTCCGGTTATGATTCTTCAATCTCTATCTTTAGTTTTTTAGGCTTCTTAGGAATCAAGGCATAACACATATTCTCATGTCTCAAACCATCTCAAAAATTTCCTTCCATCAACCAAATAGCTTCTAGCATTTCCACATACCTCACTCTTAGGTTCATCTTCCAAAGTAATCAAAATAATTCTCTTCCCTTTTGATGTTATAGTGTAGGTGTTCTTTCTCCTACCATGTATAGATTTTCTATCATACTGCCATGGTCTACCCAACAATATATGACATACAACCATAGGCATAATATCCCTCAATACTTCATCATGATAAGATCCAATATGAAATTTTACCAAACATTATTCACTCACTATTACCTTATGATCATCTTGAATCCATGCTATCTAATATTACTTAGGGTGTTTCAATCTTTCCAACTTTAGCTTAGTCACCATTTCTTCAGAAACCAAATTATTTGAACTACCACTATCAATTACAACCTTACAACATTTACCTCTTGATTTGCATCTGTTCTAGAATAAACTTTTCCTCTGTGGTGGTTCTTCATTTGTCTCTACTTGAAATAGTTCTCTCCTCATGACAAGTGATTCTCCTTTCTCAGGTATACCAACTGAACTAGGTGATCCAACAGGTTCTTCTTGCTCTTCCACTTTTCTCTATTTTCTTGCTTGAACTTCCTTGATGACATTCAAATGCTCAATGTCCTTCACCTCCACACTTAAAATAGGTTCCTCTGAATGTTCTCCTATCAATTCCTCTTCCATCTATTTTGTATCCTTCACTCTAGTATGAATTAGGGTTTCCTCTGCAGTAGAAAGTTATATCATCTCTCTGGTATGCATTGTTATCTTTGTCTTCCTTCTTGAATGTGCTATCTTATCTATTCTTCTCTAAAAATGATCTTTCTCCTTCAAAAAATGTTCTACCTCTCTATCTCTGCTCATGCTTCCTGTTCAACTTTTCTTCAACTTTCAGGGAAAACTGATATACTTCTTCCAATGATGTCATCCTCACCAAACTTAGTTCTTCTTGAATGTTCAATCTCAGTCCATTGATGTGTCTTGCAAATTTTTATTTGTTTGCTTCACTATGTCTTGTTCTTATGATCATCTTATCAAATTCTTCAGTATACTCCTTCACAAATTTCTCCTTTTCTCTCAAGTTCTGCAATCTTTTCAACAGTTCCAGCTCATAGTCAGCAGGTATAAACTGATTCTTCAACTTTTTCACCATTCTATCCCATTTTATGATCTTCTCTTTTCCTCTTCTATTTCTATCCAACTATACTTCTTTCCAACAAATAGAATCATGTCCTCTCATCTTAGTCCTTGCAAATTTCACCTTCTCCAGATCTTCAATTTCTTCATATTCAAAGTATTCTTTTAGGTCATTTATCCAATTAATCAACTCCTCATGATTCAGATTGCTAGTATAGTTTGGTACATCCACTCTAGGTCTTTTCCAAATCTTTAAATATCTTGGAACATCTTTACTTGATCTATTTCTTCTTCTTCTAGGGTTTCTTCATTTTGATTAGCAGATTCAAATTCCTCATCATCATCACTTTCAACATTAGGTCTATGTCTAAGTCCTCTTCTTCAATCTTCTTCAACAACATCCAATCAAATTCGCATTGTTTTCATCATCTCCATCATCTCATCCATTCTTCTCACCATAGTATCAATAGAAGGTATTCTCCTCAATGGCATCTCTTCCTAGGATCAAGTTTACTACCTCAACTTCAGTGATTGGGCTACAAGGTGACAACTACCTCACAATCGGTGATCGGTTGACAACCCAGGTAGTCTACCTTGGGTTCGGTGATCTATCCACAACAAGATCTTATAAAATGCCTTCACAAACTTCACTCACTTCACTCCCAATGGATTTAAACTTCACTCTAATACCACTTGGTGCAGTCACGGTTAGGAGGGTCCACAAGGTGAATAGTTTAGACTATATAACAAGAGTAAACACAAGGGAAGAAACTCAATTATAGACTACAAATGGGAACTCAATCATTTAGTATATCATAGATTCAAAATACAAATATGCCAACAACATGTGGGCTAACAATTAGGTCTCATAGGCCTAATTCTCAAGTTACAATACATGCATAGGATATAGCTTTTAAGCACCTTACAGATCAAAATCCTAAGACTAAAAATTCATATTATGATTCACTACTTTCTTAGGAATCTATTACAAGATTTTATATCATCTCTAGATCACAAGAATCCTCTGTGTCAGCCAAGAGAGATTACAAACTCCTATGAAAGAGATGTAATGTGTGTACATGGATAATTCGGCCCAAAACATATGGGAATCCTCTGCAAGTGATTGAATTAATGTGTGGACCTTAGGGAAGGTCAGCTGTGTCCCAAATTATCTTGAATGATGTGTTATTTAGCTCTGCAAGATGTGAAAGGGGTCCACAAGTCTTCTTCTTTAGTTGATTGTTTGAGATTGTCTGAATGCTTTGCTTTGAGAAAATAATCAATCTTCTGATAGTGATATCTTTCTGGAAACTAATCCAAACGATATGAGTTTTAGATATGATGTGCATGAAGATGTCTAGATGCTAATTCAAGCTCTACAAGGTCTAAAATGAAACTATGACATAATGTGGACTAAAAACAGAAACTGCTACTAACTGAACTGACTGTACTAAACTTGGAAAATGAAAGAAACAAAATGAAATGCAAATATTTTTGGTTCATGCAAGATTTCCCTTAAACCAGGGATGCTCCTACATCACTTCCTCTTGTTAAACCATTTGATAGAAAAAAGATAAAAGGACCTTCATTTGAAGCCAATGCTTACTGTCACTATCACCGCTCACAAGGACATGACACCGAATGATGTAATTGTCTTAAACATGAAATTCAAGAACTCATAGATTCCAATATAATATGGGTAACTAGTGTGAATGATAATAGATATAAGTCGATTGCCCCTTTGAATCAAAACTTACAGATCTTCACTAATCCTTTTCGCAAGCATAACGACAACAATATGGTAGAACAAAATATAATAGAGAAGGAAGATGACTACCTCAACTATGATGAAATAATTTGCATGATAGAAATGGATAAGAAGAACTCACATCATCCATGAGGGAAAGGAATCTATACTGAGGTTCCTCTACTATTATCCCTTAAAGGATTGGGAGACAACCAGAAGGCACCAGATACACAAATTGAACAACCTTGACAAGATAACATTAAGAAAGAAAAAGTTTTCATGATGGAAAGTATCCCATTTCATCACAAGACTCCTTCATCAAACAAATTAGAAAAGAACAAGGTAGGCATCATCTGTCAGAATAGGTAATGATTGAAAGGAAGCTAGGTGTGTAGAATACACTTCCTACACTAATCTAATGAGGGGAGGAGGGTGCAAATTCAATTTTATCTTTACAATTATAGCTATCTTAACCCACTAACAGAGATATTGCAGCAAACACATACACGAGAATGTAAGACAGAAGAAGAGAGACACAAGATATACGTGGGGAAAACCCTTAGGAGTGAAAAACCCCACACTCCAAAACATAGCTCAAATGTATTCCGTAAACAAAGAAGGTTACAATACAATCACAGAGCCAATGCTCTTGAAGGAGTCTTCAACACTCATATCTAGAGATGTTCCGGTAGCATAACAATACCTATCAAACCTATAGTTCTCCTCCTCTCCAAAGTAGTTGTTTATAAAGAGAATACAAGGCAAAAATGGTTCCACATTGAGATGGGCGTCCAACATGGCCTCATGGCCCAAAACCCATGCCTATGGACATTTATCCAACACTGTAGGATGCTCCTAGCACTTGTCAAGTCACCCCATCCCAAGGAGGTTGCCTATTTCCAAAATGGGCTATGACAGATACTCTTATGACTCTTACAACCATCATAGAATCTATCATAGTTGTCATAACTTACAGTTGTAAGAGAATCTAGCATACACAGGCTATAAATAGCATATTCTCTTACATGTCATAGTCCACCTTGGGGCATCCAAAGATGCTTTTTTAAAAGATGCTTCTTGACACATGTCTTCACTTGTCATAGGATCTTCTATTTCCAACTCTTACATGTCATAACTTTGTCATAGGAATCTATCATGACCATTTCGATCAATATTCCCATACACACATTCCAAGATGCTAACACATGGAAAAACATTTCTACCACTAAGTGCGACACATATCTCCTCATGTGAGGACAAATTTACATTTGGTGATATGCCATGTAGGATGACACATCACTGTGCCAACTCCCACAATATGACAACATAGGATTTGCATCCAAATTATACAATAGGTAAGAAATGAATAAATACAATGAAATAATACAAGGAATTACCAAGGTTGAGACACCTTAATTCCCAACATTCTCCCACTTGTCGAACACCTTGTAAGAGCCAATAGAATTAATAGGTTTTAACACCTATAGGTTGAGAGGCCCATAGACTCTGAGCACCATCTGAACTTCTCTGTGACCACTAGCTTCATCAATACATCTGCAACATTCTTCAAAGTATCTATCTTCTCCAAATTTACCTTCCCATCCTCTACCTTGTCTCATATGAAGTGAAAATGTACATCAATATGCTTTGTTCTGGCATGGAAACTTGGATTCTTTGCAAGGCAAATCACACTCTAACTATCACAACAAATCGTAATCTATCCTACATCAACACCAATATCTGAACACAATCTCTTAAGCCAAATGTCTTCCTTGCAAGTATGAGTTGCTTCCATGTACTCAGCTTCTGTCATGGACAAAGCAACCATAGGTTGTCACTTACTCATCCAACTAATTGTATCACCAAACATAGTGAACACATAGGCACTGGTGGATCTCTTGTTGTCAATGTCACCTACCCAATCAGAATCCACAAATTCATGAATGCAAACTGAATGTAGAGGTCCTATAACATTACCATGATAGCATATGGAATACTTAGAAGTACCCCTCAAGTATCTAAACACTCACTTAACTACATCCCAATGTACCCATCCAAGATTAACCATAAATCAACTAAGGACTCCCACTGCTTGGGCAATATTTGGTCTTATGCAGACCATAGCATACATCAAACTACCAACAACACTAGCATAAGGTACTCTGCTCATGTCCTCCACCTCACTAGGAGATTTTGGACAATCATTAATAGACAACTTTGTCCCCAATGAAATAAGAACACACAACGGTCTATAATCTACCATGCTAAACCTATCCAACACGGTCTTCACATACTTACTCTAGATTAACCAAATTTTTATGTTAGCTCTGTCTCTTCTGATTTCCATTCCTAGAATGTACCTGGCTACCTCAAGATTTTTCATCTCAAACTGTGTTGACAACTGAGACTTCAAATCAAAAATCATATTCTTACCATTCCAAATCAACATCATATCATCAACATACAATGAAATAATGAGAATGTGTTCATTGTCAAATTTGTAATACACACAATGATCAAATTTTGATCTTAGATATCCAATCAACAACACAAAGGCATCAAACCTCAAGTACCACATCCTAGGAGACTGCTTCAAACCATACAAAGACTTCTTTAACTTACAAACCAAATTTTCTTTACCTTTCTCTATGTAATGCTCTGGCTATGACATGTAAACCTCTTCCTCCAAATCACCATGAAGGAATGTTGTCTTCACATCCATCTATTCTACCTCTAAGTCATAAGTAGTTGCAAGAGATAACAAAAATTGAATGGATGTCAGCTTTGCAACAAGAGAGAAAATTTCACCATAATCAATTCCCTCCACTTGTGAATACCCCTTCACAACCAATCTAGCCTTGTACTTTTTAACAATACCATCTACACTGAATTTATTCTTGAACACCCATTTGCATCCAATGGGTTTCCATCCTTTAGGTAAAGGCATCAAGTCCCATGTTTTATTCTTTTCCAAAGAAGCCATCTTATATTCCATGGCCTCCTTCCAGGAACCTGCATCTTTCATGCCCATAGCTTCTTTCACAGTTCTAGGTTCATTAGTGTTAGTAAGTAAAGAAAAAGCACAACTAGAATCAAGTAATGAATAACCAAACCTATTAGGTTGCTTTCTTGTTCATGTAGACCTCCTTAATGGCTGAGGTTGAGGTTCTACTTCTTCTTCTAAGATTTCAGAGCTGCTAGAGATCTCCTCATCATCAGGTCTCATAGGGTCTATATGTTTAGTCTTCGCAGGGGTAGAAGGAAACTAAACCACATCTTCTTTCTTTTCTATCTATTCTAGCTATAGAACAATGGAAGATGGTGTTAGATCTCTGAAGATAACACTTCTTCTATACAAAACTTTTTCAACCACATGATCCCAAATCTTGTATCCTTTCACACTAACACCATAGCGAATGAAAATACATTTAACATCCTTGTTCTCCAATTTAAACTGTTTCTCCCTAGGCACATGTGCATAAGCCTCACAACCAAAAACACAAAGATGCCTAACTAAAGGCTTCTGACTAGACCACACCTCCATAGGTGTCTTACCAACAAGAGTTGATGTAGGAGACCTATTTGCCAGGTAGCAAGCAGTGGCTACAACTTCAACCCAAAACATTTGTTCAAGGCTTACTCCACTAAGCATACTCCTAGCCTTCTCCATCAGTGTCTTGTTCATCCTCTATCCAACTACATTTTGTTGAGGGGTGTATGGAGTTGTCTTATGTCTTTCAATCCCTTGGTCTTTATAGAACTTATTGAACTCTGTTGAACAAAACTCACCACAGTTGTCAGTTGTCAAACACTTAACCTTTTTACTAGTCTAATTTTCATAAAATAAACTGACTAAAGACTTTAGTCTTGCTTCTGATAAAATAAACCCATGTCCTTCTACTGTAATAATCTATGAAAGATACAAATATACAAATTTTGAAATTGAAGGAACATTAATAGGACCAAACACATTAGAATGAATAAGATCCAATACACCAAAAGACTTGTGAGAACTAGAGTAAAACTAAACATGGTTTTACTTTCCATATACACAATGTTCTCAAAAGTCAAACTCGAGATTACAATCATTTTACCCCTCAATGAGGTTTTTTATTTTTCATGGTTCTAAGACCCTTCTACCAATGTGGTCATATCTCAAATGCCATAACATAGTCTTTTTAGCAGGAAGTTTAACTTCCAAAGCATGTGCACTACCATCAAAAAGTGTTACAACAGATTTCTTCATTGCTTGTTTAGATGATGGGGATGAAGTGGCTAGAACTCTTTTCTTCGAGTCAAAAGAACTATTGCACTATGAAGTGCATCCCTCCAACTAAAACAAAGTACCTCTCAGAGTACCCTTCGCAAGCACCATAGATCTTCTAGTCATCTTGCATCCATCCTTCGAAAAAACAACTTGCACACCCGCATCATTCAACATACTTATAGAAAGTAGGTTCTGTGCTAGGCTTGGGATGTGCATAATGCCAGTGATCCCCTTCACTCATCCCTCAAGGAATCAGATTTAAACTCTTCCATGACCAACAATCTTCAGATGAGAATTGTCACCCAGGTACACTCTTCCACCATTGAACTCTTCATACTTCATGAACTAGTCTCGATGCAAGGTCATGGGGAATGATGCACCAGAATCAATCAACCACACATAATCAGATGCATGGGTGGCCAGGGCTACGATGAAGGTATCACCATCATCTTGTGACTTCTCATAATCTGAATCAAGAGTGTTCTTCTTCTTCTTTTTCTTCTCCTCTTTGCATTCCTTTCAGAAATGCCTAGTTTTCCCATAGTTCCAATAGAAAGCCTTGGACTTTCTAAAATATTTGGATCTCCCATAGGATTTGGATCTACCCTTTTCACGTTTCTTGTCCTTCTTCTTTCCTTTCTCTTTGGGTCTTCCATGAACCGCAAGAGCCTCTTTGGTTTCCTCAAAAGACTTTCATCGCATCTCTTCAAATAATAGCAAAGACACCACATCTTCCATCTTGAAGGTGGTTGTGGTGCTTCTGATAGCCATGAGAAGATGATCCCACTAATCTGACAAAGAACAAAGCAGGGTCATACACTAATCCTCCTCCTCCATTTTCACACCCATAGATGTCAATTGTGCAATGATCATGTTGAAAGCATTCATATGGTCTGCAACAAATCCTCCATCTTCCATCTTTAGAGAAAACAACTTCTTTTTCATAAAAAGCTTGTTCACCAAGGACTTGGTCTGATAAACATCACCCAACTTCTTCCAAAGATCTTGCATGCTCTTCTCCTCATGGACATTCAATAGGATAGAGTTAGCTAAATAGAGTCTTATGAGACCCTTAGCCTTCTGATCTTTGAGGTCCCAATTAGCTTATGACATTGATGTAGGTTTTACACCAGATACAGTTTCCCATAGGTCACAATCAACAAGTAGGTCTTCCATCTTGAGTTTCCACAACTCGAAATTAGTGCCATTAAATTTCTCCACCTCTAATCTTCTGAATGTGGTTGCAATCTCCTTCCTGCAACAAGATATAGAATACTCTGCACAAACTCCCACTCAACCTTATATTAGCTCAAAAAACCCTACCCAGTAGCTAGAACCAAAACTGGCCAGGCTGTGATACCAACTGAAAGGAAGCTATGTGTGTGGAAAATGCTTCCTACACTAATCTAATGAGGGGAGGAGCGTGCAAATTCAATTTTATCTTTACAATTACAGTTATGTTAACCCACTAAAAGAGATATTGTAGAAAATACATACACAAGAATGTAAGATAGAAGAAGAGAGACACAAGATATATGTGGGGAAAACCCTTACGTGTGAAAAAACCCACACTCTAAAACACAATTCAAATGTATTTAGTAAACAAAGAAGGTTACAATACAATCACGGAGCCAATGCTCTTGTAGGAGTCTTCGACACTCGTATCTAGAGATGTTCTGGTAGCATAACAGTACCTATCAAACCTGTAGTTCCTCTCCTCTCCAAAGGACCTATTTATAAATAGAATATAAGGCAAAAATGGCTCCACATTGAGATGGGCATCCAACATGACCTCATGGCCCAAAACCCATGCCTATGGACACTTTTCCAACACTGTAGGATTCTTTTGACACTTGTCAAGTTATCCCATCCCAAGGAGGTCACCTATTTCCAAAATGGTCTATGACAGATGCTCTTACGACTCTTACAACTATCATAGAATCTGTCATAGCTATCATAACTTACAGCTATAAGAGACTCTATCATACACAGGCTATAAATAGCATATTCTCTTACAACATGTCATAGTCCACCTTGGGGTGCCCAAAGATGCCTTTTTCAAAGATACTTCTCAACATATGTCTTCACCTATCATAGGATCTTCTATTTCTGACTTACATGTCATAATTTTGTCATAGGAATCTATCATGACTATTTCGGTCAATATTCCCTTACACACATTCCAAGATGCCAACACATGGAAAAATATTCCTACCACTAATTTGGAAGCCTATCTGCTCATGTGAGGAAAAATTTACATGTGGTCATATGCCATGTAGGATGACACATCACCGTGCCAACTCCCACAATATGACACCATAAGATTTGCATCTAAATTATACACTGGGCAATAAATGAATAAATACAATGAATTAATACAAGGAATTACCAAGGTTGAGACACCTTAATTCCCAACAATGATTCCTCTCCTCACAAGCATCACAAGAGTTCAAACATATAGGGTGTTGGGAAGAATACATTGCATAACTATTTTGAAAATGAAAATCAAACAGGTATGAATTTCTCACACATTTTACCACACTTAATGGATCACCTTTCTAAGATGTTCGCAAGTCTAGCCTCTTCTTAGATATATATTCTATGATAATGTGTCATGTTGTGTTCCCCCATGATGTTTTATTTGTTGTTTAGGTCTCTTTGGATGACCCTTGACACTCTCATAAGGTCAAGGATACAACAAGATCATCTCTATCGTAACATTCTTCTATTTGTTTCTATATTCTTCTACTTTCCTCTCCTCTCTTTTATTATTGTGTGTTGTGCCTTGGGGACATAGCATTGTGGAGGATGTCTTGGGGCATCTTCTTGTGTTGTAAAACCAAGTCACTCTTGTCTCCTCTCTCATTTTTATTGTTTCCTTTCTTCAGTGATCCTACCTAGTCAGCGGATGACGAAAACAATCAAATATTGATAAGGACTATGTGTTCCTTCAGCAATAAAGCAAAACTAGACCTAGTCCATATATGAATATGGGGTTGAATATATCTGACACTTGACTAGTATAATCATTCCATGTGATGTATCATATTGTGAAATATCTTGTAACAAACTTTTGCAATACTCTCAATCTGCTTCAATGCACTTTCGATGGTTTTTGTATCTCACCTTGTTGTTACACTCAGTTCCAAGATAAATTTAGTATAGCCCCATGGCTATACTCAATTTTCAACCTGCAAGTATAGCCTTGGTCCTTGATATAATCTAATACATGATTTATGTGTAGATTCTAGGAATTTATTTGGTTATTATCTTAGAGTAAGATGTTCTAACCAAAGCTTATATCTTGTTGATTATCTTAGTAACTTTTATATCAATGTGTTTGTGGGAACATTTAGAGATCATGGCACATGTCATCTTTTGGGGAATGGACTTTGTGAAGGCTCTTGTTCCCTTGTGTGTTTTCACTCTGCCTTAATGTGCTTAATACCAGCAAGCGGGATCAAACACCTTAAGGTGGGGGCATATATAATGGTATTTGTCTAATTACTTTTACACTGACAAAGTTTGTTTGAAAGCCCTCATCATGAGGTGAGAAGGTGTATCTTTTGAGCTAGTCCACCTCCTTTTAAAGAAAAAATCCCTCATGATGAGATGGCATGTCATATCTCTTAAGCTAGTGCACATCCTTTTATACAAATTCCTCTACAGAGGTGGGGTTAGATCTTGAGTCATTTACCCTTAAGAGTGTCTTTGGTGGTTGTGGTAGTGTAGCTCAACCCTCAAGTGTGTCTGAAATGTGTTTTAGAAAGTGGAGTAGTGATGAGCTCCTCCCTATTGCTTGTGTTTGTTGTGTATAAGATATATAGTGTGTCTATGGCATTTTATGCGGTGCTCGTGTATTTTATGTGTCTTCCTTATGTGTTTATTGTGTCTTCCCCCAAGTGTGGTCTAAAGCCATGTAGCAATGAGATCCCTCCACATTTGGGTTTTTATTTTTTGTCTTCCCCCTGGTATGGTCTAAAGGTGCATAGCAATGAGCTCCCTTCATGTTCTGGGTTTTGTTTTGTGTGTTTTTGGTGGTCTAAAGGCACATATTGATGAGCTCCCCTGCCCCTAGTTTAGGATTTGTTTAGTTGCTAAATCAATGTATACTTTGTGTATTGTGTGACTGGTCTCATGTCTTCTTTGTGTATTGTGTGTTTCACTATATTCTACATGTTTTTCATGCTTCTCACTATCTTCTTTGTGTCTTGCGTGACCCTCATGTGTTTTCTAGTGCTTACCTAAGATTGGGGGCTAGAAATAGTCCTTCAACCTTTGGATATGCCTTAGCTCCATGTGCTTGATGTGTTTCATGTGCTTTGACCATACTTTAATACATGCATGGAATCGTAAGATCATACATACATTAAAGTGGGGGCTAAATGTTAGGGAGTAAAAAGTTTCCTTATGTCTTTTTACCTCCTAGTTTAGCTCCTAGGTCCTGTCTTAACACTTTGCAAGCTAAATACTCATCCTGGAGCACTTTTCCCTGAAACCCATGTCAAATGGGACTAAGGGGCCCATTCTAAACCATAATCATGACCAAATTAGGGCCCTAGGACTTGGGCACCCATGCCCAAGTCCACCCTGATTTGTCAGGATAAAATTTAATGCATGTCGGCTTGGGCCCTCTCAAAATGTTTCCCTATGTTGGGCTCTTTAATTTAACTTATGAATGTTAGCAAGAAAGCATATTTAAATAGGTTTATTTATTCATTTGTGCATAAGTTAGAAAATGTGAACTTTTGATATTGAGCAAAGAGAATTCAAGGCCTTCATTGTGTTTCAAAGCATAATTGTGTTGTTATTGTGTTTGTTTGTTGCATATTTGGCTTCATCAATTCATCTCCTAATGGTTTGAAAGATCTTCATCTTTGTGAGGGCTTCACCTCTAAGGTGACATAAATATTTGTTTCAATCATTTCATTCATCATTGGATTTGGCCTTTGCCCTCATTGGGCCCACACTCTATCTAACAACAGTGTTGGAAGACTTGAATGTCCTTCTAGGTCCTGACCAAGGCAAGCTCCTAAACACTACAACCCCCCAAACCCCTTTCTTTGTGTTTATAGGTTATAGGTGTGGGAGTTGGAAAAGTATAGGTATAGATAAGTAGTTTTAACGATAAGGTTTCAGGATCTAAAAGAACCGTGTGAATATTCCTCCCTCCTAGACTACAGCGCCCACCCCGTAGTCCTCCCGATAGGTTTAGCTTTAGACTCAGGATCATGATATAGTCTGATACATCTCTCTGCTTTGAATCTCTAGAAATTCTACCCTATTAGACTTGGGCACCCACCCCATAGTCTGCAAGGTTTTCATTTTTGGAAACTCAACTTCTAGTATGTTTCGGATCATTCCCGAGTATCCTCCTATACATTTTTATGTAGCATTTTGTCTGTTTGTACCTGATTGCACTATAATTAGGGTTTGAGGCTTATTAGATCTATGGTTTGGTAAATCTCTTAATCTAATCTATTCTTTCCATATCATTCATAAGCACAAAATCAGCATCTGAGGCCTCATCCATCTTGTAGTGACTTGGCTCAATTTTGTCCTCAAATGCTATTGTGAAAGGAGAGTTTGATTTGATATTCTATAACATCATTTATCCCCTCTTCCCTTTTTAAAATTTAACACTAGATAGCTAGAAATCACATCTAGATACATCCTATATTATCATATTTTAAACTTTAATACACTTTCTCTTTAGCACACTTTCTCTTTAAAATTTAATGCCACACTTTTCTACGTAATAGATATCTAATTTTTAAAAAATCAAGGAATATAAAGTACTTTAACTTGAGTGTACACATGAACTAGATATTGAACTCCTACTCTTTCCATTCCTATGCAAGAGAACATTTTATGTACATGACTAATGGCTATTTAATTTTCTTAAATCCATAGGTTGACAAGGATGCGATGAAAGCAGTGGGAAAATCATTTATTAGACAACAATATAGATTAGATAATGACAACACAGAATTTGAGAATACTTGTACAAATTATGAATTTGTGATCAACTAGAATATATTTTTAATCTTTCTAAATATATTGAAAACATGATTTTGAAACCAAACTTTGGTCATTTCATAAAGAGGTATATTGTAGGAAAATTGAAACTATAAAAAAACTAAGAATGGTTGCTCAAGAAGGCGGTTCACAAGGGCACACAACATGGGTATGTGCACAAATATGGGGGACCAAAAGGGGGTCTTAATATACCACTTTGTTTTGAAATCAGGAAAGACTGATGTTGGATGAGAAAATGATTGAAGATAGTTACACTCAAAATTTGAAGATGCAAAAAAAACAAGAGTTGTAGTGCTCTAAATCTAGTTTCTAAACTATTTTTTTTTTCAAAAATGGTTGAGATTAAGGGGTTCAAAAAAGGGGGCCACACAAATTGGTCTTATTTTTTTCAAAAGAACATAACATAATGTCTGGTGTGGCTCCCCTAAAATGTTAACTTTTTTTTAGTATTTCAAAAATTGCCTTGGTGAGAAATTATCTAGACCATATAGTTTATCCCTGATTTTTCTGATAATTTTTGCATGAATAATTGATTTTTTTACTAATTTTCAAAGTGGACACATCCTGAAAAATCAAAAATCCAATTTTTTTGAATATGTGTAAAATGGAGTCTAGTTTCTAAAAATGTAATTTATTTGAAATCTCAATGAAAGGTTAAAAAAAGTCAAAAACACCACACACTGGTTTTTGACAAAAAATGAATACACTAACAAAATAAATTAAAGATGAAAACCTTAACATACTCAAAACATGAAAAAAATTATATGGTTATAAAGCTAAGAGAAAGCTTAAGATTATCATGATATTTTTTCGAATTGTCATTAAAGTAAGTGCAAACCTGATGGGGAGCACACTCTGGATTATGTAATATTTTTTACAATCTGCAAAAACATGTCTTTGGATGTTCAAAACTTAGTCCAAGCCTTTAGGTTGGAATCCCAAGGCAAATCCAAGCCAAAGGCTTGGAAATTACCAAATCAAATAATAATGTGAGTGCGTTATAACACACTTGCATTATTGTGAAATAAAATCATCTGACCTTCTCTCCCTCTCTCTCTCTCTCTCTCTCTCTCTCTCTCTCTCTCTCTCTCTCTACCTCCTACCATCTCTCTCACTCTCTACTTCCATCCCCTCTCTACCTCCTACCCTCTCTCTCACTCTCTACTTCCCTCCCCTCTAACTTTCTCTCACCTCTCTACCTCCTCCTCTCTCTCTCACCTATCTACCTCCCTCTCTCCCCTCTTTACTTGTTACCCTCTCTCTCTCACCTATCTACCTCCTAGTTTTCCTTTTCCTAGCTTTCCTAGTTTTCCTTTTCCTTTCCAATTTTCCTTTAGATCCCACCAATTTTTCCCTATTTTACTATTTTCCACCTCTCCCCTCATCATTCTTCCCATCAAATTAACTTTCATTTTATCTTGTTCCCATTTCATCCTCCTAATTTATATCCTCATCCCTCTTTGCATGTCCTAGTTTTCTTCTTTCCATTTGCTTTTTCGATAAGGGAGAGGGAGAGGGAGGGAGGAGAGAGAGAGAGAGAGAGAGAGAGAGAGAGAGAGAGAGAGAGAGAGAGAAGTTTAGGGGTAAGGGGTCAGGGTTTAGGGGCATTATTTAGGGTTTATGAGTTTAGGGTTGCTCAGGTTTAGGGTTTAGGATTTAGAGAGAGATAAAGAGAGGGGACTGATAGAGATTGGGAGAGATAGAGGAGATAGAGGGGAGAGATAGGGAGGTAAAGAGTGAGGGACATGTCTAGAGACATAGGGAGAGAGATTAAGAGGTAGAGGAATGATAGAGATAGGTAGATAGGGGAGAGATAGGGAGATAGAGTTTTAGGGTTGCCTAGCTTTAGGGTTTAGGGTTTAGGGGTTTAGGGTTTTGGGTTTATGGGTTTAGAGTTTCTCAAGTTTAGGGTTTATGGTTTAGGGGTTAGGGTTTAGGGGAATTATTTAGGGTTTAGAGGTTAGGGATTAAGGTTTAGAGGTTTAGGGTTTAGGGTTTAGAGAGAGAGGACTAATAGGGAGATATAGAGGAGACCAAGGGGAGAGATAGGAAGATAGAGAGTGAAGGACATGACCAAAGACATAGGGAGAGAGATTGAGAGGTAGAGAGATGATAGAGATAGGGAGATAGGGGAGAGATAGGGAGATCGATATTTTGGTTCCCTTGGGTTTAGGGTTTAGAGGTTTAGGGGTTTATAGTTGCTCAAGTTTAGGGTTTAGGGGTTAAGGTTTAGAGGTTTAGGGTTTAGGGTTTAGAGAGAACTGATACAGAGATATAGAGGAGATCAAGGGGAAAGATAGGGAGATAGAGAGTGAGGGACATGGTCAATGACATAGGGAGAGAGATTGAGAGGTAGAGGGATGATAGAGATAGGGAGATAGAGGTTTAGGGTTGCATGGGTTGAGGGTTTATGGGTTAGGGGTTAGGATTTAGGGGAATTATTTAGGGTTTAGAGGTTTAGGGTTTAGGGGTTCAGGGTTGAAAAAGTTTAGGGTTTAGCAGTTTAGGGTTGGATGTCAGAACCTCTCTCTCTCTCTCTCTCTCTCTCCATAGACAATTCTATAGATTGGAAGTAAGTTAGAGCTATGTCTGAGGATTCTACATTTCAGGTTTGAGCCATTGACATGAAGATATGATTGAGTTGTGTTCACCAGAGTGAAACCTACTTTTTCTGTAAGTTCAATTGGGATAGGAAGAAAGTATTATGCTTTGAATTCCTCTGCAATAAAGTATATGGGTCTACGATTCTAGATGGAAGTCTGGGATAATGATAAGTGTGTACAGTTACAATGGTTCGTGGTTTGGTGGTCAGCAAGCTATCTTTCTCTTATGATAATTGAAGACAGTGAAGTTCATGTGTTCCGGTGAGAAGATTCCTATGGATAAAGTGGTTAAGGTTCGTGTGGTTGCTCCTGATGATTATAGCATTCTTGTGGATGTCTCCTAATCATGTTCCTATCTAGACTTTGGTCCGCATTAAAAAATTGAGATGGTGTGTGAAAAATGTTCCCAGATAATGTAGCGTGTAACCAGTCTTGGCTAACCTGGTTGATCCAAGTGATTGTGGAGATCTCTAAAAGATTACGGAAGTGTGTTGTGGCATGGAAGATCATGTTTGAGTCCCAGCTAAGGCATGGAATGATCCACATTTCATTCCCTTTGCATGATGTTGCAATAGGCCAGGACCTATTTAGTAAATGTTTGTAATATCAACCTTGGAGATTGTTCCAATGGTTGATGATTGTGATGCCAGCCTTGGTGATCATTCCAAGGTTGATGTAGTGTATAAATACTTGTATTTGAGTCATGGAAAAGGTGTCCTTGAGAAAAAATAAAAAGATATTAAAAAAGGTCCAAAGGTAGAGCAGAGAAGAGATAGAGGAAAGAAGAGGAAGAACAAAGCAGAGGAAAAGTAGAGCAGAGGAAGAGCAAAGCAGAGGAATTGTTACTCACAATATAGAAAGGTGTTGATCATAGTAGTGAGTCTGATAGTAAGCTGCCAGTAGGGTTTAACAGTCCTTAGGGTTTAACAACCCTTATTGTAATCTTGCTAGGTTTAGGGTTGAGGCGGTGAGCCTGCTAGAACTAGTTGTTCTTCATGGCAGTAAGCTAGTATGTTTAGGCCCGTGGAATAACCAATCCTAAACATGATTATTTCAAGATTGTAATATATATTGAGAGCTAATCCTCTCTGTGGTTTTTCCCCACCTTTGGGTTTTCCATGTAAATCAGGTGTCTCTTGTGTTTGATGTTGTATCTATGGTTATGTTTTTGATTTCATGCACTCATTGTTAAACTATAATAATTGTGGATAAGTGATGAATGTTTTAATTGCAAAAAGTGTTTAAGTTTTTTGTGACAGCTGATTCACCCCCCCTCTCAGTTGTCTGGCACATATCAAAAATTGGTATCAAAGCCAAGTTCCTCTGAAGAAAGTTTAACAACTTGAGGAAGATCCAAAATGTCTTAAAAGAAGGAAGCGCTGCATTTTGATGGAATGAATTATGTTCTCTGGAAGGCTCGGATGAAAAGCAATCTTCTTTCTCTTGGTTACAAAGTTTGGAAAGTTGTACAAACTGAATACACCATACCTCAAAATGGCCCGATGACTGAAGATGAAATCAAAGAATATGAGATAGATATCAAGGAAAAGGATGCTCTGCTAAGCTCATTAACCAACTCAATATTGACGAAAGTGGTGGATCTTGAAACTACAAATAAGGTATGGGAAAAGTTTAAAAATCTGTATGAAGGAGATAATTTTGTGAAGGAAGCCAAGTTACAAAATCTAAAAGTGAAATATGAAATCTTGAAGATGAATAATGATGAAAACATATTAGCTTTTATGTAAAGAGTTGATGAACTTGTTACAGGGATAAAAGCCATAGGTGGAACTCTAGAAGAAAAGGAAATTGTTATGAAAATTCTTAGCTCTCTACCCAAGTCCTGCTGTCACAAGGTAGCTGCGATTAAATAATTCATGCAAGTAAAAATCATTAACATGGACTAGTTACATGCTAAGCTTACTTCTTTTGAAATGATGGAGTTAGATGATGCTCTACTGAAAGTTGAGATGACCTTCAAAGCTAGTACTCCTGGAAGTACTTCCAGATAAAAAAAGTACAAGGTAGAATTCGATGATGAGTTAGATGAAGCTAAAGCCAACTTTGTGGATACACTACAAAGAGGATCTGGTGAGTATAAAGGCAAACTACCTTTCAAATACTTTTCCTGTGGTAAAGTAGGTCATTTTGCTTCCAGATGTCCTGAAAGAAGTGAAAGAAATAGAAGAAGATATGAGAATAGGCCTAGGACCCAAAAGAAGTGTTATTATGTTGAAGATTTTGATGATGATGAAGTAGTAGATAATGGTGAACCATATAATGCTAATTCCTCTGTAAATGAATGCTTGTTCATTTCTATTAAGGAATATCTTGTGTCTACTAATTCTTCTAGCTATGTGAAGGAAGAAAAACTAGTGGAAAGCGCTTTGGCTGCTTAGGTCATTAAGGACAAGGATGGATGGGTTATTGATAGTGGTTGCTCTCACCACATGACTAGTGACAAAAGTAAGTTTGTAAGTTTGGAAAGATTTGATGGTGGACTGATTAGGTTTGGAGATGATACAGTTGGTAGGATTTGTGTAAAAGGATCTATTTCTTTTGATGACAAGCATAATACTGAAGATGTCTTGTATGTAAAAGGATTAAAGCACAATCTTCTGAGTGTGGGTCAGATGTGTGAAAAGGGCCATGACTTAAGCTTCAAGGAAAATGGATGCAAGATCAGGGAAAGCTCTGGAACAATCATTGCAACTGGTAAGAAGACCAGAGGTAATATCTATCACTTCAAAGGAACCAAGAACTATTTCTTGTTGACTCAGACTGATGAGAGTTGGTTATGGCATAGAAGGTTGTGTCACATAAATTTTGACAATATTATGAAGATAATTACTACACAGATTGTTAGAGATTTGCCTAAGCTTGTGAAACTTCCTAATCCAGTTTGCAAGGAGTGTCAATTTAGGAAATAGATAAGAACAAGTTTCAAAAGAAAGGACCAATCAGTTGGAGGACTACTTGAGCTAGTGCATACAAATTTGTGTGGACCTACCAGAGTAAGAAGTTTGTAAGGAGACAAGTATTTCATGCTACTCATTGATGATTATTCTAGAATGACTTGGGTCACCTTTTTGAAAGAGAAAGCTAAAGCTCTAGATAAATTCAAGGCATTTAAGGCAATGGTTGAAAATGAGATGGATTTGAAAATCAAATGCTTAAGGTCTGATAGAGGAAGATAGTTCACACCAAATAAATTCAATTTCTTTTGTGAAGAACATGGAATAAAGAGACAACTATATGTGCCCAAAACTCCACAACAAAATGGAGTTGTTAAAAGGAAAAGTAGAATAGTTCAAGAAGCTGCTAGAACCATGATGAAGGAAGCTCATCTTTTGGAAGCATATTGGAGAGAGGCAATTCACACTATAATATATATCCTAAAAAGAGTTCAAGTAAAAGGTAACAATTCAAAAACTCCCTATGAATTGTGGCATGGTAGAGTTCCTACTGTAAAATATTTCAAATTTTTTGGTAGCAGATGTTATATCAAAAGAAAAGAAGATTTAGGCAAGTTTGATGCTAGATGTAATGAAGGAATCTTCCTTGGTTACTCCACCAAGAGTAAGGCCTACCGGTACTATAATAAAAGGTTGAATAAGATCATTGGAAGTACAAATGTTAAAGTTGATGAATGTAAGGAAAGGTCTTCAGAATCAAGTGGATATGAGTCAGATGATCCAGATGTTTCAGAAGTGGTGCAGCATGAAGACAACACAGATGAAGAAGAACAAGCTCTAGTAAGTGCTACCAAAACTCCAAGATATGTAAGAATCAATCATTTTGAAAATCAAATCATAGGAGATAAGAGCAAAGGGATCTTAACTAGAAGAAAATATGTAGAGGAACAAGTAAATTTTTGTCTGATTTCCAAGATTGAACCTAAAACTATGGATGAGGCTTGCAAAGATGAGAATTGGATAAAGGCTATGGAAGAGGAATTGATGTAGATAGCGGAGAATCAGACTTGGGATCTTGTTCCCATACCAACAGACAAGAATGTAATTGGTACAAAGTGGGTCTTTAGAAACAAAATGAATGAGAATGGTGAAGTGGTAAGAAACAAAGAAAGGTTGGTATGCAAAGGATATGCTGAAGTTGAAGGAATAGCCTTTGAAGAAACTTTTGTTCCAGTAGCAAGGATTAAAACAATAAGGATGTTTCTAGCTTTTGCAGCACACAAAGATTTCAAGGTTTATCAAATGGCTATGAAGTATGCCTTCTTAAATGGAGAGTTGGAAGAGGAAGTCTATATTGAACAACCAGAAAGATTTTAGTTATCAGAACAAGGGGACATAGTATGCAAATTGAAGAAAGCATTATACGGATTAAAACAAGCTCCCATGGCATGGTATGCATGGTTGGACAGGTACCTGATATAGATAGGGTTTAGCAAAGGTACTACATATAGTAATCTCTACTTCAAGATCAATAATGAACAAACCCTGATTGTTGCAGTTTTTGTTGATGATATTATTTTGGAGGAAATGAAGGCATGTGCTTAGTTTTTGTTGGAGAATGAAATGGAAAATAAATTTGAAATGTCTATGTTTGGAGAGATGAACTTTTTTTTAGGTCTGCAAATAAGTCAATTAGATAAGGGTATCTTCATTTCTCAGTCTAAGTATGTGAAAGAGTTGTTAAACAACTTTGTGATGGAAGACTTTTAAACCAATATGCACACCTATGATAATTGGTTGTAAGTTGAGCAAAGATGATAACTAACCCATGGCAGAACAGAAAAAGTATAGATCTATGATTGGAGGATTACTTTATCTGACTCAAACCAAACCTAACATAATGCATGTAGTGTGTCTTGTGGCAAGATTTTAGGCAGAACCCAAGGAATCACATGTGATGGTAGTCAAAAGAATTCTGAGATATTTAAAAGGCACAATAGATTATGGTTTGTGGCACCCTAAGGACTATGAATTTACTCTCAATGCATATACTGATGCAGATTGGGCCGGAGATGTGGATGACAGAAAAAGTACAAGTGGAGGTGCATTCTTCTTGGGAAAAAGATTAGTATCTTGGCTAAGTAAGAAACATAATTCAATATCCCTGTCTACTGTAGAGGTAGAATACATTGTAGCAGCATGTAGTTGCACTCAAGTGTTATGGATAAAGTAGACTTTGAAGGACATCAAAGTTGAGTATGAAGAACCTATTGCAACTTTTGTGACAACACAAGTGTGATAAACATATCAAAGAACCTAGTGATGCATTCAAGGACCAAGCACACATCCATTAGGTATCATTTCCTAAGAGAAAAAGTGACAGAGAATGAAGTCAAGTTGGAGTATGTTTCTACCAAGGATAAGATTGCAGACATTTTTACCAAGCCTTTGTCTAAGGATACTTTTGAGTATCTCAGAGAAACATTAGGGGTCATCACCCGTCCTACTCTAAACTAAGATGCACTTTGAGTATCTTAGAGAAAAGTTAGGGGTCATCACCCCTCCTGCTCTAAACTAAGATGCACAATAGTGCATCAGTCTGGAGGTGTTCAAAGGTCTAGATTGATGTTTTTAGGGATACTTCTAAGGGGGAGTAGTCAGAGAGTTTAGAAAAGAGATTAGATCAGAGAAAAAGAGTACAAGTATGTGCCCTTTGCCATTGATGTCAAAGGGGGAGAGAAGTCATGTGAAAAAATTAGAGTGCAGATGTATAAAAGAAAGGGGGAGAATTTTGGAGAAAGAAAGAAGTGTAGGTGTGTAAAGAGAAATGGGGAGAATCTTGTCTTGATGTTTGTTGCAGTTTTCACATCATATGTTGCCATCAATGATAAAGGGGGAGATTGTTGCAAGTATGTGCCTAATCAGTGTTGTCATTGATGTCAACATATCCTTGTTGTCATTAGTGTCAACTGTATCTTATTCTATTACTTGTTTAGAAGATTTGTATGTTGAGGATATTGAGAAAATTAGCCTCTCTGGAAGAAAGAAGAGTTACAGAGAAGTGCAGTATAGACAGTGAGTTGTATGCTGAAGAATAGTCCAGTAAACTATTCTGTATTTATTTATGCTTGAAGATCATGGTCTGTGGATTGGAAGTAAGTTAGAGATATGTCTAAGGATGCTACATTATCAGTTTGAGCCATCCACATGAAGATCTGAGTGAGTTGTGTTCACCAGAGTGAAACTTGCTTTTTCTATAAGTTCAATTGGGACAGGAAGAAAGTATTTTTCCTCTGTAGTTCTAGAAAGATGTCAAGGATGATGATAACTACCCTACAGTTGCAATGGTTTGTGGTTTGGTGGTCTGCAGCTATCTTTCTCTTATGACAATTGAAGACAGTGAAGTTCATGTGTTCTAGTGAGAAGATTCCTATGAATAAAGTGGTTAAGATTCGTGCAGTTGCTCTTGATGATTATAGCATGCTTGTGGATGTCTCCTAATCATGTTCCTATCTAGAATTTGGTCCTATGTTAAGAAATTGATATGGTGCGTCAAAATTGTTCCCAGATAATGTAGCGTGTAACCAGTCTTGGCTGACCTGGTTGATCCCAGTGATTGTGGAGATCTCTGAAGATTGTGGAAGTTTGTTGTAGCATGGAAGATTATGTTTGAGTCCTAGCTAAGGCATGGTGTAATCCACATTTCATTCCCTTTGCATGATGTTGCAATAGGTCAAGACCTATTTTGTAAATGTTTGTAATACCGACCTTGGAGATTGTTCCAATGGTTGATGATTGTGATGTAGACCTTATTGATCATTCCAAGGTTGATGTAGTGTATAAATACTTGTAGTTGAGTCATGGAAAAGGTGTCCTTGAGTGAAAATGAAAAGATATTAAGAAAGGTCCAAAGGTAGAGTAAAGAAGAGGCAGAGGAAAGAAGAGGAAGAACAGAGCAGAGGAAAAGTAGAACAGAGGAAGAGCATATCAAAGGAATTGTTACTCATAATATAGAAAGGTGTTGATCATAGTAGTGAGTTTGGAAGTAAGCCGCCAGTAGGGTTTAACAACCCTTATTGTAATTTTTCTAGGTTTAGGGTTGAGGTAGTGAGCCTGCTAGACCTATTTGTTCTTCATGGTAGTAAGCCAGTATTTTTAGGCCCGTGGAGTGACCAAGCCTGAACATCATTATTTCAAGATTGCAATATATATTGAGAGCTAATCCTCTTCGTTGTTTTTCCTGACCTTGGGGTTTTCCACATAAATCTGGTGTCTCTTTTGTTGATGTTGTATCTATGGTTAAGTTTCTGATTTCATGCACTCATTGTTAAACTATAATAATTATGGATAAGTGATGAATGTTTTAATTGTAGAAAGTGTTTAAGTTTTTGTGACAACTGATTCACCCCCCCTCTCAGTTTTCTAGTGCATATCAACACTCTCTACCTCCCTCCCGACTTTCCATGCACTTAAAACACTTATAAATTTCCATGCATGACAACACTTAAAACTTTCCATGGATGAGAAAACACACTTGCGTTATAACATGAGCACGTTTTGGTAAACCAAAAGAATAGACAAAAAACATGTAGGATTTGTGATTGAGACCCACATGCTCTTTTATTCCCTGCTTTTCATGCATTATCAGACAAAAAAATGCTTTTTCACGGTGTTGACATTTTGACAATCATTGTTTACTTAATCCACCACCTTTTCTTGGTTTTTAAATGTAGAAGTAAATTAGATGCTTTTAGATAGAATTTGATTATTTAAACTAATAGTTTCATGTTTCATATTGTTTTAATGCTAATTTTCATGCATTTAGATTGAATTTGATGATATATATTTGTTTTTTTCATAAATTTGACTAATTCTATTAGAGTTATATAGAATTCGACATTGAATACGAAGGAACATGCCAAAATGCTCATTTTTTGAGGATTTTGAAGCCAAATTTTTGAGGATTGGGCAACTCAAATTTTGAAATCTAAGGTATGTTATTTATGTATTCATTTACTTGACTTTATGATCATGTTAAAGCATGAGATCTCTTATAGGATAGTCTTGAGGGAAGTGAGAGGATTATCGTTTTGACATGTTAAATTATCATGACAAAGTGTAAATTTATATTTATTTGAGATAAAAATCTATGATAACAAGCCATATTCACCATGGGAAGGAAATAATCTAGATAGTATTGGTATATATTTATGAAGGGAGTCTTATCAACATTCAAGGATAATCCTAAACTAGAGCAAGGTAGTGGAAACACTTTGATAGTGGAGTAGATGTGCAATCATGTTGCTATTATCCTTATTCAAACACTAACCTAAACAATTAGAAGGATACTAAGGGAAATCATGTTAGTCAAAGAATTATCATCATGCTAAAATCAAGCTAAGGATTGTCACTTGAGCATACTCACTTGCAATAACTATCATATCTGCCTGAAGACTATTATACAACTTGAAATGAATGGGACACTTGGAGTACAAAAAAAGAGCTCCCCTAGAATTTACCCACCCACCTCAACATATTGGTGTAGTTGGTTTAGCCCCAGAAAGAGCAAAAAGAAAAATATGGCTCCTAGCAAGGTTGTGTTGCATGAAACTGAAGTATTTTGCAAGAATGCATTTAATTTTGGCACGGTTGAATGGATTGGAGTTGACCAAAACTGAGAGAGGTTATTGTGGACATAACCCACATGCACTTGTATGTTTGAAAGGAACATTACCAGCAACCACAAATTTTGAGAACTGCTCCGTCAAAGTTTGGCAATTTTTTTCTCTTAGGGATCTTAAGTGGCTTTGTTGGTAGCTTGCAACCAGGAATGGCTGAGACACTTGGTGCATGAAATGATACTTCCCCTAGAATTTACACACCCACCCAAATGCATTGGTGCAATTGGTTCGGCCCCACGACAAGAAGAATGAAAATATGGCTTCTAGTAAGGTTGTGTTGCATGAAACTAAAGCATTTTGCAATAATGTATGTAATTTCATCATGGTCAAATGGATTGGAGTTGACCAAAACCAAGAGAGGTTATTGTGGACAAACCCCGCATGCACCTATAGGTCTGAATAGAACATTTTGAGCTACCATGAATTCTGAGAACTACTCTGTCAAAGTTTGGCAATGTTTTCTCTTAGAGATCTTAAGTAACTTTGTCGATAGCCTGCAACTAGGAATGACTGAGACACTTGGTACACAAAATGAGACCTCCCTCAGCATTTACTAGCTCACCTTGATGTATTGGAATAGTCAATTTGGTCCCGCGATGAGCAGAACAAAAAAATATGGCTCCTGGCAAGGTTGTGATGCATGAAACTAAAGTATTTTACAAGAATGCAACTAATTTTGGAATGGTCAAACGGATTGGATTTGACCAAAACTGAGAAAGGTTATTATGGATGGACCCCACATGCACCTGTATGTATAAATGAAACATTCCCATCTACCACAAATTTTGAGAACTACTCTGTCAAAGTTTGGTAGTTTCTTGCTTTTAGGGATCTTAAGTGACTTTGTCAATAGACTACAGTCAGGAATGACTGAGACACTTGGCACAGACTTTCATTTTATCATTCTTCCCATCAAATTAACTTTCATTTTATCTTGTTCCCATTTCATCCTCCTAATTTATATCCTCATCCCTCTTTGCATGTCCTAGTTTTCTTCTTTCCATTTGCTTTTTCGATAAGGGAGAGGGAGAGGGAGGGAGGAGAGAGAGAGAGAGAGAGAGAGAGAGAGAGAGAGAGAGAGAGAGAGAGAGAGAGAGAGAGAGAGAGAAGTTTAGGGGTAAGGGGTCAGGGTTTAGGGGCATTATTTAGGGTTTATGAGTTTAGGGTTGCTCAGGTTTAGGGTTTAGGATTTAGAGAGAGATAAAGAGAGGGGACTGATAGAGATTGGGAGAGATAGAGGAGATAGAGGGGAGAGATAGGGAGGTAAAGAGTGAGGGACATGTCTAGAGACATAGGGAGAGAGATTAAGAGGTAGAGGAATGATAGAGATAGGTAGATAGGGGAGAGATAGGGAGATAGAGTTTTAGGGTTGCCTAGCTTTAGGGTTTAGGGTTTAGGGGTTTAGGGTTTTGGGTTTATGGGTTTAGAGTTTCTCAAGTTTAGGGTTTATGGTTTAGGGGTTAGGGTTTAGGGGAATTATTTAGGGTTTAGAGGTTAGGGATTAAGGTTTAGAGGTTTAGGGTTTAGGGTTTAGAGAGAGAGGACTAATAGGGAGATATAGAGGAGACCAAGGGGAGAGATAGGAAGATAGAGAGTGAAGGACATGACCAAAGACATAGGGAGAGAGATTGAGAGGTAGAGAGATGATAGAGATAGGGAGATAGGGGAGAGATAGGGAGATCGATATTTTGGTTCCCTTGGGTTTAGGGTTTAGAGGTTTAGGGGTTTATAGTTGCTCAAGTTTAGGGTTTAGGGGTTAAGGTTTAGAGGTTTAGGGTTTAGGGTTTAGAGAGAACTGATACAGAGATATAGAGGAGATCAAGGGGAAAGATAGGGAGATAGAGAGTGAGGGACATGGTCAATGACATAGGGAGAGAGATTGAGAGGTAGAGGGATGATAGAGATAGGGAGATAGAGGTTTAGGGTTGCATGGGTTGAGGGTTTATGGGTTAGGGGTTAGGATTTAGGGGAATTATTTAGGGTTTAGAGGTTTAGGGTTTAGGGGTTCAGGGTTGAAAAAGTTTAGGGTTTAGCAGTTTAGGGTTGGATGTCAGAACCTCTCTCTCTCTCTCTCTCTCTCCATAGACAATTCTATAGATTGGAAGTAAGTTAGAGCTATGTCTGAGGATTCTACATTTCAGGTTTGAGCCATTGACATGAAGATATGATTGAGTTGTGTTCACCAGAGTGAAACCTACTTTTTCTGTAAGTTCAATTGGGATAGGAAGAAAGTATTATGCTTTGAATTCCTCTGCAATAAAGTATATGGGTCTACGATTCTAGATGGAAGTCTGGGATAATGATAAGTGTGTACAGTTACAATGGTTCGTGGTTTGGTGGTCAGCAAGCTATCTTTCTCTTATGATAATTGAAGACAGTGAAGTTCATGTGTTCCGGTGAGAAGATTCCTATGGATAAAGTGGTTAAGGTTCGTGTGGTTGCTCCTGATGATTATAGCATTCTTGTGGATGTCTCCTAATCATGTTCCTATCTAGACTTTGGTCCGCATTAAAAAATTGAGATGGTGTGTGAAAAATGTTCCCAGATAATGTAGCGTGTAACCAGTCTTGGCTAACCTGGTTGATCCAAGTGATTGTGGAGATCTCTAAAAGATTACGGAAGTGTGTTGTGGCATGGAAGATCATGTTTGAGTCCCAGCTAAGGCATGGAATGATCCACATTTCATTCCCTTTGCATGATGTTGCAATAGGCCAGGACCTATTTAGTAAATGTTTGTAATATCAACCTTGGAGATTGTTCCAATGGTTGATGATTGTGATGCCAGCCTTGGTGATCATTCCAAGGTTGATGTAGTGTATAAATACTTGTATTTGAGTCATGGAAAAGGTGTCCTTGAGAAAAAATAAAAAGATATTAAGAAAGGTCCAAAGGTAGAGCAGAGAAGAGATAGAGGAAAGAAGAGGAAGAACAAAGCAGAGGAAAAGTAGAGCAGAGGAAGAGCAAAGCAGAGGAATTGTTACTCACAATATAGAAAGGTGTTGATCATAGTAGTGAGTCTGATAGTAAGCTGCCAGTAGGGTTTAACAGTCCTTAGGGTTTAACAACCCTTATTGTAATCTTGCTAGGTTTAGGGTTGAGGCGGTGAGCCTGCTAGAACTAGTTGTTCTTCATGGCAGTAAGCTAGTATGTTTAGGCCCGTGGAATAACCAATCCTAAACATGATTATTTCAAGATTGTAATATATATTGAGAGCTAATCCTCTCTGTGGTTTTTCCCCACCTTTGGGTTTTCCATGTAGATCAGGTGTCTCTTGTGTTTGATGTTGTATCTATGGTTATGTTTTTGATTTCATGCACTCATTGTTAAACTATAATAATTGTGGATAAGTGATGAATGTTTTAATTGCAAAAAGTGTTTAAGTTTTTTGTGACAGCTGATTCACCCCCCCTCTCAGTTGTCTGGCACATATCAAAAATTGGTATCAAAGCCAAGTTCCTCTGAAGAAAGTTTAACAACTTGAGGAAGATCCAAAATGTCTTAAAAGAAGGAAGCGCTGCATTTTGATGGAATGAATTATGTTCTCTGGAAGGCTCGGATGAAAAGCAATCTTCTTTCTCTTGGTTACAAAGTTTGGAAAGTTGTACAAACTGAATACACCATACCTCAAAATGGCCCGATGACTGAAGATGAAATCAAAGAATATGAGATAGATATCAAGGAAAAGGATGCTCTGCTAAGCTCATTAACCAACTCAATATTGACGAAAGTGGTGGATCTTGAAACTACAAATAAGGTATGGGAAAAGTTTAAAAATCTGTATGAAGGAGATAATTTTGTGAAGGAAGCCAAGTTACAAAATCTAAAAGTGAAATATGAAATCTTGAAGATGAATAATGATGAAAACATATTAGCTTTTATGTAAAGAGTTGATGAACTTGTTACAGGGATAAAAGCCATAGGTGGAACTCTAGAAGAAAAGGAAATTGTTATGAAAATTCTTAGCTCTCTACCCAAGTCCTGCTGTCACAAGGTAGCTGCGATTAAATAATTCATGCAAGTAAAAATCATTAACATGGACTAGTTACATGCTAAGCTTACTTCTTTTGAAATGATGGAGTTAGATGATGCTCTACTGAAAGTTGAGATGACCTTCAAAGCTAGTACTCCTGGAAGTACTTCCAGATAAAAAAAGTACAAGGTAGAATTCGATGATGAGTTAGATGAAGCTAAAGCCAACTTTGTGGATACACTACAAAGAGGATCTGGTGAGTATAAAGGCAAACTACCTTTCAAATACTTTTCCTGTGGTAAAGTAGGTCATTTTGCTTCCAGATGTCCTGAAAGAAGTGAAAGAAATAGAAGAAGATATGAGAATAGGCCTAGGACCCAAAAGAAGTGTTATTATGTTGAAGATTTTGATGATGATGAAGTAGTAGATAATGGTGAACCATATAATGCTAATTCCTCTGTAAATGAATGCTTGTTCATTTCTATTAAGGAATATCTTGTGTCTACTAATTCTTCTAGCTATGTGAAGGAAGAAAAACTAGTGGAAAGCGCTTTGGCTGCTTAGGTCATTAAGGACAAGGATGGATGGGTTATTGATAGTGGTTGCTCTCACCACATGACTAGTGACAAAAGTAAGTTTGTAAGTTTGGAAAGATTTGATGGTGGACTGATTAGGTTTGGAGATGATACAGTTGGTAGGATTTGTGTAAAAGGATCTATTTCTTTTGATGACAAGCATAATACTGAAGATGTCTTGTATGTAAAAGGATTAAAGCACAATCTTCTGAGTGTGGGTCAGATGTGTGAAAAGGGCCATGACTTAAGCTTCAAGGAAAATGGATGCAAGATCAGGGAAAGCTCTGGAACAATCATTGCAACTGGTAAGAAGACCAGAGGTAATATCTATCACTTCAAAGGAACCAAGAACTATTTCTTGTTGACTCAGACTGATGAGAGTTGGTTATGGCATAGAAGGTTGTGTCACATAAATTTTGACAATATTATGAAGATAATTACTACACAGATTGTTAGAGATTTGCCTAAGCTTGTGAAACTTCCTAATCCAGTTTGCAAGGAGTGTCAATTTAGGAAATAGATAAGAACAAGTTTCAAAAGAAAGGACCAATCAGTTGGAGGACTACTTGAGCTAGTGCATACAAATTTGTGTGGACCTACCAGAGTAAGAAGTTTGTAAGGAGACAAGTATTTCATGCTACTCATTGATGATTATTCTAGAATGACTTGGGTCACCTTTTTGAAAGAGAAAGCTAAAGCTCTAGATAAATTCAAGGCATTTAAGGCAATGGTTGAAAATGAGATGGATTTGAAAATCAAATGCTTAAGGTCTGATAGAGGAAGATAGTTCACACCAAATAAATTCAATTTCTTTTGTGAAGAACATGGAATAAAGAGACAACTATATGTGCCCAAAACTCCACAACAAAATGGAGTTGTTAAAAGGAAAAGTAGAATAGTTCAAGAAGCTGCTAGAACCATGATGAAGGAAGCTCATCTTTTGGAAGCATATTGGAGAGAGGCAATTCACACTATAATATATATCCTAAAAAGAGTTCAAGTAAAAGGTAACAATTCAAAAACTCCCTATGAATTGTGGCATGGTAGAGTTCCTACTGTAAAATATTTCAAATTTTTTGGTAGCAGATGTTATATCAAAAGAAAAGAAGATTTAGGCAAGTTTGATGCTAGATGTAATGAAGGAATCTTCCTTGGTTACTCCACCAAGAGTAAGGCCTACCGGTACTATAATAAAAGGTTGAATAAGATCATTGGAAGTACAAATGTTAAAGTTGATGAATGTAAGGAAAGGTCTTCAGAATCAAGTGGATATGAGTCAGATGATCCAGATGTTTCAGAAGTGGTGCAGCATGAAGACAACACAGATGAAGAAGAACAAGCTCTAGTAAGTGCTACCAAAACTCCAAGATATGTAAGAATCAATCATTTTGAAAATCAAATCATAGGAGATAAGAGCAAAGGGATCTTAACTAGAAGAAAATATGTAGAGGAACAAGTAAATTTTTGTCTGATTTCCAAGATTGAACCTAAAACTATGGATGAGGCTTGCAAAGATGAGAATTGGATAAAGGCTATGGAAGAGGAATTGATGTAGATAGCGGAGAATCAGACTTGGGATCTTGTTCCCATACCAACAGACAAGAATGTAATTGGTACAAAGTGGGTCTTTAGAAACAAAATGAATGAGAATGGTGAAGTGGTAAGAAACAAAGAAAGGTTGGTATGCAAAGGATATGCTGAAGTTGAAGGAATAGCCTTTGAAGAAACTTTTGTTCCAGTAGCAAGGATTAAAACAATAAGGATGTTTCTAGCTTTTGCAGCACACAAAGATTTCAAGGTTTATCAAATGGCTATGAAGTATGCCTTCTTAAATGGAGAGTTGGAAGAGGAAGTCTATATTGAACAACCAGAAAGATTTTAGTTATCAGAACAAGGGGACATAGTATGCAAATTGAAGAAAGCATTATACAGATTAAAACAAGCTCCCATGGCATGGTATGCATGGTTGGACAGGTACCTGATATAGATAGGGTTTAGCAAAGGTACTACATATAGTAATCTCTACTTCAAGATCAATAATGAACAAACCCTGATTGTTGCAGTTTTTGTTGATGATATTATTTTGGAGGAAATGAAGGCATGTGCTTAGTTTTTGTTGGAGAATGAAATGGAAAATAAATTTGAAATGTCTATGTTTGGAGAGATGAACTTTTTTTTAGGTCTACAAATAAGTCAATTAGATAAGGGTATCTTCATTTCTCAGTCTAAGTATGTGAAAGAGTTGTTAAACAACTTTGTGATGGAAGACTCTAAACCAATATGCACACCTATGATAATTGGTTGTAAGTTGAGCAAAGATGATAACTAACCCATGGCAGAACAGAAAAAGTATAGATCTATGATTGGAGGATTACTTTATCTGACTCAAACCAAACCTAACATAATGCATGTAGTGTGTCTTGTGGCAAGATTTTAGGCAGAACCCAAGGAATCACATGTGATGGTAGTCAAAAGAATTCTGAGATATTTAAAAGGCACAATAGATTATGGTTTGTGGCACCCTAAGGACTATGAATTTACTCTCAATGCATATACTGATGCAGATTGGGCCGGAGATGTGGATGACAGAAAAAGTACAAGTGGAGGTGCATTCTTCTTGGGAAAAAGATTAGTATCTTGGCTAAGTAAGAAACATAATTCAATATCCCTGTCTACTGTAGAGGTAGAATACATTGTAGCAGCATGTAGTTGCACTCAAGTGTTATGGATAAAGTAGACTTTGAAGGACATCAAAGTTGAGTATGAAGAACCTATTGCAACTTTTGTGACAACACAAGTGTGATAAACATATCAAAGAACCTAGTGATGCATTCAAGGACCAAGCACACATCCATTAGGTATCATTTCCTAAGAGAAAAAGTGACAGAGAATGAAGTCAAGTTGGAGTATGTTTCTACCAAGGATAAGATTGCAGACATTTTTACCAAGCCTTTGTCTAAGGATACTTTTGAGTATCTCAGAGAAACATTAGGGGTCATCACCCGTCCTACTCTAAACTAAGATGCACTTTGAGTATCTTAGAGAAAAGTTAGGGGTCATCACCCCTCCTGCTCTAAACTAAGATGCACAATAGTGCATCAGTCTGGAGGTGTTCAAAGGTCTAGATTGATGTTTTTAGGGATACTTCTAAGGGGGAGTAGTCAGAGAGTTTAGAAAAGAGATTAGATCAGAGAAAAAGAGTACAAGTATGTGCCCTTTGCCATTGATGTCAAAGGGGGAGAGAAGTCATGTGAAAAAATTAGAGTGCAGATGTATAAAAGAAAGGGGGAGAATTTTGGAGAAAGAAAGAAGTGTAGGTGTGTAAAGAGAAATGGGGAGAATCTTGTCTTGATGTTTGTTGCAGTTTTCACATCATATGTTGCCATCAATGATAAAGGGGGAGATTGTTGCAAGTATGTGCCTAATCAGTGTTGTCATTGATGTCAACATATCCTTGTTGTCATTAGTGTCAACTGTATCTTATTCTATTACTTGTTTAGAAGATTTGTATGTTGAGGATATTGAGAAAATTAGCCTCTCTGGAAGAAAGAAGTGAGTTACAGAGAAGTGCAGTATAGACAGTGAGTTGTATGCTGAAGAATAGTCCAGTAAACTATTCTATATTTATTTATGCTTGAAGATCATGGTCTGTGGATTGGAAGTAAGTTAGAGATATGTCTAAGGATGCTACATTATCAGTTTGAGCCATCCACATGAAGATCTGAGTGAGTTGTGTTCACCAGAGTGAAACTTGCTTTTTCTATAAGTTCAATTGGGACAGGAAGAAAGTATTTTTCTCTGTAGTTCTAGAAAGATGTCAAGGATGATGATAACTACCTACAGTTGCAATGGTTTGTGGTTTGGTGGTCTGCAGCTATCTTTCTCTTATGACAATTGAAGACAGTGAAGTTCATGTGTTCTAGTGAGAAGATTCCTATGAATAAAGTGGTTAAGATTCGTGCAGTTGCTCTTGATGATTATAGCATGCTTGTGGATGTCTCCTAATCATGTTCCTATCTAGAATTTGGTCTATGTTAAGAAATTGATATGGTGCGTCAAAATTGTTCCCAGATAATGTAGCGTGTAACCAGTCTTGGCTGACCTGGTTGATCCCAGTGATTGTGGAGATCTCTGGAAGATTGTGGAAGTTTGTTGTAGCATGGAAGATTATGTTTGAGTCCTAGCTAAGGCATGGTGTAATCCACATTTCATTCCCTTTGCATGATGTTGCAATAGGTCAAGACCTATTTTGTAAATGTTTGTAATACCGACCTTGGAGATTGTTCCAATGGTTGATGATTGTGATGTAGACCTTATTGATCATTCCAAGGTTGATGTAGTGTATAAATACTTGTAGTTGAGTCATGGAAAAGGTGTCCTTGAGTGAAAATGAAAAGATATTAAGAAAGGTCCAAAGGTAGAGTAAAGAAGAGGCAGAGGAAAGAAGAGGAAGAACAGAGCAGAGGAAAAGTAGAACAGAGGAAGAGCATATCAAAGGAATTGTTACTCATAATATAGAAAGGTGTTGATCATAGTAGTGAGTTTGGAAGTAAGCCGCCAGTAGGGTTTAACAACCCTTATTGTAATTTTTCTAGGTTTAGGGTTGAGGTAGTGAGCCTGCTAGACCTATTTGTTCTTCATGGTAGTAAGCCAGTATTTTTAGGCCCGTGGAGTGACCAAGCCTGAACATCATTATTTCAAGATTGCAATATATATTGAGAGCTAATCCTCTTCGTTGTTTTTCCTGACCTTGGGGTTTTCCACATAAATCTGGTGTCTCTTTTGTTTGATGTTGTATCTATGGTTAAGTTTCTGATTTCATGCACTCATTGTTAAACTATAATAATTATGGATAAGTGATGAATGTTTTAATTGTAGAAAGTGTTTAAGTTTTTGTGACAACTGATTCACCCCCCCTCTCAGTTTTCTAGTGCATATCAACACTCTCTACCTCCCTCCCGACTTTCCATGCACTTAAAACACTTATAAATTTCCATGCATGACAACACTTAAAACTTTCCATGGATGAGAAAACACACTTGCGTTATAACATGAGCACGTTTTGGTAAACCAAAAGAATAGACAAAAAACATGTAGGATTTGTGATTGAGACCCACATGCTCTTTTATTCCCTGCTTTTCATGCATTATCAGACAAAAAAATGCTTTTTCACGGTGTTGACATTTTGACAATCATTGTTTACTTAATCCACCACCTTTTCTTGGTTTTTAAATGTAGAAGTAAATTAGATGCTTTTAGATAGAATTTGATTATTTAAACTAATAGTTTCATGTTTCATATTGTTTTAATGCTAATTTTCATGCATTTAGATTGAATTTGATGATATATATTTGTTTTTTTCATAAATTTGACTAATTCTATTAGAGTTATATAGAATTCGACATTGAATACGAAGGAACATGCCAAAATGCTCAATTTTTTGAGGATTTTGAAGCCAAATTTTTGAGGATTGGGCAACTCAAATTTTGAAATCTAAGGTATGTTATTTATGTATTCATTTACTTGACTTTATGATCATGTTAAAGCATGAGATCTCTTATAGGATAGTCTTGAGGGAAGTGAGAGGATTATCGTTTTGACATGTTAAATTATCATGACAAAGTGTAAATTTATATTTATTTGAGATAAAAATCTATGATAACAAGCCATATCACCATGGGAAGGAAATAATCTAGATAGTATTGGTATATATTTATGAAGGGAGTCTTATCAACATTCAAGGATAATCCTAAACTAGAGCAAGGTAGTGGAAACACTTTGATAGTGGAGTAGATGTGCAATCATGTTGCTATTATCCTTATTCAAACACTAACCTAAACAATTAGAAGGATACTAAGGGAAATCATGTTAGTCAAAGAATTATCATCATGCTAAAATCAAGCTAAGGATTGTCACTTGAGCATACTCACTTGCAATAACTATCATATCTGCCTGAAGACTATTATACAACTTGAAATGAATGGGACACTTGGAGTACAAAAAAAGAGCTCCCCTAGAATTTACCCACCCACCTCAACATATTGGTGTAGTTGGTTTAGCCCCAGAAAGAGCAAAAAGAAAAATATGGCTCCTAGCAAGGTTGTGTTGCATGAAACTGAAGTATTTTGCAAGAATGCATTTAATTTTGGCACGGTTGAATGGATTGGAGTTGACCAAAACTGAGAGAGGTTATTGTGGACATAACCCACATGCACTTGTATGTTTGAAAGGAACATTACCAGCAACCACAAATTTTGAGAACTGCTCCGTCAAAGTTTGGCAATTTTTTTCTCTTAGGGATCTTAAGTGGCTTTGTTGGTAGCTTGCAACCAGGAATGGCTGAGACACTTGGTGCATGAAATGATACTTCCCCTAGAATTTACACACCCACCCAAATGCATTGGTGCAATTGGTTCGGCCCCACGACAAGAAGAATGAAAATATGGCTTCTAGTAAGGTTGTGTTGCATGAAACTAAAGCATTTTGCAATAATGTATGTAATTTCATCATGGTCAAATGGATTGGAGTTGACCAAAACCAAGAGAGGTTATTGTGGACAAACCCCGCATGCACCTATAGGTCTGAATAGAACATTTTGAGCTACCATGAATTCTGAGAACTACTCTGTCAAAGTTTGGCAATGTTTTCTCTTAGAGATCTTAAGTAACTTTGTCGATAGCCTGCAACTAGGAATGACTGAGACACTTGGTACACAAAATGAGACCTCCCTCAGCATTTACTAGCTCACCTTGATGTATTGGAATAGTCAATTTGGTCCCGCGATGAGCAGAACAAAAAAATATGGCTCCTGGCAAGGTTGTGATGCATGAAACTAAAGTATTTTACAAGAATGCAACTAATTTTGGAATGGTCAAACGGATTGGATTTGACCAAAACTGAGAAAGGTTATTATGGATGGACCCCACATGCACCTGTATGTATAAATGAAACATTCCCATCTACCACAAATTTTGAGAACTACTCTGTCAAAGTTTGGTAGTTTCTTGCTTTTAGGGATCTTAAGTGACTTTGTCAATAGACTACAGTCAGGAATGACTGAGACACTTGGCACAGACTTTCATTTTATCATTCTTCCCATCAAATTAACTTTCATTTTATCTTGTTCCCATTTCATCCTCCTAATTTATATCCTCATCCCTCTTTGCATGTCCTAGTTTTCTTCTTTCCATTTGCTTTTTCGATAAGGGAGAGGGAGAGGGAGGGAGGAGAGAGAGAGAGAGAGAGAGAGAGAGAGAGAGAGAGAGAGAGAGAGAGAGAGAGAGAGAGAAGTTTAGGGGTAAGGGGTCAGGGTTTAGGGGCATTATTTAGGGTTTATGAGTTTAGGGTTGCTCAGGTTTAGGGTTTAGGATTTAGAGAGAGATAAAGAGAGGGGACTGATAGAGATTGGGAGAGATAGAGGAGATAGAGGGGAGAGATAGGGAGGTAAAGAGTGAGGGACATGTCTAGAGACATAGGGAGAGAGATTAAGAGGTAGAGGAATGATAGAGATAGGTAGATAGGGGAGAGATAGGGAGATAGAGTTTTAGGGTTGCCTAGCTTTAGGGTTTAGGGTTTAGGGGTTTAGGGTTTTGGGTTTATGGGTTTAGAGTTTCTCAAGTTTAGGGTTTATGGTTTAGGGGTTAGGGTTTAGGGGAATTATTTAGGGTTTAGAGGTTAGGGATTAAGGTTTAGAGGTTTAGGGTTTAGGGTTTAGAGAGAGAGGACTAATAGGGAGATATAGAGGAGACCAAGGGGAGAGATAGGAAGATAGAGAGTGAAGGACATGACCAAAGACATAGGGAGAGAGATTGAGAGGTAGAGAGATGATAGAGATAGGGAGATAGGGGAGAGATAGGGAGATCGATATTTTGGTTCCCTTGGGTTTAGGGTTTAGAGGTTTAGGGGTTTATAGTTGCTCAAGTTTAGGGTTTAGGGGTTAAGGTTTAGAGGTTTAGGGTTTAGGGTTTAGAGAGAACTGATACAGAGATATAGAGGAGATCAAGGGGAAAGATAGGGAGATAGAGAGTGAGGGACATGGTCAATGACATAGGGAGAGAGATTGAGAGGTAGAGGGATGATAGAGATAGGGAGATAGAGGTTTAGGGTTGCATGGGTTGAGGGTTTATGGGTTAGGGGTTAGGATTTAGGGGAATTATTTAGGGTTTAGAGGTTTAGGGTTTAGGGGTTCAGGGTTGAAAAAGTTTAGGGTTTAGCAGTTTAGGGTTGGATGTCAGAACCTCTCTCTCTCTCTCTCTCTCTCTCTCCATAGACAATTCTATAGATTGGAAGTAAGTTAGAGCTATGTCTGAGGATTCTACATTTCAGGTTTGAGCCATTGACATGAAGATATGATTGAGTTGTGTTCACCAGAGTGAAACCTACTTTTTCTGTAAGTTCAATTGGGATAGGAAGAAAGTATTATGCTTTGAATTCCTCTGCAATAAAGTATATGGGTCTACGATTCTAGATGGAAGTCTGGGATAATGATAAGTGTGTACAGTTACAATGGTTCGTGGTTTGGTGGTCAGCAAGCTATCTTTCTCTTATGATAATTGAAGACAGTGAAGTTCATGTGTTCCGGTGAGAAGATTCCTATGGATAAAGTGGTTAAGGTTCGTGTGGTTGCTCCTGATGATTATAGCATTCTTGTGGATGTCTCCTAATCATGTTCCTATCTAGACTTTGGTCCGCATTAAAAAATTGAGATGGTGTGTGAAAAATGTTCCCAGATAATGTAGCGTGTAACCAGTCTTGGCTAACCTGGTTGATCCAAGTGATTGTGGAGATCTCTAAAAGATTACGGAAGTGTGTTGTGGCATGGAAGATCATGTTTGAGTCCCAGCTAAGGCATGGAATGATCCACATTTCATTCCCTTTGCATGATGTTGCAATAGGCCAGGACCTATTTAGTAAATGTTTGTAATATCAACCTTGGAGATTGTTCCAATGGTTGATGATTGTGATGCCAGCCTTGGTGATCATTCCAAGGTTGATGTAGTGTATAAATACTTGTATTTGAGTCATGGAAAAGGTGTCCTTGAGAAAAAATAAAAAGATATTAAGAAAGGTCCAAAGGTAGAGCAGAGAAGAGATAGAGGAAAGAAGAGGAAGAACAAAGCAGAGGAAAAGTAGAGCAGAGGAAGAGCAAAGCAGAGGAATTGTTACTCACAATATAGAAAGGTGTTGATCATAGTAGTGAGTCTGATAGTAAGCTGCCAATAGGGTTTAACAGTCCTTAGGGTTTAACAACCCTTATTGTAATCTTGCTAGGTTTAGGGTTGAGGCGGTGAGCCTGCTAGAACTAGTTGTTCTTCATGGCAGTAAGCTAGTATGTTTAGGCCCGTGGAATAACCAATCCTAAACATGATTATTTCAAGATTGTAATATATATTGAGAGCTAATCCTCTCTGTGGTTTTTCCCCACCTTTGGGTTTTCCATGTAGATCAGGTGTCTCTTGTGTTTGATGTTGTATCTATGGTTATGTTTTTGATTTCATGCACTCATTGTTAAACTATAATAATTGTGGATAAGTGATGAATGTTTTAATTGCAAAAAGTGTTTAAGTTTTTTGTGACAGCTGATTCACCCCCCCTCTCAGTTGTCTGGCACATATCAAAAATTGGTATCAAAGCCAAGTTCCTCTGAAGAAAGTTTAACAACTTGAGGAAGATCCAAAATGTCTTAAAAGAAGGAAGCGCTGCATTTTGATGGAATGAATTATGTTCTCTGGAAGGCTCGGATGAAAAGCAATCTTCTTTCTCTTGGTTACAAAGTTTGGAAAGTTGTACAAACTGAATACACCATACCTCAAAATGGCCCGATGACTGAAGATGAAATCAAAGAATATGAGATAGATATCAAGGAAAAGGATGCTCTGCTAAGCTCATTAACCAACTCAATATTGACGAAAGTGGTGGATCTTGAAACTACAAATAAGGTATGGGAAAAGTTTAAAAATCTGTATGAAGGAGATAATTTTGTGAAGGAAGCCAAGTTACAAAATCTAAAAGTGAAATATGAAATCTTGAAGATGAATAATGATGAAAACATATTAGCTTTTATGTAAAGAGTTGATGAACTTGTTACAAGGATAAAAGCCATAGGTGGAACTCTAGAAGAAAAGGAAATTGTTATGAAAATTCTTAGCTCTCTACCCAAGTCCTGCTGTCACAAGGTAGCTGCGATTAAATAATTCATGCAAGTAAAAATCATTAACATGGACTAGTTACATGCTAAGCTTACTTCTTTTGAAATGATGGAGTTAGATGATGCTCTACTGAAAGTTGAGATGACCTTCAAAGCTAGTACTCCTGGAAGTACTTCCAGATAAAAAAAGTACAAGGTAGAATTCGATGATGAGTTAGATGAAGCTAAAGCCAACTTTGTGGATACACTACAAAGAGGATCTGGTGAGTATAAAGGCAAACTACCTTTCAAATACTTTTCCTGTGGTAAAGTAGGTCATTTTGCTTCCAGATGTCCTGAAAGAAGTGAAAGAAATAGAAGAAGATATGAGAATAGGCCTAGGACCCAAAAGAAGTGTTATTATGTTGAAGATTTTGATGATGATGAAGTAGTAGATAATGGTGAACCATATAATGCTAATTCCTCTGTAAATGAATGCTTGTTCATTTCTATTAAGGAATATCTTGTGTCTACTAATTCTTCTAGCTATGTGAAGGAAGAAAAACTAGTGGAAAGCGCTTTGGCTGCTTAGGTCATTAAGGACAAGGATGGATGGGTTATTGATAGTGGTTGCTCTCACCACATGACTAGTGACAAAAGTAAGTTTGTAAGTTTGGAAAGATTTGATGGTGGACTGATTAGGTTTGGAGATGATACAGTTGGTAGGATTTGTGTAAAAGGATCTATTTCTTTTGATGACAAGCATAATACTGAAGATGTCTTGTATGTAAAAGGATTAAAGCACAATCTTCTGAGTGTGGGTCAGATGTGTGAAAAGGGCCATGACTTAAGCTTCAAGGAAAATGGATGCAAGATCAGGGAAAGCTCTGGAACAATCATTGCAACTGGTAAGAAGACCAGAGGTAATATCTATCACTTCAAAGGAACCAAGAACTATTTCTTGTTGACTCAGACTGATGAGAGTTGGTTATGGCATAGAAGGTTGTGTCACATAAATTTTGACAATATTATGAAGATAATTACTACACAGATTGTTAGAGATTTGCCTAAGCTTGTGAAACTTCCTAATCCAGTTTGCAAGGAGTGTCAATTTAGGAAATAGATAAGAACAAGTTTCAAAAGAAAGGACCAATCAGTTGGAGGACTACTTGAGCTAGTGCATACAAATTTGTGTGGACCTACCAGAGTAAGAAGTTTGTAAGGAGACAAGTATTTCATGCTACTCATTGATGATTATTCTAGAATGACTTGGGTCACCTTTTTGAAAGAGAAAGCTAAAGCTCTAGATAAATTCAAGGCATTTAAGGCAATGGTTGAAAATGAGATGGATTTGAAAATCAAATGCTTAAGGTCTGATAGAGGAAGATAGTTCACACCAAATAAATTCAATTTCTTTTGTGAAGAACATGGAATAAAGAGACAACTATATGTGCCCAAAACTCCACAACAAAATGGAGTTGTTAAAAGGAAAAGTAGAATAGTTCAAGAAGCTGCTAGAACCATGATGAAGGAAGCTCATCTTTTGGAAGCATATTGGAGAGAGGCAATTCACACTATAATATATATCCTAAAAAGAGTTCAAGTAAAAGGTAACAATTCAAAAACTCCCTATGAATTGTGGCATGGTAGAGTTCCTACTGTAAAATATTTCAAATTTTTTGGTAGCAGATGTTATATCAAAAGAAAAGAAGATTTAGGCAAGTTTGATGCTAGATGTAATGAAGGAATCTTCCTTGGTTACTCCACCAAGAGTAAGGCCTACCGGTACTATAATAAAAGGTTGAATAAGATCATTGGAAGTACAAATGTTAAAGTTGATGAATGTAAGGAAAGGTCTTCAGAATCAAGTGGATATGAGTCAGATGATCCAGATGTTTCAGAAGTGGTGCAGCATGAAGACAACACAGATGAAGAAGAACAAGCTCTAGTAAGTGCTACCAAAACTCCAAGATATGTAAGAATCAATCATTTTGAAAATCAAATCATAGGAGATAAGAGCAAAGGGATCTTAACTAGAAGAAAATATGTAGAGGAACAAGTAAATTTTTGTCTGATTTCCAAGATTGAACCTAAAACTATGGATGAGGCTTGCAAAGATGAGAATTGGATAAAGGCTATGGAAGAGGAATTGATGTAGATAGCGGAGAATCAGACTTGGGATCTTGTTCCCATACCAACAGACAAGAATGTAATTGGTACAAAGTGGGTCTTTAGAAACAAAATGAATGAGAATGGTGAAGTGGTAAGAAACAAAGAAAGGTTGGTATGCAAAGGATATGCTGAAGTTGAAGGAATAGCCTTTGAAGAAACTTTTGTTCCAGTAGCAAGGATTAAAACAATAAGGATGTTTCTAGCTTTTGCAGCACACAAAGATTTCAAGGTTTATCAAATGGCTATGAAGTATGCCTTCTTAAATGGAGAGTTGGAAGAGGAAGTCTATATTGAACAACCAGAAAGATTTTAGTTATCAGAACAAGGGGACATAGTATGCAAATTGAAGAAAGCATTATACGGATTAAAACAAGCTCCCATGGCATGGTATGCATGGTTGGACAGGTACCTGATATAGATAGGGTTTAGCAAAGGTACTACATATAGTAATCTCTACTTCAAGATCAATAATGAACAAACCCTGATTGTTGCAGTTTTTGTTGATGATATTATTTTGGAGGAAATGAAGGCATGTGCTTAGTTTTTGTTGGAGAATGAAATGGAAAATAAATTTGAAATGTCTATGTTTGGAGAGATGAACTTTTTTTTAGGTCTGCAAATAAGTCAATTAGATAAGGGTATCTTCATTTCTCAGTCTAAGTATGTGAAAGAGTTGTTAAACAACTTTGTGATGGAAGACTCTAAACCAATATGCACACCTATGATAATTGGTTGTAAGTTGAGCAAAGATGATAACTAACCCATGGCAGAACAGAAAAAGTATAGATCTATGATTGGAGGATTACTTTATCTGACTCAAACCAAACCTAACATAATGCATGTAGTGTGTCTTGTGGCAAGATTTTAGGCAGAACCCAAGGAATCACATGTGATGGTAGTCAAAAGAATTCTGAGATATTTAAAAGGCACAATAGATTATGGTTTGTGGCACCCTAAGGACTATGAATTTACTCTCAATGCATATACTGATGCAGATTGGGCCGGAGATGTGGATGACAGAAAAAGTACAAGTGGAGGTGCATTCTTCTTGGGAAAAAGATTAGTATCTTGGCTAAGTAAGAAACATAATTCAATATCCCTGTCTACTGTAGAGGTAGAATACATTGTAGCAGCATGTAGTTGCACTCAAGTGTTATGGATAAAGTAGACTTTGAAGGACATCAAAGTTGAGTATGAAGAACCTATTGCAACTTTTGTGACAACACAAGTGTGATAAACATATCAAAGAACCTAGTGATGCATTCAAGGACCAAGCACACATCCATTAGGTATCATTTCCTAAGAGAAAAAGTGACAGAGAATGAAGTCAAGTTGGAGTATGTTTCTACCAAGGATAAGATTGCAGACATTTTTACCAAGCCTTTGTCTAAGGATACTTTTGAGTATCTCAGAGAAACATTAGGGGTCATCACCCGTCCTACTCTAAACTAAGATGCACTTTGAGTATCTTAGAGAAAAGTTAGGGGTCATCACCTCTCCTGCTCTAAACTAAGATGCACAATAGTGCATCAGTCTGGAGGTGTTCAAAGGTCTAGATTGATGTTTTTAGGGATACTTCTAAGGGGGAGTAGTCAGAGAGTTTAGAAAAGAGATTAGATCAGAGAAAAAGAGTACAAGTATGTGCCCTTTGCCATTGATGTCAAAGGGGGAGAGAAGTCATGTGAAAAAATTAGAGTGCAGATGTATAAAAGAAAGGGGGAGAATTTTGGAGAAAGAAAGAAGTGTAGGTGTGTAAAGAGAAATGGGGAGAATCTTGTCTTGATGTTTGTTGCAGTTTTCACATCATATGTTGCCATCAATGATAAAGGGGGAGATTGTTGCAAGTATGTGCCTAATCAGTGTTGTCATTGATGTCAACATATCCTTGTTGTCATTAGTGTCAACTGTATCTTATTCTATTACTTGTTTAGAAGATTTGTATGTTGAGGATATTGAGAAAATTAGCCTCTCTGGAAGAAAGAAGTGAGTTACAGAGAAGTGCAGTATAGACAGTGAGTTGTATGCTGAAGAATAGTCCAGTAAACTATTCTGTATTTATTTATGCTTGAAGATCATGGTCTGTGGATTGGAAGTAAGTTAGAGATATGTCTAAGGATGCTACATTATCAGTTTGAGCCATCCACATGAAGATCTGAGTGAGTTGTGTTCACCAGAGTGAAACTTGCTTTTTCTATAAGTTCAATTGGGACAGGAAGAAAGTATTTTTCTCTGTAGTTCTAGAAAGATGTCAAGGATGATGATAACTACCTACAGTTGCAATGGTTTGTGGTTTGGTGGTCTGCAGCTATCTTTCTCTTATGACAATTGAAGACAGTGAAGTTCATGTGTTCTAGTGAGAAGATTCCTATGAATAAAGTGGTTAAGATTCGTGCAGTTGCTCTTGATGATTATAGCATGCTTGTGGATGTCTCCTAATCATGTTCCTATCTAGAATTTGGTCTATGTTAAGAAATTGATATGGTGCGTCAAAATTGTTCCCAGATAATGTAGCGTGTAACCAGTCTTGGCTGACCTGGTTGATCCCAGTGATTGTGGAGATCTCTGGAAGATTGTGGAAGTTTGTTGTAGCATGGAAGATTATGTTTGAGTCCTAGCTAAGGCATGGTGTAATCCACATTTCATTCCCTTTGCATGATGTTGCAATAGGTCAAGACCTATTTTGTAAATGTTTGTAATACCGACCTTGGAGATTGTTCCAATGGTTGATGATTGTGATGTAGACCTTATTGATCATTCCAAGGTTGATGTAGTGTATAAATACTTGTAGTTGAGTCATGGAAAAGGTGTCCTTGAGTGAAAATGAAAAGATATTAAGAAAGGTCCAAAGGTAGAGTAAAGAAGAGGCAGAGGAAAGAAGAGGAAGAACAGAGCAGAGGAAAAGTAGAACAGAGGAAGAGCATATCAAAGGAATTGTTACTCATAATATAGAAAGGTGTTGATCATAGTAGTGAGTTTGGAAGTAAGCCGCCAGTAGGGTTTAACAACCCTTATTGTAATTTTTCTAGGTTTAGGGTTGAGGTAGTGAGCCTGCTAGACCTATTTGTTCTTCATGGTAGTAAGCCAGTATTTTTAGGCCCGTGGAGTGACCAAGCCTGAACATCATTATTTCAAGATTGCAATATATATTGAGAGCTAATCCTCTTCGTTGTTTTTCCTAACCTTGGGGTTTTCCACATAAATCTGGTGTCTCTTTTGTTTGATGTTGTATCTATGGTTAAGTTTCTGATTTCATGCACTCATTGTTAAACTATAATAATTATGGATAAGTGATGAATGTTTTAATTGTAGAAAGTGTTTAAGTTTTTGTGACAACTGATTCACCCCCCCTCTCAGTTTTCTAGTGCATATCAACACTCTCTACCTCCCTCCCGACTTTCCATGCACTTAAAACACTTATAAATTTCCATGCATGACAACACTTAAAACTTTCCATGGATGAGAAAACACACTTGCGTTATAACATGAGCACGTTTTGGTAAACCAAAAGAATAGACAAAAAACATGTAGGATTTGTGATTGAGACCCACATGCTCTTTTATTCCCTGCTTTTCATGCATTATCAGACAAAAAAATGCTTTTTCACGGTGTTGACATTTTGACAATCATTGTTTACTTAATCCACCACCTTTTCTTGGTTTTTAAATGTAGAAGTAAATTAGATGCTTTTAGATAGAATTTGATTATTTAAACTAATAGTTTCATGTTTCATATTGTTTTAATGCTAATTTTCATGCATTTAGATTGAATTTGATGATATATATTTGTTTTTTTCATAAATTTGACTAATTCTATTAGAGTTATATAGAATTCGACATTGAATACGAAGGAACATGCCAAAATGCTCAATTTTTTGAGGATTTTGAAGCCAAATTTTTGAGGATTGGGCAACTCAAATTTTGAAATCTAAGGTATGTTATTTATGTATTCATTTACTTGACTTTATGATCATGTTAAAGCATGAGATCTCTTATAGGATAGTCTTGAGGGAAGTGAGAGGATTATCGTTTTGACATGTTAAATTATCATGACAAAGTGTAAATTTATATTTATTTGAGATAAAAATCTATGATAACAAGCCATATCACCATGGGAAGGAAATAATCTAGATAGTATTGGTATATATTTATGAAGGGAGTCTTATCAACATTCAAGGATAATCCTAAACTAGAGCAAGGTAGTGGAAACACTTTGATAGTGGAGTAGATGTGCAATCATGTTGCTATTATCCTTATTCAAACACTAACCTAAACAATTAGAAGGATACTAAGGGAAATCATGTTAGTCAAAGAATTATCATCATGCTAAAATCAAGCTAAGGATTGTCACTTGAGCATACTCACTTGCAATAACTATCATATCTGCCTGAAGACTATTATACAACTTGAAATGAATGGGACACTTGGAGTACAAAAAAAGAGCTCCCCTAGAATTTACCCACCCACCTCAACATATTGGTGTAGTTGGTTTAGCCCCAGAAAGAGCAAAAAGAAAAATATGGCTCCTAGCAAGGTTGTGTTGCATGAAACTGAAGTATTTTGCAAGAATGCATTTAATTTTGGCACGGTTGAATGGATTGGAGTTGACCAAAACTGAGAGAGGTTATTGTGGACATAACCCACATGCACTTGTATGTTTGAAAGGAACATTACCAGCAACCACAAATTTTGAGAACTGCTCCGTCAAAGTTTGGCAATTTTTTTCTCTTAGGGATCTTAAGTGGCTTTGTTGGTAGCTTGCAACCAGGAATGGCTGAGACACTTGGTGCATGAAATGATACTTCCCCTAGAATTTACACACCCACCCAAATGCATTGGTGCAATTGGTTCGGCCCCACGACAAGAAGAATGAAAATATGGCTTCTAGTAAGGTTGTGTTGCATGAAACTAAAGCATTTTGCAATAATGTATGTAATTTCATCATGGTCAAATGGATTGGAGTTGACCAAAACCAAGAGAGGTTATTGTGGACAAACCCCGCATGCACCTATAGGTCTGAATAGAACATTTTGAGCTACCATGAATTCTGAGAACTACTCTGTCAAAGTTTGGCAATGTTTTCTCTTAGAGATCTTAAGTAACTTTGTCGATAGCCTGCAACTAGGAATGACTGAGACACTTGGTACACAAAATGAGACCTCCCTCAGCATTTACTAGCTCACCTTGATGTATTGGAATAGTCAATTTGGTCCCGCGATGAGCAGAACAAAAAAATATGGCTCCTGGCAAGGTTGTGATGCATGAAACTAAAGTATTTTACAAGAATGCAACTAATTTTGGAATGGTCAAACGGATTGGATTTGACCAAAACTGAGAAAGGTTATTATGGATGGACCCCACATGCACCTGTATGTATAAATGAAACATTCCCATCTACCACAAATTTTGAGAACTACTCTGTCAAAGTTTGGTAGTTTCTTGCTTTTAGGGATCTTAAGTGACTTTGTCAATAGACTACAGTCAGGAATGACTGAGACACTTGGCACAGACTCCACATGCACATGTATGTCTAAATGAAACATTCCCATCTACCACAAATTTTGAGAACTACTCTGTCAAAGTTTGGTAGTTTTTTGCTCTTAGGGATCTTAAGTGACTTTGTCGATAGACTGTCGTCGGTTCGGCCCCACGAGCTATGGAATGAAAAACTTCACTCCTAGCACCTTTCCACTACATGAAACTAAAATATTTTTCAAGTGTGGAAGAACCACATGTGCACTTGTAGGTCCAAACAAAACATTCCCAATTGCCATATTAATTCTGAGAACTGCTCTGTCAAAGTTTGGTAGGTTTTTGCTCTTAGGGATCTTAAGTGACTTTGTCGGTAGCTTGCAGCGAATAATGACTGATACACTTGGCACATGAAACGAGACCTCCCCTAGTATTTACTCACCCATCTTGAAGCGTTGGTGTAGTCGGTTTGGCCCCCTGATGAGCAAAATGAAAAATATGGCTCTTGGTAAGGTTCTAATGCATGAAACTAAAGCATTTTACAAGAATGCATTTAATTTTGGCATGGTCAAATGGATTGGAGTTTGTCATGCCCACATTTTCCATGTGGTTATGACCTGATAACCACATGTCATGACCACATTTGTCATGTGGTCATGACATGAATTATCAAAAACTTTTCTACCCGACTCTAAAAACTCCCTTGCGTGCATCAAGCATGCTCAGTGACACACACACATAACATAGTTGCATCCGCAACCAATGTTAGGCATGTTTCCCAAAGGTGGGGAATTCATTCACAAATGGGATAATGTGAAACTCATTTCGCGATCCCTACGAGACGGTAGCCGCTAAGGGGGTGTGCATCACCTGAGAGATGTGATGCTAAGAGGGTTGGTTTCCAATTCAAAACCCAACCCTAAGATTTAGTAGGTGGGGAAAATAATTTCGATATGAGTTGAAATCCAACCCTAGAACATCTATTAAACTTTTAAAGTAACACTAATACATCAACTACACCATTAATTAATGCACTAACAAATAATTCAAAATAGGAAGGTAAAACAAGGATTAAATTATTTAAATAATCCTATCTCTAGCCTAGGAATAAATTGGGAACCCAACCCTAAGATTTACTAGGTGGGGAAAACAATTTTGATATGAATCGAAATCTAACCCTAGAACATCTATTAAACTTTTAAAGTAACACTAATACATCAACTACACCATTAATTAATGCACTAACAAATAATTCAAAATAGGAAGGTAAAACAAGGATTAAATTATTTAAATAATCCCTACCTCTAGCCTAGGAAAAAATTCGATAGCATAACGCCATCTTGTTAGTTATGTGAGGAGAGAAAATTAAATTAAAATTAAAACTTTCACTAACCTCTTTTTTAAAATTTAAACAAAAAAGAAAAGATTAAATATTATTCACTACTTAACTTTTTCCCTAAATTTAAAATGAAAATAAAATAAATTGACTAATCCAAAGTGCATTAACATTTACTAATCAATTTGAATATTATGACTAAGATTTTGAATAATTTAACATGAGCGATTTAAATGATCCACATACAATAGTTCAACAATAAATTAAATAAATTGCGTTAAACAACACCCGTACCCAACTTAAGTAAAGAAATCTATCATCTAAGGGGCTTATTAATTCAAAAACTAACATTTAATTCACTCACTTGCTAAGGGAGTTTGGAAGGATAACATATAAATACATTACTCACAATAAATTAAATCATATAACTTAAATGCATTTCCCCCAAAAAGCTCAAATGATGAAATTAAATAAAAGACATTAAACACACCCACACTGAAGTCCAAAATAAGTGGGTTTATATAGATACACTAGGTTTAATTCAGTAACACTCTCCTAATCTCTAGGGTACCAAACCCTAGAAATATTTTTTTATAAAAGCACTCACAACTCCTATTTGATCTCACAATTCATCTTTGTTTTCTAACAGGTTGTAGGTTTCAAGGTGGAGGCAAGTGGGAAAGTACTTTCCCAAGTGGGAAGTATCTTCCCAAATAAGGATTTCTAACTAAATTATTTGTTTACTAACATGTTTATCTCCATGTTTTTCTATAGGTTTTTTTTTGTTGTGTGTGTTAACTCATATCCACCATGAAAACCCTAATCCAAAATTCCTCCAATACTTTATAACATTTTACAATTTGTCTTTGACATTTATAACTAAATATAACCCTAACACTTATATATATATATAAAGCTCTCTGAATCTTTTTTATAGTAAATAAAAAATATAACAGTAAGCTCAAACATACTCAAGTGTATATATATAGTCACTAAATATAAATGTTTTAATTTCTTTAAAGGTATGAAAATTATTTCTCTCATATAACAAAATGAACAACATAGGTAATCTATAAAAGCATATAATATTTTATTTTTCTACTATAATGAGTATAATTATTTTCTTTTTCTCATAACCATTCAAATAATAAACTAGGTACACCTTTGATCTCTTATAACCCATAAGTTAAAATAGAGCTAAGGGAAGAGAGAATTATTTTACACACACTAACATCATTAATCTTCTCAAAGGCAAAATAGAGTAAATTTCCAACACACTCATTATAATGAAAAATGAAACATTACTATTTCAACCATACATTTAATTGAAACAAAACCAATGTTTTTTTTTTTTGAGAAAAAGTGGCAGAGCCACTAAAATTATATTAATTATATAATGAAATTTACAAAATGCTAGATTCAATAAGGCATACCAGCAGGAAAGAATTGGCAAAGAAAACCTCCGGTTGTAGCCCTTTAAAACATATACAATACAAAACTGACTTAGAAGGATGAGTCAACCGAAAAAAAGTCTGTGGCTTAAAACCTTACAAGATTAAATCTTTGCCAAAATAGCACTATTACAAACTAACCAACTGATAATTTAATTGCCCTCTTGCAATTCTTCAACATCAGGACCCTGCAGATCATGAGCCTCTTCTTCTACCAGAATTATTTTGGAGGCCATGTGAAATTGCCTTGAAAATGTAGTGAATTGTAGGGCGGTGGTGAAAGAGATCCCTGCAGTCAAACAAACTTCCCACAAGAGCAGTACCTGCAAAAAGATTACAAATTTCATTCCAAAAAACAAGAAAAAAGAGGTAAGTAACATCGAATTCAAAGAATGAAATAATTCCTATCAGATTTACCATTGTGCGAGAGCTAACACCCTACAATCAAGAAATAAACCAAAGTACTACACACCAGAAGAAATAATCCTCGAGGTACACAATCATCAGTTGTCATAAAGAATGCATGTGTTTAGATGTTATTTGAACATACGATCGGAAAGACTTCCCAACTCTTACCATGGACATACTTCATGCCGATGTGTCCATGACCCCTTCTTCACTATTACATACTTCTGTCGGCCACCCAAAGACTTCCTACGATGATACACCGATGATCTAACCTTGTATATGCAAGACTTGACTTGCTGCAGCTGGTAATTTAAAGTATCTTTCCCCGATGACACTGATACAGCCGGTCATCCTTTGTAACTAACTCAATGTGTCTTATCAATGTACATTCACAACATACAACCTCGACATACAATTGCAGGATACACACGAAATGATACTCACATACATTTGTGATATACACATGAAATGTTCTCAACATACATTAGCGATATATACACAAATTGTATATTTAGTGAAACAACACAAAATTCACGCTGACAACATACATTTGTGATATACACATGAAATGGTTTCAACATACATTAGCAATATATACACAAATTGTATATTCAGTGAAACAACACAAAATTCATGCTGACAACATCCTCTGCAACCTCTACAGCTACACAGACCCTTTTCAATGTTATTACAAGGGATAAGATTACAACATAATACCATAAGAGAGAGTAACTCTCATGACATCAACAAAACTATTACAAGGCCAAATAGGCCAAGGCAACCATAATGCCTTATTATTACATTACACCAACAACCATTAAACTCATAGTTTCTTCCAAACTTCAAATATCCTTCATAAGCCACCAAAGCCTACAAAAATCACAAGTAAAGATCTCCAAGCCCATGGAGAGCTCACCTCCCAACCTTAGGCCTACAAGTAGGCCACCCCCAAGCTAGGAGGCCATTCAAATAATTGGTCTCAAGCAAAACAAGGGTTACAAAACACACAAAACACTTGAACACCCTCCCATGGATACTCACATATCAAACCCATTTAGCAATGGGTTTTAGGGGTGAGAGAGTGGACAACTCTCTACTCAAGGGGAACCATAACAACAACTCAAATAATGCTCAAACTCAAGGCCTCTTGCCAATAAAACTTATCATACTCCAAATAACACAAAGGCATTCTTGCCATAACCATAAATCCCAAACTTCATAATAAGGACCATGGCCATCAAACTCCTCCAAAAGATGAGGGTATCCTGAGGAGGGTCACATCTCTCTCACCCATGACAAGGTGAGCTCTCTCACATGGAGAGCTCACCAAAACAACCCATATAAACCCACACAACATGAAACTAAAAGCTCAAGAGCATAATAACCATACATATGCATAAATATAAGAAAAAAACAAATAAAAGAAGGCTTGAAGCCTTGAGAACATACCTCTCAAGGTCCAAGTGTAGAAGGTGATTGTGAAGAGCTTCCAAGAGTCTTTTCCCCAAAAATCCTTCCAAGTATCTCCAAGTCTTTCTCCCTTCCCAAATCAACAATAAAATCTAAAAAGAAAGAACCCTCTCCTCTTCTCAATGAGAGAGATAAATAGGCTTTGCTCACAAGCCCTAATGAATGAGAAGGTGACACTTGTCACCTTCTCCTTCATCCACACAACCCTCCTCACAACCCCACAAGAATGAGGAGATGACACTTGTCGTCTGCCCATTCAAATAAGCTACACACTCACCCACAAATTCTCTCACACATGTGTGAGAGCATAGGGAGAAGGGATCACACATGGGAGACCCCTAATAAATGAGGAGGTGATACTTCTCACCTTCTCATTCAACAATGATACACTCTTCCCCACATATGCTCTCACACATGTCTGAGAGCATAGGGAAGGGGTCTCACACACATGAGAAGACTCTAGAAGCTTCTAAAGCACTCAAGACAAGAGTAACCTTACCCTAGGTGAGTGGGGTTAGCTTAGGTGGGACGGTGACATGCCAACCACCTTTCACATCTCCAAAAATCGTCACTTTACTCAAGGGCCAAGTTAAGGTGACCATACAAGGTTTACACCAAGTTTAAACATGCTAAGAATGGCCCTAGACCTGAGGGATATGACCTAGGGTAATTATTTGACCATAATTAACATAAGTGAACTCATAAATCCACATGAAAAGGGCTCATAAACATTTAGCACCAGAATTGTGCAAACCAAAACATTACAACCTTACAACACATCAAGGTGATAATCAAAAGGGTGAACCTTACAAAAATGTCAAATTAAAAGGACAACAAAATACATCATTCTCATTCACAAATAACCTTAGTCTATCCTATGGACTAGGTTGGCTTAACATGGCTAAATCATAGGGTTATTTGTTTGACCTCCAATTTTCCATGGGCCATGGAAATACCTGCACACTTACACAAACATGTTAATAGCACATGATATATATAGCCGAAGAGAAATGAATTACACATACACACACAAGGTCACATAAGCACATATACTCTCAATTATAACATATGCTAACATTTACATGATTCTCATTTCATTCACATTTCATAAAATACAATAAGGTTCATCATCATATAGCATTCCATTAAGTCAATCATCTAACTAAACCATTTAAATTGCATCAATAACACATTCAACATCATGGAATTCATAATATAATCACGCATGTAAGATATAGCTCCATTCTTTAATAACTCATCTATCACAAGATAAAACTGACAAATGTCCAATAGGAGGGATCACTAGTCATCAAATTACCATGTATCACACATAATCCAAACAAGAAGTCCCATGAACAAAACAAGAAGTGCAACATAACTCAGCCTCACACTACTGTTACCTAAATTTCACTACAGGTCACTTCAGGAAGAGCTTTGATTCAAAGTTTAAAAGGTACATTTCATCTAATCCTTCACACATTACATTCAAGTACATAAATGAAATAATTCAAAAGATTATGTTTATTAAATTACTGCATTTATCCTAGTGCATGTTATATAAGAAATATTTATACAAATCTTTTTTGAACAAATAAATAATCTTTATTGAATGTAAATGTACATTATCTCACATAGGCCCCGAGATTAACTTTTCTTATTCAATAAAATTGAAGAAAAATATATACATGAATAAGTATAAATAAATAAATGTGCATGTAAAGTTAGAGGCCAGTCATTGTCTAAGAATGACTAGTTCTGGTTCTGGTGTGTTGCCTTGTTGTTGCCCCAGACTGTCTTTGTCCTTCCTAGTTTCATGTTGTCTCTAGTTCCTGCATCTGGAAAATATAGTAATGTTAGAGCAAAGCTCTAAGCAACGAATGGTCCCAAACCTGACATTAACAAGTACCTATGCACGTACAAACTTATCCTCAAATGCATTAAATAAGAAATGCATACCTTGGAAGTCCTAGAAGAACAATCAAGTCATCAAACACATCCAAAATGCATTTATTTTCTAACAAGTTTGCTTCATGTGCAGAGACGGGTGTAATTATGTTTTTGTTTGATCCATCAAGTTACATTATGAGTGGAGAAAATGTGGCTCCCACAAGGGTTGAGCCTAGCTTATAGTCATTACAGAATATTTCATATGTATTTATCAGATGTAAGAATGACATAGTGCAAAAAGAGAATCAACAGTAAGCCAACAGGGTATGAATAGTCTAGAATAATTGTATTTAATGAACAAAATAGCCTTCAAAGGAATGGTCATAAAGGACTGTATGAATTGTTGAAGTCAGTCATGCCATGTATCAGCTAGTGTCAGGGCAGTCACGAAGACTGTATACAAAGGACAGTGCATGCAAGAAGGAAATATGCAAAGGAGTACAGACTGATGCAGAGGTAGGAGGACCAAAACTATCCTCAATAAAATTAACAAATCAAAGAACTAATCCAATTTATTTTGTTAGGTTGAAGAGAACATTAATACAGACTTTTCATCCAATTTTCATGAAGATCTAATGGTAGGAGAGAAAGTTATGACTCTTTTCCCAAAACTACAAACCCTAGGCAGCGTTCAGACCTATCCTCACCAAAATTGCAATATCTCTCACAAAACTTAATAAAATTATACCAAACCAAAATAATTGTAAACTAGAAACACATATATTTCCATCTATCTATTATATACATCAATGTGAGGCTGTACCAGGCCGTACCATGTATATTTTCAAACTGCATTTTCAGAAAATTAAACTCTGCAGACCTACCCTCAATAAAAATGCCATAACTTATTCAAATCTTAATGAAATTTGATACAACAAAAAGAAATAGAAAGTAGACTCAAGAATATTTCCAACCATATATGGCTTTCCCCTGTATCAGTCTGTACAAAACCGTACCAAATGCTGCAATAGGACTGTTATAGGAGAATTTTGGAAATTGCAGTCACTAAAACGGTCATAACTTCCTCAATATTGCACCAAATTCGATGAGACAAAAAGGAAAGGGAGGGTTATTGGATATAATTTCATTTGAAATCAAAAATAAATGTCCTCCTACCATTACTGGGCCGTACCATGCAAGAAAACAGCAAATTTCTGAAGTATAATACAGAAAACATTGCTTTTTGCCATTCCATTCTCAATCTTCAATCACCTCCGAATTCTTCATGGTTACAAGGCCTTTTAAAGGCATTAAAACATGTCTCTTCAGTTCATAACTGATTTGGAGCAAACCAAGAGCCAAATGACTCTTCATCTTCCAAGTTTGCATCTTTTTTCTAATTTTACATTGACAACCTTTACATGGTTTGCAATATTTTGCATTTTTGAAACTCCTAATGACCTAAACACATAAAAAAATGACTTGATAAACCTCATTAAAATGTGGAAGCATACAAATTTAATCAAACTCAAAGATTTGTCTAGGGCAATATTAATTTGCCAAGGTGCTCCTGCACCATACAACTAACCAACAAAATTTCCAAGTCCCTTGGAAATGTATCTGCAACAAAAGTCTCTTTCCTCTATCTTTATCTTCAATCTTCTCAACTACAATCTTCAAATCTATAGAAATGGTGACCAACCAACCAATAGAAAAAACTACCATCTTCACAGAGCATCCTTAGGCTCCTTCTACTCCCATCAGTGGAGTACTCTTCAGGCTGCAACATCAAGTGCTTATTCAGGTATCCATCTCTCTCATTGCTTCACAACAAACCAACTCACCAAACCATTCATCTCACCCAATCAGCAGATCCTAGTGATGCACCTACCACTCTCTCTTCAGTGGTTTCTCTATGCATCCTTCTCTAGCCAAATCTCTATTGGAAAATGGTCATGACAGACCTTCTCCTATCTGCCCACACACACAACCTCAGAAAACATCCTTCTTGCAGCTAGATGGAACAAGCACCTGCAACCAAACAAAAGAGCAACACAAAATCCAAAAGGTGTATATTTCCTCCCTCATCGATCTATCTACACAATCAAGATCTTCCCGCTCTTCACCTACCTTCTCAGTGACAGGAACAAATACAACACCCAAATCTTTCGCCAGCTTTGATACCAAAATGATGCAAAGGTAGGAGGACCAAAACTATCCTCAATAAAATTAACAAATCAAAGAACTAATCCAATTTCTTTTGTTAGGTTGAAGAGAACATTAATACAAACTTTTCATCTGATTTTCATGAAGATGTAATGGTAGGAGAGAAAGTTATGACTCTTTTCCCAAAACTACAAACCCTAGGCAGCGTTCAGACCTGTCCTCACCAAAATTACAATATCTCTCACAAAACTTAATAAAATTATACCAAACCAAAATAATTGTAAACTAGAAACACATATATTTCCATCCATCTATTATATACATCAATGTGAGGCTGTACCAGGCCGTACCATGCATATTTTCAAACTGCATTTTCAGAAAATTAAACTCTGCAGACCTACCCTCAATAAAAATGCCATAACTTATTCAAATCTTAATGAAATTTGATGCAACAAAAAGAAATAGAAAGTAGAATGAAGAATATTTCCAACCATATATGGCTTTCCCCTGTAGCAGTCCGTAAAAAACTGTACCAAATGCTGCAACAGGACTATTATAGGAGAATTTTAGAAATTGCAGTCACTAAAACGGTCATAACTTCCTCAATATTGCACCAAATTCGATGAGACAAAAAAGAAAGGGACGGTGATTGGATATAATTTCATTTGAAATAAAAAAAAATGTCCTCCTACCCTTACTAGGCCATACCATGCAAGAAAACAGCAAATTTCTGAAGTATAATACAGAAAACATTGCTTTTTACCATTCCATTCTCAATCTTCAATCACCTCCGAATTCTTCATGGTTACAAGGCCTTTTAAAGGCATTAAAACATGTCTCTTCAGTTCATAACTGATTTGGAGCAAACCAAGAGCCAAATGACTCTTCACCTTCCAAGTTTGCATCTTTTTTCTAATTTTACATTGACAACCTTTACATGGTTTGCAATATTTTGCATTTTTGAAACTCCTAATGACCTAAACACATAAAAAAATGACTTGATAAACCTCATTACAATGTGGAAGCATACAAATTTAATCAAACTCAAAGATTTATCCAGGGCAATATTAATTTGCCAAGGTGCTTCTGCACCATAGACTTTATGAAATGAAGAGAAGTCATGCATGTAGTAGTCCTCAAGGGACAACAAATTAAAAAGAAAACAAGTTCTATAAAGAGGGCACATCAATATATATTGGTACAATACAAGAGAACCACTGATTAGACAGTGAGTAGCCACATGGCAGTGCAATCCAAGTGGTTTTTTGTTAGTGGTGTATTTGGAAGACTTTCTCACAGTCATGAACCCTATCAAGCATATCATATAACTATGTACAGAGGAGAAGTCACGTAACTAGTCATCATGCATAACACAGTCCTAAAGACTGTCATAACAATTAAGGAAGACAATCATCTTCATCCAAAAAGAACAGTCATAAACCATGCATGACAGTTAAACTTAGATCAGCAACTTAAATGACAGTCACTATAGTGATATCAATAGTGAAGGAGTAGCAATCTCTTCTAATCAAGAGAAACGCTATTGCAAAGGAATAGGATGACTGTGTACAGTCATAAGGAAGAAATGTTGACTGTCAAGAGGCTTCCATAACAGTTATCAAAGGCAGTAAAAGGTAGTATAATGCATGATAACTATAATCAAGAGGTATAGTTGATGATGTCCAAGGCCAATAGATAATGCATGCTGGTTACAGTCATGAAAGCATGGAACTAAGACTGTCAGAGTGCTTAGATAGGAATATAGTTAGATCTCTGCATTTTTGTCTATTTTGAACAGTTACAGAAAACATATATTTTTGAGATAGTTACAAGAGGAACAAGAGCATCTTAAAATAATGGATAGTGTATGAGCCATGAACTAGTCATGACAGTCATAAAGGACAATTTACACTTTCAAGAACAATGAGACAGAAATCTAGAAATAAGAATGAATAGTTAACAATCAATGGAGAACAATAGTCTATACATGCTATAGAATGCCATAAAAATTCATTGATACAAGATACCATGAAAAGCATATACACAGAGGAGTTCCCAAGCACAGTGACAGGAGGCAGTTTTTGACAGAGAAGCATGCCCAAATCTCATACACTTTATCCATTTTTGAAAAGCTACTAGAAATTTTTTTCTACTACTAGGGCATATTCCAGAAAAATGGTAGTGTTCAACATATACAACAGAATATGCTCAAAATGAATGAAATGTATGAGATTCAACTATAGAAAAGGGAGTTAATAGCAAAAATATCTGTCTTCCTAAAAAATACAATTATGTATACCTCAAGTTTCACTTTAGCATTATGACCATGATAGAAAAATGAAGATATCTAGCAGATATAGTGTTACAGAGCAACATAATAAGGTGAAATTTCAAAAATGCTTTAGAGAAATGAGTTTTTTTTACTCACCTTTAGCTACAAGAGAGTCAGATATCAAAGATGCCAGTGAAAATGCCCTAAGAAAATAGCTGAAATTCACCTACAGAAAGGTCAGTCATCAAACCCTCATGGCGGCGCGAAATGGGAAGAGCAAGATTGCAAAAAATGCAAAGTGCCAAATGAAGGTCAAAAGTTACTTTTTCTATTTTAGGGTTTCAAAATCCTAAAGACCTGAGAGGTTTTCTTTATTGTCTTTATTTCTTTTGTACAAACTCTAAAATAACCTGTGGTCCAAGACCTTATGACATGAAATGCCTAGGTAAATGCAATGAGGTGGCCATAAAACTTGTTAAGACTTTATTAAGTCTTTACTTCCTTTATATTAGGCTAAGCACTTCGGTGCCTTTTTACTTTATATTTTTTTTTCTTCCTTGCAAATATTATATAATGTAAAACAATAACCTCAAGATGGTGATCTTATAAATCATTTGAGAGTTCTTGTTTCCTTTTAATGCAAAGGAGAATAATAGAGAGTGATTGTGAGACTTTATTGACTTTGAGAGAATATATTGGAGTATGGAGGAGTTGGCAGACACATGCCAAATATGTAACTTCTTGTTTTGCCTTAGAGGAAGAAAAGATTGACTAAGTCACAAAGGGCAAGTAGTAGTTTAGTGACTATTGGAGGGTATCTAGGAGTGATTTTATTGCTCTTAGACTCCTCTTAGAGTTGTTTTCATGACTCATTATGATTGACTAGGTCATGTTAGACTTTTTCCTACATTGTGGGCTCTTGTGGAGGAGTTATAGGCCCTAGATTTTAGGCTTTTCGTGGGCATCTGACCCAAGGTAGTTTCTAACTCCTTGTTTAGTGGAACCACTTTGATAGTGGTGGATATAGTCACTTTTGTGACTCTTTTGTAGGGCAATTCTTACACGCAGATTCTAGAGAGTTGTGATTTTTACTATCCTTACTCAGATTTTTATCAGTTTGTAATTCATTTAGTTTTGAACATCTATACTAGTGGTGACCTTGGACATCAATCATTATGAGTATTTTTACCTTCCCACTTTGTGCTTTATTGTGTGTATCTAATTGATTGATCGAGTTACTTGTGAAGTTTTGTTTATTTCCTTGTAATTTTGTCTCAAACCAAGCACCTTTTTTGTAGAAAGGTATGTTGTTGCAGGTTATAATCCATGTTAAGAATGCAAACACTTTTAGTTGTGAAATTTTTTTCCTTCTAAAGGTTTAAACATTTTAACCTCTTTATAAAGTACTTATGCAAAGACATTTGAAAGTGAGTTGTGTAAGCCAAATTCAGTCATTGTTGAAGTTGTGTATGCAAGCTATGTTTGTTGGTTCTAGTTAGTTTTGGTTCATCACCTTAGTTGTAGGTTTCATTTTTGTGCAATCTCTTCTTACCCTTTTCCTTGTCAAAGTAGTAGGATACAAAGTAGTTTAGGTGATAACCATAGGAAGCCAGCCTTCTCTGGAGGTTGACTTCTATTTTTTTTAGTTACCCATAGCTTTAGACGTCTTCCCATGTTTTAATAGATTGTTGAACTTCACATTCAACAAGGTCAAAATCTCATTGATAATAGTTTTTAGCACGCCCGGTGGGACCAGAACTAATTTTTGGTTCTTTTCATACATCATCTCACTATTGTTTGGTGTGTACAGTAGTTGATTTCTTCCTTTTCAGGTGTTTTAAATACATATATGGCGACTCTACAAGTTATTCTACTAGTTTCAAGAAGACCAAGTGTTGGTATGTTATCAAATTCTTGTAAAAACCAATCTTAATAATTCTAATTTTATTGTAGTTTAATGAATTTCCAATTTTTTTGAATGCTACATAATGTCTTCATTTTATGGAGATATCTTTCATCACCCTCCATTTCATAAAAAACTAGCTTATATCTCTTCTTATCATCCATACCAAATAGAAGAGCTTGCTAGTTTTGTCCTAAATGACCCAATAACAACAGTGTATCAACATTCATATCATGCTTACCACCCACCCACCCATGCACAAGCTCCATGGTAGCTAGTGTATGCCCATGACTAGCCTCAAGAATACTAGTTTATGCCAAACCAGCAATACTACTTTCCCAATCATCTTCACAATGATGAGAGACTTGAGATTGTAAATATCAAGAACACATTACTTGGCTGGATGAAGCAGGTGAATGATATAAAGAGGCAACAAGAATTTGTTTTACAACAGGAGCCCATGAATGAACAAAATCAGTCAAACCAGTCCATTAATCCTTAGTTTCAGTCATATCAAGAACATGAACCAAGCCATAAAAGTACTGAAAAACCATCGCAGTCTTCTTGGACTAGGTACCCTGATTATGAAATGCCAAATCTTGTTAAGGCTACCCCTTCCATGCCAGTCCAATATCAAGAAGATGAGGAATTAATTTTTTTACCGGGAGGTATGTCTGAACATGAAACTCTATGGCATGAGGAGCAGTTGGTTGCTGCTATTTGTGCCATGTCCCCAGCTAAATATGAGCATAAAGCATGTGAAGAGGATGTAGGATCAGGATTTACACTGAATCCCTTACATTTTCATTCATTTGAAGATTTTTCTAATGTTGTTTATAAACTAAAGGAAGGCAACATACAAAGGTTGCAAAGCAAAGGTCTTTAGTTACAAAGGCAAGATGCCCAAGTTCCATTGGAGAAGGCACCACACGAAGAGGGAGATTTGCTCTTTTTGTTTGATCAATTACTTGCTTTTGTTGACCAAGATGAGGAAAGCATTCAATCTCATAACAGGGTCTCAAATCAAGTAAAAGAGTGTGAAAGTAAACCTTTCTTGGAACCTACACAGTTGGCTAAGAGCTGTTATGAAGTAGAAAACAACCCTCCTCCATTAGAATCTCATGAAGAGTGTAAGGAGGATTCATTTTGGGATGACTTTGAAATTTTTGTCTCTAAACTGGATGACAAAGGATCAAACCTGCTGGAAGAAGTTGCAAATCATGCTAAATTATGATAGCAAGTTCACAAGTTTGAACAAAAGCAGGAACAACCTGTAGAGGGGATAAATAAACATGAGGAACTTGGGGAAAAAGAGGTTGATATGTTTTGGTATGATGGGCTACCTTTAGTTGTTGGAGAGAATGAAGAAGATATGACTATGACAGCTCAAGACTTGGGACAGTTACAAGTTGTTGAACACTGTGATGAGTTGCTGGTTCGTGAAAGTCAATATGAGAATGAATCTTTGGCTCATGAGGTAGTTTCATTTTGGGATGATCTAAAGTCTGTTTTGACTTAGGAGGAAGCCTCCTTTTGCCCAGCTTTGGATATTAAGCCAGCACCATTTGAAACAAAAGATAAAAACAAGGAGAGGAACAACAACATGATTTGGAACAACAGGGAACTAGCATGGAGAGTTATGAATTCACTCTTTCCAGAGGATGCCTAATTAGGCATCTAGCCAAACTGGAGACCAACAAGAATATTGGTATTTTGCTTACATCCAAGAATGAAGATACAGCTATGAAAGAGCAGATTCAAGTCATTTTTCTACCTCAGGACATGAATTTTTACATTCCAAATGAAAAGGTTAGTGGACTTGTGTATATTCTTCAAGAAGTATTACAACTCTGTTGAAATTTTGTTCATGTTTCATCTCTTTCTAGCTGGCCTCAAGATGACAAACATTGTATATTCTGCAGAAAAGGTAGTTACTTCACCCAAACAATAAATGGTTTTGTTTGAGTTAGTGTCTTTCTTGGTTAGAGTAGAGTAGGTGTAGTTTTTATTTTTCCTCCAAGTGCAGTTTCTGCACAGATAGTTAGTTGGTTGTGTTTTTTGTTGAGTAGAGTAGAGTTTTCAAGGTTTCACTATTGTCCTATTGAGACGTAGAAGTCAGAAAATCTGTCGTCCAAGTGTTTTAGAAGTCTCTGAGTGACCCATGCCCAATGGATAAGCTTCAGGCAACTGGTACGATATTTAGCAAGAAAACATATAGTAGATGTCACCAGAAATGTTACCTAAATTTCACTACAGCTAATTTCTAGTAGAGCTTTGATTCAAAGTTTAAAAGGTACATTTCATCTAATCCTTCACACATTACATTCAAGTCCATAAATGAAATAATTCAAAAGATTATGTTTATTAAATTACTCCATTTATCCAAGTGCATGTAATATAGGAAAGATTTATACAAATATTTTTTGAACAAATAAATAATATTTATTGAGTGTAAATGTACATTTTCTCACACAAGCCGTGAGATTAACTTTTTTTATTCAATAAAATTGAAGAAAAATCTATACATGAACAAGTAAAAATAAATAAAATTGCATGTAAAGTTAGAGACTAGTCATTGCCTGAGAATGATTGGTTCTAGTTCTAGTGTGTTGTCTTGTTGTTGCCCCAGGTTGTCTTTGTCCTTCATAGTTTCATGTTGTCTCTAGTTCTTGCATCTGGCAAAAATAGTAATGTTAGAGCAGAGCTCTAAGTAGTGAATGGTCCCAAACCTGACATGAACAAGTACCTATGCATGTACAAACTAATCCTCAAATGCATTAAATAAGCAATGCATACCTTGGATGTCCTAGAAGAACAATGAAGTCATCAAACATATCCAAAATGCATTTGTTTTCTAACAAGTTTGCTTCATGCATAGATACAGGTGTAATTATGTTTTTGTTTGATTCATCAGGTTACATTATGAGTGGAGAAAATGTCGCTCCCACAAGGGTTGAGCCCAGCTCATAGTCATTACATAATATTTCATATGTATTTATCAGATCTAAGAAAGACAGAGTGCAAAAAGAGAATCAACAGTATGCCAACAGGGTATGAACAATCTAGAATAACTATATTCAATGAGTGGAATAACCATAAGAGGAACAGTCATAAAGGACTGTATGAATTGTTGAAGATAGTCATGTCATTTATCAGCTAGTGGCAGGGCAGTCAAGAAGACTGTATACAAAAGACATTTCTTGCAAGAAGGAAATATGAAGAGGAGTATAGACTTTATGAAGTGAAGAGCAGTCATACATGTAGTAGTCCTCAAGGGATAGAAAATTAAAAAGAAAACAAGTTTTGTCAAGAGGGCACATCAATATATAGTGGCACAATACAAGACAACCACTGATTAGACAGTGAGTAGCCACATGTCAGTCCACAAGTTGTTTATGACAGTGCAATAAAAGTTGCTTTTTGTTAGTGGTGTATTTGGAAGACTTTCTCAATAGGTGAATTGCTTGGCTGGACCAAGTAGGTGAATGATATAAAGAGGCAACAAGAATTTGTTTTACAACAGGATCCCATGAATGAACAAAATTAGTCAAACTAGTCCATTAATCTTCAGTTTCAGTCATATCAAGAACTTGAACCAAGCCATAAAAGTACTAAAAAACCATGGCAGCCTTCTTGTACTAGGTACCCTGATTATGAAATGCCAAATCTTGTTAAGGCTACCCATTCCATACCAGTCGAAGATCAGGAAGATGAGGAATTATTTTTTTTACCAGGAGGTAAGTCTAAACATGAAACTCTATGGCAAGAGGAGCAGTTGGTTGCTATTGTTTGTGCAATGTCCCCATCTAAATATGAGCATAACACATGTGAAGAGGATGTAGGATCAGGCTTTTCACTAAATCCCTTACATTTTCATTCATTTGAAGATTTTTCTAGTGCTATTTATAAATTGCAGGAAGGCAGCGTACAAAGGTTGCAAGGCAAAGGTCTTCAGTTGTAAAGGTAAGATGCCCAAGTTCCATTAGAGAAGGCACTCTTTCCAGAGGATGCCCAATTAGGCATCTAGCCAGATTGGAGGCCAACAAGAATATTGATATTTTGCTTGAACCCAAGAATGAAGATATAGCTAGGAAAGAGCACATTTCATCTATTCATTCATACATTACATTCAAGTGCATAAATGAAATAATTCAAAAGATTATGTTTATTAAATTGCTCCATTTATCCAAGTGCATGTAATATAAGAAAGATTTATACAAATCTTTTTTGAACAAATAAATAATCTTTATTGAATGTAAATGTACATTATCACACACAAACTGTGAGATTCACTTTTCTTATTCAATAAAATTGAAGAAAAATCTATGCATGAATAAGTAAAAATAAATAAATGTGCATGTAAAGTTAGAGGCCAGTCATTGCCTGAGAATGACTAGTTCTGGTTTTGGTGTGTTGTCTTGTTGTTGCCCTAGGTTGTCTTTGTCCTTCCTAGTTTCATGTTGTCTCTAGTTCCTCCATCTGGAAAAAATAGTAATGTTAGAGAAGAGCTCTTAATGAATGGTCCCAAACCTAACATGAACAAGTACCTATGCATGTACAAACTGATGCTCAAATGCATTAAATAAGAAATGCATACCTTGGATGTCCTATAAGAACAATCAAGTCATCAAACACATCCAAAATGCATTTATTTTCTAACAAGTTTGATTCATATGCAGATACAGGTGTAATTATGTTTTTGTTTGATTCATCAGGTTACATTATGAGTGGAGAAAATTCAACATGGCTCCCACAAGGGTTGAGCCCAACTCATAGTCATTAAAAAATATTTCATATGTATTTATCAGATGTAAGAAAGATAGAGTACAAAAAGAGAATCGACAGTTATAAAGGACTGTATGAACTTTTGAAGACGGTCATGCCATGTATCAACTAGTGACAAGGCAATCAAGAAGACTGTATACAAAAGATAGTGCATGTAAGGAGGAAATATGCATAGGAGTACAGAATTTATGAAATCAAGAGCTGTCATGCATGTAGTAGTCCACAGGTGCCAGCAAATTAAAAAGAAAACAAGTTCTGTCAATAGGGCACATCAATATACAGTGGTACAATACAAGACAACCACTGATTAGATAGTGAGTAGCCACATGAGAGTCCACAAGTTGTTCATGATAGTGCAATGAAAGTAGCATTTTGTTAGTGGTGTATTTGGAAGACTTTCTCACAGTCATGAACCCTGTTAAGCATATCATATAACTGTGTACAAAGGAGAAGTTACGTAACTGTAGTCATCATGCATAACACAGTCTTAAAGACTATCATAATAGTTAAGGAAGAGTCATCTTCATCCACAAAGAACAGTCATAAGCCATGCATGACAGTTAAACTCAGATCAACAAGTTAAATGACAGTCACTACAATGATATCAATAGTGAAGGAGTAACCATCTCTTCTAATCAAGAGCAGCACTATTGCAAAGGAATAGGATGATTGTGCATAGTCATAAGGAAGAAATGTTGACTGTTAAGAAGCTTCCATAACAGTTATCAAAGGCAATAAAAGGCAGTATAATGCATGATAACTATAATCAAGAGGTACAATTGATGATGTCCAAGGCCAATAGATAATGCATGATGGTTACAGTCATGAAAGCATAGAACTAAGATTGTCAAAGTGCTCAGATAGGAATATAATTACATCTCTACATTTTTATCTATTTTGAACAGTTACAGAAAACATATATTTTTGAGATAGCTATAGGAGGAACAAGAGTATCTCAAAATAATGGACAGTGTATGAGACATGAAGTAGTCATGATAGTCATAAGGGACAATTTACACTTTCAAGAACAATGAGATAGCAATTTGGAAATGAGAATGAATAGTTAACAATCAATGAAGAACAATAGTGTATACATGCTACAAAATGCTATAAAAATTCATTGATACAAGATACCATGAAAAGCTTATACACAGAGGAGTTCCCAAGCACAGTGCCAAGAGGCAGTTTTTGATAGAGAAGCATACCCATATCTCATACACTTTATCCATTTTTGAAAAGCTACATGAACATTTTTACTACTACCAGGGCATATTCCAGAAAAATGATAGTGTTCAACATATACAGTAGAATATGCTCAAAATAAATAAAATGTATGAGATACAGCTACAGAAAAGGGAGTTAAGAGCAAAAATATTTGTCTTCCTGAAAAATACAGTTATGTATACCTGAAGTTTCACTTTAGCATCACAGCCATGACAAAAAATGAAGATATCAGCAGACACAGTGTTACAAAGCAACAAATTATGGTGAAATTTCAAAAATACTTCAAAGAAATGAGTTTGTTTTACTCACCTTCAGCTATAGGAGAGTCAGATATCAAAGATGCCAGTGAAAATGCCTTGAGAAAATAGTAGAAATTCACCTATAGAAAGCTCAGTCATCAAATCCTCATGGTGACGCGAAATGGGCAGAGCAAGATTGCAAAAAATGCAATGTGCCAAATGAAGTTCAAAAATTACTTTTTGTGTTTTAGGATTTCAAAATCCTAAAGACCCAACAGGTTTTCTATATTGTCTTTCTTTCTTTTGCATAAACTCTAAAATAACCCATGGTCCAAGACCTTATGACACGAAATGCCTAGGTAAATGCCATGAGGTTGCCATAAAACTTTTTAAGACTTTGTTAAGTCTTTACTTCCTTTATATTAGGTTGAGCACTTCAGTGCCTTTTTGCTTTGTATTTTTTTCTTCCTTGGAAATATTATATAATGTAAAACAATAACCTCAAGATGGTGATCTTATAAATCATTTGAGAGTTCTTGTTTCTTTTTAATGCAAAGGAGAATAATAGAGAGTGACTGTGAGACTTTATTGACTTTGAGAGAATATAGTGGACTATGGAGGAGTTGGCAGACACATGCCAAATATGTAGCTTCTTCTTTTGCCTTGGAGGAGGAAAAGATTGACTAAGTCACAAAGGGTAGTTAGTAGTTGGGTGACTATTGGAGGGTATCTAGGAGTGATTTTATTTCTCTTAGAGTGATTTTAGAGTTGTTTTCATGACTCATTATGATTGACTAGGTCATGTTAGACTTTTTCCTTCATTGTGGGCTCTTGTGGAGGAGATAGAGGCCCTAGATTTTAGGCTTTTTGTGGGCATCTGACCCAAGGTAGTTTCTAACTCCTTATTTGGTGGAACCATTTGGATAATGGTGGATATAGTCATTTTTGTGACTCTTTTGTAGGCCAGTTTGTAATTCATTCATTTTTGAACATGTATACTAGTGGTGACCTTGGACATGAAGTTTTGTTTATTTCCTTGTAATTTTGTCTCAGACCAAGCACCTTTTTTGTAGAGAGGTATGTTGTTGCAAGTTATAATCTGTGTTAAGAATGTAAACAATTTTAGTTGTGAAATTTATTTCCTTCTAAAGGTTTAAACATTTTAACCTCTTTATAAAGTGATTTAGAGGCACTTTGGATAGGAGGAAGATAGACAAGTTGACTAGGTTCTTACTACACCCAAAAGCCCAAATTTGAGGTTCTTCATACAAAAGTGGGAACAACAGTTAGAGGCTCAAATTTCTTCATGTAAAAGGTGTTTATTCATGTATTGGAACCCATCCCATCCATTGACAAAGGCAGGTCAAACTCTGAACTGGTACTTCCTTCACAAACCCAAGAAATAGCTTGTAGCCCTAAAAAAAGAGAACAGTCCTAATAACTTTTTCTACAAGTCTTCAAATATAGATATTAGATAATTAGAAGATACCCATTAGGACCCCCTATCACATATCCTAGAATGGGTAGTGGTTATTTGGGATGATATGCCTCAACCTATAGCCCCTCCTGATGCCTTAGAGCCCCAATTAGGCCAAAATTACAAAGAGACCCCCTTTAAATTCACACACAGAACTAAAAAAATGACTTGAGAACTTAGTATTCATGCCAAAAATATGGATTTTGTGGGTTTTGTACTTCTACAAACTGATGTTCCAAGAAATGCCTCTATGGTTACTCCAATAGGCTTAATACATGGTCTTATTAAGCCTTTTCTAGCAAAATTTACACACACCAATTCTCCCACTCCTACAAACACCCAAAACACTTAACATACAAGTAAATACATCCATCCCACTAGTCTTATGGCATTGAAAGATAGTGGGATGGTCAATCTCCCATCATTGGATCAAAACCCTTCTTTAGGTTTTTATGGAACTATTTTTAAACAAAACCTTATAACTCCCTATAATACTACTTCTAAGACACCAAACTACTTTCAAATACAAGGTAACTCAATATACTATCCAATCAAAACATGAGGAGATGTGAACAACTCTGTACCTTCACTATGTATGGCCTGTAGCAGCAGATTTCCTCAAGGAAACAGAGATCTCAATAAAATAGTCCACTATCAAATACTTATAACTTGTCTCCTGCCCAATGTCATTGCCTCAAATCATGTTTGATTAAAGGTTAATTCACCATACTTCACTTCCCAAAAACTTATGATTCATGACAGTTCCCTACAATAGAATGGTACGACCTACTTCTTCAGAAAATACATAAAATAACAAAAAATAGTAGAGAAATGGTGTTTGTATTGCATAGAACTTCTTCTCCTTTATACATTCCACTTCCTCAAGGGTATATAGACTTTTATACACCTTGAAAATTCTATTTAAGATAGTTTGGTCAATCAAGGAATCCATAACCAATTCAAACTTCCTTGAACTGTTTTGGGCAGTTTGAAAACTTCAACTAATTCTTAGTTTGTTTGCATAGACATCAGTGTTTATGAATCTTCAAACACCTCTACAATGTGATTTTTCCTTGAACAAGGAATTAGGCTCCTTGACATCACCTTAGACTCCTTGACATGCCTTTGAAGACTGTCTTTACATACCTTAGGATAGCAATATGTAGATATTTGGACATAGTCCTTATTATATGAATGGTCTTCTAAGACCTTATTGGAACAAGACAACATGATCCACAAAACATGAAAACAAGTATGAAAACAAACATATAAATGATCTCCTTGGTGCTCCTGCACCATACTCCTTGGGTGGAAAGAGAACTCAAGTCTCTTGAGGAAGTAGATCAACAATTGTGACACCATGCTTCAAGATGTCTTGTTCACTCATCCAAGTGACATCTTCAATGGGTAAGCCAGTCCATTTGACAAGGAACTATTTGTATGTCTTCTTTCTTGTCTTCTTCAAGACCTTGGTGTCAAGAATGCATTCCAACTTCAATGGTTGATTGGGTGGAAGACCCTTAACCCAATATTCATCTCCTACTGCTGTCATATCTGCCTCTGAATCTACATTAGGATCACCTTCGAAAGGGAACAAATCTTAAACATTGAAGATAGGAGATATGGCCTAGCCTTGAGGAAGTTCAATCTCATAGGCATTGGGCCCAAACTTTTGCACAATCTGGCATGGTCCTATCTTCTTCATGAGGAGTTTGGTTGGCTACCCCTTAGGAAGTCTTTCCTTCTTCAAATGTACCATGACCAAATCCCCAACCTTGTATTGTACATCTCTCCTTCTCTCATTGGCTTTCTCCTTGTACTTGTCATTGTTCTTTTGAAGAATTTCTTTGACATTATCATGGATGTCCTTCATGGCCAATGCAAAGTCTTCACCTTGAGCAGTTTTCCTTTCCAATCCATGGAGATCTCTCAATTCAAGAATACCTCTTGGGTGAATGCCATAAACAATCTCAAATGGCCTCCTTCCTTTGCTTCTATTGGTGGAATCATTGTAGGAAAACTCTACTTGAGAGATGCTCATATCCCATGACTCTCCATGTTGTTTGGTAAGACACCTGAGAAGACTTCCCAAGGACCTATTCATCACCTTAGTTTGGACATTAGTTTGAGGGTGATAGGCTGAAGTAAATGACAATTAAGTACTCAAGTTATTCCACAAAGTGTGCCAAAAATGGCCTACAAAATTTGGATCCCTGTCAGTCACAATGTTAAGGGGCAAACCATGGATTCTAACAATTTCTTTGAAGAACAAACCAGCAATGTGAGAAGCATCATTAGTGCATTTACATGGTAAGAAATGAGCCATCTTACTGAATCTATCCACCACAACAAATATACTATCAAAGCCTCTTTGAGTCTTAGGAAGACCCAAGACAAAATCCATGCTAATACTTTCCCATGGCCTATTAGGAATAGGAAGTGGCTAATATAGACCAACATTAGATGAAGTACCCTTTGTCCTTTGACAAATACTACAACATTCAACAAATTTTTTGATATCTGATTGCATTTTTGGCCAAAAAAAAAAACCTCTTCACCTAATCCAATATTTTATCCAACCCAAAGTGACCTCCTAGTCCACCATAATGTTTTTCCTTTATGATGTTCTCCCTCATGGAACACCTAGGAACACATAGTTGGCTACTTTTGAACAACAACCCCTACTGCAACAAAAACTCTGAAAAATTAGAATGATAAGAGTCTAAAAATTGTGAACAAACTTCATATACCTCCTTGAAATCTTCATCATCCTGATACATATGTTTGAGAGCATCAACCCCTACACTTTACAACTGAATTTCTTGAACCATACACACCCTTCTACTCAATGTATCTGCCACTTTGTTAGCCTGCCCCTTCTTGTGTTTGATTGAAAAGGTATAGGCTTGGAGTTGCTCAACCCATTTCATATGCCTATGATTGAGTTTCTCCTATGAATTTAGAAAACTAAGTGCATGGTTGTCAGTATAAATAATAAATTATTTAGGCAAAAGATAGTGCCTCCATTTTTTCAAAGCTTGTACCATTGCATACAATTCCAAGTCATAAGTAGAGTACTTTCTCTTAGCATCATTCAATTTTTCACTAAAGAAAGCAACATGCCTTCCTTCTTGACATAGGACAGCCCCTATAGCAAGGTTACTAGCATCACATTCTACCACAAACAACTTATTAAAGTCGGGCAAAACAAGTATGGACTGTTGTGCTACCTTTTGTTTCAGAATTTCAAAAGAATCATTGGCTGCATTTGTCCAAAAAAACTTACATTTCTACCCCCCTTTGATGGTATCCAAAATTGGTGCACAAATATGACTAAAACCCCTTATGAATTTCCTATAAAATGTTGCCAAACCATGAAAAATTTTCATATCACCTATTGTTTTTGGAGTTGGCCATGACAAAATGGCTTCTACCTTTGCTGGATCCATCTTCAAACTACCTTGTGAAATCACAAAACCAAGATGGGTGAGTTCTTCCTTCATGAACACACTCTTTTCCATGTTGATCATCAATTGTTCATCATGCAACTTCTTAAAAACCTGATCCAAATGTTGCAAATGCTCTTCCTTAGACCTACTGAAAACAAGAATGTCATCCAAATATACCACAATAAATTTGCCAATGAAATCCTTCAACGCTTCATTCATGATATGCATAAAAGTACTTAGGGCATTAGATAGACCAAATGTCATCACCAACCAATCATAAAGACCCTAATTTGTTTTGAATGTTATCTTGCATTCATCCCCTTGCTTTATCCTAATTTGATGATACCCACTCTTAAGATCAATCTTAGAAAAGTATCTAGCCCCTCCCAAACAGTCCATTAGGTCCTCAATCCTTGGCATAGGAAACCTATATCTTATGGTAATCTTGTTAATGGCTCTACAATATGTACACAACCTCCATTTACCATCCTTTTTAGGGGCTAGGACTATTGGGACAGCAGATGGGCTAAGACTCTTTCTCACCAATCCCTTATCCAACAATTCTTGAACTTTCTTGGCAATCTCTTCATTTTGTGAAGGTGTCATCTTGTAGGCTGCTTTGTTTGCTAAAGTAGACCCTTGTATGAAGTCAATTTGATGGCTTATGTCCCTAATAGGTGGTAACTCATTAGGCATTTCTTCTACCATAATCCCCTTGTATTTCTCTATCAATTGTTGCACCTCCTTAGGGACCTCTTCCTCACTAGGATCATGCAAACTAGGACTATTTTTAGGCTTCAAAATCAAAGCATACCCTCGGGTTCCTTCCTCCTTAAGGGTATCTAGAAACTCTTTACCACTCACAATTATGACACTTGACCCAACATTCTTCTCTACATGCTCATCAGGCAATGGATCCATTCTATACTCTCTACCATTCTTAGTTATGATGAAAGAATTAGTTTTACCATCATGTTGTGATTGAACATCATATTGCCATGGACGTCCTAACAACAAATGACAAGCATCCATGGGAATTACATCACACAAAATCTTATCTTTATATTCCCCTATCTCAAATTCTATCCATGATTATTCATCTACCAAAACTTCTTGTCCCTTATTCAACCAAGATACTTTATAAGGACTAACATGAGTGGTGCAGGAGCATCTAACACAAGGTGGCCACCATGAGGCCAAAATGGTGTTAGTTGAGGTTTTTGAGTTTTTACAGTGAATAAGGTCTTATGAGCCCATAGTTTATGTAATAAGGTCCAATGGACCACTTCTTAAGTGTTTGTAATAAGTTTGGATTCATTTTGTAGGTATTTGTCCAAAATGCCATGTTTTTGTCAATGTTGTCATATTGTTGTCACAGGGTGAAAATGTAACCAAGGATGGATCCAATGAATGAAATAAGGTTTTTTGAGTCTCCTTAGGTGTTTCTAGGGTTTTTGTGGCCCTTTGAGGGTAGTTGGGCTCTTGTAGCCTTCAATATTGTTTGGTAACTTTTATAAAGTGTAAAGCAAACAAAGGGCAAAAATATATAAAAACCAACGTTCACCCTCTTGAAAAGTAGTTGGGAACAGTTGGAACTATAATTACATGCTTAAAATTCCTCCCAAGGGTCGAGGCAAGGCAGTAGTTGGAGTTGGTGATCAAGAAATACAAATAAACACCGTGATTTCCAGAATTTTCTACATTTTTGCTGCTATAACATTCATAACTTTCACATACAGATGAATTAGAAGGTGAGGCTGGACTTTTTGGAAATACGTGTCTTACCTTTCATTAAGACTAATTTTGTGACATTTGGTTCAGATTTGTGCATTCGGTGAATGTTTTTCTAAAATTTGTCCTGAAACTCTATTTTTCTAAACTTCTATGCTGTCACAATCCGTACTGTGTAAAGGTACAAGGTTGTTTCCACTTTTTCATTATTTGATCAGTTATAGAATGGAGTTAAATTTTATTTTAATTTAGTTTGGTACTTTGACACTTCTGTTGTAGGGAGTTATAAGGTTTTTTCTAAAAACAGTCCTCACAAAACCTAATCTAGGGTTTGTTCCAAAGAATGGAAGAATAACCATCCCACTATCTTTAAAAGCCATAAGACCTATGGGATGGATGTATTCAATTGTATTTTGAGTATTTTGATTGATTGCAGGAGTGGGAGAGTTGGTGTTTGTATGTTTTGGTAGAAGAGGCTTAATATGCCCATGTATTAAGCCATTTGGAGGAACCTAAGAGGTATTTCTTGGAACAACAGATTTTTGAAGGGTAAAACCCACAAAACCCTTTTTTTTGGCATGTATCCTAAATGTTCAAACCCTAGTTTGAGTTCTGGGCTTGCATTCCATAGTATTCTCTTTGTAATTTTGGCCTAATTGGGGCTCTAGGTCACAGAGAGAAGTTATTGGTTGAGATATTTCATCCAAAACAACCCATATCCAATTTGAGATATGTGATGGAGGGCCATAATGGGTATCTACTGATTGTCTAAGATCTAGGTTTGGAGGTCTGAGTCAAAAGTTATTAGGACTGTTGTCATTTTCTAGGACTACAAGCCATTTTTGGGGTTTGTGAAGGAAGTACCAACCCTGAGTCCAATCTACCTTGGCAAATAGATGGAATTGGTCCCCTGACATCCCAAACCAACATTTCCATGATGATCCTTGAGTTTCTTTCTGTTGTTCCCACTTTTGTGTAAAGATCTTTGTTTTTGGGCTTGTAGGTGAAGTAGAACCTTGTCTAGTTTGTCTATCTTCTCCCAACCAATTTGCCTCTACATAATAGTGGTATCAGAGCCATAAAAGGTTCTATTGTTGGTGGTATAAGTCTTGGTATATGTTATCAAAAGAGATTGAAGGAGAGGCTAGCAATATGCCTCCAGAAGTTCAAGGAGATGGAAGAGAAGATCAAAAGTGGAGTCAAGGAAGCACTCCAAGAAGAGTTGAAGGCATTGAGGATAGGGAAGAGGATAGATGAAGGTTCAAATGAAGAGGAAGAGAAAGAAGAGAAAGAACAAGAACAAGAAGAGGTAGAGGTACTGGCTGATCAAAAGCATTTCCTTGAAGCCATCAAGGCAATTGGCAAGGATTCTTCGAAGGCTCGGATGGAGATTCCTATGTTTAGTGGGAAGATAAATGTTGATGAAGTCATGGAATGGATTGAGGTTCTAAACAACTACTTTGAATACAAAGAAGTTCCTAAAAGTAAGAGGGTTAATTTTGCAAAAACTAAACTCAAAGGTGCTGCCCTTACATGGTGGAATTACACCCAAGGAGAGAGAGTAAAGAATGGGAAGAGTATGATCTCTTCATGGAGCAGAATGTTGGAGAGGATCAAGTCCCAATTCCTTTCATCATACTATGAGGTGTAGATCTACAAGAGGATGCAAAATCTCAAGCAAAGAGATTTGGATGTGGCTACTTACACTAAGGAGTTTCACAAATACACTCTTCATTGTGGGTACATGGAGGATGAAAAAGCTAAAGTGGCAAGGTATCTAAATGGTTTGAGGTTTAATATTCAAGATGAGATAAGTTTATTAACCCCTGAAACTATGGAAAAATGCTTTCAAGTGGAATTAAGGGCTGAAGAAAAGTTGAAGAGGAAAGGTGAGAAACAAAATAGAGGAAGAGGAACAAGACCAACCAAAGAAAACCAAGGAGACACAAGCAGAAATAAGGACCAAGTTTCTGATTTTAGAGGGGGATTTAGAGGAACAAAAGGTGGAGGTAAAGGTTCTAATGTTTTCACTGGGAGATGTTATCATTGTAGTGAGATTGGTCATACATCATACAAGTGTCCAATGAAACAGAGTTCTATATCTGGTGATAGTGAAAGGAAGAATGAAAAGAGGGTTCAATATGTGCAAGAAGAGGAGGTAGATGAAAGTGTTAACTCTCCAATTGGGAGTGCAGCCCCAATTCAAGATGGAGAAGCATTGATGCTAAGGAGAACATTCTTGAGATGACATAAAGGAGAGCACTTTTTAGGACCAATTGCAAAAGCAAAGGTAAAATATGCAAGTTAGTAATAGATTCTAGTTCAACAGATAATATGGTGCCTAGGGAAATGGTGGATAAATTGAACCTAGAAAGGATTCCTCATCAAACTCCTTACAAAGAATCTTGGGTAAGTGATAGTCAATCACCTTTGGTAGATGAACAAGCATATGTTGATTTTTAGATTGGAGAATATAAGGATAGGGTTTTATGTGACATTTTTCCCATGGAATGTTGTCACCTACTTTTAGGTAGGCCATGGAAATTTGATAGGCAATCATTATATGATGGATATGCTAAAACATACACCATCAAGAAGGATGGGAGGACTTTTGTTATGACACCATTGCAGGAGGATCCTGAAGCAAAGAAGGTAGCCAAGATCATCTTGGTGGGTAAGAAAGAGTTTGTGAAGATCAATGAAGAAGAGATAAGGAAAGTTGAGGATACCTCAAGGAGTGGGGTTGCTAAAGATCAAAGTTTGAAGTTGGTTTCAGTTTTGAATGGTGGATATTAGATGGTGATGTCTGAGATGGATTAGAAGAAGGTCCAAGAGCAGGTCTACAAGTAGCCACAAGGTGGTTGGAAAGAAGGAGATGCTATCATAGTAGGGACCATTGTTTGTCCTCTAGAGCCAACAAGAGTTGAAAGACAATCATATTCTACCATAGGAATAGTACAAGAAGCATCAACCAAGGTTTTGAATGCAAGTGTTCAGGCAGAAATGATAGAAAGGAAGAATGGCAAGCAATGTATGGCTCTGGTTGCAAGCACTCACTCATGGCAAGGTGAGACTAGAGCCTACAATGCTAGGCATGAGTTTTTGATTCCATGGAAGCATGTTGTAGTCTAGAGATCATGGGGAAGAGATGAGACAATAGTGGATAAAGGTGGAGAAAGACAAAGAATCAACTCATGTGGCATGAGTTCTTTTCTAGGTGGGGTGTATGGTGCAGGAGCACCTAACACAGGGTGGCCACCATGAGGCCAAAATGGTGTTAAGTTGAGGTTTTTGAGTTTTTGTAGTGAATAAGGTCTTATGAGACCATATTTGATACAATAAGGTCCAATGGACCACTTCCTAAGTGTTTGTAATAAGTTTGGATCCATTTTGTAGGCATTTGTCCAAAATGCCATGTTTTTATCAATGTTGTCATATTGTTGTCACAGGGTGAAAATGTAACCAAGGATGGATCCAATGAATGTAATATGGGTTTTTGAGTCTCCTTAGGTGTGTCAATGGTTTTTGTGGCCCTTTGAGGGTAGTTGGGCTCTTGTAGCCTTCAATATTGTCAAAATGTGCAAAGTTGTTTGGCAACTTTTACAAAGTGTAAAGCAAACAAAGGGAAAAAATATAAAAAAAACCAATGGTCACCCTCTTGAAAAGTAGTTGGGGACAGTTGGAACTGTAATTACATTCTTAAAATGCCTCCCAAGGGTCAAGGAAAGGTAGTAGTTGGAGTTGGTGATCAAGAAATACAAATAAACACTGTGATTTCTAGAATTTTCTGCATTTTTGCTGCTATAACATTCAAAACTTTCACATACATATGAACTAGAAGGTGAGGCTGGAATTTTTGGAAATCCCTTTGTATTACTTTAATTAAAGACTAATTTTGTGACATTTGGTTGAGATTTGTGCATTCAGTGAATGTTTTTCTAAAATCTGTCCTGAAACTCTATTTTTCTGAACTTCTACGTTGTCACAGTCCGTACTGTGTAAAGGTACAAGGTTGTTTCCACTTTTTCATGATTTGATCAGTTATAGAATGGAGTTAAATTTCATTTGAATTCAGTTTTGTACTTTGACACTTCTATTGTAGGGAGTTATAAGGTTTTTTCTAAAAATAGTCCTCACAAAACCTAATCTAGGGTTTGTTCCAAACGATGGAAGAATAACCATCCCACTATCTTTCAAAGCCATAAGACCTATGGGATGGATTTTTCAATTGTATTTTGAGTATTTTGATTGATTTCAGGAGTGGGAGAGTTTGTGTTTGTAAGTTTTGGTAGAAGAGGCTTAATATGCCCATGTATTAAGCCATTTGGAGGAACCTAAGAGGTATTTCTTGGAATAGAAGATTGTAGAAGGGTAAAACCCACAAAATCCTTTGTTTTTTCATGTATCCTAAATCTTAAAACCCTATTTTGTGTTTTGGGCTTGCATTCCATAGTAGTCTCTTTGTAATTTTGGCCTAATTGAGGCTCTAGGTCATAGAGAGGGGTTATTGGTTGAGATATTCGATCCAAAACAACCCATAATCAATTTGGGATATGTGATGGAGGGCCATAATGGGTATCTAATAATTGTCTAAGATATAGGTTTGGAGGTCTGAGTCAAAATTCATTAGGATTGTTGTCATTTTCTAGTGTTATAAGCCATTTTTGGGGTTTGTGAAGGAAGTACCAACCCTGAGTCCAATATACCTTGGCCAATGGATGGAATGTGTCCCCTAACATCCCAAACCAACATTTCCATGATGATCCTTGAGTTTCTTTCTTCTGTTCCCACTTTTGTGTAAAGATCTTTGTTTTTGGGCTTGTAGGTGAAGTAGAACCTTGTCTAGTTTGTCTATCTTCTCCCAACCAATTTGCCTCTACATCAATGAGGAAGTATTTTCAATTTCAATTTGTCTACCATTTCAATGGAAACCAAATTTTCATTTGATCCTAAATTAACAATTACCTTGCAAATCTTACCATAGGCCTTGCATGTTGTCCTGAACAATGTCTTCCTTTGAGGGGGTTCTTATGTTTGAGGCACCTTCAACATGGTTCTTCTCATCATCAAACTTTCTCCTTCATGGACCGGGGCTGCACATCCAATTGGAGAGTTGACACTTTGGCAATCTTCCTCTTGGATCAATTGGTTCCTTCTCTCTCCTCCATGAGAGCTTGAGGCTTGCTTTTCAAGACACTTGAAGGCTGGATGTCCCACTTGGTTGCAATTATAGCACCTTCCTATGAAGACATTAGTGTTGTGCTTTGCACACATGCCCCATTCTATAAATGGAGACCCCCTTTCCCCCCTTTTTTTGATTTGGCTAGAGAGTCATTTGGTCTTTTGATCTACTAAAGCGATTGTGCGGTCACTGGTGCATTTTGACCTAGATAGAAGGATGACATTGAAAAATCACTTCAAAATCTGCTAGGGTAGGTTGTTACTTTCCCTTTGAGGCCCTTGAATTGGTATTTTGCACTACATTTAGCCTCAACTAACCTTTGCACTGATTTCATGTCTGTCAGACCTAGCGCTGAAAAGTGCTTTGTCTGACCTTTGTGCTAAAATCCTATCGCTCTGACCTTTGTGCTGATTTCCTCACTGTCAGACCTTCGCGCTAAAATTGGCCTCATCCAACCTGCACTCAAAACATCAACCTCTGACTTAGTTGGATCCCCCCAAAAGCTCCGCAAGTCAGATGAGTCAAAAAGCCCTGCAAAATAGTGCAAACTAAACTTCTAGGCTTCGTGCTAAATGTTGCCCCGTCTGACCAGGTTTGACGTGCCTAAATTATCTGCCAGGTCCAACCCCAGGGAAATCCACGCAAGATCTCAAACTAGCGGTCCATACTCCTACGTATTAATGGTAGATTAGCCATGGTTTAAATAGAGAAATAACGGGTTTGAGCTCATTTTAATCACATTTCGGCCATAAATTTCAGAGCTCCATTCTTCCCTGTCAACCTCGCCTGAGCTCGAACCCACGACCTCCCCTACCATTCAAATTTGTGTCACCATTGTTATAGGTAGGGTTTTAAACTTTGTCATTTCAAGTTTTTTGGTTTTCAAATAGTTGAATTCCAGTATTTTGCCATTAGGGTTTTAAGGGGATGATCATTTGAACGTAGGTTTTGGGGCTAGGGTTTGATTAATTTTGAGTCTCTCAGTGTGTAGCCCTAGTCTAAACCTTAGGAGAAGGAGTGGAATGATCATGACCTTAAACGACTTAGAAACTTAGGGATTTTGCCCTATAGAACCTGCGTAACGGGTCGGCACTAAATCGAGCTTCGACCGACCTGCAAACCAAAAGCCCCCATTTTGGTTGGTCGGACACCCTAGAATTTCGTGCCAAATGCTTGGTGCCCAGTTGCGCTAAAATCAACATCATTCAACCCACACAGCTGAGATACCTTTCTTCAATGATGTTGGACAGTTTCAAAAGCCCCGTAAACTCATAAAACTCCTTCTGCACTAAAAATAGCTTGGTCCAACCCTGCACTAGAATATCCAGTCTCCGACTTAGTCAGATGATGAACATTCCCTACAAAGTCAATGCTGCCCAAAAACCCCACCGGAAGTTTGCCTTGAGCTCAGCGCTAAAAAATGCCTTGTTTGACCTGCACTGTATTACCCCTCGTCTGACCTGGTCAGATCCCATCAAAACTCATGCAGGTCAAACTGACCTAATTTCTGCATAGGAAGTAGCCGTATCTGCATCTACGTTGTTTTGAGCCAAATTGCTGATTGACCGACTTGCAAACCATCCGAGGTCGGAGACCTCCAAATTTTGTGTAAGTCAGACATCCCCGAAAATGATGCAAAATCCAAAGAATGTGAAAAGGAGGCCCAAACTCGAGGTCGGACCTGTCTGATTTCCTCGCTGAGGTCGGATAATCTCCATTTTAGCGCTTTTCTTACTGAGGGTCGGACAACCCTCAAATTAGTGTAAAACCCTCTAAATGACTGAATTTGTTGAAATTTCCATAGAGAAGGTTGTTTAGAATAATGAAATTGATGTTGTGATTCAGTAATAATGGTGTTTTGATGAAATCTCTTGCAACATTTGATGTCTACTTGCATGTAGTGTCTTTTCAATTTGACCTATTTTTCCTTCAAATGCATGCTTGTAATGAATAACAGATTTATATTGGTTTGTCTAATCCTAGGAGTATGTTAGGAGACTTTCCTAGTATCAAACTTATAAGGTCTGGTTGTGCAGACTAGATGACAGCATAGGCTCAAGCTATGAAGTACGAGTTCAAAGGGATTCCTCCAGAGACTAAAATCCACTCCGGGTGGAGCAATGTAGGAGACACAGATCTAGGTCATATAGACCTAGACGACTTCAGACTCAGAATCTTTGGGCCTACTCCGACTCCTAGGGCCAAGATACTAAGAGATAGTGGGATTGGGCAAGCAGTTGCCTTTCCAACCTCAGTCCAATGTGTAGAATTGATGGCTAGTTGTGCAGACAAATACGATGTTATATCCAGATAAATATAGACAGCTAATGGAGAAGTCCTAGCTGACTTGACCCCACCTGCTTTGGCAGAGATGCTAGACATCCCATGGCACAAAACCATGACTATGCCCAACAAACAAGTGTCCAAGGAAGCATACAAAAGATGTGGAAGGGTGTAGGAAACACATAAATGACCATTGGGTCAAGAGCAAGAAGTCTGCTCTCATCAAGCTCCCCATAGTACTATACAGAAGTGATTTTCACAATGAGATTGGGGATATTGTAACCTTTTTGAGTAGAATATACAGTTTACCAACTGCTTCCACCTTTGAGGACTGGATGTTCATCGTAATTTTAGAGATACTGAAGGGAACCAAGTTCCATTGGTCACAAATCCTCAGTGACAACATCCATGAAGCTTTTAGCAACTTCAGTGAGAACAAGTATTTCAGGTGGACATCCTACGTCGTCTATGCACTAGCAAGAATGAATCACTATGACAGATTGTCCAAGGTTGGAGAAATTGGAAATGATGAAAAGGCGTAGGTTAAGGTATATGAATGCTACCCTTAGCTGACCTCGTCTCAATCCTTGATACATTTTAAGAGGGTCAACGATGCATTCACCGTGTATATAGCAAGGAAGTTGCAAGGTAGTACAGCCTTAAGGATTTCTGCAGAGGCCATGAACAAAATAATCCAATATGGTGGGTGGTATATCCAATTTGAGAAATTCATGTATATTAGAGTACAAGGCTTCACTGGAATGGCATACAGATTTCTGCGATACCCAGATGATAAGACAATGCTCCTAGAACTGTCTAGGCAACTAGTACCATGCACAGGAAAGCTCAAGCACCTACACAGAACAAATGTCCAATTCCCTATTAAGTTTGGCAAAGGACTCTATGCATGTCCCTCTCTCACATCAGCTGAGTATTCAGATAAAGAGCTCCAACTCCTAAATTTGCACTATTACAATGCCAGGAGTCACTTTGACCCAAGTAAGGTAATGGAAAAGTTTGTAAGCAAAAATTTGTTTCATAAGGTCCATATTGAAGATTTCTGGGCTAATTGTCCTGATGACTACGAGGTCATGAAAAAGGCACATGCGAGACTGTCCCTAGATTTCATTAAAAAATTCCATATAATGGCAGTGCCTGATCAGTTGCAGGATGATGAGAATGTTATGGTTAGAGGTCCATGGGAGGCACAATACCACCAGCCTATTCCATTACCCAATTGGGCTAACGCTGAAGAAAGCTCCTTGGATGTGATTATGAAGGAACCAATTAGATTAAGTAAGGCATGGGTAAGAGCTCAAGTGGCTATTTGAGGGGGCAAGGAGTTTAGTTGACCTACACAGCAGTGGAATCAGACAAAGATTCTGGTGGAGAGGAGGATGAACCCATACTGGTAGTCGATGATCCAAAACTAGCTGGGGAGAAAAAATCAAATAGTGAGGAACATGCCCCCTGGCAAGAAGGGTAGGGAAAATGAGGAAGCCTCCCGTAAGGTCTCCTCAGAAGAAAGATCAACCTCCTTCTACTAGGGCCAAAGCTTCCAAAAGAAAAGATACGCTGAGTAGTGTTGGGGAGGCCTCCAGGGCCAAGAAGATAAAAGCAAAAGAAGCTGGCAAGGAGGCTGCTGCAACCAAAGATGATCCAACCCCTCCAACTGCCCAATCTCTCGTATTGGATACTAGAGCTATTGTCTCAATTTCTACTCTTTCTACTTCCATCCCTCCTCCTTCCTCTGTTTCATCCACCTCCCCCACCACTTCAGCTGTCATTGTGCAGGAATCATCTCCCTCCACCTCTCCTGCCTCTGGCATCACTACCACTTCTTGCTCACTGGCAATCTCCTCCAGTGATTCTAGTAACCCTATTTCTCCCACTCTTGCCATTTCATACCCCTCTACCACATCTACACCTTCTTCTCCCTTACCATTGCCTCCCATCTCAACCATCCTATCACCCCCACTTTCCTTGCCTTCACTGACCCTTTCTTCATCTCTTACTATTTCTTCCTCCTTATCACCAGCCTTAACTAATTTGACCCAAGTTAGTATGCCTTCCTTTACCATTTCTTCTACTATCCCCATTTCACAGATGCTGGCTGATTCATTGGAAGTACCTTTGTTGACTGGAATTGAGAAGGTTTGTGCGGAATTGGGATTGCAGGAGCATGAAGTAGTGATTGAAAAGAACGAGGAAATATTGACTGGTGTAAATGATGAAAACCTCCCTAAAACATCAGATGATGTGAAAATAATTGATATATCTGATAGTCCCCTGAGCAAGGATTCGAGGGAGGAAGTTTTGAGGATTGCACAGGAGAACGTGATTCAAAATCTGAAAGAATTGGCCCAAGGAGAAAAGGAGAAGAGTCCAGAGCTAGAGCAAGAGCCTTCTAAAGAATTGACTATGTCAGATAAAGATGGAACTATTGAGTTGAATAAATCTTCCGCTTCTGAATGGCTGCAGAGTAGGATGGTGTATCTGGAACCTCAGATCGAAGTAATGCAGCTCGACTTAAGCACCATCCCATCACAGGCTCAAAAGCCTCAGAAACAAAAAAGGGCTAAGGTTCAATCAAGGATCTACAAGAGTGAATCAGGCTCAAGGATAACAGAAGAAGCAGTCCCGCTGGCTGACATAGCAGGAGACTAGGTCAGGGTGGAAGATTATGTAATATCCACAATTGATTTAGGTCCAACCACCTACGCTCAAAGGGAAGATGATTTCAAGGGATCAGTTACGTCAATCTTGGAGCAATTGGATAAGGACAAAATATCCAAAAAGGACTTGAAGCAACAAAATGAGGAATTAAGAGCATGCCTTCAATTTCTGATAAAGCTGGTGGATGCAGGAGGAGATATAAGGATAGTGCCTACTTTCCTATCTACCGACGAGATGGCAAAATTGAGCGAGGTTAGATCAAAGTCCCAAGGCATAGAGAATTGGTTGATAAAGATTTTTGAAGCAGGCTGTGAAGCCATAAGTGCCTCTGCTCAAGCCCACGAGTGAATGGTGGACTTGCATAAAAGGTGGATGGATTTGCGGGATGAATGTGATTCTTTTGATGAATATTACTCTCACATGTATCCCTGAATCAAGGGTATTAGAGAATTGCTAGCTCAAACCTTGGTTACAGAGAAAATTTTGACTGGGGATAGGCTCCCAAAGGCTATTGAATGGTATCAATAGTTACTTTTGAGAAAAGAAACCTTTGAATAGGCAAAAGAAGCATACAAACTAGCCGACGAGGAATTGAGATCCATTATTTATGATATCAGTGATTCCTTGAGGAACTGTAGGGAAGAGTCATTCGATGACTATGCTCCTTTTGAGGCCGAGAAATGCAAAAATAAGTTGCATATGATGCTATTTGAAGACACTGCACTGAGCACAGAAGAACGGCTAGATAAAGCAAGTGACCTTAGGGTTGAATTCAGGGCATTCCATAAGGCAGGAGCAGAGATTGAAAGGATATATTGCAGAATAAATCGGGAACTGGAGGTATTTGACTACAAGATACATCATTTGAAGGATCTAGACCCATCTGACATCAATCCAGCACTTGAGGCATGGGTGACCTATCGAAATAAGCTAGCCAGCGAGGATAACATCTATTTAGATAAGGAATCTTAATACCATTTTGAATATTCTAGTGATTCAACCCGTCACAATTGTAAGCTTGATATATTTGGGCAGCATGTGAGTCAATTTTGTCTGTTCTTGCTTCTAAAATGAGATTTTCCATTAGTGTAATTAGTTGGCTAGTAAAAATGACTAGATTCGATGTACCTGGGACTATTCTTTCGTCTTTTTCATAAAACACAAAATGTAATCTAGGAATTGGTATGGGTTGTTATTGAATTAATCTGGACCGTTGGTGTTGAGCTAATCTCCACCATTGGTTTGAAGAGCTAGGGTATGCTGCTTTCTATATAAAGGGCTGCCATTTCCACTATTTGTAAGAGAGATTTTTGATGCCAAATTGTTGACTCTATGCCATTTGAAGTAATACAAAGCAAGTTTCTGTAGTAAATCTGAGAATTTGTACCTTGTGTTGATTCATTGTGGTTTTCATGGTTTGCTTCTTGCTCTCCCATAGTTAGATTAGTCATGCTTTCATAATGTTAATGTTTTTCTGAAGTATTTGATGAACATCCTAAGTCCATACTTTTAGTTGTTTGTTGATGGTAAATAGCTGTGTAAAGTTAGTCTGGGCTGAATATTTGTGCTAAAGTTCAATTGCATTTCACAAGTTAAGTTGCATCGATCATTGGGTATTTAACAAATGTATGCAATCTAAAAATCTGTTGACCCCCATTGAAGATAGCACCATTTTCTGCAACACTGTAACACCCATTTCAGTTTGGTAACTCAGGAAGCTGGTTCAAAGTTTTGAAATGTTTTGTCTACTAAAATATAACCTTAACATTGTGAATGTCACTTAGGATCCTTCTAAACCCTACACCTTTTGCATTTTCTTTTAAAATCATTGTTAGTTATTAGATCGAGAGTTTTAGTAGCATCTTACCTTGTCTATTAGCTGAAAATCATAATAGGGTTTATGTGTATTTGCTGCCCCGAACCTGAAGATTTGCAGATTGCATGTAAGACACCTTGTAGATATAGCTAGAACATAACCATTGAGAGATTCCAAGCAAGCTAAGACCTAGCTATATTATCCTTGGAGTAGTCTTACTTAGAGTAAGATACTTTTCAAGAGAGGTGTGAAACCAGCAATCACACCTGTGTTGCTGTGTGCCAAAACCACTATCAACAATTAGGACCTCTTCTTGGTCCACCAAATCTACCTCTTCCATTAGGCCTTCTTCCTCTAAAGCCTCCTCTAGAACCTGATTCTCCACTTTGCTCTTGGGAACTAGATTCCCCTTGGCTTCTTTGGGACTGATTCTACCCCCAAAACTGCCCCTACCTCTGAAATTTCTGCCACCTCTTCCTCTATTTTGCTGCTCACCTTTCCTCTTCAACTTCTCTTCATCCCTTAATGCCACTTGAAATCATTTTTCCACAGTTTTAGGGGTTAATAAACTGATTTCATCTTAAATATTAAACCTCAAACCATTTAGATACCTTGCCACTTTAGGTTTTTCATCCTCCATGTAACCACAATGAAGAGTGTATTTGTGAAACTCCTCAGTGTAAGTAGCCACATCCAAATCTCTTTGCTTGAGATTTTGCATCTTCTTGTAGATATGCACCTCATAGTCTGATGGAAGGAATTGGGACTTGATCCTCTCCAACATTCTGTTCCATGAAGAGATCATACTCTTCCCATTCTTTACCCTCTCACCTTGGGTGTAATTCCACCATGTAAGGGCAACACCTTTGAGTTTAGTTTTGGCAAACTTCTCTCTCTTATTTTTAGGAACTTCTTTGTATTCAAAGTAGTTGTTTAGAGCCTCAATCCACTCCATGACTTCATCAGCATTCATCTTCCCACTAAACATGGGAATCTCCATCCGAGCTTCTGAAGAATCCTTGCCAATTGCCTTGATGGCTTCAAGGAAATGCCTTTGATAAGTCGGTACCTCTACCTCTTCTTTCTCTTCTTCTTCCTCCTCTTTTTCTTCCTCTTCATTAGAACCTTCATCTATCCTCTTCCCTATCCTCAATGCCTTCAACTCTGCTTGGAGTGCTTCCTTGACTCCACTTTTGATCTTCTCTTCATCTCCTTGAACTTCTTGACCACTTCAGTGGTCATCCCCTTTGGAGGCATATTGCTAGCCTCTCCTTCACTCTCTTCTGCTGACATATACTAGGCCTTACACAACCAACAACATAACCTTTTATGGCTCTGATACCACTATGATGTAGAGGCACTTTGGATAGGAGGAAGATAGACAAGTTGACTAGGTTCTTACTACACCCAAAAGCCCAAATTTGAGGTTCTTCATACAAAAGTGGGAACAATAGTTAGAATCTTAAATTTATTCATGGAAAAGGTGTTTATTCATGTATTGGAACCCATCCCATCCATTGGCAAAGGTAGGTCAAACTCTGAAGTGGTACTTTCTTCACAAACTTAAGAAATGGCTTGTAGCCCTAAAAAATGAGAACAATCCTAATAACTTTTGCTACAGGTCTTCAAATACAGATCTTAGACAATTAGGAGATACCCATTAGGACCCCTATCACATATCCTAGAATGGGTAGTGGTTTTTTTGGATGATATGCCTCAACCTATAGCCCCTCCTAATGCCTTAGAGCCCCAGGTAGGCCAAAATTAGAAAGAGACCCCCTTTAAATTCACACACAGAACTGAACCAATGACTTGAGCACTTAGTATTCATGCCAAAACTATGGATTTTTTTGGTTTTGCACTTCTACAAACTGTTGTTCCAAGAAATGCCTCTATGGTTACTCCAATAGGCTTAATACATGGTCTTATTAAGCTTTTTCTAGAAAAAAATACACACACCAATTCTCCCACTCCTACAAACACCCAAAACACTTAACATACAAGTAAATACATCCATCCCACTAGTCTTATGGCCTTGAAAGATAGTGGGATGGTGAATCTCCCATCATTGGAGCAAAACCCTTGTTTAGGTTTTTATGGGACTATTTTTAAAGAAAACCTTATAACTCCCTACAATACTACTTCCAAGACACCAAACTACTTTCAAATGCAAGGTAACTCAATAGACTATCAAATCAAAACATGAGGAGATGTGAACAAGTCTGTACCTTCACTATGTACGGCCTGTAGCAGTGGATTTCCTCAAGGAAACAAAGATCTCAATAAAATAGTCCACTATCAAATACTTATAACTTGTCTCTTGCCCAATGTCATAGCCTCAAATTATGTTTGAATGAAGGTTAATTCACCATACTTCACTTCCCAAAAACTTATGATTCATGACAGTTCCGTACAACAGAATGGTACGGCCTACTTCTTCAGAAAATATAGAAAATAACAAAAAACAACAGAGAAATGGTGTTTGTATTGCATAGAACTTCTTCTCCTTTATACATTCCACTTGCTAAAGGGTATATAGGCTTGTATACACCTTGAAACTTCCATTGAAGATAGTTTGGTCGATCAAGGAAGCCATAACCAATTCGAACTTCCTTGAACTGTTTTGGGCAGTTTGAAAACTTCAACTAACTGTTATTTTGTTTGCATAGACATCGGTGTTTGTAAATCTTCAAACACCTCCACAATGTGATTAGGCCTTGAACAAGGCATTAGGCTCCTTGACATCACCTTAGACTCCTTTACATGCCTTAATAAGGCTTACAAACATAAAGACTATCTTTACATACCTTAGGACAACAATATGTAGATATTTGGACATAGTCCTTATTACATGAATGGTCTTCTAGGACCTTATTGGAACAAGACAACACGATCCACAAAACATGAAAACAAGTATGAAAATAAACATATAGATGATCTCCTTCGTGCTCCTTCACCATAAAGTACTTATGGAAAGACATCTAAAAGTGAGTTATGTAAGCCAAATTTAGTCATTGTTGAAGTTGTGTATGCAAGCTGTGTTTACAGGTTCTAGTTAGTTTTGGTGCATCACCTTAGTTGTAGGTTTCATTTTGGTGCAATCTCTTCTTACCCTCTTCCTTGTCAAAGTAGTAGGATAGAAAGTAGTTTAGGTGATAACCATAGGAAGCCGGCCTTCTCCAGAGGTTGACCTCTATTTTTTTTAGATACCCACATCTTTAGAGGTCTTCCCATGTTTCAATAGATTGTTGAACTTCACATTCAACAGGGTGCAAATCTCATTGATAACAACTACAACACTAAAGAATCTAGTCCATGCACAAATAGGTGATGCTCCAAACAATCCCAACTAGGATGTGCATCGCTTGAGTACCCACAAACAATCACTACCACCTAATAAAGATCCACATCATCACTATACTATCCCAAGATAGGGCCACAATTCCATAGACTGAACCCCTAGCTAGGGTGAAGCAAAGAAACATGGTCTAAAAGGGAAACTAATTCTAGTCGCACAAGGGTGGGTCTCACAGTTGACCAAAACCAAGAGAGGTTATTGTGGAAGGACCCCACGTGCACTTATAGGTCCAAACAAAACATTTCCAGCTACCACGAATTCTGAGAACTGCTTTGTCAAAATTTGACAGTTTTTTGCTCTTAGGGATCTTAATTGACTTTGTTAGTAGCTTGCAGAAAAGAATGAATGAGACACTTGGTACATGAAAATATACCTCCCCTAATATTTACCTACCTAGTCCAATGTATTGGAGTAGTCAGTTCAGCCCCAGGAGATGTGGAATGTAAAATTTCACTCCTAGAACCTTTCCACTGCATGAAACTGAAGGATTTTGCAAGAATGCATTTAATTTTGGCATGGTCAAATGGTTTGGAGTTGACTAAAACTAGGAGATTTAATTGTGGATGGAGCCCATGTGCATCTGTATGTCCAAATGGAACATTCCTAGATGCCACAAATTCTAAGAACTACTCCGTCAAAATTTGGCAATTTTTTGATCTTAGGGATCTTAAGTGACTTTACTAATCGCCTGTAGCCCAGAATGACTGAGACACTTGGTACATGAAATGAGACCTCCCCTAGCATTTAACCACCCACCCCAATGCATTGGCATAGTCTATTTACTCTCACGAGTTGTGGAATGCAAAATTTCACTTCTAGCACCTTTCCATTGCATGAAACTGAAGCATTTTGGAAGAATGAGTTTAATTTCGGCACAGTCAAATGGATTGGAGTTGACCAAAAATAGGAGATGTTATTGTGGATGGATCCCACATGAATTTGTAGGTCCAAGAAAAGGATTCTTAGCTACCACAAATTCTAAGAACTGCTCTATCAAAGTTTGGCAATATTTTGTTCTTTGGGAGCTTAACTAACTTTGCTCGTAGCCTATAGTCCTCTAGAATTTATCCAACCACCACGATGTGTTGACACAGTTGGTTTGGCCCCACAGGCCGTGGAATGTAACATTTCACTCATAATACCCTTCCACTGCATGAAACTAAAGCATTTTGGAACAATGTGTTCCTTTCCACCATAGGAATATGAAATTGATTTAAAAAACTAATGTAGGTATTTGTAGGTGGACTTGACATCCACCTATACCTACAAAGAAGACCTTCATGGGTGTCATGATTTGACAGAATAGTCATTGCAAAGTTTGATACATTTTTTGTCTTAGGGCTCTTAAGAGATTGTCTACATTAGATGTAGCCAATAATGACTAGGAGGCTTCACCAGTAGAAAGACACCTCCCCTAGCATTCACCCACTCACCCAGATGCCTTGGTACAGTTAATTCAACCCCATAAGGTATGGAATGCAAAATTTCAGTCATAGTACCTTTCTAGTAGATGAAACTAAACTAAAAGCTATGTTGTAATCTTCATTTTTAGGTCTTTTCTCTACACTCCTTAGGTTGATATTGTGTCCTCACTTGATCCATATAAGAATCATGCCAAACGTGTCTCTCTCTCTTACTCTCTTCCTCATTTTACAAGAGAAAGACAAATGCACAATCAGCGCAGGTAATGAGAAATTTGCATAAGATCTATAAGAGAGTTGTTATCACATGTATTTACATAATTTCTATTGTGAATTGTAGCTAACTTCACTCAATGATTGGTGAGTGTGAGGAAACAAGTCTACTTGAAGGTAATAAAGGCCACGAAGGTAATGTTTATGAGGCAATGTAAATTCAACCCTCACATTTGTTAAAAATTGTACAAAGAACACATCCATTATCATTGATAGCAAACATGTACACATCCATTATCCATTATAAGATGAAAACATAGTTTATCCATTTGCATGAGAAAGTAAGGGATATATAAAATTTCAAGCAAATGCAATTGGCATGTGTAAAACTAAACTCCAAACCTTTGTAAGCATCCTCCTTGCCTGTGCCAAATTAGGATCTTTGGGATAGGGTATGGACTGGTGTAGTCACAGTAGAAGGGTTCACAGAATGAACTATCCAGACTGTGCAACAAGAATAAACACAATGGAAGCAACTCAAAGATATAAAGCAAATGCAGATTTAGTCATTCAGTATATCATAGAATTCAAATATAGTTTGACCAACAACATGCAGGCTTACAATTAGGGCTTACAGGCCTGATTATAGAATATCAGAATATGTACAAGATATAGCTTCAAAGCTCCTTTGCACAAAATCTAAACTAAGGATTATGAATCAATCACTAACTTCTTTCCTAGGGATCTATTACATCAATATATATCATCTCTAGATCATAAGATTCCTCTACATCAGCCAAGGAAGATCACAAACTCCAAGGAAGAGCATTAATGTGTGTACACGGATAGGTTAGACCTAAATGCATAGAACACCTCTGCAAATTAATGGGATGATGTGTAGATCTCAAGGAAGGTCAGCCATGAACCAAAGATCATTGAATGATGTTTCAGTAGGCTCCACAAGTCAAGGAATGCTTTGCAAGTCTTCTCCTTTAGTTGATTATCAAAGATTGTCGGGATGCTCTGTTATGAGAAAATAGTCGATCTTTTGGTAGCGATAACTTTCTGGTAATTGATCCAAATGCTCTAAATTCTGGATATGATGTAGATGAATGAATCTAGATACTAAGTCTAGTTCCACAAGATCTGAAATGCAACTGCGGTAGAATGCGGACCAAAATACAGAAACTGCTATAGAATGAACTACCTGAACTGAACTGGAAAATGGAAAGAAAAAAACTGAACTACAAACAAAATGAAATACAAATGTTTTTCATTGATGAAAGATTGCTCTTGAACTAGGGATGCTCCTCCATCAGACATTTGGGGTTATTGAAAAGTGAGTCACTCACTTTGTTGGGGCTAGGGGAGAACTAAGACGGTCCACCTTAGCCTGAGAAATCCATGATGAATCTTCTTCCGGTCTGCCTTTCCATTTCACAAGATATTCTTTGTATTGTTTTCCTCTAGTGTTGCAGCCAACTTTGCTGTCCAAAATGTCTTCAATCTACTTTGGTGATTTTTGTGGTAACTGCTTCTTGAAGTCCTCTATCATGTTGTCACTAAACTATGCTTCATGATACTGGTATAGGTCTGTAATGTTGAAAATAGGTGATATGCCCAGTGTCTACGGTAATTGCACTTCATATGCATTTCCTGAATTAAATTGTCTAAGTATCCTACGATGTCTAAACTTCTTCATCTTCAACTTATTATATGTACCAACTAGAAATCTTTCTTTTCTCAAGTATACCATCACTTCATTTCCAACTGTAAATTCCTTATGTCTTCTCTTCTCATTATATTTGTTGTTCATATCTTCTAAATGCTTCTTCACTTGATTATGTATTGTCTTCATGTGATCTACAAATTCTTCTACTTATGCACTTCTCTTTTCCTCTGCATTGATATCTTTCAATTCTAATGCTCCTCTAGGATTTACTCTGGTAACAATCTCAAAAGGTGTTCTTCTGGTACTCCTATTTACTAAATTATTATATGTAAACTTTGCTTGTGAAAGAATCAAACCCCAACTTCCTACCTTGTCTCCAACCAAACATCTCAACAAGTTTCCCAAACTCCTATTCACTACCTTTGTCTGTCCATTAGTCTGTGGATCAAATGCTAAACTGAACTTCAAATCTATCTTCATCTCCTTTCAAAGTGTCTTCCAAAAATATCCAAGAAATCTAGTATCTTTGTCTGAAATTATACTCTTAGGTAATCCATGCAATCTCACAATATCATTGAAAAATAGGTCTACTACATGCACTACATTAGTTGTCTTCTTACAAGGTATGAAATGAGCCATCTTTGAAAATATGTCTACCACTAAAAATATAGAATCATGTCCTCTCTATTTCTTAGGCAATCCCATCACAAAATCCATGCTTATGTCTTCCCAAGGTTTCTCTGGTACTGTCAAAAGTTTATACAATCTAGTATTCTGGCTACTTCCTTTCATGACTTGACAAACTCTACAACTCTGCACAAACTTCCTAACATCCTTATGTATCTGAGGCCAAAAGTAATTTTCTCTCACCAAAGCTAATGTCTTGTCAATGCCAAAATGTCCTTCCAATCCACCACTGTGCTTCTCCTTGATCAAATTATCTCTCAATAAACTTCTAGGTATGCACAACTGATTTCCTCTGAATAACATATCTTCCTGAATGAAATAGTCCAACCACTTAATCCTATCTATCACAATAGTTTCCTTACATGCTTTCCAAGGTTCTGTAAAACTAGTGTCTCCCTCATACATGTTCTTCAATTCATTGAATCCCAACACTTCAACTCTCATCTCTGTCAACAAGTTTCTTCTCCTACTCAATGCATCAACAACTTTGTTTGATTTTCCACTCCTATGTTTCAACACAAATGTATAACTCTACATGAACTCTACCCATCTCATATGTCTTTGATTCATCTTTCCTTAACTGTTCAAATATTACAAATCTGAATGATCTATATACAACACAAATTCCTTAGGCAACAAATAATGTCTCCACTTCTTCAGGGCTTGAATTATAGCATAGAACTCTTGATCATAAACTGAATATCTTCTCCTTGCATCATTCAACTTCTCACTGAAATATACTACAGGTCTACCTTCTTGACTTAATACTACTCCAATTGCATTTCCACTCACATCACAATCAACTTGAAGTACCTTACTGAAATCCAATAATGTTAAAACAGGTTGCTCTATCACCTTCTGCTTCAATAGTTCAAAAATTTTATCTTCTTTTGATGTCCACTTAAAGTATTCTTTGTCAACTCTCATTGTCTCTATTATAGGGTTACATACTGAACTAAAATTTCTAATGAACTTCCGGTAGAAACTAGCCAATCCATGAAATGATCTAACTTCTCCAATGCTTTATGGTGTAGGCCATTCAACAATTGTTGTTACTTTCTCAGGGTCCATCTTCAATCCTTCCACAAAAATCACAAATCCAAAATATACCATTTCTTCCTTTATGAAACTACACTTCTTGATGTTTATCATCAATTCTCCTCTCTTAGTCTCTGCAAAACTTGTCTAATATGCCACAAATGTTCTTCTTTTGTCTTACTAAAAATTAGAATGTCATCCAAATATACAATAACAAACTTACCCAATAATTTCTTCAAGACTTCGTTCATTAATCTCATGAAAGTACTTGGTGCATTTGTCAATCCAAAAGACATCATGAACCACTCATACAATCCTTCATTTGTCTTAAAAGTAGTCTTCCATTCATCTCCTTCTTGAAGTCTGATTTGATGGTATCCACTCTCCATGTCTATCTTTGTGAAATATCTTACTCCAATCCATAATATCATCCATCCTAGGTAAAGGATATCTATACTTAACTATGATCTTGTTTATTGCTCTAGAGTCAGTACACATTCTCCCTTCTCCATCCTTCTTAGGTGCTAACACTACAAGTATTGCACAAGGACTCAAACTTTCTCTAATCAAACCTTTCCTCAACAATTCATGTATCTATCTATTCAATTCTTCATTCTCTAGTGGTGTCATTCTATGAGCTGCTTTATTAGGCAAACTAGCTCTTGGTATCAAATCCATGTGATGACTAATACTCCTGATTGGTGGCAATCCTTTAGGTACATTGTCTAATATGATGTCTTCATACTCTGTTAGCAACTCTCTTATCTCCTCTAGTTGTGATTCTTCAGTCTCCTTCTTTAATGCTTCAGGCTTCTTAGGAATCAAGGCATAACACATGTTCTCATGTCTCAAACCATCCATAAATTTTCTTCCATCTACCAAACAGATTCTAGCATTCCTACATACTTTGCTCTTCAGATCATCTTCCAAGGGAATCAAGGTAATTCTCTTTTGATTTGATGTTAGGGTGTATGTATTCTTTCTCCCATCATGAATATCTTTTCTATCATACTGCCAAGGTCTACCCAATAAGATATCACAAACATCCATAGGCATAATATGACACAAGACTTCATCATGATAATATCCTTGATATGAAATTTCACCAAACATTGTTCACTCACTAGTACCTTATGATCATCCTGAATCCATGCTATCTGATAGGGCTTAGGGTGTGTTGGTTTATCTTCTGAATCAGCATTAGGGTTTGCCAGTTCTAATGCACAGGCAGATTCAGCCAACTGAATACAAGAGGTTGCGTGAGCTCCTCCCCTTCACTTCTGGTTCTGCCGCACCAAGGGGGGTGTCCCTATTAAATAAAAATATGACCTTGACTAGCTCAATGACAGAAAGATATAACTTGACAGCAACAGGCAGAATACTCTCATGTAAGGACCAAGATTTGTGTAACAAATCACAAGGTTGGCAACATTCTTGGACATAATGTCTAGTTAGGTATGAGAGCACGCAGGGGTTTCCTACTCCTAATCCTACAACTAACAGATGGAAGGATGAAAGGGTTTGAAATGATGTTTGGAGTTATGGGACCTTCCTAGACCCATTGAACAGATAGATTCCCAAACCAATGCCTTATCTGGGCAACAGAGTCATATCTAAGAATGTAAATGTCTCCCCATGACAACACTAATTCATATCTAGAGGACCTAAGAAGAATGCTACTGCCTAACAGCAACATGTCCAAGAAAGAGTATTACTAATGATCATACTTAACAGATCCTATGATGCAATCTATTTCCCTTTGTATCTGATCAAAAGCCTATTTAACCACTCCTTGAGTAGATGCAATAAATCAGACACACAGTATGCATATACTGAAAAACTTGGAAGCCCTTAACAACCTTGTTTGAAAGGAAAACAAATGACATACAGGAGACAATCAGAAACAATACACACACAGGTGTTTTTCATTTAAAATCAATCAGCATAGAAGGCCATCACAGAGAAAATTATCATTTACAAGACAAGATAGATTAGTACACCAGACCAAGGACCGAATCTGTAGCAAAAAATGCCTTTCAAAATGTGAACACCTTATGTTCAGGGTCAGAGCAGAAAGCCCAAAAAACATCCAACCTCTAAAATGAGTAACACTTCTAGCTTAAAAACAGCCAGAGGGAAGCGTACTCAGTATTAATTACATGGCCAAAATTCAAAAATCTACCAGATACATCCATCAGAAAGAATGGCGCTCAGAAGTCATCAATGTAGCAGACAAAGGAGGCCTCGAGCCTTGCGCCGCCATCGGAAGTCTTCATGCTAAAAATCAGGCAGCCTGATCACTTGTCCCATCGTCCATACCCCTGCACTATCACCATTGATGGATCAACCACCCGCGTTTCACCTGGAAACCGTCGCTACGCTCAAAAGAGAAATACCTGCCAAAATGCACTTCTCCACAGGTTCAAATTATACAGGGGAATAATCCCACATGCATGGTGTGGAGACTCCTTCAGTAGTTTAAAAGCATGGCTGCGAGCATGATAGGTGTTGAGCACTTTTGTGACGCTCGACACACGCCTTTCTCTCCAAAAGCCCATCGCCAAGACCACTTCCATCGGCCAACTCGAAAAACCTCTCACCGATCTCCATAGTCTGGCCGATCACTACACCACACTCCCCCTCATCGGCCAGAGATTAGTCTATCGGCCAACCATTCCACAGTTCACCCGAGAATACAACTCACACTGATAGACCCTGGCTTCCTCCCTTTCGTCGGTGTAACACACACCATCGGAGCATCCAAAAATTTTCTTGCCGATCTCAAAGGTCATGCCGACGACATCTTCGCCAGCTACACACTGCTCCTCCATTGGTCAGACTCACGCCGATGACACCCCATCGGCCAAACACCTTACATCCTTGGCCCAAAAATTTGCTTTGCCGATAGCCAAACACACGCCGATGGACATCCATCGGCCAGACCAAAACAATCGGAGCACTCAAGAAATCTTTCGCTGACATAACAACTCCTGCCGATAACATATCGGCCTCCCACTTCCCCCTCCGACGGGTTGAACCACTGAACCTCTGAACCAGTTCAACAGCTAGGTTCAAAAGAAAGGTTCAACTGAGAAGTTCAACGCCGATACCAACTCAGGCGGCAACATAAAAGCAACCCTGCGAACCCATTGAACCGATGAACTAGTTCAACCTGATGGTTCAATGGCAAGGTTCGAACATAAAAAAAAATACTCCATCGGCAAAACACTTGACCGTCGGCCAAGAAACTCGAAGCTTCGAACCATTGAACCTTGAACCATTGAGAAAAGGGTTCAAGTTCAACCCGAAAGTTCGAAGACACAAAAACAAGCTCATGCCGATGGAGAAAACATGAAGACCACCTCCGTTGAACTAAGATGCAGACGCTGAAAAACACTAAGGGGCCCCAAAACTTAGAACTTTTTTGGATTTTTTGGGAGGGTGCCTGTGTAAAAATTGCTCAAAAGCTGACAGTCAATTCAGGAACCAACAGGGTGTTTCAATCTTTCAAACTTCAGCTTAGTCACCATCTCCTCTAAAACAAGGTTATTGAAACTACCACTATCAATTACAACTTTACAACATTTACCTCTTGATTTGCATCTGGTTCTGAACAAACTCTTCCTCTGCGGTGGTTCCTCATTTGTCTCTACTTGAAATAGTGCTCTCCTCATCACCAGTGATTCTCCTTTCTCTGGTTTACCAACTGAACTGGGTGATCCAATAGGTTCTTCTTCAACCTAAGTTGTTCTTCAACTGTTCTCTATTCTCTTGCTTGTACTCCCTTGATTACACTCAAATGCTCTATGTACTTCACCTCCACACTTGAAACATGTTCCTCTGAATGTTCTCTTATCAAATCCTCTTCTTTCTCTTTTGTATCCTTCATACCAGTATGCATTATAATTACCTCTATCATCATTCTTGAATGTGTTGTCAAACTTGTTCTACTCTGCAAAAGATCTCTCACCTCCAAAAAATGTTCTACCTCTCTAAAATTTACCTCCTCTACCTCTCTATTTCTGATCATGCCTCTTATACAACTTTTCTTCAACTTTTAGGGTAAACTGATATGCCTCTTCCAAAGATATCATCCTCACTAAACTTAGTTCTTCTTGAATGTTCAATCTCAATTCATTGATGTATCTAACCACTTTCTCCTTGCTTTCTTCACTATGTCCTATCCTTATGAACATCTTATGAAATTCTTCAGTATACTCTATCACAAATTTCTCCTTTTGTCTCAAATTTTGTACTCTTTTCAATAGTTCCAGCTCATAGTCAGTAGGTATAAACTGATTCTTCAATTTTGTCACCATTCTATCCCACTTTGTAATCTTTTCTTTTCCTTTTTTTTCTATCCAACTGAACTTCTTTCCACCATATAGCAGCATGTCCTTTTAACTTTGTCTTTGCAAATTTCACCTTCTCTAGATCTTCAACCTCTTAATACTCAAAGTATTCTTTGATGTCATTTATCCAGTCAATCAACTCTTTAGGGTTCAAATTGTCAGTGTAATTCAGTACATCAACTCTAGGTCTCTTCCCAATCTTTGAAAGAGCTCAACATTTTTACTTGATTTGATTCTTCTTCTTCATCACCTCCTAGGGTTTAACCAATTTGTTCAATAGGTTGAAATTCTTCCTCATCATCACTTTCAACATTAGGTCTAGGTTTCAATCCTCTTCACCTATCTTCCTCAACAACATCGAATCGAATTCACATTATTTTCATCATTTACATCATCTCATCCATTCTACTAGCCATTGTTCCAACAACAAAAACTCTCCTTGGCAACATTCTTCCTAGGATCAAGTGTAAACTGCCTCAAGTTTGACCATCGAGATACAGGGTGACAACTGCCTCACAATCAGTGATCGGTTGTTACACAAGTAACCTACCTCAATTTGGCGATATGTTCACAGTAAGATCTTACAAAATTCCTTCACCAACTTCGCTCAATTTGCTCCCAAGGATTCAAACTTTTACTCTGAGACCACTTGGTGCAGTCATGGTAGGAGGGTTCATAGAATGAACTATCTAAACCATGTAGCAAGAGTAAACACAATAGAAACAACTCAAGGATATAAAGAAAATGCAGATTCATTCATTCAATATATCATAGATTTCAAATATAGATCAGCCAGCAACATGCGGGCTTACAATTAGGGCTCACATGCCTGATTACAGAATATCAAAATATGCGCAAGATATAGCTTTGAAGCTCCTTCACACAAAATCTAAACTAAGGATTATGAATCAATCACTAACTGCTTTCCCAAGGATCTATTACATCAATATATATCATCTTTGAATCATAAGATTCCTCTGCATTGGCCAAGGAAGATCACAAAATCCAAGGAAGAGTTATAATGTGTGTACACGAATAGGTCAAACCTAAATGCATAGAACACCTCTACAAATGAATGGGATGATGTGCAGATCTTGGGGAAGGTTGGCCATGAACCAAAGATAATTGAATGATGTGTAAGTTGAGGAATTTTCTACAAGTCTCCTCCTTTAGTTGATTATCAGAGGTTGTCAGGATGCTCTGTTATGAGAAAATAGTCGATCTTCTGGTAGCGATAAATTTTTGGTGACTGATCCAAATGCTCTAAATTTTGGATATGATGTAGATGAATGAATCTAGATACTAAGTCTAGTTCCACAAGATCTAAAATGCAACTATAGTAGAATACGAACCAAAATACAGAAACTGCTACTGATTGAACTACCTGAACTAAACTAGAAATGAAAAGAAACAATCTGAACTACAAATAAACTGAAATGCAAATATTTTTGGTTGATGCAAGATTACTCTTGAACCAGGGATGCTCCTACATCATGGACAACCATGAAATAATAAATGATAAAGGATTTTTGACAGATGTTGTAGTTGCAACTGCCCTAGGAGACATGTATGCAGTGTGTGGAAGCATAGATAAGGTACATGAATTATTTGACATGATGCCTCAAAGAAATGTTGTCTCATGGAATGCAATGATTGCAAGATATATAACAAAATGATTTTTTTCAAAAAGGCTTTAGAAACTTTCAAGAAAATGCAATTGGTGAGTGTAACACCAAATTCCACAACCTTAGCTAACATCCTCCTTGTCTATATGCCTATATGGGATCTTCAAAATAGGGTATGGACATCCATCAAAGTATAAATGATATGGGAATTTCATCAGATGTTGTAGTTGCAACTGCCCTATGAGACATGTATGCAAAGTGATGAAGCATAGACAAGGTAGGTGAACTATTTGACATGATGCCTCAAAGCAATGTTGTCTCATGGAATGCGATGATTGCAAGATATGCACAAAATGGTTTTCTTGATAAGGCTTTGGAAAATTTCAAGAAAATTCAATTGGCAAGTGTAAAGCCAAATTCCACAACCTTACCTAACATCCTCCTTGTCTATACCCAAATGGGATCTTCGGAATAGGGTATGGGCATTCATCAAAGCATAAAGGATATGGGAATTTTGTTAGATGTTGTAGTTGCAACTATCCTATGAGACATGTATGCAAAGTGATGAAGCATAGACAAGGCAGGTGAACTATTTTACATGATGCCTAAAGAAATGTTGTCTCATGGATGCAATGATTACAAGATATGCACAAAAAGGTTTTTTTGATAAGGCTTTAGAAACTTTCAAGCAAATACAATTGGCAGGTGTAAAGCCAAATTCCACAACCTTAGCTAGCATCCTCTTTGTCTATACCCAAATGGTGTCTTTGGAATAGGGTATGGACATCCATCAAAGCATAAAGGATATGAGAATTTTGTTAGATGTTGTAGTTACAAATGACCCATGAGACATGTATGCAAAGTGATTAAACATAGACAAGGCAAGTGAATTGTTTCCCATGATGCCTCAAAGAAATGTTGTCTCATGGAATGCAATGATTGCAAGATATGCACAAAATAATTTTTTTGATAAGGCTTTAGAAACTTTTAAGCAAATGCAATTGTTGGTGTAAATCCAAATTCCATAACCTTAGCCAGCATCCTCTTTGGCAACATCCAAATGGGATCTTTGGAATAGGGTATGGACATCCATCAAAGCATAAAGGATATAGGAATTTTGACATCTGTTGTAGTTGCAACTATCCTAGAGAACATGTATGCAAAGTGTGGAAGCATAGACAAGGCACATGAACTATTTGACATGATGCTTCAAAGAAATGTTGTCTCACTGAATGCAATGATTGCAAGATATGCAAAAAATGGATTTTTTCAAAAAGGATTTAGAAACTTTCAAGCAAATGCAATTGGTAGGTGTAAAGAAAAATTCCACAACCTTAGCCAACATCCTCCTTGTCTATGCACATATGGGATCTTCAAAATAGGGTATGGACATCCATCAAAGCATAAAGGATATGGGAATTTTTCCAGATGTTGTAGTTACAACTGCCCTATGAGAAATGTATATAAAGTGATGAAGAATAGACAAGGCAAGTGAACTGTTTGACATGATGCCTCAAAGAAATTGTATCTCATGGAATGAAATGATAACAAGATATGTACAAAATGGTTTTTTGATAAGGCTTTATGAACTTTCAAGCAAATGCAATTGGCGGGTGTAAAGCCAAATTCCACAACCTTAGCCAGCATCCTCCTTGTCTATGCCCAAATGGGATCTTCAGAATAGAGTATGGACATCCATCAAAGCATAAAGGATATGGGAATTTTGGCGTATTTTGTAGTTGTAATTGCCCTTGGAGACATGTATGCAAAGTATGGAAGCATAGACAAGGCACATTGACTTGATGAATGCATTACACCAGTAACTATCTACTAATGAATGGGTTTTAGTTTGCACTTATCCTTATGGATAAGTTAGATGGCTATCTTCAACCAGTGAATGGATTATTGTTGTTACCAAACTATTCAAAGGTTATTTTAATGGCATTATAAATAACATTTCAATTGGTAGCTAGTGATATATTTTTCTGTGTATGTGACTTATTTGTATGGGAGTATATCATATTTTAAGAATGGTGCATTTAAAGTTTTCTTATTGTATTTACTAGATAAGATATGTAAGTATGCCTATTCTGAGCATTCACTTAATTGTAAACCTTGATTTCTATTATAGGAATTTGAACATAAACTTCAATCCCTTGTACTGTAGAAAAAAGAAAAAAAAAATCTTTTGAATGTCTTGTTAGTTAGTGCCTTCACCATATTTTGAAATTTTGGTGCATTGACACCTTTTGGCACATTGACTATGGATGAAAAAGAGTTATGTGGATATTTAGAGATTTCCAAGATTGTAAGCAATGTTTCAGAAACATTCACAATTTGTCTCGATCATTTTTAGAGTTAACTTTTTGTTAATATGTAATTATGGTTTAGCAAGGGTTTTGAAAGGAGAAAGATAATAGCTTGGGAAGATATCTTTGATCCAAGCTTGCATGTAAACAAAGACTTCTAGAAATATTTTATGCTTTCATATAAATTTTAACCAACTCCAAGAAGTTGGCGTGGCTTTTACCATACACAATTCAATATAACCAAGCTTATCCCATGTAGCAGATTAATTATTAATTAGTAAGTTAGGTTTATAAGGTATCACCAATTTTGTGTAAATAACTTTAAGCAAGTTGTACACTTCATTATATCCTCTTATCTACTCATTGTGGAGATGTACTGAAGAAGAAATGAGAGGGCCCATATATTTGGATGGTGATAATGATAATGATGGCCTAGCACATATTTCCTAACATTACTCTATATATATATATGTGTGTGTGTGTGTGTGTGTGTGTGTATGTATATGTATATATGTATGTATATATATAGATATATATGTATATATGTATATAGATATATATGTATATATGTATATATATATATATATATATTATTTCTATATATGTATATATATAGATAATATATACATATATATATGTATATACATACATACATATGTATATATATACATACATATATATATACATACATACATACATACATATATATATGTATATATATATATACATACATACATATACATATTGAAATAAAATAAGTGTATACATATATATTTGTAAATTTTTATTTTATTTTTAATTAAATGCAGATCTATCTCTTTGTACATTTATATATACATATGGCTGATGATGAGGGATCTCGTCATTCTACATAGTCTCAGCAGGAAGCTGAGGCTTGGACAAATTTTTATAATGACAGCATTAATAGATTAGAGGGTGCATTGAAATATTTGGATCACACCATACACAACACACCCAATTTGGGTAATAGAGATAGATTAGTAATTATTCAGCAGGAGATCAAATGTATGATTGACACAATCAATCATACAATCCATATGATGACATAAGCATTAAGGACTTTTATAGGTCTCTTTCTAGGACTATAACTAGCAACGAGAAAATTAAATCTTTCTTAGAGAGTTTCATTGCATGATGTGCATACCATGTTCCCTTATTATATGAGATGAGATAAAGTTAGAGGATATATGGTTACTAGGTGTACAGATGCACTGGTTCTTCCATTTAAATATATCCCATATGGTTGGCAACCAATCGTAGATCGCTGCATAATGACAAGTTGCCACATTATTTTTGCAAACAATTATATGCTGAGTTCCATTTAGGATTAGATGTGGATTATACATCTATGTCTGTGCATGCTAGACAGGGTAAGGGGAGGTTTGCTGACAAACCTCAATTTAGATGGCCAAATTTGGAACCACCCATCAACAAGAGGTCATTAGTTGGTCCAAACCCTTTGGTTCTTCCAAAACATTTGGAACTAGCAGCAGTAGGAGATGCATCAGTCACACCGACTAGATCCCATCTTTTTGATAGTATGGCCATAATTGCTACTCAGGTAGATCAGATGTCATCTAATCATATATGGAGATAATTATTACATCCACAGATTAGCCTTCCTCCCACTAAGGCTACATCTATGAATTATGACCCCTACATTTGTGTAGACCTACCATCACTATCAAATGTGGCACATATGAGTGACACCACTTTATGTAATGTGTGTTTAGCTTCCATTGCTGATGTACTTTCAGTATTCCAGTTTATCAGTGAAGAGTATGGGATTACCTTAGATGTTGTACCCAGTCATATTAGATGACATTTTGGTAGACAATCAAGTCAAGGTGAGGCAGCTTCAGAGGAGAAGCATATTCTAGAGCATCCTACAGCCCCCACACAACATCGAGTTACACTTGATGTACATGGCACATACATCACACTTCTCTTTGACACTTGCCCTTTACCTGATACAAGTGTCCCTGATGTGACCATTCATTCTTGTGACATCAATGGGATCAATAGAGTGCTCGAGGATGCACAGGTACTTGAATAATTTCTATATTTTGCGTTCTAAAAATTCACATGTATATATTAAATAAAATTGACTTTACAGTAGTTCTCACTATTCATTAAAATCTTGTATTTGAAAATTTCTAGAAATATGTGGATTTGTCACAATTTACTAATTTGGAGCATCCAAAGGATCCTGTGCATGGTAGATTTGAGGTACATAATATATAATATATATAAATTACTTGATAAATTCAGACATGTATGTTGAAAGTACAAAACTTTAAGATGACTTTACATATATATATATATACACACACATGTACATTAAATTAAAAATTATTTGTAACTTTCTTTTGTAGGGAGGTGGATTGAGACAGGTGTCAAAACAAGGATCAGGACAAGGATTGAGAGAGGGATCGAGACATGAATCTACACAGGGATCAGTAGAGATATCGATCCATAGTCATATTAGACATCCTCCTCTTTGACTTGTTTTACATGCAAACACATGATTTGTTATACATTTTATATTACATGGTTTGTCACATTATGGTTCTTAGATCATGATCTTCACAGATGTTATATACATTTTACATTATGGTTTCACATTATGGTTCATCTTATTATCTTTTATAGTATACATATACATTTTACATTATGGTTTCATATTATATATACATACATTTTACATTATAGACTCATATTACGATTCTTAAATTGTGATTTGTCACATTATGGTTTGAATATATGATTTCTTTAATGATCTGTCTAATTATTATCTAACATTTTTGGTCTCATTTTTGGATACAGTAATATATAGAAATTCTTGAAGCTAATTAGGGGTTTGAGTTAGGAAATTTTGTATTTTGAAAATTGAAGAAATTTTGAAGCTTCCATTAATAGTGAATGTAATTTATGTGTGTCATTATTTGAGTTAATTTTGTTTATTGTCTTATGAGGGATGAAACATGTTTAGAGAAATCATGATAATAAGATGAATATATCTAATTTTATTAAGAAGTTGAAACAAAACTAGAAGCTATATGATATGTTTATCATTTGAATGCTATGAGTAGATAGAATCAATAATATGGTGTTGTGTAGTTTACATTATGTTTAGGAGTTATATTGTTCTTTTACATGCTTTTTGCATTTGATGTATGGTGTCAATGCTTATGAATAGAAGTAATAATTTGTCACAATGTTAGAATTTTATGACCTAGTAGACAAGTGTCTTAGAATGTTTAAAATCACTATACTTTGTGTTAGTTCAAATTTGCACCTATAGAAGTGAATTGGCAAACATACCTAAACCTATCTCCTTGAGAATGAAGTAGCATAAACTAACTATTTGAATTTGCTTACCTTGGACTTTTGATATTTAAATCTCAATAAGGATTGGTAGTATATAGAAACAACTTTAAAGGATCTATTAAATTACAAGCCATGTTATCTTAATCAAACCCCTAAGATAACCAATTTAATAGATTTGGAACAATGATCAAAGACATCAAGCAAACAAGTAATGTGCGTAAGATTATGTATGATGATGTAATTCTTTGATAATGCTAATATGATACTTTGAATTTAAATACCCTCTTGATGAATCCTAAAATTTCTAGCATTCTTCCATTATTTCAAATAAATAAATGAGTGTATTTAAATACAATAAAATAACACACAAATGAATGCAAATGTGTATTAGTTGCTGACAACAACTAATGAAAAGGTCAACATAACTTAGATTTGAATTTTGAATTTTAAAAGTTTGAAATTCAAATATATGACTACATAAATGTCTTAGGTTAAGTGTGCACCTGCAAATCTAATCTAAGATAAAAAAAAGAAAATTAAGAAGAATCTCTAAAAATAAATAATGATGGGATCTAGATGGGTCATCCCACAATAGTGGGTTACACTTTTGTGGATGAAGAAAAATTGAAGGTGCCAAAAAAATATAGCAGGCACCTTTGAACGAAGGTATTTCCTTCGTTCAAAGGTCTTGTTGGCCTTATTAAATCTTAAAATAATAAGGCCTTCATTCGAAGGGGGTCTCCATTTGAAGCTCTTTGAGCACCAAATTAAAACAATAAAATAATACCTTCAATCGAAGACCCTCTTCAATCGAAGGTATTATTTTATTGTTTTTAATAAAAAAAGTTAAAACTCTCAAATGAGATTTTTTTTTGTCATTTGAGAGCGACAGTGTTTACATTGGTAGACGAAGGTGATAAGGCATTCAAGGGAGTCGAAGGGGAAAGTGAAAAAGGCTATGGTAAGGCCCTACATTAGGATTCCAACATCCACATCAGCATTCCAGTGTCTCTCCAGGTACATACCTACTGATATATGCTCATATAAGCCTGTCGTTTCACTATATATGTCCACAATTTGTCATATAATATTTGCTATTTCTCAGTTATATATACAAGTGAGTAGTTATTTAGTTCATTGTCAAACACTAGTATTACCTATTTTAGCTTCTAGCTCAATTAGGGAGAGCTGAAATAGTGTTTGCAAAATAAAGATAAAAGGTACACATTGATTTCTGCTAAAAATTACATTCATATGCACAAAATTATGATCAAGTAGATTAAATTTTATTATGCAATTCTATACAAGAGAGAGATTGAACAAATTTTGCATAAATGATGTCTTTATTGATAAACACAAATGTATTGGGTCACACACAAGCCATGGGCATAACTATTTCAATACAGAATAAGATATAAACTATACATTTGTAGATATAAAAGGAAAAGAGCATATGGAAAAAATTGGGATCCATCATTGCCTAAATGACAAACCCCAGGTTGCAAATCTACATCCTTGTCTAGCCCCTCCTGCTTGAGTGCTCTAGAAGTTGATTTGTTGCTGCTTGAAATGCATGCAAGGGATCAAAAAGTTGTGTTAGAGCTCAGGATCCATATTCCTTGCATATACTATATCAACAAATATATCGTTTATTCTCCTAAGGCATTGAAATAGTTTTTACAACATCACAGATATCAAGAAAACCATAGGAGTATCATCAATCATCATGAGCATCATTGGAAGCTTTTGGATTCATTATTTTATCTAACATGTTTGTTCACTATGTAGGTAAAGGTACATGTTTCATTGCTGGATTACATTGTTCAATATCACAGCACGTGGAGAAAAATGGGCTCCCATAAGGGTTGAGCCTAGCGTGTTACCCTCTTGTTTTGAGAGGGATGAGAGTGTAAAAGCATTACATTTATCAACTTTGAGCATATATCTCATCACCTATAATGGTGAATTGGTTGACATCACTACCATAAATGACAAAATATTTACTCAATTAGAACCCAATAAGAGAAGGCAGCCATCATGATTGGATAGTAGAGCAGAGTTAAAGTGAGTCTATCATTGCACATAAAGTCACAAAGATCATGGAAGATATATAAAGACAGTGGTCCTCAATCATGAATGAGGAAACAATGCATAGGTGAGAGGTTTCATTCTAGTTTTTCAAAATTTATGAGTTTACATTTCAATAACAAGTGGTAAAAGTGCAAACAATGCATAGTGCACAATCAATGGATCAAAAGAGAATAGTCAACAATGATACATTGAAGGGACAAACCTATGGTGAACAAAAAATGACAGGTCTAAGTGGCATCATCTCTAAAGGCATTTGAGACAGTCAATTAGTCCCAACACTATATAATTTATGATAGTCATCTTGCCTTAACCAATGAGAACACAAAGCCATGGATGGGATCAATTGTTAGTCTCTGACATGAGGGACAATCACAATCATATTATCATAGGGTAGTGAGAAGTAATAGAAGGCAACTTGAAAACTTAAATTGATCTTAAATAAAAGTGAACACGTCTACATTTACTCTTCATGAGATGGAGTTATCAAATAGTGAGTGGCATCCTTCAAGCCACACTATGATGAACAGTTAACAGTCTCCTCATAAGGGTAGATAACAGTAAGGAAATGTGTAGTGATCATGTGGAAGAGGACTCAATCACAGTGATCTAATGTGTCAATGAAGTTTTTCTAGCTATGAAATGACAAGAATCATATCACTAAGGGACAGTCATCCAACAATCAAAATAGTTCAACAATTAAGATATAGATCAAAGTCATCAAAAGGCTTCTTAACCTAGCATGCCTTTGAAGAACCTATAAAACATTGAGAGTCATGCAAAGCAAGGTCTCTCATCATTTGTGATTTTTATTGTTATGCATCCAAGGATAGCAAATGCAGTCCTGAGGGATATCCTCCTATAGTCTATATATGTGTTTAAGGGTTGTATGAAATCTAATGAAGAGTTGTGAGGTCATTACTAGGTTTTGTGTGAAGACTGTCCAGGTTTTAATAAGATTAAATACTACAAGGTTGTGAGGAGCTATGTGATCTTCAAAGGATTGTTATAGAAGGGCAAAGAAACCCAACTTATACACCATATGTCCTAGAATTCATTGCTAGGTCTATTCAAAAAGTTACAAGGAAGAGAAATATTCAACAATGAAAAGGAAGGAATAGTCAAGGTAAGCAATCATATTGACTGCGGGGACAGTCTATACTAGCATGACTATGATAAATAATAGTTCTAAATGGAACAATAGAGACACCAACAACAAAAGAAGTCAACATAGTGAACAATCATGCCAGGACAATGATAGATAAGCATATCACTTAGGAGGTCAATGAAAATAATGCAAGAAATCTAGTATTTTGCTAAGACTGCCTCAAACACCTATTGTATATGCTAAGAGTGACAAGCATGTTTCCTTTCATTGCTTAGAGATGAAGTATAGGACAATACATTCAATATCTCATTTTCATTCATGTTTTATCATGAAACCAAATAGGTATGCTTCCTTTCATCTCAGCAGGAATGAATAGAGGGTTTCCATAAAACCCTAGCCGTGACTAAGAAACACAAGATTAGAGCATTAACAAAGAAGAAAATGCATAAACAATGCTCAGAATGCAACAAAACTTTTCTTTTCATTCCAAGTCAATGACTAAAGAGGAGAGATATACATCATACTGAGAGAATACCATTCAAAAAATCATGTAGGAAACTGAGATATGGACTACATATTGCTCTATAAAAAATGCACAGAAAGAAGAAATATACTCATCATTTTGGCACAGTAGAGCTCAAAAACAAGCATTGTTTTCCATAGCTATTGAAAGAAAATGTAGGTTTACATAGACTAAGAGCTTACCTCGGCTCAACCTTGAAGTTTTGCATTGAATCTATTTAAAACCTTCATATGCGACCTCTAGTTGAAACCTCCAGAAGCTCAAGCAAACCCTACCATGATGGTACAAAAAACACAGTTAAGTGAAAATGCAAAATGAAATGTGAAATGAGGGTTTGTTTGAGCCTTTTGTCATTAGGGTTTGAAAACCCTAACTTTGATGATGGCTTAAAGGATTTTTTTGCCTTTTTTTTAGCATTTGAAATAAAATATTAATACCCTCAAGCTCATGTCCATATGTCTAGCAATTAGGTGTGTCCCCTAATATTTTATTTGCATTGACTTCAAATATGGTCGTATACCATTATTTATGCATGAGTTGAAACAAATGTGAAATGTAAGACATTATTAAAGTGGTGAATTATAAGTCACTTTAATACATGTTATGTAATGCAAGATAAGAGGTGTTGGTTTTCAAGGTATGGTCAAAGGAGATGTAGTTGAGGATTTATGAGTTATGCCAAGTATATAGGGGAGGTTGGAAGAAGTTGGCAAACATGTGGAGGGAATATATAGGAGTGGTTTTGACTTGGTTTTGGGGGGGAATAAGAGCATTTAGGGGCAGTTTCTAATGCCTTTATGATAGGTAAGGTCAAGGCTTGATTTTTTCTTCATTCATAAGCCTTTTTGGAGTGGGTTTATGGGCTAGATTTTAGGCTTTTTGGTTATGCATGACTAAAGAGATTTGTAGTCCCTACTTTTGTGCAACTGTTGGAAAAGCATACAGTAATTTTAATTCTCATTTTGGAGTTAGTTTTTCTTCTCATTCTCAAGAAGGTATTGTAACTCATTTTGGGAGTTCTTTCAGCATGAGATAGGATTTGTAACTCATTTTACAGACATGTATGACAGTTTACACCTTTGAAGATTAATGGAGATAAGCATTTTGCCTTCTCAAATTTCTAGTCTATTGTGTGCATTTGAATGATTGATGCAATTACTTGTGATGTTATCTCATTCCTTGTATTTGTGTCTCATCATTAGCACCTTTTTTCTGAAAAGTATATGTAATTTTGCAGGTTGTGAGTTGTGTTTGAATGCAAATAATTCAAGTTGTGAAAATATATTTTCCTTCAATGATTGTAAACATTAAAGCCTTATTATGAAATATTTATGCAAAAGCATATGAGTATTGAGTTGTGCATGTTAGGCTTTATTGTTGATTGAATTTGTGTGCAAAGTAGCTGTGCAAGTTTTTAGATATCAAATTTGGTGCATCACCCTTAGTCATAGGTTTTATTTTATGGAGTCTTTCTTACCCTTTTCCAACAAGAAGTAGTTTAGGTGAACACCATATGAGCCAGCTTACTCTGGAGGTTCTTTTCTATTCTAGGTGACCCACAGCCTTAGAAAAGTTCCCATGTTTCACCAATAGGTAGAGTTCACTCAACAAGGGTGCACTATTAGGAGATAATAGTTTTTGGCATGCCCAATGGGACATTTGAATAAAATATAGTCCAAAGAAATACATCTTATTGCTGGTTTTGATATGCAACTAGTAATTTTTAGGCCTTTAAGAGGTTGAGATCTGCATATCTAGTGACTCTGAATGTGGAAATTTAGCAAAATGAGTGCTTTAACAACTTATGAGAAAAATACAAACAAGGAGTACAAGTTCATTTGAGTACTTGCAGTTGTCTCCACCAAGGAGGAAAGGTAGATCTAGTAGGGGAACTCATCCTTCAGCAAGGAAATCATAGTCAACTCCACCTCATTTTGTAAGAAATCAAACTTTTGTTGCTCTAATGGCAGTTCCTAGGAATTGGGTTTTTGTACCTTTTGATCAAGGTAGCCCTTTGAACTTGGGCCAACATGATGATATCCCAATGGTTGCTCTTAAAAGTTTGCCATTTTTTTTAGGAGAAGACCAAACTACACCCATTGAGCATATCCAGGTTGTGGCAAACTTATGTGTTGTGCATCATATTACCATAGAAAATGTGGCTCTCAGATTGTTGGTAGCATCCTTCAAAGGCAAAGCATTACAGTGATTTAGAGGTTTGGTAGTGAACTCAATATGCTTATGGGATCAACTTGGAGAGCTCCTTTGCAAGCATTTTGAAGATAAATCTGATCATTTATCTTTGGTAGAACAACTGAGAACCATCAAGAGAGCTCCTTAGGAGAAAATGATAGATTTCAACTTCTGTTTAAAGAAGACATGGAATAGAGTTCTTGCTACGATAAGACCTTTTATAGATCATGCTTTTCTTTATTATTTGAAGGCACTTAACAGTCACATTTTTGTTATGATACAATCCATGGGAGGCACTTCATTACTAGTTGCATTTGATATTGCAATAAGGGCTTAAAACAATCTTATCCAAGCGGGTAAGATAGTACCTAGACCCCCTATGCCCATAGTCCTAGAGATTTAGCCTTCCATACCTTTACAAATACCACCTTTGGTTTCTATACCTATTGTTCCAGTGTTACCAACACCAAATAGCCAAGCTTTAAGTTAAAAAAAAGTTGTCCCAACACAATCTCTTGAGCTACAAGAGATAAAGGGATTTCTCTAGTCATTTGGAAACGAGTTGGTGAATATGAAGAAGCAAAAATTTCAAGGTTTCAGGCCTTTCCAACCTCAAAACCAAGCACAAGGTCAACCTTATCAAGAAAATAGGCTACCTTATCAACCAAATAACCAAGGTCCAAGTAAAGGACTCAACCCAAGGCCTTCTCAACCGTACAATCCAAATGTACCCAGCTCATCTAAAGAATTAGTTCCTATTCAAAACAATCTTGCACAAGACTACGAATGGTGTTACCTATGTAATCAACCCCATAACTAGTCCACTTTCTCAAATGGGGTGATTAACCAAGCCTTGATGGTGCAAAATGTGTCTAGTGCACAAAAAAAGTTATCAAATGATGAGTCCTCATAGTAGCAGGAGTCTTCTCCCATTATTTCTATTCTCCTAAATTGGCAAGGAGGGGAATTTTGTGGGGTTAATCGAGATGATTCCCCCATAGAAGCTAATATAAGAGCCAAGAAGAGAGATTTTGATACTGGACAGTTAGCAAATAAAGAGCCTTATCAAGCTCCTACAATAGAAAAAGAAGATGTTGGTCCATCTACCTCTCATGTACAACATATACTTCAAAGGACTCTGCAAGGCACTACTAAGGAGTAGCCTGAGAATCACCCTCAACCAGCTCAATTGCAAGCAGATCCTGCTGTCCTAAAGACTCAACAAAAGGTAATTGTTGCACCTTTTAATATTCTTGAGCATATGAAGAAATAAAATGTTACTATGTCCATGTGGGATTCTTTGTCCATGCCAGGACAAAGAGATTTATTGCAATCTACATTATCAGATTTGAATGTGTCAACTGAAGTTCCAATTAGGCAAGATCAATCTGTATTTACTAATGCATCCCAAAATGGTAGTGAACATCCAAGTAAAGAGGTCAAACTAGAGGTAAAGCCACCACCTTTTTATGTATCTTTGATCATAGGAGATAAGCTGGTCCATAATTGCATGATTGATTTGGGGGCTAGTATTTCTGTTATGCCCAAGCAAATTGCTTATAAGTTGGGTTTGAAATATCAACTTCTTGAAAAGGGTGTTGTTCAACTTGATGGTACAGTCGTCAATACTATGGGGGTTATTAAAGATTTGACTTACTTTACATGCCTACCCCAATTTTTCCATTCCCTAACACATATTTTATATTGACTTGCCACCATATTTTGCCCTTTGTCTCTCAAGAGATTTTACTGCTAAAGTAGGTGGTTATTTATCTTCAGATTGGTCTCATATGCTGTTTAGGACAAGATATGGAACTAAAGTGACCATTAAGTCTGAATCAATAGAAAAGGATCACATAGAACCTTATGTACCAAGTGCCATCAATGCCAATTTTGTTGTTTTTGATAGTGATGAGCATACTATTGCCCAAGAGCCAAATACACAAACTGAGAATATTCCTGACATCCTTTTGGATGAGTGGGTAGTAAAAAACATTGAAGATGATCCAAGTAAGAACCTTGAAGAGGTAGGCTTAGGTTTTTATATGATGCATGAGCTAGATTTTATTATTCCCAATCTTGAAAAGAAGGATGAACAATAGCAAAATGAAGTTTGAAAAATGTTTTTTGATGGCTTAAGAGCCAGAAATGGAGTTGGTGGAGGTGCTATGCTGGTATCTCCACAAGGTGACAAGTACTATTTAGCCTTTCATTTCTCTTTTAGTTGTACTAACAACACAGCTGAATATGAGGGTCTTATAAATGGTTTGGAATGGGCAAGGAAAAGAGGGATAAGTTGCAGGTATAGATGTTTGGCGACAATGAATTGATTGTAAATTAGGTAAGAGGCTTACATGTAACTAAAATTGATGTTCTTAAGTCCTATTAGCATAGGGTATGGGATATGATAGAGGAATTTGATGCTTTCAATATGATATCTATACCTAGAAGTCAAAATAAGCATGCTGATAGGCTAGCTACTATAGGTGTTTAGTTTGACATCCCAAATGATATTAAAAAGGATAAGGTACAACAATGTGTTAAAGTTGTAGTGAGGCTATCTATTCCTAATAACAATGTTCATTGGTAAGTCTTTGAAAGTGATGAACAAGTGCTCAATTTTTTACTTGAGGAAGGTGAGTTTTTAGTGGGAAATCAAGAAAAGATACTACAACAATATAATGATCAAATTATACAGTTAAGGACAAGTAAACTACCAAAAGGTTTGGTCACCTTGGAATCTATTTTTAGTTCTAATGATCAGCTTAAAAAGGGGAAAAATAGTATGCAGATCAAGGATGAATATTATGAAGGGGTGGAAATCTTTAAGGGTAAGCTTCTCAAGATTGGTAAGATTTGTTATCAAAAAGATAAAGAAGATTTTGTTTTACTTTGTTAGGAATTTCATGATATATTTGCATGGGAATATTCTGATTTAAAAGGTTTTGACCTCAAAATTTCCTAGCACACCATTGAACTTGAGCTAAATGCAAAACCAGTTAGGCAGAAATAGAGGCCTTTGAATCCCAAGCTTGAACCTCTCATGATAAAAGAGTTGAATAAGCTGATTGAGGGTGATATTATTTTCCCAATCAAGCATACCTTATGGGTTTCTAACCTTGTCCCAGTTAGGAAGAAAAATGGAGAGATAAAGCTTTGTGCGGACTTTAGAGATTTGAATAGGACCTCACTCAAAGACCATTACCCACTGCTCTCTCTGGAGAAGATCCTATAATTTATTGCAGGTTTAGAGAGATTTTCCCTACTTGATGGTTATTCTGGGTACAATCAAGTGTTAGTAAAGAAGGAGGATTAGTATAAGACAACATTTACCACAAAATGGGGAACAATGACTTACAAAAGAATGCCCTTCAGTTTGTCCAATGCCGGTGCCACTTTTCAAAGGGCAATGAACATGGAATTTTAGGGTTTAATTTACAAATTAGTGCTCATTTACCTTGATGATATAATAGTTTTTCCTAAAAATGTTGATGAGCATCTTTCGGATTTGAGACAAGTGTTTGAAAGGTGTAGGGAGTTTGGCATATCCCTTAACCCCATAAAATGTGTTTTTGTTGTCCATGAAGGCAAGTTCCTTGGACATGTGGTCTCAAAACAGGGAATAACCATTGATCTAGAATGGGTGAGTGTCATTCTTGCTTTACCTTTGCCTATTCAAAAAAAAAGGCTACAAAGTTTCCTTGGTAGAATCAATTTTGTAAGAAGGTTTATACTAGGCATAACCAATCTCTTGAAACCTCTAACTACAATGTTGAAAAAGAATGCAAGTTTCAGCTAGACAAGAGAGGGAAAACATAGTTTTGAGGCTATCAAAGAAGCATTAACAATAGCTCCCACATTGGTAAATCCTAACTTTGCAAAGGACTTCATCCTTTATGCTTTTGGTAGGATATATATTATTTTTGTTATGCTAGTACAACAAAATGATGATAATTTGGAACAACCAATAGCATTTTTCAGTTAAGCCTTAGAGGATTATGAACAAAGGTATTCTTTCATAGAAAAGCATGTGTTGGCTATAATTAGAAGTTTGAATAAGTTTAGACATTTGATTTCTAATAACAAATTTCATCTAATGGTTTCCCATCCTAGTGTCAAGGAGTTTCTTTTGAGTAAAGATTTGAATGAGAAAAGAGTAGGATGGATTACTAAAGTCGTGGAGTACGATATAGATATCACAGTCATAAAGCTGGTTAGAGGTAAGGGGTTGTGTGAATAGCTAGCAGTAGGGTCAAAAACTGACCAAGAAACTCAAAAGGAAGTTGTCCTTGTTACTAATGATGAACCTCAAACTACTGCACCAGCATTGGGTGCAAGTTCGATGCAAGAAATGATCCATTTTCTGCAGACTGGTGAATGTCCACTTGGTTTGGACAAAGAAAAGAGGAGGTACTTTAGTTTATAGTCCACTCTCTATGTTCTTGTTAATGGTATTTTTTTTACGAAAGATCATAATGCAGTTTTACTGAGATGTATTGATATTGATCAAGTCGACAAAATACTCCATGAGTTCCATGATGGAACAGCTGGTGGATAGACACTTTGCTCCAAGGACCACAACTTGGAAAATTATGAGGGCTAGATACTATTGGCCAAGCCTCTTCAAAGATGCCCATGCATGGTCAAGAAAATGTGTTAAGTGTGTATTGTTTTTAGGCAGAGAGAGGCTACCATCTTTTCCTTTGCAGCCTATACAGGTTGAGCAACCCTTCATGAGGTGGGGCATTGATTTTATAGGATTTATTAATCCACCTTCAAGTGCAGGTCATAGGTGGATTCTCACTGCCACGGATTATTTTACCATATGGACTCAGGTAGTGGCATTAAAAGAAGCCAATGAAAGTGTTGTTTTGAATTTCTATGATGATTTGATAACAAGGTTTGGTGTACCTAAGTCTATACTTTCTGATAATACCTTAGCTTTAGTTGGAATCAGGTTGACTGACTAGTCTTTCAAGAATGGTATCTATTTGAACACTTCATCAAACTATTACCATTAGGGTAATGGTTTGGCAGAGTCAACAAATAAAAACTTGATAAAGATCATTAAGAGGACTATTAAAGATAACCAAATAACTTAGCATGCCAAGTTAAAATCTACATTATGGGAAGATAGAATAACACCAAAAATGTCCATTGGAAACTCCCTTTATATGTTGGTATATGGAAAAGAAGCAAGGCTAACTTTGTCTACTGAGCTTCCAACACTTGACATTGTAAACTAGCTTGAAATGTTTGAAGAAGAGGATCCAATGGAAGTTAGATATGCATAGCTCATGGAGCTTGAAGAAGCAAGAGACAAAGTTATGAAAACCATGGAGTTTCATCAACTCCAAGTGAAGAAAGATTTTGACAAAAGAGAAACACCAAGAGTGTTTAAGGAAGGAAATGTAGTTCTTAAATGAGATGAACTAAAGAGCAGGCCTAGAAAACATACTAAGTTTGACAACATGTGGAGTGGATCGTTCATCATTGTTGAGTACAAATAGCACAATGATTTCCTGTTGTCAAAAATGGATGACGAGTTACTGCCTATCCTAGTCAATAGGATACACCTCAAACTTTGTTTTGAGGTATGAATATTCTGTGTTCATATTAGTTTAGGAGTTTTGTTTCAATAAGTATTGTTGTACATAGTTTAGATGTAGTTTTTTCCTTTCCTCTAAGTGCAGTTTTGCACAGTTAGTCAGTTTGCTCTGATTTTTGGTACATGGAAGACATTTTGAAGGTGTTATACACTATTTTGATGAGTTATAGCAGTATGCAAGACTATTTTTCAATTCTTGTCAAGTCCCTATTGACTCATGTGCCCAATGGATAAGTCTAGGCAACTAGTCAGGATGTTTAGTAGGCAAACATATAGCATATGTCACAAAAAATGTTAGCTAATTTAGCTTCCATCTCAATCAGGTAGAGTTGAGATAGTTTTTACAAAACAAATATAAAAGGTACACATTGATTTCTGCTAAAAATTACATTCATATGCACAAAAGTATTATCAAGTAGATTGTATTTTATTATGAAATTGTATACAAGAGAGAGACTGAACAAATTTTGCATAAATGATATCTTTATTGATAAACACAAATATATGGGGTCCCACACAAGCCGTGGGCATAACTATTTCAATACAGAATAAGATATAAACTATACATTTGTAGATATAAGAGGAAAAGAGCATATGGAAAGAGTTGGGATCCGTCATTGCCTGAATGACAAATCCCATGTTGCAAAGCTACATCCTTGTCCAACCCCTCCTACTTCAATTCTCCAGAAGTTAATCTAAGTTAATATATTTAATTATATATGAATGCATGTATGTAGATTGGTCAAATTATATGTCACACAAGTTATTGAATTAAATTTTGTTTGCAAGACATGTGTATGATGTTGTTGCACCTGAGGAGAATGAAGAGGAAATAGAATATTGTTTGTCTCGATGTGTGGAGACTAAACATAAGTTAATAGTACTTCAAGAAGATGATGATGACCATAATTATCCAACAGGTTTGGTTGTGGTTGTTGGCACTTGGCTATAAAAATACGTGACAAGGAAGAATGGTTCAAAGATTATGAAACACAAGAAAATTATACACTACTCACATTTGGTGGTGGCAACAAATATAAAACTAGTGAGGTATCATGGAATACCTTCTAATAAAGAGTTATGGATAATTTCTATAGAAGAGCATGAGACAATCATAGATGCATTGCAAAAAAGAGAGGATGCAGATGGTACAGTGGAATAACTAAATATAGGTAATTATTGTTTGGATAAGTTGCCATTAACTTTGCAATCCTAACCAATTTCATGTGTCTCCAAAGTTCTTGGAATGCGTTCTTTAAAACAAGGACTTTGAGAGATAAATTAATATTTAATCATATCACTTGGCTTATTGTAATTAAATCCTAAATGGTAGGGTCACACTTGGGTGTCCACTTTTGGAGTGGGGTCCATGAAGACTTGTTGACAACTCCTTGAAGTCTATTTTGGCTTTTCGACAACTCCTAGTAAGTGGGAGTTAAATTGGGCTTCCACTTTGGAGGTGTCTTATATTTAGACTAGGAGTTTGGTTTTTTGTGTCCATGAGTGTATATTGTTGATACACTTTGCATGAACATGATGTAGTAGTTAACAATGGAGTTAGAGATGTATGATATTTGCATGAACATGATATAGCAGTTAACAATGGATTTAGAGATCCATGATATTTACATGAATATGATGTGATAGTTAATACATGAGTTAGAGGTGCATTATATTTGCATGAATATGTTGTTGCATGTCACTTGTATGAGTTTGCATGTGCTTGAATATGTTGAATGTTACTTGCATGTTGTTGCATGCTGCTTATATGGACTTGCATCTTGTTGCATGTCAGTTATATGAACTTGCATGTGCTTGCATGGACTTGCATGTTATTGCATGTCACTTATATGAACTTGCATGTGCTTGCATGTTGTTATATGTTACTTGCATGTTGGTGCATGTCACTTGCATGTGTTTTCGTGTTGTTTCATGTTGCTCCTATGGACTTGTTACTAAATTATGTTTGCAACCTAATTTAGTGAGGCCTAGACAATAGTTGTTGAAGAAGGGGTAAAGAAAAAAATTTATGTGCAAGATCATCCAGTCAATGTTTGATGTCTTGACAAGAGACTAACACATCATCACTTATTAGGATCATGTAAAAACTCAAACTAGGATGTCACACCATCTTGATAAGTGAAAATGTCCTAAAGGCAAGAAAGCAGGCATTCAAAGAATGATAGGTATCTAATTGACTTCATATTTCAGTTATGATGTTGCTGATTATTCAATACATTTCAGTGAAGTTTCAAGAAAGAGGTATTTATAAACTGTAATTTCTTCATCATATTTTAAACATGTGCCTTAAATGAGATTCAGTTGTTTTATGCTATGTAATTGATTCAGAAAGAAAATATGTTGAAGTCATTGCATAAAATAAAATAACTGATTATATTCAAAAGAGTGTTTAAATATGTCCCACACAAACCTTGGGAATGATTGAAAGATGCAATATGAAACTAAACTATACAACTGAAACAAAGAAAGGAGCATATGAGGAGAATAGGGACCCATCATTGCTTGTGAATGACGAATCCCAAGGTTGACCAGGTCCATCTTTAGTTCCCTCCATCCAGTGAACTCCAAAGATACCTGCATGAGAGAGTTGTTAGAGCTTGGGGTTCAAATTATTTTCATATACAAAAGTAACAGATATATAGTCTACCTTCATGAAGCATCAAACTCATATGTCCAGTTATCATAGATACAAAAGAAAAGTAGAAGGAATAGATGAACAAGAGATGCAAGTACCAAATCAAAGGACAAAATCAAAGAAGAGAAGCATCATGTCTTGTAATTCAATGTATGTTTTATATTCTAACATGTTTGCTGAATGTGCAAGTATAGGTGAAATATATCAAGATCAATCACTGAAATAGCATGTGGAGAAAATGGGCTCCCACAAGGGTTGAGCCTAGCATGCTAATCTATTCTTAGCTGATTGGTAATCAAGCTATAATTGTCAAATAGAAAAGAGACAAAAATCAAAGGCATGAATGATGAAATCTTAAGCAAGAGCTATTTGAATGCACAGAATGATGAAGGAACAACATGAAGGCTTGAATAGTGGACATTTGCAATCCTACCAAACTCAAGGGAAAATATGAAATCATGAAGAGGACAACAATTATGAGAAGAATACAAGTAAAGTCATCATGGAGGTATACAACAATATTTATTAACAAAGAAGGCAGAAAAAGAGGCAAGATTCACATTTCAAGGACAATGTTCTTAAATAAGAGCAATCACCTTATGATGTTAGGAAACTCTCATAACAAACATAATGAGGAACAACACTACAAGATAAATATCTAAATAATCTTTCAAAGAATGCTTTGTTACAAGAATAAACAATAACATAGGGTCTTATCCATTATCAACGAAAGAGTTAGAAGCAAGAGTAGTAGTCAACAAAAGAGGATAGTTGCATACATACTTAAAGAGGAGTAGTCAAGGTTTTAGTGATTGTCACAACTATAGAAGCAAATACAATGGAACGCAAAGAGAAAGTAGCATACATATTTCTACCTACAAACTCTATTGATGGCCAATAATGTCATGATTAGGGGGCAGTTCAGTCAACACAGGAGAGCATTCATAGTAACTATAACAAAAGTCATAGCCTTCATGAGACAATTAACAATAGTGCAGCCATGCCTTGGACAGATGCAGCATGCTCAAACAATAGATAGTAGCATCTAAGGAGCAGTCAATCATGACATTGTAGTTATGAGACATGTTGATGAGAATCACATAACCAACGCAATCACAATCTACCAGTACTCATGGAGTGGATCATTCATGCACAAGTATCAGGACAATCACATGTAACTTAACAGGTTGAAGATACAAGAGAAGGTATAGTCACTACAAATATATCATTTACTATGCCATGCTAGTAATCTAATGAGAATACCTGAAGGCATCATTACAGATGCAAAAATGGAGGTAATAAGTGATCTCCACTCCTTGTAATAAAATGACAAAGGTTAAAATGTTTTGTTACTGAATAAAATATAAATAACATATACAAGTACAGAAACCAACACAATATCATTCAATGACATTATTCTTCATTATGTAGATTGCCAAGTTTACAGTCGTTTCATGACAAGATCCAAGTTAACCAAAAAGAAGTCTCATTTGTACCTTCTATTGAAAGTTTTCAAGGTTATTGTTATAACTATATAAATGCAAGTGAACTATCATGAAGGGGATACCTACAATAGAAATAGTTGCACAGAGCAATCCTTGCACAATGAAGATAGTAGGACAACAATCACATGATTTCATTATTTCTCAAAAACTACGAACTAGGTTTTTGTGATTTTTTGACAAAAACTTAGGAAACAGTTAGGTGAAAAAACCCATTAAATTTTACCAGTCCAAAATAGTATGAAGTATGCAACTATGGCATAAAGAAGAGAAGGATTTTTCTACAAGAATACTGTGCCATCTTCCAAAAGACAATATGATGGGATTACCATAAGAAGTCAGTCTGAGAAAGTTATAGAGGTATAAAAGACATCCAATAATGGATTTAAAGAGCCAGAAAAACCATTTAGCTAGTTTTTTCACATTTTCTTCAAAAAGGGAAGAATATACATAATGCCAAGAGAGTGCACAGAGGAATCCTTCAATAGAAGCTAGAAGTACCTCAAACTAGCATGGCAGCACCCTTCAAAACCCTTAGAAGCAGCAAAGCATGAGAAAGAATACCAAAATGAAAGTCTTTTAGGGTTGTAGAACTTTTTGATACTGAAGCCCTAGCCCATGAGATTTTTCATGACTTTTTCTTTTGATTTAAATTTGATTTAAAGGAAAATCAAATAGAATAATGGAGGCTCGTGGTCAATGGTGCAGGAGCACCTCGAGACCTAAGAATTAGGAGGATTCCATGCATGCTCTGTTCTATCCAAAGTGTCATGTTTGTAAGGCCTTAGCGCCATTTTGAATCATACTTGGCCGAGTAACGGCATAACATTGAGTCTGTATACATGCCATTAAAGATTGTAACCAAATTGAATGGGTGTAACCGAATGGGTGTAACCAAATGGCAGAAGTGGTTGTAGGGTAATTCACCTTCCATCTTATGTAATTGCTAACATGAGTCTATATAGTCAGTCTGTGTTCGTTAAGAAGAAAAGAACAGACACAGACAGAAAATTGATTTGTATGTGTATTTTCTGAGGAATAAGAAATTTTGTTCTGTCCTATATATCTGAGTAAGGTTCTGTTGCATAGAATGTAGATGAAAAGCATTCCACTGGTTGAGATTTCTTCAAAATCAGTGGAATGGCTTCCTTAGGAGTAGATCATTTTCCATTATGTTGAGATTTTGTTGTTTTTGTATAAGTTGTTCAATGTTTGCATAGTTGCAGAGTTATAGAAGTTGTCATTAGTGTAATATAGCCCCTCGAGAAAGCTTTTGGAAGTTATACCGATCAACGGTGTTGGACCGATAGGAGGTGACATCGGAGTAATCGGTGTGTCGATGAAATTTTTAAGCTCGCCAATGGTATGTTGTCTCATCGATAGTGAAGAATGTGTGTGTGTTTCAGTATTGTGTGGACCTTGAGAAGGGTATTTAAAGCTGATTGAGCATTAATCTCTCTATACTATGGGTTTGATGGGTATTCACCCCTACTGTTGGATGTTTCTATTGGGCGCTCCTCATCAAATTGGTACCAGAGCCTGTGAAAGGTCTAGGTGGAGGTGCCAATGAGCTTGCGAAAGGTCTAGGCAAAGGTGTTGTGTATTTGATTTTTGTCACTGAGAAGGCAAGTGAAGAGTTGAAGGAAAACTAAGGAGTTAAAGAAAAATGTTTAGTTGGTGAGCATTTTGAAAACAAAGATCATAAGAAGTATTTTGAAGGATGACAGTAGTTATTAGACTGTTGCAGGTGCTTGTGCCATCTAGTTGCGAGAAGGAATAGGATTCCTGTAGTGTGTGGGCAAACGATGATGAGGTCTGTCAAGACCATTCACCAATAGAGATTTGGCTGGAAGAGGGTACAGAGTGAGGCCACTAAGAGAGAGTGGTAGTGCATCTCCAGGATCTGCTATTGGATGAGGGGAATGGGTCTATGAAACAGCATGTAGGATGGACATTTGATTGAGCATTGTGTTGTAGTCATTGAAGCTTTGATCAGTCTGAGAGTACTCCATTGCTAGGAGTAGAAGGAGCCTGAAGATGCTCTGAAATGTTGATGGTAGTTTTCCATTGTTGGTTGGTTGGTCACTATTCCATTGATGTGAAGATTTGAAGCCAGACAGAGATGCAATAAAAGGTAGTTTAGTTTTGTAGCTACATTTCCAAGGGACTTGGAAATCTTTTTTGGTTGGTTGTATGGTGCAAGAGCACCTCGAGACCTAAGAATCAAGAGGATTCCATGCATGCTCTGTTATGTCCAAAGTGTCATGTTTGTAAGGCCTTAGCGCCGTATTGAATCATACTTGGCCAAGTAATAGCATAACATTGAGTCTGTATATGTGTCATTAAAGATTGTAACCGAAATGAATGGGTGTAACCAAATGGAAGAAGTGGTTGTAGGGCGATTCGCCTTCCATCTTATGTAACTACCAACATCAGTCTATATAGTTAGTCTATGTTCGTTAAGAAGAAAAGAACAGACATAGACGGAAAATCAATTTGTATGTGTATTTTCTGAGGAATAAGAAATTTTGGTCTATCGTGTATATCTGAGTAAGGTTCTGTTGCACAGAATGTAGATCAGAAGCATTCCACTAGTTGAGATTTCTTTGAAATCAGTGGAATGGCTTCCTTAGGAGTAGATTGTTTTCCGTTCTATTGAGATTTTGTTGTTTCTATATAATTTGTTCAGTTTTTATGTAGTTGCAGAGTTACAGAAGTTGTCATTGGTATAATACAGCCTGTTAGGGAAGCTTTTGGAAGTTATACTGATCAACAGTGTTGGACTGATAGGAGCTGACATCAGAGTAATCAGTGTGTCAATAGAATTTTAAGCTTGGCGATGGTATATTGTCTCACTGATAGTGAAGAATGTGTGTGTGTTTCAATATTGTTTGGACCTTGAGAAGGGTATTTAAAGCTGATTGAGCATTAATATCTCTATACTGTGGGTTTGATGGGTATTCACCCCTACTGTTGGATGTTTCTATTGGGTGCTCCTCATCAGTCAAGAATTTATAAAATGTGAAACCTAATGATGCCAAAGAGCCTGTGAAGGGTCATTTTCAAATCAATGATGCCTTTTGTTGCTGCCTATGTTTGAAGGTCTTTTGACCTTAGAAATATAATCAAGTGTCACATGTATATTCAATGATATAGAATTATGGCATGGGAGATATAAGAGATTAATCCATGATTTTATAGATCATATCTCACATATGATAATGTGTTTTGACCTTTGCATGTGATGAGAGTATGTTTTTATTGGCATCATCATAAGATGCATGAGGAGATTATGCAAGTCAATGGGGAGTTATAAGGAGAGATATTATTTTTGAATTTTTGAACTAAAGGAGAATAAAAGAAATGGAAAAATAATTAGAATCTCCTTAGTTTATCATGATTTGGAAACCAATGTATAAATGTAAACAAATAATAAAGTAATAAATTATAAATTAATTTATTATTTGTCATGAAAATGTAAAACCAAGAATAAACAAATTCATAACAAATAGTAAAGTAAATCATGATGATTACTTTATTATTTGGTCACATTATTTTCTTCATCTCCAAAGTCATGCAAAATTAGGAGGTAGAGTTGACTAAGACATTCGGTGTCTTTTCCTTGATTTATGGTAAAACTACAGGGAATTTGGAGTTCCACATGGCCAAAGAGGATGTGAGAGGTAGTTTGGAGCTATTTTTACTCAATTTGGATCAGTTATGAGGCCTCATTTTTTGTTTTTTCTCTTTTGCTTGTGAATCAACTGGGAGGAGATATTTTTAGAGTGTAGTTGAACTATAGTGCTTTTTCCATGCACTTGACAGTTCATTTTGTATATGGGATAGAAATCTTAGGATTTTTTCTCAGTTCTTGCCTTCTTTTTTCTCTCACACATTGCAGAGAATAGGAATATTTTGTAACTCATTATTTTCAAATCTATACAGTACAATAGGTTACAGGTTCATATTTTGTCTTATGCAGTGCTCTTTTCCTTCTATCTCTATTTAGAATACATCAAATTCACCCTTTTCAGATTAATGCAAGTTCCTTGATGAATGATTTGATGAAATTATTGTGTTTTAGCCATTAAAGCCTTTAAGTTTGTCTCACTCATTATTATGCATCCATCATAGGTCTCGAGTTGTGCTTGTTTTCATTTTGGTCTTAAAATTGTGAAAATTTATCTTCCTCTTGAAAGAACAAACTATTGGCTTGCTTTAGAAACACTTTTTGATTAAGTCATCATTTTTGAACTATGTAAATAGTTTTCTTGAAGATAGTTGTGATTCATTCTACAAGTTTTAACATCATATAGGTGCATCAGGACAATTTCAAATTTAGTTTATTGTTCCATTACAATTCTTTCTATCCTTTTTCATGGAAAGTTAGTTAACCAATAGATCAATCATAAGGGAACCAACCCACAATATGAGGTCTACCCTTGTCATAGGATACCCACAACCTGAAGGTATTTCAATGTTACATAGGATTGCTGAGCTTCCCAGCTTTGCATCATGGGTGCAATCCTTAGTGATAACAATTTTTGGCATGCTCGGTGGGACTCTGAACTAAGTTCAGGCCACTAGATACTATTTCCATTATTATTTTGGTATAGACAATAGTGTTTCTTGACCTTTTGAGGTTATAAACATATACCTGGTGACTCTATTCTCTGATTTTTAAAGCAGATCTAGTGTGAATAGCCATAAGAAGAGTACATACTGAAGGATTTGTTGTTTCCTTCAGTGTTATCAACTTTTGGATCAAAATCATCAAACACCATGGCAACTCTAAGCATATATCAGCTGGTTTTAGTAGCCCAGGAATATACAATGAATTAGGTTGGTGTTGTCTTTAATGTTCATGTTTTGATGGTCATATGATTCATATCTTTCATGAAAAATGTCTAAATATTGTAGTAATTATGGTGATTCTCTACCATATCATGAAAATCCAAGATTTAGGCCCTCAAGCGATCATTTCCCTCATTATAACCAACATTATCAGCCTTCTAGCCAGCCATATCAGATTGGGAATGCTGCTAGTTTCATCCCAGACAACCATGCAACAATAGTATATTAGCATGCTCAACATGCTTACCTATCACCCAACCCTGCTCAACCTTCTTGGCAACCTACCTATGCTCATAACTAGTCCCAAAATGATAATTTTGTTCCCAATCAGCATACTTTATCTATTGATCATCCTCAGTATGATGATAGCATGAGCATTCAAGATTTTTCTTTGAATTTTCAAATACAGTTAGATGATATTGATTGAGAATGAGAGTATAACATGTAGTAGAAGGAACTAGCTTATCAAGCCTATCTTCATGAGCAGGAGTTGGAGGCACAAAGGTTACAGTTTGAAGAAAGTCTTAATAGGGAGATAGCTACAAAAGAGGAGTAGATCAGGGTTTGATTTGCTCAAACACAAAGGTATGAGGTCCAAACAACTCATTTCATTCTAGAATAGCCTATTCAAGAGGAGGTTCCTAAGCATAAGTTTCCAAGTTTCAAGAAAAGTGAGCCTCCTAACCCTCCTAAGGTCAAGATTCCTATTTTTAGAAATCCTTTACCATTGCAAGCGCCTAAGTTGGAAAAATCTAAATTTGTTATGCTTCAAAACTAGCCACTTGAGGAGCCTTTTTTCCTCCAAGAAACTCAAGAAACTCTCCAAAGTCTCCAAATTCCAAGTTTCAAAAGTTCTGATTTTGTTCAGGATCCTTTTTGCATTCAAAACTAGTCCATTAATCCTTAGTATCAGTCATATCATGTACCTGAACCAAGTCATCAAAGTTTTGAACAACCATGGCAGTCTTCTTTGACTAAGTATCCTGATTATAAAATACCAAATCTTGTTAAGGCTACCCCTCCCATACCAATCCAAAATCAAGAAGAGGAAAAGGTAGTAAAATCTAAACCAATCAAGATTCCAAGTTGGTGTGGTGAATAAGAGAAAAAGGTTTTAGAGCCCAAGCCAATCAAAATTTCAAGTTTTAATCCAACAGTTGAAGGTTCTTGTAGTCCTTTTTGTGCTACCAAATCAGAAAAATCAAATGTGGAGCAAGAGGTTGATGTTGTTTGTGTTGCATTCCTAGCTAAATATGAGAATAATGCATGTGAAGAGGATGTTGGTTCAAGCTTAACATTGATTCCTTTGCATTTTGATTCATTTGAAAAGTTTTATAATGTTGTTTATAAGATGAATGAAAGCAGAGTACAGAGATCACAAGGTGAAAGTCTTCAGTTGCAAAGATAGAATGCCCAAGTTTCATCAGACAAAGCACCACATGAGGAGGAAGAATTGGTTTCTTTGTTTGATTGGCTACCTAGTTTTATTGAGCCAGATGAGGAAAGCATGCTCATACCAAAGGCATCAACAAAGGGACACTAGGAGGATGCAAATAATTTTGATAGTGTGCTGGCCTGCCAAGAACAAAATGAGGATAGTCTTGTTTTGGAAGATGAAGAGATTGTTGTTCCTAGGAACCTTCAAAGAGATGATAGGTTTGATGAGTTATTGGCTGTCATAATGGAAGAAGATGATTCATTAACCATGGTGGAGGAATTGGCATGGCAAGTTATCATGCAAGTTGAAAGTAATGAACAACAAGAGGGAAGGTTTGATGAGAGCTGCCATGAGCAGAGTGAGGAAACTCATCTAGATTCAGTACAAGATTATGAGTTTGATGAGAGTATTTTCTCTATTATCATAGAAGATTTTTTCTCTAACATTGATAATAATTTGATGCAATGTGAGCCAACAGTATGTGATTAGCCTATTTAGGTCAAAGAGGAAAGCATTCCTTCATTTGATTCATGTGAGCTAACTTTTTCAAATTAGGTTGAAATTTCAAGTGACAACAAGACAACAAATCTCAATCAAGAAACTAGGTGTATTAGCCAAAGGTTCATTCTTGCAAGAGGATGTCCAATTAGGGATTTGGCTGATAGAGGGCTAAATGAAGAGACACATGTTACTGTTGTACCCAAAGAGTAGATTATAGCCTTAGAACAACAAAACCAGATCATCTATTCACCCCATAACAGTAGTATCTATGATCAGGTTCAGATGGTGAGTGGGGTTTTTTTTGTTCTTCAGAGAGTTTTGTAACATTCTATAGAGTATATTCTTATGAATCATATCTTATTAGTAACAAATCACCTTGTAGAACACCCTTTCTTAATTAGAAAGGGAAGTTATTTTACAAATCCAGTTAATGGGTTTGTTTGACCAACTTCTTTGACTGGTTAGAGTAGGTTAGTATAGGTTAGGTTAATTTTTTGTTTTCCAAGAAGTGTTGTTGCACATGTTCACTAGTCCTATCCTAAACAAAGCCATGATAGTTGTTTTCAGTTTTAGTTTTGCTGATATATAGTTTCTGGCAACTGAGTTGTAGAAGGTTTTTCAAGATTTCAGGCAAGAAGAGACTCGTATGCCCCATGGATTTAGAAGGCTACTGGTCATGTTTTTTTAGTTGGCAAACACCCTTGAAAGGTCACCAAAAATTTTACTAAATTATGTTTACAACCTAATTTAGTGAGGCCTAGACAATAATTGTTGAAGAAGGGGTAAAGAAAAAATTTTATGTGCAGGATCATCCAGTCAATGTCTAATGTCTTGACAAAAGACTAACACAAGATCACCTATCAGGATCATGCAATAGCTCAAACTGGGATGTCACACCATCTTGGTAAGTGAAAATGTCATAAAGGCAAGAAATCAGGCATTCAAAGAATGACAGGTATCTAATTGACTTCATATTTCAGTTATGATGTTGATTATTTAATACATTTTAGTGTAGTTTCAAGAAAGAGGTATTTATAAACTATAATTTCTTCATCATATTTTAAACATGTGCTTTAAATGAGATTCATTTGTTTCATGGTATCTAATTGATTCAGAAAGAAAATATGTAGAAGTTATTGCATAAAATGAAATAATTGATTATATTCAAAAGAGTGTTTGAATATGTCCCACACAAGCCATGGGAATGATCGAAAGATGCAATATGAAACTAAACTATACATCTGAAACCAATAAAAGAGCATATGAGGAGAATAGGGACCCGTTGTTTCCTATGAATGATGAATCCTAAGGTTGACCAGGTCCATCTTCAGCTCCCTCCATTCAGTGAGCTCCAAAGATACCTGCATGAGAGAGTTGTTAGAGCTTGGGGTTCAAATTCCTTTCATATACAAAAGTAATAGATATATAGTCTACCTTCATGTAGCATCAAACTCATATGTTCAGTTATCACAGATACAAAAGAAAAGTAGAATGAATAGTTGATCAGGAGATGCAAGTACCAAATCAGAGGACAAGATCAAGGAAGAGAAGCATCATGCCCTATAATTCAATGCATGTTTTATATTCTAACATGTTTGCTAAATGTGCAGGTATAGGTGAAATATATCAAGATCAATCACTGAAATAACATGTGGAGAAAATGGGCTCCCACAAGGGTTGAGCCCAGCATGCTAGTATATTCTTAGCTGATTGGTAATCAAGCTATAATTGTCAAATAGAGAAGAGACATAAATCAAAGGCATGAATCATGAAATCATAAGCAAGAGTTGTTTGAATGCACAAAATGATGAAGGAACAACATGAAGGCTTGAACAGTGGACATTTGCAATCCTACCAAACTCAAGGGATAGTATGAAACCATGAAGAGGACATCAATTATGAGAATAATACAAGTAAAGTCATTATGGAGGTATACAACAGTATTCATGAACAAAGAAGGCAACAAAAGAGGCAAGATTCACATTTCAAGGATAATGTTCTTAAATAAGAGAAAGCACCTGATGATGTTAGGAAAAGATCATAACAAACATAATGAGGAACAACACTACAAGATAAGTATCTGCATAATCTTTCAAAGAATGCTTTGTTACAGGAATAAATAATAACATAGGGTCTTATCCATTATCAATGAAATAGTCAGAAGCAGGAGTAGCAGTCAGCAAAAGAGGATAGATGCATACATACTTAAAGAGGAGCAGTCAAGGTTTTAGTGACTATCATAACTATAGAAGCACATACAATGGAACACAAAGAGAAAGCAACATGCATATTTCTACCTACAAACTCTATTGATGTCCAATAATGTCATGATTAGGGGGCAGCTCAATCAACACAGGAGAGAATTCATAGTGACTGTAACAAAATTCATAACATTCATGAGACAGTTAACAATAGTGCAGCCATGCCTTGGACAGATGCAGCATGTTCAAACCATAGACAGTAGCATCTAAGGAGTAGCCAATCATGACATTGCAGTTATGAGACATGCTGATGAGAATCACATAATCAACATAATCACAGACTACCAATAATCATGGAGTGAGTAATTCATACACAAGTATTAGGATAGTCACCTGTAACATAATAGGTTGAAGATACAAGAGAAGGTACAGTCACTACAAAGATATCATTTACTATGCCATGCTAGTAATCTAATGAGTATACCTGAACGCATCATTATAGCTGCAAACATGGAGGTAATAAGTGATGTCCATTCCTTATAATCAAATGACAAATGTTGAAATGTTTTGTTACTGAAGAAAAAATAAATAACCTACAAAAGTAGAGAAATCAACACAATGTCATTCAATGGCATTATTCTTCATTATGTAGATTGCCAAGTTCATAGTCAGTTCATGACAAGATCCAGGTCAATCAAAAAGAAGTCTCATTTGTGCCTTCTATTGAAAGTTTTTCAAGGTTATTGTTATGGTTATATAAATGCAAGGGAACTATCATGAAGGGGATACCTACAACAGAAATAGTCACACAGAACAATCCTTGCACAATGAAGACAGTAGGATAACAATCACACGATTTCATCATATCTCAAAACATACAAACTAGTTTTTCTTGATTTTTTGAAAGAAATTAGGAAATAGTTAGATAAAAAAACCCATTAAAGTGTTTGAAAACCCAGTTTGTGGTTTAAGAGAAAACTTCACCAGTCCGAAATAGTATGAAGTATGCAACTATGGCTTAAAGAAGAGAAGGTTGTTTCTGCAGGTATACTATGCCATCTTCCAAAAGACAATATGATAGAATTACCATAATAATTCACTCTAAGGAAGTTATAGAGGTATAAAAGACATCCAATAATGGATTTAAAGAGCCAGAAAAACCATTTAGCTAGTTTTTTCACATTTTCTTCAAAAAGGAAAGAATATAGAGAATGCAGAGAGAGTTAGAGTAGTGCTTATTGGCTTAAATAGCACAGAGGAATCCTTCAATAGAATATAGAAGAAGCTCAAACCAGCATGGTGGTGTCCCTTCAAAACCCTCAAATGTAGCAAAGCATGAGAAAGAATACCAAAATGAAAGTCTTTTAGGGTTGTAGAACTTTTTTCTACTGAAGCCCTAGCCCGTGATATTTTTCATGACTTTTTCTTTTGATTTAAATTTGATTTAAAAGAAAATCGAATGGAATAATGGAGGCTCGTGGTCAAGAATCTATAAGATGTGAAACCTAATGATGCCAAAGAGCCCGTGAAGGGTCATTTTCAAAACAATGATGCCTTTTGCCACTACCTATGTTTGAAGGTCTTTTGACCTTAGAAATATAATCAAGTGTCACATGCATATGCAATGATATAACATTATGGCATGGGAGATATAAGGGATTAATCAATGATTTTATAGATCATATCTCACATATGATAATGTGTTTTGACCTTTGCATGTGATGAGAGTATGTTTTTATTGGCATCATCATAAGATGCATGAGGAGATTATGCAAGTCAAAGGGGAGTTATAAGGAGAGATATTATTTTTGAATTTTTGAACTAAAGGAGAATAAAAGAAATGGAAAAATAACTAGAATCTCCTTAGTTTATCATGATTTGGAAACCAATGTATAAATGTAAACAAATAATAAAGTAATAAATTATAAATTACTTTATTATTTGTCATGAAAATGGAAAAGCAAGAATAGACAAATTCATAACAAATAGTAAAGTAAATCATGACGATTACTTTATTATTTGTTCACGTTGTTTTCTTCATCTCCAAAGTCATGTAAAGTCAAAAGGTAGAGTTGACTAAGACATTTGGTGTCTTTTCCTTGATTTATGGTCAAACTACAAGGAGTTTGGAGTTCCATATGGTCAAACAGGATGTGAGAGGCCATTTGGAGCTATTTTTGCTCAATTTGGATCAGTTATGAGGCCTCATTTTTGGGTTTTTCTCTTTTGCTCATGAATCAACTGGGAGGAGATATTTTTAGAGTACAGTTGAACTACAATGCTTTTTCCATGCACTTGAGAGTTCATTTTGTATATGGGAGAGAAATCTTAGGATTTTTTCTTAGTTCTTGCCTTCTTTTTTTCTCTCACACATTGCAAAGAATAGGAGTGTTTTGTAACTCATTATTTTCAGATCTATACGATACAACAGGTTACAGGTTCATATTTTGTCTTTTGGAGTGCTTTTTTCCTTCTATCTCTATTTAGAATACATCAAATTCACCCTTTCAGATTAATGCAAGTGCCATTATGAATTATTTGATGAAATTATTGTGTTTTAGCCATTAAAGCCTTTAAGTTTGTCTCACTCATTATTGTGCATCCATAACAGGTCTTGAGTTGTGCTTGTTTTCATTTTGGTCTTAAAACTGTTAAAATTTATTTTCCTCTTCAAAGAACAAACTGTTTGGCCTACTTTAGAAACACTTTTTTTATTAAGTCATCATTTCTGAACTATGCAAACAGTTTTCTTGGAGATAGTTGTGAATCATTCTACAAGTTTTACTATCATATAGGTGCATCACCACAATTTCAAATTTAGTTTATTGTTCCATTGCAATCATTTCTATGCTTTTTCCTACAAAGTCAATTAACCAATAGATCAGTCATAAGGGAACTAGCCCACAATCTGAAGGTCTACCTTCATCATAGGATACCCACAACCTGAAGGTATTCTAATGTTACACAAAATTGCTGAGCTTCCCTTCTTTGCATCATGGGTGCAATCCTCAGTGATAACATGACTTGGATGTGCTTGCATGTTGTTGCATGCCACTTGCATGTCCTTGGATGTTGTTGCATGTCAGTTTTATGAGGTTGCTTGTAGAACACTCCAACTCTGGAAAATTTGTAGAACACTCCTCCAATTTCAGTTAATGGGTATCTCTTGCATGTTTCTATAGGTCTTTGCATGTCACTTTCATGTATAGAACATATTAATTTAGAATAATATTGGGGACAACAATCATGCATGTTGTTAAATGAGAATTGGTGTGTGTTGATCACTTCAGTTGTCTGAAGTAGATTGGGCCAACTTTTACACTCAATCTTGAGACTTTCAGTTGTTTCTTTTATTTGGAAATGTAATATATGTTGACTAAGTTTGAGTGGGAAAACTTGGGTGCCCACAATCAAGACTGACAGTTAACAGGGTGCTTGGTATAGTTTGACTTCAAAATTCTCTATTTGGAATGCTTGGGTTTTGCATGAGGACTTGTCTCATGTTATCAGTTACAATTTATTGTAATTTGAGTTTTCAATCTTTTGAATTAAGAATCTTTGAAGTTGTAATTATAAAAAGAACAATGTATTTTTGAGAGAGAAAGATTTTATATGTTTGAAGATTGGAGAATTTTTAGAAGTGCATCAAGGATCAGAGGAATTTTAGTATTGAATGTAATCTTTTATAATAGATTTAATACAAGCATAAACAACTTTGGTGTGGATTTTTTTCTTGAAAGGGTATCTCCAAGTAAATACTTGTCTTCTTCTTGCAAGCTATTTTCTTCTACTACATTGTTTAAATTGGAGAAATATTATTACATCTAAATTGAAATTAATTTTCAGATTTACACATGCTAATAATTTCAGATTTGAAAACATTTTAAAGCTACGTAGCTGAAAAATTACCTTGTTTTCTCCTCATTTTTCCAACATGTGGTATCATAGCCTATGGTGGTAGTGGGAGAGGGATGCTTTTTCTTAAGTGTTGAAGGTATGTTGATTGCAGGGGAAGTTCTATGTGTTAACATTATTTTGCAGATCTATGAGTTTGGAATCTATGGTATTTAACTCTTAGATGGATATTGTCAAAAGAATCCTTGTTGGGTACTTGAGGCTCAAGGTTATGGATCTCTATGGAGTTAATCCCGTCATAGTGATTTAGAGCTCTATTTTGACAATATGTGTATATTCACTTGTTTGGTGGTATTATTCCTTTACCTTGTGGTCATGTGTAGTGAAAGGGTGTTTATGTTGGATGGTTACATCTAGTACCTTAATCACATGGAAAAACACTCACTTCTTGGACTATAGTTTAGTGTGCTTATGTTGGGTTCATGGTTTCAATCCATGGTTACATGAAAGCACTGGATGATTTATCACTAGTTGTATGTAGGTTGTGGAGTTGATATTTTTTTATGATATGGACACTCCTAAACAACCTAGTTTTCTCCTTTCTCATATTCATGATATTTTGAATATGTAGGTTTTCACAGTTTTCGTATTTCAAAAGATTATGGGGGTTGGTAGATTTGTGGTATTCAGTTACTTTTAGATGACATATTTGATGATTTTTCATCAGTGTGAATGTTTGGATGTTTAAAGTGGTTTCAAATTTACAGAGAGATGGTTTTGCAAGTTTTACATGTTAACCAAAATCTATGGTTCGTAGATCTGTGCAGAAATTGTCTTCAGACTCTTTCTGGATCGAAACAATTTTAGATTTGCGATGTTAAGTTTTGATATATGATCATTGGTCTAGAGGATGTATAGTATTATGTCATCATGTACTCTTGATCATGAGGTATAGTTTTTTGGCATGATATAGGTGCTCTTGGGAGTGGGATATGTTCATTGGAGCATATGATCTTCTTTTAAGAAGATGTGAGATCATGATGTCATGAATATATGTTCCTAATTCTATAGTTGGAATTTTGATGATGGTTTGGTTAGTTCTCTTTGGTTTTGAAGTATTAATCATTGGCTTGGAGATTCATGATTGGGCGGATTGCATTTGAAGTTAGCATGGATTGATTTCTAAAAAATCATGGATACTAGAGAGACTTGGGTGAGGCTTGCTATCTCTTGAACTTAGAGATATGTGTTGGATGAAAGGAAGCTAGGTGTGAGGAAATCACTTCCTACACTAATCTAAAGAGGAGAGATGAGTGCAAATTCTTTTTAAACTTTACAATTACAGTGTTATTAACATAACAATGGAGGTATTGCAGCAATACACAACATAAGAATGTAAGATAGAAGAGAGAGAAAGAAAAGATATAATGTGGGGAAAATCCTTACGGGTGAAAAGTCCCACACTCCAAAACCTACACAATATATTATCTAAACAACAAGGTTTACAATACACTTGCAATGTAAGCCTTTATAGGAGTCTTCAACACTCATATCTAGAGACAAACCGGTAGCATAACAATACCTGTCAATCATATAATACATCTCCTCTCAAAGCACCTGCTTAAATAGAAGTTTTCAAGGCAAAAATGAGCTTTCCTTCAGATGTGTGTCCAACTTGGCCTCATGGCCCAAAACCCATGCCTAGGGACACTTGTCTAACACTGTAACATGGTCATGACACTTGTCATATCACCCCATCCCAATATGGTCACCTATTCCCAAGTTGGGAAATGATAGATGCTCTTACGCATCTTATGACCGTCATAGAATCTGTCATACTGACAGTAGTTACAACTGTAAAAGAATCTATTAGACACTGACTAAAAATAGCGTATTCTCTTACAACATCTCATAACTCTCCTTGGGGCACCCAAAGATGCCTTCTTTGAAGATGCCTTGTGACACATGTCTTCATCTGTCATAGAACATTCCATTTATGACTCTTACGCGTCATAGATTTTGTCATAGGAATCTGTCATAACCATTTCAGTCAAGATTCACTTACACACTTGTCAAAGTGCCAACACATGGAAAAATATCTCTACCACTAAGTGGAACACCTATCTCCTCATGTGAGGATAAATTACATGTGGTCACCTTCCACGTAGGATGACACATCATCGTGCCAACTCCCACAAGATGACAAAATAGGATTTGCATCCTAATTACACAATAGGCAATAAATAAATACAAGGAATTACTAAGGTTGAGACACCTTAATTCCCAACATTCTCCCACTTGTCGAACACCTTGTAAGAGCCAATGGAAATAACAGGGTTTAACTGCTATAGGCCGAGAGGCTGATAGACTCCGAACACCATCTGAACTTGTTTGTGCCCACTAGTTTCGTCAATGCATCCACAACATTCTTCAAAGTGTCTACCTTCTCCAAATTGACCTTTCCATCCTCTACCATGTCTTGCAGAAAATAAAATTGTACATCAATATGCTTTGTTCTAGCATGGAAAGTTGGATTCTTTGCTAGGCAAATCACACTCTGACTATCACAACAGATAGTAATCTATCTTGCATCAACACCAATATCTGAACACAATCTCTTAATCCAAATGGATTCCTTGCAATCAAGAGTTTCTACCATATACTCATCTTCTATCATGGACAAAGTGACCACAGGTTGCCACTTACTCATCAAACTATTTGCACCACCAAACATAGTAAACGCGTAAGCATTGGTGGATCTCCTACTGTCAATGTCACCCGCCCAATCAGAATCCATGAATCTAAAATACAAACTGGATGCAAAGGTCCTGTAGGATTACCATGATAGCATATGGAATACTCAGAAGTACCCCTCAAATATTTGAACACTCTCTTTACTATATCCCAATGTACCCATCCAGGCTTAGCCATAAATCAACTAAGGACTCCCACTGCTTAGGCAATGTTTGGTCTTGTGTAGACCATAGCATACATCAAATTGCCAACAACACTAGCATAAGGTACTTTGCTCATGTCCTCCACCTCACTAGGAGATTTTGGACAATCATTAACAGACAACTTTGTCCCCAAAGAAACAGGAACACACAATGGTCTACAATCTTCCATGTTGAACCTATCCAACACGGTCTTCACATACTTTCTCTGGCTTAACCAAAGTTTTATGTTAGCTCTATCTCTTCTAATTTCCATTCCCAGAATGTACCTGGCTGCCCCTAGATTTTTCATCTCAAACTGTACTGACAACTGAGACTTCAAATCAAAAATCATATTCTTACCATTCCCAATTAACAACATATCATCAACATACAATGCAATAATGAGAATGTGATCATTGTCAAATTTATAATACACACAATGATCTAATTTCAATTTCAGAAATCCAACCGACAACACAACGACATCAAACTTCAAGTACCGCATCCTAGGAGATTGCTTCAAACCATACAAAGACTTTTTCAACTTGCAAACCAAATTTTCTTTACCTTTCTCTATCTAGTGCTCTGGATGTGACATGTAAATCTCTTCCTCCAAATCACCATGAAGGAATGTTGTCTTCACATGCATCTTCTCCACCTCTAAGTCATAAGTTGCTGCAAGAGATAACAGGAACTAAATAGATGTCATCTTTGCAATGGGAGAGAAAATTTCACCATAATCAATTCCCTCCACTTGTGAGTACCCTTTTGCAACCAGTTTGGCCTTGTAGTTTTCAACACTGCCATCGGCACTGAATTTCTTCTTAAACACCCATTTGCATCCAATAGGTTTCTGTCCTTCAAGAAAAGGCACCAAGTCCCATGTTTTATTCTTCTCCAAAGAAGCCATCTCATCTTCCATGGACTCCTTCTAGGAACCTGTATCTTTCATGCCCATAGCCTCTATCACAGTTCTAGGCTCATCAATGTTAGTAAGAAAGGGAAAAGCACAACTAGAATCAAGCAATGAATAACCAAACCTATCAGGTTGCTTCCTTGTTCATGTAGACCTCCTCAATAGATGAGGTTGAGGTTCTGCTTCTTCTTTATGAACTTTCTAGAGCTCTACTCATCATCAGGTCTCACAGGGTCTGTCGGTTCAGTCTTCTCAAGGGTAGAAGGAAACTAAACCACATCCTCTTTCTTTTCTATTTCTTCTGGCTGTAGAACAACGGGAGAATGTGTTAGCTCTCTAAAAATAACACTTCTACTATACAACACTTTTTCATCCACAAGATCCTAAACCTTGTATCTTTTCACACCGACACCATAGCCAATGAAAATACATTTAACAACCTTGTTCTAAAATTTAGACCATTTCTCCCTAGGCACATGTGCATATGCCTCACAACCAAAAACACAAAGATGTCTAACTAAAGGCTTCTTACCAAACCACACCTCCATAGGTGTCTTACAAACAAGAGCTAATGTAGGAGACCTGTTTACCAGGTGGCAACCAGTGGCTATAGCTTCAGCCCAAAACTTTTGTTTGAGGCTTGCTCCACTAAGCATACTCCCAGCCTTCTCCATTAGTGTCCTGTTCATCCTCTCTACAACTCCATTTTTCTGTGGCATGTAGGGAGTTGTCTTATGTCTTTCAATCTAGTGCTCTTTACAGAACTCATCAAACTCTACCAAACAAAACTCACCACTATTGTCAGTTCTCAAACACTTAATCTTTTTACTAGTCTGATTCTCAAACCAACAAAAGAATTCAGACTTGCTTCTGAGAAAATAAATCTATGTCCTTCTAATGTATTCATCTATGAAAGATACAAAATATACAGATTTGGAAATCGAAGGAATGCTAACAAAACCAAACACATCAGAATGAATAAGGTCCAACACACCAAAAGACTTGTGAGAACTAGAGTAAAACTAAACACAGTTTTTCTTTCCATATATATAATGTTTGCAAAAGTCAAACTTGAGATTACAATCATTTAACCCCTCAACGAGGTTTTTATTTTTCAGGGTTCTAAGACCATTCTCACCAATGTGGCCAAATCTCTTATGACATAACATTGTCTTTTCAGCAGGAAGCTTAACTTTCAAAGCATGAGCACCCTTGGGTACCCAAGATGCACTACCATCAAAATTTGTTACAATAGATTTCTTCACTATTGGTTCAGATGGTGGGGATGAAGTGACTGTAGCTCTTTTCTTTGAGTCAAAAGAACTATTGCACTGTGAAGTGCATGCCTCCAGTTGAAATAGAGTACCTCTTCTAGTACCCTTCGCAAGCACCATAGATCCTCTAGTCATCTTGGATCTATCCTTCAAAAGACAACTTGCACACCTGCATCATTCAACTTACTTACAGAAAGCAAATTCCATGTCAAGCCTGGGATGTGCATGACCCCAGTGATCCCCTTCACTCGTCCATCATGGAATCAGATTGAGACTCTTCCATGACCAACAATCTTCAGATGAGAATCATCACCCAGGTACACTCTTCCACCATCAAACTCTTCATACTTCATGAACCAGCTTTGATGTGAGGTCATGTAGAATGATGCACCAGAATCAATCAACCACACATCATCAGATGTATGGGTTGCCAGGGTTGTGATGAAGGCATCACCATCATCTTGTGACTTTTTAGAATTTTAATCTGGGACATTTTTTTTCTTCTTTTTCTTTTCCTCTTTGTATTCCTTTCAGAAATGCCCAGTTTTTCCACAGTTCCAACAGAGAGCCTTGGACTTTCCAAGAGATTTCAATCTCCCACAAGATTTGGATCTACCATTCTCATCTTTCTTGTCCTTCTTTTTCTCTTTCTCCTTGGGTCTTCCACAAACCACAAGAGCCTCTTTGGCTGCTTCAGAAGACTTTCTCTGCATTTCTTCAGATAATAGCAAAGATACCACTTCATCCATTTTGAAAGTGGATGTGGTGCTCCCAATAGACATAACAAGATGATCCCACGAGTCTGGCAAAGAACAAAGAAAGGTCATACAATGATCCTCCTCTTCCATCTTCACACCAATGAATGTCAATTGTGCAACTAACATGTTGAAAGCATTTAGGTGATCTACAACAGATCCTCAATCCTCCATCCTCAGAAAATACAACTTCTTTCTTAGAAAAATCTTGTTCACCAAGGATTTGGCCTGATAAACATCTCCCAGCTTCTTCCAAAGATCTTTCGTGGTCTTCTCCTCATGGACATTTAACGGGACAAAGTCAGCTAAATTGAGTCTTACGAGACCCTTAGCCTTCTGATCTTTGAGATCCCAATCAGCTTGTGTCATTATGGTTGGTTTTACACTAGAAATAGCTTCCCATAGGTCTTGATCAACAAGCATGTCTTCCATCTTAAGTTTCCATAACTCAAAAGTTGTGCCATTGAACTTCTCCACCTCTAATCTTCCAGATGTGCCTGCCATCTCCTTCCTGCAACAAGATTACAAAATACTCTACATAAACTTCCACTCAACCTAAGATTATCTCAAAAAACCCTACCTAGCAGTTAGAACCAAAACTAGCCAGGCTCTGATACCAATTGAAAGAAAGATAGGTGTGCAAAAATTGCTTTCTACACTAATCTAAAGAGGAGAGATGAGTGCAAATTCTTTTTAACCTTTACAATTATAGTGGTATTAACATAACAATGGAGGTATTGCAACAATACACAACACAAGAAAAGGGTAAAAGCACAAAACTGTGTCACATTTTATAAAAGAATCGGCCAACAACAAAAACAATTTTGAAATTTGACCTCATAAAAGTGGCATTTATGTTTTGAATTTTAAAATGATGTAAACTAATGAAATGTAGATCTCTTAATGAAATTTATGCTTGTAATTTTTCAAAAAATTTAAAAAATTATTTTGATAATTTTTTAATAAATTTAAGAGCAAATTTTGAATTGTTGAAAATTTCAGAAAAAGTGACTTTGAGTCCACCTCACAAAAAAAAGAGCAAACAATCTTATTTTTCCCTAATTTTTTTTTCCAAATAGAAGAGTTCAATATCTATTGCATGGAGAAAAAAAAATAGTTTTCAATGCATATTTTCTTTGTAATATCATTTTAAAGTCAGACTTTATAGAATCTGATAGTTTTCATTCCACATCAACTTTTATATACTTTTTTTACCATTTTCACAAAACCAATTATACCCTTTTGGAGATGACTCTTTCCTCTAGTGCACCATATAATTTTGAAAAAAATTGGATGTGTTTTGATATTTTTTCTAATTTCTAATTAGTGTTATCTTTGATTTTAACAACCTACTTGCAATAATTTAAAAAAAAACATACTAAAACTAATCAAAATATTAAAAAAAAATCACATTTGGATTCTAGACTTAGAGCTCTACAAAAGGGTATTTTTTAATTTTTGAAATAATCCATTTTGATTGAAGAAATATTCAGTTTAAGTTAATAATTTCAGAAAACCCTAGAAAATGAGGAGGTGGCTGCCAAGTAAGATGCCACATAGACAGTTTCAGGCGAAAGTATTTGGGGGCAAAATCATTTGGGGGTGAAATCATTTTTTTTTTTTTAACTGCATGATTTCATTTCTTTTTTGTTTTTAACTAGATGATTTTAGGCGAAACCATCTCAACCCTAATCAGACTCACCCGAAAATAGCTTGCCACATATGCCCCACGCAACGGCTATGTGTATTCAGGTGAAACTATCTCCCCCCCAAATAGACTCACCTGAAAATGATTTGCTCTAAATTTTTTTGTTGGCCCAAAGTGTGACACAACTTTGTGCTTTTACCCTGATACCAACTGAAAGGAAGCTAGGTGTGCGAAAATTGCTTCCTACACTAATCTAAAAAGGAGAGATGAGTTTAAATTCTTTTTAACCTTTACAATTACAGTGTTATTAATATAACAATGGAGGTATTACAACAATACACAACACAAGAATGTAAGACAAGAGAGAGAGAGAGAGAGAGAGAGAGAGAGAGAGAGAGAGAGAGGATATAATGTGGGGAAAACCCTTACGGGTGAAAAACCCCACTCCAAAACCTACACAATGTATTATCTCAACAACAAGGCTTACAACACACTTTCAATGTAAGTCTTTATAGGAGTCTTTGACACTCGTATCTGGAGACAAACTGGCAGCATAACAGTACCTATCAATCACATAATACATCTTCTCTCAAAGCAGCTGCTTAAATAGAAGTTTTCAAGGAAAAAATAAACTTTCCTTGAGATGTGTGTCCAACTTGGCCTCATGGCCCAAAACCCACACCTAGGAACACTCATCCAACATTGCAGTATGGTCATAACACTTGTCATATCAACCCATCCCAATATGGTCATCTATTCCCAAGTTGGGCAATGACAGATGCTCTTATGCATATTACAACCATCATAGAATCTGTCATACTGACAATACTTATAGCTGTAAGAGAATCTATCATACAATGACTAAAAATAGCATATTCTCTTACAACATGTCATAACTCTCCTTGGGGAGCCCAAAGATTCCTTCTTCCAAGATGCCTTGTGACACATGTCTTCACCTGTCATAGAACATTCCATTTACGACTCTTACGCATCATAGATTCTATCATAGGAATCTGTCATAACTGTTTCAGTCAAGATTCACTTACACACTAGTCAAAGTGCCGACACATGGCAAGATATCTCTACCACTAAGTGGGATGCCTATCTCCTCATGTGAGGACAAATTACATGTGGTCACCTTCCACATAGGATGACACATCACCGTGCCAACTCCCACAAGATGACAACAAGATTTGCATCCTAATTACACAATAGGCAATAAATAAATATATTACAATAAATAAATGCAAGGAATTACCATGGTTGAGACACCTTAATTTCCAATATTGGAAACATTTCTCATTATGAGATGTCAACAAAAGGACTGAGAAGCCTACACTTGGAAATGGATGTGAGTCCATTATAGACCTTATGAGAAGGTTGTCTTTATTATAAGCTTTTATTGCTTGGTGTTATATGCAAGGACAATCTTGTATCCCACTCTCAGTCTACTCGGCAGGTAAATGATCTAATAGGTGTTGCCCACCTGATTATTAGATGCATTCTTTAGATGTATCTTGTCTTCTCTTTTACACTAGTCTTGAAAAGGATTGTTGAGAAATAGATGCATGTGTTTATGGATTTCTATTGTTCTCATTATTATTTGATTTTGAGCTATGGAACTAGTTGTGAGGATTTGTTTTGGAGAGGTACATAAATGGTTTGTAGTTTTTGGGCTTATTCCCTTTGTTGTGGGAATGTTTGGCTAGTTTGATCTACTTTCAGTGAGAAGTTAACATCTATTGCTGCCATTTTTCATCATAATTTTGGATTTTAGATGTTGATACCCTTTCAATTTAGGAGTGTTGAAATAGATCTTACTTTACACATTTTGGCACATGTTAGTGTGGTATAAAGACATCGTATGATTTTGCAGTTTCTCCCTTTCATGGTATATTGTCTTCTTCTTAAAGGTTCTCATGTTTATAGAGTTGAGGTTTGTATTGTAGTCAAGTGTTATTTTTGTTAACAATAATTTGGTAGCTCCTTGATCTCTTTCTTCATTGGTTAAGAGGACTTGGGAGAGTTATTCAGAGATTGGTAATGAGAGATGTTTTATGTATATCATTATATGTGGTAGAGGAGTTAGCCACTTCCTCTAAGAGAAGTGTTATAGGAGGATTTGTTAATGCCTTGATCTTATTATCATATTTGACATTACCCATGCAGTGGGAGTTCCTAGATTTGTATGTTCTTTATTGTCACGATATCTTCTTGGTTGTCTCAGTTTGTAGGTTATATTGATGTGAAGATGATTTTGCATGTTTTACTATTGGGACCTACGAGTTGTGTAGTTTAGTGCGTTGTCTTGACCCATTAGTTTCATTAAAGACTTGGATGTGGAGTGTCAATATCCATAGATTCATTCAATGTTATTATAGATTTTGTTTGTTGGCCTTATCTTTGGTCATTTGTACATTGGTATGTTGCATTGAGATGGGAGGATGGACGATTAGCAGAATTATTTTATAGGGATTTAATTGCAATTTTGGGTTGGTATGTTGACGCATGGAGTTCTACCTATGATGGTTTGGTTTACCCTAATTTTTTGAGGTATGGATATTTTGGATGAGCTAGCAACTTGTTGTGGTTTCTTTTCCTTTTGGTATGAGTGTGGTAGACACTCAGAGTATTATACTATCATGTGATTTGATGCTTGTGTTCATGTTGAGATTGGTGCAGGTTTTAGTGATAGTTGATATGTTTCACCTTGGCATGTTTCTTGTTTATCATGGGTGACATGATGTGAGGAGTTCCTGTTTGAGATGATGGTTACCATGGTTACTTTTGTAGGTATCTTGTTGGAGCACAAAAGAATGTTGAAGAATCAATGGTACATTGATGACCAGGGATGTTTTTCCCTGTGATTAAATAATTTGATTACCTTATAAGAGAAATTGCAATGTATAATGTCAAGTGGGATAATGTTGGGATAGGTTTCCATTAACTTTGCAATCCTAACCAATTTCATGTGTCTCCAAATTTATTGGAATGTGCTCCCCAAAACATAAGGAGTTTGAGAAATAAATTAATATTTCATTATATCACTTGTCTTATTGTAACGAACTCCTAAATGGTAGGGTCAAACTTGGGTGTCCACTTTTGGAGTGGGTTCAATGAAGACTTGTTGACAAATCCTTCAAGTCTATTTTGGTTTTTTTACAACTCCTAGTAATTGGGAGTTAACTTGGGCACCCACTTTGGAGGTGTCTTATATTTAGACTGGAAGTTTGCTTTTTTGTGTGCATGAGTGGATATTGTTGATACACTTTGCATGAACATGATGTAGCAGTTAACAATGGAGTTAGACATGCATGATATTTGCATGAATATAATATAGCAGTTAATGGTGGATTCAGAGATGCATGATATTTCCATGAATATGATGTGATAGTTAATAGATGAGTTAGAGATGCATGATATTTGCATGAATATGTTGTTGCATGTCATTTGTATGAATTTTCATGTGCTTGCATATGTTGTATGTTACTTGCATGGACTTGCATGCTATTACATGTTTCTTATATAGACTTGCATGTTATTGCATGTCTCTTATATGAACTTGCATGTGCTTGCATGTTGTTGCATTTTATTTACATGGACGTGCATGTTGTTGGATGTCACTTATATGAACTTGCATGTTGTTGCATGTCACTTGGATGTGTTTGCATGTTTCTTCTATGGACTTGCATGTGCTTTCATGTTGTTGCATGTCACTTAATGCATGTGCATTCATGTTGTTGCATGTTGCTCTTGTTTTATGTAAAAAGAGGTGTTTTCAATTTCAAGGTTAAATCCTCCTTTCACATGTAACATTCAAGGACATAAATTTAGTGAAGCCACAATCTCTTGTAAGATGATTCTGCTAAAGATTTACTATCCCTTAGAAAGAAGAGGAAACTTGGAATTTGATAACTAACTGATTGATTAAAATCCAATTATGCTTAAAACCTTAATTTTATAAAATCGTAAACAAACAGACGAATCACGACAAATGCTCACACACAGAGATATCAAATAACATTTAGATATATACTAGATTTCAAGATTCTACATACAGAAAAGTCAGGGACTAATGAGCGGGTGATTTAGTCCAATGTACCAATTTCTATCGGGATCTCTAAAGATTGTCTGTAACTTGTTTCTGTTGTTCTAGAGATTTCTATTTTTTAGGATCCGAAGGACAAATGAGTGGATGCCCTAGTCCAGGTCTTGCTTTTCTACTTTGCTCTACAATTCTGACACTCTATTATGTCTCCCTATAACTCCACTCCTTTCGCTTCTACAACCTATAACTTGTAATCACAGAAAAGGGTGTTGGGGGTTGTGGTGTTTAGAGGCTTGCCTCAGTCAAGCCCCGAAGAGACATTCAAGTCTTCTGAACATCATTGTCAATTAAAGAGTGTGTATCCCTGCGGGATAGAGGTGAAAACTAATTGGTAAATGATTGAAAACATAAATAAATGTCACCTTGGAGGTGTAGCTCTCATGGAAGAAAGAAGCTCTTTCATGCCATGAGGAGATGGATTGATGAAGACAAATCTGCAACAAACAAACACAATAACAACACAATATTTCTCTGTAACACAGTGAAAACCCTGAATCACTTTAGCATAATATCAAAGGTTTGCAATATCTATCTAGTTTACAAATGAAGTCCTAAACATGCTTATATATTCAACTAAAAACATTTCCACTAAGAATTTCTTAATTTAAACTTAAAGTGTCGGCATAGGACCTAATTAACGGTCACATAACCAAAACTTGAATTTAGATCCTACCTAAAATAGGGCAAGACTAGGGTGCAGGCATCCAAGTCCTCCCTCCCTATTTCAGTTAGGATTTATCTCAATAGCACGCCCTAGGTCCTATTTGCCATAAAACTTCAAGGTTTTCTTATCGAGAGTCAACATGAATATGCAAGATGATAAATAATGCTTTCTAAAGGACCTGAGAGCTAAACATAGGAGGGACAAAGTCCTAGGGAGATATTTTCTGACGTAACTTTTAGCCCCCACTTTAATGTATGTATGAATATGAGGCCCATACATGCATTAAAGTATGGTCAACAAACACAACAAACACACCAAGCACTTTAGATCTAATGCATACACAAAGATTGAGAACTATTTCTAGCCCCCAATATCAAGTAGACATTAGAGAAGACACGTTGTAGACTTGCCAAATAGAATGAATATAGTAACAAGCACACAAAACATGGAGAAGACAGTAACAGTTATGCAAGACACAGAGAAGACAATATTGAAGACACACAAAACATAATGAATATAGTGAATGCAGTGATTATTTCTTTTTCATTTTCTCATATATGAATGAATGTAGATGTAAGTACATGGAAAGTAAACACACAAAACACCACCCAAAATGTAGGAGGGACTCATTTCCACACGTATTTAGACTACATATGGGGTAACAGACACACAATACAAATGTCAGAGTGTAGGAGGGACTCATCACCACACGTCTTTGGACTACACTTGAGAATAAGCACACCATACAAATCCCAAAGCATCACACGTCTTTAGACTATGCTTGGGAACAAACATGCCATACAAGAGGGAAAACACATGGAAAACACACAGAAGACATGAGCATCGTATAGTATGCCAAAGACATAATACATATCTAAAACACAATAATCAAGCAATGGAAGGAGCCTATTTCTAGGTTCACCACCATCTCAGGCACATTAGAGGCACACCTGATGGTTGGGCTTATGCCACAACAACTACCAAAGACATGCTTAAACGAGTATACACCAACCCTACTTTCTCGAAGGACTTTTAGAATAAAAAGAATGTGCACTAGATCAAGAGATACACCATCCTTGCCTCAATAAAGGGCTTAAAATAAAAGGATACACACTAGCTCAAGAGATATGATATCCCACCTCCATAGAGGGCTTAAAATAAAAGGATATGCATGATATACCACCTCCACAAAGGGCTTAATGATTGCAATATAGAATAAAGATGTGCACTCATGTGGAGATACAACATCTCGCCTCCGTAGAGGGCTTACAAACATGCTTTATCAATATCAAAATTTCATCAGACAACTTACCTTATATATGGCCCCACCTTAAGGTTGTTGATATCATGTACCGATATCAAGTGCTTTAAGGTAGAGAGAAAACACAAAAGGGAACAAGAGCTCTCATAAAGCCCATGCCTCCAAAGGTGACATGTATGTTATGATCACCAAATGTTCCCACAAACATATAGTTTCTTGAAAGAAAAGGTGTTAGAAACCACATAATCATGATAAACAACAATGCATGAACATATGCACATCAAGATTCGAGGTTATACTATGGATTCGAAGATTGAGTATAACCATGGGGCTATATCGTACAAATCTCAAAGCCAAGCGTAACTAAGGTGAGATTCAGAGATAAACAAAGTGCACAAAGCAGATGTATTATTATGGTTTATTAGTATGATAAAACAACATCAAAATGTCATACCGAGTGATTCTACTAGCCAAGCATCAGATAATATATATCAACCCTATCATCATATATGGACTAGGTCCATTTTTGGTTACTTTCTGAAGGGATGCTTGGTCCTTATCAGTATTATTTGTTGTTCGTCATCTGCTAGCTAGATAGAACCACTAGAGGAAGGTAAAAAATAAATCAAGAGAGGATAAACAAGTGCCTTATGGTCATCACATAGGAAGGTGCCCCTAGGTCACTAATTGCAATGATATGCCCCTAGGACACAACACACAATAGTGAAAATAGAGGAGAGGCAAGATAGAAGAATGATGATACAAATAGAAGAATGGTCACAACAGAGGTGGTCTCCCAGTATCCTTGATCTTACAAGAGTATCAAGGGTCATCCTAGGAGGCCCAAACAACACATAACACATCATGAGGGAAACATAACACAGAGGTAAAGGGTTAGAAATACTTACCTACAGGCACAATTGAGCTAATGGTTGTCGACAAGCAAATCATCATCTTCCCACTTCCGAATGTTAAAAGAAAGTGCAACATAAGGTACCATAGCCCAAATTTTGTTCTTGTCTTCAAGTTGTTCATTCTTAAGCTCTTCTCGATTTGCTTCAATGTTAGGTGAAATGTTTTCTTGTTGATCTACATTTCGTTGGGAAAAATCCTGTCGTTTTCTCCTTCTTTCTCTTGCTTGTCTATTTATTCTTATCTTGTTGCTTATATCTTCAAAAGTATTGTCATGTTTTTCCATAGATTTTTGCATGTTAGAGGAGGAAGCACCAGGTTCAAATCTCATTTGTCTTGATGAAGTGTTTTTCTCTCAATGACTCACTCTTGATCCTTATAAGGATGGCATGGGAGGAACCTCAGCATAGGGTCCTTTTTCTTTTGCTCTAGGAAGTTCTTCTAATGCAGGTTATTCTTCTCTTATTGTTTCTTGTGTAGAAGGACTGGCCACTCGATGTAATAGTTTTGCTTTGTATTTTCTATATCCCAAAAAGTTAAAATCTATACATGGCTCTGGTTCCTTGTTAGATTGTGACCAAAGGTAATCAAGATTGAAGTGTTGTTTTGTAACCAAGGGTTTATATCTATTGCGAGGAACAGTATGCACTTGTCCATTCAAGGAAATTTTACACAGTTATGAATCATTGAAGGGACAACTTTCATAGCTTTTAACCATGGGTGTCCTATTTTTATGTGGAAAATATCAGATAGAGGGACAAAAAAAATAGTTGTTCTACAGATTTATCAAATATCATGACCAATAAAGATTTCTTCCCATAAGTGTTTATAAAGGTTCCCTTATGTGTCTTAATCATCATGTCAGAAGGATCATAGAAATCTTGTACCAAGCCATATGAATAAAGGAATTCCTCTGTTGCCACATTAGTAATGCAATTAGGATCTATAAGTGTTCCATCCATCATATTTTCCATTATCTTTATAGTGATATAAAGAGGTCCTTCAGTTTCTCGAATTGTTCTATCATGAGGTGTAAACACAATATTAGGTTTAAGGACCTTTCTTTTCATATAAGGCCTAGGAGGGAATCTAATATTATGGTTGTGATTGGAATCCATGTGTATATGTTTTCAAATCAATGTAAAATCAGATTTTAAATATTTTCAAAACTTATGCAAGGAACAAGTGCAAAATTGTGTAAGTTTATGACCCAAAATGCTTGGTTTTCTTTCACTTTTTTCATAATTTTTTAATGCAAATGACTAAAAGAAGAGGTGTTGTTAAGAAATTAAAGAGGGACAATGAATAATAAGGTCAATATCAACTGAATAATGTAACAATATCCTTTACAACACACCTTTAATGCAATTCTAAAGAGATGACAAGGCAAAATCTAGTGAAAATGCAAGGTTTTCAAACCCTAGACATGAAATTTTGCAAGAAAGACACTATGATGAAACACTATAGTTATAAATCAATCCTAAATGAGTGTTTAAAATAGTAGTAAAATCTAAAACAATAATTTAACTACAAACCCTAGCTAATGCAAAAACTAGGTTATATAAAAATGCACAATTTCAAGCAATTTTTAACAAATTAAGCATGAAATGCAATGCAAATGAATAATAAATGATGAATTTCTATAATTAAAATTAGATATGATTAAAATAATAGAAATTTAATTCAAATTAATTCAAATTATTTGAAAATGCCATCCTCAAATGCCAATTTTTTTCAAAATTTTCAATTTTTTTGTCATTTTTCAAATGCAATAAGAAAATGATGAATGAAATGAATGCAAATCTGAATTACAACATGGAGCAAGGTACAAAATTTATTAAAAACATGGGTTCACCAACATGTTTTATGTAAAATGATGGGTTTTCAATTTTAAAGTTAAATCCCCCTTTCACATCTAACATTCAAGGACATAAATTGAGTGAAGCCACAATCTCTTACAAGAGGGATCTGCTATAGATTTAGTGTCCCTTAGAATGAAGAGGAAACTTAGAATTTGCTAACTAATTGATTGATTAAAGTCCAATTATTCTTGAAACCCTAATTTCGTAAAATCATAAACAAATAGATGAATCATGACAAATGCTCGCACATAGAGATATCAAATGACAATTAGATACATACTAGATTTTGAGATTCCATATTCAGAAAAGTTGAGGACTAATGAGTGGGTGAGTTAGTCTAATGTTCCAGTTTATGTCAGGATCTCTGAAGATTATTTGCAACTTGTTTTTGGTATTCTAGGGATTTCTATGTTTCAAGATTCAAAGGACTAATGAGTAGGTGCCCTAGTCCAGGTCTTTCTTTTTTACTTTGCTCTACAATTCTGACACTCTATTATATCTCCTTGCAAATCCACTCCTTCAGCTACTACAACCTATAATTTGCAATCATAGAAAAGGGGGTTGGGGGTTGTGGTGTTTAGAGGCTTGCGTTGGTCAAGCCCCAGAGAGAGATTCAAGTCTTCCAAACACCGTTGTCAGATAAAGAGTGAGTGTCCCTATGGGATAGAGGCAAAAACCAATTGATAAATGATTGAAAACAGAAATAAATGTCACCTCGGAGGTGTAGCTCTCTTAGAAAGAAGAAGCCCTTTCATGCCATGAGGAGATGGATTGATGAAGACAAATCTACAACAAACAAACATAATAACAACAAAATACTACTCGGCAACACAATGAAAGCCTTGAATCACTTTAGCATAAGATCACAAGTTTGTAATATCCATCTAGTTTACAAATGAAGTCCTAAACATGCTTATATATGCAACTAAACACATTTCCGCTAAGAAATTCATAATTCAAACTTAAGGTGTCGGCATAGGACCTAATTAATGGTCACATAACTGACACTTGAATTTAAGTCTTGCTTAAAATAGGGTAGGACTAGGGCATGGTTGCCCAAGTCCTCCCTCCATATTTCAGTCAGGATTCATCTCAATAGCACCCCTAGGTCCTATTTGCCATAAAACTTTGGGGTTTTCTCATTGGGAGTCAACATGAATATGCAAGATGATAAAAATGATTTCTAAAGGACTCAAGAGTTAAACATTAGGGGAAAAAGTCCTAGGGAGAAATTTTCTAATGTAACAACTCCTATGAACTTGCATATGCTTGCATGTTGTTGCATATTGCTCCTATAGACTTGCATGTGCTTGCATGTTGTTGCATGTCAGTTTTTTGAGGTTGCTTGCAAAATACTCCAACTCCAGAAAACTTGCAGAACACTCTTCCATCTTTAGTTAATGGGTATCTCTTGCATGTTACTACAGGTGTTTACATGTCACTTGCATGTATAGAACAAATTAATTCAAAATAATATTGGGGACATCAATTATGCAGGTTGTTGCATGAGAATTGGTGTGTGTTGATCACTTCAGTTGAATAAAATAGATTGGACCAACTTGGGTGCCCAATCTTGAGACTTTCAGTTGTTTCTTTTATTTGGAAATGTAATTTATGTTGACTTAGTTTGAGTGGGCAAACTTGGACACCCACAATCAGGACTGGTAGTTAACAGGGTGCTTGGTATAGTTTGACTTCAAAGTTCTCTATTTGGAGTGCTTGGGTTTTGTATGAGGACTTGTCTCATGTTATCAATTACAATTTATTGTAATTTGAGTTTCAATCTTTTGAATTAAGAAACTTTGAATTTGTAATTATAAAAAGCACAATGTATTTTCTAGAGCAAGATTTCATAGGTTTGAAGATTGAAGAAGCTTTAGAAGTACATCAAGGATCAGAGGAATTTTAGTATTGAATGTAATCTTTCACAAGAGATTTAATACAACCATAAACACCTTTGGTGTGGAGTTTTTTTCTCGAAAGGGTTTCTCCATGTAAATACTTGTCTTCTTCTTTCAAGCTATTTTCCTCTACTACATTGTTTAAATTGGAGAAATACTATTACATCTAAATTGAAAGTAATTTTCAGATTTACACATGTTACTAGTTTCAGATTTGAAAACATTTTAAAACTACATAGCTGCAACATTACCTTGTTCTCTCCCTCCTTTTCCAACAAATATATATATAGTTTTATATATATTTAAATACATGTTTTGATGATAAATTGTTATTGCTTATATATACAGTTAAAATTGATTTATTGTCATTTTGTATCCTTAAGCCATCATCACTTTCATCACATACTTTGAGACAGAAAAGAGAGGATGCAGATTCAACCTACAACATGGAATACTTGTAAATACATATATGTATATAGATAGTTTTATATAAATTTAAATACATGTTTTGATGATATATTGATATTGCTTATATGCATAGTTAAAATTGATTTATTGTCATTTTGATATCAGGTGGCGTGAAGAGGCTACATTTTGATGATCCGCCACAAGTTTTGGATTTCTTTGAGATGGCATAGCCACATTTTGTAAATATTATTTTGAGTTGGTATATATGCTAAATTTGTATATGTACATAGACAATTACTCTTCACATTTATATATATAAAAATCAATATTTGATATATTTTGTTCGTTATGTGCATGTTTTCCTACTTTGAAACTTAAATGTGAATGTATAATCACTTTGTCATGTGTATATTACTGTTAAATTTGGTTTCCTTGGGAAACTTCACCAAATTTGATCCCCTTAAGCGATCATTTTTCCTAGGACATTAATTCATAGATCCCCTTAATCCATCCTATTACGACCCCTTAAGCCGTCCTACAAGGACCCCTTAAGCCATTATTTTTCCTAGGACCCCTTAATTCATATATATTTTAATTAATTATATCAATTGTGATTGAACATGAGACATACTTTAAATTCTTTGATCCCCTTAAGACATCCTATTAGGACCCCTTAAGCCATCCTACGAGGACCCCTTAAGCCATCCTATGAGGACCCCTTAAGCCATCATTTCTCCTAAGACCCCTTACTTCGTATATATCCTAATTAATTATATCAATTGTGATTGAACATGAGACATACTTTGAATTCTTTGATCCCCTTAAGAAAATTTTAAATTCTTTGACCCCCTTAAGAAGCAAAATTTGAATTCTTGTATATTGTTGATTATCATGATCCTAAATGGTTTTGGTTATTTCTTGGTCTAATGAATGGTTTATATACTTGCACATATATGTAACTTTAATGCATGTCATATTAATGATTATATATCAAAAATAATATATCTATAGCATCAAAAGTAATGATATATAATGTGCTTCACATTTGTATAATTCTCTAGTCCTATTCTAATATTATCGAATGTTTTGACTATGAATCAAATGTAAAGTAAAAATATTTGAAATGCTTATGTTTTTGCAAATTTGTGAATATTTTATTATTGTTATATCACTATTATACGTAATTAAATTTCATAAATCTAACTATAAGAACCTTATTGCAAATGAATAAGGTCGTGACCTTAGATAACATTAGTGTTAAATTATTTTTAACTCCTTATTTATAATGTATCAAAATATTGAAATTTAATGATAAAATATGGTCTCATGAGGATAACTAATTTGTTCAAGTTAAAATACATAAATGTACATGTGTAAATTACTAAAACAATAATAGTCTATAAAACATTGAAATTAATAAAGTCCATGAAAACAATGAAACCTATATATAGATCTAGTCCATGAAATACTGAAATACTGAAACATGTATATAAAGAGTACATGTAATGTACTAAAACATATATAAAGCCCGTGGAATGTACTAAAATACACACACACACACACACACACACACACACACACACACACACACACACACACACACACACACACACACAACTCCTATCGTCCCTAGAATCAAGAGACCTCTTCACTCCACGTGGACTAGGATGATCAGAATTAGCCTATATGAGAGAAAGAAACTTGAAATCAAATTTAAAATGTTTAAAAATGATTTAATTCAATTTAATTTATAAAATCATAAAAATTACCGTATGAGGCTGCTCATCGACCTGCTTTGCATGCTCTGCTATAGGACCTATCTCATGCTACAGAAGAAAAATAATTTCACACACGAACATATATTCAATTGAAAATTATTTTAAGTCATTCACGATGTATAATATAATTGAATTTAAATATAATCAAAAATTTAAATTACCGTATGAGGTTTATCATCTCCTCTATCGCCTTGCTTTGCATGTGTTGTTGTAGGTGGTATGGCATCATCAGGATGAAAAGTGTCACTAATAAGGTCCTACAAGGTCAAATAAAGCACATGTGTACAAATTATGTTAAAACATATATATTCACTTGTGTACCCAATTTTTGTTTTAATCTATTTACAAGATCTACAAATTGTGAACACATAGAAATTTTTTTAAACAACCTAAAATGTAGCTAACTCCTAAAATTGGCTTGTATCAATCAGGTGTGCAATACCCATCCTCATGGTCATGTCAATCTACATAGACATATAATTTTAATATAAGTACTTGCACGTTTGAAATAGTGAATTCAAAATACAAAATTCTAAGTATAGTTTTTTAAAATAGTATACATTACAAGTGGCTCATGCGAGATGCCCGACAATGGAGGTGCACTCGACACACCCTGTGGTGGATCCAATGTGGAAGTCAGATGACTTCCCTAAACTAGCATAAATATTTAACACATGTTCAGGACTGAATTATAAATTAAAATCAAGTTAAAATTATTTAATATATATTTAAAAAATCAATCAAAATATACCAAATGGGTGGCAGACTTGCATAGGTGTCAACGCAAAACAAAAGTGATCAAAAGATGTTGATGTCCTTGTGGCCATCATCTACACTAAACAATTTGATTGTTAAAATATTATAATTTTTTTGATATATGTTCATTAAAAATGCGTGCTTAAAATTTTTATAAACTCAACATGTATATATATATACCTGTGTTGGATGATCTATAAGGTGATCATCAGTACATAGAAAATAAAAAATGGACCGATATCATCAGATGCTCCACGTACAGCTAAAGTGGATGCAGCCTGATCAAGTCAATAACATAGTTGATTACAACTTGTACACAAATGAGGCGTTGATGTAGGTGGAGTGGTACTAGGACCAACTCCACCATTAGCCCCTCCATGATCTTGCCCACTAACCCCAGATGCCATCTCAGAAGTCTCCTCATTGAGCTTAGCCAAGAGTGTAATGAATGCTCCTAGTGCAGATACCACCACACGATGCTGGATGGGTGTAGGAATGGTAGCAGAAGGAGGGTTGACAAGAGGTTGAGCACGTACGGGTCATTAGGGATCAACCCGTGCCCCTAGCCTTTGTTGTGGCCTGCTGCCACCAACACCCTAGAATGATCTAAAATCAAAATAATTGGGTTTCCTACTGAACACAAACTCTGCATATAATTTTCTCAAGAAATAGAGAGGAACCTCACAATTAGCATGTGGTAGATGATCAAATACCATCCACCACCGATCCCAAAAATTGGCAGCCATTTGTGGATGTCTATACCACCTAATGATATTCTTTTTTGTTTGTGGGAATTGGTTGATTATCGATGGGGTCAAAAAAATATGGAGCTAAATGGGCTTTTGTGATTTTATGGTTAAGGATCTCCCTATAGGAGAGTCCTTGGAATAAAACTATCACCTCTCCTCTCTCCATACTTGATAACTGCCTAAGTCCACATCAATGGACTTGACAACATCTACAACATTTTGTATCGAAGATGCAAAACACATCCGATGGGGTGGCATGAATGCTTCATTTTGAATTGCATTAATTTTTCTTCAATGGATCTAATGTTGTCATTGATCCGAGTTCGTAACCCAACCTCATTGGATCCTGGGGGTGGAGGTGGGGGATTGAGAAAATCCTCAATATCGAAGTTATCCATGATATAAAAGTGAACCTACATATATATAAATATACAAACAAGTACAAAATTAAGTTTCAAGAATCTATATATAAATTCTAAATAAACATATTAAAAACTAGATATTATACATGTTGAGAAATTAGAAGAAATATTTAATTTAAACATACATGACTGTTTAAAAGAAAAATTAGGATAGATACACATACATACATCATTCAATTTGAGCATACTTACAAATTTCAAAATTTAAGATCTAACTATATAATTTTAGTACATGTACATACTAAAAAATAAACTCAAAACATACACAAAAAATGTTGTTATATGGAGCCTAATCAGACTCGAAGGTTAAATTTACCTCACTTTTATTGGCGTGGTTTCCCCCCAAATTATTTAACGGGGTCAAGGGGCAGGCCCCCTTGCGGAGGTTTGGGGGCAGTGCCCCCAAGATGGGGTCAAATGAATTTTATTATTTTATAAAGGTGTCGGGAGTTATTTTTCTATTGGATTACATAAAAAACCCTATTTTTGTAACCGACATAAGGCTTGATAAAAGAGGCTAAGGGTTAGGGTTTTCTATTGATGTATTGTAGCATTTTGCAACATTTTTGAGTTGCAAGGATTACTGGTTGTAATCGGTTTGATTTACTAGATAATAATATTGGACTCTCTGTTGGTGGATGTAGCCCAGGTTTGGGTGAACCATGTTAAAACTAATCTTTCATTGTTATTATTTCTGTGTATTTTCATTCCTCTGTTTAATCTTTATTTGCATGTAATTGATATCTTCTGCCAGCTAACCCTAACAAAAAATGGTAAATTTCTAGGTAAATTTAATCCCCTTAAACCATTTTCTTAAAAATCCCCTTAATCCATGATATAAATGACCTAATGATACAAATGAAAAAATCTGTAAGGCTCATTTATGTCTAAGGCATGTAAAATTTTGTGGCTTGATGTACTTGAAAGTGTTTACAAGGAATAGTGAAGTTTCCCCTTAATCCACATGTCATCTTTCCTAGGTCCATAAACCATGCTAATGGAATGATTTTGTCCTAAGTTGATCAAGTTTAGTATATAGATCTTTAATAAGTTTATAAACACTTCAACCATCTAACATTATAAAAATTGATCAAATGTGAATGATTAATTTGACTATTATTAGTGGCTTAAGGGGATTAATGAGTAGATTTCAAGTTGTACCATCTACATCCTCTTAGGGTGGGCCTTAAGCAATTTTCTTAAATCCCCTTAATCCATGTCATTTTTCCTAGGTCCATAAACCATGCTAATGGAATGATTTTTTCTTAAGCCATTTTCTTAAATCCTCTTAATCTATGGCATGAAGAGGCTACATTTATATGGATCCATGTATAAGGGGAAAATAAGTATATGGATCCATGTGTAAGGGGAAAATGTCAAATTTATTATTATTTATTTTACATTCCATCATCAATGTTACTGTAAAATTTAACACCCCTCAACCATCTTCACAATGCTCATATTGGATGATAAAACTATGACTATATAAAACTATGCTTCTGGTTATGATGATAATGGAAATTTATTTTGTGGTTTTTAGATGGAGAATGGTTTCATATAAAATATTTATGTGAAATCTCACTCAAACCAATTGATGAAATAAAATTTACTATACATACTTGGTGTGTATTGTGAATAATGTGCACTATGTTGGTGTAGCCCTCTTATGTGACTTAAGTGTGTAAAGAGAAAATGTGGTATGAGATCATGATATGAATTTTATGATCATCCCTTGAGAGTGAGATGTGGTTTGTCTACCTTTGAAAAAACAAATAATTGTTAATGTGATGTGAAATCTAGTTTTATAGCCACATTTTGATGAACTATTGTTCTAGGTTAATTATTGGTTGTTTCAACACCCTACCAATAATTAATTGATAGTACACTTTTCATTTTACATATCCTATTTTTTAAAATGTATTTAGGAGGTAATTAATAAAATATGATAGCCTCCTATTGTTAATGAATAACTATAAACTTACCATTTTGATGATATATTATTGATTTCTATTGATACTTGTGTATAGACTTCTATTGATAAATTTTATAGAAAGATTTTAAAAAATTGACACTTCTTCCTTAATCTCTATAGCCATAAAGAAATATTCTAAATGATTCTCTACTTACATGCACTGCCAAATTTAAAGCCTCCTTAGTATCCTTTTAAATTCCTACTCAAGTTTCTCAATTCTTTCCCTATACTCTAGCATACCTTGCCACATAGAGGTCCTTCAATGCTATTGATTTTATCCTTTATTTCTATCCTCCCCATAATCTACCTATTCATGTCTAGAATCATTCCCATATCTAAAACATTCCTTCATCTATCTCCTTAAGCAATTGACCATCATTAAGGGGTTGATTGCCATTAAAATATAAAATTTCACATTTATCCTATTACTCTCAATGAAATACCATTTTATCAATTAGTTTGAACCATTGAGGCTTAAAAATAATATTCTATATTAGAATGGATTAATTTTACAAACTCATTCAGATCCTCTAAACTCTTAAGGTCCTCACAAGTATGAGAACTAAATTTATAGATTGGGTGGTAGGGATTAGACACACTAGGGAAGATATTTATGAGATTAATTATATGATGAGAATTAAAATTATAGATATGCCCTAATAAACTCTTTAAACATGAAATTATTTGATGACGAAAGATATAAATTAAGGTTCGTCTTTCGTACTTACCTCATGCTCATCCATTTTTTGCTCAGAAATCTCTCAAATCAAATTGGATTTTGCAAAGAGGATAGCTATATTTTGAATGTTCACTCTTAGTCAAAGTCATTTATTTATTTGAGGATAGCTATATTTTGAATGTTCGCTCTTAGTCAAAGTTATTAATATCTAGTATTATTTTGTTGGTTGTTGCATATTTAGTATGAATGTTTCCTTATCTAGTAATTACAATTATAGATAGAAATATTCAAGTCTAAAAAGATATGATTCCTAGAGCGGATACAACTTTTATAAATACATTATAGCTACTCATTTAGGATGAAATTCAGTTAGACATGGATTGACATTTTATTTATATAGTTCCAATTGAACCACATAGATATATTGCATTAATGACGTGGAATAAAATATCTCACATGAACATTATATGTGAATTTCTAGGTAAATTTAATCCCCTTAAGCCATTTAAGAAGGATAACCTCAATGAACAATCATATTTTAGGAGGGGGTATTAGATGCTCCATTATCAATATGATCATGCTAACATATTCCAAGATCATGGTTTCTATCAATTTTATTCTTCTATCTTGGATCTAATGTAGGATCCTAATGATATGGACTAGGTATATGTAGGGAATGATAAGATTATGGCAATGTGTGAATCTAATTTTATATTTTAATGTGAAACTAAGTAATTAGTCTATAGGTTTGACTAATTTCTATCTTATTCGTAATTCAACATATCTAGAAACCTCATAGGGATTATGATTATAAAAAACGAATATATACTAGCACTTGCACCTAAAGGAGGTTCAAGGATTATGCTAATACAAAACTATATGTATAGGTGTTTGTGTATGGGTACATATGGATGCCATGTGCTGCAAATTCTAGTTGTATATGGCTAGATTTTATAATTAATAATAAGTGCTAAATAATGGAATGAAATAAAATTAGACAAATCTAGATTTTTTTCTCAAAGAAATTAAGTATTATCTAATTTTGAAATATTTGCATATAGATTTAAAACACAAAGCAATGTAAATGAAAACATAAAGTTGTCATCATACTGACAAAAAAACATTGCAAATAGAAGTAGTTCTATGTTCTCATCTAGTTGGAAAATCAATATTTACCTAGCTTTTATGTGATAAATGAGATTTTGGAGGCTTTCACCTAATATTATGGAGGATTTTACTATTAAATGACAATCAATTTACCATTAAATGCTAACTAAAACTTGTTTTCTGGTGACTCAACAGTGGTTTGCAGGGGTGATTGAATCTTAGTTTAGGGTTCATATTTTTATTTGAAGGGTAAATATTTTTGTTTCAATTCAGTTTAGGGTATTTTTTGTCTGTAAGGTAATTTTTTTAGTTTTAATTAAACATAGGGTTTATATGTAATGCAGGAAGAATCAAACTAAATATAAAAACCTAATTTACAAAATACACAAAATAAACCTAAACATAAATAACAAAATACCCAAAAAAAAGAAAAAAACATGGAAAAAATAGCTCACTTGGACTGTTTGATGGCCAGAAATCGCTCTCTCAGACTTGGAATCTCATTCTATCTACTCTGGCCACTGGTGAAAATGAGATTGCAGGCCATTTTTAAAAAATTAAATATTTTTATGAAATGAGATCTTGTTTATTACAAAATAGGATCCCATTTTGTAGTAAACAAGATCTCGTTTCATGGTAAATGGGATCCCATTTCATGATCCTTGGCTTAGGATCCCACCATAAAATTGGATCCTATTTTAAATTTAGGCTCAGGGATCCCGAAGCATAATTGGATCCTGTTTGCTAAATAATATGATCTTGTTTTGTTTTGCCCAATTTCAAGTTATTGGCTAAGTCCAAAACTTCCACGAGAAGTGGACTCACATTCTTTCTTTTACCCAACTAATCACTCCTATGATATGTTAAATATTAGAATCCCACACAAATTTTAGCCAATAGGATGTAGGTTGAGGAACAAGTCCATAGAGATGGGGCAAAATATGAAGTCACCTGAAATGTGTCAGGATTCCATCTTGCCAAGACTTACATTTTCCTCTATCCAATCTTATTACAATAGGATGAATTTGAATACCCATGATTAACTCGTTAGATTTAGTCACACAATTAACCAATTAAGAGACTCAATCGAACAAAAGCACAAGATTACCCTTCAAATTTACTTAATCACGAGAAACCCCCTAGAAAATTAAATCATGGAATTTTACTTAATGTGATTACAATTTCTACTTAGCCAAAAAAAAGCAAAGTGGTGTTTTGATTTTGGTACATAAAAATGCCAAATTAGGCCTTAAACTGAAAGTGCAATTTTTGAGTAAAATTTGATCAAAATGATAGTAAATCTAGAAATTACTTTAAAAATTATGTACTTTAAAAAAAAATTGCTAAAAGATGTTACCATATGACCCCAAATGGAACCCTAGAAGGTCTTAAAATGAGAACTGCTCATCAACAATGACAAAAATCTACAATTTCTAGAAAATCTGGACACCAAAATCAAAATCTATCTACACCACTATGAAGCTTGTGAAATTTTGCCCCAAATAAAAAAAATGGCTCCAAAATCGAAGCCCGTATGACTGAGATACAAACCTGCAAAGATCAACTACCAAAACAAAACTACCAACAGAAAGAGGGGAGAAAAAAGAAAAAAAATTACTATACTAGATTTGGCAGAATCTCTACCAAACTTAGTGGTGCCACCAAAGATAGTTATCGCCAGACAAATTTTATCTTCACTAGAGTTAGAGGTTTGCCAGATAAATTGGAGGTCTATTAAATTTGGACCATATTTGGTGAAAATGCCAAATCTCTACTAAAAGTGGTAGAGGGCAAATAAAAAAAGTTTGAAGGCCTTTTACACCCTATGAAATGTAGGCTTCAACAGTCAATTGTAAATTTTCATGGGGCGGGCCATAAGCCTTACCCACCCCATGCCCTATGCACAAAGGGCGACCTCTTTCCGTGGGCCTCATAAAGGATGCCACAGATCCTTTTGAGAGATTCTCCCTTTAAAAGGGGGCACAAGGCACAAAGAAAGTAGGGGTTTAGGTACAGGGCCTACGTAGGCATTATGCAAGTACTTGGTACCTCTGTTTAATTTTTTTATCCTTTTTTTTTTAAACTTTATTTTTGAAAAAAAAATTGCAATATCCTAAGATTAAAAAAACCAAAATAATATTTACCCAATGAATGATAAAGGTCCAAGTGATGATACAAAGATGTACAACTCTGACACAGAGGGTACGACTTTGATGCAAGTTCGCTCTGATTTCAATGATTTGATAGTTGATGCAGGTTCGCTCTGATTTCAATGATTTGATAGTTGATATTGGGGTTTTTGGGCCTCCTAAGTATGATGGTAGGGTCAGATTTGATCCAAATTGCTTCAAAAGATTAGGTACCTATTGGATCTGGCATACACCTCCCAAATTCAAATCCTCATAGATTTAGCCTCCAATATCTAATTTGGATGGAATAAAAGGCTATATTGATTATCTCAAATTCCTTGAACACAATGGTGAACTTTGATTTGCAACAGCATTTTGATTCACTATAGACTTATGACGAGGCAAGTTATATGGTTGGCTATCTTGGTTAGTTGACTATGATATAGACCCATGGATGTTATATTTATATATGCACTTGGATGTCACATGCTTTATTTGATATTATGTGATGTTGTCAAATCTTGCTCTATATATATGTAAGTATTATGTTACCTTTGAGTTATGGTAGTATATATGTAATCCTCAAATTTCATGGTAGAGGTTACTTACTCTTTTGCACAGATGATGTCATTTATGAATTATACATCTAGTTGTAGTTAAAATTGTGATATTCAGAGTTAATAATAATGAAATGTGTGTTCCTTTATGTGATATAGCGCTGAATTGTTTATACTTATATATGATGTAGCTGTGATTAATTTTATCTTTTGTTAGTCTTGGGGTAAGACTCAGAGAGGCTCACCCAAAACTCCCAGAGTGCAGTTGCCATGACTCGCCCTATATCACCTGTTGTTGAATCTTATGAGTTAATAACTCATCCCATAAAAAAGACTCATAACTTATGACCCAGTCTATAATAGGGAGTCATTTTATTAGACGTCTTCATAAACTAGCCAGTCCAAGCTATTCAATAACAATTTATTTTCTAGATCTGAATGAAGACAAATTGTTTTAAGCATTGGAATGCCTTTCCTTACCTGTACAGAGGGATGACCTGGAGGCCACTCTTAGCCAGCAAGCATGGTCATGTCTACAAGTTCCTCCTTGACCATGCATTGCGTGTTGCCTGAACCATAAGTCCATGGCGACTGGGAAATAAACATGAAGCAAAGAAACCAGTTAGGAATAATATCCTTTAGGGTTAGGTATATTTCTAAATGCATTATTAATCCTCACCGTTGAGAGGAATGAAATCCCACCGTCAATAAAATAGGGAATTTATTTTCACCCTTTATTCTCTCTCCATCGTTCCAGCTGGGTAGCGCTGTTTCTTTTCCTCAAATTTAGAAAATAAGTGTAATGTTATTTGTTTTTTTAGCCATGCCTTAGAGGAGTCAGTCACGTCATTATGATAAGATTTTAACTTCGAGCATCTTTAGAGAGAAATAAAAAGACTAGTTATTAAAAAAACTTGGTTGCAATAAAATTATATATAGCTATAATTTTGAAAGAAAAGGAATGTTAAATAGTAGTATTCCTTAATAGACAAAAAGAAAAGAGATGTAAGTTTATTCGAAATGAAAAGGATATGCAATTTATGACTATTTTGCTGAGAACTAAATCGTTGTTGATTAGATGAGTAAGTACTTGGGCGTCCATGAAAATGTAGTCGTGGAGCCCTCAAAATAAAGGCAATAGTAATCCATTCAATTATCTAATATTTTATTTTTGGCAAGTGGAAAGGTGGAAGAATCACAATAGAAGTTTTTTTATTTCTCTCTAAAGATGCTCGAAGTTAAAATATTATCATAATGACGTGACTAACTCCTCTAAGGCGTGGCTAGAAAAAAATAATAACATTACACTTATTTTCTAAATTTGAGGAAAAGAAACATCGCTGCCCAGCTGGAACGATGGAGAGAGAATAAAGGGTGAAAATAAATTACCTATTTTATTGACAGTGAGGATTTCATTCCTCTCAACGGTGAGGATTAAGAATGCACTTAGAAATATACCTAACCCTAAAGGATATTATTCCTAACTGGTTTCTTTGCTTCTTGTTTATTTCCCAGCTGCCATGGACTTATGGTTCAGGCAACACGCAACGAATGGTCAAGGAGGAACTTGTAGACATGACCATGCTCGCTGGCTGAGAGTAGCCTCCATGTCGACCATCTGCATAGGTAAGGAAAGGCATTCCAATGCTTAAAACAATTTGTCTTCATTCAGATCCAGAAAATAAATTGTTATTGGATAGCTTGGACTGGCTAGTTTATGGAGACGTCTAATAAAATGACTGCCTATTATAGACTGGGTCATAAGTTATGAGTTTTTTTTTTTTTGGGATGAGTTATTAACTCATAAGATTCAACAACAGGTGATATAGGGCGAGTCATGGTGACTGCACTCTGGGAGTTTTGGGTGAGCCTCTCTGAGTCTTACTCCAAGACTTGTCAACAAAAAAGAAAGATCATTTGTAAATCCACTGTTGTATTCAGTTATACAGCTTGGTTGCCCCATGGGGTTATGGATCCTATAGTGCGTTGCTTCAATTTTATGCCAAGGATGCCTATTATTCCTTGCTTGATGATTCTGTAAGCATTATTTTTTTTGCTAATCCAATTTGTACTTAAAAGTTTAAATATAATGAGGTTTTCATTCTTCACTGAAAAATTCCTAAATAACTCAACTATGTCATTATCTATCTAACTATCTGGGTTCATTTTTTTGTCCAGGTTTAATAGGATGGATATCAAGAACCATGGGTCTACAGAGAGTTGCATTTTTTGTATTTATATTACTAGTAGTCTATCTGCACTACAGTTTTGAGCTTCCTATTGCATTTAGTGATAGATCCAAACAGAACTGGGGAATTTACCGAGCATAGTCCATAAGTCTGTTTTAAGGATAGTGTTGGTAAAGCCCGATAGACAATAGCAGTGTAGGCATACAATAAAAAGATTGTTATTATTTATTATTTTTTTTTGTGTTTTCTTTACAAAAAGGTCTCTGCACTTCACAACAATATATGTACAAGTAAGTAAAAAGAAGTAAATAGATTTCCCTCCTCATTTTTTTCTTTTTCCAACACTTCACATGCTAAAGTTGTACAATGTTAGGTTCCTATTTACTATAGATTTATTTGCAAAAGAAATATATTTTCACTAGTTCATTTTGTACTAAGCAAAGAACTAAAATTCTTTTCATTTCTCTAATTCTATTCTAGAATATAGTCTTTTACTTTCTTGCTTAATTTTTTTTATCTGTGCCTTCTTGTCAACAGTGCAGTACATAGATAACTTATTTTCACAGGAATCATTCATTACTGCATACACCTCTTGAAGCACAACCTTCCTCAAAATAAATTATAGAAATACATTATTACATAGCTTTTCATTATTACAATCTAGACTTAGTACTTTCACTCTCCAATTCAGGAAATAAATTATATATTTGAAACAGACTTGGCTATAGAATTTCCTCTCAGCATTCCATGGCTATACTTTAGGACTATAGTGAGCTCCTTCTATTAGTCTCACAGCCTGTAGACCTATATTAACAAGGAACAAAGGTATAGTCTTCTCATAGCCTTGAAGCTCACCACCCAACCTAGGGCAGAAATTGCCCACCCCCGAGCTAGGGGAAAACATGGGAGTCCCAAGTACAACTTACCACAAAACCCTCAACCCTTACCCATTCATTTTACTATTGGATACTCTTACCCATTGATTCTGCTATTGGGTACTCTTACCCATTGATTTAGAGCTCTTTCCAATTTATATCTTGGGTACTCATACCCATTTAGAGAAGATATTTATTTAAGAATGTAAGAACTGGGTACTCTTACCAATTGATTTATCTTCTAGGACCCCTTCTCCTACCCACAACAGACTCGTACAGCATAACATACAACACATAGGCACTAGCAATATTCAACTAACAAGAAATTTTAGAAAACAATTAACATACCACATAAATCAGAAAACATTTAACATACCACAAATAAGAATCACAGTCTCACATATCCCATTTAAGTTTAAAAGTAAATTAAATTTTGTTTCCAACCTGGAATTTTTTGCAGGTTGATTTAGCTCCATTTAGCTCCACAATAAGATCCTGGTCCTCTAGTTTGCTGCGGCAAGTTCTCTCCCTTTCTTTTTTTTTTCTCTTCAGTATGGTCCAAAAAAAAATTAGAACTACCTTTCTCCCTTTTATCTCCTTCCTTTTACCCCAATTTACAGTTGTCCCTTTTATCTCCTTCCTTTTACCCCAATTTATAGTTGTCCTTATAGGCATCATGTGTCCATCCAAATGGACATCATCTGTCCTATATGGGCATCATGTTGGCATATTGGGTGGGCAACAAGTGCCTTCCTAACAACCAAATTTTCTGATTTAAAATGAATTCCCTTCCATAAATTTAATGCAATTTCAAAAGTGCTTTATTTTTATTATTTTTTCAATTTTTATTACATTTCATTGAGGGGTTTACCTATGTCTATAATAATGTTTGATTTTTCTTCCCACAAGATTCACAATTTGGACTAAATAATAAGTTTAATAGGTTAATTTAAACTTCCCACCCCTCACAAACATCACACGACACTCTTCAAGTAGCACCAACACATAATACATTACACAACACTTTTCAAATGACACTAACACATAACACTTTATATGCACAACACACACACACACACCCTAAGACAACTCCATAAGTCACTTGACAAGACATCTTTACATGACTCCCTTCCCAAAGGTACAAACATGACTAACAATAGGCCTATGCACACTGATGTTACACCATCAGTATAATTAAGAATAAATAGCCAAAGCAAACTATAAAATTAACCACAGCTACATCATATACAAGTATAAACAATTCAATGCTAAATCACATAAAGGAACACACATTTCATTATTATTAACTCTGAATATCATAATTTTAACTGCAATTAGATGTATAATTCATAAATGACATCATTCACAAAAGAGTAAGTAACCTCCACCATGAAATTTGAGGATTACATATATACTACCATAACTCAAAGGCAATATAATACTTAAATATACAGAGAAAGATGTGACATCCAAGTGCATATATAAATATAACATCTATGGGTCGATATCACAGTCAAATAATAAAGATAGCGTCATAAGTCTATAGTGAATCAAAATGTACAAACAAGTCTTGTCATAATGATGACCCAAAGAGGAGCCCTACATCTACCCCCTAGGGCTAGGGCTTCCTCCTAGAAGTTCTCCAAAAGGTGAGGATGGAGAGTCCTCGTAACAATAGTGTCCTCCCAAGTGGCAGAGGTCTCATCATACCTATCCCACTAGACCCGTAACTATCCCATTGGACCCAGACCTGATCCAGCTCTTGACCTCGAAGACATAGGGTCTGATGAGCCAAAATATGAATGGAGTCCAATCTCAATTGTCCGTCCTCCTCTACCTGAAGAGAAACCCAGTCCAAAACATGAGAAGGATCGTGAATGTAGCATCTCAAAATAGAAACATGAAATACATCATGAATGTGTGACAAGATAGGTGGCAAGACTAAATGATAGGCTATAGGTCCTATCCGCTCCAAAATATCAAAGGGGCCCACAAAATAAGGTGCTAGCTTAGATCCCTTTCCATAATGGATTGGACTCTTATGTAGTTGCACTCTCAAGAAGACTCTGTCACCCACTCAAAAAGACTGATCTATCCTCTTAGTGTTAGCATACATCTTATATCAATCCTGGGCCTCCTATAACCTCTGACGTATCACTGATACATGTCACTCCATATCCTATAACAACTCTAGCCCAATAGAAATTTTGTCCTCCAAGTGGTCCCAACTTAATGGAGTCCTGCATGGTCTACCATACAACACCTAGTAAGGTGCCATACCTAATGAACCATGAAAACTGTTATTGTAGGCAAACTCCACTAGGTACAAGTACTCCTCCCACCTAGACTGATAATCCATAATGTACATCCTCAACATATCTTCAAGCACCTGATGAACTCTCTCTATCTATCCATCTGTCTCAGGATGGTAAGATGTACTAAAATTAAGCTGGGTGCCCAAGGCTCACTGAAGTGTTGTCAAAAAAGTAGAAGTAAACACTGGATCCCTATTTGATATGATCCTACGAGGTACCCCGTGCAATCTAACAATCTCATCCAAAAATACCCGTGCTACTGATGCTGTTGTATAAGTGGTATGATTGGGTGAAAAGTGTACTACCTTGGTCAACTTGTCAACCATTACCATGATGGCATCATGGTGTCAGGCGGACATGGGTAGACCAACTATAAAATCTATGGAAATAGTATCCCACTTCCACTCTGGAATCTCATGGGGATATAATAATCCTGCGGGGTGCTGGTACTCAGCCTTGAACCTCTGGCACTCAAGGCATCAAGCCACAAACTCTGCAATATCTTTATGCATGCTAGGCTAGTAATATAGCTATCGAAGATCAGAATGCATCTTCCTAACCCCTAGGTGTGTTGTATAAGGTGCCTGTGAGCCTCTGACAGTATCAAGCTCCGTACATCTCCACTCTGAGGCACATAGATACGTCCCCTGAATCGTAACAAACCATCTGCATCGAGAACAAAACCTAAATACTAGCCCTTGAGGACCCTCTATGACTGTATCAAACTCTAAATCTCCTGATACAAATCATCCTCTAGCAACTACTGAAGAATACGTGACCTCAAATCAGTAGCCACTGCAATGGCCATGATCTCATGATGTCTCCTGCTTAAGGAATATGCCACATATAGTGCACATCTAAATCATACTCACATAAAAAATCCATCCACCGTCTCTATCGTGCATTTAAATTCAGCTGAGTGAATATATATTGAAGACTACAGTGGTTTGAATAAAGCTCAAAATGATGCCCAAGGAGGAAATGTCTCCATCTAGTGAGTGCGTGTACTACAACTACAATCTCTAAATCATGTGTAGGAGAATTTTTCTCATGAGACTTGAGTTTCCGCTACTCATACATGATAACTTATCCCTCCTGCAAAAGCACTACGCCTATACCATCCAGTGAAGTGTCTGTACACACCACGAAATCTTGAGTTGGGTCTGGTATTGCTAAAATGGGAGCACTGGTAAGACACTCCTTGAGGGTCTAAAGTGCCCTCTCACACTTCTCTAACCACTCAAATTTCTTCCCTTTACGCTGAAGGGAAGTAATAGGGTACGCTATCTTGGAGAAACCCTCCAAAAATCTATGATAATATCCTGCCAAACCCATAAAACTCCTAACCTCTCTAACACTAGTGGGTGCCGGCCACTCTATAATCACCCTGATCTTCGATGGATCTAATGAGATACCATCACTAGATATAATGTACCCTAGATACTATACCTCAGACTGGAAGAATGCACACTTTTCCAAGTTGGCATAAAGTTGATGCCTCCTCAAACACTGCAGTACCTGCCTCAAATGATCCTCATGCTCCTCCTCTGAACAAGAGTAAATCAATATGTCATCCAAAAATATCAATACAAAATGTTCCAAAAAGGTGTAGAATACCCCATTCATCAAACTCATGAACATTGCGGGGGCATTCGTCAATCCGAAAGGTACTAATGTAAACTCATAGTGCCCATACCGAGTCCTAAATGCAGTCTTATGAATGACGACCTCAATAATCCTCAACTAGTGGTAACTGGATTTTAGATATATCTTAGAGAACACTCTGGCTCCCCTCATATGATCAAATAGATCATCAATCCTCGACAAAGGGTAACGATTCTTGATCGTTAACTTATTCAATTGTCTATAGTTGATGCAAAGGTGAAGAGATCCGTCCTTATTCTTGACAAAAATCATTGGTGCACCCTAAGGTGAGACGATAAGATGCATGTGGCCCTTCTATAATAACTCCTCCAACTAAATCTTGAGCTCACTAAGCTCCTGAGTGGTCATCCTATAAGGTGCCCGTGAAACCAGATGTTCCCTTGGAGCCAAATCAATATGAAAGTCCACCTCACGATGGGGTGGCATCCCTGTCAACTCTGATGGAAAAACATATGCAAACTCCCTGAGAATAGGGTGGTCATCTAAGGATATCTCTACCAGTCCCTCTAATCTATCACTAATGGTAATGGTGAACATCTGGCACCCCTTATGCATGCTCCACTTCAACTCCATGGCGGATATCATATGAAGGGATATGGGTATCTGTACTCCTAATAACACCACTGGCATGCCAAAATCATCAATACACTCAATGATCTTATGCCTACAGTCTATCCTAGCTTGGTGTGTGTCAAGCCAGTCCATGTCCAAAACTATATCATAGGATCCCAATGGGGTAATCTAAAGATCCACTAATGTAGTGAAGGTCACAAAAGAAATCATACAATCTCTAACCATTGAGTCCACAACCACTCTAGCCCCTGACACTAACACAACCTCCCACCTATCGTCTTCCCTACATTCCACTAGCCTACAATGCACCACAATAGTGGGGGAAATAAAAGAATCAGATGCTCTTGAGTCTAATAAAACACTAATAGATACATCACCTATCATACCTAGAGCCTCAATAATAGTGGACTGATGATCAGCCTGGTGGTTCTCGACTGCAGAAAAAACCCTATGGGTCCTCCCCACATCACCCTATGTCTGCTCTGAACCTACCATGTGGGGTCCACCTACTCCAAACCCTCGTGAGTACTCTCTAGCCAAGTGTCCAAACTCCCCACAAATGAAACAACCTCCCCTAGAATATCCCTGTGTAGACTAAGCCCTGCCAACCTGAGATGGTCCACCTCTGGGTATACTTCTAGATCCTCTAAAAGTTTCCTAACCCCTAGATGGTCCTGGCTGCTGCCCATGTGACCTCTGATCCCTAGGGGGTCCCTGAGATTGCCAAGGCCTAGTCTGATTTCTTTGGGTACCCTGTTGTGGCCTAGGGCTCTGTCTCTGATGCTACTGATGCTGTTGCCACTGAGGTACCCTTGAAGGTCCTGAAGAAGACCTAAATTCCCCTTTAGAGGGGTGTGAAACTTGAGGAGTGGAAGCATCCTACTGCCCCTAGTTGTGGTTTCTAAATTGCTCTTGTGCCTCCTAGGACCTCCCCTATATCTCCTTAGCTATTAGTACTTCTCCATAGCATCACCAAAATCCACTGGGTTGGCCATCTGAATGGATCCTGTAATGCTGGGGTTCAGACCCCTAATGAAATGGTGGACAAGTAGCTTCTTGTCTTGAAGATAGTCCACATACTACTAGAGCTCAAAAACTTTGTTCTCATACTAGGCCACTATGAGGCCCCTCTATTGTAAATCATGGAACTCATCAATGCACCTCTATCTAAAATGCTCAAAGATGTAATGTGCTCTAAAGCACTCCAAGAATGTCTCCCAAGTCAGCATGTCTATCGACAAGTGTCTGTTCCGCTCCTCCTGTCGCCACTAGGTAGAAGCGGGTCCCCTCAACTGATGAATGGCAAATTTGGCCCTCAGGTTGCTTGTGACATGTTGCAACTAAAAACACCCCTCTAATCTGAGTATCCAAGACTCTACCTCCACCCCGTCGGTGGCTCCTAAAAAAGTGGGAGGCTATAATCGAAGCAACTCTCGAATCTGATCTCTACTACCTCGGGAACCCCCTGGTGCTATTTGAGTCTGAGTGTGTCAAGCTGATTGAAGGCGACGTCCCTCACCCTCCTACATGTGTGTCATACATGGGGGACTCCTACTCCACTCTCAGAACTCTGGTATATGCTCTCTACCCTCAGGTCGATCCTCTTGAGGTCTCTCTACAACTAGAGGAAGTCTAATCTCAAGCACCCCCATTAGGCCTTGCAAGGCCTGAAGAATCTAAGGACCATAGTCCTGTCCCCTAATCTGATCAATATCTCAGAGTGATGAGATTCTGCTGGTCTCTTTGGTGATCATTCTCCACCTAATTCTTTGGTGGGAGAATCGGCTCTCCCCTCTCTACACAACATCCTAGAGTTAAGGTGAGATTGTGTTAAAACAAGGTTCAACTTTTGTTCCCAGAGCTCCCACATTTGGGAACCATGCTTTGATACCTATGTAATGACAACACCTATGGAAAGGCCTTCAACTCACTAAAGGGAAAGGTGATAATACAATTATGTATGCCCGCACGAAGAAATAAACTAACTCAACAAATGTAAGGTTATAATTAGAATAATAAAATTTAAAACCAAAGCAACTTCCTTTTTGATGCAGGAGCATCCCTAGTTCAAGAGAAATCTTGCATCAACCAAAAACATTTGCATTTCAGTTTACTTGCAGTTTAGTTTGTTTCTTTTACAGTTCAGTTCAGATAGTTCAGTCAGTAGTGGTTTCTGTATTTTTGTTTGCATTATACTCCAGTCGCATTTTAGATCTTACGGAGCTGGACTTAACATCTAGACATGTTCATCCACATCATATCTATAATTTAGAGCATTTGGACTAAGTACTAGAAAGTTATCGCCATCAGAAGATTGACTATTTTCTCAAAACAAAGCATCCTGACAGTCTTAGATAATCAACTAAAGGAAAAGACCTAGGGATCATTTCACACTCTTTGAAGCTTAATGTCACATCACTCAATGATCTTTGGCTTGTGTCTGACCTTCCCCAAGATTTGCACATCATTACATTTATTTGCAGAGGATTTCTACTCACTTAGGTCTGACCTATCCGTGTACACATGTTAGAGCTCTTCATTGGAGTTTGTGATCTTCCTGGGCTGACGCAGAGGAATATTTTGTACTAGAGATGATATATATGGATATAATAGATCCCTAGGAAAGCAAATTTCAATAGTTAGCAATTAATTCACAATTTTGAATTTAGATTTCATGTGAAGGATCTTCAAATCTATATCTTGCACATATTCTGATATTTTGTAATCAGGGATTTGAGCCCTAATTGTAAGCCCGCATGATGCCAACCAAATTGTATTTGAATTCTTTGATATATTGAATGACTAAATCTGCATTTATTTCATATCTTTAAGTTGTTTCCATTGTGTTTACTCTTGCGGCATGGTCTAGATAGTTCATTTTGTGAACCCTCCTACCATGACTGCACCACTTTTTTATAGACAACATATATACCGATGGTAAAATAAATATATTAAAATAAATACGTAATATAAGAACTTGTTAGATCCAAAAATGGTCTAGCTAAAGACCTAGGCATAAATCCTTGGGGTTGGGCTCTTATACACAACCCATGAAAGGGTTGTTGTCATCGTTACATTATTAAAGAATTAAGCACTCATTAATTTTAAGCCTTAATAGTTCTAAAATTTAGCCTAGCTAAATTAAAGAAGGTAGGGACTATGGAAGAAGAATGCCTAGTATTCGAATAGAATACAACAAGGAATGCAATCTTAAGAGATACCATAATTAAATGAGGTCTCATTCTTTTCTACTAGTTATCCTCTAATTAACCCCAATCTAGGGTTTGTTTTCATTCCAATATTTTCATATAATTTCCTCTATTATATTTATTTCCATTTACATACAAAATTAAAATAGTATATTGAGTAAAACAAATTTCCCACATGCTAGAATTTAAAAAACTTATTCTTGCCTACCAACTATATCGTGGATTCTTCTCTACCACTTATATCATGGCATAGTGTATTGCCATTTTGCACATTAATGACATGAAATTATTGCCAAACCAGTGTGAAAATAAAAATACTAGCTATTAAGAAAAGTTGGTTTCAATAAAATTATATATAGCTATAATTTTGAAAGAAAAGGAATCTTAAATAGTAGTATTCCTTAAAAGACAAAAAGAAAAGGGATGTAAGTTTATTGTAAATGACAAGGCGATGTGATTTATGACTATTTTACTGAGAACTAAATTGATGTTGATTATATGAGTAAGTACTTGGGTATATATGCAGTTGGATGTCACATGCTTTATTTGATATTATGTGATGTTGTCAGATCTTTCTTTGTATATGTAAATATAACATCCATGGGTCTATATCACAGTCAAATAACCAAGATAACCAACCATATAACTCGCCTTGTCATAAGTCTATAGTGAATCAAAATGTACAAACAAGTCATGTCATAATGATGACCCAAAGAGGGGCCCTATACCATGCTACAAAATGGACCTGCAATATGAAGCCACAAGAAGGAAACCCTCCAAATCTGGTATTTTTATCAATTTTTTTTATTCTCTAGGACATCATATGATTCAAGAGAAGAGCATACTCAATTTTTCAATATCCACCATGATTTGCATTTAGGATCTCTCAATAGACGAACCAAAGGCATTCTACAAGCTCTGATACTATGTAAGATTTGGCTATGGAAATATCCACCCAAGATCTAGAGGCCTAATGGAAAGCACAAAGGAGTGAGAAGATCAATATGACAAGAATAAATTGTATTCCTATCAAAGAATGCAAATACAACAATATACAATAATATACAACCATCGCTCTCCCATCACAATATGTTATGGCATACCTTGATTATAAAGGAAAGGTTGAGAGATAAGATGTTGTAGTCACATGACAAGTGTCTTATTCCTATGACATGAGATAACTAGAGGATAAGATGTCAACTAGTTGATAAGATGACATGTGTAGAATAAGATCACATGACAAACTAGAATTATCTAGACTTATCCTAAGTAAACTTAACATGTGAACATGTGTGAATAGGTCTAACTAATGAATAGTTAGATAATGTGCCTTATTCACATGACAAGGGAAAACTGGATAGAAAATACCCCTATTCACACTAACAAATATATGTCTCTTAATGCTCTCTTCCCCATTTTTCTTTTAAAATAAATTGCATACGTGTAATTTATGCAATTATTTTAAGGTGGGGGGATATCTCTCTTGCTTTATGGTGCAGTCATAGTTAGGAGGGTCCTTAAGAGAACAGTGGATAGACTGTGCAGCAAGAGTAAACACAACAGAAACAACTCAAAGATATGAAACAAATGCAGATTTAGTTATTTAGTATTTCATAGAATTCAAATACAAATTGGGCAGCAACATGCAAGCTTGCAATTAGGGCTCACAAGGCTACTTACAAAAAATTAAAATATTCACAAGATATATCTTTTAATCTCCTTCACAAAGAATTCAAACTATCGATCTTCTATATCATTTTAACTATCTAAATCTACTTTCCTAAGGATCTATTACATCAATATATTTCATCTCTGGTACAAAAGATTCCTCTGCGTCGGCCAACAAAGATCACAAACTCCAATGAAGAGCTATAACATGTGTACATGGATAGCTCAGACCTAAATGAATAGATCTCATCTGCAAATGAATGGAATGATGTGTGGATCTCAAAGAAGGTCAACCACAAACCACTAAACATTGAGTGATGTGTCATTAGGCTCCACAAGTCTTCTCCTTCAGCTGATTGTCTGAGACTATCAGGATGTTCAGTTCTGAGAAAACAATCGATCTTCTTATAGAGATATCTTTCTGATACCTTAACCAAATGATCTGAAATTTGGATATGATGTGCATGAATGAATCTCTATGCTAAGTCCAACTCTGCAAGATCTGAAATGCAACTGTGGTAGAATGCAGACCAAAATATAGAAACTACTACTGATTGAACTGCCTAAATTGAACTAGAAAATGAAAAGAAGCAAATTGAAATGCAAAGTGAAATGCAAATGTTTTTGGTTGATGCAAGATTGCTCTTGAACCAAGGATGCTCCTGCATCAGATACCAGGGGTTTTTTTGAAAGTGAGTCCCTCACTTTGATGGGGCTAGAGGAAAATCAAGACGGTCCACCTCAGCCTGAGAAATCTATGATGAATCTTCTTCTAGTCTGCCTTTCCACTTCACAAGGTATTCTTTGTATTGTCTTCCTCTAGTGCTATGTCCAACTCCACTATCCAAAATGTCTTCAATCTGCTCCGATGCTTGTTGTGGTAACTATTTCTTCCAATCTTCTTCAATGTTGTCACTGAACTCTACTTCATGATACCAATATAAGTATGCAATGTTGAAAATAGTTGAAATACCCAATATCTCTAGTAGCTCCACTTCATATGCATTTCCTGAATCAAATTTCCTAAGTATCCTACAAGGTCCAAACTTCTTCATCTTCAACTTGTTATATGTCCCAACTGGAAATCTTTCTTTTCTCAAGTACACCATCAGTTCATCTCCAATTGCAAATTCTTTGTGTCTCTTCTTCTCAACTACCTACTCCTTGTATTTACTATTCATCTTTTCCAAATGCTTCTTAACCTGATTATGCACTATCTCCATGTGTCCTACATATTCATCTACTTCCGCACTTCTCTTATCTTCCATACTGATATCTCTCAACTCTACAACTCCTCTAGGATTTACTTTGGTAACAATCTCAAAAGGTGTTCTTTCGGTACTCCTATTCACTGAATTATTGTATGTAAACTCTTCTTGTCTAAGAATCAAATCCCAACTTCTTTCCTTCTCTCCAACTAAACATCTAAATTTTTTTCCCAAACTCTTATTCACTACCTCTGTCTGTCCATCAGTATGTGGTTGAAATGTTGAACTAAATTTCAAATCTGTCTTCATCTTCTTCCAAAAATATCCAATAAATCTTGTATCTCTGTCTAAAATTATGCTCTTAGGTAAATCATGTAATCTCACAATCTCCTTGAAAAATAGGTCAGCTACATGCATTGCATCAGTAGTCTTCTTACAAGGTATGAAATGTGTCATCTTTGAAAATATGTCCAGCAATACAAATATTGAATCATGTCCTCTTTGTGTCTTAGGCAATCCCATCACAAAATCCATACTTATGTCTTCCCAAGGTCTCTTTGATACAATCAAAGGTTTATACAATCTAGTATTCTGACTACTCCCTTTTGCAACTTGACAAACTCTACAACTCTGCACAAATTTCTAAACATCCTTATGTAACTGAGGCCAAAAGTAGTTTTCACTTACCAAAGCCACTATCTTATCAATGCTAAAATGTCCTTCCAATCCACCACTGTGTTTCTCCTTGATCAAATTGTCTCTCAAGGAACTCCTAGGTATGCACAACTGATTTCCTCTAAACAACATATCTTCTCGAATGAAATAGTCCAACCACTTACTTTTGTCTGTTACAACAGGTTTCTTACATGCTTTCCAAGGTTCTTCAAAATCAAGATCTTCCTCATACAAGTTCTTCAATTCATGAAATCCCAATACTCCAACCCTCATCTCTATCAGCAAGTTTCTTCTCCTACTCAATGCATCTGCAACTTTGTTTGATTTTCCACTCCTATGTTTCAATACAAATGTATAACTTTGTACGAACTCTACCCATCTCATATGTCTCTAATTCAAGTTACCATGACTATTCAAATATTGCAAAGCTTGATGATCTATATACAACAAAAATTCCTTAGGCAACAAGTAATGTCTCCACTTCTTCAAGGCTTAAATTATGGCATAGAACTCTTGATCATAAACTAAATATCTTCTCCTTCCATCATTCAACTTCTCATTGAAATATGCTATAGGTCTACCTTCTTGACTTAACACTACTCCTATTGCATTCCCACTTGTATCACAATCTACTTGAAATACCTTATTGAAATCCGGTAATGCCAAAACAAGTTGCCCTGTCACTTTCTACTTCAACAATTCAAAAATTTTATCTTGTCCTGATGTCCACTTGAAATCTCTTCTATCACCTTTCATTGTCTTTGTCATAGGGTTACAAATTAAACTAAAATTTTAGATGAACTTCTAGTAGAAACTAGCTAATCCATGGAATGGTCTGACTTCTCCCATACTCTCTGGTGTGGGCCATTCAACAATTACTCATACTTTCTTATGGTCCATCTTTAATCCTTCTACAGAAATCACAAATCCCAAATATACCAACTCTTCCTTCATGAAACTACATTTCTTGATGTTTATCAGCAATTTCTCTTCCCTCAGTCTCTGCAATACTTGTCTAAGGTGTTGTAAATGTTCTTCTTTTGTCTTACTAAAAATTAGAATATCATCCAAATATACAATAACAAACTTACCCAAGAATTTCTTCAAAACTTCATTCGTCAATCTCATGAAAGTAATCGGTGCATTTGTCAATCCAAAAAGCATCACTAACAACTCATATAATCCTTCATTTGTCTTAAAAGAAACCTTCCATTCATCTCCTTCTCTGATTCTGATCTGATGATATCCACTTTTCAAATCTATCTTTGTAAAATATTTTGCTGCACTCAAACAATCCATAATGTCATCCATCCTAGGTAAGGGAAATCTATACTTAACTGTGATCTTGTTTATTGCTCTAGAGTCTGTACATATTCTCCATTCTCCATCTTTCTTTAGTGCTAACACTACAGGTACTACACAAGGACTCAAACTTTCTCTGATCAAACCTTTCCTCAACAATTCTTGTATCTATCTATTTAATTCTTCATTCTTTGCTGGTGTCATTCTGTGTGCTGCTTTGTTAGGCAAACTAGTTCTAGGTATAAGATCCATGTGATGACTGATACTCTTGATTGGTGGCAATCCTTCAGGTACATTATCTGATATGATGTCTTCATACTCTATCAGAAACTCTTTTTATCTCCTCTAGTTATGATTCTTCAGTCTCCTTCTTCAATGTTTCAGGCTTCTTAGGAATCAAGGCATAACACATATTCTCATGTATCAAACTATCTAGAAATTTTCTTCTATCTACCAAATAGATTCTAGCATTTCCACATACTTCACTCTTAGGATCATCTTCCAAAGGAATCAAAGTAATTCTCTTTCCATTTGATGTTATAGTGTATGTATTCTTTCTCCCATCATGTATAACTTTTCTATCATACTACCAAGGTCTACCCCACAAAATATGACATACATCCATATGCATAATATCACACAATACTTCATTATGATAAGATCCAATATAAAATTTCACCAAACATTGTTCACTCACTAGTACCTTTTGATAATCCTAAATCCATGTTATCTGATAGGGCTTAGGGTGTTTCAATCTTTCCAAATTCAGCTTAGTCACCATCTCTTTTGGAACTAGGTTATCAGAACTACCACTGTTAATGACAACTTTACAACATTTACCTCTAGATTTGCATCTAGTTCTAAACAAAATTTTCCTCTGCAGTGGTTCCTCATTTGTCTTTTCTTGAAATATTGCTCTCCTCATCACAAGTAATTCTCCTTTCTCAGGTTTACTAACTAAACTGGGTAATCCAATAGGTTCTTCTTCCATATAGGCTTCTCTTCCACCATTATCTATTCTCTTGCTTGTACTCCCTTAATTACATTCAAATGCTCTATGTCCTTCACCTCCACACTTGAAATAGGTTCCTCTAAATATTCTCCTATCATGTGCTCTTCCTTCTCTTATGTATCCTTCACTCTAGTATGGACTAGGGCTTCCTCTGCAGTAGAAATTTCTATCATCCATATGGTATGCATTGTTATCTCTGTCCTCCTTCTTGAATGTGTTCTCTTGTTTGTTCTACTTTGCATATGATCTTTCTCCTCCATAAAATGTTCTACCTCTCTGAGATTTACATCCTCTGCATGTTTGTGTCTGGTAATGCCTCTTATTCAACTTCTCTTCAACTTTCAGGGCAAACTGATATGCTTCTTCTAGTGTTGTCATCCTTACTAAATTCAGTTCTTCTTGAATGTTCAATATCAGTCCATTGATGTATATAGAAACTTTCTCTTTGCTTGATTCACTATGTCCTATCCTTATGATCATCTTATGAAATTCTTTAATATACTCCTTCAGAGATTTCTCCTTTTGTCTTAGGTTATGCAATCTCTTCAACAGTTCCAACTCATAGTCAGCAGGTATAAACTGATTCTTCAATTTTGTCACCATTCTATCTCACTTTGTAATCTTTTCTTTTCCTCTTATGTTTCTATCCAAATAAACTTCTTTCCACCATATAGTAGCATGTCCTTTCAACTTTGTCTTTACAAATTTCACCTTCTCCGCATCTTCAATTTCTTCATATTCAAAGTATTCTCCCATGTCATTTATCCAGTCAATCAATTCTTCAGGTTTCAAATTGCTAGTGTAGTTTAGTACATCAACTCTAGGTCTCTTTCTAATCTTTGAAATAGTTCACAACATCATGACCTGATCTAATTCTTCTTCTTCTTTACCTCCCAGGGTTTCTTCAGTTTGATTCACATATTGAACTTCATTATCATCGCTCTCAATATCAATTCTAGGCCTTAGTTCTTTCCTTCTCTCTTCTTCAACATCATCATGTCTAATTCACATTGTTTTCATTATTTCCATCATCTCATCCATTCTACCAGCCATTGTTCCAATAGCAGGGATTCTCCTCGATGGCATCTTCGTAGGATCAAGTGCAAACTATCTCAATTCGGTGATCAGGCTACAAGGTGACAATTGCCTCACAATCAGCGATCAGTTGTGACACAAGTAACCTACCTCAGATTTGGTGATCTATCCATAAGAATATCTTATGGAATTCCTTCACCAACTTCACTCAATTCACTCCCAAAGATTCAAAATTTCACTCTAATACAACTTGGTGCAGTCATGGTTAGGAGGGTCCTCAAAAGAATAGTCCAGACCATGGAGCAAGAGTAAACACAATGAAAACAACTCAAAGATATGAAACAAATGTAGATTCAGTCATTCAATACATATCATAGAATTCAAATACAAATTGGTTGGCAATATGTGGGCTTGCAATTAGGGCTCACAGGCTTGCTTTTAGAAAATTAGAATATTCACAAGATATAGCTTTTAAGCTTGTTCACAAAGAATTCAAACTATCGATCTTCTAAATCATGAGAACTATCAAAATCTGCTTTCCTAAAGATCTATTACATCAATATATATAATCTCCAATACAAAATATTCCTTTGCGCCGGCCAAGGAAGATCACAAACTACAATGAAGAGCTGTAATGTGTGTACACGGATAGGTCAGACCTAAATAAATAGACCTCCTCTGCAAATGAATGTAATGATGTGCAGATCTCGAGGAAGGTCAGCCATGAACCACTAAACATTGAGTGATGTGTCATTAGGCTTTATAAGTCTTCTCCTTCAACTGATTGTCTGAGACTGTCAGGATGCTCTATTATGAGAAAACAATCAATCTTCTTATAGCGATATCTTTCTAGTAACTTAACCAAATGATCTAAAATTTGGATATGATGTGCATGAATGAATCTCTATGCCAAGTCTAGCTCTACAAGATCTAGAATGGAACTGCAGTAGAATGCAGACCAAAATACAAAAACTGCTACTGACTGAACTGCCTAAACTAAACTAGAAAATGAAAAGCACATTGAAATGCAAACAAAATGAAATGCAAATGTTTTTGGTTGATGCAAGATTGCTCTTGAACTAGGGATGCTCCTCCATCAATTTACACCTTTTTACACACACCACTTTGTTGAAACCCTCCCTAATCGGTATTGGCTTTTGAAATACTCGCCAAGGCATTGGCTTTTGACACCCTCTCTGAAGTGTTCACTCCCTACAACATTTGTAGCTAGTGGTCCTAAGTAGATGCACTTGCTTGGACTATCCACAATTTTAGCTACTTGTTTCACACTATTTGTGAGTCACCTAGTTCAACACAGGTTTGTTAGTCCTAGTGGCCGACAAGAGTTGGTATAGTTCCTAGCTCTCATAGCGTGCTATCCCTAGAACCATACTTGGTATCCTTTCTATCTCTCATAGTATGCACTAGAAATGCCTCTTTTTTGCTTTGCATTTTATTGTTTTACTTATGTGTGTGTGTTTGTTGTAGATAGTAGTAGTTTTTGCATTAGATTATATGATTTGAAAAACAATGATGTTTAGGCAAATCATATTCAATCTAATCCTTTTAGGATATTTTAAGATTCTAGCATTGCCTCTTGTGCAGGTTTTTTGTCTGACATTGTGGTTTTGTAGGTTCTCTTCTTGGGGGCCGCATACCTCTACATGAAGAATCTCTTGTAGCCTCTATGACATTCCTATTGGAGGTTTAACATGTTATGTTATTTCCTTTCTAATTTAGCTTGCATATGCACATAGTGTCATATGTTCACTAAAGTGGGGGCTAAATGTAATGTAGAAAATTACATACCATTGTAATTTCACGCTACGTATAGTAACCATTTTAGCGTTTCTCACCTTCTCTCTGCATGATACATTAGGTTTGTGGGATTTTGGTCTATTTCTTCTTCTTTTATCAAAAATTCATTATGATGCTAAAATGTCTACATGGTCCTGAGGTGCCTTGTACAACCAAGAGATGGTTTTACCTTGACCTGAGCACTCCACACAAATGTTAGCATGCCACTCTAGCATCCCATGTTTGTTTGCTAATAGGTATCCATTTCTAGGTGTTACAACATTCTTTGAGTGATCATGATGATTCTTGGTGATGCTCTTGGAGGTCACAGAACAACTCTTTGCATGAATTTTCAAGATTCATCCATCCTGGAAGAGTATTGGAAGAATTTTTAATTGATTCAACACATTCATTCGCTCTCTCTCTCTCTCTCAACTTTCAACACTTTGGTTTTGATGTTCTTTAATATTTTCTTGTGTAATATGGACTTCTACAATAAGTATTGGTGATTTTTTATGCTTCTTGAGCATTGGAAGATAATTTTCTTTGGCTCTTGGAAGTTTGGCTCTATTTGGTGCTCTTTGAGAAGGCTCTCTTCGCTTGGGTTTGAAGCTGCACTTATTCTTTGAGCTCTTGGGGAGTTTGCTACCTTTTGTTGGTGTTAACATTGGTGAGTTTGTTCTTGATTTCATTTAGAATAGTTTCTTTTCAAATTTGTATGGCATAGATCACCATTGTTTTGTTTTTCTTTCTTGGTGTAGACCACCATTTGTTGTATTTTGTTGGGTGTAGGCCACCTCTTCTTTTCATTGCATAGGTTGCACATTGTGGGTTTCTCTCCCCGTAGACTAGGAAAGGAACTATTATTGTTATGTTATCTTATTCGTTGTTCTTACCTTCCTGTTGGAACTAGACAACTGAGAGGGGGGTGAATCAGTTGTCCCTTAAAACTTTTTCTATCTTTAGTCTTCTTTATTATCTATTGTCAAATTAGTAATGCAAGCATTTAAGCATGAATCAACAACATAAGAGCAGAAGTATAATCAACACATTTGACACCAAGATTTTGATGTGGAAACCCGGTTAAGGGAAAAACCACGGTGGGGGTTAACCCACAAAATGCGTACCCTATTAAAAGTACTTAGAAAAATAGAAGGCACATGCCTTCAGGCACACTTCCCAGAGCTCACTGCTTAAAAGGAGAGGCTCACTACCTATAGAATTTAATTAAAAAGAATTAACTAAGAATTAGTATCTATTTCATGCCTGATTCAGTTTCAATGAATGCTCAAGAACTTTCACTTTTCCTCAGACTCTTTTTCACACTCTACACTACTCTTGCTCCTTTCATTCTCTGCTATGTTCTTGATCCTTCCTTTGGATTTTATCTATTTTTGCACAAGGATACTTTCAGTACTTCTCCAACAAGTATTTATATACTTCATCAACCTTGGAATGATCAACAAGGTTAGCTAAACATGACACGGATCATCACACTGTCGGCCAAGCACAACTGAGACTTGAATTTGCTTCTATAACCACTCCACTCTTCATAAAAAGTATTTAAGGTATCCACAACAGGTTAGGAACATCTAGTCAGCCAAGACTGAGAAGAACATTACCCTCAAGAAGAAATCTTTAATTAACAAGCTCAAACTTCAATGCGGACCTCCAACATAGTGGCTACATGATCCAGAGACCTCCACAAGCACATTGGAATGACCAATAACATTAACTCTAAACCATATTATCAAAAACATTTGAATCTTCCTTCAGAACCACAAGAACACACTCTGCCATGACTATCAGACTAGAAGGATAGCTTGTGGACCTCCAAACCACAAGCCACTGGAGTTGATAATACAAACTAACTTCCCAAACATGCCTTTAGATCCACAGATCATAATCTTATATTACTGGAGCAATCCGGACCTCTTTCCTGTCTCTCTATCTTTCCTAATTTTTTCAGGAACCTGTTCTATTCAAATGGCCTTAACTCCTTCAAATCTTCATGCAAACTTCTCAAAACTTGACTAGAGCAACCTCTAACAATCCTCTACATGTCGACATGATCCACATGATCCACATGCATTATTTGTTATTAATTTTCTCTATATCCTCAACAATCCGGTCTTCTACACAGATAACAAAATAGGATACAATTGACACTAAGGACAACAAGAATATGTTGACATTAATGACAACACCACTTAGGCACATATTTGTAAAAATCTACCCCTTTTTCATTGATGGCAACATGTGATGTGAAAAATTGAATCTAACCATCAAGACAAAAATTTCTCCCCCTTTCTCTTCTCACTTCTGCAATTACTTTCTTTAGTGCTCCCCCTCATATCAGCAACTAGTTTTTCACATGACATCTCTCCCCCTTTGATGTCAATGGCAAAGGGCACATATTTTCTATCTTTTCTCCCTTTTTGCTTCAGACTAATCCCAAAATTTACATATTGACTACCCGCCCTTTGAGTAGTACCTCTTTAACATCAATCTGGATCACAAGATATGGATGTGAATCCCATTGGACTGATGCACCTTAATGCATCTTAGTTCTGATTAGGAGGGGTAATAACCCCTAACTTCTCTCTGAGATACTCAAAAGTATCCTTGGGAAGGGGCTTGGTGAAGATGTCTGCCATCTGATCTTTGGAAGGCACAAACTCCAACTTGACTTCATTCTCATTTACTTTCTCTCTCAAGAAATGAAACTTGATAGATATATTCTTTGTCTTTGAATGCAATACTAGATTCTTTGAGATGCTTATTGCACTAGAATTATCACAGAAAATTGTGACTAGCTCTTTAGACACAATTCTGATGTCCTTCAACATTTGTTTCATCCAAAAAACTTGAGTGCAATTATTTGCTACTGCTATGTACTCTGCTTCTGCAGTAGATAGAGATATTGCCTTTTTCTTTTTTCTTATCCAAGAGACCAATCTTCTCCCCAAGACGAATGCACCACCACTAGTACTATTTCTGTCATCCACATCTCCTACCCAATCAACATCTGTATATGCATGAAGAGTGAAGTTATTGTCTTTTGGATACCACAGTCCATAATCAATTGTCCCCTTTAAGATATATGAAGATTCTTTTAATTGCCATAACATGGGATTCTTTTGGATCAACTTAAAATTTGGCAACAAGTCCAACTGCATTCATGATATCAGGTCTGGTCTAAGTTAGATAAAGTAGTCCTCTAATCATTGATCTATATTTTTTCTAATTTTCTTTGGGAGAGTCATCATCTTTGCTTAGCTTGCATCCGGTTACCATAGGTGTACCTACTGGATTGGAGTCTTCCATTCCAAATTTCTTTAGCAATTCTTTTACATACTTGGACTAAGATATGAAGATACCTTTATCCGATTGAGCAATTTGTAGACCTAGGAAGAAATTCATCTCACCATACATTGACATCTCAAACTCACTTTTCATCTAATCAGCAAATGCTTTACACATGCACTCATTTCCACCAAAAATGATATCATCAACAAAAACCTCAAAAATTAGAATATTTTCATGATCAATTTTGAAGTAGAGATTACTATCAGTAGTACCTTTGCTAAATCCTAGCTTAAGAAAATGCTTATCCAATCTGGCATACCAAGCTCTTGGAGCTTGCTTGAGTCCATACAAGGCTTTTCTCAGTCTACAAACCATATCTCCCTGATCAGACAACTGAAATCCTTCTAGTTACTTAATGTAGACTTCTTCCTCCAAATCTCCATTTAGAAATGCTAATTTCACGTCCATTTGATATACTTTAAAATCTTTGAAGGTAGAAAATGCAAGAAATAATCTAATTGCCTCTATCCTTGCCACCAAAGCAAAGGTTTGTTCAAAATCAATTCCTTCCACTTGAGAGTAGCCTTTACATACCAATCTTGTCTTATTCCTTACTACCTCACCATCTTCATTTAGTTTGTTCTGGAAGACCCATTTGGTTCCAATCAAATTTTTGTTCTCAGGTCTAGGAACTAGATCCCATGTGTGATTCTTTTCAATTTTCATCAATTCCTCTTCCATTGCTTTAACCCATTTTTCATCATTGTAAGCTTCACTTACTAATTTAGGTTTAATTCTTGAAATCAAACAAATCTCTTCTTGATTTTCATACATTTTTCTCCTAGTTCAAGCACCTTTACTCTTATCTCCTATGATCTAGTCTTTAGGATGATTGAACCTTACATACCTGGAAGTTTTGGAAAATGTTGGAGCTTCTGTTTCTTGAACTTGTTCCTCATCATCTGTGTTAACCTCTAGAGTCACCTGTTCAAACTAAATCTAGGTCTGAACTTGAACTTGCGTTCCTTGATTTTGAATTTCATCATCTGAGTCATATCTGGAGTGTCCTTCTTTACTCTCATCAACTTTAACATTCACACATTCAACAATCTTCTTGAATCTCTTATTAAAGCACCGGTAGGCCATGCTTTGAGTTGAGTATACCAAAAATATTCCTTCATCACTTCTTGCCTCAAACTTAATTAAGTCCTCATCTCTTTTGATATAATATTTACTACTAAAGACTCTAAAGTATCTCACAATTGGAGAATGACCAAACCAAAGTTTATAAGGAGTCTTACCAGAATTTCCTTTGATTTGTACCTAGTTAAGAGTGTAGACAACAGTACTCATAACCTCTCTCCAGTAAACTTGAGGAACATTTGTTTCCATCATCATGGTTCTGGTAGCTTCTTGAATGGTTCAGTTCTTTCTTTCCACAACTCTGTTTTGCTGAGGAGTCTTAGGAGCAATAACTATCTTTTTATTCCATGCTTTTCACAGAAAGCATCAAACTCACCAAAGGTAAATTCTCCACCTCTATTAGATCTCAAACACTATAATTTCCCACCAATCTCATTTTCAACCATCATTTTGAACACCTTCAACTTGTCAAGGGCTTCTAATTTTTCTCTCAGAAAGGTTACCCACATCATCTAGGAGTAGTCATCAATTAGCAACATGAAATATTTGTCTCCTTGCACACTCCTAACTCTAGCAGGACCACAGAGATTAGTATGTACCAATTCCAATCTTTCACTTGAACCTTGTTCCCTACTTTTAAAAGAAATTTTGTTCTACTTGCCCAATTGACATTCTCTACATATGTTATTAGGTTTCACAAATCTTGAAAGATCTCTTATAGCATGAATGTAACTTATTTTGACAATGTTGTCAAAATTCACATGACACATCCTCCTATGCCATAGCCAACTTTGATTTGTATGAGAAATCAAACAACTTTTACTAGAACTACTTAAGTGAAAGATGTTACCTCTAGTTTGAGTACCTGATGCAAATTCAGTTCTGGAGCTTTCCAAAATTCTGCATTTTCCATCCTTGAACTGAAGATCATAACCCTTGTCAACCAGCTGTCCAACACAGAGAAGATTATGTTTCAGTCCTTCCACATAAAGAAAATCATTGGTGTTGTTCTTACCATCAAAAGAGATGGATCCTCTACCATGGATTCTACCAGCTGAGTTGTCTCCAAATTTTACAAGGCCTCCATAGTTTTCAAAGTTCACAAACTTACTCTTGTCACCAGTCATGTGATGACAGCATCCACTATCAATCACCCATTCATCCCTTTCAATAACTTGAGCAGCCAAGGCACTTTCTACATTTTCATAGCTAGTGGACTCAGTAGACACCGAATCTTCTTCTTTGATAGAAATAAACACCCAATCATTTTCAGAGAAGCCTCCATGATCAAATTCATCATCTGTTACCCCTTCTTCTCCATTTTCTTGGACATAGTAACATTTCTTTTGACCTTTAAACCTGTTAGGGTTAGGTTTTGAAAACCTTTCAGGACATCTTGAGGCAAAATGACCAATCTTGTTACAAGCAAAGCATTTGAGTGGTAATTTTCCGTCATACTTAGCAGATCCTCTTGGCATTCTTATGGTAATAATAGCTTCAAGGTCTACTATTTCTATCTCAACATCTTCAAGATCTTTTCTTGTCTTTGCAATTATATTTGATCTTGCAGAAGAGCTTTCACCTAGATCATATCTTTGTTTTCCATATACACTAGCTTTAAATGTAGATTCTAACTTGGAAAGAGAATCACCAAACTCGGTTAACTTGAAGGCTGAAATTTTGCCAACCAGATGATCTCTTGTGACTTCAGAGACTATCCTGATTTCTTCTATAGCTACAACCTTATGTTTGTAAGAATCTGGTAAAAATCTGAGTACTTTTGATACAATTTTTGATTCTTCCAAAACTCCACCAGCACACTTGATGCCACACACAAGTTCTTTTATCTTTTGCATGTAGATTGTGATCTTTTCATCTTTGCTCATCCTCATAGTTTCCAATTTTCCTCTCAGACTTTACAGTTTTGCACATTTGACATATTTGTCACCTTCATACAGATACTCCAACTTTTTCCAGATTTGATAAGCCAGTTTTAGACCTAAGACATTTGTCATTTCTGAATTAGTCAGGGCACTCAACAAGGCTTCTTTAGCTCAAAGATTATTTTCAGCATCTTTTACTTGATCAGGAGTTGAAGGACCTTTCTCCGAAGGTTTATACTCAACACTGGTTATTGCCCAATAAGCATCGCCCATGCATTACAAATGGCACTCTATGAAATATTTCCAAACAGAATAATTTGTTCCATCAAATCTTGGACTATCATTCTTGTAGGTTGACATTCTGGATCTCCTCAAGCAGTTAGGCTTTTATGTGAGGATCTGGCTCTGATACTAATTGTTGGAACTAGACAACTGAGAGGGGGGGATGAATCAATTGTCCCTTAAAACTTTTTCTATCTTTAGTCTACTTTATTATCTTATTGTCAAATTAGTAATGCAAGCATTTAAATATGAATCAACAACATAAGAGAAGAAGTATAATCAACACATTTGACACCAAGATTTTGACGTGGAAACCCGATTAAGGGAAAAACCACGGTGAGGGTTAACCCACAAAATGTGTACCCTATTAACAATACTTAGAAAAATAGAAGGCACGTACCTTCGGGCACACTGCCCATAGCTCACTGCTCAAAAGGAGAGTCTCACTACCTACAGAATTTAATTAGAAATAATTGACTGAGAATTAGTATCTATTTCATGCTTGATTCAGTTTCAATGAATGCTCAAGAAATTTCACTTTGCCTCAAACTCTTCTTCACACTCTACACTACTCTTGCTCCTTTCCTTCTCTACTCTGCTCCTAATCCTTCCTTTGGATTTTATCTATTTTTCCACAAGGATAATTTTAGTACTTCTCCAACAAGTATTTATATACTTCATCAACCTTGGAATGATCAACAAGTTCGGCTAAATTTGACACAGATCATCACACTATCGATCAAACACAATTGAGACTTCAATATGCTTCTACAACCACTCCACTCTTCATAAAAAGTATTTAAGGTATCTGCAACAGGTTAGGAACATCCGGTCGGCCAAGACTAGGAAGAACATTACCCTCAAGAAGAAATCTTCAATCAAAAAGCTCAAACTTCAATGCAGACCTCCAACATAGTGGCTACATGATCTAGAGAGCTCCACATGTATATTGGAATCACCAATAACATTCACTCTAAACCATATTATCAAAAACATTTGAATCTTCCTTTAGAACCACAAGAACACACTCTGCCATGACTATCAGACTGGAAGGATAGCTTGCAGACCTCCAAACCACAAACCACTGGAGTTGATGATACACACTGACTTCCCAAACATTCCTTCAGATCCTCAAATCATAATCTTATATTACAAGAGCAATCTAGACCTCTTTCCTCACTCTGTCTTTCCTAATTTTTGCAGGAACTGGTTCTATTCAGATGGCCATAAGTCCTTCAAATCTTCATGCAAACTTCTCAATTCTTGACTGGAGCAACCTCTGACAATCCTCTACATGTCCACATGATCTGCATGCATTATTTGTTATTAATTTTCTCAATATCCGGTCTTCTACATAGACAAAAAAATAGGATATAGTTGACACTAAGGGCAACAAGAATATGTTGACATCAATTACAACACCACTTAGGCACATATTTGCAAAACTTCCTAGATACACTTAGGATAATAACACACACATGCTTTCCTTTTGATTTCTATGCTATATCTATTGCTACTTGTGAAGGTTGAAATACAAACATAGGGACTTGACTAAGGGAAGTCCCCAAGTAGCCTCACCATTTTTCCTCTTCTTTCTTGCATGTTTCTTGGAGTGAAGACCTTATAGCCACACAAAGATTTTGTATTTCTTCATTTTGTGTTTGTCCCTATTCATTCTCCTTAGTTTATTCAATTTTCTTTCCATTTCTATTTCAACTGGATATCACTAGGTATAGTGTGTGTTGGAATATATGTTGTGCAAATAGTTTGAGGTCGTACAAAGTTAAAGATTTTTATTTTACAAACATTTTGTACTCTAGCTCACCTGGCACAAACGTCCTCATGGTGTGTTGTCATATAAAGATGAGACCCTATCCTTGTTGTCACAAGTTCCTCTCTCTAGCCTAATTTCATTCCTGCAACTATATATTTCAAATTCTATTTAGAATAGTTATTTTTCTAAATTTTATTCATTTTCTTTCCATTATCAATCACCTGTTTAGGTTGTATTTCTTTGGCAAGGAGTCATAGTGGTTCTGTAGTGATCTAGGATAGATTTACTTAACATTTGACACATCCAACATTAGAACCCAAGTGTATTCATAGTGGAGAGTTCGCTTAATCGAAGCTAGTAGATTGAGAAGTAATTTTCCCATGCTACAACATGTATATGCTGCTAAATTGAAGAGACCATTTTGAGCAATTCAACATCAAAACACCATCAACTTCATCACAAGGAGCACAACACCAATATCAAATGGAAGGTGTAGCATTTGTATTGGCTAGTTTGTCTTCTATTTTATGCTCTAATCATTGTGTTATGTGAGTTTGGAATTAGGGAACATATTTTATCATATTTATTTCCATTTTGAATTCTAACTTATGCATTACAACTTCTATAAAAATAAATTCAAAATAAATAACAAAAAGCAATAAACAAAACATAATTTCCAGGGGGTTTTCCCTATAGTAAATAGTAATATCTAAGGAGGCATTGGATTTATCTTACTAGATTTAACTATCCTCATACAACCAATAGAAATTCTCATTCATTAATTAGACAAAAGAAAGTTTCTTCCGTCAAGAAGCAATTTAATTCTTGATAAGAAGAAAGACTCTATGTGGTTCTAAAATATTCTATTGAAAAGATTCTTTATTTTCTTACTACTTTTGAAAGAAGAAATTCACTACTTTTCTTAAATTAGAAAGGAAGAATTTAATTAGCATATTCTATTTATTGCTTCTACTACTTTGTTTATTTTTCTAAAAATATATAAAAAGAAAAGTTTTGTAACTTTCTAGCAAGAATTAAAAATGAGTTGTATTATTTTAGTTAATAATATTTAGTTATTAAATATAATATTAGATTAATTGTAGATTTCTAATTAATTTGATATATATTTATTTAATTATTATTTTTAATTAAACTTTAAATTTATTTATTCAAAATAAAAGTTAAACAAATCATTTAGTTGCATTTAATCTTTTTAATAGGATTGGTTAATTTCATTAAATTAGTTTATTCATTTCAATTAAAACATGAAAAGAACAAAACATTCATTTATTTTATACTTTATTTATAATTATTAGTATCCTAAGATCCTAATTTATATCATGGTATCAGAGAAGATTAGGAAATACTAATCATTTTTTTTACATGTGACATCTAAGAGAATTTTCATATTAAGATTTTTTCCTAACACACTCTTGAAATTCCCTCCAATGGTTTCTTTCTCTTGCTAAAAGATTTTGTTAAAAAAAATAATATTTAACTACCACTAACCCATAGTAACATTTAATATAGATAGATAGATAGACATAAAGCTAAAATAGAAGGTAGAAATTAAGTTTAGTTGTGTTTTGCAAGGTTGACGTTGGAGCATCCAGAGGTGTAAGGGCTATCTTGCATCACCCAAAAACAATGATGATTCAAAATCGATGACTTTGCTTTCATTTCTTTCAAAATTTGTATTTCTAATTCCATAATCGCTTGAATAATGATGTAGAACTTTTAGTTTTTCCAAACTACTATTTTTGGAAAGTTTACAGTTGGACACGTATGGAAGCAAAAATTTACAGGAAGCTTCATAATTGAAAAATAAGACATTTAGTGAAGGAATTAGGAAGTGATCATTTTTGAGCTGAAAGATATTAAAGTTTCTGTTTTCCAAAAAACCCCTGAAAAAAGTTTTAGTCAAGTTTGAGGCGCTAAAAGGCCCTGTACGGCCTCAAAAATGGGCAGAATTAGCTTACCTAATTTTTAGCACATAGATAACTCCACAAGGTTTCTGGCTCTTCAAATGGTTCATCAATCAGACACCTAGATCAAAAGTTATGGCTCCTAGAAGTTGACCTATTTTTGGAGGGAGATGCAAATTTCAAAATTTGACTGGAGGCCACCAAAAAGGCTATTTATGACCATTTCTGGGAACCCTTGGTAGTAGTAGAGATAAGGGGGAAAATGTAGAGTCAAGAAAAGGCAGGAAAACATAAACCCTAGTATATTTAGGACTACAGAATGCAGAAGGTTCCAGAGTCTGCAGATAGGAAGTTGTAATGTGTTGCAGCCTTTGGAGGATTCATCCTATGATTGTATTTGAGCTTTGGTAATGTAATGTTTTGTCCAAATCAATAAAAGAACATTCCTATTTTATATGTGAAATTTTTGTTGTTGTGTATTTTATGATTTAACCCCTTCATCAAGTGATATTAGAGCTAGGTTCTTGAGTTTGTAGACAGATCACCAACCGTGAGGAAGTTTACACCAGGACCTAAGGTTGTGGGTCTGCTACAGAGATCAAAATGCCTCTATGAAGAAGCTGTGGTGGGAGAAATGGTTTGATAGAAGAGGGTTTTAGGGCCCTGCAAAGGCAAATCAATGCATTGCAAGAGGAGATGCGAAGAGGGTTTGAATTGAGAACAAGAGAAGAAATCAAAGACGAAGATGAAGAAGAGCTATATGAGGAATAACAAGATGTTGCAGGAGATCCTACAGAAGTTAGGTTGTTAAGGGCCATTTCAAAGATTGGAAAGAGACCAAGGATTTAAGTCTCTACCTATTATGGGAATTTGAACCCAGAAGAGCTTATTGATTGGATCACTGATATGGAAAAATATTTCAAGTATAAAGATGTGGAAGATCCAGAACAGATCAAGCTTACATAAACAAAGTTGAAGGGCCATGCCAATATTTGGTGGGAGGAGGTTCATTTAGAGAGAAATAGAAGAGGAAAAGGAAAGATTACCATATGGGATCAGATGGTGGACAAACTAAAGAAGCAGTTCATTCATGTGGACTATGATTTGGAGTTGTTGAAAAAGCTACAAGGATTGAAGCAAGGTGGTGCAGTCACGGTCAGAGGGTTCACAGAGTGAACTGTCTAAACCATGCAGCTAGAGTAAACACAACAAAAATAACACAAATGTAGAATACAATGGAAGATTCAAATGCTCAATATATAATATATTCATAATGCTTATATGTCAGCAACATGCGGGCTACAATCAAAGGGCTCATAGGCCTGATTTCCAGTTACAATAGATATTTCTTTGAAGCACCTTTCTAGAACAAAAACATCTAAGCTAAACTATCTAAATCATATCATAGAACTACTTATCAAGAACTAACTTCCAACTACTCTAAGAGATCTATATATATATATCATCTGCAAGCTCTGAAAATCCTTCGAGTCAGCCAAGAAAGGTTACAAACTCCAATGAAGGAATGTAATGTGTAGAAACAAATAGGCCGCCCTTAAACAACTGGTAATGCTCCGCAAATACATGAATCAAGGTGCGAAACTCAAGGAAGGTCTATCTGATCATTATGTGTCATGTGATATGTTTTATTAGGCTCTGTAAGTCACATAAGTGCTCTATAAACCTTCTCCTTCAACTGACTGTCTGAATGCTCTGCTATGTCAAAACTAATGATCTTTTGATAGTGACAACTTTTAGTAGACAAGTCCAAATGACTTTAAATTTGGATATGCTATAGATGATGATATGTAGATGCTAAGTCTCACTCTATGAGCTTTGATATGAAGATGTGGCAAAATATGGTACAAAATGTTGAAACTACAACTGACTGAATGGAACTAGAAATGAAATAAAAGAAATAATGCTTTTTTTTTTGGTTGATCCAAGATTGCTCTGCAACTTGGGATGCTCTTGCATCAAACACATAGGGTTGTTGAAAAAGTGAGTCCCTCACTTTTCTTGGGCTAGAGGAAAACCAAGGAGGTCTACCTCAGCCTGAGAAATCCATGTTGAGTCTTCTTTTGGTCTGCCTTTATACTTTAGCAAATATTCTTTGTATTTCTTGCCTCTAGTACTGCGTTCAACTCTGTTGTCCAAGATGTCTTCTTTCTATTCCAGTTGTTGTTGTGGTAATTGATTATTCAAATCATCTTCAATGTTGTCACTAGATTCACCTTCATGATACTAATATAGGTGATATACCTAATGTCTCCGATAGCTCCACTTCATATGCATTTCCTAAATCAAATTTACTGAGTATCCTACATGGTCCAAACTTCTTCATCTTCAACTTGTTGTATATCCCTATTGGAAATCTCTCTTTTCTCAAATATACCATTACTTCATCTCTAACTAAAAATTCTTTATATGTCTCCTCTTCTCATGTACTTGCTCCTTATACTTACTGTTCATCTCCTCCAAATGCTTCTTGACTTGATTATCTATTGTCTCCATGTATCCTAGAAATTCTTCTACCTTTGCACTTCTCTTATTCTCCATACTAATGTCTCTCAACTCTGCAACTCCTCTAGGTTTCATTCCAGTCACAATCACAAAGGTGTCTTTCTTGTACTCGTATTTACTGAATTATTGTATGCAAACTCTGTTTGTGGTAGAATCAGATCCTAATTTCTTGTCTTCTCTCCTACCAAACATCTCAACCAATTTCCTAAACTCTTATTTACCACTTCTGTTTGTCCATCTATCTGTAGATGAAATATTGAACTAAACTTTAGGTCTGTCTTCATCTTCTTCCACAATATCCTTTAAAAATGTCCAATGAATCCTGTATCTCTATCTGAAATTATGCTCTTAGGTAATCCATGTAATCTCACAATCTCTTTGAAAAATAGGTCAGCAATGTTATGCACTGCATCATTTATCTTCTTAAAGGGGAAATGTGCCATCTTGGAAAATCTATGCACCACTACAAATATAGAATCATGTCCTCTCTGTGTTCTTGGTAATCCTAATATGAAATCCATGCTTATATCTTCCCAAGGTCTCTCTGGTACTATCAAAGATTTGTACAATATTCTGACTACTCCCTTTTACAACTTGACATACTCTACAATTTTGAACAAGCTTCCTTGCATCCTTATATATCTGAGGCCAAAAGTAATGTTCACTTACCAAAGCCACTGTCTTGTCAATTTTGAAATGTCCTACTATTCCACCACTGTGCTTCTCCTTGATCAAATTGTCTCTCATTGAACTCCTAGGTATACACAACTGATTTCCTTTGAACAACATATCCTCCCGAATGCAATAATCTAACCACTTACTTCTATCTATCACAATAGGTTCCTTACATGCTTTCCATGGTTCTACAAAATCAAGATCTTCTTCATACATGTTCTTCAGCTCTTCAAAACCTAATACTTCAGTTCTCATCTCTGTCATCAAATTCCTTCTCCTACTCAATGCATCTGCAAATTTGTTTGACTTTCCACTCATTTTCTCCTATTACATTTCCACTTGCATCGCAATCTAATTGAAATACCTTGTTGAAATTCAGTAATGCTAACACTAGTTGCTCTGTGACTTTCTGCTTCAATAACTCAAAATTTTTATTTGCTCCTGATGTCCACTTGAAATCCTTTCTGTCACCTCTCATTGTCTCTGTCATTGGTGTGCATACTGAACTAAAATTTCTAATGAACTTCTAGTAGAAACTAGCTAATCCATGAAATGATCTGACTTCTCCAATGCTCTTAGGTGTTGTCCATTCAACAATTGCTCTAACTTTCTCAGGGTCCATATTCAATCCTGTTGGCAAGAGACACTGTGTGGCTTCATGAGTGTTTTCATTGATGGTAACAAAGTCCATCCCACACATCTGCAGCACATAGTATGTCTATACCGGAAGTCAGATTGAAGAGTATTTTGGTTCGATGAACAAGAACATAGCATGTAGCAAGGTCCGACAATCAGGTCCGAATCTCTCAGTTGGTGCAACTCAGCAAGTTATAGATTTGGACAAGTCAAGAGGAGTACCATTACTACTACATTCCAGATATTGAGCCTCTAGTGATGAATGAGTGAAAAGATATGAGCATCTAAGTGTTGGGTTCCTGACTGGTAGAGCATCAGACTTTAATCCGAATGAGAAATTGATGGTGATCAAGCTATTTAAGCAATCATACATGGTTGGCCGACATGATTGATGACTTCTATGTCTATGTTTTTGATATGCATCACATATTAAGAATAGATTCAGCTGCCAAACTAGTGTTTTGTAAATATCTTGAGTATTCTAGTTGCCGACTAGAGAAGATGTTGAAATCCTTGATGTGGATATATATACCAGATGGATTTTGGTATGAAGGCATGTGTGTTAGTATAGTGTGGGAGGAAAGGCAGAGAGAAGTGTGGAAGCAACAATACAAGTCTGGTATGTGACAGAACAACATCACTAGAACAGAGGAAGAATGAAGTACATTAAATTAGTATATTGTGCCATTCTATAGTTTTTATTCTTTTAATAGAGAATATAATCTTGGGTTAGTCACCCCATGGTTTTTTCCCTTAATAGGGTTTTCCACGTAAAATTATTGTGTTATGTGTGTTGATTTTATTTCTTCTCTCATGGTTATGTATGCTTATATGTCTTGATGTTGCACTAATTGTTAAAGAAGAAAAGAAAGTTAAAATATTTAAGATAACTGATTCTCCCCCCCTCTCAATTATCTACCTTGTTTCCAACAATTGGTATCAGAGCTAAGTTCCTCCAAACAAGAGCCTAACAGCTTTAGTAAGATCTAGGAATCTCAATGGATATGTATGGTATGAAGGAACAACTTCAGTCTGCCCTAGATGATCTTGAGAAATCTCACTTTGAAGTTAATAACTTGAGAGAAAGACTTAAACAAGCTGATGATTTCATAAATGAGCTAAAAGAAAAATTGAGTATCTCTGTGAAAAAGAGAAAGGAACTTCTTCAATAATTAGCAAGTCAAAGTGAAGCCAATGATACTAATAAAGATCTGATTGAGAAAAATAAGCTATGTGAGAAGCTATCAAAAGAGGTCATTATGGTAAGGCATGAAATGGAATCAGGGGTTATGAGATTCACCCAAGAAATTGAAGAGAAAAGAAAAATTGAAGAAAATATAAAACAATCTCTCAAGGAGAAGTCAGAGGACTGCCACAAAATGGACAGAATAATCAGGCATCTAGAATCTGATCTTGAAGAAGCTAGAGATAATGAAGAACAACTTGAGAATCAGATAGACACTCTTAAACAAGATCTTCAAACAACAACTGAATACAAAGAAAAATTCAAGATAAGCTCAGCTCAACTTGAAGTTCTTCTTGAAAGCCAAAAGAGGGTAGATGACAAGCGTGGTTTGGATTATGAGAATGGCGAAAGCTCTAGATCCGGTCAGAAGAACTTTGGATCAGGAAATCAAAGAAACAGGCCTAGAAGACCTCCAGTAAGACAACCAAATGCTCAAAGCTATCTATCCTTCAATGGATACTGCTACAATTGCAACACCTTCGGTCATAAAGCAACTCAGTGCAGAAGAAGAATGAATTAGACTAATGAATCCTTCTCCGAACAGTGTTTCAACTACAAAAGGTATGGTCACAAATCCAATGAATGTAGAAACATACAAATAAACAATTCATTCAATGGTAGATACTTTGCATGCAATAGAATGGGACATTTGGCTAATCAATGCAGATCAAGAGGATATCAGTCAAATATGCAAAGAAATGTTGTTTGCTACAATTGTAATAGATCCGGTCATATTGTTAAATTCTACAGAAGTAAGAATCAGGATAAAAGGGGTCCGGTGCATCATAATCAAAATCAAGATAAAGGTAAAGGCAAAGTGAATGTGGATGAAGTTCAAATGGAGATGAAAAAGATTTGGGTGAAGAAGAGTACAAAAAATGTTGGGGATGGATCCGCACTAGAATCTGGTGTTAATATTTCTTCCGAAAACTAAACAGATGAGCTCTAGCCTAGGGGGAGTCACAAAGGAAAGAAAAATCCCCCAGCTAGTCAATTGGTGCCTAAATTTGGCACATGGAATGTTGTGGATTAAAGGGTTCTCAGAGAAATATCTAGATAACCCTCAATAAAAATATGAAAGATCCGTAAGAAGTTTTGAAGAGTTTAATCATCCAAGATTGATCCGGTTTGATAGCCATCTGGCAAAAGCAGGATTTTCACAATTAGATCTAGTATGATTCAAAATTAAAATATCTTGATCTACGGATAAATGGCATGATTAGAGGAAATGAGATATATTGTCAATTATCACTAAAAATAATTCTAAGTGCATCTTAGTGATTCAGAAAGATCTCTCTCAGAACAAGGAAACTAGAGCATTTATTGCAATAGGAAAATAGGGTTTGCGCAGAGATACAAGGGTTTCTTTATTCATCATTTGCACATTTTCATTTGAGAAGAAGAAAGGAAGAGATCTGCATCAAGATTGTTTCAACCTTCTCAAAGATCAACCACAGAATCCCATTCAACTAGCAATCTTTTTGGCTCATTTTGTGAACCCTAGAAGTGTAAAAAGGTATTTTCATCTCTCTCTGAATCCTTTGCAAAGATGGCTACTCCAAATGTTATTAAGATCACTGATAGGATGTGCCCAAAGTTCAAGAAACATCCCTACAAATCCCTAGAATTTGATCCCTTAGGCAACTTTTCTAGCATTCTGCATGGGGTTCTGCACATAGAAGATGTTAGGGTGTACATCCACACCAATATTGAGGAATTTGGAGAATCCAAGCTGATGGATTCTATCATAAAAAATTAATAGATGAAACTTTTGAACTCAAACCTCAATACAAGGCCATCTGGGATAAGTATTTTGGACATTGCATCCACTTCCCCTATTTTGCAAAAGATGAATGGGTCCGGTATGTTCTTAGCAGAATACATAACAACTTCATGTGGTTGATGAAGCCCTTCAAGATAACAAAATATGCCATTAGGGTAGTAACTAGATTGCACTCATCTGGTGGGTTGCCTGCACTCAAATCTGTCAAGAATCAGATAGTAAGTGAGGCTACTAGATCTAAGTTTGACAAAAGAGCCATGACAATAGAAGATATCACATATCCAGTTATCAAATTTGCCTCTATGATAATAGGTTGTAAAATCTATCACTTCAGCAGGGAGAATTTTGTGTCCAGAATTGCAATTGACATAGCATATCAGATGCTAAGGGAGAATGTTGATTATGACCTATGTCATCTTCTTCTGAACCAACTGTTAGAAAACTTATAGAAGATCAAGAAGGATAAGAAGAACTCATTCAAGTATGGTGGCTTAATACTATGTTTATTCTTTTACTATATGAATGAGCTACCCAGATCAAGTGGTTGGGTATAGCAAAATGATAGACCAGTTGCCATACAAATTAGAGATTATATGTATGGGCTTGGTGATGCCAAGGCACAGAGTACATCACTCTAGGGATACTTCAAGAACTTCCAAAGTATGATGTAGGGCAGAGAAAGAATTCCTCACTCTATAGTTGAAAAATACAAGGATACAATGTGTTTTATGGTAGACACTGATCAATGCCTAACAGAGGTAGTTGAGCCTAGAATAGTATGGATAATGCCAATGGGCTACGAAGTAGATGAGAAAATTCCAGAGCTACATGTTCAACACTTGCTAAGTTAGCCAAAGGACCCTGAGGCAGAAAGATTTGGAACCTTTGAAGAATTAAGAGTAAAGATACATGTTGAATTGAGACAACCAGAGATAAAAAGAAAAGTGAGAAGGGAAGTAGAGGAAATTACCAAAAGATATGGCATATCAAAAGAGGCAGTTGATGCAAACAGAGAGAAAATAGAAAGAGCTAAGAAAGAGAGACAAGAAGTAGAAAAAGAAAGTGTTCCGGTGCAAGCCTCCTCCTGGACTAGATTCTCCAAGAGCCCTGCACCCGCCACCTCTAAGAGCTCAAGAGCCTCAAAATTGGAAGCCAAGACATCCGGAAAGGGAGAAAAGAGAATGAAAAAAAAGGCCACAAGGTCATACATAAGCCAAAAGGATGATGAAGAAAAAGAGTCTAATGAGGAAGTTAAAAAAATGAGGAAGAAGAAGAAAACTTTTGGGGAATCATCTGCTGGTAAAACCAAAGAAGAAGAGGCAGAAGAATTTGTTGAAAGGCCTACTCTATATATTGATGATGTCATTAAGGTAGTCACTGTGGATGGGAATCTGCAACCAATGATAGAATTTAATGATGAATATAGTGACACTGACAAACGGATCTTGGAAGATGCTACAGTCAGGTACCTAAACATTTATAATAAAGCATTCATTGAAATCATTTCTCTAATTCCCAAAAGTCTAGAGAAGGTACTTGAACTCAGAAAAGAGAATGCCAAGGAAAAGGATTTGGAGATTCGGGAATAGATTGCAATTCAGATCTATCCTTCCATTACTCCAAAACAAATGACCATGATCTTCAAGGACTGCAAGGATAAGTTCCGAAGCAAAGCAAGAATGAACAAACTTATGCTTGGAGAGACTGATTAGGTGGCAAAAGAAATAGAAGACATCCTTCGGAATGCCTTCAAGAAATTCAATCTTCCTATTATAGAGGAAATAGATGAAGAACCTTCTACCATGGATGTCAAAGGATTAAGTACATCAAAAGAAGAATCTACTTAGAAAAATGTAGAATAGTCAAAAGAGATAGGTGAGAAGAAGTCTAAGGACTTTGATTCCTCTATTCCTGAAGAGGAAGTCCATGAAGAAGTTAACATCTTTCTTCCAGATCCCCTTGCAAACTTCAAAATTGAAGGAGAAGGAAGAAAAGAAGAAAAAGTGAGTCAAGAAGAAGAGGTAAAGGGAAGAGAAGAAGAGCAAATAGAGAAGATCTCTAATGACAATTTAGAGATTCAAAAAAGAAAAGACTCAGTCTCCGACAAGAGACACTATAGAGGCATTGAAGAAATTTTTGAACAAAGAGATGATGGAGATGGATGAACCAGAACTCTTTCAAGGACCACTCAATTTTGATTCCCTTTCTTTGGTCTAGACAATGAAGATAACATCTTTTGCCCAAGCTAAAGCAAAAGAGAAGCTTCTAAAGTCTCACATGGAAGACTGTGAGTTGATAGAGATTGCATCCAGGATGCTAGAGAAGATCATGCCATCCTTCCAAAAGGATCCTTCAGCCTCTCCATCCAGTAACTTGAAATCTTTGGTTAACTCTATTAGCACCCATTTTGATTCTTTGGTGAAATCGACAGAAGAGAAAGTCCAAAAAGAATTTTTGGGAAAGAGATTCATTTAAGTGTAGGGACTCATAACTAATGATAGGAGGACCCTGGATGTTGGGATAAAGAGCCTAGAAAATGCTCTTAAATATGGTGGAGAAATGTATAAATTTTATCTATCCTAGTCTAAAGTGATAGAGGATATTGAAAAGAAGGTGAAAGAACAAGAAGACAAACTATCAAGTTTATCTTAGAATTTTGATCCCCTCACCACATCTATAATGAATCAAGAGTTCCAGGCCATCGCCATTATAAATGAAATAAAGAGGCTTGAAAAGGAGAGGAAGAATATAATAAGTAGGATGAGTGAACTCAAAGGGATAATTATCCCTACGTTAGAGGCCATGCATGAGGCCTTAACTGATGCTCAGACCACAGCCTGGACCAGTGATCTGACAGACTTAAGAAGGACAGAAGCTTATGCATTCTTGTTGAGTGGTCACATTTCAATTTTGGATAGGATGAAGCAGAGTTGAGCAACAGAATTTGTACAGTTGAAGACCACCTTTGTGGATATACTTAAGTATATGTAAATATAACATGTTTATGTACTTATGCGGCCATGTATAGGATGATTTTTGCAAATTTTGGTGTGTGGATTCTACCCTTTGACATTGATGTCAAAGAGGGAGTGAGGAGTAGTGAAAAATGTGGAATCCAGCTAAGGGGGAGCTTTGGTAAAAGTGTAAATAAGACAAAGCATCAGCCAAGGGGGAGTTTGTTATGACACTTAGTCATTTTTCACTAAGTGTTGCCATCAATGCCAAAGGGGGAGATTGTTAGCAAGAGACACTGTGTGGCTTCATGAGTGTTGTCATTGATGGAAACAAAGTCCATCCCACACATCCAAAGCACATAGTATGTCTATACCGGAAGTCAGATTGAAGAGTATTTTGGTCTAGTGAACAAGAACAGAGCATGCAGCAAGGTCTGACAATCAAGTCTAGATCTCTCAGTTGGTGCAACTCAACAAGTTATGGACTTGGACAAGTCAAGAGGAGTACCATGACTACTACATTCCATAGATTGAGCCTCCAACAATGAATGAGTGAAAAGATATGAGCATCTAAGTGTTGGGTTCCTGATAGGTAGAGTAGACTGAGGAAGAACTGACCGACAGAGCATCAGACTTTAATCCGGATGAGAAATTGATGGTAATCAAGCTATTTGAGGGATCATACATGGTTGGCCGACATGATTGATGACTTCTATGTCTATGTTTTTACTATGCATTGCATATTAAGCATGGATTCAGCCGACAGATCAGTGTTTTGTAAATATATTGAGTATTCTACTTGCCGACTAGAAGGATGTTAAAATCCTTGATGTGGATATATATACTAGATGGATTTTGGTATGAAGGTATGTGTGTTGGTATAGTGTGCAAGGAATGGTAGAGAGAAGTGTGGAAGTAGCAATACAAGTCCGGTATGTGACAGAACAACAGTACTAGAACAGAGGAAGAATGAAGTACATTAAATCAATATATTGAGCCTAACCAGAACTGAACCTCAACATTAGCAGATGCTTCTCATCAGTTCAATCACCTGGTTACCTTCTATAAACCTTGTAGATAGTGAGCCTCTTGTAGGCAGTGTGCCTCTTGTGAGTAGCATGCTCGAGTAGTGAGCCCTAATTGGGAAGTGCCATTCTATACTTTTTATTCTTTTAACAGAGAATACAATCTCGGGTAATTCACCCCATGGTTTTTTCCCTTAATAGGGTTTTCCACATAAAAATCATTGTGTTATGTGTATTGATTTTATTTCTTCTCTCATGGTTATGTATGCTTATATGTCTTGATGATGCACTAATTTTAAAGAAGAAAAGAAAGTTAAAATATTTATGATAATTGATTCAGCCCCCCTCTCAGTTATGTACCTTGTTTCCAACAAATCCTTCTGTAGAAGTTACAAATCCCAAATATACTAATTCTCCCTTCATAAAACTAGATTTCTTGATGTTTATCAAAAATTTCTCTTCTCTCAAACTCTACAATACTTGTCTAATGTGCCACAAATGTTCTTCCTTTGTCTTACTGAAAATTAGAATATCATCCAAGTATACAATAACAAACTTACCCAAGAATTTCTTCAAAACCTCATTCATCAATCTCATGAAAGTACTTGATGCATTAGTCAATCTAAAAGGCATCAGTAACCATTCATATAAGCCTTCATTTATCTTAAATGTAGTCTTCCATTTGTCTCCATCTCTGATCTTGATTTTATGGTATCCACTCTTCAAGTCTATCTTTGTGAAATACTTTTCTCCACTCAAATAGTCCATAATATCATCCATCCTTGGTAATTCAAATCTATACTTAATTGTGATTTTATTGATTTATCTAGAGTCTGTACACATTCCCCATTCTCCATATTTCTTCGGTGCTAACACTACAGGTAATACACATGGGCTTATGCTTTCTCTGATCAATCCTTTCGTCAACAGCTCTTGTATCTATCTATTCAGTTCTACATTCTCTACTGGTGTCATCTAGTGTGTTGCTTTGCTAGGAAAAATAGCTCCAGGTATAAGGTCCATATGATGACTAAAACTCTAGATTTGTGGCAATCTTTCAAGTATATTTTTGATATGATGTCTTCATACTCTATCAACAATTCAGTTATCTCCTTTGGCTGTGATTCTTTAGTCTCTGTACTTAGGGTTCCATGTTTCTTAGGAATCAAAGCAAATTACATGTTCTCATGTCTCAAACCATCCAAAAATTTCCTTCCATCAACCAAACAGATTCTAGCATTCCCACATACTTCACTCTTAGGTTCATCTTCCAAAGGTATCGAGGTGATTTTATTCCCATTAGATACTATAGTGTAAGTATTATTTCTCCCATCATGTATAGCTTTTCTATCATATTTCCGTGGTCTACCCAACAATATATGACATACATCCATCTGCATAATATCACACAGTACTTCATCATGATAAGATCCTATATGAAATTTCACCAAAGATTGTTCACTCACCAGTACCTTGTGTTTATCTTGAATCTATGCAATCTTGTAGGGCTCAGGGTGTTTAATCTCTCCAGGTTCACCTTAGTCACCATGTCCTCTGAAACCAAATTATCAGTACTACAACTATCAATGATAACCTTACAACATTTATCTCCTGATTTGCATCTGGTCAGGAACAAACTTTTCCTCTACGATGATTCCTTAGTTGTCTCTGCTTGAAATAATGCTTTCCTCATGACTACTGATTCTCCTTTCTCTAGCTTTCCAACTGAACTAGGTGATCCAATAGGTTCTTATTTTACATAAGCTATTCTTGCACTATTGTTTGCCTTCTTGCTTGTACTTCCCTGATGACATTCAAATTCTTTGTGTCCTTCACCTCCACACTTAAAACAAGTTCCTCTAAATGTTCTCTTATCAAACCCTCTTTCATTTCTCCTATATCCTTCACTATGGTAAGAATTAGGATTCCCTTTGTGGTAGAAAGTTCTATCATCTCTCTGATATGAGCTATTATCTCTATCTTGCTTCTTGAAAGGACTATCATGTTTGTTCTACTTCACATATGATCTTTCTCCTTTGGATATATGTTCTTCCTTTTTGAAATTTACCTCCTCTACCTCTCTATCTTTGCTCATGTTTCTTATTCAACTTTTCTTCAACTTTCAGGGCAAACTAATATGCTTATTCTATTGTTGTCATCCTTACTAGACTCAATTCTTATTGAATGTTCAATCTCAATCCATTTATGTATCTTTCCACTTTCTTCTTGCTTGCTTCACTATGTCTAGTCCTTATGATCATCTTATGAAGTTCTTTAGTATACTCCTTCACAGATTTCTCCTTTTGTTTCATGTTTTGCAATCTCTTCAATAGTTCCAACTCATAGTCAACATGTATAAATTGATTCTTCAACTTTGTCACCATTCTATCCCTTTTTGTGATCTTTTCTTTTCCTCTTCTATTCTCTATCCAACTGAACTTCTTTCCACCAAATATTATTATGTCCTTTAAACTTAGTCTTCACGAATCTTACCTTCTTCTGGATCTTCAATTTCTTCATATTCAAATTATTCCTCCAAGTCATTTATCCAATCAATCAATTCCTCTAGATTTAAATTTCTAGTGTAATTCGGTACTTCCACTCTTGGTCTCTTTCCAATATTCAAAAGAGCTTTCAACATCTTCACTTGATTTGATTCTTCTTCTTCTTCTTCTTCTAGGGTTTCTTCATTTTGATCAGTGGATTGAAATTCTTCATCATCACTTTAAACATCATGTCTAGGGGTTAGTCCTCTTCTTTTATCTACTTCTACAACATCAAATCCAACTTTTCTTGTTTTTATCATCTCCATCATTTCATCCATTCTTCCAACCATAGTGCCAACAATAGGCATCCCCCTCGGTGGCATCTCTTCCTAGGATCCGGTGCAACTGCCTCAATTTGGCAGTCTGACTACAAGGTAGCAACTACGTCACACTCAGTGATCTATTGAAAAACACAAGTAGACTGCCTTAGGTTGGCGATCAGTTCAACATAAGATCTTCTAGAATGCATTCACTTCCCAAAGGATTTGTTGATGATGATGTTAGTCATACACAAACATAGAATAAAAGTTACACAACAACCTTTACTCATCTTGAAAGATACGATGAATTCAGAGAATTCATGATCCCAAGTCTCCGTTGATTAGGTCTTAATCTACTAACGTTACTTAGTGGTTGATGTGTGTTGCTATTTTCCATTCAGGGGCCTTACGTATTTCTGCAAAGTTCATCATTATTCCTCCAAATATCCTGCTCTATATGTCTGCTCTGCATAAATCTCTAATAATTCTACCTCTGCACTGTGAATTTAGTCAAATAATGTGCCTACAGGCTGATATTTGCATGATTTCTACCATTATTTGCAATTCTTTGCATGATATTTTCAATACTACATGCATTTAACTCAAATATGCTAATGATTTTCAGTTACCTACGGGATTTCAGCATATTTCTCTGTTCTGCTTGTTATTTGTCATGACTTGCAGTTATGGTGATGAATTTATGAAATTAAAATAAAGGAAAAGGGTTAAAGAATGAGATTCCCAAAACTACTTGACTGAGATCACTGATCCACATACAAGCTCCCATACATGCAATGAAAAGAAGGAAACTAGAATCATACTTCACCAGGACATTCCACAAATCCGCATGATCCAGTGCAAATCTTCAAAGGAAAAGTTGACAACAACATGTAATGAAATGAAAGCGCTTCTAGTTGAACACAACATTCACCAATACATATCCAGAAATCAACATGAAGATTACGTAAAATTTACAATCAGGATGTAATCTGAAACTTCATATTCATTCAGTATGCTCAAGAACAGGTACATTTACAGTGATCTGAAGAAAGAACCTTGACATTTCAACAATTCTATCCTCATTAGTCTCAGTAATCCGATCTCCTAATTGATTCTACAGTAATTGGCCTTAATGTGCCAGATGTGTCTGTGTATCTCCTTTTTTTCTATTAGCCTTATTGCCAGATATATCTATCTATCTCCCTTATTTTTGACAAGCTCTGGCTCTTATATAGAGCAAATGCCAGAAAATAGTTACAATGATCCAAGGATCAGGATCCTCTCATAATAATCAACGGTCCAGATGAATAGCACATGCTTTGCCAATTGGCAAATGTACAGCTGGCACAGAATATTCCAGCATCTTTGATTTGATTCAGTCTCCAGCTGGCAAACAGCATATTTGACAATATCCTCCTCACTTCTAGTTCATGTTGCCTCCATGTGCAACTTTGTAATTATCAGCTTCAGCATCTCCGGGACTTCCTGCAATAAACAAACAAACATTAAGTTCATCATCATGTGGATAAACAACAGGAATTTAAACGTTTTATTAAACAGGCCTCAAAATGTGCAGCTACAGGCAATCGGGCTTCAAATCAGTGAAAATTATGCACTAAATCCCTAAACAGTGTTAAAAAACACTCGGGTCAACCATTGTTGACCAAAAATCAGGCAGTCGGGCTTTCAAATTTCTATCGCTCTGTTTTCCCGCCCATTTTCATGTATATCGGGTTCAAAATAGTGCATATACATCGCAAAATATACAAAAGAAAAAACTACCTTTAACCTTCCTTCGAATCCGGCTCTGTATATGATGCATGTATGTATCGGCGTGACTACACACTGTCAGAATGACAATTTTACATTAGGCCGACGGTTAAACTTATACCGACGCCAAAAATCATGATGATGTCCTTCCATCGGGAAGACATGTTCTATCGGCATGATAACTCAAGATAAGGCTGACAGCAAGACTTAAAACTTTCATATGCATGATATTTTGGAAATATGATGCTCCCCCTTCCGAATGTCCAGATGACGTCACCGTCATGTTTCGCTTCTGTATATTGGGGAAAAGAATGACATCATCATCATCATCATGTCGAAGGAAAATAGGAGGATATGAAATATGATCTTGCTGCTGAGAAATGGAATATGATGGTGACGTCATCATCATATCCGGGCTTCATTAAAATGCAAAAGATGATGTCACCATCATGTTTAGTTAAGATCAGGGGATAAATGTAATATCGGGTCACCTAAGGAACATGATCAGGTGGTGAATGTAATATGACCCCTTTGCGGCCAAGGTAACCCTCTCGAAAGATCAGGATGATGATGATGATCAGGATATCCGGGGCTTTTGTTAAACTTAGAACATGACGTCATCGTCATATTCGCGACCTGGATCATGTTTTGGAAAATATCCTGCCGAAGGGAAATGTGATGATGATGTCATCCTGATATTTGCTTCTTTGTTTATCAGATTGGGATGACGTCATAAGGATATTTGCAAAAGGTCATATTTCTCGGCAAGAGGACATTACGAAATATCAGGTTACATTAGGAAGAGGATCCTCCTCATCGAATATCATGATGACGTAACCATCATATTCCGCCTTCGGAGCATGAGGATGAGTTGAGGTCATCATCAGGTTAGCGCTAGGGTGATATTTAAAATATGATCATGCTGAGGAATGGAATATCACCCTCCCTTAAAAGATAGGGTGATCATCATGATCATGCAAAAGGAGATCAGGAGGATATGATGATGTCATCATCATATTAGCAAATATCAGCAAATATGACCCTCTCTTGAAAGATCAGGATGATGACCCTCCGATAGGACTTTGACATGCGCATGCAAATTATGCAGATGGTGGATTTTCTAAGCAGAGTGATATTATAATATCAGCATGATATTATAATATCAGGTGATGTTATAATATCATGATGCTCGTTGTTATGAAATATCGGGTTACACTCAAAACATGATGCTCATGATGCGCATAAGGTCATTTGACGGGTAAAGGGCACTATCACCTAAGATTGACGTCCGGATATTTCGACTGCATGATTTTATTAGGTGATAGACCAAGATCAGGATGACCTTGACAACATGACTGAGGATATAAAAATATGATGATCACCTTGCGAATATCAGGTTTGACCAAAACTTTAACTGTGCATAACTTCCACATATGGACGAATTTTCAAGTGATGTAAAAGGGAAACCTGCATGGAATTTCAAGCTCTTTCTAAATATGAGGTCATAGAAACAAAATATGAAATTTGACAAACTGACCTCATGATGATGACCTACCTCATCCTGACTTTCATGATGATGATGCACCTGACTCATTTTTACCAAACCACCAGAAAACAGACAACACAAGCCAAGCCAAAAAGTTGGGTCCCTGATTTGCCAAGTTAAAATGGGGCATGTTGTGTAACCACACAACAGGATTCAAAACTTTGTTCTTATACCACTTGGTGTAGTCATGGTTGGAGGGTTCACAGAGCGAACTGTCTAAACCATGCAGCTAGAGTAAACATAACAAAAACAACACAAATGTAGAATGTAATGGAAGATTCAAATGCTCAATTTATCATATATTCATAATGCTTATATGCCAGCAACATGCGGGCTACAATCAAAGGGCTCATAGGCTTGACTTCCAGTTACAATAGATATTGCTTTGAAGCACATTTCTAAAACAAAAACATCTAAGCTAAACTATCTAAATCATATTGTAGAACTACTTATCAAGAATTAAATTCATACTACTCTAAGAGATCTATATATATCATCTGCAAGCTTCAAAAATCCTCCACGTCAGCCAAGAAAGGTTACAAACTCCAATGAAGGAATGTAATGTGTAGAAACAAATAAGTCAGCCTTAAACAACTGGTAATGCTCTACAAATGCATGAATCAAGGTGTGGTCCTCAAGGAAGGTCTATTTGATCATTATGTGCTATGTGATATGTTTCATTAGGCTCCACAAGTCACAAAAGTGTTCTGCAAACCTTCTCCTTCAACTAACTATCTAAATGCTTTGCTCTGTGAGAACTGATGATCTTCTAATAGCGATAACTTTTAGCAGAAAAGTCCAAATGACCTAAAATTTGGATATGATGTAGATGATGATGTGTAGATGCTAATTCTTTCTCTACGAGCTTTGATACAAAGATGTGGTAAAATGCGGTACAAAATGTTGAAACTGCAACTGACTAAACTGAACTGGAAATGAAAGAAAAGGAAAAATGTAAAATATTTTTAGTTGATGCAAGGTTGTTCCGCAACCTGGGATGCTCCTACATCACAAGGTAGCAAGTTTGTCAAGGAGTATATAGAAGAGTTTTATAAGATTACTATCAAGATAGGCCATGCAAAGGCCAACAAGGAGAAGGTAGCCCATTACATTAATGGGTTGAGGCCAAGTATTCAAGAGGAGTTGAGCCTGGTTAGAATGACCACCATAGAAGATGCATACCAGTTTTCCCTGAAGGTGTAACAGAAGCTGAGTAAAAGATTCAAAAGAAAGAAAAGAGTAAGAGGTCAAGGCGGAAGGATTGGTGGAAGATTTTATGGAGGCTAAAATGAAGATCAAAAGAAAAGTGAATAAGCTAGCACTAGTCAAAATCAGAGAAGAGATAATTTCTACTGCCCTCATGACCAAAATAATGGTGACCAAAGAGGAAGAGGAAGAGGCCGACTTGGGAAAGGACTTGGAAGAGGAGGTTTTAGAGGAACCTATTTCCAATGTGGATAAGAAGGGCATCGAGCATACGAGTGTCTGCAACATCAAGGAAGGACAAATAGAAGACCTAAAGGTAATGCATGAGTTGCACATGTAGATGAAGATGCACAGTCTAAGAATTCTAAAGATGCTGAAAGGTGAGAAACCATTTTTGTTAGAAGGACCAAGTATTGAATGAGGAGAAAGAGCTAGATCAGAGGAAGAGTTTATTTCACACAAGGTGCAAATGTGAAGGTAAGTGTTGTGATATTATTATTGACAGTGGAAGCACTAACAATCTTGTTTTAGAGGAGATGGTTAACAAGTTGAAGTTGACAAGAAGAAGGTGTCCACATTCATATCAGATTACATGGTTGCAAAATGACCATAGAGCTTTGGTCAATGATCAGTGTTTAGTTAAGTTCAATATTAGAGACTACCATGATAAGGTGATGTGTGCCATCATATTGATGGATGCATATCATATGCTATTGGGGAGGTTGTGACAGTATGATAGATGCGTTGTCCATGATGGTCATGCAAACACCTATTCTCTAACAAAGGATGGAGTTCTTCATAAGTTGAAACCCTTGAAGGATGTGGAAGAAAAGGTATGTAATACTACCAAAATTTGCTAGGTAGATGGTAGGATATTTTTGTAGGGGTATGAAGCACGAGTGTCATTACTTTGCGTTGTTTCCTAAGATCAACTAGGAGAAATGTGAAGATGTACTAGCAAAGTTCTCTAATATGTTGGAAGAATTTCAAAATATTGTCTCTAATAATGTACTAGAAGGTTTACCATTGGTGAGGAAGATAAGTCACCAAATGGATTTTATACCAGGAACCAGTTTGCCAAATAAGGCATCCCATAGAATGACTTTTGTAGAGAATAAAGAGTTGAATAGACAAGTTCATGAGTTGTTAAGGAAGGGACTGATAAGAGAGAGCCTAAGTCCATTTATAGTACCTATAGTACTACCATCAAAGAAAGATGGAGAGTGGAGAATGTGTATAGATTCTTGAGCCATCAACAAGATCATAATCAAGTACAAATTTCCATTGCCCGGAATGGATGACATAATGGATTGTTTGAGTGGAGCCAAGTACTTTATGAAGAATGATATGAAGAGAGGGTATCACCAGATCTAAATCAGAGAAGGAGATGAATGGAAGATAGCTTTCAAGACAAAGGAAGGTTTGTATGAGTGGTTAGTCATACCATTTGGGCTAACCAATGCACCGAACACATTCATGCAACTCATGAACAAGGTATTGAAAGAGTTTTTGGGAAATTTTGTTATTGTTTATTTAGATAACATTTTGATTTTCAGTAAGACTTGGGATGAGCATCTGATGCATATCAGAAGAGTTTTAAAGAAGTTGAGGGAGGAGAAGTTGTTGATTAATCTGAAGAATTGTAGTTTTGCAAAGAAGGACTTGGTATGCCTAGGATGTTGTCTCAGAGGAAGGTCTTAAGATGGACCCAAAAAAAATAAGGGCTATCATCGAATGGCCCATGCCAAGGAGTGCTACAAAGGTATGATCTTTTCATGGTTTGGTAAGTTTTTATAGAAAATCTATTAGGAATTTTAGTAGCATTTGTAAACACCTAAATGAGACAATGAGAGGGGATAGAAAAGAGTTTAAATGGACTACAAGAGTAGCCAAGAGATTTGATACATTTAAGTAGAAAGTCATTGAGCAATTTGTTTTAGAACTTCCAAATTTCAATAAGGTATTTTAGGTAGATTGCGATGCTAGTGACAGTGTCATAGGAGCTGTTTTGAGCCAAGAAGGTAAGCCATTGCCTATTTTAGTGAGAATCTTAATGATGCCAAGAAAAAGTATTTTGTTTATGATTAGGAGTTTTATGCTATAGTTCAGGCTTTAAAGAAATGGAGACATTATTTGTTGCCAAAAGAGTTTGTTTTATATACTTGTCATCATGCTTTACAATATCTTAATAGTCAATGGAAGTTGAACCAGAGGCACTTAAAATGGGTTGAATTTTTTGTAGAGTTATACTTTTTTTTGAAACACAGGAGTGGAAGATCAAACAGAGTTGTAGATGCCTTAAGCAAAAGGTAAAATTTGCTAACATAAATAAAGATAGAGATTTTTGGGTTCGATGGGTGCAAAAGTTTGTATCTTGAAGACCTAGATTTTGCAGAGGCTTGGAAAGCTTGTCTGGAACCTATTACTTTGGATAGAACAAAATGGTTGGATTTCATAATCCAAGATGGCATGTTTTTTAGAGGAAGCATGCTGTGCATTCTGAGGAGTTCCATGAGACAAAACTTGATTAAGGAGAAGCATAGTGGGGGATTAGCTAGACACTTTGGTCGAGATAAGACCATTGCTATTATTAATGAGCATTATTTTTGGCCACAGTTGCAGTAGGATGTGAGTAAATTCATGCAGAGTTACAGAGTGTGTATGATGGAAAAAGGAACAAGTCTAAATATAGGGCTATATCAGCCACTACCTATACTAGAGAATCCATGGGATGACATTAGTATTGATTTTGTTCTTGGTTTACCAAGGACACAAAGAGGACATGATTCCATTTTTGTGGTGGTGATAGATTCTCAAAGATGGCACATTGTATTCCTTTTAAGAAGACTAATTTGATGTTGTTCATATTGTAGAGTTATTTTTTAGAGAGGTGGTAAGACTACATGGTATAGCTAAGAGCATAGTTTCAGATCAAGATACCAAGTTTGTTGGTTATTTCTGTAAGACATTATGGAAGAAGTTATAGACATATTTGAAGTTTAGTTCCACACACCATCCATAGACTAATGGACAAACAGAAGTGCTAAATAGGAGTTTGGGTAACCTACTATGATGCTTAGTAGGAGATAAGCCCAAGGGATGGGATTTGATTTTACCATAGGTAGAATTTTCTTACAACAATTCTATCAATAGGAGTACAAGTAAATCAATATTTTAGATTGTTTATGGGAGTAGTCTAAGAAATACTTTAGAGTTAACGAAGATGGACAAGGGAGAAAAGACAAGTACTGAAGCTGAAGACTTTACATAACACCTAAAGAATTTGCATGAAGAGGTGAGAAAGCACATTAATAAGATGAATAATCAATACAAGGATAAAGAAGATTAGAACAAGAGATATAAGGAATTTCAGGTAGGAGATGAAGTCATGGTTCACTTGAGAAAATAGAGGTTTCCAGTTGGAACTTATAAAAAGTTAAAAATGAAGAAATTTGGACCATGTAGGGTTTTGAAGATGCAGGATTATGAAGAAGCATGATTTAGGAAATGCATATGAGGTAGAACTACTGAATGGGATCAACATTTGCATGAAGAGGTGAGAAAGCACATTAATAAGATGAATAATCAATACAAGGATAAAGAAGATCAGAACAAAAGATATAAGGAATTTTATGTAGGAGATGAAGTCATGGTTCACTTGAAAAAAGAGAGGTTTCCAGTTGGAACTTATAAAAAGCTAAAAATGAAGAAATTTGGACAATGCAGGGTTTTGGAGATGCAGGATTATGAAGAAGCATGATTTAGGAAATGCATATGAGGTAGGGCTACTGAATGGGATCAACATTTCCCTTGTGTTCAACATTTCTAATTTAACAGAATATCATGAAGGTGGAATAGAGGATGGACCAACAGATGGACAATGGAGTATTCTGACATCTACTTCAAATGAGGAGATAGAAGAGATCTTGGATAGCCATGTGGGAAGAAGTACTTAGAATAGACAATATGAAGAATATCTAGTGAAGTGGAAAGGAAGGCCTATTGAAGATTCTTCCCAGTTTTCTAGGGCAGAGGTTGACCATTTGGGGTTTTCCTCAAACACCTGAGATGTGACAAGGTCACTTCTCAAAAATTACTCTAGGTGTTTGATGCAGGAGCATCCAAAGGTGTAAGGGCAATCTTGCATCACCCAAAAACAATGATGATTCAAAATCAATGACTTTTTTTTCATTTCTTTTCAAATTTTGTATTTTTGGTTTCATAATCACTTGAATAATGTTGTAGAGCTTTCAGTTTTTCCAAACTGCTAAAAATAACAAACTACTATTTTTGGAAAGTTTACATTTGGGCACGTATGAAAGAAAAAATTTACAAGAAGCTTCATAATTAAAAAATAAGACCTTTGGTGAAGGAATCAGGAAAAGATCATTTTTGAGCTCAAAGATATTAAAGTTTTCATTTCCCAAAAAGCTCCTGAAAAAGTTTCAAAGTCAAGTTTGAGGCACTAAAAGGCTCTGTACAACCTTGGAAATGGGAAGAATTGGAAGAAAAAATTCTTAACACATAGAGAACTCCACAAGATTTTTAGCACTTCAAATGATTCATCAATCAGACACCCGGGTCAAAAGTTATGGCTCCTAAAAGTTGACCTATTTTTGGAGGAGATGCAAATTTTGAAATTTGGCTAGAGGCCGCCAAAAAGGGCTATTTATGACCATTTTTGGGAATCCTTTGTAGTAGTAGAGATAAGGGGGAAAGTGTAGAGTTAGGAAAACACAAGAAAATAGAAACCCTAGTAGATTTGGGTTTACAGAATGCAGAAGGTTCCAAAGTCTAGAGATAGGAAGTTGTAATGTGTTGCAACCTATGGATGATTCATCCTCTGATTGTATTTGAGATTTTGTAATGTAACGTGTTTTCCAAATCAATAAAAGAACATTCTTATTTTTTGTGTGAAATTTTTATTGTTGTGTGTTTATGATTTACCCCCTTCATCAAAGGTGAGGTTGTAATTCATTTTGTCCTTTATCCTTGACTATGTCTATTGATATATTATCACTTTAATTGGTCATATAGGTTATGATTCTCCTTTCAACAAATAAGGATTTATGTCATCAAATTTCATTGGAATATAACCATTATATGCTATTTGGAAACAATTTATGCCATATTTGGTATCCTAATAGATTAAGAGTGAGGAAAATTCCATATTCAATGTCTTCCTACTATTGGCCAAGTAGCATAGGATAGTGATTGCCAACTATTTGAATGACGTATGATGTTTATTTTTTTGTATTATATTTTATAATCTAATTAATTCAAAATTATTCCAATATGATAGAATTATAATATTCTTATAAGCAAATCAAAACCTTTTGAAAGTGCCTATTTTGTAGAAGTTGTGCTTCTTTTCATACATCAAAAGTCCTTTATAAAAATCAAACATGTCTTTTAACATGATGGAAATAGTCATAAGTCATGACCCTAGTTGCCCATCTTATTCAGATTCATTTTCCTAAACACTGCTATCATTTTAAAACACCCCTACTAGCTTACTACGTGCAAGATGTTGAATATGATAGTACCTAGAACTAGGTCAAAACTTTAATGACACTCACAATGTAAGAAGATGGTACACTATTGACCAAATCTTTCTTGACAAATGAATCATAATTTACTACTCATAAAAATGGCTTTAGAAATCTTCCATTTGATTCTACCCTATTATAAAGTCAAATTAAGTAAATTTCTAAATTGTTCAAGACTAATGAAAATAACATAATCAGTAGACTCTTCATGATCATAGACTATAATACTTTACGTAGATTCTTGAACTAGTATGCGAATGTATGGAGAGAACAATTCAAGTACCCAAATAACATTACTCAACTTATAGATAGTATTCACATCCATCTTTCAAGAGAAATTTATTCATCTTTGCAAACAAGGATTAAATCATCCTTGACTACAACATAACTTCAATCAATATGGTGTCTTGTTTGATTTCTTAGGCATTGAATGGTTCTATGTCATCAAACTACATTCATGTTCCACCTTTGGCATACCTTTGAACTATCAAATATTAGCTATTTGTTATCAATGTTGATGACCATCAAAAAGTGTTAGCGAAGAATTTGTTTCAGTTATAATTATTTTTTTGGTTTATAGTAAGATTTAGGAGGGTCATATCAAGTGTGTGGAATAGGTTCTTAAAATTTAATTTTACTAGAATTAACAGTTTGGTTGTAATTAGCTACCTATCCCTTTGTCTTCAATTTGCACATAGGTATGGAGGATGCTAGTAAAGGTTGGGGAGTTAGGATTTACACCCACCAATTGTATTTTCTTAAAATATTCTAAGGACTTTTCAACAAACCCATTTCAAACATATCTCAAAATCATGAAATTCCATGAGACCACATTTTTTTTAGGCATTTTATGAAACAATTCATGTACCTTGTCTACACTTCCACTTTTTGCATGCATGTCTACTAGGGCACTTGCAACTACAAAATCTAACAAAAATTCCCCTTCCATTATGCTTTGATGGATGTCCATTCATTATTATTAGAGATCTGACATGCTACACATTATTATAGTACAAGCCTATTTTTATATTACTTCATTTAGCTTCACCAATAATCTCCACAAGAACATCAAGTCCATGTCTCATAAAAATTTCTCTTAAAACAATCTTGGAGTTAAATTTTGTTGCAATGTGGTAATCAACACATACTAAAATGTTTTCAAAAAACCCTAATAGTTATTCCATGGGGCATGTTTATCAAACTAAATGTAATTACCAACTTTTTAGTATGGTGGTAGAGAAATTAATTATTTTTTTCCTACATGCAAATGTCTTATTTATCATTGATCCTCAAGACACTATGCATAAGATGTGAATTTGTTAATTTATTTCGACTATTTGTCTTTATATCATTGATCAACAATATTACTTGGGCCATTAACCAAATAAAATCAGGTGTAACTTATCTCTTTGTTAGGCACTTAGCCATTGGTCAAAAATTGCTCCACAATTATTGTTAGATCCATTTTCCTTAATGCCATCTCTCTCCTCCATTTCATAAAAAAGTTGGCATTTGATTAATGAATAGTGTGATGGGCACAAACCTATCATGACTTGGTTTCAATGTCTTTTTTCACCTATTATTTCTTGTTTTATGCCCATTTTGGCAAGTGTCAAATTTAAAATGATAGGTAAAAGTTCTTACATACAACATAACAACATGAGACTTGTTAGCATGGCAAGATCTAGATACATTAAATTTTCATTTGATTTATTGATTCAATCTTATTAAAGTTTCTAATACAAATCTTAGTTTTGTAATAAAGATATTTTAAAGGGACAATGCTTGATCTAAGATTAAATTGGAAGCTTACAATGTTAATTTCAAGTGTTCACTATTGCTATCTTTCTACAAATTGAGGTGAATCTTTATTTGAGGTTTGGAAGATACAAATCCATTTGTGCATATCCTTCAATCATTATAGTCCAAAAGAACACATCTCCTTGAGGCATTATATCAAACAATTCATATGCCTTATTTATAGTTTGATCCAATATTTTCCACAAGAGCTAAAGTGTTAGAATAAAAATCATTAAAAGATGTGATAATATCAAGTATTTAACTCATAGTTTGATTCATCAACAAACAAAGGCTATAGTGTTGTTGTTCATGGGTAAGGGAAATGCTCAACATTTTGATGAGGTGGTATCCTCTCCTACCACTACCTCAAATGATTCAAACCCTCTAATTTACTAATAGGATTAAGAAGTGTTTTAAACCCCAAATAGTCCACATTTAATTCCTTCTCAAACTAGAAGTATTAGGGTTACCAATTTCTCTCATCCCCCCAAAAAGTTATTTTTTTGGATATATTTCATCAAACCCAATCTCTCAATTATATTAATTAAATTAAAAGTGTCATGTTGACATGCACATATATGATAAAACTTGATTAAACTTGACCATAATTCCTAATAATGAGAGAGAAATGTGTTGGAGCCATACTAATTATTTTCAGAGGTTCTAATCTTTTTTCCTCAAGCTTATGTCATTAGGTTGATAGACTTCTATGTTTAGGGTTCTTTGCAAATTCTAGGAAACACTAAAACCCTAAACCCCCGTGCCAAAGTGAAATGTGAAGGTCAAAATCATTATATTTCTTCAGTGACCTCCTATCCCCATTACCTATGGTTTAAGTTTCCCTCTTATGTCCCCCTTAATACATTGTCTAACTCGCCCCTTGCCAAGTAATTACCTTTTCCAACCCGCACCCTAAAAATCTTTATTTTAGTTGCCAAGGTCACATCCTACTAACTCTTTGTTGACAGGTGGTGATATATGGTTTCATTTCTGCCTTTTCACCAGCAATAAAATATTGACAAAATTGGCACCTATGGAATTAAAGAATGAGTGACAGCTATTTGATGACTCTCAAGGATGGCAAGCAATGGGCCCAGAATAGATGCAAGAGGTTTTCTTTATATTTCTGTCATTCCACCGTGCTTCACCAAGAGGACCTTTTGGGTGAATGTGGAATTGTGAAATAAGGTGCCAACTCATATAAACCATTTCTATTTTCTGCAAAAAGCAATAATGGTGGGCCCTGTCGAGAGTAGGGGCAATCTTAATTGTTTCTGCCATTCTGTCAAACTTTATTCCATAGTCCCAACTAGTATTTGCGGAATAGTGGGAATCTTGACATATGGCATTCTAAAGGGCTAGGACTGGTGCATTAAGTAGTAAGAATATGATGTGTCATTATCTTATAGACATGGCCACCTACTGGAGAGTTGTCCTAAATTTCATTTAGTTGATTTGAAGGTTGTCCGTCATTCCACCAGGATCATATCTCTAGTCATACCTCTCACCTGTGGAACTACAGAATATGGTCTTAATTACACTTAAGGGGAGATATTTTCTTGAGATCATGGTTAGGAGGACTTCCCAGGTGGCAAGTCATTATTAGGAAAGAAAAGCATCATTCTCTTAACTCATCAAGGACCAAATCAGAACTGTTCAAATCAAGCCAGCTAAAATCAAGATCAACGACTAGAATTTAAAAGTATTCCAGGGAGATGTGTTGGCATTGATCTGATAGTGTTTCATTACAAACATTAACTACTCAAGCATGTGCAAAGTCTCCATCGCAGCCACCAGACAGGAATTTATTAATAGAAAGATTTGGCTTATGCAGGCTGGACCTTTAGAAATCCATGCTTCTACCTAGATTGACATTTTATCTGCTACGTGATGAAATTTGACATGATGACAGTGCTAAATTGAGGAAACCAAGACAACTGACCTGGCATGATTTAATGCAATAAGTGATGTTCCCAGTTATGTACAATTATGAAATCCAATCTTCCAATTCATTTGTGGTAATCTTCATAGGATTTCCATTTATGACTGAAATGACCTGAAGTGACTTAAATTAATTGGACAAAGATGTGTGTATGTATGCTGCATCCTAAAAATTCTATAAATAGACAAGTGCTGGTGTTACCCCGTATACTATTTGAAACATGTTCTAACAGTATGGCTTTCCCCTGTTCCTATGTGTTCTATGCGCTCCCCTATTCTATTGGTATTTCTTCCTTTTTCTCATGGCTATCAATCTAGCCTTATAGAATTAGAAAGACCTAGAATTATCTCCTCTCGAATAGGTGGCACAGGTAAAATTAGAGATTAGTAGCAACGTCCATTGAACCTCTGTGATTTCTTCTTCGGTCTCTTATCTCATCTGATAACTTGGGTCCTGAGGGTTTGTCTCCCAGCTCTAGAAGTTCCTTATTTCTGTGAGTTGGTAGATTCTTTTCTAGGGTAGAGAATCTTTTTAGCTTCCTCTACCCCTCCCCTACATCTAATTTTCCTAACAGGGCATCAACTCTAGGTGTAGTGAGACTCCCCACCAGGATGATGCAGATAATGGATAAGAGGAGAATTGTTGTTGTTGCTATTGTTCCCTTGGCTTGGCTCCCTATACTTTTGAGGCCATCCAGGTGTGAATTCCCCAAGTTTTTGCTCTGTTGAAGTTGCATGACACTTCCTGACTTGGAGGGAAAAATCACACTCGTGTAATGGAACTCAGAAATAGTGAAGGAGATTATGTCATCTTGGGTTTCCTTTTGATATTGTTCCTTGCATGTTTTCTCATCCCTTGCTGTGCGGTTTGGAAAGGTAGAGAAGTGAAGGCTCTCATTAAGTACTTGATGGCATTTGAGGAGTGCCTGGCTCTAACAGTATCTGATAATGCATCCATCATCAAAGGTCCAACTCCTTTTCCTGCCAACATGGAAGATGAACATACAATTGCGATACGGTTACACTGGCCTCTTCTCACAACTAAATCTTTTGGTTACTGAGAAGTTGTAACTTCTTTTAACTTAAGCCTCAAGCTTGTCTACTCCCTTATCTTTATAAAAGGGAATTCAGGGCTTGTGAAAAAAACATTGGTTTGAGGTCATATCTTCAGACTTAGTCTAAAATGTGAGATTAATCTGATTAGGGAGGAATTGTAAATATTTTGTAAATTCTGTAATGAATTAGTCATACATTTCTAAGTTTTCATTCTGAGTTTTAAGATGTCTTTATAGATCTGCAAAGGCTATGTTATAATTTTGGAATAGTTTACTTTATAGCTTCTTTTGAGTCTTCAGAGTATACTGTCTCCTACTTTATGTATACAATTCTACATTTATTAATATATTTGATTGAGGATCGGGTTTATTCATCGCCACAATTTTTCCTATGTTGTATATTTTTCTTGCAGCATTCGCTCAAGTAGTGAAATAATTGGCTACCTGAGGATATAGAATGTATTTGAGGTTTATAGGGATAACTATGTATGGTAGACTTCAAGACTAGTAGAGTGTTTTAATGTAAGGCATTACTACATCTTTATAGTAAACTAAGTTTTATTATATCACAGTCCTTTGGATGTTTATGTTCTTGACTCTATGGCCCTTGGATTGGCACTGGTCTGTTCTAGAATATTATACTGAGCTTACATCCTTCTAATCACCCTCATCATTATTACAAATAAATCAACGTATTTTCCCTTTCAACAATAGGTGTTAGAAGTTAATATTATTTTACATGTTCCTCTGCAAAGAAATAGAATAAACGCTTAAGAAACTAGCCCATCTTTTCACTTTATCAAACGTTCTTTAAGCAGTCTTATGGGAACATATCTGTCATTGGAGTAGTGTTGTTAAACAAATATTTCATGAACCCCACCCATTCGAATAGAACACTATCTTCTCCAAAAGGGAAGGATATCCAAAAAGAAATAGGAACACTCTCCTTGGTCTCACAGAGCCTAAAGTGCATAAGAAAGAGGGATTGAACACCCCTATTTCCTGTTCGTTGGCCAATCCCTCAAGGCAGGTTAGTTATTAAAGAATGGCTATCCTATAGACCTGTGTGCTCTGTTGGAAACAAGGAAAATAACTCAGAGGGGGGGTGAATTAGTTATCTTAAATATCTTAACTTTCTTTTGTTCTTTAATATTAGTGTAGCATCAAAACACAAGATCATACATAATCATGAGAGCAGAAATAAAATCAACAGATATAACACAAGGATTTTTACGTGGAAAACCCTGTTAAGGGAAAAACCATGGGGTGACTAACCCAAGATTATATTCTCTATTAAAAGAATAAGAAGTACAAAATGGCACTTGCCAATTAGGGCTCACTGCTTGAGCACACTGCTCACAAGAGGCACACTGCCTACAAGAGACTCACTATCTACAATGTTTATAGAAGGTAACCAAGTGTTTGAACTGATAAGAGGAATCTACATATGCTAAGGTTTAGTTCCGGTTAGGCTCAATATACTGATCTACTGCACTTCATTCTTCCTCTACTTTAGTGTTGTTGTTCTGTCACATACCGGACTTGTATTGCTACTTCCACACTTATCTCTGCCTTTCCTCACACACTATACACTTCAACATCTATCTTCATACTGAAATCCATCTGGTATATATATCCACATCAAGGATTTCAACATCTTTCTAGTCGGTAACTGGAATACTCAAGATATTTTCTAAACACTGATCTGTCGGCTGAATCCATGCTTAATATGCAATGTGTATCAAAAAAATAGATATAGAAGTCGTCAATTTAGTAGGCCAACCATGTATGATCCCTCAAATAGCTTGATCACCATCAATTTCTCATTCGGATTGAAGTCTAATGCTCTAATGGTCAGTTCTTCCTCAGTCTACTCTACCTGTCAGGAACCCAACACTTAGATGCTCATATCTTTTCACACTTTCATCATCGGAAGCTCAATCTCTGGAATGTAGCAATCATGGTACTCCTTTTGACTTTCCAAAGTCTGCACTTTGATGAGATACATCCTCTAAGAGATCCAGACCTAATTGTCAGACCTTGTTGCATGCTCTGTTCTTATTTACCAGACCAAAACACTCTTCAATCTGACTTCCGGTATAGACATACTATGTCCTATAGATGTGTGGGATAAACTTTGTTGCCACCAATGACAACACTCATGAAGCCACACAGTGTCTCTTGCCAACAATCTCCCCCTTTGGCATTGATGGCAACACTTAGTGAAAAATGACTAAATGTCGTAGCAAACTCCCCCTTGGCTGATGCTCTGTCTTATGTACACTTTTACTTTAGCTCCCCCTTATCTAGATTCCACATTTTTCACTACTCCTCACTCCCCTTTTAACATCAATGGCAAAGAGTGAAATTCTCACACCAAAATTTATATACGTTATACTTACATATACTGAAGTATATCCACAAAAGTGGTCTTCAACTGGACAAATTCTGTTGCCCAACTTTGCTTCATCCTGTCCAAAATTGAGATATGACCACTCAACAAAAATACAAAAGCTTCTGCCCTTCTTAAGTATGTCAGATCACTAGTTTGGGCTATGGTCTGTGCATATAGTTGAGGCCTCATGCATTGCCTCTAACTTAGGGATAATTATCCCTCTTAGTTCACTCATCTTGCTTATTCTATTCTTCTTCTCCTTTTCAAGCCTCTTTATTTCATTTATAGTGGCAATAGCCTGGCAATCTTGATTCATTATGGATGAGGTAAGAGGATCAAAATTCTAAGATAAACTTGATAGTTTACTCTCTTGTTCTTCCACCTTCTTTTCAATGTCTTCTATCACTGTGGACCAAGATAGAAAAAATTTATACATTTCTCCGCCATCTTTAAGAGCATTTTCTAGGCTCTTTATCCCAATATCTAGGGTCCTCCTATCATTAGTTATGAGTCCCTGCACTTCAGTGAATCTCTTTCCCAAAAATTCTTTCTGGACTTTCTCTTCTGCCAATTTCTCCAAAGAAGCAAAATGGGTACTAACAAAGTTAACCAAAGATTTCAAGTTATCGAATGGAGAGGCCAAAGGATCCTTTTGGAAGGATGGCATGATCTTCTCCAGCATCCCAGATGTAATCTCTATTAGCTCATAGTCTTCTATGTGAGACTTCAGAAGCTTCTCTTTTTCTTTAGCTTGGGCAAAAGATGTTATCTTCATTGTCTGGACCAGAGAGAGGGAATCAAAATTGAGTGGTCCTTGAAAGAGTTCTAGTTCATCTAACTCCATCATCTCTTTGTTCAAGAATTTCTTCACTGCCTTTGCAGTGTCTCTTGTCGGAGACTGAGTCTTTTCTTTTAGAATCTCTGAGCTATCATCAGAGATCTTCTCTATTTTCTCTTCTTCTCTTCCCTTTACCCCTTCTTCTTGACTCACTTTTTCTTCTTTTCTTCCTTCTCCTTTGGCTCCTGAGTCTGGAATGTCTACATTAGGATCTGGAGGAGAGATGTTGACTTCTTCATGGACTTCCTTTTTCAGAACAAAGGAATCCAAGTCCTTAGACTTCTCCTCATCTAACTCTTTTGGCTCTTCTGCATTTTTCTCAGTAGATTCTTCTTTGATGTATCTAATCCTTCAACATCCATGGTAGAAGGTTCTTCATCTATTTCCTCTATAACAAGAAGATTGAATCTCTTGAAGGCATTCTGGAGGATGTCTTCTATTTCTTTTGCCAACAAATCAGTCTCTCCAAGCATGAGTTTGTTCATTCTTGCTTTGCTTCGGAACTCATCCTTGCAGTCCTTAAAGATCATGTTCATTTGTTTTGGAGTAATGGAAGGATAGAGCTAAATTGCAATTTGTTCCTGGATCTCTAGGTCCTTTGCCTTGGCATTCTCCTTTCTTAGTTCCAGCACCTTCTCTAGACTTTTGGGAATTAGAGAGATCATTTCAATGAATTCTTTATTATAAATGTTTAGGTACTTAACTGTAGCTTCTTCCAAGATCCTTTTATCTGTGTCACTATACTCATCATAAAATTCTATCATTGGTTGCAGATTCCCATCCACAGTGACTGCCTTGATGACATCATCAATAGAGAGAGTAGGCCTTTCAACAAATTCTTCTGCCTCTTCTTCTTTATTTTTACCGGCTAAGGATTCCCTGGATGTTTTCTTCTTTTTCTTCATTTTCTTTACTTCCTCATCCAACTCTGTTTCTTCATCATCCTTTTGGCTTGTGTATGACCTTGTGGCCTTTGTTTTTGTTCTCTTTTCTCCCTTTCTAGATGTATTGACTTCCATTTTCGAGGCTTTTGGTCTCTTAGAGGTGGCAGGTGTAGAGCTCTTGGAGGATCTAGTCCGGGAGGAGGCTTGTACCTGAACACTTTCCTTTTATGATTCTTGTTTCTCTTTCTCCACTCTTTCTATTTCTCTCTATTTGCATCAACTGCCTCCTTTGATATGTCATATCTTTTGGTAACTTCCTCTACTTCTCTTCTCACCTTTCTTTTCATCTCTGGTTGTCTCAGTTCAACATGTATTTTCACACTTAATTCTTGAAAGGTTCCAAACCTTTTTGCCTCAAGGTCCTTAGGCTGACTCAGCAAGTGTTGGATAGGCATCTCTAAGATTTTCTCATCTACCTCATAGCCCATTGGCATAATCTAGACTGTTCTGGGCTCCACTCCCTCCATTAGGCATTGATCAGTGTCTACCATGAAACACATTGTATCCTTGTCTTTTTCAACTATAGATTGGGGGATTCTTTCTCTGGCCTGCATCATACTTTGGAAGTTCTTGAAGTATCCCCAGAGTGCTGTACTTTGAGCCTTGGCATCACCAAGCCCATACATATAATCTTTGATTTGTATGGTAATCGGTTAGTCATTTTTCCATACCCAACCACTTGGTCCAGGTAGCTCATTCATATAGTAAAAGAAGAGACATAGTATTAGGCCACCATACTTAAATGAATTCTTATCCTTCTTTATCTTCTGCAGGTTTTCTAACATTTGGCTCAGAAGAAGGTCGCATAGATCATAATCTGTATTTTCCCTTAGCATCTGATATGTAGTGTATATTGCAGTTTCAGACACAAAATTCTCCCTGCTAGTGTGATATATTTTATAGCCAATTATCATAGAGGAAAATTTGATATCGAGATCTATGATATCTTCTATTGTCATTTCTCTCTTCTCAAACTTTGATCTGGTAGCCCCACTTACTATCTGGTTCTTGACAGATTTAGGAGCAGGCAACCCATCAGACAAGTGCAATCTGGTTACTGCCCTAATGGCATCTTTTGTTATCTTGAATGGCCTCATCAACCATATGAAGTTGTCATGTATTCTACTAAGAACATACCAGACCCATTCATCTTCTGTAAAATAGGGAAAGTGGATGCAATGTCCAAAATGTTTGTCCCAGAGGGCATTGTATTGAGGTTTAAGTTCAAACATTTCATCTATTAATTGTTTGTGATAGATATCCATCAGCTTGGATTCCTCAAATTCCTCAATATTGGCATGTATGTACACCCTAACATCTTCTACGTGCAAAACCCCATGTGGAATGCTAGAGAAGGTGCCTAAGGGATCAACTTCTAGGGATTTGTAGGGGTGTTTCTTGAACTTTGGGCGCAGCCTATCAGTGATCTTAACAACATTTGGAGTAGCCATCTTCAAAAGATTCAGAGAGAGATATTCAAAAATGAAAATACCTTTTTACGCTTCTAGGGTTCACAAAATGAGTTGAGAAGATCACTGGTTGAATCAGATTCTGTGGTTGATCTTTGAGAAGGTTGAAACAATCTTGATGCAGAGCTCTTCCTTTCTTCTTCTTGAATACAAATGTGCAAATGATGAATAAAGAAACCCTTTTATCTCTGCGCAAACCCTAATTTCCTATTACAATAAATGCACAACTTAAGTTATTCTAGTTCCCTTGTTCTTCCTTGTTCTAAGAGAGATCTTTCCAAATCATTGAGGTGCACTTGGAATCAATTTTAGTGATAATTGACAATGTATCTCCTCTCCTCCAATCGAGCCATTTATCCACAGATCAAGATATTTCAATTTTGAATCATACCGGATCTAACTGTGAGAATCCTGCTTTTACCGGATGGCTGTCAAACCAGATCAATCTTGGATGATTAAACTCTTCAAAACTCCTTGCAGATCTTTCATATTTTTACCGAGGGTTATTTAGATATTTCTCTGAGAACCCTTTAATCCGCAACATTCCATGTGCCAAATTTAGGCACCAATTGACTGGCTGGGGGAATTTACTTTCCTTTGTGACTCCCCCTGAGCCAGAGTTTATTTGTTTTAATTTTTGGAAGAATTATCAATACCAGATTCTGGTGCAGATCCATCCCCAACATTTTATGTATTCCTCTTCACCCAAATCTTGTTCATCTCCCTTTGAACTTCATCCGCATTTACTTTTCCTTTTCCTTTATCTTGATTTTAATTATGATGCACCGGACCCTTTTTATCCTGATTCTTACTTCTACAGAATTTGGCAATATGATCAGATCTATTGTAATTGTAGAAAACAACATTTATTTGCATATTTGTCTGATATCCTCTTGATCTGCATTGATTAGCCATATGTCCCATTCTATTGCATGCAAAGCATCTACCATTGAATGAATTGTTTATTTGCATATTTCTACATTCATGAGATTTGTGACCATACCTTTTGCAGTTGAAACACTATCTGGAGAAGGATGAATTAGTCTAATTCATTCTTCTTCTACACTGAGTTGCTTTATGACTAAAGTTGTTGCAATTGTACCAGTATCCATTGAATGATGGATATCTTTGAGCATTTGGTTGCCTTACCAGAGGTCTTCTAGGCCTGTTTCTTTGATTTCCTGATCCTGAGTTCTTCTGATCGGATCTGGAGCTTTCACCTTTCTCATAACCCAAACCACGCTTGTCATCTACCCTCTTTTGTCTTTCAAGAAGAACTTCAAGTTGAGCTGAACTTATCTTGAATTTTTCTTTGTATTGATTTGCTATTTGAAGATCTTGTTTAAGAGTGTCTATCTGATTCTCAAGTTGTTCTTCATTATCTCTATCTTCTTCAAGATTAGATTCTAATGCCTGATTATTCTATCTATTTTGTGGCATCCCTCTAACTTCTCCTTGAGAGATTGTTTTAGATTATCTTCAATTTTTCTTTTCTGTTCAATTTCTTGGGTGAATCTCAGAACCCCTAATTCCATTTCATGCCTTACCATAATGACCTCTTTTGATAGCTTCTCACATAGCTTGTTTTTCTCATTCAAATCTTCATTAGTAACATTGGCTTCACTTTGACTTGCTAATTATTGAAGTACTTCCTTTCTCTTTTTCACAGAGATCCTCAGTTTTTCTTTTAGCCTATTTATGAAATCATCAGCTTGTTTAAGTCTTTCTCTCAGGTTATTGACTTCAGATTGAGATTGCTCAAGATCATCTAGGGCAGACTGAAGTTGTTCCTTCATACCATACATATCCATTGAGATTCCCAGATCTTCCTCAAGCTGTTAGGCTCTATTTAGAGGAACTTAGCTCTGATACCAATTGTTGGAAACAAGGCAGATAACTGAGAGGGGGGGTGAATTAGTTATCTTAAATATCTTAACTTTCTTTTGTTCTTTAATATTAGTGCAGCATCAAAACACAAGAGCATACATAATCATGAGAGCAGAAATAAAATCAACACATATAACACAAGGATTTTTATGTGGAAAACCCTGTTAAGGGAAAAACCATGAGGTGACTAACCCAAGATTGTATTCTCTATTAAAAGAATAAGAAGTACAAAATGACATTTTCCAATTAGGGCTCACTGCCCGAGCACACTGCTCACAAGAGGCACACTGCCTACAAGCAACTCACTTTCTACAATGTTTATAGAAGGTAACCAAGTGTTTGAACTGATAAGAGGCATCTACATATGCTAAAGATTAGTTCTGGTTAGGCTCAATATATTGATCTACTACACTTCATTCTCCCTCTGCTTTAGTGCTGTTGTTCTGTCACATACCGGACTTGTATTGCTGCTTCCACACTTATCTCTACCTTTCCTCACATACTATACACTTCAACATCTATCTTCATACCGAAATCCATCTAGTATATATATCCACATCAAGGATTTCAACATCTTTCTAGTCGGCAACTGGAATACTCAAGATATTTTCTAAACATTAATCTGTTGGCTGAATCCATGCTTAATATGCAATGTGTATCAAAAACAAAGACATAGAAGTCATCAATCATGTCAACCAACCATGTATGATCCCTCAAATAGCTTGATCACCATCAATTTCTCATCCGGATTGAAGTCTGATGCTCTGACGGTCAGTTCTTCCTTAGTCTACTCTACCTGTCAAGAACCTAACACTTAGATGCTCATATCTTTTCACTCTTTCATCACCAGAGGCTCAATCTCTAGAATGTAGCAATCATGGTACTCCTCTTGACTTCCCAAAGTCCACACTTTGCTGAGATACATCCTCTAAGAGATCCAGACCTGATTGTTAGACCTTGCTGCATACTCTGTTCTTATTCACCAGACCAAAACACTCTTCAATCTGACTTCCAGTATAGACATACTATGTGCTGCGGATGTGTGGGATAAACTTTGTTGCCATCAATGACAACACTCATGAAGCCACACAGTGTCTCTTGCCAACATGTTCTTCCTTGAGATCAGGTTGGGAATTTAAAACAACCAACAAATTGATGACTCTACTAGGGACTGAAATAAGAACTATGTCTTATCCTAAAAAATTTTATTCCCTTAATTATTGCGAACATTCTTGAAGCTCATGATCAAGAATATTTTGGCCATTTGAGCCACTCACAGATGTATGACTCTATTTGAAAATGAAGATGAAATTAGGTTTTCTCCTAAAAGGTCTCAGCTAGATAATTTCCCTAAATATTTAAGGGTTAGAGGTTAGATTTTCATGTTTCTTACAGAAGAGGATTGGTGACTCTAACATGTGTTTTCATGTAAAGTTAAGATAGATACAAAAGCTAAGGCATCAAGTTTCATATCTCAGAATGTTCTACATAACTGTACTATGAAATAAGATTCAGAAGGAAGTGATATGCTTAAAAATTTTCATTCCTCTGTAAGTAAAGGTGTCGGCTCTATAAGAAAAGGATCTAGTATTGTAGTCTATCTTTCTTGTTTTTTCAAAAATTCAAAACAAAATTTGAACCAGTTGCAAATGTGCTCCTTAGGTATTTTACAAAGACTTGATAAAATTTTCCCTAGAAATTTAAAGATGTATATTCAACAATCACAATTCTGTTATCAAAGTGAATTTGTCAGGGAAAGGTATAATGCCATTGACTTCAGTAATATTTATGGGTTTCCAAACCATGTACCAAATGAAGTTAGAAGTTAGATAACAAAGTTCAATAATGATAAATCCAAAATAGGTAGCAGCTATTTGCAAGAATTTTGTGACTTAATGGGACATTTTGAAATAGATCATGAGGACGTAGTCATAAAATTGTTTGTTCAAACTTTTAAGGGAGAAGTTAGAGATTGGTTTGCATGGTTACCCAATCAATTTATTTTGTCATGGAAAGATTTAAAGTTTTCTTTTATGGAATAGTTTGGGGAAAGAATAGATGTCGGTATGATAATTAAAAAATCATGTAGATTGAGAAAGAGGATAAGGAATCAATCCCAGCCTGCAATCTAAGATTTGCCAAAATAGTGAGGGATATTCCTGAAAATGTCAGACCTAATGATGCTATGTGCCTAATCGTATATCTAGGTGCATTCAATGAAAATGATAGTTATCAATTGAGAGATAGAAACCCTACTACTATGATGCAAGCATATTCTTTGGCCATGAAAATTGAAAATAATTTAAAACATACAAAGATAAAGGGTTGTGAGTTTGTGGAAAATAGGAAAAATGAATCTATTTGTCCCCCCATTTGCCAGAGAGAAGGCAAATTGGGCAGTTCAAGTAGGCCCAAGCCAGTACATGAGACTCAGCATACTGAAGGGGATTTGGATTATGACCAGAACCAAAGAGTTCAAAATTTATATAAACCTCTTGCTCATCCCTCCCCTTATTTTCAGAATAAAAGGAAATCCCCAGAACCTTGCGAGGTACCTTATGAGATAAATGGTACCTAGATGCATAAAGAAGTATTAGTTATGAAGGATCCTTTGTCTTATGCATATATAGCAAATTATGAGGACATATCTCCTATTTATGATGATGTAAATCGTATATCAAGAAATAAGATCTCATCTCCTAGAGAAATAGTTTCTCTTGAGTTTGAATGTCAAGGGGAATTTGTTCTTACCAATAATGTAGAGAGCAGTGAGCACATGAAAGAATGCTCTCACCAAAGTTGTGATAGTTCTAGGTTAGATAGTGATACAGACTATTAGGATAGTGATAAAGAAGAATATGCAAATATGATACATATAAGAAATAACTCACTCTATGATGAACCTATGAACATATCAACAAAAATGGAGACAGAGTTATGGGACTACATAGATAATCCACTATTTCAAGAAAATCCAAAAGAAGTTAGTAAAATCATATCAATCCAACACACAAAAATATATGGAAAAAAGGCCTCATTAATAAATCAAGACCCAAGTCGTCATCCAAATGATGCCTCCAAAACCCTTATTCAAGATCATAATGAATGGCTTATTCAAGAGATGGAAAGTAAAGACAGAGTGTCAGATTTTGAGAAAGAAACCTAAAGTGATTGTTTTAAGTTTGACATTAACTCAGTAAAGATTAAAAATTCCCTCGGCACCAACTATGAAATAAATTATGATTTCTTTTACTTTCTAGATATATACAAGAGGCAAAAATCAGAGGAAAATAGTTATCTCAAGTGGTTGGATATAATTGAACCAAGCACTGACTTTCTTTTTGATAGTTGTATTTCACATATCTATTGTTTAGAGTAGAGGGGGAGATTTTGAAGGCAATAGTTGCCCCAAGGACTATCAAATTGTCTATGACAGAGGCAAGTTGAATCTCAATATCATTTTCAGAAGCAACCTAACAAAGTCACTAGAGAACAAAATGTTTTCCAGAGGCAAGTTTCACCTCTCTTCTGCATAATGGCCTCGAGCTATTATGTGTTTGGTCTGCTCCTCCATAAGTTCTTCTGTGATCTTGCTCTATTTAGGCTAAACAGATGTCCCCAACTAGAGTCATTGTTAGAGCCATATTAATTTTTTCATATGTTCTAACATTTTTTCGTCAAGATTATATCATTAGGTTGATAGACTTCTAGGTTTAGGGTTCTTTGCAAATTCTAGGAAACACTAAAACCCTAAACCCCTGTGCCAAAGTGAAGTGTGAAGGTCAAAATCGTTATATTTCTTCAGTGACCGCCTGTCCCCATTATCTATAGTTTAAGTTACCCTCTTATGTCACCCTTAATACATTTTCTAACTGGCCCCTCACCAAGTAATTACCTTTTCCAGCCCGTGCCCTGGAAATCTTTATTTTGGTTGCCAAGGTCACATCCTACTAACTCTTTGTTGACAGGTGGTGATATATGGTTTCATTTCTGCCTTTCCACCAACAATAAAATATTGAGAAACTTGGCACCTATAGAATTGTAGAATAAGTGACAACTGGTTGATGACTCTCAAGGACGGCAAGCAGTGGGCCCAAAATAGATGCAAGAGGTTTTTTTTATATTTCTGTCGTTCCACCATGCTTCACCAAGAGGACCTTTTGGGTGACTGCAAAATTGTGAAATAAGGAACCAACTCATAAAAATTATTTTCGGTTTCCGTATAAAGCAATAATAGTGGGCCATGTCTGGAGTAGGGGCAATCTTAATTGTTTCCACCATTCCATCAAACGTTATTCCATAGTCCCAACTAGTTTTTGTGGAATGGAAGAAATCTTGACATATAGCATTCTAATGGGCTGGGACTGGTGCATTAAATAGAAAGAGTATGACGTGTCATTATCTTATGGACATGGCCACCTATTAGAGAGTTGTCCTAAATTTCGTGCGGTTGATCCGACGGTTGTTCACCATTCTGCCAGGGTCATATCTCTAGCCATACCTCTCGCCTACAGAACTACAGAATATGGTCTTAATTACACTTAAGGGGAGATATTTTCTTAGGATCATGGTTAGGAGGACTACCTAGGTGGCAAGTCATCATTGGGAAAGAAAAGCATCATTCTCTTACCTCATCAAGGACCAAATTAGAACCATTCAAATCAAGCAAGCTAAAATCAAGATCAATAGCTAGAATTTAAAATTATGATAGGGAGATATGTTGGTGCTAATCTGATAGTGTTTCATTACAAACATTAACTGCTCTTGCATGTGTAGAGTCTCCATCATAGCCACCACACATGAATTTATTAATAGAAAGATTTAGATTATGTAAGCTCAACCTTTAGACATCTGTGCTTCTACCTGGATTGACATTTCATCTGCTGGGTGATGAAATTTGACATGATGATAGTGCTAAATTGAGGAAACCAAGACAACTGACTTGACATGATTCAGTGCAAGAAGTGATGTTCCCAATTATACAGAATTATGAAATCCAATCTTTCAATTCATTTGTGGTAATCTGAACAGGATTTCCATTTATGACTAAATTGCCCTGAAGTGATTGGAATTAATTGGACCAAAGATGTGCAGATGTATGTTGCATCCTAAAAATTATAGAAATAGACAAGTACTGGTGTTACCTCGTATACTATTTGAAACATGTTCTGATAGTATGGCTTTCCCTTGTTCCTATGTGTTCTATGTACTCCTTTGTTCTATTGGGTTTTCTTCCTTGTTCTCATGGCTATCAATCTGTCCTTACAGAATTAGAAAGACTTGGAATTATCTCCTCTGGAATAGGTGGTGCAGGGAAAATTAGAGATTAGTAGCAGCATCCATTGAGCCTCTATGATTTCTTCTTCAGTCTCTTATCTCATCTAATAGTGGGTCCTAATGGTTTATTTCCCAGCTCTAGAAGTTTCTTTTTTCTGTGAGTTGGTAGATTCCCTTCTAGGGTAGAGAAGCTTTTTAGCTTCCTCTACCCCTCCCCTACATCTAATTTTCCTAATAGAGCATCAACTCTAGGTGTAGGGAGACTGCCCGCCAGGATGATACAGATAAGGGATGAGAGGAGAATTGTTGCTATTGATGTTGTTCTCTTGGCTTGGCTGCCAATACTTTTGAGGCCAACCAGGTGTGGATTCTCCAAGTTTCTACTCGGTTGAAGTTGCATGACACTTCCTGACTTGGAGGGAGAAATCACACCTGTGCAATAGAACCTAGAAATAGTGAAGGAGATTCTGTCATCTTGGGTTTCCTTTCGATATTGTTCCTTGCACATTTCCTCATCCCTTGGTGTGTAGTTTGGAAAGGAAAAGAAGTAAAGGCTCTCATTAAGTACTTTGATGGCATTTGAGGAGTCCCTGGCTCTAACAACATCTGATAATGCATCCATCATCAAAGGCCTAACTCCTTTTCCTGCCAACATGGAAGCTGAACATACAGTTGCGGTATGGTTACACCTGCTTCTTCTCACGACTACATCTTTTGATTACTGAGAAGTTGTAAATTCTTTTAACTTAAGCCTGAAGCTTGTCTACTCCCTTATCTTTATAAAAGGGAATTTAGGGCTTGTGAAAAAGCATTGGTTCGAGGTCATATCTTTAGAGTTAGTCCAAAATGTGGGATCAATCTGATTAGGGAGGAATTGTAAATAGTTTGTTTTTTGCAATAAATCAGTCATACATTTCTATGTTTTCATTCTGAGTTTTAAGATGTTTTTATAGATCTGCAAAGACTATGTTATAATTTGCTGAATGGTTTACTTTATAACTTCTGTTGAGTCTTCAGAGTATATTGTCTCCTACATCATGTATACAGTTCTGCATTTATGAATATATTTGATTGAGGATCGGGTTTATTCATCACCACAGTTTTTCTTGTGTTGTATATTTTTCTTGCAACATTCGCTCAAGTAGTGAAATAATTAGCTGCCAGAGGATATAGAATATATTTCGGGTTTACAGGGATAACTAAGTATGGTAGACTTCAAGACTAGTAGAGTGTTTTAATGTAAGCAATTACTGCATCTTTACAGTAAACTAAGTTTTATTATATCACAGTCCTTTGGATGTTTATGTAAGTTTCTTGACTCTATGGCCCTTGGATTGGCATTGGTCTATTCTAGAATATTATACTGAGATTACATCCTTCAAATCAACCTCATCATTATTACAAAGAAATCAATGCATTTTCCCTTTCAGCAATAGGTGTTAGAATTTAATATTATTTTACATGTTCCTCTACAAAGAAACAACATAAACACTTAAGAAACTAGCCCATCTTTTCACTTTATCAGATGTTCTTTAAGTAGTCTTATAGGAACATATCTATCATTGGAGCAGTGTTGTTAAACAAATATTTCATGAAACCCACCCATTCAAATAGAACACTATATTCCCCAAAAGGGAAGGATATCCAAAAAGAAATAGGAACACCCTCCTTGGTCTCATAGAGCCTAAAGTGCAGAGGAAAGAGGAATTGAACACCCCTATTTCCTATTCGTTGGCCCATCCCTCAAGTCAGGTTAGGTATTAGAGAATGGCTATCCTATAGACCCATGTGTTCTTCCTTGAGATCAGGTTGGGAATTTAAAACAACCAACACAATAGACTTAATATTCTTAAGGGGATTTCTTGAAATGGAGGAAGATCTCATAGACTATATCCTGCTATTGGAAAGAGAAATTGGGATATAGTCCAGAGATCTGTACCTATAGTACTCTATGTAATCTATTTATACCCCAGAAGACATAGTGATAGAAATATAGATGCAATAGGAAATAGAATTATGTGGTAGTATCCAATCCCATATCTTAAGTCATATACATCAAATGACATTCAATTCTCATGTTATAATCCTTATATCTCCATATATATTCATATTCAATAACATATAAAAAAGGCAGGTCTAAGTCTATGCTCTGTAAATTATCTTACTTATGTTCTCCTACTTATGCTTACTCTATTACTTATCTCTCTACAATATACTGTAATAGGGACATGTCCCTTACAAAACACCCTTAGTACTATCAACCATGTCGGCCTTATGCTCTGCACTCAATTTGTGGTGAGTTGTGGTAGCTTCTTCTGTTTGCCTTGTATTCTACCAACAATACCATGACTCACATTTAGTGCTCAACCATTTTATGGTCACGTTATGTTTCAATTGGCTAACATTGTTAATAAAACTTTGAAAATGCATGATAAAGCTAAGCCTATCATTCTAGGTAAGGATGTATGGGAAAGAGTTTATAAAACGTCAAGACATATTTGAGATAATATTTTCCTTTGTCCATTTATTATTGTCACCTCTTTTTCTATTGCATTTATTTGGAATGATGAATTAAAATTTGGTATTATTAAGGCGTAGACAAATGGACACTTTAATATCATTTGGTAATGCCAAAACTATTAGTTGTAATATTTGGTTAGTGTAAAATTATTTGTGTATTCTTCTTATCTACCAAAAAGGGTTGTGTCAATGTGTATTTAGCATTTTTATGAACTTCATGTATTGAAAAAATCATCTAAGCTTCTTGGGTACAAAGCATCTACTTATAATGGGTGGTTATCACCTTAAGAAAAATTCTAGGGAGTAAACCTAGAAAGGATAGCTCACCGCTACTCTTGTTTAGTAGGATGACTAATTTTTTCCTTGCAACAACATGGAAAACTATACATAATTATGTTTACAAAAATATCATATGATCTCCTTGATAAGATCATCAGATCATTTTTTAAGGATTGTCACATCATGTTATATGTAGTTGACTTACTTCATATTAAATTAATTATGTTATTTTTTATTCTTGCATAAAAAATTAAAAATTTATTAACTATTGTGTTATTGACTATGTTGGTGATCCTATTGAGAGGACATATACCTCAAACTATATCATCAAATTATGGTGTAGGTGCTATCACATGGATGGATTAACACTTAAACAACTACCTTCTATAGCCCTTTAATCAAAGACTAATGACAAAAGTAGCTACAAAAGAATTAGTGTGGCCTAGGAGGTTACTGGAAGAGTTTCAGTTGGGTACTAGTAAATGTCCCACATTATCATATGATAAACAAATCTATTTACTCTTACGAAAGGCTCCTATTTTCATAAATAAATGACATTCAAGTTCATGGCACTTCATTCAAGGGAATGGTTTCCATCATAAAATTACTCTTCAATTTTGCTAGACTAATTGTCAAGTGGTAGATATACTATGATCAAGAAGAACTAGGCAAGGATCCTAGTAATAATAAAAGAAATCTTATATGTATTATGGCACCAAACCTCTATGTAGTACCAAATTCTTCAAATTCAAGTCAATGCTTGGCCTTATGGAGTTATCATTAAGGTGGAGTGTGCATGAAAAACACCTCTAGATGTAAAACGTAAAAGGAATCAATAAATCCCTTATGCATTATATATGACACCTCTGGATGTAAGACCTAAAAGGCATAAATAAGACCGCTAGACATTATATATTGCTAAACTCTAGATGTAAGACCTAAAAGGCATAAATAAGATCCTTAGGCATTATATGTAAGTCCTTCAAGCATATTGCAATTCTTCTCTTTATAATTCTTCAACTTGTAAAAGCATTGTATTATGTAAGACCTATGGGCAATATGTAATGAACTTGGGAGAGGCTGGTTTGAGGATTTTTGAGATCCAATAAAAAAATTATAAAAACCTCATTAAAAGCATGATTTCTTAAAACAATGAGATTATAAATTATGACAAGATGACTTTCATGTAGTTTGGAATATAGGATCTTTATTTTAGCATATATTTGTGTCCTTGTTTATCTCTATCAAAGAAGATCTATGTTACTAGGGTACTTTATTTTTTCTTTTATAGAAATTGATAGGATATGCCGCCTATTAAAATTAAGGGGGTGTGTTAGAAAATAATGTTACTAGGGGTCATACACTTATAATATTTATATATTATTCTAATATAAGGTTATAACATCTTATGTTTATGCTTTATAAATACCATGTAATAATTAACAATGTAATAACTATTGGATTATTAATTATTTACCAATGATTTTTTTAATAGCTGTGACTAATACTCCTTTAGGTATCTTTCCACCCCTTCTCCTATATATAAGGAGTTTCTCTCTCATTGAGAAGTAATTCAATTTAGAGATTTATAGTGAATTCTATCACTATGCATGTAAGAGGTATTATTAGCCATGCATAAGAGAAGTCATATCCCAAGATTTTATCTATAATTTTATCGATAATTTTGTTAGTGTTTTATAATATAATGGTACTTTATGGGTTTTTTTTTTTATCTAGAAGAGTTTTCCCTATGTATATGTTGTGTAAGGTGTTAAATCTATACTTCTATAATTCTCATTTTATTTATTTTATATTTTATTTATAATGATTAGTATGGTAAGCTCCTACTTTCTAACATGGTATCAAAAAACATTAAGAAATGATATCAAAAAATGTTGATAAATGATAATCATTTTTACACATGCTATCTAAGATAATTTTCATACTAATTCTTTTCCCTAACATACTCATTATTTGAATAGACATTATACTAAGTTTTTTTTATTCTTTTTGGATTGGAATCTTCTCCAAATATGATTATAACCTATTTGTTTATCCTTTCAACTTATTTTCAACTTATCTTGAATGGAAGAACTCTTGATAAAAGATATTTATAATAACTAAAAGAAAAGAAAAAAACATTTATAATTTGTTTATTTATTACTATTAAGATATATTGTGCTATGAAATTACAAAGAATTGCAAAAAGAAATATTAAATTCTTGGAATATTTAATAAAATGTCGTTAAATCATGAGTAATTATTAAAAAAAAAATTTATAGTTTTTTTAGGAATTTGGATAAGTAAAGTTTACTTGGCTCAAAGTCTTTTCTACTGAAACGAGTAATTTTCTAAATGTTTTTTTGGTTATAGGTTATTTTTGTGGCATGGCTATATCTTCTCACATAGGGATATTATAAGAGAACATAACTACAACAAAATATATTAATGGATTGTTTTATCCTTTTAGCTTAGTGGAAGATGGAAGATGGGTGGAAAATAGAGTAAAATACAACAAGTATTTAAATAAAATAAAAAAGATGTATATCATTAATATCGATTATTAACATTAAATATATTGTATTTAATCCATATAAAAAATAAAATGTTATAAAATGTATTATCATATAATTTTATTAAAAAATTTACATGGAATAGAATTTCTATATTGAAAGTTGCTACAAATTCAAGTTGATGATAATATATGGTATCTTAAAGTCTTTTTCTTAAGAAATGAGTATTTTTGATGCAGAGTGGCACAAGGGAAGGTATCAACACAAGATAAGTTTGGTTTGTTCTCCTTAGCCCACTCACCCACTTCACTCCTTCAATCCAACACAATCAAAGGCACATTCAAGGCATATGAAGGATTTGATGTCCAGACTATTGTCCAACCCCTAAGGCTTCTCCAACACCTTAAGACAGGTCAACAAACACCTCCTATGTAGTTGGTTTGATTCCCAACTTCCCAAAACTCTCCAACCTATACTTTGACTAGTAAGGCTACTAGCCCTCCAAACTAGGTTTTCTTCACACAACTTGACAAAATCCCAAATGACTAGCCAAACAAATGATGGTTTTAGATACCCTTTATGGAACCCTATCAAACTCCCAAGTCTCTTGTTCCAACTCTACTCCAGTAATCCAGAACACTCATTTGGTCTTCTAGGCCTAATTGATGAATTTAGGCTAGGTTACAAAGCAAGTGCTCAAATTTGGGTGCATAGGTCAAGGGTAGGAACTTGGAATGACTCTACCATCCCCAAACAACCCAAATCCACCATTCATTCACTCACTTTATCAGACTTTTGTCATTTACATCACCAAATTGCATAATTTTAGTTAAATACATAGAGATATTTGACCTAGGCCATCACCTTAAAAATAGAAGACTGCATTTCCCAACAAAAAGCTTTTGGAATCAAATAGTATACAGCCCTAGTCTGCATTTCACCAAGTGGCATGAAATTTCATCAGTGGGAATGCATTCTAGGGCCAAATTTGTGGGACATCCCTAGAAAACAGGGTTTCTAGACCAATCCAGATTAAAATTACAATAACTTTTCACTACGACCACTTTAGAACCTCAAACAAGTTGCATTTGAACCTTGACTCAGTTTAGTTTCAGAAAATGTACATTTTCTCACTTGGAAAATCCATACAGGTCATACACAGCAAGAAAAATAGGGAAAAATAGTTAGTTTTCTTGATTTTTGTGCCCAAATTCTGTACAAAAACTTTCTCCTCCGTACTAGAGCAAGATGTCCTCCATATCAACCTATCCAAGTTGGTATACAATTTCTACAAATAGTTTTAATAACCAAAATGAAGTTGCAACCGGTCAATGTGTCATTGACACCATTGACAACACTTGACATTATGGCATTTTTGGCCTTAACACAAAGAAACTGATTGGTTTAACTTGTGTAATGGATCTCAAATGACCAACATACTCCCTAAAACATGACAAAACACAAAAACAATAAAAAAAAACTCAAAAACCAATCCTTAGACCTTCTAGGCCGGATTGGTACAATAAGGATCCAAGTGGACTAAGCATGATTGAGGTTTATATGATTACCCCAATCATCTTGACCACACAAGAGGACCTTACATCCATGGCTACAGCCTTATTACATATCACATTAAACAAAAACCACAACCTTTAAAAAAAGAATGCAATCAAAATGATCTTGGAATCAAGGTGCTCCTAGGTGCCCTGCACCATACACCCATTGTCAAATAGAACTCAAGTCTCTTGAGTTAGGAATGTTATCAAATGTGAAACCAACCTTCTCAATGTCTTCTCTACTCATCCAAGTGGCATCCCCCTAAGGTTTTGTTTAGCCACTTCACCAAGTATTCATGATAGGTGTGCCTCCTGGTTTGTTTTGCAATCTGCTTATCCAAAATGCACTCAATCTGATTTGGAGATGAAGGAATGAGTTCCTGGAGTGTCTGATCAGTTTGATCTTCTTCAACAGTAGTCTAAGGATCAGTTCCTTTATAGGGATAAAGGTCTGAAATATTAAAAATAGGAGACAAAGCAATGCCATCCGGAAGTCTGATTTTGTAGGCATTTTCTCCAAATTTCTTAAGCACTTCACAAGGCCCAATCTTCTTCATGAGCAGCTTGGTATGTTTACCTATAGGGAGCCTCTCCTTTTTTAGATGGACCATTACCAAATCCCCTTCTTTGAACTGCAAATCCCTTCTTTTCCTGTCAGCAAACTGTTTGTACTTCTGAGAAGTGGACAGCAATTTCTGTTGTACTTGTTCATGGACATCTTTCATGACTTGAACGAAGTCTTCAGCCAAGGCACTTCTATTTTCCATTCCTTTAACCTCCCTAAGTTCCAAAATACCGCTTGGGTGAGTGCCATAAACAATTTGGAAAGGAGACAGGCTGGTGCTTTTGTTGACAGTGTCATTGTATGAGAACTCTGCCTGAGCCAAAAGTGAATCCCAACTAGCACCCTGCTCCTTTGTTAGGCATCTTAGGAGGTTGCCAAGTGACCTATTAATCACCTCTATTTGTCCATCAGACTAAGGGTGATAGGGAGATGATAAGGACAAATTTGTACCTAGTCTCTTCCAAAGTGTCCTCCAGAAGTGTCCTATGAACTTGGGGTCTCTATTAGAGGTTATGGACAAAGGTAAACCATGTAACCTGACTATTTCTTTGAAGAAAAGACCTGCTATGTGTGAGGCATCATGTGTGGTTCTAAAAGGGATGAAGTGAGCCATTTTTGAGAACCTATCAACAACCATAAAGATGCTATCATGTCCATTCTTGGTCCTGGGCAAACCAAGTACAAAGTCCATGCTGATGGAATCCCAAGGCTTTGAAGGAATAGGTAGAGGAGTGTATAAACCTACATTTGATGTATGCCCCTTTGCTCTTTGGCAAATTTGACAAGTTTCAACAAACTTCCTTACATCGGTTGGCAATTTTGGCCAAACATAGCACCTCCTAACCAATTCTAGGGTCTTATCAATACCAAAATGACCTGACATGCTACCATAGTGCTTTTCCTTGATTATATTTTCTCTAACAGACCCTCTTGGGATACACGACATGCTACCCTTGAAAAGATATCCATCTTGTAACAAAAAATCAGAAAAATCAGTGTTATACCTTCCTGTCATGGCCTTGCAAGATAGGTATGGCTCTTTGAAGTCTTCATCTATTGCATACTGATCTTTGATGGCATGAATACATGTACTTTCCAACTATATGGTCTACACAATAAGATTCCTCCTACTTAAGGCATTGGCTACCTTATTGGCCACTCCTTTCTTGTGTTTTATGGAGAAGGTGTATGCTTGGATGTACTCCATCCAGTTTACATGTCTATGATTCAACTTCTGCTGCCTATTCAAGAAACTTAATGCATGGTTATCAGTAAAAACTATAAATTCCTTTGGCAATAAGTAGTGTCTCCATTTCCTCAATGACTGAACCATGGCATATAATTCTAGATCATAGGTGGAGTAGTTTTGTTTTGACTCATTTAACTTCTCACTAAAGAATGCTACAGGCCTCCCATCTTGACTTAGGACTCCCCCAACAGCCCTCTTACTTGCATCACACTCTACCACAAAGACCTTGTCAAAATTAGGTAGCACTAGGACTGGTTTTTTTGAAATTTTTTTCTTTAATAGTTTAAAGGCTTAGTTGGCCTCATTTATCCATATAAATACATATTTTCTGCCCTCTTTTATGGTGTCAACAAGTGGAGCACAAATTCCACTAAACCCTCTAATGAACTTTCTATAAAAGCTACACAAACCATGGAAACTCCTTACCTCCGAGGCTGTTGTAGGTGTTGGCCAATTAAGAATGGCTTCAACCTTACTTGGATCCATTTTTAGGCTACACTTGGAAATGACAAACCCCAAGAATATCAACTCTTCTTGTAGGAAGACACATTTGTCAAGATTGATTCTCAACTTCTCCTCTTGAAGCCTCCTGAGCACTTGATGGATATGCCTTATGTGGTCTTTCTTGCTGTCACTAAAAATCAATATATCATCCAAATACACAACAATAAACTTGTTAAGGAAAGGTTTTAGCACTTCATTCATCAATCTCATGAAGGTGCTTGGTGCATTTGACAAGCCAAAAGGCATGACAACCCATTCAAATAGCCCTTCATTAGTTTTGAAGGTAGTTTTCCACTCATCCCCTTCCCTTATCCTAATTTGGTGATAACCACTCTTTAGATCTATCTTGGTAAAATACTTAGCCCTACCCAAGCAATCCATTAAATCTTCTATTCTAGGCATTCAAAATCTATACCTGATAGTAATCTTGTTGATGGCCCTGGAATCAGTGAATAGTCTCCATGTTCCTTCCTTCTTGGGTGTAAGCACTGTAGGTACTACACATGGACTAATACTCCTCCTGATAACTCCTCTATCCAGTAAGTCTTGGATTTGTCTTGCCACTTTAGCATTTTGCTCTAGAGTCAACTTGTATGCTACTTGGTTTGGTAGGGTGGATCCAGGGATGAGATCAATGCAATGACTAATCTCCCTCTTTGGTGGAAGAGCATCCTTACTCTCATCGGCTATCACATCATGAAACCTTTCCAACAGTTCTTCCACTTCCTTTGGTCCAATCCTCCTAAGAGGTTACTGCACTTTGGCCTTCTTGGGATTCACATCCTTGGGCTTGAGGACTACTACAAAACATGGCACTTTCTCTTCCTTGAGGTTAGCCAAAAACTCTTTTTCACCTACCAACATAACTGAACTAGAAATGACTTTCTCTTTGCAATCATCAATCAAAGGAGTCATTGTAAACTTTTCACCATTCTTGGACAAATGAATTACATTGTTCTTACCATCATGTTGGGCACTTGTGTCATGTTGCCAAGGCCTTCCAAGAAGAAGGTGGCATGCATCCATATCCACTATCTCACAAAGAACCTTATCATGATATTCACCTATCTTGAATTCAACCCAACATTGCTCTTTCACCACAATTTGTTGTTCCTTGGTTAGCCAAAAGACTCTATAGGTGTTAGGATGAGGCATTCTTTCCAATCCTAACTTAGTCACCATTTCATTAGAAGCCAAATTGTCAGAGGAACCTGAATCTACTATTACCTTGCAAACTTTTCCTTTCACCTTGCAAGTGGTTCTGAACAAGTTGTTTCTTTGGGGCTGCTCCTTGGTGGCTAGCATGATGAGTGACCTGTTAAACATGATGCATTCTCCACTCTTAGGTGCTTCAGACTTGGAAGAGGTTGTTTGATAACTTGTGGTGCTTTGACAGTCCTCTTCTTGAAGGAGTTGTACTCTTCTTTCTTTCTGATTTACAGCAGTGTTTCCCATCTTCTTCAGGCATCTAAAGGACTGATGTCCAATCTGATTGCAAGAGAAACACCTTCTAGTAAACACATTGGGACCTCTGCCCCCACTTCTTCCTCTGCCATTACCTCTCCCTCTAAACTGACCCTGATTTGCACTATTTTTATCAGCCTGCCCTGGGCTGCCTTCTTGTGATCCACCACCTTGGAGTCTAGAGAAATTATCTCTTTTTTGAAATCTACCTCTACCCCTAAAGTTCTAATTTCCTCTGCCTCTGCTGCTGCTATTAAAATACCCTTTTCTTCTATTCTTATCCTCAATGCTCAGTGCCATTTGGAAGCACTTATGGACTATCTCCGGTTAAAGAGAGTTAATTCATCTTGAATGGAGAACTTAAGGCCATTGAGATACCTTGCAAGCTTCTGTTTTTCATTCTCAGGCATCTTGGCTTTCAATGTCACCTTGTTGAACTCCTCTGTGTAGGTGCTCATGTCCACAGGTTAATTTTGTCATGAATATATCTGCTCAAATAGAGATATTAGAGGAGAACATGAATATAATTGTGACACCCTATCATGCAACCCTAGAGAGTTAGACTAACAAGAGAAAAATTGCAGAAATAATTTTTTTTTTTTGAAGCAAGAAATTGCAATATTAGAAACCAAAGATATCATAATACACAACATAAAGAAAAGTGCACTTCTAACTCCTCTAGGAAAACATAATTGCATCAGTTGATCATAAAGTTTTAACAACACAAATGATATACATCATACCACTATAGATAAGAACAACTTTTACATTTGTAAGATAGTTAATTTACAAAGTTACAATACAAGATTACAAGACCGATCATGTCGGTTTACAAATAAATACTTATGAATGCATACAACAACTCTGAAAGTGTAATGCAAATCTAGAACTGGAACACTTCTGCATTGGACTTGAACTGATTCTCCAAGAAGACCAATGGATAGCTCTACCACCCAACCATGTGGAACCCTGAGGTCCACCCCTCCGAACTAGGAGATAACAACGAGGATTCCAATAAGCCAAAGGACACAACAACAAAATAACCAAATGAATATAGACTTGACACAGACCAACCATTATAACAAGACTACACAAGTTAAGACAACACTCCAGAGGCAACAATGGAAACAAATAAAGAGGGAAGTAGCTAAGCTGCAACGAGGAGAGTGTCATCGCATGGTCCTAATCATGGGTTCTCTAGGCTATCTTTCACTAGAAGCTAGCCCCCATCTATGGTTATCCTGGCGATCCTTTTCTGGCACCAGCCCCATAGGGTGACACATGCGGAGCTGACACATCCTCTTATGTGGACAAGGAGGTTGACCTTGCCAACCAGGCCTTCTCATCCCATCCTTATCCTTTGAGAGCACTCAAGGCATGGGTGAGGCAACATACTTATCTTGTTATGTGAAAGACTACCTGACCCACCTAGATATATTTTTAAGTTATCACTTGATTACAACTTCCATGGGGTTATCCAGGTAGCCACTTTGGGCACCGGCCCCACCATGGAAGCCACTCTCCTTTCTACACTAGAAACCCTTAGCCAACATATGGAAACAAGACATACATGAGCAAGGGACTATAATACATCTAACTTTCCACAACCATCATGTTACATAAATAGTTACAAAGTTCCATATCCACAAGACTTTTTCCCATCCAAAACAAACTCGATTCATTTATCCCATTACAATGACAAGCCACAATTTTGAACCAAAGACCAAGAAACACACCTCTAGAGTTAGGTAGGTTGAACACAAAACCAATGTTAAAGTAACCATTTCATGACAAGGACAACGCTTACGCATCTTGACACAGAGTAGTCATGACATCTCTCTAGATTCTTCACTTCACACTTAGCCCAAGTATAATCATAAACTCAAACCCCAAATAGATACAATGATCCAATGAAAGCATATAGATACGACAAGGAGGACAATCAAGTATATGAGATTCAATATACTCCTAACCATAACATGAAATTAACTATGAAATTTTAACTTCCTTTCAAAGAAAATTCTAGTTTACGGAATTAACAATTTCTCTACAACTCAAAAAAAAAATTCCTAGCTAATTTCCTAACAACTACCATCTTCTAATAAAAACAAACCATAATATAATTGCTAAGCATGAATTTCCATCTAAGATTTACTAATTACACTTCCTAATATGAACAACTACAAGATATAAATATTCTTGCTATAATAATAATAAACTTTTCAAGGATCATTTTGCTACTACAATATTCTAATAACTACCAATTTGCTAACAACAACATACTATAATTATATACATATATTTTCTATAAGCATGAACTTCCATCCCATTTTACCAACTACCCATTCTATTAAAAAAACAACTATAAATATCTATATATTTTCCTATTTGCATAAATTACCATCGACATACTACTAACTACAATTTTAATGAGATCATCTACAAATACATATATATTTCTTTTCCCATAGACATAAATTTTCATCTAATAGAAAACAATTTCAAATTGAACACTACAAAAATATATGTACTTTCCCCATTAGCATAAGTTTTCCCATCGCTACCACTATCTACAAATCTTAGCAAACAACTACAATATATATTTATTTCACTATGAACATCGACTAACCCTTTAACCTTCTATGACTACAAATTCTAATAGACCTATTTACAAATGCAATTCCCCATCACCACATTACAAACTACCATGTCTTAATAAAAGCGACTACACTATACGAATACCTTTCACTATAAAACACGTTATTAATACAAAGCCACTAGTCTTTCTAACTAAAACACACACTATTAATACAGACTAACTAGTCATTCTGACTAAAACATAAAATGGTTCTATTAGCAACCGCAAAATTTGGGAAGAACTATAAAAAATGAAGCCCATTACTTAAGACGCAATCAACCATTCACAGATGAAAATACAAACTTGAAAATAAAAAGATTACTTCCATAAATGACTCAACCTTCCAATCTATACATTCAGGAATACATTTGGCTTGGCACAGAAGAAGCTTCAACAATGATTATTCAATAAGCAAGAAACAGATTGTGTTAAAACGAATGGCATTCAGCTCTCTGGCTAGCGAAAAGTGGAAAATGCACAAAGGTAGAATTTTGAATGCTACTCCAAGGCTAAAACAATTGCAAGAAAAAAAGAAATATATATAGAGAACGGTAGTGAGGAGATTGGTTAAAGGTTTGGCTACAATATCCATGGAAGACTGCCAATCAATGCTAGTGTGGCCTCAGATCACTATTGGATAATATGACAAAGAACAGACACTACAAAGGACTGTATTGAACAGCAGAACCAACAGAGGAACACATCTTCCATGGATATCAAAAAGAGTTACAACGATGTCGAGAGAAAGCACGTGATTTTTGTAGAAGGCTATGATCACAGAAGTGAAGGTTTCAAGAGATTCAAGATATATGTCTGCTAGAAGAATGACTCACGAGAGAAGATTAAGAAAATTGCAGAGAACATAAGAAAACATCTCTCATATGTTGGACTGAAGCACTACAACAAAATCATAACACTAGCTTAGCACAAATCGGCCATAGGTAGATGAAAAATATGGCTTTGGGAGGAATATGGTGCAGGTTAAAAGAAAAGAAGTAGAATGGTCTATGCAAACGAGGCCCTCAAATGTGAGATTGGTAGAAACTCCTAGTATGAAGTCAGGTTTGAAAAATAAACTAAATTTAAATAAAGAAGTGACACAGTGAAATAGTCTAAAGATTTGCTCCTACACAAGAGGAATTAACACTTATCCAAATGGTTTAACTGCATGTAGGAACAAAGTAATACATTCCTCGACACCAAGATGGGAAATTGACATAAGAGCATCTTGAGATTAGAATTTGTAGAGATAAAGATAGCATTAAAACACAATTGAATGAGGATTGATTTGACACAAGGATCCAAGAAGGCCACAATATTTGATTTATAAAAATTTCAAAGATGAATAGCTACAGAAACTGAGATAGAAGAAAGTGATAGGTAGACTAGAACAAACCCCAAACTAACCAATTTAAAAGCATGAGGGAGAAGAAATAATTTATCCAAGCACAAATAACACTCAAACAAAAATTATACAGAAACATACCCGGCACAACAATTTTGATCTGGAGCCTCCAATTTCTTCTGTATTCCTATAACCAATTCTTTGTTTTCCCCAATTTTTGTATTCTCTTCCAACTCCCTCTCTAGAATAAAATCCCCCAATATAAAAATGGCTCAGCTCATAAATTATCACAGACATGCATCCATTACCCAACATCCCACTCCTCCGAGAATTTAAAATTTTCTAATAAAAGAGATTCTCCAAATCTTAAAATTTCACAATCGACAACTCATGTCATTCATTTACTACCTAAAATTATTCTTTTAAATAATAACATAATAATTAACCATACTAAAACTTATGATGGTAAATCAAACATTAAATAATTAATTAAGTTAGTAATACATTTTACTTAACAATATTCCAAATTTTACAACTACTCGAAATATTATTGGATTTAACATAATGATAGCAAGAACACATATACATAACTTAAACAAACTCACAATGATCCACAACACGTGATGACCAACATCATGAAATGAGGATCAAACATCACATCATGACACAAGACCACAACAAAAGACTGGGACTGACCTAGTGGAAAAACCTCGCGTTATCTCCCATCACCGATACCCATTGGTGCAAGAGCCTGCTCAAGTATGCTATATCGGGTGGAGTCGAGGCTTGGTACTTGTAACCTGCATCCAAAAAATTAGTTGTAAATGATCAAATACATATATGTCAACACACATAGAGTCAGAGAATCATAGCTAGTAGGGTGCTCGAAGCGAGTAATACTACACCGTCCCTGCTCACAAGCATAACAATAAACACAAACATCTCTAATCAGACAACATTAAATCCATATAGCATAGTAACATTATTCTACATGATCAATTAACTATCAACTAACCATGTCACAATATAAACTGTAATAACAATAATCTCATCATAACACATGTCAATAACCATATTAGTCAGCCATAGTCCATCATGAACATAATAAGCATGAACCATAAATCTAACCACTCAAATGTCTCAAAATTGTCTAAAAGCAATGGAAAACTATCAACTGACACAAGCCAAAATTGAGGGGCATTACAATAATATAATATTAATGGATTTTTTAATCCTATAAATTTAACTTATCTATAATGAGTAGAATATGTGTACAAAATAGATGAAACTATAACAATAATTAAGTAAAAAAAAATATATGTTTATGATTATTATCAATTACTAACATCAAATATATTATATTTTAATCTCATATAAAAACTAAAATTTATAAAAATGTATGAGTAGAAAATTATATTAAAAAATGAAGGTGGAATAAACTTTCTATATTTAAAATTGTTGTCAAGTGAAATTGATGATTTAATAAGTGGTATGATACATAGAAATTTTATATAAAAATGAAATATGTTTTCTAAATTTTATATATAAAAAAAGTGGTGAGTGTGAAATTTATATTTAAAATATTAGAACTTTCTATATTTAAAATTGTTGTCAAGTGAAATTGATGATTTAATAAGTGGTATGATACATAGAAATTTTATATAAAAATGAAATATGTTTTCTAAATTTTATATATAAATAAAGTGGTGAGTGTAAAATTTCTATTTAAAATATTAGAAACTTAAATACAACAATATTAAGGTCAATTTTGTCTTATGACTTTATTTTGTCTTCTCTTAAAGGAAAATTTAAATACAATAATATTACTGGATTGTTTATACTAGCAACTTATCTATAATGATGGAAGATGGGTGGAAAATAAAGTAAACTAGTATATTTATATTTAAAAGATATATCTAAAGTACATTGAGAGATATACTTTTTTATCACTTTGATATGTTCCTTCTACATGTGAAAAAAATTAAGGAAGGAGGCAATATGAATAGATTGAATGTGTGTCTTTTCATCCAACGTGTATTTTTTTATTCCTTTATTTTTTTAGTTTTTTTTAATTTGTGGAGTGACTATTTGGTTTTTATAATAAAGATTCTAGATTGGAATCTTATAAGTTTACATAGAAATTTTGGGATCTTTCAGCTCACATTCATGCTGTGAATGTAGGAATGCCTATTGGCATAACTATAACATCAAATATATTGTATTTTGGTGTCATATAAAAAAATATAATTTTACAAAAATGTATTAGTAGAAAATTATATTAAAAAATGAAGGCTGAATATAATTTATATATTTAAAGTTATTTTCAAGTCAAGTTGATTATAAATAAGTGGTATATTAATGTTTTTCTTAAGAAATGAGTATTTTTGTCAATGTTTTCATGAACATAGGTTAATTTTGTGTCATGACTATATCTTCTCTATAGAGATATTAGAGGAGAACATAAATACAATAATATTAATGAATTTTTTTTATCTTTTTAACTTATCTATAATGGGTGGAAGATCCATAGAAAATAGAGCAAATTATAACAATAATTAAATAAAATGAAAAAGATGTTTATGATTGCTATCAATTATCAACATCAAATATATTTTATTTTGATTTCATATAAAAAAGAAAAATTATAAAATGTATTTGTAGAAAATTATATTAAAAACTCAATGTGGAATGGAATTTATGTATTTAAAGTTGTTGTCAAGTCAAGTTGATGATAAATAAGTGGTATTTTACATAGAAATTTTATATAAAAATGAAAGATGTTTTCTAAATTTTATAGATAAATAAAGTGGTGAGTGTGAAATTTCTATTTAAAAATATTAGAGAACCTAAATACAACAATATTAAAGTCAATTTTGTGTTATGACTATATATTTTTGGATTGAGATATTAGAGGATAACTTAAATACAATAATATTAGTGGATTGTTTTATTCTTTCACCTTATCTATAATGATGGAAGATGGGTGGAAATTAGAGTAAGCTACAACAATAATTAAATAAAATAGAAAATATGTTTATGATTATTATCCATTATTAAAATTAAATATATTGTATTTGGATCTCATATCAAAAATATAATTTTATAAAAATGTATTATTAGAAAATTAGATTAAAAATGAAGGTGGAATAGAATTTATATATTTAAAGTAGTTGTAAAGTCAAGTTGATTATAAATAAGTAGTATATTAAAGTTTATTCTTATGAAATGAGTATTTTTGTAAAAATTTTCTTGGTCATAGGTTAATTTTGTGTCATGATTGTATCTTCTTCTATAGAGAACATAAATACAATAATATTAATGGTTTGTTTTATCCTTTTAACTTATCTATAATGAGTGGAATATGGGTGGAAAATAGAGTAAACTATAACAATATTTAAATAAAATGTAAAATATGTTTATGATTATTATCAATTATTAACATCAAGTATATTGTATTTTGATCTTCATATCAATAATAAAATTTTATAAAAATGTATTAAAAATGAAGGTGCCATAGAATTTCTATATTTAAAGTTGTTAAGTCAAGTTGATGATAAATAAATTATATATTACATAGAAATTATTTTATATAAAAATGAAAGATGTTTTCTAAATTTTATATATAAATGAAGTGGTGAGTGTGAAATTTCTATTTAAAAATATTATAACTTAAATAAAACAATATTAAGGTCATTTTTGTGTTATGACTATATCTTTTCGGATTCAAATATTAGAGGAGAACTTAAATGCAATAATAGTAGTGGATTGTTTTATTCTTTGACCTTATCTATAATCATGGAAAATTGGTGGAAAATAGAGTAAATTATAACAATAATTAAATAAAATGAAAATATGTTTATGATTACTATCAATTAAAAAAAATCAAATGTATTGTATTTTAATTTCATATAAAAAATATAATTTTATAAAATTATTAGTCTAAAAGTAAATTAAAAAAGTGAAGGAAGAATAGGATTTATATATTTAAAGTTTTTTTCAAGCCAAGTTGATTATAAATAAGTATGCTACTATGTTTACACATATATACACATACATATAAAAGTAATGTATTTAATAATAGTTCTTTTATCTATATATGCATTATATATATTGTTTACTTTATTTTATTTTATTTTTATTTGAAGAGTTTTTTCCTTTTCTATGTAACTTCTAGCTTTACTTTTGAAAAGTCATTTTTGTTTTGTTTTTACTTTAATTTATTCATTTTATATTTTACTTAAGAACTATTTTATTAGTAAATGATATGACAAATATATAAGAGTAATATCACTCACACATATGTTATATATTTGTAAATAATATTACATTGACATGAAGCACTTATGTGCCACTATATGTAAATATTTGATCAAGTAATTGGAATTATATATATCATTCTCCTTTGATCACACTTTCACTTTTAATCTTATAAACTACTCTTGTCTAAAGATCAAATTATCACCTATAAATATAACATTTCAATTAACATTAAAATTATTATTTTAATATATTATTATATAAATGAGATCAATTTATTACCCTTTAGTAACTATATTTATATGTATTAATTCTTTTATGATTTAACAATAGATTAATGATATGACAAATATATAAGAGAAATATTACTTACACATATGACTAATCGTTTTGGTTCTTTTTGGATGGGAATCTTCTCTAAAAATGATCATAACATATTTGTTTATCCTTTAAACTTATCTTGAATGGGAGAGTACTTGACAAAATATAAAGAATAATTAAATGAAAAGAAAAAGGAATTTATAATGTGTTTAATTATTACTATTAAGATATATTGTGCTATAAAATTAGAAAGAATTAAAAAGAAATAGAAATTTTTTGGAATTATGTAATAAATTGTTGTTAAACCATGAGTAGGTATAAAAAAATGCTTGTAATGACGCATTCTTACCTCTTTATACACCATGACAAGCCATCACCATAATACATAGCCACTACCACATATCTCTCTAGTGGATTTTCCCAAATCTATATGTTAAACTACATGATGATCCAAGGTTCCCACAAATGAACCCAGTATATGTGAATTATTAAACATTCCTAGTCTTTACTATATATTCAATAGGATTAGACAATTAAGATGCCACTAAAAGAACTAATAATGATAAATTTAAATTAGTTTCTTTTTGTGGGTGTGATTGTTTGTGAAAATAAGATTTAAATTAGTGTTTCCTAAGACTATCTCCAACTAGAATAATGCTAATTAACAATCATTAGAGTTGAGATTAACAAATAAATAAGATACTAGACCAAACTATGCTCAAATAGGACAATCAGGATGTAAAAATAGGAAGGTTAACAAAATGGCCAATTATAAAAATAAATAATCAATGAATAAGTGGATGTAGGTGTACTTATGGATTTTGGTTGAAAATTATTGTTTAGGGTAAAATTGGATTTGTTGATCTTTTGTGGTTTAGATGTTAAAATCCTCCTTTCACCCTAACATTGAAGGATCTAGGGTCGAGTGGCAAGAACTATCATACCCTAGGTCACTTGCAAATAAGGAGAAGCTTGGATTAGGGAATTAATTATCAATTTTTCCTTCTCCTATGCTCAATTGACCATTAAAACCCTAATTATACAAATACGACAACAAATTATCGAATTACAAAAAAAACTCTTACAAATGGGAGTAAAATACCAAATTACAGAATACCTATTTTCAGGGTTCCAAAGTGGAATAGTTGGCGACACTGGAGTGGGCGCCCAACTCCAAGGTACCTCTTTTTCAGGGAATCTAGACCTCCTTCAGACATTGATCAGCCCTATAACTTCTATTTTCTGGAATCAGTTTGTGGAGGACACTGGAGCGAGTGTACTAGTCTCGGAAGTGCTCCTTTGTCTATCTTTTCTTTAGATCTTGAATCCCTGATGTCTTTCCAGCCTTCCTACAACTCCACTTTTCTTGGATGCAATACCTATAACCTATAATCACAAGACTTGGTTTGGGGGTTGTGGTGTTTAGAGGTTTGCCTCAGTGAAACCCTGGAGGACACTTAAGTCTCTGAACATCATTGTTAGATAAAGAGGGCATGCCCTTGTGAGGCAAAAGCCAAAAACCAAAGGAATCAATCACAAAAACACAATGATATGTCACCTTGTAGTGAAGCTTTCATGGAGGAAGATTCTCTTTATACCATGAAGGAATTGATGCTCAAATCTGCAAATATCAACACACAAAACATACAAGTCTGCTCTTGCAACACAATAGAAAGCCTTGAATCACATTGAGAACATAATAGCTTGCTAGTAATCATCTAATTGAAATCTAGTTTACAAATGAATGCCTACACATGCTTATATATGCATCTACAAGTACTCCCGCCAAGATATTTGAAATTCACACTTACTGTGTTGGCAAAGGGACCTAATAACTGTCACTAACCGACATCCAAAAATTGAGGCTTCCCTAAAATAGGGCAGGACTAGGGCGCAGGTGCACAAGTCCTCCCCCCTATTTTAGGTAGGGTACAGCTCAAGGGGTCCTCCTAGGTCCTATTTGTCATGGGACTTAGGTCTCATTCCTTTGGGATGTTAAAATATGAACTAAAATGTCCTAAATGAACTCTAAAGACCTGGGAGCTAAACCTTACGAGGGAAAAGCCCCCAAGGGGACATTTTCTGACATTACATTTAGCCCCCACTTTAATGTATGTATGAATATGAGGCCCATAGATGTATTAAAATAAGGTCACAAACACAACAAACACACCAAACACGGAGAAGACATGCCAATCGCATAAAAGGAAGTAACAAGCATGGAAAAAATGGAGAAGATAGTTATAGTCATGTAGAACACAGAATAGATAGTTATTGCATGGAAGACAGAAATGATATCTTTTCTTTTCTTTTTCTCATATATATAATGCAAATACAAGTATTGGAAAGCAAACAAACCTCCCATAATACACGATGCACCACTTAAGGGCACATGTCTCTATATATGGGGCAACACACATGCAATACACGCAAAACTTCCCAAAATGCACGAAGCACTCCCCAAGAGTGATGGTCATTGCATATGAGGCAACAAACATGCCATACAAAAACAAGCATGCCAAAACACACACACTTGAAGACACGGAGAGAACATGACAGACAAGCGATGAAATGATCCCTATTTCTAGTCTCGTCACCATCTCAGGCACATTACAGGCACACACCGACGATTGGGCTTCGCCACAACAATCACCGAAGACATGCTTAAGGGTTGAGTTAGTCACAGACCTACTCCCCACCTCCACATTGAACTTTTGAAAATGATAGGATGATACAATCTGCTCTGAGAAATACACCATCCCTGCCTTCGCAGAGGGCTTAAGGAAAAGGGCATGCTAGATATCACACCTCCGCAGAGGGCTTACATGATTGATTGATTGATTTTAAACAAGCTCAGGATGCACGATGCACTACTCTAGTGCACAAGTCTCTGTATCTGAGGTCAAACACATTCCTAACATCTATAATAGACAACTTACTTTATATGCCCCCACCTTAAGCTGGTTGATATTAGTTATCGATATCAAGCACGTTAAGGTAGGAAAAAAACACACAAGGGAACATCAACTTTCACAAAGCCCATGCCCCCTAGAGGTGACATGTACTTTACGATCGCCAAATATTCCCACAAACACATCCCTACAAGAAACATGTTAGTGTCTACAACATCATGATAACAACAACATCAATGCATATGATTAACCACATAAATAGACAAGGTTATACAATGAATTCAGATTTCGAGGATAACCATGGGCTATATCATGAAGTTCTCTAAATTGAGTACCGTCAAGGATATATTCAAAGGCAAACAAAGGTACACATAGCAGTAGTATTGTTAAGGTTTGTAAATGTGATAGAAACATCATGAAATTCACTATGCGGAAAGCATGAGTGCTTCCACTAGCCAAGCGTCAGATAAGATATACAACCCCATCATCATATTACAAACTAAGTCCATTTTTTGATTGCTCTCAAAAGGGACACTAGGTCTGCATTAGTATAAATGTTTGTCGTCATCTGCCCACTAGATGGAAACACTAGAGGAAGGGAAATAATAAATAAGAGAGGAGAAAACAAGTTTCTTAGGGATAGTCACATAGGAGGGTGCCCTGAAGTCACCAACCATGATGCTATGTCCGTAAGACACAACACACAACAATGAAATCAGAGAGAGAGCAATTAGAAGAAGGATGATAAAAATAGAAGGGTCACAACAAAGGTGGTCTCCTGGTATCCCGAACCTTACAGGAGAATCTGAGGTCATTCTAGGAGACCTAAACAACCAATAACACATCACGGGGGAAGCACATTATGATTGAAATAAAAGTTTATAGATACATACTTGTTAGGGTACCACCACTAAGAACCTACATATATAGGATATCTATCATGTTGTTTTGATCTTGTTGAATTAACATTAAGTGTAGGATGATGAGAGGCTTTCTTTTATTTAAAAGGATTATATCCAATCCCACTTGAGTAATGTGTTGAAGCAGATTCTATAGGTACTCGGATCCCTTGTTGATTTACACCACATCCCTTACCTTCATATTCACAAGTGTTATAAAGGATTTTAAATCCTCAACCATAAAGGGATGTCATTTCCTTGGAAGAAGGTGAAGCGTCATAGGTTTCATAATTTGTAGTGTAAGTGAGAGTATTATCTTTTTTTTCTAACCAAGAAGCTTTGTTTTTCTCAGGTGCTTCATAAGATTTCTTAGGTGAGATCGATGCAACTTTTGGTGTGTTGAGGCTATTAATTTTATATTCCCCTATACTGCAAGGATTAAAATCTAATGAACCTCAATCATCACCAACAAATGCATTCGATGATTTAGAGTCTTGCACAACATTAGTCGTTAATGGATCACCTCACAATTTGTTTAAGCTTATATGGTTGTGAACAGGTTTTTGCTTTTCAATATGTAAACAATTATCTAGTTTAGGATCAATATGAATAGTGTGATGTTTACCTTTGAATTTTAATTTAATTGAACGATGCAAAGTGAAAGGAACTGCCCCCAATGCATGAATCCAAGGTCTACCAAGAATCATGTTGTAAGATAAAGAACAAGGCATGACATGAACCAAGGTAGGCACAAGCACAGGTCCTACTTGTATAGGTAGAGTTATAGTGCCCATGGATTTTCATCCAACATTATCAAAGAAATGAATGCTAATGCCGTTTGGTGTGATTTGTGACATATCGACCTTGATTTTGTGTAGTAGGTCAATGCTACAAACGTTAAGAGATGATCCAAAGTCGATCATAACCCGTTTTACCAATGTTTTGTTTATTGTGACAAAGATTATAAGTGGATCATACTGGTTTTGGATTTCAATTGATGGTAATTCATGTGGTTGAAAGATAATATCCATTTTTGTTGCATGCATACTATCCAATATTGCTGCTACATCATTAGGCTTAGTAGTCGGTGGGACAATCACCTTCTGTAAAGCTTCTTGGAGCATTCCATGGTATGTAGGTGGATTTTGTATTAAATCCCAAAGAGAGATCTTAGCCAGAGTAGCGCGAAGCTATTTGACAAGATCATACTGTTGATAACTGAGAGGGGGGTGAATCAGTTATCCTAATTATTTCTTCTTTTGAACTTTCTTATTAATCAATGCAGCATTGAATCAAACAAACAAACATTACCATGAAATGAAAAACACATGACACAGTATTTTTGACGTGGAAACCCTGTTAAGGGAGAAAACCACGGGGTGATTAACCCAAAGATTATTCTCTGTTAGAAGAATAAGGAATTACAAAATGGCACTTGCCAATTAGGGCTCACTGCCCGAGCACACTGCTCACAAAGAGGCCCACTACCTACAAGGAGACACACTGTCTACAAAGTAATAAGAATCATAGTCTTGAACTGATTGGAAGCATCTACATATGCTGGAGTTCAGTTCCGGTTAGGCTCAGTACACTGATCTGCTGCACTTCATCTTTCCTCTGTTCTTTATTCTGCTATCCTTTCACATACCGGATCTTTCTTACTACTTCTGCTCTGTTCTGCACTTATTCACATACACACTCACACAATTACAATCTTCACAACTAAATCCATCCTCTATATATATCCGCACAAGTAATTTCATCACCTTTCTAGTCGGCATCCGGAACAGTCTAGTTTCTTACAAACTCTGTTCTGTCGGCTGAATCCTTGCTCACTAAGCAATGCGGATCAAGCATATACTTGTAGATATCATTAATCATGTCGGCCAAACATGATTCATGCCTTCACAACCTTTACCATCAACAGTAACACATCCGGAAAATAGTCTGATACTCTGTCAGTCAGTTCTTCCTCTGTTCTCAATGTCTCTCAGGAATCCGGTACTCAACTATTCATATCTTTTTCCTTGTTCATCACTGGAGGCTAAATCCTTGGAATATACTACTCAAGGTAGTCCTCTTGACTTCCCCAAATCCGCACTGCACCAAGACACTTCCTCTGAGAGATCCGGACCAATCTGTCGGACCTTGCCACATGCTCTGTTCTTGTTCACCGGACCACAACAGTTCTTCATCCTGACTTCCAGTAGAGGCACACCATGACTTGCGGATATGTGGGATGACCTTTGTTGCCATCAATGACAACAACCATGAATCCATATAGTGTCTCTTGCCAACAATCTCCCCCTTTGGCATTGATGGCAACACTTAGTGAAAAATGACTAAGTGTTTACACTATGCTCCCCCTTTGCTGATGCTCTGTCTTTATATACAATTTCTGGAACTCCCCCTTAGTTGGATTCCTCATTTTTCACTACTCCTCACTCCCCCTTTGACATCAATGGCAAAGGGTAGGGTCCGCACACCAAAATTTTCAAAAATTTTCTATACATAGCCGCATATTTACATACTCACATATACTGAAGAATGTCTGCAAAAGATGTCTTCAGTTGGATCAGTTCTGTAGCCCAACTTTGCTTCATTCTATCCAAAATTGAAATGTGACCACTCAACAAAAATGCAAATGCATCTGCCCTTTTTAGATCTTTCGGATCACTTGTCTGGGCTGTGATTTGAGCTTCTGCTATGGCCTCATGCATGGCCTCTAGCTTAGGGACAATTAACCCCCTGAGCTCACTCAACCTGCTTATTCTATTTTTCCTTTCCTTCTCCAGTTTCTTGATTTCACTTAAGACTGCAATAGTCTGACATTCTTGATTTGTTATAGAGGAAGAAAGAGGATCAAAACTTTGAGACAAGCTTAGTAGTGTGTCCTCTTGCGCTTTTATTTTCTTCTCAATGTCCACTGTTACCTTGGACCAGGAGATACAAAATTTGTATATTTCACCGCCATCCTTAAGAGCATTTTCTAAGCTCTTTATCCCAATGTTCATGTTTCTCCTATCATTAATGATCAAACCCTGAACCTCGGAGAACCTTTTATCCAAAAACTCCTTCCAGACCTTTTCTTCAGCTGATTTTTCTAGAGATTCAAAATGTGTACTAACACTGCTGACTAAGGTTTTGAGATTACCAGAAGAGGAGGCTGCCGGATCTATCTGGACCGATGGCATAATCTTCTCAAGCACTCCAGAAGCAGCCTCTATCAACTCACAGTCTTCCATATGAGACTTTAGGAGCTTTTCATTTGCCTTAGCATTTGCAAATGAGGCTATCTTCATTGTCTGCACCGGAGAGAGGGAATCAAAGTTGAATGGGCCTTGTAGTAGCTCCGGTTCATCGATCTCTATTGTTTCTTTGCTCAAAAATTGTTGAATAGTTTGTGCAGTGTCTCTTGCCGGAGACAGATGTTTTTTTCTTCTATAGTCTTGGAACTGTCCTTTGGGATTTTCTCTCCTTCCACATTCTTACCACTATCAGTCATGGTCTTCTCTGATGGAGTCTTCTCTTTCTCTGCACCCTTGGTACTGTCAACCTCTTTATCTTTCACCACTGCTTCCTTCTCCTGTAATTTCTCTTTTTCTTTGGATCCAGAGACTGTAGGGGAAACCAGAGGAGAGATGCCAGCCTGTTCATAGGCCACTTCTTCTGGAGCAGAGGGTTCCAAGTCCATAGCTGTTTCTGCACCTAAGTCCTCTACAACAGGAAGATTGAACCTTTTGAAGGCCTTCTAGAGGATCTCTTCTGTCTCTTTGGCCACCTTGTCAGTCTCACCAAGCATGAGTTGATTCATCCTGGCTTTACTTCTGAACTCATCTTTGCAGTCTTTGAATATTATGTTCATTGTCTTGGGATCAATTTGAGGATATAGCTGAATAGCTATCTGCTCCCGGATCTCAAGATCTTTTGCCTGAGCATTATTCTTTCTTATTTCTAATTCCTTTTCTAGGCTTTTAGGAATTAGAGATATGATCTCAATGAAAGCCTTATTGTATATGTTCAGATACTTTATTGTGGCTTCCTGCAGAATCTTTTGGTCAGCCTCATTATAGTCATCATAAAATTCAATCATTGGTTGAAGGTTTCCATCCACCGTAACCGACTTGATTACACTCTCTAGAGACAGAGTGGGCTTTTCAACAAATACCTCTGCCATTTCATCCTTGTCTTGGCTTGTGGAGGGTTTACCAGATCCTTTCTTCTTCTGCTTCTTTATTTCTTTTACTCCCTCATCTGACTCAGTTTCCTCTTCATCCTTTTGGCTTTCATAAGCCCTTGTGGCTTTTGTCTTAGATCTTTTACCGGATGCCTGGACTTCCAGTTTTGAACTTTTGGTTGTGGGAGGTGCAGATCTTTTTGATGATCTGGTCCAGGTGGAAGTTTCAACCAGAACACTTTCTTTACTTTTCTTTTCTTCCTCAGCCTTTCTCCTCTTTTCCCGGCTGGCATCAAGTGCCTCTTTTGAGATGCCTAGGCCTTGAGCAATATGCTCTACTTCTTTTCTCACCTTCCTCTTTATCTCAGGTTCCCTGAGTTCTACATGGATCTTTACACTCAGCTCCTCAAAGGTTCCAAACCTTTCTGCCTTTGGATCTTTGGGCTGACTTAGCATGTGTTGAACATGCAGCTCCACTATCTGTTCATCCACTTCATACCCCATGGGCATGATCCAGACAGTCCTTGGCTCCACTGCCTCCATTAGGCACTGATCAGTGTCCACCATAAAGCACACTGATCTTTGTATTTTTCAACAAGAGACTGGTGAATTCTTTCTCTTGCTTGCATCATGCTTTGGAAGTTTTTGAAGTATCCCCATAGGGCTGTATTTCTTGCTTTGGCATCCCCAAGCCCATGTAGATAGTCTCTTATTTGTACTGCAATAGGTTTGTCATTCTGCCATGCCCATCCACTTGATCCGGGCAGCTCATTCATGAAGTAGAAGAATAGACATAATATAAGAGTACCATACTTAAAGGAATTCTTCTTGTCCTTGATTTTCTGTATATTTTCCATTAATTGGCTTAAGAGCAGTTCGCAGAGATCATATTCTGCATTCTTCCTTAGCATTTCATAGGCAGTATACATTGCAGTTCCGGATACAGAATTCTCCCTGCTGGAGTGATAGATCTTGTATCCTATTATCATGGACGCATACTTGATATCCGGATCAGAAATATCTTCAATGGTCATTGCCCTCTTATCAAATTTTGATCTGGTGGCCTCAGTTACAATGTTATTTTTGACAGATTTGAGGATAGGTATCCCTCCGGAAGAGTATAGACCAGTTACTGCTCTAATTGCCTCTTTTGTGATCTTGCAGGGTCTATCCAGCCATAGGAAGTTGTCATGCATCCTGCTTAGTACATACCAGACCCATTCATCTTCTTCAAAGCAGGGGAAATGAATGGATTAATCAAATTGTTTCTTCTGGATACCCTTATACTCTGGTTTAAGCTCAAAAGCATTGTCTATCAGTTGTTTGTGATAGAGATCTCTCAATTTGAATTCCCCAAATTCCTCAATGCTTGCATGTATGTAAACCCTAATGTCTTCTGTGTGTAAAACTCCGTGAGGAACACTGGAAAATGCTCCTAAGGGATCTACCTCCAATGACTTGTATGGATGTTTCTTAAATTCAGGTCGGGGCCTATCTGAGATTTTTACTATATTTGGAGTAGCCATTTCTTCAAAAGATTTGTAGCAAGATATCGAAAGTGGAAAATACCTTTTGCGTCTTCGGTTGCACAGAGTAGCTGGATTGATTTCTGTATGTAATGACTTCGGCAGGAGATCTTTGGTGAACTTGATGAATTTTGTTTCAGAGCTCCGCTTTTCACTTCTTCTTGGATGTGGAATGATCAAATGATTGTTGAGAAATCCCTTATATCATTTTGCAAACCCTAATATCTGTTTGCAATAAATGCTTCACCTATATTATTCCAGTTTGCCTTGTCCGGATAGCTTGGAGTATCCTGGATCAGTCCTGATCTATGAACATCATGCGGATCTTTCAATCATGAATAAATCAAGATGACACATTACAAGAACATCCCAAACATTCTGTCCAGTCCGCAGAGTAAAATAATGTACTTCCGGATCTCTCCGGACCCTTTTGTAGTCCTCTGTCATTCCGGAGCATCTCCCGGAACAGGTCTTTACTTGATCGATCACAACTTCTTTATATCTTCATGCGGACCTCTGAAATCTTGTCTGGATCATCTCAGGACTGGTATCTTCAAACCCTTTACTCCGCATCTTGTGTCACATCCAGCACCACTTGATTGGTTGGGGGAACAGGTTTTTCTTTGAGTCTCCCCCTGAGCCAGAGCTCACTTTTTAATTTCTGGAAGAAATATCAGCACTAGAGTCTGGTGCAGATCCAACCTCTACATTCTCTAAACTTTTCTTCACCCAAATCTTGTTCATCTGATTCCTAACTTCATCCGCATTCATCTTTTGTTTACCCTTGTCTTGATTCTGATTATACACTGGACCTCTTTTGTCCTGATTCTTGCTTCTGCAGACTTTAGCATTATGACCGGACCTATTACAAATTTGGCAAATAACATTTCTTTGCATATTTGACTGATAACCTCTTGATCTGCATTGATTAGCCATATGACCTACTCTATTGCATGTAAAACATCTACCATTGAATGATTTGTTTACTTGCATATTTCTGCATTCATGAGACTTGTGTCCATACCTTTTGCAGTTAAAGCACTATCCGGAGAAGGATGGATTAGTTTGATTCATCCTTTTTCTGCACTGATTAGCTTTGTGACCAAAGTGATTGCAGCTGTGGCAGTATCCATTGAAAGATGGATATCTTTGAGCATTGGGCTGTCTTACCGGAGGTCTTCTAGGCCTATTCCTTGGATTTTCTGATCCAAAATTCTTTTGACCGGATCCGGAGCTTTCTCCTTTCTCATATCCCAAACCATACTTGTCATATGTCCTCTTTTGACTACCAAGAAGAACTTCAAGTTGAGTAGAACTTATCTTGAATTTCTCTTTATATTCATTTGCTGTTTGAAGGTCTCTTTTGAGAGAGACAATTTGATCCTCAAGTTTTTCTTCATTATCTTTGGCATCTTCAAGATCAGATTCAAGATGTCTGATAATTCTGTCCATCTGAAGGCATTCTTCTGATTTCTCCTTAAGAGATTGTCTTAGATTGTCTTTAGTTTTTCTTTTCTCTTCAATCTCTTGAGTAAACTTTATAGTTCCTGATTCCATTTCATGTCTTAACATAATAGCTTCTTTTGATAACTTTTCACATAACTTGGTTTTCTCAGTCAATTCTTCATTTGTATTGCTTTCTTCACTTTGTCTTGCCAATTGTTGGAGCAGCTCCTTTCTCTTTTTCATAGAGAGACTTAATTTGTCCTTTAATTCTCTCATGAATTCATCAGCCTGTTTGAGTCTTTCCTTTAATTCATTGACTTCAGAATTTGACTGTTCAAGATCCTCAAGGGCAGTCTTGAGTTGCTCCCTTAAACCATATGCATCCATCTGAACTCCTAGATCTTCCTCAAGCTGTTAGGCTCTATTAGGAGGAACTTATCTCTGATACCAATTGTTGATAACTGAGAGGGGGGGGTGAATCAGTTATCCTAATCATTTCTTCTTTTGAACTTTCTTATTAATCAATGCAGCATTGAATCAAACAAACAAACATTACCATGAAATGAAAAACACATGACACAGTATTTTTGACGTGGAAACCCTGTTAAGGGAGAAAACCACGGGGTGATTAACCCAAAGATTATTCTCTGTTAGAAGAATAAGGAATTACAAAATGGCACTTGCCAATTAGGGCTCACTGCCCGAGCACACTGCTCACAAAGAGGCCCACTGCCTACAAGGAGACACACTGTCTACAAAGTAATAAGAATCACAGTCTTGAACTGATTGGAAGCATCTACATATGCTGGAGTTCAGTTCCGGTTAGGCTCAGTACACTGATCTGCTGCACTTCATCTTTCCTCTGTTCTTTATTCTGCTATCCTTTCACATACCGGATCTTTCTTACTACTTCTGCTCTGTTCTGCACTTATTCGCATACACACTCACACAATTACAATCTTCACAACTAAATCCATCCTCTATATATATCCGCACAAGTAATTTCATCACCTTTCTAGTCGGCATCCGGAACAGTCTAGTTTCTTACAAACTCTGTTCTGTCGGCTGAATCCTTGCTCACTAAGCAATGCGGATCAAGCATATACTTGTAGATATCATTAATCATGTTGACCAAACATGATTCATGCCTTCACAACCTTTACCATCAACAGTAACACATCTGGAAAATAGTCTGATACTCTGTCAGTCAGTTCTTCCTCTGTTCTCACTGTCTCTCAGGAATCTGGTACTCAACTATTCATATCTTTTTCCTTGTTCATCACCGAAGGCTAAATCCTTGGAATATACTACTCAAGGTAGTCCTCTTGACTTCCCCAAATCTGTACTATACCAAGACACTTCCTCTGAGAGATCCGGACCAATCTGTCGAACCTTGCCACATGCTCTATTCTTGTTCACCGGACCACAACAGTTCTTCATCCTGACTTCTGGTAGAGGCACACCATGACTTGCGGATATGTGGGATGACCTTTGTTGCCATCAATGACAACAACTATGAATCCATATAGTGTCTCTTGCCAACACATACTCTTGACCACTTTTATGAGTAAGATGAGGTGCTTGAGGGAGTATAGGTTGAGAACATGGAAGAGAGATAGGCACATGCGGTGCTTGGTTACTTTGCTTGTTATTACGGGTGTTATATGTGTGAGCAATAACATTATGGTGTGGTTGTTGTAACACATTTTGAACACCTTAAACTGTAATCACCGGCTTTAAGCAATAAGGTGCATTAGGTGCCCACCACACAACCATCTTAGGAATAGTGCTACCAAGACCATTAATAAGTATCGAATTAACACTGTTTCCACTTGATTGCACCCAACATCCATCCCTAAAGTACTTAATGTGAGAGATCTTTTCTCATCCACTAATGCTACATCTTGGCCAAGGAAAGTAATGGGATGAGAGGAAGGTACATCATCACCATCATACTCTATGGCAGAAAAAGGATTTTCAGTCTCATCTTTCTCATGAGTGTTCCTAGAGTTGAATTTGGTTAAATATTCTAATATCAAAGGATGTTCACCCACAAGGATTAAAAATTGGTCAAAATCAAGATCTTTGATAAATGCATGCAAAGATACCATTGATAAATGACATGAAGGTGCCATTCCAATGAAAGATCAGATTTTGAAAATCTTTTTCAACTTTATGCAGACATCAAGTGCAAAACTATATGCAAAAATGATCTTAAAATGCTTGATTTTTGGATATCTTTTCAAAAGCCACTGAATGACACAAAGGATGTTGTAAGGATATAAGTCAAGGGAAGAAAGTTATATATCTGATATAAGTACAAAACAACAATCTAATCACACTCAACACACTCTTGATGCAAATCCAAGATAATGCCAAGTCAAAATATAGTGAAAATATGTCAAAATGAGCACTTTTTTCACCAAAATTCAATGCAAAAGAGCATAAAAAAGGGTGTTGTGAGGAAAATGATGATGGAAAAAAAATAATATCAGAAATAACAACCACTTGATGCAAAAATACTCAACACAAAATGATTGTAGTGCCACTTAAGGAAAAACCCTAGTGAAAATATAGCAAAATATGCAATTTTTCACTGTTTTTCAACTCCAAGACCTAGTAAAATGGGTGTTGTAAGGAGTTTTAGGAGGTAAAGTGAAGAATATCAGTAATATTAGTCACCTAAATACATAAAATTTATCACAACATGCTTGGAGTGTAAACTAGGCCAAACCCTAGGGCAAAAATAGCCAAAATGTGTAGTTTTTTCAAAATTTTCACTACAAGAGCCCGTTAAAAGGGTGTTGTGAAGATTTTTATAAGGGGAAGAAAATTATTACCCTGATAACATCAAATTAATGCAAAAATATCTTTAACAACACACCTATGGTGCAAATTTATGAAGTCAATAAGGCCAAAATTAGTGAAAATTGTTGTTTTTAAAGCCCTAGGTTTGAAATTCTGGAACAAAATGCTATGTGAATGGTTTGAAGTCTTATTAATGATGTAAATTAAATACTCTCAGATATGAAAATAATTTTCAAGATTAATGATGCAAAATTCTCATGTAAATTTAATGAAAATGCACCAAAATTGCTAGTTTTTGTTGAAATTTTCTACGCAAAAATGCAAATAGTTTAAATTTAATTGCAAATTCACACTAAAATGCAAGACTAAAGACAAATGAAAATTTTAATGGGCCTATAAAATCAGTAGAAAAATATGATAAAATATTTTTCCTACAAACCCTAGATTTTGGAATTACTAGGTTATCTAAAAATTGTCAAAATTTCCACAAAACCTTAGCAATTAAATGATGAAAATGCAAAGCAAGATTTTGAATTTTTCTATTTTTCTATAGTTTATATCAGATCTGATGCAAAAATCATAAATTAGGAAAAATTAGAAAGAATTGACATAATTTAGTAAGCCCAAAATGCAAATGTTTTTGTATTTTTCTAATTTTTTCAATTTTTTTGAAATTTTCTCAATGCAATAAATTAAATGACCAAATGAATGAATGAAATTACACAAAATATATAGACAAACACTCATAAAGTTGCAATTTAAGTTCAAAGATACAGGTTCACTAAAATGTTTAGGGTAAAATTGGATTTGTTGATCTTTTGTGGTTTAGATGTTAAAATCCTCCTTTCACCCTAACATTGAAGGATCTAGGGTCAAGTGGCGAGCACTATCATACCCTAGGTCACTTGCAAATGAGGGGAAGCTTGGATTAGGGAATTAATTATAAAATTTTCCTTCTCCTTTGCTCAATTAACCATTAAAACCCTAATTATGCAAATACGACAACAAATTATCGAATTAAGGAAAAAGCTCTTACAGACGGGAGTAAAATACCAAATTATAGAATACCTATTTTCGGGGTTCTGAAGAAGAATAGTTAGGGACACTGGAGTGGGCACCCAAGTCCAAGGTACCTACTTTTTCAGGGAATTTGGACCTCCTTTGGACACTGATCAGCCCTGTAACTTCTATTTTCTGGAATCAGTCTGCGGAGGACACTGGAGTGAGCACCCTATTCTTGGAAGTGCTCCTTTGTCCATATTTTCTTTAGATCCTGAATCCTTGATGTCTTTTTAGCCTTCCTGCAACTCCACTTTTCCTAGATGTGAGACAAGTGTAACCTGCAATCACAAGACTTGGTTTGGGGGTTGTGGTGTTTAGAGGTTTTCCTTAGTCAAACCCTTGAGGACACTTAAGTCTCCGAACACCATTGTCAAATAAAGAGGGCATGCCCTTGTGAGGGAGAGGCCAAAAACCAAAGGAATCAATAATAAGAACACAATGATATGTCACTTTGTAGTGAAGCTTTCATGGATGAAGATGCTCTTCATGTCATGAAGGAATTGATGCTCAAATATGCAAATATCAACACACAAAACATACAAGTCTGCTCTTGCAACACAATAGAAAGCCTTGAATCACCTTGAGAACACAATAGCTTGCTAGTAATCATCTAATTGAAATCTAGTTTACAAATGAATGCCTACACATGCTTATATATGCATCTACAAGCACTCCCACCAAGATATTTGAAATTCACACTTACCATGTCGACAAAGGGACCTAATAACAGTCACTAATCGACACCTAGAAATTGAGGCTACCCTGAAATAGGGCAGGACTAGGGCACAGGTGCCCAAGTCCTCCCCCCCTCTTTTAGGTAGGGTACAGCTCAAGGGGTCCTCCTAGGTCCTATTTGTTATGGGACTTAAGTCTCATTCCTTCAGGATGCTAAAATATGAACTAAAATGTCCTAAATGCACTCTAAAGACATGGGAGCTAAACCTTATGAGGGAAAAGCCCCCAAGGGGACATTTTCCTATGTTACAATTATAAAATAGTTAGAATCAGATACATATGTTACTTGCAAAATTTGTGAACTATATGATCAAGGGGGTCAAGGCGTTCCAAAATCATACAACTAACCTAACAACAATGACTTGCCCTAATGACCCAAGTGACAGTAATGACCAAGGGATGAACTTGTCTTGGAAGAAGGTGGGGTCCTAAAAGTTTGTAGGGAGGCTCTTCACAATTATGCAATGATTCTCACAAATTTATACCAATTAGAGATAAACAAAAGGTATGTAATTTCTTGAAAATTGTATAGCCTTGATACACATGAAGAAGAAAAATAATGCAAGATGGAAAGATGGAACAATTTTACCTAAAAATTGAGATGGTATGGTCTTGAGACAAAATAGGGATGTTGGTAACAATGCATTAGAGTTCCCCTAGAGATTCTACCTCTTGATCTGCAAAGGAAGTTCCGAAACCAATAAGAGACTTTCTATTCTTGAATTATTGAAAATAAAAGAGAAAATAAAACAAATGGATAACTTTAACCTAATAAAACCCTAATTCTAACTATATATATGGTGTCTTGGTAGTGATGTGGACATGTGACATAAAATTGGACCCTGAAGATATAATTTTAGGCCTAATACCAAAGACTAACAAACTAGTGGGAAACCTTGACCTAGAGGGTGGTGTGGTCCCCTATCTCAAAATTTCTGAAAATTTTGTAAGAAGCTTCTTTTCATTGTTATAATCAATTCTTCCAACTATCACTTTGCATGAGTCTTCACTTATTCTCTTGTATTCCACCTACAAGATCAAAAATATATAAGAAGCCTTGCAAAAACAAATGGTTAGAGAGGATTCTACCTCGGTCATCCCTCTCATGGGATTTCAACTATTTAATCCACATAAAATCATAGATGATAAATGAACTGATACGATGATCCATGCAGTTAAATAATTCAAATTTAAAGCACAAATAAGTAAACCTGACATGGTAACGCCAATGGAAAATAGAAACAAGGTAAAGCAAGAGGGGTAGGAGAACGATTCTGGAAATAAGATGGAAATAAAAAACAAATTGAAAAAAATGGATTTGAAGAGGATCGAAATAGGGAATGAAAACATAACTCTAAAACACAAAGATGAGTGTTTGATGGGAGAATGGGAAACAAAACTTAAGGAGAGTAAATAGGGGTATAATTTGAGAGTGATTCTAGATTCAACTCTCGAATTATACTATTATGGATTGTGGAAAACTCATGCCTTCCAGTAAATAGGGGTGTCAACACACAATGGCGAGACTAAAGGAGATGGAAAAATAAACACAAAGGAAAATGGCAAGGTGAGTGTTGAGGAATGATGGAGAGAGACAATGAAAGGTATACAAATTTTAAATTTGGAATGGGTTGATGAGAGTTTTGAAGAAAATGGAAAACATACATAAACTAGGGCTTGATAAATGGAGAGGATGGAAGATGGAAAATTGGGATCAAATGGAAAGACAAATGACTAAATATGGATGGAATGGATGTAGGAATGGGAGAGGATGAGTAAAATAAAAAAATATTAGAATATTACATGAATCAAATAAATTCCACAAAAAGGATTACCTAACCCATTAAGAGCCCTACAAAATGGCCACCTCGTGATGAAGATTATGTTGTAGTAATATTTTGGGGCCTTATAAAAATTATTTAAGAGGTTGCAGATGAAGCTAACTCACTCCTAAAATTTTTAAAACTATGTGGAAGTTTTGTATATGAGTAGAGATGGCCTAAACAATATAGACAACTCAAAACTTTACTTTTCCTATGTAGAAATGAGGCAATAATGGCTTAATTTAAAGATTTTGTAAAGGCAAATTGAGGATGAAAATGTAGTAGATGGGAGGCCCTAGAAATTAGTGAACATTCATATCAATTTGGTGCTAGTAAAGAAAAAGGTTAAGACTGGCCTAGTGTGTGTCAAATTGTGGGAAGTGATCTTGAAGCCTAATCAAGCTCAATTTTTAAGGAAATACCAAGCTTAAAGGGGGTCATCTCATGGTGGGTGGGGATATTCTATTTGAGCTTGGGAAAGTAGGTTTTAATATGGATAAAAAGGAGGTTTCTACATAGGTTAGGTCTAGGACCTGTTGGGATAAGGTGCCATTAATCTTGTAAATCCCAATATTGTATTTATTCCATTTATTATTTATAATTTGTAATTACCCATAAGGGATGTACAAGTTTCACCGGTAGTGGTAAAAATAATTTACTATCCACGGTAATTATGGAGTTACTACACGGTAAGTCCCGAAGTTACTGGCAGTAGTTATGGGATGTTATTTACTATGGTAAATGGTAATTGGTCAAAGTGGGGTGCAAATGTAGAGGAATAATCTATTTTTAGTGTTATGACGCACATCATAGATGTTGTAAGAGGGTGTAAGAGATTCTATGAGAACTGTAAGTTGTCATAAGAATCTATGACATTGATAATAGCATATGACGCATCATAAAGATGTTGTAAGTGGCTATTTTTGGACCCAAGGCGTTCAAGCTTGCAGGGGCACATTTTTCCAAGTGTAGGATGGATGTATGATAGCATTTATGACCCTGTAAGAGCCTATTCTTGGCCATGGATGCCTAAGGTTGTATTGTTGACTCTTGATAAGGGTTATGAGCTTGTACAAAGTAATTTAATGTCTTGAGGTTGTGTAAATTCTATATAAACCATAGCATAGTAGATAAGAGATATATAATAGTTTACAGGTACCCAGGTTCTATTGGAGTGAAGGTTGGAGGAAAGAGGAAGTGAATGTATTTGTAATCTCCTTTTGTGAAGATAATACAACTTGGCCTCTTTTCATGGTGGAGTTTTTTACACGAAAGGGTTTTCTCCATGTTAAACACTTGTGTTATGTGCTTCTTTCTGCTTCTAGTATATTTTTGTATTGTGGGTTTATGTTTTGTTACAATCTCCATTGTGAATAGCACACAGTTAAAGATTGCTGAAATTTATCTCGAATTAGATTTCCATTGAAGTAGTGTTGCTTTCATTTCTAACATTTGGTATTAGAGCCCAGCCAGCTTTGACTCTTAGGTGGTAGTGTGGAAGTTGTAGTTGTAGTGGGAGATTTGGTTGTGTTTATTTTATAGATCTTGTGTTGTAATTATGGCCGCATCCATTGTTGCATCATCCTCTTGATTGGACATTGAGAAGTTCAACGGAATAGGGTATGAGTTGTAAAAGCTAAAAATGGAAGATTTGTCAGAAGAAAGAAACCAATGATTGGTTGTTCAAAAAGAGAAGAAACCCGATGATGTCTCTCAAGATGAGTGGGATAGATTGGATATGAAGGCACAAGGAACCATCCGGTTGTGTCTTTCAGACTCTGTCATGTTGAATGTTGCAAAGAAAGAGACTGCATACAAGTTGTGGAATAAACTTTATTTAAAAAGAAAATTATTTTCTATGAAAATGCGAGAAGGTGAATCAGTTGCAGATCATTTAAATTCTTTTAATTTGTTAGTGAGTCAGCTTGATTTAGTAGATGTTGAGGTTAGTGAGGAAGATAAATGTATCCTACTTCTTTGTTCTTTACCTAAGTCTTGGGAGAATGTTATCCTTGCTATCACTACTAACCTTGAGGATCTGAAGTTGGATGCTCTTGTTTTAGTGCTACTATCACAGGAATTGAGGAAGAAGAGTTTAGATAGTTCAGGGGAAGGTCTAAGGAAAGGGGAACTAAAGGAGATCAGAAAGGGGCTAAGGACAAGGCCAAGGGCCATTCTAAAACTCCTAGTAAAAAGAATAGAGTTAAGTGTTGGAACTATGGTAAAAGGAGACATGTGAAGGAGTGCAGAAACCCCAAGAAATAGTGGGAGAGTGCTTCAGATAAGTCCTCGAATGAAGTTGAAGAAGTTTTACTTTCTGCATGTAATCTTGTTTCTAATCATCACTGGTTGGTTGACTCAGGATGCTCATTTCATATATGACCCTGCATAAGGAATGGTTCTCCTCATATAAAGAACATGATGGATGTAATATCTACCTTAGTGACAACTCTTCATATCCAATTGTCAAGAAAGGAAAGGTATTGTTGTGTTTCAGTGATGGGAGGATTAAAACCCTCCCTAGTGTTTTGTATGCTCCTCAATTAGCTAGAAATCTAATTTCAATGTCAAAGTTGAATGATTTGGGAATACATGTGACATTTGACAAGCATGGCTGTAGATTACTGAGAGGGAACTTGGTGGTAGCCAAGGGGAAGAGATTTGGAAGCATATTCAAGCTTGAAGCCACTACAGTTTATAATGACTCCTATGTATCTGAGGCTAATACTAAAAATGCATGTATGTTGTGGCACCGTAGATTAGGCCACACAAGGAATAATGTATTAAAAACTATTAAGAATAAAAATTTGTTGGATGGTTTCTCCTATTCTAATGAGCACTTTAATTTCTATGAGCATTGTGTGTTTGGTAAACAAAACAAAAAATTATTTCCTTCAAGAAGCAATAGAGCAAAAGAGAAGTTAGAAATTATTCATACAGATGTGTTTAGACCTATGGATAATGAATCTATCAGAAAATCTCATTATTTTGTAACCTTCATTGACAATGTATCTAGATTTACATGGATTTTATGAAGCATAAATCTAAAGTTTTCACTAACTTTAAGGAATTCAAAGTCTTAGTAGAGAACCAATCAGGTTTAAAGATAAAAATATTAAGATCTGACAATAGAGGGGAATATAGATCTAAGGAATTTAATGAGTTTTGTAAGCATGCATGTATAATCAGACAAAAGACAACTCTATATACACTAGAACAAAATGGTGTTGTAGAAAGGATGAACTGAACAATTATGGAAAGGGCTAGAAGTATGCTTAGTGATGCATAGTTGGATAAATGTTTTTGGGTAGAGGCTGTGTGTACTGCTTGCTACTTGATAAATAGTTCTCCTTGTAAGGCTCTTGATTCGACACCTTATGAAGTGTGGGCAGGTAAGAAATATTTTGGTTCACATTTAATGGTTTTTGGTTGTGAGTCTTTTGTTCATGTGCCTAAGGAAAAGAGATCTAAGTTGGATCCAAAAGATGAAAAGTGTACATTCATTGGATATGGTGACAGTGTGAAAGCTTATAAGCTTTGGAATACACTAACCCACAAGATTATCTTTTCTAGAGATGTTATTTTCAGGGAACTTAGAGCTATTTCTGAACCTGAGTAGCATAAAGAAAAATATGAAAAGGTAAAGAAGGTGCACTTTGATTTAGAGTAGTAAGATGCACCTCAAGAAGAATAGAATGATGGATTGGGGGGTGAAGAAGAAGATTCAAGTAGTTCTGATGAAGATGAATATGTTGTTATAGAAGAAGTTGGTGTAGATGATCATGCAGAAGAATGAGTAGAGTCTCTTACTCCACCCTTGAGGAGATCCACAAGACAACGGAATCCATTTGACAGGTATAGCCCACCAGATTTCCATTGTGTATATGCTTTATTGAGTACTAACGATGAACCTAGATCCTACATGGAATCTATTTCTGTAGATGATAGTGAATCTTGGCAGTTAGCCATGCAAGAGGAGATGATGGCTTTAGACTCTTGTAACACCTGGGATCTTGTCTATTTTTTGAAAGGAAGAAAGGCCATAGGTTGTAAGTGGGTCTTTTAGAAGAAGTTTGGAGCAGACAGGTCATTGGAGAAGTACAAGGCTAGACTAGTAGCCAAGGGCTACTCCTAGAGAGAGGGAGTTGATTTTGGTGAGATATTCTCTCCTATTGCTAAATTGACTTCTATTAGATTTCTCTTATCCATTGCTACAACTTATGATTAGGAGATTGAGAAAATGGATGTTAAGACTGCATTCTTGCAATGAGATCTTGAAGAAGAAATTTATATGCAACAACCTACAGGTTTTTAGGTAAAAGGAAAAGAACATTGGGTTTGCAAGTTAAAGAGGTCTCTCTATGGTTTAAAACAGTCCCCCAGAATGTGGTATCAAAAGTTTGATTCACTTGTTTTGAAATTGGTTTTGCTAGAAGTGAGGAGGATCATTGTGTTTACATTCATTGTGTTGATGATTCTATATTGGTTATTGCTTTGTATGTTGATGACATGTTGCTTTCTAGCAATACTAAGGGTATGGTCAGTGAGCTTAAAGCCCAACTTTTAGGTGCATTTGAGATGAATGATCTTGGTGCTGCAAGGTATATTTTGGGAATAGAGATCAAGAGGGATAGAGTTAATAGAAAGCTTTAGCTGTCAGAAAGTAAGTATGTGAATACTATTTTGCAGAGGTTTAGTTTGCAAGACTGTAACCCAGTTAGAGTTCCTTTACGCATTGGTACTAAGATTTCATTAGAAATGTGTCCAAAGACTGAGGATGATCTTGAGGATATGTCTAATGTGCCATATGCTAGTGTTGTAGGGTGTTTGATTTATGCAATGGTTTGCACTATACCAGATATTACCCAAGTAGTGGGAGTTTTGAGTAGCTTTATGTCTAACCCTGGTAGATAGCATTGGAATTATGTGAAGATGGTGTTTAAATATCTTGTAGGTACTCCTGATCATTGTTTAGTTTATTCTGGTATGATAGTACTGATAAATCTTTAGACATACAGGGTTTTGTTGATGCAGATTGGGTAGGTGACTTAGATAGTCGAAGGTCCACTAATGGCTATGTGTTTACTCTGCTTGGAGGAGCAGTGAGTTGGATGAGTAAGAGGCAGCCCATAGTTGCTTTGTCCACCATAGAAGCAGGGTATATGGCTGCTACTCATGTCTCTAAGGAGGCAGTTTGGTTGAGGAGACTGTGTACATGTATTGGTTTTGATTGTAGGATCATTCAGATTGGTTGTGATAGCCATAGTGCTATTTGCTTGGCCAAGAATCCCATGTATCATGCTCAGGCTAAGCATGTTGATGTTCAGTATCACTTTGTTCAAGAGTTCGTTGCAAATGGAGAGATTGAGCTGAAGAAGATAGATACTTAGGAGAATGTTGCAGATTCATTGACCAAGCCTATGCGCACAAAGAAGTTTGTATGGTGTAGAGAGGCCATGGGCCTTGTTTCTACTAGCTGATTATTTTTCATTTGATTTCCTATGGGTTGATTTACAATGTATAATGGCAAGTGGGAGAATGTTGGGATAAGGTGCCATTAACCTTCTAAATCCTAATATTGTATTTATTCCATTTATTATTTGTAATTTGTAATTACCCATAAGGGATGTACAAGTTTCACTGTGTAATGCCCCGTCATTCAACCCTAGAGTGTTAGTTTAACAAGAGCGGAAAGTAGAACTATTTGTTTTTTTAAATATTAAAGTGCAACAACAGCATCCAAGGATATCATACAATATGAAGAAAAGGAAAGTACACTTCTAACCACTCTAGGGCAACATAACTGCATTAGGAAATTAAGTAAGACCATAAGAGTGATAACCATCAATCTAAAGAGATAACTAACCCAAAAGATTTACATCAACAATTTAATTTGATTACATAGTCTCAGTTCCAAATTACATGATTACAAGATGACAAGGTTACAAGAATACAAGATTGCTAGAATACAAGATTTCAAGATCGATCTCGTCGATTTACAAATAGTACAAAAGAAGGTAACCCACACTGCCGAAGAATGAAAGCCACCTGAAATAGGAACATCTCTGCACAAGACGCAAGCTGAATCTCCAAGGAAACCAATGGATAGCTCTACCTCCCGACCATGTGGAACCCTGAGGTCCACCCCACCGAGCTAGGAGATAATAAGAGGATTACCACTAGGTCAAGAACACAAATACCAATACCAGACTCCATGATGAAAGGACTACACTGAACTGACAGTACTCTACCTAACAGATCAAAACATCAGACTAGATCAATCATGAAAGCAAGACCACACTCCAGAGGTACCAACAAGGATGAAGGAAAAAAATAATGAACTGCGTAAGGAGAGTGTCATCGCATGGCCCTACCATGGGTTACCCAAGCTATCTCTCACCAGAAGCTGGCCCCCATCTATGGTTACCCTGGCAGCCTCTCTCCAGGTGTCGGCCCCATAGGGTGACACATGTGGAGCCGACATGTCCTCTCATGAAGATGAGTAGGTCAGCCTTGCCAACCAGGCCTTCTCATCCCTCCCTTAGCCTATGAGAGCACTCAAGGTGTGGGTGAGGTCACAAAATTTATCTTGTTAAATGTGTTACTACCCAACCCTCCTAGATACATTATTAGGTTTTCACTTTCTTACAACTTCCATGGGGTTACCCAGGCGACCTCTTCCTAGACGCTAGCCCCACCATGGAAGCCACTCCCTTAGTGTTCTTGGACCAAACAATCACAACCACAACATGCAAGGATAAAGGACACAAAAAGGTACCATTCGACTACATATGTCATTCACTTGGCCTCAACCATAAGCCCTTGATTTTCTTCACGAAAATTAAAACAAAACCATCTAGAAACCAATCGTCACAAGCACAAGACAACTGTGAAGCCTTTGGAGCCTAAAAGAAATTCTTTACTAGGTCACAACTATACCTCTTTCAATGTGGATAATAGGTTACAACCACCACGATCATAATTGGAAAATGACCAAGGAGCAAGAGAATAAGCAAACACAACGCAAGATGACCTTGCCACTAGACTACTCTAGCTTCCAAGGTGACAAGTCTCTGGGGTTATACAAAAATATCATGACAACAAAATCATCTAACCATCAAGTCACATACCAAAATAATACCCTAATGTACTTGAATGCACACCATTGCACTAATAGGACAAAACACAATCACTAGACTCAACACTGAAATGTTTGCAATGAGCCAAAAGTATCACTAATATACCTCGGCTTAGGGACAACAATAATATCGGAGGGTAAAATACAACATGACTAGCAATTTAACTTTAACAAGGTAATTAGTACTTAATTAACACAATTTTGTTACTTCAAGAGACTAGTAACATTAAAACAAATTACTCCAAATTTTTTTTTTACAACTAAAATATACAACATGGCATTTCCCACAAGGATCAACATCAAAGACAGAATGACTAGCTCATATAAATAGTTACCTAACACAAATATATCTAACCTACTTCAAGTTCTTCAAAAGAATACATAATACATTTACTTATCATTATCAATTCTACTAATAACGTATTACTTTTCCACCATTAACTACCTAATTAATTTCCTTACGAACCAATACTAAACGATTGCCAATAAATGACCAAACATATTTATCTCACTAACAACATAACTAAATTTACAAATAAATCCACATAATCCTAGGCTCATATCAAATTATTGTCCTAAAACACATTGATATCTCCAACCCGTAACAACCTTACATCTAACACGCAACTCTTACTATTTCAACAAGCAAGCTACCAACTAGGGTAATAACCCTACTCTAAACAATTTTCGACCACAATTAAAACCTTTGCACACAGAACAAAATTTAAATCTAATCCCATAAGAATCTAATTTTCCACTATGATAAGGTTATTCAACCAGAAGTCAAGGAGATAGAGAGAGAGTTTCACAAAATTGTTTAAAAACCCCTAGATCACTTATCTACTTTTCAAGCAAACCCTCAACAAAAAAAAACTTACATACAAAGTGCATAATCTCTAATGAGCCCTAACAATTCAACACCCACTAAGGTTCCAATTTATCCCCTCCTACAACAAAATAAACAACTCTTGACACACTTAAACAAAATAACATCCCACCTAACCGTGGATTCCCCAAACGAAAGTCATCATTTAAACATACTCAACGGAGCCAAAAGATACTGATCGGCCACCCAACTGCCATAAGGAGCACCCTGTGACTTTGCCACGCTAATAGAAGGGATGGAAGCATGTAGGAAAGGCTCGACTAAACTACAAGTCAACAAAAGAAATGTGGGAGACCAAGAAGAAGTCGACATCCCTGCACAAAAAGACAGTGAGTTCCAAAGGGACAACGACAACACACTAGAGGACAGCAACCGTCGAAGTCTAGCACCGCCTGATGCACGTGACCAGGCTTGAATGCCAACTGCTAAAAAAAAACTCCAGATTCACTAGATTCCCGAACCGACCATAAGACCAACTTTCCCCTCTAACTCGCGGTTCCTCTACAAAACAAAGATCAAACAGGGCTAACTACAGAAAGGAGGCCACAGAGAAGGGAAAGTCTGCGAGCAACTACAGAAGGAAAAATGGAAATTACTAAAAGGGAAGTTCTCACAATGAAATCTACAATACTCCAATTACTAATAGATCGATCTATATTATTCATTTGAAGAGAGAAGATCTTCAAGGTAGTTTTCATAGCTATAATAACAGATGAGAGACATAGACATCCACAATCTTGAAGTAAGGTTTTAAAGTAGAAAAGAAGAAAGCTAAGGAGAAATCTACACTCAGTTCGGTTGATAACAGCAGACACATAGGCAGGACTATACTTGTGAAGGTCGTACTGGCCATAAGATTCCCATCGGGGTGCACAGGTGGGAGCATGGAATTCCCAGGTAAATAGGAGTGTGACATGCATGGCAGAAAACTTTGAGGGGTTACAAGGAAGTATATGTGAATACCAAGGCCTTGCATACTGGATATGCCACCTCCATTTAAAAGAAAGAAGGGCGAGGTAAACCAAAATGCCAAAAGAAGAAAAACTACAGGGTCAGGAGCTAGATAAAGCTTAACACTGAAACATTTGTTCACAGGATGGAGATCATGATGCAATATTACAAAGTATGGCACCAGAGTTCAGAGGAGATAAAACCAAGGTTCAACCAAAAGAATTATTTGAGAGAATCTACCAGGTTAGAACAACATTCCCTCATACAGGACACACATAAGGTAATATATTCCAAGGTACATGCAAATATCACGATCAGGGCATCTAGATCACCTATACTACATACAGAAATTCACTATAACTTTCAAGCTGCAATTAACTACAATTTCCGCACATAGAGATAACTAACATACCTGGATTACAACCCCCTTTGAAATTCTCCCAAACCAGCAACCAATTCTCTCTCCTCCTGTCAATTCTCCATTCCTCTTCCCATCTTTCTTTCTTCTTTTTTTTAAAATTTCACAATCACAGACATAAAAACCCCCTTCATGCCAAACTTCCTGAGACCAAAAATAGGCAATCCATAAATTCCAATAACTCCCATTAACTGCACAATCCCACTCTGTAAGGAAAATTTGAAATTTTTTCGAACATAGAGATTCTCAAATCTCTAATTATATCTAGCATAAACAATCATTAAATTTATCACCTAAAAGGAATATTTTAACACAACTATGCACTAAATACCTTCATAAATGTTTACCACATTACAATAACTAATTTTTTTGTCAACAAAAGACTTAACACAAACAATATTCCTATTTTACGACTATATCCATACTATAGGGTCATAAAAAAAATACAAGAGATACATAAACAAGTATAACAACTTAACAACACTCCAGAACCCGCGACGACCAACCCCAAGAACCAAGGGACAATGTCACATCACAACACAAGACTATGGCAAGGACCCGAGATGATGACCAGTACACAAGGCTATGACAGGGACTGAAATTGACCTAGCAGTAAAGACCTCATATTATCTCCATCACCTTATCCATGGTGTAGGGCCCGCTCAGACCTGCTAAATTAGGTGGAGTCGAGGCTCGGTACCTGCAACCTGCGTGAACACCAATGGGTTATATATGATCAACTGTAAATATATATATCACACACACCGAGATAGAGAATCGTGGCGTAGGAGGGTGCTTGATCCGAGTAGTACTACACCGTCCCCGCTCCAACACAAGACTATAATCAGAAACATAAACATGATATTTTCTAACCATCACTAAGCATATCCATCTCATCATAACTGAAGTAATCATAAAGTCATCAAAACTCATAGCACATGTCTCAATACATCCATCGAACATAGTCCATCAAGATTAAGGAGAGCATAAACCAATACATACTAGTCTAAATGTCTCGAAACTGCAATCATGCAATATAAAACTATCAACTGTTCCAAAACTGACAGAAAGCAATATGAAAATAACACCTATCACCAACCAAAAAGTGAGGGGCATTACACACTGGCAGTGGTAAAAATTATTTACTATCCATGGTAATTACGGAGTTACTGCATGGTAAGTCCTAGAGTTGCCGACAATATTTATGGGATGTTATTTACTATGGTAAATGGAAATTGGTCAAAGTGGGGTCATTACAACAAATCCCTATGATTAGCTCCTTTTTTTGCTCCATTTTTTGCTTCCATCCACTATTTTAATGTATTTTTCTCTATTTTTTTGAAAACGTCTGCACTATTTATTGGGATGGCACTTTTTTTGGCATTTTTTGCACCGATCAAAACAAGTAGGTGCTAAATTAGGTACCAAATTGCGCCTAAATTAGAGCCAACGTTGGCACCCAAATTAGCACCAACTTTAGCGCTAACTTTAGCACCGACTATAATGACTAAATTAGCACCGACTTTAGCATTGTACACCAAAAAATTCAATAGTCTCATCGATACCCTAAAAGTCAAATATATAAGGCACTTCGATGTGACACCAAAACATGTCACGACGATCAAACAAAAATATAGATAACCTTTAAGGGATTCAGGATATTAAAGTGATATGGCTTAGAGTCTCACCGATAGAAGGGGTCTCGCCAATGAAAAGATAATGTAAAGGGTATTTTGAAGAAACTCTACTGTTGAAGAGAGGGTTTTTGGGGTCTCTCTGAAAAGGCAACGAAAAGAAATTAAAATATCAAAATGGTGATTTCTTGTTCGAGGAGACTCATATTATTGAAGTAACACCAGTTAGGGTCATACCAAAATCTTGAATAATAAATGAGATTGCAAAACACAACACCTCAAAATAAAGTGACAAGACATAAATGTGGCAATCTAACACTCTATTTTTGAAAATATTTAAATTCCCTTCGATGATATGAGAAACACAAGAAAGATGCCATTAATTACACATAGTTAAGATTGTTGAATGGGAATTTAGAGGGCGTTGCAAAGAACAAGTGTAGGGTGTGGATGAATAAGCAATTCAGGACCAGAGTGATTTGTCAAGTAAGTACTATGAACTTGCTTGTATAGATTAGTCTATGTTTATAAATCACAGAGTTGAAATCTAGACACAGTGATAGAATATGGAAGAAACAATTCAGAACCCAAAGAGTAAAAGACAAAAAATTGAGGATAGGGATCTAAACTAGGATTTATTAGACCAATGTCTCGGGTCAGGACAGAAATCTAGAAGAAATGCCCAACTAAACCCACATGCTAAGAAATTTGAAGATTTATACAGGGATATTGGCAATATATGGACACCAGTCAAAGGGTATGATCTCTTTATCTCCCATTATAGAAAAATGCACAAGCATAAACCCATTTCAAACCCATGGTGGCTAAACTTGGGTAAATTGGTAGTCCCAAATGTGTTTGTAAATGTCCAGTTGATGAAGTCTTTTGCAGATAAATTCAACCCTAAGACTTGTTATATTGAATTCAATGATGGGATTGGTTTCTTCCCCATTACTAGAGACTATATAGCCATAGTGTTTCAGTTAGACACAAGTTTAGACTAGAAATTTAGAAACAAGGATTTGTTGGTTGAATACCACAATATGAGTAGAAATTATAAGAGATGGAAGTTACCCTTACATAGGCCTCACAATGACAATAACCAAGTTAGGGTATTTTTAGAGGGTGAAGATCTACCCTACTCAACTAAATTGTTCGAAGATTATTTCAAAAACACATATTATTCTGCCTGCCAGATATTGGGAATATAAGCCTCCATGTTCATTGAAATTGATCCCATGGTCCTAGCTGTGGACATACAGAGTCATGATGCGTGGTATTTTAATTATGCTAAATACCTGGCATATAATATAAAAAATGATTTAATGTCTATTAAGAATGGAGGAAGTAAATTCAGACTTTATTCTTTATTTATGCATATGGTATTATATGAAGGACAATGTATGGTCTTATGGGATAGAAATCTTAGGGTAAGAGACCTAGACATCAATGGAGATATAAAATATGTGTAAATGTGGACTTCTATTTGGGATAGCAGATGTGACATATCTAATTATTTATACTTTGAAGATTTTTTTGTCAAACCAATATTCAAATGGTTTGGACATCCTTGCAACCACAATTTTTCATTGGAAATACATAAGTTTTTGAGACCAAAAGATAGACATGAAGATGGAAAGTTCAGCCATAATTGGGGTGATTGGTATGTTTTCAGAGATTACACTATGATAAGAGTATTCGGATATGAAGGGCCACCCTTCTTGCTACCAAATACATGCCTAGATCGAGTTGCATACTTAGAAATTGTTAGGCAATTGGCTTCCTCAGACTTCATGCATCTCAATAATTAGCATAAACAGTCATTTATGCCTGGGATTTTATGCTTTGGAGATTTCACAGTACTTTCTGACAAAGGTTATCAATTATTTAATAGTAAATTAGAATAATTTAGATTACCTTTTGGAAATGCAAGAGGAAATTTTGATCCGGAACACTTCATAAACAGTGTAAAAATAAAGTAGAGGTTAAAGGGATATGATCATGTCCTATTTGTTGATGAAGATTTAATCAAAAATTGTGATGAACTATAGCAGAAGAAAGAAGAAGTTTGTACCATAAAACCATGTTAGCAGAGGCTTGGAGGGTAGCCCAAAACCCCACCTACACCAGAGTTTTCCAAGATATTGATGATCCTATTAAAAGACTAGACACTATGATTACACATGCACTAGAACTAATCAAGAATGTTACCCTTCATGTATTTAACAAAAAAGGAAAACAACTTAAAGATGCACAGGCTGAGTATGAAGTACCCCTGGATCACTTGTCACCTCAACCCACACCGGATATAAGTTTCTCTGCAAACACAAACATTGCAGAAGGAGAGGGAGAGTTTGAAGAAGGGGTGTAAAGTTATGACCCAACCATTGAGGGGTATGAACTACCTGAAGACAGAGAAGCTGTCACTGTGGAAGCACCAAATGATCTATCAGAAGACATAAGGCACTTGCCCAACAGTAAATTCATATTAGATGATGATTTCATCAAAACACCTGAGTTTAAAGCCTTCTTATATGAATACAAGGGAAAACAAGCTAGAAAGAGAATGAAAGATATCACTCCTAACATATAGGATGAGGTGTTGTCTGAGCTTCAGAAGGAGATCGACAATGAATTGGAGATAATGACTCTAGAAAGGGGAAGGACCTTGTTACTTGAAGCAGGTGTACTTTTGATTCCTAGATGGGACATGGCTTCGGCCATTGTATTTGATTCTTTCAATAGAAATCAAGATAAGAAGTTGAAACTCAGCATAGAGGCAATGGATGATATCAGAAGAGGATTAGGGTATGACCCTGATAAAAGAGCATTGCTTATATGAGCATTGTATCCTCCAAATAAGAGACCACATATCATTTATGATCCTAATAAAGCTTTTGGTAGCCTGTTGATACAAAGGATTGAGGATACAGATCCTATGGACACTGCTGATTTAAATGTTAATGTTGCAAGGTTTACTAAAGCACAAGTTGAGAAATTAATTAAAGATAATAATATATATAAGAAACTAAATGCTATGTTGAGACAAGAGATTGATTTGTACAGAGACAAGTTGCCTTCATCCAGGAGCTACTCACCATACCTAGAAGGTGATCAAAGGGTAATAGAGGCCTTGGCAGATGTGAATTATTGGAAGTATAAGGTAGAAAAGAATCAAAAGAAAAGTGAGCAGCTAGAAATTGAATTGAAATCTGTCAAATATAGTATGGCCTCTGAATTGATTCAAAGAATGTTTGGCCACATAATGAAAAATAGTGACAAGGTTTGGGATTTGCACAATAGAACACATCAATTATACCATGAGCATAAAAGACTACACCTCAGAATGTTGTAAACAAAGGAAGGGTTGAATGCTAAAGCTAGAACTGAGGAACAAGTGCTCAAATGATATAATGAAATGATGAAAGAACATGAGAGATTTAATGGTATATTGATAGCAGATTTGAAATATTTTGATCAATGTATTGATTTGGCATTTCCCAACTTCTTCAATGATGAGGGAAACCTAAAAGACAAGGACACTTAGAGTAATGAACTAGGTTAGTTACTACCACCACTACTTGAAAATGTAAATAATGAGGAAAGGATGATAGAGAATACTTATACATGTCTGGGAAAGATATTTACTCTGGACTCAACGATGAGCAGTTTACTTGAGACTGATCCATGTGATGATCAAGTGTACATTGACCATATCGGTCAAATAAATCTATTTGTATCTAGAGAGTTGTGATGAAGCAAAAGTAGTACAATTTTGTCAACCAATGTAGGTGTATCAATCTGTAATATGGAGATGAGGATGACCTTACTAGGCCTTTGAGTCACGAGTCACTCTATGGAGATTAATGGAGCCAGAATCAGATCGCTGCATATGCTTTTATCTTCATATATGTTTGTTAATTATGCATTAGTTATCAAAATATGTTATTATGAAAAGGTATAATGTTTTGGGCCTGAAACTTGTTTGCATCCTATAAAATAGGATACCAAGGCTACTATGAAGGAGATCATCCAATCTATTTCGGAGACATATACTTAATATAAAAGTAGTATCCAAAGAATCCATTTCCATCTATCTATGTTTTCAAACCAGTATGAATTGCTAAATTAATAAAAAGAATCAGAGTTAGTTGGTGGATCCAAAATTGATGTTCAATTGTTGTGTTGATGTTAATATTTATGAGTTGCATGATTGTCTCCAAAGTGGTTTGTCAAGTTGTTTAAGTTAATATATCAAGGATATCATTAATTTTTTAGTATACATTTGTTGTTACTATATGATCAGTGTGATTGGTTTCTAAGGAAATTGATTTAAATCCAGCTGAGTAGTCAGTGTTTATTGGTCTCTGCCTAGGGCTAAAATCCTTTAAACAATCTATTCTATTTGGTTTCCTTCCTATTAGAATTAAAATCCTTTTTCTAGGTCATAGGAATTTGAGGAAATATCATTGGGATTTATAAGAAGAATCTTGTATCTCAACATTCTTGCACATCTGCACAAGATACAAATTTACATAAGTGTCTAACAATCTGAGTTAAGTCAATATAAAGATCCATTACACCATTGACTCCTAATTTATTTTCCCAATAGATAAAGCATTGGTCCAATTTGGTATTAATCTTCATACCCTATTCATATTTGCAAACCTTAACCTTAGAAATACATTCCAACCCTTACATCTACTTCACGCCCGTTTGCCACTGTGAAGGTTACACAAAAATTTACAATATCTTTCAAGATACATTGACCTAGGTTTAACAGAGCCTAAAGTGAAGGGGGTTTAGCCATATCTACCCTGTGTCATTAGCCAAAAACATAAAGAGAGCTTGGCAACCTCTTAGTGTTAACAACCTACGTTTTTGTGACCTAACAAATTGTTTGAGATGTTTCAGTTGGAATGTCAGAGGTTTGGAATCCTCTGAGAGGAAATATGCAGTTAGAGATTTTTCTACCACTCTATGACTTTTAAATGACATGGTTCAATGCTATTCTACCCATGTAAAGGAGTTGTATACCATCATGCAAGCCATCAAGCAATGATCTCACTACATCTTGGGAAAGGAGGTCCAATCATCCACTTTGATCACAATCCACTCCAATTCTTGAAAAATCACAACAAATTGGAAAATGTACACCACATGAAATGAATGACATGTCTACAACAATTCCATATAGTTGTATGCAATCATGAGAAGGAAAAAGACAAAAAGATATTTGACTACCTAAGCTAATAGCTAGTTCATGCACTCACCATAATGTTGGACTCATGTGGTCACAACTTCTTTGACCGGGAACCTCTCTACCCACCAGACTTCTACTTTACATAGAACTACACCAAGTTCTTACAAGGCAAATAGGTTGGTGAATTTTACATGTCTAACAAGCTTCTCTACAAGCTCAAGTATCTCTATGTTTTAGACACCACACCACACTAGAGACTCATCTAGGAAGCATACTATTCCAAAATAACTCAACACTTCAACATTACTAAAACACTAGCAACACTTGAACAACACTTCTAGTGGCCTCACATATGTGCAAATTGAGAACCACATCAAGTCTCTAATTCTTTGTAGCATTGAAAAATATTGGAAATAGGAAGATTGGACTCTACACCCCTCTCTTAGTTTTGACACCACCTTGGGAATCATTAACATGGATTTATTAAGAAGACTACCTATGACAAAGCACTAGTGTAACTCCATGACTGTGTTATCATTATGTATTTTTCTTATGTTTTCCATACTTATTTCTTCTTATATTTGAATGAATATCAGTTATTGAGCCTCAATACTATGCTTATGTGAATGAATATGCTGATATAGTAAAGCATTTACTGTGGATGTTTTCAGTTACATGTTCAAAATTATGTTCAACATAAAAATGGAAACTATTAAAAAATAATAAAGTTAAAAAAGTTTCTTATTTAAATAATTGTGAGTTACGTGCATTAATATTTTATTAACTTTTGTGTCTTCACGAACATATGTTGATATAAAATGAATGGAAGAAGCATCCAAGTAATCCTAATTTTTTCTGCCAACAATTCATACCAAAGATTGAACAATTTAAGGATATTGCAATAGGTAATTTGCATTGACACAAATAATATTATTGAAGCACTACAAAGTTTAGGCCATAAGAATCATCCTTTTTTAAACATGATTGAAAATAATTCTAAAAATTTAGAAGTCTTGGTCATTAACATTATTGTCTGCTACAATGTCATCAAGTGTATCACTATCAATGTTCATATGTTCTTTCAAGTATTTAATATTATCATCATCCTCATCTTGACCTGCATCATCTCATTCATCATTGAAATTTGACTATAGACCATCTATATTGTTAACAAATGTATTTGGATCATCATTTTCTATACCATCCATATTGTTGTCTTCCATAACATCATCTAACTCTGGATTGTTGTCTTCTTGTGCTTGAACATAACCATCTTCAACATTATCATGGATGTCAATTTTTTCAATGTTCTCTAATCCATCTCTCTCATTTTGTTGGCCATCATTGTTTTTCTCAGTATCCACTAATGCATTGTCAAATACATGCCTTAATCTTGGATCATAATGTATGACAAATATCCATTTCGGGTCCAAAATATCTTCATAGAAAAATACCTGCACATGAACGACATACATATATTAGATGTATGGTATAAAAATTTTATTGATTAATAAACACATGTATTTATTCGCAATAAACTATGAATTAATAGATTAATGATCACTACCACTTCTTGTTTGAGTCAAAGAAATACCTACTCACAATGAATTGGTAGAACATAAGGCTCCTTATCCTCCGGTAGGAAACATGAGGAATCTATAGAAAACAATCTACTATGGATATCATGTCTTCGTGTCCTCTCAAATGCTTTTATTTTCCCAACATATTAAATTATAAAAGAGCAGTAATCCAACTCAATAATTTCTTTTATTTTCCCAACATATTGTAGATTCCCTTCAATTATATTCTTATCTTTTGAGCTTGATCGACTAGATTGCTTGAAGTCAACCATGATGCCACAATTGAAGGATCGTCTCTTTACATCTACACTTTCTACATGATAATGTAGACCATATGACCACATTGCTGGATATTTCCTCGCCTATGAAAGACCATTTATTTTAGTGACAACAAATATAGTGATGAATATTAAAATAGTTAATAGTGTCAAAACTATAAGGAAATAACATTTTGTAAAATTCTAACGATACCTTTCTTTCACATCCTCTAGACATGTTGATTTCATCTTCTGTTATGTTTGAATCTATACCTGCATCTTCTATTTGATCTTGAATTTGTTCAATAACCCATTCTAGTGTGCAATCTTTACCGCATTCCCCAAGAAGATCAGTAGGAAGTGGAGTATTCCTTGGGTTTGATCTCTTAAATTGTCTCCTTGCTTCTAACACTTCTGCTCTCTTTTTATCATACAGATAGATCCATTTGTTCATAAATTCCATGTGGTATAGAATGAACTTATCAAGTATAGCACTTTCGTCTACACCTATTACATGTCAACATGTTTATTTCAAACTCCAAATGTCATGTTGTTAATTTGACAAATAAATTACAGAGTAAATTAATGATCGCAAGAAAAAAAACCACACTGATCATGAATTTACTTACTAATTTCTACTTAAACACCATTAGATTGTGGTTTTTTTCCATCAATAATATCTAATACTCATTCTTCATCCCAGAAGCATGGCCCATCTTCAAAATCCTTACCAAGGAATTCACACAGGAAGAAAAATGCTTCATTCAATGCATACCCTTCAGCCATGCAACCCTCTGGATGTGCCTTTTGTTGGACATATCTTTTTAGAGTTTTTCATATACCTCTCAAAGAAAAACATCCACCTCATTGATACGACACCCGCCAATTCAATGTCATCGACTAGGTGTATAAGTAAATGGACTTGTAGGTCCATGAAACTTGTAGGGAGGTCCTTCTCAAATACACATACAATTTCTGCAATTTCCTTCTTCCATTTTGGCACTTCACATTCGTGGATCTCCTTGGAGGTCACCCACCTAATATAAGAATAGTAAATTAGTATGAACCTTTAGCCAAAAATTAAAATGTAATATAATATCTCTATGTCTCTCACACATGAACATTTCATATAACCACATACCTCGTAAATGCTGATAATCGACTTATGGCATTCCTTAAGTCAACTTTAAGACATGAATCCCCCTCTAATTGTCAATGGCATGATATGCTATCAAACACATTTATGAAAAGTTCATTAGTAATTTTTCCTCACACAACAAAATATAAAAATATATTTAGTACTTAATCAATGTTACCAGTAAATGTTAAATGATGATATATAATACCTTCATAAAATTATGAAAATCATGTGTTTTAAATCCTATGATATGTCCATCAACTGTAAAAGCTTTAGACAATGACAACCCGTAGCCAGTAGGTGTCCTTATTGAATAGATGACATTGTTTAGTTGGTCTAGCTCTTTTTTTTTCAAAATCCATGGAGCTTTTGCATATGTTTCATTTTCCCTGTTTTGCCACAAATGTTTTCAATCAATTTTGGTATGTGAAAGGGCAATATCTCTCCTTGAAGACAAGGTGTCCTTCTCTTTTCTTGATAAATGGGTAAGTGCAAGAAGATGGGGGGCCAAAAAGTGGCCAAAATAATTTCAAAAAAATTTAAGTCATAACGTGAGCGCGTTATAACGCGCTCGTGTTATGACCCAGTATACATAAAAAAAAAGCAATCAAATTTCATTTCATTCTGATTTTCTCCTCTGCCCGTGGCTTCCAAACCCTCAAAAACGTGCTCGCGTTCTACAAAACGCCAATCAACACAAAAAGCTTATTGATTCATCGCCAAAATGCTGCCGCGACGTCGAGCATGCCAAAGGGGTGAGTTATCTTTGTTTTTTTGTTTGAATTTCTTTCTAAATATGTAGGTTTTTGTTGATTTTTGATGTATATTTCATTAATTGTTAGGAAATCTTAATGCACCTCCTCCTCCTCCTCCTCCTCAAATTCCACAAAACCTTGAGGAGGAAATACCTGTAGAACAACAACCTCCTCCATTCATTCCTCGACATGCCCCTAGAACACAAGATAATATAATGGGGGAAATTGAAAACAACAAAAAAGAAATTGAAGATATAATTGCAAGGTTGAAAGATCCTTCCACTTCAACCTTGCATAGGTCCATGCTTGCCGAATCTCTTGAGTCTATGTTATCAAATGTAAATTCAATTAGCAAGCAAATAACTAGTTGGACCGATAAAAAGAGAGAGTTTAGAGATTACTATGCAGACAAGTTGTCATACCAAGATGTCAAAAAATTACAAATTACAAAATTAGACTTGTGTTCAATTTTCACAAACCCACAAACAAATCAACCTCCACCCATTACATGCAAGAGGTTCCCTATCCATTGGTGCAACAACCAAGCGATAAGGGACAATTTCGGGCAGAGGTGGTTGATGGTTTTTGACCATCCTCCATGCAATAATAATGAGGTCGCGCAATACTTTTTTAGGAAACTCTACTACGAGTTTGTCCACAATAAAGTGCCAAACTATTTTGATATGCGGGACTTCTAGGGTAGAGGTGGGGGCTCAACACAAGATAGACCAGGGGCACGTCTTGACCCACAGCGGGTAGTGAGACGAGTAATCAGCAGACTAGCCCAGGAGCATGTTTCTATCCCTTCCATTGTGAAGGAGAGTGTTGAGGTCGATACACTGAGGTCAAGTAGTGCCTTGACCCAGAGCATCATAGAGCATGCTGGTCTTGCAACACAGAGTGGCTTGGGAGATAGTGTGAGGAGTAGGGTCCCACTGCATACTTGCTAGGCTTGCGGGACAGCCTGTGGTTATGACCCCATGGACAGTCAGGACGCAGGTGCACAGGGTATATCTGCAGCTGAGCAGATGGTGATGACAGATACCCTCCTGAGTGAGACTTTCAGCCTTGATACTCAGGTAAATATTAGCAAGTTTATTGAATTTAACTTATTAAATTTCATTTTTGAAATACAAGATTAACTAATTTAAATTGATGATTTTAATAAAATTTCAAGGTCATAGCGTCGATGCAGTTTTCAGTGGTTCTCCACCTGCATTTTTCACTAGATCATCTACTGTCAAGGTATGTAACTAGTAAAGAATTATAAATATTACATGTGAATAGCATTGTTATATGAATGGTATTCTAATTTCTAATTTTAGATGTTGAATAGGTTAATACTGTAGATTTCATGGCAACACCTGCCAGCGGTGGTGGACTTCAAAGCTTTACGGAGGTAATAAAATAAATAGTTTAATGAATGAATTGTACTTACTAAATTTTTGTATGTGATTTGTGTGCTTTATTATGTGTACTTCCATGTTTAGATGAACATGTGTGTATGTTAGGAGCCATGATTTGCATCACTATTATAGTTTTCATAATTGAATAATGTTGTTTTATTTCTAGATGATGTAGGCTGCAGAGACACCTCCCCATGTTCATAGGGTAATGGAGTAGGGTGTGGCCTCTGCGATTCATAGCTCCATGGCATTGACAGGGGTATGAGGCAGATTAGTAAATTTCAATTTACATTCATTGTTATAGTTGCCTATTTTTGAAAAATCAAAAGATTATTGATTTGAAGTTTAATTTCTATCTAGATGGTTTCTATAGGACATGACATCACCAGGGCCTATTCCTGCTACTGAGGCAAGCGAGGAGACAGATTATATGTTAGCGGTAAGTGATTATTTTGTCAAATGTTTCATTTTTTTATAACATGTAATTTCTATATATTAATGTCTATACTTTTTATTGTAACAGGTAAAGATACAGGAAGAACTAAATAGGAGGAGTAGCCCTCGGGTTTGTAGTAGACCACCCACATGCATGTCTCCATCCCCTAGAAGATCAAAGGCTTCTCGTGATTTATTCTCTTCACCAGCTAGAGGGGAATGACTTTTTATTGTGTTCCTTTGTTGTATGCCTATATGGCATTTGTGGACATATATTTTGTATTGTACATAGTTGACATTGTATGCCTATATGGCATTCTTGTAAGCCTATATGGCTATTTTGTATATATGTTATACTTATATCGACAGATATTGATGTATGCCTATATGGATATTTGGTTAATACAAATCTTTTTTATTGATGGCGTCCATACTTGCATTATAAATCCACTTTTGAATGGATATTTGTAGATGGCTGCTTCAAATATTTAAAGTCCGATTGTATTACATAGGATGTTTGCATTTTCTTTGATAGGCTTGATAGGCCATGGATTACATGATTGTGTTTGATGGAAAAGTATGGTACTAGAAGACTCTAGTTCATTCTTAATAGGTTTGTGATTGATAATATCTTTGCATGATTGCACTTGATCTTGGATCATGGGCATGTTGTTAGGATTTTGATTGCATTGTGGTGTTTGATGGATAGGCATGGTGTAAGATACCCAACTAGTTCTATGAAAATTTTTCCTTAAACAATTTTACTTGCTATCAATTCATCAACTAATTCAACAACACAAAGATATACATCAAAGATAACTACTTGAATGAATCAACCTTAGAGTTGGGTACTTGTCTAGTTATTTGACTCAATCAACTTGCAATGTCTTATTACATGGATAATATTTTCAATAGCATGAAGTTACAACTTATTCAATGGAGATACAAAAGAAAGGCCTTGAAGCCTTGATGTTTACAATGGCGTCTACACTTGATCAACTCAATCAAACTCAATGATGTCAACTGAATGTCAACACCTCACAATATCACAAGGGACCATCACCTTGCTTGTTGAGGGAGCATCACCCCAACACTTGAAACTCGCAGGCCTCAAGATCACAAGCTAAATAGCTTTGTAGAGAGAATTCTGTCAAAATGATTAGATAACAAATGAATGAGAGGGCTCCTCCTTTTATAGGCCTTCCAAAGGCAATGAAGGCACATTTTTCAATGCACAAAGAGGAACCAAGGCACGTTTCCCAAGAAGCATATACAAGGGAATATTCCATTTGATGACTCATTTTGAGTTGGCAAACTTATCTAGGGGCCCTGACACGGATCCAAATGCTACCCTTCTGACCAATGAGCATTTAGGTAATTGTAACAACCTTAACTCCTAGAGATCCTTAGGCACAGATTTCTGACTTGGGTGCCAAGTTGAGGTGATCTCCTCCTAAAGTTGCGCCTTGCCAACATTAGGTGCCTATTAGAGTTTATGGGTGCTCTGGATTGTTTCCAAGAGTAGGCACCCAAATGAGTTCTCTAGAACCCAGGTGTTGATTTCATGCATCATGAGTTCTAGGCACCAATATGATGTCATAGTTGCAAGACTCTTAGGGTTAGGCGCCAACTGAAGGTAGTAGAGACCAGACTAAGCACCATCCTAAGCTGGGCACTTCCTTGAGGTGGCAGAGACATGGATGAACGTCTGGTGGGGTTTGATGACTCTATATTGACACTCAAATTCACTTAGGCACAATATTAGTGTTCTTCTAACTAGGCGCCAGATAGGAGGATTCTTAGGGTTTTTGGCGCCTAGGTTACAACTTGTCAATTTCTCAAAGAATCTTTGAAACACTTGACTTCCAAGGATTATCATCTTACCCTCTGATGGAGTGCCTTGTTCCAAAATTGGTCTTGGGGACTTGCATCTCTCTTAGGCGCATGTTTGGAGTAATGTCAACTGGTATCAGTGCCTATTATCTCAATTCACACTTGACATCAAACTTTTGAAGCTCTTTTACCCTAGCGCCTTTATCTTCTATCAAGCTCCTAACATTCTGGAGGTGAATTCCATCTTAATCCAAGTCTTCAAGGTACTCCCAAGTTTAGGTGCCAAAACAGGGTTATGGAGGAGCAAAACCACGCCTTAGGAGGATGACTGAACCCTAGGTGCCAATTTGAGGTTGCAAGAGCATAGGTATGCGCCAAGCAGAGTTTGATGCTCAAAACATTAACATTATTCAGTGAAATCCTTTTTTGACTCTAGGCGCCATTTGGAGGCTAGAAAGAGGGAAGTTGACACCAACTGCATTAGGTGCATTTCTGAGGTGATGGAGACCAATAAGTGCGCCTTGTCCTCTGGCTCTATTCCTTGTTAACTTTACAACTTAGATTATCTAAACAACACTGAGAATGCTTCCCTTCTTCCTGATACAAGTTGAAAGATCCACTGGGCACCATTTTAGGTGTCTGGAGAGATCATCAACGAAGGGCGCTAATAGAGCCTTTGGCAAATGGAAAGAGTGCCTTACTTAGATTTGATTTCTGGATGCCAGAATTGAGGAATTTTGTGCCTTAGCTAGGAGTTTCTCATTTCAATCTTGATTATTCATCTAAGTGACTTTCCATAGCTCCCAAGCCTTCAATCTATCCATTACCCCCTGCTAGGCGCTCAAAATAGAGTGTTAACACCTTATGAAGGTTAGGCACATTCTGAGGGTGGGGTAGGCAAGTGAGGGCGCCAAACCAGGCCTTGAGGCTTTTCTCCTCATCAAAGGCTTTCAATCCTAGGCACCAGATCCAAGGAGTTCCAACCAACACATGCACCTAGTGATGTGAGGTCACCCAAAGGACATCTTTAACTTGAAAACTTTCAATCTTCATCCATCTATGCTAGGTGCTCAATTAGAGGATCCCTAGAAACATGTATAGGCACCTTGAGGTTCTTAGGTTCTTAATTTGGATGATCCTTGTGCTAGGCACTTAGTAAGGAAAACTGGAGTGAAATGGGCGCCTAGGCTCCCAAGCTTCCATACTTAGTTAAATTTTAGGGTTCTGACCTTGTTCCTGTAAAAGAAATAGATAGAGTTGGTCCAAAACCAATTCATTCCCTCATCATTTGGAATTAGCCCCGAGAATGAGGAATAGGCTAATCCATTATACACTTGATGATCAAGCTGAGAACGGGGACATGACACATGGTACTAGGCTAATCATTTTGGGTTTTGCATGAGCCTCGGACAAGGTAATAGGCATAGGGTTTTTATCTTGCATAATAATTTTTTCAAACCAAGGGTCCATGATGGAAATGATTAAGGATGATAGAATGTTTGGATTTTGGACTTTGAGATGTTTATGGTTGTAAATGTTTATTGTTTGGACTCAAATTTTGTTAAATAGTTGTTTGAAAGAGGACACATCAAACACAACAATAAGATTGGTTTAATTATGGATGCAAATGATGTTTACTAGTTTACTAATGTGATGATGATTTTGCATGTTTTCAATGGTTGGGATCTACAAGTTATGCATTTTTTTGGGATGCACACCTCATTGATTGTAGTGGGATGACTTGAATGCATATTGCCTATATCCACGGGATGACTTTGTTATTTTTCCTTGTCTATGCTCATTTGCGCATTGGTATGTTGCATTGGGATGAGAGGATGGATGTTGCTTTGATAGTGATGTGTATTCGTCACCTAGTGATGGATGATCTTATATAGTGGTTGGGTGTAATGGACAAACTCTTGGATTATGATTATTATTTGTAGTGAGAGTGCTTTGACATCTTGGCTACTATTTTTAGGAGATGGTTATCTTCATGTGGTTGTAGATGTTGATCCTTGGTTTAGAGGTGTTTGGTAGTGTGTCTTGGTGGACTCTTTATTCTAGATTAGAGTATTAGCATGATACAAGTTCTCTTGAGACTAGGATGTCTGTATTGGTGCATGTGATCTTCTACTCGGCAGACTATCATCTAAAAGGTATTTCCCATTCTTTAGATGAATTTTTTTAATGCTTTATCTTCTCATGGTTATGGATCTTGAGCTATGGTTATTGGTTCTAGAGGGTTCATTCAAGGGGTGTCTCTAAACATGCTTTTTCTTAGGCGCTAAACTGGAGTTGTCTAGATGCACAAGTGCGCCTCCCTCAATGAAGTTCATTTTGTTAACTTAGTTCATCCTAGTGACTCAAGGGGTTGTTATATTCTTTAGGAACAATCTTTCATAGACTAAAACATTCACTCCATGTTAAGGTGCTCAAAGGAGGCTCTGGAGATGGAAAATGGGGTCTTAACTCACTTATGTGAATTTTGGACTTTTAGGCAATTGCAAGATGTCTTGGAGGGCTCAATTCTTCAAGGCGCCCATTTTGTTCACCACTTGTAGCCATCACTTGTTCAAAGTGCATGTGTGATTTGGTCAAAAACAAGCGCCTAGAGTGAATAGGCTTTCATCCTGACTTAATACACTGCCTCCTTCTGATAATTTTTGGGGCAGCAGAAAACCTTTCACCATAGGCAAATGTCTCAGAGCTATAAAAAATAGAGAGAGGTTATTGTAGAGGCAGTCTATGTGATCGCGTTGCCTTAGATGGAATGTTTCTAAGTGACACAGTTTTCAACTAACATCTCGTCAAAGATTGCGACCTTTTTGTACTTTGGACTCTTCAGGGATATCATCGGTACAATGTAGCTCAAACTGTTTCGACATGTTTGGGTGAAAAATAGGGCCATTCCTAGCGTAAATGTACCAATTCAAACATGTTGGAATAGTGAGTTTGGTTTCATCAGGAGCAGGATCAAAGTTACACCCCTTTGCAACTTTACACTGCCTCCTTCTGACGATTTTTGGGGCAGCAGGAAACCTTTCACCACGGGCAAATGCCTCAAAGCTATAAAAAACTGAGAGAGGTTATTGTAGAGGCACTCTACATGATCATGTTGCCTTCAATGGAATGTTTCTAAGTGACACAGTTTTTGAGTAACATCTCGTCAAAGATTGCTGCCTTTTTGCACTTTGGACTCTTCAGGGATATCGTCGGTACAATGTAGATCCGACTGTTTTGACATGTTTGGGTGAAAAACAGGACCATGCCTAGCGTAAATGTACCCATTCAGATGCATTGGAATAGTCAGTTTGGTCGCATCAGGAGCAGGATGAAAGTTACATCCCTTTTCAACTTTACACTGCCTCCTTCTAACGATTTTTGGGGCAGCAGAAAACCTTTCACCACAGGCAAATGCCTTAGAGCTAAAAAATCGAGAGAGGTTATTGTAGAGGCACTCTATGTGATTGTGTTTCCTTAGACAGAATATTTCTAAGTGACATGGTTTTTGAGTAACATCTCGTCAAAGATTGCTACCTTTTTGCACTTTGGACTCTTCAGGGATATCGTCGGTACAATGTAGCTCAGACTGTTTCAACATGTTTGGGTGAAAAATAGGACCATGCCTATGGTAAATGTACCCATTCAGATGCGTTGGAATAGTCAGTTTGGTCACTTCAGGAGCAGGACCAAAGTTACACCACTTTGCAACTTTACACTACCTCCTTCTGATGATTTTTGGGGCAGTAGAAAACCTTTCACCACGGGCAAATGCCTTAGAGATATAAAAAACTGAGAGAGGTTATTGTAGAGGCACTTTACATAATTGCATTGCCTTAGATGGAATGTTTCTAAGTGACACAGTTTTCGAGTAACATCTCGTCAAAGATTGCAGCCTTTTTACACTTTGGACTCTTCAAGGATATCGTCAGTACAATGTAGCTCCGACTATTTCAACATGTTTGGGTGAAAAATAGGACCATGCCTAGCATAAATGTACCCATTTAGACGCGTTGGAATAGTCAGTTTGGTCGCATCAGGAGCAAGACAAAAGTTACACCCCTTTGCAACTTTACACTGCCTCCTTCTGACAATTTTTGGGGCAACAAAAAACCTTTCACCACGGGCAAATGCCTCAGAGCTATAAAAAACTAAGAGAGGTTATTATAGAGGCACTCTACATGATCGTGTTATCTTAGAAAGAATGTTTCTAAGTGACACAATTTTTGAGTAACATCTCGTCAAATATTGCAGCCTTTTTGCACTTTAGACTCTTTAGGGATATCATGGGTACAATGTAGCTTAGACTGTTTCGACATGTTTGGGTGAAAAACAAGACCATGCCTAGTGTAAATGTACCCATTTAGACACATTGAAACAGTTAGTTTGGTCGCATCAGGAGCAGGACAAAAGTTACACCCCTTTGCAACTTTACACTGCCTCCTTCTGATGACTTTTGGGGCAACAGAAAACCTTTCACCATAGGCAAATGCCTGAGAGATATAAAAAACTGAGAGAGGTTATTGTAGAGGTACTTTACATGATCGCGTTGCCTCAGATGAAATGTTTCTAAGTGACATGATTTTTGAGTAACATCTCGTCAAAGATTGTAGCCTTTTTGCACTTTAGACTCTTCAAGGATATCATTGGTACAATGTAGCTCAGACTGTTTTGACATGTTTGGGTGAAAAACAGGACCATGCCTAGTGTAAATGTACCCATCCAGACATGTTGGAATAGTCAGTTTGGTCACATCATGAGCAGGACACCAATAATGCAAAAGTTGCTTTGTGCAACTTGACAACATTGACACTTTTTTGCAACATGACTCAAAGACTCAAACTGACCCCAAATGACTCAAAGTGACTTAAAATCACCTTGATTTTGGTGCCCAATGTACATTATAGAGGTTGAGGCACTCCTTATGATTCAAACATCTTAGATGAGCACATAGGAAAAGAAAAAGCTCTAAGTTTCATCATCATAAGTGCCTAATATCAAGAGACTTTAATGGCTCAAACCTTAGCATGGAGTCCTAAGGTGCATTTCATGTCTCCTTTCATCCAGTTTGGATCATCAAAATTGAAAGAAATAAGTCTATTAAGCTTGGGCGCCCTTGGTCTTCTTTTCATTCATTATGAGCGCCTTGGGAGAATGGTATATAGGTCATCATCATGATTGGGTGCCCTGGATCCAGAGTGTTGGAGAGATCATCAAATGGTCTCTAGAGGAAGTAGGGTGAGTTATGAGTTTGGTCGCATCAGGAGCAGGACACCAAAAATGCATAACATGATGATGTAAAAATGTGTACATATGTGTAAAAATGTAGGAGGAAATAAAAAAAAGACAAACCTAACAAATTAATGTGCATAATTCCAACTCAATGTAACATGACTTTACAAAATCAATGTGAATACTTACAAATTAATCCAATGAACCATCTGGGTCTGCTCTACTCTTTATTGTGTCAAGTATTGCTTCATGGTCAGACTCACGCACCTTCCACAATATTTTGTTCAAAGGTCTACCACCATACTTTATCAAATGAACATTGGATGCCACGACAAGGTTTGAGTAATGAAGAATCTTCCGATGCATGTCAAAGTCCTGAAATAGCCAAATATTAACACTCTTATGTGGGTACCTTCTAAGCCATGTTCTAGTAATAACCACTGAGCCTGTAGGGTATTCGATGTTTTCTCCATCTGTAACAGGGGCCTCCAATTTCTTTTTGGCCTCAACACAATGACATAAGTAATAATCTATTCCCTCTTCATTATCTTCATCTACAATAACTGCATATACATACCCTACATTGATATGTGTAGCAAATTAAATGAAATTAGTCAACATTACAAAAACACTACAAAGTAAGATGACATTACCTGGTTGAACTAGATGAAATTAGATGCATATACGTGCCCTATATTACCTAGTTGAACTAAATTTGATATGTGGTCAAAATCAACTGACGATTCCATCTGTGTTAGTTCCAGTGCCGTTGGGGGTCGATACGTGTCAAGTGGGCTAAGATAACTTAACTACCATTCGTCAACCCACTCCTTTGACTCGCATTCATCCCAGACTTGAATTGTACAAGAAGAACAAAAGCATGACATCTTTTGTGTATGGATACTCCATGAACCTATAATTGAGCTTCTGAAAGAGTACATCTCATTTGATCCTATTAGTGTATAAAAATCCTCATATGGTGTAATGTTAGTATCATCTATCAACCAAAAAAATCTACGAACTGAAGACTTACCTTCATTACCTGGACCCATGGAAGCATTACACCACTCGACAATCGATTTTGTATCTGTCAACTTTGCATTATCTTTATACTTTAACTCTTCTCGTGCTATGGCTCTTTTGATACATGCTCCTGCACCATCATGCTCCCCCTTTCCATGCCCGGCCTCACAAAAGTTTCACATATGTTGAATACCTGTAAAATTATGCCTCCTACTCAGCCAATAGAAATTCTGCGAGTTCTTGAATTGTGATGCATAGTTATCCGACCATATGATATGTTGACTGAACGATATGCCCCTTCTAGCTAAATCATTGTAGAACACCTGAAAGCACCCTTGCACAAACTCCGTAGAATGCGTGTGATCATCAATAATATAGAAATTATACTCCCTTATGATCTTTCTGTCATCCTCTGTACTATCATTCTCATGAATGAATGCGATGTGCACAAATATAGAAACCTATGTGGAGTTGTAATATTGTGATTGCACCTCACGCTGTGGTTGTAGACTATAGTTCTCTGCAAAGTCGATGACTGAAACAATGCTGCCAACCAAAAATGTGTCCTTGCATAACTAGAATTGCAAGTCCAACCATTGAACTCTATGGGCATGTCTTGCATACTCATACACTATGCTGTCACGAAATATAGGCATAAACTGATACACTGGAATCTTTTCAATAACTAATTCACACCTCTTTGCTTCTTTACCATCTTTTGTATTGTATGCCACTGTTTTATACTTGCCAAACTCTACTAGTCCGTTTCGAACTGCATGTGTTATTTCCATATGTTCACATATTGGCAAATGTTGCAAGCCACCGCAACGATGACATGTGCCATCCAAGCATAATTTCTTGTATAATATTTGACCTTCCTCTCTTTCACATAAAATTCTTGATATGAAGTCTCTTGAAGACGTTGGTGGGGCACATATGGCACAACCCTGCAAATCATTGTTAGTATGCATATCTAAACATATAGACCTATAAGCATCAAAATGGTTAGAAAATTCAATATGTAATCTACAACAACAAGTAGTGCATGTGTGATTTATCTTAACATAGAAAGGTTTTAGCAATTCAAAATATCTTTGACAAATTTTAATTTGAGAATACTTCTCTAGAAATTTACCATAAAACTGTGTTTGAGTCTCATCCAAAAAATGCTTTGGATGTGGCTCACGGTTCTGACTACCGATTCTCCTTCTTACCACATCCCTTTGATTCAGAGATACCCTTGTGTAATTCTTCCAAAAGTCTTCAATTAGTGATCTCAATGCTTCAACAATTAGTTTATCTTTTCGTGGTAATCTCCCCGAGAATGCCCATAATTCATTGGCATTAGTGTCCTCAATTCTTTGGCATCTTCCAATAGCTCTTGATAAAGTTTTCCTATTAATTCTCAATTCTTGACTTGTCTTTCTAATGAGACGAGCTTTCCTCGTTTGACTACTTACTATAGTCGATGTAATCACACGCCGTGTTGCATTACTAGCTTTTGTGCGTGAGGTGTTACCCACACTCTCATACGCACTCATTAGATTCTTGACAATAGATTTTTTACTTGACGCCTCTAATGTTCTCAACCCAAGAATCTTCATGATAGACCTATACTTTATACTTCGCATCATTTCAACAAATAGTTGACATCTTGCAGTCTCATTTAACTTTTCAAAGAACAATCTCCAAATCTTATTAGCATATCTTCTAGAAGTGCGTTTTGGAATCTTACCTTCCATTGGCTGCAAAATATTCTCATCAATATCAATCAAATACTTTAGCTTTCTATGCAAAATTCTAGGTGGTGTCAAGCTAGGTAAATTCATCTCAACATTAGGAATTTCATCAATATTTAAATGAGATGGGTTAGATGGCATACCTTCGATTGAAGATGGAATAGATGACATACCTTGAGGTTGAGGTGGGAACAATGGCATACCTCCTTCATCACATGTGAGTGATGATGTACTCTCAACTTGAGATGTGGTAGATGGTGTCCCTACATGTTGACTTGCGGTAGAGGACGTGTCTCCAACTATGGTATTCAAATCTCTCGTACCACAAAGTTTTTTCATTCCTTCTCTTTGTGCCGCCAATACCATATCTCTTTGTGATGGTTGTGGTTCCTCTTCAATTGGTATGTCTTCATTTATCGTGTCCAATTTCCTCTTCTCACGAAGTTCCCTCATAGCCACTACTTTCTTTGCATTCTTAGCTTCTATCTCTTCCTGTGTTGGTTTAATTCTTGATCATTTCCTCAGCATGATGGAGAATTTGTCTGTAGCATGATAAAGAGACCAATATTACTTCCTAAGAAATGAATACAAGATAATAGTGGGATTGTACTTTTATTATGTTGTAAGGATTTATTCTTGTATAGTTTGACATCATGGTATGTTAAGGTCTATTTATTACACATAATTATTAAAGAGCCCAAGTGTAGAAAATATACATGGCATCATGTGAGATTGTAGGCTGCTTTCTTGATTGGGAATGTGTCTATTTTAAACATGTATGATAAAGCATGATAAAGTAATTCAATTCAAATTAAGGAAAATGTAAAGAACATGCATGTAAAGACTTGACATACCTAAAAAATGAAGATTCGAATGGAGAGAGTAGCCAATTATGTAGTGTTTTTTCTTCTTGCATCAAACTCCTCAACAATTTGAGTTTTTCACCACTTGCTTCCTTTTCAATGTTAAATTGAATAACACTCAAATATAATTACTAACAACAATACTATTAACCTATCAATAATGTTAAATTCCTAAAATTGAATCACAATTAACATTGCAACACTACAAAAATTGAAACTTGAATAGATATATATCAAACTTGGTGTGAAAACTATGTTATTTCCTCCTTCTCAAGTTGGCAATGTAGAAAAGGTGGTGGAAAGATCATGCAAAGGTGGTATAATGTGTCAAATGTGCATGTGAACTTCCCAACAGCATGAAAACACTTTTTTTTTGTCAGAGCACACGCAGAATCAGTAAGAAAATAGAGCATGTGGGCCTGGATCACGGGGGTAACCACTTTTTTACCATTTCAATAGAAAGACAAAATGCACTCGCACTATAATGCGCTCGCACTTTGTCCTGCTATAGATTCATCACATCCTTTCCATTGATCACATCTCTTTCCTGCAAGAGCTTACCAGATGCTCCACCATATGATAGGCATAACAATGAAGGGGCAAGCCCTGATAATCAAGTTCTTGATAGAAAATGCCCTCAACCCTCAACATCAAACCCTAATCCCTCAACCCTTAACTCTAATCCCTCAACCCTCAACTCTAATCCATCATCCCTCAACTCTAATCCCTCATCCCTAAACCCTAATCCCTCAGCCCTCAACCCTAAACCTTATCCCTAAACCCTAATCCCTCAACCCTCAACCCTAATTTGTCATCCCTCAACTCTAATCCCTCATCCCTAAAACATAAATGCTATCCCTAATCCCTCAACCCTCAACCCTAATCTGTCATCCCTCAACTCTAATCCCTCATCCCTAAACCCTAAATGCTATCCCTAATCCTACACCCTCAACAGACTCGATACTATACCTTAAACTCTAATCCCTTATCCCTAAACCCTCTAACCCTATCCCTAATCCTTACACCCTCCACACTCTACTTTAACCCTAATCCCTTCAACCTCAACCCTATCCCTAAACCCTTGACCCTCGAACCTCAACCCTCAACCCTCGATATCAAACCCTAATCCCTCAACCCTTAACTCTATTCCCTCATCTCTCAACCCTAACCCTAAACCCTAAACCCTAAACCCTCAACCCTCAACATCAAATCCTAATCCCTCAACCCTAAACCCTATCCCTAAACCCTCAACACTATACCTTAAACCCTAATCCCTCAGCCCTCAACCCTAAACCTTATCCGTAAACCCTAATCCCTCAACCCTCAACCCTAATCTGTCATCCCTCAACTCTAAGCCCTCATCCCTAAACCCTAAATGCTATCCCTATTCCTACACCCTCAACAGACTCGATACTATACCTTAAACTCTAATCCCTTATCCCTAAACCCTCCAACCCTATCCCTAATCCTTATAACATCCACACTCTACTTTAACCCTAATTCCTCGACCCTCAACCCTATCCCTAAACCCTTGACCCTCGAACCTCAACCCTCAACCCTCAATGTCAAACCCTAATCCCTCAACCCTAAACCCTAATCCCTCAAACCTAAACCCCATCCCTAAACCATCAACCCTCAACACTATACCTTAAACACTAATCCCTATCCCTCAACCCTTAACCCTTAAAACTTAAACCCTATCCCTACACCCTAAACACTTGACACTATATCTTAAGCCTTAAACCCTCATCCCTAAAGCCTCAACCCTCAATCCTTAAACCTTTAACCCTAAACCCTATCCCTAATCCCTCTACCCTTGACACTCTAACGCTAACCTCAACATTAAATGCTAATCCGTCAACCCTAAACCCTAATTCTAAACCCTCAACCCTCAACACTATACCTTAAACCCTAATCCCTCAACCCTCAACCCTAAACCTTATCCTTAAACCCTAATCCCTCAACCCTTGACCCTAATCCATCATCCCTCAACTCTAATCCCTCATCCGTAAACCCTAATCCCTCAGCCTTCAACCCTAAACCTTATCCCTAAACCCTAATCCCTCAACCCTCAACCCTAATCCATCATCCCTCAACTCTAATCCCTCATCCCTAAACCCTAAATGCTATCCCTATTCCTAAACCCTCAACAGACTTGATACTATACCTTAAACTCTAATCCCTTATCCCTAAACCCTCCAACCCTATCCCTAATCCTTATACCCTCCACACTCCACTTTAACCCTAATTCCTTGACCCTCAACCCTCAACCCTCAACATCAAACCCTAATCCCTCAACCCTTAACTTTGATCCCTTGACCCTCAACCCTATCCCTAAACCCTCAACCCTAAACCCTCAACCCTCAACGTCAAATTCTAATCCCTCAACCCTTCACTCTAATCCCTCAACCCTAAACCCTCAACACTATACCTTAAACCCTAATCCCTCAACCCTAACCCTAAACCTTGTCCCTAAACCCTAATCCCTCAACCCTCAACCCTAATTTGTCATCCGTCATCCCTCAACTCTAATCCCTCATCCCTAAACCCTAAATGCTATCCCTATTCCTAGACCCTCAATAGGCTCGATACTATATCTTAAACCCTAATCCCTCTACCCTCGACACTCTTATTTAACCCTAATCCCTTGATCATTAACCCTATCCCTCAACCTCAACCCTCAACCCTCAACCCTCAACCCTCAACTCTCAACATTAAACCCTAATTCATCAACCCTAAACCCTAATCCCTCAAACCTAAACCCTATCCCTAAACCATCAACCCTCAACACTATACCTTAAACCCTAATCCCTATCCCTCGACCCTTAAAACTTAAACCCTATCCCTACACCCTCAACACTTGACACTATATCTTAAGCCTTAAACCCTCATCCCTAAAGCCTCAACCCTCCATCCTTAAACCTTCAACACTAAACCCTATCCCTAATCCCTCTACCCTCGACACTCTAACCCTAACCTCGACATTAAATGCTAATCCATCAACCCTAAACCCTAATCCTAAACCCTCAACCCTCAACACTATACCTTAAACCCTAATCCCTCAACCCTCAACCCTAAACCTTATCCCTAAACCCTAATCCCTCAACCCTCAACCCTAATCCCTCATCCCTCAACTCTAATCCTTCATCCCTAAACCCTAAATGCTATCCCTATTCCTAAACCCTCAACAGACTCGATACTATACCTTAAACTCTAATCCCTTATCCCTAAACCCTCCAACCCTATCCCTAATCCTTACAGCCTCCACACTCTACTTTAACCCTAATCCCTTCAACCTCAACCCTATCCCGAAACCCTTGACCCTCAAACCTCAACCCTCAACCCTTGATGTCAAACCCTAATCCCTCAACCCTTAACTTTGATCCCTCATCCCTCAACCCTTAACTCTGATCCCTCATCTCTCAACCCTAACCCTATACCCTAAACCCTAAACCCTCAAACCTCAACATTACATCCTAATCCCTCAACCCTTCACTCTAATCCCTCAACCCTAAACCCTCAACACTATACCTTAAACCCTAATCCCTCAGCCCTCGACCCTAAACTTTATCCCTAAACCCTAATCCCTCAACCCTAAACCCTAATCTATCATCCCTCAACTCTAATCCCTCATCCCTAAACCCTAAATGCTATCCCTATTCCTACACCCTCAACATAATCGATACTATACCTTAAACCCTAATCCGTTATCCCTAAACCCTCCAACCCTATCCCTAATCCTTATACCCTCCACACTCTACTTTAACCCTAATTCCTTGACCCTCAACCCTATCCCTAAACTGTTGACCCTCAAACCTCAACCCTCAACCCTCAATGTCAAACCCTAATCCCTTAACCCTTAACTCTAATCCCTCGACCCTCAACACTATACCTTAAACCCTAATCCCTATCCCTCAACCCTTAACCCTTAAAACTTAAACCCTATCCCTACACCCTCAACACTTGACACTATATCTTAAGCCTTAAACCCTCATCCCTAAAGCTTCAACCCTCAATCCTTAAACCTTCAACCCTAAACCCTATCCCTAATCCCTCTACCCTCGACACTCTAACCCTAACCTTGACATTAAATGCTAATCCTAAACCCTCAACCCTCAACACTATACCTTAAACCCTAATCCCTCAACCCTCAACCCTAAGCCTTATCCCTAAACCCTAATCCCTCAACCCTCAACCCTAATCCATCATCTCTCAACTCTAATCCCTCATCCCTAAACCCTAAATGCTATCCCTATTCCTAAACCCTCAACAGAGTCGATACTATACCTTAAACCCTAATCCCTTATCCCTAAACCCTCCAACCCTATCCCTATTCCTTACACCCTTCACACTCTACTTTAACCCTAATCCCTTGATCCTAAACCCTATCCCTAAACCCTTGACCCTTGAACCTCAACCCTCAATGTCAAACCCTAATCCCTCAACCCTTAACTTTGATCCCTTGACCCTCAACCATATCCCTAAACCCTAAACCCTAAACCATCAACCCTAATCTGTCATCCCTCAACTCTAATCCATCATCCCTAAACCCTAAACGCTATCCCTATTCCTAGATCCTCAACGGACTCGATACTATACCTTAAACGCTAATCCCTTATCCCTAAACCCTCCAACTGTATCCCTTATCCCTTAACCCTCATGATTAATAGCTTTGAATGTAAAAAAATTTAAGGGGGGCATAACGCAAGCGCGTTATAACGCGCTCGTGTTATGTCAAACATGACAAATAGCAGACTTGCGGGAAAGGAAAAATGCATAGCAAAACATAACGCGAGCGCGTTATAATGTGCTCGCGTTATGTCTTGTTTTGGGAATCCCAAGCCTTGGGCTTGGGATTTGCTTTGGATTTCCAACCAAAAGGCTTGGAGTGCCTTATGAACAGTCACAGACGTGTTTTTCTATATTCTTCAAAATTTCACATAATTTCATTCTTGCTAACCCTCAGATTTGCACGTGTTTCAAGGTCGAACAAATTGAACACATGGGTAATGTTAGGCTTTCTCTTAGCTATTTGATGATGTGATTTTTTTCACATTTTAACAATGTTAAGCCTTTCATTTTTAATTTCTTTTGTTTGTGTGTCTATTTTTAGGCAAAAACCACTGTTTGGTCTTTTTTTCATTGTAAAATAACTATTCATTCAAATTTCAAAAAAATTACATATTTAGAAACTAGACTCCATTCTACAAATATTAAAAAAATAAAAAAATAATTTTCAATTAGTTTTCAAAATTTATAGGGGTAGCATGGCCAAAATTCTATTTTTTAGGATGTGTCCACTTTGAAAATTAGTAAAAAATCAAATATTCATCAAAAAATTATCAGTAAAATTAGGCATAAACTACATGCTATTAGCTAATTTCTCACTGAAGCGATTTTAAAAATCCCCAAAAAAAGTTGACCTTTTGAGGGAGCCACAAAACATGCTATGTTATGTTTTTTGACAGAAATAACACCAATTTCTGTGGCTCCCTCTTTTGAACCCCTTAATCTATGCCATTTTCAAAACAAAATAGTAGTTTAGAAAGTAGTCTCAGAGCACTACGAACATTGTTTTGGTTGCATCTCCAAATTTAGAATTTGGGACATTTTTTAAGATGTGCATAGGATCTAATAGGTGAGATATTAATAGATCCTTCCAGTAAGGGAGCTCATAAAATATGGATTTTCTTTTCATTCCTTCTGGCATATTAACTACAACTTATTCTGGTTCTTCAATTAAATCATCCTGATCAAAAAAATCCTCCCAAGCTTTCAATTAAGCATCTTCATACTTCTTAAGCCAATTACCTGGACCTATAATCATGGGAGGGCCTCTATTTTAAACTTTTCCATCAAATTGATTCTTCAGGTAGAAAAACCTTGTTGTTTGCGTAAATAAATTTATGTAGATCTTTAGAATATCGCCCTCTAAATTGTTTTGCACATCTTGGACATGCAAATATCCCCTTTGTTTGAATCCCTGCAATTCAATAAGTAATATTAATAATATCAAAAAATAGTATAAAACTAAGTATGAAAGTTGCGATGGAAATAAATTATGAGTGTAAATACGTAAATATTTTATCTTACTAGAACAAACACCAAGTCCTAGGAAATCATGAATATTCCAGCATAGCACATCATACAATATGAATGACCTATTTGATGGGGGACATGATATTGCATAGATTCTTATGCCTTTCCATAGTAGTTGCATCTCATCAATAAAAGGCACAAGATAAACATCCATGTTTTTAACTTGATATTTTCCTGGAACAATGAGAGTCAGCATAAGGTGCTCCTTTCTAACACTCATCCATGGGGGAATATTGTATACTATCAATCCAACTAGCCAAACACTATAATTTGAGCTTAGGAAAGAGAATGGGCACACTCCATCAATTGCAAGACCAAACCTGATACTACGGGGTTCATCTTTCAATTTTCTTGGCCATTTTTCCTCTATGTGTTTCATTGCTTTGGAGTTAGCTAGAATTCATTGAATCCATCTTTACTCCTGTTCTTTGCATGCCAGTCCATCAATTGTGCAAGTGACTTGCAACTAAACATTCATTGAAGCCTAGGTATAATTGGCATGTGATGTAAAACCTTCTTTGGAACTATAGGACCTTGTACATCTGTAAGATATCTCTTCTCTTTGCATACAGGGCATTCTACCTTGTTTTCATATTCATCTCTGTATAAAATGTAATCATTTTTACATGAATGAATTTTCTTATATTCAATCCCCAACTCAACCAACAATAGACGCGCCTCTCTACAAGTTGATGACAACACATTCTCTTCAGGGAATATTTTAGTGTTTAGTGCCTTGTAAGATTGCCAGAGATTAAATCAATTGAATTTTTGACTTATGATGAACATGTTTCATATGTCAATCTATACTAGGACTGTTTATAGAAAATATATGGTTTTAAATTCCCCTTAAAGAAATATAAATGAAGTTGATGAATGTTTACGCATCAATTGACAATGAAAAGTAAGAAATGGATTTCATCTCACTTTAGTAGGGTAGTGAATCCTTTGGTTGACCAACCAAATAGTGACTTGATTTCTAATAATATTAATGTGCATGCCAATTTTGAGGTTCTACTTGCACCCGATTTGAACACGGGTGTCTTCACTGCTTGCTTGATGGAGTCTTTCAGGTTGTTATCATCAACATTACGTTGGTGGTAATTACCCCTACTATCATCATTACTGTCAACCTATGATCATTATTGTCATCATTGAACTTCCATCCCCAAATAAATTTGTAAGCATTTCATTCAATCCTTCTTCATGCACTACATTTTCACTATCATGATCATCATCATTAAGGCTAGCTGGCATGTCATCAGTGTATGCAGATCTCATCAGCAGTTCAAATTTCTCAGCTACTAGTATTCTCTTCAATGTTACTCTTTTCTGTCTGGTATGGTTTAAAGGATGGTTTGGACCATCCCATCCAAAGCCTAATAACCCAATTGGATCTTGGGTATTAGTATGTGTTTCATGAAACATCTTCTACCTATCAACACATGTAAGTATTATTTAATGTTTGGTAACAATTGCACTAAATTCAAAATGTATCAATTTCAAAGAAATATAATCAAATATGGCTTAAAAAATAAAAATATAAATTGTATGAACATATATACATCAATTGAATAATGGAACATTATTTTATAGACTACCTTTTTATACAATAATTTAAAGAAAACATAATTTTGACAACATAGTTTATAAAACATCAATCCACACTCATTTATTATTCTTTGGTTTTCTACCCTTAAGAACATCCTTAGGGAGACCTTGTTCTTCCCCTTTCTTTCATGCAGGAGTACATTTTAAGAAGGGGTAATCAATCAATAACTCATCCCCAATGGTAAGGTCCATAATAGCCTCAACCATTATCAATCTATCAACCTCTCTTTCCATATCTCCATCTTTATCATTTATAACCTCAACAAAATGACAATTCAATCTTATAGTAGGGTCCCTTCCCTTATTACTATTTATAAATCCTGCAGTATTTTTGTGTGTATGCACATCCATCTATATACATAAGATGACCTCTATTCATTTCTTTTCCACTTTCCAATTGGAGACGATGTGTATATATATTCAAATTTAGACCATATGATGACATGCTAGGCTTATATTCTACTAGCCTTCTCCATTCACCACTGTAATACGATGGACCATAATATGGCATTAATCTCCTAGTGGTTTGTTCTAAATTATTTCTATGTTTAGATCCCACATGTACATTTTGGATGACAAATAGGCCTAGATTTTCTCCATGAATATTGGAGGGTCGTATCATGTAGTTGTATCCCCAAAATTGAAACACCTTGTACACTCTAGGTAGTTGTTGATCACTAGGCCAAACACAATATAGTCGACGATCAAATGTCTCTTTGTAAATTGATCTCAAACTCAGGGGCAAGTCATCATCTCCATCACATTCATTCTCATAGGGTATGTCGTCCACCTTCCCCTTGTCTTTAAGAAAATTATGCATCTTTAAACCGGTTCTTGTTCTGTTACTTGTTTTCACAATTCCTTGTCTTCAGAGCTGGTATATTGGTACATATTTTTGTTAGATGTATCATCTAATGAATGATCATTGCCCTCTAGGATGGAAGTCGGTGATCCAGGAAACTTTAAACCAAGAACTTTATCCTGCAAGTATCCATTAAGAAAAAAAATAGTTATTTAAATAATATAAAACAATGTTTAAATGAAGTATACATGTTATTTATATCAAATTGGAAAATTCCTTACCACAATTCCTATTGGATTTGAATCGATTGTAGGAGGCATACTACCAACTGGAAGCTCATCATATATGTAATGTCTTTGTACAATCACTCATTTGAATTGTTTCTTTCCACGATGTACAGAACATGCACAAACAACAATTTTCTAAAAGTATTCATCCCATGTACTACAGTCCTAACCAACCTCTTGTTCAGTGCAATCATTTGTTGTGTCTGCAGGATCCATTGTAATATCCTCTTCCACCCACTGTCATCTATGTGATTTAATAGTTTTAGGTCCACGTCCACATACATATCTTTTTCTTTTTCTAGTTGAACACCCAGGCTCTGCATTTGCTCTAATCTCTATCTAAAATAATCAACATGGATTAATTTATGTCAAGATTGGATAATACATTATAAATTTCAATAATACTATAAAAAAAGATGGACATATCACAAAATGCCATTAGATCATTTTTTCCTAAGTTAAGTCAAAATTTGAGTACCTGGTGTCCCGGTTCATCCGTTGTGTCCTCATTTGATATGAAATGATCTATTTCCATGGCCTCATCTAACCCCTATAATACACAACATAGTAAATAATGTTTAGTACACTAATTATATCATTTCAATGAATATGCTATCCAACACAAAACCTCACTTTAGTCATATATGTGACATATTCATATCATGTTTTGGGCATCCTAATTTTCAAACTTTTCCCTTGATTATAGAATCACATTTAATCACCATTCCTGTGCATTTTCAACTAATAAGTTTGACCTCAGAGGCCTCATGGACAAAAAAATGACTTTATTTCCTCTATGTTGTAGAATTTGTGAATTCATAAACACCTTCCTCCTTTGGTTGAGGTTGCTTTCTCTTCTTACCTCTATTGTATCGACAGATTTTGTTGTCATATCTATTTCCACTCATTTTCCTCTCTGTGATTTAGTAGTTCTACGCCATCCAAGTCCTCTCTCCATGCCCTCCTCTAGATCTTGTAATACATAACAATGATAATAATGTTGGGTGAATATTTTGTCATTTAGCTAACTAATAGCAAAATGGTTATATCAACCACAGTGTGATGAGATAAATCTCTCCTCTCAGCAAGGGGAGGTTCCCTTTTAACTATTACAAACTTATTTACACTAAATACTAGCTTTGGGGGTGTGTTACATTCATCCTTTTCTCTTCTTTCAGAAAAGATGTTTACAATGTTTCATGGTAATATTCAATAATACTTGTACACTTAAACAATAATCAACAATATTCTTGTAAGTTAAAGCACAAAGTCTTTCAACTTACTTCACAAAAAGATTCACGAACCAAGTGAATAATCTCAAGTACAAAGTCTTCAAATTATCCCCAGAAAGATTTTAAAAGTAACCGTATCACTAGTTGGAGCACAAAGTCTGTCAACTAACAACACCACTGATTCACGCGAATGTCATTGAAAATCATAGCACAAAGTCTACAAGTTCTCAACACGATTCATATACAATGAACAACTACAATGTCAAAGTTTTTATAATCATTCACCAAGAAACGCTTTCAACACACATAGATTCAAGGAAATAATATAACACAAAGTTTATATAACTTATCTTGAACATCCTCCAATCATAATAACCAAGCACCACTTTATCCAATCAATCAACAAGAGAAATCAGTAAAAATGCCATATGTACATCCTTACTCATACAAATCTGATTCAACACAAAGTTTGATATCAAAACTCGCCTTCTTTATTGATTGAAATTGATCATACAATTTGAACACAAAGTCTCAAAGTTGAGTCTCAATTTGGGCAACACTTTGTTGCATAAGATTAAAGATATCTATTACAATAGAGGCCCTCTTTATTTATAGGGAGGAGCCTGGAACAAAAATAGGAAATTTACAACTACTTTGACTTATTCAACAAAAGAGTCTTATTTGACTTGGGACTTCCTTTGTCCAACATGTAATTACATTTTGGAAAATTACATGTGAAAATGTCCAAAACTGATTCAAAAGTACATATGAAAAATAGAAAATATACTAAGGTAAAGATCACATTTATCAACTCCCATCAACATCCTTCTTGAGAGAAACTTCCATCCATTGTTATCACCATTTGCATTTCTAGGCTGTCTGGTCCAAAAGTGTCCTTGGAAATGACACAAGTTCTTGTTACTAAAACTTTCACGAAGGTAGCAACCTTCACATGTTTACCCAAAACTACCTTGAGAATGTCCAAGGTCAACTATGTATCCGACAACTTATCCATAGGAGCCACTGAGAAAGCTTGATCTTCGAACTCCTTTGGATCATGTTATTGAATGCCTGTCTTTTCATTTGTGGAAATAAACTTTTGGTCTCTTCAACTGGAAATTATAGTAGCGAGGGAGAATTGAGCATTTGCATGGGCTTTGAAGGGCTAAAGTGCGATTAGAGCGAAAAACTAAGTGAAAATGGGCTATATTTAAAAACTTAAAATTTTTCCCAGAGTTAGAAAATTTTCAGGGAGTGAGTGCACGGGTGGCAAAAATCGCCGCCCTTGCGTGTGGAGGAAATTGCTTTTGTGCATGGGCAGAAAAAATTGCCGCCCTTGCATGTGACAAAAGGCTTAACATGCACAGGTGACAAAAATTGCTGCCCTTGCATGTGACAAAGGGCTTAATATGCACGGGTGGCAAAAATCACCGCCAATGCATATAAAGATACAATGGAGGTAAAAATCGCCGCCATTGCATGTGAAGATGCAATGGAGGCAAAAATCACCACCATTGCATGTGAAGATACAATGGAGGCAAAAATCGCCGCCATTGCATATAACAAAAATTTACTAACTCTAAGATGCAATGGAGGCAAAAATCCCCGCCAGTGCATATGAACATGCAATGGAGGCAAAAATCCCCGCCATTGCATATGAACATGCAATGGAGGCAAAAATCCCCGCCATTGCATATAACAAAAATTTACTAACTCCTAAAAAGTGAAATTTTCAATTAGACTTGTTTTGCAAAATTCAAGAAATCGACACAAGTTGACGCTCGAAAGGATGTTCCAAGGCTAGGAGACCATGCTCAAGGGCAAATATGATTCACCTTGTTTTGCGTGTTTAGAGTTGTACACTACAAAATAGACAAATTTTGTAGGGGTCATCCTACAAATTGAGCGCAACTAAATTTGAGGATAACAGCTGGCTCTAACTGGGGAACTTCCTTTGATTATCCTTTGAAATGATCAAAGGGAGAAGAACTCCAGTCTCTAAGTGCCTTCATCCATCCATTGGGCTATAGAGTCAGGTGACACAAAAACACAAAAATGACTAAAACAGAAAAAAAGACAAAAACTATATAAAAATTCATGAACTTATCTGTCGCTTCACTTTGAGAATAGCTTCAGATGTTGTCTGCTATGAGGCAGAAGAAAAGATGTTCCATTTCTTTTTCTTTTATTATTGAAAGAGTAACACTTCCCAGTGTTTGTCATTCTAGGATATTCTTCTATAGCTAGGTTGAATTGCCCAATTGACGCTGATGAATTTGGTCCCAACTGTCGTCGCTGTTTGACAAATCAATCAGGCTCATTAAAATGTTTCTCTGGAGAAACAAATCCTTTGGAAATTCCATTTCCTTTCAATTGTAAAATCCCTTCGCTTGAAAAGAATGATCCATTTGTTTCTAGACATCCATTTGAAACACTATCCAATAACTTAGGATCTTCATTAGAAATCTAGAAATAAGTACCTAAATCAGAAGATTCAAAGAAAATTTGAACTTTTGGATCCTCAGATTTTATCACTGTGTACATGGCTTCCCTTTCAGGATGAAACTCCTGCATACTACCCTTAACAGGTATTCTTGCCTCTGACATTTGAATCTTTATCTCCTCAACATGATCTGTGATATGAATAGGTTGATATGGATTTGCTGTAGAAGACAAAAAACTCTCATCTTGAGGTTTTACATTGGGGGTACTGGTCTTAGAAACATAGGATGAAGTGAGAATATCTGGTGTACTTACTTGTTTGTCACCAACCACATGTTTATGATTTGATGTATTTTGTGACCATGTGAGAACATCATAAGATTCACCAAAAGTAACTTCTTCTTGTCCCATCTCATATTCCAAGTTCAGGGACCCAGTGGTAGAGTCGCCAGCTAATTGCTCCTCACCTTCCATGAAAAGATTAGCAACATCTTCTCCTTGATCATATTCTGATTGAAGAAGATTGTTTTGCTCTGATTCATAATAGAAAATTACTGCATTCACAGGTGGTGCTTCCAAAGCAAGTATTCCTTGTTGTGGAGGAAACCTGTTTTGATCCTGGTCCCTTGAAGCAGCACCTTGATAATTCAAAGCATTTAGAGAAGTTCTCCTTGGTATGTCCTTATAGAAAGGAATGGACAAATTCTGTGACACCTGTTCTTTCAGAGCTAACAGCTCATTAGCCAACTTTTACACTATAGGATCCATAGTGCTTGTAGAAGATAAAGCCAAAGGAGGCTGCCTACTACAACCAACAGAATCCTTCTTCAACTTTCCTGCCAACATCAAATTGTCCTCCACTTCAACTACCAAACTTTGAGCAATTGCAAGATCAACTGGTACTGCTCTTCATAAAAGAAAACTTACTTTCGGCAACTGTGAATTGATGAAGAAGCATTTTAGGTTCTCAGTTGTGGGTTGAGCAATAGTTGGGATCTTGTTCTTTAGCTTATTGAACTTTGCCACAAACTCATGCACAAACTCATGCGGTTCCTTTTTCATTTGAGTAAGTTGGGCCAACAATGTATAAACATCTTCTGCTGACTTGAATCTGGCTTCAAACTGAGTTTGAAGTGTATTCCATCCAGTGATAGTTCCAGGTGCAAGGTGAAAGAACCAATCAGCTGCAACACCTTGGAGTGTTTCTACAAATAGTCTCACAAAGACATCTTCATACTCAACTTCGAGAACACCACATGCAATGTAGAAAGCTGTAATGTGCTCATCCGGATGTTGTTTACCATCCCCGTAGAACTTGGGAAAGTTCTTACGTGAACCTCAAGGTAGTTCATGTAGAGGTTGAGTCAATTTCAATGGCCCAAATGCATTTCCCCATGGACCTGGGACAGCCATATTCCTTGATAAAACTTTAGAGAAGATATAACAAAAAGATATTACAATAGATGAGACTGGTATGCTTCAACCAAAGGCGAGAGGCTCTTGGTTGTGCGTTCGATCCCCGGTAGAGTCGCCAAAAAATGTTGGGTGAATATTTTGTCATTTAGCTAACTAACAGCAAAATGATTATATCAACCACAGTGTGATGAGATAAATCTCTCCTCTCAGCAAGGGGAGGTTCCCTTTTAACTATTACAAACTTATTTACACTAAATACTAGCTTTGGGGGTGTGTTACATTCATCCTTTTCTCTTCTTTCAGAAAAGATGTTTACAATGTTTCATGGTAATATTCAATAATGCTTGTACACTTAAACAATAATCAACAATATTCTTGTAAGTTAAAGCACAAAGTCTTTCAACTTACTTCACAAAAAGATTTACGAACCAAGTGAATAATCTCAAGTACAAAGTCTTCAAATTATCCCCAGAAAGATTTTAAAAGTAACCATATCACTAGTTCGAGCACAAAGTCTGTCAACTAACAACACCACTGATTCACACGAATGTGATTGAAAATCATAGTACAAAGTCTACAAGTTCTCAACACGATTCATATACAATGAACAACTACAAGCTCAAAGTCTTTATAATCCTTCACCAAGAAACACTTTCATCACACATAGATTCAAGGAAATAATATAACACAAAATTTATATAACTTATCTTGAACATCCTTCAATCGTAATAACCAAGCACCACTTTATCCAATCAATCAACAAGAGAAATCAGCAAAAATGCCATATGTACATCCTCACTCATACAAATCCGATTCAACACAAAGTTTGATATCAAAACTCGTCTTCTTTATTGATTGAAATTGATCATACAATTTGAACACAAAGTCTCAAAGTTGAGTCTCAATTTGGGCAACACTTTGTTGCATAAGATTAAAGATATCTATTACAATAGAGGCCCTCTTTATTTATAGGGAGGAGCCTAGAGCAAAAATAGGAAATTTACAACTACTTTGACTTATTCAACAAAAGAGTCCTATTTGACTTGGGACTTCCTTTGTCTCACATGTAATTACATTTTGGAAAAATACATGTGAAAATGTCCAAAACTGATTCAAAAGTACATATGAAAAATAGAAAATATACTAAGGCAAAGATCACATTTATCAACTCCCATCAACATCCTTCTTGAGAGAAACTTCCATCCATTGTTATCACCATTTGCATTTCTAGGCTATATGGTCCAAAAGTCTCCTTGGAAATGACACAAGTTCTTGTTACTGAAACTTTCACAAAGGTAGCAACCTTCACATGTTTACCCAGAACTACCTTGAGAATGTCCAAGGTCAACTGTGTATCCGACAACTTATCCATAGGAGCCACTAAGAAAGCTTGATCTTCGAACTCCTTTGGATCATGTTATTGAATGCCTGTCTTTTCATTTGTGGAAAGAAAATTTTGGTCTTTTTGACTGGAAATTACAGTAGCGAGGGAGAATTGAGCATTTGCAGGGGCTTTGAAGTGCTAAAGTGCGATTAGAGCGAAAAACTGAGTGAAAATGGGCTAAAGTTAAAAATTTAAAAATTTTCCCAGAGTTAGAAATTTTTTAGGGAGTGAGTGCACGGGTGGCAAAAATCGCCGCCCTTGCATGTGGAGGAAATTGCTTTTGTGCATGGGCGGAAAAAATTGCTGCCCTTGCATGTGACAAAAGGCTTAACATGCACAGGTGGCAAAAATCGCCGCCCTTGCATGTGACAAAGGGCTTAATATGCACGGGCGGCAAAAATTGCCGCCAATGCATATAAAGATGCAATGGAGGTAAAAATCACCGCCATTGCATGTGAAGATGCAATGGAGGCAAAAATCGCCGCCATTGCATGTGAAGATGCAATGGAGACAAAAATCGCCGCCATTGCATATAACAAAAATTTACTAACTCTAAGATGCAATGGAGGCAAAAATTGCTGCCAGTGTATATGAAGATGCAATGGAGGCAAAAATCCCTGCCAGTGCATATGAACATGCAATGGAGGCAAAAATCCCCGCCATTGCATATGAACATGCAATGGAGGCAAAAATCCCCGCCATTGCATATAAAAAAAATTTACTAACTCCTAAAAAGTGAAATTTTCAATTACACTTGTTTTGCAAAATTCAAGAAATTGACTCAAGTTGACGCTCAAAAGGATGTTCCAAGGCTAGGAGACCAGGCTCAAGGGCAAATACGATTCACCTTGTTTTGCGTGTTTAGAGTTGTACGCTACAAAATGGACAAATTTTGTAGGGGTCATCCTACAAATTGAGCGCAACTAAATTTGAGGATAACAGCTAGCTCTAACTGGGGAACTTCCTTTGATTATCCTTTGAAATGATCGAAGGGAGAAGAACTCCAGTCTCTAAGTGCCTTCATCCATCCATTGGGCTATAGAGTCAGGTGACACAAAAACACAAAAATGACTAAAACAGAAAAAAGACACAAAAACTATACAAAAATTCATGAACTTATCTGTCGCTTCACTTTGAGAATAGCTTTAGATGTTGTCTGCTGTGAGGCAGAAGAAAAGATGTTCCATTTCTTTTTCTTTTACTATTGAAAGAGTAACACTTCACAGTGCTTGTAATTCTAGGATCTTCTTCTACAGCTAGGTTGAATTGCCCAATTGACGCTGATGAATTTGGTCCCAACTATCGTCGCCGTTTGACAAAGCAATCAGGCTCATTAAAATGTTTCTCTGGAGAAACCAATCCTTTGGAAATGTCATTTCCTTTCAATTGTAAAATCCCTTTGCTTGAAAAGAATGATCCATTTGTTTCTAGACCTCCATTTGAAACACTATCCAATAACGTAGGATCTTCATTAGAAATCCAGAAATAAGTACCTAAATTGGAAGATTCAAAGAAAATCTAAACTTTTGGATCCTTAGATTTTATCACTGTGTACATGGCTTCCCTTTCAGGATGAAACTGCTGCATACTACCCTTAACAGGTATTCTTGCCTCTGACATTTGAATCTTTATCTCCTCAACATGATCTGTGATATGAACAGGTTGATATGGATTTGCTGCAGAAGACGAAAAACTCTCATCTTGAGGTTTTACATTGGGGGTACTGGTCTTAGGAACATAGGATGAAGTGAGAATATCTGGTGTACTTACTTGTTTGTCACCAACCACATGTTTATGATTTGATGTATTTTGTGACCATGTGAGAACATCATAAGATTCACCAAAAGTAACTTCTTCTTGTCCCATCTCATATTCCAAGTTCAGGAACCCAGTGGTAGAGTCGCCAGCTAATTGCTCCTCACCTTCCGTGAAAAGATTAGCAACATCTTCTCCTTGATCATATTCTGATTGAAGAAGATTGTTTTGCTCTGATTCATAATAGAAAATTGCTGCATTCACAGGGGGTGCTTCCAAAGCAAGTATTCCTTGTTGTGGAGGAAACCTGTTTTGATCCTTGTCCCTTGAAGCATCATCTTGATAATTCAGAGCATTTAGAGAAGTTCTCCTTGGTATGTCCTTATAGAAAGGAATGGACAAATTCTGTGATACCTTTTCTTTCAGAGCTAACAGCTCATCAGCCAACTTTTGCACTATAGGATCCATAGTGCTTGTAGAAGATAAAGCCAAAGGAGGCTACCTACTACAACCAATAGAATCCTTCTTCAACTTTCCCGCCAACATCAAATCGTCCTCCACTTCAACTGCCAAACTTTGAGCAATTGCAAGATCAACTGGTGCTACTCTTCATAAAAGAAAACTTACTTCTGGCAACTGTGAAATGATGAAGAAGCATTTTAGGTTCTCAGCTGTGGGTTAAGCAACAGTTGGGATCTTGTTCTTTAGCTTATTGAACTTTTCCATGAACTCACGTATGGACTCATGCAGTTCCTTTTTCATTTGAGTAAGTTGGGCCAACAATGCATAAACATCTTCTGCTGACTTGAATCTGGCTTCAAACTGAGTTTGAAGTGTATTCCATCCAGTGATAGTTCCAGGTGTAAGGTGAAAGAACCAATTAGCTGCAACACCTTGGAGTGTTTCTACAAACAGTCTCACAGAAACATCTTTATACTCAACTCTAAGAACACCACATGCAATGTAGAAAGCTGCAATGTGCTCATCCAGATGTTGTTTACCATCCCTGTAGAACTTGGGAAAGTTCTTACATGAACCTCGAGGTAGTTCATGTAGAGGTTGAGTCAATTTCAATGGCCCAAATGCATTTCCCCATGGACCTGGGACAACCATATTCCTTGATAAAACTTTAGAGAAGATATAACAAAAAGATATTACAATAGATGAGACTGGTATGCTTCAACCAAAGGCGAGAGGCTCTTGATAGCGCGTTCGATCCCCAGTAGAGTCACCAAAAACTGTTGGGTGAATATTTTGTCATTTAGCTAACTAACGGCAAAATGGTTATATCAACCACAGTGTGATGAGATAAATCTCTCCTCTCATCAAGGGGAGGTTCCCTTTTAACTATTACAAACTTATTTACACTAAATACTAGCTTTGGGGGTGTGTTACATTCATCCTTTTCTCTTCTTTCAGAAAAGATGTTTACAATGTTTCATGGTAATATTATATAATGCTTGTACACTTAAACAATAATCAACAATATTCTTGTAAGTTAAAGAACAAAGTCTTTCAACTTACTTCACAAAAAGATTCACGAACCAAGTGAATAATCTCAAGTACAAAGTCTTCAAATTATCTGTAGAAAGATTTTAAAAGTAACCGTATCACCAGTTGGAGCACAAAGTCTGTCAACTAACAACACCACTGATTCACGCGAATGTGATTGAAAATCATAGCACAAAGTCTACAAGTTCTCAACACGATTCATATACAATGAACAACTACAAGCTCAAAGTCTTTATAATCCTTCACCAAGAAACACTTTCAACACACATAGATTCAAGGAAATAATATAACACAAAGTTTATATAACTTATCTTGAACATCCTCCAATCGTAATAACCAAGCACCACTTTATCTAATCAATCAACAAGAGAAATCAGCAAAAATGCCATATGTACATCCTCACTCATACAAATCTGATTCAACACAAAGTTTGATATCAAAACTCACCTTCTTTATTGATTGAAATTGATCATACAATTTGAACACAAAGTCTCAAAGTTGAGTCTCAATTTGGGCAGCACTTTGTTGCATAAGATTAAAGATATCTATTACAATAGAGGCACTCGTTATTTATAGGGAGGAGCCTGGAGCAAAAATAGGAAATTTAAAACTACTTTGACTTATTCAACAAAAGAGTCCTATTTGACTTGGGACTTCCTTTGTCTCACATGTAATTACATTTTGGAAAAATACATGTAAAAATGTCCAAAACTGATTCAAAAGTACATATGAAAAATATAAAATATACTAAGGCAAAGATCACATTTATCAACTCCCATCAACATCCTTCTTGAGAGAAACTTCCATCCATTGTTATCACCATTTGCATTTCTAGGCTATTTGGTCCAAAAGTGTCCTTGGAAATGACACAAGTTCTTGTTATTGAAACTTTCATGAAGGTAGCAACCTTCACATGTTTACCCAGAACTACCATGAAAATGTTCAAGGTCAATTGCGTATCCGACAACTTATCCATAGGAGCCACTGAGAAAGCTTGATCTTCGAACTCCTTTAGATCATGTTATTGAATGCCTGTCTTTTCATTTGTGGAAAGAAACTTTTGGTCTCTTTGACTGGAAATTACAGTAGCAAGGGAGAATTGAGCATTTGTATGGACTTTGAAGGGCTAAAGTGCGATTAGAGCGAAAAACTAAGTGAAAATGGGCTAAAGTTAAAAACTTAAAAATTTTCCTAGAGTTAGAAAATTTTCAAGGAGTGAGTGCAGGGGCGGCAAAAATCGCCGCCCTTGCATGTGACAAAAGGCTTAACATGCACGGGTGGTAAAAATCGCCGCCCTTGCATGTGACAAAGGGCTTAATATGCACGGGCGGCAAAAATTGCCGCCAATGCATATAAAGATGCAATGGAGGTAAAAATCACCGCCATTGCATGTGAAGATGCAATGGAGGCAAAAATCGCCACCATTGCATGTGAAGATGCAATGGAGGCAAAAATCGCCGCCATTGCATATAACAAAAATTTACTAACTCTAAGATGCAATGGAGGCAAAAATTGCCGCCAATGCATATGAAGATGCAATGGAGGCAAAATCCCCACCAGTGTATATGAACATGCAATGGAGGCAAAAATCCCCGCTAGTGCATATGAACATGCAATGGATGCAAAAATCCCCGCCATTGCATATGAACATGCAATGGAGGCAAAAATCCCTGCCAATGCATATAACAAAAATTTACTAACTCCTAAAAAGTGAAATTTTCAATTAGACTTATTTTGCAAAATTCAAGAAATCGACACAAGTTGACGCTCGAAAGGATGTTCCAAGGCTAGGAGACCACGCTCAAGGGCAAATGCGATTCACCTTGTTTTGCATGTTTAGAGTTGTTGGCTACAAAATGGACAAATTTTGTAGGGGTCATCCTACAAATTGAGCGCAACTAAATTTGAGGATAACAAATAGTCACATAACAGATGTGCACCAAGAGGTTAAAAGGAACCAATCAAGATAACCACACATGAACAACAAATGTGTCCTGACAGATTATATAAATTTCCTATATGTTTGCATTTATTGTCTAACCTTTCTACATCAGCCCTCAATTGTGCAGATCTCCTAGTTGTTATATGCAAATGATTTGTATCCTTGCATTCCCATTGGCAAATATAGTGAACTAATTTGAATCCTTGTATAACCAATTTACATCTACAGTGAATTGATTTGAGTTTTTGCATTCACAATTAAAAAATCATAGCAATATGGTTTGAATCCTTGAGTACTCAATTACCAAACATGGTGAAATGATGCAGGTTTTCACATACCCACTTAGCTATTATAGTGAAATGTATATGAATATTTCAAGATCCATTCACCATATATGGTGACTATTTAGACACAGGACTTTGAAGTCCATGTACTGAACAGAGGAAAATACTACATCAGTTTTCAATGCCTAATGACATGTTTAAAGACATCTCTTCCTTTAACAACATTTGAAAAGGGAAGAAGCAAGTGACCTAATTTGTGAAAGAATGGTAATCACTTTCACTGGTAAGCTCATTATTCTTGCATTGGCAGAATTTGATAGATTTCTTCTCATTTGTAAAATTGTAAGCAAAAGGCTTTCATTATAGTATGAGCAAATTACAAGCATCCACATCATCCACTCCTAGGTCTAAAATTTTCCAATAGTTGTTATATGCAAAGGATTTGTATCCTTGCATTCCCATTTGCAAATATAGTGCACTGATTTGAATCCTTGTATAACCAATTTGTAGGTATAGTGAATTGATTTGAGTTTTTGCATCCATAGTTAAAAAATCATAGTGAGATGGTTTGAATCCTTAAGTACTCAATTACCAAACACAGTGAAATGATGCAGGTTTTCACATACCCACTTCGCTATTATAGTGAAATGTATATGAATATTTGAAGATCCATTCACCATACATGGTGACTTTTTAGACATAGGACTCTGAAGTCCATGCACTGATCAGACGAAAATACTACATCAGTTTTCAATGCTTGATGACATGTTTAAAGACATCTCTTCCTTTAACAACATTTGAAAAGGGAAGAAGTAGGTGACCTAATTTGTGAAAGAATGGTGATCACTTTCACTGGTAAGCTCATTATTCTTGCATTGGCAAAATTTGATAGATTTCTTCTCATTTGTAAAATTGTAAGCAAAAGGTTTTCATTATAGTATGAGCAAATTACAAGCATCCACATCATCTAAATTACAATCATCATCATCATCATCATCAAATCATTTGTATCTTTTTCAATCACTTTGGAGATAGTACACAGTAGCATATAAACATGAAAATTAACACAATAGTTGAACACTAAAAAAAGGTTACCATTTAAGTACAATTTTCTCCATAATACTGCTTCATAATATATATAATAATTGCAAAGTTTTTGGAACATGAAAGTGGATGAGTAGGATGGGTGCAATCTATCTTCTTACTAAGTCCCCTAAAATGCTTCAGAAAGAACTACTACCCTCCTTTTTTCTCTCAAGTATTGGTCTCTCTTATATGTGAGAGGCAACAAACTAAAGACTCATTACAAAAAGAGATGACTTTTGATAACTAATTATAACTGAAAAGAAAAACATTTCATTAAATGGATGCACCAATCCATTAATCTCTAAATAGAGGCCCATGACCATCTAAGGCCTGTGCAAAGCTTCTATTTTCTGATATGATGCCCATCATACTGTTGGTTGATCTCCTCCATCTGATGACTTTCCTGTCGTATCTGGGACATTCATGGTTCAATTGATAAATAGATTTATTGCAAAGAGATGATGGATGTAGTCCTGTTCTGCATAGGTATTCACATTAATAATCACTTCCTTCATATCATACTCCATTCACATCATTTTTTCCAACTACTTATGAGTATTTTTCAAGACTATCTCTTCATCGTTAATCTCTTGTAATGCATTAGTTAGAACCATGGCCAATTCTTCCTTCCAATCATCACATTTTTAGAGATTCCCAGAATTATCATGAAGTGGTGGAGAAAGATTAAAACAATCAAGCTCTTCTTTGAGCTTGTCATGATATTCATCATGTGACTCTATCAAATCATTATATACCTGTAATGTTTGTCCCACAAAGATTCCTTTGCCCAAAAGGTCTTCTTTCTTTTCAGTCATCCTCCCCTATAATCTTTTATTTTCTGCCATTGTTGAGCATGTCATCTTAAACAATTTCCAATAGGTATCAGTACAACTCATCATTTTATCAAATCTTTCCCTGATTAATTCAGATGTCATATCGTATTTGATAGTTTTTACTTCCTTCTCTAGCTCTTTACATTTCCCTTGGAATTTTAGATGGCAATTTTTCCAATAAGATGCATCAGTAAGTGCATCTAACACTTTCTTATCTTTCTCAAGGTCTGGAGGATAGAATAGTGATATAGAAGAGGAAGAGGATCTTTCCTATTGATATAATAGCTCCTTCTTTAGTCTATCATTTTCTTTAAGCAATTTTTCAACTTGTGCCTTATTGAACTTTGCCACATTAATGTTGAGCTATGCTATTTCCATGGGGTCAGTATCCCCTACCCTTTTGACTAAGAGATGACCGAACATTTGATTTAAATTATTGGCAATTGTTGGCCTCTTATCTTGTGGGTAAAGTGACCAAATGATTAGAGTAGATTCTTCTACATTATACCTTGATCCTGATCCTAAGTATATCTTATCAGTGGCTTCTTCAGTTAAATTCATTGTTTTGTCTTCTCTCTTCCTAAAGCTATCAAACATAATTGTTGAACTCATATCCCACCCTGACAGGAGCAATACTTTGGCTTCTTGAAGCAACTCCCATCCTCTTTCGGGAGTGATGGAATCCATCTCTTTATCAACTTCCCTTTTTAATTCATCCAAAGCAGTAACCTCTTGTTCAGAAGTGACATCTTGCATTTTTTCTCTCACCTTTTTTCCTTTGTACTCATAGACAAATGGCTTAAATTTGAGAGTTTTAATAAAATCATCATTAGAAATAAATTTATTTGCAACCAAGATTCTAATGTCATCAGATAATTCATCTGATGTCTCAAACTTTGCATCATTCTATTCAGGGGGATGCTCATATTGTGCTATTTTAGGAGCATTTATTGGCTTCATTTGTTCACTTTCTTCATCACTTTCCCCTTCTTCACTTATGTTAGTATCTATAGAAAAACATAGTTTAGGGGTAGGCTATGAGGCTTCGTAGCCTAGAGGCTCTATGTCTTCAACTTGTGTTCCTAAATAGATTGTATAAGTTGTATAAAAAACAATTGGGGGCACATCTTTTATGATTTCATCTGCATGAGCAATCAATTGTTCAATCCTTGCCAGTGGATCCTGTATTTCACAAAACTTTTTTGAATAAGATTGTACATGTTTTCTTTTCCATTCATCAGCAAGTATCACTTTGTTGAATGTACCCATTCTATTGATAGTAGAGGCCTCATCATGGTTTCTAATCACATATTCCTCTGAAAATAAATGTTCATATCTTGAGAGCCCTTGTGAAGTCTTTGATTTATGAATAAAACCCTCTGAATCAAAATTTTGTCTTTCATTACCTATAGGAATATTGAACTATACAAATTTAGTATTAATTTCTTCATACCCTTCATTCGTGACCATTGTGAAATCTCTAAAACATAGAATGTTGGGCATGATTGACTATTTGTTATGCTTCTTGAGGTGTATTACATCAAATTTTGCTAATTGCCTCACAGTCTCTAGATAGGCAATTCGATCAGGAACTATTCATGGCAACAAATGTGGGGTGCCCTTAAATCCATAAACTCTAATCACTATGCAGTCATGGAAAACATACCAATCTCCCCAATTATGGTCCACTTTACTTTTAGGGTCATTTTCTTTGGGTCTTAGAAATCTCTACATCCTTGGGGATAGGTTATAATCTCGGGGATATCCCAATAACTCCATTAAAGGTTTTACAAAAAACTCTTCAAAGTAGAGGTAGTGAGATCTACCAAATCGGCTATCCCATAATGAAGTCCACATCTATACAGGTTTAGGATCCCCATTATCAAAAGAATCACTTATCCTCAATTCACTGCTCCAAAATCCTCTATCATGTCTCTCATACAAAAGCAAATGCATTAAAAAGGAATAGTGCTTGAAGTTGATCCTATCACTGTTATTTTTTATTTTTTCCAACCCTTGATTTAGGGCATTAGCCACAAAGCTAGCATAGTCAAAAGGCCTGGCCCACTTAGTCTATACATCTGTGGCTAAAACCATTGGTGCAATTGATATTAGAGGTGGGACCTCTACTCCCAAGACTTTACCAGCTACATAATAGATGTATAAAAAATACTCTTCAAATAGATCTTCACGAAATGAAGGATTCTCATTACTAGAGAATTCCTTAATTGTCCTTATTCATCCTTATGCCTATATAAGGCCAACTTCCACCTTTTATAGCTAGTATCCATATGACGATACTCTAGCAATAGATCTCTAATTGTGAATGGTAAATGAAAACCACACTCTAATTGAAATACATTGAAAATGAGATCTTTTGAAATACCTAGTAAATTATCATCATTGTGTGTTCGAATAGTTCTCATTTTCAGATCATATTTACTGGCAAGGGCTTTCATTAATTCCACATTGACAAACACCTCTGGAACAGCTAATCTCCCTAGGTTCATCCTCCATGGGTTACAGACTGGTAAAAATTTATATTGTTTTATGTAGTGGTATAAGAAAAGTTCGTACCCTCATAGTGGAGTCCATACATCTCCCAAGTCCTTGTGATTGTCCAACAATCGATCATGTGAGGGGTTCATCTATACACTTATTTTTGGTCTTGGTCTTGACCCAGGACACTGATCTATCAAGTCTTGGTTTAATGGTCTCTTTTCAGTTTTCTATTTCTTATTTTTAGTTTTTTCCGCACTATCTCCCATTGCTTGATCTATCAAGTCTTGGTTTAATGGTCTCTTTTCAATTTTTTGTTTCTTATTTTTAGGTTTTTCTGTACTATCTCCCATTGCTTGAATTCAAACCTTTAAGAGACAAAATTTCTTGGTTGGGATTAGTGTACTTACTTGAATTTCTCTTTCCCACTAGTTTTTCTTCTCTTTACTGTGTGAGAGCATCAGTCCCCTTCTCCTTCAACCCCTTTTTCAATTTGTTTAAGTTTTAGAGGAGCTATGTGATCAAACTATGGTACAACTCACTTTTATTCCTAGTTCATAAATGCACCTTTCATTTCTATCATGTCATAGGAGGAGGTCATTTATTTTGAATATCTGAACGATGCCTCAGGATGTCACAATAATTATTATTGCTGCATCATTGAGACTATTATTTATGTTTCACTGATGTCAGCTTCCTTCATCGATGAACTCTTTATGTCATTATATCGGTGGGATGCTAGGCAACGTTACCCCGATGTACCTTAGCTTGGGCAATATTGCACCTTTGGTAAACTTATGGTCATATCAGGTTATCAGGGGAACATAAACATTTGTTCCGCTGATGTTTATGAGTCACAACAATGTGCTAGCTTTTGTTGATTTTATCGGTCTATCAGTGAGGGACTCTCAAGAGTTAGGCTGATAGGATATTGTTAGCCTGATATGGCTATGAGTTATGTTTATAGGACTATCAATGGGAGTACGATGGGAACTCCAACGATGAGGGCTAACAATATTGCAACTTTGGTTATCTTATGGTCATATCGTGTTATCGGGGGAACAAAAACATTTGTTCCACCGATGTTTATGAGTCACAACGATGTGCTAGCTTTTGTTGATTTTATCGGTCTATCGGTGAGGGACTCTCAAGAGTTAGGTCGATAGGATATTGTTAGCCCGATATGGCTATGAGTTATGTTTATAGGACTATCGGTGAGAGTATGATGGGAACTCCAATGACGAGGGCATGTTCGGCCAATTATGTCTAATGTTGGACAAACCATAGTTATATTGGGTCATCAGGGGAATATGAATATCTATCCTACCAATAACTATGTGTTGCAACAATGAGCTCACTATAGTTGGCTATATCATTCTATCAGGGTAAGGACTTCAAAGGTTAGCCCAACAGGGTATTTTTAGATAGATAACGCTGTAAATTATTTTTCATAGGGCTATCAGTCGAGCTATAAATAGGGTTCCAACAATGAAGTGTTGCTAGGCCGATACACTTAGGAAAAGATATTATGAGGATTTGTTCATAAATGTAATTGTTCTAATAGGATTTTGTCACACATGTTTTAGCAATAGGAGTTACTGTGGATCTTATCACACAAATTTTCATAAATTGTTTTAATCACAAAATTATAATGTGGCTAATTTCCATGGTATATAGAGGATAAGTGTGAAAAGGTTGGTGAGAGATGTAAATTAGACAGATAACGTTGTAAATTGTTTTTCATAGGGCTGTCGGTGGAGCTATAAATAGGGTTCCAACAATGAAGTGTTGCTAGGCCGATACACTTAGGAAAAGATATTATGAGGATTTGTTCATAAATGTAATTGTTCTGATAGGATTTTGTCACACATGTTTTAGCAATAGGAGTTACTGTGGATCTTGTCACACAAATTTTCATAAATTGTTTTAATTACAAAATTATAATGTGGCTAATTTCCATGGTATATAGAGGATAGGTGTGAAGGGGTTGGTGATAGATGTAAATTTTTTTCTAGTTCTAACAAGTTCAATCCCTTTTCAATCAAAATTGTTCATATAATGTTCGTTCATGCAACCATTAATGTCCATCACTAGAAATGAATGCAACATATTTTTTGAATTTTGAAATGTCAGATTGCATCGGTGGGATTGTCATATTTCAGGCTGATCTGTGTGCTTCATTTGGTGTCATCTTTGTTTATATATTCATAACTGATCGCCAAGACTCACTGAATGTCTTTTTGATATGTAGTGTCTCTTTAGTTCTCTTATTCAGTCGGGAAGACATTTAGTAATCTCACCGATATTGCACAGGTGCCTTTTGTCTTACTTAACATTTTGGGGAGAACAATATGAAGTTTACCCGATATCAAGGTAATCTAAATTACTAGAAATCCTTTTAGTTGTCACTAAGTTTCCTTCTGATGAATAATAGTCATTCCTATTATTATTAGGTTGACATAAGGGATTAGGGTTTAAGGTTTAGCAATAAGGGATTAGGGTTTAGGGTTTAGGGTTGAGGGATTAGGGTTTAAGGTATAGTGTTTAGGGTTGAGGGTTTAGGGATAGGGTTTAGGGTTTAAGGTTTAAGGGTTGAGGCTTTAGGATTTAGGGATAGCATTTACAGCTGAGGGATTAGGGTTTAGGGTGGAGGGATTAGGGTTTAAGGTAGAGTGTTTAGGGTTGAGAGTTGAAGGATGCGTTACGTTGTATTGAAAGGTTATATTCCCATTAGATAATGATGTCCTCATGCATGACAATGTCGAGTGCCCTCATCGATTTTGTTAAGGGATACATGGAAGGCAAATGGATTATGCATATAGTGGATTATGACGTGGATTCTAGAGGGGATAAAAGTGGATTATGATGTGGATTATGTAGGGAAAATAGTAGATTATGATGTGGATTATGTCGAACTTATGCTAAAGCATGGACCGTAAGGACGGTATGTGGAGTGTATGTAGGATAGTGGATGAATGATGGTAGATTTATTGTGGAATGGAAGGGAACCATGACCAATGGTTGCACACATCATGATAAACATTGAAGCTTGTGATACGGAGGTGGTGTAGGGTGCAATGGAGATGTTTTCTTAGGAGATGGATGATGAAGGGCTTTAGGAACCCACATAGACTTAGGCATTTTATTACTTTTGTTTTGCTTATGGGATGGAATGTTGGGAGTATATGGTTGGGATTTTTTAGAGGTAGATGTCTCATTTAACTTGATTTCTTCTTTCTTAGGTACCCATACCATTTTGGGTTTGGACTTTGCTTGTGGAGGTATGGGCTTGGATAAGTTTTTGGATTGATTTTTCTTTGACCCTTTGTTTTTATGTCCTAAGGCATGAGGACCCTTAGGATGTTTGTCTTTATCAGTAGAGGCATCTAATTTTTCATTTATGGATCCCTTGGGGATGGTGGAATGAGTGGAAGCTTTAAGTTTAGCTTTAAGATTAGGGTTGAGGGTTCAGGGTTGAGGGATTAGGGTTTAAGGTAGTGTTAAGGATTGAGGGTTTAGGGTTTAGGGTTTACGGTTTAGGGTTTAGGGTTCAGGGTTTAGGGTTTAGGGATTAGGGTTTAGAGTTGAGGGATTAAGGTTTAAGGCATACTATTGTTTAGGGTTGAGAGTTTAGGGATAGGGTTCAGGATTTAAGGTTCAAGTGTTGAGGGTTGAGGCTTTAGGGATAGGTTTTAAGGTTTAGCGATAAGGGATTAGGGTTTAGGGTTGAGGGATTAGGGTTTAGCATTGAGGGATTAGGGTTTAGCATTGAGGGATTAGAGTTTAAGGTATACTGTTTAGGGTTGAGGGTTTAGGTATAAGATTTAGGGTTTAAGGTTTAAGGGTCGAGGCTCCAGGATTTAAGGATAGTGTTTAGGGTAGAGGGATTAGGGTTGAGGGTGGAAGGATGTGTTACACTGCACTGAAAGGTTATAGTCCCATTAGAGAATGATGTCCTTGTGCATAACCATGTCAAGTGCTCTCATCAATGTTGGTAATGGATACATGGAAGGCGAATGGATTAGGCAGATACTGGATTATGACGTGGATTCTAGAGGGGAAAAAAGTGGATTGTGTAGGGAAAATAGTGGATTATGTTGAACTTATGCCAAAGCATGGACCATAGGGATGGTATGTGGAGGGTATGTAGGATAGTGGATGAATGATGGTAGATTTATTGCAGAATGGAAGGGAACCATGACCAATGATTGCACACATCATGATAAATGTTGAAGCTTGTGATGCAGAGGTGGTGTAGGGTGCAATGGAGATGTTTTCTTAGGAGACGGATGATGAAGGGCTTTAGGAACCCACATAGACTTAGGTGTTTTATTACTTTTGTTTTTTCTTGTGGGATGGAATGTTTTGACACTTTTGAGCGGAATGGGAATTTAAGATGGGAGTAGATGGTTGGGATTTTTTAGAGGTAGATGCCTCATTTAACTTGATTTCTTATTTCTTAGGTACCCATACCATTTTGGTTTTGGACTTTGCTTGTGGATGTATGGGCTTGGATAACCTTTTGGATTGATTTTTCTTTGACTCTTTGTTTTTATGTCCTGAGGCATGAGGAACCTTAGGATGTTTGGATTTATTAGTAGAGGCATCTAATTTTGCATTTCTAGATCCATTGGGGATGGTGGAATGAGTGGAAGCTTTAAGTTTATCTTTAAGATTAGGGTTGAGGTTTAATGGTTGAGGGATTAGGGTTTAAGGTATAGTGTTGAGGGTTGAGAGTTTAGGGTTTCAAGTTTAGGGTTTAGGGTTTAGGGATTAGGTTTTAGAGTTAAGGGATTAGGGTTTAAGGCATAGTATTGTTTAGGTTTGAGGGTTTAGGGATAGCATTTAGGATTTAAGGTTCAAGTGTTGAGGGTTGAGGCTTTAGGGATAGGGTTTAAGTTTTAGCAATAAGGGATTACGGTTTAGGGTTGAGGGATTAGGGTTTAGTGTTGAGGGATTAGAGTTTAAGGTATAGTGTTTAGGGTTGAGGGTTTAGGGATAGGGTTTAGGGTTTAAGGTTTAAGGGTTGAGGCTTCAGGCTTTAGGGATAGCATTTAGGGTTGAGGGATTAGGGTTTAGGGTGGAAGGATTAGGGTTTAAGGTATAGTTTTTATGGTTGAGGGTTGAAGGATGAGTTACATTACACTGAAAGGTTATAGTCCCATGAGAGAATGATGTCTTTGCGCATGACCATGTCGAGTGCCCTCATCGATGTTGGTAAGGGATACATGGAAGGCAAATGGATTAGGCAGATAGCGGATTATGACATGGATTGTAGAGGGGAGAAAAGTGGATTATGATGTGGATTATGTAGGGGAAATAGTGGGTTATGCTGTGGATTATGTCAGACTTATGCTAAAGCATGGACCATAGGCATGGTATGTGGAGGGTATGTAGGATAGTGGATGAATGATGGTAGATTTATTGTGGAATGGAAGGGAACCATGACCAATGGTTGCACACATCATGATAAACGTTGAAGCTTGTGATGTGAAGGTGGTGTAGGGTGCAATGGAGATGTTTTCTTAGGAGATGGATGATGAAGGGCTTTAGGAACCCACATAGACTTAGGAGTTTTATTACTTTTATTTTGCTTGTGGGATGGAATGTTTTGACACTTTTGAGCAGAATGGGAATTTGAGATGGGAGTAGATGGTTGGGATTTTTTAGAGGTAGATGCCTCATTTAACTTGATTTATTGTTGCTTAGGTACCCATACCATTTTGGTCTTGGACTTTTCTTGTTGAGTTATGGTCTTGGATAACTTTTTGGATTGATTTTTCTTTGACTCTTTATTTTTATGTCCTGAGGCATGAGGACCCTTATGATGTTTGGCTTTATCAGTAGATGCATTTAATTTTGCATTTTCAAATCCCTTGGGGATGGTGGAATGAGTGGAATCTTTAAGTTTAGCTTTAAGATTAGGGTTTAGGGTTGATGCTTGAGGGATTAGGGTTTAAGGTATAGTGTTGAGGGTTAATGATGCAGAGTGAAACGCAACGGAAGCTAACTAACAGGAAGGAGCTGCCAACAATACAAACAGCATGATAAAAATGTCTATCGTCTCAGCATCATCATCATATTTCCTAAAAACACCAACAGCATCATCATAATTCGGACGCTCACACTTATCCTCCTGCCGGCTACTGTTCACCTCCTCCGCCTGTCGCCTATCCTCATCATCATGATAATCAACGGGCGCAAACATCCTCTGGTTGCACTGTTCATCGGGTGCCAAACACTAGCGGCATCATCATGATATGCGACACCTCCTTCATCAGCAGGATATCCAAATATCCGGTTGCTCCAAATATCCTGATGACGACCACTTCAACACCTTCACTTCGATGCTCCGCTAGCCGACGACACAAGCAACAGCATCATGATCTAATTTATCCGGCTCCCTCGAAACCTCCTGATGATGGTTCACAACTTTCTGCCTATGCCGACACCTAACCACTTAGCGACAGCAGGATAAACTCGTATAGAGGGATATCTCAATATCCTGATGACGATGACGTCATATCCTGATGACGATGACGTCACACATCATCCTGATGAACTCTTCAACACTTAGACAAAAAAAAACTGAACTTTCATACCCGCATCTGCTAGCGATATGCGGATGATGAACTTCCTCCGAGAGATGATCCTGACTGCAATATATACACTGAGTATATATCCAACTCAAAACATCCTGATGCACTTGCAACATGCAAACTTCAACAGTTTCACGACCCGATCCTGATGGCGATGTATTCGCAGATGATGATGCGGCTTGTTCCGACTGGAAACGCACATGCAGACTCCTGTGTATCCGTCCACTGCATGTAAACACTCAGAACCGCTCAATTTCACAAAGACAATGTGACGACCGAGCCGGATCACCTTCAAACCAAAGTCTAACAACTTATCTTTCTATACCTAGCACATGAGGATGCTAGGCTGATTCACAGCATGCTCCTAACAGATCTCTTGAACAATGCAATGCATAAACAGAAAACACAAATGCAACCTAAGCTATGATACAGGACCATTCCACCGATTTGCAGGATCAACCGGTGGAAGGGTTGAAAGTACCCATTAACTTGCAAACAGAAAGGAAATCAACACAGATACAACTGATCAACTCAAATACTGCAAAAGATGAGATCTTATTCAATTGAGATTCAAATGTCCTGCTTTTACAATTCTGCTTCACAATATCTGGACTGATCACCAGTACAGCATATCACCAGTACTACTCTCCTGAACATAACATCTATCAAACTCAATATGAACTATGTCTAAACCCTAACAGATCGAAGGTATATATAACAAATCCTTCGAGTACTACCAACTCGCTTCCCAGCGGCTGGGAGCTTCCAAGCGGCTGGGAGAGAGGACAGCTCAGATAACCTTATCCTTATCTCTAACTGCCTACACATACTCCTATGCTGATCTAATACATAGCATCGGTCCAATGGACCTTATTACATGATAAAGTCAAACATACTAAAAATAGGCTATCCTGTCATCATGCTGATAATTATCCTATACCCTGATCATGTATGTCATCATGCGGACCTATATCCTGATCATGTATGTCATCATGCGGACCTATAACAAACTAACTGCCTCATGGAGGCCAGCTGTTAGGTAGGTGCCTCTGCACCAGTTAAGGGTTTAGGGTTTAGGGTTTAGGGTTGAGGGTTTAGGGTTTAGGGATTAGGGTTTAGAGTTGAGGGACTAGGGTTTAAGGCATAGTAGTGTTTAGGGTTGAGGTTAAAGAGACAAGTTGATACCTTACCTAAGTTGTCATGTTCTTGAAACCTTGTCACTATAAAGAGGAGATATCTAGAGAGTAATGTCACAAGGACATAACCAAGGCATGCACTATCATGAGCCATAGGGACAACTTACTACACTAGCCAAAACTCCATTTGAACTAGCTACTATCAATAATTCACATTATTGGGGACTATCATGAAGAAAACACCATGCATAGGAATGTCATAGTCAAAGTGGAGAGGATTGTCTAGTCATTGTATGACTATCATAATAGCTAGTGGGTTAGTTACCATGCTTCAACCTAAAATAGGTTAATGAGAAAATAGAAATGAAAATCACAATACCATAAGCACACTCCATAAGCTGCCAATATAGTCCCAATATCATGTCATCATGATAGTAAGAGAAGATTTGTTTAGTTTTTCTAAAGCCATATCACTTGCATAAGGATTGTCACCAACCATCTGTGTAAGGTCGTGAAAGAGAGTCATTATTGAGCTAATCATAAGAGAAGCATGAAGTTAAAATGCTATCATGGAAACAAGATATAGTTACTTATTATAAGGACAATCTAAATTTGGTGAGGTTACATTTTTATCAACTTCCAAGCAAAACACATCATTTTGCACTGATTGGCGCTAAATTAGGTGAACTTTGTGCCACCTTTTGTGCCCCAAATAGATTACATTTTGGCCTAAAAGTCAGCGCTAAAGTTGATGTTAACTGCTCTGATTATAGCTCCAACTACTAGATCAAAAAAAATAAAAAATTCCTACCTGCACATACCCCAAAACAAAAATAAAATAAAATAAAACTTTATTGATTTTTGGTGTTCATTTTTTGTTTGGTGTTCGAGAATTTGGGTTGGAGTCCCTCCTGAATTTTTTGTTTGGTGTTCATGTTTTGTTTACAGGCAAATAGTTCAAGTCTCATTTGGTTGCAAAGGAGGAGGGTAAAATTATAGACATTGCATTATTTCCTCTGCATCTGAGAGCAGTGAACACATTTTTCAAACCCCAATGCCCAGGTTCGCTTATCATTACCATCAATACCTTTCTCTGAACACAAATTTCTCGCTTCCTTCCTAAAAAAGTAGTCGAGTACTTTAAGACAAGTCGATTGTGAGCAAACTAAAATTAGGGCTTTTGACACAAGGGTGAGCAAACTAAAACAAAGGTTGGTTGAGACAATGCGAGGAGATGGAGCTTTTGAGACAAGGGTGAGCAAACTAAAATTAGGCTGGGAACTATAGATTCCCTTCCAAGGCATCAATTGATTCATAGGAAAATAGCTTCATGATTTGCTCTACAAAGTAAAGAGCAAAAACCTTAAGGAATACAGAAAAACTGCCATAGACTGAACAAAAATAATTTTCCCTAGGTTGCCTCAAAATGTCAAGCAATAGAGGGAAGAGAGCAAAGGGATCAGAATCTGGCCACATTGAGGTAATTCATTCTCAATTTATAGATTTGTAAATGTTTCCATTGTTTCTTTGATTTTGAGTTTTTAGTTTTTTATTTATAAATTTAAAAGAAGGAATTTATTTTATAGGAACATGGGACTGACAAAGATAAAGAGGCATTGGCTTCCATATTGGGGGTAGAGGCAGTGAACAAATTGGATGGTGTGGACTTGACAATGCTTGCCAGATACATAGAAAAATGATCTGGTAAAGCCCCTAAAACATTACAACGAAATCAATAGTGTCAAAGGGAATCAATTGATTCCCCAACCAGTCATGGATCAAGCAAAAGATCTAGGAGGAAATCAATAACAATAACCTCTAAGAATGTGGAATAGGGAACAGAGGCTTCCAATGTCCCACCCACTCTTGTGGCACATGCTTCTTTGACCACCACACCATGTTTTGTATCTTACATTGGTACGTACGATACCAAGATAGAATACGATGTGGTTTTAGTGGACGTCCATATGACAGTTGCTGGAAAAACATTTGTGAATAGGTTGAAGGAATCATGCCTTCAACGGTTTAAAGAACATCTACATTTGCCATTCTCAAAGATACCCATGCACCTGCAAAAATTAGTTATCCAAGAAATGGAGACTGAATTTGGTACATGTTGTTCTGTAAAGAAGATAAAGCTACAAATGTATCAAAATTGCAAGAGATTTCGGTGCAAACAAACAAAGAATATAAAAAATTCCCTCCTGAGAAAAGGCTCAAAAAAGGCCAATTGATGTAAGTTTGAAAGTATGGAAAGAGTTTGTAAATGCATATGAGAAGTCTGATGCATGGAGGAAGTCCGGTGAGGAGAGTACACAGGTATTTGAATTTTCTCATAAGATTATATCAAATTTATTAAATAATTTTTAAATTTTATTTGTGCAGAGTTAAATTGAATTAGTATACGTTTCAAGACAAGGCCTCCAAGACTAGGCTTGACAAACTTCGTGCCACAGATCACAGTGGCCAGAAAGGTTTATAGGCCTTGATCTATACATTTGTAAGTATATTTAATAAGTTAAATGATATATTTTTTTAATTTCCTAGGAAAAAGTAAATGTTTGCATATTAATTAGTTTAACTAGTCCATGTGCCATGTTTTGACAGGAGGAGAAATATGGCTAGCATCCAAGCCAATTTGAAAAGGAAATGTTACAAAACAAAAAGTGGACCAATTTTGAAATCTGGATGGAGAACAAGGTATCAATAGTTGACTTTCAATTACTTAGTTGGATATTGTTGTGTTAATATGTCAATTTGAATTTCTTGTGTTGAGTTGTTTATTGATGCGTAGGATGAGTTCCAAAGTGCTTCTTTGTTGGCCCTAGCGCCCTTAAATGTAAGATTTCTCTTAGATGACAAATGATTACTCTTATATGTTTGGGGACCCTTCTTGGTGCCATAGGATCATAATGAGTATACTAGTCTTGTGATTGCTTACAAAAAGTGGTTGCATTTCACCTAATCTTGTGGTCATTGTCCACAACATTTTGTGTGTGCCATGCTATCTCATATGCTTAAGTTTAATAGGCTAATAATGAATAGAAAACCCTTGTTTTCCTACCTCCAACTAATGGACTTGTTGGAAACTAAAATGTCCTACCATTTTTTGCAAAAAAATTAGGTTCCCATGATGAAAATTCTGACTGCAGCACTTAGAAATGTGTACATATACAATATACTTCAGTGGCCTACTTTGAAGGGTTATAATTCAAAGCCTATTCATTTTTATGTCAAACCACTTGGTAGGCATACTTATCTATCATATATGAGTGTACATGCTTGATTTCAGCTTCCCACGATCAGATTGGACAAGGTTTTGCAATGCCAAGTTAAAGGGTTCTGATGGTATCTTGTAGTACCCACCTAGGGTTAGGGTTTAAAGTCGAGTCTGCAAGCCTATATTTTTATTCCTTTAAACCCCTTAAGGCCTTAAGTTTTCTTGTCCTTTGGCCTCTTGCACTTTATCTTTTAAAACTACATTGACTTCCTGTATTAAAGGGCAATTGTCTTGAGGTCTTCTTAGAGGGGTGATATGTGACTAGGGTATGAAGACTACGACTTTGTATCTAATCTTAAGCCCTCCTTTTGGATTTGTTGGAAGCCTTCTTCACTAATATATAAGGATTGTCAAGACTCCTATGATAGTGCATTAGAGAGGCATTTAAATCACAAAGGAGATAAATGTTACTAGGCCATCACCCAATGGAGAAGGGATTGTCATAAAGAGCATGACAGTGTTACCTTGTCATAGTCACAAAGGGGATAGTCTTTGTGGTGGTAATTAAAGCCACTAAGTTTACATCCACCTTCCTAGGGTTTGTAGAAATGCTTGAAGTTGAATATGCCTATTTTAAAGATCTTGCAATAAGTATTTTCCATGTTTTTACAAATGGAGACCTCCCCAATCCTCATCTCAAGTTTCAAATGCACAATGAAACAATGGAGGACAATCATAATTGTCATAATAGTACATTAGCATTTTTTGTCTAAAGGTGGCCCTTGAGACTGCCAAGGGGATGGATATAGAGTTGGGATTATGGTTTTTGTTTAAAAGCCTTGTGTCATTGACCTAATATTTTATTGTGGCAAGGATCCCAATAGTCTAAAGATTACAAATTGTTGTCAAAAAAGGACGGTCATAGTTAAGTGTGGTACAATGATACAATTTCATCTTGGTTGAGTATTGTATAAATCTCAAGCTATTTAGAATGCATGGGGTATTAGGGTGTGGTATCACTATATAGGTAACCATCAAGTGATTTCTTCAACCCAATCTTGGCCTCGATAGTACCTAGTGTGAAGAGAAAGATAGTGTTTTCCAAGAGCCTTGTTACGATCACAAATGAGGGCAGTCTTAGCTATTGTAACCATAGTTGGAACCCTTTGTTGTTTCCATAACATACATGACCTAAAACCATGACTCTATGAGTATGAGTTGTTTGAACGCCAAATTCCACAACATTTTCCACCATCCTCCCTGCCTGTGTCAAAATGGGAGCTTTGGAATAGGGTATGGACATCCATCAATACATAAAGGATAGAGGAGTTTTGTTAGATGTTGTACTTAAAACTACCCTGTTAGACATGTATGTAAAATGTGGAAGCATAGACAAGGCACCTGAACTATTTGACAGAATACCTCAAAGAAATGTGGTCTCATGGACTGCAATGATTGCAGGATATGCACACAATGGATTTGTTGAAAAGGCTTTAGAAATTTTAAAGAAAATGTAATTAGCTGGTGTAAAGCCAAATTCCACAACATTTGCCAACATCCTCCCTGCCTGTGTCAAAATGGGAGCTTTTGAATAGGGTATGGACATCCATCAATACATAAAGGATAGAGGAATTTTGTCAGATGTTGTAGTTGCAACTACCCTGTTAGACATGTATGCAAAATGTGGAAGCATAGACAAGGCACATGAACTATTTGATAGAATACCTCAAAGAAATGTGGTCTCATGGATTGCAATGATTGCAAGATATGCACAAAATGGATTTGTTGAAAAGGCTTCAAAAATTTTAAAGCAAATGCAATTGGCTAGTGTAAAGCCAAATTCCACAACCTTTTCCAACATCCTCCCTGCTTGTGTCAAAATGGGAGCTTTGGAATCGAGTATGGACATCCATCAATACATAAAGGATAGAGGAATTTTATCAGATGTTGTAGTTGCAACTATCCTGTTAGACATGTATGCAAAATGTGGAAGCATAGACAAGGCATGTGAACTATTTGATAGAATGCCTCAAAGAAATGTGGTCTCATGGTTGCAATGACTGCAGGATATGTACAAAATGGATTTGTTGAAAAGGCTTCAGAAATTTTAAAGCAAATTCAATTGGCTGGTGTAAAGCCAAATTCCACAACATTTGCCAACATCCTCCCTTCCTGTGTCAAAATGGGAGCTTTGGAATAGCATATGGACATCCATCAATACATAAAGGATAAAGGAATTTTGTCAGATGTTGTAGTTGCAACTGCCCTATTGACATGTATGCAAAATGTGGAAACATAGACAAGGCACGTGAATTGTTTGACAAAATGCCTCAAAGAAATGTGGTCTCATGGACTGTAATGACTGCAGGATATGCACAAAATGGATTTGTTGAAAAGGATTCAAAATTTTTAAAGAAAATGTAATTGGCTAGTGTAAATCCAAATTCCACAACCTTTACCAGCATCCTCCCTACCTGTGTCAAAATGGGAGCTTTGGAATAGGGTATGGACATACATCAATACATAAAGAATGGAGGAGTTTTGTCAGATGTTGTAGTTGCAATTGCCCTGTTAGACATGTATGCAAAATGTGGAAGCATAGGCAAGGCACGTGAACTGTTTGACATAATGCCTCAAAGAAATGTGGTCTCATGGACTGCAATGACTGTAGGATATGCACAAAATGGATTTGTTGAAAAGGATTTAGAAATTTTAAAGCAAATGCAATTGGTTGGTGTAAAGCCAATTTCCACAACCTTTGCCACCATCCTCCCTACCTGTGTCAAAATGGGAGCTTTTGACCAAGCAATTTGTAGCACTTAAGGTTATGTAATAGAATATATAGTTGATAGTTAAATTTATAACAAAATTTTTTATGATCTTTACTAACATTTATTAGAATTGTTGCATGTTTTACGTCATTGGAATGACTTATTAGCTGTAACTTTTTTGAAATTTTATTATGGTATGTGCACTTTGATATGATGTAATATGATTATGGTTTCATTTCATATTTGTAATATTAGATATATAACAGAAAAATAAATTATTGCATGAAATAAATAATAACTTTTCATTTTAAATGTTTTTTTTTGCAGAACATGGGTCTTCCAGAATATCAAGATGATCCTCATGATAGAGATCCAGATTATGTTGGTTCTGGTATAGATCACATAGCAGAGGATGATGATGACACAATTACAGAAGACATTGAGGCTGATGACGACGATGATGATCATGATGATGATGATCACGATGTGATGATGATGATGATCACGATTGTGATGATGATGATGATGATGATGATCACGATGGTGATGATGATGATGATGATGAGGTAATTTCTCGTAGTAGCCAGTGACATTCATGATCATATATACTGCATCATGGATCATTGTTGATATATTGTTATGATACCTCTTTTCATAGTCACTAGCTATCATATGTATCATTTTCATGGCCTGCAGTACCATATTAATGAGTTGTATCATAAATTTATGTATCATTTTGACTTATATCTTTTGGACATGTATCATCTTGACTTGTATCATTTTGAGTTACATAATTTATCATTTTTACTTATATCATTTATACATGTATCATTTTGACATGTTATTGATCTACTGGCATATTTGACTTTCACTTGTTTTAGTTATATATGATGATGATCTTATCCATATTGACTTGTCAATTTATATATATTGAAAGTGGTTAATGATTTTTGGATGGATATTTGTTATATATGATGATTTTAATTTACTACTCAGGATGGATGTTGTCAAATTCAATTAAATTATATATATTTGACTCACTTGTTTTAATTATAGATGACAATCATGTTATAATAATTATCTTGTTATTTAATCATATGAGTTAAATAATTAAATTACATACTTTATAATCATATGAGTTATTTAAGAGGCATGATATATTTAACTAATTAAATTGAAATAAAACATATTAAATTAATAAATGTAAGCAAAACAATAAGCATTTTTAGAAGCAACAAAAGACACAAAAATGGAAGAAAAATTGGAAGCAACAAGTGATGTTATATCAGAAGCAAAATTGGAAGAAAAACTAGAAGAAAAATTGGAAGAAATAGTGGAAACAAAACTGGAAGCAAAATTGGAAGCAAAACTAGATGCAAAATTGGAAGCCAAACTAGAAGTAAAACTAGAAGTAAAACCAGAAGCAAAATTTGAAGCCAAACTGGAAGCAAAATTTGAAGCAAAATTGGAAGCAAAAGTGGAAGCAAAACTACAAGAAAAATTGCAAGAAAAACTGGAAGCAAACCTCGAAGCAAAACTGGATGTAAAACTAGAAGCAAAATTGGAATCAAAATTGGAAGCAAACTTGGAAGCAAAACTGGAAGCAAAACCAAAAGCAAAACCAGAAGCAAAATTGGAAGCAAAAATGGAAGCAAAACTGGAAGCCAACCTGGAAGCAAAGCCAGAAGAGAAATTGGAAACAATAGTGGAAGCAAAACTGAAAGCAAATTTGGAAGAAAAATTGGAAGCAAAACTAGAAGCAAAACTGGAAGTAAAACCAGAAGCAAAACCAGAAGCAAACTAGAAGCAAAATTAGAAGAAAAACTAGAATCAAAACTGGAAGTAAAATTGAAAACAAAACTAGAAGCAAGCTTGGAAGCAACACAAGAAGAAAAACCAGAAGCAAAATCAGAAGCCAAACTAGAAGCAACAAAATCTGGCACTAAACCTAGTACTAAAATCTGACGCTAAACCCAGTGCAAAAACTAGTGTTATAATCGGTGCTAAACTTGACATTAAATCTGGTACAATAGTGAGATACTATTGGGCGCAAAGTTTGGCGATGGCAGAAGTGTCCAATTCATGGACTCAAATGCACTAAATTCTGGTGCTATTTTAGGTGCTAATTGCCTGTTCTGTTGTAGTGGGTGCACATGTGGAGGAATAATCTATTTTTAGTGTTATGACACACGTCATAGATGTTGTAAGAGGGTGTAAGAGATTCTATGACAACTATAAGTTGTCATAAGAATCTATGACACTTATAATAGCATATGGCACATCATAAGATGTTGTATGTGGCTATTTTTGCCCCAAGGAGTTCAAGCTTGCATGGGCACATTTTTCCAAGTGTAGGATGTATGTATGATAACATTTATGACCCCGTAAGAGCCTATTCTTGCCATGGACGCCCAAGGTTGTACTGTTGACTCTTGACAAGTGTTATGAGCTTGTAAGAAGTCATTTAATGTCTTGAGGTTGTGTAAATTTTATATAAACCATAGCATAGTAGATGAGAGATATATAACAATTTATAAGTACCCAAGTTCTACCGGAGTGAAGGTTGGAGGATGGAGGAAGTGAATGTATTTGTAATCTCCTTTTGTGAAGATAATACAACTTGGCCTCTTTTATTGGTGGATTTTTTTACCCGAAAGGGTTTTCTCCATGTTAAACACTTGTGTTATGTGCTTCATTCTGCTTCTAGTATATTTTTGTATTGTGGTTTTATGTCTTGTTACAATCTCCATTGTTAATAGCACACAGTTAAAGACTACTGGAATTCATCTGGAATTAGATTTCCATTGAAGTAGTGTTGCTTTCATTTCTAACAAGACCAATATGTAATGTTTTAACAAATGAGAGAAAAGGGGAACACCAAATGAATTCACAAGAACAAGAAGGGAAAGGGGATGCATATGGATATAGAAGGATTAGGCTAGGGTCTAGATGCCAAAAAAACATGGAAACACACAAAGATGAGGATGGGCTAAAATGGACACAAAAACTTAATAATGATGTAGTAAAGTACATGTAATTTATATTATTACATCTACCACCATTAGTTTGTTATCCCTTCTACAAAACTTAAGTAGGCCCAAAAAAATACCAAAATCTAAGACCATGGGCCCAAACAAGGTCCCAAAATACCATAGTAAGAATTTTCACAACCCATTCCAAGAGAGTGGCCTTCAAAATTATAATATAACTCCTCCACTAGAATCTTTGACCTTCATTATGCAAGTTACCATATTTAACTCTCGACCTCCTATTAGTGACTTAGATGGATTTCCCCTAGAAGATTTGGAACGTTATATGAGTTTGTTGAATACAAAATGCCTAAGTGTATGCCCCCCATGACTAGTACATGTGATGACACTTTATAAGTTGAGTATACAGTTTGCAATAAAACCTCCTAATATATTTTATTTCAATTCAAATTATATAAATAGTTGTAAGGGTTCATTTAGTAGAGAAACTAGAATCTAACTAGAGGGGCCTAACTACACAATATTTGTTCTTAGACACATCACTTTCTTGGTTGGATTGTTTAATAGGTACACATTTTGTGACTTCAATGAATCACTTGATCCCTAAATAATTTTCAATATAGTAGAATTTTTATATTTTATTCTCATTTATCTCTCATTTTAGGTCAATGAACCTCTATTTAATTTATGTTGGTAGGAATTGAACCAATATGTCTTGAGGACAACACATGGTTTAAACTTGGGGATGATGTTGGTAGGAACAAGACTAAAAATAAGACTTCAATTAATTAGGTTGAGATCCCTTTGCGAAACCCAATCTCATCCATGTTAGGATTAAAACATGAAAAGGAAACCTAATGGAGCCTTATAGGGAAAACCAACAAGAATTCCATAAGCTAAGTCTATAATAAGTGTTCTTTACCCATCAACAAATAACAAAGTTGGATAGGAGGTACCATAAGACCCATGAACTAGTGGTGTGGTATAATCATACTCCTTGCGATAGCAATAGAGGGTCACATCTATAAGAGAATGAGTCTAGGGACACATCCCTACATCACAAGATTCTATAATAGTAAGGAGAATGTACCACTCCTAGATGGCTATATAGATATTTACTTATGAGATAGAAGAATAAGAAAGATGTGTATGTAGTAGAAGAGAGAAGTGTGACATTAATAAGATGTATATATGTGAAATGCATATGAATGTAAGAACATGATAAATGTATGAGATCTCCTATACTTGATACCACATGAATTAGATATATATAGTTCTATTGCATATTGTCTATGTATGGATGCATGTTTAATTTATTTTCTTTTGTTTGACACTCACCGCATATGTTATGTTATTCTTTCTTACTGCATCACATCAAAGTACAACACTAACATAATACAAACCCATCCTTTAGTTTGTATTTTATGTAAACAATTTGCATTAAGATTATGTATTCTACTCTACAGGAATCTATACTTTATTCATTTCTTCTTTCCATATATTTGGGCATATCCACCATGATAAAAAAAAAATTCCTAGTTTTTATTAGATGGTCCCCATCTATGTAGTCTTCTTTTTTATCATCATCATTCTACCTTTCTCAATGTAATATTGCATCCCTAATTGATATGGAAACACTTGGGACAAAATTAGGATCCAAGATCTCCAAGGACAAACTAAAGCATTATATAGACATATAATGTTTCATCTTGATTAAGCTAACATTTTCCTATATCATTCCTTTCACATTTATTTTTTTGTTTTCTACTTATTAGAAAATGAAATAGAACTATAACAACATACATCCCATGAAATAGAAGTAGAAAACTATGCCATTGGAACAAGTGTGTACTCCCCCTAGGCTTGCCATATAATCAAAGGAAAAACACTATTCTATAAACACTACACATGAATATTTATTTGATAGCCAGTAGATCATTTAATCATTGGATCACTAATGGACATTATCCATCCCAATAATCAATTAGATTATCTTGACTTCCAGACAAAATTGCTTCCATTTTGCACAACTTATATTTTTGTGTGGAATACAATTTTCTTCAAAAGTTAATAGTCTCTTTGAAATACATGAAATCAAGATTGAGCAAAACTTAAAATTGATATTATTTAACTTTCAATGCACTTTTTCATTGAATTGAATGTATATTTTCCTCCCATTTCCCCCTTCTTTGTTCAAGTGAAAGAACACTCATTACCTTGACAAGTGTAGAAGTTAAATGTGAGGGGCTAGAAAAAATAGAAGGCTTTTGACCATTGAATATTACTTCACAACTATTTAATGCAATATCAGAGAGCTTGTGAAGAACATAGAGGATTCCAAAGATTTATATTTTTCAATTACTTGTCTTTGAGTTCAATATAGATGAAAGTAAAGATAAATTTATTATTCTTATTTAGATTTTATCCTAGATTTCAAGCATTCCATCTCCCCCAACCTATGAAATTCCTTTCTCCACTAGTCTCCCCATCACTCTTGCTATAATTAGACTAGCATTGTTTGTTCTTCTCATCATTAGCGTGTGGTTTCATTTAATCTCATGGGTATTTACTTGTTGTGACCTATCTCTCTTTTCCTTCTTCATCTATATTTTCTTAGAGTACTTGATATCAATAACAAAAAATTCTAGGACACAATTCCCCCTTAGCTAGGGAGGATATTTCACCTTGGAATACAAAGACTATCTATAAATAAATTGGAAAAATCCATTCCACCCACTTTAGGCTACTACTAATCTTTTCAACCTCTTAGTCTATCTTACAACAATCGTAGTGGTAGAATTACCTCCTAGCTTGGTCTCCTTTTATATTTAGAGATCCTTTGGTTGGGATAAAACCATTGAATAGGCACAATACCATCTTCCCTAAGAAACCTTTCCTTTTTAATTCACCTCGTGTTACTCGATAAAATACTCCATGGTGGAAATCCTATTAAATTGGGTACACCTACTCAACTTAGATGGATTTTTCTTGGTATAAATAAGTTGATAGCAGTGATTTTGATTGCCATTTTTAACTGTACTCTTCTCCAAAACTTTTCATATATAACAACCAATTAAGTGGATGCATCCCCTAGTAGATTTAAAACCTATTAGAATTGTAAACATTGCTATTGTGGGGAAACCAACTCACTAGAAAAATTCCAAGCTCCATCTCTAATAGTATTATATTTCTCTCAAATCCAAAGGTTTCCAACCCTTGCAATGTCTTTCAACTATCTATAGATAGAATTAACATGAAGATACTAGGTTTTTGACATTACACCAATGATCAAGATTGAGTTTGATCCTATGGATCAAACTCAATCCTATAACTCAAAGTTCACTTAGGTGGAAAACATAATTTCCAAGGCATTTTAACTTTATCTCTTGTGGTAATTATTCCTAAGAAACCTTCACTTGGTTGAAAAGGTGTTTTCTCATCATTATCACAATATTAAATATTTACAAAAAAGAAGTCCCCTTCATTATAAAAAGTTTTCTTTCAGGTCAAAATAATATTTACGAGACATGGCATCTCCATTTCCAAGGAAACTTTCGCTCTATGTTTGGTGTAACTTCACGTATACACTTCCTCCTTGCTTAGGTAGCCTTAGCACAAGTCTCTAGGACAACTTCATGCATGTGAAACCTTGTTGAGAATGGATTTTTTTTGTAAGGGTCTTCATACGATGCTCAAATCATTTTCTTTTATCAAAACACTAATCTTGCACCATTAATGGAAAAATAACTCACTTGCAACAATATGATAAAAGTAATAAGACTTTGACAATCTCAATTAGGACTTCCTCTTATAATCTCAAGATCTCCACTCTTCTTTTGTATTTTCATAATTTTCTTCTTCCATCTTGACAATGTTTTTATCTTATTTTTTCTAAGAATAATAGTGAACTAGGAGAATGGTGTCTCATGATGGTAGTAATTATATCTTCACATATGTAACTTATCCTTAGTTCCTCATCTCATTCTCTTCACTATGTTACTGCTATCTCTTCAAAAATCTTGCTTCTTGCTTTATCTTCTTCAAGACTTCTTCCTTCATTGTAGGTATAGCAGCAAGATAAGCACATGAAGCTTTAGAATCCTATCTCTATTTTTAGTATCATAACTACTTCTTTCAGCAATGAGAAGATTTACAAATCTCCCTCATCCATCCCTCTTCTTTAATAATTAGGAAAACATAGGGTTCCCAAGAAAACTAGAATGTAATCATCTTCTTGATGATTTCTTGTTCCTTTAACAATTTCTTGTCAAAATGACATAGGTATAAGAGGAAATTAGGAGCATGCAACCCTTATAACATAAAACTAGGTACCTGGATGATCTATATACTGTGTGGAACTCTTTTGCTTACATCTCTTTCATGACAACATAATCAAGACCTTGGAGTCTCCAACCCACCTCAATAACAACTTGTTGAAGAATGATCTTCTTAAAGACAATGAAATGATGGTAGTGCCATAAGGATCTCCCCATCATCATTATCTAATCCAACACCAAATTTGGTTTCTTTTACAAACTTCACCTAATTTGGTATTTCCACTTTGACCCCATTACTATTAGCACATTCTCATAAGTATGAAATTTCATCACTCTCCCCTATAAATAGTCATTGTCCTCTAGATAATTAGTTGCTTGTTGATCTAGGTTTCTTCATAATTACAGCCTATACACACTCTACCTCCAATAATATCGATCTCTCATCACTTTCTTGAATAACCTGAAACTAGAACATACAGAGAAGTATCAAATCCATTTTACATAACATTAAATCAATTCAAACTAACTACCCTAAGTAAATGTAAGGACTAAAGATGATGCATGAGCTTCCACGAGGACCCCACAATGACATGTAATTCCAATCACGTACACAGAAGCATGAATAATGGTGTCCCCTCAACAACACTCCTCTAGGTGACATGTGTCAATGGACTTTTTCCTTCCTGATTATTTAGTTTCCTAACCATTCTTCTTTCCCATTTTTTGATTCTTCTATTTGTCACATTTTTCCCCTTTCCTACATGTTCAATTTTCACCTTTTTTTACTAATTCCACCTTTCGACACCCTGTTCTTGAGGTCTCTAACCCTAGGAATCTTTTAGACGACCTAACAGACCAAACCCATGTTTTAGTTTTTACCCAACTTTCCTCCTCTGTGGGTCTCCCCTATTAATGACTAGAACTCCTTGGGAGATCCTTCTTGAAGTTATCATGCACCCTATTTTAGATGCCATATCCCCGTTCCAGACCATAATTAAGCAAACACAAATTTTAGTTTGTTCCCACGTGTCACCCTATGTGGATCATCACAAGGTCACCTAGGGTAACCTTCCCTAGTGAAAGTGGTGACCTTGGGATGACCCTTGTGGATTTTGAATGCAAGTTTGTCCTTCGATTTGAGCTGAAAATGCCCTATTTTTTCCTTGTTTTCATGGAAATTTGAGCCTAACATGGAGTAGACCATTCTAAATCCATCCATCACTCCCAATCAAGTAAATTTAGCCATGTGATTCAATTTCATCTCCTCTCTAATTCTTCATGACTATCATTCTTACATGAGTGATAAGATTTCAAGCTTATATAACTATCCAATCAACCCAGTACTATAATCAATCAAGGGAGTAAACTCCCCAATCAATTTTTATTAAATCTTCAATCAAAGGAGTTAATTCTTCAATTAATTTATCCCTCTTGTGTTCCCATATAATATATAAATATGCCTCACCTCTCCATTATTTCTCAAGTTGTCATAGAATGCTCTCCTCTTCTTCACAAGCTTTTTCAAGCTTCTTCACAGGCCTTTGAGCCTCTTTCTTAGTTTCTTTATTTATTTTTTCAAAGCTTAAAAGATTTCATGTCATTAGTTTCATTGTTTCAAATCTTCAAAGCATTTCCCATAAGAGGCAAATTCATTATTACAATCCATCTCTTGCTTAGTTTTGCTCTCCCATTAGCATGGTTATGCTCATTGCAGGACTTACATGCCTTTTTCTTATTGTTATTCTTTTCCCAAATCCTTCAAAGGCTTCATAGCATTGTTACGTTCACCATTTATCAATATGTAGTGCTCTTAGCTTTCAATTGGGCTCATTCAAAGCTTTCTAAAGCTCTTTCAATTAAGTTTCTTCATCCCACTTACTGCCAAGAGGATGACCCCACTGCTGCAGGAGGACAAGGAGGTTTCCATAAGGGTAGTGAAGGCTCATGCATCTCCATACTCCAGGTTTTTCATGATTTTTTAATAGTAATTAGATCATCAATCTTGCTCTTGGAATAGTAATATGGTCATTGCAAATTCCTTGATAGGTTAATTTAGATTGTTTATATTAGCTTATTTTGAGTAGTTAAATTGCAATTGTAGGAGTTCGGACAACACTGAGAGGGGGGGTGAATCAGTGTTGTGTAGATTTTTGCAACTTATTATAACTTTTGATTTACAAAACTCAGAAAGAGAAAGTCATCAATAAACTATGTACAAGTTTGATAGTGAAAATTATGAGCAGTACCACATAGAGATAAATCTTAACATAGAAGCAAGAACACACATAGAAGCATATCATTAACACAAGAATTACTGGAGTGGAAAACCCTCCCTGGGAAGAAAAACCACTCATGAAGTGCCTCACTAGCTTAACATTGAAAACATCTTACAAAGCCTCACTGGCTGAATATTATGTCTCACTGACTATTGAGGTCTCACTGACCTACAAGCCTCACTGACATACTATTTAGAAGCACCAGCTTCAAGGAGCACCAACCCCTATTACAGAACAAACTAAAAACGCAAATTCAGAGGGTTTCTCTGTTTCAATAGAGAACATTTATTTTCTCTCATGTGTCTGTCAAATGACCATTCCCAAATCATAGACAAAGTCAGATATTTCAATCCTGTATCATGATCCACTCTACAACACCAACACTGCTTGATTCTCAACAACACTACTTGATTTTCAACAACACTTCACAACACTGTATGTTTCATCTCTATCCTTCTTAATTCATCCATCAATGCACCTGAAAAACAACTTTATACAAGTTGAATATCTTTTCACCTTTCCTCTTCTGTATGAACATTTTCATCTTCTCTCAATGAAGAATCTACAAACAAAAACTTTTCACCTTCTCTCTGCAATTTTTCTTATTTCAAAAATCAATCTCTTGTAATAAAAAATATTATTTCTCTATCCATTTTAGAACCCTTTCATATTATTTGACATCTCAAATTATCCCTTGCAAAAATATGTAAATCTTCTTCAAAAATTTTGAAACCTTTCACTTACTCTGCACAGACAAATCATCTAAAACAATAATTAAGAAAAATCTTTAATTGAAATAAGATTTTTCAATTTGCTCTTGAAAGAGAAAATAAAATCTCTTTCTGATCTCCATGTGCAAGAAGTCAAACCCCTTCATTGAAACCATTTAATCCTGCAAAGAAAATATATTCTCTGTATAAACAAAATCTCTTTATATTCCTTTGAAGATGACTCTTCAATCTCTTCAATCTACATAAATAGCTCTAATTTCTCTGCAACATTATTGACAAGATCATTTCATATTCTCTAACATTTCAATCAGGACCTGTAGGAGAAAAATAAAATCTCTTTGAATATTTAGTCTTTTCATTTCTCCTTCTCTGCAAATCCTGCATTCAAATTCTTTATCCAATCTACCTTTCAAGAGAAAATCACCTCAAAATAATCTTTTCAAAAAACAATCTCCAATCTCCATACAAAAAATCTCTTAAAAAAATTAGTCTTTAAAAAACTTCATCCTCTTAAAAATCTCTTCATAAAAATAATAAAAATTTCCTTATTAAAAAAAACTCCTTAAAAAAAGGACCGACCAAAAAGATTAGAAGGAAATTACTTAAGTTTTAAAAAGGAAATAATCTATCTTTGATTTCGATCTTCAAAAAAGATTCTAAATACTTCTTAATGTTTCAAGGAAAGACTAAAAGCCTTTTCCTTTTTCCTTAATGCATAAACTCCCATTTTACATGCAAACCCGTGTGACTTTTTGCGGTGGTAAGTTTAAATTTAAACACAATGAAAGCCCGCCCATTTGGAAGACTTGCTCTATAGGTAAAAAGGAGATAAGGGCCAGTTATATATATGGCAAACAATCCCTTGAGCAATTCACTATAAGTGGCTATTACCTGGAGGAGCACGTGAAACTAAAATTAAAACAAAAGTGTGAAGTTATATGACAGTCTCAAAAGATGACTAATTTACCATTTAAGCCACATTTAATCTTTGAAGGATATGACCCTTTTTGTGAAACCATTAAACATCTCTAAAATGATAATATTCTGCCATTCCTCTGTCTTTTATATATACTCAATGAATATATCGATTAAAGAATCTCTTTGCAACTCCCAAACACTTTGACAACACACTGAAGTATAAATCAACTGAAAGTAATGAAGTAATTGAGAAATCCTAAAGCACTGACTTGATCAATCTCTCAACTCTCTTCAATTCTTGAAGCACATTTCTTAAACTAAAAACATGTGAACACCAACAAGCCATGAACCCAAACATTGATAAACAAATACTCCCTTTTATCCTGTGATAAAGCATAACAAGATGAAGACAAATACATATTGGAGGCATCCTGATAAATATTGTTGACATTCTTACATCGTTTGATCTTTGACATGATGATAACACTAAATCTCCATGAGGTCTTCATGGCACATAATACACAAACTCCTTAATCAAGAATCATTTTATAACATCCTCTGCAAATCTTTAATGTCTTTGCATACCTGTACTTAAAATGATAAGTTTTTTCATTTATACTAGACCAAACTCAACATGCATCAAGACATGAGAAGATCAGATTGATTTCTTCATCATCCTAAGACATGGCAATTATCAACTATAGATTGACAATATCAAACATCAAATGATCAACAACACATAAGATGATGTACTCCTGTTCCTCCTGTTCAACAACAATGGCAACTTTTGACATCAATGACAACTTGTCACCATCAATCTCCCCCTTTGTCATTGATGGCAAAACCACCTGATGCAATTTTTCTTTCTCCCCCCTTTTGACATCTGATGACAAAGACAAATATCTCCCCCTGAGAAAAACAACTCATATAATCATGAGAAAAATATCAATCAACTGTTTACACATTTCTTGGATCACAAACACTATCACTAACCTTGTTATCTTTCATACCAACCAAGAAATTGAAAAATCACTTACCCAACCTTTGATACCACTAGGCTCTAAAAATTTAAGGCACTAATCATATTTACAATTTGTTGTTATTCTGAAAGCTCTTGTTCTTATGCATAGCTCTGTTCTTACACATCTACATACTGCACAACTTTTCAACTAGTAAGTAATAATAAACCATGAAGCATAGGACCTGAAAGAAACATCATGTAAGGCACACCAACCAAATCATCAAACCAAATATGTAGATGAAGATGAAACACTGACAACAATGCGATCCTTGATTACTTCCTTTAACAAACTTCTAATGAAATGCAGGATATCACCATCAATGTCATAGCTTGAAGAACTCTGAAAGCTTTAATGCTTATGCAAAACATATGACCATCAAATTATCATCTTGCAACCAAACTATTCTGACACCTTTTCTGACATGACAAAGAATGAAGACCATATGAACTATCCTCCTGTTCTGCACAAGACACTTGTCAATTCTGATACAAAACCACATCTGAAACATACTGTATTATACAAGAACTACTGCCTCTTGACTCTGTCATTCAAACAAACAAACTGCATCCTCTAAACAAACTGCATCAACAAATTCTTTCTGCAACAACACTTTGCAAAACCAAATCAAGGTGAGAGTTCCTTGACAATCATCTTAACAGAAGCATCATGACAACTTAATCATGTAAGTATCAAACAATATACAAATAGGATCAATTCACAACATCACCAAACTCTTTGAGGAACAAATTTGCAGGAAAAAATCATGAAGACTCCTTATGACATAGTTCTCAACACAAGATGCCAAGAAGACCATTTTTGATAAGACTTTTACTTGCCTCTGATACAAGATTCACCATCAATGTCATAAGAAACTCTTGATTGTCATAACTTGAAGCTCATACCTGAAACCACCACACACTTTGAACAAACCTTTCTAAACCATATTAATGAAGAAGAACATGTCAAATTATTATACCAATGATCACTTCTAAATGAACATTCATTCTGCAACCAAGAATTATTGCACATCCTTTTTGACATGAAAAGAATGAAGACCATCCTACTGATCCTGCACATCTCTTTACAACACACTGTTAAATCTGATGAAACATACTGCAATCAACAAGAACTCTTGCCTCTTGACTTTATCATTCAAAACAAGATATTATTGCAACAACACTTTCCAAAACACTTTGGATTGCAATACCATGACAATTCAATCTTTGTAATTAGGATCATTTGTCTAACAATTTGTGCATTTGAACTCCTGAAACACTTTTTCAATATCTTGAAAGCACAATAAGTCAATGATTACCTATATCACTGTCAAACATTATCAAAATGATTTCAACAAAAACAAGATCATCAAATTGATAAACATCAAATGATCTTTTTCCTCAAACCCTTTGGGGATACTTGATAGAACATGAATAACTCCCCCTCACTACATGCTATCTGTTATGCAACTGATGAAGTGACTTGTGCAGGATGCACAAGCTTAAATTCTGGCTTCTCTTTACTTTCTTTCTACTTCCAAATTTTAACAGGCTCTTTCTTCCTCCAAACTTTTTCTGTCTTTTTCTTTTCCCAACCTTTCAAATTAGGTGGAGCTCTCCTGCAACTGTGTGCTTTATGACCAAGAGAGTTGCAATTATAACAAACTATGTCAAAATCATAATCAAATGAATGATAGTACCTTTGAGTACTCATATTAAACTTCCATGAAGGATCATACCTTCTATGCACTTTGCAATTACTTTGTATATGTCCAACATTATTACACTTGTAACAAATAATGTCAGTATTCCTTCTACAAACAATTGCTTTGTGTCCAAACTGATTACAAGTATAACAATAACCACTAAAAGAATAATTATACCTATACATGTATGCTTGTCTTACAGAAGCATTTGTTCTAAAATTTCTTCTCTCAGCTTCACACTTCTTTTTAACTTCAGGGGCAGCAGCATGACTTAAATCAATTTTTCTTCTTGGAATTTCTCTAGATTTAGAACATTCTCCTTCTTCAAAAACAAGTCTAGTAGTATCTTCATATAGTTTTTGTTTACCAAGCATCTTATGCAACTTATTTGAACTTTCTTCAAACACTTGATATTTCTTAGATAAAACCTTGAGACCATCACACTCTTTTCTCAGATTAATAATTTCACCCTCCAATTTTAGATTTTCAATCCTTGAAACTTCAAGGTTAGAAATTGAGCCATCAGCTATCCTCTTAGTTTCTTCAATTTCTGTCTTCAATCTAGCAATTATTTTGTCTGAATCATCAATATATGTCTTTAAACTAATAATCTGACATCCGGCCTCTTCAAGATCTGTAGATACAACTTCAAGTTCTGAAAGTACATTAACTTTAGATTCTCTTTCTTGTTGCAAGAGAAAATTTAGTTTTTGATTCTCTCTCTTATACTTCTTGAGCTCACTCAGAGCATATATAAGATCTCCTTCCATATCAATCTCACAATCTTCTTCATCATATCCTTGATCACAATCTTCTTCTGAATCTGATTGGGTTTGAACTTTAATCCCTTCATTTGAAAGTTGCCTTTCATGATCATTTTCATTAGATACCAAATTGTCTTCTTCTTTATCATTACCTTTGTAAATTCTTATCAGTTCTTTCCAGATATCCTAAGCTATTTCACACTGCACAACCTTACAAGATATATTATTAGATAAACCAGATAAAATAACTTTCTTGGCTATATGATTGCATTTAAGAGCCTCTTTGCTATTTGAAGAATTACCTTTTTCAGCTGACATTAAAACATCATATCCTAAGGAGGATAAATACACTTGCATTCTAACATACCAAACTGAAAAATTTGAACCATCAAACTGAGGAACATCTGAAAATTTTTCTTCTAAGACAATATCAGATTCAACTTGGAGAACATCTTTATCAACTGACTTTATATCAACATCTGGATTTGATATGGATGATTTCTTTTGTGTCTTCTGACCAGGAAGAATCTTAACATTTCTCATGTTCTTAATTCTCTTGCACTTACCCATTGAACTCCACTACCAGAATCTACCCGAGCCTATTAGACTTCAAACAGGGAACTTGGCTCTGATACCAATTGTAGGAGTTCAGACAACACTTAGAGGGGGGCTGAATCAGTGTTGTGTAGATTTTTGCAACTTATTATAACTTTTGATTTACAAACCTCAGAAAGAGAAAGTCATCAATAAACTATGTACAAGTTTGATAGTGAAAATTATGAGCAGTACCACATAGAGATAAATCTTAACATAGAAGCAAGAACACACATAGAAGCATATCATTAACACAAGAATTACTGGAGTGGAAAACCCTCTCTGGGTAGAAAAACCACTCATGAAGTGCCTCACTGGCTTAACTTTGAAAACATCTTACAAAGCCTCACTAGCTGAATATTATGTCTCACTGGCTATTGAGGTCTCACTGACCTACAAGCCTCACTGGCATATTGTTTAGAAGCACCAGCTTCAAGGAGCACCAACCCCTATTACAGAACAAACTAAAAACACAAATTCAGAGGGTTTCTCTATTTCAATAGAGAACATTTATTTTCTCTCATGTGTCTATCAAATGACCATTCCCAAATCATATACAAACTCAGATATTTCAATCCTGTATCATGATCCACTCTACAACACCAACACTGCTTGATTCTCAACAACACTGCTTGATTTTCAACAACACTTCACAACACTGTATGTTTCATCTCTATCCTTCTTAATTCATCCATCAATGCACCTGAAAAACAACTTTATACAAGTTGAATATCTTTTCACCTTTCCTCTTCTGTATGAACATTTTCATCTTCTCTCAATGAAGAATCTGCAAACAAAAACTTTTCACCTTCTCTCTGCAATTTTTCTTATTTCAAAAATCAATCTCTTGTAATAAAAAATATTATTTCTCTGTCCATTTTAGAACCCTTTCATATTATTTGACATCTCAAATTATCCCTTGCAAAAATATGTAAATCTTCTTCAAAAATTTTGAAACCTTTCACTTACTCTGCACAGACAAATCATCTAAAACAATAATTAAGAAAAATCTTTAATTGAAATAAGATTTTTCAATTTGCTCTTGAAAGAGAAAATAAAATCTCTTTCTAATCTCCATGTGCAAGAAGTCAAACCCCTTCATTGAAACCATTTAATCCTGCAAAGAAAATATATTCTCTGTATAAACAAAATCTCTTTATATTCCTTTGAAGATGACTCTTCAATCTCTTCAATCTGCATAAATAGCTCTAATTTCTCTGCAACATTATTGACGAGATCATTTCATATTCTCTAACATTTCAATCAGGACCTGTAGGAGAAAAATAAAATCTCTTCGAATATTTAGTCTTTTCATTTCTCCTTCTCTGCAAATCCTGCATTCAAATTCTTTATCCAATCTACCTTTCAAGAGAAAATCACCTCAAAATAATCTTTTCAAAAAACAATCTCCAATCTCCATACAAAAAATCTCCTAAAAAAATTAGTCTTTAAAAAACTTCATCCTCTTAAAAATCTCTTCATAAAAATAATAAAAATTTCCTTATTAAAAAAAACTCCTTAAAAAAGGACCGACCAAAAAGATTAGAAGGAAATTACTTAAGTTTTAAAAAGGAAATAATCTATCTTTGATTTCAGTCTTCAAAAAAGATTCTAAATACTTCTCAAAGTTTCAAGGAAAGACTAAAAGCCTTTTCCTTTTTCCTTAATGCATAAACTCCCATTTTACATGCAAACCCATGTGACTTTTGGCGGTGGTAAGTTTAAATTTAAACACAATGAAAGCCTGCCCATTTGGAAGACTTGCTCTATAGGTAAAAAGGAGATAACGGCCGGTTATATATATGGCAAACAAACCCTTGAGCAAGTCACTATAAGTGGCTATTACCTGGAGGAGCATGTGAAACTAAAATTAAAACAAAAGTGTGAAGTCATATGACAGTCTCAAAAGATGACTAATTTACCATTTAAGCCACATTTAATCTTTGAAGGATATGACCCTTTTTGTGAAACCATTAAACATCTCTGAAATGATAATATTCTGCCAACATCTCTGAAATGATAATATTCTGCCATTCCTCTGTCTTTTATATATACTCAATGAATATATCGATTAAAGAATCTCTTTGCAACTCCCAAACACTTTGACAACACACCGAAGTATAAATCAACTGAAAGTAATGAAGTAATTGAGAAATCCTAAAGCACTGACTTGATCAATCTCTCGACTCTCTTCAATTCCTGAAGCACATTTCTTAAACTGAAAACATGTGAACACCAACTAGCCATGAACCCAAACATTGATAAACAAATACTCCCTTTTATCCTGTGATAAAGCATAACAAGATGAAGACAAATACATATTGGAGGCGTCCTGATAAATATTGTTGACATTCTTACATCGTTTGATCTTTGACATGATGATAACACTAAATCTCCATGAGGTCTTCATGGCACATAATACACAAACTCCTTAACCAAGAATCATTTTATAACATCCTCTGCAAATCTTTAATGTCTCTACATACCTGTACTTAAAATGATAAGTTTTTTCATTTATACTAGACCAAACTCAACATGCATCAAGACATGAGAAGATCAGATTGATTTCTTCATCATCCTAAGACATGGCAATTATCAACTATAGATTGATAATATCAAACATCAAATGATCAACAACACATAAGATGATGTACTCCTGTTCCTCCTGTTCAACAACAATGGCAACTTTTGAAATCAATGACAACTTGTCACCATCAGCAATTTTATATTAGTTTCATTTTAAGCATTTTTAAGTTCTTAGAGTAGCCCAAAACCAATCTAAAAGAAACAAAAAGAAAAACATAGAGTAATTGCATTAGGTAATTTCATTGGAGCTTGCATTCATATTTCAATTCCTAGTTTAATTTAGTTCATTTTATTTCAAAAATGGTGAAAAAGAACAAAAGTTTGTTTGCATACATCATAGCTTTCATTTGATACAAAAACCCATGAAAAACATTAGAAAATACCCACAAGAAAATCAAAACAAGTTCACACAAACCCTCAATTTCATCACTAGGTCAACACAAAATTAATGCAAGTCAAAACACCTTGATTTCATCACAAGGTCAACAAACTCAACAAAACAATGAGAAAGCCTTAGTTAACACCACTAAGTCAAAGAGTCAACTCTAGGTCAACTCAAATTCAGTCTCCTTTTCAAGCATTCAAATGTGCCCTGGAATAAGAGGTGTGTGGGTGAGGGCATTCCTTGAGGAGATTGAAGAATTACATCTTAGGCCACAACTAGCACAACAAACCTGAGAAGAGAAAGATCATGTGCTTAGGTTGATTCAACATAAGGAACAAATACAACAATGTCTTCAAGCCATAGAAGAAAGACTAGGTTGAAACAAACAAGATGCATCAATGACTATAACAAACACCCATCAAGACATTAGAATACTAGAAACCCTAATTGAGGACAAGTCACAAGTGACCCTTCGGGTCATATCATTATCTCAATCATGACTACCATATAAAGAATAAGACAAATCCAAAACAATAACAGACTCCTAATTAGGTCAGCCGCTCTTCACGAGGTCCTGCTCCCAAGTGAACATGACAAACCCCGGGTCTCATCCCCACTCAATTGGCTTCTTCCATGAGAGTGAGAGTGAATTAGAGGTCGCTAGAAGCAAGGAGAGGGTCCATGTACTGCATCGGAGCTGACTCATCCATGCTTGTGCATGTGTCACATTTCAAAGAGTACATATTTTGGTGAACCTGGCACAAAGAACAAATCCTTTCAAGATGGGTTCTTTCACATTTTTACACATTTCATGATGTTTCATGCAAAAAGTGTAGGGGAATTCCCCCTTGAGTGAAATTAAAAATTCAAAGGGGATCCAATAAATCCCCACAACTTTGACCAAATCAGAACATGACATGTGAGCATTCAATCTAAGGTCTATCAACATGATCAAACCATAACAAACCATAGATAAATGGCCACCCAAATGGACAATGAAGTGTGTTGTAAAAAGAACTTACAATAAACTTGGGAGGTACAAAAATCAGTCTACATAGTACATCAAGACAAAAGGGCCATGACATGTCAAGTGTCATTGAAAAGAACAAATAGGGTCACTCAAACCCTAGAGAAAAATAATCCACCGCAAGGTAGAAAAACTCAAAGAATAGACGAAGCCTCACCCATAGACCTTATAGAAATGTTGGTCCAATGAATCAAGACCCTTGAGGCTAAAAGTGTTGAAAAAAATGGCCAAAAAAAAAATAAAGAAAAACCTAAGGCACGGGGAAATCATTTCATTGACAAGATCAAATAAAACCAGGGGTAAACACAAAATCCCCTCACCTAAACTTCCATGAAACATTCAGGCCTCCCTTTCCCTCATCATCCAACATGACAAGTCTCAATCCAACAAGTGGGATACCTAAAGCACAAAATCAACCACAAACAATCCCACCCAATTTTTAAAATATAAGCATGACACCATCAAGTTGTCCAACTTTTTCAAGATATCAAAAATCTAGCATACTCCTTCAACAAGTGAAACAAGCTCCACCTGAAGGGCTAATGTTTAGAGGAACAATACCTCTACACATAACCACCTTTTAGGAACACACCATGAGTATTTAAAGAAGCCTCTTGACTACAACATTCGTCAAGCCATACTGCCACATCCTCTCCCTGAGCTTCCAATATTTAAAGGGGAGGGTGATCCCAACTCTCATATCAAGGCTTACATCATAGTAGTACGAGAACTCCTTCCCTGGGATGTGTGGTAGCAAAGATTTTTTCAAAGACTTTGGAGGGTATCACTATGAATTAGTACTATCAACTTCCAGAAGCATCAATCCACTCTTTTAGGCAACTCACCAATCAATTTGTGGCTGACTTTGACATAAACTAATTGGTCAAGATAAGAATACGAGAATTTTTAACAATCAAGCAAGAAAATAATGAGTCAATCACACATTTTATCACATGATAGAGGAAAGTTCTCTATTCTTTAACAAGCACACCAAAGATAGATCATAGGGAACTTTATGATCTCTTCTTACATGCTCTCAACAATGACATATGAGGAATTCAAAAACTCCCTTACAAATCATATGAAGACACACTCGAAAGTGCCCTTAGAATTGACCAAGATGCCATTGATAGTGGAAGAAGGGAGTATGATGTTAATAGAAGGTTGATAAACCATGATAGCAATAGAAAATCATCAACAAACAATTAGGACATAGATGGGTCAACAAACACTTCATCATCGAGAAAAAACAATAATTGTGACTACGATAGTCATACAAACTTGGGGAACCAAACTGTCAACAACTATCCCCTGAGAATCAACAAGCAGTCATACAACAATCATCATAAACCTCAAGATCACAATAAATATTTCTCATTTCACATGAGAAGGGGGCATTATATCAAGTCATATCGAGGGTACCATCATTTCATATCAAACCTCCAGAATGTCAACAAAAAGCATTCATGGACACATTCTCACAAGATGAAGGAAATAGTCCTAAAAGACATCAAAATGCCTTTGATCAAAATGTCGTAGGCCTTGTGGAATTAGATAACGATTGAGAAATTTGTGTCTCCCAAGGACTAGAACAACTACATGACACCTCCAACAATTTAATTTTTTCTCACATGCTTGAACTTCTCAAGAGTTCTCCTATGCACAAGAAAGCTCTCCTCGATGCCTTATATCTAGGCCATCTAGTTCAAGACACTCCAAATGAAAATAATTGTTCTTCAACATTTGATTTTGAAAAATTACCCTCAGATGATGATATAGCCAAACATGGTGATCTTCCCCTCCATTTGATAGTCCAATTTCATGACTATTCCATTAAACGCATAATGATCGACATTGGGTCTACAATCAACATAGTTTGTTTTTTCTCTTGTTCAAAGACTGGGTTATGACGAAACTCAAATCACAAAATAGACTTCCATCCTTAGAATTAATGATAACCCAAAAATTCAAACCATGGGTAAGGTCAATATTCAAATCAAATTAGGTCCCAAAACACTCCCAATTGAATTTTATGTCATCAATGAATAAAGAACTTACAACATGATCCTACGAAGGCCTTGGATCCATAGGATGAGGGTTGTTCCCTCCACATTATTTCAAGAAATAAACTTCTCTCATATGGGACAAACCTACATCATCAAAGGAGACCCTAATCCTTTTAGTCTTTATAGAGTTGAACAAGTCAAATGGAAGGGAAAGACCATAGAAACCACCAATGACCCCAAAATCAACACTTTTGAAAAAGAGGCATCAAAACAAATTAAAAACATAGCTAAGACCTCAAAATGTATAGGAAAGGGGGCAACAAGAGACTTTCCCTTCAATTGAAGAAAATCTTATGTTCCATTCAACTTGGCAGCCATCCCAATCAATCCAGATAAAACATTCATATGATTGAAATCACCACTAAGCAAAAAGAAGAACCAAAACCCACATAGAAACTAGGAGAGTCATCAACAATTCCAATTGCCCCACAAAAGATCAAAACTGATGAAACTAAACAAGAACAAAAAATGATAAAGCTAGGGGGCAAATCATCAAACAATGAAACATGTGAGTACACAAAACTCCTCAATGAATACAAAGACATTTTTACACGAAGTCTTTGAGTGTCCTTGCAAAGACTTTCAAGTGAAGTTCATACCAAATTGGATAGGTCCATACATAGTTAAGAAGACATTAGAAATGACACTACCTCTTATGTATTACAGAAGGAGAAGGTTTCAGTATCTCAAAACTTTTAAAAACCTATAAAATCCCAAAAAATTGAAATAACTCAAACATCCATAAAAAGTATAAAATCATGAAAAACCAAAATTTGCATTCTTCATTCTACTCCATCATGCATTTTGTGAGTGTCGCACTCTTGTTCATTTTTTGTCCTAGTAAGGAGTCTAAGGTTTCCTAGGTATAGGTTGACCCTTTGAGCCTTTGGGATCCCATAATAAATCATGTTTACCGCTTATCACTATTCCCCTACTCACATTTCCCAAGTATTCTAATGAAAGCCTAGCGGTTACCTCTACACTAATCCTGATCTTAGCAATCCATGTTGTTAAGTCTAAACAAATTCAGTCTTTAAACCTATAGTACTCAATAGAAGCCTTCAAGTAGACCTCCCCCATTTCTTCTTAGTAAAAGGGAAGTCCGACTAGATAGTGAAAACTTTTGGTGGTGCTCAGTCCCTTATCTCTCCTGACCAAACATGCCAGGAAGATCATAAATTTGAAGGAAGAAATCTATAATATTAGTGCAAAACAATGAGTGATTCAAAAAGAAAAATATATATGAGAAATCATTTGAAGCACCAAAGCATCTAGAAAGTCTCAAAGCAATATCAAAAAAAGAAAGATACGAAGAAAGGGAAAAAAAGAGAGTGAAAATAGACAAGGTTACTGATTGCCCATACTCTCAAGTCGAGATAAATCTAAGCTCAAAGCTACGAGGGTGAAAATCTATCCAAGAAAGTAAGGAACAAAGCACACACATACACCGAGCAATACTAGGAGTCTATCTATCTTTAGGGCCATCTTCTATTCAGGAGCCTCTTCCTTTACCCCAAGGTTATCTTTTTGGCCATCCTTTGATCTAAGTCTAGTGAATGCTAATAAAATTTGTTCCTTGTCTAAGTTGAAATCTTGTAAAAGTGTTTTGTTTATATATGGATCAATGTTCGTCCTTTAGCAAAGCCAAAAAATCAAAAGCATTATATTTCTTCCCACTCCCACTTGAGTCCATAATCCTATCTCAAGGTTTAGTAGGTCTCCATATAACAAGTCAACTCAAATCCCCTAAGTCAAAAATCCTACTTAAGAGTGGTCACATTGTTTGTTCCACCTGCATACATGCTATCATAGAAAAAATCAAAAGTAGTAAACATGTCATAACATCATGGCATTCATATCACTTATAACATAATACTTTGCATTTCATATTTTTGAATCACAGGTCTAAAAACATTGAATCTCATTCATATCATAAAAAGACAAAAACAAAATTGCATCATCCATATGTAATCATCATAGGTATGCAGTCTCATAAGAAAAATACAAGATCTAGCCAACCATATGTACAAGAGGGAAAGTAAAGTACAATATGTTGACTAAATCTATGTATAGATCTCATCCAATCAGGTCTTATAACAATGTGTAAAACAATGTATGAGCATAAGTCACTCCTCTAAATGGAGTCAAAAGAGAAAAACTATGCACTCAAGCATTCAAATCTCCCCATGCAAGGGGGTAAGGGTAGAAATCCCTTCAATGAACATGGGTCTTTCAGGGTAATCCCACAATAATAAGTCCCATGTTTTGGCCAAGATGGACATTAATATCAGCATTTTAACTAAATCTTCACTTTCTAAGACCTATAGAAGCTAAATCATTAAGAATTTGGAGATGATGCAAACTAGTGATTTGTGGTGATTTGTGTGTAGATTCTAAATATATATTTTTAAAATTTTCTTAAATAAATCATGAATCTTTCAACATCTCCTTTAATAACTAGTTTTTAATAGTAAACATTATTTTTAGAAAGTAACATTTATGTCATCCAACATAACTTTTTTTTTCTAGAAACGATAAAATTATAATTTTTAAAATATAGATTTTTAAAATTAATATCTAGTGCATGGATATTTTTTCATAATTTTTTATTACATATTTTTTTTAATTAATTTTTATAGTCAGGGTTAATATAATTTGGATATATGTGTATGTCGTCATGCATAACTTGTTGTGTATATATCAATTTTTTTTTTTGGTGAAACAAGGACATCAATACCTAGTGAACAAATACTTTTTAGAATTTTTTTCTCTATTTTTTTATTTTTCCACATGTGTGGAATAAAGACATTGATGTTTGGTGAAAAAACTACATTCAATAAAAATAGAAAATAAATATAAAATAAAATGAAACATGTTCAAAACCATACTTTTTGGAAAGCTTATACTAAGGTCTACATATTTACAAAATATAATTTCTAAATGACTTCATCTGATCCCCCAAAATGTGAAGCAATTTTTGTTTTGTTAGCATTTGGATAGGTGCAGAGGAGACTCCATCGAGGGTTTGATTTAAGACTAGGGGGTTCTTTCCAAGGGGATTTGATATAATGGGGTTTTATCAAACCCTTCAATTAAATCCCTTTATATGGAAACCCTCAAGGCTTAGATCATTAATTTTTCTAAAAAATATATGATTTCAGACAAAAATCAGGATGTCCCATAAGTGGGACACACTATTGTGACATCACCCTTCAAGGACCTCAAGTCATCAATATAGACCTTCACAAACTCTTCAGAAAACTATAAAAATGAAAAAATTATAAAAAATCAAAAAGTACCTAAAAATCAAATATGTTCTTCAAAATCTACAATAAAAGAAGAACATTTTCTTCTCTCTAGATTAGCATGTGTTTTATTTCTAAAGTGCTCTTGCACCCTTGTTTTGCATGCTCTCATCCTTACGGATTACATTGGAAAAGCAAAAAACTAGTTAAATTTATGACACTACAGATGGTATGTTCATTCAATGCAATTTAGTTGTTTATCATTAATATCTCAAGTGTTGAACTAATACTAATCTTTGTAGGTACAATTGTGACAAATCGACGATAGGTAAGGTTTATTTCAAGAATGGTACCTACCTTTCATGTAGACTACCATCCCCAAGGGGGCAAATATGTAAGCACTAAAAATGATGCATGAGCTTCCATGAGGACCCCATGATGACATGTAATCCCAATCACATACACAGAAACATGAATAATGACATCCCCTCAACAACACTCCTCTTGCTGACACATGTTGGTGCGCTTTTCCCTTGTTGATTTTTTAGTTTCCTAATCATTCTGCATTTCCTACTTGTTGATTCTTCTATTTGTCACATTTTTCCCCTTTCCTACATGATCAATTTTCACCTTTTTTACTAATTCCACCTTTTGACACCTTGTTCTTGAGGTCTTTGACCCTAGGAAGCCTTTACATGACCTAAAAAATCAAACCCATGTTTTAGTTTCTACCCAACTTAAATCCTCCTTTGTGGGTCTCCCCTATTAATGACCAATACTCCACGGGAGATCATGCTTGAAGTTATCCTGCACCTTGTTTCAGATGCGAGATCCATGTTCTCAACCATATCTAAGAAAATACAACATTCAATTTGTCCCCAGGTGTCAACCTCTATGGGTTTCCCCAGGGTCACCCAGGTTGACCTATGCTAGTGAAAGGGGCAACCCTGGGGTGACCCTTGTAGATTTTGAATGTGAGTTTCTTCTTCAATTTGCGCCAAAAAAATGCCCTATTTTTGCCTAGTTTTCATGGAAATTTGATCCTAACATGGAGTAGAACATTCTCAATCCATCCATCACATCCAATCAAGTAAATTTATCCATGTGATTCAATTTTATCTCCTCTCTAACTCTTCGTGACTTTCATTCTTCCATGAGTGATAAGCTTTCAAGCTTAGATCACTGTCCAATCAACCCAATCCTCTGATCAATCAAGGGATCTAACTCCCTAATCAGTTTTGTTAACTCTTCAATCAAAGGAGTTAATTATTCAATCAATTCCCCATCTTGTGTGCCCGTACAACCTATAAATACCCCTCACTTGTCCATTATTTCTCAAGTTGGAGAATGCTCTCCTCTTCTTCACAAGCTTTTTCAAGATTTTTCACAGGCCTTTGAGCCTCTTTCTTAGTTTCTTTCTTTAGTCTTTCAAAGCTTCAAATATTTCATGTCATGAGTTTCATTATTGCAAATCTTCAAACCATTTCCCATAGGAGGCAAATCCATTATTTCAATCCATCTCTTGCTTAGTTTTTACTCTCCCATTAGCATGCTTATGCTCACTTCAGGACTTAAGAGCCTTTTGCTTATTGTTATTGTTTTACCAAAGCAATCAAAGGCTTCATAGCAATATTACACTCACCATTTATCAATCTATAGTACTCTTAGCTCTTAATTGGTCTCATTCAAAGCTTTCTAAAGCTCTTTCAATTGCTTCTCCATCCCACTTGCTACCAAGAGGACGACCCCGCTACTGCAGGAGGACAAAGAGGTTGCCATACATAGGGATTCTTGATGGCAGTTAAGGCTCATGCATCTCCATAGTGCATGTTTTTCATGCTTGTTTTAGTAGTAATTAGATCATCAATCTTGCTCTTGGTATAGTAATCTTATCATTGCGAATTCCTTGATAGGTTAATTTAGATTATTTATATTAGCTTATTTTGAGTAGTTAATTTTCAATTTTAGATTAGTTTCATTTCAAGCATTTTTCAATTCATAGAGTAGCCCAAAACTGATATAAAAAATACAAAAAACATAGAGTAATTAGAGTAGGTAATTTCATTGCAGCTTGCATGCATATTTCAATTCCTAGTTTAATTTAGTTCATTTTATTTCAAAAATTCGTGAAAAAGAAAGAAAAGTTGTTTGCATACATCATAGCTTGCATTTTATACAAAAACCTACAAAGTACCAAAAACATTACTGGGTTACACTTTTTGGCCAAACTTGACATCGAAATGAACATTTTGAACTAAATCTTCACTTTCAGACACCTATAGCTGCTAAACCGTAAGGAATTTAAAGATAATGCAAACTAGTGATTTGTGACATTTCGTCTGTAGATTCTAAATATATATTTAAAAAAAAATTTGAATAAAATTGCATTTCTTTTTCAATCTCCTTCGATAACTAGTTTTTGATAGTAAACTCCATTTTTAAATAGTGATGTGTACTATATACCACATAACTTTTTTCTATGAAGGATAAAATTCTATTTTTTTTTAATTTAGATTTGTAACTACAATATCTAGAGGATGAATTTAGTTTCATAATGTTTTATTGATTTTTTTAAAATTAAGTTTTGAAGTCAGACTAATTACAATTTAGACATAGGTGTAGTTAAAAGAGCATAACTTTTTTGTATGTATCGAAATTGAATTTTGTTTGTTGGAATAAGGACATCAATACCTAGAGGACATGTATTTTTTAGAATTTTTTTTCTATATTTTCCTATTTTTTCATATGTATGAAACAACTTGACCTTGATGTTCATTGAGAAACCTACATTCACAAGAAATAAAAAATGAATATAATAATCAAATTAAATATAACTAAAATTATACTTTTTGGGAAGCTTATAACAATGACTACATACTTACAAAACATAAATTTTAAATGGATTCATTTGATCCCCCAAAAGGTAAATCAAAAGTGGTTTTTTATCAGCATTTTGATAGGTGTGGAGGAGACTCCATTATAGGTATGGTTTAAAACTAGTGGGGTTCTATCCAAAGGGGTTTGATCTAAGGGGGTTTGATCAAACCCTCTTTAATTAAAATCCTTTAAATGGAACCTTTCAAGGCTTAAATCATTATATTTTCTAAAAATATGTGATTTCAACAAAAATCAGAATCTCCCAAAAAGTGTAACCCATTATTGTGGCAAAACAACACATGAACCCTCAATTTCATCACGAGGTCAACACAAAATTAATGCAAGTTAAAACACCTTGATTTCATCACAAGGTCAACAAACTCAACAAAACAACTAGAAAGACTAAGTTAACACCACTAAGTCAAAGAGTCAAATCTAGTTCAAATTGAATTCACCCTCTCTATTCAAGCATTTGAATGTGCCTTGGAATCAGAGGTGAGTGGATGAGGGTAGTCCTCAAGGAGATTGAAGAGTTACATCCTAGGCCACAACTAGCACAATAAACCTAAGAAGAAAAGCTCACGTGTGTAGGTTTATTCAACATAGGGGACAAATACAACAACATGTTCAAACCATAGAAGAAAGACTATAGAAAACAAGATGCATCAATGACTACAACAGACACCTATCAAGACGCTGGAAGACTAGAAACCCTAACAGAGGACAACTCACAAGTGACCCTTTGATTCATATCATTATCTCAACCACAACTTCCATAGAAAGAATAAGACACGTCCAAAACAACAATAGGCCCCTAATTAGGCTAACTGCTCTTCACGAGGTCTTGTTCCGGGCTAGTGAATAGGATAGCCCTCGGGCCTCACCCCCACTCGATTGGCTTCTGCCACAAGAGCCAGAAGCAAGAAGAGGGTCCATGTGTTGTGTCAAAGCTGACTCATCCACGATTCTTCCTGTGTCACATTTCAAAGAGTACAGTGACATGTTAGCAATCATAATTATTATCATAAACTATTACATTGGATGGAGTGGGGTGTTGATAGAAAGATGGAAAGAATTGTTTTGGGCTTCCCTTAGGATGTGTCATAGGCCAAAATTACATTTTGCTTTGACATTAACATAGTGTAAAGCACAATCCTTACTTCCTAAATTTTTACCCACTTAGTTACTAGGGTTTACCTTTTAGGAATTTCCTTTTGTTGGCACCCTCAAATTTTGCAAATTTGAAGTGCCTATATTCTTTTGATGTGTCGACAAGGGCTAGGTTGACATGTTGTTCAATCTACCTTGGAGCCCTCCTTCACCGATTAAAATCTTGCAACTCAGAAGTTATCTTGCAAATCTATTTGGTTGGAAGTTTTTTGACACATATGCTAACATGCCTACTTAGTTTTGTGCTTCCAGGATGAGTTGTGATGGGGCATTTCAAATTGCGACGGGCTAGAATTGGTGTTCTGAAAAGTTTCAAATCTCACAATTATGAGGACAACCCATTTCTCATTCTGGTCCAATAACTTCTCCAATTCTAGTTTCATAAAAATTGAAGATCATATGATACATTATTTTAAAGCATTTTAGCTATGGCGAAGGTATCCGAGAGGCCAGTTTACAAAAGAGGTCCCAAAATTCTTTCAGCGATGCAAATATTGAGGAAATGGATTTGCTCTAAATAATTGATAATGGTCCTATGAAAATTTTCATGGCCTCCGGATATCTCTTGTGCCCGCAGTGAATAGGCATTGTTTGCTTGGAAGGAGAAATTGGTCGGTTGTCATTTTCCTAAGTTACCAAAATGCATTTTTTAAAAAGTAAAGTATTCACAATTTTTAATTGGCAAAATAGGGTGATAAAATTTTTAATATAAACATTTTTTATAATGTTTATACATTATGAAAGAAAGGAAAAAGGGAAATAAAACTTTGTCATTAACATTTCATAGCATCACATAGGTTTTCTGGCTGCTCCCTTGTTGCTGTGTAACGGTGCAAAATCACCATTTCTCAATAGATTTTGATCTGCTGTCTCTTTTGCTGTGAATGTTGGTGTGTTTTCACTTGCATGGGGGTGTCTTTGGAACATTTTGTGTAGCTCCAGGCGTGTATTGTTGCAGAGTACACTACTGATCACGTTTTTGGTCTTCCAGCTAATTTTTGGAGGCTCTGTTTGGCCCAAAATTGTTGTTTTATGCTTTCAATTTGTCCCTTGATCTATCCTATTACTTGGGCAAAGGTTTTAGGCCTGTTGGTGATGAGTTTTGGTTTCCAGAATGGCTGAAAATGCCACTGCATTAAGAAAAATGACCCAAAAATGAATGGATTGGGCAAAATTGGTCTGAGAAACTGCTGCAATCATTTCTCTATGTTCTTTAATGTTGGATGCAATCGAGAAGCTGGAGAAGAGGCCACATAGCCTCATTTAGTAGCATCGCAAGGGATTTTCTAGGCCTTTGAATATGTTGTACGATGGTGCGACAAGGCAGAGATTTGAAGCAGAGTTGATGTCCAACAACGACAAATTAAAATGTGGAAAAAGTCAAAAGGGGAAACTAAATTAATTTCATTTTGCTCCATATTTTATATTGTTTTTTGTCTTCTCCTCTTTTTTGTGTATTTTGTATTTCCCCACGCTCATTGGTAGTAGCTTGCAATGTGGAAACTCACCTAACTTCTAGGATATAATAAATTTTTAGGGCAACATGCTCTTGTTTCTATAAGAGAGTACACTGTTCGACTTTGTAGGGGATTATTCTAGGCTTTGGTTACAAGCTATCCACATATTTGGGAAGTAGGTTTCTGTGGAAGGCTATGGAGTTTGGACTTCAAGGGAGAATGTTGCTATAGGTGAATAAATTTCTGTATGACAGTTTTCTATTCAGATTGCAATATATGAAAAACACTTCTGTGTGTGTTGTCTGTGACTATCTCCTTGAGTATGAATGCTTTCTTTTCAAGTAAAGTTACCAAGGGTTTCTGATCTTGTTTGCATACATTTGTTGTGTTGTATATTTGATTTGTTGCATCTGTTCAAGGAATGGATTAAAACTGCTTTAAATCGGATATAGGGGAAAGTATTTTGTATTAAAGGGTCATTGAAGTAGTGTCACAGGTGATACTCTTTCTTGGGCTATTATTGTAAGGCAGTGATGATGGTTTCAACCCTCTAAATATGAAGTTTTAGATGTCAGAAAGGAAACATTTGCATTGTAGCCCTTTGACTCTATTTGCCCTTGATAAAGCACCGGTCTAGGATTTATTTGCTTAAAGGTCCAGAAGAAAACCAAATTTAATGACAAATCATTTAAAGCAAAGGATTTTATATATTTTTTTGTTTAGGTTTAAGTGCTACATGTTCTCAGATTTAACCAATTAGATAATCCAAGAATATTGCCAGTCTAGGGTTTATCTTACAAATCTTGGTACATCTATGAGAGCATTCTTCCCGGTAATGAAAATCTATACTTATTGATTGTGAATGATGGATACCCCTAGGTGCAGTAGAACCTAAAGTGAAGGGGAGATAAGAGACATTCTCCCACTCTGTTGGCCAAGTTTGCCATGAAACTTGATCATAAGAAGTGGAAAATCTTTAGAGTTTGATGTGTGCAAGTTTGGGAACCAACACGAATGGTAACTCTGCTGGGAAGAACCCAACTACTCATCTTTTGGAAGAGTCAAATGAGTTAAAGGTTTTCACTGTCTGAAGTGGAAGGTGTTGCAGCATGTTTAAAGAATTTGTAAGGGTTCTCTGCTGGTGATGTGAATCCAGAATATAGTTGCTTAGGTGGGAGCTTTCATATTTTGATGTTTTGTCCTCTTTGGAGAGGTGGCAACTCTGTTGTTGGACTTGTTTGATGTTGCAACACATTTCCAACTACTTCATCTCCTTCATACAAAATGATTAGATTAGGACATCAATTTTCATCATGTCCTCAGAAAAGGTTATTCTCTGTTGAAAGATACAAAGCCTTGAATTTCAATGGTATTAGTGGTTATCTAAATAGTGTTTCTAGTGAAATTAGAAAGGGTTTGCCAAAATATAATGGACAGAATTCTGAATCAACAAACAAACACCTACAAAATTTCTATGATTTGATAGAAGGCTGTGAGATTAAGGCTGAAGATGTTGTAATGAAACTCTTTGTTTAATTATTGGAGGATGATGCTAGGGTCTGGTTTTCAGATTTGCCCGTGTGTTCAATTTCTTTATGGTTAGATCTAGAGAATGCATTCTTAGAACAATTTGGTGAGTGCGCTGATGTGCCCTCACTGATTATACAATTCATGAACATTCAAAAGGAAAATGATGAGTTGGTTCCAGCCTTTAATTTAAGATTTACAAAGTTTCTCAAACGTATTCCAGAATATATGAGACATAATGATGCATTATGCTTGGTGGTCTACCTAGTTGCATTTGATGAGGAAATGAGCTATTTACTGAGGGATAAGGAGCCTGCCACACTTCATCAGGCATATCAGAATGCCATGGATATTGAAAATAATCAGAAGTATGGAATGTGCAAAGATTATTTCTCTACAAATGTTCATTGCCCTAAGGCCCCCAATGTTGATGAAAGGTGTAATTCAAGTATTAAAAATGAATGTCAGAGCACTTATACCCCTGCTGTCCCAGTTTATACATTAGCCCAATGTGATTATACAAGAGGTGTGGTATCTCAAAATGTAGATGGCAGTTGTCCTATTGAGAAAAATCAAAACATTAGACACATAACCGGAAAGAGTATATCAGAAAATGAGGATATATCTTGTGTAAATGAGGATAGTAAATGTAATCAGCCCACAAGTTGTTGTTATATGGAGCCTAATCAGACTCAGATGTTAAATTTATCCCACTTTTATCAGTGCAGTTTTCCCCCAAATTATTTAACGGGGTCAAGGGGCAACGCCCCCAAGATAGGTCAAGGGGCAGTGGGACTTATTTCTCTATTGGCCAACATAAAAAAAAAACCCTATTTTTGTAACCGACATAAGGCTTGATAAAAGTGACTAAGGGTTAGGGTTTCCGTTGATGTATTGTAGCATTTTGCAATGATATTGAGTTGCAAGGATTGTTAGTTGTAATTGGTTTGATTTACTGGATAATAATATTGGACTCTCTGTTGGTGGATGTAGCCCGAGTTTGGGTGAACCACGTTAAAACTTGTCTCTCATTATTATTTCTATGTATTTCCATTCCTCTGTTTAATCTTTATTTGCATTTAATTGATATATTCTGCATGCAATCCCTAACACAAGCAACATATATGCAGACCAATATATCAATGATCATGATTTTGTAAATGAAATTTTAAGCATTCCTCTTGAAGACCTTGAACATAGTTTATGTAGTGATAAATTTTCTTTTGATAAGGATCATGATGACAGTGAGCCTGATTATTTTTCTATGGATTATAAATGCTTCTATGAGGGTGTTGATGTGCATAACACTGGAAAATGTATTGAGTCAAATCAATATGTGAAGCCACTAGCTCATGAAATTAATGGTGGGATGGAATATGATTTTGTTTGTAGAGATGGACATGTTTTCATTCAATGAGAGGTGCAATAGTATAAAATTTGATGAAGACACGTGCTCACTTGTTGGTGAACAAGAAACATGCTATGATGAATCCATTGAATATCTAGATTTTATTGATAGAAATAACAACCATGTGGATTTTCATTTGCAATTAAGTAGTGATTGCATCTCTTATGGGGATCAAGAGGAAGAAGCATTGGAAGATGTAAAAGAAGAAGCATGCTCACTTAGCAGTGAACAAATTTTAGGTTTGTTGGCCATGGAATATCAGAGGTATGTACATGAACATGGTCATAAGCTTCTACTCCCTGCTCACATAAGCTTCAACAATGACAATGTTCCTTTGGGTACCAGGTATGACACGTGTCCATTTGTTTCCCCATCCACAAATGAACAAGATACTTTGCAGGATAATAGTGCTTATGAAGAATTGCTTACTCTTGAGCATACATGGGATGTTGATAAAAATGATGTTTCTTGTGATAACCCTGATCTGAATAATGAGAAGGATGCTGTGGATTTTCACAAATCTTATTTCCAAATGTTTGGGGCATGTGATAGAATGATTGATTCATAGTGCTCAAGTGAGTATGAATGTTAGTATAATACAGGTCAGTTTGAGCATATGTCTATGTATGAACAAATTTTGTTTATCACACAAAATGAGTGCTTGTCTAGCATGGGTCAAATTTTTGAGGATGACTCTAAGGTTTTATATGAGCCTTCCAATCAATCTAATTTTTCAGACTTGGAGCTACAATTTGGCTTCAATGAGTCAGGGCATTTACTTCTTGATGAGACTATTGAACAAACTCTTTATGAATTTTTCATGTTTGATATACAAACTAGATAAGTTTTCGAGACTTATGATGCCAACTATCAAAGGGACTATGAGTGTTTTCAATTTTTAGTTTAGTTGGATGAGCATTTAGTGGGACATGACAATGCGCTGGATAAGGTAAAATGTCAAAATGATTATGAATTTTAGTTAGTATACAATTCTTAGATTGACAAAGTTAATGTTGATAGTGGCAAGCTTAGTGATATGGTAAAGCATGTAAATGACAGAGTTGGTTTGTGGGTAGATCATGTCAATGCTTTCATATTTGACCTGATGCAATCTGATGAAAATAGGATATTTGATAGAGGAGGATACTGGTTTTCTATTTTTGGGGGCTTAGGGCCACCAAATAAAATTGAAGGTATAAATTTTGATGTAAAATGGAGTAGTTACTTATCAGCCCAATGGAGTAGGCACCTGGTCTATGTCCCAAAGATAACTGGAATCTCGCCATACCTGCAAGAGGCATTCATCCAGGTGAGCAAGTGCCACTGTTGACACCCTCAAATTTTGCAAATTTGAAGTGCCTATATTCTTTTGATGTGTCGATAAGGGCTAGGTTGACATGCTGCTCAATCTACCCAAGAGCCCGCCTTCGCCGATTAAAATCTTGCATCTCAGAAGTCATCTTGCAATTCCATTTGGTAGGACATTTTTTGGCACATATGGTAACATGTCTGCTCAATTTCGAGCTCCTAGGATGAGTTTTGATGGGGCATTGAATTCTTTTCTGACTGCGACCGAGCTAGATTTGGTGTTTTGAAAAGTTTCAAATCTTACAATTTTGAGGGCGAATCATTTCTTGTTTTGGTCCAAAACATCTCCAATTCCAGTTTCATCAAAATCAGAGATCATATGATGCATTATTTTAATGCATTTTAGTTACGGCGAAGGCATATGGCAGGCCAATTTACAAAGTAGGTCCCAAAATTCTTTCAGCGATGCAATTTTTGAGGAAATGGGTTTTCTCTAAATAATTGATAATGGCCCTATGAAAATTTTGACGGCCTTCGGATGTCTCATGTGCCCATAGTGAATAGGCGTTGTTTGCTCGGAAGGAGAAATTGGTTGGTTGTCATTTTCCTAAGTTGGCAAAATGCATTTTTAAAAAAGAAAAGTATTCACAATTATTAATTGGCAAAATAGGGTGATAAAAGTTTTAATATAAATATTTTTATAATTACGCTAAGAGGCGCTCCAACATTCATAGCATGAATGGGAGCTGAAAGATTCTAGAATTTCTATGTAAACTTAAAAGATTCTAATCTAAAATCTTTATTAAAAAACCAAATAGTCAGTCCACAAATTAAAAAAACTGAAAAAAAAGAAGGTGAAAGGAATTAAAAAAAAGAAACATATCAAAGAAAGAAAGAAACATTACGAAATGACATATGAAAAAACACACATTCAATCTATTTATATTACCTCCTTCCTTATTTTTTTTTACATGTAGAATCAACATATCAAATTGTAGAATTTGAGGTGAGTGGTAAATTGATAAAAAAAAAATAGGCACCTCAAGAAGGATATCTCTCGGCATACTTTAGATATATTTTTTTAAATATAAATATGCTAGTGTTTATACATTATGAATGAAAGGCAAAAGGGAAATACAACTTTGTCATTAACATTTTGTAGCATCGTACGTGTTTTCTGGCTGCTCCCTTGCTACTGTATGATGGTGTGAAATCACCATTTCTCAGCAAATTTTGACCTAATGTTTGTTTTGGTGCGTTTTCTCCTTTGTGGGGGCATCTCTAGAATATTTTGTGCAGCTCCAGGTGTGTATTGTTGTAGAGTACACTATTGATCATGTTTTTGGTCTTCCAGCTAATTTTTGGAGGCTCTATTTGACCCAAAATTGTTGTTCTCTGCTTTAAATTCATAACCTAACCTATCCTATTACTTGGGCAAAGCTTTTAAGCCTATTTCTAATGAGTTTTGATTGCTAGAATGACTGAAAACGCCCCTGCATCAAGAAAAATGACCCAGAAATGAATGGATTAGGCAAAATTGGTCTGAGAAACTGCTGCAATGATTTCTCTGTGCTCTTTAATGTTGGATGCAATCAAGAAGATGGAGAAGAGGCCCCATAGCCTCATTTCATAGCATCGCAGGGGATTTTTTGAGCCTTCGAATATGTTGTGTGACGGTGCTACAAGGAGGAGATTTGGAGTGGAGTTGATGTTCGGCAGTGGCAAATTAAAATGTGGACAAAGTCAAAAGGGGAAACTAAATTAATGTCATTTTGCTCCATATTTTATATTGTTTTTTGTCTTCTCTTTTTTATGTATTTTGTATTTCCTCAGGCTCATTGGAAGTAGCTTGCAATGTGGAAACTCACCTAACTGTCAAGATGTAATTAATTTTTAGGGCAACATGCTCTTATTTTTATAAGGGAGCATGTTATTCCACTTTGTAGGGGATTATTCTGGGCTTTGGATACAAGCTATCCACATATTTGGGAAGTAGATTTTTGTGGAAGATTGTGGAGTTTGGACTTCAGAGTAGAATGTTGTTGTAGGTGACTAATTATTGTATGACAGTTTTCTATTCAGATTACAATATATGAAAAAAACTTATGTCTGTGTTGTCTATGACTGTCTCCTTGAGTATGAATGTTTTTTTTCAAGTAAAGTTATGAAGGGTTTCTAAGCTTATTTACATACATTTGTTGTGTTGTATATTTGATTTGTTGCATTTGTTCAAGGAATGGATTAAAACTGCTTTAAATAGATATAGGGGAAAGTATTTTGTATTAAAGTGTCAATAAAGTAGATTCACAAGTGATACTCTTGTTAGATTCAGGACAAACAACTGAGAGTGGGGGGTGAATCAGTTGTCTAAAACTTTCTTTCCAATTACACACTTAAATCCTTCTTGTTATTTAGCAGCATATCAATAAATCAATCATGGAAACATAATGCATTAAATCAAGAGCAGAAACACATCAACACATAAGACACCAAGATTTTGACATGGAAAACCCAGTTAAGGGAAAAACCATAGGGTGATTAACCCAAGATTGTATTCTCTGTTAGAAGAATAGAAAGAACAAAATGGCATGTGCCAATTAGGTCTCATTTCCTGAGCACACTACTCACAAGAGGCTCACTGCCTACAATAGACTCATTGTCTATAGAATCACATACTTAAACTAGAGAATAGCATCTTCACCATGCTTGAATTAGTTCCATTTAAGCCCCAAAACTTTTGCTTTGCCTTTCACTCTCTTCCTCACTACCACACTCCCATCTCCACAAGACACACTTTGAAATGACTTTACAATCCCTTATTTATACAAGGCATCGACTTAGGAATAATCATCTAAGTCGACAAACATCTCCAAGAACATCTGCAAGATGTGTAATACATCTGATCGGCCAGTCTCAGGAAGAACACCATCATCTGGAAGATATTCTTCAATTGCAAGGTCCAACTCCAATTTAGACCACCAACATGAACTGGACATGATCCAAAGACCTCCACAAGATTGCCTAAATCACCAAGAACATCCACACTTCATCTTCTTACTAAAATCCTTCTCTCCTTCATTCAAAACTTCAAGAACATAGTCTGTCACCATTGTCACAAAGGAATAGATGCTTGTAGACCTTCAAACCATGAACCAATCGAGTTGACACTTCACAAAGACTTCCTCAACACTCCCTCAAATCTGTAGAATAGGATAATGCATTTCTGGATCTCACCAGACCTATCTGTGTCACTCTGTCACCTCTAAACACCTGCCGGAACTGGTTTTACTTGAACGGCCACAACTTCTTCAGATCTTCATGCAAACCTCTAAAATCTTTATTGGATCACTTTAAGACACATATCTACAAACCCTTTAAACTGCATCCTCTGATCCTCATCTTATCTTGGACTTTTACCTTACTGTCTTCACTGTTCTTCTTTGTTCCTGATTAGGACTAATTTTCTTAATATTCTCAGCACTCAGTTCATCCAATCCTTTTCATCAATGCAATAGGAATATGTTGACATCAATGACAACACCGGTTAGTCCCATACTTGCAACAATCTCCCCCTTTGTCATTGATGGCAACACATGATGTGAAAAACTGTTTTAACCATCAAGACAAAAACTTCTCCTTACTGTCATAACTCCCCCTATCAGTAACAACCATTCACATGTATTCTCTTCCTTTACTGCTCCCCCTTTGATCATCAACAACTTGTTTTTCACATGTCTTCTCTCCCCCTTTGACATCAATGGCAAAGGGCTCATACTTGCAACTCTAACCCTTCAGAATTATACCAGCTGCTCCCCCTGAGTTGCAGCTCCCTATCATCAATTCGGACCACAAGAAATGACTGTGATATCTACCAAACTGATGCACTCTAGTGCACCTTAGTTCATCACTAGAGGGGTAATAACCCCTAACTTCTCCCTGAGATACTCAAAAGAGTTCTTAGGTAGAGGTTTAGTGAAGATGTCTGCAATCTGATCCTTGGATGGCACAAACTCCAATCTGACTTCATTTTGTTCACTTATTCTCTTAAAAAGTGAAACTTGATGGATATATGTTTAGTCTTTGAATGTAGCACCGGATTCTTAGATATATTTATTACACTTGAATTATCACAAAAGATTGTGATAGGCTCCTCATACTCCACTCTTATGTCTCTTAGCATTTGCTTCATCCACAAAACTTGAGTTCAACTACCTACTGCTGCAATATATTCCGCTTCTACAGTGGACATAGATATTGCCTCTTGTTTCTTTCTCAGCCAAATAACCAATCTCTTCCCTAAAAAGAATGCTCCACCACTGGTACTCTTTTGGTCATCCACATCTCCTACCCAATCTGCATCTGTCTATGCATGAAGAGAGAAATTATGATCTCTGGGATACCACAGTCCATACTCAACTGTTCCTTTTAGATACCTAAAAATCCTCTTGATTTCCATGGCATGAGATTCTCTAGGATCAACTTGAAATCTAGCAACAAGACCCATAGCATTCATAATGTCAAGTCTAGTTTGAGTGAGATACAACAATCCTCTAATCATTGACCTATACTTTTTCTGATTAGCCTTAGGAGAGTCATCATCTTTGCCTAATTTACATCTGGTTGCCATGGGAGTATTCATTGGTTTTGAGTCTTCCATCCCAAATTTCATCAACAATTCTTTCACATATTTGGTCTAAGAAATGAAGATTCCTTTCTTTGTTTGAGTGATTTGTAGACCCAAGAAGAAATTTATTTCCCCAAGCATGGACATCTCAAATTTACTTTTCATTTGATTTGCAAAAGTTTTACACATGCTATCTCTTCCTCTAAAAATGATATCATCAACAAACACTTCAACAATCAAGATGTTTTCTTGATCAATTTTGAAATACAAATTACTGTTAGCAGTACCTTTGTTGAAACCAATATTCAAAAGATGCTTATCCAATCTTTCATACCAGGCTCTTGGGGCTTTCTTTAGTCCATACAGAGCTTTCTTCAACTTGCAGACCATATCACCATGATTAGACAATTGAAATCCATCCGGTTGCTCAATGTATACTTCTTCTTCCAAGTCACCATTCAGGAAGGCAGACTTGACATCCATCTGATATACTTTGAAGTCCTTGAAGATAGCAAAAGAAAGAAATAATCTAACTACTTCAATTCTTGCCACTGGAGCAAAATTTTCTTCAAAATCAACTCCTTCTATTTGAGAGTAACCCTTGCAGACCAATCTGGCTTTATTTCTGATTACGTCACCAACTTCATTTAGTTTGTTTCGGAAGACCTATTTTGTTCCAATCACATTCTTGTTTCTAGGTCTAGGAACAAGATCCCAAGTGTGATTTTTCTCAATTTGCATCATCTCTTCCTCCATTGCTTTAGTCCAGTTTTCATCATTGCAAGCTTCATTTACTATCTTAGGTTCAATCTTTGAAATCAGACAATACTCATATGAATCTTGAGCAATTCTCCTTCTTGTTTGTACACCTTTGATTTTATCACCTATGATCTAATCTTCAGAGTGGTTCAATGTTACATACCTGGGAACTTTGGGAGTGTCTTGTACTTCTGATTCTTGATTAGGCTCATTGAAACTTATCTCTTCTTCCTGATTTATCAGATTAGTTTGAATCTAAATTGCAGAGGGGGCTTGGGCTCCTTGAATCAGAACATCATTCTGATCATCTTCATCATATTCATAAAACCTTGAGGGTTTTTCAATTCATTCATCAACCTTCACATTTGTACTTTCTATAATCTTTCTCAGTCTCTTGTTATAACATTGGTATGCTTTGCTTTGAGTAGACTAACCCAAGAATATTCCTTCATCACTTCTAGCATCAAACTTTCCTAGATCTTCATCTCTTTTGATGTAACATTTGCTACCAAAAACTCTGAAATACCTCATAGTTGGAGTGATATCAAACCAAAGTTCATAAGGAGTCTTACCAGTATTGCTTCTGATTTGAACTTGATTTAGAGTATAGACTGCAGTGCTGACAACTTCTCTCCAATAGATCTGAGGAACATTTGCTTCCATCATCATTGTCCTAGATGCTTCCTGGATGGTCTGGTTCTTTCTCTCCACTACTCCATTCTGTTGTGGAGTCCTAGGAGCAGACAACTATCTCTTTATTCCATGTTTCTCATAGAATTATATGAACTCACCGGATGTGAATTCTCCACCTCTATCAAACCTTAGACACTTTAATTTTAATCTGGTTTCATTCTCTACCATAGCCTTGAATATTTTGAATTTCTCAAAAGCTTATGATTTCTCTTTCAGAAACATTACCCACATCATCCGAGAGTAGTCATCAATTAGTAACATGAAGTATCTATCACCTTGCACACTCCCAACTGAACCACATAGATCAATATGAACTAAGTCCAATATTTTGGTAGAAGATTGTTCTTTACTTTTAAATGAGACTCTGCTTTGTTTCCCCAACTGACATTCTTTACACAAACTATTTGTAGGTTTCATCAATTTTGAAAGATCTCTTATAGCCTGAGTGTTTCTTATCTTGATGATATTATCAAAATTCACATGACACAACCTCCTATGCCATAGCCAACTCTGATCGACTTGCACAAATAGACAAATTTTACCAGTACCAACTAAATGAAAGATATTACCTTTTGTCTGAGTACCGGATGCAATCTCTGTTCTGGAACTTCCAAAGATCTTGCATCTCCAAACTCAGTCATTTCAAATGCAGCCAATTTACCAGCCAATTGATCTCTTGTGACAGTTGTATGGGCTCTGAATTCTTCAATGGAAGCAACCTTGATTTTATAAGAAGCAGGAAGGGATCTAAGAATTTTTCCAACAATCTCATCTTCATCCAAGACTCCACAAGTACATCTAATTCCACAAACAAGCTCATTTACTCTTGGCATAAAACTAGTGATATTTTCATCTTCTCTCATCTTCAAATTTTCAAATTTCCCTTTCAGACTCTGTAGCCTTGCACATTTAACATACTTGTCTCCTTCATGCAAAAGTTCTAGTTTTTCCTAAATCTCAAAAATAGTTGGTAGGTCAACAACATTTGAAAGCTCTAAATTAGATAATGCACTTAGAAGGGCTTCTATAGTCCGTAGATTGTTTTCAGCATCTGTGATTTCATTTGGGGCTTTCGGGGCACCCTGTGGAGTATACTTAGTTGAAGCCATGGTCCAGTACTGAATTCCCATACATTGTAAGTGACATTTCGTGTGACTTTTCCAAAGATTAAAATTGGTTCCATCAAACTTTGGACTATCCTTCTTGTAGGACGACATCCTGGATCTCCTCAAGCAGTTAAACTCTCTTAGAGGAACCTAGCTCTGATACCAATTGTTAGATTCAGGACAGACAACTGAGAGGGGGGGTGAATCAGTTGTCTAAAACTTTCTTTCCAATTACACACTTAAATCCTTCTTGTTATTTAGCAACATATCAATAAATCAATCATGGAAACATAATGTATTAAATCAAGAGCAGAAACACATCAACACATAAGACACCAATATTTTGATGTGGAAAACCCAGTTAAGGGAAAAACCACAGGGTGATTAACCCAAGATTGTATTCTCTGTTAGAATAATAGAAAGAACAAAATGGTACATGCCAATTAGGGCTCACTGCCTGAGCACACTTCTCACAAGAGGCTCACTGCCTACAATATACTCACTGTCTACAGAATCACATACTTGAACTCGAGAATAGCATCTTCACCATGGTTGAATTAGTTCCATTTAAGCCCCAAAACTTATGCTCTACCTTTTGCTCTCTTCCTCGCTACCACACTCACATCTCCACAAGACACACTTTGAAATGACTTTACAATCCCTTATTTATACAATGCATCAACTTAGGAATAATCATCTAAGTCGGCAAACATCTCCAAGAACATCCGCAAGATGTGTAATACATCCGGTCGGCCAGTCTCAGGAAGAACACCATCATTTGGAAGATATTCTTCAATTACAAGCTCCAACTCCAATGCAAACCACCAACATGAACTGAACATGATCCAAATACCTCCACAAGATTGCCTAAATCACCAAGAACATCCACACTTCATCTTCTTACTGAAATTCTTCTCTCCTTCATCCGGAACCTCAAGAACATAGTCTGTCACCACTGTCACAAAGGAATAGATGCTTGCAGACCTTCAAACCACAAACCAATCAAGTTGACACTTGACAAAAACTTCCTCAACACTCCCTCAAATCTACAGAATAGGATAATGCATTTCTAGATCTCACCGGACCTATCTATGTCACTCTGTCACCTCTTAACACCTACCGGAACCAGTTTTACTTGAATGGCCACAACTTCTTTAGCTCTTCATGTGGACCTCTGAAATCTTTACTGGATCACTTTAAGACACATATCTACAAACCCTTTAAACTGTATCCTCTGATCCTCATCTTATCTTGGACTTTTACCTTACTATCTTCACTATTCTTCTCTGCTCCTGATTAAGACTAATTTTCTCAATATCCTCAGCACTCAGTTCATCCAATCCTTTTCATCAATGCAATAGGAGTATGTTGACATCAATGACAACACCGGTTAGTCCCATACTTGCAACAACTCTTTCTTGGACTATTAATTTAAGGTAGTGATGATGGTTTCAACCCTCTAAATATGAAGTTTTAGATGTCAGAAAGGAAACATTTGCATTGTAGCCCTTTGACTTTGTTGCCTTTGAGAAATCACCAGTCTAGGATTTATTTGCCCAAAGGTCAAGAAGAAAACCAAATTTAATGATAAATTATTTGAAGAAATCCATTTTATATTTTATTTTGTTTGGGTTTAGGTGTTACATGTGCTCAGATTTTACCAATTAGATAATCCAAGAATATTGCCAGTCTAGGGTTTATCTTACAAATCTTGGTACATCTATGAGAGCATTCTGCCTAGTAATGAAAAGCTATAATTATTGATTGTGAATGAGGGATACCCCCTAGGTGTTGCAAAACTTGAAGTGAAGGGGAGATAAGAGACATTCTCCCACTCTCTTGGCTAAGTCTGCCATTAAACTTGATCATAAGAAGTGGCAAATCTTTAGAGTTTAATGTGTGCAGGTTTGGGAACCAACACCTTTATTGGTGTATATTATGTAATTTTAGTTTAATCCTTTTGAATTCTACTGAACTATCTTTGATATTGAGGATAATACAATTGGTTTCATCCATTGAAGTAAATATTTTTGTTGGAACAATATTAGGATATTTGGGATCCCAAAAAAGTAGAAAATTAAAGTGCTTTATATATTTAAATCAATCATAAATGCATAGAGTGTGGGCGAATGTAAAGGAGATTGTACATCATAAATTTTGAAATATAGATTATTCTCATTAATTTTGAAATTCATTATTATAGTGCACACAAAATAGTCTCTAGTGCCAATGCTTTTGTGGTATGCTGATTAGTTTTATCCCTTACATTTCTTATCAAGATGCACGTTTCCAAAAGATGCTCTCCCAAATAGATAATCTACAAAAGTTAGGTCACTTGAAATTTTCTTATGAAGATGTTTTTAGTGCAATTGATGAATTAAATAAGAGATGATGGGGTAGTTTTTGTGAAGATTAGTAATTTACACAATGAATAATATTATAAGACTCTTAATGCTAGATGCAAGGTGGTCATGAGGTTTAATGATACTACAATCTTACTAGGATCATAGCTTCATGTTGAATCCTTGGGTTCAAATGTCTATCTTTTGAATTAATGACAAATAGAAGTTTAGAGAAACATTTCTATCTTGAAAATGATGCTTGTGAATTGGGATTGAAGAGACCATTAGGCATTGCCATGAGCATCTAGGAAGTGTGTAATTAAGTTACTTGTTCAAATAGTTAATGTAAATGATGTAGTGTCTAATACTTACATTTATGTGGCACATTGTAACTTATGAAAGAATGTGTAATGTAAATTTAATAATATAGGGTTTAATATGTTCTTCTAGGATACAATATGGATATTACCATGTACATTTAGAATTGATCTTTTTTCATTTCATCAATAATTAGAATAGAAGGAGGATAATAATATTATTATCATTCACACATGAGTGATTCCATTCTCTTTTCCTAAGTAAGATAGCATTGGAGAGATGTCAATTACATTCAGTCTCCTTAAATCTAATTACATAAGAATACAAATGATTTCCTTTCTATTTAAATGGTTTAACATCAAGGGAGATAGAGTAATTATGATACATGCACATTTATGGATCTTTAGTCTCCATAAGAAACTATTCAATTATAAAGAGGTATGAAGAGAATTTTTTACTAACATAGTAATAAGACAATTCCTTTCTCAAGGCCATTGTTAATCAAGTAAACACACACACACACACACAGACATGATTACTATGCAAACATAAGTAAATTAATGCTTGACTCATAAATAAGATAGGTGATAAGGTAAAAATGAACACTAGTCAACATTTCATTTTCTATTTCTAAACATGCATAAGTATATAGCATTAATTTAGGTCATCCATAGATACATGCTATCATGGGTGTTGTAAACTTAACACTTCATCAAAATTTAAAGTTCATTAGCAATAATTTAAGTGACATGACATGTCATGAAAGTTGATGGTAACTCAGGTATCAATGTTCCCATGTCATACAAAAGTCTTAGATATATTGTAGTATCCTCTAATTGATTGACCACACCTTCTTCATTCAAAGAAGACACTCATATCTCTCATTTACACATCATTCTACTATTACTCCTTTACATGTATGTTTCACTTGCTAAACATGAATGACCACCTTTGGCTTTTATCAAGACACTTCTTACAATGAAGGTGCCTCTATTCATGGTTCCCAAACTAGCATGTTGACTTGATTCCTAATTTATCATCTTCTACACTAAATAACTTTAATATAATAAATAATTTGTTATCTTATAGAAATTAGGGTATAATTCTTGGCATTGATTGATTGTTTAGAGTATTTTGTGTTCAATTATTTGTTCATTTGTGTTGTATAAAAAGGTCAGAGATAACAAGATTTGTGACCTTACCAAAAGGTATTTAGATCATTAAGGTTGCATATAAGTTAAATATTTTAAATAAGACTATGAATTTATTCTAACAAGTGTTACTTTTTTTTTCAACTACTAGGGATTTCATAATAAAGTTTTGGTTGAACCTTTAAATTTTATTTTAAGGACACTTCTCACTAGATGTGTTGATGTGGTGAGTTGCATTATGAGTCACACCTCCAAACCTTATTTGTAGATAGATAAGTCCATACTCTATTTCTTTTAACAAATGGAGGTCCTATGATATTCCATGTAACTGCTACATGGTTGTAAAGTTAGCTACATAGACAAATTTAGATATAGACATTTCTAATTTAAAAATTAGGTTTTGAAATAAAATTTAGGGTTTCAAATCCACATTTTAGGGTTTTTAAATATATGCTTAAGGTTTCAAAAACACATTTTAGGGTTTTAAATTAACATAATTCCAGGGTTTTAGAATAGCTATTTAGGGTTTCAAATTCACATTATAGGGTTTCAAATTACCAATCTAGGGTTTGAAAAATTTACATTTTAGGATTTAATTTCCAAACAATTTTATGGTATAAATGTTCACTAATCTAGCAGATTTTATCATATTACAATTTTTTAAAATTAAACTGCTATAAATGAAGTGATTGTTTTTCAGAAATACCTAGTAGAAAATGGCAAATTGGTGATCAATTCTCACCTTGGTTCCTATCCACATCAGTGCCACGTCCACACTGCATCTATTTGAAGCCACATGTGTGAAAATCAAGGAAAAAATGCATGGCATTTCACTTCTTTGTCATCTACTCTGTCATGCGGGCTCAAAAGGCATAGGGGTTTGGTTCACTATCGTTAAAAGTGAAATGACAACTTGAAAATGTCATTTCACTGGGCTGTTAAGACGTTTATTAAATAATAATAAAATAATACTTTGTTTGAAGGTCATCTTTAAAGACAGGTATTATTTTATTATTTTTTATATTACACTACCTTTGTTCAAAGGTCATGTATAATCTTTGTTCAAAGGTTATGATGGGTGGTCCTTCAAACGAAGGTGTTTCTCAATGTTGATGCCCATTCCACTTAAAAAATCCCGTCCCAAGTTTGGGGCTTACTATTATGAATTCATCCATAAGTATTTAGGTTGGCCTGGATCACATCCATGGCATAAGTATGGTATATATAGGAGGTAGAGGTTAGTTACTATCATCATATTGATTATGGTGTTCTTATTGAACACTATTGAAGGTATACCCCTCTAAGTAAATTTGGAGGTTTCCCCATTAAAGTGACATATTATTATCATGTGTTTGTAGAATATTTACTATTAGATTCTTTTATTGTGCAAGTTATTTCATTACAGGTGGTATCAGAACATGATATTGGCACTATGAAGGCAAGAAACAAGGCATTGTTTTAAATTTCAGGGGCCATTTTGGGAAGCACATACCTCTTTCATTTTGGTGAATCTTTTCATGGTTTTTGGAGGGTTTTTCAAGGATGTGTTGAAGCTAATGCATTCTAGAGTTGAGGTCAATTCAAACATAATTAATGGAATTATTGTAGAATTAGGGTTTCCCCCATTTTCACTCCTAGATTTGAAATTCAGAGAATTTTTTCCTTATTTTTAGAGGGTTAAACAAGAGATAATTACGACACCTAAAGTATTCATTTGGAGGAATTTGGTTCATATTTGAGAAAGTTATTGCAAAATCAGGGTTTCCACCAAGTTCACTCTCAAGGATGTAAATCAACAAATTTCTTGGAGGTTTTTTTTGAAAGGTGAGATCTAGGCCCAAGTAAGTTACAATAAAAAATTTAGATAATTTGGATTTGTTTTGTGTGATTTATTGCAAAAAAAAAATCCATAATGGTGGGATCTTCCGTAAGAGGCAAAAAAATACATTCACTCCTAGAAGGACTTATGATAAAGATAATTTCCATTAGTGGAAGAGAGGGGAAATAGAACCATTGATATTATAAAAAGAAGAAACTAACAAGATGAAGAATGAAATATTGTTAATTATGATTGAGTGATTGCAAGGGGTGGCTAAGACAAGCGATATCAAGAAAATGATGGAGAAATTTTTTATGGCAAACATCCTGTAGATTCCAAACATATGGAGTCACAAAACAAGACTTGGGAGGAAGAGGAGTCTCCTAAGGGTAAGGATGCTTTTTGGGTTTGAATCAGACTTGAAGATGGATCCTCACCTAAATAATTCAATGGCTAGCACTCATATGAGATCTTAGAACTTGTTACAAAGGAAGAATATGCAAGTAGAAGAAGAAAAAGAAGTAGCAAAAGAAGATGAAAAAGAAGAATAAGAAAAGAAGAAAACTAAGAAGTAGAAGAACAAGAACAAGAAGTAGAAGGAGAAGGAGAAGGAGAAGAAGGAGGAGGGAGAAGAAGAGGAGAAAGAGAAGAAGTAGAGGAAAAAGGAGAAGTAAAACCAATAACATCTTTCCATGCATTGTCACTACTTGGAGAAATTTAAAAATGGTTGCTTCCTAAAGGAGATTCTAGTTAGGACATTCAATCAATGCTAGGGTACCATCTACCATCTTTCATCTCTTCATCAAAGGTACACAAAAAGGTTAGAGAAATGGAAGAAAAAATCAACACCTACATGAGTTACCATCTAGTCTAAAGGAGAAAAAGGAAAAGGTACAATACAAAATGAAGAGGCAAGTTGCTTGATACAAAATTCTAACATAGACAATGCTACCTAAGCTAGATGTAGAGAGAAAATGCATCTTGAAGTTGAAGTTAATTTTCTAGACACATAGGAAGAAGATGAAGAGATGAAAAATCTCAAATTACCTCATTAAATGGAAATATTTTCTAGTCAAATTTAGCACATGGGAAGATGAAGATTTTATGAAATCACAATTGATTAGCCTTAAGGACAATTGTTTTGTAAAGATAGGGGACATGCAATGTGCCTAATCATATAGTGTGTAATGGTTACGAGTAGTCAATTTGTGGCTACCTTAACTCTTATTTAAGTTATATAATCCTTAATATAGTCTTATATAGGTAGTTTGTTTGGCCTAGGTTCCATCCATGGCATAAGTATGGTATAATAGGAGGTACAAAGGTTAGTTATTATCATCATATTGAGTATTGTGTTTTTATTTAATACTATTGGAGGTATCCCCCTTGAAGTGGATTAGGCGGTTTCCCCCTTGGAGTGGTATATTATGTTTTTTTTGTAAACAAAAGTGGCAAGCCACTATAATTATATATTGATAAAAAAGTTACAAAAAGCTGGTTCGATAGAGCATACCGGTAGGAAAGAGCCAACAAGAAAACCTCCAGTTATAGCTCAAAAATTACAAATTCCCACAATAGGTTTACAAATTCATAACAGAGGGGAAGTAGAATAAGACAAAAAAGTTATAAAATTTGCCCCCAGAAATACCACAAAAAAGAAAGGATTTAAAAATATCCCTCGTAGCATCAGCTGAGTGAGAATAAAAACTTCTATAGATAACATCTCCACAGAACTAAACAAAACTATATAGGGGAAGCCTTCACCAAAAAATTACATAACCAGTGAATAGAAGTAAGCAAACAGTCTAGCCAGCAACTGGAGCATTGAGATCTTGTAACAAGACAATACCCTCAACAGCATCTGGTTCAACTGGAGACCCAGGAGGAGGAGAAATTTGAGGATGATATTGAATTAAAAAGAGTAGAGCATGGAACTTCTCCTCCACCTAATTCACCAGAAAATCACCCAACTCAGCTCTATGTGCATGCAGAGGAATACTCAACAGATCCTCATTCTCAAGACGGATGGATGAACCAAAGGCATTGAAGTTGTAGTTATGAGCAGGAGAGTGGAGAATATTGCATTTAGAGAACAAACCACCAATTAAAGCACCTGACTTAAACAAATCATAGTTTTTAAAAGCATCTTGTAGCACCTCATCTGTATACAGAAAATGATGAACAAACTTTTCAATTAATTGTCTTACCACTGAGGAATCCTAGACCAAGTCCATCACATTAGAAGTGAACATAGATAAGATCTAAGAGGGGTAAAGAGACTGCACATGAGAGTCCAACAATTCAATCCCAACCACCTCCCATATCGCTTCCTCAGAATCTTGATTATTTATAGCAAACATAGTAGCTAAACCTTTAGAATTAACACTGCAAAAAAAAGCCATTTCCCATTTCTGCACAGGAAAATGAAGCGTTCGATTCAATTAGATCTCCATCAATTAAGCTTAGAAACAAAGGATGAGAAAACCAAACACTGAGTGAGGTTAAATAGACTAAGAGACTTCAGAGTTTAATGTGAATCATCATTGCAAATCCTTTCGGCTCATGTAGAATTCAGCGATGTGAAGTGAGGTACTTAAAAATTGGATTCAGTGTAGTTTATCCTGCTGTCAAAGGAGCACACATGCCACCAATATCATAAACCAATTAAATCACACGTATAAACAACATAACACCATCGAAGGATAAGAGATGAGATGGAGATGTTAGGATCATGCTACATTTACAATCATGCTTGACAAGTACTAGAATCTTTTTTAATCAAACTTAAGATGTTAGGATAACCTTTAATATCCCCACTATCTATAATTAAACAATCTACCTCTAAATCAAAGGCCAAATTAGCTAGAGCGTCAGCGAAATGATTGTCTTCTCTATAACAATCCAAAATAATGAAATTATCAAAAAATTCCATCAAGTCTCAGGCCTCTTCTAAAATATAATTAATCTTCCAATTCAAGGCAACATTCTTCTTCAAAGCATTAATAATAACCAAAGAGTCCCCTTCTATATGAAGGTTAACAATCTTCAACTACTTAGCTAATTTCAAACCTTCAACCAGAGCCAAAGCCTCAGCTAAATTATTAGTAATTTCATATAATTTCATAGAAAAGGCTAATAAAAGATCCCCTAAAATTCCTCTTAAAGCCCCTCCATGTGATGCAGGACCTGGGTTACCTCGCGAAGCACCATCAAAATTAAGCTTAGTATAGCCTTGAACAGGAGGCACCCAACTAATAAGACTTCTATCAACTTTAATGTTGGAAGAGATACCTAAGTCTGGCAAAGGCTTTAAAAACTTCCAAGATTTCAAAAGCGGATCATCCCAAGAGGAAAAATTTAAATTTAAAGATCCCTTCCTTTGTAAATTGCTCATTACCACTTCAGATATAGACTTCTCAATCGTTGATAGAATAAATTCAAAAGTATAAGATTCTTTTCTAAAAATCCTCTGATTTCTTTCTAACCATAAATTCCAAATCACAATAGAAGGAGAGACTAACCAGATAGAAGAAAAAGTGGAACCTTTGTAGAGTATAGGCCAGCTCCAAAACAAGTTCAAAATAGAGTTAGGTAAGGGAGCAAACCAATTAAGTTTTGAAAATAACCAATACCAACAAGAAGTAGCAAAAGGACAAAGCATTAAAAGATGATTAGGATCCTCATCACAAATACCACAGAATACACACTTAAAAGGTTTTGCTAAGCCAAGTTTTGTAAGCTGTTGACTAGTCAAGATTTTCCCCTGAAGAGCCAACCAAGCAAAAGCACCCGCTTTAGGAAAGCAACTAACATTCCAACACAGAGAAAAAGGCCAATCCAACATCTGACTTCCCTATTTAAGAACCAAGGATATATACCCATCATGAACAAAATAAGAACCATTATTTGCAAAAGTCCACATTAATTCATCAGCTTTATCAGAAAAATAAACCTTCCTCTTTTGAAGCTGAAAGGAAAGTAAATTTTTTTTATTCTTGAGGAAAATCACAATGCTGAAAATCTTTCCATACCATAGAGGAAAATGAACCATCCCTAATAACTAAAAAATAGTCTCTCATTTTACTCCCCCAGTTAAGTAAAAGATAATTTCTAGCCTGATCCAAACCATCACAAAGAGAAAGAGGGGGAGAATCATTCCAAGAATCCTCTGAAAAATTAGCCTTAGAACCATTAAAAACCTTCCAAGAAAGATTAGGAAGAATAATCCCCCTACAGTTTACTAAAAAGTTCCACATACTCCCTTTAGGAGGATTCTCAACTGTGAAAATTCTTTTAGGGTCAAGAGAGTCCAAATACTTATATTGCATAAGTTTACACCATTTTAATTGAGGTTTGGAATAAAGTTTCCAAGCCAACTTAGCACCCAAAGACTTATTTTGAGATTCTAACCCATGAATACTTGCTCCCCCTAAAGATTTAGGGATACAATCCTTATCCCAAGAGATTAAGGGAATCTTATTACTAACTTCTAAACTTCCATTCCAAAGAAAGGACCTAAGAGATTTTTGAATATCATCAATAATACCTTTAGGAATTTGCAAGACTGAGAGCATGCAAATTGGAAGAGCAGACAGAACTAACTTAAGAAGGGTAATCTTTCTAGATAAAGTAAGCCATCTACCCTTCCATAGGGCAATTTTATTATGAATTGACTTAGAAATCTTTGCCCAAAAAGACTTCCTATTAGGTCCAAAAAATAAAGGGATGCCTAAATATTGGCTAGGTAATGATCCCAGTTTATATTTCAAAAGAGAAATGATTCTAGACTGAATACTTGCCTTAGTATTAAAGAATTTTTTTTTTACTTTTCCAAATTAACCTCCTAATTGGAAACAACACAATAATTTGAAACTGTGTTCTGAATGCATTTAGCCTCACTAAGAGAAGGAAAACCAAACAATAAAGTATCATCTACAAAAAGAGTATGAGTAAAGGGAAAAGGCACCCGAGGAATCGCAATACCCTTCCAATTAGAAAGTTGACCTTGATATGAAATAGACCGACTAAGAGCATCAGCCATCAAAATAAAGAGATAAGGAGAAAGAGGATCCCCTTGTTTGACACCTTGAGAAACTTGCAAAAAATTAGAAGGACTTCCGTTTAGGACTACTAATCTTACTTTTGAAATACAAGACTAGATCCATTTACACCATTTCTTTGAAAAACCAAACTTCTCAAGAACTTTCATCAAGAAATCCCAAAAAACTATGTTGTATGCTTTCTTCATGTCTAATTTTAAAACCATGGCTGGAAGTTTAAAATCCCTAATAGAATGAAGAACTTCATGAGCTATCAAAGCTCCATCTGCTATCTCTTTTCCTGGAACAAATCCTCCTTGTTCATCAGAAATTAATTTCAGAATTAAAGAGGCCAATCTAATAGTAATAGCTTTAGTAAAAATTTTATACAAGGTGTTACACAAAGAAATAGGCCTAAATTGAGCAAAAGAAGTTCGAGAACTGACTTTTGGAATAAGGGCTATAAAATTAGAATTCATTTCTCTTAATATATTACTGTTCTTTCTTGACTCTTCCAAAGCAAGCCAAACATCTCTTCCTACTATGTCCCAGCATTTCTAGAAAAATAATGGAGTAAAACTGTCTGGACCTGGGGCCTTATCTGGATCCAAAGAGAAAACAACACCCCTAACTTCTTCAAGGGTAAATTATTTTAGTAACATAAGATTATCATCTTCTTCTACCAATCAAGGAATACTACTCAATAAAGAATTACACTGCTCTTTTGAAAATGAAGAAATATTATTTGATAGAAGAGAAGAGAAGAAGGAAACAACCTCTTTTTGAATATCTCCAAAATCAAACAGAACATTTCCCTCCTTATTTTGAATCAGCTGAATTTTATTTACATGCCTATTCATTTTAACAGAAGCATTAAAGAGTTTAGTATTTCTATCTCCTGCCTGTAACCAACTTTCTCTAGACTTTTGTCTCCAAAAGATCTCTTCTCTCAAAAGAATTTCCTCCAATTCAGACTACAAATTTTTTTGACTTTCAAACAAGTAGTTATCCATTCCTTGATTAATGATTTGCTGATTAATGAATTGAAGTTTGTCTGAAATGATTTCCTTCTCTTGAAAAATGTTTTTGAAATGAGAAATATTCTAAATTCTAATTTTTCCTTTAAGCAGGTGAAGTTTCCTGCAAAGCTATAACATTCTAGAACCCTTAATTAAAGGAAGGGACACCCACCATGATTTAATCAAAGGAACAAAATCAGAATCATAGAAACACATTGCTTCTAGTCTAAAAGGTTTCTTAGTGCCTTGAAAAACTTCCACAAAATCTAGATTTAATTGAATAGGAAAATGATTAGACCCTGAAAAAGAAAGAATCGAAGAAGAAAAAGAGCACTTCTGAAAGAGCCAAGAGGAGGAAAGAAGGAATCTATCCAATCTTTCTGCTATCTGCAAAAAACCTTTCCTTCTATTAGACCAAGAAAATTTACCATTAATGGGAATTGAATCAACGAGACCATTATTCAAAACAAAATCAGAAAAATCTGCCATGGTCTTTAAGGGAGGAGTTATCCCCCCTGATTTTTCCTCTAAATTCAAGATGGCATTGAAATCTCCTCCAAGAATCAATTTCTCATGCTGAAGATCTTGTAAAATGACACTTAAAAAATCCCAAAGCCTTTTTTTATTTATAGTAGCAGTTGGACCATACACATTAATTATCCAAAAAGTTTCTAGACCATAATGAATTTCCACTAGTAGACAGTTGGAAGCTGTAGTAACAACTTGAACATCCACTAACAGTTTATTCCAAAGAAGAGCCAAACCACCTGAAGCTCCAGAGGCTGCCACAGCAGAGAAATTCCATTTTTTCCATTTGCTAAAAAAGTTTTCTGCTAAAGATGAAGAGAGTTTAGTTTCTTGAAGGAATACTAGATCAACACCTGATAAATCCAACTGATGTTTTATCAGGCATCTTTTGTTAGGGGTATTGATACCCCTAACATTCCAAGTTAAGATTTTCATTGGACTTGAGGAGAGCAACAGGCTCTCACCACTGAAGATCTAGTTAACATTTTTTCAAAAGTTGACTAAACTCCTGCTTGAATTTTTTCTTTTGTGACCTTGGTTTTAGGCTTTCTACCCTAAGGCTTAGCAGGAGGAGAGGGAGTACATTTTTCCTCTAAGGGAGTTTGTGAAATCAAGGAAAGAACATCACTTCCTTCGACAATTTCCTCAGCCATTACTTCATTAGCTATTTTATTAATAAATTCCTCCCCAACTTTCGAAATGACTGCCTCAATGAACTTTTTAGCCTCCTCTAGAGGGAAGGAATCCTTAAATTCCCCTAAAGTAAGATCAACAAAAGAGACTAAAGAATCCTTAGTTACTACATTAGACTCCAAAAGCAAAGGATCCGAGGCAAGGGTAGCATAATCTGAAGGATTAGGGATTGAATCAAGATTTACATTATCTTGATCTACCAATGCGGGAACTTGTGTAGAGGAAATAGCATTACTATCCAAACCAGAAGAAGGATTAACAAGATAATTAAAAGACAACTTGTTTTCCTCAGACCCAAGATTCCCCTCATCTAGAGAAGGAGAAACCACATTAGGACAATCCAAACCCAAAACTCCTTTGTTCCCAATGTCAAAAAATGGACTCTTTAAAGCTCTGCTCAGTTGAAAGCATAGGACATTCCCTAACTGTTTCAGATTCTTGAAGATTGAAAAATGAATTAGAAGGATGATCATTTTCCAAACAATTTGATTTAGTTGAAATTGAATCCAGACAAGCATCATTATGTTTAGAAAATAAAGCAGGAATTTTTTTTTAAACCCCCCATTCCTCAGCATTACCCAAATTATCAAAATTTAAAATAGTCCGAGGATCTTCGAAAACAAGATTCTGGATCCAAGTAGTCTTAGAAGTTTTCAAAATCACAGAACAAGGAAGAGGAAAGAAAGTGTTCATGATCACACACATTCTTACTGGAAGACTAGGGTTTTTGTAACTCAACATATCATGATTTACAAAAAACCCCACTCTTTTAGCAATAAATTTTAGAACACCCAAATCTTGATATTCCAAATGTAAATTAGGGAAGCTAATCCAGAAAGGAAAATAATTATTTAAATTAGCTTGAGGATCAAAATTAGGAATCCATTCTTGTAAATAGATTCGTTTACCTTTGTAAAACCAAGATTTTACTTTCAAAATGTTGTCTCTTGCTTCCTTATTTGAGAAAATAACTATAAAAAACCCTAAACCCTTGTCCAATAACCAAAAATTGGAAACTTCGCACCAATTAATATAAACCCAAGATTCCAATAAATGAGCTTCATCAGTAAAATTCCAAATCTTACCTATTACCGCATGCTAGCTTAGATCTAAGACATGAGGACGAATAAGGTCTTCAGGAACCTGGATCTTAATTTCCTTAGATATAGTCGTTACAACAGAATCCTTACTTGTAGATTTTTCTCTTGGTACCCAAATTTGTTTAGGAGCTTTCACAAATTTAAATTCTTGGTATGACCTTCCAAACCCCCTGAATCTAGAATTAAAACCTTTCTATCCTTGCGAGAGATGTCTTGGCAAAAAGTCTTCATTTCCTAAATGCTTGAAAACCCTATCTCCTCCCGCTAAAAAATCTGCAAAAAGACTCTCTTGAGACCGTAACGGTCTCCTTGACCTAACTACAAAATTTCACAATATCATTTCGCATAGTTCACAATATTATAAGTGATTTAAATGTTACCATATTATAGTGGCATATTATTATCAAGCAATTGAAACATATTTACTAAATATTATATTCTTCTATTGTGGAAATTGTTTCATTACACAGATGTCAAGGAGTTCATTCAAATTGTAAATAAGGAAGGAGATACGACACATTCGGCCACATGTATAGTTCATAGTGGTATTGTGCAAGTTGCTACCTTCCCAGTATCTATGTAGTCTCTTGAGTTGGTAATGTCATGTGCTCAATATTATGACCTTGATAAGAGGAAAATATATGGGCTAGCAAATGAACTCATTTTTTATCTCTCTTGAACAATCGAAGAGGCATTTGGTTTTCTCACATATGACAAATATACTCTGATCATAATCAAATATGCTATTGAATATTATGATAAATACATAATTACTTATGTTAGGTGTATCAATGATAATTGATTGATTAAGAAAATAATAGCTATCACAAGGATGTGAAAGAATTTACACAAAAGTGAATTCGTTGAAGATATAAATGATTTGATTACTTTGTTAAAAAATAGTTGGCAATCTAATGACCAAAGAGTTCAATCCATGGATGTGCTACTTCATGCTTACCATCATGGAAGACAAGAACATAATTGATTGGGGGACAATAATTAGTAACCACCTCCATTAACAACTCACTAAAGTGTGGGAAAATAAATGTTTCTTTATAACTTCCTATTCAGTATAATTGTTAGCAATAAGGGAAAGGTTTCTTGGATTGAACAAGGTGGGAATCATGGGTCAAAGAGAAGAAATAATATGAACATTATCACCTATTATATATGAAGGAGAGCCTAAAGAATTAAAATCAGGTAAATGATGCTTCCATTTTTTACTTGATTAGGTTTATGGAAAATTATTTCAATAAGATAATTTCCTCAGAGGTCGCTACCACAATTTTGACTTGGTGAAATTAGTTCATCCAATTCTCCACTTCAACTTACATAAGATGTGGAGGATTTTCAAGTGCTTCTTACAAATTGTCCAAATATCCTATCAACAATATTATTCTCTTGGATCTATGCAAGTAGTTATGTGAGGTACACAAGTTACTCTTAGGTTAAAAAAATAAGTGTTTAATATCATATATATATATATATATGCTTAGTCTTTATCTTTATATCTCAATGCTAAAAATAATGAAACAACAATGACATAGATCAATATAAATTTATATGAAGCAAGGAAGAACTTTGATCTAAGGGGAAATAATGAGAATCTAGTTAAACCTTTGTATAAGCATCAATTTGACCTTAACAATTCTAGGAAGATTGTATATGTGAACATGAGGTCAGAAAGAGTAACTACCCTCACTTGATAGCTTTCTAGATCAAGGAATTTGATGTTCGAAGAGTTTCTAAAGGTATATATAATGATGGTAAAGAACACATGTTGTAGTTACAAGAAGATTAAACTAGCTATATAAGAAAGTATTCCAAGAGGTGGGCAAAGGCAGAAGGAAACATCAAAGAAAGATAAAACTTTAAAGCCTCAAAAAATAATAATTGCTTCCTTCCAAACACACACACACACAAGGTTTTCCTACTAAAAGAGTGATTGTTGAATAAAATGAGCCTCTAGAGGATCAAGAATGAGAAATAATATAAATCTTATATTCAAATTTAAAGGTACAAAGGAACAAGTAAATAACATGCATGATACTACCATAATGTCCCTTAATTCAACTATTCACCCTCTTATATAGCCTTCTCCTCATTATCAACCATTTTCTCCCCTACCACAAATGTTGCATCTACCCAACAAAATGTCCTAAAACAAATACAACCTCCTCTTCAACATTTTATCTCTTTGCCTTCCCAAAAGGAACTATATCAAAAAGAGGACTATAGCTTGGAGACAAGAATAGATACAAAGAAACCCCTAGTCTATGATGAGATTGCTCACCAAAAATAGAATCACATTCCTCAACAATCTAATGTTCATGAGAAGAGCCCTTCTCCTCACAAGTCTCTTTCTCTTGATAAGGGTCCTTCTCTGCAAAGGACCCCATTACAAGAAAAATCTCCTAGTCATGTGCCTTCATCCCCTGCAAACTCTCCATTGCAACACACATCTCCACCCCCTTTGCCTCCACCTCAATGTACACTAGAGAAAAATACCCTTCATGGTGAACCATCTCAATAGTGGGATGAATCAAAGATGAGTGATGCCTTAGAAACACTCTAAATAAACAAAAAGAGATAAATAGTATTTTCCACTGATGATTTATTGGCCTTAGTCTCATTATTCAAAACTCAACATTGTCATAAGAATAGGATTATTCTTTGTTCTAATAGTGTAGATGCTCAAGGAGACAAAACTGTATTGCCACTTTGATTTGTGAGAAGAAAGAAAAATAAATGCAATCCTTTAACTACCAAATAAATATGTTGAACTTGGGTCACCAAACAAGAGAGGTAGAAAAGGATAATGTGTAGATTGCTATAATTGATATGCTGAAGATTGGGTAAATATGCACAAACCAAGGAATATTTGAAAGCACAAGTAGGTCAATTAACTATCAACATATGATATCTAGTTAGTCCAATTGATTCTCTTACACAAATGCCACCTTGTTATGCTTCTTTGCATACAACTTTGTTAGCAATAGGTGGAATTGGAGGAATTATACAAGCTACTTATGTGTGGAAGGACTCTCTACTTCTGTAATGTACAAATATTATGAAAGAATCTATCAAATTGTACCATAAGATTAAAGAAAATATTAGCTCAATGGAGAATTTAAAACCTAAAATTAATGTTCAAAGAATCATTGGTATTAGATGACATCTTGCCCCATCTATAGGGAATGACTAAAATGAAATCTTCTAACCTTGTGACAAATGGTATTCTTGATAGAGCTAATTAAAGGATTTTGTTAGAATGGTACAAGTCCACCATGTGGAGGATTAAAATTCATTGGGAATGTGGGAAAAAATTTGATAAGGTTAAGGATCCCAACATTGGTTACAATCCGAGCCTTAATTGAGGTGACCCCTTGCTCATTCTTTAATACAAAAATTTGTAAATTCTAATAAATTAATTATTGAATAGTTATCAAAACAAATAAAAGATTGCACTAAAAAGATACAAATTAATAATCTTATAAGGATGAAGAATTTGTTTGAAACGTTAGAACAATAGTTATAGTCAACACATTGTAAAGTTCCTAGAAAGATCTTTCATGCAGTCATATCAAGACATATGCACTACCAATACTCAAATAGGTTGAATATGAATATAGTGAAAGAGGCTTTTGATAGTTTACATGATTTTTTACATAATGATCATTTGGAAGAAGAATAAGATACCAGACATATTGAGAGTGATAACAAAAAAGAGAAACAAACATGAAGATACGTGGCAATGATTTGCATTTCAATTTTAGTCTCAATTGTAATGATTAAATATTTCATACAACATTAATACTTTGTAATTTAATATTTCATGTTCAATTGTTGTACATTTATTTTGAGGGAAAAATATATATTTTTAATATTACTTTATCTCCCTAGTGTTGTAAAAAGGGAAATTATATAGGCAGTTAGGGGAAGTTGTGACACGAGGTCTAAGAATTGACCATTTGGGGATGAGAAATGGGCTTTCTTGCTTTTAGACAATTTTGGAAAACTTTGTAAAGATTGTATCTAGGGGAAAGACATTGAAATTTGAACATTTTTGTAAGATAAATAAATTATGAATCTAAACTCTATGTTTCATTCATATATGTTGTCATAATTTTTCTTATGTCAAGTATGACATGTCTATTATTTTTCAAAATGTTTTATCTATAATTTGTAAAGTTAATCATTTATATTGTTTAGATCTTTCTATAAATTTTATGTGGGATGAATCAAGGACCTGAATATCTTGGTTAATTCTACAACTCATCTTTTCCTTCACTTACATCATTTCTATTTTTCATAAAATTATCAAAACCCAAATGCAACTCTATAAAGTGTACAACTTTTGTGTAATTTTAAAATTTGGCTTCTAATAAGGAAGCCTCACCATCTTGAGGAGGGATTTTTATCCCAATAACCATTGTGAATTGGAAAATAAAAATCTATAATTTACCAACACACACATAGAGAGCTATATAGATAGGTAGTTATGAGAGAGAAGAATAAGAATGAGATATGTGTAATAGAAGAGAGAATTGTGATATGAATGAGAAGATGTATATATGCGAAAGGTATATGAATGTAAAAACATGATGAATGCATGAGATTTATTCTACTTTATGTCATGCCCACAATTCCCATGCGGTCACGACACACATCACATGTGTCATGTCCACATTTGTCATGTGGTCATGACACGAAATATTAAAAAAATTTCCACTCTTCCCTAGAAACCCCCTCGCACACGTAAGTGTGCTCGGTGGCATACACTTAAGGTGCAAACAATACAGGTTAAAGCAGGACATATTACACACATGTTCGCATACCAATTGCAAGAAGGCCATAAAGGGGGTCATCGTGACATGGTTAACGTCGCCAATAGGGTAAAATTTTAGTAACCTAACTAAACCCTAAATTCCAGGAAAATCTAGTAGCATAACACCTCATAGGCGTGAGTAGGGTTTATTGTACTATCACTAAATCTGATCAAGAGGTTTCTTGATTTGGGTTAATAAATTTCTTACATCTCACTATTTGCATTGGAATACAATTGATTAAGTTAATTGAACATTTTTCAACAAAGTCCGATCATCTACTCTCCTTCACGTTTTCTAAAATTTAATATTAATTTGTTCTCCTTCACATTTTCTAAATTTTAAACATTTTTCAACCAAGTCCGAACATTTGTTCTCCTTCACATTTTCTGAAATTTAATATTAATTTGTTCTCCTTCATGTTTTCTGAATTTTAAACATTTTTCAACAAAGTCCGAACATTTGTTCTCCTTCACATTTTCTGAAATTTAATATTAATTTGTTCTCCTTCATGTTTCCTAAATTTTAAACATTTTTCAACAAAGTCTGAACATTTGTTCTCCTTCACATTTTCAAGGATTTATGATTAATCTGCTCTCCTTCACGTTTTCTATCAATCAGAGTTATCTCTGCATCAGATACATTATTCCTAATTTCTTGGTAGACCAGATCTCAGAATCAGGATTAACTAACTTCATTTGATGAAGTTTACTAGGTTTGCGTTTAGGTCTCAAACAACGCCTACTTAACTTCTGTAATTAACTTTTCTCAAATGATTAAAAAGAACATTAAATTTTAATTAATTCTTTTAGCCCTAAATTGAACTCATGCATTTTCTCCTCTTTGTTTTCACATTTATCTTTCTTTCTCTTTTTCTCTCTTTTTTCTTATTTTCTCAATTGGTCATTTTCTCATTTTGATTTCAGGTTAAAATGGCCACTTATGAAGTGCATAAGATGGCTTCGTATAATTAAAAATAAATTAGAATATATACACATAGATATATATATATATATATATATATATATATACATAGATAGATATATATATATATACATATATATATACACATATATATATATATACATATATATATATATATATATTCTTATTAATTAATTGTTGTTTCTAGGGTTTCTTTTATATATATATTATTGTATTAATGAATTAGGTTTTTTCTTTATAAATAGATGTATATGTTTATTCTCTAGTTTTCATTTGTGATAAAATTGAAACCCTAGTTCTTTTTTTTTGTTTGGCTTCCATTACAAAATTATTAAAGCCCTAAATTATTTTTTTGTTTGATGTTTATTTTGTGTTGCAGGGCTGTGGGGATATGGCGGCGGTGATGGGAGGAAGGTTCACAGAGTGGTGGAGTACTGAGAAGGGAGCGGTGGTTTAATGAAGGGAAGCCGCAAAGGGGGTTCAAAGACCATGGGGCAAAGGAACAGGTGGCGGGAAGAGAGGGTACGGATGGTGGTTGGGACTATGGCCGCAGGGGAGGAAGAGGTCGCGGGGATGTCAGAGTGGACCACACAGAGGGGGCCGTGAGGGAAAAAAATGTAGCAAGGAGTGTGGGGAGGGGGACAGAGCCCCCACCCACATCCCATTCAATGGGGTTTGGGTGGGGGCTCCGCCCCCCTCCCCACACCCAAAGTCACAATAGTAACGGCGGAGGGGGGGTTCAAACCCCCCCCATATGTAACATTTTTTTCTCCTTGTATAAATTGTGGACTGTAAGGTAATACAATCACTTACTAATTTCTAAGGCTCTAATTTATGTTCATTTAATTTAATTTATTTTATTTAAAATATACATAATTATATATATTTATGATATACACACAGATCATTTTTACAGTCCCACTAAAAAATACAGTTTAATTAATATAAGAAATTTAACCATATATATAAAGAAATCTCATGTGTATTAAACGAAATAATAAAATCAATTTTCTATTTTAAATCATGTAACACATTCATTTAAAAAAAACACACACATTAAATATAAATATATATATTTTTTAAACTATATTTTTCCTTCAATTTACTTATAAACTTTCTTTTTAAACAATAAGCAAGGTATGTATTTTGTATATTTGAAATTGTCTTAATAAGGCAAGGAGCTCATTTATAAATATATGATTTATATGATTTATATTTACACATTTTTGAAGGGAAGAAATAAATATATTTACAAATAATTAAAAATCTCTAATGCATAACTACAACCAATTTTCATTTCTTCCAAATAACAAATTATAATTTCTTATTTACCACAACAACAAAATCACAACATAACAAATTGACAATACAATATGACATATAGTGCAATAGGTTATAAACAAATTTTCTTCAATTCATCCTTTTGAAGGATAAGAATTAAACAACAATTTACAACTTTAATTTACAAGTAAATAGCATACACAAAACTATCAAAAAAAAATATAAGTTTTTACAACATGAGAGAGAGAGAGAGAACCATGTTCTCCTCTTGGACTACAACCAAAGATGAGATATCTAAGTAGGCCAAGCTCTTCTCAAGAGCTTAAAGAGTAAAGGAAAATAAAATATTTCTCCAAGAACAAGGAGTTTCTTCAACTTCACACTAAGCTCCAATGAACCTGCATATCACACAAAGGGGAAAGAAAACCACACATCTTGCTCTCCTCCCTACTGTAGATCCACAAGAGGGTCACCCCTGAGCTAGGGAGGTCATCCACACACCTAAGGTCTCATTCCACTTCACAATAAGGCACACAAACCTCCAAACACAACATTACACCCATAGATAATTCACAACACATGAACTCAACCAAGGTGAGTTCAAAGGGGTATGGGAGTGGACACACTCAACTCAAGAGTGCCACTCCTACAAAATATCCCAACACAATTACTCTTATGGCCTCAAGCCAACACATTTGACAAAATTTTTAGAAGTTTCCATATTTTGGCTCTCAAGCCATGTATCAAATTGCTCAAAATCACATAAAAAATTCCCCTCAAGGTTTACAACACCCCAAAACAAGGTAATGACCCCAAGGAGGATAACTCCTCCCCTACCCCACACTTGTTAGGAATCTTCTCCCAAGTGGGAGAGGCTCTTACAACACCCAACCAAATTTTTCCACAATAACAATAAAACTCAAGGAAGTAAAACACACACATATGCATCATGCAAGCAACTAAAATACAAAAGGAAGGCCTTAGCCTTGAAGACCAACCTTTAAAAGCCCTATTATGGAAGAAAGTTGATGTAGAGCTTATCCAAATTTCCCTCCAACATAAGCCACCAAACTCCCTCTATCTTCTTTCCCCAAAATCAATTTCAAACAATTAAAATTCTCAAAAATTCAACAACCTCTCACCCTATCCCAAGTGGGATTAACATAAGCCCAACCCATGAGTTTAGAGGAATGGGGAGGTGACACTTGTCACCTCCTCACTCTTCCTCCCGAGTACAAGCATGTCCCAAGGGTTGGGTGTTGACACATGTGACTCACCCATCCCCAAGTCTCCCTCACCCCTTACCACATGTCCTCTCTCCAACATATGGGAGAGAAAAGGGGAGTTAAAGAGGGAAAGGGTGACATGTGTCCCCTTCGTTTCCTCTCAAGAAGGACCACACAACTCCATGGGTACTCTCAGCAATTTAGAGAGACTTGAAGTCAATTCCTCCATAATTGGTGGGTCTTTGAGTCATCTCCAACCTTGGGAAATGAAAAGGGATGGGGTTGAGTGTTGGTACCACTCATCCTCTCCCTCCCATGCCTCCAAATTCGTCACTTAACTTTAGTGTGAAGTTAATGTGACCATATGGAGGTTTATCAAGGGTTACCCAAGTCAAAAGGGACCCTAGACCCATGGGGTATAACCCAAGGTCAAGTTTAGCCTAGTTAGAGCACCTAGGGTCAAGGTAAAACACATGAAAAGGGTCTCCAAAAATTTAACATTTAAAAAATGTAATTCAAAGACAATATTTACAACACAAATTATAATTTAAATTAAAAGAGGGTAGACTTAACCCAATTAACCACATGCAAATTAACATTACAACATTTCACCATATACAGAGTTGATCTTAGTTCCTCGTGGAACTAGATCGGTTTGACAAGGAATTACAACATCAAGTTTGGGATGATCTCCAGTATCTGTGGCTAGTTAGAAATACCTACACACTCAATTGTAAAGTTAATTCCACATATAAATATAATAGCCGAAGCAAATTAAAACATACTTAAAACATACACTCGCATAGAATATCACAAGTTCACATAAGCATAAGAGAAATCACATTACACTTAAGTTCTAATTTTTGCATTTCAAACATCCATTCTCAAGATTGAATCTCAAAATAATTTTCTATCCAACATCACCCAATTAGTTTTCCCTTAATAATAAGCATTTATCTAACATCACCCAATTTGTTTTCTCTTAATATACAGTATCTATCTAACATCACCCAATTTGTTTTCTTTTAACATTAAATATAAACCAATTTCTATCTAACATCACCCAATTAGTTTTCCTTTAACATTATAATATAAACCAATTTCTATCTAACATCACCCAATTAGTTTTCCTTTAACATCATAATATAAACCAATTTCGATCTAACATCACCCAATTAGTTTTCCTTTAATATAAAGCATCTATCTAAGATCACTCAATTTATTTTCTCATAATATAAAGCATCTATCTAACATCACCCAATTAGTTTTCCTATAACATCATAAAGTCTAATAGTTCAATAATTCAGGATCAGCAATCCCACAAGTCTAAATGTACCAGCAACAATAAAGTAAATAGTCAAAGGAACGGGAATGAAAAAGGTAGGCCTCACATCCTCCCCCCTAAGACTGTACTTCCTCCTAGAAGTCGTCAAAGAGATGAGGATAAGGAGTCCTCAATCTCGCTGCATCCTCCCATGTCGTAGTGAACTCGTCATAGATGTCCCACTAGACTCTAACCTGGTCTAGCTCTCGACCTCGAAGGCCTAGTGTCTGACGAGCTAATATGTAAATTAACTCCAAAGCCAACTGTTCTTTCACCTTTACTCATAGTTTTAATAGCAGGGGCCTAGAAATTAGCCTGGTGATTATCAACCACTGCAAACATAAGGTGGGACTTACCCACATCTCCTACGAGGTTGTCCCCCTATCATAAAGCCCTAGGGGCACTCTCTAGCTAGATGACCTTCACCACCACATACATAACATGGTACCCTAGGCTAATACTGCATTGTCTGTGTCCTGCTAGACTATTGTTGTCCAGGTTGATCTGTGAATCCTTGTGTCTCTCCAAAGGACTGTTGTCTCCTCACGGGTCCCGCAGATGATCCCTGCTATCTCTGATCCCTACGCGGGCCCTGCTGCTACCAACCACGGTTCTGTCCTCCTTGATCTCACTACTGGGTCTAGACCTCTACTGATGCTACTGTTGCTGCTGTGGAGGCCTAGGAGGTAATGATGAAGAATTAAATCCTCCTCTCTGTGGTGTGGTTTGTGGTCTTTGAAAGTTTTGCTGCTGATAGTGATTATGGTCCTAAAACTGCGGACGTGAATTCTATCCTCATCCCTAAATTTCCTTTGCAATATAAGCCTTTTCGATAGCCTCACTCATAGTTTGGGGGTCTGCCATATGCACCGGTCCTGCTATCCCATGATTCAGTCCTCTGATGAATTTGTGCACTAGTAGTTTCTCATCGTGGAGATATTATACGTAATGAGAAAGCTCAATAAACTGACTCTCATACTGAGCAACCATGAGTCCTCTCTACTGTAGGTCATGGAACTCATCTATCCGGCACTATCTATAGTGATCTGACAAGTAACGTGCATTAAAGCACTCTATGAATATGTCCCATGTGAGTGTATCTAAGGATAACCGACACTTACACTCTTCAGTGCACCACCAGGTAGCTGCTGCATCTCTTAGAAGGTGTACTGCCACTTGTGCTTTCATGTTTCTCCCATAAGGTCGCAACACGAAGCAGCTATCTAAACTGATGAACCAAGCCTCAGCCTCAGCTCCCTCTGTAGCTCCTATGAAGGTAGGTGGATTGAGCCTAAGCAAGTCTCTGATGGGATCTCCTCTATCTCCAAGTCCTATAATCGGCTCATCCAAACCATACTCATATGGTTCATGATGTATGTGCTCTACCCTCACAGTCTCATCTCATCTCTGGTATCGTGGAGAACTCCTACTCCATGCTCAGTAGGCTGACTCTACCTCCTCCACTGTAGTTTTAGGTATCTCTACAAAAGGTTCCATAAGTGGCACCTCTCGCAGATTGACGTGGGGCTCCACACGTGGCTCAGCACGTGACTCAGCACGTGGCTCCTTACATGGATCCTCTCACAAATCAATGTGAGGCTCATCATGTGGCTCTAGAATAGCTGGCGGTAACCTCTCTAAAATTGCCGCCAATGCATATAAAGATGCAATGGAGGTAAAAATCACCGCCATTGCATGTGAAGATGCAATGGAGGCAAAAATCGCCGCCATTGCATGTGAAGATGCAATGGAGACAAAAATCGCCGCCATTGCATATAACAAAAATTTACTAACTCTAAGATGCAATGGAGGCAAAAATTGCTGCCAGTGTATATGAAGATGCAATGGAGGCAAAAATCCCTGCCAGTGCATATGAACATGCAATGGAGGCAAAAATCCCCGCCATTGCATATGAACATGCAATGGAGGCAAAAATCCCCGCCATTGCATATAAAAAAAATTTACTAACTCCTAAAAAGTGAAATTTTCAATTACACTTGTTTTGCAAAATTCAAGAAATTGACTCAAGTTGACGCTCAAAAGGATGTTCCAAGGCTAGGAGACCAGGCTCAAGGGCAAATACGATTCACCTTGTTTTGCGTGTTTAGAGTTGTACGCTACAAAATGGACAAATTTTGTAGGGGTCATCCTACAAATTGAGCGCAACTAAATTTGAGGATAACAGCTAGCTCTAACTGGGGAACTTCCTTTGATTATCCTTTGAAATGATCGAAGGGAGAAGAACTCCAGTCTCTAAGTGCCTTCATCCATCCATTGGGCTATAGAGTCAGGTGACACAAAAACACAAAAATGACTAAAACAGAAAAAAGACACAAAAACTATACAAAAATTCATGAACTTATCTGTCGCTTCACTTTGAGAATAGCTTTAGATGTTGTCTGCTGTGAGGCAGAAGAAAAGATGTTCCATTTCTTTTTCTTTTACTATTGAAAGAGTAACACTTCACAGTGCTTGTAATTCTAGGATCTTCTTCTACAGCTAGGTTGAATTGCCCAATTGACGCTGATGAATTTGGTCCCAACTATCGTCGCCGTTTGACAAAGCAATCAGGCTCATTAAAATGTTTCTCTGGAGAAACCAATCCTTTGGAAATGTCATTTCCTTTCAATTGTAAAATCCCTTTGCTTGAAAAGAATGATCCATTTGTTTCTAGACCTCCATTTGAAACACTATCCAATAACGTAGGATCTTCATTAGAAATCCAGAAATAAGTACCTAAATTGGAAGATTCAAAGAAAATCTGAACTTTTGGATCCTTAGATTTTATCACTGTGTACATGGCTTCCCTTTCAGGATGAAACTGCTGCATACTACCCTTAACAGGTATTCTTGCCTCTGACATTTGAATCTTTATCTCCTCAACATGATCTGTGATATGAACAGGTTGATATGGATTTGCTGCAGAAGACGAAAAACTCTCATCTTGAGGTTTTACATTGGGGGTACTGGTCTTAGGAACATAGGATGAAGTGAGAATATCTGGTGTACTTACTTGTTTGTCACCAACCACATGTTTATGATTTGATGTATTTTGTGACCATGTGAGAACATCATAAGATTCACCAAAAGTAACTTCTTCTTGTCCCATCTCATATTCCAAGTTCAGGAACCCAGTGGTAGAGTCGCCAGCTAATTGCTCCTCACCTTCCGTGAAAAGATTAGCAACATCTTCTCCTTGATCATATTCTGATTGAAGAAGATTGTTTTGCTCTGATTCATAATAGAAAATTGCTGCATTCACAGGGGGTGCTTCCAAAGCAAGTATTCCTTGTTGTGGAGGAAACCTGTTTTGATCCTTGTCCCTTGAAGCATCATCTTGATAATTCAGAGCATTTAGAGAAGTTCTCCTTGGTATGTCCTTATAGAAAGGAATGGACAAATTCTGTGATACCTTTTCTTTCAGAGCTAACAGCTCATCAGCCAACTTTTGCACTATAGGATCCATAGTGCTTGTAGAAGATAAAGCCAAAGGAGGCTACCTACTACAACCAATAGAATCCTTCTTCAACTTTCCCGCCAACATCAAATCGTCCTCCACTTCAACTGCCAAACTTTGAGCAATTGCAAGATCAACTGGTGCTACTCTTCATAAAAGAAAACTTACTTCTGGCAACTGTGAAATGATGAAGAAGCATTTTAGGTTCTCAGCTGTGGGTTAAGCAACAGTTGGGATCTTGTTCTTTAGCTTATTGAACTTTTCCATGAACTCACGTATGGACTCATGCAGTTCCTTTTTCATTTGAGTAAGTTGGGCCAACAATGCATAAACATCTTCTGCTGACTTGAATCTGGCTTCAAACTGAGTTTGAAGTGTATTCCATCCAGTGATAGTTCCAGGTGTAAGGTGAAAGAACCAATTAGCTGCAACACCTTGGAGTGTTTCTACAAACAGTCTCACAGAAACATCTTTATACTCAACTCTAAGAACACCACATGCAATGTAGAAAGCTGCAATGTGCTCATCCAGATGTTGTTTACCATCCCTGTAGAACTTGGGAAAGTTCTTACATGAACCTCGAGGTAGTTCATGTAGAGGTTGAGTCAATTTCAATGGCCCAAATGCATTTCCCCATGGACCTGGGACAACCATATTCCTTGATAAAACTTTAGAGAAGATATAACAAAAAGATATTACAATAGATGAGACTGGTATGCTTCAACCAAAGGCGAGAGGCTCTTGATAGCGCGTTCGATCCCCAGTAGAGTCACCAAAAACTGTTGGGTGAATATTTTGTCATTTAGCTAACTAATGGCAAAATGGTTATATCAACCACAGTGTGATGAGATAAATCTCTCCTCTCATCAAGGGGAGGTTCCCTTTTAACTATTACAAACTTATTTACACTAAATACTAGCTTTGGGGGTGTGTTACATTCATCCTTTTCTCTTCTTTCAGAAAAGATGTTTACAATGTTTCATGGTAATATTATATAATGCTTGTACACTTAAACAATAATCAACAATATTCTTGTAAGTTAAAGAACAAAGTCTTTCAACTTACTTCACAAAAAGATTCACGAACCAAGTGAATAATCTCAAGTACAAAGTCTTCAAATTATCTGTAGAAAGATTTTAAAAGTAACCGTATCACCAGTTGGAGCACAAAGTCTGTCAACTAACAACACCACTGATTCACGCGAATGTGATTGAAAATCATAGCACAAAGTCTACAAGTTCTCAACACGATTCATATACAATGAACAACTACAAGCTCAAAGTCTTTATAATCCTTCACCAAGAAACACTTTCAACACACATAGATTCAAGGAAATAATATAACACAAAGTTTATATAACTTATCTTGAACATCCTCCAATCGTAATAACCAAGCACCACTTTATCTAATCAATCAACAAGAGAAATCAGCAAAAATGCCATATGTACATCCTCACTCATACAAATCTGATTCAACACAAAGTTTGATATCAAAACTCACCTTCTTTATTGATTGAAATTGATCATACAATTTGAACACAAAGTCTCAAAGTTGAGTCTCAATTTGGGCAGCACTTTGTTGCATAAGATTAAAGATATCTATTACAATAGAGGCACTCGTTATTTATAGGGAGGAGCCTGGAGCAAAAATAGGAAATTTAAAACTACTTTGACTTATTCAACAAAAGAGTCCTATTTGACTTGGGACTTCCTTTGTCTCACATGTAATTACATTTTGGAAAAATACATGTAAAAATGTCCAAAACTGATTCAAAAGTACATATGAAAAATATAAAATATACTAAGGCAAAGATCACATTTATCAACTCCCATCAACATCCTTCTTGAGAGAAACTTCCATCCATTGTTATCACCATTTGCATTTCTAGGCTATTTGGTCCAAAAGTGTCCTTGGAAATGACACAAGTTCTTGTTATTGAAACTTTCATGAAGGTAGCAACCTTCACATGTTTACCCAGAACTACCATGAAAATGTTCAAGGTCAATTGCGTATCCGACAACTTATCCATAGGAGCCACTGAGAAAGCTTGATATTCGAACTCCTTTAGATCATGTTATTGAATGCCTGTCTTTTCATTTGTGGAAAGAAACTTTTGGTCTCTTTGACTGGAAATTACAGTAGCAAGGGAGAATTGAGCATTTGTATGGACTTTGAAGGGCTAAAGTGCGATTAGAGCGAAAAACTAAGTGAAAATGGGCTAAAGTTAAAAACTTAAAAATTTTCCTAGAGTTAGAAAATTTTCAAGGAGTGAGTGCAGGGGCGGCAAAAATCGCCGCCCTTGCATGTGACAAAAGGCTTAACATGCACGGGTGGCAAAAATCGCCGCCCTTGCATGTGACAAAGGGCTTAATATGCACGGGCGGCAAAAATTGCCGCCAATGCATATAAAGATGCAATGGAGGTAAAAATCACCGCCATTGCATGTGAAGATGCAATGGAGGCAAAAATCGCCACCATTGCATGTGAAGATGCAATGGAGGCAAAAATCGCCGCCATTGCATATAACAAAAATTTACTAACTCTAAGATGCAATGGAGGCAAAAATTGCCGCCAATGCATATGAAGATGCAATGGAGGCAAAATCCCCACCAGTGTATATGAACATGCAATGGAGGCAAAAATCCCCGCTAGTGCATATGAACATGCAATGGATGCAAAAATCCCCGCCATTGCATATGAACATGCAATGGAGGCAAAAATCCCTGCCAATGCATATAACAAAAATTTACTAACTCCTAAGAAGTGAAATTTTCAATTAGACTTATTTTGCAAAATTCAAGAAATCGACACAAGTTGACGCTCGAAAGGATGTTCCAAGGCTAGGAGACCACGCTCAAGGGCAAATGCGATTCACCTTGTTTTGCATGTTTAGAGTTGTTGGCTACAAAATGGACAAATTTTGTAGGGGTCATCCTACAAATTGAGCGCAACTAAATTTGAGGATAACAAATAGTCACATAACAGATGTGCACCAAGAGGTTAAAAGGAACCAATCAAGATAACCACACATGAACAACAAATGTGTCCTGACAGATTATATAAATTTCCTATATGTTTGCATTTATTGTCTAACCTTTCTACATCAGCCCTCAATTGTGCAGATCTCCTAGTTGTTATATGCAAATGATTTGTATCCTTGCATTCCCATTGGCAAATATAGTGAACTAATTTGAATCCTTGTATAACCAATTTACATCTACAGTGAATTGATTTGAGTTTTTGCATTCACAATTAAAAAATCATAGCAATATGGTTTGAATCCTTGAGTACTCAATTACCAAACATGGTGAAATGATGCAGGTTTTCACATACCCACTTAGCTATTATAGTGAAATGTATATGAATATTTCAAGATCCATTCACCATATATGGTGACTATTTAGACACAGGACTTTGAAGTCCATGTACTGAACAGAGGAAAATACTACATCAGTTTTCAATGCCTAATGACATGTTTAAAGACATCTCTTCCTTTAACAACATTTGAAAAGGGAAGAAGCAAGTGACCTAATTTGTGAAAGAATGGTAATCACTTTCACTGGTAAGCTCATTATTCTTGCATTGGCAGAATTTGATAGATTTCTTCTCATTTGTAAAATTGTAAGCAAAAGGTTTTCATTATAGTATGAGCAAATTACAAGCATCCACATCATCCACTCCTAGGTCTAAAATTTTCCAATAGTTGTTATATGCAAAGGATTTGTATCCTTGCATTCCCATTTGCAAATATAGTGCACTGATTTGAATCCTTGTATAACCAATTTGTAGGTATAGTGAATTGATTTGAGTTTTTGCATCCATAGTTAAAAAATCATAGTGAGATGGTTTGAATCCTTAAGTACTCAATTACCAAACACAGTGAAATGATGCAGGTTTTCACATACCCACTTCGCTATTATAGTGAAATGTATATGAATATTTGAAGATCCATTCACCATACATGGTGACTTTTTAGACATAGGACTCTGAAGTCCATGCACTGATCAGACGAAAATACTACATCAGTTTTCAATGCTTGATGACATGTTTAAAGACATCTCTTCCTTTAACAACATTTGAAAAGGGAAGAAGTAGGTGACCTAATTTGTGAAAGAATGGTGATCACTTTCACTGGTAAGCTCATTATTCTTGCATTGGCAAAATTTGATAGATTTCTTCTCATTTGTAAAATTGTAAGCAAAAGGTTTTCATTATAGTATGAGCAAATTACAAGCATCCACATCATCTAAATTACAATCATCATCATCATCATCATCAAATCATTTGTATCTTTTTCAATCACTTTGGAGATAGTACACAGTAGCATATAAACATGAAAATTAACACAATAGTTGAACACTAAAAAAAGGTTACCATTTAAGTACAATTTTCTCCATAATACTGCTTCATAATATATATAATAATTGCAAAGTTTTTGGAACATGAAAGTGGATGAGTAGGATGGGTGCAATCTATCTTCTTACTAAGTCCCCTAAAATGCTTCAGAAAGAACTACTACCCTCCTTTTTTCTCTCAAGTATTGGTCTCTCTTATATGTGAGAGGCAACAAACTAAAGACTCATTACAAAAAGAGATGACTTTTGATAACTAATTATAACTGAAAAGAAAAACATTTCATTAAATGGATGCACCAATCCATTAATCTCTAAATAGAGGCCCATGACCATCTAAGGCCTGTGCAAAGCTTCTATTTTCTGATATGATGCCCATCATACTGTTGGTTGATCTCCTCCATCTGATGACTTTCCTGTCGTATCTGGGACATTCATGGTTCAATTGATAAATAGATTTATTGCAAAGAGATGATGGATGTAGTCCTGTTCTGCATAGGTATTCACATTAATAATCACTTCCTTCATATCATACTCCATTCACATCATTTTTTCCAACTACTTATGAGTATTTTTCAAGACTATCTCTTCATCGTTAATCTCTTGTAATGCATTAGTTAGAACCATGGCCAATTCTTCCTTCCAATCATCACATTTTTAGAGATTCCCAGAATTATCATGAAGTGGTGGAGAAAGATTAAAACAATCAAGCTCTTCTTTGAGCTTGTCATGATATTCATCATGTGACTCTATCAAATCATTATATACCTGTAATGTTTGTCCCACAAAGATTCCTTTGCCCAAAAGGTCTTCTTTCTTTTCAGTCATCCTCCCCTATAATCTTTTATTTTCTGCCATTGTTGAGCATGTCATCTTAAACAATTTCCAATAGGTATCAGTACAACTCATCATTTTATCAAATCTTTCCCTGATTAATTCAGATGTCATATCGTATTTGATAGTTTTTACTTCCTTCTCTAGCTCTTTACATTTCCCTTGGAATTTTAGATGGCAATTTTTCCAATAAGATGCATCAGTAAGTGCATCTAACACTTTCTTATCTTTCTCAAGGTCTGGAGGATAGAATAGTGATATAGAAGAGGAAGAGGATCTTTCCTATTGATATAATAGCTCCTTCTTTAGTCTATCATTTTCTTTAAGCAATTTTTCAACTTGTGCCTTATTGAACTTTGCCACATTAATGTTGAGCTATGCTATTTCCATGGGGTCAGTATCCCCTACCCTTTTGACTAAGAGATGACCGAACATTTGATTTAAATTATTGGCAATTGTTGGCCTCTTATCTTGTGGGTAAAGTGACCAAATGATTAGAGTAGATTCTTCTACATTATACCTTGATCCTGATCCTAAGTATATCTTATCAGTGGCTTCTTCAGTTAAATTCATTGTTTTGTCTTCTCTCTTCCTAAAGCTATCAAACATAATTGTTGAACTCATATCCCACCCTGACAGGAGCAATACTTTGGCTTCTTGAAGCAACTCCCATCCTCTTTCGGGAGTGATGGAATCCATCTCTTTATCAACTTCCCTTTTTAATTCATCCAAAGCAGTAACCTCTTGTTCAGAAGTGACATCTTGCATTTTTTCTCTCACCTTTTTTCCTTTGTACTCATAGACAAATGGCTTAAATTTGAGAGTTTTAATAAAATCATCATTAGAAATAAATTTATTTGCAACCAAGATTCTAATGTCATCAGATAATTCATCTGATGTCTCAAACTTTGCATCATTCTATTCAGGGGGATGCTCATATTGTGCTATTTTAGGAGCATTTATTGGCTTCATTTGTTCACTTTCTTCATCACTTTCCCCTTCTTCACTTATGTTAGTATCTATAGAAAAACATAGTTTAGGGGTAGGCTATGAGGCTTCGTAGCCTAGAGGCTCTATGTCTTCAACTTGTGTTCCTAAATAGATTGTATAAGTTGTATAAAAAACAATTGGGGGCACATCTTTTATGATTTCATCTGCATGAGCAATCAATTGTTCAATCCTTGCCAGTGGATCCTGTATTTCACAAAACTTTTTTGAATAAGATTGTACATGTTTTCTTTTCCATTCATCAGCAAGTATCACTTTGTTGAATGTACCCATTCTATTGATAGTAGAGGCCTCATCATGGTTTCTAATCACATATTCCTCTGAAAATAAATGTTCATATCTTGAGAGCCCTTGTGAAGTCTTTGATTTATGAATAAAACCCTCTGAATCAAAATTTTGTCTTTCATTACCTATAGGAATATTGAACTATACAAATTTAGTATTAATTTCTTCATACCCTTCATTCGTGACCATTGTGAAATCTCTAAAACATAGAATGTTGGGCATGATTGACTATTTGTTATGCTTCTTGAGGTGTATTACATCAAATTTTGCTAATTGCCTCACAGTCTCTAGATAGGCAATTCGATCAGGAACTATTCATGGCAACAAATGTGGGGTGCCCTTAAATCCATAAACTCTAATCACTATGCAGTCATGGAAAACATACCAATCTCCCCAATTATGGTCCACTTTACTTTTAGGGTCATTTTCTTTGGGTCTTAGAAATCTCTACATCCTTGGGGATAGGTTATAATCTCGGGGATATCCCAATAACTCCATTAAAGGTTTTACAAAAAACTCTTCAAAGTAGAGGTAGTGAGATCTACCAAATCGGCTATCCCATAATGAAGTCCACATCTATACAGGTTTAGGATCCCCATTATCAAAAGAATCACTTATCCTCAATTCACTGCTCCAAAATCCTCTATCATGTCTCTCATACAAAAGCAAATGCATTAAAAAGGAATAGTGCTTGAAGTTGATCCTATCACTGTTATTTTTTATTTTTTCCAACCCTTGATTTAGGGCATTAGCCACAAAGCTAGCATAGTCAAAAGGCCTGGCCCACTTAGTCTATACATCTGTGGCTAAAACCATTGGTGCAATTGATATTAGAGGTGGGACCTCTACTCCCAAGACTTTACCAGCTACATAATAGATGTATAAAAAATACTCTTCAAATAGATCTTCACGAAATGAAGGATTCTCATTACTAGAGAATTCCTTAATTGTCCTTATTCATCCTTATGCCTATATAAGGCCAACTTCCACCTTTTATAGCTAGTATCCATATGACGATACTCTAGCAATAGATCTCTAATTGTGAATGGTAAATGAAAACCACACTCTAATTGAAATACATTGAAAATGAGATCTTTTGAAATACCTAGTAAATTATCATCATTGTGTGTTCGAATAGTTCTCATTTTCAGATCATATTTACTGGCAAGGGCTTTCATTAATTCCACATTGACAAACACCTCTGGAACAGCTAATCTCCCTAGGTTCATCCTCCATGGGTTACAGACTGGTAAAAATTTATATTGTTTTATGTAGTGGTATAAGAAAAGTTCGTACCCTCATAGTGGAGTCCATACATCTCCCAAGTCCTTGTGATTGTCCAACAATCGATCATGTGAGGGGTTCATCTATACACTTATTTTTGGTCTTGGTCTTGACCCAGGACACTGATCTATCAAGTCTTGGTTTAATGGTCTCTTTTCAGTTTTCTATTTCTTATTTTTAGTTTTTTCCGCACTATCTCCCATTGCTTGATCTATCAAGTCTTGGTTTAATGGTCTCTTTTCAATTTTTTGTTTCTTATTTTTAGGTTTTTCTGTACTATCTCCCATTGCTTGAATTCAAACCTTTAAGAGACAAAATTTCTTGGTTGGGATTAGTGTACTTACTTGAATTTCTCTTTCCCACTAGTTTTTCTTCTCTTTACTGTGTGAGAGCATCAGTCCCCTTCTCCTTCAACCCCTTTTTCAATTTGTTTAAGTTTTAGAGGAGCTATGTGATCAAACTATGGTACAACTCACTTTTATTCCTAGTTCATAAATGCACCTTTCATTTCTATCATGTCATAGGAGGAGGTCATTTATTTTGAATATCTGAACGATGCCTCAGGATGTCACAATAATTATTATTGCTGCATCATTGAGACTATTATTTATGTTTCACTGATGTCAGCTTCCTTCATCGATGAACTCTTTATGTCATTATATCGGTGGGATGCTAGGCAACGTTACCCCGATGTACCTTAGCTTGGGCAATATTGCACCTTTGGTAAACTTATGGTCATATCAGGTTATCAGGGGAACATAAACATTTGTTCCGCTGATGTTTATGAGTCACAACAATGTGCTAGCTTTTGTTGATTTTATCGGTCTATCAGTGAGGGACTCTCAAGAGTTAGGCTGATAGGATATTGTTAGCCTGATATGGCTATGAGTTATGTTTATAGGACTATCAATGGGAGTACGATGGGAACTCCAACGATGAGGGCTAACAATATTGCAACTTTGGTTATCTTATGGTCATATCGTGTTATCGGGGGAACAAAAACATTTGTTCCACCGATGTTTATGAGTCACAACGATGTGCTAGCTTTTGTTGATTTTATCGGTCTATCGGTGAGGGACTCTCAAGAGTTAGGTCGATAGGATATTGTTAGCCCGATATGGCTATGAGTTATGTTTATAGGACTATCGGTGAGAGTATGATGGGAACTCCAATGACGAGGGCATGTTCGGCCAATTATGTCTAATGTTGGACAAACCATAGTTATATTGGGTCATCAGGGGAATATGAATATCTATCCTACCAATAACTATGTGTTGCAACAATGAGCTCACTATAGTTGGCTATATCATTCTATCAGGGTAAGGACTTCAAAGGTTAGCCCAACAGGGTATTTTTAGATAGATAACGCTGTAAATTATTTTTCATAGGGCTATCAGTCGAGCTATAAATAGGGTTCCAACAATGAAGTGTTGCTAGGCCGATACACTTAGGAAAAGATATTATGAGGATTTGTTCATAAATGTAATTGTTCTAATAGGATTTTGTCACACATGTTTTAGCAATAGGAGTTACTGTGGATCTTATCACACAAATTTTCATAAATTGTTTTAATCACAAAATTATAATGTGGCTAATTTCCATGGTATATAGAGGATAAGTGTGAAAAGGTTGGTGAGAGATGTAAATTAGACAGATAACGTTGTAAATTGTTTTTCATAGGGCTGTCGGTGGAGCTATAAATAGGGTTCCAACAATGAAGTGTTGCTAGGCCGATACACTTAGGAAAAGATATTATGAGGATTTGTTCATAAATGTAATTGTTCTGATAGGATTTTGTCACACATGTTTTAGCAATAGGAGTTACTGTGGATCTTGTCACACAAATTTTCATAAATTGTTTTAATTACAAAATTATAATGTGGCTAATTTCCATGGTATATAGAGGATAGGTGTGAAGGGGTTGGTGATAGATGTAAATTTTTTTCTAGTTCTAACAAGTTCAATCCCTTTTCAATCAAAATTGTTCATATAATGTTCGTTCATGCAACCATTAATGTCCATCACTAGAAATGAATGCAACATATTTTTTGAATTTTGAAATGTCAGATTGCATCGGTGGGATTGTCATATTTCAGGCTGATCTGTGTGCTTCATTTGGTGTCATCTTTGTTTATATATTCATAACTGATCGCCAAGACTCACTGAATGTCTTTTTGATATGTAGTGTCTCTTTAGTTCTCTTATTCAGTCGGGAAGACATTTAGTAATCTCACCGATATTGCACAGGTGCCTTTTGTCTTACTTAACATTTTGGGGAGAACAATATGAAGTTTACCCGATATCAAGGTAATCTAAATTACTAGAAATCCTTTTAGTTGTCACTAAGTTTCCTTCTGATGAATAATAGTCATTCCTATTATTATTAGGTTGACATAAGGGATTAGGGTTTAAGGTTTAGCAATAAGGGATTAGGGTTTAGGGTTTAGGGTTGAGGGATTAGGGTTTAAGGTATAGTGTTTAGGGTTGAGGGTTTAGGGATAGGGTTTAGGGTTTAAGGTTTAAGGGTTGAGGCTTTAGGATTTAGGGATAGCATTTACAGCTGAGGGATTAGGGTTTAGGGTGGAGGGATTAGGGTTTAAGGTAGAGTGTTTAGGGTTGAGAGTTGAAGGATGCGTTACGTTGTATTGAAAGGTTATATTCCCATTAGATAATGATGTCCTCATGCATGACAATGTCGAGTGCCCTCATCGATTTTGTTAAGGGATACATGGAAGGCAAATGGATTATGCATATAGTGGATTATGACGTGGATTCTAGAGGGGATAAAAGTGGATTATGATGTGGATTATGTAGGGAAAATAGTAGATTATGATGTGGATTATGTCGAACTTATGCTAAAGCATGGACCGTAAGGACGGTATGTGGAGTGTATGTAGGATAGTGGATGAATGATGGTAGATTTATTGTGGAATGGAAGGGAACCATGACCAATGGTTGCACACATCATGATAAACATTGAAGCTTGTGATACGGAGGTGGTGTAGGGTGCAATGGAGATGTTTTCTTAGGAGATGGATGATGAAGGGCTTTAGGAACCCACATAGACTTAGGCATTTTATTACTTTTGTTTTGCTTATGGGATGGAATGTTGGGAGTATATGGTTGGGATTTTTTAGAGGTAGATGTCTCATTTAACTTGATTTCTTCTTTCTTAGGTACCCATACCATTTTGGGTTTGGACTTTGCTTGTGGAGGTATGGGCTTGGATAAGTTTTTGGATTGATTTTTCTTTGACCCTTTGTTTTTATGTCCTAAGGCATGAGGACCCTTAGGATGTTTGTCTTTATCAGTAGAGGCATCTAATTTTTCATTTATGGATCCCTTGGGGATGGTGGAATGAGTGGAAGCTTTAAGTTTAGCTTTAAGATTAGGGTTGAGGGTTCAGGGTTGAGGGATTAGGGTTTAAGGTAGTGTTAAGGATTGAGGGTTTAGGGTTTAGGGTTTACGGTTTAGGGTTTAGGGTTCAGGGTTTAGGGTTTAGGGATTAGGGTTTAGAGTTGAGGGATTAAGGTTTAAGGCATACTATTGTTTAGGGTTGAGAGTTTAGGGATAGGGTTCAGGATTTAAGGTTCAAGTGTTGAGGGTTGAGGCTTTAGGGATAGGTTTTAAGGTTTAGCGATAAGGGATTAGGGTTTAGGGTTGAGGGATTAGGGTTTAGCATTGAGGGATTAGGGTTTAGCATTGAGGGATTAGAGTTTAAGGTATACTGTTTAGGGTTGAGGGTTTAGGTATAAGATTTAGGGTTTAAGGTTTAAGGGTCGAGGCTCCAGGATTTAAGGATAGTGTTTAGGGTAGAGGGATTAGGGTTGAGGGTGGAAGGATGTGTTACACTGCACTGAAAGGTTATAGTCCCATTAGAGAATGATGTCCTTGTGCATAACCATGTCAAGTGCTCTCATCAATGTTGGTAATGGATACATGGAAGGCGAATGGATTAGGCAGATACTGGATTATGACGTGGATTCTAGAGGGGAAAAAAGTGGATTGTGTAGGGAAAATAGTGGATTATGTTGAACTTATGCCAAAGCATGGACCATAGGGATGGTATGTGGAGGGTATGTAGGATAGTGGATGAATGATGGTAGATTTATTGCAGAATGGAAGGGAACCATGACCAATGATTGCACACATCATGATAAATGTTGAAGCTTGTGATGCAGAGGTGGTGTAGGGTGCAATGGAGATGTTTTCTTAGGAGACGGATGATGAAGGGCTTTAGGAACCCACATAGACTTAGGTGTTTTATTACTTTTGTTTTTCTTGTGGGATGGAATGTTTTGACACTTTTGAGCGGAATGGGAATTTAAGATGGGAGTAGATGGTTGGGATTTTTTAGAGGTAGATGCCTCATTTAACTTGATTTCTTATTTCTTAGGTACCCATACCATTTTGGTTTTGGACTTTGCTTGTGGATGTATGGGCTTGGATAACCTTTTGGATTGATTTTTCTTTGACTCTTTGTTTTTATGTCCTGAGGCATGAGGAACCTTAGGATGTTTGGATTTATTAGTAGAGGCATCTAATTTTGCATTTCTAGATCCATTGGGGATGGTGGAATGAGTGGAAGCTTTAAGTTTATCTTTAAGATTAGGGTTGAGGTTTAATGGTTGAGGGATTAGGGTTTAAGGTATAGTGTTGAGGGTTGAGAGTTTAGGGTTTCAAGTTTAGGGTTTAGGGTTTAGGGATTAGGTTTTAGAGTTAAGGGATTAGGGTTTAAGGCATAGTATTGTTTAGGTTTGAGGGTTTAGGGATAGCATTTAGGATTTAAGGTTCAAGTGTTGAGGGTTGAGGCTTTAGGGATAGGGTTTAAGTTTTAGCAATAAGGGATTACGGTTTAGGGTTGAGGGATTAGGGTTTAGTGTTGAGGGATTAGAGTTTAAGGTATAGTGTTTAGGGTTGAGGGTTTAGGGATAGGGTTTAGGGTTTAAGGTTTAAGGGTTGAGGCTTCAGGCTTTAGGGATAGCATTTAGGGTTGAGGGATTAGGGTTTAGGGTGGAAGGATTAGGGTTTAAGGTATAGTTTTTACGGTTGAGGGTTGAAGGATGAGTTACATTACACTGAAAGGTTATAGTCCCATGAGAGAATGATGTCTTTGCGCATGACCATGTCGAGTGCCCTCATCGATGTTGGTAAGGGATACATGGAAGGCAAATGGATTAGGCAGATAGCGGATTATGACATGGATTGTAGAGGGGAGAAAAGTGGATTATGATGTGGATTATGTAGGGGAAATAGTGGGTTATGCTGTGGATTATGTCAGACTTATGCTAAAGCATGGACCATAGGCATGGTATGTGGAGGGTATGTAGGATAGTGGATGAATGATGGTAGATTTATTGTGGAATGGAAGGGAACCATGACCAATGGTTGCACACATCATGATAAACGTTGAAGCTTGTGATGTGAAGGTGGTGTAGGGTGCAATGGAGATGTTTTCTTAGGAGATGGATGATGAAGGGCTTTAGGAACCCACATAGACTTAGGAGTTTTATTACTTTTATTTTGCTTGTGGGATGGAATGTTTTGACACTTTTGAGCAGAATGGGAATTTGAGATGGGAGTAGATGGTTGGGATTTTTTAGAGGTAGATGCCTCATTTAACTTGATTTATTGTTGCTTAGGTACCCATACCATTTTGGTCTTGGACTTTTCTTGTTGAGTTATGGTCTTGGATAACTTTTTGGATTGATTTTTCTTTGACTCTTTATTTTTATGTCCTGAGGCATGAGGACCCTTATGATGTTTGGCTTTATCAGTAGATGCATTTAATTTTGCATTTTCAAATCCCTTGGGGATGGTGGAATGAGTGGAATCTTTAAGTTTAGCTTTAAGATTAGGGTTTAGGGTTGATGCTTGAGGGATTAGGGTTTAAGGTATAGTGTTGAGGGTTAATGATGCAGAGTGAAACGCAACGGAAGCTAACTAACAGGAAGGAGCTGCCAACAATACAAACAGCATGATAAAAATGTCTATCGGCTCAGCATCATCATCATATTTCCTAAAAACACCAACAGCATCATCATAATTCGGACGCTCACACTTATCCTCCTGCCGGCTACTGTTCACCTCCTCCGCCTGTCGCCTATCCTCATCATCATGATAATCAACGGGCGCAAACATCCTCTGGTTGCACTGTTCATCGGGTGCCAAACACTAGCGGCATCATCATGATATGCGACACCTCCTTCATCAGCAGGATATCCAAATATCCGGTTGCTCCAAATATCCTGATGACGACCACTTCAACACCTTCACTTCGATGCTCCGCTAGCCGACGACACAAGCAACAGCATCATGATCTAATTTATCCGGCTCCCTCGAAACCTCCTGATGATGGTTCACAACTTTCTGCCTATGCCGACACCTAACCACTTAGCGACAGCAGGATAAACTCGTATAGAGGGATATCTCAATATCCTGATGACGATGACGTCATATCCTGATGACGATGACGTCACACATCATCCTGATGAACTCTTCAACACTTAGACAAAAAAAAACTGAACTTTCATACCCGCATCTGCTAGCGATATGCGGATGATGAACTTCCTCCGAGAGATGATCCTGACTGCAATATATACACTGAGTATATATCCAACTCAAAACATCCTGATGCACTTGCAACATGCAAACTTCAACAGTTTCACGACCCGATCCTGATGGCGATGTATTCGCAGATGATGATGCGGCTCGTTCCGACTGGAAACGCACATGCAGACTCCTGTGTATCCGTCCACTGCATGTAAACACTCAGAACCGCTCAATTTCACAAAGACAATGTGACGACCGAGCCGGATCACCTTCAAACCAAAGTCTAACAACTTATCTTTCTATACCTAGCACATGAGGATGCTAGGCTGATTCACAGCATGCTCCTAACAGATCTCTTGAACAATGCAATGCATAAACAGAAAACACAAATGCAACCTAAGCTATGATACAGGACCATTCCACCGATTTGCAGGATCAACCGGTGGAAGGGTTGAAAGTACCCATTAACTTGCAAACAGAAAGGAAATCAACACAGATACAACTGATCAACTCAAATACTGCAAAAGATGAGATCTTATTCAATTGAGATTCAAATGTCCTGCTTTTACAATTCTGCTTCACAATATCTGGACTGATCACCAGTACAGCATATCACCAGTACTACTCTCCTGAACATAACATCTATCAAACTCAATATGAACTATGTCTAAACCCTAACAGATCGAAGGTATATATAACAAATCCTTCGAGTACTACCAACTCGCTTCCCAGCGGCTGGGAGCTTCCAAGCGGCTGGGAGAGAGGACAGCTCAGATAACCTTATCCTTATCTCTAACTGCCTACACATACTCCTATGCTGATCTAATACATAGCATCGGTCCAATGGACCTTATTACATGATAAAGTCAAACATACTAAAAATAGGCTATCCTGTCATCATGCTGATAATTATCCTATACCCTGATCATGTATGTCATCATGCGGACCTATATCCTGATCATGTATGTCATCATGCGGACCTATAACAAACTAACTGCCTCATGGAGGCCAGCTGTTAGGTAGGTGCCTCTGCACCAGTTAAGGGTTTAGGGTTTAGGGTTTAGGGTTGAGGGTTTAGGGTTTAGGGATTAGGGTTTAGAGTTGAGGGACTAGGGTTTAAGGCATAGTAGTGTTTAGGGTTGAGGTTAAAGAGACAAGTTGATACCTTACCTAAGTTGTCATGTTCTTGAAACCTTGTCACTATAAAGAGGAGATATCTAGAGAGTAATGTCACAAGGACATAACCAAGGCATGCACTATCATGAGCCATAGGGACAACTTACTACACTAGCCAAAACTCCATTTGAACTAGCTACTATCAATAATTCACATTATTGGGGACTATCATGAAGAAAACACCATGCATAGGAATGTCATAGTCAAAGTGGAGAGGATTGTCTAGTCATTGTATGACTATCATAATAGCTAGTGGGTTAGTTACCATGCTTCAACCTAAAATAGGTTAATGAGAAAATAGAAATGAAAATCACAATACCATAAGCACACTCCATAAGCTGCCAATATAGTCCCAATATCATGTCATCATGATAGTAAGAGAAGATTTGTTTAGTTTTTCTAAAGCCATATCACTTGCATAAGGATTGTCACCAACCATCTGTGTAAGGTCGTGAAAGAGAGTCATTATTGAGCTAATCATAAGAGAAGCATGAAGTTAAAATGCTATCATGGAAACAAGATATAGTTACTTATTATAAGGACAATCTAAATTTGGTGAGGTTACATTTTTATCAACTTCCAAGCAAAACACATCATTTTGCACTGATTGGTGCTAAATTAGGTGAACTTTGTGCCACCTTTTGTGCCCCAAATAGATTACATTTTGGCCTAAAAGTCAGCGCTAAAGTTGATGTTAACTGCTCTGATTATAGCTCCAACTACTAGATCAAAAAAAAATAAAAAATTCCTACCTGCACATACCCCAAAACAAAAATAAAATAAAATAAAACTTTATTGATTTTTGGTGTTCATTTTTTGTTTGGTGTTCGAGAATTTGGGTTGGAGTCCCTCCTGAATTTTTTGTTTGGTGTTCATGTTTTGTTTACAGGCAAATAGTTCAAGTCTCATTTGGTTGCAAAGGAGGAGGGTAAAATTATAGACATTGCATTATTTCCTCTGCATCTGAGAGCAGTGAACACATTTTTCAAACCCCAATGCCCAGGTTCGCTTATCATTACCATCAATACCTTTCTCTGAACACAAATTTCTCGCTTCCTTCCTAAAAAAGTAGTCGAGTACTTTAAGACAAGTCGATTGTGAGCAAACTAAAATTAGGGCTTTTGACACAAGGGTGAGCAAACTAAAACAAAGGTTGGTTGAGACAATGCGAGGAGATGGAGCTTTTGAGACAAGGGTGAGCAAACTAAAATTAGGCTGGGAACTATAGATTCCCTTCCAAGGCATCAATTGATTCATAGGAAAATAGCTTCATGATTTGCTCTACAAAGTAAAGAGCAAAAACCTTAAGGAATACAGAAAAACTGCCATAGACTGAACAAAAATAATTTTCCCTAGGTTGCCTCAAAATGTCAAGCAATAGAGGGAAGAGAGCAAAGGGATCAGAATCTGGCCACATTGAGGTAATTCATTCTCAATTTATAGATTTGTAAATGTTTCCATTGTTTCTTTGATTTTGAGTTTTTAGTTTTTTATTTATAAATTTAAAAGAAGGAATTTATTTTATAGGAACATGGGACTGACAAAGATAAAGAGGCATTGGCTTCCATATTGGGGGTAGAGGCAGTGAACAAATTGGATGGTGTGGACTTGACAATGCTTGCCAGATACATAGAAAAATGATCTGGTAAAGCCCCTAAAACATTACAACGAAATCAATAGTGTCAAAGGGAATCAATTGATTCCCCAACCAGTCATGGATCAAGCAAAAGATCTAGGAGGAAATCAATAACAATAACCTCTAAGAATGTGGAATAGGGAACAGAGGCTTCCAATGTCCCACCCACTCTTGTGGCACATGCTTCTTTGACCACCACACCATGTTTTGTATCTTACATTGGTACGTACGATACCAAGATAGAATACGATGTGGTTTTAGTGGACGTCCATATGACAGTTGCTGGAAAAACATTTGTGAATAGGTTGAAGGAATCATGCCTTCAACGGTTTAAAGAACATCTACATTTGCCATTCTCAAAGATACCCATGCACCTGCAAAAATTAGTTATCCAAGAAATGGAGACTGAATTTGGTACATGTTGTTCTGTAAAGAAGATAAAGCTACAAATGTATCAAAATTGCAAGAGATTTCGGTGCAAACAAACAAAGAATATAAAAAATTCCCTCCTGAGAAAAGGCTCAAAAAAGGCCAATTGATGTAAGTTTGAAAGTATGGAAAGAGTTTGTAAATGCATATGAGAAGTCTGATGCATGGAGGAAGTCCGGTGAGGAGAGTACACAGGTATTTGAATTTTCTCATAAGATTATATCAAATTTATTAAATAATTTTTAAATTTTATTTGTGCAGAGTTAAATTGAATTAGTATACGTTTCAAGACAAGGCCTCCAAGACTAGGCTTGACAAACTTCGTGCCACAGATCACAGTGGCCAGAAAGGTTTATAGGCCTTGATCTATACATTTGTAAGTATATTTAATAAGTTAAATGATATATTTTTTTAATTTCCTAGGAAAAAGTAAATGTTTGCATATTAATTAGTTTAACTAGTCCATGTGCCATGTTTTGACAGGAGGAGAAATATGGCTAGCATCCAAGCCAATTTGAAAAGGAAATGTTACAAAACAAAAAGTGGACCAATTTTGAAATCTGGATGGAGAACAAGGTATCAATAGTTGACTTTCAATTACTTAGTTGGATATTGTTGTGTTAATATGTCAATTTGAATTTCTTGTGTTGAGTTGTTTATTGATGCGTAGGATGAGTTCCAAAGTGCTTCTTTGTTGGCCCTAGCGCCCTTAAATGTAAGATTTCTCTTAGATGACAAATGATTACTCTTATATGTTTGGGGACCCTTCTTGGTGCCATAGGATCATAATGAGTATACTAGTCTTGTGATTGCTTACAAAAAGTGGTTGCATTTCACCTAATCTTGTGGTCATTGTCCACAACATTTTGTGTGTGCCATGCTATCTCATATGCTTAAGTTTAATAGGCTAATAATGAATAGAAAACCCTTGTTTTCCTACCTCCAACTAATGGACTTGTTGGAAACTAAAATGTCCTACCATTTTTTGCAAAAAAATTAGGTTCCCATGATGAAAATTCTGACTGCAGCACTTAGAAATGTGTACATATACAATATACTTCAGTGGCCTACTTTGAAGGGTTATAATTCAAAGCCTATTCATTTTTATGTCAAACCACTTGGTAGGCATACTTATCTATCATATATGAGTGTACATGCTTGATTTCAGCTTCCCACGATCAGATTGGACAAGGTTTTGCAATGCCAAGTTAAAGGGTTCTGATGGTATCTTGTAGTACCCACCTAGGGTTAGGGTTTAAAGTCGAGTCTGCAAGCCTATATTTTTATTCCTTTAAACCCCTTAAGGCCTTAAGTTTTCTTGTCCTTTGGCCTCTTGCACTTTATCTTTTAAAACTACATTGACTTCCTGTATTAAAGGGCAATTGTCTTGAGGTCTTCTTAGAGGGGTGATATGTGACTAGGGTATGAAGACTACGACTTTGTATCTAATCTTAAGCCCTCCTTTTGGATTTGTTGGAAGCCTTCTTCACTAATATATAAGGATTGTCAAGACTCCTATGATAGTGCATTAGAGAGGCATTTAAATCACAAAGGAGATAAATGTTACTAGGCCATCACCCAATGGAGAAGGGATTGTCATAAAGAGCATGACAGTGTTACCTTGTCATAGTCACAAAGGGGATAGTCTTTGTGGTGGTAATTAAAGCCACTAAGTTTACATCCACCTTCCTAGGGTTTGTAGAAATGCTTGAAGTTGAATATGCCTATTTTAAAGATCTTGCAATAAGTATTTTCCATGTTTTTACAAATGGAGACCTCCCCAATCCTCATCTCAAGTTTCAAATGCACAATGAAACAATGGAGGACAATCATAATTGTCATAATAGTACATTAGCATTTTTTGTCTAAAGGTGGCCCTTGAGACTGCCAAGGGGATGGATATAGAGTTGGGATTATGGTTTTTGTTTAAAAGCCTTGTGTCATTGACCTAATATTTTATTGTGGCAAGGATCCCAATAGTCTAAAGATTACAAATTGTTGTCAAAAAAGGACGGTCATAGTTAAGTGTGGTACAATGATACAATTTCATCTTGGTTGAGTATTGTATAAATCTCAAGCTATTTAGAATGCATGGGGTATTAGGGTGTGGTATCACTATATAGGTAACCATCAAGTGATTTCTTCAACCCAATCTTGGCCTCGATAGTACCTAGTGTGAAGAGAAAGATAGTGTTTTCCAAGAGCCTTGTTACGATCACAAATGAGGGCAGTCTTAGCTATTGTAACCATAGTTGGAACCCTTTGTTGTTACCATAACATACATGACCTAAAACCATGACTCTATGAGTATGAGTTGTTTGAACGCCAAATTCCACAACATTTTCCACCATCCTCCCTGCCTGTGTCAAAATGGGAGCTTTGGAATAGGGTATGGACATCCATCAATACATAAAGGATAGAGGAGTTTTGTTAGATGTTGTACTTAAAACTACCCTGTTAGACATGTATGTAAAATGTGGAAGCATAGACAAGGCACCTGAACTATTTGACAGAATACCTCAAAGAAATGTGGTCTCATGGACTGCAATGACTGCAGGATATGCACACAATGGATTTGTTGAAAAGGCTTTAGAAATTTTAAAGAAAATGTAATTAGCTGGTGTAAAGCCAAATTCCACAACATTTGCCAACATCCTCCCTGCCTGTGTCAAAATGGGAGCTTTTGAATAGGGTATGGACATCCATCAATACATAAAGGATAGAGGAATTTTGTCAGATGTTGTAGTTGCAACTACCCTGTTAGACATGTATGCAAAATGTGGAAGCATAGACAAGGCACATGAACTATTTGATAGAATACCTCAAAGAAATGTGGTCTCATGGATTGCAATGATTGCAAGATATGCACAAAATGGATTTGTTGAAAAGGCTTCAAAAATTTTAAAGCAAATGCAATTGGCTAGTGTAAAGCCAAATTCCACAACCTTTTCCAACATCCTCCCTGCTTGTGTCAAAATGGGAGCTTTGGAATCGAGTATGGACATCCATCAATACATAAAGGATAGAGGAATTTTATCAGATGTTGTAGTTGCAACTATCCTGTTAGACATGTATGCAAAATGTGGAAGCATAGACAAGGCATGTGAACTATTTGATAGAATGCCTCAAAGAAATGTGGTCTCATGGTTGCAATGACTGCAGGATATGTACAAAATGGATTTGTTGAAAAGGCTTCAGAAATTTTAAAGCAAATTCAATTGGCTGGTGTAAAGCCAAATTCCACAACATTTGCCAACATCCTCCCTTCCTGTGTCAAAATGGGAGCTTTGGAATAGCATATGGACATCCATCAATACATAAAGGATAAAGGAATTTTGTCAGATGTTGTAGTTGCAACTGCCCTATTGACATGTATGCAAAATGTGGAAACATAGACAAGGCACGTGAATTGTTTGACAAAATGCCTCAAAGAAATGTGGTCTCATGGACTGTAATGACTGCAGGATATGCACAAAATGGATTTGTTGAAAAGGATTCAAAATTTTTAAAGAAAATGTAATTGGCTAGTGTAAATCCAAATTCCACAACCTTTACCAGCATCCTCCCTACCTGTGTCAAAATGGGAGCTTTGGAATAGGGTATGGACATACATCAATACATAAAGAATGGAGGAGTTTTGTCAGATGTTGTAGTTGCAATTGCCCTGTTAGACATGTATGCAAAATGTGGAAGCATAGGCAAGGCACGTGAACTGTTTGACATAATGCCTCAAAGAAATGTGGTCTCATGGACTGCAATGACTGTAGGATATGCACAAAATGGATTTGTTGAAAAGGATTTAGAAATTTTAAAGCAAATGCAATTGGTTGGTGTAAAGCCAATTTCCACAACCTTTGCCACCATCCTCCCTACCTGTGTCAAAATGGGAGCTTTTGACCAAGCAATTTGTAGCACTTAAGGTTATGTAATAGAATATATAGTTGATAGTTAAATTTATAACAAAATTTTTTATGATCTTTACTAACATTTATTAGAATTGTTGCATGTTTTACGTCATTGGAATGACTTATTAGCTGTAACTTTTTTGAAATTTTATTATGGTATGTGCACTTTGATATGATGTAATATGATTATGGTTTCATTTCATATTTGTAATATTAGATATATAACAGAAAAATAAATTATTGCATGAAATAAATAATAACTTTTCATTTTAAATGTTTTTTTTTGCAGAACATGGGTCTTCCAGAATATCAAGATGATCCTCATGATAGAGATCCAGATTATGTTGGTTCTGGTATAGATCACATAGCAGAGGATGATGATGACACAATTACAGAAGACATTGAGGCTGATGACGACGATGATGATCATGATGATGATGATCACGATGTGATGATGATGATGATCACGATTGTGATGATGATGATGATGATGATGATCACGATGGTGATGATGATGATGATGATGAGGTAATTTCTCGTAGTAGCCAGTGACATTCATGATCATATATACTGCATCATGGATCATTGTTGATATATTGTTATGATACCTCTTTTCATAGTCACTAGCTATCATATGTATCATTTTCATGGCCTGCAGTACCATATTAATGAGTTGTATCATAAATTTATGTATCATTTTGACTTATATCTTTTGGACATGTATCATCTTGACTTGTATCATTTTGAGTTACATAATTTATCATTTTTACTTATATCATTTATACATGTATCATTTTGACATGTTATTGATCTACTGGCATATTTGACTTTCACTTGTTTTAGTTATATATGATGATGATCTTATCCATATTGACTTGTCAATTTATATATATTGAAAGTGGTTAATGATTTTTGGATGGATATTTGTTATATATGATGATTTTAATTTACTACTCAGGATGGATGTTGTCAAATTCAATTAAATTATATATATTTGACTCACTTGTTTTAATTATAGATGACAATCATGTTATAATAATTATCTTGTTATTTAATCATATGAGTTAAATAATTAAATTACTTACTTTATAATCATATGAGTTATTTAAGAGGCATGATATATTTAACTAATTAAATTGAAATAAAACATATTAAATTAATAAATGTAAGCAAAACAATAAGCATTTTTAGAAGCAACAAAAGACACAAAAATGGAAGAAAAATTGGAAGCAACAAGTGATGTTATATCAGAAGCAAAATTGGAAGAAAAACTAGAAGAAAAATTGGAAGAAATAGTGGAAACAAAACTGGAAGCAAAATTGGAAGCAAAACTAGATGCAAAATTGGAAGCCAAACTAGAAGTAAAACTAGAAGTAAAACCAGAAGCAAAATTTGAAGCCAAACTGGAAGCAAAATTTGAAGCAAAATTGGAAGCAAAAGTGGAAGCAAAACTACAAGAAAAATTGCAAGAAAAACTGGAAGCAAACCTCGAAGCAAAACTGGATGTAAAACTAGAAGCAAAATTGGAATCAAAATTGGAAGCAAACTTGGAAGCAAAACTGGAAGCAAAACCAAAAGCAAAACCAGAAGCAAAATTGGAAGCAAAAATGGAAGCAAAACTGGAAGCCAACCTGGAAGCAAAGCCAGAAGAGAAATTGGAAACAATAGTGGAAGCAAAACTGAAAGCAAATTTGGAAGAAAAATTGGAAGCAAAACTAGAAGCAAAACTGGAAGTAAAACCAGAAGCAAAACCAGAAGCAAACTAGAAGCAAAATTAGAAGAAAAACTAGAATCAAAACTGGAAGTAAAATTGAAAACAAAACTAGAAGCAAGCTTGGAAGCAACACAAGAAGAAAAACCAGAAGCAAAATCAGAAGCCAAACTAGAAGCAACAAAATCTGGCACTAAACCTAGTACTAAAATCTGACGCTAAACCCAGTGCAAAAACTAGTGTTATAATCGGTGCTAAACTTGACATTAAATCTGGTACAATAGTGAGATACTATTGGGCGCAAAGTTTGGCGATGGCAGAAGTGTCCAATTCATGGACTCAAATGCACTAAATTCTGGTGCTATTTTAGGTGCTAATTGCCTGTTCTGTTGTAGTGGGTGCACATGTGGAGGAATAATCTATTTTTAGTGTTATGACACACGTCATAGATGTTGTAAGAGGGTGTAAGAGATTCTATGACAACTATAAGTTGTCATAAGAATCTATGACACTTATAATAGCATATGGCACATCATAAGATGTTGTATGTGGCTATTTTTGCCCCAAGGAGTTCAAGCTTGCATGGGCACATTTTTCCAAGTGTAGGATGTATGTATGATAACATTTATGACCCCGTAAGAGCCTATTCTTGCCATGGACGCCCAAGGTTGTACTGTTGACTCTTGACAAGTGTTATGAGCTTGTAAGAAGTCATTTAATGTCTTGAGGTTGTGTAAATTTTATATAAACCATAGCATAGTAGATGAGAGATATATAACAATTTATAAGTACCCAAGTTCTACCGGAGTGAAGGTTGGAGGATGGAGGAAGTGAATGTATTTGTAATCTCCTTTTGTGAAGATAATACAACTTGGCCTCTTTTATTGGTGGATTTTTTTACCCGAAAGGGTTTTCTCCATGTTAAACACTTGTGTTATGTGCTTCATTCTGCTTCTAGTATATTTTTGTATTGTGGTTTTATGTCTTGTTACAATCTCCATTGTTAATAGCACACAGTTAAAGACTACTGGAATTCATCTGGAATTAGATTTCCATTGAAGTAGTGTTGCTTTCATTTCTAACAAGACCAATATGTAATGTTTTAACAAATGAGAGAAAAGGGGAACACCAAATGAATTCACAAGAACAAGAAGGGAAAGGGGATGCATATGGATATAGAAGGATTAGGCTAGGGTCTAGATGCCAAAAAAACATGGAAACACACAAAGATGAGGATGGGCTAAAATGGACACAAAAACTTAATAATGATGTAGTAAAGTACATGTAATTTATATTATTACATCTACCACCATTAGTTTGTTATCCCTTCTACAAAACTTAAGTAGGCCCAAAAAAATACCAAAATCTAAGACCATGGGCCCAAACAAGGTCCCAAAATACCATAGTAAGAATTTTCACAACCCATTCCAAGAGAGTGGCCTTCAAAATTATAATATAACTCCTCCACTAGAATCTTTGACCTTCATTATGCAAGTTACCATATTTAACTCTCGACCTCCTATTAGTGACTTAGATGGATTTCCCCTAGAAGATTTGGAACGTTATATGAGTTTGTTGAATACAAAATGCCTAAGTGTATGCCCCCCATGACTAGTACATGTGATGACACTTTATAAGTTGAGTATACAGTTTGCAATAAAACCTCCTAATATATTTTATTTCAATTCAAATTATATAAATAGTTGTAAGGGTTCATTTAGTAGAGAAACTAGAATCTAACTAGAGGGGCCTAACTACACAATATTTGTTCTTAGACACATCACTTTCTTGGTTGGATTGTTTAATAGGTACACATTTTGTGACTTCAATGAATCACTTGATCCCTAAATAATTTTCAATATAGTAGAATTTTTATATTTTATTCTCATTTATCTCTCATTTTAGGTCAATGAACCTCTATTTAATTTATGTTGGTAGGAATTGAACCAATATGTCTTGAGGACAACACATGGTTTAAACTTGGGGATGATGTTGGTAGGAACAAGACTAAAAATAAGACTTCAATTAATTAGGTTGAGATCCCTTTGCGAAACCCAATCTCATCCATGTTAGGATTAAAACATGAAAAGGAAACCTAATGGAGCCTTATAGGGAAAACCAACAAGAATTCCATAAGCTAAGTCTATAATAAGTGTTCTTTACCCATCAACAAATAACAAAGTTGGATAGGAGGTACCATAAGACCCATGAACTAGTGGTGTGGTATAATCATACTCCTTGCGATAGCAATAGAGGGTCACATCTATAAGAGAATGAGTCTAGGGACACATCCCTACATCACAAGATTCTATAATAGTAAGGAGAATGTACCACTCCTAGATGGCTATATAGATATTTACTTATGAGATAGAAGAATAAGAAAGATGTGTATGTAGTAGAAGAGAGAAGTGTGACATTAATAAGATGTATATATGTGAAATGCATATGAATGTAAGAACATGATAAATGTATGAGATCTCCTATACTTGATACCACATGAATTAGATATATATAGTTCTATTGCATATTGTCTATGTATGGATGCATGTTTAATTTATTTTCTTTTGTTTGACACTCACCGCATATGTTATGTTATTCTTTCTTACTGCATCACATCAAAGTACAACACTAACATAATACAAACCCATCCTTTAGTTTGTATTTTATGTAAACAATTTGCATTAAGATTATGTATTCTACTCTACAGGAATCTATACTTTATTCATTTCTTCTTTCCATATATTTGGGCATATCCACCATGATAAAAAAAAAATTCCTAGTTTTTATTAGATGGTCCCCATCTATGTAGTCTTCTTTTTTATCATCATCATTCTACCTTTCTCAATGTAATATTGCATCCCTAATTGATATGGAAACACTTGGGACAAAATTAGGATCCAAGATCTCCAAGGACAAACTAAAGCATTATATAGACATATAATGTTTCATCTTGATTAAGCTAACATTTTCCTATATCATTCCTTTCACATTTATTTTTTTGTTTTCTACTTATTAGAAAATGAAATAGAACTATAACAACATACATCCCATGAAATAGAAGTAGAAAACTATGCCATTGGAACAAGTGTGTACTCCCCCTAGGCTTGCCATATAATCAAAGGAAAAACACTATTCTATAAACACTACACATGAATATTTATTTGATAGCCAGTAGATCATTTAATCATTGGATCACTAATGGACATTATCCATCCCAATAATCAATTAGATTATCTTGACTTCCAGACAAAATTGCTTCCATTTTGCACAACTTATATTTTTGTGTGGAATACAATTTTCTTCAAAAGTTAATAGTCTCTTTGAAATACATGAAATCAAGATTGAGCAAAACTTAAAATTGATATTATTTAACTTTCAATGCACTTTTTCATTGAATTGAATGTATATTTTCCTCCCATTTCCCCCTTCTTCGTTCAAGTGAAAGAACACTCATTACCTTGACAAGTGTAGAAGTTAAATGTGAGGGGCTAGAAAAAATAGAAGGCTTTTGACCATTGAATATTACTTCACAACTATTTAATGCAATATCAGAGAGCTTGTGAAGAACATAGAGGATTCCAAAGATTTATATTTTTCAATTACTTGTCTTTGAGTTCAATATAGATGAAAGTAAAGATAAATTTATTATTCTTATTTAGATTTTATCCTAGATTTCAAGCATTCCATCTCCCCCAACCTATGAAATTCCTTTCTCCACTAGTCTCCCCATCACTCTTGCTATAATTAGACTAGCATTGTTTGTTCTTCTCATCATTAGCGTGTGGTTTCATTTAATCTCATGGGTATTTACTTGTTGTGACCTATCTCTCTTTTCCTTCTTCATCTATATTTTCTTAGAGTACTTGATATCAATAACAAAAAATTCTAGGACACAATTCCCCCTTAGCTAGGGAGGATATTTCACCTTGGAATACAAAGACTATCTATAAATAAATTGGAAAAATCCATTCCACCCACTTTAGGCTACTACTAATCTTTTCAACCTCTTAGTCTATCTTACAACAATCGTAGTGGTAGAATTACCTCCTAGCTTGGTCTCCTTTTATATTTAGAGATCCTTTGGTTGGGATAAAACCATCGAATAGGCACAATACCATCTTCCCTAAGAAACCTTTCCTTTTTAATTCACCTCGTGTTACTCGATAAAATACTCCATGGTGGAAATCCTATTAAATTGGGTACACCTACTCAACTTAGATGGATTTTTCTTGGTATAAATAAGTTGATAGCAGTGATTTTGATTGCCATTTTTAACTGTACTCTTCTCCAAAACTTTTCATATATAACAACCAATTAAGTGGATGCATCCCCTAGTAGATTTAAAACCTATTAGAATTGTAAACATTGCTATTGTGGGGAAACCAACTCACTAGAAAAATTCCAAGCTCCATCTCTAATAGTATTATATTTCTCTCAAATCCAAAGGTTTCCAACCCTTGCAATGTCTTTCAACTATCTATAGATAGAATTAACATGAAGATACTAGGTTTTTGACATTACACCAATGATCAAGATTGAGTTTGATCCTATGGATCAAACTCAATCCTATAACTCAAAGTTCACTTAGGTGGAAAACATAATTTCCAAGGCATTTTAACTTTATCTCTTGTGGTAATTATTCCTAAGAAACCTTCACTTGGTTGAAAAGGTGTTTTCTCATCATTATCACAATATTAAATATTTACAAAAAAGAAGTCCCCTTCATTATAAAAAGTTTTCTTTCAGGTCAAAATAATATTTACGAGACATGGCATCTCCATTTCCAAGGAAAATTTCGCTCTATGTTTGGTGTAACTTCACGTATACACTTCCTCCTTGCTTAGGTAGCCTTAGCACAAGTCTCTAGGACAACTTCATGCATGTGAAACCTTGTTGAGAATGGATTTTTTTTGTAAGGGTCTTCATACGATGCTCAAATCATTTTCTTTTATCAAAACACTAATCTTGCACCATTAATGGAAAAATAACTCACTTGCAACAATATGATAAAAGTAATAAGACTTTGACAATCTCAATTAGGACTTCCTCTTATAATCTCAAGATCTCCACTCTTCTTTTGTATTTTCATAATTTTCTTCTTCCATCTTGACAATGTTTTTATCTTATTTTTTCTAAGAATAATAGTGAACTAGGAGAATGGTGTCTCATGATGGTAGTAATTATATCTTCACATATGTAACTTATCCTTAGTTCCTCATCTCATTCTCTTCACTATGTTACTGCTATCTCTTCAAAAATCTTGCTTCTTGCTTTATCTTCTTCAAGACTTCTTCCTTCATTGTAGGTATAGCAGCAAGATAAGCACATGAAGCTTTAGAATCCTATCTCTATTTTTAGTATCATAACTACTTCTTTCAGCAATGAGAAGATTTACAAATCTCCCTCATCCATCCCTCTTCTTTAATAATTAGGAAAACATAGGGTTCCCAAGAAAACTAGAATGTAATCATCTTCTTGATGATTTCTTGTTCCTTTAACAATTTCTTGTCAAAATGACATAGGTATAAGAGGAAATTAGGAGCATGCAACCCTTATAACATAAAACTAGGTACCTAGATGATCTATATACTGTGTGGAACTCTTTTGCTTACATCTCTTTCATGACAACATAATCAAGACCTTGGAGTCTCCAACCCACCTCAATAACAACTTGTTGAAGAATGATCTTCTTAAAGACAATGAAATGATGGTAGTGCCATAAGGATCTCCCCATCATCATTATCTAATCCAACACCAAATTTGGTTTCTTTTACAAACTTCACCTAATTTGGTATTTCCACTTTGACCCCATTACTATTAGCACATTCTCATAAGTATGAAATTTCATCACTCTCCCCTATAAATAGTCATTGTCCTCTAGATAATTAGTTGCTTGTTGATCTAGGTTTCTTCATAATTACAGCCTATACACACTCTACCTCCAATAATATCGATCTCTCATCACTTTCTTGAATAACCTGAAACTAGAACATACAGAGAAGTATCAAATCCATTTTACATAACATTAAATCAATTCAAACTAACTACCCTAAGTAAATGTAAGGACTAAAGATGATGCATGAGCTTCCACGAGGACCCCACAATGACATGTAATTCCAATCACGTACACAGAAGCATGAATAATGGTGTCCCCTCAACAACACTCCTCTAGGTGACATGTGTCAATGGACTTTTTCCTTCCTGATTATTTAGTTTCCTAACCATTCTTCTTTCCCATTTTTTGATTCTTCTATTTGTCACATTTTTCCCCTTTCCTACATGTTCAATTTTCACCTTTTTTTACTAATTCCACCTTTCGACACCCTGTTCTTGAGGTCTCTAACCCTAGGAATCTTTTAGACGACCTAACAGACCAAACCCATGTTTTAGTTTTTACCCAACTTTCCTCCTCTGTGGGTCTCCCCTATTAATGACTAGAACTCCTTGGGAGATCCTTCTTGAAGTTATCATGCACCCTATTTTAGATGCCATATCCCCGTTCCAGACCATAATTAAGCAAACACAAATTTTAGTTTGTTCCCACGTGTCACCCTATGTGGATCATCACAAGGTCACCTAGGGTAACCTTCCCTAGTGAAAGTGGTGACCTTGGGATGACCCTTGTGGATTTTGAATGCAAGTTTGTCCTTCGATTTGAGCTGAAAATGCCCTATTTTTTCCTTGTTTTCATGGAAATTTGAGCCTAACATGGAGTAGACCATTCTAAATCCATCCATCACTCCCAATCAAGTAAATTTAGCCATGTGATTCAATTTCATCTCCTCTCTAATTCTTCATGACTATCATTCTTACATGAGTGATAAGATTTCAAGCTTATATAACTATCCAATCAACCCAGTACTATAATCAATCAAGGGAGTAAACTCCCCAATCAATTTTTATTAAATCTTCAATCAAAGGAGTTAATTCTTCAATTAATTTATCCCTCTTGTGTTCCCATATAATATATAAATATGCCTCACCTCTCCATTATTTCTCAAGTTGTCATAGAATGCTCTCCTCTTCTTCACAAGCTTTTTCAAGCTTCTTCACAGGCCTTTGAGCCTCTTTCTTAGTTTCTTTATTTATTTTTTCAAAGCTTAAAAGATTTCATGTCATTAGTTTCATTGTTTCAAATCTTCAAAGCATTTCCCATAAGAGGCAAATTCATTATTACAATCCATCTCTTGCTTAGTTTTGCTCTCCCATTAGCATGGTTATGCTCATTGCAGGACTTACATGCCTTTTTCTTATTGTTATTCTTTTCCCAAATCCTTCAAAGGCTTCATAGCATTGTTACGTTCACCATTTATCAATATGTAGTGCTCTTAGCTTTCAATTGGGCTCATTCAAAGCTTTCTAAAGCTCTTTCAATTAAGTTTCTTCATCCCACTTACTGCCAAGAGGATGACCCCACTGCTGCAGGAGGACAAGGAGGTTTCCATAAGGGTAGTGAAGGCTCATGCATCTCCATACTCCAGGTTTTTCATGATTTTTTAATAGTAATTAGATCATCAATCTTGCTCTTGGAATAGTAATATGGTCATTGCAAATTCCTTGATAGGTTAATTTAGATTGTTTATATTAGCTTATTTTGAGTAGTTAAATTGCAATTGTAGGAGTTCGGACAACACTGAGAGGGGGGGTGAATCAGTGTTGTGTAGATTTTTGCAACTTATTATAACTTTTGATTTACAAAACTCAGAAAGAGAAAGTCATCAATAAACTATGTACAAGTTTGATAGTGAAAATTATGAGCAGTACCACATAGAGATAAATCTTAACATAGAAGCAAGAACACACATAGAAGCATATCATTAACACAAGAATTACTGGAGTGGAAAACCCTCCCTGGGAAGAAAAACCACTCATGAAGTGCCTCACTAGCTTAACATTGAAAACATCTTACAAAGCCTCACTGGCTGAATATTATGTCTCACTGACTATTGAGGTCTCACTGACCTACAAGCCTCACTGACATACTATTTAGAAGCACCAGCTTCAAGGAGCACCAACCCCTATTACAGAACAAACTAAAAACGCAAATTCAGAGGGTTTCTCTGTTTCAATAGAGAACATTTATTTTCTCTCATGTGTCTGTCAAATGACCATTCCCAAATCATAGACAAAGTCAGATATTTCAATCCTGTATCATGATCCACTCTACAACACCAACACTGCTTGATTCTCAACAACACTACTTGATTTTCAACAACACTTCACAACACTGTATGTTTCATCTCTATCCTTCTTAATTCATCCATCAATGCACCTGAAAAACAACTTTATACAAGTTGAATATCTTTTCACCTTTCCTCTTCTGTATGAACATTTTCATCTTCTCTCAATGAAGAATCTACAAACAAAAACTTTTCACCTTCTCTCTGCAATTTTTCTTATTTCAAAAATCAATCTCTTGTAATAAAAAATATTATTTCTCTATCCATTTTAGAACCCTTTCATATTATTTGACATCTCAAATTATCCCTTGCAAAAATATGTAAATCTTCTTCAAAAATTTTGAAACCTTTCACTTACTCTGCACAGACAAATCATCTAAAACAATAATTAAGAAAAATCTTTAATTGAAATAAGATTTTTCAATTTGCTCTTGAAAGAGAAAATAAAATCTCTTTCTGATCTCCATGTGCAAGAAGTCAAACCCCTTCATTGAAACCATTTAATCCTGCAAAGAAAATATATTCTCTGTATAAACAAAATCTCTTTATATTCCTTTGAAGATGACTCTTCAATCTCTTCAATCTACATAAATAGCTCTAATTTCTCTGCAACATTATTGACAAGATCATTTCATATTCTCTAACATTTCAATCAGGACCTGTAGGAGAAAAATAAAATCTCTTTGAATATTTAGTCTTTTCATTTCTCCTTCTCTGCAAATCCTGCATTCAAATTCTTTATCCAATCTACCTTTCAAGAGAAAATCACCTCAAAATAATCTTTTCAAAAAACAATCTCCAATCTCCATACAAAAAATCTCTTAAAAAAATTAGTCTTTAAAAAACTTCATCCTCTTAAAAATCTCTTCATAAAAATAATAAAAATTTCCTTATTAAAAAAAACTCCTTAAAAAAAGGACCGACCAAAAAGATTAGAAGGAAATTACTTAAGTTTTAAAAAGGAAATAATCTATCTTTGATTTCGATCTTCAAAAAAGATTCTAAATACTTCTTAATGTTTCAAGGAAAGACTAAAAGCCTTTTCCTTTTTCCTTAATGCATAAACTCCCATTTTACATGCAAACCCGTGTGACTTTTTGCGGTGGTAAGTTTAAATTTAAACACAATGAAAGCCCGCCCATTTGGAAGACTTGCTCTATAGGTAAAAAGGAGATAAGGGCCAGTTATATATATGGCAAACAATCCCTTGAGCAATTCACTATAAGTGGCTATTACCTGGAGGAGCACGTGAAACTAAAATTAAAACAAAAGTGTGAAGTTATATGACAGTCTCAAAAGATGACTAATTTACCATTTAAGCCACATTTAATCTTTGAAGGATATGACCCTTTTTGTGAAACCATTAAACATCTCTAAAATGATAATATTCTGCCATTCCTCTGTCTTTTATATATACTCAATGAATATATCGATTAAAGAATCTCTTTGCAACTCCCAAACACTTTGACAACACACTGAAGTATAAATCAACTGAAAGTAATGAAGTAATTGAGAAATCCTAAAGCACTGACTTGATCAATCTCTCGACTCTCTTCAATTCTTGAAGCACATTTCTTAAACTAAAAACATGTGAACACCAACAAGCCATGAACCCAAACATTGATAAACAAATACTCCCTTTTATCCTGTGATAAAGCATAACAAGATGAAGACAAATACATATTGGAGGCATCCTGATAAATATTGTTGACATTCTTACATCGTTTGATCTTTGACATGATGATAACACTAAATCTCCATGAGGTCTTCATGGCACATAATACACAAACTCCTTAATCAAGAATCATTTTATAACATCCTCTGCAAATCTTTAATGTCTTTGCATACCTGTACTTAAAATGATAAGTTTTTTCATTTATACTAGACCAAACTCAACATGCATCAAGACATGAGAAGATCAGATTGATTTCTTCATCATCCTAAGACATGGCAATTATCAACTATAGATTGACAATATCAAACATCAAATGATCAACAACACATAAGATGATGTACTCCTGTTCCTCCTGTTCAACAACAATGGCAACTTTTGACATCAATGACAACTTGTCACCATCAATCTCCCCCTTTGTCATTGATGGCAAAACCACCTGATGCAATTTTTCTTTCTCCCCCCTTTTGACATCTGATGACAAAGACAAATATCTCCCCCTGAGAAAAACAACTCATATAATCATGAGAAAAATATCAATCAACTGTTTACACATTTCTTGGATCACAAACACTATCACTAACCTTGTTATCTTTCATACCAACCAAGAAATTGAAAAATCACTTACCCAACCTTTGATACCACTAGGCTCTAAAAATTTAAGGCACTAATCATATTTACAATTTGTTGTTATTCTGAAAGCTCTTGTTCTTATGCATAGCTCTGTTCTTACACATCTACATACTGCACAACTTTTCAACTAGTAAGTAATAAGAAACCATGAAGCATAGGACCTGAAAGAAACATCATGTAAGGCACACCAACCAAATCATCAAACCAAATATGTAGATGAAGATGAAACACTGACAACAATGCGATCCTTGATTACTTCCTTTAACAAACTTCTAATGAAATGCAGGATATCACCATCAATGTCATAGCTTGAAGAACTCTGAAAGCTTTAATGCTTATGCAAAACATATGACCATCAAATTATCATCTTGCAACCAAACTATTCTGACACCTTTTCTGACATGACAAAGAATGAAGACCATATGAACTATCCTCCTGTTCTGCACAAGACACTTGTCAATTCTGATACAAAACCACATCTGAAACATACTGTATTATACAAGAACTACTGCCTCTTGACTCTGTCATTCAAACAAACAAACTGCATCCTCTAAACAAACTGCATCAACAAATTCTTTCTGCAACAACACTTTGCAAAACCAAATCAAGGTGAGAGTTCCTTGACAATCATCTTAACAGAAGCATCATGACAACTTAATCATGTAAGTATCAAACAATATACAAATAGGATCAATTCACAACATCACCAAACTCTTTGAGGAACAAATTTGCAGGAAAAAATCATGAAGACTCCTTATGACATAGTTCTCAACACAAGATGCCAAGAAGACCATTTTTGATAAGACTTTTACTTGCCTCTGATACAAGATTCACCATCAATGTCATAAGAAACTCTTGATTGTCATAACTTGAAGCTCATACCTGAAACCACCACACACTTTGAACAAACCTTTCTAAACCATATTAATGAAGAAGAACATGTCAAATTATTATACCAATGATCACTTCTAAATGAACATTCATTCTGCAACCAAGAATTATTGCACATCCTTTTTGACATGAAAAGAATGAAGACCATCCTACTGATCCTGCACATCTCTTTACAACACACTGTTAAATCTGATGAAACATACTGCAATCAACAAGAACTCTTGCCTCTTGACTTTATCATTCAAAACAAGATATTATTGCAACAACACTTTCCAAAACACTTTGGATTGCAATACCATGACAATTCAATCTTTGTAATTAGGATCATTTGTCTAACAATTTGTGCATTTGAACTCCTGAAACACTTTTTCAATATCTTGAAAGCACAATAAGTCAATGATTACCTATATCACTGTCAAACATTATCAAAATGATTTCAACAAAAACAAGATCATCAAATTGATAAACATCAAATGATCTTTTTCCTCAAACCCTTTGGGGATACTTGATAGAACATGAATAACTCCCCCTCACTACATGCTATCTGTTATGCAACTGATGAAGTGACTTGTGCAGGATGCACAAGCTTAAATTCTGGCTTCTCTTTACTTTCTTTCTACTTCCAAATTTTAACAGGCTCTTTCTTCCTCCAAACTTTTTCTGTCTTTTTCTTTTCCCAACCTTTCAAATTAGGTGGAGCTCTCCTGCAACTGTGTGCTTTATGACCAAAAGAGTTGCAATTATAACAAACTATGTCAAAATCATAATCAAATGAATGATAGTACCTTTGAGTACTCATATTAAACTTCCATGAAGGATCATACCTTCTATGCACTTTGCAATTACTTTGTATATGTCCAACATTATTACACTTGTAACAAATAATGTCAGTATTCCTTCTACAAACAATTGCTTTGTGTCCAAACTGATTACAAGTATAACAATAACCACTAAAAGAATAATTATACCTATACATGTATGCTTGTCTTACAGAAGCATTTGTTCTAAAATTTCTTCTCTCAGCTTCACACTTCTTTTTAACTTCAGGGGCAGCAGCATGACTTAAATCAATTTTTCTTCTTGGAATTTCTCTAGATTTAGAACATTCTCCTTCTTCAAAAACAAGTCTAGTAGTATCTTCATATAGTTTTTGTTTACCAAGCATCTTATGCAACTTATTTGAACTTTCTTCAAACACTTGATATTTCTTAGATAAAACCTTGAGACCATCACACTCTTTTCTCAGATTAATAATTTCACCCTCCAATTTTAGATTTTCAATCCTTGAAACTTCAAGGTTAGAAATTGAGCCATCAGCTATCCTCTTAGTTTCTTCAATTTCTGTCTTCAATCTAGCAATTATTTTGTCTGAATCATCAATATATGTCTTTAAACTAATAATCTGACATCCGGCCTCTTCAAGATCTGTAGATACAACTTCAAGTTCTGAAAGTACATTAACTTTAGATTCTCTTTCTTGTTGCAAGAGAAAATTTAGTTTTTGATTCTCTCTCTTATACTTCTTGAGCTCACTCAGAGCATATATAAGATCTCCTTCCATATCAATCTCACAATCTTCTTCATCATATCCTTGATCACAATCTTCTTCTGAATCTGATTGGGTTTGAACTTTAATCCCTTCATTTGAAAGTTGCCTTTCATGATCATTTTCATTAGATACCAAATTGTCTTCTTCTTTATCATTACCTTTGTAAATTCTTATCAGTTCTTTCCAGATATCCTAAGCTATTTCACACTGCACAACCTTACAAGATATATTATTAGATAAACCAGATAAAATAACTTTCTTGGCTATATGATTGCATTTAAGAGCCTCTTTGCTATTTGAAGAATTACCTTTTTCAGCTGACATTAAAACATCATATCCTAAGGAGGATAAATACACTTGCATTCTAACATACCAAACTGAAAAATTTGAACCATCAAACTGAGGAACATCTGAAAATTTTTCTTCTAAGACAATATCAGATTCAACTTGGAGAACATCTTTATCAACTGACTTTATATCAACATCTGGATTTGATATGGATGATTTCTTTTGTGTCTTCTGACCAGGAAGAATCTTAACATTTCTCATGTTCTTAATTCTCTTGCACTTACCCATTGAACTCCACTACCAGAATCTACCCGAGCCTATTAGACTTCAAACAGGGAACTTGGCTCTGATACCAATTGTAGGAGTTCAGACAACACTTAGAGGGGGGCTGAATCAGTGTTGTGTAGATTTTTGCAACTTATTATAACTTTTGATTTACAAACCTCAGAAAGAGAAAGTCATCAATAAACTATGTACAAGTTTGATAGTGAAAATTATGAGCAGTACCACATAGAGATAAATCTTAACATAGAAGCAAGAACACACATAGAAGCATATCATTAACACAAGAATTACTGGAGTGGAAAACCCTCTCTGGGTAGAAAAACCACTCATGAAGTGCCTCACTGGCTTAACTTTGAAAACATCTTACAAAGCCTCACTAGCTGAATATTATGTCTCACTGGCTATTGAGGTCTCACTGACCTACAAGCCTCACTGGCATATTGTTTAGAAGCACCAGCTTCAAGGAGCACCAACCCCTATTACAGAACAAACTAAAAACACAAATTCAGAGGGTTTCTCTATTTCAATAGAGAACATTTATTTTCTCTCATGTGTCTATCAAATGACCATTCCCAAATCATATACAAACTCAGATATTTCAATCCTGTATCATGATCCACTCTACAACACCAACACTGCTTGATTCTCAACAACACTGCTTGATTTTCAACAACACTTCACAACACTGTATGTTTCATCTCTATCCTTCTTAATTCATCCATCAATGCACCTGAAAAACAACTTTATACAAGTTGAATATCTTTTCACCTTTCCTCTTCTGTATGAACATTTTCATCTTCTCTCAATGAAGAATCTGCAAACAAAAACTTTTCACCTTCTCTCTGCAATTTTTCTTATTTCAAAAATCAATCTCTTGTAATAAAAAATATTATTTCTCTGTCCATTTTAGAACCCTTTCATATTATTTGACATCTCAAATTATCCCTTGCAAAAATATGTAAATCTTCTTCAAAAATTTTGAAACCTTTCACTTACTCTGCACAGACAAATCATCTAAAACAATAATTAAGAAAAATCTTTAATTGAAATAAGATTTTTCAATTTGCTCTTGAAAGAGAAAATAAAATCTCTTTCTAATCTCCATGTGCAAGAAGTCAAACCCCTTCATTGAAACCATTTAATCCTGCAAAGAAAATATATTCTCTGTATAAACAAAATCTCTTTATATTCCTTTGAAGATGACTCTTCAATCTCTTCAATCTGCATAAATAGCTCTAATTTCTCTGCAACATTATTGACGAGATCATTTCATATTCTCTAACATTTCAATCAGGACCTGTAGGAGAAAAATAAAATCTCTTCGAATATTTAGTCTTTTCATTTCTCCTTCTCTGCAAATCCTGCATTCAAATTCTTTATCCAATCTACCTTTCAAGAGAAAATCACCTCAAAATAATCTTTTCAAAAAACAATCTCCAATCTCCATACAAAAAATCTCCTAAAAAAATTAGTCTTTAAAAAACTTCATCCTCTTAAAAATCTCTTCATAAAAATAATAAAAATTTCCTTATTAAAAAAAACTCCTTAAAAAAGGACCGACCAAAAAGATTAGAAGGAAATTACTTAAGTTTTAAAAAGGAAATAATCTATCTTTGATTTCAGTCTTCAAAAAAGATTCTAAATACTTCTCAAAGTTTCAAGGAAAGACTAAAAGCCTTTTCCTTTTTCCTTAATGCATAAACTCCCATTTTACATGCAAACCCATGTGACTTTTGGCGGTGGTAAGTTTAAATTTAAACACAATGAAAGCCTGCCCATTTGGAAGACTTGCTCTATAGGTAAAAAGGAGATAAGGGCCGGTTATATATATGGCAAACAAACCCTTGAGCAAGTCACTATAAGTGGCTATTACCTGGAGGAGCATGTGAAACTAAAATTAAAACAAAAGTGTGAAGTCATATGACAGTCTCAAAAGATGACTAATTTACCATTTAAGCCACATTTAATCTTTGAAGGATATGACCCTTTTTGTGAAACCATTAAACATCTCTGAAATGATAATATTCTGCCAACATCTCTGAAATGATAATATTCTGCCATTCCTCTGTCTTTTATATATACTCAATGAATATATCGATTAAAGAATCTCTTTGCAACTCCCAAACACTTTGACAACACACCGAAGTATAAATCAACTGAAAGTAATGAAGTAATTGAGAAATCCTAAAGCACTGACTTGATCAATCTCTCGACTCTCTTCAATTCCTGAAGCACATTTCTTAAACTGAAAACATGTGAACACCAACTAGCCATGAACCCAAACATTGATAAACAAATACTCCCTTTTATCCTGTGATAAAGCATAACAAGATGAAGACAAATACATATTGGAGGCGTCCTGATAAATATTGTTGACATTCTTACATCGTTTGATCTTTGACATGATGATAACACTAAATCTCCATGAGGTCTTCATGGCACATAATACACAAACTCCTTAACCAAGAATCATTTTATAACATCCTCTGCAAATCTTTAATGTCTCTACATACCTGTACTTAAAATGATAAGTTTTTTCATTTATACTAGACCAAACTCAACATGCATCAAGACATGAGAAGATCAGATTGATTTCTTCATCATCCTAAGACATGGCAATTATCAACTATAGATTGATAATATCAAACATCAAATGATCAACAACACATAAGATGATGTACTCCTGTTCCTCCTGTTCAACAACAATGGCAACTTTTGAAATCAATGACAACTTGTCACCATCAGCAATTTTATATTAGTTTCATTTTAAGCATTTTTAAGTTCTTAGAGTAGCCCAAAACCAATCTAAAAGAAACAAAAAGAAAAACATAGAGTAATTGCATTAGGTAATTTCATTGGAGCTTGCATTCATATTTCAATTCCTAGTTTAATTTAGTTCATTTTATTTCAAAAATGGTGAAAAAGAACAAAAGTTTGTTTGCATACATCATAGCTTTCATTTGATACAAAAACCCATGAAAAACATTAGAAAATACCCACAAGAAAATCAAAACAAGTTCACACAAACCCTCAATTTCATCACTAGGTCAACACAAAATTAATGCAAGTCAAAACACCTTGATTTCATCACAAGGTCAACAAACTCAACAAAACAATGAGAAAGCCTTAGTTAACACCACTAAGTCAAAGAGTCAACTCTAGGTCAACTCAAATTCAGTCTCCTTTTCAAGCATTCAAATGTGCCCTGGAATAAGAGGTGTGTGGGTGAGGGCATTCCTTGAGGAGATTGAAGAATTACATCTTAGGCCACAACTAGCACAACAAACCTGAGAAGAGAAAGATCATGTGCTTAGGTTGATTCAACATAAGGAACAAATACAACAATGTCTTCAAGCCATAGAAGAAAGACTAGGTTGAAACAAACAAGATGCATCAATGACTATAACAAACACCCATCAAGACATTAGAATACTAGAAACCCTAATTGAGGACAAGTCACAAGTGACCCTTCGGGTCATATCATTATCTCAATCATGACTACCATATAAAGAATAAGACAAATCCAAAACAATAACAGACTCCTAATTAGGTCAGCCGCTCTTCACGAGGTCCTGCTCCCAAGTGAACATGACAAACCCCGGGTCTCATCCCCACTCAATTGGCTTCTTCCATGAGAGTGAGAGTGAATTAGAGGTCGCTAGAAGCAAGGAGAGGGTCCATGTACTGCATCGGAGCTGACTCATCCATGCTTGTGCATGTGTCACATTTCAAAGAGTACATATTTTGGTGAACCTGGCACAAAGAACAAATCCTTTCAAGATGGGTTCTTTCACATTTTTACACATTTCATGATGTTTCATGCAAAAAGTGTAGGGGAATTCCCCCTTGAGTGAAATTAAAAATTCAAAGGGGATCCAATAAATCCCCACAACTTTGACCAAATCAGAACATGACATGTGAGCATTCAATCTAAGGTCTATCAACATGATCAAACCATAACAAACCATAGATAAATGGCCACCCAAATGGACAATGAAGTGTGTTGTAAAAAGAACTTACAATAAACTTGGGAGGTACAAAAATCAGTCTACATAGTACATCAAGACAAAAGGGCCATGACATGTCAAGTGTCATTGAAAAGAACAAATAGGGTCACTCAAACCCTAGAGAAAAATAATCCACCGCAAGGTAGAAAAACTCAAAGAATAGACGAAGCCTCACCCATAGACCTTATAGAAATGTTGGTCCAATGAATCAAGACCCTTGAGGCTAAAAGTGTTGAAAAAAATGGCCAAAAAAAAAATAAAGAAAAACCTAAGGCACGGGGAAATCATTTCATTGACAAGATCAAATAAAACCAGGGGTAAACACAAAATCCCCTCACCTAAACTTCCATGAAACATTCAGGCCTCCCTTTCCCTCATCATCCAACATGACAAGTCTCAATCCAACAAGTGGGATACCTAAAGCACAAAATCAACCACAAACAATCCCACCCAATTTTTAAAATATAAGCATGACACCATCAAGTTGTCCAACTTTTTCAAGATATCAAAAATCTAGCATACTCCTTCAACAAGTGAAACAAGCTCCACCTGAAGGGCTAATGTTTAGAGGAACAATACCTCTACACATAACCACCTTTTAGGAACACACCATGAGTATTTAAAGAAGCCTCTTGACTACAACATTCGTCAAGCCATACTGCCACATCCTCTCCCTGAGCTTCCAATATTTAAAGGGGAGGGTGATCCCAACTCTCATATCAAGGCTTACATCATAGTAGTACGAGAACTCCTTCCCTGGGATGTGTGGTAGCAAAGATTTTTTCAAAGACTTTGGAGGGTATCACTATGAATTAGTACTATCAACTTCCAGAAGCATCAATCCACTCTTTTAGGCAACTCACCAATCAATTTGTGGCTGACTTTGACATAAACTAATTGGTCAAGATAAGAATACGAGAATTTTTAACAATCAAGCAAGAAAATAATGAGTCAATCACACATTTTATCACATGATAGAGGAAAGTTCTCTATTCTTTAACAAGCACACCAAAGATAGATCATAGGGAACTTTATGATCTCTTCTTACATGCTCTCAACAATGACATGAGGAATTCAAAAACTCCCTTACAAATCATATGAAGACACACTCGAAAGTGCCCTTAGAATTGACCAAGATGCCATTGATAGTGGAAGAAGGGAGTATGATGTTAATAGAAGGTTGATAAACCATGATAGCAATAGAAAATCATCAACAAACAATTAGGACATAGATGGGTCGACAAACACTTCATCATCGAGAAAAAACAATAATTGTGACTACGATAGTCATACAAACTTGGGGAACCAAACTGTCAACAACTATCCCCTGAGAATCAACAAGCAGTCATACAACAATCATCATAAACCTCAAGATCACAATAAATATTTCTCATTTCACATGAGAAGGGGGCATTATATCAAGTCATATCGAGGGTACCATCATTTCATATCAAACCTCCAGAATGTCAACAAAAAGCATTCATGGACACATTCTCACAAGATGAAGGAAATAGTCCTAAAAGACATCAAAATGCCTTTGATCAAAATGTCGTAGGCCTTGTGGAATTAGATAACGATTGAGAAATTTGTGTCTCCCAAGGACTAGAACAACTACATGACACCTCCAACAATTTAATTTTTTCTCACATGCTTGAACTTCTCAAGAGTTCTCCTATGCACAAGAAAGCTCTCCTCGATGCCTTATATCTAGGCCATCTAGTTCAAGACACTCCAAATGAAAATAATTGTTCTTCAACATTTGATTTTGAAAAATTACCCTCAGATGATGATATAGCCAAACATGGTGATCTTCCCCTCCATTTGATAGTCCAATTTCATGACTATTCCATTAAACGCATAATGATCGACATTGGGTCTACAATCAACATAGTTTGTTTTTTCTCTTGTTCAAAGACTGGGTTATGACGAAACTCAAATCACAAAATAGACTTCCATCCTTAGAATTAATGATAACCCAAAAATTCAAACCATGGGTAAGGTCAATATTCAAATCAAATTAGGTCCCAAAACACTCCCAATTGAATTTTATGTCATCAATGAATAAAGAACTTACAACATGATCCTACGAAGGCCTTGGATCCATAGGATGAGGGTTGTTCCCTCCACATTATTTCAAGAAATAAACTTCTCTCATATGGGACAAACCTACATCATCAAAGGAGACCCTAATCCTTTTAGTCTTTATAGAGTTGAACAAGTCAAATGGAAGGGAAAGACCATAGAAACCACCAATGACCCCAAAATCAACACTTTTGAAAAAGAGGCATCAAAACAAATTAAAAACATAGCTAAGACCTCAAAATGTATAGGAAAGGGGGCAACAAGAGACTTTCCCTTCAATTGAAGAAAATCTTATGTTCCATTCAACTTGGCAGCCATCCCAATCAATCCAGATAAAGCATTCATATGATTGAAATCACCACTAAGCAAAAAGAAGAACCAAAACCCACATAGAAACTAGGAGAGTCATCAACAATTCCAATTGCCCCACAAAAGATCAAAACTGATGAAACTAAACAAGAACAAAAAATGATAAAGCTAGGGGGCAAATCATCAAACAATGAAACATGTGAGTACACAAAACTCCTCAATGAATACAAAGACATTTTTACACGAAGTCTTTGAGTGTCCTTGCAAAGACTTTCAAGTGAAGTTCATACCAAATTGGATAGGTCCATACATAGTTAAGAAGACATTAGAAATGACACTACCTCTTATGTATTACAGAAGGAGAAGGTTTCAGTATCTCAAAACTTTTAAAAACCTATAAAATCCCAAAAAATTGAAATAACTCAAACATCCATAAAAAGTATAAAATCATGAAAAACCAAAATTTGCATTCTTCATTCTACTCCATCATGCATTTTGTGAGTGTCGCACTCTTGTTCATTTTTTGTCCTAGTAAGGAGTCTAAGGTTTCCTAGGTATAGGTTGACCCTTTGAGCCTTTGGGATCCCATAATAAATCATGTTTACCGCTTATCACTATTCCCCTACTCACATTTCCCAAGTATTCTAATGAAAGCCTAGCGGTTACCTCTACACTAATCCTGATCTTAGCAATCCATGTTGTTAAGTCTAAACAAATTCAGTCTTTAAACCTATAGTACTCAATAGAAGCCTTCAAGTAGACCTCCCCCATTTCTTCTTAGTAAAAGGGAAGTCCGACTAGATAGTGAAAACTTTTGGTGGTGCTCAGTCCCTTATCTCTCCTGACCAAACATGCCAGGAAGATCATAAATTTGAAGGAAGAAATCTATAATATTAGTGCAAAAAAATGAGTGATTCAAAAAGAAAAATATATATGAGAAATCATTTGAAGCACCAAAGCATCTAGAAAGTCTCAAAGCAATATCAAAAAAAGAAAGATACGAAGAAAGGGAAAAAAAGAGAGTGAAAATAGACAAGGTTACTGATTGCCCATACTCTCAAGTCGAGATAAATCTAAGCTCAAAGCTACGAGGGTGAAAATCTATCCAAGAAAGTAAGGAACAAAGCACACACATACACCGAGCAATACTAGGAGTCTATCTATCTTTAGGGCCATCTTCTATTCAGGAGCCTCTTCCTTTACCCCAAGGTTATCTTTTTGGCCATCCTTTGATCTAAGTCTAGTGAATGCTAATAAAATTTGTTCCTTGTCTAAGTTGAAATCTTGTAAAAGTGTTTTGTTTATATATGGATCAATGTTCGTCCTTTAGCAAAGCCAAAAAATCAAAAGCATTATATTTCTTCCCACTCCCACTTGAGTCCATAATCCTATCTCAAGGTTTAGTAGGTCTCCATATAACAAGTCAACTCAAATCCCCTAAGTCAAAAATCCTACTTAAGAGTGGTCACATTGTTTGTTCCACCTGCATACATGCTATCATAGAAAAAATCAAAAGTAGTAAACATGTCATAACATCATGGCATTCATATCACTTATAACATAATACTTTGCATTTCATATTTTTGAATCACAGGTCTAAAAACATTGAATCTCATTCATATCATAAAAAGACAAAAACAAAATTGCATCATCCATATGTAATCATCATAGGTATGCAGTCTCATAAGAAAAATACAAGATCTAGCCAACCATATGTACAAGAGGGAAAGTAAAGTACAATATGTTGACTAAATCTATGTATAGATCTCATCCAATCAGGTCTTATAACAATGTGTAAAACAATGTATGAGCATAAGTCACTCCTCTAAATGGAGTCAAAAGAGAAAAACTATGCACTCAAGCATTCAAATCTCCCCATGCAAGGGGGTAAGGGTAGAAATCCCTTCAATGAACATGGGTCTTTCAGGGTAATCCCACAATAATAAGTCCCATGTTTTGGCCAAGATGGACATTAATATCAGCATTTTAACTAAATCTTCACTTTCTAAGACCTATAGAAGCTAAATCATTAAGAATTTGGAGATGATGCAAACTAGTGATTTGTGGTGATTTGTGTGTAGATTCTAAATATATATTTTTAAAATTTTCTTAAATAAATCATGAATCTTTCAACATCTCCTTTAATAACTAGTTTTTAATAGTAAACATTATTTTTAGAAAGTAACATTTATGTCATCCAACATAACTTTTTTTTTCTAGAAACGATAAAATTATAATTTTTAAAATATAGATTTTTAAAATTAATATCTAGTGCATGGATATTTTTTCATAATTTTTTATTACATATTTTTTTTAATTAATTTTTATAGTCAGGGTTAATATAATTTGGATATATGTGTATGTCGTCATGCATAACTTGTTGTGTATATATCAATTTTTTTTTTTGGTGAAACAAGGACATCAATACCTAGTGAACAAATACTTTTTAGAATTTTTTTCTCTATTTTTTTATTTTTCCACATGTGTGGAATAAAGACATTGATGTTTGGTGAAAAAACTACATTCAATAAAAATAGAAAATAAATATAAAATAAAATGAAACATGTTCAAAACCATACTTTTTGGAAAGCTTATACTAAGGTCTACATATTTACAAAATATAATTTCTAAATGACTTCATCTGATCCCCCAAAATGTGAAGCAATTTTTGTTTTGTTAGCATTTGGATAGGTGCAGAGGAGACTCCATCGAGGGTTTGATTTAAGACTAGGGGGTTCTTTCCAAGGGGATTTGATATAATGGGGTTTTATCAAACCCTTCAATTAAATCCCTTTATATGGAAACCCTCAAGGCTTAGATCATTAATTTTTCTAAAAAATATATGATTTCAGACAAAAATCAGGATGTCCCATAAGTGGGACACACTATTGTGACATCACCCTTCAAGGACCTCAAGTCATCAATATAGACCTTCACAAACTCTTCAGAAAACTATAAAAATGAAAAAATTATAAAAAATCAAAAAGTACCTAAAAATCAAATATGTTCTTCAAAATCTACAATAAAAGAAGAACATTTTCTTCTCTCTAGATTAGCATGTGTTTTATTTCTAAAGTGCTCTTGCACCCTTGTTTTGCATGCTCTCATCCTTACGGATTACATTGGAAAAGCAAAAAACTAGTTAAATTTATGACACTACAGATGGTATGTTCATTCAATGCAATTTAGTTGTTTATCATTAATATCTCAAGTGTTGAACTAATACTAATCTTTGTAGGTACAATTGTGACAAATCGACGATAGGTAAGGTTTATTTCAAGAATGGTACCTACCTTTCATGTAGACTACCATCCCCAAGGGGGCAAATATGTAAGCACTAAAAATGATGCATGAGCTTCCATGAGGACCCCATGATGACATGTAATCCCAATCACATACACAGAAACATGAATAATGACATCCCCTCAACAACACTCCTCTTGCTGACACATGTTGGTGCGCTTTTCCCTTGTTGATTTTTTAGTTTCCTAATCATTCTGCATTTCCTACTTGTTGATTCTTCTATTTGTCACATTTTTCCCCTTTCCTACATGATCAATTTTCACCTTTTTTACTAATTCCACCTTTTGACACCTTGTTCTTGAGGTCTTTGACCCTAGGAAGCCTTTACATGACCTAAAAAATCAAACCCATGTTTTAGTTTCTACCCAACTTAAATCCTCCTTTGTGGGTCTCCCCTATTAATGACCAATACTCCACGGGAGATCATGCTTGAAGTTATCCTGCACCTTGTTTCAGATGCGAGATCCATGTTCTCAACCATATCTAAGAAAATACAACATTCAATTTGTCCCCAGGTGTCAACCTCTATGGGTTTCCCCAGGGTCACCCAGGTTGACCTATGCTAGTGAAAGGGGCAACCCTGGGGTGACCCTTGTAGATTTTGAATGTGAGTTTCTTCTTCAATTTGCGCCAAAAAAATGCCCTATTTTTGCCTAGTTTTCATGGAAATTTGATCCTAACATGGAGTAGAACATTCTCAATCCATCCATCACATCCAATCAAGTAAATTTATCCATGTGATTCAATTTTATCTCCTCTCTAACTCTTCGTGACTTTCATTCTTCCATGAGTGATAAGCTTTCAAGCTTAGATCACTATCCAATCAACCCAATCCTCTGATCAATCAAGGGATCTAACTCCCTAATCAGTTTTGTTAACTCTTCAATCAAAGGAGTTAATTATTCAATCAATTCCCCATCTTGTGTGCCCGTACAACCTATAAATACCCCTCACTTGTCCATTATTTCTCAAGTTGGAGAATGCTCTCCTCTTCTTCACAAGCTTTTTCAAGATTTTTCACAGGCCTTTGAGCCTCTTTCTTAGTTTCTTTCTTTAGTCTTTCAAAGCTTCAAATATTTCATGTCATGAGTTTCATTATTGCAAATCTTCAAACCATTTCCCATAGGAGGCAAATCCATTATTTCAATCCATCTCTTGCTTAGTTTTTACTCTCCCATTAGCATGCTTATGCTCACTTCAGGACTTAAGAGCCTTTTGCTTATTGTTATTGTTTTACCAAAGCAATCAAAGGCTTCATAGCAATATTACACTCACCATTTATCAATCTATAGTACTCTTAGCTCTTAATTGGTCTCATTCAAAGCTTTCTAAAGCTCTTTCAATTGCTTCTCCATCCCACTTGCTACCAAGAGGACGACCCCGCTACTGCAGGAGGACAAAGAGGTTGCCATACATAGGGATTCTTGATGGCAGTTAAGGCTCATGCATCTCCATAGTGCATGTTTTTCATGCTTGTTTTAGTAGTAATTAGATCATCAATCTTGCTCTTGGTATAGTAATCTTATCATTGCGAATTCCTTGATAGGTTAATTTAGATTATTTATATTAGCTTATTTTGAGTAGTTAATTTTCAATTTTAGATTAGTTTCATTTCAAGCATTTTTCAATTCATAGAGTAGCCCAAAACTGATATAAAAAATACAAAAAACATAGAGTAATTAGAGTAGGTAATTTCATTGCAGCTTGCATGCATATTTCAATTCCTAGTTTAATTTAGTTCATTTTATTTCAAAAATTCGTGAAAAAGAAAGAAAAGTTGTTTGCATACATCATAGCTTGCATTTTATACAAAAACCTACAAAGTACCAAAAACATTACTGGGTTACACTTTTTGGCCAAACTTGACATCGAAATGAACATTTTGAACTAAATCTTCACTTTCAGACACCTATAGCTGCTAAACCGTAAGGAATTTAAAGATAATGCAAACTAGTGATTTGTGACATTTCGTCTGTAGATTCTAAATATATATTTAAAAAAAAATTTGAATAAAATTGCATTTCTTTTTCAATCTCCTTCGATAACTAGTTTTTGATAGTAAACTCCATTTTTAAATAGTGATGTGTACTATATACCACATAACTTTTTTCTATGAAGGATAAAATTCTATTTTTTTTTAATTTAGATTTGTAACTACAATATCTAGAGGATGAATTTAGTTTCATAATGTTTTATTGATTTTTTTAAAATTAAGTTTTGAAGTCAGACTAATTACAATTTAGACATAGGTGTAGTTAAAAGAGCATAACTTTTTTGTATGTATCGAAATTGAATTTTGTTTGTTGGAATAAGGACATCAATACCTAGAGGACATGTATTTTTTAGAATTTTTTTTCTATATTTTCCTATTTTTTCATATGTATGAAACAACTTGACCTTGATGTTCATTGAGAAACCTACATTCACAAGAAATAAAAAATGAATATAATAATCAAATTAAATATAACTAAAATTATACTTTTTGGGAAGCTTATAACAATGACTACATACTTACAAAACATAAATTTTAAATGGATTCATTTGATCCCCCAAAAGGTAAATCAAAAGTGGTTTTTTATCAGCATTTTGATAGGTGTGGAGGAGACTCCATTATAGGTATGGTTTAAAACTAGTGGGGTTCTATCCAAAGGGGTTTGATCTAAGGGGGTTTGATCAAACCCTCTTTAATTAAAATCCTTTAAATGGAACCTTTCAAGGCTTAAATCATTATATTTTCTAAAAATATGTGATTTCAACAAAAATCAGAATCTCCCAAAAAGTGTAACCCATTATTGTGGCAAAACAACACATGAACCCTCAATTTCATCACGAGGTCAACACAAAATTAATGCAAGTTAAAACACCTTGATTTCATCACAAGGTCAACAAACTCAACAAAACAACTAGAAAGACTAAGTTAACACCACTAAGTCAAAGAGTCAAATCTAGTTCAAATTGAATTCACCCTCTCTATTCAAGCATTTGAATGTGCCTTGGAATCAGAGGTGAGTGGATGAGGGTAGTCCTCAAGGAGATTGAAGAGTTACATCCTAGGCCACAACTAGCACAATAAACCTAAGAAGAAAAGCTCACGTGTGTAGGTTTATTCAACATAGGGGACAAATACAACAACATGTTCAAACCATAGAAGAAAGACTATAGAAAACAAGATGCATCAATGACTACAACAGACACCTATCAAGACGCTGGAAGACTAGAAACCCTAACAGAGGACAACTCACAAGTGACCCTTTGATTCATATCATTATCTCAACCACAACTTCCATAGAAAGAATAAGACACGTCCAAAACAACAATAGGCCCCTAATTAGGCTAACTGCTCTTCATGAGGTCTTGTTCCGGGCTAGTGAATAGGATAGCCCTCGGGCCTCACCCCCACTCGATTGGCTTCTGCCACAAGAGCCAGAAGCAAGAAGAGGGTCCATGTGTTGTGTCAAAGCTGACTCATCCACGATTCTTCCTGTGTCACATTTCAAAGAGTACAGTGACATGTTAGCAATCATAATTATTATCATAAACTATTACATTGGATGGAGTGGGGTGTTGATAGAAAGATGGAAAGAATTGTTTTGGGCTTCCCTTAGGATGTGTCATAGGCCAAAATTACATTTTGCTTTGACATTAACATAGTGTAAAGCACAATCCTTACTTCCTAAATTTTTACCCACTTAGTTACTAGGGTTTACCTTTTAGGAATTTCCTTTTGTTGGCACCCTCAAATTTTGCAAATTTGAAGTGCCTATATTCTTTTGATGTGTCGACAAGGGCTAGGTTGACATGTTGTTCAATCTACCTTGGAGCCCTCCTTCACCGATTAAAATCTTGCAACTCAGAAGTTATCTTGCAAATCTATTTGGTTGGAAGTTTTTTGACACATATGCTAACATGCCTACTTAGTTTTGTGCTTCCAGGATGAGTTGTGATGGGGCATTTCAAATTGCGACGGGCTAGAATTGGTGTTCTGAAAAGTTTCAAATCTCACAATTATGAGGACAACCCATTTCTCATTCTGGTCCAATAACTTCTCCAATTCTAGTTTCATAAAAATTGAAGATCATATGATACATTATTTTAAAGCATTTTAGCTATGGCGAAGGTATCCGAGAGGCCAGTTTACAAAAGAGGTCCCAAAATTCTTTCAGCGATGCAAATATTGAGGAAATGGATTTGCTCTAAATAATTGATAATGGTCCTATGAAAATTTTCATGGCCTCCGGATATCTCTTGTGCCCGCAGTGAATAGGCATTGTTTGCTTGGAAGGAGAAATTGGTCGGTTGTCATTTTCCTAAGTTACCAAAATGCATTTTTTAAAAAGTAAAGTATTCACAATTTTTAATTGGCAAAATAGGGTGATAAAATTTTTAATATAAACATTTTTTATAATGTTTATACATTATGAAAGAAAGGAAAAAGGGAAATAAAACTTTGTCATTAACATTTCATAGCATCACATAGGTTTTCTGGCTGCTCCCTTGTTGCTGTGTAACGGTGCAAAATCACCATTTCTCAATAGATTTTGATCTGCTGTCTCTTTTGCTGTGAATGTTGGTGTGTTTTCACTTGCATGGGGGTGTCTTTGGAACATTTTGTGTAGCTCCAGGCGTGTATTGTTGCAGAGTACACTACTGATCACGTTTTTGGTCTTCCAGCTAATTTTTGGAGGCTCTGTTTGGCCCAAAATTGTTGTTTTATGCTTTCAATTTGTCCCTTGATCTATCCTATTACTTGGGCAAAGGTTTTAGGCCTGTTGGTGATGAGTTTTGGTTTCCAGAATGGCTGAAAATGCCACTGCATTAAGAAAAATGACCCAAAAATGAATGGATTGGGCAAAATTGGTCTGAGAAACTGCTGCAATCATTTCTCTATGTTCTTTAATGTTGGATGCAATCGAGAAGCTGGAGAAGAGGCCACATAGCCTCATTTAGTAGCATCGCAAGGGATTTTCTAGGCCTTTGAATATGTTGTACGATGGTGCGACAAGGCAGAGATTTGAAGCAGAGTTGATGTCCAACAACGACAAATTAAAATGTGGAAAAAGTCAAAAGGGGAAACTAAATTAATTTCATTTTGCTCCATATTTTATATTGTTTTTTGTCTTCTCCTCTTTTTTGTGTATTTTGTATTTCCCCACGCTCATTGGTAGTAGCTTGCAATGTGGAAACTCACCTAACTTCTAGGATATAATAAATTTTTAGGGCAACATGCTCTTGTTTCTATAAGAGAGTACACTGTTCGACTTTGTAGGGGATTATTCTAGGCTTTGGTTACAAGCTATCCACATATTTGGGAAGTAGGTTTCTGTGGAAGGCTATGGAGTTTGGACTTCAAGGGAGAATGTTGCTATAGGTGAATAAATTTCTGTATGACAGTTTTCTATTCAGATTGCAATATATGAAAAACACTTCTGTGTGTGTTGTCTGTGACTATCTCCTTGAGTATGAATGCTTTCTTTTCAAGTAAAGTTACCAAGGGTTTCTGATCTTGTTTGCATACATTTGTTGTGTTGTATATTTGATTTGTTGCATCTGTTCAAGGAATGGATTAAAACTGCTTTAAATCGGATATAGGGGAAAGTATTTTGTATTAAAGGGTCATTGAAGTAGTGTCACAGGTGATACTCTTTCTTGGGCTATTATTGTAAGGCAGTGATGATGGTTTCAACCCTCTAAATATGAAGTTTTAGATGTCAGAAAGGAAACATTTGCATTGTAGCCCTTTGACTCTATTTGCCCTTGATAAAGCACCGGTCTAGGATTTATTTGCTTAAAGGTCCAGAAGAAAACCAAATTTAATGACAAATCATTTAAAGCAAAGGATTTTATATATTTTTTTGTTTAGGTTTAAGTGCTACATGTTCTCAGATTTAACCAATTAGATAATCCAAGAATATTGCCAGTCTAGGGTTTATCTTACAAATCTTGGTACATCTATGAGAGCATTCTTCCCGGTAATGAAAATCTATACTTATTGATTGTGAATGATGGATACCCCTAGGTGCAGTAGAACCTAAAGTGAAGGGGAGATAAGAGACATTCTCCCACTCTGTTGGCCAAGTTTGCCATGAAACTTGATCATAAGAAGTGGAAAATCTTTAGAGTTTGATGTGTGCAAGTTTGGGAACCAACACGAATGGTAACTCTGCTGGGAAGAACCCAACTACTCATCTTTTGGAAGAGTCAAATGAGTTAAAGGTTTTCACTGTCTGAAGTGGAAGGTGTTGCAGCATGTTTAAAGAATTTGTAAGGGTTCTCTGCTGGTGATGTGAATCCAGAATATAGTTGCTTAGGTGGGAGCTTTCATATTTTGATGTTTTGTCCTCTTTGGAGAGGTGGCAACTCTGTTGTTGGACTTGTTTGATGTTGCAACACATTTCCAACTACTTCATCTCCTTCATACAAAATGATTAGATTAGGACATCAATTTTCATCATGTCCTCAGAAAAGGTTATTCTCTGTTGAAAGATACAAAGCCTTGAATTTCAATGGTATTAGTGGTTATCTAAATAGTGTTTCTAGTGAAATTAGAAAGGGTTTGCCAAAATATAATGGACAGAATTCTGAATCAACAAACAAACACCTACAAAATTTCTATGATTTGATAGAAGGCTGTGAGATTAAGGCTGAAGATGTTGTAATGAAACTCTTTGTTTAATTATTGGAGGATGATGCTAGGGTCTGGTTTTCAGATTTGCCCGTGTGTTCAATTTCTTTATGGTTAGATCTAGAGAATGCATTCTTAGAACAATTTGGTGAGTGCGCTGATGTGCCCTCACTGATTATACAATTCATGAACATTCAAAAGGAAAATGATGAGTTGGTTCCAGCCTTTAATTTAAGATTTACAAAGTTTCTCAAACGTATTCCAGAATATATGAGACATAATGATGCATTATGCTTGGTGGTCTACCTAGTTGCATTTGATGAGGAAATGAGCTATTTACTGAGGGATAAGGAGCCTGCCACACTTCATCAGGCATATCAGAATGCCATGGATATTGAAAATAATCAGAAGTATGGAATGTGCAAAGATTATTTCTCTACAAATGTTCATTGCCCTAAGGCCCCCAATGTTGATGAAAGGTGTAATTCAAGTATTAAAAATGAATGTCAGAGCACTTATACCCCTGCTGTCCCAGTTTATACATTAGCCCAATGTGATTATACAAGAGGTGTGGTATCTCAAAATGTAGATGGCAGTTGTCCTATTGAGAAAAATCAAAACATTAGACACATAACCGGAAAGAGTATATCAGAAAATGAGGATATATCTTGTGTAAATGAGGATAGTAAATGTAATCAGCCCACAAGTTGTTGTTATATGGAGCCTAATCAGACTCAGATGTTAAATTTATCCCACTTTTATCAGTGCAGTTTTCCCCCAAATTATTTAACGGGGTCAAGGGGCAACGCCCCCAAGATAGGTCAAGGGGCAGTGGGACTTATTTCTCTATTGGCCAACATAAAAAAAAAACCCTATTTTTGTAACCGACATAAGGCTTGATAAAAGTGACTAAGGGTTAGGGTTTCCGTTGATGTATTGTAGCATTTTGCAATGATATTGAGTTGCAAGGATTGTTAGTTGTAATTGGTTTGATTTACTGGATAATAATATTGGACTCTCTGTTGGTGGATGTAGCCCGAGTTTGGGTGAACCACGTTAAAACTTGTCTCTCATTATTATTTCTATGTATTTCCATTCCTCTGTTTAATCTTTATTTGCATTTAATTGATATATTCTGCATGCAATCCCTAACACAAGCAACATATATGCAGACCAATATATCAATGATCATGATTTTGTAAATGAAATTTTAAGCATTCCTCTTGAAGACCTTGAACATAGTTTATGTAGTGATAAATTTTCTTTTGATAAGGATCATGATGACAGTGAGCCTGATTATTTTTCTATGGATTATAAATGCTTCTATGAGGGTGTTGATGTGCATAACACTGGAAAATGTATTGAGTCAAATCAATATGTGAAGCCACTAGCTCATGAAATTAATGGTGGGATGGAATATGATTTTGTTTGTAGAGATGGACATGTTTTCATTCAATGAGAGGTGCAATAGTATAAAATTTGATGAAGACACGTGCTCACTTGTTGGTGAACAAGAAACATGCTATGATGAATCCATTGAATATCTAGATTTTATTGATAGAAATAACAACCATGTGGATTTTCATTTGCAATTAAGTAGTGATTGCATCTCTTATGGGGATCAAGAGGAAGAAGCATTGGAAGATGTAAAAGAAGAAGCATGCTCACTTAGCAGTGAACAAATTTTAGGTTTGTTGGCCATGGAATATCAGAGGTATGTACATGAACATGGTCATAAGCTTCTACTCCCTGCTCACATAAGCTTCAACAATGACAATGTTCCTTTGGGTACCAGGTATGACACGTGTCCATTTGTTTCCCCATCCACAAATGAACAAGATACTTTGCAGGATAATAGTGCTTATGAAGAATTGCTTACTCTTGAGCATACATGGGATGTTGATAAAAATGATGTTTCTTGTGATAACCCTGATCTGAATAATGAGAAGGATGCTGTGGATTTTCACAAATCTTATTTCCAAATGTTTGGGGCATGTGATAGAATGATTGATTCATAGTGCTCAAGTGAGTATGAATGTTAGTATAATACAGGTCAGTTTGAGCATATGTCTATGTATGAACAAATTTTGTTTATCACACAAAATGAGTGCTTGTCTAGCATGGGTCAAATTTTTGAGGATGACTCTAATGTTTTATATGAGCCTTCCAATCAATCTGATTTTTCAGACTTGGAGCTACAATTTGGCTTCAATGAGTCAGGGCATTTACTTCTTGATGAGACTATTGAACAAACTCTTTATGAATTTTTCATGTTTGATATACAAACTAGATAAGTTTTCGAGACTTATGATGCCAACTATCAAAGGGACTATGAGTGTTTTCAATTTTTAGTTTAGTTGGATGAGCATTTAGTGGGACATGACAATGCGCTGGATAAGGTAAAATGTCAAAATGATTATGAATTTTAGTTAGTATACAATTCTTAGATTGACAAAGTTAATGTTGATAGTGGCAAGCTTAGTGATATGGTAAAGCATGTAAATGACAGAGTTGGTTTGTGGGTAGATCATGTCAATGCTTTCATATTTGACCTGATGCAATCTGATGAAAATAGGATATTTGATAGAGGAGGATACTGGTTTTCTATTTTTGGGGGCTTAGGGCCACCAAATAAAATTGAAGGTATAAATTTTGATGTAAAATGGAGTAGTTACTTATCAGCCCAATGGAGTAGGCACCTGGTCTATGTCCCAAAGATAACTGGAATCTCGCCATACCTGCAAGAGGCATTCATCTAGGTGAGCAAGTGCCACTGTTGACACCCTCAAATTTTGCAAATTTGAAGTGCCTATATTCTTTTGATGTGTCGATAAGGGCTAGGTTGACATGCTGCTCAATCTACCCAAGAGCCCGCCTTCGCCGATTAAAATCTTGCATCTCAGAAGTCATCTTGCAATTCCATTTGGTAGGACATTTTTTGGCACATATGGTAACATGTCTGCTCAATTTCGAGCTCCTAGGATGAGTTTTGATGGGGCATTGAATTCTTTTCTGACTGCGACCGAGCTAGATTTGGTGTTTTGAAAAGTTTCAAATCTTACAATTTTGAGGGCGAATCATTTCTTGTTTTGGTCCAAAACATCTCCAATTCCAGTTTCATCAAAATCAGAGATCATATGATGCATTATTTTAATGCATTTTAGTTACGGCGAAGGCATATGGCAGGCCAATTTACAAAGTAGGTCCCAAAATTCTTTCAGCGATGCAATTTTTGAGGAAATGGGTTTTCTCTAAATAATTGATAATGGCCCTATGAAAATTTTGACGGCCTTCGGATGTCTCATGTGCCCATAGTGAATAGGCGTTGTTTGCTCGGAAGGAGAAATTGGTTGGTTGTCATTTTCCTAAGTTGGCAAAATGCATTTTTAAAAAAGAAAAGTATTCACAATTATTAATTGGCAAAATAGGGTGATAAAAGTTTTAATATAAATATTTTTATAATTACGCTAAGAGGCGTTCCAACATTCATAGCATGAATGGGAGCTGAAAGATTCTAGAATTTCTATGTAAACTTAAAAGATTCTAATCTAAAATCTTTATTAAAAAACCAAATAGTCAGTCCACAAATTAAAAAAACTGAAAAAAAAGAAGGTGAAAGGAATTAAAAAAAAGAAACATATCAAAGAAAGAAAGAAACATTACGAAATGACATATGAAAAAACACACATTCAATCTATTTATATTACCTCCTTCCTTATTTTTTTTTACATGTAGAATCAACATATCAAATTGTAGAATTTGAGGTGAGTGGTAAATTGATAAAAAAAAAATAGGCACCTCAAGAAGGATATCTCTCGGCATACTTTAGATATATTTTTTTAAATATAAATATGCTAGTGTTTATACATTATGAATGAAAGGCAAAAGGGAAATACAACTTTGTCATTAACATTTTGTAGCATCGTACGTGTTTTCTGGCTGCTCCCTTGCTACTGTATGATGGTGTGAAATCACCATTTCTCAGCAAATTTTGACCTAATGTTTGTTTTGGTGCGTTTTCTCCTTTGTGGGGGCATCTCTAGAATATTTTGTGCAGCTCCAGGTGTGTATTGTTGTAGAGTACACTATTGATCATGTTTTTGGTCTTCCAGCTAATTTTTGGAGGCTCTATTTGACCCAAAATTGTTGTTCTCTGCTTTAAATTCATAACCTAACCTATCCTATTACTTGGGCAAAGGTTTTAAGCCTATTTCTAATGAGTTTTGATTGCTAGAATGACTGAAAACGCCCCTGCATCAAGAAAAATGACCCAGAAATGAATGGATTAGGCAAAATTGGTCTGAGAAACTGCTGCAATGATTTCTCTGTGCTCTTTAATGTTGGATGCAATCAAGAAGATGGAGAAGAGGCCCCATAGCCTCATTTCATAGCATCGCAGGGGATTTTTTGAGCCTTCGAATATGTTGTGTGACGGTGCTACAAGGAGGAGATTTGGAGTGGAGTTGATGTTCGGCAGTGGCAAATTAAAATGTGGACAAAGTCAAAAGGGGAAACTAAATTAATGTCATTTTGCTCCATATTTTATATTGTTTTTTGTCTTCTCTTTTTTATGTATTTTGTATTTCCTCAGGCTCATTGGAAGTAGCTTGCAATGTGGAAACTCACCTAACTGTCAAGATGTAATTAATTTTTAGGGCAACATGCTCTTATTTTTATAAGGGAGCATGTTATTCCACTTTGTAGGGGATTATTCTGGGCTTTGGATACAAGCTATCCACATATTTGGGAAGTAGATTTTTGTGGAAGATTGTGGAGTTTGGACTTCAGAGTAGAATGTTGTTGTAGGTGACTAATTATTGTATGACAGTTTTCTATTCAGATTACAATATATGAAAAAAACTTATGTCTGTGTTGTCTATGACTGTCTCCTTGAGTATGAATGTTTTTTTTCAAGTAAAGTTATGAAGGGTTTCTAAGCTTATTTACATACATTTGTTGTGTTGTATATTTGATTTGTTGCATTTGTTCAAGGAATGGATTAAAACTGCTTTAAATAGATATAGGAGAAAGTATTTTGTATTAAAGTGTCAATAAAGTAGATTCACAAGTGATACTCTTGTTAGATTCAGGACAAACAACTGAGAGTGGGGGGTGAATCAGTTGTCTAAAACTTTCTTTCCAATTACACACTTAAATCCTTCTTGTTATTTAGCAGCATATCAATAAATCAATCATGGAAACATAATGCATTAAATCAAGAGCAGAAACACATCAACACATAAGACACCAAGATTTTGACATGGAAAACCCAGTTAAGGGAAAAACCATAGGGTGATTAACCCAAGATTGTATTCTCTGTTAGAAGAATAGAAAGAACAAAATGGCATGTGCCAATTAGGTCTCATTTCCTGAGCACACTACTCACAAGAGGCTCACTGCCTACAATAGACTCATTGTCTATAGAATCACATACTTAAACTAGAGAATAGCATCTTCACCATGCTTGAATTAGTTCCATTTAAGCCCCAAAACTTTTGCTTTGCCTTTCACTCTCTTCCTCACTACCACACTCCCATCTCCACAAGACACACTTTGAAATGACTTTACAATCCCTTATTTATACAAGGCATCGACTTAGGAATAATCATCTAAGTCGACAAACATCTCCAAGAACATCTGCAAGATGTGTAATACATCTGATCGGCCAGTCTCAGGAAGAACACCATCATCTGGAAGATATTCTTCAATTGCAAGGTCCAACTCCAATTTAGACCACCAACATGAACTGGACATGATCCAAAGACCTCCACAAGATTGCCTAAATCACCAAGAACATCCACACTTCATCTTCTTACTAAAATCCTTCTCTCCTTCATTCAAAACTTCAAGAACATAGTCTGTCACCATTGTCACAAAGGAATAGATGCTTGTAGACCTTCAAACCATGAACCAATCGAGTTGACACTTCACAAAGACTTCCTCAACACTCCCTCAAATCTGTAGAATAGGATAATGCATTTCTGGATCTCACCAGACCTATCTGTGTCACTCTGTCACCTCTAAACACCTGCCGGAACTGGTTTTACTTGAACGGCCACAACTTCTTCAGATCTTCATGCAAACCTCTAAAATCTTTATTGGATCACTTTAAGACACATATCTACAAACCCTTTAAACTGCATCCTCTGATCCTCATCTTATCTTGGACTTTTACCTTACTGTCTTCACTGTTCTTCTTTGTTCCTGATTAGGACTAATTTTCTTAATATTCTCAGCACTCAGTTCATCCAATCCTTTTCATCAATGCAATAGGAATATGTTGACATCAATGACAACACCGGTTAGTCCCATACTTGCAACAATCTCCCCCTTTGTCATTGATGGCAACACATGATGTGAAAAACTGTTTTAACCATCAAGACAAAAACTTCTCCTTACTGTCATAACTCCCCCTATCAGTAACAACCATTCACATGTATTCTCTTCCTTTACTGCTCCCCCTTTGATCATCAACAACTTGTTTTTCACATGTCTTCTCTCCCCCTTTGACATCAATGGCAAAGGGCTCATACTTGCAACTCTAACCCTTCAGAATTATACCAGCTGCTCCCCCTGAGTTGCAGCTCCCTATCATCAATTCGGACCACAAGAAATGACTGTGATATCTACCAAACTGATGCACTCTAGTGCACCTTAGTTCATCACTAGAGGGGTAATAACCCCTAACTTCTCCCTGAGATACTCAAAAGAGTTCTTAGGTAGAGGTTTAGTGAAGATGTCTGCAATCTGATCCTTGGATGGCACAAACTCCAATCTGACTTCATTTTGTTCACTTATTCTCTTAAAAAGTGAAACTTGATGGATATATGTTTAGTCTTTGAATGTAGCACCGGATTCTTAGATATATTTATTACACTTGAATTATCACAAAAGATTGTGATAGGCTCCTCATACTCCACTCTTATGTCTCTTAGCATTTGCTTCATCCACAAAACTTGAGTTCAACTACCTACTGCTGCAATATATTCCGCTTCTACAGTGGACATAGATATTGCCTCTTGTTTCTTTCTCAGCCAAATAACCAATCTCTTCCCTAAAAAGAATGCTCCACCACTGGTACTCTTTTGGTCATCCACATCTCCTACCCAATCTGCATCTGTCTATGCATGAAGAGAGAAATTATGATCTCTGGGATACCACAGTCCATACTCAACTGTTCCTTTTAGATACCTAAAAATCCTCTTGATTTCCATGGCATGAGATTCTCTAGGATCAACTTGAAATCTAGCAACAAGACCCATAGCATTCATAATGTCAAGTCTAGTTTGAGTGAGATACAACAATCCTCTAATCATTGACCTATACTTTTTCTGATTAGCCTTAGGAGAGTCATCATCTTTGCCTAATTTACATCTGGTTGCCATGGGAGTATTCATTGGTTTTGAGTCTTCCATCCCAAATTTCATCAACAATTCTTTCACATATTTGGTCTAAGAAATGAAGATTCCTTTCTTTGTTTGAGTGATTTGTAGACCCAAGAAGAAATTTATTTCCCCAAGCATGGACATCTCAAATTTACTTTTCATTTGATTTGCAAAAGTTTTACACATGCTATCTCTTCCTCTAAAAATGATATCATCAACAAACACTTCAACAATCAAGATGTTTTCTTGATCAATTTTGAAATACAAATTACTGTTAGCAGTACCTTTGTTGAAACCAATATTCAAAAGATGCTTATCCAATCTTTCATACCAGGCTCTTGGGGCTTTCTTTAGTCCATACAGAGCTTTCTTCAACTTGCAGACCATATCACCATGATTAGACAATTGAAATCCATCCGGTTGCTCAATGTATACTTCTTCTTCCAAGTCACCATTCAGGAAGGCAGACTTGACATCCATCTGATATACTTTGAAGTCCTTGAAGATAGCAAAAGAAAGAAATAATCTAACTACTTCAATTCTTGCCACTGGAGCAAAATTTTCTTCAAAATCAACTCCTTCTATTTGAGAGTAACCCTTGCAGACCAATCTGGCTTTATTTCTGATTACGTCACCAACTTCATTTAGTTTGTTTCGGAAGACCTATTTTGTTCCAATCACATTCTTGTTTCTAGGTCTAGGAACAAGATCCCAAGTGTGATTTTTCTCAATTTGCATCATCTCTTCCTCCATTGCTTTAGTCCAGTTTTCATCATTGCAAGCTTCATTTACTATCTTAGGTTCAATCTTTGAAATCAGACAATACTCATATGAATCTTGAGCAATTCTCCTTCTTGTTTGTACACCTTTGATTTTATCACCTATGATCTAATCTTCAGAGTGGTTCAATGTTACATACCTGGGAACTTTGGGAGTGTCTTGTACTTCTGATTCTTGATTAGGCTCATTGAAACTTATCTCTTCTTCCTGATTTATCAGATTAGTTTGAATCTAAATTGCAGAGGGGGCTTGGGCTCCTTGAATCAGAACATCATTCTGATCATCTTCATCATATTCATAAAACCTTGAGGGTTTTTCAATTCATTCATCAACCTTCACATTTGTACTTTCTATAATCTTTCTCAGTCTCTTGTTATAACATTGGTATGCTTTGCTTTGAGTAGACTAACCCAAGAATATTCCTTCATCACTTCTAGCATCAAACTTTCCTAGATCTTCATCTCTTTTGATGTAACATTTGCTACCAAAAACTCTGAAATACCTCATAGTTGGAGTGATATCAAACCAAAGTTCATAAGGAGTCTTACCAGTATTGCTTCTGATTTGAACTTGATTTAGAGTATAGACTGCAGTGCTGACAACTTCTCTCCAATAGATCTGAGGAACATTTGCTTCCATCATCATTGTCCTAGATGCTTCCTGGATGGTCTGGTTCTTTCTCTCCACTACTCCATTCTGTTGTGGAGTCCTAGGAGCAGACAACTATCTCTTTATTCCATGTTTCTCATAGAATTATATGAACTCACCGGATGTGAATTCTCCACCTCTATCAAACCTTAGACACTTTAATTTTAATCTGGTTTCATTCTCTACCATAGCCTTGAATATTTTGAATTTCTCAAAAGCTTATGATTTCTCTTTCAGAAACATTACCCACATCATCCGAGAGTAGTCATCAATTAGTAACATGAAGTATCTATCACCTTGCACACTCCCAACTGAACCACATAGATCAATATGAACTAAGTCCAATATTTTGGTAGAAGATTGTTCTTTACTTTTAAATGAGACTCTGCTTTGTTTCCCCAACTGACATTCTTTACACAAACTATTTGTAGGTTTCATCAATTTTGAAAGATCTCTTATAGCCTGAGTGTTTCTTATCTTGATGATATTATCAAAATTCACATGACACAACCTCCTATGCCATAGCCAACTCTGATCGACTTGCACAAATAGACAAATTTTACCAGTACCAACTAAATGAAAGATATTACCTTTTGTCTGAGTACCGGATGCAATCTCTGTTCTGGAACTTCCAAAGATCTTGCATCTCCAAACTCAGTCATTTCAAATGCAGCCAATTTACCAGCCAATTGATCTCTTGTGACAGTTGTATGGGCTCTGAATTCTTCAATGGAAGCAACCTTGATTTTATAAGAAGCAGGAAGGGATCTAAGAATTTTTCCAACAATCTCATCTTCATCCAAGACTCCACAAGTACATCTAATTCCACAAACAAGCTCATTTACTCTTGGCATAAAACTAGTGATATTTTCATCTTCTCTCATCTTCAAATTTTCAAATTTCCCTTTCAGACTCTGTAGCCTTGCACATTTAACATACTTGTCTCCTTCATGCAAAAGTTCTAGTTTTTCCTAAATCTCAAAAGTAGTTGGTAGGTCAACAACATTTGAAAGCTCTAAATTAGATAATGCACTTAGAAGGGCTTCTATAGTCCGTAGATTGTTTTCAGCATCTGTGATTTCATTTGGGGCTTTCGGGGCACCCTGTGGAGTATACTTAGTTGAAGCCATGGTCCAGTACTGAATTCCCATACATTGTAAGTGACATTTCGTGTGACTTTTCCAAAGATTAAAATTGGTTCCATCAAACTTTGGACTATCCTTCTTGTAGGACGACATCCTGGATCTCCTCAAGCAGTTAAACTCTCTTAGAGGAACCTAGCTCTGATACCAATTGTTAGATTCAGGACAGACAACTGAGAGGGGGGGTGAATCAGTTGTCTAAAACTTTCTTTCCAATTACACACTTAAATCCTTCTTGTTATTTAGCAACATATCAATAAATCAATCATGGAAACATAATGTATTAAATCAAGAGCAGAAACACATCAACACATAAGACACCAATATTTTGATGTGGAAAACCCAGTTAAGGGAAAAACCACAGGGTGATTAACCCAAGATTGTATTCTCTGTTAGAATAATAGAAAGAACAAAATGGTACATGCCAATTAGGGCTCACTGCCTGAGCACACTTCTCACAAGAGGCTCACTGCCTACAATATACTCACTGTCTACAGAATCACATACTTGAACTCGAGAATAGCATCTTCACCATGGTTGAATTAGTTCCATTTAAGCCCCAAAACTTATGCTCTACCTTTTGCTCTCTTCCTCGCTACCACACTCACATCTCCACAAGACACACTTTGAAATGACTTTACAATCCCTTATTTATACAATGCATCAACTTAGGAATAATCATCTAAGTCGGCAAACATCTCCAAGAACATCCGCAAGATGTGTAATACATCCGGTCGGCCAGTCTCAGGAAGAACACCATCATTTGGAAGATATTCTTCAATTACAAGCTCCAACTCCAATGCAAACCACCAACATGAACTGAACATGATCCAAATACCTCCACAAGATTGCCTAAATCACCAAGAACATCCACACTTCATCTTCTTACTGAAATTCTTCTCTCCTTCATCCGAAACCTCAAGAACATAGTCTGTCACCACTGTCACAAAGGAATAGATGCTTGCAGACCTTCAAACCACAAACCAATCAAGTTGACACTTGACAAAAACTTCCTCAACACTCCCTCAAATCTACAGAATAGGATAATGCATTTCTAGATCTCACCGGACCTATCTATGTCACTCTGTCACCTCTTAACACCTACCGGAACCAGTTTTACTTGAATGGCCACAACTTCTTTAGCTCTTCATGTGGACCTCTGAAATCTTTACTGGATCACTTTAAGACACATATCTACAAACCCTTTAAACTGTATCCTCTGATCCTCATCTTATCTTGGACTTTTACCTTACTATCTTCACTATTCTTCTCTGCTCCTGATTAAGACTAATTTTCTCAATATCCTCAGCACTCAGTTCATCCAATCCTTTTCATCAATGCAATAGGAGTATGTTGACATCAATGACAACACCGGTTAGTCCCATACTTGCAACAACTCTTTCTTGGACTATTAATTTAAGGTAGTGATGATGGTTTCAACCCTCTAAATATGAAGTTTTAGATGTCAGAAAGGAAACATTTGCATTGTAGCCCTTTGACTTTGTTGCCTTTGAGAAATCACCAGTCTAGGATTTATTTGCCCAAAGGTCAAGAAGAAAACCAAATTTAATGATAAATTATTTGAAGAAATCCATTTTATATTTTATTTTGTTTGGGTTTAGGTGTTACATGTGCTCAGATTTTACCAATTAGATAATCCAAGAATATTGCCAGTCTAGGGTTTATCTTACAAATCTTGGTACATCTATGAGAGCATTCTGCCTAGTAATGAAAAGCTATAATTATTGATTGTGAATGAGGGATACCCCCTAGGTGTTGCAAAACTTGAAGTGAAGGGGAGATAAGAGACATTCTCCCACTCTCTTGGCTAAGTCTGCCATTAAACTTGATCATAAGAAGTGGCAAATCTTTAGAGTTTAATGTGTGCAGGTTTGGGAACCAACACCTTTATTGGTGTATATTATGTAATTTTAGTTTAATCCTTTTGAATTCTACTGAACTATCTTTGATATTGAGGATAATACAATTGGTTTCATCCATTGAAGTAAATATTTTTGTTGGAACAATATTAGGATATTTGGGATCCCAAAAAAGTAGAAAATTAAAGTGCTTTATATATTTAAATCAATCATAAATGCATAGAGTGTGGGCGAATGTAAAGGAGATTGTACATCATAAATTTTGAAATATAGATTATTCTCATTAATTTTGAAATTCATTATTATAGTGCACACAAAATAGTCTCTAGTGCCAATGCTTTTGTGGTATGCTGATTAGTTTTATCCCTTACATTTCTTATCAAGATGCACGTTTCCAAAAGATGCTCTCCCAAATAGATAATCTACAAAAGTTAGGTCACTTGAAATTTTCTTATGAAGATGTTTTTAGTGCAATTGATGAATTAAATAAGAGATGATGGGGTAGTTTTTGTGAAGATTAGTAATTTACACAATGAATAATATTATAAGACTCTTAATGCTAGATGCAAGGTGGTCATGAGGTTTAATGATACTACAATCTTACTAGGATCATAGCTTCATGTTGAATCCTTGGGTTCAAATGTCTATCTTTTGAATTAATGACAAATAGAAGTTTAGAGAAACATTTCTATCTTGAAAATGATGCTTGTGAATTGGGATTGAAGAGACCATTAGGCATTGCCATGAGCATCTAGGAAGTGTGTAATTAAGTTACTTGTTCAAATAGTTAATGTAAATGATGTAGTGTCTAATACTTACATTTATGTGGCACATTGTAACTTATGAAAGAATGTGTAATGTAAATTTAATAATATAGGGTTTAATATGTTCTTCTAGGATACAATATGGATATTACCATGTACATTTAGAATTGATCTTTTTTCATTTCATCAATAATTAGAATAGAAGGAGGATAATAATATTATTATCATTCACACATGAGTGATTCCATTCTCTTTTCCTAAGTAAGATAGCATTGGAGAGATGTCAATTACATTCAGTCTCCTTAAATCTAATTACATAAGAATACAAATGATTTCCTTTCTATTTAAATGGTTTAACATCAAGGGAGATAGAGTAATTATGATACATGCACATTTATGGATCTTTAGTCTCCATAAGAAACTATTCAATTATAAAGAGGTATGAAGAGAATTTTTTACTAACATAGTAATAAGACAATTCCTTTCTCAAGGCCATTGTTAATCAAGTAAACACACACACACACACACAGACATGATTACTATGCAAACATAAGTAAATTAATGCTTGACTCATAAATAAGATAGGTGATAAGGTAAAAATGAACACTAGTCAACATTTCATTTTCTATTTCTAAACATGCATAAGTATATAGCATTAATTTAGGTCATCCATAGATACATGCTATCATGGGTGTTGTAAACTTAACACTTCATCAAAATTTAAAGTTCATTAGCAATAATTTAAGTGACATGACATGTCATGAAAGTTGATGGTAACTCAGGTATCAATGTTCCCATGTCATACAAAAGTCTTAGATATATTGTAGTATCCTCTAATTGATTGACCACACCTTCTTCATTCAAAGAAGACACTCATATCTCTCATTTACACATCATTCTACTATTACTCCTTTACATGTATGTTTCACTTGCTAAACATGAATGACCACCTTTGGCTTTTATCAAGACACTTCTTACAATGAAGGTGCCTCTATTCATGGTTCCCAAACTAGCATGTTGACTTGATTCCTAATTTATCATCTTCTACACTAAATAACTTTAATATAATAAATAATTTGTTATCTTATAGAAATTAGGGTATAATTCTTGGCATTGATTGATTGTTTAGAGTATTTTGTGTTCAATTATTTGTTCATTTGTGTTGTATAAAAAGGTCAGAGATAACAAGATTTGTGACCTTACCAAAAGGTATTTAGATCATTAAGGTTGCATATAAGTTAAATATTTTAAATAAGACTATGAATTTATTCTAACAAGTGTTACTTTTTTTTTCAACTACTAGGGATTTCATAATAAAGTTTTGGTTGAACCTTTAAATTTTATTTTAAGGACACTTCTCACTAGATGTGTTGATGTGGTGAGTTGCATTATGAGTCACACCTCCAAACCTTATTTGTAGATAGATAAGTCCATACTCTATTTCTTTTAACAAATGGAGGTCCTATGATATTCCATGTAACTGCTACATGGTTGTAAAGTTAGCTACATAGACAAATTTAGATATAGACATTTCTAATTTAAAAATTAGGTTTTGAAATAAAATTTAGGGTTTCAAATCCACATTTTAGGGTTTTTAAATATATGCTTAAGGTTTCAAAAACACATTTTAGGGTTTTAAATTAACATAATTCCAGGGTTTTAGAATAGCTATTTAGGGTTTCAAATTCACATTATAGGGTTTCAAATTACCAATCTAGGGTTTGAAAAATTTACATTTTAGGATTTAATTTCCAAACAATTTTATGGTATAAATGTTCACTAATCTAGCAGATTTTATCATATTACAATTTTTTAAAATTAAACTGCTATAAATGAAGTGATTGTTTTTCAGAAATACCTAGTAGAAAATGGCAAATTGGTGATCAATTCTCACCTTGGTTCCTATCCACATCAGTGCCACGTCCACACTGCATCTATTTGAAGCCACATGTGTGAAAATCAAGGAAAAAATGCATGGCATTTCACTTCTTTGTCATCTACTCTGTCATGCGGGCTCAAAAGGCATAGGGGTTTGGTTCACTATCGTTAAAAGTGAAATGACAACTTGAAAATGTCATTTCACTGGGCTGTTAAGACGTTTATTAAATAATAATAAAATAATACTTTGTTTGAAGGTCATCTTTAAAGACAGGTATTATTTTATTATTTTTTATATTACACTACCTTTGTTCAAAGGTCATGTATAATCTTTGTTCAAAGGTTATGATGGGTGGTCCTTCAAACGAAGGTGTTTCTCAATGTTGATGCCCATTCCACTTAAAAAATCCCGTCCCAAGTTTGGGGCTTACTATTATGAATTCATCCATAAGTATTTAGGTTGGCCTGGATCACATCCATGGCATAAGTATGGTATATATAGGAGGTAGAGGTTAGTTACTATCATCATATTGATTATGGTGTTCTTATTGAACACTATTGAAGGTATACCCCTCTAAGTAAATTTGGAGGTTTCCCCATTAAAGTGACATATTATTATCATGTGTTTGTAGAATATTTACTATTAGATTCTTTTATTGTGCAAGTTATTTCATTACAGGTGGTATCAGAACATGATATTGGCACTATGAAGGCAAGAAACAAGGCATTGTTTTAAATTTCAGGGGCCATTTTGGGAAGCACATACCTCTTTCATTTTGGTGAATCTTTTCATGGTTTTTGGAGGGTTTTTCAAGGATGTGTTGAAGCTAATGCATTCTAGAGTTGAGGTCAATTCAAACATAATTAATGGAATTATTGTAGAATTAGGGTTTCCCCCATTTTCACTCCTAGGTTTGAAATTCAGAGAATTTTTTCCTTATTTTTAGAGGGTTAAACAAGAGATAATTACGACACCTAAAGTATTCATTTGGAGGAATTTGGTTCATATTTGAGAAAGTTATTGCAAAATCAGGGTTTCCACCAAGTTCACTCTCAAGGATGTAAATCAACAAATTTCTTGGAGGTTTTTTTTGAAAGGTGAGATCTAGGCCCAAGTAAGTTACAATAAAAAATTTAGATAATTTGGATTTGTTTTGTGTGATTTATTGCAAAAAAAAAATCCATAATGGTGGGATCTTCCATAAGAGGCAAAAAAATACATTCACTCCTAGAAGGACTTATGATAAAGATAATTTCCATTAGTGGAAGAGAGGGGAAATAGAACCATTGATATTATAAAAAGAAGAAACTAACAAGATGAAGAATGAAATATTGTTAATTATGATTGAGTGATTGCAAGGGGTGGCTAAGACAAGCGATATCAAGAAAATGATGGAGAAATTTTTTATGGCAAACATCCTGTAGATTCCAAACATATGGAGTCACAAAACAAGACTTGGGAGGAAGAGGAGTCTCCTAAGGGTAAGGATGCTTTTTGGGTTTGAATCAGACTTGAAGATGGATCCTCACCTAAATAATTCAATGGCTAGCACTCATATGAGATCTTAGAACTTGTTACAAAGGAAGAATATGCAAGTAGAAGAAGAAAAAGAAGTAGCAAAAGAAGATGAAAAAGAAGAATAAGAAAAGAAGAAAACTAAGAAGTAGAAGAACAAGAACAAGAAGTAGAAGGAGAAGGAGAAGGAGAAGAAGGAGGAGGGAGAAGAAGAGGAGAAAGAGAAGAAGTAGAGGAAAAAGGAGAAGTAAAACCAATAACATCTTTCCATGCATTGTCACTACTTGGAGAAATTTAAAAATGGTTGCTTCCTAAAGGAGATTCTAGTTAGGACATTCAATCAATGCTAGGGTACCATCTACCATCTTTCATCTCTTCATCAAAGGTACACAAAAAGGTTAGAGAAATGGAAGAAAAAATCAACACCTACATGAGTTACCATCTAGTCTAAAGGAGAAAAAGGAAAAGGTACAATACAAAATGAAGAGGCAAGTTGCTTGATACAAAATTCTAACATAGACAATGCTACCTAAGCTAGATGTAGAGAGAAAATGCATCTTGAAGTTGAAGTTAATTTTCTAGACACATAGGAAGAAGATGAAGAGATGAAAAATCTCAAATTACCTCATTAAATGGAAATATTTTCTAGTCAAATTTAGCACATGGGAAGATGAAGATTTTATGAAATCACAATTGATTAGCCTTAAGGACAATTGTTTTGTAAAGATAGGGGACATGCAATGTGCCTAATCATATAGTGTGTAATGGTTACGAGTAGTCAATTTGTGGCTACCTTAACTCTTATTTAAGTTATATAATCCTTAATATAGTCTTATATAGGTAGTTTGTTTGGCCTAGGTTCCATCCATGGCATAAGTATGGTATAATAGGAGGTACAAAGGTTAGTTATTATCATCATATTGAGTATTGTGTTTTTATTTAATACTATTGGAGGTATCCCCCTTGAAGTGGATTAGGCGGTTTCCCCCTTGGAGTGGTATATTATGTTTTTTTTGTAAACAAAAGTGGCAAGCCACTATAATTATATATTGATAAAAAAGTTACAAAAAGCTGGTTCGATAGAGCATACCGGTAGGAAAGAGCCAACAAGAAAACCTCCAGTTATAGCTCAAAAATTACAAATTCCCACAATAGGTTTACAAATTCATAACAGAGGGGAAGTAGAATAAGACAAAAAAGTTATAAAATTTGCCCCCAGAAATACCACAAAAAAGAAAGGATTTAAAAATATCCCTCGTAGCATCAGCTGAGTGAGAATAAAAACTTCTATAGATAACATCTCCACAGAACTAAACAAAACTATATAGGGGAAGCCTTCACCAAAAAATTACATAACCAGTGAATAGAAGTAAGCAAACAGTCTAGCCAGCAACTGGAGCATTGAGATCTTGTAACAAGACAATACCCTCAACAGCATCTGGTTCAACTGGAGACCCAGGAGGAGGAGAAATTTGAGGATGATATTGAATTAAAAAGAGTAGAGCATGGAACTTCTCCTCCACCTAATTCACCAGAAAATCACCCAACTCAGCTCTATGTGCATGCAGAGGAATACTCAACAGATCCTCATTCTCAAGACGGATGGATGAACCAAAGGCATTGAAGTTGTAGTTATGAGCAGGAGAGTGGAGAATATTGCATTTAGAGAACAAACCACCAATTAAAGCACCTGACTTAAACAAATCATAGTTTTTAAAAGCATCTTGTAGCACCTCATCTGTATACAGAAAATGATGAACAAACTTTTCAATTAATTGTCTTACCACTGAGGAATCCTAGACCAAGTCCATCACATTAGAAGTGAACATAGATAAGATCTAAGAGGGGTAAAGAGACTGCACATGAGAGTCCAACAATTCAATCCCAACCACCTCCCATATCGCTTCCTCAGAATCTTGATTATTTATAGCAAACATAGTAGCTAAACCTTTAGAATTAACACTGCAAAAAAAAGCCATTTCCCATTTCTGCACAGGAAAATGAAGCGTTCGATTCAATTAGATCTCCATCAATTAAGCTTAGAAACAAAGGATGAGAAAACCAAACACTGAGTGAGGTTAAATAGACTAAGAGACTTCAGAGTTTAATGTGAATCATCATTGCAAATCCTTTCGGCTCATGTAGAATTCAGCGATGTGAAGTGAGGTACTTAAAAATTGGATTCAGTGTAGTTTATCCTGCTGTCAAAGGAGCACACATGCCACCAATATCATAAACCAATTAAATCACACGTATAAACAACATAACACCATCGAAGGATAAGAGATGAGATGGAGATGTTAGGATCATGCTACATTTACAATCATGCTTGACAAGTACTAGAATCTTTTTTAATCAAACTTAAGATGTTAGGATAACCTTTAATATCCCCACTATCTATAATTAAACAATCTACCTCTAAATCAAAGGCCAAATTAGCTAGAGCGTCAGCGAAATGATTGTCTTCTCTATAACAATCCAAAATAATGAAATTATCAAAAAATTCCATCAAGTCTCAGGCCTCTTCTAAAATATAATTAATCTTCCAATTCAAGGCAACATTCTTCTTCAAAGCATTAATAATAACCAAAGAGTCCCCTTCTATATGAAGGTTAACAATCTTCAACTACTTAGCTAATTTCAAACCTTCAACCAGAGCCAAAGCCTCAGCTAAATTATTAGTAATTTCATATAATTTCATAGAAAAGGCTAATAAAAGATCCCCTAAAATTCCTCTTAAAGCCCCTCCATGTGATGCAGGACCTGGGTTACCTCGCGAAGCACCATCAAAATTAAGCTTAGTATAGCCTTGAACAGGAGGCACCCAACTAATAAGACTTCTATCAACTTTAATGTTGGAAGAGATACCTAAGTCTGGCAAAGGCTTTAAAAACTTCCAAGATTTCAAAAGCGGATCATCCCAAGAGGAAAAATTTAAATTTAAAGATCCCTTCCTTTGTAAATTGCTCATTACCACTTCAGATATAGACTTCTCAATCGTTGATAGAATAAATTCAAAAGTATAAGATTCTTTTCTAAAAATCCTCTGATTTCTTTCTAACCATAAATTCCAAATCACAATAGAAGGAGAGACTAACCAGATAGAAGAAAAAGTGGAACCTTTGTAGAGTATAGGCCAGCTCCAAAACAAGTTCAAAATAGAGTTAGGTAAGGGAGCAAACCAATTAAGTTTTGAAAATAACCAATACCAACAAGAAGTAGCAAAAGGACAAAGCATTAAAAGATGATTAGGATCCTCATCACAAATACCACAGAATACACACTTAAAAGGTTTTGCTAAGCCAAGTTTTGTAAGCTGTTGACTAGTCAAGATTTTCCCCTGAAGAGCCAACCAAGCAAAAGCACCCGCTTTAGGAAAGCAACTAACATTCCAACACAGAGAAAAAGGCCAATCCAACATCTGACTTCCCTATTTAAGAACCAAGGATATATACCCATCATGAACAAAATAAGAACCATTATTTGCAAAAGTCCACATTAATTCATCAGCTTTATCAGAAAAATAAACCTTCCTCTTTTGAAGCTGAAAGGAAAGTAAATTTTTTTTATTCTTGAGGAAAATCACAATGCTGAAAATCTTTCCATACCATAGAGGAAAATGAACCATCCCTAATAACTAAAAAATAGTCTCTCATTTTACTCCCCCAGTTAAGTAAAAGATAATTTCTAGCCTGATCCAAACCATCACAAAGAGAAAGAGGGGGAGAATCATTCCAAGAATCCTCTGAAAAATTAGCCTTAGAACCATTAAAAACCTTCCAAGAAAGATTAGGAAGAATAATCCCCCTACAGTTTACTAAAAAGTTCCACATACTCCCTTTAGGAGGATTCTCAACTGTGAAAATTCTTTTAGGGTCAAGAGAGTCCAAATACTTATATTGCATAAGTTTACACCATTTTAATTGAGGTTTGGAATAAAGTTTCCAAGCCAACTTAGCACCCAAAGACTTATTTTGAGATTCTAACCCATGAATACTTGCTCCCCCTAAAGATTTAGGGATACAATCCTTATCCCAAGAGATTAAGGGAATCTTATTACTAACTTCTAAACTTCCATTCCAAAGAAAGGACCTAAGAGATTTTTGAATATCATCAATAATACCTTTAGGAATTTGCAAGACTGAGAGCATGCAAATTGGAAGAGCAGACAGAACTAACTTAAGAAGGGTAATCTTTCTAGATAAAGTAAGCCATCTACCCTTCCATAGGGCAATTTTATTATGAATTGACTTAGAAATCTTTGCCCAAAAAGACTTCCTATTAGGTCCAAAAAATAAAGGGATGCCTAAATATTGGCTAGGTAATGATCCCAGTTTATATTTCAAAAGAGAAATGATTCTAGACTGAATACTTGCCTTAGTATTAAAGAATTTTTTTTTTACTTTTCCAAATTAACCTCCTAATTGGAAACAACACAATAATTTGAAACTGTGTTCTGAATGCATTTAGCCTCACTAAGAGAAGGAAAACCAAACAATAAAGTATCATCTACAAAAAGAGTATGAGTAAAGGGAAAAGGCACCCGAGGAATCGCAATACCCTTCCAATTAGAAAGTTGACCTTGATATGAAATAGACCGACTAAGAGCATCAGCCATCAAAATAAAGAGATAAGGAGAAAGAGGATCCCCTTGTTTGACACCTTGAGAAACTTGCAAAAAATTAGAAGGACTTCCGTTTAGGACTACTAATCTTACTTTTGAAATACAAGACTAGATCCATTTACACCATTTCTTTGAAAAACCAAACTTCTCAAGAACTTTCATCAAGAAATCCCAAAAAACTATGTTGTATGCTTTCTTCATGTCTAATTTTAAAACCATGGCTGGAAGTTTAAAATCCCTAATAGAATGAAGAACTTCATGAGCTATCAAAGCTCCATCTGCTATCTCTTTTCCTGGAACAAATCCTCCTTGTTCATCAGAAATTAATTTCAGAATTAAAGAGGCCAATCTAATAGTAATAGCTTTAGTAAAAATTTTATACAAGGTGTTACACAAAGAAATAGGCCTAAATTGAGCAAAAGAAGTTCGAGAACTGACTTTTGGAATAAGGGCTATAAAATTAGAATTCATTTCTCTTAATATATTACTGTTCTTTCTTGACTCTTCCAAAGCAAGCCAAACATCTCTTCCTACTATGTCCCAGCATTTCTAGAAAAATAATGGAGTAAAACTGTCTGGACCTGGGGCCTTATCTGGATCCAAAGAGAAAACAACACCCCTAACTTCTTCAAGGGTAAATTATTTTAGTAACATAAGATTATCATCTTCTTCTACCAATCAAGGAATACTACTCAATAAAGAATTACACTGCTCTTTTGAAAATGAAGAAATATTATTTGATAGAAGAGAAGAGAAGAAGGAAACAACCTCTTTTTGAATATCTCCAAAATCAAACAGAACATTTCCCTCCTTATTTTGAATCAGCTGAATTTTATTTACATGCCTATTCATTTTAACAGAAGCATTAAAGAGTTTAGTATTTCTATCTCCTGCCTGTAACCAACTTTCTCTAGACTTTTGTCTCCAAAAGATCTCTTCTCTCAAAAGAATTTCCTCCAATTCAGACTACAAATTTTTTTGACTTTCAAACAAGTAGTTATCCATTCCTTGATTAATGATTTGCTGATTAATGAATTGAAGTTTGTCTGAAATGATTTCCTTCTCTTGAAAAATGTTTTTGAAATGAGAAATATTCTAAATTCTAATTTTTCCTTTAAGCAGGTGAAGTTTCCTGCAAAGCTATAACATTCTAGAACCCTTAATTAAAGGAAGGGACACCCACCATGATTTAATCAAAGGAACAAAATCAGAATCATAGAAACACATTGCTTCTAGTCTAAAAGGTTTCTTAGTGCCTTGAAAAACTTCCACAAAATCTAGATTTAATTGAATAGGAAAATGATTAGACCCTGAAAAAGAAAGAATCGAAGAAGAAAAAGAGCACTTCTGAAAGAGCCAAGAGGAGGAAAGAAGGAATCTATCCAATCTTTCTGCTATCTGCAAAAAACCTTTCCTTCTATTAGACCAAGAAAATTTACCATTAATGGGAATTGAATCAACGAGACCATTATTCAAAACAAAATCAGAAAAATCTGCCATGGTCTTTAAGGGAGGAGTTATCCCCCCTGATTTTTCCTCTAAATTCAAGATGGCATTGAAATCTCCTCCAAGAATCAATTTCTCATGCTGAAGATCTTGTAAAATGACACTTAAAAAATCCCAAAGCCTTTTTTTATTTATAGTAGCAGTTGGACCATACACATTAATTATCCAAAAAGTTTCTAGACCATAATGAATTTCCACTAGTAGACAGTTGGAAGCTGTAGTAACAACTTGAACATCCACTAACAGTTTATTCCAAAGAAGAGCCAAACCACCTGAAGCTCCAGAGGCTGCCACAGCAGAGAAATTCCATTTTTTCCATTTGCTAAAAAAGTTTTCTGCTAAAGATGAAGAGAGTTTAGTTTCTTGAAGGAATACTAGATCAACACCTGATAAATCCAACTGATGTTTTATCAGGCATCTTTTGTTAGGGGTATTGATACCCCTAACATTCCAAGTTAAGATTTTCATTGGACTTGAGGAGAGCAACAGGCTCTCACCACTGAAGATCTAGTTAACATTTTTTCAAAAGTTGACTAAACTCCTGCTTGAATTTTTTCTTTTGTGACCTTGGTTTTAGGCTTTCTACCCTAAGGCTTAGCAGGAGGAGAGGGAGTACATTTTTCCTCTAAGGGAGTTTGTGAAATCAAGGAAAGAACATCACTTCCTTCGACAATTTCCTCAGCCATTACTTCATTAGCTATTTTATTAATAAATTCCTCCCCAACTTTCGAAATGACTGCCTCAATGAACTTTTTAGCCTCCTCTAGAGGGAAGGAATCCTTAAATTCCCCTAAAGTAAGATCAACAAAAGAGACTAAAGAATCCTTAGTTACTACATTAGACTCCAAAAGCAAAGGATCCGAGGCAAGGGTAGCATAATCTGAAGGATTAGGGATTGAATCAAGATTTACATTATCTTGATCTACCAATGCGGGAACTTGTGTAGAGGAAATAGCATTACTATCCAAACCAGAAGAAGGATTAACAAGATAATTAAAAGACAACTTGTTTTCCTCAGACCCAAGATTCCCCTCATCTAGAGAAGGAGAAACCACATTAGGACAATCCAAACCCAAAACTCCTTTGTTCCCAATGTCAAAAAATGGACTCTTTAAAGCTCTGCTCAGTTGAAAGCATAGGACATTCCCTAACTGTTTCAGATTCTTGAAGATTGAAAAATGAATTAGAAGGATGATCATTTTCCAAACAATTTGATTTAGTTGAAATTGAATCCAGACAAGCATCATTATGTTTAGAAAATAAAGCAGGAATTTTTTTTTAAACCCCCCATTCCTCAGCATTACCCAAATTATCAAAATTTAAAATAGTCCGAGGATCTTCGAAAACAAGATTCTGGATCCAAGTAGTCTTAGAAGTTTTCAAAATCACAGAACAAGGAAGAGGAAAGAAAGTGTTCATGATCACACACATTCTTACTGGAAGACTAGGGTTTTTGTAACTCAACATATCATGATTTACAAAAAACCCCACTCTTTTAGCAATAAATTTTAGAACACCCAAATCTTGATATTCCAAATGTAAATTAGGGAAGCTAATCCAGAAAGGAAAATAATTATTTAAATTAGCTTGAGGATCAAAATTAGGAATCCATTCTTGTAAATAGATTCGTTTACCTTTGTAAAACCAAGATTTTACTTTCAAAATGTTGTCTCTTGCTTCCTTATTTGAGAAAATAACTATAAAAAACCCTAAACCCTTGTCCAATAACCAAAAATTGGAAACTTCGCACCAATTAATATAAACCCAAGATTCCAATAAATGAGCTTCATCAGTAAAATTCCAAATCTTACCTATTACCGCATGCTAGCTTAGATCTAAGACATGAGGACGAATAAGGTCTTCAGGAACCTGGATCTTAATTTCCTTAGATATAGTCGTTACAACAGAATCCTTACTTGTAGATTTTTCTCTTGGTACCCAAATTTGTTTAGGAGCTTTCACAAATTTAAATTCTTGGTATGACCTTCCAAACCCCCTGAATCTAGAATTAAAACCTTTCTATCCTTGCGAGAGATGTCTTGGCAAAAAGTCTTCATTTCCTAAATGCTTGAAAACCCTATCTCCTCCCGCTAAAAAATCTGCAAAAAGACTCTCTTGAGACCGTAACGGTCTCCTTGACCTAACTACAAAATTTCACAATATCATTTCGCATAGTTCACAATATTATAAGTGATTTAAATGTTACCATATTATAGTGGCATATTATTATCAAGCAATTGAAACATATTTACTAAATATTATATTCTTCTATTGTGGAAATTGTTTCATTACACAGATGTCAAGGAGTTCATTCAAATTGTAAATAAGGAAGGAGATACGACACATTCGGCCACATGTATAGTTCATAGTGGTATTGTGCAAGTTGCTACCTTCCCAGTATCTATGTAGTCTCTTGAGTTGGTAATGTCATGTGCTCAATATTATGACCTTGATAAGAGGAAAATATATGGGCTAGCAAATGAACTCATTTTTTATCTCTCTTGAACAATCGAAGAGGCATTTGGTTTTCTCACATATGACAAATATACTCTGATCATAATCAAATATGCTATTGAATATTATGATAAATACATAATTACTTATGTTAGGTGTATCAATGATAATTGATTGATTAAGAAAATAATAGCTATCACAAGGATGTGAAAGAATTTACACAAAAGTGAATTCGTTGAAGATATAAATGATTTGATTACTTTGTTAAAAAATAGTTGGCAATCTAATGACCAAAGAGTTCAATCCATGGATGTGCTACTTCATGCTTACCATCATGGAAGACAAGAACATAATTGATTGGGGGACAATAATTAGTAACCACCTCCATTAACAACTCACTAAAGTGTGGGAAAATAAATGTTTCTTTATAACTTCCTATTCAGTATAATTGTTAGCAATAAGGGAAAGGTTTCTTGGATTGAACAAGGTGGGAATCATGGGTCAAAGAGAAGAAATAATATGAACATTATCACCTATTATATATGAAGGAGAGCCTAAAGAATTAAAATCAGGTAAATGATGCTTCCATTTTTTACTTGATTAGGTTTATGGAAAATTATTTCAATAAGATAATTTCCTCAGAGGTCGCTACCACAATTTTGACTTGGTGAAATTAGTTCATCCAATTCTCCACTTCAACTTACATAAGATGTGGAGGATTTTCAAGTGCTTCTTACAAATTGTCCAAATATCCTATCAACAATATTATTCTCTTGGATCTATGCAAGTAGTTATGTGAGGTACACAAGTTACTCTTAGGTTAAAAAAATAAGTGTTTAATATCATATATATATATATATATGCTTAGTCTTTATCTTTATATCTCAATGCTAAAAATAATGAAACAACAATGACATAGATCAATATAAATTTATATGAAGCAAGGAAGAACTTTGATCTAAGGGGAAATAATGAGAATCTAGTTAAACCTTTGTATAAGCATCAATTTGACCTTAACAATTCTAGGAAGATTGTATATGTGAACATGAGGTCAGAAAGAGTAACTACCCTCACTTGATAGCTTTCTAGATCAAGGAATTTGATGTTCGAAGAGTTTCTAAAGGTATATATAATGATGGTAAAGAACACATGTTGTAGTTACAAGAAGATTAAACTAGCTATATAAGAAAGTATTCCAAGAGGTGGGCAAAGGCAGAAGGAAACATCAAAGAAAGATAAAACTTTAAAGCCTCAAAAAATAATAATTGCTTCCTTCCAAACACACACACACACAAGGTTTTCCTACTAAAAGAGTGATTGTTGAATAAAATGAGCCTCTAGAGGATCAAGAATGAGAAATAATATAAATCTTATATTCAAATTTAAAGGTACAAAGGAACAAGTAAATAACATGCATGATACTACCATAATGTCCCTTAATTCAACTATTCACCCTCTTATATAGCCTTCTCCTCATTATCAACCATTTTCTCCCCTACCACAAATGTTGCATCTACCCAACAAAATGTCCTAAAACAAATACAACCTCCTCTTCAACATTTTATCTCTTTGCCTTCCCAAAAGGAACTATATCAAAAAGAGGACTATAGCTTGGAGACAAGAATAGATACAAAGAAACCCCTAGTCTATGATGAGATTGCTCACCAAAAATAGAATCACATTCCTCAACAATCTAATGTTCATGAGAAGAGCCCTTCTCCTCACAAGTCTCTTTCTCTTGATAAGGGTCCTTCTCTGCAAAGGACCCCATTACAAGAAAAATCTCCTAGTCATGTGCCTTCATCCCCTGCAAACTCTCCATTGCAACACACATCTCCACCCCCTTTGCCTCCACCTCAATGTACACTAGAGAAAAATACCCTTCATGGTGAACCATCTCAATAGTGGGATGAATCAAAGATGAGTGATGCCTTAGAAACACTCTAAATAAACAAAAAGAGATAAATAGTATTTTCCACTGATGATTTATTGGCCTTAGTCTCATTATTCAAAACTCAACATTGTCATAAGAATAGGATTATTCTTTGTTCTAATAGTGTAGATGCTCAAGGAGACAAAACTGTATTGCCACTTTGATTTGTGAGAAGAAAGAAAAATAAATGCAATCCTTTAACTACCAAATAAATATGTTGAACTTGGGTCACCAAACAAGAGAGGTAGAAAAGGATAATGTGTAGATTGCTATAATTGATATGCTGAAGATTGGGTAAATATGCACAAACCAAGGAATATTTGAAAGCACAAGTAGGTCAATTAACTATCAACATATGATATCTAGTTAGTCCAATTGATTCTCTTACACAAATGCCACCTTGTTATGCTTCTTTGCATACAACTTTGTTAGCAATAGGTGGAATTGGAGGAATTATACAAGCTACTTATGTGTGGAAGGACTCTCTACTTCTGTAATGTACAAATATTATGAAAGAATCTATCAAATTGTACCATAAGATTAAAGAAAATATTAGCTCAATGGAGAATTTAAAACCTAAAATTAATGTTCAAAGAATCATTGGTATTAGATGACATCTTGCCCCATCTATAGGGAATGACTAAAATGAAATCTTCTAACCTTGTGACAAATGGTATTCTTGATAGAGCTAATTAAAGGATTTTGTTAGAATGGTACAAGTCCACCATGTGGAGGATTAAAATTCATTGGGAATGTGGGAAAAAAATTGATAAGGTTAAGGATCCCAACATTGGTTACAATCCGAGCCTTAATTGAGGTGACCCCTTGCTCATTCTTTAATACAAAAATTTGTAAATTCTAATAAATTAATTATTGAATAGTTATCAAAACAAATAAAAGATTGCACTAAAAAGATACAAATTAATAATCTTATAAGGATGAAGAATTTGTTTGAAACGTTAGAACAATAGTTATAGTCAACACATTGTAAAGTTCCTAGAAAGATCTTTCATGCAGTCATATCAAGACATATGCACTACCAATACTCAAATAGGTTGAATATGAATATAGTGAAAGAGGCTTTTGATAGTTTACATGATTTTTTACATAATGATCATTTGGAAGAAGAATAAGATACCAGACATATTGAGAGTGATAACAAAAAAGAGAAACAAACATGAAGATACGTGGCAATGATTTGCATTTCAATTTTAGTCTCAATTGTAATGATTAAATATTTCATACAACATTAATACTTTGTAATTTAATATTTCATGTTCAATTGTTGTACATTTATTTTGAGGGAAAAATATATATTTTTAATATTACTTTATCTCCCTAGTGTTGTAAAAAGGGAAATTATATAGGCAGTTAGGGGAAGTTGTGACACGAGGTCTAAGAATTGACCATTTGGGGATGAGAAATGGGCTTTCTTGCTTTTAGACAATTTTGGAAAACTTTGTAAAGATTGTATCTAGGGGAAAGACATTGAAATTTGAACATTTTTGTAAGATAAATAAATTATGAATCTAAACTCTATGTTTCATTCATATATGTTGTCATAATTTTTCTTATGTCAAGTATGACATGTCTATTATTTTTCAAAATGTTTTATCTATAATTTGTAAAGTTAATCATTTATATTGTTTAGATCTTTCTATAAATTTTATGTGGGATGAATCAAGGACCTGAATATCTTGGTTAATTCTACAACTCATCTTTTCCTTCACTTACATCATTTCTATTTTTCATAAAATTATCAAAACCCAAATGCAACTCTATAAAGTGTACAACTTTTGTGTAATTTTAAAATTTGGCTTCTAATAAGGAAGCCTCACCATCTTGAGGAGGGATTTTTATCCCAATAACCATTGTGAATTGGAAAATAAAAATCTATAATTTACCAACACACACATAGAGAGCTATATAGATAGGTAGTTATGAGAGAGAAGAATAAGAATGAGATATGTGTAATAGAAGAGAGAATTGTGATATGAATGAGAAGATGTATATATGCGAAAGGTATATGAATGTAAAAACATGATGAATGCATGAGATTTATTCTACTTTATGTCATGCCCACAATTCCCATGCGGTCACGACACACATCACATGTGTCATGTCCACATTTGTCATGTGGTCATGACACGAAATATTAAAAAAATTTCCACTCTTCCCTAGAAACCCCCTCGCACACGTAAGTGTGCTCGGTGGCATACACTTAAGGTGCAAACAATACAGGTTAAAGCAGGACATATTACACACATGTTCGCATACCAATTGCAAGAAGGCCATAAAGGGGGTCATCGTGACATGGTTAACGTCGCCAATAGGGTAAAATTTTAGTAACCTAACTAAACCCTAAATTCCAGGAAAATCTAGTAGCATAACACCTCATAGGCGTGAGTAGGGTTTATTGTACTATCACTAAATCTGATCAAGAGGTTTCTTGATTTGGGTTAATAAATTTCTTACATCTCACTATTTGCATTGGAATACAATTGATTAAGTTAATTGAACATTTTTCAACAAAGTCCGATCATCTACTCTCCTTCACGTTTTCTAAAATTTAATATTAATTTGTTCTCCTTCACATTTTCTAAATTTTAAACATTTTTCAACCAAGTCCGAACATTTGTTCTCCTTCACATTTTCTGAAATTTAATATTAATTTGTTCTCCTTCATGTTTTCTGAATTTTAAACATTTTTCAACAAAGTCCGAACATTTGTTCTCCTTCACATTTTCTGAAATTTAATATTAATTTGTTCTCCTTCATGTTTCCTAAATTTTAAACATTTTTCAACAAAGTCTGAACATTTGTTCTCCTTCACATTTTCAAGGATTTATGATTAATCTGCTCTCCTTCACGTTTTCTATCAATCAGAGTTATCTCTGCATCAGATACATTATTCCTAATTTCTTGGTAGACCAGATCTCAGAATCAGGATTAACTAACTTCATTTGATGAAGTTTACTAGGTTTGCGTTTAGGTCTCAAACAACGCCTACTTAACTTCTGTAATTAACTTTTCTCAAATGATTAAAAAGAACATTAAATTTTAATTAATTCTTTTAGCCCTAAATTGAACTCATGCATTTTCTCCTCTTTGTTTTCACATTTATCTTTCTTTCTCTTTTTCTCTCTTTTTTCTTATTTTCTCAATTGGTCATTTTCTCATTTTGATTTCAGGTTAAAATGGCCACTTATGAAGTGCATAAGATGGCTTCGTATAATTAAAAATAAATTAGAATATATACACATAGATATATATATATATATATATACATAGATAGATATATATATATATACATATATATATACACATATATATATATATACATATATATATATATATATATTCTTATTAATTAATTGTTGTTTCTAGGGTTTCTTTTATATATATATTATTGTATTAATGAATTAGGTTTTTTCTTTATAAATAGATGTATATGTTTATTCTCTAGTTTTCATTTGTGATAAAATTGAAACCCTAGTTCTTTTTTTTTGTTTGGCTTCCATTACAAAATTATTAAAGCCCTAAATTATTTTTTTGTTTGATGTTTATTTTGTGTTGCAGGGCTGTGGGGATATGGCGGCGGTGATGGGAGGAAGGTTCACAGAGTGGTGGAGTACTGAGAAGGGAGCGGTGGTTTAATGAAGGGAAGCCGCAAAGGGGGTTCAAAGACCATGGGGCAAAGGAACAGGTGGCGGGAAGAGAGGGTACGGATGGTGGTTGGGACTATGGCCGCAGGGGAGGAAGAGGTCGCGGGGATGTCAGAGTGGACCACACAGAGGGGGCCGTGAGGGAAAAAAATGTAGCAAGGAGTGTGGGGAGGGGGACAGAGCCCCCACCCACATCCCATTCAATGGGGTTTGGGTGGGGGCTCCGCCCCCCTCCCCACACCCAAAGTCACAATAGTAACGGCGGAGGGGGGGTTCAAACCCCCCCCATATGTAACATTTTTTTCTCCTTGTATAAATTGTGGACTGTAAGGTAATACAATCACTTACTAATTTCTAAGGCTCTAATTTATGTTCATTTAATTTAATTTATTTTATTTAAAATATACATAATTATATATATTTATGATATACACACAGATCATTTTTACAGTCCCACTAAAAAATACAGTTTAATTAATATAAGAAATTTAACCATATATATAAAGAAATCTCATGTGTATTAAACGAAATAATAAAATCAATTTTCTATTTTAAATCATGTAACACATTCATTTAAAAAAAACACACACATTAAATATAAATATATATATTTTTTAAACTATATTTTTCCTTCAATTTACTTATAAACTTTCTTTTTAAACAATAAGCAAGGTATGTATTTTGTATATTTGAAATTGTCTTAATAAGGCAAGGAGCTCATTTATAAATATATGATTTATATGATTTATATTTACACATTTTTGAAGGGAAGAAATAAATATATTTACAAATAATTAAAAATCTCTAATGCATAACTACAACCAATTTTCATTTCTTCCAAATAACAAATTATAATTTCTTATTTACCACAACAACAAAATCACAACATAACAAATTGACAATACAATATGACATATAGTGCAATAGGTTATAAACAAATTTTCTTCAATTCATCCTTTTGAAGGATAAGAATTAAACAACAATTTACAACTTTAATTTACAAGTAAATAGCATACACAAAACTATCAAAAAAAAATATAAGTTTTTACAACATGAGAGAGAGAGAGAGAACCATGTTCTCCTCTTGGACTACAACCAAAGATGAGATATCTAAGTAGGCCAAGCTCTTCTCAAGAGCTTAAAGAGTAAAGGAAAATAAAATATTTCTCCAAGAACAAGGAGTTTCTTCAACTTCACACTAAGCTCCAATGAACCTGCATATCACACAAAGGGGAAAGAAAACCACACATCTTGCTCTCCTCCCTACTGTAGATCCACAAGAGGGTCACCCCTGAGCTAGGGAGGTCATCCACACACCTAAGGTCTCATTCCACTTCACAATAAGGCACACAAACCTCCAAACACAACATTACACCCATAGATAATTCACAACACATGAACTCAACCAAGGTGAGTTCAAAGGGGTATGGGAGTGGACACACTCAACTCAAGAGTGCCACTCCTACAAAATATCCCAACACAATTACTCTTATGGCCTCAAGCCAACACATTTGACAAAATTTTTAGAAGTTTCCATATTTTGGCTCTCAAGCCATGTATCAAATTGCTCAAAATCACATAAAAAATTCCCCTCAAGGTTTACAACACCCCAAAACAAGGTAATGACCCCAAGGAGGATAACTCCTCCCCTACCCCACACTTGTTAGGAATCTTCTCCCAAGTGGGAGAGGCTCTTACAACACCCAACCAAATTTTTCCACAATAACAATAAAACTCAAGGAAGTAAAACACACACATATGCATCATGCAAGCAACTAAAATACAAAAGGAAGGCCTTAGCCTTGAAGACCAACCTTTAAAAGCCCTATTATGGAAGAAAGTTGATGTAGAGCTTATCCAAATTTCCCTCCAACATAAGCCACCAAACTCCCTCTATCTTCTTTCCCCAAAATCAATTTCAAACAATTAAAATTCTCAAAAATTCAACAACCTCTCACCCTATCCCAAGTGGGATTAACATAAGCCCAACCCATGAGTTTAGAGGAATGGGGAGGTGACACTTGTCACCTCCTCACTCTTCCTCCCGAGTACAAGCATGTCCCAAGGGTTGGGTGTTGACACATGTGACTCACCCATCCCCAAGTCTCCCTCACCCCTTACCACATGTCCTCTCTCCAACATATGGGAGAGAAAAGGGGAGTTAAAGAGGGAAAGGGTGACATGTGTCCCCTTCGTTTCCTCTCAAGAAGGACCACACAACTCCATGGGTACTCTCAGCAATTTAGAGAGACTTGAAGTCAATTCCTCCATAATTGGTGGGTCTTTGAGTCATCTCCAACCTTGGGAAATGAAAAGGGATGGGGTTGAGTGTTGGTACCACTCATCCTCTCCCTCCCATGCCTCCAAATTCGTCACTTAACTTTAGTGTGAAGTTAAGGTGACCATATGGAGGTTTATCAAGGGTTACCCAAGTCAAAAGGGACCCTAGACCCATGGGGTATAACCCAAGGTCAAGTTTAGCCTAGTTAGAGCACCTAGGGTCAAGGTAAAACACATGAAAAGGGTCTCCAAAAATTTAACATTTAAAAAATGTAATTCAAAGACAATATTTACAACACAAATTATAATTTAAATTAAAAGAGGGTAGACTTAACCCAATTAACCACATGCAAATTAACATTACAACATTTCACCATATACAGAGTTGATCTTAGTTCCTCGTGGAACTGGATCGGTTTGACAAGGAATTACAACATCAAGTTTGGGATGATCTCCAGTATCTGTGGCTAGTTAGAAATACCTACACACTCAATTGTAAAGTTAATTCCACATATAAATATAATAGCCGAAGCAAATTAAAACATACTTAAAACATACACTCGCATAGAATATCACAAGTTCACATAAGCATAAGAGAAATCACATTACACTTAAGTTCTAATTTTTGCATTTCAAACATCCATTCTCAAGATTGAATCTCAAAATAATTTTCTATCCAACATCACCCAATTAGTTTTCCCTTAATAATAAGCATTTATCTAACATCACCCAATTTGTTTTCTCTTAATATACAGTATCTATCTAACATCACCCAATTTGTTTTCTTTTAACATTAAATATAAACCAATTTCTATCTAACATCACCCAATTAGTTTTCCTTTAACATTATAATATAAACCAATTTCTATCTAACATCACCCAATTAGTTTTCCTTTAACATCATAATATAAACCAATTTCGATCTAACATCACCCAATTAGTTTTCCTTTAATATAAAGCATCTATCTAAGATCACTCAATTTATTTTCTCATAATATAAAGCATCTATCTAACATCACCCAATTAGTTTTCCTATAACATCATAAAGTCTAATAGTTCAATAATTCAGGATCAGCAATCCCACAAGTCTAAATGTACCAGCAACAATAAAGTAAATAGTCAAAGGAACGGGAATGAAAAAGGTAGGCCTCACATCCTCCCCCCTAAGACTGTACTTCCTCCTAGAAGTCGTCAAAGAGATGAGGATAAGGAGTCCTCAATCTCGCTGCATCCTCCCATGTCGTAGTGAACTCGTCATAGATGTCCCACTAGACTCTAACCTGGTCTAGCTCTCGACCTCGAAGGCCTAGTGTCTGACGAGCTAATATGTAAATTAACTCCAAAGCCAACTGTTCTTTCACCTTTACTCATAGTTTTAATAGCAGGGGCCTAGAAATTAGCCTGGTGATTATCAACCACTGCAAACATAAGGTGGGACTTACCCACATCTCCTACGAGGTTGTCCCCCTATCATAAAGCCCTAGGGGCACTCTCTAGCTAGATGACCTTCACCACCACATACATAACATGGTACCCTAGGCTAATACTGCATTGTCTGTGTCCTGCTAGACTATTGTTGTCCAGGTTGATCTGTGAATCCTTGTGTCTCTCCAAAGGACTGTTGTCTCCTCACGGGTCCCGCAGATGATCCCTGCTATCTCTGATCCCTACGCGGGCCCTGCTGCTACCAACCACGGTTCTGTCCTCCTTGATCTCACTACTGGGTCTAGACCTCTACTGATGCTACTGTTGCTGCTGTGGAGGCCTAGGAGGTAATGATGAAGAATTAAATCCTCCTCTCTGTGGTGTGGTTTGTGGTCTTTGAAAGTTTTGCTGTTGATAGTGATTATGGTCCTAAAACTGCGGACGTGAATTCTATCCTCATCCCTAAATTTCCTTTGCAATATAAGCCTTTTCGATAGCCTCACTCATAGTTTGGGGGTCTGCCATATGCACCGGTCCTGCTATCCCATGATTCAGTCCTCTGATGAATTTGTGCACTAGTAGTTTCTCATCGTGGAGATATTATACGTAATGAGAAAGCTCAATAAACTGACTCTCATACTGAGCAACCATGAGTCCTCTCTACTGTAGGTCATGGAACTCATCTATCCGGCACTATCTATAGTGATCTGACAAGTAACGTGCATTAAAGCACTCTATGAATATGTCCCATGTGAGTGTATCTAAGGATAACCGACACTTACACTCTTCAGTGCACCACCAGGTAGCTGCTGCATCTCTTAGAAGGTGTACTGCCACTTGTGCTTTCATGTTTCTCCCATAAGGTCGCAACACGAAGCAGCTATCTAAACTGATGAACCAAGCCTCAGCCTCAGCTCCCTCTGTAGCTCCTATGAAGGTAGGTGGATTGAGCCTAAGCAAGTCTCTGATGGGATCTCCTCTATCTCCAAGTCCTATAATCGGCTCATCCAAACCATACTCATATGGTTCATGATGTATGTGCTCTACCCTCACAGTCTCATCTCATCTCTGGTATCGTGGAGAACTCCTACTCCATGCTCAGTAGGCTGACTCTACCTCCTCCACTGTAGTTTTAGGTATCTCTACAAAAGGTTCCATAAGTGGCACCTCTCGCAGATTGACGTGGGGCTCCACACGTGGCTCAGCACGTGACTCAGCACGTGGCTCCTTACATGGATCCTCTCACAAATCAATGTGAGGCTCATCATGTGGCTCTAGAATAGCTGGCGGTAACCTCTCTAACATGGCCTGCAATGTCTGTAAAATCTGAGGACCTATGTCAAGTACTGGTGGTGCCTGTGGTACTGGCTGATCTACTATGACTATGGGTACCTGTCCCTCTGTAGAGGAATCACTGTGCACCTCAACAGACGCAGTGTTGCACGATCACACTGGTCAAACACGTCGGGGAGGCATCCTACAAAACAAGGTAGGCACTAATTAATCAAAGTTGTGGAATAAATAACATGCCCAAATACGCCCAGTGTTTAAACTTGGGCTCTGATACCAAATGTCATGCCCACATTTCCCATGTGGTCACGACATGCATCACATGTGTTGTGTCCACATTTGTCATGTGGTCATGACATGAAATATCAAAAAAAATTCCACGCTTCCCTAGAAACCCCCTCACACACCTAAGTGTGCTCGGTGGCATACATTTAAGGTACAATAATATAGTTGAAAGCGGGGTATTACGCACACATGCGCATACCAATCTCAAGAAGGCCATCAAAGGGGTCATCACGACATAGTTAACATCGCTAATAGGGTAAAATTTTACTTACCTAACTAAACCCTAACTTCTGGGAAAATTTGGCAGCATAATGCCTCATGGACGTGAGTAGGGTTTATTGTACTATCACTAAATCTAATCAAGAGGTTTCTTGATTTGGGTTAATAAATTTCTTACATCTCACTATTTGCATTGGAATATAGTTGATTAAGTTAATTGAACATTTTTCAACAAAGTTCGATCATCTACTCTCCTTCACATTTTTTGAAATTTAATATTAGTTTGTTCTCCTTCACGTTTTCTAAATTTTAAACATTTTTCAACCAAGTCCGAACATTTGTTCTCCTTCACGTTTTCTAAAATTTAATATTAATTTGTTCTCCTTCACATTTTCTAAATTTTAAACATTTTTCAACAAACTCCGAACATTTGTTCTTCTTCACATTTTCTGAAATTTAATATTAATTTATTCTCCTTCACGTTTCCTAAATTTTAAACATTTTTCAACAAACTCTAAATATTTATTCTCCTTTTCAAGGATTTATGATTAATCTATTCTCCTTCATGTTTTCTATCAATCAGAGTTATCTCTGCATCAGATACATTATTCCTAATTTCTTGGTAGATCAAATCTTAGAATCAGGATTAGCTAACTTTGTTTGATGAAGTTAACTAGGTTTCTGTTCTAGGTTTCAAACAATGCCTACTTAACTTCAGTAATTAACTTTGCTCAAATGATTAAAGCGAACATTAAATTTTAATTAATTCTTTGTCATAATTGAACTCATGCATTTTCTCCTCTTTGTTTTCACTTTTATCTTTCTTTCTCTTTTTTTCTCTTTTTTCTTATTTTCTCAATTGGTCATTTTCTCATTTTGATTTCGGGTTAAAATGGCCACTTATGAAGTGCATAAGATGGCTTCATATAATTAAAAATAAATAAGAATATATATTATTGTTTTAATGAATTAGGTTTCTTTTTCTTATAAATAGATGTATATGTTTATTCTCTAGTTTTCATTTGTGATAAAATTAAAACCCTAATTATTTTTTTTTGGCTTCCATTACAAAATTATTGAAGCCCTAAATTATTTTTTTGTTTGATGTTTATTTTGTGTTGCAGGGCTGTGGGGATATGGCGGCGGCGGCGCTGGGAGGAAGGTTCACAGAGTGGTGGAGTACTAAGAAGGGAGCGATGGTTTAATGGAAGGAAGCCGTAGAGGGGGTTTGAAGACCATAGGGCAGAGGAATAGGCGGCGGGAAGAGAGGGCACCGATGGTGGTCGGAACTGTGGCCACAAGGGAGGAAGAGGTCATGGGGATGTTAGAGCGGACCACACAGAGGGGGCCGCAAAGGAAAAAAAAAGTAGCAGGGAGTGTGGGGAGGGGGACGAAGCCCCCACCCACATCCCATTCGATGGGGTGTGGGTGGGGGCTCCAGTCCCCTCCCCACACCCAAAGTCATAGCAGTAACGGCAGAGGGGGGGTTCGAACCCCCCACTATGTAACATTTTTTTTCTCCTTGTATAAATCACGGACTGTAAGATAATACAATCACTTACTAATTTTTGAGGCTCTAATTTATGTTCATTTAATTTATTTTATTTTATTTAAAATATACATAATTATATATATATATATATATATGATATACACAGATCATTTTTACAATCCCACTAAAAAATACAGTTTAATTAATATAAGAAATTTAACCATATATATAAAGAAATCTCATGTGTATTAAATGAAATAATAAAATCAGTTTTCTATTTTAAATCATGTAACACATTCATTTAAAAAACACACACACATTAAATATAAATATATATATATATATATATATATATATATATATATATATATATATATATATATATTTAAACTATGTTTTTCCTTCAATTTACTTATAAACTTTCTTTTAAAACAATAAGAAAGGTATGTATTTTGTATATTTCAAATTGTCTTAATAAGGCAAGGAGCTCATTTATAAATATATTCATCATATGATTTATATTTACACATTTTTGAAGGGAAGAAATAAATATATTTGCAAATAATTAAAAACCTCTAATGCATAACTACAACCAATTTTCATTTCTTCCAAATAACAAATTATAATTTCTTATTTACCACAACAACAAAATCACAACATAACAAATTGACAATACAATATGACATACAATGTAATAGCTAATAAACAAATTTTCTTCAATTCATCCTTTTGAAGGATAAGAATTAAACAACAATTTACAACTTTAATTTACAAGTAAATAGCATACACACAACTATGAAAAAATATATAAGTTTTTACAACATGAGAGAGAGAGAGAGAACCATGTTCTCCTCTTGGACTACAACCAAAGATGAGATATCTAAATAGGTCAAGCTCTTCTCAAGAGCTTAAAGAGTAAAGGAAAATAAAATATTTCTCCAAGAACAAGGAGTTTCTTCAACTTCACACTAAGCTCCATTGAACCTGCATATCACACAAAGGGGAAAGAAAACCACACATCTTGCTCTCCTCCCTACCGTAGACCTGCAAGAGGGTCACCCCTGAGCTAGGGAGGTCATCCACACACCTAGGTTCTCATTCCACTTCACAATAAGGCACACAAACCTCCATACACAACATTACACACATAGATAATTCACAACACATGAACTCAACCAAGGTGAGTTCAAAGGGGTAGGGGAGTGGACACACTCAACTCAAGAGTGCCACTCCTACAAAATATCCCAGCACAATTTCTCTTATGGCCTCAAGCCAACACATTTGACAAAATTTTCACAAGTTTCCATATTTTGTCTCTCAAGCCATGTATCAAATTGCTCAAAATCACATAAAAATTGCCCTCAAGGCTTACAACACCCCAAAACAAGGTATTGACCCTGAGGAGGATCACTCCTCCCCTACCCCACACTTGTTGAGCATCTTCTCCCAAGTGCGAGAGGCTCTTACAACACCCAACCAATTTTTTCCACAATAACAATAACACTCAAGGAAGTAAAACACACACATATACATCATGCAAAACTAAAATACAAAAGGAAGGCCTGAGCCTTGAAAACCAACCTTTAAAAGCCCTATTATGGAAGAAAGTTGATGTAGAGCTTCTCCAAATTCCCCTCCAACATAAGCCACCAAACTCCCTCTATCTTCTTTCCCCAAAATTAATTTTAAACAATTAAAATTCTCAAAAATTCAATAACCTCTCACCCTATCCCAAGTGGGATTAAAATAATCCCAACCCATGAGTTTAGAGGAATGGGGAGGTGACACTTGTCACCTCCTCACTCTTCCTCCCCATTACAAGCATGTCCCAAGGGTTGGGTGTTGACACATGTCACTCACCCATCCTAAAGTCTCCCTCACCCCTTACCACATGTCCTATCTCCAACATATGGGAGAGAAAAGGCGAGTTAAAGAGGGAAAGGGTGACACATGTGTCCCCTTCCTTTCCTCTCAAGAAGGACCACACAACTCCATGGGTACTCTCAGCAATTGTGAGAGAGACTTAAAGTCAAGTCCTCCACAATTGGTGGGTCTTGGAGTCATCTCCAACCTTGGGAAGTGAAAAGCGATGGGGTTGAGTGTTGGTACCACTCATCCTCTCCCTCCCATGCCTCCAAATTCGTCACTTAACTTTAGTGTGAAGTTAAGGTGACCATATAGAGGTTTACCAAGGGTTACCCAAGTCAAAAGGGACCCTAGACACATGGGGTATAACCCAGGGTCAAGTTTAGCCTAGTCAGAGCACCCAGGGTCAAGTTAAAACACATGAAAAGGGTCACCAAAAATTTAACATTTAAAGAAAGTAATTCAAAGACAATTCTTACAACACAAATTATAATTCAAATTAAAAGAGGGTAGACTTAACACAATTAACCACATGCAAATTAACATTAGAATATTTCATCATACATAGAGTTGATCTTAGTTCCTCATGGAGTTGGATCAGTTTCACAAGGAATTACAACATCAAGTGTGGGATGATCTCCAATATCTGTGGCTGGTTAGAGATACCTGCGCACTCAATTGCAAAGTTAATTTCACATATAAATATAATAGCCGAAGACAATTAAAACATAAACTCACATAGAATATCACAAGTTCACATAAGAATAAGAGAAATCACATTACACTTGAGTTCTAATTTCTGCATTTCAAACATCTATTTCCAAGATTGAATCTCAAAACAATTTTCTATCCAACATCACCCAATTAGTTTTCCCTTAATAATAAGCATTTATCTAGCATCACCCAATTTGTTTTCTCTTATTATATAGTATCTATCTAACATCACCCAATTAGTTTTCCTTTAATGTTAAATATATTTAAACCAATTTCTATCTAACATCACTCAATTAGTTTTCCTTTAACATTATAATATAAACCAATTTCTATCTAACATCACCCAATTAGTTTTCGTTTAACATCATAATATAAACCAATTTCTATCTAACATCACCCAATTAGTTTTCCTTTAATATAAAGCATATATCTAAGATCACTCAATTTGTTTTCTCATAATATAAAGTATCTATCTAACATCACCCAATTAGTTTTCCCATAACATCATAAAGTCTAATAGTTTAGGAATTCGGGATCAACACTCCCACAAGTCTAAATTTACTAGCAATAGTAAAGTAAATAATCAAAGGAACGGGAATGAAAAAGGTAGGCCCCACACTTTATATTAGATGAATAATATATATATATATATATAGTTCTACTAGATGATGTATATGTATGGATGTATGTGTACTTGTTTTTTCTTTTATTTATAACTCACCACATATGTTATGTTATTCTTCCTTATTGTATCGCACCAAAGTACATTACTAACATAATAAAACCCATCCTTTACTCTATGTTTTATTTGAACAATTTCCATTAAGATTATGTAGCCTACTCTATAGAAATCTATACTTGTTTCCTCTCTTCTTTTTGGACATTTGGCCATATACACTATGACAAAAAAATTATCTCCATATTTTTATTAGATGGTCCCCATATAAGTACTCTTATTTTTTATCATCATCCTTCTACCTTTCTCAATGTAATCTTACATCCCTAATTTAAATGTCAACACTTGGGATAAAATTAGGATCCAAAATCTCTGAGGAAAAACCATAGCATTATATGAACATATGAAGTTTCATCTTGATTAAGATGACATTTTTCTATATCATTCGTTTCACACTTTATTTATTTTTGTTTTCTAATTATTAGAAAATGAAAGAGAACTAGAACAAGTTATATAACATGAAACACAAGTAAAAAGCTATGTCATTGGAATAAATGTGTACTCCCTTTATCCTTGATATGCAATAGGCATCCATCAGGATTGTCATATTATAATCAAAGGAAAAACAATAACCTATGAAAATTGCACATGAACATTTATTTGATAACCAATATATCATTTAATCATTGGATCATACTATCCGAAATAATTATCTATACTCTTTTATTTGTTAGAGTGAATAATTTATGTATTCACTATAGCTTAAGTGTACTTAGGTTGATGAGGTTAGACAACATCTTGTCTAACCGAATGTGCAACCTTTTAGGCCTTAAAGGTTACCTAGTTGTTTGGTAAACCTCATGTGCATACCTTTTGAGGTTGGAAGACTTTCCATCTCATCTCAAAGGTCACTTTTGTAGTCATTCAACACTTGTCACCAAGGTTGATGACTTGGTCAAAAGGTTGTTGAGTTGCACATTCCAAGTGATCCAAAGAATGACACCTATAGGACACTTGTTTGCATGCATGTGTCACATCATGGGGAACTTGTCAATCCACATGCAAGGTGGATTGCCTAATCCAAGCCTATAATATAATAAGGCATTTCTATGTATATTATTAAGTGAGATTAATATATGTTTATGCTCAAATTAGGTTCATCAATATCATTGAGTTCTTAACACTATTTGTCGATTTCCATATTGTGACAATGAATATCAAGTGTTGAAGAGAATCCTTGGCTATTCCTACATGGTATCAGAAACATGTTGCAAACATGCTCTTCATTTTAAGGGGATTAGGAGGTGAGGCAAAATTTAGTGCGTCCTGGAGTAAAACCGATCCACGAGCAAAATTGAAAAAGAAATTTTTTTAGAAAAATTGATTTTTCTATGTAATTTTGTGAAATTTTTTATTTCAAAATGTAATCTTTTTTTACAAATTGAAGATTTGCAGGCATTTGTAGGGTTGGCTAGAATTGGAGACTAGGCACAGAAATTTGAAGTGTGATGTGTTGTGAATGTCAGTTCTATAGCATAGAAGAGGCCATTTTTTCGTGAGGTGTAGCTAATTTGGGGCGCTTGTCTTCTATCTAGTTCACAGATTTTTCAGTTCATATGGTTTGGGATTTCTCTATTGTTTAGTGTGCTTAGTCTTGGCAAAAATATCTGAATTGAAGGGTTCGTTAAGATACATCTCACTCAAAGCATTGGAAATCAGGCCCAATACTCGGTGTTTTATCCTTGTGGTAGTGGTTCAGGCCTATGAAAGGCATTGAAATCCCCAATCAAAGGGTTTGGAAAGTCTTCCTTGTGTCTTACACAAATAAGGTGCCTCAATCTACCCATTTTTGCCCTATGTGGCATTTTTAAACAACCTCAATCTACCCGAAATTGGTCTATGTGGTTTGAAACAACCTTAGTCTACCTCAATTCAACTTGTAGTTGCCTACAATTGACTTTAGAGGAAGAAATTCGGCCTATGGAGCTGAAATTTGGCTATCCCTGCAATGTTTTGGGCTCTTTTTACTGTAATCTGCCTATTTTTTGCCCATCAAATAGCATTTACATTTTTTTTAGTAAGAATTTAAATTATGTTTATGGAGATACTATAAATGCATAATTTTGAGGGTTTATTGTAAATTAGGAGGCAAATTCAAAGGGTAATTTTTTAATTAATGGTTGTGAAACCTTGTACCTTCACCGATCGAAGACGAAGGGTGAGGCCCGGGTTGGTAGGTGCCCAATTCCCCCTCACATATCAAACCATTGTAATCTTCACCATTGTAAATGAGTTGTTGGAAGGTTAGGTTTTGTCTCCAAATAGGCATTTTTTTGTTTTAGTGCAAATGTATTAAATTAGGCCATTTAGGGGAATTTGTTTGTGTTATAACTTTTGCTCAGTTGCTCAAAATTGCACACCAGTTTTTACAAAAGTTCATATTTTCACATTTCCCATGCATTGGACCTATTGACATTGTAAAATGCACTAAGTTATAAAGTGCCAAATTTGGGGGGGTCACCCAATCAGGGGGTTTCCTAATGTGTTGTTTTCTATTGTCTAAAGAAATTAACCTATTTGTAATCATGGGATATCAAATTCACTCTTTTGCAATCCACCTAAAATTGGGAAATTATAAGTTTTTGTGTGAAGGCATCTTGAAACATCTCAGCTTCCATAATCTCATACCCTATCTATATAGACTTGACCCTGAACCAGGTAACCAATCTAAGAAGAATAAGTCGTTTAATAATTGTGATCACATTATTGGATTACTCAACTTACATATACTAGATGATGTTTTGTATGTCATCATGGATATTGAATGTCCACATGCATTATAGATCAAAATTTGGGACATATATGGAGACTCCAAAGTTTCTCCCTTCCCACATGATCCTACTATGATCACAACTCACATCGCACATCATGATTCAGATACAAAGTGTCTAATTGACATAAAGGAAATCATCATTCCTCTACCTACTATTGCTTCATCAAATGTCAGTGTTTCTTCTTCGCAAGCTTCAAGTACTTCTTTGTAGCAAGATCACATTGGTCTTCCTAGCATCATTGATTGGGATGTATATCTACATGACATTTCATGTCTATTTGTAGAGTCTTGCATTGCTAACATGGAAGCACACATTGAAGACAACATTCTTATTTTCAATGATAACTTTGATACAATTGCATCTGCCATGTCTTCTTTAGATATGCTTTCTCTTCCTTCACCTACATCAACTTCTATAGTGATAGTATCATATTCTTACGGTTCTAGTTTTCACCATACATCTATGTTTCTTATGGTTCTTGTTATAGAATCTTCTATGATACCTAATTTATTCCATCAGTGTTCATCACATGACAACATTGGCTTGGAGATTCTTGAGCATTTTTTGAAGACATCATGCACCTCATCTAATTCTTTGAATCATGTGCCTAATCCAAATAATTATCATCTTCTTCCATGGGAAGATTCATTGCACCTATTTGTAGTTCTCTTTTTTCCTAAGGGGAGACACATTGTTTGACATTCATGTAGCAACTTCAGCATACTTCATTGAGTATCTATGATCACTTTAGCATATCTTATGGGGGGCTTCCAAGTCTCTCTTTGTATATCCTATTTTGGGGAAATTTATTGAACACATGTGATGGAAGTTGTCCTAGGGGGGTCATGATATAAGTCCTTCACTTTTTTTCTTTTCATGCATTTTGTTTCTCTTATGGAGCGGAGTTTTGTTCCCTTAGGGTTTTCTCCTTTACTCTACTTTATGAGAAACTTTGTATATGGGTACCTAACATGGCCTAGTAGCTGGGACCCATATCTATGTATCTCTTTGATCCGTACAATACCTAGTGTTGAGCCTGTGGTATTGTAATGCAATAAAATAAACAAAGAAGAATTGAATTTCTACAAATAGGCAAACTCGATGAGATTTGTGAGTTGCCTTTGAAAAACTAATTTTTATTCAGTTCCTTTTGAAATATATAGGCTTACATATCATATGAAGGGTCACATTACCCTTGGAATACAAAAAGAGCTACTGGAAGGTGAAACTAATTACAAAAATTCAAAAAAACTTAGAAAATTAGGAAATTTTTCATCTTCCCCTTGGCAAGGTCATAACTCCTAGCTATTTTATTAGAAATTAACTTTCTTGGACTCATTGGAAAGATAAAATAATTATCTATTTTGAGCTACCCAGTTGCTAAGGCTTACCACCAAGAAACCAACAAAGTTTTGAGCCCTAATTCCTCTCTGAAGGCCTCTAAAAATGCAATTTACTAAGATGTAGAAAATATCAAAAATATATTTTTGATATTTTCCCAAAAATACCACTCGAAAGACCCTAGACTGGATCAATGCTTCCCCCTTAAGAGGCAATGGTCCCCACTACATCGATAGTCTGAGACAACTGAGGAAACTGCTTTGCAATTTGATCCCTGGTGAACCACCTGTCTTGATGAGGAAGTATGCCTGCTTGAACCACATGGTAAAGGGGAACTTGTTGTTTCTTTAGTATCTTAACCAAGACATTAGTGATCTGATCAGTTGTGAGTGGAGTAGTAGTGTCTGGATTCAATTATGTGTTGTTGATATGTTCTGCCACTTCTAAAGTATCTAATATTGGTGGAAAGTAGGGATGCAATAACTCAACATTAAAAATAGGATGCAGTCCCAAAAAAGATGGCAGGTTAAGCTCAAAAGCATTCTCACCTATTTATTTTGTGATGGTCTATGGCCCATATCGAATTGGGTGAAGTTTCTTGTATGGCCCTTGAAGCCTCTATTTTTGAAGGTGAAGCCATACCTTATCTCCAACATTGAATTGATGAGGTATACAATGTTGATCATGCCTGTCCTTATATTTATGGCTAGTATGCTGCAATATCTCCTGAACTTGCTTGTGGATATGGTGGATTTCTCAACAAACTTGGTTACCTTATCTACTTCCTTTTCAGCATGTGATGAGGAAGCATCTAAAATGATTGGCATCGCCACATCAGTAGGAGCCAATGGTTGATACCCAAGACACACTTCAAATGGACTATACCCTGTGGAACCATGCAAGGCACAATTGTAGCTATGTTGTACATATGGTAGACTCTCATCCCAAGTGTGAGGATGTTTTGAGTGGTCTATCCGTAAAAATATGAATCATCATTCGGTTCACTACCTCAGTTTGCCCATCCATCTATGGATGGAATGCAGTAGATTTTCTTAGCTTGGTATCCATTAGATCCCATAGTGTTGTCCAAAAGTTGTTGAGAAACCTACTGTCTCTGTCAAAAATGATGCTCTTTGGTAGACCAAAATGAACCCAAACATTTTCAAAGAAAAGCTTGGCAGTTTCTTGTGTAGATATCCCCTTCTTGCAAGCTACTAGGATAGCCATCTTTGAAAATCTATCTACCACCACATATACATAGTCATAACCACATTTTGTGGATGGTAGGCCAAACATGAAATCCACTGAAACAGATTGCCAAGGTTTAGTAGGAATAGGAAGAGGTGTGTATAGTCCTTGCTTACAATTGGCAAGCTTTGCAATGGCACAAGCTCTAAAAGGTCAGATGTACAAAGTGACATCATGTCGTAGTTTGGGCCAATAGAAATACCTTTGAAGTATAGCAACAGTTTTCTCCCTTCTAAATTGTCCTACAACATGGCTGTAGTGTGCCTCCCATATCATCTTTTGTCGCTCCTTAGTTGGAACACAGATGTGTCCCATGTGATAGAGAATACCATCATGCAAATAAAAGTTAGGAACTGGTGTACCTTCTACTAGCCTATTGTAAATATCAACAAAATCATCATCTAAAGTATATAGCTAAGACCATTTTGTGGTTTGGTGACCACAAGCATCTAGTACTACTGTTAAAAATTTGATTGGAGGTCTGGTCAAGCAGTCTGCAACTTTACTATTGCTTCTCTTTTTGTGGTAAATATTGAGGTGAAACAGTTGCAAGTAGGCAGCCCATCTTTGATGCTTGTCATTTTGTAGCTTTCCTTGTGTCTGTAAGAATTGTAGAGGCTTGTGATCTGTCTGAATTATAGTCTCCTTCCCCAAGATATAGTGTTTACATTGCTTACAGGCTTGAACAATGGCATACAATTCCTTGTCATAGTAGGATACCTTCATACTATATCAAAAAAGGTTGCACTATGGTAGGCAACTAGATTCTCGTGTTGCATGAGCACTGCCCCAAGTGCATAATCTGATGGATCTGTTTCAATTTCAAAAGATTGTGTCAAATCAGGAAGTATCAATACTGGTGCAGAACATAACCTCATTTTCAATTCTGTAAATGATTTTTCTTGTGCTTCTATCCAACAGAACCTTGCTCTTTCTCCTCCCCTAAGTGCCTGATTCAAGGGCCATGCTAAATGTGAAAATCCAAGTATGAACCTACCATAGAAGTTAGCCAATCCCAAAAAACTATGAAGTTCTGTGAGATTCTTGGGAGATGGCTAGTCTTTGATGACTTGTATCTTTTCAGGATCCACATGAATACCCTTGATGTCCACAATGTATCCCAAGTGTCAAATACTTACCATTCCAAATGAACACTTATCTTTGTTGGCATAGAGCTGATGTTGTTGCAAGGTTGATAGTACTTGTTGAACATGTTGCAAATGCTCACCCCATGTCTTGCTGAAAATGAGGATGTCATCCAAGTACACAACAACAAAAGAATTAGTAAATGGTCTCAAAACATGATTCATCATTCTCATGAAGGTAGCAGGGGCGTTAGTCAAGCCAAATGGCATAACTAACCACTCAAACAAACCCTACTAGGATATGAAGGAAAATTTCTATACATCTACTGGTTCAATTGGCACTTGATGGTATCCAGATTTTAGGTCAATTTTGGTGAAAAACTTAGCGCCTCTAAGTTGGTCCAGCAAGTCATCAATGCAAGGGAGTGGGTACCGGCTCTTCATAGTGATCTTGTTGAGGACCCTATAATCGATGCAAAGTTGCCATGTTCCATCTTTTTTTCTGGCAAGAATAATTGGGCTACCACATGGTGAAGCACTTGGATGAATGTGTCCTTTTTGAATCAGCTCTTGGATCTACTGCTTGATCTCATCATTCTCCAAAATTGATCGCCTATATAGTGACCTATTTGGTAATGGTGTCCCTAGAATTAGATCAATTGAATTCTTGAATTGACAGTGGAGTGGTACCCCTGTTGGTGAGGTAAAAACATTTTCATATGATGACAATATTTTATCCATCTATTTTTGCTGAGTGGAAGTGGTGGCCATTTTCTCATGGGTATTGGCTACAACTAACCTCTTTCTCTCATTTCAAACCATTAATAAAACAAATTTTCTAGTATGAGCAATTAAACACTTACATTGTTTTGCAGTAATCAATGATGCTAGTTTTGTAGGACTTACCTCAGGTATTCGATACTTCTTTTCTCCTAGTTTGATAGTGACACTGGGAGGTCTAGATTCATATACACCATGATGCTTGTACATAAATGGGTGCCACAACAATACATCACACACATCTAATGGTGCCACATCACATCTAACTTCATCTTTGAATGGTTTGATAGAATAAGGTAAGTGACATTGCTTATTTATCTGAATATCTCAGCTTTGATTTCTTACCCATCCCACATGATATGGCTGTGGATGAGGTGTGGTCCGCAAGTTCAGTCTTTTAATAGTCTGAGTAGAGATCAGATTCTTTTGACTTCCACTATCAACAATGAAATAGAGGGCCTTGTCTTTTACCCGCATTTGTGAGTGGAATAAACACTCCTCATCTTCATGAGGCAAAATCTTGGTATTAGTGACTATGGCATAGGGGTCAGCTTCAATTACTTGGTCATCATTCCTTTGCTCAAAAGAGTTCGTAGGCAATGGTTCAGATTCAGGTTCAACTTATTTTTCTTGCAACCCTGTCATCAACGTCTTGGTGGCTCGACAGTCGTTCATGTTATGTCCTAGGCTTCTATGGAATTCACACATCTTCTTTCCAATCTTGGTTGCTGTTGATGATGCTTGTGAAGTGAAATCCTTGGCTGGTTGTTTTCCCATGAATTTTTTGCCACTTTCATTCTTGGATTTATTATTTGAAAAATAATCTTTTTTCCCTTTTTGTTTGAATTTCTCCTAAATCTTTATTGCATATTTTTAGGCAGTCTCCAAGGTCTCAATATTGATAAAATCCATTTCTGTTTGTATATAGCGATGAAGTCTATTGTGGTACTTCAAAATTTGATGCTTTTTTGTATCCATGATGCCAAGCTTTGTTGAAAGAGCATGGAACACATTAGTGTAATCCTAAATAGATTGATCCTTCTTCTGGCGAAGCATCTTCCACTACATATATTTATCCTCATATGAATTTTTAGGATAATATTCTCCCTTGATATGTCCCACAAACTCTCCCCAGGAGGGTTCACCTTGAGTTGCTTCATCAAATTCTATATTAGGGTTTTCTCTAAACAACATTCTATTTTCCCATGATTGTTTTACATGATACTCAGCTTTGAGGAGGGAAAATGCTATTTTTTCACCATTAGAAAATTGATTCACAGAAAAATATCTTTCTAATTTTGACAACCAATCATCAACAACATCTGCATTTATTTTGCCTTCAAAATTTGGAATATCAAAATTTACCTGCACTTTGAAAGGAGTGTGAGCACCGAATGGTACTCCACCCATGTTGGGTTGTTGATTTATTTGAAGCAGATTAGAAAATTGATTCATCATCTCCTCATGTTATTTTGCCAAAGCTTCTTCCACCATCACCTTAAAAGGGTCTGAATGTTCCCCTTGTTCTGGCATTTTTGATCAAGTGCGCCTCAAACAAAGATAATCTTATGGGACATGTGTTTTCAACCCCAACTTGTGATAACCTGACTGTGTGCAGTGTGACATACATGAGTGAACTGCTCTGATACCACTGATCTGGACAATACCTAGCGCTAAGCCTATGGTATTGTAATGCAATAAAATAAAAAAAGAAGAATTGAGTTTCTGCAAATAGGAAAACTCGCTGAGAGTTGTGAATTGCCTTTGAAGAATTGATTTTTATTCATTTCCTTTTGAAATATATAGGCTTACATATCATATGAAGGGCCACATTACCCTTGGAATACAAAAAGAGCTACTGGAAGGTGAAACTAATTCCAAAAATTTAAAAAAAAATAGAAAATTAGGAAATTTTTTATCTTCCCCTTGGTAGGGTCATAACTCCTAGCTATTTTATCAGAAATTAAACTCTTGGACTTGTTGGAAAGATAAATTTTTTTTTTTTTTTGAGCTACCCAGTTGCTAAGGCTTAACGCCAAGCAACCAACAAAGTTTCGAGCCCTAATTCCACTCCGAAGGCCTCAGAAAATGCAATTTACTAAGATGTAGAAAATACCAAAAAAATATATTTTCGATATTTTCCCAAAAATACCACTCAAATGACCTTGGATTGGATCACTCTTGCACTTTTGTGATCTCACCATGTATCACTTAAGGGGGGTGTTAGAGTGAATAAGTTATCTATTCACTATAGCTTAAGTGTACTTAGGTTGATGAGGTTAGACAACATTTTGTCTAGCTAAATGTCCAACCTTTTATGCTTTAGAGGTTACATAGTTGTTTGTTAAACTTCATGTGCATACCTTTTGAGGTTGGAAGACTTTCCATCTTTTCAGGAAATAGGTGTTGTACACCTTGCATAATATTGTATTATGTATTTACCACTTGTATAAGTTGTATGTAACATTGGGTTAATGTGTGTGGGACACATAGAGTAGTTAATTGCTTATTTGTATTATTTAATTACTGGGAAAGAAACATAGTACCAATAATTAAATCATGGGTCAATGGTTTTGTGTTACCCATGTTTTGGGGGCACATGGTTTTCTCATTGTATTTGTGTGAGCTTGAATTATAAAAGCAAGCATAATGTTATTATTTGAGGCTGGCTAATTCATTATAGGTGGACATGAGTTTTGTGAAAGGTTGTCATTGTATTGAGCTCTCTCCTGCAAGTGCATATTGTGAAGCATGGCATGGGATGTGTGGATTTGTGCTTGGGGACAATAGAGGATGCATTGGATGTGCTTGATGGTTTAGAGGTATTCATGGAGACTCATGAGATGTATTGTAATTTCTTATTGTTGAATAATACATATGAGTGTGGATGCTTTTAGAGCCTGGGATTTTTCCTTCTTGAGGGTTATCCCAGGGTATATCTTGTGTTCTTTCTTGTTTGTCATTTGATCTTTGCATTATGGTTATTTATGCATTATTTTCTCCTTATGGGTTATGTGGAATTGGTTTTATTGGACTTCCAAATTCCTAACATGTGGTATCAGAGCCATGTTTATGGTTGAGGGAGGTGTGAGCTCCCTAGTTTATTGATAACCCTTGTGTGTGTAGTTCTGTTGAAAATGGAAGCCATGGAAATGCATGAAAGGATTTGGGACATTACAAGGTTTTGTGTAAGTTGTCTTGCAGATTTGAGGTTTTGGGTATTGTAGATTTGTCAAGAAAATTACAGTTCTAATGATTGAAAAATCATGGCTAAAGAGGGTTTCTTGGATTGGTTCAATGAGGGTTTTGAGGAGGGATTTTTCATAGATGACCTCCTATGCAAAAAGGGACATCGTCGTTGGATTCTGGAGGCCCGAGAGGCGAAGAAAAATATATTATTTGCCCTATTTTGGCCACAGGGCCTGGAAGGAGAAAAATGCGCCCTTCCCTAGTTCAGCAATATGGCCATATGACCAAGTACGCTCTGCAAAAAAACAAAAAAATTCCCCTACACAATATTCATTTTTTCTATAGTTGATGAAAAAAATTAAAAATTAAAAGACTATAGAAAAGTTTTTAAATCAAAGATTGAATTTTAATAAAATGAATAAAAAATCATAGGGTGGTCCAGAAACCCCCATACTGCGCTGCTACAAAGGGTACCAGGGGTACCACCGGCTCAAAGTCAATCGGCCCCACTAGGCCCATATCAGCCTCTGGTCAGTGTTGGTTAGGTCAGGAGACCCTAAGGCCCCGGTCGGGCTGGCATGATTGTGTTGGGCCCTCCCTGGTCGGTCGACCTTTGCCACCAGTGGTAGAGAAATATAATTTTTTGATAGCAGTGAAACAAAAAATATTTCTATTTCAAACTATTTAAAAAAATTAAACTCCTTTAAAAATTTTTGGGTCCATGAAAAAAAATAAAACAAATTTGAAACTTCTTTTAAGATCCGCCTATACCAATCAAAGTTAATGGCAACCCAGTGCCACAATGGATCCACCTTTTCCCATTCAATGCTTATGTTAGCACTTATGTCATGCTTATGTCAACGATATGAATGGGTCCCCTAGGGCCCCTTTGAGCCCTTAGAGGGCATTTTATTTTGAGAAGCATAACTTTCACCCACGGTATCAGTTTTTTGACTTCTTATAGGAATCATAAAGGTCTCTCCAAGCACTATACAATGGTATAGGTTTCATGATCAACTTTTGTTGTTTGTGTTAAAATTTGGTGTCAGAAGCTAGGCATTGTCTGAGATAGTTTTATGCTCATAACTTTTGCATACGGAATCAGATTTTTTGATTTCAGACAGGCGTTGGAGAGCTATTGTAGTGTACTATAGTTTGGATCATGTAGATTTTCAGTTTGGTGTGCAGAGAGAGATTGGTACTTGTTTTATCACTTGTAGGAGCTTGAGATTTAGGGTGTGATTATGAGTGCATTCGAATCAATTTTTGGGCACAAACTTGTGGGAGTGCATGTTGTTATGAGATCATCAACATAGTATAGCAGGTTTTTAGTTTTAGTATTTCTAGATACAATTTTATTGGTGCTTTTAGAGTTTGGACTTTGATGGAGACAGGTACACAGGTTGTCTTCTAGTTTGAGGACATGGTTGATACACATGTAAGACTTGGAGTCTCATTTCAGTGGGAGTTGAGTACAAGTACAACGATGATGATGATTATGGTGTCATGGATATGTAAGTACACTTTTGCATTGGCAGGACATCATCATGTATGTGATTGATAGGTATGGGCTATGATGTTTGATTCATGATTATAGGTGTTGTTGTGGTGTTGTTTTAGGAGGTTGTTCTTATCTCCTAGATGATTGATTAGTTCCTTGACTATGGTTAATCTTTTGTGGACTTATTTGGAAAATTGAATCTAGTGTTGATTTGGTTTTTGATTCTTGGATTCTACATGTTATCTTCTTTGATATCTTAGTTTGCATGTTACTAGTGTTTTGGATCTTTGAGTTAAGTAGTTTTGTGGATTAGCTACCCCCTAGATATAGTGGGATGACCTGGATGTGGACTATCTATATCCACGAGATTGATTCAGTGTTTATGCAGGCTTTGTTAGTTGTCCTTGTCTATGGTCATTTGTATATTGGTATGTTGCATTGGGATAAGAGGATGGATGATTAGAATGCCTGGATAGTTGGTTGTTGGGACTTGTAGCATTTTTATCATGATGTCATGGATAGCTTGGATACATGGTTTTATGTGAGCTTTTGACAGTGATGGTTTTATCTTCTTGGTTTAGAGATTATGGTTTACTTGACCTTTTGAGAGATGTTAGTGGGATTCCTTGATTAGATTGGGGCCATGGATAATCTTCATTTAGGAGATGGTTACTTTATTACCATGATGGCATGATGGGCTTCTTGATTATGCAGATGTGCAGTACGAGCATTGACAGTGATCTTGTTGGTTCTCTTGGTATTGAGTACTTTGCTTATTTTCTTGAGAGCTTCATGATAGTGTGATGTTGCATTTGGAGTTTACCATGGACTGATCATGGAGGTTCTCATGGATACTTGGAGACTTAGATGAGGTTGGAGTTCTCTTGGGATTAGAGACAATTGTTGAGACAGTTACTCATTAGAGGTTTTAGCAGATAGATCGAGGAGCCTTACACCTGGATATCAACATGAGTTCATTATGGACCTAGAGGAGACTGTTCTTAGAGAGTCATTGTGTCTTGGTGTATCCTGGAGGAGCATTTTCATTCCATACTCTTGGTCTACTTGACGGTTTATCATCTATGAGGTATTACCCATCCTTCTAGATGCATTTTGCTTAATTCTTTATCTTCTCATAGATATGGATCTTGAGCTATGGTTATTGGTTCTAGAGGGTTCATTTGAGGGATGTTACCATGGTTATCTCCTTGTTCATATGGTTTGATTTATGATGTTCTTTATGAGGAGTTTAGGAGATGTGATTAGGCTTATTCCTAGTTATGGAATGATTATGAGTTTGATCTACCTTGATTAGAGAGGCTTACATCCAAGTTGGTTACATGTTACCTATGTTCATTTGATCTATGAGATTGAATGGTTGGGTGTTGTTGAGGATTTTCATTTGGGGTTGTAGAGGAGATCATACTTGACACAGCTTAGCACTTTGAGGTGTTTGTAGAAGTACACAATGATTTACAAGTTTTCTTTCTTTGTCTTATGGCTACTTCCTGGATGATCATGTTGATATGGTTGGCCTTGGGAGAGTTATGGTGACATGTTGTGAGAGAGTATGCAGTGATTTATCATGCATGTGTGGATGATTGTGATTGTTCTTGATACTACATTGGCTTGTTGATTAGCCACACCTTGGTTTGAGTGTTGATTGATAGACTTGATATGCCTTGGATCTATTTTTAGATTTGACATTACCCATGCAATGGGAGTTCCTGGATGTATGCGTTCTTCATTGATAGGTTTTATACATGGAGCTTGTGATTGTAGTATATGGGTTGGATATGTTGTTAACATGAGTTTATTGATGTTGTTGATACCTATGAGGTATGGATGGTTGGATGTATTAGCATATGTTGTGGGTGCCATTTCTAGTCATGTGGGTTTTTATCTTTGATAGCAGCTTGGAGCCTTTTGTTATCACTTGGATTTGATGCTTGTTTTCTTTGGATTGATGCATCTTCACCTTGGTATGTTCCTTTTCTTCCATAGGTGCACTAGTACAAAAAGAGCAATATATTACTTAAAAAACTACTAAAAATTATTTATAAATGACCAAACATGGTCACGTGACCATTAGTAGTTTATTGCCAGTCATTTATAATGCAACCAAATTGATGACAACCATTTTTAGTCATTTATTGGTTGTTTTCATTGATCAATTTGGTAGTATATTTAGTCATTGATTGTTGTAATCTGGTCACTTATTTAGTCATTTTTTTCACTGATATATTTAGTCATTAATTTAGTCATTGATTGTTGTTAGCTAGTCACTTATTTAGTCATCTTTTTCACTGATTTATGTCCATTGGTAGTGTATTTAGTCATTAATTTTAATCATCATTTTATCAATTTGGTAGTATATTTAGTCATTTTTATTCACTGATTTAACACTAGTCATATATTTAGTCACATTTATTAATTGTTCATTGATTTCTATCAATTGGTAGTATATTTAGTCAATTTAATTATTAATTGACGTCAATTAGTAGTATATTTAGTCATTTTGAAGCTTGCATTTAGTCATTAGTATATTTAGTAGTATATTTTGAAGCTTGCATAATGAAAAAACTTTGAGAAGGTAAAAATAGCTTGTTTTATTGATAAAAAAATCTTACAAACAACATACATATCTGAAAATAAGTTACTGTATACACCTAAAAATGGCTAAGTCAAATGAAATAAATATTTTAATAATTATTTTGTTCTCATTCGTCTATCAATTAAATAAATATTCTAATTTATTTAAATGATTCGCATCCCTCCAATAATTAAATAAAATCAATTTATTTAATTAAATCCCTAATTCTTCTAATGTCTCACATAGTTAAATAATCTTACATTATTTAATTAATCATAAATTCCTCTATCCTAAGTCCAAATTTCATAAATTCCACCTCATTCCTCCACATCACCTTTCCACCTCACCATGTTGCACATGTAATTAAATATTTTAATATTTAATTAGTTAATATTCTCTCACCCACATGTCCTATTTCTCCTCCAGTCAAATTAGTTAACTCATCAATCAAATCTATTAACTAATTAGTCAATTGAGTTCACTGCTCAATCTATTATGTTGACTCCCCAATCAACCTAGTTAACTAATCAATCATCTCAGTTAACTCCTCAATCTATTCTATTATCTCCCATAGCTCATGAAGAAGTCTTGGACACTTTTCCTCTCCTAATTCATGCACATTCTCTAAAGTCTTCTCAACCATACACCTCACAAGTAATTCCTCTAGTCATGAATCTATTGACACTTGGATTTGGTCTTCCCTCAACCTATGTAAACAAGGTCCTCATACCCATTTCATATCAATCTAAGCTTAAGCAATCTTACTTTGTAGGAATCATACCAGCATGCCTTTGGCAAAATCACCTTCATTGAATTTGCATTATCAATCCATTATCATCACCATGTCTCCATTATCCATCACCCATATCCATTATAGTTGCATCATAGTTTAGTCTCCATTACAAATTCCATATCATAGCCATTCCACTCTTGTCATCTTCAACAGCAAGGAAGTGCACACTTCTGAGAGCTCCATTGCCATCAAGATCAAGAGGAGATAGGCGAACAATGGAAGCATAGAGGTAAAACAGTCTTCGAAGGTATATTCTTTGTTTACTTGTATTTACATCAATTTGCATTGAGTTATTGGATGATTAGTTATTTATTTCTATTGTTCACATTTTCCACTAACATTTTTGGTGCCCACCGTGGGGCCTTGTCCCATTTTTAACTTTAATTTGAGTCTTTTGTAGAGTTTCTATCACGACAGGTCGTTTCTATCACGACAGGTTGTTTCTGTGCATACAACTTCCAGTTTTGTGCATTCAACACTTTCTTCACCGCATTCAATCTTTCTGCGCATTTGACTTGTTTTTCTGCGCAACTAACACATTTCTCTATTCTTTTGATCTTTCGACACATACACAGTGCATTCCTACGCATTCGATATCTATTGTTGTGCTTCTAATCTTTTGGTGCATCCAAAGCACAGTCTGACACATTTAATCATTATTGCTGCACTTTTTGTAAATCTGTGCATATGACTCACAGTATTGCGCATATGACCTACAGATCTGCACATATAAATTTGTGAGAGAAAGTTGTAATGTTTTTATCAGATCTTCCATACTAACTCTCACTTACAGGTGTTATGAGTTGGATTTAGTCATTTTAGCTGAGAACTAATTAGGAGAGAGAGTAACTTAATATGTTCATGCAAATCATCACATAGACATAACTAGGAGGAAAGTAAATCATTTTGTTGCATCACAACTTGCATCTAATCCCAACTTAGGGGTTAAACCTGAACAATTTATTTATGTTTTCACTATCTTGCACTACAATCTATCACATAACTTAATACGGGAAAGTAACACTTGTTTATTTCTTCAAGCAACAATCTACACCTAGATTTGTTAGAAGGTTAAAATAAACAATCTTTTCCAAGTTATTTCTATATTGTTACAAATCTCTGTGCCTAGTAGAATTAACACATTTAGTTGTTTTCCTTTTTAACTAGGGGGTTAAAGAACCAGTGTTCTCTGTGTTTTAAAAATGATTATAGGACTATGCTCTCCCCTTTTCTAGGTGACCAAAATTCCAAACTTATCATTTTGCATGTTTAACCTTTAGAGAGGCATGCCCTTGGAATTCCTTCCTTCCAAGTGGGATGACCTTAAGTGATAATGGGCTAAAGCCAAGCCACCTGCAAGTCACTATAAATAAATTGTGTTTTTGGTGAAAGCTGCAAGCAATGGGTGTTGTTGTGTTACACCGACCAATGTTTCCACCAAAACCCTCTGGAGCGTAACCTCTATAGGCTGGGAAGCCTCCTTATCAGAGCGAATGGCCGCATGAGTAACCACCTGAATGGATGCCTTGACTAAAATTTGTTTGTTCTAATAAGCAAAAATCCCCTATTTGGTGCCAGAGGAGGAGGAACCTCTAGAGCCATCCAACGTCATACACTCATTTAGTGTAGAGACAGAAAAATTCAACCTTTGGAGGAACTATAACTTGGTATGCGTGAGAAGTGAGTGCTGTGGAGGGGAGTCGGTGCTGCCAAGTTATTAGTTATCCACCTTTATGCAAGTGGCTGGTGTAAAAACCAAGTTGGAACTCATCAAATACTATCCTGGCCAACCTTAGGATTGTGCTTGCTTTTAGCTCAAAAATTTGTAATAACAAACATGAAATCTTCTTGTGTGATGTGCTTTCTTGTAACTAATTGATACAAATCATCAGCAAAAATACCAGACTTGCTTACAGAAACTTTGTAAAAACAACCCAAGATCGAGAAATTTGAAAAAAAAGACAAGCACTACCTATAGTTCTGTGCATTTAAAACATTTTGTTGTGCATATAACAATTTCTACTGCACATTTAATCATGTTGCGTAATTGACCCATTCTGCTGCGCATCTGAGCCATTTTGCTACGCTTTTGATTTTCTTGTGGATTTGACGTACAGAGCAGCGCATATGAACCATAGTACTATGCATTCAAAAATTAGTGCATTTTTATCTAGACTTGTGCATTTGACCTACATAGCTGTGCATTTGACCATTTTTCCTGCGCATGCAAAATAGAGAGCTATTCCATACACTTTGGAGAAAAATTAAAACTAGTTCTAGCTACCCATTACTGCATATACCTTGTTATGATCTCAAGAAAATGATACAAATCTGTTTCGCATCCTTTTCTCAAAAACATTTCCATTTTCCATACCATCCAAAACAAAAACAACAAAGCAAACCAAGTTTTCTACTAAGGTGTCATTAAAATCTCCCAAAAACTCAAAACAAAAATCTAGTTGGTTTCATAATAGGATATACCATCCTTCATCTCAGAACTACACTAGTGTAATCTTGATAGAAGTAGTACATATCAATGGTGGTGATCAACTTTCCCTACTTTGACTATCTTTTACCTCAAGAACACATTTTGTTTGAGCAAATAGTAGATCAAAATTCAAACCTTAGGAAAAATATTGTCATCTGAAGCACACCAAAAATATCATTTCACAAGCATTTTCATCCAACATTCACCCCCATCAAACAGTTTTTATGGTTGCAACTAGATCAAAATCTAAAGAAAAGCAAGATATGGATATTTTGAACAAATACATCCCATCTCCATCTCACAATGATGGAGAGGAAGAAATCTCATATGAGGATGTAATTGATGCTTCACAAGACTCCAAATTTCAAAAGATGATGGATAAAGTCTTAAACATGGACCCTCAAAGATATTTCCTTATGCTAGCACAGCAAGTGACCAAACTTCTGGCACATTTTGACACCTCCACATTAAAAGACACCACCTCTATGAATGACACAGAAACTCCCAAGATCACACAAGAGGTTCCCAAAATGGACAAGGCTAAGGATACAATCAATTGCTTGGATATATTGACAACACAAATCCAAGCCTTACAACAATAGCTCGCAGACATTCAAACCAGAGCATCAACAAAACACTATTCTCTAGAGGATATTTTGCCATATCCTTTTGACAAGACCTTGATCATGATACCCTTCCCCTCAAAATTTGAGGTACCAAAGTTTGAAAAATATCGAGGAAAGGGTGATCCAAGAGACCACATCAGAGAATTTAGTGCATCATGTCTCTAAGTCACCTACAATGATACCTATCTCATGTGACTATTCCCAAGAAGCTTGGGAGGACAAGCTATGGAATGGTTCTCTTGCCTACCTCCTAGCGTACAAACCTTCAACGAACTAGTGGACAAGTTTGTCACTCATTTCTCCTATAACATTGAGCATGAAATCTCAATGTTAGATCTTTGTAACACAAAACAAAAGGGTGGAGAATCCTTCACCGCTTTCTTGCAAAGATGGAGACAACTGGCCAGCAAATGTCCATATTATATACCAGAAAAACAAATGCTTGAGATGTTTGTGCACAACCTAAATGCTGATCTTAGCTACCAAATACAAATCCAATTTCCTACTTCATTTAGTAAGTTCATTGAAATGGGTTATTTAAAAAGTTTTGATAGCAAAAGGTCAAGTCAAAATCTACAAGGAAATCCCTAGCTCCAATAATAACACAGACAAGCTGAGGTTTTTTACTAAGAATAAAAATATTGTCAACGATGGTGGATGTGAAACAACAAATCCCAAAATAACCAATTTTCTACTTGTCCAATCCACAAAACAACACACCACAAAACAAGCCCCAAAATAATGCATCACAACCCACTAACTTTCCCCCTCGATGAAAGTTCACACCTTTGGGAGAATCACTAGAATCAGCTTTATGGAAGCTCATATTGAAAATTGTCATAACACTTCCAATGGAACATGATTACAAACCTAAATTCAAACCTCCTTGGTGGAAAGACTCAGACTTCTGCGAGTATCATCTAAGCAAGGGACACAAGACTAATGATTGCCCAAGCCTCAAAAACTTACTTCAAGACTTGGTAGATCAAAAGGTGGTAAAAGTTAAGGGACAAGGATCCAATGAGGACCATTTGGCATACCAAAATCCACTCCCCAACTATGAAGAGGGAGGTTCTTCAAACAAAAACAATAACAAGGGTAACAATGTAAACTATACAAATGTGTCTTATGACTATGTTGTTAACCACATTTCTAAAAGTGATGCACATATCAATGTCATCACTATAAACAAGAACCCTGATTGTAATGTAACAACCCATGGTGGAAAAGTTACTCTTCAAGGACCACCATCCAAAACTGCATCCACGTCTACCCAGTACAATGTCTTAGAGAAGCTCCACAAAACACTAGCACACATTTCCATTTTCAAGCTCTTGCATATATCCCCATCCCACAGAGCCATCCTTGACCAAGCTCTCTTAGAAAGCACAGTCCCAACTAACCTAGCTGAAGAACAATTCCAAGACATGGTAGGCCACCTAACCAAACCTCATTTCTTGACCTTCACTAAAAAGGATGACATGTCAATCACCCAACCACACAATGCATCCCTCCACATTGAAGCCTTCGTCCACAAGCATAAAATGAAAAGGGTTCTAATTGATAGAAGAATGGGTTTAAATATTTGCACCTTAAAGCTAATCCTTGCATTGGGGTTTTCAAAGAATGTTATTGATCCTAAAAAGAAAATCACCATCAAAGATTATGATGAAGAGGAAAGAACTTCAAAGGGAACTGTTGTTTTGCCTATCAGAGTGGGACCTGTAGTAAAAGATGTGGTGTGTCAAGTGCTTGACATGGAACTTGCATATAATATTCTCCTTGGAAGACCTTGGATACACACAATGAAGGCGGTGCCATCAACCTATCACAAATGTATCAAATTCCCTCATGACGGCCAAGAGATCACCATCCAAGGTTATCCCAATCCATTTCAATATTGCAACTCCATACAATCTAAACATGATGTTGTAATTCCCAATAACCGGGCCTTTGCTTCATCCCCATCCCGTGTTGACCCAACTTCACTATCTTCCACATCAAAGGCACCCGAAATTAACCTCAATCTCAAAGACAAGGGTGTTAGAGAGTATACCATTGCACAATCCTTTTTCCTAGCACAATTACCACTCTCTCCCAAATCCTATGGAAAACCTTCCATAAACAAACCCAAGTTTTTGGAACCTCCCAAAGGTCCTTTTGTGAAATGGGGAAGCTTATCAGATGAGAGTGATGAAAAGGACATCCTACAATGGCTATACAAGGATGAAGGTAGTCAAACCAACTCACATGAATCACAAGGTCAAATGCAAACTGAATAGTATGGCCAAGGGTTCTCTATCTTGCAAAGGATGGGGTATGAGGACCATGGTCCCTTGGGATTAAGAAAAGATGGTATCATTGAGCCTATCCAACCTTCTACTTTCACAGCGTACTATAGGGCTCGGCTACATAGGCAAAGAAAAGACCATAGGAAAGGAGAAAAATAAAGGAAAACAAAAAGAAATAGCTTCTACTAACCTAGTAGAACAAATCCACAGGCTACAAACATGGAGTGAGATAGACTCCAATGAATATGAGTGAGATAATCTCTCTAAACTATCTTGTGATGAAAAAGAGATTGATGTAGTCCAACAATATACCTCAACCCAAAAAACTCATGAGACAAGGCTCACTGTCTAGACCTCTAGAGTTTCATCCGCATAATAATGATAGTGAGTTTCGCGAGGAATGAATGATATACCCCTTGACAAATAAACTAATGGAGAGTACCATCGCAGGCATTGCTGATGCTTATAATAACCATAACAATTCCTCCATTTTGACCATCACTAGCCATGAACCAAGCCCACCTGATGACTCGTTACCATTGTTACATCCTGAACTAATAGATTGGGATTTACAAGACTCCCCCTGAGCTAGATACCTTTCACAATGATGAATCCATCATTGACTATCTAGAACTTAGAGAACATATACCCATAGGGGACCACAGAGTTGGCTATGCCATAGAAATCAATGAAAGGGCTTATTTTGGTGTGAGTACCAAGCCTTTTAGTCTCAAAAATATAAAAATGAAAGATAGATCTAATGGTGAAAACCACTCTGCGGCAATGTTAGATCATGAAAATAGTAAAAAGATGAAAGACATATCTAACAGTGAAGAACCCCCTGAGGCACCAAAGGATGAAATGCTTGACACTCTTCCTAATCTAACACATCAAGAGAGATCTGCAATATTGATCAAACCAACAGAACCAGTCAGCATCAGCACAGAGGAAAATTCAAGGATAATCCACATGGCAAAGTCATTATCAGCACAAGAGAAGCCAAAGTTCACCAAATTCTTCAAAAGGAAACAAATCAACTTTGCTTAGTCATATGTAGATATGCTAGGGCTAGATCCAAATCTCATAATGCATCACTTGTCAATAGCTCTAGGAGCTAAGCCAGTAAAGCAAAAACTGTGAAAAATGCATCCACATATCGCCCTCATGGTAAAAGAAGAACTAAAGAAGTTATTGGATGTAGGATTTATCCATCCCATAGATTACCTAGAATGGATTTCAAACATTGTGCCTATCTCCAAAATAGATGGAAGGATTCACCTATGCAATGACTTTAGAGACCTGAATAAAGCTTGTCCAAAAGATGATTTCCCTTTTCCCAACATTGACATTATTGTAGATCTCATGACAGGGCACACTATGTTGTCCCTAATGGATGGTTTCTCTGGATATAAACAAATCAAGATAGTGCCAGAGGATCAACATAAAACTAGTTTCACATGTCCATGGGGTACCTATTGTTGGTGCATCATGCCATTTGGGCTAAAGAATGCGGGGGTAACATATCAGTGGGCAATGACAACAATCTTTCATGACATGATGCATACCATCATGGAAGATTACGTAGATGACATTCTAGCCAAATAAAAAACCAGAGAAGGGCATCTACAAGTTGTGGACAAGATCTTCACAAGATTGGAGTCGTTTAATGTGCGCCTCAACCTGAAGAAGTGCTTATTCGGAGTCACATCTAAAAAAATTCTTGGATACATAGTGTCCGCCAATGGCATCAAAGTAGACCCAGCTCAGGTTAAAGCCATCATGGAAATGCCACCTCTAAAAAATCTCAGTCAATTGCAGTCTGTACAGGGAAAGCTACAATCTATCAGAAGATTCATCTCTCAACTAGCAAGTATGTGTCACCCATTCACACATCTCCTCCATAAGAACATTCCCTTCAAGTGGGACAACTCATGCAAACAAGCTTTTCAACATTTAAAGGAGTATCTAATGAAACCACCTATATTGATGCCACCGATCTAGGGCAAGCCATTGCTACTTTACATTTTAGCTACACCAATAGCTCTGGGAGCTCTGCTTGCACAGCAAAATCATGAAGGAAAGGAACAAGCGATCTACTACATCATTAGAACACTAGTAGGTTACTAGATACAATATACACCAACTAAAAGAGCATGTATGGCTATTGTATTTGCTTCACAAAAATGGAGACATTACATGCTCTCACACTCCATTAAGCTCATAGCAAAGATTGACCCATTAAAATACTTGCTCAACAAAGTTACCGTAACAGGTAGAATACCAAAATGGGTCATGAAATCAATGAATTTGACATTGAATATGTAGATAGACGAGCAATAAAGGGGCAAGTAATTGTAGATCAGTTGGCTGATGCGCCTTTAACAAGTGACTACCCTTTAAATTTTGAATTTCCAGATGAGTATATCTTTAGCGTCACAACAACAGCTTGGAAACTATACTTTGATGGATCATATACTCATCATGGGTTAAGAGAAAGTATCTTGTTGATCACACCAAATGGAGAGACCATACCAAAGTTGTACAGGCTACTCTTTCCATGCACTAATAATGTGGTTGAGTACGAAGCCATGCACATCACCATCAAGCTAGCAGTGGAATGGAAAGTGATAGAACTTCATCTGTATGGTGACTCCCAACTCATTATTAACTAGGTAAATGATCAATACCAAACAAAGGATGAGAAGTTAATACCATACAAACGTATGGTAGAAGACTTCAAAGAATACTTTATTGTCATCTCTTTTGAACAGATACCAAGGTTAGAGAAGAAAGCAGCAGACGCCATGGCAATGATTGTATCTCTCCTGGATATCCATGAAAACCAATCACACTATGAGTTCTTGGTAGAGCGAGTGTCCCATCCCGCATATGACACCCCCGAATCCCACATCATTTGCCACATTGTAGGATCAGATTCTCCCCTATATGGAAAAGTATTTGCCTATCTAAAAGAGAATACCCTACCACTTGATCTCTCAAGTAAACAAAAGTGAACCTTCATTCGCCAAGCATCTCATTATGCCATTATCACCAAAACCTTGTATCGACGAGGTCTAGATCGTACTCTCCTTAGGTGTCTCGATTGCAAGGAATATTAAACCACCCTGAGCGAAGTACATGAAGGTATATGTAGGACCCACTCTAGTGGTCCTATGTTGGCTAAGAAACTTATATGTATGAGATACTACTAGTCCACTATGGAAAAAGACTCATATCATTTTGTAAAAAGATGCAACAAATGCCAGATCCTTGGGAACTTGATACATGCACTAGCACAAGAGCTACAACCATTAACGACTCCTTGGCCATTATGTCAATGGGGACTCGACTTAGAGGGGAAGATACACCCTCCATCATCTAGCAGCCATAAATTCATCATCACTGCCACTAAGTACTTTATGAAGTGGATTGAAGCTGTACCCCTCGCCAATGTCACAAGTAAACAAATCACCTCTTTCATCCTGAATTACATCATTTGTCGCTATGGTATCCCTATATTCATTATCACTGATAATGGAAGACCATTTAAAAACCAAGATGTCAAAGAGCTATGTGACAAATTCCACATCCAACACCACTTTTCCACCCCCGTATTACCCCCAAGGAAACGACCAGGTAGAGGCATTAAATAAAACCATCTTAAAAATCCTGAAAAAGACTGTCAATGATGTCGATCGTGATTGGCACATCCAATTGAATCCTGTACTATGGGCCTACCGCACAAGTATCCATACACCCACAGGTGCAACACCATATTCCCTCATCTATGGCTCTAAAGCCATCTTGCCCATTGAATTCAAGATCCCCTCCTTAAGAGTCATTAAAAGGCCTCATAACTAATGAAGAGTACATAGTTTCTAGATTTTAAGAGTTAGAGTTGCTCGAAGAAAGAAGACAACATGCCTTTAACCATCTCAAGGCTTATCAACAAAGGATGTCTAGAAGCTACAATCACAGAGTCAAACCCTGGGTATTTCAAGTCGGTGACCTAGTCCTTAGAGAGAATCCTAGGAATCAGCAAGATAGAGAGAAGAAAAGTAAGTTTGAGTCCAACTTGCTAGGTCCTTTTGTCATCATTGATGCCTATGGATTAGGTGCTTACAAATTGGCTACATCAGAAGGTGAACTGTTTGATGATCCCATCAACAGCATGCATCTTCTCAAGTTCTACACATAAACCCAAATGCAAGGGAGTCAAAATAACAAAAAAAAAAAAATAGCAAAATAGCAAAAAAATCACAAAAGTGCAAAAATAAATAAAAAATTTGGAAAAACAACAAAAAATCACCCTTTGGTGAAAACCTATTAAACAGGCACCTTGGATAGATACCATGATGAAAACCTGGCAAATAGGCATCATGTGTATTTTAGCTTTCATGCAAATAAAAGAAAGTGGTGAAAACCTGGTAAACAAGCGCTACTTGTGATAAACAACCTCCTCCATCTTTTTAGACCTTGTTCCTCATCCATCCCTCCCAACTGTATCATCCCAATCACATCGAGATACCTACCATGGCTTGTTGTTCGATCATCCTTATTAGCTTCTTCCACCAGGCAGCCAATCAAAACGTGCGTCCATCTTGTCGTCCATCCTCAACCAATCTATTGAACCATTATCAAACTACGTCGCCTTTGAACTATCACATAGGCAAGGATATCATTGATGTGCCCCCAAGGTGCCTTTTCCATCCATTCCATCCCATGTCACACATCCTTTTATCCATCAAATCCACACCATTTCCCATCACCTAGGTCTTACGTCCACAAAGTCCACACCCCAAACTATGTTGCCTCTGCGTCATCATGTAGGCAAGGCCATTTATTAATGAGCCCCCGAGGCACTTGGTTAGTCCCTTAGGACCCATTTCTTTGTGTCTATTCTCAGTTCATCCATAATAAATCAATCCTTTACTTGACTGGGGGCAACTCCTTGACCTAGTTGGAGAATTGGATTCTGGAATGTCACACCCCTCAGAGGATAACAATAAGGATCATGATACCAACACTAGACAACAGGCATCATTACAAACACACTTTTTCAACAAAATGCTTGATGCAAGAACTAGACCTATAAATAAGACACAATGAGCCTCAACCACCATGATGATTGTATTTTTTTTGTTGCAAGAAAACATAACTATGTCAAGAAAATTTGTGCTTATTAAAAAAAGGTTTAAGTCGTAGAGTCTTATTTTTGCTATTATGTCTTTCTATGCCACTCAAGGATGTCTAAAGCTAGAGGATCTATGATGGGGGCATAATTATCTTATTTGTTTTCTATTTGTGGATCAATCTTTAGTAATGTGACAACTTTGTCTAACAACATGATCGGTAAAAGATCATTGAGGATGTTCTAGGTCTAAACATGAAACAGGGCAATCCTTGTCTATTGACACATGCAAGGCATACTCAGGTCATCTCAGTTTAATTATACATGGATGATTGTATTTTCTTACAACATAATAAAAGCTCAATGATGAAACAAAGTACTTCAAATACTTGCATATATGAAGATGACAACCTCCACATCCATACATACCAAATTTGCATTTCACCTCATTTATAAGCATTCCATAAATACCATTTATCCAAGTGTCTTAAGATCCAAAGTCTTTATCTTTCATTTGTCCAGGTTTATTCTTCTAATCAATTCTTCCATCAATTCATTCAAACCGTTATCCAATCGATCCGAGTAATGATCCAAATACAAGTCCATCCTTAATCCATACCAATCGAGTAAAGTCAATCTTGTCAAATTATCCAATCGCAATTAGTGGTCTTGATCCTAATCTTGTCATAAACCAAGTCAATAAATCATAATTATTAGTGGGATATATCTTTCCCGCATCCTTGTGTTGATCTAGGGATATATCATTTCCCACAATGAAAAACACTATCATTGATCGTTATCGATTAATCATCGGTTTACAGCTGGATAGGGGCAATACCTTGTTTGTTCTTGTATCATTTGTGCATACTTGCTTTCTTTCTTGTGTGTGTTATCATTTTATCTTGGATAGCAGGTCATTTGACTCTTTCATTCCATCCCTTATCTTATGTTAGTTGATTTCTTCCCCCTTCTAAGCTGTCATTCAACATATCTCATCATGAGATTGTTTGTCATCCTGTCGTCACCTTCTTCCCGTCCAATCTCTCGAGGGGGCATCCTATCGTCATTAACCTGTACCAAGGGTAAACTGGGGCATGTATCAATCACAAACTTTGTTATTCTTTGAAACAAAGTGATAAAACACATTGCATCAAAGAGGGGCAAAATGTATACACCTAAAAATGGCTAAGTTGAATTAAATAAATATTTTAATATTTATTTTATTCTCATTCGTCTATCAATTAAATAAATATTCTAATTTATTTAAATGATTCACATCCATCTAATAATTAAATAAAATCAATTCATTTAATTAAATCCCCTAATTCTTCTAATGTCTCGCATAATTAAATAATCTTACATTATTTAATTAATCCTAAATTCCTCTATTCTAAGTCCAAATTCCGTAAATTCCACCTCACCATTCTACCTCATTCCTCCACATCACCTTTCCACCTCAGCATGTTGCACATGTAATTAAATATTTTAATATTTAATTAGCTAATATTCCCTCACCCACATGTCCTATTTCTCCTCCAGTCAGATTAGTTAACTCATCAATCAAATTTGTTAACTAATTAGTCAATTGAGTTCACTCCTCAATCTATTATGTTGACTCCCCAATCAACCCAGTTAATTGATTAATCATCTTAGTTAACTCCTTAATCTATTCTATTATCTCCCATAGCTCATGAAAAAGGTTTGGACACTTGTCCTCTCCTGATTCGTGCACATTCTCTCAAGTCTTCTCAACTGTACACCCCACAGGTAATTCCTCCACTCATGGATCTATTGACACTTGGATTTGGTCTTCCCTCAACCTATGTAAACAAGGTCCTCATACCCATTTCATATCAATCTAATCTTAAGCAATCTTATTCTGTAGGAATCATACCAGCGTGCCTTTGGCAAAATCACCTTCATTGCATTTGCATTATCAATCCATTATCATCACCATGTCTCCATTATCCATAACCCATATCCATTATAGTCGCATTGTAGTTTAGTCTCCATTGCACATTCCATATCACATTCATTTCATCTTCAACAGTAAGGAACTACACACTTCTGGGAGCTCCAATACCATCAAGATCAAGAGGAGATAGGTGAACAATGGAAGCATAGAGGTAAAATGGTCTTTGAAGGTATATTCTTTGTTGTATTTACATCAATTTCCATTGAGTTATTGGATGATTAGTTGTTTATTGCTATTGTACACATTTTCCACTAATAGTTACAATTCATTCTCTTTTCTAAAAAACCCTTAATGGTTACAATACATAGCTCAAAGAAGTAGCAATAAATTGATTTTCTAAGTATCATTGAGCATAGAAGCACAAAGACATTCATAGATGTCTTCTTCATGAATCCCTGACTATCTGATGAAGCTCACTGTCCTAGTTCAAGATCACACTATCATCTCTGTAGAGATCTTGTTTCATGCACCCAACTTGCTCTAGTTCATAAGCTACCACTATGAATTGTTACCTGTAGAAATAAATTGTCCTTATTTCTAATATAGAAATCAGCATCCCATTATGATAATATTGTTGTAAAATATCCGTGTCTTGCCAGATAGCTCATGATAACCCTTAACTTTATTGCTACTCACTTGTACCAACTCTATGGTATTGTCCTAGGTGTTCATGCATCTAACATGAAGACTATTGACTATCATGAGATTTGGCACTATCAAATGCATACTAGAATGTTGTCTCCTTACCCCTTTAAATGCCTCTTGAGACACTAACAAGATTGTAACCTTTGCATAGTTCTTCCATTGACTCTAAGATTATCTTTTAATGTTTGCATGATCATTGTGTTTTGCATGAATTTCTACCCCTTGACAGTCACTTGTAGGTTTTCTTCATGCATAGCTAGAAGCTCTTTCACAGGGTGTCCTTTCAATCCTCACTATAATACATCCTCATTTGCAAACATATTCACTCAAGTTTGAGGAGTGCTTCTACCATGGTCATAATTATTTTGGAAACATTGTCCTTGCCATGATGCCATTTGATTAGGACCTTCACTTTGTGTTTCCAGGTTAGATTGAAATTATCCAATCTCTTCACACTCTTCTCACTATATTGTTTCAAACGTCCCAATGTCTTGTACTTATGGCTCTTAGTGTAACCCTATCATCTATGGGTCTTTAAGTGTTGCTCAGCCTCAAATGACTATAACTACCTTTTGAGAAGGTCCTCTTTGTTAGGGATTGCATGTAGAAGATATCAATTAAATGCAAATAAAGATTAAATAGAGGAATGAAAATACATAGAAATAATAACAGCGAGAGACAAGTTTTAACATGGTTCACCCAAACTTGGCCTATATCCACCAACAAAGAGTCCAATATTATTATCTAGTAAATCAAGCTGATTACAACCAACAATCCTTACTACTCAATACCGCTCGAAAATGCTACAATACATCAACGAAAACCCTAAACCTTAGTCGCTTTTATCAAGCCTTATGTCAGTTACAAAATTAGGGTTTTTTTATGTTGACCAATAGAAAAATAACTCCTGACACCTTTATAAAATAATAAAATTTGTTTGAGGTTTCAGGGGCATTGCCCCTTGACCCCGCCCTATATCGCGATAGGAAGTACACCAGGGGCACTGCCCCTTGACCTCATCTTGGGGGTGCTGCCCCCAAACCCCCACAAGGGGCGCTGCCCCTTGACCCCGTTAAATAATTTGGGGGGAAACCACACCAATAAAAGTGGGGTAAATTTAACCTCTGAGTCTGATTAGGCTCCATATAACAACACTCTTATTCTCTTACAATCATATCACTGTCATAATCGTTCCTTGTGGGTGAAACCATGATACAAAGGATTATTAAAAAAAACAAAGAGAGGACTTGCAAAGCAAAAATATAGTTTTTAGTACTCAATCAATGATTTCTTTTTAAGTTTCCCTAGTTGGACCATAATGAAAAATATATAGAACATTATCAATAAAAAACTAACGATTTCTAGACTTGATAGACAAGATCATAAAAAAAATAAGCTAAACTAACCCTTGACCAAAAACTATAGATAAGTTATACAATATACACACTATATAAGATTCACTAAGGGGGGTTTTGCATAAATGAAAATGATTATGTGCCTAGGTTTTTTACTCAAATACATACACCATACTATTAACAATCATGCCTTGCAAGCTATGTGCCTATGTTTTTTTGAATCTTTAGGATACTCATTATTAACATTTAAAAGTTGACAATGGTGTAAAAATTGGCTCTATTTCAATAGTGTACTAGAATAAATCAGGGAACTAGTCTACCAAAGCAAATTGAAGAGTCTAAAAATCTAACAGTTGCTTAAATTTAAAACTAAATTTAGCAAGTTGAAGCATTATTATTTTTGTAATATGTTGCAAATAAAATTATATTTTAGAAATTTTATGATTTTGAATGGGTATGGCTTAGAGATCAAACATTATTTCTTCATTTTGTGATATGGCCTAGTTAAGGCTCAGAGCTCGAGCATTATATTTGGTATGCTTTTACTAAAGAGAGAAAACCAAAATAATCCAGAATTTACACCCTGGCTCACAGCGTTTCCAAAAATGGTTATTTTGATGGTTAATCATTTCATTGCTCATCTAATTGTTGACCATATGGCCAAGTATCGTAAGCTACGAAGTGAGTAAATTCCTTGAAACTTCTTGTTTTTCTTTATTTTCTCGAGCATTCAAGATAATTGAGATTCTATCTATTGCTTCACTATCTGAACTATTTGCATTTCAAAATACTCAAGATATGGAACATCAACAAGGTCACAATTTTCACTTACCATACAATTAGTTTGATTATGAAGAAATGAACATTGAATTGGATTTTCTCTTAACTTTCACCAAAGAGACTTTAGAAGCTTAGATCTACTAAATAAATATTACAAAAGATCTCTCTCATAGCTTAATAGGATATTCACAAAATGGATTTGTTGAAAAGGCTTTCAAAACTTTCAAGCAAATGTAATTGGCAAATCTAAAGATATATTCGTCAACCTTTGCCAGCATCCTCCCTGCTTGTGCGAAAATGGGAGCTTTGGAATAGGGTATGGACATCCATCCCACACACCCTCCAGTCTCTCCAGTCACCATCATGGGGTGGCAGGGTGGTAGAAATTTAGGGAAGACATCTGTTGGGTATTTCATTTGGCGTGATTGCTGCCTCACCTATTTATCTACTGCGAAGGAAATTTTGTGTGATTGCAGTCCAGGCTCCCCCGTAACCTCATAGGGAGGCAAGCCATGACGGTGTTGTTGGAAATAAGCTAGATAACTGAGAGGGGGGGTGAATCAATTATCTTAAATATCTTAAGTTTCTTTTCTTCTTTAAAATTAATGCAGCATCAAATCATAAGAGCATACATAATCATGAGAGTAGAAATAAAATCAACACACATAACACAAGGATTTTTACGTGGAAAACCCTATTAAGGGAAAAACCACAAGGTGACTAACCCAAGATTGTATTCTCTGTTAAAAAAATAAGAAGTACAAAATGGCACTTACCAATTAGGGCTCACTACCTGAGCACACTGCTCACAAGAGGCACATTGTCTATAAGAGACTCACTGTCTACAAGGTATATAGAAAGTAACTAGATGTTCGAACTGATGAGAGGCATCCACATATGCTAAGGTTCAGTTCTAGTTAGGCTCAATATACTGATATGATGTACTTCATTCTTCCTTTGCTCTAATACTGTTATTCTATCACATACCGGATTTGTACTCCTTTCACTCTTCTCTCTGTCTTTTTTCACATTCTTACCTGTTCACAACACCACTTTATACTAAAATTCATCTGGTATATATATTCGCACCAAGGATTTCAACATCTTTCTAGTCGGCAAATGGAATACTCAAGATATTTCCAAGATACTGATCTGTCAACTAAATCCATGCTTAATATGTGATGCATATCAAAGACATAAACTTGGAAGTCATCAATCATGTCAGCCAACCATGTATGATCTCTCAATTATCTTGACCACCATCAATTTCTTATCCAGATCAAAGTCTAATGCTCTGCCGGTTAGTTCTTCCTTAGTCTACTCTGCCTGTCAGGAACCCAACACTTAGATGCTCATATCTTTTCACTGTTTCATCACCAAAGGGTCAATCTTTGCAATGTAGTAGTCATGGTACTCCTCTTGACTTCCCCAAGTCCACACTTTGCTGAGATACACCATCTAAGAGATCCGAACTTGATTGTCAAACCTTGCTGCATGCTCTATTCTTGTTCACTAGACCAAAACACTCTTCAATCTGACTTCCGGTATAGACATACTATGTGCTGTGGATGTGTGGGATAAACTTTATTGCCATCAATGATAACAATAATGAAGGCATATAGTGTCTCTTGCCAACAATCTCCCCCTTTGGCATTGATGGCAACACTTAGTGAAAAATGACTAAGTGTCAAAGCAAACTCCCCCTTGGCTGATGCTTTGTCTTATGTACATTTTTACCAGAGCTCCCCCTTTGCTGGATTCCAAATTTTTCACCACTCCTTACTCCCCCTCTGACATCAATGGCAAAGGGTGGAATCTGCACACCAAAATTTGTGAAAACCAACCTATACATAGCTGCATGAGTATATATACATGTTATACTTACATATACTTAAGTATATCCGCAAAAGTGGTTTTCAACTGGACAAATTATGTTGCCCAACTCTGCTTCATCCTATCCAAAATTGAGATGTGACCACTCAACAAAAATGCAAAAGCTTGTGCCCTCTTTAAGTCTACTAGATCATTAGTCTGGGCTATGGTCTGAGCATCAGTTAAGGCCTCATGCATTTCCTCTAACTTAGGGATAATTATCCCTCTTAGTTCACTCATCCTACTTATTCTATTCTTCTTTTCCTTTCCAAGCCTCTTTATTTCATTTATAGTGGCAATAGCTTGGCACTCTTGATTCATTATGGATGAGGTGAGAGGATCAAAATTCTAAGACAAACTTGACAGTTTACCCTCTTGTTCTTCCACCTTCTTTGCAATGTCATCTGTCACTATGGACCAAGATAGACAAAATTTGTATAATTCTCTACCATCTTTAAGAGCATTTTCCAGGCTCTTTATCCCAATATCCAGATTTCTCCTATCATTTGCTATGAGTCCCTGTACTTTAGAGAATCTCTTTCCCAAAAAATCTTTCTGGACTTTCTCTTCTGCTGATTTCTCCAAAGAATCAAAATGTGTACTAACAAAGTTAACAAGAGATTTCAAGTTACCAGATGAAGAGGCTGAAAGATCCTTTTGGAAGGATGGCATGATCTTCTCTAGCACACCAGATACAATCTCTATCAGCTCACAGTCTTCCATGTGAGACTTCAGAAGCTTTTCTTTTTCTTTAGCTTGAGAAAAAGATGCTACCTTCATTGTCTGGACCGGAGAGAGGGAGTCAAAGTTGAGTGGTCCTTCAAATAGTTCTAGTTCATCTATTTCCATCATCTCTTTGGTTAAGAAGTTTTTCACTGCTTTTGCAGTGTCTCTTGCTGGAGATAGAGTCTTCTTTCCTTTTGCATCCTCAGAACTATCATCAGGAATCTTCTCTATGTGTTCTTCTTCTCTTCCCTTTTCCTCCTCTACTTGACTCAATTTCTCCTCTTTTCTTCCTTCTCCTTTAGTTCTGGAGTCTGCAGGGGGATCTGGAAGAGAGATGTTTACTTCTTCATGGACTTCCTCTTCTAGAATAGAGGAATCCAAGTCCTTAGTCTTCTCTTCACCTATCTCCTTTGACTCTTCTACATTCTTCTCAGTAGATTCTTCTTTTGATGTACTTAATCCTTCGACATCCATGGTAGAAGGTTCTTCATCTATTTCCTCTACAATAGGAAGGTTAAATCTTTTGAATGCATTCCAGAGGATGTCTTCTATTTCTTTTTCTACATGATCAGTCTCTCCAAGCATTAGTTTGTTCATTCTTGCTTTGCTCCAGAACTCATCCTTGCAGTCCTTAAAGATCATGTACATTTGTTTTGGAGTAATAGAAGGATAGAGCTAAATAGCAATCTGCTCTCAAATCTCTAAGTCCTTAGCTTTAGCATTCTCCTTTCTCAGTTCAAGTTTCTTCTCTAGACTTTTGGGGATTAGAGAGATTATTTCAATAAATGCTTTATTATAGATGTTTAGATACCTAACAGTAGCATCTTCCAAGATCTTCTTGTCAGCTTCACTATAATCATCATAAAATTTAGTCATTGGTTGCGGATTCCCATCCACAGTGACTGATTTGATGACATCATCAATAGAGAGAGTAGGTCTCTCAACAAATTCTTTTGCCTCTTCTTCCTTGTTTTGACCAGTAGAGGATACCCTGGTTGTTTTCTTCTTTTTCTTCATTTTCTTAACTTCGTCATCTGATTCTGTTTCTTCATCATCTTTCTGGCTTGTGTATGACCTTGTGGCCTTTGTCTTTGTTCTTTTCTCTCCCTTTTCAGATGTCTTGGCTTCTTCTTTTGAGGATTTTGGGCTCTTAGAGGTGGCAGGTGCAAAGCTCTTTGAGGATCTAGTCTGGGAGGGGACTTGCACCAAAACACTTTCTTTTTCTGCTTCTTGTCTCTCTTTCTCTGCTCTTTCTACTTTCTCTCTATTAGCATCAACTACCTCCTTTGATATGCCATATTTCTTGGCAATTTCCTCCACTTCCCTTCTCACTTTCCTTTTTATCTCTAATTGTCTCAATTCAACATGTATTTTCACACTTAATTCTTGAAAGGTTGCAAACCTTTCTGCCTCAGGGTCCTTAGGCTGACTTAGTAGGTGTTGGACATGCAGCTCCAGGATTTTCTCATCTACCTCATAGCCCATTGGCATAATCCAAACTATTCTGGGTTCCATTGCCTCCATTAGGCATTGATCAGTGTCTACCATGAAACACATTGTATCCTTGTATTTTTCAACTATAGATTGAGGGATTCTCTTTGGCCTACATCATGCCTTGGAAGTTTTTGAAGTATCCCCAAAGTGCTGTACTTTGAGCCTTGGCATCACCAAGCCCATACATATAATCTATTATTTGTATGGCCATAGTGTATCATTTTTCCATACCCAACCACTTGATCTGGGTAGCTCATTCATATAGTAAAAGAATAAGCACAGTATTAAACCACCATACTTGAATGAGTTATTCTTGTCCTTCTTGATCTTTTTCACGTTTTCTGATAGTTGGCTCAGGAGAAGCTCGCATAGATCATAGTCTACATTTTCCCTTAGCATTTCATATGCAGTATAAATTACAGTTCCAGATACAGAGTTCTCCCTGCTGGAATGATATATTTTGTAGCCAATTATCATGGAGGCAAATTTAATATCCAGATCTGTGATAAAATCTATTGTCATTGCTCTTTTGTCAAACTTTGATCTCGTAGCTCCACTTACTGTTTGGTTCTTGACTGACTTGACAACAAGCAAACCACTAGATGAGTGCAAACTAGTTACTTCTCTAATTGTATCCTTTGTTATCTTGAAGGGCTTCAACAACCATATGAAGTTATCATGTATTCTACCAAGAACATATCGCACCCATTCATCTTCTGCGAAATAGGGAAAGTGGATGTAATGTCCAAAATGCTTATCTCGGATGGACTTGTATTGAGGTTTGAGTTCAAAGGTTTCATCTATTAGTTGTTTATGGTAGATATCCATCAGCTTTGATTCTCCAAATTCCTCAGTATTTGCATGGATGTATACCCTAACATCTTCTATGTGCAGAACCCCATGCAGAATGCTAGAAAATGCACCTAAGGGATCAACTTCTAGGGATTTGCAGGGGTGTTTCTTAAACTTTGGGCATGGCCTATTAGTGATCTTAACAAAATTTGGATTAGCCATCTTGTAAACGATTTAGAGAGGGATATTCAAAAATGGAAATACCTTTTTACGCTTCTAGGGTTCACAAAATGAGCCAAAAAAGATTGTTGGTTGAACCAGATTAGACAGTTGATCTTTGAGAGAGTTGAAATAATCTTGTTGCAGAGCTCTTCCTTTCTTCTTTTTGCAAGAAAATGTGCAAATGATGAATAAAAGAACCCTTGTATTTCTACGCAAACCCTAATTTCATGTTGCAATAAATGAACACCTTAAGTCATTCTGGTTCCCTTATTTTGACCTTGTTCTAAGAGAGAGATCCTTCTGAATCACTGAGATGTACTTAGAATTATTCTTAGTGATAATTACAATGTATCTCCCTTCCTCCAATCATGCCATTTATCCGTAGATCAAGATATTTCAATTTTGAATCATAATGGATCTAACTGTGAAAATCCTATTTTTATCGGAAGGCTATCAAACCGAATCAATCTTGGATGATTAGACTCTTCAAATCTCCTTGTGGATCTTTCATATTTTTACCAAGGGTTATTTAGATATCTCTTTGAGAACTCTTCAATCCATAATACTCCATGTGCCAATTTTAGGCACCATTTGACTCGCTGGGGGAATTTATTTTCCTTTATGACTCCCCTTGAGCCAGAGCTCATATATTTAGTTTCCAAAAGGAATATCAGCACCAGATTCTAGTGCGGATCCATCCCCAAGATTTTTTGTACTTCTCTTCACCCAAATCTTGTTCATCTCCCTTTGAACTTCATTCGCATTCACTTTTCCTTTTCCTTTGTCTTGATTTTGATTATGATGCACTGGACCCTTTTTATCTCGATTCTTACTTCTGCAAAATTTGGCAATATGATCAGATCTATTGCAGTTGTAGCAAATAACATTTCTTTGTATATTTGACTAATATCCTCTTGATTTGCATTGACTAGCCATATGTCCCATTCTATTGCATGCAAAGCATCTACCATTGAATGAATTGTTTATTTGCATATTTCTGCATTCATGAGATTTATGACCATACCTTTTGCAGTTGAAACACTATCTAGAGAAGGATGAATTAGTTTGATTCATTCTTCTTCTACACTGAGTTTCTTTATGACCGAAGTTGTTGTAATTGTAGCAGTATCCATTGAAAGATGGATATCTTTGAGCATTTGGTTGCCTTACCAGAGGTCTTCTAGGCTTGTTTCTTTGATTTCCTGATCCAGAGTTCTTTTGACTGGATCCAGAGCTTTCACCTTTCTCATAACCCAAGCCATGTTTGTCATCTACCCTCTTTTGGCTTTCAAGAAGAACTTCAAGTTGAGCAGAGCTTATCTTGAATTTCTCTTTGTATTCATTTGTTGTTTGAAGATCCCTTTTAAGAGTTTCTATTTGATTCTCAAGTTGTTCTTCATTATCTCTAGCTTCTTCAAGATCAGATTCCAGATGCCTGATTATTCTATCCATTTTGTGGCAGTCTTCTAACTTCTCCTTGAGAGATTGTTTTAGATTATCTTCAATTTTTCTTTTCTCTTCAATCTCTTGGGTGAATCTCATAATCCCTGATTCCATTTCATGTCTTAACATAATGACCTCTTTTGATAGCTTCTCACATAGCTTGTTTTTCTCATTTAGATCTTCATTAGTATCATTGGCTTCACTTTGACTTGCTAATTGTTCAAGTAGTTCCTTTCTCTTTTTCACAGAGATACTCAATTTTTCTTTTAGTTCATTTATGAAATCATCAGCTTGTTTGAGTCTTTCCCTCAAGTTATTGACTTCAGAGTGAGATTGCTCAAGATCATCTAGGGCAGACTGAAGTTGTTCTCTCATACCATACATATCCATTAAGATTCCCAGATCTTCCTCAAGCTGTTAGGCTCTAATTGGAGGAACTTGGCTCTAATACCAATTGTTGGAAACAAGGTAGATAACTGAGAGGGGGGTGAATCAGTTATCTTAAATATCTTAAGTTTATTTTCCTCTTTAAAATTAATGCAGCATCAAATCATAAGAGCATACATAATCATGAGAGTAGAAATAAAATCAACACACATAACACAAGGATTTTTACGTGGAAAACCCTGTTAAGGGAAAAACCACGGGGTGACTAACCCAAGATTATATTCTCTGTTAAAAGAATAAGAAGTACAAAATGGCACTTGCCAATTAGGGCTCACTGCCCGAGCACACTTCTCACAAGAGACACACTGCCTACAAGAGATTCATTGTCTACAAGGTATATAGAAAGTAACCAGATGTTTGAACTGATGAGAGGCATCCACATATGCTAAGGTTTAGTTCCAGTTAGGCTCAATATACTGATTTGATGCACTTCATTCTTCCTCTGCTCTAATGCTGATGTTCTGTCACATACCAGATTTGTATTCCTCCTTTCACACTTCTCTCTACCTTTCTTCGCATTCTTACATGTTCACAACACCACTTTATACCGAAATTCATCTGGTATATATATCCGCACCAAGGATTTCAACATCTTTCTAGTCGGCAACTGGAATACTCAAGATATTTCCAAGATACTGATATATCAGCTGAATCCATGCTTAATATGTGATGCGTATTAAAGACATAAACTTGGAAGTCATCAATCATGTTGGCCAACCATGTATGATCTCTCAATTAGCTTGACCACCATTAATTTCTTATCTAGTTCAAAGTCTGATGCTTTGCCGGTTAGTTCTTCCTTAGTCTGCTCTGCCTGTCAGGAACCCAACACTTAGATGCTCATATCTTTTCACTCTTTCATCACCGGAGGCTCAATCTTTGGAATGTAGCAGTCATGGTACTCCTCTTGACTTCCCCAAGTCTGTACTTTGTTGAGATACATCCTCTGAGAGATCCGAACCTGATTGTCAGACCTTGCTGCATGCTCTGTTCTTGTTCACCGGACCAAAACACTCTTCAATCTGACTTCTGGTATAGACATACTATGTGCTACAGATGTGTGGGATAAACTTTGTTTCCATCAATGACAACAATAATGAATCCACATAGTGTCTCTTGCCAATAGGTGTGGGATGGTGAGCTTTCCCCGCATCCCCATGAAGGAACTTTTGTCTGTGTGCGAGGATGTGGGGATGATGTGATTTTACTTTTGGATGTGATGATCGATGTTGTGCCTAAACATTCTAAGGTTGAAATGTATGGATAGAGGAATTTTTTTAGATGTTGTAGTTTCAACTATCATGGTAGACATGTATGCAAAATGTGGAAGCATTGAAAAGGCATGTGAACTGTTTGATAGAATGCCTCAAAGAGATGTCATCTCAATGAATGCAATGATTGTGGGATATGCACAAAATGGATTTTTTCAAAAGGCTTTAGAAACTTTCAACAAAATGCAATTAGTAGGTGTAAATCCAAATTCGACAACCTTTTCCAGCATCCTGCATGCCTATGCTAAAATGGGAGCTTTGGAGCAGAGTATGGACATCATCATAACATAATGGAAGGGGCATTTTTGTTAGATATTATAGTTAGAAATGCTCTGGCAGACATGTATACAAAATGGGGAAGCATAGAAAAGGCACGTGAACTATTTGACAGAATGCCTCAAAGAAATGTGGTCTCATGGACTGCAATGATTGCAGGATATGTACAAAATGGATGAGTTGAAAAGGCTTAAGAAATTTTAAAGAAAATGCAATTAGCTGGTGTAAATCCAAATTCCACAACCTTTGCTAGCATCCTCCCTACCTATGTCAAAATGGGAGCTTTGGAATAGGTTATGGACATCCATCAAAACATAAAGGATAGAGGAATTTTGTCAGATGTTGTAGTTGCAACTACCCTATTAGACATGTATGCAAAATGTGGAAGCATAGACAAGGCATGTGAATTGTTTGACAGAATGCCTCAAAGAAATGTGGTCTCATGGACTGCAATGATTGTAGGATATGCACAAAATGGATTTGTTGAAAAGGCTTTAGAAAATTTAAAGCAAATGCAATTGGCTAGTGTAAAGCCAAATTCCACAACCTTTGGTAGCATCCTCCCTACCTATGTCAAAATGGGAGCTTTAGAATAGGGTATGGACATCCATCAAAACATAATGGAAATGATTTGGTAGACATGAGTGCAAAATGTGGAAGCATAGACAAGGCACAAGAATGGTTTGACATAATGCCTCAAAGAAATGTCATCTCATGGAATGGAATGATTGCAAGATATGCACAAAATGGATTTGTTGAAAAGGCTTTAGAAACTCTGTCATTTGTTGTAGTTACAACTGCCCTGGTAGACATGTATGCAAAATGTGGAAGCATTGACAAGGCATGTGAATTGTTTGGCAGAATGCCTCAAAGAGATGTCATCTCATGGAATACAATGGTTGTGGGATATGCACAAAATGGATTTGTTGAAAATGCTTTAGAAACTTTCAAGCAAATTCAATTAGTAGGTGTGAGGCTGATTATTTTCCTCCATTATTTTGATCATTTTACATTATAGTTGGTGACATTATCAGACTTTTAGAGACTATTATTTCCATTATGCAGATTCAATTATAGCTCCTGACTTTTGGTTTGACATTGATTAGACATATGGTGATTTGATTTGATCATATTTTGAGGTTATGATGATGTTAGATATATGAGATACAGTTGATGATGCTTATTGAGGTGATTTCAAGTTCATTATGTGGATCTATTATTTGATAATGATTATGAGATATTAGATAGAAAATAAAGTTTTAATATTAAATTATGTTGAAAATGATTAATGTTGTATGAAATGACATGAATTTAATTTCAGTTGCTTCGGCTATGATTATCCATGATGTGATTGACACTCTATCTAGTTGTGTAGGATTATATTGCTAGGCCATGGGAAATTAAAGGTAGTGTTCACACATGTTATTCCCTATGAAACTAATCCATTCTCAAGAGGGATGAGGATCACGTGTGATCGGATGTTGCTTGCGTGCATGCTTAATTTATTTATTTTGGCCTAGTGACCCCTTTCTTAGTTGATTTATATCATGTGTTGTATATTTATAATTGTTTTACACCACTTGGTATTATTTTTATTTTGGGCCATTTTAAAAGTGTTATGCCTCCCTAGGTGTACCTTAGTATCTTAAAACTTACCCTAGGTGGTTACTCTTGGCTCTAGGGTCAATTTTAACTAACTAAACCTTGGGGTAACTCACTTTTGGTCACTCTAAACTAAGGTTTAGTCAAAGTGACGAATTTTGAAATGGTTAAGGGTGGGAGATGAGTCATGCTTTGGGAAAGACCCATCTCCCTTCCCAAAGTTTGGGGATCCCTTCACCTAGAAGACTTGGGAGGTCTTCAAGACTCCCAAGTGTGTGGGACCTCCCTCCAAGACTCTCACACACGTGTGAGAGCATCTTAGAGGGAGATGGCAATCTTGGAGAATAAGAGGATGCCATATGGCATCCCTTATCCTCATGGAGGCTTGAAGGGAATTGCCACCTCACCACTTGGTCTCTCACACATGTGTGAGGGCACAAGTGGATAAGGTGAGGGATAGGATGGAATTGGAGGGTGACACTTGTCACCCTCACACTCCTTCTCCCTTGCAAGTGCCATGGGATGAGGAAGGAGAAGGTGACAAGTGTCACCTTCTCATTCCTCAAGGCTAAATTCGAAGGCCTATATTATCTCCTCTTGAGGAGTGTGGGGTTCTTGCATTTTGAGGATTTTTCCTTCTATTCTTGGAGTTCTTTATTTTGGGGAGTTAGAGAAACTTGGAGATTGGGAGACTTGGAGAAGCTTGGAGATCTTCACCAAATGTACTTCCATTTTTAGGGCTTTTGAAGGTAAGCTCCATGGCTATGGTCATTTTCCCTTGCATATTTCATTTTATGTTTGTGTTTGTGAATTTATGTTGATGGTTGTTTTCATTTTGTGTGGGTTGGGAGTTTGGTGAGAGCACCTCCATTTTGAGGTAAGGCTCAACTTGTATGGGGTGGGGGAGAGTGAACCTCCTCGAGGTCACCTCCTTATTTTTGTGCTACTTAAAGCCTTGAGGCATTTTCTTTGGTGTTGAGACCATTTTTGATGGCAAGAGTGCCATGATAGTTTTTTTGAGATATTTGGAGATATGTATTATGTGGTTGTGGCTTGAGGCCTTGAGACTTGGTGATTTTGAAATCTCGGAGTGACCTCTTGAGTTGAGGGATCCACTCCCCTACCCCCATCAAACTCATTTTCATGAGTTTAGTATTGTGCAAATCCATGGGAGTTGAATTCTTTTGTGTGTTTGGAAAATTTCATTTGTTGTGGTGTGTGTGTGTAACCGTGTGAATCCTACCTCCCCAGCTTGGGGTGACCCACTAGCAGGTCTATGGTAGGGATGAGGGCATTCCTTAGTGGCTTGGTTCCCCCTTTGTGTTATGTTTTGCAAGTCATTGTTGGGCCCTTGGAAAATTGAAGAAGTTTCATTTCAGCATTATTTACTTTATTTGTTTTGGCTGGTTTTTGGAAGCCATGGCCTTAGAGGCCCTATTGTAATTTGTGGCAAAATTATTACTATTATTTGATGTTGTCTATTGTAAGGAAAGTAAATGTGAAAACTCTCCTTAGTTTATCCAAAATATGATATTATTCTCATGCTGTTGTGTTTATGGGTTTATGGAGAAATGCAAAAGAAAATACATTTTGCTATCATATCGTTTCAAAAGAAAAAGAGCATGTGTGTTGTTGAAATTTTAGTGTATTCTATGTGAAAAAATAAAAATAAATAAAAAATATATACAATTGTTATGATGTATGCAAAGAAATTTCATGTTTATCATTTTACTATTTTGTGTACTTGGTTCATTGAATGTTTGAATAGAAATGATCTTGTATTTACTGTCATTTTAAATCTGAAAAGAAAAGAGAGAATTTCATAGTAGACCTCTTCTTTCATTTAAAAAAAAAAAACATAATTTTGTTTTAAAGTTATTGCAAGGAGAGAGAATATATATATATATATATATATATATATATATATATATATATATATATATGTATATATATATAAGAATAAAAATACTTAACAAAAGAATAGTATTATGCTCTATTTATTATTACTGTCAAAAGAGAAGAAAGAAAAAAATAGCTTCTCTGTATATGTATATTTTTTTAAAATATACTGGTTTGTATTAGGATACAAATCTGATTATGAAATTTTTCCCTTGAAGGAAGGTGTGTGTGTGTGTGTGTGTTTCTGTATTTTCAAAAAAAAACCTTACTTTTAGAACTACTGCTAATTGTGAGTATATATATATATATACACACACATTTTTATACACGTATAATTTAAATGTTATTAAACTGTGTTAAATAAAACATAACTGAAATGCATTTAGGTCATACTGTGTATGTTATAGAGATACACGAAAACAAAGAAATACTGAGTGGAGGGTTGAACCCCACTGTTGGGGTTTTGTTTTAGGTTCTATTTTTAAAAAAAAAATTCAGAGGGCCTGCTGTGGATGACGGCGCCCACCATAGTCCCCATTTCCTCCATCGCTGCCATGTTACTTACCACTATGGGGTGTGGGTGGAGGCATGGCCTCCTCCCCACACCCCCTTCCCCTCACCTAACCTCCGTTCCATGGTGTCGCCCATGTCATTCCTCCTCCGCTGGTCTCAACGGCGCCACTGTAGAAGAAAACTCCCATGGTAGCGGTGCCATGGGGTATCTCCCCCAAAATCCTTGCCATTTGGCCCTTGTGTTGTTTGCTCAGTATTTTATCTCTGCAAGCAAAAGTGTATATATTGTTAGGGTTAGCTGGAAGAAGATATCAATTAAATGCAAATAAAGATTAAACAGAGGAATGGAAATACACAGAAATAATAACAGCGAGAGACAAGTTTTAACGTGGTTCACCCAAACTTGGGCTACATCCACCAAACAGAGTGTCCAATATTATTATCTAGTAAATCAAACCGATTACAATCAGCAATCCCTGCAACTCAATACCGCTGCAAAATTTTACAATACAATACAATGCCAAAACCCTAACCCTTAGCCGCCTTTTATCAAGCTTTTTGTCAGTTAAAAAAATAGGGTTTTCTTATGTCGGTCAATGAAAAAAATAACTCCTGGTGCATTATAAAATAATAAAAAACCGTGTGAGGTTTCAGGGGTGTTACCCCCAAGCCACCACGGGGGCACTGCCCCTCGACCCCGCCCTGTATCGCGACAGGGAACGCACCAAGCGCACTGCCCCTTGATCCCATAGGAATTTGGGGGGAAACCGCACCGATAAAAGTGGGGTAAATATAACCTCCGAGTCTGATTAGGCTCCATATAACAACATATATATATCATTGCGTTTCCATTAAATTTATCACAGTGGTTTTCAAAACAAAAGAAAAATGCATATATTTATACAATAAATTTATACCTCTGTGAGGTAAACCCTTGGCGGCCTCCATCAAAAGACCTCCAACCTGCAACAATGGAGGCAAAACATAATACAATAGAGAAGAAGAGAAAACAAAACAAATGGAGAGAAAATGAAATAGAATAAGATAGAGATATTAGGGTTCTTTTTCCTTAAGGAAATAATTTAAAAAAAATGTTTAGGGCATCTCTTTGAAAACAATTAATAAAATATTAGATTAGGGCTTTGATGGGTGAGAGGGAAATTAGGAGTTTCTTTTTAATTTCTTCTTTTATTCTTTTTATATGTACGGGAAATTAAGTTCCCTCTTATTTACTTTTTAGGCCTTTTTGAATTGTGATGCCTATCCTTGTGTTTTTTTTAATTATTATTTGAATTTTAATCCCATGTGGAATTTATTTTAGTGGTGATGGGTTGTTTTATTTTAAATGGGATGTTCTATCCCTTTTATTGTTGTTTAATTTTGGGCATTCATTTTAATTGTCTTGCATGATTTTAATTTAACGTGTTGGAGATTTCCTTTATTGATATTAATTTTAAGTTAATCGATTTTAACTCAGAGGGGATATTTTAATTTATCTACTTTTTTTTATTATTTTAACTTGAGTTAATTAATAAATGTAATTGTCGAGATTATATTTATTAATGGACTTAAGTATTGAGTTTTAATTTGGTCGTTATTTTAAATTTGAATTTTATAATTTTGTTGTGTAGTTCAATTTATTTAACCTTGGAAATCTATTTAATTTTCCTTAATGTTTAATTATTTTAATTTTTGCTTTATTTCCTTTCTGAGTTTTTCTTTTAAAATTTTATTTCAATTATTGAAAACGCGTTATGCTGCTGAATTTTCTTAGAATTTTAGGATTGTATTTTAATATCTTTTTTGTGATGTCTATTTTATCACTCCATCACATCATGCAACCATTTTATCATTGAAGCATTATTGATATCCGATTTTAATTATGCACTAGATTCAAGGTTTGATTTTGATTCAGTCAAAATCATTTCACACACCTAGGAAACCTAGGGTTTTGAATTAAATCAATTTTAACCCTAGTAGCGATGCTCATCGCATCGCATAACCCCCTAGTCAGCTATCATCACACAAGGGATTGTGTATACAGGCGCTCTTCCCTGAGTTTTTATTAACATGTTTACGCCTTATACGTATTGCCACCGAGTATGCAGACACGTGCGAGGGGCTTCCTAGGGACATGTAGAAAAGTTTTTGGTAATTCATGTCATGACCACATGACAAATGTGGACATGACACTTGTGTTGTGTGTCGTGATTGCATGAGAAATGTGGGCATGATAGTAGGTGTAAAGCCAAATTTGATAACCTTTACCAGCATACTCCCCGCTTGTACCAAAATGGGAACTTTGGAATAGGGTATGGACATCCATCATAACATAATGGAAGAGGATTTATGTCAGATATTATAGTTGGAAATGCTCTAGTAGACATGTATGCAAAATGTGGAAGTATAGATAAGGCACGTGAACTGTTTGATGGAATGGCTCAAAGATATGTCATCTCTTGGAATGCAATGATTGTAGGATATGCACAAAATGGATTTCTTGAAAAGGCTTTAGAAATTTTAGAGAAAATACAATTGGCTGGTGCAAAGCCAAATTCCACAACCTTTGCCAGCATCCTCCTTGCCTGTGTCAAAATGGGAGCTTTGGAATAGGGTATGGACATCCATCAAAACATAAAGGATAGAGGAATTTTGTCCAATTTTATAGTTATTAAGCAGGTGGTGTTTTTTGCAGTGTGTCAAATTATGTGATGATTTTAGGATTCATCACATAATTTGACTCTTAAACTATGCAGTTGAATCCTGAAATCATCACATAAGATGTTATAGTAACAAGTGCCCTAGTAGACATGCATGCAAAATGTGGAAGCATAGATAAGGCAGATAAACTGTTTGACAATTATAATGCCTCAAAGATATGTGTTCCAATTTACTAAAATGATTGTAGGATATGCACAAAATGGATATGTTGAAAAGGCTTTAAAAACTTTCAAGAAAATGCAATTGGCAAATGTAAATCTAAATTCCACAGCCTTTACCACCATCCTCCCTACTTGTGAAAAAATGGGAGCTTTGGAATAGGGTATGGACATGCATCAAAGCATAACAGAAGGGGATTTTTTATCAGATGTTGTAATTACAAGTGCCCTGGTAGATATGCATGAAAAATGTGGAAGCATAGACAAGGCACGTAAACTATTCCACAAAATGCCTCCAAGAAATGTGGTCTCATTGAATGCCATGATTGTAGGATATGTTTGATATAGGTTTGTTGAAAAGTCCTTAGAAACTTTTAAGCAAATACAACTGGCAGCTGTAAAGCCCAACTCATCAACCTTTTCCAGCATCTTCCCTACCTGTGTGCAAATAGGAGCTTTGGATGAGGGTATGAACATCTAGCAAAGCATAATTGGAAGTGGATTTTTGTCACATGTTGTAGTTGTAAGTGCCACTTCCAATCACCAAATGCTTCACAAAAACTTATGCACAAATTCTCTCTTGAATGGTTTCAAATTGTAATCAATTTCTTTGTAGCTTATAATGTGTGGCTGAGATTTGACATTCATTCTTGTTTCTTATGTCAATTCACTAAAGTGGCTCAAATCTCCAAACGTGTAAGGTGCAGATTCATTTTAGAGAGCCTGGAGTGCATGTACATTGTGCCATATAATATGTTTGATAGAAAACTTTAGCAACTTTAGGCAATTCTTAAATACATATACACACATATATACTTATGTGTCATAAAAATATGTATGTGTACCTATAGATATATTTATATGTATGTGTATGTATATATTGTCATATATATAATTGTAAGGGAATACAATCTCTTTTAGATAAATTTGGGCTAGTTAAATAAATGCAAACAAGAAGAATATAATTAAACTACATTAAATCAGGAGAGTTGGTGTCAATATTGGTTCATGAACCAAACTTAGCACAACAGTGTGCCACTTATCAATTTGTAAGTATTTTTAGACATTCCATCAAAATGAGCCCAAAACATCTCTTGGTATGCAATGATTGTAGGATATGCACAAAATAGATTTATTGAAAAGGCATGCGAGAGAGCAGGTGATGTAAAATACAGAAGCATTGACAAGGCATGTGAACTATTTGGTAGAATGCCTCAAAGAGATGTCATCTCATGGAATGCAATGATTGCAGGATATGCACAAAATAGATTTTTTGAAAAGGCCATGGAAACTTTCAAGCAAATGCAATTAGTAGGTGTAAATCCAAATTTGACAACCTTTGCCAGCATCCTCCCTGCTTGTTCTGAAATGGGAGCTTTGGAACAGGGTATGGACATCCATCACATAACATAATGGAAGGGGGGTTTTTGTCAGATATTATAGTTGGAAATGCTCTAGTAAATATGTATACAAAATGTGTGAGTATACATAAGGCATGTGAACTGTTTGATGGAATGTCTCAAAGAGATGTCATCTCTTGGAATGCAATGATTGAAGGATATGCACAAAATGGATTTGTTGAAAAGGCTTTAGAAATTTTAAAGCAAAATGCAATTAGCCAGTGAAAAGCCAAATTCCATGACCTTTGCCAGCATCCTCCCTACCTGTGTCAAAATAGGAGCTTTGGAATAGGGTATGGACATCCAACAAAACATAAAGGACAGAGGAATTTTGTCAGATGTTGTAGTTGCAACTGCCCTATTAGACATGTATGCAAAATGTGAAGCATAGACGAAGCACATGAACTGTTTGACATAATGCCTCATAGACAGGGCATGCCTACTATGGTACATTGATGGAGGCCGCAGTAATCCATTTAAGTCCTCAGGGGTCTGTCATATAGTAGGGACTGCATATCTCAAGTTTGGGAAATGAGTTTATTAGTCCCTAAGGTAGGGATCCATCATTAGACAGTCCATAAACCATCCAAATTCTATATTGAAAAACATACTGTGAGTTGATATCTATTTCAAAAATTTACATTTCCTAGATCTACCTTGTACTTGTTTTAGACTGTTGATAAATACATTCCTTTGGGATCTTTTGGTGTTATCTGAGTTGATTGTCATCTAAGTGGAGGAATCTTTTCACAGATGTTAACATGATTATTGTTTTTCAAATTTAATAATGCAACATAAACAATTTGGATAGTCCTTGAATGGTATTGCAAGGGCTCTGAGTTTCAGACCTTGCTGAGGGTTATTTAGTGATTTAATGATTGTCTAATGTAGTTCTGAGATATACATTTCTAGATCAACATATTGTATTTGTTTTAGAACTGTTAAGATATAAAATAAATTGAGGTTACTAAACTATTCTTCCAAATTAACTAGGTTGTTCTTAAAATATTGTATTGGTCAATATTTCAATTTGTTTCAGCTCTAATAGCACCAAATAAAATAAAAATTCAAAAAATATAAAAAATTGTAAGAATTCAGATTTGGGACATCACAAAGATGATGGTTCGAATGGAAGCAATGATAGTGAAATAGGAATAGTACAAGAATTAATGAGAGACATGCTTAGAATGATGTAGGAATTGAAGGAAAAAAAAAATTAGCAAAGAGTCGAAAGAACTAGGGTGTACATTGATTGCAACCATGAGGGTCACACCAAAGCTAATTATCCCAGAAAAATGTTTTGTGATATTTGTTAGGTTATGGGGCATTCAATAAAACAGTGCTCCTTCAAGTTCACAAAACTAGGCTCTGAAACATTTTCTTCAATTTTCAAATGAGATCAGGATGGTTTATTGTATCATTACCTACAATAATGTCTTTCACATATGATCTTGCTTTCAAGATAGACTACGGTACAATAACAATTTTGAGAAAGCCTATGATAATAAGCATGATTACTTCTTCTATCCAACCTATCTCGCTAAATTAGAATTTGAATGACTTTGCAAAAAAAAGCTAAATTTCATGGAGATTGTAACAGCCCTTCTAGACAAAGCCCTCTTGCCCTAGCTAGCAAACTAGATACATGGGCTCAAAAAGGTACATTGACCTTGTACCTCTGAAGACTGCCCAAAAGGTCCCTATTAGATCCATCTATTATCCTTACAAGTTGCAACAATCTTTGATATACTTTTGGATACCAAGCAATGATTATTGATGCAAATAATTATTTTCACATTAGTAAAGAAAACTTTCCTTCTTTTTAACCCTTTCATATATAATTCTGGTAGATTGATTGACTTCTTCCTTCTTAGAGCATTTTCAAGGATACCCATTTTATTCTTCTAGACATTTTACAAAAGGACTTGATATTCTTCTTCTTTTCTTTATATGGCTACAAACTTTAGATAACAGTTGACTGTCTAAATTATACAAGGATGAGAATATGAAAGAGGAAGGTGTCCATATTTTCATGAGTATGCGCTAAAGCCTAAGATAAATATAGTTTTGAATACCAAGCCATAATCATTGATGCAAATGGTTATTTTGATGGTAAATACAGAGGGGTTTCCTTCTATCCCTTTTGTATATAAGGTTTTTGTTTTAGGGTACCCAATTTGTCAACTTCATCTAGATTTCACAAAGATAAATGATTTCATTTATTATTGGTCATTTCGTCCAAAGTACTCATCAATAAATTACAAAGGCCTCAATAACTAACAACAGAAAATTGGGAACAAAACTAACAGACTTAGTAAAAAGTATGCTTGTCCTTAAAATAACACACTTGGAAGTCAAACAACCATGCACAAGGAAGCCAACAAACCTCTAATAAATACTATTTTGAGAAAAAATTGTAGAATTACAAGTAATATCATCTCTTCATATTTCATTAAACACTTGCCTTGAATGTCAAACATCCCCTGATCCTTTAGTCATATTCCTAGTTTGGCATAATAACTCAATAAAGGCATTAAACACATCCATCTACAGCAGAATTAACAAGAAGTTGAAATAATAAAATACAAGAAAATGACATCATTCATATAGAACTTAAATATAAGAAAAATATTAATAATTTAACATTTTCCTCTCGCTCTTTGAACCTTTCTATCATCCTTAGACAAGCCTGCAAATCAGATTCCATGCAAACATAGAGCTTAAATGACAAGAATAAATTGTGATTCCAATGAAATATTTCACTTATTAAATAAGAATATTAATCTCTAGGAGTAACTAATGAATAAAAAAGATACTAGCTTAAAACTGTGATCATACTCACCAAGGTATTTACACAATTGTTATGTGCAGTAATTAAAGTAATTAAATAATGATTTTTTTTTTGTTGATCTAAAGATGATTGTCTTAATTGCACAAAGAAAGATGTGAAAATTCAAAAGCTCCAAGCACCGTGTAGGTTATACTTGACAGTAGCATAAGTGAATCAATCTTTTGTTCATAGGATATGTTGCAGACAATATAATCTTATTATTTTATAAAACCAATACACAAATGAAGCTCATGACCTCAACTTGCATGTGTCAATACATGGACTTTCTATAGGGAACATATTATTGTCTTGAGAACTACTGTCATGCGTTGCCAAACCCTCTTCCTTTCTACTAACTTCCCAACTATTATACTACCCTCTTACCCTTCCACTTATTGTTATCTGACCTTTCATTTCTTTGAAGGACTATCATTCTTTTGACAGTCATAACATGGCTGCCTTTGCATGTGGATTGTCCCTTTATTTCATGAGCACTCTATATGTTTATGAGTTCTATCATACTTCATGGCACCAAATGATAACAAAGACCCTTGAAAAATGGTTTAAAAGACTTAGTTAAGACTATTATATGACTATCCCTGGCACAATATCATTGAAAATGTTGATAATGTCATTTGATGTGGACTATGAAATGACTTAGTATAACCTTGGTACCCTCCTTAAGGACTGTGAAATGGTGTGATGACCCACACAATAGGATACCTAAAACAACTTCATGCTCTAGGTAATAGGGATCCAGGAGTGTGATGATGTTTATCTACTTAAACAACCATTATAAAATTTCTAAGTTAAAATCTTATAAACTGACATTCTATAATTATAAAATATTTTAACTTAGTAATTTTGTAATTTTAAGAGATTTTAAATTTATGGAAAAAAATATTAAGAAAATACAGAGAAGATCCATGCCCAATAAGTGTAAAAAGATTATGGTATAATACCATTGACATGCAAAGGAATTAAAAGTATGGATTTGAAGCCATTGTGATGCTGAGGCAAATTAATGAGTGGATGGCAGAGAGATTTTATTCTATGCAAAATAGCTCCCAGAATAATACCGTAAATAAATTCTTAACCAGAGATATGACATATCCAAAGAACCATTAGAAACATTACCATCTGAAAATTATACAATACCAAGAAATTTAGATTAAATTCACTTACCTGAGTCTCCAATCATTACTCATGATTCCTTCAACCTGGATACCTGGCTACCTACCCCTATTATCACCATATAATCCTCCCATGAAAGTATTCATATTCACAAGAAAATAAGAGAGAAAAATAGAGAAAAACAAATGAATGGAATCAAAACCCCTTCCTTCTCAAATCTTTTAGGCATTTCCATATATGAAAAGCAATCCCCCAATAGAGAAAAAAGAAAAGTCCAAATAACTTCATGCTCTAGGTAATAGGGGTCTAGGAGTGTGTGAACATAACTTTTCTCTGTGAATTGACAAGTAAATTATTGGAGAAATCATCATCATAATGCTTCTAAATCGAAAAGCCGCATAGGAACCCATCAAAACAAACTGTGTCTAGTTCTTTGCATGCATTGGAAGTGCCCTAGTAAACAATAGAACATGCAAAATGTAGAATGTACAATAAAAAATACAATGACGAATAAAGGGAACACGCACTGACGAAACAATATTTTAAACCATTACCTGTTCAAATCCATGACACGATGCTTGGATAGACTGGGATCTGTAGGAAAGAATGTCAATGCCATTTGAAAATAAGTTATTTAAACCCTCTTCTTTGTCCTGGTAGCCATTTCACCCTGTTGTGATGCCTCCGTGATGCCTCCATGAAGAGAAATGTTTGCCACATATGTATCCCAACATGCAAAACACACATTCCTATCTCCAAAAAACAAAGAATAGGAATTTAGGTTTTTCCCATATTCCCTCCATGCAAAATGTGAGGGAAATCAAAACTTTACATTTTATCCATTTTCCCTCCATGAAACATGCCTCAAAAATCAAAACTTACCCACTTTAATATCATATTGTGACTAATTATTTAGTCATTTTTATTTGTGTGACTAAATAATTTATTTAGTCATTTATTTGTGTGACTATCAAATTAGTCATTTATTTAGTCATTTATAGCTGTATTGCAAAAAATTAGTAGAATTTAGTAAGTTTTAGTTGTCATGACTAAATGTTTTAGTCATGTAGTCATTTATTTGGCAAAATTCTACTAGTGATGGCATGCTGGAGGATGAGAGGAGTTCTTTCTTGAGAAGGTGATCACTTTGATTTTATTGTAGGTATCTTGATGGAGTACGAGAGCATACTGGAGATTCATGTGATTTCATGTTTGCTTATGATGATGTATTTCATTGATTGACCATTACGCAATGTATAGAAGTGCAAGAATGTTGGGAAATAGGTGTTGTACACCTTGCATAATATTGTATTATTTATTTACCACTTGTATAAGTTGTATGTAACATTGCATTAATTATTTTATGTGTGTGGGACACATAGAGTAATTAATTGCTTATTTGTATTATTTAATTGATGGGGAAAAAACAAAGTACCAATAATTAAATGAGGGGTCAATGCATTTGTGTTACCCATGGTTTTGGGGCACATGGTTTTCTCATTGTATTTTTGTGAGATTGAATTATAAAAGAAAGTACAATGTTATTATTTGAGGTTGGCTAATTCATTGTAGGTGGATGGGAGGTTTGTGAGAGGCCGCCATTATACTGAGCTCTCTCCTACAAGTGCATATTGTGAAGTATGGCATGGGATGTGTGGATTTGTGCTTGGACACAATGGAGGATGCATTGGAGGTGCTTGATGGTTCAGAGGTATTCATGGAGACTCATGACATGTATTGTAATTTTTTATTACTGAATAATACATATGAGTGTGGATGCTTTTGGAGGCTGGGTTTTTTTCCCTCTTTAGAGTTTTCCTAGGGTATATCTTGTGTTCTTTCTTGTTTGTCATTTGATCTTTCCATTATAGTTATTTATGCATCATTTTCTCCTTATGGGTTATGTGGAATTGGTTTTATTGAACCTAGAAATTCCTAACACATCTCACCTCAAAGGTCACTTTTGTAGTCATTCAACACTTGTCACCAAGGTTGATGACTTGCTCAAAAGGTTGTTGGTTTGCACATTCCAAATGATCCAAAGGTTGACACCTAAAGGACACTTATCTATGTGCATGTGCCACATCATGGGGCACTTGTCAATCCACAAGCAAGGTGGATTTCCTCATCTTTGCCTACATAATAAGGCATTTCTATGTAAATTATTAAGTGAGATTAATATATGTTTATGCTCAAATTAGGTTTATCAATATGATTGATTTCTTATCTCTATTTGTCAATTTCCATATTGTGAGAGTGAATATCAAGTGTTGCAGAGAATCCTTAGCTATTCCTACAGTATTAACATCATAGGATTGCATCATATACTACACTCTCAAATAGGAACATGCATTCATGTGTGATTTATCTTCTATCATTTTACATTAGGAAGGGGGTTCGATCCATTGTCAAGGAAGTTCTAAAATTTCCCTTTGAACATAGCAAATATTCAAGGTTCTTTTAGCACCCATTTGTTTTAGACATAGGTATAGGTGAAGGCAAACAAAAATTAAAGATCATATTAGTAGATAATAGATTCACATAGATTCATAGTGCCTAAAGATGAAATAGCAAGTTCAATCAAGAGGGATTCACTATCTAAAACCTATGGAATATGATGTCCATTTATAGGGTATCAACGAATACCTCTTTTACCATTTCTACCTCCAAATATTATATTAATAACATCTCTTCTATTGCACCCTTCCAATTCTAAAATACCCCTTATTTTACCATGTACATGAACTACCCATTTTTGTGAGATTTTGTATACTCCTTTTTATTTCTACCTCTTTTGTATATAACATTTTAAAGCCCATTTTGACCATGTATTCTAACAACCCATTTTAAAATAATTTCACATCATTATATAAAAGGCATTAGGAACTACAAAATACTAAATGCACTACTAGGTAACCATTCCTTCATGTCCAATCTATAAAGATAAAAAAATGTTAATGCCTCAATATTATAATTTGATGTTTTCCCTTGTTTCTTATCTTATTTTGTTGGTTGTGCTTCTACTCTTTCCAATTACTTTGTCAACCTTGTCATTTAAAAATAATATTATAAGAATAATATCATGTCTCTAATCACCCATACTACTAGAAGGTCCATCGAAGCCAAAAAGTATAGGAAAATTAGACATATTCATTTTACACGTAGATCATGTTTCACTTTCATATCCTCCAAATGATACCATATAAATATTCTGCAAGGTCAACAACTAGGATACCAACAATTTGATTTGACCATAGAAGATTCCCTTGGGATAGAAGATTTGCTACAAAAAATATAGAAGCCTAGACATGCATATGAGTCCTATTACCCTTTTATGAAGGATTATGTACTCCACATGTTTTTTTGATGGGTTCACTTTCTACACAACATGAATATTAGTTAGGTCAAAATTATCTTCAAAATGAGGTAGGTAATAAACTTTTTTTAATAAAACAAATGGACTCAAGCTCCCAAGATCACCTGTAAAACTAAAGATTACCTTCTACTTAAAGAGAGACAAGAGGATAAATTGCATGATTATGGATATAGTAATGATATTGGAATAATAAATTACATGAGGGACCTTTCTTATATAGGCAAGGTAGAATACTCTAAGTAAACTTAATAAAGTGTAAAAATAAATAATTACACCAACAACCCCCCTTAAGTGCAACTTAGAGAGAATGAAAAAAATGAAAATGATGCAAAGATGGGTCTCGATTGTAAGTCTTGATGAAGTACTCATGTACAAAAGTCTCTCATAAATGGAGAAAATGAAAAAACTACATGGGAAAAAACTCCTCCCCAAAAGAGAGAAAATATGACATATGTACAAGTGATGGATCACAAACATCCAAGTCCATCACAAATACATAATGAATACCCCCCATAGGAGAGTGTGAATGAATGTGATGATAGATCCCCCCACAAAGAAGTAGCTTCTATGCCAATGGTGAATTCTTGAAGATAGAACACAATCTACTACCTACAAACAACATTTCTCCCCTTGGGAAGAAACAAACCCAATGGTGGATCCAGAAGAAACTTCTATAGTATAAATGCAAAGGGAAACCAAATCTAAATGTGTCTCTCAGAATACAACTCAAGTGTCCTCATATGGGAAAAAGATGTCTCCTCCAATCAGGAACTAAATGACCAATCAAAAAAGTAGAACCAGGAGAGGAAAGATATGAAACTACATTTTAAACAGTGAAGATGTAATGGCATCACTACTATCAAAGAGGAGAGATAATCCTTCAAATGTTTCTACCAAATCTAAAATGTGAGACTCCACAAACAAGGATGTAATATATGATAAATAGGAATCCCAATGATGTGGATCAAGAAGATTGAAATGATCTTATTACAAACAGTCACTGGAAGTTCTCAAAGAAGCAACTTTGAACTCTGAGGTAGAAACAAATGATGGAGATATGATCTAGATAGGAGGAGAAGGAGAAGGATAAGGAGAAGCAAGCTTGAAGTCTCTATGTCATCACAATGATCAAGACCTACTAGATTCAAGCTCCTCTTTTATTGTTGGGAATTAAGGTGTCTCAATGTTGGTAATTCCTTGCATTTATTATTGTAGTGTATTTATTTACTTAGCCTATGTTGTATTTTGTTGCACATCCTGTTTTGTCATTTAGTGTGAAGTGGCACGATGAGTTGTCACTCCACTTGTAAGATAACTAGGATGGTCAACACACTCCATGTGGAGATAGGTGTCCCTTTTGTGTGGTAGAGGTTTTTTGCCATGTGTCAGCATCTTGACTAGTGTGTAAGTGAATCTTGATCGAAACGGTTATGACATATTCCTATGACAGAATCTATGGCATATAAGAGTCAGAAATAGAAGGTTTTATGACAAGTGAATACATGTGTCAGAAGGCATCTTGGAAGAAGGTATATTTGGGCACCCCAAGGAGGGTTATGATAAGTTGTAAGAGAATATGTTATTTATAGCATGTTTATGATAGATTCTCTTACAGTTGAAAGATATGTCAGTATGACGGATTCTATGACAATTGTAAGAATTGTAAGAACATATGTCATTGCCCAACTTGGGAATAGGTGACCTCTTTAGGATGGGGTGACTTGAAAAGTGTTAGGAACATCCTACAGTGTTGGACAAGTGTCCATAGGCATGGGTTTTGGGCCATGACACCATGTTCGACGCCCATCTCAAGATAGAGCCATTTTTGTCTTGTATTTTCTATATAAACAGGAGCTTTGGAGAGGAGATGTATTATGTGATTGACAAGTACTATTATGCTGCCAATTTTTCTATAGATACAAGTGTCAAAGACTCCTGAGTACTTGCATTGCAAGTGTATTGTAAACCATTTCATTTTTTATAATACATTGTGCAGGTTTTGGAGTGTGGGGTTTTTCACCCAATAAGGGTTTTCCCCATGTATATCTTGCGTCTCTCTCTTCTATCTCATTTCTGTGTATATGTGCATTGTTGCAATATCTTCATTTTTGTTGTTGAAATTTTGTAATTGTAAAGGATAAAATGAATTTGCACTCTTCTCTCCTCTTTAGATTAGTGTAGGAAGCAATTTTTGCACACCTAGCTTCCTTTAAGTTGGTATCAGAGCCTAGCCAGTTTTGGTTCTAGCTGCTGGGTAGGGGTTTTTTGAGCTAATATTAGATTGAGTGGGAGTCTGTGTAGAGTATTTTGTATCTTGTTGCAGGAAGGAGATGGAAACCACATCCAGAAGAGTAGAGGTGGAGAAGTTCAATGGCACAAATTTTGAGTTGTGGAAACTCAAGATGGAAGATCTACTTGTTGATCATGACCTATGGGAAACCGTTGATGGAACAAATCCTATGACAATGTCACAAGCTGATTGGGACCTCAAATATCAGAAGGCTAAGGGTCTCATAAGACTTTGTCTAGCTGACTCTGTTGTATTGAATGTCCATGAGGAGAAGACTGTGAAAGATCTTTGGAAGAAGCTAGGATCTATTTATCAGGCCAAGTCCTTTATGAACAAGCTCTTTCTGAAAAAGAAGTTGTTTTCTCTAAAAGTGGAAGATGGAGGATCTGTTGTGAACCATATCAATGATTTTAACATGCTTGTTGCATAGTTGACATCCGTGGGTGTGAAAATGGAGGATGAGGATTGATGTATGACCCTACTTTGTTCTTTTCTGTATTCATGGGATCATCTTGTCATGACTATCGGAAGCACTACCACCACCTTCAAGATGGATGATGTAGTATCTTTGTTTTTATCTAAAGAAGTGTGGAGAAAGACATTTGAGTCAGCCAAAGATGCTCTTGTGGTTCATGGAAGACTCAAAGAGAAAGGGAAGAAGAAGGACAAGAAAGTTGAAAAGGGCAGATCCAAATCCCGTGGGAGATCCAAATCTCCTGGAAAGTCCAAGGCTCTCTGTTGGAACTGTGGGAAAATGAGGCATTTCTGAAAGGAATGCAAAGAGGAAAAGAAAAAGAAGAAGAACGCCCTTGATTTAGATTTTGACAAGTCACAAGATGATGGTGATGCCTTCATTACAGTCAAGGCCACCCATGCATCTGATGATGTGTGGTTGATACATTCTGGTGCATCTTTCCACATGACCTTGCATTGAAATTGGTTCATGAAATATGAAGAGTTTGATGGTGGAAAAGTGTACCTGGGTGACGATTCTCATCTGAAGATTGTTGGTCATGGAAGAGTCTCAATCTGATTCCTTGATGGACAAGTGAAGGGGATCACTGGGGTTATGCACATCCCAGGCTTGGCATGGAACCGGCATTCTATAAGCATGTTGAATGATGCAGGTGTGCAGGTTGTCTTTTCAAAGGATGGATGCAAGATGACTAGAGTATCTATGGTGCTTGCAAAGGGTACTCAAAGAGGTACTATGTTTCAGCTAGGTGCATGTACTACATAGTGCAATAGTTCTTCTGACTTGAAGAAAAGATTTATAGTCACTTCATCCCCACCATCTAAACAAGCAATGAAGAAATCTATCATAACACATTCTGATGGTAGTGCACATGCTTTGTAAGTTAAATGTCTTGCTAAAAAGACTATGTTATGGCATTTGAGATATGGTCACATTGGTGAGAAGGGTCTTAGAACCCTAAAAAATAAAAACCTTGTTGAGGGGTTAAATGATTGTAACTCATGTTTGACTTTTGTGAACATTATGTATATGGAAACCAAAATCGTGCTCAGTTTTACTCTAGTTCTCACAAGTCTTCTGGTTTATTGGATCTTATTCATTCTGATGTGTTTGGTCTTGTTAATGTTCCTTTGATTTCCAAATCTGTATATTTTGTATCTTTCATAAATGATTACAGTAGAAGGACGTGGGTTTATTTTATCATTAGAAATCCTGAAGTCTTTAGTCGGTTTAAAGAGTTTAAAGCCTTTGCTGAAAATTAGACTAGTAAAAAGATTAAGTGTTTGAGAACTAATAACGGTGGTGAGTTTTGTTCGAAAGAGTTTGATAAGTTCTATAAAGAGCAAGGGATTGAAAGACATAAGACAACTCCATACACCCCGTAGAAAAATGGAGTTGTAGAGAGGATGAACAGAACACTGATGGAGAAGGCTAGGAGTATGCTTAGTGGGGCAAGCCTCGAACAAAAGTTTTGGACTGAAGCTATCACCACTACTTTCTACTTAGTAAATAGGTCTCCTACATTTGCTCTTGTTGGTAAGACACCTATGGAGGTGTGGTCTAGAAAGAAGCCTTTAGTTAGACATCTTTTTGCTTTTGGTTGTGAGGCATATGAACATGTGCCTAGGAAGAAATGGTCTAAGTTGGAGAACAAGGCTGTTAAGTGTATTTTCATTGGCTATGGTGTCAGTGTAAAAGGATACAAGCTTTGGGATCCTGTGGCTGAAAAAGTGTTGTATAACAGAAGTGTTATCTTCAGACAACTAACACCTTCTTCCATTGTTTTACAACTAGAACAGACAGAAAAGAAAGAAGATGTAGTTCAATTTACTTCTACCCCTGAGAAGACTAAATTGACAGACCCTATGAGACCTAATGATGAGGAGAGCTCTAGCAGCTCTAAAAGATCAGAAGAAAAAGCAGAACCTCAACCTCATCCATTGAGGAGGCCTACATGAACAAGGAAGCAACCTGATAGGTTTGGTTATTCATTACTTGATTCTAGTTGCACTTTTTTTTTGCTTACTAACATTGATGAGCCTAGAACTATGAAAGAGGCTATGGGCATGAAAGATGCAGGTTCCTAGAAGGAGGCCATGGAAGATGAGATGGCTTATTTGGAGAAGAATAAAACATGGGACTTTGTGCCTTTGCCTAAAGGATAGAAACCTGTTGGATGCAAATGGGTGTTCAAGAAGAAATTTGATGTAGATGGTAGTGTTGAAAAGTATAAGGCTAGATTGGTTGTGAAGGGGTACTCACAAGTGGAGGGAATTGATTATGGTGAAAATTTCTCTCCCATTGCAAAGCTGACATCTATTTAGTTCATGTTATCTCTTGCAGCTGCTTATGAGTTAGAGGTGGAGTAGATGGATGTGAAGACAACTTTCCTTCATGGTAATTTGGAGAAAGAGATTTACATGTCATAGCCAGAGCATTACATAGAGAAAGGTAAGGAAAATTTGGTTTGCAAGTTGAAGAAGTCTTTGTATGGTTTGAAGCAGTTTCCTAGGATGTGGTACTTGAAGTTTGATGCCTTTGTGTTGTCAGTTGGATTTCTAAGATCAAAATCAGATCATTGTGTGTATTACAAGTTTGACAATGATCACATTCTCATTATTGCATTATATGTTGATGATATGTTGTTGATTGGGAATGGTAAGAATATGATTTCTGATTTGAAGTCTTAGTTGTCAGTATAGTTTGAGATGAAAAATCTAGGGGCAGCCAAGTACATTCTGGGAATGGAAATCAAAAGAGATAGAGCTAATAGAAAACTTTGGTTAAGCCAGAGTAAGTATGTGAAGACCGTGTTGGATAGGTTCAGCATGGCAGATTGTAGACCATTGTGTGTTCCTTTTTCATTGGGGACAAAGTTGTGTATTAGTGATTGTCCAAAATATCCTAGTGAAGTGGAGGACATGAGTAGAGTACCTTATGATAGTGCCATTGGCAGTTTGATGTATTCTATGGTTTGCACAGGACCAGACATTGCCCAAGTACTGGGAGTCCTTAGTTGATTTATGGCTAATCTTGGACAGGTACATTGGGATGCAATTAAGCGACTGTTCAGATATTTGAGGGGTACTTCTGAGTATTCCATATGCTATCATTGTAATGTTACAAGACCTCCACATTTAGTTTGTATTCATGGAGTCATGGATTTTGATTGGGTAGGTGACATTAACAGCAGGAGATCCACCAGTGCCTATGTGTTCACTATGTTTGATGCTGCAATTAGTTGGATGAGTAATCGACAACCTATGGTTGTTTTGTCCATGACAAAAGCTTAGTATATGGCAGTAACTCATGCTTGCAAGGAAGCCATTTGGCTTAAGATATTGTGTTAAGATATTGGTGTTGATGCAAGACATATTACGATTTGTTGTGATAGTCAGAGTGTGATTTGCCTAGCAAAGAATCCAACTTTCCATGCTAGAACAAAGCATATTGATGTACAGTATCACTTCATGCGAGACATGGTAGATGATGGGAAGGTGAATTTGGAGAAGGTAGACACTTTGAAGAATGTTGCAGATGCATTGACAAAACCAGTGGGCATAGAGAAGTTCATATGGTGTTCAGAGTCTATGGGCCTCTCGGCCTATAGCAATTAAATCCTATTAATTCTGTTGGCTCTTACAAGGTTTTTTAAAAGTGGGAGAATGTTGGGAATTTAGGTGTCTCAACCTTGGTAATTCCTTGCATTTATTATTGTAATGTAATTTATTTACTTAGCCTATGTTGTATTTTGTTGCACATCATTTTTTTTCATTTCGTGTGAATTGGCACGATGAGTTGTCACTCCACTTGTAAGATGACTAGGATGGTCAACACACTCCATGTGGAGATAGGCATCTCTTTTGTGTGGTAGAGGTTTTCTTCCATGTGTCAGCATCTTGACTAGTGTGTAAGTGAATCTTGACCAAAATGGTTATGACAGACTCCTATGACAAAATCTATAACATGTAAGAGTCAGAAATAGAAGGTTCTATGATAGGTGAAGACATGTGTCACAAGGCATCTTGGAAGAAGGCATCTTTGGGTGCCTCAAGGAGGGTTATGATAATTTGTAAGAGAATATGTTATTTATAGGATGTTTGTGATAGATTATCTTATAGCTGTAAGATATGTTAGTATGACGGATTCTATGATAGTTGTAAGAGTTGTAAGAGCATCTGTCATTGCCCAACTTGGGAATAGGTGACCTCTTTGGGATGGGGTGACTTGACAAGTGTTAGGAACATCCTACAGTGTTGGACAAGTGTCCATAGGCATGGGTTTTGGGCCATGATGCCATGTTGGATGCCCATCTCAAGATAGAGCCATTTTTGCCTTGTATTTCTATATAAACAAGTGCTTTGGAGAGGAGATGTATTATGTGATTGACAGGTACTATTATGCTATCAGTTTGTCTCTAGATACGAGTGTCAAAGACTCCTAAGAGCTTGCATTGCAAGTGTATTTTAAACCATTTTAGTTTTGATAATACATTGTGTAGGTTTTGGAGTGTGGGGATTTTCACCCATAAGGGTTTTCCCCACGTATATCTTGTGTCTCTCTCTTCTATCTCATTTATGTGTGTATGTGCATTGCTGCAATATCTCCATTATTGTTGTTAAAATTCTATAATTATAAAGGATAAAACAAATTTGCACTCTTTTCTCCTCTTTAGATTAGTTTAGGAAGTGATTTCTGCACACATAGCTTCCTTTCATTTGTATCATCATCAAATGTTATATATGATCTGCATCATCAAGGTGTATGAGGCAATTCATAGTAGGAACATTTGGGAATGGAGAGAGATGTGTGTATCTATAAATCTCCCAAATTATGGTCCAAAGAGTGTGTGGGCACTTAATATGTCAGATAGAACACTTAGTGTCAAAATAAACACTATAACCAATCAATCCTAGGACATGATCAATCCTATTTCCCCATGCAAATTTCCTCCCAGGTGTATTTGGTTCAAGTATGAGTCCACAAAGATAAGGAAAAAGATTAAGCCACCTGAGATGTGTTAGGATGTCATTTCACCAAGACTCACAATTGTCCTTAGTCAGTTTGACCACCGAAGGATGAATAGAAAAACCCATGATATCTTCTCAAATAATAAAATTAGAGATCAATAATCTCAATATATGTTAATGCTGATAAATGAAGCCTACCCAAGAAAACAAAACCTTTGCAAGTGCCAAGATGCCAAAGTATCAACTAGAATGCAAATATTTGACAAACTAAATAAAAAATACCTGGGGTTGAATCTAGAAAAATTACATGGATGATTGTGTAGAGCTCATCAATACCTTTATAATGCCACAAGAATCATGAAAATTAGAGATATTGGAAAAATGTTATGAACTTAGAAGCCAAAAAGGTGATCTGGACTTCAAACAATAATAAAATAGACCAGAAACAAAATCTAGAAAAATACTAGCACCGCTAGAAAGTGCTCGGAATCAACTTTCTAACACCTATTCATTTGCAAATATTTGATATTGTATGTGCAATCTATAACCAAAAAGAAAAAGCACATCCTTTAGGGAAAGAAAAGGACTTAAGCCCCCCTGGCTAGGCATTGGTCACCAACATGACTAGGCACTAAAGGGCAGAGTGTTGGAGGTTGGAAATGATGTTGGTGGTGGTAGGGCAGACTGTGGGTGGAGGGTGGTGCTATGGCAAAGATTAGGTTGCACGCTAGCAATGGTCATATTGTCTACGGAAGGCTCTAATACCATGTAAGAGAACAATGGACCAATCCTCATAGGATCACCTACAAAACTAGAGATTACCTTCTACAAGAGAGAGACAAGAGGATAAATTGCATAATTATGGATGCAATAATGATATTGGAATAATAAATTACGTGAGGGACCTTTCTTATATAGGCAAGGTAGAAAAACCCTTAGTAAACTTAATAAAGTGTATTTAAATAAATAATTACACCAACACTTTTGAGAATCAATGTATCCTTTTATTAAAGTATCCATATTTACTTATAAGAAACATATAATTTATATTTTTCATTGCATTTAATAGGATCAAAATTTTGGTAGGGTTAATTGTGATGGTGAAATTTACATACCAATGGTAATTCTTATTAACATAGTCATTTATTATTGGGTGTATTTTGAGAGAATGCCTTAATACAATTATACACTAATGTGTGGCACACTCTTGTGTTATATTTGGCTCTTTCCTTGATACCTATCGACCTTCATTTACTCAACCCATTTACACATTTTCACACGTTACTTATCTGCATCCTATTCACTCCTGCTTCTACATATTGATAGCATTGTTGGCATTCATTTATATATATGATCCCTACCTCAAAATCTACTCGTTCCATATGCCCAATTATTTATGCATGCATGGGAGATTGTATTTATTCTAGATTGTTCTTTCTTAATATAAAACTTATTGTTGCCTTACATGTGTTGCATAGTATAAAATAATGTCTTAGAAATCATTAAGAAAAAAATGTATACATTGTTTGGTATGGAGATCATTTAAATATTTAATTGTTTTATTCTTGATTATTAATTTTTTTAAATTTTTTTTGTTATTCATTTGAAAGACAATTAAATAATCTATAGACAAACACCAGACAAGTATAAGAATGTTGAATGGTATTGCAAACATTCAATAGGTTGCATTGGGTTTTAGTGTTGGTCGTAGTTTTAAATATTTAGGAGGGATATAGATAACATGTTCAAGATGTTAATTTCAAAACAACATACATTACATGGCAAACAACCTCTATAGCAAGGAGAGAGTTGATGTTGCACTACATCCATGGTGATTTGCACTACACATCCTTATGTGGGAAAATTTGGTGACGTATATTTACAATTATATATCATGATTATTGAAGTTGATAGGGCATTTATTACATAGAATTGATTGTAGAAATCATGATAATTAGGCTCCAAATACAATAGGTGTCATTGCTCAATGTCAGAGGCCAAATGTTCCACCCAACCGAGTGGGAATTGAAAGTATAATTAATGGTGGATGTTTTTTCTTGCTTAATTCTAAAAAATGAGAGCATCATAGGTTTGATCTGGACATTGCACATTAGCTACATTATACACAAATTGTATTATCTTTATGTTGTCCTCAAAATCAGCTACGCTCATTTTGTAGGATGACTCCTACGAAACTTGTCCATTTTGTAGCCTACATCTCTAAGCACATTTTTTGAGGCAATTTTTTGCCCTCATACGTGATTATCTAACTCTTGAGAATCATTTCAAACATCTCCTCATTTTGGTTATTCAACATTTGTGAAATTCAAATAAGTGAGCAAACTCGTTAAATCAATAAGTTTGATTGTAAAAGAGTTAGAAGATTTTAAGTGTAACATGCATAAGCAGTCATTTTTGCCGCCATTACATGTTTAAGCCTTTTTCTGTTTTACATGCAGGAGCGGCGATTTTTGCCACTCATGCATGTTTGTGTTGCTTTAACCCAATATGCAGGGGTGGCAAAAATTGCCGCCCATGCATACTGCCCTTGACATCTTCGAGCGGTAATTAGCACCGTTGGTGCATCTTTTAATTATCTCTAGTTAAACTCGTGTGCATTTATTGCACTTCTAGTTTTTTGATTTAGGGGCTTTTAAGTCATTTTTAAATCTTTTTGTTTACCGATTTTCTTTTGTATTATCATCTACCTTGTTAGAAGTTGTGAATGCCTGAGTCAACACAATGGAAGTGAATTCGAAAGAAAGTATCACATTTTGTGTTTTCATCGTTGGCACTTCTTCTTCCTAGTAAGTTCGTCGTCTTTCATTTTTTTTGCTTTGGTAGGGCTTTCATTCATGCTATACTTGTTTAAATCTATTGTTTCATAGTTTAGATTTTGTCTTTCATTTTTGTGTTTTTGTGATGAAATCCTAGAGTCTTGTGTAAACCCTAAAAGTATTTTTGTTGTAGCTTCTCTATATGAGTTGCTTTTTTATTAGGGTTTTTCATTTTTATTTTCCTTGTCATTGTCTTTGGATTTGTTAGGTTGTAAAGTCATTTCTTGTGTTGGTTTTCTTGAGTTTCGAAAACGTGCTCAAGTGGTAGAATTACCCATTTATATGCCAATACCTTTCAAGTGGTGTTGACATGTTAGGATGGTTTAATCTGCAATCTTTTTGCATGTTTTTGTGTGTTTCTTCCCTTTTCATGTAGAAGCGGTGGAATTACCCACTTGGGCATATGAAGACCTAAGTTTCCTATCTAATATGTAAGGGCAGACTTTTTGACCACCCATACATATGATTTACCCTTTACAAACATTAACATGTAGTGTCAGTGAAAACATCCGCCCATACATGAGACACATGAATTACCTTGTGCAAATTTCATACATGCAAAAGTGGTCCTAATGACTGACTTTTCAACCTTTGCCTAAGTTTATCTTCCTACATGCAAAGGTGGCCATTTTGGCTGACCTTGCACACAACAAAATTGACAATCTACAGAGGCGGCAGAATTAACCACCCTTACACTGTCAAGCATTACTCCGACATGCAAGAGTGGCGAGTTTTACAGCCCGTGCATGTCTTCCTTCAAAATTTCCTAACATTGGGAAATTCTTGAAAATGATGTCCTTGGCCTGCTTTCATCTAATTTCTCAACTTACGCACACTCTAGCCCTTTTAATCTCGTCCATGTGAACATGATCAACATTACACAGTTTTCCCAAAATACCAATTTTTCCCCTAACTGCGAGATCATGACTTTTTTGTTGTTTCTACAAGAAACAACTGAAAATCACAAGTTTCTTCCTGTAGAAGAGATGGTCGATGCCTTCGAAAGATGATCCAGAAGATGAAGCATTTTTAATTGCTTCAATGGATAAATTTCAAGATTATCAATCAACCCTTGATAATTTGGAAAATAATCTTGGGAAGCGTGAAGAGGCAATAAAGGTGGTGAAAGATGCCATCGTCAAAGCTCATGTTGTTTCAGACAATACAGTTGGACTGGACATTTATGAGATGGAAGCATTGAAGGCCATGTATCACAATTTTCTGAAGACTGTTGATAGTGGTGATGGACAAAAATTAGATATGCAATCTGCAGTCTTACCTTTTAATAGCAGTTACAATGAAGAATGATGGTGGTAGTTGATATTCTTCTTCATGCCTTAGTTTATTTTTAGTTTTGTATATGCAATTTGGTTTTTGTTTTGAACATATTCACATGTATTTTTCTGAAATGTAATTACATGTGAGACAAAGGAAGTCCTAAGTCAAATAGGACTCTTTTGTTGAATAAGTCAAAGTATTTAGATTTTTCCTCTTTTTGCTCTAGGCCTCTCCCTATAAATAAAGAGGGCCTCTATTGTAAATATTATCTTTAATCTTATGCAACAAAGTGCTGCCCAAATTGAGACTCAACTTTGAGACATTGTGTTCAAATTGTATGATCAATTCCAATCAATAAAGAAGGCAAGTTTTGATATCAAACTTTGTGTTGAATCGAATTTGTATGAGTGAGGATGTACATATGGCATTTTTGCTGATTTCTCTTGTTGATTGATTGGATAAAGTGGTGCTTGGTTATTACGATTGGAGGATGTTCAAGATAAGTTATATAAACTTTGTGTTATATTATTTCCTTGAATATATGTGTGTTGAAAGTGTTTCTTGGTGAAGGATTATAAATACTTTGAGCTTGTAGTTGTTCACTTTGTATATGAATCATGTTGAGAACTTGTAGACTTTGTGCTATGATTTTCAATCATATTCACGTGGATCAGTGGTGTTGTTAGTTGACAGACTTTGTGCTCCAACTGATGATACTATTACTTTTAAAATCTTTCTGGGGATAATTTGAAGACTTTGTACTTGAGATTATTCACTTGGTTCATGAATCTTTTTGTGAAGTAAGTTGAAAGACTTTGTGCTTCAACGTACAAGAATATTGTTGATTATTGTTTAAGTGTAGAAGTATTATTGAATATTACCGTGAAACATTGTAAACATCTTTTCTGAAAGAAGAGAAATGGATGAATGTAACACACCCCCAAAGCTAGTATTTAGTGTAAATAAGTTTGTAATAGTTAAAAGGAAACCTCCCCTTACTGAGAGGAGAGATTTATCTCATCACACTGCTGTTGATATAACCATTTTGCCATTAGTTAGCTAAACGACAAAATATTCACCCAACAATTTTTGGCGACTCTGCTAGGGATTGAATGCGCAACCAAGAGCCTCTTGCTTTTAGTTGAAGCATACCGGCCTCATCTTTGTGTAATATATTTTTGTTATATCTACTCTATTGTTTGTTAAGAGTATGGTTGTCCCAGGTCCATGGGGAAATGCATTTGGTCCTTTGAAATTGACTCAGCCTCTACATGAACTACCTTAGGATTCACGTAAGAATTTTCCCAAGTTCTATGGGGATGGTAAACAACATCTGGATGAGCACATTGTAGCTTTCTACATTGCATGTGGTGTTCTCAAAGTTGAGTATGAAGATGTTTCTATGAGAATGTTTGTAGAAACACTCCAAGGTGTTGCAGCTGATTGGTTCTTTCACCTTGTACTTGGAACTGTCACTGGATGGAATACACTTGGAGCTCAGTTTGAAGCTAGATTCAAGCTAGTAGAAGATGCTTATGCCTTGTTGGCCCAACTTACTCAAATGGAAAAAGAACTACATGAGCCCATGCATGAGTTTGTGGCAAAGTTTAATAAGCTAAAGAACAGGATCCCAACTGTTGCTCAACCTACAGCTGAGAACTTAAAATGCTTCTTCATTAATTCACAATTGCCAGAAGTAAGTTTTCATTTACGAAGAGCAGCACCAGCTGATCTTATAATTGCTCAAAGTTTGGCAGTTGAAGTGGAGGATGATTTGATATTGGCTGGAAAATTGAAGAAGGATTCTATTAGGCCTAATGAGCAGCTCCCTTTGGCTTTATCTTCTACAAGCACTATGGATCCTATAGTGCAAAAGTTGGCTGATGAGCTGTTAGCTCTGAAAAATAGGTGTCACAGAGTTTGTCCATTCTCCTCTACAAGGACATACAAAGGGGAACTTTTCCTAATGCTCTAAATTACCAAGGTAATGCTTCAAGGGATTAGAATCAAAATAGGTTTCCTCCACAAGAAGGAATACTTTCTTTGAAAGCATCACCTGTGAATGCATCAATCTTCTATTATAAATCTAAGCAAGATAGTCTTCTTCAATCAGAGTATGATCAGGGAGAAGATGATGCTAATCTTTTCACGGAAAGTGAAGAGCAATTAGCTAGCAACTCTACCATCGGGTTCCTGAACTTGGAAGATGAGATGGGGCAAAAAGAAGATGCTTTTGATGAATCTTATGTTTTTCTTACATGGTCACAGAATCAATCTAATCATCAATATGTGGCTGGTGACAATCAAGTAAGTACATCATATGTTCATCCTTCATCCCTTGTTCCTAAGACTAGTACCCCTAATATAAAACCTCAGGATGAGAGTTTTCTATCTTCTGTAGCAAGTCCATATCAGCTTGTTGATATCATAGATCATGCTGAGGAGACAAAGATTCAAATGTCTGAGGCAAGAATACCTGTTAAGGGTATTATGCAGAAGGTTCATTCTATAAGGGAGGCCAAGTATACAGTGATGCAATCTGAGGGTTCAAAAGCTCAGATTATGTTTGAGTTTTTAGATATGGGTACTTACTTCTTGATCTCTAATGAAAATCCTGAGTCACCAAATAACACTTCAATTAAAGGTCTAGAAACATATGGATATCCTCTTCAAGTGAAGAGATTTTCCTGCTGAAAGGAAATAAAATTTCCAAAAGACTAGTTTTTCTAGAGAAACCTTTTGATGAGCATGATCGCTTTGTCAAACGACGACAAAAGTTGGGACCAAATTCATCAGCAAGAGTTGGGAAATTCAATCTGGATACAGAAGAAGATAATATAATGGAAAACACTAGGAAGTGTTACTCTTTTAATAGTAAAAGAAAAAGTTATGGAACATCTTTTCTATTGCCTCAGAACAAACATCTTCTGAAGCTTTTCTAAAAGTGAAGCGACAGATAAGTTTATGTATTTTTGTATGGGTTTTGTGTTTTTTCTTTTTTCATTTTTAGTCTTTTTGTGTCCTTTGTTTTTTTTATCACCTGACTCTATGGCCCAATGGCATGGATGAAGGCACTTAGAGACTAGATTCTTCTCCCTTTGATCATTTCGAAGAATGATCAAAGGAAGTTCCCCAGTTAGAACTAGTTGTTGTCCTCAAAATTAGTTGCGCTCATTTTGTAGGATGATCCCTATGAAACTTGTCCGTTTTGTAGCCTACATCTCTAAGCACATTTTTTGAGGCAAATTTTTGCCCTCATACATGATTATCTAACTCTTGAGAATCATTTCAAACATCTCCTCATTTTGGTTTTTCAACGTTTGCAAAATTCAAATAAGTGAGTAAACTTGTTAAATCAATAAGTTTGATTGTAAAAGAGTTAGAAGATTTTAAGTGTAACATGCATAAGTGGTCATTTTTGCCACCATTACATGTTTAAGCCTTTTTCTATTTTACATGCAGGAGCGGCGATTTTCCCCACTCATGCATGTTTGTGTTGCTTTAACACAATATGTAGGGGCGGCAAAAATCGCCGCCCATGCATACTGCCCTTGACATATGTTTGAGCAGTAATTAGCACCGCTGGTGCATCTTTTAATTGTCTCGAGTTAAACTCGTGTGCATTTATTACACTTTTAGTTTTTTGATTTAGGGGCTTTTATGTCATTTTGAAATCTTTTTGTTTACCAATTTCCTTTTGTCTTATCATCTACCTTGTTAGAAGTTGTGAATGCATGAGTCAACAAAACGGAAGTGAATTCGAAAGAAATTATCACATTTTTGTGTTTTCATCGTTGGCACTTCTTCTTCCTGGTAAGTTCGTCATCTTTTATTTTTTTTGCTTTGGTAGGGCTTTCATTCATGCTATACTTGTTTAAATCTATTGTTTCATAGTTTAGATTTTTTCTTTCATTTTTGTGTTTTCGTGATGAAATCCTAGAGTCTTGTGTAAACCCTAAAAGCATTTTCATTGTAGCTTCTCTGTATGAGTTGCTTTTTTATTAGGGTTTTTCATTTTTATTTTCTTTGTCATTGTCTTTCGATTTGTCGGGTTGTAAAGTCATTTCTTGTGTTGGTTTTTCTGAGTTTCCAAAATGTGCTCAAGCGGTAGAATTACCTATTTATATGCCAAAACCTTTCAAGTGGTGTTGACATGTTAGGATGGTTTAATCTGCCATCTTTTCACATGTTTTTGTGTGTTTCTTCCCTTTTCATGTAGAAGCGGTGGAATTACTCGCTTGGGCATATGAAGACCTAAGTTTCCTATCTAATATGTAAGGGCAGTCTTTTTGACCGCCCATACAGATGATTTACCCTTTGAAAACTTCAACATGTAGGGTTAGTGAAAACATCCGCCCATATAGGAGACACATGATTTACCTGGTGCAAATTTCATACATGCAAAGCAGTCCTAATGACCGACTTTTGAACCTCCACCTAAGTTTATCTTCCTACATGCAAAGTCGGCCATTTTGGCTGACCTTGCACACAACAAAATCACCAACCTGTAGAGGCAGAAAAATTAACCCCCCTGACACTGTCAAGCATTACTCTGACATGCAGGTGCAGCGATTTTTACAGCCCGTGCATGTCTTCCTTCAAAATTTCCTAACACTGGGAAATTCTTGAAAATGATGCTGTTGGCCCACTTTCGCCTGATTTCTTGACTTGTGTGCGCTCTAGACCTTTTAAGCTCGTCCCTGTGAACATGATCAACATTACGCAGTTTTCCCAAAATGCCAAATTTTCCCCTAACTGTGAGATCAGGACTTTTTTGTAGTTTCTACAAGCAACAACTGAAAATCACAAGTTTCTTCTTGCAGAAGAGATGGTTGATGCCTTCGAATAGATGATCTAGAAGATGAAGCATTTTTAATTGCTTCAATGGATAAATTCCAAGATTATCAATCGATAATTTGAAAAACAATCCTGGGAAGCATGAAGAGGCGATAAAGATGGTGAAAGATGGCATCGTCAAAGCTCATGTTGTTTCAGACAATACAGTTCGACCAGACATTTATGAGATGGAAGCAGTGAAGGCCATGTATCACAATTTTCTTAAGAGTGTGTATAGTGGTGATGGACAGAAATTAGATATGCATCTGCAGTCTTACCTTTTAATAGTAGTTACAATGAAGAATGATGGTGGCAGCTGATATTCTTCTTCGTGCCTTAGTTTATTTTCAGTTTTGTATATGCAATTTGTATTTTGTTTTGGACATATTCACATGTATTTTTCTGAAATGTAATTACATGTGTCCTAAGTCAAATAGGACTCTTTTGTTGAATAAGTCAAAGTAGTTAGATTTTTCCTATTTTCGCTCCAAGCCTCTCCCTATAAATAAAGAGGGCCTCTATTGTAAATATTATCTTTAATCTTATGCAACAAAGTGCTGTCCAAATTGGGACTCAACTTTGAGACTTTGTGTTCAAATTGTATGATCAATTCCAATCAATAAAGAAGGCAAGTTTTGATATAAAACTTTGTGTTGAATCGAATTTGTATGAGTGAGGATGTACATATGGCATTTTTGCTGATTTCTCTTGTTGATTGATTGGATAAAGTGGTGCTTGGTTATTACGATTGGAGGACGTTCAAGATAAGTTATATAAACTTTATGTTATATTATTTCCTTGAATATATGTGTGTTGAAAATGTTTCTTGGTGAAGGATTATAAATACTTTGAGCTTGTAGTTGTTCACTTTGTATATGAATAGTGTTGAGAACTTGTAGACTTTGTGCTATGATTTTCAAACATATTCTCGTGGATCAGTGGTGTTGTTAGTTGACAGACTTTGTGCTCCAACTGATGATACGGTTACTTTTAAAATCTTTCTAGGGATAATTTGAAGACTTTGTACTGGAGATTATTCACTTGGTTCGTGAATCTTTTTGTGAAATAAGTTGAAAGACTTTGTGCTTCAACTTACAATAATATTGTTGATTATTGTTAAGTGTAGAAGCATTATTATATATTACCGCGAAACATTGTAAACATCTTTTCTAAAAGAAGAGAAAAGGATGAATGTAACACACCCCCAAAGCTAGTATTTAGTGTAAATAAGTTTGTAATAGTTAAAAGGGAACCTCCCCTTGCTGAGAGGATAGATTTATCTCATCACACTGTGGTTGATATAACCATTTTTCTGTTAGTTAGCTAAATGACAAAATATTCACCCAACACTTTATAACTTTACATCAGCATGACATTAATAGTTACACATGACTAAGCATATTGCATGATTGCTTGTCATGTATTTGGTCTTTGTTACAAATGACTAAGCATATTAAATTAGATTGTCGGAGTTTGACCAAAGGAGAAGATCCTAACCTACCAAACTCTTCAAAGGTGACTAGAGTAATTGCACCTTATCCTTTAATCATATTTTAAGTGTCAAATCTAGGGCTGTGTCCATAGTTATCTGCAATTAGGAATCCTAATGTTGCCCAGTTTTATCCAACTAACTCTAATGATCTTTACTAATTAAAGAAACTTAATATTATTGATCTATCTATTGTGAAATGAATTCTAAGAATATTGAAAACAAAACTAAACAATGAATTACTTAATGTAAATCTATATTACTCCTTCCAATGGAAACATGAATTTATCTATGAAAACAATAACTGTCTCTTTAAACAAAATCTAAGATAATGAAAATGATAGTACTAGCCTTTTGCATTAGTGGTGAGAGTGGGCCCTTGCTACACACCCTTGGGGATGAAGACCAAAGTAAAGAATCTGCACAAGAGAATAATATTACAACTTAATTCAATCTAATTCCATCCGATTTGTATTTAGAAAATGTCAATATCAAAATAAGGTGACAGAAATTAGAAAAAATAATTGTTGTCCTTTTCTGCTGCTACTTCTGTAAGTTTATATCTAAATCTGTGATGAGAGATCACTCACCCTATTCTCTAGTTCATCTGAGAGATAACATCAATCTCTTTATTCTACTAATAGTCTAACTACAAAATGAATATCCATACAATTAAAATAGATTTAGTGGAACAACAGTCCATACTAAATCCAAGTCTTAGTTTTTAAATACACTTGGGCAGTGAGGCCCTAAAATATAGGTATTTAAACCAGTTTATCAATAACTCATGCAAAATCAAAAAGAGATAAAAACTTCCAATAGTTAACTAGACTACCCTTAATTACTCAGGTGATGATTTGAGTAACATCAGGAGCATCCTGATCACCACTAGAAGTGTCTGAGCCTCAGCTATGCTGGAAATCTGCACTGTTCTAAAGAGGCACCAGAGATGTATGTTTCTTTCTGTAGCTCTGAAGATGTGTTTGTGACCTTCTCACTTAGCTCCTGAGATGCTTGTGACTTCAGTCCAACTCCAGAGATGGTTCACCTCCTTATCCCAAAATCTCTCCATTCAAATTGGAAACATTGGAGACCAGTTGTGGCATTCTGGTGTTGGCTCCGAAGATCATTAGGACTACCTCCAGAGATGCACAAAATTGTTTATCTGAACACCTACACCAATTGATTCAAAAAGAGAAGATTTCTTCATATTTCCATCGATTCAATGCACATTAGTCCTTCAATCATAAATCATGATTCTAAGTAATTCATCTCTTATTAATCACCATTTAGAACAATCTTGTTAGCTTATTTTGGTGCAGCCATCAGGACAATGGAATAAGAAGGGAGAAAAAGAGGGGTAAAAAGGTGTATCTCATGGGTGCTACCTAGCACTCATCATCCCCCATAGTTAAGGATTAACAGGTCCTCCTGCTTCTAACAATTTGGACTTATTCTGGTGGAATATCTTGTTAGTCAAGCTGTAGTCTTGTGCATAGGTAGTCCAAGTGGTACGATCTGTATTACCATTCTCCCTGTACTGATCAACCTACTTCATCCACTCCTGCAATTTATTATCTTCCATTTGCTTAGCCCACACAGGTAGTGGCTCAATCATGAGAGGGGGTTTGAACCAGCCACCTATCCATTCCTATTGGTATTTATCCATCACTTTGGATATTAACTTGGCCTTCATCATAAACAACCTTAGATTGGTAGGGGAAACCACTTCTCTCATTTTTTGCTCTGAAGTTAAAATGTTCCACCTTTTATTTGCCATTGCAAGCACTTGATTAGCTGAACTGTTCATAAAAAGACCAAAATCAATGTAACACTCTTGAAGATGTTTCAGATACAATGGCAAAAGCTTGTTCGTACTTTCTGGGTGGTAGACATATGCCCTAAATTGGGCCTTAAAAGCATGTGGGTTTGGACATTCTTTTCTGATGAAAAGACTTGTTTCTATATCCTTCTTGAGATGAGCCTCCATTCTCTCATTTCAAATCTGATGATTTCTCATCAGTGACATAAATGCCTTAAGTTGACATTCCCCTACATAATAGTTGATAATGAAGGTCATATCATCTACACAAAAAACCATGTAAATACAATTCACAAAGAAAATTTTTGCCTTCAACAGAACTTTTCATATATGCTTCCATGAACCCCTCCCCTATTTATGTGTTCTCCATAAGACCAGATAAGACCAAAGACAATTTTCTCTGTAGAACTCTCTCTTGTAAGAACATAGCATAACTTCCACTTGGGGGCCTGCAAGATAGATTTCAGATGAAATGGAAGCCACCTGAATGACTTTTTCTTCCAAAGTTTCTACTCTTTTTGACATGGTAGTAATTTCCCTCTGTAATTGCAGCATAGGCTTAGAAGCCTCATATTCTCTACATCTCCTTTCCCAATGGAATAGGGTCTTAGGAATATCAATCAGGATTGGGCCCAAATATGGATCTGTTTGTACCTCCTGTTCAATGGTTGCCCCTGGGCCAACTAACTCATGAATATATTCCTCCTGGTCATCTATTTTATTGTTGGCCCAATTCAATTGTTTATCTTGGCTATGTACTTTCTCAATCAGTGCTGCAATTATCATGAGACTATTGTCTCTAGCCTTGGTAAGATCAAAAATGTTTTGTGTTGCCTCTGCGTCCTTTTCCTTAAGGATTTTAGCTGTCTCAGTCTCCTTTTTCTTAAGGATTTTAGCTTTCTCAGTCTCCCCAAAAATGACAAGGTTCATTGTACCTTATCATTTAATCATATTTTAAGTGTCAAATCCAACGTTGTGTCAATGGCTATCTGCAATTAGGAATCCTAAAGTTTCCCAGTTTTATCCAACTAACTTTAATGATCTTTATTGATTAAAGAAACTTAATATTACTTATCTATCTACTGTGAAATGAATTTTAAGAATATTGAAAACAAAAGTGAACATTGAATTTCTTAAAGTAAATATATATTACTCCTTCTAATGGAAACATGCATTTATCTATGAACACAATAACTATCTAGTTAAATAGAATATGAAATAATGAAAATGCAGTACTAGCCTTCTGCGTTAGTGGTGAGATTGGGCCCTTGCTCCACACCCTTGGGGATGAAGACCAAAGTAAAGAATCAGCACAAGAGAATAATATCACAACTCAATTCAGTCCAATTCCATCCATTTTGTATTCAAAAAATGTCTATATCAAAATAAGGTTACAAAAATTAGAAAAAAATAATTGTTGTCCTTTTCTGCTACTACTTCTGTAAGTTTATATCTAAATCTATGATGAGAGATCACTCACCCTATTCTGCTAGTTCATCTAAGAGATAACATCAATCTCTTTATTCTACTAACAATCTAACTACAGAATGAATATCCATGCAATTAAAATAGATTTAGTGGAACAACAGTCCATACTAAATATGAGTTAGTTTTTCAAATACACTTGGTCAGCGAGGCCCTGAAATATAGGTATTTAAATCAGTTTATCAATAACTCATGCAAAATCAAAAAGAGATAAAAACTTCCAGCAGTTAACTATAGACTGCCCTTAACTACTCACGTGATGATTTGAGTAACATCAGGAGTATCCCGATCACCACTAGAAGTGTCTGATCAACAATTGTGCTAGAAATCTACACTGTTCTAAAGAGGCACCAGAGATCTATGTTTCTATCTATAGCTCCAAAGATTTGTTTGTGACCTTCTTGCTCAACTCTGGAGATGCTTGTGACTTCAGTCCAGCTCCGGAGATGGTTCACCTCCTTATCCCAAAATCTCTCCATTCAAATTGGAAACATTGGAGACCAGTCATGGAATTCTGATGTCAGCTCTAGAGATTATCAAGACTACCTTCGGAGATGTACAAAATTGTCTACCTGAACACCTGCACGTGTTGATTCAAAAAGAGAACATTTTTGCATATTTCCATCAATTCAATGCACATTAGTCCTTCAATCATAAATCATGATTATAAGTAATTCATCTTTTATTAATCATCATTTAGAACAATCTTGTTAGCTTATTTTTGTGCAGTCATTAGGACAATGGAATAAGAAGGGAGAAAAAGAGGGGTAAAAAGGTGTATTTCATGGGTGCTACCTGGCACTCATCGTCCCCCAGTACTTGAGGATTAGCAAGTCCCCCTGCTTCTCAAAATCTGGACTTATTTTAGTGGAATATCCTGTCAATCAAGTTGTAGTCCTATGCATAGGTAGTCCAAGTGGTGTGATCTATATTACCATTCTCCCTATACTGATCAACCTGCTTCATCCACTCCTAGAATTTATTATCTTCCATTTGCTAAGCCAAGACAGGTAGTGGCTCAATGATGAGAGGGGGTCTGAACCGGCCCCCTATCCATTCTTGTTGGTATTTATCCATCATTTTGGATATTATCCTGGCCTTCCTCATAAACAGCCTTAGATTGGTAGGGTAAACCACTTCTCTCATTTTCTACTCTAAAGTTAAAATGTTCCACCTTTTCTTTGCCATTGCAAGCACTTGATTAGCTGAACTGTTCATAAAAAGACCAAAATCAATGGAACACTCCTGAAGATTTTTTAGATACAATGGAAAAATCTTGTTCTTACTTTCCATGTGGTAGACATATGCCCTAAATTGGACCTTAAAAGCATGAGGGTTTGGACATTCTTTTATGATGAAAAGACTTGTTTTTGTATCCTTCTTGAGATGAGCCTACATTCTCTCATTCCAAATATGATGATTTCTCATCAGTGACATAAATGCCTTAAGTTGACATTCCCCTACAAAATAGTTGATAATGAAGGTCATATCATCTACACGGAAACCATGTAAATACAATTCACATAGAAATTTTTTTTCTTCATCATAACTTTTCATATATGCTTCCATGAACCCCTCCCCTATTTCTGTGTTCTCCATAAGATCGAACAGGACTAAAGACAATTTTCTCTGCAGAACTCTCTCTTGTAAGAATAAAGCATAACTTCCACTTGGGGGTCTGCAAGACAAGATTTCAGATGAAATGGAAGCCACCTGAATGACTTTTTCTTACAAGGTTTCTACTCTTTTTGACATGGTAGTAACTTCCCTCTGTAATTGCAGCATAGGCATAGATGCCTCATATTCTCTACATCTCCTTTCCCAATGGAACATGGCTTTAGGAATATCAATTGGGATTGGGCCGACATATGGATATGTTTGTACCTCTTGTTCAATGGTTTCCCCTGGGCCAACTAACTCATGAATATATTCCTCCTGGTCATCTATTTTATTGTTGGCCCAAATCAACTGTTTATCTTGGCTCTGTACTTTCTCAATCAGTGCTGCAATTATTATGAGACTATTGTCTCTGGCCTTGGTAAGATCTAAAATGTTCTATACTGCCTCTGCCTCCTTTTCCTTAAGGATTTTAGTTGTCTCAATCTCCTTTTCCTTGAGGGTTTTAGCTATCTCAGTCTCATGGGCTTCCAATTCTACCTCCTTCTCCTGAATTATTTGTTGTTTACTCTGGAGCTCTACTTGCAGCCCTTCAATCACCTAATTTTGCAACATTTCTTTTTTGTTCATGATCTTCTTGAGGTCAGTAATAATCTAGTTTTTCCCCCATAATAATCTTTCCAGATTATCAATCTCTTCTAACATCTGGTGTTCTTTTGAAATTTCAATATCTTCTAGGTCAGAGGGGTGAGAATAAGTTCTTGTTTCTTCTCTTGTTTGCTCTACATTAGGGTTTTTCATGGCTATTGGCTCTTTACTACCAGTTGCATCCATTTGCTCTGCTTCAACTCCCCCTGTAGCCTCTCTGTCCTAAGTTCCTTCTCGAGTCTCTTCTGCAATAGCTGGTACTGATGAAGGCCCACCTTTTTCCTTAGAAGTTTTGAAACCCAAAAGAACTTTAGCTAGGAGAGCAGTATCTTTTTCAGCTTGGGTAAGCTGCCTTTTCCTTTTGCTTCTCCATAGCACTGGTGGAGCAGGTATATCATCCTTAGAGTTAGAGGAAATAATATAAGTTTTTTTTTGTTCTGACTCTGGAGCAGGAGAATGTTGTGATGTTAGACTTAGATGAACAGATGGCTTAGGAGAAACCTCTCTTTGTTTCTTCTTTCTTATTAGAGGAATGTCAACTAAGTCATGGGATGGTTCTTTAGCCCAATAATGTATGTCAGAGTCAATTTTCTTTGAAATTCTCTTTGTTTTCTGACCCTAGCTTTCCCTTGTTGGAGTAGATTCCTCAGCCAAGTTTATTTTTCTGCTTGCTGAGTGAGTCATATATGGTGTGTGGTCAACAACAGGCTCTCTAATTTCTTTTCCTTTCCTCTTATTGTTAGAAACAAGGGTAGCAGATGAAGTTGCCTCTAGTGAGGACTTTTTACCTTTCTCAATAGCTGTAGAGGAAATTGAAGGCTCTACCTCCTCTTCTTGCTAGGTAGAGGAAGCCTCACCCACTTCCTGAACCCTCTCTAGTTCTTTGTCATGGGGTTTGTTATCTAAAAATGTCTTCCATAATGTTTCCCCATCAGCTTAGGATAGAAAGTGATGTTTTACTACTAGAAAAATGAGGCCATCATGTTTCATAGGACCTTTTCCTTGTTGGTACTTGTCTGCAGTTGCCCTAATGGCAGAGTATAGGAAGTTTGGAAGATTTATGCTAAATTCTGGATGTGCATTTTCATGCCTCAAAAAAATCAACATTTTTATTATTGGTCTTAGAACTAAAGAAAATTGACTATGACATGTGAAATATTTCATCAACCATAGAGCTACAGATTGCCATGGGTTTGGGAGTGATGATCTAAGAATTCCTTTAACCTTGTTCTTGTTCAAATGCAACTGTATTGCAGGTTCACCTTCTACAGAGAAATTTCTAATCAAATCAGCATATAAAGTTTTTAAATGGTAGAACCTCTCACCCTTTTTAAGAAACCTAGAAATATGACTGATAGTGGTTGCAGAGAGATTGAGTTGAATTCAACTTACAACTATCTAATTGTCCCTCAGGTTTCTTAAGAAGTAATCAACAATATCCTCTTAAAACCCTTCATACTTTTCTAGAAACTCCAACCATCTTGCATTTCTAAGAATGTCTACCACATCATCATCTTACATAAGACCTGTTATACTTTCTGGCTCTAATTTCTTCTTAATCCCCATTTCTAAGTCCTTTTTCCACCTTCTGTGCTAAAATTCTCCCTCACTTTTTTATTATTTTATTCTTACTCATTTAACTCTGTAGGCTCTGGAGGACTATATCAAATGACTCTGTTCTTCAGGGTATTTTTCAATTTTGAATGAGGGTTATGATGTCAAGTCATTTACAAGATTGGATTATGAAAAAATAATTTAAAATTGGTTAGAGTACCTATGCAGTCATAATTGCAAAAGGGTGATGGGACACTCCATAGACATGGTGATAGGGTAGCAAAGATGGTGGCATGCATGAGGAGAAAGGAAATAATGGCAGGAGGATGTGTCATAATGACGGTACCCAAAAATAGAAATAACAAGACAGTTACTAACTAATGCTTAATTAAAGAGAAGTACCTGAACCCATTTTAATGATGATGACCTGATGTACCTGGCTGCAATGCTACGGCTTTGATGAGACTAGATGGGACTTGGCACGTGAGCACCTTTTGCATGGCTTTGAAATGGCGTTAGCATCCCTATTGTCACATTTCATGCAATCACTTCCGCTGAGTGGTTTGAGAATGTCATCTTTTTAGGTGACGTCAGTGCAGTCATTTGTGAGTACCTGTGCATGAGAGTAATGACCTTTTCCTTAATTATCGATGATATGCATGCTAACTATTGGTTTTTCTTCTGAATCAGCATTAGGGTTTGCCACTTCTAATGCACAGGCAGATTCAGCCAACTAAATACAGGAGGTTGCGTGAGCTGCCTCCCCTTCACTTCTGGTTCTGCCGCACCAAGGGGGGTATCCCTATAACTCAAGATGTAACCTTGACTAGCTCAAAGATAGAAAGATCTAACTTGACAACAACAGGCAGAATACTCTCATGTATGGACCAAGATCTGTATGATAGATCACAAGGTGGGCAACGTTCTTGGACATATATGTCTGGTTAGGGATGAGAGCATGCAAGGGTTTCCTACTCCTAATCCTACAACTAACAGATGGAAGGAAGAGATGGTTTAGTTTGAATTTTGGATGCAAAGCTGGACATGGTGTATAACCTCAACACAGAGCTAGATTGGTGCCTATCCAGGGCTTGGAGTCGGTAGACATACACCTGTGAATGATCAGCATGAATAGCTAAAACTAGATTTCAGGGGGATACACATGATATCTGCCTTACAACTATCTCCCAATAAAAAGTGTTAAGCTGTCTATACTTATGGCATCCCTATTGCAGTAAGAAAGATACATGCAAAACTGGAGACAGAATCAGCATAACACATGCAAACACAGCATTATTCATATAAGATTAACCATGAAATCAGTGGAATCATGCCAAATTGTACAACAGGAGATACATAAACTCACAAGTTTTGCTGCACAGAGCAACCAAAACCAGTTGTATCTTATTATAGAGCCAAAATGTCCAGTTTTCAACAACCTTCAAATGAGTAACACAACCTGCTATATACAGCAAGGTAGTGTACCACAACAATTAATTACATGGTTGACCAAAAATCCCGCCAGATACACAGTATCAGAAAAATGGCGCTTAAACATTCAATGCAGCAGGTGGGAGAGGAGACAGGAAAAAGTCTCGAGCCTTGCGCCGCCACCTAGGGATCCAGATCTTCAATCGGGTACTAAATTCATCCACGCCATCGCCCATACCTTTGCAACAATTGCCATTAATGGCGCACCAACCCGCGGCCTTGGGAAGAACATCTGACAGTCGATCGCAACCACTTCCCGCCAAGATACATCGTCATGATATTTGAAAATATGCAGGATATCAATTATCCCACATGCACCCCGCGGTGACCCTTTCAACACTTTATATACTAGGTCATGAGCATATATGATGTCAGTGCTTTTGCTCCTGACGACACTTAGTATAAGACTTCATCATCATCTTCCAGCATCATGATATCCTGTTGCTCGAAAAATCACCCTGACGTCAGCATCATCCTCGCAATATCACCTGCATGATAAACGCCTTCATCGGCACAACCTGATCCATCGGAGGAAGATCCTCCTGCTTAGCCGATACCAAAAGTCTGGCCGATGAACATCCTGATGACGTCATCATCATATTCTGCTGACATCATCAGCATATCTGCCTACTGCGCACCTCCTCATATCTGGATGACGTCATCATCATATTCGCAACATTGGGGGATCTTCATAAGATGAGTAATGTTAGAAATATGACCCCCCAGACCTTGATGACATCACCACCACATGTTGGCATCAGGATGATATTCGGAAGATAACCGGATATTTGGAAATATCATCCTGATGCACAAATATCATGCTGCACTGTAGCTCCACTGTAAGATCGGGGTGATAGATGAATATGACGGACATTTGAAAAGATCACCTCCATTAGATAATGCACGAAGCCGACAGGCGGATATCTCCTTGATACCATCATCATCAGGATGACAAAACAACGAACATGAAGTGATACAACATCATCAGGATGATATTGACTAAGATCATCCTGACGTTCAAATATGATGACCCCGGTGAATATCGGGTCATACTTAGAACTCTTCAACAACATCATCAGGATGATCATAACCAAGATCACCCGATGATAAAAATATCACCCCGGCGAAATATCATGCAGCTAGAAAATATGATGACCCTCGCAAGCAACATGGTGATAACCGGAAATATGATGATGATGATGACAACCCTTAGAAAAATAGGTCAGGTCGAACAACTCAGAAAATAACCCCTTCAGAAGATCGGGGCAACATCATCATCATAAAAGAGCAGGGTGATAATTGGAAGATCACCGGATACTTGAAAGATCACCCTCCGCAAGAAAACTAAGGCACATTGTAGCTCATCAGCAGGATCGGGATGATATCAAAACATCACCCGATATCGAAACATGATGATCCTGATGAGAGACCGGTTGACAGAGAACATGATGATGCTGACCACCATCGAAGAAAATATGATGTTGATGACCTCCTCCTCGAAGAAAATATGATGATGCAGCTGAAAAATGCTGAGGAGGTCCAACATTTAGAACTTTTTTAAGGAAGGTGCCTGCATGAAAATTGCTCAAAAACTGTCAGTCAATTCAGGCACTAACACTGGCTCTGTCTGGGGACGTGCAGGTGCAAGACTGCAGCGAGAACCCCAGTTGTCTGGGATGCAGACCAGTCCCTTATCCATTGGGCACAGAGTCAAATACTGCACCGACCTGCATCACCAAACACACTTGATGGCCTAAGGCCACCAAGAAAAGAAAAACATGTATCTCCCTTTGTCAAATATCTTGTTTTCATCTGCATACACTGGGTCAAGCTTGGAGATACTACAAAGATCCACCCACAAACAAATCTTGTCATCTGGATATTCAACCCTCTGATTTGGCTTGTCATTATCACCCTTGTGCAGATAACCTTCAACATCATGTGACATGTGGGTGCAGAATGTATCAGGCAATGCATACTCAAATGGTATAGAACACAGGTTATCATCTGTATCATCATCATGCATTGCAACATGATCTCCTAGCTGGACTGCAAATAGGAAACACTCAGAGTCCACCACACAACTAGGAAGATCAGGGCTCATTGTATTATATGCTGGCACATCAAAAGGAAAGCTTTCAAAATCACAATTGTGCACATATGTACACAACAATCAGCAGCACCAGGCTGGAAAAGATCAGGCTCTGGCATCTCTTTCAAATCGGGCACATTTTCACAGTCACTTACCTGATGTATGTTGTTTCCTCTTTTATCAGGATGAGAAGCAGAATCCAAACCAAAAATAATGTCTAGATCCTCACCATACTCAAATAAATCCTCATCACCATATGTGTCAAAGATGGGTGATCCAGGTACATCAGCTTGATCATAGTATGCCATTTGTTCATGGGCAGCAGAACATGCATCTTCATCACCAATGGATTCCCTTTGTGGAGGAGTATCAGCTTGTGTGTCATAAGCAAAACAGCCATCAAATGAAAAACAATCATGCTCTGAACCAGCACTTGTTTCAATCTCTGACTGCTCTTCACGATCCCCATGTGTTTGAAAAGAAGTCAATGGGTCACACATAGGACTGTTTCTCTGTTTGCTTATATCTTCTCTGTCCTGAGTACAATACTCACAATTATCTCCACAGGTCCATTCCAAAAGTTGTTCATTGCTGTCCACAACCTCGTTATTATTTTCATGGTCAGATGCCTCATCATTGCAATGAAATCATCATTAGTCTTTTCACTAGCACCTTCAATATTCATCTTTTCATCTTCACATGATGCCTTAATTATTTGGTCATTTGCAGCTTCACAACTATTATTCACAGCAGGGCCTGGGTACAGGGGTTTCAGCAGGTACACATTTCTAATTTTTTCTATCTTTTCTATGAACTTGTATGCCATCTGCATACTTGTCACCTTGAAATCCCTCAGTATTGCACTAAAGCCCTCCTCAAAAGCTTCAAAGAATATGCCAACACAGGCTGAAATATCAGGTCTGAAGACTTCTGGGATCTGTGAAAGGGCTATTGCAAACCTATGACTGAAATCAACACATGGCTCTTCATCTTGTTTTTTGATTCTCATCAATTCTGCAACAAGATCAGCCGGTTCTTTTGCAAATTCTTCCTTGAAACAGTCAGCAAGCTCATCCCAACAGGCAAAGGATTTCTTTGGAAAGCTCAAATACCAGTCTTTTGCTTTTGCATCAAAGGACCTAACAAAAAACCTCATCCACATATCCTCATCTCTGAATGAATGTTTTCCCATAAAACTGTGAAAATTTTGGATATGTGCATTCCCATCACATACATTGTGACCACTAAATCTAGGCATCTGACAGTATATCCTAGCAGGCATAGTTTCTACTTTATAATCCACCCATGACAAATCCAGTTGGTCATACAAAGGATCAAAAGGGCTGAGAAGAGGTTTAGCCTTCTGACTGGCAGACACAATAGGGTTACTGCTTTTTAACTGGGCCTTCTCAGCCTCTAAGAATATCAATCTATTTCTTATCTCTTCTATTTTTTCATTCGACATTTCACCACTGAGTATGGGATAATTCATACTTGGATTCATAAAAATCTTACTCTTAGACATCCTTTGTCTGTCTAAGACCTAAGGCTTCCCCTGGCATCTAACTTATGCAGCAAAACAGCAAATATAAAGGGGAAGGAACAAGGTACCTTTTCTCATACAGATGCAGAAAAATGAACACATTTTTGTCACATCACATACATCCATCTTTCATGTGCATTCAAATCTTTTTTGCAGAGTTGCCACCTCTCTAGAGAGGACAAAATTTTCAATAGCTGAAAGCTACTTTTCCAGGTTCATTCCACCAGCAGAGCATCATTTTGTTGGTGACTCGGATGGGTCACAGATATAAGCCTTTCTCAAATTTCTCCCCAGCAGAGTCGCCATTTTGTTGGTGACTCAGATGGGCCACAAATATATCATTTTTTTTATCAGTCCGTCCCCAGCAGAGTCGCCATTTTGTTGGTGACTCAGATGGGCCACAAATATATCATTTTTTTTATCAGTCCGTCCCCAGCAGAGTCGCCATTTTGTTGGTGACTCAGATGGGCCACAAATATATCATTTTTTTTATCAGTCCGTCCCCAGTAGAGTCGCCATTTTGTTGGTGACTCAGATGGGCCATAAATATATCATTTTTTTTATCAGTCCGTCCCCAGTAGAGTCACCATTTTGTTGGTTTTTCTTCTGAATCAGCATTAGGGTTTGCCACTTCTAATGCACAGGCAGATTCAGCCAACTAAATACAGGAGGTTGCGTGAGCTGCCTCCCCTTCACTTCTGGTTCTGCCGCACCAAGGGGGGTATCCCTATAACTCAAGATGTAACCTTGACTAGCTCAAAGATAGAAAGATCTAACTTGACAACAACAGGCAGAATACTCTCATGTATGGACCAAGATCTGTATGATAGATCACAAGGTGGGCAACGTTCTTGGACATATATGTCTGGTTAGGGATGAGAGCATGCAAGGGTTTCCTACTCCTAATCCTACAACTAACAGATGGAAGGAAGAGATGGTTTAGTTTGAATTTTGGATGCAAAGCTGGACATGGTGTATAACCTCAACACAGAGCTAGATTGGTGCCTATCCAGGGCTTGGAGTCGGTAAACATACACTTGTGAATGATCAGCATGAATAGCTAAAACTGGATTTCAGGGGGATACACATGATATCTGCCTTACAGATATCTCCCAATAAAGAGTGTTAAGCTGTCTATACTTATGGCATCCCTATTGCAGTAAGAAAGATACATGCAAAACTGGAGACAGAATCAGCATAACACATGCAAACACAGCATTATTCATATAAGATTGACCATGAAATCAGTGGATTCATGCCAAATCGTACAACAGGAGATACATAAACTCACAAGTTTTGCTGCACAGAGCAACCAAAACCAGTTGTATCTTATTACAGAGCCAAAATGTCCAGTTTTCAACAACCTTCAAATGAGTAACACAACCTGCTATATACAGCAAGGTAGTGTACCACAACAATTAATTACATGGTTGACCAAAAATCCCACCAGATACACAGTATCAGAAAAATGGCGCTTAAACATTCAATGCAGCAGGTGGGAGAGGAGACAGGAAAAAGTCTCGAGCCTTGCGCCGCCACCTAGGGATCTAGATCTTCAATCGGGTACTAAATTCGTCCACGCCATCGCCCATACCTCTGCAACAATCGCCATTAATGGCACACCAACCCGCGGCCTTGGGAAGAACATCTGACAGTCGATCACAACCACTTCCCGCCAAGATACATCGTCATGATATTTGAAAATATGCAGGATATCAATTATCCCACATGCACCCCGCGGTGACCCTTTCAACACTTTATATACCAGGTCATGAGCATATATGATGTCGGTGCTTTTGCTCCTGACGACACTTAGTATAAGACTTCATCATCATCTTCCAGCATCATGATATCCTGTTGCTCGAAAAATCACCCTGACGTCAGCATCATCCTCGCAATATCACCTGCATGATAAATGCCTTCATTGGCACAACCTGATCCATCGGAGGAAGATCCTCCTGCTTAGCCGATACCAAAAGTCTGGCCGATGAACATCCTGATGACGTCATCGTCATATTCTGCTGACATCATCAGCATATCTGCCTACTGCGCACCTCCTCATATCCGGATGACGTCATCATCATATTCGCAACATTGGGGGATCTTCATAAGATGAGTAATGTTAGAAATATGACCCCCCAGACCTTGATGACATCACCACCACATGTTGGCATCAGGATGATATTCGGAAGATAACCGGATATTTGGAAATATCATCCTGATGCACAAATATCATGCTGCACTGTAGCTCCACTATAAGATCGGGGTGATAGATGAATATGATGGACATTTGAAAAGATCACCTCTATTAGATAATGCACGAAGCCGACAGGCGGATATCTCCTTGATACCATCATCATCAGGATGACAAAACAACGAACATGAAGTGATACAACATCATCAGGATGATATTTACTAAGATCATCCTGACGTTCAAATATGATGACCCCGGTGAATATCGGGTCATACTTAGAACTCTTCAACAACATCATCAGGATGATCATAACCAAGATCACCCGATGATAAAAATATCACCCCGGCGAAATATCATGCAGCCAGAAAATATGATGACCCTCGCAAGCAACATGGTGATAACCGGAAATATGATGATGATGATGACAACCCTTAGAAAAATAGGTCAGGTCGAACAACTCAGAAAATAACCCCTTCGGAAGATCGGGGCAACATCATCATCATAAAAGGGCAGGGTGATAATTGGAAGATCACCGGATACTTGAAAGATCACCCTCCACAAGAAAACTAAGGCACATTGTAGCTCATCAGCAGGATCGGGATGATATCAAAACATCACCCGATATCGAAACATGATGATCCTGATGAGAGACCGGTCGACAGAGAACATGATGATGCTGACCACCATCGAAGAAAATATGATGATGCAGCTGAAAAATGCTGAGGAGGTCCAACATTTAGAACTTTTTTAAGGAAGGTGCCTGCATGAAAATTGCTCAAAAACTGTCAGTCAATTCAGGCACTAACACTAACATCATGTTTGTCCTTGTCATAAAGTGGAGGATGAGTCGTGATGGCCTCATCAAATGACATCTCTACTTTATTACCTAGAGAGGTGGGTCCCCTCCCAATTTATTATATTCATGAATAGCTCTTTATTGGTGGAGCATCAGAGGTGTGTTTGAGTAAATTCTGGTACCTAATCACCTCCGTAGCTTGATAATTCTCATCTGGCGTGAAGAAGGGAACCGCCATTTGCTAGTTTTCAATCCCCTTGGTCGAGAAAGATAGCCATTTATTGGTTTTCTATCTTCCTCTTTTTTTTAAAGAAGGCTGCCATTTGTTGGTTTTCAACCTTTTTTTTTTTAAGGCTACTATTTACTGGTTTTCAACCTTTTCTTTTCTTTTTTTTTAGTCCAAATATATGATAGAGGATGTGTCCCCTGTAACCAAGCACAAATCTTTGATGAACTCTTCCTTGGTGGATGGCCTTTTATAGAGTCTAATTCTATGGCCATTTACTAAGAATGTGTTTGTGCTTCCATCAATGGGTTTTAGCAGCACTGTTCTATTCTCAAAAACTTCCTTAATCTGGTAAGGACCCATCTAATGAGTTTGTATCTTTCCCTTGAACTCCTTGAACTTAGAATCATATAGGAGAACCCAATCACCTTGCCGAAATGTCCTTCTCTTGATGTGTTGGTCATGCCATTGCTTCCTCTGATGCTAAACCAGTTCTGTTTGCTAAATGGCTTCTGTCTAGATTTCATCTAACTCATTGAGCTAAAGAATTCTGTTATGTTGGGCTATAGACAATGGTAGACCAATATCTAATGCAATTTTAAGTGTCTAGAGCTTAAATTCTATAGACAGAATGGGTTTTTTCCATAGACTAATTCATATGGTGAGAATTTTGTTGTGGACTTCCAAGTGGTATTGTAAGTGCAAAATGCTTTGAGTAATCTATTAGCCCAATCTTTTCTATTCATTGCCACTATCCTTGTTAGAATGTTCTCAAGTTCCCTATTAGTCATCTCTACCTGCCCATTGGCTTGAGGATGGTAAGGTGAAGATTTCATGTGCTTAACTTGATATAAATCTATGAATGCTCTGGTTACCTATGAAGTAAACTGAGGTCCTCTATCTGAAACTATGGATCTTGGTGCTCCAAACCTCAAGAAAATCTTATTATAAAGGAAATCAACAACTTTCTCTTCTCTTACAAATTGTAATGCCTACACTTCAGCCCATTTAGTGACATAGTTCATGCATACAAGGATGTACTCTTTGCCTGATGATGGTGGAGAAATTGGTCCCACAAAGTCTAGGCCCCACTGTTTAAATGGCTCCAGCATTACTTGGGGATGCAGTAACATCTCCTAGGTGAAGGTTGGTTGTCCCATCCTTTGGCACTGGTCACACTACTGCACATACTTCTTGGTATCCTTATGAATAGAGGGCCAGTAGTAACTAGCTCCCAGAATCATGTGGATGGTTCTGTGTGAGGAATAGCGCCCACTAGATGGTTAATCATGACATGCCCTTAAGACATCAAAAATTTCATCAGCTTTTAAACACCTGCACAAAATGAAGTCAGGACCACATTTAAATAGCAACCCATTTAACCATTTGTAAGATAATATTTCCTTAAGTAAGTGTTTCTTTTGTTTTGAGGTAAAATGGGATGGATACAAGCCTGTAGCTAAGAGATCAGCTATGTCAGCAAACCAAGGTGTAGTAGAGGAGATAGAAAAAAAATGTTCATCTGGAAATCTATCCTCCACTGGCTGGTTCTCTCCACCTATATGCAATCTTGACAGAAAATTAGCAACCAAATTAAATTTTCCTGGATTATCAACTATGGTAATGTCAAACTCCTGCAACAGTAATAACCACCTAATTATCCTTGCACCCACTACTAGCTTATTCATTAAGTATTTTATGGCTGCATGATCAGTATGTACAAATATTTTGTATCTAGTGATATAATGCTTGAATTTGTTTATAGCATAGATGACTGCCAAGAATTTTTTTTAGTTGTAGTATAGTTCCTTTCTGCAAAGGTAAGGTTTTTGTTGATGTAATAGATGGCATGCATACTTTCTCCTTCCTCCTTTTATCCTAAGACTGTCCCAATGGACTCATTAGAAGCTTTAGTTTGTATGTGAAATGGTAGAGTCCAATTAAGTCCTCTCAAAACAAGTGTGATAGTAAGCTTCTCTTTTAGGGTTTCAAATGCTAATTGGTAATCCTCTGTCCATAAGAATTTTGTGTCTTTGTTAAGCAGGGTAAATAGAGGAGCAGCTATCCTGCTAAAATTTTCTATAAATCTTCTATAGTAGCCTGCATGACCCAGAAAAATTCTAACGTCTGTCTAATTTTTAGGTGAAAGCAACTGTTGGATCACTTCTATTTTTTTATCTACTTTGATTCCATTTGCTGAAATGTGGTGTCCCAATACAATTCCTTCCTCTACCATCATGAAGCACTTTTCATGGCTCAGGGATAGTTAATTCATTTCACAGCATTTTAGTACATTTTCCAAGTTTATGAGAGCTTCTTCAAAGTTCTCCCCATACATAGTAAAGTCATCCATATAGACCTCCATGTACTCATTAGCTAGTTCAACAAAGATGGCTAAAACAAGCCTCTAAAATGTAGCTGGAGCATTACATAGTCCAAAAGGAAGAACTTTGTAGACAAAAGTTCCCCAAGAACAAGAGAAAGTGGTTTTATCCCTGATCTTCAGGTGCTACTTGGATTTGATTGTATCCATTGAACCCATCTAAGAAGGAAAAATACTTTCTCCCTGCAAGGTTGTCCAACACTTGGTCAATGAATGGTAAGGGAAAGTAGTCCTTTTTTGTAGCTTTGTTTAGTTCCCTATAGTCAATACACACTCTCCATTTCCCATTCTTTTTAGGCACTATGACTAAGGGTGAGACCCATTGACTGGCTGAGATTGGATATATAAACCTTGCTTGCAGCAATTTTTCTATATCAGTCTTAACAATATCTTTCAAAGCAGGATTAAGTCTTCTCTAGGGTTGTTTGACAGGCTTGACATCTTTAGTCTATATACAATGAGTACAGATCTCAAGAGGGATGCCCTTCATATCTTGGTATTCCCAAGAAAAAGCTACTGAGTGGGAGATTAGGAGTTTGATAAGTTCTTCCTCCTATTTTTTTGCTAACTGGGTGTTGATATTCAATGTTTTCCCAAGTAGAATGATAACCTATTTTGTGATCTGATTCATAGATGTAGTCAATCCATATAGTGGAGTCATGGTATTAAGGGGGCAAGAATGTGGAAGCAGCATGTGGAATGTGGCTAAGTCTCTGTAAAGGGTTTCTCCACAAGGAATGATATTTTCTAAGGTACAATGAGCAAAAGTGAGAAGTTCTCTCCTTGAATCTTGGGGTAGCTCCATTATATCCTCATTAATAAGAATGTGAGTGATATATTTAGTTGTATCATTGTGAATTTCTTCTTCCAACTCACCCAAATGTTCTTTGATGGTAACCATAGCTACTGAGGCATTATTTTCCATGTTATCTAGTTCATCCACCCATACCCTTCCTGTATAATGTATTGATAGTTTAGCTAGAGGATACAAAGATATTTTCTTCAAGTCTATCCCATTATAAATGACCATATCCCTAGTGCAAAAATCAATAGATGCTATTGTTGTAGCCATCCATGGTCTTCCTAATATCAATGGATAAGTATTTCTCTAATTTGTTGGCTCTAATATCAGGAAGTCTACTGGGAATTCCCATGATTCTATCACAACTGGAACATTAGTAATCACCCCTTTTGGAATAGCTACTAATTGGTCAGCAAGTTGAAGGATTGTAGATGTGGAATAGATACCTGTTCAGGCTAATTTGTCCATTGTATGAATTGTCATTACATTTATTTCTACTCCCAGATCAACCAAAACATTTGAAATTTCTATTCTTGAGATGTAAATAGTCATGACAGGATTTCTAGGGTCTCCATATTTTGGGAGGAGTACTTCTCCCATTAGGAGTTCTAATACCTTTCCTTCCACCTGGATAGTTGAGGGAAAGGTCTTCTTTCTTCCCTAGGTCTTGACACAATGTTGTTTGATGAATTGGTTAAGTTCGGGTATATCTCTGATTGCTTGGAGGAGTGGAATTTCAATGTTCAGTTGTCTAATTTCTTGTAACAGTTCTAATTCTAGGGTAGATTGGACTTGTTTTTGTAATTTTTTTTTCTAGAGAACATGTTTTAGCCATTCTAGGTATGGTCCTAGTTTTTCCATCTCCAGAGCTTTTATCAGAAATGTTTCCAGGGATGTTCTTCGGAGTCATTCTTTTAGGAGGATCTCTGGAGTTATCCAAGGATGATTATTTTAGCAATATTTCAGTAGTAATCTCCTTTGGAAGCTGAGTGGATGGATTTTCAGTTCCTCATCATCAGTTACTTCAACTATAATTGGAGGAGATGGTCTTGGAATTGATTTCCCAGAACGCAACTGGAGATTATTGGAATATATAGCATTAATTCCAACCATGTTTTCTTATTCTATCATGTAAATAGCTGCTCCTTACTTATTCTGTGGGTTTGGTATAGGTTGAGCTGGTAAGGATGGTTGGCTAACTGGTTCGTTTTGTGACTGACCTTGTGTGTTGGGGGATCCAGTTAGAAATGCTTGTTGTTGAGGTTGGAAAGGTCTAGGTTGTCCCAAGTACTATTAATTATATCCTTGTTGAGGACCCCAATGAGGCTGCATGTTTTGTGATCCAAACTATGGTAGCCCTTGTTGATTTCCCCAGGGTTGATTTTGCCAATGTTGGTTTTGCCATTGTTGATTTGGCCAATCTTGTTGTCCCCAAGGAGGATTATTCTGAGGCCCATTCCAAGTTGGATTCCATTGATTATTTCCCCAATTAGAAGGACCCCTGTAAGAAGTCTGGTTTGGATACTGATTATAAGGGAAATTTCCAACTTGTTTTTGTCCTACATAGTTCAACTCTTCCTCTATAATGGCATTCTATTTACTTAGCCTTTTAAAGGCTGGAAATTGACTGCATTGACTGGTAGGATGTTCCCTATCACAGATCTAACAGATCTCCACTTTATCTGAAGGGCATTCTCTCAACAGATGTTTGTTTCTACACCTAGGACAATAGATGGAGAGTGGTTTAGTTGTTCTATCATGACATTTGTTCTATTTTTTTCCTAAATCCCATCTAATGTGGTATTCAATTGGACTAGAATATCTGTTTTAAAATTTGTAATTTCCTCCATTAATTGTCCTATTTCATTCTTCCCTTTGAAAGATTTGGGTGTTCTCACTCCATCTTAGGTTCTGGAATAGTTCATGTAGAGTTCTTCTATAGAAAGCATATCCATTTTGTTGATATTTCCTTTTCCCATCAGATCTAGTGCCTATTTTGATTCTTTGTCTAATCCTTTTACAAACAGGGTTCTAGCCAAAGAATAATTTATAGGGTTGCCATATCTTCTCAAATCAAAGTTGAACCTATCCACATAATCCTCTAAGGTCTCTTCCTCATTCTATTTAATCTTGAATAATTCCTCATTCTTATCACTGACTCTATAGTAGTCCTGGTATTTTCCCAAGAATTCTATCTCCATCTGATCCCAGGAATGGATGGAGTTTTGGGGCAGGCCCATAAACCATCTCATTGTAGAATCCTTTAGGGTTGAGGGAAATAGTTTGAGTTTTTGATTATCTGATCCATAATCATAAGTCTGGCATACCACTTTGAATTCAAACAAAAACTGATATGGATCCTCAGAAGCAAGACCCCTAAAATTTGGCAAGTGTGCAGGTGAAATATTTTTTATAGGGGCATTATCTCTAGCAGCCAGAACAATGGGATATGAGAAGGTTCTTAGAGCCTAATTTTCCTCCTCTTCATGATTATCATGATTATCGTCCATGTCTAGTGCTAGTTCTTCTCCTTAAGGTTCAAGGAAATTAGGTTCTATCAAAGGATCTGCCTGGAATTTTTGTTGTAATTCTTGGATATGGTCAGCGAGTGGAAGATTTAGAGGATTGAAAGGATTATTAATTTCAGGTGTAGCTTCCAAGGTAGGTTCTAGATGTCTCTCTTCAACAAGATCTTATGCCACCCCACTTCTTTCTCCTATAGTTTGATGGGGTGTTTGTTTTATGTATCTTCCTTTTGAATTCCTAGCTCTAACCATATAGATCTATCCTAAAACTATTTAGCTAAGTTTTCCTAATTAACACAGTATCCCTGGCAACGGCTCCAAAAATGACAAGGGTCATTGTACCTTATCATTTAATCATATTTTAAGTGTCAAATCCAAGGCTTTGTCCATGGCTATATGCAATTAGGAATCCTAAAGTTGTCCAGTTTTATCCAACTAACTCTAATGATCTTTACTGATTAAAGAAACTTAATATTATTGATCTATCTACTGTGAAATGAATTCTAAGAATATTGAAAACAAAGCTAAACAATGAATCACTTAAAGTAAATCTATATTACTCCTTCCAATGGAAACATGCATTTATCTATGAAAATAGTAACCATCTCTTTAAACAGAATCTGAAATAATAAAAATGATAGTATTAGCCTTCTGCCTTAGTGGTGAGAGTGGGCCCTTGCTCCACACCCTTGGGGCTGAAGACCAAAAAAAGAATCAGCACAAGAGAATAATATCACAACTCAATTTAGTCCAATTCCATCTGCTTTGTATTTAGAAAATGTCTATCAAAGTAAGGTTACAGAAATTAGAAAAAATAGTCACTATCCTTTTCTGTTGCTACTTCTATAAACTTTTATATCTAAATCTATGATGAGAGATCACTCACCCTATTGTACTAGTTCATCTAAGAGATAACATCAATCTCTTTATTCTACTAACAGTCTAACTACAGAATGAATATCCATGCAATTAAAATAGATTTAGTGGAACAACAGTCCATACAAAATCTAAGTCTTAGTTTTTAAATACACTTAGGCAGCGAGGCCCTAAAATATAGGTATTTAAATTAGTTTATCAATAACTCATGTAAAATCAAAAAGAAATAAAAACTTGCATCAGTTAACTATAGACTGCCCTTAATTACTCAGGTGATGATTTGAGTAACATCAAGAGCATCCCGATCACCACTAGAAGTGTCTGACCGACAGTTGTGCTAGAAATCTACATGTTCTAAAGAGGTGCCAAAGATGTATGTTTCTATCTGTAGCTCTAGAGATATGTTTGTGACCTTCTCGCTCAGCTCCGGAGATGCTTGTGACTTCAGTCCAACTCCGGAGATGGTTCACCTCCTTATCCAAAAATCTCTCCATTCAAATTGGAAACATTGGAGACCAGTCGTGGCATTCTGATGTCAGCTCCAGATATCATTAGGACTACCTCTAGAGATGCACAAAATTGTCTATTCGAGCACCTGCACCTATTGATTCAAAAAGAGAAGATTTCTTCATATTTCCATCAATTCAATGGACATTAGTCCATCAATCAGAAATCATGATTCTAAGTAACTCATCTCTTATTAATCATCATTTAGAACAATCTTGTTAGCTTATTCTAGTGCAGGCATCAGGTCAATGGAATAAGAAGGGAGAAAAAGAGGCGTAAAAAGGTATATTTCATGGGTGCTACTTGGCACTCATCAAAAGGTGTTCATCAACATTGCTTGTTTTGTAGATTTAGATTCCAAAAAGTGGAGGGAATAGGTTCTAGGTGACTAGAATTACACAAAATGAATTTATGAGAAGATATCAACTATGTGCACATAGATTAATTATAATGTGGGTGCATAAATGAAACATATAGTTCTACAAGAAAATTTCTAGTCTAATAGTAGTTATATGACAAGGTCTAACCATGAGTCACAATGACATTTCAACAACAAACCTACAATTAAGTCCCCTAATCTTAGAGCTAAGATATTATGGGACCAATCTTTTTAATATTAGATTGAGATATAAGCAAGAGCCAAGAGATTGCCTTGCTTCAAGACACTTGCTATCTTATTTTGGAGTGTTGAATAGGACAATAGGGCAATGAGAAAACTATAAATTTAAATAAACTGAAATCTCACACCTACACCACTCACAATTTACATATGTTTGTATCACACTACAGATAATTATGTCTTCTCCAAGACTTTAATTACACTATAAAAAAGTAAAACGTCTCACCTTATTCCATTGCAGTCTATAGATGACATGCCCATTATATTTTCAAGTACAATTGCTAATTAATAATTCCAAATAAATTGTAACAAAACACTTTTTTTACAAATTTCAAATATAAAATATATTTTATTTATCATTTATCATTATAAAAATCAAATTTATTTACAATGTCCACTTTAATGTACGCCCACTTTAATGTCTTATTAATGTATCCATTAATCTCTTGGTTGGTGAAGGATGGATAATTGCACCAGCCTACATTTATGAGTTTTAACTCTAGATGGATCCTCTCTCGGGTTTGGGATAGGTTGAGTTTTTTGGTTTCAAATTAATATGGGTTACAAGCATGCTTTGGAGTGATGAAGCTTCCACAAAGGATGAGTAGTTGGATGGATGATGTGATGTCCATTGCAGGATTTAAAGCTAGGTCATTAATGGCATATCTCTCAAGATCTCCTACACTACGCTTTTGATTAATATATTTCAAATCTTTAGCAATGTTAATTTTAGGTAGAGGGGAGAGATGGTGCATTGAGCCACCTATATTTATTAAGATTACATACAAACATACCAAGCAAATTTTCAATACTCTTCAACAACATCTACATCACCTTTCCGTTTGTTGCCAAGTAATTTGGAGGTTTGGCTTTGGCTGTTTGGCATGTGTGTATATATTAAGGATTAGACCCCTCTGTGGATTTTAATGGCAAGAGCTAATGAATTCATGTAGTAGGGATTAAGATTATGTCATGTAAGTCCCTTGGCTTTGGTGCCGTAAGGATCAACAGCACCCATCAATTCCAACGGGTGATATATTAAGGGGTGAGTAGCAGGATGTTCATTAGTTCTGGTTTCCTTTGCTCCTTGCTCTTTGTTTATGTTTTGCAGCTCTTGTGATGGCATTGTGGATTCCTAATTAGTGAATTTTCCTTCCTTCGATGGAAAGCAAACCAACTTATTAGGGTGCCTTAAACACTATCTTTCTCAGGCAAATATTTGAGCTGGCGTGTGATAACATGGAATTTGCTATTCAATGTGTGCTTGGGTATTATCTCTTCCAACCAGGGGAGAGGCAGACTAAAGGTTTGGAGTGTTGGAATTAGGTCGGACAACTGAGAGGGGGGAGGGTGAATCAATTGTCACACAATTTAAACATTTTTGCCTTTTATCTTCTTTTACAACCTACAATCGAATAAACATTAAAGCATGAATCAATAACACATGAGCAGAAGCATAAATAACATACTTGACACCAATATTTTTAGTGTGGAAACCTGGTTAAGGGAAAAACCATGGTGGGGGTTAATCCACAACATTAATACCTGGTTAAAATTATTTTTACAAATGAGAATGCACATGTATTCAGGCTCACTACCTATATATGATCACAAGAGAATAAGAAATATTTTGAACTAATGAGAAGCATCTACTAATGCATGAATTCAGTTCTAGTTAAGCACAAAATACTGATCTTACACATTTCATCTTCACTATGCCCTATTTACTGCTTTGCCTTCATTTGAATCTTAGATCTCTGCTCTTTTCTCTTTTTTCCATATTCCTAACACACACCCCAAATTCATTCAAATACATTGGGTATATATATCCGCATCCTAATCTTCAATCACTTTTCAGTTGGCTTCAAGAACACTTAGAACTTTATTGAATACTCTATTATGTCGGCTAGATCCGTGTATAACTTGAGATGCGGACAAAAACTTGCACTCACAAATCATCAATCAGGTCATCCACTATCACTGGTCATCACTAATTGCCCAATAAACAACTCACATACATCTAGAACCAAGATCATTTACAAGGTCGGCTTGTTCTTCTTCTGTCTGCTCTATCAAACTGTTAACCCGATACTCAGAAGCTAATAAATTCTGAATCCTTTATCATCGGAGGCCAAAACTCTAGATTTAGATTGTCTTGATAGTGCTTATGACTACCTTAGATCTGCAGCAAATTAAGACTTCCCACTGGAGAGATCTGGACTAAGATATCAGACCCTATCATCTGCTCTGGTCTTGACTACCCAGACTTATATAAATCTTCAATCTGATTTCTAGTATGGGAAAATTATGAAATGTGGATGTGTAGTAGAGACTTGGTTTCCATCAATGACAACACTTATCATGTGTGGCAGTGTCTTTTTCCAACAATCTCCCCCTTTGGCATTGATGGCAACACTTAGTGAAAAATGACTAAGTGTCTGAATAACTCCCCCTTTGCTTGTGCTCCATACTATTGATCACACTACTTTCTGGTGGTCCCCCTTTGTTGGATTCCTCATTTTTCACTGCTCTTCACTCCCCCTTTGACATCAATAGCAAAGGGTGGGGTCCGTAAGCCAAAATTCTCAAAAAATTATGTGTATAGTGCTGCATATGTACAACTAATCACTAAGTTCTATTCACATGAACTTGACAATGTCTGCAAAACTAATTTTTAATTGCACAAGTTCAAAAGCCCAAGTTCCCTTCATTCCATCCAAAATTGAGATGTGTCCACTCAGCAAAAATGCATATGCTTCTACCTTTGTTAGATCTGGAGGATTACTTGTCTGAAGTGCAGTATGAGCTTCTAATAAGGCATTAAACATGGTTTCTAACTTGGGGCAATCAATTTCTGGAGCTCACACATTCTCTTCATAATGTTACCTTTTTCTTTAACAAGCCTCTTTATCTCATCTGTCAAGCTAATTACTTGACATTCTTGACTTATAGGTGAAACTGTTAGAGGATCAAAAATTTGAGAAAGATTTGACAATTTTTGTTCTTGCTCCTTTATCTTCTTCTCAATATCTTCACTAACTTTGGGCCATGATAGACAGAATTTGTACATATCACTTCCATCATTTAGAGCATTCTGAATACTCCTTATGCTAATGTCAAGTATCATCCTATGATTTCCTATAAGATTATGTACTTCACTAAATTTCTTATCCAAAAGTTCCTTCTAAACTTTCGCCTCCACAGATTTTATAAAACACTCAAAATGTGTACTTACAACATTTACAAGATTCTTTAGGTGACCGGAGGGGAAATTTGATGGACTCTTTTAGCAGGTTGGGAATAAATTCTCCAAGACTCTGGTTGCAAGCCCTAATAGTTCACTATCCTCCATGTGAGATTTTAACAGCTTCTCTCTGGCCTTGGCTTGAGTGAAGGATGCAATCTTCATCACTTGTACCAGAGAGAGAGCATCTAGATTAAATGGTCCTTGGAGTAATTCAGGTTCATCAAACTCAAGCATCTCTTTATCCAAAAGACTTTTCACTGCATTTGCAGTGTCTCTTGCAACAATTTCTGGACCACCCTTTTGTTCTTGAGATTTCTCAGCATCTATAGATGCATCAACATTTGCACCATCTTCTTCTACTTTGTCTTCATTACCCTTTTCTTTCTCCTTTTTTGCTTTACCTTTTTCTATATTATCTGTAGAAGGAATCTTCTCCTTGTCTTCACCACTTCTAGTGTGATCAGGAGCACTTTGTGTAGTAGCAACATCAACTTCTTTTCCAGATTGATCAATTGGAGTAGGAATATCTCCTACATCATCTACTTTATTTATCATCTCTGTGTCTTTTTGATTTATTTTTTCCTCTTCCAGAATAGAGGTGTCATCAACTTCAGTTTGTTGCTCATTGATGTTTACTCTTTCAGCATCTGAAATCGATGAATCAATTCCATCATCTGTCTCCTCATAGGTTTGCTCTAGAGGATCTAAATCAACACCTTGGTAATCAATTCCCTTGTTAATCTCTTCTTCTGGAGCTTCTTGTTCCAGAAGTGGAGGATTGTCTTCTTCAACTTGTTTCTCTAAAATAATATAATACTTATCTTTGTCTAAGGCCTTTCTCAAAATTTCCTCTGTTTCTTTCGCAATTTCCTCAGTTTCACCAAGCATTAGCTTGTTCATCTGGATCTTGCTTCTAAATTTTTCCTTAACTTCTCTGAGGATTTTATCTACTTCTTTTCACGTCATTACAAGACACAAAGTGGAGAGGACATACACTCTGATTTCTAGATCTTTAGCCTTGGCTGCTTCTTTCCTCATTTCCAGTATTTTCCTTAAACTTTTAAGAAGTTCTTGTAAAATTTTGAATAGGGCTCTATTGAATTTATTCAAATACATGATGGTGGCATCTTCCAAAATTTTCTTATTTGCTTGATCAAAATTGTCATAGCAAACTTTGATAGGCTTTAAATTTCCATGAACAGTGATTATTTTTACAATTTCATCAACTGTCATAGTAACCTTACCAGTTTCTTACTTTTTACTCACCCTTTTGCTTTCGAAAGGCTGGTCCTTAGAAGCCTTTGAAGTCTTGGCTTTCTTGGATCTTATCTCCTTAAATTCTTCATTTGTCTCTGTTTCTTCATCATCTTTTGTGCTGGCATACATTCTTGTAGACTTTGTATTCTTTCTCTTACTTCCTTCACCGGATGGTCTGTCTTCTGGTTTTGCAGTCTTAGGAGGAACAGGGGCAGCAAAAGAACTCTTAGTTGTTCTTGTTTTGGTAGAGGTCTATACCCGAGCACCTCCTTGTTTCTTTTCTTTCTTTTCTTTCTCAATCTTCTCTAACCTCTCCCTATTTGCCCTTAGAGTTTCTTTTGTTATACCTATGCTCTCTGCATATGCTTCAACTTGCTTATTCACTTTTCTTTTTGTTTCTAGTTGCTGGAGTTCAACGTGGATCTTTGTGTTTAGTTCTTCAAAAGTGCCAAACCTTTCTACTTTAGTGTCCTTAGGTTGGTTCAACAAATTTTGAGCATACAGTTCCAATACATCTTCCTCAACCTCATATCCCATGGGCATAACCCACACAATCCTTGGTTCCACTGCCTCCATGAAACACTAATCTGTGTCTACCATGAAACAGATTGTATCCTTATATTTTTCAACTACTATTTTGGGAATCCTTTCCTTAGAGGTCATCATGTTCTGAAAGTTCTTAAAATAGCCCTAGAGTGGAGTTCCTTGGGCTTTTGCATCACCAAGGTTATACAAATAGTCTAATTTGTAGTGCTATAGGTTTATCATTTGTCCAGACTAACCCTCTTGATTCTGGTAATTCATTCATAAAATAGAAGAACAAGCATATGACCAGCATACCATATTTGAAGGAGTTCTTCTTGTCTTTCTTGATCTTTTGCAGATTCTCCATTAGTTAGTTCAACAATAGCTCACAGAAATCATAATTCACATTCTTCTTTAGCATCTAATATGTAGCATAGATGGTTGTTCCAGAGACTGAATTCTCCCTACTAGAGTGGTAAATATTATAACCAATTACCATTGAGGCAAACTTTACATCTGGATCAGTGATGTCATTGATGATCATAGCTCTTTTGTCAAACTTCAATCTGGTGACTTCAAAAATAGTTTGATTCTTCACTGACTTTAATAAAGGCAATCCACTAGTTGAGTGCAATCCATTCATAGCCCTAATGACATCCTTGGTGATCTTAAAAGGTTTCATCAGTGATATGAAGTTATCATGCATTCTGCTCAGTATATACTGGACTCATTCATCCTCTTCAAAGGTTAGAAAATGAATGACTTGTGCAAGATGTTTATCTTCCAATGTTTTGAACTCAGGTTTGATCTCATAATTCTCATTCATCAGATGGTTGTCAAATATATCCAATAGTTTTGAGTTCCCAAATTCCTCAATGTTTGCATGTATGTAAACCCTAATATCTTCCACATGTAGAACTCTGTATAGAACATCTGAAAAGGTACCTAGCGGATCAACTTGTAAAGACTTGTATGGATGTTTCTTGAATTTTGGATGTAGCCTCTCAGTAACATTTACAACCAATGGAGTAGCCATCTTCAATAATGAAATTCAGAAAGCTTTACAGAAAAATTCCTCTTTCACAGTTTAGGGTTTCACCTTGAGTTGTCAGATGGGATTCTTGCTTGAGTTTGATCTTCACTTTTTGGTTCTCTACAAGTTCTTTCTCATAGTTCACTCTTTTTCTTCGTTCTTGAATGCAAAGTGTTTCAAATGATGAATGGAAAACCTTTTATGCCTCCGCAAAACCTAATTTTCTATTGTAATAAATGCATTGCCCTAACTTCATCCGGTTACACTATTTCTTAATAGTTCTTCATGAATTGCTCTGCAAATTTCCATATCAACATTTTTACTTCCAGAAATTCTTCCAAAAGTTATGAAACACTTCAAAATATCTTCTCTCATTGTGCCATATCCAGGCACCCACTTACTGACTGGGGGAATTTGATGTTCAATGCAGTTCCCCCTTAGTCAAAGCTCCTGATTTAATTCCTGGAGGAATTGTTAGCACCGGTGTGGACCCATTACTATGGTTCACAATTGTTTTCTTGACCCATGTCTCGCTCATTTCATTCTAGATCTCATTTTCATCAATTTTTCTTTTACCTTTGTCTTGTCTTTGCTCATCTGGTTTTCTATTTATCAGACCCCTTCTTTCATTAATTCTACTTCTGCAGAATCTTACAAAATGACCAGATCGGTTACAATTGAAGCACACAACATTTCTTTGCACATTTGATTGATTTCATCTTGATCTATACTAAATGGCCATATGTCCAAATCTATTGCATGCATTTAGCATTTTCTATTGAAAGAATTCCCATTTCCTCTATTTGGTGAGTTATTCATTATCATACTTTTGCATTCATTGGATTTATGACCATACCTCTTGCAATTGAAGCATTGTCTAGAGAATGATGGATTATTTACTCTACTTCTGCATTGAGTGGCTCTATGACCAAATTGATTGCACTTGAAACAATTTCCATTGAAATATGGATACCTTTGAGCATTAGGTTGTCTTACTGGAGGTCTTCTAAGCTTGTTTCTCTCATTCCTTGGTTGAGAGTTTCTTTGTCTAGATTCGGAGCTTTCACCTTTCTCATATCCAAGACCATGTTTGTCATCAGCCTTTTTCTGACCCTCAAGTATTGCTTCAAGTTTAGATGAACTTATCTTGAACTTCTCCTTGTATTGATTTGTAACTTCTAGGTCATGTCTGAGAATGATAATTTGTCTTTCAAGATCTCTTTCATTATATCTGCTTTCTTGCACATCAAACTTTAGATGACTAGCTATATTGTCTAATATGTAGCATTAATCAGTTCTTTCTTTTAGAGTTTGATTCAAGTCTTCTTAAGTCTTCTTCCTTTGCTTAATTTCTTTGGTTAGCCTTATTGCCCCAGATTCCATCTCAATTTTTAGAATAGCAACTTCTTTTGACAGCTTCTCACATTCCTTTGTCTTTTCTTTCAAAGCTTCATTCATGCCATTTTCTTCAGTTAAACTGGATAACTACAGAAGTAACTCCTTTTTCCTTTCCATAGATTTCTTTAATTTATCTTTTAACATTTCAATGGTATCATCAGCATCTTTAAGTTCACCTCTTAGATTACTAATTTCTGCTTTAGACTGAACATGATCTCCTAGGGCCAACTGAAGTTGATCTTTGAGTGAACGCATTAAAAATCCTTCCAAGACCTTTCCTTAACTTGTTAGGCTTCTCAAAGGAACCTTGCTCAGATACCAATTGTTGGAATTAGTCCAAACAACTGAGAGGGGGGGGTGAATCAATTGTCACACAATTTAAATTTTTCTGCCTTTTATCTTCTTTTACAACTTACAATCAAATAAACACTAAAGCATGAATCAATAAAACATGAGCAGAAGCATAAATAACACACTTGACACCAAGATTTTTAGCGTGGAACCTGATTAAGGGAAAAACCATGGTGGGGGTTAACCCACAAAAATTAATACCTGGTTAAAAGTATTTTTACAAATGAAAATGCACATGCATTCGGGCTCACTACCTACAGATGATCACAAGCAAATAACAGAGATTTTGAACTGATGAGAAGCATCTACTAATGCATGAATTCAATTCTGGTAAAGCACAAAACATTGATCTTACACATTTCATCTTCACTCTGCCCTGTTTACTGCTTTGCCTTCATCCAAATCTTAGATCTCTGCTCTTTTCACTTTTTTTTCCATATTCACAACACACACCCCGAATTCATTCAAATACATCGCATATATATCTGTATCTTGATCTTCAATCACTTTTCAGTCAGCTTCAAGAACACTTAGAACTTTATTGAATACTCTGCTCTATCAGCTAGATATGTGCATAACTTGAGACGCGGACCAATACTTGCACTCACAAATCATCAATCAGGTTAGCCACTATCACTGGTCATTACAAATTGCCCAATCAACAACTCCCATACATCTAGAACCAAGATCATTTACAAGGTCAGCTTGTTCTTCTTCTATGTGCTCTGTCAAACTGTTAACCCGATACTCAGAAGCTAATAACTTTTGAATCCTTTATTAGTGGAGGCCAAAACTCTAGATTTAGATTATCTTGATAGTTCTTATGACTACATCAGATCTGCAGCAAATTAAGACTTTCCACTGGAGAGATCTGGACTAAGATACCGGACCCTGTCGTCTGCTCTGTTCCTGACTACCCAAACTTAGATAAATCTTCAATATGATTTCCAGTATGGGCAAATTATGAAATGTGGATGTGTAGTAGAGACTTGGTTTCCATCAATGACAACACTTATCATGCGTAGGAGTGTCTCTTGCCAACATGGAGATCGCCGCGACGTTCTTCTCTAATGTCTTCAATCTTACTCAAGACCAAGAGTACTCTTTGACCATTGGTTGTGCCTTTGTCAAGGATGTGTTTATCAGTGTACAGAAATGGAGGGTGACACTGGTAGTGTATAACTTCTAGGAGGGTGAGGCTAGCATTGGAGGCATTTTCAATAGAACTTTGCGTATATACAGAGGTACAAAGAGGTTTAAGACTAGACTGTTATAACACTTTCAACTACCATCTCAATGCACGTATGTTTCAACTACCTATCAGAGTGGCTGATAGGGCTAAGTGTTTAATGCTATCAGATCCCTACGGGTGCACGCTCCAGATTGGGCTCTCCCTGAGCTCTAGGCACTCCAACACATGCTCTCCCATTCCCCATGCCATTGCCTGAAGAGCACCTTGATTCAAATTCTGATTAGCTAAATGTTTTTTTTGATATGTCTCCCTTATCTCCTTTTTTGTATGTAAATCTTATATATTTTGGCTACAAGATGATACATCCCTGACTCTTTTTTGTAATTATGTTTTTAATATAATATATGGTACATGGGTAATTCCACCACCTTTTTGGTGTTAAAAAAAATTAAAATTTTAAATTTAAAGCACCAATTTAAAATTTAAAATATATTTTTTAATTATCTATTTTATTAATTTACATTGAACATTATAACTTAATTAAAACATATTCTAACAATTTAAATTAATTCCATAAATACTATCTATCCATCACAATTTAAAATTAACAATTGTAATTTAAACAAGAGACGCATTGCCTAATTGATAATAAGTATTGCATTCCCCTAACCCAACATTTTTTTCTTTTGCGTGTTGTTTATTATGAAAATTATATTTCAATAATGTATTGTTGTTAAAGTAAAACTTGAAATCTAATTATTGTCTTGCTTAATTTTAAAAGAAATAACCATAAAATTGCTTGCTTTAATCTTAAAATTGCATTCCCTAACCCCAACCTTTTCTTGTTTTTGCTTGTTGTAATATCCCTAATTCCTAACTTATTTGGAAAATAACCTTATTATGAAAATTTCTTGTTTTTTCTTGTTGTAAGATCCCTAATTCCTAGCTTATTTGGAAAATAACCTTATTATGAAAATTATATTGTCACTTAATGGATAATGATATTGATTGATTATTGAATTAATTATTATTGTTTAGGAGTGCTACTAAGGTATATGTTGAGATGTGTGATTGACGAGTGTGAGTACTAAGGGAAGGTGAACTAAGTTTGAAGTCACCAAAGTGTGAAGTAATACATGTTTGAATAATTAATCAAGATAATTAAATTAATTGGATGTGATAAATAATTAAATGTGCTTGTTTAATTAATTGTTAGAAGTTAATTGATTTGATTGGAAAAATAGAATAAATCTATATCCAAAAAATAAATAGTCTTTATTTACAATTAAAAAATATTTAATTTAAATAAACGGATTGGTCAATTTAAGATTAACTTGCAATTGATTATTTATATAAATAGATTGGTCAATTTAGGATTGACTTGCAAATTGTTTTTTTAAATTATTGGAGGGTTTTAAATTAAATTAAATTGATAAAAGCTAATTCTTTAGTGGATTGAAATAAAAGTTTGTTCTATAATTGGATTTATAACCTTCAATTAGTAAAATTGAATTAGATACTAATTTATTATTGCAAGTGATAAGTGATGTACATGAATTTGAATTGTAATATTTTAATTATATTCTTAAGTCAGGGAATTTATTTTTTATTTTTTCAAATGAGGTTTCTAATTTAGGGTTTTAGGTGCTTTTTGAGAGAGTGATTTTATTAAAGATAGGAATTTAATAAAAACACTCTTTTTTGGCTATTCACACATTCACATATAATTGGTTAAATAGAATTATGATGATATGTATATTTCATTTTTATATGATTTACTTATACTAAAACATGTCATAGTATTTGAATAGCACCATTAAATAGATAACTGTCATAAAAAAATTGTCTAACAAGCAAGATTGTCAAATTTAAGCCCTAAAAATAATGATATAAATGATATGACTATTATAGGACATAACGACTATCAACAAGACATAAAAACTATTAATTCCAACTACAATCATTACATTTGCATTAGATATCAAATAGATTAGGAGTATTGATTAAAATCTGTAATTATGAATAGTATAAAAAATTAATTCATATTCAACCTAATTATGATTTGAACTATATTATTCAACCTAATATTAATGAAAATTAAAATTGTCACTATTACTTCATAATAACATTAATTATAATTAATATAATATATTCAATAATTTAATGAAGGAATTATACTAATCAATATTTTTAAAGGAACTAATAATATTTTTTAATCAATCAATTTTAAAAGAACTATTATTATAATTAATAATAATGATTAATATTAATAATATTATTAAAATGTTAATAGTTCCTTTAAAGATGCTAGTTGCCCCTGCACATGCCGCCGTATGCAAAAGACCTGCACAGCTGTTTCAACAAATCCATTTTGTGCATATCCTTAACATTATGCAAAATACAAAAACTATTATAAATCTCCGTTGGTTTACGTGAATGACTGAGTCAAAATTGTTCCACATCACAGTTAGTCGGCAAGAAACGTTCCTGATATGTCCTCCAAAGTAGGTATAGTGGGCAAAAAAGAGGGTGGGGAAGTACAGAGTGACATGACCAACGCAACATGTCATGACAATACGATTCTAACAAGCCTGAAAATTGCATTCGATGAAACGTTTCTACGTTGGCAAATGTTAACTGACGAAAAACAAACTGACTACACTGGCCTATACCTGTGACAGCTGGCCAAGTTGCCAACTTAAAAACAAAATTAAAGTTTCAACTATAGTCTGAATTTTAATATAATTAAAAAATAAAAACTCTAATTTTTCACATTGCTGTTCACCTAACTGGCCAATAGCATAAGAGATAAATTCCATTTATTAAATCAGTAAATAAAAATTTAAGTTTCAACTTTAAGATTTTGCCAAATAAATTTAATAATCAATTGTTATTAGTCAACTGAAATGAATTAATGCATCAAATGATTGCATTAGTATTCCTGCCAAAGACAGGAACTAATAATAATAATAATAATATATAAAAATTACATTTATAACATTAATTATTTTGTTCGTAAAAAAATCAAAATTGCTTCCATTTTCCACAACTTTCTTCCTTCTTGTGTGGAATACAATTTTCTGTTGGAAAAAGATGAAATCAACATTGAGCAAAACTGAAAATTGTTGTAAGTTAAATATCGTGAATGAGGGGGATACAATTTTTTATACGAGTCATGTGTGGACATGCACCGCACAATTTTCTTCCTCCGCTTGCGAGTGGCCGGCAAAAACGAAAGACTTTCGACTTTTTAGAATTCGGTTTCTCTGCATCGGACTAATTCCACGCGGAAGGCGATAAAGATTCCACACGTGCTGGCCCACACGTCTCCTCCACCGCTTTATATTTCTCCTTCGCTACTCTGTGATTTGAATTGAATACAAGGGCAGAATACAGATGAAGATGAAGATGGTTATGGTTTTAGTTTGTCCCCTCCTACTCTTGTTTCTCTCTGCAATACCTTCTTATATTTCTATGCATTCTTCTTTTCTTTCTTATTATTCTGATCAAGAAGCTCTTCTGGCTTTTAAGCATTCCCTCTTCCCGGACTCCTACAATTTGTTGTCCCAGTGGTCTTCTCATCACTCCTGTTGTAATTGGACTGGGATTGTCTGCTCTTCTTGTCATCAGCGCGTGGTTTCTTTGAATCTCACGGGTATGTCTTTGCTGGGACCTATCTCTCCTTTCCTTGGCAATCTCTCTTTTCTTAGAGTACTTGCACTTAGGAACAACAGCTTCGAGGGCCAAATTCCCCCTCAGCTGGGGAGGCTATTTCGCCTTAGAACACTTAGTCTGTCTAGAAATAAATTGGAAGGCTCCATTCCACCCACTTTAGGTTACTGCCAATCTTTGCAAGGTCTCCATTTGTCTTACAACAATTTGAGTGGTAGCATTCCCTTTGAACTTTCACATTTAGAGATGCTTTTGTTAGGAAAAAACCAATTGACAAGCACAATCCCATCTTCCCTAGGAAATCTATCCTCTTTAATTGAATTGGAGTTGCTCTATAACAACCTCCATGGTAGTAATCCTATTGAATTTGGCAAAATACCAATGTTGCAAACATTGTTATTGCAGGGAAACCAACTCACTGGAGAAATCTCTTCTTCCCTAAGAAACCTATCACATTTAATTCACTTGGAATTGCACAGTAACAAACTCCATGGTAGTATTCCTATTGAATTTGGCAAACTATCAGAGTTGCAAACACTGCTATTGTGGGGAAACCAACTCACTGGAGAAATCCCATCTTCCCTCGGAAACCAATTGTGTTTAACTGTCTTGGAGTTGTCCACTAATAGACTCCATGGTAGTGTTCTTATTGAGTTTGGCAAACTATCAGAGTTGCAAACATTGCCATTGTGGGGAAACCAACTCATTGGAGAAATCCCATCTTCCCTAGGAAACCTATCATGTTTAATTAATTTGCAGTTGAGCAATAACAATCACCATGGTAGTCTTCCTAGTGAATTTGGAAATCTATCAGAGTTGCAAACGTTGCTATTGTGGGGAAACCAACTCACTGGAGAAATCTCATCTTCCCTAGGAAACCTATCATGTTTAATTGACTTGGAGTTGTTAAATAATAGTCTGCATGGTAGTATTCCTATTGAATTTGGCAAACTATTAGAGTTGCAAATGTTGCTATTGTTGGGAAACCAACTCACTAGAGAAATCCCAAGCTCCCTCTCTAATTGTACTCAATTGCAAGTAGTTGATTTAGGCCCTAACTGACTAAGTGGCAAGGTGCCCTTGGAATTTAGCACATTGTTCCATCTTCAATGGCTTAATTTAGGGCAAAATTATCTTGTGAGTGGAAGTAGTGATTTATTTATTATAACATCCTTGGTTAATTGCTCCTCTTTAGAATATCTGGACTTGTCTTCTAATTATTTCACTGGCATTTTGCCCTCTTCTATTAGCCAACTATCAAGCCAATTCTCATCTTTGCCTTTGGCCTCCAATAAAATTGAGGGAAACATACTGAGTTGCATTAGCAACCTCACAATGCTAGAATTCTTAGACTTATCTAACAATTGTTTTAATGGAAATATTCCATCTCCAATCTATCAACTTCCACATCTTGAAAGATTGTATCTAGGCAAAAACAATTTATATGTTAGCATTCCAAAAAGTTTGGGTCAGGCAAAAAGTCTTGGGTTGTTATCACTCAGTGAAAGCAATCTCTCGGGGCAAATACCAAATAGTATTGGTGATCTCCAACAACTAAGACATCTTTTTCTAGATCACAATCAACTATTAGGAAAAATACCTGCTAATTTAGGGAGATACCAAAATTTGGAGCTGGTGGACTTGTCTCACAACAAGCTAAGAGGAATAATACCCCCAGAAGTAGTAGGTCTTAAAAATCTCCAATTCTATTTCAACATTTCTAGCAATTTATTACAAGGTTCTATTTTAGAAATGAGCAAGATGGTAATGGTCCAAGCTATAGGTGTATCTCTCAACAAGTTCTCAAGTGAAATTCTAGTTGCATTGTCAAGTTGCACAAACTTGCAATATTTAAATCTTTTGTTGAATTCATTTTATGGCCCAATACCAACATCACAGACAAAACTCAAAAATCTTCAAGATATAGATCTCTCTAGCAACAATTTGTCAGGTGTAATCCCAATGGCTTTCCAAGAGATGAAAATGCTTCAACATATCAATCTCTCTTCAAACAGATTAATAGGAGAGGTTCCAAGAGAAGCAGTTTTGCAACAATTAATGAGTCGGCACTTCTAGGAAATCTTGATCTTTGTTGCAAGTGGATCAATTTTCAGCCATGCTCTGATTCTAAACAAAAATAGTTTTCAATCTTCAAAAAGGTGATAGTACCAATTGTGATTGGCATTGTAATCTTCATCATGTCTATTGCATTGGTAATTTTCTATTGGAGGCATACTAATCAAATTACCCTTAACCTAATTATTGGACCTACAAGAATTTCATATGAAGAACTTGTACATGCAACTAGTGGGTTTAGCCAGACTAATCTATTAGGAGTTGGTAATTTTGGATCTGTTTATAGAGGGATTTTGAACAATGAAACAAATATTGCTATTAAAGTTCTCAATTTGCAAGATGAAAATTCTCTCAAAAGTTTTAATAGAGAATGTAATGTGTTAAAAAGAGTCAGGCACCGAAATGTGATCAAAATCATTTCAGTAAGTTCCAACTCTAATTTTAAAGCACTAATTCTTCCATTGATGTCAAATGGAAGTTTGGAGAGATGGCTATATCCTAAGGGAGCAGATGAATGTAAATTAAATTTGTCTAACTGATTAGCTATAGCAAAGGACATAGCACAAGGAATGGCATATCTACATCATCATTGCTTTGTGTAAGTCATTCACTGTGACCTAAAACCAAATAATGTGTTGTTAGGGGATGATATGACTCCATATATAGCAGACTTTGGCATTGCCAAACTTCTATTTGGGAATTCAATGGATTCTTTGACTTCTACAAATGCCCTCAAGGAATCTATAGGCTACGTTGCACCGGGTATAATTTTTTTATTATTACAAGTAAATTGCCTATGGATTCTTTTGTATCTAATATAAATGTTTCATATGGAATAAGGATCACTAATTATTGTATTGTATTGTAGAGTATGGAATGGGTGGAAAGATTTCAACAAAAGGACATGTATATAGCTATGGAATTCTACTTTTAGAGTTGTTGACAAGTAGGACACCTGCATATGACATATTTACAAAAGGAATCAATCTACCAAAATGGGTAGCTATACATTTTCCAAATAAAATCAAAGAAGTGGTGGATAATAACATGCTTGGAGATTTTAAAGAATTAGATTTATCCATAGTATCATCATGCCTTACTCAAGTTATGGAAGTAGGGTTGGCTTGCACAAGGGAGCTGCCACAACAACATCCAAATATGATGGAGATAGCTGAAAGATTAGAAAAAATAACAAGGGCATTTCTTGGCACTTGATCTTTTCAATTGCTCATAGATATCTCACCTTTACTTGAGAGTTCAAGTGCTCTAAGAAATTTTAATTTAGGGAGGGATGAAAATTGGTCCACATCTACATCTTAGCTCTTTACTCAAGTTGATAACAACTATTAATTATTGTTTCCTTGATTTTAATATTATTTCTTGTAAAAGAGTAATATTTTAAATTTATTATATGGCTTTAGAATATTATAAGGTTACGATGTTATGGTATGTAAATGCTCCCAAGCACATGCAAATGCTCTACACCTTCCACAACAAGCTTCTGTACTTATTGGCCACAGGGACTTACAATACATCTAATTTACCTCTGCAAAATCTTTCTCTACTTGCTAATGGTTATAACTCCCAAATGCAGAGCATTTGGCTCTCTAGGAACCAAATACCTAATGATAATAGAGCTTCATCTTTCCAAGCATTCCATCAATACCATTAACAGTAGCTTTTTAATACTTTTTGAAGTTTTTGTGCATCTAATTTTGTGTTTACCTCCTTTAGCTTTAGGAGTTCAGGTGCTATGTAACCTTGAGAAGCAAAAGCTTCTAGCATTGTAATATTTGAACTTGGGTTCATAAGGTCATGATGCCCAAAGTTAGAAAGATGGACTTCATAATTTTCATCTATTAGTATGTTCTTGTATTTCTCATGTATGATAGGTGTTTGGAGGCTAGTGTGAAGATATGCTAGATCCCTAGTAGCACCTAATGCAATTCTGTGCAGCTTAGCCCATCTAGGTGCTATTCTGTTTCGATCTACAAAAAAAATAAAAAATAAATAAACAAGATCAATTTTGGATGCATCAGTATGCAACATGCCATAAGACCAAAGCATGCTAGACATTTTTAGTGTGAAAGAATATATCCTTCATTATTAGATCACATGCACTGTTTGTTCTAAATCTTAAGACTACAGCCGTAGAGGTATGTCTTGGAAATGCATTTCACAGAATTAAAGTATCTTCATTTTTGCAATGAAATAAGGCCAGTTCTTTATCCTTTTGTTCATGAAGAAATTGGTATACACCCATACCATGATCAATGCAAATGCAATGGTATAACTATATATAGATATGTCTATACCCTCAGTTTAGTCCTTAGCTTTGCTATGAGGTTGAAACTTGAAAAGGTACAAAATTATATATCCATACAAATGGCCTAGTTAACAGGTTTTCTTGGCATATGGGATCCCCTTGTATTTCCTAAACAAGTAAATCATCTATAGACAATAGCTCTATCAAAATTCATATTCCTTAAGGAGCAACCATAAGTGGCCTATATCTCACCATAGCAGATAAAAGATAGAAGAAATAGATATCATAAAACTCGGGCATGTAAAACTAAGAGATCACCAAATAGTTTTTATTCTTTATGAACATTTTACGCAATAGGTGCATATATCACCAAATAGTTTTTAATTCTTTATGACCATTTACACTTAGGTGCATATATCTTGTTAAAATGGATTTATAACTATCTGCTTCTTTCAGTTTTGTGTTCCCCATATAAGAGCCTCTTTGCCTGCATCTATAATTTAAGAAAGAGAACATGAGTTCAGTTGGACCTACTACATTTCCTAAATACGGGCATCCATAATACATTTTTCCCTCTTCTCTTTCAAGAGCAAATTCCTATGCATCAAAAGCATATGGATTTTTCATTTGGGCATCTTGAAATTTAGAAGAGCAACATGTCTATATTCATAACCCGAGTTTAAATTTCCCTATAATGCAAGCTAATGATTTTGAGCTAGTGTTGCTTAGGGATCAAGTGCAAATTAAGGATTATTAGAACACCCATGTCAAAAACACTTTTGTAGAGTATTTTTCCCATAGAGGGTGCTCACCTATTGCCAAAAGCAAGGGAATTTAGGTGATTCAGGGATCACACCTAATTGTAGGAGAAATCAACCCAAATCTCAACAGTCTCACTTATGCCTACCAAGAAAATAGAATATGATCAATAGTGAGCCCTTCACCTCCTTCAAAATGCATCAATTATTCACACTCATTTAGCTCTTGTTGGCCCTTGTTAAAAGCAATGGATCATTTGTCACTGTTAGAGACTGCTCTTCTAGGCCTGCATGTAATGTAAGAGTGCCCAACAAGTCCCAATAGGAGACTTGCCGAATTATGATCCATGCAATAGCCTCTCTCATCATAAAGTCTAGCTACTCAATATGGCCATGATAATTGGGTGCCGCTAATCATATTAGAGAACCTTGCTTATGTGCATGTAGCACCCAGTTCTAGCCTCTAAGTCTCTGAGTTTTGAATAGTCCATATCAAACTACCTTGATTGTAAGGTCACTCCCAATAATTCAAACCTACTTAGATTCGCAACAATGCATAACAAAATTTGGATTGTATGGGAAGCAATTTGGATTATCCCATCAAACAACAACCACATCCAAAATTGTCACAACCCACATTTGAGTTTTGAATTCGAATTAGAATACTATTGTAGGTATTTTATTTTCAAATAACATAAAAGCCAATAAAATTAAATAATAAAAATATAGTCCCATTTAAAAGAACAAAAAAATAAACAACTTTAAATGAATAAATAAGGACACTTCTAGAAAGAGCAGTAAATGAGGAACTTTCCCCCCCTCATTCTCAAGTCAAGACTCCAATTTATAAAATGTGATTTTTTCTTCCTAAATTAATGACAATTGGAAATTTGAGTGAAAACTTGAGTCCTTTTCCACAAGCATTGAATGGCAATTTAGAAAATGAAGAGAAAGCATTTAATTGGAAGACTTGACTCAAGACTTGGAGTTTCCTCCATATGGGTCAAGTTTTTCTATAAATTGCATGAATTTTTGAACAAGACACTCATCTCTAGTTTGGGAGTGCTAAAGAAAACTATAAGAGTTCTCCTCCCCTCATTTTGTTTTCTTTCTTTTGAAAGTTTGGTTCTTGAATGTTTGTTAATAAATTTTAGATTTGAATTCATTTTTGATGGTATGTCTTAGGATAAAATTGTAAACTGTGTATAAGTTTTTGTAAAATTCTTGGTGAATGGAAATGGAATATGTAAACCCATTTCCTTTATGCCAAGATGGATGTCCATGCTCTATCCTTGAATTTCATTGTTCAAACTTTTCTAAAGCCTTTTCCTCAAATCCATTTCTGGCACATCCTGCAAGTTGTTCATGTGTGTTGTGTATGTTCCTACCAAGCATTTGTACTACCACATCTAATGTAGTTTGTCATTCCTTATGCCTTGATTTATGTTGATGCCCTATTCTAAAGCTCCACGTAGAAGGGAAGCTGGCAAAGATCCATTTGTGCACATCCTGCAATCATTGCAGGCTTGAGACAACATTTCTTTGATGAAGTTTGTCAAACTCTTCATACGCCTGTCTAGACATCCACAATCGGCATACATGTCTATCAGAGTATTTCCAACTATAATCTCTATCAAAAATTCCCCTTCCGATTTGTTCATACCCTGTTCCTCAATTTCATTTGCTTGAAAGATACCTAAAAGATTCATTTTGTACAAAGTTTACAGTCAGTGCATGCCACGAGATGCCATTTCTTTGAGGAATTTTGTCAAACAGTTCATGTGCCTAGTCTGTGCTCCCACATTTTGCACTTATGACTGCCAAGTAGGGGGGAAGACATTGACTCAGGCTGTGAATTGGCTTCATGCCTGCCAATTTCATTTTCTTGAAAGTTTCTAAAGCCTTTTCAACAATTCCATTTTGTGTCACCCTGCTATCATGGCATTCTGTGAGATCACATTTCCTTGAGTCATTTTGTCAAACAACTCACTTGCCTTGTCTATGCTTTCACATTTTGAATATGTGCCTATGAGAGAATTTCCAATTATAATACCTGAAAAGATTTCCCTACTGATTGTGCAAAGAATGTCCATACTCTGTGCTAAAGTTCCCAATTGGTGTAGGCAAGGGAAATGGTAATCAAGGTTTTAAAATTTGACTTCATGCCTACCAGATTCACAGGAAATAGCATATGGTTCTAAGTGTTCCAAAATCACTAAACGAAGCTGGTTAAATATGAAGAAAATGTTTAGATAGTTAAGATAGAAGATTCACATGATACTCAACTGCATTACAATCATAAATTTACCCAATTCCATTAGGCTGAACTTAAACAAATGATTTATAAAATTTATCTTAGTTTTTCTTAATCAGTTGCAGAGGGAACAAGTCACGTAGTTTTGTATATAATCTATATTACAAGGGTGAGTGTTTAAGTACTCACCAAATACATGACCAATTAAATCTCTGTATCTGATAAAGCATTGGCCATCTATGATATACAAATTTGCAAGCAGCAAATTGGCATAGATTAAAAATTTTGCATTATAGAGGAAATTTTAGTCCATTTTGAAATATATTTGTATCTCACCACTATAATAAATGATGACACCAATATAACAGAAATTGTTTATCTAGGGTAGATAATGAAGTCAACTTCATGCTGGATCAGATGATGTTCAATTACCTACACAGGGTTAGTGCAAAACATAATAACCCTAATGTCAAAACATGGGTAGCATATTTATGATTCTAATCACAGCCCCATTGTTTAGTTGAGATAAATTTATGTTTGCATTATTGAATATGTGAAAAAAAAAACATATCTTATTGACATCAAGGATGTGGTGGGGTTGAATCCTTCCACAATTCCTTCTCATAAATTCAAGCAAAAGAGAACAATATCTTGCCGGTACATGGGCCACATAGATTATATTACTGGCAGGCTAGAAGTGATTAATCAGAATGAATAGAAGTGTGTTAGAAGTAAGATAATAAATAAAATTATTATGTGTGAGTGTGTGACATGTAGTATATTGTGGAGGAGTTAGGAAGTAGAAAGTAATATATGGAGATAAAAGTGATAGATGATTTGTAGTGTGTAGGATTAGTAAATGCGAGTGGAATGAAATTGTTATATGATGAAAAGTATGTAACAAGGAAAAAGAGTTAAAGGAGTGAAGATGAATATGGGAGTGATAAATAAGTGTTAGAATAGAAGTCTAGCGATGGAAGAAAAAGTAAGTGAGATATGGTGGTAGAGGAAGTGTTACAAGATGTAAAATAAATGATTGTGGTAGTAGAGAGTAAAATGTTATGTGTGTATATATATGATAAATGAGTGGAATATGAGTTGTGGAGTATGGTTATTCAAGGAATAAGATTGGAAATATAGATGAAAGAGTATATAAGGAGTGAGGTGGGGAGTAGGAGTGTTATTAAGTGTAAAAGGTCGTTGATTGAAATAAGATAGAAGAGCGATAAATGAGTGCAAATATTGAAAAAAGTAATAAGTGTAATTAATAAAGAATGAATTGAAAAGTGACACGCGATATAATGGTAAGAATAATAAGGTGAAATGAGTATATTAGATTTGAATAAGAGAAGTGATTAACAAAGAAAATGAAGTATAAACGAAGATGTATCATGAATGAGAAATATAAACATTGCAACATTATCCACACATTAGTCATAGACTCTAAACATGTTACAATAAATTGATGCTTACTTTGGTTAGTGTAAATCAAGCCAACATTGTTGCTCATCACCATAAATAACTTTCAACCAACTATTGTCAGTGATCTACAACATGAAAAATGTGAAGTGTAAACTATGCTCATGCCCTTGATTTTAAAGCCTTAGAGCAACTATTGAGTAGTTTTGGGTAACAAGAACCTTTGTCAAATTTTATTCACAATTTTATCGACAATGGAATTTAAGTATAAATTCATTTAGGAAGTTTAATTTAAACCTCTTGTTAAGAGAACTTTTGTATTTTGCCACCTTTTTTGGTTTCAATTTAAAAGTAATGAAAAAACTTGATGTATGATAAAATAAGTTATCCATAATTCCTCGTTGTTTTTACAAAAAATAAATCCTTTACTGATAGAATATCTTTTCTCTTTATGTTACATACAATTATGAATTGACAAAATGGATTAAGTATTTTCTCTAAGAAAATTTATCAAGCATCTTTATTGTACTTTACTTCATTATGCCTTAGAGAAGTATCTTTCCTTGATAAATTATGTATTCGATATTATGCAAGATTTTATTTTCTAATAGATAGGTAAACCTTGTAAATAAATGTCCAAACTCAGAAACAAATCATAGTGTTCAGTATTTATGGTACCTTTGGTTCACGTTTATGGGTAATGTCGTCGCGTTGAACCAAGTACCTCGTGCCTACCATAGCTACAACAACGACGTTTGGGCACCGTCGCTCTAAATCATCAGGGAGTAATAAGGAATATGTCGAGTTAAACCCGCAAGAAGGGAAAATCTCCTCAGATAGCTCACTAGAAAGATTAACTAAAAAGAAACGATGAATCTATTGCAAACAGTTGTAGGACAATTACCACGATAGAAAACCCTTTTAACTATCAACAAAAAAACCTCGTCAGACATATATGTGTACTAGGTAAACTATCCACACATGAAAAATTAAGTGTCAAACACTGTTGGGAGGTGTGTTTGCAAAATAGTTTCTTAGGAATTCCATCATTGTATCACCCGAGTGGGTGGAAGATGGAGAATAATAGTGTACCCACTCACAGTTACATCAGACATAGTGCAAGACAAAACTATATGTTCGCATTCCCCATGTCGATCGCACCCGAAGAGGGCCTTGACCCTATGGATATAGGGTATGTAGGTAGTCTGGACAGTGAAGGATGCCCCAGTACTTAGGTCCCTTAGATATAGGATACTCTTTTATAATCAACTTCGTAATCTCAGTCCCTAGTTTAAAGGTTTAGCTAGGTAACTAAAGAAGTCTCCTAGTACTCAGAAGAATTCCTGTGGTGGATTACTTGTACCCAGCTTTGCCGTAAATTGAGGTGTGTACAAGTTGATGTTATATATCCCCTAGTTGACAGCCTCAGCATAGTGCCTGGGCAAACTATGGTCCCCAAGAAGTGACTCATGAACCCGTATTGGTCTCGAAGGAGTCAGAAGTCTTTGGCTAGGGCATAATGATTCCTGTCCTATTTAGTCCATTTGGCTATCGTGTTTATTTATCTTGGATTAGATAGAGTCTTGGTCCATTTGACCAACTAGGCCTTTTGGCCACCATTTATTCTGCCCATATCGGGTAGTGATAAGGTCCGTTAGACCTGCTTCCATATGAACCTATTTGCCCAAAGGATAGAAGAGCCTAGGTTGGCTTAACAATGTTTCATTTAAACATATGGCTTATATTGGCTGAAGTTTACTTGAATACCCAATCAAATTCTTGATATATCCCATATAACTTGTTATTAAGGTAAATTGTTTGAAAATTCAAGTTTGGACCAAGTTGGTCCTTACATGTGGTATCAGAGCAAGGTTCAAACACTCGGCCTGGAGGCCTACTAACTTAAAATTGATAATAATTGGTATTTAAGATAAGAATTGTAATAGATTTAATTACAGTCAACTTGCATGTTGTAAACCAAAAATTGTAGCAAGTGGTAAATCACCTCTCTCCTTTTTTCAGAATTAAAATGGCAAGAACCCAAAATTTGTGAGATCTACATGGAGAGGAACTAGCCAACCAAGAACCAGCTGAAAACCGACCTGAGAATCCAAATGCCAGTATAGAAGCAATAATTAACTTGTTGATAGAGTAGAGAGAAAAAATGGAAAACCTTGAGCAAACTATACAAGACTTGAAGGCTAGGCATGGGACAATAGAAAACATTCTGGAACCTCAAGATGAACATCAAAATGAGGAAGTACCCATAGCTCAAACAACTAATGAGCCAGAGATTCCTATGTCTCGGTAGGAAATCACCGTCTTAGATATGTCACAAGATTTTAAGAAGATAACTCCTCCAAAATTCGACACATGTGGGAGATGCTATGGAAGGATGGCTCACTGAGATGGAAAAATATTTTGAGCTAAGGAACTATTCAAAGAATATCAAAGCAACCTGGGGATCTTATCAACTAGAGGGAGAAGCTGCCAGTTGGTGGATAAACATAAGGGAACAATATTGTTATTCAAAAGAAAACCTAACTTGGAGGTAGTTTGTGAGCCACTTCCATGAGAAATGGCTTCCACAGCTATTTTATGATGAAAAGATGACTGAGTTTCTGAATCTCAAACAAGGAAATCTCACAGTCCAACAGTATTGGGATAGATTTATGAAGCTACTAAAATATGTTCCTATCTATCAAAAGGATGAGAGGTCTCAGGCAAGGAAATTTCTTTTGGAATTGAATACTGATATTGGGGCAGAAGTGGATATGTTTTCCCTTGAGAACATGAATCAAGTCTTGGAGAAGGCACTCAAACAGGAAAAGAAATTACAGGCACTATCAGTGGCAAAACAAAACTTTCGGGACAAGCAATTTGCCTTCAAAAGGAAACTAGACAATAGGGGCAAAAGAGGATCTCAAAAGAACACGAGGAGAGATTGGGGTAGAATGGAAGCTGCTGGTAATTAGAATCACAGGAACAATTACAATGGTAATGCTAGAGGCAATGATTGGAATGCCCCACCTCGAAGTTCTAATGGACCCCCTGGTGGATGTTTTATGTGTGGAGGCAATCATTATGCAAGGGATTGTTCAAAAAGGAATGGGTCCAATTGGTCACAGCAACCCTGGCAACATCAAATACAAGCTGCCATCAAAAATCAACAAACTAGCAATCAAAATATACCTATGGAGACAAAAGGTACACTTTTTGGTAAATCCATAACTATTTTGATAGATACTGGTTCCTCTGAGAATTTCATTTCCCTAGAATTGGTAAGCAAAATGTCTTTGCAAACTAAGAATATGGAATCATCATGGACAGTTCAGTATGGTGACAAGGCTACACGGATAGTGAAAAAGTACATAAGAGGAGCCCTCATTAAGTTCCTTGAATTAGAAGCCAAAGTCAACTTATATGTCGCACCCTTGGGAGCCTATGATGTCATAATCAGAATAAGTTGGTTAATGAGTCATAAGGCTAACATAGATTGCTATAACAAGGTGGTGGAGTGTGTAGATGATAAGGGGTGTAGAGTTCGGATCTAAGGGATTTATAAAACTATATCAGTGGGGACCATTTCTGCTATGCAACTAAAGAAGGCAAGGCAAAAATGAGGGAATCAGATATTCTTAGTATCTTTAGATGAGAAGGGAGAAAAAAAAGAAGCCCCTACCTTTGAGAATAGTCCGTTCCTTTGGTGCTACAAGGACATGTTTCCTGAATATCTATCTAGATTACCTCCCAAAAGGAAATTTGATTTTTCAATCGATATACTTCTCGGAACCGCACCTATATCCAAAGCCCCATATATGATGAACACCGCAGAACTCCAAGAGTTGAAAATACAGTTGCAAGAATTGTTGGAGAAGGGGTTGATAAGGCCTAGTGTATCACCTTGGGGAGCACCAGTCATATTTGTAAAGAAGAAGGATGGGAAACTAAGGTTATGCATTGACTACAAAATGTTGAATAAGGCCACCATGAGGAATAGATACCCCTTGCCTTGTATTGATGATCTATTTGACCAAATGAGGGGACGCTCAATGTTCTCCAAAATTGACCTTCACTTAGGTTATCACCAATTAAGGATAAAAGAAGAGGGCATCCCAAAAACAACATTTAGGACTAGGTATGGCCACTATGAATTTACTATAGTTCCATTCGGGCTAACAAATGCTCCGGCTGCCTTTATGAATTCAATGAATAGTGTGTTCCATGATTTTCTGGATAAGTTTGTGATCGTGTTTCTGGATGACATCTTAATATACTCTAATGATGAGGAGGAACACTTAACCCATCTACAGGCAGTCTTACAAAGGCTACAAAAGCATAAGTTGTTTGGGAAGTTATCCAAATGCTCCTTCTTTGAAAGGAGGGTTCACTATTTAGGGCATATCATTTCATCCAAGGGTCTAGTGATAGATCCTGATAAAGTAAAAGCCATCACTGAATGGCCTATACCTACAAATGTGACCAAAGTAAAGAGTTTTATGGGATTGGCAGGGTACTACAAGAGGTTTGTGAAAGACTTTTCAAGGATAGCCAATCCAATCACATCTTTGCAAAAGAAGAATAAAAAGTTCATTTGGACTGAGCAGTGCGATAAGGCATTTCAAGTACTGAAAGAGAGGCTAACGTCACCCCCAATTCTAAAGGTGCTTGACCCTAATGGTAACTTCACAGTAGTAATAGATGCATCATAGAAGGACTAGGAGGAGTTCTTTTCCAAGAGGAAGGAGTAGTGGCTTATGAATCATGAAAACTAAAAATCCATGAAGTCAATTACACCCCCCATGACCTTGAACTTGCAGCCATAGTTCATGCCTTGTAAAAATGGAGACATTTCTTATTGGGAAAACTATTTGAGCTTAAAACAGACCATCAAGGACTAAAATATATCTTCACTCAACCTCATTTGAATTCAAGACAGAGAAGGTGGTTAGAGTTCCTAAGTGAGTATGATTTTGAGATTGAATATATCAAGGGGAAAGAAAATAGGGTGGTCGATGCTATCAGCAGAAGGACACACATAATGTCCATGTCTAACTTGCACATAGACCTAAAGCAACAAGTAATCTCTGAGCAGAAACATGACCCACAGTACACTTAGGTTAATGCATCTCTAGCTAATACCTCTATGGAACCTAAGTATTTGGATTATGCTTTTGATAATGATAGGCTAATGAGCTACCAAGGAAGAATATATGTTCCTGATAATGTAGAACTAAGGGGTATGATCCTGACAGAGGCACACAAGGCTTTGTATTCAGGACATCCGGGGGTGAATAAGATGTATGCAGATCTCAAAAGATTATATTTCTGGCCAGGAATGAAGAAGGATGTGGTAGACACAGTTGCCAGATGTATAGAATGTCAGAAGGTTAAGGCAAAACATGTACATCCGGCAGGACTTCTTTATCTGTATCATGTACCTTTCTATAAATGGCAAGTCATAAGTATGGATTTTGTCCAAGGATTACCGATGACATCTCATAGGCATAATTGTAATTTGGTGGTAGTGGATAAACTCACTAAGGTTGCCCACTTCATACTAGGGAACCTAACAGATGATGCACCTGTAGTAGCGAAAAGGTTCATAAAGGAAATTTTTAAGTTACATGGAATTCCTGAGAAAATCATCTCTGATAGAGACGCAAAGTTCACTTCTAGATTTTGGACCACATTGCAGGCTACCTTAGGAACACAGTTGAACTTCAGCACAGCCTACCATCCTAAGACAGATGGCCAAATAGAAAGAACCAAATAAATTCTGGAAGACCTCCTTCACATGTATTGCATGGATCAACAGAGTAAATGGGAGGAATATTTGCCATTAGTTGAGTTTTCCTATAACAACTCCTTCCAAGAAGCTATAGGTATGGCACCCTTTGAAGCTCTCTATGGGAGACCTTGTCGAACACCCTTGATTTAGGATAAATTGGAAGATAGGATGATGGTTGCTCCTAAAATGTTGAAAGATATGGATAACCAGGTACAACTTATTTGACAGGGGTTGAAGGAATCCTCCGATCACTAGAAAAGTTATGCAGATAAGAATAGGACACCTAGAAGATTTCAAGTTGGTGAGAAGGTGTTCCTTAGAGTTCAACCTCATAAAAGTTCCATGTCTTTTGGAAGGAAGTCAAAGCTAGCTCCTTGCTATGTCAGGCCTTTTGAAGTACTTGAGGAAATCAATCCTATAGCTTACTGCTTGGCCTTACCTCCCACACTGAGTCGCATTCATGATGTGTTCCATGTATCCTTATTAAAAAGTATATACCTGACCCTAAGCATATTCTTAATTGGAATGCCCTATAGGTGGAAGAACCCGATACAATAATAATAGAGCCATGCAGAATCATCAAGAGGTGCCAGTTCCAGCTCTGTAATAAGATAGTGGACCAATCAAGGTCCACTAATACCAGTACTCACCTAAGAATGCTACATGGCAAGACACAGTGGAAATGCAAAAACTCTGTCCACATTTATTTTGAAAACTCTAGATAATTTATAAACTCGTCAAACTTTATATTCTGCTTAAAGACAATGATGTTTAGATGATATAGACAATTATACTTAGATGATACTCTACGATAAACTGCTTTATTGAAGGATGGACTTTAAAAGTAGACAAGTATACTGATGTAAGCGATGGTTATTTCTATGGACTTATATGTATATGTTTTGACCTTATTTCTAACATGCATCAGAATGATCCATAAATTTAGGGGGAAAGGATGTCACAACCCACATTTGAGTTTTGAATTTGAATTTGAATACTATTGTAGGTATTTTATTTTCAAATAACATAAAATCCAGTAAAATTAAATAATAAAAATATAGTCCCATTTAAAAGAACAAAATAATAAACAACTTTAAATGAATAAATAAGGACACTTCTAGAAAGAGCAATAAATGAGGAACTTTCCCCCCTCATTCTCAAGTCAAGACTGCAATTTATAAAATGACATTTTTTCTTTCTAAATTAATGACAATTGGAAATTTGAGTGAAAACCTGAGTCCTTTTCCACAAGTATTGAATGGGAATTTAGAAAATGGAGAGAAAGCATTTAATTTGAAGACTTGACTCAAGACTTGGAGTTTTCTCCATATGGGTCAAGTTTTTCTATAAATTGCATGGATTTTTGAACAAGACACTCATCTCTAGTTTGGGAGTGCTAGAGAAAACTATAAGAGTTCTCCTCCCCTCTTTTTGTTTTCTTTCTTTTGAAAGTTTGGTTCTTGAAACTTTGTTAATAAATTTTAGATTTGAATTCATTTTTGCTAGTATGTCTTAGGATAAAATTGTAAACTATGCATAAGTTTTTGTAAAAGTCTTGGTGAATGGAAATGGCATATGTAAACCCCTTTCCTTTATGCCAGGATGGATGTCCATGCTCTGTCCCTAAATTTCATTGTTCAAACTTTTCTAAAGACTTTTTCTCAAATCCATTTCTGGCATATCCTGCAAACTGTTCATGTGTGTTGTGTATGTTCCTACCACACATTTGTACTACCACATCTAATGTAGTTTATCATTCCTTATGCCTTGATTTATGTCGATGCCCTATTCTAAAGCTCCATGTAGAAGGGAAGTTGACAAAGATCCATTTGTGTACATCCTACAATCGTTGCAGGCTTGAGGCAACATTTCTTTGAGGGAGTTTGTCAAACTATTCATGTGCCTGTCTTAACATCCACAGTCAGCATACATGTCTATCAGAGTATTTCCAACTATAATCTCTATCAAAAATTCCCCTTCTGATTTGTCCATACCCTATTCCTCAACTTCATTTGCCTAAAAGATTCCTAACAGATTCATTTTGTACAAAGTTTGCAATCACTGTATGCTACGAGATGCCATTTCTTTGAGGAATTTTGTCAAATAGTTCATGTGCCTAGTCTGCGCTCCCACATTTTGCACTTATGACTGCCAGGCAGAGGGGAAGATGTTGACTTAGGCTATGAATTGTCTTCACACCTACCAATTCCATTTTCTTGAAAGTTTCTAAAGCCTTTCCAACAATTCCATTTTGTGCAACCTTTCTATCATGGCATTCCATGAGATCACATTTCCTTGAGTCATTTTGTCAAACAACTCACTTGCCTTGTCTATGCTTCCACATTCTGCATATGTGCCTATTAGAGCATTTTCAATTATAATACCTAAAAAGATTTCCCTGCTAATTGTGCGAAGAATGTCCATACTCTATGCTAAAGTTCCCAATTGGTGTAGGCAGGGGAAATGGTAATCAACATTTTAAAATTTGACTTCATGCTTGCCATATTTGTAGGAAATAGCATATAGTTCTAAGTGTTCCAAAATCACTGAATGAAGCTGGTTAAATATGAAGAAATGTTTAGATAGTTAAGATAGAAGATTCACATGATACTCAACTACATTACAATCATAAATTTACCCAATTCCATTAGGCTGAACTTAAACAAACGATTTATAAAATTTATCTTATTTTTTTTAATCAGTTGCAGAGGAAACAAGTCACATAGTTTTGTATATAATCTATATTACTAGGGTGAGTGTTTAACTACTCACCAAATACATGACCAATTAAATCTCTATAGCTGATAAAGCATTAGCCATCTATGATATACAAATTTGCAAGCAGCAAATTGGCATAGAGTGAAAATTTTGCATTATAGAGGAAATTTTAGTTCATTTTGAAATATATTTGTATTTCACCACTATAATAAATGATGACACCAATATGCCAATAAGGGCGTGGTTTGGTGGTTAAGTCGCTCGGTTGTAGTGGTGGCCACCAGAGTTCAAACCCCCGCCAGGCCAACAAGCTCGCAAGCTTTACACCTTCACTGGGTCGCTTGCAGGTTTGAAGTGTTCTTCTAGGGGATGAGGTCCCCCTTGTTGTGGCCTCACTAGTTCATTCCTCCAGGAAAAAGCATTCGCGTGGAGCCAGAAGGCGTGTCACACCAGTGTTGTCAGTCACGTTAAAAAGTTTACTAGGCGCATTTTTAAAAAAAAATGATGACACCAATATAACAAAAACTGTTTATCTGGGGTAGATAATGAAGTCAACTTCATGTTGGATAAGATAATGTTCAATTACCTACACATGGTTAGTGTAAAACATAATAACCCTACTGTCAAAACATGGGTAGTATATTTATGATTCTAATCGCAGCCCCATTGTTTAGTTGAGATAAAATTTATGTTTGCATTATTGAATACCTAAAAAAAATAACATATCTTATTGACATCAGGGATGTGGTGGGGTTGAATCCTTCAACAATTCCTTCTCATAAATTTGAGCACAAGAGAACAATATCTTGCCAGTACATGGGCCATAGAGATTATATTACGGGGAGGCTAGAAGTGATTAATCAGAGTGAATAGAAGTGTGTTAGAAGTAAGATAATAAATAAAATTATTACGTGTGAGTGTGTGACATGTAGTATATTGTAGAGGAGTTAGGAAGTAGAAAGTGATAGATGATTTGTAGTGTGTACGATTAGTAAATGTGAGTGGAATGAAATTGTTATATGATGAAAAGTAGGTAACAAGGAAAAAGAGTTAAAGGAGTGAAGATGAATATGGGAGTGATAAATAAGTGTTAGAATAGAAGTGTAGCGATGGAAGAAAAAGTAAGTGAGATATGGTGGTAGAGGAAGTGTTACAAGATGTAAAATAAATGATTGTGGTAGCAGAGAGTAAAATGTTGTGTGTATATATACGATAAATGAGTGGAATATGAGTTGTGGAGTATGGTTATTCAAGGAATAAGATTGGAAATATAGATAAAAGATTATATAAGGAGTGAGTTGGGGAGTAGGAGTGTTATTAGGTGTAAAAGGTCATTCATTGAAATAAAATAGAAGAGGGATAAATGAGTGCAAATATTGAAAAATGTAATAAGTGTAATTAATAAAGAATGAATTGAAAAGCAACACACGATATAATGGTAAGAATAATAAGGTGAAATGAGTATATTAGATGTGAATAAGAGGAGTTATTAACAAAGAAAATGAAGTGTAAACGAAGATGTATGATGAATGAGAAATATAAACATTGTAACATCATGCACACATTAGTCACAGACTCTAAACATGTCAAAATAAATTGATTCTTACTTTGGTTAGTGTAAATCAAGCCAACATTGTTGTTCATCACCATAAATAACTTTCAACCAGCTATTGTCAGTGATCTACAACATGGAAAATGTGAAGTGTAAACTATGCTTATGCACTTGATTTTAAAGCCTTTGAGCAACTATTGACTAGTTTTGGGTAGCAAGATCCTTTGTCAAATTTTATTCACAATTTTATTGACAATGGAATTTAAGTATAAATTCATTTAGGAAGTTTAATTTAAACCTCTTGTGAAGAGATCTTTCGTATTTTACAACCTTTTTTGGTTTCAATTTAAAAGTAATGAAAAAAATTGATGTATGATAAAATAAGTTATCCAGAATTCCTCGTTGTTTTTATGAAAACTAAATCCTTTACTGATAGAATATCTTTTCTCTTTATGTTACGTATAATTATGAATTGACAAAATGGATTAAGTATTTTCTCTAAGTAAATTGATCAAGCATCTTTATTGCACTTTACTTCATTATGCCTTAGAGAAGTATCTTTCCTTGATAAATTCTGTATTAGATATTATGCAAGATTTTCTTTTATAATAGATAGGTAAACCTTGTAAATAAACGTCCAAACTCAAAAATAAATCGCAGTGTTTGATATTTATGGTACCCCTGGGTCACATTTACAGGTAATGTCATCGCGTTGAACCAAGTACCTCACGCGTAACATAGCTACAACAACAACGTCTGGGCATCATCCCTCTAAATCGTCAGGCAGTAATAAGGAACATGTCGAGTTAAATCTATAGGAAGGAAAAATCTCCTTGGATACTTGACTAAAAAGATTAAATAAAAAGAAAGGATGAGTCTATCGAAGATAGTTGTAGGATGATTACCACAATAGAAAACCCTTTTAACTATCAATGGAAAAACCTCGCCCGACATATATGCGTACTAGGTAAACTATCCACAAATGAAGACTTAAACGTCAAACACTCCTGGGAGGTGTGTTTGCAAAATAGTTTCTTAGGAATTCCATCACTGTATCACTTGAGTGGGTGGCTGACAAAGAAGAATTGTGTACCCACTCACAGTTACATCAAACATAGTGCAAGACAGAACTACATGTTCGCATTTCCCGTGTCGATCACATTTGAAGAGGGCCTTGATCCCGTGGATACAGGGTGTGTAGGCAGTCTGGACGACAAAGGATGCCCTAGTACTTAGGTCCCTCAGATATAGGATACTCTTTTATAATCAACTTCATAATCTCAATCCCTAGTTTAAAGGTTTAGCTAGGTAACTAAAGAAGTCTCCTAGTACTCAGAAGAATCCCTGGGGTGGATTACTTGTACCTGGATTTTCTGTAAACTAAGTTGTGTACAAGTTGATGTTATATATCCCTTGGTTGACATCCTTAGCACAATGCCTAGGAAGACTATGGTCCCCAGGAAGTCACTCATGAACCCGTATTGGTCCCGAAGGAGTCAGAAGTCTCTGGCTAGAGCATAATGATTCTTGTCCTATTTAGCCCGTTTGGCTATCATGTTTACATATCTCAAATTGGATAGAGTCTTGGTCCGTTTGACCAACTAGGCCTTTTGGCCACCATTTATTCTACCTGTATCAGGTAGCGATAAGGTCTGTTAGACTTGGTTCCGTATGAACCTATTTACCCAAAGGATAAAATAGCCCGGGTTTGCTTAAGAATGTTCCGTTTGAACATATGGCCCATATTGGCCAAAGTTTACCTGAGTACCCAATCAAAGTCTTGATATATCCCATATAACTTATGATTAAGGTAAATTTTTTGAAAATTCAAGTTTGGACCAAGTGGGTCCTTACAAAAATCGTAGCTTAAACTCCAACACATTTATTACTCCACACAAATGTATTGTTTTTTGTTGTCATATGCAGCAATGGAACTCCACAAAGTACACACCTGTTGACACCGACTATGTGGCACTTGTGTACTCTAGCTCACTCTGAGACATCAACAATGAATAACAGCATTGAGATAGATCCATGTGTCTATCGCCCATTGGCCAACTGAAATGTGTGCTCCTAGTTGATGGGCAGAGTCTATGCAACATACAGAACGCACCATATACATCTGATGGTATCATGGAATACATCCATTAAAAGCAAACAACAGATAGGTATGGATGTATTCCATGACACCATCAGATGTATATGGTGCATTCTGTATGCTGCATAGACACTGCCTAACTAATGCCACAGTGATAGAACAATGTGCACACTGCCTTTTGCAAAGATTGTCCATGTTGTAAAGAATGGCAACACTACCATGGATGTCATCTGGCAACTTGCATTTGGAAGAAAACCACATAGAGGAAAGAAATGAGCCCACCATGTGTAGATGTGGCCTCCACATAGGAGCCATGGAGCATGTTCTAAAAACCATCTTACCACATAAAACTAAACAAGGAAACCAACTTACCATGAAACTCAATAGTTGTATCGGATAGGTTGAAATGTTACATAAGTTTATTTTAAATAAAAGCAAAAATATGATCATAGGGTTTTGGTTTTCTTCTAGTCAATGATCCACATTAAAACAAATAAGGAAAATTGTTTAGAAACATAAAGCCATACACAGAAGTAGGAAAAGATAGAGTAGAGCATCGCTTCAATTCATACAATTTTATAGCTAGGTATTGAAGGAAAAATCTTTAGAAACATAAAGCTAGACATAGAAGTAGGAAAAGATAGAGTACATCAATACCTCAATTCATACAATTTTATAGGTAGGTATTGATTATGAGATTTTTTAATATTTTTTTGTTGTATATGAGTTTGATATATCCCTAATTGGATTTAAGTTGTTTGTTTCTTTTTTAAAACTACTTGCATGAGAAGACTATAAATCGATTTTAAAACTACCCACATTAGTTAAAACACCAAAGCTTTATTAAACTTTATAGTTGTATCTGTTATCAATCCCTGCCTACGCAACATAACTATAGCAATCGATTTAGAATTAGTGAGGGCAAGATGAACCAATCTCATTTTAAGTTTTTGTTAAGGTTGAGCATTGTGGATATGGATTTGCCATGTCACTTTCATTGATTGCATTGGTTTTCAATTTTTTTAGTGTGTACGTTATGATGATTTTCACAAGATTTATGAGACAAAATGAAAGTAGGAATTATTCTTATTGATCTAATTATTCTCTTAATTTTAGCACCATATTTAGGAATTGCATTGCAACGTACATATTTGAATATTTTTTGGATTTCAAGGATACATGAACAAAAGGGCAAATGATCTATACTTCGAAGGCTACAAAGTTAGGTCTTCAAATTTAATACTATTACTCAGACGGTGATTACCAACTCTGTAATAGGATGTCTCGGGATTGATTGGCATGACTTCCAGTGCCATTTTTAATGTGTTTTTTGCATTAAGCTGGATATTAGCTTTAAAAAAATGAAATTATAGTGGTAAGCAATGGCAGCTAGTTCCCAACTGTAGCTATTGTTTTAAAAAAAAAATTTGCATTGTTTTTACCTTTCACAAGGTTTGAGTTCATGTTTGACTTTGGCTACGATAAAATTCAGATTAAATTCGTCAAAAAAATAAAAAAATAAAAAAAATCAATAATATAAATTTGTATTTTTTTAAATATAAAGATAAATCCATAAAAATGTGTAATGTAATATATAATTCCAATTTTTATTAATAATCAAATAAATAATTTAAAATGATAAAGAAATTAGCTATTACCTATAAATCCTTTAATAAATTCAACCCAAGGTAGCCGTATTTCTTGTCTGTTTCCTGTTTAGAAGATTTAATAAATTAGTTGAAAGAAGACAAATTTTTAATTATAATCTCTGATCTAAATTAAAATTCAAATGTTATAACATTACCTAAATATACACTTTATCTTCACATACATATATGACATAAAAGCTTTGCGAAATATCTATGACAATTAAAACCCTATAAACCCTTTACTGAACACTAGCGTGGAAGAATATTATTTTTTAGAAACAATTATTTTAAATAAACAATAAAAATATCAAGATAGCATTGTAAAGATTTGGATACAAAAAAAAATTTGTCATGGTTAAGAAAATTGAAATTCTAGGCTTGATTTTACAGGCCCGGGGTGTCCATTTTGGCTCCAAGAAAACATCAAGATATAAATAAAAAAATGAATAAAATAATATACTGCTAAAATCATCAGCCAAGTAATCCGACAGTCTGTCTAAATAAGCGATAATCGGCTATAGATATCACTTAAATAATATGGAACGGCGGGGAAAATAGAAAATCAAGCAACTTTTCCTTGGCAACAACAAGCAAGCAGGATGACACATTTCCGAGAGCAAAAGTTCCTACTAATAAGCCTATCGGCTAACTAGTATATTTATATTTTTAAAAAATTATCTAAAATACATCAAGGTATATTTTTTTTCCATAATTTCTTTGAATTTCTGTTGCAATTTCTTTTTTGATTTTGATTTTTTAATTTTTCCAATTTCTTTTTTGGTTTAATAGTTTTCGTGATTTCTTTTTTGCTTCCATAGTTTTTGTGATTTAGTTTTTTCTCATTCAATGGTTTTTAATTTCTTTTTTATTTTTCTTTCTTTGATTTTCTTAAGTTTTATTTTTTATTTTCTTTTTGGTATTTTAATTTCTTTTCCTATAAATTTAGACAGAAAAAATGAGTGCTCTCATCCCCACCCAATGTGACTGTATAATCCCTCTCGGTGTAATTACTTAGATCATTTTTTTCAAACTACAATGAAGCTAACTTATCAATGTACTTAAATAATTCTTTCCAACCATTCTCAGGGAAGGCATGAAGATCGACATTCTCCTCTTAACTCTTTTGGATTACTTGATTTAGAATTTGTACCAAGCATAAAAGCCTTGAGATTTGTTATAAGTTGCTTAGTAGACATTGCAGTTGAGCTTATAGTGAGATTGTTCCTCCATTCCCTTGTTTTTATTGATTGTTTAATTAAACTTTAGTATGTTATAGAGGTAACTTATAGGTTTAAGAAAAGTAGGGTAGGGTAGGGGAGAGGCATCAATAGTCGTTAGGGTTAACTTTGCAAACATGTAGTGGTTATATGGAATATCATAGGACCTCCATTTTTAAGAAATGTGATATGGACCTTTATCTATCTACAACTAAGGTTTGGAGGTGTGACTCATCACACGACTCGCCACAATAGCACGGTTACTGAGAAGTGTCCTTAAAATAAATTTTTAAAGATTTAGCCAAAACTTTATCCTGGAGTCCCTAAATTAGTTGAACAAAAAATATCATTTGAACTGTTAGAACAACTTCATATTCTTATTTAAGTATAATTCATCAGCCTCAAGCTATCTATTAACCAAGTGTTTACAATTCATCTATTTTGCCCCTACCATACCTTGCTCTTGTTTCTCAATCTCTAATTGCTAATGGTCATAGCCCACAAATGCAAAGCATACACCTAATGATAACAAAATATTTTTTTGTTTACAAGCACTCCCTCAACATCATTGATAGAAGGTTATGGACCATTTATGAAGTTTTTATGCAGCAACTTAATCACAAGATGGGCATATAGTTTAGGAATCTAACTTGTCTTCTATTGTTCTTTATAAATCTTCAACGGTGGCTATCTTCCAATGTCTTTTCACATTATGTTTAAATCTTTAACTTATATATATATATATATATATATATATATATATATATATATATATATATATATATATATATCATAAACTCTCCAAATATATGCATGTACATGTGTGAAAATCTTGTCTTTCCAAAATTTCCTCAAATCAAGCATCTAAACAATTTGAAACATCTAACCATCCTAGGGTCCATGGTTCAACATTTTGAGAGAATCCTTGTCACACTTTAGCTTAAGATTGATTCATTTGCAATCCACACCCATAGTCCACATCGCTTCCATCAATTTTACCTACCTTAAATCTTCCATCCATATTAAGCTTGTCTTATACTTTGAATTGAGATTTATCCCTTTATCAAGACCCTCATCTTTTAATCCATCATCCAATCATTTAATCCTAATCAATATTTGTGTTGTTCTTTAGATACATCATTCCCACAACACCATCCTTGATCCATCCCATCAAATTTAATAGGGTCTTGCATCTTGATCTTAATCCCAAATCTAGTCCAAGTCATCTTCATCCATCAAGCCTAATCACATCTAATAATCTATCCATTCACATTATCCATGTAGTCAAGTGTTGTCATCCAATCCCTAATCATCCCTAATTCAATCCAAGATCTCAAACAAATAAACCTTTAGCCACATCATTAAGATCTCTCATTTTATAGCCCCCATAACTTGGTACAAGTCAAGAAAATCATGGATTCTAACAAATAAAATCTACCCAATCCACTTCATCCCACAAGTATTTATGATGATCAAATTAGATATTCACTCAGCTTTATGAAAACTTTTGGAAATGAAGAAACTCTCCATATGATGCTTCAGATTGTGATACTTGAATCCAATAACACAAATGAGCATGAACATGATTTTGATCAACCTAATCTTTCACCCACATTCATAGATTTCATCAATAGACATAAGTATTTGTTCATGAAACTTCTAAGAGATAATTTGGCAAAACCACAAGATCCTAATCATCTAAGCTCCTTATCACAAAATGACATTGAAACCCCTCAAATATCTAATTCATCACCCATACCACAAACCTCTAATCCACCTAAGACATCTCATCAACATATCCCTACACTTTTCATTCCATTGCAAACCTCATTTTCATATCCCTCCATTCCTCAACAAACACTTGCTATTACATCTACATCTCACATTCCATCCCAATCAATCCCTTCTCAACCTATCTCCCATCATGTGGTCATGTCATCACCACCTATTAATCCATCATAGCAATATAGTATGCCAATCCCCCAAAGTCATCAACCCATTTATTCAAACATTTCTCCACTCATCTCATCACATGCTACCTACCAAACTAATCCTTTGAGCACTCATCCCATGGTGTCATATCAAACTCCACCCCTTGTGAATCCTTTGGAACATAAGTTACAAAAGTTAGAAAGTAACATACAAAGTTCATGCAAATAAGGACTCAACGTAAACATTTTAAGTTTGAGGATTTTTGTCCCTATCCTCTTGACCAATCCGTTATGATGACTCCTTTTCCCCCAAACTTTGAAGTTCCTAAGTTTGAAAAATACAAGGGAATGAGAGATCCTCACAACCACATTAAACAATTTTTCATGGCTTGTCAAGAAGTTTCTCATTACAATGTTTACCTATTGGAACTTTTTCCACTAAGTTTGGCTAGACAAGCCTTAGATTGGTTTCATCATCTCACTCATGAAACTGTCACAATGTTCCCTCAATTAATTGAAAAATTTGTGGCCCATTTCTCCTATAATGTTGAACATGAACTTACAATGTTAGATATTGGCAATAACAACCAAAAAAATGGAGAAATCTTTGCTTCATACCTATAAAGGTGGAGAGGGCTTGCAAGCTGAATCCCATGCATAATCCTTGAAAAACAATTATTTAATATTTTCATCCAAAACCTTAATCAAGAAATGGATTTCATCTCCAAATCCATTGTCTTTCCACCTTTGATGAGATCATTGAGAAAGGTGTTACTATGGAAAAATCCCTTATCACTAAAGGTTTACTCAAGACCTATACCAAGGACAATAATCAAACGAATAACAAATCTAAACCTTGGGCTAAGAATAAACATGTGGTTAGTGATGGAGTCATGGATTCAAGGCACATTCAAACAACGCAGCCTTCTCAACCTAGTATACAAACTTTCCTTAAGACTAATAGTATTTCCCTTCCCGAATGACAATTTAGGCCACCCTCTAATCAGAAACATCACTTTAATGACTTACTAGTGAAACCATTAAGGAGGTGTTTCTAAAGTTATTGGACACTAGTATGGTAGACCTCCCTATCACTAAACCTTATAATGCTAATGAGCCTAAACATGCATGGTACAATGAGTAGGATTATTGTAGTTATCATGATGTCCACAGACATCCTACAAATAAGTGTATGAGGCTTAAGCATTACATTCAAGATCTTATTGATCAAGGAAAATTAGAAGTAACTCCTTACTCCTCATCTAATGACAAATTGGATATTTACCAGGACTCTTTTCCAAAGCATGGTCCATCCACTTTGTCCTCTCCTTCCACTTCAAACAAATCCCAAAATATTCACACCAACAATATCCCCTATAATAAGACCCCTTACTCCTATGACTCTGTCATAGGGCATATAGATTATGATCCTCATCTATTGCCACCATTACCATAAAAGTTTCATCTCCTAATTGTGATGTTACAATAAAATGTGGAATGGTCACTATCCCTCAATCTCCATCTTCTTGATAGTCCCAACCTTCCCATTACGATATCCTAAACCATCTTGGGAAGACTCCTACACAAATATCCATTTTGGATCTCCTTAGAGCTTCCCTTGTCCACAAAGCTATATTGGATTGAACCTTACAAGAATACCAAGTTCAACATAATATTGATCTTGATCAATTTCAAGCCCTTGTTGGTCACTTATCCTCCACTTACCACCTCACCTTTAGCCAACATGAGATGTCTCCCATTGATCCATCTCTTAATAAACCCCTTCACATTGAGGTCCTAATTTCTAAATGCAAATTCAATGGTGTCCTTTTGGATAATAGATTTAGTTTGAATTTATCTACCTTGAGATTAATAAAACAATTGGGATATTCAGCAACTAACTTTGAACCTTGTACTTTTACTATCAAAGGTTATGATGATGACGAGAGAGAATCTGAAGGAACTATATGTCTTCCCATACAAGTGGGACCAGTTATACAACACACCACATGCCAAGTCCGTGATCTTGATCTTCCATATAACATCCTACTTGGTTGCCCATGGATCCATGCTATGCAAACTGCCCCTTCCACCTACCATCAATATTTGAAGTTTCCTCATAATGGTGAAGAAGTTACTATCTATGTGGATCCTCAACCTTTTGAATATTGTCCAACTATGGAAGTTTCTTCTCATAAAGATATTATTTGTCCTAGATTAATGATATCTCAACTAAAGATAATGTCACCGCTTTTGCATCTTCTATCGATCCCAATGACCTTGTGTCCACTTCCTTGTCTGCCCAAGATCCTAAAGTTACCAAGGTCAAGATCATTGATAAAGGTTGTGGAGAATATGAGCTACATTCTTATGGATTAGAATACATGGTTTCTAGTGTGGAAACCAAAAATCCTGATGCTCTCTCTACAAGTCAAGGTGAATCCTTTAATGTTGTTGAAAGTACCATCAATGGGACTAGCAATGCCTCTTCCAAAGACCTTAATATTTCATGCCTCTTCCATGACACCATCATATTTTCCATTGAACACTCATCACTATATCCTACTTCCCCTTCATGAGACCATCAAAATGCCATATCTCATGTTACTTTTCAAAATAATGGAGAAAATGATGAGCTCCTTAGTCCTACAAATACAAATTCAAAAAATCAAAAGAATAATAAAACATTGGACTTGAAAGAGAAAAATCATGCTATGTCTATCTTTGGGGTATCAAAAGTCAAATATAAATTTACCTTTCCCCTAGCATCACAAGAGCATTTACTTAAGTAAAAACAACTCCATTTGAGCATAAAAGAAAATAAAAAACAATGCCATAAAATTGCGCTTGTCGGTCCCCCATCATCTTCCTTCCATGATCAAATCCTTTCACCCTACTTATCTCACAATCACCACAAGTCCATTCCCCACCATACCTCTCGCTCCACTATCACCACTCCTTCATCCATCCAATTCCTTCATTCAACCATCCCATAACAAAAACATGTAAAAACACAAAAAAATCAAAACATGTCAAAAATCAAAATATGTCAAAAATTCAAAAAAATAAAAATATGTAAAAGATAAAAAAATTCAAAATATGTCCAAAATAAAAAAATCAAAACATATCCAAAATCCAAAAAAAATTCAAAACATGTCAAAAATTAAAAAAAATCAAAACAAACAAAAATCCAAGCAATAAACCAAATACAAGCCAAGCCTTAATTCATACTAATTTAGTTAAGCAATCTAGTGAAATTATCCAAAAACATACCTCGGTTTTGTTTCCTACCTTTTTTTCAACTCAATCAATCATCATCAATCATCATCTTTGGGATATATCATTCCCTATCCTTGTGTTGTTCTTGGGATATATCATTCCCACAACACTATCCTTGATCACTTATCAATTAATCAATCGTCAATTTTTAGCTTGACAAAGGTAACACCTTGTTTGTCTTTGTGTGGTTTTGTGCATGCATGCTTGCTTTCTTGTCCGTGTTATCATTTTACTTGCATTTGTATCAATCCTTGCAACATATTGTCACAACGACATCATGATTTTCCATATCATGGTGCCCAACAACATATGTTTTCATGTGTGCATTATCATTTTTATCTTGCATCTACATTATCATTTTATCTTGCATCATCATCTTGCGTCTACATTATCTTTTTTACATCTACATTATCATTTTATCTTGTATCATCATCTTGCATATACATCATCATTTTATCTTGCATATGTACATATATCCTTGTAACCTACCTACCACAATGGTATCATGTTCTTACATATCATGGTGCTATATGGAATAGGGTTGCTTGTGACCTTTTTGGTTGTCTCATCACAGTACCCACTAAGGTTGTCAAATGCCTTGTGATGTTCTGGAGCCTCCTTTTACACACGAGACACATCGTCACCCTGGTCTTTATACCTTGGTGCATAATGTCTAAGTTTTATATTAAAAATCATGATCACTCACCTAATGCAACATAACTTTTCTTTCACCATCTTTTTATTTTTTACTTTTTCCCTCATCCTATGAGTCTCATCCATTTCAAGAGCCAACCCACATTCTTCTAACCCACCTATCCTCTCAAGAGGGCATACTAATCCCATCATTCCATCCCTCTCTTTTTCATCAATATCCTATCTTCTTTGAAATGATGTTATTTCTTTTAGTAGCAACATCATCTCAAAAAGGGGCAAAATGTAGACACCTAAAATTTACCTTGTCCTTACGACATCACCTAGACACGGTCTTGTGACATCTTGTGACACTTTCATTCTAGGATCCTTTCATTAGCCAATTAATTAAATAAATTATGATTATTTATTTAATTAATTTTTGGTTCATTTTATCCATTTCTTAAATTAAACAAATAATTATATTTATTTAATTAATTTATTTCTCCCACCTTGTTCTATAATTAATTAAATAATTTTATTATTTAATTAATTATTATTCACTTAAATCCTAAGCCTATTACATTTTTACCTATTAATCTTAGCCAACTTCATGAAAATAGGTCCTATCCTTCCCATATCTAAGATCATATAAATATCACTATCGATCAAGTCATTTTCACCTAGAGCATCTATCTGGATCTAGACCTAGCTAGAATGAGAATCACATCTATCTTCCAAATATTGTTATGCTTCTAGTGTGAGTAATCAACATTATCAATTCAAATATCATTATCAAATATCAAGGGCAACAAGGACTACTCTGGTAATATTGTTTCATTTCCTTTCATTAGTTACTTTCTCTTGATGTGATGTTGAATATGGAGTAGGTTCCTTGATGCATTTGTTCCTTATTTGATTTTCATTTTCTACATACACAGTTCTAATTCAACTACCATTATAATTACTCTCATACAATTCATCATTGGCAACAATTAGTCAAAATCAACTATTTAAAAAAGATCACCATGCCCTAGTGAAATGATAAGGTTCCCATTAGGATAAGTTAACTTTGTCAACTAGTAAAGAGTAGTTCCAAAAGGCATGTATATCAATAATTCCTACAATGTTAGTTCATCAACCAAGAGCTCTCGGTTGAGGTCTTTAACTATTTCTAGTCAACATCTTCATACCCTATACCTAACCACTAATAGCATGCAAAATATTGTCCTTAACATGTTGAAACAACGCATCCTATACCATGAAACCTATATATATCATAGTCACTAACATGAAGAGATTAAACCATTAGAATGTTCTAATACAACATGTTACAAGTGATAACACGAGTTGTAGCCTAAACCCCTATAAGGCGGCCTCTTCCTTAAAGATTAGCCACCCATGCACAAAGGCAACACCTTGGTCTCCTTGAGCCTTCAACCAATGTTCTATATGAAAATAAGTGTATCTAAGGGAATGAGTGGCTATTGAACATTAATAAGTTTATAATTCTCTAATTTGTACCAACAAAAATCAACTATGGGTAAGCTTTTCCATTCCAAGGTGTGTCCATCCTTCATAGGATAGTCGTTAGTTTTAAGATTCCCTAATTAAGATACCTTGGTATACCAACAATATCATATCATACATGTCAATGTGAGATTACTCTAATCAACCCATAGAGTTCAAGTATGGATCTAAATTCATGGATGTAATTTCTCAATACAAGGAACGATGATTACATATAGCTCAAGCAACACATAGATAAAGAGACTATAATAACACATTCATCTTAGTAATAAAAATTCAAGACATCTATTTGTTTTGGGGATTCTCATTTTAGAAGCAAGGGGCTTTTCCTAGTAGGTGTTTTGAAGATATATGATGGATGATGATGATGGATGGATGGTCCTTTGCTGTTAGTGCCTTAAATTTTCAATGTTGCTCTTCTACCTTACCAAAAAAAAAAACATAACTTCTGTTTTGGAACTTGTTGATAACTTGCCTTGGTTCAAAATGGTTAAGATTAGTGAAGAGAATGATTTTGGTTTTCCCCATTGCAAATGGCTATGTCAAAAAATTTCAAGTGTTAATTTTTACCTTGTTGCGGGCTTGTGTTGTCTTTTAAACCCTAGCGCTCGCAACTCTGTGCATTGCGCAATGCATCCCTACTGTCCCTTTTAGGCTGCAATCATATTAACACTTAGCCCTCGCCGCTTATTGCAACACCCATTGTTACTGGCTACTCGTGGTTACCAAATTTCATGGAGCGGTTGGCCAAGCATGTGAGACCAAATTGCACTCCAATTTGCTTTTGCACCGACTCTTTGTTATTGGCACTTGGCAGTCGCCCATCCTGATTCCTAGTGCATTAGCACAAATGAATTTTTATTACCTCACACACCTTCAAATGGTGCTAACAGGCGAGGTGAGTGATGAATGATATAATGATATTTGTTTGCTCCTGGAACCTTTAAGTCATATGCAAAATTCTTAGCCATGAACATCATGCCATTGCATCATCATTTTTAATTGTACTAGCCTTCTTAAGCCACACGACAACTTTCCATTGCCTGTGTTAAGGCTTGACCTTTGCACTAAGATTACCAATAGCCTCCCTACATGCTGTCTCACAGTGTTTTGACAGTGGTTTTTGTTGGGCTGTTTAGTTGTCATGAGTTTTCCTTGTATTTCATTTCTTCAGCTGCTGATTATTATTGTTTATTTGCATTATTCAATTAAAAAAAAATTACCAATAGCCGGTAACCTCAATTCAAGTACAGGTGCAAATGACATTATATCGCCATGTAGAATTTGCACAATGGACATCCCTCCTTCCTTGACCAATCCTTTCATGGCAGTTGTTAAATGGTCCCCACATATGAGTGAGTCATTATTTTCTGCACCTTATTCCTCTTATTTTTATTGGATATCAACTGGTCATGTTATATTATTTTGTCTTCTACCCTATTAAACAATTATAAGGAAGTGGTCCCATGGAACTCAAAAAAGTTTTTTGAGCAGGTGCAGATGGGGTGGGGCTGAAACTTTCTCCCACCAGCTTAAGGAGTTTAACTACCAGTTCTTTTATTTCCACCACTTAATTTAAGGGAAAATTTGGAGGGAATTTTTCCAATTTTTATTTTTATTTCCCCAGCTTCCTAAAATATCTAAACTAAATTATTGAACATAAATAAACTATTGTTAAAAAAACTTCATGAGACCCCTAGCTTCCATAAAATTCAAATTTTAAGTATAACTACAAAATTCATGGGACCACCTATTGTAAAATGCTCATAAAAAATTTCAGCAGTGTTGCTGAGATAATTTAGGAATCCCCCTCCCATGGGACCACTTTCTAAGCAACTACGAGGAGGGTTTTCAAAGTTATAATTGAGAAATTAAATCAAGAACCTTACTTGGTTAGGTTTACTCTACAAATTGAAAATGTTTTCCAATTGTAAATCTATTCAAGACTTAACAAATTCACTCCCATGGATCATGAAGATGTTTTGATTAGGATAATTTGGTTTTAGAGGAACAATAAACCCTGTACAAACCTAAAGTTTTGACAAGTCCTAAAACCTTACAAAGTTGTAGTTAAGTTGTCTCCGATGGTTTTAGAAGGACCAAAAACCCTATAAAAACTTCAAGTTTTTTACAAGACCTGAAACCTTACAAAGTTACAACCAAGTTTCTCTAGAGGGAAAAATCTCCTAAAACACAAAGAACCAACCTATAAAATATTGGATCCCAAACGAGCAATCTACACCCCCTTAACCCGAGGATGAGAATCATACACATATTTCGGAAGACCCTTCTTCCTACGATGGATGATTGTCCAAGAAACACCACAATCTAAATTTTCCAGTCAAGGAGAGAGGAGGGGATCTTTGTTGCATCCTCCACCCAAGCTACCTCCCGTGAGGATGGAAAATGTCTATACATGGAAGTTGAAGGCTGAACAAAATCAATAGACTAGTGTAGGAGTAGGGGTCCCCAAGCAATGAGTCATGGGAGGAGTGGGAAAACAACGAGAGAGCAACGAGAGATGATTATGAAGGAGAGCTCTCAGTATGAAGTGAGGAAGACACCAAAAGTGGAGAAAATTACATAAAATAGGGAATCGAAAAAATTTAAAAAAAAAAATAAAATTGGAAACGATTGAAAAAAGGTATGGAAAATGCAACGATTGAAAAAGAGGTATGGAAAATGTAAAAATCAAGTGCATAACTTCTAGAAGATATCTTTGGTCATATTATAGATATATTTTTTAAAATAAAAATATACTAGTTTAATATTTGATATATAATTATGCGAGAGGCATTCTACATTTTGATATATAATTATGCAAGAGGCATTCTACATAACCTGGTGGAGATGAGAGCATTCATTTTTTCCCTATAAATATATAGATAAAAAATAAAAATAAAAACCTAAAAAGAAATTGGAAGATCTATGGAAAAAAAGTGGAGAAAATAAAAAACTATGGAAACAAAAAAGAAATTGTTTAAAAAACATGAAAATCAAACTAAAAACAAGAAAAGAAATTGGAAATGGTTGAAGGAAAAAAGGGGGTGGGAGCGAAAGAACTTGGAAATGGTTGAAGGAAAAAAGGTGGAGGAAATCACAAAAGCTATGAAAACACAAAAAAAACATTGACAATATCTCTGGCATATTATAATTTTTAAATATTAATATACTAGTAATAATAAACTAGTAAAAGCACTAAAGGTGCTATCAAATGGCCAATAGGTACAAATATAATTACTATAAGAAAATCATTTTTACAAATAAATGGTATTAAATGAATAACCGTATGAACTAGAATGTGCCATTATAAATCTAAATCATAAAAAAACATATATTTAGTAATTGTAAGATAATTTCATCTTGTTGAAAGTTCTTGTTCCCCTTTATGATTGTCTCATTATGCTATATCTACTATTTATATAAAATATTTAATACCATAAGAATTTTAAAAAATAATGAACACAATAGAAAAATGTATAATAACAATACAAACATATATCAATGTTTTGAATGTAACTTTTAATAAATCACATTGAGATATGATATTAAATAGTAATCTATATGAAATAAGATCAAATGAAATATTTTATTTTATACAATTATTATTACATGGACACAATTGAAAGAAAAATTATTATTCAAGTATAAAGGCCGTAACATATATTTTTTAAATATAAATATACTAGTAATAATAAACAAATATTTAATATGTAAAAAATATCCTAAATTTTTACTTATAAATAAAAACAAAAAAATTATGAAAAACTAAATTAGAAAAATATCCTTAAAGAATTTATTGACAAAAATGAATTGACACCACAACTATTGTAAAGAATAGCAATATACAAAAACAAAAGAAAATTGGAAATGGTTGTAAGCCAAAAAAGGTGGAGGAAAAAAAAGAAATTGGAAATGGTTGAAGGAAAAAAGTAAAGAAATCACAAAAGCTATGGAAAATCTCTCCCATACTAAAAATATACTAGTAATAATAAACAAACATTTAATATATAAAAAACATCCCAATTTTTTTAGTTGTAAATAAAAACAAAAAATTATGAAAAAATAAATTAGAAAATTATCCTTAAAGAATTTATTGACAAAATGAACTAACACCACAACTATTGTAAATAATAGCAATCAAAGAAAAAAATAGATAGTTTTAAATGAGCACTATATAAATGGAGTGCCCTCCCCTCATCTTCATTACATAAAACCATCCTTTCTTAAGGGAAGAAGTTTGGTTGTTAATATAGCAGTATTTATTCTGTTAAATCCAAGAAGAGTTTGAGAAGGTTTCAGACAAGAAGAAAAAGATGCAGATATTCGTGAAGACCCTGACAGGAAAAACAATCAGACTTGAGGTCGAGAGCAGTGATACCATCATTAATGTCAAGGCAAAAATTCAAGACAAGGAGGGTATACCACCAGATCAGCAGCGCTTGATATTTGGTGGGAAACAGTTGGAAGATGAACGAACTCTTGCAGAATATAATATTCAGAAGGAATCAACGCTGTATTTGGTGTTGAGGTTAAGGGGAGGTATTTCCATCAAGGTGAAAACCCTTACTGGAAAAGACATACAGATTGATATTGAACCCACTGATACCATTGAGCAGATCAAACAGCGGATCGAGGAAAAGGAAGGAATACCACCTGTACAGCAAATGCTCATCTATGGTGGAAAACAAATGAATAGTGAGAAAACAGCCAAAGAATATGGTATTGAAGGGGGTTCTGTTCTCCATCTTGTGCTGGCATTGCGTGGTGGTTGGTAATGGAATTGTTTAGAAATATATTTTTATCAAGCACCAGTGATAGTTGTCATTCTTCTGTTTGTATTTTTTTTTATTGTTGAGGCTTGTTTTTGGAAGGAGTGGAGAGATATTTTTCAATGAAAGGAATGATAGGTTTTTTTTTTTTTGTTTTCAACTATTAATATAGGTGAAGGGTTTAGTTGATAGGAAAATAGTAATATTAGTAATTTAGATGCATTATATCATGATTTTTCACATTATTGATTTTTGGTGACTGAAGATTTGATTTGTTGGAAGATTTGATTTTTCCTATTATTGATTTTTGGTGACTTGAAAATTGTTTAATAGCAAGTTAAAAAGTTGTTTTGGTACTGAAAGAAAGAGTGAATATTTAGACAAATCCTCTATATTTGATGTTATTTTTATGCCACAAGAATTCTACAACAAAATAGGGCATGAAGTCTCATGTCATGACCATGTACATAAAAACCAAAACACAACAAACATATATTTTAAAAAAATCTAAAACTATAAAATGAAAAAAATATAACTAACCTTATTAAATATAAATATCAAACAAATTTTCCTCATTCATGAGGCTAGAGCGATTAATTCCCCATCCAACCTAAGAAAAGGGATAAGCTAGTGCAAACTTAATTCTGATGAAGTCTCGAGAGGAAACTCGACAGATTCAAGAGCTGGTTGCACACTTTGAAATCATGGAGGAATTCTAGTTGGAGTAGCATCAAAGCGTCTAGTGATAGAAATACATAATGAAGTAGAAGATCAAACGTTGCTCTTGGGATTGCAAACATGTTTTTTATTCAAAATCATAATAGTCTGTTTGTATCTCTGTTATTGTTGAGGCTTGTATTTGGAAAGATGTGTGGAGAGATATTTTTCAATGAAAGGAATGATAGTTTTTTTTTCCGTTTCAACTATTAATGCTTGTATTTTTAAGAGGTGCAAAGTTTAGTTGATAGGAAAATAGTAATATTAGTAATTTAGATGTATTACATCATGAACATTTGATTTGTAGGAAGATTTGATTTTGGTGACTGAAGATTTGATTTTTCACATTATTGATTTTCAGTGATTTGAAAATAGTTTAATAGTAGAAAGTTGTTTTGTGAGATGAGACGATTTTTTGGCTAACTATAATGTTTGTATATAAACTTCAAAGAGTGAATATTTAGACAAATCCTCTATATTTAATGTTATTTTTATGCCACGGGAATTTATAATTAGAAAAAAAAAAAAATTAGAAAAGGAAAAAGTGTAAAAAATCACAAAATCCATCGAAAATGTAAAAAATACAGACAACTTTAATTGTAGATAAATATAAATATATTAATCATTTCCTTGCCAAACTCTAAATTTAGAATCTGTCTAAATTATAGACAGAAACTTTTAATAGTAAATTTTTTGGATACCCAATTGAGGGGAGATGGTCCCCTCCACCTCAGGGTTTTCTAAAAATCAACACGGATGGCTCTTCTCGCGGGAACCCTAGTCATGCTGGTCATGCTGGAATCGGTGGTGTTGGTCGAGACAACTTGGGAGATGTTCAGTTTATTTTCTTAGTGTATAAGGGTCTCCATACTAATAATCTTATGGAGGCTCAAGCAATTTTAACCGCTGTGGAGCGTGGGAGTCAATTGGGGTGGCGAAGGATCATTTGTGAGTCTAATTCCCAGGTTGTGGTGAACTTGTTGAATAGGAGGCATTCAGATAATGTCAGTTGGCATTTGGCTTTGATTGTGGACCAGATCCTTAACCTCTGTGCTTCGTTGGAATATGTTACTTTTACTCATATTCCTAGAGAATGGAATAGTGTTGCTGATTGTTTGGCTAAATGGGCTTTTGAACATATTCATGATTGGAATTTGATGGACCGAAGTTGTTTACCCCCAGATCTGTCTCAACATTTGGCTCACTTAGTGGAGCTTGATAGGGCTTTGTAACTTTCTTGCTTTGTACTTTTTCTCGTTTTAATAAATTTTTACCCCTCTTTTGTTAATAAAAGGATCTAGTAGGTTCCAAAAATTACAATCAGATCTACATTGAATTTGTTTGCAATTTAATATTGAGTGACTAAGGAAAGAAGCAAGTTGAAGATGGCACGACCTTATGATGGCTTCAGGCATTCACTGGTTTTTGTTTGTTTAACTGAGATGATCATAACTGCTGGTAAAAGACAATTTAAAAATCTATCTTTGGAGTGATCTTAACATTATTTAATTTATGAAATATTGTGCAGGGAGCAGCAACATATGTTTAAGAAGAGCAAATGCAGCTGCAGTCCCTGATAAGGACATCTGTTTTCCTATCCAAGATTGTGACGCTTGCAAACTCAAAGGGCTTGGATGCAATTGTTCAGTTGTTGTTGAGGGAAATCTTTGTTGTTTTTGCAATTCCAACTAATGATCACACAAGTTAGTATTTTAGGACCAGTTCAACAGCGTTTAAAGTTTTGAATTTCTTTTAGTTAAAGCCATATTTTATAAAAAGACATATTTTATTAAAAAAAAGACATTTTATATGAAAGACATTTTATAAATAATTATTCAGTAAATAAAAATAACTCATAATGGTGAGTTATATTCTCGATAATTAGAGCATGGGAAAATATATTTCCATACAAATGATTGGTATCATCAATAAGTTATTTTACATCAGTTTGTTTTTGAGAAATACTAATGAAATTTAATTTTTGTAATGATGGATTACTAGCAAGATAATTTTAAAGAAAAACTAATTGTTTGGACTAGAAGCATTGACCTATTTCTATTGGTAGCTACCAATTTTCTTTTGAGAATAAAATTAAGAGATCTTTGCCTGTAGTTTTTTCATCTTTAACTTAAATCTGTGTTGTCTGTACAATTTTTTTTTTATAGCTTTAATTACTCAATGTGATTTAAGTGTAATTGTAAAACGAAGTGTACAGGCATGCTATCTGGAGTGTGAAATAATTTAATTCTAAAACATAGAGAAACTTTTCTTGTAATTGGTGCATGTGTTTGCACTATGCACGGTGTTGCTTAGGCTGATAACACAGCTCAATGTTTTGTTTGCATGTCTTGATTACACTTATTATTTTTCTATTGTTAAATATATTTTTCCAATTATTACTTAACTATTATTTGAGAGCAACAACCAATTACTTACATATACACTATTCAGTTAATGATTAGATATTTAATTGCTCCTACATATAGAGGAACACCCAAGTTTTAGTTCCTATATGTAGAACAACACTCAAGTTTTAATTCCAATTTTTTTTAGCAAAGAGCATGATTCTAGGAAATAATATTGTCCTTTAGAATGGGGTAATGCTTATGTAGTCATGCATTTAATATTTGTATCCTGTTTCTCCATGCTCTAGCAAAGAGCATGTTTCTAGAAAATAATATTGCACTTTAGATTGCAGTCTTTTGTTATTTGCACTTCAAATTGGTTGTTCATTCAATAATGTTTGATATGGACACTCAAGTAAAATATAACTTAACTATTATTTGAGAGAAACAACCAATTACTTACATATACACTATTCAATTAATGATTAGATATTTAGTTGCTCCTACATATAGAGGAACACCCATGTTTTAGTTCCTATATGTAGAACAACACTCAAGTTTTAATTCCAATTTTTTTTTAGCAAAGAGCATGATTCTAGGAAATAATATTGTCCTTGAGAATCCAATTTTATGTTACAAGAGCATCTAAGAAAGTGTAATTCTTATGTAGTCATGCATTTAATATTTGTATCCCATTTCTCCATGCTCTAGCAAAGGGCATGTTTCTGGAAAATAATATTGCACTTTAGATTGCAGTATTTTGTTATTTGCATTTTAAATTGGTTGTTCATTCAATAATGTTTGATATGAACACTCAAGTAAAATATAACTTAACTATTATTTGAGAGCAACAACCAATTACTTACATATACACTATTCAGTTAATGATTAGATATTTAGTTGCTCCTACATATAGAGGAACACCCAAGTTTTAGTTCCTATATATAGAACAACACTCAAGTTTTAATTCTAATTTTTTTAAGCAAAGAACATGATTCTAGGAAATAATATTGTCCTTCAGAATCTGGTTTTATGTTACAAGAGCATCTAAGAAAGTGTAATGCTCATGTAGTCATGCATTTAATATTTGTATCCCCTTTCTCCATGCTCTAGCAAAGAGCATGTTTCTAGAAAATAATATTGCACTTTAGATTGCAGTCTTTTGTTATTTGCACTTTATATTGGTTGTTCATTCAATAATGTTTGATATGGACACTCAAGTAAAAGACATAAGTGACATAACCTTTCCCTCTAATTTAGCTTTTTGGATTTGAATTTTAATTCTAAGAAAAACACATTTGAAGTGAAGAAAAGCTTTATTAATAAAAATACTATTAATATAGTATAATTACAATTATACATTTAGTTTTATGTTTTAATTTAGATTTTGAGATTGAATATTAAATAGTTTTTTGTTTGCATAAGGAAGAGATGGAATAATTTGATATATACAATAATATAATAATATATTACAATGTACAATATATATAGACAAGTTGGGGAGTAGGTAGGTAAAAACAAGGGGTGATCCTTTAAAATAGTTAAAATTGGATAGGATGGACTTTTTGCTAATGTAGACAAAAGCTTGATCAATATTAAGGATAGATACTATTTTTATTATATATTTACACATAATTCTTATAGCTTGTACCATTTTTAGAAGCAATGTCCTTCCTTCAATGGGTGTGCTAGAGTTAGGGCAAGCATGGTAAATTTTAGCCCTTATGGATGGGCCCATACCAAATCAGCGACATTCATGGAGCAGATTCCTATTTTCTCCAGGCCCTAAGCAGTGAGTTGTTGGAATTGCATGTGCATGGTCAGTTCCTGAAGCCATACTTCTCATAAATGGGTAACTTCTGTGCACACTGTAAACTAGATGTAACTATTTTGTACATGCCTTGTATAGTCGGTCATGTTTTGAGTTTTATGTTTTGTCTCGTCTGCCCCAGAGTTGCTTGGTTCTCGCTACAGTCTTGCATCTGCACGTCCCTAGTTGGAGCCACTGGTGGTGTTCACCTAGGGTTTGGGTTTTGAGTTGTTTCTACAGGTTTATGTTTCGGTTCTTTAAAACCCTTAGTGCCTTGGTTTTAGGTTTTTCTCGGTCCCCATGTATCCTTTTACTACTTTTTTCCTGTCGTATTTGAGAAAATGTTAAGTTTTTGTATGTGCATTTGTAGATGAATGTTGGCGGGCCTGCAAATTTTCAATCAGCTTCCAAAAATGGTGAAAAAACTAAGTTATATGCATTTTACATGCATACCAGGTAGCATATACAAAGGTAGAATCTTTCACAGATTCTTGAGAATATTCTGCAGTTGTATGCATTTCCATATGCATATCGGGCTCAAAAGGAAAATGTACAAGGGCATAATATACATTGAAGATTCTAGGAATATTCACTGCTTGCATATCAGGTGGAATATATTTGGTTTGTATATTCGACATACAAAGGAAATGTACATTGAAGAATATGCAAGAGGGCGCACATACATGTGCTACAGTGCAATGAACAGGTGATCTTGTATGTTCACCAAACATACAAGGAAAAAGGAGATGCATTTGGTGGGGCCCGGGGATATATAAGTGAGAATGTACGTGCAAATATACATTCAAGCATACAAAGGTGGTCGTAGGATCGAATGTATATTGAGTTTGTATATCCAAATATACAATGAAAAGATACAAGAGAAAATGTACATTCGGCAATATACAATGGGAAAGTGCAAATGGTGTTGTATGTTTGGTTATATACAAAGCAGCAGGAGATGCATTTGGTGGGGTCCACCTCACATACAAAGGGCTTTGTATCTCGTATACAAAGAGGAATGTATATGTGATATACATTCAAAAATGTGCAAAGAAGGAAATACATTTTGGACCCTAAGGAGAAATCATTTGCAAATGCATAAAATTTGAGGTCTGTTGTTTGTATATTTGGTTTGTATGTGCGACATGCAAGCAAATATACAAAGGGGCAATGTACAAGTCAGATCTGATGCAAAGATCAAATCTGGCAAACTCAGGGTTGGCATCCGCGGCTTGTATGTTTGAGTGCTTGTATATGTGTCGATATACAAATGAAATATACATTAGATCAGATGCAAGCCAGATTCCAAGGAATGTTCCAATCTAGCAGATGAAGTGTGGAGTCCGTGGGTTGTATATCGCATTTTTACATGCATTATACAAAGGAAATATGCAAGAAAAGAGGATACAAGCCAGACCTGAATTGAATTTCAATTTGTTCTAAACAGGTTTGGGGTCCGCCTTGTATATCAAATGGATGTATATGCATTTTGCATATACAAGGGATTTTTGAAGGGTGAGAGTGGCAATTGTATATGCATCCTTTCATGCATATACAAGGGCGAGAAAGGTGAAATAAAAGGAGAAAGGGTCAGCGATAGAGGGTCAAGGTGCCTACATGGCACGATATCATTGGTTGGCAGCTCTCCATACATGTTTTGGGACCGTTGATTTTGGCAATGGATTTTTGATCAATGGTTAGGTTTTGAGCCTGTAGCGAAGGATTTTCCTAAGCGTGTCCGACCGTTTTTGAATGGGAAATTTTTAGAGGTATGCCGTTGCTGCATTTCAAAGAGGCTATGGGTAGCTGAAGCATTAATGGAAGAATTGCAGCAGTATGGGTCGGTGATGGACGGGTCAACAACCTGATTCAAGATGAATGTCCTTGAACGGCAATGCAGATCTCGATTCCATCTGCTCATTTCTCTCTATACCCCCATAGCGTTGAATATTTTTCTGAGTGCCATTCCTCATGCATTGAATCTGGCAAGTTTTTGATTTGCCTTGTAATTAATTTTTGCTGGGTACATGGTCTTGGTATAAAGACCAAACTGTGTTACCCATTGTTGTTAAAAATTGGACAATTTTTTGGTACTGTGATACAATACATCTTCATTGGTGGCCCTATTCTGGATGTTTTGTGAGTTTATGAGTCTCATGTTGTATATTTTGCTTCATAAATCTACTGATATCAAGCTGATTTAAATGGGTAATGCTATGTTGCATGTGTTTTGTTATCTGTCTCCATATTGAGTGTGTTTTTCTTCTAAATCTAAATATCTTAGGGGTGTGTATGATTCTAGAATATAGGTTTGCTAAGTTGAATGCTTGATTTCTTACTTCTACTCAAGGAGTATATTAAACATTTTAGATCAAGTGTTGGGAAGAAGACAATGCAATAGGGATATCAGTAAGTAGAGATAATAGGTTACTCTATTTTGGGAAGTATCTGTAAGGCAGATACGGTAAATCCCCTTGATATCTAGTCTTTGGTATACGTTTATGTTGGCCATTCACATGTGTATGTCTATTGACTTCGAGCCCTAGATAGGCACCGATCCAGTCTTGTATTGAGATTGCAACCCAAAGTCTCAGTTTTGCATCCAAACATAATATCAAACTTAAACTTTGAAACAAAACATTAGGACTTTAGAAGTAGTTTTAGGATTGAAATCCTCTATCTACAACTGAATATAGGCCCAAAGCTAGCCCCTTTGCACTTATCTCACAGTTTTGGTCTACATAAGAGAGGATTTATCTGCTTTGTGTCAACATCCTAGCTAATACAAAGATGCATTTCATAGATGTTGAGTAGGGAATACCCCCCTTGGTCCTACAGAGCCTAAAGAAGAAGAGGAGATATTTATAGAGTCTATCTCCTATACTATTGGCCCCTAGCCCAGGAATCCTATTGATCAATGATGGCTATTTTGTAGGGATTACTGGGAATCAACATCTAGCTGAAAAAATAACCAACAGGTATGATATTATGTGTTCGGTGGGACTTTTGGTGGTGTCCCTTTGACAACCCAATGTGAGGCTATGTCTCATTAGTGGGAACATATGACTTCAGAGGGACTATTAATATAGTCACCTCGATAACCCTAATGTAAGATATGTACACAGTGCATAGGTAGGAATTCTTTATCAGAAGGACTCTCCTATATTGATGGAAGGTGTTAAGTTGTCCCCTAGATGCAACAATGCAATGTATTTTGGCATGAGTTGATCACTTTGGCAAGACTGTCTTAGCTATCACTTCAACAACTTTATTACCTGTCAAGTCATCCACCATCATTCAACGTGATGGGTTCAAATATTGGCTTCTTTTATGTTGTTTTTATATGCTTTCAGACTTTATGCCTATGATATTCCAGATACTTTTCCAAGACATTACCATCATAATATGTTGTCTTTTATATATTCTGCAAACCTTGAACCTATTCTATCAATATGAAATATGGTGATAATATTTGTCAATTGAATGAGTTAGACATGAGTATGTATGCATATAGATGAGATTTTATAGTTTAATTATGAAGGTTATTTGCATGCATATGTTCTATGGATTAACCCCTATGCAGCAACAAGTATGTGGCATCAAGGAAAGGAGAATTCGTAGCACATTGCAAAATAGGGCATTAAAGTAAGTCACAGTCAAGCGCTAACTGAAGCTGAACATGATCATTATGGAAGAATTAATATAGAAGAAGAAGACTTTTTTTAGGATTCTAATTGCATCTTATGTGTTTCGTATATGAGACATTGTATAGGGATTCTTATTTGAATAGGACTCTCCTTCCTTTGTTCAGTTGGAGTTAATAAATCAATCTTACTCTATATCCTAGTATCTAGGAATGGATTGATGGTTGAAGGTAGTTGGTAATTACATAAAACTCTCCCATTTCTTTATAAGTTAGGAGGGATGAGTTCTATGTCAAGTTAGTTTTTTCCAAGTTACTTTATTTCTAGTTACTTAGTTGTCACTCTATTGTTACTTTGTTTTTCTATGTTGGAATATCTAGACATGTTTTATTGAATATAATCTGAAAAGATTATGTTTATGATATGAATTGAATACAACTATGTGTTATGAGAATGCATGAGAATCTGAAGTAGATTTGATTTCTAGTTAAGTGAGATTGTCCCCTAAGCTAGCCACTCAACGTACTGATCCTCACTTCATCTATTACCTTATTTATTTATGTATTTTTAGTTAAATTTGTTTTCTTGTTATTTCATAAATTGTATTGTGAGTTAAGTAAAATATCCTAATTGTCATTTCCAGTAGTATCCATTTCATCAACAAGTGCATGCTTTATCAACTTTAATTCTTCTGAAGGTTAGCATTAGTTCTTTTATCATTTTGGATGTTTTGAGTTAATTTTGTAATTTCCTGTTGATAGCAGTCATCTATAACTTATGCTACAGGTACCTGTAGCCACTAGATTATGTAGTTGTTTTTATTGTTCTTGCATTTCTATAAATTCTAGCAGAATAGAATAGCTTGAATAGGTTTGGATAAGATAGTTTAGTAGGAATATGAGCCCTGAAGGTACATACAGTGCAGTACCATCATAAGCTTACACTCTTTGGTTGATAGTTCAATGTAGGAATACAATGATAGAGTGGATTGTTCATATAGATTTATGCCTAAATTATGTTAAGTCTATAATGCATTAGTTTTCCTCTACATTTTTTGCGCCATTGTCAAGGATGGTGCTACCTTCATAGGCTCATTTTTACATGCTTTCATAAATTTTGATTCCAACATTAGGATTAATAAATTCACTTTTCAGGAAACACCATAAATTATACTAACATTGTGTAGGACCGCTGGAAGATAAAGCCAAATTTACAGTATATGGAGGCAGAGAGATAACTGAGGTAGATTCCTCCTTTCAAATTTTTAGATTAGTGAAGAAACAAGTGACTTATCAATTATACAGTAGAAAGTGCTGAAGAAGAATTTCCTCTTACATCTTCATCAACACCTACATCTTCATCAACTTCCTCCACAACTACAGATGGGACCTTCAGAACCATGGTAGATGTTGTGGTGGAGGATCCACCAGAGCAAGCAACATTTGAATTTCCTATCACTAATCAAAAGAGGGGTATAGTGCTAAAAATTATTCCACCATCAGCATTACCAGTCTTCTATGGCCTAGTGACAAAGGACCCAGATATGTTCCTATTTGAGTTTGATATCTTGTGTAAGAGCTATGACTATACCTCATATGCTCACAGGATGAAACTCTTTCCTGCTACCCTCAAGGATGCAACTTTGAGATGGTTTATGGGGGTGGGAGAGATGTCATTCCAGACTAGGACACTATGAAGGAGAAATTCTTTGAGAAATACCAGGATTCCTACTGAGGACATGATAGGAGGAGAGATGACATCAACAAAAGAGGAGGAATCACTTGAAGATTATGTTGAAAGATTCCAATTTTCTTTGAAGAAGAACCCCCAAAATAGATTATCTGAAGAATCATTAAAACTAGTTTTCTTGAGAGGGGTTAAGGATGATTGCATGGATGCTTTGAATCTCATTGGGCAAGGTGATATTTCTCAACTACCTTTTGAGTCAATTTGTAAAGTCTGCCAACATTATTCAAGGACTTTTACCAGATGACCAAGGGGAGAAAGGACATCAATTACAAACAAGGCAACCAATGGAGTTTCAAGAGTGGAAATCAGTAATTTGCTGTCCAATATGAAGGACATAATCATCCATATGGCTACACAAATGGACACTCTTCATATCAAGAAGAAACAAGAAGAAGTTGATGCAATGCTTACTGAGTATTGTCCTAGTTGTAGGCAAAGGAAGGCCGGTTGTAAATGCAAGAGAGGCAAACATTCAGCAAGAAAAGGTAGAAAGGCCAAAATTTCAGCCATTTGAAGGAGAAGATGGACAATTGTTCTTCATAGCTCAAAGGAGACCTTGGAAGCAAAGACAAGGTATGCCCTATGATCCACTAAATTTTAGTTCACCCTTTCCTGCTACAAACCAAAATTTCTCTGCTTGGAATACTCAGCCAAGGCCTAGTAACCAAAATCTCTGGCAGAACCCACAATGGCCTACTCCACAACCTAGTTTGAACCAGTTGTTGATGAGCAAGATTGCACCCATTATGCAGAGCTATAAAGCTCAACAATCCTGTGTAACATGGGATCAAACACAGGCTGTGGGTGACCTATGGTGAGCTTTAACCTCTAGATTATGGGTTTGTTCCCTTAAAATATTCAATTGGATCTATGACTTTGATGTGGAAAAGGGTTAAAAAGGATCTTTCTAAAAGCAATAAAACTATAAAAAAAAGTATGGTGATGCACCTGAAGTGATGAAAAAATTGGCAATCTAACTCAAAATAGATCTTAGAAAATCTATCCACACAAACCACTTTCAGCAAATTAATCACAAAAATAATTCTAGGAAGGCTAGAAAATATTTCTTTTTTGAAGGAAAAGGTGTTTTTTCACAACATAAAAGGAAAACTCTCCAATTTACATAGCCTAAGACCTATAATTTTCAATTCTATCTAACACGAGCAAGTACAAATGAGACAATGATTTTAAAGGTTCTGATGTAAAACAATATAAAATCTCATCAAATCACTCATAAAAGTTGCATTAATGGAAAGGTAGATACTTGATCAAGCTAAAAAATAAAGGAAATAATTGCATAAGAACAAAGTATAGAACATGTAACCTGCTGTAATCTCTATAAATCTACAATAATGAGTTACAACCCTTTTTTCTCTCAAAGTGTAAAGAGCAAAAATGGTAATAACTAGAAAAACCTAAGTTTTTTTTACAATATATAGTTTACTCTCTCCAAGAGGCCTAGAGAAAATCAACTGCAATCAACTAGCTTTAAAAATAAGCTCTCCAATTTGATCCATGAGGAAACAATGAAAACTGTAAAATTAGGGGCCAAAACTACCCCAAAATGAGTAGAAATAGCTCCAAACTGTGCCTCTCTATGTGTTTGACCAAAAGGTTGACCAAAACTCTCCAATTTGTCCTCCAAACCATGCAAAAAGACCCCAAAGTCTTCAATTAGGTTAACTTCTCCATTTTTGCATGATTTTGCATGTGTCAATGATGTGGAAAAAGAATGAAGTAATTATTTGCATGATTACTCGATTATGAGTTTCAATTTGTCTAATCTCCTTGATTTTACAACTTGTGACAAAATAATAAAGTAATTTATAATGATATTACTTTATTATTTTGTTTACATTATTTATAGTTGTAAAATCATGCAAAAAATGGATAAAAATAAAATAACACCTTATCTCTCCATCTTGGTTTACAAATTTTGCATGATTGCATTATCAATGATGCCAAAAGAAATAGGTCATCATGCATGCAAAAATAAAGAATATTCCTCTCCTTATACCTCCCATGCAATCACTTAGGTCATTACATGCAAATTACATTATGCATCATCAAAAGAATGATAAATGCATTAATACCACCTTATCACTCCATGCAAGAAGAAAAATACATAGTGCAACATATGCAAACAAGGTATAATCAAAACATCCCCTTATCACTTCATCATAGAAGAAAAATACATAGTGCATAGTATGCAAATAAGGTATAAAATATACAACCTTGTCACTCCATCACCATGAATAATCACATCAATACCACCTTTGACTTCATAATACATTCCTTCATAATGCATATCATCATTATATTTGCCCAATCTAAACACATGCATAATAGATATCCTTGTCTATTCCATCTCTAACTTCTCCTTGCATTATTACCTTATCCACCTTCTTTCTCCATGCCTTTATTTTGTTGACTTTAAATGGCACATGCATTTTGAAATGCATAAGGCATATGATGTTTTGACCTTCGACAGGATCTCCATGTTGTATAAGGCACTTCGACCTTTCTTTGTATAGTCGATTATTATGAAAAGGGAACAAACACCTTACCTTGATATGATGAAATTTTTTGAATTTGCAAAAATCAAATGAAGAGGAAAAAGAATTTTGGCCCATGGGCCCCTTGTGCATTATCATTAGGTAACAAGACTTAAAAGTCTTGACCACAGTATGGATAAGGAAATTATTTTAAATTCTTTGAAGTCAAAATAAATTTGAAGAAATCATTCCACCGTCGACCAAAAAGGAACTTGTGAACCCTAAACTCCTCATTTCATTTTGTTATCTCTTGAACTTTCACTCTACAATTTCTTGGGCTTGACGGCTAGGGTTTGATGGTTTTCACACTTTCTTTTGCCAAACTTAGGTACTTTGATCAATTTTCTCTGCATCTTTGGTAAAATGGAAGGTGAGCTCTCTTTGTTAAAAAAATAGACTTTTTCTTTGATCTTTCAGTGATTTTGTCTTCATTCTAACCATGGCTATATGGTCATTTTGGGCATTCTTTAAGTCTATCATTACACTTTCTCACCATGGCTTCTTTGTCTCACTGCATTTTTGTTTTGTTGGCGACTGTATGCATCCATTTCTGAAAGGTTTCAAAATACACACACACAGGCACAGTCTGTGGTTCCTTCATCTTACAAAGGACATAAGGTAAGCCTCCATTTTCCTTTACCAGTTTCATTTCCTTGGACTGTTTCTTTGCATCACTGATATGGGTTTTAAATAAATCAAATGGGTATTTGTTATTTCTTAAAGGAGTCACTCTTTCTAGCTATAGCCATGCTGTATATTCTTTTCTTCGACTTCATTTTCCTCTATAGACCAGAAAGACACAAGGGTTTGAAAAAACAAGATTGAGGGTTTTCATTTTTTTTGAAAGAACAAACAAATTCTCTGGCTATGGCCTGCAACAACATCTTTCTTTGTATTATTATCTTTTTCTGTAGAAATACATCAAGGGTTTTTTAAAAAGAAGTTGAGGGTGTTTTACAAAAAACACCATATGTTATACCTCCTCTGCATCTGTAACTTCTGAAAAAGAATCCTATGAAAAAAATGAAGAATACCATAGGGTTTCGAAAAAATGACATGGGTATTTTTACTCCTTTGAAGATACTCTCTTTCGGCCATGGTTATGCCCTTTCTTTATTCTTCTATATCTACATTTTAATGTGAAACTATGTTAGGCTTCCTTTATCATTTCTCTCTAGTTGTAACTTCAAAATACAAAAAATGTCACATTCTAGTACAAACTGGGCCTCCATTTTGAGTATGCAAAAAGCAAAAAACATATAAAAAACCTTCATTCTTGTTTATAGATATATCTCTTTCTATAACTTTGATGTATGTGAGAAATTGTATCTTTATAAAATTGTGTCTTCTTCTTCTTGCAATTGATACATTTGGAGTAGAAATATATTCCTGTAGCTCTATTTTTCATCTTCCTTTGCATGATATGAACACTTGGAAACTGATTCTTTTATATGCTACCTCCTGTAGCTATGACTGTAACTTCATTGTTGTTCCATTCTAGCATAAAAATGTTATGGATGTATGTTGTTCCATTTTCTTTTATCTCTCTCAAATGTACTTGTACTTCATGATGTTCCACTTCAAGGTTTGCATATGGCTTTATATTGTTGTTTCAATTGACATAAGAATATTGTAGTACAATTGTAACAAGAAAGTATGACTATTCATCAGAACATAGCTGCTCTTTCTTATGCATCAAGCATATGACTGTGTAAACTATATTCCTCCTTTGATGAATACCTGAAACAAAACTATATACTCATGTATGGGGCATCTCTCTTTGTTGTTCTTTTATCTCACTATGGGCTCATGATGACAATACCAAACTATTTGATGGTAGATACTTGCCACTGTCATACCTATTGTTCTTTTATGTTCACTGCATTGACAGGAGTTGTTCTCTTACTATCTTTTTACCATGATAAGATGTGATTTCTTTTGACATAGAGAGTATAATATCTTTTGATGAAATGATACATTGTTCTGCCTCCTTTTACATTGTTGTTCACACATGATGTGGCATATATGTTGTCTCATTATTCAACTGTTCTATCTATGAGGTATACCTGAACAACAATTCATATTTCAATCATAACAAAAAGATGGAAAAATACCTTTTATGACTCTTCTGCTGTCTTTTATATTATGGAAATGCTTGACTAGAATCACTACTCATCCTGTACCATGTGATGAAGCATTTTGAACATGATCTAGTTTGGCCAAGTTGTTTCATGTAGTGGGCATAGTTTATAGTAGCAACTACTCACTTCACTTCTCTTATGATGACTTCACTTTATTTGAAGTGTTGACTATTCAAATTCATAGTACACTCTATAAATTGCAATCTAATGTCCTTCTTTAATGAATAAGAAGGAAGCATGCTAGACTCAACCCTTGTGGGAGCCACATTTTCTCCACATGCTTAAATGTCTTCAAATCCGCAAGATTACTTTTTCTATACCTGCACAGTGAACAAACAAGTTAGCATAAAACATACCTCTTGAAGTTGATTGATCTTTCTCATGATGACCTGATTTATTTTACATGTCTGATTTTGATCCAATCACATCAAATGAATAATGTTTGCAATCTTATATGTCTTTTGATAAAGCATATGAAGAATCTACATATCCGGAGCTTCTAATAGGGCTTTCCTCCAATTTTGCAGGTATACTATCCTGATCAGGAGCAAAACATGAAGACATGAAGATCAAGCAGCCAATCAAGAAGATTAACCTTCAAAAAGGCAATTATGGATATACGTTTTCCTCATATGTTCCTTTCTTTTCCTTTTATCCATAGATGTATAGCTTGCACAATGTTTGCATTGCTCAATTTAGTCACTCCCACGGCTTGTGTGGGACACATTTAAACATTTCTTTGAATATGATCAGTTACTTTACCTTATGCAAATGATTTATGTATGTTTACTTTTTTGAATCAAATGCATAGGATAGAATAACTGAATCTGATAAGAAACATATGTTCAAAACGTGTTAATGAAATGACAGTCTAGAAATACCTTTCCTTCACACTGAATTGTGATTATTTGAATAATTCAATCACATCATAAATGAAAGATAAAACCAGTTAGATACCTCCTGTCATTCATTAACTATCTGATCTCTTGTCATCAGATAAACTTCACTTTTTAGGATTATTTGACAGTTCTGATTGGACTGTCAGATTATCCTGATAAATGATCTTTGTTGTTATCTTGCCAAGACATCATACATTCAACTGATTGATTATACACTTAATATTTTCTTTATTCCTTTTGTAACAACTGTAAACCTTGCCTAACTAAATTAGGTGTGAACATAATTTAGTGACATTTCTACCAACCTGTCAGGGGTGTTTTCCTGCTAAACAAAACAGAACCAGTAGCCTTGCAATTCCATTAGGCACATGAGTCTTTTTCTGCCTAAAACTCTGAAAAAATTCTAAAACTCAAATTGATAGAAAACTACAGCAGCAAAACATAACTGAAATTGAAACTATTCTAACCTGTTTAAGACATGGCAAGAAAAATGTGCATCTGCACTTCTTGGAAAATGAAATGTTGAACTGAAATCCTACTCTACCCTACACTACCCAGTCATGGTTATTGGTCAAACAAATCCATTAACTGGATTTGTAAAATAAGTCCCCTTTCTGATTAAGGACTTGGATGTTTTGCAAGTTGTTTTCCTACTGATAAGATATGACTCAGAAGGACATACCTTATAGAGTGCTACAAAATTCTCTAAAGAATGAAAACAAAATCATTCACCATCTGAATCTAATCACTATTACTTCTATCATGAGGTGAAAAGATGATCTGATTCTACTGTTTGAGGGCTGCAATATGCTATTTGGGTACAACAGAAATCTGTATCTCCCTCTTAATCTCTTTGTCAGCTAAATCCTTGATTGGACACTCTCTTGCAATGATGAACTTTCTGCTCATACTCCTGGTTTTCTTATTGAGATTTGATGTCCTATTTTTTGTTACAATTTTAACCTGATTTGAAAAAGTTAGTTCACAGAAATGGAATGAAGTAGTATTTGCCTCTTTGTCCTTAATATGCTGATCACATACTGTTGGTTCATATGATACTACCTTATTGTCAATGTTAGCACAAAACATTTCTATGATACCTAAAAACATGCTCTCATCTAACTGATAATCTTGCACTGAAACTATATGAATTTCATCCCATTGCTGCTCAATACTTTTACATTGCATGATAGCCTTCCATGTCAATTCCTTCTCCATGGTTAATGAATCATCTTCTTCTGTTAGGATAGCCAATAACTCATCAAAACTATCAGATCTTTGAAGGATTGTAGGAACAGTTGATAGAATAGTTGATTCATGCTCCAAACTCCTAGTGTTGTCATGTATTTTAATCTCTCCATCCTTTAAACAAGACTATCCTCATTTTGTTCTTGGTAAACCAGCAAACCGTCACAATTACTTGCATCTTCCTATTGTTTTGTTATTTCTACCTATGGTATGAGCTCTTCATTTGGCTCAACAAAACCAGGAAGCTGATCAAACAAATAAACTATTTCTTCCTCCTCGCACGGGACTTTCTCCAATGGAACTTGGGCATTCTATCTTTGCAACAAAAGACTTTCACCTTGTGACCTCTGTACTCTACTTTCATTCATTTTATAAATAGCATTAGAAAACTTTTCAAATGAACTAAAATGCAAAGGATTGAGTGCCAAATGTGAAACAACATCCTCTTCATACGCATTATGCTCATTTTCAGCTAGGGACATAGTAAAAATAGTAGCAACCTCTTGCTCCACATCTAATTTTTCTGATTTGGTGGGACAAGAAGGACTGCAAGAAACTTCATCTACTGTGTTGAAACTTGGAATCTTGATTGGTTCAGATTTTACCAGATCTTTCCCTTCCTGATTTTGGATTGGTATGGGAGGGGAATCCTTAATAAGACTTGACATTTTATAATCAGGATATTTGGTCCAAGAAGGCTGCCAAGTTGCTCAAGGCTGTGATGACTTGGTTCAGGTACATGATGTAACTGATACTGAGCACTAATAGATTGATTTTGAATGCAAATAGGCTCCTAATTAAAATTAGAACTTCTGAAACTTGGAATTTGATACCTACTAACCTCATTTTGAATAGGCTGATCTGGAATGAATGCAGCTATCTGGATTACTTGCCTTTGTACTTGTGCAAGCAAAAAATTCATATGCCCTTCTTTTACTGCTATCTCCCTTCTGAGACCTTCTTCAAACTGTATCCTTTGTGCCTCCAACTCTTGCTCATGAAGATAGGCTTGATAATCCATCTCTTCCTATTGCTGCTCATACTCTTGTTGCTTCTTGATTTCTTTTATTTGTTTATTGATTTCTAGCAACGCGCTATTGAGATCAAGTGACATACACTTTATGCTTGCAATCGCCTCTGTTGCATACTCTTAAAGCTAATTTGGTTTAAGTATAGGCTACCAACAAGGCCGAACTAGGGTGGGTTGGAGGTAAGAGTACTGTGCATGCTGATATACTGCTATTGCATGGTTGTTTGGGATAAAACTAATAGCATGGCTGATCTGATATGGCTGATAAGATGGTAGATTAGTAGTATTTTCATGATATGATGGATGATATGACATGTTTCATGAAGGATAGACATGTTTACTCATTCAAAAGCTGGATAACAACCGAAACCTGATTTTGTGAAATTCTTCTCATAGGCTGCAAAAATTTGATCTATTCAAACCAGAAAGTTAGAGTCACCTGGTACTTGAAAATAAACCTCTAAAAGGCTACAAAATTTTCTATTCATACCAAAACAAGAAATATAATAAGTTCTTTTTGAACTGAAAATCAGTTCAAAGTCCCACCAGATGTGCCAAAAATAGTTGACGAGCAAGATTGCACCCATTATGCAGAGCTATGAAGCTCAACAATCTTGTGTAACATGGGATCAAACTTAGGCTATGGGTGACCTATGGTGCACTTGAACCTCTAGATTATAGGCTGGTTCCCTTAAAATATTCAATTAGATCTATGACTTTGATATGCAAAAGGGTTAAAAATAATCTTTCTAAAAGTAATAAAACTGTAAAAAAAATATGGTGATGCACTTGAAAGTGATGAAAAAATTGGCAAGCTAACTCACAATAGATCTTAGAAAATCTATCCACATAAACCACTTTCACCAAATTGATCAAAAAAATAATTCTAAGGAAGGCTGGAAAATATTTCTTTTTTGAACGAAAAGGGGTTTTTCACATCATTAAAGGAAAACTCTCCAATTTGCATAGCCTAAGACCTATAATTTTCAATGCTATCTAATGCATGCAAGTACAAATGAGACAATAATTTTAAAGGTTCTGATGTAAAACACAATAAAATCTCATCAAATCACTCATAAAAGCTACATTAATGGAAAGGTAGATACTTGATCAAGCTAAAAAATAAAGGAAATAATTACATAAAAACAAAGTATAGAACCTAAAACCTATTGTAATCTCTATAAATTTGCAATAATGAGTTACAAAACCTTTTCTCTCTCTCAAAGTGTAAAGAGCAAAAAAGGAAAGAACTAGAAAAACCTAAGTTTTTCTTACAATATATAGTTTGCTCTCTTCAAGAGGCTTAGAAAAAATCAACTGTAGTCAACTACCTCTAAAAATAAGCTCTCCACTTTGATCCACAAGAAAACAATGAAAACCCTAAAATTAAGGGCCAAAACTGCCTCAAAATGAGAAAAATAGCTCTAAACTGCTCCTCTCTATGTGTTTGACCAAAAGGTTGACCAAATCTCTTCAATTTGTCCTCCAAACCATGCAAAAACACCGCAAAGTCTTTACTTAACTTAACTTCTCCATTTTTGCATGTTTTTTCATGTGTCAATGATGTGGAAAAAGAATAAAGTAATTATTTGCATGATTACTCTATTATGAGTTTCAATTTGTCTAATCTCTTTGATTTTAAAACTTGTGACAAAATAATAAAGTAATTTACAATGATATTACTTTATTATTTTGTTTACATTATTTATAGTTGTAAAATCATGCAAAAAATGGATAAAACTAAAATAACACCTTACCTCTCCATCTTGGTTTACAAATTTTGCATGATTGCATTATCAATAATGCCAAAAGAAATAGGTCATCATGAATGCAGAAATAAAGAATATTCCTCTCCTTATACCTCCCATGCAATCACTTAGGTCATTACATGCAAGTTACATTATGCATCATCAAAAGAATGATAAATGCATTAATACCACCTTATCACTCAATGCAAGAAGAAAAATACATAGTGCAACATATGCAAACAAGGTATAATCAAAACATCCCTTTATCACTCCAGCATAGAAGAAAAATACATAGTGATAGTATGCAAATAAGGTATAAAATATACCACCTTATCACTCCATCACCATGAATAATCACATCAATACCACCTTTGACTTCATAATACATTCCTTCATAATGCATATCATCATTATATTTGTCCAATATAAACACATGCATAATAGATATCTTGTCTATTCCATCTATGACTTCTTGCATTATTACCTTATCCACCTTATTTCTCCATGCCTTTATTTTGTTGACTTTAAATGGCACATGCATTTTGAAATGCATAAGGCATATGGTGTTTTGATCTTTGACTTGATCTCCATGTTGTATAAGGCACTTCGACATTTCTTTGTATAGTCGATTATTATGAAAAAGGAACAAACACCTTACCTTGATATGATTATATTTTTTGACTTTGCAAAAATCAAATGAAAGGAAAAAAGAAGTTTGGCCCATGGGCCCCCTGTGCATTATCATTAGGTAACAAGACTTAAAAGTCTTGACCACAGTATGGATAAACCAATGATTTTTAATTCTTTGAAGTCAAAAGAAATCTGAAGAAATCATTCCACCGTCGACCACAAAGGAACTTGTGAACCCTAAACTCCTCATTTTATTTTGTTATCTTTTGAACTTTCACACTACAATTTCTTGGGCTTGCTGGTTAGGGTTTGATGGTTTTCACACTTTCTTCTACCAAACTTGGGTTCTTTCGTCAATTTTCTCTACATCTTGGGTAAAAATGGAAGGTGAGCTCTCTGTGTTAAAAAAATAGACTTTTTCTTTGATCTTTCTGTGATTTTGTCTTCATTCTGGCTGCGGCTATATCGTCGTTCTGGGCATTCTTTAAGTGTATCATTACACTTTCTCACCATGGCTTCTTTATCTCATTGCATTTTTGTTTGGTTGGCAACTGTATTCGTCCATTTCTAAGAGGTTTTAAAATACACACATACAGGTAGGGCCTGTGGTTCCTTCATCTTACAAAGGACATAAGGTAAGCCTCCATTTGCCTTTACCACTTTCATTTCCTCGGACTATTTCTTTGCATCATTAATATGGGTTTTAAATAAATGAAATGAGTATTTGTTATTTCTGGAAGGAATGACTCTTTCTGGGTACAACCATGCTGTATATTCTTTTCTTCGACTTCATTTTCCTTTGCAGACCAAAAAAAACACAAGGGTTTGAGAAAAGAAGATTAAGGGTTTTCATTTTTTTGAAAGAACAAACAACTTCTCTGGCTACGGCCTGCAACATCATCTTTCTCGGTATTAATTTCTTTTTCTGTAGAAATACATCGAGGGTTTATGAAAAAGAAGTTGAGGGTTTTTTACAAAAAACACCATATGTTATACCTCCTGTGCATCTATAACTTCTGAAAAAGAATCCTCTATGATGAGTGCCAAGTAGCACCCATGAAATACACCTTTTTACCCCTCTTTTTCTTCCTTCTTATTCCATTGACCTGATGACTGCACCAAAATAGGTTGACAAGATTGTTCTAATGATGGTTAATAAGAGATGAATTACTTAGAATCATGATTTTTGATTGATGGACTAGTGTGCATTGAATTGATGGAAATATGCAGAAATCTTCTCTTTTTGAATCAACAGGTATAGGTGTTTGGGTAGACAATTTTTGTGCATCACCGGAGCCGACATCCGAATGCCACGACTAAACTCCAATGTTTTCCAGATTGATTGGAGAGATTTTGGGATAAGGAGGTGAATCATCTCCAGAACTGGACTGAAGTCTTAGCATCTCTAAAGCTAAACGAGAAGGTCACAATCATATCTCTAGAGCTACAAACAGAAACATACATCTCAGACTCCTTTTTAGAATAGTGGAGATTTCCAACGCAGCTGTCAGTTGAACACTTCTAGTAGTGATCGGGATGCCTTTGAGGTTACTCAAATCATCACCTGGGTAATTGAGGGAAGACCATAGTTAACTGCTAGAAGTTTTATCTCTTTTTGATTTTGCATGAGTTATTGATAAACTGATTTAAATACCTATATTTTAGGGCCTCACTGCCCAAGTGTATTTAAAACTAAGACTCATATTTAGTATGGACTGTTGTTCCACTAAGTCTATTTTAATTGCATGGATATTCATTCTGTAGTTAGACAGTTAGTAGAATAAAGAGATTGATGTTATCTCATAGAGGAAATAGTAGAATAGAGTAAGTGATATCTCATCACAAATCTAGATATAAACTTACAGAAGTAGCAGCAAAAGGGGACAACAATTATTTTTTTATTTTTGTAATCTTAGTTCGACATAAACATTTTTTGAATACAAAGATGATGGAATTTCACTGGAATTGAATAGTGATATTATCTTCTTGTGTTGATTCTTTACTTTAGTCTTCAGCCCTAAGGGTGTGGAGCAATGGCCCACTCTCACCACCAAGGCAGAAGGCTAGTACTATGTTTTTTGTTATTTCATATTCTATTTAAGGAGATAGTTATTGTTTTCATAGATAGATGCATGTTTCAGTTGAAAGGAATAATATAGATTTACTTTAAAGCAAATTCACTATTTAGTTTTGTTTTCAATATTCTTAGAATTCATTTCATAGCAGATAGATCAGTAATGTTAAGTTTCTTTAATCAGTAAAGGTCAATAGTGTTAGTTAGATAAAGCTGGAAACTATAGGATTCCTAATTGTAGATAGCCATGGACACAGCCCTAGATTTGACACTTGAAATATGATTAAATGATAAGGTACAATGACCCTTGTCACTCTGAAAAAATGAAGAAAACCATAGGGTTTCAAAAAAATTACATGGGTATTTTTACTCCTTTGAAGAAACTCTCTTTCGACCATGGTTATGCTCTTTCTTTGTTCTTCTGTATCTGCATTTTAATGTGAAAATCCTATATGAGTTACTCTGTGTTGAGCTTCCTTTATCAATTCTCTCTAGTTGTAACTTCAAAATACAAAAAATGTCACATTCTAGTAGAAACTGGGCCTCCATTTTGAGTATGCAGAAAGCAAAAAACATATAAAAAACCTTCATTCTTGTTTACAAATATATCTCTTTCTATAACTTTGATGTATAAGAGAAATTGTATCTTTATAAAACCACGTCTTCTTCTTCTTGCAATTGATACATTTGGAGTAGCAATATATTCTTGTAGCTATATTTTTCCTCTTCCTTTGCATGATATGAACACTTAGAAACTGGTTCTTTTATATGCTACCTCCTGTAGCTATGACTATAACTTCATTGTTGTTCCATTCTAGAATAAAAATGTTATGGATATATGTTGTTCCATTTTCTTTTATCTCGATCAAATGTACTTTTACTTCATGATGTTCCACTTCAAGATTTGCATATGGCTTTGTATTGTTGTTTCAATTGACATAAGAATATTGTAGTACAATTGTAACAAGAAAGTATGATTGTTCATCATAACATAACTTCTCTTTCTTATGCATCAATCATATGACTGTGTAAACTATATTCCACCTTTGATGAATACCTAAAACATAATTGTATACTCCTGTTTGGGGCATCTCTCTTTGTTGTTCTTTTATCTCACTATGGGCTCATGATGACAATACAAATCTATTTGATGGTAGATACTTGCCACTGTCATACCTATTGTTATTTTATGTTCATCGCATTGACACAAGTTGTTCTCTTACTGTCTTTTTACCATGATAAGATGTGATTTCTTTTGACACAGAGAGCATAATATCTTATGATGAAATGATACATTGTTTTGTCTCCTTTTACATTACCATTTCAAATGGATTCACACATGATGTGGCATTTGCGTTGTCTCATTATTCAACTGCTCTATCTATGAGGTATATCTGAACAACAATTCATATTTCAATCATAACAAAAAGATGGAAAAATACCTTTTATGACTGTTCTCCTGTCCTTTGCATAGTGACAACTCTTGACTAGAATCACTGCTCATCATGTAGCATGTGATGAAGCATTTTGAACATGATCTGGTTTTGACAAGCTATTTCATGTAGTGGGCATAGTTTATAGGAGCAACTTCTCACTTCACTTCTCTTATGATGACTTCACTTTATTTGAAGTGTTGATTATTCCAATACATAGTACACTATGTTTATTGCAATCTGATGTCCTTTAATGAATAAGAAGGAAGCATGTTGGGCTCAACCCTTGTGGGAGCCACATTTTTTCCACATGCTTAAATGTCTTCAAACTAGCAACATTACTTTTCCTATACCTGCACAGTGAACAAACAAGTTAGCATAAAACATACCTCTTGAAGTTGATTGATCTTTCTCGTGATGACCGGATTTATTGTACCTTTCTGATTTTGATCCAATCACATCAAATGAATAATGTTTGCAAGATTATATGTCTGATGATAAAGCATATGAAGAATCTCCATATCCGGAGCTTCTAACAAAGGTTTCCTCCAATTTTGTAGGTACACTGTCCTGATCAAGAGAAAAAGATGAAGACATGAAGATCAAGCAGCCAATCAAGAAGATCAACTTTCAAAAAGGCAATGATGGATATACATTTTCCTCATATGTTCCTTTCTTTTCCTTTTATCCACAGATGTATAGCTTACACAATGTTTGCATTTCTCAGTTTAGTCACTCCCATGGCTTGTGTGGGACACATTTAAACATGTCTTTGAATATGATCAGTTACTTTACCTTATGCAAATGATTTTTGTATGTTTACTTTTTTGAATCAAATGCATAGGATAGAATAACTGAATCTGATATGAAACATATGTTCAAAACATGTTAATGAAATGATAGTCTATAAATACCTTTCCTTCACACTGAATTGTGATTACTTGAATAATTCAGTCACATCATAACTGAATGGTAAAACCAGTTAGATACCTCCTATCATTCATTGACTATTTGATCTCTTGTTATCAGATAAACTTCATTTGTTAGGATGGTTTGATAGTTTTGATTGGACTGTCAGATTATCTAGACAAATGATCTTTGTTGTTCTCTTGCCAAGACATCATACATTCAACTAATTGATTATACACTTAAAATTATCTTTTATTCCTTTTGTAACAACTGCAAACCTTGCCTAACTAAATTAAGTGTGAACATAATTTAGTAACATTTCTGGTGACCTCTCAGGGGTGTTTGCCTGCTAAACAAAATAGAACCAGTAGCCTTGCAATTCCTTTGGGCACATGAGTCTTTTTCTGCCTCAAAATTTGAAAAACTTTTGAAACTCAAACTAATAGAAAACTACAGTAGCAAAACAAAACTGAAATTGAAACTATTCTAACCTATTTAAGACATGACTAGGAAAATGTACATCTGCACTTCTTGAAAAATGAAATACTAAATTGAAATCCTTCTCTACCCTACACTAACTAGTCATGGTTATTGGTCAAACAAATCCATTAACTGGCTTTGTAAAATAGGTTCCCTTTCTGATTAAGGAAGGATGTTCTGCAAGCTATTTTTCTACTGATAAGATATGACTCACAAGGACATACATTATTTCTCTGAAGAATGAAAACAAAATCATTCACCATCTGAATCTGATCACTATTACTTCTATGATGAGGTAAAAATATGATTTGATTCTACTATTTTAGGGCTGCAATCTACTATTTGGGTACAACAGAAATCTGTATCTCCCTCTTAATCTCTTTGTTAGCTAAATCCCTGATTGGACACTCTCTTGCAATGATAAACTTTCTACGCATACTCCTAGTTTTCTTATTGAGATCTACTGTCCTATTTTCAGTTACAATGTTCTTAGAAATGGAATGAAGTAATATTTGCCTCTTTGTCCTAAATATGCTAATCACATACTGTTGGTTGATATGATACTATCTTATCATCAATTTTAGCACAAAAAATTTCTATGATACCTGAAAACATGCTCTCATCTAACTGATAATCTTGCATTAAAACCATATGACTTTCATCCCTCTAGTGCTCAATACTTTTACCTTGCATGATAGCCTGCCATGTCAATTCCTTCTCCATGGTTAATGAATCATCTTCCTCTATTAGGACAGCCAATAACTCATAAAAACTATCAGATCTTTGAAGGTTTTTAGGAATAGCTGATAGAATAGTTGATTCAAGCTCCAAACTCCTAGTGTTCTCATGTATTTTAATCTCTCCATCCTTTTAATCAAGACTATCCTCAGTCTATTTTTGGTAAACTAGCAAACTGTCACAATTACTTGCATCTTTCTATTGTTCTGTTATTTCTGCCTATGGTATGAGCTCTTCATCTAGCTCAACAAAACCAGGAAGCTGATCAAACAAAGAAACCATTTCTTCCTCCTCTCATGAGGCTTTCTCCAATGGAACTTGGGCATTCTATCTTTGCAACAGAAGACTTTCACCTTGTGACCTATGTACTCTGCTTTCATTCATTTTATAAACAACATTAGAAAACTTTTCAAATGAATCAAAATGCAAAGAATTGAGTGACAAATTTGAACCAGCATCCTCTTCATATGCATTATGCTCATTTTTAGCTGGGGACACAGTAAAAATAGTAGCAACCTCTTTCTCCACATCTGATTTTTCTGATTTAGTTGGACAAGAAGGACTACAAAAACTTTAGCTACTAGATTGAAACTTGGAATCTTGATTGGTTCAGATTTTACCAGCTCTTCCCCTTCCTAATTTTGGATTGGTATGGGAGGGGAAGCCATAATAAGATTTGGCATTTTATAATTAGGTTATTTGGTCCAAGAGGGCTGCCACAATTGTTCAAGGCTCTGATGACATGGTTCAGGTACTTGATGTGACTGATACTAAGGACTAATAGACTAATTTTGAATGCAAACAGGCTCCTGATTAAAATTAGAACTTCTAAAACTTGGAATTTGATATCTACTAACCTCAATTTGAACAGGCTGGTACAGAATGAATGTAGTTGTCTAGATTGCTTACCTTTGTACTTGTGCAAGCAAAAACTTCATCTACCCTTCTTTTGCTGCTATCTCCCTTCTGAGACTTTCTTTAAACTATATCTATTATGCCTCCAACTCCTGCTCATGAAGATAGGCTTGATAATCCATCTCTTCCTGTTGTTGCTCATACTCTTGCTGCTTCTTGATTTCTTTTATCTATTTATTAATTTCTAGCAATGCATTATTGAGATCAAGCGACATACTCTTTATGCTTGCAATCTCCTCCTTTGCACACTCTTGAAGCTGATTTTGTTTATGTATAGGCTACCAACAAGGTTGAACTGGGGTGGGTGGGAGGTAAGAGTATTGTGCATGCTGATATACTGTTGTTGCATGGTTGTTTGGGATAAAACCAATAGCATGGCTGATCTGATATGGACGAGAAGATGGTGAATTATCAGCATTTTCATGATACAATGGATGATATGACATTTTTCTATGAAGGATAGACATGTTTACTCATTCAAAAGCTGTCTAACAACTGAAACCTGATTTTGTGAAAGTCTTCTCATAGTTTGCAAAAATCTGATCTATTCAAACCAGAAACTTAGAGTCACCAAGTACTTAAAAATAAACCTCTAAAAGGCTGTAAAATATGTTAGTCATACCAAAACAACAGATATAATAAGTTCTCTTTGAACTAAAAATTAGTTCAAAGTCCCACCAGACGTGCCAAAAATTGTTGACGAGTAGGATTGCACCTGTTATGCAGAGCTATGAAGCTCAACAATCCTATGTAACATGGGATCAAACTTAGCTGTGTGTGACCTATGGTGAGCTTGAAGCTCCAGATTATGGGTTGGTTCCCTTAAAATATTCAATTGGATCTATGACTTTGATGTGGAAAAGGGTTAAAAAGGATCTTTCTAAAAGCAATACAACTGTAAAAAAAGTATGGTGATGCACCTGAAAGTGATGAAAAAATTGGCAATCTAACTCATAATAGATCTTAGAAAATCTATCCACACAAACCACTTTCACCAAAGTGATCACAAAAATAATTCTAAGGCTGGAAAATATTTCTTTTTTGAAGGAAAAGGGATTTTTCACAACATACAAGGAAAACTCTCGAATTTGCATAGCCTAAGACCTGTAATTTTCAATGCTATCTAACACATGCAAGTACAAATGAGACAATAATTTTAAAGGTTCTGATGTAAAACACAATAAAATTGCATCAAATCACTCATAAAAGTTGCATTAATGGAAAGGTAGATACTTGATCAATCTAAAATATAAAGGAAATAATTGCATAAAAACAAAATATAAAACATGTAACCTATTGTAATCTCTATAAATTTGTAATAATGAGTTACAAAACCTTTTCTCTCTCTCAAAGTGTAAAGAGTAAAAAAGGCAAGAACTAGAAAAACCTAAGTTTTCCTTACAATATATAGTTTGCTCTATCCAAGAGGCCTAGAAAAAATCAACTGTATTCAACTGCCTCTAAAAACAAGCTCTCCAATTTGATCCATGAGCAAACAATGAAAACCCTAAAATTAAGGGCCAAAACTACCCCAAAATGAGTAAAAATAGCTCCAAACTGCTCCTCTCTATGTGTTTGACCAAAAGGTTGACCAAAACTCTCTAATTTGTCCTCTAAACCATGCAAAAAGACCCCAAACTCTTCAATTAGCTTAACTTCTCCATTTTTCCATGATTTTCAATGTGTCAATTATGTGGAAAAAAATAAAGTAATTATTTGCATGATTACTCTATTATGAGTTTCAATTTGTCTAATCTCCTTGATTTTACAACTTGTGACAAAATAATAAAGTAATTTATAATGATATTACTTTATTATTTTGTTTACATTATTTATAGTTGTAAAATCATGCAAAAAATGGATAAAAATAAAATAACACATTATCTCTCCATCTTGGTTTACAAATTTTGCATGATTGCATTATCAATGATGCCAAAAGAAATAGGTCACCATGCATGTAAAAATAAAGAATATTCCTCTCCTTATACCTCCCATGCAATCACTTAGGTCATTACATGCAAACTACATTATGCATCATCAAAAGAATGATAAATGCATTAATACCACCTTATCACTCCATACAAGAAGAAAAATACATAGTGCAAAATATGCAAACAAGGTATAATCAAAACATCCCCTTATCACTCCATCATAGAAGAGAAATACATAGTGCATAGTATGCAAATAAGGTATAAAATATACCACCTTATCACTCCGTCACCATGAATAATCACATCAATACCACCTTTGACTTCATAATACATTCCTTCATAATGCATATCATCATTATACTTGCCCAATGTAAACACATGCATAATAGATATCTTGTCTATTCCATCTCTGACTTCTCCTTGCATTATTACCTTATTCACCTTATTTCTCCATACCTTTATTTTGTTGACTTTAAATGCCACATACATTTTGAAATGCATAAGGTATATGGTATTTCAACCTTCAACTTGATCTCCATGTTGTATAAGGCCCTTTGACCTTTCTTTGTATAGTTGATTATTATGAAAAAGGAACAAACACCTTACCTTGATATGATTAGATTTTTTGACTTTGCAAAAATCAAATGAAAAGGAAAAAAAAGTTTGGCCCACGGGCCCCCTATGCATTATCATTAGGTGAAAACACTTAAAAGTCTTGACCACAGTATGGATAAGGCAATGATTTTTAATTCTTTGAAGTCAAAAGAAATCTGAAGAAATCATTCCACTGTCAACCAAAAAGGAACATGTGAACCCTAAACTCCTCATTTCATTTTGTTATCTCTTGAAATTTCACTCTGCAATTTCTTGGGCTTGTTGGCTAGGGTTTGATGGTTTTCACACTTTCTTCTACCAAACTTGGGTTCTTTGGTCGATTTTCTCTGCATCTCTGGTAAAAATGGAAGGTGAGCTCTCTCTGTTAAAAAAAATAGACTTTTTCTTTGATCTTTCTATGATTTTGTCTTCATTCTGGCCATGGCTATATGGTCATTCTAGGCATTCTTTAAGTCTATCATTACACTTTCTTACCATGGCTTCTTTGTCTCACTGCATTTTTTGTTTGGTTGGTGACTGTATCCATCCATTTCTGAGAGGTTACAAAATACACACATATAGGCACGGTCTGTGGTTCCTTCATCTTGCAAAGGGCATAAGGTAAGCCTCCATTTGCCTTTACCACTTTCATTTCCTTGGACTGTGTCTTTACATCACTGATATGGGTTTTAAAGAAATGAAATGGGTATTTGTTATTTCTTGAAGGAATGACTCTTTCTAGCTACGGTCATGCTGTATATTCTTTTCTTCGAGCTCATTTTCCTCTGCAGACTAGAAAAACACAAGGGTTTGAAAAAAGAAGATTGAGGGTGTTCATTTTTTGAAAGAACTAACAACTTCTCTGGTGATGGCCAGCAACAGCATCTTTCCCTGTATTATTTTCCTTTTCTATAGAAATACATCAAGGGTTTTTGAAAAAGAAGTTGAGGGTTTTATACAAAAAACACCATATGTTATACTTCCTCTGCATCTGTAACTTCTAAAAAAGAATCCTCTAAAAAAAATGAAGAAAACCATAAGATTTCAAAAAAATGACATGGGTATTTTTACTCCTTCGAAGAAACTCTCTTTCGGCCATGGTTATGCTATTTCTTTGTTCTTTTGTATCTGTAATTTAATGTGAAAACCCTATATGGGTTACTCTGTGTTAGGCTTCCTTTATGATTTCTCTCTGGTTGTAACTTCAAAAAACAAAAGATGATAAGGGTTTAAAAAAATGTCACATTCTGGTACAAACTGGGACTCCATTTTGAGTAGCAGAAACCAAAAAACATACAAAAAAACTTCATTCTTGTTTATAGATATAACTCTTTCTGTAACTTTGATGTATGCAAGAAATTGTATCTTTATAAAACTGTGTCTTCTTCTTCTTGCAATTGATACATTTGGAGTAGTAATACATTCCTGTTGCTCTATTTTTCCTCTTCCTTTGCATGATATGAACACTCAGAAATTGATTCTTTTATATGCTAATGACTGTAACTTTAGTGTTGTTCCATTCTAGCATAAAAATGTTATGGCTATATGCTGTTCCATTTTCTTTTATCTCTGTCAAATATACTTTTACTTCATGTTGTTCCACTTCAAGCTTTGCATATGGCTTTGTATTGTTATTTCAATTGACATAAAATATTGTAGTACAATTGTAACAAGAAAGTATGACTGTTCATCATAACATAGCTGCTCTTTCTTATGCATCAACCATATGACTATGTAAACTACATTCTTCCTTTGATGAATACCTAAGACAAAACTTTATACGTTTGTGTGGGGCATCTCTCTTTGTTCTTTTATCTCACTATGGGCTCACGATGACAATACAAAACTATGTGATAGTAGATACTTGTCACTGTCATACCTATAGTTCTTTTATGTTCACTGCATTGATAGGAGTTGTTCTATTACTGTCTTTTTACCATGATAAGATGTGATTTCTTTTGACACGGAGAGCATAATATCTTATGATGAAATGATACATTGTTCTGTCTCCTTTTACATTGTTGTTCCAAATGGATTCACACATGATGTGGCATATATGTTGTCTCATTATTCAACTATTCTATGTATGAGGTATACCTGAACAACAATTCATATTTCAATCATAACAAAAAGATGGTAAAATACCTTGAATGACTGTTCTCTTGTCCTTTTCATATTGACAACTCTTGACTAGAGTCACTGCTTGTTCTGTAGCATGTGATGAAGCATTTTGAACATGATCTAGTTTTGACAAGTTGTTTCATGTAGTGGACATAGTTTATAGGAGCAACTGCTCACTTCACTTCTCTTATGATGACTTCACTTTATTTGAAGTGTTGACTATTCCAATGCATAGTACACTCTGTTTATTGCAATCTAATGTCCTTTAATGAATAAGAAGGAAGCATGCTGGTCTCAACCCTTGTGGGAGCCATATTTTCTCCACATGCTTAAATGTCTTCAAATCAGCAACATTATTTTTCCTATACCTGCACAGTGAACAAACAAGTTAGCATAAAACATACCTCTTGAAGTTGATTGATCTTTCTCATGATGACCTGATTTATTGTACATGTCTAATTTTGATCCAATCACATCAAATGAATAATGTTTGCAAGCTTATATGTCTATTGATAAAGTATATAAAGAATCTGCATATCTAGAGCTTCTAACAGGGCTTTCCTCCAATTTTGTAGGTACACCGTCCTGATCAAGAGAAAAAGATGAAGACATGAAGATCAAGTAGCCAATCAAGAAGATAAACATTCAAAAAGGCAATGATGGATATACATTTTCCTCATATGTTCCTTTCTTTTCCTTTTATCCATAGATGTATATCTTGCACAACGTTTACATTGCTGCTCAGTTTAGTCACTCCCACGGCTTGTGTGGGACACATTTAAATATTTCTTTGAATATGATTAGTTACTTTACCTTATGCAAATGATTTATGTATGTTTACTTTTTTGAATCAAATGCATAGGATAGAATAATTGAATCTGATATGAAACATATGTTCAAAACATGTTAATGAAATGACAGTCTATAAATACCTTTCCTTCACACCGAATTGTGATTACTTGAATAATTCAATCACATCATAACTGAAAGATAAAACTAGTTACATACCTCCTATCATTCATTCACTATCTGATCTCTTTTCATCAGATAAACTTCACTTGTTAGGATAACTTGATTGTTTTGATTAGACTGTTAGATTATCCTAACAAATTATCTTTGTTGTTCTCTTGCCAAGACATCATACATTCAACTGATTGATTATACACTTAAAAAAAAATTTATTCCTTTTGTAACAACTACGAACCCTGCCTAACTAAATTAGGTGTGAACATAATTTAGTAACACCAACATCAGCCAAACCCATGGCTCCAACAAGGTTTTCAAGGTTCCAACTATAATCCCTAGTGGCCTACATAGCAACCTCAATGGTAGCCTCAATGGAACAAGAACCAACAATGGCAACAAAATGTAAATTACCAGCAACCTATGGTTCCATCTCAACCACAACAGCCATCCATAATGCCTCCATCAGCACCTCAAAATCCACCTCCTAGACCTACTCAAATCCCTGTCCAACCTGTACCTAACCCTAACAACAAGCCTGTTCAACAGGCTTACACTAACGAGGTGATGCAATATCCCACCTATGGGGTAGAAGTGAGTAATGTTCATCTTAGATCAATGAAGCAACTTGCAAGCCCTTCATCCCCCCAAATTATAGAACTTGAAGATGAAGAACCCATAGAGGAAGCCTCAGATAAACCACCTTTGGAACCTAAACCAACTTAGGAACCTCAAACCATTTCACATCCTAAGCCTCCTTTCCCTGAACGCTTGGCTATCTAGAAACAACTAGCACAGTCTGAAAAAGACCTCATAGGCCAGTTGCAAGATATAGCTTGCATAAAGATTCCTTTAATTAAAGCCATCAAAGATATTCCCATCTATACTAAGACTATTAGAGATCTCTACATAAAGAAACCAGGAAGGAAGAGGATAGACCCAAAGACACTTCATGTTTTGGGTAACCTTGCTAACATAATTTTGGGGAATATAACTTTTCCCAAATATACAGATCTCGGTAGTCTAGTAGTGGATGTCAAAAGCAATGGGACTCTGATTAAGAATACTTTGATAGATTTAGGTGTTGCAATTAATGTAATGACTAAGGAGACAATGCAGATACTCTAGTTGAACAACCTTAGGCCTACTCAGATAGTTTTGTAGTTAGCTGATAGGTCCACAGTTAAGCCTGAAGGAGTCATTGAGGACTTGGTAATTGCATTAGATTCCTAGGAATACCCTACTAATTTCACAGTCCTATAGCCCAAGGTTAATCTTGTTGGTTATCCTCTTACACTAGGTAGACCATGGCTTGCTACTGCTGATGCATTTATAGATTGTAGGTATGGTAACATGATCATATCCAATGGGACTGTGACCAAGAAATTGGTTTTATACCCACCAGCCCAACCTTACCATGAGCTTAAGTACACCATCTGGCCTACCCTGGAAGATGAGGACAACTATTCCTTGCAAACCTTAATGACTATTGAGCACAACCCCTTACTAGATATTCAAGGTGAAGATGAGTTGATTGCTCACATTGTACAAAATGACTGTGGAAGGTATCTGCAGCAATAGGACTGTCTATCATGCTTACAAGACCCTTTGAACACCATAATACCTACCAGTTCCTCAGAGGAAGTATCTCAAATATTTCATACTTTGTTACCCCAGTAATGCTTACTAGTAATCCCTAGTCTTGATTTGTCCTCTATATAAGAAATGTCTAAGCCTTTAGACATCAAGCCAAGAAAAGTGTTGATTGTTAATAATGAATTGACTGATGAGCATCAATAATCCCTGCATGTAGTATTACAAACCCACTCAGCAACATTTGCATGAGATTACAGTGACATGAAGGGCAGAAATCCTTCTTTATGTATGCATAAAATCTACATTGATGATGGCCACAGGCCTATAAGATAGCAACAGAGATGCATGAATCCTGCTCTTAGAGAGATAGTGTAAGTAGAACTTAAAAAGCTTTTAGATGGAGGGTTCATATACCCCATTTTAGATAGTGAATGGGTTTCACCATTGGTCATAGTTCCCAAGAAAGGTGGAAAATGGAGAGTTTGTGTTGATTACAGAGAACTAAATGTTGCCACCAGGAAAAATCACTTTCCATTGCCCTTCATTGATCAAGTTCTTGATTCTTTAGGAAGTAAGAAATATTTCTTGTTTCTTGATGGTTTTAGTGGCTATAACCAAATCAAGATTGCACCAGAGGATCAAGATAGGACAACATTTACATACCCTTGGGGGACCTATGCATATTCTGTCTTGTGGTCTGTGCAATGCTCCAACCACTTTTCAAAGAGCAGTCCTTAGTATTTTCTCTGATTATGCCCATGATAGTATGGAGATTTATATGGACAATTTCACCACATACGGTGAAACATATGATGAAGCTTTACAAAATTTGGAGAAATTTTTGAAGAGATGCAAAGAGCACAACCTATCTTTGAGCAATGAAAAGTATTTTATGATGATGACACAAGGAATAGTTTTGGGACATTTTATCTCAATTACAAGCATACAAGTTGACCCAAAGAAGATTGAAATTATCTCTACCCTGCCTATTCTACAAAGATAGAAGGATGTAAGGAGTTTCCTAGGACATGCAGGTTATTACAAGAGATTTATTTAGGATTTTAGCAAAATTGTTGCACCTCTATTTACTCTGTTGACAAAGGACAGTGAATTTCAATGGACACCAGACTGTCAGACTTCCTTTGAAAAACTAAAAGCATGCTTGACTCAAGCTCCAATTCTAAGAGGTCCAAATTCAACACTATCTTTCCACATCCACACAGATGCCTCAAACTTTGTCATTGGAGCAGTCCTAGGCTAGCAAGAAGGAACTAAGGAGTATACAATATACTATATAAGTAAGAACCTGTAGGGAGATGAGTTGAACTACACTGTGACATAAAAAGAAATGTTGGTAGTTGTTTATGCCATTTACAAATTCAGACACAACATTACTAGTTATAAAGTGTTCATACATACAGATCATGCAGCAATTAGATATTTGATGAATAAGCCAATAGTGGGTGGCAGACTTGTCAGATGGTTGTTGTTACTATAAGTATTTGACATAACAATTGTTGACAAACTAGGGAAAGCTAATGTAGTTACTGATTTTCTGTCTAGACTACCCACACAATCATCAAAAGGAGTGGTTGATGACTCTTTTCCTAATGAGAATCTATTTACTCTAACTAAACACACTCCATGGTATGCAGACATAGACAATTATTTGGTTTTAGGGCATATTCTAGGTTACTTTTCTCCAAGGGAGAAAAGGCAGCTAGTTCACAAATGTTTTCTCTATTCTTGGATTTCTAGATTCCTATTTTACACTAGCCCAAATAACATTATGAGAAGATGCATCAGAGAGGATGAGTGTTTGATATATTCAAGGCATGTCACGATGAACCCTGTGGTGGACACTTTGTAGCCAAAAGGACAACCTTCAAAATATTGACAATAGGATATTATTGGCCAACACTTCATAAAGATGTTGTCAAATATACTAGAAGTTGTGATCGGTCTCAAAGGATGGGGAGACCTACTAGAAGTGATGAAATGCCTTTGCAACCACAAATCTCATTAGCTCCTTTTGATAAGTGGGGACTGGATTTTGTTGGTTCTGTCTCTCCTACTTCAAACAATAAGGAATATATACTAGTATGCACTAATTACTTAACCAAATGGGTGGAGGTTAAAGCCTTACAGTTGCCCAAGATGGCAATGTGGCCAAGTTTTTGTATGAGGACATCTTCACTTGATATGGTGTACCAAGGGAGATAGTGACTAATCAAGGCCCACAATTCACATCAGATGTAATCACCAGACTGGTGGAGGAATATCAAATTAGACACAAGAAGTCCACTCCCTACCATCCTCAGGCTAATGGTCAAGTTGAGGTCACAAACAAGGAGCTTGAGAATATATTGACAAAAATAGCACATCTTCATAGAAGAGATTGGGTTTCTAGGTTACTAGAAGTTGTTTGGGCATATAGAACTACCTGGAAGACAACTACAGGGTTTACACCTTATGAATTGATCTATGACAAGACAACAGTCCTGCCTATCAAATTTGAATATAAAACCTTGAGGACAATAGTAGAATTAGGGATGGATTTGATAGAAGCTCAAAAGGACAGACTTCAACATTTGAATGCTCTTGATGAAATCAGATTAGAAGCCATCCATCATACAAAGATTATACAGAAACAAAGAGTCAAATGGCATGACAAGTATATCAAGACTAAAGAATTCATTGTTGGTGATTCGACACTTCTTTATGATTCAATATACAAAGACTTCAATGGCAAGCTTCAATCTCAGTGGTTGGGGACATATGAGATTAAACAAGTATTCCCCAATGGTGCAGTCCAATTACAGACCATTGATGAGGTCCAGTTTTCTTTGCTAGTCAATTGACACATGACAAAACTATATAAGAAGCCACTTCAGAAGGATGATTTCTCATTTCTCTAGCCACTCAGTATGGTACTCCTGGCACTCCTGATGAAGGTTATGTGTGTTGATAACTCAGAGGGGAGGGTGAATCAGTTATCCTAATTAATTCTTCCTCTTCAACTTTCTTATTAATTAATGTAGTATTAATTCAATCAAGCAAACACAACCATGAAATGGAAATACACATGACATAATATTTTTGACGTGGAAACCCTATTAAGGGAGAAAACCATGGGGTGATTAACCCAAGATTGTATTCTCTGTTAGAAGAATAGAAAAACAAGATGGCACTTGCCAATTAGGGCTCACTGCCCGAGTACACTACTCACAAGAGGCACACTGCCTACAAAAGAAAGTTATGCAATACTTGAACTGATTGGAAGCATCTACATATGCTGGAGTTTAGTTCCAATTAGGCTCAGTACACTGATCTGCTGCACTTCATCTTTCCTCTTCTTATGCTACTTTCCTTTCACATACCGGACCTTCCTTACTGCTTCTACTCTGCTCTGCTTTTATTCGCATATTACAACACACAACAACACCCTTCACAACTAAATCCATCGTGTGTATATATCTACACAAGTAATTTCATCACCTTTCAAGTCAGCATCTGCAATAGTCAATTCTTTTCACAAACTCTGATCTGTCGGCTGAATCCTTCCACACCAAGTAATGCGGATCAAAACTATGCTTGTATAAATCATTTATCATGTCGGCCAAACATGATTCATGCCTTCACAACCTTTATCACCATCAGTAACACATCCAGAAAATAGTCTGATATTCTGTCAGTCAATTCTTCCTCTGTTCACACTGTCACTTAGGAACCCGGTACTCAAGTATTCATATCTTTTCCCTCATCTATCATCGGAGGCTATGACCTTGGAATCTATTACTCAAGGTAGTCCTCTTGACTTCCCCAAAACCACACTTTGCCAAGATACTTCCTCTGAGAGATCCGGACCAGTCTGTCAGACCTTGCCACATGCTCTGTTCTTGTTTACCGGACCATAATAATCTTCATTCTGACTTCTGGTAGAGACACACCATGTCTTGCGGATGTGTGGGATGAACTTTGTTGCCATCAATGACAATAAACATGAATCCATATAGTGTCTCTTGCCAACAATCTCCCCCTTTGGCATTGATGGCAACACTTAGTGAAAAATGACTAAGTGTTTACACTATGCTCCCCCTTGGCTGATGCTCTATCTTTATATACATTTTCTGGAGCTCCCCCTTAGTTGGATTCCTCATTTTTCACTACTCCTCACTCCCCCTTTGACATCAATGGCAAAGGGTAGGGTCCGCACACCAAATTTTTTAAAAATTTTACTATACTTGGCCGTATATTACATATTCACATAAACTGAAGAATGTCTGCAAAGGATGTCTTCAACTGGATGAGTTCTGTAGCCCAACTTTGCTTCATTCTATCCAAAATTGAAATGTGACCACTCAAAAAAAATGCAAAAGCTTCTGCCCTCTTAAGATCTGTCAGATCATTGGTTTGGGCAGTAGTCTGAGCATCACTTATGGCCTCATGCATGGCCTCTAACTTAGGGACAATGATCCTTCTAAGTTCTCCCAACCGGTTAATTATGTTCTTCCTTTCCTTCTCAAAATTCTTTATTGCATCTGTGATTGCAATAGTTTGACACTCTTGATTCACTATGGAGGAAAAGAGAGGATCAAAACTTTGAGACAAACTTAGTAGTTTATCTTCTTGCTCTTTTATCTTCTTCTTAATCTCTACAGTTGCTTTGGACTAGGAGATACAAAATTTGTAAATTTCACCACCATCCTTAAGAGAATTTTCTAAGCTCTTTATTCCAATACTCATATTTCTCCTATCATTAGAGATTAACCCTTGTACCTCTGAGAATCTCTTATCCAAAAATTCCTTTCGGACCTTTTCTTCAGCTAATTTTTCTAGAGAATCAAAATGTGTACTAACACTACTGACTAAGGTTTTGAGATTACCAGAAGAGGAGGCTATGGGATCCTTCTGAAAGGATGATATGATATTTTCCAGCACTCTGGATGCAGCTTCTATCAACTCACAGTCTTCCATATGAGACTTGAGGAGTTTTTCATTTGCCTTAGCATTTGCAAATGAGGCTATCTTCATTGTCTATATCAGAGAAAGAGAATCAAAATTGAATGGACCTTGTAGAAGTTCCGGTTCATCAATCTCTATTGTTTCTTTGCTCAGGAATTCTTGGACAATCTGTGCAGTGTCTCTTGCTGGAGATAGATGTTTCTTCTCTTCTGCAGTCTTAGAGCTGTCCTTTAGAGTTTTCTCTCCTTCTACATTCCCACCACTAGATGTGGTTTTCTCTGCTGAAGTCTTCTGTCCCTCTGCAATCTTTGCACTGTCCCCTTCTTTTTCCTTCACCTCTGCTTCTTTCTCCTATAATTTTTCTTCTTCTTTGGATCCAGAGACTGTAGGGGAAACCGGAGGAGAAATGTTGGTCTGTTCAGGACCCACCTCTTCTATCACTTTCTCAGAAGTTTCTTCTGCAACACTTGTGGTTGAAGGATCAGTACCCAAGTCCTCTACAACAGGAAGATTAAATCCTTTGAAGGCCTTCCAGAGGATCTCTTCTGTATCCTTGGCCACCTTGTCAGTCTCACCAAGCATGAGCTGATTCATCCTTGCTTTGCTCCTGAACTCATCCTTGCAGTCTTTGAATATTATGTTCATTGTCTTGGGATCAATTGAATGATATAGCTAAATAGCTATCTATTCCTGGATCTCAAGATCTTTAGCTTGGGTAGTGCTCTTTCTTGATTCTAGTTCCTTCTCTAAGCTTTTAGGGATCAGAGATATAATTTTGATAAATGCTTTGTTATAAATATTTAGATACCTGACTGTGGCATCTTCCAATATCTTCTGATCTGCTTCACCATAATCATCATAAAATTCAACCATTGGCTGAAGATTTCCGTCCATTGTGACAGATTTGATTATGTCATCAATGTTAAGAGTGGGTTTTTCAACATACTCCTCTACCTTTTCTTCTTCCATCTATCTAGTAGAGGGTTGGCTGGATGTTTTCTTCTTTTTCTTTATTTTCTTGACTTCTTCATTGGATTCAGTTTCCTCTTCATCTTTCTGAGTTGTATAAGCCCTTGTGGTTTTTGTCTTGGACCTTTTCTCTCCTTTGCCGGATGCTTGGACTTTCAGTTTTGAGCCTTTAGCAGGGACAGGTGCTGGTCTCTTTGAAGATCTTGTCTAGGTGGAAGTTTCTATCGAGGCACCTTCCTTGCTTCCCTTTTCTGCCTCTATCTTCTCATCCTTAGCTTTTTGCCTCTTTTCCCTGTTGGCATCAAGTGCCTCCTTTGAGATGCCTAGGCCTTGGGCAATACTCTCTACTTCTTTTCTTACTTTTCTCTTGATTTCTGCCTGTCTGAGTTCCACATGAATCTTTACACTCAGCTCCTCAAAGGTGCCAAACCTTTCTGCCTTAGGATCCTTAGGCTGACTCAGCATGTGTTGAACATGCAGTTCCACAATCTGTTCATCAACCTCATACCCCATGGGCATGATCCACATAGTTCTTGGTTCTACTACCTCCATTAGGCACTGATCTATTTCTACCATAAAGCATACTGTGTCTTTGTATTTCTCAACAAGAGACTGGGGAATTCTTTCTCTTGCTTGCATCATGCTCTGAAAGTTCTTGAAATATCCGCACAGGGCTATATTTCTTGCTTTGGCATCCCCAAGTCCATGCAAATAGTCTCTGATTTGGATGGCAACTAGTCTGTCATTCTGCCATACCCATCCACTGGATCCGAGAAGCTCATTCATGTAATAAAAGAACAGACAAAGGATCAAACTACCATACTTGAAGGAGTTCTTCTTGTCCTTAATTTTCTGCAGATTTTCCAAAAGTTGGTTTAGAAGAAGCTCACAGAAATCATAGTCTGCATTTTCTTTTAGCATTTCATAAGCTGTGTAAATTGTAGTTCCTGGTACTGAATTTTCCCTACTAGAGTGATAAATCTTGTAACCAATTATCATAGATGCAAATTTGACATCTGGTTCAGTGATGTCTTCAATTGTCATAGCTCTTTTGTCAAATTTTGATCCGATTGCATCACTAACTGTCTGATTCTTGACAGACTTGAGAATAGGTATTCCACCAGATGAGTGCAGACCGGTTACAACCCTAATTGCATCTTTGGTGATCTTAAAAGGCTTGTTCAACCATAGGAAATTGTCATGCACTCTACTCAGTACATACCAGACCCATTCATCTTCTACAAAATAGGGGAAATGAATGCACTATGCAAAATGCTTATTTCGGATGGCTTTATACTGAGGTTTAATCTCAAAGGAATCATCTATCAACTATTTGTGATAGATATCCATCAACTTTGATTCTCCAAATTCTTCAATATTCACATGTATGTAAACCCTAATATCCTCTATATGCAATACACCATGCAGAACACTAGAGAAGGCTCCTAGGGGATCTACCTCCAAGGATTTGTATGGATGTTTCTTGAATGTGGAGTGAGGTCTATCAGAGATCTTAACTATATTTGGAGTTGCCATTTTTCAAAAGATTTGTAGTGAGATATTGAAAACAGAAAATACCTTAAGCGCCTTCGGTTACACGGAGTGGTTGGATTGATTTCTGCATGTAATGACTTCTACAAGTGATCTTTGGTGAACTTGATGAATTTTGTTGCAGAGCTCCACTTTTCCCTTCTTCTTGAGTGCAGAATGAACTAGTGATTAAAGAGAAAATGCTTATATCACTCCACAAACCCTAATATCAGACTGCAATAAATGCTCGACCTACATTATTCCGGTTGGCCTTATTCGGATGACTTGAAGAACCGGATCTGTCCAGATCTATGAACATCATGCGAATCTTCCAAAACATGAACAAATCAAGATGACACATCACAAGGACATCCCAAACACTCTGTCCAATCCACAAAATAGGATAATGCACTTCCAGATCTCACTGGACCTTTTTGTAATCCTTTGTTACTCTGGAGCATCTCCCGGAACTGGTTCTACTTGATTGATCACAACTTCTTCACAACTTCATGCAGACCTCTAAAATCTTAACTGGATCATCTCAAGACTCATATCTACATACCCTTTAATCCGCATCCTTTTCTTGTGCCAATTCCGGCACCACTTGACTGGCTGGGGGAACAAGGTTTTCTTTGTGTCTCCCCCTAAGCCAGAGCTCACTTTTTAATTTTTGGAAGGAATATCAGCACCAGAGTCTGGTATGGATCCAACCTCTATATTCTCTATACTTTTCTTCACCCAAATCTTGCTCATCTCACTTTTAACTTCATCTGCATTCACTTTTGTTTACCCTTATCTTGATTTTGATTATGATATACTGGACCTCTTTTGTCCTGATTCTTGTTTCTGCAAAATTTTACACTGTGACCCGATCTATTGCAGATTTGGCAAACAACATTTCTTTGCATATTTGATTGATATCCTTTTGATCTGCATTGATTAACCATATGACCTATTCTATTGCATGCAAAGCATCTACCATTGAATGATTTGTTCATTTGCATATTTCTGCATTCATGGGATTTGTGACCATACCTTTTGTAGTTAAAACACTATCCGGAGAAGGAAGAATTAGTCTAATTCATTATCTTTCTACACTGATTAGCCTTGTGACCAAAGAGATTACAGCTGTGGCAGTATCCATTGAAATATGGATATCTTTGAGCATTGGGCTGTTTTACTAGAGGTCTTCTAGGCCTATTCCTTGAATTTTCTGATCCAAAATTTTTCTGACCAGATCCAGAGCTTTCTCCTTTCTCATATCCCAAACCACACTTGTCATCTACCCTTTTTTGATTTCCAAGAAGAACTTCAAGTTGAGCAGAACTTATCTTGAATTTCTCTTTATATTCATTTGTTGATTGAAGATCCCTTTTGAGAGAGACAATTTGATCCTTAAGTTTTTCTTCATTTTCTTTAGCATCTTCAAGATCAGATTCAAGATGTCTGATAATTCTATCCATTTGGTGGCAATCTTCTAATTTTTCCTTGAGCGATTGTCTTAGATTATTTTCAATTTTTCTTTTCTCTTGAATCTCTTGGGTAAATTTTATAACTCTTGATTCCATTTCATGTCTTACCATAATGACTTCTTTTGATAACTTTTCACATAACTTGGTTTTTTCAGTCAGCTCTTCATTTGCATCATTAGCTTCACCTTGTTTTGCCAATTGCTGAAGTAGCTCCTTTGTCTTTTAGTTCTCTCATGAAATCATCAGCCTATTTGAGTCTTTCCTTTAATTCATTGACTTCAGAGTTTGACTATTCAAGATCCTCAAGGGCAGTCTTGAGTTGCTCCTTTAAACTATATGTATCCATTTGGACTCCCAGATCTTCCTCGATCTATTAGACTCTGTTAGGAGGAGCTTAGCTCTGATACCAATTGTTGATAACTGAGAGGGGGGGGTGAATCAGTTATCCTAATTAATTCTTCCTTTTCAACTTTCTTATTAATCAATACAGTATTAATTCAATCAAGCAAACACAATCATGAAATGGAAATACACATGACACAATATTTTTGACGTGGAAACCCTATTAAGGGAGAAAACCATGGGGTGATTAACCCAAGATTGTATTCTCTGTTAGAAGAATAGAAAAACAAGATGGCACTTGCCAATTAGGGCTCACTACCCGAGCACACTACTCATAAGAGGCACACTGCCTACAAAAGAAAGTTATGCAATACTTGAACTAATTGGAAGCATCTACATATGCTGGAGTTTAGTTCCAGTTAGGCTTAGTACATTGATCTGCTGCACTTCATCTTTCCTCTTCTTATGCTATTTTCCTTTCACATACCGGACCTTCCTTACTGCTTCTACTCTGCTCTGCTTTTATTCGCATATTACAACACACAACAACACCCTTCACAACTAAATCCATCATGTATATATATCCGCACAAGTAATTTCATCACCTTTCAAGTTGGCATCCGAAATAGTTAATTCTTTTCACAAACTCTAATCTGTCAGCTGAATCCTTCCACACCAAGTAATGCGGATCAAAACTATGCTTGTATAAATCATTTATCATGTTGGCCAAACATGATTCATATCTTCACAACCTTTATCACCATTAGTAACACATCCGGAAAATAGTCTGATATTCTGTCAGTCAGTTCTTCCTCTGTTCACACTGTCACTCAGGAACCCGGTACTCAAGTATTCATATCTTTTCCCTCATCTATCACCGAAGGTTACAACCTTGGAATCTATTACTCAAGGTAGTCCTCTTGACTTCCCCAAAACCGCACTTTGCCAAGATACTTCCTCTAAGAGATCTGGACCAGTCTGTCAGACCTTGCCACATGCTCTATTCTTGTTTACCAGACCATAGTAATCTTCATTCTGACTTTCGGTAGAGACACACCATGTCCTACGGATGTGTGGGATGACCTTTGTTTCCATCAATGACAACAAACATGAATCCATATAGTGTCTCTTGCCAACAATGTGACACCAACTGATACACCGTTAGAAGATGATCCACCAATCCTATCTAGTGATGTAGAGGTTGAGTTGAAATACTCAGCCCCTGTTCCTGAGACTTAATTTTCCATGCTTTATAATACACATGGACACACAACACACTATCCATGGTAATCATAGTTAACTTAAGAGGGACCTATTTTTCACTCTTAGAGGGACCTATTTTTCACTTTCAGAGGGACCTATTTTTAACATGCAGTAGGGACCTGTTGAAGTTGGGACATGGTATAATGATTTTGTACACATTCAGTCAGGACCTGTACTACAGGTGCCCATAGCAACAAGTGTTTGCAAAAATTTTCAACACTTTGGCAAAATTTCATTCTTCTTCCCATGCATTTCATTCCTTCTACACATGCTTCATCCATTTTCAATAAACCAACAGTTGCGACATGCTTATTCAAATCACATTCACAAGCTATTGGATAAATTGTTGTGATATGTCAATCGCATCAATTCTGACATACCCGCCACCCTCCCATCTACTCTATGCATATCACTCTGCTCATGCCAAATAAATGCCAAGTACGTGCTCTCTAGTTCCAAGGCACACCGCTCAATGCTCTCCATAACAGATGCACATAAAGTAACCTTTAATGATTAACTTAAAATTTCTATTTATATTCATTATTAATTATTGCTTATTGCATGCATACGGCAATATATCACCCTTTCCATTTCATCATTACTCGTTCATCCCTATAAATTCATTCATGAAGTGCGGTCACTTCACCTTTAAGTTGGGGGGAGGGGTATATGGTCAGTTATTTTTTTATTTTTTCCACCAAGTTTTTAGAAGCTATCAAGGTTTTCATGTGTCATTTTCCACGATAGTCGACCTGCCCTAAATTTGAGCTTGTTCTTTCCCTGTGAGTGAGCTGAAATTTTAAAATAATTCATAACAAAGAGCTCTAAAACCTACAGTTGGGGGGAAGAATTTCAAGGCAGTCTTTTGAAGGTGGTAGAATTGAAATTAGGTAGAAATAAGAATTGATGAGAGTGTAGAATACAGGTGCAATGAGGGTGATGTTATTATAAGAGAGCCATCAGTGCATAAGGAGATATTAGAGGATGTATTGGTTCTACCACTCTTTACCAGAGTGGGGTGGTTAGACTACTTTTTGAAATTAATAGAGTATGATAATGAAATGGCAAGGGATTTTGCAGCAACGTTGCAATATGACGAAGCAATAGTTAGGGGATTGGTTGTGGATGCCACTGAAACAGCCATTGGCCAAGTCACCCAATTACCACATATAGGGTCTGAGTATCTAGCTCATGCTAATGTAGCTGCAACGAGGGAAGAATTTTGTGAGTGTGAAGAGAACCTGGACTTGACCATACAAGGTACAAAGAGATTATCCCTTCCATTCTTTTGGGGTAAATGTGCTTCATATTTTATCAAATATATTACCTGTGATGGTCGACATAATTTTTTATATACTGCACATTTTAAGTTGTTGAATCACCTATGTCATGACAAGCTAGTTAATGTTCTCAAATATCTTTGTAATATGTTAAAAAGAATGGCATTTGAGTATCAGAAAAGGAAAATAGAGACTACAGGAGTTTGATAGCTCTATTGGTTAAAATGAGTTTGAGAATTCAACACCCATAGGTTGATTGAGATGCTTTTAAACAATGCATGCATATTTTAGAATTATTGGAAGTAGATGAACCTCAACAGGAGCTAGAACCAGATGTTGAACCTAATGTTGAACCTGACATTGAACCAGATGTTGAACCTAAACGGGAAGAGCCACAGGAGTAAATTCCTCCAAAAACTAGGCCAATGATAGTATAAGAACCCTCACTTCCTAACATTAAACCTATGAGAGGAGCTATGAGAAGTGATTCTTCTGCTTCTTCTAAGAAGAAGAAGAGTAAAAAGAATGTAAAGAAGCATAAGGGTGTTGAGAAAGAGAAGGGTGCAGGGGAGAGGAAGACGAGGGGAAGTAATAAACAGAGAAAAAGTGAAGAGAAGTGAGAAACTATCACACCTAGGCATTTAGGAAGGCTGCAAAGGCAGAATGTGGGAAAAAGAGTTGATAAGGAACAAGGGAAAGTAGAAAAGGATGAAGCATGGCAGCAACAAGATCCAACACTATTGGACACAGCTTTAGAAAAGGAAGGAAATGCCCTTGAGAATGCTCCTACCGATGCCAGTATACCTGTTAAGCAAAGAAGGTATGTTTCTTCATCTTCTGGTTCTAATTTAGAAGACATTTTCATTGTAAAGAAGATGGGAAAGTTAGTTCCTAGTATCCCTGCTAAAGAAATTTTTGATGTCACTGGAAATAAGGATGAAAGTTTCAATTTTGGAAAAGAAAAAGAGTTGTTGGAAGATAGGATTATAAGGGAAGAACTTCAAGAATCCCTTGATAGGATAAAACAATTAGAAGAACAAGTGAAACACTATGCGGAAAAGGATAGGGAAAAAGAGATAAGAATACAAGAGTTGGAGGAGAAAATTCAAACCTATGGTCATGGAACCAATATGGATCTATTAGCACAAGTGGTTGAGAGTAAAATGGAAAATGAGGGAAGTGAAGCACCAATTTTGTAGCCTCCTGTAATAAGACCTCTGACATGCCTCACTATTCTATCTTTGGGTTTTGAATTGATGAAGTCCAATAATGAATTCAAGCAAGAAAAGGAAAATTGGGAGAAAGAGAAATAGATTCTTAATGCATCATTAGAAAGTAAAAATTTTGAATTGAAAAAGTTGGAAGGGAAGCTGACAGAGGTAATTGACAGAGCAATTCAAATCATTAGTGCAGACCTCCACCTAGAGTTTATGCATTGTTTCTTAAAGAAAAATTTCTCATTTTTTCAGTTTAATAGATTCATTAATGATCAACCTATTTCTATCTATTCAAGGCATAAATTTTTCCAGTTATTTCAAGAAGTCAGTTTGGAGGAACAAGCTCAGTTGTGTGAATATTGTTTGTACAATTACTTAATGGAAGAAGATACAGAGTGGAACCCCTTAACTCATCTTGGGGATTTTCAAGTTAGAGCACTATCATCTTACTTCAGGAATGAGCAACTCAGAGGGGAACTGATGGATAGGTATGAGGAACAAGAAAAGAAAGTGCCACTGCAGATTAGGAAAGAATCCTTAAATCCTAATGTGATCTTGACCCAATGGTTAGCACTCCTCTCTTATAAGGGTCCAGGTAAAGTAATTATGAATTTAAGACTCATATAGAAGGATATAGCAGTTAGCATCACCCCGTATTCTCCTTTATCCAGTACCATACTAGGCAGGAGGAAAAAGTCACAAGTGTAGGAGTGCATAATCAATCAAGATAGATAGACTTGCATGCTATAATGGTTTTTATCTCAAGCAAGGACAAGGGGGTTAGAGAGGTTATGGACCTTAGGCAGATTACTTTGCATTATAATCTTTTTTCCTAAGTGTTTAATTGAGTGTTTTGCTTGAGGACAAGCAAAAGTCTAGTTGGGGGGAATGATGGGTTCAAATATTGGCTTCTTTTATATTGTTTTTATATGCTTTCAGACTTTATGCCTCTGATATTCTAGATACTTTTCCAAGACATTACCATCATAATAGGTTGTCTTTTTATATATTTTGCAAACCTTGAACCTATTCTATCAATATGAAATATGGTGAAAATATTTGTCAATTGAATGAGTTAGACATGAGTATGTATGCATATAGATGAGATTTTATAGTTTAATTATGAATGTTATTTGCATGCATATGTTCTATGGATTAACCCCTGTGCAGCAGTGAGTATGTGTCATCAAGGAAAGGATTGTAGGTGATAGGAATAAATAATAAAGTAGGATATCTCTAGGTGATAGGAATGTGGATATCTCTAGGTGATAGGAATAACCCATCCTAGGAATGTGGATATCTCTAGGTGATAGGAATAAATAATAAAGTAGAAGACCAAGCATTGCTCTTAGGATTGTAGTAGGAATGTTATTGATTCAGGATCAAAAAAGTATAAATTGAGAGTGATTCCATGGTCACTATTAATTCTATCAAAAATGGGATGCCAAACAAGAAAATTTATAGTGTCTTAAGCCAACGTTGGCCTCTCATAGACCTATTAGAATATTAATTGTTAATTCTCATGTTAATGGGTTAGCAACTTTGTAATAGATGTTGAGAGGGCATGCATCATTGGGAGGTCATTCTCTACATGGAATAATTTGGATCTCAACTTATTCATTAATTATCCTGTCATGTCTTATGAAATATCATCATATAATGGCAACGAGAAGGCTGAAGACACATCTGAGACAAAAGAAGGATGGCCTTTGAGAGAAGACCTACTAGCATATGAATGATCATTGAAAGATATGTAGTTAATACACACACTAGGTCCATAAATATTTTATACCATTTCTATTTTTTTGATGAAAATGTGATATTATCTATTAATCAAAAGATAAGTAAAACATTTTCACAAAAATGAGTTGGGTGGTTTAAAGGCACACCCCAAAATATCAAATCCATATGGGCTTAGCCTAGAAAGTCTAAAGGTAACTACCCAAAATTACACAAGTGTAATTATAAAAAGCAAAACAGAAATGAAAATCAAGCGGTCAATGCAGTCCCAGTAGATGGAGGGTCTCTATCCTCTGGATTGCCCCATACTACTATGGGATTTGGGATGACATCAAGAAGAGCCCAACCATCATCATCTCGTTCATTCTCATTCTCCGCAATAATATTCTCCTGCTGAGGTGAAATGGCCAGATCCAGATGTGGAAGAGATTTACTAGTGTCGCAACCAGTATTGGTTGGATTGAAAGCACCATGACTAGAGCCACCAGAGGGCCAACCACATCAAGGAGGAGGCTGAGAATGGGGCCAAGAGTCCCTAGCAGAGCCACTTCTTCACCGCTAGCCTTGTGAAGTCAATCGACCTCTAGAAGCGGAAGGAGAGGGAGGTACCCCTGCCATCGTGCAAGATGCATTGCCCCAATGGTTGAAACATTCTCGTAAATGTGAAACATCAATTGCCACTTTATTTGCATAAACTTGAATCTACAGTAGAACATTAGAACATATAATAGATTTAGCATATAGAGAAACAAATGTACCAATGTGGCTTTGAGAAAATATGTAGGAATTGCGATCTTTCCAAATAGAGAAGAGAATTTCCACCTTGAAAATATGCCAAATCTTATTAAATCTTGCAAAGAATCTAGGAGAATCACCCAAAAGTATCTTTTTCTAGGAAAGAGGCTCTGGTGTGAAAGGCTGAAAGAAATCATGAATTGATAGCCACATTTACAAAGCTCTGGTGCAAAACTAGAAGAGATGTTAAAAAGTTTTGAGTTGTTCACAAAAAGGTCAACGAGGGTCCCGAACCTCTAAATGAAAAAGCCTTGTCCCAACTGGTAAACCTTGAAAAAGAAGACACCAGGAAAAGTGGGTATGTTTTGGCTCAAGAATGGCTGACCATATAGTAGAAAATCTATTGTGTCAAAAAGACACTGAAGATTGGAGGAGTTGACGCTTATTGATAGTGTCTACCATTGGCAAATGAGGTGAAAGCCAACTGTAGCCAAGCTGAGGCTTATAATTTTGTAATGGGGTTTCTAGATACCACTTCCAATCTTTCCACCAAGGCTTGATTGATTTGATTCCTGCCTTGTGAATCATGTCTAGTGGAATGGTAGTCACAATGCTATCAAAGGTGGCATGATCATGACTTTGAAGACCAAATCAAACTTGAAGATTTTCCCATGACATAAGACTTATGGTGGGTCTATGAAATATATCTTGAAGAGTCTAGATACCCTTTTTATAAAATCTAAGAACTTTTAACTAAGGCAACTTGGCTAACAGCTGGCTTGCACTAGCTAATAGGGGTGACCACAAAATGTTCTATTGGTTGAATGAGAGGTCATCTTGAAACCTATCTCTCATCTAGAGGAGTTAGGTTTGACTTTCTCCCAAGCTTTCCAAATTCTTTTAGCAACAAAGGTTCCTGAGATTTGCACTGGCTTTCTCATTACAAGGATGGTTAAGAAGCCAATTCCCTTCCAAGAAGGTCTATGAATAGGATGTCCCATTTCAATATTGTGCCTGAGTAGAATTTTCCAAGCCTCATTGCTAGTGAGAGCACGAATGATCCATTTTACACACAAAGCAGTGCTTTGGCACTGGCTGGAAAGAAGACCAAGACCACTTGAATCTCTAGGTAAGAAGTCCAAAGAAAATCTCTCAAAAACTTTTCCACTTTGGCATAAGAGGCCTTTGAAGGAGCCCAGCAAGAAGAATAGTAAACATGAGTTGTTGCTAAAATGTTAGAACAAACCTGAAATTTTCTAGCTAGAGAAAGTAGCTTGGTAATCCAGAAGGCGAGCTTTTGTTCTACCTGAGAAAGAACCACTTTCTAGAGATTTGTAGAGGTGGCCTAGAAGGAAAATGGGATTCCAAGAAATCAGAATATTTCACCATGAGCAACCTAGCACCAGCCATACTATTGAATCCAATTAGGAGTGGGAAGAATTTATTATTTGTAACATAGGGTTTTATGCCATTGAATGGATGAAGTAGAGGCTAACCAAAAGATTTCAAGACAACCGAGAGCAATTTTCACTGTATTTTTCTCTTCTAGTAGAGTTGAAAAGGAGTCATCAATAAAATGACCATTTACCAATTGGGTAGATGAATTAGCCAGAGAAATTCCATGGACAAGTCCCTGTGAAACAAAATGAGCAAGAAGGTAACCAAAACCTTCTGTAGCTTAGATGTAGAGAGCAAGGGCAAGAGGACAACCTTGACGTATGGAACGGAACAAGCCAAAGGTTGGAGATTGATGGCCATTTATAGTGATGAAGGTAGAAGCATCTAAAAACAACATTTTTACATATTGAATGAATGATGGACCAAACCCTAATGAAGCAACAATGGCAAAAATGAAGCACCATTTAATGCGATCATAGGCCTTGGCAAAATCAATTTTGAGGAAAATAGCTTTTTTATTAGAGCTTCTTGCCCATTCCATGCCTTCCCAGACTGCAATGATATTGTCTAAGATATACCTGGATTTAATAAATATGATTTGTTTAGGGTGGACATCAAAGGTAAAAGAATGTGAAGCTTCAGTGTAAGGGCTTTAGAATTGATCTCATAGGAAACATTAACAAGCGTAATAGGCTACAAGTTACAAATGTCCTTAGGATCCCCAGCCTTAGGTATGAATTTTATATTTTCTTGATTGATAAGTTTGACTAAAGAGTTAGAATGAAAAGATTCAAGGTAAACATTATGCAAATCTTTTCCTAAACAATCCCAAAGAGTTTTGTAGAATTCACAGGGAAAACCATCAATTCCTAGAGCTTTATCATCATCCATAGTGCAGACTACTTTTTGACATCTTCAGTCGTCAGCAACTGATCACAGAAGCATGTCTAGGCTGAACAAAGCCTATTTGGAACCACTGCAAGGCAATCTTGAAGTGTAGTATGATGCTTAGAAGTATATCCTTAAGATGTGAAAACTTTCATAATGCCTTACAAATTCCTAGAGAATATTAGGTAGTTTAGAACGAACAATATTGTCTTCTATGATTTGAGGAATCCTCAATTCTAGGGTGAAAAAATGCAGAGAAGTGAAAGAGGAGAAAATGTTGTTCTAGGGGAGGAGCAAAGGACTAATAATTAGGTGGAGCAAGGAGGTCAAGCGAAAGGGCATATTGCAAGAATTAAGGTAGGAGTTGGGGCTTCATCATGGGCTGAAGATCTAGAATGTGAAATCCCACTAGAAACCCTAAAATAAAGAGCATGTAAGGAAGCATGGAAATCTAAAGCAGCAGAAGAAAGGAAAAAAAAATCGTCTATGATCAAGGCAATTGACAAAACTGGAATAGGAACTTTCATTCCTAGAAGCATCTCAATCAAAGTCTCAAGGGGCCCAACTTAAATTTTAGAAGACCACTCACGAATAGATGGAGAAACCCTAGGTCAGATGGAAAGGATGGTTTTGGTAACAAGATCAATGCAGGTTGGGGGAACAAAAGGAGGAGAGGCAACAAAATTACCATGGTAATGCCCTTAATCTACTAGGCCCTTCAATAGAGACCATGAAAAAACTATGGTTGATTGGTAAATGGTTTGGGACAAATCTACATTGGAAAGGTTTAGTTTAGTGGTGGCAAGAGCAAAGGGGGCAGGATCTAAAAATGAAAGCTTTAGTGAATGGATTCTTTATGGTTGTCTGCCCTTCAACAAAAATTAAAGCTGAAATTCTGGAAGGGATTTGGATTCTTGATGGCTATGGCTTTTATTTAAAGAATTGGAAGATAGGATTTGACACAACCAAACATAAATTAGACTATGTTCAAGACTGGTAAAAAATGCCAAATTTGCCATTAGAATTTTGGCAGCCTGAGATCTTCAAAGAAGTGCACAAATTCTTAGGCAAATATATCTGCACTGAAGAGTTGTCTGAAAAAGATGGGATTAGGTCATATGTCAGGCTATGTGTGGAGAACAAGCCCAATACCCCGTGATAGAGAGAAATAGAAATTTTTACAGAATGGGGGAGACTAAAACAAGAACTGGTCTATGAACATAAACCAAAGGGAGAACTAGTGGAAACACTAGGGTGGTGCTCATGGGAAAGAAATCAAGAGTAGGAAGGCGAGGCTAAAAGCATTTTGAAAATTTCCAGTGGAAAAGAAACTAGGATGGAAGAACACCACAACAAAGAAACTCCAGGACATAGTGAAGAGGAAGAAAATGAATCCCCAAAGGAACTCCCAAAAAAGGATGACATGCAAGTGCTTAAGGAGCAAGGGATAAACTGAGATGTAGAAAAGGTAGAAACTTTGAAGACTTCATGGGCAAAAGTGAAGAGTCTAGATAAGAAAATTTTGGATACCCTGGAAATGATTTATCCAAAGGTGCAGAGAGAAGACCTCAACTCCTTAATTGAAGTAAGCAAGGAATTGGTAGAGTTGGCTGAAGCAGCAAAGGAGGGATCCATTTTGATAGGAGAAGAAGGGCTAGAAGTGAATTGGATGGGTTTAGGTGAAGAGGAAAATCAAGATTTGGACTCAGAAGATTATTTACCTTTGCCAAAGCATATACATGCCCAATTGGTAGAGATTGGGCGGAATGGCCCCAAATAAAGGATATATAGGAATTGGACAGATGGACTCATCCAAACTAGTGCCCAACTATGGGGAATTAGAAGGAAGAGGATACACTCCAAACAAGGAGAAGTTGAAATTGGACGGAGAAGCTAATGGGTAGATAAAAATCAAAGATTTGTTGAAAGTAGGGAGGGGGTCAGCACTTCCTAAAAAACAATGAAAAACATATCATGGAATATTGGGGGCTTAAACGCCTCTAATAAAAGATGTCTATTTAGGTATTTTTTGGGGAACTCTTAGTCAGATATATGCATTATCCAGGAAACCAAACTGAGTCAGGAGGAAAGAGATAAGTTCTGCAAGAGAAGTTATAGATGGAAGTCTTTGGGAGTCAACTCCAATGGTGCTTTTGGAGCTCTCATCACTTTTTGGCATCCTCAATCGGTGTTGATAGAAAAGGTAGCTAAAAGCAGAGCATGGATAGCAAGCAAGGTAAGGAGTTTAGCCTCCAACTTAAGTCTTTTTAATCAATATTTATGGTTCCAACTCTTGTGTGGAAAAGAAAGAACTTTGGAAAGATCTTGACATAATATGTAGTAGCCAAGCCTTTGATTTCTTTCTCCTAGGTGGGGATTTTAATGCTATTTTGAAATCAAAGGATAAAAGAGGCGGGGAGGGTAGAAATATGCAATGACAATGGGATTTTGAAGAGTTTGTGGATAGGAATTTATTATTTGAAATCCCCATGGGAAATGGCTCTTTCACATGGACAAATAGGAGATTAGGCTTTCGCAATATAGCAGAAAAAATTAGATAGGTTTCTATATAAAGGGGATATGAGCAAATTCCCCTTTAGTATGGAATGTAAGATCCAACCAGTATTGGGATAAGACCATTACCCCATTAGTCTAGATATAATTGGGGAAAGGAAACCAGTAAGATGCCATTTTATGTTCGAAAACATGTGTTTCAAAGATGCAAATTTCCTAGATCTGGTGAAGTAGTGGTGGATAGAGACTAATCTGAGGGGAAACAAACTCTTCAATATTGTCTCCAAGTTAAAATTAGTTAAACAGAACATCAAACAGTGGAACAAGGAATGTTTCAAAAATATTTTTGAGGAAAAGCGGAACATAGAAATAGAACTAGAGGCTCTTAATGAAAAGGTTTTAAGGGAAGGGATGGATGCAAACAACTTTCAGTTAGAAAAGACTCTGTTGGGGAAGTTGGGGGATCTGATTTCAAAAGAGGAAATTTTCTAGAGGCCAAAATCCAAGGAAATTTGGCTAAGGGCAGGAGATAAAAAATACAAAATTCCTTCACAATTCCAAAAAGGCTAGGAGAGAAACAAATAGAATATCTTCAATCAAATTAGCAGATGGAAGAGTGGTTGACAAAATGGAGGAGATCAGTAAAGTGACAGTAGAATTATTCCATAATCTTCTAAATGTCTGGGAAGGGTCAAATTTGGACAGCCAATAGCAACTTGTAAATAACATCCCCAAACTTATCTCAAAAGAGCAAAACAAGATGTTGACAAAAAATTTCTCAGAAGCAGAAATTAAGGAAGCATTCTTTGGTCTACACCTGGAAAAAGCTCTTGGACCCAATGGGTTCCTAGTAGTTTTTTTTCAAAAATGTTGGGATTTCTTAAGTAAGGAAGTGACAGAAGCAATAGAAGATTGTAGAAGGATAGGAAAGATCCTAAGGGAAGTGAATAACATCTTTATAGTGCTCATTCCTAAAAAAGAAAAGCCTAAAGATTTAGAGGATTTTAGTCCAATATCGTTGTGCAATAATTTGTATAAAATTTTAGTAAAAGTAGTAGAGAACATATTGAAGTTAATTTTACCAGAAATTATAGCAAAGGAACAAACTGGATTTGTACATGGAAGCTCAATTTTAGATGGAGTAATTATTGCTCAATAAGCAATTCATTCAGTTCAGAGGAGGAAGAAAGAGGTTATGTTCATCAAAATAGATATTAAGAAAGCCTACGATAAGGTAAATTGGAGATTCTTATTCAACGCACTAGAAGCTTTTAGTTTTGATAAAACTTGGCTAAATTAGATCTTTGAATGGGTAGCTATCACAAGATTCTCAATGTTATTCAATGGATCCCCAGAAGGCTTCTTTACTGCATCAAGAGGTCTTAGATAGGGGGATCCATTGTCCCCCTTCTTATTTATCATAATGGCAGATGTGTTAGGAAGATTTTGTCACAAAGCAAGGGCAGAAGGGTGGTTGGAAGGGATACAGATTACAAGTGGAGCTCAAGAAGTGACCCATCAACAATTTGCTGATGATACTATGTTTTTTGGAGTAGCTAAAGAAAGAGAAGCTAAGCTCTTTAAATTTATTCTAGACTAATACTCGACAGCTTTGGGTTAGGAGGTTAGCCAACAAAAGTTAGAGGTGTTCTTTTTTAACACCACCCAAGTAAAGGAAAATTGCATCCTTCGAATCTTAAATTTTAGAAAAGGAGATCTACGTTGCAAATATTTGGGACTGCCACTAGCGAAAGGAGTTAGAATCAAAAAGTTATGGGAAGCCTTAATAGAAAGGATCAAGGTCAAGTTAGTCTGATGGAAAAATAAATGGCTTTCTTGGGTAGGCCAAGGGACTTTGCTTAAGGCTGTTATTTCCACCATTCTGACCTACACAATGTCTTGCTTTCCTCTCTCAAAATTAGCCTTTCAAGATTTAAATTAGAAGATGAAAACTTTATTCTGGCAAGGAAACTTGGAACAACACAGGTACCCTTTGACCAAATGGTCTCACGTTTGTGAGCCAAAAGAAACTGATGGAACAAGATTAAAGGACTTGCTATCTCAAAACTTAGCCTTAGGTGCAAAACTAGTCTAGGCTATCCATTCAAAGCCAGAACTAAAATGGGTAAAGATTGTTAAATCAAAGTATTTCAAGGAAGATGAAAATAATATTTTTAGTTCTAAATAGCTACCAAAAGGATCAAGAGTTTAGAATTTTATAGGAAGTTGCAGAAATTATGTCTTAAATCCCTCATCCACTATTGGAGTAGCTATAAAGTGGAAGGATGTTAGGACTATTGAAGTAGAGGATAGAGAAAGAAAAGTCTATGGTGAAGCTATGAGGAATTGTAAATAAATTTTCAGAGAAGAGGCAGATGTGCAAAGATGGAATGCTTCCCCTACTGGGCAATACAGTGTTAGGGAAGGGTACAAAGTTTTAAAAGGGGATCAAGGGGTGGATTCTAGCTTTTCAATCAAGCTATGCTAGAATAAGTTTTATCTTCCTAAGGAAAGACTTTTCACTTGGGCATCGTCGAGAGGAAGAGTGCTCACAGAAGATAGATTTAGAAAGATGGGCTTTACAGGTCCCTCCAAGTGCGTTCTTTGTAACCAAGCAGAGGAATCAGGGGACCATCTCTTTTTCAATTGTGAATTTGCATATAGGTGTTGGACTTGGGTAAGTGCTAAACTTCAATGGATAGTACCCTATCCAGTTAGGTTGTTAGACTTTCTTATCTCCTATCCAGTGTTAAAGCAGGAGTCCTTGTTTGGAGGATTGTGGATTATTTGCCCTTCCATGTTAATTTGGGAAATTTGGAAGGAGAGAAATAGAAGAATCTTTCAAAAGAAGGATAGGACCTTTCACTCTTTCCTAAACAAGGTAGAGGCAAATATTGTAGAGGTCATGAATGCAAGGATAGAGGAAGGAGGACATAAGAACAAAAAGTCCACCTGGTGGGACAGTGAGATGGGAAAATCTAGGAGAGGTTTGAAGATCCCTACAATAGAAGTAGCAGATCGAAGGAGCACAAGGGAAGAAAGGCAATTAGTATAGTGGTGCCCTCCTGAAGTCAGATGGTACAAGCCAAATTTTGACAGGGCTTCAAAATGCAACCCATGAATCTTAGGTGCAGGTTGTATCATTCGAGACTGGGAAGGCAAAATGGTAGGTAGATTGGCTGATAGATTGTAGGATGTAACCAATAATTTAGTAGAGATGCAGACATTAATTCTAGGTCTAAGATTTAGCCAGGAACTCAGTATTAACAAATTGGAGATAGAAGCGGACTCATTTTTACCAATTAATGATTTAAGAATGAGGAGAATGGTGAAGTGGATATTGAATGTGGTGTTAGAACAAGCACTTTCTTTGTTAGATTCTTTTGAACTAATTCAAATCAAACACATCCTGAGGGAAGGTTACATGGAAGCAGACGTCCTTTCAAATATGGCAACAGATGGAAGGGAGTTAAAGGAAATTGTCGATAGGGATAGACCTCTCTAAGAATTAATCTCTTGTTTGTGGGTGGTAGGGCGGCAGTCCTTCCACACAAAGGGGTGTGGAAGGACTAGGGGGTTCAATGCCTGGACACAATCGATTGACACAGTAGCTATCTTTGGACACGGTGACTTTTGGTTGTTAAAAGCACACAAAAAAGGACACACTTATCATTTTGAGGAGTAGCTAGATCAAAAAATTATGGCTTTTTAATTCCTGTAAGGACAAGCAGTCCCTAGTTAGTATGATTAGATGGATAGAATGTTTCTCATGCCTGGGCAGCTTTGTAGAGGTTTGGAGATAGGTTGGATTTGATAGTGAATAGGACATTGCCATTATAAGGAAGCATGTATCTAGATCAGTGTTAGTTTCTTGACTCCCTTTATAGAATTTATTCCTTTTGAATTTCAATATAGAGATAATGTCTACAAAGCCAAAGGTGTTGTTGTTTTCAGCGGATTGGATCAGGTGTGGTGGGATGGATACCCCCATTCATTTGGGGAGCTCCAAGAGACAGATGTCCTTCTTGGGAGGGACTATAGACCTGTAAATCAAATGCATCCTCAATATTTAGGATGAGCTAGTTTTAGGGGTGGTTAAAATCATTCTGGGGAAGAATTTCATGGAGGGGAGTGAGCAATATTTGGTTGACTCAGACATCAGCTCCCAATTTGTTGCAACTATACTGGACTTGAATGTGGCAAAGACTTGGGTGGAGTTGGTGACTTGCAGACTTTTCATTCCCAGTGTTCTCGATGGGTTGGAGGAAACACTGGAGGTGGAAAACTTTGGAGCAGGACTACCTTGTCCCAGAAATATCCATCTCCTATAGCAAATAGGTAGTGTGGTAAAATATTTCCCTTTTATTCTACATCTAAAAGGTGAAGATTCGATGTGGTATAGGCAACATGCTCAGACTGGGGCAAATTATCTGCTAAGGTTTTTTTAGATTTTGCAGGCATAGGGTTTCAACTGGGTTGAAGAATTCAACCTTAAATTGCATAATTATGAAACAGAAGAGTGAGGTCTTGGTGGGAACTAGTCTAACAGTCAAAAGATGGTTTATGTGTCTTGTTAATATACAGTCATGTGGTTTGTCAGTATAAAGACTATATGTTTTCACTCTGTTATGTCATTGTTTGGGTCATAGACATTTTCCTTTATCTATGTAATGTCATGGCCTTCCATGGCCAAGAAATAAGGGTATAGATATGTTAAGCGGTAGGGTGGTAGCAGTAAGCAAGCTATTTTTTGAAATCTCAGAAATTGTAACTCTTTTTTGATATCAATATACAGAAGTATCATTACGTAGCAAAAAAATATTATCCTCTTTGATTTACTTAATGCTAGGTGAGGAATGTTTGGGGTCGAAGAGCTTGAAAGAATTCTTTCAAGGCACGGTCACCTATTTTTAGCCAATGCAACCTGGCTTTGATTTGTGCTCCTCTGGTAGCATGACTATCAGCTATTTTCTTATGATGCCTTAATTCTACAATAGTAACTTACAGAGAAGGTGAAAAAGGGTCATCTACCAATGCCTCAGTTGTGGCTTTCAAAGTCGTAGTTATAGCCTCATAAGAACATCTTCTAAAAATAGCTAGCTGGTGAACATAGATGCAAAGAAACCTTGCCGTCCAAGTGATGGCATCATTCCACCACTTAATCCAGCCAGTAGTATGAGGTGGATGGCATTTTAAATTCTAGATAAAGCAATATGTGCCAATGTGTGTTGGTGAGTCAGTAGAGAGGTGTTAAAAACATTGAGACTTACTGGCACATGGCTGACTGGCATGCCATTCAATGCAAAACTAAATTGGAAAGTGGTCTAATAAAGTCACTTCCACTAACGGCTTAACTCGGAGGGAGTCTGAACTAGCAAAAGAAAAAAAAGATTGAGCTGAGATCATGCCACGATCAAGGTGTTTAAATATCCTATTAGACCTAGATTGAAAATTGCACCAAGTATGCCAAAAAAAAGGATGGGATTGATGGCGGCCAACATTGGGATCAAAAAGTCCCAATTTATTTTGCATGTGGAACCATGCCTCTCTCTCTCACTAGCTAGCCATTGAAAAGGTAGAATGCCATCCTTATCATGCGCTGTCTCAACCATATTGAAATCCCTGTAAATAAGCCAAGTGGCCACTAGCAAGGAGTCTGCAATCCACCATCAGAGAAGAGATCTTTCTAGAGCATCATTCGATGCATAAGCATTAATAATCCCAAAGCAATAATTATCAATATTAAGTAGTGTCCAAACTAAATGGTGGGTGGCATCCACCCCATGAGGCACCACTGAATCTTTCCACTAAGGAGACAAAAGTGTAGCAATGCCACCTTTCCCTACCTCATGATTAGTGCAAAATAATTTACTAGCTGGCCAAATAGAACGGCAAGCTAAAGAAAGCAAGAAACTTACAACTTTAACTTCTTGCAGACATAGAACATCAATTACAACATATTGTTGTAAAGTAGCTCTAACAAAGTACTTCCTAGTGAGGTCAGTTAGACCTTGAACATTGAACATTCCAAGAGAGTAATTTAATAATAAAGCCTCCACCATTTCCTCAGAATCCAGGTCTTCAAAGGAAGAAAAATGATTCTACATAAATTTGGTGGGGTTTGTGCCAAATTGAATAGGAGGATATGGTTGCCTCCTTTTCTCTTGAGCAATTTCTCCTTCTTCAAGAGATCGAGAACAGTTGTGAGAATACCTCTAAGGAGACTCATTTGGCGGCATAGCTTTGACTGAACTAGGTTGTGATAAGGCCAACGGCCTTTGCTGTAATGATAGAGCATTAGAAACCTTGAGGGTGTCCTTCCCCTTCGCAGAAGGGTTTGAAGTGTCCTTAGGTAACCCAGTAGATTTGGGAGCCTCTGCAAGAGCCTTGGCTTTGTGCTTTCGGTTGGTAATTGTAGCCCATGTTTCTGCTGGCTTGGAAACAACTTTCACTGGATGAGGTTGGGCAACCTCCCTAGGCGGAGCCTAGGTATGAGGGTTAGCAAGAGGGCAATCCTTAATTTATGTTTATCTGACTGACAACGGTAACAAGTGTTTGGCAAATTAAAGTAGGTAACTTTCTGAGTATGACGAAGAATAGCAATTTGAATATCAATGGATTATTTGAGATCCAGCAAAAGATCCACCTCTACATAGACTCGCTTTTGTGGCGAGCTTGAAAGAACCTATCTGGTTTGACACAAATTACTCTCCCTAGAGAGAAAGCAATATTATTCAAGAAATGTAAACAAGGCAAGGGCAAACCAGGGAATTCAATCCACATGGGGACCCACAATTTGGTGTCATCTAAAACAACAAATTCATGGGTCCACTATTATAATACAAGCAAGGAAGACCAGACATACCATGGACCATGATTCAAGATTGCTTGAACATGACTAAATTTCACAAAGTGGAAAAGGAAAAATCCTTTGGTCAGATTTTGAACCATATCAAGGCAAACCCATGAGGGACCCAAACCTTTTGAACCCAATCTTTGAGCATAGTTTTAGGGGGTGTCCCCCCAATAAAGTATCCAATAAGAGTGTGTTGCTCTAACCATTGACAAGAAAAATCAAATTCCTGTACGCGAGCAAAACCACATCAACAGGAGAGTCAAAGGGATTACCTCATGAAAGACCTTTGGAACAAACTTCTAGGGACGTTTGGTTGGTGGAGGAGCCATTGTGTAGAGCCATCAAACTGCCAACACCAGCAAAAACTACTGGGTCGAAGCCAGTAGGAGGCATTTAAAAAGCCAAAAAATTGTAATAAATGTGGATGTACAAAAAGAAAGACTAAAAATCCTACGCCTAGAGCGTGGTATGACACTAGGAAGGAAACAATGGAGGCTACCTATAGTGGGAACCCTAGTAGAGAATTTTCTCAACCACAGAGCATTTTGAGCTGGTGATATTATTATTTATAACCAATTTCCATTTTTATGGTGATGTCTTTATGATAAAAATGATATCATAGTGAGATTCGTAGCAAAGAAACAACAAATATCATTCTTAGGAAAAATCACAGATTTGTGGTTAAGTAAAATATACAAAGTTAACACTGTGATAATGATTCTTGTAGTTAGGATAACCTTGGGTGAGCTATTTCAATCTACATCACATAGATCCAAAGTTAAAATGGAAATATATTATCAATATTTGTAGTAGTTTTTCTAAGAGACTGGAAGGAGGTGATACACATCATGGATGAATCTTTAATATGTCCTTATTGGTGTTGGGTGACACCAAACCATTTTGGATGATGTGGTGACATGATATGATTTCCACCTAGGGGCAAGAAACTAGCTAGCATTTAACATAGTCCCTACTACCATTGGATAAAATGCATTATCTATATTGTAAGCTATATTGAAGCCCTCTTCAAGCACCAAGCCAAGTGGGGATCAAGTCCTTGAAATTTTCCACTAGGTCATGCCTTCTCCTAGAGTAGATTGGTCATTTATAGTGGAGTTGGACATCATGTAGTAGGTTTAAGCTATGGTTATTTTACTATGAATATATAGAATCTATGTATCAAGAACTATTAAGTGTAGGAGCTTCACTATTAAAAACATGGAAATAGAAAATAGTGCCTCTAGAAGGTTTTTATTAAGCATCCCATGTGGGATTTTGTAACCTACACCCCAATAAGGTTTTTGATACCAAGCCCTCCATAACTGAGTAGCCCCCTAAGGTCAACTTCATTGATACAAAAATCAAACAATTCTTAAGTAAAATTTAAATAATGTAAAATAAAACAAGTGTCCATGTAATGGCAAGTACATGGATTTTTAGTATTGTAATAATCACATTTCTTTTGTAATTAAGAAACATTATAATTTTGGAAGAATATTAATTGCATGATAATAAGTATTTAAATTTTCATTATTATAATGATTATATGAATTAATGTATTAATTAATCTAATATAGATATATGAAATATATCTACATAAAAAATAAAAAATATATGCTATTTTATCTTTATAATAATTGTATTTTTTTAATTTAGAACTAATTTGAAATTTTATTTATTTTTATTTACTTAAGTGATATTTTATTTAGTTAAGACATATTTTATAAATAATTATTAAGTAAATAAAAATAAATCACAAAATGGTGAGTTTTATTCTTGATAATTAGAGCATGGGTAAATATATTTCCATACAAATGATTGGTACTCTTCAATGAGTTATTTTACATCAGTTTGCTTTTGAAAAATACTAATGAAATTTAATCTATGTAATGATGGATTACTAGCAAGATAATTTTAAAGAAAAACTAAGTGTCTAAGCTAGAAGCATTGAACCATTTCTATTGGTAAACCTATACTAAATAACTAAGATATGTTTATTCTTGGTTATGGAAACACTTTTTCTTCATATTGGAAACAAGTTTGAGTTGAATCAAGTTAATGTTTATGTTTAAATAATCATATCAACAATGTGGATAAGAGCATGCGTCTATGTACAATCTCACAACACCATATAGGCAGAAATAAAATTTGAGCATTATTGGTCACCGGATTAAATTGTGACAAATTGTGATATCTTTACTTATAGAGTCACACTAATATAGATGTTAATCAAGGCAAGGTTTGTATGTAGAATTCATAGAACCATATTGGCAAAAAGTGCACACTAATAAAAGTATATATTCTTAAGCTATATTAAAAGTTGAGATTGAACAATTTATGGATAGCTAGATATAAAGTATATTGTTGTCAAAATATCACAATAGTTGACTAAAATATTTTCAACTATTTCAAAATAAGATACAAAATGTTTGTAATATGTCTATTATATAAGAATAGACCCTTTCAAGAGAATAGCAAAAAATTAAATTTGTATCAATATTTGAAATTGAAATATTGAAATGTGTAAATTAAATATGTGTAGATTTCTATTATGTAGCAAGAAGAAATGAACAATGATGATACAACATATTGGAGGTTGATGAGACAAGAGTTAGGTTTTTCAAAGAAGGCATTGTTGGATGGTTGAAAAATTACACCTCAGTAATCTGCAAGAAAGTTGTGAAGTTAGATTAAATTTAAATAATGTTATTTCAAAAAATTTGAATGTAAAATGGAAATTAGGTGAAAATTTATATACATGGAAAGAGGATATTTGATGCAGGAGCATCTCAGGCTCTCAAGCTATCTGCATCAATATGTACATAAACAAATTTTGTTCTCAATTTTGTTGTGTTTTGCAGATGCATTGAAGTTTTCTTTATAAAACCCTAGCCCATTTGTTGGTGTTACTCTTTCATTAGCCTAACAGTTGTATTTCAGTGGGATGAAGTTATCACTCTCTTCGATATTCTTGATGGACTCTTCTTCAGTATGACATTATGTGTTTGGCGGGACTTTTAGTGGCGTCCCTTTGACAACCCAATGTGAGGTTATATCTTGTCGGTGGGAACATATGACTTCAGAGTGACTATGAATATAGTCTCCTTGATAACCCTAATGGAAGGTATGTTTGTAGTGTATAGGTGGGAATCCTTTATCAGAAGGACTCTCCTGTATCGATGGAAGTTGTTAAGTCGTCCCCTCGATGCAACGATGCAATGTATTTTGGCAGGAGTTGATCACTTTAGTGAAACTCTCTTAGTTGTCCCTTCGACAACTGTATTACCTGACAAGTCATCCACCATCATTCAACACTCAGCCAATAGCGCACTTGTGTAAGACATTGATTGGGCCCCACCAATGGCACCATGGGGTTGTGGGTTGCATTGACTAAGACCATCGACGAGAGAATGGAAGTCAGAAGGACTTTGAGCTTGGCCTCTTCGATAAGCTGATAAGGTAGTTTTGTATGTTAATGTGGATTCCATGGTGCTACATTCTTTTCAGTGAGACATTCTTAAGTTGAAGGGAGTTCCTAAGCCATCTCCTTGACATCCCAATGGGATGGAGTTAAAGACTATGTGGTTTGACAGTTTGATTGGTCTTCGACAGTTAATCGTGTGGAGACCATTTCATTGATGGAAGTTGAAACAAACTATTTTCCTTAGATAACAGGGGAATGTAGAGAATAGGGGAATGTGATGACAGGGAAAGTGAAGTTCAGAACAGGGAATTATTGATCAGATGGAAGTGTATGAGGAATTGGGGAAGAAACTGTTCGATTGAAAAGTCAATTTGATCTCTGTGAAAATGCTCTGTAATTAAACTTTTGAATGTAATCTGTAATCATTTGTTGAAATAAAAGGAGGGTTATTTTCTATTGAAAATTTGTTGCATTGTAGTGTAGTTTTGTTGCTTGATTGACAGCCTGATAAGGCTCTCCAATCTCGACTACGTCAATATTTTTTTAGTGTCAATTTTTGTGCAACTCAATTATGCTATTATTATGACCTAGTGTGAAGTTTCCTTACACTTGGAAGTCATAGAGAATGAAGATAATTGTTGATTTATCTTGGAGGTAGTCTTCATAAGTGATTTGTTGGAATTGTGAAAGCAAGCGATTGAACATGTCCTCTTCAACAGAGCAATGGAACTAATATTCTTATCAATTGTTATTAACTCTTATATGTTTATTTCTATACATTAAGCTGAAGAGAAAGTGAAACTTTTTAAAGAACAATATTTAGAATCTAATAATATGTATCAATGTTGGCACAACAAAACAATATCTAAAATTTGATTTCAACATATACATCGAAATAAATTGAGAATCTACATGTATTAAGCTATTCAAATTTAAATCAACAACAAAACCACCTTAGTTTCTTTTATTTCAAATTATAAGATGAGTAACCAATCATTTAAAAAATATTAACTCTAAACAAGAAAAGGAAATAAAAAATTTACTACTAAAAACTTAAAAAAACAAAGATGGAAAATCTTAGGAATTCTAGAAAGAGTAGCAGAACAAGTGTTTTTTCAACTCAAGAGACAAGAAGACAAGCATTGAAAACAAAAAATACACAAAAGAGGTTATACAAAAGGGGTTATTTCTCTTTGCAAGAAGAACAACAAGAAAAAGGGGAACACCAAGCTCCATGACCAAGGGAGGAAATGTGTATCCATATTCCAAAACCACTCTTAGTGGATAAGACAAAGAATCTTAAGGAGATGACCATCATTGGTAAGTTCTATAAAATCCCCACTTCTAGAAATATATTGCATGAATGTATTTCACAAAATTGACCCACATATGATGATTTAATAATTTTAGAAGAAGGTTTTTTCATTGTAAAGTTCCCAAATTAGGAAGATAGGGATTTGGTATTCCAGAAGAATACATGGTTTCTCAATGGCATTGGTCTTTATTACCAACCATGTGTCCAACCAAACTTCAATACGGGTAAAGAAAAAATATCCTTTGCACCACTTCTAGATCAAGCTAAAATATTGCCATTGTAATATAGAGATCCTGATATCTTTAAGCTCTTAGGGGTCTCCATTGGCAAATTTCAAGTGTATGACAACAATCTAAATAGTCCTAATGATAGTGTTAAAATGTGTGTTATGTTTGAAGCCAATAGGGTTTTCCTAAGGCATTAAAGCTACAAACGCTAGAAGGAACTTCGACATAGAAATTTTTTTATGAGGGTTTGGAGCTTAGGTGTATGTCTTGTAATCTAGGTATGGTCATATTAAGTGTAATTTCCAAACCGGTTAAAACTCAAGAGGGACTAGTGGTCAGATCTTCTTGGAATCAAATATAGAAGGTGCTCCTCTTAAATCAACAACATAGGGTTTAAAAGATCTTTGTCTACTAGGGGAGAATATGGAAACAAAAACAATCCACCTAGACACACCAAAGATGGATATTGAGCTAGAGGAAGATGGGAATGAAATATAAGATGAATACATGCAAGAAGCTTTCAAAGAAGATGGACTTCACATTATTCTTCCAACAATTTCCCTAGGAAATGGAATAATGGAAAGCACAAATGGTAGAGGAGAGGCCACAAGGGTGGAGGACATGGACAGGGAGGCATTATAGAATGCATTAATAGATAAAATTTTACTAAAGGATATGAGTGATTTATGTGATGAAATCACTGAAGAAGTTATGTAGGAAGACAAATATAAGATAGGGTGATAGAACATCTCGCCATTTCTCACTCTAGACTGGAGGAGAAGATAGAGTTTTTCACTCCAATTCAAAGTAAAAGGACATTGAAAAATAGATCAAAGAAGACTTAAGAAGAAATAGTTGCAGGCATCTAATCTACCTTAGAGAAAACATTTAGGAGAGTGGAATGATCTCCTTGGGGACAACAAAGGTTTTCACGTGGAATGTCAGGGGAAGCAACACCCCTAACAAAAGATGCCTAATCAAGCATCAAATAGCGGATTCAAAGGTGGATTTAGTGCTGCAACAAGAAACCAAATCATCCAAAGGTATAGGTGATCAATCTCTCAAAGTTGGAATCAACGGGAAAACTCTTCTATGGAGGCTATTGGTGGCTTTGGGGGTTTAGTGATATTATGGAAGAAAAATATACCTTTCATGGAGATTATTCATCAAGGGGAAAATTGGATATTCATAAATTTTCCTAAATGGCTCAACAACTCTAATGTGTGGATCATAAATGTGTATGGACTGAAAGCCACAATTCAAATAAACAAATTATGGTAACTTATCAGTTTGATTGTCACCTCTCTAAGAGATGAAAGAATTATAGTAGGGGGAGACTTCAATGCAATAATGGATGAGGAAGAAAAATTAGGAGGTATCCTCACCTCATCCAAATCCATGGATGGTTTTAGGGATTTGATCTTTTCTAATTGTTTTTATGACTGCATTCCAAAAAATGGCAAATTTACCTAGAATAATAGAAGAAAGGATTCAAACTTCAATGCCAAAAATCTAGATAGATTTATTCTTTCTCACAGATAGATTTCAAACAATTCAAGTTTAAGTAGAAGCATTCTTCATATGACTAGATTAGATCACATCCCTATATGTCTTGAAGTCAAATCTGAAAAATGGTAAAAGATGTAGCTTCTTCAAATTTGAGGATATGTGGTTTAGGGATGATAGTTTGTTACTATAGCTTCAATAGTGGTGAGAAAACTCACCCTTCATCAAAGGGTCAAGAATGTTTTAACTATCACATAAATTAAGATTTATCAAAGATCAGGTTAAAAGATGGAACTACAACCAATTTAAAAACAAATTCAAGGAGAAGGAAAGTGTACAAAACTAGTTAGCCTCCATTTCTACACATATAATGAAACATGGCATGAATGTAGAGAGGTATCTAGAGGATAAAAATCTTAAAGGGGAGTTACAAGAGGTTCTCCTGAGAGAGGAAGTGATTTGGAGACACAAATCAAGAGAATCATGGCTGAAAGAAGGAGATCACAATACAAAGTTCTTCCATGTCTCAACCAAAATAAGGTATGCCTATAACTCAATCCATAGTATCGAAAAAATGAATGGAGATATAGTCACCAACCATTATTAAATACAATCAAAGGTCAGCAAATACTTCAAGAAACTTCTTCAGGATGACAGGGATAGTGATGAGGAGGTTAATGGTTGCTACCTGAGATTGTCATCCTCAACTTGGTGACCAATAATCAAAACATGTTTCTAATGAAAGAGTTTTCTCTAGAGGAGATTCAAGTAGCTATTTTTTCTCTATCAGGTGATAAGGCTCTAAGATTCGATGGCCTCATTAGGATTTTGTTTTAGAGATGTTGGAATTTTGTGAGCAAAGATGTGCATTTTCAAAGCATAAGAATATTTTGGAGTTAAACAAACCTTCCATCATATTAATACCAAAAACAAAATGCCCCTCCTTCTTTGAAGATTTTAAGACAGTCTCATTATACATTGTGATATACAAAATCATTCCAAATGAAATCTCCATGTGATTATCTATCATCTTACTATCTATCATTTCAGCTGAACAAGGAAGTTTTGTGCTAGGATGGGAAACAACAGAAGGGGTGGTTATCAACCACAAAGTTCTACACTCCATTCATGAACATAAATTCCCAGCAATTGTGATAAAATTGGACATGTCCAAGGTTTACGACAAGGTGAAGTGGGAATTCCTTATGCAGGTTCTCATTGGATTTGATTTCTCTAGCTCTTGATGCAAGTGGATTTCGGCATATATCTCTAGGATCAAGTTTACAATCATCATAAATGGCTCACCATCTGGATATTTCCTGTCTTCCCATAAACTCAAACAAGGGGACCCATTATGCCCATATTTATTTATAATCATGGTAGAGGCTTTCAGTTGGGTGATCAAAGCACAAAACCAAAAGCATTCTTAGAGGGGAATTAAATTTCCATTCTCACTAGAATCTATCACTCACTCATTATTTATTGATGACACCATGTTATATGGGCATGCCTCTTGTGGGGAGGCTAAAATTATAAAGGAAACAATATCCTACTATTGCCACTGATCAGGAAAGTCTATAAATTCAGCAAAATCTAAGATACACATCTTTCTTTACTCTCTATCTATTCAAAGAAGAATTGGTGACATCTTAGGCTTTAAAGTGGAAGCTCTCCCAAGAAAATATCTAGGCATATCACTCTTTTTTGGAAAGGGAAAGAAAGATTTATGGAACCACTTATTGGTCTCTATAAAAAAATAAAATCTTCTCCTGGAAAGGCAGGTGGCTAACCATGGCTGGAAGATTGACAATGATTAAAGAAGTCCTAGAAGAAATTCCTAAATATATGATGCCAGTCTTAAAAATGTCTTTAGGTGTATTGGTAGAGTTGGAAAAACATATCAGAAGCTTTCTATGACATGGGAGTGCAGAAAGGGAAAGAATACATCTACTAGCCTGGCATAAAATTTACAAACTGAAATGGTGTGGCAGAGTTGGGATTCTTAACCTAGAATGTTAGAACTTGGCACTTGAAGCAAAAATGGCCTAGAACATTTACAGTAAACTAGATGTGAAATGGGTAAATATTCATGCAAGATAAATATTTAAATAACAAAAATGGAGAACATATTTTCATGGTTGCTAATCCTCCTGAAGGTTCCAAAATGTGGAATTTTTTTTAAGGAAAAAGAAGTTATATTGCCTCACCTCACCTAGCTAGTCCAAAGAGGAGATAAGGCTCTTTTTTCAAAAGATTATTGGAATGGATTCCCTCCATTAGCTACAAGATCATATCTAAATAAAGAAAAGCAATGTTTGAAACAAAATTGGGAGGCTAATGTTTGCAATTATTGGATTGATGAGAAGATGGCAAGGACATCAAAAGTAAAATGGAAAAAAAATGAGAATTACCTCTTTCCCTCAAATCAAAAGGAGCTTTTGAGTAAAATTTTATCTCAAAGAATGGTTCTCTATTCAGATAGGGAGGACGAACTAAAATGGATAGTTGATCCTTCAGGGTCTTATATGTTTAAACAAGGATATAAAAAACTTTCAAGAGAAGATCATATTGAATTTTGTCATTATATTTATGCTAGGGGATGCATGTTTACCCAAGGCTAGAGCTTTCTCATGGTTTTCTCTTTAGAATAAGATTCTGACTAGGAAAAGACTGAACAAAATGGGAATCTCTCCCTTTTAATTGTGTGTTACGTGGAGAAGAAGAAGAATATGGAAATCATCTTCTCCCAAATTGTTCATTCAGCCAAGCATGTTGGAAATGGCTATGCAACAAACTTAATTAGAAATCCCCACTCCCCAACACACTCCTGAATCTTTTCATCCACTAGCCAACTATGTATTGGAATTCAACATATGCTCACATCTAGAAGTTGATTCCATCCTTGATCATATGGCATATTTGGAAAGAGGAATTTCAAAATTTTTAGAATGTAGTCCTCTCCAATTGAGAAGATATTATTGAGAATCAAAGGTGGTATTTTAGAAATAGTGATGGAAAAAGTGATGAAGAATGTCAATTCAAACTACCAATTCACAAACTAGGACAACATGTTTCTTAACAAATGGCATCATTTACACCTCCCATCCAATCATGGCTTAATTCTTAACAAGGTAAATAAAGTGAATCACAACCTTGTCAAATGGATACCTCACACTAATGCTTTTTTCAAGCTCAACTTTGATGGAGCATCGAGTGGTAATCTAGGTATTTCACAGGTGGGTTACATTATTAGAGATTCTTCCAGAGATCTCATTGCTCCCAAAACAATCAAACTTCCTAAGGGGACAAATAATCAAGAAAAAGCCTCTACAATCTTGAACATATTAGAAATGGCTATAGATATGAACATTAATCATTTGTGGATCGAGGCAGAATCTATGATTATAAGTTACACCTTGAAATAAAAAAGAGCTACAAACTGGAAATTGAATTACATGATGTAGCCCATATAGGAGTGCTTAGCTTGGTTTTGAAAGGAAGCAAGGTATGCAGAAATGTTTCCCACACTGATCTACTAAGGAAAGATTTATGCAAATTTTTATCTTTTACAATTACAGATTATGAGATGCGCATTAACAGAAAGGTAACAACACATCAAAAAATAAGTACAATGCTCACAACACAAGATATACGTGGGGAAAACCCTTTCAGGTGAAAACACCATACTCCAAAACTTGCACAATATATTATCAAATCAAAAGGATGATTACAACACATTTGCAATGCAAGTTCTTCTAGGATTTCACAAATGTTGAAAACTAGAGTTATTCTAGCAGCATAATGGTAACTCCAAATGAACCATACCACTCCAACTCCAAGCCCCTGTATATATAGAGAAATACCAAGATGGAGATAGCTTCTAGAGAAAGCCACAAAAGAATCTCATCCAAATCCACATGGCCCAAATTCCAAGAACATAAAGCATGCAAAAGACACTTGTCAAAGATTCTCTTTCATCCCTTACAACCCCCATACTTGGGCACCCTAAATTTGCCCACCATTATCCATGTCATGCCTGGGCGCACCATATAGGGAGATTGGGCATTCAAACAACAATCTACAGTGATTTTCCTCTCTATTTGTCAGTATGTACATTCTTCTTGATGATAGCTTACAAAATTAGCATGAGTTGGATGATGTATGTGATGTTTACCAGCAAATTCCAGATATTGAATTCATTGTCCATACATTTTGTTACATATATATACATATATATATATATGTATATATATATGTATATATATATATATATGTATATATATATATATATGTACGTGTATATATATACGTATATATATGTGTGTGTGTATATGTAGATATATGTACATATGTACATATATACATATATACATATATATATATCTGTGTGTGTAATATATCTTTCACAAAACGCATATACATACACACATACATATATATGTATGTATGTTTGTATGTATATACATATATGGGTAAGTGCACAAAGATGAGGGACCAAAATGTGGTCTTAAGATGCCACTTTTTTCTGAAATCAGGAAACATTGATGTTGGATGAGAAATTGAAGATAGATACACTCAAAATTTGAAGATGGAACAAAAACAAGAGTCGTAGTGCTTTGAATCTAGTTTCTAAACTACAAATTTTTTTCCAAAAATGGTTGAGATTAAGGGGTTTAAAAAGGGGGAGCACACAAATTGGTCCTATTTTTCTCAAAAAAACATAACATAGCATTTGGTGTGCTCCCCCTAAAATGTTAACTTTTTTCTAGTATTTCAATAATCACTCCAGTGAGAAATTAGCTAGCACCATGTAGTTTATCCCTAATTTTTTAGATATTTTTTTCATGAATAATTGATTTTTTGGTAATTTTCAAAGTGGACACATCCTGAAAAATAGAAATTTGAGCGTGCTCCCCCCTAAATTTTTTGAAAACTACTCAAAATTTTTTATTTTTTTGAATAAGTGTAGAATGGACTCTAGTTTCTAAAAATGTAACTTATTTCAAATTTTAATGAATGGTTAAAAAAAGTCAAAAATACTAGATAGTGGTTTTTGACAAAAAATGGACACACTAACAAAAGAAATTCAAGATGAAACCCTTAACGTACTTGAAATGTGAAAAAAATATCTGGTTAGATAGCTAACAGAGATATTAAGATTATGGTGGTAGTTTTTTTGAGTTTTCATTGAAAAAAGTGTCATCCTGATGGTGAGCACGTTCCAGATTATCTCTAAATTTTGCTAAAAACTGGTAAAAACACATCAAACCAAGCTCACCCTAATGCAAGTGCATTATAATGCACTCACGTTATGTGAAATCAATAACACGAGTATGTTATAACATGCTCATGTTATGATAGTTCACATAATGCGAGTGCATTATAATGCGCTTGAATTATGTGAGGTGCTCGCATTATGGTGAGCATGTTTGGCTATACACATGCCAATTGCATTTGCTATAAAGTTTCTAAATCCTTTTAAACAAATCCATTTTTTGCATATCTTGCAATCATTGCATTCCATTATAGAACATCTCTTTGAGGTGTTACGTCTTACAATTGACATGCCGTATCTACGCTTCCACACTCTACATACATGTCTACAATGGTAGCTATACTTCCTATCACCTCTCTATGTCCTACCCTCTCTCTAAGTCTCTGATTCCCTCCCCTCTCTACCTCCTACCTTCTCTCTCACTCTCTTCTTCTCTCCCCTCTCTACCTTGTACCCTCTCTCTCACTCTCTACTTCCCTCCCCTGTCTACCTCCTACCGTCTTTTTGAGTCTCAGCTTCCCTCGCCTCTCTACCTCCTACCTTCTCTCTCACTCTCTTCTCCCCCCTCTCTACCTCCTACTGTCTCTCTCTCTACTTCCCTCCCTTGTCTACCTCCTACCCTCTCTCTCACTCTCTACTTCCCTCCCCTATCTACCTCCTACCCTCTCTCTCTTCTTTCTTCCCCTGTCTACCTCCTACCTTCTCTCACTCTCTACTTCCCTCTCGTCTCTACCTCCTACCCTCTCTCTCACTCTACTTCCCTCCCCTCTCTACCTCTCCTCATCATTCTTACCATTCAATGAAATTTCATAAATTATCTTGTTTCCATTTCATCATCCCTCTTTGCATGTCCTAGTTTTCTTGTTTCCATATTCTTTGTCGACATGGGAGAGGAAAGGGAGGAAGAGGTATCGAGAGGATGGAAATGGAAGGGAGAGAGAGGGTTGGTTGGGTTTATGAGTTTAGGGTTTAGTGGAATTATCTAGGGTTTAGGGGTTTAGGGTTGTTTGGGCTTATGTTTTAGGGGTTAGGTTTTAGGGGCATTATTTAGGGTTTAGGGGTTTTGGGAGAGAGAGAGAGAGGGACTTAGGTTTTCTCAGGTTTAGGTGCATTATTTAGGGTTTATGAATTTAGGGTTGCTCAGACCTTTAGGGGCATTATTTAGGGTTTATGAGTTTGTAGGGTTGGTCAAGTTTAGGGTTTAGGGGTTAGGCTTAAAGGGGAATTCTTTTATAATTTCCCTCAAATCCTCCTAATCCTAATGCATTAGTCCACCCATCTCCTAATCCATCAATCCCTATCATCCATCCACCATATAACTCACCATCTAATCCACCATGAAACATTTTAATCTCTAATCCATCAACCCATGAACACTTGAAAATTTTTCTCCAAAGATTCTTTACAAAATCTAAAAATAAAATCAAAGATATGGATCCATCCAAATCCAATAATCCAATTTCATCCCCCTCTAACACTCCCAATCCTAATCCATCCCCTCCTATATCCATTAAATTGATCCTAATCCTAACCCCACAACATTTTCCATCATTTTCCATCAACTATATGCATATCCTAGTTTATCAACCCATGAATCCATGAAGGATGTGACCCAAGGACTATTAGAAAGGAATCTAAGAACATCATGTACTCAAATTCCTATCCTTGAGACTAACAAAGAACCTCCTAATAACATGTCTACCACTCCAACACCATCATCCACTCCTATGTCCATCCATTTCATTGAAGAGTCTCCTACCATAAGTCCAAGTCAAACCCCATCATGTAGCCATGTTGTCAAACATCCTTGAAAGATTATTGATCCCATCCAAGAACCCATCACATCCATCTAAGAAACCCAATAGCTATGTTACGAGCCTAGTCCAAAGCATGTGGAAATAGCAACCACCCATCCTAATCAAAATCTAAACATCCCATCTAATCCCATCCTGGATTCCTTATCATCTCATGGTCAACCCATCTACATTGATCCCATCATTGATTCTCCAACATCTCCTAGTGAGCCCCCATTAGCACCTTTTACTCCCCAATCCAATGAATATCAATGCATCCCCACTTACCCTATCCATATCTAATATCGCACTATCCATGTTTACCCTCCCTATGATCAGGATATTATCTATGATCAAGATCTTATCCTTGAGCAAGTAACCCACATCACTCCTATCCATCATCCCATTAGCCCTATCCATCATCCCACTAGTCCTATTCATTATCCATCAATATCCCATGATGAGACACTTGGCCCCCAAGAAAACATATATAATCAAACAAATAACTCGAATCCTATCAAATCACATCACAATGAGGATAATTTGATAATCAAGATCCAATAATTCTACATCCATTTCCTATTGATCCTCCATCATCCCCTATCAAACTATATGTTTAGGGGTTTAGCCTAGTTGCTTGAGTTTAGGGTTTAGGGGTTAGGGGCATTATTTGAGGTTTACATGGGTTTAGTGTTGCTCAAGTAAATAGGGTTTAGGGTTAGGGTTAGTGTTTAGGGGAATTATTTAGGTTGTATAGGGGTTTAGGGATGCTTGATTTTAGGGTTTAGTGTTTAGGGTTTAGGGGTTAGGGTTTAGGGTTTAGAGAGATAGAGTGAGGGGACTGATAGAGATTGGGAGAGATAGGGAGATAGAGGTTTAGGGTTGTTTCCAAGGTTTAAGGTCTAGGGGTTAGGGGTTTAAGGGTTTCCATTTTTAAAGTTTAGGGGTTAGGGGTTTAGGGGTTTAGGGTTTTCCATTTTTAGGGTTTAGGGGTTAGGGATTAGGGTTTAGGGGTATTATTTAGGGTTTAGGGTTTAGGGTTTAGGAGTTAGGGGTTAAGGTTTAGAGGTTTAGGTTAGGGTTTAGAGCTTGAGAGGATTGATAGAAAGATATAGAGGAGATCAAACCTAGGAGAGATATCTATGTTTCCTCTATCCCTCTCTCTAAATATATCTGCCTCTCTATATCTCTCTCTCTCCCTGTCTCTTTTTCTTGCTCTCTCTATCGATCCCCTCTCTCTAACTCTACCTTTCTATCTCTCCCTCCCTCACTATCTCACTCCCCCTCTCTATCACTCTCCCAGTCCCTCTACCTCAAATATATCTCCCTATGTCTCTCCAGACATCTCTTGATCTCTTTCCCTATCTCTATCTCTCCACATATCCCTATCTCTTAGCCTATCCCTCCCGACCTCTCCCTCCCTCCCTCTCTATCTCTCTCCCCATCCCTCTACCTCTTGAAAACTCTCTCCCAATGTCTCTGGACATCTCTCCATCTCTTTCCCTATCTCTATCTCTCCCTTTATCTCTTTATTTATCAATCCTCCCTCTATCTAAATATATCAACCTCTCTATCTCTATATCTCTCTCCCTCACATTCCAAGGGGTTGATAGAGAGAGGGAGAGAGATATAGAGAAAGAGAGGTAGATAGAGTTTTAGAGAGGGAAAATAGAGAAATAAAGAGAGAAAGAGACTCTCCCATGCAGATAGAAGCTTACATTCGTCCCTCCTAGTATAGATAAGTTCTATTTCACAAACCACATGGATATTTGAGTCTAGGGATACTCTTGGACCATCACTTGATTACCTATTTGATGCACTACATGCATAGTTACAATATGTTTTATGTGAGAACATGACATCCTAGACCATGGTTTTGCACCAACATTGAGAAGGCTATATTTTTGCATGCATGAAGCTTAATGTTTTCATGCTTTCTAGAACATGCTCGCATTATAATGTGAGCATGTTATAACATGCTAGTGTTATGGGAAGCAAAAAGATGGGAAAAAAGCATGTAGGAATCGTGATTCAAACCCCACATGACTGTTATTCTTGCTTTTCATGCAGTGTATCGAACAAGAAAATGCTTTTCATGTTGTTTGACATATTAAGAATCATTTTTATATCAATCCACCACCTTTTTTGTTTTTCAACGTAGAAGAACTAATTTTGCATGTTTTTGGAGAAAATTTGATTATTTAAACCTAAAGTTTCATGTTTCATGTGTGATATTGTTTCAAAGCTAATTACCATTGGTATATAGGTTGAATTTTATGATATATATAGATATATATCTGTGTGTGTGTGTGTGTGTGTGTTTATTTTTTCCATAAATTTCACTGATCCTATTCTAGAGTTATATAGAATTCATAATCAAACTTGCAAAAAAGAAGAATTTGAGGATTTTGAAGCCATATTTCAGAGAATTGGTCAACTCCAATATTGAATTCTAAGGTATGTTCAAGTTATGTTCATTTTAATTCACTCATATGTGTTCTTATGTTCTTTATGTCTTTATGTGTTTATGTTCTTTCTGTTATTTATGTTGTAAGATATGTTCTTTAAATATGTTTTCATACTTCCTAATTTTGGATGAGTTTTTCTAGCACTAGTTATCTCCTTAAGCTTATAAACCTAGAGGATTTAATTTTTTTTTTGTTGTAGACAACATCCAAAACTTTTCATTGGATGAAAGAACTTTACACAATTGATATCTTCTTTCTTATTACCAACTATGGGAATGGTGTTGCAGTAGCTTCATGTCCACTCTCTTTCATTGTATATTTGAATGATACTTTCTCATTGGTGTGCACTTTGATGGAATCCTCATTTACAATACTACAAATGATCAAGGGAATCATAATTCTTGAACCAAAGTTGACTCTATTCCTCAACATATTCCACAAAAAAAAAAGTTTATGCATAATTGAAAGGGGTTCTATAACATGTCATTATGAAATTAGTAGAACTATAAATTTACTCTTATGTTTCTAGTCATGAAAATGATAATTAAGTCAATAGACAATCCTACAATGTCTTACTTGTGGAACCATGGATCACATACATGTGTGCTAGTATATTGGTTTGCAAGAAGTGTGGATGAAAATTAACAAAAAAATAATAATATTAACATTTGTGTTGTATGGTACTCAAACCTTCATGGGCAGGGTCTTGTGCATCTTAGGCTAATAATTTGTAAAACACAAATGAGAGTATAATTTTTCAATATTAAGGCATTTGTGGTTCACCACTAGAGTTCACATTTGTAACCACTTGTCATTGTACTCTTCAAGCATAAAATACCAAACTAATCATTGTTGATCTTGTAGCCTCTCTTTCTCCTCATGAGAACTCTCATTATGCTACCTTGGCTGCATGTGTGTGTACAACACCATTAATCCTCTTCATGATCCCTTGGCCACCTTGCAACATTGCCTCTTATGCTACCATCAAAATATTATAGTTTAGGACTTGACTTGTCATCATGAAATAGAACTCTACCCTAAATTTCTACACCTTGTTATTCCTAGAAAACCCTTCCTTTACACCAAGTGACAAATATCAAATTATCTTCATACCTTGTTTGATGTTCCTATTGACTGTCATGGTAGTCCTAGTTGTGTTGATAGTCCATTTAAGGTGCTTGAAAATTCTAATCTATATATATAATCAGTCCAATCATGGCCTCCAAATAGCTCTCCAAATCTCTTTGTCATAATCACACTACTTGCAATGTCCTTCCATAATCATGGTTGCTCATTGCCACCCTTTCTACTATTTTGCTGCCTTCATGTAGCCTCTTCATCTCCTTCTTAGATCTTTTGTGCACCTCACAACCATGAAACCAACTTGTACCTTCATTACACAACTAATGCGCTTAATATTCCTCTTGATGTCTTAACAATTCTCTGATGACCTTCATCCACCAATTTATCAATCATTTGGATACTATTTACTCCTAGTTGACTACTCTATCATGTGAGAATATCACTTCATCTCTTGGATTTAGAATGACACAATAATGATCAAAGATCCACATAACAACACCAAATCATGTTACTAAGAAGATTTTTCTTTAAGTCTTCCATATGGAAAATCAGTTACCATATGATTGTTATGCCCAATAGTATAGTCATTAGTGATTTTCTATATTATGCTAGGGTCATATTTTAGGTTGCTAGGCAAGTTTTGAAGGACTATATTGATGTTATTAAAGTTACATAGCATGGATATCAGTGCAAATGTGGTTATAAACCTTTGAAATTGTCATTTCTCAATGGTTATTAGTCATTTATGATTGTTATAAATAGCATAGTGATGTTTTAAAATTGAAAATTATATGCTATAGATCTAGGGAATTGTCATCATGGGGATTTTAGTATCTTCATGGGATTGATTATTGATCCAATGCTTGAGAATTTTCCCAATAAAGCCTAATGTGCATGTTTCTTTCTATGACAAAGGTAGAGGGTTTGCCACTCAACAAGAACATACATCATTCATTTTACGAAAGGACTATTATACAAAAGAATTACCCAACCACCTTGTGATAGTCATGTTACTAATTAGTTATAGAAGTCATAGCATATAAAATGGTCCAAGGTCTGATCATTGAGTTAAAGAAGCTATCCTTGTGCAAACTTTAAAGGTGCTACCATGCAAATGTTGCATAAGACTGTCATAGATAGGACTATCATAAAAATGGTTATACATTTGTTTGACCTCATGTTTTGCTAGATTATTATCATTTATTGTTTGGTTATTGTTCATACACCTAACTCATGGTCCTCTCATCACAAGAACAGTTTTGATAGTTGAATTAGTATGCAAAATACCATGTAGATTGCCTTAGAAGACTGTCACAAATAAATCAACAATAGGACTATCATAAGTTTAGAGGCATCCACGACATCATTTCCATCTTGAAACCTTCATGAATGTTGTCTTATATCCCACATTATGATGAATCAGTCTTTTAGTGATGCATTACTGGGATAATGATATGATCTTATGCCAAAATGTCACCTTGTTGTCCTAAGAAGACTGCCATAACCAGCTAGTCATGGACAACCATTGAACATGAATAATTATGCACATTTTTGGGATGTTATACGGTATGTGAAGGTGGTTTGAAGCTTAAAAATAGTCATCACAACATCTACCATGGTCCAAGAAGGTAAACTCCATGCGCAATTTGAAACTACTTGCAAAGGGCTTCATTCAAGTCATGATTTTTGTCTTCACATGTCTTCCTCTAGACTTTGGGACAGCGGTTATAACTTTTTCCATGGGTCAAGAAAATGAACTACAGATTGATTTTTTAGAAGTTATGAACCTTATGCATGTCTAGGACAACCTAGGCATCATAAAATAAGTATTATCAAACCTACAACAGCCATGAACATGAAGAACAAGTTGCTGATTTGGTTGAGAAAATGGGTATAAATCAAGCTAGTCTTTCACCACAAGGGAAGGTGCATGTTATTTGTGCATTTGGATGAGTTCAAAGGCATGTTAGATACCTCCATGATACTTTCCTAGCCTAGGAAATGCTCACACATGAACATAAGCAATAATTAGAGGAGTTTTCTCATGATCTTGATGTTGTCAATTCAAGGAATTTGAGTACTTTTTGGGACAGTTTTTGGTCTAACATATCTTAATCAATCCTATGCATAATCAACACTTGGAGACTGATTTAGAGAAGTTAGGATAGTCATAGTATGAGTGACCTCACTAATCATGAGGAATACATGCTCCATACATGACAATTTCTACCGTGAATTTCTACACCTTGTTATTCTGACTTGAATTTCTACACCTTCTTATTCTGCCCTAAGCATAACTCTGCTAAAAATTAGAAGTTTGTAGATCCATGTATGAAGACAATTGATAAATCATTGTGACCATTATTCATTGTGAAAATTAGATGTTTGTAGAACCTTCTTATTCATTGTGAAAATCAAAAGTTTGTAGAACCTTCATTGTGACCACTATTCATTGTCATTATAAACCTTCTAATTATCATTGTCCTATTCATCATGCTTGTAGAAATCATCATCATGCCAAGGAAATGAGCAAATACTCTAACACAAGAAGAGCATGAAGATGAGAATGAGAGGAAAAGAGAAAGAATGAGGTGAATTCGAGAAAGTAGCAAATTGTGAACCATACAAGAAGACATTCCACCATTGCCAATTAAAGAGTATGATGCAGAGGTAATAGGGTCTTAGTGGATTATGTTCACACAATGAACTTGGATATCAAATCTTTCTTCTGAAGATTTCCAAAGGTGGAATGATTATAGGCCTACACAAGGCTATTCAAGAGGTTGATCTAGCCAAGGACCACACCTAGGTCCACCACACAGGCTGCTCAACTCTGATTTTGGGGAGTCACTGCTCTACCCAATCAACCAACACCTTTATATTCAAAGACATACTTCCACTCCTAACACCTCTACCAACATGGATCTTCACACCTAACATAACATGCACCTACCAAGGACAGGATCAACATGAACTCACTAACCCAACACCTCACTTCTGTACTTGCTTTGACAGAGAACAATAACTGTGTTCTGACTATCCTAAAAAACAATGTTTAAGGAAGATTAAACCTTGTAGTCCAAGAGAATGCTTAACACAACACTAAATTCTCCTAACTCCAAATGACCTTCACCTCTAAATGCATAATCCAAATACCTATATTGAGCATGGACTATTCCTCCAACATGCAGACCGTACTATACCACTGGCGTACAGAAAACAACAGACTATTTTTTTTCTTGATAGAGGCCTAATTTGAAGGCAGTGTGAAAGAAAGTGCATCAAATCTGCATGTGCATGATCCACCAAGTAGTGATACAGGTCTGTCTTCACACTAAAACATAGAAATCATCATTCATTTAATCAAACACTTGATTGTTTATGCACTCATACTGTTGTCCACCATTAATAACTCAACTAGTCACTATGAAGACTAGCTAGTTTCATGCCAAGAGGCTTGGGGAGTGAAAAACAAAACTAAATAACAACAAAAACCTAAAATAAATGTTCTCTCCTTCCATCCTACTGAAGAATGTTAGTGCCATTCAGAGGACAGAGGAGAGTTTAGACATTTTTCCCAAAAACCTAGCTTTTGGAGGGTTTAGACTAGTTTTCACAAATTGAATTGTTTCTCCCTCCACAGAAAGAGTCAAGAAGGCTAACTAGATTGAAAAGAAAGGTGTTTCAAGGCATAAACAAATTCCACAACTTTCAAACCTTGCTCTGTTCGTACCACGTTGTACAGGAGGACTGTCTTCAGCAAAAACTTAGAAATCACTATTTTCACTCCAAAAAAAGCTGCTTTTCTCATTCTTCTCGGCATGTTTTATACAATATTTTGTTTTTGAATGTTTTAGAAACCTTTCCTCTTCCCTTCTGCCTATACACCTTCCCATGAAAGGCAGTGAAACATTGGAAAATGCTTTTTCTTCAAAAACACTAAGTTTCTAAAGAAGAATACCTAGTAAATAGGCCTTAACTAACATTCTAATGGACTAGTCAATCAAAATGGACTAAGTCCTTATTACAAACATGAGAATGGCTTCCAAAGCCTTAGGGAAAACCAAAATAACAAGACACAAAACATGATATAGTAAAAAAAATGACTAAATCTGGAAGCTCCTGCACTAGAGTAACATGACAAATCTAATGAAGCTAAGAGAGAGATGGAATTGGTGGCACAAAGGGAACGAATTTGAAACCTCCATGCAATGAGGAAAGTGAATCTCCAAGTTGGAGGCACTCCATTGTCCACAGGTTAAGTTGAAGGTTCAACACCATCATTATCTTCTTGAATTGGAGACACTCCATCTTTCACAAGTGAAGTAGAAGGTACATCTTCATTTTCTTCCCAACTTGGTGGCATGGCATCATTCACATGTCAAGTTGAAGGTACACCATCTTCTCCATCTCAACTTTAAGCCTTTTCAAGCCATAATGACTGGGATGCTTGGCACACAAAACAAGACCTTCGCTAAAATTTACCCACCCACCCTAATGCATTTGCGTAGTTGCTTCAACCTCACAATGAGTAGAACAAAAAATATGGCACTTGGCAACCTTTCCACTGCATGAAACTAAAGCATTTTGCAAGAATGTGTTTGATTCAGGCACTGTCAAACAGACTGGAGTTGAATGAAATAGAGAGAGGTTATTGTAGACAGACCCCACATGCACCTATAGATCTAAATGGAATGTTTCTAACTACCATGAATTCTAAAAACTACTCCATCAAAGTTTGACATTTTTTTTGTCTTAGGGATCTTAAGGGACATTGCCGGTAGCCTATTGCCCAGAATGAATGGGACACTTGGCACATGAAACAAGACCTCCCTTGGCATTTACCTACCCACCTTGACATGTTTTCTTAGTCAGTTTGTCCCCACAATGAGTAGAACAAAAAATATGGCACCTAGCAACCTTTCCACAGCATGAAACTGAAGCATTTTGCAAGAATGCATTTGATTTTGGCACAGTCAAATGGATTGGAGTTGACCAAAATTGAGAGAGGTTATTGTGGATGGACCACACATGCACCTATAGGTCCAAATGGAATATTTCCAATTACCACAAATTTTGAGAAGTGCTTCATCAAAGTTTGGCAGTTTTTGCTCTTAGGATTTTAAGGGACTTTGCCGGTAGCCTACTGCCCCGAATGAAAGGGATGCTTGGCACATGAAACAAAATCTCCCCTAGCATTTACATATCCACCCCAATGTGTTGGTGAAGTTTGTTCAGCCCCATGAGCTATGGAATGCAAAATGTCACTCCTAGTACCTTTCCACTACATGAAACTGAAGCATTTTGCAAGAATGTGTTTGATTTTGGCATGGTCAAATGGACTAGATTTGACCGAAACCAAGAGAGGTTATTGTGGATAGACCCCACATGCATCTATAGATCTAAATGGAATGCTCCCAGCTACCATGAATTCTGATAACTGCTCCCTCAAAGTTTGGCAATTTTTTCATCTTAGGGATCTTAAGGGACTTTATCAGTAGCCTACTGCCCTGAATGTAATGAAATATCTTGTACAATATCTGAATATAATAGTAATATGTGGAAAATACTTGATAATAATATGCCACTTCGAGGGGGCAACCTCCTAATCCACTTAGAGGGGGATACCTCCAATAGTCTTCAAAAAGAACACAATACACAATATGATATGAAATGAGACTCACTACCTCATATATATACCTATTTATGCCTAGGATATCACTCAGACTAACTTAGATATTGCTATAGAAGCCTTAGGCTGACCTAAACAACTAAATAACAATATAATAATGATAATATGACTTAATTAAGAGTTAAAATAGCCACAAGCTGACTATTCATAAAAATATACACTATAGAAGTAAGGGCATAACACTGAATGACTGGGGTACTTGGCACATGAAATGAGACCTCCCCTAGAATTTAACCACCCACCCCAACATGTTGGCATAGTTGGTTCAGCCCCATGATGAGCAGAACAAAAAATATGGCACCTAGCAACCTTTCCACTGGATGAAACTAAAGCATTTTGTAACAATGCGTTTGATTTTGGCACAGTCAAACAAACTAGATTTGACTGAAATTGAGAGATTTTATTGTCGATGGACCCCACATGCACCTATAGGTTCAAATGGAACATTCCTAGCTACCACAAATAATGAGAACTGCTTCATCAAAGTTTGGCAGTTTTTTCGTCTTAGGGATCTTAAGGGACTTTGCAAGTAGCTTGCTGCCCCAAATGAAAGGGGTGCTTGGCACACAAAATGAGACCTCCCCTAGCATTTACCTATCCACCGTGACATGTTGGTGAAGTCTGTTTGGCCCCACGAGCTATGGAATACAAAATGTCACTCCTAACCCTGAGGATTCAATCAAGTAGTCCTTAGGTTGATATAACCATTCTAAGATTGACATATGACTGCTACCATTTGCATAGAGTTGTACATTTATAGAAATGAGTGTTCTAAGATCTTTATAACAATCATCTCTATTCTTTTAGGACAACACTATTCTAATATGTGTTGATTGATAGTGCTAAAATGTGAATAATGGTATGATGATTAGTAAATACACTTACGACCTTGATGACTGTCCTAGCAATCATATGACATGATTGACTTGATGGGGTTGTCTTCCCTTATTAATTTAGGATTTCTACTCTTTGATTACCAACATATCTATCTCTTCATTATGGCAGTCCTCTTCTCTCTCTCTTCTACACTCCCTACTTGTAGACTTCGCATTCGTAATGCCAGAGTATAAGTATCCTCTAGGAAGACAATAATGTCTTTGATACATAATAGTCAACCTAGGGATGTTTTTGATCTTTGTATGACAAACACCTAATTAATTCTAGCTACTTGTATAGAAAAATATAAAGAGATGATGGACTGATCCATTGTTGTATTGACTATGAGAGCCATGATTAGAGGTCTGTTAGATTCAGGACAGACAACTAAGAGGGGGGGTGAATTAGTTGTCCAAAACTTTCTTCCAATTAAACACTTAAATCTACTTTGTAATTTAGCAGCATAATAATAAATCAATCATGGAAACATAATGTATTTAAATCAAGAGTAGAAGCACATTAACACATAAGACACCAAGATTTTGACGTGGAAAACCTAGTTAAGGGAAAAACCACGGGGTGACTAACCCAAGATTGTATTCTCTGTTAAAAGAATAGAAAGAACAAAATGGCACATGCCAATTAGGGCTCACTGCCCAAGCACACTCCTCACAAGAGGCCCACTGCCTACAGGAGACACACTATCTATAGAATAATAAGTATTACATACTTGAACTGAAGAATAGCAGCTTCACCATGCTTGAGTCAGTTCCATTTAAGCCCAATATTTTTGCTTTGCCTTTCCCTCCTCTAATCTCTACCACACTCTCATCTCCACAAGATCCTTTTTGAAATGACTTTACAACTCCTTATTTATACAAGACATCGACTTAGAGATAATCATCCAAGTTGGCATACATTACAGAGAAAACACATAAATACAACATGACTAATTACAAGAAGACTTCATGCAGATCAACACACTGTCAGCCACACAGATTTGAGACTTCAATCTTCCTTTAGGAACACACCATTCTTCATAGAACATATTCAAGATCATCCACAGAATGTGTAACTTATCTGGTCGGCCTAACTTAGGAAAAACATCATCGTTCGGAAGTAATTCTTCAATTGCAAGCTCAATCTTCAATGCGGACCTCCAACATGAACTGGACACAATTCAAAGACCTCCACAAGCTTTCCTGAATCACCAAGAACATCCACACTACTTCTGTTTACTGAAATCATTCTCTCCTTCATCCAAAACCTCAAGAACATAGTTTGTCATCACTGTCATATTGGAATAGATGCTTGCGGACCTCCAGACCACGAACCAATTGAGTTATCAATTCACATTGACTTCATAAACACTCCACCAAATCTATAGAACAAGATATTGTATTTCTGGAGCTCACTAGACCTATTTGTGTCACTCTGTCACCTCTGAACATCTGCCAAAACTAGTTTTACTTAAGTGGCCATAACTTCTTTAGATCTTCATGCAGACCTTTGAAATCTTTACTGGATCATCTTGAGACACATATCTCTAAACCCTTTGATGTGCATCCTCTGATCTTCATCTTAGCTGGGATCTTTACCTCACTGTCTTCACTATTCTTCTCTGTTCCTAATAGGACTAATTTTCTCAATATCCTTAGCATAGAGCTCATCCAATCCTTATCATCAATGCAACAGGAGTATGTTGACATCAATGACAACACCAGTTAGGCCCATACTTGCAACAATCTCCCCCTTTGTCATTGATGGCAACATATGATGTGAAAAATTGTTTTAACCATCAAGACAAGAACTTTTTCTTACTGACACAACTCCCCCTATCAACAACAACCATTCACATGTCTTCTCGTCTTTTACTGCTCCCCCTTTGATCAGCAACCACTTGTTTTTCACATGTCTTCTCTCCCCCTTCGACATAAATGGAAAAGGGAACATACTTGCATCAATTTAGAATCATACCAACTGCTCCCCCTGAGTAGTAGCTTCCCATCATCAATCCAGTCCTCAAGATATGACTGTGAGATCCACTGGACTGATGCACATCAGTGCACCTTAATTTAGAACCGGAGGGGTAGTAACCCCTAACTTCTCATTGAGATACTCAAAAGAGTCCTTAGGTAGAGGTTTAGTAAATATATCTGCAATCTGATCTTTGGAAGGCACAAACTCCAATCTGACTTCATTCATGTTCACTTGCTCTCTGAAAAAGTGAAACTTGATGGATATATGTTTAGTCTTTGAATGCAACATCAGATTCTTTGAAATATTTATTGCACTTGAATTATCACAGAAGATTGTGATAGGTTCCTCATACTCCACTTTGATGTCTCTTAGCATTTGCTTCATCCACAAAACTTGAGTGCAACTACCTACTATTGCAATATATTCTACTTTTGCAATGGATAGAGATATTGCCTCTTGTTTCTTGCTCAACCAAGAAACCAATCTCTTCCCCAAAAAGAATGCTCCACCACTGGTACTCTTCCGGTCATCCACATCTCTTGCCCAATCCACATCTGTATATGCATGAAGAGAGAAATTATGATATCTAGGATACCACAAACCATACTCAACTGTCCCTTTTAGATATCTAAAAATCCTCTTGATTGCCATGACATGAGATTCTCTAGGATCGGCTTGGAATCTAGCAACAAGACCAACAACATTCATAATGTCAGGTTTAGTTTGAGTGAGATACAACAATCCTCCAATCATTGACCTGTACTTTTTCTGATCAGCCTTAGGAGAGTCATCTTTGCTCAATTTACATCTGGTTGCCATGGGAGTACTCATTGGTTTTGATTCTTCCATCCCAAATTTCTTCAACAATTCTTTCACATATTTGGTCTGAGAAATGAAGATTCCTTTCTTTGTTTGAATGATTTGCCAAAACCCAAGAAGAAATTCATTTCTCCAAGCATGCACATCTTAAATTCACTTTTCATTTGAATTGTAAAAGTTTTGCACATACTATCTCTTCCTCGAAAAATGATATCATCAATAAATACTTCAACAATCAAGATATTTTCATGATCAATTTTGAAGTACAAATTACTGTCAGCAATACCTTTGTTGAAACCAATCTTCAAAAGATGCTTATCCAATCTTTCATACCAAGCTCTTGGGGCTTTCTTGAGTCCATACAGTGCTTTCTTCAACTTGCAGACCATATCACCATGATCAAACAATTGAAATCCATCCAGTTGCACAATGTATACTTCTTCTTCCAAGTCACCATTCAAGAAGGCAGACTTGACATCCATCTGGTATACTTTGAAGTCCTTGAAGGCATCAAAGGTAAGAAATAACCTGACTGCTTCAATTCTTGCCACCGGAGCAAAAGTTTCTTCAAAATCAACTACTTCTATTTGAGAGTAACCCTTGCAGACCAATTTGGCTTTGTTTCTGACTACTTCACCAACTTCATTCAGTTTTTTTCAGAAGACCCATTTGGTTCCAATCACATTCTTGTTTCTAGGTCTAGGAACAAGATCCTAAGTGTGATTTTTCTCAATTTGCATCAGCTCTTCCTCCATTGCTTTAGTCGAACTTTCATTATTGCATGCTTCATTTACTGACTTTGGTTCAATCTTTTAAATTAGACATTACTCTTCTGAGTCTTGAGCAATCTTTCTTCTTGTTTGAACACCTTTTCTTTTATCACCTATGATCTGATCTTCAGAATGATTCAGTCTTACATACCTAGGAATTTTGGGACTTTCTTGCACTTCCATTTCTTGAACAGGCTCATTCAAACTCATCTCTTCTTCCTGATTCACCAGATCAGTCTGAATCTAAATTTTAGAAGGGGATTAGACTCCTTGAATCAAAACATCATTCTAATCATCTTCATCATATTCATAAAACCTTGAGGGTTTTTTAATACCTTCATCAACCTTCACATTTGTACTTACTATAATCTTTCTCAATCTCTTGTTGTAACACCGGTATGCTTTGCTTTGAGTAGAATAACCCAAGAATATTCCTTCATCACTTCTAGCATCAAACTTGCCTAGATCTTCATCTCTTTTAATGTAACATTTGCTACCAAAAACTTTGAAATACTTCAGAATGGGAGCGATGCCAAACCAAAGTTTATAAGGAGTCTTACTAGTATTGCTTCTGACTTGTACTCGATTAAGAGTATAGACTGCAGTGCTTACAGCTTCTCTCTAGTAGATCTGAGGAACATTTGCTTCCATCATCATGGTTCTAGATGCTTCCTAGATGGTCCAGTTCTTTCTCTCCACTACTCTATTTTGTTATGGAGTCCTTGGAGCAGACAACTATCTTTTTATTCCATGTCTCTCATAGAATTCTATGAAATCACCGGATGTGAATTCTCCACCTCTATCAGACCTCAGACATATTATGTTCAATCCAGTTTCATTTTCTACCATAGCCTTGAATACTTTGAATTTCTCAAGAGCCTCTAATTTTTCTTTCAGAAAAGTTACCCACATCATTCGAGAGTAGTCATCAATTAATAGCATGAAGTATCTATCACCTTGCACACTCCCGATTCTTGCTAGACCACATAAATCAATATGAACTCAGTCTAATAATCTAGTAAAAGATTATTCCTTACTTCTGAATGTGACTCTGCTCTGCTTACCCAACTGGCATTCTTTGCACAAACTATTAGTAGATTTCACTAGTTTTGGAAGATTTCTCACAGCCTGGGTGTTTCTTATCTTAATGATATTATCAAAATTAACATGACACATTCTTCTATGCCACAACCAACTCTAATCAATTTGAACAAATAAACAACTTTTCCCAGTACCAACCAAGTGGAAGATATTACCTTTACTCTAGGTACCAGATGCAATCTTTGTTCCAGAACTTTCAAAGATCTTGCATTTTCCATTTTTGAATCGGAGATCATAGCCTTTGTCCACCAACTATCCAACACTGAGAAGATTGTGCTTCAATCCTTCAACATATAGTACATTACTGGTTTTGTTCTTTCCATCAAAAGAAATAGTTCATCTACCTCTGATTCTGCCAGCAGAATTATCACCAAATTTTACCACTCCTCCTTCATACCTTTCCAAATCTATGAACTTATTTTTGTCACCTATCATATGGTGGGAGCATCCACTGTCAATGACCCAATCATCCTTTTCTTCAACTTGGGCAGCTAGAGCTCTTTCTACAATTTTATGATTGACAGATTTAGAGGGCATTGGATCTTCTTCCTTGATGGCAATAAACACCCAGTCACTTCTGGATTTGTTTCTTGTTTCTAATTCATCATCTATTACTCCTTCATCATCATCTTCATGGACATAGTAACATTTCTTTTGAAACCTTGATCTGTTAGGATTTGGCCTTGAAAATCTTTCCAGATATTTTGAGGCAAAATGACCAATCTTATTGCAATTAAAACATTTAAAAGGTAATTTCCCCTCATACTTACCAGATCCTCTTGGCACTCTTTTTGCAATAAGGGCTTCAAGTTGAGTAGCTTCTGCTTCATCTTCTTCCAGGTCTTTTCTTTCTTTTTCATACCATGATAATTTCCTTGAAGAGTTCTCTCCCAGATCAAACCTCTATTTTCCTTTTACAGAGGCACTAGATTTGAATGTAGATTCAGTCTTGGGGGGGCATCTCCAAAATTGGTCAATTGAAATGCAGCCAATTTACCAACTAATTGATCTCTTGTGATACTTCAATAGGATCTGGATTCTTCAATGGCAGCAACCTTGTATTTGTAAGAATTAGGAAGGGATCTGAGAACTTTGCTAACAATCTCATCTTCATCCAAGATTCCACCAACACATCTAATGCCACAAACAAGCTCATTTATTATGGGCATAAATGTAGTGATATTTTCATCTTCTCTCATCTTCAAGTTTTAAAATTTTCCTTTTAGACTCTGTAGCTTGGCACATTTAACATACTTGTCTCCTTCATGCAGAAATTCCAGTTTTTGCCAAATCTCATATGCAGTTTTTAGATCAACAACATTTGTCAGCTCTAAATCAGATAAGGCACTTAGAAGAACTTCTTTAACCCACAGATTGTTTTCAGAATCTCTAATTTCATCTACGGTACGTGGACCATTCTGTGGGGGATCATACTTCTTAGAAGCCATAATCCAATACTGCATTCCCATACATTGCAAGTGGCATTCTATGTGACTTTTCTAAAGAGTGAAATTGGTTCCATCAAACCTCAAACTATCCCTCTTGTAGGATAACATCCTGGATCTCCTCAAGCGGTTAAGCTCCTTTTAGAGGAACTTAGCTCTGATACCAATTGTTAGATTCAGGACAGACAATTGAGAGGGGGGGTGAATCAGTTGTCCAAAACTTTCTTCCAATTAAACACTTAAATCCACTTTGTAATTCAGCAGCATAATAATAAATCAATCGTGGAAACACAATGCATTAAATCAAGAGTAGAAGCACATTAACACATAAGACACCAAGATTTTGATGTGGAAAACCTGGTTAAGGGAAAAATCATGGGGTGACTAACCCAAGATTGTATTCTCTATTAAAATAATAGAAAGAACAAAATGGCACCTGCCAATTAGGGCTCACTGCCTGAGCACACTGCTCACAAGAGGCCCACTGCCTATAGGAGACACACTGTCTATAGAATAATAAGTATTACATACTTGAACTAAAGAATAGCATCTTCACCATGCTTGAGTCAGTTCCATTTAAGCCCAATATTTCTGCTCTGCCTTTCGCTCCTCTACTCTCTACCACACTCTCATCTCCACAAGATCCTTTTGAAATGACATTACAACTCCTTATTTATACAAGACATCGACTTAGAGATAATCATCCAATTCGGCATACATTACAGAGTAAACACATAAATACAACATGACTAATTACAAAAAGACTTCAAGCGGATCAACACACTATCGACCACACAGATCTGAGACTTCAATCTTCCTTTAGGAACACACCATTCTTCATAGAACATCTTCAAGATCATCCGCAGGATGTGTAACTTATCCGATCAGCATGACTTGGGAAGAACATCATCATTTGGAAGTAATTATTCAATTGCAAGCTCAATCTTCAATGCAGACCTCCAACATGAACTGGACACAATCCAAAGACCTCTACAAGCTTTCTTGAATCACCAAGAACATCCACACTACTTCTATTTATTGAAATCATTCTCTCCTTCATTCAAAACCTCAAGAACACAGTCTATCATCACTGTCATATTGGAATGGATGCTTACGAACCTCCAGACCACGAACCAATTGAGTTGTCAATTCACATTGACTCTACAGAACAAGAGATTACATTTTCGGAGCTCACCGGACCTATCTGTGTCACTCTATCACCTCTGAACATCTACCAGAACCGGTTTTACTTATGGCCATAACTTCTTCAGATCTTCATGCGGACCTCTGAAATCTTTACTGGATCATCTTGAGACACATATCTACAAACCCTTTGATGCACATCCTTTGATCTTCATCTTAGCTAGGATCTTTATCTCACTATCTTCACTATTCTTCTATGTTCCTGATAGGACTAATTTTCTCAATATCCTCAGCATACAGCTCATCCAATCCTTATCATCAATGCAACAGGAGTATGTTGACATCAATGACAACATTGGTTAGGCCCATACTTGTAACAAGGTCAAAATACATTGCATTTACATAATTTCATGATATTTACATGGTGATTAACCTATTTGTGTGATTAACCGTAGTGTCCATGATAGGATCAATGATGTAAATTCTCTAAAATAGAAAAATATATCAATATTTGATTGTAAATGCTCATAATAGCTAGGTAGAAACAATGATAAGAGATGGACCATAGACAAGATGCTCAATATAATGATAGACCACAAATGTTCTAAGAAGCTAGAACCTCACTCAATGTGAGTATATATTGGATAAGACAAGACAATGTAAAGATGAAATATGAAAGACAAAGATCGTGAGATCAAAATGTAAGCCATCGATAAAACCATCATAAGCATTGCATAATAACTCCTCACTAACACTTCTAATATGATAATTTTCTAATGTATCATAAAAACATAAGAAATCATGTGAAGCAATAGAATAATCATGATGAGGCTCATCATCATCATGTATAAGAACTTTTGGAGGCCTCAAACATGAACACGAAAGGTGTCAAGAGGTTAAAATGATGTGAGTATGGTTGAGCATCAAAAGAAAAAAGGATATAGCAATTTTGTCAAAAGTTGTAGTTGCAACTACCCTTCGAGACATTTATGCAAAGTGTGGAAATATCTAGACAACCATCAAAGCATATGGAACAACATATGGATAGCCATCAAAGCATAAAGGATATAGGAAATTTGTCACATGTTGTAAATCCAGCTACCCTTGTAGACATGTATGCAAAGTGTGGAAGCATAGGCAAGGCACATGAACTATTTGGCATGATGCCCCAGAGAAATGTCACCTCATTGAATGCAATGATTGTAGGATATGAACAAAATGGATTTTTTTATAAGGCTTTATAAACTTTCAAGAAAATGTAATTGGCGGGTGTAAAGCCAAATTCCAAAACCTTTGAAATGCTATCTTTGGAACACAGTATAGACATCCATCAAAGCATAAAGCATATAGGAATTTTGTCAAATGTTGTAGTTGTAAGTACCCTGTAAGACATGTATGCAAAGTGTGAAAGCATATACAATGAACATGAACTGTTTGACATGGTGCTACAAAGAAATGTTGTCTCAGGGAATGCAATGATTGCAAGATATGCATGAAATGGATTTGTTGAAAAGACTTTAGAAACTTTCAAGTAAATGTAATTGGCACATGTAAAGCCAAATTCCACAACCTTTTCCAACATTCTCCCTATCTGTACACCAAAATAGAATGTTTGGAATAGCATATGGACAACCATCAAAGCATAAAGGATAAAGGAAATTTGTCACATTCTGTAATTGTAGTTGCCCTTGTAGACATGTATGTAAAGTGTGGAAGCATAGATAAGGCATGTGAACTGTTTGGCATGATGCCCCAAAGAAATGTCGCCTCATTGAATGCAATGATTGCAAGATATGAATAAAATGGATTTTTTGATAAGACTTTAGAAACTTTCAAGAAAATGAAATTGGTGGGTGTAAAGATAAATTCCAAAACCTTCGAAATGGTATTTTGGAACATGGTATAGACATCCATCAAAGCAAAAAGCATATAGGAATTTTGTCAAATGTTGTAGTTGTAAGTGCCCTATAAGACATGTATGCAAAGTGTGGAAGCATATACAATGAACATGAACTGTTTGACATGATGCCTCAAAGAAATGTTGTCTCATGGAATGCAATGATTGCAAGGTATGCATGAAATGGATTTGTTGAAAAGACTTTAGAAACTTTCAAGTAAATGCAATTGGCATGGGTAAAAAAATATTCCACAACTTTGCCAGCCTCCTCCCTATCTATACACCAAAATAGGATGTTTGGAACAGCGTATGGACAGTAATCAAAGCATAAAGGATATAGGAAATTTGTCACATGTAATTGCAGCTGCCCTTGTAGACATGTATGCAAAGTGTGGAAGTATAGACAAGGCACGTGAACTATTTGGCATGGTGCCCCAAAAAAATGTCGCCTCATTAAATGCAATGATTGAAAGATATGAACAAAATGGACTTTTTGATAAGGCTTTAGAAACTTTCAAGCAAATGAAATTGGTGGGTGTAAAGCTAAATTCCAAAACCTTCGAAATGGTATCTTTGGAACATGGTATAGACATCCATCAAAGCAAAAAGCATATAGGAATTTTGTCAAATGTTGTAGTTGTAAGTGCCCTATAAGACATGTATTAAAAGTGTGGAAGCATATACAACGAACATGAACTGTTTGACATGATGCCTCAAAGAAATGTTGTCTCATAGAATGCAATGATTGGAAGATATGCATGAAATGGATTTGTTGAAAAGACTTTAAAAACTTTCAAGTAAATGCAATTGGCACGAGTAAAGCAATATTCCACAACCTTTTCTAGCCTCCTCCCTATCTATACACCAAAATAGGATGTTTGGAATAGTGTATGGATAGCCATCAAAGCATAAAGGATATAGGAAATTTGTCACATGTTGTAATTGCAGCTGCCCTTGTAGACATGTATGTAAAGTGTGGAAGCATAGACAACAAATGTGAACTATTTGGCATGATGCCCCAAAAAAATGTCCCCTCATTGAATGCAATGATTGCAAGATATGAACAAAATGTATTTTTTGATAAGGCTTTAGAAACTTTCAATCAAATGAAATTGGCGGGTGTGTTAGCCTTGTTTTTGACTTGTCAATTTTTAAACTTTTGTGTCAAAATCCCTACATTCAATCACCCCTAGTGACAAGTGCTCTGATTATCCTAAATTGTCAAGTCATTCACTAGTTTGAAGAAGAATCTCCATCTTTGCAGTTGAAACCTTGGAAGCAGTTGCATAGGGTAGCTGATTTATGAAAACAATTAAATCTTTGAATCCATGATAGCTAGTGCAAAATTATCTTTATGGCGGTGTTCACAACTCTATTTCACCTAATCTGGCAAGTTTCTAGATTGGGACATCTCATAGTTTGGGAGATTTTAAAATTTGAATTTTTTGGTGCATAGTTTATGGAAACAATTAAATCATAGTTTCTATAAGGGTTGGAGTAGAATCATCTGATATGGGATCTCATCATGTTATTAAGGACAATTTGGCAAGGTTTCATGAGAAAATACCATATGAGTTACAAGTTATGTGCATTGCACCTTTGATTGTACTTGCAGAGTTATTGAGTCAGATAATCTCCATCCATACTCAAACATCCAACGCACAACTTCTTCCAAATTCAAGAAATTTTTTAACATTCATCAGCATTGGAATCAATTTTATAACTAAGGAGATGACGAATATACCTTCTTTTAAAACTTCAATTGATCTCCACTAGAGTTTGAGAACTTCTCAAGGTAGCATCAAAGGGTCTTTGATAAAGTTAAAACATTATTGCATGTTCAAAAGTATTTCAACCATGATGGAGAGAAAGTACTGGAGAAAGCTAATAAAATAAAAATCACAATCTATAAATTTCTTGTGAAAACGTGGAGCACATCTAAAAGGGTGTCATGGCTATTATCAAACTCATGGGTATATAACAAGTTTGAAGTCACAAGTCATTTGGGAGTTGAGGTTATGAACAACACTTCAAATTCTGATGAAGGAAATGCTTTACCATCGGATGAATTAGTCAATTTTAAAAGGTTTACTATATCTTCCATAAAGTTGTGAACTTCTCAAGAAATACTGATAAAAGAAAAGGAAGTGAATATTTTGAATGGAAAAAGAGGAAATGGTTAGAGAGTGTTGGAAACCTAACTCATTACTATTTGTTGGATTCAAAACATTGGCAAAGCTTTATTATCAACTAATTATTATATATTGAAGGCAATTTAAAAGCATGTCAGCCAACATGAGATGTTTTGAAACTAGTTTCAACTACCGATGAAGGCTTAGAAACTATCCTAAAGTAATGATGGAAACTTTTTCTTTTGTTATCAGAGGATATTGTTAGTTATACAAGTATGGCTTATCTCCAAATGGGTTCTTATAATATGCAAAATCAATGATGATAAGAAAATGTTAATGTACATTAAAGAATCAGTTGTAACTGTTTCACACATCACTTAGAAACCACCACTATTCTCGACAATAACTACTCAAGAAATAGTTGAAACCGATGTGCCAAGAGTAAATATGAATTCTAGGGCAAATATCCATCAAAGCAATATGGCTTCAATGGTCGCAGGATATTCAGCAAATGGATTTGTTGAAAAGGCTGTGGAAACTTTCGAGCAAATACAATTTGTAGGTGTGGAGCCAAATTTTAAAATCTTTTCCAGCTTCCTCTCAGCCCCCGCCAAATTGTGAAGCATTTCTATTTGATTTTATAATGGGGGATATTCTGGTAAACCTACATATAAATATGAATGAATTGTTTGACAAGAACGCCTCAATGAATCATGGTCTCACGGAATGCAATGATTACATCAGATGTGTTAAATGGATCTTCTTTAAAATTTTCAAGAAAATACAATTTGCAGCTGTAGAACCAAATTTTACCACCTTCACTAGCATGCCCACGACCTATAAAACTAAACTCCACAAACGTTTTCTAGCATCTTCTCGAGTTGTGCCTGAATGAGAGATCAAGTTAGGGTATAGAAATCCATTGAAGAATAATCGAGGGAGGATTTATAGTCAGATGCTGTAGTCTCAGCCACCCGGCAGATATGTTCATAAAAGGTGAAAGCATAGACAAGGCGCAACAATTTTTTAATAGAATGCCTCAAAGGTTTGTCATCACATGGAATGTATGGATGGCAGAATATACACAAAATGTATTTTTTGAAAAGGCATTTTAACTTTCAAGAAAAGGTGCATAACCTGTTTGAATAGACGCCTCAAAGAGATTGTTATCTCATGGTGGAAGATACACATAAAATGGATTTGTTGAAAATACTTTTTAGGTTTTTCAAGCAAATGCAATTGGCAGATGAAAAGCCAACTCCCACGATCTTTGTAAACATCCCCTGTAGCTTGGAATATGGGTATTTCTTAAAGATTATAAGAATGGAGAAGTTTTTGTTGGATCTTATGGCTAGAAATGCATGGTAGACATGAATGTAAAATGTAGAATCATACACAAGGCGTTGGACTGCAATGTTTGTAAGATATTCACAAAGTGGTTTTATTGAAAACGTTGCAGAATCTTTTAAGAAAATGCAATTGGCAGACATGTATGCATAACGTGGAAACATAGACAATGCTGAACCATTTGACAGAATGCCTCAAAGAAATGTTGTCTCATGGAATGCAGTGAGTACAATACAACTAAATGGATTTGATGAAAAGGCATTAGAAAATTTCAAATAGATGCAATTTGCAGGTGTGAAACCATAGCCCCACGGCCTACCAAATCACACCTTCTGCAGAGAATATGGGCGTCCATAAAAAAAAATTCAGAGGAGGGTTTTGTCTGATATTAAATAGTTGGGAATACTCTCGAAATGTCATCTCATGTGGTTTGTAATGATCACAGCACGCACACAAAATGGATGTATTGACAAGTTTTTAAAAGATTTCATAGCAAATGCATTCAAATAATGTAAAGTCCTTCCATGGTTTCAAAAACTACCCATTTTGTCGAAATACATTAAGTCCACACTTTTATGAGGTTATAAAACATGTTAGTTATTCTAGAAGAGACTACGTCAGAGGTTTTGGTAGGTTTTGAAACCTACTCACTGTGGCAACAAGTTACGAATTACTTTCAAAATATCGATAAAAGGAGACTTTGCTCATATCATAGAGTGATTGAAGAGGTTTTTTAAGTACCGTTAATCACCAATAGACTTTTGAAAAGTGCTTTGGATGCCAATGAAGATGCAATTGTTACAAATTGCCCAAAATTTATGTCATGCAATTATAAACGTCCCAAGGAAACCTCTAACGAAACCGAATGACTTATTTAAAAAAATGTAAGTGCTCTGGTATACATGCATGCAAAATATGAGAGCGAAGTTGAGAAATGGTTGGAGAGTTGGAGTAAAAGAAAAACAATGGGGTTATTATCAAACAAGATTGACAAGGAGGATGTCAGGCCCAAAGTTGTGCTAGATGAAAATGGCTCCTGACAGCAATGAAGTTGGTGAAATGGATTTCTATGGTGGTTATTGGTTCTTGTTTATAGCATAATACTTCTATTTTCTCAGAGTTGCTATTCAAGATTTCAAGAAAGGTGATATGCAAGGAGAACATTGATGATGACTATCATGTGAAAATGAGTTAGGACAATCCCTCTGTGGTAATCGGTAGATTGAGATCCGATGTAGGATTCAAAGTCACACCAGATAATATGAGGTATGAGTATGAGAAAACTTGGAATGATGAAAAACCATGTTTGATAGCTTATGATCTAAATACGAAATGCATAGTCTCAAATGCTGATATCTAGCCAGGAGAGGAGATTGGAAGAATCAGGGACATCTGAAAACAAAGAGTGCGTTGCATTTGAATTGGCAAAAGTACCCAATTCAACAAGTTATCAAATTTGTGGATGTGGTCGGCAAAAGGTATACTATTTCCACAATCCATGTTTTGTATACACAAACACAGGAGTCTAAGATTCAGGTATATAGAGGAGTCATCAACATTCAACAAGGTTTGACCACCAAGATGGAGAAAACGGAGATGGAAAGTAACTTAACAAAACACACAACTCAAAAGTTAGAAAATGAGTTTTGTTTCCCGAAAAAGTTAGGTAAAATCTAACTAGAATACAATTTATTTTTAAATTATTGTATTTCAAAAAAAGGTAGTTGAGGTTGTTACTAAGTGGTTACCAAATTTAAGCCTATAAATACAAGGCTATTTCATATGTAAGGGGATTTTTTCTAGAAGAGACTTTTTGACAGGAACTTTTTGCAAAGGGGGAAAACTTTGAGAACTACTCATAGAGATTGTAAGAAGACTTTTTGGCTTGACACTATGTATAGAAGAGTTTTTGGAGTTGTATAATTTCAAGGAGACAATGAAGAATGCTTTTGGTTTGTATGTTCTAAATGTTTTCATGTCTTATAATTGTTGATTTCTCGTATGTTAAATCAGTAATCCTTCTATGTGATTGTGCAAACCATTGGTATTTTATGTGATTGATGTAATGAATAATGTTCATATCTTAGTATCTTGGTTTGAACATGTGGAAGTGGCATATCTTTTCATATGTTGAGGTTTGTCATGTCTTTCTTTCATTATCATTGCACATCAAAACATATTTTGTGTTAAAACCCATTTGTAATTCGTCATATCTATTATGAAATCTCAGCTAATATTCGTATGTCTATTGTTGGGATTTCTATTAGTTATTTTCCTCTAGTTTTGTATTTTCTCCTTTTTGTACTTTCAAGTTAAAAGTACACAAAAACCCACAAATACCCCCATCATACGAGGGAGTTGCCCCTCTCAAATGTAGAGGAAAGTTGTTAACTAAGTAACAGCTTGTCCAATTGTTAACAGGGTGTAAAGCCAAATTCCAAAACCTTCAAAACGGTATCTTTGGAACACAGTAGACATCCATCAAAGCATAAAGCATATATGAATTTTCTCAAATGTTGTAGTTGTAAGTACCCTACAAGACAAGTATGCAAAGTGTGGAAGCATATACAATGAACATGAACTATTTGACATGATGCCTCAAAGAAATGTTGTCTCATGGAATGCAATGATTGCAAGATATGCACGAAATGGATTTGCTAAAAAGACTTTAGAAACTTTCAAGTAAATGCAATTGACACGTGTAAAGCCAAATTCCACAACCTTTGCCAACATCCTCCCTATCTATACAACAAAATAGAATGTTTGGAACAACGTATGGATAGCCATCAAAGCATAAAGGATATAGGAAATTTGTCACATTCTATAATTGTAGCTGCCCTTGTAGACATGTATGCAAAGTGTGGAAGCATAGACAAGGCATGTGAACTATTTGGCATGATGCCTCAAAGAAATGTCACCTCATTGAATGCAATGATTGCAAGATATGAAAAAATGGATTTTTTGATAAGGCTTTAGAAACTTTCAAGAAAATGCAATTGGAGGGTGTAAAGAAAAAATCCACAACCTTAGCCAATATCCTCCTTGTCTATGCCAAAATGGACATCCATTAAAGAATAAAACATATGGGAATTTTGTTAGATGTTTTAGTTGTAATTGTCCTCAGAGACATGTATGTAAAGTGTGGAAGCATAGACAAGGCACATGAATTATTTGGCATGATGCCTCAAAGAAATGTCACCTCATGGAATGCAATAATTATAAGATATGAACAAAATGGATTTTTTGATAAGCCTTTATAAAGTTTCAAGAAAATGCAATTGGTGAGTGTAAAGCCAAATTCCAAAAACCTTAGAAATGGTATCTTTGGCACACATTATAGACATCCATCAAAGCATAAAGGATATAGGAATTTTGTCAAATGTTGTAGTTGTAAGTACCCTACAAGACAAGTATGCAAAGTGTGGAAACATATACAATGAACGTGAAATGTTTGACATGATGCCTCAAAGAAATGTTGTCTCATGGAATGCAATGATTGCAAGATATGCACAAAATGGATTTTTCATAAGGCTTTAAAAACTCTCAAACAAATGCAAAAAAGTAAATTTCAACCAAACACAAATTTTGGCACATCTAAAACCAAATTGTACAACCTTATCCAACTTCCTCCTTTCCTATGCCAGAATGGGATACGGGGAACATTGTGTTGACAACCATCAAAGCATAAATGATATAGGAATTTTGTCACATGTATTGTATTTGCAGCTGCCCTTGTAGACATGTATGGAAAGTGTGGAAGGATAGACAAGGCATGTGAACTATTTGAAATGATGCCTCAAAGAAATGCATAGTCCCACAGAATGCAATGATTGCAAGATATGCACAAAATGGATTATTTGAAAATGATTTGTAAACTTTCAAGCAAATGCAATTTGCACGTGTAAAACCAAATTCCTATAACGATAATTGATCATCATTTTAAATATTTAATATAAACTATCATATACATAATATCCTGAACATAACATCTAGTTTATATACAAAGCCATATATGCATGTCCAAACAAAGCCATACAAGCATATATACAAAAATATACATCGATAACATACAATAGTATGTATACAAAGCCATCTAGGCATACAAAAAATGTCCCAAAAACTAGTTTCCTATGGACTTTTATGAAATAATTGGTGGCCCTTGCTTGACCATGAAGATGGAGAGCCAATCCATGACTCATCCTCTCTTTGTCATTAGGTAGACCTCTTCGACAGAAGTTCATCTAGCTCCACCTATTAATACAATCAAACAATATGCACATTACTATAGAAATGCACATGAAATATATAACATCACATATGTATTCGATCACTTACTGCCATCTGATGATCACTCTCCATCATCTTGTCTCTAGCTTCTTTATCCATAGAAGCATCAAGAAGTAAAATTGACTAAACATAAATATCATTTATGTACATCAAATGACATGAGATAAAAGAAGAAATACAAAATGATGACATTTTTCATGTTATTAGCTCATACCTCTATCAAAGGATTTGAAGACAACATGGTTGCAGCAATGCATATCTGTGCTAACTCATGAAGATGAGGAGTCTCCACATTTAGCATCTGAAAATCAAGTTCAAGATTATTCAACCAAAATAAATACATATTATTTTAAAAATGCATAATGATTAGAAATAGTTAAATTTACCTCCATAAAAGTGGTGGATTTGCATCTAAGGGAACAAGGAAACTGTGGAGGTGTTGGTGATTGTTGAAATCACCAAATTGTCACAAAATAATATTACCATTGATATATCTACAATAATTATATTCATGTGATAAATTACATACATGTTGACTTGACCTCCTCTGATAACCCACCAATGGATGGCTAACGGAGGTAGGATGAAGACTCTAACCCTAGAATTTCATTACACAGACAATTACATACATTATTTTTGACTTATAATATAGATAGTCATAAAATTAATTACAAATTTCAAATAACAATATATTAAATTAAGATGAAACTTGTAAAAAATACCTGAGAGTCAATACCAAATGTATGTTGTAAGACATTGTTGGTGAGAACAATCTCATCCAATATAGATGCCTCCATTAATAGATCTTGCCCCTGTGTTGCAGCATCCTGCCGAGAGTCCTGCCATGCATCCTACATCCCATAATCACATAGATTCCCACATGACCTGCACAAATGTGGGGAAAAATGATGCCTATTTCTCTCACCCTCATCAGCCTGGGTAAGATCATCAGCATGTTGTGATAGAGACTGCATAAGAGTAGTCAATGAATGTAATGTCTCCACCTCAACACTCTCCTTCAAATTTGAAGGGAGTGACCTATGTTCTAGCCTCAACAGGGGTCTAGGTACATGGTTTTCATCTCACAAAGCTCCCTCTCTATCTTGGACACAACCACCACCTCTACCCTGGAACCCACGAATGTCAAAATAATTGGGAATCTTCTTGAGAACAAACTGACAATGAAGTTTCCTTAGGAAATATTGTAGCACCTCATCATTATTGCATGGGTACTCATCGAAGACCATGTACCATCTATCCCAAAATTTTTGGGATATTTCTTCATTCCTACACCAATGAATAAGGAACCATTTGCAAGTATCTTCTAATCTTTGGCCAGTTTTGGGATTAATAAAGTGTGCACATAACTGAGATTTTGTGATTTTTTCATTCTTCACTTGTTCATATGACAATTTGTCAGCATAGTATTGCCGACACCTCTCCTTATAGTCTTGAAATTCAATGATTTGTTTTTTCACTGAATTGGTGTGGGAAACAATCTCTTCTAGTGACTTCACAACCACTCTCCTATGATCGGTGCTTGCAATTGGATTGTTTAGCATTTGAATAAGAGTTTGAATATGTTTCTTGTTTTCTTCTATTATCCATAAGTAGTTTTCTTGACTACCCCTTGCATTGTGAGGATGTGAAGGTGGGTTTTGAGGGTTTGGAGGGTTTTGGGGGTTGTTTTCACCCTCCTCAACTGAATTTGAGTTTTCTCTTGCCTCAATAACTATAAATGCAATATAAAAACAAATCAAACATTGCAAAACTCAAAAATTCTTCTCAAACTAACAAAAATCAGTCAAACCCTACCTTCTTCAGTTGTTAGACCCTACAAATTTGCTTGACGATGTCTTTGGCAGCAAGGTGGCATCGTGAATTTGTCATTTTCTCTCTTGCACTTGCTTGGAGAGACTTCCCTTCAACGTAATAATGCTTTGAACTCTTTTTTTGTTGGCTAACTCCTTTGGCCATGGCTGAATGACAACAAAATGAGTTTTTTTTTACTTTTAAGTGAAACAAAACACGAGTGTGTTATAACGTGCTCGCATTTTTTTTTGTTTTGGACAAAAAAGTCCCATGGTGGTGACTTTTTGGTCTCCCATCTCTTTGCATATACCCATATATATATATGTATGTATGTATGTATACACATTTTGTGAAAGGGGGTTTGGATTAATGGCAAGGCCATAAGTATCTCAAGATGGAGACCCAAGTTCAAATTCCCTGAGTAACATCTATAGTTGGAAGATGTGGCTCTTAGACTTTTGTGGTGGTTCCGTTGGTGGTTTCTAGTGTGGTTCTATGTGGTGACTCTTGGTCTTCTAGTGGCTCTCAAGTGGAATCGTGGCTCTTGGACTTCTGGGGTGGCTTCGTTGATGGTTTCTAGTGTGGTCCTATGTGGCGAATCATGTTCTTCTAGTGGCTCTCAAGTGGATCTATGGCTCTTGGGCTTCTTTGGTGGCTCCATTGGTGGTTTCTAGTGTGGTTATATAAGGTGACTCTTGGTCTTCCAGTGGCTCTAAAATGGATTCAAAAGTGTGTGTGGCTCTTAAGTAGATTCTAAGCTATAAGTTGAGAATATTTTGATGGGGAGGAGGTCCCCTTGTGACCTCCACTAGTGTGGGCTAGCCTAAATAATCCCTCCTTATGAATCAAATATATATGTGTGTGTGTGTGTGTGTGTGTGTGTGTGTGTGTGTGTGTGTGTGTGTGTGTGTTTCATATATTGATATAGAGATTTATCTCTGTTGATTGCAATGTAATTTTATGAAATTATGGTACATTTGGCATCTCCATTTTTTTGATATAAAATCTTTGCAAAAACATGAATGATCTTACTCAAATTTATCTCATAATTTATCACATCTGTAGCATGAAAGTAGATCTTGCATAATGACATGAAATCAGTTTAATTTGATTTTTCCTTTGAGTTAATTACACATGTATGTGGGTAAATATACACACATGTATATGTATATATATTCCTATATATACATATATGTATATATTTACATGAGATAGATATCTACATCATTTCTATGCAACTGATATCTCTATAGCCTTGAATTGCAAAAACATCAAGAATCCAGTTAGAAACATGAAACTTAGATAGCATATGCATTTGCATTGAATATCGTATAAAAAAATAGTAGAATACTGAAATGCATTTAAAGAATCACATAGTTATCTTTTTGCATGAAAAGTATTATGCATTTACATTAAATCTTGTATGAATTCATAGTAAGAAAAGAAATGCATTAAGTATCATGATGTTTATGATTTTGCATGAAAGAAAAAGAATTAATTTTATTGGGCATATGCATGTTATGCTTAGATTTGTCCTTGTTAAGGAAAGTAGTTTTCTTTCTTTGTGTGATTTGGGTTTACCTTCCGGGACGGGTGCTAAATATGGGCTAACAGAAAGTAGATCTTTTCAGGATCTACACATCGATATATAGTATTAAGTGCTTTGGACAAAGCCACATGTTTCATTGAAATAGATGAATGTTTGCGTAGTATATTATATATTCTCTACCATATGGACTAATAGTAGGACATTGCATGTTCATGTTATAAATGCATGTAGATATATCAAGTTGCACCAGATTCCATCTTGCCTTTCATTCCCAGGTTGCTAGGCATTTTGTGCAAGGTTGGATATTCTTTGTGTTAGGAAGAATTCTAGGGAAGCTTAAGCTTCGTGGTTGGGTGGAAAAGTGCATGAACCATGTTCTTGTCTCTTAGATTTGCAAATGACCATTGGGGTTAGTGGCGGCTAGAGACTTCATTGATTATGTTTCATATATCATTACTTATATTTGTACATCATTATTTGTATGTTGGTGACTACATGGGCATGAGAGCCTACATTGTATTCTTATATAGCGTATTTCATGTACTTATAATACATGTGATATGTAATATGTGAACTGTATATATTGAATATGTTTCATTCATTTCCTTATTAATGTGAAATTGATTTGTTTATTTGATTTGTGATATAGTTATTGGGTAGCATCCCTTACATTTGGTATCAAAGCAAAGTTTAATACTAGGGCCTTTGTCTACTACGCTAAGATGCAAACCTTGACACAGGTCATTTCCTAACCAACCATGGTGAACACTAGAAATGGTGGTGACCGTAATGGCCTGAGAAATGAGCAAAATGATAGGTTGGACAAAATCCTCAACCTCTTAGCTGAACAAAGAACTAGGATGGAGAACTTAGAACAGGAGATCAGAGGAAATTGAGGGGGTCAAAACCAAAATGAGAATCAAAGAAATGAGGAATGGAATCAAGAGAATGAAGACAATGGAAATAGCCAGGGTAGAATTGCAGAAGAGCTAGGTAAGGACCTCAAGAGGATTGCACCACCCAAATTTGATGGTAAAACCATCAGAGATCGAGCAGAATCTTAGATCATTGAGATGGAGAAGTACTTCGAGCTCTATAACCTATCTAATGAGACCAAGGCTATGTGGGGTACCTATCAGCTCACTAGTGAAGCAGCTACTTGGTGGGACAATGAAAAAGCTGAGAAGAAGTTGCTACCAAGGGAGATCACATGAGAATTCTTTCTCCAACTTTTAGGAAGAGGTGGTTACCTCATCTATTCTTTGATAAGAAGGTGACAAAATTCTAGAACCTGATCCAAGGTAACATGATGGTGACTCAATATTGGGAAAAGTTCACTAATTTTCTTAAGTATGTACCACAGTATCAAATGCACGAATGATTTAGGATCTGAAAGTTCATCTTGGGATTGAGGCCTCAAATTAGAGAAGATGTGGACATCCATAACCCTTTGACTATCAATGAATATTTTGAGAAAGCAATCAAACATGATCAAAATCTTCAAAATATGGCTAACTATCATGAACACAAGAAAAAAGAAGCTAGGAATAAGATATTTCAAAACAACAATCAGTAGGGAGGCAATAGCCATTAGATCTGAAACCTAAAGTGAGGCAACTTTTCTCAAGATAAAACTGAAGGAAATTAAAATAGAAACAATAAGAGGGGCAACTACAACAACAATAATGAGAGGGATAGGCTTGAAAGATGAAGAGAACCCCATGACAGATGCTTTGCATGCAGAGGAGAACATTATGCCAATGCTTTCCCTCAATGGTCAATGGGACAAAAGGAAAGGAATCAACAAGGAGCACCTCAACATTAAATCCATGTGGTCATGGACAACAAATAAACATATTTCCAAGCCTCTCCAATTTAGTTTCTAGTTAAGTTCTATGGGTGACTTGTCTCTATATTAATTAATATTGGAGCAACATAATGTTTTATAGATCCAAGAATAGTTTCTAAGTTACTAATTAGAGAAGGACATATAGCTAATTCATAGATGGTTCAATATGGGAATTAGGCAAAAAAGAGAGTAGATTCTTGTCTTTCTTCCAATGAGTTAGAACTTCCTAGCTTTCAAATTCAATTCAACCTTTATGTGACTCCCTTAGGGTCATATGATGTAATTTTGGGAATCAATTGGTTGCATTAACACAAGTTTATAGTAAATTGTGAAGATAAGATGGTAAGTTGTTTGGATGACTTTGGGAATCTTGTTGAGATTCATGGCTTCCAGAAACCATTAGAACTTAGACAAATCTTATCTTTGCAACTAAAGATGGCCCAAAGGAGAGGATGTTCCATAATTTATGACATCCACATTAGTTACCTTGATAACATGAAGCTAGTGCATGATGACTACCCTACTCTTAAGGAATTTTAGTATGTGTTTCCAAAGGAGTTAACAGAATTACCACCTAAGAGGGAGTTTGATTTCTCTATTGAGTTGCAACCTAGAACTGAGACTCAATCAAAAGATCCTTATAGGATGACTACCATAGAGTTGTATGAATTGAAGGCCCAACTATAAGAGTTGTTGAACCAAGGGTTTATTAGATCCAATTTCTCACTATTGGGAGCACCAATCATTTTTGTGAAGAAGGATGGAACCTTGTGCTTGTGCATCAATTGACTATAGGATGTTGAATAAGGCAACTATCAAGAACAAGTAGCCCCTTCTGAGAATTGATGAACTCTTTGATCAGATGAAAGGGTGACAATGTTCTCTAAGATAGATCTTAGATCCAGCTATCATCGATTGAGGATCAAGGAAGAGGACATTTCCAAGACAGCTTTTAGGACTTGTTATGGCCACTACAGATTCATAGTGGTGCTATTTGGGTTAACCAATTCTCCCACAGCTTTCATGAACCTAATGAACAATGTATTCCAAGATTGCTTGGATGACTTATGTTAATTTTTTTGGATGATATCTTGATCTACTCCAAATCTATTGAGGAGCATGATAAGCATTTTAGGATAGTGTTACAATGCTTAAGAGAGCACAATCTCTTTGGTAATCTATCCAAGTGTACCTTCTATCAAGACAAGTTGCATTATCTAGGCCATATCATTTTGGCAGAAGGGATTATAGTAGATCCAAAGAAGGGATTGCATATTTGGAAAGAGGAATTTCAGAATTTTTAGAATGTAGTCCTCTCCAATTGAGAAGATATTATTAAAAATTGAAGGTGCTATTTTAGAAATAGTGATTGCAAAAGTTATGAAGAATGTCAATTCAAACTACCAATTCACAAACTAGGTCAACATGTTTCTTAACAAATGGCATCTTCTACACCTCCCACCCAATCATGGCTCAATTCTTAACAAGGTATATCAAGTGAATCATAGCCTTGTCAAATAGATACCTCATACTAATCCTTTTTTCAAGATCGACTTTGATGGAGCATCAAGGGTAATCTAGGTCTTTCAAGGGTGGATTACATTAGTAGATATTCTTCTAGAGATCTCATTGCTCCAAAAATAATCAAACTTCCTACGGGGACAAATAATGAAACAAAAGCCTCTGCAATATTGAACATATTAGAAATGGCTATAGATATGAACATTAATCATTTGTGGATCGAGGGAGAGTCTATGATAATAATTTACTCCTTGAAATAAAAAAGATCTGCAAACTGGAAATTGAATTACATGATGTAGCCGATATGGGAGTGTTGAGCTTGGTTTTGAAAGGAAGCAAGGTATGCAAAAATGTTTCCTACAATAATCTTCTAAGGAAAGATTTGTGCAAATTTTTATCTTTTACAATTATAGATTATGAGATGCACACTAATAGAAAGGTAACAACACATCAAAAAACAAGTACAATGCTCACAACACAAGATATATGTGAGGAAAACCCTTTCAGGTGAAAAACACCATACTCCAAAACTTGTACAATGTATTATCAAATCAAAAGGATGATTACAACACACTTGCAATGCAAGTTCTTCTAGGAGTTCACAAATGTTGAATATTGGAGTTATTATGGTAGCATAATGGTACCTACAAATGAACCCTACCACTCCAACTCCAAGCACCTATATATATAGAAATACCAAGATGGAGGTAGCTTCTAGAAAAAGCCACAAAATAATCTCATCCCCATCAAAATATTCTCAACTTATAGTTTAGAATCCACTTGAGAGACACACACACTTTCAAATCCACTTAAGAGCCACTAGAAGACCAAGAGTTACTGCATATAACCATAGTAGAAACCACCAATAAAGCCACCACAAAAGTCCAAGAGCCATGAATCCACTTGAGAGCCACTAGAAGACAAGGAGTCACCACATACATCCAAGAATAGTTTCTAAGTTACCAATTAGAGTAGGACATATGGTTGGTTCATGGTTGGTTCAGTATGGGAATCGAGTAGAAAAGAAGGTAGATTCTTGTCTTTCTTATAGTGAGTTAGAACTTCCCAGCTTTCAGACTTAAGTCAACCTTTATGTGGCTCCCTTAGGGTCATATGATGTAATTTTGGGTATCAATTGGTTGCATGAACACAAGTCTATAGTAAATTGTGAAGATAAGATGGTAAGTTGTTTGGATGACTTTGGTCCAATCCTATTGAGATTCGTGGCTTCCAAAAACCATTAGAACTTAGACAAATCTTAGCTATGCAAATAAAGAAGGCCCAAAGGAAAGGATGTTCCATAATTTATGCCATCCACATTAGTGACCTTGATAACATGAAGCTAGTGCATGATGACTACCCTACCCTTAAGGAATTTTAGGATGTGTTTCCATAGGAGTTAACATAATTACTACCGAAGAGGGAGTTTAATTTTTCTATAATTGAGTTGCTACCTGGAACTGAGCCTCAATCAAAGGTTTCCTATAGGATGACTACCATAGAGTTGTATGAGTTGAAGGTCCAATTGTAGGAGTTGTTGAACCAAGGGTTTATTAGACCTAGTGTCTCAGCATGGGGAGCACCAGTCATTTTTGTGAAGAAGAAGGATGGAACCTTGTGCATGTGCATTGACTATAGGATGTTGAATAAGGCAACTATCAAGAACAAGTACCCCCTTCTGAGAATTGATGAACTTTTTGATCAAATGAAAGGGGTGACAATGTTCTCTAAGATAGATCTTAGATCTGACTATCAAAGATTGAGGATCAAGGAGGAGGACATTTCCAAGATAGCTTTTAAGACTCGTTATGGCCACTACAAATTCACAATGGTGCCATTCGAGTTAACCAATGCTCTCGAGGCTTTCATGAACCTAATGAATTTTGTATTCAAAGATTGCTTGGATGACTTTGTACTAATCTTTCTGGATGATATCCTAATCTCCTCCAAATCTATTTCTAGGAGCATGATAAGCATTTGAGGTTAGTGTTACAATGCTTGAGGGAGCACATGTGCACTCTTTGGTAAGTTATCCAAGTGTACCTTCTATCAAGACAAGGTGCATTATCTAGGCCATATCATTTTAGCAGAAGGGATTGGAGTAGATCCAAATAAAATTAAGGCAATTATGGAATGGCCAACACCATAGAATTTTATTGAAGTCCAAAGTTTCATGGGACTTGTAGGGTACTACAGGAAGTTTGTAGAAGGGTTTTCTAGAATTGCAGCACTAATAACTTTACTCCAAAGAAAGGAAAAAGATTTTAGTGGACTGACAAGTGTGAGCAAGCTTTCCAGCTTTTGAAGGAAAATCTCACTATAGTGATGAGACAAAAAATGTCTCATCTATTAGCTAAATAAAAGCATGTATTTTGCTTAATTAGTTTCATTGCATGTATTAATGCTATTACATGGGTTTCCTTGTAATCAACAATTATTAGTTTAAAGAATAAATTTTGTCAATTTGAAACATTAGAAAACTTCCAGAAAGAAGCATTAAAAAGGAAGTTTTAAAACATAGTCTCAGTAAAATGGTGATATCTCCCTCATTTCTTAATGAAATCTAGAATTTCAAAATGATTCAAAATGTTGATAATGAGGGAAACAAAACCCAGAAACTATTGAAGAGATTTGTCAAAATAAACATGCAGTTCATGATTAAAATAAAAGTGGAGTGAAAGAAGGCAGCAAAATCAGAGGAAGAAGATTTAGTTTTTCTCCCCAAGAATACGATCTCAAATCCACATTCTTGGCAGATTGATTGAGAATAAGAATTATATAAATTCATTGTAATCAAGGAATCAAATGGAGATAGTTTTATGAAATAATATAGTTTAGTGTTTTAGCAGTAGTAGTTGTTTGTAGTTTCATTTTTTAGCAGTCTTTCAATTTCCTATTTTTTAGATTTCTAGTATTTCCCTTCACAAGTTTCTTAGGATATATTTGATTCCGTCATTTCCATTTACAAACTCTTAGATTAGATTTGATTCTAGTAATTTATTTCATGCATTTCCTCTCAATTTTTTTTGTAGAAAAAGAATGTCATGCAATTGATTATTTCTCCCTCTTGCATATCACCATGGACACTACCCTAGATTGACATTTATATTTAAATGATGAGGACTGCAGCAACCCTCATCATATAGCTCCAATTTTGACTATACCTAATCCAAATGGGCAATTCATGGTCATAAACAATGTTTTTTGAGAAGTTGTAGGAGGAGTGTTAATGTAGAATGGGCAAGTGGTGGCTTATGAGTCAAGAAAGTTGAAGCAATATGAGCTTCAAACTATGCACCACATGACTTAGAGTTCGCATCCATAGTTCATGCACTACAGATGTCGAGACATTATTTCCTAGGGAAGCCATTTGAATAGCTAACACTTAACTCCTAATTATTTAATACCTAACACCTAACACTTAACTCTTGATTATTTAATACCTAACACTTAACACCCTAAACATTTATTTATTTAGTAACTTACTAATTAACCTTTATTACTACTTTTGATGTAATATTTCAAACATTCCTTTCTTATTACATCACTCTTAATAAAGGTAGGAACACTAGTAACTAGACTAGGACAAACAACCAAAAATATTACACACCACCAAGGACACACCTAATAAAACATATTAGTGGACCCTTACTATCTATTAATACCCATTAGTTGAGACACAATCACTATCCACAAGTACAACACTCCTCCTATGAATCGAGACACTCTCACTATCCACAAGTACATCACTTTGCATGTAAATCAAGACATACTCATTATCTACAGAGCCCCACTCCACATGTGAACCATGACTCTATAATGCAAATTTGACCAATAAACCAAGATATAATTTACATCTATAACAATACTCCACCTACAAATCAAGACATACTTTACATCCCCAAGCACAAAACTAGGGAACATATCTCTCCTTATATGAACAAAGAGAGCATATCCCTTCTCACATGAACAAACCCCACTTGATCCAAAAGGGGAGACAATAATGGATATTTGGTGCCTCTCAAGAACCATACCTAATCTCTAAATGAAAAGCCAACTCAGTGTGGGAATGTGCCTCCATCCTCTTGTGGGTCCTCTGACCTCCTCTTTGACTTCCTTAATTTCTTATAGTCTAATCTAGGATGAAAGTCTTTGAAAGCATCATTAGATGTAGCATTAACAAATCTAAGAGTATAAGCATTATATGATGCATGTATGTAATGTGTGTCCATAATCAAAGACAAAAAAATAGATGTTAAAACCAACTAATAATGCACCCTTACAATAATATCCTTGGATCTCTAATTACAATGAATTTTTTCTACATATAGAAATCTCTATGAGCTTGTGAATTTCAACCTTTTTATTCTTGTATTACCTTATCATATTAGCAATGCCACATACCATATGGTACCAATTCACAAAGAAACCATGTATTTCAAACAACAAAACACAAACCACAACCATGGTGGGAACAATCAATAACTACTGGTGACATGCAACCAACTAAGCATATCTAGCCTCCATAGAAAGACAACCATAATATGAGACAAAACAACTTGTAAACACCTTCTTCTTAGCATTCCTTTGTAAGGCCAACACTCAAATGTAACACGAAAATATCAAATATACTATATCTTATGTGAACCTTAAAACTAATTCTACTCCATATGGAATTCCACCTTGTAGATATCACTTCGTAATTTAATCTATTACTCATCCTAATGTCCACATAATCTAATTTGAAATAAAAGACTTTTATGTGACTCGAGGGTCATTCTCAAACATCATCCAATTCAATTGTTAAAGGTTAATTTTAACCAATCAAAATAGGACAAATATTTACCACTTTTTAGTATAGATGAGGTGTAAAATTACTATTGACTATTTGAGTATTAAACTGGATGATGTTTAAATAGAGTGATCTTTGAATACCTTTTAAGAATAGCTAAAATATTTTTCCTTTATTATACACTGCACATGCTTTCTTGCATCTTGTACCTCTCCCATATTTAGTTGTTCCTAACCAAAATGTGGATATCTTTTGAATGTTTATATGGCAACGGGGATCCCAAACACCTCATTGAAAAGTTACAGACATATTTGCTTAACATTCTTTAGTTATAATTCTGTAAACACCTATTTTTCCTAATTTACATTTGTAATCATCGCCATTGCTACAACACAACAAACAACACCCAAACCACTAGCTGACAATCATTAATGATAAAACCTCACACTTAATACTCACCAACTTAACAAATGACACTTAACTAGTATAAGCACCAAAAGATGCTATCAAATGACTGATAGGCACAAATATTTATAGGCCTATTGCTAAATAGTATACATTTATATTTTTATGGAAAGTCATTACATGTAGTAGTTGGTGGATAAGGCTATAAAGACTAAGTATTTGTGTCACTAGAAATATTTATTGTGTGGTTTGTAATAGGGAAAACACTTCTATAGAGAAATAACCCATAAAAATATTTGAAAGCAAATCCAAAAAATACTCAAAAATTAATTAATCTTAATTTTAATTTTAATAAAAATATTCAATTATATTTTTACAAATATAAATAATGGAATGGCATAAATGAATTTAACCACACGTGAGGAAACATTCGGGTCAAGTGGAAATTTCATAGTCAAATCCTTAAAATCATATCACAAACTGCAAAATGTCAATGGAATTAAATAAATATCTACATCATCCTAATTTGACTAATTTTTTCTTCATAAGTGGATGGCACCCACCAAGAAGCAATTCTATCTTTTATGTCAATAGTTTTCAAGAATTTCACATTATGATAATGTAAGAGATAGTTTTCAAAAATTTCATGCTATGATAATGTAAGATATTCTTAATGATTTTATCTTAAGGAAACAACTTCAATGGTGTAATAGTTTTAGAGATTTTATTTTCATGCATGTTAAAGAAATCTTACAATTTTATGTATCAAAACAAAAATATGTATCTAAAATTAAATTTTTTGAAATCAAGAATTAATTTTTTATGAAAATAAATTGAAAAAAACAATATTTGTTATGTAAAGTATACCCCTGGCTAACCTACTAGAATGGTCAATCGTATTGGTCTCACCTATACCCACCAAGTCTCATATGTAAGCGTAGTCCTTGTATCCATAATCACTGATCGCCAATCCTAGAGAATGGCCTCCAAATGATCAAACTCAGCAATAACCATAGTTGGATCCAAGAAAGTCCCCCACCATGATGGCTTTTGCTGCACTTGAGCAAAGACAACCTCCATCTGTGGCACATCCTATCGCAACCCAAACTGTTGGAGAACCTGATCAGAAAGGTACCAATCTAGAATATGTGTTGTCCTCCCTATAAAATATTAAGGCTTCTGTGTAAAGGGTAGTTGTGCATCATCATCCATCCATGGCTCACAACCTATCCATGGTCTTCACACAATAGTCGTCACCTCATTAAATGCCTTTTGCCAAAACCTCCTTCTCCCCAACTACCAATGCTGAAGAGTGCCCATTTATATAAACACATAAGGAGACAAATCATGGCCTGATATGCTGACAAACTAGCCTAGCAACCGCAACATGCACCCAAGCCCAGACATGTAGGAGTGTCACCCCATGACCAAGGCTAGCTCCACTCCGATATACTATCAAGTGCATATCATGATACAAATCAGCCAATAAGCACAACCCCCATGCATAAACAACACTCCTAGCCACCATCTACTTCACGCAATCCCCCCACCCCAAAGGAAATCCATGTGAGTACCAATCTAGCATTAGCACCCCTCTAATCAATTCATAAACCTATAACTAAAATTCACTCAAACCTCCCCTAATTATTATTGTAAAGAGTATCTCCAGACTCTTGTGGTCTATAGGAACGTGTGTTGGGGTAAACATAGGCTGAAGTGCTACTAAGCCCCCCACCTAATCATAAACAATCCTCTCTCCATAAATAGGGATCTGTAGGATCCTCCATTCATCCTCCATGATGATGGTCATCTCACTCGTCGGTAGAGAAAACAAATAGCTCTCACTGCACCAATGCTCAACCAAGGTTTTCATCATATCTTGATGTCCTCTAATCCCAGGCATCTCTGAAATAAGCCAAAGCCCAATCACCCTTAGATGGTTCTGCTCCACCTATGTGAGTCTCTCCCTGAGCACCATCACTGGTGGTTGTCGCTCTTGTGACTGCAGAGATGGAAGATCAACCAGTATCCAAAAAACCACAAAAATCATTTTTTTTCAGCACGGAAACACTAAAATCCACTACTTAAGGGCTATCCCAAACAGGGGTACTATTCTGCCAACCCTAAGTGCCATCCTAGATGGAGGCACTAATAGCCTAACCCTAAGCACTAATCAAGACAGAGGCACTAAACATTAACCTTAAGTGTTATCCTAGATGAAAGTGCTACTCAATCAACCCCAGGCGCTATTCCACTTGAAAGGCCTGAAAAAACCTATCCTAAGCACTAATTGAGACATAAGTGCTAATATTCTACTCCTAAGTTAAAGTGCTAATACCCGTGCACAGACACCAATCAAGATGCAAGTGCTAAACCCTAGAACCCTAGTGCTAAATGAGATAGAAGTGTTAAACCCCTAATCAAAAGTGCTAAAACTAGTGCTACCCCTTTTTCAAACCTAATGTGATAAACTAGACTCAGGTGCTAAACCACCAACCGTAAGCGTTGTGTGGTTACACATAGGTGCCAAAACACCTAACCTACCCTTCTTTAGCATCATAAATGTCCTGAAACCCAAAAATCACAAAGTGTGGGTTAGTCAACATACCTGTGCACCAACCGTGGGAGGTCTTTGGTACTTAAATATGATCTCAAATCAGTGTTCCTCACATGGAATGCCTCGCTATGCTATTGCTCTAGCTCTTCTCTATCCAACTCAGCAAGGTCAAGGGTGCAAATGTGGTATGTTGGGCCTAGTTTGGCCTATCTATAACTACCACATAAGCCCTAATTGTAGGAGTCAAGGACAACACTGAGAGGGGGGGTGAATCAGTGTTGTGTGAATTTTTAAATCTTTTTCAATATTTAACTTGTAGAGCACAAAGAAGAGAAAGTTATCATTGAATTGTCAAACACATATGCACATAACTTTATCTAACACATAAACAAAACTCATGAGTAAAACATACAATCATAGAGAGATGATTAAGACACAAGAATTGCATGAGTGGAAAACCCTCCAGGGGTAGAAAAACCACTCCAAAATTGCCTCACTAGCTTAACTAAAAAACATGCCTCACTGGCAATACAAATTGTATCTAGGAGCACCAACTCCTTATGGAGTACCAACTCCAATCACAAACAGAAGCACCCACTTCCAACACTAATATACCTCACTGGTAAACAAATAGGTCTCACTGACCTACAAGCCTCACTGGCAAACTGAATCTTCACTGCAAGTAACAAACAAGTTCAGAGGGACACTCTGTTTCATTCAATACAAAACATATGTCTGATTCTAATGGCCATTCTATTCAAAATCAATCCTTTTTCTGGATCCCCTCAACCACACTACATATTCTGTATGTTTCATCTCTGTCTTACTAGTTTCAATGTCTTGATCAATCAAATTCATGATTCATGCACCTGATTGTTATTGCAATTGCATATTGTCTTTCTAATCACCTTATCAATCTCTGTATCTCTATTTGATCCTTGTCAGTTCATCATCAATCTGCACAACATCACTCCCATCATCTTGTTAATCCACACAACTCTATATAAAGCATCTGTAATATCATTAAATAAAATCTGAATATACTTTCACAACCCTTCATATTCTCTTCTCTAAAATATCTTCCCGTCAATTCTATGCATTAAAAAATCTTTTGATCTTCCTCTTCTCTGTACATGATCCTTCACATTCTTTGACATTTCAATTTGGACAATTTCTGTATTCAATATTATCCCTACAAATAAAATCTTCAATTTGATTTTCTCACAAGACAAAAACATCATTCAATCTTGTTGATCTTCCTCAAAATATTTTCACCTTCTCATTTCAATCCCTGCATGATGTTTCATATTCTCCAAAATACAAAACCCTTGCAAATTTCTTCAAACAAATTTTTTATTATCCTCTTAAAATTCTTCTTCAAAAAATAATCTCCTGCAAAATAAAAAATCTTTATCCAATCTGCAACAAAAATTAATTTCTCCTCAGACAAAAAACAAATCCACATTTTCATCTTCAATAAATCTCATTTTCTCTGCAAAGAACTTCTTCAAAAAAAATCCTAGCCAATGTCTCAAGATATACTTCATTTTGCAAAAAAAAACATCTCCAAATCTCCATCAATATTTGCCTTCAAAAAAATCTCCTTAAAATCATCTCTTCGAGTTTTTAGATTAAAAATTTCTAATTTTAAAAATATCTTATCACCATAAAGAAAGAAATTTATATCTTTCTTTTAAAAATAAAAATCTCCATTTAAAATACTAATTGTGGTATGGGCCGACCACATTTTAAATAAAGTTTCTAAAGAAAATCTTGAAGTCATAAAAGGCATGGAGATCGGCCTTTTTAGAAACATATAGCAAGCTTTCTATCGGTCTTAAAAACTGATTTGTTTCCTTTAAATCTTTTCAACGCTTACCTTTTGAATTAACGTTCCCACTCAAACATAAAACACAACCTGCTATTACCGGTAGCCCTTAGGAGTTGGGGCCGGTTACACAATGTTGAGGGTGACTTAAGGTCCTCACTTAAGTTATGAATGACCCACTCTTTTGGTCAACATCCAAAAAGAACAAAAAACACATACGGGTAGGCTAAGGTTTTAAGAGTTAAAACAACTTAGCTATTTTAAGGACACAAGCCCTAATCAACAATAATGAAGACTTAGACACTCCAACTTATCAAACCACCAAGACTTATGAAGACTTAGATCTTCCTCCTTTGTATACATCATGAGATGACTAGCAGGAACTCAAGGAACTCTCAACTCAATATGTGACCAGAGATATGAAATGACCAATATCAGACCAACATCAATTGTATCTAAATTCCTTGTGATCATTTGGTGATCCTGTGGTCCTTTGGTGATTTTGAAGCACGAATCATGATATAAACAACATTATCATGAGAACACCATAAATACTATAAGAAGATCCAAAACTGAATGTACCATGGAATGCATCAACATAAAAAATGAATACTATAAAGAGATCCAACCATTTGGATATGGTCAACCATTAGAATATGACCATCAACCTTTGATGTCTCTGCAAGAGTGATCTAGCCATCAACCTAACTCGGCCTTTGACATCAATGACAAAAAATACCAATGCCAACAAACTCCCCCTTTGGCATTGATGTCAACATTTTGCATTCTTGTTCTCCATCATCAAAACCATTTGAAAAACTATTCATTCTCCCCCTTTGACAACAATGACAAAGAGCCTAGCTATCTGAGCAATCTCCCCCTATCTGATATGGATAAAAATTCTTGTCTCCCCCTGAGGCATTAACTTCCTCTGCAACCAAACAACATATCAAAAATCTATAATATGAACTACTTGTTAGAGTAAAGAATCTGCATGACTGAGAAAAAAAATTTACAAGACTGTCACTAACTGTTCCATGACTATACAAAGAAATGATTGTCATGTAAATAATTCTGCCTTGGTTCAAGGTAAGCTATCTTCTTTGAAACTGTTTTGACAAATAGCAATGATCAAACATGAAAAACACTGTCGTATTACAATCACTGTCAAGATTAATTTGAAACCATTTATAGACCAAATCCAACAAGAATCTGTCAAGACATATCACTGTCACACTGAGATCAGAAAGACTGTTTACTAAACATAATAACTGCTGGGATTTGAATCTTGTTCATTGTAGTTTCCAACTCAAAATGACATAATGACCACTATTGATAAGTCCTTTTCAAATCTCCCAAGATAGTAACAACTCAATCCTCTGATTAACTCCCCCTGAAAACAATTCATACTCCACAGAAAAATTGTTATAGCATGATCATAACAATTATAATCACATTAAATTATGAGCACTTTGAAGGCATAAATTCATGTTAACCTTTCAACATATGACCAACTTTGCTGAACATTATCACCTGCTACTGCTGATTCAAGACATACCTTTAACTTCCTCTGAAGAAATACAAGATATCACCATCAATATCATAGCTTGAAGAACACTGTCTAAAACAAATTAGAGAGGAAGATCATCAATGAAACATTAGAAACTCCTTAATATATCTAGTTTATCATCTTCTTTTGATATTATCTTCAAACCACCTGAAAGCTCCAAGACACATGTCATAACTCAACAAAGTAATAGATATAACCATCAAATTATCATCCTGCAACCAAACTATTCTGAGACCTTTTCTGTCATGGCAAAGAATGAAGACCATCTGAACTAACCTCCTATTCTACACAAGACACTTGTCAATTCTGATACAAAACCACATCTGATGAGAGTTCCTTGAGAACACCTTTACTGAAGCAACATGACAACTCAACCATGTAAGTATGATATGAACAATATACAAAATAGGCTCAAGTCACAACATCACCAAACTCTTTGAGGAACAAATTTGCAGGCAAAAATCATGAAGACTCCTTATGACACAATTCTCAACACAAGATGCCAAGAAGACCATTTTTTATAAGACTTTTACTTGCCTCTGATACAAGATTCACCATCAATGTCATAAGAAACTCTTGATTGTCATAACTTGAAGCTCATACCTGAAACCACCACACACTTTGAACAAACCTTTCTAAACCATATTAATGAAGAAGAACATGTCAAATTATTGCACATCCTTTTTGACATGAAAAGAATGAAGACCATCCTGTTGATCCTGCACATCTCTTTACAACACACTGTTAAATCTGATGAAACATACTGCAATCAACAAGAACTCTTGCCTCTTGACTTTATCATTCAAAACAAGATATTATTGCAATAACACTTTCTAAAACACTTTGGATTGCAATACCATGACAATTCAATCTTTGTAATCAGGATCATTTGTCTAACAATTTTTGCATTTGAACTCCTGACCATCCTTTTATCATCTTGTATGCATACAGAACTGAAGATCACCTGTATCATTGTCACATACTTAAAATCAACATTGTTAGTAACATCATCATCAATAATTTCAAAGCATGGTAAGAATGATAGACAGACAAGATCATCATATCAAATGATCTTTTTCCTGAAACTTCTTGGGGTTAACTGATAGAACATTTGATACCTCCCCCTTACTCCATGCTATGTTATGCAATGACTTGTGCAAGATGCACAAGCTTAGATTCTGACTTCTCTTTACTTTCTTTCTACTTCCAAATTTTCACAGGTGCTTTCTTCCTCCAAACCTTTTCTTTCCATTTCAATTTTTTAAAATCAGGTGAGGCATACATTTTGCAATTCTGTGCTTTGTGTCCAAGAGTGTTGCAATTATAACAAACTATGTCAAAATCATAATCAAATGAATGATAGTACCTTTGAGTACTCATATTAAACTTCCATGCAGAATCATATCTTTCACAATTACTTTGTATATGTCCAACATTATTGCACTTGTAACAAATAATGTCAGTATTCCTTCTGCAAACAATTGCTTTATGTCCAAATTGATTACAAGCATAACAATAGCCATTAAAAGAATAATTATACCTGTACATGTATGCTTGTCTAACAGCAGATTTTCTAAAATTCCTTCTTTGATTGTGTACAAATTCATCTCTGGTTTTCTGTTCAGCTTCACTCTTCCTTTTATCTTCTGTGGCAACAACATGATGACTTAAATCAATTTTCCTTTTAAGTGTCTATCTAGCTTTTGAACATTCTCCTTCTTCAGTACTCTTTTCAAACACCAAATTCTTGTGCAACTTAGAGGAAGCCTTTTCTAACTCCTTTCTTAAAGTGACTATTTCTGATTCTAGTTTTAGATTCTCAAACCTTGTAACTTCAAGATCAGATATTGAAACATCAACAATCCTCTTAGCTTCTTCAATTTCTGTCTTTAATCTATCAATTAGTTTGTCTGAATCATCAATATATGACTTTAAACTAATAATCTGACATCTGGCCTCTTCAAGATCAGTAGAAACAATTCCAATTTCTGAAAGTGCATTGACTTTTGATTCTCTTTCTTGTTGCAGCTGCAACATTAATTTTTGGTTCTCCTTCTTATACTTCTTGAGTTCAGTTAGAGCATATATGAGCTCTCCTTCTAGATCAATCTCACAGTCTTGTTCATCATAATCCTGATCATCATCATCTTCTGAATTTGATTGGGTCTCAACTTCTTCATATGATTGCCTTTCATTGCCACTTTCTTGACACACTAGAGTGTCCTCTTCTTTATCATTACCTTGGTAAATTCTTTTCAATCTCCTCCACATATCCTGAGCTGTAACACAATCCATAATTTTACAAGAAACATCATTAGATAGAGCAGATAAAATAGCCTTCTTTGCAATCTGACTACATTTGAGAGCTTCTTTGTTATTTGCAGAGTTAGAATATCCATTCTCAACAGACATTAAAACATCATATCCTAAAGAGGATAAATACACTTGCATTCTAATACACCAAACTGAAAAGTCTGAACCATTAAATAGAGGAACTCCAGAAAATTGTTTCATTGATTCAACTTGTGAAGCATCTTTATCAACTGCTTGAACATTAACACCTAAGTTTGATATGGATGATGTCTTTTGACCAGAATGAATCTTAACATTTCTCATGTTCTTATTTCTCCTGCACTTACCCATTGAACTCCACACACAGGACCTACCAAGCTGATTAAGCTGCAAGAGGGAAACTGGCTCTGATACCAATTGTAGGAGTCAATGACAACACTGAGAGGGGGGGTGAATCAGTGTTGTGTGAATTTTTAAATCTTTTTCAATATTTAACTTGCAGAGCACAAAGAAGAGAAAGTTATCATTGAATTGTCAAACACATATGCACATAACTTTATCAAACACATAAACAAAACTCATGAGTAAAACATACAATCATAGAGAGATGATTAAGACACAAGAATTGCATGAGTGGAAAACCCTCCAGGGGTAGAAAAACCACTCCAGAATTGCCTCACTGGCTTAACTGAAAAACATGCCTCACTGGTAATACAAATTGTATCTAGGAGCACCAACTCCTTATGGAGCACCAACTCCAATCACAAACAGAAGCACCCACTTCCAACACTGATATACCTCACTGGTAAACAAATAGGTCTCACTGACATACAAGCCTCACTGGCAAACTAAATCTTCACTGCAAGTAACAAACAAGTTCAGAGGGACACTCTGTTTCATTCAATACAAAACATATGTCTGATTCTAATGGCCATTCTATTCAAAATCAATCCTTTTTCTGGATCCCCTCAACCACACTGCATATTCTATATGTTTCATCTCTGTCTTACTAGTTTCAATGTCTTGATCAATCAAATTCATGATTCATGCACCTGATTGTTATTGCAATTGCATATTGTCTTTCTAATCACCTTATCAATCTCTGTATCTCTATTTGATCCTTGTCAGTTCATCATCAATCTGCACAACATCACTCCCATCATCTTGTTAATCCACACAACTCTATATAAAGCATCTGTAATATCATTAAATAAAATCTGAATATACTTTCACAACCCTTCATATTCTCTTCTCTAAAATATCTTCCCGTCAATTCTATGCATTAAAAAATCTTTTGATCTTCCTCTTCTCTGTACATGATCCTTCACATTCTTTGACATTTCAATTTGGACAATTTCTGTATTCAATATTATCCCTGCAAATAAAATCTTCAATTTGATTTTCTCACAAGACAAAAACATCATTCAATCTTGTTGATCTTCCTCAAAATATTTTCACCTTCTCATTTCAATCCCTGCATGATGTTTCATATTCTCCAAAATACAAAACCCTTGCAAATTTCTTCAAACAAATTTTTTATTATCCTCTTAAAATTCTTCTTCAAAAAATAATCTCCTGCAAAATAAAAAATCTTTATCCAATCTGCAACAAAAATTAATTTCTCCTCAGACAAAAAACAAATCCACATTTTCATCTTCAATAAATCTCATTTTCTCTGCAAAGAACTTCTTCAAAAAAAATCCTAGCCAATGTCTCAAGATATACTTCATTTTGCAAAAAAAAACATCTCCAAATCTCCATCAATATTTGCCTTCAAAAAAATCTCCTTAAAATCATCTCTTGGAGTTTATAGATTAAAAATTTCTAATTTTAAAAATATCTTATCACCATAAAGAAAGAAATTTATATCTTTCTTTTAAAAATAAAAATCTCCATTTAAAATACTAATTGTGGTATGGGCCGACCACATTTTAAATAAAGTTTCTAAAGAAAATCTTGAAGTCATAAAAGGCATGGAGATCGGCCTTTTTAGAAACATATAGCAAGCTTTCTATCGGTCTTAAAAACTGATTTGTTTCCTTTAAATCTTTTCAACGCTTACCTTTTGAATTAACATTCCCGCTCAAACATAAAACACAACCTGCTATTACCGGTAGCCCTTAGGAGTTGGGGCCGATTACACAATGTTGAGGGTGACTTAAGGTCCTCACTTAAGTTATGAATGACCCACTCTTTTGGTCAACATCCAAAAAGAACAAAAAACACATACGGGTAAGCTAAGGTTTTAAGAGTTAAAACAACTTAGCTATTTTAAGGACACAAGCCCTAATCAACAATAATGAAGACTTAGACACTCCAACTTATCAAACCACCAAGACTAATGAAGACTTAGATCTTCCTCCTTTGTATACATCATGAGATGACTAGCAGGAACTCAAGGAACTCTCAACTCAATATGTGACCAGAGATATGAAATGACCAATATCAGACCAACATCAATTGTATCTGAATTCCTTGTGATCATTTGGTGATCCTGTGGTCCTTTGGTGATTTTGAAGCACGAATCATGATATAAACAACATTATCATGAGAACACCATAAATACTATAAGAAGATCCAAAACTAAATGTACCATGGAATGCATCAACATAAAAAATGAATACTATAAAGAGATCCAACCATTTGGATATGGTCAACCATTAGAATATGACCATCAACCTTTGATGTCTCTGCAAGAGTGATCTAGCCATCAACCTAACTCAGCCTTTGACATCAATGACAAAAAATACCAATGCCAACACTAATTCCTTGTTTTTCCTCCCCAAGCCACGAATCATACCCATTTTTCCCCATTTTTCTGCTATCGACCCCATTCCTCATTCTAAACTTCTTTTTCACCACCGTTCCCTCTTTTTCGAGAGTTCACTCGAAAAAAAAAATTATTTTTGCCCGATCTCACATACAACTTCTGGTATGGTACTTTGATTATTTGCCTTACATTCTATTTCTTGAATGAATTACTAGGGTTTAAGGGGAAACACTAGCATCAAAACATACCAATAGGGTTAGAAGTAAAAAGACATATAGCTTAGTTTAAGGACACAAAAGGATATACTACCATATATTGGGGTTTCTTTAAAACCCTACAAGTAGAGATGAGGGAAAGAGAAAGAATTCCTTACGGAGTTGTGAGGCAATATATCAAACAGGTTACCTTTTTGGTGGAGAAGGATTTCACTTACATAGAAGCAGTTGAGCCTAAAACAACATGGGTACCCCAATTTCCCTATAAGATAACTATGGTAAAAGCTAATGCTTATGCACAAAATCTACTGAGTAAACCCAGTGACACAAGTGCAGAGAGATTTGGCACTTATTCAGAGGTAATGGATAAGTAACATAAAAAGCATGCAAAAGAACATTTGGAAAAGCATAGAGATAGGTTACATAAACAGTGGGGAGTTCCAAAAAAGGGAACTACCTCAGATCTGAAACCTTCCACATTAGCTCCCCTACATAGCAAGGAGGCTCCAACAATAAGAAGATCAGAAAAAACTACATCTCAGACTCTATCATCATCAACAATATCATTTGGAGGGAGTGCATCATCAGAGGTATTATTAGAGATGAAGAAGAATACACAAAAGAAGACTCCCTGGCAGAAGTAGTAAGCAAAAAATGAAAACCCAGACCATGTTAGAGGTGATTGAATCAAAAGAAGAAGGTGAAGAACAAGAATCAAAGTTGAAGAAAAGGAAAAGAGGACAACAAACACCACAAGAAGAACCTACAAAAGAACCAACAGAGGAACTAGCATAGGAGCTCTATAACATGGATGCAATGCTCAATGCCATGGAAAATATAGGTAAGGTAAAAGAAACTGTTGACTTATATGATGATTGATATGAGGAAAATAAGCAAATAATAGTTCAATCCATGATCCAATATATGAGGGATAAAGAGAATACACTAGATGAGGTAATGGACAGATTTCCAGAGAGCTTGATAGAAGCACTAGGGATAAGAAGGAATAAGGTACTCTAATTGGATGAAGAAATAAGAGAAAATTCCATTGATAAGCTTGGTGACACATTGTCACCAGAGGAAAAGAATGAATTAATACAACTACAAGCCATGGAGTTGAGGAGAAAAAAAAGAGTAGACATACTCATGGGTGGAAGTAAGAAGGAAAAGGAGAAAATACAAAAAGAAATGGAAGACGTGATAGAAAATCTATATTGGTTTGTCAAACAACAAGAACATCAACAACAGGCACCATCACCTCTGCACAAAATTGAAATACCGGCATGAGGACAAGATAGAATAGAAGCAAGTCAAGAGAAAATTCCTCTAGAAACTTCTACACAAGGGGTACCTCCTCCAGAGAACATAAGGATGGAAGAGAGGAATACACAACAACAACAACAACAAATAAACCCTCAAACACAGGATACGTAGAATGAAGAAGAAGGAAGAGAGGAAAACAAAGAAGAGCAAAGAGGATCAGATCAAGTTGAAAATTTGGAAGCCTCCTCTTCTTCAATTGAGTCCATAAAGGAGTTTTTGGAGCAACAAAAGTAGATAACACCCATTGTAACTCCACAATTGCTATAGTTGTCAGCTATAGAAGGGAAAGTAAATCTAGCCAGAATATCTCCCTTACAAAAGATGTAGTTAGGAGATGTCTTCCATTCTTCAACAATTTTGAAATTTTGAAACAACATGTAGAGGGGAGTGAATTTCTTCAGAAGGTAGTAAACACATTGGGAAAGGAGATGCTAGAGACACCAAGGGATACTACTTTACCCTTGCCAGAGTAATTGAAACAATTGACACAGGGATTCAAGAAGTATTCCAGCTAGCTAGAGAAGAAAATCACAGACCAAATCAATAAGAAAAGGTTGGCAAAGATGACAAATAAGTGTGCCAAGATACACACTCAATTGGAGACACAAATAAAGAATATACAATAGAGCATTGTAGAGGAAAACATTCTTACCATTTTTTTACAATGGCCATAGTCCACTAAAGCGATAAAAGACCAGATGGATGCTCTGTTATTATAAATAACAAAAGTGGTAGTTCAGTATGATCCTCTAACTAATAAGGATGGGGTAATAAGGGTGTAGGTAGAGACACTCCACAACTAGGATCAAAAGATCTAGGACTAGAGAGACCAAATAAGGAGTCAAATAAAATAGTTAAGGGAAGTTGTCAACTTAAGACTGGCTACTTTGACCAGAAGTTTTGTAGAAGCTAAGCAGACCACACAAAAAATACAGATACCAGAAACTATAGGAGAAGTAGAGGACACATATATAAAGATAGAAGGATAAATAATAATGTTGTCTAAGGCCAAGAAACAATGGGATAGAAGTTTATCGCAATTAAAATAGATCTACAAGACCATCTTACTTAGCAGCTAATTTTACATGTCGTGAGGACAAGACATAGTTTTGAAGGGGGGATGATGTTAGTAGGATATAGGGCATGAATCAGAGTTGACCAGAAGCTAGTGCATACATCATGTGGGGGTTGGGAGCTGACATAAGACACTAAAAGACACATCCCTATCATTAATTTAGATACACTATATATGTATGATGGGATAAGTGAGATAGGATATAGTATGATGATATGCAGATGACATAGAAGTCTGATCAAGTATGTATGTAGGATGATGAGGCAGAGACTGAGACCTGCCAAATAATGGATGTATGATGTTTGATTACTGTTGATATGTGTGTGTGTGGAGATCTATTAGTACCAGATAATTCTTTGTTGTCTTATTACGATCTGTATGTGATACTCTGCTTATGTTAGTCTTTGTATTTTTCTATCAATCTCTAATTACTTTGCTAAGGTATGAACTGACTGAAAAGACTTGGCTAAGGATCAAATCTCTAAACTGGTAGCCCTCTCCATTTCTTCCAACAACTACCATGGTGTAGTAAAGACTGAGTGGGGGAACTAATAGAATGTAGTGTATCCACCTCAGCACTCTCCTTCAAAGTAGAAGCGAGTGAGATATCTTAAAGGATGGCCTTTTTAAGGGTCTAGAAGGATGGTCCTTGGCACAATGTACCCCTTCCCTATCCTATGCAGAACCACCACCTTTGCCCTAGAAATCTCGCATGTCAAAATAGTTCAAAATATCATTGAGGATACAATCGCAATGGGGTTTCCTCAAAAAATACTACTGGACCTCATTATTGTTACATTGTGGATTGTCAAAAACCATTCACCACCTATCCCAAGGGTAAATGCAAGAAGTTGTGTCCACTTAAGTTGGAAGTTTCAGAGTTAGAAAAAAATCTAAAATCGGGTAACGAAAAATGGGATCCCATTTTAGATTGGGATGCCAAGCCTAAATCCAAAATGGGATCCTGTTCCTTAGCGATATCCTGAACCTAGAACCAAAAAATGGGATCATGTTTCAAATGGGATCATGTTTCTAAAAAGTATTGAATTTTAAAAAAAATGGTTGTGACCCCATTTTCCCTAGCGACGGGCTGCAGCTGAGAATGGGATCTCGAGTTGAGGAAGATGATTTTCACCATCAAAACATCAGGCAAGTGGATGTTACCACTTCTACAATTTGGCAATGAATCTTTTGAAGTTTCCCTTTTTTTTGGTGTAAAATACAATCAAAATTTAAAATGTAGACTATTATTTAGGGTTTCTGTTTATAAATTCAATAGCTGCATTTTGACATTTTAGTTGTAAAATACAATTGAAATTTTGAAAGACTATATCATATAAAAGGATAGAATTTGAAGAAACTATCAAAATTTTGTTTAAATTTGAGAATTGAATAGCTGTATTTAGACATTTTAGCTCTGAAATACAATTGAAATTTTGAAAATGTGGCATGCACAAGATATCCACCTCAAGGTAGTTTTCCAAGTCTAGTTATAGTCTTGCAGATGTTCATTATGATTCTACCTAGGTGGTATGATAGTCCATTGGTTTCTAGATGACATCATTCAATAGCATAGATGCATCTGAACATTCACCCTTCATTGATATATATTGATAGTAAAATAGAGTTTTAAATTGTTCTTAAGGTTTGTTACAATCATAGTGTTAAGATAGTGCAAATTTTAAGACTATTTAGACTAATTAAATGGGCTTAATCTCAAGCTAAATATCACACATAAGAGTTGGGACTAACAACTAAATAAAAAACAATAATTTTGCAAATACGTATGAATAGGAAAAAAAATCAAGCTAGAACCATCAACTAATATCTTTTTCTAGCTAGATTGAATCCCTACAATCACAAGTTAATCAACGCATCAAATTATTCATTAAATTTAAATCACAAATCATTAAAATATATTCATCTTCATACTCAGATTAGTCATAGGCAACTAGTAGTCAATCCTAGATCTCCATTATCAAATTTGGTTGCCATAGGTAACTTCACCAAATTTAGGTTTTCAGATCATGTGGCATGCATAAGATATCCACATCAAGGTAGTTTTCCATGTCTAGTTATAGTCTCAAGTAGATGTTCATTATGATTCTACCTAGGTGGTATGATAGTCCACTGGTTTCTATGACATCATTCAATAGCATAGATGCATCTATTCTAATTCATTTCTTTTGTCTAAAATGGTTGTGACAATAAAAAAGAAGCTTATTGAACTCATAATCAATAGGAAACCCTCATTCATAATAGGAGGTCTTGAATTTGGTACCAATGATTGTGAGGTCCTTGTAGAATATGATGAACCTTTTGAACAAGAGAACCTTGTAGATCATGATGTATATCTTGATAACCTTGAACATTATCGTCTTGTGAATGATTTTAGCCATCCTACAACCTCCTATCACCCTTCATCCTCTTATAGGGATATGCCACACAACCTCTCCAAGTTAACCATGCCAAACCCAAAGTCACAATCTTAAGAGGTCCCCAATTTCCTCCCAGTGATCATGAGAACCTTGTAGATCATGATGCATATTTTGAACAACAAGATGAAATACAAAGACTTCAACATATGTGGAAATCCATCCCAACACAAGAGAAAAAGAACCTAGCCCAACAACAATTTTGAGCAGAACAACAAGCCCTCATTCAACAAATCCTAGCCACCAACCAATCCCAAACCCAACAAACACAACCAAAACATCAACAAATTCCACCTCAATCCTATGTGTCACCTCCATCATCATACCAACCTAGTCCATCCACATATCATGTCAATTCTACATCAACCTATCCCACTTATTTCAATATCAACCAATATCCATATCAATCCATACCCAAAGATCATCCAACTACTTATTCCAACATTTCAGCTCATCATCAAATCCATTTACAAGACTATCAAGTTCCTTTGCAACAAGAATGTGCAAGTCCAAGTTACACTTTTCACCAAGATCAAGTTTCCTTAAGTCCTTATGTTACCTTTGACAAGGGGAACACCACTCTAGATTATGCATCCTATGGGTATACTTCATCATCATCCAATCAAATGCCTATCCAAGAGCCTACTAGTCCTATCCCAACACCACCATGTAATCCCAATCCTAATTCATTGGTCGATCCACCTTCTAATCCATCAATCCCTTCATTACCCTCACCACCATCTAATCCTCCAACTTTACATCCTAAATTTAAATCACCTCTCTTAAATGACCTCTATAGATACTATGAACTATATTACAAAGACAAACCTATATGGCATCCCTCTCTAGTACTTGATCACTCCCAATCCTAATCCATTTCCTCCTATTATCCATTCACCTAATCCTAGACATTCACCCTTCATTGATATATATTGATAACTTAAAATAGAGTTTTAAATTGTTCTTAAGGTTTGGGACAATCATCTAGTGTTAAGATCTAGTGCAAATTAAGACTATTTAGACTAATTAAATGGGCTTAGTCTGAAGCTAAATAACACACATAAGAGTCAAGTGACTAACAACTAAATAGAAAACAACAATTGCAAATAGGAAACAGGAAACAAAATCAAGCTAGTTCACCATCAATTAATATCTTTTTTCTAGCTAGATCATCCCTACAATCACAAGTTAAACAAAGCATCCTAACCTTCTTACCTCATCATCTATCTTAAAAGTGGAAGATTTAATAATTACCACATGGTTATGTCTCTTTGATTATCTAGATAATGCAATTCAATCTCTAGAGGATCTTACATCTTAACAACAATTTCATTGTCCCTTTGTAGTTCATTGTCCCTCATGACAAGTCTGTTATTGCTTTAAGGCTATCTTAAAGGTCCTTATAACAATCTAGGAATTTAATAACAATTAATGTTTAGTCCTTAATGGTCATGACAACATTATACAAGATACTAAAGTTCACATGATGATTTCCTCTTTCCTATCAAATGGTAAGGATTCACTCAAATTTTCACATACTCAAACACATATCCAATTTATGAATTCATGATTGATCTAATGCTAAAACCAATGCAAGCATGACTATTGTTTGTTGACCAATCTTATTAGTCATATTTAGCTAGAGAAATTCATCCAAAACCATTACAAACTATTTGTAGCTTTGCCATAGGAAATGTTGGATCTCCTAGAATGAGTACTTAACATCAAACCAATAGCAAACTCCATAGAAAAATTAACAAAATTGAAACCTTGGACCTAACATATGATAACAAACCTTGAGAACAAATTCATTATGGTAGTCCTAATATCCCTACTATTAAATTGATCTGTATAGTATTAAATTGATCTTTATTGTGTCCCTCACTACAAGAATCAAAATTTAAGTCTCGAATGAAAATCCCTTGATTTCAATTTGAAAATTACATCTAGTTCACTATATAATAGCTCTCTTATATTTGGAAATTTGTACATGCATGTATGTATCTGTATGTTTAATTTAAATTTATTTCAAGTGTAATTTCTTGAAACATACATATAATTTATAATTTTTAAAATTTATATTCAAGTTTGTATGTTTATATGTATATATGCAGGTTCATATCTGTTTTTATATATATCATGAATCTGGATGATATTCACTTTGATGTTGAGGACTTCCTCAATGCACAAGATGATCCGGCCCCACCCCCACCCCCACCCCCACCCACACCTCCAAATGTCCCACCTCCACCCTCACCTCCAACCCCACCTAGACCCCCACCTGGAACTGACCAGGCTCACTTATGAGCCATAATTAATGAAAATGTGGATTCCATACAAGAAAAATTGAATTCCATTCACAATGAACAATTCATGCCACCTCATGGGGTATGTTTTGTAGCTTTGATGCAAAACATTATAGATTCAGTGAGGTCTATTGACTTAGACTTTGATGGATTCCAGAAATGGAGAGAGGAGAGGCACTAATTTTATGCTGATGGCCTCTCCTATAAGGCTATTTTTTATCTTAAAATCACAAAAGGTCATTTAGCGCAATATTTTAGACATCCCATTACAAATGAACTTATTCCTGCAAATAAGAAAAGAATATCATTCAGGTGGTGTAGGCATGAAGGAATGTCTACCAATTTTAAGGACAAATGGTGGATGGTGTTGAATTATCCACCTCATGCTAATTGTGAGGTTCCTTTATATTTTTTGAGAAAATTATTGTTGGCAAGAGACACTATATGAATTCATGAATGTTGTCATTGATGGCAACAAAGGTTATCCCACACATCCGTAAGACATAATGAGTCTCTACCGGAAGTCAAATTGAAGAAGTGGTATGATCCGATAAGCAAAAACAGATCAGTTAGCAAGGTCTGACAGTCAGGTCCGGACCTCTCAGAGGAAGTATTTCAGTAAAGTGTGAATTTGGGGAATTCAAGAGGAGTATCTTGGCTAATAGATTCCAAGGATTTAGCCTCCGATAATGGAAGGGTAAAGAGATATGAGCACTTGAGTGTTGGGTTCCTATTTGGCAAAGTAGACATAGGAAGAACTGTACTGGCAGAGTGTCAGATCCAAATCCAGAAGAGATATTGCTAATGACTAAGTCTCTTGAGGTCTCATTCATGATTGGCCAACCTAATTGATGACATCTACGAGCATCTCCTAGATCCGCATCACTTGGTAAGCAAGGATCCAGCCGACAGATCAAAGCCTGGGAAAATATTGACTATTCCGGATGGCAACTAGAAAGGTGATGAAATCACTTATGCAGATATATATACAAGATGGATTTACATGTGAAGGTGGGGTGTTGTGTGGTGCAAAGAAAAGTAGAAAAGCAGAGTGAAGATAATAAGACAGGTCTGGTATGTGATAGTACAACAGCATCAAAAGAGAGTAAGAATGAAGTGCAGTAGATCAGTTTATTGAGCTTAACCAGAACTGAACCTCAGCATGTGTGGATGCTTCTCATCAGTTCAAACATTGAGTTACCTTCTCTTCTTGTAGACAGTGAGTCTCTTGTAGGCAATGAGCCCTAATTGGTAAGTGCCATTTTGTATCTTCTATTCTTCTAATAGAGAATAATATCTTGGGTTAATCAACCCATGGTTTTTCCCTTAACCGAGTTTTCCACATCAAAATCATTGTGTCATGTGCATTGGTGTTATTTCCATTTCATGGTTATGTTTATTCATTTGATTTAATATTGTATTAACTGTTAAGGAAGTTCTAAAAGCTGAAGCAATTAAGATAACTGATTCACCCCCCCTCTCAGTTATCAACGATTGGTATCAGAGCTAAGTTCCTCCAAACAGAGCTTAATAGCTTGAGGAAGATCTGGGAATTCAAACGGATATGTATGGTATGAGACAACAACTTTAGTCTGCCCTGAATGATCTTGAGCAATCTAATTTTGAAGTCAATGAACTAAAGGAAAGACTCAAACAGGCTGATGATTTCATAAATGAACTAAGAGGGAAACTAAGTCTCTCTATGAAAAAGAGAAAAGATCTACTTCAACAATTGGCAAGTCAAAATGAAGCCAAAGATACAAATGAAGATTTGAAGGAGAAAACCATGCTATGTGAAAAGTTATCAAAAGAGACCATTATGATAAGACATGAAATGGAATCAGGAGTCATGAAATTCACCCAAGTAATTGAAGAGAAAAGAAAAATTGAAGATAACCTAAGACAATCTCTCAAGGAGAAATCTGAAGACTACCACAATATGGATAGAATAATCAGGCATCTAGAATCTAATCTTGAAGAAGCTAAAGAAAAAGAAGAACAACTTGAGAATCAAATTGACACTCTCAAAAGGGATCTTCAAACAGCAAATGAATATAAAGAGAAATTCAAGGTAAGCTCTACTCAACTTGAAGTTCTTCTTGAAAGCCAAAAGAGGGTAGATGACAAGCATGGCTTGGGGTATGAAAAAGGTGAAAGCTCCAGATCTGGTCAGAAGAACTCCAGATCAAAAAATCCAAGAAATAGGCCTAAAAGACCTCCGATAAGGCAACCAAATGCTCAAATATATCCATCCTTCAATGGATACTGCCACAACTGCAATAACTTTGGTCATAAAGCAAATCAATGCAAAAAAAGAATGAATCAAACTATTACATCTTTCTCTGGATAGTGTTTCAATTGCAAAAGGTATGGTCACAAATCCCATGAATGTAGATATAGGCAAATGAGCAATTCATTCAATGATAGATGCTTTGCATGCAATAGAATGGGACATATGGCTAATCAGTGTAGATCAAGAGAATATCAATCAAATATGCAAAGAAATGTTGTTTGCCACTATTGCAATAGATCCGGTCACATTGCCAAATTCTATAGAATCAAGAATTAGGACAAAAGGGGTCTGGTGCATCATAATCAGAATCAAAACAAAGGAAAAAAAATAAATGAGAATGAAGTTCAAAGTGAGATGAACAAGATTTGGGTAAAGAAAAGTGTAGAGAATGTTGGGAATGGATCCGCACCAAAATCTGGTGCTGATATTCCATCTAGAAATTGAATAGATGGGCTCTGGCTCAGGGGGAGTAACAAAAGAAAAACCAATTCCCCCAACCAGTCAATTGGTGCCTGTAATCAGCACATGAAAGGCTGTGGATCAAAGGGTTTTCAGAGAAACACCTAGATGAGCCATGGTAAAGATTTGAAAGATCTGCATGAAGATTTAAAGAGTTTAATCCCTTCAGATAGATCCAGTTTAATAGTCTTCTGGTAAAAGCAGGTTTCTTACAAGTTTGGTCCGATGTGATTCTAAAATTGAGACATCTTGATCTGCGGATAAATCAAATGGTTGAGGAAAGTAAGAAAGCTCATTGTTAATCACCAAGGATAACTCTAAGCATATTATAGTGATCTGGAAAGAGATCTATTTTAGAATAAGAAGAACAGAGCAACTGGAATAACTTAAGTTGCACATTTATTGCAGTATGAATTTAGGGTTTCTCTTGCAATTAAAAGGGTTCATGTGCTCGTCATTTGCACATTTGCATTCGAAAGGAAAGAAAGGAGAGCTCTGCAACAAATTGCCTCAAACTTCTCAAGGACCAACCATTGGAGTTGATTCAATCAGCGAATCATTCAAGTTCACTCCGCGAACCCTACAAGCGTAAAAGGTATTTTTCATTATCAAATATCTCTCTGTAAATCCTTGAATGATGGCTACTCCAAATATTGTGAAGATCACTAATAGGCCTTTCCCCAAATTCAAGAAACATCCCTACAAATCCTTGGAAGTAGATCCCCTAGGAGCATTTTCTAGTGTACCGCATGGTGTCCTACATACAGAAGATATTAGGGTTTACATTCACGCAAACATTGAAGAATTTGGAGAGTACAAATTGAGGGATATATACCACAAATAACTAATAGATGATTCATTTGAGCTCAAACCCCAATTCAAGGCCCTCCGGGACAAGCACTTTGTACAATGCATACATTTCCCCTATTTTGGTGAGGATGAATGGGTCAGGTAATAGATCCTCTTGGGATACACAACATGCTACCCTTCAAAAGATATCCATCTTGCAACAAAAACTCAAAAAAATCAGTATTATACCTTCCTGTCATGGCCTTGCAAGATAGGTATGGCTCTTTAAAGTCTTCATCTACTGCATATTGATCTTTGATGGCTTGAATACCTGTACTTTCCAACTATATGGTCTGCACAACAAGATTCCTCCTACTTAAGGCATCGGCTACCTTATTGGCCACTCCTTTCTTGTGTTTTATGGAGAAGGTGTATGCTTGGATGTACTCCATCCACTTGACATGTCTGTGATTCAACTTTTCCTGCCTGTTCAAGAAGCTTAATGCATGGTTATCAGTAAAAACTATAAATTCCTTTGGCAATAAGTAGTGTCTCCATTTCCTCAATGACTGAACCATGGCATATAACTCTAGATCATAGGTGGAGTAGTTTTGTTTTGCCTCATTTAACTTCTCACTAAAGAAGGCTACAGGCTTCCCATCTTGACTTAAGACTCCCCCAATAGCCCTCTTACTTGCATCACACTCTACCACAAAGACCTTGTCAAAATTAGGTACCACTAGGACTGGTTTTTCTAAAAAAAAATTCTTTAACAGTTCAAAGGCTTGAGTGGCCTCATTTGTCCACACAAATACACATTTCTTGCCCCCTTTTATGGTGTCAACAAGTGGAGCACAAATGCCACTAAACCCTCTAATGAACTTTCTATAAAAGCTACACAAACCATGTAAACTCCTTACCTCCGAGGCTGTTGTAGGTGTTGGCCAATTAAGAATGGCTTGAACCTTACTTGGATCCATTTTTAGGCTGCCCTTGGAGATGACAAACCCCAAAAATATCAACTCTTCTTGTAGGAAGACACATTTGTCAAGATTGATTCTCAATTTCTCCTCTTGAAGTAGAGTGACACAAGGGAAGCACAACACAAAGAAAGTTTGTTCTCCTTAGCCCACTCACCCACTTCACTTCTTCAATCCAACACAATCAAAGGCACATTCCAGGGTATATGAAGGATTTATTACCTAGGCTCTTGTCCAACTCTCAAGACTATGTCTACACCTTCATGTAGGTCTATAAACACCTTTTTGATAGTTGGTTTGGTTCCCAACTTCCCAAAACTCTCCAACCTATACCTTGACTACTAAGGCTACTAGCCCTCCAAACTAGGTTTTCTTCACACAACTTGACAAAATCCCAAAGGACTAGGCAAACAAATGATGGTTTTAGATACCCTTTATGGGACCCTATCAAACTCCCAAGTCTCATGTTCCAACTCTACTCCAGCAATCCAGAACACTCATTAGGTCTCTAAGCCTAATTGATCAATTTAGGCTAGGTTACAAAGCAAGTGCTCAAAATTGGGTGCATAGGTCAGGGGAAGGAATTTGGAATGCTTCTACCATGTCTTGACAACATAAATCCATCATTTATTTGCTCACCCTATCAGGATTCTACCATCTACAACCTCAAATAGCATGAATTTGGCCAAATACAATGCAATACTTGACCTAGGGCATCACCTTAAAAATCAAAAACAGCATCTCCCAGAAAAATGCTTTTGGAATCTTATAATACACATCCCTATCCTACATTTCACCAGTTTTTGTGAATTTTCACCAGTGGGAATGCATTCTAGGGCCGGATTTCTATGGCTGCCCTAGAAAACAGGGTTTCTAGACCTATTTTGAAAGAAAAATCAATAACTTTTGATCCTGACCACTTCAGGACCTCAAACTAGTTTCATTGGAACCTTGACTCCAAGTACTTTTAGAAAAATGACATTTGCACATGTGACAAGTCCATACAGTCCGTACACAGTGAGAAAAGTAGGAAAATTTACTATTTTCTATAGTTTCAATGCCCCAAAACTCCGTACCAGATCTCCTCTACCATACAGAAGTGAAATACAAAATGTTTCTAACTGATCCAAGTTAGTTTCTAACTCCTAAAAATAGTTTGCAACTGTTAAAACCAAGTCACAATCGGCCAATGTGTCATTAACACTATTGGCAACTTGTCACACTATGGAGTTTTTACATTTTCAAGAGGATGGCAATTAGGTTTACTTGTCAAATGAGATCAAAACCACCATCCTACTTCCTACAACATACTAAAACACTAGAACCAATCAAAAGACTCAAAAACCACTCATTAGGCCTACTAGGCCTAAGTGGTTCAACAGGGGTCCAAGTGGACTAAGACTGAGTGGGGTTTATATGGTCACCCCAGACATCTTGACCACACAAGAGGACCTTCCATCCATGGCTAAAGACTTATTACAATCAAAACCACAACTTTCAAAAAATGCAAACAAAGTGACTTTAGGAACCAAGGTGCTCCTAGGTGCCCTGCACCACTTAGGGACAAGCACTTTGCACAATGCACACATTTCCCCTATTTTGGTGAGGATGAATGGGTCAAGTATATTTTGAGCAGAATACATGACAACTTCATGTGGTTAAATGGACCATTCAAGATCACAAAAGATGCAATTAGGGCAATTACCAGATTGCACTCATCCAGTGGGATACCTGTTCTCAAATCTGTCAAAAACCAAACTGTGAGTGAGGCTACTGGATCAAGGTTTGACAAAAGGGCAATGACAATAGAAGATATCACTGATCCGGATATCAAGTTTAACTCCATGATCATCAGCTACAAGATATATCATTCTAACAGGAAGAATTCAGTACCTGGAACTGCTATCTACACTGCCTATGAAATGTTGAGGAAAAATGCAGACTATGACATTTGTGAACTCCTTCTAAACCAACTCTTGGAGAACCTGCAAAAGATAAAGAAGGATAAGAAGAATTCCTTCAAATTTGGTAGCCTAATACTCTGTCTATTCTTCTACTTTATGAATGAGCTACCCGGATCCAGTGGATGGGTATGGCAGAATGAAAGACCAGTTGCCATACAAATCAAGGATTATTTGCATGGACTTGGTGATGACAAAGCACAAAACACAACTCTCTGGGGTTTCTTCAAAAACTTTTAGAACATGATGCAAGCTAGAGAAAGAATTCCCCAATCTCTAGTTCAGAAATACAAAGACATAGTATGCTTTATGGTAGAGACTGATCAGTGTTTAATGGAGGCAGTGGAACCAAGAACAGTGTGGATCATGCCAATGGGGTATGAGGTGGATGAGAACATTGTGGAGCTACATGTTCAGCACATGTTGAGTCAACCAAAGGATCCCAAGGCAGAAAGGTTTGGAACCTTTGAAGAATTGAGTGTAAAGATCCATGTAGAACTTTGACAGCCTGAAATCAAGAGGAAAGTAAGAAGGGAAGTGGAAGAAGTGGCCAAGAGGCATGAAATCTCAAAAGAGGCACTTGATGCCCACAAAGACAAGACAAAAGGAACAGAAGAAGAAAAAGAAGTAGAAGAGGAAAGTGTTCCAGTAGAATCTTCCACCTAGACTAGATCATCAAAGAAATCTGCACCTGCCACTGCTAAAAGCTCAAGGGCATCAAAATTGGAAGTAAAATCATCTGGCAAAGGAGAAAAGAGAACTAAGACTAAAGCCACAAGATCTTACGTTAGTCAGAGGGATGAAGAAGAAACTGAATCTGATGAAGAAGTCAAGAAAATGACGAAAAAGAAGAAAACATCTGGTAAACCCTCTACTAGTCAAGGTGAAGAAGAAAAGGCAGAGGAATTTGTTGAAAAACCCACTCTTCACATTGATGACATCATCAAATCAGTCACTGTGGATGGAAATCTTCAGCCAATAGTTGAATTCTATGATGATTATGGTGAAGCTGATCAGAAGATATTGCAAGATGCCATAGTCAAGTATCTAAACATCTACAACAAAGCATTCATTGAAATTATATCTCTGATCCCCAAAAGCTTAGAGAAGGAACTTGAAATAAGAAAGAACAATGCCCAAGCCAAAGATATAGAAATTTGGGAGCAGATAGCTATTCAGCTCTATCCTTCAATATCTCAGAAACACATGAATATGATCTTCAAAGATTACAAGGATGAGTTCCAGAGCAAAGCTAGAATGAATCAGCTCATGCTTGGAGAAACTGATTTAAAGTAGTAAACAAAACAAAAGAGATCCTCCTAAGTGCCTTCAAAAGATTCAATCTTCCTATTATAGAGGACTTAGGTGTTGATCCCTTGGTCACAGGTGTTGAAGAAGGATCCACTGAGGCAATGACAGAAGAAGTAATGGACACTGGTGAAGATAAGGGCTTGGAATCCTCTGCTCTAGAAGAGGTGGCCCATGAACAAACAAACATCACTCCTCTGGTTTCCCCTGCTGACTCTGGATCCAAAGGAGAAGAAAGAATAGAGGAGAAAGAAAAAGAAGTGAAGGAAAAAGAAGATGATAGCTCCAAAATTGCAGAAGAGAAGAAGAATCTATCTCTGGCAAGAGACACTGCAGAAATTGTCAAAGAATTCTTAAACAAAGAGACACTGGAGATTGATGAGTCAGAACTTCTACAAGGACCATTTGATTTTGATTCTCTTTCCCCGGTACAAACAATGAAGATAGCTTCATTTGCTAATGTAAAGGCAAAAAAAAATCCTAAAGTCTCACATGGAAGACTGTGAGCTTATAGAAGCTGCATCCAGAGTATTAGAAAAGATCATGCCATCTTTTTAGAAGGATCCCTCAGCCTCCTCATCCGGTAATCTCAAATCTCTAGTCAATAGTGTTAGCACACATTTTGATTCCCTAGAGAAGTCAGCAGAAGATAAGGTCCAGAAGGAATTTTTGGCAAAAAGATTATTAGAGGTACAAGGGCTAATAACTAATGATAGGAGGAATATGAATATTGGGATAAAAAGCTTAGAAAATGCCCTTAAAAATGGTGGGGAAATATACAAATTTTGTTTATCATGGTCCAAAGTAACATTGGATATAGAGAAGAAAGTGAAAGAACAGGAGGACAAACTGACAAAACTCTCTAAGAATTTTGATCCTCTCTCCTCTTCCATAATCAATCAAGAATGTCAGACTATTGCAATCTTGAATGAAATCAAGAAGCTTGAGAAGGGAAAGAAAAATAGGATAAGCAGGTTCAGTGAACTTAGAGGGATAATTATCCCTAGGTTAGAGGCCATGCATGAGGCCATAAAAGAAGCTCAAACCACAACCCAGACCAGTGATCTGACAGATCTAAAAAGGGCAGACTCATTTGCATTCCTGTTGAGTGGTCACATCTCAATTTTGGACAGAATGAAGCAAAGTTGGGCAACAGAATTTGTCCAATTGAAGACAACTTTTGCAAACATACTTCCGTATATGTAAGTATGCTATATGTATATACTTATGCGGCTAAGTATAGTTGAAATTTTGGAAAATTTTGATGTGCGGACCCTACCCTTTTCCATTGATGTCAAAGGGGGAGTGATGAGCAGTGAAAAATGAGGAATCTAGCTAAGGGGGAGCTCTAAAAAATGTACATAGAGACAGAGCATCAGCCAAGGGGGAGTATAGTGTGACACTTAGTCATTTTTCACTAAGTGTTGCCATTAATGCCAAAGGGCCATTAATGCCAAAGGGGGAGATTGTTGGCAAGAGACACTATATGGATTCATAAATGTTGTCATTGATGGTAACAAAGGTTATCCCACACATCCGAAAGACATAATGAGTCTCTATCGGAAGTCAGATTGAAGAAGTGGTATGATCCGGTAAGCAAAAATAGAGCAATTAGCAAGGTCTGACAGTCAGGTCTGGACCTCTCAGAGGAAGTATTTCAATAAAGTACAGATTTGGGGAAGTCAAGAGGAGTATCTTGGCTAATAGATCCCAAGGATTTAGCCTCCAGTAATGGAAGGGTGAAGAGATATGAGCACTTGACTATTGGATTCCTATTTGGCAGAGTAGACAGAGGAAGAACTGTACCGACAGAGTGTCAGATCCAAATCCAGAAGAGATATTGCTAATTACTAAGTCTCTTGAGGTATCATTCATGATTGGCTGACCTGATTGATGACTTCTACGAGCATCTCCTAGATCCGCATCACTTGGTAAGCAAGGATCCAGCCAACAGATCAAAGCCTGGGAAAATATTGACTATTCTGGATGCCGACTAGAAAGGTGATGAAATCACTTATGTGGATATATATACAAGATGGATTTAGATGTGAAGATGGTGTGTTGTGTGGTGTGAAGAAAAGTAGAAAAGCAGAGTGAAGACAATAAGACAGGTTTGGAATGTGATAGTACAGCAGCATCAAAAGAGAGTAAGAATGAAGTGCGGCAGATCAGTTTATTGAGCTTAACCGGAACTGAACCTCAGCATGTGTGGATGCTTCTCATCAGTTCAAACATTGAGGTACCTTCTCTTCTTGTAGATAGTGAGTCTCTTGTAGGCAATGAGCCTCTTGTGAGTAGTGTGCTCAGGCAGTGAGTCCTAATTGGCAAGTGCCATTTTGTATCTTCTATTCTTCTAACAGAGAATAATATCTTGGGTTAATCACCCCGTGTTTTTTCCCTTAACCGGGTTTTCCACGTCAAAATCATTGTGTCATTTGCATTGGTGTTATTTCCATTTTATGGTTATGTTTATTCATTTGATTTAATATTGTATTAACTATTAAGGAAGTTCTAAAAGTTGAAGCAATTAAGATAACTGATTCACCCCCCCTCTCAGTTATCAACAATTATATGCAGAGTTTGTTATGAATAAAAAACCCATCTACTTTGATTTTAGAACATTCCAAGGTATTGGTGGTGGCATGCCACAATAGAGGTTGGGGGCACGGGTTGATCTACAATGACCCATACCTATTCAACCTCTTATTGACCCTCCTGTTGCTACCATTCCTTCACCCTTCCAGCATCATGTAGTGGTATCCACACTAGGCACATTGAGTGCACTCTTAGGTAGCCTAGATGAACAGATTTCTATGATGGTAGGTCAGGTTAGAGACCATGGAGGAGTTGATGATGGAAGTAGTCCTACTACCACTCCACATGTGTTGATGCCTCATACATGTACGAGTTGCAATCAGTTGTCTTATGGACCTTATCTGGTAGTTGCACCCACTTCAGCTACACATGCATCATATGATAATATGGGTGAATCATTTTTTGATTATCTATTTTCCGAGGATCATCCCACTAATCATTCGACACAAGTATATATAGGTTACACACATGTTGAATTTATAACAATTTTTTAAGCACGTGTTTTTAATCAACATATAGATCAATTAAATTGTAATATTTTAACAATGGAATTGTTTGGTGTAGATGATGGCAATAGGGACCATTGATTGAATTAATTTTTCATCGACACCTGTTCATCTCAGGCACCCATTTGGGGTACATTTTGAATTATTTATATTTTAAATATTAATTTTATTTACTTGATTTTAATTTGTAATTCAGTCTTCAACATGTACATTAAATATTTATGAACTGGTTCAAGGTTCTTCCACATTGAATCCTCCATTTGAGGGTATCTCGAGTGCTCCTCCATCATTGGGCATCTCACATAACACTTTTATAGTATGTATATTGTTTTAAAAAACTATATATACTTAGATTTTTCTATTTTGATATCACTATATCTGAAAACATGCATGTACTATTTAATATATATTAAAAATATATGTCTATGCAGGTTGACACAACAATTAGGATGGGCATTGCAGCACACTTGGATAATCCAAGTTTATATCAGGAGTCAACTGCATTTCAAGTTGTTCAAAAACGTATATCTATGTCTATGTGTTATATATGTACAAGTCTTTTAAATAGATTAAAATAAAAATTGAGTACCTATAAATGACCTTGTAGGAGCTTATCAGTGTCACATTTCATCAACACATAACACATATAGAGCAGGAGGACAAAGGAGATGGGCAGTCTGATACAGTATAATTTAAAATTTAGATTATATTTAAAGTCAATTAAAATATACATTGTGAACTTAAAGTAAATTTCTTAATAGATATATATGTTGACATGTGTTCAAAATTCTTTTTCTTTTATAGCTTGAGACATGTCATGTAGCTAAGCCTATAGAGACAGGTCCTAGAATAGAGGATGCACAACAAGTTCCTCTTACGGTATAATAATTTAAATATGATAAATTATAAATTAAATTGAATTAAATCATTTTTAAAATCGTCTTACATCTAATTTCAACTTGAACTTTCTCTTGTATTAAATATGTTGATTCAGAGCATGTAGAGACAGGTCCAGGTGCACCAGAGCATGCCTCTCAGCCGCACACAGTAATTTAATTTTTTGATAAATTATAAATTTAAAAATTGTCATTAAATCATTTTTAATCATCTTACATTTGATTTCAGCTAAATCTTTCTCTTCTACAGAGTGATTCAGGTCATTTGAGTAGTTCTCATTGTGTGAATAGGACTCTTGATTATAGAGATAGTATGTGATAGGTTATTTCATGGGCTACATAATTTGACTATTTCATGGACTATGTTATATACTGTTTGTCATGGACTTTATATATATATATATATATATATATTGTTGAACATGGGACTTTGTATATTTTTTGAACATGGACCTAGATTTTATTTCATTTCACTATTTTATGGTCTCTAGAATACAAAACTTTATTTCATTATTGTGTGTTTTACACTTCAAACATGCAAGTACTTAAATAACTATATAAAAATGAACAACATGACTTTGAACTTATATATTCAACTAGTATTAAAAATGTGCTAGAATGGTAATAGCAAGCTCTAAATTTAAAATTAACATGGGTAAAACACAATAACTCAAAAGTGACTTTAATAGTGAGATTCATAATAATATATTTTTTTGTCAAGAGTCAGTTGGTCTATTGGTGAAGTTACTAGGTTCACAAAAAAAGCTATTAGAAATCAATTTTTGTTGGCCCAACACCCTAAGAGTTAAGTTTGGAGTTGAGTCCCAATGAATAGTCTACAAAAGCTTTACATATTTGACAAAAAAATATAATATCATGTCAGTCCTCAACTAATAGTAGTACATGGATTGGTAAAGCTTTGAAAAAATACAATTGATTGATATTATCAAAATCACTTTTAATACAAAAAAAATGTTTGATATTTTTAGGATCATAATAATCATACATAAAGGGTTTATCAGATGATAAAGATAACTAATGTACTCTTCTCATAAAAGGCCATGCATAGAATTCTTAGACATATTAGTAGTCCTATATACTTCATGGTCTAGTGGAAAATTTAACATTTTTGTTAGGTTTATTCAAATGAAACAAATTATCTTCCTATATGATCCCCCACTATTAGACAAAACATTCCTTAACTAATTCATATCCATTTAATTCATTATATGACATGGGAAAACTAGTATGAGGATAATATATTACATTTTAATCAAGATGACAAAGAATGAATCCAAAATACCCTTTCTTTGAGAACCACACTTAGAAAATAAAATGTCTATCAATTTCAAATGGTTGATGTTACAATTTTCTTTGATGTTACAATTCTATGACCTAGGACATTTAATGGTAACAAATTTATGAGTAACTATTGAGATAAGTGATACTTAGCATAGAACTTGCGTTGAAAGTTGATCATTGCACAACACAATAATATAATTTAGCAAGACCCAATTCCTTTGATATGCTTTCATTAAGTTTATCTTTAAATTTTCTATTTTTAGTTTGTGTAGATAAGATTTGCTTAGGCTTGGCAATCAATCTCACAACCTTCACTAGAGCACTTGTAGATGCCTTTGTTTAGATCCACAATCACAGACCTAATCAAGATTAGGTCCACACTTGTGTGTTTGGCCTAAAGAGGGAATTTATAAACTATTTATGGAATGGAGTAAAATCTTGAGATGGGTGATCATGATGTTTTTTTAAAAAATGTTTTTAAGACTTGATCACACTATATAAATTATAGTCCTTTTGAGCTCTCATTCATAAAAGTGTTTGAACCCTAGGCCCAAAACATAAGGTAAAATGACATAGGTATATACAGTTTTCCCTATTACAATATTATAATTAAAATATATTAAGTATTATTGTGAAAGCATTACCCTTCCACAAGAAAGAGTGAACTTGGAGAGTGTTAATTTCCATCACTATATCATTAGGCAAGCACTTAATATCCTAAAGGGATGCCTCACTTTTATTTTAGAAAGGCTCATGAAGTGTAGGGTAGATGGGTCAAAGGATTTAGACCGAGGAGTGATACTAACACCCTCAAAATAATGTTTCAAAACCTAGCATAAATCATAGATCTACCCATTGAAGATTCAACCAATATAATGAAACTTTGGAATCTATTTACTAAACATCTAGACCTTGATCATTTATTCTTAATCTATATGAAACCATTGTTATATCCTAGGTTTGTAGCTACCCATGATCATTATCCAAATAAAAACCAAATCTCAAATGTGTAATTTGAATCACAACAAAATCTGTATGTCAAGGTGCACTTGGGTCTCAACATAAATTTAATGTATATTTACCAAGCCAAGTGGGAAAAGTGCATGGTAGGGTATATGTGATAGAGACACATATGATCATCATTGAGGATGATATTTTCCTCAACCTAGATATTTTATTGGTGAAAGGATGCATACATGTTTACCCCAGGTTTTAAGTATATTGGTGACATTGTGGTTAAATTTCTTGCCAAAGGAAAGCAATTGAGGACCGATACTAATCAATTACATCATTCTAGATATGATGTATATTATTAGACTTGATGAAGGTATATTAGGTGATATCCATGTAGTTTTGAGTCCCTGTCTTAGATGTAGTGACATGTATGTTAATTTCATATCATTCCTAACATAGAGAGGACATATACATGCATGATTCACATCATGGTAGTGATCAGGTGATAATTTATGTATATTGTTAGATTAGATTAACTATGTGTTCTAATTTTATTATAATTCTAATGTTCTAATGTGTGTATATTTTTGTAGGGATCCATTCATCATTCTTAGCACAATAGTTGTCACTTTGAGGGTCACTTAGCAAGGAGATAGGACTCACCCATATTATGATGTATTTTGAGTAGTTCATGTACTTTGATAGATAGGACATTTGTAGACATGTTTTTAGATCCATGGTATTCATATACTTTAATCTACCTCACATTTGCATACTTTAATTAGATACATTATATTTATTTAATTAATTAGGATTAGCCTTTTACATGCCTTCCATCATCAAATTAATTAAATAAATTGAATATTAATTTGATTAAACTAATTTCCTACACCTCCCCCACTAATTAATTTTGAATAATCTCACTATTTGATTAATTAACTTCTAATCTCCACTAGTAAAATAAATCAAATCTTAAATCATGTCTTGAACTCACAAATAAATAAATTCAAAAACTCACATGACTAGCTAAAAGGAAAAATTCAAACTAATATTACATCTCCACCATACATTTCCATAGTTTTAGATAAAGTAAGATTACAAGCCTCATTGATGCAAACCCATTCAATAGCTCTAAAACATCCACACAATGAACTAGTAACTAGAATCTAGAAGGGAAAAATTGCAAATTCCAAAGAGATGACATTAAGGCATGGAGTTGTATCTATGTATTGAAAATTACTAACCTAATCTATAACACTAAGTACTAGTTCATCTTCATTATTGAGCATGTCAAATAAAGAAGAAATTTTAAGGATAGAATGAAGATGATAGTGTAATGGTTGGATTGAGAGATATATGGTTATTGAAACATAGAAGTAACATAACTACACATAGGATACTGTGGTCCATTAACAACTTCAAATTAGCCATGTTAATTAACCTAAAAAGTTGCTAACTTTTGGATGTCTTAAAGGCTCCTAATTTACGATGTGTTAAGGGGATGTCTTAAGTTCTCAAAATTTGGTGAAGTTGCCCAAGGCAACCAAATTTAACAATATAATAAAATCAAATTTAAAGTAAATTCAAAGTAGAAAAACATACGCATTTAATAAATAAAATATATAGAATAATAATTTTGATATATAAAAGTGTAGAGTATAAAATTTTGTACAAAATGTGTAATAATGTAATTGTGTATGTACATATATGCCAACTAAAAATAATGTTTACAAAATGTGGTTATTCCATCTCAAGAAAATCCAAAACTTGTGGGGAATGTAGCAGGTCTTCACGCCACCTGATATAAAAATAATACAAGCAATTTATCAATATATCATCAAAACATGTATTTTAATTTATATAAAACTATCTAGATATACACAATTTGTACCTATATTTACAAGTGCCTCACACATGTGTAGATATAGGTTTAATCTACATCCTCTCAAGTTTTTGTTTCAAAGTATGTGATAAATTTGTGATGATGGCCTAAGGATATAAAAGGACAATTTAAATCAATTTCAACTAATAACACACAAGAAATATCAAAACATGTATTAATGTATTTAAAAGAACAATATAAATCTATTTAATTATATTTACCTGTATTTACTTATTCTATTATACCATCTCCATCCTCTCTTTTTTCCAACGCATCAATGATTGTCTCATGGTCTTCCATAGAAATTATCCATAGCTCTTTATTTGTAGGTTTTCCACAATACCTCTCCAATTTTATATTTGTTGCCAACACCAAAAGTGAGAAGTGTATAATCTTCTTATTTGTTTCATAATATCCAAATGTAGACAAACCATTCTTCCTTATTAGGTATTTTCGTAGCCAAGTGCCAACAACCACCACCGAACCTATTGGATAATGATAGCCATCATCAAAGAAATTCTTAAAAATTGCTTAAGGGGATCAAAGAAGTTCTTAAAATTTTCTTAAGGGGATCAAAGACTTGTTATCAAAATTTTCTTAAGGGGATCACCAAACCTGTTGGATAAGGAAAGCCATCATCATCTTCTTGAGGTGCTATTAACTTATGTTTAGTCTCCACACAATGAGCCAACCAATATTTTGTTTCCTCTTCATTCTTCTTTGGTGCAACAATAGCATACACATGTCTTGCAAACAAATTTTGATTCAATAACTTACACATGTCCATAAAATTTGACCAATCAACATACATGCATTCATATGTACACATATATATAAATTAAAGCACTACAAATTAGTAATGAAGTGAAATAAAATGAAATAATTTGAATTAAATTACCTTCTTGTACAAGGTCTGAAACACGGTCATAATCATCTGATGAAAATAGTTGATCATTGTCTTCAATTGTTGTTTCAGTTTGATCATGTGCTTGTGCAAGTGTCAATGGTCTTTGCTTCAACTTTTTAACCCATTCTATATTCTCACATGCTTCCCAATCTCCTTAAATACAAAACTAACAAAAACATGCAAGCTCCCTTGTCCAGATAGTCCACGTACTTGAATTCAAACTCCTAAATGATTGTCATTTAGTAGATCCACTAATTGTATGGCAATCAAGTCTAGGTAGAATGTTTTCTTCTTCAACCAACCAAAAGAATCGACGAACTGTAGAGTACTCGCTTGATCTAGGTGTACATAATCTTGTATTGCACTAATCTACAATCCCACGTGCATTTTTAAATTTTACTACATCCTCAAATTTCAATTGTTATCTAGCATGAATTCTTTTAACACACACACCAGCTTTATCATGTTCTCATTTGCCATGTCCAGCCTCAAAAAAATTCCACATATGTTGGACATTATTCTCCTTGTGAACCCTACTTAACCAACAAAACATTTGAGCATTCTTGAACTACCCCATACAACTATCTGACCATATAAGATGTTCAGTCATCTAGATTCTTCTTTCTCTTAAATTTGTATAAAATATATTGAAACAATATTGAACAACTTTGATGAGTGTAACTAGTTGTCACTCAAATAGAAATGATACTCCCTCAAAACTTTTTCTATCATTCTCTATGCTATCGTCTGCATGTCTATAAACAATATGAACAAACATAGCAACCTACACTGAATTGTAATATTGTGATTAAATTTCCTCTTGCGAAGCTAAAGTATAGTTTTCTGCAAAATCAACCATTGATAGTATAGTACCAACTGGAAATATGTTTCTACATTCATGAAATTGTCCATCAAGCCATCGAGCTTGTTGAGAGTGCTTGACATATTTTGGTACAATTTTACTCTTAAATTTTGGTATGAATACATGCACACTAACCTTTTCTGTAATTAAATCACAACGCTTTCCAAATTTTCCATCTTTTAAAGAATATTCAACATTCTTAAATCTTTTAACATCCACTAATTATTGTCTAAAATTATTTTCCACACTTTCATGCATACAAACTCTTAACAAAGAAAGATTGCCACAACTAGTGCATTGTCCAGAAATACATGAACTTAAATAAAATGATTTTTCATAGAACAAACTTGATATAAACTCTTTTATTGCTTTAGTTGGCATATTAATATCACATTCTTGTATAATCATGTTACTATATAAAGTACAACGTATATGTTGAAACACATCATAATAATAACGAAATTGAACATGCGTTTTACAACAAGATATTCATTGCTTATTAATCTTTACATACCACAGTTTGCATTTTTCAAAAGATCTTTGACTTATTTTAATATTACAAGCTAACACTAATTCATCACAGAATTTTCTATAAAATTCAGTTTGTGTTGTATCTAATAGGTGTTTTGGCTGAGGATCACAAACTTTGGACCCCACTCTTAATTTTAAAACATCTCTAGCATTAGATGATACCCTAGTATTATCATGCCAATATTTTTTTATCAAAGATCTGATTTCAACATTTAGTTTCGTGTCAGATCTTAGAAGTCGACCACTAAAACTCTACCATTGGTTAATTGGATCATTTTCTATACTTTATCTTCTTTTTGCCACTCTTACCAATGTTTTAGAATGTATTTTTAGAATTCCACTAATATCACTTACCATTCTTCTATTCAAAGTTGTTTTATTCACTATAGCAATTGTTATAGCTTGTCTTGCTGCATTTTTATCTTTGGATCAACTATTACTTCCAATAGACTCAATGGCACTAGCAACAATAGACATAGCATGTTTTAGTGATTGATCTTTTCTTCTTGGTTTAACAAAAATGCCTAACATTTTCATTACTTTTCTCATTTTCCACATTCTCATTAATTGCATCATTAGTTGACATTGAAATGATAGTTTTTTACAATAAAAAAATTCCTTTTATAATCTATTGGCATGTGTTCATATTTATCTCCAAGAAATTTTACCAAGAAGATTATCCAAAACATCTTTTTCAATTTTTTTAAAAAAATTCTCATTTTCAACATCACATCCTGGATTTTCATTTTGATTTTCAACTTCAAAACGATTTTCATTCAACAACAAATCAGCTTTCATTTTCATTTTCAACAACAAAATAGTTTTCATTTTCATTTTCAACAAAAGAATTTTCATTTTCATTTTCATTTTCAACAACAATTTGTTTCAAATTTTGATCTTGACAAATATTATCAATCTCAACATTGTTATATCCAACTTGTTTTAAATCTCCTATCAACACTATTTCCATTTCATTCAAAGGTGGATTTGAAGAAGTACCTGGATTTGTGCCTATTGAAACATTCTCCATAGCATTGATAGAGGGATTTGAAGACATACCAGGAGTAGTTTGTATAATCATATTAGTTTCCACATTCACCTCTTGCAAATTTGCATCGTCTACATCCATGGTCTCAATTTTTTTATCTTCAATAGTTGTGGAATTGGATGGTTCAGCATTATTCATTGATTGAATCTTTATTCTTCTATCTCTTTATCTTTTTTCCTCCTTCTCTCTCTTTGCTTCAATTTCTTCAGGGGTTAATAGCTTCCTATCTTTCCTCTAATTACGACTTTGTGATCCCACGATTAAAAAATTTATGAAGCATGTACAAATGAATGTCAAAAACTTGAAAGCCTTTCTTCTTTCTTCAAGTCCTTCCAACAAGTAGCAATTCAACAAAATTTCACTCAAATAGTGTCTCAATGATGGCTTCTATCAAAATTCAAACAATATTCCAAGTTCATGGACCTGCAAAAGAAAAAAAAGATGGTAGAGAATGCTGCAAATGTCATTGTTGGCCGTACTGTAGAGCAAGTTGCAGGGCTAACAGTCACAGTCACAATCTTATTAAAAAATGGATAAATAATAAATGGGATCCTGTTTACGAAATGGGATCCCATTTTATTTTTCACTGATAGAATAAGAAACGGGATCCCATTATTTAAAATTTGAATTTTAAGCTCAGGTTTTGCTTTGTAACCCAGTTCAGGAAATACTTTGGGGACCCGAACCTGACCTCTTGACCTAGTTTGACCTGCAACTTGAAGGTCCTGTCAATATCACAACAAAATAGTGACTTTGGGCATATATTTGAAGGTCTATTTTATAGAATATTTTGACGAAATTAAAACCCATTATAGATAAGACAGTGTAGATTCTAAATATATAATTTTTTTTACAATTGGATTATTTCTTCTATTTTTTAATCAATTTCTGATGAAATAGGTCCATAAACTTGAATTATGAAGGTTTTTTGGTATTTTAATAACTTTTTATTAAAATATTTTTTGTAAGAAAAATTGTACGAAAAATGTACTTTAGACAATTCTTTTCAATTTTTTAAAAAAAAATTAAAATGTTAAGTTTAGGTCATCTTATGTGTGATGTACACGATAATTTTTTAAAAGACCAAAAATGGCCAATAAAAAATTACAAAAAAATATGAAAAACGTGCTTCAGTGAGTTACAAATCTTTTCCCAAAAGGATTTTGAAAAATATGATTATTTAGGTCAAAATATGGATGACATACACGTACATGGTATAGTAAAAAAAAAGTGACTTTTAAACAGTAGTTTTTAGAAATGCCTATTCAAAATCAATTTCTATCATCTGGGTATTGAAAAAAATTACATATTTGGAAACTAGACTCCGAGTACTACATTTCATATTTAGTGACTTTTTCCAAGATTCCACCTTTAAGTGCTTCAAATTTTTAGGTCAAATGTGACAAATTCTGAAAATCAGGGAAAACACTTCCACTTTTTGGCTGAAAAGTGGACAACTTCTTGCACACACCCCCAATTTTTTTTAAATATTCCTTCATGCACTCGAGTGAATGGGGAATCTTTTTCAACTCCTGTACAATGGCTCATTACTTCCATGATCAACAAATAGGGCACATAGATTAGATTTCAAATTTTCTTTCTTTCACTTGTTTGTATGATAATTTATTCACAAAGTATTACCACAAACTCTCTCTATAATCTACCCATTTGTTGATTTGGTTTGTAATAGAATCGATGTGAGAAACAATCAACTCTAGGGATGTAGCAAGGGAACCTTGGTGAGGATTGGTTGAATTTAGATTTTTTAATGTTTCAATTAATATTTCAAGTTGTCTTTTTTCTCCTCAATTTTCCCTAAAAGGTTTCCTTGTGTCTCCCAAGGATGCTAAGGAATTGAAGGAGGAGTTTGAGGTTTTTTTAAGCCTCCTCTTCACCTAGAATCTCATCATCCCCTATATTTGGTGGATTAGGGTTTAAGGGTCTTTCGTGGGGTTCATTGGATAAAAATTCAAAATCAATCAAAACATCAAAAACAAATGATTTGTTTTCAAATTTACAAAAAGCATGGAAACCTTACCTTGTTCATCTTGTTAACCCTATGGAGCTCATGCACGATGTCCTCAAGTGCAAGAATGGTGTAGTGGCATAGTGTTTGAATGGCTTCTCCTCCAATTTCTTCAAAACACACTTGTGTAATAACCCAAGTTGTGTTTATCCCTCAAAGTGAAATTGTGAATGAAAATAATGAATTGTTTTTAATGTATAGGAGCAAACAACTTGAGTGTTCTAATGCGCTTGCATTATAATGTGCTCACATTGTAACAGAAGTTTGTTCTAGGCTCGGTAATACTAAACCTAAAATGTGAGTGTGTTATAATGAAAGCACATTATAATGTGCTCCTGTTATTTACTGTTTGGACCAAAAAGTGGTTTGGCCACTTTTTGGTCCCCCATATTTTTGCACACACCCTCCATTTTTCATGTAGGGCAAGTGAGTCCACCTACTAGTTTTGTGTACATTGAAAGAAGAGTTGAAACTATTGGACTTGTCATGCCCTAGCCCTTGAGGATGAAGAATACTATAATAAATTTCTTCACTAGAGTTGTAGGAGACAAATGTATGACAAAATTGATGATTAATCTTTTCACAATCACGTTGACTAGGGTTTTAAGTCACTAGGGATGCACTAGATTGTGAGAGCTTAGTTTGTAAATGAATTCAAAGTGTTGAACTAAAAGAAAATGCAAACTATATAAGGGGGGCTAGTTTGAATGCAAATCCATTATTATGAGGAATAGGGTTGGTGGAAGATTGGGCATGAAAGGTTGGAGGATTCGATGGCAAAACCCAAGATGGGAGTTGGAAGGGGAATCTCAACAAAAGTATATAAATCTTGTTAATTGATTTGTAGAAAATCTCTAGATGACTAGACCTAGTTGACTTTAGGAGAAAAATGGAATAAGTTCTAGAGGACTCTTTAATTTCACAAAAGGCAAACCAAAGCATACTAAGCATTCATGTAGATAAGGGGAGATGTAGGGATTGTTGAGACTTCGAGACATCTAAACAAGAAGTCAAAAGTCCACATCCTTCATAACTCTGCAAACCAACAAAAGTTTATTTAAACCTCACATTTTCTTAAGAACAACACTCCAAACCCCTTAGCAAGAGACCTCAATATCTAAGCTAGACTTCCAAAAACTACTCTTAAGACCAAAACATTTCAATTTGAGACCAAAGGGAGGAAAAAGAAAAAATTGAACTAACTAAACCTAAAGCCAAGATAAAAGCAAAAAGGGGGTCCATATTTTTCCAAAAGAAAAATGGAGTGTTTGTGTTGGGTAGAATAATACTATATTTTTTAACCTACAAAAAAAATATAAAAGATAATCATGAATAGATTTGTTGGTCCCCAATCATTTAATTCTTCCCAATTCCTACAACCTGCCCAAATTAAAACACCAATTTCCCCTTGGTTGTAAGCTTGCACCCATATGGGCATGATTATCTCTTGCTAGGTAATTTAGCAGCACACCCCACCCCATGCCTACAAACAAAATCTATATCATTGTCTACATATTGGTATAATAAACAGTAAAATGACTATACCTATATTGATAATGGATTTATATGGTTCTAAACATTCCTTAGTTCCCTTGACTTGCTTAAACACACTTTCTTAATTCATAGTCTTAGTAGTTGTCTTTCAATCTTACAATAGGCAAGTAGAAAATGTTGCAAGTATGGGCCTAACTGATGTTGTCATTGATGTCAACATACTCCTGTTGCATTAATGATAAGGATTGGATGAGCTGTATGCTGAAGATATTGAGAAAATTAGTCCTATCAAGAATAGAGAAGAATAGTGAAGATAGTGAGGTAAAGATCCCAGCTAAGATGAAGATCAGAGGATGCGCATCAAAGGGTTTGTAGATATGTGTCTTAACATGATCCAATAAAGATTTCAAAGGTTTGCATGAAGATCTGAAGAAGTTATGGCCACTTAAGTAAAACTGGTTCTGGCAGATGTTCAAAGGTGATAGAGTGACACAGATAGGTCTAGTGAGATCCAGAAATGCAATATCTTGTTCTACAGATTTGGTGGAGTGTTTAGGAAGTCAATGTGAATTGACAACTCAATTGGTTCATGGTTTGGAGGTCTGCAAGCATCTATTCCAATATGAAAGTGATGACAGACTATGTTCTTGAGGTTCTAGATGAAGGAGAGAATGATTTTAGTAAGCAGAAGTAGCGTGGATGTTCATAGTGATTCAGGCAAGCTTGTGGAGGTCTTTGGATTGTGTTCAGTTCTTATTGGTGGTCCGCATTGAAGATTGAACTTGTAATAGAAGAATTACTTCCGGATGATGATGTTCTTCCTAAGTTTAGCTAACCGGATGAGTTACACATCCTGTAGATGATCTTGAAGATGTTCTGTGAAGAATGGCATGTTCCTAAAGGAAGATCGAAGTCTCAGATCTGTGTGGCTGATAGTGTGTTGATCCGCGTGAAGTTTTTTATTAGTCATGCTGTATTTATGTATTTTCTCTGTAATGTATGCTGAATTGGATGATTATCCCTAAGTTGATGTTTTGTATAAATAAGGAGTTGTACAGTCATTTCAAATGATCATGTGGAGATGAGAGTGTGGTAGAGAGGAGCAGAGCGAAAGACAGAGTAGAAGTATTGGGCTTAAATGGAACTGACTCAAGCATGGTAAAGATGCTATTCTTAAGTTCAAGTATGTAATACTTATTATTCTGTAGATAGTGTGTCTCATGTAGGCAGTGGGCCTCTTGTGAGCAGTGTGCTGAAGCAATGAGCCCTAATTGACATGTGCCATTTTGTTCTCTCTATTCTTTTAACAAAGAATACAATCTTGGGTTAGTCACCTCATGGTTTTTCCCTTAACCGGGTTTTCCACATTAAAAATCTTGGTGTCATATGTGTTAATGTGTTTCTTCTCTTGAATTGTTGCATTATATTTCCATGATTGATTTATTATTATGCTGCTGAATTAAGAAACAGATTTAAGTGATTAATTGCAAGAAAGTTTTGGACAACTGATTCACCCCCCTCTCAATTTTTTGTCCTAAATCTAACAATTGGTATCAGAGCCAAGTTGCTCTAAAAAGAGCTTAACTGCTTGAGGAGATCCAGGATGTCGTCCTACAAGAAAGATAGTCCAAGGTTTGATGGAACCAATTTCACTCTTTGGAAAAGTCGCATGGAATGCCACTTGCAATGTATGGGAATGCAGTATTGGATCATGGCTTCAAAAAAGTATGTTCCTCCACATAATGGTCTGAGTACTGTAGATGAAATCAGAGATGCTAAAAATAATCTATGGACTAAAGAAGCTCTTCTAAGTGCCTTATCTGATTCAGAGCTGACAAATTTTATTGATCTAAAAACTACATATGAGATTTGACAAAAATTGGAACTTTTGCATGAAGGAGATAAGTATTTCAAATGTGCCAAGCTACAGAGTCTAAAAGGAAAATTTGAAAACATGAAGAAGAGAGAAGATGAAAATATCACTACATTTATGCCAAGAATAAATGAGCTTGTTTGTGGCATTAGATGTGCTGGTGGAATCTTAGATGAAGATGAGATTGTTGGCAAATTTCTTAGATCCCTTCCTGATTCTTACAAATACAAGGTTGATGCTATTGAAGAATTCAGATCCTATTCAAGTATCACAAGAGAACAATTGGTTGGTAAATTGGCTGCATTTGAATTGACCAAGTTTGGAGATGCACCCCTCAAGACTGAATCTACATTCAAAGCTAGTGCCTATGTAAAAGGAAAACAAAAGTTTGATCCGGGAGAGAAATCTTCAAAGAAACTATCATGGTATAAAAAAGAAAGAAAAGACCTGGAAGAAGATGAAGCAGAAGCTGCTCAACTTGAAGCCCTTATTGCAAAAAGACTACCAAGAGGATCCAGTAAGTATGAGAGGAAATTACCTTTTAAATGTTTTAACTGCAATAAGATTGGTCATTTTGCCTCAAGGTGTCCGGAAAGATTTTCAAGGCCAAATCCTAACAGATCAAGGTTCCAAAAGAAATGTTACTATGTTCATGAAGATGATGATGATGAAGGAGTAACAGATGATGAATCAGAGACAGGAAACAAATCCAGAAGTGACTGGGTGTTTATTACCATCAAGGAAGAAGATCCAATGCCCTCTGAATCTGTCAATCATAAAATTGTAGAAAGAGCTCTAGTTGCCCAAGTTGAAGAAAAGGATGATTAGGTCATTGACAGTGGATGCTCCCACCATATGGTAGGTGACAAAAATAAGTTCATAGATTTGGAAAGGTATGGAGGAGTGGTAAAATTTGGTGATAATTTTGCTTGTAGAATCAGAGGTAGAGGAACCATTTCTTTTGATGGAAAGAACAAAACCAATAATGTACTATATTTTGAAGGTCTGAAGCACAATCTTCTCAGTGTTGGACAGTTGGTGGACAAAGGCTATGATCTTCGATTCAAAAATAGAAAATGTAAGATCTTTGAAAGTTCCAGAACAAAGATTGCATCCAGTACTCAAGCAAAAGGTAATATCTTCCACTTGGTTGGTACAGGTAAAAGTTGTTTATTTGTTTAAATTGATCAAAGTTGGTTGTGGCATAGAAGAATGTGTCATGTGAATTTTGATAATATCATCAAGATAAGCAATACCTAGACTATGAGAGATCTTCCAAGACTGGTGAAACCTACTAATAGTTGGTGCAAAGAATGTCAGTTGGGTAAGTAGAGCAGTCACATTCAAAAGTAAGGAACAATCTTCTACCAGATTATTGGACTTAGTTCATACTAATCTATGTGATCTGGTAGGAATCAGGAGTGTGCAAGGTGATAGATGGGTGTGTGCAAGAAGTTGTGTCCACTTTTTGGCCAAAAAGTGGAAGTGTTTTCCATGATTTTCAGAATTTGTCACATTTGACCTAAAAATTTGAAGCACTTAAAAGTGGAATCTTGGAAAAAGTCACTAAATATGAAATGTAGTACACAAAGTCTAGTTTCTAGATATGTAATTTTTTTCAATACCCAGATGACAAAAATTGATTTTGAATAGGCGTTTCTAAAAACCACTGTTTAAAAGTCACTTTCTTTACTATACCATGTACATGTACGTCATCCCTATTTCTACCTAAATAATCATATTTTTCAAAATCCTTTTGGAAAAAGATTTGTAACTCATTAAAGCACATTTTCCATATTTTTTTGTATTTTTTTATTGAATATTTTTTTTATTAATTTTTTATTGGCCATTTTTGGTCTTTTAAAAAATCATCTTATACGTCATGCATAAGATGACCTAAACTTAACATTTTTTGAATTTTTTTTTTAAATTGAAAATAATTCTCCAAAGTACATTTTCGTACAATTTTTTTTACAAAAAAATATTTTAATAAAAAGTTATTAAAATACTAAAAACCCTGATAATTGAAGTTTATGGACCTATTTCATCAGAAATTGATTAAAAAATAGAAAAATTAATCCAATTGAAACAAAAATTACATATTTGGAATCTACACTATCTCATCTATAATGGGTTTTAATTTCGTCAAAATATTCTGCAAAATAGACCTTCAGATATATGTCCAAAGTCACTATTTTGTTGTGACATTGACAGGACCTTCAAGTTGCAGGTCAAACTAGGTCTAGAGGTCAGGTTTGGGTCCCCAAAGCATTTACTAAACTAGATTACAAAGCAAAAATTGACCTTAAAATTCAAATTTTAAATAACGGGATCCCGTTTAGTAAATGGGACGGGATCCCATTTACTAAATTGGATCCCGTTTCTTACTCAATCGATCGAAAATAAAAACGGGATCCCATTTTGTAGAATGGGATCCCGTTTCTTAAATGGAATCCCATTTATTATTTGTCTATTTTTTTAATAAGACTGTGACTGTGACTGTCAACCCTACAACTTGCTCTACAGTATGGCCAATAGTGACATTTGCAGCATTCTCTACCATCTTTTTTTTTCTTTTGTAGGTCCATCAACTTGGAATATTGTTTAAATTTTGATAGAAGCCATCAATAAGACACTGTTTGAGTAAAATTTTGTTGAATTGCTACTTGTTTGAAGGACTTGAACAAAGAAGAAAGGCTTTCAGGTTTTTGACACTCATTTGTACATGCTTCATAAATTTTTTAATCATGGGATCACAAAGTCATAATAAGAGGAAAGATAGGAAGCTATTAACCCCTAAAGAAATTGAACCAAAGAGAGAGAAGAAGGCAAAAAGACAAAGAGATAGAAGAATAAAGATTCAATCAATGAATAATGCTGAAGCATCCAATTCCACAACTATTGAAGATAAAAACATTGAGGAGACCATGGATGTAGACGATGCAAATTTGCAAGAGGTGAATGTGGAAACTAATACGATTATACAAACTACTCCTAGTATGTCTTCAAATCCCTCTATCAATGCTATGGAGAATTTTTTAATAGGCACAAATCTAGGTACTTCTTCAAATCCACCTTTGAATGAAATGGAAGTAGTGTTGATAGGAGATTTAAAACAAGCTAGATATAACAATGTTGAGATTGATAATATTCATAGAGATCAAAATTTGAAACAAATTGTTGTTAAAAATGAAAATGAAAATCCTTTTGTTGAAAATGAAAACGAAAACCGTTTTGTTGTTGAAAATAAAAATGAAAACCGTTTTGTTGTTGAAAATGAAAATGAAAATTTTTTTGTTAAAAATGAAAATGAAAACCGTTTTGTTGTTGAAAATGAAAACAAAAATTCTTTTGTTGAAAATGAAAATGAAAACCGTTTTGTTGTTGAAAATGAAAATCGTTTTGAAGTTGAAAATGAAAATGAAAATGAAAATACAGGATGTGATGTTGAAAATGAGAATTTTTTTTTCAAAATTGAAAGAGATGTTTTGGATAATCTTCTTGGTAAAATTTCTTGGAGACAAATAAGAACACATGCCAATAGATTATACAAGGAATTTTTTTATTTTAAAAAATTATCATTTCAATGTCAACTAATGATGCAATTAATGAGAATGTGGAAAATGAGAAAAGTAATGAAAATGTTAGGCATTTTTGTTAAACCAAGAAGAAAATATCAATCACTAAAACATGCTATGTCTACTGTTGCTAGTACCATTGAGTCTATTGGGAGTAATGGTCGATCCAAAGATAAGAATGCAGCAAGATGAGCTATAACAACTGCTATAGTGAATATAACAACTTTGAATAGAAGAATGGTAAGCAATATTAGTGGAATTCTAAAAATACATCCTAAAATATTGGAAAGAGCAGCAAAAAGAAGAGAAAGTATAGAAAATGATCTAATTAACCAATGTTGGAGTTTTAGTGGTCGACTCTCGAGATCTAACATGAAACTAAATGTTGAAATTAGATCTTTGATCGAAAAATATTGGCATGATAATACTAGGGTATCATCTAATGCTAGAGATGTTTTAAAATTAAGAGTGGGGTCCAAAGTTCGTGATCCTTGTCCAAAACACCTATTAAATACAACGCAAATTGAATTTTATACAAAATTTTGTGATGAATTAGTGTTAGCTGGTAATATTAAAATAAGTCAAAGATCTTTTGAAAAATGCAAACCATGGTATGTAAAGATTAATAAGCAATGAATATCTTGTTGTTGTAAAATGTATGTTCAATTTCATTATTATTATGATGTGTTTCAATATATACATTGTACTTTACATAGTAACATGATTATACAGCAATGTGATATTAATATGCCAACTGAAGCAATAAAAGAGTTTATATCAAGTTTGTTCTGTGAAAGATCTAATGAAAAATCATTTGATTTAAGTTCATGTATTTCTGGACAATGCACTAGTTGTGGCAATCTTTCTTTGTTAAGAGTTTGTATGCATGAAAGTGTTGAAAATGATTTTGGACAACAATTAGTGGATGTTAAAAGATTTAAGAATGTTAAATATTCTTTAAAAGATGGAAAATTTGGAAAGCATTGTGATTTAATTACAGAAAAGGTTAGTGTGCATGCATTCATATCAGAATTTAAGAGTAAAATTGTATCAAAATATGTCAAGGACTCTCAACAAGCTTGATGGCTTGATGGACAATTTCGTGAATGTAGAAACACATTTCTAGTTGGTACTATACTTTTAGTAGTTGATTTTGTGAAAAACTATACTTTAGCTCCGTAAGAGGAAATTCAATCACAATATTACAATTCAGTGCAGGTTGCTATGTTTGTTCATATTGTTTATAGACATGCAGATGATAGCACAAAGAATGATAGAAAAGTTTTGAGGGAGTATCATTTCTATTTGACTGACAACTGGTTACACCCATCAGAGTTTGTTCAATATTGTTTCAATATATTTTATACAAATTTAAGAGAAAGAGGAATCCAGATGACTGAACATCTTATATGGTTAGATAATTGTATAGGGTAGTTCAAGAATGCTCGAATGTTCTGTTGGTTAAGTAGGGTTCACAAGGAGAATAATGTCCAACATATGTGGAATTTTTTTGACGTTGGACATGGTAAAGGAGAACATGATGGAGATGGTGCATGTGTTAAAAGAATTCTTGCTAGACAACAATTGAAATTTGAGGATGCAGTAAAATTTAAAGATGCACATGGGATTGTAGATTGGTGCAATACAAGATTGTGTACACCTGGATCAAGTGAGTACTCTACAGTTCATCGATTCTTTTGGTTGGTTGAAGAAGAAAACATTCTACCTAGACTTGATTGCCATACAATCAGTGGATCTACTAAATGGGATTCATTTAGGAGTTCGAATGCAAATACATGGACTATCTGGACAAGGGAGCTTGCATGTTTTTGTCAGTTTTGTATTTCAGGAGATTGGGAAGCATGTGAGAATACAGAATGGGTTGAAGAGTGGGAGCAAAGACCATTGACACTTGCATAAGCACATGATCAAAGTGAAATAACAATTGAAGACAATGATCAACTGTTTGCATCAGATGATTATGATCATGTTTCAGACCTTGTACAAGAAGGTAATTTAATTCAAATTATTTCATTTTATTTCACTTCATTACTAATTTGTAGTATTTTTATTTATTTGTATGTGTACATATAAATGCATGTATGTTGATTGGTCAAATTTAATGGACATGTGCAAGTTATTGAATCAAAATTTGTTTGCAGGACATGTGTATGTTGTTGTTACACTAAAGAATAATGAAGAGGAAATAGAATATTGGTTGTCTCATTGTGTGGAGACTAAACATAAGTTAATAGCACTTCGAGAAGATGATGATGGCTTTCCTTATCCAACAGGTTTGGTCATCCCCTTAAGACATCCCCTTAAGCAAATTTTAATAACAAGTCTTTGATCCCCTTAAGCAAATTTTAAGAACTTCTTTGATCCCCTTAAACAAATTTTAAGAATTTCTTTGATGATGGCTATCATTATCCAATAGGTTCGGTGGTGGTTATTTGCACTTGGCTATGGAAATACCTAATAAAGAAGAATGGTTTGCCTACATTCAAAGATTATGAAACACATAAGAAGATTATACACTGCTCACATATGGTGTTGGCAACAAATATAAAACTAGAGAGGTATTGTGGAAAACCTACAAATAAAGAGCTATGGATAATTTCTATGGAAGACCATGAGACAATCATCAATGTGTTGGAAAAAAGAGAGGATGGAGATGGTACAATGGAATAAGTAAATACAGGTAAATATAGTTAAATAGATTTATATTGTTCTTTTAAATACATTAAATACATGTTTTAATATTTCTTGTGCATTATTAGTTGAAATTTATTTAAATTGTCCTTTTATATCCTTAGGCCATCATCACAAATTCATCACATACTTTGAAACAAAAACTTGAGAGGATGCAGATTAAACCTATATCTACACATGTTTGAGGCACTTGTAAATACATGTACAAATTATGTATATCTAGATAGTTTTATATAAATTAAAATACATATTTTGATGATATATTGATAAATTTCTTGAATTATTTTTATATCAGGTGGCATGAAGACCTGCTACATTCCCCACAAGTTTTGGATTTTCTTGAGATGGCATAACCACATTTTGTAAACATTATTTTGAGTTGGCATATATGTACATACACAATTACATTATTACACATTTTCTACACAAATTTGTATACATGTGTATGTACACAATTTTATATTCTACACTTTTATATATCAAAATTATTATTCTATATATTTTATTTGTTAAATGCGCATGTTTTTGTACTTTGAATTTACTTTAAAATTGATTTTATTATATTATTAAATTTGGTTGCCTTGGGCAACTTCACCAAATTTTGAGAATTTAAGATGTCCCCTTAAGACATCCAAAAAGTTAGCATATTTGTAGGTTAATTAACATGGCCAATTTGAAGTTGTTAATGGACCATAGTACATCCTATGTGCAATTATGTTACTTCTATGTTTCAATAACCATATATCTCTCAATCCAACCATTACACTATCATCTTCATTCTATCCTTAAAATTTCTTCTTTATTTGACATGCTCAATAATGAAGATGAACTATTATATGTCCATGATGTGAATCATGCATGTATATGTCCTCTCTATGTTAGCAATGATATGAAATTAACATATGTCACTACATCTAAGAGAGGGACTCAAAACTACATGGATATAAGCTAATATACCTTCATCAAGTATAATAATATACATCATATCTAGAATGATGTAATTGATTAGTATTGGTCCTCAACTACTTTCAATTGCTGAGTAAGAGTGGCTTTGATTAGATTTGTCTACTCAAAGATTCAAATTGAAGGACAATATAAAACAAGATCATTCTCACCCTTCTCCTTCTCACCTTTATTTTACAATTTTATTATAAAATCTATTAGATTGGGATTAAACTTAGTATTCTAGATCATTATCTAGTCTAAGATGTTAAATTTTTACCATGTTTGAAATTAAAATTCCTTGGTAGGACTTGTATGTATTCATGTATGAAATTATTAATGAATGTCTAAAACTGAACATGTACATGTTTGCTTTATCTTTCTTGTTAAGTAACAAGAATAATTGCAAGCAATGCCTTGTGTTTCATTCCTTTGATTTCATTGGAACCCCTCATATGGGACAATCGACATCTACCACTATGTTATTCACACAAACCAAATTTTCTGATAAAGAAACTTGGGGGAAGAAGTTCCCTTTCAAGTAGCAAACAACTAGTTTCATATATTATTGTGTCAAAATATGCATCAACAAGTGGTGAATCAATTTTCCACGTCATCAACATTATTCTTCTATTGTTGATATTAGAACTAAGTAATTAATTCCTCGTTTAATTATCATATTATTACTATCAATTTATCAACCTGACTCTAGATTTTATCTAGTTTAATAATGCTTAATTATTTGCATTAGACTAATTAGCCTAGATAATTTATGTAAAGCATTTATTTATTTACATTTATTAGTGAACCCAACATTGCTTACATGACTTAAGGTTACCCCTTAGGGTTTCTCTTTCATTAGGGTTTTTTAGATCAATAATTTCTAATTAGTTTATCATATTTGGATATCTTGTTAGGGTTTATATGCTCTATTCTATTGTACTTTATAGTTATATCTTTGGTGTAGGAGCACCTAATCCACAGTGGCCTCCATGAGGCATTCAACTATTTGATGTACATTTTGTTGTTTCCAATAAGGTCCTATAAGACCATTCATGTAATAAGGTTTGTTTGACCAATGCATGCCATTTTAGGTTGTATCTAGGTTTAGGTTGTAAGTCCCAATGACACTTGTCAATTTGTAATTACAAAGGTTGTTAGGCAGTTGGAGGTTGTTAGTCAGTTGTCTCCCAGCTGCTTGGATTTGTCTCCCAATTGCTTGGAGTCAATTCAGTACTACTGGGGGTGAGTAGATAAATACCTGAGATCATCGAATGAAATCAGTAGTAGTAATAGCTGTAGTTGAGATTAGAAAGATCAGAGATCAGTGTGATTTATAATTGAGAAACAGAGCATCTGTGTGTACATTTCTAAAAGGCATAATAAACAAAGTTTTGTACAGTGCATCTTTCTGTCATTCTAAATTTGCTAGGGTTTCTCTGTGCAATCGATTTACTGTTTTGTGGCTAAGATGGATTCTTAATCCATTCCACTAGTTAGATTTCTTCAAAATTGGTGGAATGGATGTATAGTTCATTTTTATGTTTTTCATTTTGTTCATTCGTGTTTGTAGGATCACGTACAAGATGCATTGATAGTTCCTATCATTTGTCATGTGCTAGATTGTTGGAGAAATGGATCTGTGAAGCTACAGGGTTTGCAGAGGTTTAGATCAGTGAAGATTCGTGTTGTTTTTTTGGGTATACATTCTGTGTGTATATCACTAATGTATATCAGGGTCATTTCATGTGTATCTCGCAGTTGTATGTTCATGTGTATCTCGCAAGTGAATATTGTGGTTGTATGTGGTGAATGTGCATTTCATATGATACAAGGAAAGTCAATGGTCAATCTCACCAAATGCATATTCTAAATACATATTTCGAATGTATCTTCTAAATGTATATTGAGAATATACATTGTGCACATACATTGTGTTAGATGCAAGAGGTGACCAGCAACAACGGTGAAGGAAACCAGTGATCACAAGTTGGCAAAAGTATATGCAAGCTTTTCTATCGGTGTCTCGAGAGCACATACAAAGCACTCACTGATGAGGAAGGTCACACCAAGAATACATGTCATCGGATAGACTTAGGGTATCGGCAGTTGAGACTTTGGGTTGACCAATGCAAATAGTCCCACCGTCAAGTGTGGTTGAATGTATAATGTGAATGTACATTGGAGAATGTATCTTTTGGTAGATACAAAGTTGAAGACATACATCAGGAAGAGTTGAACGTCAGAGAGATAAAAAGAAAGGTGGCTGATAGGGAATGTTTGGCCATAAAGTCAAGATCACCAAGACATGGACCACCCTCTTGCTGATTAGTTTGTATGATAGAGTCTGGCTCCTCATCAAATTGGTATTAGATCTTAGCAAAAGGTCTGGGCAGTTGTGTGTTTGGTTCTGTCATTGAGAAGGAAGAAGTAGAGTTGAGGAAGAACTGAGAAGTTGTAGAAACAAGTTAGCAAGATGCCTCTGAAAAATGTAGGTATTGCTAGAGAATTGCAAGAGATGAAGGAAAATCATGCTAAAGTGATGACGAAGATGAAAGAGCTTGCGGATGCCCTTCAAGCTAGGCTTGCAGCCTTGGAGACAAACAAAAGAAGGGAAGTGGAAGAAAGTGAATCAAAAAAAGAAGAGGATGGTGAAGAGTATGAAGATGTAGATGAAGATCTGGATCCTGAAGATCAGAGATTTGCAAAACTGTGAAGGGCAGTCAAGAATGACAAACCTAAGGTAAAGATTGATGTTCCAAAGTATAATGGAAGTTTACATGAGGAAGAGTTACTTGATTGGATTGTTGCATTAGATAATCATTTTGAATGTGAGGAGGTTCCTGAGGAGCAGAAAGTAAAGATTACAAAGACCAAATTGGGAGGTCATGCCTTGGTATGGTGGGATTACATATAATCAGAGAGGAGAAAGTAGGGTAAGTCAAAGATTTCTTCATGGGACAAGATGGTAGCAAGAATCAAAGGTAAATTTTTACCCAAGGATTATGAAGTTCAAATGTTTAAAAAGATTTAATTTTTAAGAAAAAAGGAAATGGATGTGAAGGTATATACTGAGGAATTCTATAAATTGAGTATGAGGTCTGGTCATCATGAGAATGAGGTTGAAAAGGTTGCTAGATACTTGGCTGGTTTGAGATTGAACATACAAGATGAATTAGTTTTGGCTAATCCTAGGACTGTAGAAGATTGTTATCAAATGACAATCAGGATTGAGGAGAAGATGAAAAGGAGACAGGATAAGTCCATGAGAGGAAGAGGCAGCAATATAAGAGGGAGAGGATCAGCCCCTACAATAAGACAAGTCAATGAGAATAAAGAAGAGACTAGTAAAGGGCAAGAGCAATCTGATTTGAGGGGTGGATGGAAAGGCACAGGAGGTAGATTTAGAGGTGGAAGAGGTTTAAATATGTTTTTAGGAAAGTGCTACACTTGTGGAGAGTTTGTTCATCCATCCTTCAAGTGTCCTGAAAGGTTTGGTGCTACTTCAAGTGGTAATGAAAGAAGAAGTGAAAAGAGAGTTCAAATTGTGCAAGAGGATACAGGGAGTGTGACCTCACCTGTGCTGAATCTTGATTCAGATGTAGGAGAAAGTTTGATGATCAGAAGGACAGTGTTACAAACATCTAAGCAGATAGATTTGAGCCAAATGAGGAACTTGTTCAAGACTACATGCAAATGTAGAGGTAAGGTATGCAAGGTAGTAATAGATTCTGGTTCAATAGATAATATGGTATCTCAAGAAATGGTGGATAAATTGAACATAGAAAGGATTCGCCATCCAACTCCTTACAAAGCATCTTAGGTAAGTGATAATCAATCACTTTTGGTATATGAACAAGCATATGTTGATTTTCAAATTGGAGAATATCAGGATAGGGTTTTATGTGATATTTTGCCCATGGAATGTTGTCACCTACTTTTAGGTAGGCCATGACAATTTGATAGGAGAGCATTGTATGATGAATATGCTAACACCTACACCTTCAAGAGGGATGGGAGGACTTTTGTGATGACACCATTACAGGAGGATGTTGAAGCAAAGAATGTAGCCAAGGTCATCTTGATGGGAAAGAAAGAGTTTGTGAAGATCAATACAGAAGAGACAAGGACAATTGAGGATACCTCAAGGAGTGGGGCTGCTAAGGAACAAAGTTTGAAAGTGAGTTCAGTTTTGACTGATGGATCTTAGATGGTGATGTCTAAAATGGGTCAGCACAAGGTCAAAGAGAAGGTTTACAAGCAGCGACAATTTGATTGGAAAGACAAGGATGCTATCATAGTAGGGACAATTGTTTGTCCTCTAGAACCAACAAGAGTTGAAAGGCAAACATATTCTACCATAACAACAGTACAAGAAGCATTACTCAAGGTTTCTAATGTACGTGTTCAGACAAAGATGACAGTAAGAAATAATGGCAAGCCAGGGGTAGGTCTGGTGGCAAGCAGTCACTCATGGCAAGGTGTAAGTAGATCATACAAAGCTGGGCATGAGTCTTTGATTCCATGGAAGAAGATTGTAGTCCAGAAATCATGGGGAAGACATGAGACAGCAGCAAATACAGGTGGAGCACAACAAAGACTTAACTCATGGGGCATGAGTTCTTTTCTCGGTGGGGTGTATGGTGCAGGAGAACCTAATCCATAGTGGCCTCCATGAGGCATTCAACTATTTGATGTACATTTTGTTGTTTCCAATAAGGTCCTATAAGACCATTCATGTAATAAGGTCTGTTTGACCAATGCATGCCATTTTAGGTTGTATCTAGGTTTATGTTGTAATTCCCAAGGACACTTGTCAATCTGTAATCACAAAGGTTGTTAGGCAGTTGGAGGTTGTTAGTTGGTTGTCTCCCAGCCACTTGGAGTCAATTCAGTACTACTAAGGGTGAGTAGATAAATGCCCAAGATCATTGAATGTAATCAGTAGTAGTAATAGTTGTAGTTGAGATTAGAAAGATTAGAGATCAGTGTGATTTGTAATTGAGAAATAGAGCATCTGTGTGTACATTTCTGAAAGGCATAATAAACAAAGTTATGTGCAGTGCATCTTTCTATCATTCCAAATTTGCTAGGGTTTCTCTATGCAATCGATTTACTGTTTTGTGGCCGAGATGGATTCTTAATCCATTCCACTAGTTATATTTCTTCGAAATTAGTGGAATGGTTGTACAGTTCATTTTTGTGTTTTTCATTTTGTTCATTCATGTTTGCAAGATCATATACAAGATGCATTGATAGTTCCTAGCATTTGTCATGTGCTAGATTGTTGGAGAAATGGGTTTGTGAAGTTACAGGATTTGTAAAGGTTCAAATTGGCAAAGATTCATGTTGTTTCGTCGAGTATACATTCTGTGTGTATATCACTAATGTATATCGAGGTCATTTCATGTGTATCTCACAATTGTATGTTCATGTGTATCTCGCAAATGAATATTGTGGTTGTATGTGGTGAATGTGCATTTCGTATGATACAAGGAAAGTCAATGGTCAATCTCACTGAATGCATATTCTAAATGCATGTTTCAAATGTATCTTCCGAATGTATATTGAGAATATACATTACGCACATACATTGTGTTAGATGCAAGAGGTGACCGACAGCGATGGTGAAGGAAATCGGTGATCACAAGTCAGCGAAAGTATATGCAAGTTGTTCTATCAGTGTATCAAGAGCACATACAAAGTGCTCACTGACGAGGAAGGTCACACTAAGAATACATGTCATCAGACAGACTTAGGGTATCAGTAGGAGAGACTTTGGGTTCACCGATGCAAAGAGTCCTGCCAAGAAGTGTGGTTGAATGTATAATGCGAATGTATATCGCAAATGCATGTGGGAATGTACATTAGAGAATGTATCTTTTGGTAGATACAAAGTTGAAGACATACATCAAAAAGAGTTGAACGTCGAGGAGATAAAAAGCAAGGTGGCTAATGGGGAATGTTTGGCCGATAAAGTCAAGATCACCAAGACATGGACCACCCTCTTGCCGATCAGTTTGTATGATATATTCTAGCTCCTCATCAATCTTTATTTAGGTTTTCACGGATCATTGATATATCTAGTCTTTTACCCACTCTAACCACCATTACTTTGGCCTTCAAGGTTTGAAACTTCTTGCACTCATGTCTACTCGTGAATCACACATATATGCATAACATATGTTAGCATATTCTTGAAGGCCTAGCTAGACAATCACTTGTATAAATACATGTGCTATATAATGTATAGATAGAGAAGTTCATACCATTAAATTGTTGCATGTATAACACTATACAATTCTTCTTTCATCCAATACAATTATATTACAAAAGTCTTATGCTCATCTTGAATGTGTATTTGCATACTAATCTAGATTTTTCTATGGATATTCTACAAATTCTATAACATAACTTTATAGTTATATCTTTATTTAGGTTTTCACGGATCATTGATATATCTAGTCTTTTACCCACTCTAACCACCATTACTTTGTCCTTCAAGGTTTGAAACCTCTTGCACTCATGTCTACTTGTGAATCACATGTATATGCATAACATATGTTAGCATATTCTTGAAGGCCTAGCTAGACAATCACTTGTATAAATACATGTGCTATATAATGTATAGATAAAGAAGTTCATACCATTAAATTGTTGCATGTATAACACTACAATTCTTCTTTCATCCAATAAAATTATATTACAAAAGTCTTATGCTCATCTTGAATGTGTATTTGCATACTAATCTAGAGTTTTTTATGGATATTCTACAAATTCTATAACATAACACACTAAATTACAAGTTTGTCCTCTAATCCTCCTAGGATTCAAATCAAATAAGACCTTCAAAACATGCTTTTTCAAGTGTTTTTTTTGCATATACAAGTTTTGGAAAGAACTACACATAAATTTGTTAAAATGAAATACTTTTCAACCAAACAAAAGAGTACAGAGGAAACTACCAGACCCCCAAAGTGTTCTAGAAAAGTCAACATGAGGATCCTACCATAGGCAAGTAGATGCTACCACAAAACACATGAACCTAACACAAAACCCAAGATACCACTATAATTCTACAATTTCTCCTAAACTACAAAGAAAGATGAGACTTTTGCATATGTTTTCTACCATTACATACTAACCCTCCATATCTAAATTTTACCTTTACAACCTCTTTGCATTGTTAAAGAACCACTATTAATGCAGAGGAACCCACAATTGGTCCTACCACCTAATGAATAGATTTTTTGCAAGGATACTACTAAAACTAAAACTAAACCATACCTTTTGGCTAGGAATGATTATAAACCTATGCTACAGTCCATTGGAACACAAATTAACCCAACAATAAGATTCAATTTTCAAAATTTGAAAACAATATTTTTTAAAATAACATGCTAATTTCACCATTGCTTAAAATGTACATAAATTATTCATTTACAACTTCCTTTAAATATAAAGTCACAAGGGGAAGATTACAAATATATAACCTTACAAAATCCCCAAGCTCAAAATTGCTCCTTCTAACACAAGGAGTCTCTTCAATCTATGCTTTTAGTTGAACGGTTACATAAGTGTGGTAGTCATTGTAGGGTTTAATATTTTAAGTTTGTTTGTCTTGCATACTATGAGAGAACCACCCTAGAAAACACACATGTACAAATCACAAATAGAAAGTATGTCTAGCTTAAGTTAGGGCTTATGTTAGTTTTTTTGTATGGAGCTTCCCCTTCTAATTTAAAGAACAATTTTATCATACACACTATTTTATTCAACTTTAAAAGAATAACCACTACAAGCACTAGTTGATGTCATGTGTTCACATAATACATTGAATGATGTCATGTGTTCACATAATTATAAACTATAAATAAAACAACAATATCCACAAGAAGAAAACAATGGGCCTAATTTGCTCAAATTCTTTGAGATCAAGAAAGGATTGAACTAATGGAAGATCCTAATGTTACATAAGTATGTCATATGTTCTTTAAAGGAGATGAGGTCACACAAGTATCCAAGAAGAAAAGTTGCATTATAATTCTTATCATTAAGAAAGAAGATGTCATAGATGATGATCAATAAGGTTTCTTATTTTTGTATTCAATTATTTATCCAAATATAACCCACACAAGAACAAATAGAGGAAGGTCAAGTTGTATAAAGTCCAAGTCCATGTTCAAAAAATATACAAAGTCCCATGTTCAAAATATAAAGTGTCATGCCCACATTTTCCTTGTGGTCACAACACACTTCGCACGTGTCATAGCCACATCTGTCATGTGGTTATGACACGAGATATGAAAAACTTTTCTCACACCGTCCTAAAAACCCCTTTCGCATGCGTACGCATGCTCAACGGTGTTCTCTCATGGCGAAACACTATACTCATCGACGGAATACAAGTATAATGGCGTGCAAACGGAAACATATAGATCAACAAGAGGGTCGATACAATGCTGCTAACGTCATTGCAAGAGTGAGATTACCCAAGTTCTTAAATCGCACCCTCGGCAATGTTCGGTAGCAAAATGCCTTACGGCGTTAGTGGGAATTACGCTGCACTCATTTACGCACGTGGTTCGCTGATAGAGGAACCACTCCCCTCGACGCCTTGTTCCAACTAAACCGGCTAGTGATCTCCCTATTTAGTCATTTTTCAGCCAGGCACGGTTGTCTGTCTCCTCTCTTGTTTCCTGAAACATACTACTCCTATGACTTAGCATTTTCAACAAGGCGGCTTGGTTGCCCTCTCTTCCCTTTCCACAAGTTCTTAAGTTGGATTATAACTTTATCGCCCTTACCTTAACTATCTCTTAGTTCATTTAGTGTGTTTATATTTCGGTCTCTCTCTCTCTTTCATTTTCTATACTTTCTTTATGTGCATCCTGTCCTTTCTTCGTGATTTACGTCAATCAGGGTTATTACTGCAGTTATTGTTGATATTAAACCTAATTTCAGGATGATCTAGGCCACAAAGGCTGGTTTACTATTTCGCTGGACTCAGTCTCCTAATCTTCCCCGATCTAGGTTCCTCCTCTTCGTAAATACTTAGTCAACTTGTACCTAAGCACAATTGACAGAAGGGTCCGTCAACTTAGTTCTCTTATCCCGTGTGAGATATGTCGCGCATTTTCTCCTCTGTGTTTTCCAATGTTGGTTTTTCCTTCTTCGGAACCTCTTACAGGTTTACATATGAGATTGTTTGCTACAGTTGAGATTAATATGGCCACATGGATTGTTAGTGGAGGCATCATAAGTTTATTTCCAGTGTTCTTTTGCACAAGGAGTTGTGTAATTTTCCTCTTCATTTTCCGGGTGATTGTTAGTATGTTTTTAGTTGAAACTTCCGAGAATCTCTTTCCAGAGTATCACTGAATATTCCTAAACTCTCTTTACATTATAATTTTATTTTCTCTTGTTTAGAATTACTGTTGTTACTGTTACTCATAATTACGATTCATACACTGTTTGTAACTCGTATGACGTTGTCAATAGATGTAGGTGGTTCACCACTTTATAAAACTCTGTTCATGGTAATATAGCTTCTTTGGTTGTTGTGTTCAACACTTAATAACATCTCCTGTGAGATTATAATTGTTATATATATATATATATATTTTTTTTTTTTTTCTCTATATCCATGAAACATAGTTATTAACGATTTTAAACGAGGGCCCAATAAATATATATATATATATATATATATATATATATATATATATATATATATATACATACTTACATATAATATATTTATTTTAATATCTCAATAATGAACAAATTGGTTTCCCACAACTTAAAAAAAACTATATATATATATATATATATATATATATATATATATATATATATATATATATATACATATATATATATGTATATATATAATCATTCTTATATTATATATATAGCTATATACATAGACATATATAATATATATATATGCCTTTATATAGAGCTATATAAAAATAAACTGAATTTATTTACCAAATAACCCATTCATTTGTTAGGGCCCAAGCCCTACATTTTTTATTGCTTTCAACCCACAGCAGATGGCGGCCATGGGCGGCAGTGGCCGTAAAGCGGCGGACGGGGATCTGTGGTGGCCGCAGAGCGGCGGACGGGGATCTGTGGTGGCCGCAGAGCGGCGGACGGGGATGTGTGGTGGCCGCAGAGCGGCGGGCAAGACTTCGCGGTGGCCGCAGAGCGGCGGAAAGGTTTCGCGGGAGGCATAAGGGTTTGGAGGGGGGGGAGATGTGGAGTGGGGCGGAGCCCCACCCACATTCCCACGACGTGGGGTGTGGGTGGGGCTCCGCCCCACTCCACACCTCCATATGTAATAACAGCTCGCGGTGGGGTTTACTCCCCACCGCCCAAATAAAATTTCGACTGTGTTTCTTTTATCCGCGGCTAACATGTTGACAGTCTTTCACCATTCGTTGGTTCTTATAATAATAATATATTATATATATATATATATATATATATATATATATATATTTATATATATTCATATATAAATATATATATATATATATATATATTTCAACAATAATATATTTATATATATCTATATTATATATAGTTCATATATATATATATATATATATATATATATATCCATCCCCCTTTTTTTTTATATTGATATATAACAGTTATAATTACTTTCAATTACTCTTTTATTTTCTTAAAATGATAATTACTCAAAATGAGAAATATATATATAGCTCTATATATATATTTATAAATTTATTGAGAGAAAAAGAAATATTCTTTATAGATTTTTATAATACCAATTTCCACCATTTTTTTCAAAATTCACTGCTCTAAGCATTTTCTCCAAATCAACCTATTATAAGAAATTGTCATAACAATTAGATATATATATCTGCCAATTTCACCAAAAAGTAATTAGCTATCCCCTCATTTAAAGTATAAATTTCCATTTTTATAAACATACAAGACTTGCAAATTTACATCCAGATTATATTTACATGCTAGATTTCCTCTAATCCTTCTAATTTAACAGAATCCATTAAATAGGGAGGATAACACAAATATTTAAAACTGTCTTTTCCATTTTAATATTGAATAGAAAATCAGCATTTCAACTAGTGAAGCAATTCCAAACTTTCAATGTAAACAACTCAGATTAAGTTGCAAAAACGAATTTATTTCTTTCAGTAATACTTGAAACACAAAAATTGCTATTGAACAAAGGTTGTAAACATCAACTTAAAAATTTAAGCACATTCACATTACAGTTTCACAATCATGAATACCAACTTCCCAGATATGGACTTTCTCCTCCCAAACCGTATACAACTGAAAACTTATGACAACCAATTAAAGTCCAATAATAACAAGACCAGGGAGGTGATTTCCTTCACTCCCAGAATATCAGTAATTTACAACAATAACAAGAGAGGTGTTCTCTCTTCATTTCTATGAAATAAACCAGGCCTAATTCTCATGACAAGAAGATAATCTGTTTCTTCATAAATAGCCAACCAGAAAGCTCCAAGAGAAAAACCTGCATATCAAAGACAAACAAAGAAGAAAATACCACTTGTCTAGCTCTCCTCCCTACCGTAGACCCGCAAGAGGGTCACCCCCGAGCTAGGGAGACCATACTCACACCTGGGTATTCAAACACTCCACTCCACAACAGAAACAACAACAATCCCAAAGCACACATACACCCGTGGCTATTTTACACAATACGGAAACTCAACTACAGTGAGTTTCATAAGGGGCAGGAGAGTGGATACACTCGACTCCAGAGTGTCACCCTGACAGATAAATGAACTCATATAAATATCTCTTGGTCTCAACCAAGTGTGATCACATTTTGCAAGAAATCTGTATATGACTCTCAAGTCAAAAATACAGTCACAGATACATGCCCTCAAGGCTTTCAACATCCCAAAAGATGGAACAGGTATGCACCCGAGGAGGATCTCTCCTCCCCTACCCCAAACTTGATGAGCATTTCTCCCAAGTGGGAGACGCTCTGTCAAACACCCGACAAGAACCCCACAGAAAACAAATTTAAACACATATTCCAAACACATTTCAAACACATTTCAGTTCTACCAAAACAAAGGTAAAATTCAGACCAACCTTGCAAAGCCCTCCTGGAATGAAGTTGTTGCAGAGTCCACAGAGTTCACTCCCAAGCTTAGCCACCAACTCCCTCTCCCTTCTCTATCTTCCAAACTAACTTCTCTATTTTGGGTAAGGCCCAAAAATGAAAGATTTTCCCCAAAATTCAACTAACTCCCTCTCATCCCAAAATTTGAAAATAAATAACCCAAAATTCTCTTTCTTTCCAATTTTGAGAAATGGGGAAGTGACACTTGTCACCTCCTCACCCTTCCCAAAAATCACTATACTGTCCAGGTGGCTTATGTCACTCTCCATTCCCAAGGGTACTCCTTATTCCTTTCATGTGACTCCACTTTCTCAAAGGAAAAATAAAAAAAAGAGTTAAATGGGAACAAGACAGGTGACCCATGCCTCTTTCTCCTTTCTTCACATGGGTGTCCCCATAGTACATGGGGGAATCTTACTAAAGAAGAGGTAACTTTTACTAATGGATGGCATCTCTTATCTAGGGAAAAGTAGAGGGGATGGGTTGAGTGTTGGTACAACCCATCATGTCCCCTCCTACCTCCAATTTTCGCCACTTAACTTCAGGGGGAGGTTAAGTTGACTAGATGGAGGTTACTCAAGGGTTACCCATGCCAAATAGGCCCCTGGACCCATGGGGTAGAACCCAGGGTCAATTTTAACCCAAACAAGACACCCCAGGTCAAGGTAAAGCACAAGAAAAAGGGCCTCATAATTTAAATAAAAATAGAAATTTCAAATTCAATCTCTTTACAACACTTACTTATAAAAATAATATTACATGAGGGTAACCTAACCCACTCGACCATACGAAAGACCACATTACATCATGACATCAAACACAAAGAGATCTTGGTTCATCGTGGAACCAGATCGGCTTAACAGGGAATAACAATTAACAAGGTGTGGAATGATCTCCGAAATCTGTGGTTTGATTAGTAGTCCCTGCACACTCAATTACAAGGTCAGTAACCACATAAATTCATCATAGCCGAAGCAACTTAAATAACACATGCATTCTCATGCCTTAGTACAATTTAACATAATTAAAAAAAAAATCATATTACAATTTTTCCATCATCCCTAATTCATTTTTCTGAAAAGTAACTTATCCAAACATCACCCAATTAGTTTTCCCGAAAACATAATAAAGTTAAATAGTCTGACAAATTCCGGGAATTGCTATCCCACAAATATGAAAGTAACAATAACAGTACTGTAAATAGTCATAACAATAGTAGTAGAAAGGGCGGTCCTCACATCCTCTCCCCCTAAGACGGTACTTCCTCCTGGAAGTCGTCAAAAAGGTGAGGATACAGGGTCTTCAATCGCTCTGCATCTTCCCATGTTGCAGTGACTTCGTCGTATAAGTCCCATTGGACTCTAACCTGGTCCAACTCTCGACCTCGAAGGGCCAGCTTCCGTCGAGCCAATATGCGAATTGGCTCCAACGCCAGTTGTCCGTCTGCCTCTACCTGAAGAGCACTCCAATCCAACACATGAGATAAGTCAGAAATATATTGACGTAAAACTGATACATGAAATACATCGTGGATACGTGACAGGCTAGGTGGCAAGGCTAGACGATAGGCTACTGGTCCTATCCGCTCCAAGATTTCGAAAGGTCCTACAAATCGAGGTGCGAGTTTAGAGCCTTTTCCGTAACGGATTGGACTTTTGTGCGGCCGCACTCTCAAAAATACTCTTTCCCCCACAGTGAAGCTTCGGTCTGTCCTCTTAGCATCAGCATACTTTTTCTGCCTGTCCTGTGCTTCCAGAAGCCTCTGTCTTATCTGTTTAACTTGCAGTTCCATATTCTGAACTATCTCTGGGCCGATGACTGTTCTGTCCTCTATACGATCCCAACTCAAAGGTGTTCTGCATGGTCTGCCATATAATGCCTGGAAAGGAGGCATACCCAACGAGCTATGATGCCCATTATTGTAGGCGAATTCAACTAGATACAGGTACTCCTCCCATCTAGACTGGTGGTCCATCACATACATGCGAAGCATGTCTTCTAACACCTGGTTAACTCTTTCTGTTTGTCCATCAGTTTCTGGATGATATGCAGAACTGAAGTTGAGCTGTGTGCCCAACGCCTGATGTAAGGCTTTCCAGAACGATGAAGTGAATACGGAGTCTCTGTCAGATATAATGCGGCGAGGTATCCCATGAAGTCTAACAATCTGATCAAGAAACACCTTTGCCACTGATGGTGCATTGTATGTTGTACATATTGGTGAAAAATGCGCCACTTTGGTCAGCTTGTCAACTGTCACCATAATAGCATCATGGCGACGTGATGACATAGGTAGACCAACGATAAAATCCATAGAAATGGTATCCCATTTCCATTCAGGTATCTCGTGAGGGTACAACAGTCCCGCTGGATGCTGATGTTCGGCCTTGACCCTCTGACATTCCAGGCAACGAGCAACAAATTCGGCAATGTCACGCCTCATCCCAGCCCAATGATAAAGCTGTCGTAAATCAGCATGCATCTTCTTCACTCCTGGGTGTGCTGCGTAGGGTGCTCTATGAGCCTCTGATAGGATTACTGTACGAAGATTACCCGCATGGGGTACATATATGCGTTGCCGATGTCGAAGCATTCCATCAGAATCAAGGGTATATCCTGTAAATTTGCCCTCAAGGGCCTTCTGATTTAGTACTGCCTGCTGCACTTCAAGAAACCATTCGTCCTCCGGCAGATGCTGTAAGATGCGATCCTTCAAGTCCATCTTCAAGGTCAGGGTCTGGATCTCGTGGCGTCTTCGACTCAGAGCATCAGCGACCACGTTCTCCTTCCCTTTTATAAAATGGACATCGAAGTCATATTCGCATAGGAATTCCATCCAACGTCGTTGGCGGGCGTTCAAATTAGGCTGTGTAAAAATATACTGCAAACTATGATGGTCTGAATGGAGTTCAAAGCGTCGCCCTAAGAGGAAGTGTCTCCAGCGAACCAAGGCATGAACAACAGCTGCAAGCTCTAAGTCGTGCGTAGGATAGTTTAACTCATGTGTCTTTAGTTTCCGCGATTCGTATGCGATCGCTCGTCCATTCTGCATAAGCACGGCTCCCAAACCTTCTAATGATGCATCCGTGCAAACTACAAACTCTTCCGACGGATCTGGAACTGCTAAAATAGGAGCGCTCGTAAGACGCTCTTTGAGGACTCCAAAAGCCTTTTCACACTGCTCGGTCCAAGTGAAACCCTTCCCTTTTCGCTGAAGGGAAGTAATGGGATGTGCTATCCTGGAGAAACCTTCGACAAACCGACGATAATACCCAGCTAACCCCATAAAGCTTCTGACCTCTGTCACGTTCGTGGGTGCCGGCCACTCCTGGATTGCTCTAATTTTAGATGGATCTACAGAGATGCCATCGCCTGATAAAATGTGTCCCAAATACTGCACCTCTGTCCTGAAGAAGGCACACTTCGTCAAGTTGCCAAAAAGTTGTTGCTCTCGTAATTTCTGCAAAACTTGACGCAAGTGCTCTACATGCTCCTCCTCAGTCCGTGAATAAATCAGAATGTCATCTAGGAATATGATCACGAACCGGTCTAGGTATGTACGGAACACCCCGTTCATGAGACTCATGAATACTGCAGGAGCGTTCGTCAACCCGAAAGGTACCACTGTGAATTCATAATGGCCATATCTGGTTCGAAAAGCAGTTTTATGAATATCTGACTCCGTGATGCGCAATTGATGATACCCAGATTTTAGATCGATTTTCGAGAACACTCTGGCTCCTTGCATCTGATCAAAAAGGTCGTCAATCCTGGGTAGAGGATAACGATTCTTCACCGTCACCTTGTTCAACTGCCTGTAGTCCATGCATAGACGAAGAGACCCATCCTTCTTCTTCACGAAGATCACTGGTGCGCCCCATGGTGAAACGCTAGGTCGGATGTGTCCCTTCTCAAGTAATTCTTCCAACTGCAGCTTAAGTTCTGTGAGTTCATGGGTCGTCATTCTATAGGGTGCGCGGGATATCGGCTCTGCACCTGGCACTAAGTCAATGTGGAAGTCCACTTCTCTACGTGGGGGCATACCAGGTAATTCTGGCGGAAACACATCGGCAAACTCTCTAAGGATAGGGTGATCATCTAAAGTAGCCTCAGGTTCATCCTCTGCTCTATCACTGACTGTGATGGCAAACATCTGACATCCCCTCCGCATACAGCGCTTAAGCTGTTGTGCGGATATCATACGAACCGCCGTGGGCTTTTGAATGCCCACTATCTCAACCGACGAACCATGATCATCTAAACAGCTAATCGTTCTCTGGCGACAATCAAGCTTGGCTCTATGTGCCGCAAGCCAATCCATACCCAGAACTACTCCGTAAGACCCTAATGGCATAATCCTAAGGTCGCATATTGTGGTGAAGGGTCCCAATGTGATCTCACAGTCTTTAACCAAGGTATCTACTGACATCCTGGCCCCTGAGGCCAACTCAACTTCCCACCTAATGTCTTGCCTAGAAGCCACCAGCCTGCAACGCTCCACTAACGATGTAGACAAAAAAGAGTCAGTAGCTCCTGAATCAAAAAGGATCGAGATGGGAAAGTCTCTAATCGTACCTGCTGCCTCGATGACAGAAGCCTGAAAATCGGCCTGGCGGTTATCAACCGCTGCAAACATGTGGTGAGATCTGCCCACGTCACCTACGGTCTGCTCAGACCCTCCTGATCGGGGCTGACCCCCTGCAGTAAATCCCTGCGGACACTCTCTAGCCAGATGCCCTGCCCCACCACATACATAACATGGTCCTCTAACCTGTAACTGCCCTGACTGTGTTCTGCCCGACTGTTGTTGCCCGGTCCGTCCGGTGGATCCCTGTGAGCCTCTGTAAGACTGCTGGGACCTTGTGGGTCCTGCTGATGAACCCTGCTGTCTCTGATCCCTGCGTGGTCCTTGCTGCTGCCATCCACGGTTTTGTCCTCCCTGTCCCCTCTGTTGAAATTTGGATTTTTGCTGATGTTGCTGTTGCTGTGGAGGCCTAGGAGGTAATGATGAAGCATTATACCCTCCTCTCTGTGTTGTGTTTTGAGGCCTTCGGAAATTTTGCTGTTGTTGGGGATTTCGTTCCTGGTACTGTGGGCGTGAATTCTGTCCTCGTCCCTGAATTTCCTCTGATATAAGGGCCTTTTCAACAGCCTCGCTCATGGTTTGGGGATTTGCCATACGAACTGGTCCTGATATCCCGTGATTTAGCCCCCTGATGAATTTGTGTATTAAGATTTTCTCGTCATGGAGGTATTCCGCATAACGAGAAAGTTCTATAAATCGGCTCTCATACTGAGTAACGGTGAGTCCCCTCTGCTGTAGATCATGAAACTCATCAATTCTGCGCTGTCTATAATGTTCGGACAAATACCGCGCATTGAAGCGCTCAATGAAGGTGTCCCATGTGAGTGTATCCACGGAGAGTCGGCGCTTGCACTCCTCTGTGCGCCACCAGGTGGCTGCTGCATCCCTAAGAAGATGAACTGCCACTCGTGCTTTCGTGTTGCTCTCATATGGTCGCAATGCGAAACACCTGTCTAAGCTAATTAGCCAAGCCTCGGCCACAGCTCCCTCTGTAGCTCCTGCGAAGGTGGGTGGGTTGAGCCTCAGTAGATCTCTGATAGGGTCCCCTCTGTCTCTAAGTCTCCTAAGTGGCTCTTCCACACCATCCTCATATACTCCCTGCTGAACCTGTTCTTGTCTCAAAAGTCTCGGAGGACTCCTGCTCCGTGCTCGGGAGGCCGACCCTACCTCCTCTACTGTTGTGTCAGGAATCTCAACGAAGGGCTCCACACGTCTCACCGCTAGTGGATCAACGCGGGGCTCCATACGTGGCTCAATACGTGACTCGGCACGTGGCTCCTCTCGCGGAGCAACACGAGGCTCTATACGTGGCTCAGGAATCACTGGTGGTAACCTGTCTAGCATAGTCTGTAGTGCCTGTAAGATCTGTGGACCTATATCCGCTACTGGTGTCGCCTGTGGTACTAGTAGTGCTTGTGGCACAGGTGGTGCAGGTGGTGCTGCTGAATCTGCAGGTGCCAGTCCCTCGGCTGAGGAATCGCTGTGCACCTCGACTGACGCTGTGTGGCGTGATCGCGCTCGTCGAACACGTCGGGGAGGCATCCTACAAAACAAGGTAGAAACTAATTAGCCAAAGTTGCGGAATAATAACGTGCCCAAATACGCCCAGTGTTTACAAACTTGGCTCTGATACCAAATGTCATGCCCACATTTTCCTTGTGGTCACAACACACTTCGCACGTGTCATAGCCACATCTGTCATGTGGTTATGACACGAGATATGAAAAACTTTTCTCACACCGTCCTAAAAACCCCTTTCGCATGCGTACGCATGCTCAACGGTGTTCTCTCATGGCGAAACACTATACTCATCGACGGAATACAAGTATAATGGCGTGCAAACGGAAACATATAGATCAACAAGAGGGTCGATACAATGCTGCTAACGTCATTGCAAGAGTGAGATTACCCAAGTTCTTAAATCGCACCCTCGGCAATGTTCGGTAGCAAAATGCCTTACGGCGTTAGTGGGAATTACGCTGCACTCATTTACGCACGTGGTTCGCTGATAGAGGAACCACTCCCCTCGACGCCTTGTTCCAACTAAACCGGCTAGTGATCTCCCTATTTAGTCATTTTTCAGCCAGGCACGGTTGTCTGTCTCCTCTCTTGTTTCCTGAAACATACTACTCCTATGACTTAGCATTTTCAACAAGGCGGCTTGGTTGCCCTCTCTTCCCTTTCCACAAGTTCTTAAGTTGGATTATAACTTTATCGCCCTTACCTTAACTATCTCTTAGTTCATTTAGTGTGTTTATATTTCGGTCTCTCTCTCTCTTTCATTTTCTATACTTTCTTTATGTGCATCCTGTCCTTTCTTCGTGATTTACGTCAATCAGGGTTATTACTGCAGTTATTGTTGATATTAAACCTAATTTCAGGATGATCTAGGCCACAAAGGCTGGTTTACTATTTCGCTGGACTCAGTCTCCTAATCTTCCCCGATCTAGGTTCCTCCTCTTCGTAAATACTTAGTCAACTTGTACCTAAGCACAATTGACAGAAGGGTCCGTCAACTTAGTTCTCTTATCCCGTGTGAGATATGTCGCGCATTTTCTCCTCTGTGTTTTCCAATGTTGGTTTTTCCTTCTTCGGAACCTCTTACAGGTTTACATATGAGATTGTTTGCTACAGTTGAGATTAATATGGCCACATGGATTGTTAGTGGAGGCATCATAAGTTTATTTCCAGTGTTCTTTTGCACAAGGAGTTGTGTAATTTTCCTCTTCATTTTCCGGGTGATTGTTAGTATGTTTTTAGTTGAAACTTCCGAGAATCTCTTTCCAGAGTATCACTGAATATTCCTAAACTCTCTTTACATTATAATTTTATTTTCTCTTGTTTAGAATTACTGTTGTTACTGTTACTCATAATTACGATTCATACACTGTTTGTAACTCGTATGACGTTGTCAATAGATGTAGGTGGTTCACCACTTTATAAAACTCTGTTCATGGTAATATAGCTTCTTTGGTTGTTGTGTTCAACACTTAATAACATCTCCTGTGAGATTATAATTGTTATATATATATATATATATATATTTTTTTTTTCTCTATATCCATGAAACATAGTTATTAACGATTTTAAACGAGGGCCCAATAAATATATATATATATATATATATATATATATATATATATATATATATATATATATATATATATATATATATATATATATATATATATATATATATATACATACTTACATATAATATATTTATTTTAATATCTCAATAATGAACAAATTGGTTTCCCACAACTTAAAAAAAACTATATATATATATATATATATATATATATATATATATATACATATATATATATATGTATATATATAATCATTCTTATATTATATATATAGCTATATACATAGACATATATAATATATATATATATGCCTTTATATAGAGCTATATAAAAATAAACTGAATTTATTTACCAAATAACCCATTCATTTGTTAGGGCCCAAGCCCTACATTTTTTATTGCTTTCAACCCACAGCAGATGGCGGCCATGGGCGGCAGTGGCCGTAAAGCGGCGGACGGGGATCTGTGGTGGCCGCAGAGCGGCGGACGGGGATCTGTGGTGGCCGCAGAGCGGCGGACGGGGATGTGTGGTGGCCGCAGAGCGGCGGGCAAGACTTCGCGGTGGCCGCAGAGCGGCGGAAAGGTTTCGCGGGAGGCATAAGGGTTTGGAGGGGGGGGAGATGTGGAGTGGGGCGGAGCCCCACCCACATTCCCACGACGTGGGGTGTGGGTGGGGCTCCGCCCCACTCCACACCTCCATATGTAATAACAGCTCGCGGTGGGGTTTACTCCCCACCGCCCAAATAAAATTTCGACTGTGTTTCTTTTATCCGCGGCTAACATGTTGACAGTCTTTCACCATTCGTTGGTTCTTATAATAATAATATATTATATATATATATATATATATATATATATATATATATATATATATATTTATATATATTCATATATAAATATATATATATATATATATATTTCAACAATAATATATTTATATATATCTATATTATATATAGTTCATATATATATATATATATATATATATATATCCATCCCCCTTTTTTTTTATATTGATATATAACAGTTATAATTACTTTCAATTACTCTTTTATTTTCTTAAAATGATAATTACTCAAAATGAGAAATATATATATAGCTCTATATATATATTTATAAATTTATTGAGAGAAAAAGAAATATTCTTTATAGATTTTTATAATACCAATTTCCACCATTTTTTTCAAAATTCACTGCTCTAAGCATTTTCTCCAAATCAACCTATTATAAGAAATTGTCATAACAATTAGATATATATATCTGCCAATTTCACCAAAAAGTAATTAGCTATCCCCTCATTTAAAGTATAAATTTCCATTTTTATAAACATACAAGACTTGCAAATTTACATCCAGATTATATTTACATGCTAGATTTCCTCTAATCCTTCTAATTTAACAGAATCCATTAAATAGGGAGGATAACACAAATATTTAAAACTGTCTTTTCCATTTTAATATTGAATAGAAAATCAGCATTTCAACTAGTGAAGCAATTCCAAACTTTCAATGTAAACAACTCAGATTAAGTTGCAAAAACGAATTTATTTCTTTCAGTAATACTTGAAACACAAAAATTGCTATTGAACAAAGGTTGTAAACATCAACTTAAAAATTTAAGCACATTCACATTACAGTTTCACAATCATGAATACCAACTTCCCAGATATGGACTTTCTCCTCCCAAACCGTATACAACTGAAAACTTATGACAACCAATTAAAGTCCAATAATAACAAGACCAGGGAGGTGATTTCCTTCACTCCCAGAATATCAGTAATTTACAACAATAACAAGAGAGGTGTTCTCTCTTCATTTCTATGAAATAAACCAGGCCTAATTCTCATGACAAGAAGATAATCTGTTTCTTCATAAATAGCCAACCAGAAAGCTCCAAGAGAAAAACCTGCATATCAAAGACAAACAAAGAAGAAAATACCACTTGTCTAGCTCTCCTCCCTACCGTAGACCCGCAAGAGGGTCACCCCCGAGCTAGGGAGACCATACTCACACCTGGGTATTCAAACACTCCACTCCACAACAGAAACAACAACAATCCCAAAGCACACATACACCCGTGGCTATTTTACACAATACGGAAACTCAACTACAGTGAGTTTCATAAGGGGCAGGAGAGTGGATACACTCGACTCCAGAGTGTCACCCTGACAGATAAATGAACTCATATAAATATCTCTTGGTCTCAACCAAGTGTGATCACATTTTGCAAGAAATCTGTATATGACTCTCAAGTCAAAAATACAGTCACAGATACATGCCCTCAAGGCTTTCAACATCCCAAAAGATGGAACAGGTATGCACCCGAGGAGGATCTCTCCTCCCCTACCCCAAACTTGATGAGCATTTCTCCCAAGTGGGAGACGCTCTGTCAAACACCCGACAAGAACCCCACAGAAAACAAATTTAAACACATATTCCAAACACATTTCAAACACATTTCAGTTCTACCAAAACAAAGGTAAAATTCAGACCAACCTTGCAAAGCCCTCCTGGAATGAAGTTGTTGCAGAGTCCACAGAGTTCACTCCCAAGCTTAGCCACCAACTCCCTCTCCCTTCTCTATCTTCCAAACTAACTTCTCTATTTTGGGTAAGGCCCAAAAATGAAAGATTTTCCCCAAAATTCAACTAACTCCCTCTCATCCCAAAATTTGAAAATAAATAACCCAAAATTCTCTTTCTTTCCAATTTTGAGAAATGGGGAAGTGACACTTGTCACCTCCTCACCCTTCCCAAAAATCACTATACTGTCCAGGTGGCTTATGTCACTCTCCATTCCCAAGGGTACTCCTTATTCCTTTCATGTGACTCCACTTTCTCAAAGGAAAAATAAAAAAAAGAGTTAAATGGGAACAAGACAGGTGACCCATGCCTCTTTCTCCTTTCTTCACATGGGTGTCCCCATAGTACATGGGGGAATCTTACTAAAGAAGAGGTAACTTTTACTAATGGATGGCATCTCTTATCTAGGGAAAAGTAGAGGGGATGGGTTGAGTGTTGGTACAACCCATCATGTCCCCTCCTACCTCCAATTTTCGCCACTTAACTTCAGGGGGAGGTTAAGTTGACTAGATGGAGGTTACTCAAGGGTTACCCATGCCAAATAGGCCCCTGGACCCATGGGGTAGAACCCAGGGTCAATTTTAACCCAAACAAGACACCCCAGGTCAAGGTAAAGCACAAGAAAAAGGGCCTCATAATTTAAATAAAAATAGAAATTTCAAATTCAATCTCTTTACAACACTTACTTATAAAAATAATATTACATGAGGGTAACCTAACCCACTCGACCATACGAAAGACCACATTACATCATGACATCAAACACAAAGAGATCTTGGTTCATCGTGGAACCAGATCGGCTTAACAGGGAATAACAATTAACAAGGTGTGGAATGATCTCCGAAATCTGTGGTTTGATTAGTAGTCCCTGCACACTCAATTACAAGGTCAGTAACCACATAAATTCATCATAGCCGAAGCAACTTAAATAACACATGCATTCTCATGCCTTAGTACAATTTAACATAATTAAAAAAAAATCATATTACAATTTTTCCATCATCCCTAATTCATTTTTCTGAAAAGTAACTTATCCAAACATCACCCAATTAGTTTTCCCGAAAACATAATAAAGTTAAATAGTCTGACAAATTCCGGGAATTGCTATCCCACAAATATGAAAGTAACAATAACAGTACTGTAAATAGTCATAACAATAGTAGTAGAAAGGGCGGTCCTCACATAAAGTCCATGTTCAACAATATATATATAAAGTCCATGACAAACAGTATATAACATAGTCCATGACAGTCAAATTATGTAGCCCATGAAATAACTTATCACATACTATCTTTATAATCAAGAGTCCTCTTCAAACCATGAGAACTACTTAGATGACCTGAATCACTCTGTAGAAGAGAAATATTTAGATGAAATCAGATGTAAGATGATTTAAAATGATTTAATGAGAATTTTTAAATTTATAATTTATCATAAAATTAAATTACTGTGTGAGGCTGAGAGGCATGCTCTGGTGCACCTGGACCTGACTCTACATGCTCCAAATCAATCTATTTAATACAAGAGAAAGTTCAAGTTGAAATTAGATGTAAGATGATTTTTAAAATGATTTAATTCAATTTAATTTATCATATTTAAATTATTATACCGTAAGAGGAAATTGTTGTGCATTCTCTATTCCAGGACCTATCTCTACAAGCTTAGCTACATGACATGTCTCAAGCTATAAAAGAAAAAGAATTTTGAACACATGTCAACATATATATGTATCAAGAAATTTACTTGAAGTTCACAATGTATATATTTTAATTGACTTTAAATATAATCTAAATTTTAAATTATACTGTATCAGGCTGCCCATCTCCTCTATGACCCTCCTACTCTGCACGTGTTGTGTGTTGATGAAACGTGTCACTGACAAGCTCCTACAAGGTCATTTATAACTTAGCACATGTGTGTACAAATTAGGTTTTAAAACATATATATAATTGACTTCTGTACATGTTATAGGTACTCAGTTTTTGTTTTAATCTATTTAAAAGACTTGTACATATATTACACATAGACATAGATATACATTTTTGAACAACTTGAAATGTAGTCAACTCCTAATATAAACTTGGATTATCCAAGTGTGCTACAATGCCCATCCTCATTGTTGTGTCAACCTGCATAGACATATTTTTAATATATATTAAATAGTACATGCACATTTTCAGATATAGTGATATCAAAATAGAAAAATCTAAGTATATATATAGTTTTTTAAAACAATATACATACTATAAAAGTGTTATGTGAGATGCCCAATGATGGAGGAGTGCTCGAGACACCCTCAGATGGAGGATTCAATGTGGAAGAACCCTGAACCAGTTCATAAATATTTAATGTACATGTTCAAGACTGAATTACAAATTAAAATCAAGTAAATAAAATTAATTTTTAAAATATAAATCATTCAAAATGTACCCCAAATGGATGCCCGAGATGAATAGGTGTCAATTAAAAATTAATTTGATCAATGGTCCCTGTTGCCATCATCTACACCAAACAATTCGATTGTTAAAATATTTCAATTTAATTGATCTATATGTTGATTAAAAACACGTGCTTAAAAAATTGTTATAAATTCAACATGTGTACATAACCTATATATACCTATGTCGAATGATCAGTGGGATGATCCTCAGCAAATAGATAATCAACAAATGATTCAGTGCCCACATTATCATATGATGCATGTGTAGCTGAAGTGGGTGCAACTACCTAATAAGGTCCATAACACAACTGATTCCAAGTCGTACATGTATGAGGCATTGACACATGTGAAGTGGTACTAGGACCACTTCCATCATCAACTCCTCCATGGTCTTTAACCTGAGCTACCATCATAGAAGTTTTCTCATCTAGGCTACTTGAGAGTGCACTCAATGTGCCTGGTGTGGATACCACTACATGATGCTTGAAGGGTGAAGGAATGGCAGCAACAGGAGGGTCAATAAGAGGTTGAATAGGCACGGGTCATTGGGGATCAACCCGTGCCCCCAACCTCTGTTGTGGCATGCCACCACAAATACCTTGAAATGATCTAAAATCAGAGTAGTTGGGTTTTTTATTCATAACAAACTTTGCATATAATTTTCTCAAAAAATATAAAGGAACCTCACAATTAGCATGAGGTGGATAATCAAACACCATCCACCATCTGTCCCAAAAATTGGTAGACATTCCTTCATGCCTACACCACTTGATTGATATTCTTTTCTTATTTGCAGGAATAGGTTCATTTGTAATGGGATGTCTAAAATATTGTGCTAAATGAGCTTTTGTGATTTTAAGATCCAAAATAGCCTTATAGGAGAGGCCATCAGCATAAAATTGGCACCTCTTCTCTCTCCATTTCTAGAATCCATCAAAGTCTGAGTCAATAGACCTCACAGAATCTACAATGTTTTGCATCAAAGCTACAAAACGTACCACGTGAGGTGGCATGAATTGTTCATTGCGAATGAAATTCAATATTTCTTGTATGGATTCCACATTTTCATTAATTATGGCTTGCAAGCGAGCCTGGTCAGTTCCAGGTGGGGGTCCAGGTGGGCGTGGAGGTGGGGCATCTGGAACTGGGGGTGGGGGGTGGGGGTGGGGCTAGATCATCTTGTGCATTGAGGAAGTCCTCAACATCAAAGTGAATATCATCTAGATTCATGATATATATAAAAATAGATATGAACCTACATATATACATATAAACATACAAACTTGAGTACAAATGTAAAATTAAATCAAGAATATATATATATATTAACATATAATGTACAGGAACTCAAAAATTATAAATTATATGTATGTTTCAAGAAATTACACTTGAAATAAATTTAAATTAAACATACAAATACATACATGCATGTACAAATTTCAAAATGTAAGAGAGCTATTAAATAGTGAACTAGATGTAATTTTCAAATTGAAATCAAGGAATTTTCATTCAAGACCTAAATTTTGATTCTTATAGTGAGGGAGACAAGAAAGATCAATTTAATAGTAGGACTATTAGGTTAGTATAATGAATTTGTTCTCAAGGTTTGTTATCATATGTTAGGTCCAAGGTTTCAATTTTGTTAATTTTTCTATGGAGTTGGCTATTGGTTTGATGTTAAGTACTCATTCTAGGAGATCCAACATTTCCTATGGCAAAGCTACAAATAGTTTGTAATGGTTTTGGATGAATTTATCTAACTAAATATGACTAATAAGCTTGGTCAACAAACAATAGCCATGCTTGCATTGGTTTGAGCATTGGATCAGTCATGAATTCATAAATTGGATATGTATTTGAGTATGTGAAAATTTGAGTGAATCCTTACCATTTGATAGGAAAGAGGAAATCATCATGTGAAATTTAGTATCTTGTATAATGTTGTCATGACCATTAAGGACTGAACATTAATTGTTATTAAATTCCTAGATTGTTAAATGGACCTTTAAGATAGCCTTAAACCAATAACAGAATTGTCATGAGGGACATTGAACTACAAATGGACAATGAAATTGTTGTTAAGATGTAAGACTCCTTTAGAGATTCAATTGCATTATCTAGATAATCAAAGAGACATAACCATGTGGTAATGCTTAAATCTTCCACTTTTAAGATAGATGATGAGGTAAGAAGGTTAGGATGCTTTATTTAACATGTGATTGTAGGGATGATCTAGCTAGAAAAAAGATATTAGTTGATGGTGTTCAAACTAGCTTGATTTTGTTTCCTATTTCCTATTTGCAATTGTTGTTTTCTATTTAGTTGTTAGTCACTTGACTCTTATGTGTGTTATTTAGCTTCAGACTAAGCCCATTTAATTAGTCTAAATAGTCTTAATTTGCACTAGATCTTAACACTAGATGATTGTCCCAAACCTTAAGAACAATTTAAAACTCTATTTTAAGTTATCAATATATATCAATGAAGGGTGAATGTCTAGGATTAGGTGGATGGATAATAGGAGGAAATGGATTAGGATTAGGAGTGATCAAGTACTAGAGAGGGATGGCATATAGGTTTGTCTTTGTAATATAGTTCATGGTATCTATAGAGGTCATTTAAGAGAGGTGATTTAAATTTAGGATGTGAAGTTGGAGGATTAGATGGTGGTGAGGGTAATGAAGGGATTGATGGATTAGAAGGTGGATAGACCAATGAATTAGGATTGGGATTACATGGTGGTGTTGGGATAGGACTAGTAGGCTCTTGGATAGGCATTCGATTGGATGATGATGAAGGATACCCATAGGATGCATAATCTAGAGTTGTGTTCCCCTTGTCAAAGGTAACATAAGGACTTAAGGACACTTGATCTTGGTGAAAAGGGTAACTTGGACTTGCACGTTCTTGTTGCGAAGGAACTTGATAGTTTTGTAAATGGATTTGATGATGAGCTAAAATGTTGGAATAAGTATTTGGATGATCTTTGGGTATGCATTGATATGGATATTGGTTGATATTGAAATAAGTGGGATAGTTTGATGTAGAATTGACATGATATGTGGATGGACTAGGTTGGTATGATGATGGAGGTGACACATAGGATTGAGGTGGAATTTGTTGATGTTGTGGTTGTGTTTGTTGGGTTTGGGATTGGTGGGTGTCTAAGAGTTGTTGAATGAGGGCTTGTTATTGTGCTTGTAATTGTTGTTAGGATAGGATTATTTTCACTTGTGTTGGGATGGATTTCCACATATGTTGAAGTCTTTGTATTTCATCTTGTTGTTCAAAATATGCATCATCATAGACTACAAGGTTCTCATGATCATTGGGAGGAAATTAGGGACCTCTTAGATTGTGACTTTGGGTTTGGCATGGTCAACTTGGAGAGGTTGTGTGGCATATCCCTATAAGAGTATGAAGGGTGATGGGAGGTTGTAGGATGGCTAAAAGCATTCACATGACGATAATGTTCAAGTTTATCAAGATATGCATCATGGTCCACAAGGTTCTCTTATTCAAAAGGTTCATCATATTCTACAAGGACCTCACAATCATTGGTACCAAATTCAAGACCTCCTATTATGACTGGGGGTTTCCTATTGATTATGAGTTCAATAAGCTTCTTTTTTATTGTCACAACCATTTTGGACAAAAGAAATGAATTAGAACAGATGCATCTATGCTATTGAATGATGTCATAGAAACTAGTGGACTATCATACCACCTAGGTAGAATCATAATGAGCATCTGCTTGTGACTATAACTAGACTTGGAAAACTACCTCAAGGTGGATATCTTGTGCATGCCAAATGATCTGAAAACCTAAATTTGGTGAAGTTTCCTATGGCAACCAAATTTGATAATGGAGACAGGATTGACTACTAGATCCTACCTGACTAATCTGAGTATGAAGAAGAATATATTCTGATGATTTGTGATTTAAATTTAATGAAGAATTTGATGCTTTGTTTTTAACTTGTGATTGTAGGGATTCAATCTAGCTAGAAAAAGATAAATTAGTCAAGATGGTTCTAGCTCGATTTTGTTTCCTATTTCCTATTTGTAAAATTATTGTTTTCTATTTTGTTGTTAGTCCCAACTCTTTCCTTTTAAGAAGTATATCAAATCTAGAATTATATGCACAAAATTTTGAAGTTAATTCGGTGCATTTTCATCAAGAGGACCAAGTATCAACAAATTCAAGAGTACATATGGATCATAGTGTTGGAGATCACAACAAGTGTTATTATCCTAGATGATCTTATGTAGTAGTCTACTTCTACATATACAAGTTTCTATTAGGAAAAATTATCTTTTGCCAATTTTGTATAGAGTTGTCTATAGTGTGTTCTAGGTAATCAAATGATGTAAGTCACAATTTAGAGGGTTGAGGGATAAGTTTGTGTTAAGTCTATAGGAGGTGTTTTCTTACATAGACCTCTCCATAATCTAGGTGTCTCCATGTCTAACTCAAATGTTTCAAGGGATATTATATCCAGATTAATGATAACATTTTATATATGGCTATGAGATCCACGATCATTCAATTTTTGGTAGAGAAAAGTTATCTTTAGGGTATCCATTTTTTATGTCTCAAAAGTTAGTGCAAACATGAATTCCCTTAGTTTTCTTGCTAAGACCACATTAGAGACCCATTTAGGATAAGTAATAGTTTGAATGAACCCCACATCCAAGAGTTTATATAATTCTTCTTTGACCAAGAGGGCTACTTGGGGGTGCATTTTGCGTAGCTTTTATTAAATAGGTTTGGCATTGAGGTGAACCACAAGATGATGCATGACTAAAGATGGAGTCTCAAGGCATATCACCATAAGACCACATGAAGAAATCAGCGTAATCTTTCAGGGTGATGGTTATGCCTTCTTTGATGTCAAGGTCCAGTGGAGCTGCTATCTTAGAGAGTTTAGGGTCCTCTTCTATTCACAGGTTGATGTCTATAGCATCCTCAACAAGGAGAGGGAAGTCATCTTGTATCTGAGTGGTATCTAATGGTTCAGGTGAAGTTTGTCATTAAGGAGCTCTTGGGAAGTATCCATTTTTATTGTATCATTTTAATCGATCACAAGTTTCTTCTTATATCTTGTTGCTATTCTGACTACTAGGGTGACTTAGGACTAAAGGGTTCTTCTTTCTCTCCAAAATAAGCATACGTGTTAAGTATGGTGGAAAAGCCTTTCTTATGATTACCATGGGGATGTGGTCTTGACACTTCATAAGTTTCATGATGGCTTCATCATTTTAGAAAACATCAAATCATAAAGGGTCATGTTGGTCCCAATCGATAAGCTCAAGGTTTTATAGGTCTAAGGAGATGGTAAGGATAGTGACCTATCATGAAAGAGGTTAGTGGTGGCAAGATCTTCATAAGGATCATGAGTGGGGCCTACATCAATGTCATTAAGATTAGGGGAAGCATTACCAATGAGGTTAGGCTCATATCACAATTAACATCATGATGTTCATCCCAGGGGCATAACCTAGCAAGTGAGGACAACTACAAGTGTCTCTAAAGTTACATTTGTTGGCTTGATTTCATTCTTGATTAGTTGGCTATCACAAAAACTGTAAAATCTTCTCAATTCTTGATTAGTTGGTTGTCTCTAAAGGTTTGATTATGAAGGAAGTGATAAAGGTTTTATTATGGTTTGTTGTAATTTTTTTACATGTTAGTTACCTATTCAATAATGCCTTTAAAATATAATGACATACATTGATATAAGTAAATTTTATAAAAACCAAATACATATATCATCCTAATGCTATGTAAGTTTTGACATTTTGTTCAAAATCTCTCCTTTCATATGATATAGTCGTTTCAAAATTTCAATTGTATTTTACAGCTAAAATGTTTAAATATAGCTATTCAACACTCAAATTGAAATCAAATTTTCATAGTTTGTTCAAAATCTCTCCTTTCATATGATACAGTATTTTCAAAATTTCAATTGTATTTTACAGCTAAAATGTCTAAATACAGCTATTCAATTCTCAAATTTAAACAAAATTTTGTTAGTTTGTTCAAATTCTATCCTTTTATATGATATAGTCTTTCAAAATTTCAATTGTATTTTACAACTAAAATGTCAAAATACAGTGATTGAATTCATAAACAAACCCTAAATAACAGTCTACATTTTAAATTTTGATTGTATTTTACACAAAAAAAAGGGAAACTTCAAAAGATTCATTGCCAAATTGCAGAAGTAGAAAAATCCACTTACCTAATGTTTTGATGGTGAAAATCATCTTCCTCAACTTGGGATCCCATTCTCAGCTATCGCATGTCACTGGGAAAAATGGAATCTCAGCCAATTTTTTTAAAATTTAATACATTTTGAAAATTGGGCTCCTATTTATAAACGGGATCCCAATTCATAAAACGTGATCCCATTTTTTGGTTCTAGGTTTGGGATTCCATTTTGGATTTTAGGCTCGAGATCCCGATCTAAAATGGGATCCTGTTTTGTAGAAACAAGATCCCGTTTTTAGTTACCTGATTTCATATTTTTTTCTAACTATAAAACTTCCACCTTAAGTGGACACAACTTCTTGCATTTACCCAGATACTTCATGCTATTAATTGATGACTACTCCCGGATGATGTGGGTGACTTTTCTAAAAGAGAAATTAGAGGCTTTCGAGAAATTCAAAATATTCAAGGCTATGGTAGAGAATGAAACCAGATTGAACATAAAATGTCTAAGGTCTAAAAGAGGTGGAGAATTCACATCCGGTGAGTTCATAGAATTCTGTGAGAAACATAGAATAAAAAGACAATTGTCTACTCCAAGGACTCAACAGCAGAATGGAGTAGTGGAGAGAAAGAACCAAACCATCCAGGAAGCATCTAGAATAATGATGATGGAAGCAAATGTTCCTCAGATCTACTGGAGAGAAGTTGTAAGCACTGCAGTCTATACTCTTAATCGAGTACAAATTAGAAGCAATACTGGTAAGACTCCTTATGAACTCTGGTTTGGCATCACTCCCACTGTGAAGTATTTCAGGGTCTTTGGTAGTAAATGTTACATTAAAAGAGATGAACATCTAGGCAAATTTGATGCTAGAAGTGATGAAGGAATATTCTTGGGTTATTCTACTCAAAGCAAAGCATATTGGTGTTATAACAAGAGATTGAGAAAGATTATAGAAAGTACAAATGTGAAGGTTGATGAACGTATTAAAAAACCCTCAAGGTTTTTATGAATATGATGAAGATGATCAGAATGATGTTTTGATCCAAGGAGTCCAAGCCCCTTCTGAAATTTAGATTCAGACTAATCCGGTGAATTAGGAAGAATAGATGAGTTTGAATGAACTTGTTCAAGAAATAGAAGTACAAGAAAGTCCCAAAATTCTCAGGTATGTAAGACTGAATCACTCTAAAGATCAAATCATAGGTGATAAAAGCAAAGGTCTTCAAACAAGAAGAAAGATTGCTCAAGACTCAGAAGAGTATTGTCTATTTCAAAGATTGAACCAAAGTCAGTGAATGAAGCATGCAATGATGAAAGCTGGACTAAAGCAATGGAGGAAGAGCTGATGCAAATTGAGAAAAATCGCACTTGGGATCTTGTTCCCAAACCTAGAAACAAGAATGTGATTGGAACCAAAAGGGTATTCTGGAATAAACTAAATGAATATGGTGAAGTAGTCAGAAACAAAGCCAGATTGGTCTACAAGGGTTACTCTCAAGTAGAAGGAGTTGATTTTGAAGAAACTTTTGCTCAAGTGGAAAGAATTGAAGCAGTCAGGTTATTTCTTACCTTTGTTGCCTTCAAGGACTTCAAAGTATAGCAGATGGATTTCAAGTTTGCCTTCGTAAATGGTGACTTGGAAGAAGAAGTTTATATTGAGAAGCCAGATGGATTTCAATTGTCTGATCATGGTGATATGGTTTGCAAGTTGAAGAAAGCACTGTATGGACTTAAACAAGCCCTAAGAGTCTGGTATGAAAGACTAGATAAGCATCTTTTGAAGATTGGTTTCAACAAAGGTACTGCTGACAATAACTTGTACTTCAAAATTGATCATGAAAATATCTTGATTGTTGAAGTGTTTGTTGATGATTTCATGTTTGGAGGAAGAGATAGTATGTGCAAAACTTTTACAAATCAAATGAAAAGTGAATTTGAGATGTCCATGTTTGGGGAAATAAATTTCTTCTTGGGTCTGCAAATCATTCAAACAAAGAAAGGAATCTTCATTTCTCAGACCAAATATGTGAAAGAATTATTGAAGAAATTTGGGATGGAAGACTCAAAACCAATGAGTACTCCCATGGCAACTGGATGTAAATTGAGCAAAGATGATGGCTCTCCTAAGGCTGATCAGAAAAAGTACAGGTCAATGATTGGAGAATTATTGTATCTCACTCAAACTAGACCTAACATTATGAATGATGTTGTTCTTGTTGCTAGATTCCAAGCTAATCCTAGAGAATCTCATGTCATGGCAATCAAGAGGATTTTTAGATATCTAAAAGAGACAGTTGAGTATGGTTTGTGGTATCCTAGAGATCATGATTTCTCTCTTCATGCATATATAGATGTGGATTGGGTAGGAGATGTGGATGATCAGAAGAGTACCAGTGGTGGAGCATTCTTTTTAGGGAAGAGATTGGTTTCTTGGTTGAGCAAGAAACAAGAGGCAATATCTCTGTCCACTATAGAAGTAGAATATATTGCAGTAGCAGGTAATTGCACTCAAGTATTGTGGATGAAGCAAATGCTAAGAGATATCAGAGTGGAGTATGAAGAACCTATCACAATCTTCTGTGATAATTCAAGTGCAATTAACATATCAAAAAATCTAGTGTTGCATTCAAAGACTAAAAATATATCCATCAAGTTTCACTTTTTGAGAGAGCAAGTGAACAAGAATGAAGTCAGATTGGAGTTTGTACCTTCTAAGGATTAGATTGCAAGTATTTTTACTAAACCTCTACCTAAGGACTCTTTTGAGTATCTCAGGGAGAAGTTAGGGGTTATTACCCCTTCGGTTCTGAATTAAGGTGCACTAATGTGCATCAGTCTGATGGATCTTATAGTCATATCTTGTGGTCCAGATTGATGATGGGAACCTGCTACTCAGGAGGAGCAGCTGGTATGATTCTGAAGTGATGCAAGTATGTGCCCTTTGCCATTGATGTCAAAGGGGGAGAGGAGATTTGTGAAAAACAAGTAGTTGCTAATGAAAGGGGGAGTAGTAAAGGAAGAGAAGACATGTGAATGTTGTTGATAGGGGGAGTTATGTCAGTGAGGAGAAGTTCTTGTCTTGATGGTTAAAATAGTTTTTCACAACATATATTGCCATCAATGACACAAGGGGAGATTATTGCAAGTATGGGCCTAATCGGTGTTGTCATTGATGTCAACCTACTCCTATTGCATTGATGATAAGGATTGGATGAGCTGTATGCTGAGGATATTGAGAAAATTAGTCCTATCAGGAACATAGAAGAACAATGAAGATAGTGAGGTAAAGATCCCAGCTAAAATGAAGATCAGAGGATGTGCATCAAAGGGTTTGTAGATATGTGTCTTAGGATGATCCAGTAAAGATTTCAGAGGTCCACATGAAGATCTAAAGAAGTTATGGCCACTTAAGTAAAACTAGTTCTAGCAGATGTTCAGAGGTGACAAAGTTACACAGATAGGTCCGGTGAGATCTAGAAATGCAATATCTTGTTCTGTGGATTTGGTGGAGTGTTTAGGAAGTCAATGGGAATTGACAACTCAATTGGTTCATGGTCTGGAGGTCCGCAAGCATCTATTCCAATATGACAGTAATGACAGACTGTGTTCTTGAGGTTCCATATGAAGGAGAGAATGATTTCAGTAAGCAAAAGTAGTGTGGATGGTCCTGGTGATTCAGGCAAGCTTGTGGAGGTCTCTGGATTGTGTTCAGTTCATGTTGGTGGTCCGCATTGAAGATTGAACTCATAATTGAAGAACTACTTCCAGATGATGATGTTCTTCCTAAGTCTGGCTAACTGGATGAGTTACACATCATGCGGATGATCTTGAAGATATTCCATGAAGAATGGCATGTTCCTAAAGGAAGATTGAAGTCTCAGATCTATGTGGCCAACAGTGTGTTGATCCGCATGAAGTTTTTTTATTAATGTTGTATTTATGTATTTGCTCTGTAATGTATACCGACTTGGATGATTACCCCTAAGTCAATGTCTTGTATAAATAAGGAGTTGTAAAGTCATTTCAAATGATCATGTGGAGATGAGAGTGTGGTAGAGAGGAGTAGACTGAAAGGCAGAGTAGAAGTATTGGGCTTAAATGGAATTGACTCAAGCATAGTAAAGATGCTATTCTTCAATTCAACTATGTAATACTTATTATTCTGTAGACAGTGTGTCTCCTGTAGGCAGTGGGCCTCTTGTGAGCAGTGTGCTTAGGCAGTGAGCCCTAATTGGCATGTGCCATTTTGTTCTCTCTTTTCTTTTAATAGAGAATACAATCTTGGGTTAGTCACCCCATGGTTTTTCCCTTAACCGAGTTTTCCACATTAAAAATCTTGGTGTCATATGTGTTAATGTGTTTCTGCTCTTGAATTGTTGCATTATGTTTCCATGATTAATTTATTATTATGTTGCTAAATTAAGAAATGGATTTCAGTGATTAATTGCAAGAAAGTTTTGGACAACTGATTCACCCCCCCTCTCAGTTGTCTGTCCTAAATCTAACAGAAAAATGCATTGTGTTTTTTAGCCTACATGTGATTATTTTAAAGATAATCACAAAATAAATTTGTTCTCCTCAAAGAAAATAGAAAATATTAGTAATCATACACAAACTTCATGAGAGATGCTTAAATTTTGGATCATACTTGTGCCACTTTTTGAAACCCATTTATACATGAATTACTACTATAACAATTTCAATATAATTTGTAAATCTAATATACATGTGCATAAATTATTGTTTGATTATGATTTAAAGGGATGTTTAGGTATATGGTTCTATACCAACAATTTCAAATTGGATTTCCTTGAATATGAATGTTTATTGTTAATAAAACATTTGTGGTGAAGTTGAGTCTATAGTAATCAAGATAAGTAGCCTATATTTTTTTTTGCATAATTTTGTTTATGTGTAACATTTAAATCGTATATTAAATGCCTTGAGACCAATGAATATTTCTGGCAAAATAGAGACCCTTCTTAAAGAAAATAGAAAATCTTAGCAGTCATACACCTACCTCATCGTAGATGCTCAAATTTTGGATCATCATTCTACCACTTTTTGAAACACATTTGTACATGAATTGCTACTATAACAATTTCAATTTGATTTGTAAGTTTAATATGTGTGTAAATTGTTGTTTGATTGAAATTCAAAGAGATGTTTAGCTATATGGTATATAAATCATATGGAGCATTCATTTTAATGATTCAAGGGTATGCTATAGCTATTATAATAATTTTAGTCTTATTTGTAAGTTTAATATATGCATAAATTGTTGTTTGATTGGAATTCAAAGACATGTTTAGTTATATGGTATGTCAAAATTAATTTGTAAATTAAATAGTCACTAACACTTGTTATTAGTTGAATGAGAGCTAAAATAACCTATATTTGTTCAACCCTCGAGATCTTCTAAATCCTCCTTCTAGATCATCCTCACCTTAACTTTTTGGATTGAAATCCCTCCTCTATATTAACAACCAACAATTTGATGTGTTTTGGTTAAAATGACTTGACTTCTTTCCAAACATTAATCCTCACAAAAAATCACAACAAATAAACCCAACATTAAACCCTATGATCATATGTACAAATCATATGTAGCATTCATTTTAATGATGCAATGGTATGTTAGAGGCAACAAATCCAACATAAAAAAACCATAACTATTCCATGCAATGAGCTCAACAATGGCTAATGATAAATGCAATTTAATGTGTTTTGTTCAACATGAATCAACATCTTTCCAAACATTAAAGATGATTTATAGTCTCCATGAGTAGCAATAGAGGGGAAGAAGAAAGGAATATTAGTTTCGAAGTAGTTTGAAACATGGTGCTACAAAAATGCAAATACTACAAATTATAAAAACTAATGAAGTGGATGCATATGCACATTATTTAAAAGAAAAACTAGGAAATAGATCAAGTGGATTATGCCCTAAAAGGACATTGCAAATGATTTTTGAAGCTTATTAAAACCTAACATTAGAGCCTTGATTTTTAATTTTGAAGCTCATTAAACCCAACATTAAGCATTGAATAACATTGAAAACATTATGAGTAGCATGCATGTGTGTCTATAGCTTCTTAAGCTTCCTTGCATTGTGAAGTGAGCTCAACAATGGCAAGTGATGAAGGCATGCAATGGTGGCTAGTAAGAATACCTCAATAGATGGGAAATAATGTGTTTTGTTCAAAATCACTCAACGTCTTTCAAAACATTGAAATATGATAGCTTAAGCATGATAATTTTTATGAAAATACTTGCTAATAGGGATACCAATAGCATGAAAATCTCACTGCCAAAATGGACACTACATGTTATGATTTTGTCGAGACCCATCATTCCATCATAAGTGGGCCCCAATTGGTGTTGATTCATGATGAAGGTGAACGGATGGTACGTCTAGTATGGAGCATTCATTTCATTGATGTGATGGTATGCTAGAGGCATGTTAGATGGTGTGTCTAGTATGGAGCTTAGCTTTCACCAAAATCTAGATGGTGTAATCATTAAAAATTTGGAAGTACCTCAACACTTGTATGCAAATGACTCCACAAAGATTATCACACAAGAATGTTCCTTAACACTAATCCTCTTTGACAAGTGCAACAAAGTATAAATGATTTGTTATCTACAATTATTTGAAGTTGTCGTTGCTATCTTTGTAGCTTTCAAACCTTCCTTCACCCATTTTCACACGAAGATGAACAAAACTAAATCACAAACAAAAAAATATTAAACAATTTTTTAAAAAGTTTTAGTTGCAATCTTTTAGTGATCATTTGGATTTGGTTTTAATAATTGATTGGATGAGGAGAAACCTACCAAAAATTGAGTTTAAATCTTTTCATCCAATTTTTTATTGTAATCGATAAGATTGTTTACAATGTTTATCTTTTATATACCTTAGAATATAACCATCGCCATAACTTGTAATGCATATCATTTGACTTTTGCAACACTTATTTTGTTTGTGTATGGGTATATATTCATTTGATTTAATTTTAGGTATGGATGATATTGATTGTGATATTAATGTATATCCATTTACATGAAAATTATTATAAAAAATAAACTCAACAACAAATCTTTTTTTATCAACATGAAAAAAATTCAAAAAATAATTCATTGATAATCAACAAACTAATTAAAACAATTTAATCCCATAATATATACTACTATTACCAAGAGAAAGAGTAAGCCCAAAACGAAAGGAAAAGTGAAAGCTATGCAATTTTCACAATTACAAAATTATATAGCTTTGTTTGAAGTATGACACGTGTCCGTGGCACTTTAAAAGGTGCGGGTTTTAGGTAATAAGGATTCCACGGGTGCATTTCTTGAAGTTGACGGCCGAACCAAAATTAATTAATAATTATTCCACTGCTGCTTTCGTTGAAGACGATTGCGGACGCCCATTAACACGTGGGTGGTTATCCTTTTCAGCCCATGAACACCGTGGTGAGCCCCGCCTCCACAAGCCACCAAATTATGTCGTGACTCATATGCTGCCCATATGACTCCATTATCTTTTCTAACCAGGGGTAGACTTTGTTGTCTTAGTGGCATGCAAAAACAAGAGACTTTTGATCATTGTACTAAAATTAGCAAAAGTAGTGTACAACAACATGCTTAGAGATGTCAGAAAATAGATTTTTCATGGTATCGTCATGTCTTACATAAGTTAAGCAAATAGGGTTGGCTTGCACCACAGAGATTCCATAGCAATGTCTAGATATGATAGAGATAGTTGAAAGATTATAAAAAATAACAAGGACATTTCTTGGTACTCGGTCTATTCAATTGCCAAGATATGATAGAGATAGTTGAAAAATTAGAAAAAATAACCAGGCCATTTCTTGTACTCAGTCTTTTCAATTGCCCATAGATAAAAAAATAACAAGGACATTTCTTGGTACTCGGTCTATTCAATTGCCGAGATATGATAGAGATAGTTGAAAGATTAGAAAAAATAACATGGCCATTTCTTGGTACTCAGTCTATTCAATTGCCCACAGATATCTCGCCTCTTCTTGAGAGTGCAAGCAGTGTAAGAAATACTAATTTAGGGAGGGGTGAAAGTTGCTCTACATCTACATATGAGCTCTTCACTTAAGTTGATAACAATTATTAATTATTGTTTCCTTATTTTTCTAATATTTTTTCCTTGTAAAACAATAATATTTTAAATTTACTATATGGGTTTAGAATATTGCAATATTATGAAGTTATGACATGTGTAATATTTGGTCAAACTCCAAGTGATTTATTTAACCATTTATTTGTTGTCATTAGAAATATAAATCCCCATCAAACAAATTAACTTGATATCCATGCAATTCAACAATAAATTTAAAAATTCATTTCTCACAAATCAATACAAATACATATTATATATTATATAACTATGTTCTCTAAGCATGACGTACATTAATATAAAGAAATTTAAGAAATACAATAACATTTTACTAATCAACTCAATAAGTGCACATTTATTATTATGAAAGTAAATGTATCCTCTAGATTTATGTTCTCTAACATCCTAATTCTATCATAGAGTTCAAATTAATTCAAGAATCTAATGCCTTATCCATTATGTACAAGAATATTGATCTACTTGTAATATTAGACCACTTTTTTGCATAAAGTGATGTTAATGCACGAGATAAAGACAACAAAGATTGAAAGCACTGTAAGAATGACATGAAAATGAACATGGATATCACTACCACTTTTGATTCATGAAAAATAACTTTAACTTGTTAAGAAAGTGTGATATTTAATTACAATCATAATGTCTAATGTTGGATCTCCCAGCATCTTGAAATGGGTACTTGGATGCTCATGTAGGTAATTTTTTAATATTATTATTTAATTATTCTCCTAATAACTTGCAAATATTGGTTTTAATGGCATTGAAGAATGAGGTGGAGCATGATGGTGGTACTTACAATTTGACTTGACTTCATTAACACCACCTTCCCAATCCTAGGCACTAGGTGAGATAGTGGAGAATCTTTGCATGGTGGGTGGGGTCCACAAGGATAATGTCACTACTTTTGGGGATTTGTGCCCACTCTTCATATGGATCAAAGATGTTTGATAAGTTAGACTTTTTGTTCATGGATGTATTAATCTGTCACACAGGGCATTGGATTTTTGTGATCTCGTAGTTTTGGCGTGTTATGGTTTTAGGAATCCACTTATCGTTTCCTTACAACTCTCCTTTATAAATTGTAAACATCAAATAGAGGTTAAATTATGGATTATTACAAATACACAAGTGTTGTCAAAAATGTTGTTACATTCAAGGGAGAAGTTTTTTATACATGTATTCTTGGATTAAAGAGTAATATAGACTTGTGCTCTCTTTGATGTTCAATTTTTTTTCCTAAAATGGTTTCTCCACATGCATCTAGTGTTATGTGTTGAATTATTATGGGTTGTTGATTTTATATTTTTTCTTTGTTTCCATTTCATTGTTTAATACATGAACATATTAAAATATGCACACTTTGTTTAATGTTATCATTGCAATAGTTCACTTTGAATTTCAACATTTGGTATTAGAGCTTTGGTTTCACTTACAAGGGGAGGGTCATCCCACAATAATGGGTTACACTTTTTGGCCAAACTTGACATTGAAATCAACATTTTGAACTAAATCTTCACTTTGTAACACCTATAGCCGCTAAACCGTTAGGAATTTGAAGATAATACGAACTAGTGATTTGTGAGATTTTGTTTGTAGATTCTAAATATGATTCTAACTAGTTTTTAATAGTAAACAACATTTTTTTAAAGTGATGTGTATTCTGTAGCACATAATTTTTTTTCTACAAAGGATAAAATTTTGATTCTTTTGAATTTAGATTGGTAATACCAATATAGAGGGCATGCATTTGGTTTCATAATGTTTTGTTGAATTTTTTTTTATAATTAAGTTTTGAAGTCAAACCAATTATAATTTAGACATAGGCGTATTCTGTAAAACATAACTTTTTCTATATGTATCAAAATTTAATTTTTCTTTTTTTGTTGAAACAAGGACATCAATATCTAGGGCATAGATATTTTCAGATTTTTTTTACTAATTTACTAATTTCCCATGTGTGTAGAACAAAGAACTTGACGTTTGGTGAAAAACTTGCATTCACAAGAAATAAAAATAAATATAATAATCAAATTAAATATATTTAAAATTATATTTTTTGGGAAGCTTATAATAAGGACTACATACTTACAAAACATAAATTTTAAATGAATTCATTTGATCCCCCAAAAGGTAAATCAAAAGTGGTTTTTTATCAGCATTTTGATAGGTGTAGAGGAGACTCCATTATAGGTATGGTTTAAAACTAGCGGAGTTAACTTGGGTGTTTGAATCTAAGGGGCTTGATCAAACCCTCTTCAATTAAAATCTTTTAAATGGAACCTTTCAAGGCTTAAATCATTATATTTTCTAAAAATATGTGATTTTAACAAAAATTAGGATGTCCTAGAAAGTGTAACCCATTATTGTGGCAGCACCTAGGATGCCTTTTGAGATGTGTTTTGAGTTCTTTTGTGTTGCAATGAGAGCATCTTGCTTTATTTATTTACAAATCCATGTGTATTAGAAGCCATGGAAACTACATCTTAATCAAACATTGTGAAATTGAATGGAACCAGTTATAAGCTTTGGAAACTTAAAATGAAGGATCTCCTTGAGAGAGATCAATGGAAAACTATTTCAAAAAAAGATAAACTTGGTTGTATGTTTGATGAAGATTGGAAGAAACTAGATAGAAAGGAAGAAGATAGTACCATTTGATTATGCATTGGAGATTCTATCATGTTAAATGTCTTTGAAGAGGCTACTACATATCTCCTAGGGAAAGGATCAATGAGATTTATCAAACAAAGAGTTTAGTAAACAAGCATTATTTGAAAATAAATGAAGAGGACTCTATTGTAAAGCATTTAATTTGATTTTGAGTCAATTAGGATCCATTATTGTAAAGCTAGATGAGGAGGATAAGTGTATATTGTTACTTTGCTCTTTTCTTGAATCATGTGAAAATATAATTCTTGATATGAGTGGCTTAATGATAGATCCAAAACTAGGTGCCCTTGTTGTTTCATTGCTTACAAAGGATATGCAAAGAAAATCCATGGATGAGGAATCAAAAGACATATTAAATGTTTGGGGAAGACCCAAGGATAAAGGAGATTCCAAAGGGGATTAAAAAATTCTATCTTGAGAGATATAAGTCTCTAAGCCATTCTAAGACCCTAGGAAGAGAATAATGAAGTGCTAGAATTGTGGGAAATGGGTGCACATTAAGAAGTGAAAAAATAAGAAGAATATTATGACTCATCCATTATCTGATGATGGTGAATCTGAAACTTTCTTTATTTTATCTAATGTTATTTCTAATGAATCCTAGTTAATTGACTTGGGTTGCTTGTATCATATGACTCCTCACAAGGAGTGGTTCTCTTCCTACCATGTTTTTGATGGAGGAGAACTGTATTTTGGTGATAATAGTTTACACCATATTGTCGGTTGTGGGAAGGTACAATTTTATTTTAGTGATAGGAAGGTAATGTAATTCTTTACTAGTGTTTTGCATATTGCAAGACATGCAAAAATTTTGATTAATGTGTCCAAGTTGAATGATTCTAGGTTGCATGTGACATATGACAAGTCTAGTTGCAGGTTCGTTAGAGGAAATTTTGTGGTTTCCAAAGAATCTTGGGTTGGCACTTTGCTTAGGTTGAATGCCTCTAAATTTTTGAACTCTACTAATGTAACTAGCAATTTTGGAAATGCATGTATATTGTGGCACTAATGATTGGGGCACATTGGTGAAAAAAGTGGTCAAACCCTTATTAATAAAAATATGGTTGATATTATTTATATTTACTTTGATGATCAGATTGATGTTTGTGAACATTATATGTTTTCCAAAAATACTATAGCATCTTTTCCCTCTAGAAGTTATAAAGAAAATAACATGAGTGTGTTATAACACACTCACATTAATATTTTATTTGGTAATTTCCAATCCTTTGTCTTGGATTAGCCTTGGGCTTCCAACCCAAAGGATTGGACTAAGTTTTGAACATCCAAAGACGTGTTTTTGTAGATTGTAAAAAAATTACATAATCTTGAGCGTGATCCCCATCAGATTTACACTTATATTAATGACAAGTCAACAAATAACACGATAATGTTAAGCTCTCTCGTATATTTCTAACCATATAATTTTTTCATGTTTTGAGTATGTTAAGGTTTTCATCTTTAATTTATTTTGTTAATGTATCCATTTTTTTGTCAAAAACTAGTGTGTGGTATTTTTGACTTTTTTTTAACCATTCATAAAAAATTTAAATAAATTACATTTTTAGAAACTAGACTCCATTCTACACGTATTAAAAAATTGGATTTTCGATTAGTTTTCAAAAAAATTAGGGGGGAGCATGCTCAATTTTCTATTTTTCAGGATGTGTCCACTTTGAAAATTAGTAAAAAATCAATTTTTCATGAAAAAAGTTATCAGAAAAATCAAGGATAAACTACATGGTGTTAACTAATTTCTCACCTAAGTTCTTTTTGAAATACTAAAAAAAGTTAACATTTAAGGGGGGCCACACCAGACGCTATGTTATGCTTTTAAAAAAAACAATAGGACAAATTTGTGTAGCCCCCTTTTTTGAACCCCTTAATCTCAACAATTTAAAAAAAAAATAGTAGTGTAGAAACTAGATTTGGAGCACTACGACTCTTATTTTTTGTTGCATCTTTAAATTTTGAGTGTAACTATCTTCAATTTCTCATCCAACATCAATCTTTCCTGATTTTAAAAAAAAGTGGCATTTTAAGACCCCTTTTTGGTCCCCCATCTTTGTGCACTTACCCATACATACATACATACATGCAAACACATTGTATACATACATAAAGAGATAGAATGGGAAATAGATAGATATATAGAGAGGGAAAAAGAGAGGAAGAGATAGAGGGAGATAGAGAGGGAGAGGGAGAGAAAAGGAGATAGGAGAGAGAGATTGAGAGATAGAGAGGGAGATAGAGAGAGGATATAGTTAAAGATAGAGAGGGATGTATAGATAGAGAGGGAGAGATAGAGAAACAAAGATAAAGAGGGAAAGGGAGAGAGAAGGAGAGGGAGATAGATAGAGAGTGAGAGGAAGAGATAAAAAGATAGAGAGATAGAGAGAAAGATATAGGGAGAAGGAGACAGGCAGAGATAGAAGGAAGAGATAAAGAGGGAGAGGGAGGGATACATATAGATATAATGAGAGAGAGAGAGAGGTAGAGATAAAGATATAGAGGAAGAGAGCAGGGGAAAGAGATAGAGAGAGAGAGAGATAGAGAGGGAGATAGAGATAAAAATGGATGGATAGATAGAAAGAGAGAAAGAGGGATGGAGGAAGGATAGATAGATAAAGAGATAGAGGGAGAGATAGATAAAGATATAGAGAGGGAGAGAGACAGAGAGAAATAGAGAGAGAGAGATGTTGAGTTGAATGAGCCTTTAGATAAAGTGGTTCAAACTTTGAAACTCTATACCAATCATTTTATAGCATGTCAATTTAATGTTTACATGAAGGAATTCTTGTTTAATAATTACATTCAACAACATGCTTATGTACATTCTAAAGTCTCGCTAAAAATGACAAATGGCATGTTGAATAAAACTATGGGATGCATTATCTTACCTTTATAGGTTGGTTAAAAAATGGTACAAATTTTATGTTGAACATTAATCCTTCCTCAAAGAGATTTAATATTTTACTTGGTAGACCTTGGATATAGTGCTTTAAAAAAATATCTTCTAAGTTACATCAATTTATCAAGTTGTATATGGAAGAACAACTGATATTGGGTTTGATCTAAGCCTACAATGGTTAGATTGAACCCCTCAATCTTAGATTAAACCCCCAAGTGTGGAAACCCTAACACAACCTCCTCCACTCCTATTAAAATGATGAAAAAAAAAACAATTCACCTCACCCTTTGAGGGGTAAAACAAAGTCATCTAAAGATGATATTTTATAGGTATTTAGCTCTTGGTGTTCTGATTTCCAAAAACTATAATATATATGTTTGTACATGTGTGTGTATTTAATTGGTAAGACGGTATTTTAGCCTACCCCATAACATTGGAAGCCATAAGGGATGTCTCCTCTCCTAACACAACTCTAACTTTATTCAATATATTCAACTTGTTAGTCAATTTAGTAGTCACACTCAACTTAGAAGCCATAATAAAAGTCCAATAGTCACCTCTTAGAATTCCATATTTAGATCTCACTGTGGGGATTCAAACTTGGATCTCCATCTTGAGAACCCAATGGCCTTTCTATTTTAGCACAACCCCTTTGAGACACACACACACATACATATTATTATTATATAATAATTTAATTTTCTAATCAATGTAGATCCATTACTTGAAAAATAATGACCTCTATTGAAGACATTAGGAAAAATAACAAACTATTCTAAAAGAATCTCAAAAAATTGCACTATACTATACTATTCTATAAGATTTTTGTTAGTACAAATTAAAACTTAATATTAAATAAAATATCCAATAACAGATTACCAAGAAAACATCCACATTAGATATTATAGTTAATGATCTATTTCAAAAAATATTGACACATTAGATATTAGAGCTAATGATCAATTCCCAAGAAATCATCTAGGAAAAATTATATAGGTAAAATGTCACTCAATAGGAATAGTAGGAAAAGAAAATTATTGAAAAATAATAAAAATTTATAGAAATTACTTTTTCTTAAAATTCAAAAAATTATAAGTTAAATCTACATACAAAATGCCAAAAATATTAGTTTACATCATTCCTATATTCTTAATCATTTGTTCAGTATAATTGACAAAATGTGCTAATGACAAAAATGTGTATTTTGGTGACCCGATAATTCTAAAAAGTAGGACACAATTGGCCTTTCACACTTTCAAAGGAATGGATTTTGAGAGCGGGTTTAAAAATTCAACATCAAGATACCCTAGAAATGAAAATGAGGGGTATTTTTTAAGATTCCATGAATGAATACACTATGGGATAATTTTAGTAAGTGAATTCCTCGAATGTTTGTAATTTTATACAACACCCTAGAATACAATTTGAACTTTTTGGTGCTCAATTAATGGTTAATGATAGTAAGAAGGGGATGGAGTGAATCCAATTTGAAATTTGAAAATTAAAAGACATGGGATAAATTTCATGTTGTGATTTTGATCTAGAGGCAATGACCAAGAAATCTAAAAGTTCTTGGCATACATGAAGTTGGAATTACTCAAGACTCATGTAATAATGTGATTTAAATACTACACCCGTGATAGGGGGCTTTTGAGGTGCGGCCATAGAGTTGTAGTGCCAACTCACCAATCATGCTCCTAATGAGGGTTGTTGTATATCAGACTTGAGATTCTGTGTTATCAAAAAATAAAACTAAAATATATGTTACTTATATGCTAGTTATTGTATAAAGATTATAATGCCCCTCATATTTATAATAATATTTAAGTAATTATTTCTATGTAATAAATAAATAATTAGTTAAATATTAATTAATTAATTAGATTGATTAGAAATTAAATTTAATTAATTAAGATAAATGAATATAATATATATTTCATTTACTTAATTTATATATTATGATTAGATTTGACTAATTACTTAATTCATTTGGGTCAAAAATTAATTAATTGTTATTAACTAAGATTTTTCTTAAATCTTCATATCTATTGGAATTAATCATCAAAATTTTAAAAGAAGCTTTAGTTAGGGTAGTTACATTTACGAGATAACTCTACTAAGTGAATTCCTCAAGTTTTTGTAATTGAATACAATACCCTATAATACAATTTCAAATAATTTCCATTTAAGTTGATAGGCAACAACTAGTAAAAATAAGAGGGAACAACTTTGATTTTAAAATTTGAATTTAGAAGTGCAAGGGTCAATTTTGCATCTTAATTTTGATTTAAGATGGAGAGCAAGAAAATAACTAGACTAATTTTAAAATTTGATTTTAAAAGTGCAAGGGTCAATTTCTCATCATGGTTCATATATGAGGTGGAGAACAAGAAATTTGAAGGTTCTTGGGATTCAAGAAATTGGAACGAATGAAGAATCATGTAATTTTTCAACTTTAATGGAAAAATATGCTCCTTATAGACTAGTCATTACATAAAGGGTAACTAGATCAAAGTAAGCATAAAATAAAGGAGAAAAGTGCAAGCTATACAATTTTTAGCATTACATTTATAAAAATAAAAATATAAAAGGAGATATGCTAACATTCAGTCAAGTGTATTTAATAAACAACACACCCTTAGTCATTCATATAGTAATATATTTTCTCAATATATTTTTACAACTTAACATCATTTCAAAAGAAAATGACACTTTAGAATAGTTACATGAGATTTAGATAAAAGTATGTCTTCATTTACAGAAAATGTAGCATTATGATATCTTAGGTATGACTTAGGACTTAGATACATCTATAAGAAAATGTAGCATTATGATATCTTAGGTAGGACTTAGGACTTAAATACTTCTATCAGTACTTGGAGAAAAGGTAGCTTTGTGATATTGTAGCTCTTAAATCCTGCTTTAAAGAATAATTGGCTGAATTCTTCTTCAGTTCTTTCCTTTCCACCTATAGTAAAGATCATCAAAGCTATGTCAAATAGTAATCCTAATCGATTTGAACTTCCTTGGGAACCATCAGGTAGTGCTTCAACAATTAGGACCTTCCCATCCTTTGGTGTTGCTTCATAGCTCTTCTTTAAAATTTCAACACACTTATCGTCATCCCAATCATGTAAAATCCACTGTAATAATTATAATAACAACCTATGAGAAAACATAGTTTATATTTAACAAAGAAAGATAACAATTCATAGAAGACTAGAATATGTTGTTCCTTAATGTCAAAGTTTTACCTTCATGAAAACTATATCTGCTGAAGGAATTTGGTCAAACATGTTTCCACCAATATGCTCCACTCCTATAATTAAAAAGTAAACTTAAAAATCATTAATTTATAAAAAAGAAAATATAAAGGACATATTCAACATTTGTACAGTAACTTATGTAACAATATAATTATAACAAATAAAATTATTTTTATATTGGATTTTTGTTTTTATTTAAATTAAATAGTGATTTTAACTAAATATATTATTTATCAATCTCATTCAATTTCTTAACATTTTTGACAAAAATATATAAAAAATTATCATCATACCAACTAATTTAATAATATAAAATAATTTCTTATACTCTTTTCTAAAAAAATATATAAGAAATACACCATATTAAAATATCAAATTTAAACCATTATTAAGCAAACTTTTAAACATACTAATATTTCCAACTACCATTAAACCACCACCATCAATGAACAACTTCTGTTTTAAAAAAAAAAACTCAGACAAGTATAAGAGGTAAAAGAAAGCCTATAAAAAGCACCTCCAAACCTACAACTTGAAAGCAATGTTTCAAGACTGATTACATTAAAAAACTGCTCTATTTAAACATCATCCACTTCAATGGTCAAACAGTCAATACCAATTTTACACCTCATCCATAACAAAAAGTGGTAAATATTTATCCTATTTTTATTGGCCAAATTTTACTTTTGACTGTTGAAGTGGATGATGTTTAAAAACAACCTAAAAAACATAAAAACACATAAATCTATATACTACTATTGTTTAATAAAATTGGATTAGACTAGACTTTTCCTTCCCTTTGAAATAAAATACTCTTTATGTATATTTACTCTAATAAATACTAGTCTATCCAGCACTATAAATCCACAAATAAGAAAAAACTAATACTTTTTCATGCCATGAAATTTGAGATGAGTTTGCTAACCAGGTATGGGAGGGGCAGTTGCAAGGACATGAGGCAAGTCAAAGTTAATGCCATGTATGTGTGGATGTTGAGCAAGTATAATAGACAATGCAGTGCCTATTCCTCCACCTACATCCACCACTGTCCTAACACTCTTGAACTCATCATACATCTTCGCCACATAAGTCATGACATCTTTTGTATTGCAGGCCATGGCCTCGTTAAAAAGCTTGTTGGCTTCAGCATTTGTCTTCACATATTCCCAGGGGCTCATGCCATGGGCTTTGATAAAGGGATGACACCCTTCCAAGACAGCATCATGAAGATGGTGGTAAGAGTCCACGTACGCTTTATCTGCTATCAACATCACAAATGGCGCACAGGAATCCCTGTTTTCTTCCTTCACTAGCAACTTGGAAACGCTGTTCAACCCATATTTCATTTGCTTGGTTTGCTCATCCACTTCTTCAGTGAAGACCCCACAAGAAGCCAGAAATCTCATAATCCTAAACAAATATTCCTTGTGGTGAACCTTATCTTTTGTGGCAGAAATGTGCTGAGCAATGTCATCCACAGAGAGATGATTTTCTCTGCCATGGTTAGCTATAATTTGCGGGATGTTAAGCAAAACAGCAGCTTTGAGAGCCATGGGCTTGGCATCGGAAAATATCATCTCATACAGGTGGAGATGGGCTTCCATTTCTCTGGAGTCAGTTAAAGAGAGATGAATGATTCAGTCACAATTTTACTTCCTCTTATAGATAAAAAAAAAAAACTCTGTTGATTCACTCACACGTCATGAAAGGAAGATCATGTACCCGATGTTCTCGGATTTATCATGGCCCGATGTTCTGGGATTTAATTGGTCTCTCTGTTCATTTAACCTTAGGTATCTTAAGTTGTTTGCATTCTCCACATATGTTTTCCAGTACACGCGTGGAATCACCATATCTTTTCTGCAGTCCAACAAAGTTGTGGGAAAGAAGAAAATTGTATTCCCTCCATTCAACTTTTACTTTTTTTTTTAAATTATTTTTTATCAAAGCAGAAATTACAAAGAATGAGGGAGTCCTTATCAAAGCAGAAATTACAAAGAATGAGGGAGTCCTCAAGAGAGGGACTGCACAAGAGCACAAGACAAAAAGATAAAAATAGCTGGTTAAACACTCACAGCCCTTCAAAATACCCAAGTACAAATATGGTTTTTATAATTAAGTGACAGAAATTCACAGCTGAGGCAAGTGTCTTGTATTTGGATAATAATACGAGTAAACATAAGGGCCTTAATTAATTTACCTTTACTTCCACCACCTATAGATAGCAAGTGTCTTGAAGCAAGGCAATCTCTCTTTTTCTTTCTTTTTTTCAACCAAGTAGAGAGGGACCCCACAAAAAACAAGAGCACAAGCTGAAAAGATAAAAATAGTTGGTTAAACAGTCACAACCCTTCAAGATACCCCACGTACAAATATGGTTCTTATAATGAAATAACAGAAAGTCACAGATGAGGCAAGTGTCTTGTATTTGGATAATAATAAGAGTAAACATAAGGGCCTTAATTAATTTACCTTTACTTCCACCACCTATAGATAGCAAGTGTCTTGAAGCAAGGCAATCTCTTGGCTCTACTTATATCTCAATTTAATATAAAAAAAGATTGGTCCTATCATATCTTAGCTCTAAAATTAGGGCTCTTAGTTGTAGGTTTGTTGTCAAATATTTTATGACACATTGCATTTCTGAATTCATCATTGTAACTCATGGTCAAACCTTGTCATATGACAATTATAAGACTTGAAAATTTGTTGTAGAACTCTATGTATCATTTATGCACCCATATAATCAATCTATGTCCACATAGTTCATATCTTCCCATATATTTAATTTGTACAATTCTAGTTACCAAGAACCTATTCACCCCACTTTTTGGAATCTAAATCTACAAAGCATGTAGTGTTGATGAACATCTTTGAGAAGTTTGGTAGGTCAAAATCTTCTCCTTTGGTCAAACTTCTAAGATCCAATTTAATGGTTTTGGAACAATGATCAAAGACATGACAAGCAATCAAGGAATATGCTTAGTCATGTGTGACTATTAATTTCATATTGATGTAATGCTCTAAAGATAATACAATTTGAATACAATGTAGCTAATGTGCAATGTCAAGAGAAAAGGTATGATGCTCTCATTTTTTAGAATTAGGTGATAAAAACGTCTACCATTAATTATACTTCCAATTCCCACTCTATTGGTTGAACCTTTTTATCTCTAACATTGAGAAATGATACCCCCTCTATTTGGAGCATAGTTATCATGTTCTATACAACTAATTCTAAGTAAGATTTAAGCCCAACTTCAACAATTCCCTACTCCAAAAATGAGGTGATATATAATTGTAAAGATACATGACTAAACTTTTCCCACATAAGGGTGTGTAGTGCAATTCACCATGGATACATTGCAATATCAACTCTCTCCTTGCTCTATAAGATGTTTTCCATGTAATGTGTTTTGTTTTGAAAATAACGTCTTGAACATGTTATATATATCTTTCCTAAGTATTTAAAACTATGACAAATGCTAAAACCCAATGCAACCTATTGAATGCTTGCAGTACCATTCAACATTTTTATGGTTTCTACTGTTTCTCTGTAGATTATTTAATTATGTTTCAAATGAATAAAATAAAATTTAAGGCAATTAATGACCAATAAAAAATAAATATTTAAATGATCTCCATGCCAAACAATGTATAATGTTTTCTTAATTATTTCTAAGACATTGTTTTATACTATGTAGCATTTACCTGGGTAGCAATAAGTTTGATATTAAGAAAGAACAATCTAGAATAAATATGATCTCTTGTACATGCATAAATGATCTTAGACATGAAACAAGTAGATTTTTGAGTTAGGGATCAAGTATATAGGAATGAATTCTAATAATGTTGTCAATGTGTAGAAGTAGGTGTGAATAGGATATAGTAAATGACATGTGTGAAAATGTGTAAATGAGCCCAATAAATGAAGTTGGATAGGTATCAAGGAAGGAGGGAAAAAAAGCATAAGAGTGTGTAACATATCAATATATAAGTGTCTGATACATTCTCTCAAAATAAACCTAATAATAAAAGACAATGTCAATAGGAATTGTCATTCATATGTAAATTTCACCATTACAATTAACCCTACAAAAATTTCAATCATATTAAAATGCAATGACAATTATAAATTATATGTTTCTTATAAGTATATATGGATACTTTAAGAAAAGGATCTACATTGATTCTCAAGAGTTTATTATCTACCTCATTATGAAGATAATTTTAAGCTAACTAATATTCATTTTGTGTAGAAAGAAAACCCATCAAAACAACAAAGGGAGTGAACAATCCTTCATAAGTGGTTAGTAATATGCATCTGGGGATTCTATATTTTTTTACAACAAATCTTATACCCCAAGAGAATCTTAGATATGGTCAAATTAAATTTTTGGTGCCCTAGTTGTTCACCTTATAAAATATATGGTATCATTTGGAGGATATGAAACTGAAACATGATCTACATGTAAAATGAAATGTATGTCTAATTTTCCTACACTTTTTATCTTTGGTGGGCCTTCTAGTAAGGAGGGTGATTAGAGACATGATATTATTTTTAAATGACAAGGATGCCTAGTAGTGTGTTTAGTATTTTATAGTTCCTAATGCCATTTATATAATATATTGAATGTATTTTTATATGGGTTGTTAGAATAGAGGGTAAAAATGGGCTTAAAAGTTTTAGATACAAAAGAGTTAGAAATAAAAAAAGGGGTACACAAAAATCTCACAAAAATGGGTAGTTCATATACATGGTAAAATAAGGGGTATTTTTTCCATAAGGGCACAATGTGATGGTAAGTTCACTTGGTTGTTGTGATCAACACTAGGTTTCAAACCCCCACTAGCTAGAGAGCTTGCAGGTCAGGTCATGGGCCTTCATTGGGCTGACATGCTCATAGGATATGTACCTTCATTGGGCTAGCGTGCTTGCAGGATGTGTGCCTTTGTTGGGCCAATGAGCTCGTGGGTTTGAACAAGGTGATACTATATTGGGGAATGAGGACCCCAAATGGTGGTCTTGGCAATAAAGCCATGGGAAGATATCTCTCATAATGGTCACTCTAGGCTTGAACTAGGCTAAAAACTTGAGTAATCCTCAACTAAAAAAGGGGTATTTTAGAATTTGAAAGGTGTATTATAAGAGATGTTAATAATCGAATATTAAGAGGTAGAAATATGGTAAAAGCGACATTCCTTGATAGCATATGAATGAACATCATTTCCATAAGTTTACATAGTGAATCCCTCAAAATCAAGCTTGCCAATTTATCAAACACTTTGGATCTATGTGAATTTATTATATTCTAATATGATCTTTAATTCTTTTTCCTTTAGCTATACCTATGTCTAAAACAAATATGTGATAAAAGAACCTTGAATTTTTACTAAGTTTAAAGGGAAAGTTTATGACTTCCTTGACAAATGGATCAAACACCTTTGCTAATGTAAAAGGATAGAATATAAACCACACATCAATGCAAGTTCCTATTTGAGAGTGTAGTATATGATGCAATGCTATGATGCTAATACAAGAGTGTAGATAATTATTTTTGATGATATGATTCAATGGTTAAATCATTTATCAGTTATCAAATAAACATTCATGTGTTATCGGTTAGTGTTTTTCCTTTAATTATAATATGACAAGCTTGATGGATCATAGCTATTGCATATCAAAGATAAAGGAAGTACATACTTGTTCCAATGGTGTAGTTTTTTTACTTGTGTTTTATGTGATCTAATTTACTCTAGTTCTATTTCATTTCTAAATAGTTACAAAACAAGAAAATAAATAAAATGAGAAAGGAATGATAGAGAAAAGTGTTAGCTTAATCAAGATGAAATTTCATAAGCGCATATAATGCTATAGTTTGTCCTTAGAGACTTTGGATCCTAATTTTATCCCAAATGTTTTCATATTGTTTAGTGGGAAAATAGGGAATAAAGATAGTTATTTCAAGTCCCATACTTTCACACACTAAAACATTAGGGAAGTAAGGAATAAGTTTAGGGATAAACTACTAATTTCCTAGGTTTCATTTTTCTATTAATTATATATGTGTGGATGTTTTGATCAGGTTTTTACAAGCTAGTATCATTCATTAAGCATGAAACCCTAAATTACCAATCAAATTGTAATAACTAAATTTTTGACACATACAAATAAAATGATTACATAAATGCAGAGGACACAGTACAGATAAAATGTACCTAGAAATAGAGTCTCTGATGGTCTAGGGCACTAGTCACGAAGTCCTGAAAGTTTTCGACTGTCGGGATCTTCTATAATAACTATCTAACAATCTTCAAAGTCTTTTGGATACTAAATAAAATATCCAGTTGGTCCAAGGCGTGAGTTGTAAAGTCCTGAAAGTTTTGCAATCTCAAAATCCAAAACTCTGTGATGACTATGTTTGCAATACCCATCTTCCTTTCACTCCTTTCTGTTGGATCTCGCCGAATTCAACCTGCACATGCAAAAGGAGGAGAAAGAAGGTTGTGTCTATATAGGAGCTTGCCTTAGTCAAGCCCCATTTTTTATATTCCTACCTCAATAATAGCCAAAGATAAATATTTCCAAATGTGTGTGTTCATCTAACAAATGTGTATGCAGAAAATATAAAACTCTAGATGACTCAAACATCAAAGGAAGATCAACACTTTGCTTCACTCAATGAAACAAACACAACTTCACCTCAAGGAGATGAAAACAATGAAGACTTGCATGAACAAGAAGGTGAGGCAGTCGTATACGTAGAGGAATTTGAAGATCGATGTTGGAAGCTTCAACCCTTCTCCCGATCATACAAAAGGTTGTTCAAGTGTACCCTAGGAAGAGAAAGATAGTCTCAAGATCCTGATTCCTAATCTCCATCAAGTGTCTCCATGATAGAAAATTCAAATAACTTTAAGAGCTTCCACAAGTTACTAATCTTCAATGGAAATTTTGGCAGAGTTTTGGCATAAAGCTTGCATATAGTTTGTGTGTAAAAAAATGATTTTCAAATGTCTTTAAATATCTAACATTAGGAATTTTAAATTTCAAAATAAGATGTCGACATCGTGTGAAAAATGAAATTTGAAAAATAGAATCCTGGAATGCACAACGGGAGCTAACACCCCACCAAGATTCAAAACCCCATGACATAGGGTAGGACTAGGTCATGAGTTCCTAAGTCCAAGCCCTGATTTACCGATCAGGTCTGCCTTGAGGGGGTCCAAGAATCCCAAATCCAAACTTTCTTTTTCACCTTTAGTCTTCAGTTATCCCAAAACATGACATTTCTTCAGTTAGACATCTAGGTCAATCAGGATTTAGGAAGGTCTAAAATAAACTAGGTTGAGAGGACACCAAAGGAGAGGAGCTAAACTATGAGAAATTGAAATTGTACCATTCCATGCAAGAGGACAACTTTTGACATAACACATATAAATTAGGGATGCAAGATTATATTGAGAAAGGTAGAAGGATGATGGTAAAAAGGAAGAGTACTTGGATGGGGACAATCTGATAAAAATATAGAGAGAATTTTTTTCATGGTGGATATGTCCCAATATACAAAAAGAAGAAAGGAAACAAGTATAGATTCCTATAGAGTAGGCTACATAATCTTAATGAAAATTGGTGACATAGAATATAGAGTAAGGGATGGGTTTTTATTATCATAGTGTTCTACTTTGGTGTGATATAGTGAGGAAGAATAACATATATGGTGAGTTACAAACAAAATTAAAAGAAATTACATGTACATCCATGCATAGGCATCATGCAGTAGAACTACATATGTATTATTCATCTAATATCAAGTAGATTAAATTTCATGCATTCATCACATGATCTTACATTCATATGCCTTTTACATACATACATCTTCTTTTTCATATCACAAAATTCTCTCTTCTATTATACATCTTTTTCTTATTCTTCTATCTCATAACTACCTATCTATATAGTTATCTATGAGTGTGTTGGTAAATAGATTTATATTTTTGAAATAACAATGGTTATTAGGATAAAGATCCCTCCTCAAGATGGCAAGGCTTCCTTATTGAAAGCCACGACTAAAAACTACACAAAACTTGTATAATTTACAATGTTACATTTGGGATTTGACAATTTTATAAAAATAGAAATGATTTAAGTAAATGAAAAGGTGAGTTGTGGACTTAACCAAGATCTCACATTCCTCAATTCACCCCACATTAAATTTATAGAGATCTAAACAAAATAAATGATTAGGTTTACAAATTATAGACAAAACATTTTGAAAAATGAATATACATGTCACATTTGAATAAGAAAAGTATATAAATAGATATTTATTAATGCAACAAAAAGTTTAGATTCATTCTTTATTCATATTTCAAAATTGTTCAAAGCTCAAAGTATTTCCCTCAACAATCTTTACAAAATTTTCCAAATTTGTCTAAAAACAAAAAATCCCTTCTTTGATCTCCAAATGTTCAATTTATAGACCTCATGTCACAAATTTCCCTAAATACCTATATAATTTCCCTTTTTAAAACATTAGGGAGAAAAGTAATATTAAAAGTATCTCTTTTTCCCTCAAAATAGAAATACAAAAATTCAACTTGAAATATTAAATTACAAAGTATTAATGTTGTATGAAATATTTAATCATTAGATTTGAGACTAAAAATTGAAATGCAAATGGTTTTCATGTATCTTCATGTTTGTTTCTCTTTTTCACTACCACTCTCATTATGTGTGGTATCTTCTTAATCTTCTTCTAGATGATCATTGTACAAAAAATCTTGTAAATTGTCCAAAGCCTCTTTCACTACATTAATATTGAGCCCATTCAAGTATTAGTAGTGAATATCTCTTAACATGACCACATTAAAGACCTTTCCAAGAACTTTATAATGTGTTGATAAATATTGTTCCAATATTTCAAATAAATTCTTCATCCTTATAAGATTATTAATGTGCTCATTTGGAGTATTGGCTTTTATTTGTTTTGATAATTATTTAATTTCTTGATGTGGATTATGTGTATGAGGTGTTTGTATCCTCTTATGCTTCTTATTTCTAACTAACTCCTTAGCATTCTTCTTATTGCATCTTGGGGAATGATGCATGGCACTAATTGAGACACCTTTTAGATTGAGGTCTCTTTTGCATGCTAACTCAAGGTCTTCCATTGTGTGTTTCTTATGATTGTCATATGATACATATATTCTCCTCACATATATTCTTATTTTCTATGTAATCTTCATGCCTCATGTGTGCTTCACATGTAATCTCTCTATGTGTTCCTCATGTATTTCTTTCAAGTGCTTGGCATGTATTCCAAGTGTTTTTCATGTGTATTCCATGTATACCTTATGCCTTGCATGTATTCATTGTGTCCAACGTGCATACTTTGTGTCAAATGTGTATATGTTATGTATTACATGTATACTTTGTGTATGACATCCATGCGTTGTATTCATCCATGCTTTGTATTGCATGTATACATTATGATTTCTAAAGTGTATGCCTTGCATATGCCTTGTCTTGTCTCATGTTTTCTATATGATTCATGTGTTAGTGAATTATATCATGTGTCTTATGTGTATACAAATCATCATAGACTCCTACAATCCTAAACTTGGGGGCTTGATCGCCCCTCAATTTTGGTGACATTCTATGGTGGCTATGTTTAAAAATAAATCCTATCTATTTGTAACCTTAGAATCCTAAGCTTGGGGGTTACTATGGTCCACAACTTGGCAGAATTCTTTGGCTTTTATGTTTGTTGTGTTTAAAATTTGTCTTCTCCATCCTTTAGTGTCATTTCGAATGTAAGTTCATACCCACGCTAAAGTGGGGGATAAATGTTATGTTGTAAAATGTGTACACTATCATTTTACACCTAGTTTAGCACCCAGGAAGACCTAAAATGTTACACTTGTTAATTAGGACCTATTTTAACACCTTTTTAAACATTAAACATGTAATTCTTGATTTTGATGCATAAAATCTAGAAAATACTTATAAGGCGGAGCTAATAACACTTAAAGTGCCTTATCCCAAGAGTTTTGGGGCTAAAGGACCAGGGCGCCCAAGTGCCCTAGACCCTTCTTTAGCCCTGACCTAAATAGGTGGCTTATCAGCTTAGGACATCTTAAATGATTCCTAATGTTGGCCTCATTTGGTTTAATTCTCTAAAAATAAATGGGAATGCATATAAAAGTATGTTAAGTCAATCATTTAAACATCTGAGTAATCTAGGCATTCTTGCACACTCTCTTCTTCTCTCTCATGCTCTCTACTCTTCTCTAAAGCTCTCTATGGTGGATTATTGCTATGGAACTAACTTATTATAGGTTTTGTGAAGATCTTTCTACTTCTTTGGGCTACACCAAATTCTTGAGTCAAGTTGTGATGTCGCATCAAGCATGCTAGGGTCTCCATGCTCATGGTGACTTATTTCCTTCATGCTTTGTTCTAGGATTCCATTCTACTTTAGATTTACCTCTGCCCTCCTAGGGCATGCACTCTTTATCTATCATATTTTCTATTGTGGAGGTGGAAACACCATTCATGGAGCTTGAATTAGGAAAGATCCTAAATATCACCCAACCATTTTTCTTCTTGTGTGTGTGCATGTCAAATCTAGATGAATTTGCAAGAAACAATTTACAGGAAACTAGAGCACACAAAGGAAAAGACATAACAATCATCATAGTTTGCAAACCCTAATCAAGGTCTAGGGCACCCAAGCACCCTGGTCCTTGGTTTTTCTAATCCCAAATCTAGGTTTTGATTTGATCCATGACCCATGCTATTTATTTAGTATCTAGGTTTCTTCTTTCGATAGTCTGTTATGTTCCGATCTTTGTCAATTAGGGTTTGATGTTTTGACCTTGTTTGCTTGGTTAGATTTGGTTGACACTCATCTATACAACAAAGGGACACAACCCCTATAGTTTGGCTCTCCTTGGGTAGAATCCAAGATTGGTTTGTGTCTTAATGTTTGTAGAAGAGGGTTTGACCTAGTTTAACCTTTTAGGCTAAGTCACTCTTTTCTATCTAACAGGGGACAACCCTTTTTCATTGTTTGAATAAATTTAAATATTGTCAATTGTAAAGAAGTGGAAAATGAGTGTCATCTAAATATGCCAAGTAGTTGGTATTATTTCTACAAAAGTGTCCAACGTGGTAGGGACCCATCCAAACTGAATCAAACTTACCATGAGCTCCCCTTGGCTCTATTCACTTGTCCCATAGCAACACCAAATCACCAATCACAAAATTCCTCTTTTGTCTCTACTATCAAACAATTTTTACACCTTAGCCTAATGTTGAACTATTCTCTCTACGATAATTTCATATTTTTCTTTGAGCCTTGCCAAAAAGATGATCCTCTTTTCAAGCGAGTCTTTGAATTCTTCATCCTCTATCACTTTTTCTAATTGTAGAGCATAGAGTTCCAAAGGTATTGGGATTTTACTTCCAATTCCATGTACTAACTAAAATGGAGACATGCCAATAACTCATTTAAGGGTGATTCTATCTACCCATAATGCATTAAATAATTCCTTGTACCAATTTCTTTGATTTTCATCTAGATTAAATTCTAAATAATGGTTGTCAAGTTTTTGTTTATAACACTCACTCAAATTAAATAGAATAAAAAATATCATTCAAATAAATTAATGCAGAAAAAGGGAATGAATTAAAAATTTTCCCATAAAATACAACTCAAGAAATATATAACTTTCATCAATCTATATAATTAAATAAATTTACAAAAGCTAGTCAAATAGTTTATAAATAGGACTAAGTCCTTTACAACATCTAGCCATATAGGCTTATAACAAAAGAATGTCACACCATACAATATCCTCAATACCATACCATATCTTCAACACTGAACCTAGTGGAGAGAGAGAGTATCATCAAAGTGATTTACCACCTAGCCACAAGGCTCACGCCTCCTTAGTCTTACTCCTAAATGGAGAAGCCTGGCCCTTCACGAGGGGTCTAGCAAATTGAACCTGACATGCGTGAAGGAATCTGGTGTAGTTTAAATAATCAATGTTGTTATAACTCAGCAATGATAATAAAAATTTAATATAAAAGTTTGGTTCTAATGATAACAAGGTCACTATCTAAGGTTCAATATTCTAATGCCTATAGAGAGTGAATGGTAGACATAGAAAAATATTTTGACACCTACTAGTGAGTGATCACCATTGATGGTTTAATATGATTGCAAGGAATATACCAATGTTTTTAACCAATGTTTTAAGAGGAATATATAAATGTTTTATGCATAGATAAACCACATTTTTGACAAAGATAATACTAATGTTTTTACTAGCAGTTACATTTTGTTGCAAAGATAACACCATGTTTTAAAGAAGAGATTTCTACATTTTATATAGAGAAACCTAATGTGTTTATTGCAGGGATAGAAATCAATGTTTTAGCCAAGATATGTCACACTCCATTTCTATAAACAAACTTATTTCATCTATTATTTCAAAGTTAGCTACTTAGAAGAGAAATAACTATGATAATTATGAAGTTCTATCAAGCTTAAAGAATGAGTTTATTCCATGCAATAAATGATGATTTTAAATGTTATTATTATTATTACGTTAATATACTAACTACTCATTGTGTACATGAGGTGTAAGCACAGACAGAGTTTTACCCTCTAGAAGAGGAGGGAGAGCATCACTACGGAGAGGGAATTAGATTGCAAGAAATGAGAGATTAATGTGCCATTACAGAGAGTATACACTTTTCATGTAAAGACTACGTCGCTATGGTGAGCGTTTTAGTCTACATATTTCCCCGGTCAGGATAAGCAGTGCCTTAATGTCATGGTCTTTTATTTAAGTTTATTCAAAAACTTATTACCGTCGAGTCGATGACTTTATCTTCCACATCAACATTCCTTATAGTTGTACTTGTTCTCGCTTGCAAAGTCAACTTGAAAAGACAACCAATCAATTCTATCCACTCAAGCATCTTTAGTATGATAAATTGACTTTTCAAGACACTTTGGTTGTCTTTGTTATTGGGAAAATGTGTCTCAACCTTGCAATTATATAAGGTTTATTGTTGATAGGATATATATTTACATATATTTCCTAGTTAGACTGATAGGTGTAATATACAATGGGGGCATGGGGTGAAGTGGGATATGTGTTAACATTTTTTTGTTAACAAAAATTGTTAAATGGTCGACATACATTAAATTAATGATATATTGTAAATCTGGACCATTCATTATTAGTTTTTAGATCTGATGGTAGATATTTTGTTGGCTTGTCTTGCCCTAGAAGGTAACCCTATTTTATGAGGGTGTTGTATTATGGCTATGGTATCGTGATGTATTCTAAGAGTCTGATAGTGCAGTTGTGTTGTCTCTGGATCTCTGGTAGTGATACTCATGTGAGAAGCTTACTCTACAAGTATATTGTAATCTTTGCAGTTTCTGAATAATATATTAGGCGGCTTTTGGAGTATGGGGTTTTTCTCCCAAAAGGGTTTTCCCCATCTAAATCACTGTGTTGTGGTATGCATGATATTTATTTTTATTTCTATTTAAGTTTCTATAACTATTAAAGATCTGTAAAGATTTGCATTATCCTCCTCTCAAGATTAGTGTAGGAAGTTGTTCCACTACCTTAGCTTCCTTACAAGTGGTATCAAAGCCTAATCACCTTTGGTTTCAATTGTGGGTTGTTGGGTTTTTTGAACTAATCTGGATTTGAGTGGGAGCTTGTGTAGAAGATACTTTGTGATCTTGTTGTAGGAATTTGTAGATGGCAAGTTCATCAGGGACAATAGAGGTGGATAAATTTTCTGGAAATAATTTTGAAATGTGGAAGTTGAAAATGGAGGATCAGTTGATAGATCGAGATCTGTGGGATGTTGTTGATGAGAAGGTTTCAAGGCCTGCAAATCCTACTTTGGTTACTTAATATGATTTTATGGACTATAAAGCCAAGGGTCTAATTGTTGTGCCTTGCACACATGCCCCATTTTGCCAAATGGAGACCCCCTCTTTTGCTTTGGCTTGGAGTCTCAACCTTTTGTTACTTATGATGATGAGAAGGTAAATTTATACTTAGAGTACATGATTGGGGTGATTTGATGTCATTTGGAGGTGTCTTGGGTGGTCGTGTGCTCAAAACATAGCCATTTGTTGCCTTCTACACTGAAATTGGGTGTTACTGCATTTTTCTCCAAAATCATGTCACTGGATATTGCCCTTGAAATTGCTTCTGCAGGATGTGTCATGTTGAAATTCCTAGTTTCTAGGTCTTAGAATTACAAAATCATGTCAAATTATACAAGATTTTATTAAGGGGTTCATATACTTTCATCATGTCGCATGATCCTAAAGCCCTAATTTGGTTAAGTCTAAAACCCTAAAAATCCTAAAAAATGGCTAAGTCTGAAATCTGGTGGAACCACAAAATTCTAGAATCTCCATATGAAATCCTATGGATCTGGAACCTATCTCAAACATCCTGAAAGTAATATCTAAACTTATACTTAAATATATTTTTAAATATACTTTCACCCTGAGAAGTTCAAAATCTAGTGCTAAAAATGACCTCAACTGCACTTTGTGCCAAAAACAGCCTCTACCGACCTTAGTGCTAAAAATTAAATCCACTGACTTTGCACCAAAAAAAGCCACTACCAACTTTTGGCGCTAAAAACCTCGCTCATGAACTTCTGTGTGAAAATCATCATCCTTTGACCTTAGCGCTAAAATCATCTCCGACTGACTTCCTTCAAACTACTATTAAGTCAATCGGCACCAAAATCCTCGCCGAAGGCATCTATCAAAGCTAACGCTAAAATCATGGTCAATCAACTTGCACTGAAAATGACCTTCACTGACTTTAGTCAGACAACCCCAAAATCCCCGCTAGGTCAGTTGGAGGTGAAATCCCCGCTAGGTCAGTGACCCCCAAAATCAACGTTTTTTTTGTATTTTGGCCTGAAAATTGAGTTTTTCAAGGAGCAAATTGGATTTTCTTGATGGATTTGAATGGTACAACTAATTGTCACAACATGATGAACATTTTACCAAGTTTGTGTTGATTTTTGTCATGTTTTACGACAATTAATGCTACTGCACATGAAAAGTCTGTGACCCCCAAAATCTCGCTTTTTATAGAAAATGATAGAAAAACATGAAATAAAAGTCTACAAATAGATTCTAATGACCACAAAAACTTCCTCGACCAATATATTGGCTAAATGGGTACTTGAAAATGGTAAAAAACTTAGAAAATCATGCAAAAATCACTGGATTTGTGAATAGGGCTATAAGGAAGCAACATTGACAATGAGCTATTTTTGACTGATCCATGACTGCAAATGGACATATTTTGATTCAAAATGATGGGAAATGACTTTTATGATGAAATTGATGCTTAGTCTTATCAATTGCAGGTCTAAAAGGACAAAGGAGCTTGTTGGAGCCATCTTGGAAGGATATACACACAGATATGCAGTGCTGACCCAAAAATGTAGAAACTTCATTTTATCAACCAAATTATTGTTGTACCTACAATTTAAGATGTTATTATGATGTGTGAGATGATGGAAATAAATCCCCAAAGCTTGAAGACACTGAAGATCATGCCTACATCACTGTTGTTCCTGCAGATTCAGTCCAATGTCCTATTGATCCAGTCTGGGGATCATAACTCCTAGCTATTTTATCAGAATTTAAACTTCTTGGACTCTTTGGAAAGATAAACGAATTATCTAGTTTGAGCTACTTAATTGCTAAGGCTTAACAAAACTTTGAGCCCCCATTCCACTCCGAAGGCCTCCGAAAATACAATTTACTACGATGTAGAAAATACCAAAAATTATATTTTCAATATTTTCCCAAAAATACCACTCAAATGACCCTGGACTGGATCACCAAAACATGCATACAATTGTCCCAGCAGTCCAGTCATCAAGAATCAGTCCAGCAAGCATCTAGGCGCATATACCTTCACCAAAATACTCCTTTTGATCCAGTCAGCACTTGGAATCCCATGAATCCACATCAACTCAAGTTTTCAAGCATTATGTGACTCTATTTTGGCTCCATTAGGCCTTGAAAATTGACTTTTCATTATGTACAACCAAATGGGTATCCATTTTGTCCAGATTCAATGTATTTGCAAGTTATTTTTTGTCTTTTTCCTACAAGACAAATGCAAAGCTAAAAATGTAACAAATTATTGTACTTCATTAAATGCCATGTAATATGGACCATTGGTGTTGAGTTAATCTCCACCATCCATTGAAAACTCGGTATGGTGCCTTGTCTATAAAAGGGCCATCCTTTTTTCTCATTTGTAAGGAAATATTTAATAATGAATTGCTGAGACTCGGCAAAAATATAGTCAATACAAAGCAAGTTTTGCAGGTTGCTAGAAATTTGTATTTATGTGTTGTCTCATTTTAGTTTTCATGGTTCATATCAATCTGAATTTAATTAGTTGTGCTTTTGCAATGATGGGTAAATGTTAAGATATCTGATGAATGCTTTGGTCCATACTATTAGTGCTTGCCGATGGTAAGTTGTTGTGTATAGTTAGCCTGGGCTCTGTCATTGAATATAGTTCGGTTGCACTCCACTAGTTAAGTTGTGCCATTGTCCAGGTGTTTAATGATTGAATGCAATTTGAAAATCATAAGGATCCTTTTAAGATTGCATCATTTATTGCAACATTGTGGGTTTCCTATCCTAGTGAAACAAGGAATGGTTTATTGAAAGTATTTGTCTATCTGCAACATTTTATCCCTTCTCTTTCTCCTTTTCCTTTTGCATTTTATTTATATCAAGTTTGTAGGTTAGGTTATAAGCAGCATCTACATTACAAATCTGCTGAAAGTATCATAGGGTTTCTGCATACGTACTGCTGTCATATTCCATAAACCCTACATTTTCTGTATGACCCGTTGTTGGCACAGCTAGACATACCACTGAGTCATTCTGAGCAAGCTAAGACCTAGCTGTATTATCCTTAGGGCAGTCCTATCTTGGATAGGATACCTTTTTCAAGAGAGGTGTGATACCAGCAATCACACTTGCTTTGTTGTGTGCTAAAACCACCATCAACACTAATTAGATTGTGTTTGGTAGAATCATTTTTAATCAATGTCCATGAAGAGACCTCTGCATAGAAACTATGGAAGAAGCTTGGTGAGATGTATCAAGCCAAATCATTAGTGAACAAGATTTTCTTGAGGAAAAAATTGTATTCCTTGAGAATGGAAGAGGGTGGATGAATCACAGACCACATGGAAGCATTCAATATGTTGGTGGCTCAATTGGCATCAGTTGGTGTCAAAATAGATGAGGACGAGAAATGCCATATATTTCCTTGTTATTTGCTTAATTTGTGGGATTCTCTTGTTATGGCTATTGGAAGTACTTTTGTTATATTGAAAATTGAAGATGTGGTGGGTTCTTTTCTCTCTAAAGAGATGAGGAGGAAGGTATCCATTAGTGCCAAGGAGGCCCTAAATGTTCATGGAATACCTAAGGAAAAAGGCAAGAAGAATAAGAAGCGTGATAAATCTAAGTCCAAGGGGAGATCCAAATCTCTGAGAAAGTCCAAAGTTGTTCACTGGAACTGTGGTAAGCTTGGATATATTTGTAAGGAATGCAAAGAAGAAAAGAAGAAGAAAAAGAAGAGATTTGATTCTAATTCTAAGTCTAAGAAGGAAGATGGTGATGCATTCGTTACAACTTTGGCAACTCGTACAGGTAATGATGCATGGTTAATTGACTCAGGTGCATCTTTCCATATAACCTTTAATAGAGATTGGTTTTCTGAATATGAAGAATTTGATGGAGGTAAGGTGTACTAGGGTGATGATTCTTATTTAAATATTGTTGGTCGTGGTAAAGTTAGAATCAAGGTTCCTGATGGTAGAATAAAAAGGATTAATGGTGTGTTGCATATCCCTAGATTAACATGAAATTTTTTATCTATAAGCAAACTAATAGATGTAGGTGTGTAGGTAGTATTTTCTGATGTAAGATGCAAGATGGTTAGAGGTACTATGGTGATTGCTAGAGGTGTCAGATATGGCACATTATATAAGCTTAATGCATGCACTGTTGAATGCAATAGTGCTCTGTAAAAAGCAAGTCTGTGGAAGAGGTGAGGGTTTCATCTTCAGCAGATGGTCATGGCTTTTGGGTACCCAAGGGTGCTCTTTCTTCTAAATTAAAGTTACCTACAGAGAAAACTATGTTATAGCACTAGAGACTTGGCCACATTGGAGAAAAAGATCTAAGGACCTTGAAAAATAAAAACCATGTTGAAGGGTTGTTTGATTGTAATCTTGAGTTTGATTTCTATGAGCATTGCATTTATGAAAAACAAAACTACGTTCTGTTTTACTCAAGTTCTCATAAATCTTTTGGTGTATTAGATCTTATTCATTCTCATGTGTTTGGTCCTATAGATGTTCCTTCAATTAGAAAAGCCACATATTATGTTTCATTTATTGATGACTATAGTAGAAGGACATGGGTATACTTTCTAAAGATTAAATCTAAAGTTTTCAGTCAATTTAAATAATTTAAAGCAATGGTTGAGTTGCAAACTAGAAAGAAAATAAAATGTTTGAGGATTGATAATGGTAGTGAATTTTGCTCTAATGATTTTGATAGATTTTGTAAAGATTGCAGTATTCATAAAAAAAAAGACAACTCCGTATTCTCCACAATAGAATGGAGTTGTAGAAAGAATGAACAAGACGTTGATGGAGAAGGTTAGGAGTATGTTGAGTGGTGTTGGTCTAGAACAAAAGTTTTGGGTTGAAGTTGTTGCCACTACCTATTACCTAATTAACAAGTCTCCTACATCAACTCTTGTTGATAAAATGCCTATAGAGGAATGGTCAGATCACAAGCCTTCATTAAGACACCTTAGAGTATTTGGTGTCGAGGCATATGCACATGCACCAAAGGAGAAGCGAACAAAGTTGGAGAACAAGGCTGTGAAATGTATATTCATTGGATATAGTTATGGTGTGAAAGGATACAAGCTTTGGGATCCTGTTGCACAGAAGGTAATATATAGTAGAAGTGTTATTTTAGAGAAACTAAGCCTTCTTCTATTACATTGCAGCCAAAACAAAGTAAACAGGAAGATGTGATTCAATTTCCTTCTACACCTGAGAAAGTTGAATCAATGCCCATGGATAGATAAGAAGTTGAGGAGAGCTCATCTAGCTCTGAATCTTTAGAACAAGAGGAAGAACCTCCAACTTAGCTTGTCCGTAGGTCTACAAAGCATAGAAAACCACCTGAAAGGTATTCACCTGATGATTGGAGATGCATTTTTTCTTTGAATACTAACATGGATGAACCCATATCTATAGAAGAGGCATTAGGTATGAATGATGCATAATCCTAGAAGATTGCTATGGATGAAGAAATGACATCTTTGAAAAAGAATGATACATGGGATCTTATACCATTGTGTAAAGGATGAAAACATGTTGGTTGCAAATGGGCATTGAAGAAAAAGTAGTTTAGATGGAGGTATTAAGAAGTACAAATTAAGGCTGGTTGCAAAAGGTTACTCTCAAGTTGAGAGTGTTGATTATGGTGAGATATTTTTTCCTATTGCAAAAATGACATCCATTAAATTTATGCTTTCTATTGTTGCTGCTTATGATTTAGAGGTTGAGCAAATTGATGTGAAAATTGCTTTCCTTCATGGTGACTTGGAGGAGGATATTTATATGACATAGCCAGAGCACTATGTGGTGAAAGGTAAAAGTAATTTGGTTTGCAAATTGAAGAAATCTTTGTATGGTCTAAAAAAGAGTCCTAGGATGTGGTACCAAAAATTTGATACATATGTGTTGAGTTTGGGATTTGAAGGTTCTAAATCAGATCATTGTTTTTATGATAAAACTGATGGTGATCATTTCCTGTTTATTGCATTATATGATGATGATATTGTTATGTCATGAAATGTCCCCCTAGGACTTTTACCTCCTAAGTTTAGCTCTCGGGTCCCTTGTTTTTCATCATGCATGTTCGAATTAACTCCCGAGACAAAATGGCCTGAAACCCATGTCAAATGGGGCTTGAAGGACATTGTTGAGCCTTAAACCTTACCTAAAATAGGTCCTAGGGCAAGGGCACTCACGCCCTTTTCCTTCCCTATTTTGGTGGGGTCCCAAATTTGAATGTCGATTTTGTGACCATTGAAAGGTTCCCTTGCTGACATCTTAAGTTTGAATTACAACATTTGTAGCTGGAATGCATATATAAGCATGTTTAGGGTTTCATTTGTAAACTATAAGATGACTATGATATTTTGGCAAACTTATGATTTTAGAGCATTCAAGGTATTCATTGTTGTAGAGTAGACTTGTGTTGTTATTGTATTTGTTATGCAGATTTGGCTTTATGTTCTCATGATGTGAAGGATATTTATCTACAAATGAGCTACACCTCTGAGGTGATATCCATTTGTGTTTGAATCAATCATTTATCAATTTTTTTTGCCTCTATCCTGTAAGGATACACACTCTCTATCAAACAATAGTGTTGGAAATCTTGAATGCCATTACAAGGCTTGACCGAGGCAAGCTCCTAAACACCACAACCCCCAACCCCTCTTCTTTTGATTGTAGGTGACATGTATCAGATCGCGAAGAGTGGAGTTGTGGAGGAGTACTGCAAAGGATAAGGATTCTAGATCTGACAGAAAGAAGCATAAAAGAGCACAATCAGGGCTTGGGTGCTAGTCCCTTTGTCCTCCAAGTTTGCAGAGATTGAAATCTCTGAAACATGGATAATCAATAGCAGGAGGAGTCTAGAAACCCCCAAAGAAAATATTACACTGGGCTTGGGTGCAAGTCCCTTTGCCCTCAACATTTTAGGATCCCAAACTTTGAAATCTGGTGTGTATCTGATCTTCATTTACTATCTCTATGTGCTAGCATTTGTCATGATTTGTCTATTTGTTTACAATTTAGCATAATTAGGGTTTTGAGCATAATTGGGTATTAAATTAACACATTAATCATCAATTTCCAAATTTCCCTATCATTACAAGTGACAACCAACCTATAGGTGAATCCTCTTATAGAAGTTGTGATTTAACTTGGTTAATTGTCCTTGAATGTGTTTAGTGAAAGGGGGATCTAGGCATACAATTCATAAAACCCTTTTCCCCCTTTTTCATACATAACAGATATGTTATTTATTAGTAAAGGGAAAGGTATGATTTCAGAAATAAAATCTCAACTTGTTTCTATCTTTGAAATGAAAGACCTTGGTGCAGCTAGACACATTCTTGGGATGGAAATTAGAAGAGATAGAGTGAACAGAAAGCTATGGCTTGGCCAAAGTAAGTATGTCAATTCAATTTTACATAGGTTTAGCATGCAGGATTGTAGACCATTGTGTGTTCCCTTTTTAGTTGGAACAAAGTTATCTATTTCAGATTGTCCAACATCTCCATCAGAGATGGAAGAGATGAGCAAAGTGCGTTACTAGAGTGCAGTTGGAAGTTTGATGTATGCTATGGTTTGTACTAGACCAGACATTGCTCAGGTAGTGGGAGTTCTTTCCAGATATATGTCTAATCCTGGAAGAGTTCATTGGGATGCAATTAAAAGAGTCTTCAAATATTTGTGCAGTACCTCAGAGTATTCCTTGTGTTATCATAGTAATTTGACTGAAAACGATATTTCCCTTGATATTCATGGTTATGTGGATTTAGACTTGGCAGGTGATATTGATAGTAAACGATCTATCACTATTTATGTGTTTACTTTATTTGGAAGAGTAATTAACTATTGCAAGTATGTGCTAACTAGAGTTTTCATTGATGTCAACACGTCTGTGTTGTCATTTGCGTCAACTATATCTTCTGATATTTCTTGATTGAAGAACAATGTCTGAGTATTTTGGTCTGCATTTTCTTTGTATTGAAGACCAAAGTATGAGCTTTGGATATGATTTAGAGAAGTGTTTGAAGATGCTAAATCCATATTTTGGTGGTCCAAATCACTATGCAGAAAAATTTTTATTCACCAGTTTGAAGACTGTGTCTGGTAAGGTTTGCAGAGTGATAGGGAGAAAGTGTTTTGCTCTGCATTTCTCCGCAAACTAGATTTTGACTTTGTGGTTTTGGACTTAAGCTTATAAGGTCCTTAGTCATCTTTATTTCAAAGTATTTGTTATTTGGTGCTCCGAAGGGCAAGTTAGTGATTAGTAGAGTTTGATAATGTTGAGAGGCAGTCTGAGATGTATCTTCAAGTGATATATGTTGTCTTTAAGTGAGATCTATTGCGGTTGGATTTGTTGGCTCCCAAGTGACTTTATGTTGTTCACGGATGTCTCCAAAATGTGTTGAAGGCATGTGATTGATCTGCAAGCTACAATGAATATCTTGAAAGCATGTTTCTAAATGTTCTTGATATATGCACAAGTTCTGGCTAACCCATTTAGTCACACTTGTTGTGGAGGTGAATCATCAATTATAGAGGTGTTTCCAAGAGTGTGAACATGTATTTGGGTCTAAAATAAGTCGTGATGTTTTCATCCTTCATTCATTCACTCTGCAAGTTTGTTTAGGTCTAGTCCTAATTTGATTTATGTATGTATGCCAACCTTGGAGATAGTTCCAATAGTTGTACAGAATGTAATGCTGACCTTGATGTACATTCCAAGGTTGATGATAGGTATAAATGTATGTAATGAATTCATGATTAAGTGGTGAAGATGTGAAGATAAAAGTGAATTGTAAAAGTAGAGCATAGTAGAGGAGTTGTATTGCACTTCAATGGAATTGAAATCAGGCATGGTGTAGATGCTAATATATCAGTTCAACCCTAGAAATGAGCCAACCCTTGGCAATGAGCCACCCCTTGGCAGTGAGCCATTCTTTTGAACAATGAGCCTTTTGGTAGTGAGCCACTTTTGATATTTGGTATTGTTACTACATTATATTGTGAGCAAACACTCACCGTGGTTTTTCCCTATTTAGAGCTTTCCATGTAAAAATCTGGTGTTCATGTGTGTATGGTGTTGATGCATTCATGTTTTAATTTTTCTATTCATGTTTAATGTTCATAATAGAATAAGGAGTTAGATTAAGCGAATGTGAAAGTGATTTTGGTTTGAATTTAAAGTTTTGATACAACTGATTCACCCCTATCTCAGTTGTCTTGTGCCTTTCAACAATTGGTATCAGAGCCAGGTTCCTTGGAAGAAAGCCTAACAACTTAAGGTAGATCCAGGATGGTACACAAGAAAGACATTCCTCAGTTTGATGGTTCTGACTATGCCTACTGGAAAGTACAAATGCAAAGTTATCTCATTTCTATTGGTTATCATGTTTGGATAATGGTTAAAGATAAATACATAGTACCTAAAGATGCTCCGGAGTCTGAAGATGAGATTAAAGAGTTTGAGGCTAATCATAAAGCTAAAAATGCTCTATTAAATGCCCTGTGTAACATTGAAATGGCAAAAGTTGTGAATCTAGAAACTGGTTATGAGATTTGGGAAAAATTAAGGCAAATCTATGAAAGTGATGCATCCGTCAAGAAGGCCAAATTGTAGAACTTGAAGACCACATATGAAACCATGCGAATGGCCAAAGATGAGAACATAACAATTTACTTACAGAAGATTGATCAAGTTGTCAGCAACATCAAAGGTCTTGGTGGAGAATTAAAGGATGAGGATGTTACAGATAAGATACTCAGAACTATTCCCAAATCATATAGTTACAAGGTATCTTCCATTGAAGAGTTACTTGAGATGGGAAATCTTTCAAAAGATCAATTGCTTGGTAAACTGACTACTTTTGAGATAAGAGAGTTTGGTACTACTGATGGTCCTGTGAAAACTAAGACTACTTTCAAGGCCAAGGAAGAAACTAAGGCTGCTAGATCAGAGAAATATGTTGTGGAATCAGATGATGAAGACTTTGCAGAGCTTGAAGCGAAATTTGTAAGTAGAATAAAAAGAGGTAGCAGAGGAAAGTTTAAAGGTAAGTTACCTTTCAAATGCTTCAATTGTGGTAAAATTGGTCACTATGCTTCAAGATGTCCTAACAAAGCCTTGAAAATTAATTAAAGGAAAGATGGTAAGAAAGAGTTACTATGTTAGAGATGATGATGGTTTAACTAATGATGAATCTAATTCTGATGATGGTAATAATAGAGAATGCATGTTTATTGCACTTAGAGAAGAACCTGTTTCTGCTAATCTTGCTAGTTGTGTGAAGGAAGGAAGTCTAAGAGAGTTGTATGCATTTCATGCTAAAAAGGAAGATGAATGGATCATAGACAACAAATGTTCAAATCACATGATAGGAGACAAGAGTAAGTTTGTTAAGTTTGAAAAATATGATGGAGGACTTGTTACATTTGGTGATGATGCAACTGGTAAGATTTGTGGAAAGGGATCTATTACTTTTGATGGAAAGCATAATACAAATGATATTCTTTATGTCAAGGGCCTAAAGCATAATCTTCTAAGTGTTGGACAAATGTGTGACAAAGGGTATAATCTTGTGTTCAAGGACAATGGGTGTAAGATACAGAATAGCTCCAAAACCTTAATTTTTGCTGGTAAGAAGACTCATGGTAATGTTTATCATTTGAAAGGGGCTGAAAATTGTTATTTGTTGGCTATGACAGATGAAAGTTGGCTATGGCATAGAAGAATGTGTCACATTAACTTCAATAATCTAGTAAGAATAAGCACTATTCAAAATGTAAGAGACTTGCCCAAGATTATGCCACCTATCAATGCTATATGTAAAGAATGCTAGTTTGGGAAGATGACAAAGACTACCTTCAGAAGCAAAGAACAATCCTCTACCAGTTTGCTAGAGCTGGTGCATACAGACCTTTGTGGTCCTACAAGAACAAGAAATCTGCAAGGTGAAAGGTATTTTATGCTTCTTATTGATGATTTTTCAAGAATGACTTGGGTTAATTTCCTTAGAGAAAAAGAAGAAGAATTAGATAAGTTCAAAGCATTCAAAGCTATGGTTGAAAATGAGTTGGATTTGAGAATCAAGTATTTAAGGTCTGATAGAGGAGGTGGGTCTACTTCAAGTGAGTTCAATTCTTTTTGTGAAGAACATGGAATAAAGAGACATTTGTCTACTCCCCGGACTCCTCAACAAAATGGAGTGGTTGAAAGGAAGAATAGAACTGTTCAAGAAGCTACCAGAACAATGATCATGGAAGCAGACCTACCAGAAGTATACTGGGAAGAAGAAATACACACCGTTGTCTACATTCAAAACAGAGTGCAAGTCAAAGTAGAAGAAACAGAGACACCTTGTGAGATGTGGTATGGTAGAACTCCTATCAAATACTTCAAGGTTTTTGGAAGCAAATGCTACATCAGAAGAGATGAAGAAGTAGGAAAGTTTGATGCTAGATGTGATGAAGGCATATTCCTTGGGTACTCCACTAAGAGCAAGGCTTAATGGTGCTATAACAAAAGACTGAGAAAGATCATTGAAAGTGCAAATGTGAAGGTAGATGAAGACATCCAACCAGATGAATATGAGTCAGATGAAACTACTGATACAGAAAAGGTTGAAAAGGGCAAAGATAAGGAAGTTCAGATTGAAGTACAAATTACTCTGGAAGAAGAAGAAGAAGCTCAAGATGAAGATCTGGTAAGAATTCCTAAAACTCCAAGGCATGTGCAAAGAGATCATTCTGAAGATCAGATTATTGGTGACAAAAGGAAATGTGTGATGACAAGAAGTAGGATTGTAGAAGAACAAGTAAATCTCTATCTACTTTCAAAAGTGGAACCTAAAATAGTAAATGAAGCATGCAATGATGAGCATTGGGTCAAGGCAATGGAAGAAGAACTGCTACAGATTGAGAAGAACAAGACTTGAGAACTTGTCCCTAGACCTACAAACAAGAATGTGATTGGAATAAAGTGGGTTTTCTAGAACAAACTAAATGAAGTTGGAGAAGTGGTGAGAAACAACGCAAGACTTGTATGTAAAGGCTACTCCCAAGTTGAAGGAATCGATTATGAAGAGACCTATGCTCTGGTGGCAAGAATGGAAGATATCAGACTATTTTTGGCATTTGCGGCACACAAAAATTTCAAATTATATCAGATGGATGTGAAATCTACCTTTCTAAATGGTGAGATAGAAGAAGTCTACATAGAGAAACCAAATGGATTCTAGTTATCAGACAAACCAGACATGGTATGCAAGTTGAAGAAGGCCTTTTATGGATTAAAGCAAGCTCCCAGAGCTTTGTATGCAAGACTAGACAAGCATCTGTTGTAGCAGGGTTTCAGTAAAGGATCTACAGATAGTAATTTGTATATCAAGGTAAGCAAAGATCAAATCCTGATTATTGACATCTATGTAGATGATATCATATTTACTGGTGTTTAGGGGAAGATTGGATTTGTTAATGTTCTAAATTTTAGATGTTCAAATCTGCCTCTCCACTATACATTCAAGGATCTAGGTTCGAGTAACGAGCACTATCATACCCTAGGTCACTTGCAAATGTAGGGAAACTTGGATTAGAGAATTTAATTATCAATTTTCCTTCTCTTATGCCCAATTGACCATTAAACCCCTAATTATGTAAATACAACAACAAATTGATGAATAACAGAAAAAAGCTCTTATAGACAGGAGTAAAATACCAAATCACAGAGTACCTATTTTCAGGGCTCCGAAGCAGAACAGTCGACGACACTGGAGTGGGTGCCCAAGTCCAAGGTGACAGTTTCTCTATGAGATCCGGACCTCCTTCCAACACTGATGAGCCCTGTAACTTCCATTTCCTGAAACTCAGATGCGGAGGACACTAGAGTGAGCGCCCAAGTCCTGGAAGTGCTCTTGTGTCTTGCTTTTCTTCAGATCCTGAATCCTTGATGCCTGCCAATCCTTTTTGCAACTTCACTTTTCCCAAATGCAACACCTATAACCTGTAATCACAAGACCTGGTTTGGGTGTTGTGGTGTTCAGAGGCTCACCTCAGTCAAGCCCTAGAGGACACTTAAGTCTCTGAACACCATTGTCAGATAAAGAGTGCGTGCCCTTGTGAGGCAGAGGCAAAAACTAAAGGAATCAATGATGAAACCACAATATTATGTCACCTTGTAGTGAAGCTCTCATGGGAGGAAGATTCTCTTCATGCCATGAGGAAATTGATGCTCAAATCTGCAAATATCAACACACAAAGCACACAAGTCTGCTCTTTACAACACAATAGAAAGCCTTGAATCACCTTGAGAATGCCTAAAGTTCACAATGATCATCTAGTTTACAAATGAAAGCCTAAGCATACTTATATATGCAACTACAAGCACTCCTGCCAAGATTTTAAAAATCAAAACTTACTGTGTCTATAAAAGGACCTAATAATGGTCATAAAATGACACCCAAAAATTAGGACTGCCCCAAAATAGGGCAAGACTAGGGTGCGGGCGCCCAAGTCTACCCCCCATATTTTGGGTAGGGTACAGTTCAAGGGGTCCACCTAGGTCCAATTTGCCATGGAACCTAGGTCTCATTCCATTGAGATGCCAAAATATGAACTAAAATGTCCTAAATGCATACTAAAGACCCAGGAGCTAAACCTTATGAGGGAAAAGCCCCCAAGGGGACATTTTTTGACGTTACATTTAGCCCCCACTTTAATGTATGTATAAACGTGAGGCCAATACATGCATTAAAGTAAGGTCACAAACACAGCAAACACACCAAGCACGGAGATGATGCGCTGATCACATAGAAGAAAGTAATAGGCACACAAAACACGAAGAAGATAGTTATAGTCACGCAGAACATGGAGACGATAGTCAATGCATAGAAGACACATTAATGCATGGAAGACAGAAATGATATCTTTTCTTTTATTTTTCTCATATATATGAAATGCAAATGCAAGTACTAGAAAGTAAACAAACCTCCCATAATACAGGATGCAATCATTGAACAAGTCTTTAGACTGTATACGGGGCAACACACACGCAAGACACATAAAACCTCCCAAAATGTAGGATGCACTCATCGAGAAAGTCTTTAGACTGCATATGGGGCAACAAACATGCCAAACACACACACTTGAAGACACAAAGAAAACACAGCAAACAAGCGATGGATTGTACCTATTTCTAGGTCCAACACCATCTCAGGCACATTACAGGCACACACCGACGATTGCGCTTCACCACAACAATCACTAAAAACATGCTTAAGGGTTGAGTTAGTCACAGAACCGCTCCCCACCTCCATAGAGGAGTTTTGAAAATGTAACCCCACCTACATCACGGAGACGCCTTACAGTGAAAAGGAAGCATGGCATACCACCCCACCCACATCACGGAAACACCTTATAGTGAAAAGGAGGTATGATCTCAAAAGTATACAACCCCACATGCATCACGGAGATACCTTACGGTGAAAAGGAGGTATACACAATAGATAGATTGATTGATTACAAACAAACTTAGGATGCAGGAAGTACTCATCGTACTAGCCTACACCTGAGGACAAGCACATTGGTAACATCTACAACAGATAACTTACCTTATATGCCCCCACCTTAAGGTGGTTAATATCATGCATCAATATCAAGCACATTAAGGTAGGAAGAAAACACACAAGGGAACACCGACTTTTGCAAAGCCCATGCCCCCCGGAGGTGACATGTACTTATGATTGCTAAATGTTCCCACAAACACATCCCTGCAAGAAACATGTTAGTGTCTACAACATCATGATAAACAACAACATCAATGCATATGATTAACCACACAAAGAGCCAAGGTTATACAATGAATTCAGAGTTCAAGGATAACCGTGGGGCTATATCATGAAGCTCTTTGAATTGAGTACTGCTAAGGCTAGATTCAAAGGCAAACAAAGGTGCATGGAGTAGCAGTATTGTTAAGGTTTGTAAATGCAATAGAAACATCATTAATATTCACTACGTAGAAAGCACGATTGCTTCCACTAGCCAAGTGACGGAAAAAATATACAACCCCATCGTCATATTAGGAACTAAGTCCATTTGTTAATTGCTCTCGAAAGGGACACTAGGTACGCATCAGTATAAATGTTTGTCGTCATCTGCCCGCTAGGTGGAAACACTAAAGGAAAGGAAATACTAAATAAGAGAGGAGAAACAAGTGTCTTAGGGATAGTCATGTAGAAGGGTACCCCCAGGTCACCAACCACAATGCTATGTCCGTAAGACACAACACACAACAATGAAATCAGAGAGAGAGGCAATATTGAAGAATGATGATACAAATAGAAGAAGGTCACAACAGAGGCTGTCTCCTGGTATCATGGACCTTACGGGAGAATCAAGGGTCATCCCAGGAGGCCTAAACAACACATAACACATCACGGGGGAAGTACATCATGAGAGAGATAAAGGGTTAGAGATACATACCTGGTAGCACCATCATTAAGAACATACATATCTAGGATACCTCTCATGTCATTTTGATATTGTATTAAGTTTAGGACAACAAGAGGCTTTCTTTTCTTTAAAAGGATTATATCTAATACCGCTTGAGTAATGTGTTGGAGCAGATTCTATAGGTACTCAAATTCCTTGTTGATTTACACCACATCCCTTACCTACATATTCGCAATTATTATAAAGGATTTTAAATCCTCAACCATAAAGAGATGTCATTTCCTTAGAAGATGGTGAAGCCTCATAGGTATCATAATTTGTAGTATAAGTAAGGGTATTGTCTTTATTTTCAACCAAGGAAACTTTATTTTTCTAAGATGTTTCAAAAGATAGTTTAGACGAGATCGATGCGACTTTTGATGTGTTGAGGTTATTAAGTTTATATTCCCCTACATCGCAAGGATTAAAATCTAATGAACCTAAATCATCACCAACAAGTGCATTCGATGGTTGAGAGTCTTACACAACATTATTCATGGCTAGAGGCATTGATGAACCAGCTCGTAAAGTGTTTAAGTTCATATGATTGTAAACTAGTTTTTGTTTTGCAATGTGTAAGCAATTATTTGGTTCAGGATCACCATGAATAGTATGAAGTTTACCTTTGAATACAAATTTGATTGAATGATACAAGGTGGATGGAACTGTCCCCAATGCATAAATCCAAGGTCTACCAAGAATCATGTTGTAAGATATAGAATAAGGCATGACATGAATCAAGGTAGGCACAAGCACATGTCCTACTTGTATAGGTAGAGTTATAGTGCCCACAGATTTCAATCCAACATTATCAAAGCCATGAATGCTAATGTTGTTTGGTGTGATTTGTGATGTGTCAACCTTGATTTTGTGTAGTAGGTCAATGCTACAAACATTAAGAGCTAATCCATTGTCAATCATAACTCATTTTACCAATGTTATGTTTATTGTGACAAATTATAAGAGGATCATATTGGTTTTGAACTTCAATTGATGGTAATTCCTGTGGTTGAAAGAGAATATTTGTTTTTGTCGCATGCATACTATCCAATATGGCTGCTACATCATTCGGCTTAACAGAAGGTGCCACAATCACCATTTATAAAGCTTCTTAGAGCATTCCATGGTATGTAGGTGATGTTTGTATCAAGTCCCAAAGAGAGATCTTAGCCTGAGTAGCGTGAAGCTGTTCGACAAGATCATTCTCTTAACCACTTTTATGAGCAAGACGAGGTGGTGGAGGGAGCATAGGTTGAGAACATGGAAGAGAGATAGGCACATACGATACTTGGTTACTTTGTTATTACGGTTGTTGTATATGTGAGCAATCACATTGTGGTGTGGTTGTTGTAACACATTTTGAACACCTTGAACCATAATCACCGGTTTTAAGCAAGAGGGTGCACTAAGTGCCCCTCAGACAATTATTTTAGGAATATTGCTATGAAGTCTATTAATGATTATTGAATTAACATTGTTTCCCTCTTGATTGCACCTAATATCCATCCCCAAAGGATTTAATGTGAGATACCTTTTCTCATACACTAATGCTACATCTTGGCCAGGAAGAGCAGTGGGATGAGAGGAAGGTACATCAACATCATCATCATACTTTGTGGCGAAACAAGGCTTTTCACTCTCATCTTTCTCATGAGTATTCCTAGAGATGAATTTGGTTAAATCTTCTAATATCAAAGGATATGCTCCTATGAATAAAGTGAAGCTACTAAAATCATGTGTATAACAAAGTAATTGCAACTCATATGTAGAACATATAGAAGTGTCAATACCACTGATATAAGCTATGTGTTCTAGAATATGAGGATTCTCATTAGTGAAATTAGAGAAATTCTCAAAATCTAGGATATACTCATGCAAAGATTTCAGAGATGAATAACATGAAGATGCCATAATGAAATACAAAATCAGATTTTAACAATTTTCCAAGAGTATGCAAAAGACAAGTGCAAACTATATGCAAAAATGATCTTTAAATGCTTGATTTTTTGTACTTTTTCGATGCAAATATATGAAAGCAAAGGTTTTGTAAGGAAATTGATCAGGGACAAAATAATATTCTGATATCAGTTGAATACAACAATAAGATCCTTTACAACACACTTTTGATGCAAATCCAAGATAATGCCAAGTCAAAATTATAGTGAAAATATGTCGAAATAAGCACTTTTTTCACCAAAACTCAATGCAACAAAGTAAAATGAAGGGTGTTGTGAGGAAATTGATGATGGAAAAAAAATAATATCAGTAGTAACAGATTCTTGGTGCCAAAATACCCAACACAACATGCTTTTAGAGCCACTTAAGGTCAAATCCTAGTGAAAAATATAGCAAAAATAAGCTATTTTTCACGGTTTTTCAATTCCAAGACCTAGAAAAAGGGGTGTTGTAATAATTTTCAGGGGGTGAAGCAAATAAAATCAATAATATCAGTCACCTCAATCCATAAAATTGATCACAACACGCTAGGAGTGCAAACTAGGTCAAACCCTAGGGCAAAAATAGCTAAAATATGTAGTTTTTCACCAAATTTTCAATACAAGAGCCCGTTAAAAGGGTGTTGTGAAGATTTTTAGGAGGATAAGAAAATTATTACCCTGATAGTATCCAATTAATGCAAAAATACCCTTCACAACATGCCTATGGTGCTGGTTTATAGAGTTAATAAGGCCAATTTTAGTGAAAATCATTGTTTTTAAAGCCCTAGGTTCGAGATCTTGGGACAAAATGCTATGAGAAAGTTTTGAAGTCTGATTTATGAAGGGAATTAAACAATATCAGATCTGAAAATGATTTTCAAGCTTGAACGTGCAAAATGCCCATGCAAATTTAATGAAAATGCATTAAAATTCTTTGTTTTTTGTTGAAATTTTATATGCAAAAAAGCAAATATTTAAATCTAAATGCAAATTTACACCAAAATACAAGACTAAATCCAAGTGAAAATTTTAATGAGCCTCTAAAATCAGTAGAAAAATCTGAGAAAATATTTTGCCTACTAACCCTAGATTTTGGAATTACTAGGTTTAATGAAAATTGTCAAAATTTCTACAAAAGCCTAGCAAATTAACGATAAAAATGCAATGCAAATTTATGAATTTTTGTGTTTTTATGTAGTTTATATCAGATCTGATGTAAAATCATGAATTAGGAAAATTTAGAAAGAATTGATGCAATTTAGTAAGCCAAACAATGCAATTTTTTGAATTTTTGAATTTTTCAATTTTTTTTGAATTTTTCTCAATGCAATAAAATGAATGACTATATGAATGAATGAATGAAATCCAAATCTGAAGACACACACTTAGCAAGTTGAAATTTAAGTCCAAAAACACGCGTTCACCAAAATATTTAGGGGAAAATTGGATTTGTTAATGTTCTAGATTTTAGATGTTTAAATCTGCCTCTCCACTATACATTCAAGGATCTAGGGTCGAGTGATGAGCACTATCATACCCTAGGTCACTTAAAAATGTAGGGAAACTTAGATTAGGGAATTTAATTATCAATTTTCCTTCTCGTATGTCCAATTGACCATTAAAACCCTAATTATGCAAATACGACAACAAATTGATGAATAACAAAAAAAAGCTCTTACAGACAGGAGTAAAATACCAAATCACAGAGTACCTATTTTTGGGGCTCCGAAGTGGAACAGTCAGGGACACTGGAGTGGGTGTCCAAGTCCAAGGTGCCAATTTCTCTATGGGATCCGGACCTCCTTCTGACACTGATTAGCCTTGTAACTTTTGTTCCCTGAAACTCAGAAGCGGAGGACACTAGAGCGAGTGCCCAAGTCCTAGAAGTGCTCATGTTTCCTACTTTTCTTCAGATCCTGAATCCTTGATGCCTTCCAATCCTTCCTGCAACTTCACTTTTCCCAAATGCGACACCTGTAACCTACAATCACAAGACTTGGTTTGGGGGTTGTGGTGTTTAGAGGCTTGCCTCAGTCAAGCCCCGGAGGACACTTAAGTCTCTAAACACTGTTGTTAGATAAAGAGTACGTGCTCTTGTGAGGTAGAGGCAAAAACCAAAGGAAACAATGATGAAAACACAATATTATGTCACCTTGTAGTGAATATCTCATGGGAGAAAGATTCTCTTCATGCCATGAGGAAATTGATGCTCAAATCTGCAAATATCAACACGCAAAACACACAAGTCTACCCTTTGCAGCACAATAGAAAGCCTTGAATCACCTTGAGAATGCCTAAAGTTCACAACGATCATCTAGTTTACAAATGAATGCCTGAGCATGCTTATATATGCAACTACAAGCACTCCCGCCAAGATTTTAAAAATCAAAACTTACCATGTCGGCAAAAGGACCTAATAACTGTCATAAACTGACACCCAAAAATTAGGGCTGCCCCAAAATAGGGCAGGGCTAGGGCACAGGCACCCAAGTCCAACCCCCCTATTTTGGGCAGGGTACAACTCAAGGTCAAATTTGCCATGGAACCTAGGTCTCATTCCATCGGGATGCCAAAATATGAACTAAAATGTCCTAAATGCATACTAAAGACCTAAGAGCTAAACCTTATGAGGGAAAAGCCCCCAAGGGGACATTTTTAGACGTTACATTTAGCCCCCACTTTAATGTATGTATAAACATGAGGCCAATACATGCATTAAAGTAAGGTCACAAACACAGCAAACACACCAAGCAAGAAGAAGACATGCCGATCACATAGAAGACAGTAATGGGCATGCAAAACATGGAGAAGACAGTTACAGTCACGCAGAACACGGAGAAGATAGTCAATGCATAGAAGACACATTAATGCATGGAAGACAGAAATGATATCTTTTCTTTTCTTTTTCTCATATATATGAAATGCAAATGCAAGTACTGGAAAGTAAACAAACCTCCCATAATACGAGATGCACTCATCGAGCAAGTATTTAGACTATATATGGGGAAACACACACGCAAGACATGGAAAACCTCTCAAAATGGAGGATGCACTCATCAAGCAAGTCTTTAGACTGCATATGGGGAAACAAACATGCCAAACAAAATAAGCACGCCAAACACACAAACTTGAATACATGGAGAAAACATGGCAAGCAAGCGATGGAGTGTACCTATTTCTAGGTCCAACACCATCTCAGGCACATTATAGACACACATCGACAATTGTGTTTCACCACAACAATCGCCGAAAACACGCTTAAGGGTTGAGTTAGTCACAGAACCATTCCCCGCCTCTGCAGAGGACTTTTGAAAATGCAACCCCACCTGCATCATGGAGATGCCTTACAGTGAAAATGAAGCATGGCATACCACCCCACCCACGTCACAGAGATGCCTTACATTGAAAATGATATATGAGCTCAAAATTATACAACCCCACCTACATCACGAAGACACCTTACGATGAAAAGGAGGTATACGCAATAGATAGATTGATTGTTGCAAACAAACTCAGGATGTAGGAAGTACTCATCGTACTAGCCTACACCTGAGGGAAAGCACATTGCTAACATCTACAACAAACATCTTACCTTATATGCCCCCACCTTAAGGTGGTTGATATCATGCATCGATATCAAGCACGTTAAGGCATGAAGAAAACACACAAGGGAACACTGACTTTCGCAAAGCCCATGCCCCCCGGAGGTGACATGTACTTACGATCACCAAATGTTCCCACAAACACATCCCTGCAAGAAACATGTTAGTGCCTACAACATCATGATAAACAACAACATCAATGCATATGATTAACCACACAAAGAGCCAAGTTTATACAACAAATTCAAAGTTTGAGGATAACCGTGGGGCTATATCACAAAGCTCTCTGAATTGAGTACTGCCAAGGCCAAATTCAAAGGCAAACAAAGGTGCATGGAGTAGCAGTATTGTTAAGGTTTGTAAATGCGATAGAAACATCATTAATATTCACTACGCGAAAGCACGAGTGCTTACACTAGCCAAGTGTCGGATAAAATATACAACCCCATCATCATATTAGGAACTAAGTCTATTTGTTGATTGCTCTCGAAAGGGCCACTAGGTCCGCATCAATATAAATGTTTTTCGTCATCCGCCCACTAGGTGGAAACACTAGAGGAAAGGAAATAATAAATAAAAGAGGAGAAACAAGTGTCTTAGGGACAGTCACATAGGAGGGTGCCCCTAGGTCACCAACCATAACGCTATGTCCGTAAGACACAACACACAACAATGAAATCAGAGAGAGGCAATATAGAAGAATGATGATACAAATAGAAGAAAGTCACAACAGAGGCTGTCTCCTAGTATCATGGACCTTACGGGAGAATCAAGGGTCATCCCAGAATGCCTAAACAACACATAACACATCACGGGGGAAGCACATCCATAGAGAGATAAAGGGTTAGAGATACTTACCGAGTAGCACCATCGTTAAGAACATACATAGCTAGGATACCTCTCATGTCGTTTTGATATTGTATTAAGTTTAGGACAACAAGAGGCTTTCTTTTCTTTAAAAGGATTATATCCAATACCGCTTGAGTAATGTGTTCGAGTAAATTCTATAGGTACTCTAATTCCTTGTTGATTTACAACACATCCCTTACCTACATATTCATAATTATTATAAAGGATTTTAAATCCTCGACCATAAAGAGATGTCATTTTCTTAGAAGATGGTGAACCCTCATAAGTATCATAATTTGTAGTATAAGTAAGGGTATTGTCTTTATTTTCAACCAAGGAAACTTTGTTTTTCTGAGATATTTCAAAAGATGGTTTAGATGAGATCGATGCAACTTTTGATGTGTTGAGGTTATTAAGTTTATATTCCCCTACATCGCAAGGATTAAAATCTAATGAACCCAAATCATCACCAACAAGTGCATTCGATGGTTGAGAGTATTACACAACATTATTCATGGCTAGAGGCATTGATGAACCAGATCGTAAAGTGTTTAAGTTCATATGATTGTAAACTAGTTTTTGTTTTGCAATGTGTAAGCAGTTATCTAGTTCAAGATCGGCATGAATAGTATGAAGTTTAACTTTAAATACAAATTTGATTGAATGATGCAAGGTGGATGGAACTGTCCCCAATGCATGAATCCAAGGTCTACCAAGAATCATGTTATAAGATAAAGAACAAGGCATGACATGAATCAGGGTAGGCACAAGCACAAGTCCTACTTGTATAGGTAGAGTTATAGTGCCCACAGATTGTCATCCAACATTATCAAAGCCACGAATGCTAATGTTGTTTGGTGTGATTTGTGATGTTTCAACGTTTATTTTGTGTAGTAGGTCAATGCTACAAACATTAAGAGTTGATCCATTGTCAATCATAACTCATTTTACCAACATTTTGTTTATTGTGACAAAGATTATAAGAGGATCATATTGGTTTTGAACTTCAATTGACGGTAATTCCTGTGGTTGAAAGAGAATACTTGTTTTTGTCTCATGCATACTATCCAATACGGATGCTACATCATTCAGCTTAACAACAGGTGGCACAATCACCTTTTGTAAATCTTCTTGGAGTATTCCATGGTATGTAGGTGATGTTTGTATCAAGTCCCAAAGAGAGATCTTAGCCTAGGTAGTGTGAAGCTATTCGACAAGATCATACTCTTGACCACTTTTATGAGTAAGACGAGGTGGTGGAGGGAGCATAGGTTGAGAACATAGAAGAGAGACAGGCACATGCGGTGCTTGGTTACTTTGCTTGTTATTACGGTTGTTGTATGTGTGAGAAATCACATTTTGGTGTGGTTGTTGTAACACATTTTGAACACCTTGAACCATAATCACCAGTTTTAAGCAAGAGGGTGCACTAAGTGCCCCTCAGACAATCATTTTAAGAATATTGCTATGAAGTCTATTAACAATTATTGAATTGACATTGTTTCCCTCTGGATTGCACCTAATATCCATCCCCAAAGGATTTAATGTGAGAGACCTTTTCTCATCCACTAATGCTACATCTTGGCTAGGGAGAGTAGTGGGATGAGAGGAAGGTACATCAACATCATCATCATACTTTGTGGCAGAAAAGGGCTTTGCACTCTCATCTTTCTCATGAGTATTCCTAGAGATGAATTTGGTTAAATCTTCTAATATCAAAGGATATGATCCTATGAGTAAAGTGAAGCTACTAAAATAATGTGTATAATGAAGTAATTGCAACTCATATGTAGAACATATAGAAGTGTCAATACCACTGATATAAGCTGTGTTCTAGAATATGAGGATTCTCATTAGTGAAATTAGAGAAATTCTCAAAATCTAGGATATACTCATGCAAAGATTTCAGAGATGAATAACATGAAGATGCCATAATGAAATGCAAAATCAGATTTTAAAAATTTTCCAAGAGTATGCAAAAGACAAGTGCAAACTATATGCAAAAATGATCTTTAAATGCTTGATTTTTTGTACTTTTTCGATGCAAATATATGAAAGAAAAGGTGTTGCAAAGAAATTGATCAGGGGCATCAAATAATATGTCTGATATTAGTCTAATATAGCAATAAGATCCTTTACAACACAATTTTGATGCAAATCCAAGATAATGCCAAGTCAAAATTATAGTGAAAATATGTCAAAATAGGCACTTTTTTCACCAAAACTCAATGTAAAAAGGTAAAATAAAGGGTGTTGTGAGGAAAGTGATGATGAATAGAATTAATATCAGTATTAACAGCTTCTTGGTTCCAAAATACCCAACACAACACGCTTTAGAGCCACTTAAGGTCAAATCCTAGTGAAAAATATAGCAAAAATAAGCTATTTTTCACGGTTTTTTAATTCCAAGACCTAGCAAAAGGGGTGTTGTAATGATTTTCAGGAGGTGAAGCAAATAAAATCAATAATATTAGTCACCTCAAGCCATAAAATTGATCACAACACGCTTGGAGTGAAAACTAGGTCAAACCATAGGGTAAAAACAACCAAAATATGTAGTTTTTCACTGAATTTTCAATACAAGAGCCCATTAAAAGGGTGTTGTGAAGATTTTTAGGAGAGGAAGAAAATGATTACCCTGGTAAAATCCAATTAATGCAAAAATACCCTTCACAACATGCCTATGGTGCAATTTTATAGAGTCGATAAGGCCAATTTCAGTGAAAATCGTTGTTTTTGAAGCCCTAGGTTTGAGATCTTGGGAAAAAATGCTATGCGAATGTTTTAAAGTCTGATTTATGATGGGAATTAAATAATCTCAGATCTGAAAATTATTTTCAAGCTTGAACAAGCAAAATGCCCATGCAAATTTAATGAAAATGCATTAAAATTGCTTGTTTTTTGTTGAAATTTTCTATGCAAAAATGCAAATTTACACCAAAATGCAAGACTACAGCCAAATGCAAACTTTAATGAGCCTCTAAAATTGATAGAAAAATCTGAGAAAAGATTTTTCCTACTAACCCTAGATTTTGGAATTACTAGGTTTAATGAAAATTGTCAAAATTTCTACAAAAGCCTAGCAAATTAATGATAAAAATGCAATGCAAATTTATGAATTTTTGTGTTTTTATGTAGTTTATATCAAATTTGATGCAAAAATCATGAATTAGGAAAATTTAGAAAGAATTGATGCAATTTAGTAAGCCAAACAATGCAATTTTTTGAATTTTTCAAATGTTTCAATTTTTTTGAATTTTTCTCAATGCAATAAAATGAATAACTATATGAATGAATGAAATCAATACAAATCTAAAGACACGCGTTCAGAAAGTTGCAATTTAAGTCTAAAAACATGGGTTCACCAAAATGTTTAGGGGAAAATTGGATTTGTTAATGTTCTAGATTATAGATGTTTAAATCCACCTCTCCACTATACATTCAAGGATCTAGGGTTGAGTGACGAGCACTATCATACCCTAGGTCACTTGCAAATGTAGGAAAACTTGGATTAGGAAATTTAATTATCAATTTTCCTTCTCTTATGCCCAATTGACCATTAAACCCCTAATTATGCAAATACGGCAACAAATTAATGAATAACGGAAAAAAGCTCTTACAGACAGGAGTAAAATACCAAATCACAAAGTACTTGTTTTCGAGGCTCTGAAGTGGAATAGTCAGGGACACTGGAGTGGGTTCCCAAGTCCAAGGTACTAGTTTCTTCACAGGATCTAGACCTCCTTCTGACACTGATCAGCCTTGTAACTTTTATTTCCCGAAACTCGAATGTGAAGGACACTAGAGCCAGCACCCAAGTCCTGGAAGTGCTCCTGTGTCCTACTTTTCTTCAAATCTCAAATCCTTGATGTCTGCCAATCCTTTCTACAACTTCACTTTTCCCAAATGCGACACCTGTAACATGCAATCACAAGACTTGGTTTGGGGGTTGTGGTGTTTAGAGGCTTGCCTCAGTCAAGTCCCGGAGGACATTTAAGTTTCCAAACACTGTTGTCAGATAAAGAGTGCATGCCCTTGTGAGGTAGAGGCAAAAACTAAAGGAATCAATGATGAAAACATAATATTATGTCACCTTGTAGTGAAGCTCTCATGGGAGGAAGATGCTCTTCATGCCATGAAGAAATTGTTGCTCAAATCTACAAATATCAACACACAAGTCTGCTCTTTGCAACACAATAAAAAGCCTTGAATCAACTTGAGAATGCCTAAAGTTCACAATGATCATCTAGTTTACAAATGAATGCCTAAGCATGCTTATATATGCAACTACAAGCACTTCGGCCAAGATTTTAAAAATTAAAACTTACCATGTCAGCAAAAGGACCTAATAACGGTCATAAACTGACACCCAAAAATTAGGGATGCTCCAAAATAGGGCAGGACTAGGGCGTGAGTGCCTAAGTCCATCCCCCTATTTTGGGTGAGTTACTATTCAAGGGGTCCACCTAGGTCCAATTTGCCATGGAACCTAGGTCTCATTCCATCGAGATGCCAAAATATGAACTAAAATGTCCTAAATGCATACTAAAGACATGGGAGCTAAACCTTATGAGGGAAAAGCCCCCAAGGGGACATTTTCTGACATTACAGGTAGAAATGAAGAAATGTGCAAGAATTTTGCAAATGAAATGCAAAAAGAATTTGAGATGTCTGTGTGTGGTGAGATGAACTTCTTTCTTGGACTACAAATCAAACAGACAGACAAAGGCATTTTCATTTCTCAATCAAAGTATGTCAGGGAATTGTTGAAGAAGTTTGGAATGGAGGATTCCAAACTGGTATATACTCCTATGGTTACTAGTTGTAAACTAAGCATGAATGAAGAATCTTCGAAGGTAGATTAAAGCAAGTATAGATCAATGATTGGAGGACTACTTTACCTAATTTCTACTAGACTAGATATCATGCATGTAGTCTATCTTGTAGCCAGATTTCAATCAGATCCCAGAGAATCACATATGATGGCAGTAAAGGGGATATTCAGGTATATGAAGGGAACTTCTAATCACGGCATGTAGTATCCTAAGAACAATGATTTTCCTTTAAGTACCTATACATATGTAAATTGGGCTGGATGTGCTGATGACAGGAAAAGCACAAGTGGAGGTACATTCTTCCTTGGAGATAGGGTAGTCTCCTAGCATAGTAAGAAACAAGAATCAGTCTCCTTGTCTACTGCAAAACCAGAATATATTGTTTCTATATCATGTTGTTGTGAGGCTGATTTATTTTACTTCCCTATTTTGATTGTTTTCCATTATAGTTGGTGGCATTATCAGACTTTTAGAGACTATTGATTTTCATTATGCAGATTTAGACTATATCTCCTAATTTTTTAATTAGCATTGATTAGTCATGTGGTTATTTGATTTGGATCATATATTGATGCTATGATGATGATAGATATGTGAGATACATTAGATGATGATTATTTATGTTTTTATGAGTTCATTATGTGGTATTATTATTTGATGATGATTATGAGACATTAGATAGAAAATGCAATTTTAAATCTTAAATTATGTTATGAGTGATTAATGTTGTATGCAATGATACGACTTTAATTTTTGTTGCTTTGGCTATGATTTATCTATGATGTGATTGACCACTTTATCTAGTGCACAGGTTATATTCCCAGGCCACAAGAAATCGGAGGTAGTTCTCACACTTATGTAATTCCCTATAAAATTGATCCATTCCCAAGAGGGATGAAGATCATGTTTGATCGAATGATGTTTCTGTACATGCTTGATTTATTTATTTGGCCTAGTTTGACCTTTTTAAATTGATTTATATCATGTGTTGTAAATTTATGTTTTGATTTACACCATTTGGTGTTATTTTATTTATGAGCCATTTAAAGTGATTTTATACCTCCCTAGGTGTTTATTAGAGTTCCAAACTTACCCTAGGTGGTAATCCTAGGGTCTAGGGTCCATTTGGACTTACTAAACCCTAGGGTAACTCACATCTAGTCACTCTAAACTTGGGTTTAGTAAATGTGACGAAATTTGAAAATGGCTCAGGGTGGGAGATGAGTCATGCTTTGGGAAAGACCCATCTCCCTTCCTAAAGCTTAAGGATTCCTCCACCAAGAAGACTTGGGAGGTCTTCAAGACCCCCAAGTGTGTGGGATCTCCCTCCAAGGCTCTCACACATGTGTGAAAGCATATTGGAGGGAGATGGCTCTTCGAGAATAAGAGGATGCCATGTGGCATCCCTTATCCTCATGGAGTCTTGAGGAGAGTTTCCACCTCTCCACTTGGTCTCTCACACATGTGTGAGAGCACAAGTGGATAAGGTGAGGGTTTGAATGGATTAGAGGGTGACACTTGTCACCCTCACACTCCTTCTCCCTTGCAAGTGGCATGGGATGAGGAAGGAGAAGGTGACAAGTGTCACCTTCTTATTCCTCAAGGCAAATTTTGGAGGCCTATTTTATCTCCTCTTGGAGAGGAGTTGGGGATTCTTTTTTTGAAATTTCTTTCTATCTTTGGAGGTTTTGGGAAGTGTTGGAGGAATTTTTGAGGCTCGGAGACTTGTAGAAGCTTGGAGCTCTTCTTCAAACATGCTTCCATTGTAGGGATTTTGAAGGTAAGCTCCATGGCAATACCCATTTCCCTATGCATGTTTTTTACTTTAGTGTATGTGTTTGAAAAATTATGTTGGTTGTTATTTTTATTTTTGTGTGGGTTGGGTGTTGGTGAGAGAATCTCCATTGGAGAAAAGGCTCAACTCATATGGGGTGGGGGAGAGTGAACCTCCTCGAGGTCATCTCCTTGTGTTGTTCTATTTATAGCCTTGAGGGCATTCTATGGAGTTTGGGAGCATTTTGTTTTGGCATGAGTGCCATAGTGATTCTTTGAGTATTGTGGAGAAATGATGTTGGCTTGAGGCCTTGAGTTATTGTGATTTTTGGAGTTCTTGAAATGACCTCTTGAGTTGAGGGGTCCACTCCCCTACCCCCTCCAAACTCATTTTATTGAGTTTTGTTATGTGCAAATCCTTGGGAGTAATTTTTGTGTGTTTGGTGATTTCATTGTTGTGATGTGATTGTGAAACCGTGTGATTTCTACCTCCTTAGCTCGGGGGTGACCCACTAGCGGGTCTATGGTTGGGAGGAGGGCGATTTGCATGGCCTTGGTTCCCCATTTTGTGTTTGTAGTATTGCAGGTTTTTATTGGAGAAATAGAGCTTTGGAGAAGTCCATTTTTTATCTTATTTGCCTTATTTTAGATGGTTGTTTGTGAGCCATGGCCTTGGAGGCCTTAATGTTTGGGGTTGTAAAGTTATTACTCCCTATTGTATTTGATGTTGTAAGGAAATTTTAATGTGAGTTACTCTTTATTATATATTCAAAACATAGGTTCATTATGTTATGTTGTTGTGTTTAAGTGTTTATAGAAAGTTGCCAAAGAAAATATAAATTTCCTATTATGTATTTCAATGAAAATATATGTTTATTAACTTGTGCTTATTTGGTTATTGAAAAGTTTGACAAAAGGAAACATAGTTTGTTGTTTTTCTTTTATTCAAGAAATTATATATGTTGTAGTTTGAAATTGTTGTATACTGAAATAGAAAAGCAAAAAAATTAGTGTTGTTGAAATGGGCTTAAAAAACAAAATAAGTTGCTGTTCAAACTATTTTTCATGTTCCCAGAAAATAGAAATAGGACTGTAAATTTATTTGCTATGGAAAAGTTAGTATAGGGAGGATATTGATTTCAAAATGAAAATATTTGGTTGTCTTAATCAGTTTTTTGTCAAAAGGAAAGAGAAGAAATAGTAACTTTTGTTCATCTATTTTGCAAAAAAAGAAATATGCATATTACTGGTTGTCTTATGATGCAAGGCTAGTTTTTATATTTCTTGTCATAATTATGAAAATATATATATATATATATATATATATAACAAATATATATATTTATATTTATTGAACACACTTTTATCCTACTATGAAATTGAAATGAACAATGTATATACATCACTCTGTGTGTGTGTATATATATATATGCTATTAACTTTTTATACATCTCATAAACCAAATAATATTAAATCTTCTATTGCTGATATAGAGTGACTATGTGAGAGCGAGGGATCCAGCCAAACCTATGAGGGTTTTCGTTGCTTCATAAATGTTTTAGTTTTTTTTTTTTTAAGTTAAGGAGGTGGGCTGGGGGAACGGCGTCCCCTAGACCCACGCTGCCATCAACAAAAAAGAAATGGTGAGGGTCGATCCCCCCACCCATCTTCCACTATGTAGTGGGGGGTATGTGGGAGGACCGCCCCCCACCCCTCCCCATTTCCTTGAACTTTAACAAGCGATGGCAACGTGAACACTTCGAGCCGTCGGCCCTACTATCAACACGGCTCCTCCTCCTTTGCTCAAAGGCCATTTTGGCCATTGATAAATCTACCTATATATCATTTTTAAATCTAAAAATCAATGGAATATATATATACATGAATATATACATTTTAAAAAATATATATTATATAAAAAATAACAACAAAATGAAACCCTATTGTATATATTCAATAACAATATACCTTTGTTAGGTGTTTGCATGACTCCCAAGCCATTGTTGAAGAAACCTTCAACTTGCAACAAAAATGGAGGCAAGAGAGAAAATAAAATAAAAAGAGAACAAAAGAACAAGATAGGGTTTGCCTTAAGGAAATAATAAAATAAGATTAGGGCATCTCTTGTAGAAAACAATAAAATATTTAAATAGGGTTTAGTTGGAGGATGTGTAGGAAAATAGAAGTTTTATTTCTTTTATTTATTTCTTTTCTTCCCATGTGGATGGGAATTTAAACTTCCCTCTCTTTTGCCTTTTTATCTTTTTGATTTATTTTTGCCTTCCCTTGAGTTTTAATTTCTTTTTATTTTTTTATATTGTTGAGGGGTTGGATTTTATTTTAGTGGGAATGGGTTTGCTTTTATTTATTGGAAATCCTTATCCCTTGTCTTATATTTTATTTTGGACATCCTCATCATTTATTTTCTTGTGGTTTTTTAATTTAATTTATTGGAGAAACCTTCTAATTGATTTTATTTTTAATTTTAATCGGTTTTATTCTAGAAGGGATGTTTTAAATTATTATGTTTTATTCTTGTAACTTAAGTTATTTAATAAATGTAAATGTCGCGATTATATTTATTAAATGACTTAATTATTGATTTTTTTTTAGTCATTTATTTAAATTCAAATTTTATATTTTGAGTGGTGAATTTTAGTTTGACCTTGGAATTATTTAATTTATTCTTATACTTTATTTATTTAATTTTTTGCCTGAATTATTGTCATGGGGAATTCTTTTAATTTATTTATTTCAATTATTATTAATGCGTTATGCTGTCGAATTTTTCCTAGAATTTAGGATTTGATTTTTATGGCATTTTTGTGTGACTTTCATTTAATCACTCCATTTCATCACGCAACCATCATACCTTTGGATGTATTTTTATATTCAAGTTTATTCAATTTTAATTATGCATTAGAATTATGATTTGATTTTGATTCAATCGAAATCATCTCACTCACCTAGGCTACTTAGGGCTCTAAATTTAACCAATTCTAACCCTAGTAGCGACGCTCATCGCGTCGCATAACCCCCTAGTTGACTATCATCACGCAAGGGATTACGTAGGTAGATGCTCTACCCCGAACATCAATTGACATGTTTACACCTTATGTGTATTGCCACCGAGCATGCTGACGCGTGCGAGGGGGTTTCTAGGGACACGTGGAAAAATTTTTGATATTTTGTGTCATGACCACATGTCAAATGTGGACATGACACGTGTGTTGCATGTCATGACCGCATGGGAAATGTGGGCATGACATTTGGTATCAGAGCCCAAGTTTAAGTACTGGGTTTGTTTGGACACATTATTATTTCTGTAATTTTGATTAATTTGTGAATACCTTGTTTTTGTAGGATGCCTCCCTGATGAGTTAGGCGAGAGCATTCACACCACACTAAGTCCACCGAGGTGCACAATGATTCTTTAGCCAAGTGTCAGGCACCGCCGGCACCACAGGCCCTACCTATACCAGATATTGGGCCACAGATCTTATAGGTACTTTAGGTAGTATTGGATAGGCTACCACCGGCTGCAGTTGTGCCGTGCATAGAGCCATGTGTTGAGCCCTGTGTTGATCCATGAGAGGAGCCATGTGTGGAGACATGAGCAGAGTCACGTGTGGAGCCACGATTGGAGCCCTGTGTCAAGCCACGAGAGGCACCATGTGTAGAGCCATATGTTGAGGTACCAGATACGATGATAGAGGAGGTTAGATTGGCCTATAGGGCCTGTAGAAAGAGCCCTCCACGTCATGCTAGGCATGAGGAGGCAATGCGAGTGGAGCAGATTTATCACAAGCCTTATGATTTTTATGTGGATGAGCCTATCTGAGGGCACCAAGATCGAGGAGACCCTATCAAGGATTTGTTGAGGCTGAATCCACCTACATTCACTGGGACCACAGAGGGAGCTGAAGCTGAGGCTTGGTTCATCAGTCTAGACAGATGCTTCGTGTTGCATCCTTACGAGGGCAACATGAAGGCATGTGTGGTAGTCCACCTGTTGCGAGATGCAGTAGCTACTTGGTGGCACACTAAGGAGTGCAAGCGCCATCTATTATTTGACACTCACATGGGAGACTTTCATTGAGTGCTTCAATGTGCGATATTCATCAGATCACTACAGGTAGCATCGTATAGACAAGTTTCACGACCTTCAGCAGAGAGGACTTACTATTGCTCAGTATGACGCCAGGTTCACTGAGTTGTCTTGATATGCGGAGTACCTCCATGATGAGAAACTCCTAGTTTATAAGTTTATCAGAGGGTTGAACTATAGCATACCAGGGCCTGTAGCATGGCAGACCCCCAAATATTGAGTGATGCTATCAAGAAGGCATACATAGCTGAGGAGATACAGGGATGAGGGCAGAGTTCATGCCCTTAGTTTCAGGATCGTGGGTAGCAGCAGTATCAGTAGAGTTACCGTACACCACTGCCACCACCTTAGAGAGGAGGATTTAGTTCCACATCCTTACCTCCTAGGCCTCCACCATAGCAATAGCTACAGCAGAAGCAAAGATCCAGGCCACAGCAGAGGGCACACAGGGGCCATAATCAAGGTTGGCAGCAACAGGGCCTACGTAGAGATCAGAGGTAGCAGGGACCACCTGCGGGACCCGCGAGGTCACAACAGTCCTACAAGAGTTCATAGGGGTCCACAGGTTGTTCTGGATAGCAGCAGTTAGGTAGGACTCAGACTAGATAGGTACAGGCTTGGAGCCCATGCTATGTTTGTGGTGGAGTAAGCCATCTAGCCAGAGAGTGCCCACAGGGCTTTACAGTAGGGGGACAGCCTCGTGCAGGAGGATCAAAGCAGACGGTTGGAGATGTAGGTAGGTCCCACCATATGTTCGCAGCAGTTGATAATCGCTAGGCTGATTTTCAGGCATTAGTGATTGAGACATCAGGTATGATAGGGGGTGTCCCCATTTCTATTCTTTTTTACTCTGGCACCACTGACTCTTTCATATCTCCATCATTAGTGGAGTGTTGCAGGCTAGTGGCCTCTAGGCAGGGCGATAGGTGGGAGGTTGAGTTGGCCTTAGGGGCCAAGATGATAGTAGATGCCTTAGTCCACGACTGTGAGATACCTTTGGGACCCTTTACTACAATATGTGACCTTAGGGTTATGACATTAGGATCCTACAGTGTGGTTTTAGGTATGGACTAGCTTGCGGATCATAGAGCTAAGCTAGATTGTTGCCAAAAGGTGATCAGTTGCTTAGACGATCATGGTACATTAGTTGAGATAGTGGGCATTCAGAAGCCCACAACAGTTCATATTATATCCACTCAGCATCTTAAGTGTTACATGCAGAAGGGATGCCAGATGTTTTCCATTACAGTTAGTGACAGATCAGAGGACAAGCTTGAGGCATCATTAGATGACCATCCCATCTTGAGAGAGTTTGCCGATGTGTTTCTAGCAGAGTTGTCAGGGATGCCACCCCATCATGAGGTAGACTTTCATATTGATTTAGTACCGAGTGCCGAGCCAATGTCTCATGCACCCTACAGGATGACCACTCATGAGCTCATAGAGCTCAAGTTGCAGCTTGAGGGCTTGCTTGAGAAGGGGCACATCTGACCAAGCGTTTCACCTTGGGGCACTCTAGTCATCTTCGTGAAGAAGACGGATGTGTCTCTTCATTTATGCATGGATTATAGGCAGTTGAATAAGGTGATGGTGAAGAACCATTACCCTTTGTCTAGGATTGATGATCTCTTCAATTAGATGCAGGGAGCCAGGGTGTTCTCTAAGATTGACCTGAAGTCTAGCTACCATCAGTTGTGTATCACAGAGGCAGACATCCATAAGATTGCCTTCCAGACTTGATATGGCCACTATGAGTTCATAGTGGTTTGCTTCAGTTTGACGAACACCCCTGCAGTGTTCATGAGTCTCATGAACGGGGTGTTCCATACCTACTTGGATCAGTTCATGATTATTTTCCTCGATGACATATTGATCTATTCATTGACCAAGGAGGAGCATGAGGAGCACCTACGTCAAGTTTTGCAGTGTTTGAGGGAGCAGAATCTTTATGGGAACCTGGCGAAGTGTGTATTTTTTAGGACAGAGGTATAGTATTTGGGGCACATCCTATCTGGAGATGGAATCTCTGTAGATCCATCGAAGATCAGGGCTATTAGAGATTGGCCAGCACCCACCAGTGTGACAAAGGTTAGGATTTTTATGGGGTTAGCTGGTTATTACTGTAGATTTGTTGAGGGTTTCTCTCAGATAGCACACCCCATCACTTCCATTTAGTGGAAAGGGAAGAGTTTCTTTTAGACTGAGCAGTGTGAGAGGGCCTTTGGGGTTCTCAAGGAGCATCTTACCAACACTCCCATCTTAGCGGTTCCTAATCCAGTAGTAGATTTTATGGTTTGCACAGATGCATCACTTGAGGGTTTGGGAGCTATACTTATGCAGGGTGGTAGAGCGATCGCGTATGAATCACGAAAGCTCAAGACCCATGAGCTGAACTACCCCACTCATGAATTGGAGCTCGCAACAGTGGTTCATGCTCTAGTTCATTGGAGACATTTCTTATTGGGTCATCACTTTGAGCTTCATTCAGATCATCACAGCCTTCAGTACATATTCACACAGCTGAATCTGAACACCCGTCAGCAGCATTGGATGGAGTTTCTTTATGAGTACAACTTTGATGTCTACTACATCAAAGGGAAGGAGAACATGGTTTATGACACATTGAGTCAGAGGCACAACGAGATCCTGACCTTGACTCTAAGTGTGGACTTGAGAGGACGCATTATTCAGCATCTACCTGAGGATGAGTAGTTTCTTGAGGTGCAACAAGAGATCCAGTCACAGAGGGCCTTGGTGGGCAAGTTTTCAGGATACTCACTTGAGGCAGATGGGTTACTTCATCATCGACAACGCATCTATGTACCTCGCGTAGGTGACCTACATTCAGTAGTGTTATCAAAGGCTCACAAAGCACCATATGTAGCACATCCAGGGGTGAAGAAGATGCATGCTGACTTACGACAATTGTACCATTGGGCAGGTATGAGACGGGATATTACAGAGTTTATTGGTCGATGCCTTGAGTGCCAGAGGGTCAAGGTTGAGCATCAGCGTCCAACCGGTCTTTTATACCCTCACGAGATACCTGAGTGGAAATGGGACACCATTTCCATGGATTTCATTGTTGGCCTTCCTATGTCTTCTCGCCGCCATGATGCCATCATGGTGACAGTTGACAAGTTGACCAAGGTGGCACACTTCTTACCTGTATGCATGACGTATAATGCACCAGCAATGGCAAGAGTATTCTTAGATGACATTGTGAGATTACATGGGGTACCTCGCCACATCATTTTTGATAGGGATCCAGTGTTCACTTCTGTCTTTCAGAGGGCTTTGCAGTAGGCGTTGGGCACACAGCTCAACTTTAGTTCTTCTTATCACCCTGAGACAAATGGACATATAGAGTAGGGGAATCAAGTGTTGGAGGACATGCTCCATATGTATGTTATGGACCATCAGTCTAGATGGGAGGAGTATTTGTATCTGGTTGAGTTTGCCTACAACAATGGGCATCACAGCTCATTGGGTATGCCTCCCTTTTAGGATTTATACGGCAGACCTTTCAAGACACCATTGAGTTGGGTTTAGATAGAGGATAGAGTTGCCATTGGTCCAGAGTTGGTTCAAGATATGGAGCAGCAAGTCACACTGATTAGGCAGAGACTTCAAGAGGCACAGGATAGATAGAAGAAGTATGCTAATGCTAAGAGACTAGATTAGAGCTTCTTAGTTGGTGACAGATTTTTCCTTAGAGTGTGGCCACACAAGAGTCCAATCCATTATGGAAAGGGCTCTAAGCTCACACCATGGTTCGTAGGACCTTTTGAGATTTTGGAGTAGATAGGAACTATAGCCTACTATCTAGCATTGCTGCCTAGCCTGTTGCACATCCACGATATTTTTCATGTTTCTGTATTATGGTGATATATATCAGATTTATCTCTTGTATTCAATTGGAGTGCTCTACAGGTAGAGGTGGATGGGAAGTTGGCTTTGGAGCCAATTCACATATTGGCTTGTCAGATGTTGGGCCTTTGAGGTTGAGAGCTGGACCAGGTTAGGGTCCAATGGGATCATTATGATGAGGTCATAGTGACTTGGGAGGATGCAGCTAGTTTGAGGGCACTCTATCCTCACCTTTTTGATGACTTCTAGGAGGATGTTTAGTCTTAGGGGGGAGGATGTGAGGCCAATTTATTTCACTTCCCTATTTTGATCATTTTACATTATAGTTGGTGATATTATCAGACTTTTAGAGACTATTGATTTTCATTATGCAGATTTAGACTATATCTCCTGATTTTTTTATTAGCATTAATTATCATGTGGTGATTTGATTTGGATCATATATTGATGCTATGATGATGTTAGATATGTGGGATACATTGGATGATGATTATTGATGTGTTTACGAGTTCATTATGTGGTACTATTATTTGATGATGATTATGAGACATTAGATAGAAAATGCAATTTTAAATCTTCAATTATGTTATGAGTGATTAATGTTGTATGCAATGACATGACTTTAATTTTTGTTGCTTTGGCTATGATTTATCTATGATGTGATTGACCACTTGATCTAGTTGCATAGGTTATATTCCTAGGCCACGGGAAATCAGAGGTAGTTCTCACACTTATGTAATTCCCTGTAAAACTGATCCATTCCCAAGAGAGATGAGGATCACATTTGATTGAATGATGTTTTCGTACATGCTTAATTTATTTATTTGGTCTAATTCACCCTTTTTAAATTGATTTATATCATGTGTTGTAAATTTATGTTTTGATTTACACCATTTGGTGTTACTTTATTTATGGGCCATTTAAAGTGATTTTATACCTCCCTAGGTGGTAACCCTAGGGTCTAGGGTCCATTTGGACTTACTAAACCCTAGGATAACTCATATCTAGTCACTCTAAACTTGGGTTTAGTAAATGTGATGAAATTTGAAAATGGCTAAGGGTGGGAGATGAGTCATGTTTTGGGAAAGACCCATCTCTCTTCCCAAAGCTTGGGGATTCCTCCACCAAGAAGACTTGGGAGGTCTTCAAGACCACCAAGTGTGTGGGATCTCCCTCCAAGGCTCTCACAAATATGTGAGAATCTTGGAGGGACATGGCTCTCTTGGAGAATAAGAGGATGCCATGTGGAATCCCTTATCCTCATGGAGTCTTGAGGAGAGTTGCCAATTCTCCACTTGGTCTCTCACACATGTGTGAGAGCACAAGTGGATAAGGTGAGGGTTTGAATGGATTAGAGGGTGACATTTATCACCCTCACACTCCTCCCTTGTAAGTTGCATGGGATGAGAAAGGAGAAGGTGACAAGTGTCACCTTCTCATTCTTCAGGGCCAATTTTGGAGGCCTATTTTATCTCCTCTTGGAGAGGAGTTGGGGGTTCTTGTTTTTTTGAAATTTCTTTCTATCTTTGGAGGTTTTGAGAAGTGTTTGAGGAATTTTGGAGGCTTGGAGACTTGGAGAAGCTTGGAGCTCTTCTTCAAATGCGCTTCCATTGTAGGGCTTTTGAAGGTAAGCTCCATGGCAATACCCATTTCCCTATGCATGTTTTTACTTTAGTGTATGTGTTTGAAAAATTATGTTGGTTGTTATTTTCATTTTTGTGTGGGTTAGGTGTTGGTGAGAGCATCTCCATTGGAGAAAAGGCTCAACTCGTATGGGGTGGGGGAGAGTGAACCTCCTCGAGGTCACCTCCTTGTGTTGTTCTATTTATAGCCTTGAGGGCATTCCATGGAGTTTGGGAGCATTTTGTTTTGGCATGAGTGCCATAGTGATTCTTTAAGTATTGTGGAGAAATGATTTTGGCTTGAGGCCTTGAGTTATTGTGATTTTTAGATTTCTTGGGGTGACCTCTTGAGTTGAGGGATCCACTCCCCTACCCCCTCCAAACTCATTTTATTGAGTTTTGTTATGTGCAAATCCTTGGGAGTAATTTTTGTGTGTTTGGTGATTTCATTATTGTGATGTGATTGTGAAACCATGTGATTTCTACCTCCCTAGCTTGGGGGTGACCCACTAGTGGGTCTATGGTAGGGAGGAGGGCGATTTGCATGGCCTTGGTTCCCTATTTTGTGTTTGTATTATTGCGGGTTTTTATTGGAGAAATGGAGCTTTGGAGAAGTCCATTTTTTATCTTATTTGCCTTATTTTAGATGGTTGTTTGTGAGCCATAGCCTTGGAGGCCTTAATGTTTGGGGTTGTAAAGTTATTACTCCCTATTGTATTTGATGTTGTAAGGAAATTTTAATGTGAGTTACTCTTTATTATATATTCAAAAAATAGGTTCATTATGTTATGTTGTTGTGTTTAAGTGTTTATGGAAAGTTGCCAAAGAAAATATAAATTTGCTATTATGTATTTCAACGAAAATATATGTTTATTAACTTGTTGTTGTGCTTATTTGGTTATTGGAAAGTTTGACAAAAAGAAACATAGTTTGTTGTTTTTCTTTTATTCAAGAAATTATATATGCTATAGTTTGAAATTGTTGTATACTAAAATAGAAAAGCAAACAAATTTTCCCAAAAGCTCTAAAACAATATCATGGACTGTGGAAATATCATGTCTACAAACAAATTAGTGCTATTGAAATGGGCTTAGAAAACAAAATAAGTTGCTGTTCAAACTATTTTTCATGTTCCTAGAAAATAGAAATAGGACTATAAATTTATTTGCTATGGAAAAGTTAGTGTAGGGAGGATATTGATTTCAAAATGAAAATATGCGGTTGTGTCTTAATCAGTTTTCTGTCAAAAGGAAAGAGAAGAAATAGTAACTTTTGTTCATCTATTTTGCGAAAAAAGAAATATGCATATTACAGGTTGTCTTATGATGCAAGGCTAGTTTTTATATTTCCTGTCATAATTATATATATATATATAGAATACACTTTTAGCCAAATGTGAAACTGAAATGAACAATGTATATATATCACTGTGTGTGTATATATATTTATTTAAATATGCTATTAACTATTTATACATCTCATAAACCAAATAATATTAAATCTTCTATTGCTGATATAGAGTGACTGTGTGAGAGAGCCAAATCTGTGAGGGTTTTCCTTGCTTTGAAAATGTTTTAGTTTTTTTTTTTAAGTTAAGGAAGTGGGGTGGGGGAACGGTGTCCCCCAGACCCACGCTAGCATCAACAAAAAAGAAATGGTGGGGGGATCTCCCACTTTGCAGTGGGGGGTGGGTGGGAGGACCGTCCCCCACCCCTCCTCATTTCCTTGAACTTTAACAGGTGGTGGTGGCATGAACACTTTGGGTCGTCTGCCCTACTGTCAACGTGGCTCCTCCTCCTTTGCTCAAAGGCCATTTTGGCCATTGATAAATATGCCTATATATCATTTTTAAGTCTGCAAATCAATGGATATATATACATTTAAAAAAAATATTATATCAAAAATAACAACAAAACGAAACCCTACTGTATATATTCAATAAAAATATACCTCTGTTAGGTGTTTGCATGGCTCCCAAGCCATTGTTGAAGAAACCTTCAACCTGCAACAAAAATGGAGGCGAAAAGAAAATAAAAAGAGAGCAAAAGAAAAGATGAGAAGAAAACAAAAGAACAAGATAGGGTTTGCCTTAAGGAAATAATAAAATAAGATTAAGGCATCTCTTGTAGAAAACAATAAAATATCTAAATAGGGTTTAGTTGGAGGATGTGTAAGAAAATAGAAATTTTCGTTTCTTTTATTTATTTCTTTTCTTCCCATGTGCACGGGAATTTAAACTTCCCTCTCTTTTGCCTTTTTATCTTTTTGATTTATTTTTGCCTTCCCTTGAGTTTTAATTTCTTTTTGATTTTTTTATATTGTTGAGGGGTTGGATTTTATTTCCATGTGGATTTTATTTTAGTGGGAATGGGTTTGCTTTTATTTATTGGAAATCCTTATCCCTTGTCTTTTATTTTATTTTGGACATCCTCATTATTTATTTTCTTGTGGTTTTTAATTTAATTTATTGGGGAAACCTTCTAATTGATTTTATTTTTAATTTTAGTCTTATTCTGGAAGGGATGTTTTAAATTATTATCTTTTATTCTTGTAACTTAAGTTATTTAATAAATGTAAATGTCATGATTATATTTATTAAATGACTTAATTATTGATTTTTTTATTTGGTCATTTATTTAAATTCAAATTTTATATTTTGAGTGGTGAATTTTAGTTTGACCTTGGAATTATTTAATTTATTCTTATACTTTATTTATTTAATTTTTTGCCTTAATTATTGTCATGGGGAATTCTTTTAAATTATTTATTTCAATTATTGTTAACACGTTATGCTGTCAAATTTTTCCTAGAATTTAGGGTTTTATTTTTATGGCATTTTTGTGTGACTTTCATTTAATCACTCTGTTTCATCATGTAGCCATCATACCTTTGGATGCATTTTTATATTTGATTTTAATTATGCATTAGAATTAGGATTTGATTTCGATTCAGTCGAAATCATCTCACTCATCTAGGCTACTTAGGGTTTTGAATTTAACTGATTCTAACCCTAGTAGCGACGCTCATCACGTCGCATAACCCCCTAGTTGGCTATCATCACATAGGGGATTGCGTAGGTAGACACTCTACACTAAATATCGATTGACATGTTTACGCCTTATGTGTATTGCCACTGAGCATGCTGACATGTGCGAGGGGGTTTCTAGGGACACGTGGAAAAGTTCTTGATATTTCGTATCATGACCACATGTCAAATGTGGACATGACACGTGTGTTGTGTGTCATGACCGCATGGGAAATGTGAGCATGACAGTTGTACTCAGGTGTTATGGATGAAGCAGACCTTGAAGGATACCAAAGTCAAGTATGATGGGCCAATTCCTATTCTTTGTGATAACCCAAGTGCCAGAAATATTTTAAAGAATCTAGTGATGCATTCAAAGACAAAGCATATTTCAATCAAATATGATCATTTTTTGAGGGAGAAAGTTGCAGAAAATGAGGTAAAGCTTGAGTATGTACCTACAAAAGATTAATTTGCTGATATATTCACTAAGGCTCTTCCAAAAGACACATTTGAGTATCTATGGGAGAAATTAGGGGTTATTGCCCCTCCTTCCTTGAACTAGATACATAGGAAGGTGCATCAGTCCAGTGTGCTTCAAAGTACATTTCTTTGTTCTGACTGGTGTTGGAGGCTACCTCTCAAGGGGAGTAGGTAGTGGCTTGAGATGATTATTACATTCAAGGGGAGTAAAGAATGGTTTACACTAATTAGAGTAGCAGTATGTAAGTATGTGTAGTAGAAGAGATATGATGCCCTTTGCCATTGATGTCAAAAGGGGAGAGAGATCATGTGAAAAACTTAGGGGGAGTAAGATTGCAAAAGTGTAAAAAGAAATGGGGAGTTCTGATGCAGAATTGTGTATTAATGATAGAACATTTTTTTCACATCAGGGTAAGTGCAAAAAGATGGGGGGCCAAAAAGTGGCCAAAATAATTTGAAAAAAAATAAAGGCATAACGCGAGTGCGTTATAACGCGCTCGCGTTATGGCTTGGTAATGACAAGCCACAGGCTCGTCATTACCGAGCCATAACGCGAGCGCATTATAACACGCTTGCGTTATGTGCTTCTATAAATTAAAAAAAAAGCAACTCAATTTCATTTCTCCCATTTTCTCCTCTGCCCGCGGCCTCCAAACCCTCAAAAATGCGCTCGCGTTCTGCAAAACGCCAATCAACGCAAAAATCTTGTCAATTCATCGCCAAAATGCCGCCGCGACATCGAGCACGCCAAAGAGGTGAGTTATCTTTATTTTTTTGTTTGAATTTCTTTCTATATAGGTAGGTTTTTATTGATTTTTAATGTATATTTCGTTAATTGTCAGGAAATGTTAATGCACCTCCTCCTCCTCCTCCTCCTCCTCAAAATCCACAAAATCCTAAGGAGGAAATACCTGGAGAACAACAACCTCCTCCATTCATTCCTCGACATGCCCCTGGAACACAAGATAATATAATAGGGCAAATTGAAAACAACAAAAAATAAATTGAAGATATAATTGCAAGGTTGAAAGATCCTTCCACTTCAACCTTGCATAGGTCCACGCTTGCCGAATCTCTTGAGTCTATGTTAACAAATGTAAATTCAATTAGCAAGCAAATAACTAGTTGGACCGATAAAAAGAGAGAGTTTAGAGATTACTATGCAGATAAATTATCATACCAAGATGTTAAAAAATTACAAATTACAAAAGTAGACTTGTGTTCAATTTTCACAAACCCACAAACAAATCAACCTCCACCCATTACATGCAAGAGGTTCCCTATCCATTGGTGCAACAACCAAGTGATAAGGGACAATTTCGGGCAGAGGTGGTGGATGGTTTTTGACCATCCTCCATGCAATAACAATGAGGTCCCACAATACTTTTTGAGGAAACTCCACTCCGAGTTTGTCCTCAATAAAGTGCCAAACTATTTTGATATGCGGGACTTCCAGGGTAGAGGTGGGGGCTCAGCACAGGATAGACCAGGGGCACGTCTTGACCCACAGCGGGTAGTGAGACGAGTAATCAGCAGACCAGCCCACGAGCATGTTTCTATCCCTTCCATTGTGAAGGAGAGTGTTGAGGTCGATACACTGAGGTCGATTAGTGCCTTGACCCAGAGCATCATAGAGCATGCCGATCCTGCAACACAGAGTGGGTTGGGAGATAGTGCAAGGAGTAGGGTCCCACCACATACTTGCCAGGCTTGTGGGTCAGCCTGTGGTTATGACCCCATGGACAGTCAGGACGCAGGTGCACAGGCTACATCTGCAGCTGAGCAGATGGCGATGACAGATACCCTCCTGAGTGAGACTTTCGGCCTTGATACTCAGGTAAATATTAGCAAGTTTATTGAATTTAATTTATTAAATTTTATTTTTGAAATACAAGATTAACTAATTTAAATTGATGATTTTAATGAAATTTCAGGGTCATAGCGTCGATGCAGTTTTCAGTGGTTCTCCACCTACATTTTTCACTAGATCATCTACTGTCGAGGTATGTAACTAGTAAACAATTATAAATATTACATGTGAATAGCATCGTTATATGAATGGTATTCTAATTTCTGATTTTGGATGTTGAATAGGTTAACACTGTAGATTTCATGGCAACACCTACCAACGGTGGTGGACTTCAAAGCTTTACGGAGGTAATAAAATAAATAGTTTAATGAATGAATTGTACTTACTAAATTTTTGTATGTGATTTGTGTGTTTTATTGTGTGTACTTCCATGTTTAGATGAGCGTGTGTGTATGTTAGGAGCCATGATTTGCATCACTATTATAGTTTTCGTAATTGAATAATGTTGTTTTATTTCCAAATGATGCAGGCTGCGGATACACCTCCCCATGTTCATAGGGCAATGGAGCAGGGTGTGGCCTTTCCGATTCATAGCTCTATGGCATTGACAGGGGTATGAGGCAGATTAGTAAATTTCAATTTACATTCATTGTTATAGTTGTCTATTTTTGAAAAATCAAAAGATTATTGATTTGAAGTTTAATTTCTATCTAGATGGTTTCTATAGGACATGACATCACCAGGGCCTTTTCCTGCTACTGAGGCAAGCGAGCAGATAGATTATATGTTAGCGGTAAGTGATTATTTTGTTAAATGTTTCATTTTTTTATAACATGTAATTTCTATATATTAATATCTATACTTTTTTTTGTAACAGGTAAAGGTGCAGGAAGAACTAAATAGGAGGAGTAGCCCTCGGGTTCGTAGTAGACCACCCACATGCATGTCTCCATCCCCTAGAAGATCAAAGGCTACTCGTGATTTATTCTCTTCACCAGCTAGAGGGGAATGACTTTTTATTGTGTTCCTCTGTTGTATGCCTATATGGCATTTGTGGACATATATTTTGTATTGTACATAGTTGACATTGTATGCCTATATGGCATTCTTGTAAGCCTATATGGCTATTTTGTATATATGTTATACTTATATCGACAGATATTGATGTATGCGTATATAGATATTTGGTTAATACAAATCTTTTTTATTGATGGCGTCCATACTTGCATTATAAATCCACTTTTGAATGGATATTTGTAGATGGCTACTTCAAATATTTAAAGTCTGATTGTATTACATAGGATGTTTGCATTTTCTTTGATAGGCTTGATAGGCCATGGATTACATGATGGTGTTTGATGGAAAAGTATGGTACTAGAAGACTCTAGTTCATTCTTAATAGGCTTGTGATTGATAATATCTTTGCATGATTGCACTTGATCTTGGATCATGGGCATGTTGTTAGGATTTTGATTGCATTGTGATGTTTGATGGATAGGCATGGTGTAAGTGTAAGATACCCAACTAGTTCTACGAAAAATTTTCCTTACTTAAACACTTTTACTTGCTAACAATTCATCAACTACTTCAATAACATAAAGATATACATCAAGATAACTATTTGAATGAAACAACATTAGAGTTGGGTACTTGTCTTGTTACTTGATTCAATCAACTTGCAATGTCTCATTACATGGAAAATGCTTTCAATAGCATGAAGTACAACTCATTCAATGGAAATACAAGGACAGGCCTTGAAGCCTTGATGTTACAATGTCTTCCTTACTTGAGCAACATTTGAAGATTTGGAATGTTCAACTCATCACCTCACAAGGTAGGCGCATATTTGAAGGATTTACAAGTTTTTCTGACTTGGGCGCCAAGTTGAGGTGACCTCCTCCTGAAGTTGCGCCTTGTCAACATTAGGTGCCAATTAGAGTTTATGGATGCTCTGGATTGTTTCCAAGAGTAGGCGCCAAAACATCATCATTATGAAAGTGTTTTAAATGCTAGGCGCCCAAATAAGCCCTCTGGAGTCTAGGTGCTCCTTTCATGCATTCTGTGTTCTAGGCGCCAATTGAAAGGAGTGGAGAACAGGGCAAGCGCCTTCCAAACTAGGTGTTTCCTTGAGGTGACAAGGACTTAGAAAGTGCGCCTAAGGTGAGCGCCTTGAGTGAAAAGGTCTAACAAACATCTTTGAACCCCCTTTCAAGGTTAGGCGCATTCTGGAGGTGGAAACAAGTAGAAGGTGCGCCTTAGCTTCCTTTGTCAATTCTTGCAAGTCTTTGTTGATTAGGAAGGTGGAATGCTTCATTGTAGAATGAGCGCCTATCTTCTAATGTCCAAACTACTTCTTCTGGCTCACTCTGTGGCTAGGCGCCAGAGCTAAACTGTTCACACAAGGGAGTGCGCCTAGACTCACTTGATGTTTTCTTACTACTTCAACCCCTGGAAGATGTTCCAAGGTGTTCCCTTTTACAAGCACCTGACCTCCCAAGTTCCTTCATGTGCTATTCCTTGAAGGCGCCAAAACTGAGCTCCAGTGCCATGGGATTGTGCCTAACATCTTTGAAGAGTTTCTAAGCCTTTTACAAGTTGATATCCCAAACTCATCTTCTAGGCACAACAGGAGCTTTCCAAAGGAGTTTCCAAGTTTTAGACGCCAAGCGAGGTCATGGGTGAATGGAACTGCGCCTTAGGAGATGACTGGATCCTAAGCGTCAGTCTGGAGTTACAGTGGAATTGATATGCGCCTCAACTAGCTTAGGCGCCCATTTGAAGTGATTCCTTTAACACTTCTCTGTCAATCTCAACTGCAAGGATGATCTCCTAATCCAATTTTGATCCTCTGGAGATGCAAATAGCTTTACATTTCACTAGGCTCCATCAATGATGATCATCAACCAAAGCACATTTCAAAGGTGAGATAGGCAAGTGAGGCACCAAACTAGTCCTTAAGACTTATCTCCTTCTATCAAGTCAATTTCAACTATGTGAGAGAGTTCTATTCTAGGCACAAAATGGAAATGTTTCATCAATTGGTGCATCTTACAAAGCTCCCAATTCTAGGCGCCAGAGCCAAAGAGTTTTTCCCAACACATGCACCTGGGCTAGGAATTCACCTAAGAGACATCACTTAGCTTTAAAACTTTCAATCTATAGCCATCTGGGCTAGGCGCTCCAATGGAGGATCCTTGAACTCATGCATTGGCGCCTTCTAGTTCTAGGCACCCATTTTGGATGATTCATCCTGATACTAGCGCCCAAAATGACTAGACTCTCTTCATTATCCAATTCACTTAGAAGACTCAAGTTGGAGACTTAGTTGTCTATCCATGTTCTCCGGAAGATTCATTGTACCTCTATGCACTATCTCCTTCAAGGCGCTCCTTAAAATCATTGGAAGTGCTCAGGACTTACCTTAGACCAAAGCGCCACAATCCATTCCTTAAAGCACAAAGAATTCTCAAAGGCGCCCCTATTTACCTCTAAGCACTCAAATATCATTTAGATTTAAGGTGCACATTTAGCTCCAAAACGCAAATTTCCATCATCAACCCATCAAGGTGCATCATCTTCCCTTTGTATCCCCTTCAAGGCGCAGACATTCACTTCTTCACACTCAAACTCACTCTCTGGCGCCAGAATAGGTGTATAACTTCAAATAAGGCGCTAATCTTAGGTCTAAGTACTTAGTTTGATCTTAAGGCTATCCTTCCTCTAAGCACTCTCTTCAACTCCCTCACTGAAGGCCCTCTGTAAGTTTGGGCGCATTTCATCCCAAGGCGCTTCAACATCATCCAAGGCGCAAATTCACTCTCCAAGACAAGGTGCAAAAAACCCTATCCTAAGGCGCTCAAATCTTGCTTCTAGACCTAGGCGCACAAACATGAGATTAAGGATCATTCTGGCCACCATCACTTCCCTAAAGGCGCAAAATTGGTGTAGATACATTCCATTTATTAAGGATCATTCTGGCGCCCAAATCTTGTCAAAGCAAAGGATCAATAGGTTCTCTCTAAGGCGCACTCCAGGGTTTGATCTTGCAAGACTTCTCACGTCAAAATTTTGACCAAGACACTCAAGGCACTAGTCTTTATCATCTAACCCTACAGTGCACTTACTCATTATGATATACTCCTCAACTTTGTATTCAACCTTGCCCAAGGCGCATATTCACTATAAGGCATTCTCACGTTGTCAAGGCTCAGAGGGCTTCAACTTGCTAAAGGGTAGAGGTCTAGGTGCATATCTGACTTGAAGCTCAAGGCGCTCCAACCCTCTTGCTCTGGAATTCCTTCTAGGCACTAAGTGACTTCTCCCTTGAAAACATTTGAAGTGTTTTACCTTCTCAAGGTGCTCCTTCGAACTTGACTCCAAGGTGTTATAATCTCAAAGGTGCTGACATCATCTCAACCAAAGGCGCTCAATGATTCATCCCATATCTAGGCACTAAAACACTTAATCAACCAAGTCATTCAAGGCGCCATTCAGTAAACTCATCTTCCATGATATTCCTATCAAGGCACATATCACTTCTCTCATGGGCTTTAGGCGCTCAGTTGAGTGTTTCAATACTACTTAGGTGCCAAATTCATTTTAATGCACCAAACACAAAGAGCTTTCAAACACTGGGCGCTCACAAAGAGTCTTCCAACCTTGGGTGCTAAATTAGATCTTTGCAACTATCCAAGGCGCATATCTTCGTTTGAACAACTTATGGTGCCAAGACAACTTCTCATTAGGGTGCTCAAAACACTTGTGTTTACGTTTGAAGTGCTTTACCTTCTTAAGGTGCTCCAGACTAACCTGACTCCAAGGCGCTCCATCATCATCCTTAAGGCGCTAAAAACATCATCTCCACTCTAGGCAAAAACATCATCCAACTCCTTAAGGCACTTCACTGTCAAAGTCTGAAGGCGCTCTACCTAGACCTTTCCCCTAGGCGCCAGAACTCCTAAGCACTCACCAGATAACTCTCTTCTTCAAGGTGCAAATCTTCCTATACTATGATTGCCTCTGAAACGCCGATTAACGTGATGTGAGGGTGCAAAGGCTACTCCAATCCTCAGTGAGCGCCTAGTTTAAACAAGGAGAAATAAAACATTCAAAACTATCCAAACGATCATCCCCTTCCTAATGTCTTCACTGCTCCAGAAAACCTTGGCCAAAATGACACATAACAACTCCTATGAGTGCCCTTATGCCCTAGGATCATCTAGTTTGTGTGTCTTGTAATGAGGAGTTCATGTAAGTTTGGAATGAGCGCCTTGAATAAGTGTAAACTAGCCTAGAGAAGGGTATGTGCGCCTTGAGCATTCCAGAGATAACTGTGCGCCTAGAACAATATGAGTGCTCATGATGATGATTAATGCCCTGATGAGACTATGAGCACCTTGTTCAGGAGATACCTTGTTTGATCATAAAATGCACCTTGAGTCTTGAAGGTTTTGAGCGCCTAGGTGATTTGGATGTTGGGATGTTGGTATGCACCCAAGATTGAGGTAAGTGAGCGCTTGTAATGGAGGAGAGCAATGAGATGAGGTTTAGCGCCTCCAAGTAAGGTCAGAGGTGAGGTTAGAGGTGAAATGTGCCTTTGGACCATTCTGGTGCCTTGGATGAAGAACCTATATCTTGAGCCCAACAGGTAAAATTTGTGCCTTAGTGGATTTGGAGAGTTACAGAGATTAGAGAAAAGCGCCTTGAAGACAGAGTTGTTCAAGGCGCATGTGTGATTTGGTCAAAAACAGGCGCCTAGAGTGAATAGGCTTTCATCCTGACTTAATACACTGCCTCCTTCTGACGATTTTTGGGGCAGCAGAAAACCTTTCGCCACGGGCAAATGCCTCAGAGCTATAAAAAAACTGAGAGAGGTTATTGTAGAGGCACTCTACATGATCCCGTTGCCTCAGACAGAATGTTTCTAAGTGACACAGTTTTCGAGTAACATCTCGTCAAAGATTGCTGCCTTTTTGCACTTTGGACTCTTCAGGGATATCGTCGGTACAATGTAGCTCCGACTGTTTTGACATGTTTGGGTGAGAAATAGGACCATGCCTAGCATAAATGTACCCATTCGGATGCGTTAGAACAGTCAGTTTGGTCGCATCAGGAGCAGGATGAAAGTTACACCCCTTTGCAACTTTACACTGCCTCCTTCTGACGATTTTTGGGGCAACAGAAAACCTTTCACCATGGGCAAATGCCTAAGAGCTATAAAAAAACCGAGAGAGGTTATTGTAGAGGCACTCTACGTGATCCCGTTGCCTCAGACGGAATGTTTCTAAGTGACACGATTTTTGAGTAACATCTCGTCAAAGATTGCTGCCTTTTTGCACTTTGGACTCTTCAGGGATATCGTCGGTACAATGTAGCTCCGACTGTTTCGACATGTTTGGGTGAGAAATAGGACCATGCCTACCATAAATGTACCCATTCGGACGCGTTGGAATAGTCAGTTTTGTCGCATCAGGAGCAGGACGAAAGTTACACCCCTTTGCAACTTTACACTGCCTCCTTCTGACGATTTTTGGGGCAACAGAAAACCTTTCACCATGGGCAAATGCCTAAGAGCTATAAAAAACTGAGAGAGGTTATTGTAGAGGCACTCTACCTAATCCCGTTGCCTCAGACAGAATGTTTCTAAGTGACACAATTTTTGAGTAACATCTCGTCAAAGATTGCTGCCTTTTTGCACTTTGGACTCTTCAGGGATATCGTCGGTACAATGTAGCTCCGACTATTTCAACATGTTTGGGTGAGAAATAGGACCATGCCTAGCATAAATGTACCCATTCGGACGCGTTGGAATAGTCAGTTTGGTCGCATCAGGAGCAGGACGAAAGTTACACCCCTTTGCAACTTTACACTGCCTCCTTCTGACGATTTTTGGGGCAACAGAAAACCTTTCACCACAGGCAAATGCCTAAGAGCTATAAAAAACCGAGAGAGGTTATTGTAGAGACACTCTACGTGATCCCATTGCCTCAGACAGAATGTTTCTAAGTGACACGGTTTTTGAGTAACATCTCGTCAAAGATTGCTGCCTTTTTGCACTTTGGACTCTTCAGGGATATCGTCGGTACAATGTAGCTCCGACTGTTTCGACATGTTTGGGTGAGAAATAGGACCATGCCTAGCATAAATGTACCCATTCGGACGCGTTGGAACAGTCAGTTTGGTCGCATCAGGAGCAGGACGAAAGTTACACCCCTTTGCAACTTTACACTGCCTCCTTCTGACAATTTTTGGGGCAACAGAAAACCTTTCACCACGGGCAAATGCCTAAGAGCTATAAAAAACCGAGAGAGGTTATTGTAGAGGCACTCTACGTGATCCCATTGCCTTAGACAGAATATTTTTAAGTGACACAGTTTTTGAGTAACATCTTGTCAAAGATTGCTACCTTTTTACACTTTGGACTCTTCAGGGATATCGTCGGTACAATGTAGCTCCGACTATTTCGACATGTTTGGGTGAGAAATAGGACCGTGCCTAGCATAAATGTACCCATTCGGACGCGTTGGAACAGTCAGTTTGGTTGCATCAGGAGCAGGACGAAAGTTACACCCCTTTGCAACTTTACACTGCCTCCTTCTGACGATTTTTGGGGCAACAGAAAACCTTTCACCACGGGCAAATGCCTAAGAGCTATAAAAAACCGAGAGAGGTTATTGTAGAGGCACTCTACGTGATCCCGTTGCCTCAGACAGAATGTTTCTAAGTGACACGATTTTTGAGTAACATCTCGTCAAAGATTGCTGCCTTTTTGCACTTTGGACTCTTCAGGGATATCGTCGGTACAATGTAGCTCCGACTGTTTCGACATGTTTGGGTGAGAAATAGGACCATGCCTAGCATAAATGTACCCATTCGGACGCGTTGGAATAGTCAGTTTGGTCGCATCAGGAGCAGGACAAAAGTTACACCCCTTTGCAACTTTACACTGCCTCCTTCTGACGATTTTTGGGGCAGCAGAAAACCTTTCACCACGGGTAAATGCCTCAGAGCTATAAAAAACTGAGAGAGGTTATTGTAGAGGCACTCTACATGATAGCGTTTCCTTAGACAGAATGTTTCTAAGTGACATGGTTTTCGAGTAACATCTCGTCAAAGATTGCAGCCTTTTTGCACTTTGGACTCTTCAGGGATATCGTTGGTACAATGTAGCTCAAACTGTTTCGACATGTTTGGGTGAAAAACAGGACCATGCCTAGCGTAAATGTACCCATCCGAATGCGTTGGAATAGTCAGTTTGGTCACATCACGAGCAAGACACCAAAAATGCAAAGGTTGCTTTGTGCAACTTGACAACATTGACACTTTTTTGCAACATGACTCAAAGACTCAAACTGACCCCAAATGACTCAAAGTGACTTAAAATCACCTTGATTATAGAGGTCAAGGCACTCCTTATCATTCATTCATTATGAGCGCCTTGGGAGAATGGTATATAGGTCATCATCATGATTGGGCGCCCTGGATCCAGAGTGTTGGAGAGATCATCAAATGGTGTCTAGTAGGGTGAGTTATGAGTTTGGTCGCATCAGGAGCAGGACACCAAAAATGCATAACATGATGATGTAAAAATGTGTACATATGCATAAAAATGCAGGAGGAAATAAAAAAAGACAAACCTTACAAATTAATGTGCATACTTACAACTCAATGTAACATAACTTTACAAAATCAATGTGAATACTTACAAATTAATCCAATGAACCATCTGGATCTGCTCTACTCTTTATTGTGTCAAGTATTGCTTCATGGTCAGACTCACACACCTTCCACAATATTTTGTTCAAAGGTCTACCCCGATACTTTATCAAATGAACATTAGATGCCACGACAAGGTTCGAGTAATGAAGAATCTTTCGATGCATGTCAAAGTCCTGAAATAGCCAAATATTAACACTCTTATGTGGGTACCTTCTAAGCCATGTTCCAGTAATAACCACTGATCCTGTAGGGTATTCGATGTTTTCTCCATCTGTAACAGGGGCCTCCAATTTCTTTTTGGCCTCAACACAACGACATAAGTAATAATCTGTTCCCTCTTCATTATCTTCATCTGCAATAACTGCATATACGTGTCCTACATTGATATGTGTAGCAAATTAGATGAAATTAGTCAACATTACAAAAACACTACAAAGTAAGATGACATTACCTGGTTGAACTAGATGAAATTAGATGCATATATGTGCCCTATATTACCTGGTTGAACTAAATCTGATATGTGGTCAAAGTCAACTGACGATTCCATCTGTGTTAGTTCCAGTGCCGTCGGGAGTCGATACGTGTCAAGTGGGCTAAGATAACTTAACTGCCATTCGTCAACCCACTCCTTTGACTCGCACTCATCCCAGACTTGAATTGTATAGGAAGAACAAAAGCATGACATCTTTCGTGTATGGATACTCCATGAACCTGCAATTGAGCTTCTGAAACATCTCATTTGATCCTGTCAGTGTACAACAATCCTCATATGGTGCAATGTTAGTATCATCTATCAACCAAAAAAATCTACGAACTAAAGACTTACCTTCATTACCTGGACCCATGGAAGCATTACACCACTCGACAATCGATTTTGCATCTGTCAACTTTGCATTGTCTTTATACTTTAACTCTTCTCGTGCTATGGCTCTTTTGATACATGCTCCTGCACCATCATGCTCCCCCTTTCCATGCCCAGCCTCACAAAAGTTCCACATATGTTGAATACCTGTAAAATTATGCCTCCTACTCAGCCAATAGAAATTCTGCGAGTTCTTGAATTGTGATGCACAATTATCCGACCATATGATATGCTGACTGAACGATATGCCCCTTCTAGCCAAATCATTATAGAACACCTGAAAGCAACCTTGCATGAACTCTGTAGAATGCGTGCGATCATCACTAATATAGAAATGATACTCCCTTATGATCTTTCTGTCATCCTCTGTACTATCATTCGCACGAATGAATGCGATGTGCACAAATATAGAAACCTGTGTGGAGTTGTAATATTGTGATTGCACCTCATGCTGTGGCTGTAGACTGTAGTTCTTTGCAAAGTCGATGACTGAAACAATGCTACCAACTGGAAATGTGTCCTTGCATAACTTGAATTGCAAGTCCAACCATCGAGCTCTATGGGCATGTCTTGCATACTCATACACTATGCTGTCACGAAATATAGGCATAAACTGATACACTGGAATCTTTTCAATAACTAATTCACACCTCTTTGCTTCTTTACCATCTTTTGTATTGTATGCCACTGTTTTATACTTGCCAAACTCTACTAGTTCATTTCCAACCGCATGTGTTATTTCCATATGTTCACATATTGGCAAATGTTGCAAGCCACCGCAACGATGACATCTGCCATCCAAGCATAATTTCTTGTAGAATATTTGACCTTCCTCTCTTTCACATAAAATTCTTGATATGAAGTCTCTTGAAGATGTTGGTGGGGCACATATGGCACAACCCTGCAAATCATTGTTAGTATGCATATCTAAACATATAGACCTATAAGCATCAAAATGGTTAGAAAATTCAATATGTAATCTACAACAACAAGTAGTGCGTGTGTGATTTATCTTAACATAGAAAGGTTTTAGCATTTCAAAATATCTTTGACAAATTTTAATTTGAGGATACTTCTCTAGAAATTTACCATAAAACTGTGTTTGAGTCTCATCCAAAAAATGCTTTAGATGTGGCTCGCGGTTCTGACTACCAATTCTCCTTCTTACCACATCCCTTTGATTCGGAGATACCCTTGTGTAATTCTTCCAAAAGTCTTCAATTAGTGACCTCAATGCTTCAACAATTGGTTTATCTTTTCGTGGTAGTCTCCCCGAAAACGCCCATAATTCATTGGCATTAGTGTCCTCAATTCTTTGGCGTCTTCCAACGGCTCTTGATAAAGTTTTCCTATTAATTCTCAATTTTTGACTTGTCTTTCTAATAAGACGAGCTTTCCTCATTTGACTACTTACTATAGTCGATGTAATCACACGTCGTGTTGCATTACTATCTTTTGTGCGTGAGGTGTTACCCACACTCTCATACGCACTCATTAGATTCTTGACAATAGATTTTTCACTTGAAGCCTCTGATGTTCTCAACCCAAGAATCTTCATGATAGACCTATACTTTATACTTCGCATCATTTCAACGAATAGTTGACATCTTGCAGTCTCATTTAACTTTTCAAAGAACAATCTCCAAATCTTATTAGCATATCTTCTACAAGTGCGTTTTGGAATCTTACCTTCCATTGGCTGCAAAATATTCTCATCAATATCAATCAAATACTTTGGCTTTCTATGCAAAATTCTAGGTGGTGTCAAGTTAGGTAAATTCATCTCAACATTAGGAATTTCATCAATATTTAAATGAGATGGGTTAGATGGCATACCTTTGATCGAAGATGGAATAGATGACATACCTTGAGGTTGAGGTGGGAATGATGGCGTACCTCCTTCATCACATGTGAGTGATGATGTACTCTCAACTTGAGATGTGGTAGATGGTGTCCCTACATGTTGTCTTGCGATAAAGGATGTGTCTCCAACTATGGTATTCAAATCTCTCGTACCACGAATTTTTTGCATTCGTTCTCTTTGTGCCGCCAATACCATATCTCTTTGTGATGGTTGTGGTTCCTCTTCAATTGGTATGTCTTCATTTATAGTGTCCAATTTCCTCTTCTCACGAAGTTCCCTCATAGCCTTTGCTTTCTTTGCATTCTTAGCTTCTATCTCTTCCTGTGTTGGTTTAATTCTTGATCGTTTCCTCGGCATGACGAAGAATTTGTCTGTAGCATGATAAAGAGACCAATATTAGTTCCTAAGAAATGAATACATGATAATAGTGGGATTGTATTTTTTTTATGTTGTAAGGATTTATTCTTGTATAGTTTGACATCATGGTATGAACTAAGGTTTGTTTATTACACATAATTATTAAAGAGCCCAAGTGTAGAAAATATACATGGCATCATGTGAGATTGTAGGTTGCTTTCTTGATTGGAAATGTGTCTATTTTAAACATGTATGATAAAGCATGATAAAGTAATTCAATCCGAAATAAGGAAAATGTAAAGAACATGCATGTAAAGACTTGACATACCTAAAAAATGAAGATTTGAATGGAGAGAGTACCCAATTATGTAGTGTTTTTATCTTTTTGCATCAAACTCCTCAAAAATTTGAGTTTTTCACCACTTGCTTCCTTTTCAATGTTAAATTCTTAAAATTGAATCAAAATTAACATTGCAATACTACAAAAATTGAAACTTGTATAGATATATATCAAATTTGGTTTGAAAACTATGTTATTTCCTCCTTCTCAAGTTGGCAAAGCAAAAAAGGTGGTGGAAAGATCATGCAAAGGTGGTACAATGTGTCAAATGTGCATGTGAACTTCCCAATAGCATGAAAGCACTTCTTTTTTGTCGGAGCATGCACAGAATCAGTAAGAAAACAAAGCATGTGGGCCTGGATCACGGGGGTAACCACTTTTTTACCGTTTCAGTAGAAATACAAAACGCGAGCGCGTTATAATGCGCTCGCGCTATAACGCGCTCGCGCTATAACGCGCTCGCGCTATAACGCGCTCGCGTTTTATCCTGCTATAGATCGGTGAGAGATCCTACCATCGGTCCAAACCAACTTTCTTATGCCGATGGCATTACTCACACCGATATACTTCACTTCTCTTTCATCGGTCTGACTTAGACTATCGGCGTAACTTAATCCTCGTCATCCGATATCAAACTTTACGCCGATGCACATCCTCCACTTTACCTTTGTCGATGTGACTAAGACCATCGATGGGACTCTTCGCCCATCTTCCGACAATACAACTCTTACCGATAACTCAACATAATGCTTCATCTTCAGTAAGACATTACCATTTGTCACCTCGACACAAACACGATCGGCAAGATTAATGTTATCAGTTCAATGCACCTTTGTCTACCCGATAGACATAGTCAATCCGATGACTTCTCCATACATTGCTCGACTTATTCTTCCGGTCCTCCTTACTATTTCCACCGGTCATTTCTTGCATCATTCATAATGCTTATTCTAAAAACCTCACATACAACAATGATATTCAAATGGAAGATACGAACTGTCCTCACAAACATTCATTGTATACACATAAAGTGCTAATTCCTTCTCTGCACATTGTAACCGAACAGAACACACAGAAACACTAAAACTACATAACAGAAATAAATCTAACTACATGGAGGTCATTCCACTGATTTCAAAGAAATCCACCAGTGGAATGACTCCAATCGGTATCACTGTAGTTTGACCAGAAAACACAGATTTTCTTTATTCCTTCTGCTTCAGAATAAAATACAATTTCTCTCTCTGTTTGTTCACTCCCCTCTACATGAACAGAGACCAACAATATAAAGACTCTCAATTGACAGTTACACACTGTGGAAGGTGAATCACCTATAACCACCCTGCCAATCGGTTACAAACCTTTCAGACATTCAGTTCGGTTACAAATGGTAATGACACGTACACAAACTACTCAACATTATGCCGTTACTTGGCCAAATTCTAATCCCTCAACCCTTCACTCTAATCCCTCAACCCTAAACCCTATCCCTAAACCCTCAACACTATACCTTAAACCCTAATCCCTCAACCCTAACCCTAAACCTTGTCCCTAAACCCTAATCCCTTCAACCTCAACCCTATCCCTAAACCCTTGACCCTCGAACCTCAGCCCTCGACGTCAAACCCTAATCCCTCAACCCTTAACTCTGATCCCTCATCTCTCAACCCTAACCCTAAACCCTCAACCCTCAACATCAAACCCTAATCCCTCAACCCTCAACCCTAATCTGTCATCTGTCATCCCTCCACACTCTACTTTAACCCTAATTCCTCGACCCTTGACCCTCGAACCTCAACCCTCAACCCTCAACATCAAACCCTAATCCCTCAACCCTTAACTCTAATCCCTCGACCTTCAACCCTGATCCTAAACCCTAAACCCTCAATGCCAAATTCTAATCCCTCAACCCTTCACTCTAATCCCTCAACCCTAAACCCTATCCCTAAACCCTCAACACTATACCTTAAACCCTAATCCCTCAACCCTAACCCTAAACCTTGTCCCTAAACCCTAATCCCTTCAACCTCAACCCTATCCCTAAACCCTTGACCCTCAAACCTCAGCCCTCGACGTCAAACCCTAATCCCTCAACCCTTAACTCTGATCCCTCATCTCTCAACCCTAACCCTAAACCCTCAACCCTCAACATCAAACCCTAATCCCTCAACCCTCAACCCTAATCTGTCATCTGTCATCCCTCCACACTCTACTTTAACCCTAATTCCTCGACCCTCGACCCTCGAACCTCAACCCTCAACCCTCAACATCAAACCCTAATCCCTTAACCCTTAACTCTAATCCCTCGACCTTCAACCCTGATCCTAAACCCTAAACCCTCAACGCCAAATTCTAATCCCTCAACCCTTCACTCTAATCCCTCAACCCTAAACCCTATCCCTAAACCCTCAACACTATACCTTAAACCCTAATCCCTCAACCCTAACCCTAAACCTTGTCCCTAAACCCTAATCCCTTCAACCTCAACCCTATCCCTAAACCCTTGACCCTCGAACCTCAGCCCTCGACGTCAAACCCTAATCCCTCAACCCTTAACTCTGATCCCTCATCTCTCAACCCTAACCCTAAACCCTCAACCCTCAACATCAAACCCTAATCCCTCAACCCTCAACCCTAATCTATCATCCGTCATCCCTCCACACTCTACTTTAACCCTAATTCCTCGACCCTCAACCCTATCCCTAAACCCTTGACCCTCAAACCTCAACCCTCAACCCTCAACATCAAACCCTAATCCCTCAACCCTTAACTCTAATCCCTCGACCTTCAACCCTGATCCTAAACCCTAAACCCTCAATGCCAAATTCTAATCCCTCAACCCTTCACTCTAATCCCTCAACCCTAAACCCTATCCCTAAACCCTCAACACTATACCTTAAACCCTAATCCCTCAACCCTAACCCTAAACCTTGTCCCTAAACCCTAATCCCTTCAACCTCAACCCTATCCCTAAACCCTTGACCCTCGAACCTCAGCCCTCGACGTCAAACCCTAATCCCTCAACCCTTAACTCTGATCCCTCATCTCTCAACCCTAACCCTAAACCCTCAACCCTCAACATCAAACCCTAATCCCTCAACCCTCAACCCTAATCTATCATCCGTCATCCCTCCACACTCTACTTTAACCCTAATTCCTCGACCCTCAACCCTATCCCTAAACCCTTGACCCTCGAACCTCAACCCTCACCCTCAACATCAAACCCTAATCCCTCAACCCTTAACTCTAATCCCTCGACCTTCAACCCTGATCCCAAACCCTAAACCCTCAACGCCAAATTCTAATCCCTCAACCCTTCACTCTAATCCCTCAACCCTAAACCCTATCCCTAAACCCTCAACACTATACCTTAAACCCTAACCCTAAACCTTGTCCCTAAACCCTAATCCCTCAACCCTCAACCCTAATCTGTCATCCGTCATCCCTCAACTCTAATCCCTCATTCCTAAACCCTAAACACTATCCCTATTCCTAGACCCTCAACAGGCTCGATACTATACCTTAAACCCTAATCCCTCTACCATCGACACTCTTATTTAACCCTAATCCCTTGACCATTAACCCTATCCCTCAACCTCAACCCTCAACCCTCAACCCTCAACTCTCAACATTAAACCCTAATTCATCAACCCTAAACCCTAATCCCTCAAACCTAAACCCTATCCCTAAACCATCAACCCTCAACACTATACCTTAAACCCTAATCCCTCAACCCTTAACCCTAAACCTTATCCCTCAACCCTCAACCCTAATCCCTCATCCCTCAACTCTAATCCCTCATCCCTAAACCCTAAATACTATCCCTATTCCTAAACCCTCAACAGACTCGATACTATACCTTAAACTCTAATCCCTTATCCCTAAACCCTCCAACCCTATCCCTAATCCTTATACCCTCCACACTCTACTGTAACCCTAATTCCTTGACCCTCAACCCTATCCCTAAACCCTTGACCCTCGAACCTCAACCCTCAACCCTCAACATCAAACCCTAATCCCTCAACCCTTAACTCTGATCCCTCGACCTTCAACCCTGATCCTAAACCCTAAACCCTCAACGCCAAATTCTAATCCCTCAACCCTTCACTCTAATCCCTCAACCCTAAACCCTATCCCTAAACCCTAACCCTAAACCTTGTCCCTAAACCCTAATCCCTCAACCCTCAACCCTAATCTGTCATCCGTCATCCCTCAACTCTAATCCCTCATTCCTAAACCCTAAATGCTATCCCTATTCCTAGACCCTCAACAGGCTCGATACTATACCTTAAACCCTAATCCCTCTACCATCGACACTCTTATTTAACCCTAATCCCTTGACCATTAACCCTGTCCCTCAACCTCAACCCTCAACCCTCAACCCTCAACTCTCAACATTAAACCCTAATTCATCAACCCTAAACCCTAATCCCTCAAACCTAAACCCTATCCCTAAACCTTCAACCCTCAACACTATACCTTAAACCCCAATCCCTCAACCCTCAACCCTAAACCTTATCCCTAAACCCTAATCCCTCAACCCTCAACCCTAATCCCTCATCCCTCAACTCTAATCCCTCATCCCTAAACCCTAAATGCTATCCCTATTCCTAAACCCTCAACAGACTCAATACTATACCTTAAACTCTAATCCCTTATCCCTAAACCCTCCAACCCTATCCCTAATCCTTACACCCTCCACACTCTACTTTAACCCTAATCCCTTCAACCTCAACCCTATCCCTAAACCCTTGACCCTCGAACCTCAACCCTCAACCCTCGACGTTAAACCCTATTCCCTCAACCCTTAACTCTGATCCCTCATCTCTCAACCCTAACCCTAAACCCTAAACCCTCAACCCTCAACATCAAATCCTAATCCCTCAACCCTAAACCCTATCCCTAAACCCTCAACACTATACCTTAAACCCTAATCCCTCATCCCTCAACCCTAAACCTTATCCCTAAACCCTAATCCCTCAACCCTCAACCCTAATCTGTCATCCCCCAACTCTAATCCTTCATCCCTAAACCCTAAATGCTATCCCTATTCCTACACCCTCAACAGAATCGATACTATACCTTAAACCCTAATCCCTTATCCCTAAACCCTCCAACCCTATCCCTAATCCTTATACCCTCCACACTCTACTTTAACCCTAATTCCTCGACCCTCAACCCTATCCCTAAACCCTTGACCCTCGAACCTCAACCCTCAACCCTCAACGTCAAACCCTAATCCCTCAACTCTTAACTCTGATCCCTCGACCCTCAACACTATACCTTAAACCCTAATCCATATCCCTCAACCCTTAACCCTTAAAACTTAAACCCTATCCCTACACCCTCAACACTTGACACTATATCTTAAGCCTTAAACCCTCATCCCTAAAGCCTCAACCCTCAATCCTTAAACCTTAAACCCTAAACCCTATCCCTAATCCCTCTACCCTCAACACTCTAACCCTAACCTCGACATTAAATGCTAATCCGTCAACCCTAAACCCTAATCCTAAACCCTCAACCCTCAACCCTCAACACTATACCTTAAACCCTAATCCCTCAACCCTCAACCCTAAACCTTATCCCTAAACCCTAATCCCTCAACCCTCAACCCTAATCCATCATCCCTCAACTATAATCCCTCATCCCTAATCCCTAAATGCTATCCCTATTCCTAAACTCTCAACAGACTTGATACTATACCTTAAACCCTAATCCCTTATCCCTAAACCCTCCAACCCTATCCCTAATCCTTACACCCTCCACACTCTACTTTAACCCTAATCCCTCGACCCTAAACCCTATCCCTAAACCCTTGACCCTTGAACCTCAACCCTCAACCCTTAATGTCAAACCCTAATCCCTCAACCCTTAACTTTGATCCCTCGACCCTCAACCGTAATCTGTCATCCCTCATCCCTAAACCTTAAACGCTATCCCTATTCCTAGACCCTCAACGGGCTCGATACTATACCTTAAATGCTAATCCCTTATTCTTAAACCTTCCAACTCTATCCTTTATGCCTTAACCCTCATGATGAATAGCCTTGAATGTAAAAAAATTTGAGTGGGACATAACGCGAGCGCGTTATAACGCGCTCGCGTTATGTCAAACATGGCAAAAGACAGACTTGCGGGAAAAAATGTAAGGCAAGAAATAACGCGAGCGCGTTATAACGCGCTCGCGTTATTTCTTGCTTTGGGAATCCCAAGCCTTGGGCTTGGGATTTGCTTTGGATTTCCAACCCAAAGGCTTGGAGTGCCTTATGAATAGTCACAGACGTGTTTTTCTGTATTCTTCAAAATTTCACATAATTTCGTTCATGCTAACCCTTAGATTTGCGCGTGTTTCAAGGTTGAACAAATCGAACACATGGGTAATGTTAGGCTTTCTCTTAGCTATTTGACGATGTGATTTTTTTCACATTTTAACAATGTTAAGCCTTTCATCTTTAATTTCTTTTGTTTGTGTGTCCGTTTTTATGCAAAAACCACTGTTTGGTCTTTTTTTCATTGTAAAATAACTATTCATTCAAATTTCAAAAAATTTACATATTTAGAAACTAGACTCCATTCTACAAATATTAAAAAAATAAAAAAATGATTTTCAATTAGTTTTCAAAATTTATAGGGGTAGCACGGCCAAAATTCTATTTTTTAGGATGTGTCCACTTTAAAAATTAGTAAAAAATCAAATATTCATCAAAAAATTATCAGAAAAATCGGGCATAAACTACATGCTATTAGCTAATTTCTCACTGAAGCAATTTTAAAAATACCAAAAAAAAGTTGACCTTTTGAGGGAGCCACAAAACATGCTATGTTATGTTTTTTTGACAGAAACAACACCAATTTCTGTGGCTCCCTCTTTTGAACCCCTTAATCTATGCCATTTTCAAAACAAAATAGTAGTTTAGAAAGTAGACTTGGAGCACTACGAACATTGTTTTGGTTGCATCTCTAAATTTTGAGTGTAACTATGCTCAATTTCTCATCCAAGGCTAGTATTTCCTGATTTTAGAAAAAAAGTGGCCACTTAAGACCCCTTTTTGGCCCCCCATCTTCTTGCACTTACCCATCATATGTTGCCATCAATGACAAAGGGGGAGATTGTTGCAAGTATGTGCTATCTAGTGTTGTCATTGATGTCAACATGTCTGTGTTGTCATTTGTGTCAACTATATCTTTTGATATTGCTTGATTGAAGAACATTGTAAGAGTATTTTGGTCCTCATTTTATCTATATTAAAGACTAGAGTATGAGCTTTGGATATGATTTAGGGAAGTGTTTGAAGATGCTAAATCCAAGTTTTGGTGGTCCAAATCACTGTGTAGAAAAAGCTTTATTCACCAATTTGAAGACTATGTGTGGTAAGGTTTGCAAATTGATAGGGAGAAAGTGTTTTGCTCCGCATTTCTCTGCAAATTGGATTTTGGCTTTACGGTTCTGGAATTAAGCTTATAAGGTCCTTAGTCATCTTAATTTCAAAAGATTTTTTATTTGGTACTCTGAAAGGCAAATTAGTGATTAGCAGAGTTCGACAGTGTCTATTGAGAGGCATTCTAAGATGTATCTGCAAGTGATATATGTTGTCTTCAAGTGAGATCTACTGTGGTTAGATTTGTCAGCTCCCAAGTGACTTTATGTTGTTCATGGATGTATCTAGAATGTGTTGAAGGAATGTGATTGATCCACAAGCTACAATGAAGATTGTGCAAGCATGTTTCTAAATGGTCTTGATATATGCACAAGTTCTGGCTGACCTAGTTAGTCACACTTGTTGCAGAGGTGAATCGTGGATTGTAGAAGCCTGTCCAAGGGTGTGAAGATGTATTTGGGTTCAACCTAAGCCATGATGTGTTCATCCTTCATTCATTCACTCCGCAAGTTTGTTTAGGTCTAGTCCTAATTTAATTTATGTATGTATGTTAACCTTGGAGATAGTTCCAATGGTTGTAGAATGTAATCCCGACCTTGATGTACATTCCAAGGTTGATGATAGGTATAAATGTATGTAATGAATTCATGATTGAGTGGCAAGGTTGTGAAGATGTGAAGATAAAATTGAATTGTAAAAGTAGATCAAAGCAAAGGAGTTGTATTTCCCTTCAATGGAACTAAACTCAGGCATGGTATAGATGCTAATAAATCACTTCAACCTTTGTAGTGAGCCAATCTCGATAGTGAGCCAACCCCAACAGTGATCCAACCCTCAGTAGTGAACCATTCTTTTGCACAGTGAGCCACTTTTGATATTCGGTATTGTTACTACATTATATTGTGAGCTAACACTCACCATGGTTTTTCCCTATTTAGGGTTTTCTACATAAAAATATAGTGTTCATGTGTGTATGGTGTTGATGCATTCATGTTTTAATTCTTCTATTCATGTTTAATGTTCATAACAGAATACAGAGTTAGATTAAGTGAATGTGAAAGTAATTTTGGTTTGAAGAAGTTAAAGTTTTGATACAAATGATTCACCCCCCCCTTCTCAGTTGTCGTGTGCTTTTCAACATTGACAAGATGTGGTTTCTTTGTCCACTACTGAAGCTAAGTATATGGAAGCTACACATGCTTGCAAAGAAGCCATTTGGCTTAAGAGACTATGTTCAGATGTTAGAATAAAACAAGGTGCAGTGACAATTTATTGCAATAGTCAGAGTATGATCTATCTAGTTAAAAACCTGACATTTCATGCTAGGACCAAGCACATTGATGTACAGTATCATTTTGTTAGAGATATGGTTGAAGATGGTAGGGTGAAGTTGGTTAAGGTGGAGACTTTGATGAATGTTGTTGATTCTTTAAATAAACATGTGAGTACAAAAAAGTTTAGATGATATTTAGAGACTATGGGCCTTTTGGCCCCTAGCAATTAAGAGATGATGTTTACTCCCTCCCATTGCTCTTGCAAGGTGTTCAACAAGTGGGAGATTTGTTGGGAAAATGTTTCTCAACCTTGCAATTATATAAGGTTTATTGTTGATAGGATATATGTATTTATATATATATTTCCTAGTTACACCAATAGGTGTAATATACAATGGGAGCATGGGGTGGACTGAGATGTGTGTTAACATCATTTTGTTAACAAAAATTGTTAAATGACCGACATACATTAAATTAATGATATATTGTAAATCTAGACCGTTCATTATTAGGTTCTAGATTTTATGATAGATATTTTGTTGGCTTGTCTTGCCCTAGAAGGTAACCCTATTTTAAGAGGGAATTGTATTATGGCTACGGTATCATGATGTATTTTGAGAGTCTAATAGTGGTCGTGTTGTCTCTAGATCTCTAGTGGTGATACTCCTGTGAGAAGCTTTATTTGCATGTATGTTGTAATCTTTGTGATTTTTGAATAATATATTGGGCAACTTTTGGAGTGTGGGGTTTTTCTCCTAAAAGGGTTTTCCCCACGTAAATCATTGTGTTGTGGTATGCATGATATTTATGTTTATTTATGTTTAAGTTTATGTAACTGTTAAAGATCTGTAAATTTTTACATCATCTTCCTCTCAAGATTAGTGTAGGAAGTTGTTCTGCTACCTTAGCTTCCTTACATTTGTGCCTTCAAACATAAAATAGAGAATTTAATATGCTTTGTCTTTACCTATAAAAAGTTACCCCTGGGGAATAAATAGCTATCTTCAACTACTTAGTATTACAATCTATATATGTGTGTATATTAAGAAGTATTTAATCATGTTTGCATTAGAGAAGACCCCTTCACAACCTCCTAGATTCTAGGAGAGTGGAGGAGGTGCTCAGCTTGCTCATGTGACCTAAATGAAGGCATGCCAATAAGTCATGAAGTGGAGGGGAAGAAGTCACTTCTTGAAGGAAAGAGAAGATCTCTCTTTAAAAAAAGAGAGTAGAGAGAAAGACAGAGGAAGATAGATATGTTTCTTTGGTTGATTGATATCAGGTGACAATAAGTTGTTAACAGAGGAAGGAGAGGTGCGAGGAGGAATCTCCATGCTGCCAACTTTTCTATTAGCTTATCTAGTGATAAATTGAAAACAAGTTCTTTTTAATCTTGCTTGCAGTATCTCTCAACACTCATATTCTTAGAGGTTGTTGACTTGTTTATGTGAAAAATCCATCAAGATGATAGATAGTTTATGCCTGTAAGATACTGAAGCCATTACTTTTTTATATACTACATGTGTAAGGTTGCAATCTTTCTTTTATACTATCTAAGTCTGAAGCATTCATTTATATTGCCTGTGTAAGGCCACAATCTTTCTTTTATGTTTCCTGTGTAAGGCTAAAGTGTTCATGTTTATACTGCTTGTGTAAGAGGCCATTAATCTTTGATATTACTATTGCTATGCCTATGAAAGGCTGATAATATTTTTATTTTCATTCTGTTGATATGCTTGTTAAAGGCCAAAAATCTTTTACTTCTATTGATGTAATTCTAAGTAAGGCCGATGATATTATCAAGGCCAATAGTATTATCAAGGCCGATGGTATCATATACTATTGTCAAGCCTGAGTAAGGCTGATATAAACATATTGTTGTCAAGCGTGAGTAAGGCTGATATAATCATATTTTTGTCAAGCCTAAGTAAGGCTGATAGTATCATATACTATTGTCAAGCCTGAGTAAGGTTGATATAAACATATTGTTGTCAAGCTTGAGTAAGGCTAATATAATCATATTTTTTCAAGCCTAAGTAAGGCTGATATAATCATATTGTTGTCAAGATTGAGCAAGGTTGATGTTATCATATGGTTGTAGAGCCTGTGTATGGCCAGTATTATACTGTTATTGAGCCTATGTATGGAATTTATTATTGTAAACTTTACTATGAGTCATATGAGGCCAAAACATTATTATCTTGTTGTATAAGATTAAGCCATGATAAGTTGCCTGAACAATTCGAGAGGATTATCTAACATAGTAAGGGGTAAGGAGAGATTATTGAGTTGAATTAAAGGGATTACCTTGTTAGAAGTTAAATGAGACTTTAAAAAGGCTGATAACATCATATTCAAACTATAAACTAGTGTGGTGTATTAGTAACCTAGCAAGGCAAATGTTATTGCCTAGCCAATAACCATTTTAACCATAGTCTGTAATAAGACAGTAGAGACATATTTTACATAGTTATTATTGTGGCAATAAATAGCCAGGAGTTTTACCTAAATAGTGGCTAAGATGGCCAACATCACATGATGGTAGTGATATGGCAAATCAATGTATTATCAATAATGATAAGTTGTCATGTGAGATCAAAAACTCTTCAAGGGGAAGGACATGAATAATAAAGACTCCTAAGCTAAGTATAGCAATGGAACCTTAAACCAAATCGACACTATGTGTCAAGAAGTACTGGAGTTACTTATAATTTTTGTGTCCAAAAAGTTCAAGTTGGGTATAAATAACATATGAGGTAAATTTTTTCTGGGATGTGGAGACATAAAAACCCTGGTCGTTAATGATAAGAATACATATCTTAGAAAATGATAACTATTTGACTCTTAAGTATGAGATCGGGATTGACTAGTCATTGAGCAGATTGATAGGCTGTCATAGACCCAAGATTTGCAAGGATGCAATGAGGGTCTCAATATAAACAATTAAGTCAACCCAACTCTTATCTTATAATTAATGATTTACCTATGATAGAGGAATAGTTAATGCCAATTAGATAGGTATAAGGCTCCTTTAAAATACCCAGAATTAATCATTAAACCTAAGAGGTCGGAGGAATGTCAGTCTCCAAGTCAAGAAAAGAGTGTGTGAACATACGACTCATTAATATGAAACTTTGGCCAAAGTAATGAAAAATCCCTACTTGCATTGTCGGTTCACTGTGTTCCTAAATGGCACAAATAATCAGATGGGTTGTTCATAGCTAGAGCTAGACCAAAAGTTGTTCAATTGATTGTTTCTTCTAGGACACTACACTAGTTCTCAAATGGCACATTGAATCAGCTTGATTCTCATTATCTATTCCCTCGTGAAGGGAAGGGCCACTTCCAATAGGAAGGTGAGCAAGGGACCACCAGTCTATGGTTGGAGCAAAAGTGTTAGAGTGTGCTCTCCTTCTTGTTGTAGATTTGCCGATGACTTGTGATACAGAAGACATAATTTCATTTGTAGATTCTTTATAAAATAATTTGTAAATCTCAAGAAGTGCAACCGTTGAATATCGTATTTAAATACTCTAATGTAATATGTAATTATTGAATTTCCTTTTGGCACAAAAAAATTGTTATTGAAACTTATTGAATTTATTCCTAAGTCATTTATTTTTTATGATATTTGAGTTGGATGTTACAAGATACCTCAACATTTTGAGTAGGGATAACCAACATTTACTTAGAGACAATATTCTTGTGAAGATAATGGTGATACTAAATAAAGAAATCTGCAAAAAAAAGGCTTGCACTAAAATAATGTTGCGCACAGAAACATGCAAAGATTATTGGTGATGCTAAATAAAGCATTCTTAAAATAGGCATGTACTATAACAATTGTGCAACCAGTGATAATGAAGAGTCATCCATCTAAGCATATTGAAAGGGGGAAATTTTGCCAAATGAGGTAGTTGCATCGACCCTGGTAGACATGCATGCAAAATGTGGAAGCATAGACAAATGTACCAAAGAGATGTTATCACAGGAATGCAATGATTGCAAGATATGCACAAAATAGATTTGAATGAAAGGATTTAGAAACTATCAAGCATATGTACAAGGTGGAGCGAAGAAAAGGAAAACTTCTCAAGCAAATGAATTCAGCAAGTGAAGGTCAAAAATCCCATCGCACTCCTAAATAGACATTGAGAGGAACAAAAGTCATGCCAGATTTAGAGATACACCTTTGCCTAAATTCATACATGATCCAAAGAAACCAAGAAAACATATCCAATCAAGCATAATGGAAGGGAAATCTTATTCGATGTGGTAGAGAAAGATCCTTCACAGACAAGCACCCAAAACTAAAATATTCACAGGGTAAAGGATTTGTTGAAATAATTAAATAGATCCTTTGACATAAGTCTCATACCATGAAACTTGTACTTACTATGTAAAGCATACACACCCTAATCTCTACATGCAATAACGTTATATATGCAGATTTCCAAAACATATAGAAAGAATTGGGAAGCATAATAAACCAGTCAAGATAGTACCAAAATTAAGTGCCCGTATGAAGTACTTCTTGTATCTTGGTAAGACTTAACGTGCACACCAAGGAGATTTCTCAACTCTGTAGTCATTACTAATTCTCACGTGCATAAGTGCAGAGATAGAGTGTTGTATCTACATCCAGCCATCATAATTTGTTCCCTTCTCCTAGTATCTATGCTCCACTATTAAGCCTTCTATAGAGATTTATTTTGAAAACATATACCCTTTTTCAATGTCAAACAAAAACTCATCTATATACCTTCTACAAAGCCTCTTTGAAAATGTGCCTTCAAAATGAAAAGGGTAAAAGCATTAAATTCTAATAACACCCACTTTCCCACTTTCTCTCCCTTTTTCTAAAATTAGTCTCCACTAAAATCCAAGATTCCCTCAAAGCATAATTAATTACCTCTATGAAACTACCACCTCTTTTGTGGCCTAAATAGAATTAAATAATAATAATGAAGTATAAAAGAATCTTTCTGAAAAATACTAAAATATCTAAAATAATTTGTTCAAAATAAAAAAATTAATAAATCTATTGCAACTAAATGCAATAAAGATTAACACAAATATTTTTCACACACTCAAACATACACATTAATATAGATTTCATCTGTATGCAATCTATGTGGTGTGTGCATAGATTTCCTTCACCACATTTGCCTTTAGTCGAATAAATGCCTTCTGCCTCGATGGTATTCTCTCTCCATCAAGAGAGTGTTCCTATCGCAAACACAATCAAAATTAATCAACATTCAATTAAATAATATTAATAATAATATTTATTTTCATAATTAAATATCAGAAAATACAGGTTGTGACATTATTACTTGATTCTACATATCCATTGCACTAAGGATAGTAGTTTTACGAATGTGACAAGGTTATTCTATATCAATAATACATGACTATTTCAAATGATGAGAAAGTAGATGCATTGTCTATTACAATCTTTTAAGGTGCACCAAATTGGACCAAAATATTTTCTTTAATGAAATTGCACACTACCTATAAAGTTATCTATTTTATTGCAATATCTTCAATCCATTTGGTAATGTAATTTGTAGCTATGAATACATATACACAAGACTAGCAATTGAGTGAGGGTTAAGTGTTCCTATAAAATCTAATCCCCATTGTAGACATCTAAAATTGACTAACACATTTCTATGTCGTCGCACTTCATCTATATCATTTTCCTAATCCATTTACTATTATACTTCTATTAAAATAATCAAATAGCATTCCTTCCATCTATTAATTAAATAAATTTACACAATTTATTTATTTAATTCAATTTCCATTTTTTCATCATAAGTAAATAAATTTAATATTTTATTTACTTTCCAAATTATCCATTATCTATGAATTTAATTTATCTATTTTTTAAATTATCCATTAATCACTCTCATAATTTCCCTCCATTAATCACTCTCCTAATTTCCATCCACTAATCACTCAAATTGACTATGCAATCAAAATTAGTTAAATTGCAATCAAATCAATTAAATTAGTTAACTATGCAATCAATTTAGTTGACTATACAATCAAATGACAAACCCATTTAGTTATCTCCCTCATCAAAATCCTCTTGATCAATTCTAGCCATTGATCTTCCATGTTGTTCTCCACCATCGATCGCCGTGTGAGAAAATCTATAAATTGATCCTCATCCAAATCTATGACCCCCTCGCAAAATCTCTCTTTTCTACAAACTTATGCTATCAATTTGTCTTCATAAATCTATTATCATATCATTTTTATGCTGAATTATTGAGCAATCCACTTACAACATCAAGAGCAACATATCATTGGAGCAATAAGAATCATTATGGTAATATTGTTTATCATTTGCATTTGATTTCTTTATCATTTGATCATCTTTGAGGTTGTGTAGAATTTGTTAGAGCAGATTTGTTGTTTCTTGTTTTAATTCCATATTTTGCATATACACCCATTTCTAAAACAATTCTTTAGTTACTACTCGCCTCAAAGGTAAAGAAAAAAAAAATAGTCTTCTAACAAATTATTGACAAGATTCACATTTCACCACCCATTCATATTTTTCCTTAAATATACTAGGGTAGTAATAAAAAGATCTCAAAATATTAAATGTGGTCATAGAGGAACAAAAATATCCACCATAGACCTTATTATGAAAATTTTTGAACAATTTTTTTTTTGCTTCTTGTCAACACACTGCAAAAACATGCCATCCAAACCCTTTTTGTATAAGTATTCCCCCAAATAATTTATTTTTCTATATTAAGTTTAACTATTCTTTTCTCCTTTGCAATGAGGTGTGAAATACACTCTTCATAACTGAGGAAATAAGTAATCTTTGAGCACCACTCATCTGTTAATCTAATAAAGAGTGCTAGTGGGAATTCTTCTACTACTTTACTTCTCTCTCTATTTAGTTTTTAGCAATAAGCTTGTGCAATCCTTGTCCACTCACAAGCTTAGTAGGCTTGATGTAAAGAACATTGTCTTAAACTTTGTATATCCAAGACCCTCTTTTATTAGAACCTGTCTCTTGCTAAGTGAGGACAATCTTAATATCAATATTACCAACAAAAATATATAGTGTGAATTTAGAATGTAAAATCTAAATTGTTTGACTATCTTAACAACTATGAAGGCATGTTTCTCAATAAGTGGATAGTTAATTTCATGCTTCTTTAATTGTACACTCATGAAGGTGTTGGCAAGAGACACATTGGAGCTTCTTGATTGTTGTCATTGATGGCAACAAAGGTTATCCCACACATCTGCAATGCATGATAAGTCTTCACCGGAAGTCAGATTGAAGAAGTGTTGAGGTCCGGTAAGCAAAAATAGAGCAGTCAGTAAGGTCCGACAGATAGGTCCAGATCTCTCAGTAGAAGTATCTCAGTGAAGTGTGGATTTGGGGAAGTCAAGAGGAGTATCTTGACTGATAGATTCCAAGGTTTGAGCCTCCGGTGTGGAAAGGATAAAGAGATATGAATGCTTGTGTGTCGGGTTCCCAAGTGACAGTGTGAACAGAGGAAGAACTGACTAGCAGAACATCAGACATTATTCTGGATGTGTTACTAATGATGGAAAAGGTTCTTAAGGCATAAGTTATGTTTGACCGACGTGATTGATGACTTCTACAAGTATATGCTTGATCTGCATTACTTGATGTGTAAGGATTCAGCCGACAGATCAGAGTTTATGTAAAATATTGACTATTCCAGGTGCCGACTAGAAAGGTGATGAAATCACTTGTGCGGATATATATACAAGATAGATTTAGTTATGAGAAGTGTTGTGTGTTGTGAAAGTGTGCGAAGAAAAGCAGGAGATCCGAATAAAAGTAGAAAGGAAGGTCCAGTATGTGAAAGGAGAGCAGCACAAAAGAAGAGGAAAGATGAAATGCAGTAGATCAGTATACAGAGCCTAACCGGAACTGAACTACAACATATGTTGATGCTCCTTATTAGTTCAAGTATTGTATTACACTCTTTATAATTTGTAGATAGTGTGTCTCTTGTAGGCAGTGTGCCTCTTGTGAGTAGTGTGCTCGGGCACTAAGCCCTAATTGGCAAGTGTCATTTTGTACTTCCATTCTTCTAACAGAGAATACAATCTTGGGTTAATCACCCCGTGGTTTTTACCTTAACAGGGTTTCCACATCAAAAATATTGTGTCATGTGTATTTCCATTTCATGGTTGTGTTTACTTATTTGAATTAATATTAAATTGATTATTAAGAAAGTTCAGAAAGAGAAAGAATTAGGATAACTGATTCACCCCCCCTCTCAGTTATCAACAATTGGTATCAGAGCCAAGTTCCTCCCAACAGAGTCTAACAGCTTGAGGAAGATTGAGGAATTTAAATGGATGCCTATGGTTTAAGGGAACAACTCAAGACTGCCCTTGATGATCTTGAGTAGTCAAACTCTGAAGTCAATGAGTTAAAGGAAAGACTCAAACAGGCTGATGATTTCATGAGAGAACTAAAAGACAAATTAAGTCTCTCTATGAAAAAGAGAAAGGAGCTACTTCAGCAATTGGCAAGTTAAAGTGAGGCCAATGAAACAAATGAAGATCTGAAAGAGAAAACTAAGTTATGTGAAAAGTTATCAAAAGAAATCATTATGGTAAGACATGAAATGGAATTAGGAGTTATAAAGTTTACCCAAGAGATTGAAGAGAAAAGAAAAACTAAAGATAATCTAAGACAATCTCTCAAGGAGAAATCAGAACATTGCCACAAGATGGATAGAATTATTAGACATCTTGAATCTGATCTTGAAGATGCTAAAGATAATGAAGAAAAACTTGAGGATCAAATTGTCTCTCTCAAAAGGGATCTTCAAATAGCAAATGAATATAAAGAGAAATTCAAGATAAGTTCTGCTCAACTTGAAGTTCTTCTTGGAAGTCAAAAGAGGATAGATGACAAGTGTGGTTTGGGATATGAGAAAGGAGAAAGCTCCAGATCTGGTCAGAAGAATTTTGGATCAGAAAATCTAAGGAACAGGCCTAGAAGACCTCCGGTAAGGCAGCCTAATGCTCAAAGATATCCATCCTTCAATGGATACTGTCACAACTGCAATAACTTTGGTCATAAAGCTAATAAGTGCAGAAAGAGAATGAATCAGACTAATTCATCCTTCTCTGGACAGTGCTTCAACTGCAAAAGGTATGGTCACAAGTCTTATGAATGCAAAAATATGCAAATGAACAAATCATTCAATGGTAGATGCTTTGCATGTAATAGAATAGGTCATATGGCTAATCAATGCAAATTAAGAGGATATCAATCAAATATGCAAAGGAATGTTGTTTGCCAAATTTACAATAGATCCGGTCATATTACAAAATTCTGTAGAAGCAAGAATCAGGACAAAAGAGGTCTGGTACATCATAATCAGAATCAAGATAAGGGAAAACAAAAAGTAAATGCAGATGAAGTTCAAAGTGAGATGAACAAGATTTGGGTGAAGAAAAGTACAGAGAATGTAGGGGATGGATCTGCACCAGACTTTGGTGCTGATATTCCTTTCAGAAATTAAAAAGTGAGCTCTGGCTCAGGGGGAGACACAAAGAAAACCTTGTTCCCCCAGCCAGTCAATTGGTGCCGGAACTGGCACAAGGAGAGCTGTGGATTAAAAGGGCTCATACAAGAAACATCTAAAAGGGGTATGGTAAAGATTTGAGAGATCCGCAAGAAGATTTGAAGAATTTAATCCTTCCAAAATTGATCCGGTAAAACAATCTTTCGATAAAAATAGAATCCTTACAAGTTCAGTCTGGTATGATTCAAACTATGGTGTCTTGATCTGCAAATAGATCAAATGACTAATGAAAGGAAGATAGATTATCACTACTCTCCTAGAATAACTTCAAAATCTGTCTCAGTGATCTGGAAAGGTTTTGTCTCTAAATAAGACAAACAAGGCAAACCAGAATGAATTAGGTTGCATTTATTGCCGAATGAAAATTAGGGCTTCTCAAAAATAAAAGAGTTCATTCGCTCATCATTTGTACACTCACATGCGAAGAAGAGAGAAAAGGAGCTCTGCAACAACTTCTCCCAAAGATCAAGACAATTCCTCATACAGCTTAATCCAGATTTCATTGTGTGCCCTAAACAGCGTAAAAGGTATTCTTCGTTCTTGATATCCCTCAGTAAGATTCTTTGATGATGGCTACTCCAAATATAGTAAATATTTCTGATAGACCTCACCCCAAAATTAAGAAACATCCATACAAATCCTTGGAGGTAGATCCCCTAGGAGCCTTCTCTAGTGTTCTGCATGGTGTTTTGCACACAGAAGATATTAGGGTTTACATACATGCAAATATTGAAGAGTTTGGGGAATTCAAACTAAGAGATATCTATCACAAACAACTGTTAGATGATTCATTTGAGCTCAAACCCTAATACAAGGGCCTCCGGAATAAGCACTTTGCACAATGCATACATTTCCCCTGTTTTACTGAGGATGAATGGGTCAGGTATATTTTGAGCAGAATACATGACAACTTCATGTGGTTAAATGGACCATTCAAAATCACAAAAGATGCAATCAGGGCAGTTACCGGATTACACTCATCCGGTGGGATTCCTCTTCTTAAATCTGTGAAGAATCAAACTGTGAGTGAGGCTACCGGATCCAAGTTTGACAAAAGAGCAATGATAGTAGATGACATCTCTAATCCGTATGTCAAGTTTGCCTCCATGATCATTGGATATAAAATATATCATTCTACCAAGGAAAATTTAGTACCTGGAACGACCATCTACACCGCTTATGAAATGCTAAGAAAGGATGCAAACTACGATCTTTGTCATCTCCTTTTGAACCAACTCTTGGAGAATCTGCAGAAAATAAAGAAAGATAAAAAGAATTCATTCAAGTATGGTGGATTAATATTGTGCTTATTCTTCTACTTTATGAATGAGCTTCCCAGATCTAGTGGCTAGGTGTGGGAGAATGATAGACCAGTAGCTATCCAAATTAGAGATTATTTGCATGGACTTGGTGATAAAAAAGCACAAAATATAGCTCTGTGGGGTTACTTCAAGCACTTTCAAAATACAATGCAAATCAGAGAAAGAATCCCCAAATCAGTAGTTGAGAAATACAAGGATACAGTGTGCTTCATGATAGACATTGATCAATGCCTAATGGAGGCAGTAGAGCCAAGGATAGTCTGGATCATGCCTATGGGGTATGAAGTTGATGAACAAATTGTAGAACTGCATGTTCAACACATGCTTAGTCAGCCAAAGGACCCAAAGGCAGAAAGATTTGGAACCTTTGAAGAACTAAGTGTGAAAATTCATACAGAGCTAAGGCAGCCAGAGATTAAGAGGAAAGTGAGAAAAGAAGTAGAAGATGTTGCCAAAGGCTTTGGCATCTCAAAAGGCACTTGATGCCAACAGGAAAAAGATGGAAAGGGCTGAGGAAGAGAAGAAGAAGACAGAAAAGAAAAATGAGGAAAGTGTTCCGACAAAACCTTCCACCCAGACCAAATCATCAAACAGTTCTGCACCTACTATCGCCAAAGGCTCAAGGACTTCTGAACCAGAAACACAATCATCCACCAAAGGAGAGAAAAGAACAAAGACAAAAGCCACAAGAGCTTATGCCAGTCAAAGGGATGAAGAGGAGACTGAATCTAATGAAGAAATCAGGAAAATGAAGAAAAAGAAGAAAACATCCAGTGAACCCTCTACCGGACAAAAGGAAGAAGAAAAGACAAAGGAATATATTGAAAAACCCACTCTTCACATTGATGACATAATCAAATCAGTCACAGTGGATGGAAATCTTTAGCCAATGGTTGAGTTCTATGATGATTATGGTGAAGCAGATCAGAAAATATTGCAAGATGCCATAGTCAGGTACCTAAATATCTACAACAAAGCTTTTATTGAAATTATATCTCTAATCCCTAAAAGCTTGGAGAAGGAACTAGAAACAAGAAAGAACAATGCCCAAGCAAAAGACCTAGAAATCCAGGAACAGATAGCAATTCAGCTATATCCTTCAGTCGATCCCAAGACAATGAATATGGTGTTCAAAGATTACAAGGATGAGTTTAGGAGCAAAGCAAGGATGAATCAACTTATGCTTGGTGAGACTAACAAGGTAGACAAGGACACAGAAGAGATCCTCTGGAAAGCCTTCAAAAGATTTAATCTTCCTATTATAGAGGACTTGGGTACTGACCCCTCGACCACAAGTGTTACAGAGGAGTCTACTGAGAAAATGACAGATGCAGAAACAGCTAAGGACTTAGAATCCTCTGCTCTAGAAGAGGTGGCCCATGAACAAACTAACATCACTCCTTCGGTTTCCCCTGTTGACTCCGGATCCAAAGGAGAAAGAAGTAGAGGTGAAGGGAAAAGAAGATATCAGTACAAAGGTTGTGGAAGGGGAGAAAGCTCCAAAAGACAGTTCTGTGACTGTAGAAGAAAAGAAAAATCTGTCTCCGGCAAGAGACACTACAGAATTAGTCAAGGACTTTTTGACAAAAGCAACTATGGAGATTGATGAACCAGAACTATTAAAAGGGCAATTAGATTTTGACTCTCTATCTTCGGTGCAAACAATGAAAATAGCTTCATTTGCAAATGTGAAGGTCAAAGAGAAACTACTGAAATCTCACATGGAAGACTGTGAGCTTTTAGAAGTAGCATCCAAAGTGTTGGAAAAAATCATGCCATCTTTTTAGAAGGATCCCATAGCCTCCTCTTCTGATAATCTCAAAACTCTAGTCAACAGTGTTAGCACACATTTTGATTCTCTAGAGAAGTCAGCTAAAGAAAAGGTCTGGAAGGAGTTTTTGGATAAGAGATTCTTCGAAGTATAGGGTCTGATAACAAATGATAGGAGAGTTATGGTTATTGGGATAAAGAGCTTGGAAAATGCTCTTAAAGATGGCAGAAATATGTACAAATTTTTCTTATCTTGGCCCACAGTGACCAAAGATATTGAGAGGAAAGTAAAAGAACAAGAGGATAAACTACTAAGTCTGTCTCAAAGTTTTGATCCTCTCTCATCCTCCATAGTAAATCAAGAGTGTCAGACTATTGCAATCACAAATGAAATAAAGAATTTTGAGAAGGAAAGGAAGAACATAATTAGCTGAATGGGTGAACTTAGAAGGATCATTATCCCTAAGTTAGAGGCCATGCATGAGGCCATAAGTGATGCTCAGACTACCGCCCGAACCAATGATCCGACAGATCTTAAGAGGGCAGAAGCTTTTGCGTTCCTGTTGAGCGGTCATATTTCAATTTTGGACAGAATGAAGCAAAGTTGGGCTACATAATTTATTCAATTGAAGACAACTTTTGTAGACATACTTCAGTATATGTAAGTATGCCATATGTATATACTTATGCGGCTAAGTATAGTTGAATTTTTGAAAGTTTTGATATGCAGACCCTACCCTTTGCCATTGATGTCAAAGGGGGAGTAAAGAGAAGTGAAAAATGTTGTAGCCAGATAAGGGGAGCTCCAGAAAATGTACATAAAGACAGAGCATCTGCTACGGGGGAGTATAGTATAACACTTAGTCATTTTTCACTAAGTGTTGCCATCAATGCCAAAGGGGGAGATTGTTGGCAAGAGACACATTGGAGCTTCTTGATTGTTGTCATTGATGGCAACAAAGGTTATCCCACACATTCGTAATGCATGATAAGTCCTCACCGGAAGTCAGATTGAAGAAGTGTTGAGGTCCAGTAAGCAAGAACAGAGCAGTCAGTAAGGTCCGACAGACAGGTCCGGATCTCTCAGTAGAAGTATCTTAGTGAAGTGTGGATTTGGGGAAGTCAAGAGGAGTATCTTGACTAATAGATTCCAAGGTTTGAGCCTTCGGTGTGGAAAGGATAAAGAGATATGAATGCTTGAATGTCGGGTTCCCAAGTGACAGTGTGAACAGAGGAAGAACTGACTGGCAGAACATCAAACATTATTCTAGATGTGTTACTGATGATGGAAAAGGTTATTAAGGCATAAGTTATGTTTGGCTGACATGATTGATGACTTCTACAAGTATATGCTTGATCCGCATTACTTGATGTGCAAGGATTCAGTCGACAGATCAGAGTTTATGTAAAATATTGACTATTCCGGGTGCCGACTAGAAAGGTGATGAAATCACTTGTGCAGATATATATACAAGATAGATTTAGTTATGAGAAGTGTTGTGTGTTGTGAAAGTGTGCGAAGAAAAGCAGGAGAGCTGAATAAAAGTAGAAAGGAAGGTTCAGTATGTGAAAGGAGAGTAGCACAAAAGAAGAGGAAAGATGAAGTGCAGTAGATCAGTATACAGAGCCTAACCAGAACTGAACTATAGCATATGTTGATGCTCCTTATCAATTCAAGTATTGTATTACACTCTTTATAATTTGTAGATAGTGTGTCTCTTGTAGGCAGTGTGCCTCTTGTGAGCAGTGTGCTCGGGCAATAAGCCCTAATTGGCAAGTGCCATTTTGTACTTCCATTCTTCTAACAGAGAATACAATCTTGGGTTAATCACCCCGTGGTTTTTCCCTTAACAGGGTTTCCACGTCAAAAATATTGTGTCATGTGTATTTCCATTTCATGGTTGTGTTTACTTATTTGAATTAATATTGCATTGATTATTAAGAAAGTTCAGAAAGAGAAAGAATTAGGATAACTGATTCACCCCCCTCTTAGTTATCAATAGAAGGAAATAGAAGAGTCAATCCCTCCATCATTCTTTTATAATAAAATAGTAAACATAGTATGGTCAAATACATGACAATATAATAGTCTTTATGAAATCTGGAGATACCAAGATAGGAGTGTGGGTTATGGATATTTTGATATCTTCAAAATATTTTTTACCCTGGTTATTCCATTTGAATATAGCTTTATCTTTCATCATTTTTGTAATATGCTTGGTGAGTTTTGAAAAGTAAGGGACAAACCTTCATAGAAAGTTTACTTGGCCAAAGATTGACTACACACTAGGTTTGTTAGTTGGAAGAAAGAGTTGTGGAATAGCTTTAACCCTTTCTAGGTCAATTCTAATACCTTCTTTTGAAATAATGCAATCTATAAACTTTCCCTCTATAAACCCCAAAATAGACTTCTTTGGTTTGAGTGAGATACCATGATTATGACACATTTAAAGTATAACCACCAAATGATCTATGTGACCTTTACTTGTTCATTAAATACTATTAGATTATCTAAGTAAATTACAATGATCATGTTCTTCAAATATCTCAAAGATAGATCCATTACTCTTTGAAAAGTTGCACCTACATTTATAACACCAAAGGGAATTCTATGAAAGGTAAAAGTGCCCCATGGAGTAGTACACATTGTTTTGTATTGGTCTTCCTATTATATGTTCATTTGATTATATCCAAAAAAACCATCCAACATAGACATCATCTCTAGATCTAAGACAGTCTATAAGATGTGATCCATGGCTGGAAGAGGATAGTTGTCCCTAAGAGAGATTTATTTAAATTTTAGAGATCAACATATTCTAATTTCACCATTTTCTTCCTTACAATAACAATGTTCACAATCCAAGTTGTGTGGCGGATTGGGTATATAATTCAAGTTTTAAGAATTTTTTTCACCTCTTCAAAGATGGTGCCTACAGCCTTCAAATTTTATTGTCTTATTTTATCATAGATAGTGCTACCCCAGGTCTCAACAAGATATGGTGTTGTATATTTATAAACATGAAGCTTTTTAGATCATTATAACACCATAGAAACACATCTTTATATTTAAGTAGAAATCATATTAATCTTTTCTTTTCTTGTAAAGTGCAACATTTACCTATGCATACAAATTTAGGATCCTCCTTTGACCCTATGTTAATTTTATCATACTCTGACAAACTATTGGGTTCTTCTTGAGATATCTTCTTGACATACCTATCATGCTTATTAAATAGGTCCTCCAATGACACAATACCCTTTAGGATCTTATTTCCTTTTAGTTGTATGATATCTTCATCATCAGAAATTGCCAAGTAGCATTGCTTGTGTTTTCATTCATTCTCAACACGAACTCTTTAAATTTTGAATCACTCCCTTTGAAATATTTCATAAATCTCTCAACCTTTTCTAGGAAGGAAATGATTTTTTGTTCATTATTAAATACTTTCCAATGATTAGAATTATCTAGTATTCTTGGCCAATGTATCAACTCAATCCTATATTAGGATTGATCAAATTTTGAATGTGGGATTAGAAGGGAGTCCGATACAAGAAAACATTCAACTTTAGAATTTTGAGCTCTTGGGATTGCTTCAATTGAGGAAGCACCAACGTATTCTCTACAATCCCAAACTCAGTTCTAATATTGTTTCAATCAATCACTTTGACCTGAAATTATTATCTTACTTATTTTATAAGTCATCATCACCAAGTGCTTTCAATTTCTTGATTCCCATATCTTGTGTCTCTTTTAGTCTCAATAGCAATGCTTCATACTCAACTATTTATTAGTATTTTTTAAATCTAATTTGTAGTCCATGGGATGTTTTGTACCATTGGGAGATATCAATACAATACTTGCACTTGAGCCCAAGAAAGAACAACTTCCATCAAACTCTAAAGTCCAAATTTTAGGAGAATCACTTTGAGTTGAAACTTCTAGTATCTTGGCATCTTCTTCTTACATGCACATATAAGTTCTAGGACTAGTTTCTTCATATGGGGTTTTAGAGAAAGGCTCATTTTATTTAAGTACTATTTACTTGGCTTTGGGTTTTGGGTTAAGACAAACATTCTTTCCTTTAATAGTGTATCCTCCCAAATCTCTACAAAAGATCCTACTTAGCAACATACCATAACTAGTTGGAATATCAACTACTAGGATAGTTAGTTTCATCCTCTTCAAAGAGTATGCCACTAAAGTAACTTGGGTATTTTAAATTTGGTTGACTAGGGGAACTTGTTTAGATTCCATGGAATAAAATTTCCCTAATGATTTGGTTAAAGATAGATGAAGTGTTTGAGCTACCTTGGCTAGCATAATGTTGTCTAAAGCACTAGAATTAATAAGACATTTCTTTAGTTTGAAACTAGATATGTATAGGGACACATAAAAATGATTTATTTTCTCATTCATGGAAATTCTTATTTGTGTTCCACTACTTGAAGTTGATAGGAAGGGATCTCCATCAAATGTGGTGGGTTCATTAGTAGAGTTCATAGTTTTGATAGCAGTGGTAGTTTTAGGAGTGGAATCAACATCACTTTTAATATAATGCAAAAGCCTATCTAGTTCTCTTCTAGATTAGATTCTAGATATTCTATTTAGGATATTTATATCTTATCTTTTTTACAAAAAATATTCTATTAGAGAAGCTTATCAAACTAGATACATTCTATAAATTAGGAAAATTGGTTTACATACACTAGAATTATTTTTCATATTATTTTAAAAGGAGGAATCAGAATTACAAGGGTGAGGAGAAGATAAAACCTTTTTTGTGAAAATCTATTCCAATTGTTGTTCAAACCCTTTAGGCCACTTGAATTTCTTCATTTCAAAATTTTCAATGTCTTTATCTTCTTCCTTTTCCATCTTTTGGTATTGATTCCGTGTGAAAATAACAAATTAGTTGTTCATATCAATAATAAATTCTTTAGCATCATTAGATTCATACTCTAGAAAGATAATAGTAGAGTTTCTAACATTTTCTAAATTTTTGTCTTTTAAAGTTTAGTTAATTCAGTGGTGGTACACATCTGCATGTACCTATTCAATTCTAAGAAAGAAGCTCCATCATGATCATTTGTTAAATAAAAATCACATCATAGATTGGTGGTCATTACCTAAAGATTGAACCTCAATAGCCAATCATTAGGTCAGAGGAGGTAATCTTGCGACTTTATTATTGTTGTTGTAGGAAGTGAGATTTTTTCTTGGAATACCTTAATAAAGAGGTCCTTGCTACTATATTTAGGGAATTTGTTTCTTCAACACAATCATGTCATTTTCCAGCCTTTATAATAAAGGATTATTTGAAGAAGATGTTGTTTGTGTTTTACCTTTATGTAGTTCCTTCTTCCACTTGCCTATGGTGATTAAACCATCCTCAATTTCGATGGACAATGTTTCAATTGCATCAAGGTTGGAAACTCTTGCTATCCTTAAGTGAAATCTTACATCAAGAGGTTGTGTGTTGATAAAGAAAACTTTTGATTCTATACAGTATGTCTTTTATTTTATTAAATTGTGTTTATCAATATGTTAAATTTAGCCACAAATTCTTGTATTGGCTTATGCATACCTTTTTCATCTTAGTGAGTTGTGCCAACAAAGAGCTCTCATATTTAGCACTTTTGAATCTATCTTTGAATTTTCATTTCATGCCATCTCAATTGTTCATACTACCATCTCATAGATGATGAAATAATTTAGTAATTAATTCTATGAGGGTTTTAATGGATAATCTAATAGCCACATCCTCATGTTGTACTCCAAGAACATCACACGTAGTTGTGAATGTTAATATGTGTTCCTATATTCTTATCTTTCCATCCCCTCTAAATTTCAGTAGATTTTTATGTGATCCATGTGAAAGATCATGTAACTAATTTTCCAAGGCAAGGGGACCGATTGCAACACCCTAAGGTACAATGGAAGTGGGATTAGCCATGTTCTAGGTGTAGGAATTTTGGAAATTTATGATAATTAGAATAGTAGTACCATGTCAGGTATGGCATTAACTTAGAGAGGAACTAACAATTGTTGTTTTATCAAACCTTTTAGTAGGAGAATAAGGTGGACTTTGGACAAAAAAATTTATGAACACTTTGTGGACTTAGAATAAAATTAAGGTTTTCTTGTAAATTAAAAAAAGGATCAAGAATACCTTTCTTTTTGTCTCCTCTAGTGAATCTCTTTATAGCCACTTTGTGAATTTTTACACTACTCAAGAGGTTGGGAAGGAATGGCACAGACTAGAATATTTTTATGTGGTGGAAAAATAAAAATCTAAGCATTTCTAAGTGAGGGTTTCTTTACTCCCTAATATTCTCTGTTGTTTCTTTGATTTCTCTAAGTAAGAGTGCACAGGTCTATGATAATACATCTCATTCCAATTCTAGCCAATTAATATTAGGCTACAATATGGGTGGACCATTGTGTTAAATCATCTTTCATGTATGTATATAATTTTTTTTTAAGATATAAGGACTACCAATATGACGAGATCAAAATCCCTAGTAGAGTTGCCAAAAATATATTGGTAAATAGATTTGTATTTGTCAAATAACAATAGTTATTGGGATAAAATCCCTCCTCAATATGGTGAGCTTGTCTTATTGAAATCTAAAATTGAAAATTACATGAAGGTTGTACACTTTACAAAGTTGCATTTGGGTTTTGACAATTTTACAAAAAATAGAAATGGATTAAATGAAGGGAAAGATGAGTAGATTTAACCAAGATTAAGAATGATAAAAAGGTATATATTGTTTGAATTATTTGATGTTCCAAAATGCTTCAAATTCTATTTTCATGGAATCATTTTATGGGAGTTTGATTGACACCATATGGGGAAAGCATTTGAAATTCACACCATCAAAATTTTGATTTTAGAGAATAAAAATGTGTGTGGGGGGTTTGAGAAGTGGTGGCTCATAGCAAGGGAATAGAAACGCCTTATAGAGGCACAATGAATATTCATTCAAAACAGAAAATGAAGAGGATAGAGGGCTGCAAACAGTAGAAACTCTCTACAGTTATACGATGAGAAATTGACGCCATAATGGAGTGAAAAATAAAACATAGAGGAGAAGAGGATAGTAGAAAGAGTGTGATGCTTCAGGGAATAAGCACACCACTATGAAGCTTGACCATGCTACCTTGGCAAAATAAGGGGAGTTGGGGTAGAGCTTTGTGTGTGAAATTGATTATGTGAGTTGAGTGTAGAGATTTGTTTATGTGAGAGGGGAGTTGTCTTCCACCATATGGTATCAGAGCAGGAGATCTTGAGAGTGGAGAGAATCCACTAGGACTTGCGGGTAGAGTAGAGGAAGTGCAGTAGAGAAAAAACTCATGTGAGGGCTGTTGTAGGTAGGAGAAGTCCTGAGCAATGAGAGAGCTTGAAGCTGCAAAAAGATTAAGAGTGTGATGTGGATTGCAGATTGAGATGAGATTGTAGAAGTGAGAGAGATGGGCATTTATGTAAGAAGGCCCGTGATATGGGATGGATGGAGACAGTATGAAAAGAGGAAAATATCTTTGATGGTGGCTGATATAAATGCAAGAGTGGATAGATAGGAAGCCTGGTAGCTTGGTAAATTAGTCAAGCAAGATGAAGAGTTGTGTGCAGTAGCGGTTGAAGATGAAGAGGCGGGAAGTGAGAATGAAGAGGTTGAAGATGTAGCGGTGGAATGCGAAGAGGTTACAATAGATGCCAATGATGGAGATGATCTAACGTTGAATTTGTTGGCAATAGAAGAAGAATGGATGGAAAAGATGCATGTCACAATGAAGGAAAATGAGGCAAATCATGAACATTTTGATTTTATTTTTGATTATTCTTCCATAGTGAGAGTAGAAGAGGATGTTGTTGTAGAGGATGAAGTAGCAGTTGTAGATTTGTATGTAGATGCTACATATTTGCTTGTAGAGGTTGTGGAGGATGATGTAGGTGGATTTTGGTGGAGGTGGTCAGTTGCGGCAGGTTGGATCCCATGAAGGTGGAGAGGAGAGTAGAGAGCAATTGGTAGAGGAGGATGGCATATGGTGGATGTAAATCCAAAAGAGGAGAGAGGAATGGTGAATGGAGTTGTGGGAGGAGGATGATGATTGTGCCAACGAGATGTTGGAAAAAGTTGAAGCAGACATAGCTTGTGCACATGACTCAACGATGGAGTTCACTGTAGGTTGGTTACAACCTGAAAGGGTAGTTCGACTACTCAACTCCACTTTTGTGATCCCATGCTCACAAACATTTTACCTAGCGTGTCTGATGCAAGAGTACTCAAGCACACGTGCAATCGACATCAACCAAAACCAAATTAGTGTTTTCCTTAAGTTTTAGTTTGTGTGTGGCTTTGATGGCATCTTGCAGTCTTACAGTATAGGTGGATTGAACAAGATTGCATATTTTTAGTTTTTCGTAGTTTGGTTTCAATGCACAACAAGTTGCCTTCACAAAAACAAATGTTAGGGGCAATCTATGGGGTTTGGCAACAAACCCTCTAACAAGCAGAATCTTGAAAGCATTTCAAAATTACACATGAAGATTTTACAGTCAAATTCCTTCTAGTTTGCGATATTTTTAAGTTTCACGACTTGTGTTGGAAGTTTGGTGAAAATGCAAATTTAAAGTTTGGTCGCACTTGAGACCGAACGATTTGGAGGAGGTCTTAGTAATGTTGAGTTACACTTCTCTATCTATTTTTGTGAGATTCCAAGGTCTTGGTAAAAAGTTATGGCTGAAGTCAGTTTTCATCTCCCAGTGCATCATGACAAAGTCGCGTAAAGTGAGTTTTGCATACACCTTTGACATTCATGTGTGCAATGTATTTCCTTCTAATTTATTTATCACCAAAAAAAATGTGAGTTTAATATGGCATCAATAGTGCATCCATTTCATTATTACTTTTCATTTGTGGAAGTTTGGTTTTTATCCATTCGTTGGATACATCAAATTATTTAATTCTACGTCAAATGACCTTGGAGACATGGCATGAGAAACAATTAAAGGGTTCAGGTAATCAGAAGCATCCATAGACAAATTTCCTACAAGAAAAGAGTGAAAACAAAAAAAATTAAGAATATTATAAGAAATGACAGGGCATGTGAAAGCTATGTAAGGGAATACAAAAAAAGTCAAAGAGGAAATGAAGCGCAGACTATTTTCTCTTAAGGGACCATGGGCTGAGAAGGATAAAAAGGTATATATTGTTTGAATTATTTGATGTTCCCAGATGCTTCAAATTACATTTTTATGCAATCATTTTATGGGAGTTTGATTGATGCCACAAGGGGAAAGAGTTTGAAATTCACACCATCAAAATTTTGATTTTAGAGAATAAAAAGTGTGTGTGGGATTTGAGAAGTGGCGGCTCATGGTAGGGGAGTAGAAACGTCATATAGAGGCACAATTAATATTCATTCATAATAGAAAATGAAGAGGATAGAGGTTTGCGAACAGTAGAAACTCTCTACAATTATAAGATGAGAAATTGATGCCATAATGGAGTGAAAAAGAAAACATAGAGGAGAAGAGGACAGCAGAAAGAGTGTGACACTTTAGGGAATAAGCACACCACTGTGAAGCTTGACCACGCTGCCTTGGAAAGATAAAAACTAGAAACAGAGAGTTGAGGAGGGGTTGCGTAGAACGGAATGTAGTAGGAAGAAGTGACAGGATTCACCAAAGGAGAAAGATGAAGTATTGAAAAGAGAGTTGAGAGGTCATTGTGGTCCCTGTTGGAAAATGTGTTGCAGAGCATTGTAATTTTTTCTACAAACTTATATGTTGATTTAAATAAATAAATTGAATCTTGTGTTGTTAAAATATGTGCATTTGAATATTGAAATTGGGGTAGAGCTTTGTGTGTGAAATTGATTGTGTGAGTTGAGTGTAGAGCTTTATTTATGTGAGAGAGGGGAGTTGTCTTGCACCAATGGTCCTTATATCTAGAATCATAGAGTAGGGCCTAGTCACTTAAATTCTTTGGTTTTGATGTACTGGTCATGCCATTTGGCTCTTTTCTTTTGGATTATTTCAGTGTGGTAGATTGCTTCCATCTATAACTCCTCTAAGGCATTAAGCTGGTACAACCTTTCTTGTTGATTTGTTGATAGATCCATCCCAATTTGAATGGTAGTTCTTAATGTTTTGTATTCAAACTCAATAAAAAGTACAACCTTTTTTCCATAGACCAGTTCATAGGGTGTATACTCTGTTGTTGTTTTCAATGTAGTTATGTATGCCCAAACTGCTTCTAAGAGTAATGCAACTATCTTTATTAATATTGCCTCAATTTCCCTATTTGTAATGTCAACCTATCCATTTGATTGTGGCTGATAGGGAGTTGGCTTCTTATGTTTGATTTTATATTCCTAAATGAGACTAGAAATCAGGGCTGATGTAAACTATGGTCCTTGATCTGTAACGATTTCCTTTGGTACTCCATATATTGTAAATATTTCCTCATACAGGAATGTGGAAACCTTACTGTCTCGGGCAAGTTTTAGAACTTTCACCTCCACCCACTTTGTTAGGTAATTGGTACACACTAGTATATACTCTTTGTTATCCAAGGGAGGATCAATGGGTCTAATAAAATCAATGCCCATTTATCAAACGGTGTTACCACCAATTGTGGTTGTAAGGACATCTCATCACTTCTTGTAGGTCTTCCCATCCTTTGATAGCGGTCACATCTCCTTGTATAGAGAGTTGTATCTTTGTGTAGAGTTGGCCAATAGTATCCAGTAGTTAAGACCTTGACTATTGTTCTCTTTGCTACAAAGTGTCACCCACATGGTTCATCGTGACATGCCTTGAGAATGTCATATGATTCATCTTCTCTGATACATCTTCTCATAACATGATCAAGTCCTGTGTAGAAGAGGTAGCCAGCTACCCAAGAATAGGGAAAGTTGCATTCAACTAGGTGGTGTCTCTCTTGGTAAAAGATGTGGAAGTATTTTCCCTACAACAAGATAATTTTTTATATTTGCATACCAAGGAGTTTGTATAGTGAGTGCAAATAAGTGTTCATCAAGAAATGAATCATAAATAACTGGATCTTCATTACAAGTAGGTAGCATGGAGAGGAAATCGGCAACAACATTGGCCTTCCCAAGCTTGTCTACAATAGTGATATCAAATTCCTGAAGTAGCAATAGCCATCTAACCAATCTGCCACTTACCACTATTTTTTTCATCAGATACCTTATTGTTACATGGTTAGTATGAACAAAAATAGAATACCTAGTGATATAGTGTCTGAACTTATTGATTGCATAAATAATAGCTTACATTTCCTTCTCTATAATAGTATAGTTGAGTTCAGTGCCTTGTAGATTCTTACTAATGTAGTAAATGGCATATTCCAAATTTCCTTTCTTTTGTCCTAATACAGACCCTACAGCAAAGTTAGAGGCATCTGTATGCGTATGGAAAGGGATTTCCAAATTAGGTCCTCTAAGTACAGGTTTCTTTGTCAATGACTCTTTAAGATCTTCAAATGCTTCCTGACATTTAGATGTCCAATTAAATTCCACATCTTTAGAGAGTCAGACAAATAGGCAAGTAGTTATCTTAAATATTTTATGAATCTCCTATAATATCATGAATGGCCAAGAAAGCTTCTAACATCATTTTATTTTTGAGGAATAGACAATGTTGAGATGACTTTAATTTTATTTGGATCCACTTGAATGCCTTTATTGGACACAGAGTGGCCAAGAACTACACCTTCTATCATTATGAAACATTTTTCATGACTAAGAGATAGGTTATGATATTGACATCTCTGGAGGACTTTTTCGAGGTTTGTCAGTGCTTCTTCATAAGAATCTAAATAAGTTGTAAAATCATCCACATACACTTCCATAGATTCATGGGAAAAATTAAAAAATGCTTAAAATAGCCCTTTGAAATATTACAGGTGCATTGCAAAGTCCAAATGGAAGGACTGAATAGGCATAGGTCCCCTATGGGCATGTAAATGTAGTCTTATCTTGATCCTTAGGGGCTATTTTGATCTAATTATAGCCACTAAATCTATCTAGGAAAGAAAAATACTTCTTCCTAGCCAAGGAGCCTAATACCTGGTCAATGAAAGGAAGGGGAAAGTGATCCTTCCTAGTGGCTATTTTCAATTCTCTATAGTATACATAAACCCGCCACTTACCTTATTTTTTAGGTACTATAACTAGTGGGGATACCCATTAGCTATTTGATATAGGATACATGAATCCTACATCCAATAGTTTTTACAATTCATTCTTCACTATATCTCTTACAGTAGGGTTCATTCTCCTCTTAGGATACCTAACTGGCCTGCATCCCTCATTGATGTATATTCTATATATGTAGAGGTTAGGATGTATGCCCTTCATATCATGATAGTCCTAGGCAAATGTTGTTTTGTGAGTTTGCAGTGTTTTTATTAGTTCAGACTGTTGCACAACTGTCAATTGATTGTTGATATTAAGTGTCTTGCCTAGTGTAATGTCAACTAGTGTTATAGAAATCATAACAGAAGCAACATCTAGCCTTGATAAATTGAGGCTACAACTATGTGGTAGAAAATGATGGAACATGTGGGTAGTGGAAGCATAGGCTTGTGTGTTGATTGAGGGCAGAACATTATGTAGTGGGCAAGTCAAGCATACTAGACATGGGTCTTGTTGTGAGTCCCTTCCATAAGTGTTTTACAGTATCACATTGGAAAGCACTTCATCTTCATCTTGAATATTTAACAATGGGCTTCTTTCCATTGTCATTAATGTCTGAAGAGAGTATTGGTCAATATCCTCTAGGTATAGCCAAATAGATTGCTCCATATCAATGAAAGTCTATGCTGGGGGATAGAGGACCAATTTCTTAGTTATATTCCTGTTGGAAATTATCATATTTCTAGACCTACATCCTATGAAGGCATCTGTTGTTGCCAACCAAGGTCTCCCTAGGATGTGTGGATATCCTCCTAAACTAACCTTAGGCTGCAAAACCATAAAGTCTACAGGGTATTCCCATGAATCTAATGTGATCACAAGATCTTCAATGATCCCTTCAGGTTTGACAATTGACCTATCTGCTAATTGTAAGACTATTGGAGCAAGTCTTAAGTTAATCAACTGAAGATTATTCATTGTTTCCTTTGTCATCACATTTATGGTTGCACCCAAGTCAATCAAGGTGTTTTTGATAAGGGTACCATTAATGTTCACATCAACTACAAGGCTTCCAGGATCTGCATATTTTGGGACAGCCAAGTTGCCTAACATGATATCAGCTAATTGTCCTATAACATGTACTGTCTGAGGATATTTTCTTTTTCTTCTTGGTTTCTTAAGGCATAGTTCCCTTATAGCTTTGGTATATATAGGTACATCCTTGATAGCTTAGATTAGGGGGATTTTTACATAGACATTTTTCAATTTCCCAATGAAATCAAAGTTAGGTTCAGATGGAGGTGGTGGTGTCTGAATGTTTAATCTTTCTAGAAATGGAGGGCTCCTGGTAATGTTTTCTTCCCATGGTGAGGTTTTCTTAGGAGAGCCATGCTAGTTATTTGAATTATTTGTAGTGTCAGAGGTTGATTCTTTATTAGCAAGTTCCATGATAAGTGGAGATGAAGCTCCAACAATCATTTTACCTGAGCGTAGGTGAACATCACTAACCTCAACCATATAGGTTGGGTATTGGATGGATTCATTAGTGTAAGCTTGTTGAATAGGATTGTTGTTAGGATTAGGTGCAAGTTGAGTTGGGAATTGAGTGGCCCTAGGTAGAATAGGAGTAGGTGAAGCTACATTGGACATAATGGCAGGTTGTTGAGGCAGTGTTTGTTGTGGTTGTGAGTAGTTCGTATTTGAATTTTTCCAAGGTTGATTTTTATGCCACTGTTGTGACCATGGGCTTTGATTGGCCTATCACTGTGGATTATAATTTGAGGTTTAGAATGGTTGTTGTGGCCATACCCCCTGCTGTTGGTTCCAGCTAGGTGGCATAGTTGCCCATTATTGTTGTGGCATGTTATACCAAGGTTTATTAGCAAATTAGGGATGTTTGAAGTAGATGATGGAAATGACATATTATTGGCCAAGGGGTCCTAAGGAATACCTTGTTGTTGTTGCCAAGGACTACATTATGCAATATAAAACACTTGACCTTCTTCATCCTTTATGGTTCAAAAATTTGCTTTATCACTCCTTTCCTCAGACCTATTGGCAATACCTTTGTACTTACAGTTGGTCTTCTTCTATTGATAATGTGGGCAATACTCAACCAAAGTTGTCTCTATTTCCCCTTGCTTCTTCTTTATGTGTAGGGTGTCCAGTTGTGTTACCAGATGGCTTATGATATCCTCTTTCATATTTGATAGGAGATTGTTGAGTTCCACCCTGGAGACTCTAGTAGATGTTTTAGTGGAAGGCAGAGCTCTCAAGCCTCTATTTTCTTCAAGGTAGAACGTGAATAGTTTCTATAGATTTGACAAATTTAATCAAACCTAAGTTGAGAGACATCTCCTAATCCAATTAAATTTAGTGCATCCATATATTCTTCACTCACGCCTCTTAAGAAGAACAGCTTGAGTGACTCTAGATAGAGTCAATTTTGTCATGACTTCCTTAGGAAAAAATAAAATCTTTCAATGTAGTCTTCAAGAGGTTCATCTTCCCTTTGTGACATCTTGAAGATGTGATGCAGGAGCATCCAGAAGTCTGATGCAGGAGCATCCAGAAGAATTCAGAATATTGAGACAGTTGACAGAAGCTTGAGTGTGCAAAGAAAGTGACCTTGTAGAATTTTGGATTTTGAGTATGAGAGGCTGCATATCTAGACTTAGCATCTAGACATAGTTAGTTACAACATATCAAGAACTCAGATCATTTGGTCTTGATTCTAGAAATTTATCATTGTTTGAAGATTGACTGTTCTGACAGAACAGAGCCGATTGTGTTTAGCGAAGTGGAATCAGCTTTTGGATCATTCCCATGACTTGCGGAGTGAAAAGAAGAATTGGTTGATGAAGTTTAAGGACCTGGCTGACCTTCAATAGGGTCCATGTGAAGTTCTATGCATTTGTGAAGTTGTTCCTTATGTTTAGGCCCAACCTTTTTAGTGTACATGTTACATAAGCTAGTCGTTGCAATTAGGCTGACCTGGTGATGATTTGAAACCTTACAGATGATATAAACAAGAGATAGAGGATTTTTTCTAGGCAGCGATTGATGACATGAAGATCCAAAGCACGAAGATGAGTCATTAAGATCTGAAGAAGCAATAAAACTGAAGCAGAGAACAGAGCAAACGATAGAAGAAGTTACAGAGCAGAGATTTGATGATCTAATGATGGAAGTCATGCATGAGTGTTGTTATATGACTATTTTGTAATCCCTGGGTTGTGGCCTAGCACCTGTAAAGCCCTCAAGGCATGTTTATTGTGTTTTGAAATCAAATATATATGGAGGATGAGCTTTTAAGGATGGGTTTTTCCTTGTTAGGGTTTTCCCAGGAAAAACTTGATGTTATGTGTTCATGAATCTATTTTATCTTTCTGTTGTTAAATTATAAGCTTCTGTTGCATATCTGTATATCCATGGAGTTAATTGTTTAAGGATACAAGGTTGGACAGTCCCTAATCAGACCCTCCTACCTTGACTGACCCTCCTAGTTTGAAGTCCTTGAAGAAGAACCGAAAGATGTAAGAAGTAGAAATGAAGACCTAGAGGTAGAGCTGAAACTTTTTGAAGATGTTGAAAAGAAATTTACAGAATTAGAAGAAGGATTCAAGTTTTTTGGAAAGGTGGAAGAAAGGAGTAGAAATCTAAAAGAAAGTTTGGAAGAATTGAAGAGAGAAAATAGTTTGCAGAAGAATGAAATATCATATTTGAAAGAACAAGTTAATCAGTTAGAGCAGTCCCTTGTAACATGTACAAAAGAGAATGAAAATTTGAGATCTAAGCCTATATTGTGTGATGTTTGTTGTGATACTAATGACTTGTGTGATGTAGTAGAAGTTTCTTTAGAAAGTGATGATGAAGATGACAGTGTAACTAAACCTGGAGTGGTTGGTGATGGTATTGGTTTCAAAATCATGCAAAGAATGGGATATGAAGGATAAGGATTGGGTAAGCAGCAGCAAGGAATTATAGAACCTAGATTGAACTAGTGATCAGATCAAGAAGTGAAGGGATTGGATATGACAGAGCTAAGGAGGTTATGGAAAACTTTAAATCAAATCAAAGAAGAAAAGGTATGTTTTGCTCACATTGTAATAGGCATGGACATGAAGAGGAATCTTGTTGGGATATACACTCTTGTAAGTTATGTGGATTGAGGAACCATTCTGAAAAGTTGTGTTGGAATAAGTTAAAGAGAAGAAAGACTAGGACAAGTTGTATACAAAAGAACTATGGGTGGATTGATGGACAGGAATGGAGACATGTTACTGGTATGTTCAAAGGAAGATATAGACTAAAGTGTTCATATGTTGGATCAGGATGCAAAGAGAGAAGACCTTATGTGGAGTAGAACAAGGACAGTAATTCAAACTACAGAGGGAGAAGTGACAGGAGTCATAATTCTTATCATAGTACAGGATACTAGGAGAATGGAAGAGGATTTGCAAGAAGAACATGTTTTCAAGTTTGGAGGAGAAAAGAATCAAGCAAGGAAATTCATAAAGAACTTGTAACTAAAGAAGTTGATAAAGGAGAAGCAATAAGTAATTCAGAGATAGGTTGTGCAGAGGTTGAAAAGTCTATTGATACAGAAATGATTTGTGCAGAAGAAGAAAAGCTGATTGAATCACTAAGTTTGACAGAGGATCCAGAAGAAAGTGATGTAGAGATAGTTTATGTAGAAGAGGAAGGAGAACCTTTTGAATCATTGAGTTTAATAGAGAAACTGGAAGAAGGAGAAGCATTGTTCTTAAGAAGATTTGTGTTATAGAATTGAGAAAGCAAAGTAAGAGAGAGTTTGTGTAAAATCATCTAATAAAGTAGTGCAAGAAAAAGTAGTGTGAACAAATGTGAAGCATAGCAGAGAAGATCATGTGTGCAGAGAAATTCAAAATTGTGTTGACTGTATCAAAAGAAAGTAACTTATGGCACTGAAGGAGAAGGATTGTGTATCGGATTGAAGTGATTATGGTAGGGAAACAAAGTAAAGTATAGAAGCAGTGTAAGCAGAGTGGAAGATGTAAGATTTTGGATGAGTGTGGAGGAAATTGTGTTAAGAATCAGAGAGTAGACAGTGTTACACAGAAGTTAAGAAAGTGTATTGACTGAATCAAAAAGTAACCTAATTGTTCCGAAGGATGCAAGTATGTATGTATTGATTCTTATTTGATTAAAACAGACATTGATCTTGAGACAACTTATGGAGAAGACTTACTCAGACCACCGATCATTGAGGCAGTGCAAGGCTTGCAAGTAGACCACCGAACCTATACCATGACAAGAGGAAGAACTTAAGGTAGCTTGTGGAGAAGACTTTCTTAGATCACCAATCATAGAGGTAGTGTGAGGCTTGCAAGTAGAACACTGACCTTAGAAGAATTTGAGGCAGTTGTGCAGGATGGACTTGAACAAACCGCCGACCTTAAGACAGTTGCAAGTACATGTGAATAGACTATCAAACCTATTCAAAATAACAACATTGAATTTAACTTAATATAGACCTAAGTGAAAGGGATCACTTCTCAAATAACCCCGAGAGTTTGATGCAGGAGCATCCAGAAGAGTTCAGAATATTGAGACAGTTGATAGAAGCTTGAGTGTGCAGAGAAAGTGACCTTGTAGAATTCTAGATTTTGAGTATGAGAGGCTACGGATCTAGACTTAGAACCTAGACATAGTCAGTTACAACATAACAAGAACTCAGATCATTTGGTCTTGATTCCAGAAAGTTATCATTGTTTGAAGATTGACTATTCTAACAGAACAAAGCCAACTATGTTTAGAGAAGTGGAATCAGCTTGCAAATCATTCCCGTGACTTGTGAAGCAAAAAGAAGAATTGGTTGATGAAGTTTAAGGACCTGGCCGACCTTCAGTAGGGTTCACGTGAAGTTCTATGTATTTGTGAAGTTGTGCCTTATGTTTAGGCCCAACCTATTTAGTGTACACGTTACATAAGCTAGCTGTTGCAATTAGCCCAATCTGGTGATGATTTGAAAGCTTGTGGATGATATAAATAAGAGATGGAGGATTGCTTCTAGGTAGCGATTGATGACATGAAGATCTAGAGCATGAAGATGAGTCATTGAGATCTGAAGAAGTAGTAAAACTAAAGCAGAGGATAGAAGAAGTTATAGAGTAGAGATTTGATGAGCTGACGATGGAAGTCATGCATGAGTGTTGTTATATGACTATTTTGTAATCCCTGGGTTGTGGCCTAGCACATGTAAATCCCTCAAGGCATGTGTATTGTGTTTTGAAATCAAATATATATGGAGGATGAGCTTTGAAGGCTGGGTTTTTCCCTGTTAGGGTTTTCCTAGGATAATCCTAATGTTATGTGTTCATGAATTTGTTTTATCTTTCTGTTGTTAAACTATAAGCGTATGTTGCATATCTGTATGTCCATGGAGTTAATTGTTTAAGGCTGCAAGGTTGGATAGTCCCTAACCGGACCCTCCTACCTTGACTGCATCAAGATGACATCTCCTTTCATATCCCTACCATGACAATAGTCCTGGTATTTCTGCAAGAATTTCTCCTTCATGGTAACCTAGTTTGTTACTGAATTTTGACCCAACCCCATGAACCATTGTAAGGTTGCATCCTTGAGAGTGGCTAGAAAGAGTTTGAGTCTGTATGCATCTGTAGTATACTCATAGCTTCTACAGAGTACATCAAATTCAAAAATAAATGTACCTGGGTCCTCAGTGACTAACCCATGAAAGTTTGGCAAGGCTGAAGGAGGTATATTCTTAAGGGTATTCGCTCTTGCTTGGTCTATGATGGGAAACACAAAGGTAACTGGTTTAGTTGGACTTTCTACTACTTCTTCTATCATTGTGTCACGATGCCAAGTGGCAATATCTTCCAATCTTCTACTTCCTCTGGTCTAAGGGGTAATTCAAAATGCTCTTCCCCTTCTTTTGTTGAACTGGATGGAAGAAATCTCCCTAACTAATCTCTTGGCCACTACGTACAATGATGCTTGACCTAATAGCTCTATCCCTGCACCATGTTAGTAAATAGTTTTGGAAATGGATTGAATATATCTAAATAATCTTAATTTCTTGGAAAGAAATCTTATGACCTATCAAAGAAAATACAAACATGAATAAAAAAGAATTTAGAAACTCTAAACCTTAGCACCATCCCTGGCAATGGTGCCAAAAATGTCAAACTCCATTATTAACCAATACATTGATGCAGAAAGGGAATGCACACAACTCAACAAACCAACAGATCCTATATCAAGAAACCTAATGGCTATAATGTGTTAGATTTAAATTGTCAAACCACAAAATCATATTCTTCTTGGATGGCGCTCATACTATGTGTGCAGTCAAGGATTCTTGAATTGTAATCTAGAAGTTGTTCATAGAAACAAACTATGGGAAAGGAAAAAAACTCTACTTTACAAAGAATGACAAGTACTACAAGTAGGTAATGCTAATAAGAAATAATCAATGCTTATTCAGTTGGTTGTAAATTAAAACAATCTATGTAAATCAAAATAGAGGAACAATTAATAAACTAAGTTGGTAATCACCTTAACCCAATAATGCAGATTATCAATATTAACTAATCCACATAACATAAACTAATCACAACATGAACTAATCATGTAAACATAAACTAACAACACGAACTAATCATATAAATATATAAGAGAGATATAGTTACCTCAAGTGGCCCTTGCTTGAGTGATTGTAATCTCCACAAAATCTAAATTAGATCACTATTGTATCACCAAATCATTGATTGAATTCAAACCTGTGTTCTTTATTGAATGCTAAAAAATACAATAATAACTTGAGAACACAATCTCTCTCTAACCTCTATTTTCATATACAAAATCTAACATATATCTAGACAATATCTAAGTTTCTTAATGGACTAAAACTTCTAAGCAACTAATCCTATACTCATCCATTCTCCCACAAGCATAGGGAGTAGACATTATTATTAATCAAACTAGAAATAGGAAACTAACTACCACAAAGATAATTTAAACATCACAGTCCCACTATGACTCTTCTTAGTTATCATGAAAACAGTCATAATTGAAACAAAACATGGACCACATTCTGAGTTTTCTACATTATTCATGATTGTGTCAACTATTAAAGGAAAACTATCTATTAGAAATTTGTAGGTCCAACAAAACCAATTCCACATAACCCCTAAGGAGAAAATGATGCATTCAAGTAACCATAATGCAAAGATCAAATGACAAACACAAGATAACACAAGATATACCCTGAGAAAACCCTCAAGAGGAAAAAACTTAGACTCCAAAAGCATCCACTCTCATATGTATTATTCAGCAATAAGATATTACAATACATTCTCATGAGTCTCCATGAATACCTCTAAAACATCAAGCTCCTCCAATGCATCCTCCATGTGTCCAAGCATGAATCCACACATCACCTACCATGCTTCACAAAATGCACTCATAGGAGAAAACTCAATACAACAACAGCCTCACACACAACCTCCCATACACCAACAATGATGAATTAGCCAACCCACTTAACTAATGACCATGTTCATTCTTTTATAGACTAAGCTCACACAAATACAAGAAGTAGTATCGGGTAAAACCATGTGTTCCAAAAACATGGATACACAAAGCCATTGACCCCCACATTTAACTATTGGTACTAATTTTTCCCAATAATTAAATAATTACAAATAAACAATTAATTAATCTATGTTTCCCACACACAAAATAATTAACCCAATGTTACATACAACTTATACAAGTGGAACCCAAATAAACATATAATGTGGCTAAACACATCGATTAAGATGCACCAGAAATAAATATTTATTTTATGAATAAAGTAATACAATATTATGCAAGGTGTACAACACTTATTTCCCAACATTCTCCCACTTGTTTTATACATTGTATAAGGGTCAATCAATGAAATACATCATCATCATAGGCAAACATTATATCACATGAGTCTCCAACATGCTCTCATGCTCCATAAAGATACCTACAATAAAATCAAAGTGACCACCATCTCAAGCAAGAACTCCTCTCATCCTCCAACATGCCACCTATGGAAGAAAAGGAACATGCCAAGGTGAAGATGCATCAATCCAAAGAACACAAGCATCAAATCCAAGTGAATCAAATCCAAGTGATAAAAAAGGCTCCAAGCTACTGTCAAAAGGTAAAAAACTCACATGACTGGAAATAGTACCCACAACATATGCTAATACATCCAACCATCCATACCTCATAGGTATCAACAACATCTATAAATTCATGCCAACAACATATCCAACGCATATACCATAATCACAAGCTCCATGTATAAAACCTATCAATGAAGAACACATACATCCAGAAACTCCCATTGCATGGGTAATGTCAAATCTAAAAATAGATCCAAGGCATAGCAAGTCTACCAATCAACACTCAAATCAAGGTGTGGTTAATCAAAAAGCCAGTGTAGTATCAAGAACAATCATAGTGATCCACGTATGCAAGATAAATCTCTGCATACCCTCTCACAAAATGTCACCATAACTCTTCCAAGTCCAACCATATCAACAGGATCCTCTAGGAAGTAGCCATAAGACAAAGAGAGAAAACCTATAAATCATAATGTCCTACTACCAACACCTCAAGTGCTAAGTTGTGTCAAGTATGATCTCCTCTACAACCCCAAATGAAAAGTCTCAACAACACCCAACCATTCAATCTCATAGATCAAATGAACATATGTATCATGTAACCAATATGGATGTAAGCCTCTCTAATCAAGGTAGATCAAACTCATAACCATTCCATAACCAGGAATAAGCCCAATCACATCTCCTAAACTCCTCATAATCAACATCATAAATCAAACCATACGAATAAGGAGATAACCATGCTAACATCCTCAAGTGAACCCACCAGAACCAATAACCATAGGTCAAGATCCATAACTATAATGAGAAGATGAAACATAAAGAAAAATGCATCTAAAACGATGGACAATACCTCATAGATGATAAACCACTAAATAGACCAAGAGTGGGGAATGAGAATGCTTCTCCAAGATACACCAAGCCAACATGACTCTCTCCAAGAATACTTTCCTCTAGGTCCATAATGAACTCATGTCCACATCCAAGTGTAGGCTCCTTGATCTATCTGCTGAAACCTCTAATGAGTAACTGTCTCAACAAGTGTCTAATCCCAAGAGAACTCCACCCTCACCTAAGTCTCCAAGTATCCAAGAGTACCTCCATGATCAATCCATGCTAAACTCCAAATGAAACATTGCACTATCATAAAACTCTCAAGCAAATGACCAATGTACTCAATACCAAGAGAATCACATAACACCAATGTCAAAGCTCCAACTATAGAATTAGGAACCCAATCATGACATCATGATCTAACCATCTCCTCCTAGGAGATCACATGCACTGATGCACACATCTTGTCTCAAAAAAACCTATATCATGTCAAAACTCTAATCTAGAATCAAGAGTCCATTAAGACAAAATATCAGCATCTCTAAACCAAGGATCAACATCTCCAACCATATGAAGATAACCATCTACTAACAATGAAACTTAGGATGTCAAAGCACTCTCATTGAAACAAGAATCATAATCCAAGAGCTTCTCCAAGACACCCACAACCACTATAGAAGATCGTCCATCACTAATGATGAATCTACATGACTACCAAAGCTCCCATTGAATCATGACACTGAGCTATACATGGCATCATGACAATCATCTCCTAAATGAGGATTATCCATGGCCTCAACACAATCAAGGAATCCCACTATAACATCAACAACTCCCAAAAGGTAAAGTAGAATTATGATCTCCAAACCAAGAAGATAAAACCATCACTATCAAAAGATCACATAAAATCATGTATCCAAGCTATCCATGACATCATGATAAACATGCTATAAGTCCTAATAACTGACTATCTAGGCACTCTAGTCATCCATCCTCTCATCTCAATGCAACATACCAATGTACAAATCACCACAGACAAGGCCAACTAACAAAGTCTGCATAAACACTGAATCAATCTCGTGGATATAGATAGTCTGCATCTGAGTCATCTCATTGTAGCCAAGGGGTAGCTAATCCACAAAACTACATAACTCTAAGATCCAAAAAATGCAACATGCAAACTCATTATCACATTAGTAACATGCAAACTGAGATATCAAAGAAGATAACCTGTAGACTCCAAGACTCAAACACCAAATCAACGCTAGATTTGATTTTCCAAACAAGTCCACAAACAAGTAGCCATAGTCAAGGAACTACCAAACATCTAGGAGATCAAAAAAATCTGCTATAACTACATCACAACACCACTTGAAATCATGAATCAAACATCATAGCCCATACCTGTCAATCGCATACGTGATCATGTCATGCCAATGCAAAAGTGTACCTACATATCTATGACACCATAATCATTCTCATTGTTGTACCTATACTCAACTCCCACTAAAACGAGACTCCTAGCCTCACACGTGTATCAACCATGTCCTCAAACTAGAAGAAAACCTGTGTACTTGTCTCCATCAAAGTCCAAACTCTAAGAATACCTATAACTAGAAGCACCAAATCTGAAAAACCTTCTATACCATGTTGACGGTCTCATAACAACATGCACTCCCACAAGTTTATGCCTAAAAATCCATCCAAATGTTCTCACAATCACACACTAAATCTCAAGCTCCTACAAGTGATCAAACAAGTGCCAATCTCTCTTTGTACACTAAAATGCAAAACTACATAATCCAAACTGTAGTACACTACAATAGCTCTCCAACACCTATTCAAAATTGAAAATCTGATTCTGTATGCAAAAGTTATGAGCATAAAACTATCTTGGAGCAATGTCTAGATTTAGGCACCAAATTCTAACACAAACAACAAAATAGGATAACCAAACTTGTACCATTGCGTAGTACTCAGAGAGACCTTCTGACACCTATAAGAAGTCAAAAACCTGATATTGTGGGCGAAAGTTATGCCTCCTGGAATAAAATGCCCTCCAAGAGCTAAAATGGGACCCCTGGTAGGACCCTGTCCGTACAATGTTGACATCAGCATTAACTATGCAAGTGATTGGGCATGAGGTGGTGCTAACATGGCATTGGGTTGGTGTCACCAAGTGACTTGGCAAGTTTCAAAAAGGTTTAAATTTTGTTTTATGTTTCATTTTTACCACCGCCCTACTGGTGGAAATGAAATACATTTAAAGTTGGTTTTAAAAAGTTTGGAGTCCAAAGATCCCCACTAGCAGGAGGCCTATGCCTACATGCCCCAGACTCTAGCCTAGAACCCTAGCCTAGCTGGCTCAACTGGGTTGCCGGTACCAGAGGCCTTAGGACCTTCTGGCCCGACTAGCTATGGCTGGAGGCCGACAGGGTGTCGGCGGGGGGTCAACTGGCTCTAACCAACGGTAACCCCCCCAATACCCTCTACAGGTACAGGGGTCTACGGACACCCCCCCTACACAGTTTTTTTTTTAATCTTGATTTTTTTATTTCATTCTATAGTTTTAATTTTTTTTTTTTCAACTAGAAAAAAAAATTAACAGTGTAGGGTAATAGTTTTTTTATTTATTTTTTTAACCAGTGTACCTACAAATCCGTACAGTTGTACACCTGAATACAGTAAATGAGAAAAAAAATTCTCCAAGTCTCAGTGACCAAAATAGACTAAATTATATGTTTTTCTTCGCCTGTTCGGCCTCCTGAATCCAATAGCGAGGTCCATTTTACACAGAAGGTCATCTATGAAAAATCCCTCCTCAAAACCCTCATTGAACCGATCCAAAAAACCCTCTTCTATAACCAAATTTTTCAACAACCAAATCTGCAACATACACAACAAATCTACAATACCCAAAACCCTAGATCTGTAACACAACCTACATAAAACCTTGTGATGTGCCAAATCCTTTTCAACATTGCCATGGCCTCCACTTTGCATTAGATCTACACATACAAGGCTTATACCAAACCATCCTAGAGCTCACACCTCTCTCAACCATAAACATGGCTTTGATACCACATGTTAGGAATTTGCAAGTCCAATAAAACCAATTCCACATAACCCATAAGAAGAAAATGATGCAGACAAGTAACCATAATGTAAAGATCAAATGACAAACACAAGATAACACAAGATATGCCCTGGGAAAACCCTCAAGAGGGAAAAACCTAGCCTCCAAAATCATCCACACTCATATGTATTATTCAGCAATAAGATATTACAATACATTCTCATGAGTCTCCATGAATACCTCTAAAACATCAAGCTCCTCCAATGCATCCTCCATGCATCCAAGCATGAATCCACACATCACCTACCATGCTTCACAAAATGCACTCATAGGAGAAAACTTAATACAACAACAGCCTCACACACAACCTCCCATACACCAACAATGATGAATTAGCCAACCCACTCAACTAATGACCATGTTCTTACTTTTATAGACCAAGCTTTCGCAAATACAAGAAGTAGTATTGGGTAAAACCATGTGTTCCAAAACCATGGGTACACAGAACCAAACCCCCACATTTAACTATTGGTACTAAGTTTTTCCAACATTAAATAATTACAAATAAATAATTAATTACTCTATGTGTCCCACACACATAAAATAATTAAACCAATATTACATACGACTTATACAAGTGAAACCCAAATAAATATCTAATGTGGCTAAACACGTCAATTAAGATGCACCACAAATAAATAATTATTTTACATGAATAAAATAATACAATATTATGCAAGGTGTACAAAACCTATTTCCCAACACTATTGAGGAGTGGGGAGTTATGGTGAGTTCATGCCCACTCAATTCAGAATCCTTTTCCTTTGGCTGCAGGTAGCTACATTGTCTTATGTAGATGAAAACACCTCCTCTAGTATGGGATGACATGTGGTCTTCATAAAATGTAACCACATGCTTGCTATTGTAGCATTGTAAAATGTGTACACCACCATTTTGCCCTTAGTTCAGCTCCTAGATGGGCCTCAAATATTCACCTTGTTAATTAGGACCTATTTTAGCACCTTTTTTAGCATTAAGCATGTAATACTTGATCCCGATGCATAAAACTTAGAAAAGAATCATAAGGTAGGGCTAAGAATACTCTAAGTGCCCTTTTTCAGGAGGTGTTTGGCTAAAGGACCAGGGTGCCCAAGTGCCATGGGCCCTCCTTTAGCCCTGTCCTAAAAAGTGGTCTTGTCAACTTAGGCCCTTTAAAACATTCCTAATGTTGGCCTTGTGTGGTTTAATTCTCTAGAAATCAACGAGAATGCATATAAAAGTAAGTTATTCTATTCATTTGAACATCTAACTCTCTCTAGAGAAATCTTGGCACTCTTGCACTCTCTCTCTCTCTTTTGCTCTCTCAAGCTCTCTATTATGGATTATTGTTGCGGCACTAACATATTGCAGGTCTTGTGAAGATCTTGGAGGCTACATCAACTTCTTGAGTCAGGTTTGTTGGGTGAATATTTTGTCATTTAGCTAACTAACAGAAAAAGTGTTATATCAACCACAGTGTGATGAGATAAATCTCTCCTCTCAGCAAGGGGAGGTTTCCTTTTTTAACTACTTTCAAACTTATCTATTCTAACACTAATCTTCAGGGTGAATCCATATCATCCATTTCTCTTTTTTCAGAAATGATGTTTACAATTTAAAATAGCAATTTCATAATACAAATCAAATATCACCAAGAAACCCATGAGAGCACAAAGTCTATCATTGCTCCTTTTTTTTATTTAAAATTTAGAAACAAATAGGATAAGGTGCAGCCCAAATTCTTCACCGAATACTATGATAAAGGCACATGATCATAAAAGATAGTAGTAGCTCAAAGTCTTTCCAATATCTTTTACTCCAAAACATAAAATCACAAATCCAAAGATAATTATTGCAGCACAAAGTCTCCAATATTAGCTTTAGAACATCTCCCAGATTATCCAAACTCACACTAGAATTCAATCAAATAGATAAGATCATCTTTACAATGGGGGTCCTCTTTATTTATAGGAGAGACCAAGAGCAAAAATAGAAAAAGAACAACTATGACTTATTCAACAAAGGAGTCCTCTTTTATTTGGGACTTCCTACGTTTTTACATGTAATTACATCTGAGAAAAGCACGTGTAAAAATGTCCAAAACTAATTCAAAAGTACATCTAAAAAATAGAAAATAAACTAAGTGATGAGAAGCTGCTTCAACTTGCACTGCCTTCTTTCTTCGTGTGGGCATCATACATAGTAAACGCAGCTTGCATTCTCAAACTATCTGGACGGACTATGTTCCTAAAAATCATCCAGGTTCTGACTATTGCATCTCTAACTGTTGTAATTGATTTTGCATGACTAGTTAACTTAGCCTTCAAATTATCCAAAGTTAACTAGTTGTCAAGAATATTATCCATAGTGGCTATTGAAAAGGTTTTGTCTTCAAACTCCTTCTGAAATATATCCTCAAATTCCTAGGTCATCTCCTCTGCAGAAAGAAATTGATTATCCTTTGACACCAAATTACACGGAAGCTCCTCCGACTTGTGTAAGAGACTAATGTCACTTTGGTCACTCAACTTCCTTGTAGTTTCTAAGTCATTGATCAGATCTTTTAACACATGGCTCCAATATGTCAATGCTTCCTTAGTCTCAGTGTATGAATCTTAGTTTGGAATAACACCAATTGATATCAAAGAACTTATTTTTAACTTCCTTATTTCTACCCACTTATCATGACTCTGATCCAAATACTCAATATCCTAAGAAATAATGTCAATCAAATTATCAAGTTCTACTTTGACTTCCTCCATTTTAACTGTTTTCTCAGCCACCTCTGTAAGAAGAGAGACTCCTAGTGTATGCATCCTTTCCAAATATTCTTCAACCACTTTTCCCTTGAGGTGAGTCTTTTCATCCTTCTAAATGATAGGGTCTTCAATAGAAATAGCCTTAGGAGTCACTGATTCAGAATTCAAAGTAATCTTCCTCACTATTGCAGTCAATTGTTCTAACATTGCTTTATAATGATCTTTCATCTCTTTTTCTTTATCAAACTTTTAAATCAAAATATCCATTGTCGATTGCATGTCAGTCTTTGCACTCTCATGTGTGATTTTGCCAAGTTCAATTCTAGAAATAGAGTAATCATTCATACTAAAGTTTTCCATGGTAGCATCCTGTGGGGGTCTTGCAATCTCCACAAATTTGTGCCCCTTATCTCCCAACACCCTAGAAAGAATTTTTGGCTTCTTTGGAGTCTTAGGCTTGACAGGCACCAGCTTACCAAAATCAAAGTCATCTAGAGAGATGGCTTGTTTCTTTCTTTTGGGTGTATAAGCTAACAACCATGGAGGAAGCATAGAAGTACTCACATTTGGATCAGGTTCCATTGTTGGTGTGATAGGAACTGCACCGGTACTTGAAGTAGAAACAATAGGGGGAGTATTAGTGAACACTGCATCTGACACATCCACATTGGAAACTTGCTCAGATCCCAATAAAAAGTGATCAAAAATTGAAGAATCTCCAATATCAAAAGATGACGAGGATAGACTAGGAATTGATCCAAAAGAATGGAGACCATTATCAAAAGCAACTTGAGGATTATCAAAGATTTTTCTTGAAGATGATGGAGATTTAGAAGATGGAATGTCAATAGGTGAAACTAGGATAGTAGGCAAAATAGACAAAGAAACAGAAATAGATGCATTAGCCAAAGGAGAAAGGGTTTCAGCTTCCTGTAATACATCCCTCTGTGCAGACATAACTTCATCTTGTAAACCTTCCCCTGTCTCTTTCTCTTGTTCATATCTTCTTTCTCTAAAGACCTATTCTCAACCTCCATCTCCTTTGTGGCTGGCTCATCAGTATTTTGTTTCTCAAGTTCCATTTCTTCTACCTCGAACTCTTTCTCTGCAGCCCTATACTTCTTAGACACAAATTTGATCCTTGGTTTGGAAACCTTGGACGTACTAGGGGTATCACTTTTGTTCTTTGTTCTCAGCTCAACCTTCTTACCAATTTGCTCCAAAACTCCTTCTTCAGACCCAGTTACAAAATCCTTCAATGTTATGCCTTTATTTTAGAGCCACAAGTTTGTATTAGCTAACACATATTTAAACCTTTTCCTCAAAGAAGTTAATTCTTTCTGAGACCATTGGATAGGAGGAAGAGGAGCACCAGCAATCTGCTCAGTGTTGTACCTAGGATCAATCATTTCTTCATTATCCACCATGTCTTTAGGAATATCAGCCAAGCCTAGATACTCAATCTGATCCAAAGATAACCTGCTATAATCTAGTTTTCTGATTTCCTCCTCGGTCCTCAGATCAACCCAGATGTCTTCAACCATCAGCTCATGAATTGAGTATTCCTTTTGATCTTATCTTTCACACCCCTATAATTAAACCTTGATCTCTGTTTGAACTGCTTCATAGTCACTAACTGCATCTCAGTCTCCATAGCCCTAACCTTTGCTGCAATTGACACTAAATATCTGCCGATTTCAATTGGGAATCTAAATCTTGGTTTCTTAAGATCCATTTGTTTATTATGTATGACAATCATTTGTCTACATAACTCCAACAGAACAAGTTTATCTAAATGAAATCTCAGCAACATATAAGGATAGCCTTGGAAAAAGCCAACCCTTAAATATGAGAAAGTCTGAAACTGTAAGAACATACACCCCTAATCATTCACAACTGACCAAGATTCATCTGAAACCCTTCTCTATTCTAATTGGGGATCAAAAATGCATAGAAACACTGCAAAGAAGGCATCATTTACCCTCCTAAAGTGATGGATAGAGCCTTTCAATGTCAGTTGAGGATAGTATTGATACACAGGAACAACCCTCCTATCTCCATTAGAAGTCAACCCTGGAAAGATTCTCATTGAAGCTGCTATATACACCAAATAGGAAGTCATATAGAACTTAAAAGTAGTGGATACCTTAGTCAATTGCTCATGAAGAGCATTGCTGATTTGTTCACCCCAAAAGATGGCTTGCTTATTTTGAAGTATAACCTTGATAAAAGGGTACATCCATTCGTGGAAAAGAGAGGAAGAAGCTAGCCCCCTTATCCTACTAAGAAGAGTTATGAGATCACCAACCTCCTCAATAAAATCACTTCTGGGAAAAATCCTTGGCCACCTAGATAAGTTTGGCCTTGAAGTCTTAAGCCACTTGGTGTTAATTGTCTTCTTAGCCTTCTTAGAATTCTTGTCATATTCTTTTTGATCCTTAGTAAAGTCAAGTTTCACAACTTCTATAGCAACAGGACACATGAAAACTTTATCAATAAACTCTGGATCCAATCTGATGATCATGTTGCCATTCGCATCCACCACTGCCCTAGTGTCTCTGTTGTAGAACTTAGCACATTGAAGAAAAAACTCTGTATTATGAGCTGCCACTAGGAAAGATGACAACAAGTGAATGTTGCTAGCTACAATCTTCTTCATTGCAAAACTAGGGTTATCAGACTTAGTCCTTTCCACAAACTCAGCCATGTCTACATAGACAATCTCTATATCCTGAATATCATCAACATTTGAGGTAACTGAGGTGATTGGAAAAACACCTTGATACTTATACTTCATTGCTTTTGACTTCTTTGGAGACAGCTTAGTCATTTGAAAAACTAACACCAAAAGGATGTCAATGAATAGAGCAAATCCACAGAGGAAACTGCAACAAAAAGCCATGACATCAATTAGGGGAAATACTAGCAATCTGGGAAATTGCATTTCGATGATCACGACTAGTGGGATAAGATTGAAAGGGCTAGAACACAAGCGGGTCAAAAAAATGGAGGAAAGCAGGCTCAGGAAACCAATTTTTGAAAGTATCCCAGAGTAAGAAAAAATTGAGAGGATGAATGTACGGGCGGCAAAATTTGTCGTCCTTGCATGTATGGGATAATTTGCAAGTGTCAGGGTGGAAAAATTCACTGACCCTGTATGTAGGTTGAAATTTGTGTATTGGCAGTGATTTCTACTGCTTTTGCATATGAGAATAAGTTATCTCATGTTCGAGCGGCAAATTTTTCCGTCTTTGCATGTTTAAGGTAAACATCTTTTATGTCTAAGCGGCAAATTTCACCGACTCAGCATATGGGGTAGGTTATTCAAGTTTTCTTCATGTAGGGGCAGCAAATTTTTCTGCCCATACACATTGCATTGGAACTTTACTAAAATGCACAAGCGGCGGGTTTTACCGCTTGCACATATACTATCAAACGGGAATGGGGACACAAGCGGCAATTTTTGCTGACTCAACATATCTCAAAGTTTATAAGTTTTGACGTTTAGGTCTCACCATTAAAATTTATCATGTAGGGACGGTGAAATTCACCGTTCTTATGCGATACAAAGGTTTTGACAAGGTAAGGTTAAAACATAGGAAATTTATGCATACGACACAGTTTATCCAACACAAACCCTACAATTAGAATGAAAACTAACAACCATATGCTTGATAAAGATAAAAATGTTGATAGCAATCAAAAAGTGAATCTTTAATATATGGACTAGGGTTTTATTAATAATAACAAAGAAGCAATTCTTCAAACGTTTAAAACACAAACAAACCTTAAAAGAGAAACACAAACACGAGGGCAAAAAACTTACCTTTGATGAGAAACGTGAAACCCTAGGCATTAAAAGCTCCACAATTTGTCGGCAAGGAGTCAACACATCAGCTAAGGTAAGTGAAAGCAAACGAGATGGAAGGATGAATGAAAATAAAAAATGGTTTTAAAACATATTTAAAAGTTAAAACAAAACCTAAAAACAAAACCAATCACCACACAAGTTAACTGAAGCGGCATTTAATACATGCTCTATCGGCAAAATTCACTGACTTTGCATGTAGTAAAACGGAAATGTAATGATGGCAATTTCTGCCACTTTTACATCTAACTAGACAAAACAAGGAATGCATGGGTGGCAATTTCTACTACCCTTGCATGCGGAAACCAAAATAGATGCATAGGTGGCAAAATTCACCGAATTTACACATAGATCTGAAAATTTCTCTAACACCTTTAAAAGGTCAAAATTTGATATTTTGATAAGCTTATGACCTAGTCAAACTTCACAAATTTTGAGAAATCAACTAAGGGGAATGTCACAAGCTATTTAACGATGTCAGATGACTTCACGCAAGGCCAAGAAAACTTGCCTCGATTTGTGAACTTAGAGTGTAGGCTATGAAACAAACAGGTTTCGTAGGGGTTGTCTACAAAAATGAGCATAGATGATTTTGAGAACAACAAGGTTGTGACATCGTCTACAAACATGCAAGGGTTTCCATGCTTATGGTGACTTCTTTCCTTCATGCTTTATGTTAGCATTCCATTATACTTCAAATTTGTCGATGCCCTCCTAGTGCACGTACTCTTTATCAATCATCTTTGCTATTGTGGAGGTATAAACACCATTCATGAGGCTTGACTTAGGAAAGCTCCTAAATAGCATCAAACCATTTTCCTTCTTGCATTTGTGCAGGTCACTGATTTTAAAGAAGAAGACTAAGGTTAGCGTTATAGACCCGAATGTGGAATCAGTTTTTGCTAACCTTAATTAGGGTCCAAGGCACCCAAGCAACCTTTTCCTTGTTATTTTCACCTCCAGAATTAGGTTCTCCTCTGTTCACTAATCTCTATGCTTCTTTCAAATTGTCCACATCTATCTTCGTTTGTTTATTATACTCCGATCTTTGTCAACTAGGGTTTCATGTCTTAATTCTAGCTTGATTGATTGGATTTGGTTAATTCCTTCTAAATACAACAAAAGGGAAGAACCCATGTAGTTTGGCTCTCCTTATAAGGTAGAAACAAAGCTCAGTTTGTGCCCAAATGTTTTGTAGAAGAGGGTTTGACCTAGTTTTATCTATTGAGCTAGTCTCTCTTTTCTACACTACATTTTGGTGAATCCGTTGTTTCTCACACTTTGGCATCCTTCTTGAATCAGATATAAGATATTTAATTCCCTATATCTGATTATATTTCAATTCATTCATCATTTTTCATAATTATATAGCTTAATTTTGCATTGTTTCATGTTAGGGTTTGTGAAAACCTTGCATTTTTTAAACATTTAGCTAATATTCAACCTAGGGTTTGTAGATTGGCATGTTGTGGTAGATCTTGTTGCATTATTGGGTTGATTAAAAGGTTTTAATTTGCTTCACCTTATCATCCTTTCTATTGTAAGGCATTTTTTCATATTTTTGCATTGAAAAAAGTGAAAAAAGTCAAGCATTTTAGGCTTGCAAAAAGGCATATTTGTGCGTCATTTTCATTGCATATTTTTTGGATCATCATAGAAAGATTTATATCTCTGATTTTTGCATCATATCTGATTCATATTACAGTATTTTATCATTTCATGGTGTTTCATCTTGCATTTGAAGCTCTCATTTGCTAGGGTTTTGTCAAAAAAGTTACACTTTTGAAAAACCTAGTCAAATTCAAAACCTAGGGTTTGTAATTAAAATCTTGTTTCAGATTTTAATGCTGCTATAAACATTCCAAATCTGATCTTTCATTTCTATATCATGTCATAAATTTCATTTGTGTTCAAAAATAAGGCTTGCATTGAAAAAGTTTGGTCTAGAAGTGAGCATTTAAGATCTAGGGTTTTGATAGTAAACCCTAGCTAGTCTTGCATTTAGTGCATCCTTATCAAAGAAAAGTGTTGTAAATCATTGTATTATTTAAGTGGATACATTATTTAGGCACTTATTTTTCACATACTACACCCTACATTTGCAAGACTCAGTTGTTGCAGTTACCAAGAATATCACAATTTTTGGAAGCCCCGCTTCTCTTGCACCTGTAGGTCTCTAATTACAATCTTATTTTCACATTGGTGGTACTTAATTAATGAATAGATCTAATTGTACATTATTTTTCCAATATATTTCATTATGAAATCTTAATGTTTTTCCTCTTTGGAATATTTGCATGCATATATCCTAGATTTTGAAATTTTCTCTAAATTCACTAATGTGCATCCTCATGTTTTAGATCACATAGCATCCGTGAATGATATTGATGTTTATAAATGTTCCATATGTGAAATCCAAGCACTTTGCTATATACATGATTTTGATAGCTTCACAACCCTCATGGGTACGTATCCTTTGATATTAAAAGATCTAATTGAATTCATCTCCATGAATACTCATGAGAAAGATGATCGTGATAGTTCTTCTTCTTCTTCTTGTACTGCTACTACAAATCATGATAATTCCATGTCTATTCACATGGATCTAATCTCTAATATATGTGATGGTGACCTAGCTTTGTCTATTTCACCCTATGATTTGGACCCCTCTCCCAAAATCATTCCCACTTTTGAGGATATTTTGGCGTAAGAGGAGGAAATCATTGATGCATTTCTTAACATCACTCTACCCTCTCTTCATTCCAATGTTCTGCCTTCAAAAGATGAAGCATTAATGGATGACGGGCCTTCTCTCATGAAGAACCCTCCATGGGTAGATAATGGGCATTCATTTAATAATATTAAATCTTCTATCCCTACCATAGTACATGATGATTCCATGAGCCATCCTATTGATCTACCTCCTTTAGTAGAATGTTCAAGCACATTGGATATCACTAAGGAAGTGAAGACCCTTGATCTTCCTCCTTTGTTCGAATGTTCAAGTACCTTGGAAATCACTAAGGATGCAAAAACCATGGTGATGAAGGGGGTAAATCATAAAACACACAACAATAGAAATTGCACACAGAAAATAGAACTTTATTTTATTTATTTGGACAACTTATTACATTACAGAAGCTCAATTATAATCAGAGGAGTCAATCCTCCACAGGTTGCAACACACTACAGCTACCTATCACAAGACTTTGGAATCATCTACCTTCTGTAACCCCAAATCAGCTAGGGTTTCTATTTTCCCACCTATTCTTGACTCTACACCTTCCCCCTTAACTCCACTACTGCCCAGGGTTCCCAAAAATGATTATTAATAGCCTTTTTGGCGGTCAACAACCTAATTTCAAATTTTACATCTCCCTCCAAAAAATAGGTCAACTTTTGGGAGCCATAACTTTTGATCTGGGTGTCTGATTGATGAACCGTTTTATGTGTTAGAAAGTTTGCAGAGTGCTCTACGTGCGAAGAACCCACTCTACTAATTTCGGCCATTTTTAGGCCTGTACAAGGCCGTTTAGTGCCTCAAACCTGAGTTTGAATAATTTTCAAGCATTTTTTGGGAAACAAAAACTTGAATATCTTTCAGCTCGCAAATGATATTTGCATGATTCCTTTGCCAAAGGTCTTATTTTTTAGTTAGGAAGCATCTTGTAAATTTTCACTTCAATTCGTGCCCAAATGCAAACTTTCCTAAAATAGCAGGTTGCTATTTTTAGCAGTTTGGAAAAATTGAAAGTTCTACATCATTATTCAAGTGATTAAGGAACTAGAACCACAAATTTTGAAAAGAAATGGAAAGAACATCAACAATTTTGAAACACATCTTTTTTTGGGTGATGCAAAATTGCCCTTACACCACTGGATGCTCTTGCATCTGACACCCAGGGTAATTTGAGAAGTGACCCTATCACATCTTAGGTGTTTGTGTGAGGAAAACCCAAATGGTCAACCTCTGCCTTAGACAACCAAGAAGAATCTTCAACAGGTCTTCCTTTCCATTTCACTAGATATTCTTCATATTACCTGTTCCAAGTACTTCTTCCCACACGGCTATCCAAGATCTCTTATATCTCCTCTATGGAAGTAGATACCAGAATACTCCACTGTTCTTCTATTGGTCCATCCTTTGTTCCACCTTCATGATATTCTAATAAATCAAAAATGTTGAAAACAAGGGAAATGTTGATCCCACTTGGCAGCTCTACCTCATATGAATTTCCTAAATCATGTTTCTGCAAAATTCTGCATGGTCCAAATTTCTTCATTTTTAGCTTATTGTATGTTCCAATTGGGAACCTTTCATTTCTTAAGTGAACCATGACTTCATCTCCTACCTGGAATTCCTTATATCTCCTTTTCTGATCTTCCTTAGCCTTGTACTGAATATTCATCTTATTAATATGCTTTCTCACCTCTTCATGCAAATTCTTCATGTGTTCTGCAAAGTCTTTAGCCTCAGCACTTGTCTTTTCTCCTTTGTCCAGATTCCTTAACTCTAAAGCATTTCTTGGACTATTCCCATATACAATCTAGAATGGTAATTTACTAGTACTCCTATTGACAGAATTGTTGTAAGCAAATTTTGCCTATGGTAAAATCATATCCCATCCCTTGGGCTTATCTCCTACTAAGCATCGTAGCAGGTTACCCAAACTCCTATTCACCACTTTGGTTTGTCCATCAGTCTATGAATGGTGTGCAGAACTGAACTTCAAATCTGTCTTCAACTTCTTCCACAATGTCCTCCAGAAATAACCAACAAACTTGGTATCTCGATTTGAAACTATGCTCTTTGGTAGACCATGTAATCTCACCACCTCCCTGAAAAATAACTCTACAATATGAACAGCATCATTAGTCTTCTTGCAAGGAATAAAATGTGTCATCTTTGAGAATATGTCCACCACCACAAAAACATAATCATGTCCTCTCTGTGTCCTTGGTAAACCAAGAACAAAATCCATAGTAATATCATCCCATGGCTTCTTAGGTACAGGTAGTGGCTGATACAACCCCGTATTCTGACTTGTTCCTTTTTCCATCTGACACACTCGGCAACTCTGCATAAATTTCCTCACATCCTGTTGCAACTGTGGCCAATAATAATTTTCACCAATAATATCAATGGTCTTATCTTGACCAAAGTGTCCAGCTAATCCCCCACTATGCTCCTCCTTTATCAGGTTATCTCTCATGGAACTCCTCGGAATGCACAACTGGCTTCCTCTAAACAACATGCCATCTTGGATTATGAAATCCAAGCATTTTGTCCTATCCAAAGTAACAGGTTCCAGACAAGCTTTCCAAGCCTCTGCAAAATCTGGATCTTTAGAATACAAACTTTTGAGCTCATCGAACCCAACAACCTCTATCTTCATTTTTGTCAACAAATTTTGCCTTCTACTCAAGGCATATGCAACTCTATTAGACTTCCCACTCCTGTGTTTCAAAACAAAAGTATAACTCTACAAAAACTCAACCCATTTTAAGTGCCTTTGATTTAACTTTCCTTGACTATTTAGATACTACAAAGCCTAATGATCAGTATATAAAACAAACTCTTTTAGCAATAGATAATGTCTCCATTTCTTCAAAGCCTGAACTATTGCATAAAATTCTTGATCATAAATAGAATACTTTTTCTTGGCATCATTAAGCTTCTCACTAAAATAGGCAATGGGCTTACCTTCTTGACTCAAAACAACTCCTATAGCACTGCCACTAGCATCACAATCTACTTGAAATACCTTATTGAAATCTGAAAGTGCCAAAACAGATTGCTCTGTGACTTTTTGCTTTAATGTATCAAAGCTTTTGTCTACTCCTTTAGTCCATCTAAACTCTTTTCTATCCCCTCTCATTGTCTCAATTAGAGTTGCACAAATGTTACTAAAATTCCTAATAAAATTTATGTAAAAAACTTGCCAAACCATGAAAAGATCTTACCTTGGAAGCACTCCTTGGCATAGGCCATTCAATGATAGCCCTCACCTTCTCTGGGTCCATCTTAAGACCTTCCTCTGAGACAACAAATCCTAGGTATACCAACTCCTTCTTTGCAAAGCTACATTTGTTCAGATTGATCAACAACTTCTCCCCCCTCAACTTCTCCAAAACTCTTCTGATATGCATCATATGCTCATCCTAAGTCTTACTGAAAATCAAAATATCATCTAAAAAAACAATAACAAAACTTCCCAAAAAATCTTTCAATGCCTCGTTCATGAGTCGCATGAATGTGTTTGGTGCATTGGTTAGCCCAAATGGCATGACTAACCACTCATACAATCCTTCCTTTGTCTTGAAGGTTGTTTTCCACTCATCTCCTTCTCTGATATGGATCTAGTGATACCCACTCTTCAGTTCAATCTTCGTGAAGTACTTGGCTCCACTCAAACAATCCATTATGTCATCCATTCTAGGCAATGGAAATCTATACTTGATTGTGATCTTATTGATGGCTCGAGAGTCTATACACATTCTCCACTCTCCATCTTTCTTTAGCGCTAGTACTACAGGTACCGCACATGGACTTAGGCTCTCTCTTATCAATCCCTTCCTCAACAACTCTTGAACTTGTCTATTCAACTCTTCACTCTCTGCTGGAGTCATTCTATGGGCTACCTTATTTGGTAGACTAGCTCTTGGTATCAAATCCATTTGATGACTTATCTTCCTCAGTGGTGGTAAACCTTCTGGTACATTATCAGAGACAATATCCTAAAATTCTTCCATTTCTGAGACTTCTGCTACTACATCTTCACAATCTCTGTTGGCAAGAGACACTGTGTGGCTTGATGAGTGTTGTCATTGATGGCAACAAAGTCCACCCCACACATCTGCAACACAAAGTATGTATATACCGGAAGACAGATTGAAGAGTGTTTTGGTCTGGTGAGCAAGAACAGAGCATGCAACAAGGTCCGACAATCAGGTCCAGATCTCTCAGATGGTGTAACTCAGCAAGTTGTAGACTTGGACAAGTCAAGAGGAGTACCATGACTACAACATTACAGAGATTGAGCCTCCGATGATGAATGAGTGAAAAGATATGAGCATCTAAGTGTTGGGTTCCTGACAGGCAAAGTAGACTGAGGAAGAACTGACCGACAGAGCATCAGAGCTTAATCCGGATGAGAAATTGGTGGTGATCAAGCTATTTGAAGGATCATACATGGTTGGCTGACATGATTGATGACTTCTATCTCTATGTTTTTGATACACATCACATTTTAAGCATGGATTCAGCCGACAGACCGGTGTTTAGTAAATATCTTGAGTATTCCGGTTGCCGACTAGAAAGATGTTGAAATCCTTGGTGTGGATATACATACCAGATGGATTTCATATGAAAGGTGTGTGAAATGATATAGTGTGTGAAAAAAGGTAGTGTAAAGTGTGGAAGCAGCAATACAAATCTGGTATGTGACAGAACAACAGCACTAAAACAGAGGAAGAATGAAGTGCAGTAGATCAGTATATTGAGCCTAACCGGAATTGAACCTCAGCATATGTGGATGCCTCTCTTCAGTTCAAACATCTGGTTACCTTTTATAACCTTGTAGATAGTGAGTCTCTTGTAGGCAGTGTGCTCGGACAATGAGCCCTAATTGGCAAGTGCCATTTTGTACTTCTATTCTTTTAATAGAGAATACAATCTTGGGTTAGTCACCCCATGGTTTTTCCCTTAACTAAGTTTTCCACATAAAAAATCCTTATGTTATGTGTATTTATTTCTTTTTCTGCTCTCATGATTATGTATGCTTATATGTTTTGTTACTGCACTAATTGTTAAGGAAGAAAAGAAAGTTAAATAATCAAGATAATTGATTCACCCCCCTCTCAGTTATCTACCTTGTTTCCAACAATTGGTATCAGAGCCAAGTTCCTCCAAACAGAGCCTAACAGCTTGAGGAAGATCTGGGAATCTCAATGGATATGTATGGTATGAGGGAACAACTTCAGTCTGCCCTAGATGATCTTGAGTAATCTCACTCTGAAGTCAATAACCTGAGGGAAAGACTCAAACAAGCCGATGATTTCATAAATGAACTAAAAGAAAAATTGAGTATCTCTGTGAAAAAGAGAAAGAAACTACTTCAACAATTAACAAGTCAAAGTGAAGCCAATGATCCTAATGAAGATCTGAATGAAAAAAACAAGTTATGTGAGAAACTATTAAAAGAGGTCATTATGGTAAGGCATGAAATGGAATCAGGGGTTATGAAATTCACCCAAGAAATTGAAGAGAAAAGAAAAATTGAAGATAATCTAAAACAATCTCTCAAGAAGAAGTCAAAAGACTACCACAAAATGGATAGAATAATTAGGCATCTGGAATCTGATCTTGAAGAAACTAGAGATAATGAAGAACAACTTGAGAATCAGATAGACACTCTTAAAAGGAATCTTCAAACAGCAAATGAATACAAAGAGAAATTCAAGATAAGCTCTGCTCAACTTGAAGTTCTTCTTGAAAGCCAAAAGAGGGTAGATGATAAGCATGGCTTGGGATATGAGAAAGGTGAAAGCTCCGGATCCAGTCAGAAGAACTCTAGATCAGAAAATCCAAGGAACAGGCCTAGAAGACCTCCTATAAGGCAACCAAATGCTCAAAGATATCCATCCTTTAATGGATACTGCTACAATTGCAATAACTTTAGTCATAAAGCAAATTAGTGCAGAAGAAGAATGAATCAGACTAATTCATCCTTCTCCAGACAGTGTTTTAACTGCAAAAGGTATGGTCACAAATCTCATGAATGTAGAAATATGCAAATAAACAATTCATTCAATGGTAGATTCTTTGAATGCAATAAAATGGCACATATGGCTAATCAATGCAGATCAAGAGGATATCAGTCAAATATGCAAAGAAATGTTGTTTCCTACAATTGCAATAGATCCGGTCATATTGCCAAATTCTACAGAAGTAAGAATCAGGGTAAAAAGGGTCCGGTGCATCATAATCAAAATCAAGACAAAGGAAAAGAAAAAGTGAATGCGGATGAAGTTCAAAGGGAGATGAACAAAATTTAGGTAAAGAGAAGTACAAAAAATATTGGGGATGGATCCACACCAAAATTTGGTGCTGATATTCCTTCTGGAAACTAAATAAGATGAGGTCTAGCTCAGGGGAATCACCAAGGAAAACAAATTCCCGTAGCTAGTCAATTGGTGCCTAAATTTGGCACATGGAATGTTGCAGATTAAAGGGTTCTGAGAGATATATCTAAATAACCCTCGATAAAAATATGGAAGATCCGCAAGGAGCTTTGAAGAGTTAAATCATCCAAGATTGATCTGGTTTGACAGTCATCTGGAAAAAGCAAGATTTTCATAGTTAGATCCAGTGTGATTCCAAATTGAAATATCTTGATCTGCAAATAAATGGGATGATTCGAGGAAAGGAGATACATTGTCAATTATCACTAAAATTAATTCTAAGTGCATCTCAGTGATCCAAAAATATCTCACTTAAAACAAGGCAACCAAAATGACTTAAGTTGTGCATTTATTGCAATAGGAAATTAGGGTTTGCGCAGAGATAAAAGGGTTCTTTTATTCATCATTTGCACATTTGCATTCAAGAAGAAGAGAGAAAGAGCTCTGCAACAAGATTGCTTCAACCCTCTCAAAGATCAACCACAGAATCTGATTCAACCAGCGATCTTTTTCAGCTCATATCGTGAACCCTAGAAGCGTAAAAAGGTATTTCTGTTCTTGGATATCTCTCTTTAAATCTTTTGCAAGATGGCTACTCCAACTGTTGTTAAGATCACTGATAGGCCACGCCCAAAGTTTAAGAAACATCCTTACAAATCCCTAGAAGTTGATCCCTTAGGCGCCTTCTCTAGCATTCCACATGGAGTTCTACACGTAGAAGATGTTAGGGTATACATACACGCTAATACTAAGGAATTTGGGGAATCCATACTGATCGATATCTATCACAAGCAATTAATAGATGAAACATTTGAAATTAAACCTCAATACAAGGCCCTCCGAGACAAGCATTTTGGACATTGCATCTACTTTCCCTATTTTGCAGAGGATGAATGGGTCCGGTATGTTCTTAGCAGAATACATGACAACTTCATGTGGTTAATGAGGCCATAAAAGATAACAAAAGATGCCATTAGGGTAGTAACCAGATTGCACTCATCCGGTGGGTTGCCTGCTCTCAAATCTGTCAAGAATCAGATAGTAAGTGAGGCTACCAGATCAAAGTTTGACAAGAGAGCAAAGACTATAGAAGACATCACAAATCCGGATATCAAATTTGCCTCTATGATAATAGGCAATAAAATATATCATTCCAACATGGAGAATTCTGTGTCTAGAACTGCAATATACACTGCATATCAGATGCTAAGGGAAAATGCAGATTATGATCTATGCGACCTTCTCCTAAACCAACTATTAAAAAAATTACAGAAATAAAGAAGGATAAGAAGAACTCATTTAAGTATGGTGACCTAATACTATGTCTCTTCTTTTACTATATGAATGAGCTACCTAGATCAAGTGGTTGGGTATGGCAAAATGACAGACCGGTTGCCATACAAATTAGAGATTATATGTATGGGATTGGTGATGCCAAGGCTCAAAGCATAGAACTCTAGGGATATTTCAAGAACTTCCAAGGTATGATGTAGGCTAGAGAAAGAATTCCTCAGATAATAGTTGAAAAATATAAGGATATAGTGTGTTTCATGGTAGACACTAATCAATGCCTAATGGAGGCAGTGGAGCCTAGAACAGTCTAGATTATTCCAATGGGCTATGAGGTAGATGAGAAAATTCTGGAGCTACATGCCCAACACTTACTGAGCTAGCCTAAGGACCCTGAGGCAGAAAGGTTTGGAACCTATCAAGAGTTAAGTGTAAAGATACATGTTGAACTAAGACAACCAGAGATGAAAAGAAAAGTGAGAAGGGAAGTAGAGGAAATCGCCAAGAAATATGGCATATCAAAGGAGGCAGTTGATGCAAACAGAGAGAAAGTAGAAAGAGTAGAGAAAGAGAGACAAGAAGCAGAAAAAGAAGGTGATCCGACACAAGCCCCCTCCTAGACTAGATCCTCAAAGAGCTTTGCACCTACCACCTCTAAGAGCTCAAAACCCTCCAAACCGGAAGCCAAGACATTCAGAAAGGGAGAAAAGAGAACAAAAACCAAGGCTACAGGGTCCTACATAAGCCAAAAGGATGATGAGGAGACAGAGACTGATGAGGAGGTTAAGAAAATGAAGAAGAAAAAGAAAACATCTGTAGAATACTCTACTGGCAAAAACAAAGAAGAAGAGGTAGAAGAATTTGTTGAAAGGCCTACTCTCTCTATTGATGATATCATCAAGGTAGTCACAGTGGATGGGAACCTACAACCAGTCACTAAATTTTATGATGAATATAGTGACGCTGACAAGAAAATCTTGGAAGATGCTACAATCAGGTACCTAAACATTTATAATAAAGCATTCATTGAAATCATCTCTCTAATTCCCAAAAGTCTAGAGAAGGAACTTGAAATGAGAAAGGAGAATGCTAAGGCAAAGGACCTAGAGATTTTGGAGCAGATTGCAATTCAACCCTATCCTTCCATTACTTCAAAACAAATGACCATGATCTTTAAGGACTGCAAGGATGAGTTCCAGAGAAAAGCAAGAATGAACAAGCTTATGCTTGGAGAGACTGATCAGGTGGCAAAAGAAATAGAAGACATCCTCTGGAATGCCTTCATGAGATTCAATCTCCTGGTCATAGAGGAAATAGATGAAGAACCTTCTACCACGGATGTTGAAGGATTAAGTGCATCAAAAGAAAAATCTACTGAGAAAATTGCAAAAGAGTCAAAGGAGATAGGTGAGGAGAGGACTAAGGACTTGGATTCCTCTATTCCAGAAGAGGAAGTCCATGAAGAAGTTAACATCTCTCTTTCGGATCCCCCAGCAGACTCCAGAACTGAAGGAGAAGAAAGAAAAGAAGAGAAAATTAGTCAAGAAGAAGAAGTAAAGGGAAGAGAAGAAGATCAAATAGAGAAGATCCCAGATGATAGTTCTGAGGTGGGGAAAGGAAAGAAGACTTTGTCTCTGGCAAGAGACACTGCTGAGGAGTAAAGAGCTTCTTGAACAAAGAGATGATGGAGATAGATGAACTAGAACTCTTTCAAGGACCACTCAATTTTGATTCTCTCTCTCTGGTTCAGACAATGAAGATAGCATCCTTTGCTCAAGCAAAGGCAAAAGAAAAACTTTTGAAGTCTCACATGGAAGATTGTGAGCTAATAGAGATTGCTTCAGGAATGATAGAGAAGATCATGCCATCTTTCCAAAAGGATCCTTTGGCCTCTCCATCCGGTAACCTTAAATCTCTAATAAACTTTGTCAACACTCATTTTGATTCCTTAGAGAAATCGGCAGAAGAAAAGGTTCGGAAAGAATTTTTGGGAAAGAGATTCTTTGAAGTACAGGGACTCATATCAAATGATAGGAGAAATTTGGATATTGGGATAAAGAGCCTAGAAAATACTCTTAAAGATGGTGGAGAAATATACAAATTTTGTCTATCTTGGTCCACAGTGATAGAAGATATTGCAAAGAAGGTGGAAGAACAAGAGAGTAAACTGTCAAGTTTATCTCAGAATTTTGATCCTCTCACCTCATCCATAATGAATCAAGAGTGCCAGACTATTGCCACTATAAATGAAATAAAGAGGCTTGAGAAGGAGAAGAAGAATAGAATAAGCAGAATGAGTGATCTAAGAGGGATAATTATCCCTAAGTTAGAGGCAATGCATGAGGCCCTAACTGATGCTTAGACTACAACCCAGACTAGTGATCCGGCAGACTTAAGAAGGGTAGAAGCTTTTACATTTTTGTTGAGTGGTCACATTTCAATTTTGGACAGGATGAAGCAAAGTTGGGTGATAGAAGTTGTACAGTTGAAGACCACCTTTGCGGATATACTTAAGTATATGTAAGTACAACATGTATATATACTTATGTGGCAATGTATAGATTGATTTTTGCAAATTTTAGTGTGCAGATTTCACCCTTTGCCATTGATGTCAAAGGGGGAGTGATGAGTAGTGAAAAATGTGGAATCCAACTAAGGGGGAGCTCCGGTAAAAGTGTACATAAGACAGAGCATCAACCAAGGGGGAGTCTTCTACGATAATTAGTCATTTTTCACTAAGTGTTGCCATCAATGCCAAAGGGGCAGATTGTTGGCAAGAGACACTGTGTGGCTTCATGAGTGTTGTCATTGATGGCAACAAAGTCCATCCCACACATCTGTAGCACAGAGTATGTCTATACCAGAAGACAGATTGAAGAGTGTTTTGGTCCAGTGAGCAAGAACAGAGCATGCAGCAAGGTCCAACAATTAGGTCCAGATCTCTCAGATGGTGTAACTCAGCAAGTTGTGGACTTGGAAAAGTCAAGAGGAGTACCATGACTACAACATTTCAAAGATTGAGCCTCCAGTGATGAATGAGTGAAAAGATATGAGCATCTAAGTGTTGGGTTCCTGACAGGCAGAGTAGACTGAGGAAGAACTGACCGACAGAGCATTAGACCTTAATCCGGATGAGAAATTGGTGGTGATCAATCTATTTGAAGGATCATACATGGTTGGCTGACATGATTGATGACTTCTATGTCTATGTTTTTTAAACGCATCACATTTTAAGCATGGATTCAGCCGACAAACCAGTGTTTAGTAAATATCTTGACTATTCCGGTTGCCGACTAGAAAGATGTTGAAATCCTTGGCGCGGATATACATACCAGATGGATTTCGGTATGAAGGGTGTGTGAAATGATATAGTGTGTAGAAAAAGGTAGAGTAAAGTGTGGAAACAGCAATACAAATCTGGTATGTGATAGAATAGCAGCACTAAAGTAGAGGAAGAATGAAGTGCAGTAGATCAGTATATTGAGCCTAACTAAAACTGAACCTCAACATATGTGGATGCCTCTCTTCAGTTCAAACATCTAGTTACCTTCTATAACCTTATAGACAATGAGTCTCTTGTAGGCAGTGTGCCTCTTGTGAACAGTGTGCTCGGGAAGTGAGCCCTAATTGGCAAGTGCCATTTTGTACTTCTATTCTTTTAATAGAGAATACAATCTTGGGTTAGTCACCCCGTGGTTTTTCCCTTAACCAGGTTTTCCATGTAAAAAATCCTTGTGTTATGTGTGTTGATTTCTTTTTCTGCTCTCATGATTATGTATACTTATATGTTTTGTTACTGCACTAATTGTTAAGGAAGAAAAGAAAGTTAAATAATCAAGATAACTTATTCACCCCCCTCTCAGTTATCTACCTTGTTTCCAACATTCTGTTGACTAATCTTAGGAGTCAATGCAAAGCAATGACGCTCATGCTTCATACCCTCCAAAAATTTTCTACCATCTACCAAGCAAATTCTAGTAGTACTACATACCTTTTCTTCCACCTCCTTCAAGGGCTTCAACTTATGACGAACTCCATCCTTTGTTAGGGAATATGTGTTTGCACGGCCATCATGGACAGCACTCCTATCATACTGTCACGGCCTCCCCAATAGCATATGACATGCATCCATCGGTATGATATCACACAGCACTTCATCATGGTAGTCTGCAATCTTGAACTTCACTAAACACTGTGCATTGACCAAAGCTCTATGGTCCTTCTGCAACCATGCAATCTGATATGGATGTGGATGCTTTCTTCTTGTCAACTTCAACTTGTCAACCATCTCCTCTAAAATAATATTATCAGTCCTCCCACTATCAATAATAATATCGCAACACTTACCTTCACATTTGCACCTTGTACAGAATAAACTCTTCCTCTGGTTGGGTTCTTTCTCTTCATTCAACAAAGTTCTTCTGACAACTAGGGTTTCTCCCCTTTCAGCATCTTCAGAGCACTCAGATTGTGCATCTTCATCTACATGTACAACTCGTGCATTACCTTCAGATCTTCTATTCATCCTTCCTTGATGTTGTGGACACTCATATGCTCGATGCCCTTCTTATCCACATTGGAAACAGGTTCCTCTAAAACCTCCTCTTCCGGGTCCTTGCCTAGGTCTGCCTCTTCCTCTTCCTCTTCCTCTTTGTTCACCATTGTTCTAGTCACGAGGGCGGTAGGCATTATCCCCTCTCTGTTTTTGATTGGTTCTAGCTTCTTCACTTTTCTTTTGATCTTCATTACGGTCTCCATAGGGTCTTCTGCCAGTCTTTCCACCTTGACCTCTTCCCCTTTGCTTGTTGTTGAATCATTTAGTTAGCTTCTCTTCCACCTTCAGGGAAAATTGGTATGCATATTCTATGGTGGTCATTCTAACCAATCTCAACTCCTCTTGAATACTTGGCCTCAACCCATTAATGTAACGGGATACCTTATCCTTATTGGCCTTTGCATGACCTGTCCTGACAGTAATCTTATAAAACTCTTCTATATACTCCTTGATAGACTTGTTACCTTGCTTTAATCCTTGCAACTTCTTCAGCAACTCTCTCATAGTCCACAGGAATGAACTGCTTCTTCAGTTTCTCCACCATCTGATCCCATCTGCTAATCTTTCCTTTTCCTCTTCCAATTATCTCCAACTGGACCTCCTTCCACCAAATACTGGCATGGCCCTTCAGCTTTGTCTTTGCAAACTTCACCTGATCTAGGTCCTCCACATCTTCATACTTGAAATACTCCATGTCATTGATCCAATCAATAAGCTGTTCCGGATTCAAATCTCTAGAATAGGTAGAAACTTTGATCCTGGGCATCTTTCTGATCTTTGAAATGGCCCTCAACAACCTAACTTCTGTAGGATCCCCTACATCTTCTTGTTCTTCCTTGGATAGCTCTTCTTCAGCTTCATCCTCACTTTCTTCTCTTGTTCTCGGATCAAACCCTCTTCGCAGCTCCTCTTGTAGTGTATCAATCTGCCTTTGCAGGGCTCTAAAACCCTCTTCTGTCAAAGCATTCCTCCCAATATGATTTCTTTGTGGAGGCATCTTGATCTCTGCAGCAAACCCACAACCTCAGGTCCTAGTGCAAACTACCTCATGGTCGGCGATCTGTCTACACACTCAAGAACCCTTACTCTGATACCACTTGATAAAGGGGGTAAATCATAAAACACACAACAACAAAAATGGCACACAGAAAATAGAACTTTCTTTTATTGATTTGGACAACTTATTACATTACAGAAGCTTAATTACAATCAGATGAATCAATCCTCCACAGGCTGCAACACACTACAGCTACCTATCACAAGACTCTGGAATCATTTGCCTTTTGTAACCCCAAATCAGCTAGGGTTTCTATTTTCCCACCTATTCTTGACTTTACATCTTCCCCCTTAACTCCACTACTGCCCAGGTTTCCCAAAAATGGTTATTAATAGCCTTTTTAGCGGCCAACAACCTAATTTCAAAATTTGCATCTCCCTCAAAAAAATAGGTCAACTTCCAGGAGCCATAACTTTTGATTTGGGTGTCTGATTGACAAACCATTTTATGCCTTAGAAACCTCATGGAGTTCTCTACACGCTAAGGACATGCTTTGCTAGTTCCATCCATTTTTGGGCCTGTACGGGCCGTTTAGTTCCTCAAACCTGAGTTTTAATAATTTTCAAGCATTTTTCAGGAAACAGAAACTTTAATATCTTTCATCTCGCAAATGATTTTTGTGTGATTCCTTTGCCAAAGGTCTTATTTTTAGTTACAAAGCTTCCTGTAATTTTTTTCTTGAATCTATGCCCAAATGCAAACTTTCCTAAAATAGTAGGTTGTTATTTTTAGCAGTTTGGAAAAACTGAAAGTTCTACATCATTATTCAAGTGATTATGGAACCAAAACCACAAATTTTGAAAAGAAATGGAAAGAACATCATCAATTTTGAAACACATCTTTTTTTGGGTGATGCAAGATTGCCCTTACACCACTGGATGCTCCTGCATCACATGGGTAGTTCTCCTTTGGTTGCATGTTCAAACCCCTTAAACATCCCTAAAGATACACTTATCAACAATTTTCCTAACAGCACTTTACCCTCTCTTCATTCCAATGCTTTCCCTTCAACAGATGAAGTGTTATTGGATGAGGAGAGGTCTCTCACATTAAATCCCTTGAGGATGGATGTTGAGCTTAATAAAAAAGAAAACAATGTCAATTCAATCGTCATTAATAGACTTATTCCACCCACAATGGGGATGGTGAATAAGTGTACTAATGTTCCTAAGATCGTTGTGCATGAGGCACCTAACACACCTCCTCATTTCAAATCGGTGATTATGGTTCAAGGTGATCCAATACCACCTCAACCCCCAGGTTACTATCTCAATTTTACAAAACAAATTACTCAAAGAAATAAAGGTGTTCAAAGTGTGTCGCAGCAATCCCATTATGATGTGGTCACTCACACATACAACACTCATAAAAACAAACAAAGTAAGCAAGCATTGCATGTGCCCATTTCTCTTCCACCTTCTCAACCTATCCTACCTCAAGCACCTCATCTTCCTACTCATATTGGTAAAGAATATTATCTTGTCGAGCAACTCCATGCTACTCTGGCTAAGATCTCTTTAAGGGATTTAATACAAACATCACCTACATACCACGAAATGCTCCATGAGGCTCTTCAAAAGTGAGTGTTCCACCTATTGTTCATCTAAATGATGTGGCATCTCTATTTAGTTGTATACATGCAACAACATCCAATATTTCATTTCAACAACATGAGTTACCTCCCATAGAAGTTCAAAACCAAAATGAGCCTCTTATGATATTCGTCATCATTAATAGAAAGAGGATAAGACACACTATGATTGATGGTGGATCAAGTCTTAATGTTTGTGGAATAGATTTATTAGATAAATTCAATGTTGATAAATCTTTAATTAAACTAGATAATCTCATCCTTCGTGGCTTTGATAATGTTGGTAGGCAATCATTGGGTACTATTACCTTACCTATTAAGGATGGACCCAAGACAGTGCCTACCCTTATCTATGTCATGCCTAATTCTCTTTCATACAATCTTCTTCTTGGTAGATGATAGATTCAAGCCATGGGAGTAGTTTCATCTACCCTTCATCGTTTAATAAAGTTCATCTTTGAAAACAAAGTACATACAATTGAAGCTGATCTGACTCCGGATAGTTGCTTGAAAATAGAAGCGAGACATCAAACTCCTTTAAGTAGTTTGATGCCTTCTTTAACACTACCCTTCGCTGCTAACAAAAGTATTTGTCAAGCGTTGATCCTTCGAATGCATTTTTTGGTGATGATTGGGGTTCGTTAGATTTTACACCCTCCTTTGTGGGTGAATATAAAATTTCACCCCCGTCGTCAAAGACCTTGAAGGTAAATGAAATTTCTTCAATACAATCTCTTACTCCTACAAAGTTTAAACTTAAATTTAATGATGGTGGAACCTTTAAAATAGATAAAGATCCACCTTCTCCTACAAGAATGGCATCTATTTGTGATAAAGTATTGTCTCAATCAAATGAATCGTCTAATTCTAATGCAGGTCTTGGTAATGAAGTGGTCTCTTTCAATTTCGATCCCCATGGGATGATTGAAACAAAGTTTGACCCTCCTCACCATGATAAAAATAATGATCCTTCTTCAACATATAATCATACTTTTAAAAATAAAGCTATCCATTAGACCTTTCTTCATCCTTTAGTATTAGAGAAGCATTATGGGCATGGATTCAAAATTCTTTCAAAATAAGGATACAATGGAAATGGGTTAGAACGTAAAGAATAGGGTATTAAGGAACCTGTGGAACCAAGATTGCACTTGTCTAAAGTAGGTGTGGGTTTCTAGCCTTCGAGCCTACGTTCTCTCCACCATGTTCTCAACAAAACATTTTTCTTCCTACTCCCCCTATATCTTCTCTTTTAACTCAACAAGAGTGTATTTTGTCAAGTCTACTCAAAGACCGCTTAAGCACTCTTCCTCCTCTAAAATGCAAAAAGATTCAACAAAATAATCATTCAACACTTTATTATGCATATCATCGAGCACTTGGACATTCCACTAATAAATATTGAGTCTTGGGAGACAAAGTTCAACAACTTCGAACAAGGTTTGGCTGTACTTCAAAATATACATCAGATCTTGATCAACTTTACTTCATCAATAATTAAGAAAATCAAACATAACCTGGTCTTGGGACTAGGGTACCCAGACGGGTCTGGGGTGCTCAGGAAGGACTTGGGTGCCCAGCAGGGTCTGAGGTGCTCAGGAAGGACTTGGGTGCCCAGCAGGGTCTAGAGTGCTCAAGAAGGACCAAGGTGCCCAGCAGGGTCTGGGGCACCCTAGTAGGATAGTGGCACCCCTGGGAAAACTAAAAAGTGTGCCCCAGGCCTATTTTTGCCTCTAAATGCGACAAAATCATTAAATTAATCACCTTTCTTCCATCCATGTGGCATCTTGTAGAAATTCTCAGTGCCATACCAAGACTACACAAGCCAGTGTGTATCATACTTGCAAGCATCACCTTGGTTTGCTCATCTCAGGGGCAACCCCTTGTTGCAATGTAGCTTTTGGAGAACACAAGCCATTTGGGCATGTGCTTTTAGAAAGCTCTTGTGCTTATCTTATGTTTCTTCCTCACTCTACGTTAAAGGTAACTGCTCCCTGATGGAGTTAGCAATTGCTTTAAGGTGGGGGCATATATTGTGCTATGAACCTTACTCTCTTCTTTCTATCTAAACACTTGTTAATCATCTTTCTCACTACACTCTCTTGGAAAGGATTACAGAAATCTTGGAAACAAAATCTTTAGTCTATATTGTTCTCTTGGGTTGAAACTTAGAAGCAAGATCTTGAATCTATCTTGTTCTCCTAAGTTGAAGTTCCTTGCATGTTTGGGAGAAGGGTTGCACCACCAACTAGAGTTTGGTAGTAAGGTCGCTTCGCCTTCTTATTCTACAAGGCTTCATGTAATTCCTCTTGCGAGAGGTGGTTTGTGTATTCCCTTGAGTGGAAACACTTTCATTTTGAGACGGATTACGTGTTTGATGTGTTTGTACTTCTCCTATGCTTCTTCTTATTTTTAACTAACCCCCTAGCATTCTTCTTTATTGCATCTTGGGAAATGATGCATGGTGATTGAGACACATTTTAGATCTAGGTCTCTCTTACCATGCTAACTCAAGGTCTTCTATTATGCATTGTATTCTCTATGTACTCCTTGTATGTTCTTCCTTAAGTGATTCATGTGTATTCTATGTATACTTTGTGCCTTATATGTGTATACTTTATGTATTGTGTGTATGTGTTGTGATTTCTCAAGTGTATGCTTTGTGTGTATGCCTTGTCTTATCTCATGTCTTCTAAATGCTTCATTTTTTAGTGTTTTGTCTTATGTGTATTCCAATCATCATAGACTCCTAGAATCCTAAACTTGGGGGCTTGATCACCCTTTAATTTTGGTGTCATTCTATTACTTCTATGTTGTTGTGTTTGAATTGTCTCTTCTCTATCCTTTAGTATGAGTTTGAATGTAAGTTCATACCCACACTAAATTGGGGGCTAAATGTAGCATCGTAAAATGTGTACAGCACCATTTTACCCTTAGTTTAGCTCCTAGATGGGCCTCAAATATTCATCCTTGTTAATTAGGACTTATTTTAGCACTTCTTTAGCATTAAGCGTGTAATACTTGATCTCAGTCCACAAAACCTAGAAAAGAATCATAAGGTGAGGCTAAGCATACTCTAAGTGCCCTTTTTCGAGAGGCATGTGGCTAAAGGACTAGGGCACCCAAGTGCCCTAGTCCCTCCTTTAGCCCTATCCTAAAAAGTGGTCTTGTCAGATTAGGCCCTTTTAAAAATTCCTAATGTCAACCTTGTGTGGTTTAATTCTCTGGAATCAACAAGAATGCATATAAAAGTAAGTTATTTTATTCATTTGAACACCTATCTCTCTCTAGCAAAATCTTGCCACTCTTGCACTCTCTCTCTCTCTCTCTTTTGCTCTCTCAAGCTCTCTATTATGGATTATTGTTGTGGCACTAACATATTACAGGTCTTGTGATGATCTTGAAGGCTACATCAACTTCTTGAGTCAATTTGTGGCGCCATCCACAAGCATGCAATGGTTTCCATGCTCATGGTGACTTCTTTCCTTCATGCTTTGTGTTAGCATTCCATTCTACTTTGGATTTGCCTCTGTCCTCCTAGGGCATGCATTCTTTATCAATCATCTTTGCTATTGTGGAGGTGGAAATACCATTCACAGGGCTTGACTTAGGCAAGCTCCTAAATAGCACCAAACCATTTTCCTTCTTGCATGTGTGCAGGTTAGACAAATAGGTTTCGGAAGCTGATTTTTGAGAAGAACACTAAGGTTGCCGTTACAGACCTGACTACAAAATTAATTTCTGCTAACCCTAATTAAGGTCTAGGGCACCCAAGAGCCCTTGTCCTTTTTATTTTTACCTCTAGAATCAGGTTCTCCTTTGTTCATTGATCTATGTGCTACTTTCAGATTGTTCATATCTATCTTTGTTTGTCTGTTATGCTCCAATCTTTGTCAACTAGGGTTTCATGTATTAATTCTAGCTTGATTGATTGGATTTGGTTAATTCCTTCTAAATACAAAAAAAGGGTAGAACCCCTATAATTTGGCTCTCCTTCTAAGGTAGAAGCCAAGCTCGGTTTGTGCCCCAATGTTTTGTAGAAGAGGGTTTGACCTAGTTTGATCTATTGACCTAGTTTGATCTAGCTAGAATTGTGGTGAAGAAGGCCCAACAAATAGTCATTTGACTCTGGAAACAAGTATTCTTATTACTCCTAAGTTTACATGATAGAAAAATTCTTACTTAACAATTATTTCCTAGAAGAGGCATTTGTAAGGTTTAGTTTAAAATGCATTAAGTATACAGTGTTTGTTGGATAGAAAGAAATAGGAAGGATGCTCTTGTTGGAATGTGAATTCAGTTTTACTTATTCTAGCGTGCCCAAACTATAGGCATAAGCAACAATCATTTCACCTTTCCATTTCCTAAGAATGCCTCCTCCACCAAATTGTCCAAGGTTTCCTTTGGAAGCTCCATCAAAATTAAGTTTGATCCAACCCATGTTTGGAGTTTTCTAGATAGTAGAAGCTCTCTTATTTTGTTTGTCTCTATCAACGTCATCAAGGAAGGACTAATATTCCAATTATTAGTGATTTCTCTTTCAATAGACAAAGGAGAGGTTTTGTGTTTTTGATTTGTAAAGTCTCCACATTCTCCTTAATATTATGACAAGCTTTCAAGAGAGCCACTTTCTAAGGTTTAGCTTTATCACAAAAATTATATTGTTCCATTTTTCCAGATGCTCCAAAAAACATGAAGAAGAGATTGAAACTAGATTTCTTTGATAATAACCCTAGTAATTGAAAGTGGTTCCAACTAATTACCAAAGTATATATATCTTGAGGACCAACCATTGGATTTCAAATATGTTTAAGACAACTTGCATCAAATTCTAGGCATAAAGACATTCAATAAACTAATACTTGATTGTTTCTTTATCTTTCTTGCATAAAACATATCTACTAGCTATAGTGAAACCTTTGTGCTTGAGGATATCAATAGTGAGAATTTTCCCATGATAATTAGCCCATCAAAAAGGTTAATTTTGAGAATGAGGGAATGATTCCATATTTGATTCCAACTAAAATTAGGGGTAGGTAGAGCTCCAACAATAGATTAAAACTAGATTTGACAGAGTACATACAAGTCAAGGCAATTGACCATTCCATTTCATTACTTCTAGAAAATAAGTTGAACCAAAAAGACTTTAATTTACTTAAGAGATCATCCAAGGTAGCCATATTTGGGATATTAGGTCCCTATAAATATTTCATGTCTTGCACTCCTTGTTGAGATATCCTTTACAAGAAACAGGTTTTCTTTGTATTCTCTCTAGCAAAGAATTCCAAAAATGACCAAATATTCTACCCAAGCATAAGGGTATTCTAAAAGAAGTAGCAAGAAGTTGATTAATATTGTAGCCAAGAGAATTGGCAATTTATTTTGAAGAATCGACCTCATGTTGAAGAAGAAGAGGGCACTTTTTTCCAAGTTTATTTTCTAGCTAGTGACAACAACCTAATTTGACAAAATATTCGTCCATTTTATAGCTTCAACAATAGTGGCTCTTCCAAGAAAAATAGTATCATCAAGAAATTGTTGATGAGAGTAGGTAGTAAATAGAGGAGGCTGGTTTGAAACCAACAAGGATTCCATCAAGATACACTTAGAAATGTTTATCCCAAGGACTTCCACAAGGATGATAAATAAATAAGGAGAGAGAGGGTCTCCTTTCTTAAGCTCCCCTCAACTAGCAAAGTGGTCATTGGGAGAACCATTTATGATGATAGAGTACATAGGTGTGGGAAAGCAACCTTTATTAAATTTAGGATCTCCCCATGAAAGATAAATTTTTAAATAACTTTAGTTAAGAAATCCAAGAGACTTTATCGTAGTGCTTAGAAAGTGTGAGCTTGAGAGCCATACTTTTTATCTTGCTCTTATACATAGAGTGGAAGACCTCATGGATAGTTATATAAACATCCAAAATTTGTCTACCCAAAATAAAACCATTCTAATTTTTGACAATGATCTTGTCAAGGAAGGGTTGAACCATTAGGAACAAAAGTTTGGACAAGATTTTATAAACCATGTTGAAAATGATGATAGGATGAAAGTCTTTAATATTATCAACACCTATCTTCTTAAGAATTAGGACCAAGAAAATGTTATTCAACTTGATGAAGTACAAACAACCTCATCCCAGAATTGACCCAATTACCCCCTTTATGCTGATAAGCTAACTCAAAATGATGCCAATTTATTAATCTTATGATAAATATTGTTTATTTCTGAAAGAATAACTTGTATAAATCTTTGTTCTTGAATTGATTGATTTTGACCACTAATGTTGACAAGGTTTTATGAAAAGATATATTATGTCAAAAGGACTTGAATACGATGGAGTGGAGGAAGTGGATATTAATGAAGGTTAAAGTCAACAGAGCCGGAGGTTTAGGAGTGCCAGAAATTAGGGAAACTGATAAACTAAAGACTCCAGTCATCTACTACTCTTCCGTCCATATGGCATTTTTATTTATGTTTTATTATTTAGAATACACTAGATGCATTTAAGGCTCCACTTAGAGCCCTCTTTATGGCATTGAAAGACAAACTTGTTTAAGCAATTATGTTATGCTTTCTTTTAAGACTTTGAAGCGACAATAATGGGATGCCCTAGATTTAGGGATTTTTAAGGGATAAAAACTTTATGTTTTTCAAATAGAATAAAGAATGAATACTATGATTACTCTAAATGAAATGAATAGAAGTTGCTATGAGACAAGATAAGTTTTTGTATATGTGCTTATGCAAAATTGGATTAGAATTTGTCACTTTTGAATGTGATCTAAGTTAGTAAAGATATTTCAGAGAGCTAGCCACTCAATAGAAGGAATTAGATAGATAAGTATTTTGTTGGCTATGTGAATGTGTTGTTATCTTTCTTGTTTTGATTTATTCTATTATATTCTGAATTATAGTGTTAAATATGTGTTAACCTGCAAGGCTTGTGTTGTGATTGTTGTCTTAAGTAGAATATAAACTCACATTGTATTTCAACAGTTATGTGTGTTGTCAAACTCACATTACATAGTTCAACAATTATGTGTCTTGTCAAACTCACATTACATAGTTCAACAATTATGTGTCTTGTCAACTTAGATATTTCAGAGTTCCAAAACTTTGTCCTTCTATTTCATGTAGTAGAAAAGTTTCAGAGTTCTTGCATGACTCAAATTTATGAAGATTAGTAAAATTTTGGTAGCATAGTCCAGATTTTAATATTCTCATTCTTTCTTAGAATAATTATTTCTTTTGAGTTCATATATTCATAGGAGTTAGCTAATGAATTTTAGATGCATTCAAATATTTTCTCTAAGCTTAGATTTCCATGCTTTTTAGTTAGAATTTTCTTTATAAAGTCTTTTCTTAAAGAATAAAAACCAAGAAAATTGTTGCTAAACTAGGATGTCTGAATTTCCTCTCTTATTGCATATAGCCTTGGACACAACTTGGTTGAAAAAACTGATAAACTTTCAACTAAAGTGCAAGGCATAATGACATCTTATCACTTTTTGGTGCCATTGCCAGGGACCCTTCATTGTGTTATTAGGAGAACATTCAAAGATAACTCTTGTTTAGTAAAAGAAAACACACATTTTGTTAAACTCCTTTTTCTGCATGGTTAGCAAAAGAGGTCCACACAAAAGATTCATACTAAAAACCCCCAAGTAGTAGTTTCAACTGAATCAAACACGGTGGAAGCCTTAGTCGAAGAACTTTTTCAATACAAATTGATCAATAAGGATCAACCTGAGAGTTCTTAAAACACCTTAGATACTCATCCATCGCAACAACAACCAAGGGAAGAATATATTCCTTCTAACATAATGGATGATAACAATAACGACCCTTTCAATAACTAGAATGAAATGAGACCTAGAAACAATCAATATGATAACCAAAATGGTAGGAGAGCAGCTCAAACATTCACCTATCCTATTGCTCTCAATCTAGACAAAGATGCACCAATGAAAACATTTTGCCTTCTATCATGCCAACCTTTAGAGGATTGGATACTGAAAATCTAGATCAGTTTCTCTTCAAATTTAAAGTTCTATGTTAGACATATGATTACAAAACTGATAACCAAAAATTGGAGTTGTTCCCCTTTACCCTAAGAGACTATGCAATGAGATCACTCACCTATTGGGATGACATTAAAACCATCTTTTTGGACAAATATCAAAACTATTGTAGGGTCAAAGATAGAAAGGAAGAATTGTTTAGACTATGACAAAAAGAGGATGAGACTCTAGAGGACTCTTTAGATAGGTTCATATTTTTAACAAAATGATGTGAAGAGGAAACAATGAACCAAGAAATCCTCAAAACCATATTCCTCAAAGGTCTTGACGAGGATACTCGAACAAGTTTAGATTTGATAGGAAAGGGAGATGTAGCCAAACTCGACCTCATGGAAATCTCTAAGTTATGCAGAAACTTTTCTATAACTTAGGGAGGAATCCAAAAGTCCAGCCTAATGAGAGGATCAAATGAGATTGGCCAACTGAGAGAAGAAATCACAAACCTAAAAACTGACATTCTTGTCCAATTAAACACCACCTTGGATGGAATACAGGCTAAAACATTAATCCTAAAACCTTAATCCTATACTGTCCTAGATGTAGGAATAAACATTTACTAAGGGAATGTCCTTTAGATAAAATTGACAGTTTCCAAATTTGTGAAAAAAACCATTCCACTGAATAGTGTGAATTACTTAATGTGATTAAAAATTCAAAGAAAAAACATCTCAAACAGAGGAGGAGATCAATTATATGTGAAAAAGACCAGGAGGAAATTTCTCTTATGGCCAAAACTTGAATTCATCCTGGTGACCTCAAAGTAATTGGAATAATAATCAGTGGGCGGCACCCTGACCTCCAACACCACCTAACTGGGGACCCTATTCCTGGGGACACCCAGAATGGATAAGCCAATCCTGGATGAATCCTCAATGGACAAATCAAACACAACAAAAATGGTATCCTCAAAACCTTGCACCATAATGAAATCAACCTCCTAATCAATTTTATCATGGACCACGATGAGTGCCAAACCCACAACAGAATATCTTACTAGCTCCCCAGAATAATCAACAAACTAAGAAAATCAATCAACCCCAACTGTCAGCATAACCCCCACTCAGCAGGAAAATATGGTAGGAGTTAATGTTATTTATTGTGGTAACCTACAGTTAAGGTTAGGGAAGACACTTCAACAACCTACCATTGTTGAAATTACATAAAACAAAAATGAGATGTCTACTAAAGAAGAAAAAAATGATTCCCACATCTATAGGGAAAATCATGAAAAATAACCAAGATATGTCCACTGGAATTCTAGGAATTTCCTATGAAATGCTCACTTCATCCTCTAAGGGACATCTAGAAAAACTCCTTGAAAAATCTCTAGAATTACCTCCAAAGAAAACAGAACAAAAACATTCACCATCTTTTCTGAAGAATAACTCCAACATGAAAGTGAGAAACCAAGCACCTTTTTTGGAGCAACTTAAAGAAGTCTCTCCAAAGACTTATCCGGGAATGATAATGCCAACTAAAACTACTTTAATGCAAGAGATTAAACATCTTCACATTGAGATACCATTATTATAAGAAATCAAATAAATTCTAGAATTGAACTAACTTTGGTTAAGTAGCTATGTATAAAATCTCTAGGAAGGAAGAAGAAGCAAATTAACATGGCACAAATTAATGGATATTTGGGTAATCTTCTTTCTAGGGAAATTTTCCCCCTAAAATACGGTGATCTTGGTAGCCCTATTATCACGGTAATAATAAATGAGGTGGAAATCCCAATGCACTAGTAGACCTAGGGGCAGTGATTAATGTCATGACCATAGACGTCATGGAAAAGCTGGGAATTATCAACTTGCACCCCACAATGACCATTTTACAAATAGAAGATCAATCTATAGTCATTCCCAAAGGAGTCCTAGAGAATATTCTTGTTAGAGTCAAAAACTGGGAATATCCAGTTGACTTCTAGGTGATTCAATCATGCACCCCCAAAGATAGCTATCTGTTAATATTAGGAAGACCTTGGTTAGCAACCGTCATAGCTAAAATTGACTACAGAGCAGGAGGAATGACAATTTCAAATGGCCTTAATAGCAAACACGTGTCCCTATATCCCCTTGCTCAACATGATGTAAATAAACATGATCAAGTTTGGATAGATGGACCTAATCATCCTGGTAAACAAGAAAATTTGGCTTCACTAGCAATGGTAGTTATCAAGCAACATGGTGAAGAAATAGGGAACAAACTAGAAAATGACATGTTAAATATCACTATAAACGCAAGTGATGAGAAAGTCTTTGAGATTAATGAGACATTAGAAAACCAAACCCAAACCAATGATACATAATACATTCACCATGGAAACCAGAACTTCCTCACAACATTTCAATGTTCGTTGGCTAATATAATTCTAAGAATAGATCACTTATTTCAGGACGTAATGGCATACCACATAATTCAACCACATAGTTGTCCACTTAATACATTGATGAGTGAAGTCTATACTGTCACCTCCAAACATCCAGGAACTAAAACCATAATGTTATTACCAGGAAAGACCCTTAATATTTTAATAGTTGGTTAACAGAAATAGATGATCTTAAATTATTTGATGTAATGGTAAATCACTAGTAGAATTTGGCAAATAAATGACTATGTGACTAAAACTTTTAGTCACGACAACTAAAAATGACTAAATTCTACTATTTTTTTGCAACACAGCTATAAATGACTAAATAAATGACTAATTTGATCGTCGGGTAAAAAATACAACTAAATAATTAGTCACACAAATAAAAATGACTAAATAATTAATCACTTGTTAACACTTTTATTATGTATTCAAAGAAGCACTTTTGAAAAGGATATTGTTAAAATTTTAAGCGCTAAAAGCAAGCGCATTTTTGTTTGAAAGGGAAAATCAAAAGATATTGAAAAATAGAAAATGTTCAAAGCTTAGGTGCCAAAGTGAGAAATGGTTTCAGTTTTGTCTTCATTACACCTTCGTGATAAGGAGGTTTAGGGTTATGGCACATTGTGTTTGAAGGAGTCTTCCATGGAAGCAGAAATAAAGGGGCAAGTAGCTCCTGAAAGCTAGAGGCATGTTGCAAAGTTTTGAAAGGCATGTTGTAGGGTTTTGGAGAAACTTTCATCATGTATGGCGTGGAATCAACAACTTTCATTTCAGATGAAGATACATGTTGCAGTTTAAAAGAGAGAGAGTATGGTGTGGTGCACAGAGATAGACTTGCATTACTACTTCATAAATATCAGGTATGCATGATGTTACCCAAGTTTTAACCATTGTTGAGATTTTGGAAGGGTTTACATGACTTTGGGTTTTCTAAGTTTTGTAAAAAATCTCTAGAATTAGTAAAAAGTCTTGACTAATGTAGGGAAATCCTAGATCTCCCTCTTAGCATTGTCATTCACCTTTAGGACCTAGCAAAACAAATACTGAGTCCCTTTTAATTATCTTCTTTGGTTGCCTTTCATCGTTATTTTCTGAGCATCCAATATTCTTTTTTCCATCCTTTCATGGTGAGTATCTACCCCTTTGATTTTTCACTACAAGACTGACTCTTGAACTCTACCAATATTCCTTCATCATTAAAATATCTTCTAACAACCTTGTATTAGCTAGAGCTCCCTATTATGTATCTTCTTATGTATTTCCATTATTCTTTGATTGTCTAATATTCTTCTAAAGATCTGCCCTTTATACTTAACATTGTTATCTTCACTTTTAAAAGAAAGAATACCTTTGATAGATTAGTCAAAACCTAGGCTAACAGTTGCAGATATTTGCAACCTAGACATTCCTTTGATTGTTTTTTTCACTACCAAGCTAATAATCTCACATATTTAGCAATATACCATCTTTCTAGGATATATAATGAAAGTATAGAACAAATCAAAAGCATTTTCTTCTCTTTCTTTCTATTCATCTAAAATACCACTTGGTAGTCCAAAACATGCTTGAAACTACTAGCATTTGTGAATAGAGGTGCCCACCTCCAATCTATGTAGGAAACTCCAAAAAAATACCACAATTGATCACCAAATACTGTTTCTTTCCATATAGACCTCCATATGTTATAGAGAAGTGGAGGAAAATTATAGTAAAATCTTGACATTTCTCTTTTGGAGGAAATCAAGATGCCAAAGTACCTTCCATTGCAAGAAACACGACATGTCGAATCCTTAATAGATTAAAGTTTGTTTCTCAAAATTTATCTCTAGCCATCAAGACCATTTTAACTCAATATTTTGAAGCAAAAAAATCCTCTATTGAACACAAAAGCTTTCAAAAAACTATCTTCAACTCTTGGCATGTCTTTTTTTTTATACATTATATTTTCAAGGATAGTTGTAGCAAACAATGCAGTGTCTTGGTTTACCAATCCAATCTATTGAACAAGACAATTTAACTACAAAACTTTGAGGTCGTGGCAATCCAAAAGATATGTACTTCATTGGGATCCTCCCATTGCTTTGAACCTCCAAAAATATAGTTGTGTTAAATTTCATGCATCATTAACCTTTTGAAAGAAGACATCTACAATTTTGGTATATTACATATAGCCAAAACCAATATTTTGCCACTTGAATAGTGCAATTGAACCAATATGTGGGGGACCTTTGAACAAAAGGAAAATACACACACACATACCACTGTAGTAGCCACCATGGTAATCATGTAAGACCGATATAAGATGCCTTGATTACCAGCTATCCTTCTTAGTTTCTTGTTGGCAAGACTTGCACACTAAGCATAGGTTTGTGGAAGCTTCTGTTGAGATGATATAGAAAGTTTCTTTGATTGGAAAGTGCCAACATTTGCTTCTGTTGTAAAATCCTTTCTTATGCTTAGGCAAGACCTCCCTCAACCACTTCACTCTCAAATCATGTCTATTATCTATAGTGGCTTTATAGGAGGTCCCATGACTGCTTCTCTATAAAACCTCAACAGGTGCTCAAGACAACTCCTTGACTGTGAATGATGATATATTATCAAGAAAGAGGAGATCCTTGGCAATCGGTCAGGTGATTAAACATTCAAGATAACAGGATGCTTCAAAGTGAATTAATCACCAAACTGTGGAGGTGATGAGAAGTAACTCTGTCATCTAGGTGAAGACTTTTCTCTTATTATTTGAAGAAGAAATATCTATAGTGTTTATTACAAAGTCAAGACCCTTGGTTTTAACATTTGAAGTTTTCCTATATTGCAGCCTTAGTGGTGAGTGTTTTGGGTACAACAGTAGTAAGCCTCCTTTCAAGAGCTAGAAAATTATTCTAATTATTATTGCTTTAATATCTTCTCCAAGGGTCTGTGATCTAGGTGAAGACTTTTCTCTTATTATTTGAAGAAGAAATATCTATAGTGTTTATTACAAAGTCAAGACCCTTGGTTTTAACATTTGAAGTTTTCCTATATTGCAGCCTTAGTGGTGAGTGTTTTGGGTACAACAATAGTAAGCCTCTTTTCAAGAGCTAGAAAATTATTCTAATTATTATTGCTTTAATATCTTCTCCAAGGCCCTTTTCAAGTCTCTCTTTGCCATTGTATTTAGGCCCCCCATTTCTTCTTCACTTTGTTTTTGGCTAATGATGATAACAATAGAGGGTGATTCCTTTCTTATGAGCATGTGTCAACAGCTAAAGCCAAACTCTGTAGGTACTTCATAAGAAAGAAGATCCTGACCAAAACATTTTCCATCTTGCATAAGTGAAAGCTAAAGCTGTGATCTAGCATGCATATTTATTTTCCCTAAGACAAAAGGGTTCTGAATGCATAGGCCCTTAACATCATAGTCTAAGGTTTGTTCTTCAATGTTCTTTGTTTCCTTTGAGAGAATATTCAAAATAATTTCCACAAAGTATCTTTGTGGCTTCTTGTGATGTAGATCTCATACAAACTTATCATCAATGCATCTATCATAGAAAAACATGCCCAAAATGAATTCAACCTAAAAACCATGAGAATCTTTTTATGAAAATGACAAAGTTCAAAAGAACAAATAGACCTATCATTTTTTTCTTTATCTTCCATGTGTATGCTCCTATATTGAAGAGAACTAATGAACCTTATGATTTTTCTAACCATTTTCATGACCTTGAAGGATTCCATGTTGTTCCATAAATGCCATGGTCACCATTATAGCCTCCTCAATCTATGTAAAACTAAATAACTAAAAACCCTAAGAGCAAGTCAACTTAGTCAAGGAAAAACTTGAATTTTTTAATGGATAAATTTCCCTCCATTATGCAACATGATTTTTTACAAAGTCAAGGCACTACCAAACTAAGAGTCCCTTTCAAGGCACTATATTGTGCATTGCTTGATGGTGGACTATACATTAACAAGGAATATAAAGTGCAAATTATTGTCTACTTGAAGAATATCAGACATGAAACTCTATGGAGCAAGCTAATGCATCCACCAATGCAAGGTAGATTGGCACATGGTTATAACAACCTTGTTGTCTCATGTACTTGTTTCTTTGACATAGACAGTCCATTACCTGATATGGAATCACTGCCCTCCTCAAGGGTGTTGCTTTTATCTCACTGTTGTCTTAACCTACCACATATTTGCATAGACTAAAAAACTAGTGGAAAGCAGTCACTTTGACCCTTGCACAGGTTTGATATACCATAAAAGCATAATAAAGGGGTGAAACTATTATCACAGTCATACTTATCACTACCTCTAGATGGAAATGATCATGCTTTTATACCTACTTGCATTCAATAAAACCCCATACTAGCATGATTTGCATGCACAAGAAGCTCATAAAGGTTTGGTCTTCATTGTTGGCTCATCACACATGTTTGATATGATGAGAGGATTGAGTCAACAATATAAGGTTGGACTCCCTTCTTGATGCTAGAGAGGAATCACCCAAGATTTGAACTTCTTGCTAATGAATCCCTCCTTTTAAAAGCAACCAAGTCACTCCTCTTGCTACATCCCTGAAACTCTTAAAATATGCTTATAAAACCCTTAGGGTTTGATCTAAAATATAAATCTTCTTGGTCCTTTTCATAAATGGGCATGACTTATCATGCCATTGCCACTTTATATCACTATTTTAGATTGGCACCTCTTAAAAAGTGCAAAATATCCTTAGTTTCATTTTTAGGTTTTCTTCTCCATCTTGAGTGCCATTTTAAACTGGCTTTTGCCACTAAAAAGTGGTGATAAACACTTAACAAGTGTTTTTTCTCTTTCCATGGGTGTGATTTTGTGTTGTCATTTCCATCCCATAAGACTTGGCATGGTCTCATGTGTCATTGCCAACATCAATGTTGTTTTTAGTTGGCCATGCCACTTAATTTCAGCAATATTTAATTGACTTATTGCTTAGGTAGAATTTCATGTTCATGCCACTTCTACTATGATTTTCTTGGCTTGAGCCACTAAAAGTGTATCTGTTGTCATTTTACTCAACTTTGGGTACATGGGGGAGTTTGGACTCCTATTTTCCACCTTTTGATATTTTCTTTTGCAGCCATTCTTCCATTAAATTCCAACCCTTGGTATTTCATCCTTCCTATGTCGGAGATCTCTATCTCTTTCTTTTCATATTGCTCATCTATGAGCAATCTGCAAATGTCATTTAGCTAACAAAAATAGACTAACGCTTGATGACATGGTAAATTTGTAAGGAGGACAACTTAGCTGACATTGATAATATGACAAGAATAACATGGTTATTGAGTACAATCTTGACTACAAGTGAAGTTTCATAGGGGTACCAATTTTTGGTACTAAAATATTTAAATGTCACTGCATACTTGAGTTTCCCTTTTTATTTTACTTGCTTGACTACTAGAATTATAATCTATGTATATGCCTTTTTCATATGCATTTGTCACATTTTCCATGCTTTCTCTATGTTGCCTACATTTTACAGCACTATATCTACATAAAATTTGTTTCTTTCTTGTAAAAAATTACATCACTCCATCTAAAATAAAATAAAAATAGACATATTGTTAGACTTTGTTGGCTCAAATAGGTTGCATGTTCAAGTGGTTTCTGCATTTAATGATTTTAAAGGATTCCCCTTCATCCCTCCTTCCCTCATGGCCCTCAATAAGAATAGAAGTATCAATTGAGAGACAACATAGGTTTAGTTATTACACTTGTAAATATGTTTAGAACTAGTTTAAATTTTTTGTGCATGGGTCGCAACTTTTGATTGATGTTTGAAATTAATCATGCTAGCAATGTGTGCAGGTAATATATCAAGTGATAATAGTGTATTCCTTGAGTGACCTAGCTTCAACTTCATGTATGAGATAGTTTTTCCTTGCTACAGTGCAGAGGGAACATGGCAGAGGACAAGCGCGATTGCAACCTCGTGAAAGATTTTTTGAATTCAAACTACATTGGTTAGATGATATTTAAGAAAATAAAACCGCAATTAAAACCTTGTGAAACAAAATTTTGAATCCTGGAAGAGGAAACAAGAATTGAAACAGCACAATGCATGGAATTAGAAGGAAGAACTGGTGACTCTAGGCATCTCCCGCCTCACCGCAATGACCAATCCATAAACCCACGATGTCACGGTAACTCAAAGACTTTTCCCGCATCACCGCAAGGATCAAGTCAAAACGGTGCAGTACCACGGTTAAACTATAAAATGAAATATCACATTTCTTTGAGGCATTTTTTGAAACAATTTGCTTGCCTTGTCTATGCTTCCACATTTTCATGTATGTCTAGCAGGGCACTTGTAACTACAACATATGACAAAAAGATCTATGTTGTTATGTTTTGATGGATGTCCCTTCATTATTACTGGATATCTGATGTAGTGCACATTATTATAGTGCAATCCTATTTTTCAGATTGTTTCATTTAGCATCACTAATATTCTCCACAAGAACATTGTCCCTATTTAAAATGATGGAAATGGTTCACATCTCTCAAAACAATTTCTCTTGCAACAATCTTGGAGATGAATTTAGATGCAATGTAAAAATCAAAACATACAAAAAGGTTCTTAACAACTCTAATAGTTGTACCAAGGGCCATGTTTAACAAATCAAATGCAATTGCTAACTTTTCACTATGGTGGCAAATAAATGATTCTTTTTTCTTCTATTCCACAACATTAAGTAAAAGTATTGAATCTAGAAATACCCTGCTGCCTTCATTTGCCAAGCCAATTTATCCAATTTTGCATAGCTCTCCCATGTTTGTGGATGCGATCTATCTCCTACATAAAAAAAAAAGCATGTCCCATTTTATGCCCTTCAATCCAACTACATGTAGGTATCTTTTTAATTCCTCTATCTTTCATCAATCTCCTTACTATTTGAACCTCACCACACCTGCCTGCTTCTACACAAATTTTTTAGAGAAGAACATAAGTTGCAGCATTTTTAGGATCCAACTAAAAAAGCAGTGTTTCTAGAATACTTAGCCTATATTCATACATGTTCCACATGCACCAAAGGTTTAACTGGCATCTTAGTAATAATGTTTAGGGTGTCCTCAAGATAGCCATCACGGGCATGAAGGTCAACCATGCACACCTAATGATCAAATATATATGTAATGCAATAAGGGTTACTGATGTGTGAAGTATGTGCAGCCCTCATCCACTAAACCTACATGACTGTATGCATCTAGAACACAAGCAAAGATTACAATGTCAGTGTTCTAGAGTGCTTTATTAATTCAAATATTTTGAAAGCTTCCTTGCAAAATCCATTTTGTGCACATTCTGCAATCATATCATTTCATTCCATGAGATGACATCTCTTTGAGGCATTATGTCAAACAATTCATTTTGTACTATATTTTAGTGTCAAATCTTTGGTAATCATGGTTAGTTTTATTACATTCAAATTATGAATTCTGGGAAATTATATACAGTAAATAGATTGATGGTTGTTTGGATAGTGAAATTAGCTCTCTTAGAAATTAATTAAAATATCTTGTCTTGAAATATCTAGAAGGATTATTTTAATTAAAGAGGATTTTGTGGTTATTTTTGTAACAATGATTTTACAGTATAGCTAGCTTGCTATTTTCATTCAAGATACAAGTCATCAAAGTCAAGCACATACCAAGAAGATGGTACTCTACTTCAAACCATCAACCTCACTTAATTTAGTCTACTTACATGGGGATATTAAGGAAGTTGCTAAACAATTAATATATATCATTTGTTGTTTGTGAAGGAGAATCCTGTGAGATCTAATATGGCAGTGGATCAATATCCAGTTTCTTAAGTAAAGATGATGTTACAGCTGGTAAACTTGTTTCGAAACATCAGGTTAGTAATTTTTGGATGTTAAGGCTTCCCAGTTGGATATCAAAAATCTTTTCTCATCAACTTAATTTGGAATTTATGTATAAATGGATTATTTCATGGTACAGGTCTTTACTAAGAGAACACATGAACCAGGGTTGATATTTTTGTTGTCTAAGTCTGATGGCATTCTTGGGCTTGGTTTCCAAGAAATTTCTATTGATAATGTTGTTCCAGTGTGGTTAGTGTTGATAGCCTTCATTCTATAATGTCAACTTCATTCTATAATCTGAGTGTATCAACTTTCTTAAACTTTAAACAAGGTTCTGAAATCAAGGGTTCAATATGCATATTTCAGACCTATGTTGAACACTCTGTTTAAGGCATTTGTTGACAAGGCTACAGGTTTTTAATTGATTTATCTTTCTGTTGTGTTTGGACTTACTTTTGTAAACTTTGTGCACTTTTATTCTTTTTGAATTGAGACTAATAGTAATTTTGTTGGTTGTATTGAGGCACAACTTCATTCATGGTGGAAAAGGTAGCACCCTATTGCTCATATCAAATGGCACGTTGCATATAAAGGAGGAAAGATTCTAGGGTTATTGTTGGCTACATTGAAGGAGGGAGCTTCATATATGGGACATGATCAACACTCTCCTTCTTGGATTCTACATGTTACATCTTGCTTCAGGAAGATTGCCCACGTTGTAGAAGTTTTAAGAGATGAAAGGGGCATGTGCTTGCATTGCAGGGCTCCAAGCATGCATTTCCATCATTACAGAAGTTTTTTGAAGAAATTTCTTTCTTGTCATTTATGTGCATTGTAACTCAAATTTTCAGTCTTGTGACTAAAAATAAACATTATAATACTCTATTTCTAAGCATTTTCAAGTAGGATAGATCTTTCAGACTTGTGCAAGCTATAAGAACACCTTTCTTTTAATAAAGTTTGGCAATTTTGCCTTCTTAATGGTTGTCTTATTGTGTGCAATTAATGATTGATGTGTATTTCTATGTTTTATGTTTAAATCCTCAAATATCAATCAATTAAAATGACTAAATATACTACTAATTGACGTCAATTAATAATTAAATTGACTAAATATACTACCAATTGACATAAATTAGTTAATACAAATGACTAAATATACTACCAATGGATGGAAATCAGTGAATAAAAATGACTAAATATACTACCAATTAACGGCAATTAATTATTACAATGACTAAATAAATGACTACCATGACTAAATAAATGACCAATTAACAACAATCAATGACTAAATATACTACAAAATATACTACCAAATTAATGACTAAATATACTACCGAATTGATCAATCAGAACAACTAATAAATGACTAAAAATGGTTTAGTCATCAATTTGATCGAATTATAAATGACTAGAAATAAACTACTAATGGTCACGTGACCATGCTTAGTCATTTATAAGCAGTTTTTAGTAGTTTTTTTAATCATATATTGTTGTTTCTTTACTAGTGAATAGATCCAAAACTTTTTCTTGGGACTATACTAATATGTGAGGGATACATCCTAGTGTCTGGACTCACCACATCTATACTAAAGATGTTCGACCAGTCCACCAACCGCAATGTAGACTTAACACTATGCTCAGAGATATAGTAAAAAAAGAAATAGAAAATCTCCTACAAGTAGGATTCATTTACCCCATCTCTGACAGCAAGTGGGTCTCACCTTTGGTGGTTGTTCCAAAGAAGAATAGAAAATGGAGATTTTGTGTAGATAATAGAGAACTTAACAAAGCAACCTATAGGGATTACTTTCCATTACCTTTCATAGCCCAAGTCCTGGATAACCTAGCGGGAAGGAAATATTTCTCATTTTTGTATGGGTTCAGCGGATATAATCAAATACAAGTGGCAACTGAAGATCAGGATAAAACTAATTTCACTTGTCCTTAGGTAATGTTTGCATACCGAGTCCTCCCCTTTTGAATATGTAATGCTCCTACAACATTCCAAAGAGTCGTATTAGCAATCTTCATCGAACTTGTCAATGACTATGTAGAAGCATACATGGATGATTTCACAGTATATGGGTCTACTTTTGATGAAGCACTTAAAAATCTAGATAAAGTCCTAAAATGATGTGAGAAACACCAATTGTCCAAAGTCATGAAAAATGTTTAATAATGGTCAAACAAGGAATAGTACTAGGACGTCACATCTCAGCAGAAGGGATAAAAGTGGATCCTAAAAAATTGAATTGATACAAAAACTGGACATGCTAGAAAACCAAATAGATGTCAGGAGTTTCTTAGTACATGATAGATATTACTGAAGGTTCATAGAAAACTTTAGTAAAATCGCATCTCCAATGTTCTCTCTTCTTTAGAAAGATGTAGAATTTTCCTGGACTATGGAATGTCAAAAGTCATTCGGCATCATTAAAGAAAAACTTACTACTGCTCTAGTATTACGTGGACCCAAGTGGAACCTACCATTACATATCTACAGAAATGAATCCAATGATGCAATTGGAGTAGTTCTAGGCCAAGAAGATGAAAATGGAGAAAAATATGCTATATATTTCATAAGCAAGAATTTGACTCCCACTAAAAGAAACTACATCACTATGGAAAAGGAATTTTTATTTGTGGCTCATGCAATCAATAAATTCTGACACTATATCATAGGGTAAAAAGTAACTATTTTTATGGACCATTCAGCAATTAAGTACCTCATGAAAACATGCAGTGAATGGAAGAATAATTAAATAGTTAATACTTCAATAATTCAACGTAACCATCATTGACAAACCTAGAAAATTTAACGTAGTAGAAGATGTTTCATCTAGGATACAACAAGATGATAGAGAATGTGACCCTATTCAAGATGAATTTCTAGATGAAAACTTGTTTTCCATCTCCATTTAAACACCTTGATTTGCAAACATAGCTAATTATTTAGTCACCTCAGAATTTCCACCAAACTTCACATCCAAGAAAAAGAAACTTTTAATCAGAGAAAGTGCTCAATTTAAATTCATCAACGGTTTGTTATTCAAAAGTGGACCCGATCTGGTACTACAGAGGTGTGTCAGGTCAGGTGAAACATATAGCATACTGAGGGCATGCCAAGATGACCCCTCAGGAGGCTATTATTTAGCAAAGTGAACTCATAAAATCTTAGGTGTAGGATATTACTGGGCCTCCATGCATAAAGATGCCAAAAATTATGTCCGCCATTACGATGAATGCCAAAGGGTGGGGAGACCTACTGCATCCAGTGAAATGCCCCTTCAACCACAAGTAGTTTTGAAACCATTTGAAAAATGGGGACTAGACTATATCGGGCCCATAGATCCACCCTCTCAACGTAAGGAATATATCTTGGTTTGTATTGATTACTTGACTAATGGGAAGAAGTTCAGGCACTCAAAGTTGCTAGAGAAGAACAGGTAGCGGATTTCCTTTATAACAAAATCTTCCTCAAATTCAAAGCTACCAAATCTATTATCACAGATCAGGGACAACAATTTATGTCTAAAGTTTTGTTAACCTTCACTGATCATTTCCAAGTGAGTCATAAGAAGTCATCTCCTTATCACCCTCAAGAAAATGGTCAAGTGGAAGTAACAAATAGATAACTTGAAAATATCTTGACTAAAACAATTTCATCAAGAAGGAAGGACTGGGCTAGAAAATTGCACTTGTAAGGTAGTTTGGCCCTACAATACTACATGGAAATTGACCACTGGTTTTACACCCTATGAGTTGTTTTTTGGAAAGAAACTCGTTCTTCCTATTGAATTCAAATTACAAATGCTAAGAACAGTAATGGAAGTAGGTTTAAACCTTGACCGATCCCAGAGAGAATGACTCCTACAACTTAGAGAACTTGACAAACTTTGCCTAAAATCCATCCACCAAACTAAACTAGTACAACAACAAAGAAAAGTATGACATGATAGACATATAAAAGAGAGAAAATTTCACAATGGTGATTGGGCACTACTATTCGACTATAAATACAAGGATCAAAAAGGAAAACGTCAAACTCACTAGTTAGGACCTTATGAAATTTTTGAAGTATTCCAAAATAGAGCTGTACAACTCAAACCCATCAACGGGGAAACACAAATGCTCTTAGTAAATAGTCATAGATTTCATCTATATCAAAAACATGTAAATAGAGAGGAATTTACAAAGATGGTAGAAGTACAAGGTGAAATCCAATGTATCCAACCTACCTTGGCAGGAGATACATAAATAAGTTTCTAATATATATATTTATATATATATATATATATATATATATATACTTTGTAAATTCTTGAATTATATGTCTAAATTGTAGTTGGACTTCTTTTATTTTTGCAGGAGTACCCCCATGATCTTATTTGTTTTAGATGCATCCCTTCAACGATGCTCCAAAGCTTTGTTCTTGTTCATTTCAGTTGCATCCCTTCAACAATGCTCTAAAACTTTGTTCCTGTTCATTTTGGTCACATCCCTTCAACGATGCTCCAAAACTTTATTCATGTTCATTTCAGATGCATCCCTTCAATGATGCTCTAGAACTTTGTTCCTATTCATTTTGGTCGCATCCCTTCAATGACGCTCCAGAACTTTGTTCCTATTCATTTCAGACGCATCCCTACAATGATCCTCTAGAACTTTGTTCCTGTTCATTTTAGTCACATCCTTTCAATGATGCTCTGGAACTTTGTTCTTGTTTGTTTTAGACATATCCCTTCAATGATGTTCTAGAACTTTGTTCATGTTCATTTCAGACACATCCCTTCAATGATGCTCTAGAACTTTGTTCCTGTTCATTTCAGTCACATCCCTTCAATGATACTCTAGAACTTTGTTCTTGTGGTCGCATCCCTTCAATGATGCTCCAAAACTTTGTTCTTGTCATTTCAGTCACATCCCTTCAATGATGCTCTAAAACTTTGTTCCTATTCATTTCAGGCGCATCCCTTCAACGATGCTCTAGAACTTTGTTCCTATTCATTTTGGGTGCATCCTTTCAATGATGCTTTGGAACTTTTTTCTTGTTCATTTCAGACGCATCCCTTAAATGATGCTCTAGAACATTGTTCCTATTCATTTTGGTCACATCTCTTCAACGATGCTCTAAAACTTTATTCCTATCATTTCGGTCGTATCCTTTCAACGATGCTCTAGAACTTTGTTCTTGTTCATTTCAGACGCATCCTTTCAACGATGCTTTGGAACTTTGTTCCTGTTCATTTTGGACACATCCCTTCAATGATGCTCTGGATCTTTGTTCCTATTCATTTCAATCTCATCCCTTCAATGATGCTCTGGAACTTTGTTCATGTTCGTTTCAGACACATCCCTTCAACAATGCTCTAGAACTTTTTTCTTATTCATTTCAATTGCATCCCTTCAGCAATGCTCCAGAACTTTGTTCCTATGATTTCAGTCACATCCCTTCAAAGATGCTCCAGAACTTTGTTCCTGTCATTTCAGACGCATCCCTTCAATGATGCTCTGAAACTTTGTTCCTATTCATTTCAAACGCATCACTTCAATGATGCTCCAAAAATTTGTTCCTGTTTGTTTTGGTCACATCCCTTCATTGATGCTCTGGAACTTTGTTCATGTTCATTTTGATTGCATCCCTTCAACGATTCTCTAAAACTTTGTTCTTGTTCATTTCAGGCGCATCCTTTCAAATATGCTCCAAAACTTTGTTCATGTTTGTTTCGGACGCATCCCTTCAACACTACTCTAGAACTTTGTTCCTGTTCATTTTAGATGCATCCCTTCAACAATCCTCTAGAACTTTGTTCATGTCGTTTCAATCACATCCTTTCAATGATGCTCCAGAACATTGTTCTTGTTCATTTTGGATGCATCCCTTCAACGATACTTGAGAACTTTGTTCTTGTCATTTCAGGTACATCCCTTCAATGATGCTCCAGAACTTTGTTCCTCCTCATTTCAGATGCATCCCTTTAATGACACTTCATAAATTTTTAGCTCTTCACTTCCAAGGATAGCCTTTCACCAATACTTCAGAATTCATAGCTCACACCCGCTCATAACATTCCCTACCATCTAACACCTCCGTACCCTAGGATTCATTAAAATTAACTCCTTAGTGACCACTCACTATCATAATAAACAATTATTATTATGATCATTTGAAAAGAAAGCAACAATGCCACCTTTTCCAAAAAGCATAATAAACTCGTCTGCCTACATCACGTAGACCAACCCATTCACAACTCCACATTAATGATTTATAAAAATGTAAATGTTGTACATTCATCAACAAAATGGGATGGATTGACATCAACTTATGAATATAAGGTACATATATTTCTTTCTTAATTAGGTAATAGTTGTTATTAAGATATAATAAATTGGCATATTGTTCCTCTTTTCCCAAAAATTGAATTTCATGATGACGTCACTTCAAGTGGAGGAAATGGTGATGCCATAACTCCACATGCATAAGGAAATAATGATGGGATGAGGGTACAGACTAGCACATTGATGGTGTATGAAAAGACGTCATGTTACTTAACCTTCCCTAAACTCACTTCATTATTTATCTCACACAAAAACTGCAACTGACTGTAAGCTAGGTATTTTAGTGTCTCAGTAGGCAATATGAATCAGTGAACAATTCCATTTGTGACAAACATGAGAGCAAAAAGAAAATCATAACCTACCTCAATAGAAAAGCTGCTAGCAATTCAAAACATCTTAGAGCTTTTTCAAGTAGCAGGGTGGTTGGAATTCCTCAAAAAGTTTGAAGGGTATCATCTAGAACTGGTCAAGGAATTTGTGGAAAACTTCACAGAGGGTCACTCAATGGTGTGAGGAAAGAAAATTAAGGTAAGCACCCAAACCATCACTAAAATTTTTGGCATTGCAAATGGGGGAATAAATTTAGCTGAAGAGACAAATATCTCTTATCAAAAGATGATTTAGCTTTTCATACGGGTTGGGGAACCCCAATCATAGTTAGTAACAGGGTCAAAAGGTCAAAACAAAGGAATTCAAAGAAAATCAATAGCGAAACCATGGAAAACTGTAGTTACATGGATAATAAAATATTTTACTTGTGATGGCCAATGTGCTACAATTGTAGGACCACCCTTCCATTTTTTGACCCACCTGCTCCATGGCACAAAAAGCGCTAAACTTAAGATCATCATTCCTACCTTTTTGTTCAACTCCTTGGTTAATATGGTTGAAAGATACAAAATTGGTTTTGGCCCTCTAAAGCATCACGGCTTAATCACCATGATCCGCAAGTATCAAATTTTGAAGAGAAGAAAAATAAATAGAAAATGGCAAAAATTCCTTCAAAAATTTCAAACCCCAGTACCCATGAATCAATTTGAATAGGGGAATCATCTGGGGTAGCCACAAAAATACCTAAAGAACTTTCTTCAAAACCTTAGCAATCTCCATGAATTCCAGAGGAAGCAGTACCAAAAATCTCCACAAACCCTAAGAAAACTACCAATTCTCCTAGGGCACCTAAAGTTCTGGAGCCTCTAGACGAGGCTCCAAAAAATAAAGAAAATGTAGAAATTGTTGACTCTGAGGGAGAACAAGAGATCAGTCCACTATCATGTCCTGATATTAGGGCATTGTTTAAATTAACTTAGACTTAAAGATCATGATAAAAGGTGAAAATCGCTCTCAAGAATCACAAATAGTTACGTATGTATTAAATACATTATTAAAATATAATAAATACTAAATATTGAAAGATCATCGATTTATCATCACTTATATATGAGTAGCAATTATAATATTTAGGAGGCAAATCAATAAATAATGAATATCCTAAGGACAGTGATCATATTGTTAATCCTTCTCAAATTAGATGCCCAAAGGCTAAGACGGCAAATGAGCAAATAAGATAAGTTCATTCAATAGTCGACCCCACAATTAGCATTGATGATCCATAAAGAGACTGCCACCAATAAAACAAGAGTGATAAATACCTTATTAAAACACAATTATGGTTTAGCAAATAAGAAACAAAGAAAGTGAACTCTATAGAGACAGCGCCTCTTGGGAAAGTGACGACTATTGGAGAAGGCCACCAAATTAGGTATAAAAAGGAAATAAGCAATCTCATATCGGGGCATGGGATCCAATTGGAGCTACATCACCAAGGATTAACAGAAATACTAAGCCAGCATCAAAGAAGCAATCTTAATTCCTCACTACAAAAAAATAATTACAAGAAATCACATAATTCAGACCATACGAAGAGTACAACTAGATCAGATCTACACCAGCTATCATTTGATCATATCACTCTCACCCAGCATGAAGCACAACATAGAAAATTGTATATATATTAATCGAAACATTAAAAGGCAGTTGGATATCCTATCGAGCTTTCCAGCGATACTAATTAGACTGTGATCAATCAACTATAATTTGATCAGCAACTGTATAAGGTATGAATGTCTATGACAATGCATATATTTCATAATTGCAAGTTATCCAATTCTGATTATGTAGATGTAAGGAAATTAAGTACATAGCTTTGTTCAATGTGTAATGAGGTAACATGACATGTTGTGATAGTTATGGATGTAAATCAATTTCTTAGATATCCTCATGTACATGTTAAGGATAAATGGTCATGAATAGAATTAATTGTTATCATCTGATAGGAACATATATTCATACTAAGAATGAACTATCATGAAATACTAAAGGATACCTTATTATATAAATTATCATGATAGGACAAATTTGACTATTGAAATATTAACAAGCTAACATGAATAGTTATTGAGGCATAAGGTTGATAGGTAGAATGGAAATTGGCCAAGCATGGGTAATTGAAATGGCCCTTGTCTCATGACAAGTGGATTAGGCCTTAGGGTAAAACCTAAGGAGTATAATAGGCCTTGGGGTAAAAGCCAAGGAGGGCCTTAGGGTAAAACCTAAGGAGTATAATAGGCCTTGGGGTAAAACCTGAGTTTATTAAGGCCTTTTGACTAAGTTGGTGAGTTATTCACCCTTGAGTCGAAGGAGTTGAAGATTGGACCCATGGTGACTAATTGGCCTATTACATCCTAACTAATCATCCCTTATGAATGAAAGCTTATATGGAAATGATAATTAGAGGAACATGATATAATGCATATTGATTATAATTATAAAGTTCTAATCCTAGATGGGAAATATAAGGATATGAATTTGATATTTTCCTATGAATATTATGATATGATTATTATGAGAAAGAATTGAGTACTAATGTTCTCTTTTTGCAAGTTGAATTTGTGTGCAAGATTTCAAAAAATTTGGGCTTGCTAGAAGGGGACATTACATCCACCTAGGGTTAGAAAGAAGTTCCCTAAGTAGAAATTACAAAATCCCACTCCTTTAAGGAGAAGTAAATGTATGGCTATAGATATAAGTTTTTCCACTAAATTTGAACACATACCTATCACAAAACATAAAGTAAAAGGCAAGAAATTAGGTGATAGTGAAACCCTAAAGAAAAATGACATAGAGGAAACTCTAAAAGTACCTAGCCCACCTAAACAAGAAAGAGAAGAGGTAGGTGACATAGAGGAAACTCTGAAGATACCTAGCCCACCTGAACAAGAAAGAGAGGAGGCAGGGGAACAAAGTAAAATGGATACATCGACAATAGGGATAAAAACTCCTGTGGAAACAAAGCAACAACTCCCAACTAGAGAAGTGGATGAAGAAGCATAGAACAATAAGAGCATATAAATTCTTGAACCACCACTTTCACAAACAATAGATATAGACACTATAGAAGATGATAAGCTAAAAGATGAGTTAGACAAATTGAAGGAGGAGATTGTACTGTTGTGGAGTAAATTACAGCAAAGTGATGAACTAGCTATAATTCAAAAATAAAATATTGACAACAATGAGAAGGTTATACAGAAAATGAGTAGTTCTTGGGAGGTGAGGAACTTGGAAACTGAATTACAGCAAAAAGATAAACTCATTGCAAACTTACAGTTTCAGCTTGAAGAAACAACAAAACAAAAGGAAGCAATAATCATAAGTTTACAACTACAAAACACTGAGAGCTTGCAAGCCTAGCTTAAATAGTTTGAAGAGAAGGAGCAGGGGTATCTAGCATTGCAAAAAGCCTTATGTAATAAGGATATGCAAATCAATAGATTAACTGATAACTTGACAGATTTCCTACAAATCTTCTAGGAAAACTAAGAAAAGCATAAGAAAGAATTGAATGCTACCATAAGTCAAATGGTGGAGTTAGAAGAAGACTTGAAAGAGTTAAAAGTTAAGCCAAGTGTTGAAGATAAAGAAATCCAAACTGAACCCACGAAGATGGAGTGGTTCCAAGTTCATATCCCTCCACTACTAAGGAAATGGATTGAGAGATGTTATTTCTTGAGGCAGGTTGAGATAGAAAATGCCATATTGAAGAAAGAATTGGTATTGCTAAAAGAATCTTTTGACAGATTATATGCCGCAAAAATTGAGGCCTGCAAGATTGGAGAACTATTGCTAGCCTGCGGGAAACCTTCAAGACTATACTCTGTTTCTAAATGATCAGGTGCTGAGGTGGAAACATTTGAGAATCTCTAGCAACCTTCCTCATGACCTAAATGACAAAGAATTTTTAGAAGTATTCAAGACCTCACTCCCTACCCAGCAAAATCTACTTTGTGAATTTTTCCTCCATAACTTGCTGCTAGAAAAGCATACTAAATTTTTCATCAATTTATTTATGGGAGAAGTACAGTTAAGGTCCTTCTTATCTAATCTACAAAACCAGATCAACTAGCAAGAGAGAACCAAAGAATACCTACAATCAAAAAAGAATGTTGGCCTTCTTAAGAGGCACAAAACCATAAGCCATATGCATACAAAACACAATTCAAAAGGATAAGGAAATATGGTTCTATGAAAGAAAAACACAATGAAATCCTGAGAATATGTTTTGAAGATTTCAAGATAAATGGACCTAAATTAATAGGCAGAGCATGGGAAGCATGTGAAGACAGATATACTCCTCTTTCCATGTATCTAAAAAGAAGGGAAATTAATTTATCCCACCAACTTAAAATGGTCATACAAAAGAGCAGAGTTGATAGGAGAAATATTGTAGCAATTGAAAACCAAGTGGGTGGGTATGAGGTATAGGCCTCCTTTACTTCTCCAACCTCCACCTCTAGTCCTAGTAACCATAGAATAGTCCCAATGGGAACTTCAAACCTAGGCAGTGAAACTAAAATTGCATAAGGGTTTCATCAAATACCCTGAACACTAGGATCCTAAATCAGGTGTAGTATATGATACTAGTGCATTATTTGAGGAACTCAATAGAAAAGAAGCAGAAAGGCAGATGAATCATAGGGGATAGTCACAGCAAAGAGCAAGAGGACATGCTCATCCTTAGGTGGGGGAGAAGATGATGAGGTAAAAACAACCTCATCCTAGCATTGACCCAATTACCCCCTTTATGTTCATAATATAACTAAAAATGATGCCAATTTATTAATCTTATGATAAATATTGTCTATTTTTGAAATAATAGTGTTGAATTGATTGATTTTGACCACTAATGTTGACAAGGTTTTATGAAAAGATCTGTTATGTCATAAGCAGGACTTGAATACGATGGAGTGGAGGAAGTGGATATTAATAAAGGTTGAAGTTAACAGCTCCAGAGGTTTAGAAGCACCAGAAATTAAGGAAACTGATAAACTGAAGACTTCAGTCATCTACTACTCTTCCATCCATATGGAATTTTCATTTATGTTTTGTTATTCAAAAGACAATAGATACATTTAAGGCTCCACTCAGAGCCCTCTTTATGGTACTAAAAGATAAACTTGTTTAAGCAATTTTGTTATGTTTTCTTTTAAGACTTTGAAGTGGCAATAATGGGTCGCCCTATATTTAGGGATTTTGAAGTGATAAAACTTTATGTTTTTCAAATAAAATAGAGAATGAATACACTATGATTACTCTAAATGAAATGAATAGAAGTTGCTCTGAGACAAGATAAGTTTCTGTATGTATGCTTCTATGAAATTGGATTAGAACCTGTTACTAATGAATGTGATTTGAGTTAGTAAAGATATTTCAAAGAAATGGCCACTCAATGTAAGGAATTAGATAGTGTTTAAGTGTAAAAAGAGGGGTTTTCAATTTTAATGCATGTTTGGGTTAAATCCTCCTTTCACACCTTACATTCAAGGACATAAATCAAGTCAAGCCACAACTCTTGTAAGAGGGCTCTGCTACAGATTTAGTGTCACTTGGAACGAAGAGGAAACTTGGAAATTTGCTAATTAATTGATTAATTAAAGCCTGATTATGCTTAAAACCCTAATTTCACAAAATCGTAAATAAACGGACGAATCTAGACAATTGTTCACAGACAGAGATATAATATTCAAAGTAAATACATACCAGATTTTGGAATTCTAGATGCAGAGAAGTTAGGGACTAAAGAGCAGGCACCCAGGCCCAAGGTGGCAGTTTCTTCAGGGACTTCCAGAATTTGTCTGCAACTAATCACCATTATCATGGAGGTTTTTTTCTTCAGGGTGTTGGCAAGAGACACTATGTAGCTTCATAAGTGTTGTCATTGATGGAAACAAAGTCTATCCCACACATCCGTAGTACATAATATGTCTATACCGGAAGTCATATTGAAGATTGTTTTGGTCCAGTGAACAAGAACAAAGTATGTAACAAGGTCTGACAATCAGGTCTAGATCTCTCAGATGGTGTAACTCAGTAAGTTGCGGACTTGGACAAGTCAAGAGGGGTATCATGACTATCATATTGCAAAGATTTAGCCTCCGATGATAAAGTAAGAAAAAGATATGAGCATCTGAGTGTTGGATTCTAGTCAGGCAGAGTAGACAAAGGAAGAACTAACCGGCAAAGTATCAGACTTCAATCCAGATGTGTAAAAGATGTTGATCATGCAATCTGTGATATTATACATTGTTGGTCGACATGATTAATGACTTCTATGTCTAATTTTTTGATGCGCATCACTAATCAAGCATGGATTCAGCCGACAGACTAATAGCTTGCAAATATCTTAGGTGTTCTTGTTGTCGACTAAGAAGTTGTTGGAAACCCTTGTTGCAGATATATATACCCGATGAATTCAAGCTTGTAAGTGTGCATAAGTGATAGTATGTATGGTTAAGTGTGAAGAAAAGAAGAGACAAGAGTGAAGGTTGTAATTCAAGCCTGAAATGTGATAGGAAAGTAATATTGAGCAGAGGAAGAATGAAATGTGCTAGATCAGTATGTTGTGCCAAACCAGAACTAAATTCCTGCATGCATAGATGTTGTTCATCAGTTCAAACACCTTGGTATAATCTGTAAGAATTTGTAGACTATAAGTCTCTTGTAGGTAGTGGGCCTTTTGTGAGCAGTGTGCTCGGGTAGTGAGCCCTAATTGGCAAGTGCCAAATTTGTACTCTTTATTCTTTTAACAAAGATATAATCTTAGGTTAGTCACTCCGTGGTTTTTCCCTTAACAGGGTTTCCATGTAAAAATCCTTGTGTTATGTGTTAATTTCTTTTTCAGCTCTTATGATTGCCTTGCTTTGATAATAAGTTAAGAAAAGAAAAGAAAAATAGAAAAATTATAAGATAACTGATTCACCCTCCCTCTCAGTTATCTATATTGTTTCCAATAATTGGTATCATAGCTAACTTCCTTTGAACAAAGCCTAATAGCTTGAGGAAGATCTGGGAATCTCAATGGATGCATATGGTATGAAGGAACAACTTCAGTCTGCCCTAGATGATCTTGAACAATCTCACTCTGAAGTCAATAATTTGAGAGAAAGACTCAAACAAGCTGATGATTTCATAAATGAGCTAAAAGAAAAACTTAGTATTTTTGTGACAAAGAGAAAGGAACTACTCCAGAAATTAGCCAATCAGAGTGAAGTCAATGATACTGATGAAGATTTGAATGAGAAAAATAAGCTATGTGAGAAGCTATCAAAAGAAGTCATTATGGTAAGGCATGAAATGGAATCAGGGGTTATGAGATTCACTCAAGAAATTGAAGAAAAGAGAAAGATTGAAAATAATCTAAAACAATCCCTCAAGGAGAAAACAGAGGACTGTCACAAAATGGACAGAATAATTAGGCATCTTGAATCTAATCTTGAAGAAGCTAGAGACAATGAAGAACAACTTGAGAATCAGATAGACACTCTTAAACAAGATCTTCAAACTACAAATGAATACAAAGAAAAATTTAAGATAAGCTCAGCCCAACTTGAAGTTCTTCTTGAAATTCAAAAGAAGATATATGATAAGCGTGGCTTGGGATATGAGAAAGGTGAAAGCTCTGGATCCGGTTAGAAGAACTTTGGATCAGGAAATCAAAGAAACAAGCCTAGAAGATCTCCGGTAAGACAACCAAATGCTCAAAGATATCCATCCTTCAATGGATACTGCTTCAATTGCAACAAGTTAGGTCATAAAGTAACCCAATGTAGAAATAGAATGAATCAAATCAATCCATCCTTCTCCGGTCAATATTTCAGTTGCAAAAGGTATGGTCACAAATCTCATGAATGTAGAAATATGCAAATGAACAATTCTTTCAATGGTAAATGCTTTGTATGCAACAGAATTGGACATATGGCTAATAAGTGCAGATCAAGAGGATATCATTCAAATAAGAAAAGAAATGTTGTGTGTTACAATTGCAATAGATCTGGTCATTTCGCCAAATTCTACAGAAGCTGAAATCAGGATAGAAAAGGTCTGGTGGAACATGATCAGAAACAAGATAAAGGCAAAGGTAAAGTAAATGTGGATGAAGTTCAAAAGGAGATGAGCAAGATTTGGGTAAAAAGGAGTACAATGAATATTAGGGATGGATCCGCACCAGAATCCAATGCTGATATTTCTTCCAAAAACTAAAAAGTAAGCTCTGGCTCAAGGGGAGCTACAAAGAAGATCCCTTTCCCCCAGCCAACCACTGAGTGCCTGAATTTGGCACTTTGAGTCAAAATAAGAGGTTGAGGTTTAAAGGGTTTGAGGAGACTCACTTAAAGGTCATCCAGTCTAAATTTGACAAATCTGCATGTATATTTGAGCAAGTTATGAGGAGATCCTGTATCGGCAGCTATCCGGTAAAGCAAAATTTCACAGACAAATTTGGTATGATCCAGAATTGAAATGTTTTAATCTGCGGACCTATGGCATGTTTGAAAAAGGTGAAGATGTGTTGTTAATCCTCATAGACAGTGATTTGAAGATCTGCAAGACAATCCAATAAAAGCTCATTTGAGAAGAAGGGTAACTAGATGACTTAAAAACTTGTGCATTTATTACAAAAGGAATTAGGGTTTACGCAAAGATAAAAGGGTTATTTCACTCATTATCTACACACTTGCACTCTCGAAGAAGAAAGGAAGAGCTCTGAGAAGAAGATCCTACAGTTCACTCAAGTTCAACTGAAGATCAAATTCAACCAGAGAATTGCTCTGACCTCTGCTTCAAACCCTAAAATGTGAAAAGGTACTTCCCTTCTGAAAACTCTCTCCAGATCTCTTGCAAAAATAGCTACTCCAATGGTTGTCAATATTTCTGATAGGCCAAGACCAAAATTCAAGAAGCACCCTTACAAATCTCAAGAAGTTGATCCCTTGGGTGCGTTTTCTAGTATTTTGCAAGGAGTCTTTCATGTAGAAGATGTTAGGGTTTATATCCATGCAAAAATTGAAGATTTTGGAGACTCAAAGTTGATTGACATTTATCACAAACAGTTAATAGATGAGAATTTTGAACTCAAACCTAAATTCAAGACCTTCTGGAACAAACACTTCAAACATTGCATACATTTTCCATGTTTTACAGAAGATGATTGGGTCCGGTATGTTGTAAGTAGGATGCATGATAATTTTATGTGGCTAATGAGGCCATTCAAGATAACTAAAGATGCCATCAGGGCAGTGACCAGACTGCATTCATCTGGTGGGGTACCTGCGCTTAAATCTGTGAAGAATCAAACGGTAACTGAAGCCACCGAATCAAAATTTGACAAAAGAGCAATGACTATAGATGACATCATGGATCTGGATGTCAAGTTTGCTTCAATGATAATTGGAAACAAAATCTACCACTTGAGCAGGGAGAATTTTGTGTCTGGTACAGCAATCTATGTTGCATATCAGATGTTAAGGGAAGATGTTGATTATGATCTATGTGAGCTTCTACGGAATCAGCTGATGGAGAACTTGCAGAAGATCAAAAAGGATAAGAAAAACTCCTTTAAATATGGTAGTCTAATATTGTGTCAATTTTTTTATATATGAATGAGCTACCTGTATCAAATGGTTGGGTTTGGCAAAATGATAAACCCAATGCAATTCAAATCAGAGATTACATGTATGGACTTGGTGATGCTCAAGCCCAAAACACAGCCCTCTGGGGTTACTTTAAGAATTTCCAAAGCATGATGCACGCCAAAGAAACAATACCACAAACAATAGTTGATAAATACAAAGATATAGTCTACTTCATGGTTGACACTGATCAATGCCTAATGGAGGTAGTTGAGCCAAGAACTGTATGGATAATGCCTATGGGTTATGAGGTCGATGGAAAAATCTTGGAGCTGCATATTCAACATCTACTGAGCCAACCTAAGGACACTAAAGCAGAAAGGTTTGGCACCTTTGAAGAGCTAAGCATAAAAATCCATGTTGAGTTAAGATAGTCGGAGATGAAGAGAAAAGTAAGAAAGGAAGTTGAAGAAATTGCCAAAAGATTTGTTATATCAAAGGAGGTTGTAGATGCTAACAGAGAGAAAATGGAAAAGGCAGAGAAAGAAAGACAAGAAGGAAAGAAAGAAAGTGTTCCTATGCAAACCTCCTCTCAGACTAGATCCTCCAAGAGCTTTGCTCCTGTCACCTCTAAAAGCTCAAAGTCTACCAAACCGGAAGTCAAGTCATCTGGAAAAGGAGAAAAGAGGATGAAGACCAAAGCCACAAGGACATATACAAGCCATAAGGATGATGAAGAAACAGAATCAAATGAGGAAATCAGAAAATGAAGAAGAAGAGAACATTTGGGAAGTTCTCTGCTAGCAAAAATGAGGAAGAGAAGGCAGAGGAATTTGTTGAAAAGCCCACTCTTTCCATTGATGACATAATCAAGGCAGTTACTACGGATGGGAACAGAGTTCTATGATGAATAGAATGATGCTGACAAGAGAATTCTAGAGGAAGCTATTGTAAGGTATTTGAATATCTATAACAAAGCATTCATTGAAATAATTTCATTAATTCTAAAAGCCTAAAAGAAGTATTGGAACAAAGAAAAGTGAATGCAAACGCTAAAGACTTGGAGATCTGGGAGCAAATAATGATACAGCTATGCCCCTCTATCACTCCAAAACAAATGGACATGATTTTCAAGGAGTGTAAGGATGACTTCCGGAGCAAATCCAGAATGAACAAACTCATGCTTGGTGAGAATGAACAAATATCTAATGAAACAAAAGAAATCCTTTGGAATGCCTTGAAGAGATTCATTCTTCCCATTATAGAGGAAACAGATGAAGAGCCTTCTAACATGGATGTTGAAGGATTAAAGAAAAATGATGAAGAATCATGTCAGGCATTAGATTCCTCTATTCTGGAAGAGGAAGGATAGAAAGAAGAAACATTTTCTGACAAGGATGTCAAAGGATTAAAGAAAAATGATGAAGAGCCATCTAAGGCACTAGACTCCTCTACTCCAGAAAAGGAAGGACAGGTAGAAGAAACAAAGATCAATAAGCAAGTCAGTCTAGATGTCCCCAAAAGGAAGGAAGTAGAGTCTGAAAGAGACACTTTAGAGACAGTACAAAATTTCCTAAACAAAGAAATAATGGAGCTGGATGAACCTGAGTTAATTCAAGGGCCACTAAACTTCGACTCTCTATCTCCAATTCAGATAATGAAGGTGGTATCTTTTGCTCAGGCCAAAGCAAAAGAGAAACTTCTAAAATATCACATGGAGGATTGTGAGTTGTTGGAGATTGCATCTGGGATGCTGGATAAGATTATGCCAACCTATCAAAAGGATCCCTCTGCCTCCTCATCCGATAATCTGAAAAACTTAGTCAATTTTGTTAACTCTCATTTTGAATCCTTAGAGAAATCGGCAGAAACTAAGGTCCGGAAGGAGTTCTTGGGAAAGAGGTTCAATGAAGTACAAGGGCTAATTACTAATGATAGAAGAACCTTAGGCATTGGTATAAAGAGCCTTGAAAATTCTCTTAAAGATGGTGGGGACATATACAAATTTTGTTTAACTTGGCCCAAAGTGACAGAGGACATTGAGAAGAAAGTGAAAGAACAAGAAGGAAAATTGTCAAGTTTATCTCAGAATTTTTATCCCCTTATTACCTCTCTTGTGAATCATGAATGTCAAGCTATTGCTAGAATAAATAAAATTAAAGAACTGGTTAAGGAGAAAAAGAACATAATGGATAGAATGGGTGAGCTCAGAGGGATAATCATCCCTAAGTTAGAGGCAATGCATGATGCCTTGACAGAGGCACAAAATACAATCCGAACCAGTGATCCAACAGACTTAAAGAGGGTAGAAGCATATGTGTTTATGTTAAGTGGACACATCTCCATTTTGGACAGAATGAAGAGGAGTTGGGCCATAGAAATCATCCAGTTGAAGACAACCTTTGCGGATATACTTAAGTATATGTAAGTATAACATATGATTTGTATATACTTATGCGGCCATGTATAGAATAATTTTTGCAAAATTTTGATATGTGGATTCCACCCTTTGCCATTGATGTCAAAGGGGGAGTGAAGAGTAGTGAAAAATGTGGAATCCAGCAAAGGGGGAGCTCCGGTAAAATAGTGCAAGAGATAGAGCACCAGCTAAGGGGGAGTTACTGTGATACTTAGCCATTTTTCACTAAGTGTTGCCATCAATGCCAAAGGGGGAGATTGTTGGCAAGAGACATTGTGTGGCTTCATAAGTGTTGTCATTGATGGCAATAAAGTCTATCCCATACATCTACAGTAAATAATATGCCTATACCGGAAGTCAGATTGAAGATTGTTTTGGTTAGGTGAACAAGAACAGAGTATGTAACAAGGTCCGAAAATCAAGTCTGAATCTCTCATATGGTGTAACTCAGTAAGTTGCAAACTTGGAAAAGTCAAGAGGGGTATCATGACTATCATATTCTAGATATTTAGCCTTTGGTGATAGAGCAAGAAAAAGATATGATCATCTGAGTGTTGGGTTCCAGTCAGGCAAAGCAGACAAAGGAAGAACTGACCGACAAAGTATCAGACTTCAATCCAGATGTGTAAAAGGTGTTGATCAAGTAATCTGTGATATTATACATTGTTGGTCAACATGATTAATGACTTATATGTCTAATTTTTTGATGTGCATCACTAATCAAGCATGGATTCAGCCGACAGACCAATAGCTTGCAAATATCTCAGGTGTTCTTTTTGCTGACTAAGAAGTTGGAAATCCTCGTTGCGGATATATATACCCAATGAATTCAAGCTTCTAAGTATGCGTAAGTGATAGTATGTATGGTTAAGTGTGAAGAAAAGTAGAGACAAGAACCAAGGCAGTAATTCAAGCCTGAAATGTGACAGGAAAGTAATATTGAGCAGAGGAAGAATGAAATGTGCCAGATCAGTATACTGTGCCAAACTAGAACTGAATTCATGCATAGATGTTGTTCATTAGTTCAAACACCTTGGTATCATTTGTAAGCATTTGTAGACTATTAGTCTCTTGTAGGCAGTGGGCCTTTTGTGAGCAGTGTGTTCAGGCAGTGAGCCCTAATTGGCAAGTGTCAAATTTGTACTCTTTATTCTTTTAACAGAGAATATAATCTTGGGTTAGTCACCCCATGGTTTTTCCCTTAACAGGGTTTCAACGTAAAAATCCTTGTGTTATGTGTTAATTTCTTTTTCAGCTCTTATGATTGCCTTGCTTTGATAATAAGTTAAGAAAAGAAAAGAAAAATAGAAAAATTATAAGGTAACTGATTCACCCCCCCTCTCAGTTATCTGCATTGTTTCCAACATAGGATCCAGAGGGCTTCGGAGTGGGTACCCAAGTCTAGGTCCTAGTTTTCTTCTTAGATCTACAATTCTGACACTCTGCTATGCCTCCCTACAACTCCACTTCCTTCTGCTTCAACACATGTTACCTATAATCACATAAAACGGGATTAGGAATTGTGGTATCTAGGAGCTTGCCTCAGTCAAGCCCTGAAAGGACATTCAAGTCTTCCAAACACTGTTGTCAGATAGAGAGTGTGTATCCCTGTGGGATAGAGGTAAAAACCAATTGATAAATGATTGAAAATACAAATATATGTCACCTCGGAAGTGTAGGTCCCATATAGATGAAAATCCTTCACATCATGAGAAGATGAAGCCAAATCTGCATAACAAAAATAATAACAAGACAAGTCTGTGCTGCAACAATGAATACTTTGAATGCTCTAAAATCATAAGTGCACCAAAAGTTCATAATCATCTTCTAGTTTATAAATGAATCCCTAAACATTCTTATATATGCAACTAAACGCATTCCCTCTTTAGTTTCATAATTCAAACTTGAGATGTCGACAAAGGACACTTCTAACGGTCACATAAGCGACATTTAAAATTTAGGACCTTGCTAAATAGTGTAGGACTAGGGTATGGGCACCCAAGCCTTTGGCCCCATTCTCAAGGCAAGGTCAAGTTCATCACTGTTCCCTAGGTCCATTTTGACATGGGTTTTTAGGGATTTCTATCGGCAGTTAAAATAAATGTGCATGATTACACTTAAAGGACCTAGGAGATGAACTTAGGAGGGAAAGACTCCCAGGGAGACATTTTCCAACTTAACATTTAGCCCCCACTTTAATGTATGCATGAATGCAAGGCCCATACATACATTAAAGTACAGTCAACAAATACAGCAAACACGCCAGGCACTTAGAGCTAATGTATACACAAAGATTAAGAAACTACTCCTAGCCCCAATCTCAGGTAGACATTAGAGAAGACACATTGCAGACCTACCAAACACAATGAAGACAGTAACAGGCACACAAAACACAGAGAAGACAGTAACAGGAACACAAGACATGAAGAAGACAGCATTAAAGACACGCAAAACACAATGAATGTAGTGATTATTTCTTTTTCATTTTCATATATATAAATGAATGCAGATACAGATGCATGGAAAGTAAAAATGCAACACACCACCCAAAATATAGGGGGGGCATTTCACCACGCTCTTTGGACTACACTTGAAAACAAACATGCCATACAAATCCCAAAGCATAGAAGGGGCATTTCACCACGCTCTTTGGACTATACTTGGAAACAAACATGTCATACAAATCCCAAAGCATAGGAGGGGCATTTCTCCACACTCTTTGGACTATACTTGGGAACAAACACATGGAAGACACATAGAAAACATGAGCGTCATATAGCATGCCAAAGACATACTATACGTCTAAAACATGGCAAACAAGGCGATGGAAGGAACTTATTGCTAAGCCCCCCACCATCTCAGGCACATTATAGGCACACCTGATGGTTGGGCTTATGCCACAACAACTACCAAAGACACACTTAAGGGGGGATACACCAACCCCACCTACTCAGAGGACTTTTGAAATAAAAAGGATGTGCACTAGCTCAAGAGATACACCATCCCCGCCTCTGTAGAGGGATTTTGAAAATGAAATCCCACCTGCATCACAGAGATGCCTTATAGTGAAAAGGAAGCATGTACCAAGAGTATACAACCCCACCCGCATCATGGAGATGCCTTACAGTGAAAAGGATGTATACGCAATAGATCAATGTATGCAAACATGCTTTATTAGTACCAAAATCATCAAACATCTTACCTTATTTATGCCCCCACCTTAAGGTGGTTGATATCGTGTACCGATATCAAGCACATTAAGGTAGAGAGAAAACACACAAGGGAACAAGTGCTTTCGCAAATCCCATGCCCTCAGAGGTGACATATGCTTCACAATCACTGAACGTTCCCACAAACACAATTTTTTGCAAGAAGAGAGGTTAGAACTCTTTCTCTAAGATAATAACCACATCACATGATGAAAGAAATGCATTCAATCATTCACATAAAGAGTTGAGGCTGTACTATAGGTTCAAAGTTCGAGTATAACCATGGGGCTATACTACAAAACTCTCAAAACAAAGTGTAACCAAGGCAAGATTCAAAGATAAACAAAGTGCATGGAGCAGATGTATTGTTATAGTTTGTTAGTATGATAAGACATAATCAAAATATCACATAGAGTGATTCTACTAGCCAAGCATCAGATAATATATATCAACCCCATTGTCATTTATGGACTAGGTCCATTTTTGCTTACTTGCTGAAGGAAAACATGGTCCGTATCAGTATTATTTGTTTTTCGTCATCCGCCAGCTAGATAGAATCACTAGAAGAAGGTAAACAATAAATAAAGAGAGGAGAACAAGTGCCTTAGGTTCGTCACGTAGGAAGGTGCCCCTAGGTCACCAACCAGCTATGCCCCTAAGACACAACACACAACAATAAAAATAGAGGAGAAGAAAGATAGAAGAATGATGATACAAATAGAAGAAGGGTCACAATAGAGGTGGTCTCCCGGTATCCTTGACCTTAGAAGAGTATCAAGGGTCATCCAAGGAGGCCTAAACAACACATTACACATCACAGGGGAAACACAACACAGAGGTAAAGGGTTAGAAATACTTACCTGTAGGTAGGCTCATACTAGAGATTGTCAACAATCAAATCATCCTCCTCCCAATCTCAGATGTTAGGGGAAGGAGGAACATAAGGTACAATTGCTAATTCTTTGTCATTGTTTGTAAATTTTTCTTTGTTAAGCTCTTCCTTGTTTATTTCAATGTTAGAAGCTGGAATATTTTCTTGTTCAAGTGTGTTTCTTTTTGCAAAATCTTGTCTTCTCTTCCTCCTTTCTCTTGCTTGTTGATTTCTTTTTGTTCAATTGTTTATATCTTTAAAAGTGTCATCATCTTGTTCCATTCGTTTTTGTATCTTAGAGGAGGAAGCTTGTTCAAATCTTATTTGTCTTGATGAAGTACCTTGTTCTTGACGAGTACCTCCTGAACCTCTTAAGGATGGCAAGGGAGGAGCCTCAGCATAGAGTCATTTACCTTTCTCTCTAGGAAGTTCTTCTAATGTGGGTTGTTCTTCTCTTATTGTTTCTTGAATAGAAGGACCAACCACTCGATGTAGTAATTTTGCTTTATATTTTCTATATCCCAAGAAGTTAAATTTTGTTTGTGGCTCCGATTCCTGATCATATACTGCAGCCAAAAGTAATCAAGGTTGAAGTGTTGTCTTGTAACCAAAGGCTTATATCTATTGTGAGGAATAGTATGCACTTGTCCATTCAAAGGAAATTTTACACAGTTATGAATCATTGAAGGGACAACTTTCATAGCTTTTAACCATGGGTGTCCTAATTTTATGTGAAAAAGGTCAGATAGAGGGACAACATCAAATAGTTATTCTACAAATTTTTCAAATATTTTGACCAATAAAGATATCTTCCCAAAGATGTTTATAAAAGCTCCATTATGTGTCTTAATCATCATATCAGAAGGTTCATAGAAGTCTTGTACCAAACAATGTGAATAAAGGAACTCTTTCATTGCCACATTAGTCATGCAATTAGGATCCTCATGTGTTCCATGCACCAAATTTTCCATTATCTTCACAGTGATATAAAGAGGTCCTTCAGTTTCTCCAATTGTTCTATCATGGGGTGTAAATACAATTTCGAGTTCAGGGACCTTTCTTTTCATATAAGGCCTAGGAGGGAACCTAATGTTATTGTTGCGATTAGAAGCCATGTGTATATGTTTTCAAATGGATGTAAAATCAGATTTTTAAAAGATTTTCAAAACTTATGCAAGGAACAATTGTAAAATTATGTAAGTTTATGACCTAAAATGCTTGATTTTTCACTTTTTATCAATGCAAATGCCTAAAAGAAAAGGTGTTGTAAGGAAATTGATGAGGGGCAGAAAATAATAAGCTATATATCAATCCAATAATGCAGCAATATCCTTCACAACACATCTATAATGCAATTCTATATGCAAAATAAGTCAAAATTTAATGAAAAATGCAAGTTTTTCAAACCCTAGTCATGAAATTAAGGCATGAATATGTGTAAAATGATATGTAAATGAATTTTAATCAGATTTATGATGCAAAACAACCTAGATCAGATCTAAAAATGATTTTAAAACCCTACAATGCTCAATGCAAGTGCAATTTTTAAAGATGATGAATGAAAAAACACACAAAAATGCAACACTACAAACAAAATCAGATTTTAATGAATGCCTAAGATGAGTAGTAAAATCTGAAACAAGATTTTAACTACAAACCCTAGTTTTTGAAATCACTAGGTTATAAGAAAAATTCAAATTTCAAGCAAACCCTAGCAATTTTAATATGAAAAATGCAATGCAAAGGATTATAATTTCTATAATTTATATCAGATCTAATTTAAAAATTAGAAATTAAATGAATTTAAATGAAAATTATTTCAAAATGCAAGCCTAAAATGCCAATTTTTTTAATTTTTTCAATTTTTTTGTAAATTTTCAACTGCAATATGAAAATGATGAATGAAATGAATGAAAATATGAAGTACAACACTTAGCAAGGTGCAAAATTCAAATAAAACACATGTTCACCAAAATCTTTAGGTGTAAAAAGAGGCATTTTTAGTTTCAATGAATGTTTGGGTTAAATCCTCCTTTCACACCTTACTTTTAAGGACATAAATCGAGTCAAGCTAGACAACTCTTGCAAGAGGGCTCTGCTACAAATCTAGTGTCACTTGTAATGAAGAGGAAACTTGAAAATTTGTTGATTAATTGATTAATTAAAGCCAGATTATGCTTAAAACCCTAATTTCACAAAATCGTAAACAAACAAACAAATCCTGACAAATGTTCGCAGACAAAGATATAATATTCAAAGTAAATACATACCAAATTTTGGAATTCTAGATGCAAAGAAGTCAGGGGCTAAAGAGCGAGCTCCCAAGACCAAGGTGGCAATTTCTTCAGGGACTTCCAGAATTTGTTTGCAACTAATCACCACTGTCATGAAGGTTTTCTGCTTTGGGGATCTAGAGGGCTTTGGAGTGAGCGCCCAAGTCCAGGTCATGGTTTGCTTCTTAGATCTGCAATTCTGACACTCTGCTATGCCTCCCTACAACTCCACTTCCTTCTGCTTCAACACCTGTTACCTGTAATCACAAAAAAGAGGGTTGGGTTGTGGTGTCTAGGAGCTTGCCTCAGTCAAGCCCTGGAAGGACATTCAAGTCTTCCAAACACCATTGTCAGATAGAGAGTGCATATCCCTACGGGGTAGAGGCAAAAAATAATTGATAAATGATTGAAAACACAAATAAATGTCACCTTAGGGGTGTAGCTCACATATAGATGAAAATCCTTCACATCATGAGAAAATGAAGCCAGATCTACATAACAAATACAATAACAAGACAAGTCTTCTCTATAACAATGAATACTTTGAATGCTCTAAAATCATAAGTGTGCCAAAAGTTCATAATCATCTTCTAGTTTACAAAATGAATCCCTAAACATGCTTATATATGCAACTAAACACATTCCCGCTTTAATTTCGTAATTCAAACTTGAGATCTCAACAATGAACACTTCTAATGGTCACATAACCAACATTTAAAATTTGGGACCCTTCTAAATAGGGAAGGACTAGGGTGCAGGCACCCAAGACCTGGGCCCCATTCTCAAGGTAGGGCCAAGTTCATCATTGTCCCCTAGGTCCATTTTGACATGGGTTTTTAGGGATTTCCATTGGGAGTTAAAATAAACATGCATGATTACACTTAAAGGACCCAAGAGCTAAACTTAGGAGGGAAAAGGTCCCAAGGAGACATTTTCTAATGTAACAGATAGATAAGTATTTTGTTTGTTATGTGAATGTGTCATTATCTTTCCTATTATATTTTATTATGTTCTATTCTGAAGTATAGTGGTAAATCTATGTTAACCTGTAGGGCTTGTGTTGTGATTATTTTCTTAAGTAGAATATAAACTCACATTGTAGTTCAACCATTCTGTGTGTTTGTCGAACTCACATTGGAGTTCAACAGTTTTGTGTGTTGTCGACTTAGATATTTCAGAGTTATAGAGCATTGTCCTTCTATTTCATGTAGTAGAAAAGTTCTAGAGTTCTTGCATGACTCAAATTTCTGTAGATTAGTAAACGTTTGGTAGCATAGTACAGATTTTAATATTCTCATGCTTTCTTAGATTAAGTATTTATTTTGAGTTCATAGATTAATAGGAGTTAGTTAATTAATTTCATATGCATTCAAAGATTTTCTCTCAGCTTAGATTTCCATGCTTTTTAGTTAGAATTTTCTTTATAAAGTCTTTTCTTAAAGAATAAAAACCAAGAAAATTGTTGCTAAACTAGGATGTTTGAATCTCCTCTCCTATTGCATATAGCCTTGGACACAACCCAGTCGACAAAACTGATAAACTTTCAACTAAAGTACAAGGCATAATGACACCTTGTCACAACTCCCTTAAGATATTTCTAATAGATAAAAACTCCTTAGCCACCTCTGTAACATCTTGACCCATAATATCCCAATATTTTAAAAAACATAGAAGGGAAGCCATCAGGTCTTGAAGCTTTATAGGGTCAAAGGAGAAAAAAATAGCCTTAACCTCTTCCTTAGAAACCTCACCTCCTATCAAATCATTATCAATTGCTAAAATAATATTGGGAATAGTGCTCAGCAACTACCCTTCTTTAGTGGCATCTATTTTAGAAACTATATTGATTAATGAGTGGAAAAATCTAACCCCTTCTTTTTGAATTTACTCCTCTTGAGTGATTCTTGACACATCATCTCTAACTAGTTTAGTAATTTTATTGTTTATTCTATTCTTGAGGGTGGCTTGGTGAAATAATTTGGCGTTTCTATCCCTAGCTTTTATCCATTGAAATCAAGATTTTTATTTCCAAGAAATCTCCCTTTTTTATGATATTATGTAAAGAACAAAGACTTTTTCCTCCAAACATAGTTCCTCTATAGCACCTATAGAGTCCATTTCCATTGAGTAGAATGTCATTTTTTCCTAACTTCTTCCTTTTACTCTAAAATTTTGCCAAAAGAGCTTTATTCCAGTGTTTGATTTTAATTTGACATTTTTTTAACTTTTTTATAGTTTAAACATTATTGTCCCTTCAACCTCAAATTGCCACCAATTTTTTATTAGATCCTTAAGCTTTTGGTGAAGAGTCCACATGATTTCAAATCTAAAAGGGTGGACACATTTCTTTCTTCCCATGTCCCAATAAAAGAGGAGAGAATTGTGATTAAATAAATTCTAAGAAGAGTTGAAAGATAATAGTTAGTAAAAATAGGCTAGTTACTACAGATAATAAATCTATCTAGTTTAACTTTATTGAGATTATGACCAACTCTATTGTAAGACCAAGTAAAACATGCGCCATGTAAATCAATATCCATTAACCCTCTAGCTAAAAGGAAGTCTATTAGATCTAGCATGCTACCAAAGTAATCCATAATCCCCCCATTTTTTAGGAGGATAAAGCATTGAGTTAAAATCTCTGACAAGCATCTAGTTATGACCAACAAAGTCTATTTTAAACTCAATGAGATCCTCCCATAATTTATTTCTAAGAATTCTATAATTAGGAACATAAAATTTTGACAAAATCCACGAATCCCCAATAGACTTATTTCAGAAAAGAACATGACAGAAATTTGTATGCATAGAAATGACATTACCTTGAAATAAAGTAGGGTTCCACATGGAGATAATTCCTCTTAAGGAACCTTCAATATCAAAACCAAGAAAGTGTGAGACCAAATATTCTTGTTGATTTTAGAAAAGGAATGTTGAGACATTTTGACCTCCTATAGAAGAAGAATATCTAGAATGATTTCTTTAAATAGTTCATAAGGACATTTTCCTTGTGGGGTATATTTATCTCCTTTATATTCCAAGATAAGATATTCACTTCCTAGGTTCCCTGGAGGTTGACAACTCCAAGGTCTTCTATCTTACATTTGCAACATCCTAGGTAGATTCTTTTGATCTAGTTTCCCTAAGGAATGGTCTTCTAGATTTAGTTTTTGAACCTACATCCACAATTTTTCTTTATTTTGTTTTTGCATGCCTTTATATTTCCCATTTTATGGTATAGGATTGGGTAAAGGAAGAGAGTTAGAAGCTCTATCTTGAGAATTTATTTTCTCCTTACACCTATTAAGCTTCAAACCAAAATCATTCCTTTCACCAGTAATAATAGAGAAAATGGCTAAGATAGTTGAAGGAGTGGGCAAGCAAGTTTCCAAGTTAACATCCATCAACTCCTCTACATCCTTGGGTTGTGGGGCTAGAAACCTTCATAGGGGAAGTGGCAACCAAACCAACATTAGAATCCACAAGTTCTTGGGGAGCAATCTCAACCTCTATTAGACTTCCCATGGAGATCAAAAGACCAAATAGGGACTTAACCATTTGGAAATCTCTCTAGAAGTCACCCCCATTCTTTTTTGTCTAGTTATATAGGCACCATCATTGACTAAACTACACAAAGGGTTCGCAATCTCTTTCCTTTGATAATATTTCCATTTTTATTTTGGTTTAGCTTACATTTAAAGTTATTCAATCATATTTCTATATTCATGTTATTATTTATTGGTATTGTTAGCATGTGTTTTTGTTCATATGTCCCAAATTTCATAGTTGTGCTTCATACTTTATATTTTTGTGTGTGGAGGACCACAATGTGTTTAGACACAAGTGCAATTGCATTGTCATTTCTAAATCGTATGAATGTTTGACTCAACTAATTTTTAAGATTTTTTATAAGTTTTGTATCTTTCCAAATTTATGTTTCTATCTTTGTTTTCTAGAAAATATTAATGCATTTTCAATTGCCCTAGATTTCCTTGGTTAGTAAAAACAATAGTATTTCATCTATGTAATGAACATAGATTTTAATTAGGAATAATATATTTGGATATATAAAAACATTTTACTCGTTTCTTTGTTGTAAAGCGCATAATGTGTTTTGTTCCTATCTAAAGAAATAAGGAATTGAAATAAAAATAATAATCATCTTTATCTTATTTTAGTTACATAGGAAAGGTCAACTTTGGGAAATATTGGAGCATCATCTATTTTTAGTTGGCATGTAAGAGGTAGTTAGTGCACTTATGGAGAGTGCTAGGGAGTTACTTGTGCCAGGTTTCATCATGGGGGTCAAAGATGCTTGTGTAATAGTTACTTTATATTTTATGATCACTTGAAACATATGTGAGGGTGGTGAGAATTCATACCATTGTAGTTTGGGTACTTGTTTCACCCCATGGTATTGTTTTTCAGTGGTTTTATTGCCTCCTTAAGTCTATATATTGCAAGCATGGGATAGAGGATTCAAGGAATGTATTTTAGAGGGTTATGCTATTGGTTTTCCACTAGATGAGTAGGAGTTTTGATCTCATTGAAGTATTGCATGAAGAAGCTCTATGAATGTATTGTAACCATGATTTATTTGGTAATTGTTGGTAAACAGTGAAAGGAAGCTAGGTGTGTGGAAGATGCTTCCTACACTAATCTAATGAGGGAAGAGCTATGTAAATTTACTTTAATCCTAACTATTACAGAAATGTTAAACCATTAACATGAGATTTGCAGTAATGCACATAGAACTAGAAAGAAGATAGAAGAAGAGAGACAAGATATACAGTGGGGAAAACCCTTATCAGGTGAAAAACCCCACACTCAAAAACCTGCACAATGTATTAACAAATCTAAAAGAATGTTTATAATACACTTGCAATGCAAGCTTCAATGGTCTTCGACACTTGTGTCGAGTCAATCTAGTAGCATAACAATACCTGTAAACCTGTGTTAAAAACTCCATCTCCAAGCACCTATTTATATAGAATATACAAGGCAAAATAGGTCATACTTGGGATGGGCGTCCAACATGGCTTCAAGGACCAAAACCCACACCTAAGGACACTTGGTCAACATTGTAGAATGTTCCTGACACTTGTCCACAGCTCCCATCCCAAAGAGGTCACCTATTTATAAAATGGGCTATGACAAATGCTCTTACAACACTTACGACTGTCATAGAATCTGTCATAGCGGTTACAACTTACAACTGTAAGAGAATCTATCATACACATGCTATAAATAGCATATTCTCTTACAACATGTCATAGCCCACCTTGGGGCACCCAAATATACCTTATTCAAAGATGCTTCATGACACATATCTTCACCTATCTTACATACTTCTATTTCTGACTCTTACATGTCATAAATCCGTCATAGGAATCCAACATAACTGTTTTTGTCAAACATTCCCTTACACAACATGGAAGATACCAACACATGGCAAAATGCTCCCACCACAAAGTGGGACACCTATCTCCTCATGTGAGGACAAAATTACAAGTTGTCATATTCCATGTAGGATTGACACATCACCGTGCCACATCCCACAATATGACAATATGGAATTTACAAATATTTACAACATAGGCAATTAAATAATAAATACAAACATTAATAATGTAAGGAATTACCAAGGTTGAGACACCTTAATTCCCAACATTCTCCCACTTGTCAAACACCTTGTAAGAGCCAATAAAAAAATAGGATTTAACTGCTATAGGCTGAGAGGCCCATAGACTCTGAACACCATCTGAACTTCTCTATACCCACTGGTTTCATCAATGCATCTACAACATTCTTCAAAGTATCTACCTTCTCCAAATTTACCTTTCCATCCTTAACCATGTCTCACATGAAGTGATACTCAACATCAATGTGCTTTGTTCTAGCATGGAAAGTTAGATTCTTTGCAAGGTAAATTGCACTCTAACTGTCACAACTGATCGTGATCTGACCTCCATCAACACCAATATCTAAACACAATCTCTTAAGCCAAATGGCTTCCTTACAAGCATGAGTTTCTGCCATATACTCAGCTTATGTCATGGACAAAGCAACATCAAGTTGTTGCTTACTCATCCAACTAATATCACCACCAAACAGTGTAAACACATAAGCACTGGTGGATCTCCTGCTCTCAATGTCACCTACCCAATCTAAATCCACAAATCCATGAATATCAACAGAATGCGAAGATATTGAAACATTACCATGATAGAAAATGGAATACTCAAAAGTGCCCCTCAGATATCTGAACACTCACTTAACTGCATCCCAATGAACTCATCCAGGATTAGCCATAAATCGACTAAGGACTCCCATTGCTTGGGCAATGTCCGGTCTTGTGCAGACCATAGCATACATAAAACTACCAAAAACACTAGTATAAGGTACTCTTCTCATGTCCTCCACCTCACTAGGAGATTTTGGACAATCCTCAACAGATAACTTTGTCCCCAAAGAAACAAGAACACACAATGGTCTAAAATCTGCCATGTTGAACCTGTCCAACACGGTCTTCACATACTTACTCTAGCTTAACCAAAGTTTTATGTTGGTTCTATCTCTTCTTATTTCCATTCCTAGAATATACCTAGCTGCCCCTAAATCTTTCATTTCAAATTATGCTAACAACTGAGATTTAAAATTTCAAATCATATTCTTACCCTTCCCAATGAGCAACATATCATCAACATACAGTGCAACAATGAGAATACGATCACCATCAAATTTATAATACACATAGTGATCTGATTTCGATCTCACAAATCCAATTGACAACACAAAGACATCAAACTTCAAGTACCATCTCCTAGGGGATTGCTTCAAACCATACAAAGACTTCTTAAGTTTGCAAACCAAATTTTCTTTACCTTTCACCATGTAATTCTCTGGCTGTGACATATAGATTTCTTCCTCCAAATCACCATGAAGGAAAGTTGTTTTCACATTCATCTGTTCTACCTCCAAGTCATAAGCTACTGCGAGAGACAACAGGAATTGAATGGATGTCAGCTTTGCAATGGGAGAGAAGATCTCACCATAATCTATACACTCCACTTGTGAATACCCTTCGTAACCAATCTGGCCTTATACTTCCCAACACTACCATCTGCACCAAATTTCTTCTTGAACACCCATTTGCATCCAACGGGTATCCGTCCAGGAGGCAAAGGCACCAAGTCCCAAGTTTGATTCTTTTCCAAAGAAGCCATTTTATCCTCCATGGACTCCTTCCAGAAACCTGCATCTTTCATGTCCATAGCGTCTGATATAGTTCGAGGTTCATCACTGTTAGTAAGCAAAGCAAAAGCACAACTAGAATCAACCAATGTAAAACCAAACCTTTCAGGTTGCTTTATTATCTGTGTAGACCTCCTCAAGAGCTGAGGTTGAGGTTCAGCTTCTTCATCTAAGCTTTCAAAGCTGCAAGAACTCTCCTCATCATCAGGTCCAACATTGTCTTTCTGTTCAGTCTTCTAAGGGGTAGCAGGAAACTGAACAACATCCTCTTTATTTTCTTTTTCTTCTAGTTGTAGAATAGTGGAAGAAGGTGTAAGCTCTCTGAAGATGACACTTCTGCTATACAACACTTTTTTAGCCATAGGGTCCCAAAGCTTGTATCCTTTCACATCGACACCATAGCCAATGAAGATACACTTAACAACCTTGTTCTCCAACTTTGACCGCTTCTCCTTAGGCACATGTGCATATGCCTCACAACCAAAAACACGAAGATGCCTTATTGAAGGATTTCTACAAGACCACACCTCCATGGGTGTCTTTTCAAAAAGGTCTAATGTAGGAGATCTATTAACAAGATAGAAAGCAGTGGCAATAGCTTAAGCCCAAAACTTTTATTCTAGGTCAGCTCCACTAAGCATACTCCTAGCCTTCTCCATCAGTGTCCTGTTCATCCTCTCTGCAACTCCATTTGCTGCGAGGTGTATGGAGTTGTCTTATGTCTTTCAATCCCAAGTTCCTTGTAGTATTTATCAAATTCTGTAGAGCAGAACTCACCACCATTGTCAATTCTCAAACATCTAGTCTTTTTGCCAATCTGATTTTGAGCAAAGGCCTTAAACTCCTTAAACTTACTATAGACTTTAGATTTGCTTCTAACAAAATAAATCCATGTCCTTCTACTATAGTCATATATAAAAGATACAAAATATATAGATTTTGATAATGAAGGAACATTAATAGGACCAAATACAGCAGAATGAACAAGGTCCAACACACCAGAAGACTTATGAGAACTTGAATTAAACTGAACACGGTTTTTCTTTCCATAAATGCAATGTTCGCAAAAGTTGAACTCAAGATTACAATCATCTAACCCCTCAATGAGGTTTTTATTTTTTAGGGTACGCAGACCCTTCTCACCAATGTTGCCAAATCACCTATGCCATAACATTGTCTTTTCAGCAAGAAGATTAAATTCTAATGCACGATTACAACCATCAAGACTAGATACAACAGATTTCTTTACTTCTCGTTCAGATGGTGGGGATGAAGTGATTGATGCCCTCTTCCTTGAGTCAGAAGAACTATTGCATTGTGAAATGCATGCCTCTAGCTAAAATAGAGTACCTCTCATAGTACCCTTAGCAAGCACCATAGCTCCTCTAGTCATGTTGCGTCCTTCTTTTGAAAAGACAACCTACACACCTGCATCATTCAACATACTTACAGAAAGCAGGTTCCGTGCTGAGACTGGGATGTGCATAACCCCATCAGGGAATCTATTACCTTTTGAGTCACCCTTATTTATTTATTGGTAATATTTCCTGAACAAGAGCCGGATTGCTGTGTTGTATTTTGGGTTATATCTTTGTTTCTTAAATCGACTCTTGATCCTTCAAATTTTACCCGTTTCTCGTCTTTGTAGACAAGGTTACTTAAGGTTTGAACCTTTGAACCTGAACCATTCCCAAAGTTCAAAGTTCAAATGGTTTGATATGTCCAAAGCAGTCTCAAACAGCAAGTTGTTCTCTGTATTTCAAACGTCTTCAAGTTTTCGGGTTGAACTTGAACCCTTTTTTTTTAAGGTTTAATGGTTCAACGGTCTAAGGTTCAACACTCATTGCCTTCTAATAAGTCGGGTCACGTAGTTACCTTGTGTAATTAATGTATCATTGAACCCTCCGCTTGTACTCTATAGCGAAGTCCAATGGTTCAAGGTTCAACGGTTCACTGTCTCATGGTTGGAACCCCTTTTACAAACGTCACGTGATTGTCTGTTGGTCTATGTAGCCTTTGTGTCTTTGAACCTTCATATTGAACCATATCTTTACAAGTTCAACAGTTCATGAGCTTAAGTTCAATATTCCCGTAAGTGAATCCTTTGCCCATTTATGTAATTCAATTGGTATGGTCGAACCACCACATGGAACCACACCCTAAAGGTTCAATGGTTCAATAGTTCAAAGATTTGGAGATTTTGGTCTCATTTATTCCCGCGACTTTCTGAGTCAAATTTAGCGGGAAAGTTGGAGGAAAATATGTCAGAGACTCATTATGAAACCTAGAGTTCTAATTTGGCGGAGATTACGGATAATCATTATACATCATGATGGCGCGTGACTAATACTTGCTATTAATGAAGAGGTCAGAATTTATGTCTTTTCAAATATTTCTAGCACGTATTGCTCCAAGTGATAATTACTCAATCTGGTTAATGCCATTGTTAACTAAGAACAAGCCGAATTCAGCAAGTAAACAAACTATGCAACGCAGAGGAGAACAACGCAGGAAGTATAAGGTTCTTATTACTCAAATTTCACAGTGAATTCAGATATCTTGAAGGTGAGTTATGTTCCTCCTATGTGCTATTCCTATTTCTTAGCTAGAAAGAAGAATCTCTTGAGTCTCTGTCATTATTTTCAAAATTTGAAGTGTTTTTCATTGTAATCCTCCAAGTATGGCTTTAAAATCTACATGTTTGGGGAATGAACATGGTCCCGGTCTTATTTATTCTCACTCTGAATTTGGAGATACTGCGCTGGTACAATACGATTTAGAAGAATTCAAAGAAAGAACTAGAAACCCTGTTCAAACCCCTACGATGAAGAAAATTGTAGATAGCGGCTTAGTTGAAGCTGCAGCTTTTCCTTAGGCTATACTGTGCCCAGAATTGGTTCAGGAGTGTATGAATAGGTATGACCCCCAAAATAGATGCATCAGAAATGCAAATGGTGACGTGTTATTTCATGTCAACAGACAAACCCTCATGTATGTGATGAAGATACCGCCTAAAGAGGCATATTCCAGCCTTGATATTACTTCCTCCTATGGGTATTTCTCTGAGAAGAAATCAACTTACAAAAGTGTAATAGCAAGAAACTGGCTGCTGAAATTTTAGAAGGGTGATTCAAGGTTGCCCAGGCCACTTACTAGGGATCATTTGATTAAAGAAGTGAGGGATATTGTGGTATTGTTACACAGACTAAAGGGCAGTCATCATGCCTATTATTGGGAGGATTGGATGTACTTTTTCATACAAGTCATCCTTCAAGGGGAACAATATTTAGATTGGGCCGAAATAGTGGCTGATTGTCTACATCAGGGTTTGAGTAATTGTCTGGGTGACAGAGATTTCTATATGTCTTCGTACTTGTTCTATTGTCTAGCATCTACAAGAGAGTGATTTGACCTACCTCCTGCACCCATAGCTGAGAATAGTAAGATTTATGAATATTATTCACAGTTGTAGAGAAGGCATTGCTATGAAAATTATAAAAGGGTTAATGATGTCTTCACTGGGAAAATGACTTATGAACTGGCAGGTAATCTGGGTAAAAGAATGTCCAATGAAGCAATGCAACTGATTAGCATCTATGGTAGCTTCTTCATTCAATTTTCTAAGTTCACTTACAACAGAGTTGGAGGATTTGATGGTGAACCTGTGAAGTTACCTAGATATGTGTTTGATCGTTTCGTGCTGATGGAGGTATGTAGACAGCTGGCACATGTAGATAAGAAATTCTCATCAAAAAAGGGTTTTGGTATTTCTTTTCCCATTGAACTTGGGCATTATTCATGCCAATCAAAATCTGATGCCTTGAATTTGGAGGTGAACCTTAAAAGGTTCAATTTTTAGTTCTTCACTGTCAGGTCTCAATTTGACAATAAAGGATTTGTCAGAGATAACCTAGACCCTGGAACAGGGCTTTCACATATTCCTAAGCTAGAGGACCACTGGGAAGACTGTCCAGATGAATTTGAGGTTAGGAGAACGCTGTGGTGTAGATTTTCTTTAGGGCAGATAATTACTCTCAATTTAAACATGGATATTTCTGGAATTATTGATGATGAGGAATAGGTGGTTGACCCACAGTTTAAAAAAGTAGAACAATTACCTATTCCAGAAGTTGACTGGAGAAAAAAGGAGGAAGACAGAATTGAAGTTAAAACTCTCCCAGTGATAAGGAGAACTGAGAAATGGTTGAGGGAAAAGAGACAAGAAGGGCTTCAGGATAAAAATGCCCAACAATTCACTTCAATGATTGGATCATCACTCCCCATAGACTCTTCTAACCAACCTATTGCTATCTGTGGTGCAGGTGCTTCTAAGCCATCAACTGAAAGAAGCCCTACCACTAAGAGGTCCAGAAGAGTCCTCATAGATATTTTACCCTCTCGTGTTACCAGGTTGAGGACTAAAGGGAAAAGAAAGAAACAGGTTTCTGAAACAATAGTTGTTGATTTGAATTCAGAGGAAGATTCAAAAGAACCTATGGGTGACAAGGAGCTAAGTCCACATAGAACAGAGGAAGTTGACACCAGGTCACAGTCAGGGACCGTTCTAGAGACCCCTGAAATATTGATGATTTCAAATGTGTCATCTGATGGATTAAACCCTAAGAAGACAACCTCAGCCCCTACACCAAAGTGGCTAGAGAGTTCTATCTCTAACAAGAAAAAGGTAATTCCTTTTATTGTCCCTTTAGAGGACATGGTAAGCAAATGTTTGGGGAAAACACCCAAGTCCAAGAAACTCAAGACGACATCTAGAATAAACATTGATCCAAACACTGGTAACTGGAGTGCTGAAATAGCTAAGCCAGTGACTGAGGAAGAAGTTCAAGATCCAACTGTGCATGATTTCACTGTGGAGAGAGTGGATCTCGGTGCTGCTTCTAGAGCTACAGATGTCCACAACCTTGAAGCATCTACTAAGAGAATGGTTAGTCAAACCTAGAAAGATGAAAAGGACAAGAGGGAGTTGAAGCAAACTCTGCGTTTAATGGCAGAGTACATTGATGCTATTCACAACCCTAACCCACAGCCGATCTCACAGCTCTTCCTGTCTTTTGACCCGAAATCACCTGTTAACTAGAAGCTATTGGATCAAGTTCACAGAAGCAAAATGGTGACAAAAACATTTGACAGTTGGTTGGATAGCATTGACCAAAAAGGAACCGAATACATTTGTGAACTCAAGAGCATATATGATCTAACTGCTGCCACCATCGATGACCTTAAAGCATAGGTTACTGTTTGGGCGAAAGATGAAGGTAAGTGGGTCAATGTAATAAACCAAATAGATGAAGTTTAGAAATATGGGCTGGTGAAGTTTTTGATAGAAAAAAGCCTGACTGGTTTGGACAAAGATTTACTATATGCGAACAAGAAAAATATTGAATGGAGGAATTCTATATCCCGGCAAGGACGCTTTGAACTTACAAAGCTAATTAAGGAGATAACAGAATTCACTCAATCGCTGCAACATGACTTGCAATGTATTGATGTTAAATACATTAAAGATGATGGAAAACCAGTGGAAGAGTCGATGCAGTGGTCCAATCTTTCAAAGATAAAATTGGCTTCGTTAGAGAAAATGACAATATTTTAATTGAGGACTTCTCCAGGATTTCTAAAGTTGAGTCACTACTTTACCTCTGCATCGACGCACTTCTAGAACACAAAGAAAAATTTGGGAAAATGCGAAGGGAAAAAGAAGTTTGGAAGTCAAGAATGAAACATATAGGTATTCCCAACTTCCCAAAGATTCAGGAGTTCATTGCAGCTTTTTAGGAGTGGAAGACCCAACGTGCTTCCCAGGCCACCGATGACAAATCTAGAGATGCAAATCCATTGTCCCAGTCATGATTTCATTGGCTCACTTTCTTTATTTCTGTTTCTCTTTTATGTTATTTTCAGCAAATCTTGATCTTTAAAATCAGTTGTTATAAACTAAATCCCGTATGGGTCAGAGTTATGTTAACTCTGGGTTTGGTTTACTCAAAGACATGATTAAGACATTCATATATATAGGTTTTTAAAATATTTGTAAGAGATATAGAAAGTTAGGAAAAGGAAAGAGGAAGAAAAATTTTAGCTAAATCATTTTATGGTTTTACATTATGTGATGATTGTCTGAGAAATTTTTCATCTGTGAATGAGAAGAAGAAACAATTATTGCTTACTTGGATCTATGTGTCTGAGTGTTTGGAGTTAGATTTTATGTGTGAAATCTTCTTTCATCTGGTAATTGCTCTTTTATTGGACAACTCGCCATATGTGTTCTATTATTTACTAGTTCAGCAAACTCATATGTATGTGTACATGTATTTGAATGTATCAAAAGTAGAATCTGTGCATTCTATTACACACTATTACTGCATAAATTTACTGCATTCATAACATAGTTATGTATGAATGTCAATTTGCCTTAAGCATTTTCTGGTTAAAAGTGCATTTGGATAGTTGAATAGATTAAATTCATTAAAAATCTTAAAGGGAGCTGTACCTAAATTCAGAGGGGAACTAATTCAAAAAGTTCACCTATTTGTTGCCTAACTCATTTGTTCTTCAAAGAGGGGTATAGAGTCAAAATAAACCATTTTCAGAATAAGGATAAATCTGTTAGCCAACAGAATCGAATAGAGACTCTTCCACGACCAACAATCTTTAGATGAGAGTCATCACCCAGATACACCTTTCCACCATCGAATTCCTCATACTTGGTAAACCATTCTCTATGCGAGGTCATGTGAAATGATGCACCAGAGTTAATCAGTCACGCATCATCAGATACATGGGTTGCCAGGGCTGCGATGAAGGCATCACCATCATCTTGTGATTTTTCATAATCTAAATCAGGAGCTTTCTTCTTCTTTTTCTTCTACTCTTTGTATTCCTTTCAGAAATGCTTAGTTTTTCCATAGTTCCAATAGAGAGCCTTGGACTTTCCAGGAGATTTGGATCTCCCACAGGATTTGGATCTACCCTTCTCAGCTTTCTTGTCCTTCTTTCTCCCTTTCTCTTTGGGTCTTCCATGGATTGTAAGAGCTTCTTTGGCTACCTCATAAGACTTTCTCTGCATCTCTTTAGACAACAGTGAAGAAACCACTTCATCCATTTTGAATGTGGATGTGGTGCTTCCGATAGCCATGACAAGATGATCCCACGAATCTAGTAGAGAACAAAGCAAGGTCATGCATCGATCCTCCTACTCCATCTTCACACCAATGAATGTTAATTGTGCAACCAACATGTTGAAATCATTCATATGTTCGGCAACGGATCCACCGTCCTCCATTCGAAGGGAATATAACTTCTTTCTCAAGAAAAGTTTGTTAACTAGGGATTTGGCTTGATACACATCTCCCAACTTCTTCCAAAGAAAGTTTGCAGTAGTCTCCTCGTGGACATTTAACAAAACAAAATCAGCAAGACTAAGTCTTATGAGACCCTTAGCCTTCCGATCCTTGAGATCCCAATCAGCTTGTGACACTGCAGCTAGTTTAGTGCCACCGATAGCTTCCCATAGGTCTCGGTCTACAAGCATGTCTTCCATCTTGAGCTTCCACAGCTCGAAATTAGTGCCATTAAATTTCTCCACCTTTATTCTTCTAGATGTGCTTGCCATCTCCTTGCTACAATAAGATTCATAATACTCTACACAGACTCCCACTCAACTTATGATCAGCTCACAAAACCCCTACCCAAGAACTAGGACCAAAGGTGATCAAGTTCTGATACCAACTGAAAGGAAGCTAGGTGTGCAGAAAATGCTTCCTACACTAATCTAATGAGGGGAGAGCTATGTAAATTCACTTTAATACTAACTATTAGAGCAATGTTAAAATATTAACATGAGATTTGTAGCAATGCACATAGAACCAGAAAGAAGACAGAAGAAGAGAGACAAGATATATGGTGGGGAAAACCCTTATCAAGTGAAAAACCCACACTAAGAAACTTGCACAATGTATTAACAAATCTAAAAGAATGTTTACAATACACTTGCAATGCAAGATTCAATGATCTTTGACACTCATGTCTAGATTCAATCTGGCAGCATAACAATACCTGTAAACCTGTGTTACAAACTCCATCTCCAAGCACCTGTTTATATAGAATATACAAAGCAAAATAGGTCCTATCTTGGGATGGGCATCCAACATGGCTTCATGGACCAAAACCCACACCTAAGGACACTTGGTCAACATTGTAGAATGTTCCTAACACTTGTCCATAGCTCCCATCCCAAAGAGGTCACCTATTTCCAAAATGGGCTATGACAGATGCTCTTACGACACTTACGACTGTCATAGGATCTGTCATAGTAGTTACAACTTACAGCTGTAAGAGAATCTATCATACACATGCTATAAATAGCATATTCTCTTATAATATATCGTAGTCCACCTTGGGGCACCCAAATATGCCTTATTCAAAGATGCTTCGTGACACATGTCTTCACCTGTCTCACATATTTCTATTTCTGACTCTTACATGTCATAAATATGTCATAGGAATCCATCATAACTATTTCTATCAAACATTCCCTTACACAACATGGAAGATGCTGACACATGGCAAAATTCTCCTACCACAAAGTGGGACACCTATCTCCTCATGTGAGGACAAAATTACAAGTTGTCATATTCCATGTAGGATTGACACATCACCGTGCCACATCCCACAATATGACAATATGGAATTTACAGATATTTACAACATAGGCAATTAAATAATAAATACAAACATTAATAATGTAAGGAATTACCAAGGTTGAGACACCTTAATTCCCAACAAACAGTTCTTTCACTACAAAAATTATCAGACCTACCCAATGGGCAACAACAAAATGTATGAACAATTAGAGAAATTGTTGTGAGGTTAACGATTCTATTTTGTGTTTGAGAGGGGCAGCTCCCTCATATGATCAAATTTTAGATTTTTGAGTACTTTTAACCAGAAAGTACCAGAAGGTAAGAAAAGGAAAATGAGGAGAAAATTTAAAGAAGAAGAGAAAAATAGGTTGCAAACATAAGAAATACAACCTAGATTTCTATTAGAGAAAAGGATTATTCAACTACGAAATCACAAAGTCTTCTGATCCAGATTCATAAGGAGAGAAAATAAAGGGAAACAAATTGATAATTAATTGGACATTAGAAAAATCAACTACCAAAAATAATTAATGACATAAGAACAATAATACTCTTTGAATATTAAAACAAAAAGGAGCACAAAGTCTCCAACTCTTCCCTTACAAAGCTTTCTTTATTTTCAAAAATAGCAAAATGAATTCCCCTATAAACTAAAAATCCTTGCATTTATAACTTTTCCCCAACCTATAACTGACTCTTGAAAATTCTATTTACAATTTATTATTCACAAATTTGCTTTCCAAAAGAAGGACTTTTGGAATTCCCCTCCAACTTACTCTTCTTTTGCAATAATTTTATCAATATCTTCATCAGTTATGGTACTATCTTTTGAGATGAAGACCATTTTGCACCAAACCTTACCATATGCAACAACTCATCCTTGTTCATCGTCTTCTACTTTGCTAGACATCCTTGCTATATGACCAAAGCATCTATTGCAAGTTTGTTATAGGCTCTCTCAATCACATTTTCCTCTATACAAAATCAAGAAACTTAAAATTCTTTCTTTTGTTCAATCTTGTGTGCATGGTCTCAAGAGCTTGTAAATCTCCTTAAGGATTCTAGTCACTATCATATAGAATGACAATATTTATAATTTTACAAAGTTAATGCCTAGACCTCCTGCTCTGGTAGAAAGAAAGAAAATAAGTTTTTTACTTCTTGAAGCATCATGTTCCTCTCTATTTGTATTTCCATCAATTTAGCAATGTTGATATCCTTTAAACATACAATAATCCCCAATAATATCCAAGAGTCCGGTCATCTACAAGAAAATGAGAACTTTGGAATCACACTCCTTCAGTTTTAGAAGCAACTTCCCTAGAAGAACCATTTTTCCAGCATTTGTGACTAAATGTAATCTAGTGATATATGGTGGTCCTGGCTCAGCTTCTTCCACCATTTCACAAACTGGATTCTCCCATCACAACCTCCTTCACACACAACTCATTTTTCTCCATCATTTGCTTCACATTATTCAACAACTCATTACACTTGGTCCTTACAAACTCTAGATTTTCCCTTGGATTACTCATTAACCATGAAATTTCTTCTACACAAGCCCAAAAGTAGGAGTCCTTTGTTATGTCTAGTTGATAACGAAGTAGAGTCTAATTGTTGGATTTGAGTTGTATATCCACCAACAAGTTTCCAAGAGATCTATAATAATGAGGCCTTGCCAACCTAAGATAATGATCCAAGTCCTCATGCTTTCCTATCCTATAATAATTTGCAATGTCAAGAGGCTCCATATTTATTGCAGTAATGAAGTTAACCACCACACAAGCATGATGCAAGATAGTGCGTAAATACATGGGAAAGTCCAAGTCTGTAGGCTCCATGAGAATTTATGTACATCATCATCATTCATCTGCTCAACAAATCTCTACCACTAAGGTAGTAGGGCTTCTAAAGGGCTAGATATAGATATGCAAGAAGCCAAAAGAGTTCAAAATATTTTCATATGGTATACGCAAATTGTCAAACCAAATTTATCTATTATCAGCTCCATTTAAACCAATTTTATGACCATAGTTAGTGATTCAAATCCCTGGACATACATTCCACTCTTTATCTCTTATTTGTGCAATGAATTCATGCACACTTTCATTCCTTCCATTAATAAGAAACTGGGAAAAGACTACAGTATGGGTGACATGATTTGCAGCTCTTCCAATCTAGATACTTTTGGGCAAACTCACAAGGTATGGTAATGACAAATTCTTGAGTAGAAGCAATGTATGTAGTGATAGTTTCAATTCCATAGACATTATTGTCGTGTACAAGCTTAGTCATAGCAAAGCATCCTCTAACAACATAATCTTATGTGTCTTGTAGCCATTTTTATGGCATCTCTTTGTACCAAGGAACCTAATTGCACTACCAATTTTTATGGCTAATGAATGATCATTAAAAGGGACCCTAAGGCTAGGAACTTTATATAGGTTCATTGAAGGTGAGATTTTGTTTTCAATTTTTTAAATTTTTAAATTTAAAGAGATCTAACATATATCAAATTAATAACTTGAAATCTTAGAAATTCAGGTCAAAATTTGAAGCTTTAGACTAGATCTTTGTAAAGATACAGTCAATCCTTCTCAAATAAGGGATATTTGAAGTTACTTACCTTAAATTGTGATATATTGATGAGATCTTTGAAGAAATACAAAGCTTTTAGTTGCAGGCCCTCCTTCTAGCACCAAAATTTGTTGATGTGTTTGTTAGTCATAAAAACAAAAATAAAATTCTACAACAAACCTTTATTCATCTTGAAAGATATGATGAATTTTGAATGAATTCATAATCCCAAATCTCCGTGAGTCAAGTCTTGACTATTTGATCATCGCTTAGGCTTGTTTTGTCATGTTGTTTTCCATGTTGGGGCCTTACATTCTTTTGTTCATGATTTCCTCAAATTCAATCAATATTTGTGAATATCCAACTTGTTACACATGATCTTTATATATCCTTGATAATTGTGTTAAATCTTGTAGTATATAGTTAGCATTTGTGCAAATTGATATGAATTTCATCCTAACTTTGATTAGTTCCTCTGAAACTATCCATATCTGAACTAATCTTTACTATTGCACCTTAAATTTGCTTAAAGAATGTGCTTAAACATGTAATTCACTGATATTTAAGATTATTTGCATGATATTTGCTATGATTTGCAAATTCTTACTATATATGCTCTGGATATGTCATTATTTGTACCAATCCAGCATGTACTTATAGTATTTTCTTATGATTTGTCATAATTTGCAATTATTTATGATTATTTATGAAATTGAAACCAAAAGATGATTATGAAATGAAATCCTAAAATTATTAAGTTTTGGTCAATGATCCACATACATATTCTGATACAGTCATGAAAAGAAGAAAAACCAAACCATACTTCACCAGGATGTTCCACAATTATGCATGGTTAGTATGAATCTTCAAAGGATAGTTGATGACAACGTGTAATAAATCAAATGCACTTCAAGAGAACGCAGCAATTCGCAATCACACATCAGTAATCAATAGGAAGATTACATAGGATATACGATCAGGAAGTAATCTATGGCTCCATTTTCATTCAGTATGCAAAGAATATATACATTTACATTAATCTTGAGAAAGAAGCTTGAGAGAGATCACAAAGTTGCAAAAATCACAAACTTAATGCTTTGAATTTCAACAATTCAGTCTCCCTTAGTTTCAACAATTCAATCTCCCTTTGAAAAAAAAGATCATGGTCCTTTTATAGATCAAGGTCCAGATCTATTACAATGACTCAATGGTCAAGGTCTCATCCAAGAATAATCAACGGTCAGGATATGTGGTACATGATTTGCTAGTTGGCAATCGTTGGTGGAGTACAGCTAGCAAAAGGAATATTCCCAATATCTTCACCTCAACATCCTTGAAATTATTTCATCTCTTTGTCCTCTGCTGAATCCTTTCCTTCTAGCACTCCAGTTGCTCTGCATTTTCATCTTGGGGAATCTCCCTTCTAGTTTCTGCCTCTTCATGCTCATCTTCAGGAGGCTCTTCATGGTATTTTGTATTTGTTGCATATTGACCTGCAAATCACAAACATCCATAGTTTTTAATCATTTGTATTAATTTTTGAAATTTAACCTTTATCTATGTAAAATCATATTGTAAGTCACTTTGGATTGCTTCAAGCTCTCTGTAATTTTAGCTTGAATAATTTTGACATTTGATAATTCTGTATGAAAATATGCATAACATTAAATGTGAGAGGAGGCTTGGATATGGATATTTGGTATGTTAATATCTGGTTTAAAATGTTCATATGACAATATCTGAATGACATCAATAGGAGGTCATGGTCAAACATTGTTGACCAAAGAAACAGGTATCGGGTCCTAGTTCATTCTCAAAATTGGGGTATATAAATACATATGGCAAAATATCCTTACGTAGAATACCCCGTTGAAAAGTCAACAAGAAGGGCATGTGGCCTTTCCCCACACTTCTGCGGGCATAAAATAAAATAGTAGATGGCAGAATGGTGGAATATCATTTAAGCCTCGCCACGTGAACATATTAGGACCCACCATAACCTACAGCAATAGTAAGGACATGTGTCTCTTCCCCGCACTTCTGTGGGTTTAAAGTAAAGCAATATATGGAGGCCCGTAGAATGGCAGAATATCACTCAAGGCTCGCCATGTAGCACCCCGGGACCCACCATATGCACTTAAAACAACATCGTTCTACTAGGTACAGAGGGACCAAATTTTTACTAAAGGGCTCAAACTTTAATACAAATCAAGGATATGGATATTTCATGTATGGATATTTGAAATTGACTATCCATGTTACATATATCCGGATGATGTCAACAAACCTTAGAATGTTTCCTTGGGACAACATTGACTAATGTCATCAGGATATGGATATTTTGACAAGGATATGGATATTTGAATACTTAATAAGACTAATATCCCGCCCATGGATATGGCCATTGATTTAATTCAATTTAACAACTGTTTTGGGTCTGACTCTATGATTTAGGCATCTAAAGTGTAACATGTGTACTAGTTAAGACCAATACCACAAATATGGATATTCAGGAGGGATACAGATATTTTGTGAATGTGAAATATCCCTATCCAAAATGTTTATGTGAAAAATATCCCTTTAATAGAAACTTTGACCATGTCTAGAACTTTCTCATTTTCTCAAATTTCAACGTGATGTAAAAGGCAAAGTTGCTCTAAATTTCATCCTCTATCCATTGGTAACCTTTACAAAGGAAAATTCAGATCTTGAATTTTGAGAGGATCAGGACATGACATTTTAGTATACTACCCAACAGAGGAAAACACACAAGCAAAAGCAAAGTGAAATTTGGGTCCCCATTTTGCTAAGGAAAAATGGGGCATGTTGTGAGACTACACAACAACTTGCCACCAAAGAAAACCACCAAATTTCAAACAGTTTAGGGAATAAATAAAAATTTAACCATAGAATTTCCAACTTTCATTAAATGCAAAAATGTTGATAAGCCAACAAAAAATGTATTCAACAACGTAAATGAATTCTCCAAAGGAATTTAAGTGTGTGCAATTGATTTATTCCCTTCTTTGAAAAAAGCACGAAAGTAGGAGTTATTTGCATTAAGCTACATAGTTTGATTTAACCTTCTAAGCCAATCCTAGATAGAGTCTTGCTGCTGGTCAGGCATCCATAGCCTCGACAAGGTTATCACCTATAATTCCCCTAAATAAAGCTCCACTGTCAGTCAGGTGTCCATAGCCCCGGTAGGGTTATTTAGCTAACCTTGAGAGAATAAATTCTCTTTCTTTTGATTTTCAATTTTTCTCATTTTTGTGTAAGACATATCATTTCAGCTCATTATTTGCACAGTAATGAAACATGTTTCTAGGATGGGAATTATAGTGGTAGCAAAGGAAAACCTTTAGATTTTTCACTTAATGCAAACATCTACCACCCCCCAAACCAATTCAAAGAATTTTAAATGTGTAAATTTATATGATTCCTTGAATGTTTCATATTGTTGCTGGCGAATAATATTTCAAAGACAAATCAAACAAACTACATTCATAAAAGTTACAACCTATGTAGAAATTTTCAATCATTCCCTAAATTCAAGAAATTCCACTATTTTCTAAATGACACTGGATTGATATATGATCATGCTCAACAACAACATAACCTTCTGTATCTTTTATTTCCATATATTATTTTTTAAATAATTCACTTCTACTATCTGGTAAAGTGTCTAGTTCCATTGTCCTGCATCAATCTTGGAATTGATCATTCAATTTAAAGGAATCAAATAATAAGTCAGTATTTATTCTATTTTCTATGACTCCTTTGGTTGATGTTATAAAATCTTCTTCAATGGTTGTACATTTAAATTCCTTCAACACCTATTTATGTTCCTTTAAATGATTACTTTCATCAGAAAATTGAAAAAAATTGCAACAAATTCACTATTAAAATCAGATCTAGAAACATTTACTTGACAAGCATTTTCTGATTTCAAGGATTCAATACACTTATCAAATGTTAAATCAAGATTATTTTCATATTTCTTTTCCTTCTCATTAAATCCTTTTTTCTTGTTATCTGATGACTAAAAATAATGTGTGATTTCTTTTCTATAGTCTTTAAAAGATTCATACCTGCAATCCACTTTATCCATATTTGAATTTTGACAAAGAAGTTGAGAACTCTCATTTTTACCATGACATAGTTAAAAAAAAAGTAATTGTAGTTGAATTTCACCATCCTTGTCTTCCAAAACTGGTCCAACTATTGCATTTTCTGGACAACTCATGACTTCTTGTGTTGTCTCTTCTTGTTGCTCTAGAATTCTTTCATTTTCTTGACAAACTTCAGTCCTATACACTTCTAAGAAAGAAATTATTTCTTTTAAAGCCAAATCCAACCTTGTAAGAAAAGTTAAACAATTAATTTCACCATTCTTTGTAGAATCATGTATCCTGCATTTTCTAGATAAACCAAAGTCAGATAAATTTTGAGGATAAAGTTGTTCATTTAAAATTTCCTAAAAGAAAGGAATATTAACTTGAAAATTTTCTTCCTCATATGATTTTTGAGGCAATCCTCTGAAAAATGGAGGGATCCTAAGGAACTTCATATAAATCCATTGAAGGTGAGATTTTGTTTTTAATTTTTTAAATTTTTAATTTTTTAAATTTTTAAATTTTGAAATTTAAAGAGATCTAACATATTATCTCATAATAATAACTTGAAATCTTGGAAATTCAGGTCAAAATTTAAAGCTTTAGACTAGATCTTTGTAAAGATACATTCAGTCCTTCTCAAACAAGGGATATTTGAAGTTACTTAGCTTAAATTGTGAAATATTGATGAGATCTTTGCAGAAATACAAAGCTTTCAGTTGCAGGCCCTCCTTCTAGTGCTAAAATCTGTTGATGTGTTTGTTAGTCACAAAAACAAAAATAAAAGTTCACAACAAACCTTTATTGATCTTGAAAGATATGATGAATTCTGATTGAATTCATAATCCCAAGTCTCCATGAGTCAGGTCTTGACTATTTGATCATCACTCAGTGTTGTTGTGTCCTATTTTTTTCCATGTTGGGGCCTTACGTCCTTTTGTTCATAATTTCCTCAAATTCAATCATTATTTGTGAATATCTAGCCTATTACACCTGATCTGCATATATCCTTGACAATTATGTTAAATCTTGTAATATCTAGTTAGGATTTGTGCAAATTGATATGAATTTCATCCTAACTTTGATTAGTTCCTCTGAAACTTTCTATATCTAAACTACTCTTTACTGTTGCACCTTAAATTTGCTTAAAACATGTAATTCACTGATATTTATAATTTTTTGCATGATATTCACTATGATTTGCAAATTCTTACTATATATGCTCTGGATATGTCATTATTTATACCAATTCAATATATACTTACAGTATTTGCTTATGATTTGTCATGATTTGCAATTATTTATGATTATTTATGAAATTGAAACCAAAAGATGATTATAAAATGAAATCCTAAAATTATTAAGTTTTGGTCAATAATCCACATACATATTCTGATACAGTCATGAAAAGAAGAAAAACCAAACCATACTTCACCAGGATGTTCCACAATTACACATGGTTAGTAAGAATCTTCAAAGGATAGTTGATGACAACATGTAATAAATCGAATGCACTTTAAGAGAGCGCGGCAATTTGCAATCACACATTAAAAAATCAACAGGAAGATTACATAGGATATACGATCAAGAAGTAATCTATGGCTTCATTCTCATTTAGTATGCAAAGAATATATACATTTACATTAATCTTGAGAAATAACCTTGACAGAGATCACAAAGTTGCAAAAATCACAAACTTAGTGCTCTGAATTTCAAAAATTTAGTCTCCCTTAGTTTCAATAATTCAATATCCCTTTGAAAAGAAAGATCATGGTCCTTTTATATAGCAAGGCCTAGATCTCTTACAATGACTCAACGGTCAAGATCTCATCCAAGAATAATCAATGGTCAGGATATGTGGCACATGATTGCCAGTTGGCAATCATTGGTGGAGTACAGCTGGCAAAAGGAATATTCTCAATATCTTCACCTCAGCATCCTTGAAATTATTTTATCTCTCTTCGGCCTCTGTTGAATCCTTTCCTTCTAGCACTCTAGTTGCTCTACATTTTCATCTTGGGAAATCTCCCTTCTAGTTTTTGTCTCTTCATACTCATCTTCGGGAAGCTCTTTATGACATTCTATATCTATTGCATATTGACCTACAAATCACAAACATCCATAGTTTAATCATTTGTATTAATCTTTAAAATTTAACCTTTACCTACATAAAATCATACTGTAAGTCACTTTGGATCGCTTCGAGCTCTCTGCAATGTTATCTTGAATAATTTTGACATAAATTGATAATTCTGTATGAATTTATTCATAACATTAAATGTGAGAGGAGGCTCAGATATGGATATTCGATATGTTAATATCTGATTTAAAATGTCCATATGACAATATCTGGATGACATCAGCAGGAGGTCATGGTCAAACATCGTTGACCAAAGAAACAGGTATCAAGTCCTAGTTCATCCTCAAAATTGGGGTATATAAATACATATGGTGAAATATCCTTATCCAGAATACCCTGTTGAAAAGTCAACAGTAAGGACACGTGGCCTTTCCCCATGCTTCCATGGGCATAAAATAAAACAATAGATGGAGGCCCACGAAAAGGTGAAATATCATTTAAGCCTTGCCACATGAACATATTAGGACCCACCATAACCTATGGAAACAGTAAGGACATGTGGCTCTTCCCTGCACTTTCGCAGGTATAAACTAAAGCAATATATGGAGGCCCACGAAATGGTGGAATATCATTCAAGCCTCACCACGTAGCACCCTGAGACCCACCATATGCGCTTAAAACAACATCGTTCTACTAGGTAAAGAGGGGCCCAAGTTTTTACTAAGTGGCTCGGACTTTAATACAAAGAAAGGATATGGATATTTTCTATATGGATATTTGAAATGGAGTATCCATGTTACATATATCTGGATGATGTCAGCAAACCTTAGAATGTTTCCTTGGGACAACAATGACTGACGCCATCAGGATATGGATATTTTGACAAGGATATGGATATTTGTGAAAGAAAGCTAGGTGTGCGGAAAATGCTTCCTACACTAATCTAATGAGGGGAGAGCTATGTAAATTCACTTTAATCCTTATCACTATAGCAACATACTACATCTAACAGAGATATTACAGCAATATAAAAGAACCAGAAAGAAGACAGAAGAAGAGAGACAAAGATATATAGTGGGGAAAACCCTTATTGGGTGAAAAACCCAAAACTCAGAAACCTACACAATGTATTAACAAATCTAAAAGAATGTTTACAATACACTTGCAATGCAAGATTCAATGGTCTTTGACACTTGTGTCTGGAGTCAATCTAGCAGTATAATAGTACCTATAAACCTGTAATACAAACTCCATCTCCAAGCACATGTTTATATAGAATATACAAGGTAATATTGGATCTATGTCGGGATGGGCATCCAACTTGGCTTCATGGACCAAAACCCATGCCTAAGGACACTTGGTCAACATTGTAGAATGTGCCTGACACTTGTCCATAGCTCCCATCCCAAAGAGGTTGCCTATTTCCAAAATGGGCTATGACAGATGCTCTTACGACACTTACGACTGTCATAGAATCTGTCATAGAGGTTACAACTTACAAACATGTGCTTGGAGATGGATTTTGTATTACAGGTTTATAGGTACTATTATACTGCTAGATTGACTCCAGACACAAGTGTCAAAGACCATTGAATATACAAGGTAATATTGGACCTATGTCGGGATGGGCGTCCAACTTGGCTTCATGGACCAAAACCCATGCCTAAGGACACTTGGTCAACATTGTAGAATGTGCCTGACACTTGTCCATAGCTCCCATCCCAAAGAGGTCGCCTAATTCCAAAATGGGCTATGACAGATGCTCTTACGACACTTACGACTGTCATAGAATCTGTCATAGAGGTTACAACTTACAGCTGTAAGAGAATCTATCATACACATGCTATAAATAGCATATTCTCTTACAACATGTCATAGTCCACCTTGGGGTGCCCAAATATGCCTTATTCAAAGATGTTTCATGACACATGTCTTCACTTGTCTTACATACTTCTATTTCTAACTCTTACATGTCATAAATCCGTCATAGGAATAAGTCATAACCGTTTCGGTCAAACATTCCCTTACACAACATGGAATATGCCAACACATGGCAAAATGCTCCTACCACAAAGTAGGATGCCTATCTCCTCATGTGAGGATAAAATTACAAGTTGTCATATTCCATGTAGGATTGACACATCACCGTGCCACATCCCACAATATGACAATATGGAATTTACAAATATTTACAACATAGGCAATTAAATAATAAAAATACAAACATTAATAATGTAAGGAATTACCAAGGTTGAGACACCTTAATTCCCAACATTCTCCCACTTGTCGAACACCTTGTAAGAGCCAATAGAAAAATAGGATTTAACTGCTATAGGCCAAGAGGCCCATAGACTCCGAACACCATCTGAACTTCTCTGTGCCCACTGGTTTCGTCAATGCATCTACAACATTCTTTAAAGTATCTACCTTCTCCAAATTTACCTTTCCATCCTCAACCATGTCTTGTATGAAGTGAAACTGAACATCAATGTGCTTTGTTCTAGTGTGGAAATTTGGATTCTTTGCAAGGCAAATTGCACTCTAACTGTCACAACTAATAATGATCTGACCTACATCAACACCAATATCTAAACACAATCTCTTAAGCCAAATGGCTTCCTTACAAGCATGAGTTTCTGCTACATCTTATGTTGTGGACAAAGCAACAACAAGTTGTCACTTACTCATCCAACTAATAGCACCACCAAAAAGTGTAAACACATAAGCACTGGTGGATCTCCTGCTGTCAATGTCACCTGCAAAATTTGAATCCACAAATCCATGAATATCAACAAAATGTGGAGCTCCTGAAACATTACCATGATAGAAAATGGAATACTCGAAAGTACCCCTCACACATCTAAACACTCACTTAACTACATCCCAATGAACTCGTCCAGGATTAGCCATAAATCAATTAAGGACTCCCATTGCTTGGGCAATGTCCAGTCTTGTGCAGACCATAGCATCCATCAAACTACCAACAGCACTAGCATAAGGTACTCTTCTCATGTCCTCCACCTCACTAGGAGATTTTGGACAATCCTCAACAGATAACTTTGTCCCCAAAAAAATAGGAACACACAATGGTCTATAGTCTGCCATGCTAAACTTATCCAACACAGTCTTCACATACTTACTCTAGCTTAACCAAAGTTTTCTGTTGGTTATGTCTCTTCTAATTTCCATTCCTAGAATGTACCTGGCTGCCCCTAAATCTTTCATTTCAAACTATGCTGACAACTGAGATTGAAAATTAGAAATCATATTCTTACCCTTCCCAATGAGCAACATATCATCAACATATAGTGCAACAATGAGAATACGATCACCATCAAACTTATAATACACACAGTGATCTAATTTCAATCTCACAAATCTAATTGACAACACAAAGGCATCAAATTTCAAGTACCATCTCCTAGGGGATTGCTTCAAACCATACAAAGACTTCTTAAGTTTGCAAACCAAATTTTCTTTACCTTTCACCATGTAATGCTCTGGCTGTGACATGTAGATTTCTTCCTCCAAATCACCATGAAGGAAAGTTGTCTTTGCCTCCATCTGTTCTACCTCCAAGTCACAAGATGTTGTGAGAGACAACAGGAATCAAATGGATGTCAGCTTTGCAATGGGAGAGAAGATCTCACCATAATCTATAGCCTCCAGTTGTGAATAACCCTTCACAACCAATCTAGCCTTATACTTCTCAACACTGCCATCTGCACCAAATTCCTTTTTGAACACCCATTTGCATCCAATAGGTTTTCGTCCAGGAGGCAAAGGCACCAAGTCCCAAGTTTGATTCTTTTCCAAAGAATCCATTTCATCCTCCATGGCCTCCTTCTAGGAACCTGCATCTTTCATTTCCATAGCCTCTAATACAGTTCTAGGTTCATCACTGTTAGTAAGAAAAGAAAAAGCACAACTAGATTCAAGCAATGTAAAACCAAACCTTTCAGGTTGCTTTCTTATCCGTGTAGACCTCCTCAATAGATGAGGTTGAGGTTTAGCTTCTTCATCTGAGCTTTCAGAGCTGCAAGAACTCTCCTCATTATCAGGTCCAACATTGTCTTTTTGTTCAGTCTTCTTAGGGGTAGCAGGAAACTGAACAACATCCTCTTTCTTTTCTTTTTCTTCTAGTTGTAGAATAGTGGAAGAAGGTGTAAGCTCTCTAAAGATGACACTTCTACTATACAACACTTTTTTAGCCACAGGGTCCCAAATCTTGTATCCTTTCACACCAACACCATAGCCAATGAAGATACACTTAACAACCTTGTTTTCCAACTTTGACCACTTCTCCTTAGGCACATGTGCATATGCCTCACAACCAAAAACACAAAGATGCCTTATTGAAGGCTTTTTACCAGACCACACCTCCATGGGTGTCTTTCCAACAAGAGCTGATGTAGGAGATCTATTAAAAGGATAGAAAGCAATGGCAACAACTTTAGTCCAAAACTTTTGTTCTAGGCCAGCTCCACTAAGCATACTCTTAGCCCTCTCCATCAGTGTCCTGTTCATCCTCTCTACAACTCCATTTTGTTGCGGGCTTTATGGATTTGTCTTATGTCTTTCAATCCCAAGTTCCTTGAAATATTTATCAAATTCTATAGAACAGAACTCACCACCATTGTCAGTTCTCAAACATCTAATCTTTTTACCAGTCTAATTTTCAGCAAAGGCCTTAAACTCCTAAAACTTACTATAGACTTCAAATTTGCTTATGAGAAAATAAATCCATGTCCTTCTACTATAGTCGTCTATAAAAGATACAAAATATACAAATTTGATAATGAAGGAACATTAACAGGACCAAATACATCAGAATGAACAAGGTCCAACACACCAGAAGACTTGTGAGAACTCGAATAAAAATGAACACGGTTTTGCTTTCCATAAATGTAATGTTCGCAAAAGTCAAACTGAAGATTACAATCATCTAACCCCTCAATGAAGTTCTTATTTTTTAGGGTACACAGACCCTTCTCACCAATGTGGCCAAATCTCTTATGCCATAACATTGTCTTTTCAATAGGAATTTTAACTTCCAATGCATGATTACAACCATCAAGACTAGATACAACAGATTTCTTTATTGCTCATTCAGATCGTGGGGATGAAGTGACTGCTGCCCTCTTCCTTGAGTCAAAAGAACTATTGCATTGTGAAATGCATGCCTGCAGCTAAAACAGAGTACCTCTCCTAGTATCCTTAGCAAGCACCATATCTCCTCTAGTCATCTTGCATCCTTCTTTCAAAAAGACAACCTGCACACCTACATCATTCAACATACTTACAGAAAGTAGGTTCCATGTGGGATGTGCATAACCCCAGATATCCCCTTCACTCATCCATTAGGGAATTGGATAGAGACTCTTCCACCACCAACAATCTTCAAATGAGATTCATCACCCAGATACACCTTTCCACCATCAAACTCTTCATACTTGGTAAACCATTCTCGATGTGAGGTCATGTGAAATGATGCACCAGAGTCAATCATCCACACATCATCAGATGCATGGGTTGCCAGGGCTGCAATGAAGGCATCACCATCATCTTGTGATTTGTCAGAATCTGAATCAGGAGCTTTCTTCTTCTTTTTTTCTCATCTTTGCATTCCTTTCAGAAATGCCTGGTTTTTCCACAGTTCCAATAGAGAGCCTTGGAATTTCTAGGAGATTTGGATCTCCCATGGGATTTGGATCTACCCTTCTCAATTTTCTTGTCCTTCTTTCTCCCTTTCTCTTTAGGTCTTCCACAGATTGCAAGAGCCTCTTTGGCTGCCTCAAAAGACTTTCTCTACATCTCTTCAGACAACAACAAAGAAACCACTTCATCCATTTTGAATGTGGATGTGGTGCTTCCAATAGCCATGACAAGATCATCCCATGAATCCGGTAGAGAACAAAGCAAGGTCATGCATCGATCCTCCTCCTCCATCTTCACACCAACGGATGTTAATTGTGCAACCAGCATGTTGAAGGCATTCATATGTTCCACAATGGATCCACCATCCTCCATTCGAAGGGAATACAACTTCTTTCTCAGGAAAATTTTGTTAACCAAGGATTTGGCTTGATACACATCTCCCAACTTCTTCCAAAGCAAGTTTACAGTAGTCTCCTCATGGACATTTAACAGAACAGAATCAACAAGACTAAGTCTTATGAGACCCTTAGCCTTCCAATCCTTGAGATCCCAATCAGCTTGTGACATTGCAGTTGGTTTAGTGCCACCGATAGCTTCCCATAGGTCTCGATCTACAAGCATGTCTTCCATCTTGAGCTTCCAGAGCTCAAAATTAGTGCCATTAAATTTCTCCACTTCTATTCTTCCAGATGTGCTTGTCATTTCCTTGTTGAAATAAGATTCAAAATACTCTGCACAGACTCCCACCCAACTTAAGATCAGCTCAAAAAACCCCTACCCAAGAACTAGGACCAAAGGTGATCAAGCTTTGATACCAACTAAAAGGAAGCTAGGTGTGCGGAAAATGCTTCCTACACTAATCTAATGGGGGGAGAGCTATGTAAATTCACTTTAATCCTTATCACTACAACAACATACTACATCTAACAATAATATTACAGCAATACACAAGAACCAGAAAGAATAGAGACAAAGATATATGGTGGGGAAAACCCTTATCGGATGAAAAACCCCACACTCAGAAACCTGTACAATGTATTAATAAATCTGAAAGAATGTTTAAAATACACTTGCAATGCAAGCTTCAATGGTCTTCGATACTTGTGTCTGGAGTCAATCCGGCAGCATAACAGTACCTGTAAACCTATAATACAAACTCCATCTCTGAGCGCCTGTTTATATAGAATATACAAGGCAATATTGGACCTATCTTGGGATGGGCGTCCAACATGGCTTCATGGACTAAAACCCATGCCTAAGGACACTTGGTCAACATTGTCAAATGTGCCTAACACTTGTCCATAGTTCCCATCCCAAAGAGGTTGCCTATTTTAAAAATGGGCTATGACAGATGCTCTTACGACACTTACGACAGTCATAGAATCTGTCATAGCAGTTACAACTTACAGCTATAAGAGAATCTGTCATACACATGTTGTAAATAGCATATTCTCTTACAACATGTCATAGTCCACCTTGGGGTGCCCAAATATGCCTTATTCAAAGATGCTTCACGACACATGTCTTACATACTTCTATTTCTAACTCTTACATGTCATAAATCCGTCATACCCGTTTCGGTCAAACATTCCCTTACACAACATGGAAGATGCTGACACATGGCAAAATTCTCCTACCACAAAGTGGGATGCCTATCTCGTCATGTGAGGACAAAATTACAAGTTGTCATATTCCATGTAGGATTGACACATCACCGTGCCACATCCCACAATATGACAATATGGAATTTACAAATATTTATAACATAGGCAATTAAATAATAAATACAAACATTAATAATGTAAGGAATTAACAAGATTGATACACCTTAATTCCCAACAATTTGAATACTTAATAAGACTAATATCTCACCCATGGATATGACCATTGATTTAATTCAATTTAACAACTGTTCCGGGTCTGACTCTATGATTTAGGCATCTAAAGTGTAACATGTTTAATAGTTATGACCAATACCACAAATATGGATATTCAAAAGGGATATGAATATTTGGCAAATGTGAAATATCCCTATCCAAAATGTCTATGTGAAAAATATCCCTTTGACTAGAACTTTGACCGTGTATAACTTTCTCATTTTCTTGAATTTCAATGTGATGTAAAAGGCAAAGTTGCTCTAAATTTCATCCTCTACCCATAGGTAACCTTTACAAAGGAAAATTTAGACCTTAAATTTTAAGAGGATCAGGACATGACATTTTACCATACCACCCAACAAGGGAAAACACACAAGCAAAAGCAAAGTTGGATCCACATTTTGCTAAGGCGAAATGGGGCGTGTTGTGAGACTACACAACAATTCCCTAACAACTTTGGGAAGATGCACTATTGGTTAAAGAAGTGCCAAGGTGGATTAATGACATAGTCAAGACCAGGGGGTTTTACCAAACTACCCAGTCATACAGCCAATACCACACAATGGAAGCACAAATTCATATAACAACACACAAATTTGAAACTACCTTTATTAATAGAAAAATCATTGATTTTGTTAGGAATTACTACACCAGAAATTACAAACTCATTGGCCTTCCCAAGCTTTAGCATAAAGCTTTCCAATTCATAGCTCAATCAGTTATGTACTTACAGCACAAAATTGCTTCCCAAAGCTCATCCTCACTCTTCTGCTAGAAGTCATTACCTTCAGCCATTCATACGGTCTTCTTGATCTCAAGTTGCTCAACATGTTTTGCAATACAAAGATCACCTTCTACCAGTCAAACCGCACGCTTCAATCCTATATCAAATGGATCATCCCAACCATATCTGAGAACCCCAATCTACAGCAGCAATCTCACATCTGTTCGGAGAGGAAACCCACTCATCAAGAAGAATGATAATCACCTTTTAATCTTCCTGAGTGGAAGTTAAACAATTATGGATTTATTCAGTCATGGAACTAAATAGACAGGTATCCAAATAACCACTTGACATTTCAAATTTACCAAACAGATTAATGATAACATTGTTTGATTATTAAAAATAAACACCTTTTGATAAAATCCCATATTTAAGAGTCCATCAATAGTTTATCTCCTCATGAACTGTTCATGTCTTCCTCAGCATTCTTTCAAGTTCAAGAACATTGACATTCCCTGACACAAAAGTGGCACTTCGTGAACTTAAGATTTCACCAACACACTTTATCGGTGAATTATTTTGTTTGCAAACTAAAAAAATTTCTGATACAATGCATCAAGTTTTCTTATCGACAAAACTTACCTATCACGAACTCTTTTTTGGTGTATTGGTGGCTTTTGAAAACTTATCGTCACTCCAAACTTTCCTTCCATCGGCCATATCCCCAATCGGCAAACTAAGAAAACTTTGAACTCTGATCTTTATAGCCTTTATCAGAAAAATGGTTTATCGGTGAACCTAAGGGTTTACAAACCATCAAAGATACTGATATCACACTAGCATTCAGTCTTTCTATCGGTGAACTGGTCGTTCCTCAAACCTTGGAAATTCATCCTTCAAATCCTGCAATTGGTGAATTTTACAAAATTTGAACTTTCCTTCCAAAGCTTGTCAGCGATATTGCTTGTCGGTAAACCTAACCATCAGTAAAACACTAGATCAGAAAACTAAATAGTTTTCAAACTTGAAACTTTGATGACCAAAGGCTCCCCCTCAGCAAACTTAGAGAAATACGAACTTGCCTTTAATGCTAGCTAGTGAAATCGTCCATCAGTGAACTAAGATATTGGCAAACTGTTGGATCGGCGAACTAAGTAGTTTGTGAACTGGAAAATAAGCTGACTTGTTCTAACTTAGCCATTTAACATCCAAACTTCACCAAATTTGAAATAGAGATACCCAATTGGCTCTTTGACAAGATGATGTCCTAAACTTGGTTGAATTAATTTTAATTTGCCTCCTAAAGAAAAAGACCCAAACCAACATAAAAGAAGAAAAAGTACAACTAAAACTGAACTGAAACTGAAACTGAAAACCTAAAATATTTTTTATTGATTCCAATTTCTCATGGACCCAGATGCTCCTACATCAGACACGTCGGTTAAGTGAAATGTTCCATGAGTTGGAAAATTCATGAACATTTAAAAGTTCCTAGGATGGTGATCCCATGCTTGTTCTTTATCTAAAGATCCACTTTATCTACTTGACCTCTTTTCTTCAATACTTGCTGAAATTCTTCAACTCTACTTACACTTCCTGGGCTACACCTTTCATGAGAAAATTCCAAGTGTCCAAACTGTGACTTGTGTTGTTTCCTCTCCAAACTGCCACTTCCTTATTCAATGCTCACATTCTTCACACTTTTTGTCACTGCTTTATGCTATTGTTGCACAAAATAAGTACCACCACCTTAATTTTCAACTACAGTCCCCTTCATGGGAACCTTCATTGAGTCACTCTTAATCTCTCTTGTCACCTTTAGCAACTATTATTTAGAATTGCAACAAACTATCAAACTGCTCTCTTTCACCTATTGTGTCTTCTCTTTTACTAAACTCAATACATACTTTTGCCCATCTTTCACAATGGTATACAAATTCCTTTTACCATCATAGATAACTTCCCTATCAAGTTGCCAAGGTCTACCCAACAACACATGACAGCCACTCATTGACATAACATCGCACAAGACTTCATCCTTATATGACCCAATCTAAAAACTAACCATGCATTGTTAATTCACCACTAATTCATGTTCATTTTGCAACCATGTAACTTTATAAGGACTAGGATGTTTCCTCTTTTTCAAACCTATCTTTTCTACAATTTCCTCTGAGACTAGGTTATCAGGACTACCACTATCTATAATTACTTTGCAACACTTATCTCTAGACTTGCATATAGTTCTAAAAAGAATTCTCCTTTGAGATGCTCCATCCTTCTTCACATCTGGTGTTATCAAGACTCTCTTGAACATAAGAGACTCTCCTTCTTTAGGCTCTTCTCCTTTCAGTGATGCCACACTCTCTTCATCTTCTTATACCATGTGGTTTCTATCCACACTTCTCCTATTTTTCTCCTAATGTAATTATGGACTTTCAAAAGATCTATGGCCAGTCTCACCACATTAAAAACATTTCCCAAGGAACTCTTTGTTGCTACTACCACATCCTCCTATAGAGTATTATCTTCCTCTCACTCCCTGACTTGACTTCTTATTCCATTTTGAATTTGTTTCTTCTTCCTGGACATGTTTCCCTTTGTTGTTACTTCCTTGTCCTCTCCCAGCTAAGAATTTTCCTCTTCCTCTTGCATTATTTTGTTGTCATCTTTCTATCTTTTCCTTTTCTTTCAAAGCATATTGATATGCCTCTTCTAGTGTAGAAATCTTCAACATACTCATCTCATCTTAGATATTAAATCTCAACCCATTGATATATCTGGCTACTTTCTCTTCATCCATTTGATGATTCCCAGATCTAATTACCATTTTATAAACCTCTTCGATATAGTCCTTTACATTCATATCTTTCTGCTTCAAATTCTAAAGTTTTCTAAACATTTCCAACTCATAATCTCCAAGAATAAATTTGGTTTTCAATCAGGTAACCATCTGATTCCACCAATTTATTATTGTGTCTCCATTTTCTACTCTTTCTCTTTGTAACTCTCTCCACCATGGGGCAGCATATCTTTTGAGTTTTGTTTGTGCCAATCTCACCCTCTAAGGGTCATGAATATTTTCACATTCCAAATATTCTTCTAATTCTCCTATCCAATCTATCAATTCTTTGGGATTTAATGTTCCAAAAAAATTTGAAATTTCTATTTTGTTACCTCCTCCAACTCTGGCAAGTGCTCTTACGAACCGTTCTTCTCTAGCATCTACCAGCTGTTTGTTTTCTCTTTCTCATTTATACTCCACAATTTTTTCCTCATCATCAACATGATCTTCTGCACAATCTAGGTTTCTTCTCAATCCAGCAAATAAAGTTCTCAACTCATTCCTCATTTCAACATGAAATTGTTCAAACATTTCCTCCATTTTGGGAACTCTTTTTCTTGGGGGCATCTTTTCAAAATACAACCTCTACTATTTTCTATCAACACGCACTATGGAAATAAAATTTCCTTTGCTCACAACTCCAATGTCTCCTTTAGCCCTCTATAATTGTAGGACTCCTTTTCACACCAGCAAATACCTTCTCGATCCCTCTGAGACAATATTTTAGCACTTCAAATTCTCTGCAATGTATCTCCTCCTAGTAAGAAAGCCTTTCTCTGATACCACTTGACACAATCAAGACCATAGGGTTTTACCAAATTGCCCAGTCATGCAGCCAATACCACACAACAGAAGCACAAATTCATATAACAACACACAAATCTAAAACTACCTTTATTAATAGTAAAATCATCAATTTTATTAGGAATTACTACACTAGAAATTATAAAATCATTGGCCTTCCCAAGCTTCAGCATAAAGATTTGAAATTCATAGCTCAATTGATTATGTACTCACAACACAAAAATGCTTCCCAAAGCTCATCCTCATTCTTGTACTAGAAGTCATTACCTTCAACCATTGACATGGTTTTCTCGATCTCAAGTTGCTCAACATGTTTTGCAATACAGAGATTGCCTTCTGCCAGTCAAACCCCATGCTTCATTCATGTATTAAATGGATCCTCCCAGCCATATCTGGGGAATCCCAATCTACAACAACAATCTCACATTTGTTCAGAGAGGAACCCCCCTCATCAATAAGAATGATAATTGCCTTTTCTTCTTCATGAGTGGAAGTTAAACAATTTTGGATTTATTCAGTCATGAACTGAATAGACAGGTATCCAAATAACCACTTGACATTTCAAATTTACCAAATAGATTAATGATAACATTTTTTGATTATTAAAATAAACACCTTTTGATAAAATCCCATATTTAAGAGTCCATCGGTAGTTTATCTCTTCATGAACCATTCATGTCTTCCTCGGCATTCTTTCAAGTTTGGGAACTTAGACATTCCTCGACACACTAGTATAAGAACATTATCGGCAAAAGTGGCACTTTGTGAACTAAAAAGTTTGTTGATACAATGCATCAAATCTTCTTATCAGAAAAACTTACCTATCACAAACTCTTTGTTGGCGATTGGCTGATTTTGAAAACTTATCATCACCCCAAACTTTCCTTCCATCGGCCATATCCCCAATCGATGAACTAAGAAAGCTTCGAACTCCAATCTTTATAGCCTTTATCAGAAAAATGGTTTATCGACAAACCTAAGAGTTTGCAAACCATCAAAGATACCAATATCACACTAGAACATTCAATCTTTCTATCAGTGAACTCGCCATTCCTCAAACTTTGTAAATTCATCCTTCAAATCAATGCAATCAGTGAACTTTACAAATTTTGAACTTTCCTTCCAAAGCTTGTCAATGATATTTCTTGTCAGAAAACCTAATCATCGACAAAACACTGGATCGGCGAACTAAATAGTTTGCAATCTTGAAACTCTACTGACCAAAGGCTCCCCCTCAACAAACTTGGAGAAATACGAACTTGCCTTTAATGCTAGTCGATGAAATCATCCATCGGCAAACTAAGATATCGAAAAACTATTGGATCGGCGAACTAAGCAGTTTGCGAATGGGAAAATTAGCTGACTTGTTCTAACTTAGCCATTTTTCATCCAAACTTCACCAAATTTGAACTGGAGATACCTAATTAGCTCTTTGACAAGATGATACCCTAAACTTGGCCGAATTAATTTGAATTTGCCTCCTGAAGCAAAAGACCCAAACCAACACAAAAGAAGACAAAGTACAACTAAAACTAAACTAAACTAAAACTAAGACTAAAAACTTGAAATATTTTTTATTGGTGTTGATTGTTCATGGACCTGGAACCTCCTACATCAATTAATGAAGCAATATTGCACTATTTCCACTAACATTTCTAACAACCATCATATGGTGCACTAGTCGTCAATCCTTCACCTTGATCCAACAGTTTAGAAGATGTTGGGCATAGGAGCTTGAATGTTGCAAACCAATCTCATGTTGGCGCTGAAGTTTGTATTGTTACGCCATGTTTTTGTATGGTTGTGTCTTCTTCCAAATTCTTGTGACATGATTGTCTTCATGGAGGATGTTTTTTTATTGGTGTTGCACTACATTTGGTTTAACCATGGTTGGAGATTTCCTTGGTATGATGAAAATGTTGAATGATGGCATTGAATTTGTATGTTGGCCGTTATAGATTCATCTATTAGCTTTCCTTCTTGGCATTGCACCTAGAAATCCTTTGTGGTTAGCCATTAGAATTTGGAATGGATTCATATGACTTTAGTTTCCTCCCTTTGAAATGGTTTGTGCAATGATTATGAAAATCCGCACCATTATCTATTGCCTTGTGCTTTGAAAATGTCAAGTGCTAGAATTCAATTACATAGCACATCACCGGATGTGCTTGTGCTAAGAATCATAATGTTGTGCATCATCTTGAAATTATTGTGTATTATTTAGAAACCTTGCACTTCTACTTGACATGGATGTGCCCTTTAATCATTGTGCCTCATAGTATGGAGGTTGTGTTTCACTTGAAAGCTTACGTTCTACATTTGGAAAGGTTTGGGCACCATATATCATAACAACACCTTGTTTGTAGTAGTTATGCACTAGATATATGTTGCATGTCATGTATATGATGCATTTAAGTTGAATGAAGATTGTGCCATGTTGGATTTTATATGCTCTATTTTATTATGCTTTTCAATGCAAGCCACCACTCTTAAGATGCAATTATCCCATTCTCAATCATGCTTGGTGTTCTATCTTGTTTGGCCTTATGCTAAGCTATGCAAGTTGTGCCCATCTCTACTACTAGAGTTGGTATCATGCCATGTTGTGCATGTGTCATTCAGTGCTATTGTTGCTAGGATGGGGCTATTTTCTCATTTTACTATTGTATTTTATTTTATTTCCTTGCGCAATACTTCAAGAGGCTCAATTCATGTTTCATAGGCAGTACCATGTTAGTATGTCTACTATGATTGACCCTTTAGTTCTAGTATTAGATTCCACCTCTGCTCATGAGTAATTAAAATGTCAATAATCTTCATGCTTGAAATATAATATTCATTGCTAGCATCATTTTTCTGTGCTAATTGCACTTCTTTTGAAAGTACGGGGGCCTAAAGGTTCATGTCATTTAAGCTTAGTACTAATCTAACCCAGAGCTACAAGAAACCATGAGCTAGACCACACTACTCCAATGCATCTCTTCTTCTACATTGAGGTGAAAGTTTTCAAAATGGTGTGAATTCATGCACAACATTATTGGTGGCTCTCAGGGGAGTGTGTTTACACATGTCAAACTCCAGATCAAATTTCCTTAACTCCATTAGGCATCAGAGTCAAGATTTTGAGACTACAAACAACTGAGACTAGATTTGATGCAAAAACATTGATATCATGGGTATCAATGAGAGTAACTGGTATGAATATTGCCATGAATCCCACATCTAAAAATATTTGCAACCAAACACTAGCATCCTAAACCCAAATTGATGCAAATATGCCATACACAAATGTGGAAGCTTGACATGGAATTCTATAAACTACCTTTGATTGACCAACCCTTGAGCATTATGAAAAACATCTAACTACCACTGTTGCTACCAATGTGCTTTACTGAAAAAAAACTCAAACTAAAATATGAAAACCAATGTTGCAAACTACAGCTTATTTCTAAAATATTAAAATTTAACTATCATGTGTAAATAAAAATATGGTAACATGCCATTTTCATACGAGTTGTAAAATAACTTCTATCATTTGATGATCTTACTCCATATGATCAATTTTGGACTAACAAGAGACCAAATAAATTGCATGAAGAAGTATAACAAAAACTTGTAACTCTTTGCCTCTTTACACTCTGGACTCTTATGTTTCACTTTGTAATGCCATTCATGCTGATTTACATATTTCTCTTCATTTGGCAGAGGTTGGGAAGGGAACACCGAGGATAGGAGCTCATGGTCTTGCTTACATTTGGAGATGATTGGTATCTTGAAACCATTAGTGACTCCATTGGCATTTTTCTCCTTATGCTTGTGATTCACAAAAGAGTTGAATATTGGCTTGAAGGTGACAGAGCTACCCATGATTGTCTTGAATCTAATTGGAATCTCTTCCTAGATGAAGAATGGAGTATCATTGTTTTCCATATGCAACTCTTCACTACTACAAATATCCTTTGATGTGTCAAAATAATGGGTCTTTAAGTGCATCTGATGATCCCCCTCAAGAAGGAGAGAATACCCATCCTTGAGAATAGAAAATACATCAACCTCTTCTTCAAAACTTGCACATACCTCACTTATGTTTTCTTCACGATCGTCTAAACTTTGAAAATAATCCATGCACTTGCTCAATGGTGAAATCTCCTTAGAATTTGATATCTTTGTTGGATAAGTGAGAACAAATCTCCAATATATTCTTCATCATGCCCAATCTTCACTATGTCATCTTCTACCAAATGCGGGATCTCATCAAACAAACTGATGCACCCACTCTCTTTAGCTTCTATTTAAATTTTCTTCACAATTTCTTCTTATGGATGAGATAAGGATTTTTTATCATTCTTTTGCAAGTACTTTTCAACTTCAAAAGTAGTCAAGGAACCATCATCATCAAAATATTCCTCATCCTCTTCTTCATTTGATCCCATCTCTATTGGATATTCCACAAGTTGTCTATGTAACTAAATATTCTCACCATGTAAGCTTTGCATTCTACTCTTTTTCATCTCATCAAAGGCATGAGAAAAACCCTCAAATGAACCATAATTCAAATGATTCAACATTGTACATGTATCCACATTTCCCACATGTGACTGATGCTTATAATCAACTAAAAACACTAGATAAACAACAACAACCTCTTTCATTTGATGATGATCTTTCATACTTGAATTTTTATTACATTCAAGCCTTTGATTTCAAATTGACAAAAAACTTGATATGATACTTACATAGGCTGAAATTTTGGTTTGAAACCACAAAAGCTTGAAAAGCACAATTTTTGAAATAATTGAGTATTTTTTTCTGCATGGGAAAGGGGTTTATCTATGGGATGATTGTATACATATTTATGTTCATGAGAGCTTTGAGGTATAAAATTTGGATCAGCCTGATACATGCTTTGATTTTTTAGCTCATTGAGCTCATGGGAGAAGGATTCTACAAGATTTTTCATCTCAATCATCTCCTTATGATCTATAAAATCAGAAGGGGGTGGGTGGAGTAGTACAAACTTGCATTTGGTTGTATGTAATATCTTGGGATGAGATATTTGCATGAGGAATCAGTGATTTTGAAGGAAAAGAAGGTAATTTACCATTTTCTATGAGGCTCATTTCAGCTTTAATGGCTAGATCATAGGATTGAGGCAAAGTTTCACTTCCTAAAGCTTGTATCATAATTCAAATTTCAGGATCTAAAGCCTTCAAAAAATATAGAAATGCAAAGATTGGAGGAGTTCTTACATTAACTATTTTTTTCATACCTTGTCAAATCGTGCATTGAAATCATACAAGCACTCTACAGGGTATCTCTTGATTATGATGAGATTTTGGACAAGAGAGCTAGTATCCATCTTCTCACAGAATTGATCAAAAAGTCTAGATCCCCAATTTGATTCCATCTTGTGATTGAACCAAGTTGTAGAGTTCTATACCAATTCCATGCTTTAGCTTTGAGAGAGAATGCAAGTAATAGAAGAGCCACATTTTCAACTGTGATATGACAAATATTATAGAAATTTGTAATATCTCGAATGTGATCTACAGGGAAAACAAAGCCATCTCCATGAAAATGAGGTAATGCTTTTAATGTTGCTTTGGGAACTTAATCACCTTGTTGTTGTTGTAGAGGACCACTTGAATTCCAAGCCACAAATGGTAAATTTCTTGCTGGAATATTGAGATGCAAATAAATATTGTGAGCTTCCATGATCTACAATAGTAAAAATTTGAGATGAAATCACCACTAGAGTCACTAGATGTAAGATTCATGCTCCTATGAGCAAATAATTTTGTTATTTACCACCAAAATCACAAAATATAGAGAAAGGATCATGAATCATCAACTAAAGTATCTAATTCAAAGTCCCACCAGGTGTGCCAAAAACTATTGATGTTCAAGTTTGCACCTAAATATTGCACCTGCATGCAAACCTACACCAACATGGGAAACCTCAAAAATGAGGGACATGGATTGCGAGATGAGCTCCATGGTTTTGAAAGATGGCTCTTCATAGGGTCTTCAATGAATTAATGTCATATTTTCAGAGAAAAGAGTAAACAAAATTGGAAAATAAATTCTAATTAATATGGTGATATGCCAATTACATAACTTTCCTATTTACATATGACGTATTACGCACAGAATTTGAATTTATTAGACAAGATAAACATAGATGTGACAAAGAAAAGTGAAGTTCGCATAGTCATTAAGCTACAGGAGGTTAGAGTGTTTTAGATTTGTAACCAGAGGCTACAAATACAAGATAAGAAAATACGAACAATTTTAATACAGACCAAATTCATGGCATAGAATGACCATCTCCCTTTCAATGGTGAATTGAAAATGAAGATGTGAGAGGCTAGAAGGCACAATCCATCAAATATTCATTCAATTCTGGGAAAATCAAACACAAAGGCATTTAATCTATTACAAAAATATTCCTCTATTCTTGAATCCCCACAAATAATAATAATCTGTATCCAAAATAAATATATGGTTGAGAAGAGAAGGGAAAAAAAAATTAGGAAGATTTCCCCAATCTGCTCTCCTATTGCATGACAAATAGGTCTCTATGTTAACTCCCTATTTACTGCCTTTAATTTGTTAGTGTGAATAGGGTTACTTTGCTATCTAGTTATTTCTTAGCATATTCTCCACTTTAGCTCTCTTCACACTAGGTTAAGATTACTTAGGGAGTTTTTCACTTTATCCCGCATTGGTTGTGTATTGAGTCTCTTGGGTAGAATATCCTTTATATATCAACCTCTTGCTCTCATATGAGCAACCCCATTCTATTGTATTGCTTTGCATTCTCTTGAGTTGAATACAGTTTATCTAGCTCATATATGATTTATATTTTGCTTTCTCTCAATCACCTGCATTCTTGGGTAGAAATCTAACATGGTATCAGAGCAGTTGTGAGTTGTGGGTTAGCATTTTTCTTAGAAATCTAAGAGTGTAGAGTTGTTTTTCTAAGCACATGAGTATGCTCTTCTCTTGCATCTTAGGATGATCTAGAGAAATAGAAAAGTGTGGAGAAAACTCTAGTTTCTGGGGGGTTCATATTTTTACTTGCTAGTTGTAGGTTTTTTCGAAGCTTCCTAAAGACTCTTTGAGCTCAAATCTAACAATCAGCTTGCATTTTATGTATTTTGATCAATCTTGCATGTTGAAGCATGTCTTTTCTTGTCTTAGGTAGCTGATTCAGTCTTTGCATGTCATTTTTTGGTTGTTGGGGTCATTTTTTGGTGCTAAAAGCATTTTTTTACATTTGAGTCATATCTTCTGTACATCACAAAGAAAAACATCTTCTGGGTTTTGTTTGTAGCATCGAAAAACCATCTGGGTATCTTTTATTTTTTGCATTCAACTTATATATTTTGTAGAAATGACATCAGAAAGCTACAGCAGACCCCCTCTCCGTTGGCGTTTTGGAAATTACAATTCAACTTCTAAAGGCCATAACTCAAGCTCCTGACCTCTGATTTGTGAGCTTCTTTTTTTTCTTTTGGCTAATTTTTTGTGCTCTACATGCTAGTGCAGATGGTTTCTGATTTTGGTGTACAGATTTTCCATAAATTTTATTTTCTCATCAAATCTAACAGGCAGTTTCAATTTTTAGAACTTCAAACGGCTATAACTTTCACATATGATCTCAAATCGATGTCATTCTTTTTTTGAAAGTTGATATTTTTCTAAGCACTACACATTGGTACTATTTTGAGGTTCTAATTCTAAGAAATTTTTGTACTTTCAGTATTTGGGTCCATTTTGGACATTGTAAAACTTTGGAAAACTCTACTCCAACATTGTAAATGCATAGATCTAAGGCCATTTTTATTCATGGAGGAAAATGTGAACATTCATCAGTGCATGCACTATTTCCTTTTTTGCATGCATTAAATTTGCATTTTCTCTGCACTTCATTTCAGTTCCAGATCATTTCTTAGTCAACTGTTGCTTCATAGATTACAGAGTTGTGCTAGTTGCAATTTTTCTAGTGTTACTCCACAAGTGTGCTTCTAGTGCTTTTTGTTGCAGCAGGTTATCTCATTATGGGAGGGTTGTATGATCTCTCTTATCATCCTTTGTGTGGATAGAGATTGATTGGATTTGTGATGGATATCATTATTGTATTTCATCTCTTTTGGGGAGGAGTTTTGTCCCACTGGGTTTTCTCCTTTTCTCCATTTGTGAGAGATTTCATTTACATTTGTACATGGGTACCTAACATGGCCTAGTAGTCGGGACCCATCTTTGCATCTTTTTGCATATTTGCATTATTATCTTCTCTCCTAAGTTGCACTTAAGGGGGGGTGTTAGTGTGAATAGGATTCCTTTGCTATCTAGTTATTTCTTAGCATGTTCTCTGCTTTATCTCTCTTCACACTAGGTTAAGTTTACTTAGGGACTTTTTCACTTTATTCCACATTGGTTTTGTATTGAGTCTCTTGGGTGGAATATCCTTTATATATCCACCTCTTGCTCTCATATGAGCAACCCCATTCTATTGTATTGCTTTGCATTCTCTTGAGTTGAATATAGTTTATTTAGTTCATATGTGATTTCTATTTTGCTTTCTCTCAATCACTTGCATTCTTGGGTAAAAATCTAACATAATTCTCGCTTAACTCCTCTTTTCACATGTAAAATCTCCTTCCCTGTTACATGGTTTCCACCACTAATAGTTTTCTCGCTATTCACTTTGCCTTTCCCATGAGTTTCATTTCCTGTAGCTTTCTATTTAACGACATGCAAAAAAATAAAGCTTTCACTTTAATTTATCGTCACCTATAGCATGCATTCTATGATTTATTTTATTTAATGAAGTCTTACTTCATCTCCCATGAGTTTAAAAAGGCATGTTCTTTTTATAAATAAAGATCACTTTATTAAACCATTGGGCCCACCTTCATTTTCAATGCCTTCTCTTTTATCTTTGTTAAAAGATTTTAATAAAATATTTAAATGAGATTTTTAAATCTTTATCTTCATGGGAAATTAAAAAAAGGTTTCATAATATAGTTTCCTTTCTTATTGGGGTCCCACATACCAGGATAGAGCAAAGGAGAAACCTCAGAACTTCTATAACTGACATTCCCTAATAGCTTCAGGAAGGTGCACTATTGGTTAAAGAAGTGTTGAGGTGGATTAATGAAGCGATCTTGCACTATTTTCTCTAACATTTTTGACAACAATCATATAGTGTGCTAGCCATCGATCCTTCATCTTGATCCAATGGTTTAAAAGATGATGGGCATAGGATCTTGAATGTTGCATACCAATCTCATGATGGGGTAAAGTTATTGTTATGCCATGTTTTTGTATGGTTGTGCCTTCTTCCAAATGCTTGTGACATGATTGTCTTCACAGAGGCTACTTGTTGATTTGTGTAGCACTGCATTTGATTTCACCATGGTTGGAGATTTCCTTGGTGTATTGTGTTGGTAAACATATTTTGTTACCGCTTGTTTAATAATGACTCACCCAATTTTAGCAATAACAAACTGCACCAATTAGTTGGACAATTTTATAAACTATCCTTTGAATGTTTTAGAAGGTACATCTCCCTTCATATTATTGAGTTTAAGGTTTACTGATACGCTTTTAACCTAAAAGTGGAAAGGCATTTTCTACAAATATGAACTTTTAATTAACCACAACACACATTTGCATTGCAGGCAAGGACTTCATTCACAACAATGATTTATTTGATTTTCCTCCAGACATACGAATGAAAGAAAACCAAAGATCGATCTTCGGTAATTGTACCACCACCTTTGCATCAAATTCTAACATAAGAAAGAAGACACTCCAATGGTAATAATTTTATAAAGAAGCAGGTTATCAATAATACTTCACACAGTGAAATGTAGATATCAAAATTCAATACACCATATATTCAACATACGAAGAATAGTTGATAAATACTCAAAGAAACAATAGAATCATTGCCAATATTCCTCTTATATTTATGAAATCAATCAACCACATACACCATATCAAATATCCACTTACTTCCCCAAAACAAAATGATTTGTGATCTAGTTTGAAAAGCCAATTTTGCAAAAAAGATCCCTTCTCTTTTACTCATCCATTATATAGTAAAAGAGAAGAACTAACTTTCTTGTATAATGTTTTTGATTAATATGGTCAAACAGGTTTTTAAAGGGGCCCCAAAACCTTTTACAAAAAGAAGCATACCAAAAACAATAAGCCAACCATCTGCCAACTGAAAGCTACATAAACAACAAAAGCATAGAATAACATAGAAAAAAGGAATACCCTAGATTAATTCATTTTCTTAAGGGTCTATGCTGCCTCTATTTCTTGTGCATAGAAATCCTCATGCATCTTGGTAAAATTTATGAGTTCTTTTTTCTCTTCCTCAAACTATTTCTTTTTACTTCCTCTTGTGTGGGTTGAAGGTCCACCAGAATCCTCCACAGCAACCTGTTTACCTTTTCCCATCGTGCCTTCCTCTTTGTCCTATATGCCCAACTCTTCCACATTCAAAATATCCTCTGCTCTGAAGTCCTTGAACTGGTCTTTTTTGAGCTCTTTGAGCTTATCAGTCAGCATCTTCATACCATTTAAACTATTCTTAATGGTTAACTTGCTGATGTGCATAATCTTCTCCAAATTATTGTTAACATCCAATAATTTTTCCTCTAAATACTGAACTCTAGTTCCATACTCTTCCCTCATCCTACCCATTTCATGTTCCATTTCTTCCATTTTCAGAATAGCTTCCTAGTTGTGAAAGATCATTTATCATGTTAATTCCTCTCCCAAGGCACTCCTGCAGCAGCTGAATTTTGATGTTAATTCTGTTAATTTCGACAAAGAACCATTTGGTCATCTTATGTTGTGAATTGACCACATTTTTCACTAATTCAAACACATCTTCCACCTAGTCTCAGTTTTTGGCCTTGGCTAGAAAATCATCAAAGTCCTCAGGGAGATTGCATGATGGGTCAGGAATCTCAAGAAAAGAGAGGCCAATTTTGGGGTCCAGAGTCTACATAGTATTACCAAGGGTTTCCTTAACCTTGAAACCATTGTCCAATCCCAAATCAGCCCTAACATCATGAATCCCTTATTTTTGTGTGATCTTCTCACCACTCGGATCACCCCCCACATCCTCAATTTCTTTCTCAGGATACTGCTTACCCTTCTTCGCTGGTGTAGAGCTCTTCCTTTTTACCTACAAAGTCTTCTCACCTTTCACCTCCTTGAGAGAGGCATCAGACTCATTTCCTATATTCAACCCATCTGACCAGGAGATATTTACTTCCCTCTTTTGAGTCCTCCTTTTTTGCTAGACTCAGCTTCACTTTCCTCCTCTTCTTCTTCCATAACCAAGTCCTCATCATCCAAATGGTTTTCCTCCTCACTAGACACCACACACACCTTTTTCTTGCCACTGTGCTTATCCTTAAGCCCTTTTCTAGGAGTGTTGATTTTCATATATTACATAATCAAAAGAATAAGGCTTTCATGCAAAATGGGCAACTTAGGGTTTCTACAATTTTCCTTAATGCCATACTCCAGCGAGGAAAGCAAGATTGAGAAGATTACAATAGTAGTTGTAGACTATAATGTACCTCTCATCTAGCGTGATATACCCCATAATCACTTCCACCACCTCAGCCCATATCGGCTTGATAGAAAGGCAGTTATATCCTCCAAACTATAGCTTAACCAACTTGTCACATTCATTGCCCTTGAAGAAATTATTTAGGGCTTCCTCTTTGTACTTTCGTTCATGGAAGAATTTCTTCCCTTTGGTGGATAACCTAGACACAGAAGCAATGAGGTCTTCTGTAATGGCTAACTCCCAGCCATAGGCAGAGACCTTGTTTTTATAATTTTTCACAAACAGCCTGGTGATATTAGGGTTGGCATCATGTAATTTTTCCATGTAGAGCGTTAACCCACTGTCCAATATTTTCCAAACCTTCTATTTTTGTCAGGTCCCTTCGCAAGATGAAGGCTCAACTTTGTTCCTCTCTCCACCCATGCTTAAATTCAAACCTCTATAATTTTCATAGCCACCATAGAAGCAGAACAAGAGCAATAAGGAAATGAAGGCTGAAATGGAAATCTGTCCTCTAAACTTACCCATAATCTGTGTGAACTAACTCATCATTAAAGAGCTTCCCTTCATACCCTTTGAGATCATAATGAACTCATCAGTACTTCTCAAGCCTCATACCATGCTTGCAATCATCGACAATTAGCTCCTTAACCCTGCTCGGGGTCATTTCCATGTCATCCCATGTGATCTTTGATTGGATGTTCACTCCAAGGTTGGCAAAAATATCTGCCACCTTATTTCCCTTGTAGAAGATATGAGATATATAAGTTTCCTCAAAGGTTCTTAAAATCTTAATTGCATCTTCAATAAGGGCCGCTATAGACCGACTAGGTTTTAGGGAATTCTTAAGGCAATTTATAATGTTATTAGAATTCCCCTCCACCCAAACTTTTCTATAACCCTTAGCATGAGCAAGGGCAATAGAGTGATCGGCAGCCATAGCTTCGGCAAAGTGGTTTATCTAGGTAGCCAGAGGGAGTGCCACTATCGCTAAGAACCTACCAAGATCATCTCTCATCACTCCCCCACTACCAGCATCTCCGAGGTTCCCTTTCAATGCCCCATCAAAGTTAATTTTGATCCATCCCTTAGGAGGCAACTTCCACACCACTTCTCCTCGAGGTTGTTTCATACATTTGAAAGGTGTGGAGATATATTCAATGATATTCTAGTTTTTAGAGATATCATGCTCCACATGTGACACCTCTAACTTGTTTCCTTGACAAAATTGCTCAACAATCCTGACTTTAAAATTTTCCATGATGCATCTAATAACCTTGAAAAATATTTTCTTAGAATCCAAGCAGGTATCCCTGAAAACTCTATTAATCCTCTCCTTTCGTAAGCTCCACGCAATATGAGGTATTGTTAAGGACCACAAAAACCTGAGGGAAGGGTTGGAAACAGGGCAACACCATTGAGAAACCAACTCCTTGAAGGAATTAGGAAAGGTCCAATTCAAGTTCCACAAAGAGAGAACCTTATTCCAAATCTCCAAAGAGTAAGGGCATGAGAGGAGCAAGTGGAAGGAGTCTTCAAAGTTCTTAAGGCACAAAGGACATCTATTAGCAAGCGAGAACCCCAACTTATACAAGTTATCTAAAGTAAGCACTCTATTCTGAACCAGTAGCCAAAAGAAGATGTTCACTTTAAGTTTATCATCCCATAAACTGGCCCAAAAAGGAGGGTCACCCATCTTAGGAATCATCCCTAAGAAAGCAAACGTAACAGAGAACTGACCAGACAAAGTGGCCTGCCAAATGAGCTGATCTTCTTTCGGGCCAGAAGGGACACGATAGAGATTTAACCTTAATTGGAACTCCTCCAACCGCCTGTTGATCACCAAGAGATTCTTCCATCTGCCTTCATCAATGTAGTCCACGACCCTCATTCCAAAGGCAGTAGAGCATAAGTTTTCAAAAGGACTCGCCCACTCCTGCTGACTAAGTGGGGTGCATCCAAACCACCGATCCTTCCAGAAGTCAACTTGTTTGTTGCCCCCAATCTTCCATCTCGACGCTTTCTTAATAATTTCTCTAGCCTAAGATATGTTTCTCCAGATTACAAATCCCTCTAGGAGATCATTAGAATCTAGTGAATCCCTAAAGTTATTGAAACCAATCAAGTATTTATTCTTCACAATTTCTATCCATTCTTTCTCTTCATTCATCAGGCACCAAGCATTGGCTGCCAAGAGGGCAGAATTGAACTCTTTTAACTTTCTCAAACCAAGACCACCCATTTTCTTAGGCTTGCAAACCAGGTCCCAAGTGACCTGCAGGTTTCTCTTCTTTTTCTCAGTTCCAGACCAAAGGAATCTTTTTTGGATTTGTTCGATTCTGTCTCTGAACTTAGCTAAAATTTTAAACAAGGACATGGAATAGACATGCAAATTTTGAATGGTAGCTTTAATCAATTGGATCTTACCTGCTTGACTGAGGATCGCTCCCTTGCATCCAGAAAGTTTGGACTGGAATTTATCCACCATACCGAGCCAAAAGGAGTCGGGAATCCTTTTTTCAAACAAAGGAAGACCAAGATAAATGGTAGGTAAGGATTCAACATTGCACTACAAAATATGAGCAATCTTTTGTTACCTAAGCTCAGGGGTATTGAAGAAGAAAATCAAGCTTTTAGGAAGACTAATCTTCTGACCAGAAGCTACTTCATAATTCTATAGAATACACTTCAACTTACCTGCCTCTTTAACAGAAGCCACTCCCATAATGATAGTGTCATCCACGAATTATTGATGAGAGTAGAGGGTCCCAGTGAGGAGGGGCATAAACCCTTGAACCTCCCTTCTTGGACCTCTTTTTGAATATTCCTACCAAGGACTTCCACCATGACAATAAACAGGAAGGGCAATATCAAATCCCCTTGCCTCAGACCTCTAGAACTCTTAAAGAATCTCGAAGGAGAACCATTGATAAGGATGGAAAATTTAGGAGAGAAGATGAGTTGTCAGAATAGCTCAAGGGTTTTCTCATTGAATCCAGACTTCCTCAAAACACTCAGAAGGAAGTTCCAGTCCACTCTATCATAGGCTTTCATAAGGTCAAGCTTAAGAAGGAAGCCCTCTTTTTTGTTTATACCCAAAGAATGGATATTCTCCTCAACTAAGATAATGGAGTCAAGGATCTATCTGCCGGGGACAAAACCACTCTGCTACAAGGACACAATGCTGGGGAGGAGCACTTGAAGCCTACAAGCCATCACCTTCAAGATGATCTTATAGATCAAGTTGCACAGGCTAATGGGTCTAAAATCCATAAAGAAATTAGCACCAATCTTCTTCATAATCAAGACAAGAAAAGTAGAATTCAACTCTTTAAGCAAACTTTTGCTGCCAAAAAATTACTTAGTAGTATTATAGATGTCCTTGGCAACAATCTCCCAGAAGGTTTAGAAGAAGTGGGGGAAGCCATCTGGGCCTGGAGCCTTGTTACCTTCAAATGAGAACACAGTGCTCCTAATTTCTTCCTCCAAAGGAATTTTAGTCATTGTTTTATTGTCACCTTCATTCACAACTTTGGGGATGACCTGAAGCAGAGTGTTTTCCATATTTTTATCTAGAGGCCCTTCCGAGTTGAGTAAACTAGAGAAAAAAAGCATCACTTCCTTCTAAATTTTAGCTTCCTCCATGACTTTCCTTCCATTAAACAATATTTCCTTGATTCTCTTAGCCGACCTATTCTTCAAAGTAGTCATATGAAAGAATTTGGAATTGCGGTCACCACTCTTAAGCTAAACAACTCTAGATCTTTAGTTCCAAAAATCTTCTTCCTTAGAGATGATCTCGTGGAGGGCATTGAGGAGATTAATTTCTTCTTCTCTAGTGTTTTGATTCATACCACCCTCTTGGATTTTGCCTTGGACCCTATTCATCTCTCTTCTGATATTCTCCTTTCCTTTAAAGATTTGTCCAAAGGAGGATTTGTTCCACTTTTGCACATTGATCTTGACATTATGCAACTTTTTAGTCACCCTGTACATGGCAGTTCCTTCCACATCTATATTCCACCATTCTCTGATCTTCTCTTTCAAGTCTAGGTGACGCAGCCACATCTTTTCAAATCTAAAGGGAAATCCTATTTTCTGACCCAATTTATCCGTTGTAAGAACAATCAGAAAATGGTCAAATCCAACTATGGTGAGGGCGGAAAGGGAACAAGAATAGGAAGCAAACCAGTCCATAGAAATGAGGGCTATGTCTAGTTTTACTTGGATGAGATTATCTCCCACTCTTTGGTTAGACCAAGTGAACGTAGCTCCCTTTAAATCTAGATCAAGCAGAGCTTCATCATTCACGAAGTCCATCAGGTCCATTCTACTTTCAAGATGTGCTTGAGAGCCACCTCTTTTCTCATCATCTCTAAGAGTGGAGTTGAAGTCTCCCATAACTAGCCACTTTGACTCAGGGTATAGCCTTCTGAAGTTTCCTAGCCTTTTCCAAAGTTTCTTCCTGGTAATCTTGTCATTAGGGGCGTAAATGTTAGAAACGATCCAGGAAGCTTCCCCTTTCTTATGAATGAACTTAGTCACCACCTGATTAGAATCTACCAAAATAGGATAACCAATGACTGATTTAGGGTTCCATAGAGTAGCAAGCCCTCTAGAGGCTCCCTCAGAATTACTTCCTTGAAGGCCATGTGCTCCGCAAAGAATCTGTTCTTTATATTTTCTAGTTTATCTGTCTGCATCTTGGTTTCCTAGATGAGTAAAATATCTGATTTAACATCTCAAATTAGGTTTGATAGGAGGTCATGTTTATGACTATTGTTTAACCCCCTAATATTCCATGATAGGATCTTCATGATAAGAGTTCATTTGTGCTCCTAGAGCACAGATCCACGAGGGTTTTTTGGGTCCCTCCCACAATCTCCTTCTTACTATCCCTTTCTCTAACAACACTGGTTGGAGATCTCCCTGGCCTTCTTTTCTCTGATCTACAATCAGCCTTGGCTGAGCTTCTAGTCACTACTCCACTATGGGGAGGGCTTATCTATTTTTTCTTCTTCCTTCCCTTGACCTCCTCGAAGGGCACTTCCTCCAAGTAAATGTCCTCGGCATACTCCACCATCGTATTCTGCATAGGGGAACATGGGAGATTAACCATTCCCTTAGGCTCATGGGATTCTTCATTGTTGCTCATCACCAGAGCCAAGCCCAGTGAGCATTTCTCTTTGTAAGGAGTCCCCAGATCAAGGGATTCCTCACCTCTTGGCATAAAAGGAATAATTACCATCACCTCTTGTGACAAAACACCCTCAGATTCCACCGGGATAGGATCATCTGCCCTCTTAGCTTCCTTCATTTAGCCTTGGGCTTTCCCCTGTTCATTAGCTTTCTTTTCCTTCCAACCCTTTTGGTTATGCTTCATTGTCTTAGATGGGTAGTTCTTCACCCAGTGGCCTATCTTTTTGCATAAAAAGAACGCAAAAGGGATAGATTCAAACTCAATAGCCTACTCCCACACACCAAGGTTAGACTTTATCTTGATGGAGGAAGGTAGGATAGTAGCTTTACTAACCATCACACAAATCCTAGCATACACTAACCTTTTTCTCGACACCGTGACTGGGTCCACCGTGAGAAAATAGTCAAAGGCACTAGCCAAGCCCTTGAAAACTTCTTCATCCCAGAATTCCATCGGTAAACCTAGGAGTCTAACCCAAACTGGGGCTACATTGAAGGAGGTTTTCATAGCATCAAAGCCAGGTTCCCATTTCCTTAACGCCAGAGTCGAGTTCCCAATGACCCAAGGTCCCCAAGCCAAGGTGCAAAGCATATCTTCCTCACAAGAGAAAGTAAAGGAGAAGAACCCCATCTGCAAAGTAGCAATGTCTATTTGTCCTTTCAGGGCCCATTTCCAATGAGCTGAAGATCTAACTATTTCAATGTTAGGCCTAGGACCCAAAAACTTGCCCACCAAAGATAAATCCATACGGGAGATACCAATATCCACTACACTATCCAAAACTGCTAAAGAAAACTCACCAAACTCGGGCTCAGAAGAGAAAACCAAAGGTGGACTTGAGCTTTTCCCTTTAGGCAAAGACCTAAACAGTGATTTCTAAGGGTTATTGAAATCTGCAAATGGTTTGGCTGAATCAACCATGACCACATTAGCCTTCTTAAGGATCCCTCCCCACCGATGCACCCCTAGGGTTAGGAGGTCTAATCTCTATTTAAAAGGAGTACGGACGGACCTCAAAATCATCAAAAATCTTATCATCAGTTGGCCCTCCTCGGAACCTTCTCCCTTCACAACTCTGCCATCAGCCCTCCTCAAACCTTTCCCATTTAATGTTTATACAACCAACAATATCTAATAAAACAAAGTCCATGAGATTTTTAAATGAAATAAAATCTTGAATAATAAAAAGTAATGATTTAACAAACTATGAAATTCAAAGACAGTTATGAAGATGTTTCATTGTCTTCTTCATCCACCATATCAAACTTTTATGGTCCATTTGCAGCCTTCTTTCCTGCTTCACTCTCTCCCCTTTGAGATGCATCTAATTTGGTCTGGAGAATTTTGAACTTGGCCAGAATTGAAATGAATGTTTTAATGTCAAGAATGCCAATGATTGCCAGCCTTCTTCTCCATGTTTGCAATATGCTACCAACTTTTCATTTTTCCTACCCATTTCTATAATATCTTTCTTAAAATTGAATAAATAGGCTGACACATTACTTATCCATTCCATAGGATTCTCTATAGCATCTTCATTCACCTTTAGATGTTTAGTCAACAAACCCTTAAAGGTTTGTTTAATGGCATTGAACTCCAACATAATAGATTCATTGTCATCAGAAAGGTCTACTCCCAAAGAACTCCAATCACTTCTAAGATCAAGTAAGATCTATTATTTTTTGCTAGGTTTTTCAATTCATTTATGCATTGTTTCTCCATCTGCAACTTCCAGTCCACAGCAGTCAATCATTTTACTGATTCATTGTCTTTAGGTTTCACAATGACCTTCTCTACAACAAGGATACTAGAATCCATCTTAACCATAGAAGTAATATTTTTTTATCCACATTCAACATAGCTTCATCCTTCTTGACTGTTTTCAAATCATTTAAAACTTTTATCTATTTATTAGAAATTTTGGCATACAAAGTAAAAGCATCATGAATAAAAAGAAGACCAACAACTATTATTTTCTCAACCCATTCCTCCACTCCATTCCCAATATATTTATATTTGTTTATCTGATCAAACACATCTGTAGTCACTCCCTTAGGAATGCCAGTAGTAGCATCTAATGGATGGGAAATAGTATCAACAATAGATTTAATGTATGAAGTTAAAATATCTACTTGATCCTCCAAGACTTCATTCTCCTTTTCTTTTTCCTCTAATCTGGTGGCTTAAATATCAACTGATAGCTTGGCATTATGAATGTCACCTTGCATAGAAGGTGGCCTCAAATCCATAATGCTTACTTGAAAATCATCTGCATATATGTCTTTCATATCTTTATCTACCATGGGTTTTGCTATCTCCACATATTGATGCTTGGAGACTGGATCTACCATTAATTTGGACATCCTTATAGCTTTCTTTGGAGTAGACTCCAGCTTAACCAGTCTAGCTACTGCATCAAATTCTATATCAATAATCTAAGAATACCTCCTTTTGTTTCCAACCTCTATCCTCAACCAAGCTCGGGTGGTAGTCACTAAAAAATCACCTGTGACTTTTTAAGAAACCTTATTAGATCTAGGAGTATTGTCCACTGTTGGTTGATGTTGGGGTGAAGAGGGGGTTTGGAATGATCCATCCTGGGAAATATGAGGAGAGGTTACATTTTGTTTTGTATGTGATGTTGCCTCCTCATCCTCTTCATTTTGCAACCCCTGCTGTTGTTGCCCTGATGTTTTATCTGCCTATGGATTCAAGCACTTCTTGGTCCTTTTTTCTTCTTGGGTGTTTGCACACTATCCTCACCAGAAAATTTAGAATGTGTTTCTTGTTGAGGACCATTTGACCCATCCTGGCTTGCAGCTAGAAATAGTAACCCAATATCTTGGCCAGTGGCATGGGTGCTAATGTTAGCAGTATATGTAGATACCTGTTGTTGGGCCATAATTTTCTCCTTAAGAGGAGAACCTACATCATCAGCACTTACCTTAGAATGTAGCCACATTTGACTTCTATGTAACACAAAAAGTGACCTAGTCTTAAGATCTATAATTTCATCTATCCCCCAATCAATATCAGGTAAGGATTTTTCAAATAATTCACTCCTACTATCTAGTAAAGTGTCTGGTTCCATTGTTATGCAACAATCTTGGAATTGATCATTCAATTTAAACGATAATAAGTCAGTATTCTTTCTATTTTCTATGACTCCTTTGGTTACTGTTATAAAATCTTCTTCAGTGGTTATACATTTAAATTCCTTCAACACCTATTTACATTCCTTTAAATGATTACTTTCATTAGAAAATTGAAAATTTTTTGCAACAAATTCACTATTAAGATCAAATCTAGAAACATTTACTTGACAAGCATCATTTGATTTCAAGGATTCAATACACTTATCAAATGTATCAAGTTTATTTTCATATTTCTTTTCCTTCTCATTAAATCTTTTTTTCTTGTTATCTGATGACTGAAAATAAGGTGTGATTTCTTTTCTACAATCTTCAAAAGGTTCATACCTACAATCCACTTTATCCATAGTTGAATTTTGACAGAGAAGTTGTGAACTCTCACTTTTACCACATGTGACATAGTTCAGAAAAAGGTAATTGTAGTTGAATTTCACCATCCTTGTCTTCCAGAACTGGTCCAACTATTGTATTTTCTGGACAACTCATGACTTCTTGTGTTGTATCTTCTTATTGCTCCAGAATTCTTTCATTTCCCTGACAAACTTCAGTCCTGTACACTTCTGAGAAAGAAATTATTTCTTTTAAAGCCAAATCTAACCTTGCAAGGAAAGTTAAACAATTAATTTCATTGTGCTCTATAGAATCATGTATCCTACATTTTCTGGATAAACCAAAGTTAAATAAATTTTGAGGATAAAGTTTTTCATTTAAATTTTCCTAAAAGAAAGGAATATTAACTTGAAATTTTTCTTCCTCATATGATTTTTGAGACAATCCTTTGAAAAATGGAGGGATCCTAAAGTTAGGAACTTCATATAGAACCAATGAAGGTGAGATTTTACTTTCAATTTTTTAAATTTTGAAACTTAAAGAGATCTAACATATCTTAAAATAATAACTTGAAATCTTGGAAATTCAGGTTCAAATTTGAAGCTTTAGACTGGATCTTTGTAAAGATATAGTTAATCCTTCTCAAACAAGGGATATTTGCAATTCCTTAGCTTAAATTGTGAAATATAGATGAGATATTTGCAAAAATACAAAGCTTTCAATCATAGGCCCTCCTTCTAGCACCAAAATCTATTGATGTGTTTGTTAGTCACAAAAACAAAAATAAAAGTTCACAACAAACCTTTATTCATCTTGAAAGATTTAATGAATTCTAAATGAATTCATAATCCCAAGACTCCGTGAGTCAAGTCTTGACTATCTGATCATTGCTTAGGGTTATTGTGTCCTATTGTTTCCCATGTTGGGGCCTTACGTGCTTTTGTTCATGATTTCCTCAAATTCAATCAATATTTATGAATATTTAGCCTATTACACCTAATCTGCATATATCCTTGACAATTGTGTTAAATCTTACAATATCTAGTTAGGATTTGTGCAAATTGATATGAATTTCATCCTAACTTTCATTAGTTCCTCTGAAATTGTCCATATCTAAACTAATCTTTACTGTTGCACCTTAAATTTTTTTAAAGAATGCGCTTAAAACATGCAATTCACTGATATTGATGATTATTTGCATGATATTCACTATCATTTGAAAATTTTTACTATATATGCTCTGGATATGTCATTATTTGTACCAATTCAGCATGTACTTATAGTATTCACTTATGATTTGTCATGATTTGCAATTATTTTTTATTAATTATAAAATTGAAACCAAAAGATGATTATGAAATGAAATCTTAAAATTATTAAGTTTTGGTCAATGATCCACATACATATTCTGATACAATCATGAAAAGAAGCAAAATCAAGCCATACTTCACGAGGATGTTCCACAATTACGCATGGTTAGTATGAATCTTCAAAGGATAGTTGATGACAACATGTAATAAATCGAATGCACTTCAAGAGAATGCAGCAATTCACAATCACACATTAGAAATCAACAAGAAGATTACACAAGATATATGATTAGGAAGTAATCTATGGCTCCATTTTCATTTAGTATGCAAAGAATATATACATTTACATTAATCTTGAGAAAGAACCTTGAGAAAGATCACAAAGTTTCAAAAATCACAAACTTAGTGCTCTAAATTTCAACAATTCACTCCCTCTTAGTTTCAACAATTCAATCTCCATTTGAAAAGAAAGATCATGGTCCTTTTATAGAGCAAGGCCCAGATCTCTTACAATGAATCAACGGTCAAGATCTCATCCAAGAATAATCAATGGTCAAGATATGTGGCATGTGATTTCCAGTTGGCAATCGTTGGTGGAGTACATTTGGCAAAAGGAATATTCCCAATATCTTCACCTCAACATCCTTGAAATTATTTCATCTCTCTTCGGCCTCTACTGAATCCTTTCTTTCTAGCACTCCAGTTGCTCTATGTTTTCATCTTGGGGAATCTCGCTTCTAGTTTCTACTTCTTCATGCTCATCTTTAGGAGGCTCTTCATGATATATTGTATTTGTTGCATATTGCTCTGCAAATCACAAACATCCATAGTTTAATCATTTGTATTAATCTTTGAAATTTAGCCTTTACCTGCATAAAATTATACTATAAGTCACTTTGGATCACTTTGAGCTCTTTGCAATGTTAGCTTGAATAATTTTGACATTTGATAATTTTGTATGAATTTACGCATAACATTAAATGTGAGAGGAGGCTCGGATATGGATATTCGGTATGTTAATATCTGATTTAAAATGTCCATATGGCAATATCCAAATGACATCAGCAAGAGATCATGGTCAAACATCGTTGACCAAAGAAATAGGTATCAGGTCCTAGTTCATCCTCAAAACTAGGTTATATAAATACATATGGTGAAATATCCTTATGCAGAATACCCCATTAAAAAGTCAATAGTAAGGACACATGGCCTTTCCCCGTGCTTCTACAGGCATAAAATAAAATAGTAGATGGAGGCCTGTGGAATTGAGGAATATTGTTTAAGCCTCACCATGTGAACATATCAAGACCCACCATAACCTATGGCAATAGTAAGGACACGTGGCTCTTCCCCGTGCTTTTGCAGGTATAAACTAGAGCAATATATGGAGGCCTACAGAACGGTGGAATATCGTTCAAGCCTTGCCACATAGCACCCCAGGACCCACCATATGCACATAAAACAACATCATTCTACTAGGTAAAGAGGGACCAAGTTTTTACTAAGGGGCTTGGACTTTAATACAAAGCAAGGATATGGATATTTCGTGTATGGATATTTGAAATTGAGTATCCATGTTACATATATTCGGATGATGTCAGCAAACCTTAGAATGTTTCCTTGGGACAACATTGACTGACATCATCAAGATATGGATATGGATATTTGAATACTTAATAAGACTAATATCCCACCCATGGATATGACCATTGATTTAATTTAATTTAACTATTTCAGGTCTGACTCTATGATTTAGGCATCTAAAGTGTAACATGTGTACCAGTCAAGACAAATACCACTAATATGGATATTTGGAAGCGATACAAATATTTGGAGAATGTGAAATATCCCTATCCAAATTGTCTATATGAAAAATATCCCTTTGACCAGAACTTTGACTATGCACTTTCTCATTTTCTCAAATTTCAATGTGATGTAAAAGGCAAAGTTGCTCTAAAGTTCATCCTTTATCCATTGGTAAAATTTACAAAGGAAAATTTAGACCTTGAATTTTTAGAGGATCAGGGCATGACATTCTACCATACCACCCAACAAGCGAAACACACAAGCAAAAGAAAAGAAAAAGTTGGATCCTCATTTTGCTAATGCGAAATGGGGCATGTTGTGAGACTACACAACAATTCCTCGACAACTTTGGAAAGATGCGCTATTGGTTAAAGAAGTGTTGAGGTAGATTAATGACACAGTCAAGACCAGGGGGTTTTACCAAACTGTCCAGTCATGCAGCCAATACCACACAACGGAAGCACAAATTCATATAACAACACACAATCTGAAACTACCTTTATTAATACTAAAATAATTGATTTTGTTAGGAATTACTACACCAGCAATTACAAACTCATTGGCCTTCCCAAGCTTTAGCATAAAGCTTTACAATTCATAGCACAATTGGTTATGTACTTACAACATAAAATTACTTCCCAAAGCTCATCCTCATTCTTCTGCTAGAAGTCATTAGCTTCAACCATTCACACAGTCTTCTTGATCTCAAGTTGCTCAACATGTTTTGCAATACAAAGATCACCTTCCACCAATCAAACCCCACGCTTCAATCCTATATCAAATGGATTCTCCCAACCATATCTGAGAACCTCAATCTACAGCAACAATCTCACATCTATTCGAATAGGAACCCCACTCATTAGCAAGAATAATAATCACCTTTTATTCTTCCTAAGTGGAAGCTAAATAGTTATGGATTTATTCAGCCATGGAACTAAATAGACAGGTATCCAAATAACCACTTGACATTTCAAATTTACCAAACAGATTAATGATGACACTTTGATTATTAAAATAAACACCTTTTGATAAAATCTCATATTTAAGAGTCCATCAGTAGTTTATCTCTTCATGAACCATTCATGTCTTCCTCGGTGTTATTTCAAGTTCAGGAACTTAGACATTCCCCGACACAAAAGTGGCACTTCGCGAACTTAAGATTTCACCAACACACTTTATCAGTGAATTATTTGGTTTGCAAACTAAAATGTTTGCCGATACAATGCATCAAGTCCTCTTATCAGAAAAACTTACCTATCACAAACTCTTTGTTGGTGTATTGGTGGCTTTTGAAAACTTATCGTCACTCCAAACTTTCCTTCCATCGGCCATATCCCCAATTGGCAAACTAAGAAAACTTTAAAATCTGATCTTTATGGCCTTTATCGGCAAAATGGTTTATCGATGAACCTAAGGGTTTACAAACCATCAAAGATATCAATATCACACTAACATTCAAAGTTTCTATCGGTGAACTGGTCATTCCTCAAACTTTGGAAATTCATCCTTCAAATCATGTAATCGATGAACTTTACAAAATTTGAACTTTCCTTCCAAAGCTTGTCGGTGATATTGCTTTTCGGCAAACCTAACCATCGGTAAAACATTAGATCAAAAAACTATATAGTTTACAAACTTGAAACTTTGCCGACCAAAGGTTCTTTCTCAGAAAACTTAGAGAAATATGAACTTACCTTTAATGCTAGTCAGGGAAATTGTCCATCAGTGAACTAAGCTATCGGCAAATTGTTGGATCTGCGAGCTAAGCAATTTATGAACTGGAAAATTAGCTGACTTGTTCTAACTTATCCATTTAACATTCAAACTTCACTGAATTTGAACTGGAGATACCCAATTAGCTCTTTGACAAGATGATGTCCTAAACTTGGCCAAATTAATTTGAATTTGCCTCCTGAAGGAAAAGACCCAAACCAACACAAAAGAAGATAAAGTACAACTGAAACTAAAATTGAAAACCTAAAATATTTTTGATTGATGTTGATTGTTTGTGGACCTAGATGCTTCTGCATCATACATGTTAGGTAAGTGAAATGTTCCATGACTTGTAAAACTCATGAACATTTGAAAGTGCTTGGGATGGTGATCCCATGCTTGTTCTTTATCCAAAGCTCCTCTTTAGCTACTTGACCTCTTCTCTTCATTACTGGCTGAAATTCTCCAACTCTACTTACACTAACTGGGCTACACCTTTCATGAGAAAATTCCAAGTGTCCAAACTATGACTTGTGTTGTTTCCTCTCCAAACCGCCACTTCCTTGTTCAATGCTCACATTCTTCACCCTTTTTACCACTGCTTTATGCTATTGTTGCACAAAACAAGTACTACCACCTTTATTTTCAACTACAGTCCCCTTCATGGGAACCTTCATTGAGTCACTCTTAATCTCTCTTGCCACCTTTAGCAACTATTATTTAGAATTGCAACAAACTATCAAACTGCTCTCCTTCACCTTTGTGTCTTCTCTTTTACTAAACTCAATACATACTTTTACCCATCTTTCACAATGGTATACAAATTCCTTTTACCATCATAGATAACTTCCCTATCAAACTACCAAGGTCTACCCAACAACACATGACATGCACTTATTGACATAACATCGCACAAGACTTCGTCCATATATGACCCTATCTGAAAACTAATCATGCATTGCTCATTCACCACTAATTCATGTTCCTTTTGCAACCAGGTAGCTTTATAAGGACTAGGATGTTCCTCTTTTTCAAACCTATCTTTTCTACCATTTCATATTAGACTAGGTTATCAGTACTACCACTATCTATAATTACTTTGCAACACTTATCTCTAGACTTGCATATAGTTCTGAAAAGACTTCTCCTCTGAGATGCTCCATCCTTCTTCACATCTGGTTTTATCAACACTCTATTGAAAATAAGAGACTCTCCTTCTTTAGGGTCTTCCACTTTCAGTGATGCCACACTCTCTTCATCTTCCTTTACCATGTGGTTTCTAGCCAAACTTCTCTTATTTTTCTCCTGATGTAATTGTGGAAATTCAAAATCTCTATGACCAGTCTCACCAAATTGAAAACATTTCCCAAGGAACCCTTTGTTGCTACTACCATGCCCTCCTATAGAGTATTATCTTCCTCTCATTCCTTGACTTGACTACTTATTCCATTTTGAATTTGTTTCTTCTTCCTGAACTTGTTTGCCTTTATTGTTGCTTCCTTGTCCTCTCCCAGCTGAGAATTTTCCTCTTCCTCTTTCATTATTCTATTGTCTTCTTTCTATCTTTTCCTTTGCTTTCAAAGCATATTGATATGCCTCACCTAGTGTAGAAATCTTTAGAATACTCATCTCATCTTATATATTAAATCTCAACCCATTGATATATATGGCTACTTTCTCTTTGTCCATTTGATGATGCCCAAATCTAATTACCATTTTATAAAACTCTTCAGTATAGTCCTTTACATTCATATCTTTCTACTTCAAATTTTAAAGTTTTTTAAACATTTCAAACTCATAATCTCCAAGAATAAATTTGGCTTTCAATTAGGTAACCATCTGATTCCATCAGGTTATTCTCATGTCTCCATTTTCTACTCTTTCTCTTTGCAACTCTCTCCACCATAGGGTAACATGTCTTTTGAGTTTTGTTTGTGCCAATCTCACCCTCTGAGGGTCATTAATATTTTCATATTCAAAATATTCTTCTAATTCTCCTATCCAATCTATCAATTCTTTGGGATTCAATGTTCCAGAAAAATTTGAAATTTCTATTTTGTTACCTCCTCCAACTCTAGAAAGTGCTCTCAGGAACCGTTCTTCTCCACCATCTACTGAATATTCATTTTATCTTTCTTGTTTGTCCTCCACAATTTCATCCTCATCATCAGCATGATCTTCCACATAATCTAGATTTCTTCTCAATCTAGCAACTAAATTTCTCAACTCATTCCTCATTTCAACATGAAATTGTTTGAACATTTCCTCCATTCTAGGAACTCTTCTTCTCAGGGGCATCTTTTCAAAATACAACCTCTACTACTTGCTATCCACACACACTATGGAAATAAAATTTCCTTTTCTCACAACTCCAATGTCTCATTTAGCCCTCTATAATTGTAGGACTCCTTTTCACAGCAGCAAATACCTTCTCAAGCCCTCTAAGACAATATTTTAGCACTTCAAATTCTCTACAATATATCTCCTCCCAGTAAGAAATCCTTTCTCTGATACCACTTGATGCAATCAAGACCATGGGGTATTACCAAACTACCCAGTCATGCAGCCAATACCACACAACAGAAGCACAGATTCATATAACAACACACAAATCTGAAACTACCTTTATTAATAGTAAAATCATTAATTTTATTAGGAATTACTACACCAACAATTACAAACTCATTGGCCTTCCCAAGCTTCAGCATAAAGCTTTATAATTCATAGCTCAATCAGTTATGTACATACAACACAAAATTGCTTCCCAAAGCTCATCCTCATTCTTCTTCTAGAAGTCATTACCTTCAACCATTGACACGGTCTTCTTGATCTCAAGTTGCTCAACATGCTTTGCAATATAGAGATCCCCTTCCACCATTCAAACCCCACACTTCATTCCTATATCAAATGGATCCTCCCAACCATATCCAGGGAACCCCAATCTATAGCAACAATCTTACATCTGTTCAAAGAGGAACCCCCCTCATCAATAAGAATGATAATTGCCTTTTATTCTTCATGAGTGGAAGTTAAATAGTTGGGGATTTATTCAATCATGAACTGAATAGACAGGTATCCAAATAACCACTTGACATTTCAAATTTACCAAACAAATTAATGATAACACTGTTTGATTATTAAAATAAACACCTTTTGATAAAATCCCATTTTTAAGAGTCCATCAGTAGTTTATCTCTTCACAAACCATTCATGTCTTCCTCAGTGTTCTTTCAAGTTTGGGAACTTAGACATTCCTCGACACACTAGTATAAGAACATTCTTGGCAAAAGTGGCACTTTGTGGACTGAAGATTTCACCGACACATTTTATCAGTGAATTATTTGGTTCGCAAACTAAAAAGTTTGTTGATACAATGCATCAAGTCTTCTTATTGGAAAAACTTACCTATCACAAACTCTTTGTTGGCATATTGACTGATTTTGAAAACTTATCGTCACTCCAAACTTTCCTTCCATTGGCCATATCCCTAATCAGTGAACTAAGAAAACTTTAAACTCCAATTTTTATAGCCTTTATCAGAAAAATGGTTTATTGATGAACCTAAGGGTTTGCAAACCATCAAAGATACTGATATCACACTAGAACATTCAGTCTTTCTATCAACGAATTGGCCATTCCTCAAACTTTGTAAATTCATCCTTTAAATCAATGCAATCAATGAACTTTGCAAATTTTGAACTTTCCTTCCAAAGCTTTTCAGTGATATTTCTTGTCAAAAAACCTAACCATTAGCAAAACACTAGATCAACAAACTAAATAGTTCACAAACTTGAAACTTGGCCAACCAAAGGCTCCCCCTCAGCAAACTTGGAGAAATACAAACTTGCCTTTAATGCTAGTCGGTGAAATTGTCCATCAACGAACTAAGATATCAGCAAACTGTTGGATCGATGAACTAAGTTGTTCGTGAATTGTAAAATTAGCTGACTTGTTCTAACTTAGCCATTTTTCATCCAAACTTCACCAAATTCAAATTGGAGATACGCAATTAGCTCTTTGACAAGATGATGCCCTAAAATTGGCCAAATTAATTTGAATTTGCCTCCTAAATCAAAAGACCCAAACCAACACAAAAGAAGACAAAGTACAACTAAAACTGAACTAAAACCGAAACTGAAAACCTAAAATATTTTTTATTGATGTTGATTGCTCATGGACCTAGATGCTCCTGCATCCATTAATGAAGTAATATTGCACTATTTCCTCTAACATTTCTGATAACCATCATATGGTGCACTAGTCGTTGATCCTTCACCTTGATCCAATAGTTTAGAAGATGTTGGGCATAGGAGCTTGAATGTTGCATACCAATCTCATGTTGGCACTAAAGTTTGTATTGTTACGCCATGTTTTGTATGGTTGTGCCTTCTTCCAAATTCTTGTGACATGATTATCATCATGGAGGCTACTTTTTGATTGGTGTGGCACTACATTTGGTTTAACCATGGTTAGAGATTTCCTTGGTATGATGAAAATGTTGAATGATGGTGTTGGATTTGTATGTTGGCCACTATATATTCATCTATTAGCTTTCTTTCTTGACATTGCACCTGGAAATCCTTCGTGGTTAGGTATTGGAATTTGAAATGGATTCATACTACTGTGGTTGCCTCCCTTTGAAATGGGTTGTGCAATGATTATAAAATCCGCACCATTATCTGTTGCCTTATGTTTTGAAAATGTCAAGTGCTAGAATTCAATTACATAACACATCACCAGATGTGCTTGTGATAAGAATCATAGTGTTGTGCATCACCTTGAAATTATTGTTTATTATTTATTGTGCTTCTACTTGACATGGATGTGCACTAGATATATGTTGTATGTCATCTATACGATGCATTGAAGTTGACTAAAGATTGTGCCATGTTGGAGTTTATATGCTCTGCTTTATGATGCTTTTCAATGCAAGCCACCACTCTTAAGATGCAATTATCCCATTCTCATTCATGCTTGGTGTTCTATCTTGTTTGGCCTTATGCCAAGCTATGCAAGTTGCACCCATCTCTACTACTGGAGCTAGTATCATGTCATGTTGTGTCTATATTATTGAGTGTTATTATTTCTAGGATGGGGCTATTTTCTCATTTTGCTGTTGTATTTTAGTTTATTGCCTTGCGCAATACTTCAAGAGGCTCAATTCATGTTTCATATGCATTTCCATGTTAGTATATCTACTACGATTGACCCTTTAGTTCTAGTATTAGATTCCACCTATGCTCATGAGTAATTAAAATGTCAGGAAGCTTCATGCTTGAAACATAATATTCATTGCTATTATCATTGTTATGTGCTAATTGGACTTCTTTTGAAAGGTCAGGGGCCTAAAGGTTCATGTCATTTAACCTTAGTACTAATATGACCCAGAGTTGCAAGAAACCATAAGCTAGACCACACTGCTCCATTGCATCTCTTCTTCTATAGTGAGGTGAAAGTTTTTAAAATGGTGTGAATTTATGCACAACATTATTAGTGGCTCTTAGGGGAGTGTGTTTACACATGTCAAACTCCAGATCAATTGCCTTAACTCCATTAGGCATCAGAGTTAAGAATTTTGAGACTACAAATAACTGAGACCAGATTTGATGAAAAAACATTAATATCATGGGTATCAATGAGAGTAACTGGCATGAATATTTCATGAATCCCACATCTAAAAACATTTGCAACCAAACACTAGCATTCTGAACCCATATTGATGCAAATATGCCATACACAAATGTGGAAGCTTGACATGGAACTCTACAAACTACCTTTGATTGACCAACCATTGAGCATTGTGACAAGCATCTAACTACCACTATTGCTACCAATGTGCTTTATTAAAAACAAACTCAAACTAAAATATGAAAACCAATGCTGCAAAGTATAGCTTATTTCTAAAATATTGAAATCTAACTATCATGTGTAAATAAAAATATGGGAACATGCCCATTTATACGAGTTGGAAAATACCTTTTATGTTTGATGATCTTACTCCATATGATCAATTTTGGACTGACAATAGGCCAAATAAATTGCATAAAGAAGTATTGTTATCACCTAGGATTGTACCCGTGACACAAAGTTGGAAAGCTCAACAATCCTGTGTAAAATTGGAATACTTTCAGGTTGTGGGTACCCTATGGTGAAAGTAGACCTCCAGATTATGGGCTAGTTCCCTTCTGATTCTCTAATAAACTAATGACTTTGCAGGAAAAGGGTTTTAAAATACTTGTTAATAAGAATACTAAAACTATATCTAAATGTGTGGTGATGCACCTATATAATGATAAAACTTGTAGAATGATTCACAACTATCTCTGAGAACACTATTCACACAATTCAGAGATGATGACTTAATCACAAAAGTGTTTCTAAAGCAAGCCAAACAGTTTGTTCTTTTAAGAGGAAAATAAATTTTCACAGTTTCAAGACTAAAAAGAAAATAAGCACAACTTAAGACCTGCGATGGATGCACAATAATTAATGAGACAAAATTAAAGGTTTCAATGATTAAAACACAATAATATCATCAAATCATTCATGAAAGCACTTGCATTAATCTGAAAAGGCAAATTTGATGTATTCTAAATGGAAATAGAAGGAAAAGCACTGTACAAGACCAAAAATGAACCTGTAACCTATTGTACTGTATAGATCTGAAAATAAATTACAAACAAACTCTACCTCTCTGAAATATGTAAGAGAGAATAGAATGCAAGAACTGCAAAAACATAATTTTTTCTCCAATATATAACCTGCTCTCAAAAAGACCTAAAAGGTCAACTACAATCAACTGCCTCTAAAAATAACATCTCCTAGACTGATCCACGAGAAAGCATAAAAATTCCTAAAAAATAGGGTCATAACTGTAGGAAAAGGAGCAAAAATAGCTCCATATTGTCCCTCACACTCAGTTTGACCAAGTGGTACACCAAACTCCCTCTAGTTTGACTAAAAATATGTAAAATGCTCCAAAATAGCTCAGTTAACTCAATCTCCTAATTTTGCATGATTTAGGCATGAGGAAACACTGTGAACAAGTAATAAAGTAATCAATAAAGACTTACTTTACTAGTTGTTATAAATTTGTTTATCTTTGACTTTTTAACAACTTTGTGAAAAATAATAAAGTAATTTATAATTGCAATACTTTACTATTTGTTTACATTGGTTTATCATCTTCTAAGTCATGCAAAGTGAGGGTAATATTTTCAAAAGGTTTTTCAAAATAATAACTCCTTATAACTCCCCTTTGACTTGCATATTTAACTCATGCATCCTATGATAATGCCAATGAAAACACATCCTCCATATATGCAAAAGTCAAAAAACCTTCTCATATGTGTGATATGATTAAATAAAATCATAAATCAAACCCTTATATCTCCCATGCCATGTCGCATTACACTACCTTAAGTCTCGTTCAAAACACCTTATGACTCCCATGATATCACATACATTACCCTTTCATTATTGTTTTCTTGTCATGATGTCATTTCTCATGCATATACATATGGTATCTCCTTGCATTATTAACTTGTTTGACTTGAACACCTCACAACCTTAAGAAAAACAAAGTAAAAGATAATAGCTCCACAACCTCCCTTTGCATCATTAGGTGCTATGATTCTAAAGTCTTGACCTCGGGCATTTGATTTGGAAATGATATAAAATAAAATCAAAAATATGACAAAGCCCACGTTAGGGCATTTTGAACAAAAAGAGTTTTTGACCCTAAAAAGTTATCATTATGCATTCTTGCTCCTCATAGTTTCTATCTACCGTGTCGCCATGGAATAGGGTTTGAAACCCTCGCAGAAGATTTCCAGGATGCCATGGTGATTGTTGAGGTCTGCAGGCTATTTGCTTCGGGCCAAAGCTCTTTCTCTCGCCTCTGTGAGTGTTCCATCTCTACTTTTTTTCTGATTTTATTGAGCAAAACTAGAATAAACTCTATATTTTCTTCTTGCTATCATGAGGTTTTGATAATACAAAGGTAGGAAATCTTGCTCAGCCTTCATTATTTGCCTGCACCTATATCATGTTGTCGTAGCTTTGCTAAGATGGCATGCTTTGATTTGGCTCGTGCCTCAGCTAGTGCTTGATTCCATGCTATGTTTATAATGATGTGGTTGTGTCTTTGGTTGGACTGGCTCGTGCCTTTCTTGATCTTCATTTGCTGAGATTCTATTACTGATGCTTTGAATCTATTATCTCTGGTGTTCATTAAATGACTACGTTGATCATAATACTACACCATAATGATGATATGCGGATTGTTGATTGTCAAGAACACTGAGAGGGGGGGGGTGAATCAGTGTTCTCTAAACTTTTTCTTTTAATCATTTCCCAAAATTAATTAAACAAGAGCACAACATGCAAATGAATAATAACCATAGAAGCATGACACATGGACACCAAGATTTTTATGTGGAAAATCCTAAGAGGGAAAAACCACAGAGAGGATTAGCTCTCAAATATATATTTCAATCTTTACAAATAATGATGTTCAGGCTTGGTCACTCCACGGGCCTAGAACATGCTGGCTCACTGCCATGAAGTACAACTAGGTCTAGTAGGCTCATTGCATCAACCCTAAACCTAGAAAGATTACAATGAGGGTTGTTAAACCCTAATGCCTATTAAACCCTGAGGGCTGTTAAACCCTACTGGAGGCTCACTGCCTTGATGAAGAAAGGCTCACTGCCAAATACAAATTAAATAGTATATGAAAAGAAATACTGCATAAGCATCTGTCAACATGCCAAGGTGTAGCAACTAAATTCTGAATCCCAAGTCTTCATCATCACTGATCTATATCACTACTCTACTATTTGCATATTCTCATCAATCCACTACACACACACTCCCTCAACTGAAATTCATCGCTCTTATATATCTGCATCATGATTTGATCCATAATCAGGTTGGCATACAAGAAGTGAAATGTGTACATAGAAAGATGTAGCTTATCAGCTCAATCCAATGCACTATATTTTATGTGGACCCAAATCTTTTCCCAAATGTGTTCATATAGGTCAGCTCTAATCATTCAATTACTTAAATAGATCCTTCACACAATATCTCTTCTTCGTACAATGATTTATCATACTAGTCGGCATGTTCCTTAGGAGCATGCTTAACAGGTTCTTCTATAGACTTACTATTGGCAAGAGACACATTGGAGCTTCTTGATTGTTGTCATTGATGGAAACAAAGGTTATCCCACACATCCGCAATGCATGATAGGTCCTCACTGGAAGTCAGATTGAAGAAGTGTTGAGGTCCGGTAAGCAAGAACAGAGCAGTCAGTAAGGTCCGACATACAGGTCTAGATCTCTCAGTAGAAGTATCTCAGTGAAGTGCGGATTTGGGGAAGTCAAGAGGAGTATCTTGACTGATAGATTCCAAGGTTTGAGCCTCCGGTGCGGAAAGGATAAAGAGATGTGAATGCTTGAGTGTCAGGTTCCCAAGTGACAGTGTGAACAGAGGAAGAACTGACTGGCAGAACATCAGACATTATTCTGGATGTGTTACTGATGTTGGTAAAGGTTATGAAGGCATAAATTATGTTTGTCCAACATGATTGATGATTTCCACAAGTATATCCTTGATCCGCATTACTTGGTAAGCAAGGATTCAACCGACAGATCAGAGTTTAGGTAAAATATTGACTATTCTGGGTGCCGACTAGAAAGGTGATGAAATCACTTGTGCAGATATATATACAAGATAGATTTAGTTATAAGACATGTTGTGGTTGTAAGTAATGTGTGAAGAAAAGTAGTAGAACCAAATAAAAGTAGAAAGGAAGATCCAGTATGTGAAAGAAGAGCAGCATAAAAGAAGAAGAAAGATGAAGTGCAGCAGATCAGTATACAGAGCCTAACCGGAACTGAACTCCAACATATGTTGATGCTCCTTATTAGTTCAAGTATTGTATTACACTCTTTATAAATTGTAGATAGTGTGTCTCTTGTAGGCAGTGTGCCTCTTGTGAGCAGTGTGCTCGGGCAGTGAGCCCTAATTGGCAAGTACCATCTTGTACTTCCATTCTTCTAATAGAGAATACAATCTTGGGTTAATCACCCTATGGTTTTCTCCCTTAACAGGGTTTCCACATCAAAAATATTGTGTCATGTGTATTTCTATTTCATGGTTATGTTTGCTTGTTTGAATTGATGATGCACTAATCACTAAGAAAGTTCAGAAAGCTGAAATAATTAAGATAATTGATTCACTCCCCCCCCTCTCAGTTATCAACAATTGGTATCAGAGTTAAGTTCCTCCTAAATAGAGTCTAACAGCTTGAGGAAGATCTGGGAATCCAAATGGATGCATATGGTTTAAGGGAACAACTCAAGACTGCCCTTGATGATCTTGAGCAGTCAAACTCTGAAGTCAATGAATTAAAGGAAAGACTCAAACAGGCTAATGATTTCATGAGAGAACTAAAAGACAAATTAAGTCTCTCTATGAAAAAGAGAAAGGAGCTACTTCAGCAATTGGCAAGTCAAGGTGAAGCAAATGATGCAAATGAAGATCTAAAGGAGAAAACCAAGTTATGTGAAAAGCTATCAAAAGAAATCATTATGGTAAGACATGAAATGGAATCAGGAGTTATAAAGTTTACCCAAGAGATTGAAGAGAAAAGAAAACCTGAAGATAATCTAAAACAATCTCTCAAGGAGAAATCAGAAGATTGCCACAAGATGGATAGAATTATCAGACATCTTGAATCTGATCTTGAAGATGCTAAAGATAATGAAGAAAAACTTGAGGATCAAATTGTCTCTCTCAAAAGGGATCTTCAAACAGCAAATGAATATAAAGAGAAATTCAAGATAAGTTCTACCCAACTTGAAGTTCTTCTTCAAAGCCAAAAGAGGGTAGATGACAAGTGTGGTTTGGGATATGAGAAAGGAGAAAGCTCTGGATCTGGTCAGAAGAATTTTAGATTAGAAAATCTAAGGAACAGGCCTAGAAGTCCTCCGGTAAGGCAGCCTAATGCTCAAAGATATCCATCCTTCAATGGATACTACCACAACTACAATAACTTTGGTCATAAAGCTAATCAGTGCAGAAGGAGAATGAATCAGACTAATACATCCTTCTCTAGACAGTGCTTCAACTATAAAAGGTATGGTCACAAATCTCATGAATGCAGAAATATGCAAATGAATAATTCATTCAATGGTAGATGCTTTGCATGCAATAGAATGGGTCATATGGCTAATCAATGCAGATCAAGAGGATATCAATCAAATGTGCAAAGAAATGTTGTTTGCCAAATTTGCAATAGATCCGGTCATATAGCAAAATTCTGTAGAAGCAAGAATCAGGATAAAAGAGGTCCGGTATATTATAATCAGAATCAAGATAAGGGAAAACAAAAAGTAAATGTGGATGAAGTTCAAAGTGAGATGAACAAGATTTGGGTGAAGAAAAGTACAAAGAATGTAGGGGATGGATCCGCACCAGACTCTGGTGCTGATATTCCTTCCAGAAATTAAAAAGTGAGCTCTGGCTCAGGGGGAGACACAAAGAAAACCTTGTTCCCCCAGCCAGTCAATTGGTATCAGAACTGGCACAAGGAGAGCTGCAGATTAAAAGGGGTCATACAAGAAACATCTAAAAGGGATATGGTAAAGATTTGAGAGATCCGTAAGAAGATTTGAAGAATCTAATCCTACCAGAATTAATCCGGTAAAATAGTCTTCTGGTAAAAATAGATTCCTTACAAGTTTGGTCTGGTATGATTCAAACTATGGTGTCTTGATTTGCAAATAGATCAAATGACTAATGAAAGGAAGATAGATTATCACTACTCTCCTAGAATAACTTTGAAATCTGTCTCAGTGATCCGGAAAGGTTTTGTCTCTGAATAAGACAAATAAGGCAAACTGGAATGAATTAGGTTGCGCATTTATTGTAGAATGAAAATTAGGGCTTCTCCGAAATAAAAGAGATCATTCGCTCATCATTTGTACACTCACATTTGAAGAAAAGAGAAAAGGAGCTCTGCAACTACTTCTCCCAAAGATCAAGATGATTCTTCATACAACTCAATCTGGATTTCATCATGTGTGCCCTAAACAGCGTAAAAGGTATTCTTTGTTCTTGATATCTCTTAGTAAGATTCCTTGATGATGGCTACTCCGAATATAGTAAAGATTTCTGATAGACCTCACCCCATATTTAAGAAGCATCCATACAAATCCTTGGAGGTAGATCCCCTAGGAGCCTTCTCTAGTGTTCCGCATGGTGTTTTGCACATAGAAGATATTAGGGTTTACATACACACAAATGTTGAAGAGTTTGGGGAATTCAAACTAAGAGATATCTATCACAAACAATTGATAGACGATGCTTTTGAGCTTAAACCAGAATATAAGGGCATCCAGGAGAAACATTTTGATCAGTTCATTCATTTCCCTTGCTTTGAAGAAGATGAATGGGTCCAGTATGTGTTGAGTAGGGTACATGACAACTTTCTATGGCTTAACAAACCTTGCAAAATCACCAAGGAAGCAATTAGGGCAGTAACTGGTTTACACTCCTCCGAAGGAATACCTGTCCTCAAATCTGTCAAAAACAAGATTGTAACTGAGGCCACCGGATCAAAATTTGATAAGAGGGCAATGACCATTGAAGATATTACTGACCCGGATATCAAGTTTGCATCTATGATAATAGGATACAAGATATATCACTCCAGTAGGGAGAATTCAATATCCGGAACTGCAGTATACATTGCCTATGAGATGCTGAGAAAGAATGCAGAATATGATCTTTGTGAACTTCTTTTGAGCCAATTAATGGAAAACATATAGAAGATCAAAAAGGACAAGAAGAACTCCTTTAAATATGGTGGACTAATAATATGCCTATTTTTCTACTTCATGAATGAGCTGCCCGGATCAAATGGATGGGTATGGTAAAATGACAAACCGGTAGCAATTCAGATCAGAGATTACTTGCATGAACTTGGGGATGCTAAAGCAAGAACTACAGCCCTGTGGGGATATTTCAAGAATTTTCAGAACATGATGCAAGCAAGAGAAAGGATTCCCCAATCTCTTGTTGAGAAATACAAAGACACAGTATGTTTTATGGTAGAGACTAATCAGTGCCTAATGGAGGCAGTATAACCAAGAACTGTATGGATCATGCCCATGGGGTATGAAGTTGATGAACAAATTGTAGAGCTGCATGTTCAACACATGCTAAGTCAGCCAAAGGATCCAAAGGTAGAAAGGTTTGGAACCTTTGAGGAGCTGAGTGTAAAGATTCATGTGGAACTCAGACAACCAGAGATCAAGAGGAAGGTAAGAAAAGAAGTTGAAGATGTTGCAAAAGGCTTGGGCATATCAAAGGAGGCACTTGATGCCATCAGGGAAAAGATGGAAAGGGATGAGGAAGAGAAGAAGAAGGCAGAAAAGAAAAATGAGGAAAGGGCTCCAACAAAACCTTCCACCCGGACCAGATCATCAAAGAGATCTGCACCTACCACTGCCAAAGGCTCAAGGACATCAGAACCAGAAGCACAATCATCCGGCAAAGGAGAGAAAAGAACAAAGACAAAAGATACAAGAGCTTATGCCAGTCAAAGGGATGAAGAGGAGACTAAATCTGATGAAGAAATCAGGAAAATGAAGAAAACATCCGGTCAACCCTCTACCGGACAGAAGGAAGAAGAAAAGACAGAGGAATATGTTGAAAAACCCACTCTTCACATTGATGAAATAATCAAATCAGTCACAGTGGATGAAAATCTTCAGCCAATGGTTGAGTTCTATGATGATTATGGTGAAGCAGATTAGAAGATATTGCAAGATGCCACAGTCAGGTACCTAAATATCTACAACAAAGCATTCATTGAAATTATATCTCTGATCCCCAAAAGCTTGGAGAAGGAACTAGAAATAAGAAAGAACAATACCCAAGCCAAAGACCTAGAAATCTGGGAATAGATAGCAATTCAGCTATATCCTTCAATCGACCCCAAGACAATGAATATGGTATTCAAAGATTGTAAGGATGAGTTCAGAAGCAAAGCAAGGATGAATCAACTTATGCTTGGTGAGGCTGACAAGGTAGCCAAGGACACAGAAGAGATCCTCTGGAAGGCCTTCAAAAGATTTAATCTTCCTATTAAAGAGGACTTGGGTACTGATCCCTCGACTACAAGTGTTGCAGAAGAATCTACTAAGAAAATGATAGAAGAGGTGGGCCTTGAACAGACTAACATTTCTCCTTCGGTTTCCCCTACAGCCTCCGGATCTAAAGGAGAAGAAAGAATATAGGAGAAAGAAGTAGAGGTGAAGGAAAAAGAAGATGACAGTACCAAGGCTGCAGAAGGAGAGAAGACTTCAACAGAGAAGACCACAACTGCTAGTGGTAAGAATGTAGAAGGAGAGAAAGCTTCAAGAGACAGCTCTAAGAATGCAGAAGAGAAGAAACATCTGTCTCCGGCAAGAGACACTGCAAAAATTGTCCAAGAATTCTTGAACAAAGAAACAATGGAGATTGATGAACCGGAGCTTCTACAAGAACCATTTAATTTTGATTCTCTTTCTCCGGTACAGACAATGAAGATTGCTTCATTTGCTAATGCAAAGGTTAAAGAAAAACTCCTAAAGTCTCACATGGAAGACTGTGAGTTGATAGAAGCTGCTTCTGAAATGATTGAAAAGATTATGCCATCATTTCAGAAGGATCCCACAGCCTCCACTTCTGGTAATCTCAAAACTCTAGTCAACAGTGTTAGCACATGTTTTGATTCTCTAGAGAAGTCAGCTGAAGAAAAGGTCCGGAAGGAGTTTTTGGATAAGAGATTCTCCGAAGTACAGGGTCTGATAACAAATGATAGGAGAGTTATGGATATTGGGATAAAGAGCTTGGAAAATGCTCTTAAAGATGGCAGAAATATGTACAAATTTTGCTTATCTTGGCCCACAGTGACCAAAGATATTAAGAGGAAAGTAAAAGAACAAGAGGATAAACTATTAAGTCTGTCTCAAAGTTTTGATCCTCTCTCATCCTCCATAGTAAATCAAGAGTGTCAAACTATTGCAATCACAAATGCAATAAAGAATTTTGAGAAGGAAAGGAAGAACATAATTAGCTGGATGGGTGAACTTAGAAGGATCGTTATCCCTAAGTTAGAGGCCATGCATGAGGCCTTAAGTGATGCTCAGACTACCGCCCAAACCAATGATCTGACAGATCTTAAGAGGGCAGAAGCTTTTGCGTTCCTGTTGAGCGGTCATATTTCAATTTTGGACAGAATGAAGCAAAGTTGGGCTACAGAATTTATTCAATTGAAGACAACTTTTGCAGACATACTTCAGTATATGTAAGTATGCCATATGTATATACTTATGCGACTAAGTATAGTTGAAATTCTTGAAAGTTTTGATATGCGGACCCTACCCTTTGCTATTGATGTCAAAGGGGGAGTGAAGGGTAGTGAAAATGAGGAATCCAACTAAGGGGGAGCTTCGAAGAATGTATATAAAAATAGAGCATCAACCAAGGGGGAGCATAGTGTAAACACTTAGTCATTTTCACTAAGTGTTGCCATCAATGCCAAAGGGGGAGATTGTTGGCAAGAGACACATTGGAGTTTCTTGATTGTTGTCATTGATGGCAACAAAGGTTATCCCACACATCCGCAATGCATGATAAGTCCTCACCGGAAGTAAGATTGAAGAAGTGTTGAGGTCTGGTAAGCAAGAACAGAGCAGTCAATAAAGTCTGACAGACAGGTCCGGATCTCTTAGTAGAAGTATCTCAGTGAAGTACAGATTTGGGGAAGTCAAGAGGAGTATCTTGACTAATAGATTCCAAGGTTTGAGCCTCCGATGTGGAAAGGATAAAGAGATGTGAATGCTTGAGTATCGGGTTCCCAAGTGACAGTGTGAACAAAGGAAGAACTGACTGGCAGAACATCAAACATTATTCTGGATGTGTTACTGATGTTGGTAAAGGTTATGAAGGCATAAATTATGTTTGGCCAACATGATTGATGATTTCCACAAGTATATCCTTGATCCGCATTACTTGGTAAGCAAGGATTCAGCCGACAGATCAGAGTTTAGGTAAAATATTGACTATTTCGGGGGCCGACTAGAAAGGTGATGAAATCACTTGTGCAGATATATATACAAGATAGATTTAGTTATGAGACATGTTGTGGTTGTAAGTAATGTGCGAAGAAAAGCAGTAGAACCGAATAAAAGCAGAAAGGAAGATCCAGTATGTGAAAGAAGAGCAGCATAAAAGAAGAAGAAAGATGAAGTGCAGCAGATCAGTATATAGAGCCTAACCGGAACTGAACTCCAGCATATGTTGATGCTCCTTATCAGTTCAAGTATTGTATTACACTCTTTATAAATTGTAGATAGTGTGTCTCTTATAGGCAGTGTGCCTCTTGTGAGCAGTGTGCTCGGGCAGTGAGCCCTAATTGGCAAGTGCCATCTTGTACTTCCATTCTTCTAACAAAGAATACAATCTTGGGTTAATCACCCCGTGGTTTTCTCCCTTAACAGGGTTTCCACATCAAAAATATTGTGTCATGTGTATTTCTATTTCATGGTTATGTTTGCTTGTTTGAATTGATGCTGCACTAATCACTAAGAAAGTTCAGAAAGCTGAAATAATTAAGATAACTGATTCACCCCCCCTCTCGGTTATCAACACTTACAACTTTTACTGTGGAACACAAAATACTTCCAAAATCATATCAAGGACTCTTCACACATTCCCAATCTTACCCTTAGAACCACAGGGCATGATATCATCTTGCGAGAGAATGCAGATCATCAGAACTTAGACTCTGCCTCTGTCAAACATTGTACTGATACTCAGCAGCTTGTAACTATCTTTCCAGTGAACCACAAATCTCACAACTCTAGAATTAGACACATCATACAAGTGTTTACAACACCTTAAAATAGCATAACAAAATACTCACCTGCAGAGGAATGTGGACCATTACAATGTGCCCTATTCATTGTCTCTGCTATACCTCTACTCACTTGGACTTAGATAATTCTTCCAAATGACTTCTGGAGGAAGTCGGGACTTAATCTTTGGAGCATAACACCATCAAACAATTAAGAGAATCATAGTTGAACCACATTTCCAAATCATCATCTGCGGAAGCATACTAACCCACTTACTATCCTCTACTTTGTAACTACCCATACTTAGCCATTTCTGCCAGTCGAACCTAAATTCCAATGTGATCTTCCAGAGTTATGTCTTCCTATCATGTTGATAAGATCTCTGAGCCTTATTGCCATCAATGACAACATACAAGTCCATACCAGAGCAGTGTCTCTTGCCAACAATGCGGCACCATCTTCATTATAGTTGAGAACCTCTGTGGCATTGCCCTTGAGGGATAACGCCATTTGTTTGTTTCCCCCAATCTATTTTCTAGACTCATGAGCTTGAGCCTCCTAAAGGTTGTGTGATGCTTGATGTTGGGCAATTTTTTTTAGATAGCCTCTATGTTATGGAATCTTTCCAAGAGAAACAACAAGAGAATATTTAATGTCCATCAAAGAAGTGTTTCTGTTATGATCTAAAATAGGATTTTGCTGACAAAACAAAGCCATTGCAATAGAATTTATTTGGGTTAAGCATGTAGACTTTTGATCTTGTAAGACAATGTATGTAGTCCAAGCACTTCCGACATCCTTTAGATGATCGAGTAAACCAGGGATTTCAATCCAACTCCTAAGACCTAAGCTTGTGGATTGACTTGAGAGAGAATTGCTAGCTCTTGAAACTGGTGATAAGGGTTCTACTTTCTCATCCACTTTAAGTGTGCAATAATCAATAATTTCTGCATAAGAGAAACCAAGTGGATCTAACAAGTTTAGCTCCTGTGGGTGATCATAGCACCCTGATGGTGATAAACTATTTGGCAAGCCATTATGTGTCAGGGGAGCACATTGAGACATGTGCAAAGTATAAAGCTGTATAGATTCCTTATGCACATAAAATATCTCCACAATCTCTTCCCCATCACCTGAACTATCACTTCTTGCAGTAAGGTTAGAAATGGGTAATTCCACACAAAACTTGGATAAATAATCTATATAAGCAGAGTGGGCCTCAAATTCTACATGTGCCATATATATTGAACTATCTTGTGTACTGCCCACAATAAGTAAGCTTGCCTCTGAATCTCTTAATGTCCTATTAAAGTATAATTGGCATGGCCTTCTATCTGTAGATTTTTTTTTAACTTCACTGTTTCTATGCATTTCCATTTCCATTACCTTCTGTTGGAACTAAACAAGAAGAAACAAAGAGAACCCAGAGCTTCAGTTCTCAAATTTTTGGACCTTGGAAAATGTTATCAATTGCCATTGATAATGTGGAAGTTCACATTTGAAAGTTTTTTCTTTCTATCCTACATTGTTGTTTCTTAAAGGTGGTCATGTTTCAGTACTTCTTGCCCTTAATTGATGAAGCCATCTTCTTTTCTAGACGTTTCTATTATGCTCCAAATGAAAACATAGCCATCTAAGCTTGCACTTGCTAAAAGGCCCACTTGATCACCACAAAATGTCATGTCAGTAACTCTCTGTTGATGCCCTTGAAGAAGGCATTGTTGTCCTATTTTCCTATTATAGATGCAAATTGTCCCTGATTGAATGCAATAGCCAATATATTTCATATTTGCTGAAATTTGATTCCCAATCTTTAAAGTTTGATCTTGATGCTATAAAACTTTGCTTGGAAAAAGTACCAGTTTTGAATTGACTTTTACAGGAAGACAGTCATCAACATAATACACCACATGCTCTCCTGAAAGATAACAACCTTTGGTACTCTTGCTACCTAACATATTTTTAGATGAACAATATTGAACTGGTAGCTTCATAAAATGACCATAATGAGACTTTCATTCTCTGCTGCTCCATGGCATCTTGACTGTCCTTTAGTTGATAGCAAAGGTTGTCTTCTTGAATATTATCCTTCTATGGCTGCTTAATGAATTCAAAAGCAATTCTACATCCCATTCACAACAAAAAGTGGTAAAATACATGTTCTATTTGGTGTTCCATGATGCCTTTTTGGCTGTGATACTCTTGATGGGACTGTCCTGCCTTGATATTGATCTAATGTTGGTTGTTCTGCCTTGAAGGTTGTTTCATGATGTATTGGTTTTTCACTGACTTTCAATCAGAATATGCTTTTATTTATTGATCTGAAAGTCACTTTGCTTATCTTATATTCCCCTTAAGTTCAAGGGGCAGCATGTTGGGCTCAACCCTTATGAGAGCCACATTTTAATCCACATGCTTTCATATCATAAGAATAGTCTTCTGCAATAGAAATTTCACCTATACCTGCACAGTGAACAAACATGTTAGATATAAAACATACCTTTGATTATATGATATGATGCTTCTTGTGTGGATTTATCTTTCTCTCTGATATGGCACTTGAATCTGCTTATTCAACTATCTCTTATGATCCTCTTTTTGCATAATCTGATCATTAATGATTGTTGCTCCATAAAAGTAAGTTGTACTTTTGTTGACTTGATTATGTGTATGAAAAATTTTGGAACCCAGATCTCTAACAAAAAAATCTTTGCAGGTATTATGGAGCTTGATAGATGGAGGGAGCTGAAGATCAACTCAAACTCAGGATTCGTCATTCACAGGCAATGACGGGTCCCTCTACTTTTCTTATGCATTTTTATTTCTTCAAAAGTAAAATTTACTTTTATGTAGTATATTCCAGTCACTCCCACGGCTTGTGTGGGACATATTTAAACACTTGTTTGAATATAATCAGTTATTTTACTTTATGTAATGACTTATGTATATTTTACTTTCTAAATCAAATACATAGCATAAAACAACTGAAACTCATTTAAATCACATGTTTAAACATGATGAATGAATGACAGTTTATAAATACTTCTTTCTTGAAACTGCACTAAAATGTACTGAATAATTAGCAACATCATAACTAAAATATGAAGTCAATTTAAAACCTGTCATTCTTTGAATGTCTACTTGCCGCTTTAGGGCATTTAACTTACTAGGATAGTTTGACAGCCTAGCTTGAGTTGTCACATGATCCTGATAAGTGATCTTATATCATTCTTTTGTCAAGACATTGAACATTAACTAGATGATCATGCACATAAAAAAATTTCTTTACCCCCTTTCCAACAACTGTTGTCTAGGCCTCACTAAATTAGGTTGCAAACATAATTTAGTAACAAGTATAACAAAAACTTGTAACTTTTTGCCTCTCTACACTCTAAAATCTTCTCTTTCCATTTGTAATTCCATTCATGTTGATTTACATATTGCTCTTCATTTGGCAAAGGTTGGGAAGGGAACACCGAGCATCAGAGCTCATGGTCTTACTTGCATTTGGAGATGATTTGTATCTTGAAACCATTAGTGACTTCATTGGTATGTTCCTCCTTATTCTTGTGATTCACAAAAGAGTTGAATATTTTCTTGAAGGTGACAGAGCTACCCATGATTGTCTTGAATCTAATTGTAATCTCTTCCTAGATAAAGAATGGAGTGTCATCGTTTTCCATATGCAACTCTTCACTACTACAAATGTTCTTTGATGTGTCACAATAATGGGGCTTTAAGTGCATCTAATGATCCCCCTTGAGAAGGAGAGAATACTCATCCTTGAGAATAGAAAATAGATCAACCTCTTCTTCAAAAACTGCACATACCTCGCTTATGCTTTCTTCACGATCATCTAAACTTTGAAAATAATCCATGCACTTGGTCAATGGTGAAATCTCCTTAGAAGTTGATATCCCTGTTAGATAAGTGAGAACAAATATGTATTGTATGTTCTTCATCATGCCCAATCTTCACTATGTCATCTTCTACCAAATGTGGGATCTCATCAAACAAACTTGCAACCACTCTTTTTAGCTTCTGTTATAATTTTCTTCACAATTTCTTCTTATGGATGAGATAAGTATTTTTATCATTCTTTTGCAAGTACTTTTCAACTTCAAAATTAGTCAAGGAACCATCATCATCAGAATATTCATCATCCTCTTCTTCATTTGATCTGATCTCTATTGGATATTCCACAAGTTGTCTATGTAACTAAATATTCTCACCATGCAAGCTTTGCATTCTACTCTTTTTGATCTCATCAAAGGCATGAGAATAAGCCTCAAATGAACCATAATTCAAATGATTCAACATTGTACATGTATCCACATTTCCCACATGTGCCTGATGCTTATAATTAACTGAAAACACTAGATAAACAACAACCTCTTTCATTTGATGATGATCTTTCATACTTGAATTTTGATTACATTCGAGCCTTTGATTTCAAATTGACAAAAAACTTGATCTCATACTTACATAGGCTGAAATTTTGGTTTGAAACCACAGAAGCTTGAAAAGCACAATTTTTGAAATAATTGAGTATTTTTTTCTGCATGGGAAATGAGTTTATCATTGGGCTGAATGTATACATATTTATGTTCATGAGAGCTTTGAGGTATAAAATTTGGATCGGCCTAATACATGCTTTGATTTTTTAGCTCATGGAGCTCATGAGAGAAGGATTCTACAATCTTTTTCATTTCAATCATCTCCTTATGATCTATAAAATTAGAAGGGGGTGGGTGTAGTACAAACTTGCATTTGGTTGTATGTGATATCTTGGGATGAGATATTTTCATGAGGAATCAATGATTTCGAAGGCAAATAAGGTAATTTACCAACTTCTATGAGGCTCATATCAGCTATAATGGCTATATCATAGGATTGAGGCAAAGGTTCACTTCCTAAAGCTTGTATCATAATTCAAATTTTAGGATCTAAAGCCTTCAAAAAATATAAAAATGCAAATTCTGGAGGAGGTCTGACATAAACTTTTTTTTTTTCATACCTTGTTCAATCGTGCATTGAAATCATACAAGCACTCTACAAGGTATCTCTTTATTGTGATGAGATTTTGGACAAGAGAGCTAGTATCCATCTTCTCATGGAATTGATCAAAAAGTCTAGATCCCCAATTTGATTCCATCTTTTGATTGAACCAAGTTGTAGAGTTTTATTCTATTCCTATTTTTTGCCTCTAAGAGAGAATGCAAGTAATAAAAGAGCCACATTTTCAACTGTGATATGGAGAATATTACACAAATTTGGAATAGCTTGAATATGATCTACAGGGCAAACAAAGCCATCTCCGTGAAAATGAGGTAATGCTTTCAATGTTGCTTTAGGAAATTGATCACCTTGTTGCTATTGTAGAGGACCACTTGAATCCCAAGCCACAATGGTAAATTTCTTCTTGGAATATTGAGATTCTCATAAATATTGTGAGCTTCCATGATCTGTAATAGTAAAAATTTGAGATGAAATCACCAATAGAGTCACTAGATGTAAGATCCATGCTCCTATGAGCAAATAATTTTGTGATTTACCACCAAAATCACAAAATGTAGAACAAGGATCATGAATCCTTGACTAAAGTATCTAATTCAGAGTCCCACCAGGTGTGCCAAAAACTATTGATGTTCAAGTTTGCACCTGAATGTTGCACCTGCATGCAAACCTGCACCAACATGGGAAACCTCAAAAATGAGGGACATGGATTGCGAGATGAGCTCCATGGTTTTAAAAGATGGCTCTTCATAGGGTCTTCAATGAATTAATGTCAAATTTTAAGAAAAAAGAGTAAAGAAAATTAGAAAATAAATTCTAACTAATGTGGTGATATGCCAATTACATAACTTTCCTATTTGCATATGACTTATTACGCACAGGATTTGAAATTGTGAGACAAGATAAACATAGATATGACAATGAAAAGCGAAGTTCGCATAGTCATTAAGCTGCAAGAGTTTAGAGTGTTTTAGGTTTTCAATCAGAGGCTACAAATACAAGATTAAAAAATAGGAACAATTTTAATAAAGACCAAATTCATGGCATAGAATGACCATCTACCCTTCATTGGTGAATTGAAAATGAAGACGTGACAAGCCAGAAGACACAATCCATCAAATATTCGTTCAATTATGGTAAAATCAAACACAAAGGCCTTTAATCTATTACAAAAACTTCCTCTTTTCTTGAATCCCCACAATTAGTAATAATTTGTATCCAGAATAAATATATGGCTGAGAAGAGAAGGGAAAAGAAAATTAGGAAGATTTCCCCAATCTGCTCTCCTATTGCATGACAAACAGCTCTCTATATTAACTCCCTATTTACTGCCTTTAATTCTTCCTTAACTCCTCTTTTCACATGCAAAATTTCCTTCCCTGTTACATGGTTTCCACCACTAAGAGTTTTTTTTCTATTCACTTTGCCTTTCCCATGAGTATCATTTCATGTAGCTTTCTATTTAACGACATGCAAAAAAAAATCTTTCTCTTTAATTTATCATCACATGTAGCATGCATTCTATGATTTCTTTTTATTTAATGAAGTCTTACATCATCTCCTGTGAGTTTAAAAAGGCATGTTTTTTTATAAATAAAGATCACTTTATTAAACCATTGGGCCCACCTTCATTTTCAACACCTTCTCTTTTATCTTTTTTAAAAGATTTTAATAAAATATTTAAATGAGATTTTTAAATCTTTATCTTCATGGGAAATTAAAAAAAAGGTTTCATAATATAGTGTCCTTTCTTGCTGGGGTCCCACATGCAAGGCTAGATCAAAGGAGAAACCTCACAACTTCTATAACTTACATTCCCTAACAACTTCAAGAAAGTGCACTATTGGTTAAAGAAGTGTTGAGGTGGATTAATGAAGCGATCTCCCATTATTTTCTCTAACATTTTTTACAACAATCATATGGTGTGTTAGCCATCAATCCTTCACCTTGATCCAATGGTTTAAAACATTATGGGCATAGGATCTTGAATGTTCATACCAATCTCATGATGGGACTGAATTTTGTATTGTTATGCCATGTTTTTGTATGGTTGTGCCTTCTTCCAAATGCTTGTGACATGATTGTCTTCATAGAGGCTACTTGTTGATTGGTGTGGCACTGCATTTGATTTCACCATGGTTGGAGATTTCCTTGGTGTGTTGTTTTGGTAAACATATTTTGTTACCGCTTGTTTATTAATGACTCACCCAATTTTAGCAATAACAAAATGCACCAATTAGTTGGACAATTTTATAAATTTCCCTCTAAATGTTTTAGAAGGTACATCTCCCTTCATATTATTGAGTTTAAGGTTTACTGATGCACTTTTAACCTAAAAGTGGAAAAGGCATTTTCTACAAATATGAACTTTTAATTAACCACAACACACATCTGCATTGCAATCAAGGACTTCATTCACAACAATGATTTATTTGATTTTCCTCTAGACATACAAATGAAAGAAAACCAAAGATCAATCTTCGGTAATTGTACTACCACCTTTTCATCAAATTCTAACATAAGAAAGAAGACACTCCAATGGCAATAATTTTATAAAGAAGCAAGTTATCAATACTTCACACGGTGAAATGTAGATATTAGAATTCAATACACCATATATTCAACATATGAAGAATAGATGATAAATACTCAAAGAAACAATAGAATCACTGTCAATCTTCCTCTGATATTTATGAAATCAATCAACCACATACACCATATCAAATATCCCCCTTCCCCAAAATAAAATGTTTTGTGATCTAGTTTGAAAATCCAATTTTGCCAAAAAGATCCCTTCTCTTTTACTTATCCATTATATAGTAAAAGAGAAGAACTAACTTTCCCGTATAACTATTTATATAACCAACAATATCTAATAAAATAAAGTCCATGAGAAATTAAACGAGATAAAATCTTGAATAATAAAAGTTAATGATTTGACAAACTATGAAATTCAAAGACAGTTATGAAGATGTTTCGTTGTCTTCTTCATCCACCAAATCAAACTTTTATGGTCCATTTGCAGCCTTCTTTCCTGCTTCACTCCCTCCCCTTTGAGATGCATCTAATTTGGTCTGGAGAATCTTGAACTTGGCCAGAATTGAAATGAATGTTTTAATGTCAGGAATGCCAGTGATTGTCAGCCTTGTTCTCCACGTTTGCAATATGCTACAAACCTCTTTATTTTTCCTTCCCATTTCTATAATATTTTTCTTAAAATTGAATAAATAGGCTGACACATTACTTATTAGTTCCATAGGATTCCCTGTAGCATCTTCTTTCACCTTCAGTTGTTCAATAAACAAACCCTTAAAGGTTTGTTTAATGGCATACAACTCCAACATATTAGATTCATTGTCATCATAAAGGTCTACTCCTAAAGAACTGCAATCACTTCTAAGATCAAGTAAGTAAGATCTTTTTTTTTGCCAGGTTTTTCAAGTCAGTTATGCATTGTTTCTCCATTTACAACTTCCAGGCCATAGCAGTCAACCATTTTACTGATTCATTGTCTTCAGGTTTCTTAATGACCTTCTCTGCAACAAGGATACTAGAATCCAACTTATCCATAGCAGTAAGATTTATTTTATCCACATTCAACATAGCTTCATCCTTCTTGACTGTTTTCAAATCATTCAAAACTTTTGTCTATTTATTAGAAATTTTGACATACCAAGTAAAAGCATCATGAATAAAAATACCATTAACTATTATTTTCTCAACCCATTCCTCCATTACATTCACAATATATTTATATTTGTTTATCTGATCAAACACATATATAGCCACACCCTTAGGAATGCCAGTAGTAGCATCTAATGGAAGGGAATTAGTATCAACAATAAATTTAATGTATGAAGTTAAAATATCTACTTGATCCTCCAAGACTTCATTCTCCTTTTTCTTTTCCTCTAATCTGGTGGCTAAAATATCAACTGATAGCTTGGCATTATGAATGTCACCTTGCATAGAAGGTGGCCTCAAATCCACAGTGCTTACTTGAAAATCATCTGCATATATGTCTTTCATCTCTTTATCTACCATGGGTTCTACTATCTTCAAATATTGATGCTTCTAGACTGGATCTACCATTAATTTGGACATCCTTTTAGCTTTCTTTGGAGTAGACTCCAGCTTAAGCAATCTAGCTACTGCATCAAGTTTTGTATCAATAATCTGAGAATACTTCCTTTTGTTTCCAACCTCTATCCTCAACCAAGCTGGGGTGGTAGTCACTTTTTGAGAAACCTTATCAAATTTAGGAGTATTGTCCACTATTGGTTGTTGTTGGGGTGAAGAGGGAGTTTAGAATGATCCATCCTGGTAAATATGAGGAGAGGTTACATCCTATTTTGCATGTGATGTTGCCTCCTTATCCTCTTCATTTTTCAACCCCTACTGTTGTTGCCCTAATGTTTTATCTGCATGTGGATTCAAGCTCTTATTGGTCCTTTGTTTCTTCTTGGGCATCTACACACTATCCTCAACAGAAAATTTAGAATGTGTTTCTTGTTGAGGACCATCTGACCCATCCTGTCTTGCAGCTAGAAATAGTAACCCAGTATCTTGGCCAGTGGCATGGGTGCTAATGTTAGCAGTATCTGTAGATACCTGTTGTTAGGCCATAATTTTCTCCTTACGAGGAGAACCTGCATCATCATCACTCACCTTAGAATGTAGCCACATTTGAATTCTATGTAACACAAAATGTGACCTAGTCTTAAGATCTGTAATTTCATCTATCCACCAATCAACATCGGGTAAGGGTTTGGCACTTTCAACAACAAAGGCAGGGTCTGCCACATTATAGTAGTCATCAACTACATCAGGAATCTTCCAGCCAAGTCTATAAATTCTCATTTGATCTAAAGTCATCCTTGACCAATCTCTTCTTCTGACTTCATATTCATCAACACAATCTACCCAAAAGTCTTCCAATTGAGGCCTATGCTCTCTTAACATGGGAAAATACACTTTTTCTTCACAAATTCCTTACTATCAAAGAAACTTTTGGAGCCATAAGGCTGAAAGTGAAACTGGGCTAATAATATATCCACATTTTTGGCATTTTCTAGTTTCATGCAGGTGTAGTGAGTTAGCCTCAGTGGGAATGGCTACTCTATTTTCTTAGAGTCATAGTATCTTTTCCCTGCCAAATAGGCCTGTCTACACACTTCTAAGAATATCACATAATCAGAAGCATATCTTGGCAATTTTAGTGGGGAAACTCAAAACCACCTATTTTGATATAGGTAAACTTATTAAATTGAATGAAATAACCACCAAAATCATAATCCAACTAACAACCTCAATTGAGATCCTGAATTCAGGATTCTCCCAAATTATCTTGACCATGAGCATTAGGAAAGCATCATTTACTCTCCTATACACCTTATTTCCATTCTCCTCTTGAAGCTAAGGAAAGTAGTCATACACCTATACATCTGGAGTCAATGGACCTGCTACCTCCAACCCTAGCCAGCTCTATTATGTGGTAGCCAACAAATAAATCAAATATGAGCTCATATGAAATTTCCCATTATTGTGAAAATTGACCAATTGGTCATGTAGGTGGTCACTTATTAATTGAGACCAATCAATGAATTGCTTCCCAATACAAATCACAAGAATAAACTAACACATCCAATCTTTAAATTCATTACACTCCTCACTACCCATCACCCTATGCATCAGAGTAATTATATCTGAGATGGCATCCTTGAAGTGACCTCTAACTAGGTTTTTGAGCAATTGTGAGCCTCCCTTCATCGTCTTCTTTAGCCACGTAGAGGCTATGGAGTCCTTACATATCTTCTTCTTATCTATGTACATGTTCGTGCCAGTTTCCTATGTTACATTAGCATATTCTTCGTGTATAGGCAAGCCCAGTCTGTCACTAACAGTGTCGACAGTTATCTGCAAAATGGTTCTACTGCTCACTGTTCTGATTTCCTGAGTCTCAATGTGGTAGTTTTGAATACAATCCATGATTAGATTGGTACATTTAACGGCTGAGGGGAAACTGCCAGCATGTGCTAGCCCATTGTTCAAGGTCTTCTGGGAAATTGGTGACCTAGGATTGGCATTTATTATGGCCCAAAATTTAGCAAGATCAACATGCCCCAGGTCGGTATCCTTGACCCCTGCTAATTTATTCCCAACAATGAAAGAAATGTCTAACCCTTGGTATTTATACTTCATCTTGACTCACCCAAGTAACTAGTGAGTAGGATTTTCAACTAGTGTTGGGCATGGGAGACTCAGGTCAAGTAATGGGGAGCTATGATTAACAGCAGGAAGAAGTAGTGTTTCACAAGTCATGAGCAATAGGGAAGACCACAAATACACCCCCCCTTTTAGCCAGCTAGTAATGATCTCTTCAATTTGAAAACAAGAAAGGACCAGGGACTTACCTTGATGGCGATGCTTTATAGGAAGAGGATGGCTTGAATGACTATGGTTGGCTAGAATGACTTTATTTCTAACAATTGTGAATGATGCTTAAAAGAAAGATTTTACTTTATAAGGTAACAAAATAGGGTTTAGGACATTAATACCCCTTGCAAAAAATGACAACGCTTGACTTACCAAAGCACTTTGTCAAAGGTCGCATTTTCTCTTTCATTAGCGATTCTTAGCTATCACAAAACTCAATTATTGATGAACTTTTATTTTGGTGAACACGACTTTTAACACCTTTGTTTTATCAGCAAAAAGTGATGTTTGAGATCTTCATGTGTGCCCGAAAATATACCCGCCCATTGCTTTGTCAGAGATTTCAACAAATTACAAACTAAGATTGGAATGGTAATTGTAGTCGACAAAATGTGGTCTCCACAAACTTTGTTGAGCAAGGCTATAAACCAAAGACATCTCTTCTTTTATCAGCGGGAGACACTTGAAAAACAAAGACTATTGGCTTATCGGCTTGTCAAGAAATTGGGAAAAAAAAAGTCAAGAACTAAACTTAGTTCACAAAAAGCAAAGAGAACCGATAGGAGGACTCGACAAGACTAAAGGCTAGTCAGATTATCGGGAAATTGATGAATCGGGAAAACCCATAACTTACGAACCAAGTTTGAAAGTTTGCAAAAATAAGAAAATGCTAACTAAAGGAAAGTAAAACAATGAGTGCTTGTCAAGAAAAATAAGAGTTTGAGAACTTATAAATTTTTTGACAAATTTTGTAAACTCAATATTTTTCTGACCAGTTCACCAATAGAGACATTTTCTAACAAGACAAAGGGATGAGTCAAGTTTTGAAGGTCTTGAATTTACCAACAAAACTGTTGTTATATGGAGCCTAATCAAACTCAAAGGTTAAATTTTCTCCACTTTTATTGCCGTGGTTTCCCTCCAAATTATTTAATAGAGGAGTGCAGGGGGGGCAGAGCCCCTCCTATGGGGCTCGGGGGGCTTATCCCCCCAGCGGGGGCTTGGGGGTGGAGCCCACAGTGGGGGTCTAGGGGTAATGCCCCCAGCAGGGGCTGCTGGGGGCAGTGCACCCAAAGCAAAAATTGCCTATTATTTTATAAAGGCATTGGGAGTTATTTTTCTATTGGTCAACATAAAAAAACCCTATTTTTTGTAACCATCATAAGGCCTGATAAAAGCGACTAAGGGTTAGGGTTTTCATTGATATTGTATTGTAGAATTTGCAGCAGTATTGAGTTGCAAGGATTGTTGGTTGTAATCGGTTTGATTTATTGGATAATAATATTTGACTCTCTACTGGTGGACGTATCCCGGATTTGAGTGAACCACGTTAAAACTTATCTCTCGTTGTTATTATTTATGTGTGTTTCCATTCCTCTGGTTAATCTTTATTTGAATTTAATTGATATCTTCTGCATGCAATCCCTAACAAGTGGTATTAGAGTGGGTTGTGTTTGATTATCATCTACAGGAAGGTCTCACGGTTGAGTGGGAATCTCATGGTTGATTGGGAGCAATGGCGGATGAGGGTAAATTAAAAATAGATAAAATCAATGGGCAGAACTATCAATTATGGAAGATGCAGATGGAGGATTATCTCTATCAGAAGGATTTATGGAGGCCATTAGAAGGAATAGCCAAGAAACCGGCAATAATGACTGATGAGGATTGCAATCTTCTAGATAGAAAGGCACTGGGAACCATTCGGTTGTGTTTGGCACCATCTGTGGCATTCAATATAACAGAAGCGAAGACAACAAGTGAACTAATGAAAGCTTTGGCTAAATTGTATGAAAAACCCTTAGCCTCAAATAAGGTATTTCTCATGAAGTGTTTGTTTAATCTGAAAATTATTAAAGGTGGATCTATGACAGATCATTTAAATGAGTTTATATGATTACCAGTTAGTTAACTTCTGTGAAAGTGAAATTTAATGAAGAGGTGAGGGCTCTCTTAGTTTTATATTCTTTGCCAAAAAGCTGGAATAGCTTGGTAATGGCTATAAGTAACTCTGTCTCTAGTTCAAATGCTTTGAAATTTGATGATGTTGTTGGTGTTATCCTTCGCAAGGAAATGCAACAGAAAAGCTCAGGTGGATCCACATCAAGTAGTGTTTTGAATGCAGAAAGAAGGGGCAGACCAAAGGAGAGAGGAAAAGGTTCTGGAGGTCATGGGAAGTCACGAGGAAAATCAAAGGACAAGAGGTCCCAATCTAGAGGACAGAAGGATTGTAGGTACTATGCGAAACTAGGTCATTTGAAGAAAGATTGTTGGTCTTGGAAGAATAAAGAAGGAGACAAACAAGAAGGCAATAAGGAGGCAAATGTGGTAAGTAATAAATCTAAAGATGATGCTTTGATTCTTTCCCTAGATAATGATGATGATTCATGGGTTTTAGATTCAAGGGCCTCATTTCATGCTAAGTCCCATAGAAGTTATTTTCTTGAATATGTTCAAAGGGATTCTGGGCTAGTTTATTTGGGATATAATGAACCCTGTCAGAATGTTGAAAAGGGAAGAATCAAGATTAAGTTACAGAATGGGAATCATTGGCTACTACAAGAGGTAAAGCACGTTCCAAGGCTAAGTAAGAATTTAATTTCAGCAGGGCAGCTAGGTGATGAAGGTTGATTGTTACATTTACTAATAAAAATTGGAAGGTTACAAGAGGTGCCTTAATAGTAGCAAAAGGTGTGAAAGTAGGCACCTTATATCTTTGTACAGGTCATACTATTCCTTCTACTTTAGTTGTTGCAGAGAAAAAATAAACAGGTTCAGGAACAGTTGCTGCGGGTTCGCAGGAAGAGACCGAAACAGTTGTTGCAGGTCCAGAGACAACATTGTGGCATAACAAACTTGGGCATATGAGTGAAAAAGGTATGAAGGTACTTCATTCTAAGAAAGTTTTACTAGGTCTAAAATCTATTAATATGGATTTCTGTGAAAGTTGTGTGTATGGAAAACAAAAGAGAGTCAGTTTTCTCAAGGATGGGAAGCAAAAGAAAGATGAAAAGTTAGATCTTGTACATACAGATGTATGGGGACTGGCTCAGGTATCTTCTCTCGGTGGCTCTCAGTATTACATTACATTCATAGATGATGCAACTAGGAAGGTTTGGATTTATTTCCTTAGGCAGAAATTTGAAGTATTTGAAACATTTACGAAGTGGAGAAGTTTGGTTGAGAATGAGACAGGTAAAAGATTAAAATGTCTAAGATCTGATAATGGTGGTGAGTATGGCAGTAAAGACTTTAAGGATTATTGTTCCTTTAATAGAATTCGTAGGCATAAAATGGTTCCAGGGACTCCACAAGCGAATGGAGTGGCTGAACGCGTGAATAGGACAATAATGGAATGTGCAAGGACCATGAGATTACATGTTGGGTTGCCTTTAAACATGTGGGCAGAGGCTGTCAGCACTATTGTATATTTAATTAATAGAGGTCCTTCAATTCCTTTGGGTTGTGGTATTCCAGAGGAAGCATGGACAGGTAAGAAGATGAGTTATTATTTTCTCAAAACCTTCAGATGTGAAGCATTTGCACATGTAGATTCTAAAAATAGAACCAAGCTGGATGCAAAATCAAAAAAATGTATCTTCATTGGATATGGCATTCATGAATTTGGTTATAGGATTTGGGATTTTGAAAATTAGAAAATTGTGAGAAGTAGGGATGTTGTATTCAATGAAAAGGTGTTGTACAAAGATCAGTTATAGTAGCATGAGAAAAGATAAAAGGATTATGTGGTGATGGATGATACTCTAGATAATGGTGTTCCAGTGATTCCTCATGCTCCATAACAACAACAAGAAATACCACAAACTCTAGTAAATGTTAGATGTTCAACAAGGCTAAGTAGACCTCCTAAAAGGTTTTCTCCCTCTTTGTATTCTATTTTGTTAATAGATGTTGGTGAACCGGAAGGGTATGATGAAGCTATGCAGGTGGATACAAGGGTTTAGTGGGAGCTTGCAATGAAAGAAGAAATGGACTCCTTGCTAAAAAATCAGACTTGGGAATTATGTAAGTTGCCTGCAGGTAAAAAGGTTTTACCAAACAAATGGGTTTATAGGCTGAAAGAGGAAGATGGAGGTAAGAAAAGATTTAAAACCAAGTTAGTTGTAAAAGGATTTGCACAGAAAAAGGGCATTGATTTTGATGAGATTTTTTCTCTGGTTGTTAAGATGACCTCTATTTGTACTATTTTAAGTATTGTGGTTGCTGAAGATTTGTATTTGGAACAGCTAGATGTGAAAACTGCCTTTCTCCATGGTGATTTGGAGGAGGAGATATATATGGAACAATCATAGGGATTTGAGGTTAAAGGTAAGGAGAAATAGGTGTGCAGATTGAAGAAGAGTTTGTATGGCTTGAAACAAGCACCTCGGCAATGGTATTTGAAATTTGATAGTTTTATGGCTAAGCAAGGCTACAATCGGTGTAATTCTGACCATTGTGTTTATTTTAAGAGGTTGGATAATGGCAGGTACATTATTTTATGTTTATATGTTGATGACATGCTTGTAGCAGGGTCTAACATGGATCACATAAGAGAGTTAAAACAACAGTTAGCACAATCATTTGCTATGAACGATTTGGGGGCAGCAAAACAAATCCTTGGTATGAAAATTTAAAGAGATACCTGAAGAACAGAAAATTGACTCTATCTTAGGTTGATTATGTTGAAAAGGTGTTGCAAAGATTCCATATGGAGAATACAAAAGTTGTCAACACACCTTTGCCTAGTCATTTGAAATTGACTAAGGAGATGTGTCCTAAGACACAAGAGGAGGAAGAAAAAATGTCTAAGGTACCATATGCTTCAGTTGTAGTAAGTTTAATGTATGTCATGGTATGCACAAGACCAGATATTGCACATGTTGTAGGAGTCGTAAGCATGTATATGAGTCATCCCAGATTGGAGCATTGGAATGCAGTAAAATAGATTCTCAGATATTTGAGAGGTACATCCAATAAACACTTATGTTTTGGGGGCTCTAATATAGATTTAGTAGACTATGTGGACTCAGATTTGGCAGGGGATATTGATACCAGGTGGAGTACTACAGGTTATTTCTTTACTGTATGTGGGACAGCGGTGAGTTGGATCTCCAGATTGCAAAAGGTGGTTGCTTTATCCACCACAGAGGCAGAGTATGTAGCTACAATAGAGGAAAGAAAGAAGATGATATGGTTGTAACCTTTCATGGAAGAATTGGGCAAACAACAGACTAACAGTTCTTTGTATATAGATAGTCAGAGTGCCATACATCTTGCAAAGAATTCTGCCTTGCATTCAAAGACCAAACACATACAGCTCAAGTATCACTTCATCCGGTCGGTGTTAGATGATGGACAGTTAAGGTTAGAAAAGATACATACAAATGAAAATCTATCAGATATGTTTATGAAGGCAGTGACAAGGGAGAAGCTGAGCTCCTCTTTAGCTTTGGTTGGTCTTCAAGACTGAAAATTAAAAAATTAGAACAATAGAGTTTAGGGTGCTTATTTCCAATGGGAGCTACAGGGTTAGCAGTGTTATGATCAGTCTCCAAGTGGGAGATGATATGGTGTAGAGTCTGATCAGTCTCCAAGTGGGAGATTATTGTTATATGGAGCCTAATCAGACTCGGAGATTAAATTTTCCCCCCTTTTATCACCACGATTTCCCCCCAAATTCTTTAATAGGGGAGTGTAGGGGGGCAGACTCTGTTGGTGGATGTAGCCCAAATTTGGATGAACCACGTTAAAACTTGTCTCTCGCTGTTATTATTTCTGTGTATTTCCATTCCTCTATTTAATCTTTATTTGCATTTAATTGATATCTTTTGCATGCAATCCCTAACAAAAAACATTATAAGCAGAATAAGGCCTCAAACTTTAAGTTCAGAAAGAGGACAATTTTCTAATAAAAGAAGAAAAGGGGACCAAGACTTAGAACATGACACAGGGATGAAGGGAAAGCAGAGATGAACCAAAAATTTCAATTTTGGGGAAACATGTTGAAAATGTTGAATGATGGCATTGGATTTGTATGCTAGCCACTATGTATTCATCTATTAGCTTTGCTTCTTGACATTGCACCTGGAAATCCTATGTGGTTAGGCATTGGAAATTGAAATGGCTGCATACTACTTTGGCTACCTCCCTTTGAAATGGTTTGTGCAACTATTAGGATAATCCGCACCATTGTCTATTACCTTGTGCATTGAAAATGTCAAGTGCTGGAGTTCAATTACATAGCACATCACTAGATGTGCTTGTGATGAGAATCATAGTGTTGTGCATCATCTTGAAATGATTGTGTTATTTGGAAACCTCGTTCTTCTACTTGGCATGGTTGTACCTTTTAATCATTACGCCTCATGGTAGGAGGTTGTGCTTCACTTAAAGCCTTACATTCTACATTTGGAAAGGTTTGGGTACTATATATCATAACTACACCATGTTTGTAGCGGTTGTGCACTAGATATATGCTTCATGCCATCTATATGATGTGCTAAAGTTGAATGAAGATTGTGCCATGTTGGAGTTTATATGCTCTATTTTATGATGCTTTTCAATGCAGACCGCCACTCTTACGATGCAGCTATCCAATTCTTATTCATGCTTGGCATTCTATCTCATTTGGCCTTATGCCAAGCTATGCAAGTCATGTCCATTTCTACTACTAGAGCAGGTATCATGTCATGTTGTGCCTATGTTATTCAGTGCTATTATTGTTAGGCTAGGGCTATTTTCTCCTTTTACTAATGTATTTTAGTTTATTGCCTTGTGTAATACTTAGAGAGGCTCAATTCATGTTTCAAAGGGAGCACCATGTTAGTATGCCTACTAGGATTGACCCTTTAGTTCCAGTATGTTAGAAATATGAAATAGATTCATAACCCAAGAACTTTACAAGAGATTCTAAGCTACATAAACTGGAAAAAAACATAAACAATGGAAACTAGTGACTCTAAGAGATATGCAAATTCCAAGATGATAGAATTGCATTAAGAGCTCAAAGAAGCTACACCACAGAATGGAAGAACAACCATACAAGATGTAAATTAGATGCAAAATACAAGCTAGGTAGTGAGTTTATATAGACCAGGGAGAGGGGTGGAGATTACAAAACCAACCAATACAGAGAGACCACCAAATGGTCTAAACATAGTAAATGTAACTCCCTCGTAGGATGGTAACACCTCAAATTACCTATTGTTATATGGAGCCTAATCAGACTCAGAGGTAAAATTTTCCCCACTTTTATCGGTGCGGTTTCCCCCCAAATTATTTAATGGGGGAGTGAAGGGGGCAGAGCCCCTCCTGCGGGGCCTGAGGGGCCCAGGGGTGGAGCCCACGATGGGGATCTAGGGGCAGCGCCCCCAAAGCAAAAATTGCTTATTGTTTTATAAAGGCGTCGGGAGTTATTCTTTTTCTATTGGCTGACATAAAAAAACCCTATTTTTGTAACTGACATAAGGCTTGATAAAAGTAGTTAACGGTTAGGGTTTTCATTGATATTGTATTGTAGCATTTGCAACGGTACTAAGTTGCAAGGATTGCTGGTTGTAATCAGTTTGATTTACTGGATAATAATATTGGACTCTCTATTGGTGGATGTAGCCCGGGTTTGGGTGAACCATGTTAAAACTTGTCTCTGGCTGTTATTATTTCTGTGTATTTTCATTCCTCTATTTAATCTTTATTTGCATTTAATTGATATCTTCTATCGGCTAACCCTAACAAGTGGTATCAGAGAGAGTTGTGTTCAATTATTGTCTGTAGGAAGGTCTCATGGTTGAGTGGGAGTCTCACAGTTGAGTGGGAGCAATGGCGGACGAAGGTAAATTGAAGGTAGATAAATTCAATGGGTAGAACTATCAATTATGGAAGATGCAGATGGAGGATTATCTCTATCAGAAGGATTTATGGAGGCCATTGGAAGGAATAGCCAAGAAATTGATAGCAATGACTGATGAGGATTGGAATCTTCTAGACAGAAAGGCACTGGGAACCATTCGGTTATGCCTAGCACCATCTGTGGTGTTCAATATAACAGAAGTGATGACAACAAGTGAACTAATGAAAGCTTTGGCTAAATTGTATGAAAAAACCTTAGCCTCAAATAAGGTATTTCTCATGAAGCGTTCAAATTTAATCTAAAAATGATTGAAGGTAGATCTGTGACAAATCATTTAAATGAGTTTAATACGATTACCAGTCAGTTAACTTCTATAAAAGTGAAGTTTGATGAAGAGGTGAGGGCTCTCTTGGTTTTATGTTCTTTGCCAGAAAGCTGGAATAGCTTGGTAATGGTTGTAAGTAACTATGTCTCTGGTTCAAACACTTTGAAATTTGATGATGTTAGTGTTATCCTTAGCAAGGAAATGCGATGGAAAAGCTCAAGCGGGGCCACATCAGGTAGTGCTTTGAATGCAAAAACCAGGGGCAAATCAAAGGAGAGAGGAAAAGGTTATGGAACTCATGGGAAGTCATGAGGAAAATCAAAGGACAAGAGGTCCCAATCTAGAGGATAGAAGGATTGCTAGTACTATGGGAAACCAGGTCATCTGAAGAAAGATTGTTGGTCTTAGAAGAATAAAGAAGGAGACAAACAAGAAGGTAATAAAAAAGCAAATGTGGTAAGTAATAAATCTAAAGATGGTGCTTTGATTCTTTCCCTAGATAATGTTGATGATTCATGGGTTTTAGATTCAAGCGCCTCATTTCATGCTATGCCCCATAGAAGTTATTTTCTTGATTATGTCCAAGGCAATTTTGGGCTAGTTTATTTGGGAGATAATGAACCCTATCAGATTGTTGGAAAGGGAAGAATCAAGATTAAGTTGCAGAATGGGAATCATTGGCTACTACAAGAGGTAAGGCACATTCCAAGGCTGAGAAGGGATTTAATTTCAGCAGGGTAGCTAGCTGATGAAGGTTGCATTGTTACATTTACTGATAAAAATTGGAAGGTTTCAAGAGGTGCCTTAATAGTAGAAAAAGGTGTGAAAGTAGGTGCCTTATATCTTTGTACAGGTCATAATATTCCTTCTACTTTAGCTGTTACATAGAAAAAATAAACAGGTTCAGGAACAGTTGCTGCAGGTTCGCAGGAAGAGATTGAAACAGTTGTTGCAGGTTCTGAGACAACACTGTGGCATAACGGACTTGGGCATATGAGGGAAAAGGGTATGAAGGTACTTCATTCTAAGAAAGTTTTACCAGGTCTAAAATGTATTAATATGGATTTCTGTGAAAGTTGTGTGTATGGCAAACAAAAGAGAGTCAATTTTCTCAAGGATGGGAAGCAAAAGAAAGATGAAAAGTTGGAGCTTGTGCATACAGATGTATGGGGACCATCTCAGGTCTCTTCTCTCGGTGGCTCTCGGTATTATGTTACTTTTATAGATGATGCAACTAGGAAGGTTTGGATTTATTTCCTTAGGCAGAAATTTGATGTATTTGAAACATTTAAGAAATGGGAAGGTTAGTTGAGAATGAGATGGGTAAAAGATTAAAATGTCTCAGATCTAATAATGGTGGTGAGTATTGCAGCAAAGAATTTGAGGATTATTGTTCCTTTAATGGAATTCGTAGGCAGAAAATGGTTCTAGGGACTCCGCAAGAAAATGGAGTGGTTGAGCGCATTAATAGGATAATAATGGAGCATGCAAGGAGCATGAGATTGCATGTTGGGCTGCCTTAAAACATGTGAGCAGAGGCTGTCAATGTTGTTGTATATTTAATTAACAAAGGTCCTTCAGTTCCTTTGGGTTGTGGTATTCCAGAAGAAGCATGGCCAGGTAAGAAGATGAGTTATTCTTTTCTCAAAACCTTTGGATGTGAAGCATTTGCACATGTAGATTCTAAAAATATAACCAAACTGGATGCAAAATTAAAAAAATGTATCTTCGTTGGATATGGCATTGATGAATTTGGTTATAGGCTTTGGGATGTTGAAAATCAAAAAATTGTGAGAAGCAGGGATGTTGTATTCAATGAGAAGGTGTTGTACAAAGATCAGTTATAGCAGCATGAAAAGAAAGAAAAGGATTATGTGGTGATGGATGATACTCCAGATAATGATGTTTCAGTGGTTCGTCATGCTCCGCAATAGCAACAAGAAATACCACAAAATCCAGTAAATGTTAGACGGTCAACAAGGCTAATTAGACCTCCTGAAAGGTTTTCTCCCTCTTTATATTCTATTTTGTTAACTGATGCTAGTGAACCGGAAGGGTATGATGAAGCTATGCAGGGGGATACAAAGGTTTAGTGGGAGCTTGCAATGAAAGAAGAAATAGACTCCTTACTGAAAAATCAGACTTGGGAATTATGTAAGTTGCCTACAGGTAAAAAGGCTTTACCAAACAAATGGGTTTATAGGCTGAAAGAGGAAGATGGAGGTAAGAAAAAATTTAAATCTAGGTTAGTTGTAAAAGGATTTGCACAGAAAAAAGGCATTGATTTTGATGAGATTTTTTCTTTGGTTGTTAAGATGACTTTTATTCATACTGTTTTAAGTATTGTGGATGCTGAAGATTTGTATTTGGAATAGTTAGATGTGAAAACTACCTTTCTCCATGGTGATTTGAAGGAGGAGATATATATGGAACAACCCCAAGGATTTGAGGTCAACGATAAGGAGAAACAGGTGTGCAGATTGAAGAAGAGTTTGTATGGCCTGAAACAAGCACCTCGGCAATGGTATTTGAAATTTGATAGTTTTATAGCTGAGCAAGGATACAGCCGGTGTAAGTCTGACCATTGTGTTTATTTTAAGAGGTTGGATAATGACAGCTACATTATTTTATGTTTATATGTTGATGACATGCTTGTAGCAAGGTCTAACACGGATCACATAAGAGAGTTAAAACAATAGTTAGCACAATCATTTGCTATGAAGGATTTGGGGGCAGCAAAACAAATCCTTGGTATGAAAATTTATAGAGATACCTGAAGAACAGAAAATTGACTCTGTCTTAGGCTGATTATGTTGAAAAAGTGTTGCAGAGATTCCATATGGAGAATGCAAAAGCTGTCAGCACACCTTTGCCTAATCATTTGAAATTGACTAAGGAGATATGTCTTAAGACACAAGAGGAGGAAGAAAAAATGTCCAAGGTACTATATGCTTCAGCTACAAGAAGTTTAATGTACGCCATGGTATGCATGAGACCAGATATTGCACATGTTGTAGGAGTCGTAAGCAGGTATATGAGTCATCCCGGATTGGAGCATTAGAATGAGGTAAAATGTATTCTTAGATATTTGAGAGGTACATCTAATAAACACTTATGTTTTGGGGGCTCTAATACTGATTTAGCAAGCTATGTGGACTTAGATTTGGCAGGGGATATTGATACCAGGCAGAGTACTATAGGTTATGTCTTTATTGTAGGTGGGATAGCGGTGAGTTGGATCTCCAAGTTGCAAAAGGTGGTTGCTTTATCCACCATGAAGGCAGAGTATGTAGCTGCAATAGAGGCAAGCAAGGAGATGATATGGCTACAATCTTTCATGGAAGAACTGGGCAAATAATAGGCTAACAGTTATTTGTTTACAAATAGCCAGAGTGCCATATGTCTTACAAAGAATTATTCTTTGCATTCAAAGACCAAACACATATAGTTGAGGTATCACTTCATTCGATCGGTGTTGGATGATGGACAGTTACGGTTAGAAAAGATACATACAGATGAAAATCCAGCGGATATGTTTACGAAGGCACTGACAAGGGAGAAGTTGAGCTCCTCTTCAACTTTGGTTGGTCTTCAAGACTGAAAACAAAAAATAGAACAGCAGAGTCCAGGATGCTTATTTCCAATAGGAGCTATAGGGTCAGCAGTGTTATGATCAGTCTCCAAGTGGGAGATGATATGGTGTGGAGTCTGATCAGTCTCCAAGTGGGAGATTGTTGTTATATAGAGCCTAATCAGACTCAGAGGTTAAATTTTCCCCACTTTTATCAGTACAGTTTCCCCCAAAATTATTTAACGGGGGAGTTATTTGTTTTCTATTGGCCGACATAAAAAAATCCTATTTTTGTAACCAACATAAGGCTTGATAAAAGCGGCTAAGGGTTAGGGTTTTCATTGATATTGTATTGTAGCATTTGCAGCGGTATTGAGTTGCAAGGATTGTTGGTTGTAATTGGTTTGATTTACTTGATAATAATATTGGACTCTCTATTGGTGGATGTAGCCTGGGTTTGGGTGAACTACATTAAAACTTGTCTCTCATTGTTATTATTTTTGTGTATTTTCATTCCTTTGTTTAATCTTTATTTGCATTTAATTGATATCTTCTGCCGGCTAACCTTAACATTACCCACTCACCTAATTAAACTCACTTTATTTAACCTAAGAAAGCTTAATAAAAGTGTAGGAAAAATCTAGGAAATAGGAAAAATAAATAACCTACTAGGAAAATAAAATGTACACTAACACCCCCCTTAAGCGTAGCTTAGGTGGGTGAAAATATAGGTCATGGAAAATCAAATCTGATGAGGTACCAATGTATAATGAATTTCCCCTAAAGAGAAGAAACCCCCCACAAATAGAGAGAGAACACCACCTAGAATAGAGAGAGAAAAGAAGACTAAGAAGCCCCCTAAAGTGGACACCTGTCGCACCCTTGACAAAGCTTGCAAATGAAGGAACTTGCTCTTAGTGAAGGATTTGGTGAAGATTTATATGATCTTATCTGATGTCAAATATTATTTGAGGTTAATGATCTACTTATGAATTAGCTCTCGAATGTCGTGCATGTGGATCTTAATATGTTTGGTCTGCTGGTGATGGACCAGATTGCGAGAGATCAATATCGCACTCTAGTTGTCATAAAAGATGATTGTAGGCTTCTCAAATGGAATACCAAACTCAGTGATAATGTTATAAATCCAAATGGCCTTAGTAGTAGCATTAACTACTCCTCAATACTTAGCCTCTATAGATGAAAGAGCAATTGCAGACTACTTCCTCAACCAAGAAATAGACCGGAACCAAGTGAGAAGCAATACCCTAAAGTAGACTTGTGATCTTGAGAATTGCCTGCCTAATCTGAATATATTTGTCCCACCAAGTTGATATCCATGCTTGATGTATAGTTAATCCCATAATTGTGAGTTCCTTGAACATAGTGAAGAATCCACTTAGTTGCTTTCCAATGCAACTCATGTGGCTCCTGCATGATCCTAGAGACTAGGCCCACAGCATATGACAAATTAGGCCTCGTGCGAGTCAAGTATATAAGAATCCCAACTAATTGGTGATATAAGGTAGAATCCACCAATAGTGAAGTAAGGTAAGCCTCAAGTTTGACCCCTGATAGAAATGGAGTCGATGCAGACTTACAGTTATCCATGTGAAATCTAGAGAGCATATATCAAGTGTGTACTTGGGTTGTGCAATGAAGATATCAGAAGAAGACTGAGTGATCTCAATCCCCAAGAAGTAGTACAAAAGTTCCAAGTCTAACATTAGAAAACAATCATGAAGGGTCATTTTCACTACCTTGATGGTGGATGAGGAACTCCCTGTGAGCAACAAGTCATCAGCATAGAGAACAAGGAAGGTTAGAGTATCATCCTACTATAGAATATAAACATTCAGATTAGATTGGAACCGAGTGAACCCACCTGACAAAAGGAAGGAGTCAATCTTGGCATACCAAGCTCGAGGGTCTTGTTTGAGGCCATAGAGAGACTTCCTAAGATGGAAAACAAGTGAAGGATCATGTATGAACCCTTGTGGTTGCTCCATGTATAACTCCTCCTAAAGGTCACCATGAAGAAAAGCACTCTTCACATCCATATGATGAACTTCCCAACGATGGGTTACAGCAATGGCAAGGACAAGTTGGATAGAATTCATTCTGGAAAATCACACAAAATTCTCAAAGTAGTCAATCCCAGGAACTTGGGAGAATCCTTTAGCAGCCAGGTGAGCCTTATGCTTATCAACTAACCCATCTGCAGCAAATTTTTATGATATATCCACTTACATCAAACAAGTTTCCTTCCCTTAGGAAGAGGGACTAAATCCCAAGTATGGTTCCTCTACAAGGAACTAAACTCTTCCTACATAGCAACATCCCACTCGGGGATACCAGAAGCTTCCTAAAAGGTCTATGGATCAAAAGTTGAAGTAATGAAGAGATGTGGATCTTTCTAAAACTGTGATCTTGTTCTTCTTACATCTAAAGGATCACCAATTCCATCATCTTCTAACTCCAATATTTGATGAGCCCAAAGAGGCCCTATAGGAGAGTCTGGAGGAGAATCATCACCCTCTAAATGATGACTAGGAGAGGAGGAATATGAATCCTCATCATCATCATCACCATCAGAAGTGGAGGAAGAAGACTCCTCATCAAGATTAGGAGGATTAAGATCCTCGAAAGAACTATTATCATGTCACAATTTCTCCAAAGTCATGGTAGATGGAGAAGTGGTAGGAGAAGAACTAGAAACATCCTCCTTGAAAAAAACACTCCTATCAATGAATAGCTCATGAGTGGTGGGGTGGAGAAGTTGGTAGCCTTTGACACCATCTGGGTATGAAACAAATATGCAAGGATTGCTCTACAGATCCATCGCCTTACATTTCTCTACTAGAATGTGGGCCCATGCAGGAGAACCAAACACTTGAAATTGATTTACTGTGGGCTTCCGACTAGTCCAAGATTGAAAAGGAGTGACCTCCTTCACATCTTAGTGAGGAACTCAGTTCTGGATGTAACATGCATAATTGATGGCCTCCACCCAATGTTGAGGTGCCATAGACCTAGAGTGAATCATATAGTTATCCATCTCTTTTAAGGATCTATCCTTTCATTCTATGATACCATTTTATTGTGGACTATAGGTAAATGTGTGCTAAAGATCAATGCCCTCTGAAGCACAAAACTATTCAAACCTCTAGTTGACATATTCCCCCCATTAAGTGTATGCAGAATTTTGATGGGCTTCCCAAACTATTTCTCTGCAAAATCTTTGAAGTCCTGAAAAGATTCGAAGACCCCAGACTTTTATTTGAGAAAATATACCCATGTGTATCTAGAATGATCACCAATGATTGTCAAAACATATCGAGCCCTGTTGAAAGAAGGATAAGCAAATGGTCTCGCCAAGTCACTATGAATTAACTCTAAAAGTTGTGTGGCCCTCCATACTTTGCCTTTATCATATTTCTCTTCAAAATGCTTACTAAGAATGCATCCTTGGAAAACTCCATCATAAAACTGAATAGAAGGCAACCCTGAAACCATGTCCTATTAAATGACTTGTTGCAAGTAGTAGTAGTTCAAGTGGCCAAACCATTGATGTGACAAAAAACACACCTCATCTAAGTGATTGAGAAAAGCAAGTGAAGGAGAGTCAGGAACAAAGTGAGAAAAGTGATATAGTCTGGATTGATGATCAACCTTCCCCACAATAATTGTAGACCCACTATGCATCTCATTAATTACCACTGTGTCTGGAGTGAACTCAACCACTTGCCAGAGCCAATGTGAGTGATTTGATAGACAGATAAGAGATTAGTTGACAAAGATGGAACACAAAGAACATCCTGAAATGTTCCTTCACCAACGTCAACAGACCCTCTCCCATGCACCTCAATAGGAGTGTCATCACCCAATAGAATAGATGTCATAGAACATGGCTCCAAGGAGGAAAAACTACCTTGTGATGAATCCATGTGGTGTGAAGCACCTGAGTCAATGATCCATGAATTTGTCTATGAAACAATAACAACTAGGGCCTTGCCCTTTCCTTTCCACTTACTTTTATTTGTGTCCTTCAAAGATTCCTAAGATGAACTATGCTTGACAGAATAAAATACCTTTATATTGTTCTTTTCAAGAAGATGTGTCAAGTGATCAATCTATTTCTTTAAACCCTAATGTTCATCATGACTAGGTTTCTTACAATAGGCACACTTTTCCTTCTCCTTCTTAGGTTTGTCGCCTTTGGAAGAAGATGCCTCATTTGCTACTTTAGGAGCAGCCAGTTTCTAATCTTATTTATTTTCTCCTTGGTTTTGTTGATTCTTATTTTGCTTACCAAACCCTTTATGATCTTTAGTTCCCTAATTTGTAGCCAAGGAATGAGATATAGAGAGCTTAATCCATTTATCATGCTCCTATAGATAGATAAATTGAGTGCCTATTTGAACCAATTTATCATGGTCCTTTGTGAGTCCATTTGCAAAATCATCAAGAGAAGGCATTTTATATGTGGTTCCTAAGGCACTTTTAGTAGCATAAAATGTAGAAATAAAAACTGAGTAGTTAGGACCAATTTTGGAAAGAATGCTTAAGATTAGTTGATTTTCCTTGTTCTCAATCCCATACTGCTTCAACTGCAATCTAATGAATTTTAACTTTGTGAAGAAATCTTGAATTGTATCAAAATTGCATGGATTTAACCCTATGAGCTCATTCTCCAATTGGTGACCCCTTAACTCATCTTGTGCACCAAAGAGTCCTTCCAAGATTGTCCAGACTTCATTTGGAATTGATGTAGATTCAACATGAAAAAGAAGATCAGGAGATTAGACATGCACATAGTAACATATGCTTCATCACATTTGTTAAACCATTTAGTTTTTTCTACAATTAATGTTGGTTCAATTTCAAGACCCATTGTTACTCTATGCAACCCTTTCTTCTTAAGATAGATAGTCATTTTGTACTTCCACTCATAGTAGTTATAGGGTGTGAGTATTGGAACTATTACTTGATCAATTTTAATTGCATAAAATAGATTGTTTGTTTGTTGTGTGAAAAAGATAATATATAACTCAAAGAGAACACACAAGTCACCCCCCTTTTCACTCAATCAAAGAACCCCCTCAAGAAAATATGATTTGAAACTTTATATTTAGTGTAATTACAATTGCCACTAGAAAGAAATGCTAAGTTAACTTGATCTCAATACTTTACATATTCTCAAGATATGAGTGTATGCTTAAAGTACAATCCTGAAACAAAACCAAGTGAAACCAATAGCACCACTGTGAAGTACTCAAAAAATCATGCACTCTCAAAAAAATCACCTCGATCTGAGATGGTATGTGAAAGTTATGAGTCTTCAAAGTTCCCAAAATGAGAATTGTGCGGTGTCATCTGAGAGAATCTCCAATTTCTAGAAAAATCGTGCACTGAAATCAAAAACCATTTGTACCAATGCGTAGAGCACAAAAAAATTAGCATAAAAAATTGCTTAGAAAAAGGAGATCGTGAGCTCAAGATAGAAGCCTTCGAAGTTTACCTTCAAAACTTAACTTGCCAATGGAGAGGGGGTCTAATTTGCAAAAGTCAACCTCTGTCAAATTTGGTAGAACTGTCGCCACAATAGGGGTCCACCAAGTTTAGTAGTGTCTCTAGATAGTTTAAAATTTCACCAATTTAGAGTACATCTAGATAGACTTAGTGTGACTAGATATGGCAGACTCGCCAAATAATTCGCCAAAAATAACAGAGGCTCTAAAAAAGCACCAAATTTAGTGACTACTAAAGATAGTGATTCAAAAGCCAACTTTGGCGAAGTAGATTTCAAGAGCCCAAAGGACCGAATAACATAGATCGGGCTAAAGGCCAAATTGGGGTCGGGCATAGGTTAAAGAGGCCAAAAGGCTGAAGTAATGGAGGATACCCCTGAGAAGGGGTTTGCGGTCAAAGAAGACCATGGGGGTTTGAAGTAAGGGGGATCAGTGCCCAAAGGGGGTTGATGCCCTTATACAGCGTTGAAGCCCCATTTTTAATTAATAAAGCACTTTAAAGTGCTTAACTTAGTGCATAAAGAGTGTTGTAAACAATGCTTAAGATAACGCTAGCGCTATAAGTGCTAAAAACTTTTTTTTGAAAATTTTACAAAAATCATGTCTCATTTTGTGTGCTGGGGGGCCAAAACAGCCTTCCGACAAAAAAATTTTGCCTCAGAAACTCCCGACACTGAAACTGGGCAAATTTTATGTCAAAATTCATTTGATTGGCCTTATGGACATAATGGTAGGGTCCTTTTTGGCCATAAATGCTCTGTATGAATGTTGATCACTAGATCTAAGCTTCGAATCCCCAATTGTAATTTTGTCAAACGATCTCCAAATCGGATGAAATGAAAGCCAATCTTGACTTTCTCGAGCCTCCTAGATGTGGTGGAGTAGTAAAAAATGGTGCCAGTATAACTAGAATAGGTACAATCACCCAGATCTCACAAAACACATATGCAAATTGAAGAGGTTATTAGATCTTCATAAATCTTTTTTGATTCTCTAGATCGTTAAAAATGCAAGAGAAGAGTATACAGGATTTTACAAGATCTCACAAAAATGAGCTCAAACTCTCAATTAGGAATCTATAAACTTAGAATTCTTAAAACAAAAGCTCTGATACCATGTTAGAAATCTGAAATAGATTGATAACCCAAGAACTTTATAAGAGAAATTCTAAGCTACATAAATAATGCAAACAAGTGACTCCGACAGATATGTAAATGTCAAGATGACAGAATTGCATTAAGAGCTCAAACAAGCTACACCACAGAATGGAAAAATAACCATACAAGATGCAAATTAGATTCAAAATACAAGCTAGCTAGTGAGTCTATATAGACTAGGGGGAAGGGGTGGAGGTGGCAAAACCAGTCGACAGGGAGAGACCACCAAATGGTCTAAACATAGTAAATGTAACTCCCTCGTAGGATGGTGAGACCTCAAATGACCCACTCACCTAATTAAACTCACTTTATTTAACCTAAAAAATCTTAATAAAAGTGTAGGAAAAAACTAGGAAATAGGGAAAATAAATAACCCACTAGGAAAATAAAAACCTAGACTAACACAGTATTAGATTCCACCTCTACTCATGAGTAATTAAAATGCCAGGAACATTCATGCCTTAAATATAATATTCATTGCTAGCGCCAGGGTTTTGTGCTAATTGCACTTCTTTTGAAATGTCTAGGTCCTAAAATTTCATGTCAAAGCTTAGTACTAATCTAACCCAGAGTCACAAGAAACCACGAGCTAGACCACATTGCTCCATTGCATCTTATTAGTGTAGGTTTTTATTTCCTAGTTGGGTTATTTATTTTTCCCTATATTCCTAGGTTTTTCCTACACTTCTATTAATCTCGCTTAGGTTAATAAAGCATGTCTTATTAGGTGAGTGGTGGCGAGGTGTCACCTTCCTACATGTGAGCATCCATTAGCTATCTTGGGAAGATACTCTGCTATCTTTAGTCCGATAGATGGTTGCTCCTCATTGGTCAATGTTGCCACCTCCTCCCTCTTCCTAGTCTATATAAGCATGCTACCTGGCTTGTATTTTATATCTTTTGCTTTTGCATCCTCTTAATGTTATTTTGCTTCTAGCATTTGCATTACTCCCTTGGAGACTAACTCTGTGTTGCTATTTTGATTTCGTATCATTTGCATTCATAGTTTTAATATCTATTCTTTGCACTAGTTTTCTGGGTTAATAATCTTTTCAGATTCTAACACATCTCTTCTGCTACAATGAGGTGAAAGTTTTTAAAATGGTGTGCATTTATGCACAACAGTTCTAACATTTGTCTTTGGGCTTTCTAGGAATTTAGATCTCCTCTAAGATTAAAATCTACCCTTGTCCTTCTTCTTACATTTTTATTTAGACCACCCATGAATAACCAAGGCTTACTTGGTGGATTTGATAGCCTTCCACCTCATTTCCTCTAAGACAAGAGTAGTCGTGCAATCTCATCAAGCACTAGTTTTGAGAGAGTGCTTTCAATAGCCATTATCAAGTTGTCCCATGAGTTTGGGAAAGAACACAGAATGGCCATACATCGATCTTCCTCTTCCATCTTCACACCCATGGATTGTAACTAGGTTATAATTGTGTTGAACACATTTAGGTGGTCAACAATAAAATCACCATCACCCATCATCAAGTGTACAACTTATCATGCAAAAAAATCTTATTAACTAAGGATTATTCGTATAGGTTCCACAACTTTTTCTAGAGTTTCTGTGGTGGATTCTTCGTAGACATTTAGTAACACAAAATCTACCAAGCAATCTTTATAAGGAAGGGGGCCAAACAACCCCATACACAAGGGCGCCCACCCAACAACTATAGAAGGAAGGGGTTATTGAATATACAAGATAATTGAGAGGGGGGATGAATCAATTGTATCAGAAATTTCAAACCCTCATAAACATATTCACATCCACATCAGTTCACTTAAACCTTTAATTTGTTATGATGATTAAACGTGAGAAGCAAATAACGGAAACTTAAACACATCAACACCATACACAAAAGAACACCAGATTTTACGTGGAAAACCCTAAAAGGGAAAAACCACAGTGAGGATTAGCTCACAATATAATGTAGTAATAATACCAAATTACAAAAGGCTCACTGCAAGGGACTCACTATCCAAGTGGACTCACTGCCCACTGAGAAAGAAAGAAAGAAGAGAAGGATGGCTCACTACCATGCTTTCAAACTAATATATTTTCATCTATCCTATGCATGGAGTTTAGTTCCAATGAGGCTCAATACACACCACAGTATACACAACACCTTCGCAGCATCACTAAAAATTGTAGACACCTTCTGCTCACTGCATCTGGTAGCCTAACACGTTAAAGCTCTCCCTACCTTAATCAAATTTGCATCACTCACATCGTACCCACCATTTGCACATGCATCCATGACTCCTTGACACTTATTTATACAACACCATTCATGAAAACATTCTCCAAGGTCGGCAACACATCAAAACTCATGAAATTCAAATTAGGTCTAGACCTAAACGTTCATGCGGAGGAAGGAAACAAATGTAGACCACATCACACTTTAGCACAGACCTAAAACCACTCTTACACGATTTCACAATCACCATAGCATAATTGAAATTAGTGAAAACAACCAAGTCGGCCAAACTTGTGTTAACACCAAGAACTTTTAAGCACATGCTTCCTCAAAGATAAACACACCTTGTGGATCTTGCACAAAGCTTTAACATAATCTAGAAACATCCACGAACAACTTGAAGTCACCTGGAAACCAACAAATTCAACCACAACTTTCACCTGAACACAACACTGTCAAACTCTGCCACACAATAAATTGCTTTCCGGAGAACCAAATCACAAACCTTTTGGATGGAAGATGGATAAGGACCTTATAAGCATATATCCAAAATTGCAACACCTGAAACCATTATGCGGAGAAATGTAGAGCAAAACACTTTATCCTAGACACACTGCAAACACTATCAGACACTGTCTTCAAACTGGTGAGCATAACTTTCACTGTACAGCGATCCGGAGTGCCAAATTCTAGATTTAGCATCTTCAAACACTTCTCAATAACATACCCAAACTACACACTCAAATCTCCAACACAGATGAAATGCAGAGCACAAACTTGAACAATATTCTGTAAGCCAGAAGACTCCTTCAACACACTGTTTCCAATATTAATCAAATTTTCTCAAAAGCACTTGGAAATTCAACAAGAGGAACATATTCTTAACACCTTCAGCACTTCTTCAAGGCAATCACATCATCATTAATTTAGCAACTTAATCAATCAACAGTAACAGTAGAGAACATAGTTGACACCAATGACAACACAACATGTTGACATCAATGACAACATTGATTAGCACATACTTGCAACAATCCCCCCCTTTGTCATTGATGGCAACATATGATGTGAAAAACCATCATGACACAACTTTGCACTAATCTCACTCTCCCCCTTTCTTTTATACATCTTGCTCTCTTTCTCTCCCTTTGTTTTTCACATGGACTCTCTCCCCCTTTGACATCAATGGCAAAGGGTGACACATATTTTTCAAGCTCTCTCCTTATTATGATACTGCAGATACTTGCACTGATCTCAACTACTTTGAATACCCCCCTAGAAATACACACCAACCTGTATCAACTCTTACTCCCCCTGATTGCAACATGATACTGCAGCAATATACTCAAGCTTTACTTCATTCTCTGCAACCTTCTCTCTCAGAAAGTGATACCTAATTGAAATATGCTTTGTCCTTGAATGCATCACTAGATTCTTTGAAATGTTAATGGAACTTGTATTATTACAAAAGATAGGAATTGGCTCATCATACACAACTTTGATATCCTTTAATGTTTGTCTCATCCCTATGTGCAACATGATATTGCAGCAATATACTTTGCCTTTGCACTAGATAAAGACATTGAATCTTGCTTCTTGCTTAGCCAAGATACAACTCTATCTCCAAGAAAGAATGCACCACCACTTGTACTTTTCTTGTCATCTACACATTCATCCCAATCTGCATCTGTATAGGCTCTTAGGGTAAAGTCATTCTTCTTAGGATACCACAAACCATGATATGGAGTGTCCTTCAAATACATGAATATCCTCTTCACTGCCATGACATGTGACTCTCTAAGATCTTTAAATCTTTCAACAAGACAAACTGCATGCATGATATCTAGTCTGGTAATAGTTAGATATAGCAATCCTCCAATCATTAATCTATATTTGCTCTGATCATCCTTAGGGGAATCATCATTCTTGCTCAACTTACAACCAATTGTCATGGGGGTACAAACTAGTTTAGAATCTTCCATTCTTAACTTCTTCAACAATTCCTTGACATACTTTGATTGTGAAATGAAAATGCCTTTATCTGTATGATAAATTTGCAGCCCAAGGAAGAAGTTCATCTCTCCACACATTGACATCTCAAATTCTTTTTGCATCTCATTTGCAAATTCCTTACACATACCTTCATTTCCACCGAAGATTATGTCATCCACATAGACCTCAACAATCAGGATTTGATCTTTTCTAACCTTGATGTACAAATTACTGTCTGCAAACCTTTTACCGAATCCCTGCTACAACAAATATATGTCTAATCTTGAATACAAAGCTCTAGGAGCTTGCTTCAGTCCATATAATGTCTTCTTCAATCTGCATACCATATTTGGTTTGTCTAACAACTAAAATCCATCTAGTTTCTCTATGTATACTTCCTCTTCCATCTCACCATTCAGAAAAGCAGTCTTCACATCCATTTGATACACTATGAAATTCTTATGTGCTACATAAGCCAGAAAATAGTCTAATAGCCTCCATTCTTGCCACTAGAGCATAAGTTTCCTCATAGTCTATTCATTCCACTTGTGAGTATCCTTTACACACAAGTCTTGCTTTGTTCCTTACCACTTCTCCATTCTCATTCAATTTGTTTCTGAATACCCACTTAGTTCTAATCACATTCTTATTCTCTAGTCTTGGGACAAGTTCCCAAGTTAGATTATTCTCAGTCTGCATTAGTTCTTCTTCCATAGCCTTGACCCAATACTCATCTTTGCATGCCTCCATCACTGTTTTAGGTTCAACTTTAGAAATTAAACATAGGTTTACCTGTTTTTCAGTAGCTCTGCTTCTTGTCAATATACTCCTTTGCCCTTATCACCAATGATCTGGGCTTCAATGTGATGTCTTTACACATACTTGGGTGTTCTAGGGATTCTTTCCAATGCTACTTATTCTTCAACTTGCACTTCTTTTTCTCTAGTTTCTACTTCTTCTCTAGTATGTACTATCTTTTCAGCAATATTTTCTTCTTCTCTGCAAGAGGACTCATCTGGATCTGATACATATCCATTACCTTCTGAACTCTTTTGTATGTCTTCATCCACCTTGACATTCTCACTTTTAACAATCCTTCTTAGCCTCTTGTTATAGCACCGGTAAGCTTTGCTTTTGTTAGAGTACCCGAGGAAAATGCCTTCATCACATCTTGCATCAAACTTTCCTAATTCTTCATCTCTTCTTATATAACATTTGCTTCCAAAAACTTTGAAATATTTAACAGTAGGAATCCTTCCATACCATAGCTCATAGGGAGTCTTTGTGTCATTTGCTTTTACCTGTACTCTGTTCTATATGTAGACAACAGTAAGAATTGCTTCTCTCCAATAGACTTCTGGTAGGTTTACTTTTTTTATCATTGTCCTTGCAGCTTCTTGAACAGTCATGTTCTTTCTTTCAACCACTCCATTCTGTTGAGGGGTTCTAGGAGTAGATAAATGCCTCTTTATCCCATGATTTTCACAAAACATGTTAAACTCCTTAGAAGTAAATTCTCCACCTCTTTCAGACCTCAAACATTTGATTTTCATATTCAATTCATTCTCAACCATTACTTTAAAATCTTTAAACTTATCTAGAGCTTCTGATTTTTCCTTAAGAAAATTGAAACATGTCATTCTAGAACAATCATCAATAAATAACATAAAATACCTATCACCTTGAAAACTCCTTACTCTGGTAGGACCACACAAGTCTGTATACACCACTTCCAATAGTCAGGTACATGAATGATCCTTTCTTTTGAAGCTTCTTCTTGTTTTCTTTCGTAACTGACATTCCTTACAGACATCATTGGAGGGTTTTGTAATCTTTGGCAAATCTCTCACAACTTGAACTAAACTTATCCTTACCAGGCTATCAAAATTGGTGTGACACAATCTCCTATGCCATAGACAACTCTCACTGATCTGAGTCATAAGGCAGTAGCTAACACCTCCTTTGAGATGAAAAATATTTCCACCTGTCCTCTTTCCAGCAGCAATTATTGTTCCAGAGCTTTTTCTGATCTCACAGCCATCATCAAAACATAAGATTGTAACCCTTGCTACACATCCATCCAACACTTAAGTGATTATGCTTTAAACCTTTGACATAAAGAACATCATCAGTGTTATGCTTTCCATCAAAACTGATTGAACCTTTTCCACAAATCTTGGCAGCTTCATTACCACCAAACCTAACTACTCCACCATCAAATTTTTCAAGTTTAACAAACTTACTCTTATCACCTATCATATGATTTGAGCATCCAATGTCAATTACCCAGTCATCATTTTCACTCTTAGCTTGAAAAGAAGACAATATGGTGCTTTTAGGGTTAGTACTTGCTTCTAGACCATTTTCCTTTACACATCTTCTAGGGTTAGTAGAACCAGTTTCATCTCTTAGGACAATAAATAGGCATTCATTATTATCATCCTTGTGATCAGATTCATCATCAAAAATACTTGCATCTTCTCTAACATAGTAACTTTTCTTGACTATCCTTCCTTTGTTTTCCCTATTCTTAATTCTCAAAGCTCTACCTGGACATCTTGAAGCATAATGACCTATTTTTCCACAATTGAAACATTTAAAAGGAAACTTACCACTGAATTCTCCAGTACCCTTTTTCATTCTTCTCACAAAGTTAGCTTCCACTTCATCAAAGTCTTCCGGATCTGATTCAACAATCTTCTCTAATTTGGCAACTTCAAAAGCAGTCTCATCCTTTGTAGTTCCACTAGTTGTGGCAAACTCTCTTATTTCAAAAGCAGTTAGGGTGCCAAGTAACTGATCTTTGGTAAACTGGTTCAAATTCTGTAATTCTTCAATAGTAAAAACCTTATGACTGTAAGCTTTAGGAAGAGTTCTGAGTACCTTCAATATCACTTTTTTATCATCCATAGTTCTGCCAAGTCCTTTGATGCCATTGACAACTTTATCCACCTTCTTTAAGTAGCTTGTAATGTTTCATCTTCAGACATACGCATGGTCTCATAGGTGAGCTTCAAATTCTGCATTTTAGCTTGTTTAACCTTCTCATCTCCTTCATAAACACTTTCCAACCTTTTCCAAATCGCATTAGCACTTTTCAAATTCACAACTTTCACAAGCTCAGAATTAGGAAGACCACTTAAAAGAGCATGCTTTGCCTTGCAATCTATTTCAGAAGCTTTGATCTCATCATCAATAGTTAGTTCATTCTCAGGTGGAGTGTAATTAGACTTAACAAATCTCCAGATCTCATAACCAAGAGAAATTAAGAAGGTTTGCATCCTTACCTTCCAGAGAGCACAGTCTGATCCATCAAACAAGAGAATATGTTTCTTGTGTGTCATCCCAGATTTACCTCAAGCTATTAAGCTTTCTTCAAAGGAACTTGGCTCTGATACCAATTGTTGAATGCACAAGACAACTGAGAGGGGGGTGAATCAGTTGTATCAAAAATTTCAAACCCTTATAAACATATTCACATCCACATCATGAGTTCACTTAAACCTTTAATCTGTTATGATGATTAAACATGAGAAGCAAATAACAAAAACTTAAACACGTCAACACCATACACAAAAGAACACCAGATTTTACATGGAAAACCCTAAAAGGGAAAAACCACAGTGAGGATTAGCTCACAATATAATGTAGTAACAATACCAAATTACAAAAGGCTCATTGCATGAAAGAATGCTCACTGTAGGGGACTCACTGTCCAAGTAGACTCACTACCCACTGAGAAAGAAAGAAAGAATAGAAAGATGGCTCACTGCCATGCTTTGAACTGATATATTTGCATCTATCCTATGCATGGAGTTCAATTCCAATGAGGCTCAATACACACCACAGCACACACAACACCTTCGCAGCATCACTAAAAATTGTAGACACCTTCTACTCACTGCATCTGGTACCCTAACACATGAAAGCTCTCGCTACCTAGATCAAATTTGCATCATTCACATCGTACCCCCCATTCACACATGCATCCATGACTCCTTGACACTTATTTATACAATCACCATTCATGAAAACATTCTCCAAGGTCAGCAACACATCATAACTCATGAAATTCAAAGTAGGGCTAGACGTAAACATTCTCGTGGAGGAAGGAAATGAATGTAGACCACATCACACTTTAGCACAGACCTAAAACAACTCTTACATGCTTCAACACGCTTTCATAATCACCATAGCATAATCAGAATTAGTGAAAACAACCAAGTCAGCCAAACTTGTGTTAACACCAAGAACTTTTAAGCACATGCTTCCTCAAAGATAAAAACACCTTGCAGACCTTGCACGAAGCTTTAACATAATCTAGAAACATCCACGAACAACTTGAAGTCACCTGGAAACCAAAAAATTCAGCCACAACAATTTTCACCTGAACACAACAACACTATCGAACTCTGCCACACAATAAATTTCTTTTCGGAGCACCAAATCACAAAACTTTTGGATGGAAGATGGATAAGGACCATATAAGTATATATCCATAACCACAACACCTAAAACCATTCTGTAGAGAAATGTGGAGCAAAACACTTTCTCCTAGACACACTGCAAACACTATTAGACACTGTCTTCAAGCTGGTGAGCATAACATTCACTGCACAGCGATCTAGAGTACCAAATTATGGATTTAACATCTTCAAACACTTTTCAACAACATATCCAAACCGCACACTCAGATCTCCAACACAGATGAAATGCGGAGCACAAACTCGAACAGTATTCTGTAATCCAGAAGACTCCTTCAACACACTGTTTCCAATATTAATCAAATTTTCTCAAAAGCACTTAGAAACTCAGCAAGAGGAACATATTCTTAACACCTTCAACACTTCTTCAAGGCAATCACATCATCATTAATTTAGCAACTTAATCAATCAACAGTAACAGTAGAGAACATAGTAGACACCAATGACAACACAACATGTTGACATCAATGACAACACCGATTAGCATATACTTGCAACAGGGCCCCCCCACCTAACGCTATAGTTCCTTCCCACCCGAGCCCCTACTATTCTATGGGCCGAGTTGGGCCCCAACAATAGGGAATATATATTATTGTGGGGGATAGAGTTGGGGTGGGGTGGGGATGTTACATATAGAATCTAGCCCTATCCTAGAGAAAGATTACCATCCAGGTGGGTGGGAGATGTAGGGGTGGGAGGAAGGAGATAGTTGCCCCTCTGTCCCCAATTATAGTTGGAAGGAAGGGGCCCCTCTCTAGAAATCAAGTGCATCTTTCCAAGGGCCATTCCCACCCTGATGGGTTCAGTTATCCTAGAGTAAGGCATGTTATGAGACGTGAGAAATGCCCCTATCAATGAGAGTCTAACCCCAACTTCATGGTATTGGATCCATTGTCAATTACTATGGGTTAGGGCTAAGGTTCAGCCACCTATAATGACTATAAGCTTCTCAATAGTTCATATTGGTATTGAGCTCCTCCTGGCACTCGAACGAAAGGGACTAGAATGGAATTTGCACTGGAAAGGTAGCATTGCTACTTCCACTCAGTAAACAAGATCAGCTGCTAGGACTTGAACTACTAATGGTGTTTCTTAAATTGCCTATGTCTGTGTTGGTGGTGATTCAACTACAACTACTACTGGTTCTTCAACTACATAAACTCCAACTCGATCTGCACGAACCTTTCATCCATCTCCATGGCTTTGCTCCCATCTCTACTACTAGAACATCATAAGTAGGAACACAAGTTCTTGTTGACACATCTAATCACTTAGTTGCTAGTCTTGGATTAGATGCTTTCTTTGATACTGTATTCCCTATCAATTTTTATAGAGGGGGGGTGGGGGGTGCTTCCATTGTTGATGTTTTGTTCAAGCTATTGCTAACGATACCTCTACTACTTATTATGGATCAATAGCTTCAACTGCCTATTTATCTATCTCCACTCGGCTGAAGGGAGAGGGATTTCAACTGCTATTAGGATTCGATCACCACATCAGAGGGGCTGTTATTGCGATTCAATCTAGTTGGGATTCCTTTCAACTTGTCGATGGATCAACTTGGCACTAAGGTCAGGTCATTTATGCCATCGGGTCAACTATCAAGATCAATGGACTGACACTACGGTCGGGTCACCCAATCATTTATCCAGAACCAACTAAACACCGAGCAACATCCCTGCCCTGATTCTCTTCTCCTTGTCCACCACCCTATAGAGATAATAGGGGCCCCCGCCGTGATCACTTGCATCTTCTTCTCCCAGACACTCATTTATGCTTTGGAGCTAAGATGAGTTTATGGGGGGGTGCGCCAGGATACATAGGATGGGAGACCCAATAATCAATTTTAGTGATTTGACCTGGTCGATTCAAGTGTTCGATGGTGCATCGTCCATATATAAAACATGTATTCTTCTCCCCAATCGAAATGCGTCGATATCGAAGCACGAATAATGTATCATCTAGAGCAAACGCAGCAGGAGAGACAAGAGATTCTGTTTGAGTATAATTATAGTTTCCGCCGATGGGAGATATAGATGCAAATGAAGATGTGGAGCCCAATCCAGGGCGAGATGCAGATTCAGTGGTGGATCCCCGAGTTTCGGTAGTAAGCTTTCAATAGTTTGAAATCAAGACCCTAAATCCATTCTCAATCCTCTAGTCAGAGATCAGGGTCAGACAGATCGATTTGTGGATTCTTCATAGATATTTATTAACACAAAATCTACCAAGCAAGCTTTATAAGGTTTCTTGCCTTTCTATCCAACATTGTCTAATCATCCGGTGACAATGCAATTGGTTTAGGTCTAGATACTATAATCCAATTGTTTTATGGCCTAGAGATCTATGAGAAAATCCTCCATCTTGAGCTTCCATAGCTTAAAGTTAGTTTTATTAAAAATAATTATCTACAATCTAGATGTGCTTGTCATCTTCCATAAAACAAAGATCTTTGAGCATGCTTCCACTCAAACTAAGATTAGTACAAAAAACCTTGTTCCTACTACCAAGGACCTGAGTTTATCAGGATCTAATACCAAATGAAAGGAATATGTGATGGAAAATGCTTCCTACACTAATCTAAGAGGAGAGATGAACAAAAAATATGATTTAAAATAACTTGTAGGAAAGAAACAACACAATAAAATCATTCATCATAACACAATGATGTATCCTAGGAAAATCCTTTCAAAAACTTTAGCCTCCAAATTCTAAGCTAAGGTATCAATTAGCAACAATATTGGTTACAATTCAATCTAGGCAAGGATCCTTCACAAGATACAACCCCAACACTCAGATCTAGAGTAATATCAATAACATAACAATACGTACAAAATACACTATATAAAACTCCATCCCAAGCACCTAATAAGTAGAGAAACTAATACATGAAACCACTAAAGGGGAATCATAAAATCATGAGCTAATACCACCCAATAGCAATGCCCATATCCACTAGTAAAATTCCATCACCCAAATGCCAAGAAGAGTCCTCATGTTAAATATAGCATATTCCTTACCCTTATCACAGCATGTCATATTTATGCTCCTAGCTTGGGTGCTCCAATTTGTCTTATTCAAACCTTCTAAAGATGATTTATGATAGTCATAATGGCATTCATAGGCTGGTGAATATTCTTTCTCAACATGTGTAACTCTCTTGTGTCATAGATGCTCTTACATTGATAATGTGGAAGGCCTAACTTTTGTAGGCCATAATTTTTCATTTGAAAAGTCAATTGAGCCCTTTTTTTAAATTGAAGATTTCGAAGAGCTCCAAGTCACTATAACTAGCTTTAGTTGGTTAAGGGCCATTTTATTAATTTTTGGGACCAAATCAACCTCTATAGCCCAAAAATTATATTGATGTATTCTTAACATTAAGATGCAAGGTTGGGACACCTTTCCTAAGATCATAATTGATTGATTTAATTGCATTATATCACATGAATCCTTGAAGGAGTGTTCTCACAGTACAAATTATATGATAGGGGTGAGGTGTTTCTTGGCAATAACAGTTCTCACAAGATTGTTGGTTGAAGAAAGGTAAAACTCATTTTGAACAATAGGAGAGTGAAAAATCTTTCTAATGTGTTGTACATTCCAAGACTTGCTAGACTTTTGATTTTATGTCTCTAAAATTAATGATACCAATGTGCATGTCACTTTTGATAAGAATGGTTGCATATTAGTCAAAGAGAACTTAGTGTTGGCTTAAGGGTACACAATGTGGAACCTTGTTTAAGTTGGAAGCATCTAGTTTTTGTAATTCTATTAATGTAATTGAAAAGTATGATTCATGCATTTTGTGGCACTCTAGATTATGCCACATTGGTGAAAAAGATTTAAAAACCTTGATTAATAAGAATATAGTTGATGACTTGTCAAGTTATTGTGGATATTTTGATTTCTGTGAACATTGCATGTTTGGTAAACAAAGTAGAGTGTAATCTGGTAGCACTAGAGCAAAGAGAATTTGGGAAGTTATTCATAGTGATGTATTTGGTCTTGTGGATGTGTCTTCCAATGGTAAATAATGGTATTATGTTTCATTTATTAGTGACTACTCTACATATACTTTGCATTTATTTTCTAAAGCATAAGTATTGTTGTTACTTGGTAGATAGATCTACTACTTCTTCTCTAGTTGATAAGACAACATATGACGTGTGGATAGGTAAAAAAATTCATTTCACAGATTAGAGATGTTCATGGAGGGTTATGTTCATGTGTCTAAAGAACAATTATCTAAATTGGATTTTAAGGCTAACTAGTGTATTTGTGTTGGTTATGGTGAGAATTTTAAAGATTATAAACTTTGAAATCATCTAATACTAAAAATGGTTTATTCTAAGAATGTGTTTTTTAGGGAAGAGTTATTTTTTACATTTTGAGACCAAAAATAATAAGCAAGTAGATACACATGTGAAAGAACAAGTTGGACAAGAGGATGGAGAGGCAAGAGAAGATTGAACGAATGATTTAGAACATGAATATTCTCTTACCCCATGATTAAGGAGGTTCACAAGGCAATGGAAACAAATTGAAAGATATAGCTCACCATTTTGATGTTTATTTGTTTTATCTTGTACTAACAATGAACCTAAATTTGTGAAGGAAGCTCTTTCTTCGAAAGAGTGCGAGTTTTGGAAAGAGGTCGTGAAGGAGGAGATGGTGGCTCTAAATAAATGTGAGAGTTGGGATCTAGTAAACTGTCCAAATGAAGGAAGCCCATTGGAGTGGGTGTTTAAAAAAATTTGAATAGATGGTAAGTTGGAAAGGAACAAGGCTAGATTGGTGGCAAAAGTTTATTCCGAAGTTGAGGAAACAGAATTTGGTAAAGTTTTCTCTCTTTTTGCTAAATTGACTTCTGTTAGATTCTTATTTTCTATTGCTACTACTTATGATTTAGAAGTAGAGCAAATGAATGCTAAAACATTTTTTTTGCATGGGGATCTTGAAGAGAAGATTTATAAGAATGGTCTGACAATTATGTGAAGGGAAAAAAATGGTTTGCAAGTTAGAGATCTTTGTATGGTTTGAAGTAATCACCTCAAATGTTGATCATTGTGTTTATTTTGAATCGGTTGATGATCACTTGTTAATCATTGTCTTCTATGTTGATGATATTTTGTTCATTGTAAACAATAAGGGAATAATTAAGGAACTTAAAAATTGGCTTTCATGTAGATTCAATATGAAGGATATAGGAGCTACAAAATACATTTTGGGTATAAAAATCAATAGAGGTCAAGTTAATAGAAAGCTTTGGTTTAATAAGAGTAAGTATATTAACACTATTTTCTAGACATTTGGTATGCAAGACTATAACTAATGAATATTCTTATACCTAATGACATTAGTCTTTGTTTGGAATAATCTCCTAAATCTAATGATTTTAAAGATATATGCAAAATGTTCTTTATGTTAGCATTGTAGAAAGCCTTGTGTATGTTGTGGTTTGTACTAAATAGGATTTTGCCAGGCAATGGGAGTTCTTATTATGTTTATGCCCACCCCAGTGAGAGCATTGGACCTATATTGAGAGGGTGTTTAGCTATTTGCATGGGACTTTTAATTATTACATTTGTGATCATGGAACTGATGATGACAGGGTTTTGTTGATGCAGCTTAGGTTGGTTATTTGGATAGCAGGTTATCAGCAAGCAACTTTGTGTTCTTATTTGGAGGTGCAATTAGTTGGATGACTAAGAGGCAACCCACAATTGCTCTTTTCACTATAGAAGTAGAGTACATAGCTATGACACATGCCTGTAAGAGAGCAATCTAGTTATAGAGATTGTGTTCAGGTAGTAGCTCTGAGTGTAGAATAGTGCGAATCAAGTGTAACGGTTAGAGTGCCATCTATTTCGTAAATAATTTGATGTACCATGCTCATACTAAGCATATTGAAGTTTAGTACCACTTTGTTTGTGAGATAGTTGAGGATGAGAGGGTTCAAATAGAGAATATAGCTACTATGGAGAATGTTGCATATTAACTTGCAAAGATAGCGAGCTTAGACAATTTTTTGGGGCATGGAGGTTATGGGCATTTCACTCTTTAACACTTTAAAAAAATGTTCCTCTATTATGTTTTTGCAATGTAAATATCAAGTAGGAGAATGTTAGGATTAAGTGTGCTATTCACCTTAGAAATCCTAAAGTCTATTGTAAATTAATTTTATGTAGATGGTGAATAATTTATGTATCTCCAATTATCAAAGTGGAAAAATGGGATATCCATGTGAGGGTAGAGACATAATTCTTTATGCTTTTATTTTCTAGAGACTTGCAAATATTATATCAAATGGACATTGAATAGGAACTTACATGGGAAAGGTCAAAGTAGAGTAACTCTCTTCTATTCTTAATTAGATTTGATCAATTGGGTTAATGTTTTCATTGTGTTTTTTACTTGGTTTCTCAACAAAAATATAACAGCGCACAAATGTTTTGAAAAAATCAGAAGTGGTGTCAAACTCAAAGCCATTGGAGTTGTTCAACTATCAATGGGTCTCACAATCTAAGACATGAGGGTTTCGCAAGCAATAACAATGAAAGAAAGAATAAGGAACAAGCAAAGAATGAAGCAATTACATCAATAGATTGAATGATCAATTAGATCCAATGGCCCATATGTTTTCAAGATGTTGCAAACAAATTTTGAATATGTGAAGACGTACAAAGGAAGAAATAGAGCATGTACAACGTTTAAGTTGCATTCACCATGCACTAATACTCCACTATAATCACTAAGACATGTAGAATCATGTGCTTAGTGGATGCATTATTTCAAATAGGGAAATTTTGAATTGAGCATTATTTTTCAAATATGCCAAACTATAATTATGAAACACCTTTACATGATCATCAAACATTAACCACCTTTCCAAAAACAAGATTTTGTTTTGTTTCTTTTTTATAAATTAAAGCTTGTCACTTGTTATTAAATTAGATTTTGATTTGTAGACTCATGTTATCATAGCCTTGTATATAGAACTCTTTCTCATGTTTTTTGAATTGTAATTCATAGAGTAACCTTATTTTATCTTTCTAAAACTCCACAAGCCGTTTATGGTTTGTAATTGTGCAAGTTTTTAAGTATTCAATGTAGGTGTCATGATTTCATCTATCTTTCATTTGTTATTGTCGATGAAACATTATTGTCTATTACATGGTATTAATTATGCTAAAAACAATTTTGTAATTTGGTAGATTATGTGCAAGATCTCTTTAAAGTACAAGTGTTTAAGTCACTTATCTTGGCATATCGCCTCTTTTCCCTTTCAGTTCATTTTATTTAAAGCATTTTCTCCCTTTCCTCAATTGAAGTTACATATGGTTAGGATAGAAAGAACCAACCTACTTCAAGGACCGCTTTAATAAGAAATGTCCCATATCTACAAAGCTTTCCCTATTGCTACGAGTTGTGGGTGTAGAATAAGGGTTAGAAACCAACTTGGTCAAACAATTTTAGTGAACAATAAAACCCATATTAGCATTTGTTGGAGTCAAGAATCAAGCTAAGAAAAGCCCTCCAGTGAACTTGATCATTTGGTTGATCTCCAATTGTACAAAATATTAACATATCACCCAATGAGATTTTGAAGAGAGTAAAAATATAAATATAAATAAGAGCTTTGAAGCCATTTGTAAAAAAAAAAAATTCACTCCTTTGTGCTACAATAATTTATTATTTTAGTTTCATTTTCGACAAGCATTTGGAAGTCTTCAAGTCTAAAACTTTGTGTATCCTTCTTGATATATGAATGGCAATGCTTAATATTACTTTGTATTCTTTGAGTTGTATTTGCATATCATTTCTACAAACATCTAAGTATTATTTGTAAACTTTATTTTAATTAAAAATGTGTTAATTAATGTTGTAAACTTTAGGTTTTGTATTTGTTGATAAACAAATCATAAGGTCAACTCTATCTTGGCTTTTAATATGCATATTTCCCCTTTTTGAACTCTCTTCCCCTTTTCTCTTCGTATAGGAAAAGTAGGTCCAAATTTGAAGGTTGTTTTTTAAAAATCTTATATTTTGAAGCTTCCTAGACTATTAGGACTAATTGTGAGGCATTAAACAAAAGAAAGCAAATAGATCATTCAACATTAGAAAAGCGCTCAACAATTCATATTGCAAGTCAAAAGACAACCCTCCATGAAGAGCAAGGCAATGTTACGTGGGCCAAATTTGACAATTGCATTTTAATATCATCCAACCCAACTATTAAAAGGCAAAGATTAACATGTAGAATAAAAATCATTCCCCCTTTCACTACAATTCTTTAACTTTATGACATTGTATGATTATGCATACATATCAAGACAATTAGTTATTATCAAATTCCACAAGATTGATCCAAGTAGAGGAAAATAAAACAGCCATACATCTCCCTCAAAAATATATCATCTACGGAACGAATAATAAATAAAGTTGTGTTCTAATTTTCTCTTTTCTCTCTATGTTATTATATTATTTATTTCTAATTTCTAAACTAATGTTTAACATTAACTCGACATATAACACATAAAGGTCCTGTCAATTTAGAGTGTTTTCACTTGGACATTTTAGATGATCTTAATCATTGTCATATTGTAGAATTTTGAAGTTTCATTTTTAGATTAATCTTATATTATATGAATATATTCTTTAAAAATAGAAAATTAAATTTATTAAATTTTAAATGACGCCTAAATACCAAGACATCCTATGTATAAGCTACAAGGCTACAAGCAACTAACACCTACCTTTGAAAAACCTCTTCCTTAACAATATTGCTTTCTTTATCTAAGTTTAGATTGTATCGAAGACATTCCAAAGGTCATTTAGTTTGCATACAATCTATAATTCTTCCTAATCAGCAATCTATTTAGGGCCTTTGTAGATATATTTATTTGTTTCCTTTCATTTTAGAGTTCCTCTTGCTTTGATAAATATGTATATGATCACTTTTACAACACCATTATCAATGGCAATTGACACCCTGCCCAAAACACATGTATAAAATGTCATGGGAGATGTGCAACAATACATCAAAGAAATGCAATGCTAAACAAGGCATTACCTAATCCCTCTCTTTTTTTAATAATTTATGCACATTCTATGGGCTCCTTACTATACAATGGAAGAATGAGATCAATAGCATCATTAAATAAGAAGCTACTAATTCAAACAAAAATTGCATCAAATATTTATGATAACAAGGATAAAACAAATGTTGCATTAATTATCAACATAATTATGTTTGTAATCCAATTATTAACTCTAGGACAAATAAAATAACAATTTCACAAATTTGACAATACCATCATTAAAGTTTTAAGGTTCTAAATACTATTAAACAACAAACAACAATGACCCAAATCATGAGTCATACGTAAGTATCAACAAGTCAAAAGCATTTCATCCAAGTCAATCTTGGTGAGAGCACATGTACTACGCATAAGAGTAAAAAACCGACTCAATTATAAAAAATTCCAACAAAACAATCATTAATAGACATCAGATTTCCAGTCCATGATAATGTAAATGAGTGCTTCTGGATTAAACTGTGAGTATTTTTTCCTCAACATTTCGGATCATTCTCCATGATCCATCATCTGGAGAATAGAGAGCACAAGAGAATTGCAATGGATAATCATTGTTTTTAACTTAAAGACCTTCTCTTGCACCACAAAGTATTTTACAAGTACTAGAGAATTTTTTTTTTAATTTATAAAGTCCAATACCAACCATAGAAACAAACTACATCAATTTCAATTCCAAATTCCATAAGAGCTACTTCGTAAGTTTTCTTCTTATATTATATCTAATTGCATAGATTTAAGCAAATATGGAACTTTATAAGAAGATAAGTAGGTAATCCATTATTTGTATGCCCAACGTTAAAGCTAAAGATATAATTGCCCTCCAAACAAGAAGTCAAAGGATTAATAAAAACGTAAAGATGAGCATCATTCAAAAGAGGACCTACAGTCAGTCTTGCATCATTAAAACAGAAAACCCAATTCCATTGAGAACCAATCTTTTTAAAACTTAGCATCATTTTGTAGAGTAAAAGATGGTCAAAAGAAATGAAGCTTAAATTGTGTAGTGCATAAAAGGAAAACAATGAAGTCGGTATTTTCGATTAATCTTGGTTTAGATAAATTTATAATATGCCAAAATTAAATGATAAAAGAAATGATTTGGTAATTGTCTTATCTTCTGACTACATAAGTGAACCTGACTGGGTATATATGTTCCTGTATTCTCTCTTTTGCATGGATGTCTTTATTGTCAACGCACTTTTGATGCCATACTTCTATTTTGTAAACAATTTATTTTCTCAAAACCAATAGAAGGTATTAAATCAGATATTAGACAAAGGATATAGAATATTGCATGTCCGTAGGGGATATTGAGCTATGGACTAATGGAGACTTGGCCTCTTAAATCAAATAGCTCAAATACCTTCTCTTGTTCAAGGTTGATTCCCCAATCTGGCTGATCCTTCTCTAGTTTCTTGGAATACCTGTGTTCCCTACAAATATAAGATAAAACCCCACAAAGCCAATGCCAAAGCAATTCATTTCTCCTAGCAAAATTTTCATTATATAAAGCACTGCTAACATTTGGTTGATGAGGATATCAACAACTATAGTTTCACCACTTAATAGAGAATGCATTGGAAGAATGACACGAAACATCTCAAAGAAGAAAACCTGGCATTAGATTGCATTCCATACAAGTGCACTATAATTAACCACATTAGAAGTTTTGGCCTTAATTAGAATAGCCTCAAAAGCCTGTTGTACAAAAAGCACTGCATAATGATAAAAGGACCGAGTTGCATCTCCATACCCAGAGTATAATTTTTTTGCCACATAGCTTTCATTATCTGAGGGCAGCTGCACCCTGGGTCACAACAAACCACAATTCAGGTTTGCATTTTTTACTTATTAGGCCTGTCAATCTTGATACTGAAAGAAAACATAATCACACCAAAAGTGAGTAAAATTAGAGACCTGATAGAATAAGGGGTGATTTTCTAAGAGAGTACCAGATCAGCACATACTGCATTGAAGCTGAGCTGAGTGGAAATCAATGAAGCTAAAGTGGAGAGAGGCAGATAATGGAGGCCCACAGCATAAATAAAATCATCCAAGCCTGTGAGGATATCTATTCTGCTTGAGGCAAGGAAAAGCCTCGGAATAACATACGGTTCTATAGGTAGCCTTGCTTCTTGTTAAATGATGCTCAAATCCAAACGGTTACAATGAGAATAGGCCACCCTATAGGTTCTAGGAAGGAAGAGAGCCATATACAATTTGTGTTGTTGTAATGAAACTGCAATAACATGGGTTCGGCAGTAGTGCCAATTGATAATGCTGCCAAATTCAACAACACCATCCAAAACTTTTCTTCTCCATTGCTCCCCTCTTGAGTCTTTACCCATCAAAGTTTGAGATTGAGGTACTGACTTAATATTTTTTTACAGTATAATTTGAAAGATCAAATGATCTCACCATCACAAAATGTAGGAAATTTTGTGGCACACCACCAAGAATAAACACGTGATTGCATGAGATACAGTAGTTTATTTCCTTGAATAGCATGAGATACAGCAGTTTATTTCCTTGAATAGCTCAAGGTCAATAGAGAAAATGGAGAACGAATTGCTAAGAATTAGGTTGAGCAAACTACAAAAAAGAATGGTATACACTATGAATAAAGTAGTGGAAGTTTAAAACAGTTAGCTTGAGTTGGATTCTTTAAGTATACCTAAGTTCTAAGTGTTGCAAAAATGACAAAGTTCTCTGCAATTTACACTGATGAAAGGAAAATGTATGCAATCATAGAAAGAAAAAAAAGAGAAAATTTTTTAAAACTTGGAAAACAAGCTTGGCCACGCTCAAACTGCAATACTTGCACTGAAAATAAGGTTATAAAAGGGCAGGTAATGAAGAGATTTGAAGACCTTCCATTCTCAAAAGGAATCTTGCCTAAATAGATGTGTTTCAGGAAATCCTAAAAGATTGTTTTCACTTTTCTCTTTAGCTATGTCATGCCCTAGTAAAGGAAACAAGCCAAGTATGTATTGCAGAAACTTATTTTGAACATCACATGATCATCGATCTAAGTGGCTCATTTAAAAAGTATAATTTGAATTTTAGATGCCAAAGTTTGTGGACCTGGGAAATATACCGGTGGGAGGCAGGGAGGCAAGAAGGAGATGTAGTAATTTTGCACTTCACTAGAATCAAGCACCATCAGAGAGCAAAGAGATGAGAAACAATTTGGAAACATGAATGTGATAAACTGCATTAGCATGGAAATGGTTTGTATACAATCCAAAAGCAGGTAGATGGGTGGGTTGCGAAGTTAACGGTTAACCTGTACAGAACTACTGCCAATTTAGTCAATATCACAAATTCTTGGAAGAAGTTTCTATAGCAATTGGAAAAAGAAGGGCAAACATTCCTAAACTTGATGTCCTAGATCAGGGTCGGGTTCATCAAATATCTATACAAGAAGTTATCACAAGCACTAATGCTACAATTTCATTTATGATTTAACATATTACGAAAGACACAAATATAGAGGCAAAATATCATTGAAATGTTAAATCTCATGAATGGGATAGAAAATTTAACATAAGATACAATTCCACGAAATACATTGACCCAACAAGGTAGATCACAGATTAAAATCCAACATGGGCCCCACATTCAAGAATTGATAACTATCCTTAACCAAAGACTGAAAATTGATCAATGTTTTTGAACAATAAGTGAAGGTAAAAGGCATTAATGTATGTTTTAGACTCTAGTTTTATTCAGAATTTGACCTGCAACTAGGCAAGAAATGTGGATGACATAAAAACCTGTAACTGATTAATCCAAAAAAAAATCATTCCATTAACCCAAGTCTTTAGTGAACATTTTGATTGTAGAACATGTAGTACCTGTTTCTGATAGACTTCCTACAAAATTTCCATGTGAAAACATACGTCAATGATTGAAATATTTTTGGAGATTTCTTTGTCTCCATCCAACCTGTATCAAAGGATTCAAAGCATTTCAAGATCATTCCAATTCATTTGAATACCTACATTCTCATTTCTGAGTTTATCATGTTATCTAACCTCATTTCTGAGTTTAACATGTTATCTAACAAGAACATAAAGGTGTAAGAGAGATTTTCCTAGAGTAGGGTTTATTCATGAATTTCAAAGAGTTGTTCAGAAAATAATTTATAATTCCCCTGGGTTAGTTGCTCCCTGCAGATGTACAGATAAGCCATTACTGGTAGAAAGTTAGAAACAGAGATAGCCGAAAGTGACAACATTTTCTATCCAATTCGTTGATTGATATCAAATGCTGAGCTGAATAATATATTTCATGTACGTATCCATGTTCTTGTGGCATTGAATTTCATGTTATTTATGGATAAAATTGGGTCTTATTATGAGGCCCACACCCTTTCCAAAAATAACTCTTAGCATCTTCTAAGACAAAAGTGGCCACAGATAGGAAAAGCAAGCAAATCCACAGGTATACATCCACTGTCAAAACACCTAATCAGCCCACAGGCATGAATCCACAGATGCTAGCTACCGTGCACCTCCTGAGGGCTAAAGCTTCAAACCAGAGACCTCCCCATACAAAATCGGGCACAACAACCTATTTACAGTTACCTACAACCTGTTCTTCCATCTGAAATTCAATCTTAAAATTATACGAACCTAGGGCCCCAAAAAGATCAAGAAATAAGCAGTCCATCCTTCAACAACACATCAAGGGTTGTCTAATACTTATTATTCATCTGGCACAATATCATCAGCAACGATTCATTGTCACAACAGGTGCACCCTTGAAATAATCATTATAGGTAGCAGCAATAATAGACCTTTAACTCAACCTAATTAGACAGATCCTCTTTCAACTCATCTTCAACCTTGTTCCATGAGAGGAAGCTGGTAATGGATGCATAAATATCCCACCAAATGCATAAAGACTTGCTAAATTCAAGATACACTGGTATCATACCCTAAAAGTCTGCATTTCAATAGGGCCATTTGTAAAAAAGTTCCAAGCTTCCTGTATAATTCTACATTTTGACAATATGTCTAACAGGGTAGTCACAACTACAACATCTCACAAAATCTGCTTTCCATTATTTTGATGGATCTCCCTACTCTGCTCGAGAACTCCTATTTTGGTAAAAATGAGGAAAGTTCAAGTTATGGTTTGTCTAAATTTATACATTTACTCATCTTTTCTGGGAGTTTGAAACTTGGATGTCTGTTTTGGCTTGGATATGCCTGGTTGTTGAACGACAAACCTACCTGAACAACTAATGAGGCATGCATGCAGCCTATTCTAGAAAGAAGAAGATCAATTCCTCTATTAAATCCACATGTTACATCTGAATCAACAGGATGAATTTAGGCAATCTGCAGCAAGAATTAGAAATTGATAAGAAAAATTAATTAGTTTACCATCCAAAGGGAACATTAGTTTACCATGTCTTCTGTCATGTCATGTAGACTGTACAGTTTACCATTACCATGTCTTCATCTATTTTGCAATGGTTTTGTTTTTCCAATTTTTTTGGTTGTAAATAATATGTATTTAATGTTACTTGAGGATGACAAGATTCAAAGCACTGAAGAGAAACCTCAAAAAGTACATATTTGAATGGCCACCAATGATAGATTGTGTAATACATAATTATGCAATTGTGAATAATGTTGGAGTGTATGATGTTGACTAGTCTTCAATGTTGACTTAAGTCTTCTCCTACGGGGGATATATCTCTATGTACTTATTTATCATCCAAGTAATCTAGTGCACCTTGTGCATCATGTAATCTATCGAATGTTGCTAGCCTCTCTCACTTCCTAATGACTTAGATGTCCGTATATACACATGCTAAGATCATTGTTTGTATCTCAATCAGGATTACAAGACTCACTAGGTACTTGGCAGACACACGGAGTCCCGAGGCAAGTAGCATGAAATGAGTCCTAGTGAGTCTGATCAAACTCGCTGAGTCTGCCAGGCTTGCAAGACTTGCCGTGTCTTGCACCTCAAAACCAAGGCAAAAAACTTGGAAAAACAAAAGAAAGTAAAAAAGTAAAACCTAAAAGCCTAAAAAGGGCCTACATCACTTCTAAATGCTATTCATTTCATTTGCAAACACAAACAAGGAGAAAACAAGAACATTTGAAGATAAAATACAATCCACTAAAGCAAAAACCAACAAACATATTGGCAACAAACATTGATTGAATTTAACTTGATCAGGTTTGTAGCAGCAACCAATGCATCTAAAGGAGCCTGCAATACATTTGGAAAAGCCCGCCATTAATTTGAAGCACCCCACCATCAATTTGTCGCTAATTTGAAGAGGTATTTTTCTATTTTGAATCTTTTCTGTGTTTTTTTTTCATTTGGTGTGTCTTCTACGTTTGTTTGTTTTTTCCATTTTAGATTCATGATAACAAGAAATAAAGGAGAGAAAAATGAAGATAACTTATTCTCTTCACTTCTTTTTTTTCTTGTTCCATAATGGATTTTTTTTAATTTCTTTTTATCTACAAACCCTAACTATTTTTCTAATTTTTATCTCTTTTTATTTAGAAACCCTTTTTTTTAAAAAAAAGGGGTAAAAACTTTATTGAAAATCAAAGAGGAACAATACAAGGAAAGCAGAGGACCAAACGCCCAAGAGCCAGCAAAAGCAGAAGAACTAAACAAGACCAAAGATAATCAACACCTTAACCCTCCCTATCCTCATCCAGAATTTTCTCCAAATCATGGCGAAGCATCAGAGGCACCAGCTCCCACTCCTCATATCTCCCGCCATCCATATGCTCAGACGCCCATTTTGCCAAGCAATCCGCAGCCCGATTCCATTCCCGCGGAATATGAACAAAGGATACCATTTCCATTAACAAACTAACCTGCAAAATCTGCTGCACAATCAAAGCCAAATGCCAGCTGACATCCAACACTTTCCACTTAATGAGCAAATTGATCAAAACTTGGGAATCGGATTCACAAATAATCTGTCTCCTGCCCAAAGCAAGAGCCTTCTCAAAAGCATAGAGAATAGCCAGCCCTTCCATCGTGTTGATGATCTGCATCCCCTCAGGGATTGCAAAAAAGAAAATCAACGAGCCTACAGAATCTCTGCCAATCGCCCCAATACCTGCAGGTCCAGGATTGCCCCTAGAGGAACCATCAGTATTAATCTTAAGAATCCCATCGGGAGGAAGTTGCCATCGACCAATCCTATGAATTCTCGTATTAGCCTTCCGACCTCTCCTGACACAAGCCGAAGTCACAGACAACCCCTGCAGCCCAAGTCTCGCCACCACCTCAGCATCCCGTTTAATTAAGGGAAAACTCACCTCACTTTTAGCCTCCACCGTCTCCTGGATCATGCCCAAGATTTTCTGCCAGACTTATTGCACCATCTTCTTTTCTCCACGAAAAATCCGCTGATTCCTCTCAAGCCAAAGTTGCCACAACATGAAGATAGGCCCCCCAAACCACACTTCCTGCAAGAAAGAAGCCATAGAAGGGGGCTTGCCCACACCATTCCAAAAATCAATCAAGGAGGAAGCATGAACACAGGGACTCTGGTAGACATCCCACCAAAAATGCCAAATCTGAATAGCAAAGGAGCAACGGAAAAACAAGTGAGCGGAGTCTTCTTCGGCCGCCCCACACAACAAAAACTGAAGGACCGTGGAAACCTCTCTTCCGGATATTGTCCCAAGTCAAACACCTATTCCAAGCCAACATCCAAACAAAGCAGTTACACTTTGGCCAGGAGTACTTGTTCCAGACCTTCCTCCACCATGGAATTTCCTCCCAATCCGTTCTATGAGACAGTAAAACCTGATATCCGGAGGCAACAGTATAGACTCCCTTAGGATTGGGAGACCAGGCAAGCACATCGTCCTCCTAGAGGGAACTACAGCGCCGACTAGAGAGGATATTGAACAACTCGGCACGCTCTTCATGCGATCCAACAACCGGCCAAGCATCAGGAGACTTCCAGCTGGCCACTTCCAATTGCCCGCAAGAAGTAAAGGATTTGAAATCACTCACCCGAGACCAACCAACCTCAAGAAAACCCTGGCAAAGTTTCAACAAATTAGGAAACTAAGAGATAATGGGAGGATAACCATCCCAAGAATCGGTCCAGAAAAGAGCCTTAGACCCCTGCTTATAGATCCAGAATAAACCTTCCTTAATAAGAGCAGCCCCTTTTTTTAGAGTACCCCAAATCACCGAGCCTTTCCCATTAAGGGGGTAACGAGCAATATCACACTGAGGGATCCCCGGGAAGTACTTCTGAGAAAGAATCCTGGCCCAAGCCTTATCTTGTTCAGTGCACCAACGCCAGTACAACTTAGCAGCCAGAGCGACTCCAGTCAAGTCCGACTGCCGTAAACTAAGACCCCCAAACTGTTTTGGGCTACAAACAAACTCCCGTCTGACCAGACTCCATTTGGAAGAAGCCAGACTACCAGCCCATAAAAATTGTCTTGCAGCCAAATCTAACTCTTTTACAAATCCCATCGGGGCAACCTGGAGCATACACCTGTAAATAGGGAGAGTCTGCACCACCGACTTAATTAACTGAACACGCCCAGCAAAAGATAGCCACCGATGTGTCTAGTGATTAACTTTCAACCGAAATTTATCCAAAATATTCCGCCAAGACTCCCTGGGTGAACGACCAACCAAGATAGGAATACCCAGATAGACCAAAGGGAGAGTCCCAATCTGAAAACGCAAAGTCTGAGCAATCCTCAGCTGGATGGAGCTCAGAGTATTGAAGAAGAAGATGGAGGACTTGTCCTCATTGATAAATTGACCTAACGCAATTAGGTAAACATCCAAAACCCTGCGCCAATTAACAGCTTCTCTCATTGTAGCCCTGCCCATTAGAGCCGTGTCATCCACAAACTGCAAGTGAGACTGCGAAGGCAAATTACCACCCCATCGCCAACCCTGAATAAGACCATCTACCAGGTTTTTTCTAATCAGCCTCCCCAAACCTTCAGCAAGGAGAAGAAACAAATATGGAGACAAGGGATCTCCCTAACGAAGCCCCCTGGAAGCACCAAATAACTCCGTGTGTTCCCCATTTATAAGCACCGAGAAGGAAACTAAAGTAATGCAGCTCATAACCCACTGAATCCATTCTTCCCCAAAACCAAAGGCACTGAGAGTCTTCCGAAGGAAGGACCACCTGACCCTATCATAAGCCTTAGCCATATCCAACTTAATAAACATCACCTTATCTTTGGAGCTGGCCATAGAGTAAATGGACTCAGTAGCAATAACAATACCGTCCAGAATTTGCCTGCCCTCCACAAAGCCACTACTCCTCAGAAATCAGCTCTTTAAGCCCCCTTTTTAAACTATCAGCAATAAGCTTAGAAATAATTTTATAAGAAACGTTGCAAAGAGAGATGGGGTGGAATTGACTAAGCCTATCTGCCCCTTCACACTTGGGTATGAGGGCGAGAAAGGTCGAATTTAAAGCCCTAAGCATTTGCTTATTCCGTTGAGATTCTTGGACAACCGCTAAGAGGTCCAACTTGATAATGTCCCAGAATTCTTGGTAAAACTCAATCGGGAAGCCATTAGGACCAGGGGCTTTCCCTTTCATCATCTGGAAAACAGTCTCCTCGAGCTCCTCAAGAGTAATATCCTTCATAAGAAGCTCATTCAATTCTCTAGTCACCAGAGGGGGAATATAGGAAAGAACCTGGGCTTCTTCAGGAGACCCCCCTTGCGAGACTTCCCTAAAAAGAGAGGAGAAGTACTGCACCGCCTCACCTGACATTTCAGGATAGGAGGAAAGCCGCTCACCCCTATTATTTACCAGAACCGAGATAGAATTACCATGCCTCCTGGCTTTTGCCGAATTGAAGAAAAAAGCGGTATTTTTATCCCCTTCCTGAAGCCATTCTACCCGGGCCTTTTGCTTCCAAAACAGTTCCTCCCGAAGCTCACACTCCTCCAGAGCTTTCAGAGCCTAAGCTTCATCTTGAAGTAATTCTTCAGACACCCCATCCTCCCTTATCAGTCTTGTGATACCATCCAACTTAGCCTGAGCAGCTGCCTGAACCTGAAAAATATTCCCAAAGCATTGAAGATTCCACCGCTTGAGCTTATACTTCACATATTGCAGCAATTTAGCAAAGGTATACATCGCCGTACCATGAGCCGGTCTGCCCCACCTCCACCAATTGGCCACATAATCATACAATGACTGGTCCCGCAACCACATGAGTTGAAATCTAAAGGAAGGAGAACGGGGCACATGAGTTGACACACTAGTAAGCTTGATGGGCCAGTGATCGGATCCTCTCCAGTCCAAGATTTCAGAGCACGAGGACCACATACCACCAATCCAATAGCAGGAAACCAGAAAACGGTCCAATCTCTCAGCAATACAATTTTCCCCAACCCTACAATTGTTCCAGGTGAACTGACCATTACTGGGCTTAATATCAACTAAATTCAAGGCATCAATGTGGTTGCGCATAAGCAGCGCAGAGGGATCCAGCCTTGCCATACCACCTCGCTTTTCAGCCAAATCTAAAATAGCATTAAAATCTCCAGCCAAAATCCAAGGATGGAGAGACAAACTGCGGACAAAACTGATATGGGTCCATAGAGACTGTTTACCACACAAGTCAGTAGGAGCATAGATATTAGAGAGGAGTAAGACTTCCCCCATCTCAAAACTGGAAGCAATCATAGTCATAGCAAACTTAGAGGACAACCACCAAAGAGGACAAATCTTCCGCGGGTTCCACAAGCAAGCTAAACCTCCTGAAGATCCAAGGGCCCCAATGCATTGACAATCCCTGTTCCTCCACAACTTAGGAGCCAAACTAAACATAGACTCAACTATAAGCTTGGTCTCCTGCAGAAAAAGAATATCAAGACCTTGATTTCTAACCAAATCGTGAACAGCTTTTTGTCTAGAGCTGTTGTTCAAGCCCCTTACATTCCATGATAAAACAATCATTTCAAGGGGCTCAAAAAGTGAGAATCCAGAGTCTTTACTGATCCTGACTCCACCAAAGTCTCACCCATCATTTTGATCTTATCCAGATCCTTCTTTCTACCAAGTTTGGCATATTTCTCCGTCCCACCCTTCTTAAGGTCCCTTGGCATAAGGCCCAGATGAGGAGCAGATTTACTGCTCCTAGCTGCCACTGAACCCCCGGGTCTCCCAGAAAGAGAAGAGTCCCCACCAACTTTCGAAGCTTCAACAGAAGGAGACAGCACCACTAAAACCACCGTCTGCTGATCCGTATCCATGTGCAAAGCCTCATCATCCTGTGGTTCCACTGGAGCAAGAGAAGTTTGGAATGCCTGGGCTGGATCCTCAACCACCTGATCCAAACTCATCAATCCCGAGTTCACTTCCTGATGATTGAGATCATCCAAAATCTCAAACCTATTAAATGAATCCTCATCCTGTCTTTCCTTTAAGGTCCGCTTTTGACCCCTATTCCTGTTACGAGCCTTGACCAGAACAAAACCCTCAGCATCAGCCACCACACCAGGGACAAGGCCCTTCCCCTTATCAGCCCCAAGAGGGTTGCGAGGAAGTTGTGAAGGCTGAGCGTCCAAGGGTTTTGATTTAGGACACCGGCGCTACAGATGACCGTAAGCATGACAAAGCCGGTAGCTAAAAGGAAGAGTCTCGTAGTCCAACTGCTACACCCAAGAGAAGGATCCTGCACTCATGTCCACAGCATCAGGCAAGGGCTTGCTAAGATCAATTTCAACACAGATGCGGGCATAAGTCATAACCTTTTTCCCTAAGGTTGACATTGAAGAACCAACTGGCTTACCCAGCAACGATGCAAGCAACTGCAAAGTATCTTCCCGACAACACTCCACCGGAAAGCGGGGTAAACGGACCAACACCGGAACATGATTTAGCATCTCCTCTGAGGGGATGAAGCCTGCATGCCATGGCTTGATAAACAATCCCACCTGGTTATGGAAATAAGGGCCTCCGGCAAAGACTTTATTGCGGTCAGCCAAGCAGTTAAAAGTGACCATAAAATAGCTATTTGCTAGCAACATGATATCCATTTCACCTTCCGGTGCCCAAGTCCTCTGGGCCCAAGATTCCAAAAACTGTAGCGACGGCCTCATCCCCAAAAATTTGCAATACAAGGAGTGATTTGAATAATAATCAATGTCTTCAGCAAGCATCTCCAGCGGAATGACTAGCTTTGGCCTCTCCTTGCATCGCTCGAGACAGCCGTTAACCTTAGGGATCCGCGCACTATGAGGTGCATCCGTTCCACGAAACCCTGATTCTGGAGTGAAAAGATTATTGTCGAAAGTCTTCATGCCTTGATCCGGAGACTTCGAGCCTATCACTGCCCGGAAGTCCAAATCGGGAGACACCCCTGAAGCCTCACCTTTCGAAAAAGCCATTAAACCCTAGCCAGAAAGGTCCTACCTACAAAAGGCTAAGTGTGGGGCAGCCCCACACCACCTCCCCCTCTCGATCTCTGCCCAAACAAACACCACCCAAACCGGCCCTCACTCACGCCAGAAGAGGAGAAAGAGACCCCACACCAGAATCCTTGAGCACAAACCGCCCCACACACCCTGAAGCACCACCCGTCAACAGCCAAAACCTTGGAAGAACCGACCACAGAAACGCTAGAGGCGGAAGCACCATGCAGGGCACCATGGAAACCCTCAGGCAGACAAGGAACGCAGAGGCGGAACAACCCCTGGCCGCAACCCTCAAAAAAGAAGGCACAGAGATGTGCAAGCGAAACAAACCCCCCTAAAATGTTAAACGACCCCACCCTGACTGCGTAGGCACCAGAGGAAAGTGATCACGAGCTAGGGCTCGGATGCCCTAACTCGGCCCTCGAAAAAACAGACAAAAACACCATCATCCAACATTTCATTGCCTATTTAGAAACCCTTAATGTTAATTAATTTTTTTAATTTGTTATTGCAACATACTTGATATTTATTAATTGTTCTAATGCCAGCCCCAATTAGAAAGGACCCTAGTTAGAAACATGCCACCCCAGGGGCTAAAAAGGGAGAGTTAGTTTGCAATTTTTACAAATTAAAAATAAATGGAGGCAGCATTAATCAATTCATATATCATCACATTAATCGATTAAAATATCATTGTACAAATGCCAAACTGAGATTTTACTTTGTGCCCACACATGCCTATTGATATTTTGTGAGAGGTAAAACTCAATTAAAGACCTTAGACAAGAAAAAGGAACTAAAAAGGAGGCAAAGAGAAGAGATAGCAGCCATTCAAGCAAACTTTTCTTCTTTGATTCCTCCATTCCCTTCAACTTTGAGCATTGGTAGCAATGTTAGTGTTGCACTTAGAGTTCATAGATCCAAATTGGATTCATACATCGTAACATACACTAGTCAAGGTTCCCAACCATCACTTGAGAGCACAGGTTGGAATAAGACAAGTATCAAGGAATGCAGCCGGAAATTGTTGGTTCTATTGTTCCATTGCATTTCACACAAGGTAAATCCTTCTTATTTTTGTTTTAAAAAATGTTTTTTGATTTTTTATGTCACTTTAAGTTTTAAATTTAAGGATTTTTAGAATTTAGATTCTAAATTTTAGAATACCTTTCTTTTTATATTTGTTTTAGGTCTCCTTATTGGTAAAATCTAATAGATGTTGTCATTGCTGGGGAAGGGTTCAAAGCCTCTAATGACAAGGATATAAAGGGCTCAATTTTGAATGAAAAGGTGTGGCAAATGTGAAGGCCACTATTGATGAGCAATGTGAGATATGGAGGAAGGGTTGCACCATCATGTTTGATAGTAGTACAAATGGGAGATATAGGACATTGTTGAATTTTCTTGTTTCTTCTTAAGGTGGTATAGTTTTCCTGAAATCCATTGATGCTTCAAGAAAGGTAAAAATGTTGATTTATGTAATATAACACCCCTAAAAAAATTGAAAACCACTACTAAAATGTAAATGCAACAATCAGATTCTTCCACACCCTTAAGATCACCCAGTTCCAGATATGGGCAAGGTGAGAGCATACAAGTGCTTCAAATATAGCAAATTAAAATACTGAGCAGCAAATACAACTTCCACTTATTCAATGGGCATCCACTTATGCAGTGAGAGTACTAAAGAAATGCATAGGCACATCCACTTATTCAACGGGAAGCCATTACATTGAAACCACTTATTCAGTGGGGTGAGAAACATGTATCAAGAGAACAAACAACTCCCACTGGCGGTATTACCTTCCAAGGATTACAAACATATAATTTTGCAATGAAATACAATATCAAGGAAGCTATAATAAAGTAATATAATCTGATTTTCAATCAAATAGCTCTATTGTAGCAATAAAATCAAATTGAACTGTTCAAGAAGTCACCCCAAAGAACATAGGTAATCATACTCACAAACTCCACTACTAAAGGTGTTGAAAGAAGTATGAAACTCTGCACAATCACTGAGAAATCACTGTAGCACTGTAGAAAATTGTCTTGTAACCATTTGCAGCTCTGAATCCAAACCCTAACAGCATATAGTATCATTCACAATCACCAAACAGTTAAAACCCCAACTCCAAAATGATTCCCATGGACAAAGGAATGCTAGGCGCCCCCTATCAGCATGTAATGCCTCTGAAAAAAGAGTCGTTTCAGCATCATAAACCTTACGCCCTCTACCTACAGTTGGTATGGCCTTGACCAATGGTACGGCCAACATAAATCTGCAATAACCCACATAAAACTCTGCTCCAACTACAATAAACTAGGTGGCCAGGTCAGCAATACAACCTCATTCAATCAAAATGATATTTGCATTACACTTCCTTCTTCAATGACCCCAAAAGTATGGCTACCTCTGAACAAGAAGTACGACCAGCAGGAAAAATAAACACTTTAGAAGATTATTCATTCACACCAAAATCCAACTAAACAACTCAGAAAACATCAAACTCCATTTCAGCGCATTTGTGATCTCTGTATGAAATCACCATAACCAATTAGGGTGAATCTTTCACCACCGAAACTAGTCTTCTCCAAGAGGGTTTTCCTCCTCAAGAAGGAATGTAAGAACACGCAGGTTCAATTTGACAGCATAACATTAAGAAATCTTCAACATAACCCCAACAATGAGCTCTCAATCTCCTTATATAGGCACTTTTAGGTTACATGAGAATATATTTCTCTTTGAAAATAATTAACTTTTCACTTACTTCAATAAATCCCCCTTTTCCCATGTCAAGGTGCTCACTTTTCTAATCTATTAATAAAGCACTTTACCTTTCCAATAAGCTATTACACTTAAGTCATCATTAAATATTTTCAACTTTAGAAGACTTAAGTGAAATTAATAATTAAATAGCTCAATTAACCACCCAACTTACGGAAAATCCCAAACTGAAGCAAATTACAAAATAAACCATACCAACATGATCCTGAAGGTTTAGGATGAAGAATGACGTCAACTAGGTGACTTACTATAAATAGATGGCTTCTCCAAGAAGTTTGGAGAGAAAACCGGGAAGCTGAAAATGCTTCAGAAAGCATCACTGTGATCCTGAACAACAACTAAGCTCAATGCCATCAAAAGGAATCAAAAAGAACCGAACCTGTGCTCTCCAAGAAACAAGGAGTCCCCTAACCATACCAAATAACCTATGGGAACTCAAGAAATAGGCTAAATGTTCACGACTTGGCTATGCGCCAATTAAGGACATTACAATTTCCTTTGTTAAGTTTTAGAGGAAGTTGTGAACAAGTGGGTGAAGAAAATGTTTTGTATGTAATTATAGACAATGCAGCAAATTATGTTTCTGCAAGGAGATTTCTCATAGAGAAGACCCATCCATATTGTGGACTCCCTATTCCACTCATTGCATTGACCTTTTATTGGAAGATCTTAGCAAACTCACATGGATAAAAGCAGTTCTGAAACGTGCTATAAACATTTGCAAATACATATACACCCATGCTTAAGTTCTCAACTTAATGAGGCAATACACAATCAAGGAGTTGGCTCCTCTTGGGATAACCCACTTTGCAATGAAATTTGTCACATTGCAATTTTTGCTTCAATCAAAGTTTGCCTTGAGATGCATGTTCATTAGTGAGGACTGGTCTCAATCTTTATATGCTAAGACTATTGCAGAAGTATGTGGTTGAATGGGTTTTCAATGAACAAAACTTCTAGAAAAGGAGATTGTAGATGTAAGTTCATATTTCATTTCTATTTTGCTCATTTTACTAGTTTATCATTTATAGTACTTTTACTTATTTATAATTTTATGTTCCCTTCTTTAATCTATTATCCAATTACTTATTTATCTTATCATTTGATTGTAGTTCATAGAGCCTTTAATTGTATCCTTTGTTTTGCTACTAAGAAAAACCCAAAATGGGTTGTGTATGAGAGCATGGACAAGGTCAAGAAAACCATTACATTTACTTATGGTGGACTTGAGAAGAAATATCGTCCCATATGGAATATCATTGATCGACAATGACACCATCAATTTACAAGCCCTTACATGCCACTGCTTATTTCTTGAATCGAACATTCCAATTTCACTCAAACTTTGAGGTTGATGAAAAGGCTTTGAGTGGGCTCTACATAGTCATAAAGCAAATGGTACCCAATCCTCAACTTGGAATGAGGATCGTCTTTGAGATTGAAATCTTCAAACTTACACAAGAGGACCTTTTGTGTGAAATATATGTAAGGCAACTCAAACAACATTGCATCCAGGTAAAATTTTATTAAGGGTGTACTTTAAAATTAAAATTTTTAGATTTTTTACGTCAATGTTGAAGTTGAACAATGAGATTGCATTCACTTCTATTTTTTTTCTCTTTTCAAATGCATGGTGGGAGAGGTTTGATGCTAAAGTGCGATATCTTTAGAGGATTGTCATATGTGTCTTGAGCCAACCATCTAATGCTTCAAGATGCAATACAATTGTAGTATTTTTGAGCAAATATGCTTCAAAAGGAGCAACAAATTATCACTACAAAGGTTGAATGATCTTATCCATGTTCATTAAAACCTTCTCTTCCATCACAAGCAAATCCTAGGTTTTGACTTATCCCCCATCAATTAGAAAAGGTTGATCAACAATCAAAGTGGATCACTAAGGCTAAAGATCATGTCTTCACTAAAGATAACCTTGCATGGGTTGATCAAGCTGATCTTGAGGCAAAGGCAGCAGTTGTGGAGGAGTAGAAAACACGAGTAGATCCCTCAAAGGTTGATCATGGTTGCATCATCATCAAGGACCTATCTCAGATGCTAGCAAAGGATTGACCATGGAGCTACAAATGTTGGGTCGAGTTAAATGTAGGGCCATAGATTTCATAATCCATGAGTTTTGCATACCTAAAACACTTGACAAGATATATATATTTAAAAATGTCGTTTCCATTAGATCAAATCTGTTTTTGTTACTTATTTGATTGATATATACTTGTGTATGTGATCAAAGTAGCTTCTATTTGATTAGTTTATTATATCTTTAAAGTTGATTTAGTGAAGGGTGCATAATAAAAGCTTTAAATCCTTTAAAAAGTTCTATATTTCATGATTTTTTCAATCTGTTGAGTATTTGCCAAGTCTTAGTGCCATGTCTAAGTCCAAGTCAAAAATCAGCCAAACGGGTTTGTGTTGAGTCCAAGTCTTGTAACTATGATCTCAATGCATTCCATTATATTCTTAATGATTCTTTTAGCCTACGGCACCAATACAATGTCTTGTGCTTCTTATTCTTGTGTGCCCTCCTTACATGGAGTTGTTTCTTTTGGTTCTCAACTTATGTTGCATCTCTTCCTTCAGCAATAATATTTATAACTTCCACTTGGTATCAAAGCAAGAGCAACTAAGCTTTCAATCAAAAGAAGGAAGAGTTGCAATTCCAAGGTCTCAAGATACCTTCAATGCAAAAACCATATCAAAGGTTCATTTTATGTTCAACACAAAATTCATACATTTAGGAAAGTTTATTTTCCACTTAAATTTGACATCCATTTGGCCGTTGTGGGGTAGTTTTGAGCAATTTTGCTATTTTGGGAACCAAAACTTCAAGATGCCATAACTTTCACATACAAAAGCATATTTGGCCCAACTTTTCACTACGTTATTTTTTTCTAATATATGTGCATTGGTGTAGCTATCCTCTAGTGGTTTTGCATCAACAGTCATAGAGACAACAGAATGAAACTTTGTCTTGGATAAACTTCATGGATATAACTATGCCTCATGGAATATACAAATTGAAAAATTTCTCAAGAGTTAGGGGTTATGGATGTCCATTGGTGATGACATTCTACCCTCAAAAATCATAGCAAAGTTGAAAATCAAAGGGAAACAGAATAGAGGTGATTCATAATGGATGACTGGTTTAGTTACCAATGCATAGAAGAAAGTGATCTTGCCAAGCTTTGGGAAAGGTTCAAGAACTTGTTTAACTTTAACTAAACTTCTCAAATCAATTGCTTAGAAACTCAACCATGTAACTTCCAACTTGCTGAGTATGATCATGTCAAAGAATTTCTCTCATTTCAACCAACCTTCCCAGGGTTGCATCCCTAGGGATCTCCCAAAGACTTTGGGAGTTCGGGGGCCATCTTCTTTTATAAACACTAGACAACCTACTCCATTTGGTGCATAAAAATAAAAAAAGATAACTTTTTAAGGAAAAAATGCTAAAATCCCCTAAAAGAGGAGGATTGTCACCGCAAATTCAGCACATTATATACACATTTTAAAATTCCACACCTTCACATCCCTCATCTCAAGAACTTGGAGAAACACTAATTTCAATAGGATATGTATTGATATCCAATCTGCTGAAGGACACCACATGGACTCAGATTATGTAAACATTTTGCTCATTAATCTTTCTCCTGAATATGAAAAATATATATGTAATTCTCATATGTGTTGCCTTTTTATTCAAATGCCTACTCAGACTTCCTTCAAGCAAGTGTGTCAAACTCTCATTTAGTTACAAGCCTTGCTACAAAACTTCAAGAAGCTGTATTCTGCCAATCAGGTTCGTTCAATCAAACCACTGGGGACACCTATAGATACCTCTTCAAAAGGATCTACATCCAAGAGTCAAGGCTTGGTGACAGGTCTTGCTAAGAAGAAAAGGTGCAGCTACTGCAGCAAGGGCTATCATGATGAGAGAGATTATTGATAGAGAATTTGGGATCTACAGAACCATGCTAAGTATACTGGTGGAGACAAGTTTCTAATCAAAACTCACTGCCTTTCATGCTATGCCCCATCCCCAGATTTATTTAGTGTCTAAGTGACTTAGGAGGAAGTCGACATACGAAAGGCTACTAGCCACAAGAGCTTTCTCTCCAACTACTTTCATCTTGATTGGGGTTAATGCCTCACAACAGGAGATGATTTAGCACTCACCACCTTAAGTGGTAGTGAATTGTCCACTTGCAATGCAACTTTTAGTGAGGTACTTCACATTCCAGCTATTGGTCCTAAGTTCCTAACCTACCTTTTGTGTATCACATCACACACTAACAAAAATGTTATGTTTTGGCCATACAAATGCATTGTCAGGGTAAAGGTGAGGACTACATGGTCATAGCTTATAGGTATTATGATGAAGCAGATTAGATGTACAAACTAGGTGAGGGAAATCCTTTGTAAAGAACATCAACGTATGCAGAAATGGTTGCAAGAGCAGATGATATAAGCTCTTTCTAGTATCACAAGTTGGGACACATCAATTTTGGATCTGTGCAGCACACAGGCAAACCTGGCATGATTCGAACACTTCCCTCCATTTGACTGCCAAGTGGAGTATGCAAAGGATGTATTTACATGATAGAAGAGTGTTTCCAAAGAGCTAAGCTCATAAAGCATCTAATCCACTTGAGCTTGTTCATATAGATATTTGCTGATAAATGAAGATACCTTCTCTTTCAAGAACCAAATATTTTATGACTTTAAATGATGATTACTCTAGATTCCTATGAATCTATTGCATAAGACCATGGATGAAGCCTTTTCCAACTTCAAGGACTTCAAGGCCATAGTGGAAAATTGGTTTGAAAATAAAGTGTCTCATATCAGACAAGAAGGGGGTACATCAAAGAGTTTAAGCAATTCTTTGCCAATGCACAATATGCTACACACAATAGTAAAATGGAATGGGCAAATGGAAAAATCGCATCATCATGGAGATGGTTTTAGATGCATACTACATACCAAACATATGGATTTGGAATTCTAAGGGGAAGTTGTCATCTATGCCATGTATATCATCAATTGTTCTCCAACTAGTGTGATCAAGGAATGCACTCCTTTCGAATGTCTAGTAGACCAAAACCAAACATTTCTCCTTTGGAGTCTTTGAATCTAATGCTTGGACCCATGTCCCAAATGTAACCCATCACAAACTAGAACCAAAGAGTTGCACGTGCATTCTAGTCATTATATGGACTCAAGCAAGCCCCCCTTGAGCTTGGTATGAGAAGGTCCGTCATTTTTTCATCTCTCCATGTTTTGTTTGATGTGATGGTGACTATGATCTCTACATTCACCATCAAAATGGTCATATTCTCATAATTGTATTGTATGTTGATGGCATGATCATAACAGGAGACTCGCCTACTATCACTCAAGAGCTCAAAGGCAAACTAAAGGATTCCTTCATAATGACAGGTATGGGCCTTCTACACTTCATAATAATCAAAACCTCTCAAATTACAACTAGTATTTTCATCTCTCAATCAAAGTATGCCTTGGGTCTTCTTCAATAGTGTGGTCTTTAGGATTGCAATCAGGTTCTCACTCCATAATCCAAGTGTACTCAACTTCAATCTTCTCCAATGCCTAAATCAACTTGTTGATCTCACTATCTCCAGGTCTTTGTTGGGGAGTCTAATCTACCTCATGCATATTTAACCTAACATTTTGTTAGTGTAGATTAGAGGTTCATGTAGACACCTCATGCTTATCATCTTCAGACAACTAAGCATAGTCTTCGATACATCAAGGGTATACTTTAGCTTGGGATTAATTACACTATAGGTAGTGCTACTTTTCTTTGAAAGTTATGTGATGCCGACTATGCAAGGACTCTTGACAGTCAGAAGAATAGCTTTCAATACATTTTTTCTCTTCATTCTAGCCCTATGTAATGGTGCATGAAGAAGCAAGCTTCTATCTCCTTATTTACTGTTGAGGTTGAATACTATAGTTCAAAGGAGAAAGCATGTTTGTGTGTGTAGCTTTGAACTCTTTGTTCATAGATTCATTTTCCTCAAATAGCCCCCACAATCATCCATGGTGAGCTTGAAGTTGAGTGCCATTTAGATGATCATCATTTCAGTTCACCATGAACCCAAAAAAATGCATTGAGATTCATATGCGCTATGTCAGGTAATTTTTTAATGATAGTTATGTAGACTTTCAATATGTTTCCTTTGCTAAGCAGATTGCCAAGACCTTCATGAAGACTCTTCCTAAGGATAAATTCCTTAAGCTTCATCATTATGCACAAATTGAACTTCATGAGCCTCCTTTTAGGGGGATAATGCAGGGTAGGGTGACAATAGCAAACCAACAATCAACCTTAAGGGCTATGTTAAATGTATGATGTTGACCTATCTATATGCACTTATGGTCCACATTGAAAGGAAGCTAGATACAACTAAATAACTTCCTACTTAATCTTGAGAGGAGAAAAATGCTAAACAAATATAAATCTAACAATTTTAAAAAGATTTACACCATCATGCAATACAAACAAGACACATAACATAGTATATACCCTAGGAAAACCCTTTCGAGAAAAAACCCACCAACAAAGGAGCAACCAATGTATTATCACAATCCAGATTACAAGACATTCACAAAGCATCCACCACACCACATCCTTCAATTATGTTTGGAGAAATTCCAACAACGAAAACCCTTTTTAAATACAAGTGCATCATTATCTCCATCCAAAGCATCTATTATATAGACAAAGCCCAAAACCATGGTTTTAGCAAACCATGGGCAAAAATGGCACCCAAATTCTAGGGCACAAATTCCAATACCCATGTCATAATGGCTCAACATTTCCAATAAGGAATGTAACTCCCCATGTCATAACACCAACCAAAATATGGTGTTCCATTTTGAGCTTACTCCTCCTTCGGCAAAATGCTCTTATGCATCATTCTTACACATCATAAACCAATTAAAAATCATCCCTGGCTTTTCTAGTCCACATTGTAACTCCCTCTTACATGCTCTTATGTGTCATGGAATTTCTCACAAGTCTTACAATGCTCTTACACATCTTACATGGCACAGATGCTTCTTACAACACATCCTATTACGTTTAACAAGTGGCAAATTGTGCCACCTCAAGTGAGATGCCCTTTTCCATGTGGGTGCATAAATATTACAAAATAATCAATAAATGCAAACATTAAGAATTGCAAGGTGTATGACACCTAATCCTAACACGTCATTGTACAACATGTGCATTGTGTGGTATATATTGAGCCTTATCAACATCTCTCATTTTCTAATGAGTTAGATGGGTATATATATACATGCTAAGATCACTATAGGTATCTATATTTATTCCATTATATTCAAAGTGATTCTTGCAAGGAGCTCTATGCTAAAAGGTGAGGGCTCAAAAGCATTGACAGTACACACTGTGTTACAAACTTACAAAAGCATAAATGATCTAAAGACCCTCCTTTGTATGGAAAGGGAAGACATGGACAGGTCCTCAATTTATTGTGTTCATCTAATGGTCAAGCCATCGCCATCCTCATTTAGATCAGGCAATCTCTTCTCGTCAATTAAGAGCATAAATTCTCTAAAGGCCCTCAATCTACAAGTCAAGTGATATATGACCTATACATTAGGAAAATTTGTTGTACATCTGACATAATATTTTAATAATATTGTAATTTGGCTTCTCATGGACTGGGGTGCCACACATGGAGAGGAATCTTGAGATTCTCCTTGTAATAATGACCCTACTACTTAGAATGTTATCTATGACATTGCAAAATGTGTAAGAGAATCCACAATGCATAAGAGGTGTAAGAGTGTCTACGATGTAGGAGTTACATTGTAAGAGAACTCATGATGGGTGTTACAAAGAGACATTGAAAGAAGGCATCATTGACTGGCTAAAATAGTTAGGTGTAAAGAGCATTGAACGTGCATGCAAAAGGGGACACTTAGATTTGCATGTGTGAGTGAGGCACTTGGATTTGGGCCCATGGTATTAGAAACCACTTGATTATTTCTTGTTTGCCTTGTGCCTATAAAACAAGCATTTAGGATTGTGTTTGAAGAAGGATTTTGGTGAGGGGTACATGCTGCTGGAATTGGATCAAGCATAGGATTTAAAGGCATTAGATCAGCACAAGTGAAATCTCTTTGTATTGCACACAATCACTTATTGCTAATATATTGAGTGGTGTTGTTGCTTGTTGGGTTTTTCTCAAAAGTGTTTGCAAGGGTATATCTTGTGTTCATTTGTGTATGCCATTGATTTACATTCTATTGAAATAGACTGCATTTTTTAACCTGTTTAGCATAGCTTCTCTTTATTGGTTATCTTCATTTCCTTTCACTATAAATCCCAAAGCATTTAAAATTGTGACTTGTAACAAAATTAAAATATAAAATATGTTGAATGGATCATATTATATGTAGGAGAAATAAGCAATGCAGTGGGAAGAGAATAAAAAACTCTTCCCTCAAGACGTGTCCCCTGGTTTTTTACAAGGTTTCAGGGACAAGGGACATTTGAGGAACAGGTAAAGAACGTCTTCTCCCCATTCTTTTTTTTTTGCAAACTTTGGGGACATCTCCCCAAAGGGGGGAACATTCCCCACCTATGGGGACCCCAGTAGGACGACCTACCATCTCCAACATCCCTGTGACACCCCGTGGATGCCAGGACATCCCCCAAGGGCATCAAATTTAATACAGCAAAAGAAAAAAAAAATGTCAATAAAATTCTAAAAATCCTAGAAACAAGAAATGTCTTAGCTTTAAAATTCCGATGTAATTACTAAATGGGACAAAATCCTCCTTTTTCGCAACATTCCAATGCTCATTGCCATTCTCATCACAGCAATCCGATACCCATTTCATGCCCCAATGCAATTTAAAAAACTCAAAATAACCCAGGTATGTACACAATACATGGGATCATGGATTCTTCCCTTTGTCAAAGACATGCTTCCATTCAAATTTCATTAAACAGGCACTCTGCCCGTTTTTATGTTATGTAAACTTCAGTAACAGTATGTAACAGAAGGGCTGATCAGAAGGAGTTTAAGGCTTGTTATGTCATTTGGGTTTTGAATGAATTGAATTTATTGAAACCCCTGCTTTTTGTGCAATGGTCCTTTTTATCAGACAGTGCAGGGAAGGCTTTGGTTGGGATATATGATTTGACAATTGACATTGCTATCAATTATCACCTGTTTAGTGTGTTCTCGATTATGTATATATAAATTGTTGATTAATTTTATACAGTTTGTGTGTTTATGTATGTCTATATACATGACACATACACATCATATTTTTCACAAAATGTACAAAATTAAATATTAATATATATCTGTCCCCTGTTGTCCCTGAGATTTTGTGTCGTCCCCAAAACTCCATCCTTGTGCCCACTGTCCTCTGGTCGCGGAAGCTCAGAGAAATACCAATAAATGATCATATACCTTATTGATTTCATATAGATAGAAGTCATCGCTAAAAGTTCCTCGGTATAAACAATTTTCAATGTACTCTTATCACAGTACTCAAATCCCATGATCCCAAATTTTAAAAATAAAATGCATGCATTTTATAAAATTGAACACTCCTTATTCTGGAGAGAAATCACGTTCACGATAGAACTTTTACAAATGTTTCATTTGCTAGAAGTTCCAAATTGTTGAAAATTCAGCAATTAAGTTGAATTAAATGGCTTAAACAAAAACAATTGAAAGGTTACTTCAAAAATCTTAGCATACCTTACTTGAAGGCCACAAATCTTTCTTCTCATGTACTCAAATCCTGTAAAGCCAACCAAAATTTCCTCCTATCCTCCTAAAATGGAGTCCCTGCAAAGAGCCAAGTCGAGCCGTATTTCCACCTGTGTGCACAAAGCCCCTTTTCTCTTAGGGACTACAAACATCACTGCAATTCACTGTAATACTCAAAGCCGTTCTTTGAATATCAGCAACTAATATGTGTGTGATGGTTTCTGTACCGAGTCTTATCAGCTCAAAATCAAAAGATCAAAAGCTCAATAAAAAGAGCTTTTCCTTGAGATCTTTGTGCCACTTGAGGCATTAGATATGGCCTTTTCATAAACTCCATACAGTGTCATAGACTGAGGATGTCCCTCCACAAACTTGCTAAGAAACTTTGCCTCGGGCATCATGACAATCGAAGAAAGCTGTTCAGCATTAAAATGCCCAAGCCCATTCAAGGATTTGATTTCTTGCAAACTAGAAACCTAGGCTTTATAACCTTTTCCAAATTCTTTAGTAAGAGCAGAGGCTTCTTTACCACATAATTTGCAGGGAGTCCCACGTCATTGATAAGAAACTGCATTGTCTGCCTGACCTTTTCTGTGGAGAAACCAAAGACAAAGGGAGTAGTCCTAAATAATTCCATAGTTTCCTCAGAGTAGAGCCCGCAGAGTTGAAGATTGTGCATTTTAGACTCTAATGATTCCATCTTGAAAGAGGCCACGATGCCCAAAACATGTTTGTACATTTGGCTTTTTTTATTGACGCTGATCTTATGAATGAGCTCAACTTGGGCAGGCGTGAAACAAGAGCATCGCAGGAGACTCAGTCTCGAACATAAAAACCTGGTGAGTTCCATCCCACGAATACCATGTCCCTCCCAAAATTCAACCAAGGGTTTCACACATTTCCCCAGACTATATGTAAGAATAGTGGGGCTTCTTAAGACGACCTTGATGAAGAGATCGTGGTTATGAAATGTAGTTTTGAGAAGCGTAATCTTGGGAAGAAGCTCGTGCTCGAGGCTGCTGGACAACACCCGCGGCGCGACCGACAAAACCTTTATCATATTCTCCCCCTCAATCCCTGACTCTTTCAGTAGTTGGAGCTTGGGTTGTATCACATTTTCTACGCTAACAGTCAGAGTACCGGTCAGATGCACCATCATTTTTGTGATTTGGTCTGGTTTGAAGCCATTACTTTCCAACATGCAAACAAATTGCTCCACATTTCCCAGGGTTTTGAGTCTCTGCAAACTCGGGTGGGCTTTAAAAATACGTGATATATCAGCCGGAGAGATGTTACATTTGGTGGCAGTGAACTGAGCAAAAGGGTTTTGCAAATGCGCAATGTCATTGGCAGTGATACTAGAGAACTTCTTGGGAAAAATGTAAGTAAATTTTCCTACCATGGCTGAAAAAACGAATGAGCGAGAGCAGAGTAAGAGCTTCTTCTTCATCATGGTTGCCGATCGTTCTCCTCTGGCGCTATGAGGGGTTTGATCCTGTTTCAAGGCTTTGCTGCGAATTAGATGCAAAGAATATCCAAAAGAGAATGGGAGGGTTTTTTCGTTTACTAGGGAGAGGGACCCATAGTGGGTCACCCTAACTTCACCCTTCCCCCTGCGCGCCACATCTTCCAAACTTAAAAAAATTTGCATTTCCCAGCTTGCCACTGACATGAACTCCCTAAATATTTCGTTTTACAGAGTCGGGTTGCTTTTTGCCACATGGGCGACATGTGTTTTTGGTGGGGGCAATTTTCCAGCCCTTTTTTAATGCTGACCGAGGAGCAGACATATATAACTTTGGTGGCAGGGACCCACATCTTAGGTTGTGCTCAGCGTGTCGTGTGGCATGCAAGCATAACGCCACCTTTTCTTCTCACACTCTCACATTTACACAGTGCCACTTAGGTTTTGTTTTCGCTGCTCTTTGCGTTGGAGATGGCTCAGCGTTGGTGATGGCTTCACTCATTTCTCCTTCCACTCGTGGCTTCGCTTGTTTCTCCTTCAACCCTGGTAAGGATATCTTATTCTGCTAAGGCAATGATCTTTCTAGCTCGAAAAAAAAAAAAGAGGATTTATTTAGTTTTTTCGATTTATTTGTCGTATGGTTTATGCATGTTATATCTCAGTTTGTTTTTTTTGTTTGCAATGTGATTTCTTCCATATATTGTTGTTTGTGGTCGTAAATGGAAGGCTCTTTTCGTTTTCTGTCTGGTTGTAATCATTAGGCTATAATATTCAAATGGGTTTATTGTTTATCCATGGGTATTAACTTTTATTTCATTTTTTGATATGAGATTTTTCTATCGATTGTTGTATGTGGTTGTAAATGGAAGGTTCTTTTCGTTTTCTATGTGGTTGTAGTCATGACGGTTCGGTGTTAAAATGGGGTTATTGTTTGTTAATGGGTATTTGGTTTAGGCATTGAAAATGGCTCAGCTTTGGCGATGATTCCGCTCATTTCTCCTTCGACTCTATTCCTACTTGGCTTCTTGCTCGACTCTGGTAAGGATATCTTACCCTGCTAAGGCAATGTTCTTTCTAGCTCACAAAAAAAGAGGATTTATTTGGTTTTTTCGGGTTTTTTTGTCATATGGTTTATACATGCAATATCTCGGTTTGGTTTTTTCTATTTGCAATGGGATTTCTTCCATATATTGATGTATGTGGTCATAAACGGAAGGCTCTTTTCATTTTTTGTCTGGTTGTAATCATTAGGCTTCAGTATTCAAATAGGTTTATTATTTATAAACATTACATACTTACAAACATAGATTGACATATGAAGCATCCACAGTCGGAGTTGTAAGGCACACCAATCAAGCAATCAAAACAAGAGGACATAAATCAAACAACTATCAAACTTATTACCAATTTCTAATTTTTTAACAAGCAATCAGAAAAAGAGGATACAAAGTTAAGATTTCAAACTGTTAGTGGAAAATGTGAATAACAATTTAAAACAACTAATCATCCAATAACTCAATGGAAATTGATGTAAATACAAGTAAACAAAGATTATACCTTCGAAGACCGTTTTACCTCTATGCTTCCATTGTTCGCCTATCTCCTCTTGATCTTGATGGTAATGGAGCTTTCAGAAGTGTGTACTTCCTCATTGTTGAAGATGACAAGAATAGAACAGCTGTAGGTGGACAATGCAATGGAGATCACTTTACAATGCTAATGGAGATGGATTGATGGAGACATGATTGAATGATGTTTATGATAATGAGGTTGTGTAAATGCAAATGGAGATAACTTTGTCAAAGGCACGCTGGTAGGATTCCTGCAGAATAAGACTACGAATGCTTGAGTTGATGCAAATGGGTGTGAAAACCTTGCTTATATAGACTGAGGGAAGACCAAATCCAAGTGTCAATAGATCCATGACTGGAGGAATTACCTGTGATGTGTACGGTTGAGAAGACTTGAGAGAATGTGCGCAAATTAGAAGAGGACGAGTGTCCAATCTCCTTTCATGAGTTATAGGAGTTAATAGAGTAGATTGAAGAGTTAACTGAGATGATTGATCAGTTAACTGGGTTGATTGGAGAGTCAACAAAATAGATTGACCAGTGAACTCAAATGACTAATTAGTTAACAGATTTGATTGATGAGTTAACTAATTTGACTGGAGGATAAATAGGACATTGGGTGAGAGAATATTAATTAATTAAATATTGAAATATTTAATTACATGTGCAACATGGTGAGGTGGAAAGGTAAAGTGCAAGAATGACATGGATGAGGTGATGTAGAATTTATGAAATTTTGGACTTTGGAATAGAGAAATTTGGGATTAATTAAATAATGTAAGATTATTTAATTATATGAGACATTAGAAGAATTTAAGGATTTTAATTAAATAAATTGATTTTTATTTAATTTTGGGATAATGAACCAACCAAATAAATTAGAATATTTATTTAATTGATAGAAGAATAAGAATTGAGATAAATATTAAAATATTTACTTAATTTGACACGAGCCATTTTAGGTGTATACACAAACCACACAAGCATTCAACCAAGTCAATCAGCGTCTCACATTATACCTCTCCATTATTTCCTTTTGTTATACATTTCCTATCCCATATACTTTTCTACGTATTTGTTTTACAAACTTAATTGTCCTACAAAACCATGATGTATTCAACTTTTTATGTGTATAAACCATGTCAGTTGCATTTATGTTTTGCAAATCCTTGTAAATCATTTGTGTATGCAACCTAATATGAATAATAAAATACTAATGAATAAACAAATATGATGTGTACATTGATTGGTACCTATTTGTGTTATTTTCAGAAATATTTTGACTATTAATTGAAACAATTAAAAATAATTGTTGGCCCCACTTTTGTGAACTCCTATACTCGTGATCTAAATGCATAAAAATCCTATTAACTAGGACTACCTTTTAGTAGAGAACTATTCTACATGAACAAACCATTCTATTAAAGAACTTGCATTGGGGAGACTTGGTTACCCAAAGGCATTTTGGCTTAAGCTATGTTACAGTCTACATATCAAACTATTTTTGGATAACTGCAACATAGCTCAACACTAAAACAGCTTTAGCATTATCAAGACTCCCCATCTCAACTATTATATAGGGTCAAAGAAAACTATATGTTAGCATGAATAAGTTGTGAAAAAGATGGCTTCAAAAACAAGATCTAAATGCATGAACATCCTATCAACTAGGACTACATTCTACTAGACAACATGGCTACATGAACAAACCATTTGAATGCCTAAATTTGAACATGAAGAAACCTAAGTTACTATGAGGTGGTAGCATTGGGGAGACTGGGTTACCCAAAGACATTTTGGGTTAAGCTATGTTTTTGTCTACATATCAAACTGATTTGTCGATAACTACAACATAACTTGACACTAAACATTGTTTGCCATTATCAAGTTTCCAAATAATGTCCAACTTCATATGAGCTATCACCAAAGCAAAGCCATCTCCAAAGCCTACGTGACCATGTTTTGCTGCCATCTATAATGACCATACGTGATAAGCAACGTCAGTAGTGGGGTGCCGGCATTTAATGAATGGAAAGGACAAGAGCATTGAACACTCCATAGCTCCGAAATGTGGTGGCACAATGCCTAGGTAAATGTGGACTGCAGAGTAGTAAATGTAGCAACAGAGTAGTGAATGAAGGATTGGTGTTGTGTTAATGTGTGAGAAGTAATGGTGGTGGAATGCTCACATGCCACACGGCATGTTGAGCACAACATACGATGTAGGTCCCTGCCATCGGGGTTACTTATGTCTGGTCATTGGTCAACATTATAAAGGGCCAGAAAATTGCCCTCGCCAAAAATATGTGTCATCCACGTAGCAAAAAACAACCCAACCCCATAAAATGAAATATTTAGAGAGTCCACCTCATTGCACAGATGTTTGAGTATAAATGTATAAGACTGAAATGAAGAAATGCCATCTAAAACAATAAATAATGTGAAGCCCATGTCGACCTTGAAAGTTAGGTTGCACCACTAGCATGCCCTCAACATATCATTGTACTCAAACAAGTTTTATGTTGACCATTGGATGTTTACAAAATGTAAATCATTGACATATGCCAAACACAAATCTAAAATCCCCTTTCATTAATATAAGCCAAAATACAAATCGTGGTATTACACAATGCAAAAAAATGCCTCCCCAGGCTAACTTGTTTGTGTACGATGATTGGTTGCTACCAATCTCATTCAATCCATGCTGGAAAAACTAGTTGACTCGATGCGACAGAGCTTGTTGTTGCCTGGCTTCTTGATGAATTGCCCACATGCATGTTTTCCTCCCTTGGTGGTGGACTTAGAGTGCTACTCAAATAGGATGGGCTTAGGGCTAGAAATTGAGTACTACTCACACGTGATGAGGTTAGAGTTGGAAATGGAGTGCCATTGACATAGGTTGGGATTAGAGTTGGAAGTAGAGTGTTGGTCACATGGGATGGGGTTAGAGTTGTAGGATAGATAGGGACATGAATGTTCATCATCTCCCTAAAGAATGCATGATTTTCTAGCAAAGGGTTTAGGGGTTGCTTAAATGCCTTTGTCTCTCTAGATTCTTCCTTGCCATTTCAAGCTCTCTTTCCTTTCTATCTTGCTCCCTTTGAATCCTCTCTTGCTCATTTTTCTGCTCCTTTTCCTACCTTTGTAAAACTTTTTGTTGTTCTCTTGCTTGCATCCCTATTTAATTTGACTTGATCCTTCAATTCCCTTGCAACAAGATGTGATGCCTCTCTATCCTCAATCTATTGTCTCTTTCAGAGTTTTATCTCCTCAATTTCTTTCTTCTTTTTCTCTTGTTGTATTAAAAGGTTCATGTAGTCATCATTTGTTAATAGTTGGGACTGTCGGCTCAACCAAATTCCACTATCCTCTTCAATTCCTTCACAATGTGAATGGGCAGTTTGAGGAATTTGTTGATGTGTGAATCTACTTGGGAACCCAATGATTGGCTGGAATCTCTAGGAATGCTATGTTCAACTTCATTGCAAATTGCCTCAGTATCTTAGCTCAAATCTGTTGGGAATTAGTGTTCACATAGGTTTTAGAAATATTGCATTATTAGATTTGTTAATTAGAATAGTTTAATGATAAAATAAAAGTGAGTTATAATGAAAACTCATGTAGCTATTCCAAGATTGAAAGTAATTAGTTGAGATTTTATTATGAATTGGTTTAAGTTGTGAAAACAACTCATATATTTATAGATTTGTTTCCTACAAAATAGGATATGAGAATCCGATATATATAATATGTATTGAATGAAAAATATGAAGCACAGTATTATTTGTCTATGAAAAATTTCAAGATTCTATTTGACTCTGCCCATATTTCTAATATGGTATGAGAGCTAGATGTGATCAAGGAGAAGATAAAGATAATCAGTGGTTAGTCAAAGAAGTGCCTGTAGCATAGCGCGACGGGTCTCCATTTACACTTGCCTGGAGCCTGGCTGAGCACGTTGGTGAAGGTGTTGTATTCTTGTGAAGTGTTCTTGGCGTGCTGTCTCAGACCCTGCGCTGCATATGCAATGCAAACCAATCCACGAGCCATACCATTATTGTTGAGTTTCCTGACGATGGATTCCAATTTCAAATTGTGCAGTGTCTGTTTGTGAAGAGGGCACAGCGCCTCGACCTCAGATCAGGATATTGTGATTCAGATCCCACAATTCTGTGTATCACCAGAGATCGAAAGTGCCATGGCTAAATTTGGTGAGTTTTACTGCAGTTTTTTTTGTCATTCACTGACAGAAATTTCTTCTGAGTAGCCTCATATGTGGTATGTGAGAAGCGTGTTAAATACGAGACTCTAGACATTGTTTTTGTTTTATTTTTCCTACACAAAGGAATCACGTCTGGAATCATCCGATGCACAATGGCCCGAATATGGACGGTGTTATCACCTGTGGAGGTTATTCATCCAGTCGCATAGGAGTTTTGAACATTAAAGGGTGTTTTTATTCCTGTAAGGGCGTGGAGAAAGCCCATGTGAAGATCTGTAGAGGGCGAGCCAAGACATAGCAGCGTGGGCACAAATTCATCGTCCTTTGAAGACTACAATTTTGTAAAATATCTGTAAATCAAGAGCAATCACCTGCATCGGTTGAAGAAAGAACCCCAACTTGAGTTGGACATCTGACAAAACTTCAAGTGTTTGAAGCGAGCATTGGGAACTTGAGTTTGGTCAGTATGCAAATCAACTCAGAGTAGCGAGTAGAGGTTGTTTTTGCATAATAAGTTGCGGACCTACATCCTAGACTTGACTTACAGGAGCAGCGAATAGAGGTTGTTTTTGAACAATAAGTTGCGGACCTACATACTAGACTTGACTTATAGGAGCTGTGAGTCTCTAGAGATCTCTCCTTCAATTCAGAGCCACAAATCGGATCTATAGAAATGGCATCAACAATGATGGGAAAGAGATCACAGAAGTCATTCTAGTGTGTAGAGTTGTGTAGATTGACCTTCTTGCAATAATACATGAGATCATTAGCATGAATCTTTGCCAAAGCTAGTGAAATCTCTGCTGAAGGTAAATTGAAAGACTGGTGTAGCGAAAGTCTTGTGGACACGACCAAGCTATGTCCACCTCATCGTAGATGTGTTGTAGCTGATGGTTTCTTTGAAGTAAGAGTGCAAATGTTTTATTTAGTTTAGTTTTTAAAGTCTACATTTATAGATTGAGTGTTATAAATATATATTTTTTGTATTAGCATAAAAATCAAAGTCAAGTTGTAATAGAATAGGGTCTATTACTTCCCATGTCAAAATATTGAAAAAATATAAAAATAAAATTGTTTATATTTAAATTGGAGTGCATGATCGGTAGTACCTGACACTCCTTATAAGTTCTTCACATCAAGGGGGAGGATATATTCTTTCATCAAACTAATGAAATGAGCTTCAGAGTAAAATTTGCTAAGTAGCAAACCAAATTGGAGGATGGAGGCACAGGAGGTTGGAGGATACTCAGCGACCTCTCGTCAGTCACTAGCGACGAGGCTGCAAAATTGCATTGGTGAAAATTATTTGTACCAAAATGACTAAAGCCAATATCAGTTTCCACGTGGCACTGGCAACTGTCTCATATCATTTGTGAGAAGAGTGGCAATGATCTATAGTGGTGGCTACATACACGACAATGAAGGCTTGGTGTTCAAGCTTTTATGTTGTGGTTGGATGTGTATGTCCCCAATCACATTTCTTGGTTGTATGTGAATGAATGTGTTTGTCCACATTCACAAGATGGTGTAAGTGATTGGAAGTGTTTGTCCCCAGTCACATAAGTGTGTGATTACGATTGGATGTGTGTGTCCCTAGTCGTAATTGTTGTGAGCAGATGTGTGTGTCCCTGTTCATAACCTTGATGTTGGATATATGTGTTTGTCCCTATCCAAACTTGATGTAAGACCTTGGATAGAAGTGTAAGTCCCTATTCTTGGTTCCATGGATAGATGTGTTTGTCCCTATCCTTGGATGAATGTATACTGAACATAGTGAGGCTAGTTCCACTATCGCTTTTCATGAGTAGATGTGTATGTCCCTACTCATACCTTATGATGAGCTACTATGTGTGGTCATCAAGTATTGTGATGTACTTTCACCCCATGTTCACACTAAGGGGTGGTGTTGGGAATTAGTGTTCACATAGGTGTTAGGAATATTGTATTATTAGGTTTGTTAATTAGAATAGTTTAATGATAAAATAAAAGTGAGTTATAATGAAAACTCACATAACTATTCTAGGATTGAAAGTAATTAGTTGGGATTTTATTATGAGTTGTTTTAAGTTGTTAAAACAACTTGTATATTTAGAGATTTGTTTCCTATAAAATAGGATATGAAAATCCTATATATATGTAATATGTATTGAATGAAAAATATGAAGCACAGTTTTGTTTGTGTATGAAAATTTTCAAGCTTCTATTTGACTCTGCCTGGATATTTCTAATAAAATCTGTAATATCTCCACCATCAACTTCTCCACACTCAGCATAGTAATGTACCATTTCAGGTACATTCAACGTGGGTGGTGGAGAGAGGAAGGAAAACATGATGTCTTCTTGTTGGGGATGCAAATCAATTCCCAAATTCATGGCTCCCTCCATCAACCATGATGGCTGGCTTGACGAAGACGGAAGGCTAAGTCCATCTAGGCTTTGTTCTTGTTGACTTTCTGCCATGTCATCAAGCAGTTGACCCCCCACCGTAGGTTAAGGTGAATCATGAAAAGTGCTTTGAGTTGAATCCTGCATAGTTTCCTCTCCCACTGTGTCTGTTGTTATAGGATGTAAATCAAGATCTGCAAGCCCTGATAGCAATGTGTTGGCAACTTCCACTTGTGAAACATCAACCCCAGAAAGACTAAGGATGTTTTGCACTACAGAAGTATCATCATGTACGTTGAACTGAAAAAGTGTCATTGGGGTGCATGTCCTCCATTAGAGCATCTGGATTGAGGGGCCATATACCTGTTCTTTTAAATCCAACTATGATGTTTGAAATTGTGAGTACTTTCTGAAATGACTTGCTGCCAATTCTACTCTTTTTATTTCTATGTTCGTGTTGACATTTTCACCTTGTAGGCTCAAATAGTCGTTAAGAGGTTTCTTGAGAGTCTTAGAAGTCAAAAAAATGTTTCAAAAAGTAGTTTTGAAAAACCAAGTCACATAGGGATGTTTTATTTAGTCTTTTAAGTGTTATACTTGCTAAAATATTTTCTACCTTACCATGCAAAAGCACTTATGTTATAGGTCAATAAGCCTAAAAGTTAATTAAATCAACCTTAATTTCTTCAAACCCCACGTACAATACATGGAGGGAGTTTTATTTTCAAAATAAATGTTGATATCTTAATTTGTGATGGACTCTAGGTTTCTTTTAGGGTTGTTGAGCCACATTATTAGGGTTTTGATATTAACTTGTAGGTCTCAGCAATGATGAAGGCATTTTTATGCAAGGATGAATTCATTTAGCTCTTCAAATGAGCAGCGGAGGCTCTGTGTGTACACAAAGGAAAATATCTCCAACTAGATCTTGTGGAGTTCACATCCCAGAAGTTTTTAGCACGGTGTAAGGGTAGCAAGTTGTAAACATCCATGCCTAGCCTGATTTGAAGTTTCTCAAGGTATATCAAATGATAGGGAGTTCCATGCATGGAGGTAAACAACAAAATGCAAAGAAGAAAAGATGGAAAGGTTGTCTCTAAAAGATGAAGAACTTCATACATTCTGAAGAGCTTGTGGGGTTTGTAAGAAGTTTTGAAGAGCCCGCACCATAGCCCACAGATCTAAAAATACTCTGTCAAACAATATCAAGCCTGAAAGTGTCACAAGAAGAAGCTTTCTTTTTTGCATGACTGGGAGATGTGATTGAAGAAACAGACAAGAAACTCATACACTTGTTGGCTGCTCTTTGAGAACAGAGATCTGCTTGACAGTAATGAGGATAACAAAAGTGTTTAAGAGACTACGAAACTCTGTCAGAAAGTTTGACAGACCTACACACCTGCATTTTCATCCAAAGATAGCCCTACATCTCCAATGGTTTCAGAAGAACAGTGAAAAGAGGATAAAAATAAATCTAAGGCACAGAGATCCATTGACAATGGTCAGCCCCGTGGAAACATGAAGAAGCCTTTTTCTCTTTCAACAGAGGTATGTTGGGTTCTTGGCTTTATGACTATCTGAAGAATACCGTTGGATGCCCAAGAATATTCAAGGAGCTGAGATTGTCTACAGAAAGAGGTCTTCATAGTGAAAAGTTGTGCGGAAGCATGCAGAGCAGAAAAGAAGAGGGAGGCAAATAAAGACAATATGACCATGTATCGGGACTGCACAGTGTAAGTAACCATTATCCACTGGATCTATAGCATGTGGGAGGGTCTAATGCAAATGATAACCATTGATCATGATATGAGCATTTAGACTGAAGAGAGTTTGAGGTTAAAGTTAATGTATTAGACATCCATTGAGATACAAGTGTAATAGAGGCCAGCAGTATGAAGACATAACAGCAATCAAGGCTTTGGAAAGGAAAAGACGGGACAATGCCTTATAGACTACTAAAAAATAGTGCCTTATAGACTGTCAAAAGCAATGCCTTATAGACTATCAAAAAGCAGTCATGCCTTATAGATTGTTAAAAAATAGTCATGCTTAAACATAGTCATCTAACACTATGTAGGAGTAACATGCAAAGAAAGAATTTGTCTTAGAGGAGTGTAAAAGAAAAATCTATACAATGAAACCTGCACAGCCATAAAAGAGTATACTAGCTCAGTGTAGATAGAGGTTGGATGCCTTGTATAAGCTCTATCACAACCATGCAAAGTCATGAACGTGAGAATACTCACAATGGAGAAAGTTTGAGTAAGATCTACATGCAATACAGGGTATATGAAAATGCCATGAAGAGGACAGCAGACAATGGAAAGAAACCCCTGAAATAAAGTTTTGAAGACCCGTACAATGATGAGATAAGGATGTATTGCACATTCTTAGCCTTTGTTAAGTCTCAAAATATGAATTTAGTCTTATTGGTGACCTTTAATAGAAGCCCTATGAGTCCATGGTTCTTTGGAAGGTTATAGAGAAAGTGTGATGGTTAGAGAGACCTTATAGGTGCCTTAGACAACTGTTAGGCTATAAAAACATATGCCATAGTGACCAAAGTTGCAAGTCAAGCTAGATAGTCACAAGATGACTGTTATAGGGACAGTAGGAAGAATATGGCATGAGAGACAGCAGAAAGGTCTGTAGGGCGTGGTTTAGAGATTGATGACTATATAACAATGAAGAGACAGTCATTGGACTGTCACACACAAGAGAGACTGTTTCAGTCATGAGGAACATTGTATGGTGTATGAAAAAATAGGAAGAATAGTCATGTTAATGACTATATATAGACCATGTCATCACAATCATTGAATGATTGTATGTGAAAGAGGACAGTTATTGGGTTGTCACAAAGAATGACAGCTAAGGGCAGTAACAAAGATCAAATAGAGGCCTTTAGTATCATCAAGGTAATAGTCATTGGAAGATGACTATTACAGTCAGCCAACAGTCACTCTTGAGTGATAAAATAGGTCTATAAAATGCTAAAAAAATGTCATACTTGACCGTCTAGCAGCCAAATGACTGTCCAAGGAAGTAATGATAGTAATGGAATGACTATCTTGTTTGGGGAATAGTCCTTGAATGACTGTTTTAGCATTCAAGTTTTGGGACAACAACAGTGCCAAATAACAAGGCAGAGTGGAAACAGTGAAGAGGGAATATGAGACAGTCATGCAAGTTTCTTAAGGTTTGTCATCAGTATGTGGGAGTGTACATACCCCTAACATCTTACATGGGAAAGGCAATGATAAAATCCATAAAAGACTGGACTACTTCATAACGTGGAGAAAGTTTCATGACAGTGGGGCAAGTTATCTAAATGGTTTAAGGTCTTGAAGAGTCATAGAAAACCTTTGAAACCCAATGCAGGCCCGCACACTGTCCACTAAAAACAAGTTTGTTAGAGGGTTTTTATAAGCCTTCAAGAAGCCTGTATGATCTTGTAGGCCTGTTAAATTTGTGGAAATCAATCATAACTATCAAATCCCTGCCAAGCTCAATAGGCTCATGTTGAAAGTTTTTCCGTGCTTGCAAGGTTTGAGATAAGGTATGCTTGTACTAAATAAGATAGAGATCATTGTGTGCAGATGCCCTACCTTCATGATATGAAGACTGAGACATCAGTAAACACAGATTGCCAAGCAAGTAAACCCTATGCAGAAGATGGTCAAGTGATAGGGACAACTTGATATGATGTATGGTAGAAAAGTCTTAAGAACCATGCATCGCAAGGAGAGACAATGACATAAGAAGACGCTAGACTAAAAGGGAGTAAAGTCACACATAGGGACAATCACCAGTTCCAGGATATGACAGAGAGCAGAGTTAGTATGAGATAATGGCAGGTTGACAAGTTGACTAGCCTAAATCTTTCAATTTAGAGGTGCTTTCATTCAACTTAGGCCTATTTTAGAAGCCCACTTGGTCATAGTTGAAGTTAAGAGGAGTTTGGAGCTATAATCATGCATTTTGGCTGTTCCAAGCCCTCAAATCAGGGTTTTTCAATTCCATACGCCCAACAAATTGAAAACTTCATGCAAAGTGTTTAACGACAGTTGTTCAATCAATCTTCATGCTTTTTGAGAGGACCAGTTTAGGTTCAATTAAGGGCACACTTCAAGGAGCATGCAATGGAGGAAAGATCAAAGTCAAAGTAAACTCACTCATTACCAAAGCTTGCATGATTTGCTACCAGTTCAGAAGGAGTTCACATTCATGCAATCTCAAATCTTCCAAAAAGTTCATTCAGTTATCTGGAGGTGGCTTTCCATACGGCCAAGTTTTTTAACTCTTTTCAGAGTTAGTTCTTCCTTTCTTCTTTTGGCTTTATGCAAAAGAATATTGATTGTAACTCATTTTGAGATATAGAATAGCAATTTTTGTATTCTCAATTAGCTTTTTTAGATTTATAGCAGCTGAAGCACCTTATTATCAATAAAATTTCAGTTATTTTACCTTCTCAATATCTGTTCTATTGTGTGTGCATGGGTGATTGATACATATTTTCTGTGATTAATTATTAGTCCTCAAATATGATGTCTCATTCCAATGACTTTAAGTAGGAAATCTATGTTTATGCAAGTCATAAGATTGTGTCATAAAAACTAGAATTTTGGCTGTGAGAATGCTCTTAGTTTTTCTTCTAAAGTTATCAGCATTTGACCTACTCATGAAATACTGATGCGTGAGCATATATAAGATTGAATTGTGCGAAGCACTAGCTGAATAATTGAGAGTTTGTGGATTAAAACAGCAGGTATAGGTTTTAGTTCATTGGTGCATCACCTCCTAGGGTTAAGAAATCTTTCCAATTTCAGCTCTCCTATCCCTTTCCTGACCAAACAGTAGTTCTAGGAGGTTTTTAAAGGGAACCAACCCTTGATCTGGAGGTTCATCCTCATCTTAGGCAACCCACAAGCCTAAGGATGTCCCCATGTTGCACAGGATTGCCAAGCTTTAAAGCTTAGCATTTGGAGTGCAATCCTTCATGACAACAGTTCAAAAACTTTGCCAGCCACGCCACTCTTTCCGATTTGAGGTATGATTTAAATGTTGAAAATACGCTCACATCCAATGGTTGTAATTTGTGTGAGGTGTGTGCTGGTAGTGTTAGCAAATCAATATCCAAAGACCTAGTGTAACAATCTACCCCTATTTTTTTTCTTTTTCAAACTGGAAACAATGATCAACAATATTGACATAACATAGCATAAACCAACTAGGCCTTACACTTTTTGATCACCCAGATCCCAGAATGGGCAAGGTGAGAGCATATAGTGATTTGGCAAAAATGACTAACAATGCAAGATAAAAACTATGATTCATCCGCTATGGTGGGCGTCCACATAATGTGGGAATTCACCACTTACAGTGGGTAAAGAAAAGAGAAAATACAATGCCATCCACTTATTCAATGGGAATACTCCACTTTATCCAGTGGGTGAGAAAATAAAGAAAGATTCAGTTATCCACACTGGCAGTAAACCATCCAGGGGTTATTATATGTGTTTGCATTAAAATGAAAATTACAATGAAATCACCCAATACAACCAATTTCATTAGCATATGAATTGCTTGAAGGATTTTACCCCTGATGACTCTTTGAGGAAGATATACCCCGCAATCCAAAAAATACAAAATCACCTAACCAACTGAAATGATTGCAAATTATGTAAACAACTGACAGAAACACTAATTTTTTCCTTTACTAGATAATCTGAACTGGTACGAGAGCCATGATTGCAGTAGAAAAACTCAACAATTGAGACACCGTCAATAACCCAAACTCTAATGCAAAATTGATCAATCGAATCCACAAATCAGTTGAGCAATGCAAATACAGGAACAATATCAACACAACTCACAGATGTAAAGAAACTCAGGTCTAAGCCATACGGCCAGCTCCAGGTACGACATCAACCAGAAATTCTAAATCAACTTCAAACACTGTTTTATCTACCTTCAATGAGGCATCTAGAGAACTCAAACAAAATGCCAATAATAGAAATTGCATTAATAGCAGCAATGGATCTTTATGAGCATCGAACTACTTCAGCATTGTACGACTAGTTCACATGTACGACACTTTGAATAAATTCATATCTACAACAAATGATCTCCAATAACTTCCAAAAGGATTGTATAAGGCATATAAAAAATATACAATCAACAAAGATTTGAGACACTCCAACAATATTTTTTAATTTGCATAAATTGACATCACAGAGGTACAACCTATAGTTGTATGGCCAGGTACTAGACACCCAAAACTTCAATAAAATCACTCAAAACTCATACCAAACTCATCAAGATCACTACACAAAATATTCAATACTGATTTCATACATAAACTTCACAAAATCTCCTAACACCATTAAGCACCATGTGATTCCCTGAGTGGAAACCATCAATTACCAGCTAGGGTGGATATCTCACCACCAAAACTGATCATCCTCAAGTGGGTTTTCGTCCACAAGAAGGCACAATTGATCTCCGGTTTCATTCCAGCAACATACCATTATCAATTCCAAGCATAGCCTTCAAATGATCTCTTACTTTTCTTTTTAAAGGCACCTGGGAGTTACAAAAAGATCATTTCTTGAAAATAGAACCTTTTTCTCCTCCAACTTATAAAAATAAGTCTATTTCCAAGTTATGTGCACACATAAAGTGACTAGGGAATAAAAAATAAAACATTTCCCTTTTTTCCTCTCAAGACATAACATTAAGTCACTTTAAATAATCCCACCTTAGACTTTAGTGCACAATAAATAATAAAAATAACCTGTTTAATTATCAAATAAAATAAACCTTATAACTCCAATTTGATAATTAAACTGAACCAAAAGATCAACCACAAGTGATCCCATACTATCCACTAGCCCATTGGGATCATGAAATAGGCTAATTGGCCCATTACTGACTAGGTGTGGAAAGGGGAGATTACAGTCCTCCCTCCCAAAAATTGCTTGTCCCCAAGCAATTGCAATACAAGATGCTGCAAGATGTGTTCTCCTTCCCATGTTGCATCCTCAAGAGGAAGATCTCTCTATTTGATTAGATACTCCTTAATAGTCTTCTTCCTCAACACCCGCTCTCTCTGATCAAGAATGGCCTTGGGTATTAGTTCAAGTCTCCCTTCATCATCAATAGGTGGCAACATTGATGATGGCACACTGTTCTATCCAAGAGCCTTTTTAAGGTGAGAGACATGGAAAATGTTATATATTTTTCTATGCTCGGGCAATTCCAGCTCATAAGCAACCTCTCCATGCCTACCAATGATCTTAAATAGCCCATAAAATCAAGGCTTCAATTTTTCAGCCCCACTTTTTTTTATGGAAGACTATTTGTAAGGCTGAAATCTGACATCTACCATGTCCCCCACTGCAAAAACCCTCTCTATACGTTGCTGATCAGTGTATAAATTCTGCTGATTTTGAGCTGATCTGATATTTTCCTTCAAAGATTTCAACAAATCTTGATTGTCCTACAAAAACTCTTTAACTCTAGGAACCCGACTATCACCAAACAAAATATCAGTGAAGCTAGGAGCTTCATATCCATACAATGCCATGAATGGAGACATTATTATTGACATGTGATAAGAAGAGTTGTAACAATACCCACCAACATGTAACCATCTTACCCATGCTTTTTGTTGGCCCGAGACATAGTTCCTGAGGTAACCTTCAAGCCACTTGTTAAATATCTCAAATTGTCCATTCGTTTGGGGATGGTAACTAGTGTTTGGAGTTAATTTTGTGCCACACAATCTGAATAGTTTCTTCCAAAACAAGCTTAGGAACTTGCTATCACGATCACTAACAATGCTTCTTGGCAAACCATGAAGTTTGAACACTTCTCTAAAAAATAATTCAGCCACCTGAACTACTGTAAATCCTGTAGAAACAACATAAAAGTGAGCAAACTTTGTCAATCTATCAACAACCACAAAGATACTATCCTTCCCTTGCACCTTGGGAAGACCAGTGATGAAATCCATAGCCAAACTTTCCCACTTTTGATTGAGAATGGGAAGTGGTTGAAGCAAACCAGCAGGATAAGTGTTCTCATATTTGTTCTATTGGCATACAGAACACTCTCTGATATGTTTGCAAACCTCTTCTTTCAACCCTTTCCAAGTAAATCTCTCTCTTATCTGTTTATATGTTTTGAATATGTCTTGGTGACCAGCCAAGGGTGAATCATGAAAAGCCTTCAAAATGAGAGATTTAACTTGGGAGTTTGGGACCAAAAAGATTCTCTTCTTGTATAAAATCAGACCACCATTCACTTCATATTTATCATCTTTGAAGGTTCCATCCACAACACTTGATGCAAAGGAGTCCTTGGCATACTCAAGGATGATTTGTTCTTTCCATTCAGCAACCAACTCTACCATAGAATGTAAATATGGCTTTCTTGACAAGGCATCAGCCACAACATTCTTTTTACCTTTGACATATACAATGTCAAAATCAAAAGCTTGCAACTTACTTACCCATCTCTGCTGCCTTTCATTCAAATCTTTTTGATTCAGGAAGTATCTCAAACTATTATGATATGTTTTCACAATAAACTTACCTCCCACTAGATATTGATGAAACTTGACTAAGGCATGCATTATGGCAAGCATTTCTTTATCATAAATAGAATAGTTTATTTCAGCACCCCTTAATTTTCTACTTTCAAAACAAATAGGATGCTTATCTTGCATCAAAACAACCCCAATACCTTCTCCAGAAGCATCACATTCCAATTCAAAGGGCTTAGAAAAATCTGGTAATGCAAGAATAGGGCTGCTACAAATGAGTTGTTTGAATTGATCAAAGGCTTCTTGGGTTGATTGAGACCATTTGAAGGCTCCCTTCTTTGTAAGATCGGTGAGAGGAGCTGCAACTTGTGAAAAACCTTTCACAAATCTTCTATAAAAGCCACATAAACCAAAAAAACCTTTCAATTGAGTAAGGTTTGTAGGTGGAGGCCACTCTAAAATGGCTTTTACTTTTTCTTTGTCCATGCTAACTCCCTTGGCACTGATAACATGGCCTAAATATACAATCTCCATTAGGCCAAACTCACACTTGGTTTCTTTGGCAAATAAGGAATTAGCCTGCAAAATACCGAGAACCTCATCTATATGCTGCAAATGCTCTTTTCATGTCTTATTGTAGACGAGTATGTCATAAAAAAAACTAGCAAAAACTTCTGGAGCTGCTCGTTGAAAATTTTGTTCATGCAAGATTGAAATGTTGCATGGGCATTTGTCAAGCCAAATGACATGACTAAGAATTCGAAATGCCCATAGTGACACTTAAGGCAGGTTTTTCAATGTCCTCCCTCATTCTTATCTGGTGATAACCTGATCTCAAGTCTATTTTTGAAAAATAGACAGCTCGATGAAGTTCATCCAACAGCTCATCAATTTTTGGTATTGGATATCTATTCTTTATGGTCCTCTTGTTAAGCTCCCTATAATCAATACACAAACGAAGAGTACCATCTTTCCTTTTAACCAGGACTACTGATGAAGCAAAAGGACTTTTGCTTGGTCTAATAAAACCCATAGCCAACAACTCTTTTAGTATCCTCTCAATTTCATCTTTGAATCTTTTGGTCTGCCGGTATGGAGTTGTGATGACTGGTTTTGCTCCATCTTCAAGCTCTATAATATGTTCAATACCTCTATCAGTAGGCCTTCCAGGAGGTAGATCACTAAAGACTTTACTATGCTTACTCAACAAGTCTTGAATTTCAAGATGATAAGATCTTTCCTCCTTAGTGGGGGTGGGCATAATCACACATTGAGCAGCCCACTCAATCTGATCTTGACGGAACAACCTTTCCATTCTTTTTGCAGTCACTACCCTTGGTCCTCCAGTGGATATTCCTCTTAATGCAACCTTCTTACCATTATGATCAAACTTTAATTCCAATCTTTGCAGATTTAAATTCATATCTCCCAATGATTTCAGCCACTGAATACCAAGAACAAGATCAGTATCAGTGATACTAATCACATAGAAGTCATCTACAACTTCATGATTGCCAATTTGCATGGAAAGTTGAGGTAATCTTTTATTACATGATAGTGTAAATCCATCCACCACAACAACTTTGAAACCTTCAAACTCCTCAGGTTTCAATCCCCTTCTAGCAACAACTCCCTCATCAATGAAGTCGTCTAATGCACCAGTGTCAATGAGAGCAATGATTCTTTGGCCACCAAGTACCCCACGAACCTTGAAAGGATCATTCCTTTGGTTCCCAGTTAATTGAGCAAATGTTACTTCATTTTTCCTTGTTTGCCTCTCCCTCCTCTAGGTCATCAACATCTTCATTTTCACTTGATTCATCTTGTTGATCTGATTTTTCTGATTCAGAATCAGCAGTGACATATGCCTCCATTTGTTGTGCTTTCCCTTTTTCAAAGCATTTATGCCCAGGAGCCCAAGGTTCCTTAGATGTGAAGCATAATTTTTTCCTTCTAAGTTCATTTCTGACTTCATCATCCAACTTAGGAAAAGATGACTTGGGCTAATTGGATTCTTTCTTGAATGGTCTCTTGTCTTTCCTTGATGGGAATGGCTTAGAATAAAACTTGCTTCTTGGTGTAGTGAACTCCATATTCCTTACTTTCTTGATGGCTTGATGTAATGAGTTAGGCTCTAAAGCCTTAACTAAACATTTTAATGGCTCCATCAAACCTTCAACAAAGAGATATGTCAATCTTGCCTCTAAGATGTCAGTCACCATAACAACAATCTTCTGAAATTCAGAAATGTAGGCATCTACAGAATCTTTTTGTCTCACTTGAGCCAACTGTCTAAAGTGACTTTTAGGTTCATACTTGTGAAATCTATCAATTAATCTCTGAGTGAAATTAGCATAGGAAGTAATCAAGCTATGACCTTGAGTGATCATACCATGTGTCCACCATTCATGTACATCTCCTTCTAGGTGGGCAGCTGCAAATTTCATAGAATCCAATTCCAACATAGGATTCAAGCACAAATAATTGTCCATCTTTTGCACCTAAGCTCTGGTTGTGCATTTAGATGAACCATCAAAAGGCAGAATAGGCACTTTCCCAAGCTTCTTTTGCACATCCTAATTTTGAATCCAGGGTCTATTCCGATACTTGATTTGACAGAATTCATTGAAGGACATAAGATTTTGAAAATCATCACCATAAGACTCCCATTCTCGTCGATAATCATCAAATCTTTCTGTGACAAACTGTTGTCCTCCAACAAGATTTTGTTGTTGACCCAAAAACACAGGAATCATCGGTCTAGAAGATGAAGTCCTAGATGCATGAGTGGCATTGTGTGGCTAACCAACATTATGGGAATTACTAGCCTCTCCACGATCTCCATCATCACCTCTATTGTTGCAAGGTGTCTCTCCTCCCAGATTTTGACTTACTAACTAAGCCAATAGTTTGTTCATCTGCTGATTACTTCTGACAATATCTTGCTGGCCTCTAGCAAGATCATTCAATATGTCTCTCATACTGGGCTCCTCTGGTTGCCTTTCACCCATATTGTTTGCTTCCTCTGGTTCTGGATCAAACTGAGGATACCTTCTCCTTCTGTAGGTGATGAACTCAGTGTCTTCTAGATTCATCAATTAAGTATGCAACTGCACTGAGAATCATTGTAGGCTGATCTATAGAAGAACACATGCTGGTAGGAGTGACCAGCTCTGATACCACTATAACAATCTACCCCTATTTTTTTTCTTTTTCAAATTGGAAACAATGATCAACAATACTGATATAACATAGCATAAACCAACTAGGCCTTACACTTTTTGATCACCCAGATCCCAGAATGGGCAAGGTGAGAGCATACGGTGATTTGGCAAAAATGACTAACAATGCAAGATAAAAACTATGATTCATCCGTTGTGGTGGGCATCCACATAATGTGGGAATTCACCACTTACAATGAGTAAAGAAAAAAGAAAATACAATGCCATCCACTTATTCAGTGGGAATACTCCACTTTATCCAGTGGGTGAGAAAATAAAGAAATATTCAGTTCTCCACACTGGCGGTAAACCATCCAGGGGTTATTATGTGTTTGCATTAAAATGAAAATTACAATGAAATCACCTAATACAACCAATTTTGATTAGCATATGAATTGCTTGAAGGATTTTACCCCTGATGACTCTTTGAGGAAGATATACCCTGCAATCCAAAAGATACAAAATCACCTAACCAATTGAAATGACTACAAATTCTGTAAACAACTGACAGAAACACTGATTTTTTCCTTTACTAGATAATCTAAACTGGTACGACAGCCATGATTGCAGTAGAAAAACTCAACAATTGTGACACACCGTTAATAACCCAAACTCTAATGCAAAACTGATCAATCCAATCCACAACTCAATTCTGAGCAATGCAAATACAAGAACAATATCAACACAACCCACAGATGTAAAGAAACTCAGGTCTGAGCCGTACGGCCAGCTCTAGGTACGACATCAACCAGAAATTCTAAATCAACTTCAAACATTGTTTTATCTACCTTCAATGAGGCGTCTAGAGAACTCAAACAAAATGCCAACAATAGAAATTGCATTAATAGCAACAATGGATCTTTATGAGCATCGAACTACTTCAGCATTGTACGACTAGTTCACATGTACGACACTTTGAATAAATTCATATCTACAACAAATGATCTCCAATAACTTCCAAAAGGATTGTATAAGGCATATAAAAAATATACAATCAACAAAGATTTGAGACACTCCAACAATATTTTTTAATTTGCATAAATTGACATCATAGAGGTACGGCCTGTAGCTGTACAACTAGGTACTAGACACCCAAAACTTCAATAAAATCACTCAAAACTCATACCAAACTCATCAAGATCACTACACAAAGCATTCAAAACTAATTTCATACATAAACTTCACACAATCTCCTAACACCATTAAGCACCATGTGATTCCCTGAGTGGAAACCATCAATTACCAGCTAGGGTGGATATCTCACCACCGAAACTGATCATCCTCAAGTGGGTTTTCGTTCACAAGAAGGCACAATTGATCTCTGGTTCCATTCCAGCAACATATCATTATCAATTCCAAGCATAGTCTTCAAATGAGCTCTCACTCTTCTTTTTAAAGGCACCTGGGAGTTACAAAAAGATCATTTCTTGAAAATAGAACCTTTTTCTCCTCCAACTTATAAAAATAAGTCTATTTCCAAGTTATGTGCACACATAAAGTGACTAGGGAATAAAAAATAAAACATTTCCCTTTTTTCCCCTCAAGACATAACATTAAGTCACTTTAAATAATCCCACCTTAGACTTTAGTACACAATAAATAATAAAAATAACCTGTTTAATTATCAAATAAAATAAACCTTATAACTCCAATTTGATAATTAAACTGAATCAGAAGATCAACCACAAGTGATCCCATACCATCCACTAGCCCATTGGGATCATAAAATAGGCTAATGGCCCCATTACTAACTAGGCATGGAAAGGGGACATTACACCTGGCTTCTTGGATGGTTGTCACAACTACATGGCTTCCATGGCCATCAAATATCAGCAAGTGTCTATTTGTCAACTATACACCACTTGGAATTAATCGTGCAAAATGATGCATCCAGTTCATAAACAACTCTTTAGTCATCAAAGCAAGGGGCTGGGCAGCCATGCAACACCCGGTTCGCAGCTAGGATTGTAGTTTTTAAGTTGCTTTTTACCTTTGAAAAGATAGAACCCTGGTATGCTCTATCCGATAACATTAACACAACATAAAATTGTTATCCATTCCCTGCTCTTCAAAATTATGTATGAAATGCTTCTGCTACCTCTTTTGGCTAACACCCACATGGCTCCATTCCCCCAACTTGAATTCTAATTTCCTCACAATTCCAAATTCTATGTGGTTCGTATGGGTTGGCTTCATACACTTTGGACAATGTGTCATAGAATGCAACAACAATTGCAGGCCTGCGGTTTAGAGCTCTGTCTCTATCAAGGCCTTTTGCTATCCTCAATGTCAATTCAAGATAACACCTTTTAAATCCAGTCCACCATGACTTGCCAGGCATTCCATCCTTAAATGGGTTTGGTCATGTTTGGAAAATTTGTGTGACTTCTGCTTTGAGATATTAATAATCTCCAGCCCATGGCCCACTGCTGTCATTTCTTTACACCATTCTACTATCAAACCCTCTTTAGCTGCTATCAAGACTGTGGGAGGACCTTTCTTTGATGTTGATGTTAAATCGCCTAACCAATTGGTGAGTGTTGTGGTAGGGATTCCCCATTTTTTAGTTGCACTCCTTGTCGACATGCCGTTATCCTCCACATCTTTCAATGTTGATTCCATATCCTCTTTCCTCCACTCCCGTTGAACTAAAACCTTCTTGCTCCTAGCAGCTATATTAACTTGAATAACTAGCTCAGCTAGTTGAGGACTGCTCTTGTTAGCAATTTGAGTGTCTTCATCTGGCAGGAATCTAACTCCTCATTTTTCTAGAGGCATGGTTGTCTTTAGTCTCTTGGTACCACAACGGGTCCACATTTGAGCTTTGTTCTTCATCTGCACATTGGAACAAACACCTTTGAACACCAGTTTTAAAATTTGGAATCTTTTGAATATTTTTCAATACAAAGTTAAAGAAACAAAGAACCTAAAGCATTGAATTGGACATCGCACCAACCTGTGTTGATTAGTAGAGACGCTTGCAGGGTGGTGCAACCTAACTATTAGGATCTACTTGGGCTTGTACGAGACATGTATAACAATTATGTTTACTCGGGCATGCGTGTAGTGAGGTTGACAGTGTAAACTCTCTGCAGCAAGATAACAATAAAGAGCAACAATCAACTTTAATAATATTAATAATATATTTCACAAACAATACAACAATTGTCATACCATTTTCTTCATATCTATAATTGTAGTTTGTAACTTTAATTTGTAAGTTCAGTAAGAGAGTTCACAGTGATGCTCTGAACAAAAGATTTGTGATGTTCTATGTTTGATTTGACAGTTTGACATTTTGATTTCATATGTTCTATGTTTGATTTTACATTTTGACATTGTGATGTTCTATGTTCTATGTTTGATTTTACAGTTTGACATTTTGATTTCCTATGTTCTATGTTTGTTTTTACAGTTTGACATTGTGATGTTCTTTGTTGTATGTTTGATTTAACAGTTTGACAGTTTGATGCAATATGAATATATGAGCAGCAGTTAGGTAATTCCATATTAATTGTATAATCTTGTTAACTAAGTGCACAATCTCATCTTCTTCGTGTCAATCATGGATCTTGTCTTGTATAATCTTGTTAACTACCTAGACAATTTCATTTTCTTCATGTCATTCTTGTTTTGGCAAGAGTAAACTAAATTTCAAATTAAGATTAACAATCACATCTTCTTGTTTTAACTCTACACCATCATTTAAGGGGTTTGCATAATAGTTGTGGGTTTGCAAAGTCTACAATGTCATCAAACTAAATGCCTACAAGCTTGTCAAGACCAAAAAAAACTATGTCCAGAGTTCTCAAAGTCCATTAGTAGGTTTCAAGCACTATCAAATAGTTTGGAGTATTGTTAAATATTCTTAAGTCTGCATATCTTGAACAAGAACATACAGAGGACTATGGCAACCATTCGTAGGACTGTGTGAGTTCTGATCATCATTAGGGGTCCTGTATCAAGCCATAGTAGGTCCAAGAGCATGCAAATTAATGGAAGACCATGTACAGGCTTATGAGGTCCCTAAGTAAGTGTTTCCTATTGTGCATAGTTATGTATATAGTTATTAAGAAGTTTTAGAGATCAACCCACTATTTTAGGAGGGCAAATAAATTTTTGTAGGTGTGTGAAGGCACAAGAGAGTCCATTTTACTCTCTACAAGGTCTATTATGGACATATAATTCTATGAGGTTTTTAGAAGGTCTCATAAAATCCTGAAACACTCCAACATTGTTGCAGACCTTTGGCAAGGTATCTATGAAGCCTATGTAGGTGCTTATAGTCCTACTTTGCTACCTGAACATTCCAATGGGTGTCCATGTTGATTGGGAAAATGCAAAACACAATCCAAAAAATCTTGAAATGAAGATTTGGAAACATTAAAAGACAACAAACTCAAGTCTAGAGACACATAATTCAAACCCATCCTGAAACCTATATCAATATAGCCTCACTGTATTAGGGGAAACCATCTTAACATCTAGGTCATGTATCTATAAACAGTCCTAGGTTATTAGTCATCATCAAATAAGATAAGAAAGTATCATAAAATCATATTGCAAGGCATTATTTACACTATATCATCAACATTACATAAGTGCATACATCAACATCAACATTATATGCATTAGATTACTTTCTCGGCATGTCTGTGTTGTTGTTTCATGGGAAAGGGATTTGATTCATTATTAAGGAAGTCATTAGCCTTCCCTTTGCAAACAATAAATAATACAGTTTAAACCAATACAACAATTTAAACCTTTCAATGGTTGTTTTGAAAACATTTTAAACAAAAAAGTGATACAGTTTAAACCAAAACAACATTTTCTGAGCATTTCACCACCTTTATTTCCCACACTCTCGCATTAAACAATATGTGTGTTTAAACTGTATTGCTGTCTGGTTTAAAATGTATGTTGTTTTGGCATAAACTATATTGTTGTTTAGCTTAAAGTGTTTAAACTATATTATTTTTATTTCCCTACACTTTAATCTAAACAACAATACAGTTTAAATAATTTAAGCTAAAACACAATAAACGAAAACAACAATACGGATTAAACAATTTAAGCTAAAACACTTGAAACAAAAACAAGAATACAGTTTAAACAATTTAAGCTAAAATACTTAAAACCAAAACAACAATACAATTTAAACTAAAACAACATATATTTAAAAACAAAACATACATTTATGGGATGTTGGAATATTGAACTTATAGTAATGTTGGTAGTAGTGTGCAATTCGAAGCCTTCACGACTGTTCTATATGGGATGTTGGAAAATTGAACTAGAAAATCTAGGGTTTATGTAGGAAAACTAGGAATGAAGTGTTTGTGATTTGTGCACTCTCATTTGATTGGTTCAAATAGTTTTTAGTGCACTTCATTTGAAAGATTTGATGGATATCTATAAATTTGTATTTGGTATTAAATATGAAAGTGATTGATTTGGTCGAATGCTTATTTGGTCTGAAGTTTTTGAATTCCTTTAATTTTTTTTGACAACTTGATTGGTGAGCCTTAAACCTTCGATTGTGTGAAATTAAATGGAAGAGTTGATTGATTTGGTTGAATCCTTGTTTGGGCTAGATTAATAAATTTATGTCCTCTTGTTTTGACAACTTGTTTGATGAGCCTTACACCTTCGATTGTGTTCATTTTTGGAGGTATTAAGTTAAAGGGACTAGTAGTTGGTCATTTCTTAGTCCATGGAGTGCACTTCAAGAGGAGTAATGGAGTGGCTCACCATGTTGGATGTGACACTTGGGCATTACTCATTTTTACTTGGGACTCCAACTTTTGAAAATATGAAGCTTTTTTGGGACGATGGTGGATATTGGATGGGACAGTTTTTAATGATAAATGTTTAAAAATATTTATTTTAAACCAAAAAGGAAGTCAGACTTGGTTGATCGTTGGTCTTGATCTTGGAAGAAAGTACTATTAAGTTTTTAATATAAACTCTATTATTATCATTTTGGCTTATGTTGGATCGACTTGCCTACATGTACAAATCATGTTAGTTGCATTTATGTTTTGCAAATCCTTGTAAATCATTTGTCTATGCCACCAAATATGAATAATAAAATACTAATGAATAAACAAATATAATGCATACATTGATTGGTCCCTATTTGTGCTTTTTAAAGAAATTTTTTAATATTAATTAGATCAATAAAAGCCAACTTATGGCCCCACTTTGGTCAACTCCTATATTATTATCTTTCTAATGTGTTGTACATTCCAAGACTTGCTAGAATTTTGATTTATGTCTCTAAAATGAATGATACCAGTGTGCATGTCACTTTTAATAAGAATGGTTGCAAATTAGTCAAAGAGAACTTAGTGTTGGCTTAAGGGTACACAATGTAGAACCTTGTTTAAGCTGGAAGCATCTATTTTTTGTAACTCTATTAATGTAATTGAAAAGTATGATTCATGCATTTTGTGGCACTGTAGATTACACCACATTGGTGAAAAAGATTTCAAAACCTTGATTAATAAGAATATAGTTGATGATTTGTCAAGTTATTGTGGATATTTTGACTTCTGTGAACATTGCATGCTTGGTAAACAAAGTAGAGTGAAGTTTCTAGAGCAAAGAGAATTTGGGAAGTTATTCATAGTGATGTGTTTGGTCTTGTTGGTGTATCTTCCAATGGTAAATAATGGTATTATGTTTCATTTATTAGTGACTACATATACTTTGCATTTATTTTCTAAAGCATAAGTATTTCTTGTTACTTGGTAGATAGATCTCCTACTTCTTCTCTAGTTGATAAGACAACATATGACGTGTGGACAAATAAAAAAAATCATTTCGCGGATTAGAGATGTTCATTGAGGTTTATGTTCATGTGTCTAAAGAACAATTATCTAAATTGGATTTTAAAGCTAAAAAGTGTATTTGTGTTAGTTATGGTGAGAATGTTAAAGATTATAAGGTTTGAAATCATCTAATACTAAAAATGGTTTATTCTAAGAATGTGTTTTTTAGGGAAGAGTTATATTTTACATTTTGAGACCAAAAATAATAAGCAAATAGATACACATGTGAAAGAACAAGTTGGACAAGAGGATGGAGAGGCAAGAGAAGATTGAAAGAATGATTTAGAAGAACATGAATATTCTCTTACTCCATGCTTAAGGAGGTTGACAAGGCAATGGAAACAAATTGAAAGATATAGCTCACCATTTTGATGTTTATTTGTTTTATCTTGTACTAGCAATGAACCTAAATTTGTGAAGGAAACTCTTTCTTTGAAAGAGTGCAAATTTTGGAAAGAGGTCGTGAAGGAGGAGACGGTGGCTCTAAATAAACGTGAGAGTTGGGATCTAGTAAATTGTTCAAATGAAGGAAGCCCATTGGAGTGGGTGTTTAAAAAAATTGGAATAGATGGTAAGTTGGAAAGGAACAAGGCTAGATTGGTGGCAAAAGTTTATTCCCAAGTTGAGGAAACAAAATTTGGTAAAGTTTTCTCTATTTTTGCTAAATTGACTTCTTTTAGATTCTTATTTTCTATTGCTACTACTTAACATTTAGAAGTAGAGTAAATGAATGCTAAAACATTTTTTTTGCATGGGGGTCTTGAAGAGAAGATTTATAAGAAATGGTCTGACAATTATGTGAAGGGAAAAAATGGTTTGCAAGTTAGAGATCTTTGTATGGCTTGAAGTAATCACCAAAAATGTTGATCATTGTGTTTATTTTGAATTGGTTGATGATCACTTGTTAATCATTGTCTTCTATGTTGATGATATTTTGTTCATTGTAAACAATAAGGGAATAATTAAGGAATTTAAAATTTGGCTTTCATGTAGATTCAATATGAAGGATATAGGAGCTACAAAATACATTTTGGGTATGAAAGTCAATAAAGGTCAAGTTAATAGAAAGCTTTGGTTTAATAAGAGTAAGTATATTAACACTATTTTGTAGAGATTTGGTATGCAAGACTATAACTAACAAATATTCCTATACCTAATGACACTAGTCTTTGTTTGGAATAATCTCCTAAATCTAATGATTTCAAAGATATGCAAAAATGTTCTTTATGTTAGCATTGTAGAAAGCCTTGTGTACGCTGTGGTTTGTACTAAATAGGAATTTGCCAAGCAATGACAGTTCTTATTATGTTTATGCCCACCCCAATGAGAGCACTGGACCTATGTTGAGAGGGTGTTTAGCTCTTTGCATGGGACTTTTAATTATTGCATTTGTGATCATGGAACTGATGATGACAGGGTTTTGTTGATGCAGCTTAGGTTGGTTATTCGGATAGCAAGTTATCAACAAGCAACTTTGTGTTCACATTATTTGGAGGTGTAATTAGTTGGATGACTAAGAGGCAACCCACAATTGCTCTTTTCACTAAAGAAGTAGAGTACATAGCTATGACACATGCTTGTAAGAGAGCAATCTAGTTATAGAGATTGTGTTCAGATAGTACAACTCTAAGTGTAGAATAGTGAGAATTAAGTGTAACAATTAGAGTGCTTATGTTTGGTGAAGAATTCGATGTACCATGCTCATACTAAGCATATTGAAGTTTAGTACCACTTTGTTTGCGAGATGGTAGAGGATGAGAGGGTTCAAATAGGGAATATAGCTACTATGGAGAATGTTGCATATTAACTTGCAAAGATGGTGAGCTTAGAGAATTTTTTTGGTGCATGGAGGTATTGGGCATTTCACTCTTTAACACTTTAAAAAAATGTTCCTCTATTATGCTTTTGCTATGTAAATATCAAGTAGGAGAATGTTAAGATTAAGTGTGCTATTCACCTTAGAAATCCTAAAGTCTATTGTAACTTAATTTTTCGTAGATGGTGAATAATTTATGTATCTCCAATTATCATAGAGTGGAAAAATGGGATATCCATGTGAGGGTAGAGACATACTTCTTTGTGCTTTTATTTTATAGAGATTTGCAAATATTATTTCAAATGGACATTGAATAGGAACTTACATGGGAAAGGTCAAACTAGTGTAACTCTCTTCTATTCTTAATTGATTTGATCAATTGGGTTAATGTTTTCATTGTGTTTTTTACTTGGTTTCTCAACAAAAATATAACAATGCACAAAAGTTTTGAGAAAATCAGAAGTGGTGTCAATCTCAAAGCCATTGGAGTTGTTCGGCTATCAATGGGTCTCACAAATCTAAGACATGAGGGTTTCACAAGCAATATCAATGAAAGAGAGAATAAGGAACAAGCAAAGAATGAAGCAATTACATCAATAGATTGAATGATCAATTAGATCCAATGGCCCATGTGTTTTCAAGATGTTGCAAACAATTTTTGAATATGTGAAGACGCACAAAGGAAGAAATAGAGCATGTACAATGTTTAAGTTGCATTCACCATGCACTACTACTCCACTATAATCACTAAGACATGTAGAATCATGTGCTTAGTGGATGCATTATTTCAAATAGGGAAAATTTGAATTGGGCATTATTTTTCAAATATGCCAAACTATAATTATGAAACACCTTTACATGATCATCAAACATTAACCACCTTTCAAAAAACAAGATTTTGTTTTGTTGCTTTTTATAAATTAAAGCTTGTCACTCGTTATTAAATTAGATTTTGATTTGTAGACTCGTGTTATCATAGCCTTGTATGTAGAACTCTTTCTTATGTTTTTTGAATTGTAATTCATAAAGTAACCTTATTTTATCTTTCTAAAACTCCACAAGCCTTTTATGGTTTGTAATTGTGCAAGTTTTAAAGTATTCGATGTAGGTGTCATGATTTCATCTATCTTTCACTTGTTATTGTCAATGAAACATTATTGTCTATTACATGGTATTAATTATGCTAAAAACAATTTTGTAATCTGGTAGATTATGTGCAAGATCTCTTTAAAGTACAAGTGTTTAAGTCACTTATCTTGGCATATCGCCTCTTTTCCCTTTCAGTTCATTTTATTAAAAGTATTTTCTCCCTTTCCTTGATTGAAGTTACATATGGTTAGGATCGAAAGAACCAACCTACTTCAAGGACCACTTTAATAAGAAATGTCCCACATCTACAAAGTTTTCCCTATTGCCACGAGTTGTGGGTGTAGAATAAGGCTTAGAAACCAACTTGGTCAAACAATTTTAGTGAACAACAAAACCCATATTAGCATCTGTTGGAGTGAAGAATCAAGCTAAGAAAAGCCTTCCAATGAACTTGATCATTTGGTTGATCTCCAATTGTAGAGAATATTAACATATCACCCATTGAGATTTTGAAGAGAGCAAAAATATAAATATAAATAAGAGCTTTGAAGCCATTTGTAAAGTATTTTTTTCACTCCTTTGTGCTACAATAATTTATTAGTTTAGTTTCATTTTCTACAAGCATTTAAAAGTCTTCAAGTCTAAAACTTTGTGCATACTTCTTGATATATGAATGGCAATGCTTAGTATTACTTTGTATTTTGAGTTGTATTTGCATATCATTTCTACAAACATCTAAGTATTATTTGTAAACCTTATTTTAATTAAAAATGTGTTAATTAATGTTTTTGATTGAGATAAGCGGCAAAACAAGGGTGCCAAACCCAAATACAACACAGCCCAAAAGAAACAAGGGGCTGAACCCAAAACAAACAAGGCCACAAGGGCAAAAAATAGTGGACCAAACAGCAGATCCCAGAAACCAGGAACAATAGATCAACAACTCAGGCACAACAGCCCAGTAGAAACAGCAAGGATCTACACAACACCAGATCCTAATCTAGAACACCTAAATCCTTTGCCATTAGGGAGCAAAGGACCTTACTTCCTATGTTGAACCACTGTCCAGGAGGGATCAAAACCAGAACAACAGAAAGAGGAGAGGGGGGAGCCTCCCTCGAACTCACAAGCAAAGAGGGCTCACAGAGAACTCCCACAGCCGTCACACGCAGGGAAGTTGAGTTCGAATAGGGCAACACTGAAGAAGCTGAAGTGGGAACAAAAGAAGCAGGGCTACCCGAAGCCAGAGGAGCAGACAAATGATCAGGTAGAAGACCAAAAGAATCCAAAGCGATTGAAGGAGCCTCATCAGCATTCTTTGCCGCCCCCACAACAACCTCCTCAGAAGGAAGCTCAACCTTCTCAGAGGAATCATCTCCCTAAGATGAACAATCCTCCGGTGAAGCACCGATAGTCTGGTGATCCACGAGAGCATCCTTCCACCAAGTTGCAGCTCCCTTGCGCTGTGAGAGAGGACAGCCAGAAGCTAAGTGACAGGTAGCAAAACACATTCTGCACCTAAAAGGAATACCCTCATAGTCCAATAGTTGTTTCTAGGGCCTATCACCAACCATCAAGACCACATCCCCATGGAGGGGTTTAGAAATGTCCACATCCACAAGGATGAGGGCAACTGTGGAATGCCCCATGAAAGAAGTAGTAGAATCGACCTTGAGGAAGCAACCAATGACATTACCAATGCTCTCATAAACAAAATCCTCCCAAAAGTGGAGAGGGAGATTTGGGAGGCGGACCCAAATAGGTCTGATGTTAAGTGGCTCTTTTAGGGGATTGAAGGAGAGAGTCCAGGGTTTGATTGAGAGGGAATGCTCCCCCCACAACCAGACCCTACCATCAAGCACTAAGTCTTGCTGCTCTGAAGAAGCAAATGTCACAATGAAGAATCCTCTTGCACAAGGAAACAACTCAATCTTACCTTCAACAAGTGGCTTCTAAGATTCTAAAACCCAGTTGTGGAGGCTAGGCAAAGAGGGTCAAAAACCATTAAATCTGCAAATCACAACAGTATTGCAATAAAATTCTTCATTTTTAGTGACCTTCGGTCCACACACCACAATAGGAGACTCCCGGGCGCAAGGGATAGGCCAGGAATCGAGCCGAGCATAGCGGGACCAAGAGCTAGAACCAATCATGACGACAGAGAAAGATTTCTTAGGGCCCCCAAGAGCTCGAAGCCCCTCAGCAAGCCCATTAGCTTCCACCCCAATTGAATGCACATCAACACCCAGACCAGAGCCAGTAATCGGTTCCGAGGGAAGCAGAACCCTTGTAATGGCCCCTTTCTAGTGGAAACACTTAAACCTAAATCTACATTCCAAGTGATTCTCAAGGAGACATTAGAAACATTATAAATTAATAATTTTCGATGATAAGATCAAATAAGATCAATGATAATGTATTCACATCATTCCAAGGATTATTTATTTCCTAATTGTTACTTGCTATTGATAACTATTCTATAATACGTTCCATAATTCAATCATGCATATTTTCCTTATTACTCTTCCTCATAGAACTAAGCTTTACATGTATAGGGCGCGCTGAAACCATCTCTTGACCCAGCCTACGAGAAACTATGTCCCAGTCTACGGGCCTTAATACGGATGGAACTACTCCGCCTCTCCCCACAATACCTAACATTCCTTTAAGGATGAAATAATAGAGAAATATAGAAGTAATAATCTAAGTTCGTCTTCCCATATCATCTTCCTTCTATTCCTTAACCATGGATGGGGAAATTATATGTCTAGGGCACGTTGAACCCTTTCCAATGCGATTGGGAATGGAGATACTCCGCCTCTCCCTAGCATCCTTGTCTAGGGCGCGTTAAACCCTCTCCAATCCATCGTGATGGAATTACCCCGCCTTTCCCTAACAAGACCGCCTCTCCTATAGTTATAGGAAATGGAAGTGATGGGATGGTTATGTTTTTCGTATGTAATTCATGACCATGTTACTAATATGATTATGCAATATATGTTTTGGTAGACATCTTTATACTTTCAATTATTTATATTTGATTATGATATTCTATCATTTTTCCGTTAGATTAAGAGATGGCACATACCTTGAAGTTAAATGTTGGACTGGTATATTGTTTTTGCTGATATAATATCTCTGTTGTTCTTCAATGGCTATTTGCCCAAGAGATATATTTTGATCCAAATCTATTTGTATGGATGACTGAATGGCTGATTGAGAGGATCGCTGGTCTGCAGAGATAATTCTAATTTTGTTGGAGAGATACATATATTTAATAATGTTATTCAATACTGATCTGTTTGACTTGCTGTGATTGAATGAGTGTTGATTGCTGATATAACTTGCATTGTATTTCCCTCTAACAGTTCATTGGGTCTGCATTAGAGGATATTTGAAAGGCTCTTAATTGATTAGAATGATCAATTCAGTATTGTGAATCGATGATGATGATGATGATGATGAGGTGACGGTACTGCTGCATTCTCCTGCTAACTGATTCTATATTAAGAGGAGATGTTTCCATTCTTGATTGGTTGCTATTTGATATATTTTTAAAAGGATGCCTTTCTTCATACGTTGCCTCCTTTTACTTTTATTATTTGATATTTTTGTATTCAAGGGTATATGTTCTATCCTTCCTGATTCTGTGGTATCTGATCCCCTCTTATTCAACCATCGATTACCATTTATATGTTAGGTGGGGTGTTGGTTGACCATCGGTCACTACTCTTCGTAATGCTCTTTCAAAAGGTGCTAATCATCTCTTCGTTATTTAGCACTGCCTTTGATTAATTATATCAATTAGTAACTTACTATGATTGTTGCCTTTTAATCTTATTTGTAATCGCCTTGTCATATGTTAATACCTACTTCGAAAGACATAGAAGCATACTTACTTTGTATGGTAGTCACGATGTATGGCACACAAGATAATATCACAGCAGTTTAAACAATGACTAATAATCCTTGACTTATACGGCATGTAGCTTAAAATATTAATAAACTATCAATATATGCGGTTCCTTCACAAACTATTCATATTATGCAATGTCTATCACACGGTTCACCTTGAAAGACAAGGAACTGCAGATGTCAGACATTGTCTCCTTTAAATGCATCAAATATTAAGGCAGTAAAATATATAATATGGGCCCACCAACAAATTCAGACCTTTATGTCTTATGATATATATATTTATATTTATAATAATTAATATTTATATTTGTATAATATGATAATATTTAAATTATTAATATATATATATATATATATATATATATATATATATATATATATATATATATATATATATATATATATATATATATATATATTATAACTGATAATATATTTATTATTTATAAATACAATAAATATATTATATTTTAATTATATAAAAATATTTATAAAATTATATTATTTAATATTATGGTATATTATATATTAATTTTATATATTTATTCTACTTCATTTGTATTCATATTTTTAACACTATAATTTCGAGGATATGACAACCCCAAAACCAACGCTCAGTGGGGTCTTCCCCTGCCAAGCCTCTTTCGTTACTAATCCACCGTTTGTCAACAGGGCGGCCACCTCCAACGAGCCAGAGACAACAACACCCGGGCGACCCCAAACAGGCGTAGTTTCCTTGGGCAGCGACTGCCCAACACCGCTCCGCCAACCATTTTCCTACTCAACGGCAGCTGCAGTCTCGTTATCCATTGTAGTCACAGGCACATTCCCACTCGTTGCCATTTTTTGAAAATTTGAATGGAAAATTGTTAATTAATGTTATAACCTATAGGTTTTGTATTTATTGATAAGCAAACCATAAGGTCAACTCTATCTTGGCTTTTAATATGCATATTTCCCCTTTTTGAACTCTCTTCCCCTTTTCTCTTCGTATAGGGAAAGTAGGTCCAAATTTGAAGGTTGTTTTTTAAGAATCTTATATTTTGAAGCTTCCTAGACTATTAGGACTAATTGTGAGGCATTAAACAAAAGAAATCAAATAGATCATTCAACATTAGTAATAGCACTCAACAATTCATATTGCGAGTCAAAAGACGGCCCTCCATGAAGTGCAAGGCAATGTTACGTGGGCCAAATTTGACAATTGCATTTTAATATCATCCAACCCAACTATTAAAAGGCAAAGATTAACATGTGGAAGAAAAATCATTCCCTCTTTCACTACAATGCTTTAACTTTATGACATTGTATGATTATCATACATATCAAGACAGTTATTATCAAATTCTACAAGATTGATCCAACTAGAGGAAAATAAAACAGCCTTGCACCTCCCTTAAGAATATATCATCTACGGAACGAATAATAATAAAGTTGTGTTCTAATTTTCTCTTTTCTCTCTATGTTATTATATTATTTATTTCTAATTTCTAAACTAAAGTTTAACATTAACTCGACATATAACACATATAGGTCCTGTCAATTTAGAGTGTTTTCACTTAGACATCTTAAATGATCTTAAACAAATAATAAATAAAGTTGTGTTCTAATCTTCTTTTTTCTCTCTATGTTATTATATTATTTATTTCTAACTTCTAAACTAAAGTTTAACATTAACTCGACATATAACACATATAGGCCCTGTCAATTTAGAGTGTTTTCACTTGGACATCTTAGATGATCCTAATCATTGTCATATTGTAGAATTTTGAAGTTTCATTTTTAGATTAATCTTATATTATATGAATATATTCTTTAAAACTATAAAAATAAATGTATTAAATTTAAAATGACGACGAAATACCAAGACATCCTATGTATATGCTACAAGGCTACAAGCGACTAACACCTACCTTTGAAAAACCTCTTCCTAAACAATATTGCTTTCTTTATCTAAGTTTAGATTGTATTGAAGACATTCCAAAGGTCATTTAGCTTGCATATAATCTATAATTCTTCCTAATCAGCAATCTATTTAGGGCCTTTGTAGATATATTTATTTGGTTCCTTTCATTTTAGAGTTCCTCTTGTTTTGATAAATATGTATATGATCACTTTTACAACACCATTATCAATGGCAATTGATACCATGCCCAAAACACATGTATAAAACGTCACGGGAGACGTGCAACAATACATCAAAGAAATGCAATGCTAAACAAGGCATTACCCAATCCCTCTCTTTTTTTTAATAATTTATGCACATTCTATGGGCTCCTTACTATACAATGGATGAATGGGATCACTAGCATCATTAAATAAGAAGCCACTAATTCAAACAAAAATTACATCAAATATTTATGATAAAAAGGATAAAACAAATGTTGCATTAATTATCAACATAATTATGTTCGTCATCCAATCATTAACTCTAGGACAAACAAAACAACTCTTTCACAAATTTGACAATACCATCATTGAAGTTTTAAGGTTCTAAATACTATTAACAACAAACAACAGTGACCCAAATTATGAGTCATAAGTAAGTATCGACAAGTCAAAAAGCATTCCATCCAAGTCAATCTTAGTGAGAGCACATGTACTATGCATAAGAGTAAAAAACTGATTCAATTATAAAAAATTCCAACAAAACAATCATTGTTTTTAACTTGAAGACTTTCTATTGCACTACAAAGTATTTTACAAGCACTAGAGAAATTTTTTTAAATTTATGAAGTCCAATATCAACCATAGAAACAAACTACATCAATTTCAATTCCAAATTCCGTAAGAGCTACTTCGTAAGTTTTCTTCTTATATTATATGTAATTGCATAGATTTACGCAAAAATGGAACTTTATAAGACGATTAGTAGGTAATCCATTATTTGTATGTCCAACGTTAATGCTAAAGATATTGCCCTCCAAACAAATATAATTGCCCTCCAAACAAAAAGTCAAGGATTAATAAAAACGTAAAGATGAGCGTCAGTCAAAAGAGGACCTACAATCAGTCTTGCGGGTTTAAAGGTGTTAAAGGCATGGCTGCCAACCATTCTAATATTAACAATACTTAGATCGAGGGTCGGTGTAGTAGAGATAACCTGTAAAACAATTACAAAAACTTTTCTACTTAATTATGCTTAGTATACAAAATGGTATCATTTTCAACGACAAATTTTTCATTGATGCAATCAATCCAGGGAGCGGGATTGCAGGCTTCAAATAAAGCTTTTACAACTGGCTTAGGCTTTGTTGACCAGACGACCTTGCCATGGTTTTTAATTTAGGTCCACCTCTAATAACAAACTATATCCTTTTCTAAATAATAAACTAGCAATTGGACCCATAGATTCAATGGGCAGGCTGAAGAAATTATAGAATTTGTTAGATATTTTTTATTATTTATTAATTTATACATTAATTATTGTCTTCTTTCACTTATATTAGTAAATTTATTTTTACTACATATTGAGATGAACAAACATAGTTGGGTAAAAAATTTATCATGTCAATTCCTTACCAAATATAGTTCACCTTTTAAGTAACTTGTCTATATTGTATATATGTAGTAAATTAATTGAATCTCTTATTGATTTTTATTTAATCTGCCATAAAAACAAATGCATATTTAATCATATAATTATTTTAAAAATAATTATATGAGGGTACAATAGATTTATGCTCTACAACTTATATTTAATATTATGCATATAAGGCACAACTATATTTTTCTATTAAATAGATAAGAAGATGGCTTATAATCATTTTTATAAGTATGTATTTGATATATAACCTTTTATAATATATATCACATTTCAAAAAATTAGAGAAATACTTCCAACAAATTGCCAACCAAATTGAATAGAACTCTACTTCATGATAATTCTACTAATTTGTATATATACATTCTATTGTTGATATATAATTTACTATATTATTTCATTAATATTTAAAATATCAAATCAAAATTAAATAATCACATTAATATGAATATTATATTAATATAAATATTACAATTTTGTTATAATATTTGCATAGATTTAAAAAAATATATATTATTTGTTATAATATATTATTTGTTATTTAATATTTTTTTTACTAGATTTTAGTGTGTTTGTTTTATTCAAAATAACATTTCCCCAAAGTTTTCTCATGTAAACCTTCTAAAAATTAAAATTTGTTCAACATAAAAATTTTTGATTGGTAATCACTAAATAAAAAACTCATTTAAGAAGTGTTTTAATACGTTTGAATAATAATAAGAATTATACATTAATTATTATTATAAATTACTTCTTAAACAAAAAGCCCAAGTAGGTTGGAGATGTTACATCCCCATGAATGAAAAAACACAACTGCAACTTGCACTGCCACAAATGCTAAACTACCGACAGTAGGTAACTCTGAATCCATTCCTTTCATGCTCACAAATTGCCACAACAAACAAATATCAAATGTATAATTATACAATAAATAATTGCCCAAAACCCTAAGCACAATCAAAGCTCGGTTTTAAGGTCTGCATTTCAGCCTGGCACAATCAAATTGTATTCAAATTACTTATCATAACACACCCACATCTGATTTTTATATAAATGTGATACCAGAATTGAAATACATACATGAGTCACAGATTTGATGGGAGTCACGAAGTAGAAAAATAAAATAAAATTAACAATTTATCAATTGTCAAAGTGATAAAGGTAAAGTAAATTTTTTGTTTTTTTATCATTTATAACATTTTTGAAAAACAATCAATGGACAAAATTGATTTCATTGTAGTCCTTTTAATCTAGGCCCTTCATCTATATAATTCATCATGCACTGCTCACATAAGGAAGGCTTTCAACGTAATTATAACAATAGAGCCATAGCTAAAAACCCACGTGTAAAGAGCAAAAAATCTCAACTTCATGTACATAATAAATAATCCCCTTAGGAATAAATGACTTTACCTTTAATAAAAGTTGCGCTCTGGTCCACAGTAACCGCCACGGTACCAGAGGTTTTCCATGCAGAACCTGCAGATGATGTTGCGAACTTGGAACTGTTGGCTGGACATGGTCCTTTGTGTTTGTCAGAAGAATCAATTACTGGCATTGATGCTACGGTTTCCCTGGATGAACCTGCTTATGTTATTGATTCTGTGCTTTTCTCTAAAGATCTGGTAGATTCTAACAATGCAATGAATTTCTCAGAAGAACAAGTGGATTACATTGATCCAGTTGGATTGGAAGAATCTAATAAAGTCTCATATGAGGCAAAGGAAAGTGTACTAATGGAGAATATGGAGGAGAACAAGAGTGTCTCAAATAAATATGTGGGGAAGACTGATCTTAGAGGCATTGGAAATTCACCCAAGGACCATTCTGTGGCGGTTGAAAACTGTGCAATGATTTCTGAGTCAGGTAGGGCCAGTGCATCTGTTGACTTTTCTGTGGATGTACACACAGAGTCAGTGAGCCTCATGTGTGAAGTAGAAGCAGAATCTGATTGTAAGATGCACAACTCAGAAACCATTGAGGTGAGTGAATGTTGTGAAAGACGCGATGATGCGGACTTGAACACTGTCAGTTTAAGATTCACAGATCCAAATAAACTAGCGGAGATTAAGTATCCTGAGGCTAGAATTCAGCAGTATGAAAACTCAGAAAATACAGATAGTGTGCTTGAAAAGGCAGTAGAATCTGTTGATACTAAAATAGGCATACAGAATTTCAGTCCATATAATCTTCCTGGAAGTACACATTAAGACAATCTCAGTATTATTTTCTTTTGTCTTCACTCTTTAGCTATTTCTTGCTTGCCTTGTTTCTGTATCTTCAGCGAAAATATAGAAATATTTCTGTTTCATAGAGCATATCTCATGGTTGTAAATATTTAATGTACTGGTTTTGTATGGTTTTGGTCTGTGGGTTCAGATGCTAAACGTTTGCTTCCCTTGTGTGTTCTTTGCATACCGACAAGGTTCAACTGAACCAAGGTTTTTCTGGTTGGTCGAACAAGTTGGAATTAACCTGTTCAAACTTTACCCACTCATGTTTTACATTAATGTTAGCTCTGAAACATCGAGAAGTTGCTTGTCTTTTATTTTCATCCTCCAAGGTCAGTTGGGTACAAAATACGTCCCAATATCAAGGTTTCATTTTCTATTATTTGCTGTTGGTCAACACCTCCACACATCTGACTCAACAATGAATACTGCACATGCCTCGGAAAAGAGGACTCCACGGGTGTAAAATGAATACTACACATGCTGTATAAGGTCTCGAAACAGCAAATATGGGGAAAAATCGACGGTCCACGTGGTCCCGTTTCCCTGAACGGTGCCTCTCGCAACCGTCGATTTCAGAGTCATCCCATATGCATTGTTTCTATCTATGACCGTCTGCTCAACTGTGTCAAATGAACCGTCAAGCTTTATAATTCCATTGTGAACCAATCTTTTTAAAACTTAGCATCCTTTTGTAGAAAAAAAGATGGTCAAAAGAAGTGAAGCTTAAATTGTGTAGTGCATAAAATGAAAACAATGAAGTCGGTATTTTCAATTAATCTTGGTTTAGATAAATTTATAATATGCCAAAATTAAATGATAAAAGAAATGATTTGGTAATTGTCTTATCTTCTGACTACATAAGTGAACCTGACTGGGTAGATATGTTCATGTATTCTCTCTTTTGCATGGATGTCTTTATTGTCAATGCACTGTTGCTGCCATACTCTTATTTTGTAAACAATTTATTTTCTCAAAACCAATAGAAGGTATTAAATCAGATATTAGACAAAGGATATAGAATATTACATGTCCGTAGGGGATATTGACCTATGGACTAATGGAGACTTGGCCTCTTAAATCAAATAGCTCAAATACCTTCTCTTCTTCAAGGTTGATTCCCCAATCTGGCTGATCCTTCTCTAGTTTCTTCGAATACCTGTGTTCCCCTACAAATATAAGATAAAACCCCACAAAGCCAATGCCAAAGCAATTCATTTCTCCCAGCAAAATTTTCATTATATAAAGTACTGCTAACATTTGCTTGATGACGATGTCAACACCTATAGTTTAACCACTTAATAGAGAATGCATTGGAAGAATGACACGAAACATCTCAAAGAAGAAAACCTGGCATTAGATTGCATTCCATACAAGTACACTATAATTAACCACATTAGAAGTTTTGGCCTGAATTAGAATAGCCTCAAAAGCCTGTTGTACAAAAAGCACTGCATAAAAGGACCGAGTTGCGTCTCCATACCCAGAGTATAATTTTTTTGCCACATAGCTTTCATTATCTGAGGGCAGCTGCACCCTGGGTCACAACAAACCACAATTCAGGTTTGCATTTTTTACTTATTAGGCCTGTCAATCTTGGAACTGAAAGAAAACATAATCACACCAAAAGTGTGTAAAATTAGAGAACTGATAGAATAAGGGGTGATTTTCTAACAGAGTACCAGATCAGCACATACTGCATTGAAGCTGAGCTGAGTGGAAATCAATGAAGCTAAAGTGGAGAGAGGCAGATAACGGAGGCCCACAGCATAAATAAAATCATCCAAGCCTGTCAGGAATCAGGATATATATTCTAATTGAGGCAAGGAAAAGCCTGGGAATAACATACGGTTCTATAGGAAGTCTTGCAACTTGTTAAATGATGCTCAAATCCAAACGGTTACAATGAGAATAGGCCACCCTACAGGTTCTAGGAAGGAAGAGAGCCATATACAATGTGTTCTTGTAATGAAACTGCAATAACATGGGTTCGGCAGTAGTGCCAATTGATAATGCTGCCAAACTCAACAACACCATCCAAAACTTTTCTTCTCCATTGCTCCCCTCGAGTCTTTACACATCAAAGTTTGAGATTGAGGTACTGAAAGTTACATAGGATAAGGTAGAGGACTCCATACACTGACTTAATATTTTTTTACAGTATAATTTGAAAGATCAAATGTTCTCACCATCACAAAATGTAGGAAATTTTGTTAGTTTATTTCCTTGAATAGCATGAGATACAGCAGTTTATTTGCTTGAATACCTTAAGGTCAATAGACAAAATGGAAAACGAATTGCTAAGAATTAGGTTGAGAAAACTACAAAAAAGAATGGTATACACTATGAATAAAGTAGTGGAAGTTTAAAACAGCTAGCTTGAGTTGGATTCTTGAAGTATACCTAAGTTCTAAGTGTTGCAAAAATGACAAAGTTCTCTGCAGTTTACACTGATGAAAGGAAAATGTATACAATCATAGAAAGAAAAAAAAAGAGAAAAAATTAAAAACTTGGAAAACAAGCTTGGCCATGCTCAAACTACAATACTTGCACTGAAAATAAGGTTATAGAAGGGCAGGTAATGAAGAGATTTGAAGACCTTCCACTCTCAGAAGGAATCTTGCCTAAATAGATGTGTTTCAGGAAATGCTAAAAGATTGTTTTCACTTTTCTCTTTAGCTATGTCATGCCCTAGTAAAGGAAACAAGCCAAGTATGTATTGCAGAAACTTATTTTGAACATCACATGATCATCGATCTAAGTGGCTCATTTAGAAAATATAAATTGAATTTTAGATACCAAAGCTTGTGGCCCTGGGAAATATACTGGCGGGAGGCAGGGAGGCAAGAAGGAGATGTAGTAATTTTGCACTTCACAAGAATCAAGCACCATCAGAGAGCAAAGAGATGAGACACAATTTGCAAACATGAATGTCATAAACTAAATTAGCATGGAAATGGTTTATATACAATCCAAAAGCAGGTAGATGGGTGGGTAGGGAAGTTAACGTTTAACCTGTAAAGAACTACTGCCAATTTAGTCAATATCACAAATTCTTGGAAGGGGTTTCTATAGCAATTGGAAAAAGAGGGGCAAACATTCCTAGACTTGATGTCCTAGATCAGGGTCGGGTTCATCAAATACCTATACAAGAAGTTATCACAAGCACTAATGCCATAATTTCATTTATGATTTAACATATTAAGAAAGACACAAATATAGAGGCAAAATATCATTGAAATGCTAAATCTCATGAATGGGATAGAAGATTTAACATAAGATACAATTCCACGAAATACATTGACCCAACAAGGTAGATCACAGATTAAAATCCAACATTGGCTCCACATTCAAGAATTGATAACTACCCTTAACCAAAGACTGAAAATTGATCAATGTTTTTGATCAATAAGAGAAGGTAAAAGGTATTAATGTAATGTTTTAGACTCTAGTTTTATTGAGAATTTGATCTGCAACTAGGCAAGAAATGTGGATGACATAAAAACCTGTAACTGATTAATCCAAAAAAAATCATTCCATTAACCCAAGTTCTTTAGCGAACATATTGTAGAACATGTAGTACCTATTTCTGATACACTTCCTACAAAATTTCCATGTGAAAGCATACGTCAATGATTGAAATGTTTTTGGAGATTTCTTTGTCTCCATCCAACCTGTATCAAAGCATTTCAAGATCATTCCAACTCATTTGTAAACCTACATTCTCATTTCTGAGTTTATCATGTTATCTAACAAGAACATAAAGGTGTAAGAGAAATTTTCCTAGAGTAGGGTTTATTAATGAATTTCAAAGAGTTGTTCAGAAAATAATTTATAATTCCCCACGGTTAGTTGCTCCCTGCAGATGTACAGATACGCCATTGCTGGTAGAAACAGAGATACCTGAAAGTGACGACATTTTCTATACAATCCGTTGATTGATATCAAATGCTGAGCTGAATAATATATTTCATGTACTTATCCATGTTCTTGTGGCATTGAATTTCATGTTATTTATGGATAAAATTGGGTTTTATTATGAGGTCCACACGCTTCCCAAAAATAACTCTTAGCATCTTCTAAGACAAAAGTGGCCACAGATAGGAAAAGCAAGCAAATCCACAGGTATACATCCACTGTCAAAACACCTAATCAGCCCACAGGCATGAATCCACAGATGCTAGCTACCGTGCACCTCCTGAGGGCTAATGCTTCAAACCAGAGACCTCCCCATAAAAAATTGGGCACAACAACCTATTTACAGTTACCTACAAACTGTTCTTCCATCTGAAATCCAATCTTAAAATTATACGAACCTAGGGCCCCAAAAAAATCAAGAAATAAGCAGTCCATCCTTCAACATCAAATCAAGGGCTGTATCTGGTTTTTTGGCATTGGTTCCTTTTTGCTGTTGGTATTTTTTGTTGACTCTCTGATGCGCCCTTGAGGCTACTCTGTAATGGGTTCGGCACCCTGGTTTTGCCGCTTATCTTATCAAAAACACATCTAGGGCTGTCTAATACTTATTATTCATCTGGAACAATATCATCAGCAACTATTCATTGTCACAACAGGTGCACCCTTGAAATAATCATTATTGGTAGCAGCAATAATAGACCTTTAACTCAACCTAATTAGACAAATCCTCTTTCAACGCATCTACAACCTTGTTCCATGAGAGGAAGCTGGGAATGGGTGCATAAATATCCCACCAAATGCATAAAAATTTGCTAAATTCAAGATACACTGATATCTTACCCTAAAAATCTGCATTTCAATAGGGCCATTTGTAAAAAATTTCCAAGCTTCCTGTATAATTCTACATGTTGACAATATGTCTAACAGGGTAGTCACAACTACAACATCTCACAGAATTTGCTTTCCCTTATTTTGATGGATCTCCCTACTCTGCTCGAGAACTCCTATTTTGGTAAAAATGAGGAAAGTTCAAGTTATGGTTTGTCTAAATTTCTACATTTACTCATCTTTTCTGGGAGTTTAACACTTGGATGTCTGTTTTGGCTTGGATGTGCCTGGTTGTTGAACAACAAACCTACCTGAACAACTAATGGGGCATGCATGCAGCCTATTCTAGAAAGAAGAAGGTCAATTCCTCTATTAAATCCACATGTTACATCTGAATCAACAGGATGAATTTAGGCAATCTGCAGCAAGAATTAGGAATTGATAATAAAAATTAATTAGTATACCATCCAAAGGGAACATTAGTTTACCATGTCTTCTGTCATGTCATGTAGATTGTAGAGTTTACCATTACCATGTCTTCATCTATTTTGCAATGGTTTTGTTTTACCAATTTTTTTGGTTGTAAATAATATGTATTTAATGTTACTTGAGGATGACAAGATTCAAAGCACTCAAGAGATTCCTCAAAAAGTACATATTTGAATGGCCACAAATGATAGATTGTGTAATACATAATTATGCAATTGTGAATAATGTTGGAGTGTATGATGTTAACTAGTCTTCGATGATGACTTAAGTCTGCTCCTACGGGGGATATATCTCTATGTACTTATTTATCATCCAAGTAATCTAGTGCACCTTGTGCATCATGTAATCTATAGAACGTTGCTGGCCTCTCTCATTTCCTAATGACTTAGATGTCCATATATACACATGCTAAGATCATTGTTTGTATCTCAATCAGGATTACAAGACTCGCTAGGTACTTGGCAGACACACTGAGTCCCGAGGCAAGTAGCATGAAATGAGTCCTAGTGAGTCTGATCAAACTAACTGAGTCTGCCAGGCTTGCAAGACTTGCCGTGTCCTGCACCTCAAACTTGGCTGTCAAAACCAAGGCAGAAAAGTTGGAAAAAAAAAGAAATTAAAAAAGTAAAACCTAAAATCCTAAAAAGGGCCTATATCACTTCTAAATGTTATTCATTTCATTTGCAAACACAAACAAGGAGAAAACAAGAACATTTGAAGATAAAATACAATCCACTAAAGCAAAAACCAACAAACATTGATTGAATTTAACTTGATCAGGTTTGTAGCAGCAACCAATGCATCTAAAGGAGCCGGCAATACATTTGGAAGAGCCCGCCATTAATTTGAAGCACCCCATCATCAATTTGTCGCTAATTTGAAGAGGTATTTTTCTATTTTGAATCTTTTCTTTGTGTTTTTTTTTCATTTGGTATGTCTTCTACATTTGTTTGTTTTTTCCATTTTAAATTCATGGAACAAGAAATAAAGGAGAGAAAAATGAAGATAACTTATTCTCTTCATTTTTTCTTTTTTTTCTTGTTCTATAATGGATTTTTTTTAATCTCTTTTTATCTACAAACCCTAACTATTTTTCTTATTTTTTATCTCTTTTCATTTAGAAACCCTTACTGTTAATTAATTTTTGTAATTTGTTATTGCAACATACTTGATATTTATTAATTGTTCTAATGCCAGCCCCGATTAGAAAGGACCCTAGTTAGAAACATGCCACCCCAAGGGCTAAAAAGGGAGAGTTAGTTTGCAATTTTTACAAATTAAAAATTAATGGAGGTGGCATTAATCGATTCATATATCATCACATTAATCAATTAAAATATCATTGTACAGATGCCAAACTGAGATGTTACTTTGTGCCAACATATGCCTATTGATATTTTGTTTGAGTTTTAGAAGAGATAGCAGCCATTCAAGCAAACTTTTCTTCTTTGATTCCTCCATTCCCTTCAACTTTGAGCATTGGTAGCAATGTTAGTGTTGCACTTAGAGTTCATAGATCCAAATTGGATTCATACATTGTAACATACACTACTCCAGGTTCCCAACCATCACTTGAGAGCACAGGTTGGAATAAGACAAGTATCAAGGAATACAGCCAGAAATTGTTGGTTCTATTGTTCCATTGCATTTCACACAAGGTAAATCCTTCTTATTTTTGTTTTAAAATATGCTTTTTGATTTTTTTATGTCACTTTAAGTTTTAAATTTAAGGGTTTTTAGAATTTAGATTCTAAATTTTAGAATACCTTTCTTTTTATATTTGTTTTAGGTCTCCTTATTGGTAAAATCTAATAGATGTTGTCATTGTTGGGGCAGGTTTCAAAGCCTCTAATGACGAGGATATAAAGGGCTCAATTTTGAATGAAAAGGTGTGGCAAATGTGAAGGCCACTATTGATGAGCAACGTGAGATATGGAGGAAGGGTGGCACCATTGTGTTTGATAGTAGTACAAATAGGAGATACAAGACATTGTTGAATTTTCTTGTTTCTTCTTAAGGTGGTATAGTTTTCCTGAAATCTATTGATGCTTCAAGAAAGGTAAAAATGTTGATTTATGTAATATAACACCCCTAAAAAAATTTTGAAAACCACTACTCAAATATAAATGCAGCAATCAGATTCTTCCACACCCTTATGGGCAAGGTGAGAGCATACAAGTGCTTCAAATATAGCAAATTAAAATACTGAGAAGCAAATACAACTTCCACTTATTCAGTGGGCATCCACTTATGCAGTGAGAGTACTATAGAAATGCATAGGCACATCCACTTATTCAATGGGGTGAGAAACATGTATCAAGAGAACAAACAACTCCCACTAGCGGTATTACCTTCTAAAGATTACAAACATATAATTTTGCAATGAAATACAATATCAAGGAAGCTATAGTAAAATAATATAATCTGATTTTCAATCAAATAGCTCTGCTATAGCAATAAAATCAAATTGAATTGTTTAAGAAGTCACCCCAAACAACATAGGGAATCAGACTCACAAACTCCATTGCTGAAGGTGTTGAAAGAAGTATAAAACTCTGCACAATCACTGAGAAATCATTGTAGGACTGTAGAAAATTGTCTTGTAACCATTTGCAGCTCTAAATCCAAACCCTAACAACATATAGTATCATTCACAATCACCAAACAGTAAAAATCCCAACTTCAAAATGATTCCCATGGACAAAGGAATGCTAGGCGACCCCTATCAACATGTAATACCTCTAAAAAAAGAGGCATTTCGGCTTCATAAACTCTACGCCCTCTACCTACAGCTGGTATGGCCTTGACCAACGGTACAACCAACATAAATCTACAAAAACCCACATAAAACTCTACTCCAACTGTAATAAACCAAGCAGCCAGGTCAGCAATACAACCGCATTCAATCAAAATGATATTTGCATTACACTTCCTTCTTCAATGACCCCAAAAGTATGGCTACCTCTGAACAAGAAGTACGACCAACAGGAAAAATAAACACTTTAGAAGATTATTCATTGACACCAAAATCCAACTAAACAACTCAGAAAACATCAAACTCCATTTCAGCTCATATGTGATCTCTCTATGAAATCACCATAACCAGCTAGGGTGGATCTTTCACCACCAAAACTAGTCTTCTCCAAGAGCGTTTTCGTCCTCAAGAAGGAATGAAAGAACACGCAGGTTCAATCCGACAGCATAACATTAAGAAATCTTCAGCATAACCCCAACAATGAACTCTCAATCTCCTTATATAGGCACTTTTAGGTTACATGAGAATATATTTCTTTTTGAAAATAATTAACTTTTCACTTACTTCAATAATTCCCCCTTTTCCCAGGTCAAGGTGCTCACTTTAATGTGCCCAATCAATTAATAAAGCACTTTACCTTTCCAATGAGCTATTACACTTAAGTCATCATTAAATATTTTCAACTTTAGAAGATTTAAGTGAAATCAATAATTAAATAGCTCAATTCTAAGTCACAGGATTCGCCGATTTTCAGCCAAGGAGTTAAAAAATTGGCAAATTTCTAAAGAGTTAAAAATTTGTGGAAATTCGGCAAAAATCACTAAGTTTAATCATTTTGTTTTAAAGTGGTTTTTTAGATTTTAAAGTTTTTTTTTGCGTCGCGTGACTCATATCTGCCGACTCATGGTCGCTGACGACTACTATTAACATATCCGACGACTACTGCTTTCATATCCGACGACTACTCAGCTCAAGGTTTTGTGTATGCCCTGCCCAGCGACGACTCTCACATCTGCTCAGCGACGAGGACTAACATTTGCATAGGGACACCAAAGGACTTCACATCTACTTCTGTTGAAGGATTCAGCAACAGCGAACAAGGACGCCAGAGGACTTCTAATTCTTTTAGGCTTCAACAATGATTCAGCAACAACAAACAGGTATGTTCTTGTTTTAGTTTTTAGGTTTTTCCAAATTAAATTTAATAGTTATTATTATTATTATATATTTATTTTGTTTTTTAATAAATTTATATTTTTGTTTTGTGTTTTAAACTTTAAAAAGTTGGGCAAGGGGCCTGGCTCGATTGGCGAGAGCTTCCTATGGTAGGCACGAGGTCTAGTCTCCCCCCTGCCCACTTGATATTGTACTCTGTTGTTTACCAATGTTGAATTAAAAAAAAAAAAACTTTAAAAAGTTAAAATGCATGTTTAAAATATTTTCATTTTTATATTTTTAAAACAAAACTAGTATTATATTTTGTTTTTTCAATTTTAAAGTTAAAATGTATATCTACAGTGTTTTGATTTTTATATTTTAAAATAAAACCGTATATCTAGAATATTTTTATTTTTTATTTTTAAAATAAATCTAGTATTTTTTTATTTTGTTTTTTAAAATTAAAATATAAATTTAATATGTTTTTTTTTATGTTTTTTAAAATAAAATCTAGTATATTTTTATTTTGTTTGTTAAAGATAAAATAAAAAATTAATATATTTTGTTTGAATGCTTCTTTTTGGTTTTTTAAAATAGATTTTAATTATTTTAAATATTAAATATTATTTGTTTTTTGAAACATGCAGATTGTAATTTAATGGCTCCCAAGAAATCAACTGTGGAAGGATGGAAACATGTGACCTGCAATGGTTCCAAGCTTATGTGCAACTTGTGCAGAAACCTTTTATTGGAACTTTAACAAAGGTAATGGACCATTTGCTTGATATTACAGCGGGTGCAGGAGGTGTTACTGCATGTGAAGAGATGACTCTAGAAATTAGAGTTGCTCTAGAGAAAGAGCAATCCTCTTCGATTGTAGGAAAGATGAACCAGGCACAAAAGAAGCAAAGAATCGAAGTCTAGATTCACATCTATTATGTCTGCCTCTCTCAATGTGCCCAAGGTAGGTGGATTGAAAGAGAGTGGAACACTAAACAATTTTTGGAAACCAACAAAAAAAAATGTGGATGATGTATTGGCTGATATATTTTATTCAAGTGCCATTCCATTCAATGTAGCCAGGACTCCACATTTTCGAAATGCAATTAGAAGAGTTTCAGAGTTTGGCAAAGGGTACACACTTCCCACTTCAGAGGCTATCAGAACAACTCTTTTGCAACGGTCAAAAGATAGGGTGACTGGTTAATTAGCTGAGATCAAAGCCTCTTGGAAGGCAACAGGTTGTGTTGGGATAAGCAGGAGCCAGGATCAACTGGGAAGATAATTCACCACAAGAGAACAATGAAAAGCTTGATACGAGAAGAAAACAGATAATTGATTGATTATTTACAAATGTACAAATGCCTATTTAAAGGAAAGAAAATATATGACGGGTGAACAACTACCCGATAGGTAAAAAACTACCTCACAAGAAAAACTAATTTCCCTATGTTAAACTTAATACTCTAACACCCCCCCTTAAGTGCAAACTTAGGGAGAATAATTATTATGCAAATCTAACATGCAAAATGCAATATATCTATGGGTCCCGGCTACTAGGCCATGTTAGGTACCCATTCACAAATATGTGAAAAATGAAATGATGTATGATGGACTCACTGATAGGTTGCACTATATTGAGTGATGGATGGTCAGATAAATGTCAGAGGCCGTTGATTAATGTTTTGGTGGTTTGTCCTCAAGGTGTTGTGTTCTTGAAGGTGATTGACACCATGAATCATAAGAAAACTTCAGAGTGTATTTTTAAAATATTAGAAGAAGCCATTCTTGAAGTGGGGTGGAAAATGTGGTTCAAGTGGTAACTGATAGTGCAGCAAATTGTGTGGGAGATGGGAAGCTAATAGTAGAAAAGTATCCACAAATATAATGGAGCCCATGTGCAGCCCATTGTTTAGATTTGTTGCTTTATGACTTGGCTAAATTCCCATGGGTGCTTGAAGCAATTGATAGAGGAAGAGCAATTGCAAATTTCATAAGAAATCATCGTCTCACATTGAGTCTTTATAGGCAGCAATCATCTAGGGAGTTGTTGAGGCCTTGTGAGACAAGATTTGCTTCATTTTATATCACTTTGAAAAAGGTTAGTTATTTGCAACAATGACTAGGAGAATTCAGCTCTTTCTAAAGGTCCTAAGGGGAAGATGATAGAGCAAATCATTTTAAACAGCAATTTTTTGGAAAAGTGCATCAAACATTTTAAATGTATGTGGACCGATTATTGATGTGCTCCATATGGTTGATGGTGACACCCCTTGTCTTGGCATGCTTTATGAGAGCATGGACCATTGTAAGGAAGCTATTCAAAAAACACTCAATAATGTGGAAGCAGACTACATGGAGATATGGGAAACAATTGATTCTAGATGGAAAATGATGCATACACCTTTACATGCAGCAGCTTGTTATTTGGAGCCTAAGCTATTTGACATTGATAGACAAACTGATTCTGAAATTATGGCAGGGCTTTTAGAAGCCATTGAGAGGCTTGAACCAGATCCACTTGTGGCAAGTCTAGTGAGAGATCAATGCTGGAAATACAAGGCAGCAGAAGGGATATTTGGAATGGCATCAGCTAAATATGATAGGGCACAAGTGGAAATACTTAGGTATAGATGGTGGATGGTCTATGGAGCACATACACCTGAACTACAATGCTTTGTTATTTGAGTTTTGAGTCAGGGAGCAAGTTCATCAACTTGTGAGAGGAATTGGAGTTGCTTTGACCACATTCATTCCAAAAAGAGGAACAAGTTGCTATCCGGAAAGTTGGGAGATCTTGTTTTCATTCCTAGTAATTTACAATTGTTTATGAACAATCCAACAAAAGACTCATCTTCTTCAAAACAAATTTTAGAAGACACAGCAGTTGCAGCAGATGAACCTGGCTTTTTGGATGATGGATTAAGTAGTGCATCTAGTGGTGATGATGCTACATCATCTCACCCAAGTCTTCTTGATGACTTGGAACTTATTTGAAGTGCTCATGATGACTTGGAACTTTTTTGAACTTTGAAGTGCTCGTGATGACTTGAAACTTTTTTGAAGTTTTAGTTTCTTGACTCTTGATTGTCACTTTTTGACAAGAAAAACATTCGCAATCATGATATCATATGTTTCAGTTTCTTATGGTTTAAAGTTTACTATTATAAATGTGGCATTTATTTACCAATGTTTTGTGTATTTATTTGTATATATAAAAAAAATCAAATTTATGCTAAGGCAAATTTAATCATGAATTTTTTTCCATTTTTTTCCTTGCCGATTTTTTTCCGAATTTCATCCTTGCCGAATTCGAATCCAAATTCGAACCTTGTGACTTAGGCTCAATTTAACCACCCAACTTATCCAAAATCCCAAACCGAAGCAAATTATGAAATAAACCATACCAACATGATTCTGAAGGTTTGGGATGAAGAATGACATCAACTAGGTGACTTACTATAAATATATGGCTTCTCCAAGAAGTTCAAAGAGCAAACCAGGAAGCCAAAAATGCTTCAGAAAGCATCACTGTGATCCTGAACAACAACTGAGCTTAGTGCCATCGAAAGGAATCAAAAAGAACTGAACCTGTGCTTTCCAAGAAACAAGGAGTCCTCTAACCATACCAAATAGCCTACAGGAACTCAAGAAATAGGTTAATTGTTCATGACTTGGCCCTGCTTCTCTCCATCTTTCGATCATCCTTGTTGGATTCCTTGCTTCGGTGCTTCCCTGCATGGATCAATGCTTGGTGTGCATCCTTCCTTGCTCGCTTCCTTCATCCTTCGTTCCATCCTTCGTTTCCACGTTTGGTTGTTACTATCCTAACCGGGTGGCTTGCATGTTAACTCGTTGATCCTAAAGTTCCCAATGGTTGTTGTTACCCCCCGTGCATGCAGAGGGCGCCCCCATAAGGAACTTGTTTGGTGGTTTGGCTAAGTACATGGAATCTTTAGATTTGTTCTTATGAGCACTTTTGGTATCTTTCCAGCGCACAAGATCGCTTTTGGACCGTTCTTCCTTAGGTCAGCCCGGTCCATCCTCTTGTGATCACTTTGACTGGGGGGGAGGGAGAGCTAATAATTTGGTCTTGTACGAAATGATATTACAAAAATTATGTTGTCCCGAGGGTATAGGAGGTCATTTTAGTGCTTCTATACTCATTTTCTTTGCAAAAATTATGTTGTTAGTATCAGCCTTATCATGTCAGCAGTAGCAGTCATAGCATGTCCAATTTGAAGTAGCAGTCTTATCATGTCTGCAGTACCAGCCCTATAAAGTGAAAAGATTTCAAAATGGATATTGGTCTTTAATTAATTGAATTAATTATATTGCCAGATTATATAGTAACCTCCACTGCGCTTAACCTTCACTTCCACATTGCCGGATTATATAGTAACCTCCACTGGCCTTAACCTTCACTTCCACATTGCCAGATTATATATGTAATATGAATAGGCATACTTCTTTCTTTAGAATTAATTGCAGAAAAAATGAAACTATTTTTTGGAGAAATGGATAATCTTTTAGGACTCCATTTTGAGGGGTAAAACTACCCACTTTTCGGCAATCATGCAGAAATTTTCCCAAATTCGCAATTCCACCAATTTTGCACCCTGAAACTTTCTACCTATCCATCCAATTTTAGAGGAAGTTGTGACCAAGTGGGTGAAGAAAATGTTTTGTATGTAATTATAGACAATGCAGCAAATTATGTTTCTGCAAGGAGATTTCTCATAGAGAAGACCCATCCATATTGTGGACTCCCTATTCCACTCATTGTATTGACCTTTTATTGGAAGATCTTAGCAAACTCACATAGATCAAAGCAGTTGTGAAACGTGCTATAAACATTTGCAAATACATATACACCCATGCTTAAGTCCTCAACTTAATGAGGCAATACACAATCAAGGAGTTGGCTCCTCTTGGGATAACCCACTTTGCAATGAAATTTGTCACATTGCAATTTTTGCTTCAATCAAAGTTTGCCTTGAGATGCATGTTCATTAATGACGACTGGTCCCAATCTTTATATGCTAAGACTATTGCAGAAGTATGTGGTTGAATGGGCTTTCAATGAACAAAACTTCTGGCAAAGGAGATTGTAGATGTATGTTCATACTTCATTTCTATTTTGCTCATTTTACTAGTTTATCATTTATAGTACTTTTACTTATTTATAATTTTTTGTTCCCTTCTTTAATCTATTATCCAATTACTTATTTATCTTATTGTTTAATTGTAGTTCATAGAGCCTTTAATTGTATCCTTTGTTTTGCTACTAAGAAAAACCCAAAATGGGTTGTGTATGAGAGCACGGACAAGGTCAAGGAAACCATTACATTTACTTATGGACTTGAGAAGAAGTACCGTCCCATATGGAATATCATTGATCGACAATGACACCATCAATTTACAAGCCCTTACATGCACCTGCTTATTTCTTGAATCGAGCATTCCAATTTCACTCAAACTTTAAGGTTGATGAGAAGGCTTTGAGTGGGCTCTACACAGTCATAAAGTGTCATGTCCCCATATTAAGGCATTGTTTAAATTAAAGATTTAAACGCCATGATAAAGGTGGAAAAGTTGTTTCCGTCAAATATAGTCGTGTATATAAACAATAATATTAAATAATATTATTTTATAAATATTTTATATTTATGGTATTTATAAATACTAATATAAATACAAAAATAATATTATCAATATTGATATTATTATTATAATTACAATATAATATATTAATAAATATATTTATAATAATATAAATATTATTATAAATATATAAATAAATATAAAAATAAATAAGAAATATTATTATAATCATTTATTATAATAATATAATAAATATATTATAAATATAAATATTGATATAGATATTAATATAAATATTAATGATTTTATTATATAATAATTATAAATATAATATAACCCTGCCTAATCCTCTCCTATGTTGGGCCTCGTTTTCCTCCCTTGTTTCTTGTTCATTTTTTCCTCCTCTCCCTTCCCCCCCCCCCCCCTGGTCGTCCTCTTTTCTTCTCCTTCTCCTATTTGTTGATTTTTTGCACTCCTTTACCATTTGGATTAGCACCTATATATGTATACATATATAATTTTTTCTCCTTTCTTACCCCCCTCTTTTTCTCTCTCTTGCTTCCTCCTCTTTTCTTCATGTTTTATTACTTCTCCTTAATTATTATAGACCTACCTTTGTATCTTATTGCTCTTTCCCTCTCATTCCTCCTTCTCATCTCCCTCTTGTGCCTTGTAGTCTTTTTCAATTTGTTCCCCTTTTCTCTTCCTAGCGTCATCTCTACTCTCTTGCGCTTATGTTTCTCCTTGCTCTTTATTTTATCTTACTTGGCGATTCCTATTTCTGATATACTTCAAGATTTCCCATTTTCGATCTCGACTTGTTCCTACTTCTTTTTTGGATTTTATTTCAATTCTTTTAAATTCTTCCTCTATTCTAGGTCTTTTCTTTTATCTTCCTACCCTAACTTTTCTACTATGATCCATATAGTATTTTATTGTTTGATTACTAATTATTTACTACATTCTGGTATTCCACTTTAATTTATTTTATTTCCTCTTTATGCTATTGTTTCTTCCTTCTTTTCAACCTTTTCACATTTTTTGCTTTGTCTTCCTCAATTTTCCTTAACCCCCCCCCCTTTTTTAGTATCTTACTTCCATTTATTTGATTTCTTCTTTTTGGTTTTTATGCCTTTTCTTGGTATTTTCTTACCCTAATATTTCTACTATGATCCCCACATTTTTATTTTTATTCTTATTTTATTTTTGATCACTTTTTATTTACTATATTCTGGTACTTCACTTTACTTTGTCTAATTTTCTCTTTAATTTATTGCTTATTTCCTCTTAATTTTATCTTCTTTTTTACATTTTTTACTTTGTCTTACTCTATCTTTCTTTAATTTATTAATTTTCTCTTTTTATTATTTGTCCCTTTATTCTCTTTCTCTATAATTATTTAATCCCAACTTGTTTTCTACATTTTCTATAGTTAATTTATTTTCTCCTTTTATATTTTTTCACCTAATTTTTTTCATTTTTTCCTTTTTTTTCTAATTTCCCTTATTTATAGCTAGTTATTATTTATAATTTATTTTCTGTCACTTTGACTCTGGTCAAAGAGAGGCCTTACCCACCCTTCTCTCTCTTTTTATTAGACCACTTCTGCAGTTTATTTCACATTCTCTTCTTCTCATCCTAATGATGGATCACGGAGTGTGATCCGAAACGTTGATGCAAAATAAAGCAAAACACAGTTGAACCAGAAGCTCTACTATCATGTCATGGACTGTGGAAATGTCATGTCTACAAATTAAACAAAGTCAAAATAAATGAAAAATAAACAAGACAATACTTGATCGATTTCCTTACAATAACTAATCTCCGCTTGGGAGAAATCGTTCCACAAGAGTCATTCGATGGTATAAAGAAACACTTAACAAATCAGAAATAAAACCATCAAAAAGACCACAGGATTAATTAAGGTTTGTTAACGAATAAAGGGGTAGCATATAAAGTGGTGACTCTTGAATGAAAGGTCACCAATCCAAGATATAAGGAGGATCGGGAGACTTCACTTAGGGATAGCAATCGAATGAAAAGAAAAGAACTCAGTAATATATATATACTGCAGCAAAAAGCAATAGATATAATATCAGTGATCAGATCATCATACAAATTGTCAAATTACACTCAGCAATCAGCAATTAGACCAGTAGAAGGTAGCATATCAGGCAGATTTCTTATAACAGATCCAACAATCAAATCAATAAGGTATGTTCCTATCTTGAATTCTAGTGATTTCATAAGCAAAACATAAGAATGCATTTGGCTGTGATAAAATGTTCACAATAGCATGGTAATATAGATAAAATGAATATGCATATGAAATCTAAAGAAATGTTATCATAGCATGAAATGGTTTGTGATTGAATAGCATAATAAAGTCAGAATACTAATATAAGGTAGACTAGATCTACATACATAACAAATCGAAAATACCGTCATAGAATAAGAATAATAGATATGACAAAGTAAGAATATGTTAGTATAAGCATGGCTATCATAAACAATGTCTAGATAGAATGAAATATCATCATAATGAAATGTCATTGAATAAGAATACTCATCATCAAGAATATGTTAATATAAGAATGATTATGACAAAGAATGTTATTTGAATGATGAAAGTTATATGATGCCAAGTAAATGGCAAATAACGAGATAGTAATGATAAGTTTAATAAACATAATTCATTAAACCATGATATACTCGAAGAAGAGTATGTTAGCCTCATCATTAATCTCTCTATCATCCTACGAGTATGATGGTGAGTTAAGGAAGGGCAGATTATTGAACCTAGGTGACCCTCAAGTGGATGAAGAACACCGGGTGTAGTGTGAAGTCCCTTGAGCCAAGAGGCGAAGAACACCAGGTGTAGTGTGAAGCTCTTGGGCCTAAGATAGTATAAGCTTATAGCTAGTATAAATGTGCCCAACAGTAGGTGATTCTCAAGTAGGTGAGGAATGCCGGGTGTAGCATGAAACCTCTTGAGCCAAATGGTGAGGAACACCGAGTGTAGTGTGAAGCCTTTGGGCCTCTAGATGGGATGGTTACACCAGCGCCTTAACATAATCATACTCATATGGGGTGTGTGAGTAGAGTAGATTAACGATCAAGCTCCATAATGACTCTCCCGAGGTATATCATGAAAAACTTTATGAGAATATGAAATGCATATATGTAGTAACTTTAATGTTGATATTGACTATGGGGTTACTAACCCTAAGAAGAAATGTGAAAGATATATGTATATGCTAATGACTTGATGTTGGTTATGATTATATAGTTACCAATCCTAATTATTGATATTATAAGATGAATTGGTTACTAATGTTCTCTTTTACAAGTCAAAATTGTGTGCTAGGCTAAGAAAAATTTTGACTCACTAGAAGGGGACATTACATAAAGCAAATGGTAACTAATCCTCAACTTGGAATGAGGGTCGCCTTTGAGATTGAAATCTTCAAACTTACACAAGGGTACCTTTTTGTGTGAAATATATGTAAGGCAACTCAAACAACATTGCACCCAGGTAAAATTTTATTAAGGGTGTACTTTAAAATTAAAATTTTTAGATTTTTTACGTCAATGTTGAAGTTGAACAATGAGATTGCATTCATTTCTATTTTTTTTCTCTTTTCATATGCATGGTGGGAGAGGTTTGGTGCTAAAGTGCGATAACTTTAGAGGATTGTCATATGTGTCTTGAGCCAACCATCTAACGCTTCAAGATGCAATACAATTGTAGTATTTTTGAGCAAATATGCTCCAAGAGGAGCAACAAATTATCACTACAAAGGTTGAATGATCTTATCCGAGTTCATTAAAACCTTCTCTTCCATCACAAGCAAATCCTAGGATTTGACTTATCCCCCATCAATTAGAAAAGGTTGATCCACAATCAAAGTGGATAACTAAGGCTGAAGATCATGTTTTCACTAAAGATAACCTTGCATGGGTTGATCAAGTAGATCTTGAGGCAAAGGCGATAGTTATGGAGTAGAAAACACGATTAGATCCCTAAAAGGTTGATCATGGTTGCATCATCATCAAGGACCTATCTTAGATGCTAGCAAAGGATTGACCATGGAGCTACAGATGTTGGCTCAAGTTATGTAGGACCATGGATTTCATAATCCATGAGTTTTGCATACCTAAAACACTTGACACGATTTATATATTTAAAAATGTCATTTCCTTCAGATCAAATCTATTTTTGTTACTTATCTGATTGATATATACTTGTGTATGTGATAAAAGTAGCTTCTATTTGATTAGTTTATTATATCTTTAAAGTTGATTTAGTGAAGGGTGCATAATAAAATATTTAAATCCTTCAAAAATTTCTATATTTCATGATTTTTTCAATCTGTTGAGTATTTGCCAAGTCTTAGTGCCATGTCTAAGTCCAAGTCAAAAATCAGCCAAATAGGTTTGTGTTTAGTCCAAGTCTTGTAACTATTATCTCAATGCATTCCATTATATTCTTAATGATTCTTTTAGCCTACAACACCAATACAATGTCTTGTGCTTCTTACTCTTGTGTGCCCTCCTTACATGGAGTTGTTTCTTTTGGTTCTCAACTTATGTTGCATCTCTTCCTTCAGCAATAATATTCATAATTTCCACTTGGTATCAAAGCAAGAGCAACTAAGCTTTCAATCAAAAGAAGGAAGAATTGCAATTCCAAGGTCTCAGGATACCTTCAATGCAAAAACCATATCAAAGGTTCATTTTATGTTCAACACAAAATTCATCCATTTAGGAAAGTTTATTTGCCACTTAAATTTGACATCTATTTGGCCGTTGTGGGGTAGTTTTGATCAATTTTGCTATTTTGGGAACCAAAACTTCAAGATGTCATAACTTTCACAAATAGAAACATTTTTGGCCTAACTTTTCACTACGTTAGTTTTTTCTAATATCTATGCATTGGTGTAGCTATCCTCTAGTGGTTTTGCATCAATAGTCATAGAGAGTCAAGACAACACAATGAAAATTTGTCTTGGATAAACTTCATGGATCTAACTATGCCTCATGGAATATACAAATTGAAACATTTCTCAAGAGTTAGCAGTTATGGATGACCATTGGTGATGACATTGTACTGTAATGTCCCCATTTTCAGGTTCTCTTGCAATATAGTTGGCATTGACTTTGTGGGTGTGTGTCAACGTTATCAGAGGGATTATTTAAGGACTCCAATGAACTCAGTTCGTCTAGAGGACTCATATGCTGCTTTCTAGGGTGATTTCCAACTTCTAGTGTGCTCTCCAAGAATCTTGGAGAGGACGTCTATTTATAGTAAGTCATCCGGTTGGCTCCGATTATCAGTATTCTTCATCGGGATCGCTCCAATGCAGCTAGTTTTTGATTCTGAAGCATTCTCGCAGTTTCCGCAAAATGAGTGTATTAATGGTTTTATTTTAATTATTTTACTAAGGTTGCTAAATATTATTTTAAATATTTTAAAAGCACCTTAGTGTTATAGCTCATTGGAACTAGGATGAAATGTTTTAAATTATGGATGCATTAAATAGAGACCTTGTGTGTCAAATTATCATTATTTTAATTAAAGGGTCATTTTTGGAGCTAAAATGGAGTTTTATTTAAAAAGTGAATTTTAAAATAGAAGCTTCTAGAGAGTTTGACAAAAAAAGTAGAAAAAGGCATTTGAGGGCTCATTTGTATTATGCATTCTATTCAATTTCTTTGATTTAAACCCTTGTGGTTATGGAGATCGAACTTGGTTCATCTCAGCCTTCCTGAGGACGGAAACCCTCTTGAAGCAAATTGGCTACAGTGGTGAAAGATCTACTCTGGCTGGTATTTGTTGGAGATATCTTACAGGTATTTCACAATGGTATTATTCTGATTTTATGTAGCAGCTGAGGACAATCATTTCAGATCAGATTGGAAGGGAATTTCTGAGTATTTCAAGGCAGATTTTAGCAGCTAAGGCAGGTCGTACACATTCCTAGACTAGTTGTACATTTACCACAGCTTATAAGGTGTTTTTGATAGCATTTATATCAACTTTGGGGTTGATTTGGAAAGGGTTTATTGCTAATAAAGAGCAGATTGCAAGTTTACATCATAACAGAGATTTCTGGGCAGATTTAAATTGTTGTAGCAACCTCCATATTGGCTGTACAGCAGCAAGGAGGACATGGAAGTCTTGTATACTAGAAACGCCTATCATTTTGGTCTTTAGTCTCCTTCATGGTGAACGCAAACGACCTCAAATATTATTGCAATCATTTTATTGTTAAGTTCTCGAAGACTATTGTGCGGGAAGCATATTTTGTATCAAACCTTTTGCTGGACCTGCTACAACAAAAATACCAAGTTGAAGTTTTGCATATGGGTATGTGATGGTAATTCATTTTATATGTTTCTATGATCTGGGTCATTGGGTCATTGCTAGTTTACTCATATCAATCATAGATTTTTTGGGTTTTAGATGCATGTTATATATTTTCATTGTATTTGCAAAAAGCATTCACATGCAAAACCCAAAAACCCCTTCTGCAACTTCTGTCTAGTTCTGAAAGACCACAATCTAATAAAAAAACACAAATAAGAAAATTAAAATATATATATATATATACAGAGCAGCTCATTAAAGTGGTATCAGAGCACAGAGTATCTTGCCAGCCTGTTGGGGAATTGATATTTGTTGCAAGATCTTTAGTTTTATAACTACAAAACAAAGTTCTCAGCTGTTGCATTCAAAAGTCACGGCGGTTAGAGATTTTAAATCTAAGATGTCCATTTGGAAAGAGGTCCATGATGATCTTATTAAAATTCAACAACAATTTGCCCAATCTTATCAACAGCTTACTCAAATACTTGCACAGTTGAAGCAAAACAATAAGGGCAATAATGGTAGCAGTGGTTTAAACAGTGATAACTTAGCCAATAATAGAGTTGATCATCAGCAGATTTCCAGTGGATTAGTCACTCCTAGGCCTCTTATGCCTAACTTTACCCCAAGGAATAATCCTTCAGTTGAAAATGAACCAACAGAGAAAGAATTGCTAAAACAAATAATAACAGATTGGAGAACTTTTGGGGCTGATTTCTAGGCTGACATATCATTCCGTGATTATATGGATCTCAGGTTGAGGCATAGAACCCATAGAGGTGGAGGTGGAGGGCCACAAAACCATGATTTGCAAAGGAAGCTAGGTAAGTTGTCCATTTCTTATTTTGATGGTTCTAGAAAGACTACCGCAAGAGCTTGGGTGAAAGAACTTGACACTTATTTTCAGCTTAATCCTATGGCTGAAGATGAAGCAATTGAATATGCAATTTTACACTTGGATGGTAGTGCACATGAACGGTGGTACCGTGGGTTAGTTACTTTGGGCCATAACTGAATTGATTCTTATGTTGAGTTTGCAAAAAGGTTAATTGACAGATTTGATAGAAGAGCTGAAGAACTCTCCTACGAAGGAGAAAATGACTTACTTCACGAGACATGCACGACCAAGTACCAAAATGCCCTCATAGAAGTACATGCAACTACTATGGATAAGGTGGTGCATGAAGAAAAGGACAAAACAACTTTGGATCCTAGTTTGGATTCAACTAGTGATGATTCTAATGACTTCCTTGATGATTCCTTTGGAGCAGATGATTGTGTTGAGTTCACTCGTGTATTTTCTAATGAAGGGCATAGAGAAAGCAAATATGAGGATGACTTCAAAACAGCTTCTGATGATCCTTTATCTTATTCTGGTGATGTTAACACAGGTGGCCTTGAATTTGACTTTCAAACCAAGCTTCTGGAGAAAGATACTTATGTTGACATCAATATTGGTGAGTTGGAGAGTGATTTATTTCTTGAGAACAAATCTGATTTATCAACACATGAAGCTAACTTTGAGTAGGGGATTAGTGATTTTGATGGTTTTCATCCACAATTTACTGCTGAAAATGATAATGGGAAGGCTCAGGTGATTTGGGACAGCCTTGGAGTCATTGAAGACGGGTATGAAGGTTCTAATTTTAGTATTCATCATAGCATCAGTTCATTTCCTTTCCATGAATATGATTGCAAGAATAAATTTGTGGCGATTACTAATCACCCATTATTTGAGATGGGTATTGATATAACTCATGACAATCCACTCCTTGAGTTGGATGATGGAGTTGTTTCCGGTGGTAGTATTGCATTTGGGAAAAATAACAAGGTATGGGATCTAGGAGAAGATTCAGAACTTGAGTTGGAGTGTGGTACTCAACTTGGTTTTGATTCAGGTTCACTATATGAGTAGTTTGGTTACCCTCTTGGGAGACCACCAAATATGAAATGTGCAAATAAGGAGATAGATGAAGTTTACATTTGGGATGATATGACATGCAGAGGCATCATCATTCCTTGCTACAAGAGGAATTGGAAGGTAACTTGGGTATGCAAATTGATGATTTCAGTTGAGAATCATCAATTTGTCGATATGCATTATGAGTTGCTTCATTCTTGCATAAGGTTTGGTCTTGAGTTTTGGAGTTGGCCAACAAGTGTGACATTTCATACCTTAGTTGAGTTGATGAGTAGTATTGCATGCTTTTCATATGTACGTGGTGATGCAATTCCTTCATGGGATGTATCGATCCTTGGATATCCATTCTTGGTTGGGTATCCATGCTTGGGATTCTCAACAAGAATTGACACAGATTATTGGGAGACATAAGAGTGACCTTTGGAGTGATAAGGATAAAAACTTCAAAATTAATTATGTTGTTCCTTTCTTTACCAGCCACTATGTGATTCTATTGCTTCATCTACAGGCAAATTGGAAGAAGATTTTAAATAAGGATTGGAGCATTGAACAAATGATCACTCTTGGGGATGTCACTTGGCAAAGAGTCAATCAAAATTTTAGTTTGGAGATTGCTGATTGGTTGCAGATCAGCCACTTTACATCATGGTTTGCTCTCATTCAGAAGAGTTGGCACACTATTCTTTGTCGAGGTAGTGAGGATTTTCAGTTGATGATTGCTTGGAGATGTTTTCCAAGCACTTTTGAGTTGCTTTGGCACCACGCAATGCTTTTCACGCATGCTCCTACTTGGGAAATCCATTCGTGCTGCTGTTGTCCTTGGTGTAGAGCACTAAAATCATATTGTACCTCTCTAATTTTAGTTTTGGACAGCAGTCATCATTGTTTACTTCAGACCTTCCTGACTCAGAGAGTTCATCTTATGAAGGTTTATGATGTAAACTTTGATAGTTTGCCCTTAGTGTGGGTTCACGACAACAAGTTTCCACATGCTATGATTCATCTTTCAAAGGGTCTTGGAGTTGTAACCATGAGTGTTAGCACCGCTGTCCACTTTTTGATCAACCTACACATGACATCAACTCTTGACATGCAACTGTGTTGGTTTGTCTTTTCAGAGCAGCAATGGACTAATTGGTGGTTGGAATTGGTTGTTGGAGGTGATTTGACAATAAGAGATGACTCTTTGGTTACTTCCATACTCATGCCTCCTCCATTTTTAGTTGGATTCAGATGGATTGCCACTGTCCTTATATTTCCACGATAGTTATGGTTACATCTTTATCTAAGTCGATTGGTTCTGAGCTTTGGCAGGCTTTTGGGCAGCTAGTTGTGACAGTTTCTCCAACCATAGTTCAGTTATTTCTTGTTTCCACTTTGGTGAGTGATGGTTATTGCGATCAATTTGAGATGTTGATGGATATACCTACAGATATTAATGTGATGATTGCAGTCGATTTGATGAGTTGGTGTGCTCGTTACGGGCAGGTTGACACTTGGAGATTAGGTGTTGGTGAGGGGTTATCAGTCTATGATCGGGATGGCACTATTGTTATTGGCTTCTGGTTAGGGATTGATTGGCATCACTTCCAGGATACTATGAGGGGATATGCTGAGGGTTATTCTTTGAGGATGAGCAGATTATTTTTATTGACCAAGATCGAGTTAGGCAGTGGGATTTCAGCTATGGACCTCACTATGGCATTCTGGCAGGAGACTTTTCATGATATAGTTTTCAGCCCTTGCAAATATTTCAGTTTGGATGTTAATGATGATTACATTTTGGGGTTATTGGAGGAGAAAGCGCAGACTTGGTGCTATGGATTGACAATTTTTATCGAAGTAGTGTAGCGACAACATGATGAATATTTCCATAGATTGATGTGGGACCCCGAGATCACTCTTGGGTTCAGTTTGGATTAGTCTGATGATTGTGAGGTTGTTTTGGCATTGCTTGAGAACAAGCAATCTTTGGAGAGGACAGACTGTAATGCCCCCATTTTCAGGTTCTCTTGTAGTATAGTTGGCATTGACCTTGTGGGTGGGTGTCAACATTATCAAAGGGATTATTTAAAGACTCCAATGAGCTCAATTCGTCTAGAGGACTCATATGCCGCTTTCCGAGGTGATTTCAGGCTTCTAGTGTGCTCTCCAAGAATCTTGGAGAGGGTGTATATTTATAGTAAGTCGCCCAGTTGGCTTCAATTATTATTATTCTTCATCGGGATCGCTCCAATGCAGTTAGTTTTCAATTCCAATGCATTCTGGCAGTTTCCGCAAAATGAGTGTATTAATGGCTTTATTTAATTATTTTACTAAAGTTGCTAAATATTATTTTAAATATTTTAAAAGCACCTTAGTGTTATAGCTCATTGGAACCGGGATGAAATGTTTTAAATTATGGATGCATTAAACAGGGACCTTGTGTGTCAAATTATCATTATTTCAATTAAAAGGTCATTTTCGGAGCTAGAATGGAGTTTTATTTAAAAAGTGAATTTTAAAATAGAAGCTTCTGGAGAGTTTGCCAAAAAAAGTATAAAAAGATATTTGAGGGCTCATTTGTATTATGCATTCTATTCTATTTCTCTAATTTAAACCCTTGTGGTTATGGAGATCGAACTTGGTTCATCTCAGCCTTCCTGAGGACGGAAACCCTCTTGAAGCAGACTAGCTATGGTAGTGAAAGATCTACTATGGTTGGTATTTGTTGGAGATATCCTACAAGTATTTCACAATGGTATTGTTCTGATTTTATGTAGCAGCTGAGGGCAATCATTTCAAATCAGATTGGAAGGGAATTTCTAAGTATTTCAAGGCAGATTTTAGCAGCTAAGGCAGGTCGTACACCTTCCTAGATTGGTCATACATTTACCACAGCTTATAAGGTGTTTTTGAGAGCATTTATATCAACTTTGGGATTGATTTGGAAAGGGTTTATTGCTGATAAAGAGCAGATTGGAAGTTTACATCAGAACAGAGATCTTTGGGTAGATTTAAATTGTTGGAGCAACCTCCATATTGGTCATACAGCAGCAAGGAGGACATGGAAGTCTTGTATGCTGGAAATGCCTATCATTTTGGTCTTTAGTCTCCTTCATGGTGAACACCTAGGGCCTCAAATATTATTGCAATCATTTTATTGTTGGAGTTCTCAAAGACTATTGTGCGGGAAACATACTTTGTATCAAACATTTTGCTAGACTAGCTACAACGAAAATACCAAGTTGAAGTTTTGCAGATGGCTATGTTATGGTAATTCATCTCATATGTTTCTATGATCTGGGTCATTGCTACTTTACTCATATCAATCATAGATTTTTCTGGGTTTTAGATGCATGTTATATATTTTCATTGTATTTGCAAAAAACATTACATGCAAACCAAAAAACCCCTTCTGCAACTTCTATCTAGTTTTGAAAGACCACAATCTAATAAAAAATAACACAAATAAGAAAATAAAAAAATTACAAACAGGGCAACTCATTACATCTACCCTAAAAAATCATAGCAAAGTTGAAAATCAAAGGGAAACATAATAGAGGTGGTTCATAATGGATGATTGGTTTAGTTACCACTGCATAGAAGAAAGTGATCTTGCCAAGCTTTGGGAAAGGTTCAAGAACTTGTTTGACTTTAACTAAACTTCTCAAATCAATTGCTTAGAAACTCAACCATGTAACTTCCAACTTGCTGAGTATGATCATGTCAAAGAATTTATCTCATTTCAACCAACCTTCCAAGGGTTGCATCCCTAGGAATCTCCCAACGACTTTGGGAGTTCGGGGGGCACCTTCTTTTATAAACACTACACAACCTGCTCCATTTGGTGCATAAAAAAAAAAAGATAACTTTTTAAGGAAAAAATGCTAAAATCCCCTAAAAGAGGAGGATTGTCACCATAAATTCAGCACATTATATACACATTTTAAAATTCCACACCTTCGCATCCCTCATCTCAAGAACTTGGAGAAACACTAATTTCAATAGGATATGTATTGATATCCAATCTGCTGAAAGACACCACATGGACTCAGATTATGTAAACATTTTGCTCTATAATCTTTCTCCTGAATATGAAAAATATGTATGTAATTCTCATATGTGTTGCCTTTTTATTCAGATGCCTACGGGGACTTCCTTCAAGCATGTCAAACTCTCATTTAGTTACAAGCCTTGCTACAAAACTTTAGGAAGTTGTGCTCTGCCAATCAGGTTCGTTCAATCAAACCATTAGGGACACCTATAGATACCTCTTCAAAAGGATCTACATTCAAGAATCAAGGCTTGGTGACAGGTCTTGCTAAGAAGAAAAGGTGCAGTTACTACACAAGGGCTATCATGATGAGAGAGATTATTGGTAGAGAATTTGGGATCTACAGAACCATGCTAAGTATACTGGTGGAGACAACTTTCTAAACAAAACTCATTGCTTTTCATGCTATGCCCCGTCCCCAGATTTATTTAGTGTCTAATCAACTTAGGAGGAAGTCAACATACGAATAGGCTACTAGCCACAAGAGCTTTCTCTCCAACTACTTTCATCTTGATTGGGGATAATGCCTCACAACAGGAGATGATTTAGCACTCACCACCTTAAGTGGTAGTGAATTGTCCATTTGCAATGCAACTTTTAGTGAGGTACTTCACATTCCATCTATTGGTCCTAAGTTCCTAACCTACTTTTTGTGTATCACATCACACACTAACAAAAATGTTATGTTTTGGCCATACAAATGCATTGTCAGGGTAAAGGTGAGGACTACATGGTCGTAGCTTCTAGGTATTATGATGAACCAGATCAGATGTAGAAACTAGGTGAGGGAAATCCTTTGTAAAGAACGTCAACGTATGCAAAAATGGTTGCAAGAGCGGATGATATAAGCTCTTTCTAGTATCACAAGTTGGGACACGTCAATTTTGGATCTATGCAGCACACAGGCAAGCCTGGCATGATTCGAACACTTCCCTCCATTTGACTGCCAAGTGGAGTATGCAAAGGATGTATTTACATGATAGAAGAGTGTTTCCAAAGAGCTAAGCTCATAAAGCATCTAATCCACTTGAGCTTGTTCATATAGATATTTGCTGATAAATGAAGATACCTTCTCTTTCAAGAATCGAATATTTTATGACATTAAATGATGATTACTCTAGATTCCTATGAATCTATTGCATAAGATCATGGATGAAGCCTTTTCCAACTTCAAGGACTTCAAGGCCATAGTGGAAAATTGGTTTGAAAAAAAAGTGTCTCATATCAGACAAGAGGGGGGTACATCAAAGAGTTTAAGCAATTCTTTGCCAATGCACAATATGCTACACACAATAGTAAAATGGAATGGGCAAATGGAAAAATTGCATCATCATGGAGATGGTTTTAGATGCATACTACATACCAAACATATGGATTTGGAATTCTAAGGGGAAGTTGTCATCTATGCCATGGATATCATCAATTGCTCTCCAACTCATGTGATCAAGGAATGCACTCCTTTTGAATGTCTAGTAAACCAAAACCAAACATTTCTCCTTTGGAGTCTTTGAATCTAATGCTTGGACCCACGTCCCAAATGAAACCCATCACAAACTAGAACCAAAGAGTTGCATGTGCATTCTACTCATTATATGGACTCAAGCAAGCCCCTTGAGATTGGTATGAGAAGATCCGTCAATTTTTCATCTCTCTAGGTTTTGTTTGATGTGATGGTGACTATGATCTCTACATTCACCATCACAATGGTCATATTCTCATAATTGTGTTGTATGTTGATGGCATGATCATAATAGGAGACTTGCCTACTATCACTCAAGAGCTCAAAGGCAAACTAAAGGATTCCTTCATAATGACAGATATGGACCTTCTACACTTCATAGGAATCAAAATCTCTCAAACTACAACTACTATTTTCATCTCTCAATCAAAGTATGCCTTGGGTCTTCTTCAATAGTGTGGTCTTTAGGATTGCAATCAGGTTCTCACTCCATAATCCAAGTGTACTCAACTTCAATCTTCTCCAATGCCTAAATCAACTTGTTGATCTCACTATCTCCAGGTCTTTGTTGGGGAGTCTCATCTACCTCATGCATATTTAACCTAACATTTTGTTAATGTAGATTACAGGTTCATGTAGACACCTCCTTCTTATCATCTTCAGACAACTAAGCATAGTCTTCGATACATCAAGGGTATACTTTAGCTTAGGATTAATTACATTGTAGGCAGTGCTACTTTTCTTTCAAAGTTATGTGATGCTGACCATGCAAGGAATCTTGACAGTCGGAAGAATACCTTTCCATACATTTTTTCTCTTCATTCTAGCCCTATGTAATGGTGCATGAAGAAGCAAGCTTCATTGACCATTAGAACGTAACTAACTATATTTTAATAGTGCCCACTGTCCTCTGGTCCCAGAAGCTCAGAGAAACACCAATAAATGATCATATACCTTATTGATTTCATATAGATAGAAGTCATCGGTAAAAGTTCCTCAGTATAAACAATTTTCAATGTACTCTAATCACAGTACTCAAATCCCATGATCACAAATTTTAAAAATAAAATGCATGCATTTTATAAAATTGAGCACTTTTTATTTTGGAGAGACATCACATTCATGATAGAACTTTTACAAATGTTTCATTTGCCATAAGTTCCAAATTGTTGAAAATTCAGCAATTAAGTTGAATTAAATGGCTAAAACGAAAGCAATTGAAAGGTTACTTCAAAAATCTTAGCATACCTTACTTGAAGAGCAATAATACATAGAAAACGTAAGTCAATTTTGTTTTAGTGCAGTAGCTTTTGTTAGTAGCCACCAATCTTTCTTCTCATGTGCTCAAATCCTGTGAAGCTAACAAAAATTTCCTCCTATCCTCCTAAAATGGAGTCTCTGCAAAAAGCCAAGTCGAGCCGTATTGCCACCTGTGTGCACAGAGCCCCCTTCCTCTTAGGGACTACAAACATCACTGCAATTCACTGTAATTTTCAGAATGATTCCTCTCAGTTTTGTTTTACTCAAAGCCGTTCTTTGAATATCAGCAACTAATATGCGTGTGATGGTTTCTGTACCGAGTCTTATCAACTCAAAATCAAAAGATCAAAAGCTCCAAAAAAGTGTTTTTCCTTGAGATCTCTGTGCCACTTGAGGCATTAGATATGGCCTTTTCATAAACTCCATACGGTGTTGTGGACTGAGGATGTCCCTTCACAAAGTTGCTAAGAAACTTTGCCTCGGGCATCATGACAATCGAAGAAAGCTGTTTGGCATTAAAATGCCCAAGCCCATTCAAGGATTTGATTTCTTGCAAAACTAGAAACCAAGGCTTTATATAACCTTTTCCAAATCCTTTAGTAAGAGCAAAGGTTTCTTTACCACAGAATTTGCAAGGAGTCCCATGTCATTGATAAGAAACTGCATTGTCTGACTGACCTTTTCTGTGGAGAAACAAAAGACAAAGGGAGTAGTCCTAAATAATTACGTAGTTTCCTCAGAGGAGAGCCCGCAGAGTTGAAGATTGTGTATTTTAGACTCTAATGTTTCCAATCGTAAAGTGCCCACGATTGCCAGGACATGTCTGTACATTTTGCTTTGTTTCTGGACGTCGATCTTATGAATGAGCTGAACTTGCACAGGCGTGAAAGAAGAGCATCGCAGGAGGGTTGGTTTCACACATAAAGACCTGGTGAGTTCCATCCCACGAATACCATGTCCCTCCCAAAATTCAACCGAGGGTTTCAAGGTTTTCACCAGACTATATGTAAGAATTGTGGGGATTCTTAAGACGCCCTTGATGAAGAGGTCGTGGGTCTGAAATGTACTTTTAAGAATGGTTCCTATGAGTTTTGTTTTACTCAAAGCCGTTCTTTGAATATCAGAATGGTTCCTATCAGTTCTGTTTTACTCAAAGCCGTTCTTTGAAGATTCACTTTAATTTTCAGAATGGTTCCTATCAGTTCTGTTTTACTCAAAGCCGTTCTTTGAATATCAGCAACTAATATGCATGTGATGGTTTCTGTACCGAGTCTTATCAGCTCAAAATCAAAAGATCAAAAGCTCAAAAAAAAGTGTTTTTCCTTGAGATCTCTGTGCCACTTGAGGCATTAGGTATGGTTTAATTGTTAATGGCTTCCCACTGAATAAGTGGATGTGCCTAAGTTTACTTTCAGTTTTCCCCCACTAAATAAGTGGTGATTCCCACGATTGAGTGGATGCCCGCTGCGTAAGCGGATGCCCGTTGAATAAGTGGAAGTTGTTATTATTGCATACTGGTTTTGAAATGCTAACTCGGAAGCACTTATATGCTCTCACCTTGCCCGCATAGGGATCTGGGTGATCAAAAGAGTGTGGAAGAACTTAACCATTGCATCTTCCTCTTTGTGTGGAACTTTCAAAAAAAAAAACTAGGGTGACCATTACATTCAGTAACAGTATGTGACAGTAGGGCTGATCAGAAGGAGTTTAAGGCTATCTCATTTGGGTTTTGAATGAATTGAATTTATTGAAACCCCTGCTTTTTGTGGAATGGTCCTTTTTATCACACAGTGCAGGGAAGGCTTTGGTTGGGATATATGATTTGACAATTGACATTGTTATCAATTATCAGCTGTTTAGTGTGTTCTCGATTATGTATATATAAATTGTTGATTAATTTTATACAGTTTGTGTGTGTGTGCATGTATATATATATGACACATACACACATATCATAAATTACATAAAATGTATAAAATTAAATATTAATATATATCTGTCCCCCGTTGTCCCTGAGATTTTGTGTCGTCCCCAAAACTTCATCCTTGTGCCCACTGTCCTCTAGTCCCGGAAGCTCAGAGAAACACCAATAAATGATCATATACCTTATTAATTTCATATAGATACAAGTCATCGTTAAAAGTTCCTCAGTATAAACAATTTTCAATGTACTCTAATCACAGTACTCAAATCCCATGATCACAAATTTTAAAAATAAAATGCATGCATTTTATAAAATTGAGCACCCCTTATTCTGGAGAGACATCACGTTTACGATACAACTTTTGCAAATGTTTCATTTGCTAGAAGTTCCAAATTGTTGAAAATTCAGCAATTAAGTTGAATTAAATGGCTGAAACGAAAGCAATTGAAAGGTTACTTCAAAAATCTTAGCATGCCTTACTTGAAGAGAAATAATACATAGAAAACGTAAGTCAATTTTGTTTTAGTGCGGTAGCTTTTGTTAGTAGCCACCAATCTTTCTTCTCATGTGCTCAAATCCTGTGAAGCCAACAAAAATTTCCGCCTATCCTCCTAAAATGGAGTCCCTGCAAAGAGCCAAGTCGAGCCATATTGCCACCTGTGTGCACAGAGTCTCCTTCCTCTTAGGGACTACAAACATCACTGCAATTCACTGTAATTTTCAGAATGATTCCTATCAGTTTTGTTTTACTCAAAGCCGTTTTTTGAGGTTTCTGTACCGAGTCTTATCAGCTCAAAATCAAAAGATCAAAAGCTCGAAAAAAAAGTGTTTTTCCTTGAGATCTTTGTGCCACTTGAGGCATTAGATATGGCCTTTTCATAAACTCCATACAGTGTCATGGACTGAGGATGTCCCTCCACAAACTTGCTAAGAAACCTTGCCTCGGTCATCATGACAATCGAAGAAAGCTGCTTGGCATTAAAATGCCCAAGCCCATTCAAGGATTTGATTTCTTGCAAAACTAGAAACCTAGGCTTTGTAACCTTTTCCAAATTCTTTAGTAAGAGCTGACGCTTCTTTACCACATAATTTGCAGGGAGTCCCACGTCATTGATAAGAAACTGCATTGTCTGCCTGACCGTTTCTGTGGAGAAACAAAAGACAATGGGAGTAGTCCTAAATATTTCCATAGTTTCCTCAGAGGAAAGACCGCAGAGTTGAAAATTGTGCATTTTAGACTCTAATGATTCCATCTTGAAAGAGGCCACGACGCTCAAAACGTGTTTGTACATTTTGCTTTCTTTATCGACGCCGATCTTATGAATGAGCTCAACTTCGGTAGGCGTGAAAGAAGAGCATCGCAGGAGACTCAGTCTCAAATATAAAAACCTGGCGAGTTCCATCCCACGAATACCATGTCCCTCCCAAAATTCAACCGAGGGTTTCATGCATTTCACCAGACTATATGTAAGAATTGTTGGGCTTCTTAAGACGGCCTTGATGAAGAGATCGTGGGTATGAAATGTAGTTTTGAGAAGTGTAATCTTGGGAAGAAGCTCGTGCTCGAGGCTGCTGGACAACACCCACGGCGCAACCATCAAAACCCTTATCATATTCTCCCCCTCAATCCCCGACTCTTTCAGTAGTTGAAGCTTGGGTTGTATCAGATTTTCTACGCTAACCGTCACAGTACCGGTCAGATGGATCATCATTTTTGTGATTTGGTCTGGTTTGAAGCCGTTATTTTCCAACATGCAAACAAATTGCTCCACATTTTCCAGGGTTTTGAGGGCTGATCTTAAATGTCATCCACTTCAATATTTAATTGTAAATTCTGGCCAATGAAAAGTTTTCCTATATTTAACACTTTTTGTTGTGAATGAAATAGAAAAATGCTATTGACTGTTTGACCAGTTCAACTCTGAAAGTGGATGACATTTACATAGAGCGGGTTTTGAGTCTCTGCAAACTCGGTTGGGCTTTAAAAATACGTGAGATATCGGCCGGAGAGATGTTACATTTGGTGGCAGCGAACTGAGCAAAAGCGCTTTGCAAATGCGAAATGTCATCTGGAGTGATAATTTTAGTATAGAATTTATTGGGAAAAATGTAAGTAAATTTTCCTACCGTAGCTGAAAAAATGAATGAGCGAGAGCAGAGTAAGAGCTTCTTCATCATGGTTGCCGATCGTGCTACTCTGGGGCTATGAGGTATTCGATCCTGTTTCAGAGCTTTGCTGCGAATTAAATGCAAAGAATATCCAAAAGAGTATGGGAGGGTTTTCCCGTTTACCAGGGGAGAGGGACCCATAGTGGGTCCCCCTAACTTCACCCCTCCACCACGTCATCCGAAATAAAAAAATTTGCATTTCCCAGCTTGCCGCTGACATGGACTCCCTAAATATTTTGTTTTACAAGTCGGGTTGCTTTTTACCACGTGGACGACATGTGTTTTTGGTGGGGTAATTTTCCAGCTCTTTTTTAATGCTGACCAACGACTAGACACATGTAACCTCGGTGGCAGGGACCCGCATCGTAGTTTGTGCTCAGCATGTCGTGTGGCATGCGAGCATTCCGCCACCTTTTCTTCTCACACTCTCGCATTTACACAGTGCCACTCCCTCACTACTTTGCTACCGCATTAACTGCTCTTCAATCCGCATTTTGCTAGGTATTGTGTCACCAGATTTCACAGCTATGGAGCATTCAATGCTCCCGTCCTTTCCATTCAACAAACATCGGCATGCCATTATCAACTCTACTATCCGCATTTGTGTTGTAGTCATGATTGTTCGGTGTTATAATGAGGTTATTGTTTGTTAATGGGTATTTGGTTTAGGCATTGAAAATGGCTCCACTTTGGCCTTATCTGTTCCATAGGATTCCTTGTAGCATCTTCTTTCACCTTCAATTGTCCAATCAACAAACCCTTAAAGGTTTGTTTAATGGCATCCAACTCCAACATATTAGATTCATTCTCATCATAAAGGTCTACTCCCAAAGAACCACAAGCACTTCTAAGATCAAGTAAGTAAGATCTATTATTTTTGGCCAAGTTTTTCAAGTCATTTATGCATTGTTTCTCCATTTGCAACTTCCAGTCCACAGCAGTCAACCATTTTACTGATTCATTGTCTTCAAGTTTCTCAATGACCTTTTCTGCAACAAGGATATTATAATCCAGCTTAACCATAGTAGTAAGATTGTTTTTAGCCACATTCAACATAGCTTCATCCTTCTTGAGTGTTTTCAAATCATTCAAAACTTCTATCTGTTTATTAGAAATTTTGACATACAAAGTAAAAGCATCGTGAATAAAAAGAAGACCATCAACTATTATTTTCTCAACCCATTCCTCCACTACATTCCCAAGATATTTATATTTGTTTATCTGATCAAACACATATGTAGTCACGCCCTTAGGAATGCTAGTAGTAGCATCTAATGTATGGGAATTAGTATCAACAATAGATTTAATGTATGAAGTTAAAATATCTACTTGATCCTCCAAGACTTCATTCTCCTTTTTCCTTTTCCTCTAATCTGGTGGCTAAAATATTAATTAATAGCTTGGCATTATGAATGTCATCTTGCACAAAAGGTGGCCCCAAATCCACAATGCTTACCTAAAAATCATCTGCACATATGTCTTTCATCTCTTTATCTACCATGGGTTCTACTATCTCCACATATTGATGCTTAGAGACTGGATCTACTATTAATCTAGACATCCTTTTAGCTTTCTTTGGAGTAGACTCTAGCTTAAGAAATCTAGCTACTGCATCAAATTATGTATCAATAATATGAGAATACCTCCTTTTGTTTCAAACCTCTATCCTCAACCAAGCTGGGGTGGTAGTCACTGAAAAATCACGTGTGACTTTTTGAGAAACCTTATCAAATTTAGGAGTATTATCCACTGATGGCTATTGTTGGGGTGAAGAGGGGGTTTTGAATGATCCATCTTGGGAAATATGAGGAGAGGTTACATTTTGTTTTGCATGTGATGTTGCCTCCTCATCCTCTTCATTTTGCAACCCCTACTGTTGTTGCCCTGATGTTTTATCTGCTTGTGGATTCAAGCACTTCTTGGTCCTTTGTTTCTTCTTGGGCATCTGCACACTATCCCCAACAAAAACTTTAGAATGTGTTTCTTGTTGAGGACCATTTGACCCATCTTGGCTTGCAGCTAGAAATGGTAACCCAGTATCTTGGGCAGTGGCATGGGTGCTAATGTTAGCAGTATCTATAGATTCCTAATTTTGGGCCATAATTTGCATCTTAAGAGGAGAACCTGCATCATCAACACTCATCTTAGAATGTAGCCACATTTGACTACTATGTAACACAAAATGAGACCTAGTCTTAAGATATGTAATTTCATCTATCCCCCAATCAATATTAGGTAAGGGTTTGGCACTTTCAACAACAAAGGCAGGGTCTGCCACATCAGAGTAGTCATCAACTACATCAAAAAGCTTCCAGCCAAGTCCATAAATTCTCATTTGATCTAAAGTCAGCCTTGACCAATCTCTTCTTCTGACTTCATATTCATCAACACAATCTACCCAAAAGTCTTCCAATTGAGGCCTATGCTCTCTTAACATGGGAAAATACAATTTTTTCCTCACAGATTCCTTACTATCAAAGAAACTTCTAGAGCCATAAGACTGAAAGTGAAACTGGGCCAATAATCTATCCACATTTTTGGCATTCTCTAGTTTTGTGCAAGTGTAGTGAGTTAGCCCCAGTGGGAATGGATACCCTCTTTTCTTAGTCATAGTATCTTTTCCCTGCCAAATAGGCTTGTCTGCACGCTTCTAAGAATATCACATAATCAAAAGAATATCTTGGCAATTTTAGTGGGGAAACTCAAAACCACCTATTTTGTTATAGGTACATTTATCAAATTGAATGAAATAACTGCCAAAATTCATAATCCAATTAGCATCCTCAATTGAGATCCTAACTTCAGGATTCTCCCAAATTCTCATAACCATGAGCATTGGGAAAGTATCATTTACTCTCCTATATGCCTTATTTCCATTCTCCTCTTGAATTTGAGGAAAGTAGTCATACACTTGTACATCTGGGGTCAATGGACCTGCTACCTCCAACCCTAGCCAGCTCTATTGTGTGGTAGCCAACAAATAAATCAAATATGAACACATATGAAATTTCCCATTATTGTGAAAATTGACCAATTGATCATGTAGGTGGTCACTTATTAATTGAGGCCAATCAATGAATTGCTTCCCAGTACAAATCACAAGAATAAACTGACACATCCAGTCTTTAAATTCATTACACTCCTCACTACCCATCACCTTATGCAACAAAGTAATTATATCTGAGATGTCATCCTTGAAGTGACCTCTAACCAGGTTTTTGGGCAGTTGTGAGCCTCCCTTCATCTCCTTCTTCAGCCACATAGTGGCTATGGAGTCCTTACACATCTTCTTCTTATCTATGTACATGTTCATGTCAGTTCTTGTGTTACACTAGCATATTCTTCATGTACTTGAGTAGGCCTAGTCTGTCACTAACAACGTCGACAGTTATCTGCAAAATGGTTCTACTGCTCACTGTTCTGATTTCCTGAGTCTCAGCGTGGTAGTTTTGAATACAAGCCATGATTAGATCAGTACATTTAACAGCTGAGGGGAAACCGCCAGCGTGTGCTAGCCCATTGTTCAAGGTCTTCTGGGCAATTGGCAACCTAGGATTGGCATTTATTCTGGCCCAAAATTTAGTGAGATCAACATGCCCCAGGTTGGTATCCTTGACCCCTACTAATTCATTCCCAACAATGAAAGAAATGTCTAACCCTTGGTATTTATACTTCATCTTGATTGACCTAAGTAACCAGTGAATAAGATTTTCAACTAGGGTTAAGCACTAGAGACTCGGGTCAAGTAATGGGGAGCTATGATTAACAGTGGGAAGAAGTAGGGTTTCACAAGTCATGAACAATAGGGAAGACCACAAACACACCCCCCCTTTCAGCTATCTAGTAATTATATCTTCAATTTGAAAAGGAGAAAGGACTAGAGACTTACCTTGATGGTGACTCTTTACATGAAGAGGATGGCTTGACTGACTATGGTTGGCTCCCAGGAATTACTTTCTTGCTAACAATTGTGAAAGATTCTTAAAAGAAAACTTTTGCTTTATAAAATAACAAAATAGGGTTTAGGACATTAATACCCCATGTAAATGCCACCTCTTGACTTACCAAAGCACTTTGTCAAAGGTCACATTTTCTCTTTCATCGGTGATTCTTAGCTATCGTGAAACTCAATTATCGATGAACTTTTATTTTGGTGAACACAATTTTAACACCTTCCTTTGTTTTATCCACAAAAAGCAATGTTTGAGAACTTCATGTGTGCCCGACTATATACACGCCATTGCTTTGTCAGAGATTTCAGCAAAATACGAACCAAGATTGGAATGGTAATTGTAGTCAGTAAAATGTGGTCTCCACAAACTTTGTTGAGCAAGGCGATAAACCAAAGACATCTCTTCTTTTTTCAGCAGGAGACACTTGACAAACAAAGACTATCGGCTTGTCGGGAAACCAAGGAAAAACAAAACTCAAGAACTAAACTTAGTTCACAAAAAGCAAAGACAACCGATAAGAGGACTCGAAAAGACTAAAGGCTAGTCCGATTATCAGGAAATCGACGAATCGGGAAAATCCATAACTTACAAACCAAGTTTGAAAGTTTGCAAAAACAAGAAAATGCCAACTAAAGGAAAGTAAGACAACGAGTGCTTGTCGGGAAAAATAAGAGTTTGAGAGCTTAGAAATTTGCTAACAAAGTTTGTAAACTCAATGTTTTTTCTGACCAGTTCACCGATAGAGACATTTTCCTACAGGACAAATGGATGAGTCAAGTTTTCAAAGTCTTGAATTTGCCGACAAAAAATTATAAGTAGAATAAGGCCTTAAACTTTAAGTTCAGAAAGAGGACAATTTTCCTATAAAAGAAGAAAAGGGGACCAAGACTTAGAACATGACATAGGGATGAAGGGAAAATAGAGATGAACCAAAAATTTCAATTTGGGGGAAACATGTTGAAAATGTCGAATGATGGTGTTGGATTTGTATGCGAGCTGCTATGTATTCATCTATTAGCTTTCCTTCTTAACATTGCACCTGTAAATCCTATGTGGTTAGGCGTTGGAATTTGAAATGGCTTCATACTACTTTGGCTACCTCCCTTTGAAATGGTTTGTGCAACTATTAGGAAAATCCACACCATTGTCTATTACCTTGTGTGTTGAAAATGTCAAGTGTCAGAGTTCAATTGCATAGCACATCACTAGATGTGCTTGTGTTGAGAATCATAGTGTTCTACATCATCTTGAAATAATTGTGTTATTTGGAAACCTTGTTCTTCTACTTGGCATGGTTGCACCTTTTAATCATTGCACCTCATGGTAGGAGGTTGTGATTCACTTGAAACCTCACATTCTACATTTGTAAAGGTTTGGGTGCCATATATCATAACTACACCGTGTTTGTAGTGGTTGTGCACCAAATATATGCTTTGTGCCATCTATATGATGTGCTAAAGTTGAATGAAGATTGTGCCATGTTGGAGATTATATGACTTATTTTAAGATGCTTTTCAATGCAGGTCGCCACTCTTATGATGCAGCTATCCAATTCTTATTCATGCTTGGCATTCTATCTCACTTGCTCTTATGCCAAGCTATGCAAGTTGCACCCATCTCTACTACTGGAGATGGTATCATGTCATGTTGTGCCTATGTTATTCAATGCTATTGTTGTTAGGCTAGGGCTATTTTCTCCTTTTACTGATGTATTTTAGTTTATTGCCTTACACAATACTTCGGAGGCTCAATTCATGTTTCATAGGCAGCGCCATGTTAGTATGCCTACTAGGATTGACCCTTTAGCTCTAGTATGTTAAAATATGAAATAGATTGATAACCCAAGAACTTTATAAGAGAAATTCTAAGCTACATAAACTGGAAAAAACATACACAATGGAAACCAGTGACTCTGAGAGATATGCAAATGCCAAGATGATAGAATTGCATTAAGATCTCAAAGAAGCTACACCACATAATGGAATAACAACCATACAAGATGTAAATTAGATGCAAAATACAAGCTAGGTAGTGAGTTTATATAAACCAGGGAGAGGGGTGGAGGTGGCAAAACCAACCAATAGGGAGAGACCACCAAATGGTCTAAACATAGTAAATGTAACTCCCTCGTAGGATGGTGACATCTCAAATTATCCACTCACCTAATTAAACTCACTTTATTCACCCTAAGCAAGCTTAATAAAAGTGTAGGAAAAATCTAGTAAATAGGGAAAATAAATAACCTACTAGGAAAATAAAACCTACACTAACACCCCCCTTAAGTGTAGCTTAGGTGGGTGAAAAGATGGGTCACGGAAAATCAAGTCTGATGAGGTACCCATGTATAATGAATCCCCCTAAAGAGAAGAATCTCCCCACAAATAGAGAGAGAACACCACCTAGAATAAAGAGAGAAAAGAGGACTAAGAAGCCCCCTAAAGTGGACACCAATCATACCCTTGACAAAGCTCCTAAATGAAGGAACTTGCTCTCAGTGAAGGGTTTGGTGAAGATTTACATGATCTTATCTGATGTCAAATATTATCTGAGATTAATGATCTACTCATGAATTAGCCCCTGAATGTGGTGCATGTGGATCTTAATGTGTTTGGTCCACTAGCGATGGACCAGATTGCGAGAGATCGGTATCGCACTCTGGTTGTCACAAAAGGTGATTGTAGGCTTCTCAAATGGAATACCAAACTCAGTGATAATGTTCTGAAGCCAAATGGCCTTAGTAGTAGCATTAATTGCTTCTCGATACTTAGCCTCTTTAGATGAAATAGCAATTGTAGACTACTTCCTTCTCAACCAAGAAACTAGACCAAAACCAAGTGAGAAGCAATACCCTGAAGTGGACTTGTGATCCTGAGAATTGCCTACCCAGTCTAAATTTGTGTGTCCCACCAAGTCAATATCCATGCTTGATGTATAGTTAATCCCATAACTGTGAGTTCCTTGAACATAGTGATGAATCCGCTTAGTTGCTTTCCAATGCAACTCATGAGGCTCCTACATGAACCTCGAGACTAGGCTCATAGCATATGACAAATTAGGCCTTGTGTGAGTCAAGTATATGAGAATCCCAACTAATTGGTGATATAAGGTAGAATACACCAATGGGGAAGTACGGTAAGCCTCAAGTCTGACCCCTGACAGAAATAGAGTCAATGCAGACTTACAATTATCCATGTGAAATCTAGAGAGCATCTATCAAGTGTGTACTTGGGTCGTACAATGAAGATACCAGAAGAAGACTGAGTGATCTCAATCCCCAAGAAATAGTGCAAAAGGCCCAAGTCTAATATCTAGAAAACAATCACGAAGGGTTATTTTCACTACCTTGATGGTGGATGATGAACTCCCTATGAGCAACAAGTCATCAACATAGAGAACAAGGAAGTTAAGAGTGTCCTCCTACTATAGAATATAAGCATTCAAATTAGAATGGAACTAAGTTAACCCATCTGACAGAAGGAAGGATTCCATCTTGGCATACCAAACCCGAGGGGCTTGTTTGAGGCCATAGAGAGACTTCCTAAGATGGAAAACAACTGAAGGATCTTGTATGAACCCTTGTGGTTGCTCCATGTATATCTCCTCCTGGAGGTAACCATGAAGAAAAGCACTCTTCACATCCATATGATGAACTTCCCAATGATGGGTTGCAACAATGGCAAGGACAAGTTGGATGGGATTCATTCTGGAAACTCACACAAAATTCTCAGAGCAGTCAATCCCATGAACTTGGGAGAATCCTTTAACGGCTAGGCGAGCCTTATGCTTATCAACTGACCCATTTGAAACAAATTTTTTTTGATATATCCACTTGCATCAAACAAGTTTCATTCCCTTAGGAAGAGGGACTAAAGCCCAACTATGGTTCATCTCCGATGAACTAAACTCTTCTTGCATAGCAGCATACCACTCGGGGACACCAAAAGCTTCCCAAAAAGTCTATGGATCAGAAGATGAAGTAATGAAGAGATGTGGAACTTTATGAAACTGTGATATTGTTCTTACATTTGAAGGATCACCAACCCAATCATCTACTAACTCCAATGTTTGATGAGCTCAAGGAGGCCCTGTAGGAGAGTCTAGAGGAGAATCATCACCCTCTAAATGATGACTAGGAGAGGAGGAAGATGAATCCTCATCATCATCATCACCATCAGAAGTGGAGGAAGAAGACTCCTCATCAAGATTAGGAGGATTAAGATCCTCGAAAGAACTATTATCATATTGCAATGTCTCCAAAGTCATAGTAGATGGAGAAGTGGTAGGAGAAGAACTAGAAACATCCTCCTTGAAAAAAACACTCCTATCAATGAACAACTCATGAGTGGTGGGGTGGAGAAGTCAATAGCCTTTGACACCATCTGGGTACCCAACAAATATGCAAGGCTTGCTCTACGGATCCATAGCCTTACATTTCTCTACTAGAATGTGGGCCCATGCAGGAGAACCAAACACTTGAAAGTGATTTACTGTGGGCTTTCGACTGGTCCAAGATTGAAAAGAAGTGACCCCCTTCATATCTCAGTGAGGAACTCGATTTTGGATGTAACACACACGATTGATAGCCTCCACCCAATACTGAGGTGCCATAGACCTAGAGTGAATCATATAGTTATCCATCTCTTTCCAGGATCTATTATTTCATTCTACGACACCATTCTGTTGTGGAATATAGGGAAATGTGTGTTGAAGACCAATGCCCTCTGAAGCACAAAATTGTTTAAACCTCTATTTGACATATTCCCCCCATTATTTCTATGTAGAATTTTGATGGGCTTCCTAGATTATTTCTCTGTAAAATCTTTGAAGTCCTGAAAAGGTTCAAAGACCCCAGACTTCTATTTGAGAAAATATACCCATGTGTATTTGGAATGATCACCAATGAATGTTAGAACATATCAAGTCATGTTGAAAGAAGGATGAGGAAATGGTCTCACCAAGTCACTATGAATTAACTCCAAAAGTTGTGTGGCCCTCCATGCTTTGCCTTTATCATATTTCTCTTCAGGATGCTTACCAAGAATGCATCCTTGGCAAACTCCATCATAAAATTGAATAGAAGGCAACCATGAAACCATGTCCTATTGATTGAGTTGCTGCAAGTAGTAGTAGTTCAAGTGGCCAAACCGTTGATGCGATAAAAAACTCACCTCATCTGAGTGAGTGAGAAAAGCAAGTGAAGGAGAGTCATGAACAAAGTGAGAAATGCGATACAATCTAGATTGATGATCATCCTTCTCCACAACAATTATAGACCCACTATGCATCTCACTTGTTACCACTATGTCTGGAGTGAACTCAACCTCTTGCCAAAGCCAATGTGAGTGATTTGATAGACAAATAAGAGATTAGTTGACAAAGATGGAACACAAAGAACATCCTGAAATGTTCCTTCACTAAAGTCAACAGACTCTCTCCCATGCACCTCAGCAGGAGTGTCATCCCTTGATAGAATAGATGTCATAGAACATGGCTCCAAGGAGGCAAAACTACCTTGTGATGAAACCATGTGGTGCAAAGCACCTAAGTCAATGATCCATGAATCTGGCTATGAAGCAATAACAGCTAGGGCCTTGCCCTTTCCTTTCCGCTTACTTTTATTTGTGTCCTTCAAAGATTCCTGAGATGAACTCTGTTTGACATAATCAAATACCTTGATATTGTTCTTTTCAAGAAGATGTGTCAAGTGATCAATCTATTTCTTTAAACAATTATGTTCATCATGATTGGGTTTCTTACAATAGGCACAATTTTCCTCCTTCTTAGGTTTGTTGCCTTTGGAAGAAGAGGCCTCATCTGCTGCTTTAGGAGCAGCCAATTTCTGATCTTGTTTCTTTTCTCCTTGGTTCTGTTGATTCTTATTTTGCTTACCAAACCCTTTATGATCTTTAGTTCCCTAATTTGTAGCTAATACATGAGATATAGAGGGCTTAATTGTGCATATTTGAACTAATTTATCATGCTCCTTTGTGAGTTCATTTGTAAAATCATCAAGAGAAGGCATTTTATATGTGGTTCCTTAGGCACTTTTAGTAGCATAAAATGTAGAAACAAAAACTGAGTAGTTAGGACCAATTTTGGAAAGAATGCTTGAGATCAATTGATTTTCCTTCTTCTCAATCCCATACTACTTCAATTGCAATCTAATGACTTTTAACTTTGTGATGAAATATTGAATTGTATAAAAAATGCATGGATTTAACCCTATGAGCTCATTCTCCAATTGGTGACCCCTTAACTCATCTTGTGCACCAAAGAGTCCTTCCAAGATTATCCAGACTTCATTTGGAGTTGATGTAGATTCAACATGAAAAAGAAGATCAGGAGATACAAACATGCACATAGTACCATACGCTTCATCACATTTGTTAAACCATTTTGCTTTTTCTACAATTAATGTTGGTTCAATTTCAAGACCCATTGTTACTCTATGCAACCCTTCCTTCTTAAGATAGATAGTCATTTTGTACTTCCACTCCTAGTAGTTATAGGGTGTGAGTATTGGAACTATTACTTGATCAATTTTGATTGCATAAAATAGATTGTTTGTTTGTTGTGTGGAAAAGAGAATGTAGAACACAAAGAGAGCACACAGGACAACCCCCCTTTTCACTCAATCAAAGAACCCCCTCAAGAAAATATGATTTGGAACTTTATATTTAGTGCGATTACAATTGCCACTAACAAGAAATACTAAGAAAATACTAAGTGGACTTGATCTCAATGCTTTATAGATTCTCAACACATGAGCATATGCTTAAAGTACAATCCTAAAATAAAGCCAAGTGAAACTAATAGTAGCACTGTGAAGTACTAAAAAAATATGCACTTTCAGAAAAAGAATCATCTCAATATGAGGTCGTATGTGAAAGTTATGAGTCTTCACAGTTCCCAAAATGAGAATTGTGTAGTGTCACCTAAGAGAATCTCTAATTTCTAGAAACCACACCGAAATCAAAAACTATTTGTACCAATGCATAGAGTGCAAAAGATTAGCCTAAAAAAAATTGCTCAGAAAAAGGAGGTCGTGAGCTCAAGATAGAAGCCTCTGAAGTTTGGCTTCAAAACTTAACTTACCAATGGAGAGGGGGTTTGATTTGCAAAAGCCAACCTCTGCCAAATTTGGTAGAACTGTCACCACAATAGGGGTCCACCAAGTTTAGTAGTGTCTCTAGATAGTTTAGAAGTTCACCAATTTAGAGTACAGCCAGATAGACTTAGTGATGGCTAAATATGGCAGACTCACAAAATAATTCACCAAAAACAACATAGGCTCTAAAAAAGCACCAAATTTAGCGACCAGTAAAGATAGTGATTCAAAAGCCAAATTTGGTGGAGTTTCAAGGGCCCAAAGGGCCGAATAACATAGACCAGGCTAAAGGCCGAATTGGAGTCGGGCGTAGGTTAAAGAGGCCAAAAGGCTAAAGTAATGCAGGATACCCTTGAGAAGGGGTCTATAGTCAAAGAAGCCCATGGGGGTTTGAAGTAAGGGGGATTGGTCCCCAAAGGGGGCTGATGCCCTTATACAGGGTTGAAGCCCCTTTTTTAATTAATAAAGCACTTTAAAGTGCTTAACTTAGTGCATAAACAATGTTGTAAATAATGCTTAAGATAGCGCTAGCGCTAAAAGTGCTAAAAACGTTTTTTTGCAAATTTTACAAAAATCACGTCTCATTTGGTGTGCTCGGGGGCCAAAACGGCCTTCCGACAAAGAAATTTTGCCTTAGAAACTCCCGACACTGAAAGTGGGCAAATTTTATGTCAAAATTCATTTGTGGCCTTCTAGACACAATGGTAGGGTCCTTTTTGGCCATAAGTGCTCTGTATGAAAGTTGATCACCAGATCTAAGCTTCAAACCCCCAATTGTAATTTGGTCAAATGATCTCCAAATCGGATGAAATGAAAGCCAATCTTGACTTTATCAAACCTCCTGGACGTGGTGAAACAGTCAGAAATGGTGTTAGTATAACTAGAATAGCTACAATCACCCGGATCTCACAAAACACATACAAATTGAATAGGTTATTGGATCTTCATAAATCCTTTCTGATTCTCTAGATCGTTAAAAATGCAAGAGAAGAGTATACAAGATTTTCAAGTTCTCACAAAAATATGCTCAAACTCTCAATTAGGAATCTATAAACTTAGAATTTTTAAAACGAAAGCTCTGAAATCATGTTAGAAATTTGAAATAGATTGATAACTCAAGAACTTTATAAGAGAAATTCTAAGTTGCATAAACAATGCAAATAAGTTACTCTGAGAGATGCAAATGTCAAGATGACATAATTGCATTAAGAGCTCAAAGAAGCTGCACCATAGAATGGCAGAATAACCATACAAGATGCAAATTAGATGCAAAAATACAAGCTAGGTAGTGAGTCTATATAGACTAGGGGGAAGGGGTGGATGTGGCAAAACCAACCAATAGGGAGAGACCACCAAATGGTCTAAACATAGTAAATGTAACTCTCTCATAGGATGGTGACACCTCAAATGACCCACTCACCTAATTAAACTCACTTTATTTAACCTAAGAAATCTTAATATAAGTGTAGGAAAAACCTAGGAAGTAGGGAAAATAAATAACCCACTAGGAAAATAAAAACTTACACTAACACAGTATTAGATTCCACCTCTACCCATGAGTAATTAAAATGTCAGGAACATTCATGCCTTAAATATAATATTCATTGCTAGCACCAGGGTTCTGTGCTAATTGCACTTCTTTTGAAATGCCTAGGTCCTAAAATTTCATGTCAAACCTTAGTACTAATATGACCCAGAGTCGCAAGAAACCATGAGCTAGACCACATTGCTCCATTGCATCTCTTCTGCTACAATGAGATGAAAGTTTTTAAAATGGTGCGCATTTATGCACAATAGTTCTAACATTTTTCTTTGGGCTTTCTAGGAAATTTAGATCTCCTCTAAGATTTAAATCTACCCTTGTCCTTATTACATTTTTCTTTAGACCACCCATGAACAACCAAGGCTTCCTTGGTGGATTTGATAGCCTTCCACCTCATTTCCTCTAAGACAAGAGTAGTCATGCAATTGTGTGAAGCACTAGTTTTGAGAGAGTGCTTTCAATAGCCATTATCAAGTTGTCCCATGAGTTTGGGAAAGAACACAGAAGGGCCATACATCGATCTTCCCATGGATTTATTTAGGGTAAAATTGAATTTTGTTAATCTTTTGTTGTTTAGATGTTAAAACCCTCCTTTCCACTAAACATTGAAGGATCTAGGGTCGAGTGGCGAGCACTATCATACACTAGGTCACTTGCAAATGAAGGGAAACTTGGATTAGGGAATTAATTATCAATTTTTCCTTCTCTTATGTTCAAGTAACCATTAAAACCCTAATTATGCAAATACGACAACAAATTGACGAAAGACGGAAAAAGCTCTTGCAGATGGGAGTAAAATAACAAATCACAAAATACCTATTTTTGGGGTTCAGAGGCGGAACAGTCGGGGACTAAGGTGCGAGCACCCAAGTCCAAGGTACCTACTTTTTCAAGGAATCTGGACCTCCTCCCAACACTGTTCAACCCTGGAACTTCTGTTTCCTGAGATTTGTCTATGAAGGACACTGTTGTGAGTGCCCTAGTCCTGGAAGTGCTCCTGTGTCTTACTTCTCTTCAGATCCTAAATCCTTGATGCTTGCCAAGCCTTCCTGCAACTCCACTTTTTCCAGATGTGACACCTGTAACCTACAATCACAAGACTTGGTTTGGGGGTTGTGGTGTTTAGAGGCTTGCCTCAGTCAAGCCCCGGAGGACACTTAAGTCTCCAAACACCGTTGTCAGACAAAGAGTGCTTGCCCTTCTGAGGCAGAGGCAAAAACCAAAGGAATCAATGATAAAAACACAATGATATGTCACCTTGTAGTGAAGCTCTCATGGAGGAAGATGCTCTTTATGCCATGAGGAGATTGAAGCTCAAATGTGTAAATATTAACACACAAAACATACAAGTCTACTCTTGCAACACAATGGAAAGCCTTGAATCACCTTGAGAATGCCTAGAGTTCACAATGATAATCTAATTGAAATCTAGTTTACAAATGAATGCCTACACATGCTTATATATGCACCTACAAGCTCTCCTGCCAAGAAATTAAAATTCAAACTTTACCGTGTCGACAAAATAACCAAATAACGGTCATAAACCGACACCCAGAAATTAGGACTGCTCCAAAATAGGGCAAGACTAGGGCATGGGCACCCAAGTCCTCCCCCCTATTTTAGGCAGGGTACAACTCAAGGGGTCCACCTAGGTCCAATTTGCCATGGAACTTAGGTCTCATTCCATCAGGATGCCAAAATATGAACTAAAATGTTCTAAATGCACTCTAAAGTCCCAGAAGCCAAACCTTATGAGGGAAAAGCCCCCAAGGGGACATTTTCTAATGTTACAGGATTATAACTAGGTTATAATTATGTTGAACACATTTAGGTTGTCAACAATAAAATCACCATCCCCAATCATCAAGTGTACAACTTATCATGCAAAAAAATATTATTAACTAAGGATTCTTCGTATAGGTTCCACAACTTTTTCTAGAGTTTTTATGGTGGATTCTTCACAGACATTTAGTAACACAAAATCTACCAAGCAAGCTTTATAAGGAAGGGGGGCCCGCACACAACCCCACACACAAGGATGCCCACCTAAAAACTATAGAAGAAAGGGCCCCCCACCCAACGCTATAGTTCCTTCCCACTCGGGCCCCTACTACTCTATGGGCTGAATTGGGTGCCAATAATAGGGAATATATATTATTGTGGAGGATAAAGTTGGGGTGGGGTGGGCATGTTACATATAGAATCTGGCCTTATCCTAGAGAAAGATTACCATCCGGGTGGGTGGGAGAGGTAGGAGTGGAAGGGGACAGTTGCCCCTTTGTCCCCAATTATAGTTGGAAGGAAGGGGCCCCTCTCTAAAAATCAGGCGCATCTTTCCAGGGGTCATTCCCACCCTGACGGGTTAAATTATTCTAGAGTAAGGCATGTTTGGAGACGTGAGAAATGCCCCTATCAATGAGAGTCTAACCCCAACTTCGTGGTATTGGATCCATTGTCAATTACTATGGGTCAGGACTAGGGTTCAACCACCTATAATGACTATGAGTTTCTCAATAGTTCATATTGGTATGGAGCTCCTCCTGGAACTTGAACATAAGGGACTAGAATGTAATTTGCATCGGAAAGGTAGCATTGCTACTTCCACTCAGGAAACAAGGTCAGTTGTTGGGACTTGAACTACTAATGGTGTTTCTTAAACCGCCTCTGCCTGTGTTGGTGGTGATTCAACTACAACTACTACCGGTTCTTCAACTGCATAAACTCCAACTCGATCTGCACGAACCTTTCATCCATCCATGTGGCTTTGCTCCCATCTCTACTACATAAGTAGGAACACAAGTTCTTGTCGACACATCTAATCACTTAGTTGCTAGTCCTCGCTCAGATGTTTTCTTTGATGACTGTATTCCCTATCAAATTTTATAGAGGGGGGGTGGGGGTGCTTCCATTGTTGATGTTTTGTTCAAGCTATTGCTAAGGATACCTCTACTACTTATTACGGATCAATAGCTTCAACTACCTATCAATCTTTGCTCGGTTGAAGGGAGAGGGATTTCAACTGCTATTGGGATTTGATCACCACATCAGAGGGGCTGCTATTGGGATTCCCTTCAACTTGTTGATGGATCAACTTGGCACTAAGGTTAGGTCATTTATGCCCTCAGGTCAACTGCCAAGATCAATGGACCGACACTACGGCCAAGTCACCCAATCATTTATCTAGAACCAACTAAACACCAAGCAACATCCTTGCTCTAATTCTCTTCTCCTTATCCATCACCCTATAGAGATAGTAGGGCCCCCCGCCATGATCACTTGCATCTTCTTCTCTCAAACACTCATTTATGATTTGCAGCTAAGATGAGTTTATGTGGGGTGTGCCAGGATACATAGGATGGGAGACCCAATAATCAATTTTAGTGGTTTGACCTGGTTGATTCAAGTGTTTGATGGTGCATCATCCATATATAAAACATGTATTCTTCTCCCCGATCGAAATGAATCAATATCGAAGCACAAATAATGCATCATCTAGAGAAAATGTAGCAAGAGAGACAATAGATTATGTTTGAGTGCATAGTTTCTGCCCATGGGAGATATAGATGAAGATGAAGATGTGGAGCCCAATCCAGGGTGAGATGTAGATTCACTGGTGGATCCCCGAGTTTTAGTAGTAATCTTTCAATAGTTTGAGATCAAGACCCCAAATCCATTCTCAATCCTCTAGTCAGAGATTAGGGTCAAAAAGATCAATTGGTGGATTCTTCATAGATATTTAGTAACACAAAATCTGCCAAGCAAGCTTTATAAGGTTTCTTGCCATTCTATTCAACATTGTCTAATCATCTGGTGACATTGCAATTGGTTTAGGTCTAGATACTATAACCCAATTGTTTTATGGTATAGAGATCTACGAGAAACTCCTTCATCTTGAGCTTCCATAGTTCAAAGTTAGTTTTACTAAAAAAATTTATCTACAATCTAGATGTGCTTGTCATCTTCCATAAAATTAAACAAAGATCTTTGTGCATGCTTCCACTCAAACTAAGATTAGTACAAAAAACCTTGTTCCTACCACCAAGGACCTAAGTTTATGAGGATCTAATACTGAATGAAAGGAATCTAGGATGAAAAATGCTTCCTACACTAATCTAAGAGGAGAGATGAATAAAAAAATATGATTTAAAATAACTTGTAGGAAAGAAACAACACAATAAAATCATTCACCATAACACAATGATGTATCCTACGAAAATCCTTTCAAAAACTCTAGCCTCCAAATTTTAAGCTAATGTATCAATTAGCAACAATATTGGTTACAATTCAATCTAGGCAAGGATCATTCACAAGATACAACCCCAACACTCAGATCTAGAGTAATATCGATAACATAACAATACGTATGAAATACACTATATAGAACTCCACCCCAAGGACCTAATAAGTAGAGAAACTAATACATGAAACCACTAAAGGGGAATCACAAAATCATGAGCTGATACCACGTAATAGCAATGCCCACATCCACTAGTAAAATTCCATCACCCAAATACCAAGAAGAGTCCTCATGTTAAATATAGCATATTCCTTACACTTATCATAGCATGTCATATTTATCCTCCTAGCTTGGGTGCTCCAATTTGTCTTATTCAAACCTTCTAAAGATGATTTATGATAGTCATAATGACATTCATAGGTTGGTGAATATTCTTTCTCAACATGTGTAACTCTCTTGTGTCATAGATGTTCTTACATTGATAATGTGGAAGACCTAACTTTTGTAGTCCATAATTTTTCATTCGAAAAGTTAATTGAGCCTTTTTTTTTAAATTGAAGATTTAAAATAGCTCCAAGTCACTATAACTAGCTTTAGTTGGTTAAGGACCATTTTATTAATTTTTGGGGCCAAATCAACCTCTATAGCCCAAAAATTATATTGATGTATTCTTAACATTAAGATGCAAGGTTGAGACATCTTTCCTAAGATCATAATTGATTGATTCAAGTGCCTTATATGATGAAGGGGGTAAATCATAAAACATACAACAACAAAAATTGCAAACAAAAAATAGAATATTACTTTATTGATTTGGACAACTCATTACATTACAGAAGCTCAATTACAATAAGAGGAATCAATCCTCCACAGGCTGCAACACACTACAACTACACATCACCAGGCTCTTGAATCTTCTGCCTTCTGTAACCCCAAATCAGCTAGGGTTTCTGTTTTCCCCACCTATTCTTGACTTTACACTTTCCCCCTTACTTTACTACTACCCAGGGGTCCAAAAAATAGTCATTTTGGTGGCCAATAGCCAAATTTCAAAATTTGCATCTCCCTCCAAAAATAGGTCAACTTCCAGGAAGCATAACTTTTGATTCGGGTGTCCAATTGACGAACCATTTGAAGCGCCAGAAAGCTCGCGAAGTGAACTATCACACCAGAAATGCATAAACAATTTTTTGTCAACTTTTTGGGACATTATGGGATGTTTTAGTGCCTCATATCTGATTTCAAAAAATTTCAGGGGTTTTACAGAAAACATAAACTTTAATATCTTTTAGCTCAGAAATAAACTTTGCTTGATTCCTTCGCCAAAGGTCTTATATTTCATTTACGAAGCTTCCTATAAATTTTTACTTCCATCCGTGCCCAAATGCAAACTTTCCTAAAATGGCAGTTAAACTTTCTAAAAATAACAATTTGCTCTTTTTAGCAGTTTGGAAAAACTGAAAGTCCTACATCATTATTCAAGCGATTATGGAACTAGAAATACTAATTATGGAAATAAATGAAAACAACTTCAATGATTTTGAATCAACATATTTTTGGGTGATGCAAGATTACCCTTACACCACTAGATGCTCTTACATCAAACACCTAGGGTAATTTGAGAAGTGACCCTATCACGTCTCAGGTGTTTGTTTGAGGAAAACCCAAACAGTCAACCTCTGCCTTAGACAACCAAGAAGAATCTTCAACATGCCTTCCTTTCCATTTCACCATATATTCTTCATATTGCCTATTCTGAGTACTTATTCCCACATGGCTATCCAAGATCTCTTCTATCTCCTTCGTTGAAGTAGATGCCGGAATAATCCACCGTCCTTCTGTTGGTCCATCCTTTGTGCCACCTTCATGATATTATGTTAAATTAGCAATGTTGAACATAGGAGAAATATTGATCCCACTCGGCAACTCTACCTCATATTCATTTCCTGAATCATATTTCTTCAGAATCTTGCATCGTCCAAATTTCTTCATTTTCAATTTATTATATGTTCCAATTGGGAACCTTTCTTTTCTCAAGTGAACCATGACTTCATCTCCTACCTGGAATTCCTTATATCTTTTCTGATTTGCCTTAGCCTTGTACTGAATATTCATCTTATTAATGTGCTTTATCACCTCTTCATGCAAATTCTTTAGATGTTCTGCAAAGTCTATGGCTTCGACACCTGTCTTTTCTCCTTTGTCCAGCTTCCTTAACTCTGAAGCATTTCTTGGACTATTGCCATATACAATCCAGAATGGCAATTTTCCAGTACTCTTATTGACAGAATTGTTGTAAGCAAATTCTGCCTGTGGTAAAATCAAATCCCATCCCTTGGGCTTATCTCCTACTAAGCATCGTAGCAGGTTACCCAAACTCCTATTCACGACTTTTGTCTGTCCATCAGTCTGTGGATGGTGTGCAGAACTAAACTTCAAACCTATCTTCAACTTCTTCCACAATGTCCTCCAGAAATAACCAACAAACTTGGTATCTCGATCTGAAACTATGCTCTTAGGTAGACCATGGAGTCTCACCACCTCCCTGAAAAATAACTTTGCAGTATGAACAACATCATTACTCTTCTTGCAAGGAATAAAATGTGCCATCTTTGAGAATCTGTCTATCACCACAAAAATGGAATCATGCCCTCTCTGTGTCCTTGGTAAACCAAGAACAAAATCCATACTAATATCATCCCATGGCTTCTTTGGTACTGGTAATGGCTGATATAGCCTTGTATTCTAACTTGCTCCTTTTGCCATCTGACACACTCTACAACTCTGCACAAATTTCCTCACATCCTACTGTAACTGTGGCCAATTATAATGTTCACCAATAATAGCAATGGTCTTATCTCGACCAAAGTGTCCAGCTAATCCCCCACTATGCTTCTCCTTAATCAGGTTCTCTCTCATGGAACTCCTCGGAATGCACAACTGGCTTCCTCTAAACAACTTGCCATCTTGGATTATGAAATCCAACCATTTTCTCCTGTCCAAAGTAACATATTCTGAACAAGCTTTCCAAGCCTCTGCAAAATTTGGACCTTCAGGATACAAACTTTTGAGCTCATCGAACCCAACAACCTCTATCTTCATTTCTGTCAACAAATTTTTCCTTATGCTCAAGGCATCCACAACTCTGTTGGACTTCCCACTCTCGTGCTTCAAAACAAAAGTATAGCTCTGCAAAAACTCAACCCATTTTAAGTGCCTTTGGTTCAACTTTCCTTGACTACTAAGATACTGCAAAGCTTGATGATCAGTATATAAAACAAACTCTTTTGGAAAGAAATAATGTCTCCATTTCTTCAAAGCCTTAACTATTGCATAAAATTCCTGATCATAAACATAATACTTTTTCTTGGCATCATTAAGCTTCTCACTAAAATAGGCATTGTGCTTACCTTCTTGGCTCAAGACAACTCCTGTAGTCCATCTAAACTATTTTCTATCCCCTCTCATTGTCTCAATTAGGGGTGCACAAATGCCACTAAAATTCCTGATAAACTTTCTGTAAAAACTTGCCAAACCATGAAAAGATCGTACCTCTGTAGCACTCCTTGGCGTAGGCCATTCAATGATAGCGCTTACTTTTTTTGGGTCCATCTTAAGACCTTCCTTTGAGACAACAAATCCCAAGTATACCAACTCCTTCTTTGCAAAACTACATTTCTTCAGATTAATCAACAACTTCTCTTCCCTCAGCTTCTCCAAAACTCTTCTAATATGCATTAGATGCTCATCCCAAGTCTTACTAAAAAACAAAATATTATATAAATAAACAATGACAAAAATTCCCAAAAACTCTTTCAGTACCTTGTTCATGAGCCGCATGAATGTGCTCGGTGCATTGGTTAGCTCAAATGGCATGACTAACCACTCATACAAACCCTCCTTTGTCTTGAAGATTCTCTGATTTGGATTTGGTGATACCCACTCTTCAGGTCAATCTTCGTGAAGTACTTAGCTCCACTCAAACAATCCATTATGTCATCCATTTTGGGCAATGAAAATCTGTATTTGATTGTGATCTTATTGATGGCTCAAGAGTCTGTACACATCCTCCACTCTCCATCTTTCTTCGTTGCTAGTACTGCAGGTACCGCACATGGACTTAGGCTCTCTCTTATCAATCCCTTCTTTAACAATTCGTGAACTTGTCTATTTAGCTCTTCATTCTCTGTAGGAGTCATTCTGTGAGCTGCCTTATTCGATAAACTAGCTCCTGGTATAAAATCAATTTGATGACTTATCTTCCTCACTGGTGGTAAACCTTCTGGTACATTATCAGAGATAATATCCTAAAATTCTTCCAATAAATTTGAGACTTCTACTGGTACATCTTCACATTTCTCTTGACTAATCTTAGGAATCAATGCTTCCACCTTCTTCAAGGGCTTCAACTTGTGACAAACTCCATCCTTTGTTAGGGAATATGTGTTTGCACGGCCATCATTGATAGCACACCTATCATACCGCCACGTCCTCCCCAATAGCATATGACATGCATCCATTGGTATGATGTCACACAACAACCTATCATGGTAGTCCTCAATCTTGAACTTAACTAAACACTGCTCATTGACCAAAGCTCTATGGTCCTTCTTCAACCATACAATCCGATATGGATGTGGATGCTTTCTTCTTATCAACTTCATCTTGTCAACCATCTCCTCTGAAACAAGATTGTCAGTGCTTCCACTGTTAATAATAATATAACAACACTTACCTTCACATTTACACCTTGTGCGGAATAAACTCTTCCTCTGATTTGGTTCTTTCTCCTCATTCAACAAGGTTCTTATGACAACTAAGGTTTCTCGCCTTTCAGCATCTTCAGAGTGCTCAGACTATGCATCTTCATCTACATGTGCAACTCCTGCATTTCCTTTAGGTCTTTTGTTTGTCCTTCCTCGATGTTCTGGACACTCGTATGCTCAATGTCCTTCTCCACATTGAAAACAGGTTCTTCTGAAACCTCCTCTTCCAAGTCCTTGCCCAAGTCTGCCTCTTCCTCTTCCTCTTTGTTCACCATTATTCTAGTCATGAGAGCGGTAGGTATTATCTCCTCTCTAATTTTAACTGGTGCCAGCTTCTTCACTTTTCTTTGGATCTTCATTTCGGCCTCCATAGGGTCTTCCACCAGTCCTTCTGCCTTGACCTCTTCCCCTTTGCTTGATGTTGAATATTTTATTTAGCTTCTCTTCCACCTTGAGGGAAAACTGGTACGCATCTTCTATGGTGGTCATTCTGACCAGGCTCAGCTCTTCTTGAATACTTGGCCTCAACCCATTAATGTAACGGGCTACCTTCTCCTTATCTGCATGACCTGTCCTGATAGTAATCCTATAAAACTCTTTTGTATACTCCTTGACAGGCTTGTTAACTTGCTTCAATCCTTGTAGCTTCTTTAGCAACTCCATCTCATAGTCCACAGGAATGAATTGCTTCTTCAGTTTCTCCACCATCCGATCCCATCTAGTAATCTTTCCATTTCCTCTCCTATTCCTCTCTAACTGGACCTCCTTCCACCAAATACTAGCATGGCCCTTCAACTTTGTTTTTGCAAACTTGACCCAATCTGGGTCCTCCACATCTTCATACTCGAAATACTCCTCCATGTCATTAATCCAATCAATAAGTTGTTCTAGATTAAAATCTCCATAATAGGTAGAAACTTTGATCCTAGGCCTCTTTCCAATCTTTGAAATGGCCATTAACAACCTAACTTTTGCAGAATCTCCCGCAACTTCTTGTTCTTCCTCAGATAGCTCTTCTTCAGCTTCATCTTCACTTTCTTCTCTTGTTCTCAGCTTAAACCCTCTTCACAGCTCCTCTTGCAATGCATCGATTAGCCTTTGCAAGGCTCTAAAACCCTCTTCCATCAAAGCATTCCTCCCAATACGATTTCTTCGTGGGGGCATCTTGATCTCCGTAGAAAACCCACATCCTCAGGTCCTGGTGCAAACTGCCTCACGGTCAACAATCTATCTACACACTCAGAAACCCTTGCTCTGATACCACTTGATGAACGGGCTAAATCATAAAACACACAACAATAGAAATTGCATACAGAAAATAGTATATTTCTTTATTGACTTGGACAACTCATTACATTATAGAAGCTCAATTACAATCAAAGGAATCAATCCTCCATAGGTTGCAACACACTACAACTACACATCACCAGGCTTTGGAATCTTCTGCCTTCTGTAACCCCAAATCAGCTAGGGTTTCTATTTTGCCCGCCTATTCTTGACTCTACACTTTCCCCCTTAACTCTACTACTGCCTAGGGTTCCCAAAAATAGTCATAAATAGCCATTTTGGCAGTTAACAGCCAAATTTTGAAATTTGCATCTCCCTCCAAAAATAGGTCAACTTCCGGGAAGCATAACTTTTGATCTGGGTGTTCGATTGACAAACCGTTTAAAGCGCCAGAAACCTCGCAAAGTGAACTATCATGTTAGAAATACATAAACAGATTTTCGTCAACATTTTAGGACGTTATGGGACATTTTAGTGCCTCATATATGATTTCATAAATTTTTAGGGTTTTTTCATAAAACAGAAACTTTAATATATTTCAGCTCACAAATGAATTTTGCATGATTCCTTCGCAAAAGGTCTTATATTTCATTTACAAAGCTTCCTGTAAATTTTTGCTTCCATCCGTGCCCAAATGCAAACTTTCCTAAAATGACAGTTAAACTTTCCTAAAATAACAGTTTGGAAAAACTAAAAGTCCTACATCATTATTCAAACAATTATGGAACTAAAAATACAAATTATGGAAAGAAATGAAAAAAATTTCAATGGTTTTGAATCAACATCTTTTTGGGTGATGCAAGATTGCCCTTACACCACTGGATGCTCCTGCATCATTATATCACATGAATCCCTGAAGGAGTGGTTCTCATAGTACAAATTATATGATAGGGGTGATGTGTTTCTTGGCAATAATAGTTCTCACAAGATTGTTGGTTAAAGAAAGGTAAAACTCGTTGTATATGGGTTCAGGCCCTTCTCAGTTATCATTATCATAACAATAGGAGAGTGAAAAATCTTTCTAATGTGTTGTACGTTCCAAGACTTGCTAGAAGTTTGATTTATGTCTCTAAAATGAATGATACCGGTGTGTATGTAACTTTTGATAAGAATGGTTGCATATTAGTCAAAGAGAACTTAGTGTTTGCTTAAGGGTACAATGTGGAACCTTGTTTAAGTTGGAAGCATCTATTTTTTGTAACTCTATTAATTTAATTGAAAAGTATGATTCATGCATTTTGTGGCACTCTAGATTACGCCACATTGGTGAAAAAGATTTAAAAACCTTGATTAATAAGAATATAGTTGATGATTTGTCAAGATATTATGGATATTTTTTCTATGAACATTGCATGTTTGGTAAACAAAGTAAAGTGAAGTTTAATTTGGTAGCACTAGAGCAAAGAGAATTTGGCAAGTTATTCATAGTGATGTGTTTGGTCTTGTGGATGTGTCTTGCAATGGTAAATAATGGTATTATGTTTCATTTATTAGTGACTACTCTACACATATACTTTGCATTTATTTTCTAAAGCATAAGTATTGCTTGTTACTTGGTACATAGATCTCCTACTTCTTCTCTAGTTGATAAGACAACATATGATGTGTGGACAATTAAAAAAAATCATTTCATAGATTAGAGATGTTCATTGAGGCTTATGTTCATACATGTCTAAAGAACAATTATCTAAATTGGATTTTATGGCTAAAAAGTGTATTTGTGTTGGTTATGGTGAGAATGTTAAAGATTATAAGCTATGAAATCATCTAATACTAAAAATGGTTTATTCTAAGAATGTGTTTTTTAGGGAAGAGTTATATTTTACATTTTGAGACCAAAAATAATAAGCAAGTAGATACACATGTGAAAGAACGGGTTGGAGAAGAGGATGGAGAGGCAAGAGAAGATTGAAAGAATGACTTAAAAGAACATGAATATTCTCTTACTCCATGCTTAAGGAGGTTCACAAGGCAATGGAAATAAATTGAAAGATATAGCTCACCATTTTGATGTTTATTTGTTTTATCTTGTACTAACAATGAACCTAAATTTGTGAAGGAAGCGCTTTCTTCGAAAGAGTGCAAGTTTTGGAAAGAGGCCGTGAAGGAGGAGAAGGTGGCTCTAAATAAATGTGAGAGTTGGGATCTAGTAAACTGTCCAAATGAAGGAAGCCCATTGAAGCGGGTGTTTAAAAAAATTGGAATGGATGGTAAGTTGGAATGGAACAAGGCTAGATTGGTGGCAAAAGTTTATTCCCAAGTTGAGGAAACAAAATTTGGTAAAGTTTTCTCTTTTTGCTAAATTGACTTCTTTTAGATTCTTATTTTCTATTGCTACTACTTATGATTTAGAAATAGAGCAAATGAATGCTAAAATATATTTTTTGCATGGGGATCTTGAAGAGAAGATTTATAAGAAATGGTCTGACAATTATGTGAAGGGAAAAAAATGGTTTGCAAGTTAGAGATCCTTGTATTGTTTGAAGTAATCACCTCAGATGTTGATCATTGTGTTAATTTTGAATTGGTTGATGATCACTAGTTAAGCATTGTCTTCTATGTTGATATTTTGCTCTTTGTAAACAATAAGGGAATAATTAAGGAACTTAAAAATTGGCTTTCATGTAGATTCAATATGAAGGATATAGGAGCTACAAAATACATTTGGGTATGAAAATCAATAGAGGTCAACTTAATAGAAAGCTTTGGTTTAATAAGAGTAAGTATATTAACACTATAACTAACGAATATTCCTATACCTAACGACACTAGTCTTTGTTTGGAATAATCTCCTAAATCTAATGATTTTAAAGATGTGCAAAATGTTCTTTATGTTAGCATTGTAGAAAGCCTTGTGTATGTTGTGGTTTGTACTAAATAGGATGTTGCCAAGCAATGGGAGTTCTTATTATGTTTATGCCCACCCTAGTGAGAGCATTGGACCTATGTTGAGTGGGTGTTCAGCTATTTGCATGGGACTTTTAATTATTGCATTTGTGATCATGGGACTGATGATGACAGGGTTTTATTGATGCAGCTTAGGTTGGTTAATTGGATAGCAAGTTATCAACAAGCAACTTTGTGTTCACATTATTTGGAGGTGCAATTAGTTGGATGACTAAGAGGCAACCCGCAATTGCTCTTTTCACTATAGAAGTAGAGTACATAGCTATGACACATGCTTGTAAGAGAGCAATCTAGTTATAGATTGTGTTCAGGTAGTAGCTCTAAGTGTAGAATAGTTACAATCAAGTGTAATAGTTAGAGTGTTATCTGTTTGGTGAAATTAGTTGGATGACTAAGAGGCAACCCACAATTGCTCTTTTCACTATAGAAGTAGAGTACATAGCTATGACACATGCTTGTAAGAGAGCAATCTAGTTATAGAGATTGTGTTCAGGTAGTAGCTCTGAGTGTAGAATAGTTACAATCAAGTGTAATAGTTAGAGTGTTATCTGTTTGGTGAAGAATTTGATGTACCATGCTCATACTAAGCATATTGAACTTTAGTACCACTTTGTTTGCGAGATGGTTGAGGATGAGAGGGTTCAAATAGAGAATATAGCTACTATGGAAAATGTTGCATATTAACTTGCAAAGATAGCGAGCTTAGAGACATTTTTTGGTGCATGGAAGTTATGGGAATTTCACTCTTTTAACACTTTAAAAAATATTCCTCTATTATGTTTTTGCAATGTAAATATCAAGTAGGAGAATGTTAGGATTAAGTGTGTTATTCACCTTAGAAATCCTAAAGTCTATTGTAACTTAATTTTTCGTAGATGGTGAATAATTTATGTATCTCCAATTATCATAGAGTGGAAAAATGGGATATCCATGTGAGGTTAGAGACATAATTCTTTGTGCTTTTATTTTCTAGAGACTTGCAAATATTATTTCAAATGGACATTGATTAGGAACTTACACGGGAAAGGTCAAACTAGTGTAACTCTCTTCTATTCTTAATTAGATTTGATCAATTGGATTAATGTTTTCATTGTGTTTTTTACTCGGTTTCTCAACAAAAATATAACAACGCACAAATTTTTTGAGAAAATAAGAAGTGGAGTCAATCTCAAAGCCATTGGAGTTGTTCAACTATCAATGGGTCTCACAAATCTAAGACATGAGGGTTTCACAAGCAATATCAATGAAAGAGAGAATAAGGAACAAGCAAAGAATGAAGCAATTACATCAATAGATTGAATGATCAATTAGATCCAATGGCCCATGTGTTTTCAAGATTTTGCAAACAAATTTTGAATATGTGAAGACACACAAAGGAAGAAATAGAGCATGTGCAACGTTTAAGTGTCATTCACCATGCACTACTACTCCACTATAATCACTAAGACATGTAGAATCATGTGCTTAGTGGATGCATTATTTCAAATAGGGAAAATTTGAATTGGGCATTATTTTTCAAATATGCCAAACTATAATTATGAAACACCTTTACATGATCATCAAACATTAACCACCTTTCCAAAAACAAGATTTTGTTTTGTTGCTTTTTATAAATTAAAGCTTGTCACTCATTATTAAATTAGATTTTGATTTGTAGACTCGGGTTATCATAGCCTTGTATATAGAACTCTTTCTTATGTTTTTTGAATTGTAATTCATAGAGTAACCTTATTTTATCTTTCTAAAACTCCACAAGCCTTTTATGGTTTGTAATTGTGCAAGTTTTTAAGTATTCAATGTAGGTGTCATGATTTCATCTATCTTTCACTTGTTATTGTCGATGGAACATTATTGTCTATTACATGGTATTAATTATGCTAAAAATAATTTTGTAATTTGGTAGATTGTGTGCAAGATCTCTTTAAAGTACAAGTGTTTAAGTTAGTTATCTTAGCATATCACCTCTTTTCCCTTTCAGTTCATTTTATTTAAAATATTTTCTCCCTTTCCTCAATTGAAGTTACATATGGTTAGGATAAAAAGAACCAACCTACTTCAAGAACTACTTTAATAAGAAATATCCCACATCTACAAAGCTTTCCCTGTTGCCACGAGTTGTGGGTGTAGAATAAGGCTTAGAAACCAAATTGGTCAAACAATTTTAGTGAACAATAAAACCCATATTAGCATTTGTTGGAGTTAAGAATCAAGCTAAGAAAAGCCTTTCAATGAACTTGATCATTTGGTTGATCTCCAATTGTAGAGAATATTAACATATCACCCATCGAGATTTTGAAGAGAGCAAAAATATAAATATAAATAAGAGCTTTGAAGCCATTTGTAAAGTATTTTTTTCACTCCTTTGTGTTGCAATAATTTATTATTTTAGTTTCATTTTCAACAAGCATTTGGAAGTCTTCAAGTCTAAAACTTTGTGCATCCTACTTGATGTATGAATGGCAATGCTTAGCATTACTTTGTATTCTTTGAGTTGTATTTGCATATCATTTCTACAAACATCTAAGTATTATTTGTAAACTTTATTTTAATTAAAAATGTGTTAATTAATGTTGTAAACTTTAGGTTTTGTATTTATTGATATGCAAATTATAAGGTCAACTCTATCTTGGCTTTTAATATGCATATTTTCCCTTTTTGAACTCTCTTCCCCTTTTCTCTTCGTATAGGGGAAGTAGGTCCAAATTTGAAGGTTATTTTTTAAGAATCTTATATTTTGAAGCTTCCTACACTATTAGGACTAATTGCGAGGCATTAAACTAAAGAAATCAAATAGATCATTCAACATTAGAAATAGCACTCAACAATTCATATTGTGAGTCAAAAGACAACCCTCCATGAAGTGCAAGGCAATGTTTTGATTAAAGTAATCGGGAAGGGCCCTAACCCATGAACAAAAGACCATTACAGGTGAACGAAATGAGTTTCACAAGCAGTGAAACAACGAAACCAAACGGGATTTTGAAAGGGCCAGAACCCTTAAAACAAAAGGTAGCCCCACTGCGAACAAAGGACAGAACAACAAAGACTAGACAACGCTAGAACCTGACCTTACATAACAAACACCTTCAACCCGAGGGTGCAAAGTAGAAACAACCTTAGGAAGACCTTTCTTCCTCCTCTGAACAACGGTCCAAGAACACAAAGGGTCTAAGTCCTTAGAATAAGGGGAGAGAGGGGAATTGACATCAGATTCCATAGACAAAGCCAATGCCCGAGAAGAGGGGGAGGCCCCAACACAAGCAACTGGAGAGTTCGAAGACAGAACAGGAGTAGGGAACTCTGAAATGCCCTCACGAGATGGGGCAACCAACAGAAGATCAAAAGATGCATGAGGTATCGGGGGACTTGTAGCAGTCGCGACAGTACTAACAGTGCTCGAAGTAGACAAAGAGGGCTCGTCAGCCGACAAAGGGTCCGATGGAGAATCAGGAGACATGATGGTCAAGTGATCATCTATAGCATTCTTCCACCAGGTGGCCGCACCCTTGCAATGAGAGTGGGGACAAATGGAGGCCAGGTGACTCGTGGCAAAGCAACGTCGACATCTGAATGAGAGGCTCATAATCAAGCAGTTGTGAACACGACCTATCCCCCACCTACAAAACCACCTCCCCATGGACGGGTTTGGAGATGTCAATGTCAACCAAAATGCGGGCAAACATAGAGTGTCCAATGAAAGAGGTAGCATAATCCACCATCAAGAAGCGTCCTATAGCATTTCTAATGTCCTCGAAATAAGAATCTTCCCAGCACTGAAGAGGAAGATTCGAGAGCCTAACCCAGGTTGGCCTGATGTTGAGAGGCTCGGTGAGAGGGTTGAAGGAGCTAAACTAAGGTTTAATAGACAGAGAATGCACACCCCACATTGAAACCCGACCATTTAGCACAATATCCCTCTCCTCAGTGGAATCAAAAGCTGCCACAAAGAAACCCCTGGTGCACGGAAACAACTCAATCTTGCCCTCCACTAAGGGCTTCCAAGACTCCACGACCCAGTTGTGAAGGTCTGACAGGGACGGCCACAGATTGTTAAACCTACAAACAACCTCAATGCGTTGGTAATGGTCCTCGTTCTCTAGGACCTCTTGCCTACACACAACAATGGGAGGAGATAATGCAGAGGGCAAAAAAACCCTAGGAGAGGGGCGTGTAGGCAGTAACCCAACAGAAAAATCCGCTTCAGGAAAGAGGGCCTGGAAGGATCCCCACCCTCCTGAAGAGAAACCAAAAGCAAAGCCAGCACCATTCATTGTCGCACCAGAGGAGGGCACTCCAGAGGAGGCGCCAACAGTGGAAACCGTCTATAGACCAGTCTAAAGAATGTCCTCAACACAAACAGCAATAGGGACGAACTCATAAACCACTAGAGCAATCGGCCAAGCGCCAAGTAGGAGCTTTCCATGTGCGCCATAGCCAATATCGAATGGTGCGAGATCGTCCTCCTCTAGGGCACGCAAACCAGGGGCGATAAATGAGTGACAAGTTTCCATATTCTGAAACCCTAAGTGCAAGGCAATGTTACGTGGGCCAAATTTGACAATTGCATTTTAATATCATCCAAGCCACTATTAAAAGGCAAAGATTAACATGTGGAAGAAAAATCATTCCCTCTTTCACTTCAATTCTTTAACTTTATGACATTGTATGATTATGCATACATATGAAGATAATTAGTTATTATCAAATTCCACAACATTGATCCAGCTAGAGGAAAATAAAACAACCATGCATCTCCCTCAATAATATATCATCTACGGAACAAATAATAAATAAAGTTGTGTTCTAATTTTCTCTCTTCTCTCTATGTTATTATATTATTTATTTCTAATTTCTAAACTAAAGTTTCACATTAACTCGACATATAACACATATAGGCCCTGTCAATTTAGAGTGTTTTCACTTGGACATCTTAGATGATCTTAATCATTGTCATATTGTAGAATTTTGAAGTTTCATTTTTAGATTAATCTTATATTATCTGAATATATTCTTTAAAACTAGAAAAATAAATTTATTAAATTTAAAATGACGACGAAATACCAAGACATCCTATGTGTATGCTACAAGACTACAAGCGACTAACACCTACCTTTGAAAAACCTCTTCCTAAACAATATTGCTTTCTTTATCTAAGTTTAGATTGTATTGAAGACATTCCAAAGGTCATTTAGTTTGCATATAATCTATAATTCTTCCTAATGAACAATCTATTTAGGGCCTTTGTAGATATATTTATTTGTTTCCTTTCATTTTAGAGTTCCTCTTGCTTTGATAAATATGTATATGATAACTTTTACAACACCATTATCAATGGCAATTGATACCCTGCCCAAAACACACGTATAAGTGTCACGGGAGATGTGCAACAATACATCAAAGAAATGCAACGCTAAACAAGGCATTACTTAATCCCTCTCATTTTTTAATAATTTATGCACATTCTATGGGCTCCTTACTATACAATGGATGAATGGGATCAATAGCATCATTAAATAAGAAGCTACTAATTCAAACAAAATTTGCACCAAATATTTATGATAACAAGGATAAAACAAATGTTGCATTAATTATCAACATAATTATGTTCGTCATCCAATTATTAACTCTAGGACAAACAAAACAACTCTTTCACAAATTTGACAATACCATCATTGAAGTTTTAAGGTTCTTAATACTATTAAACAACAAACAACAGTGACCCAAATCATGAGTCATAAGTATCGACATGTCAAAAGCATTCCATCCAAGTCGATCTTGGTGAGAGCACATATACTACGCATAAGAGTAAAAAACCGACTCAGTTATAAAAAATTCCAACAAAACAATCATTGTTTTTAACTTGAAGACTTTCTATTGCACCACAAAGTATTTTACAAGTACCAGAGAATTTTTTTTTAATTTATAAAGTCTAATACCAACCATAGAAACAAACTGCATCAATTTCAATTCCAAATTCCATAAGAGCTACTTCATAAGTTTTCTTCTTATATTATATGTAATTGCATAGATTTAAGCAAATATGGAACTTTATAAGAAGATAAGTAGGTAATCCATTATTTGTATGCCCAACGTTGAAGCTAAAGATATAATTGCCCTCCAAACAAGAAGTCAAAGGATTAATAAAAACGTAAAGATGAGCCTCATTCAAAAGAGGACCTACAACCAGTCTTGCATCATTAAAACAGAAAACCCAATTCCATTGAGAACCAACGTTTTTAAAACTTTGCATCATTTTGTAGAATAAAAGATGGTCAAAAGAAGTGAAGCTTAAATTGTGTAGTGCATAAAATGAAAACAATGAAATCAGCATTTTAAATTAATCTTGGTTTAGATAAATTTATAATATGCCAAAATTAAATGATAAAAGTGTTAAGAGTTGGCTATGATTGGAGCCACCCAGGATCTAGGACTTCATCAAAGCACAAGAGAGATCAAATGAGAGAATAATGCTATTCTATCAATGAATGCAAAGGATTATAAGATTACAAGTGATTACATTGGATTACAATACATGAAGAGATCCTTGCTTATAAAGGCAAGGTGAGAGATAGAAAGGTGGAGTGGAAAGTGGAGATATTCCTACAACATGTGACAATTAAAGGATGATAACTAATTGCACATGTGGAGGATAAGACAACTCACTCCAACTATCAACAACTCAACACACAACTAGACTCAACTAGAAACACCTAGAAGACTCACTAAGTCAACTTAACATGTGTGAATTATGTGTGATGTGTGAATATTATTTAACTAATAAATAATTCAATAAGATGAATTATCCACACAAGGGTAAACCGATTAGGTGATAACCCTGTTCACACCAACACCCCCCTTAAGTGCAACTTAGGGAGTAGCTGACTAAAGCAAGATGGAATGATGGATGATGGGTCCCGCTTACTAGGCCATGTTAGGTACCCATGTACAATAAATCTCGAGAAAAGAAAAGGAGAAAACCTCATGGGAAAAAACTCCTCTCCATAAGTGAGAATGCATGAAAAAATGAAAGTGAAAGAAGAAGTGATAGTAGAAGGACTCAACATGACCCCCCAAGGACAACTTCTATGACATATGTACAATCAAATACCCCCCATAGGAGAGCAAGTGTGAGGCTATAGGTCCCCCCCACAATGAAGTAGCTCATGTGCCAATGGTGAATGCTTGAAGATGAACGCTGGCAAGTGTCATGTACTTGCAAACAACATTCCTCCCCTTAGGAAGAAACCAATCCAAAGGCTGATGTAGAAGAAACTCCATCTCAAGGTATGAGGGAAAAAGCCTCATGATGGATGCCTCTGAAGACTGCTCAAGTGTCCACATGTCAAAATCAAAGAATGGCACTATGCAATGAGGTGTGACCAATCCAAAATCCTGGGTAGACTCATTAAGAACAACCTCCAAAGACAAAGTAGATGGAATAACAATTGTGCTGTAACTGTCATCAAAGAGGAGAGATATGCCTTCAAGTGTGTCCTCCAAATCTGCAATATGAGACTCACAAAACAAGTCTGATATACCTGCCAAGAAAGTATCCCACAAAGCTATGTCTGAAAGACTGGAAATATCCTGCTCAACTGAAGTAGATGAAACCATGTTGATGTTGATCTCTGAAGAAGCAGGAGGTTGAGGTGATGGAAGCTCAGCACTAGTCTCATGAACCAAAGTGGGTGAAAGTAGAGTAAGGTTCAAGTGACCAAACTTCTCCTTAGAAACCTGATTCACACTTGATGCATGAGTGTGAATATCCATCAATGGATCTACATCATCAGAAGAAACAAAATGGGAGAAAGTATACAAGCGAGATGCATGATCAGCCATCCCAACAGCAATGATATCTCTGCTCTCCAAGTCGCGTATGATCACTGAATCAGGAGTGAACTCAACTGTCTTGCCTACACCACAATGAGTAATCTAGTAGATGGAAAGGAGATTGGTTGACAAGGAAGGTACTGATAGGGAGGACTCTAGGCTGCCTGCTCTGCATCCTGTAGGTGTATAAGACTGTTGACAACACTAGCCTTCCTACCAATTCAAAGTGCTAAAAGACATACTCCTTGCAGAGATGGAAAACTCTACTTCTCTACTTGGTGTGGGACACATACATTGTCCTCACTGCTTCCCAGATACTGCCTCAATGGCACATAACTTTCTGAGCCCGTTGCCCACCCTTCTCACTCTGTTCAAGGGTCTGGACTGCTTGGTGCTCACTTTCTTTCTCTCTACTTTTCCACCCCTGCAAATCTATTTACCCTACTTGTCTATCTAGCCTGACTCCTCACTGAGCTCGCCTAGAACAAGCATGCATTTCCTCTAGCCGGCAATCCGACCACCACACAAAAGAAAACAAACAAAAAGCATGGCTCTGCAAGATGGCCTCCATACTGTACAATGGAACTTGAGGCATCATCAATACAGAGTCATGGTTTGCAAAAGAGAACAAAACTATAGAAACAGAAAGGACTAATCTACTTCAGAATAGTAAACTGAAAACAGAAAAGAAATACTCAAATGATCGAACTACTGAATTTGATTCTTATTCCAAAAATTGCCTTTACATCAGAATGCTTCTCAAATTGAAATCTTTTTCTCGTTTCTTCTGCTCCACACCTCATACAGAAAGAATGCTGCATTTTATAAGTATTCCATGTCCGTTACAGGACGGTTCCAATTCCAGAATGGTTGGTATTCCAACTGTCGATTCAGCTTTGTGCTATCGGCAAGATAACATAGATGTCTCATCGAAGCATGCTTATGCTTTCCCATCGGCAAGATAGATTCTTTGTCACACCGATCATATTCTTCCCCTGTCGATATGCATTCTATTGACTTTCGCATTCAAGAGAACTTTTAGTCCCACATGCACCCGTTCAAGTCGGCCACTATGGTTTATATATCCGTCGGCTTAGTAAACTCCTGTTGGCACTTTTGCCGCCGACGACCCCTGTCTACCCCCATCGGCACAACCCAAACTATCAGCCAACATTCAACCATGAACTTCGATAGTCCCTTGTCTCACCGATACCAAGTTTTCACCCTCCGTCGGCGTGACCACTGTGCATCGGCCTAAAGCCTTAAAACTACGCCGATAGAAGTCCTTGCACCGACGTCCAACTCCATCGGAGTAACACATAGCTGTCGGAGTGACTTTCCCAGCCATCGCCGATAGCAAGCCTCATACCGATGACAAGCCTCGGCAACACTTCATCGGACAGACAATTAATATCGGAGTGACACCCACATCCTTCACCGATAGTGATTCTCATGCCGATGGCCTTCACCAACCTTTACCACTCCATCGGGGTAACACCAAGCGATCGGAGACACAACCACAGGCTTCGCCGATGACCACCCTCATGCCAATGGACATCACACATCGGTAAGACCTTCATCCGTCAACCTACGATCAAATCCTCAGCCCGATACTTATACTCACGCCGATGACCCACTTTGGATAAGCAAAAACTTCTTCCCGCCAAGGCTTATCACACCAAAATGCAATTATAAGAAAATTTCACATCACACCAAAAATGTGCAGTATATACATGGGCTCCGAGCCCTTGGTGCTCCTGCACCATACTCCCCCTATGCGGAAGAAGTCAAGTCACCTCCGGTGACAATGAGGCAAAATCAATGCCCCTCTTTTTAAATTCTGACTCTGCAACCCAGGTAGCTTCTGCTTCAGGCAACTGCTTCCATTTGATCAAATGCTCCATGTAGACACCATGTCTGGTTTGCTTCTGTACTCTTGAATCCAGTATTCTCTCTGCCTGCAGTTTGGGTTTTAATGGCAAAGTCACATCTTTTGTTGTCTGTTCCTTCTCTGAAATGGATCCATCTGCTGCTGACTGAGGACCCCTGTATTGCACCAGGTCTTGGACATTAAACACTGGTGAGATTGCCAAATCTTTTGGCAATTCAATTCTGTATGCATTATTTCCATACTTGTTCAGGATTCTGCAAGGACCAATTCTCCTCATCTGCAGTTTGGTTGGCATTCCTTTTTGCATTCTGGCTTTGTTCAAGTGCACCATAACCAGATCACCAACCTCAAACTGAATATCCCTTCTGTGGGCATCTACTCTGTCCTTGATCTTCTGTGTGTTCTCTGTCAAGGTTTTCTTCACCTGCTCATGCACTTCTTTCATGGATTGTGCAAAATCCTCTGCATGTCCACTTCTGTTCTCCATGTTTCCCATAATTCTGAGCTCACATATACCTCTGGGATGCATTCCATAGACTATTTCGAATGGACTCTTACCAGTAGTCCTATTCACACTATCATTATAGGCAAATTCTGCCTGATGAATGACAAGATCCCAACTCTGTCCATATTCTTTGGTTATACACCTTAACAGGTTGCCCAATGTCCTGTTCACCACCTCTGTCTGACCATCTGTCTGTGGGTGATATGCTGAACTGAAAGACAAATTTGTTCCCAATCTCTGCCACAATGTTTTCCAGAAATGCCCCATGAATTTAGCATCTCTGTCAGACACAATGCTTGCTGGAAGTCCATGAATTCTGATCACTTCTCTGAAAAACAAGTGTGCTATATGACTGGCATCATGAGTCACTTTACAGGGAATGAAATGGCTCATCTTGCTAAACCTGTCCACTACTACATATATGCTATCATAACCAGTCTTAGTCTTAGGCAAACCAACTACAAAATCCATGCTTACACATTCCCATGGCCTGGAAGGAATGGGTAAGGGTTGGTACAGTCCTGCATTAGAAGTGGTTCCCTTGGCCTTCTGACATATGGTACACTACTCTACATACCTTCTGATGTCTCTGTGCATCCTTGGCCAATGATAGAACCTTTGGACTAGCTCCAGTGTCTTGTTCAGACCAAAATGGCCGCTCAGACTGCCATTATGCTTCTCCTATATGAGATTTTCTCTCATAGATCCTCTTGGCACACATAATTGTCCACCTTTGAATAGCAATCCCTGCTATAAGGTGAAATCTGCAAATTCACTGTGAAAGTGATTCTCAAAATCTTGACATACCTTGTATGCCTCAGCAAAATCTTCATCATCTTAGTAAAGATTCTTGAAATCTTCAATCCCAATGCTCTTCAATTGCACTTCCTGCACTGTGAGCAATCTTCTGCTCAAAGCATCTGCAACTCTGTTCAGCTGCCCCTTCTTATGCTTAATTGTAAAGGTATAAGACTGCAGGTACTCCATCCATTTGATATGCCTGCTGCTTAACTTATCCTGTGAGTTCAGAAAACTCAGAGCTTGGTTATCTGTGTAGACCACAAATTCTTTAGGTAGGAGATAATGTCTCCACTTCCTCAATGCTTGGACTAGAGCATACAACTCTAAGTCATATGAAGAGTACTTACTCTTTGCTTCATTCAGCCTCTCACTGAAAAAGGCTACAGGTCTGTTTTCCTGATTTAGCACTGCTCCTACAGCTATATTACTTGCATCACATTCAATAGTAAATAGCTTATCAAAACTAGGCAACAACAAAATAGGTTGTGTTGCTACCTCTTTCTTCAACCTTTCAAAACTTCTATCTGCAGCTGGTGTCCATCTGAATTTTGCTTTCATTCCACCCTTAATTGTATCCAACATAGGTGCACATATTCCACTGAAATTTCTGATAAACTTTCTGTAAAACTGGGCTAAGCCATGAAAACTTCTCACCTCTGTGGCTGCTCTGGGAGTAGGCCAGCTCAATATGGCTTCTACTTTGGACTTGTCCATCTTCAACTCTCCCTGGGACACCACAAAACCAAGGTATACCAATTCCTGCTTCATGAATTCACACTTCTCCAGATTGATGGTTAGTTGTTCATCATGTAATTTTTGCAAAACAGTATTTACATGTTCTAGATGTTCTTCCTTGGTCTGACTAAAAATTAGAATATCATCTAGAAAAACAACAACAAATTTACCAATGTAATCCTTTAGGACTTCATTCATGAGTCTCATAAAGGTGTTGGGTGCATTTGATAGACCAAATGGCATAACAAGCCATTCATACAGTCCTTCTGTGGTCTTGAAGGCTATCTTCCACTCGTCACCTTCCTTGATTCTTATTTGGTGGTAACCACTCTTCAGGTCTATCTTGGTGAAATACTTTGCTTTTCCAATACAGTCCATGAGATCTTCAATTCTGGGAATTGGGAATCTATACCTTATAGTTATCTTGTTTATGGCTCTGGCATCTGTACACAATCTCCATGATCCTCCTTTCTTGGGTGCCAACACTGTGGGCACTGCACAAGGACTAATACTCTTCCTGATCAATCCTTGATCTAGCAATTCCTGCACCTGCCTGAAAATCTCTTTGTGCTGATCTGGAGTCATCTTGTAAGGTGCCTTGTTTGGCAAAGATGCTCCTGGAATCAGGTCTATCTGATGGCTTATTGCTCTCTGTGGAGGCAATGTGGTTGGTGTACCATCACTGATTATGCCTTTATACTTCTCCAATATAGGCTGCACTTCTTTGGGAATCTCTGTCTTCTTACCCTGCTGTCCTTCTTTTGGTTTCACTATGATGGCATAACCAATACCATCTTCCTTAAGAGTATTCAGAAACTCTTTTCCACTCACAACCAAGATATTAGGACTCTTTGTCTGAACTGCATCTTCATCCTCCAATGACTAAATCTTATAGGTGACACCATCCTTCTGAAAAGAATAGGCATTCTTCTCACCATCATGTACTGCTTTTCGGTCATACTGCCATGGTCTGCCCAATAAGAGATGGCATGCATCCATGGGTAGTATATCACATAATACCTTATCCTTGTAGCCACCTATACTAAACTCTACCCAACTTTGTTCATTTACTACCACATGTTGACCCTTATTCAACCATGTGACTCTATATGGGTTTTCATGAGTAATTCTTTTCAAATTCAATTTCTTAACTGCCTCATCAGAAATAATATTATCAGTGGATCCTGAGTCTATGATAATTTTACATACCTTATTCAAAATCTTGCACTTGATTCTGAATAGTGCTCTCCTCTGGCTTGGTTCAGACTTTACTGGTTCCTTCATCAAAGTTCTCCTTATCATCAGATTCTCTCCATCTTCTGAGTTCAGATTGACCTCAGGTGACTGGCTGCTGGATGCATTATCTTGGACATAGTGATTTCTCTTATCACCTCCTTGAGAAGAGGATGTGGCCTTTTCTGGACACCTATATGCTGGATGACCTAGATTGCCACAGTTGTAACACTTCATGTTGGTGAAATAGGATCCTCTGCCTGATCCTCCTGACCTTCCTCTGTTAGACCCTCTTCCTCTGTGGTTTCCTCTACCACTTGACTCCCCACTCTGCTCTGTGAGTTTGGATTCTGCTTGGGATCTATTATCAGTATTTCTTCCACCAAAACCTCCTCTGTGTCCTCTGTTATCTCTGCCTCTTCCTCTTCCTCTACTATTTGAGTCTTGTTTCCTCTTATTCTTTTCCTCTACCTTCAGTGCCAGCTGATAGCATTTTTGCACTGTTGTAGGACACAACAAACTGATTTCTTCTTGTATATTCCACTTCAGACCGTTAAGGTACCTTGCTACCTTTATGTTTTCATCCTCCATTACTTTGGATCTTAAGCATAGCTTTTGGAATTCTTCAGTGTATGCACTGACATCTAATTCCTTCTGTCTCAGATTCTGTCTCTTCCTGTGCAGCTGTATTTCATAATCTTCTGGCATATATGCTTCTTTAATTTTCGCTACCATTCCCTTCCAAGTAGCTATGGGCTTCTTATCTTCTTTTGCTCTTTCAGTCTGCACAAATTTCCACCAGGTTAAGGCAGCTCCCCTGAGTCTGGATTTGGCCACCTTTACTTTCTGTGCCTCGCTTACACCATCACATTCAAAGTGATTTTCAAGTCCTTCTATCCACTCCATGACCAAATCTGGGTCCATTTTCCCACTGAAAAGTGGTACTCCTTCCAATGTTTTACCACTCATTGCTTTCAAAGCTTTCAAGAATGGTTCTTCTTCCAATTTAGGATCAGCTGTGGGCTCTTCATCTTCTACAGATACACCTTTTCCCTTATCCTCAGAATTTTTAACTCTCTGGCTGACTTCTTCAGTCTTTTGCAACATTACACCTAGCTTACTCTCCATTTCTGCTAGTCTTTCTTGTAGGAGTCTATTCTCCTCTTCTTGATCTTCAACCTTCTTTGCTAACTCTGCATTAGTCACCATTTTCTTGGATGAACTAACAGACTCACTTGAACTCGGTGATGACATACAACTCTTCTATTCCTATCTAGGAATAACCCAAATCTTACCTCTCTGATACCAATTTGATAGGGAGGACTCTAGGGTGCCTGCTCTGCATCCTGTAGGTGTACAAGACTGTTGACAACACTAGCCTTCCTACCAATTCAAAGTGCTAAAAGACATACTCCTTGCAGAGATGGAAAACTCTACTTCTCTGCTTGGTGTGGGACACATACATTGTCCTCACTGCTTCCCAGATACTGCCTCAATGGCACATAACTTTCTGAGCCCGTTGCCCACCCTTCTCACTCTGTTCAAGGGTCTGGACTGCTTGGTGCTCACTTTCTTTCTCTCTACTTTTCCACCCCTGCAAATCTATTTACCCTACTTGTCTATCTAGCCGGACTCCTCACTGAGCTCGCCTAGAACAAGCATGCATTTCCTCTAGCCGGCAATCCGACCACCACACAAAAGAAAACAAACAAAAAGCATGGCTCTGCAAGATGGCCTCCATACTTTACAATGGAACTTGAGGCATCATCAATACAGAGTCATGGTTTGCAAAAGAGAACAAAACTATAGAAATAGAAAGGACTAATCTACTTCAGAATAGTAAACTGAAAACAGAAAAGAAATACTCAAATGATCAAACTACTGAATTTGATTCTTATTCCAAAAGTTGCCTTTACATCAGAATGCTTCTCAAATTGAAATCTTTTTCTCGTTTCTTCTGCTCCACACCTCATACAGAAAGAATGCTACATTTTATAAGTATTCCATGTCCGTTACAGGACGGTTCCAATTCCAGAATGGTTGGTATTCCAACTGTCGATTCAGCTTTGTGCTATCGGCAAGATAACACAGATGTCTCATCGAAACATGCTTATGCTTTCCCATCGGCAAGACAGATTCTTTGTCACACCGATCATATTCTTCCCCTGTCGATATGCATTCTATTGACTTTCGCATTCATGAGAACTTTTAGTCCCACATGCACCCGTTCAAGTCGGCCACTATGGTTTATATATCCGTCGGCTTAGTAAACTCCTGTCGGCACTTTTGCCGCCGACGACCCCTGTCTACCCCCATCGGCACAACCCAAACTATCGGCCAACATTCAACCATGAACTCCGATAGTCCCTTGTCTCACCGATACCAAGTTTTCACCCTCCGTCGGCGTGACCACTGTGCATCGGCCTAAAGCCTTAAAACTACGCCGATAGAAGTCCTTGCACCGACGTCCAACTCCATCGGAGTAACACATAGCTGTCGGAGTGACTTTCCCAGCCATCGCCGATAGCAAGCCTCATACCGATGACAAGCCTCGGCAACACCTCATCGGACAGACAATTAATATCGGAGTGACACCCACATCCTTCACCGATAGTGATTCTCATGCCGATGGCCTTCACCAACCTTTACCACTCCATCGGGGTAACACCAAGCGATCGGAGACACAACCACAGGCTTCGCCGATGACCACCCTCATGCCGATGGACATCACACATCGGTAAGACCTTCATCCGTCGGCCTACGATCAAATCCTCAGCCCGATACTTATACTCACGCCGATGACCCACTTTGGATAAGCAAAAACTTCTTCCCGCCAAGGCTTATCACGCCAAAATGCAATTATAAGAAAATTTCACATCACACCAAAAATGTGCAGTATATACATGGGCTCTGAGCCCTTGGTGCTCCTGCACCAGGTACACACAACACATTGTTGAATGTACACTCACCAATATCAATAGTCCCTTTACCAATTGCATGCATGTATTTTTACCCATCAAAATAGGTGAAGTACATGACTCAAATGAAGAGAACATCCCCTGTGAAGATGCCATATGATGAGAAGCTCCAGAATCAAGAAGCCATCTCTCCGACTGTAGACTTGTAGACGCAAAGAGTGCCTATCCTTTTCCTTTGATTGTCCCATTTACAATGCCTGATGTCCCTCTCTGTGTAGATGATGATGGCGTCGAAGAAAAGGATGTACTAGGTGATGATGATGGCATTTTGATATTGTGCTTTTGAATAGTGTGAGTCAACTCATCAATTTTCTTCTCATAACACTTATGCTCATCATGTCCTAATTTCTTGCAATATGCACACTTTGGTCTCTCCTTCTTAGATGATTCCTCCTTGGGAGAGGATGAGGACTTAGGTGATTTGATTGATTCCTTTGCTTGCTCATTGTTCTTGAAATCCTTATTTTTTTGTTTCTTGCCTTTGCTAGTTGAAGCCTTTTGTTCCTTTGGACCTTGACCAACAAGAAGTGCTTGAGATCTAGGAGACTTCAATGTGCCCATTTGTACTAACTTAGCTTGCTCCCTTGTGAGTGATGCAACAAACTCATCAAGTGAAGGCATTGTGAAAGCTTTCCCAAGTGCATCCATAGTAGCATAAAAGGTAGAAACACAAACTGAATAGTCAGGACCAAGCTTGGCAAGGATTGAAAGAATCAATTGAGTGTCCTCTTTCTCAATTCCACATTGTTTGAGCTGCAATCTAAGTGATTTTAGTTTTGTGAAGAAGTCTTGGATGCTTGCAAAATCAGTTGGATTCAAACCAATTAGTTCATTCTCCAATTTGAAACCTCTCATAGTATCTTGTTTACCAAAAAGATTTTCTAAGGTAGTCCACACTTCACTAGGTGTTGTACAAGATTCAATATGAAAAAGAAGATCAGGAGAGAGACAAGCATAGTGTTCCATAGGCTTGATCACATCGATTATACCACTTTCTCTTTTCTGCAGCTGTAGTTGGTTCAATTTTTGTACCCATTGTTACTCTATGAATTTTCAAATTTCTTAAACGAATCTCCATTTTAGTTTTCCACTCATGATAGTTATATGGTGTGAGTAGAGGAAGTTTGTGTGAATCCATAATGCAAGAGTACAAAAAAGAACACAAGTACAACCCCTATTACTCAATCAAAGAAATCACCCCCCAAAAAAGAATGATTGTGGCACTTTATACTTAGTGCGATTTACAATTATTCTCAGGGGACCAAAATTGGGAAAGCATCAAAATCTCTTAAAACTGAGATTCAAAGGAGATTACAATAACTCACAATGATTTGCCATAGCAAACAAATCCCTTCAAAACAAGTTTCACTTTCTCAAGTGTCAAAATGCCCAAGTTATCACTCAAAAGCCAAAAAATCGACAAATGGAATAAAATGAACCTGAAGTAGAAGTTGAGAAAAGTGCACGGATGGATTTGAAGAGCTCATGAATACCTTTCTGATGCTGCAAGAATTGCGAAAATCAGAGATTGTGGTAGAAAGTTGAGCTCGGAAGCCGAAAACAAAGATCTGTCTTCAAACTGATGTAGCAGTCACCTGCAGCAGAATTTCAGAAAACTATTGACACCACTGCAAAGTGCTCTCTGTTAGTTTTCCGAAGATATCTCGTTTGCCCAATTTCACCTCTGTGGGCAAAAGTTATGCAAAAAAGAAAAAAAAAACCCCTATTTAGGGCTTTGAGGGGCAAAAATGGCCCCTTGGTGATGACGCAGTGCTGACGTTAGCAGAGATTTGCCGGAATATGCTCAATACCCGCTAGAATATTCTCTGCGATACCTGAAGGATAACGTCACTTGCTGTAAGGTGACATCATCAGGTTGAAAAAAGTTTGTCGGTTTTTGTCCAAATACCCCAGAATATTTCAATACCACCGTTTTTTTGTGACTGAAACCGCTTTATTATCCCGAAACCGCCCTCCACTATTCTTTTACCAGAAAACCACGAAAGGTAATGTGAAACCAAACCACCTGTATGGTTATAGGTTGGCACTAGTTTACCTCTGGTGGTTTTAGGTTTACCGCTGGCGGTTATAGACTGCTGACCGCAGATGGTTTTAGACTGCAATTATCGGTCGCATCTAAGAGTCCGACGGTAATAGCACAGACTGTCGGTGGCAGGTTTGTGGGTAGAAACAACCAACGATGTAATATGTGGCCGCTTAGAAAATCTTCTGGCTTGAAATTTAGAATGGTGTAAAACAAATTCAAGCAATGCTCACATATGAAAGGCCACGATGTCTTAATCACCGGGTATGTGAGTTGATTTCACCGGCTATTGAATGTTTGGAGATTGCTGTCGAATGCCTTTAACCGCCTGTGAATGGATTTCTTTTAACCGTTGGGAGATTTTATGGTCTACGCCATTAGAGACATCCGACGCCGATGATTTTAATGTCGACCGTTGCCTCAAACTGCCTGGGAGATTCAAGGAATATGCTGATGGGAAACAATCGACGAGTTTTTGAAAAATTTTCGGTGTGATTTCCAATCACGTGAATGCCCGCTGCTGCTACGGATTTGCAGTCGCCGGGAGGATTTGGGAGATAAGACCGCCGGGATGCCACCACTGATGTTTGTTGATTTAAAAAAATGCTAGTTTGAGTGTAGATCTGGCCGTCGATGAAGGTTTGATACTGTCGGGGAAATTGATATGTCCACCGATCAGTATGCAAACTGCGAAGAGTACGTCTGAGTGTATGGAAACCTAGAAGAAGGCCGTAGATTCTGTTGGGCTTGTTTTAACGACCACCAATTAGAATAGGCGTCGCCGGCGTGAATGGAAACCGCTGCTGGGCCCGCACCAATGGTGCCCAGTGCCACGTGGCACCTCAATACTGACACTGTACCCTGCAGGTTTGCAGATACCCTACAAACAAGGTCCTCTGTACAGAAAACCTTCGCAGAAATAAAAATTAACCCGCAAATAATAAATCAAACCTGCATATGATGCATTTACGAGACGATCAAAAGACGAAGATTCTCACTTGCACAAGGATGACACCAAAGATTCCAAGAATATGCTCTGTCGTCCCTACGACGGAGTGTGGGGCAAAAAAAATTGCTTTTTGCGATAGTAACGGATTTCGGCGTTTGGATAGTCAATCCTTACTAATTTGGCCAGTCTGGATGCAATCGCAGTGTCCGATTTGGGCCAAACTACTCTAAAATTGTTGGTACCTCCCGAATCACGCCAAGGAGCCCCAAATTGAAACCCTCGTCAATTTTGCCTCAGATGTCCGATTTAGACAAAACAAAAGGCAATCTTGACTATTTTGGCTGCTCTGGATGCAATGGTGAAGTCTGATTTACAACAACACACACCGAAATGCACCTGCAATACAAGGGCAAGAAGGGGAAACCCTCACAAAACTGGTATTTCTATCAAGTTTTTCTGATTCTCCAGGTCATCATTCGATGCAAGAGAAGAGCATACTCAACTATCAAGATCCACTGTGAATTGCACTTAAGATCTCTCAAAAAATGACTAACACAAAGTTATTCTTCCTAGAGCTCTGATACCATGTTAGAGTTGGCTATGATTGGAGCCACCCAGGATCTAGGACTTCATCAAAGCACAAGAGAAATCAAATGAGAGAATAATGCTATTCTATCAATGAATGCAAAAGATTACAAGATTACAAGTGATTACATTGGATTACAATACATGAAGAGAGCCTTGCTTATAAAGGCAAGGTGAGAGATAGAAAGGTGGAGTGGAAAGTGGAGATATTCCTACAACATGTAACAATTAGAGGATGATAACTAATTGCACATGTGGAGAATAAGACAACTCACTCCAACTATCAACAACTCAACACACAACTAGACTCAACTAGAAACACCTAGAAGACTCACTAAGTCAACTTAACATGTGTGAATTATGTGTGATGTGTGAATATTATTTAACTAGTAAATAGTTAAATAAGATGAATTATCCACACAAAGGTAAACCGGTTAGGTGATAACCCTGTTCACACCAACAAAATGACATGATTTGGAATTGTCTTATCTTCTGACTACATAAGTGAACCTGACTGGGTATATATGTTCATGTATTCTCTCTTTTACATGGATGTCTTTATTGTCAATGCACTTTTGCTGCCATACTGTTATTTTGTAAACAATTTATTTTCTCAAAACCAATATAAGGTATTAAATCAGATATTAGACAAAGGATATAGAATATTACATGTCCATAGGGGATATCAAGCTATGGACTAATGGAAACTTGGCCTCTTAAATCAAATAGCTCAAATACCTTCTCTTCTTCAGGGTTGATTCCCCAATCTGGCTGATCCTTCTCTAGTTTCTTGGAATACCTGTGTTCCCCTACAAATATAAGATAAAACCCCACAAAGCCAATGCCAAAGCAATTCATTTCTCCCAGCAAAATTTTCATTATATAAAGTACTGCTAACATTTGGTTGATGAGGATATCAACACCTATAATTTAATCACTTGATAGAGAATACATTGGAAGAATGGCATGAAACATCTCAAAGAAGAAAACCTGGCATTAGATTGCCTTCCATACAAGTACACTAATTAATCACATTAGAAGTTTTGGCCTTAATTAGAATAGCCTCAAAAGCCTGTTGTACAAAAAGCACTGCATAAAAGGACCGAGTTGCATCTCCATACCCAGAGTATAATTTTTTTTGCCACATAGCTTTCGTTATCTGAGGGCAGCTGCACCCTGGGTCACAACAAACCACAATTCAGGTTTGCATTTTTTACTTATTAGGCCTGTCAATCTTGGTACTGAAAGAAAACATAATCACACCAAAAGTGAGTAAAATTAGAGACCTGATAGAATAAGGGGTGATTTTCTAACAGAGTACCAGATCAGCACATACTGCATTGCAGCTGAGCTGAGTGGAAATCAATGAAGCTAAAGTCGAGAGAGGCAGATATTGGAGGCCCACAGCATAAATAAAATCATCCAAGCCTGTGAGGATATCTATTCTAATTGAGGCAAGGAAAAGCCTGGGCATAACATACGGTTCTATAGGTAGCCTTGCTTCTTGTTAAATGATGCTCAAATCCAAACGGTTACAATGAGAATAGGCCACCCTACAGGTTCTAGGAAGGAAGAGAGCCATATACAATTTGTGTTCTTGTAATGAAACTGCAATAACATGGGTTCGGCAGTAGTGCCAATTGATAATGCTGCCAAATTCAACAACACCATCCAAAACTTTTCTTCTCCATTGCTCCCCTCTTGAGTCTTTACCCATCAAAGTTTGAGATTGAGGTACTGAAAGTTACATAGGATAAGGTAGAGGACTCCATACACTGACTTAATATTTTTTTACGGTATAATTTGAAAGATTAAATGATCTCACCATTAAGAAAGACACTGACTAATGCTAAAATTTGATTTATGATTTAACATATTAAGAAAGACACAAATATAGAGGCAAAATATCATTGAAATGCTAAATCTCATGAATGGGATAGAAAATTTAACATAAGATACAATTCCACGAAATACGTTGACCCAACAAGGTAGATCACAGATTAAAATCCAACATGGGCCGCACATTCAAGAATTGATAACTACCCTTGACCAAAGACTGAAAATTGGTCAATGCTTTTGATCAATAAGTGAAGGTAAAAGCCTAAAGGTATTAATGTAATGTTTTAGACTCTAGTTTTATTCAGAATTTGACCTGCAACTAGGCAAGAAATGTGGATGACATAAAAACCTGTAACTGATTAATCCAAAAAAAAAATCATTCCATTAACCCAAGTTCATTAGCGAACATTTTTATTGTAGAACATGTAGTACCTGTTTCTGATAGGCTTCCTACAAAATTTCCATGTGAAAACATATGTCAATGATTGAAACATTTTTGGAGATTTCTTTGTCTCCATCCAACCTGTATCAAAGCATTTCAAGATCATTCCAATTCATTTGTAAACCTTCATTCTCATTTCTGAGTTTATCATGTTATCTAACAAGAACATAAAGGTGTAAGAGAAATTTTCCTAGAGTAGGGTTTATTAATGAATTTCAAAGAGTTGTTCAGAAAATAATTTATAATTCCCCAGGGTTAGTTGCTACCTGCAGATGTACAGATAAGCCATTGCTGGTAGAAACAGAGATACCTGAAAGTGACGACATTTTCTATACAATTCGTTGATTGATATCAAATGCTGAGCTGAATAATTTATTTCATGTACTTATCCATGTTCTTGTGGCATTGAATTTCATGTTATTTATGGATAAAATTGGGTTTTATTATGAGGCCCACACCCTTCCCAAAAATAACTCTTAGCATCTTCTAAGACATCTTCTAAGACAAAAGTGGCCACAGATAGGAAAAGCAAGCAAATCCACAGGTATACATCCACTGTCAAAACACCTAATCAGCCCACAGGCATGAATCCACAGATGCTAGCTACCGTGCACTTCCTGAGGGCTAAAGCTTCAAACCAGAGACCTCCCCATACAAAATTGGGCACAACAACCTATTTCCAGTTACCTACAAACTGTTCTTCCATCTGAAATTCAATCTTACAATTATACGAACCTAGCGCCCCAAAAAGATCAAGAAATAAGCAGTCCATCCTTCAACAACACATCAAGGGCTGTCCAATACTTATTATTCATCTGGAACAATATCATCAGCAACTATTCATTGTCACAACAGGTGCACCCTTGAAATAATCATTATTGGTAGCAGCAATAATAGACCTTTAACTCAACCTAATTAGACAGATCCTCTTTCAACGCATCTTCAACCTTGTTCCATGAGAGGAAGCTGGAAATGGATGCATAAATATCCCACCAAATGCATAAAGACTTGCTAAATTCAAGATACACTGGTATCATACCCTAAAAGTCTGCGTTTCAATAGGGCCATTTGTAAAAAATTTCCAAGCTTCCTGTATAATTCTACATGTTGACAATATGTCTAACAGGGTAGTCACAACTACAACATCTCACAGAATCTGCTTTCCCTTATTTTGATGGATCTCCCTACTATGCTCGAGAACTCCTATTTTGGTAAAAATGAGGAAAGTTCAAGTTATGGTTTGTCTAAATTTCTACATTTACTCGTGTTTTCTGGGAGTTTGAAACTTGGATGTCTGTTTTGGTTTGGATGTGCCTGGTTGTTGAACGACAAACCTACTTGAACAACTAATGGGGCATGCATGCAGCCTATTCTAGAAAGAAGAAGATCAATTCCTCTATTAAATCCACATGTTACATCTGAATCAACTGGATGAATTTAGGCAATCTGCAGCAAGAATTAGATAGAAGTCATCAGTAAAAGTTCGTTGGTATAAACAATTTTCAGTGTACTCTAATCACAGTACTCAAATCCCATGATCACAAATTTTAAAAATAAAATGCATGCATTTTATAAAATTGAGCACTCCTTATTCTGGAGAGACATCACGTTCACGATAGAACTTTTACAAATGTTTCATTTGCTATAAGTTCCAAATTGTTGAAAATTCAGCAATTAAGTTGAATAATTAAGTTGAATTAATTGGCTGAAACGAAAGCAATTGAAATGTTACTTCAAAAATCTTAGCATACCTTACTTGAAGAGCAATAATACATAGAAAACGTAAGTCAATTTTGTTTTAGTGCAGTAGCTTTTGTTAGTAGCCACCAATCTTTCTTCTCATGTGCTCAAATCCTGTGAAGCCAACAAAAATTTCCTCCTATCCTCCTAAAATGGAGTCCCTGCAAAGAGCCAAGTCGAGCCGTATTGCCACCTGTGTGCACAGAGTCCCCTTTCTCTTAGGGACTACAAACATCACTGCAATTCCCTGTAATTTTCAGAATGATTCCTATCAGTTTCGTTTTACTCAAAGCCGTTCTTTGAATATCAGCAACTAATATGTGTGTGATGGTTTCTGTACCGAGTCTTATCAGCTCAAAATCAAAAGATCAAAAGCTCAATAAAAAGAGTTTTTCCTTGAGATCTTTGTGCCACTTGAGACACTAGATATGGCCTTTTCATAAACTCCATACAGTGTCGTGGACTGAGGATGTCCCTTCACAAACTCGTTAAGAAACTTTGCCTCGGGCATCATGACAATCGAAGAAAACTGTTCGGCATTAAAATGCCCTAGCCCATTCAAGGATTTGATTTCTTGCAAAACTAGAAACCTGGGCTTTGTAACCTTTTCCAAATTCTTTTCTAAGAGGCTGGTCAACTTTACCACAGAATTTGCGAGGAGTCCCACGTCATTGATAAGAAACTGCATTGTCTGCCTGACCTTTTCTGTGGCAAAACCGAAAGCCAAGGGCCTTGTACTAAATAATTCCATAGTTTCCTCAGAGGAGAGCCCACACAGTTGAAAATTGTGTATTTTAGACTCTAATGTTTCCAATCGTAAAGCGCCCACGATTCCCAGGACATGTCTGTACATTTTGCTTTGTTTATGGACGCCGATCTTATGAATGAGCTCAAATTGGGCAGGCGTGAAAGAAGAGCATCGCAGGAGGGTCGGTCTCACACATAAAAGCCTGGCGAGTTCCATCTTATGAATACCATGTCCCTCCCAAAATTCAACCGAGGGTTTCAAGGTTTTCACCAGACTATATGTAAGAATTGTGGGGACTCTTAAGACGGCCTTGATGAAGAGATCTTGGGTATGAAATGTACTTCTGAGAAGCGTAATCTTGGGAAGAAGCTCGTGCTCGAGGCTACTGGACAACACCTGTGGTGCGAGCGACAAAACCTTTATCATGTTCTTCCCCTCAATCCCTGACTCTTTCAGTAGTTGGAGCTTAGGTTGTATCACATTTTCTACGCTAACCGTCACAGTCCCGGTCAGATGCACCATCATTTTTGTGATTTGGTCTGGTTTGAAGCCGTTACTTTCCAACATGCAAACAAATTGCTCGACATTTTCCAGGGTTTTGAGTCTCTGCAAACTCGGGTGGGCTTTAAAAATACGTGAGATATCGGCCGGAGAGATGTTACATTTGGTGGTAGCGAACTGAGTAAAAGGGCTTTGCAAATGCGAAATGTCATCGGGAGTGGTAATTTTAGTAGAGAATTTATCGGGAAAAATGTAAGTAAATTTTCCTACCGTGGCTAAAAAAATGAATGAGCGAGAGCAGAGTAAGAGCTTCTTCTTCATCATGGTTGCTGATCGTGCTACCCTGGGGCTATGAGGTATTCGATCCTGTTTCAGGGCTTTGCTGCGAATTAAATGCAAAGAATATCCAATCGAGTATGGGAGGGTTTTTCCGTTTACTAGGGGAGAGGGACCCATAGGGGGTCACCCTAACTTCACCCCTCCCCCTGGGGCACCACGTCATCTGAAATTTAAAAAAAAAATTGCATTTCCCAGCTTGCTGCTGACATGGACTCCCTAAATATTTTGTTTTACAGGTCGGATTGCTTTTTACCACATGGATGACATGTGTTTTTGGTGGGGGCAATTTTCCAGCCCTTTTTTAATGCCGACCAATGACCAAACACATGTAACCTCGGTCGCAAGGACCCGCATCGTAGGTTGTGCTCAGCGTGCTGTGTGGCATGCGAGCATTCCACCACCTTTTCTTCTCACACTCTTGCATTTACACAGTGCCACTCCCTCACTTACTACTCTGCTACCGCATTAACTACTCTTCAATCCGCATTTTGCTAGGTATTGTGTTACCAGATTACACAACTATGGAGCATTCAATGCACCTGTCCTTTCCATTCAACAAACATCGGCACGCCATTATCAACTCTGCTATCCGCATTTGGTCATTGTAGATGGCACTGAAACTATGTCACTTAGGTTTTGTTTTACCTGCTCTTCGCATTGGAGATGGCTCAGCTTTGGCGATGGCTTCACTCAATTCTCCTTCCTCTCGTGGCTTCACTCGTTTCTCCTTCGACCCTGGTAAGGATATTTTATTCTGCTAAGGCAATGATCTTTCTAGCTCGAAAAAAAAGATGATTTATTTGGTTTTTTCGATTTATTTGTTGTATGGTTTATGCATGCAATATCTCAGTTTGTTTTTTTCTATTTGCAATGTCAGTTCTTCCATATATTGTTGTTTGTTGTCATAAATGGAAGGCTCTTTTTGTTTTCTATCTGGTTGTAATCATTAGGCTTCAGTATTCAAATGGGTTTATTGTTTATCCATGGGTATTAACTTTTATTTCATTTTTTATATGGGACTTTTTCCATCAATTGTTGTCTGTGGTTGTAAATGGAAGGTTCTTTTCATTTTCTATCTGGGTGTAGTCATAACAGTTCAGTGTTAAAATGGGGTTATTGTTTGTTTATGGGTATTTGGTTTAGGCATTGAAAATGGCTTGACTTTGGCGATGATTCCGCTTGTTTCTCCTTCGACTCTATTCTTACTCGGCTTCTCGCCCAACTCTGGTAAGGATATCTTATCCCGCTAAGGCAATGATCTTTTTAGCTTGAAAAAAAAGAGGATTTATTTGGTTTTTTCGGGTTTTTTGTCGCATGGTTTATGCATGCAATATCTCGGTTTGGTTTTTTCTGTTTGCAATGGGATTTCTTACATATATTGTTGTGTGTGGTCGTAAATGGAAAGCTATTTTTGTTTTTTGTCCGGTTGTAATCATTAGGCTTCGCTATTCAAATGGGTTTATTGTTTATCCATGGGTATTAACATTTATTTTATTGTTTGATGAGATTTTTTCCATTGATTGTTGTATGTGGTCCTAGATGGAAGGTTCTTTTAATTTTCTATCTAGCTGTAATCATGAGGCTTCGGTTTAAAATGGGGTTATTGTTTGTCCATGGGTATTAAATTATTTTTTATTGTTTGCAATATGATTTTTTCCATCTATTGTTGTCTATAATCGTAAATGGAAGGTTCTTTTGGTTTTCTATCTAATTGTAATCATGAGGGTTCGGTATTAAAATGAGGTTATTGTTTATCCATGGATATTATAATATTTTTCATTGTTTGCAATGGGATTTCTTCCATATATTGTTGTTTGTAATTGTAAATAGAAGGTTCTTATGGTTTTCTGACTATTTGTAATCATGAGGGTTCGGTATTAAAATGGGGTTATTATTTATCCATGGGTATTTAATTATTTTTTATTGCTTGCTTCGGGATTTTTTCCATATATTGTTGTTTGTAATCATAAATGGAGGGTTCTTATGGTTTTCTTAACTGTTTGTAATCATGAGGGTTCGGTATTAAAATGGGGTTATTGTTTATCCATGGATATTCAAATATTTTTTATTGTTTGCAATGGGATTTTTTCCATCTATTGCTATTTGTAATCGTAAATGGAAGGTTCTTATGGTTTTCCGACTGACTGTAATCATGAGGGTTCAATATTGAAATGGGGTTATTGTTTATTCATGGGTATTCAATTATTTTTTATTGTTTGCATTGGGATTTTTTCCATCTATTGTTGTATGTACTTGTAAATGGAAGGTTCTTTTGGATATCTGAGTGGTCATGAGAGTTCTGTATTCAAATGGAGTTATTCTTTATCCATGGCTATTGATTGTTTTTTTTGTTTGCAATGAGTTTTCTTCCATCTTTTGTTGTCTATGGTCGTTAATGGAAGGTTGTTTTGTTTTCTGTGTGGTTGTAATCATGTTGGTTATGTATTTAAATGGGTTTCTTGTTTATCCATGGCTATTATATTTTTTATATTGTTGTGTGTGGTCGTTAATGGAAAGTTCAAAGTTGTTTTCTGGTGGAATGTCTAGTTTAATGCTTAAGGCTTTTTGTTTCTTTAACTTTATACTGCAGAGATTCAAAGGATTCCAAATATCAAAATTAGTGTTCAAGGGTGTTTGTTGTAACACTTTATCTACTTTACGAGTAGTGTTTATCAACACAGCTTAATGGTTGTTTTCTGTGTTTTGAGACACATTTATTGGTTTTAGAAATTGCAAAATTCTGTTCGAGCATCACTGTGACTCTTTAATTTAAGTTACAAAATTTAGTTTACAATTTGTAATTGTAGAATGGATTGCCAGATGTTTTAATGGTTTACAATTTTTTTCTTAGAATTACATTTAGTGTTTAATTTAATATCATATTGAATAGCTTGTAAAAGCATGTTTATTTCAAAATTCAATCTGCGATATGTCCTCTTTTCATAGTGGGTCACCCTAACTTGATCGCTCCACCTGGCGCACCACAGCATCCGAAATTAAACAAAATTCCCTTTGCTACCTAGTTGATGATGTGGACACCCTAAATATTTCGTTACGTTGTTCATGCCCTTGCCCATGGTTTACTCTTTATGTTGTTCATGCCCTTGCTTTAGCAATCTACACCCTCTAGTCACAATCTTCATTCTCCATGCATTATATTTCACAACAAGTGTTTATCATTTTGAATAAATTAACATGATCTACACATACAATTCCTATTGGTTTACTAGTGGATGAGTCTGATCTCCTTTATCTATACACAGACACATTTATATATACATATGTGTGTGTGTATGTATATACACATAAAACCAAAAGAACCTTCCATTTACGACCACAAACAATAAATAGATGGAAAAAATCCCATTGCAAACAACAGAAACCAAACTAAGAAATTTGTCTATATAATCACATTGATATAGCTATTGTCCACTTGATTCTACTAAAATTTCTAGCCTAGGGTAATTTCTATAGTAGAATGACCAATCCCATTATTTCAGACTTGAACCTACCTTTTCAAAAATCAAATTCAAATTTTGGCCAATTGTGCTCCCTTAATTTTCCTACTAAGTACACATTTTTCAAAATTTGACACTATGTCCTAATAGTGAAAGATATTCTTTGATTTATCATCTACACATATCAAATAATTGATTCTCATCCTAGAGCATTCAAGGAGCAAGCAATAGCAAAACACTTGGATAGGGTCAAGTCTGAACTTAGAGGACAAGTCTATAGTCATTGAATCAACTAAGATGTTGGACTAGATTCTAGATAGAGTAAAGATTCTATATCAATTACCAAACCGAGATATTGCATGCATAAACCATAGGATAAAAAAATAGAAAAAAATCCCATTGCAAACAACAAAAACCAAACCGAAATATTTGTCTATATAATCACATTGATATAGCTATTGTCTACTTGATTCCACTAAAATTTCTAGCCTACGGTAATTTCTATAGTAGAAGGATCAATCCCATGATTTCAGACTTGAACCTACCTTTTCAAAAATCAAATTCCAATTTTGGCCAATTGTGCCCCTTAATTTTCCTACTTTGAGCTAACTAGGTACACATTTTACAAAATTTGACACTATGTCCTAGCAGTGAAAGATATTCTTTAATTTGTCATCCACACATATCAAATAATTGATTCTCATCCAAGAGCATTAAGGAGCAAGCAATAGCAAAACACTTGGATAGGGTCAAGTCTGAACTTAGAAGACAAGTCTATAGTCATTGAATCAACTAAGATGTTGGACTAGATTCTAGATAGAGTAAAGATTCTATATCAATTACCAAACCGAGATATTGCATGCATAAACCATACGACAAAAAAATAGAAAAAAATCTCATTGCAAACAATAAAAATATTTTAATACCCATGGATAAACAATAACCCCATTTTAATACTGAACCCTTATGATTACAACCAGTCAGAAAACAAAAAGAACCTTCTATTTATGAGATAAAACACTATCTCACACACACATACATTACATTATGAATGTATATATGCATATGTATTATGTATATATACATCTATGTGATTGTGTGTATTTATGTTTGTACGAATATGTCTATATATATATATATATATATATATATATATATATATATATATATATATATATATATATATATATATATAAACATTACATACTTACCAACATAGATTGACATATGAAGCATCCACCATCGGAGATGTAAGGCACATCAATCAAGCAGTCAAAACAAGAGGACATAAATCAAACAACTATCAAACTTATTACCAATTTCTAATTTTTTAACAAGCATTCAACCAAGTCAATCAGCCTCTCACATTATACCTCTCCATTATTTCCTTTTGTTATACAGTTCCTATCTCATATACTTTTCTACTTAGTTGTTTTACAAACTTAATTGTCCTACAAAACCATGATACTTTGTATGTGTTTAAACCATGTCAGTTGCATTTATGTTTCGTAAATCCTTGTAAATCATTTGTGTATGCCACCTAATATGAATAATAAAATACTAATGAATAAACAAATATGGTGTGTATATTGATTGGTGCCTATTTGTGCTATTTTCAGAAATATTTTGACTATTAATTGAAACAATTAAAAATAATTGCTGGCCCCACTTTGGTGAACTCCTATACTCATGATCTAAATGCATGAAAATCCTATCAACTAGGACTACCTTTTAGTAGAGAACTATTCTACATGAACAAACCATTATACTAAAGAACTGCATTGGGGAGACTTGGTTACCCAAAGGCATTTTGGCTTAAGCTATGTTGCAATCTACATATCAAACTAATTTTTGGATAACTGCAACATAGCTCAACACTAAAACAACTTTAGCATTATATCAAGACTCCCCATCTCAACTATTATATAGGGTCAAAGAAAACTATATGTTAGCATGAATAAGTTGTGAAAAAAATGGCTTCAAAAACCAGATCTAAATGCATGAACATCCTATCAACTAGGACTACATTCTACTAGACAACATGGCTACATGAACAAACCATTTGAATACCTAAAGTTGAACATGAAGAAACTTAAGCTACTATGAGGTGGTAGCATTGGGGAGACTTGGTTACCCAAAGGCATTTTGGGTTAAGCTATGTTGTTGTCTACATATCAAACTGTCGATAACTACAACATAGCTTAACACTAAAAATGCTTTACCATTATCAAGTTTCCAAACAATGTCCAACTTCATACGAGATATCACCAAAGCAGAGCCATCTCCAAAGCCTAAGTGACCATGTTTTGGTGCCATCTGCAACGACCATACGCAATAAGCAGCGTCGGTAGTGGGGTGGCGACATTTAATGAATGGAAAGGACTGGAGCATTGAACACTCTATAGCTTCGAAATGTGGTGGCACAATGCCTAGGGAAATGTGGACTGCAAAGTAGTAAATGAAGCAGCAGAGTAGTGAATGAGGGACTGGTGTTGTGTTAATGTGAGAGTGTGAGAAGTAAAGGTGGTGGAATGCTCGCATGCCACACGACATGCTGAGCACAACATACGATGTGAGTCCCTGCCATCGGGGTTACTTATGTTTGGTCGTTGGTCAGCATTAAAAAGGGTCAGAAAATTGCCCTCGTCAAAAACACGTGTCATCCACGTGGCAAAAAACAACCCGGCCCCATAAAATGAAATATTTAGAGAGTCCACCTCATTGCAGGGATGTTTGAGTATAAATGTATGAGACTCAAATGAAGAAATACCATCTAAAACAGTAAATAATGTGAAGCCAATGTCGACCTTGAAAGTTAGGTTGCACCACTATCATGCCCTCAACATATCATTGCACTCAAACACGTTTTATGTTGACCATTAGATGTTTACAAAATGCAAATCATTGACATATGCCAAACACAAATATGAAATCCCCTTTCATTAATATAAGCCAAAATACAAATCGTGGTATTACAAAATGTAAAAAAAAGCCTCCCTAGGCTACAATTTCAAATTTGTTTGTGTACAAAGATTGGTTGCTCCCAATCTCATTCAAACCATGCTGGAAAAACTAGTCGACTCGATGTGACAGAGCTTCTTGTTGCCTGATTGCTTGACAAATTGCCCGCATGCATGTTCTCCTCCCTTGGTGGTGGACTTAGAGTGATGCTCAAATGGGATGGGCTTAGGGCTAGAAATTGAGTACTGCTCACATGGGATGTGGTTAGAGCTGCAAATGGAGTGTCGTTGACATGGGTTGGGATTAGAGTTGGACGTGGGGTGTTGGTCACATGGGATGGGGTTAGAGTTAGAAGTGCAGTGTTGGTCACATGGGATGCAGTTAGAATTGTAGGATAGATAGGGACATGAATGTTCATCATCTCCCAAAAGAATGCATGATTTTATGGCAAAGAGTTTAGGGGGTTGCTTAAACGCCTTTGTCTCTCTAGATTCTTCGTTGTCATTTCAAGCTCTCTTTCCTTTCTATCCTGCTCCCTTTGAATCCTCTCTTTCTCCTTTTCCTACCTTTGTAAAACTTTTTGTTGTTCTCTTGCTTGTCGTGCAACATCTCTATCTAATTTGGCTTGATCCTTCAATTCCCTTGCAACAAGACGTGATGCTTTTTTGTCTTCAATCTGTTGTCTCTTTCAGAGTTTTATCTCCTCAATTTCTTTCTTCCTTTGCTCTTGCTGCATTAAAAGGTTCATGTAGTTGTCTACTGTTAATAGTTGGGACTATCAGCTCAACTGAATTCTACTATCCTTGCAGTCCTGGGTCTTTCCTTCAGAGTGTGAATGGGTAGTTTGAGGAATTTGTTGATGCATGAATGTACTTGGAAACCCAATGATTGGCTGGAATCTCCATGAATGTTATGTTCAACTTTGTTGCAAACTGCCTCGATATCCTAGCTCAAATATGCAATATCTCCATCATCAACTTCTCCACACTCGAAATAGTAATGTACCATTTTAGGTACATTCAACATGGGCAGTGGAGAGGGGAAGGAAAATATGATGTCTTCTTGCTGGGGATGCAAATCAATTCCCAAATTCATGGCTCCCTCCACTAACCATGATGGCTGACTTGATGGAGACGGAAGGCTAAATCCATCTAGGCTTTGTTCTTGTTGACTTTCAGCCATGTCATCAAGCAATTGACCCCACACCGTAGGTTTAGGTGAATCATGAAAAGTGCTTTGAGTTAAATCCTGCATAGTTTCCTCTCCCACTATGTTTGTTGTTATAGGATGTAAATCAGCATCTACAAGGCCTAATAGCAATGTGTTGGCAACTTCCACTTGTGAAACATCAACCCTGAAAAGACTAAGGATGTTTTGCACTGTAGAAGCATCATTGTGCACACTGAACTAAAAAGTGTTGTTGGTGTGCATGTCCTCTATTAGAGCATCTGGATTGACGGGCCATATACCTGTTCTTTTAAATCCAGTTGTGATGTTTGAAATTGTGAGTGCTTTCTGAAATGACTTGCTGCCCAATTCTGCTCTTTTTATTTCTATGTTCGAAAACCTTGCCAACCACGCTGCTCTTTTCGATTTGAAGTATGATTTAAATGTTAAAAATACACTCACATCCAATGGCTGTAATTTGTGTGAGGTGTGTGCTGGTAGTGTAAGCAAATCAATATCCAAAGACCTGGTTTCTTGGATGGTTGTCATAGCTACATGGCTTCCATGGCCATCAAATATCAATAAGTGCCTAATTGTTAGTGATACACCACCTAGAACTGATCATGCAAAATAATGCAGCCAGTTCATAAACAGCTCTTTAGTCATCCAAGCATGGGGCTGGGTAGCCATGCAAGCACCTGGTTCGCAACCATCAATGTAGTTTTTAAGCTACTTTTTACCTTTGAAAAGATAGAACCATACTATGATCTATTTGATAGCATTAACACAACATAAAATTGTTATCCATTCCTTGCTCTTCGAAATTATGTATTAAACACTTTTGCTACCTCTTTTGGCCAACACTTGCATGGCTCCATTTCCCTAGCCTGAATTCCAGTTTCGTCACAATTCCAAATTCTATGTGGTCCATATGGGTTGGCTTCATACACTTTGGACAATGTGTCATAGAATGCAGCAACAACTGCAGGCCTGAGGTTTAGAGCTCTGTCTCTATCAAGGCCTTCCATTGTCCTCAATGTCAATTCAGGATGACGCCTTTTAAATCTAGTCCACCATGACTTGCCAGGAAGCCCATCCTTAAATAGGTTTGGTCGTGTTTGGCAAATTTTTGTGACTTCTGCTTTGAGATTAATAATCTCCAGCCCATGGCCCATTGTTGGGATTTCTTTACACCATTCCACTATCAAACCCTCTCCAGCTACTATCAAGACTATGGTAGGACCTTTTTTTGATGTTGATGTTAAACCGCCTAACAGGGTGGTGTGGCCTAACTATTAGGATCTACTTGGGCTTGTACGTGATAGGTACAACAATTATGTTTACTCAGGCATGCGTGCAGTGAGGTTGGCAGTGTAAACTCTCTACAACAAGATAACAATGAAGAGCAACAATCAACTTTAATAATATTAATAATATATTTCATAAACAATACAACAATTGATAAGTAGGAGGTTTTTTTTTTCGCAGCATGTCAAATTATGATATTTTATTTTAGGGTTTAACTGCGTAGTTTTTGAGTCAAACACATGACCCATATTTCATGAGTAGTGGTTCACATGAACCCATCTCTCATGTCAATGAATGGTCCACTTAGCACTCATTGCATCTAGGTGATGCACACAGGGGTGAATCATCGGGACTTCCCGGGAGGTCACCCATCCCAGTACTACTCCGACTCAAGCGCGCTTAACCATGGAGTTTCCCCCAAGATCAAGCCCACTTAGCTTGCTACCTACCCCATGGTTAAGCGCGCTTGAGTCGGAGTAGTACTGGGATGGGTGACCTCCCGGGAAGTCCCGATGATTCACCCCTGTGTGCATCACCTAGATGCAATGAGTGCTAAGTGGACCATTCATTGACATGAGAGATGGGTTCATGTGAACCACTACTCATGAAATATGGGTCATGTGTGTGACTCAAAAACTACGCAGTTAAACCCTAAAATAAAATATCATAATACAACAATTGTCATACCATTTTCTTCATATGTGCAATTGTAGTTTGTAACTTCAATTTGTAAGTTCAGTCAGAGAGTTCATAGTGATGCTCTAAACAAAAGATTTGTGATGTTCTATGTTTGATTTGACAATTTGACATTTTGATTTTGTATGTTCTATGTTTGATTTTACAGTTTGACATTGTGATGTTCTATGTTCTATGTTTGATTTTACAATTTGACATTTTGATTTCCTATGTTGTATGTTTGTTTTTACAGTTTGACATTGTGATGTTCTATGTTGTATGTTTGATTTAACAGTTTGACATTTTGATGCAATATGAATATATGAGCACTAGTTAGGTAATTCCATATTAATTGTATAATCTTGTTAACTAAGTGCACAATCTCATCTTCTTTGTGTCAATCATGGATCTTGTCTTGTATAATCTTGTTAACTATAGATAATTTCATTTTCTTCAGTTCATTCTCGCTTTGGCAAGAGTAAACTGAATTTCAAATTAAGATTAACAATCACATCTTCTTGTTTTAACTCTGCACTATCATTTAAGGGGTTTGCATAATAGTTGTGGGTTTGCAAAGTCTACAATGTCATCAGACAAAATGCCTACAAGCTTGTCAAGACCAAAACAAACTATGTCAAGAGTTCTCAAAGTCCATTAGTAGGTTTCAAGCACTATCAAACAGTTTGGAGTACTGTCAAATACTCTTAAGTCTGAATATCTTGCTTGAACAAGAACTTACAGAGGACTGTGGCAACCATTCATAGGACTGTGTGAGGTCTAATCATCATTAGGGGTCCTGTATCAAGCCATAGCAGGTCCAAGAGCATGCAAATTAATCGAAGACCATGCACATGCTTATGAGGTCCCTGAGTAAGTGTTTCCTATTGTGCATAGTTATGTATAGTTATTAAGAAGTTTTAGAGATCAACCCACTATTTTAGGCAGGCAAACGAATTTTTGTAGTGTGTGAAGGCACGAGAGAGTCCATTTTAATCTCTACAATGTCTATTATGGACATATAATTTTGTGAGGTTTTTAGAAGTCTCATAAAATCCTGAAACACTCCAACATTGTTAATGTTGCAGACCTTTGGCAAGGTATCTATGAAGCCTATGTAGGTTCTTACAATCATACTTTGCTACCTGAACATTCCAATGGGTATCCATGTTGATTGGGACAATGCAAAATAGGGTCCAAAAAATCTTGAAATGAAGATTTGGAAACATTAAAAGACAACAAACTCAGGTCTAGAGACACATAATTCAAACCCATCCTAAAACCTAAATCAATATAGCCTCACTGTATTAGGGGAAACCATCTTAACATCTAGGTCATGTATCTATAAACAGTCCTAGGTTATTAGTCATCATCAAAAAGGATAAGAAAGTATCATCAAATCATATTGCAAGGCATTATTTACACTATATCATCAACATTACATAAGTGCATACATCAACATTGACATTATATGCATTAGATTACTTTCTTGGCATGTCTTTGATGTTGTTTCATGGGAAAGGGATTTGATTATTATTAAGGAAGTCATCAACCTTCCCTTTGCAAACAATAAACAATACAGTTTAAACCAATACAACAATGTAAACCTTTCAATGGTTGTTTCAAAAACATTTTAAACAAAAAAGCAATATAGTTTAAACCCAAACAACATTTTTTTGAGCATTCCACCACCTTTATTTCTCACACTCTTGCATTAAACAATTGTGTTTAAACGTTATTGATGTTTGGTTTAAAATGTATGTTGTTTTGGTGTAAATTGTATTGGTGTTTAGCTTAAAGTGTTTAAACTGTATTGTTTTTATTTCCCTACACTTTAATCTAAACAACAATATAGTTTAAACAATTTAAGCTAAAACACAATAAACGAAAACAAGAATACAATTTAAACAATTTAAGCTAAAATACTTAAAACCAAAACAACAATACAGTTTAAACTAAAAGAACATAGATTTAAAACCAAAACATATATTTATGGGATGTTGGAATATTGAACTTACAGTAATGTTGATAGTAGTGTGCAATTCGAAGCCTTCAGGACACTTTTGTATGGGATGTTGGAAAATTGAACTAGAAAATTTGGGGTTTATGTAGGAAAACTAGGAAGGAAATGTTTGTGATCTATGCACTCTCATTTGATTGGTTCAAATAGTTTTTAGTGCACTTCATTTGAATGATTTGATGGATGTCTATAAATTTAAATTTGGTGTTAAATATGATAAGTGATTGATTTCTTTGAATGCTTATTTGGTCTAAAGTGTTTGAATTCCTTTAATGTTTTTTGACAACTTGATTGGTAAGCCTTAAACCTTCGATTGTGTGAAATTAAATGGAAGAGTTGATTGATTTGGTTGAATGCTTGTTTGGGTTGGATTAATATATTTATGTCGTCTTGTTCTGACGGCTTGTTTGGTGAGCCTTACACCTTCGATTGTGTTCATTTTTGGAGGTATTAAGTTAAAGGGACTAGTAGTTGGTCATTTCTCAGTCCATGGAGTGCACTTTAAGAGGAGTAATGGAGTGGCTCGCCATGTTGGATGTGACACTTGGGCATTACTCGTTTTTACTTGGGACTCCAACTTTTGAAAATATGAAGCTTTTTTAGGACGGTGGTGGATATTGGATGGGATAGTTTTTAATGATAAATGTTTAAAAATGTTTATTTTAAACCAAAAAGGAACTCGAACTTGTTTGATCATTGGTCTTGATCTTGGAAGAAAGTATTATTAATTTTTTTAATATAAACTCTATTATTATCATTTTGGCTTATGTTGGATCCACTCATCTACATGTAGAAATCATGTTAGTTGCATTCATGTTTTGCAAATCCTTGTAAATCATTTGTCTATGCCACGTAATATGAATAATAAAATACTAATGAATAAACAAATATGATGTGTACATTGATTGGTCCCTATTTGTGATTTTTTAAGAATTTTTTTAAATATTAATTAGATCAATAAAAGCCAACTTGTGGCCCCACTTTGGTCAACTCCTATACCACGTATAGGAGCCTAACCCACTATTGGGCCCTCTCCCCTAGGTAGTTAACTTTTTATCATGAGTGTTGCAATGTAAAAATTGTATACTTTTCCCTTTTGTAAAAAAATATTCTAAAACTTTTCTTAAGTACTATTTTATTTTATTTTCTTAAAAAAATTGAATTTTAATTATTTGATTGGGCTTAGGAAATTTCGTTGGTTAAAAATTAATTTTTTTATTAATTAAAAACCAAAAAAACACAACTAATTAGTATTAAACATTTTTAGATACTTGGTTGACTTATTTAGAGAAGGGAATGCCTCTCTTGGAGTGTGTGATTGGGTTTTTGTTGCAATCAGAGTGTGTTGCATTTTATTGCAGTTTCATGCTCAGGGTGATATGAGATCATGGCTAGCTCATCTCAGTTGGAGTAACAAGCACAAAATATTTCCCTAAAGGTCTCCCATGTGATAGTGGAGATATCAATATTCTTATCTGCTCCTCTCGATCCCACCAAGTTGAAGCAAAGCCACAAAGCTACATAATAGCCAACTAATGCAGGAGCATCCAATGGTGTAAGGGCAATCTTGCATCACCCAAAAAAAGATGATTCAAAATCATTGATGTTGTTTTCATTTCTTTTCAAAATTACTATTTTTGGTTCCATAATCACTTGAATAATGATGTAGAACCTTCAGTTTTTCCAAACTACTATTTTTGGAAAGTTCGCATTTGGGCAAGTATGAAAGTGAAAATTTATAGGAAGCTTCGTAAATGAAAAATAAGACCTTTGGAGAAGGAATCAGGCAAAGATCATTTGTGGGTTGAAAGATATTAAAGTTTTCGTTTGCTGAAAAACCCTTGGAAATTATTCAAATTCAAGTTTGAGGCACTAAACGGCCCCGAAAATGGGCAGAATCAGCAAATCAAATTATTAGTGTGTAGAGCATTCTGCGAGCCTTCTGGTGCTTCAAACGGTTTGTCAATCGGACACTTGGATCAAAAGTTATGGCTCCCGAAAGTTGACCTATTTTTGGAAGGAAATGCAAAATTTGAAATTTGGCTGGAGGTCGCCAAAAAGGGCTATTTATAACCTTTTTGGGAACCCTTGTGATGAGGATTGTTGTAATCCTCTTCATTTAATTTATCAATCCGATGTGGTGTCCAAAGGCTTTGTGCATTAGGAACTTAAAGATTTTTGGCAAACAATTCTTTCTAATAAAAATAGAAAAATAAATAAATTAATCTAATGAAATCACACATGCAAAATTTAAACACTTGCAAAAATTAAAACTATAAAATTAAAACATGTTTCCATGAATTAAAAATAAAGAAATAAAATAGCTCTTGCACTAAAATCTAATTTAATACATTTAAAATAAATAGAAATGCATAAAACTAAAATAATACAAACAATCAAATAAGTACAAAATGTTGTCCTCTTCCTCGGGATGAATAGCTTGGTCGTCCCTTGGAATTGGACTAAGATCATTCACCCAACTTTGTGCTCAATGCTCCATATATCTTATTTCTTCAACAAAATATTACAAATTTATTTCTAAAACTATTGTAGCTTTCTTATTCTAAAAATTTGCCAAAATAAAAACTCTCCTTTCTTTAGAGTTGAGAGGTTTATTTAAACATTGAAGATCTTCACCCAACTCCTTGAACTAATATGGAAGTGAAAATTTACGGGAAGTTTTGTAAACGAAAAATAAGACCTTTGGCAAAGGAATTAGGAAAAAATCATTTGTGGGTTGAAAGCTATTAAATTTTTTGTTTCCAGAAAAACCCCTAAAAATTATTCAAATTCAGGTTTGAGGCACTAAACAGCCCCATACGGCCCTAAAAATAGGTGGAATCGACAGAGCAAATTCTTACCGCGTAGAGCACTCCACGAGCTTTCTAGTGCTTCAAACGGTTCATAAATTGGACACCCGAATCAAAAGTTATGGCTCCCGAAAGTTGACCTATTTTTGGACCTGAAAATGCAAAATTCAAAATTTGGTTGGAGGCCACCAAAAAGGACTATTTATAACCATTTTTTGGAACCCTTGAAAGTAGTAGAGACAAGGGGGAAAGTGTAGAGTCAAGAAAAGGCGGGAAAACAAAAACCCTAGCAGATTTGGGGCTACAAAAGGCAGGAGGTTCCAAAGTGTAGAGATAGGAAGCCATAATGTGTTGCACCCTGTGGAGGATTCATCCTCTAATTGTATTTGAGATTCTGTAATGTAATGTGTTGTCCAAATCAATAAAAGAACATTCATATTTTCTGTGTGTAATTCCTGTTGAAGCATGTTTTAAGATTTACCCCCTTCATCACCAAGAGAGCCTTCATGTTGCTCTCATAATGTTGCATGTTAAAACATCAATCGCGAGAAAACAACCAAGCCTCTACCTCAACCCCCTTAGTGGATCCCTCAAATGTTGGTGGGTGAACATGAAGGAATAATGTTGAATATTTGTTGAAAAAGATTTAAAATTATATATATAGTTTATGTGTATATAGGAATATATAGAGAGAGATAATCAAATCTAGTCATAGATGCATAGGTTAAAAGTTTAGGGTAAATAAAAAATAAAAACAAAAAAAAAGGATTGGAGTTTGCTGTTAGTCAAGCCCTTGAGGGGTGGCATGGGGTCTCTACCCATGGGGGCTATGGCCTTGTAAGCACTAAAAACATGCATAGCCTCCACGAGGACCCCATGATGGCATGTAATCCTTGTCACAGACATTTAAGCGTGAAAATAACACCCTCTCAGTAGCATTTCTCTTGGCAACACGTGGGTCTTTGCTTCTTCCTTTGTTTCCCCTTTGTCGTACTAACTTTTCCCTCACTTTCAACATTTGTCGATTTTCATTTTCTGTGCTTGCAACTTTGTTCCTAAGCCTCTTATTTGTCTATTTGTCATAAATTGACCTTTCCCTTATGTTTTTCATCTCACCCCACCCATAGGAGCCCTCCAAGGGACCTCTCAAGCCATCTCCAACTTTTAGTTTTTAGTTGTGATCTACCAAGACAAATCTCCCCTATTATTTCAGGATCTCCTCGAGGAGATTTGGTTTATGATCATCTTTTGACCTAGTTCCAGAGACATGTCAGTTCTTCATCCCTTGACTAACAACTTCCAACCCTTTAGACTGACCCAAACCCTCTCCTCTGTAGGTCACCCATGGGTCGCCCCCGGGTGATTTGGACTGGTAAAAGGGGTGACCCATAGGCGACCCTGTCTTCTTTCCATCTGTAGATTAACTTGGAGTTTGGATGCAAAAAAGCTTCATTTTGCTCTATTTTTCTTCTTGTTTGCATGTACTTTTGATCCAAACATGGAGTAAACTATTCTTAGCTCATTCACCTCTTCTAAATTGACTTAATTAGCTCTTGTTCATCTATACTTGTCACCTCTTTGACTCTTGATGACTCCATTGTTATTTTTGTCATAAGCTATATTTGCCTCATCATTCCCTAATTACCCTAGTTCACTATCCAATCTAATGAGTTAACTCTCCAATCAAGGGAATTAACTTTTCAATCCTTCCCACCTTTCATGTGCCATTTAGGCCTATAAATACCCCCTCTCTCAAGCACAAAGGGAGGCAATTTCATTTGTGCAACCAAGCTTTGCTAGTTTTTGCTCCCCACAAGCAATGCTCACGCAAGACTTATGAGCCTTTTATTTTAGTTTTGTTATGCCAAAGCTTTGCCAAAAGCTTTTTATTGCATCATTATGTTGCTCGTTTTGCAAGCCATAATGCTCTCTTAGCTCACATTGAGCTCATATTTCAAAGTTTTCTCAAGCCATTTTGCATCCCTTCCCTATTGTTGCCAAGAGGAGATCCCCGCTACTACAAGAGGATGAAGAGTTTGCCGATACAAGGATTCTTGAGGGTAGTGGAGGCTCATGCATCAACATATTCCAGGTTCTTTCATGCTTTATGGTAGTAATTAGATAATATCAAATTTACCCTTGGAGATAGTAATTTCATATTGCAATTTCCTTGATAGGCTAGATAGAATTATATTGTTAAATTAGTTTATTTCAAGCAATTTGCATTATTAGATTAGTTTATTTCCAAGTACTTTCATTTCCTAGAGTAACTGAAATCAAAACACAAGAACATACCAAAAACATAGATTAAGGTTGCATTAGGTAAACTCATTTTAGAATTGCATTCAATTTGAATTCTAGATTAATTAAAAGCACTTTCTTTTCAAAAGTCCATGAAAAGAACAAAACATTATCTTGCGTACATTAGAGTGCATACATACAAAAACAAAAAATAACAAAAACACAAGCATCACACGAAGAGCAAAATCCCTCGATTTCATCATGAGGTCAACCATAATCAAAACAAAGTGAAAACTCAAGTAAACCCTCAATTTCATAACGATGTCAATCAAAATCAATCAACTCCAACAAAGCAAAGCAAACCTTAGGTCATCACCCTAAGTCAAACTTAAGTCAACTCATGGTTAACTCTAACCAACTCTCTCGATTCAAGCTCATGAATGTGCCCTGGACTTAGAGGTGAGTGGGTGAGGGTGATCCTAGAGGAGATCGAAGAGTTACACCCTAGGCCTCAACACGCTCAATTGACCATCCAAGAACATAAACTTAGGCTTAGGTTGATCGAACAAAGAAATCAAATCTGATAACTCGTTCGAGAAGGAGAGGAAAGGTTCCAACGTAGAAGGCTCATCAACAATTATAGCAGACAATCTAATAGGTGTTAGAATCTAGCTAACCCAAACAGGAGAATAGTAACTAGTCACCCTTCGAGTCATATAATTATCTCAACTACAATGGTCACTAAACACCACATAAGAAACAATACCTAGGAAAGGCCGTAGGACTGGCTGACCACTCTTCACGAAGTCCAGCTCTCAAGCGAGCAGGACCACCCTCGTGTCTCACCTCCTCTCGACTGACTTCTACCACGAGAGCAAGACTGACGTGGATGTTCGCCCATTGCAAGGAGAGGGTCCCATGTGCTCTGTCAAGGTTGACTCAATTGCCCTGTACAACTAAGTCGTGTTTTTGAGTGTACATATTTTGGTGAACTTGATGTGAAGAGCAAAAACTTTTGTTGAGTTTTTCATGTGTCTTTGCAAGATCCCACTTTCAGGCATTCTTTCTTTCACAACCATCTTCATCGTCGTCCCCGCTTTCATTTTTGTTCTTCCCATCTTTGCCTTCACTTGTTCCATTTATTATGAGGTGTTTATGACACCCCCTAATATGACGGAACTGGATTTAAACTTAGGGAACATTCCTTCAAGAGAGCCTGAAACTCTTTTCGACGGGTATGTGTCGCCTTATCCAAATGCACTAGTCTCAAATTATTATGATTATGAAGACTTAGATTACGAACACAATAGAAGAGAACCTAGACGTTCTCTATCATTTAACAATCCCGCATGTAGTTCCAAATACGCATCATAAGGCACGACAAATACTAGTCAACTTGGAAATCCATCAAATGGACCAACCATCAACGAGCAATTCAAGCACTCACCTGGATGTTGAAGTGAGGCGACTCAAAAGAAATTTGCAAGAGGCCTTGAAAGTCGCTTTACAGAAAGAGCAATGTGAGAATGCTATGCACCATGACAACACACGAAATGAGATCCCTAGAAATGAGGAAGTTTCGAGAGGCCCTACACCAACAGATCTCATCACAACATTAGTGCAAAGAATTAGGACTCCAGAAGCATAACAACACATCCTAGAGAGAAGGCAAAAGTCACAAGAACACATTAGAGTCGAACAAGACCAGGGGGCATCTCAAAATCCCCCTTACCTTAACTACTACTCGCGAAACAAGAGTAACAGCACATTCTTGAATGGGAACCCTCCTGTTCAAAATGCTCAAACAGTCCAAGGTAGTCAAGCAAATCAAGCTATGGTGTTGGGCTACCAAAGCCCACCCATGGGGTTGATGTTATCAACTCCACAATCGCAAAGGGCCTTTTTAGGGACATATTTGGAAAATTTGAAGGAACCACTTGACATGGCCATAAGAAGTGTGATGTTACCATGATCGTTGTCGGATCTCCCCAAGTTCAAAGGAGGAGATCCTAATTCACATATCAAGATGTATACAACTGCTATAAGAGAACTCCTCCCTTGGGACGGAGTTGTAAACACTTGAAAATAGTCACAACCACTTTTTGTCATCATCCTCACAATGGATCAATTAAAATTGAACAATTTCCATTATTCCATTCAACACATATGTTAATTAAATAATTTGTAACTATCTAGTTAATATTTTTCCGTCTCTTCCCATCACAAAAAAAATACTTTCTTCTACTATAGTCCAAAAATCAAATATCCATTTAAAGACTAGTTCACATTCATCTCCAAAAAATTAAATAAATATAACTATTTATTTAATTACCTAATTTGTTCACTTTTGATTACTTTTGTAATCAATCATTAATTTCTTCTAAATATGTGCACATGGAATAATTAAACTTAAACCAAGATTACCCCTTCCCCCCATGCTTCTAGAATGCCACTTGTCATCTCATGTACATGCATGTATATAATAAGTGGTACTTTGGAAGTATGGGCAAATCTTCTTTTTGTTATTCTTGTCTTTCTTTCCACTATTCCCTTAATTTAAATTACATGTGGCACTATTGCATGGAATTTAAAATTCCACTTGTCCTTTTCTCCCAAGTTTAAATTCCTCACAAAATCCAAACCATGTCTTTTCATAAATGAGGCCTTACATGTCATACACCTACCCAATCCAAGCCATCCATCCATTCAACCATTCAATCTCACCCCTTGATCTTCCTTTGAATCTTGGAGTATCACTCTCATACAATCTCCTTGTGTCATTTGTCCAATTCTCCTTGCTTGAGGATCCTCAAGCAATGTGAGCCCTTGATCCTCAAATTTAATCCTAGCCCTGCATCCTCACCTCCAAAAATCTATAAATTGAGCCCTTCCTCTCTATTTCCAACAAGAAATTTGAATATAATGAAATTATGTCTAATTGAGCACTTGACATAGCAATAGCAATAGTAATTTGCATATAACCTAGTATATCTTAGGGCAAAACAAGAGCATTGCATAGTGGATAGGGTGCAATTTAGTTAGTTTAGTGTATTGCTCATTAGCCTAGTCTTGAGGTGGCTTAGATTGATGAATTAGGGTGAATTAGGCTTGTCTAACCATCCTTTTATGTTCATCTCTTTAATACTCACATTTCTGCCACGCCCGGTGGGACACCCACCTCACTAACTTTACTTTTTATGAATGTTTTGTTGAATTTTGTCGTGCAGGTTACAGTCGCACTTTCACATGTGGATCAGCGCTTACACCTTACCATTCAGCACCTCCACCTCTTTAGATAGCACTCAGGTCTTGCTGCCTGTTGTGACAAACTTTCACCTTTCAACGCCTATTTTTGAAGGATTAGCACCGAAACTCCATGAAGTAGTGCCTATATATCACGGATTAGCGCCTAATTTTAGCGAAGTTTCTATTGTTATCTTGGCTAAAGTTTCATGTTTAAATGGATTAATCTTATTTTATTGGCTTCTGATGACCCCTAACAACCTGTTTTACAGAACTTAGCAGTCTATTTTGCAGGTTTTAGCAAATTTCCAAGACATCACTCTTCCAATACCGGTTCAGCGCCCAAACAACATATTTTAGTCCCTAATTATTTACTGACATTCTATTTGTAGGAGTCCTTTGCAGTTTAGCGCCCATATTCCATGGTTTAGCAACTATTTTCAAGTCAATTTAACCTTTTATTTAAAACACCATTTCATGCTTAATGGTTTAAATTGATTTATGGTTTTGCCCCTAACAGGTCTAACAATTTGTTTTGCAAGATTTTAACATTTTGTTTTGTAGGTTTTATCAAAATTACAAGCCATCATTCTCACAGGGTCGGATCAACATCTGCATAGAAGGAATCAACACCTATATGATCAGGTATAAGTCTCTATTTTCAACAGTTTAGAGCATGTTTTTTTGTTGTAGCACATATACTCTCTAGATTAGCATTAGGGCTTCTTTTTTAGCACCTCTACCTCCTATTTCAGCACTTAAAACAACATTTATAACATTTTAGAAGTCATTGATTTAACGCTTATAGTCTTTGTTTTAGCGCTTTTACTCCTGTTTTAGCACCTGTCTCTTTCAGCGCTGACACAAACTGTTTTAGTACATGTGTCTATTTACTTTCAATTTGTCATCATTTTGTTGGACAAATCTTTGATTTCACAGCATATTCCGATATCCAAGACACTTTTTTTTTCAAACTACTAACGATTTGTGCTTGTAGCTCCGCATGTCAAAGACCAATTTCTCAACTAGCATTAGGCACTAAATTAGTTAGTTAGTAAATTAATTTGTTTGTCGTGCTTGTTGAGTAATAGGAAGGTGTATGCTCTCCCTTCACACCCTTAAGTGATCTTGGGGATCAAAAACCTTCCTTGAACTCTCTTTGTTATTTTGTTGATCCTAGGGTGTTGTTCACGTATGCTCTCCCCTTGCGCTTGGCGCGATCTTGGGATCGAAAGTGAATTCATTCCCCTTATGAGGCTTGCCTTGGATTTCATCACCAAGGAGATGACCTCAATCGTGTGTTCTGGTCCAGTATATAAATGTTATGAGAATCGAAAGACTCATTTTAAAGGAAGGACCCCGTTCGGTCTAAGCAAAACCTTGAGACCCTCAGTTTGTGGTGCAGGAGCACCTTGCTAGCTTTAAGTCTCCATGAGGCAAATTTTGGTTTTAATCTAGTTTTGGTGTTTTAATGATATAATAAGGTCATGAATTGACCATTGGCAATGTATTAAAGGCATTTGATTAGGTTCTAGTGGGATTTGGAGTTATTTTTTTTAAAGGATTGCAAAAATTGTAAAATTGTTAATATTGCAAAAAATGCAAAAAAGGGCAAACAAAAGATGAATATAAAGGGTCATAGGGAGTTTAAAAGGTCGTTTCTCACATTGGAGGAGTTTTATTTTATTATTCTTGTAATAAAAGTCTATGTAAGACCACTCTTCATGTTTTAGAAGTCACTTGTAGTGGAGTTTTAAGATTTGGTTAAGTTTAGTACTTTCTAAGTTGAGTAATGTTAGTGGTTTGGCTATTTTTAGCCTCTTCTTTTTGCATGTAAAAGAGAGTGGACTGATGGAACAATAAAGATGGATGTAAAGACAATATTTATGCCTTGAAATTTGTGCAAGAGGCAGAGATGGAGAGATGGAGGAGAGATGAAGTTTAGAGAAGACAAATGAAATAAAAGTTTAGTTTTTTGCATTTTTTTTATTATTTTTTGTTGTTCCCGACGCTGGTACAGACATGTACGGAATCCAAATGGCATAAAATTAGATTTGTTGGAAAGATCTCAGAGTCTTCTTTCTTTTGGAGTTGCTTGCATCAATTTTTATTATGTTTTGTGAAATCTATGATGAATTTAGTGATTGATACTTCCAGTTCTGTTTACTGTAACAGTCATCTTGTTTGGAATGGTACGGATTGTACGGATCAAGTACAGGGTTGAAACTAATGGGAAAAGATGGAGATATGAGTCTAGTTTCATATTCTTTTAGTTTGGAAAATTTTCATAAAAAATTAAGTGAGTTATGTCATTTTTGGTGAGGGCAGGTCTGCAATCTACTAGGGTCTCCATCTCTATAACAGTCCATTTTTTAAGAAAACTTTCAAAAACAACCTATGTTGCATGTGAGATATGTTGTGTAAGAGGATAATGGGTATCCAAATCAGTTTTTAGATCATAGGTTTGAGTTGTAGTCTAAAAATTATGTCAAATTTACCTTATTTGCTGCTCTTATCAAAGCATAGTGGAAGTTTGTGAGTTTTGGGTGAATCCTCCATGCCTCTGTATCAAATTGGTATCAAAGCTTAGAAGGTCCGGGCAAGAGAGTTTGGTGTTTGTGAGTTTTTGTTTGTGCAGGTTGAAAAGAGATCCTGGTTGCCAAAAGACTAGGTAGAGGAAAAGAGAAGAGACCTAGGTGAAGCAAAGGCAAAGAAGAAGCAAGGTGAAAGAAACTTGCTTGAAGAAAGATGGATTTGTTTAGAAGGTATTTGCAAGCTGGGGGTTCACAAAAGAAGAAGCAAGAAGAAAAAGAGAGGAAGAGGAAAGAGGAAAATATGAGGCAAATAGAGGTTGAGAAAGAGATAAGAGAACTGAGGCAAGCTATGGAAGAGATGAGCAGAAGGATGGAAGATGAGATGGAGCAGTTGCTCAAAAGAGCACTTAGTTGGCACTTGACAATCGAAAAGAAGGTATCATGGCCTATTAAGAAGATAGTTCAAAGAAGAAAACAAAGAATAGTTATGGAAGAGGAAGTTGCAGCAATAGGACAAATTGAATGCAACCCTGAAGTGCATCAGCAAGAGATTGATCAAATCCTTTGGAAGGAGATGACAAGTTTGGACAAAGAGGAATACTACTTTGTATATGAAAGTCCTAAGCAATTAATAACTATGATGGAGGAATTAGAAGATGTTGTTCATCAAAGGAAACCTTTGGAAGACAAGGTTGAAGTAGAGTGCATGGTGCAAGGAAGCATGGAAGTGACCTCAAGGTCTCAATATTTTATTTCTAATATTTCATTGGATTATGTATGTGCAGGTTATAAAGAACAAGAAGTGCCTATAATGTATGAAGATGATGGTGAAAAAGATGTTGCCAAAACATTTGAGGAAATGATTTCCTTTTCAGATGAATATGTTGCCAGTGAAGACATCGATGATATTATTGAGGTATATACCCAAGAAATAGAATTTTGGAGCCTAGAAGTTGAGAGAATGCTGAATAAGAGATGGCATAAGAAAAAGAAGACGAAGAAGGACCCAGGGATGGTTGCAAAGATGAAGGACATGTTGCAGAAAAATTGGAGAACTAGGAAAAAAGAGTTGACTTGCATTCAAGAGGACTTGAATTTTGTTTTCTCCGGGAGTATGGTGCAGGAGCACCTTGCTAGCTTTAAGCCTCCATGAGGCAAATTTTAGTTTTAATCTAGTTTTGGTGTTTTAATGATGTAATAAGGTCATGAATTGACCATTGGCAATGTATTAGAGGCATTTGATTAGGTTCTAGTGGGATTTGGAGTTATTTTTTTAAAGGATTGCAAAAATTGTAAAATTGTCAATATTGCAAAAAATGCAAAAAAAGGCAAACAAAAGATAAATATGAAGGGTCATAGGGAGTTTAAAAGGTAGTTTCTCACATTGGAGGAGTTTTATTTTATTATTCTTATAATAAAGGTCTATGTAAGACCACTCTTCATGTTTTAGAGGTCACTTGTAGTGGAGTTTTAAGATTTAGTTAAGTTTAGTACTTTCTAAGTTGAGTAGTGTTAGTGGTTTGGCTATTTTTAGCCTCTTCTTTTTGCCTATAAAAGAGAGTGGACTGATGGAACAATAAAGATGGATGTAAAGACAATATTTATGCCTTGAAATTTGTGCAAGAGATAGAGATGAAGGAGAGATGGAGGAGAGATGAAGTTTAGAGAAGAGAAATGAAATAAAAGTTTAGTTTTCTGCATTTTTTTATTATTTTTCATTGTTCCCGAGGCTGGTACAGACATGTACGGAACCCAAATGGCATAAAATTAGATTTGTTGGAAAGATCTCAGAGTCTTCTTTCTTTTGGCATTGGTTGCATCAATTTTTATTATGTTTTGTGAAATCTATGATGAATTTAGTGATTGATACTTCCAATTCTGTTTACTGTAACAATCATCTTGTTTGGAATGGTACAGATTGTACGGATCAAGTACAGATTTGAAACCAATGGGAAAAGATGGGGATATGAGTCTAGTTTCATATTCTTTTGGTTTGGAAAATTTTTATAAAAAATTAAGTGAGTTATGCCATTTTTGGTGAGGGCAGGTCTGCAATCTACTAGGGTCTCCATCTCTATAACAGTCCATTTTTGAAGAAAACTTTTAAAAACAACCTATGTTACATGTGAGATATGTTGTGTAAGAGGATAATGGGTATCCAAATCAGTTTTTAGATCATGGGTTTGAGTTGTAGTATAAAAATTATGTCAAATTTACCTTATTTGTTGCTCTCATCAAAGCATAGTGAAAATTTGTGAGTTTTGGGTGAATCCTCCATGCATCTGCATCAAATTGGTATCAGAACTCAGAAGGTCTAGGCAAGATAGTTTGGTGTTTGTGAGTTTTTGTTTGTGCAGGTTGAAAAGAGAACATGGTTGCCAAAAGACTAGGTAGAGGAAAAAAGAAGAGACCTAGGTGAAGCAAAGGCAAAGAAGAAGTAAGGTGAAAAAGACTTGCTTGAGGAAAGATGGATTTGTTTAGAAGGGATTTGCAAACTGGGGGTTCACAAAAGAAGAAGCAAGAAGAAAAAGAGAGGAAGAGGAAAGAGGAAAATATGAGGCAAATAGAGGTTGAGAAAGAGATAAGAGAACTGAGGCAAGCTATGGAAGAGATGAGCAGAAGGATGTAAGATGAGATGGAGCAATTGCTCAAAAGAGCACTTAGTTGGCACTTGACAATCAAAAAGAATGTATCATGGCCTATTAAGAAAATAGTTCAAAGAAGAAAACAAAGAATAGTTATGGAAGAGGAAGTTGCAGCAGTAGGACAAATTGAATGCAGCCCTGAAGTGCATCAGCAAGAGATTGATCAAATCCTTTGGAAGGAGATGACAAGTTTGGACAAAGAGGAATACTACTTTGTATATGAAAGTCCTAAGCAATTAATAACTATGATGGAGGAATTAGAAGATGTTGTTCATCAAAGGAAACCCTTGGAGGACAAGGTTGAAGTAGAGTGCATGGTGCAAGGAAGCAAGGAGGAGACCTCAAGGTCTCAATATTTTATTTCTAATATTTCATTGGATTATGTATGTGCAGGTTATAAAGAACAAGAAGAAGTGCCTACAATGTATGAAGATGATGGTGAAAAAGATGTTGCCAAAACACTTGAGGAAATGATTTCCTTTTCAGATGAATATGTTGCCAGTGAAGACATAGATGATATTATTGAAGTATATACACAAGAAATGGAATTTTGGAGCCTAAAAGTTAAGAGAATGCTGAATAAGAGATGGCATAAGAAAAAGAAGACGAAGAAGGACCCAGGGATAGTTGCAAAGATGAAGGACATGTTGCAGAAGAATTGGAGAACTAGGAAAAAAGAGTTGACTTGCATTCAAGAGGACTTGAATTTTGTTTTCTCCGGGAGTATGGTGCAGGAGCACCTTGCTAGCTTTAAGCCTCCATGAGGCAAATTTTGGTTTTAATCTAGTTTTGGTGTTTTAATGATGTAATAAGGTCATGAATTGACCATTGGCAATGTATTAGAGGCATTTGATTAGGTTCTAGTGGGATTTGGAGTTATTTTTTTTAAAGGATTGAAAAAATTGTAAAATTGTCAATATTGCAAAAAATGTAAAAAAGGGCAAACAAAAGATGAATATGAAGGGTCATAGGGAGTTTAAAAGGTAGTTTCTCACATTGGAGGAGTTTTATTTTATTATTCTTGTAATAAAGGTCTATGTAAGACCACTCTTCATGTTTTAGAGGTCACTTGTAGTGGAGTTTTAAGATTTGGTTAAGTTTAGTACTTTCTAAGTTGAGTAGTGTTAGTGGTTTGGCTATTTTTAGCCTCTTCTTTTTGCATGTAAAAGAGAGTGGACTGATGGAACAATAAAGATGGATGTAAAGACAATATTTATGTCTTGAAATTTGTGCAAGAGGTAGAGATGAAGGAGAGATGGAGGAGAGATGAAGTTTAGAGAAGAGAAATGAAATAAAAGTTTAGTTTTCTGTATTTTTTAAATTATTTTTTGTTGTTCCCGAGGCTGGTACGGACATGTACGGAATCTAAATGGCATAAAATTAGATTTGTTGGAAAGATCTCAGAGTCTTCTTTTTTTTGGCGTTGGTTACATCAATTTTTATTATGTTTTGTGAAATCTATGATAAATTTAGTGATTGATACTTCCAGTTCTATTTACTGTAACAGTCATCTTGTTTGGAATGGTATGGATTGTACGGATCAAGTACAGGTTTGAAACCAATAGGAAAAGATAGGGATATGAGTCTAGTTTCATATTCTTTTGGTTTAGAAAATTTTCATAAAAAATTAAGTGAGTTATGCCATTTTTGGTGAGGGCAGGTCTGCAATCTACTAGGGTCTCCATCTCTATAATAGTTTATTTTTTAAGAAAACTTTCAAAAACAACCTATGTTGCATGTGAGATATGTTGTGTAAGAGGATAATGGGTATCCAAATCAGTTTTTAGATAATGGGTTTGAGTTGTAGTCTAAAAATTATGTCAAATTTACCTTATTTGCTGCTCTCATCAAAGCATAGTGGAAGTTTGTGAGTTTTGGGTGAATCCTCCATGCCTCTGCATTAGTTTGCCAAGACTTGGTTTGGTTGGCACTCTTGGTTGGATGCTTGGGACACCCCCATTCATAGATTCGTCCTCCGTACCTAGCGTATACTGGGACATCCCCTAGCAACTTGTTGAACCTAGTTAAGAGCTTCGGTCGTCATACCTTGTGGTGCACCGATGCAGTAGGAGGGGAAGAAGATCACACGTATCGTTATACTTGAGATAGGGGCTATTTTGAGCAAGACAAAAGTCTCCAAGGTGAGGGGTATATGGTGGTACATGACCTTATATTCCCTATGTTGGTTCTCAAAATCGCTGCAACACAAAACCCTAAAATATTTCACAATCACCGAGGCCAGGGGTGTCATCGAGGTGATTAAAAGAGATTTATCAACATGTTGAGAGCGATTTTGGCCAGCTGATAGGAGTGGGTATACTCCTCTACACTTCAGGCTCAGCTAGACCTAGGAGGGATATTCCTAGAGGCATGAAATAGAACACAAACAAACAAACCCAGCAATACCCAATGTACACTTGACCCCCAAAGCTATCACTAGGTCAAGACAAACTGGCTGCATATGCCTTTGATTAAGTTGATTACTGCACTGTGCATTTGCACCCAAACATGGCAATATTACACTCCTTGAAATGACTCCGCTTAACTTTACATACACAATATATATAGTGCAAGTATACATGTACATGATTCCAAAAGATTTTAAATAGTTTTGCATCACTTTAGATTTATCCTTGGTTATTACACTGAATCATGGACAGCGTGTAGAACCCTAAACTAAATCTACTCCTACTCCTACAACTAACAGGATGAGGGTTTGATTAAAATAGTAATTGATCCATCCCCAATATGGACCGATGCCTACTCCATTAAGCAATTGAGTCATAAACAATAAAGAGGAAGGAAATGGATCGAACCAACATCAACAGAAAACTAAAATGTATTCACATACATTTCTCATATTACATTTCATACATTGGGCATACTTATTGATCCCGGTAAATTACAATGATCCACTTGCAACAAAAGAAATGACCCAACACGAAGCTTGTATTGATTTAAATGATGTCACACATTATCAAATCCGTGTTACAACATACCAACAAGTGTGGTATGAGAAAATACATAACTGGGTTCATTTATTCCCTTGAATCATCACAATCTACCATGGAGACACACCACTGCATGAAAATGTGCATTACAATCCTTTCCTATGCTGTATCAGATGCATTCCTCGATTCACTGCCCAAATTGGCACGATTTGAAGCCCTAAAATCAACCTGAGGCACTCACAAACTAAACAATTGGTTTAGCAACCAACCCTTAAAATGAGTTCCAATCTTCCCTATATAGCCTTCACAACGCGGATCTGAGGATCGAATAGAAGGAAAAACCCAAAAACCCCACCAACTACAATAATAACATTGTTTCAAGCTACCGATTTCACATTAATGGTGATCTTGGAAGTTGTTGGTGCATTTTCCCACATTTCTGAGCGGTGGAAGAAGCAAGGAAGGCAAAATAGTTGGGCCTCGACAATTCAGGCTTCCTCCAGGCAATCATCCTTTGAAAAGGTGAAAGAGGAAGCCTCGATCTCCAAAGTCTGAAAGGAACAAAGGGAAACCATTGGGCTTTAGAGATTGGACCTTTACCATACATTGTTTATTTTGGAAGAGAAGAAAAGAACTACCCAATCCCAAAACACTTAAGAAGAAATTTGAAGCACACCCCGCCTTCCGTCTTAGAAAAGAAAAGAGGAAGAAAAACCTCCTGGTCACCGACGCTCGCAACACTTAGAAACTTTTAAAACTTTGTCGAACCTCAACGATCAGGCCTTCTGCCTTCCGTCTTCGAAAAGGAAGAAAGAAAAAAAACCTCATGCTTGCCACCGCCCAAAAGACTTAGCAGAAAGGAAGCTTAGTCAGACTCAGGTCATCAGGTACTCACCCTTCAACCTGCCTGAAAGAAGGTGAAAGGCCACCACTTCGACCTCCGAGATCTGCAATACTTAGAAAAATTTGAAGCCTTGGCGCACTTGGGTGATCGGGTTTTCCCACTAACTCATGCTTGGAAAAAGACGAAAGACCGCCACCCCGACCTCCGACGCCCAAAACACTTAGGTGATTTTACAAGGAACCAAAGCGAAGCTCGGAGCCGATAGGAATGGTGTGACATAAGAGAGAACCCTAAAACTCTGGAAAAAGGCAAAAACACAAGAAAAACACTTAGAATATTTGGACTTAGCCATTTGTGGGCTTCTTCCTTGCACTTAGAAATTTATGGGATTAAATTTCTTCCATTTAAGGTGTCTCAAGTTGGATATAAATGATGGATTCAAACAACAAAGGCATAAAGTGGGATTTTGATGGATTTGGGGCAAAAGAATACAAGTTGGGAACTGGGTTTCAAGCCCCAACGCTACCTCTGGATGGGAACGTGTGTCAAGCAGTGGCACAACAAGAACCAACTATCTTCGGGCATACCAAAAGACAAAAAACTAATAGGGGCAACAATGTATTTACAACGGGGATGTATATACAAGACAACATAGAGTCATAAGCAGAAAAGCACAAAAGGAAAGTTGACTGTAATCAAAATTATAACATGTTGCAGGTGAAACCTGCACAAGATGACAAACTACTTGCCTATGTCGAAGACAAGCTGAATGAAGGAGTTGGTCTCCCTCAAACCAAATTTGCACTTTTCACCCAACTGCAACAATTGAAGAATGTTATTTGCATGTATCAATCTGCAGCATATGCTCGTGGAGCTAAGGCCAGCTCCACCAATTAAATTACTGTTGCTAGAAAACCATAAGAAACAGGCACTTGACATATTCCAATCCATATCATGTTTGTTATCAACAGTATGGGGTGCAAAATCAAGAATCAAGTTAGCAACAAAAGAAACAGATGGAAGGAAGCATCCATCAACTACAACTTCACTATCCTTGATGACCTCTTCATGCAAACTAAGGGAAAATGAGAACACCTCCAATTCACATGGCAAGAAGAACCATGATTGAATGCACTACTAATCCACAAGAGAAGATGATTCATCTTGTAGAAGAAACTGGAAAGACTCTAGCTCGGGTATACCTTCAAGTTGGGCTGACACATGTTGAAAATCAGGCATACACATGCCTTGTTGTTCATTCACATCAACGTCCCATACAAAGAACTCAACCTCTATTGCAGCACCACCACATTCAAGAACTAATGAACTTTCCACATCAAAGAGGAAACATTCATATTCATTTACAACTCCACCAAGCCCTTGAACAAAACTTTCATATGTGCTGCTACAACCTTCAAATTGTGAATTATAAACATGACTTAGGCTGCAATTCAAACCATCAACACACAAATTAGAACCATGAGACACCTCACATGAAGAATCATGTTCTTCCATTGTCTCTCTGTTTCAAGTTCACCTTGGTAATCTGTTGTGTCACACATGCTACTGCAAACAAACTGCTGACACACTTCTTCCCCATTCATTCTTATTTTATTTCCTTGTGGCTCAAATGAAGCACACTCTCCACGAGAAAGAGAACATACCTTGCACCACACAAATAGGTTCTCATATGCATCCACATGATCACCATCTTCACAATCCAGGGCAAACTCTTCACACTGAAACTCCATGGCTGCACCAACAACTATCTCTGATTAGTTATCATCATGTGCAACCACCTCTACATCAACCTCATGCAAGCAAATACTAACTACTTCTTCATTATAGACGGGAACAAAGGAGGGTAATACATCAAACAAGAAACAAATTCCTTGCTCATAATCTAATTTAGTTACTCGTGCATAATCTCCATAATCAACTTTACAAACTGATTCAACTTGCTGCTCACTCGTGCATGTGCCTTCCTCATTGTTCATTGAGCCACATATCTTAGCATTAGGTTGGTAATCACCATTGGTTTCATCATTTTCATTTTCACTTGATGAACTATCCAACAGAAGGTTGGTGCATACACTACTTTCATCATATACATCACTTTCGTATAATGCACCACCTTCACTTTCTACCCTTCTGACCACACAATCATCATCATCTGATGTTGCATTCATCTGATTGTTTGTATCCACATTGTTGTTGTTTGGATCAACATGTTTACTACCAACAACACATGCACTTATGGACAATAAACCCTTTATGTAGTCATCCCTTATTTTCTCCATGGAGTCTAAGGACAAATAGGCATGCTACATACTCGTTATTTTCAAATCTTCCCACACATAACTCAGTCCAGTCTCATATGCTTCAAAAAACATATCAATGCAAGTGGGAGTGTTAGTTCTAAAGCCTTTGGGAATGTGGGAAAGGGCAACAACAAACCTGTGACTGAAATCCATGCTTGACTCTCCCTCTTGTCTTTTATTTTTTTCCAGCTCTATGACAAGATCAACAGGGTCAAGACCTTTGGTAAATTCATTTTCAAATGCTGCCACAAGTTCATTCCATAAGGAAAAAGACTGCCTAGGAAAACTCTGAAACCATTCTCTTGCCTTTCCAAGCAAGGACCTAACAAAGAATCTCATGTACATATCCTCATCCTCAAACTAATGTTTTTCCATAAATTCTGAGAATACATCAACATGTGTGTCCCCTTCCCAAATATTGTACCCATCAAACTTAGACAACTGGCTGTAGACCTTGGTTGGCATGTTCATTGTTTTGTAATCAACCCAAGAGAGGTCTAACTAGTTGTATACTGGATCTAAGGGAGGAGCAAGGGATTGAGCAAACTATTTTTTGGGGGCAACAAGGAATGCATTGGACTGCACCCTAGACTCTAGTAGCTTAATCTGATTTTCCATTTCTTCTTCTTGCTAGAAAAATGGCTCTAATAGTTGTTTAGTCTTATCTATTTCACATTGCTGCATTGCTAAGTCATTTTGATTTTGCATGGGTGCATATAAGTTTTAGTTTGTATAACACATAGAGCTATGACTAGAAAATGCATTGTCAGAATGGTATTGGTGATACACACCAACGTACTTTCTAGGGTCTGAGATATAGAAAGACTCAGATGAAGGAGCAATGCTAGAATAGTCATATCCATACCAACCTTCCATGACTAAAACATCTTATAATGTTGGGCAAAAAATTGAGGCATACAAATTTGTTCCTTCAACATGACAGGAACAAAAAACCCCAAAAATAGGAAGAAAAGAAACCATGTACCTTTATTTGACCAGTTGTTGCACACCGAGATAGAGCATTCAAATCACCAATAGCAACCAAGGGACAGTAGTAACAAAATTCCGTTATGACAACAGAGTCGCCACCTCTTCCAAAGAGGAATTCCTTGAAATGTGACTGATCTTCAAGGCTACAAATTGATTACGAGTTCAGGTCAGCAACAGAACCTCCAAATGATTTTAACCCAATAGTATTATCCCCGACAATGGCGCCAAAATGTTGGTGTAAGTTGACGGGTTGCCAACTTCAACACACAACAAAATGCACTCGGCAACAGCTGCAAACTTCTTCAGTGACTGTGTTGCAAAGGTCTTTCAAAATCTAAACCAGGATATTACATCCCCGACAACAGTGCTAAAATGTTGGTTCCCAAAATAGTTGCAACCCAAAACTCTAAAACATTTCACAATCACCACGGCCAGATGTGTCGTCGAGGTGATTGAAAGAAGTTTATCAATAGGTTGAGGGCAATTTTGGCCAACTGACAGGAGTGGGTATACTCTACACTTCAGGTTCAACCAGACCTAGGAGGGATATTCCTAGAGGCATGAAATAGAACACAAACAAACAAACACAGTCATACCCAATGTACACTTGACCCCTAAAGTTGTCACTAGGTCAAGACAAACTGGCTGCATAGGCCTCTGATTAAGTTGATTATTGCACTATGCATTTGCAACCAAACATGGCAATATTACACTCCTTGAGATGACTCCGCTTAGCTTTACATACACAAGATACACAGTGCAGGCATACATGTACACGATTCCAAAAGATTTAAAATAGTTTTGCATCACTTCAGATTTATCCCTAGTTATTACACTGAATCATGAACAACATGTAGAACCCTAAACTAAATCTACTCTTCCTACAGCTAACAGGACGAGGGTTCAATGATTAAAATAGTGATTGATCCATCCCCAATATGGACTAGTGCCTACTCTATTAGGCAACTGAGTCATAAACAATAAAGAGGAAGGAAATGGATCGAACCAGAATCAATAGAAAACTAAAATGTATTCACATACATTTCTCATATTACATTTCATACACTGGGCATACTTATTGATCCCGAGCAAATTACAATGATCTACTTGCAACAAAAGAAATGACCCCACACAAAGCTTGTATTGATTTTAATGTTGTCATACATTATCAAATCCCTGTTACAACATACCAACAAGTGTGGTATGATAAAATACATAATTGGGTTCATATATTCCCTTGAATCATCACAATCTATCATGGAGACACACCATTGCATGAAAATGTGCACTACAATCCTTTCCTGCGCTGTATCATATGCATTCCTCCATTCACTATCCAGACTGGCGTGATTTGAAGCCCTAAAATCGATCTGAGGCACTCACAGACCAAACAATTGGTTCAACGACCAACCCTTAAAATGAGCTCCAATCTTCCTTATATAACCTTCACAACACCGATCTAAGGATGGAATGGGAGGGAAACCCCAACAACTCCACCAACTACAATAATAACATCATTTCCAGCTACCCATTTCACATTAATGGCGATCCTAGAAGTTGTTGACATGTTTTCCTACGTTTCTGGGCAGTGGAAGGAGAAGGGAAGGCAAAACAGTCGAGCCCCGACAAATCGAGCTTACTCCAGGCAATCAACCTTTGAAAAGGTGAAGGAGGAAGCCCTGATCTCCAAAGTCCGAAAAAAACAAAAGGGAACCATCGGGCTTCAAAGGTTGGGCCTTCAGCATACATCGTTTATTTTGGAAGAGAAGAAAAGAACTGCCCGATCCTGAAACACTTAGAAGAAATTTGAAGCTCATCGGACTTCAACCGTCAAGCCTCCCGCCTTTCATCTTCGAAAAGAAAAGAGGATGAGAAACCTCCCGGTCACTGACACCCACAACACTTAGAAACTTTTGAAACCTTGTCGAACCTCGACGATCAGGCCTTCCGCCTTCCGTCTTCGAAAAGGAAGGAAGAAAAGAAACCTCCTACTTGCAGCCGCTCGAAAGACTTAGAAGAAAGAAATCTTAGTCAGACTTCGGCATCGGGCCCTCACCCTTTACCATGTCTAGAAGAAGACGAAAGGCCACCACTCCGACCTCTTAGATCTGCAATACTTAGGAAAACTTTGAAGCCTTGGTGCACTTCAACAATCAAGCTTTCCCGCTAACTCATGCTTGAAAGAAGACAAAAGACTGCCACCCCGACTTCGGATGCCCGAAACACTTAGGTGATTTTGCAAGGAACCAAGGCGAAGTTCAGAGCCGATAGGAATGGCGTGACAGAAGAGAGAACCCCGAAACTCCAAACTTCGAAAAAGGCAAAAACACAAGGAAAACACTTAGAATTTTTGGACTTAGCCATTTGTGGGCTTCTTCCTTGCACTTAGAAATTTCTAGGATTAAATTTCTTCCATTTAAGGTGTCTTAGATCGGATATAAATGATGGGTTTAGACAGCAAAGGCACAAAGTGGGATTTTGATGGATTTGGGGCAAAAGAATGTAAGTTGGGAACTAGGTTTTTTCAAGTCCCAACATCCTATCTATCCAAGCTATAGCATTATGGCATTAATGGGGGAGGGAATCACTTCTCTATTTTGAGTTGAGATTGACCCATGACCATTTCGTGAGATCCACAAGGTATATCACTTCCACTTAAATAATTTAGGATTGTGATCAAGTGCTTGGCATATCTTTTTGTTCGATACACATTAAAGCCATATTAGCCTTATTCCCGAAATTGTCAAATTAGCCATTGTGATTGTTTGTTTGAATGTCTGCTAAGTCAACCCAACAAACATCTTGAAAACCAAAACAGACTCCATTAGCGCTTGCACTTGTCTCGCAACGTTTGCAACTTGAGTATCAACGCCCTTGTAGGATTGTTTAGTGCTTAGATCAAAACCAAAACAAACTGTCCTTTAGTGCCAGTCAAACACCAATTAGCACTTACATCCTCTGTCAGCACTTATACCTACAACTTTAGTGCTTAGACCTACGAATTTAATGCCTACATGCCATCTGTCAACACTTATACCTTCTGTCTTAGCACCTATTTTTGAAGTCATACAAATCTGAGAATATTCACTTTTGTTATCAAAATCAGACATTAACCCAATTTCATCAGCTCATTTGACCACCCCTCATCCTCAAAATCCTAAAATCTTCTCCAAATTTGACATTAGAATATTATATGTCCATTAGGCTATCCCCATGACATTCATTTTAACCTTAGCTTGTGACCCATTAACCATCTCACGTAGATACATCTTCCTCATCATCATACCTTAACCTCCATCCAAAATCAACCTTGATTAGGTTATCCCATTTACCCATCCAAGTCGATCATCATACCTTAATCAAATCAAATCAAACGAATCATCCAAACCCAATCAATTCCAACCAAATCAAAACACATTATCCAAGATAAAAAATTCAATCCATCACCTACCAAGTATACTTAGTTAAGAATCTAGATCTTTTTATCCTTCTTTAGTTTGCATTAGGCTTAAGAACTTGTCTATCTTAAGTCTAGTGCGAATTAAATATCATCCCACTTGGATAAGCTATCTTAGGAGCTTAGACTACTCCTAAGTTAGTGGACTTCAAGAATCCCGTTTTGCTTGGTGCGTCTTGTCTACCCCAAGTAAGACAATCATGTCACCTTCTTGCTCAGGCTCTTTGTCCACCCTGAGTAAGGAAGGATAAAATCCCATCAAAACTCACAAAAGGATCTAGAGTTGAACTTAAGTTATCCTTGGTAGTACCATCATCCATCGTCCAAATCTTGTAACCAACCATTCCCTTGAACACTTATTCACATCATCAAACCTCAAACAAACCTCCACTACAAGCTCATCATTTTATGCCTCCCATCACACAATCACAAGCTAGAAGAAAAATGGATTCTCGCTATCAAACCCTCCCTCCACATGGCTCTACCACAAGCAATATGGAGGGATATGTCAGCCAACCTGAGATAGGTGAAACCTCTGTACCCATTCACATATACTCACCCACCTTCATCGATTTCCTTAATGAAAGGGGGTTACATGACAAATTTGAACAATTCCTTGACAATCACAAAGATTAATTTCTCGAATGACTCATTGAACATGGGGCACGTCTCCCCCACTCATTTGACAAGGACAAGCTCAAAACAATCATACACAGCAAACCATCATCACCTATTCGCGATCAACCATGGGGTCGTGTCCCTAATCCCAACAACCTAACCTATGATAATCCATGGGCCCAATTCTCTACAACCACTAACCCCATTTACACCATTGCTCAACATTGAGGGGGTAATACCCCTTCACAACCACAAGTATCAGACCCTCCTTATGGCATGCCACCATATATGATGTCATCCCACCCTCCAACTTCCATCAACATACCTACCAATCCAAGTGTCCTTACCACACCACCCATTAACACAAACACGTCCAACATTCTCAAAAACACCTCTAATATCATCACCATTCCACAAACACTTCCCCCTTTAATTCACCATAGTTTCCCAACAGCAACACTCAATATATAGAGTAAGGAGCTTCAAGACGGAATATCCACTTGTCAACACCCAATGTGCAAGTTCAAGTCATGATTCTTCTCTTCCAAGAATCTTTCCAACTTACATCTAACTTCTTTCTTGTCATAGATTCTCATACATGTCTACTTGTAACTCCCTTCATCATGCACATACAAAGTAACTTACAATGTCATACCCAACATTCAAAGCGGTGAGTTTTCTCGTCCAAGGAATCTCATGGATTCCTTTAAAAGTGGTGCCCCATTCAATGAAGGACCAAAATTACAATATAATATAAATATTAAAATATTATTGACTTTCAAGATGTACAACATACCGAACCAAATATTCTAACATAAGTGGGTTAATCTCCATCCCCAAGATGATTCACCTCCTCCCTCTGGTGCAGTGACTTAAACTTAGTGCTGCGGTGGTCTTTTTTTCAATGATATATGTCATCATTTCCTTACTTTTGAGGGTCATGTATACCAACCATCTATATTTTATTGATGATTGTTGGCATAATTATATAATTGCACCTTATAATAAGTTTTCTTAGGTAATATATTTTATTTACTTATGTAAATTAGGAAATAATGAGCACATGTCATCTCCTTGATTGAAGGTAATCTTGTGCCACATCTACTTCATTCACTCCATTGATGATAGTTAGGTGCCACCACTCCCTCATCAAGATGAGTTCTCTTGACACCATGGCTCCTCTACATTGATCCAATCCACCAAATCACTATGGTGAAATCAATTACTATAGGGCACTTGTCACCCTAACTTGTGCATCCCATAGTCTCTATATTGTAGTACATTTCCCTTATTTTCATCACAAATATGAATATTGGAGTTCTATTATTTTTGGTTACATTCTCTTGAATTTATGACATCATAATATTGTTTTGTTCCTATGGAAGATTTATTGTTGCAATAATTCATTAAACCTAACATGGTGTCAAAGTAGGTAAGTTTAGATGTCATTTCATTCATCTAAGATATAATTTTTTCTTCTTTTACTGAAGGTTTATATTCTTGTAAATTGAATGATTTTATATCACCCACTGTAGAAGGCCTCTAGCAAAGAAATAGACTATACCATTGCATTTGAAAGGTTTAAATTAGGTAGGTTGGGATATCATTTTGTCTAAATTAGACATCCTAAAGTCAACTTACAAATATTTTCCCTATAGGGTTTAATTTTGCATTTCACAAGAAACTCAATTTTTGAAGCACTTTGGCACAAAAAGGACTCACCCTTGTGTCTAGAGTGGCCCAAAACCTATAAATTGATTATCATTTCATTGAATTTGGATTAATTTGAAGAAAAGGCAAAACAATTAGTCTAGGCACACAAGCTAAAGTCATATGGCCTAACATAAGCATGTTTGAAAATATTTCTTATGCTTTCATTTTTTAAAAATATTTTTTGCTTTTACAAAATAATAATTAAAAAAATCAAAATATAAAAGAAATTTTTAAAAAGTTCATAGCACTTAGATTTGTTTCTAGCATTTAAAAGCATTGTACATGCACTAGAGATTACCTCATATCCTACCACATTAGGGTATGACCCCTACAAGGAGTAGGCGTTGTCAAGGGTGGGCCCCCACTCAACCTCACCTATTTTGGCATCTTAGTAAATCTCAATGATCATCACCTCCTATGAACCATTAGCCCATGCACCACTCACCCACCATGTGTCCTATCATCACTAGTTCATAGCTCATATATCTATTGAGAAAATCTATCAAGTCATCCCATCCATCTTGCATGCATTATCAATGGTTTCACCATGTGCCACCACCACGTCACTTAACCAGTATGCCACCTCTATTGGTCACACTACACGAGTGTCACCCATTGGCCACCAACCTTCAAATTGGCACACTTTTAATCCATTGGGAGCTTTCTTAAAGGACCATAACTCTCACCCCATAAGTTGAAATTCGACATTTTTTAAATTGCTTAAAAATCTATAAGGAATCTAGATTTGTAAACTATTTTTTACTTTTGGTAAGCCCATTTTTTGAAAATTTGTAAAATCATTGTGCATTACAAAAGAGTGATTCGGGCTTTCTTTTTGTTAAATGGCACTAAATAAATTTCCACAAACTACATTTTTGGGGGGCATTTGATTTTGGGTGAGTATGAAGGTGTGTTGTGAGTTTCTTGCTCTTGTGTTCTTCTATTTGTTTCTCTTTCTACACTAAAATTATGGCCAAACAATCTCCTCTAATGCTTACACCATTAAATTATTTTGCTTGGAAAAGTAAAATGCAAATCGTAATATGTAGTAAAGGGTATTGGCACATAATTTAAGGAACATAAACTGAACCAATAGATGAATCAACAAAAAAAATCTTAATAAATATGATGAGGCATTTTACATTGTATGTTTATCAATCTCTACAAATCTTTTGTTTCATGTTGAGTCACTCACTACACCTAAAGAAATCTGGACAACACTTGAAGGCTTCTAAGGTAAGACCAATGACATTTGTGGCTGTCAATTAGAAAATGAATTGATTAGTCTTAACCCTATTGAATTTGAAAGCATTCAAGACTATATTTCACATTTGAAGCCCCCTTCAAATCAAATTAGAGCAACGTAAAATCAAAAGTTTTCATGCAAGACTAGTTATGAGAGTTTTTTTAAAGTTACGTCTTGAATATTTTCTCTTTGTATCAACCCTCTATTCCACTAGAGATTCCTTGGGAAATGATTTTACCATTCCAACTTTTGATGTGTTTGTAGAATTCTCACTTGTCAATAGGATATCTAAATCAAATGGATGCATTATTTTGTAAGTCATTTCAAATCCACTACCTTGATTGCCAACTAATCATAGAAGAGTCGAAAAGGAAAAGAGGATTTAGGAAAATAGGAGAAGAGAACAAAGGCATCAACTCAAATAAGTAAATCCTCCTCCACTACTCCAAAAGTAAAAACTCAACAAAAATTGAAGGGGAAAGTGTGGTTACTATAAGGAGGGCATGATGAGTCAAAATGCATGCAAAAACAAATTGACTTCACTCACAAAGCTTCTAAAGATGAGCAAGATCATTATTCTTGAGTCCTCTAGTGAGTCCCACTCCTTTAAAACTAGGAAAGGAAAAGGTAAAGCTCTCACAACCATTGCTTCTTCATCATCTCTGAAGACTTGGATATTTGATTCGGGTGCCATGCACCACATGGCTACATCTGGGGAATAGTTATCTACACTTGAGTCATGTTCTATTCTAACTATACATATGGGTGATTATTCAACAATAGATGTTGAAGGGTTAGGATTAGTTGACATGGATGATGAACAATTCAACAATGTTCTTTGTGTACCTTCATTGTCAGTCAACTTACTCTCCATCTACTAGATTACCCATATTGGCTCAAGGAAGTGAGTTGAGTTTACTCCAAACATAGTCACCATTCAAGATCTTGAAGATGATTCTCTAGTTGCCCTTGGAAAGGCTAACCATAAGGCATGTGTGTATAGTTTTTCACACTTTGTGCTTGATTCACCTTCCAAGGCTCTTCTTACTCACTTGAATGATGTGGATAAACTATGGCATGAGCAATTTGGTCACCTAAATTACCACTATCTTCAACAATTGAGCAGTCAACAAATGGTTAAGGGACTTTCTCTAATATCCTTGTTTGATGGTGTTTTCCATGGTTGTGCCTTAGGCAAGAATCTTGAAGTATGACAAATGTAAGCCAAGGAGAGCTTCAATAGTTCTTGAGTTGATTAACAATGATCTTGTGGGTCCCTTTCTGAGTTCGTCATTTGGTAAATGTTGGTATCTCCCCACACTCATATATAATTGCTTACAATTCAATATGGTATATTTTCTTTGCAAAAGAATGAAGTGTTTCACTAGTTTCAACACTTCAAGGTCCTAGTTGAGAAATGAAATAAATGGAGAAGAATATCAAATCCTTCACAAAGATCATGGTAAAGAGTATGTCAACAATATTATGGTAAAATAATGCAATGAATTTTATTAACATGAGAGCAAAGCTCTTATATACAAAGTTACAAGGAATGTTTCTAAAAGAAACATAACAGATGTTTCTAAAATACAAAGATAACTAAAAAATATACAAGTATCTAAAATACAGAATTAGAAACATATTTGACCATTAATATATCTAAGATATTGTTTTAATACCCTCCCTTAATGGTCAATCTATCAACTACACCAAAGTGCCCCCTAAATTTGACAAACTTATCTGGGCTCATAGACTTGGTGCGAATATCTGCAATCTGGTCCTCAGTTGGGACATACTGCAACACCACAGATCCATCTTCGACAAGCTGTAAGATGAAATGACAATGAAGGTCAACATGCCTTGTCCTTTCATGGAAGACTAGATTTTTGGCAAGTTTCAGCACGCCTTGATTGTCACAATACAAGGTTGAAGGCCCTGCTGGAGACATTTGCATGTCTGAAAGCATCCTTTGAAGCCAAACTACCTCACACGTTGCCTTAACAACTCCCCGATATTCAGCTTATGTCGAGGAGAGAGCCATTGTCTGCTGCTTCTTGCTGGTCCATGTGACTGCACCTGTGCCCAAACTGAAAACATACCCAGAAGTAGACTTCCTGTCATCAATAGAGCCTGCCCAATTTGAGTCTGTAAAACCAATTAATTGAGGATCTTTGCATCTTTCATATAGAATGCCAAAGTCAGAGGTGCCTTTCACATATCGCAGCACATGCTTCGCTACAACCCAATGTTTCGATTTAGGGGTTGTCATGAAGCGAGAGATGTAGCTCACTGCAAAATTGAGATCAGGTCTAGGGGCAATGAGATAGATGAGGCTGCCCATGAGTTGCCTGAATGCAAATTCATTCTCCACAGGTGAGTCTGAATTGGCTGATAGCTTCAACCCTTTCCCCATAGGTGTGGATGCAGGTTTGCAATTTGTCATCCGGAACTTGTCCAACGGACTTCTAGCATACTTGGACTGAGAGATGAAAATGCTATCAGCTGTCTACCAAACCTCAACACCTAGGTAATAATGTAGAAGTCTCAAATCTGCCATGTCAAATGTTTGACTTAGATCATGTTTGATGTCCTCAATCACTTGCTCCGAGCTGCCAGTAATGATTAGATCATCAGCATAGACAATGATGTAAAGACTGTCATAAACATATTGTTGGACATACAAACTGGAATCAAAAGGACTCCGCTAAAAACCATGATCCATGAGGTACTTATCAATCTTGATGTACCATGCCTGTGGAGCCTATTTTAGGCCATAGAGAGCTTTCACTAGTTTGCACACCTGGTCTTATTTACCAGCAACCTTGAAGCCAGGGCGTTGCGTCATGTAAACTTCTTCCTGCAAATCTCTATTAAGGAAGGCACTCTTGACGTCCATTTGATGGACTTTCCATCGAAAATGGGTTGCCATAGCGAGGACAAGTCGAATAGTACTCATCTTGGTTGTGGGAGAAAAAATCTCCTCATAGTTAATGCCCTCTTTCTGTGAGAACCCTTTGGCTACCAACAGAGCTTTATACTTATCGAGGGTTCCATCAGCCTTGTACTTAACTTTGTACACCCATTTGCATCCAATGGGCTTCTTCCCACGTGGAAGATCAGAGAGGACCCAAGTGTTGTTCTTCAGTAGGCTATGATGCTCAGCTTCCATAGCTTGTTCCCACTCAGGTATGCCTTTAGCCTCTAAATATGTCTGAGGCTCCGAGATGCTATGAAGGTTGGCCATAAGAGCAAAATTGACAATATTATGCTACTTGCTCTTCTTTCGAGTAGATCTACCCTCAATGAGTTCATTATCATAAAGATCACCAATTGTTTTGGCCCACCATTTAGGCCAGGGAGTAGATGTACCAACATCTGAAACAGGTGCAATAGTATCACCTATTGTGGCTGGAACAAGATCAGGAGGATCTAGAATATCCTGAGGCGAGGTGGGTGGTGGAACACAGGCTGAGTTGCTAGCATAATTGTAAAATCCCTCCCATCAGGTGGAGCTAGGGGAAGGCGAACACCCACATCTAAAGCCTTCAAAGTCTGGTCCTCAGGGATAACAGAAGGAGTAGACAGAAGAAAGGGCCCAGTAGTCTCATTAACCACTACATCATGACTGAATATAAGACGATCAGTGTCTACATCAATCAGTCTCTAGGCCTTATGATTTTCACTGTAACCAGTGAACATGAGTTTTTGGCTTTTGGAGTCCAGCTTGGTGCGCTTGGCATCTGGAATCCAACATGAGCAGTAGAGCTAAAAACTTTTAGATGGTTGACCCAAGGCTTACGTGCAGACCAGGCTTCTTCAGGAGTCATCTTCTTGACGACATAGGTAGGAGACCCTTTCAGAAGATAGACAGCAGTATATATGGCTTTAGCCCAGAATTTCATAGGAACACTTCTATGCTCTAGCATGGAACATGCCATCTCAATAATGGTGGGATTTCGACGCTCAATGACACCATTCTGTTGAGGGGTGTAAGGTGTGGTAAGCTGGTGTTTGATGCCATGATTAGCACAGAAACGAGAGAAAGTAGAAGAGCAAAACTCCCCCCCATTATCAGACCTAAGAGTGACTATTGGATAACCTGACTCTTTTTCAACTAGGGCCTTGAACTGCTAAAAAATACCAAACACGTCTGATTTGTGTTTCAAAAAGTACACCCACATCTTTCTACTGAAATCATCCACAAATAGCAGGAAATATCGGCACCCAGTAACTAAGGGAGTGTTCATTGGTCCACATACATCAACATTAACCAACTGCAAAACCTTGGATGCTCTCCATTTATCACCATCTGGAAATGGAGTCTGACGCTGCTTGCTAGCCTGACATGCGTCGCATACGCCATGAATCTGAGTCTGAATCTCTGGAAGACCACCAACCAGACCCTCCCGAGCTAACTAAGAGAGAGTGCATGTTCAGGTGCCCATAACGTTGATGCCAGAGTTTGCTTATGGAAGTACTCCTGGCTGCCATGGCGTGCTCTTGAGAATCACTAGAATCCACAAGTCTATACAAACCATGATCCTTAAGGCCCTGGGCAACGGTGGTGCGTGTCTCACAATCCACTATGCTACATGTGTGCATGTTGAAAACAACATCCAGATGAGGAGAGTGTCGCATTATCTGACTGACGGAGAGAAGGTTCAGCACCATGCCAGGTACAAAGTATACATTAAGAAATATTAAATTTCTCCCAACAGACTAAATCTGCTCGTTGCCTTTTCTGACAACAGTATACTCTTCGCCTCCTCTAAAGATGACTGAATCAGTGAAAGGCATGTACTCTATGAACCAATCTCACTGATGTGTGAAATGTCGAGAAGCACCTGAATCAATGTACTAGGGAATGGATTCCACATGATCTGCAAGTCTCGTGGCCATAAAGGTGTAGATCGCAGAGTCCTGCGCAATGTGCTCTACAACATAGGCTTCCAACATAATGTTAGATAGCGATGCCAACATGCATGCTTTCCAACGCACAGAAAAAGACGTCACAAACTCCAAGAACATAATCCTAGCAGGGGTTTGCACAAATCCCGAGGTGAACAAGCTATCCGCAGGTCAAAGTTTTGAAGTGGCCAAGGTAGAAAGGTAAGGAAACTGCTGAATGATTCACTGTGAGTAGTGACTTAACTGCCGACTAATATTCCTCAACATTGACTGCTTAACGACCAAATACTTTTGAAAACAACCATGCGAAGCCTTCAAAAAGACCATTGGCTATACAAGAGTAGGCTATACACAAGCCGCTCAAACAAAAATGCCGCTAGCAAAGGGAAAAAAAAAGATTTAAACTGCCTCAGATAATATACGGAACCTGTGGAAAAAGAATCATGTCGCCAGTATTAACAACATATATATTTCGTTTTGGCGCCTTCCTAACACATAAATAGCGCCGATTAAAAAACAACCTTTAGGGACAAAACACACAAAACTCACTACTTCAAAAATCACAATTTTCAGAGAAAATAATGTCGCGATATGGAAAAAAACATGATTGCAGAAGCTCAAAACCGCACCTGAAAAAGAAAGTGGTGACCATGAGTTTTAATGCCGAAAATGGACACCAGAGGAAACTTCGCGAAAATACTAGAAGAATGTAGGGCACGACTGTATACAGACAGAGACGAAAAATGTGATTTCGTCCTCCATGCACAAAAAACCTGTTTAAACAAAACTTTAGTAGGGGGAGCGATCACAGATCTTAAAACCCTCACAACTTTAGAGTCCGCTAGTTTTGTGTTAAGAAACAAAACGCAAATAACACAGATGCCTTCAGCATAAAAATGTGACCCTTTGAAAAACTAGATTCGCTACCTTCAGAAATGAGAGGAAGGAAAAAAACCACGACCTCATAAGGATTAGCGAACAGAGGATAGAAGATTACCAGATCTGTAGGTCGTACGACCTGTATGGAATACAAAAAGAGGCCAGGAAAGGAAAAAAATTCAAACAAATAGTTTTCCCGCTCGAACCTGGGCGCTCTGATACCATATTATGGTAAAATAATGGAATGAATTTTATTAACATGAGAGCAAAGCTCTTATTTACAAAGTTACAAGGAATGTTTCTAAAAGAAACATAACAGATGTTTCTAAAATACAAAGATAACTAAAAAATACATAAGTATATAAAGTACAGAATTAGAAACATTTTTGACCATTAATATATCTAAGATATTATTTTAATAAACAATTAGGAATTATGCCCCACCAAAGGGATTAATCTTCAATACACTATTTTGTATGTCCCACAGAAAAAACAAAGTACCAAAAAGAAAGACTAGATCCTTGAAAGAGATGGCTAACTGCATGATGCAATCACAATCACTAGCACCGTAGTACTAGGTTGAGATAATCAACTATGCTAACTGCATATAGAATTGCACTCCACATAAGGCCTTGGAAGGCATCACTCCAATCAAGGTTTGGAGAGGTCACAACACATTGGCTAAGCACTTAAGGGTTTTTTGATCTTGGGCTTGTCCCCATATACCTTTAGCAGAACACAAGGCCATGGAACCATAGAGCAAGCCTTGCATATCTATGGGTTATCTTGATGGGGTCAAAGTATTAGTTTCTAGAACTTGATACTTATGATATGATCATTGTTTTAAGTATCAAGTTTAAGGAAACAACTTCCCCTATTATTGACACGTCACATCAATCCTCCACATAGGGCTATCATCCATATAGTGATTCTAAGATGGAGGAACCTCCTCCTGCCTCTATACCATCCAGTCTTGACTCTCTAGCACACAAGTATACTCCTATAGCTACACTTCCCCTTTGGGCTCAATGGAAATTATATGTAGTAAGTACTTTAGTTGGGAATCCATCAAATACTACGAGAACTTGGTCACAATATCAAGATATGCCTCATGCATACATAGGTCAAGCTTCCAATCCATAATCATTTGAAGAAGTAGTGAGTGTTGTTGAATGGTATTCAACAATGGAGTAAGAATATTCTTCCTTGATAAAGAACAACACTTGGGATTTACTCCCACTTCCTAAGGGAAGAAAAATGATTTGATACAAGTGGTCTTCCAAACCAAGTATGCAATAGATGGAATAGTTGGCAAATACAAAGCATGACTTGTTGCAAAAGGATTCTCACAAGTACCTAGCATAGACTATACTGAGACCTTTGCACCTATTGCCAAAATGAATTCCATTCACCTCACTCTAGTCATTATCACTTCTCACTGTTGGTGGGTATATCAAATGGTCATGAAGAGTGCCCCTCTACATAGTGATCTACAAGAGGAGATATATAGGGCACAACCATAAGGGTTCTGTTGGCAAGAGACACTATATGGATTGATGATTGTTGTCATTGATGGCAACAAAGTTCATCCCACACATCCGCAGGACATGGTGTGTCTCTACCGGAAGTCAGAGTGAAGAATGTTGTGGTCCAGTAAACAAGAACAGAGCATGTGGCAAGGTCCGACAGACAGGTCCGGATCTCTCAAAGGAAGCATCTTGGTGAAGTGCGGATTTGGGGAAGTAAAGAGTACTACCTTGAGTGATAGATTCCAAGGTTTTAGCCTCCGGTGATAGATGAGGTAAAAGATATGAATACTTGAGTACCGGGTTCTTGAGAAACAGTGTGAACAGAGGAAGAACTGACAGACAGAACATCAAACTACTTTCCAGATGTGTTACTGATGGTGGTAAAGGTTATGAAGGCATGAATCATGTTTGGCCAACATGATTAATGATTTCTACAAGTATATACTTGATCCACATTACTTGATGTGCTAGGATTCAGCCGACAGATCAGAATTAGTGAAAAGATTGACTATTCTGGGTGCCGACTAGAAAGGTGATGAAATTACTTGTGCGGATATATATACACAATGGATTTAGTTGTGAGATGTGTTGTGGTGGTATGTGATATGCGAATAAGAGTAGAGCAGAGCAGAAGCAGTAAGAAAGATCCGGTATGTGAAAGGAAAGCAGCATAAGAGAAGAGGAAAGATGAAGTGCAGCAGATCAGTGTACTGAGCCTAACCGGAACTAAACTCCAGCATATGTGGATGCTTCCAATCAGTTCAAGTATTGTATAACATTCTTTTGTAGACAGTGTGTCTCCTTGTAGCGGTGTGCCTCCTTTGTGAGCAGTGTGCTTGGGCAGTCAGCCCTAATTGGCAAGTGCCATTTTGTAATTCCTTATTCTTCTAACAGAGAATAATCTTTGGGTTAATCACCCCGTGGTTTTCTCCCTTAACAGGGTTTCCACGTCAAAAATACTGTGTCATGTGTTTTTCCATTTCATGGTAATGTTTGCTTGTTTGAATTAATGCTGCATTAATTAATAAGAAAGTTCAGAAAGAAGAAATAATTAGGATAACTGATTCACCCCCCCCCCTCTCAGTTATCAACAATTGGTATCAGAGCCAGGTTCCTCCTAACAGAGTCTAATAGCTCGAGGAAGATCTGTGAGTTCAAATGGATGCATATGGTTTAAGGGAGCAACTCAAGACTGCCCTTGAGGATCTTGAACAGTCAAATTCTGAAGTCAATGAATTAAAGGAAAGACTCAAACAGGCTGATGATTTCATGAGAGAACTAAAAGACAAATTAAGTCTCTCTATGAAAAAGAGAAAGGAGCTGCTTCAGCAATTGGCAAGACAAGGTGAAGAAAGTAATGCAAATGAAGAGCTGACTGAGAAAACCAAGTTATGTGAAAAGTTATCAAAAGAAGTCATTATGGTAAGACATGAAATGGAATCAGGAGTTATAAAGTTTACTCAAAAGATTGAAGAGAAAAGAAAAACTAAAGACAATCTAAGACAATCTCTCAAAGAGAAATCAGAAGATTGCCACCAGATGGATAGAATTATCAGACATCTTGAATCTGATCTTGAAGATGCTAAAGATAATGAAGAAAAACTTGAGGATCAAATTGTCTCTCTCAAAAGGGATCTTCAAACAACAAATGAATATAAAGAGAAATTCAAGATAAGTTCTGCTCAACTTGAAGTTCTTCTTGGAAGTCAAAAGAGGGTGGATGACAAGTGTGGTTTGGGATATGAGAAAGGAGAAAGCTTCGGATCCGGTCAGAAGAATTTTGAATCAGAAAATCCAAGAAACAGGCCTAGAAGACCTCCGGTAAGACAGCCCAATGCTCAAAGATATCTATCCTTCAATGGATACTGCCACAACTGCAATCACTTTGGTCACAAAGCTAATCAGTGCAGAAAGAGGGTGAATCAAACTAATTCATCCTTCTCCGGACAATGTTTTAACTGCAAAAGGTATGGTCACAAGTCTTATGAATGCAGAAATATGCAAATGAACAAATCATTCAATGGTAGATGCTTTACATGCAATAGAATAGGTCATATGGCTAATCAATGCAGATCAAGTGGTTATCAGTCAAATATGCAAAGAAATGTTGTTTGTCAAATCTGCAATAGGTCCGGTCATAGTGCAAAAGTCTGTAGAAGCAAGAATCAGGACAAAAGAGGTCCGGTATATTATAATCAGAATCAAGATAAGGGTAAACAAAAGATGAATGCGGATGAAATTAAAAATGAGATGAGCAAGATTTGGGTGAAGAAAAGTACTAAAAATGTAGAGGTTGGATCCGCACCAGACTCTGGTACTGATATTCCTTCCAGAAATTAAAAGGTGAGCTCTGGCTCAGGGGGAGACACAAAGAAAACCTTGTTCCCCCAGCCAGTTAAGTGGTGCCTGAAATTGGCACATGAGAAGCTGTGGATCAAAGGGTTTCTAGAGAAACATGTAAAGAAGGTCAGGTAAAGATCTGAGAGATCTGCAAGAAAATTTAAAAAGTTCAATTCCTTCAGAATTGGTCTGGTTAAGCAAGTCTTCCGGTAAAACAGGTTTCTCACAAGATTGGCCCGATATAAATTCAAATTGATACAGCTTGATCTGCGGATACATAAGATGATCAGAAGGCCAAGTGGATATGATGATTCATCACTAACATCGATCACAAGGGAATCATAATAATCCGAATGAGTTTCTTCCTCCTTAAACAAGGAAAACCAGGCAAACCAGAATGAATTAGGTTGAGCATTTATTGCAGTCTGATATTAGGGCTTGCGGAGCAATATAAGGGTTTTTCATTAATCACTCGTTCATTCTGCACTCAAGAAGAAACGAAAAGCGGAGCTCTGCAACAAAATTCCTCAAGTTCATCGAAGATCACTTGCAGAAGTCATTACTTCCAGAGATCAATCCAACCAACTCCGTGAAACTGGTAGGCGCAAAAGGTATTTGCCGTTTTCAAATATCTCACTGCAAATCTCTTGATAATGGGTACTCTAAATATTGTAAAGATTTCTGATAGACCTTGCCCTACATTTAAGAAACATCCATACAAATCCTTGGAGGTAGATCCCCTAGGAGCATTCTCTAGTGTTCCGCATGGCGTTTTACACACAGAAGACATTAGGGTTTACATACATGCCAATATTGAAGAGTTTAGGGAATTCAAACTAAGAGACATCTATCACAAACAATTGATAGATGATGCTTTTGAGCTTAAACCGGAATATAAGGGCATCCAAGAAAAGCATTTTGATCAGTTCATTCATTTCCCCTGCTTTGAAGAAGATGAATGGGTCCGGTATGTTTTAAGTAGGGTGCATGATAACTTCCTATGGCTGAATAGACCTTGCAAGATCACCAAGGAAGCAATAAGGGCAGTAACTGGTTTACATTCCTCCGGAGGAATTCCTGTCCTCAAATCTGTCAAAAACAACATTGTCACAGAGGCCACCGGATCAAAATTTGATAAGAGAACAATGACCATTGAAGATATTACTGACCCGGATATCAAGTATGCATCTATGATAATAGGATACAAGATATATCATTCCAGTAGGGAGAATTCAGTATCCGGAACTGCAGTATACACGGCCTATGAGATGCTGAGAAAGAATGCAGATTATGATCTCTGTGAACTCCTCTTGAGCCAATTAATGGAAAACATACAAAAGATCAAGGACAAAAAGAACTCCTTTAAATATGGAGGACTGATACTATGTTTGTTCTTCTACTTCATGAATGAGCTTCCCGGATCAAATGGATGGGTATGGGAAAATGACAAACCGGTAGCTATCCAGATCAGAGATTACTTGCATGAACTTGGAGATGCAAAGGCAAGAAAGACAGCTCTGTGGGGTTACTTCAAGCAATTCCAAAATACAATGCAAATCAGAGAAAGGATCCCCAAATCAGTAGTTGAAAAATACAAAGATACAGTTTGCTTCATGGTAGACACTGATCAATGTCTTATGGAGGCAGTAGAACCAAGGACAGTCTGGATCATGCCCATGGGGTACGAAGTTGATGAACAGATTGTGGAGCTGCATGTTCAACACATGCTTAGCCAGCCTAAAGATCCAAAAGCAGAAAGGTTTGGAACCTTTGAGGAGCTGAGGTATAAAAATCCATGTTGAACTCAGAGAACCAGAAATCAAAAGGAAGGTGAGAAAAGAAATAGAAAATATTGCTCAAGGCCTTGGCATCTCATCAAAAGAAAAGCAAAGAAAAGGATGGAAAGAGCTGAGGAAGAGAAGAAAGAGGCAGAAAAGAAAAGCAAGGAAAGTGCTCCGGTAGAAACCTCCACCCGGACCAGATCATCAAAAAGATCTGCACTTGTCACAGCCAAAAGCTCAAAACCGGAAGTCCAGGCATTCGGTAAAAGAGAGAAAAGATCAAAAACAAAAGCCACAAGGGCTTATGCAAGTCAAAAGGATGAAGAGGAAACTGAATCAGATGAGGAGATCAGGAAACTAAAGAAAAAGAAGAAATCATCTGGTCAAGGAGAAGAACAGAAGGAAGAGGAATTTGTTGAAAAACCTACTCTCTCCTTAGATGATGTAGTAAAAGCAGTCACTGTGGATGGCAACCTACAACCCTTAACAGAATTCTATGATTATTATAATGAAGCAGATAAAAAGATTCTAGAGGAAGCCACAGTTAAGTTTTTGAACATTTACAATAAAGCTTTTATTGAAATTATCTCTCTAATTCCTAAGAGTCTAGAGAAGGAGTTGGAAATGAGAAAGACCAATGCCATGGCAAAAGACCTTGAGATCCGGGAACAGATAGCTATTCAGCTATATCCTTCAATTGATCCCAAGACAATGAACATATTATTCAAAGACTGCAAGGATGAATTCAGGAGCAAAGCAAGGATGAATCAGCTTATGCTTGGTGAGACCGACAAGGTAGCCAAGGACACTGAAGAGATTCTCCAGAAAACCTTCAAAAGATTTAATCTTCCTATCATAGAGGACTTGGGTACTGATCCCTCCACTACAAATGTTGCAGAAGAAACTCCTGAGAAATTGTCAGAAGAGGTGGGCCCCGAACAGACTAACATTTCCCATCCGGTTTCCCCTACAATCTCCGGATCTAAAGGAGAAGAAAAATTACAGGAGAAAGAAGCAAAGGTGAAGGAAAAAGAAGATAACAGTGCTAAGGTTGTAGAAGGAGAGAAGACTTCAGCAAAGAAAACCACAACTGCTAGTGGTGAAGGAGAGAAAACTTCTAAGGACAACTCCAAGACTGCAGAAGAGAAGAAACATCTGTCTCCGGCAAGAGACACTGCACAAACTGTCCAAGAATTCCTGAACAAAGAAACAATGGAGATTGATGAACCGAAGCTTCTACAAGGTCCATTCAATTTTGATTCTCTTTCTCCGGTACAGACAATGAAGATAGCTTCATTTGCAAATGCTAAGGCTAATGAAAAACTTCTAAAGTCTCATATGGAAGACTGTGAGTTGATAGAAGCTGCTTCCGGAGTGCTTGAAAAGATTATGCCATCGATTCAGAAAGATCCCATAGCCTCCACTTCCGGTAATCTCAAAACTCTAGTCAGCAGTGTTAGCACACATTTTGATTCTCTAAAAAAATCAATTGAAGAAAAGGTCCGGAAGGAGTTTTTGGATAAAAGATTCTCTGAGGTACAGGGTTTGATTATTAATGATAGAAGAAACATGAATATTGGAATAAAGAGCTTAGAAAATGCTCTTAAGGATGGTGGTGAAATATACAAATTTTGTATCTCCTGGTTCAAGGTAACAATGGAGATTGAGAAGAAAATAAAAGAGCAAGAGGACAAACTACTAAGCTTGTCTCAAAGTTTTGATCCTCTTTCATCCTCCATAATAAATCAAGAATGTCAGACTATTGCAATCACAAATGCAATAAAGAATTTTGAGAAGGAAAGAAAGAACATAATTAACCGGATGAGTGAACTTAGAAGGATTATTATCCCTAAGTTAGAGGCCATGCATGAGGCCATAAGTGAAGCTCAAATCACAGCCCAGACAAATGATCCGACAGATCCAAAAAGGGCAGATGCATTTGCATTCCTGTTGAGTGGGCATATCTCAATTTTGGACAGGATGAAGCAGAGTTGGGCAACAGAAGTTGTACAGTTGAAGAACACTTTTGCAAACATACTTAAGTATATGTAAGTACAACTTGTATATATATACTTATGCGGCTAAATATAGTTAAAATTTTTGAAAATTTTGGTTCGCGGACCCTACCTTTTGCCATTGATGTCAAAGGGGGAGTGAGGAGTAGTGAAAAATGAGGAATCCAACTAAGGGAGAGCTCCGAAAAATGTATATAAAGACAGAGCATCAGCCAAGGGGGAGCATAGTGTAAACACTTAGTCATTTTTCACTAAGTGTTGCCATCAATGCCAAAGGGGGAGATTGTTGGCAAGAGACACTATATGGATTGATGATTGTTGTCATTGATGGCAACAAAGTTCATCCCACACATCCGCAGGGCATGGTGTCTCTACCGGAAGTCAGAGTGAAGAATGTTGTGGTCCGGTAAACAAGAACAGAGCATGTGGCAAGGTCCGACATATAGGTCCGGATCTCTCAGAGGAAGCATCTTGGTGAAGTGCGGATTTGGGGAAGTAAAGAGTACTACCTTGAGTGATAGATTCCAAGGTTTTAGCCTCCGGTGATAGATGAGGTAAAAGATATGAATACTTGAGTACCAGGTTCCTGAGAAACAGTGTGAACAAAGGAAGAACTGACAGACAGAACATCAGACTACTTTCCGGATGTGTTACTGATGGTGGTAAAGGTTATGAAGGCATGAATCATGTTTGGCCGACATGATTAATGATTTCTACAAGTATATACTTGATCCGCATTACTTGATGTGCTAGGATTCAGCCGACAGATTAGAATTAGTGAAAAGATTGACTATTCCGGGTGCCGACTAGAAAGGTGATGAAATTACTTGTGCAGATATATATACACAATGGATTTAGTTGTGAGATGTGTTGTGGTGGTATGTGATATGCGAATAAGAGCAGAGCAGAGCAGAAGCAGTAAGAAAGATCCGGTATGTGAAAGGAAAGCAACATAAGAGAAGAGGAAAGATGAAGTGCAGCAGATCAGTGTACTAAGCCTAACCGGAACTGAACTCTAGCATATGTGGATGCTTCCAATCAATTCAAGTATTGTATAACATTCTTTTGTAGACAGTGTGTCTCCTTGTAGGCAGTGTGCCTCTTTTGTGAGCAATGTGCTCAGGCAGTGAGCCCTAATTGGCAAGTGCCATTTTGTAATTCCTTATTCTTCTAACAGAGAATAATCTTTGGGTTAATCACCCCGTGGTTTTCTCCCTTAACAGGGTTTCCACGTCAAAAATATTGTGTCATGTGTTTTTCCATTTCATGGTAATGTTTGCTTGTTTGAATTAATGCTGCATTAATTAATAAGAAAGTTCAGAAAGAAGAAATAATTAGGATAACTGATTCACCCCCCCCTCTTAGTTATCAACAAGTTCATTCATAATTCTTCCTTAGTATGCAAACTTAAAAAGTTCCTTTATGGCCTTAAACAAGCCCCTAAGAATTGGTATGCCAAGATCGACTCTTTCCTTCTTTCTATCAGTTTCACCTAATGTCACTTTGATCCTATTGTCTACATTTTATAATAGGATGATAGGAATTCCTTTTGGTGTTGTACATTAATGACCTAATCATCACTAGGATTTCTTCATCCCTCATTAGATCCATACGGTCTTCTCTACAAGACAAATTATCTATGACTAACTTGGGATTGTTGTACTACTTCCTTGGGATTGAGATCACCTAGACTAATTCTAAGATAAGTCTTTCTCAACCCCAAGTATGCTCTAGATCTTCTCTCATGGTTTCAGCAGGCTACTTGTAAGCTCACCCCAATTCCCCTTTTCCAAAAGTCAAGTTGGAGGCTCATTGTTTGTCTCCTCTTGTTGATGCTACCTTGTATTGACAACTTGTTGGAAGGATCATATACCTCAGACATACTCATCATGACATTTCCTACACCATTGGCCTAGTTTCTCACTTTATGCACACGCTATGGGCTTCATTAGAAAGTTTCCAAGCATATACTACACTATGTATAGTGACACATTCATTTGGGATACACTATGCAACAAATAGAGACATAGACTTGGTAGGACATACAAATTTTGACTAGGTTGGTGATTCTAATTATTGCAAGCCCACATCTAGTTGCATAGTTTCTCACTTTATGCACACGCCATGGGCTTCATTAGAAAGTTTCCAAGCATATACTACACTATGTACAGGGACACATTCGTTTGGGATACACTATGCAACAGATAGAGACATAGACTTGGTAGGACATACAAATTTTGACTAGGTTGGTGATTCTAATTATTGCAAGCCCACATCTAGCTACAATATTGACCTTGGATTTGATCGCAAGAAGCATGTTGTTTCTCTTTCATCTATAGAGGTAGCATATAGAGGGGTTGTGAATGCCACTACAAAGACCATTTGGCTTCAACACATCCTAACTAAGTTTGGGGTCTCCTATCAATGACTATTGTTCACCTATTGTGATAACCAATATTGCAATCTCTATGAATCCGATTCATCACGTGAACCAAGCATATTGAGATCTATATGCGCTATATCAAAGCTCTTATACAAGAGTAGATCATAGACCTTTAGTATTATTCCACATCTGAGTCTATTGAAACATTTTCACAAAACCCTTTACGAAAAACACATGTCCATCTTCAAGCTCTTCTTGGTGTACGAGACATTATCACTTCTAGGGGGCTATCTACTCCTCTCTTCATTTTTTTTTTTTGTAGAGGGCGGGGGGGTGGGTTCACTCTCTATGTACCTTGGGATTTTCATATTGTACATGTGTACCTAATATTGCTTGTATTGTCAAGACCCCTTTCTTTTTCCCTCAGTTACATTTAAGGGTGGGTATTGGTGTAGTTATATAATTGCACCTTATATTAAGTTTAATCAAGTAATTTATTTTATTTACTTAGGTAAATTAGGAAATAATGAACATGTGTCATCTCCTTGATTAATGGGATTCTTGAGTGACCTCTCCCTCATTCATTCCTTGATTGATTGTAGTTACGTGCCACCACTCCCTCATCAAGATGGTTTCTCTTGACACCATCAATCCACCAAATCACTATAGCTAACTCAACTCCTTTATGACACTAGTCACCTTGACTTGTGCATCCCATTGTCTGTATATTGTAGTCCATTTCCTTTGTTTTTCATCACGAATCTCAGTTATTGAAGTTTTGTTTGTTATTTTCATTTGCATTCTCTTGAATTTATGTCATCATAATGTTCTTCTGGTCTTAACGTGGATTCATTGGTAGAATTTTTTTTTCATTAAATCTAACATAAACCTTCATATATACTTTAACATTATTTTTTGATTAATATATATTTGGAGTTGAAGTGTTTCCAATAAATAAATAAAGTTAAGGTAATTATAGTTTATCACCTCTACTTGTCCCTATTTGCTTCAAATAGTCATATTGAGCAAATCAAACGAGGAAAGTTAAGGAAAAATAGACTATTGGAGAAAGTGAGGGATTAGCCCCAATAAAGAAACTAATCAATGGAAGTTGGGGCAAATTTGAGAAAATGCTTTACTAACTTACGACAAATAGAGCCAACTAGAACCTGGTTTTCCTTGATTACCTATGCTTTCCTTAATTGACCCAATTATCACCCCTAAATGAATACTATCAAAGTTTTTGATCTAGGGTACAATTATTCTAATTAGGGGTAAAATAATCTTGAGTATGAATTTAATCGTGGATAAAATGGTCCCAATTAGATTAATTACAAGTTATATGTTATAAATTGTAGTCAAGGATTAAGTGTTCTAATAATTATCATAATTTTAGGTCCTTTTGGAACACTTAAAAAGGTGTTGATGGGCCTTAACATCTTAATTAATGGTAATTATATCTTGCTTGGGACACATAAGTATGGAGATTAATATTGTATAATTGGGACAAACAGTACTGTAGAATTGTTATTATTAACAAGAATATCTAGATCGAAGAATTTAATTCCACCATTGATGTTTGTTTCGAACAAGTGTTGATGTGAATGATCTAGGTTGCTTTGGGATAAGAGGTGCACCTAACAATTATTAAAAGCCTTGATTTGGTTTTATGTTATAGACAATGAAGGACTTGAAACTATATTGTATGGATTCAACCGTTGATATCTCTTGCACCCTCGTAACTACCAAGGTCATCTTGGGGTTGTAGCCTTGGAACTCAACCAAGAGTGCAAGAGAAATCGAACCATGTGAAGTAACACCTGACCTTTTATTGTTTAGAAAAAGAAATTATAATGTTACAACACATGATACATTGTGGTTGAGCTTGTCTTTTCATTTTGATTAAGAAGGTTCAATTAAGTTATCTCACACTCCACTTGATACATATGGAAGCTAAGAGGATTGTTGCATGGCAACCTACACAATTTTTTCAGCCATACTAAAAATTGACATTTCTAATTGAAAATCATGCACTCAAATTTTGTGATATTTTCTACTAATGCTTCTTCAATTCCTAAGGTTCGTAAACATATTTAGAAGTTCCAAAAATCTAAGCATAGGAATGTTGAAGGCAACATATTTACTTAATTCCTCTACCAACATTATATATTCACTAGTGATCCCACGCTTATGTTTCATAAGTCCATTTTAATTTTAGCATTGAGGAACGCATCATCAAAATAAACCTAATTATTGGTGAATTCTATCACTCCCACCATTTCATAAGCTTAAAAATTCTATAACAAGTTATTTATGGTATAATTGTGTCATATTATACTAGTCAAGGTTGGTCTAAGAAAATGCATTTTACTATTGGAGTCAAGCAAGGTCATCTTGTGTCTCCAACTTCCTTAAAGGCCTATGAGTTGAATTGTAATTGGTCTATAGGTCATGAAAGTGTTGTAAGGATTAAAGGCCTAAATGTATAGCCAAGCAATATGATATAATTTAGATAATCAATAGAAGATGTCATTTCAAAGAATTTCTAAGTTTTTGTTTTGTTTAAATGGTGTTCTTTGTTTGTATTTTATGTTGTATAAGAAATTATGTGTTATGGTTGCAATTTTGGACACCCCTTAAGTGAAACCTCCATTCCTAAATGCATCAGTAAAATGTAAGGCCCAATATAATTTAATTTTTTTCTCCCATAACATTATAATTCATAAGATCCTCATGGTTGTAAAATTTAAAATAAAACCATACCATGTAGAACATAACTCAAAATTAGACAAACAAAAACAATTCATAATTTATAACACCAGAAACAAACATAATTAATTTCATAATTATCCTCCATTTAAAAACTGAAAGTGAAGCCTTTAAATGATACATGTTATATATACATAAATTTACTATACCAAGACAAAGACTTCCTGTTAATAGACTTTCTATCATCATCCAGTAATCATGGTCAAAAATTTAAAACCTAAAATCTAAACAAATATCTTTAATAATGAAAAAAGAAAAGTGTTATTAAAACAACATATTCAATTCTAAATTTGACTGTCCTTCCTTTCCACATGATGTCATATATTCCAAAATTTGCGAAGAGGTAATCTTGCATATATAATGAGTTGTTTGCCCTATTCCTACCTATACGTTAAAGTATTTGACAATGTACAGACCCTTGACCTCACAAGGGATTGCTGCCTCTTTGTCCCCAAGGAAAACAATGGAAAAAAAGTGTTGTAATGATTAAGACCATATGTCAATGAACCATGTGTTGAATTAATTCCAGCTCTATCTTTTGGACAATCTCTTTTTCTTTTTATCTCTCCACAATAACCATATTGAGTCAAATGGCTTAGGGGAGAGGACCCAGTAGTGGAGCACGCTAACTTCACGCCTCTTAAAATCATACATGGCAATTTCAAATCACTCCAAAACTTTTACAGTAGCTTACTTGGCAACGCCCCTACTTATAACTAAGGTTTCAGGGCTACATCATCAAATATGATGCCACATCAGCATGCTTTTTGTTGAGGTGTCAAATAGTTCCCAAAAAAAAGGGTGGACCAATAGGTGTGCATTAAGTCATGTTTTGTTGGTGGGCTGATGTGGCATTACATGATTGGTTGCTTTTTAAATCTAAAGGGCACATTTCATTCAATTATTAGTACTTATAGTAACACTAACAACCTTAAAGACACAACTCCTAGTACTAAACTTTTAAAAATATAGGGCCTTAAATGCACATATACTATCTCAGCCATTGGAACTATCTCACCTATTGGGTCTTTTCCCCTTAGTAGGTTGTGTTCACAATGTATGTATGTGAATTTTTTTTATTTAGTTGTGTTGATTGCATTCATTATGCATATTTGTTTGAAACACTCTGGGATTTAATCATGTCGATTGCATTCACTTATAGTATACATGTTTGTGAGAATTTTTATTAAATTTAATTATAGTGTTTACATTGTATATTTTTGAAATTAATTATATAAATTTAATTACCAGCATTTCAAGTCACCTAACCAGTTCACCAGCAAAATAAACCCAAAAAAATTGAAAAAAAAAGTCTAAAAATAAATATATTGACTAAGAGAAAAAATTAAAACGTAAAAAATAATAAAAATTAGAAGACTCCAAAGTAAAGTGAAAATAAAAAGAAAAGAAATTTGAAGTTTTGTGTAAGCTTTATATATATATAATGGGATTCCCCATCCTTGATTAAGATTTGTGAAGTATAAGTTCCCGGATTTGACTCAATTTCCAACCGGCATTTGTATGAGATTGTAATGTCCCCTATTGGAACAATACTAATTTTACCCTAAAAAAAATTCAAATACCACAATTTAGGGTTAGGGTTTCAAAATTACTAAGTAAATATCTTTTTTTGTGAATTAATCTTGGATTGGAATCCTACATTCACCACATGAACAATATGTGCAAATATGTATATATGCTAGTTAGGGTTAGACCATTGCATCACATCCATAAATCATCAACAATGCAACATAGTTGGGAGAAGGGGCATGATGGGTCCGCCTGAAGCCATATGCCAAGCCTACGAGGGTATATACTACAGCGCTCCCCCTTGGCGACTTAGTACCTACTTTCCCCATCACGACCTCTACTCCCGGAAGACACTTGCCAACTCATGGGATTGAGCGAGGGTCGTAAGTGGTTCACACGGCTCTCTAGGTAAGTGCCCTCTAGTCCTAGGAGCCATTACGGACACTCTAGGATGGTGACTTACTAGCCTTGCTTACCTACTCCACCCCAGGCCCTTCCCACGAGAGGATTGCAGACATTCCAGTACATTTCTAATTCTAGCATAGGAAAATATGCATCTATAAATCATATGGGACAATAAGCTGAAGTATGAGAATAACCAGAAATGTGACAATAAGCATAAGCATCTACAGATCAAATATATCTATAAACCATAAGCATACATATGTAATAAGAGTTGGCAGAAAGATACACCTGAATGTTTATATATGTTTGGAATATATGATAGCAGTAAACATTTCTCAAATATCGACTGATCTGCTCCTTGGTATTATATCTGTTTTTCCTTACTGCATTTGATGTTGTGGCTGAAGCTAAATATATTTCATATTTCAGTCTATCTATTCTGGAATGAATTCCTTTTCTTTTATATCTGCTTATCTTCCCCGCTCCAGCTCCAATGATGTTCCTTCTATATTTCTGAGTATCTCAAGGGACATGTCTTCAACCAAAGGCTACATCTCTTATTAAAGGATATGTCTTTCCAAAGGATCATAGTTTTTACTAATCATTGCTGCCTTTATAATAATCGCAGCCCCTTTTCTTTGTCTTCTACCATATACGCACCTTTTGTTAGTATGTAATTGTTGTCTATTTATTTTATTCACTTATCTGTCTTATTCACAAAATCATTGTATATTACTTTAACCGCTCCATGCATATTTAAATATGATACGTAGCATCCCTTGTTATAATCAGATCGTTCCACTTCAATAATGATCACCGCTCAATTAATATGGATCGCTGCCATAAGGAGTCGGCCATAGAGGGAAGGGACATGACAGAGATTCACGGGTTTCATATGCCCGTGGTATGTATAGTTTTACTTTCAATGGCTTAATATCCAAACCAAAAATTTCAAGTCACATGCATGTCTAATTTTGAAGTTAAGACGAGATTAAAATTTATGAAAATGAAACATCCGCCATATCTATAAGACACAAAAATTTGTCGTCATTCAATAAATTTTATTACGTTCTTTTTGTGCCCCTTGAGCTGTCTGTGCTTTTTTTGGGGAAGATAATCCATTATATCTTAATTTAAACATTTGCTGCATTACATATGTATTATATTCTTTAACCAGTTTGTTCATTTGTGGAAGCATGCGAATAAACTATGTTAACAAGTCAAAATGTTCAGTAAAAAGCACAATTATAAAACACTATGATCTCAACAACATTTCTACTGCTAGCAATTTTACATTGAGAAGCTAAGGCTCGTATTTTCTTTCAAATTTTTCATGCTAGAAAGACAGCAATGAACTACTCCGTTTGGTACCACAACTAACTGTTGACCTAAAATATGAAGTTGGGTCTAAGCCATTGTTGACATTCTGTGGCTCTGTTGTTTTTTACTTATCTTGGGAGTCCATTACAAGAAATATTTGCCCACTGTCCTGTATCGGAAATCAAGTTACTTATGCATAAAGCGTGGATCCAGTTGTTCCATGCATTGCACAGATCACACAAAAATTGGAGAACATTTAGTAAGAAGCGTTTGTTTTAATCAAATGATTAACAGCAGCAATGAAGATGATGCAGATAATGCCACAATTCTGCAGTAAAGATTTGATGGTAACAAATATAATTTTAAGAAATTCTGAAGCAGAGATATTACAAGTACTAAATGTTGTGGCTAAGGTGCCAGAGCAAACCAATTAAAAAGTATACTTCTCATCAAAGCTAAGATAATATATTTTTCTCAGTACTTTCTAACCTGAATGACTTCGATTCAGCAATCCCCAATAGCCCACTTGCAGCAGCGCATGAAAATCCAGTTTGAGTAAAACTCCAAATGAAGATGTTCCCTTGTGCATCTCGGAGAATGTTACTTTCTAGCACAACCCTCGTGCTTTGATCAGTTCTTCCAGAAAATTTGATGGTGCCCCTCATGCCAAATGGTAAACCTTGTGGTAACTTCAGTGCTCAAAAGTTTCACAATTAAAACTAGCCATTACTCTTCACCCAAGGCTTGTGTCTTGGTCCTTGATTTTTTTTGGCTGATTAAGCCTGCAGACTCTAAGTCACTCTCTTCACTCATGCTCAAATCAGAGCCCAATTCCTGGGGCCTGTTTTCTTTTGTGGACACATCATGGTATACATGTCTTTGAAAGTTGATTTTTTGTTTTTTCTTGCCCTTACTCTTTCTCTTTTTTTTTCCATCATTTTCTATGCTCTCCATACCATGAGCAGCTAGGACAAAAGACTTACCTACAGATTCAAATTCATTATCTATTTTCCCCCCACCAATATTACCTTGAGTATCTACAAAATAGAGGTCATCTTCTGCCTCTGAATCTTTCAGGGTAGAAAGCAAGCCGGTAGTTGTTGCATTTGAGCCAAGATTTGTGTCTATATTCTCAGCAGGCAATGTGTTTGTGTCAAACGCAGGATGCTTATTCACAATCTGCTTTAACTTCTTTTGATCTTCCAAATTGACAAGATATCCTAAAGCATCACAGCAAACAAAACATGGCATGAGCAAGAAATAAAGATTATAGTACGTACAACAAAGAACCACTAAGTTTAGACACTGATGAGCATAAGAGTTCGTTTAAGCCACATAATGTGCTACTATATTGAAAATATGAAAATAAACAAAAAATACATAGCTGGATCAAACATAAGGAAACAAAAATCCAAAGGCAATCGACATAAATTCTATTTTTGTTTTTTAATCAAAGATTTTCTGCAGGAAGACATATTGTTGAAGCTATTTAGATAAAATACTCTTTTAAGGCATTGAGAAATGCACCTGAAATTCTGAGTGCCAACATGATATGTGTGAGGTTTAAGATGAGGATCAGAGATCAGATTTGGGAGAAAGAGGACATATCATTCCAAGGAGATGCTAAATTTAGAGCCTTGTAAGGACAGAAGAAGTTTGGTAAGATAATCTCTCCAAGAAATTAGAAAATTCAAGGTCTAAGGAGGACAAAAGAACATAATAAAGAGAAAATAGGAGACACCTCCTCGCCTACGAAAGCCAAAATAAAAATGCCTGCAAAAAGGGTAAATACTGGCACATGAGGTGAACCTAAGGGCCACTTTAACTAAAATTGCAGTTATGAGAAATGAAATGATTGTATTGCCTCCCAAAGGAGAATTTAAGAGACCTTCAAGAAGAATTGAAAGATAATTTGAAAAGTAATATAACAGTGTTAAGTTTCTTCTCACAGCATGACCATTTTGATTAAAAAGACTACACACTACATTTGCATTTGTGCAGTTTGAAGGACATTTGGGGGTGGCCTTGTTGAACAATTGTGCTTCCTGGTTCTAATACCCATCATTTACAATTATTGTTATCACAAGTCCCATTGTGCAGTGTTGTACAAAGGAAGATAACCTTTTGGCTGATTCGCCACCTGAGAGGCAACCAAACTACTACAAGAATCCAAATTTATATTTTTCATGTCACATTCAATATGTGAATGAAGAGGAAAGGATTGCATGTAGGTCTACCACGAACTTGCCTGATTTCAAGAATATTATTAAGTTGTTTTGTGACTTGCTATATATTTACCCATCCTTTTTACATCTTGTCTGTGTGTAGGGTTGAAAATTGCATACTTCACAATCTTCACTCAATGTCCAAACTTATTTTAGCATTCACTCCGTTAGATATGTTTTAGGACTCATTAAGCCTGTTTTTTATCCCAAAACCCTTCATTAAAATGCCATGTGGACCCAACCTTGGCCTATTCCCAACATTTTGCAAAATTTGTGTGTATTCATCTAGAATCTAGACACTATCATAATCGCAGTAGTGACCTTGATCACCAGTGCAATTCTGGCAGTGTCTGCACACGCAAACCAATTTAAAACAGCCAAAAACCAATTCACTTGGCCTTTTTGCATTTTTGAAAAAGCTAACTCACTGTCAACTTTATAAAAACATATTTATAACTCCTTTGAAGGCTCTAAACAATTCAGGAATTTCTTCTGCAGCTTCTTAATTATCCTTTTTACTCTATTGCTTTTTGGTTAACTTGTACAATTTCAAAACCTTCTGGAGACTCTACAGCCATTCTATTGCAACTCTCCTACTTTTTCTACATTGTTGCTACTCCTTTCCTTACAATAGCCCAAAGCTCTACAACTTCTTCCTCATCCCTTTTCCATGGCATTTTGGTCAATTCACTTCCTATAACTCCTCCATTCACAAATCACGACACACATTGTAGAAAAAACCCCACAGGATTTTGCTACACCTTCTGAGCACTCACCACCTCTCACAATCCACAATCTATTACTACAATAGATGTTGAAATATACCATACCAGGGGGCTGACTGAGGCAATCTCCCAAGCAAAACTAAACATTTTTCTTGTCTCAACAGAACTACTATTAATATCTCACCAAATGAGGATCGGATCAGAAATTTGCAACTGCAAGGATCCTTAAGACCAGGCGCCCATCTCTAGAAAATCTCATCATTCCAAGCAAAGGATACTACTGCCTGTTTGGGGTTGGTAGCTCAGTTTAGGAGGTCGGCAGTGTGGTACATATAGTCGGGACCATGAAAGTTTAATTTGCAATCAACTGTCACAGCTCAAACACTAGCAGGGATCTTGAGATCACTAACATGGTTTCACAGGTTACGACCACAACTTCCAAGTCAGGACCGTCTGTTCTAGAATTCCAAATTCAAGAGACTTCTTCCAGAGCTTTCCTCAACCTTCCTTTGCATTCTGCTATAATCAAACAACAAACCAAGGGCGCCTTCTAACTCTTTCTTCTTCCCTTACTAAATAGCAGTTCATTTCTTTGTGTATTTGTTTAAGTTTAATATTGATGTTTTATAAATGCAGTAAAAAAGAACGAATTTAGATTCTTAGGCATATACACACTAGTAAGCGGATAAACACACATCCTTTCATAGAGGTAGTTTATTTTACATTACATTTTGGTTGATCTTGCAATTCAACTTTCGGATAAACATTAAACTAACAAAAGTATCTCTCCTATCGGCTATACCAACTTCAACACAGCAAAACATCTTCTTCCTCTCTTTTCTTCTAGTGTGTGTTATTCCTTCCTCTATCGTTCATTCATGCCCTCTTCTCACCCTTCCCAACCTCTTCATCGTAGTTCCCATCTCAATCCTAATGTCTCTTCCTCTTATTCCTACTTTTGAAGAGCATATGGAGCTCCAAAAAAGTCACAAGATTGCCTCCCGCTTACAGATCCTTCATAAGGAAGCAGGCAATCTTCATGAGAGTGATGATCCTTCCTCCTTGGTTGATGCACTTTGTACCGTGCTCATTTCTCACTCTGAGAACTTGCACATCCTCCAATGCATCAGCAACATACTACATACTACAGACCTAGGCTCTCCTTCCCATCCTTCTCAACCTTTAGACAATTCCTTTTATATTCCTCTTATAGTCCCTCATCATCAATGCACTTTGTACCATGCTCATTTCTCACTCTAAGGGCTTGCACATCCTCCCATGCATCAGCCACATACTGCATGCTACCACCCTTATAGGTCCTTCATGAGGAAGCAGGCAATCTTCATGACAGTGTTGATCCTTCCTCCTTGGTTGATGCACCTTGTACCATGGTCATTTCTTACTCTGCAGGCTTGCACATCCTCCAATGCATTAGCCACATACTACATGCTACCGCCCTAGGCTCTCCTCCTTCCCATCCTTCCCACCCTTTGGACACTTCCTTTTTCGTTTCTCTTCTGGTCCCTCATTATCAATGTGCTTTGTACCATGCTCATTTCTCACTCTAAGGGCTTGCACATCCTCCAATGCATCAGCCACATACTACATGCTACCACCCTCGGATTTCCTCCTTCCCAACTTTTGGACACTTCATTTTCCATTCCTCTTCTAGTCCCTCATCATCCTATTCTATGCCTCTTGATGCTCCATTCACTCTTCCCTCTCCACCACAATTATCCCTTCTTATTCCTAACATTGCCTCCCATATTTCTTCATTTTTCTCTATTGTTACTAATTCTCTCATTCATCCTTTCCAATTCCCTAACCATCGTATTGTGACTAATGCTCCTCCTTTCCCCACTTCAACTTCCATAACTTATCCCTTCAGCGAGCATCCCACTATGGTCCTCCTCCATCTTATACACCTCCTTTTGTCCCCTCTACTGCATATACCACTTCCTCAGCCTCCTCTACGTGCTTTCTTTCTATACCACCCTACTTCCATTCTCCTTATTCACTCCCTACTCATACCTATGATATCCCTTCCTCTACCCTTGTCACTTCCCTTTCTACTTCTAACACTCCACCATATGGTTTCCCTCACCCTCCCCCGTTCCCTCCCATGCAACCTCCTTATGATCCCCTCCTATGCAACCTCCTTATGATCCCCTCCTTAACCATCTTGCACCTAGTATGGGGACCATGTAGTGACAACTTGCTTCTCTTTTGGAAGAAGAGAGGTGACGTTGGACCTCCACCATAACCCTCTCTTGACATTCTCTCTCATCTTTTCCCTCTAGTCTTTGTGGCTCCTGAGTTTGAAATGTAAAATGGTAAGGAAGATCTTACCACTCACACGTGATCATTCAATGCCACATGCATTGATCTTGTCTATGATGATTGTTTCTTAACCAGACTCATCCCTCATACACTCAAGGATTACATCCTTAAGTGATACTACTCTCCTCATTCTTCTATATGTTCCTTTCCAAAACTAGCACAAGCCTTTGTCCAACACTTTCAAGTTAACATTGACCTAAAAGTGAATTTCACAAACTTAGTTTGGTGCCAGCAAAGGAGGCACAAGCATGTGAATGATTGTCATTAGATTTCAATCCTTGCTTGCAAAAATGCCTAACATTTGCCCAATGATGAGATACATCTCCTCATCAATAATTTATTGCAACCAATTAAGGACGGGGACTAATTTCACTAGTGTGCTTCTTTCTCTAAGCTATGTGCCAACTTACTGGATTATGGGACCAAGCTCCTTCATGCAAATCTCTTATCTTATACTTCTCCGTCTTCTTTAGCCCTCCAAATTTTCAAAACCACACCTCAAAAAGATCCCTTCCAACACTTCTCTAAACCCGATTCCAACCTAATATAAACCAAGTCAATACTACACCTTCATCTTCTTCTTCCTCCTTAGTTGTTTCCTTCAAACCTTAATATGCATGCCATTTCACCCACCTCATCAATTGACTACATTTTGTCTTCAACCAACTAACCTAATCACTCTTCTAGCCATACACCCCTTGGACACTTCTCTTCCTCTCCCATGACGGTATAACTCTAAAGCCTATTGCCAATATCATGTCCCAGGCCATCATACAAAAATGGGTATGAAGCATAAAATACAAAATCTTATTGATAACATTATACATGTCGTGGGTGTCACAATGACAAAGGTAATCAATCTGTAGCTCCTCCCAATCAAAACCTACAAATTTATACCATTTCCTTCCCTCCCAACATCATCAAGTGAATCGCATAGATCATGTGGTAGAGGTTGCTTCTTCTTCTACTATGTTAAGTGATGACCCTGATTCTTCTCCTCCTTCCAACCCACCCTTCCATGATTTTGTTGTTGCTTTAGATGCACATTCTTCATTTCCTCTTCTCATTACATTCTCTTCTTCCAAGATTCCTAAAAATGATTATAATGGTCCACTCTATGTTGAAGCCATTGTAACTCAATTCTACCTATGGTATACTTGTGGACCCTACATGTGTCTTCAAAATAGTAACAAAGAAATACCTCTATATCAAGATGCTTATGTGGCATCTAGAGTAACTTTAAAATGCTATAATGGCACTTTTATTGACACTCTAGGGTGCTTAATTCTATCCATCCAGAGTGGCCCAAAGGAGATACTTACTCTGTCACATTATTCCCACTTCAGATCAATTTAGTATTCTTCTAGGCCACCCTTGGGTTGATCAAGCCTAAGTCATGTCTTTGATTATTCACCAATGCCTGAAATTTGTCAATGATAATGAGGTGATAATTGTACCACGCATTCATTGCTAAACCTATGGGCTCACTATAAGAATGCCAATATACCTTATTTGGCTTGTCAAAGTGATTCAAGGAACAAAAAGCACATATCAATACCAATGACCCAAACCATTTTGTTTGTCCTACTATACTAGTTATCCCCCTATTCACATAAGGTCAAATCCCATTCTCCTCCACCTAGACCAACTATTGTCCCTGCTCCTTCTCATCTCACTATACCACCACCCACTACTACTACTGCTACCCACCCTCCTAGACCTAAACATGAACCTAAAGCCAAGAGAATTTTTCTTCCCAAACCTGTTGTGATCCCTCCTTCCACTCTCCCACCATTTTTACCTATACCCAACATTGCTTCTCTCCTTAAACTACTAGCCAACCAATGTCCTTTCTCACCCAAAGCCAAAAAAAAAAAACAATTTGCTTCCAAGCCAAATCTATTATCCCTTGAACCAAAACATAAACTTCCCACTCTCCTACTTCCTCTACAACTCCCATTTTTGTACATGTTGCTGCTATAGAATTTGCTACTATTCTTGAGGATCCTCCTCCACCCACTACTAATACTCCTATCTCTTCTAATGTTACCATATCTATTCCTCCTTTTGCTTTTGCTATGGATGTTGTGTCTCTCCCTTCAAATGAGCCAACTCTCTTCCAATCCACTACAAACATTCCTCCTCTTTAATCCATTTTTACAACAAGTTCTCTTTTCCCTATAGAGCCCCTTCCGTCTATTGCTCATGCTCTTCTCATTTAATCACATTCTCTTTTGTAGATTTTGAGGATGATGATTCTTTAGTTGATGACAAGCTTGACCTAGCCATTGGTTGATACGTGATCGCTTCAAAATTCTTTTCCTACCTTTTGTTGCCTATCTACTTTCTGCCTTTTTGTTCATGTTGTTCGATACTTTTATTTGTTCTATAAATTCCTCCATGTCTTATTTCTTATTCCTTTTCCTATCTACACATTTTGGGGACGACACAAAGGTATTGAGGGGTCAATGCCTCTTTCATGTTGACCCAAAAGTTTTAGATATAGTTGTTGACCTATTTTCCTCTGTGCAGAGTTAAATAGTTCACCTTGTATTTTCCTTGAAAATCCTTTAGAAAATGACCCTACAAGGCTTAAATCCTTCAAATATTCATGTTGTGCCTTGCAAAAAGTCCCAAAAATCTCACCTTGAGAATCTTTGCTGAAAACCCAAAAACCCTTTGTCTTCAAGTGCTTTCAATCGCAAATAAATCTCAATTTTATACTTAGTATTTGTATATGCATTTTTTAATGTATGTTTGCATGTACATTCGCCATTGTATGTTTGCATATACAAAGGTGAGATACAAGGCAGGATGTACATTGGAAAGATGCAAAGATGAATGTATACAAGTCGCATTGTATATGCGATATACAAGGCAATGCGCAAAGAAGAATATTCGCATAAACATTCACCATTGTATGTTTGCACATACAAAGGCCATATGCAAGATCAGATGCAGAGGGATAAACATTCACCATTGTATGTTTTCACATACAAAGGCCATATGCAAGATCCACATACAAAGGCCATATGCAAGATCAGATGCAGAGGGATATACATTCACGGTTGTATGTTTGAACATACAAAGGAAGTATGCATCGGCAAAGATACAAAGTCAAATGTACATCGGCGATATGCAAAGGGCAATACAAGGTTTTGCTTGTACATTCGCATTGTATATGCGATATACAAAGGCCACATGCAAGCAAAAGATACATTGGCCGATAAACATACAAGCAGCAAGTAAAGGCAAGATACAAAGAGATGGGCCCACCAATTGGATGAATATGCGATTGTATGTTTGCACATACAATCGAATATACAAAGGCAATATGCAAGCCGGACCCGAGTAAGAAGTCAATTTTGGCAAATACAAAAGTCAGGTCCCTGGCTTGTATTTTGAGTGCATTGTATATTGCGATATACAAAGGGAATGTACAAAGGGAAAACATACAAGGCGGATCTGATTGGAGGATCAAATGCAGCGGATGGTCATTTTCAGGTCCACGAGTTGTATGTATAAGTGTATTGTACATGCCGAAATACAAAGAAGGCGAGATACAAGGCGGACCCGGCTTAAGAATCAAATTTGGCATATTTAGCGTTGAGTCCGCAATTTGCATGTTGAGGTGATTGTATGTTCGCGATATACAAGAGACACATACAAGGTCCAGATCCGACTGGAGATCAAATGCAGCAGATAAAATGTTTGAATTCCACATTGTATGTATATTTGCGATTGTATGTTTTGCATATACAATCCGATATACAAAGGGTCGCAAGTCAGATACAAAGGGAATTTCGGCGAGACGGCCCTAATTTAGATCCTTCCAATAGCCGATAAGGGGATCCAGTTTTTTGGCGATGGGTCCCAGCTTCATTTCAGCGACGAACCAGGTGGTGCCACGTGTCAAGAGCGATACAAAGGCCGTTTCAAAAGGTAAAGCCCGCGTTTGCATGTTGGTATATGCAAAGTGATTTGAATATGCAAAGGCGAAAAGCAGGGAGATTGCATGAATGCATAAAGTGAACCTAAAGGCGCAGTTGCATTGTATATACAGTAGAACATACAAAAGCATATGCAAACACAGATGCAAAGCGATATACACAAGCGGTTGACCAAACTTTGACCGTGAATATCTTGCGCATCCTGGCGAATTTCTACATGCTGCAAAAGGCAAAAATGCTTGTTTTTGCCTCTTTCATCTGGCGGGCTTTAATGGAGGATATTTTCACTTTCAAATTTTGGATCTGGATTTGCATAGTTTGGCGACTGGACGTTTTAGCGACCAATTTAACATATGCAGATGCGGATATTTCTTGCATTTATGGAAGCAGGTTGATGATGCAGCAGCTTGAATTAAAGACCAAAAATATCTCTCAGCTGCCCTGTTCCAGATATTTCACGCCATAACTTCTGCAGGTAGACGTCCCTTCAAGCAAATATTTTCTGATGGCGCCCATGGGCGAATTGTTTGTAACCGACTGAGGTCAAAATCTAAAATGCTATATATACATGTAAATCAGATATATATGGTTGTTGGTTGTTCTTCTGGGCTACCATAAGATAGAGGATTTTTTGTACCCAGACCTCTGTAATGCGATTACAGGAACAACGAGATTTGATGGACTGCGCTCTTATGCTGAGCCTCTCATGTCTCTAGTTTTTGTTCGCCAATGAAAGTAATCAGTTGTTCTGTGTCCATCTCTTTGCGTTATTCTATGTTGTAATGGCTACTTGGCCTCTATGATCAATGTAAACTGGTATTTTTGCCTCTCTTTTGTTATTTTTAGCACAGTGTCTGCTGCCTTGACCTCTGTTAGAATTAATTTTAGTCTATGTAAAATCTTTCCAGCTGTGAGATTATTACTGTCAATTCAGTTGCAGCCAAACACATTTAAATCTGGTGTATCACTTTTTATTTCATTTCAACATTCCTTCTAACCCTTTTCCCCAGCAAGTATTAGCACTAGGTTTAGATGCATTTCTCTAAGCATTAGGCTTAGAGAGAGGAAGCCGGCCTTCTCCGGAGGTCTGATCTCAATTCGCAAGGTCCCACACTTCGAGATCATTCCCATGTTTCTCCAGATTGCTAAAGTTTTACAACTGCAGCAAAGGGTGCAAATCTAAGAGATAACAGTTTTTGGCACGCCCGGTGGGACTAGTTCGATGAATTTCTCATCAAAATACTAAGAGATTTGGTGTTTCTCCTAGTATTACCAGCCTTTGGAGGCAATACAAACAACACCATGGTGACTCTATTAGACAAATCTACTGGTGAAAGCAGCCCAAGTATCTAAAATTTTATCAAAGATCAAGATTTTGGTGGTTTTCCTGGTCTTTTCAGCTTCCAGAAGCTTTTCAATCACCTGGCGACTCCCTCTCTGGTATGTATCCAGTTTCTTTTTGGTTGCAGACCTTTTTGCTCTAATTCTGACATTTTTATGATTATCCAACATTTAGATGCTACAAAATGTTAGAATTTTATGGGAATCATGGCTATTCCCCTACCCCTAATCCAAAAACAGGTTATTGGCCCCCATATCAGCAATACCAAGCCCCAAATACCTCTAAATTTATGCCAAACAGCTCTTTGCCTCATTATGATCAGCATTACCAGCAGAAGCATTTTCAAGCCAACCCTGCTTATCCTTGTTTGCAGCCTATTCATACCTATGGTCAGCCTTGTGAAACCCATTCTACTCTAAATCAAACGTGCAACCTCCCTAGTCAGTCCCAAAATAGTACTGATTTGGGTAGCATTAAAAGTTTGTTACTAGTTTCCAAAGGCAAATTTCAGAGATAGATAGAGAAGCACAGTATAACATGTAGCAAGAGGAACTTGCATATCAAACTTATTCGCACCAGCTGGAGGTAGAAAATAGAAGGGTGTATGAAGAGAAATGCTTGAACATGCAACGTGCAGCTAAGGAGAAACAAATAAAACAATTGCTTGCTCAAGTGCAAGAGCCCAAAGTAAAACATTTCTCTCCTATTCCTGGCTTCAAGCAAGTCCATCCTTCAAACCAAAGCGAATCTATGAAAGTGGCTCAAACTTCTCTATCATGGCAGCCTTCTTGGACCAAGCATCCTGGTTACAAAATACCAAACCTTGTAAAGGTCAATCCTCTCATACCAATTCAAAATCGGGCAGAGGAAACAGTTGTAGAATCCAAGCCTATCATAATTCCAAGTTTCAGGCAGCCTTCTGCCTTTAAGGTTCCAAGTTGGAAAGGGCCATCTTTTTCACCCTGTGAGGACCCTCCATCAAACATGCAAACGGAAACATGCTTTACCATCCAGCTAGCAGAAGAAGAGCAAAAGAGGCTTTTGTTGGCTCCATTTCAAAAGTTGGAAACTCAATCAACTATTTCTTTTCCAAATCCATTCTTTGAAGAAGAGGTTTCCAGTTTCAGAATACCAAGCTTCAAGCAAGGTGAGCCTCCTAAGTCTCCTGAATTGAATATTCCAGGTTTTAGAGGGTCTCATGCACTGAAACAACCAATTCATAACCAAGAGCAACCTAGACTCCACAAGTTTCCAGGCTTCAACACCTTTATCCCTCCATAGGTCCCTATTCCTATGCAAACTTAGATTATCACTTCCCAGGAACAAATTTGTCCAGAACCCTCTCTCCTCGAAGAAATTCAAAAAGATATTGAGGCCTCTTTCCCTGATGCTATTTCAATTCTCAAGGGTGGACCTACTGTCTACCAAGATAATTGGAAAGATGAGCCAAAAGAAGAGGTGAAAGAAGGTAAAACTAATGAGGTGCAGTTTGTTCCTACACTCACAAAGATAGAATTGTTTGAACCTGTTGCACCTGTGAATACTGTTAACCCAAATAAGGGATTGAGTCCCCTAGACTTTAGTTCTTTTGAAGCCTTTTCTCATGCATTCGATCAAGAAAACAAGGTTGAAATGCAAAGAGTGCATGGGGAGAACCTTCAGCTGCAGAGACAACTTGAGCAAAATCCGGTGAAGCTGCAATCAAAGGATGGCGGCATGGGGGAAGAAGTTGTTAAGACCACTGCAGAAGTGGATGATGCTGCCTTGCTTCATGAGTTACCTGACTATGTTGAAGATGAAGAAGGCGGGCAGCTGGTTGTGGATATGCAGCAACAAGAGAACACTGAAAATAATGGCAATTTGCTGCAGGTTGAGGCTGATGAAGCTGATTTGCAAGATCTCAACTGGTTGGAGGAGCTTCCTTTCCGTGGTACAGAAGAGTTTGAGGCTGATATAACAAATGAAGGTTTGTTGGAGGAGGCTACCTCATTGTTTGAACATTTGCCTTCCTTTATTGAAAAAGAAAGTTTTGATTTGGAGGGCACTTCTTTGAGTAATAGTGGAAATTTTGAGCTTGGGCCAGCTGTTTGCAAAGGTCTTCTAAGAGCTGATAGCTTTGATGAGCTACTGGCTGTCCTAATAAAAGAGGATGTTCCATTGACCACGGACGAGGAATCAACATGGCAAACTATCATGCGAGGTGAAGATAATGATATCATTTCTGAGCTTTCAAATTGTCTTCTCTATTGTCCAACCTTAGCCATGAGCCAAGACAGCCATGAACAAAAGGCAGAAAGGTTTGAAGAATGCAGCCATAATGACATTATATCAGCTTTCTTGGGTTCTTTGAAGGAAGAAGGAGAAAACCATGAGATCCCAAGTCTGTTGTTTCACACACAAGAGCAGCATGAGAGTCAAATGGGAGGCACCATCATATCAAATGAAGAGCAAGAAGAGAAAAAATCATAGCAAAGACATGGGATCAAACATGTTGATTTACATGTCACTTCAAGGGGATGCCCAATTAGGTATCTAGCCCAGCAGGAGACACATCAAGAGGAGTCACCACTGGTCATGCTTACCTCTAAGCATAAAGTTGAGCATCAAAATGAGTGGGATCAGCCCATTTATTCACCACAAGTTAGCAGCATCAGCAATCAATCCAGGTGGATAGGTGAGTTTATCTCTATTTTGTGGGGGGTGTTTTATCAATTTGTCATATGCCCATTCCCCCCTCACCTCTTTTTAACTGCCCACATGCATGAGAAACATTGTAAATTGTTAAGGAAGGGTGGTTACTTTCAAGAACCAGTTAATGGCTTTGTTTAAAGTCACCTCTGACTAGTTAGTTTAGGATTAGAATAGGTTTTATTTCAGTTTTAGATTTCCTTTCAATAAGTGCCCTTGCACTTTGTTGTATTCTCATTAGGAGATACATGCTTGCTTCTTGTTTTTTGTTTTGGCTTGGTAGCTTGCCCAGTCTTGCAGTCTTTTTGACTCCATGCCCAATGGATGCACAAGGCCACCGATCTAATGTTTAGCAGGCAAACATCCCTAAGAGGTCGCCAAATTGTTGACCTATTTTCCTCTGTGCAGAGTTAAATAGTTTCCCTTGTATTTTCTTTGAAAATCCTTTAAAAAATGACCCTACAAGGCTTAAATCCTTCAAATATTCATGTTGTGCCTTGCAAAAAATCCCAAAAATCTCATCTTGAGAATCTTTGTTGAAAACCCAGAAACCCTTTGTCTTCAAGTGCTTTCAATCGCAGATAAATCTCAATTTTATACTTAGTATTTGTATATGCATTTTTTAATGTATGTTTGCATGTACATTCGCCATTGTATGTTTGCATATACAAAGGCGAGATACAAGGCAGGATGTACATTGGAAAGATGCAAAGATAAATATATACAAGTCGCATTGTATATGCGATATACAAGGCAATGCGCAAAGAAGAATATTCGCATAAACATTCACCATTGTATGTTTGCACATACAAAGGCCATATGCAAGATCAGATGCAGAGGGATAAACATTCACCATTGTATGTTTGCACATACAAAGGCCATATGCAAGATCAGATGTAGAGGGATATACATTCGTGGTTGTATGTTTGAACATACAAAGGAAGTATGCATCGACAAAGATACAAAGTCAAATGTACATCGGCGATATGCAAAGGGCAATACAAAGTTTTGCTTGTACATTCGCATTGTATATGCAATATACAAAGGCCACATGCAAGCAAAAGATACATTGGCCAATAAACATACAAGCAGCAAGTAAAGGCACGATACAAAGAGATGGGCCCACCAATTGGATGAATATGCGATTGTATGTTTGCACATACAATCGAATATACAAAGGCAATATGCAAGCCGGACCCGAGTAAGAAGTCAATTTTGGCAAATACAAAAGTCAGGTCCGTGGCAAATACAAAAGTCAGGTCCGTGGCTTGTATTTTGAGTGCATTGTATATTGCGATATACAAAAGGAAAACATACAAGGCGGATCTAATTGGAGGATCAAATGCAGCGGATGGTCATTTTCAGGTCCACGAGTTGTATGTATAAGTGTATTGTACATGCCGAAATACAAAGAAGGCGAGATACAAGGCGGACCCGGCTTAAGAATCAAATTTGGCATATTCAGCGTTAAGTCCGCGGTTTGCATGTTGAGGTGATTGTATGTCCGCGATATACAAGAGACACATACAAGGTCTGGATCCGACTAGAGATCAAATGCAGTAGATAAAATGTTTGAATTCCACATTGTATGTATATTTGCGATTGTATGTTTTGCATATACAATCCAATATACAAAGGGTCGCGAGTTAGATACAAAGGGAATTTCGGCGAGACATTGCACAACTGCAGCAAAGGGTGCAAATCTGAGAGATAACAATACTTACGTTTCCAATTCCTCTCTATGTATGTGCCATTTCATGGGAAGTCCTACTTATGTTGTTATCACTTTGTTGTGCTTTCATTGTCATAGTATTTTGGGGACAAGGCAAAGCACTATAGTATCTCATTCCTCTTTCACGTTGACCCAAAAATTTTAGATATTTTTATGTTTATGGTTTTTCTTTGTTTGTGACATTTCATGTGTAATCCTCCCTACGTTGTTATCACTCTTTTATGCTTTCATCATCATGGTATTTTTGGGACAAGGCAAAGCACTACAATATCTCATACTTTTCTCCTGTTGAACCAAAAATACATGTGCTTCCACTCTATTTGTTGTATCCCACTTCTTTCTCCCTACTTCTTCCTTTGCACTTGTTCCATGAGTAGGGGGAATGATGACCATTCGTGAATTAAATCAACAAGCAATGACTAACCCCATACTCATAGATCCTTTTGTGCCTTACTCATATGTATGTAGTCAGTTTACTTTACATTCTATTTTTACAAGTCTCGGCATTATCTTTTCTTATCCATGTTCTTTACTTTCCTTATGCTTTCGTTTTATAAACATCCCATACATATTCTATTCTTGCTTTTCTGGCAACAAAACACTTTTCTCCTATTCCTTCCTTTTTGCATCCTACTCAGCAGCAACTTGATATTCTTTTTCCAAGGGCATCCCCTCTCACAAGCATATATATATTCCTTACTTCTCTTTGCTAGTTATTCTCATTTCTCAATGGTGCCATCACAACTAATCCTACATAAATATTTATTTTCCTCCATTCCTGTTCCAATTCCAATATAAATGATCCACTAGAGATCCTTTTCTTTTACCTGGTCGGGTTTGCTAATAATGTAGATAGTAGATAGCGTGATGCTATTTCTTTTCTATATATTGTTATTTTTCAATAACAAATAGTAAATGCTTCTCCTTGTGTCCATGTGTTGCAGATTTAGAGTACTTACTGGAGTGAAGGGCAAAGAAAGAAAAAAAAAGACACAGCAAAATTTCCCATGTATCATCACATTTACAGTATTATTTTATGTAATATTTACTTTAACATGCTTCCTCACTTAGTTCCACAAGCTCGCTAGAGAAGCAAAATTTACAGTCAAAATTTGCATACTTCACAATCTTCACTCTATGTCATGCACTCATTTTAGTGTCCATTCCTTAGATATGTTTTAAGATTCATTTACTCTGTTCTGAGCCTGATACCCTTCATCAAGATACCACGTGGACCCAACCTTGACCCTCTATTTTTTTTGCCTATTCCCAGCATTCTGCAAAACTTGTGTTCATTTGGAGACTAGTATGATTGAGGTAGTGGCCCTGGTAACCAACACAATTACAGTAGTGTCTACATGCACAAACCAATTTTCAAATGGCCAAAAACCGATTCCCTTGGCCTTTTTTTGTTTTTACAATGGCTAGCTTGCCATCAACTTTATAGAAACATATTTTAAACATCATTTGAAGGCTCTGAATAATTTGAGAATTAGTTCTTCTGCTTCTTAATTATTCTTTTTTATTCTATTGTTTTTTGGCTATCTTCTACAATTTGAAAACCTTCCTAAGATCCTACAACCATTCTACTGCAACTCTTCTAGGCTTTCTCCATAGTCGTTGCTACTGCTTCCCTTCCAATAGCCAAAACCCTACAACTTCCTCATCCATTTTTTATGGCATCTTGGTGAATTCAATTCCCATAACTCCTTTCACAAGCACAACGCACACAATAGAAAAAACCCAATAGAATTTTGCTACACCTTTTGAGCACCTACCACCTTGTAATGTCCCTTTTTTGTTTAGTTGAGTCTTTGTAGCTAAAGTGACTTGGAGAATAGAAAGTCGGTAAAAATGACTTCAACATTGAAGAATGGAAAGTCACTTTATAAAAGGAGAAAATAAATTATAATAAAATGACAAAATAAAACACTATTTTAATGTCAAAGTTGGTCGTCCCACTTGGAGAAGAAAAAGTGCATTAAAAAATAATATTTTAATCCCAATTATGGCGGTGGACATGAAATTTGTATAAAATATTGCAAATTTGGGCGCTCCACTTAAAGGTTATAAAATAAGGTGTTTGGGAGGTCATTTTCATCATTGTGTATTTTTGTCATTTGCATATTGGATAGTTTCCTTTGAGCTGCAACATCGGTTCAGCCATTTTCTAAGGACGAAAACCCTTGGAAAATTTGTTGATTGGACAAAAAATTCCACTTTGAGAGGTGAATCCATACGGGGTTGACCATTGAGTTTATTGCAAGTTTTTGGCATGGATTTGGAGCTAGGGTTTGAAATGGCATTATCATTCATGCTAGGGTTTGGTATTGGCACTAGGGTTTGATGTTTATATGCAGATCGTGGGCGAATGTATGCAAATCGTGAGCTTTTCATAATGTATTTTCATCTAATTTCCATCACCTAGGGTTTGGAGGAGTTGGTGCTTCATTTTGGAGTGATTGTGGGTTTCATTCATCAACAATTGGCAATCAGATTTTATATCAGACTTCAGACTTTACATCAGATCTGCATATCAAGGATTTGGAGGCATATTTCTCATCTATTTGGCACCTATTCCCATCTAAGGTTTCAGCGCACACTTTGAAGGACTAGCGCTACCATATTGAAGGTGAAATCGTGGCCAATAAGGAGTTGTTCATCATTGTCTACATCAGCAGGTTTATCAGACTTTCATTGTGAACAGCAACACTATTCCAATCTATATCAATTATTCATTTGCTTTGTATGGTTCCATATTGTGCCTAGAATAAGTGTTATTCAATCGGGTATGTTGTAAACGAATTCCATATTCAAATCTTTAATTTGAATAGGCTTTGCAAACATTTCTTATAGGTTTAATTAGTCTGATATACTCTGTATCAGACCTGATTATCAGTGTAATCAGACCTGTAACAGCAATAAATAAAGCATGATTGGGTGTTGAATCATTTATATTTGTCTATGCAAACATTTGGTTATCTTTTCTATGTATTTGCATATGTATTAGCATTGAAAATCATTCAAACAAACATCACAAAACAAACAAACACTCAGAAATCAGAATTCAGTTACTTTGCATGACAGATGTTTCACAAAATGTCAAACCACTCAACCTTTGAGATCAGAAATTCAGGGCAGAACCACTAAGGGTTCTTACACACCTCTTACAATCCACACTCTTGGTTCTCGCACACTCCCAAAATCCATTACTGTTGTTGAGATTGAAATATATCATACCAAGGGACTAATTGAGGCTGTCTCCCAAGTAGAACTGACCATTTTTTTGTCCCCAACAGAACTTCTGCCATTAATATCTCACCACAAGATGATCAGATAAGAAATTTGCAACCACTGCGAGGATCACGAAGACTAGGCGCACATCTCAAAAAAATCCCAAGTCATTCCGAGCAAAGTACACTACCGGCTGTTTGGGGTCAATAGTGTGGTTCAAGAGGTTGGCAATGCATTATATACGGTCGGGACCACGAAAATTTAATTCCTAGTCACCTTTCCTAGCTTAGACACTTGTGGGAATCTTGAGGTCACTAGCACAGTTTCTCGGGTCACAACTGCAATTTCCAAGTCAGACCATCTGTTCTAGAATTCTAGTTTTCAGAGACTTCTTCCAGAGCTTTTATCAGCCTCCTCCTACATTCTGCTATCATCAACCAACAAACCAAGGACGCCTTCTAAATCTTTCTCTTTCCTTTGCTAAATCACGATACTTCTTCCCAGCTCTTAGTGTATTTGTTTAAGTTTATTATTGCTGTTTTTTATCTATAAATGCAGTCAAAAGAATAAATTTAGATTCTAAGGCAAAAATACACACTAGTAAGTAGATAAACACACTATCTTTGATAGAGGTAGTTTATTTTAGCTCACACTATGGCTGTTCTTATGAATAATTTTATCTCATTATAGTCTGATTTGGTGAATAATCACATTCTATAAGCCATAGACAACCCATTCTAGGTTGTCCACTGAGATGCATTGCATGAATGGTCTAGTGACTTGGTAGAATGAGATGCTCATTTATCAAGGGGGGTACGTGGCCAAAACTAGTCAAACGAGTCTTTAAACTAGAGGATCAGCATAAGACACTGCATGTCAATGGTAACCATACTCCCAATGCCAATCTATTTGTGTCTATACCTTAAGAATGTATTTCCTTTGCATGGCAAGGATGTTATGCAAATGTAAATTTACATTTCTAATGGCAAGCCATGCACATGTATATATGCATGATTTTGGTTTTCCTGAGTATGTGCCAGGGAAGAATAAGTTGTCACAAGTACGTGTAAACTTTCAGATAAAGGGGAGGGACAAAGCTATGCTGATTCAGCATGAAACGAGTTCGTTATTCTTAATATTGACCAGCGGGAGCTCAGAGATGTAAAGAAAAATCATACTGTACCTATGGCATAAAGTTGCAATATATAGGAGGAGTTATTAACGTGGAACAAAATCCCATCATAGGGATGTGTCACCTAGTACATAGCTTGTTAATAATGTACTTTGAATACATGACAACCACAAGCTAGAGAGACTCAACAAACGAGGAGGCAAGCTATCTTCAGCTCTCGGATAGTAATCATTACATTGTTGTCCATGGGATGGGGCTACATTTTTTCCAAATTTTAATCTTACCATATGTTCTAACAGTAGTTAACAGGTTCAGAAAATTCAATTTGTTCAGAACCAAACCAGACAAATCCATCTGGTCCAAAAAATCTGGATTGAACCAGATTTTAACCAAATCCGGTCAGACTTGGTAACTATGGTCATGACTTTAGTTACACTGCAAAGCTTCAAGGCCTCATTCTTTAGAGCTCAGATAGATACCTTAACAGTGCCCATAATGCTTGCTAAGTTTCTAACATTTTCATGTAATCATGTATATGTAGTCCCTAACAATCGCTGCCCCCACAAAGAAGAAGGAAAAACCATTATCTGCAGACAAATTACCTACAAACATGTCATTTAAGTTACCTACTAGGATCAAAGCAACTCACCAACAAGATCCTGGGGATTCTGAGTTAATGCTTCATGGTATTTCAAATTGCTCCTCTCACCAATCCATTTCATCAGATCAGGTGTCACAGGAACATTTGAGAAGGTCTTTGAAAATGAAACCGCCCAACTGTGCTCCCCCAGCGACCTGTAAATATTACTAATTTACTACCATCCATTACAGTGAAACAGAAAATGCAATGGGAAAAATTACACATTTTAAGTATAATTCAACTTGTGAATAGGCAATTGTTGTGCTTACCTGAAAAATTGAACAGCTTTTTGGGCTAAAACCAGCCTATTCAAGAGAGTTCTGTTGTTTTTATCTGCGATGGATTTTGCTTCATTTGATATAGATTCCCTGTTTTGTTTCAAAAATGCATAGTCAACAAGAGTTGTTGCCTCATAAAGCACAACTCTCAACAAGACTTCCTCTTCCTGACTCTGTCACCATTGCAACAAAAAATTTAGCAAACAAACCTTAGAACAAGATTCTAAAGCCCTTAATGGTAAGTAACATTATAGCGTAGCTGTACAATAAGCTAAGCCAACAAGCTTTTTAACTATCAGCAAAAAACAATATCACAACAAATATAAACATGGTTCAAACATTCATTGCAAAGAGTCAATATACAGAAAATAACTAACCAGCAAGGAGGCAACAGGTAGATTTGATTCCAGGAGCAACTCCAAAAGAATATCTGATCCCACAAAAATAGACATTAAAGCTTGAATCATCTTATTTACAACTTGATGCAAAAGACACAAACGGAAAACATGCCTGCACCTTGAATTGGGTACCATTTTGTAATTTTACATAATTAGAAATAATCAAAGCAAGTCTAATAAGATTGCTTGATGCAACCATCAACAGAATACCACGAGTAAAAATGCTTCTTTGTGCTGAAGAAAAAATGTGTTGTGGTATTTGTCAGAGCATTAGAAATTGTAAAAGCTCTATTTAGATTTCAGACATTCAATTCAACATAACAATTTTTAGGATTTTTGATGGAGACAGTCTGCTTCTTTTATGTACAAAATAAATCTGTAATAAACACTTAAATCTGCAAAAAAATATCATTCTTCAACTAGAAGTAATAAATCTCATTAATGAATTTTAAAAGTAGAGAGAGAAGTAATTTTACAACATTCATTTTCACAGATATATTTTTGACAATATCCCAGAATACTCCTCTCTTTCTTTCTCAATCATTCAATTACATTGCGAAAAATACAAACAATCCTCCTCTCCTATTTTCTAACAAAAATCAACTTAATTGGAAAAAAAAGGACCCAAAGAACCACTCACTACCAATTTTAATACTAACTGCCTACCCACTACTGACCATTACTAAAAATAGAAGTTTTAATATCAACATTTGAGAGATCATGATCTCAACTCTTCTCAACTAATTATTATCCAACTACAACTAACTATTTGCATGTCATGTGTCTTTAAGCAAGCACTTTGTGGACTGCCCCGTGTCCACAAACTTCTGCTGTGCATCATTCTCCATTGGCTTGAACAAATCTGAACCTCCTAGCTTAAAGATTATAATATCAAAGCCAAATATGTCCATAACTTTACGATTAGCTCTTCTCATTGTATCCCTTGAGTGTACTAAATATCTGTCAACAATAATTGCATTACCAATTAGATTTATGTCTTCCACCCTCTTCCCTATAGCTTTGTTGCCTTAAAGAATATTCATGCCCTGAGATATTTTGTCCTACTTGGTGTTTTTCAGCTACCATTGCTTTATTTGTATCTCTTGTTTTCTGGGGACAATCTTGGGCTTTATGAGACCCACTACAGTTGTATCATATTGATGGCCTCCAGTAGCCATTTATTGGGTATCCTCTACCTTTAAGACCTTAACTTCCTCTTCCTCCATAACCATAACTCTCATCTTTGCTTTCTAGAGTTCCTCCTTTAGAATCCAGCTTTTCTTCCTTGTATTCTTGATCTTCAGTTTCAACAAATTTAGACGAGCTCGTTCCTTTATTGAATGGTGCACTACAACCAACTTTACTCACCATTTTCACTTTTCTTATATTCAACTTCTCCTCGACTTTCAAAGCATTCTGGTATATTTCATCTACTGAATGCAACTTCAAAAGAGCCACCTCATCTTGGAGTACATAGTGCAGACTGTTGAAATGTATAGCTGCTACTTGCTCTCCATCTTCCTGCAAATTTGTTCTTATTTGTAATCTCATAAACTATTCTATATATTCCAACCCTGAACTACCCTTTTGTCTCACATTTTGGAATTGTCTAAAGAGTCTTTAGTAGCAATCAGTGAGAAAAAATTTCCCTCTCATATGCATCAACATCTTGGGCCCAACTCTGATTTTGTCCTTCACATGCCTCCCTCCATTTTATAAATTATCCAACCAAAGGCTAACATGAGATTTCCTTTTTGCTATAGCAATCTTTAGCCTCCTAGGGTCATCCTATTCTCTCTCAAGAGCCATCTCACCTTGGAGTTGATGACACAGACCATTAAATTACATATCTGCTCCTTGCATTCATCTTCCTACAAATTTGTTCTTTTTGGTAATCTCATAAACTATTATGTATATTCTAGCCGTGAACCACCTTTTTGCCTCACATTTTGTAGTTCTCTAAAGAAAGAGCAAAAATTTGCCCCTCGTATGCATCAACATCTTGAAGTTGATAACTATAAAAGGAAGGTTTGGCATGATGGAGAGGATATTAGAATAATTATTTATCCTATTTTTAGTTAATGGTCACTCATGTAAATTAGCTGTAATTTGTTTGGTAAGATTGTTTGCATGATCTTCTGCAGTTTCTATTTTAGAAACCTGCTCTTTGTAAATCTTGTACATATTTTATTGAGCGTTTTGCTCATTGTTAATACATAGAATATTTTACCAATTACTCTTGTAATATGGTATAAGAGCTCAAGTATTGGTTTTAGAATTTCGAAAAAATTTCAATAAAAATTTTTGAAAGAATTTTTTTTCTGTCTCTTTGAAAATTTTCAGAGTTTTCGAAATCTCCTGAAGACTCTTTGTGTGCGAATACAACCAACGACTAGGTTTTTTGACTCCTGGCGTATTCGCGTTTTCGAATCTGAAGCTCGCGTCTTCTTGTGCTCGCATCAGCATCTTGAGATGTTCGTTGCAGACGCGATCTTTTTAATCGCTCAACTCAGCGGCACGTTTTTTTACACATATTCTTGGTCGCATTTTTTGAAGTTTCTCCAGCGCGCGATTTGGCGGTTTCTGCCCGCGATTTTAATCATCTTCTACCTGCGTCTGCCTGTGATTCCCAAGACTTTCTGCATTTTTCTGGGCACACTGGTCGCGGCTTCAAATTTCTAAACCCTTGGTTGCATTTTCTGACCTTGCAAGCCGCAATTTCCTGATCTCTGGTCTGTTTTTCTGAGTTTTCATGGCCGCCTAGGGTTTCTGCAACTTCGGCTAGCATTTTGACCCTCATTTTCAAGTCAAAAAAAATTTCGATTGCAAAATCCTTGTGGGTTTTTCAAGATCTTTTCTGGGTTGACTTCAAATTTTTTCGAGTGTCTCGAAGTCTGTGTCCCAATATTTGTGCCAACGGTTTTGTCTTGAAATCTATTCCCGTACCTACTTCAATACATTGGAATTCATGCCTCGGGTTCCATGCATTCTGCCTCTTCTCAGTTCCTCGTTTTTTGTGCATCAAAAAGCGTGAAGATGGCTTCTTTGACCAACATTATGTTGGAGGGCAGTCAGCGTTTCAACAGCAAAAATTATAATACCTGTAAGCAGCGAATAATGACCATCTTTGAATATCACTGCCTCAATCAAATGATTTTAGGCAACACTACTCGTCCAGCAACAGCGGGTAAAGACCAGGATAAGTTTGATGAACAAAATCGAGAAGCGGTGATGCTCATTAAGCTTTCAGTTACAGATGATCAGCGACCTCAGATCCCAACTAGAAAATCAGCAAAGGAGATTTGGGACCATCTGAAGGGTATGCATGAAACCTCATACAAGAGCCGTGCGTTCTTCTTGAAAAATATGTTGTTTTCTATCATGATGGATGAGAAGACAACTTTGCAGACGCACTTGAACAAGATCCAGGAGATCAGAGATCAGCTGGAGGCTATTGGTTGGAAAATGGAGGAAGACATGATTGTAATCACTTTGAAAAGTCTACCTAAGTCTTATGAACATTTCATCGAGACTCTCAACATTACGTCTACTAATGTTGATCCGAAGTTTCCGAAGCTCTGTACTATCCTCTTGCAACAGGATCGCTGGAAACAACAATTTGGTAGTAGTGCTTCTTCATCCTCTATAGAGCAAGCTTTTCAGCCAAGTTTCAGGCTCAGAATAAAGGGAAAGGTCAACCTCCGCAACAGAAAAGCTCAGGTCAACCTCAGGACAGCACCAAGAAAAAGAACATTCAGTGTAATTACTGCCACAAATATGGTCACATGAAGAAGGATTGTCGTCAAAGTTTGGCTTCTGAACAAAAGAAGCAGGGAGGGTCTCAGCAGAAAGCAAATGTTGCCGAGCACACTAAGCAGAAGGAATCTGCCTTTTACGCTTTTATGGCTAAAAGACCTGCAAATCATGTGAAGTCCTCTGCCTGGTACATTGATTCAGGTGCTTCGCGACACTTCACTCATTGGCGTGATTGGTTCACAGATTTCTCTCCCTTTAGTGACTCAGTTATTTTTGGTGGAGGAGAAGAATATACAGTTGTCGGTAAGGGCACTCTTCAGATTCAGTCTGGTGGGAGGAATCTCATATTCCTCAATGTCTATTATGTTCCTGGCATGGAACTTAGTCTTCTCTCAGTTAGTCAGATCATGCGGCACTCTCCTCAGTTGGATGTGGTGTTCAGTACACAAAAATGTTCCATTGTTGATCGGGAGACTCGTAGCACTATGGCTGTTGGTATTGAGGATCGTGGTCTATACAGACTTGTGGATACAGGTGATTCTCCAGAGTTAGCCATGGCAGCCAGAAATTCTTCCATCACTAGTCTTTGGCATCAACGTTATGGGCACTTAAATGTGCACTATCTCTCTCAGCTATCTCGGGAGGGACTTGTAGCCGGTTTACCTGAGATTCAGACTTAGCATCATGGTGTTTGTGGAGCTTGTTAGGCTGGGAAGCAGCACAAGACACCGTTCCCGAATGGTGACTCATGGCGAGCCTCCAAGGTACTACAGTTGGTTCACACTGATGTATGTGGGCCAATGAATACACCTTCTGTTACTGGATGTAGGTATTTCTTGCTTTTTGTTGATGATTTCAGTCGTAAAATGTGGGTGTACTTTCTCAGACAGAAATCAGATGTGTTTACTGTATTTCAGAAGTTTAAGGCCTTAGTAGAGAAAGAGTCTGGCTGTTCCATAGTCACTCTTAGGTCAGATAATGGGGGGAATTTTGTTCTACTGATTTCTCCAACTTCTGTGATATATACCGCATCAAACGCCAGTTAACCACACCCTATACTACTCAGCAAAACAGTGTTGTAGAGTGGCGCAACTGCACAATCACTGAGATGGCCCATTCCATGTTAGAACACAGGAGTGTTCCTAAGAAATATTGCGCAGAAGCAATCTACACTGCTGTCTATCTTCATAATTGGTCTCCTACATATGTTGTTAAGGAGAAGACTCCTGAGGAAGCTTGGACTGGTCGCAAACCTCGGATCAGTCATCTGCAAATATTTGGCTCTTTAGCTTATGTATGGATTCCAGATGCCAAGCGCTCCAAGTTGGACTCCAAGAGTCAAAAGCTTATGTTCACAGGGTGCAATGACAACCATAAGGCTTACCGGTTGATTGATATAGATACTGATCATCTTACCTTCGGCCGGGATGTTGTCTTTGATGAAGAACGAGGAACTTTTCATCCTTCCTTGTCTGTGCAGCATTCTGAGGATCACCCTTTGAAGGCTTCTGACTTGGGTGTTCATCTTTCGTTAGGTCCACCTGATGGGAGGGATGATGATGCAGATTCTAATTTTGATGATGCTCAACTCAAATTTCCTTCGGATGATGTTGATCTTCCACCTGTTGCCCCTGTTCCAACTCCTCCTATTGCATCTGATGTTGGCACTTCTACTCTCCGGCCTAAATAGTGAGCTAAGACTATTGGAGATCTTCATGACGATGAGCTCATTGAGGGTAGATCATCTAGAAACAAGAGCAAACCGCAGCATACAGTTAATTTTGCTCTCATGGCCAACATTCACAGTGTCTATGAGCCTCAGACATATTCAAAGGCTAAAGGAATTCCTGAGTGGGAAAAGGCTATGGAGTCTGAATACCAGAGTCTTCAGAAAAATCACACTTGGGTCCTTTCTGATCTTCCTCCAGGGAAGAAGCCCATTAGCTGCAAATGGGTGTATAAGGTGAAATACAAAGCTGACGAAACCCTTGACAAGTACAAAGCTCGTCTCGTTGCTAGGGGGTTCTCACAGAAGGAAGGCATTGACTACGAGGAGACTTTTGCTCCTACAGCCAAGATGAGTACAATTCGGCTTGTCCTTGCCTTAGCAGCCCAATTTGGTTGGAAAGTCCATCAAATGGACGTTAAGAGTGCTTTCCTCAACGGTGAGTTGAAGGAAGAAGCCTACATGACGCAGTCTCCAAGGTTCAAGGTTGTCGGTCAAGAACATAAGGTGTGTAGATTGGTCCAAGCACTCTATGGCCTAAAACAGGCTCCTCGAGCTTGGTACATCAAGATTGATGAGCACCTCACAGATCATGGCTTTCAGAGGAGTCCATCTAACTCTAATTTGTATGTCAAACGCACTAGTAGTGATATTCTGATTCTTGTTGTCTATATGGATGACCTGATCATTACTGGAAGCTCAGCACATTTGATAGTTGAGATCAAACAGGGTTTGTGCAGCACATTTGACATGACAAATCTAGGACTCTTGCATTATTGTTTAGGTGTTGAGGTTTGGCAGACCGAGAACAATATCTTCATCTCCCAGTCTAAGTATGCTCGAAGTCTTCTGGATAAGTTCCGCCTGCAGGATTGCAAACCTGCCTCCACACCCATGGAAAAAGGGCTTAAGTTGTCAGCTAAGTCAGACTCCCCTGTAGTGGATGAATCTTTGTTCAGGCAACTAGTGGGCAGCCTCATCTATCTCACTGCCACTAGACCTGACCTCAGTTTTGCAGTGAGCTACATTTCACGCTTCATGACAGCCCCCAAGGCTGATCATTGGGTCGCAGTGAAGTGTGTGCTGCGTTATGTGAAGGGAACTTCTAATTATGGACTTCTTTACACTAGGAGTTATGATCCTAGACTCAGTGGTTTCACAGACTCAAATTGGGCAGGTTCGGTTGATGACAGGAAATCGACATCTGGGTATGTGTTCAGTTTGGGATCTCGTGCAGTCACATGGACTAGTAAGAAGCAGTAGGCAATGGCTCTCTACTTGACAGAAGCAGAGTATCAAGGAGCAGTTAAGGCAGCTTCTGAGGCAGTTTGGCTTCGCCGGATGCTTGCTGATATGCAAATATCTCAAGCAGGTCTGACTCCCTTGTTCTGTGATAATCAGGGAGTTCTCAAACTTGCCAAGAATCTAGTCTTCTATGAAAGAACCAAGCATGTGGAAACTCATTGTCACTTCATTAGAAAGCTTGTTGAAGACGGATCAGTTCAGTTGCTGTATGTTCCAACAGAGGATCAGACAGCAGATATCCTCACCAAGTCCCTCAGTCCAAATTAGTTTGTAAAATTCAGGGGATCTCTTGGTGTAGTTGATCGATTGACCATTAAGGGAGGGTATTAGAATAATTATTTATCCTATTTTTAGTTAATGGTCACTCATGTAAATTAGCTGTAATTTGTTTGGTAAGATTGTTTGCACGATCTTTTGTAGTTTCTATTTTAAAAACTTGCTCTTTGTAAATCTTGTACATATTGTTTTGAGCGTTTTGCTCATTGTTAATAGATAGAATGTTTTACCAATTACTATTGTAATAGGAGAATGGTGTAAAGCCCTCACTAGGTAGCCCACCTCATGATGATGGTTAAGGACCACATGAGACCAACGAAGGATAAGGTCCTGTTGTTGGGCCTAGGGTAGAGGATACTTGGGGCACCTCATCACGTCCCCCTCTTTATGGTTGAGCCCACATAGTCCTTGAGACCTGTTACATTGTTACATTTGATCTTTCTTAGACTTAGAATTAAATGTATTTCATATTATATTCATCTAACATGGTTGCAGGTCTCCATAACCAGATTTACATCATCTCAATTTTGAGTAAGGAATTGTATCTTTAACTATAATCTGCTATTGGTTTCATTTGGAATTGTGATTTCAGGGCAAAGTATAAGGTGATCCCAAAAGGGGACATTACACTTCATGGTACCCTTACTACTGTCAATCCACTTCCTATTTGAATCACAAAAGGAAACAATTGGGCACATAAGCCAGAAAACGAAACTGCTACGAAATAGTGAACTCATCTTGCCACTATTGACCCAGGACCAAGAGCCTGTCTGCCTCATGAAATAGTGAACTTGACTTGGTATTAAATTATTAGTCCACATTAAGGCATAATCACTTCTTAGTTTTACATACTTCATGTTGTTTTGAATAACCTGGCACGGTTTTCAATTAATGTGCCAAAGTTAGCCATGGCAGCCAGAAATTCTTCCATTACTAGTCTTTGGCATCAACATTATGGGCACTTAAATGTGCACTATCTCTCTCAGCTATCCCGGGAGGGACTTGTAGCCGGTTTACTTGAGATTCAGACTCAGCATCATGGTGTTTGTGGAGCTTGTCAGGCTGGGAAGCAGCACAGGACACCGTTCCTGAATGGTGACTCATGGCGAGCCTCCAAGGTACTACAGTTGGTTCACACTGATGTATGTGGGCCAATGAATACACCTTCTGTTACTGGTTGCAGGTATTTCTTGCTTTTTGTTGATTTCAGTCGTAAAATGTGGGTGTACTTTCTCAGACAGAAATCAGATGTGTTTATTGTATTTCAGAAGTTTAAGGCCTTAGTAAAGAAAGAGTCTTGCTGTTCCATAGTCACTCTTAGGTCAAATAATGGTGGGGAATTTTGTTCTACTGATTTCTCCAACTTCTGTGATATACACGGCATCAAACGCCAGTTAACCACACCCTATACTCCTCAGCAAAACAGCAGGCAATGGCTCTCTCCTCGACAGAAGCAGAGTATCGAGAAGCAGTTAAGGCAGCGTGTCAGGCAGTTTTGCTTCGCCGGATGTTTGCTGATATGCAAATATCTCAAGCAGGTCCGACTCCCTTGTTCTGTGATAATCAGGGAGTTCTCAAACTTGCCAAGAATCCAGTCTTCCATGAAAGAACCAAGCATGTGGAAACTCATTGTCACTTTATCAGAAAGCTTGTTGAAGACGGATTAGTTCAGTTGCTGTATGTTCCAATAGAGGATCAGACAGCAGATATCCTCACCAAGTCCCTCAGTCCAAATAAGTTTGTAAAATTCAGGGGGTCTCTTGGTGTAGTTGATCGATTGACCATTAAGGGAGGGTATTAGAATAATTATTTATCCTATTTTTAGTTAATGGTCACTCATGTAAATTTACTGTAATTTGTTTGGTAAGATTGTTTGCACAATCTTCTGCAGTTTCTATTTTAGAAACTTGCTCTTTGTAAATCTTGTACATATTTTATTGTGTTTTGCTCATTGTTAATAGATAGAATATTTTACCAATTACTCTTGTAATAGGGGAATGGTGTAAAGCCCTCACTAGGTAGCCCACCTCATGATGATGGTTAAGGATCACATGAGACCAATGGAGGATAAGGTCCTGCTGTTGGGCCTAGGGTAGAGGATACTTGGCGCATCTCATCACGTCCCCCTCTTTATGGTTGAGCCCACATAGTCCTTGAGACCTATTACATTGTTACATTTGATCTTTCTTAGACTTAGAATTAAATGTATTTCATATTATATTCATCTAACATGGTTGCAGGTATCCATAACCAGATTTACATCATCTCAATTTTGAGTAAGGAATTGTATCTTTAACTATAATCTGCTATTGGTTTCATTTGGAATTGTGATTTCAGGGCAAAGTATAAGGTGATCCCAAAAGGGGACATTACACTTCATGGTACCCTTACTACTGTCAATCCACTTCCTATTTGAATCACAAAAGGAAACAATTGGGCACATAAGCCAGAAAACGAAACTGCTAAGAAATAGTGAACTCATCTTGCCACTATTGACCCACGACCAAGAGCCTGTCTGCCTCATGAAATAGTGAACTTGACTTCGTATTAAATTATTAATCCACATTAAGGCATAATCATTTCTCAGTTTTACGTACTTCATGTTGTTTTGAATAACCTGGCACGGTTTTCAATTAATGTGCCATCCTCCTCTGGAATCTCTAATGTTGTAAATGTCAATTTCAGATATTCCCCAAGGTCATCGGGAGGCTGGTCCTGGGATGTGGATGCCACTGAAAAAAGAAAATGGATAAAATGAAGCTGGGAGACACCAGAATTAAATTATATTATAATATATGTAAATTTCAGAAAAAACAAAAAAATGTTTATACAGTGCCTACACAACTTTAAAAGGATGTTGCATGCATAAGAAACAAATTTCAAAGTATACTGGAGATTAAGGCAAAGGGATTGGTCTACTAGGGTTAAATAGTAGCAATAGAGACTTGGAAAAATGTCTCCTTCAAACTAAGGGGTCTCTGTTTGTGCCTCCGTTATGGTCCCAAGTCTCCAAAATGTTAATTCTGATAAAAGTAATGACTAGCTGCAAAATTCCACGATATTGTGGTGTGATAGCACTACCAGAACTTATAAGAGAGTGACCATGCCTCAAAGCCCAACACAATTATGCAACATATAACTCAACTAGACATGGAGGTGTGCATTCAAAGGGTGACTCAGTTTAAATTTTGAATTGTGGCCAAAGCTAATCCACAATTATGATCTAAATAGTCACCCATAATCACACCCAAGATCGATTCAAAAGATTGGCTGCAAAAGAAAGCAAAACTGCTTACCAAAAAATCTGGCATTCTTTGCTGTGCCAATAGAATTGACAGCTAAAGTCCTCAAATTCTGCCGCAATTCCACATCTCTGCCTGTGTGGCGGCTACCTTCCTTCCTCATCCTTCGCCGATCAATGACCTCCACAACAAGCTGCAACAGACTTGCCTCCAAAATAACCACACTGGCCAAATAATCCACACTGCAATTCTCTTCTAACAAGGCTGCATGCACACAAGCCGAACTAAAAGGAAAAATTTTCCCCAAATCCTTCTCAACAGAACACTTCAATCCCTTATCACGATCCCAAACATCAATACAGTTGAGCAAAGCACCACAGCACGGCAAAGCCCTTGCTAAACTTAGTTCAACACTAGACTTTTCCCTCTTATTTCCACAAACGGCGATGTAACTAGCAATTTCCCCGACTATATTCTTCAAAGATTTCAGGGAAGCCTTGTCCAAAGTTTTCGAGGCAGGATTTACCGCCAATTTAGCAACAGCATCTACCAACATGACAATAGTCGGGGCAAGTGCTGCTATTGAAATCGAAGCACTGCAGTTGTGCCCTACTGTACACGCTGCCAAGCACTGAAACAAAGTTTTTGCAACAGAAACCCTAGAATTCGCGCTGTCAGCTGCCAACACCCTGGAATTAGCATTGTCAGACGCCGAAACCCCAGAATGTGCACCGTCAGACGGAAAAACCCTAGAATTATCGCCGTTGGAAACCAGCTCCTTTGTTTGACAGTTTTCCTCCCTGAACTTGACGGCGGAAAGACACCACAGAAGCTCCAGTGACGGATCTTCAGCTTCCTCCAGCAACATTTGTGAAAAGCTTTGATGGTAATTTTTTGAGGCGTCTAGTGTTCCCTCGCGGAAGTTTCTGAGAAAGGCATCCACCTCGTTTCTGGCTGCATTTATGCGCTCTTTTCTGGAACGTAGTAAGAATTTCTTCGGTGCTTTTTGTTTCTGAAGAGCGTCGCGAAGGAGTTCGAGGAGATGGTCTGCATTTTGTAGAAGAACTTTTTTAAGGGAAGATTCGGGGAGGCCTTGGATCGAAGAGTTCAGCGAGTTTTTCAGTGCCGTTGAGGAAGATTGCAGATCATTATCTTCGTCTGGAAGTGAAAATTGTTTGCGCAGCTGATCCGCGAGGAGTTGTATGAATTTGTGGATTCTTTTCTCCGTAGTCTTCATGTTTGGATTGGAATTACGCGCAGAGTGTTGACAAAATGCCTCACAGACGAGTCTGATAACTGGAAACCTGTTGTAGTTTCTATTCCGAGGGTTTAACAAAACCCTAGCGGGGCGGAAATAATTTTCTCATAATTAAAAAAAAAAAAATTGCGATAACGAAACGGAAAATAATGTTTACTTGGAGTTTTTTTTATTATGATAAAGGAGGTTTTGAAAGGGTGAGTCAAAATAGCTAATGGGTCAAAAGATGACAGCCCCATGAGGTGTGGGAGCATCAATAGAAGATAACAAAAAATAGTAAAAGAGCAGTAGGACCAAGAAGGAACAGCAAAGGAATAGACCCGAGCAAGGAAAGTACATCAATAAGAATAACTAGCCTTGCTCAGCTAGCATCTTAAAGCCAGATGTAGCTTTTCACTCACTAGCCAAAAAGTTGACCTGATCTTCAAAGGAGGTCCCGATAGTATCACCATCCACTACAATAGCCTTATCCTTATTAGCCCCAACAAACCTAGCACGTGTCCTCCTGGCAGGGCCTTCAATAATGATGAGGCCATCCACAACATTTTGTAGTTTTCTTTTCTGAAGCTCATTCTAGAGAATGAACAAGCTATCGATGAGTTTTTGATAGTGTTTTTGTTGAAGGAGACTATCTCCTCTAGGTTTTTGGATATTTCCTCTTGCTTCCTCTCCAAATAAGCCAACCTTTCTTCAATGTTCTACCCTCCCCTGCTACCAACAAAGGCAACCCTTAAGTTCTCTAACACATTGGCATCATTGTCCTTACTAACACTTTTGGAATCAACTTGGCCCTTGGACTTTTAGAGATATCATTCAACTACACAACAAGCTCCTTCAAGATAGTTTTGTAAGTTCACAATCTCAACTTTAATAACTATACTAGACAGCTCAATATAACCACTACATTTTTTATCAGTCATAGGAGAAAGGATTCTCTCCCTAAAGGCTGACAGCTTGCATTAATGGATGGCATTTTTTTTACCTTTGTCTTTCATAGCCTTGGTCTTATCCAAACTCGCCAAGGAGGGGTTCCTAGAAACAGTAATGGTTTGAGCAGGTTTAAGAGGGTTGAAGTCAGCATTAGGGATTCTAATTTTGATCACACTAGGCCCAGCACACCCAGTGGAGACCTTCTCCACCAGATCCCGAGCAATAGGGAAAGGATTATTTTTGGGGGATGAAGGAGGGTCCTTACAGGTAGAGGAAGTAGGGGAAGGGACTTTGGAGCTAATAGGGTCCTAATTAGGTATGTGGTGAATCTCAACCAGGTTGATGATTCTAGGGAGGGTTGATCTAGTTGGGGTTCTAGCAACTTGATACCTATACAAATGATGAATAAGCCCTTGGTGTAAAGGAAGATCAAGTTTACCAAATAGGATGATTTGGACAAACTTCTCAAGAGACTAGAATAGAGAAAAAAAGAAGGAAAGTTTAATTTTATTCCATGTCACAAGTGATTTAGCATAGAGAAATGATACAGGTAAACCCTCTTGTATCTACCTTTAAGGATAACATACTTAATCGAAATGTCTACCACCTTGCACCAAGTTTTAGGTAACTCCTATTTGCATAGGTCATTTTGAAATTTGCTAAATTTTTCCTTACCCCTAAGGAACTTGTCCAGATGATTCACATTCTCAACTTTGTTGTACTTTTGCATACAAATACCTCTGCCTTCAACCCGGTGGCCTTTGCAATTAACTCTTTTGTCACTATGAAAGAGATGCCCCTGATATAAACAACCTTGTTCTTCATGGAACCAACAAATTTCTTGGACAGGACAGGGTCATGGTCATTCATGGCCTCAAGAAAATATGAAATTCCTCCTCTGCGAAGGATGTTCCAAACCGTAGTGTTCTTTTTCACCTCGTCATAGGACAATGACTCAACTCTAACTATAACTCCATTACAAATAACTCACATTTAACATAATAAATAATGTAAGTATTATGATAATGCCAATGATAAAGAATGATGAAAATCTACATATATCCTTCAACATCATGATAACAAGGAATATTCCTTAAGTTATAAATTTCACACCAATGTCTCATTATGGCATAAAATAATGTCAACATATTAACTTGTAACAATTAAGTCATAAAATGAAATCTCAACAATGATTTCAATACTATTCATATATGATGATGAAAAACTCAATTTATTTACAAATTATGGAAGCAAGATACATTGTAACATTATTTGTACATCACGGTAGCCTAGCATATGAATTCCTTTCATAGCTATCAATGCTCATCAAAACACAATTGAAGGTTTACAATTAAAATCAAGTACAATAAGAGGACCCAGTCCTTCATACATGATACCATATCATGTTTAATATCCATATAAAATGTATTTGTAGGTTAGAGAAAATAAAGGTTTCTCAGTGTAATATCATGTAATCATATTGTATATTTGCATCCTTTGATTTTCATGTTGGGTCCCTCTTGTGCTTTCATCGAATCTCATTGATCTTAGGTGGCTATCTCCATAGCCAAATCTTACTTGGTATTAGAGCATTCTATATCAACTCGTACAAAAATAAAGTTGCTCAAAGGAAATATTGGATTCAAAAGATCGAACATACCATGATAAAAAACACCAAAGCCCACTTTAAAGAAAAACAAAACCTAGGCATCCTCTCTATAGATGAGATCATTCTTCTTTAAAGATGGAATCTTACTAAATTTTCTTATTTCTTCCATCAACAATCCTTTTGCCTCCATTAATTATCTATCTATTTTCTTTGATGGTGCTTCAAAAGCTAATCTGGGTATTGCTAGTGGTGGTATCCTTTGGATTTGACCTAACACATAGATGTTAAAATTTTGCATGAACTTGGGATAGACCTCCAACAATGTTGCTAAATTCATGGGATGCAAGCTTGGCATATACCTTGGGGGATTTAGTTAATAAACCAATGGGATAGCACATCCATTCATAGGATACTAATATAAACACCGCTAATTTCATTTCTACCCCTCAAATTTATGTTTTTGATATTGCTTCTACATACACTATCATAATTAAAATACCTCCCTATTTTCACCAGATATCTTATCTACTTATTTTTTGTTTACATTTTTATATCCCCTTATTATTTCTATCATATAAACCAATGATATTACCCACACCTATGTCTAACTCAAAACTAGTTCTGATTGTCATCGCATGCATTAAAACCTTAGCACAAAAAACTTAGATGAGTTATACCAAATATGTCATCCTACATAATGCTTTGATTTTAAATCACTTATACATATCAATCCCAAACCCTTGCCACACCAACTCTAATAGTGAATCCTCCTAATAATACATATCTCAATTATAGTATACATATTAATCTAAATTATAATTGAAGGGTTTTAAAATTACTTGATGATTCTTCTAGGTAGGGTCGTAGCATTATTAAAAAGTGTCCAATAACTAGTTTTAGGAAACTCATGACTTTAGTGTGATCATTGTTTTATTTGTTAACTACATTAGAGTTAGGATCAAACAGGGGCCATTGGGATTATGAGGCTTTAACACAATACAACATGACTATGTGGTGTAGAATGTTTGGCAAGACCAACATAGTGAATGGTATTTCCTTTGGTTGAAATGTGTAAAGTAATTTGCAGAGGATTTGAAATGTCACTTATAAATACCCTAATCTCTTCTATGCATGCTTCTCAACCCCAATATCTACTTGTATCATATTAATCAAATTATTCCCCTTCCCTCTAATATTGAAGTGATATATTAGGTCACATTTTGGTTATTTAAAAAACCTCAAAAACTCCAATATGCATGCATGTGATAAGGTATTGCTTTAGAGGTGAATCCTTTAGAGCATATTCCTTGTAGCTAAAGAAAATATCAAGAACCTATGATCAATCTATGGGAACTCCTTGAATTTGATCATACAAATCTTGTCTAGTAACCAAGTGGCTAAATCCATCCATCTCAAGCTTTTGTTAATTCAAACTAAGAATATTCTTTTTTTTTAATCAACTCCATTAGCACCACATCCCTAAATCTTTGAACTCTTTTGCTAATAAGAAAGCTAACGAAGCCATTCTTTTGCCCCAAGCCTTTGCTCAAGTTAAAATGTTTAGAAATAGAAGTATGGAAAATTTTCCTAATGATTGTATTGCTTAGTCTTTGGCCTTTGCTAGAACACTCCAAGTGTTGGCTTCTCTCCACCTTGATGTAGAGGATTTTTTGTGTTTATTTGAATCCCTCTTTTGTATTTGTCTCTGAACTTTGTAGCTCTAATTGATCAATAAAATATTTTCTTTTAGCAAAATAAAATAGTTCTTTGTCTCACTTACCTATTTATTTATTTGTCTTAGACATAAAATAATTTTCTTAAATAAATAACTATTTTTAAGTAGATAAAATAGCTTTATGTCCAATTGAAAAATAAAATAATTTTTAAAGTAAAAAGTTGTATTTATAATATAATGGTAAAAATATTTTTATCTAATTAGTGTAGATATCTTAAACACATTTTATCTCTACAATCCCAACCTCATCCCTTTTTGGTGTCACCGCCCTTACACTTAGCAAAGCTGAATCTTTGATGGACTTATTTGGAACCATTCCACTCCACCAAGAAACTTAAAACCTTTCACTACAACTCTTTTTTAAAATTTAAATATAAAACAAAAAAATATATGGAAAATAAAAATCTTTAAGAGATTTCTTAAAAGAATCCTTTCTACGAACATCTGGGCTTTAAATTACTGCATTAAAAACAATTACCTCATTAATGATAAATTTTTTAATAGTTTAGAAACTCATGAGTTTTCCACAACAACAAAAAAGTGGACTTTTATATTGAGTGTGTTCAAGGCCAGAACATTTTTGTACTATGCACCGCATACATTTAGTTAAAAATACATATAAATTTATGTTATCATGCAGGTTGGGTGGGCATTCTACCAATACCTGATTATATAACAAAACAATTGTAAAAAAAAATTTCAAACCAATAACAAACAAATACACTCACTATAATCTTTCTTGAAAGGTATTCTAATCTAAAAGAACAAAAGATAGATATAGATTATAATACCAAGATTAATTATAAAGAATCCTTATCAGTTGAATGGAATGTGATATTAAATTTTGACAAGCAACTTTGCAAAAAGCTGGTTGCAAGAGCAAATTCTTAATGGAGCTCAGGTCTCATACTGTGGCTTCAAAAGGTCGTTGGTGCCTTGAATAACAATATTATTGTGAAATGGAGCAAAATTATGAACAGTGGGTATTTCTTGACTGTTGTTGTTGTTGTTCTGATTGGCAATGAAAACAGCAGCCCCATTGAGGTTGTTGTTCTGATTGGCAATGAATGCAACAGCCCCATTGAGATGTGTCTGCAAAATGGCCTTTTCTGACTGCAATTTGATAAGCTGTTGATGCAGCTGCCAAACTATTCCAGCACAGCCATAGATTGGATCTTTATGCCTGGCCCTCGCTTCATACGCCATGCTGTTCACTGCATCTGCTCTGTTCTCCATTGGAATTCCCTCCAGCATTTTTATGATATTACTTGCTCCAAATACTCTGTGAGTCTCTATATACCTCTGTGTATCATTTGGAGGAAAGAAAGGAGCCAGCACGCAGTTTTCTGTACATCTTTTTCTGAGCATCTTACATGCTGCACATGGAGATGATGATGCTGGCTGTTCCATTTTTTCCGCCATTTTCGAAAGCTCAAAGCCCCGCTGCAACGAAATGTATTAAGCCAAATAACTCCGAGTTAAAGGAGAAAGGTCGGTGCTTTATACTCCTCTGGTTGGTTACAGGAGAAATTTGAATGGAGGTCTATATTTTTATTTTTTATTTTTTAAACGTTGGCAAAATTAGAGAAGGGCATTTAAAAAGAGGGGATAAAATGTTGGGACATTAAAGTTAGAAATTAAAACGCGTGATAAAAAACGCGTGATAAAAAAGTTTGTTATATAAACTTGTAGAAATAATATTATTATTATTATTAAAACAAAATTGTTTATAGGAAAAAGAGGTTAAAGACCGTTAAACTTTGAAGGTAATTTTAAGATACCGTTAAAATTTTAAATAAAATATTGGTAAAAGTTTTTAATATTTAGTGTATCTTATATGATTAGAATAGATATCTTAAATAAAATTTCAAGGTAATTCTAAGATACCGATAAAAATTTTAAAAATTAAAATTTTAAATAAAATATTGGTTAAAGTTTTTAATATTTAGTCTATCTTATATGATTAGAATAGATATCTTAAATATTTTATTTAAAAATATTGAGATATAATAAATAAATTATTAAGGGTTATTTTATTTTTTGATAATATATTTAAATTTTAAATTAAATTTAATTATATTTATATTGGTTACTTTATTTTCATTTGAAAATTTATTATTTTTGGTATTTTTTATATAACTTTTTAATTTTACTTTTGGTAATTTTTTGTTTTGTTTTTAAAGTGTAATATTTATATATACTACTTTTTAATAGTTTTATATTAATATATATTTTAAAATTTTGATGTGTTTATATTTAAAAAATAAAAGCTTGCTCTAAATAGTTTTTCTTTCACTTTTTCTTTTAGATCATCACATAAAATGTTTATGGTGTTAATTATACACTCATATGTTACTTTTTAATGATTATGTTTAAAAATAAAAAATAAAAATTAAATTAAATAAAAAATAATATTTCTTAAATAGTTTTAAAGTAAAATAAAAAAGTAAACAATGTAAATAAAATAAAACTAAATTAAGGCTAGATGTATTTAGATGTATTTAAGATATATATACTAGTAGTTTCACATTAAATTTATAAAATAAATGTAACTTCTTGTTCATGGCATAGTATATTGGTTAAGACATGGCATTATTGTTATAGCCATCAAGGTTGGCCAACAAGGCTAAAAATACCTAAAGTACCAATTAACAAGATTTTAAATGTAAATGTGTGTTAAATGGGTCTTTTATTTTATAAATATATTAATAATTAAATAAACTACCATTAATGTAAATAGTTATTTACAAAAAAAATTAGAGATTTAAAATAAGCATAAATTAAATCCAAAAATTATCAAAGTTATTTAATAATAAATATTAAAAATCATAAATAATTCTAATTGTGAAAAATATATACTTTAAATTATTGTCTTTCATTTTTATTATGTTAGTGATAATGTAATGATTAGTTTATAAGTGGCATGTGTCAATGTAAAAGTTGGCAAATAACCTAAACCTCACTTGATTCCAACTATGTGCCCCTACAAGGACCGATCTTGATTCTCAATTTATCCATTCATTATCTTAGGTCAAATTCACAAGCACAAAAATGACCCTAGAACTTGCAAATTCAAAGTTAATTTTTTCTAGTGACTCTCTCCAACTAGTAATTGCTTGTGGACTTGAGCATGAAATTTGTTAATTTGTGTGCTAAGGTGTTGTATTTAAGGACAAAACCTAATTCACTTTCATCCATCTAAGATCCATCTAGAGGCTCTTATTCATATTGTAGCATCACATAGAGAGTATCAACATTGCCTCATCAACCTACATCAACATCCTAAGCATCATTGCATGTTTGCTTGTTGTGTTCTTTTATTTGTACTAAATCATTGAATTGGAAAAAGGGTTTGACTAAAGGAGATCATTCCTTTCATGTTAAACTCCTAAATGTTGTTTATTGGCACCACCTCTTTTTAGATTTAGGTTGTAGACATCAAGGTGAACATGTTTTGGACATCAATTTATTTGCATATTATTTATGCATGCAAGTTTCAAAATTGTGATTAGAGTTTAGATCCACATGAGAGGAGATTAAATTTGTAGGCACAAAATTAAACCAGAACATTAGACAAGAAGTTTAGTGGTACAGAGGCATTGATCTAACATCTTTTAGGATCTTGATACATTGGTAAATTTGTTGGTGATGTTTGTCACAAGGAATCTTTATCAAACTTAGATATAAGTATTGTTGTTTTCATTTATTAAATTTTGTCCATTTATTTTAGTAGCATTTAATCAATCCCAACTTATTAATATAGGTTTAAGTGATTGTTTTGGTTGATTGTTTATTTACCCTATATTTATTTGGAAATGATCATTTATTTTTCTTTTCAGTTTAACGAACTCATCCAACCCTAAACCTCCTTAGGTGTTGGCCTTATTGTTTTATTTTTTATTTCTAATTTATTTTTTAGATCTAAGACTATATGATTTTTTGATATTTTTATCAACACCCTCTCCCTTGTTTCATCCCTTTGTTTGTGTAATGATTTTATGCCAAAGTCTCATCATCATCCTACTTTCTCGTTAAAAAGAAGTCCTCCCCTTGATCCAACAATGGCTTAAAGTCTATTGATCATGACATATTTACTAGTATGATGGATAAAAATCATAATGAGGAGAACGATTTTGATCATGAGACGCTCCTAGACAATTCAATAAGCAAGATTTTGCTTTTGTTGTACAATTACTTTCCAAATAGATTGCCACCTTAGCTAATGTTGCTTCTCCTACACAGTTGGTTAATGCTCTTTCCAATTTATTGATTGATAAACCCTTTGGTTTATATATTCTTCAAGGCATTAGTGCTCAATTTAGCTCTTCAAGCTCTTTACATACTGTATCTTCCTCCCTCCCTATATTACCCCTCAACAAACTTTTTTATTAAATTTAAGTTAATTATTGATACAAAGATGAACATTAAGATATTATTGTTTTGGATTATTAATTTATGTTATAAATGTAATATCCTTGTGAATGTTGTTTATATGTTAATGAATTTTTATTACATTGATTTTTTGTAGATTTGATTATAGCCATTGATTAATTAAATGTTTGATTTTATTTTAAATAGTAAAAATTAATCCTTGTCTTCTTTGGGTTTTATGAGGTAATTTTTCCTAAAGAAGATCCCAGAGGGTATCATGTAGGAGGACAACGTCATGTTGGAGTAGTAATATGCACAAAAATGTAAAGTTTACGTGTCCCTAAACTATCTTGAAACTATAAGTAAAACACCTATTATATTGAACTCCAAATTAAATTTGATGATGTTAACATGAAGTAAAACTAGAAGAGAAAGTGAGGGAGTTCTTGGCTCTACAAGGGTTTTTGGTGTCCATGTCATACTACTTTATGAAGTAGGAGTTCCTAGACTTTTTCTACAATTATTGTGGCACTTATTAGGCTACCATGCTGATGGGGATTTTTTGCCCTTTTAAATGGCCTCGACCAAGTTCATTTTGTCTTAACTGTTGTTACTAGAGTTGAAGGTCTGATGGTAATTAATAATGGTGCCCCCACTCAAGCGACCTAGGAAGTTTGTTCTTGAGGTGTTTCACGAGGTACATCTCTTGAAACACCCTCAAAAATTATTCTTCCTATTACTGAATTTGATAGCACTTGCATGTCAATGGATATAAAATTTTAGATTGATAGGATATTTTGTGGCAAGGGTTCCCCCTAAAATCGTAATTATAAACTAGGTCAACATGGTTTAGGTCTCACGAGATTTTCCTTGAATCCATGTAAAACCTTACGAAAGGCTTTTTTCTTTTTTTCTTTTTTTGAAGACAATCACATTGAAGCTATCTTCAGTCATGGCCCTTGGCTTGTTCATTCTTCTTTGCTAGTTTTCAAACCTTGGACTTGAGACTTTGTGATCTCCAATAAAAAGTTTCTTTGGGTCCCTATCTGGGTTGAGTTCCTTAGATTACCCTTGCCATGCTAGAATTTTTTGAGCCAAATAGCGTCCTCTTTGGGTTCTATGGTTTGTGTTGAAGCAAAATGGTTCTATTCAACTCATCCTTAGTGACATGTTTGCATTGAGGTGGATTTATCCAAAAACCTAAAAGAGACTATCGACATCCATATTGGTCAAATAAGATATGCTCAAAGAATTCTCTATTTAAATTTACCAAATGCTTGTTATCAGTATCAATCCTTAGAACACGAGATTAAGGATTGTCCTTTGGCTTCTCCTCATCCAAAACCTACCACACAACTTTCTTCTAGGTTGCCACCCTCTACAAAAAAGAAGAAGGTTAGTTTATAGTGGTTAGTTGTAAAGCCAAGAACTCTGGTAATAATAGTCCTACCCCCAAGCCTTCTTCAAGATTTTGGGGTTAGGCTTCAAGAAGTGTTTCAAAACCTCTAGATTCAGGGAAAACTAAACTCTCCTTTCTCAAGGAGACTTTTGGTGGAGCAAAATTTTTAAGAGCTTTGTTTAGCGGTGTCTCTGTTTTCTCAACCACTAGCCACCACTTCTCGATATACTTCCCCTCTTCTAGTTGAGAAGCAAAGGTCCCATAGCCCACTAGGGTGACTAGAAGAAGGTGAGTTTATGCCACCTAATGGAAACTAGTTCAACTCAATTTATGGATAGAAATTTTTAAGTCCAGTGAGATCATTCTATAAAACAATTATTTTGATCTTGATGAACTAGATAATGAGGAGATGACTCTCAACACTCACTTATGAATTATGTCTCCTAGAATGTTTGAGGTCTGATAGATCTCCTATGGAAGTATTTTATTCAAGATGAGCTCGAATATGGTTTCTCTATCTCAACATTCTTTGTTTACAAGAGATTAAAATTTCTAGCTTCTTGCTTTCTATAGCTTATTATGTTATTTGGCATTCTAGTCATTTTTTGTGTAGTAATTGTTACTAAATTTTGTTCACACTAAATTTAGTTAGACCTAACTGTATTTGTTTCAGGAAGAATAAAATAAAACTTTGAAGTTATTGCATTTAATGAATAGTTGATGTCTTCACAAAGCAGAGATAGATATTCAGTTGTCAGGATAACCCATCAGTCCAATCAAGACTGATGAATCATCATAACAAGTGAATCAGGATGTCAAGGAATCAATCATTCAAGAAAACAGTTGATCTAACATACTTTTATCTTTCAAGAGTTATAAGACAAATTGATTATTTAGTTGATCATATTTGAAAGAAAGAAAGAAAGATATTTATTTAAACTATCATTTCATGTCATATTTGGAACATACAATTCAGTGTCTGTTTCTCTATCCTATGCATTGATTGAAAAGGAAATATACATACATCAAGTGCATAAGATAGATTAACTGAGAAGGTTTAAAAGAAATGTTCAAATGTGTCCCACACAAGCCGTGGGAGTAATTAAACTGAGCAATGTAGACATATGCAAGCTATACATCTAAAGATAAAAGAAATAAGGAAGAACACATGATAAAACTAAATATCCATCATTGCCTAAGCAAGGAGGTTGTTGAGCTAGTAGACAGTTGATCTTCAGTCCTCATCTTTAACTCCAGTTGTATCAGTTGTACCTGCAAAAAATTGTGGAAAGTCCTGTAAGAGCTCCAGAATTTTTAATGTTATCATATGTTTTATCATGCAGACATATCAACTTGTCACATCATGCATTTCATATGAAAGATCAAATCAGATATGTGCCATAAATCAAAATATCATGAAGAGGATCAATCAATACCATCAAGTATGTTTTTATGCTAACTTGTTTGTTCACTGTGCAGGTATAGGAAAAGTAATGTTGTTGATTGAAGACATTAAAACATGTGGAGAAAATATGGCTCCCACAAGGGTTGAGTCCAGCATGTTCCCTTTTCTATTCATTTGGAAAGGATACCAGAATAAAGACAGGATGCAACATTCAAAGATATATCATGCATCATATAATCAACTTACAGAGAAAGTGTGTCATCGTGTTCATTTGCTCCTATAAACTATGATTGCAGTTGATTAAAACAAATCAGATAAGTTCAAAGTGCCCGAGTCAACTTGATAGAGTGCAGAAAATAGAAATGCAACCATGTGTTGACTTTTTCCCAGACTGGATGCTTATTCCCAGATTTCCCTACAAGGTAGCCATCAGTGATCAACAGGATCTCTGGGCCAGGGGGCCAACAGTGTAGGAGATAGACTCTGTATTTTATCTCCTCTTCTTCTTCAGGCTCTGCAAGACCTAGGGGGGTATTCCCTATTCAACATCCATGAGGATATGCATACAAGGCTGGGATGCTGACAGAAAGCAGATAGTCCTCTTGTAAGTAGACCAAAACTGAAAGATAAGGGCAAAGGGGCTAGCTTTGGGCCTATTTGCAATTGTAGACAGAGGACTGAGGTTCCTAAAACTAACTCTAATATCCTAATGTTGGTTTTAGATTTTGCTTTGGAGTTTAAGTGTGGATGCAAAGCTGGATATGGTTATAACACAAAACAAAGCATGATTGGTGCCTATCCAGGGCCTGGAGTCAGTAGACATACACCTGTGAATGATCAGCATGAACAGCTAAAACTGGATTTCAAGGGGACATATGTGATACCTGCCTTACAGGTATCTCCCAATACAGAGTGTTAGGTTATCTCTACTTATGGTATCCCTACTGCAGTATACCCTTCCCAATGTTCAACCTGAAAACAGTTTAATCTACCCCTTGAGTAGAAGTTAAAAGATCAGACAGTCAACATAGGAATTCTATGCTCTAGAATCTAAACATTACTAAACATCCAGATTCAGAAGAAGAATACATGCAATACTGGAGACAGAATTAACACAACACATGCCAAACAGCATTTCTCATATAAGTTTAATCATGAAATCAGTGGGTTCATGCCAAAAACAAACAACAAGAGATACATAAACTCACAGGTAAGCTGCACAGAGCAACCAGATCAGCTTGTTATGCATTACAGAGCCAAAATCATCCACTTTCAACAACCACAAATGAACAACACAACCTGCTTATAACAGCCAGGTAGGTGCTCAGCAATTAATTACAATGTTGACCAAAATCTCGCCAGATACACGGTATCATGAAAATGGCGCTCAAACACAACCAGATTGGCGCCCAAACTTGAATGCAGCAGGTAGGGGAGGAGACAGGAAGATTTCTCGAGCCCTGCGCCATCATCCGCTGATTGACACCTTCAGTCGGGTACCAGATCGACCCACGCCATCGCCCATACCTCTGCAACCTTCGCCATTAATGGCGCACCAACCCGCGGCCTCGGGAAGAACATCATACAGACTATCGCAAGCATTTCCCGCCGAGATTCATCATCATGATATTTGAAAATGAAGGATAACAATATCCCACATGCACCCCGCGATGACCTCAATAACACTTTATATACTAGGTCATGAGCATATATCATGTCGGTGCTTTTGCTCCTGACGACATTAGTATATAACCTCATCATCATCATCCCTCAGCAGCATGATATCCAGTTGTTCGAAATATCACCCTGACGTCATCATGATATTTGAAATATAACCTGCATGATAATCGGCACGACCTGATCCATCGGAGGAACATCCTCCTGCTGAGCTTATACCAAAAGTCTGGCCGATGATCATCCTGATGACGTCATCATCATATCATGCTGACGTCATCATCATATCTGCCTACTGCACACCTCCTCATATCCGGATGACGTCATCATCATGTTTGCAAATATCAGGAGGTCTCTTCAAGATGATCAGTGTTAGAAATATGACCCCCGCGGGACCTTGATGACGTCATCATCATACTAACATCATCATGATATTCGGAAGACAACCGGATATTTGGAAATATCCTCCTGATGTTCAAATATCAGGTTGCACTGTAGCTCCTCTATAAGATCGGGGCGATAACTGAATATGATGATGCTGCTTGAAAAGATCACCCCCAGTAGATAATGCGCGAAGCTAGCAGGCGGATATCTCCTTAATATTAGCATCATCATGATGCTCGAACAAACAAACATATATCCGGGTGATATGAAAATATCACCCCCTCCTTCAGAATATCATGATGCAGATAGGCAGAGAAAAAGATATCACCCTGAGATAAGGATGACGTCAGCATCATCGGGATGAAGAAACAACGAACAAGAAGTGATACAACATCATCAGGATGATATTGACTAAGATCATCCTGACGTTCAAAATATGATGACCCTAGTGAATATCGGGTCGCACTTAGAACTCTTCAACAACATCATCAGGATGATCATAACCAAGATCACCCGATGATAAAAATATCACCCCGGCGAAATATCATGAAGGTAGAAAATATGATGACCTCCGCAAGCAGCAGGATGAAAACTGGAAATATCATGATGATGACGACCCTTAAGAAAAAACAAGTTGTGTCGAGCACTTAGAGAATAACCCCTTCAGGATACCGGGGCAACATCATCATGTTTGAGCAAGGTGATAAATGAAAGATCACCGGATACTTTGAAAAATCACCCTCGCAAGCAGATGAGGGCGCACTGTAGCTCATCAGTATCATCAGGATAATAAGCAAACATCACCCGACAGTTGAAATATGATGATGACGTTGAAAAACAAGTCGACGAGGAACATGATGATGCAGATCATCATCGAAGACAAGATGATGATGATGACCTCCTCCTCAGGAAAATATGATGCTGCAGTTGAAAAATGCTGAGGAGGTCCAACACTTAGAAAAAATGGGCAAGAAGATAAAGGCTTCAAATGAAGAAACCTCCTGATCATGACAAATCAACCCCTGGTCAAAATGAGTGTCAACAGTGGCTCCGAATGGGGACGTGCAGGTGAAAACCTGCAGCGAGAACCAGATCTCCGGGCAGACCTGACAAAAAGCCAAAAAACGCGAGCTGTACAAGGCATTTACACTACATACATATTTTACAAATGTGCACAGCAACCAGTCATTATGCAAAATAGAACTTAAGGAATTGGCCATGCACAGGCAATTCCAGAATTTCACCATCTAGGGCCTGGAGGAAATAAGAATCCTCCCCATGAGTATTGCAAACCTGATATGGGCCCATCCATAAGGGTTGAAACTTACCATGTTTACCCTTTTCCTGATCTTTAGCATTCCAAATGAGCACTAGATCATTTACTTGAAACTTCCTTTTTGTAGCTCTCCTGTCAAACTGATATTTCACCCCTTGTTGTCTTTTGAGATTGATCTGGTGGGCTCTCCTTCTGTCTTCATCCAATGCAACCAGCTGATTCACTCTTTCTGTCATGGGATCTTCAATCTCCTCATCATACTCTTGAATGAATCTGTAAACTGGTAGGAGATTGTTTATGGGCAGTCTAGCTGATGCACCATATACTAGCTCAAAAGGTGACTTCCCAATAGCCCTTTTCACAGTCACTCTGTCAGCCCATACTGCTAAATTCAACTTTGAGTCCCAAGCTCTCTTGTTCTTGTCCAGTATCCTCTTGACAATTTTCATGATGCTCCTATTGCTTGATTCTGCTTGACCATTTCCTTGTGGGTGATATGGTGATGTATATGACAGGCTTATCCCATACCTGTTGCAAAAATCAACAAACTCACCTGATCTGAAGCACATAGCATTATCAGTGATTATTTTAGATGGTACTCCAAACCTGATGATGATGTTCTCTAGTATGAAATCTGTCACCACCTTACTTGTAGCTCTTTTAGTTGGAATGGCCTCAATCCATTTGGTAAAGTAGTCAGTTGCCACCAAAATCCAACTGTGTCCCCCACTTGATTTGTCTGCAATTTCCCCCATAAAATCAATTCCCCATTGCTGGAATGGAGCATCCACAGGTGCAGTTCTGAGGGGTAAAGCACCATGATATTTCAGCTTTCCTGAGAATCTCTGGCAAGGGTCACACTTCCTTACTAACTTTTGTGCATCTGAAAAGAGAGTGGGCCACCAATATCCTGCCCTGAGAATTTTATGAGCTGTTGTTTGGGCAGTATAATGGCCACCACATAATCCTTTATGCATGTCAATCAAAATATTGTTAGCCATGTTCTTATCCACACATCTCAGCAGCACACCATCAGGATTTTTCCAGTACAGCTCACCTTGAACAATGACATACCTGATTGCATGTAGCTTTAGAGTCCTCTTTTGACAGTCACTGAAATGGGAAGGACAATTCAGATTTTGCAAGTAATAGATAATATCCTTGTACCATTCAGATCCTGATGCACTTACATTCTCATCTTGGACTGCATTAACTTGGCATGCTTCCAAGTTTGACTGTGCCAACATCTTGGCTAGTCCTTGTCCCCTTATCAACTTAGTAACTTGTATGTCTATGTTGAATTCCTGCAGTTTGTTTATCCATCTGCACCTTCTTCCAGTCACCTCCTGCTGAGTGAATATGTCTTTGACTGCAGCATGAGGTACATATGCAATTATATGTGACCCTACCAAGTATGGTCTGAAACTTTTAATGGCTCTAACAAGTGCATATGCCTGCTTTTCCATAATATCATACTTCAATTCAGAGGCCTGCAGGGACATACTGAAGAAGGCGATGGGCTGTTCAAAACCATCTTCATTTTTCTGTAACAAACATGCAGCTACAGTATGAAAGGAAGCAAATGAGAACACCTGGAATGGCCTAGAAAAATCAGGAGATTTAAGAACAGGGGCCATCTTTATTGCCTCTTTGATATTCTGAAATGATTCTGTTGCTTCCCTTTCCCAGTTGACAGTTGCATCCTTCTTCATCATCTTGGAAATGTTCCTTGTGATCTCTGCAAAGTTGGGAACAAATCTTCTGACAAAGTTTACCTGTCCAAAGAAGGACTGAACTCCTTTCACAGTTTTTGGCATTTGGATCCTGTCAATGGCTGCCACTCTCTCTGGATCTATCCTGACTCCATCCTTGGAAACAATATGTCCCAGAAGCCTTCCTTCAACTACTCCAAAGGCACACTTCTTTGGGTTTAGAGAAATACCATATTCTAGTGCTCTTATAAAAATCTGCTCCAGATGCAAACAGTGCTGCTCTTCCCTCTTTGAGTAGGCAGTCAAGTCATCCTGATATACTGCCAGGATTGAATCAATTAGCCCTGCAAAAGCAACATCCATTGCTCTTTGAAATGTAGCACCTGCATTTGTTAGTCCAAATGGCATTCTAACATACACATACGTTCCCCATGGAGTGGTAAAGGCAGTCTTATATTGTTCTGATTCCTTTACCTTTACCTGATTATATCCTGAAAATCCATCCATCATGGATAGGAGTTCACAACCAGTCACTTTCTGCAACATAGCTTCCATATTAGGCAGTGGATAGTTATCCTTCAAAGAGGATACATTCAAGTTCCTGAAATCAACACACAACCTAATATCACCATTCTTTTTCCTGACTGGGACGAGGTTAGACACCCAAGTTGAATGTCTGATGGGCACAATTATTCCAGCATCCCTGAGCCTTTTGAGTTCTTCCTGCATCTTGGGAGCTAAGGTAGGATTTATAGGCCTTTGCCTCTGTCTAAATGGCTTAGCTTCAGGCTTCAGTGGGATCTCATGCTGGAATAAGTCTTCTCTATAAGCTTTTAGGTCCTCATATGACCAAGCAAAAACATGTTTATACCTTTTTAGCAATGCAATCAGCATACTTCTTATGTGTGGTTTGAGCTGTTTGCCAATATATACCTTCTGAGGGGCCTGAGATGTCCCCAAATTTATTTCTTCTAAATCCTCCTTATTTGTGGGGGATGTCCTTGTGACCATTTTGTCTCTACTGTCAAAGGCTCTTTCCAAAGCCACTAACCCTCTAGGGATCTTGTTAGTCTTCAACTGGATGATCTCTTTTCCCACAAGGGTCTCTTTTCCATTTACAGTCTCTACAAAAGCTTGGAAATCAATCTGTTGATTCTCATACTCATCTATGCAGTGCAAAAATTTCAGCAAATCCCTATCATCATTAAAAACTTGCCAACTGCATATGTTTTCTGGTATGGCAGGCCTAATTTTAACTTCTATATCTGTGACACCTGATAGAGTGATGTCATCTGGCCTTATTGCAATATTAGCTAAGAAATCAGCCATAACATTTTTTGACCTTTCTACCCAGCCAATTGAAAATGCATCAAAAAGTTCTATAGTATCCCAAACAGCATGCTTGTATTGCTTCAGTCTTTTATTCTTTGCAGCATACTTATTTCTGATTTGGGATACAATCAGCTCAGAGTCTCCAAATACTCTTAACATTTTAATTCCATGTTTGAGAGCAATATTCAGGCCTAAAAGTAAAGCCTCATATTCTGCAATATTGTTTGTGCAATCAAACCTCAGCAAGAAAGAGGATTTGAGGAGCTTACCAGTTGGAGACAGGAAAACAACTCCAGCTCCAGAGCCTTCTTTTGCACAAGCTCCATCAAAAAACATGGTCCATAACCCTTGCTGATCTAGCTCTCCAACACAGGCATTTTTCTTTTTGTCTTCTGCATCATCTGAGACAACCTTGAAGTTATCACAGTCAGTGTCTACAAAGCACACCTGTTCATTTGCTTCTTGGTCTTCCACTGTCTCTGATGATCTTTGCTCTCTAATTAGCTTGACATCCCTGCCATTCATTGGAATCATGGCATATGATAGGTCCAGCTGCATACTTCCACCAATTAGTGCTGCCCATCTCCTTGACAGCAGCATACCATACTGTGGCTTGATGTCAACCACTGTTATATTCATTTTGTATCTTTTTTCAGGAAATGCTGCCAGCTTGAAATCTACATCCTTCATGATTCCAATAACTGGTACCTCTCTGGCATCCATAGCATAACATTTCCCACATGCCTTGTCAATCTTTAATCCAGTTTGTTGCATGATAGCCAAAGGCATGACATTTGTAGATGCTCCAGAGTCAAGCATACAATTTCTAATTATTTTACCATTTATAACCAGGGAAACATAAAATGGTTCCACCTGTGAAGGACACTTTGTCATGGTCATTCCTAAATATACTTCAGGAGTCTCATCTTCTTCATTACACATGACCTGTTTCTCACCCTGGGTCTGATCATTTTGCTTAGCTTGAAAAGGTACCCCTGAGATTAGGGATATTGTCCTATTCTTGATCTCTTCCACCTTCATGAGTTCCATAAGTGGAACAGAGACCTTTACCTGAGAGAGGATCTGGGCTATATTAAATGGAGCACAGTTTTGTGCAACAGTTGTAGCTTGCTCCACAATCTTGCTCTTATCCTGAGCTGATTTAGCTTTCATTTTCATAGTTCCCTGATCATCATTCTTGTCTTGGGAACCTCTACTTTGATCTTCTGCCTGAGGGATCTTGTTTTCTGGTCCTTGAAATTCAGGACCTGCTCTGTATCTAAAGTTCTGTTTATTACTTACCCACTGCCTTTTTTGTGGTTCAGTTCCTTTATGACCATGCACCAGCTGACCTGCAGAAATATCCTCTGGCTGATGTGAGCTGCCAACGTGATTTCTACCTCTGAGATTGTAGTTGCTCTTAACCTGAGCAACTGCTGCAGCTGTGAAGGCTCTAATCTCCTCATCAGAAGGTCGTTGTAGGTTACTCAGAAAATTGTGTGAGTTCTGAGCATACACATAATTATCTTCATCATCTTCATCATATGGGGACTGTTGGCAGGCCTGAACTTGATGATCTGTATTGTCATCAGCATCATAAAGAGTATATCCGTTGCCTATAGACATCATGTTAACATCATCATCCTGCACATGATGTGGCTCATTGCACTCATTACAAGATGTAGCATTATCATACAAAGATTGGGCAATCATGCACTGTGACTGTGAATGTGGCATCTGACAGATTATACACCACGGAGCATCATCAGCAATATTTATAGTTTTCTTTAGGGGATCAGGAGTTTCCTTGGCATGTTGAGCCCTCTGATTTGTGTTGTTACGTGAAAATACAGGCTTACCATCATGCCAATTGGTGTTATAAGGCATATCATGTAATGATGGCCTCTTTTCCTGCCTTTGATAGACTTGCCTATCAGGACCCATCCCTTTTTCACTTCTAGCTAATCTATAGCTTAGGTCCTTAACAACATTTGCCAGTTTGTCTATCTTATCTTCAGGAGCAGATGTACTACCTTGAGTGTTCTGAGGCTTGTTTGAATTCTGCAGAATTTTTACATCATCCCTTCTATTTGTCTTACCTGATGCTTTCCTATTGTTTTCAATATTTACTGCAATTCTGAAAGCATCCCTGAGAGTGGCAGGACCTTTATCTCTTAGTCCATATGCAGTCTTTGCATCAAAGGCATTGATGTATAAAATTATGCACATAGGTTCATTTGGCCTCATATGATGTGGCAATTTGTTCAACACTTTAGTAAATCTTGCATTAAAGTCTGCAACCTGCTCATTTGACCCTTTGGTGATGCTGGTGAACTCATTTACAAAGAAGCTAGGGTCAGTTTTATCACCATATTGCTCCTTGAATATCCTCTTAAAATCATCCCATGATGAAATACTCCGGTCAGGGAGATTCCTGTACCATTCTCTTGCCTCATCTATTAAGGATTGCATGAATGACTTCATGAAAACATCCTCATGCTCAACCTCAAAATTATCCATGACATTTTGAAAGGCCTTTAGATGATCTTCTCCTGACACTGTGTTGTTTCCTGAAAACTTAGGCACTTGCAGCCTCAGATGCTTATCAATAGGGTTAGGATACCCAGGAATACCATCAAACACCAGCTGTCTGAATCTGTCCAACTGCATGGGCTGTCTGTTTGGCTGATTAACATTAACATTTCTATTTGCATTTTGGTTTCCTGCATTGTTCAGTGGTATCCTAGCATCATTCACATATTGTCTGTCATCATGATGCTGATGTTGCATTTCATATCTTTGTTGATGTCTTTGCATATTTGCATTCTCTAGAGTAGGAACTGAATTATTCTGGGCAGTTCTCAAGGCTTGCACTTTCTGCTGTATATCATCTCTGATTTTCATGGCTTGTAGGTATTCTAGTTCTGCTCTTAGGCTTTTGATTTCTTCAGCTAGCTGTTCATCCTTAGGTCTGGAGGTAGATGGTCTCATGCCATTCTGGTCATCATCCTCATCATCCCTCAGAGACTCTGCCTCTTCAAACCTTTCACTTGGGTCTAGAAAGGGGCGTTCTTGGAACACCTCTGACCTCATTCTGATACTACCACCCTGTTGCCTCTCATATGCACCTTGGATATCTGCTTCTGCACTTGAAAAATAAGGAGCATGCTGTCCTGATGGCCTAGGGTTATCTTGTACCTCATCACTTTTTCTGGGGGAGCTCTCATGACTAGCTGAGACAGTTCCCTTTCTTCTATACATCATTCTTTTTGTTAATGGTAACTCTTCAAATAAAGGAGTTTGTTGGGATCTTCTCCCCTGCATATAATTTTACTTTGACCGGTTGGGAGATTACTTCGGAGTCGCCACCTATTTCTAGGAATTGTTTTCTTCTGAAAACCAGGGTTCTTTCACAAGGTTCCCCAGGGTGTTTTCTTCTGTTGCTGACTCAGATGGGTCACATATATATCACTGGAGATGATTAGATAGCACTTTTACTCCTCAGTCCCCAGCAGAGTCGCCAATTTCTGTTGACTTTTTCCCAGACTGGATGCTTATTCCCAGATTTCCCTACAAAGTAGCCATCAGTGATCAACAGGATCTCTGGGCCAGGGGGCCAACAGTGTAGGAGATAGACTCTGTATTTTATCTCCTCTTCTTCTTCAGGCTCTGCAAGACCTAGGGGGGTATTCCCTATTCAACATCCATGAGGATATGCATACAAGGCTGGGATGCTGACAGAAAGCAGATAGTCCTCTTGTAAGTAGACCAAAACTGAAAGATAAGGGCAAAGGGGCTAGCTTTGGGCCTATTTGCAATTGTAGACAGAGGACTGAGGTTCCTAAAACTAACTCTAATATCCTAATGTTGGTTTTAGATTTTGCTTTGGAGTTTAAGTGTGGATGCAAAGCTGGATATGGTTATAACACAAAACAAAGCATGATTGGTGCCTATCCAGGGCCTGGAGTCAGTAGACATACACCTGTGAATGATCAGCATGAACAGCTAAAACTGGATTTCAAGGGGACATATGTGATACCTGCCTTACAGGTATCTCCCAATACAGAGTGTTAGGTTATCTCTACTTATGGTATCCCTACTGCAGTATACCCTTCCCAATGTTCAACCTGAAAACAGTTTAATCTACCCCTTGAGTAGAAGTTAAAAGATCAGACAATCAACATAGGAATTCTATGCTCTAGAATCTAAACATTACTAAACATCCAGATTCAGAAGAAGAATACATGCAATACTGGAGACAGAATTAACACAACACATGCCAAACAGCATTTCTCATATAAGTTTAATCATGAAATCAGTGGGTTCATGCCAAAAACAAACAACAAGAGATACATAAACTCACAGGTAAGCTGCACAGAGCAACCAGATCAGCTTGTTATGCATTACAGAGCCAAAATCATCCACTTTCAACAACCACAAATGAACAACACAACCTGCTTATAACAGCCAGGTAGGTGCTCAGCAATTAATTACAATGTTGACCAAAATCTCGCCAGATACACGGTATCATGAAAATGGCGCTCAAACACAACCAGATTGGCGCCCAAACTTGAATGCAGCAGGTAGGGGAGGAGACAGGAAGATTTCTCGAGCCCTGCGCCATCATCCGCTGATTGACACCTTCAGTCGGGTACCAGATCGACCCACGCCATCGCCCATACCTCTGCAACCTTCGCCATTAATGGCGCACCAACCCGCGGCCTCGGGAAGAACATCATACAGACTATCGCAAGCATTTCCCGCCGAGATTCATCATCATGATATTTGAAAATGAAGGATAACAATATCCCACATGCACCCCGCGATGACCTCAATAACACTTTATATACTAGGTCATGAGCATATATCATGTCGGTGCTTTTGCTCCTGACGACATTAGTATATAACCTCATCATCATCATCCCTCAGCAGCATGATATCCAGTTGTTCGAAATATCACCCTGACGTCATCATGATATTTGAAATATAACCTGCATGATAATCGGCACGACCTGATCCATCGGAGGAACATCCTCCTGCTGAGCTTATACCAAAAGTCTGGCCGATGATCATCCTGATGACGTCATCATCATATCATGCTGACGTCATCATCATATCTGCCTACTGCACACCTCCTCATATCCGGATGACGTCATCATCATGTTTGCAAATATCAGGAGGTCTCTTCAAGATGATCAGTGTTAGAAATATGACCCCCGCGGGACCTTGATGACGTCATCATCATACTAACATCATCATGATATTCGGAAGACAACCGGATATTTGGAAATATCCTCCTGATGTTCAAATATCAGGTTGCACTGTAGCTCCTCTATAAGATCGGGGCGATAACTGAATATGATGATGCTGCTTGAAAAGATCACCCCCAGTAGATAATGCGCGAAGCTAGCAGGCGGATATCTCCTTAATATTAGCATCATCATGATGCTCGAACAAACAAACATATATCCGGGTGATATGAAAATATCACCCCCTCCTTCGGAATATCATGATGCAGATAGGCAGAGAAAAAGATATCACCCTGAGATAAGGATGACGTCAGCATCATCGGGATGAAGAAACAACGAACAAGAAGTGATACAACATCATCAGGATGATATTGACTAAGATCATCCTGACGTTCAAAATATGATGACCCTAGTGAATATCGGGTCGCACTTAGAACTCTTCAACAACATCATCAGGATGATCATAACCAAGATCACCCGATGATAAAAATATCACCCCGGCGAAATATCATGAAGGTAGAAAATATGATGACCTCCGCAAGCAGCAGGATGAAAACTGGAAATATCATGATGATGACGACCCTTAAGAAAAAACAAGTTGTGTCGAGCACTTAGAGAATAACCCCTTCAGGATACCGGGGCAACATCATCATGTTTGAGCAAGGTGATAAATGAAAGATCACCGGATTCTTTGAAAAATCACCCTCGCAAGCAGATGAGGGCGCACTGTAGCTCATCAGTATCATCAGGATAATAAGCAAACATCACCCGACAGTTGAAATATGATGATGACGTTGAAAAACAAGTCGACGAGGAACATGATGATGCAGATCATCATCGAAGACAAGATGATGATGATGACCTCCTCCTCAGGAAAATATGATGCTGCAGTTGAAAAATGCTGAGGAGGTCCAACACTTAGAAAAAATGGGCAAGAAGATAAAGGCTTCAAATGAAGAAACCTCCTGATCATGACAAATCAACCCCTGGTCAAAATGAGTGTCAACACCATGAAAGGGATTGAAATGATAAAATTAGATAAACCAAGTACAGAAGACTAGTACAGGTATGATCAGTTGATTACATCAGATAACGACACATATGCCAATCAAGTCTCATGTGCATATCAAATAGAATATACAGGCTACAGGAGCCACCTGAAGTTCAAGAATTCTCTTTTGAATACATGTATTTATTTCACCTCATGTGATTAAATATCATGAACAATCGACAAAATGTAGTTACAGTGTAAAAATATGTCATAGGAGTTTGATATCTTCAAGCATATGATGTTACAGTTGAAGACAAGTCACAAATATGTATCATTGACTATATCAGTCATACAAAATTCAGATAAGCATCTTACAAGTGGTAGACAAAAGAGGTCAAACATCTGATACAATACCATGATTGAGAAAAGAAAGAGATATATGATATGCAAACATACTATAGGAGGATCTAAGTGCCAGAAAGAGAAGTAAAAGATCAACATAATGAAGAGCATCTGACAGTTGACTAGTTTTAGGCCAAAAAGGAATAAATGACAAACTAGATTCCATGCTCAGGAAAGTGAAATAGTATAACAAGCTACAAGATCTATTTGCAGAAAAAGATACATAGCATGCTACAGGAAAAGCATTTATTATTGCTCATAAATGGCTAGATATAGTTGTGGAAGTTTACAGAATTAGAAGAAAAAATCTCCAAGCTAACATAAGATTTTCTCTGTGTTAAAGATTTTTTGAAACCCTAGCTCCAAATTTTGAATAAATGTCTTATTTCATGCACAGAAAAAAGAGTAGATGCCATGACTGTTATAATGGATTTTTCATATAGAAGAAAATACAAACCCTTTTCAAAATCAATAAACCCTAGTGCCTTTTTTGTGCATACAGGAAAAATGAACAAATACAGTGTATTTTTTTTCTGCCATGGCCGTAATAGAGAAAGATTTTCTGAGATACCCACATGAGAAAATTTTCAAACCCTAACATCTTTTTGCTGTTATAGAAAAGAGATTGGTGCTACAGTGTGTCTCTGTCAAGGCCGTGCCAAAAAATGGCAATTATATGCATTTTTGTAAAAACCCTTATCAAGTTTCAAAACCCTCTTTTCTTTCTGCAGATACAGTCAAAGGAGAATGATACAAAGTGTCTATTGGTATAGCCGTGACATAGAAGAGCCTTTACGTGCACAGTAAGAAGAAACCCACATTTCATAGATGAAACCCTCAAGAGTTTACATCAAAAGAGAAGGAAAACAACTACAGAATGCATTCATTGGCATGGCCTTTACAAAGGAGGAGACATTCTCTTTTAAAATCAGACACCCATATCTTTTTTACAAAAGAAACCTCATTTTTCCAGATCAAATATATCTAAGAATATGCATCAGGAAATGAGGAAGGCTCACCTTCAAAGTTGCAGAGAAGAGGAGATAGCATGGTCGTCACCTCCTTGTGAGGATTTTTATCAAATTTTGCGACATTTGCAGAGTAAACACATAGAAGAAAGATAAAGAATGGTGTCAAAAGAGTATAGCAGAAGAAAGAGCATGTATGGCCGCGGCCATTCAAAGTCAAACAACTATAGAAAATGATGAACAAATGCCAGTCAAAATCAAGACACCATACTCACCACTTTTTGCCACTTCTTCTCACTCAAGAAATGCGAGGAGTAAGACCTCAAAGAGCCAAGAAGGTGAAAAAAAATATAGAGTCATCAAAACCCTAAGTGCCATGAATGAGTTGTAGAGTGGCGAGTCAACAAGGAAGCAAAGTGAAAATGACTTGATTAGGGTTCCTTCATTCTTTTTGATCGAAGCTTCTTTTCGTTCTTATGATTTTTGACTTCTCAAAAGATTAATCATTGCATTATCTAAAATGTCGACGGGGTCAAGACCTCAAGAGACATCATCCCTAGCCATCATAGTTAAAGATGGGTGACAGATATGTATTTCATACATACTATTCCAAGTCAAAGGTGATCGATGATTAAAAGGTAAGTGTTATACCTTGTTACAAATTCAAACAAGCCTTACTTCCTTGGTGTCGACTGTCATAGTCGAAAGATTCTCATGCCACAAATGGTCAAAGATTCCCTTACATGATACACTTATACCTTGTCTCCTTCCGAATCAAAGATTCCCCATAATAATTGATACATGCAGATGACCAAATATGGTCAAGGAAAGCTTGATTATGCCTTGTAAAATCATCATTCAAAGTCAAAGGTAAAGGATATATGAAGACAAAATGAGATTGCAAGGTGGCAGAAGTATCACTATTTTTTGCATGAGGGAAGATAGTTGAAAAGAAGAAGATATACTTGCATGATGATGCATATGACAAGGTGGCAAAGGTTTGCTTAAGGTTTTGATTTATAATACATGGTGGATATATGGCAGTGAGGCAAATTTTTACATTACATATGGAGTAATAAGGATATAATTTTGCCTTAATTGTATATGTCATTCAAACTAGGTGTTTTTTCTCACAAGGAGATATAAGGGATTTTTATTTTTTCTCCTAAGTCCTAATTTTGGTTCAAATCATGCAAATTAGGCAATTGTAAATTGGAGAGATAAGGAGTTTTATTTTTTCTCATCATGCATGATTTTACAAAATAAACCAATGTAAATATATAGTAAAGTAATATTCTTCAAATTACTTTATTATTTTTCACAAATTGTAAAATTAGAAATAGTACAAATTGTAACTAACAATAGAGTAATTATCCTAATTACTTTATTATTCACTCAGATCAATTTTGCAAAAGCAAAAACATGCAAAATTGATGAGTTGAGTTAACTGAGTCTATTTGGAGCCTTTTTGCATGATTTGAGGAGTGATTTGAGGGTTTTGGTCAACTTCTTGATCAAACACATGGAGAGGGTCAACTTGGAGCTATTTGTGCTCAATTTGTGGTAGTTTGAGCCCTTTTTTTAGGGATTTCTTGGTTTGCTCATGGATCACTTTGGAGGATTTATTTTTAGAGGCAGTTAGTTGTAGTTTCATTTTGCATGCCTCTTGGAGAGAGTGAACTATATATTGTAAAGCAAAACTTGGTTTTTGCTAGTTCTTGCATTCTTTTCTCTTTTACACTTTGAAAGGGCAGAAGGTTTTGTAACTCATTTTTTTGAGTTCTTGCCTTTTTTGCTCTTTACACTTTGAAAGAGAAGGACATTTTGTAACTCATTTTTTGACAGTTTTATAGAGATCACAACAAATTACATGTCCAATTTCTTTGTTTTCATGTAATATTTCCTTTATTTTTTGTAATCAAGTTGTTGCCTTTCCATTTGATGCTAATTGTATGAGGTGATTTGATGAAGTTTTACTGTGTTTGATTATCAAAACCTTTAAAATTACTGTCTCACTCTTACTTGTAGTGTTAAACATAGTGATATTACAGGTCTTAGGTTATGTTACAGAAAATAATTCTTTTATGTTGTGAAGAATCTTTTTCCTTCATAAAGAACAGTTTTTCTAGCCTTCCTTAAAAGCACTTTTATGATATTTATGCCAATATTGGATTGTGTAGGTCATATTTCTAAATTCTATTGTGAACCAGATTGCAAATTTTCCATCCTTATTAGGTGCATCACCAAATTTTACAGTTTTATTTCCTTATAGTTCCCTTCTTACCCTTTTCTAAAACAGAAAAATCATAGTTTCAAATAGAATATTTTAAGGGAACCAGCCCACAATCTGGAGGTTCAAACTCACTATAGGTCACCCACAGCCTGAGTTTGTCCCTATGTTTCAAAGGATTGCAGAGTGTCACAGCTTTGTATAAGGGTGCAATCCTCATATACAATAATTTTTGGCACGCCCAGTGGGACTCTTGAATTGATTTTCAGTTCAATAGAACTTATTTTTGTTGTTGTTTTGGTATGAACATCAAAATTTTCAACCTTTTAGAGGTTTATTTTCAAGTACTTGGCGACTCTAATACTTTGGTTTTATAGATCAAATCTTGCAGCTTATGAGAAAATATCAAACAAGGTTAAATAAAGATTATGAGAAGAGGCATATTCAGTTATCTCCACCAAAAAGGAGAATAAAAGCAGATAAAGTGATTAAAACAACAGATTCAACAGTTGTTTCAGATCTGCCAAGTACACATCCAAAGTTTGCTTCTCATCAAAATCCATTATTTGCAAGTTCATCATCAGAATTTCATAGTTCTCCACTAGCAAGCCCAAGAGACCAGATTCCTATTTTTCAAGAGGAACTTCTTCTTTTAGAGCTTGTAGAGGAAGAACCTGTGTTACAAGAAATATTTGAAGTAGTTTCAATCCAAGTACCAGCTCAAATACCATCTACTCCAATGTCTCTACTTGGAGTAGGAGGAGGTGGAGGGCTAGACCACCTCCTGGAGGAGGTGGAGGTGGAATACCACCTCTCGGTGGAGGAGGTGGAAGAAATCCACCACCACCAAGAAATTAACATTTTGTTACATTTAATGGAGGCAGCCCCTTGAATTTGAGGCAACATGATGATATACCAATGGCTGCATTGAAGAGTTTACTAAGTTTCATAGGAGAGGATGTGACTACACCTATTGAGCATATCAGAGATGTGGCTTCTTTGTGTTTTGTTCATCACATTGCCGAGGAGAACATAGCAATCAGGTTATTGGCAGCATCACTAAAAAGTAAAGCTCTTCAATAGTTTAGAGGCTTAAGAGTTAATTCAATTAGATCTTGGGATGAATTAGGTGCTGCTTTGAATAGACTATTTCAGGATAAATCTGATCATTTATCATTAGTTGAACAAATGACTACTATTAAGAGAGCTCCATAAGAGCAAATGTCAGATTTTAATTTTAGATTTTAGAAAACATGGAATAGAATTCCTGAAACAGTGAAACCCTCACTAGAACATGTTTTTTATATTATTTAAGGGCATTACATTCTGATATTGTTGTTATGATACAATCTATGGGTGGGGTAACTTTACCAACTACTTTTGATATTGCAATAAGAGTAGAAAACAATTTAATACAAGTTGGTAAAATAGCACCAAGGCCTCCTATGCCAATTTTTCCTAATATTTAGCCTTCAATGCCATTATCAATACCTCCTATTGCATCAATTCCTACTATACCAACCTTTGGCTATCAAACAAATGTGAAAAATAATGTTGATCCAATCCATTATGATGTACGAGAAATCACAAAAGAAATAGCCAAATTATTGCAAGGCAATCAACAAGAAATGGCAAAGTTATGGCAAACTATGAATAATAACTTAGTAAGCCTCAAAGTTCAAGCAAATCAGGATACGAGACCATACCAAGCCCCATACCAAGCAAATAGACCTGATTATCAGGCAGACTATCAGGGTCAAAGAAGAAATTATAACAATAGGCCAAATCAGCAATATAATCCAAATGTTGTTAGTACATCAAAAGAGCTTATGCCCATACAAAATAATATGATTCAGGATTATGCATGGTGTTACCCATGTAATCAGCCTCATAACCAGGCCACTTGCCCAAATGGAATAGTAAGTCAAGCTTTAATGGTACAAAATAACTAAGCTACTGCTGAAAATTTAGCAAGTGATGTGAATGATCAACTGGATACTCAGACTCAACATGTTAGTCCTGATGTAGCTTTGATAAATTGACAAGCTAATGAATTTTGTGGTGTAAATCAGTTACCAGTTTAAAAGCAGTCTTTTACTAATATTGTAGCACACACAAGATCAAAAAAGAGAGATGTTGACTTGCAACAACAAGTTGGAATTGCAAATTAGCAAGCTGATACTAATAGGCAGCAAGATGGAAATGTACAACAACAAGCTGATAAGGGAAAAAGTATAGTTTCTACAAGCCAACAAGGGCAGAATCAAGCTTCTACATCTAAAGATCTAGATATTTTGTCAAGAGGATAGCCAACTACAGAAAAAAGATAGCCAGAAGCAAACAAACAGCCAGCTAGAGACCAACCAAAAGTTGATGTCCTGAAAATACAACAAAAGGTTAGTGGTCTTGTTTTCAATATTTTGGATCATATGAAAAAGGCAATAGTAAGCATGCCTATTTTAGATGCTTTACATATTCTGAGACAAAAGGATTTATTACAAGATGCATTATCTCAGTTGTCCTTGTCAAATGAAGTACAAAAAATAGATTAGCCTCAAGTAATGCTTACAAATGAGGTAGAAAAAAGAATAGAACAGCCTAAACCATTAGGCAAACCTCCACCATTCTATGTAACTCTGATTGTAAGTGACCATTTAGTTCATAATTGCATGATAGACTCAGGAGCTAGCAGCTCAGTTATGCCAAAACAGCTAGCTGATAAGTTAGGCCTAAAATATGAACCTATTGTTAGAGGTGTCGTACAAATGGATGGAACTGAGGTCAATACAATTGGAATGTTCAAAAATCTAGGCCTTACTCTGCATGCTTGTCCAAACTTTCTTATATATCAAAATATTTATGTTATTGATTTGCCACCTACCTTTGCTATTTCTTTATCCAAAGATTTTAAGTAAGGTTAGGAGGTTATTTGTCATCTGATTAGACACATTTATTTTTTAGAATTAGATATGGAACAAAGGTTACAATCAAATCTGAGCCATTGGCTAATGATCACTTGGAACCTTATACACCAAGCTCAATAAATGCAAATCTTTCTATTTTTGATCAAGAAGATTTGGTTCATGTTCAAGACCCAAGTACACCATTAGAGGTAATTCTTGATCCTGTGTTAGACCAGTGGGCAACAGAAAACCATGAAACAGATCCATTTGACCAAATGGATGAGATAGGCTAAGGTGTATATATGATTCAGAAGTTATTCCAAATCTGATTAAAGGAGAGAAATAGCAAGTCGTTAAAGCTAAAAATGATGTTTGGGAACTTTATTTTGATGGTTCTAGAAGCAGGATTGGTGCTGGAGGAGGGGTTGTTTTAGTTTCTCCCATAGGTGAGAAATACTATTCATCTTTCAGATTTGCTTTCAGTTGTTCTAACAACTCAACTGAGTATGAAGCTTTAGTTTATGGACTAGAATGGGCAAGGAAAAGAAAAATCAAATGTTTAAAGGTCTTTGGAGATAGTGAATTAGTTGTTAAACAAGTCAAAAACCTTTCTACTACAAAGAATGATTTGCTAAAATTATATAAACACAGAGTTTGGGACATGATAGAAGAATTTGATGCATTTAATCTAATATCCATACCTAGAACTGACAATAAGCAAGCTGACAAACTAGCTGCTATAGGAGCTGAATATGATATTCCTACAAAGATGAAGAATGTTCATACTCCTTTATATGTCAAGGTTGGTGTAATACCATCAGTTCCAGATAATAATATTAGTTGGCAAGTGTTTGACAATGACGAATAGATTATAAATTTCTTGACGGAAGAGGTTGAATTTTCTGCAGGCAATCAACAAAAATTTATGCAACAATATGATGATCAAATACTACAGTTAAGATCAAATAAGCTACCTAAAGGCTTAGTGACTTTAGAGTCAATCTTTAATACTGATAATCAAGTAAGAAAGGACAAGGCCAGCTTGTCAGTGAAACAGGAAAATTATGAACCTATTGAGATCTTTAAAGGGAAGTTACTCAAGCTTTGAAAGATATGTACAAAGGAAGAACAACCATTCATCCAGCTTTGTCAAGAATTTAGTGATATATTTGCATGGGAATATGGAGATCTAAAAGGTTTCAACCCAGAGTTGGCTCAACATACAATTAAGCTTGAACCCAAGGCAAAACCTGTCAAACAGAAGAAAAGGCCACTAAACCCAAAACTAGAAGTGTTTATGAAGATTGAACTGAATAAACTCATTAAAGGTAATATCATTTTTCCTATCAAACATACTTCATGGGTTTCTAACTTGGTTCATGTCAGAAAAAAGAATGGAGAAATCAAATTATGTGTTGATTTTCGTGATTTAAACAGAGCATCTTTAAAAGATCACTATCCTTTACCATCCATGGAGCAAATCTTGCAGGTTGTTTCAGGATCAGAAAGATTCTCTCTGCTAGATGGTTATTCAGGTTACAATCAAATTCTAGTAAAAGAAGAAGATTAGTACAAGTCAGCTTTTACTACTAAATGGGGAACAATGGCTTACAAAAAGATGCCATTTGGTTTATCAAATGTTGGTGCAACATTCCAGAGAGCCATGGATATGGCCTTTCATGGTCTGATTAATAAGTTTGTACTTGTATACTTAGATGATGCGACTATTTTTTTTTTAAAGTTGAAGAGCACTTTCATCATTTGAGATTGATTTTTGAAAGATGTAGAGAATTTGGGGTATCACTTAACCCAAAGAAGAATATTTTTTCTGTTCATGAAGGTAAACTGTTAGGACACATAGTGTCTAAATATGGGATATCAATTGATCTTGAAAGAATCACTGCAATATTGGCATTACCTCTTTCTACACACAAGAAAGACTTACAAAGCTTTATAAGAAGAATTAACTTTGTAAAAAGGTTTATTCCTAACATAGAAACACTTTTACAACCTCTTACAGCAATGCTGAAAAATAATATTCCTTTCAGCTGGACCAAAGAAGGAAAGCAGAGCTTTGAAGAGATAAAAGAGGCACTTGCTTCTGCTACAACATTGATAAATCTAAATTTTGATAAAGACTTCATTTTATATGCATTTGGCAGTGTGGATACTATATCAGCTATGCTTTGTCAGCAGAATGATGAAGGATTGGAACAGCCTGTGGCATTTTTCAGCCAAGTTCTGCATGACTATGAGGTAAGATATTCTTTTGTTGAAAAGCATGTATTGGCTGTTATTAGGAGCCTGAAGAAGTTTAAACATATACTTTAAATAATAGAATTCAGTTAATGGTTGCCCATCCTACAGTGAAAGAATTCTTGCTTAGTAAGGATTTAAGTGATAAGAGAGCAGGGTGGATAACAAAGGTTATGGAGTATGACATCCAAATTAAAGTTACCAAGCTGATCTGAGGTAAAGGACTGTGTGAACAGCTTGCAGATCATGAAAAATACAGCAAGGAACTTGAAGGAGAACTTGAGACAGTGCTATAGAATGATGAAGCAGTTGTTGTCCCAAATCCCCCTACAAGTTGGGTGCATGATATGATCCATTATCTACACACTGGTAATTGCCCTCAAGGCCTGGATAGATCTAAAAGAAGATATTACAGATTGCAGGCAATTCCTTATGCTGTAATTGATGGAATCTTATACAAAAGGGACTTTAATAATGTTTTACTAAGGTGTGTGCAACCAGATCAGATTCAAAAGATTCTAGAGGAATTTCGTGATGGACCTTCTGGAGGTCATTTTGCAGCTAGAACAACAGCTTTGAAAATTGTGAGAGCTAGTTACTATTGGCCTGACATGTTCAAGGATGCACATGAATGGGTAAAGAAATGTTTAAAATGTTTAGTTTTTGCAGGAAAACTGAGACTTGCAGCCATGCCCTTACATCCAATTCAAGTGGAGCAGCCATTTAGCAAGTGGGGATTGGACTTTATTGGTCCTATTAACCCACCTTCCAGCCAAGGACATGAGTGGATTTTGACTGCTACTGATTATTTCACTAAATGGACTAAAGCAGTTGCCTTGAAAGAAGCTAATGAAACATCAGTCCTAAATTTTTATCAAGATCTAGTGTCTAGGTTTGGTACTCCTGACTCTATTATTTCAGATAATGCTTTAGCATTTATTGGATTAAGAGTATCTGATTGGTCTGTTAAAAATAACATATTTTTTAATACTTCATTAAATTATTACCCTCAAGGTAATGGACAAGCTGAATCAACTAATAAAAATCTGATTAAAATCATTAAAAAAATAGTTGATGAAAATCAGAGGTCTTGGTATGATAAGTTAAAATTATCCTTATGCGCTGATAGAATTACACCTAAAAGAGCAACATGTAATTCACCCTATGTGCTTACATATGGAAAAGAAGTCAAGTTACCAATATTAGTGGAGTTACCAACTGTTAGTTACATAAAAGAGCTAGAGTTACTTGAAGAACAACCAATGGAAATCAGGCTTGCACAATTGATAGAACTTGAAGAAATCAAAAAGGAGGCCTTGAAAACATTAGAAATACACCAGGCCCAAATGAAAAGGACATTCGATAAAAGAGCAGTCCCAAGAGTCTTTAAAGAGGGAGATCTAGTTTTCAAATGGAATGAGTTAAAGAGCAGACCTGGTCAGCATACAAAATTTGATGCAATGTGGGATGGACCATACATAATAACAAGATGTAAGTAACATAATGCATTCCAGCTTGCTAAGTTAGATAAAGAGGTGTTGCCAATCCCAATTAATGGGATTCACGTCAAGTTATGCTATTATAGAAGCAGCCTCATGCTGCAAATAAGTGCTTTTGCACATTTAGTTCAGTTATTGTTTTTTTTTCCGAGAAGTGCTTTTGCACATGTTTCTGGCTTTGTTTTAAGCAAGTCAGTTTAGTTTTAGTTTTCAATTTTGTTGTTGTTGTAGTGTTTCAGTCAGTTTTGAGTTGCAGAAGAAGACTCTATGCCCAATGGAATTGAAAAGGCTACTGGTTCTAAGTTGTTTAGCAGGCAAACACCCCTGAGAGGTCGCCAGAAATGTTACTAAATTTTGTTCACACTAAATTTAGTTAGACTTAAGTGCAGTTGTTTCAGGAGATATAAAAGAAAACTTTGAAGTTATTGCATCTAATGAACAGTTGATGTCTTGACAAAGCAGAGATAGATATTCAATTGTTAGGATAACCCATCAGTCCAATCAGGACTGATGAATCATCATAACAAGTGAATCAGGATGTCAAGAAATCAATCATTCAAGCAATACAGTTGAGCTAATATAGTTTTATCTTTCAGGAGTTATAAGACAAAGTGATTATTCAGTTGATCATATTTGAAAGAAAGAAAGAAAGATATTTATTTAAACTGTCATTTCATGTCATATTTGGAACATACAATTCAGTGTCTGTTTCTCTATCCTATGCATTGATTGAAAAGGAAATATACATACATCAAGTGCATAAGATAGATTAACTGAACATGTTTAAAAGAAGTGTTCAAATGTGTCCCACACATGTCGTGGGAGTAACTAAACTGAGCAATGCAGACATATGCAAGCTATACATCTGATGATAAAAGAAATAAGGAAGAACACATGATAAAACTAAATATCCATCATTGCCTGAGCAAGGAGGTTGTTGAGCTAGTGGATAGTTGATCTTCAGTCCTCATCTTCAACTCCACTTGTATCAGTTGTACCTGCAAAAAATTGTGGAAAGTCTTGTAAGAGCTCCAGATATTTAATGTTATCATATGTTTTATCATGCAGACATATCAACTTGTCACATCATATATTTCATATGAAAGATCAAATAAGACATGTGCCATAAATCAAAATATCATGAAGAGGATCAATCAGTAACATCATATATGTTTTTATGCTAACTTGTTTGTTCACTGTGCAGGTATAGGAAAAGTAATGTTGTTGATTTGAAGACATTAAAACACGTGGAGAAAATGTGGCTCCAACAAGGGTTGAGCCCAGCATGTTCCCTTTTCTATTCATTTGGAAAGGATACCAGAATAAAGACAGGATGCATCATTCAAAGATATATCATGCACCATAGAATCAACTTATAGAGAAAGTGTGTCATCATGTTCATTTGCTCCTATAAACTATGATTGCAGTTGATTAAAACAAATCAAATAAGTTCAGAGTGCCTGAGTCAACTTGACAGAGTGCAAAAAATAGAAATGCAGCCATGAAAGGGATTGAAATAATAAAATCAGATAAACCAAGTACATAAGACTAGTACAGGTATGATCAGTTGATTACATTAGATAACAACACATATGCCAATCAAGTCTCGTGTGCATATCAAATCGAATATACAGGCTACAGGAGCCATCTGAAGTTCAAGAATTCTCTTTTGAATACATGTATTTATTTCATCTCATGTGATTAAATATCATGAACAATTGACAAAATGCAGTTACAGTGTAAAAATATGTCACAAGAGTTTGATATCTTCAAGCATATGATGTTACAGTTGAAGACAAGTCACATATATGCATTGACTATATCAATCATACAAAATTCAGATAAGCATCTTACAGGTGGTAGACAAAAGAGATCAAACATCTGATACAGTACCATGATCAAGAAAAGAAAGAGATATATGATATGCAAACATACTACAGGAGGATCTAAGTGCCAGAAAAAGAAGTAAAAGATCAGCATAATGAAGAGCATTTGACAGTTGACCAATTTTAGGCCAAAAAGGAGTAAATGACAAACTAGATTCCATGCTCAGGAAAGTGAAATAGTATAACAAGCTACAAGATCTTTTTGCAAAAAAAGATACATAGTATGCTACAGGAAAAGCATTTATTATTGTTCATAAATGACTAGATACAGTTGTGGAAGTTTGCAGAATCAGAAGAACAAATCTCCAAGATAACATAAGGTTTTCTCTATGTTAAAGATTTTTTGAAACCCTAGTTCCAGATTTTGAATAAATGTCTTATTTCATGCACAGAAAAAAGAATAGATGCCATGACTGTTATAATGGATTTTTCATACAGAAGAAAATACAAACCCTTGTCAAAATCAATAAACCCTAGTGCCTTTTTTGTGCATACAAGAAAAATGAACAAATACAGTGTATTTTTTTCTGCCATGGCCGTAACAGAGAAAGATTTTTTGAGATACCCACATGAGAAAATTTTCAAACCCTAACATCTTTTTGCTGTTATAGAAAAGAGATTAGTGCTACAGTGTGTCTCTGTCAAGGCCGTGCAAGAAAATGGCAATTATATGCATTTTTGTAAAAACCCTTATCAAGTTTCAAAACCCTCTTTTCTTTTTGCAGATACAGTCAAAGGAGAATGATACAAAGTGTCTAATGGTATAGCCATGACATAGAAGAGCATTTACGTGCACAGTAAGAAGAAACCCACATTTCATGGATGAAACCCTCAAGAGTTTACATCAAAAGAGAAGGAAAACAACTACAGAATGCATTCATTGGCATGGTCGTTACAAAGGAGGAGACATTCTCTTTTAAAATCAGACACCCATATCTTTTTTACAAAGGAAACCTCATTTTTCCAGATCAAATATATCTAAGAATATGCATCAAGAAATGAGGAAGGCTCACCTTCAAAGTTGCAGAGAAGAGGAGATAGCATGGTCGTCGCCTCCTTGTGAGGATTTTTATCAAATTTTGCCACATTTGTAGAGTAAACACACAGAAGAAAGATAAAGAATGGTGTCAATAGAGTATAACAAAAGAAAGAGCATGTATGGCCGCGGCCATTCAAGGTCAAACAACTACAGAAAATGATGAACAAATGCCAGTCAAAATCAAGACACCATACTCACCACTTTCTGCCACTTCTTCTCACTCAAGAAATGTGAAGAGTAAGACCTCAAAGAGCCAAGAAGGTGAAAAAATATATAGAGTCATCAAAACCCTAAGTGCCACGAAGGAGTTGCAGAGCGGCGAGTCAACAAGGAAGCAAAGTGAAAATGACTTGATTAGGGTTCCTTCGTTCTTTTTGATCAAAGCTTCTTTTTGTTCTTATGATTTTTAACTTCTCAAAAGATTAATCATTGCATTATCTAAAATGTCGACGGGGTCAAGACCTCAAGAGACATCATCCCTAGCAATCATAGTTAAAGATGGCCAACAAATATGTATTTCATACATACTATTCCAAGTCAAAGGCGATCAATGATTAAAAGGTAAAGGTAAGTGTTATACCTTGTTACAAATTCAAACAAGCCTTACTTCCTTGGTGTTGACTGTCATAGTCGAAAGATGCTCATGCCACAAATGGTCTAAGATTCCCTTACATGATACACTTATACCTTGTCTCCTTCCAAATCACAGACTCCCCATAATAATTGATACATACAGATGACCAAATATGGTCAAGGAAAGCTTGATTATGCCTTGTAAAATCATCATTCAAAGTCAAAGGTAAAGGATATATGAAGACAAAATGAGATTGCAAGGTGGCAGGAGTATCACTATTTTTTGCATGAGGGAAGATAGTTGAAAAGAAGAAGATATATTTGCATGATAATGCATATGGTAAGGTGGCAAAGGTTTGCTTAAGGTTTTGATTTATAAATACATGGTGGATATATGACAGTGAGGCAAATTTTGACATTGCATATGGAGTAATAAGAATATAATTTTGCCTTAATTGCATATGCCATGCAAACTAGGTGTTTTTTCTCACAAGGAGATATAAGGGATTTTTATTTTTTCTCCTAAATCCTAATTTTGGCTCAAATCATGCAAATTAGGCAATTGTAAATTGGAGAGATAAGGAGTTTCATTTTTTCTCATCATGCATGATTTTACAAAATAAACCAATGTAAATAAATAGTAAAGTAATATTCTTCAAATTACTTTATTATTTTTCACAAATTGTAAAATCAGAAATAGTACAAATTGTAACTAACAATAGAGTAATTATCCTAATTACTTTATTATTCACTCACATCAATTTTGCAAAAGCAAAAACATGCAAAATTGATGAGTTGAGTTAACTGAGGCTATTTGGAGCCTTTTTGCATGATTTGAGGATAGATTTGAGGGTTTTGGTCAACTTCTTGGTCAAACACATGGTGAGGGTCAACTTGGAGCTATTTGTGCTCAATTTGTGGCAGTTTGAGCCCTTATTTTTACAGATTTCTTAGTTTGCTTGTGGATCACTTTGGAGGACTTCTTTTTAGAGGTAGTTAGCTGCAATTTCATTTTGCATGCCTCTTGGAGAGAGCAAACTATATATTATAAAGCAAAACTTGGTTTTTGCTAGTTCTTGCATTCTTTTCTCTTTTACACTTTGAAAGGGCAAAAGGTTTTGTAACTCATTTTTTTGAGTTCTTGCTTTTTTTGCTCTTTACACTTTGAAAGAGAAGGAGGTTTTGTAACTCGTTTTTTGATAGTTTTATAGAGATCACAGCAGATTACATGTCCAATTTCTTTGTTTTCATGCAATATTTCCTTTATTTTTTAGAATCAAGTAGTTGCATTTCCATTTGATGCTAATTGTATGAGGTGATTTGATGAAGTTTTACTATGTTTGATTATCAAAACCTTTAAAATTATTGTCTCACTCTTACTTGCAGTGTTAAGCATAGTGATATTACAGGTCTTAGGCCGTGTTACAGAAAATAGTTCTTTTATGTTGTGAAGAATCTTTTTCCTTCATAAAGAATAGTTTTTCCAGCCTTCCTTAGAAGCACTTTTGTGATATTTATGCCAAGATTGGATTGTGTAGGTCATATTTCTGAATTCTATTGTGAACCAGATTGCAAATTTTCCATCCTTATTAGGTACATCACCAAATTTTACAGTTTTATTTCCTTATAGTTTCCTTCTTACCCTTTTCCAAAAAAGAAAAATCATAGTTTCAAATAGAATATTTTAAGGGAACTAGCCCACAATCTGGAGGTTCAAGCTCACTATAGGTCACCCATAGCCTGAGTTTTTCCCCATGCTTCGAAGGATTGCAAAGTGTCACAGCTTTGCATAAGGGTGCAATCCTCATCGACAATAGTAACCATGAAGCAAGTTGAGGTGGGGTTGTCACCTCTCTTTCCCCTACATGGCATCAACACTTAGTTGAACAAGGATGTGACCCCACCAACCGAGCATTATGGGTTCTTTTTAACATCAATAATCATTCAAGTTTGGAGTTGTTAATGTTTATGCTTCAAATAATATTGTCGAGAGATCTACCCTCTAAAGATGGATTACAAATTCAATGCCTACCACCTCTTCGGTTTTGTGCAAAGATTTTAATATGATTTAAATGGTCTATGAAAAAGGTGGGGCCTTGCCTATGCACTAGACAACTGGAAAAAGGGAGGCCTAGTACTTTATGTGCAATAAATTAGGTTCTTTTTATCCCAATCTTGGCTATTGACAAGATCATATAACATGGTACACTTGGACTAATCTTTGATATGGGCCTGATAGAGTACTCAAGTGTTTGGATCAAGCCACGTTGTCATCTCAATATTTTTTTCTTTTGTTATTTGGTATTCCATATCAATGGAGCCTTTGCCAAACATTGTCCTTTCACACCACTTTCCAATACAGTTTCAAATTGAGTGGCAAGTTGCCAAACCTAAGGATATAAAGACTTAGTTTTTTCTTAACATGTCTTTGTTCAATCATAAGGCTGAACATCAACTCATACCCAATGTGTCTAGACTTTGAAATCATGTCCTATCCATGAAACCATATGGATAGCTTGGTAGAATGATGCCATCACACGTACTTCCTATCTCCTCCATATTTATGTACATTAGTTGGCTTGTTTCCACTACCGCTCATAGATGGCCACCACCTTGGAGCTCCACCAAGCCACCACCACTTTGGAAGCATAGCCATTTGATTTGGATGCTCAGTTGTGAGTGGCCTAGGCTTGCCACTAGAAATAGGCTGTAGATGCTCACACTACACATGAAGCCCAAATCAAATCTAGGCTTCATTGGCTTATGATAGGTCAAAATTGATTTTTTCCAAGCTCTTTGTGCTCATCACACCTCTCAAACCATTAAGTAGATTAAAGAGGGGCACCAACTCTTGAATGAGTTTCCTAAAATCTTATAGGGTTTTATCTAGCATTATGAGCAAGATTTTGCTACTCAAAAGTATACTTTGGATCAGTCAATTGCTCTACAACATTACCTTAATGTAGTTCCTTGCTAGGTCTCCAATTAGTATCATATTATATACGATAATATTTTCACTGAAGATGACTTGTGGGAGGCTAGTTTCTCAATGTAGATAACAACAAGGCTCCTAGCTTGGATGGGTTTCCCTCTAAAATTTACAAAACCTTTTGGGATACAATAGATGAAGATATTCATGAGGTCTGTCTTGAAGCTTTTCATATAAATTACCTAGGGAATTTAATCAATAAAGGGAATATCAAATTCATATCTAAAGCTAGAGACTCTAAAAAATTTGAATTAGTTCAAAATGGGGATATTCAAGAAGATCCTATAATGCCCTAAGATTTTTCCCAAGACATTGACCAAACTAACATTGGATGAACAAAAATTTCACATTGCAAATGCGACATGCACATGTCACATTACACACCAATGCACACACAAGTTATCATGAAAAGCACAATGACATGCAAGATGACATAATTAATGCACCAAGCATGGTGACATAAAGCAAAATACTTCACCAATCGTGTGACAAATACAACCCGATGACCATATGAGAGGATGGAGCTTCATGGCAATGATCGAACACAAGTCCATGACCTCATTCTCTCATGAACACATGGAGTAGGATCATGGTGACAACTACCTCAAATCCATTCCATGATGGCACAAAATAACATCCAAACACAAGGGAAAACCTACACAAGAGGTGGGTCAACTAGGATGTACAATGTCTCAACCAAATGGAACAATAATTAGTCAACTTTGTGTGAATGCATGCTTCCTAATACAAAGAGGGGATAACTCTAAAAATACGACGGTCACCAAAAAAGTAACAACATAAGAAGACCCAATAGACTAAGGGGAACAACTTTTGTATAAAAAGTTTCTTGAAAAAAGGTAAATAAATGCTCATTGTTTAACAACCCAAGGACAATAGCACCCAAACTAGACTCTAACATACCAAAAGGACACTAGCACCTAGCAAGGACTCTAGCTCTTTGCATTGTAGTTTTAGGACTGCATAGTAGTAAAATTTCTATGATATAGTCCTACAAAAGTGTCCTTTCTGGACTTTTCTAAAATTTGACTACTCAAGACTACTTTCCAAGCTTTCCTAAGGGTTTTCCTATAACCAACATGGTTCTACAATGAGGAATCCACCGAGATTAAGCTAGGTAAGTCTTGGGGTTCTTGCCACTAGGAATCCACTTGCACAAGACACAACATGCCCAAATAGTGGTAGGTCAAGTGGAATATTCAAAAGGCTTCTCTAAATGTCACAAGACACCAACATATTCCTACTCACATGGAGACACACATGCGATAGGGATGACAAGTAGATTAGGAGTACAACATCCCTAAGAATACCATCAACAACTTTAAAACCTCAAGGTGATTCAAACACTTAAATTAAATGAAGTATCAAATCATCTACTCTAGTTGCATATCCATTAATCAAAATATGAAATTGGGAAAGTTATGCATTAGCAACCATATTACAAAATATGATAAAATCTTTAAAAAATGTTATGCGCATTCAACAACAATGTTGACACAGTCCAAAAAAAAGATATGATCTATTTGTTCCCAAAATATCTTATACCCAAAACCCTAAAACATTTCACAATCACCCAGGCTATGGGTGTCGTCAAGGTGATTGAAAGAGGTTTATCAACACGTCAAGGGGGATTTTGGCCAACTGATAGGAGTGGATATACTCCTATGCACTTCAGGCTCAGCTAGACCTAGGAGGGATATCCCTAGAGGCATGAAATAGAACACAAACAAACAAACACAACCATACCCAATGTACACTTGACCCCCAAAGCTGTCACTAGGTCAAGACAAACTAGCTGCACAGGCCTCTATATTAAGATGATTACTGCACTATACATTTGACCCAAACATGGCAATATTACATTCCTTGAGATGACTCCATTTAACTCCACATACACAAGATACATAGTGCAGGCATGCATGTACATGATTCCAAAAGATTAAAACTATTTTGCATCACTTCAGATCTATCCCTGGATATTACACTGAATCATGAAGAGCATGAGAAACCCTAAACTAAACCTATTCCTACTCCTATAGCTAAAAGGATGAGGGTTTGGTTAAAACAATGATTGATCCATCCCCAATATGGACTGGTTCCTACTCCATTGGGCAACTAAGTCATGAACAACAAATGGAAAGAAACACACCCATTAAAATATCAATAGAATCATGAGTTTCACACATGCAAATCTGAAATATATTTCATATAATGGACATACTTATTTATCCCAAATACAACTGCAATGATCCACACATAATAGATGAAAGACCCGTACAAACGGTTTGCATGATTTAAATGATGTCATACATTATCCAACTTCTGTTACATTTGAATGCTAGCAAATGTAACAAAGGAGAATACAAAACTATGATTCAATATCCCCCTGAATCATTACAAAGTATCTTGGAGACATACCATGATATGAGAATATTCAATGAAAATCTTTCCTTCCTTCTATTGGATGCATCCCTTTATTCCCAGTTTAGACCTTAAGCTCTACTTGATGCCCTAAAATCTCCCTTAGGCTTTCCAGACCAGACAATTGGTTCAGCGACCAACCCTTTAGATGAGTTTCAATCTTCCTTTTATAGCCTTCACAACTCAGATCTAAGGACAAAATGGGTGGGAATACCCCCAACAACCCCACCAATTACAATAAAAATATTAATTTCAACTATCCATTTCGCATTAATCGCGATCCTGGAGGTTTTTGCACATTTTCGAATGGTAGGGAAGGCAAAACGGTCAGGCTCTGACCAATTCCTCCAGGCAATAAGCCTTTAACAAGGTGAAGAAGGAAGCCTTCATCTCTAAAGTTCAAAACAGAACAAAGGGAAACCACCAGGCTTCAGAGATCGGACCTTCACCATACAACATTCATTTTAGAGAGAAGAAAGGAACTCCCTGATCCTGAAACACTTAGAAAAAATTTGAAGCTCGCCAGACCTTCAGCAACTGGACCTTCCACCTTCCGTCCTTGAAAAGAAAAGAGGAAGAGAAACCCCTACCCACCGACGCTCGCAACACTTAGAAAATCTTTTTGAATCCTCGTCGGACCTCGGCGATTGGGCCTTTTGCCAACAACCTGTAAAAGGGGAAGAAGAAAAGAAACCTCCCATTTACGGATGCCCGAAAGAATTAGAATAAATGAAGCTTTGTTAGACTTTGGTGATCAGGGCCCTCACCCTACTTCATGTCTGAAAGAAGAAAGAAGACCTCCACTCTGACCTCTAACGCCTGAAACCACTTAGGTGATTTACAAATTACAAAGGCAGAGTTTGGAGCCGATAGGAAAGGCATGACATAAAAGGGAAGCTTGAAACTCTGAAAAAGGCAAAAAAAAACACAAGGAAAAATCCAGGAATCTCTTAGAATTAGCTAATTTTTTAGGGTTTTCTTTCTTGCACTTCAAAAAGGAAAACACTTAGAAACTTTTTGTCACACCCCAAATTTTGACTATGTTTTACTTTTTACTTGCACATAATTAGTAATTCATTATGTATAAATTAATGATTTGATGTTATGAGGAAATGTCAAGGTAAATCAATGATATCATGAGTTTATGTTTATATGTTTGGAATTTAGACATGTGATTATATGATGTCATGATTATTTATTCATAAGGTTTATGAATTGACTAACGATACACTAATCCCAGTTTGGTGATTGTAAGTTGTAACCAGGAAACAAGTTTTCACCCTCCAAGAAAGAGGGAGAGCATCATCAGAGAGAAGAGAATAGACATATGGTTAGAATGAATTGGTTGAGATCTAGGTCTCATGCCTTCACAGTTTAGTGAACCCTAGTTGAGTTTGGTAAGTTGTGTTTGATCAAATTGGTCTAATTTTTGTGTTGACTCAACAATCATCGATTATCAACTAGATCCATTAAGCTTAGGTTAGTCAAAAAACTAAGTTAGATCAGTATGTGACCGTCAACAAGAAATGGTCGATAGTTGTTAAATTATTTTATTATCAAGAAAAATTTCAGTTGGAATTCTATCATGTTATTTTGTTTATTTTGGCGTTTATGCAAGACAGAGAGGGGGAGAATACCTTGATCCCATTCTCGTATCTTGTTGAGTGTTATAAACAACATAAGTATACATTGTGTACACTTTCATTACGTTGTTATATACCTATATCTATATATATAATGTGATATATGAGTTAGAGACTTATTGTGTTGGGGTCGATGGGCTTCTTGAATGTGGTATGCTTGAAATTTAATGCAAACCACTTTTTTGTTTAAGGTTGCTCGACTCCTTTACTCCATAACTATTTTGGAGGAGCTTTATAAACCAATAAAGGAGTGGTCCTTATCACCAGTTGCACCGCCCTCTATACGCATGCCATTATAGCATGAGGATAGGTAAAGTTTAAGGCAGGGCCTCTGTGATTATGAAGGACTGTGAGGATCTTATACTCCTTTAAAGAAGTAGAACTTAAGGGGCTATGGATACATAGAAAGATATGCATCGCAGTAAGCTATCAAAATATAGTCGATCACTAAGTTGTGTGATAGGCTTTTTGATACAGTCGATAAGCCTGAGAGAGTAGAAAAATGGTGGACTAAGTAGTTTTAGAGCAAAGAGAACTCTGTTGGAGCCCTAAGAGCTCGATGAGAGCACAAGGAGCTTCGCTCTCTGTTAAGAATCATGGGGAAAAGATTCATAAATGTAGTAGAAGGCGTAGCATAGCACAGAGAACAGAGGTAGGGTTACCTCATTTAAAACATTTACTTCGTTCTTACATTGTGATATTGTATTCTATATAGTTATTTAGAGAAACATTTGCGTATGTCAAAATATTTAGTGATATTCTAAACTGAGATCTAGTGAACGTAGTCTCTATGGAAACACAATCTCATAGGAAGTACAGAAGTTAATTTTAGAGTTTTTAAACTGTACTCGGAGTACATAGGATATTTGAGCCGATTGATAAATTGTAAATATCTTAGAGCCATAGTGGAAACCATAGTTGGTAAATATTTGAATTCCATAGTTGAACAACCACGGTTGGCAAACACTTGAATTCTTATAGATGAAAACATAGATGGTAAACATTTGAATGTTTTGTTAACAACGGGAATATTTTGGAGACAACATTCCTTTTTGTGCTTTTGAGCTATAGCATTGAATCCATAGAAAATTGAATTGTATGTTAGTCATAGGAAATATGTAATTATTTGATTATCATTGTCTATTCAGAGACTTCGGTCTGTTAGAAATATGTTTTCCAACCTTGTTTATTCAGGCTAATATAGTATTCTATTAGCTATCAAACATGAATATGAGTAAGTAGCCTGCCATATGAATGCAGAGAAGAGAGTAAGTTATGTTTTCTCTTTTGAAACATAAAGTGTTAAGGACATATTATATTATAGTTATAGAGTTACAACATATACAAGTGCTTAGATTGGACTTTGTGAGAACCTTGATTTAAACTTGGAGATCAAGAAGAACAAGATTGTAGAAACGTCTAGACAGAGTTAGATATACTTTTCACAATGTTTAGTTTTAGTTTTATTATTTTGATCAAAGGATTTTGTGATAGATATTCACTTATTTTAGTATATATATAAATGATAGTATTATCATTAAAAACATATAGTATAGTGATTTAATATCACCTATGCATTTTTTTACAATAATGATAGAATTATCATGTTATTTAAAGGATGATATACATGAGCCCATAACCTTTTCAATATTAAAAATTCGGTGGACTTAAGAAGACCAAGAGGTCGAAGATATTGTGTTGTTATTATTGTAGTCCCAAATTTATCTAGGATTGAAAGTTTGACTTAGCTCAAAGATGAGATATGATATTAATAGTATTCATTGAGATTTTATTTAGGATGAACCTAGTATTCTAAGTTTATATATGACATGAGAATATAAATTCAACAATGCCCAAGTGGTCAAGAGTAGACTAGAGGTTTTTTTTTTATGCTATGTTATTATAAACTTTTATTTTTAGGAAAAACAAGAGTATTTGTTATACCAATGAGTTTGTGATAGAGAAGTTAAAACCTAGAATCAACCCAGAAGGGTTTAGAAAACTTAAAACTCTTAAGTCATTTATGACATTGTTTTAGTCTATTGTATATTATGGTCGACAATGAATAGTCAAGAAACCATTGATCAAGACAGTATAAATTAGAAAGAGTCTAGGAAGCACTTTGATAAATTTACCTGATTTCTTGATAGAGTTGAAACTTGTTATGTTTCACTAGATTGTTTAATCTTTGGTCATTGAGTAGAATGACGGGAAGTCGTAGACCATAGTACTTGCAAATATGCAAAGAGAGACTCTCTAAAAGGTTGAAAATACATAAATCTTCATATTGTAAGTATATCCTAGATTAAGGATTAAATTCTAAGTTAGATTGACTAGGATTTGAGTTTAATAAGGATAATTTATGTCTAGAGATACTAGTCAAGCTAGTCAAATTGTAGGATGAGATAATTTCCAAGTCAAGTTAGAGGTGTGTGAACACATGACTACATTTATTGCAAACATCTAATCATATAGAAACTTTGGCCAAAGTGATGCATTTTCCTTGCATTCATTAGTCAGTTCACCGTGTCTGATTGAGTGACCTCTCAGAATGATCATACTTAGCTAGAAGACTATCTAGAGTTGTATGGTCGATTGAGTTACGTAGGACACAACACTGGGACTCAGATGACAACCTGTTGGTTCTTTATGTCTATACTCTTTGTGAAGGGAAGGGACACTTCCAAGAAGGAAGGCATGTGGGGGACCATCGGTCTGTAGTTGGAGGTAAAGCACTCGGATGATGCTATCCCTCTGTAGCAGAAGACTTGTGATAGCAGAAGACTTGCCGAGACTTGTAAGATAGATATCAGATCCCAGATGCAGTACACTTTATGTTATGACTTACATGTTTGTCAAACTTATCTAAAAACTATTCTTTTTGCCAAGTGTAGAATATTTGTAAATATAGAGGGAAATGTTTTCAAGTTATTATTCTATCTTTGAATATAATGTATTTTCAAGGTTGAAAAGATATGCATTTATTTCTTGAGAATATGAAAAAAAAAAATCTTATTTAATCATGTGCTCATTTACTTTCTCAATAAACTGTGTGTAATTTCACAAGTAATATGAGATTGCATGTTACATATGGTATCAGATCTACTGGGTTCAACACATGGACTTAGGAGATTACTACATGTCTAGATGGAGCTAGAGTTGAAACTTGTTATGTTTCACTAGAGTGTTTAATCTTTGGTCATTGAGTAGAATGACAAGAAGTCATAGACCCTAGTACTTGTAAATATGCAAAGAGGGACCTCTAAAAGGTTAAAATACATAAATCTTCATATTATAAGTATATCCTAGATTAAGGATTAAATTATAAGTCAGATTGACAAGGATTTGAGTTAATAAGGACAACTTAAGTCTAGAGATACTAGTCAAGCTAGTCAAATTGTAGGATGAGATAGTTTCCATGTCGAGTTAGAGGTGTTTGAACACATGACTACATTATTGCAAACTTATATTCATATAGAAAATTTGGCCAAAGTGATGCATTTGTCCCTGCATGCATTAGTCGGTTCACCATGTCTAGATTGTATGACTTGTCAGAATGATCATACTTAGCTAGAAGACTGTCTAGAGTTGTATGGTGATTGAGTTACACAGGACATAGCACTAGGACTCAGATGGCAACCTGTTAGTTCTTTATGTCTATACTCTTTGTGAAGGGTAGGGCCACTTCTAGGAAGGAAGGTGTGCGGGGGACTGTCGATCTATGGTTGGAGCTAAAGCATTCGAATGATGCTCTCCCTTTGTAGCAAAACACTTGTCAAGCCTTGTAAGACAAATATCATATTCCAGATGTGATACACTTTATGTTATGACTTATGTTTGTCAAACTTATGTGAAAACTATTCTTTTTGCCAAGTACATAATATTTGTAAATATAGAGTGAAATGTTTTCGCTATGATTCTATCTATGAATATAATGTATTTCCAAGGTTGAAAAGATATACATTTATTTCTTGAGAATATGAAAAAAATTATTCTGTTTAATCATGTTCATTTACTTTCTTAGTAAGTTTTGTGTGTAATTCTAAGTAATATGAGATGGCATGTTACACTTTTGGAGGGAACCCATTAAAAATAGTCTTAGATCATATATAAATGATGGGATCAACAACAAAGGCACAAAGTAGGATCTTTATGGATTTGGAAATATTTTGCAAGTTTTCGGTCATGGAAAATAGGAGTCCCAACATGATTATTGCCTCCTACATGGGAAAAATGTAATCCAACACTAAATCATTCATACTCATAAATACAAAATTATATAATTTGAAGAAAACATGCTAGAATATCATGATTTCAATTGAACTATCATGCTAACACCCTCACAAGATGAGGTGTGAAAATATCCATAATGACGTCAATAAATTATTACAATTAAAAGGGTCTCATCCCAAACATGGATGGGTCATAACCCACATAAAAGAATATAATAAGGTATAACTATGCTCTTAATAAAATCGTCTCAAGGACCCCATTACAATGATTACAAAGCACATTAAGAAGAGATCTAAAAGTAACCAAACACCAAGGGAGTCCAACACACTCTCCAATGAAAATCCTTCATTTGTCCCAATGGTGGTTTAGCACCACCCAACCATGTGGTACCCTCAGGCCGTACAATCACATCACACAACAAGAGTACATACCAACACTCACACCAATCAAAAGCATACTTCACATGTGGCATCTCATGCTAATCAAATACAAACAAGAGTATGAGTATCTCAATCAGCCAATGAAGTATAAAAAGAATACCAACACAACATTCATACCCAAGGGTTCTTCACACCTTCAATGTACACAAATCAATACATAAATAGAATCCAAACAAGCACTCATGAGGATTCTCCACACACCAATGCACATGAAAAAATGCATAAATAAATACCAACAACATACATGAATTTGAGGGTACAAAAACCATCAACATACATGCAGGTTCTAAACACACATTGGATACTAATTTCAATGATAATATAGGATAAGGGTCTTAGACATAGACCAAGGAGTGTCATTACAATAGCACAACATCCTTGTAGAGTGTTGAGTATAAAACCTAGCTTGTGTGGGGATACTCAATGACATTCACCAACTCCTAAAGTTGTGACATGTCCTTTATGTCTAAGACTGAACCCTTGTGATCATTCAAACCATGGTGTAGATGTCTTAATTAATCATATGTTTTATTATCCAAATGTGTATTGTGTTATTACTTGATTAAGCTCTACACATGCTTATATCCATGAATCTCTTTAGATCCCAAGAAGCCATGTGAGAGGCCACTCCTTCCTTACTCTATACCTCAATCCTTGGTGCCCAATAGCCCAAAATTACAATTTTTTCTTGACACAAAATTAATACAAAAAGTCATGGCACATTCCCCAATGACACACAATCATATTTGCATAGGGAGGCAACTTGCTCTGCAAAATAACTCATTCATATAAGATTCCAAAATTTAGTTTTGCCAATTTTAAAAATTGAGAAAAAACATAAAAGCCTTGGTTCTAGGTCATTGATGAAATTGGGAAAAAGCCTTGAATTTTTATTTCATAAATATAAGAAATTAAAAAATTTCAAGTGCCCTTTTGCTTCTAATACACACAACACTATTTTCCAATCAATTTTGAAATACAAGAATTTTAGAATTTTTTTGCCATAACATGGCTACAATTTACATATTTTTAGAAATTTAAAAATGCAATTTAAAGTACGAAAAGGAAGCTAAAACATTCCTTTAATATGAATATCATATGCCTCCACCTAATGTGGACATGAAAAAAGGAATAAATTTTATTTCATATGAAATAAAAAAAAAATTACTTCTTCTCAAACTTACAACAATCGAGGAAATCTCCCTTTGGAGCAAACACACTCCCACATGCAACTCTTTATCCACTTGCAAGAATTCCAAATCCAAGTTCAAGCACTTAAAACCCAACTTCAAGCAATTCAATCCACTCTTTCTTTAAAAAACAAATTTCTTCAAAGGAGGAGAGAGGGGTTTACAATCCAAAAATGACAAGTGCCAAAGAAAAGACTCTTTTCTTCCTTTTATGTTTTTCCTTTCTTTCTTTTTGTTTGTTTTTCCTATCTCCTATTTTCTTTATTTCAAATATTCACCTTTGGCCAAAAGTAACACTTGAAGATGAAAAAGAGTGGAAGACAACAAAAACATGAAAGAACTCAAAATAAAAGAGATTTTATACCTTCACAAGTTTCCAATCTCCCTCACTCCTTGATAAGGTTGAGGAGAATGCACCCAAGTCTCCTAGCTTTACCCAAATACAACTAATGGATGTGGAATGCTCTCAAATTGGACACAATTTTAGCATAACCTAGCTAAGATGATATGAAATGAGGAAGGATTTTGGCATAATAATTCTACTTCAAACTTGGATGTGAAAATGGCTTGTGGAGGCTTGTATTTATAGACAAATTGGAGGAGAAATGGGATCAATGGCTAGGATTGAAAGTTGAAGATCAATGGTGGAGATGAGAGGATTAGATGGAGGGTTGAGATTTTGTGAGGCCGATTATTTTCACTTCCCTATTTTGATTGTTTCACATTATAGTTGGTGACATTATCAGACATTTAGAGACTATTGTTTTCATTATGCAGATTTAGACTATATTCTCCTGATTTTGGTTTAGCATCGATTAGACATGTGGCAACTTGATTAGGTCATATTTTGATGTTATGATGACGTTAGACACGTGAGATATATTTGATGATGATTATTGATGTGATTACAAGTTCTTTATGTGGATTTAATATTTGATGATGATTATGAGACATTAGATAGAAAATGCAGTTTTAATCTTAATTATGATGTGAATGATTAATGTTATATGCAGTTACATGACTTTAATTTTTGTTGCTTCGGCTATGATTATCCATGATGTGATTGACACTTGATCTAGTTGTGCAGGATTTTATTCCTAGGCCACGGGAAATCGGAGGTAGTATTCACACATGTTATTCCCTGTTAAACCGATCCATTCCCAAGAGGGATGAGGATCACGTTTGATCAGATGATGTTTTAGTACATGTTTGTTTTATTATTTTGGCCTAGCAACCCCTTTCTTAATTGATTTATATCATGTGTTGTATATTTATATTTGTTTTACACCACTTGGTATTATATTTATTTATGGGCCATTTAAAGTGATTTTATGCCTCCCTAGGTGTACCTTAGTGCCCCAAACTCACCCTAGGTGGTAACCCTAGGGTCCAGGGTCAATTTTGACTAACTAAACCCTAGGGTAACTCAATTTTTGTCACTCTAAATTGGGGCTTAGTCAAAGTGACGAATTTTGAAATGGCTAAGGGTGGGAGATGAGTCATGCTTTGGGAAGGACCCATCTCCCTTCCCAAAGTTTGGGGGTCCCTTCACCAAGAAGACTTGGAAGGTCTTCAAGACTCCCAAGTGTGTGGGATCACCCTCCAAGACTCTCACACACGTGTGAGAGCATCTTGGAGGGAGATGGCTTTCTTGGAGAATAAGAGGATGCCATATGGCATCCCTTATCCTCAAGAAGGCTTGGAGGGAGTTACCACCTCTCCACTTGGTCTCTCACACATGTGTGAGAGCACAAGTGGATAAGGTGAGGGTTGAATGGATTGGAGGATGACACTTGTCACCCTCACACTCCTTCCTTACAAGTGGCATGGGATGAGGAAGGAGAAGGTGACAAGTGTCACCTTCTCATTCCTCAAGGCTAATTTGGAAGGCCTATATTATGTCCTCTTGGAGAGGAGTGTGGGATTCTTCTTTTTTTGAAATTTTCTTTTATTCTCAGAGGTTTGGAGAGTGTTAGAGAAATTTGGAGAGCTGGAGAAATTTTTGGGAAGCTTGGAGCTCTTCATCAAACGTGCTTCTATTAGAGGGCTTTTGAAGGTAAGCTCAATGGCTATGGCCACTACCCTTTTTTCTTATGATCATTTCTTTTGTGTATGTGGTTGAAAATTATGTGGGTTGTTGTTTTATTTTTTTGTGTGGGATGGGTGTGGTGAGAGCACCTCCATTTGGAGGAAAGGCTCAACTAGTTTGGGGTAGGGGAGAGTGAACCTCCTCGAGGTCATCTCCTTAGTGTTGCACTAATTTTAGCCTTGAGGGCATCATATGGAGTTTTGGGAGCAATATGTGATTTGGCATGAGTGCCATAGTGATTTTTGAGTTTGGTGGAAAATGTGTTTGGCTTGAGGCCTTGGGATTTTGTGATCTCTCGAGTTCTTGGGGTGGCCTCTTGAGTTGAGGGGTCCACTTCCCTACCCCCTCCAAACTCAATTTATTGAGTTTTGTTTGTGCAAATCCATTGGGAGTGAATTTTGTGTGTTTGGAAAACTTTATTTGTTGTGGTATGTGTGTGCAACCGTGTGAATCCTACCTCCCTAGCTCGAGGGTGACCCACTAGCGGGTCTATGGTAGGGAGGAGGGCATTCCTTCGTGGCTTGATTCCCCATTGTTGTGTTGTTTATTGTAGGTTTATAGTTGAAGAAAATGGAGTTTGGTGAAGTCCATTTTTGGTGTTTTGACACTACTTTTAGTTGGCTATTTTGGGAGCCATGGCCTTAGAGGCCTTATTGTAATTTTTGTCAAATCTTTACTATCCTTGTGTTGGCTGTTGTAAGAAGTTTTAATGTGAGCACTCTTTAATGTGTATACAAAATTTGTTTATTATATTATGTTGTTGTGTTTATGTGTTATGGAGAAATGCCAAGAAAATACATCTTGCTATCATATTATTACAAAAAAAAATGTGTTGCTGTTGAAATGTTAGTTGTATGCTATGTGGAAATGAAAATTTGCATTGCTGTCTTGTATGCAATGAAATTACATGTTTGCTATTTAACTATTGTGCACATGGATTTGTTGAAAGTTTGAATAGAAATGACCTTTGTATTTGTTGTCATTTTAAATCTGAAAAGAGAAGGAAAGAAATAATTAGTTGTTGTGTTATTCTTGCAAAATAGATATATATTTAAAAGTAAATCTGGTCCTTTCTTCTTCAAAAAAAAAAATATAGTAATGGTGTTTAAAAGCTTTCAAATCTGATTTTTGTGTAATACAATCTGGTTCTATTATTGTGTTTTGTGAATGTGTATACAAAACTGGTTATGGTTATATTTAAATCTAGTTATCTTATTTTTCCTTGATGAATGTGAAAGTAAATACCTATGGCTTTTAATATATATATATTTATTTAACCTGGGGCATTATATATCACTGTATATAAAATAGTATATATATATATATATATATTCTATTGCTGCAAACTATGTTAATCTTGCTTTAAAAAAAAAGAGAACAACTGAGAATGAACTGTGTAGGGCGAACCCGTGCCGATAATGGGTTTAAGTTTTTTTTAAAGTAAAAAAAAAGTACTGTGAGCAGTGGCCATAGCCGCTGCCCACAAACATTTTTTTTTGTGTTTGTGAGGGGTGTGGGGGGGAGGCCGTGCCCCCTCCCCACACCCCTCTCTCCTTCCCTCCATAAGTTCCCACCGGTGCCCAACAACCCTCGCAGCCATGGTGTGGCCAGTAACACAACGACGACCCTTCTCCCAAATGTTGCCTTCATCTCCATAAATTTGTTTGTTTACCTTCTATTTAACCTGCAATTTATGGTATATATATTTATACTCATTGAGTTTTGTTCAAGAAAAATGTCCTGTATTACACTTTCAGATTTGGACTATATGCGTAATTATTTATATATATATATACAAGAAATGTATATATACATGTAAATATATATACAAATATAAGTATATGATAAAACAAAAATAAAACTACTGTGTATACTCAATGAAAATATACCTCTAGAAGGTATTTTCATGGTTGCCTCCATCTTCTAAAATTTCAACTTGCAACAATGGAGGCAAAACAAAACACAATAGAGAAGAAGAAACAAAAAAAAAAAAAAATAGAGGAGAAAAAACAAAAACAAAAGAAAAGATAGGGTTTCCATAAGGAAACTAATAAAATATTATAAGGAAACTAAGAAAAGATAGGGTTTCCATAAGGAAACAAAAACTGAAGAACTTAGTTACGAATTGATCGAGCAGGATCAACCTGAGACCTCCCAAAATATCCCAGAAGTTCAACCATCAGACCCGACCTCTGAAGAGGAGATCATTCAGCCAACAAACCCAATCTTTGAGGAGGAGAACATTCCTTTTAACATCATGGCTGATAATAACAATAATGTCCCTTTCAATAAACGAAGAGCAAACCACGAAGATGGGAGAACAAACCAAGGAGATGGTGATAACCCGAAAAGAGTGGCATGGACATTTACTTATCCTACTGCTCTCAATGAAGATGATGATGCACCCATGAAAAACATTTCACCCTCCATTTTACCGACTTTCAGAGGATTATCCTCTGAAGATCCTGACCGTTCCTCTTCGAGTTCAAAGTCCTATGTCAGACATATGACTACAAAAATGATAACCAGAAACTTAAGCTTTTCCCCTCCACTCTGAGAGATGCTACAATGGGTTGGTTCATTGGATTAGTTTTAGGGTCAATAACCACGTGGGATGACATGGAAACTGTCTTTTTAGACAAATATCAAAGTTATTGCGGAGTTAGTGACAGAAAAGAGGAATTGTTCAAAGTAAGACAAAAAAAAGATGAGAGCTTGGAAGATTACCTTGATAGGTTCATCTTTTTAACCAAATGATGTGGTGAAGAAGCCATAAGCCCAGAATTTTGAAGACCATATTTCTCAAAGGACGTGAAGAGGATGCTAGGAGAAGTCTAGATTTAATGGCAAAGGGAGATGTGTCCCAACTTGATCTCAATGATATGGTTGAGTTATGCAGGAAGTTCTCCCATACTCGAGGAGGTATCCGTAAATCTAGTCTTTTGAGAGGTTCAAATGAAATAGGTTTAGTCCTAATCAATGAGATAAGTATAGGTAAGAATGTTTGTGTCGACCAAATGATGGAGGCTCCCCTTTGTCATCCTAAGATAACCATTAGGACATCTAGTGAAGAATTTCTGAAAAGGTCTCTCTATCCATCAACAATGTATGTGTCATGAGTAAATAAAAAGAGAGAGGAATGTTAGTCCATTGATAAGAGCATAAATGATATAATTTGCAAGTTTTAAAATAAAAAAAGGAGAAAAGAGTGAGCAAGTATGGTACTCACGAGGATCTCCAAGTTGCCATGAGGGATCAATTATCCTTATCTCCTCCTCTGTCATCTATACAAGTGGAGCAAGTTGGGACATAGGTGCAACCTCTCCTAGGGCTACCTCCTCCTCTAACACTATCTCCTCTCCCTCTAATGGTACACCCTCTACTAGTCCAACAAGAATATAGTCCTCATCAAACTTGTTATCAAGATCATCATTATCCTCTATGATAACAATTCATTGGGCATGACACACTCATCACTCTCAATCCTGGTCCTGGAGTGGTCATGTGATTAAAACACATGGAACAAGTGGACCCAAGGAAGTGCTCGTCATTGTGCATCAATCAACTCTTGAATAAATCTATCTAGCATGGGGGCACTAGGGGAAATCCCTTAAGGTACTCATCTCCTATCTATTGTAGCACTTATGTGATTGGGTGAGTCTCTGCTAATTCATTCCTATATGTCAAGGAGACAACTCCTCAACAATAGGATCGCATGGCTCTTTCTTCTAGCCATTGCCCTTCCATCTTTGTAGAGGGATTCACAATGAAATCCTTGTTAGTCAAAGTAGTGACAGCTTGCACTAAGGCATCAAAATGACCAAGTCACCCCATCTCATAGCTCTCAAAAGTGTCAAGTCCAAGGTGGAATCTCTCACTGGTATGGTATAATATGCTCTAGGATCCATATCATCACTAGGGAAGAGTAATTAAAAGTAAGTACTCCATGTTGTGAAATCTGGTAAAGGTCTATGTAGACCAAGGTAGTATATCAACTTCCCATGCATAGATCACGTGCCTCTCTCTAGCTGTTTAATAATTAGTGCCCAACACCATCTAAGCATTAGGACCTTCTTCCCTAAAGACAAGCGAGTGGAAATAAGGGCAATAAGAACCTTTTACAAAGATAAAATGACAAGCATAGGAACAAATGTAAGCTAAATGTCAATCCTATTGCTAAGTCGAGTCTTTCCCATTATAGCCGCCCAAGCTAATCTCTCTCACTTTGACTCCCTCTCTGGCAATGAAAGTCATTCCCCATGAACATGAACAACAAGAATATGGTAAATGTCATAGAGAGTGATCGTCCACTCTCCTAAAATAGAAAGAAATCAAAAAGTGTTTTGATCAGCATCCCAATAGGTAGAATGTTGTAACATATGCAAGACAAAGGGTGAACAATCAATATTCGTGCTACTTAGGCTAATCCAACTCTTTGGAGGGTAGCATAATTTGTAGAAAACAATGCCTCTAAGGCATCCATGTACTAGGGTTGCTCATAGATGGCATTCCACTGTATGTAGGTGTCCTGCAAGGAGTAAAGCATTGGGTCAAACCTTCGTTAAAATCATAAAAACCATAAAAATAAAAAATTGAAAATCATAAAAGTTGTAAAACATTTAAAAACCACTAAAAATTGAATACTTTTTAGATAATAGAAAATAAACTAAGTATTAAGCAATACAATTGGTTAAAATGATCAATTTAGGCCTTAAAATGGTCAAATTTATCATCGATCTTATTGACAGAAGCAATCAGGAGGGTCTCTTAGGTGACTTGCAGGGTAGCCCAAGTGACCCAAGTTCAAGTGGTAGAGTTGCCTAGGTGACCTGTCTTGGTAAAAGGGATCACCTTGGTCCATGCCCTAGTAGGCCTAGAAATAGTAAAAAATAGGCAAAAATAAGAAAATAAAGAAATGAAAAAAGTTTAAACCTAAAACCTAGTTAAATGCAATAATTTTTTTTAAATCAATAGACATTTCAAGCCAAATTAATGAAAAAGCAAAGTGAGGGTTTTGGAAGGGATTTTTCTCATTTTCTGCACCTAGGGATCTATAGGAGGGTGAATGGTGGTCATGGTCTCGACCCCCTTGTCATAATATATTTCCATTAGCTACTAGCTCACAAAGTTTCATAGTTGTTTTGTTGTTTTCCCTCTTTTCCCTCTTTCTCCTCTTCTCTCTTCTTCACTCTTACTTGTGAAAGTGACTCTTGTTTTCCTTCATTTTTTCTTTGGTAGGATATATTTTGTCCTTATTTTGTGTTCTCTTTCATCATTTTGGCAGGTCATCAAGACAAGGTGAGGCAACGTAAGTAAACTTCAAACTCATGCATCCAAGGTACGTCCTATCATCTTTATTTTACACTTACTTTGAGCTAATCATTTAGCAAACTTACACTTCATTTAATTTGTTGATCTCTCGGTCCAAAGGAGGGACAACAACAAAGGTAAGTACAAGTAAGTGTGGGTCTCACAATGCCATTTTCAAGTAAGTGTGGGTCTCACAATGCCATTTTTCAAGAATGATACCTACCTACTATATAGACTGTCATCCCTAAGAGGGCGAATATGTAAGTACCTAGAAATGCACATGCCGACATAATAGTCTGATAATGATTCGGTGATCTAGCTCGCGACCCACAAAGGCATGAATTATATCCTCTCAACAATATTCATTCTTGATGATGTCTTCCCTCGAGTCCCTTATTCATCTTCTTCAACCTCCAAATTGAGTTTCAAGTATTTTGTAGATCCAAGTATTTTGCAGATCCTCAACTGGAGGGTCATCAAGTGGAGGTTCCAATTGTTGTAGAGTAGGATACTAAAAAAGTTGGATCCTTAAGTACACAACCTTGCACTGAACTATTAATTTTTATAGGATCTTTTAAAGTTTCTTTTTGATTTAGTATTTAGAAAATTCACCTTGCTCTCGAAGAATAAAATTCCTTTATCTCTTCTTGATTAGATTAGAATTTACTATTTTACTAGAACATATCTTAGATTAAATTTCCTATTTTCACTAGATTCAAATCTTAAATTAAATTCATTGCGTTTGCTTTCATTAGAATAGATTATATCTAGAAAATCAAAACACAAAACATAAAAAATAGTAGATAAATTGCATTAGGGCTAAACCATATAGATTTGCATTCATTTAGATAATTTTTTATTTTTAGTAATGGTAATTAGCTAATCTTTGAAATCAGGAAAATACAAAAAAAAGTAGATTGATTTTATTTCAACTTTCATTTAGAATTACATGCATTTTGAGATTTCATAAAACTCAAAAAATAAAAATATGTAAAGAGAAAGCCTTCAATCCTAACATGAGGCATCCAATAGTTCAATGCTGAACAATTTGCAAACATCAAACAAACTTAGTCATCCCTTTTCCCCATTCAACGTTCACACTCAATGTGTCATAGAGTGAGAGAAGATTGGATCAAAATAATGTTAGATGAGATTAGGGAAAACCTGCTAGCTTAGGAAAATCTCTTTGAAGAAATAATTCAAAAACAAACTCAAATCCTACAACAAATAGAGCAAAACAAAAAAGGACTCGTATCATGATAATCTTTTAAATTTAGGGTCATATCATAAACTACTTTCACGAGGAAACTAGACAGGAAACCAACATCATCAAAGAAATTAGAAATGCCAACTTGAACTTAATGCAAGAGTTAACTACTCAACTTGATCTAATGATGAATCATGAAAACATAAATAACCATCAACATCACTTACAAACAAACCACGACTATAATTTAACTATCACTCGTGACATTTTGCTTCTACGCGAACATCACAATCAGGCAATCCCACCCTCGCTTGATTGGCTCTTGCCATGAGATCAGGAGTGACTAGGTGGGCACCTTTAGCAAGGGTGCAGTGAGGGCATTGTCTAGAGTCTAACTCATTTGCATTGTGCTTGAGTCAATTTTGAGCAACACATAACCAAATAAATTAGTTATCATTTTGTTTCATTTAATATAAGTCTCTTATTCTTTATCATGGTAAGATAACTATAACAATTAATATTTGTTAGTCCTTTAATTGATTATTATTAGCTACACTTTCAATTATGTTGCAACTTTTTTATCATAATAAGGTAATTACAACTGTAAATAATATTCACTTGTCTTTAACTGATTACTATCAACTATACCTTTAACCATATTGCTATTAACTATACCTTTAACCATATTGTAACAACATGGACTAATATATATATATATATTTATACAATTTTTTTATTATATTATATATATAAAAAATTATTAAATATTATATAATATAATTTTCTTATATAATATAATAATAATAATGATGATGATGATGATGATTAATTTTATAAATATTTTAACAACCTAAATTTTTATTATAATCTCACGTCATCACTTATGTGTAAAAAATGACTAACAATAATTCAAGTTATCTATGATTAGTGACTCATACTTAATATAAAAATGCAGTATTATCTAATCTTGCTTCATCACTTGTGTGCAAACATGATTAACAATTATTCAAATTGTCTAAGATTAATGACTCATACTTAATATAACAATGCACTATTATCTAATCTTGCTTCATCACTTGTGTGCAAACATGATTAACAATGATTCAAGTTGTCTAAGATTAATGACTCATTTTTTTTCTAACGACGTGTCAGTATCTAATCTCACTTCATCCCTTTTGTGCAAAAATGACTAGCAATAATTAAAGTTGTCTATGATTAATGATACATAATTACTATAATAGTGTGTTACTTTTGCAATCTAATGGTCTCTAACCTTCACTTCAAATGCAAATTCATTTATCAAATCACTGGCATGAATCAAATGCAATGTGGTCAAGCGCACTATGGATTAAAAAACCATGCTGCTAGAACTTTAATCTCAAGCAACATTCTAACAATTCGACTACATTATGGATTCAAAAACCATGCTGCCGCAACTTTAACTTGGAGTGACATTCTAACAATTCCACTATACTTTTTGACAAAAATCTATTTAAATGTTACAATCTTCATCTCTTCTTAACACAAACTAACCAACAACAAAAACTAAACACAATATAACTCTTGTTAACAAGGGACGCACTGCGTCAGGTTCCTGCCGTTAGATGTGTGATTTGTTAGTTGATGTTGAAACTAATATTGGTAGCGACTTAAGTTTGCTAAAGTATTAACACAATAAGAATTTATTGAACTAATGTACAAATTCAACATGGAATTGTAAAATTAAAAGCAATAATATTATTATTTCTAAAAGATTTCCAACTACAGTTGGAAGCAAATAATGAGGGACAAATTGTAAATGCCAAATATTGAATACAATTAGTGTTTTTTCACTTGTTCAAAATAGGCAATAGTTTGTTATATAGAATTCCTTTGAAAAAAATATGACAAATCATATATAAGTTTCTTTATGCAAAAGCTTGTTAAACAACATAGAGCTTCATCGGTATGTGATTTTAGGCTCCATTTGCATCCTGCAAGATATGTATAAAGATGGTTATCAATAGATTATTATTGTAACATCCATATCCGATTTAACTAGAAAAACTAGGTTTTTAAACATAGGTAATTTTTTTTTTCTAAGTAATCAAATACAAAAGAACTTAACTACTCTCAAGTATAACATTTTTCACTTAAGCAATAAACATGATTTCATTTTTCACAAAGCTGAAAGAAATGATATACCATAAACATTTTATTTTCAAACAATTTGAAATTTTCTTGAAATAAATATAATATTGGAAACATACCATTATCATGCATCTCGATTGTCGACCCATCACATTCAAGACTTGGCAATCCTCAATATTTGGAAGAGAAAGTATCTTCAAGGAGCTTAACCTCCAACCACATACCGTCGATCTCCCACACTCCTTCCTAACCGGAAGTGGCCCTACCCTACTCAAGAGGATAGACTTAGGATAACCATCGGTGTTTGCCATCTGAGCTCTGGTGTTGTAACTTATGTGTCTTGTTATCATGCAGATCCCTAGATACCCTCTAGTCATGCACGACTCTCCACAAGAAACGCCATCCAATCACAGTGAACATTCAATGCACTTGAGGATCATGCATCACCTTGGCTAAAGGATTTGTTTTTAAATAGCGTTGTATGAACGCATGAACTTAGTTCACCCACCCTACTCGACTTGAATTGATCGCAATCCTACAGTTTCCTATTTGTAAGGTCTAAACAAATGTTGGCCTCGATGACCTCAAGGTATTTAGATTTCCTCATGCAATAGCGCATGGCGCAAATGTTTACTCTATTCCCGAGTTAATGGATTCATCTCCGTTTACACGTTGTACAATGGGTTTTCTATTTCATTGTTTATAGGGATAGCATTTGTAATGCAATTCTTAATCCCATAATCATATAAGACATCATTTAATAATACCCACTCCTAAGTGGTTTCAAACTTGGCTATTCGGTTCCCATATGTTTATACAACATACTCAAGTATATAATACACTTTCCCGTAAGCTCGGAATTTAAAGTTTTAGACTCATAATGGTCTACAAGGTATTAGCGACACAAGAATCGTCGCATGCAACTTAATTTAGACACAAAATGCAGATTTCCCACCCTTATCTTTTCATTACAAAATCATGACAGTTTTTGACCAAGAATAATTACTATTACTACAACTCTACACCTCCTTCCAAATCAAATGGTTTCACATGGTTCAATGAGGTAACAGTCGTAAAATAAGATAATACAAGACTTGGAATCTATCTTACGACACTAGAGATGATCAAACACATTTGTCGACCTCTAACTAAAGGTATAAAACCGATTAAGATACTAGCTAGTTACTTTTGTCGACAAACAATGTCTTGTTTTCAAAATCTTTATCTAATTGGGCAGAGAGGTATTTTAACACCTTGTCCTCCTCTGGTTTTTATCTCCCGACACCTCAGCCGGTTGAAATCACACCATTTGGCTATTAAATCAATCTAAAATCTACGTCAAAACATGCATTAAATCTGAGGTTTGGTTTCCTTATACAATAGGCACGTGGTGTAATGTGGTTTCTCACTATGAAACTATCATTTCAAGTGCACACAAGACAGTTTTAAACTGAGTTACAGTCATATAATATCGACTCAATGCATACATCAGGCCAACAGCTAGAAGGATACCCTTTCACATCTTGCATCATGCATTGATCAATCATTGGTGTGTATACATTTGAAGACTGTGTTCTATTATCATTATCGTTTCTTTCATGATATGCAATGTTATTGTTTCTGTGAAGACAACCATGAGTTCAAACTCTAAGAAGACAACAATGATACTTAATCAATGAAATTTAACTCATATAGAACTTGCAGTAAAAAGACATTATTGTTGCATCCCCTACGTTGTGAACTTATCACACTATCATTACGGAGAAGAGACACAACTACTGATCATAGACTGTGAAATAAGAGAGAATGGAAACCTGTCGATGGAGTTAGAGGTCTGCTGTTGCAAGCTCGTCCTCACCAAGCTCTCAGCGACCTCCGCAGATTCCTTTCTCAGTCTCTCAACTCTCTGCACACTCCTATCCTCGCCCTCTCATTAGTTTCATAACCACAGAAGACTCCAGCTCAGGCTGCGCACCGTGGAGAAGAAGAATGATCTCATTTCTGATGGTTTTCCAGTTTCTTAAACAACAGCCCAAAAACTCATCTCCCTTCTGCCCCCACGACGATGCAGTATATGCCTTTAGCTCACCGTTCCACTTTATTCTCAACGGCATAACCTCCTACCCGACCACCCATGGTGATGGAAGATAGGGCATTAAAACCACTGCCGTGACATGCCTTAGTAAAAGGAGGTCGATATAACTGCAGCTACCCGACTCCCTCACTTGCAACGGCCACTTTCAAGATGGAGGTTTCTAAATGGCGACATGGCATAACAACCTCGTCCATTTCCTCCACAAGAAGACTTTCTAACCTTCGAAAAATACAACTAACACCGCTAGAGGAATAAAACTCTTACAAGGTGATAAATAATAAATGCACAAAGTGACTCCAAGGTCGAAAAAGAGATAAAGAATCAAGACCGACTAAAGTAAGAAAGTATGGGTTTGATTTATGATAACTCAAGTTGCAAGCTCGAAGAGAAAAAGTGCATTCAAAAGGAAGACGTCCAAAACGACAGAGCTTGGGCGTAAACCAACTTGACTTGACGAGAAAACCAACATCAAGCAAACTGACAGAAATACCTCCCGTTAACCAAGTTATGACTAAAGCGATTTTGGAATATCCTTCCAAATAACGACCAAAACAGTTATAGCATATATCGACTTCACATTCAACTTCTGTCAATTTTTAAAAGGGAATAAATTCACAACACATGATCAACGCGTTTTTACGACAATCACGACAGATTGGGCGTAACGCAAAACAAGTTTTCTAAATCGTTTGATGCACAGAACGACTTCTCGCATCTTTCGACTACGAGACGTGATTCACAAATCTGCCACAATAGGTTCATTTATTTACCTACAAACGAAATAATAATCATCTATATAAGACGACTCATTTTGGTGGACTTGCGACAACAACGTTGATTCCAAAATTCTATATGACGACTTACGAAAAGGGTGTTAAACCTTATCTTTAGACGTCGACATCTAGTCTCAAACTATCTCAGTCGAAAACATGACTAAATTGATGGCTTCAAGGTTTATCTACTTGCTTGGCATTTTCAGTACAAACACCCATGGTTAATTTCCAGAGTTTATACTCTCTCTCAAAGATACTTTCTCTTCCTGTCGAACATGGTCCACCTGTTCTTGCAACAACAGTTTCACATACAATTTTGTGGTCAAAGCACCTATATCCCAAATTAAAGCATAATATATCCAAACATCATTTTCTCTTAACAAAAAGACATTTTAATTTATAATATCACATTGATCATAATCAATAGATTCCAAAGTTTCATAGAACTAACTTTGTCTAAATATATCACCAGTTTCCATGTCATCCACAACATATTATATAACTGAAATTTGCAAGAAAAGTAAATAGCGTTATCAATTCCAAAAAGAGGGATGTAACAATTATAGTAAATAAGCTATTGTAATAAAGAGTTATATCTAAATAATAGATTGTCTAAATATTTTATTGGTGACGAACAAACTAATTTCTTTGAAATAGTTTTTTAAATAAGACACTAGCAAGTGAAGTATAATTATACCTTTCCATACGCATTAGTCTTCCTTACAATTATCACTGATAATAACATTGTTTTGGTTAAGTGTAAAGTCTCCTTTTGCCAAGAAGTCTCGTAGCATGAAGACAATTGCTAATTTGTCTTCAATGTACTATTCATAGTTGATGTTCTGGAGTTTAGGGAGCAATACTTGAATGATGGACTTGTCAAAAGAACAATTAATAGTTTTTTTATTATCGATTGTCAAAATTGTTTTAAGATACAAGGAGTGTATGTATGCAACTTCTTCATTGCATATAATTCAATGGGCAATGTGGTCTTCTAGTGTTCCATATGCATCAAATTTGTAATTACAGTTTGGACAGAATGCATGTAATGGACTCGAGAAGGCATTGGCTATTCTCAATATTCCATGGACCTACAAGACATGTTCAAGTATTATTATCTTTGGGCTCATATTTACAAAATTGTAAGTAAAGAAATTCAAGAGTTTGAAATTAGTTACCTCAAATGTTGATTGTAGTAATGTGTTTAATCTATCCAAGGTCCTTTTATTATTTAGTTTACTAATATATGTTGATTGGCTTGTATGAAGTATGTTATCCTTTGAATCTATCTATTTAACAATATTCTTGAAAAGCATAGCTAGGAATTCATTCCTTCGGACTTGGTCTTGCATTGCAAAGAAGTGGTGCTCCAAACTCGGATGCATTATTAGCTATTTTTATCAAGAGAGTAAGTATTTATTTTCATATATAAGGAATATATGAGAAAATGAAAGAGGTACAATACAATGAATTGATAATTAGAGAGAATTACTAATATGTGCTTTGTCAAGTTTAGAATCTCCATCTTTAAGATCAACCATATATTGGTACGTTGTCTTTGTTGTGGCCACTACCAATGCACCTATAGTTCATGTAGAATAGTCATCAGTGCTTCTGAGTAATTGTTTGATTGTGGTGCTTGGTATGAAGTTGTATTCTTGACAAATTTGTGGTATGACTTCCACTGTGCTAGAGTTGTTTAAGATAAGGATGCAATCACAATTACCACGATCATAATCTGTCTTTGGAGCAATCTGGAAGCCTAAAATGTGGATGGTTGATCTTGGAACTATCTTGTGTTCATATTGGTTGACAAAGTCACTGGTTATGTTTAGGGTCACTGTCATCTCAACTTTTGCATCTGTTAGGTCAGCCCGAAGCACTTCATGTGTTCTATTGTTTTTATCTAATACTATTTTATAAACAACAATGACATCTCCTTCAAATATCTGTCCAGCTTTCCGGGCATTCAAATCGGAGAATTATTTGAATACTAGAAAATTGAATCGGTATGATATAGTTGCGAAATAAAGGTCTTATTTACCTTTTGGATGATTAATGTTGTTTTGCATGCATTTGTTTCTCTTGTCTTTTGTTGCTTTCCATGATTAACTGCAACAAAAAAATGTCAAATGTTAACATATGTGCTATGGAATGTTAATATAGTAATTGTGCTTTCTAATAACAAGGAGTTATAATTTTGTTATACATAAACAATGGAATTTTGTAATAAATAGTGATCAAATCTTACCTCTAGATATGTTCAATAACATGCGAAAGTCAATTTATTGTCATGATTTACTCAAGAGGCTTCTGCTTTATTTTGCATCAATGATTTCAAGTTTTGTAAAAATTGCATGATGATCACTCCAGTATGCTTCTGATTTGTAAATACAATATGTTTGTCTATGTACATTACACCAAACATGGTCAATGAGTGGTCTAGATAGGGATTGTACATTGTGTAATAGAAAGTTCATTGTGTGGTTTTGCACATGACTTGAGAATTGTTTTGTTTTGTTGTTATCTATAGACATGTCTATGTAATATGGTAAAGAAAGTGAATGAGAGGTGTATACCATTTGTCAAAGAATAGTAAATGTCTAATTCAGAGGGTGGACCACATTACAGATTGTAGCTGTTATAAATAAGAAAACAAAATATACACTTTATCCCTTATAATTTTGGGGTATGTTTCATAACTCTAACTGTGACAATTCTGCATCTTAACCTATGCAAATTGTATTGCTTAACAAGTAAAATTTTGTGAATATGAAAAATAGAATAACATTTAAAATGTGTCATTTTTGTGGAATTGACAAGTAGGTGGAAAGAAAGGCATCCGTAAATAAATTAAATGAAAATAAATTTATTGATTGAAGTTTGTTTTGAGCATGAAATCATTAGAGATGCCAACATTATTTAACAAGTAAAACATGTGCTTGTTATTAATAACTTTAGTTTATACGTATCTTTTGTGCTCGATTGTCCTTCAACAAGTACATTTTTCAGTGCCTCATAACAATTAATGTCCAGCTAAATCAACACACAATTTCATCTTCTTCGTGCTTGTAATTAAAATTGATCCAAGTGCGAAGACTACATTTATATGACAAGTAGGTCATAATAAGGACACAACGACCTGTGAGAAATACGTGTTAGCTTAAGTACGAAGGCTGTAGGGAAGTTTCACAGCCACCATACAAGTGTTATGAACAATATAGTTTTGTGGACTGATCATCAGTTTCAAGCAAAGAAAATTAGATTGTTTTAACTTTCTTCTTTTCAATGTTGTGTGCACTTCTAGATGGCTTCCCCGTTTGCAGACTTAAACAACAATTTGTATATGCAGACATTGATGAATGTGGCAATCCAGCCTTGAATGAGTGCGTGTAATATTCAAAAGCCACAATTGCATTTTCATTGCAACCTTAGCAGATTGGTAACAAAGTACAACAGATAGTAGTGAAGCGTTTTTATTTTCTCTTTCGTGGTTACAGTTTGTGAGAGAATGGCGCTGAGAGCAAGTAGATTGCTGTTAATTGTGGCTACCAAAGCCCATCATGCTCATGCTCCCATGGAAAGGCTTCCAACAAAAGTGCCTAAGGCCAAGTCAAACCCTACCCCTATTCCTAGCCCCATCCAAAAAGAGAAATCGAGCATTATGCTTCCCTACCCCGTTTCTACTGAAATGGGAAAATTCTTCGGTGTCTCTGAGATTTCCTGTGCTAAGGCTATGAAGAAAATTTGGGAATACATCAAGGAAAACAACCTTCAGGTCATTATTCTTATTCCACATTTTCTGTTCTAGGGTTTCTTTCTTATTCCACAATTGTTCATGTGCAAAGGGTTACATTGGAGATGGCTTAAAGAATGGGTCAAGGTGCGAGTCTGAAAGCTCAAATAAAACCGTCATGTTTGCAACTATAGGTAACTCTGCACTGCATCTAATATATCTTTAATGCAATTTATTCTTTTTTTTTTAATATTTGTTAGTGCATGGTTAACAAGTACTTGTTTGTTTCTACCATTGTTTAGTGAAGACAAAATACTTGGCCTACCACCATAGCTACTTAAGGAAAAGATTACCAAAAGGGAATTGGGAAAATAAACACTACAATTTAAGAGCACGATAAAATTTTATTATATTTTAAAGATTATTTTGGATGTAAACCTTAAAAATTATTGCAAGAATCATTCATCCTCAACAATAACCCAAGCATAAACAATAGTTTAATCGAGTAGAAGAGAGAATAACAAGAATGGTAGGTCATTAATGCATTCTGCCAATAGGGAGAGGGAAGGCGACGAGCAATATTGTAAATAAATGGAAATCGTGTCTACGGTTTCCACAATCTAATGGGATAATAAACCAGAGACGATCTTGCATTGACCTAAGAATTATTTCAAAACTTGAATTTCATTTAAAATAAATGGAAATTATGTATACGGTTTGCACAATTTAACAAGATAAATTGTAAACCAGAGATGTCCTCCCTGACTTAAAAATCATTTCAAAACTTCACATTTCATTTAAAACAATCTAGTTCTAGCTCGGACTGACCGTCACAAATCAGACAGAAGATGTAATACAAAGCAAGAGAAAGTAGACAAGGCACTTGAGGCTGATTCCAGTGTTGACGATGATGATGGATTTTAGTGTTTGAGTTGGTGTAGAAATAGAGAGAGCAGATGATATGAGTGCCGAATGTTCAATCAAACTTTTAATAATAATGGAGATTTGTTTGATTGTAGAACGTTCAATCAAACATTTAATAATGGAGATTTATTTGTTTGAACAAATATATTCCGTCACAGTACAATATTATGGCAGGAGACTAAAAAACAGTTGAATATTATGGCAGGAGACTCAAGAACATTTCAGAATTAAAATTGTAGTGGAAAAGTAGGTAAAGAGAAGGCCCCAAAACCCCATGCGGATACAACGGGTAGAAGGGAATGATGGAGGCAACATGCAATTAGTTTTAAAAAAGGTAAAAGGCCCCACACATCCATTCAAAGAGATTTATAATTATTCCATACCAATAATATATTCTCTTGCATTCAATAACTGTAGATGATAGACAAAAAAAAAAAGGGCCCTGTACTCACAATGATAAATTGAATAATTGTAGAGGACATGTCAATTCAAAAAAAAATAATTAGCTATACACAAACAAGTCTCCTATACCCACTTTGACTGTATTTAGTTGCATTAAATATATGCATATGAAAAAAATCAAACAATATCTATGTGAATTTATGTGAGTCCAAATGATGATGTCAACACAATAAGACTATTGGAAACTATTAGCCAATAAGATAGCAATAAAATAAATTTATTATATTAAAATAGAAATGACAAAACAAGAAACATTAGAAAATGTAGTCAAAGAAATTTAATTCTGCAATTTCGTTGGACAGTGAAATAGAAATAAAAATAAAAAAGTTGCATGAATTAATATTCCTGCCTAGGAGAACTAATAATAATAGTCTAACACTTACAACCTTGAAATCACAACAAATAATACTATATATATTAAAAATAAAAATAACAATATTTAAATTGACAAATAGTCAACTAATAAATCCTTCCCCGAATACACAAACAAGCGCGTCTAATTTTATCAGTTATGAACTTGAGAGTGGGCGCAGAGAACCCGCAAGGTATATCTAACTAATTTAAACTGTTTTAAAAAAAGATCTGAATACAAGTGTTCCGATTTTCAAATCATACCGTTCCGAGTATTCATGAAATAAACAATAAAGAATTGAAACCCTTTTTCAGTGAAGAAAGTCTCAAACACAGTTGAAATGAGCTGCAAAATCTGTTCTGTTGTTGAGAAAGGGCATGATGGGCACGATGACAGGGATCAAAGTTGCTGCAATTGCAATGGTTTTGGTGGTAACGATAGAGTTTGGCAAGGCAGCAGATAACAATGGAGTATTCAGTCCATGTGAAGACACAATAGTGCAGAAAAACGATGGATTTACGTTTGGTGTAGCCTTCGCAGCCAATGTATCGTTTTACATGAACAGTGTGGAACTGTCGCCCTGTGATAAGCGTTTGGCTCTGTCGTCCACGGCGTCTCAGTTGGCCGTGTTCAGGCCTGAGGTCGACCAGATTACGCTTCTCACCATCAACACCACCACCGGTTCTTTCTCTCCGGTATTCTTCTGTTTTTTTTCCATTAACTCAGATCTGTTCTCATTAATGGGTATTCATTTCCCAGATGAATTTGCCAGAAATCCCAATTCTTAGTTTTCTAAGAAAATCCTTGAAGGCCATCTGGGCTCAAATTTTTAGTAACCCAATACAACGTCGTGAAAATTGGTTTTTGAAAAAAATTAAAAATAGAATATACGGGTCCCTTCCCAATGAACATATAAGAGGAAGGAATGCAAACACTACATCTTCTATGCAGCTTGAGTTGCCTTGTAGGTGAAAAACTTGTTAAGGGGTAGGGTATGCATACCTCATATTAGAAGCACAGTTAGGTGCCTCCCGCATATTGGGAGTATGAGGTAGTCTCATATGTTATAAGTCACTTGTAGACCCAAAATCAGGTCGCCCAACATCGTAGACTATAAAAGGATCCATATCCATATCCATATCCTTATGCTCATTTAAATGTGGAGACTAAAACTAGCACTTGCACCATAGGAGGTTCAAGAAATACGTCGATAAGAACAACCGACGATTTTAGAAAATTTTCCGGTGTAAATTTTACAGCGTGAGACAATTCCGAGCACTATAATGCTCACATATAAAAGCCTATCGGCTAACAAGGACAGAGATAAAATTACCTAAATTATATTGGATTTTTATGAGATCTAAGAATCTTATGGCTATGAAATTGTTTTTTACAAATTTCTTATGGTTGTTAACTTTTGTTCAATTAAGAGTATTCTTATTGTTCTCATATTCTAAGAAGTTGGTGAAGACGAAAGATTTTTGTTTAAGAGTATTCTTTATGTTTTCATATTCTTAAGAAGTTGGTGAAAAGGAAAGAGATTTGTTTAGTGAATCCATAACTAAGTTAGAAATGTAACCCCCAATACTCCAATCCTCTGCCTAGAACAATATATGAGGCCAAGCTGAATTTTGAATCCTATATAGACTAGTGAATCACCAAAGATTGCTTTTATTCTTTGCTATTATGTACTGGACTATCAACCATGCTAGACAATATCTTAACCTTTCTTTTCCTGAACACATTCATAGCCAACTTTTCCTTGCCTTTCTTTGCTACTCCTTGAACCACCACCTTATCACCTTTAGAAACCAACACATTTTCTTTCTCTCTATTGAGGGACTCGGATTGAACTATATCTCTATATTTTGGTGGTGAAGGAGGGGGTAAGAACATTTTAGCCTAATTTGCTCTTATTTTATCTAGGAGTCTATTTTGAGAGCCCTTTGAGGAAGCAGTAGAAGTATTTGATTCTTTTGAATATGAATGAACCTCACGTTGCACAACAAGGTGTGAAAGATAAGTCCCTTTCCTCCATGTGGCCTATTTGGAGGTGCTTTGCTTTATCGTTTTATAGTTGGAAGTTGTACTTGTACCTACCTAAAACTAATTTTTGCACAAAAAGGGATGTTCTCATGATAAAATTGGTTTCTATATCCTATTTTCAACTTGCAACCATATATCCTTTATATCCTTTAGAAGCCCCTCAGAAATATTCAACTCCACCAATATTCTTGCAGAGGTTGAGTGAATCAAATTGTCCATCTATGAATCCAATTTTAAAAATTGGTCCAATAAGTTTCCTATGCCTTGAAAGCACTTGCATCCACCCAAAACTAAAGGGGGAGATAAGGCAACCTAACCCAAATAGGGAGAATTGAAGAGAGTTGAGTAATAGGAGTAAAACTTGGGAATCAGGGTTTGAGCAACAAACCATTCTTATCCTAATAGCAAGGCCCTTTTTCCAAAATATAAGATCCATCCTCTATTGGTTGACACAAAAAATGCAAAAAATCCCTTAGCACTGGGAAATATTTCAATCCTATTTTTAATATTAGAGGACCACAATTTCAAAATCCACACATGCAAGTTAGTAAGATTGGGCCAAATATTACCAAACTTACAAATCAAGCCTTTTTTGGTGAATTTTTCGTCTTTACAAAGCACCTCTTTCCCTGGATGTAGGATTGGGTGAGTATTTGTATAAAGGATAATATTTGTATACTGCATCTGTGAGCACAAATCATTAACCTACACCTTAATTTAAGCTCTTGGACTAGTATTGCTTCCAAGTACTTTCCCTTAGTTGGGCTTTGTCCATTTGTACTCGTAGGACCTCTATCTCCACGAGGTGCAACATCCAAGCCTCGCTTGGAGTCATAGGGCCCATAAGGGCCTAATGACTCATTAGGGAGGGGACCATTCCTTCTTGAATGCATATTTCAATATTTGCCACCAACACCTCATCTACATATTCTACCCTCATTAAACTCAAAACACTTCTTGATGAATCAACATCAAGATTCAACATCTTGGAGTTTAAAGGGGAATGAGTGGGAGTATTCATTTTGAAAAGCTTCAAGCCAAGAAAGCGCAAATAATCATGTATATACATATCATCAAGAGAATTGAGTTACTCTCAATGGACAATAGGTGTTTTACTCATTCTCCTTCCAAATTGTTGTAGGTAAATATTGTAGGATTTTGATTTTGAAATTGTGAGGCATAGGGCTTAAATATTATCCCACACTTATTAAGATGACCCAGTCACTTGGGACGAATTCTCCAATAGGGAATTATGATAGCCTAAGGATTAGTCCAAATTGTAAGAGGAATCACCATACTCTTGCAAACTATGAACGCTCAATTGTCTCACTTTTATAGATACAACAAGAAGGTTTGGGCTATCCAATTGGGCATTGCCTATGGTCAATTGGAATATGATGTAGGGCAACATGACAAGGGTTAAGGATTGAGACCCATCAAATAGAAAATTAAATCTTGTGTAAATAAGTGACTAAAGATTGAAAAGTCAAAAGGACAATCTTCTTAGGATCTCTTGGTATTTGACATCTTTGTTAGGCTCTTATTCTTGTTGATTGATCCTACTGTCACGGTTGTATTCATTCATTAAAATAATGATTTTGACTTTGGTGCATTATTGATTAACAATAAAACACACTAAATGAATCATCTACACAGAGGTCTAGTTTATATCCTTAGTGCTATGATAGTGTGACAACGTCCTTCCATGACACTCTACTTCATCAGGGATGAATCTCATACAAAACATGAAGAATCAAACAATACATTACTTGACATGATATACATATAAAATCAACATCACATATAACATATTTACTTCAAAAGATAAATGTCGAAAACCAATATCAACTTACAAATGTCAAACAAGGATATATCATATCCAATTGTCATAAAATAAAAAATAGATGTAAATGACAATCATAGTAATACAAAATACACAAAAAATCTAACATCATATGTCAACGTTTGTCCTAGTCAAATCAAAATCATTACAAGCCAAAATATTAAATATTTAAATAGTTTAAAAATGAGGTGTTACATTTAATTTAATTAGCCTAGATAACTTTGTAATGGTGAAATTTGCATACCCATACCATTTTCCATTTAATTTTGTGCCCATTTTGAGAGAATCACTCAATAAATTTACATATCAACAAACGATGCACTCTTGTGTGAAGTTAGGTTCATTTCCTACACAATTACTTATCCATTTACACATTCCCACACACTTACCCACCACCTTATCCATATACACACACATTCTGATGTATTCACCCAAGTTTATGCTTTTATTACACCTATTCATGCACCCATCCTCACACAATTGCTATCCACTTCAATTTCACCTTTCTCTGCCCCAGGTCATTTCCACGGGTGTGATCAATCTTACACCTACGGATTTGACCCCTAATTTTCTAAAATGTAGATTCAAATTCTAGACAACCATCGCTCGTTATTTTCTTGCCTTCGGCAAACTAAACACTTGTTTTGCATGATTAATTGCTACGTTCCTATATCTAAAGGTATTCAATTACATTCATTTATTATCATCGAGATCATCAAAGAAATATCATTCGCATTAAAGAAGGACCATGTTATGAACACTTCAATTGGAGCACCTAAAAAGAACCTAGTTTTGCATCACACAACTCTAGTGCATCTATATGACTAAAGTTTGTTGTTTTCGATTATTGACATGATTGTAAAGTTGGTCATTTTTTGGAGGTTGACTTAAGAGAACTTGTTCTCTATAGATTTAACAACCCTCTAAAAGTATTCTTAAATACTGTTAGTCTCCATAACATAGCATACAACAATATTTCAAGTGGAACAAGAAATAAGAGTGTACATTGTACCAACCAAAGATAAGATCTACACATGTAGAAATGATTGAGACTAGGAGACTTGACCCTAGGGCTAGAATTTGACGGTTACCCCTCCCTGTCATATACAAAATTTATGACAGTTTTATCATTTAACTACCTTTCAATTGACATTTTCAAGAAAAATAAATTGTCAAAAAAATGTGAGTGAATTTTTTTTATATTAAAAAATGTAGGTTAAAAAAAGAAGCAACAATCAATCAAATGTGTATTGCTCCTGCTATGGTCACCAGTTTTAAACTGAAGTTTTATTTGTGTAGATTATTGTAATAGCAGTCATAAAAGTATGATTTTTTAATTTGAGAGAGGAGGAGGAGGAGGAGGAGCCATAGAAACATATTGGAGCAAATTATAATCATTTAAATAGTATTTCAAAAAATAGCAAAGCAATAAGTTTCTGGCCATACCTTAAGAGTAGCTCTTGAAGTGTGAGAGAACTTTCAATTGCCACACACTCAGGTGGACTTGGCAAATTGAATAAAAATGGAGGAATTAGTAGTAATTTTTTTGATCCCTGTAAGTACTTGTAAATCAGCGCTTAATTACAATTTACAACTCTTCTTAATCTCTGTATTTGTAATTATAATTTGTATAAATTGATTTTTAAAAATAAAAAAACAATATAAAGATTTGTTTGTAATTTTTAAAATTTATTGAAGATAAACATTGTAATTTAATATATATTCAAAATAAAGTCAATAAACATTGTAAAAGAAAACATTATTTATATTTTTACAATGTAAAAAAACTTTTGCTTTGTAGTTTTTTTCTAAATTAGAAATTAGAAATAAATTACAAATTACAAAATGAATTATTCTATAGAGAAAACAAAGATTATTTTCTAAATTAATTTTTATAAATAAAAAAACAATATAAAGATTTGTTTGTAATTTTTAAAATTTATTAAAATAAACATTCTAATTTAATATATATTCAAGAGAAAGTTGATAAACATTATAAAAGAAAAAATATTTTTATTTTTATAAAAAAATGATATATATATTATATTTGCTTATAATAAAATTTTATGGTTTACTAATAATTTAAAGAGTCATATATAGGGTTATATAAAAATTTAGCAAGTCAAGGTATACGGTTCAATAAATTTTAGAGTTGTAAAATATGGTCTAAAATGGCAAAAACGGTCAAATAGACCATCAAATTCCTAGCTTGCTTGATCCCGCTTGACCCCACAGAGTTAATACAATATTTTGATTCCAAGATAAACCATAAACAAAGAGGATCAATTTTCAATTCATTCATTAAAATGATTCATTTTCGAACTTAAAACTAAATACATCTATCGTTATTACTCCACAACTAACATTAATTCAATCATGTATATGATCTTATTTGATTAGCAAAAAAAAATATTTTACTTAAGGTCTTTTATTCTTCTACAGATAGTCCCGCAACCTTAAAATTAAAAAAAAAAGCGCGTTGAATTTAATTTGTTGGGAACTTGAGAGGATGCACAGGGAAACCCCAAGGTACCTAATAGTTTAAACCGTTTTTAGAAAATATGGAGTACAACTGTGTTCCGATTTCTAAATCATACGTTGCGAGTCTTTTCGAAGAAGCAATAAAGAATTGAAACCCTTTCAGAGAAGAAAGTTTCAGACACAGTTGAATTGAGCTGCAAAATCTGTTGTGTTGTTGAGGAAGGGCATGACGGGCACGATGATGGGGACCTGTGTTGCTGCAATTGCAATGGTTTTGGTGTTAACGATAGAGTTTGGCATGGCAGCAGATAACAACAGGGTATTCAGTCCATGCTCAGATGCAACGGTGGAGAAGAAGGATGGATTTACGTTTGGTATAGCCTTCGCGGCCAAGGAATCGTTTTACATAAGCAATGTGGAGTTCTCACCCTGTGATAAGCGTTTGTTGTTGTCGTCCAAGTCATCTCAGGTGGCCGTGTTTAGGCCCAAGGTCGACCAGATTACGCTCGTCACCATCAACACTACCTCTGGCTCCTTCTCCCCGGTATTCTTCTTTCTTTCCATTAACTCAGATCTGCTCTCATTAATGGGTATTCATATCCCAGATGATTTTGCCAGAAACCCCAATTCTTAGTTTTCTAAGGAAATTCTTAAAGGCTATTTAGGCTCAATTTTTTAGGAACCGAAAACAAGGTCATGAGAATTGAGTTACTCTCGGTGGGCAATAGGTGTTTTACTCATTCTCCCGGCAATTTGATGCAGGTTAACATTGTAGGATTCTGATTTTGAGATTCCAAGGTGCAGAGCTTAAATACTATCCTGCACTTATTAAGATGACCCAGTCAGCTGGGGAGGAATTCTCCAGCAGGGAATTGTGATAGCCTGAGGATTAGTCCAAACAATTAGAGAAATCACCCTACTCCTGCAAACTTTCAAATCCCAATATTCTCACTTTTGCAGATACGGCAAGAGGGTTTGGACTATCCAATTGGGCATTGCCTGTGCTATCCTGGAATATGATGTAGGGCAACATGGTAAGGGTTAAGAATTGATATCTATCAATTAGAAAATTCCATCTTATTGTCAGATTCGTTAGTTTGTTGACTAATCTTATTGTCATGGCTATATTTATCCATTAAAATTTAAAAAGAAGGATTTTCAATTTGGCGCATTATGTCATTTTTGGCGAAGCTACACTTGTTTAATTTCCAAGGAAAATAATAATTGTTTTGGCTAATGTGTTCCAAGAAAGAGCCAAAGGCAAGTTCTAAACACAGAATGAGGGGCTTGAAGGGCCCAACGAGGAAATCAAATGGCCCATCTGTAGAACCTTCAATAGATAACATGTATTATCTCTAGGACCTTAAATCCTCGCAACCTTCAAAGATAACATGTATTATGCATCTTTGAATAGAAGGAATTATATTTGCCAGGTTGAAATTGCCTATTACTTTGATTTTGGAAAAGAAATACATTGCATAAAGGCATCAGAAGAAAATATAATGATGCTGTATACTGCAGTTGAATTTTCATCTGGCAATTGACTACAAATAACCAGTTCCACTGGGATCTCTCCCTCCTTAAAAAAGTGAAGTTTCTGAGACCAGGACATTTTGGAGACTCGGGTATGGGGATGAAACATCCTCTGCTGGCCCCCCACTGCCACCTATAGGTGGGGATGACCCTGGGACATTCATGCATATGCAGGGGATGTCTTGGGTGCGTTCCCCTTTGCAGGAGACGTTGGTGGGACTCCCTGATGTCCCTGGGATGGGTAGGGGATGCCTGGACATCCCTTAACCATACTGGGGATGCCGAGGAGTCCCCACCCCTGCCAAAGTTTCACTATGTCATGATAATGATTTTGATTTGTGTCAAATCTTTGAACGTACAAACAACATGATGGCATTTACAAATGGTTGACCATGGAAGGAAAAAGGAATATTTACATGGTATTGGAGGTTAAATAGACTATTAAAACAGCTGACATTATTTTTGTTTACTCAGATGCACATTTTCTTGTCTTAAATTTAGGAACTTGGGGATCAAATATTTTTTAATTTGTATGTCACAGACAGCTCGGGCATACTAGAGAGTGGAGGAAGCAGTGAGGGTGGGGTGGTGGTGGATGCTATCAAGTTTTCATAAATGTTTTATGAGTTTCTGCTGAGTGCGGTATGGAGTTTCTAAAAACAGAGAAGAAAATAAATAAAAAGATTCAAGAATGATGATATTCTTGTTTTCAACTGCACAGCCCTCATCATATAGACCGGTCAGATTCCCTAACTTCATTGTTAGTTCTCTGAAGAATGAAGATTTGGTCAGAAATAACGAGGATTTGGTGTTGCAGAAAACATAGGAATCACAGGGAAGACTTATATTTACCATATATATATATATATATAGTTGGTTGTGTTGGTCCTCAATGGACGAAGTGATTCAGTTGGTGGATGAGGCCTCCAGCAGTTGGTGGATGAGGCCTCCAGTTTGTGGCCTCACTGTCTTGGGCTGGACTAAAAATTCCCAAGAATCAAATATATATATAATTGAATCACTTCGTCCATTAAGGACGGAACACAACCAACTAATCCACTTTTAATCAATACATACAACTTTATTTAACTTAGAAACCATAGAAGTCCACAATGGAAGTCCAAGAGTCATCACTATATATATATATGTAACTGAATCACTTCGTCCATTAAGGACGAACACAACCAACTAATCCACTTTTAATCAATATATACAACTTTATTCAACTTAGAAATCATAGAAGTCCACAATGGAAGTCCAAGAGCAACCACTTAGAATTCCATCTTAGATGTCACTTTGAGGATCTTTGAGGATTTGAGCTTGGGTCTCCACAATGAGAATCCAATGCTTTCACCAATTGAGCTCAACCCCTTTGACACACACGCGCACACACGCACACATGCACGGGGACTATGGACCAAATTTGGGGGTGGCAACTAGCAGTGCAAGAATAATTTATATAGTTGTACATACATACATAATTATATAAATGTAAGTATGTATATATATAATTATGTATGTATGTATAACTACATATATATAATTATGTATGTATGGACCAAATTTGGGGGTGGCAACTAGCAGTGCAAGAATAATATATACATAATTATATACATACATACATACATACTTACATTTATATAATTATGTATGTATCTATAACTATATATTATTCTTGCACTGCTAGTTGCCACCCCAAATTTGGTCCATAGTCCCCTTGCCCTTGAAACCCATCCCCAATGCCCCCCTGTTCCCTCACTTCAAAACTCCATGGAACACATAGTAATACATATATCCATGACAACTGAACTATGTGCTCTTATCATAGTCAGGATGGAGTTCATCGAGTTAGATGTTTTTCCATTATTTTAGCTAATGAGTATCATCTTCCCTTTTTCTTGCTTAAGAAATAAGAACCAGTAATGGTGAGTAGATTGTTGAGACATGGAACAGCTAGGACTCGAACCTAGGACCTTCCATTCGCTGCTGGAGTTCTCTACCACTGAGCTACTAGCCCCTCTTGGACCAGTCCATCATCGGTCCGGGTGTGGCTTATTTCCACAACACCAACACGCCCCTTAAGCCACACCTCTCGTGTGCTTGGGGCTCCTAGCCTGGGCCTGGCTCTAATACCAGATATTCAGGATCTCCCTAAACTTGTTCCTGCTTCTCCTGATAATGCTGCTACACCTATTTTAGGTCGTGATTCACTTGCTCTTCGGCCTAAATGGTGGGCCAAAACGAGTAATCTTCATGATAATGAACTAGTCGAGGGTAGATCTGCTCAGAAGAAGAGCAAATCGCAAAATACTGCCAATTTTGCCCTCATGGCCAATCTTCACAATATCGCAGAGCCTCAAACATATTCTGAGGCTAAAGGTGTACCTGAATGGGAAAAGGCTATGGATGTCGAGCATCACAGCCTGCTGAAGAACAATACCTGGGTCCTTGCTGATCTTCCACCTGGGAAGAAGCCCATTGGGTGCAAATGGGTGTACAAAGTCAAGTACAAGGCCGATGGGACTCTTGACAAATATAAGGCCCGGTTGGTTGCCAAAGGATTCTCCCAACAAGAAGGCATTGACTATGAGGAGACCTTTGCCCCTATAGCCAAAATGAGTAGCATTCGGCTTCTCCTTGCTATGGCTGCCCAGTTTGGATGGAAAGTCGATCAAATGGACGTCAAGAGTGCCTTCCTCAATGGAGATTTGCAGGAAGAAGTCTACATGACGCAACCTCCTGGCTTCAAGGTTGCTGGTAAAGAACATCAAGTGTGCAAATTGGTGAAAGCTCTTTATGGCCTCAAACAGGCTCCCCAGGCATGGTACATAAAAATTGATCAGTACCTCGTGGATCATGGCTCTCAGCGGAGCCCTTCTGATTCTAATCTGTATGTCCAAAAGTATGTTGATGATAGTCTCTACATTGTTGTTTATGTTGATGATCTCATTATTACTAGCAGCTCAGAGCAGTTGATTCACGACATCAAACATGATCTCAGTCAAACCTTTGACATGACAGACTTGGGCCTCCTGCATTATTGTTTTGGTATTGAGGTTTGGCAGCACCCTGACTGCATCTTCATGTCTCAGTCCAAATATGCTAGAAGTCTATTGGACAAATTCTGGATGATAGACTGCAAACCTGCTTCTACCCCCATGGAGAAAGGCCTGCAACTCTCAGCCCATTCCGACTCTCTTGTAGAGAATGAATCTGCATTCAGACAATTAGTTGACAGCCTCATTTATCTTACTGCCACTCGACCTGATCTTAGTTTTGTAGTCAGCTACATCTCTCGCTTCATGGCTGCTCCGAAAACTGCCCATTGGGTTGCAGTAAAACGTGTGTTGAGATATGTGCATGGCACTTCAGACTTTGGCATTCTGTATGGCAGGTGCAAAGATCCTTAGCTGCTTGGTTTTACCGATTTGGATTGGGCAGGTTCTGTTGATGACAGGAAGTCTACCTCTGGATATGTTTTCAGTCTAGGCACAGGTGCAGTCACTTGGACCAACAAGAAGCAACAGGTCGTTGTTCTCTCCTCAACAGAAGTTGAATATAGGGGTGCTGCTAAAGCAGCCTGTGAGGCAGTTTGGCTTCGTAGGATGCTTTCAAAAATGCAAATACCTCCCGCAGGGCCTTCACCCTTGTATTGTGACAATCAAGGGGTGCTGAAACTTGCAAAGAATCCCGTCTTCCATGAGCGAACAAAACATGTTGATCTCTCTTGTCATTTCATTCGCCAGCTAGTTGACAACGGATCTGTTGTGTTGCAGTATGTTTCTACAAAGGATCAGACTGCCGATATTCTCACTAAGTCTTTGGGCCTAGGTAAGTTTGTCAAATTTTGGGGGCATCTTGGTGTAGTTGACCAATTGACCATTAAGGGAGGGTATTAAGCTAAATATAGTATTAATGGTCCATCTCTTTGCTTTCTTAGCAGTTTTGCTTTATACAGTTGTTTTGTCTTTTCTTAGTTCTTGTAAATTCTATATAAGAGCATTTGCTCTTCTCTGTAAATTATTCATTCTATAATATATCATTCAAATATTCTGATAACACCAACATAGATATGGACAGGCTAACATTCATTTAGAGTATAATTAGAGCATACATTAGACTTGAGTTTCTCTTCTTTAGTAAATCATCATATTCTACAATGAGAATATCATAGCTCAATTCGAAGATGTTAGTTCCTCTCCTATTTCTTGGTCTTACATTTTGCACAAGATTATGCATGGGCTGTAATTCCAAATCTCTGGCAAATGTATTCTTTGCCCAGGTTTGAGTTTATTGTTTTCCTCTCTCTATTGCAACCTTCTATTGGCCATGAAGGTTGACTCCTACCTTTGATACCACTCTTTTTGAGTAGGTCTCGATCCCTTCTATTGCAACCTTTTGTGGGCCATCAAGTTTGATTTCTATCTTTGGGTACCCCTCATGGAGAATGGATACTTTGCACGTTTGCTTCCCATTACTTGTCTCTTACTTGTAGGGGTTTTCAGAATCATAGTTTGCAAACTCTTCGAGTACTCTCGAGATTTTTAGCTCTGCGAGTACTCACAAGGTTTACTCTCCGAGTTTTTTTGCCGAGTATTTGGAAAATCTCGCCGAGTTTTTGGTGAGTACTCACTGAGAATCACCAAAAACTCGACGAGTTTTTCCAAATACTTTGTTGCAAAGACGGTTGCCGTTGCACCAAAAGATCGACCTATTAATGCCTGATACAACTTCCAGAGTTAATGAGTCCACGGGAGGTGGTTAAGCCTTGTCACGAACCAACCCATGACCTAAGCTCTGATACCAATTGTTGCAAAGACGGTTGCTGTTGTACCAAAAGATCAACCTGTTAATGCCCGATACAACCGCTAGAGTTAATGAATCCATGAGAGGCGGTTAAGCCTTGTCACGAACCCAAGCGCTATGTTGCACAACACAAGGAGACCAAGGGCGCACACCTTGCAACATACTTGACTTGTTGCGTTAGCAATACATCAAAATCATGGAAAAAAACACTTCAAAACTTTCTTTTTTTGGTGTTATAAGCATTGTTTTTTGCCTTCTTAAAAAATTATGAAAATGGTGTGCACCATGAAGGTCTGTGTGGTTTTGAAGGTCTTCATTTGGGCACTGCCTCTCGACCCCACTGGGGGCGTTGCCCCCAAACCCCCAACCAAACTCATTTGGTACATTTTCTAGCTGTATTTTGCATAAAATTTATGTTTTTTCAAAAATTTAAGTTTTTTTTAAGTTGCCGAGTTTTGCTGAGTTTTTGTCGAGTTTTTGCCGAGTACTTTCCTAGTCCGAGTTTTCGAACTATGTACAGAATAGTAGGCGTTGATGCGGCTTTCAACATGCCACTAGTGAGAGTGGGATTGTAAGCACACTCTGCTTGAAAGAAGATTATTCAATCTTCCCAAGGCTTGGATATTGTTTATAAGCAGTCATTTCCTGGGTTTCTCGAGCATGTGAAATGTTTTGTTTGTCACAAGGGCTACAATATTCTGATTAACTAACCAGTATCCTAGTTTACCAATGGTTTGAGTTCTCTTGAAAGCTTATTAATTTCTAGAACAGCCAGAAGCTCAAAATGACATTACTAATCATTACTAATCTACCAATAGCTTCAAAAAAATATCAAAAGTTTAGAGGGTTAGGGAGAAAGAATCTTGTTTCTCAGAGAATCACAAACTATCTTGCCACATACACTTATTCATTGATTGAAAAGAAACCAAACCAGCATTCACTAGGATACCACAATGAAATCAAGTTCAGTGGAAAAAAAGAAGTTCAAATTTCAGATTAGACAAAGAATAATCCAGTTTATTAAATGACCACAGATGTGCGTACAATTCAGTTATACTAGATTAACTTCCTTTTCTCGATCAGAAATCAAAACAATAAGTCAATCTTATTTACTCACAATACTATGCCAATGAATAATATGTGTCAAAAATAGATATTAATTCAGCAATTCAAGTAAGAAAACATGTGATCAAAGGTCAGATTAAACTCACAAGATGCTAGTAACGTGTAGTCTCCTTGTAATTCCTTGATAAAAAATAACAGTATAACAAAAGGTGTTTATATAAGTTTTTGGACCCCAATTCTTAGATCCATGGCACCTAAAATAAACTATCTAAAAAGTTAAAAATAAGTATCTTAAAAAAAACTAACTGAATCTGTTTCTCATATAGCCAGAATTAATGGTAGAAATTCAAGAGTAAATCTGATAATTATCCAGTTTTCCTTTGAAAACTGAATACCATCTCCTAATTATAATTGATTGACACATGGTCTCATCCCGGTCCATCCATTAATTTCCTTGGTTTTTGCTTGTCTGCGATAGTCTGGGATAATCCTCATGCTTCATAGAATAAGACTTGTTATTCTTAGATAAACTTAATATCTTAAAACAACTAACTATAGTCTATAGCATATTTCTAATATAGCCAGAATCAGTAGTAGAAATTCTAGACTAAATCTGATAATTATCTGGTTCTCCCTTGAAATCTGCACACGATGCATCTCCTTATTATAATTGACCAACACACAGCCTCATCCTGGTCTGTCCGTTAATTCCCCTGGTTTTTGCATGTTTGTGATAGTCTGAGATGATCTTCATGCATCCTGGATTGGATTTGTTATTTGTGGATAAACTTAAGCCACTGAATCTCTCTCTTCTTTGTAACCACTTGTGACCATCTATTTTGGTCTTGTGCAATTTGCCACGTTTGGAGCACCAAAGAAATTCCTCCATGCAACTTCCTGTTTAAATCTTTATTGCTTCCTGTGTGTTCTTTTATCTTGCATGACAAGAACAACCAAGATTAGACTCTAAAAATTATAAAAAAAAAATATCAAATTACCTAGACTGATCATCTATTTTTTCTTGGTGTTGCTAGTAATGTGTAGTTTGCACCCAACGTCGACCATGAACCTCCAAGCTTGTCCACTGATATTGTGGGCAAAAAACACAAATCCTAAGCCCTTTGATTACAGGGTCAACGTGTTGAAAAACTAGGAGGCATCGACAACTGTTATTACTTTGGGAGAAATCTATGATTATGGCACCCTCTTAAAACCATGAGACCCCCATTAAATCCATCTTTGGATATGCATATGTAAACCGGAGACTACCACTTATCACACATCAGGAGGGATGCCATCTAATCCACACTTATCACACATTTCGAAACTCCTGAGGATCCCATGGATATGCTTCACTTAAAATTTGGATGCAATTCAAGAATTAACCACAGCCTAAATAATATCGAGCCTGTCAAACTCTTGAAGCAACTCAGATAAAAAATGGCCTTTATGTGGTGGAACATAAATCAAGATCCTATCCTTATATCTACTGGAAAACATAACTTCTGGATTCCACCATGTCTTTATCGGGGGTTATTCTTTATGCCACATGCCTCAATCTAATGTTGTTATTCTTTATGATATTTATGTTGTTATCTAATGTTAAGTGCTCTATAGGAGCTAATATTGGTCCCATTTGTACTTAGCTGCTCGTAATGAGCCATATTTGTAAACGTTACCCAATATTAAAAATAAATAAATAAAATTGCATCTGGGTGAAGCTTGCAGCAAGAATGAACTAAAATCTCAGTTTTATTGTGCAAGATGAATCCAGATGCGAGGTTTTTATTAAATCAGGTAAATAAACTGTAGGATCCTCCTTCCTCTAACTTTAATCTCTTGACACATAAAATCTTGGATCCATATGGATAAATCTCAGTTGATCTCCTGTTCCACCTGTCTTCATCTTGAAGCAAGTTACCACCAGATAGCTTTAGAATTCAAATCCAGATGTTAAACACCTTTTAGAAAATTGTTTTAATTGAGATCACAAATGGGATTACCTTGCAGCAAAAATGACTTACAATTTCCTTTTTGTTTTGCAAGATGAATCTGAATGCAAACTGGATTATAAAATTGGATAGAAAACCTGTGGAGTTTGCCTTTTAACTTTAATCCCTTGGAGCTTTAAAACTTGTGTTCACATGGCTTGATCTTGGATGATCTCTATATGCCAGATGTAAGGGTCTTACAGTCTTCTCATTTTCAACTTATCTAGATTTTAAAATATTCCATATCAACCTTGATAACTACTGGTAAACGTTTGATGTGACCTTCAATTCCTCATGGAAACAATGTGTCACACTCTCGCTATGCCCAGATTACAAAATTATTAAACTCCGATGTAAACCTAAATTGGGTCCACTTTCTCCTTGGTGCACAAAAGATTTATTTTTTCTTTTGCCCTGCAACGTGTAATCTGATGCAAACCTGATTATGAACCCGAAGTATAAAATCTTGAATCCAGTTTATCCTCAGAGTTAAAAATTTACACTTTGGCATTTACTTGTGCAAGGTAGTCTGGATGCAAACCTTCTTTATATCCTGACAAATAAAAAATTTCAGATTCAGACTTGATATCTTTGACTTACGAGTTCGGCAAATATTAAACCAATGAAACCCAGGTGAATGACGTGGCATGATCTTGCACTATCCTCTCTACCAATTGTCGTAATTTCACATCACCTGGATTTCAACAGGATAAAACTCTTTCGAAAGCATATTGGGTCCATTTTAGCCTCAAAGCACTAAATACTTTGGCTTTCCTTGTTTCAATGCAATATCTAATCGGTTGTGAACTTGATTATGAACCTAGATGTATACAATCTTGCATCCAGTTTGAACTCGAGCTCAAAATTCACTTTTTGGCAATCTTTCTGTGCAAGGTGAATCCTGATGCAAACCTTCTTTAAATCCTAGTGAATAAATTCTTTGGGTCTGAATTTTCATTCCTTTGCCTATGACCCCTCCGGATATTAAACAAACAAAACCTGGGTGATCAATGTGGCACAATCCATCACTATTTTCTTTTCTAGGTGTTTTAAGCTTGGCACACCTGGATTCCAAACTGATTGAAACCTGATATAAATCCAAATACCTCAGAGGCAACCAAGAGAAAATATAAGATTTGGGGTGTGATGAAGTTTTTCGGATGCGATCTGGATTATAAAACCTGATATAAATATTCCTTGGGTCCAATTTTGATGCTTTTGATTATACTTCCTGGATGACCAAGACCGTGAAACGTCCTGGAATGATCTCACATCTGCACTAAACACGTCAATGGTCCTTTGAGTGATTGATTTCAAAACCACTTCAACTGGATTTCATATAAATCTCGGCTCCACTTCACCCTTGGACCTCAAAAGGAAACATTTGGCAGATTTTTCCTTCAAGGAAACTTTGGATGCAATTTTATTATAAACCCCAGATATATAATCATGTCGGGTTTGGAACGTTCAATCCTATGTTTCACCTAGATTTTGAACATGAAGTCTTGGTGCAAAAAACTGTTGTTCACCACAAAACCTGTAACATTTGAGTTAAAACACAGGTTAAACCCATATTTTGTATTCAATGAAATTTACCTGATTAATTCCTTAGAGATAACACTGTAACTTAGGGATGTAATCTGAAATAAAACCTCATTTATTCTACACAATTTTTTTTTTCTCGGGAACAATTGGCAAACCAAAAGATAAAGATTTTTTCAATTTATCGGGAAACAATTGGGTTAGGGTTAGAGAAAAATCAGAAAAAGTCACCACAGAAATCAGAAAAAAACCTAGAAACCTTAAATATTTTTTGGACCAAAACATTGATTTTTTTTTTTGGTAAAAGATTATGGAAAATTGCGATTTAATCATGACTGGCAACTTTTCCAGATTTTATCACGATAAAATTATATTTAGTTGTCAAAGACATGTTGCTTAAAATCACAATTTTTGGTTTGAAAAAATCAAGAGTAGTTCCGCGTGGCAATTAAATCGCGACTTCTGCAACTATGATTTGTTCCACCATATCATTTTTTTATGTTCATATTCTGAATGGCGAGTGACCAAAGGGAGCCTAAATAGATCTGAGACAAGAAATGCTTAATTCTGTAGTTACTTATTATGATTGGTTTGACTGCTGTTTGGTTTAAACTTTAAAAATTTAATATGTTGCCTGTTACCTGTAGTTTATCACATGACAAATTTGGACTTCTGCACCTTATATTTTCACAGTTAAAATACACAACACAATTATTTGTTAAAATCACGATTTTTGTTTTGAAAAAATCAAGAGCAGTTCCGGGTGGCAATTAAATCGCGACTTCTGCAACTATGATTTGTTCCACCATATCATTTTTTTATGTTCATATTCTGAATGGTGAGTGACCCAAAGTGAGCCTAAATATATTGGAGACAAAAATTGCTCAATTCTGTAGTTAGTTATTAGATTGGTTTGGCTGCTGTTTGGTTTAAACTTCAAAAATTTAATATGTTGCCCGTTACCTGTAGTTTATCGCATGACAAATTTGGACTTTTGCACCTTATATTTTGAAATTTTCACAGTTCAAATACACAACACAATTATTTGTTTCTTGGTACAAAAGATTTGCAGGGCTTATGGTGTGTGCTGGTGTCTTCCACTGCATAGTTGGTTTTTGAGCTTCACATATGCCTTTTCCTTGATAATTTAAAGGTATGTTACTGGTTTGTCAGGGGGCATGCCCGGATTCAGGTCTGAATCGTACCCAGTTCGGGTCTGGGTCCAGTAAGTGAGGGGATTCGGCCAAGGTGTGTTCAGAAGGCTGTGGGTTCCTCCAGGACGAACCTGTGATGAATCCGGCAGATTCCAGCCCAGAAAAATGTTTTTTTTTTTAGTTTTTAATTTTTCTTTTAATTTGTGACAAGCTGTTATTGACGGTAGAGTAACAACTCATGCAAGCTCTGTCACTGGGAAAGACAAAAACGGGAGCTATGGGGGAGATAATAAGTGTGACAGAGAATATAATCTGGCAAATCTTTCTACAGCGGTATATGGAAAATCTGTGTTTTGTATGGTGTAGTCTGGATTGTGAATAACCAGATAATATAGAAGAGTGCAGTCTGGATTGTGAATAATGATGGTAGGGGATTATGGTGTGTGCTGGTGTCTTCCACTGCATAGTTGGTTTTTGAGCTTCACGTATGCCTTTTCCTTGATAATTTAAAGCTATGTTACTGGTTTGTCAGGGGGCATGCCCGGATCCAGGTCTGATTCATACCCAGTTCGGGTCTGGGTCCAGTATGTGAGGGGATTCGGCCAAGGTGTGGTCAGAAGGCTGTGGGTTCATCCAGGACGAACCTGTGATGAATCAGGCAGAAGCTGGCAGATTCCAGCCCAGAAAAATGTATTTCTTTTTTAGTTTTTAATTTGTGACAAGCTGTTATTAACGGTAGAGGAACAACTCATGCAAGCTCTTTCGCTGGGAAAGACAAAAACGGGAGCTATGGGGGAGATAATAAGTGCGACAGAGAATATAATCTGGCACAGCTTTCTACAGCGGTATATGGGAAATCTGTGTTTTGTATGGTGTAGTCTGGATTGTGAATAACCAGATATATAGAAGAGTGTAGTCTGGATTGTGAATAATGATGGTAGGGGCTTCCACCAACTACCAGCTGCTTGCTACCATTGCTCCAATCTAGAATGAATTTCATCGAAGTTACTCCAGTATGGAGGAAAGGCCCACTGAGTTAGTTATCTTTGAGTGAGGCTGCTACCCTGATGATATAGAAGAGTAGTATTAATCTGTATACCGCTGTAAATAGATTAATCCCATATTAATTTTTAAAATTAATAATATATTAATATTTATTAATATAAACTTTATTTATAATTTATTGTTAAATTATGTATTAATTTTAAAATATTGTAAATGGTTCATAAATATTTCTGTACATTAAAAAATATTAAGAAATATGTATGTTACCTCTAATATTTTTGTTATTAGGCAGCAAATATGTATATATAATTATATTTATGATTTTGTATGTATTTTTGTATGGACAAACCCAAAATGAACCCAACCCCCAAGTTTTTTTGACTGAATTCGTGAACCAAACCAGCAAACTGGAATTGGAACCTGAATCAGGATTGGTAACTTAGATTTAAAGGAATGATATTATATGTGTATGTTTGAAAACGTGGTGGAATCTTTACAGTCCTGTTAAGGCCACCTGACAAAATTTGACTATACTTCATTCAAAGTTTTACTTTAAATATTTTATTATTTTACAAAAAGAGAGTTTTTTGCAAGTAAAAGGTCACCATTCATTGTAGAAACTTCTTTCTTGCGAATTTTAGCTGCTCATTGTACCCTTTTTTTTATTAAAGGTGTAAGTTTTAATAGTCAATTTCTTTCTTTTTCTTAGATCTTTATTGCCTTAACTGTCTTGTTTATGTATTGATTTTAGTTTTAGTTTTATTGAATTTTTCTCTTTGGAATCTTTGTACTAATATTTGTATATAGAGTCTCTGGCCTTGATAACCTCCGATTGCTCTCAACTCACTTGTAGTAGGCACTTACATTGACACTGTCCCAGTGTTTTATCTTCTATATTATAATCTTGGGAAATTTCTTTTATCGCCATGTGAAAATACTTTCTAGCATGCTTTTTCCTTGACAGGCAAGAAGATATACTATAGATAGCATATACCGTTTTGTTCTACAAACCATCCGTGTTTGTATTGTTATGTGTATTTCATTAATAACAACCATAAAAACCTACTCAGATGACCACTCCTTTTCCAAAATCTCCTTAGGTAACCATCATTTAACAAAATCTTAAGTTTTGTAATTCATGTTTATGTATATACTCAAATCATCCTCAAGTACAAGAATTTGATTTGTTGTGAATGGAGATGCAGGAACAATATGGAGGGTATATGGTAGCATTTGCTGGACTTAAATATGCAGCAAGGTCTATTCCACGTTTTGTTGCCGACTCAAATTACATAATTACAAGCTTTACATTGGTATGTAAATTTATCTATTACAGCCAGATATTGTAATTCTGTCTTTACTAAGGGAAAATTTAATATCTGTGCAATTTACTTTATCAGGCACTTGAGTTCAACAAAGGGAGACTGGAAAATTTATACTGGAAAGCAGACAACTGTGATTCTTGCAGTGGAAATTCATCATTTGTCTGTTATAAGAAGCAAGCTTGTGCAATTAAACTTTCTAGTTGCAAAAACAAGGGAGGTTCAGTTGATTGCAGCCTTGGCATACAAGTAGCTTTTTCAGGCACAGATAAGCATGATGCAGTGTTGAATTCCTGGTATGAAGTAAGCAATTTGAGGCAATATTCTTTGTATGGTTTGTATTCAAATCTGAAAAGTTCCCTTACAAGTCAGTACAACAATTTCTTCTAAGTTTTTTGAAGGCAATATTCTTTGTATACATTGTATTTAAATCTTGTAAAGTTCCCTTACAAGTTCAGGACAAGTAGTTCTTTTAAGATTTTAAAAGCTGTTGATGACTCTGCATTCATTGTTGAAAATAAAGTATAGAAGCTCTAAGTGCTTTGTCCAAGTAGAACAAGTCATATATTGTTCACTCAAATGCACCCATAGATGACTAGCTGATCATTGGAGAAGTGCAACATTCTATTCATGCTTCCTTTAATTATCTAGTTTGAAGGTTTGTTCTGTTTTCACTGGTTTGGTTTTTCGATGATATTATTTACAACACCAAAAGCCATTATTATGGAGTTAAACGCAGGACATAACTGTATACAACTTGCAGGTCTATTTTGTGATTTATATGTTGTTTAGATAGGATGTGTTGTGCTCATTCCAGTCTGGCTAATATCCCTAGGAAGAATAAGTATGCATTGGTCCTCAATGCTATCTTTGGGCTTGGTTTCAAGGACTTAGTTCTCTGCTAGTGAAGATAATAGCTTAACTGTTTATACATGTTATATATTGTTTCCAACTTGAATTGATTCTGTGTATTTTGAAAGAATCTTTAGACATTTTTATTTTTGAAGCCCTAATTTAGATGAACCAGTAATTCCTCAAAAATTATAATGCCTTAATGATTGAATTTGCTGCTTCATCCTATATGTTAATTTGTCTGATGCGTTTCACAGCAGCATTACCTTTCACAAAGATTTTTCCCACAAGGTTGACTCTCAACTATGGTGTCTCAGAAGAAAGTTACTCAGTAAACCACTTTATGTTTGTTTTATCAAACTTGAACGGATCATAAGAACCTTCAATAGGTTACATTTATTAATCATTTTTCAATAGAAGAATCATATTTGCCAGATTGAAATTAATTACTGTGTTCTATGTTATTTTTTGATAAAACTTTGATTTTGGAAAAAAAATCATTTCAAATGAGAGGAATCATAAGATGTTGTATATTGCTGTTTAATTTTTACCTAGCAATTGATTACAAATAGCACATATCCTGGACAACTGAACTATGGGCTCCATTATTGGGTAACTAAAATTTCTCTCGTTTTAAGTTTTCCTGAATTGTACACCATCCGCATAGGGATCATAAGTTTTGTTATAAGTCACACAACCATCAAAAATAAAAAAAAATAGATTAAAGACCAAATAAAATATAATTTACACTCTACATAATTTAGTAGGTTGATACCTAAAAAAATTAGAAAAAAATGAGAGAAAGGGTATGGAGAAGAGAAATCATTCAAACTAATTACAACCAAAGGTATCATAGGTCAGAGCCAACAATATACTCCACAAAATAAACAGTAATAGCGTAGCCCAAAGCTATTTAAAATGATGCTAATTCAATAAGATTTCTTAAGCCTTAAATTTAAATCTAGCATCCGAGGCTATTAAATTTAAATCAAATTTATGATATTGTCATGTCCCTTTCTGGGGCAGATTCTGCCTTTGCTCATCTAGCGGTGTTTCTTACACCCTATATTTAATTAAATATAAACATATTAAAATAATAAATTATAATATTAATATTAATAAGTTCCTTTATTTGGGGCCGACCCCATTTTGAATGTTTAGGTGCCAACTCACTTTAGAGAGTTTTCATACCGACCTGCCTTGCCAATTCAAATATGAAACAGGTATAAAAGAGTGGAATCTCCATGTTGAAGGGGATCCGATTTATGAATATCTGATTTTGGAATTATGACATTGCTGCTTGCAATTTCACATGCTTGAGACGGAAACCTCAAGAGTGTACCATCATGGGTTAGACGAAAACCTGGCTTGTGATTTGTTTGGAACCTATTTCACACAGGAATCGGCACTGAGATTAATCATTTCATTTCATGTTTGAGGCGGAATCAATATCCTAGACCAGTCGCACATCAGGAAAGGGCGCGACTTACACTAAACCATTCCGTTCACATTAGATCATTGTTGGGCGCATAAGGAAGAGAGCGTTTTGGTATCTGAAGAAGGAGACACCCAGCAAGTTTCATACGCAGATTTCGGGTTTGGACGGCCTACAGAGGCATCATCCAGGCCTCAATCATATTTCCAGTCGCTAGCGCATACTAGTGACATCCAGGACCACGAATTTGGGTAGGCGTTTGAGTAGGACTTCATCATTTCCGGCGCAAACTTGCCTAGCCCAAGTTCATTCGTTATTGATAAGGTTGCAATCAAAATTAGCTAATCATTTATAAGTCGATGAATTCTGAGTAATTAGCAGCTGTATCATTTTCGAGCTTCTGGTTCAAATAATGCTCATCGCTTCTGTCTACACTGTGAGGGCAATATACAGGATTGGTTTTTGGATCTGAATATTAATAGTTGAGTTTATCTTTATATTTATATGGTGAGAAGGTGTTTGCATTTATCAGATCCATAAAGTGTATGCAACAATATGAATATCATTATTTTCTGTGCTAATCTGTTTCCTTGAAAATTCAATGTGTTGACTATCTGGAGAAGTCTGTTGTGAATTGATGTGTTTCCTTGATGTTTTATAACACATATTCAGTGCAAAAACCCTAGATTAGAATTTCATCTGCCCTAGAACATGACAATGGTGTCAGAGCCTTTGATCTTGCCAGCTTGCAGGGTAAGGCTACCATCTTGAATGCATTTCAGTCAAAAAGACTTGAAGGTCTATGAAAGGAAGAGGACATGGATCTTATTCAAGAGTTATTGTACAAACTCGAGGCCCCCAAAATTGTTGACCAAATGCGAAAGTTTGTGTTCCCTTTGATGTGTACTTGGAGGTACTCGGGTACCAATACCCCGACAAAAGAGGTCTATATGAATACATAAGAAAAATGATTAAGGAGGACATCAAGGAGTAGGATCCAAAAGAGTCATTAATGACAACAGAAGAGAAGTCAGAATTAGGATCACAAGAAGTTGCTAAACCCAAGGAAGAAGTGTTCAAGATGTGTCAGTAATTGCAAATGACGTCCAAGAAACATCCCTCCAATTTTCAGGTATGGAAGTAATTGAACAATGAAATAATGATTTGCAATGTAGGGAAATGATTGGACCATGTGATGATGACATGCAAGATATTAGTTGTGTTGTTGTAAAGAATGATTCGACTAAGATGGACCCCCATGAGGAGGAATTGCAAGGTTATAAAAAAACTCCATAATGATACACATCGACTACACGGAGGTTGACCAAGAAACATTCGAACTCTTTTGTTCCAAGATCGATGAGCTCGTTGATGGGTTAGTTTGTAGTCATGAGGAGACTTATGGTTTGCACATGATGGGCCTAGGAGAGGCTAATAGGGACACTGCAGGACAATGGATGTATTCACTAAGTTGTCACCTAACCTCACTTGAAGACCAAACGGAGATAGTCACCTGGGAGTATTTGATGCTAGATGATGGTAAGCAAGATAGAGGTCGTTTTGATATTTGAGGTTTCATAACTAAGCATGGTGCGGTGTTTTTGGACCCAAGCTACATACATAATGAGATATTCCACGATGGCCTTACTACTCCTTGCATCATGAAGACATGTCCACCTACTATCGTATGGAAAGGACACAAGGTATGTGAAGCTTCTTTGGATCTAGGGAGAACCAAAAAAAATTGGGCATGTAATGGCTACATCCTATTGAAGAATTAATTATGGAAACCAAGGAATTACCCTTAGGAAAGATTCTTCATTATGACAATGTTTGGTTTGTCTTGGATGTACTCAATGTCACTCTCCTAGGGTGGCTACCAAAGAGAATAATTGTTGAACACCAAGATGACAGATTTTAGATTGATGGTGACTTAATTGGACACAACCAACATGTGTTGAGAGCACTTGAGGATCATCCCCATCACGCGTGGAAGTCATACATCGAGGAAAGCAACATGAAGGGGGTACACAAGGAAGGAGAGTTGATTTTCGAAAGGAAACAACTCGACAAGCAGCCACACCCTGAGAAGTTTGTGAATGCCTAAGGAATGTGCTAATTTGATACCCCATAAGGTAGCGGTAGCTTGTGTTTCATTGTTGCTCTTTGTACCCAAACCTCTAGTGTAGGCAACAATAAAGTTTCCCATATGTGATCTTATGATACCTCCACCACTAGCTAACCCTAGATTTCCCTTAGAAGCACCATCAAAGTCCAACATAACCCAATCAACTGGGGGAGGTTTCATATGCATGTGAGCCTAGATGTTCTTTTTGCTCAAATCTACATTATTAAGGTCCTTATTAATTCCCCAAGTCTTAGCAAGTGAAGAAGGAAAGGCATCCAACTTCTTCATTTTGGAATTAGCCACATTTTTAGCAACGAGTTTGGAGAAGGAAAAGAAAACATCTTCAAAACTTTTCATAGAATCACAAAAATGTGATTATTCCTTTCTTTCTAGATTCCCCAAACAAGATGAGGAGGCACCTGCCCCCATAATTCCTTAACATATGAGAATAGGGAAAATACCATCTATCAACAAAGCCAATCATAGTGTTGTGCATGACCCAATAAATCTCAAATTGTTGAAAAGTCTTCTCCCAAATTTGCTTGAAGAACTCCTAATGGAAAAAATATGATCCACGATCTCTTCTTCCTTGTGGCATAAAACACACTTGTTAGAAATTTGAAACCCAAACCTTTGTAAATTATCCAGGGTAAGGATTTTATTATGGGTAGCAGTCCACAAGAAAAAGTTAATTTTAGGTAGCAATTTCTGATTCCAAATCTTCTTCAAAAAAGAATCCATATGAGGGGGTTCTAAAAGAAAGTCATAATCAAAGTTGATAGTGAAACTACCCATGGCATCCTAAGCCCAAAAGGTTTCATCTTCATTGGGGAAGATTGGGAGCCTAAAAGCAACAAGCCTCCTTTGCAAGTCAACAACAATATTATCAAGGCCTCCTTGATTTTTACTACAGTCTTGAATGTTTTTCCATTGACTTGTTAAACTTTCTTTGTGAATATAACATGTGGTGAGGGAACAAAAGTGATTGGTTGAAGTTTCATGGAGGAAGCCAAAACTATGACGAGAAATTAAGGGTTGCACTTCCACCCAACAATCCTACCAAAACCTAGTTTTCATCCCATTGCCAATTCTCCACTTGATCCCTTTCTATAAGAGGCTTTTGGATTTGATCACATTATTCCAAATAATGAACCCTTTAGGAATGTTAACATTGGGTATGGAGGTGTTCACCTTTTCTCTTCTCAAATATTTTGATTTCATGATAGTGATCCAATCTTTGTTATCTTTCAATAACTCCCATCCAATTTTAGCTAGCAAAGCCTTATTATTCAGATGAATCTTCCTAAGGCCTAGACCCTCCTAAATTTTTGGTTTGTAGACCTTATCCTAGCTAACCAAGGACATCCTCCTTTTTTCTTCTACCCATGTCCAAAGAAATCTCCTTTGAATTTGTTCAAAAAATTCAGCAAGGTATTTGGGTATCTTAAACAAGGAAAAGAAGTAGATCGAGATACCTTGAAGAGAAGCTTTTAGTAGTTGAAATTTCCTATCTTAACTCTAGAGTTTCCCCTTCTAGCTAGCTAACTTTGTATACATTGTTTCAAGTACATTATTCCTGTACATAGGGTGAACATTTTTAACAGTTAACATTAATCCAAGATAGGTAGCTAGAAGTTGAGCACAAATACAACCAAGAATAGATATGATTTTCTGTTGTAAAACTTTCTCAGTATAAAAGAAGTACACATTACTTTTCCATAATTTATGTACTAACTTGAAATAGCAGCACAATCTTCTAAAAGGTGTTTCTAGTTTTTGGCTTCAATAATGGCGGACTTTCCAAGAATAGTGTCATCGACAAACTGATGGATAGAAGAGGGATCGAAAGAAGAAGCATCTTTGATACCCTTAAGAGAGCCACTCCTGATAATTTTCACGATGTTTCTGCCAAGCACTTTAGCCACTAGAATAAAGAGATAAGGAGATAAAGGGCCTCCTTGTCGCAACCCTCTTCCACTAATAGAGAAACCTCTCAGAGTTTTGTTGGTCATCATAGGAAACTTGGGAGTAGTGAATCATTCCAACAACCTTCTCCTGGAACCCAAACTTCCTAAGGACTTTGAAAAGGAAATCCCACGAAACCCTATCATAGGCTTTAGAAATGTCAAGCTTCAACACCATACCTTGTTTTTGGATCCTTTCCATAGAATGTATGATCTCATGAGTGGAGATTGCAGCATCTAGAATTTTTCGACTAGGAACAAAACCCTTATCGTTATTGGATATCATCTTAGCAAGAAAGGGTTGAATTTTGAAAACTAAAAGTTTATAGAACACCTTATAAATAGTGTTACAAAGACTAATGGGACAAAAGTCTACCAGAGCTTTAAATGTGTTAACCCTACTTCTTGCCCCATACTTATGAGTAATATTTGAAAATGGAAGAATTGCTAGTCAGATCCATTATTCCTATTCATATTGAATTTCAAGCCAACCTAGATTTTACCCCTGTAAACCTTGGATTTTACTACAACTATGCACAACTCACAACTAGAGCTTTGAAGGGATGACCACTCGCTGGAATGCAAGTAGGTATAGCTTCATCATTTCTTAGAAGTTAATTTTTAACCTCTAGTTATATTTTCTTGAAAGTCTCTGACTTATGCTTTTCCTTTGATTTAGCTAAGTAACATTATCACAAGTTTTAGATATGGATGTAGCCCTATAGTTTGTGTGGCTGTCTTTGTACCATGCTAGTTAAGCTTGACCCTTTCCTAGTGCCAAACAAATCTTTGCTAAAAAATCCCTAGAAATGTATTTTGAAGCCTTATAAATTTGTTTAAAAATCCCTTTCCCCTCTCAGTTTTTTGAGAATTGGTAGCCTACTTGCCCATATATACTTCAAATTCTATTTGTTTGTATAAAATCATATAATGGTTTGGTTTGGTATAAATCAACAAAATATTACATACTAACCATATTGCAACATTGGTAATGTTGGGTCCCAGAACTGTAGGCCCTTTCTTCTAGCACCTTGACCAATGATGAGATAAGGGGAACAAGATATCTCAAGCAAGGAAAAGTTACGTCAACAAAGAAAGGGTGGTCTTGGTCCAACACATAGGATTAGGGAAAATCCTCTTCTTCTTCAAGCGCTACAAAACCTAGGGGGGTTTTGCTTGAGGTCACAACAAATGGTAACAATTGGAACAAAGCATGGTAGTTAGGGACAAGCTTACTAGACCTCACTAAAAGAAGATGACAAATAAGCATTTAGGAGCACCCAAGAATAAAATCAATTCAAATCCCCAAAGATGAATCCCTTAACATTTCGTACACATCTATATCTTGCATCCACATCATCACAACCCTCTAAATATCTATTTGACACTAGCTTGCTGAAAATAGGCAATTACAAAGCAATGAACTGCAATGATGAGCAGAGCTCCTACATGCACAAACCTCTAAAGATCTATTTGACACCGACTCTCCTGAGATATAACACAACTAATAACAATGGTTTAAGGATGCATGCATGGAAGAAAGCTAAACTAAAACTAAACTACAAAATAAAGGTGATTTGCATTTGAAGGAACATGGTTGATCGTGAACTTCCAAGGCTGATGCCTTTCCATTAGGTAATAGAGTCACAGTTTACCAAGAGTAACAACATTGAAAATGAGAACAAATATGAACTATGCATTTACATACATTACATATATGACATCTAATAATAAAGCATACTTAATAATCCCTCCCCCTACAAAAATCCATATGTAACATAAAAGAGATCATTACAAAGCTTGCAATGAGTTAAAATGTTGCAACATTTATCAAATCTAATGTTACATTCATACCAGTAAATGTGGCAAAGGGAGACACATAGTTGCAACTATGCATTCCCTTGAAGATCTATAAATGGTCAAGGAGACATTCTATTACAAACATCATTTACAATAGGAATCTCCTTGTGATTTAGAAAATGTGCTTCTCAAACAGATTAGATTGGCGACAATTGAAACCCTAGATGATCTTCAACACTTCTAGGTGCATGGAAATTGGTTCAGCGACCAACCCTTTGAATGAGATGAGAACTTGTATTTATAGCCAATAAAAAATCATGCCCTAGTACATCAGCAGGAATTCGATGCACGACTAGAGGTTCAAACTCAACCACCACATTGAAAACAAGTAGAGAGAAATTTCGCAAGATCCACCTTGAGTCATGTGCAAATGGACTGGAAGATGCAAAAATGAGATTCTTTCTCAAAATGGACAATTACAGAAGACAAATTGACCATTAATGTTGATCCTGGAGGTTGTTGGCATGTTCCAGAGTTTTCTAGAGAAGACAAGAAAATGAGGGGGTACAAGATATGGGAAAAGGATGTGGGTGGAGAAGGTCTTGTAGGATGGTGGAGTTCTATGGAGAAATGATACAAAACTAGATGTAAGAAGTGGACATGATAATATGAGAAGACGAGTGACATCCAGTAGGATGTTAGGTTCCCACAAAGTGGATGAAGGGAGCAAATTAGGCATGTGGAAGAAATGCGAGAGAATGTTGCAAGATTGGATATGAAGTGTGCGAGGGACATCCTATAGCATATCGGGCTTTTGCAAAGTGAAAACTGAGTGAAATGGAAGCATATAAAGGATTGAAAAGGAATGCAGAGATTTGGTGCAGAAGTAGATATGCACCACAGGGAAAAGATATCCTGCAGGAGGTCAGAGACATAAGAAAATAAGTTTTGTGGTTTGGGGGGGGGGGAAGTAGGATATGCCATGTGGCAATGGGTGATTGGTTAAAAAAGTGGAAGGAAATGAACGAAGGAATGGAACTTTGGCAGAGAAGGATATCCAGAGGGATATGTGGCAACATATCGTGCATCATAGTTTTGGATGTAAGACCCACTAAAGAAACTATGATCTGAAGGGCTCACGTGATGCAACAGGAATGCGCCACGTGGCAGGAAGTGGTTGGCAGAAAGAAATGAAAGGAAAAAGAGTTTTGCGGGGAACCCATCTAGAAGTCAATGTGGAAAAACAAAGGGGAACAAGATATGCAACATTTGGTTCAAACTCCACATCCATATAGAAGGAAGAACTCCATAGAAGTGATGGTGGAAGGAAAGGTGGAAAAAGTTGGAGGAACAAGATCTGGATGAGTGATGAAGAGTGGGATGTTCGGTAGCACGACATGATTCTACAAGTGGATCATGGAAGGAATGAAGGGAAAATGAGTTTGTGGAGATCACAAGAGGAACAAGATGCGTGAAAGTGAAGGAACACCAGATATGCAGCATCCAGGTGAAACTCCACATCTAACAAGAGGTCAGAAGTCCACAAAAATAAGTTTTGTAGGGAAAGAGGGAACTACAAGATGTGGTTGGGATTTTGCAAAAGGCAAAGTTGGAGGAAATGCAAAGAAAGTGGAATTTGTAGAGGTTGCAAGAGGAACAGGATGCGGGGAAATGAAGAAGAACTGAATATGAAACATCTGATTCAAAATCTGCATCTGGGAGCAAGGTGAAAACCAATAAAACACAAAAAGCATCAGAAAAAGACAAGAAACCCCCAATCTTAGAATTTTCTTGGATTTTCAAACATGGTAACGCATGATGAAGACATGGGAGAAGAAAAGGACCACTCCAAGGTAAAAAATTGACAAAGGTAGAACCAATTGAAGGCTTTTCAGATCAATTATCAATTATGGGCTATATAAGACAACTACAACACAGGGGCACTGAACTTAGGATTTTTCAAGTTTTTAGCCCTGTGAAACTAGGCTCCAACAGGTAACACCTTGTGTTGTCTTAGTATCTTTGTTGAACAACAAGTGTTAACCTACTGAGCAACAATATTTAGTTGTGTAGCAAGTAAAGACTTGTGTAACAACAAAATCTCTAGAAACTTGGCTAATAAAGAACTTGGTATGTATATATCCAAGTTGATGAAGGTACATTGGGTTAATGTGCTAGTTAAGATCAATGCTTTCCTTGTGCCAAATAACTTACTAGCTAAACAAACTTAGAAATTTGTTTGCAAATCCCTATAAATTCTTTTGAAAACCCTCTTTGCCACATGGTTTTTTTATGAGATGGTAGCCTACCTGCATACGTATACTTCAATATCTATTTGTTTATAAAATTATATGATGGTCTAGTCTGATATGAGTCAACATAAAATTAATTACCAACCATTCTATTTGGATGTGAGTAACAACTATATTTCTCATATGCATAAGTAGGATCACTTTGTGCACCAACTAGGATTTTCTTCCACATGGAAATATACCTTGATTGAGGTCTTTCACTTAATTGGAGAGAAACTGATCTATCAATCTTAACCAAGACTCAATTTTGGATCACCTTAATGGTCCAAATGTCTTTTCTAATTCAATTTTTTGAAGCGAATTCCTTGAAGAAGGTACACTCCTCCCAACATATCCCCCATGACATGAGAGATTTTTGACAATTTTGGGATTTTGGAGGTGTCAGGTCCCAAAAACGTAGGTTTTAAACCCTAAGAGGTTGCCAAGCTCTCTTAACACTTTTAACTAATGACACGGGGTAAATGTGGCTAAAACCCCCTTCACTTCAGGTTCTGCCAAACCTAGGTGGGTATACCCTAATGATTGGTGCAGACTTGATTGACCTTCACAATGGCAAATGGGTGTGAAGTAGATGTAAAGTTTTAAAAATATTCCTAAGGCTAATGTGTAAGCTTTCAAATGTGTGTATAAGGTTGTGGGGTATAAAAGGATTGTTATAAAAGGTTTATGACCAGTGCCTAATGCTATTGGGTAATGGGGTCAAGATTTATATGGTTTGCAAATCTACTTGGCTTAACTCTGAATATTTGGCACTTTTTAATTACTTACACCTTATGTAAACATGCAAGATTGTTGGTTGTCAGACTCTTCTTTAAGATCCAGTTAATACTTTCCCAGTTACTATGGCTATTGGAAAGGGTTTAATTCTATTTTGAAGGAAACCAACTAAACTGATTTTGCTTAAAGAATTTTAACTCAAGGCAGAGCAATAAATATAAATCACTTAGAAGGACTTAAATCAACTTCTGATAGAAACCAATCAAAATATACCCCACAGAGACAACAAATGTGCCTTGATAAATCAAATGATTTAAATAAGTGGGAAAAATCAGAATGGAGACAGTCAGGCAACTCTTAAAATTGAATATTAACAAAATATCAGAACACCACAAGCATATCCACAAATGAAATCATTCTTGCCCAATATAGTATTAAAATATCATGAAAGTTTTTGTATCTTACTTCTGAAATATAACTGAAAAATATTATAGTATATAATGATTGTTCTGCCGATGATCCTTCTTTCTGCCTTGGTTTCCCTTATATATATGTGAAGGAAACAAGCTTCAGGTCGAAACAATATGACTGTTCATGGATTGCACATTTTCACATAACTAGAACATAATTAAGAAATAGATAATATGGGCATAGAAATTTGACCCAAGCCTAGATAGGTTAATCATTGTAAAGCACCTGTAATTGTTGGTTTGGCAAAATCTTCCCTCCAATATTGTAGTATTTGATGAAATGTGCTTCGCCTGTTCTCATTGCTGGAAGCAATACATCCATCGATAAAATGTCATTCTCATTTTATCTGACCCCTTCATGATATGCATATACAGTTAAGCTCTTCGTTTTGTTGAAAATTCCTTTGTATCAACTTTTGCATTTGTTTTTTGTATATTTTATACATTCGGAACATACATACAAATGCGGACTCCGTCGGGTTTATGAAACGAATTGAAATTATCTTCGGGTCCGGATCTGCATATATCCGGTTGTATTACCTTTTGTATATCGTATACATACACTTTCAAACATGTAGCCGCAATCTTTATTTTGCCAATTTTAATCATTAGTTCATATCCGCCATTGCATCTTCTCTTTTTTGTATATCAAATACATGCATCTTAATAAACAACTATGAATTTCACATAAAGTTCTCAAAGTTTAATTTCCTAATTGGGCCTAGACTTGTATCTATTTGTTTGTATCACCTTTTGTATATCATATGCATATACCTTTTTGACGTGGCGATGTTGACTTTTCTATCCTTCATAATGAACAGATGCACTTTATTTTAATCTGATTTCACATCCGTAAGTGCATATCGGTCTTTTGTATATTGGATACATACATCTCAAATGGACCTTCCCTGAAGTTTATAAAATTTTAACTTTCTAATCATGTCCGGCTCTGTATGTATATTAAATACAAATGTTTATCAAAATCTATTGAATTTCATTTTTGGGTCCGCTCATGTATGTGTGTAAAAGTGTATATTATCGGCGATGTATACAAGTGATAGGGTTGTGGACTTTATACACCAATTTTGAATATTTATTGACATCCGCGGATGCATATTTGGATATACATACGTTATAACATACAAATGCGGATTTCAAACATTATGAAGCACCCCTATGAAAAGCTAACGGGTCCGGATTTGTATGCTTGTTTTGACAACTTGAGATACAAAAAGTGAGAATTAAACCCGATGAATATTATCTCCTGATGGACTTGAAAGATATTGCATACAATATGCATGCAAACTAAAATGTATATGAGATACATTTTTGACCAATGTATAGTTTGACTCTTGTTGATTTGGTCATAACCAAGGAATTTTTGGGAAATTCAAAAAGCAGCCCTGACTTATTTTCAATGGTGATGCCAAAATTTTAAGGTTCCAACAATGGCTCTGACTAGGGATGAATGGCCGTGAGGTCATTGCAAGAATTCAGAAAATATTCTCTGGAACGCAGACCAATGGTGATGGGGGAGGGTGGAAAATGGAAATCCTAACCTACTGTGCATGGAAAAAAGAAAAATTTTAAGAGAAGTATTTCAGGAATTGTCCATGCACTGGCAATTCCACTACTTCACCACTCATGTTCTGTAAGTAATAAGAATTTTCACCACATTTACAAGTGATGATAAATGGGCCCATCCATAATGCCTCAAACTTACCATGTTTTCCTTTGTCCTGTCATCTGGCATTCCACATTAGCACCATGTCATCCACCTTGAATTTCCTTTCCTTAGCCTTTTTATCAAATAAGTATTTCATCTGTAATTGCATTTTTTCATTTTGTTCTTGAGCTTGGGCCCTTATTTCATCCAGTTCAACCAATTGCTCCATTCTCTTTTCCATGGGTTCAGGAACATCTATGTCTTCTTGGAGAATAAACTTGTAAACTGGCAAGAGATTGTGCATTGGTAGCCTGGCTTGTGCACCATACACTAATTCAAACGAGGATTTTCTTGTGCTCTTCTTTACAATAACCTTGTCTGCCCACAATGCCAATCTTAGTTTTTATTCCCAGTATTTTTTGTTATTTTCTAACATCCTTTTGATTATCTTTAAGATGCTTTTATTGCTTGATTTCGCCTGTCCATTAGCTTGAGGATGATATGGGGAGGCATATGAAATTGTTATGCCATATGATTCACAAAATGTTTTGAACTCTTCTGATCTAAAATACATGCCATTGTCTGTAACGAGTCTGACTGGAACTCCAAATTTGGTGATGATATTTTCTAATAGAAAATTAACCACCACCTTGCTAGTGGCCTGTTTGGTCGGAATTGCCTCTATCCATTTCCAGAGAATTTTTGAAAAGCTTCACATTTTCTCACATATTTGTGGGTGTCGTCCTTAAAGACCTTAGGCCAGTAGTAGCCCGCTCTCATTATTTTATGGGCAGTAGTTCTTGCTGAGAAATGCCCTCCACACACACCTTCATGCATCTCTTGTAACATCTTCTCAGCTTGTGTCTTATCTAGGCACAACAACAAAACACCATCTTTGTTTTTCCAATACAAATCCCCATTCATGAAGGCATATTTTGATGCAACAAGTTTCAGAGTTCTCTTCTGATTGTCAGTCGAGCCCTGAGGACATTTCATGTTTTTGAGATAATACATTATGTTGGCATACCATGGTGTATGCTCAATGCTTGCGACAAAGTTATCTCCTTGTATGTTGCAAATTTGTGCAGCCTCCAAGTTTGATTCAACCATCAATTTGGCTAGACCTTGACCCCTAACAAGCTTGGTGATGTGAATGTCAATGTTAAATTCCTGGATTCTATTAATCCATCTGCACCTCCGTCCTGTAATTTCATTTTGGATAAAAATGTCCTTTACTGCAGCATTTGGTACATATGCTATCACATGAGCTCCAACCAAATATGGCCTAAATGCTTTTACTGCCTTTACTAGGGCATATGCTTGTTTTTCAGTAATATCATACTTCAATTCGGCCCCCTAAAGTGATTTACTGAAAAATGATATAGGTTGTTCATACCCTTTATTATTTTTCTGTAGCATTACAGTTGCCACTGTGTGAAAAGGTGCAAAAGAGAATATTAGGAATGGTTTATCAAAATCTAGGGACTTCAGTACAGGGGCCTCTTTAATAGCCTTCTTGATGGATGTAAATGCCTCAATGGCTTCTTTAGTTCAATCCACCTTCGCACCTTTCTTCAACATTTTTTAGTCTGGTTTAACAATTTCTACAAAATTTGATATGAATCTCCTGATAAAATTTATCTGTCCAAAGAAAGATTGAATAGCTTTCACATTTCTTGGAATAGGAATCTTGTCAATAGCCTCTACCCTTTCAGGATCAATCCTTACACCATGCTTTGAGACTTATGTGCCCTAACAACTTTCCTTCTGTCACAACAAAAAGGTACTTTTTTGGATTTAGAGAAATACCATATTCCAATGCCCTAATAAATATTTTCTCCAAGTGTGAACAATGATCTTAAGCCCTTTTAGAATATGTTGTAAGGTCATCCTGGTAGACTACCATTATTGTGTTGATCAAATCAGCAAAGGCTACATCCATGGCCCTTTGAAATGTTGCCCCAACATTTGTAAGACCAAATGGCATCCTAACATAAACATAGGTACCCCAAGGTGTAGTAAAAGTAGTTTTATATTGTTCAGATTCTTTAACTTTTACTTGGTTATACCCAGAGAAACCATCCATCATAGACAATAATTCACATCCGGTTACTTGTTGCAGCATTGTCTCCATATTTGGAAGAGGGTAATTATCTTTCAGTGATGAGATATTCAAGTTTTTGAAGTCTACACACAATCTTATGTCACCATTCTTTTTTCTTAGGTACCAAGTTTGATTCCCAAGAAGAATGTCTAATAGGTTTGATAATACCTCCTTCTCTAAGCTTCATAAGTTCTTCCTGCATCTTAGGTGCCAGTGTTAGATTGATGCGTCTTTGTCTTTGCCTAAATGGTTTGGCATTAGGTTTTAGTGGAATTTCATGTTGAAATAGATCTTCCCTGTATGCCTTTAGATCATCATAAGACCAGACAAACACATGTTTATATTTTCTGAGTAGGACTATAAGCATTTCTCTAATTTTTGGACTGATCCTTTTCCCAATGTAAACCTTCTAAGGGGCCATATTTGTTCCCAAATTAATTTCCTCCACATCCTTAAAATCCACTATTGCAGGTTTAAGATTACATCTGTCCTGCCCATCGAACACTCTCTCCAAGGCTACAAGGCCTTTAGGAATTTTGTTTGTCTTGAGTTGGACCACTTCTTTTCCAAAAAGAGTCTCCTTGCCATCTACCTCCTCAACAAATGCATTGAAGTCAATTTCTTGTGATTCATATTGGTCCACACAATGGAGGAACTTAATGAGGTCTTGGTCATCATTGAAAATTTGCCAGTTATAAATATTATCAGGGATTGTTGGTCTAGCCTTGAATTCTACCTTTGGTATTCTTGATAATGTAATATCATCCTTTTTCAAGGCTACATTGGCTAAGAAATTTGCCATTATTTTTTAGACCTTTTTATCCAATCTACAGAGAATGCATCGAAGAGTTCTACTGTATCCCACACAACATTCTTGTATTGCTTCAGTCTCTTTTTCTTTGACGAATATTTTGCCTTGATCTATGAGACGACTAATTCAGAGTCGCCATATACTGCTAGTAGTTTGATTCCATGTTTTAGGGCGATGTTCAAACCCAATAGCAATGCCTCATACTCAACAATGTTATTTATACACTCAAAGGATAATAAGAATTAGTATTTAAATGTCTTGCCTGTGGGTGAGATAAATACTACTCCTGCCCCATTTCCTCCTTTGCTGCAGGCTCCAAAATACATCCTCCATACACCATTTTCATTTGTTTGAGTCTCTTTTCTTATTGGTTCTGTATTTTGTAATTCAGGATGTGATTTCTCAACCCTAAAACTCCCAAGATCTACATCACAGAAACAGTTCATCTGATTTTGATCTAATTGTTCTATTATATTCTCATATCTTGGCTCTTTGTATATTTTGACGTCCTTCCCATTTACTGGTATGGTCACATATGATAGGTCTAGCTGGACATTTCCTCCTACTACAACAATCCATTGTCTGGATAACAACATACCATAGTATGGTGGAGTGTCTATTACAGTTATATCAATTCTGTAAGTAGCTTTAGGGCATGAGGCTAATTTCAGTTCTACATCTCTCATGATTCCAACAACTGGAATAGATCTATTGTCCATTGCATAACATTTACCATATGTTGTATCTACCCACAGACCTAACTCTTTCATGACTACTATTGGCATGATTTTTATGGCAACTCCAGAATCAATCATGCAATTTCTTACCAGCTTGTTATTGATCAGTAGTGTTATATAAAATGGGTCTACTTGAGAAGGATTTTTTGTTATAGCATCGCCAAGATAAATTTCAGGAGTCCTCATAACTTCTTGTCCAAGATTGTTCACCTTATTTTCTGGCCCATTTTTGTTGTGACCTTGTTGTTGATTTGGCACATTAGAAATCAACTTGAGCACTGTCCCTGTATTCATCTATTTTCATCATTTCCATTAATGGTACTGATATCTTGATTTGGGATAATGCTTGTGTTATATCAAATGAGGGAGTAGCAGTGATATGTTCTGATTTTTTTTATTGGAACCCTTTTCATCAGACTACTGCTTATTATTATCCTTCATCTTGTTTTGTTCAACCTTGGATGTTTCTTTATGTGTAATTTTCTGATTTTCTCCTTTCTTATGGTTATCCAAGGTACCCTTCTTATGATCTGGTTCTTTAATAAACAAACCTCTCGGTGTTCCTTGGTCTGCATTCATAGTCCTATTCCTCAGGTTGTAATTATTTCTGGCATGAGCTACAACAGCGATTGTAAGAGCTCTCCTTTCTTCCATAGTGGGCTTTCTTAATTGGAATTGTGGGACCATGTTAGACGCATAAGTGCTTCCTTGATTATCCTCTTCTTGATCAAAGAAAACTTCTTGTCTACCCATGTTAACATTATACTTCTGGTTGCTCACATCATATTCATACCCATCTTCTTCAAAGGATGAGTATCCTTCATCAATTGAGTGAGGTATCATTCCTAACATATTTATGGTATGATCTTCCCGATCCTGCTCATAGGATGTTTCATTTTCTTGGAATGACTGGGCTACCACACAATAATTAGGCGAATGAGGCAGGTTGCATGCAATACACCATGGGTTGCTATCCACTAAATGTGTCCCATGTTTCTTCAAGGGGTCAGGAGTATCCTTATAATTCTGCTTTTGTCTGTTATCCACAAGCCTTCCATCCTTCCAATTTGTGTTATAGGGCATATCATGCAATCTAGGCCTTTCATTTCTATAATAATTAGCTTGCCTAGTCTGATGGTTGTTAGGATTTTGTGGAATTTTGATATTTTCCCTTTTACCAAGCTTCCCAACAGCTCTTTTATTATTTTCAATACTCACAGCTGCTTTTTGAGCTTCTGCAAGAGTCATAGGATCTCTATTTCGGAGTTCATATCCAGTTTTAGGATCAAAAGCCTTTAAGTATATAGCCAAGGCCATTCTATTAGGAGGTTTCATTTCAGGAGAAATCTTGTGATATATCTTTGAAAACCTTTGGTTGAAATCCACTACTGTCTCATTGTAGTTCTTTTGAATACTTGTCAATTCATGTATGACAAAATTTGGATCAGCATGACTCCCATATTGTTTTTTAAATTGATCTTTGAAATCTTCAAAAGAACAAATCGATGCATCAGGCAAATTCTTATACCAGACCCTAGCATCTTCAACAAGATATAGCATAAATAATTTCATTTGGACATCTTCATATTGTACTTCATAATCATCCATAACTATCTCAAAATTTCTGATATGTTCTTCTGCCGAAATGGCATTATTCCCAGTAAACTTTGGAAGTGTATTTCTCAAATCTTTGTCAATGGGGTCTAGACATATTTGATATATAGACAAGTCTAGCTGTCTATATTTGTTTATGTTAAGGGGTCCTTGTAAATGTTGGTTTGGTTGGTATTGGTTATGAGGCTGATGTTGTTGTATATTATGGTGGAGGTTCATATTTGTATTTTGTTGACGGGGTGGAATATGTTGTTGGCCAAATGGTGGATGAGTATGAATCATGTGTTGGGAGACATTGTGTGTTCTTGGATTTTGTGGTGGAATGTTTTGTTGGGCATGGCTAGTATTACTTGAATTATATAGTCCTCTTGTATTATTTGAGCCACTTATGTTCTGCTGTGATCCCTGAGGATTACTTGTACGAGCATGCCCACTTTGCTGATAGGGGGATACATACTTTGAGCTAGTTGCTATGCTTCTAGACCTTATTTGTTGTAGTTCATGTTTCAACCGTTCTTCTTCTCTCAGTTTGGCTAGCTCAAGTTCCTCCTGTAATTTAAGTAGATCCTGCTGCATCTCATCCTTATTTCTGATGTCTTTTGGTGGACTATCATTGGCTTCTGTGGATATTGTTTGATCCATGAATTCATCTTGAGTTTCTCCACCCTGTTGCAATGACATTTTATATTCATATTCAGCCTGGTGTTGTATTATTTCCCTTTCAATTTGAGCCTGATATTCAAGCTCCCTTTGAGGGTCATGTCTGTACTAGTCTAGAATATCAATATTTATGTTATGACAACTCTTGGATTATAATTCCTCTGATTCATGCAGGGGAGTGAAACTGTTATGAGTTATTATAGGTTGTCCTGACGCATCTTCATGGGTATTCTGGTTATTAATGCGTTCAAACTGACTTGATACCCCAATCTTTTTAGTATGCATTTTTGAAAGTGGGGAAGGGAGCTTATCATTCAACCTCTTACCGTCTATTTTAGATCTTCTACCGTCCATATTATGTGAGACTGAAATACTTTGGTGTCTAAAATCCAATCTTTCTAATTTGATAGCCAACTTTTCATTCATACATAATATATTAAAATAGAGTCACCACCTCTGTTAGAGAGGAATGAATCTTATCTTCTGGGTCTTCCTCCACCAGTAGAGTTATGCCCTTTTCAATCCTGACTCTATTGATATGGTCTCCTACTAGGTTCCTTCATATTGTTCCCCAGTAGAGTTGCCAATTCTGTTTGGTCCCAAAAACGTAGGTTTTAAATCCTAAGAGGTTGCCAAGCTCTCTTAATGCTTTTGGCTAACGACATGGGGTGAAGGGGGTTTTAGCCACATTTACCCCGTGTCGTTAGCCAAAAGTGTTAAGAGAGCTTGGCAAACTCTTAGGGTTTAAAACCTACATTTTTGGGACCTAACAGGAGGAAAATAGGATTGAAAGGGTTTGGATAGTTTGAAGGGTAAAACAAGAAACGTCACTATGTTTGAAAGGATCATAATAGTCGCACAAAATGATTGTTCATACTAAAGAGCATCTAAGTACTTGTGCAACAACAAAAAATAGTTGCAGAAAAAAGTGAAGATTTGTCATGCACCAATTAGAGGCTATTGTAAAGCAATTGAAGTCTTCTTTTGGTGCACAACAGTCCTAAAAAAGTATGAAACCCAAACAAAAACTATGCATGCATCTAAACTATTGCATAGCAATTGAAGAATGGACAAATACTTATGAATGAATCTTGTAAATCCAAGTCTTGAGTTGCTGCACAATAACTAGAGACTTGCAAAAATAAAAGAGTTTCACAATAAATGAAGAGAAATTATAATGAAATAAATTACATAAGAGAAGAATATAATAGGAAATATGTTTCAATTACTTGATAATACTTGAGAATAATAAGCCACTTCAAGGGGTAAACCTCCAAAAGTCTCCAAGAACACAATTCATAATATGATGATAATAATCCCTCCTTTACTTCCTATATATACCATACTTATGCCATGGATGCTACTGAGGCCGACTTAAATACCTATATAAGACTATATTAATGATCATATAACTTAATTAAGAGTTATGTTAGCTACAAGTTGACTACTCATATCCCTATGCCCACTATAAGATTAAGGGTGTAGCAGTAGTTGTGCGGCAACTAAAGACTGTTGCGCAACAACCTAAGGTCTTGTAGAACTAAGTCTTTATTACCTATATAATTTCTCTTCAATTGTTGTGCAACTAAGGACTTAGATCTATAAGACCTTTAGTTTCTATGCAACATGATATGTGCAACAACAAAAGATAGTTGTGTAGCAAGCAAATATTTTTTGTGCACCAAGTAAATAATTTGGGTGGGAAGCTATGGGTTAATGTGTTTGTATCTAGGCTTGGAATTAAGGACCACACATATTGGCTTTTAGGCTTTTAATTTCTCATGTATGTGGGCTCTAAAACTAGGTGGCCCATACACCCTATGCAATGAGCACAACACTTACATAGGATTGAGGTGGTAGTCGTGGAAGTACTACCAATACTTAACCACATCAAAAGTGTCCAAGTTTAACCACTTATTAAAAACTTAACATTGTTCATTTTTTATTGTGTGTAGTAAAATACAACGAAATGGATACTTTGTCAAATGAGGATGTTTTTCGATGGATGGTGGGCCATGCTTCCATTATGTCACAAAAGCTAAAAAAAGGTACATCAATATCTATGTCTTTGCTTGATGTGTAACTCTCTTTCATTGCTACATAAGAATTTAGTTAATGTGCAACTAAATACTTTTGTTCAACAATTGAAGTCTTAGATCTACAAGACCTTTAATTGTTGCACAAAATTCTTTAGTATTTGTGAATTGAGCTCCTACTTTGGATTGTGGGCTATCATTGTATGTTTTGAGAAAAGGGTTTTAATCCTTGATAGTGATATAGATGGTTATCTAGGCCATGTAAAATATGTTGTTTCTATTGTACCTTGTATGAGTCAGGAGAGGATGTATCGAAGTCATCTTTATATAAGTTATCCTTGTTAAGTTTGATATATAAGGTCAAATCGGTACTAAGACTAATTCACCTACATTAATAATAATAGTCATGTACCATCATATGTAGTACTATGCCATTTGAATGATTTCATCATACTAGTATCTTCACTGGGCTAGAAATGTTGATTTATGTTTGGTGGTTGAGAACTCCACATCCTAGATGATGAAGGATAAATATTTCCTTGAAAATAAACTATGAAGCATTTGATTCTCAAAAACTGGGATACATAGGCAAGTCATGTTGGGTGACACTTGAGGAATAGGATTGGGCTTTGGGTTTTACTTTATGTTTACACCCTAATTTGTTGAATTACAAAATTAGGGCTCATGCTTGTAAATGTTTTGTAAACTAAAAAAATGGAATAGGAAAGTCTCTTTTACTTTACAGGTTATTATTATTGATCAATGTATATTAACATTTTATAGGTATTTTGCATGCATGGGTGCACTAAAGGTATTTTATTGTAAAGGTGAAAGAAATCTAGTGTTAAGGGTTGTGATATTACTCTTATTTATCTTCTGTGTATATTAAATTTTCTTCTTCTTTGGTCTATATGAAATACATTTTTTGGATGATGGATATGTCTAAGTTAAAACCTTTTCTATATAGGCATAGTCTTTCTCATGTGTAAGATAACATGTTTTCTCTAGACATGGAGTACAATCTTAGGATATTTTAGGGCTAAAGATGCATGGGTCTTGTAAATCTAAGTCTCTAGTTGTTACACAATAGTCTCAACAACTTTATACTTGCGCAACAACAAAAGATGATTGTGTAGCAACTGAAGACCAATTGTATAGTAACTAAAGAATATTGCATAACAACTAAAGGTCTTCACCAACTAAGTCTTCAATTTTTGCACCATAATATTTAGTTGGCAATTATCCACCCTTAACATGTTCATATGACACTAGTATTAAAGGTTACATGTATAAATTATTTTGGGCATTTAATTTGGCACATTTTGGGGATTTGAACTCAAGCACATGTATGTTTTTCACATAGGAAGTAAAGTAGGGACAACATTTTTGTATCCAACCATCCATTAGTTAGTTGGTGGATTTTAATTTGGCAGATATTTGTGTAAGTGAAATAGAAGGTGCAAGTGAAATAGAGTGGCATGTACATATTGGACAATGTGGTAGGAGCAAGGTGGCAATAGCAGCAGTATTTACAATTCTTAACTACTACAAATTGGGGTGAGGTTAACCATGTGAACCTAGTCAAATGAGGGATGGATGGTGGGTCCATGTTTCCACCATGTGACAAAACTAACAAAGGTACAATAGGTTAACGTGCTAGTTAATCTCAATCATCTTAACCTCCCCTATTTAGCACATATGGTGTACAATGTGGCAATGCAAAAAAATGGCAAGCAAAACAAATAATGCATTGTGTAGAAGAGCTTCAAGATGTGAATTTGAAGGCCATTAAAATGATCAACACAAAAAAACAAACAAATTAAATCATATCCACTATATATGATTCTATTCAATACCAAAATTATATACCAACACGATTTTCCTTACTTTTCAAATATTATAAAGGCCCCTTTTTACCCAAATCTAATATCTCACTAATTGTAATCATCTAAATGAAAATAACTTAAATGAATTGTGTCTACCATAAATATCATGTAAAGTTGCAATCAAGATTTTTCAAAAAAGCCACTTCTTATATACCAAGAGAAAAAATCTTGGGCATATGCAGAAGCGGAGGCCTACAATGAATAACAAAGAAGGGAAAATGATGTAGATTTACATATGCAAAACCTCTCTAAAAATGGATTAAATGAAAGATCTCCAAGATATATTTTCCATACATAATATGTACTACCTTTTACCTCATGTTAGTTGTTGTAGGCCTCTACTTATTCATATGGCCGACTTTTTCTTTTGGTAAATACAAATTCACTTTTAAAAAAAATTCAATGTTAGAGAATTTACTTAATCATCTTGAGTGCAACTTGAAATTATATTTATGGTAGAGGCAAGTCCTTTACTACTTTCATTTAAATGATTACGATTGATGAGATTTTGTATTTGGGTAATAAAGGGCCTTTAAGATTTGAAAAGTAAATAAAATAGTATTAGTATATAATTTTGGCATTGAATATAAGTTCATGTATAATGGACATGATTTAATTTTTCTTCCTTTTTATGCTAAGCCTTCTAATGGGCCTCACATTCACATCTTGAAGCTTTTCTACACAATGCATTATTTTTTTTTAACTTCCCATTTGGTTTTGTTTTGCCACATTGTACAACAAACATGCCAAATCAGGGAGGTCACAATAGGCAATTATGAGGAACTAATCTATATATGTACAAAGTTTGAGTTGTGTTGATAAATGAACAACCCCACCAATAGGTCCATTCTTTTTTATCAAGACTTTGCCTTTTCTCTACACAAAATGGATTGAGTTTAATCTTTAGTTGTTGCCCAAGTCTTTAGTTGCAACTAAAGTCTCTTGCATAGAAAGTGAAGATAGCTCTACATGACATTCACTTGTTGCACAACTATCTTCCATTGCTACACAATTCTTTAGTTGTTGCAAAAAAAATAGTTGTGTAACAAATCTAGCACTAAACAAATTTACTTGGGTAAGGTGTAAAATATTATTTGTGCCCTAATGGTGCAAGAGCTCCCAATTCTAGTCATTTTTTGTTATGTCATGTTTTGTTATCATGTTATATTGTTCTCCCTAAGGCTTTGAAAGCCATTTTTCATGGGTTGTAATAAGGACTTGGTCCATGTGGTCGACTTATCCAATCTAGACCTTGATATGGTCAATTTGAATGTAATTACACTTAAGAAACATGTGGTTTCTTGTGAAGGAGGTGATGTCCAATGGTTAACTGCCCTTGGATAGCAGTTGTACGGTTGGTGGAGGAGGAGAAACATCCCTCAAGCCTTCAATAGGTAGTTGAATGTAATTGCATGCCAAGAATAATGAGAATTGAAAGTTTTGGAGTGCAAAAACTGTCATTTTCTACGTTTTCCTGGAAACAGTCACTCAATACGGCTCTGTACGGACAATAAGGAGTCTGAAACTTGTGAAATGTGTTAATGCTTTGAAATACCTTTCATTTGAGTGTAGTTAGGCCTCTTGAAACTTCCTGTGTTGTTAGAATCAAATCGATTTGTGCAAACTGGTCTGAAACCCCTCAAAACTAGGGTTTTGTGGAAAAATGAGTGATTTCTCCTCTATCCTCTGAAAGGCATCAACCATTTTCAGTAGGATGGAGGGAGATAGAGTAGATTTCATGTTTTTGTTTCTTGTTAGGTTTGTACTCCTCACTCCAAGGCACTTGGCATGATTCTAACTAGTCTACATAGTGACTAGTTAGTGTGCAAAAGGTGGAAATCAGTATGGTTTCAAGGAACAGTCAAGAGATCAACCAAATGGATGATGTATTTGGTGTTTGTAGATAAAAACAGACCTGTGCAGGTGGTTGTTTGATCCTGAGCAAGTGACTATAACACATTTCCTTTGTAAAGACCCCAAATTAGGCCTATTCCCTAAAGAGAAGAGTTCACTGTCATTGGACGCCTGAAACAGAGTACGGCCCTGCAATTTGGTAGACTGTTGTATGTCCATAATCGGTATTTGAATGTGCAAAGAGACTAGTTTGTCCTTTGGAGGTTTGAGGAGTTACCCTTGGATTAGCCGATCTCAAGGGCTACAAGGGATAGGTCTCTTTAGGCACTGTCATAGTGCAGTCATACTGTAGTTTGCTGTCCACTGTCCTTGAAGGTACATAAATAGGTTATTGGGTCAGAGACCATATGTTGGTCATGCACTTGACAAATTTGGGTTGGTTGTAGTGTGAGATCCTATTGGTAGGGGTATTGGTAGTTTGGTGTTGGCCTAGAAGGTGTGTGTGTTTGTTGGTTGGGTTGAGTAGAGACTCCCCAAAAGAGAGTTGAGTAGTCTATGTGGGTGGACATCAGGGTGTGGTCCCAGACTAGGTCAGTCTCTTGAATAGCCTTGTATAGGCTTGTGTTACAAAGTGTTTGGAAGTTCTTGTGAAGGAAACCTTGAAGTCTAGGTTCATTGTGTGAATAAAACCAAACAACCCCAATATCTCTGCATCACCTAATGGCCGATTTTACTTCCAAAGATTTCAATGCTACAACTGAAGCTCTTTTCAAATTTTGCATCAATTCCCCAACCTCTAAGTAGACACACAATCAAGAAAACCTCTATATAAATAAAATAATTAAACAAGGACTAAAATTCAACTAAACATAAACAAAGTTCAATCACTTTCTTAGAGAAATTAACATAAATTTTGCATCCCTACTGTCTATATTTGTTTTTGATAAGATAAGCGGCTAAACAAGGGAGATGAACCCTATTACAGTAAGCCCAAAAAGGGGCAAAAAATGAGGCCACAAGGGCAGAAGAATAGGGGAAAAAGCCAAGAGAACTTGATCCCAGAAACAATAGACTAGGAACAACAGACCGACAACATAGGCACAATAGCCTAGCTGGAGAACTACAAGGATCTACACAACACTAGATCCTGGTCTAGACACCCTAACACCCTTGCCACAAGAGGGCAAGGGACCTTTCTTCCTATGCTAGAACATTGTCCAGGAGGGCTCAGAACTAGGAGCAACAACATGAGGAGAGGGGGGAGCCTCCCCTGAATCCACAAGTAAAGAGGGCTCACGGTGAACCCCAAAAGACACCAATGAAGCCGCATGAAGGGAAGTCGAGCCCGAAGAGGGTAAAACCGAAGTAGAAGAGTCAGGAATAGAAGAAGCAGGCTTACGTGAAACAAGAGGAGTTGACAAATGAATAGCTAAGTGGTCCGAAGAGTCTAGAGAATGAGAGGGAGCCGCAACAGCAACCGACTCCACGCCCTCAATAGCAGTCACAAAAGGGTCAACATCCCCAGAAGAATCATCACCCTAAGACGAACCATCATCCTTCGAAGCATTGATAGTAAGGTGATTTGGGAGGGCATCCTTCCACCAAGAAGTAGCACCTTTATGGCACAAGAGGGGACAACCAGAGGCCAGATGACCTGTAGCAAAACACCTTCTATATCTAAAAGCAATACCCTCATAATCCAATAGTTGTTTCCAGGGTCTTTCCTCTACCATCAAGACCACATCCTCGTGTAGAGGTTTAGATATGTCAATATGCACAAGAATGCGTGCTACTGTAGAGTGCCCCATGAAGGAGGTTGTAGAATCAACCTTGAGGAAACGGCTAATGGCATTGCCTATGCCCTCGTAGCAATAATCCTCCCAAAACTGGAGAGGGAGATTAGGGAGCCGGACCCAAATAGGCCTGATGTTGAGCGACTTCGTAAGGGGATTGAAGGAGAGAGTCCAGGGCTTGATGGAGAGGGAGTGCTCTCCCCACAACCAAACCCTGCCATCGAGTACTAAGTCTCTTTGCTCAGAAGAAGCAAATGTCACTATGAAGAACCCCTTGTGTAGGGAAACAATCCGATCTTACCCTCAACCAGTGGCTTCCAAGACTCCAAAACCCAATTGTGAAGATTGGGCAAGGAGGGCCAAAAACATTAAATCTGCATATCACGCCTGTGATGCGATAAAATTCTTCGTTCTCTGTAACCTCAGAACCACATACTACAATAGGTGACTCACGGGTGCAAGGGATCGGTCGGGAATTGGGTCGAGAAGAGGTCCGAGCGCCAGGGCCGACAACAACTGCAAAAAAAGTTTTCCTAGGGCCTCCCGGAGCCCGAAGCCCCATCACAGGCACACCATCTGCATTAACCTTAGTAGAACCCTCGACACCAAAGCCATAATATAAATCATTAGTTGTCCATAGTCCATGATGCTGTATGTGAATGCTTCTGGATTTGACTGTGTTACTTCTTTTTACTCAACGTTTTGGATCACGCTCAGTGATCCATCATCAGGAGAATGAGAGCAAGAGAGGAGAGCAACAAATGATAAATTGTAGGCCAAAGCACCATACATCCCTTGGCATCGGTGTCCCCTCTACCTCCCTCTTTTTATGGTGCTTTGGTCTGCAATTTATCATTTGTTGCTCTCCTCTCTTGCTCTCATTCTCTTGATGATGGATCACTGAGCGTGATCTGAAACATTGAGTAAAAAGAAGTAACACAGTCAAATCCAAAAGCATTCACATACAACATCATGGACTGTGGAAAACTAATGATTTCTATTGACACCCTTCATGGGAGGGAATTATACTTTAAATCTAAACAACTAGAGAAGCTGAGAATCAAGCTAGCTAAGAAAATTGCAGACCTAGCATTTCTAAAGAGATGTCGGGACTATGATGTTATCCTGTCCTTCATCAAAATCTACCACCATCTCTGGAACCAGAAGATGAAGCACATCTTCCACCATGCTAGTCTCTCATTGCTCAGATCAATCATCAAAGCTACCAGAGTGTATCAATTTGCTGTCTTCTAGATTGTTCTATCTGCACCTCGAATTGACATCTTCTCTTCGTCCTAACTTGTGGATACTCATTGATTGTTCTTCACAGAAGAGAGCCTCCAGTCTCAAAGACGTGTGTGTGAGAAGGCAAAAGAGGAAGTCTTCTCGTCTCATCAAAAGAAGGTCTCATGTGTTGGGGCAACGAGGAGTCCACTCTAGCACTCCTCCTTCCAGACATACTCTTAGACTAGATCTCATCGATCCTAGGAGGCATCCCCCTCCGGCATTGTCTGCTCGTTCTGATCCAACTCTCTCTGTGAGCTCGAACCAACTTCGTTCAAACCCTCCATCATTTCAACGTAGTTCACCTTACTACTCAAAGGTCTTTGATCCTTCAACAGTCAAATCCTCCTTCTTTCACCCTCTTTCCCAGGCCTCGTCTACTCAGCCACCTTTCCTTGGCCAAGGTTACCTACCTACATCAGCCTCTGCAGTTCTTCCTTCCACAGGTGGCTCATTCTTCCCTGCTAGATCTGTTCCTCCGCTCCCCTCACTGAGTCATCCTAGCACTGGCCATCGCAGACCCTCAGTCTCCTTCCATGCGACGCCATACCCCAAAGAGGCAATTTTTGCTCCTCTTGTTAGCATCTCAGCCCGTGAGACACATCTGGTTTCAGATGTGCAACCAACTCCACTTCGATCATGTGGCTTCAACATTGACCTACTCCGACAATCATCATCACTCTCAGTTATTGTCTCAGCCCTTGAGACGCCTATGGTTTTAGACGTGCAACCAACTCCACCATGATCCTATGGCTTCGATGATGACCTGCTTCGACAACCGCCATCACTCTCAGTCAACGGTCTCCTTCGCGAATCCCCAGGTGTGCTCTCTCCATCCATTGTTAAACGTCTTTCTTCTATCTACACATCTTGCATTTATGATAACTTGTCTTCTAATCCACACCACAACCCACCTCGAGCCTCTTCATGCACGTCTCCTTCCTTGTTTGACTTATCTCACAAGATGGGACACCTCTCGAGCTCAGAGCCCTCTCATCCTTTGGACAACACCCATAACAACCCACCGGTTATCTTTCCACCTGACAAATCTTCCTCACACCTCTCGAGTTCTGAGCTCTCTCATCCTTTGGACAACACCCATAACAACTCGCCGATTATCTTTCCAACTAACAAATCTTCCTCACACCTCTCAAGTTCTGAGCCCTCTCATCCTTTGGACAACACCCACAACAACCCACCAGTTATCTTTCCAACTGACAAATCTTCCTCACATGGTGCCTCGGTGCCTTGTTCCTCAACATCTACCCCCTCCACCACTTCTTGTGCCTTTCCTTTTGATTTTTCGAAACCCCCCAAAACTTCTAACCCTTCACTCTCTTCTTCGTTCCTTCCAAGCCATCCCCTCTCACCTAACTTCATTCAAGATTGGGAAAACAAATTAGTTGCTTAGAAGACACTCAAATCTTAGTCAAGGAAGATAACTTTTTTAAAAGGAAACTCCAAGAGGCTATAGAAATCGACAATCACCCCTCTAACCTCAATCGAGATGAGGGTTGGAGTCTAAGTTTCTCTTGGCACCCCTTGCTTTCCCGTCTTAGGAACCGCTCTCTTCACCCTCCCAATCTCCGTCCTACCTAGTCTTTCTCCCCTTCCTCGTGCCTTGCCCCTGCTCTCTCTCGTGTCATCCCGTGCCTCTTCTGTGAACCCAACCCCCCCTCCACGTCTTTCCTTCCCCCTATTTGCCCATTCCTAGGCATGCTTTTATTCCTCTTCTCGCCTCTCCGAGGTGACTTCTTGGTTTGTGGTCTGTGTCTCCTCCATTGGTTCTCGCCTCTAGTGATCTCGTTCTCTTTCTCCTCAGGTTCTCTCTTCCCCCCTTGGCTTTTCGTGCTTGCCCCCCTCTTCCTTCCGTCCACACACAATGTCCACACACCCACAAACTCTCCCATTCTCTCGTTATCTCCTTGTGTGGCTGTTCTTTCGACCTGTGCTCCTCCCACCCACCGGGTTGGTTGTGGCTAGGTGGTCTCGTCTTTTTCCTTTTTAGTCTCATTAATATAATTTTATTCTTTCATACTTCCCATTTAAATTCATTTATTCCCTTCTGTTTCATTTTTCTCCTTTATATTTATTTTAATGTTTGTTAGGTGCATATATACTTATATCCATACATACATACATTTTCACATACATGCATACATGCATTATATATAGGTTATGTTGCTTCTCTTAGCATTGTCTTGTTTTCGTTCTTATATATACATATTTAACCCTTTACTTTCTTTAGTCATCTTTATTCATTTATTTGTAATCTAATTTTTTGTTTTAGGTCATTTACTTATTTCTCTTCACTTTTTAATTTTCAATGTTTTATTAATTTATATTTATTGTTTTGGTTTTGTTCTTATTCGCTAGTTATCTTTATTCATTTATTTGTAATCTAATTTTATGTTTTAGGTCATTTACTAATTTCTTTTTATTTTTAATTCTCCATGTTTTATTAATTTATATATGGTCTAATTTTTTTCGTTTATATTTATATATAATTATTGCTCTTATGGTTCACATATTTTACCCTCTATATATTTTTTGTTTCTAGATATAATTTTTGCCTATATATTTATTTTGTTTATATATTGTTTTCATATATATTTATTAATATAAATGAAAACATTTTTTTCCTTCATGTATTTTTAGATATTTAATTATGTATATCGTCTTCCTCTTTAATTTTTATATATATTTATTTATAATTTATTTTTATATAGTAAGGTTTTGATATTATCTATTTTATCTTTTCTCATTTTTGTTTTTATCTCCTTAGCTAGTTGGTTTTTAGGTGGATTTTTAACTCGTGTTTTTTCAGTTTTATTCTTTTATGTTATTGTGTTCATAGAGCTCTCTGTGGCCTGTTTGTATTTTCTGTCTCCGTTATCTTCTCTTTTCTTTGTTTCTTCGGATGAGTTGGTTGTTCTCCCCTTCCCCGAATCCGTGTCCCCTCTACCTCCATCTTTTTATGGTGCTTTGGTATGCAATTTATCATTTGTTGCTCTCCTCTCTTACTCTCATTCCCCTGATGATGGATCACTGAGCGTGATCTGAAACGTTGAGTAAAAAGAAGTAACACAGTCAAATCTAGAAGCATTCACATACACCAAAGCCAAAATCAGGAGCCAGACTCGAGAGAGAAAAACCCCCGGTACCTGCGTTCACGGGGCCAAGCCCCTGCCCAAACGAAGCCGCCTCAGCACCATTCACGACCAAATCAGAAGCATCCACACCTCCAGGCCACCCCCTGACTTGGGCAAGAGCGGCGAAACCGCTGAACCCCTTTCGACGTTCATCTCGCAGCTTCCATCGCGATTCAAAAATACAGTTTCCCGCTCGCCGCTCATGGTCTCCATCGCTTCCCCTTGTTCTATCATAAAACTTCACTATCCTTTCTACCCTCTATATTTGTTTTGTGTATTTCCTATGTGCTAAATTTAGGAGGTGATAGTAGGTAGTAAATGTTAATTACAAAACACAGACACTCAAGGATTTCTCATATATGAAGTGCTAGAGTTTGAGTTTGTGTGTATTAATTTTTTTTATAAAAGCTTATCAAAATGTGCATAAAATCTTATCTAAATGTGATCTAAATTGATTTTTGTAAAAATACATATAAATTTATGTAGGAAATGAGATTTTTCTTTTGTAATTTTAGATTGTATAACAAGTCATTGCCGCACAAGTCTTTAGTTGTTGCACAACCAAAACAAGTTGTGCAGTAATTCAAGACCTAGATTTAGAAGCTTAATTAGCACATTAACCTATTGTACCTTTGTTATTTTTGTCATGTGGTGGTAGCATGAACCCTCCACCAACCACCCATTTGACTAAGTTTCTATTTCACTTTGTTTTACTTCATGGAGTCAATAGCCACTAATGTTATTTTTTTAATATAGACTAAACTCACTCTAGTTCACCACGGTTAAGCATTGTCAATACTATCTATTGTTACTTGCACAATACACCCTATTTTCTCATGGAAAATAAAGAACCCCTTTTTGAGACCATTGGCCTTCATTTCATATTCACGAGTTTGATTATGCTTTTTGTGCTGCATTTTGGTATTGTGTGGCAAGCTTGCAATGCCATGCTTGTTTTATGTTTGTTTCAAGTCTTATTTGGTCATTTTAGGACATGGTTGAACTTTGTTATACCACATTTTGGCACATTTACATATTTTTTGTTGTTGTGGTAGTGATTAACATAAGATTTGCAATACACCTAGAGTCTCTCATCTAAAGTACATTCTTGATTGATTGATTGGATGTTAAGTTTGATTCATTCAAAATAACTTTAGGTCAAGAAAGCTTCACTTATGTCATGAAGAAGTGTATCTTAGAAGAGATGTGATGCATCGACAAGGGTTTTACTTCTACAATTTGTTCTACTAACTTGGTCATTTCCTTGGTTTGATAAGGTCTATTTTGTGGTATTTAATTCTCACATAAAGCTTTCATATTAATCAATATGTTTGAGTGGGTTCATGTTGTCCACTCCATATACCATTGAACGTATACTTTCATTTAATATTGTGCCTCGAGGATTCAAGTGTCATTGCAACCATGAAGAATGACCTCAAGTTCAATGCATTAGTTTTTGTTTATTTATATGTGGATGGTTATGATATTTAATAAAAGAATTTTGATACTCTTTTCTTGGTTGTTGGATTCTATATGGTACGAGAGAGCATTGTGTGCAGGTGATTGGTGGAAATTACTGAAGTAATAGGCAACATGATGGAATATTTCAATTAATTGTGGTTGTTCAAGAAATGTGAAAGGTGTTTTAAAGCTTCAATAGATTGAAAAACTATATGACTCACTACATGATTGGATTATAGCTGAAAATGTTCAACTATGCACTTGTATAAGAATCTTGGACAAGGGAACTTACAACAAATTATATGGAAAGTGAGGAAATGCAATGCAATTACAAAGAGAAGGTCTTCTAACTTCGATTATATGCCAACTTCAAAAGTTTGAGAAAAATGCATCATTGCTTGAAGATTTATGGCATACCACAGATGATAACAAAAATCAAATACTAGTAACAAAGAAAGTTAACACAGTTAGTGGCATTGCAAATCATCTAAACATGATTAAATGTAATGTGGTTTCATAGGCAGTCACCAAACATAGATTACTTGGCAAAATCTAAATTTGAGATTTTGAGTGAAAAATCTAGTGTTGCATGACATTTGTTTATTGGGGGGATATAGTTTCACTAGGTCATACATTACATACTCAAACATGCCTCGAGATTTCATAACTTCACCAATCATGCTAGTGGTGAAATATTTTTATAGATTCATATACAATATTGATAAATAAATTTAAGGGTTATTAGTGTAAAGTTGGGTAACACACTGATTACTTTATCGATGATGTAAATTGCTGTGTAGTAGAGATATATGTTTGAAAATGCGGATTACATATGAAGATGCACTAATGGTTGTTAAAAGTAAATGATTAATAATGGACCATTTAAGCATCAAGAATGGTTATTTGAGTAGTTGACTTTGGGGAATTAGCATAAAGGGGGCCACCAAAGAAGCTCTTGCATATGGAAATGCGCCATTTAGTGAAGAGGCATATTTGTGTTTGGTTGAAAGTTAAGTTACATTGGGACCTTTTTAGGGAGGTGTGCCATAGAAGGGGACTTATTCATCAAAGCTATAAAGAAACTAGTGCTACATAAATGGAAGTGTACCTTGTGTTTCTTTGAATGCCTCGAGTTTATGCATTTTTATATTGAGATTAGGAATTTGAATTTAATTATTGTAACCACCTAGGCTATGAAAAACTTATTTAAGTTATGAGAATCGACTTTCTATTTAAGATCAGGTGATATTCTTTGTAAAGGATTGAAAACCGAACTTCATAATGCAATTTTTTAGTTTTCTTAGCTAGTTTTTTCTTGTTTCTCTTGTTTTAAAACATGAGCAATGTTGTTATGACTATATTTTTATAATTTAACTAAATTTTAAATAAATCATTTGAATTGAAAGCTACGAAGATTTATGTTCTTGAACTATGCACGTAGTTGATGATCATGGCCATGTTTCTTCAAAGTACTATTATGTTTCTAGTTGTGTGTATATTGGTTAAGCAAGATTGATTTTCTAGGAATTATATGTTCAATCAAATAATAGTTCGCGTAATTACAAAAAATACTCATTTATCTATTGCACTTTTTTATACATCTATTCGTTTGGGATTAGAATTAAGATTCGCTTGTGATTTGGTTTACAAACTGGAATCATTTTTTGTTGCAAGTACTTAGTAATTTCTAATTTTGCAATGTGATGAATATGATGAATTAGTTGACATTCTATGTTAGATCTAGAAATACCATTTTTCTATGCAATAATAATAAGGCTTTCTTTATTTCATTTAGATTCACCATAGTTCCTTGAATTGGAACAAGGAAAAACTTGATGATATAAACCTTGGACAAATTTGATTTACTTTTAGTAGAGATAGAGTACATTTGTGCCATGTCTAAGTTGGTGTGTCAAACAACACATCAACACTATCACCACTACCACCTGCTTCCTACCACACTACCCCACCCATATGTTCCATTGTATTTTGCATGCACAAATACTTACCAAATTAAATGCCACCAACTCATTAGTGAATGGCAAGATACGAATATGTAACCCCACTTTACTTCTCATATGTGAAGCGTACATGCTACGCAAGTTCGAAGCCCCATAATGAGCTCCAAAATATGCCAAATTAATTATACAACAATATTTAGTTGTGTAGCAATAAAATAAATTTTCATAACAAGCAAAGACATTATCCAACAACTAAAGACTTTTACATGGATTTTTTGAGAAATGGTAGCCTACTTGTATACTTAAAATTCTAGTTTGTTCATAGAATCATGTAATGGTATTATACAAATCAATTCAACATTACATACTATCCATATTGTGACTATACATGCTTAATTTCTATGTTGCACAACAAGTGAAGATTTGTGCAACAACAAAAGACAATTGTTATGTAACATATGATTTTATAGAGAAATATAATTTGATTTTACAACTGCTATGTAAAAGTTGATTTTGCCTAAAACTAGATTTAGCACTTAAATTTTTTTCATTGTAAAATCTTATTTTTTTTCCAATGGCTGATTTTACTTTTAATGTTAAAATTACAGTTGAAGCTCTTTTCAAATTCAATATCATGTGTTCCCAAATTTTAATTAGACACATGGTCAAGAGACCCTCCCACATAAGTAAAATTATGAAACACAAAATTCAAATGTAACTAAATATAAATAAAGTTCAATCACATCTATAAAGCTATTAACATCAACTTAGTGTTCTTGCCAACTATATATACTTGCCTTCCCTACCATGTACTTCCTTTGTACCAAATTTAAGAGGTGATAGTAGGTAGTAAAGATTAATTTCAAAATATGGGAAAACTGTGGGATTGTTCATATATAAATTCCTAGAGTTTATACTAATTTCTATAGATATGTGATTTAACTATGTTTATGTTTAGTTGTATTTTTATATATGTTTCATGATTTTACTTTTATAGGAGGATTTCTTTGATTGTGTGTTTATTTGGAGTTTGGAGAAATGGTGCAATTATTGAAAGAAGTTATAGTTACATTGGAAACAAAATTGGCCATTACAAAATAAACAAGATTTTATATTTATCCTTTGTACATTGAATAAATTGTTGTTATTCTTTTTATAAAAGTCTATCAAAATTTGCATAAAAAGTTATAGATAGGGAATATTATGATGTTATAAAGATTCATAAATACACCATTTCCTGATGTTTTTGATAGAGTAAGTTGTAAAAGAGGGTGCAGAACCCTATACAAAGTCAGGGAAACAGCAGAACAAAACAGGTCCAAACTGTTCAGAAACAGTGCACCAGCAGCACATTAACAGCCGATACAACAAACAGAAACCATAATAACAGATAAAACCAAAGTACGGGACTGACTGAAATTTTCAAGATATAGCATGGTTTGTGGTGATGATGAATGGTCCTGTGTTGATGAAATTTTTGAACATGCATCAACATAGGCATTTTTTTTTTTCTTCTTTCACTTGCCTGACTTCAATTAGTCATCTGTATGGACAACTCCTTTGACAGTCTCTGCGCATCTGGCTAATCCATTTCAAAGAATTCATCCGCTCACTAATTGTGTGATTTCATGCCCTCAAGATACTCCAGAGCCTTCTTGAATAATGGGCCCGTACTCCTACAAGACAAATATTAACTGGATTTGGACTCAACAAGTAAAATTTGAAGCAACAGATAGCATTACCAGAGTTGAAATTGGTATTGTCGGGCCCACGTCACAATTTCATTCGTACTGACCACTGGATTTAGCTTTAACTGTAGTCTTAACTGTTTTGTCTGCCATTTGAATTGATTGACGCCACCAACTACAATACTACCTATTATCGCTAGATTTTACATCCTCCATATTAGCTACGTCCACCAGTGAAATGTAATGATACTTCGTAATAATTGCCATTCAGATACTGCACATTAATTTATTTCCCTCCTGCATACTTTATCGTTTATTCCAATGTACCAATTTCTTTGTTTTGTCTTATTTGTCGATTGAGATGGAGTATGAAGTATCTATTCCACTAAAGTTGGTCAAGACAAATTCTAGTTTGTCTTATTTATACATATTTTATCGTGTATTCCAATGTACCAATTTCTTTGTTTTGTCTTATTTGTCAATTGAGATGAGATGGAGTATGAAGTATCTATTCCACTAAAGTTGGTCAGAGCATCGGGTTATAGTCTATAGTCTCTGGCATCCGGTCTATATTATATAGTCATAGTCTCCGGCAAGACAAATTCTAGTTTGTCTTATTTATTGATTGAAACACATCAGTTGAGGAGTATGAAGTATCTATTCCACTTTGTTGACACATCAATTGAGGAGTATTAAGTATCTATTCTATTTTGTCTTATTTACCGATTGAGACACATCAGTTGAGGAGTATGAAGGATCTATTCCACCAAAGTTGATCAAGACAAATACTAGTTTCATGCCTTTTTATCGCACCTCCAAAGGATTGGAAACGGATAATTTTATAGTCTATGATGTTGGGCAACCTGATTTTGGGTCTACGGGGGGCTTATAACATATGAGACTACCTCATACTCCCAATATGCAAGATTTGAACCTTAAAACATGCTTATACACCAATTGTACTCAACCAATTAAACTACAATGCTTTAATAATACAAATTCTGAAATATATTTCATCCTCCTTTTATTGTAAATTTGCTTTCTTTTTAGATTTATCTTTTTTCTATTCTTTATTTTGTTTTTGTCTTTTTACTTTTTATTTATTTATTTATTTAGATGAATGATTGTTTATTTACTTTGTCTTTTTTACTTTTAAATTAGTTTTTTTTACCTTCTTTATAAATGAATATTAACATTTATTCTTTCCCAAAATTTTATAAAGAAATAAATCAAACACAATTATACTTTTAGGAATTAGATAGCAAGAAGATGAAATATAAACTAGTAAATAGGAAGAACTCAACAAGTAGAGAGACTAAACAAAATGGTTGGGGTGTTGGAGAACTTGAAAACTATAAATTATAATACAATTTTTCTTTGGAAACACAATAGCTTGTGTTAAAGAAAGATTTAGGGAGACCAAATATAGGAGTAAAATCAAGCATAAAAAATTTCAAAGGCTCTCGAGTTTCATGCAAACTTGGGTGTGTTGGGGCTAGAAGGCCTCAACATTACCCTTATCTTTTTCTATTTTCATTGTTTTTTAAGATAGTTTTTAAGTGAGTTGTAGTTTTTGATTAGAGGGGTAAAACAAGGTTTGAAGGATCTTGTAAACCCAAAACAATAGGCAAAACGTCAGTGAGAGCATAATTGACCCACAACAAAAACAAAGACAGGTTAAGGATCTAAAAACCTTTTACAAAACTGCAACCAAGTAGCTTCCAAACAAAATAGACCTAGGAAAGCCACCTACACAACCCTAGGCGTCGTCCTATGATTCTGAGCACCTATGACTCGGGTATGGGAAACACACATGTTTTGGAAGTCCTCTCTTCCCCCTTTGAATGATCTTCCAAGAGATATCGTCCTCCATAGACTCGGAGTGAGGGAAACGAGCGCTAGCTTCTGTTGAATCCTGAGCTCTCGCATGAACTAAGAGAGGAGCTAAATGTGGCACTGAAGCCTCCAACAAAGTAGGAATTGCAAACCCAACAACCAACATCAAGAGGTCCACATGAGGAGTAGCAGCCATTATTGGTCCATGAGCCGATGACCCTTCTAGAGAGTTTTCAGAAGTCATGGCCACCCTAGAGGGAACCAATTCAGTAGGGGCCTCCGAGGTCTCATCGTCCTCCTTATCAAAGTTGTCGATAGTCAAATGGTCATGGAGGGCATTCCTCCACCAAGTTGCCATATCCTTCATCCGGTGAGGATTTAAGTAAGTTGTAGTTAATGCCTATTTTAAATGTGTGATAAATGCTATTCATTGTATATTTTTGTTTTACAATTTTTTGATAAAGTACTCATTATGAAGAGAATACAAGAATCATCATCTATATTTGTATCATTTGAGTGATTGAAATAATTACTTTCCATATTGACAACTTGTTTTACTTTAACATGCATCCTCATAGTGTGTTAGGAAAATCAGGAATGCCTATAAAAGACAAAAAAAATTATATTCTTGGTAGTCTATCATAGAACACCCTCAAATCAAAATATGACAAAAACCTCTCAACTAAATAGTTTTTTCTATTTGTGTATCTCCCATCATCTTTCCAAATAATTGTACTTCCACATGCAACAAACTTCACCTATGTTTTAATATAATAATTATATTCCAAGACATACTTAACATGAAGACATTCATCCTTTGTTTGCCATCTTATCACTAATTTTTATCATATTGTCTATCCAACATTCTGGATGCACATTTTATTTTATTTATTAATTAATTGAAATTTAGACCATAACATGATTTTGAATTTTAATTAATTAATAAATACACTCAAATGTGCATCCAAAATTCTAGATGGATGTTGCCTATTTTTCTCTCCATCTATGATTTGTTTTTCATAAAGTTCACTAACATGCTTTTCTATGGTGTCAAATTTTAGCTATAACTTCTTGTCCCTACCATATTTCAACTACAAATATTACACCTAGAGTCTATGGAAGGTTCATCTTTGTTTTCATTCTCCATCGATTCAATGAATGGGTACTTTGATACCCAATTAATCTAGACATTCCTTGACAAATCCCACTCACACCCCATTTTTTATTTGGATTTTCTTTTCCCCTTCCATGTAGGATGTCCATTTTTCTAATCATGTCTTGAGGTGGTTTGATTAATATTATTATTCCCGCTACCCTAGGATTCCTCTATAACATCATCTCTAGCATTGTCATGCACCTCATTGCAATCTTCCTCTAAGGTATTCCCTCTTTTGTCAATAGATGGTTGAAATCCTAATGTTGTAAGTCAATATGCTAATGCTAGACCACACACATTGCCAAAATACAACATTATGTTTCTACATTTGATGAGAACCTTTTACCACTTCTGAGAAATTAACTACTACTCGACATCTCTCACAAACTGAAAACTACAAAAGAAATGTCATTATGTTTAAGGTCACCATCAAAGACTCAAAACTAACAATTTTAATATCATTCATAACAATGAATTACTAAATAGACAAAATCAACTTGAAATAAATCAGAGATTCTTGGGGCCCAGATGTATCACTACTCAGTATCATCTGTAACAATAAAACCAAATAGATAGATTAATAGGAGGAATCTTATATTCATATAATAATAAAGAAATTATCACTTGTCCCTCTCTAAGTCGTTAATTCCTATAGTTGTCTATGGCTCACTAAAAACTAAATTTCAGGTAGGAAGTAGGCATTGGGCATAGAAGAAACTAGAGAAAGGAGTCCAAAACATAATTCTCCAAAGCATGTAACTTGATTCAAGAATCAAATCAATTTGTATTAAGAGCAAAACAAAATATGTAAAGAATAATTCAAAGTTTTAGTCTTATTTATACAAATTCAAATATAGTGAAACTTGTCAAATTGTAAAAAGGTAGCAAATCTTACATGATTGTAAAATCGCTGATGTAAATGTTAGGCAATCAAGACCATGATCTAAAATATGAGTGGTGATTTTAAGACAATTATGGCCCCAATGGTAGTATGGAGTTATAATGGTATTGGCAAAAATGGTCCTCACACAAGGTGAAATTTTAATGGTATTGGCAAATATGTTAGTTAATTAAATCATGCCTCCATAATTCTAGGCAATTCCTCATTAAAAATGTGTAGTCTACTATAGAAAAAATATTATAATACAAATGCTTCATAAATAACTTGGTGATGATTTAACACCCATTGGACCAACAAATCGTAAATTCCTAGCGATTTGGTCCCCTAGCCATTTCATTATATATGCCAAAATTGAATTGGCTGATACAAACTGTTTGTCAATTGGTGAAGTTTTTCTACTAAAAAATCATTGGAGCCCAATAAGTTTCCTATGATCTTCAGGTGAGAAATATAGAGGAAAAATGCATGTCACCAAGTAATTGGCAATGTCAGCAAACCATGGATTTCTAGTAAAAAAGAGTGCAAACAAATGCTCATCTATAAAAGCATAATCAAGTAGTATTTGTTTAGTAGTGTTTGGTAACCTAGATAAAAAGTCTGCAACCACATTCTCATGACTAGCCTTATCAAGTATAACAATGTCAAATTCTTGCAATAATAACATCCATCTAATAACCCTACCATTCACAACCAATTTATTTATTAGAAAATGAGTGAAAGAATGATTAGTATGAAAAAATATTTGATATCCTATTATATAATGAAATTTTTTATTAATAACATATACAACATCTAAGAATTTCTTTTCAATGATAGTATAGTTCAATTTATCACTAGTAAAGTTTGTTTGTTTGTTTGTTTGTTTGTTTTTTTTTTTCTATAATAAATTTCATATAAACTCTCACCTTCCTTTTGTCCTAATACAACACTCACGGATGTATCTAAAGCATGTGTATAGATATGAAAATGAAACACCCAATTTGGTCCATGTAAAATAGGTGCACAGTTATAAGCTTCTCCTTTATTGTTTCAAAGGCTTGTTGACACACTTCTATCCAATTAAATTCTATGTCTATACCTAACAAAACAAAGAGTGGTGAGGCTATTTTATTGAAATTTTGAATAAACCTTTGATAATAATCTATATTTCCTAGATAACTTTGAATATTTTCTATCATTCTATAGTAAGAATATCCTTAATATAACTTGCACTTTTGGAGAAATATAATGTCGTAATACAATTTGTTCAATCATTGAAATATGATCATTTTCATAACTAAGGGAAGCTTAGTTTCTTCACACTATTGAAGTATCATTTTGAGATTGTCCTTTGCTTCTTCACAAGTATTACCATACATTGTAAAATCATTCATGTAGACTTCAAAACAATCATGAATTAATTAAAAAAATGCTCAAAATATTTCTTTGAAAGGCTACATGATCATTACACAAACAAAAAAAATAATATTATAAGCAAATGTTACCCAAAGATAAATGAAAGTTGTCTTATCCTAATCTTTGAGAGAATTTAGAAATTGATTGTATCCATTGAATCTATCCAAGAAAGAGAAAAACTTCTTTCTTGCAAATGTATCGAGTACATGGTCAATAAAAATCAAACGGAAATGACCTTTTCATGCATCATTATTGAGAGCTTTGTAATCAAAAAGTTATGCCAGTTTCCTTCTTTCTTAGGAACAATCAAAAGTGGTGAGACCCACTAACATCAAAGATAGGGTAAATGAAACCCACATTAAGTAACTTTTACAACTCATTTTTAATAATTTCTCTAAAGATATGATTCATCCTTCATTGTGATTGTATAACTAATCTACTTTCATCATTAATATAAATATGGTGTTCATACAAGTATTGAGATGGATACCACACATATCTTGGTATTTCCATGCAAAGATAGCTTTATATTTTTGCAACATAGACAACAAACTACCAATTGGGTCAATTTAAATTGTGGATTCACATTAAGTGTCTTACTAGGTACAATCACCATTGTTTGTTATTTGGATGGTATGGATAGTTCCATAGGTAGTGTTTGAGATGTGGATGCTATAGAAAAATTAGACATTGTTTGGAATTATGATGCAATGGATGACTCTATAGAAAAAATAGGCTATATGAATAATAATGCAGTAGTAGTTGGTGAAAAATTATAAAATTTTGTAAGGACCCTAAATCACCAATCAAAAGAAAAATTTCAAATGGACCTTGGTCATCTATACAAGAATTAAAAAATAATATTTGTAGGATATCATTAAGAGAATATACATTTTAAAGACGATTTGAAATAATGGTGTCCTTAGAATATTCCTGTAAAACAAGACTTTGATATAGTTAAAACTATCTATAAGCATACAAAAGTGAACACACAAAAGAGAAAATTAACTATAAAACCTACTCTATTCACAATCATAAACTACTTCAAGATTAGACAAAGGAAACCATGAACAAAAGATGAAAACTAACACAAATGTTCTCACCAAGGCCTCCTTGATACACCGAGCATGTGGTGGATTTGTCCAAAAGAGAGATTTGGGAAGATTTTGGATGTCTAAGTGCTCAAAGTGATAGCATAAATTTGCATTCAAGAGTTGTGTCCAAATGGCTTGCATGAGGCTCAATTTATAGGTTTTGGGGGGAGGACACGGAGGGCTAGGATCAATTTGGAAGATCAAGGCCTCTCATTTCTTGAGAGGCTTGGAGGCATGAGAAGCCTCCAAATTTCAAGCAATGGATGGTGGTCAAAGAGGCTCCGAAGATTCAAGGGGAATCAAGGGTTGAGATTGTACATGGGAGAAAGTGGATGGTGCGGACTAAAAAGTTATTTCTTGGAGTGTAGTGCAAATCTTGTACATGCCTCCAAGTACCCCTCATGTACATGTTGAATGATAAGTGTACCTATTTGGGGACTTGGACACATAATGCCTTGATTAATCATACTTAGGCATGTGAAAATGATTAATGATGGTAAGTGATGTGATCTAGTTGACTTAATCAAAAGTACACAAAATGGTGAATTAAATAATGTCATATCCCCTATAATTACATTATATTATACATTATGATTCACATGTATTCAAGTATACACTTTGTATATCAAAATGGGTATTTTGCAATTTACATATACTCATATGATGTATACAAGTATTCATATTGTGAGAATAATTGTTATACTTCCCAATCAAATATATGTGCGTGTGTGAGAGAGAGAGAATACATATATTATTATAATTCAATATATAAAATAAGATTATATATATATTAAAATATAACTATATATGTTCATTATATATGTTCATTGATCGGGCCTCTTAAGAGACACCGATCTCATATAAGAAAAAAGACAAAATAAATAAAACAAGGGAAGACTTTAAGGAGACGTCATTACCAAGGCAGGGGATGCCTTTAAAAAGGTAATCTCTATGTCTTTTGAATAAAGGAAACTTTTCATTCAGTTTAAAAGGGATCGGTCCCTCCTCCCAAAGTAAGCAAAGAGATCAAGCGATCAATAAGCAAGGAATCCGAGCATTAATAATTAGATCAGAAACTCCAGTCTGCAGGAAAAAAACAAAGGTAACAGTCAGAAATAAATTCAAAGGCACAACAGGTAAGTAGTTCTTGACATATTTAATAATTAAGATTTATGTGATGACGCATATGTATTTATATTTATATAATCATGTAGACATGACACTAATTTATGTAAAACATTATGACTTATAGGAAATATCTGATCTATAGCTAAGATCAATTAATAATGAACAATGGTAAAATAAGACTATGTTACGATGTTATTCTAAAATTAAGATAAGAATGTTTCTATCTATGTTTATGATGATAAATGATTATGGATAAGGCCATTTGTAATACAAGGGTGTTAGCATTAGAGATCGTGTCACCTCTATTGCTTCGTCTTAAGAGAATGGTAGGTATTGCGGGGGAATGGCGGTATAATTCCTACATGTGAATGGTTTCCATGCGCCTTACATTTCCATGCGCCTTACATTTCCATGGATTGGATTGTAAGGAGGGGCGGGTATAATTCCTTCCATGTATTGGTTTCTTAGCGCCCACAACATGTAAATCCTAGTTCCTCAATGTCGAACAAGAGGAGAAGATACGAATCTTGATGCATGTTGAATACCGCCTTAATAGTGCCTAAGAATATTAGAATACAAGAACATATTACTAATAAATCATGTCACTTCATCTAAGGAATGATATATTTAGATTATCATTGAACTTGTTTGATCTTATCATTGAAATTTAATGATCACTAACGTTTCTAATGTCTCTTGAGGATCATTTTGAATGCAAATTCCGGTTTTAGTGCTTCCTCTAGAAAAGGGACATTACAAATAAATATTGAAATTTATTTAATTTTGAATGGGGTGGGATAGACTTAGATAAATAAACTTTTGTATTTATATATTTAAGGTTAGACATATGAAGGAGGATTAATTACTAGAGTAAATGGTCCAAACTATTTAATTAATTTATGGATGAATAGTGATTTTATTAATTAAATAATAAAATATTATTTAATAAATGTTGAGATGAAAATTGGAAAATTAGGAATTAATTCAATTCATTATAGAGGAAATGGTTGAATGATGTCCTAATTATGGTTAGAATAACAGCGAGGTAATTTTAGGTGTCCAGATTTTGCCACTCTTTGAAATGGTGTTAAAATAACATTGTTTCAAAGAAAATAAAATATAGCATATTTTGATGAAGAAGAGGTGACAACATGCCCTAAAATTTTGAAGAAAAATGAGGAATTATGATGACAAGATGATGCCTCCTTGAGAGGTCAAGTGGGAAAAAAGAGTGTGGGTGAGCTCTCAAATGAGGAAATAGAGAGGAAAATTGGAGAGAGGAAGAAAAATTAAGATCGATGGAAGAACAGAGGAAAATGGATAAAAAATGGAGTTATGGTCAGATGAGTGGGAGAGGGTGAAAAATTAGGTCAGGGTTGAAGGATTAGGGTTTGGGAGTGTATAAATAGGAGATTAGGGGTGAATAGTTCATTGTCACTCTCAAGCCTAGAAGAATTGGAGCAGAGCAAAGGAGCACAAAGAAAAATAGATCATGTACTTGTTCACACCCATCGAGCAGAGTACGTGAGGGAGTATATGCAACCAATGGGCGCGGGCTTAGTAGTATGTACCCTTTCGACCCTTATTTGTCATTAATAGGGTGCATTTATGGCTAGTTTATGGGGAGGGAAAACATGCCAAAAATGCATATGAGTGAGTGAATGGGGTGAACAAGCACTGACATGGGCTAAACGAGTGTGGGCATTTAGGAAATGAGCGCATGCATAGGATGGGTGTGTGCATTTGTAGACGATCACCTTCGTTGGAAAATAGAGCATTTTTGTGAATGGGTATAGATGTGAAGGATGAGCGCTTCTATTAAAAATTGGGACCCCAACATGAACAAGCACCTACATGCGGGGATAGGTGTCTCTATGAAAAAATAGGGCACTGGCGTGAACAAGCACCTACATGATGAAGGGGTGCCTATGTGAAAAATGAGGTGCCTACGTAAGGATAGGAAGAGTAGGGGATGTGAGATAATTTTGACATGGTTTTTGGCTAGGTGTAGGAGCGAATAGAGCCTATAACACGACATGGGAGTAGAGGTCAGTAGTCCTAGATCTGATGGAGGACTAGATAGAGGAGGAGTGGGGATATATGGACCTAGTAGGGATTTGGTATGTAGCCATGATACCACGCCTGAGGTCACACAGAGCTATGTTGATGGTGTTGGTAGAGTGATGACATTAAGAGGCCACCATATTTCATCTTCCAATAGGAAAGATTACCGTGACACTAGAGGATGTGTGGTAGATCTTATGATTGCCCATTAGGGGCCATAAAGTGTACTAACATGAGAGGCATGATGTATATGATTTGTAGAGGTTATTTGGGAGATCTAATCTACTGAGAGATGGCTTGAGGATGGATTTGGATGCGTGGATAGGGATGGTGGATGACATCCCATTGGTGATGGTTGTTATTGTTGGGGTCTTATTGCTACTCGACAAGATCAGTCGATTATTTCCAATTGGGTTGACACATTGTGTGGGAGATATGTTTATTGAGGAGGATGTGTTTGCATGGGGTCCATTTGTGTTGGCAATGCTATACAAGTATATGTATTTGATCACCTATAGGGATGGGTGTAGCATTGTGCATATGATGTTGCTACAGATATGGGCATGGGAGCATATCACGGTGCTAAGATTGATTGGGGATAGGGATTAGTGGGAGTCAATGCATTCTATTGGAGAGGATAGAGGAGGTATACCCATGGGGGGACCTGGGCTACTAGCAATGGTCACTAGATGATTTGCATCGTGTTATTTGGAGGCTCTATCTAGATTGTGGGATATGGTAGGAGGATGCAATGACATATTCTTTATTTTGAGGCCATATTACATTATTGGACAAAGGTTATATATCATCAATCCATATAGACCTAATAGAGGCTAAGATAGTTTGGTATTCTACATGTGATACTAGTAGAGGGTGAGCATGTGTTCGCACAGGTAGTGTGAGAGGAGTAGGAAGGGTGGGGGAAATGATTAGACCAGTGGAAAACATGTCTTGACTAGGCGCATGTGACACCACAACCATTTTTTTGAGGCTAGGTGTGACTGACATAGGGGTTACCAAAGACTATCAGGTGTGGTGGGCTATGAGACAACCTATTAGGTTGATGAGGCTAGTGTTGGCGTAGCTTTAGAGATCTATACATAGAGCAATGAGGATAGTACATAGGTGAAAGGATGTGGGACAATAGGGGAGGGGATATGTTGGGACATGGTAGGGGTGGAGGGTGTTGCCAGAGTGGGTAAGGCAATAGGGGTAGAGAGTGGTTCAACAAGGGTAGAGAGTGGTACAGTGGGGGTAGAGAGTGATGGAGTGGGGGCCATGCAACAAGGATAATAGTAGATGCCACAGTAGGTATCATAGTAGGTGCCACAACAAGTGCTACAACAAGTATTGCAGCAAGTGCCACAATATGATCTACAATAGCCACATGGGTGGGTACTGTAGTAGGGGGAGGTGGTGGCAAGGGGATGGAGGTGGATGTGGAGGATGGACAAGGGTGGGGAGAGGAGGTTGGTTAACCTATGAAGATGCAAGGATCTCCAAATAGATAGGATGAGATGGCGGAGGTGCAAAAGTGATTAGTTTTGAGGGAGTCAAAGCTAGAGGCAGTGCAACAGGAGTGAGATCTATTATGGGTGGAGAGGGACACTTCCTAGGCATGATTGGAGCATCTGGAGGCTATCTTGGAGATAATTATAGGTGATAGAGATAGACTACAAGTGGCATATGATCACCTATGGGTACAGTTGCAAGGGGCACATGAAGATGTACAAAGGCTCCACCAGGAGTGTGATAAGGCTAGGGTAGTAATGAGTAGAGTTGGCATGGGCCAGATGCTTTCAAATATAGAGATGTTAATGGAAAATGCATTGGAATTAAATAGGGAGATGGTGTATTACCATTCCTTGTATGAGTTAGTGTTGGTGGGGATGCAACTACAACCACCACCTCCTAGTGGAGGCAAAGAGCCATCGGGATCACATAGAGATAGTGCTAGCAAGGCCTAGTAAATTTTATATATTGTATCATGATGTATATTGTATCAAGGTTTATGTTCATTTGAGGTGACATTATTCTCTATAGAGCTTCATGTACTATGCTCCATTTTTTATGATGTATAGAGATGTGATAAGATAGTTATACCATGATATATTTTGTGATTTATATGATGATGTGATTTGATTATGCTTATGTGATGGATTTATATGATAGTGGTATATGTTAGATGCTAGTGGTTTATTTTATTTTGTAGATGGATTGTATGCATATGATGTGTTAATGTGATTTTATGATGTGGATGGAACGTATGCGATACAACATGATGTTTTTGTATGCATTATGATATTTTTGATGATTAATGTGATGATATGGATGGATGTATGATATGTTTGTATGTACCTTGAATTGGAAATAAGCATTGTAAAAAGCTCATTGTTGTGGAAAAATTAATAATAATTGCTTATGGGATGGTATTATGTGATGATCATGTGATGATGGATGAGATGCATGTTATGGATGATGTATGTGTATATTTATTTTGGATTATATGATGTGGTACAATGATGTAATAATGGATAATGTAAATTTATTTGATGTAGGTATAAACATACATGAATATAATATTATGATGGATGCATGATTAGATAATGCATTAGATGATAGAGATATGATTTGATGGGATGCATTTGGGATTTTGTGGAATTCTTGTTGCTTTGGAAAAATTCATAAATCACATGTGATGGTATGGTTATATGTGACATGTGTAATGCTAGTACTTTGTATGTATGTAATAGGTGTAAATAAATGAGTTGTTTTTGTTTTTTGATTCATGGAATAACTGTATTGGAAGAAGAGTGATAAAAATAATAGATAGGAAATGATAATGAATGGGTGAATGATTATAAAGATGACTAACATCATTTAGCATCATTAATCATTTACACATGTCAAACTATAATTAATCAAGAAAAATGGAAAAAAATTGCACAATGGATGTTGGATAAGTGAATGATTGGTGTGTTCTTGAATGCAGGTGTTAAACTAAAATGTAATGAGCATTTATTTTGATATAGGATGAGATATTATGCACCAGTGGTATAAAAACCAAGGTGACAATGTATCTTGTGCATAGGATTGATTGGAAAACAACATATAAGGGGACGCCCCAACACAACACAAGGTGTTTGGCAACCTTGGTGGTTACTGTGATGAGACATCGAATAGGTAGAAGGGTGTCCTAGGAGCACATCACAAGGTGTTAGATGACCATGGTGGGTGCAATACTAGGACAACCAAGAAACCACAACACACAAAAATGATAAGACAATGCCCTAGCACATGTCATTCAAGATGCACCATGATATGAATGACCGTGGCGACCTTGATGAGGTGTAATGTGAGACAAGATAAAAAATGAAAAAAGATAAAAAATAGTCAAGTGACATACAATAGTCTTATCCTTTTTCCAAAGTGTTAATGATGGGATGGAATTGATGAGACTTGACATGGGGAATGATTTATCCCGTGAAGGCATGGATGGATGATGTAGGTGTAATCATGAGGGTAAAGGGATGGGATAGGTGCATGTTGTTGATATTGTGAGTGCATCTTTGTGTACATGTGTAGTAAATGTAAGGTCTTGTGTGTAAATCTTGTAGATAATGGATCGTAGGGCTTGCAAGTGCATGAAGCTCAAGGTCAAGAAGGTAACATATCTAGGTCATGGAACGAGCAATGAGAATAATACTAGGATCCTAATTCTAATCAAGGGATGATCAACTACCCCCAACGTAGGGTAGGGAGGTTGGTGAAGGATTTATGGTGGTATGTATTAAAATCCATGTGGTGAGCAGGAAATAGGGAGAGTGTGGGGGTGTTATTGGGTGGGATGAATGAGGGAGTTATGGTGGTGTGTTACAAAAATCTAATTGTAGAATACATATTGATGGTTGTAAGGATGAGTGGATGCAATGTATGGGGGAGTTATCATGGTTCTTATAGAAATATGAATAGGTGGTGGGGTGATGGGATGAAATGAAGGGTGTAGTCAATTCATAAGGGAATGCATTATAGAAAAAGTATAGGTGGGTGGAGTGAAGAAGGGTTGGGTTGGAACACTCCGTGTTTTCTAATACCTTGTAACAAACATGGGTAATGGAATGGGCTTGGTAAGATTGTTCATATAAGGGAAGCAAATAGGATTTGGGGTGGTATAGGAATGGAATCAATGGAAATAATTATGTGTAGGGTAGTGTTTAGGGTGGTGGATAGTATGTGTGAATATATAGTCTACCCCTTGTAGTAATGTACTATGATACCAAGGACACGACCATTATTATGATTACTACAATAGAATGGTAGCCAAGCACCTCAGTTTTTGTTTACCTATAGCAATCTCTAAAGATTAGGTGGTGGCAAAAATGGGGGTTGTATGATGGAAGGATATGGGGTTGGGCGGGATTGGTGGAGGATGTGTGATGCAGGGGCATCGTGCTCTTATCAATTTTGGTTTTATTTGCTCTTCTAATGTTTTGGTTTTGGTTTGCATTTTCACTATGTAAGTTAGAGAATTAGCAAGGAATTTTCTGTCGCTAAAGAGTAGCAATGAAACTCCTGTCGCCCAAGCAGCAGGAACTTAATTAAAAGGGGCCTTTAATCTATCGACCATTATTCTCCTATCCTAACTGTATTACTTGTCGGATTATGTTGAAGACAGTTGGGAGAATTTGGTAGGAAGGGGAAAAGTCTCAAATGGGCAGTTTGGAAGATAGTTGGGAAGAAGACAAAGAGACTGAGCGCGATGGTTTAAAAAACATAGTAAGAGGGAGATGAGGAGTCTCTGGTAGGTGATTAGATGACGGTTGGAGGAATGCAGAAAGAATTCCCTCAACGACAGTTGTAAAAGCAGAATAGGAAACAAAAATGCCTCCATTCGCTGTGAACAACAGGAGGAAGATGAAATGACATCAGCTAAAAAAAAGAATATAAGGTAAAGAGAAGGCCGACGGTTGGAGGAGGAAGAAGGAGGCCGAATGTGGAATGAGACAGAGAGAAATACAACAAGCCGCAAGTGAATGTAGAGGATTGGAAGAAAGAGAAAAGACAAAATTGAAAACAATTTTGGGCGGTAGATAGAAGAGAGAATCGATGTAAAGGAGGAGTTCAGGAAAGAAAAATAATCAGGTTCTGTAGAAGGCCAACAGGAGGGGATAGGAAGAGGGTGAAATCTGCAGAAGGAAGTAGATGGTAGAGTGTCGAAGAGCATAGTAGAATATGTGATGAAACATTGTAAGAAGGAAAAGTCTGTTAATAAAAAGTCTCTGTTTTGTTTGTTCTGTCGCATACATAATCTACATATTAATGAATTGAATTTTGTACACTATAGTGATTCTTGTTCTTGTCGAATTCAATAAATGGTTATTTGTTATAAGAAAACATTTTTAGTATTTAGTAGTTCCCTGTCTGTGAGTGCATGTATGAATTCATAACCTGAACTTCCTATCATTATTGTGGGACTTTGTGTTGGTACTGATTCTTATGTAAGTCTAAATCCCAGTTGAATATCTGTAAGTTGAAGTTTCAATGATTAATAAGGCTCTCCATTGAATGTCCTGTTATGACAATATAAGTTCCTGTAGCAAGTTGGTCTCTGAGAAGTTGTGTGTTAAAAAAGAATCATCAAATGGGTTACACAACTGAGAGTTTTAAGTATTGTGCCATCAGATTGGTATCAGAGCCCCAAAAGATCTGGGCAGTAAAAGTTTGCTATTTGTTTTGGTAGTTTGATGTTCATAAGAATCTAAGAGTGCTATGTGTGATCCTAGAGCCCAAAAGATTTGGGCAGCGAGCACTATGTGTGTTCTTGATTTTGATGGGTATTGTTGTATGAGTGTTGCAGTCTAATGTATGTTGTAGTTTGATTGACAAAGTAAGAGAGTAGAACGTGGGTTTAAAAGACGAGACTGAGCAAAGGGAAGAGTAGCCCGGGGTAGGTATCAAAAGACAAAAGGATACAACAAGTTTGTATGGGTAGAATACTGAAAGAGAGGCAACCTGTGCTAGAATTTACAGTGATGTGTGTTGTTGTGTGAACGGATCACCGAAGGAGAGGCAGTTTGCACTTGTAGTTTGAGCAGAGATTGTGGATTGCAGCAGTAAGAAGGATGGGTATTAGTGTAAGAAGACCTGTCATAATTCCATTTTGGGATAGATATTGGGATGGAGTGGAAAACATAAAATTCTGAGAGGAATTGGAGAAGATTGCAAGTAGAATGGATATGTTGGAAGAGTTATTTTCTTGCTAATGATGTGGTTGAGGGAAGTGGACAAGAAGAGAAGAGGAAAGTTCTCATTGTAGAGGACTTAGATAAAAAGGAAAGGAGAAAAGAGGGTGCAGCAAGGAGCACTTGAAGAAGAAGAGAAGATAGTGTCTATGGAAGAGGCACTTGAAGAGACATCTTGGTCTCTTGATTTATTTTCTATTGATCTGTTTGAAAGTGTGAATGCAGGTATGAAGAAGGCTGAGAACAAGCCTTTGGAGGCAAAAGGAGAAAGGGCAAGAAGAGAGCCTGTAGATGAAAATGAAGATAAGAGCGAAATAAGACAAGTTGTAGCAATAGATAAGAGAAGACAGTTTGAAGCAGTGGTGCATTACAAGGTACATAAGGATGAAGAGAGGGCTAATGAAGAAAAGAAGAAATCCTGTAAAGAGGAAGAGGTGGCAAGACATGAAGCCAATAATGTAAGCAAATTGGGACAACAGATCAATGAAGAGGTAAAAGTGAGTTTTAGTGGTGATTTTATTTATGCAAGTGAAAATAGGAGTGTAAACCTACAAGTTAGAAAGGAGAAGAGTAAATTAGTGGATCATGGCTATATAATACCATATTGGCAAAGGAAATCAGTTGTAAATAAACAACAAAGTGAAGTGAGGCAAGGAGTGATTTGTACTAACAGTAAAATAGCATCAAGGATGGAAGATATGACAAAGATTCAAGAGGATAGGCCCAGTGCAGAAGCAACAAGGCATCAACCTAAGAAGATGGAAACCCAAGTGTGGGTAGTTAAGCATGAGACAACAATAGAAGAAGTTGACAATGAGAAATAAACAAAGAAAGAGAAGAGGAGATGTGTAGATATTGACAAGCCCAATGAAGAGGAGCACATGATAAAGCTCCTAGAAGATGAAAAGGAGGATAATGCCCTAGAGCATGCAACAGAGTTAGAGGAAAAACAACATGGTAAGCGCAAGATAAGAGAAAGACAATTTGATTTGTATGATGATGATGTTGTGGCTATGAATGAAATTTATGAACATGAGGAAAAGATGTGGCTGACTGTGGATGAAAAGAAAATGAGAAGAGAGATATAAAATGAGGAAAGAGAGCAAAGGAAGGCAGAGGGGAATGTCTAGCAATGAGTACAAGAGGGATATGAAGAATGAGTTAGCCAAGGGGAATGGAAACCAAAAGGGAAAAGAAAATAAAGACATGGAGAGTGTAGCAGGAGTAGCAAAAAATACAGACCAGGAAGCTGGAGCAGCAGAGAATAACAATGAAGGAGCTGAGGCAGCAGAGAACAAAGAAGGTAAAGATAAAATTCATGATGGAAACAAGGTAGAAATGGAAATTGAAGAAGGGGCAACAAACAAGGATGTTATAGTTGGTTTGTGGACACCATTCTCTGAGTTTGTATCAGGAAGATAAAGGAAGAATGATTGTAGAGGCATGCATGAAGGTAGGACAACAAAGGATGAAGGAAGAAAGGATGTAGATAGTAACCAAGAAGTTGGTACAACAAGGTAGGTAGAGGTAAACCAAAATGTCTTTCATAAGAATGTGGATTTGTATTTCTTTAGTGTTCGAACTAATGAAAGGGTTGAGCATAAATTTGTAATAGAGTGGGATATTGTGGTTTGTAATAAGAGGGAGAATATTAAAAATGATTTGGAATTGTTTAATTGGGACATGGAAAAGGAAATATATGGAATGATGAATGCAGATTGGTATAAGGCTGAGCATACCTTTAGTATAATAGAGAACCCAATGGGTGAAGTTGCAACAATTAGAGAAACAAATGCCGAATTATTTAATCTCAGTATACATGGATGGATTGTTTGGAGTATGAATGTGGAAACAAGTAATTTGATAAGAATCGAGTGTGATACTAAGCAACAATGTTGGCAAAATGTGTTGAAGATTCCAGAATGAGTATGGAAAAAGAGAAAGAGAAGGATACAGGAAAATGAGTTTTGAATAATGGCCCCATGAGCAGGAGCTCATGATCTTTTGTCCTCTAGGGAGTCTGATGTAGGGGCATCGTGCTCTTATCAATTTTGGTTTTATTTGCTCTTCTGATGTTTTGGTTTTGGTTTGCATTTTCACCATGTAAGTTAGAGAATTAGAAAGGAATTTTCTGTCGCCAAAGAGTAGCAATGAAACTCCTGTAGCCCAAGTGGCAGGAACTTAATTAAAAGGGGCCTTTAATCTGTCGACCGTTATTCTCCTATCCCGACTGTATTACTTGTCGGATTATGTTGAAGACAGTTGGGAGAATTCAATAGGAAGGGGAAAAGTCTCAAATAGGTGGTTTGGAAGATAGTTGGGAAGAAGACAAAGAGACTGGGCGCGATAGTTTTAAAAATGTAGTAAGAGGGAGATGAGGAGTCTCTAGCAGGCGATTAGATGACAGTTGGAGGAATGCAGGAAGAATTCCCTTAGCAATAGTTGTAAAAGAAGAATAGGAAACAAAAATGCCTCCATTCGCTGTGAACAATAGGAGGAAGATGAAACGACAACAACTAAAAAAAAGAATATAAGGTAAAGAGAAGGCAGACGGTTGGAGGAGGAAGGAGGCTGAATGTGGAATGAGACAGAGAGAAATACAATAGGCCGCAAGTGAATGCAGAGGATTGGAAGAAAGAGAAAAGACGAAATTGAAAACAATTTTGGGCGATAGATAGAAGAGAGCATCGGTGTAAAGGAGGAGTTCGGGAAGGAAAAGGAATCAGGTTCTGTAGAAGGCCGACAACAGGGGATAGGAAGAGGGCAAAATCTGCAGAAGGAAGTAGATGGTAGAGTGTCGAAGAGCACAGTAGAATATGTGATGAAACATTGTAAGAAGGAAAAGTCTATTAATAAAAAGTCTCTGTTTTGTTTGTTGTGTCGCATACATAATCTGCATAGTAATGAATCGAATGTTGTTACACTATAGTGATTCTTATTCATGTCGAATTCAATAAATGGTTATCTGTTTATAAGAAAATGTTTTCAGTATTTACTAGTTCCCCGTCTATGAGTGCATATATGAATTCATAACCTGAACTTCCTATCATTATTGTGGGACTTTGTGTTGGTACTGATTCTTGTGTAAGTATGAATCTTGGTTGAATATCTGTAAGTTGAAGTTTCAATGATCAATAAGGCTCTCCATTGAATGTCCTGTTATGACAATATAAGTTACTGTAGCAAGTTGGTCTCTGAGAAGTTGTGTGTTAAAAAAAGAATAATCAAATGGGTTGCAGTATTGAGAGTTTTAAATATCATGCCATCAAGGTGGAAGGATATAGGTGATATATGACCTTAAGGATAATAGAGTCTGGCCTACACACATGGCACCTATGAACATGTTTTCACCATGGTGCTTGTCCAAGGTGCCACAAGCAATGGTTTTCACCATAGGATGGATTATTTCTCTTTACTTTTTTTTTTTTTTTTGGATTTTTTAGATTGGGATATTTTGCTAGCTAGGAATGGAGCCACTTGAGATGGATTATGTTGAGGGGCTCATCAAGTTCTTGACTATTTGGTGTAGCCAACTAATATGCACCTAAATAATACTTGGTGATGAAAACATAGGGACCTAACCAATTAGGTTCAAATTTTCCTCTCTTTTCATGGTCCTACAGATTTCTTTGATTTTATTTCAGTACAAGGACACCAATTTCAAATTCATGAGCTTTGATCTTCTTATCATAGCTTCTTCTGAGGAAGTTCTGATAAGCTTGTAGGTGGCTCAAGGCGTTGAGTGCCATACATCAAGAAGTTCTAGTTTATGGATGTGTGCATCCTGATACTACTCATCATCAATAAGGTCACGTAATGAGATGTTCAAAGAAGGGATTTAGGACAATGTTTAAGGTCTTGACTATAATCTATATCTTGGGATGGTCGATTGGTTGGATGTAGCCTTGGATAAGATGAGATGGGTTAAATGATTAGAAGATGGAGTGATTAGGGTTGGTCAAGTTAAAAACCAAATAAGTGGATTTGATTTTATGATTAAGCAAGGCAAATAATAATAATTTGGATGTATGAGCAAGTCAAATGGATGAGGGGGTTCTAATTGAAGGTGAACCTAGGAGAATGGAACTGAATTTTTTTTACTTTTGGTAAAGGTTATATGAAGATGCCAAAACAGAGCTACATATGTTTATTTAGGATGCAAGCATGGGTTTTTGGATGGAGGCACTCAAGTTTGCTACATGAGTGTTAGTTTAGAGTGGAGACACTAATGTATAGTGTTGGATAGGGTAAATGACCTATGGTGAAATTTGAGCAAACTTTTGGATGAAATGTTGGATGATTTTGGGGGAGTTTTGTTTTGTGAAGTTGGATGAAGTGACCTGAGCTCAAGTTGGTTGTGTCGTTAGGGTAAAATCTAGGGCATAAATCAAAACAACAAATATTCAAACCCTAACTAGCACCATGAAGTATAGACTAGTATGAAAATGAAAACAATGAACTCAAATGCAAATCGAATCCACACTAGACTTGACTTATCTCCATGGCTCTTCTCGATCTTGCATGAGAATGCATGATGTCGAAGGGTTGTTTGTTGGTTGCTCACTATTTCAGCAGCATAGCATTGGCATAGGATGATTCTAGAGGAAATTCGACAGCATAAGGCTACTTGAAAAATTGATGTCCAAATGGCTCATGAGATGTTTGATTTATAGAAAGGGTTGATTTGAATGAATGGTTGTGATCGAAAGTTATTTTGAATGATATGAACGGTCGAGATTGATTAGGTTTTCCCACTCCATGAGGAGTTGTAGTCACGTGACAAGTGTGCGGAGGAGAATAAAGGAGACCTAATTCAAATATTATTTGAATTAGTTTGACATGTGAAGGTGTATTAAGTGGAAGTTGTAGCATGTGACATGTGTTGCAATGAGGTGAAAGGTGAGGGAATTAATTCAAATACTTTATTTGAATTATTTGGGACATGTGAATGGGGGATTAATTAAATAAATATGATTTATTTAATTAATTGGAAAGTGATTAGGATGGAATTATGACAAAATGTCTTATGATGTCTAAGTAATGTGTCGACTAGGTAATGATCAAGACATGGACAAATTTAAGTGTCTACATTTTGCCCCTCTTTAAGATGATGTTCGAGATGATGAGATTTATGTCGAGTAACATAATTTCAAAGAAGCTAAGGTATGTATAGATGAAATGGGATGATGATGCCCCCTCGAGAGGATAGGCGGGTTGGACAAACACGGGTAGACTCTCGAAATGAAATGGATTGGCTAAGGGCGAAAGATAAGGAATGGATAGAAGAAATGAATGATGAGTTATGCTGCAATGAAGGTGAGCAACCATGATGTTTGATATAGCACTAAACATTATTCACCAAGGTATACAGACCAAGATGATGATTTGTCTTGTGCCCTAGCGTAATACAACCTTGTCTAGATACAAGATATGAATATTAGCTGGGTCAGATTCGATGCAAATGCAATAAAAAATGATAACACACACAAGCAATCAAGCAAGCATGCACAAATGATACAAAAACAAACAAGGTATTTCCCTTGTCAAGCTGTAAACTAATGATTGAGTGATTGATTGATTGATGATGGTGTCTAGTTTCAGGAATGAAACATGTCGTATAAGACGCTTGGTCTAGTTTCGACAATGCAACATCCTATCTAAGACAATTGATTGAATTATTGATACTAGTGTTGTTGGCCATGCGAGCAACACCAGGATTTGATTGATTGATTGATTTGCTTTACGTCAAGATTAGGATCAAGACCATTGAATGTGATTGGATAATTTGACTTGATTGATTAGCTTGATTGGTATGAATTGAGGATGACTTGCATTTGGATTATTGCTTGGAATTGATTTGATATGATTTGATGGATTTGATTGATTAGATTTGATGATTGGAATGATTGATTAGATTGAATTGATGTGATTGATAAGAATGATTTGAGTTGAATTGATTGATTGAAGAATTGATGAGATGATTAATGTGATTGAATTGGATTGGAAATGATTTTATTGCTTGGGTTTTTGATGAATATTTGTTTTTTTGTATTTAGGAATGTTTTGATTTCTTTGGATTTTTGAAATGTTTTGGAAAATGGCATTGGATGACAACTTGAGGTGGCCTTTATGCTAGATACCAATGACAAGGGAAAAACCAAGTCGAGGTGCAAGGGAATGAATGGGATTGGGTGAATGGCTAAAAGGGGTGGGTGATAATGGATGGAAGGAACGTATGCGTAAGAGGGCAAGGATGTGATCTCCAAGGACTATGTCGCATAGGAATAACATGCCACATTAGGAATACTTAGGATTTGACATGACAAAGCTTAGGACGATAGGACGATGATTGGATTATTTGGAAGGGATAAGGCATGTCAAGAGTTTGTCCAAAGCATGTTTCAACATTGTGCCCCCAATCTTTATCAAGATCAAAAGGAGGAAAGATAGGATGGATGGATTCGATAGGATAGGTAAGTAATGGATAAAGATGGTAGGATAGGGTGTGGAAACGACGGGATGAAAGTGATATGTTGGATAAGACAAGGTGCCTCCAAGTGTAGGTGACATAGAAGATCAACTTACACATGATGATGCCTATTTGCCAGGTTTTCATCATGGTACTTATCCAAGGCACCACCAAGGGTGGTTTTCACCGTTGGATGAAGGGATTTCTCTTTACTTTTTTGATTTATTTATTTATTATTATTTTTTTTGACTTTTTTTGAATTTTTTGATTTTGGAATGGAATAAGTGGATATGGATGGGAGGGACTCAAGTGTCTAGTTCCATGAAGGTGATAGTGTCCCACTAGAGATGGATGTCATCGCAAATGGAGCATGTTAAATGCTCATAGATGAACTGGTAAGGGAGTGTTTGAAAGTGAGATGGATAAGGTAGATACTGGATTATGAAAGGAATGATAGTGGATTATGCAGGGAAGAATGTGGATTATGTAGGGAACAAAAGTGGATTACGATGTAGATTATGTAGGACTTGTGCAATGATGGATAGGTGAAAGGCTTATGCAAAAGCATGGATCATAGGAATATGATGGGTGAAATATGCAGGAAAATAGTTGAATGATGGGGTGATGGAGGTATGGAAAGGAATCATGACCAACGGCTACACACACCGTGATAAACATGGAATCTTTTGATTGGATGGTGGTGTAGGAAGAAATGGAGATGTTTTCTTAGGGGATGGTCGATTTAGGCATTTAGGGACCCACATAGACTTAGTATTTTTATGACTTTTGTTTGACTTGTGAGATGAATGGATTTGAGACTTTGGAATGGAATGGAATTTTTGGATGGAAGAGGATGGTTGGGATTTTTGAGAGGTGGATGCCTCATTTGACGTGATTGCTTTTTCCTTAGGGACCTATACCATTTTAGTTTTTGACTTTGCTCTTGGAGGGATGGGCTTGGATGGATTTTTGAGTGTACCTTGCTTTGATTCTTTGCATTTGTACCCTAAGGCATTAGGACCCTTATGATTTTTGGCTTTATAGGTAGAGGCATCCAAATGTTTATTTTTGAATCCCATGTGGCTGATGGAAGCTTCATGTTTAGACGATGCGTGCATTTGTTGATCATGATTAGGATATTTAGGGGATTTATGGACAAGTGGATAATTAGGAGTTGGTAGAAGTGGAGGCAAAGTGGATGGCGAGATGTTAGGAGTTGGAAGAAGTGGAGGTAAATTAGATGGTGGAAGGTGTGTGGTCACATGCTTTTGACACTTGTAGGATGCTGGAGGTGGAATGTCAACATATGTTTTAGGTACATGGTGTGATTTGCGATGAAAAGTGGACTTAGGAAGATTGGAGGTGGTACTAACATCATTAGATTGTTGACCTTGAGGTGTGTATCCAAGGCCATATAAGCATGGGGGAGTTTGACATGGATAGGCTCCAAAATACCTTGTTCATGAAGGCCTAAGCCTTTACCTTGGTAATTCATCCTTTGGAGGATGCGATGGACGATGGGACTAGGTGTGTTTGGGATGGTAGACTTGAGTTGATTATTGGATGGAGAAGGTGAAGTGGATAAAGGTTGTTGTGTTCCTAAGGAGGAACCTTCATGGATGAAGGTGGTAAGACCAAGTGGATATGATGGTGGATTTGAAATGGGATCGATAGTGGATGAAGAAGGATCATTAGGATTTTGAGTATCCTTATGCACATTAAGATCCAAGTTATTTGTTTGATCTTCTATGTGTGCTTGAGAGCCACTTGTCTCATCATGGGGAGTGGATGTTTGTGAATCATGGATAGGTGGAGTGATAAGCTCTTGACCATGGAATGCATAAAGTTGACTAAGTGGATCATCATGCTCTTCTTGATCATAAAGGGGATCTTGATCATAGATGGGAGCTTGATCATAGATAGGATTAGGTGTGTTATGGATGGGTGGAATGGAAGGGGTTTGATCTTTATTGGAATTAGGGACTAATGCTTCTTCATGCTTAGGATAATTCTCTTTACATATCTCTTGACTTTGAGTGGAAATGGAAGGCTCCTCAATAGGGTCGGTATGTTGTGGACCACATGATGGGGTTGAAGGGATGGACATGGTATTTGAGGACTCTTTGGTAGGCTTAATCATATGCGTTGGATGACATGGAGATAGGTTGTTCCTTGCTAGTAACCCTTGGATCACATCCTTTGTAGGTGGATGGGTGATGGAAGTTGAGGGCTTAGGATTAGGTGGATTATGACTATTAGTGGATAGGTCCCACGGTGGAAGGACAAGAGAGGTATTGGATGGATTAGACTTAGGGCTTGGACTTTGGTCAGATGAATAATAAAAAGGATGGATGAAGTGGTAGATTTGGATGACTCCACATGTTTACTTTTGTAATGTTTAAACTTGGGGCGTGGAGTTATGGGGTATTAGAGGATGGTAATGATAGTGAATGGCTTGCATGGACTAGGTTGATGTCTCCCTTGTCAAAGGTGGCATTAGGATTCAAAGGCACTATATTTTATTTCAAGGGGTGACTTAAGCTCACATGTTCTTGTTGGGGTAGGAATGGATATGTTGATGTGGCGTTGACTTGACATGTGGATGGACTAGGTTTTGGACTTGTCTCATCCTCAAACTAAAGAGATAGCCTCCTCAAAGTATGAACTTGGTCTTGGGAGGAGGGGATCCTTGGAGTACAAGCTTAGGTCTTGGTTTTGTCTCATTATCAGGATTGAGAGGGTCACCTCTAAGTATGATTTTGGGATTTGGTTTGGACATAGGATCGCTAAGGATTAGGACCATGTTGACAAATGCATGACTAGGATTAGGGTAATGATAAGGTGGAATGACGAGGAATGTGATAGGATGAAGTGATGAAGATGTGATTAAGATGTATTTAGGATATGACAAGGATGAATGTGTTGGCGAGAAAGTTTAGAAAGATGTGTTTATGTGCTCACTATAGGGATGGCTAGGAGGATCTACTCCCTTTCTCTTCTTTTTGCAATTGTGTCGCTACCAATTGAGACTTGTGAATTTTGGGATGCTATGTGGATGTCAATGCAAGGTGATGAGGCCCAAACTATGATAGAGGCTAATGGATATTAGTCTTTGAAAAGTCTAGCTCCAAGAGGGTACTCTCGTCTACTAATGACCTTGTCAAAGTATAAATTGGATTTATTGAGACCTTGAGGTGTGTAAGAAATGATTGATTAAAGTGAACCCATGAGTTATAAAATTCACTTGGAAGGATGGACTTAAACTAGCCTTGTGGTATTAAGCCCAAGTTGTGATTGTTTTGAAAAAGATGTCAAGGTCTCTTGGTCCAGATTTGTACTTGCGATACAGTCAAGCTTCGACAGTTTCTCCCTATGTTTCATCCTTAGGAAGACTATGTTTGGGAACCTCTATAGATTGCAAGGGCTAAATGCTAATGAAATGTTCTGATGAAATTTGATCCTAAAGGAATGAAATTGGATATGTAGTGGGTGAACAAAACCAGCAGGTCTATAATTTTGACACAATTACAATCGGATTTGATAGGGAGAGTAGATGCTCAAAGTTATCCCTACGGTTGTGGTGTATTGTGATTGGGAATGAAATTGATTGGATTGGAATGAATGGTTAGGATATGATTATGATGTGATCGATTGGATTAGAATGAAGATGATGATGTGTAGTGATGAGATGAGATGACTTTGGATTGATTAGGAAACAGTTAGGATGGTGTTGATTAGATGAAAGAGGTGATTAGGGTTTGATAAGGATGTCTTGGATATGATTAGGATGATGTTGATTGGATGATGATGATGAAGTGTAATGATTAGGAATGATGAATAGGATATGATTAGATGAGGTGGAATGATTGGGAATGATGAATAGGATATGATTGGGATGAGGTGGAATGATTAGGATGTTAAGGAATGACAAGATTGAATGACTTGGACCAATTAGGATGAAAATGGATTAGGATATGTGGAATGACAAGGATGATGGTTAAGTGTTGGTTTGACTTGGAATGGTGTTGATTGGATTACAAAGAGGATGATGTGGAATGATGAAAGTGTAATTAGGATGTGATTAGGATAGGACAAGGATGATGTGGAATGACAAGGAGGATGTGGTTAGGAAGAGTGATAAGGAGGATGATGACTTGGAATGAATGTGTTGACTAGGGTGTTTGGGATGATGATTAAGCAAGCACACACATCAATCATAGAAGACATTTGGCAGTCAGATTGGTTGTTTTTAGTGAATCTTGACAAGTATGAAAACACTTGTAAACATGTACAATCCTAGGCTAGTCAAGGATACTACCTACTGAGTCCCCACTCGGATTTCTCCAAATACTAAGATAAGGTAGACAACTAGAGAATTTGGTGACACTGGCTCCCCCTTACACGGCATGGGCACACCAACTTCTCTTACCCTTCAATCCTAGGGACCGAGGGAATTCTTGTCTCTACAATAATAGTACACCTGGGGTGGCTTGTGAGGTCTGACCTCCTGCATCAGCAAGTAAAAATGGGTTTTGGCCACTATCACAAATGGTTCTTAATTAGTGTTTTGGATATACTGGTGTCTATACATGCGGTGGTTCACTCATTTAAGAGGCCTCCCAGCCCTTAGAAAGGGTTTTCATGCATCACATGGATACTGAGGGAGACATCCGTCGATATAGAACAACGACACCAGGTGATGGATGACTTTCGTCACAACCACGATTATTTGTATAGCAGACCGAAATGAAAGTACTGCTTGGGTCGTTCCCTCTCACAAATCGGGAGGCAGCCCCTCTAAAGGTTTGCACAAAAGTGGTACAAACACATATTTTTGATCTCTAAGGTCATACGAAGATGTGAGGAGAGAGAATACTCATGTGTTTGACCACACTAGACAGTGTCTATTTACCCTTAGAAACTTAAATGTGGTGTGATAATGAAAGTGCTGAGAGATGCTTTTGATTCGCAAGATCACATAATGTATGAGGGAAGAGCATACACACCTCAAAACACCAACACAATCACCAAACAAAGCAAACACTAATTCTTGTTAAGCCCTAAGAATGTGTGAAAACAACAAGATTTTGTTCATTTTAGTGCACCAAAATTAAAGTGTTCCTATGATAACAAAGCACATGCACATGAAAGGAGGAAACCTTGCATCAAATGTATTAGTAGTTTCAATCAAGAGTCTTCTTCCAATGAGTGCCACAAGCTAAAAATTAGATATTAGTAGCAGAAAATCTCTATAATAATGCTCAAAACATGAAACATGAAGCAAAGTACCCCCTTTACAAAGCCTCAGAGACCAAAGAGGCCAAGAAAGTGAACTTGATAAATATCTAAAAAAAATGATTAGCTACAGAAAAACAGAGAGCATCATCAGATTGTTCAGGAGATTTTATGCACTTTTTAAAAAAAATTGCAAAAAAGGGATCAATTTTGCACAAGTTATAGCATTTGAAGTTTAAAATTAGGGTTGACTTTGACAAGAAAAAATAGGTGATAAAATGACTCTGTTACCTAACAAAACCTGTATCACTATGTAGTTGGTTGAATCCTCTTTTTGACGCCACCAATTTCTTAAAATTTTGTTACTGTATGTGAAAGTTATGTGAGTTTGAAAAAAAACTACCTATGTTGTCCTACAAGAGGCAAAGGGGGGTCAAACTGGCAGTTAACGTTAGCTGCTAGCGGTCTACACTCGCCCGGTCACATGGGCAGTTAAGGGTCTAAATGTAATCTAACAGTTTAAAGTTTAAATGGGCCCCTGGTCACCCATGTGACCAGGGGCTACACCAATTAAAAAAAGAAAATAGGAAGAGGGCTTGGTGGCCCCCTTCTCCCTACTAGCGGTCACTTGATATGACTGAAGTGTCAAGTGGAGTGCTTAAGGAAGCGACCCCCTGATTGTGCAGCCACTGCCTAAAGCAGAGCGAGCGCTGGCTCAAAGGTCAAACTTTTACTTGTTTCGGGCGACCGGTTAGGTTTTTATGGTCGGGGTTTAGGGTGTCGACTGAGTGATCAGTTAGGTTTTTATGGGGAGGCGAGTGTGTCTAGACCAGTGGCGACTAAGTTGTGAAGGCTTAGTGAATGGTGTTTAGTGTTGCGACTTGGTAAGGATGGCGGTGACGCAAGGAAAGTGAGTCCACAGGGAGGTGACCAAAGGCGGAGCTCAAGGTTTAAATAGAAGACTAGAACCTTTAGACTAAGAGGTGAGCTCAAACGACAGGAGGAGCCAAGGTTTCGACTTGGCGGCAGAGACAAAGTGGAGGATGAGTAGCGAGAGTATGGAAAGAGGTGGCAACAGAGGAGATCACCACCACTGGCGGTGCTAGGGAGGCGTGAAGATGCCTAGGTGGTGGCAAGCAAGCCACAAATTGTGGCGACTAGGATGTGGATGAGCGACGTCACCGAGTCGAGGGAAAATGAGGGTTGGACGAGTGGTGCCACTGAGTTAGGGTTTTAGCAGAGGAAACGATCGAGTTGTAGGCGAGGTCAACTGGGCGGAGGTCAGCTTTAAGGGTGGTGCTGAAAGGAGTATAACTAGTGGCAAGTGGTGTTAGGGAGTTTAGGGCTTTTGAACAAAGGGCGACATTAGGGCTGTAACCTGGCGAATGGTAGCTAGGGTTTCTTTTGGAGGGTTTTTCGACCATGAGATTTAAAACAAAAAAACCACCTTAAATCCTTCAACAGTGACAAACAAACTACCTTGCATATGCCGCATAACAAGATGAAACCTGCAAAAATAAATAAAGACAGACAAAATCATGATAGTATATGTTGTTACAGACTGTCCGACGGGTCCGTATGGTTCGGATCCGTACTGTGCCCTAATTTTTTTAAATTTTTTTTCAAAAATTCAAAGTGAGAAAAATATGGAGTGTTTTATGTTAATCTTCCCCTGCAAGGCCTCCCGGACTCAACGACGAGGTCCATTTGAGCTCCGGAGGTCACCTGTAAAACTTGTCAATCAGAAGTTAAAAAAATTGATCTTTTCACGTCAGGTTCACCATTTGTCATTAGGGTAAAATCTAGGGCAGAAATCAAAACAACAAATATTCAAACCCTAACTAGCACCATGAAGTACAAACTAGTATGAAAATGAAAACAATGAACTCAAATGCAAATCGAATCCACACTAGACTTGACTTATCTCCATGGCTCTTCTCGATCTTGCATGAGAATGCATGATGTCGAAGGGTTGTTTGTTGGTTGCTCACTATTTCAGCAGCATAACATTGTCATAGGATGATTCTAGAGGAAATTCGGCAGCATAAGGCTACTCAAAAACTTGATGTCCAAATGGCTCATGAGAGGTTTGATTTATAGAAAGGGTTGATTTGAATGAATGGTTGTGATTGAAAGTTATTTTGAATGATATGAACGATCAAATTTGATTAGGTTTTCCCACTCCATGAGGAGTTGTAGTCATGTGACAAGTGTGCAGAGGAGAATAAAGGAGACCTAATTCAAATATTTTATTTGAATTAGTTTGACATGTGAAGGTGTATTAAGTGGAAGTTGTAGCATGTGACGTGTTGCAATGAGGCTAGGTGAAAGGTGAGGGAAATAATTCAAATATTTTATTTGAATTATTTGGGACAGTGAATAGGGGATTAATTAAATAAATATGATTTATTTAATTAATTGGAAAGTGATGTGAACGGGGTTGTGGTTGAATGGCATAGGCCAAATGGTTCTCACGATGGAGATCCAAGTTCGAATCCCCCAAGTAACACGTGATTCCTATGTGGCTTCTAAGTTGACTAAGTTGGTTTAAGTGGATATGTTGATGGGGAGGAGGTCCCCCATGTGACCTCCAATGATTACAGATAAAAAAAATAAAAATTAATTGGAAAGTGATTAGGATGGGATTAGGAGTGGGATTAGAACAAAATGTCTTATGATGTCTAAGTAATGTGTCGACTAGGTAATGGTCAAGACATGGACAAATTTAAGTGTTTACAGGTTGATTTGGACTAGTTTGGAGTCGAAATAGGTGGCCCTTAGAAAATGGTATTTCAAGTTGTAGACACCTAAAATTGACCATATCCTTTTGACAACTTTCCTAATATCACCTAGACACCCACCTTGCAACACTTTCATCCTAGGACCCTTTCATTCCCCTTTTCATTAGCCAATTTATTAAATAAATTATTCTCCCAAATTAATTAAATAAATTATCTTTATGTATTTAATTAATTGAGTCCATTTTATCCATTTCCAAAATTAATGAAATAAATATATTTATTTAATTAATTTAGTCCATTCTTCCCTTTAGCCACATTAATTAAACAAATTATATTTATTTAATTAATTAATTTCTCCCACCTTGTCCCATAATTAATTAAATAATTTTATGATTTAATTAATTATTTTTCACTTACTTTAATCCTTATCCACTTGCGCAAAAGTCTTAGCTAACCACATGAGAGTAGGTCTTATCCTTCCCATAATGTCTTCTCACTTAATCTCATTCATCCATTCACACTTAATCATAACCATTCATCCTTGATACATGTCTTGATCCATGTCTCATTTAATCCTATCCATCCATCTCTAATGTAATCCTAGTCATTCATCCTATCATCCAAGATCATATAAATATCACTATTAACCAATTCATTTATCCTTGAACTAGATGAGAAGAACTAGAATGAGAAGAAGAGCTAGGAATGAGAAGGAGATACATAATGACATGAGTTTTAAGTAATGTTATGCTGCTGATATTTAATATCTTATTTTCAAATAAACTTGGAGGGAAACTAGTTTAAATTTTAGTAAACTAAAACATTTGAAAATTCTAACAACCTTGGAGAGAGAAGCATGTGAACTTTCAAACTTAGAAAACTATAGAACTAAAACATTTAAACTATTAGACAAATAGAAAATAGAAAATATTAGAAAACTAATTCTATGTTGGGAAATAATCTTCCCATGTGGGAAGATATTTCCCTCTCCTTCTTCTCCTCCAACCCAACTACAAAACCAAACAACATTTGTGAGTGAAATGAGAATTATAGTGCTTTTATAAACCTATTTTAGGTTTGGAGAGTGTTGCCCTAATGATTAGGGATTGTTAAACAGTTTTTAAACCCTTTTACTATTCAAGACCCACTTAAGTGAAAATTAGATTTATTTGTATAGTTCTATAGTTAAGTTTTAATTTATTGCACCTTTGACTAAATTTGTTCCCTAGTTTGCTTTTGAAATGTTATGTTGTCAAAATTTATGGGGGATTAGACGCCGAGGTAATGTTATGTTGTTGAATTTTTCAAAGACCGGATATTTGGATTACGGTTTTAGATGGGCATTTGAGATAGTTACTTAAATGGAAAATTAATTATTAGGTTAGATTAATTTAATTGTTGTATAGTTCAATTTAAAGGTTCTCCCTTAAATTTGCTATAGTTAGACTTTTGAAAGATATTTAATTTAATTTATTCTCCAGTTAGATTAACGATGTTGAATTGGTTTAAATTATAGTTTTATTTTTGGATTTTGCATTATAGTTGGGATTAGTTGGTTAATAATTTTCAGGGTTAGGGTTTGACTTAGGTCGAAACTGACTTCTCATTTTCACCTAGAAAACCCTAGGATCAGTTTCTTGACGGAGACCACCCCTCTTGGCAACACAAGATGCGACATTTTTCCTCTTAGTTTTCTTCCATCTTCGAAGGTGTGCGAAAGGAGTTTCGCATTTCCCGCATCTTGATTGACTTCCCCGCCTTAGTGCGACGTGCCTAACATGTGTTGTACACACAACAATGTTAAGTGCGTATATTATTTGAGTGCGCATTTGATGCGCGAGTGTGTAGTGACTTGTTTTGGTAAAAAAAATTATAATTCAGTTTTCATGTCCACTTGTAAAATGTGGGCACGACATTGTTGCTCTATTTTTGCTTAAGATTTATGGGATTCGTTGTATCATCTTTATGTAATTGTCCTTTGTTATTAGACTTGATCAACCTAATAACCTTGTACATATGCTTTGTAAAGTATTATATAAGACTAAGATCCTTGGAAAATTTTGTTATCAAAATTGAATGGATTTATAATTAATCATGTATCATTATTGTGGAATCTATAGAATGATCTTTTTTTATTGAACATGAATTCTAATTTTACAAGTAGACAAAATTATATTTAGTACAAAAAGAGAGAATAGTGATGTAGTCTAGAATGCATAATTATCATCTTAGAATGTATTTTGAGTATGTAGATATAGTCACTAATAGGTGACTACATAGTATGGAATATATGTCATTCACTAAGTAAGTGCTATATAAGCATACGATAATTCTTTTGTAAATTTTGTGTTAAAAAATAACAAACTTACATTACCTCCGCAACTACAAAAGATACATAATGTTTATTCATGTGAGTTTTCTTAAAAGTGCACCTATAGGGGATTTAACATATAAAACTTGCATTACCTCCACAATTACAAAAGATACAAAATGTTTATTTATATGAGTTTTCTTAAAAGTGCACTTATAGTATTATTTATGGTATTGATTAACAAAGTATTTCTATAGAATCTAATTGTGATTACAGTTAATCTAGAAAGAATTGCTGAAAATATCTAAAATTTAAGAAATAGAATTATAGATGAAGTTAAAGTGAAATAGAATAACTGTGATATTGATAGTACTATACTCACACTTGTTTGAGTGATCATTTTTATAAGTTATTTGTAGATGCACCTTTATATAAAGAAATCTAGATTCAAGGAAATAACTCTTTAGAATTAAAAGAGAGAAAAATAAAAGATATTATGATCATTTGGTTACAATGAAGAGTTATAAAGAATATTTACCTTTTTAAAATGAGGCCAGTAATTGGATTTGTTAAATAATTATTAAAAACATCTATGAAAGTGTGTGATGGTTTGAGAACTGCCCCTTAAGGCTTATATAAAGCATTTACATAAGACTTGGAATGGATGTGGAGATCACTCAAATAAGGTGGAGGTTTGACGGGCTATGGGTATAGGAGAAGGGGTCGAACAGAGTACTTTTAAATCGGGGTACAGAGTACACTCAGGATTTGTCCTGGGGAGGGTGTGTGATGAGTAAGTATGGTGCATAGACACATGACGTGTTCTTACACAAGTTCTCTAGAGTGTGCCATAGCTATGAGAGCCAAAACCACTCAAATCTTGCTAGGATCAGAATGGCCGAACAAGTGATTTGATTCAGATAAGTTTTGAAACTGTTGATATTTAGAACAATATATGTATATAATTTTGATGGTAATCTGTTTGAATCATGTGATTATGTTATCCAATTTAGTTTGTTAATTATTTACTTTAAAATTCATACTAAGTTATCATCGTGTTGTAATTTATATTGGTTATATATATATATTACATTTGATAACATTGCATATTCTAAATTATTCAACTCTAGTAATAACTATATTTAATCCTGCTGCAAATAATTAAATAACTTTGGGAGAAAATGGCATTACGAATATGGAGAAACAATCACACCCCATCAAACAAGATAAGGTGTGTTTATAGAAATGTGTAGCAACATTCTTTTGCCAAATTTCATATGTTTCCATATAATTTTGAAATCCTAAGATCTCTGCATTATTTCAAGAGTACACGGTTTACTGCAGCCTTTTTCTAGGCTGTCATTTCAATCTATTATTCTCTTCTTTCTACTGATAAATATTTGAATCATAAGATTCATCCTAGCTAATACAATACAAGAGATTTTTACCAGTCATATGCATTAGACTGGGTTCAGTAGTATCCATTTAGCTACAGAAAGAAATGTAGAAATACTAAAACTAACAGATTGGCTCCATACACTAATCTCAAAGGAAATTGAAATACATATCCGTTGTTTAGTTCTGCTAAATCAGTGACTTTAATTTGATCAATAACAGGGCCACACAGGGAACTGTTATCTAGCATTTTTGTGTTGTAATACAGACTATAGAAGGCAATCTTAGTGTTCTCAGAATTCGCCGTGAAACTAAGATTGAAGACCTGAAAAGGGTCACTCATGACAGAGCTGTAATTGGCAACCTGTGATTGATCCCCTGCAAAGGCCATCACCGCAAGGGGTTGATGGCATTGATCCCCCGCATCTCCTAACAAAAATATGAGACTGTATGTTTTGCCTGTGGCTGTTTTTATGGTCTGTGAAATGGTACCTTGATTGCCTGAGAAAAAGAAAGAAATTATATTACCGTCCACAAATGTCCAAAATGGATTAACAGATCTTTGAAATGGAACCTTTTGTACCTGAAAGCAACTGTATGGCCCTCTTGCCTTCTGGAACAGAGAAATGGTTAGAGTCTATGTATCTCACAGCCTTGCTTGATTCTACAATCCAACCAGGTAATGGAGATGTTTCGTAGTCAAGGTTGGGAGGTAAGAGGACTCCCACTGAAGAGTTCGGGAACATGAAAGGACCCTCTTCGAAATCTCCATTTATCACCAAGTTGTCTGCAAACATAGAACATAAATTTTTTAGCTGTTCTGGTAAAAAAACAGTTGGGCAGACTTTTATACTGGCTAACAATTTTATTGCAACTAAAGGTTTGTTCCACTTGAAAGAGAGAGAAAGGAAGGAACTATATTAATGTTCAAATGCTCAAAATAAGTAATTGGGATTCTAAATGACAACTAGCTATGAATAGACAAGAGGAGTGTTCAACCCCTCTCCGTTAGCTACAAAAGTGGGAAAATGATTACCCACATGGGCAAACATACAAAATTACAACCCTCTGTTAATCATTCAACAGTACTATCAGAAGCATCAATCTGATTGATCAATTTGAAGAGAGGGGCTTTTGTTGTCGTAGCAACAATCCCAAGGTGTCAATATGGAAACATCATCCAACTATTTATTTACATACTGACCCATAAGGATAGAAGAAGCAGGTCAAGCAAGAGCTTACAAATACCCAAAGCCAACCTAGCTGGCGTTAATAGGGCGAACATCGAATCGGAGGAGGTCGATTAAAAGTTTAGAAGAAATGGTGGAAGAGCCGTAGCAGAACCCGAGCAATGAAGGGGGCTTGAGAACGTAGGGAGATTAGAAGACCAATGGCGTGACAGAGAGTTGTCATCATCGAAGAGGATAGAAAACAAAGTAATCGTCTATGTGGGAAGAAGGCGATCGACCGTAGGAGAGAGGGATCGGACTGGGAGTAAGTCTGGAACAGCAGATTATATAAAAGACTATTAAGTCTCTGATTATTGAATATTTATTTTCTGTGCATGGTCCAACTGGTGACCCTCGAATGAAAGAGTCTTGCTGTATGTAATCGAATGTTCAACGGGTCCCATTAATCTTATACTGTTGAAGAGCTTTGTTTCTGTTGTTTATGTGAATGAATGAACTTTATCTATGTTCTTGTCGTTGTGGTGTGAGAGTGCTGTCATCATTTTGGTATTAGAGCCTAAAAGGTCTGGGAAGAAGAAGTTGAGAATCCCAAAGGTTTGGGTAAAGAAGTTATTTATGTTCATAAATTCTTGGAAAGATATGTGGGTTGCAGATTGACAGGTTAACAAGAAAGAACCTGGGTACCAAAAGACTAGGTAAAGAAGAAAATGAGAGAAACCTTAGGTGAGGTATCAAGAAGTCAGAAAAAGAAAGAAAGATACAACAGCATACCAAGAAGGGAAGCAGCCAGAAGAACGACAACATGAAAATAAATATGAGAAAACAAGATGCAGAGTTTGATAGGGAAATGGTAGAGTTAAGAAGAGATATTGAGAAGCATAAGCTTATGGTGCAGCAGTGGCTTGAGGAAAGAAGCCAAGAATATGGTTGGTATTGGCCAATGAAAAAGAAGTTGAAATGGCCTGTGAAGATGATTGTTAAGAAAAGAGGAGGGAAAAATATGGCTGCCTTGAATAGAGAAGATGAATGAGGAAAGTTACCAAGTGAGCAATGTGTACCGGAAAAGGTGAAAAAAGTTCTCATTGAGGAGAACATAAGGAAACACAAGAAAGAATGGAGAGGAGAAGTAGATGTGAAATGCAAAAAAATGCATGGTGAAGTAGTTATACAGATAGAATTTGAAGAAGATGAAGCAAGTGCAGAAAATTTGTGGGCACAATTTTCAGCGACAAAATAGGAGTGGATGGAGAAGCTTGCCAGTGAAGGTATGAAGATAAATGGGACAGTAAAGGATACAAAGATGAAGTTGGTAGCTGATGATAAAGAAGTTATTGCAGCGGAAAAGGAAGACGTAAACTTATTGGTCTTTTAAGTACGAATATTGTTTCAGTTTCATTTGCTATGTTGAATGTTGAGAAGCCTAGAAACAAGTATGGCGGAGTATATGCAGATTTTAGTGTAGATGTTGTGGGTTGTAATGTGAATGGTAAAACCAAGGAGGATTTGTTGTTGGCTATTGAAGAAGAATGGCTGAAAAAGATGACTAATGAAGGTGAGAAATTTCAAGATATGAAAATCTTTAATTTCCATAAAATCGTTTCTATTGATGATTGGGCATGAAAATCTTGGAGGAGGATGGTAAATGACAGTTGTAAATCCATGTGTGTAAAGATGGAAGGTGTGCAGCGATGCTGGAGAAGGATGATACTTGTTCCGGAACGATGTTGGAAGAAGTAGAAGAAGAAGAACCATGAGGTATAATTCGAATGTTGACATCATGTGCAGGAGCACATGCTTTCTTTTGTCTCTTGGGGAGTCTGATGTAGGAGCATCGTCAAATTTTGGTTGAGCATTGTCGTTTCCTCATGGAGTTTGTTTTCCTTAGTATTGTTTTAGTTTTGTTTTACCGAACTTCCTAATTTCATGTAATCTCAGCTGTTAGTTAATGCTATGTAATCTCCTCTTAATCGTTGGAGGGGAGAAGTTACTTCATTCCTGTTCCTGTCGCCACAGGAATCAATTAACAAACTAAACTGTTGTAAATTTGTTTCACAAGTAGTTTAGAAAACTGCCAAAACGGGCGACGAAGGCAGGAGAAAAAGGTGGAACTGCCAGAATGGCAGGGGGGAAAATGAATAAGAAAGATCAGAAGGAGGAATAGGGAGGTGATCGTAATCGAATCGGAGGAGGTCGATTAAAAGTTTAGAAGAAATGGTGGAATAGCTGTAGCAGAACCCGAGCAATGAAGGGGGCTTGAGAACGTAGGGAGATTAGAAGACCAATGGCGTGACAGAGAGTTGTCATTGTCGAAGACGATAGAAAACAAAGTAATCGTCTGTGTGGGAAGAAGGGGATTGACCGTAGGAGAGATGAATCGGACTCAGAGTAAGTCTGGAACAGCAGATTATATAAAAGACTATTAAGTCTCTGATTATTGAATATTTATTTTCTGTGCATGGTCCAACTAGTGACCCTCGAATGAAAAAGTCTTGCTGTATGTAATTGAATGTTCAACAGGTCCCATTAATCTTATACTGTTGAAGAGCTTTGTTTCTGTTGTTTATGTGAATGAATGAACTTTTATCTATGTTCCTGTCGTTGTGGTGTGAGAGTGCTGTCATCACCCAACCTTAATTTTCCTAACTATGGTGTACTTTTCCCATAACTATGGTGTCGCTTTTTGGCTAAATGGACATACAAGATGTATAACAAACAACCATACTCAAGCGTTGAACCTGGTGAAAGGCCTTATTTAACAATTTAGTGTTAAAAGACAGGCATAAGAAGTTCAAAGTTGAAGGGAAGTCCTAGATTGTGATTATCTAATGAAAAATGAGGGAAAACTGGAAAATGATACGAATTAAAGGATTGAAGTACCAGTGAAAGAACAAGAGAATTTAACAGATACTTTTGAGCCGATTAAGTGGCAAACTTTTTAACCATTAAATCATAATAAGAACAAGTGTTAAAAGGGAAATATTCTACGACTGAAAAGTTGGAGAGTTTATTGCCTTAAAAAAGCAAATTTCTTAGGAGTTTAAGAAGAGGAAGGCTGAAGGTGTGTAGCCACTACATAAAGGGTTAATACAGGTGGTGGTTTTTCTCTAAATATTTATTTGTAATGGAAAATATAATGTACATCCAATCATATTGATGCTGGAAAATAAAGTAGTGGAGGAGATAACAATGCACCTTGGGACCATATATAAAACTAACTCTAAATTTATTCAACTGCTGGTAAAATTAAGGCCTCTGCATGGGAACACCAGATCAAGCAACTAAGCAAAATGCAAATTACAGTAACTTTGGACTAGTTAATAGGCACAGCACAAATCCCAAGTTACGAGTAAAATCAATCCTATATTCATACAAAGAAAAATAAAGATATACCATCTGAGCGATCTGGCAAAGAAATCTTCTTGATGGCCACATTATCAATCAAAGGACCACATGTGGAATCCTCTTCCAAGTCAGGATTGAGGAAACTAAGCTCAGATCTATCTATAATCGCTGTGAATCCCCATGCATAAGCATCCCATCCTTCACTGTTGTACAGAGTCTGTAGATCTATGCTTGCTGCTGCTGCAGGTGAGACCGATATATTCAAGGTCTCCAGTTGTCCACAGGTTCGAGCAGCACTAAAGGTGAGAGAGTAGATTGATCCTCTATCCAACTCGATCCCTTGACTGATCTCGGCATTATTTCCAAGTCTTGCAGCATGTTTTCCCTGGGGAACCACCAGCACCATGGGACCTTGGGCTTGTCCTGATCTTATGTATTCAACAGTGCCTTGGACCTTCCAGCTTGGTAATGCAGTCTCACCTACTATGACTGTTCCATTAAGAAAACTGAGCTCAGGAGAGGCCTCAAAATCTCCATTGGATAGCAGCCCTATCATGGTTAAACCATTTGTTAGCACTGTAAATGGCTTGAAATCTTTAAGAAAACATGCGAACAAGATGAATGATATAATTTTTTACAACTTTGCTCAGACAAAAAAAAAAATGAATATGGTTTTTGCATTGGTGAATCAGTAAATATTCAAATCCATTTGGGAGTACACTATCAAACTTGGAATATCATTCTGGTTCAAAATACATAAACACTAACACCCAATTGAGAGTACACTATCAAGTTTAGGATAATATTAAGCTACTAAATCCAAAGTCATTAACACCTGCCTGAGAGACTATCAAGCTTAGGATACTGTTTTTACTTTTAAATCCATTAGCACTTCTGGGACGCTGTTTCACTTCTAAACATACCCACCCACTTGCAGCTGGGAATATACAATCATACTTAATATACTGTTCCACTTGTAGATCTATAAATACTTACACCTGCTTGAGACTACACCATCAAACTTGGGATTACTCTTCTGCTAGTAAATTGATAATGTCTGACATTCACTTCTTAGTACACTATCAAGCACAGGATACTGTCAAGGCTTCCAAATCCATGAAACTCACTCACAGAATCATGCCCTCCTTGAGAGTCCCAACAAGCTTAACATACTGTGTGGTTTCTAAATGGATAAAAACTCTAACCCACTTTACAGCACACTATCAAGCAAAAGATACTGTTTTACTTAAAATATTGTAAATACTCACACTGACTTTAGAGTACTCTATGAAACTTAGAATTACCATTCTGCCACTAGATCCATAGACACTCGCACTCACTTGGTAGCACATTATCAAGTTTAGGATGTTAAATCTATAAACACCATAGTTCCACGGGGTTTCGGGGATGGGGACACGTTTCGGGGACCGGGGGGGCGGCAGGGGGGCGGGCGGAGCAGTGCGTTCAAATACATATAGTACTTGAAAAATTAGTTATAAAAAGATGTATAACTGTAGAAGCCTAAGGAATAACTTAATAAGTAAAGTTTAGAGTTTAAACACATTGCAATGATTTCATTGAATGAGTGTAAAGTTTAAACTGTAAAGCCAAATTACACAACCTTTGCCAGCCCAGCATCCTCCCTGCCTGTGTTAAAATGGGAGCTTTGGAATAGGGTATGGACATCCATCAAACATAAAGGATAGAGGAATTTTGTCAGATGTTGTAGTTGCAACTGCCCTGTTAGACATGTATGCAAAATGTGGAAGTATAGACAAGGCATGTTAACTGTTTGACAGAATGCCTCAAAGAAATGTGGTCTCATGGACTGCAATGATTGCAGGATATGCACAAAATGGATTTGTTGAAAAGGCTTTAAAAATTTAAAATTTTTAAAGCAAGTGCAATTGGCTGGTGTAAACTGTAAAGACAAATTCCACAACCTTTAAGTCAAAAATTAACTAATTAGTCAAAAACTTTTAGGTTTTACTTTTGATTTAAAAAAATAAATAAATTTTTTATGCATTTCAGGGGGACGTCCAGAAGTCCCCCCAAAGCCGAGACGTCTCGGAGGCGGCGGCGAAATGGGGGGACGGCGGAGGGACGTTTCCCTGAAGTCCCCCCTGTCCCGGAAACGTTCCGGTCTCAGGGACGGCTGGTTTTCAGGGGGGGACGTGTCCCCGTGGAACTATATTAAACACTCACACCAAGTTTAATGCCAAATCCATAAAACACTTATGCCCACTTGAGAGTAGACTATCAAGCTAAGGATACTATTAGGCTTCTGAATGGAAGAAAATGTACCGTCTGTCAGGACTCGGGTACAAAACACCATTGAATGGGTTACGTATTCCACCACAATTCACCGCAGAACTGCACCCAACTTCATTTTAAAATCCTAACGATCACAACGGGTTTTACTCAAGTGCATGACCTGTGTGACGAAGTAAAACAAAACATGGTACTACAACAATAAAATCCTAAACTAACACAACAAACAAAATGTAGCCTTAGTACTTTACTATAATATATAAAAGCCAGGGATATAAGAGCTGTAAATAGATGAATTCATGTATACAGGAATATCTATGGGGCTAAATTCCAGCGGGTTTATTGCATTTTAATTTGTGTGCCTGAAATACATTATAAACCAAAATCAAAATCCCAAGGAGATGAACCGTTACTTCCAAATGATTTTTTGGCAAATTAATACCCCTGGATGAGGTTTCTAAGGCCAACCAAATCCTGATCTTAGTGCACTCCTCAGTAAGTACAAGTGTTTACTGATTCAGAAATTAAAATAAAAACAGCAGTGTTCTGTTTTGAGTGTGTAAACTCTTCTTGAGTAACGAATAGCTTCAAAATTTCATAAAAAATTATATATGGTTTACCTTATTAGCATTATATTTTCAAATTTTAAGATAGGTTGGGTTCTCACAACATATTGTCACCAATGTTTTGGCAAAAGAGCATGCTTAGATGGGCTCAAAATGCAGAACACGGAAATACTATAAACAAAATGCAACCTTTTAACGCTGCAGTATAGTATATACAGCTTCAGAAAGAAAGATCTATATATAGATAAATCAATCCATGTGTGTGTGTTTGCGCTTCTAATACATTTTTTAATTTTGTGCTGATAAAACTAATGCTTAAACTCTAACCCGGTCATTTTAGGATGCTTAGGAGAATTCACCAACTGGAGTGTAAGCACAAGTGGCCAAAGACTAGACAATCCCAATCACTTAGGGATGACAACTAAAGCAGGAAGGATCACCTACCCGCCCTGTGAATGACAAAAGCCTAATAATCTCTACATATCCAGCAAAAGGGCTTTCCCCAGGTGATTATTCTGGCGCTAGAAAAGCATCACAATCTGAAAACCAAAATGGCAAGTAGATAAAATCGTAAATACTATAAGCTTACCATCTTGTGCTTCTTTGGCAAAAGCCTTTTGCCCAGCCCATAGCATGAACACTCCAAACAAGCAAATTGTCCATGAGAAGGAAAGGGACTTAGACCCAGCCTCCATGATGCCACAGGCCCCCAACAATAGTCTTTTTTCTGCTTGTTCAAGCCTTTGACACCTATACTGGTAGAGACTTCAGAATAGAGGCAGTTGGAAAGATTACATTCATTGAACATGAAACCAGGATGTTTCCAGTTATTTTGGGGCAACTGTATTGTTGCAGTCCAAAGGGATAAAAATCATCATTCATGTGGAATGTGATAAAATGGCAATTCCCATATGAGATTTTTTTTAAAGGGAAGAGCCATGGAAACAATTGAGCAATTGGGTCTCTAACTACCGACAGAACTGTTGAGCCAACAATATCTTGAAAAAAGATGGAAAAGTTTGTGATTGTATAGATTTGAGAATCGTGTTTGTATGAATCTGATCTACTGATTTGATAGTGCAGACAAGCAATGTGGGTGTCAAGATCATGAAGAATATGTACTTGGATGCATTATATCTCGAAGTGGGCACATGCAATTGGTGCTGTGCAGTGTGTATAGATGGGGTCCATATTTCATCTCTAGTCAACTGCAAGCGATCAAAAAGCATAGTTTAGTGTTTTAATACAGCTGAATCAGGCATAGATTATAGACAGGATCTTGTACTTTTTTGGTTATCCTGTTTTGGTGGGCCTAGCTTGTTTATTAGTTTTGCAACTGCATAGTTATAGTCTACTTATATTGCTATGCAATTTCTTAGACCAACCACATATATTTAACATAAATTTCAGTTGATTACCAAATCTGATTGACAAAAGATTACCAGACGGGGGAATCTCAAAAAAAAAAAAAATGTAGACCGACTTAGTTTTAAAAAAGGGTGTAAACTAAAGTAGCCCAAATAGCTGGTGGATGTACAGTGCAGATTCTTTGAAAGCTGTTTTGTCAATGAATTGACACATTTGCCTAGACCAGTTATTGACTCCGCGGAATTCTTTTAAAAAGCACAATTATGACTCCCAAGTTAATAATTTTCTTACCGTTGATAACTCGAAGTATAAGGAGGACAGCATAAGGAACATAAAGCTGTCACTTGGCTACTCTTAAGTAGGTATTGCCCAAAAAAAAATAGGAGATTTTTTTTGAAAAGTTAATGGTCTTTTGTGCCAAATGGATTATTTGAGTTTTTGAAGGCAATGAGGCGTGGAAAAATTTGGTGCGTTATTGTATTTCTACATGTGTTTCTTATGGGAGACAAGCTTGGAAGGGGATTGGCCTTTGCACCTTTTTTTTATCATGAAGGAACCCATTCAGAGTCAAGGTACTTTTGTGATGAAAAGCATTTGGAGACCCTGGTAAGCCATCAAACTCTAGTTAGTTTGGAATGACAAAAGTTTTCATACAATGCTTTCTATTAACCAACAATCTATATGGTGGTCTCCTATTATCTCTTGTCAAGATTGTCCTCTATGCAAGACTCCTTAGGTCTGTGCTTTGAGATTTTTCAAGAAGGGAATCAAGACCCTTCCCAATCTTTTCTCTAAAGACATTGTAATGTAGAAAATTGCATACCCTTGCAATTTCATGCTATATTTTGGTCTTGTTTTAGTGTCCATTCACTTAGCATATTTTAGGGATCATTTTAGCCTAGACTTAGCCTTTTCCTTCACCAGATTGCCAAATTTCTTTATCAAATTCTAATTTTTCTTGTTGTCCTAAGAACACGTGTTAAATTTTGAGTGATTTTTTAGGACACTAGTGCTACCCACAAACGTCCACGTGCACGCACTAGTGTCCTATGAGTTTAAAAAAATTTAAAACATTGATTTCCTTCCCAACTGCTTGTTGTTGCCTGCTATAATGCTCACCTGTCAGAAAAACACCTTTAGCACTCAAATATGACCCTTTAGCTTTCTTATAACCCTTATGCAAAACTAATATTTGAATCTCTATCAATCTCTTTCATTCTTTTCCTCTCTTAGCTATGCTTAGCTACACATGATGAGCACACGGTGATACTAAGAGGGGGGTGAATCAGTATCTAACAATCTTTTACTTTTCAAACTCAATTAATTACATCTACACATATGCAAGATCTAGAAATTAAGTACACAATGAGAACACACGATTTACGTGGAAACCCTTTCAGGAGAAAACCATGGCACAATATTTCTTATATATATATCTTCTTTCTTCTTCTTGTAGGCTCCAACCTATTAGAGACTCCAATCTCCACTTAACAAAATTATAGGCTCCAACATATTGGAGGCTCCAACCCCCACACAAATTGAGCTCCAACTCAACAAGAGGCTCCAACCTCTATTTGATAGGCTCCAACCTATTAATCCTTCAATGGTTGATATAGTTTACTTCTCCACAAGATCTTCCTTTCACAAAATTGTTTGCACCTTTCACAACTCTGATCACACACTTCCTTCCCTTACAAATCCGATCACTATCTCTGATTCTGAATGATATAACCCTTTCTCTTATAAATCAGTTTCACATACATATACTTCCCTTCACAAATTTAATTCAAATGATTCACACTCTTCTTCATATATTCAATATAAATCTGAGTTACTCTTCATTTTTGTTGTCTTGGATCTGCTTCTTATTCACATAATATTCATTGAATGCTTGCTTTGAAATCATGAATTCACTCTCTTTATACTCTCCAAAGGAGATGTCTTTATGAATATGGACACAACTCCTCAACAAATCGTACCTCCTCAATGTTGATCGCTACCCTTCCTTCTAACAAATCATTATTTTTGCTTAAGCAAATCACACCAATTAATTATATCAATCGCTGCCCCAAGTCATAGATGAAATTGTATCATATGATGTTGCTCTCAAACTTACACCACTTCACGATGAAATCGCTTCCTTTGCATAATAAAGTCATTACATATAGAATAGCAATTTTTTGTCTTAGCATCATCATTTGTTTTGTGTTAGGCCTTTAACAAAGGCTCTTAAGGCATGAGGGTCTTTTTGGTCTCTAATTGCAACTTTATAAATCACACCATCCACTTTGTTTTTGTGAGGCGCATCATGCATGAGGTTGGCCTCAAATAACAAAAGGTTTATTTTAAACTTTGAACTTGAACTCCCAATTTTTGGCGCTAAGAGGCAAGTTGACCTTCTTTAGGAATGTAGTTTAAATCTTTATTTTAAACTTTATCAATCACCTTTTAAAATATAACTACTACCACTTATCTTCAATTTCTCTCCATATCATATATTCGTTGTCTTAGAATGTAATATGCTTTTCGTAACACATATTTGCTTTCACACAATAAACTATGTCTTCTTCTTTAAATTCGATGCTGTTAATCCAAAACTTGATCAGTCTTCCAATGTCTTTCTTAAAGACTTTTATTATGTTTAAATATTTAATTTAAACATTGATGAAGGGGGTAAATCATAAAACACACAACAACAAAAATTGCACACAAAAAATAGGAATGTTCTTTTATTGATTTGGACAATCCACTTGATGAAAGGGGTAAATCATAAAACACACAACAATAGAAATTGTACACATAAAATAGGAATGTTCTTTTATTGATTTGGACAATCACATTACATTACAGAAGCTAAAATCAAATCAGAGGATGAATCCTCCATAGGCTGCAACACATTATAGCTTCCTATCTCCAGACTATGGAACCTTCTGCCTTCTATAGCCCCAAATCTGCTAGGGTTTATATTTTCCCACCTTTTCTTGACTCTACACTTTCCCCCTTATCTCTACTACTATCAAGGGTTTCCAAAATGGTCATAAATAGTCCTTTTGGCAGCCTCCAGCCAAAATTTCAAAATTTGCAACTCCCTCCAAAAATAGGTCAACTTCCGGGAAGCATAACTTTTCATCTGAGTGTCCGATTGACGAACCGTTTGAAGCACTGAAAAGCTCGTGAAGTGAAATACGATGCTAGAAATATGTAAACAGATTTCTATAAACTTTTCAATGTGTTATGGGATGTTTAAGTACCTCATATATGATTTTAAAAATTTTCTGGGAACCTCACAAAATTGAAACTTTAATATCTTGAAATCCAGACATGATCTTGAGCTGAAATTTACCAAGAATGCTTATTTGACCATTCCAAATATTTGGGAAAAATTTCAGGCTCAACTGCTTCTCTGATATAGACTTACTAAAAATAGTAAATTCTGATATTCTTAGCCCTATTGGTAACTTTGAAGGTTCTGAATCATTATTCAAGCAAATGGGTATTCGAGAACATAATTTTTGAAAAGAAATGAAAACAAAGTCATTGATTTTGAATCAACATTATTTTTGGGTGATGCAAGATTACCCTTACACCTCTGGATGCTCCTACATCAGAAACCCAAGGTAATTTTGAGAAGTGACCTTGTCACATCTTAGGTGTTTGAGGAAAACCCCAAATGGTCAACCTCTGTCTTAGACAATCAGGAAGAATCTTCAACAAGACTTCCTTTCCACTTCACCAGGTATTCTTCATATTTCCTATTATGAGTACTTCTTCCCACATGATTATCCAAGATATCTTCTATCTCCTCCTTTGAAGTAGATGCCAGAATACTCCACTATTCTTATGTTGGTCCATCCTCTATTCCACCTTCATGATATTCTGTGAAATCAACAATGTTGAACATAGGGGAAATGTTGATCCCACTCGACAACTCTACCTCATATGCATTTCCTGAATCATGCTTCTTCAAAATCCTTCATGGTCCAATTTTTTTCATTTTCAACTTATTATATGTTCCAACTGGAAACCTCTCTTTTCTCAAGTGAACCATGACTTCATCTCCTACTTGAAATTCCTTATATCTCCTCTTCTGATCTGCCTTAGCCTTGTACTGAATATTCATCTTATTAATGTTCTTTCTCACCTCCTTATGCAAATTCTTCAGGTGTTCTGCAAAGTCTTCAGCTTCAGCACTGGTCTTTTCTCCCTTGTCCAACTTCCTTAACTCTGAAGCATTTCTTGGGCTACTCCCATATACAATCTGAAATGGTGATTTACCTGTACTCATATTGACAGAATTGTTATAAAAAAATTCTCCTATGGTAAAATCAAATCCCATCCCTTGAGCTTATCTCCTACTAAGCATTGTAGCAAGTTACCCAAACTCCTATTCACCACTTATGTTTGTCCATCAGTCTGTGGATGGTGTGCAGAACTGAACTTCAAATCTGTCTTCAACTTCTTCCACAATGTCCTCCAGAAATAACCAACAAACTTGGTATCTCGATCTAAAACTATACTATTAGGTAGACCATGTAGTCTCACCTTCTTAGGTAGACCATATAGTCTCACCACCTCTCTAAAAAATAACTCTGCAATATGAACCATTGCATCATTGGTTTTCTTACAAGGAATAAAATGTGCCATATTTGAGAATCTATCCACAACCACAAAAATGGAATCATGTCCTCTTTGTGTCTTTGGTAAACCAAGAACAAAATCCATATTAATATCATCCCATGGCTTCTCCGATACAGGTCGTGGTTGATATAGCCTTGTATTCTGACTTGTTCCTTTTGCCATCTGACACACTCTGCAACTTTGCACAAATTTCCTCACGTCCTACTGTAATTGTGGCCAATAATAATGCTCACCAACAATAGAAGTGGTCTTATCTCGACCAAAGTGTCCAGCTAATCCCCCACTATGCTTCTCCTTAATCAGGTTCTCTCTCATGGAACTCCTCAGAATGCACGACTGGCTTCCCTTAAACAACATGCCATCTTGGATTATGAAATCCAACCATTTTATCCTATCCAAAGTAACAGGTTCCAAATAAGCTTTACAAGCCTCTACAAAATTTGGATCTTCAGAATACAAACTTTTGAGCTCATCGAACCCAACAACCTCTATCTTCATTTTTGTCAACAAATTTTGCCTTATGCTCAAGGCACCTGCAATTCTGTTGCACTTCCCACTCCTGTACTTCAAAACAAAAGTATAACTCTACAAAAAATCAACCCATTTTAAGTGCCTTAGATTTAACTTTCCTTGACTATTAAGATACTGCAAAGCCTAATTATCATTATATAAATGAACTCTTTTGGCAACAAATAATGTCTCCATTTCTTCAAATCTTGAACTATAGAATAAAATTCTTGATCATAAACATAATACTTTTTCTTGGCATCATTAAGCTTCTCACTAAAATAGGCAATGTGATTACCTTATTAGCTCAAAACAGCGCCTGTAGCACTGCCACTAGCATCATAATATACCTAAAATACCTTATTGAAATTTGGAAGTGCCAAAACAGGTTGCTCTGTGACTTTTTGCTTCAATGTATCAAAACTCTTGGCTGCTCCAGTAGTCCATTTAAACTCTTTTATATCCCCTCTCATTGTCTCAGTTAGGGATGCACAAATGCTACTAAAATTCTTGATAAATTATCTGTAAAAACTTGCCAAACCATGAAAAGATCGTACCTCTGTAGCACTCCTTGGCGTAGGCCATTCAATGATAGCCCTCACCTTCTCTAGGTCCATCTTAAGACCTTCCTCTAAGACAAAAAAAATCCCAGGTATACCAACTCCTTCTTACTTCTCCTCCCCCAGCTTCTCTAAAACTCTTTTGCTATGCATTAGATGCTCATCCCAAGTCTTACTAAAAATTAAAATGTCATCTAAATAAACAATAACAAAACTTCCCAAAAACTCTTTCAATACCTCGTTTGTGAGCCGCATGAATGTGCTCAGTGCATTGGTTAGCCCAAATGGCATGACTAACCACTCATACATACTTTCCTTTGTCTTGAAGGCTGTCTTCCATTCATCTCCTTCCCTGATTTGGATTTGGTGATACCCACTCTTTAGATCAATCTTCGTAAAGTACTTGGCTCCACTCAAACAATCCATTATGTCATCCATTCTTGGCAATGGAAATATGTACTTGATCATGATCTTATTGATGGCTCAAGAATCTATACACATTCTCAACTCTCCATCTTTCTTTGGTGCTAGTACTACAGGTACCACACATGGACTTAGACTCTCCCTTATCTATCCCTTCCTTAACAACTCGTGAACTTGCCTATTCAGCTCTTCATTCTCTGCAAGAGTCATTCTATGGGTTGCCTTATTTACAAACTGGCTCCTGGTATCAAATCATTTTGGTGACTTAACTTCCTCACCGATGGTAAACCTTCTGGTACATTATTAGAGACAATATCCTGAAATTCTTCCAACAAATTTGAGACTTCTATTGGTACATCTTCACATTTCTCTTGGCTGATCTTAGGAATCAACGCAAAGCAATGACACTCGTGCTTCATACCCTCCAAAAATTTCCTACCATCTACCAAGCAAATTCTGGCAGTACTACATACCTTTTCTTCTACCTCCTTTAAGGGTTTCAACTTATGACGAACTCCATCCTTCGTCAGAGAATAGGTATTTGCATGGCCATCATGGACATCACATCTATCATACTGCCACAGCCTTCCCAATAGCATATGACATGCATCCATCGGTATGATGTCACACAACACCTCATCATGGTAATCCCCAATCTTGAACTTGACTAAACACTACTCATTGACCAAAGCTTTATGGTCCTTCTACAACCATGCAATCTGATATGGATGTGGATGCTTTCTTCTTTTCAACTTCAACTTGTTAACCATGTCCTCTGAAATAAGATTGTTAGTACTTCCACTATCAATAATAATGTCACAACACGTACCTTCACATTTGCACCTTGTGCGGAATAAACTCTTCCTCTGATCAGGTTCTTTCTTCTCATTCAACAAGGTTCTTCTGACAACTAGGGTTTCTCCCCTTTCAGCATCTTCAGAATGCTCAGACTGCATGTCTTCATCTACATGTGCAACTCATCCACTACCTTCAAGTCTCCTATTTGTCCTTCCTTGATGTTGCGGACACTCGTATGCTCGATGTCCTTCTTATCCACATTGGAAACAGGTTCCTCTAAAACTTTCTCTTCTAGGTCCTTGCCTAGGTCGGCCTCTTCCTCTTCCTCTTTGCTCACCATTATTTTGGTCATGAGAGCGGTAGGCATTATCTCCTCTCTGATTTCAACCAGTGCCAGCTTCTTTATTTTTCTTTAGATTTTCATTTCAGCCTCCTTAGGATCTTCCACCAGTCCTTCTGCCTTGACCTCTTCCCCTTTCCTTGTTCTCGAATCTTTTATTCATCTTCTCTTCCACCTTCAGGGAAAACTGGTATGCATCTTCTATGGTGGTCATTTTGACCAGGCTCATCTCCTCTTGAATACTTGGCCTCAACCCATTAATGTAAGGGGATACCTTCTCCTTGTTGCCCTCTGCATGGCCTATCCTAATAATAATCTTTTAAAACTCTTTTGTATACTCTTGACAGACTTGTTACCTTGCTTCAATCCTTGCAGCTTCTTCAACAACTCTAACTCATAATCCACAGGAATGAACTGCTTCTTTAGTTTGTCCACCATTTGATCCCATATGGTAATATTTCCTTTTCCTCTTCTATTTCTCTTCAACTGGACCTCCTTCCACCAAATACTAGCATGGCCCTTCAACTTTGTTTTTGCAAACTTGACCCGTTCTGGATCTTCCACATCTTCATACTCAAAATATTCTTCCATATCATTGATCTAATTAATAAGCCGTTCTAGATTCAAATCTCTAGAATAGGTAGAAACTTCGATCCTGGGCCTCTTTCTGATATGTGAAATGACCCTCAACAACCTAACTTCTGCAGGATCTCCTACAGCTTCATGTTCTTCCTTAGATAGCTCTTCTTTAGCTTCATCTTCGCTTTCTTCTCTTGTTCTCGACTCAAACCCACTTCACAGCTCTTCTTGCAATGCATTGATTTGCCTTTGCAAGGCTCTAAAAGCCTCTTCCGTCAAAGCATTTCTCCCATCACGATTTCTTCATGGAAGCATCTTGATCTCTACAACAAACCCACAACCTTAGGTCCTAGTGCAAACTACCTCATGGTCAGAGATCTCTAATACCACTTGATGAAGGGGATAAATCATAAAACACACAACAACAGAAATTACACACATAAAATAGGAATGCTCTTTTATTGATTTGGACAATCCACTTGATGAAGGGGGTAAATCATAAAACACATAACAACAGAAACTACACACAGAAAATAGGAATGTTCTTTTATTGATTTGGACAATCACATTACATTACAGAAGCTAAAAGCAAATCAGAGGATGAATCCTCCACAGACTGCAATACATTACAACTTCCTATCTCCAGACTCTGGAATCTTCTACCTTCTGTAGCCCCAAATCTGCTAGGGTTTCTATTTTCCCACATTTTTGTGAGTCTACACTTTCCCCCTTATCTCTACTACTACCAAGGGTTCCCAAAATGGTCATAAATAGCTCTTTTGGTAGCCTTTAGCTAAAATTTCAAAATTTGCAACTCCCTCCAAAAATAGGTCAACTTTTAAGAAGCATAACTTTTGATCCGAGTGTCTGATTGATGAACCATTTGAAGCACCATAAAGATCACGAAGTGAACTACGACGCCATAAATATGTAAATGGATTTCTGTAAACTTTTCAGGGCATTATGGGATGTTTAAGTACCTCATGTATGATTTCAAAACTTTTTCGAGAACCTCACAAAATTGAAACTTTAATATCTTGAAATCCAGACATGATCTTGAGTTAAAATTTACCAAGAATGCTTATTTGACCATTTTGAAGATTTGGGAAAATATCGGGCTCAACCGCTTCTTTGATATAGACTTACTAAAAATAGTAAATTTGGGTATTCTTAGCCCTATTGGAAACTTTGAAGGTTCTGAATCATTATTCAAGCAAATGGGTATTCAAGAACACAAATTTTGAAAAGAAATGAAAACAAAGTCATCAATTTTGAATCAACATTATTTTTGGGTGATGCAAGATTGCCCTTACACCTCTAGATGCTCCTACATCAAACATATCCATCTCTAAGTCGGCCATCCAATATCACTATCTCTTCAATGGAAATATATAACGAATAACTTCTTATTTTTGCTTTGTCATCAATGACTCTATATTCTAACAATCTCATTTATGCTTCCTTGACAACAATCTCATCCATGCATCTTGTACAATCAATCAAATCAATCTCCACAACAACATCAATGATTACATATTCCAACAATCTCCACAACAATCTCTTATACGTTAATCTCGCTAACAATCTCGGTCTTATGTCTTTGACATTAGTGACACCACTCTTGTTCACACACCTTCTTGACATCAATGACAACATGTTCTTATACTCTCGTCTGTTCATGACTATCTTCTTAATCCCAATGACAACATGTGTATGCACCTTTAACATCAATGACAAACATTCCAACAACACATACCTCCATTGTTGAACTTGTTGAAATTGCATGCTGCTAAAATAATACCATTATCGAAGCTCTCTTAAGGATCTACATTGTTGCACAATGGTTGACTCCTCTAAATAGCTCATTTCTTATTCTTTTACATCATATTGGTAATATTGTTCTTTTTCTTACTTTGAATAATATTCTTGCACCTTATTTATCATACTTCTCTATTTACTTTGACAAATCTCTTGGTATAGACCACCACCCATTTTATCATACATACACTATGGTATTCTTCCCCATTGACCAGGATTGATACTCATAGAATTATTTTATTGTCACTGCTCTTAATTCCTAGATGCACATAGGATAGGAGCACGCACATTGTCTTTCTATATCATTATCATTGCTGGTGGAGAGAGAAATGCCAACATAGGGGCTTGACCTAAAGGCAAACCCCTAAACAACCCCAACATTTTCTCTTGTTTTAGCTTATAGGTATTTTGGGAGGCATTTAACCACATGGAGGTTTGTTGATTTTTTTCTTCCTCTTGTAATTTCAATATTTCATTTGATTTATTTAGTTTAGCTCTATTTTATGATTTCTATGTATTATGGTATCCCTTGGTTTGTTGTTTTGGTTGTTCTTGTTCCTTGTTGTATAGGTGGGTTCGAAATCTAGTGAAAACCTTGTTCTTTGTGACTTTCTAGGATGACAGTGCAAATGAAGGACTACAATGCTTCATGTGGGTGTTTGCATGTCACATTGGCGTATGAGACGGGGAACTCCATCTTTCGGCGCTAGGTTCATTTATTTTTGCAATTTACAATTCTAGATTTAGTTTTTCAATTTTATAATTCAATTTTCTGTAAATTAGCATTTTCCTACCCAACTCATATGAATGTAATGTAAAAGTTAAAGGTATCACTTTTTCTATATTAGAAAAACTAGGAATTTTCATGCTTGGCCTAAACCTAAAGTTAAGTTTCATTTGTCCAACTAGGATTTTAAAACTTTCAAGGTTGTTATTGACTCTATGCCACCAGATATAATTCACAAGATTGGGGTTCATTGCTTCAAACCATGGTGGAAAGATTGGAAATGGTATCTAGACACAACGTTTCGCAATTACAAACCTCATAAGGGTTATTCCTAGATCTCTTTGTTTCTTCTTATGGTACCTATTTTAAACTAGAGATGGTTGTTGCAATCCCCTTTGAGCGCTTGGTAGCACAAGTTTCAAATTGTTTGGTTAACTATTCTTGAGTCAAAACTTGCCCATTTTTCCCAGTGTATTCTTTTCCAAGGCCTTCGAGTTGGCTCTAGATTAACTCGTATTGGGATTAGAGATCCTTGATGCTAATTTTATGATCATCAAGAAAATTTCAAACACCTTTTCTAGTTTTGTCCGAGAGCTCAAGTTGCTTGGACTTGGATTCATGATTTTTTCAAACCCTTCCAACTTGAGCCATTTTCTTGGCATATGATTTTTTTAGGGATTGGCCTAGAATCCCCTCTAGATATACCCAAATTTAGCATGGTTTTAGGGTGGAAATTCTTTTCATCATATGGAAGGACATGAATTCTGCTTTATTCTCTAGATGTTCAATTAATCATAATTTTTTGCTTTACACTAAAGCTATGATTTGTTCTAATGTGCTTATGTAGATTCAGGTGCAAGCCAACAAGGTTGCGCTTGAGGTGGAAAATCTTTAGGTGCTTTTGGATCATTGGGGTAATGCTCATGTACTATTTTCAGAGTTCCTCCAACTCTTGCCTCTAGCCGATGCCATTATTTGCCTTGTGGGCATCGTTGAGGGCATAGTGACTCTTCTCATGGTGACCAGGATGCCCACTATCATGCCTCTCCATCTCCTATGAGAAGAGTTAGGGATCCGTCTCAAAGAGGATGGTCTCAACCCACTCACCATCACTCTGCTTCTCCCCAGGCTCCTGGCCATGAGTTTAGTGGTTAGCCAAATTGTGGAAAATTCCCTCTCCTGGCTCTTACTATATCGCTTGTTCCTAACACTCAGCCTCCTATTGAAGATAAAAACAATGGATTTGATAAAGTTGGTAGGGAGCCTCCCATGGATGCTTCAGACCCCATCGATTATGGGGTAAACCAGATGACCGATACCCTCCTCCTCCTAGTGCATTAGCTCTTGCCACATAGTGGCTTACCTTTATTTTTTGTTCCAGGTTTTATCCCCATTTGGACTTAGGGGTGTGACTTTTCCACCTATCTTTTTTTGTGAATATGTGTAATATTATCTTATAAATAGCAATATAAACACTTATTCATCAAAAATAATTATAAAATTTGAAAGTTGTATTTAATTATCAAAATTTGAAAGCAAACATTGAAAATAAAGATAAAATAACATTTTTTGGTTGGAAGAGAGAATGTAATCATCTAACAAATTTAAGGTTAAGTTAGCTACTCCATTTTAAGAAAATATTCTATAGTATATATTGTGTTAATCAAAAGATTACTTTACACCTTAAAAAATGAACCATTAAATAGTTGCATGGGACCATGCTATAAATATCATTAGAGAGGTTAGTGCTTATTGTTATAGGAAAGTAAGTTATGGATTGCTATGTTTTCTTAATCAAATACAGATACTAGCAATCGCACCTTAGTGTGCAATGGGTACGCCGAAAAAAATTGTAGAAATATGTATATTGTATGTTCAAAGTATATTAAATGGACCAAGTAAATTGCAATTAAGCTTATTTATAGTGGTTTCAATAAAATTGCACAATGATCATTTGAGAAAAAAAAAGAGAAGAGCATGATTTGTTTTCTAGAGAATTTAGAATTGAACCTTTTTTGTGAGGAAAAAATGAAACAAAAAGGAATATATTTTTTTAATTTTCAAGGAACATACTGTAGCGTTAATCAAATAATTTAACTATACAATGTAAGAAGTTGGACATATAGAATTGATGCTAAGAACATAATTCGTAATATTCATAAGTAAAAATATTAGCAAGCAATGAAAGTAAAACCAAAGTTGTGACTTGTCTATACAAACAAAGGTATGAAAATTGCATATGTAGACAAATGTTTTGTAAATTTACTCAGTTTTATTTGTGACAATAGTAGAGAGGATTTTTCCTGTTTCCAATATTAGTATCCTATAAAAGGGAGTATCTAGAATATATGTAATTATGTTTTAACAACTGGTATTTTATTTTCCCTCTTTTACTCCCTGGTATCAGTCCATCATTTTCACTCTCAAATCCTATAATAAAGTGGAGTAAAAGAAATATGTATGCATGATTGTAAAAAAACTTTGTTGTGAGTAAGAGTAGAATGGTGCATAGTCTAAAAATATAGCTATAATTACAGACCTTTTCTAACTATTTCCATGTAAAAGTGCTCTTAATCAGTCCTCTTCTTGCTTTCTTAGTGCAACAAATGGACTATGTGAATCCGGGGCATATGCTAAGAGTACGATACAATTATATCATAGGATTTTTTGTTGAGTAGATAACATGTCTTATTCATGGTGAGTCCTATCATGTGGGATGTGGTATGTTGAATAGTTGGAGTCAATGAAATTGAATGCGTCGACACTTGCAAAAGTGGATTGATGGTTGGTGTAGGCTAATTGTGGTTATTGTCAATCTCATATTGGCCAAGCATGCTAAGGTCATCTAGTTGAAAAGGTAGACCTAGATACAATGTTGATAAGACTTTCCATTCATCAAGACTATCTTCTTGCATCACATGCTCTCTATCAGAAGAATATTCACTATTAGTGTATATTAATGGATCTGGAGGTGTATGGTGTACATGCCATGGGTGATAGCTAGTGGAAATTATTTCCCAATGCTCTACAATATCTTGCTTGGACAATCCAATATAATTGTGAATTGCATGAAAAATAAATGAAGTAAAATAAATTTATATGCATGATTGTGAAATTACATTCTTGTAAATAAGAGAATAATATTTCATAGTGCACAAATAAATAGGTATGTAAATTATAAACCTTTTTGTTGTTGTTGTTGGTTAAGTATTTTCATTTGAAAGTGCTCGTAAGCAGTTCTCTTCTTGCTTTCTTAGTGCAACATATGGACTATGTTACATATGTGCAAAGTACTCTTGATATAGCTGTGAATGTGAGTCCTTGGTGATTAATGTGGTCGATGTTGATTATTGTATTTTCAAGTGTTAGATCTTGTGATTTATGGATTGTTAAGGCCTATGCCATTTTTAAAGTAATTTGGTGATGCCCACCATGGCTTAGTGGGATGATGGGCACTTTTTTTGCTAATTGTAATCCCAAGGTGGGCCTATGTAATGTTTGAATTGTACTGCCACAAATAAGGAGAGGTTTGGGGGTTTTTAGTCATTTTTGTATACAATTGCTCCAACTTGTCCTAGTGCATGATTCACAAGGGCTGCTCCAACCCACAAATTAGAACTTAGCATAACTTTTTGGCCAATGCACAAGAGAATCTTTGCATCATTTTGCTAATCCTCTGGATTTGGGCATGATGTCTCTTTAAGGTGCTTTGCATTGGATCTTGAAATGGGCATTGCTAATGATTGGAGCATAAATTTATTATGAAGTGAGACCAATTCATTTGTTGCAAATAAATGTATCAAGGAAAGAAAATTTGTTTGTTCCATAGAGGAAAGTGAAGAATTAGAATGTGGCATCAGAAGCTCCCAATCTAGAAGTGTTGGCTAAGCATTCCTCATATTTGAAAGAAGTGCACAACAAACAACTTGCATTGATGCTTCTCTAGTTTGACGAGAAATTTTGTTCAATGCAACAACTATGTTGAAGCTTTCCCAGAGTGTCACCTCGTACAATGCTCCAACATATATGGGAATGTCCTTCACTGGAGGGAGCTACCCTAGATCATCAAAGAGGATGATTGAGCATCTCCCTTTCTTATGTTTTGAATGTAATTGTTCTTAGTTTCTTACTTTAAATGCTTGAGCCTTTGCATAGAAAGTTGATTGTTGTATGGGGTATGGATTTTTATGTGATGGCTTATTCATGTTAAAATATAGTTTAGAAGAATGTTTCTAATGTGTGTCTTTGTAAAGGGTTCATCTCTTTTATTGGAATGTGAAGGGTATAATGTATAGTGGATGCATGCATGTTGGAAGTTGTGACTCTAGTTGGTGCAAGCAATAATAATGGTGATTTTCCATGTATTGTTCCCTATATGATCAAGTGTGGTTTCCTAGTACTTGTAGTTCCCTGTATGATCATTTTTAGTGGTGCCTCCATTTCCATGCTAGAAGAGTGTGATAAATTATATCATAGGCTTGTCATTGTTCACCAAATAAACTATTTGATGTAGGGCAAGTTGCAACCTGGGGGAGCTAGTATGTTAGGTGGTTGAAGTTAATGAAATCAACTATTGACACTTGAAAAAGTGGCTTGAAGGGTTGTGTGCCCCAATTATGATCTAAGACTTACAATTTTACACCTTTGTGTGCAATGAGTACATCAAAGAATTGTGGAAGGCTAATTAGCAATTGTTTTTTGTATACAGTCATGTAATAGATGAGGGCAATTGACAAGTCGTTAAGAAAATGATGTTGTTTGCATGATCAAGGTTTTGATGGATGAGTGGCAGCTTCAGATTGACTATTAATTTACTTACATTAAGTTTATATATTATTTAATATTTAAAATTTAGTCTCCTATGTTGTGACATCATGGAATTTCTGATCTAATAAATGTAGATGGTTAATTGTTAAATGTACATACTATTAAAATTTGTAAGTGGCATATAAAATTTAATCATCAGGTCCTTTAGAAAATGACATGTTGCTTTGAGTGTAGCTCCCCATTGACACGTGTCATCTTTGGATTGTTGGCGAAAGACGATTGATCAAAAGTTAGTCTCTCTTTCTCTATCTCTTTTCCTTTATATATTTTATTTATATCTCTCCCTCTTGCTCTATATCTCTTTCTCTATTCCTCTCTCTATCAATATCCCTCTATATATCTCTATCTCTCCCTCTCCCTCTCCCCCCCCCCTCTCTCTCTATATATATATATATCCCTCTCTATATCTCTATCTCTCTACCTCTATATCTCTTTGTTTCCCTTTCTATTTCTCTTTATCATAACCCAAAGCTAATTTTAAAAGCACTAAGCCACAAAAATATTTTACTTTGACATTGGTTGATAGGAGGGGTTGTAACTTTGTATTCACTTGGCAATGCTAGAGCTCTAGTTTTGTAAACTAAAAGACTATTAGCACTAAGCAACTGATAGAGATAGGAGGCCTCATTCTTTACAATAGAAGCTTAATGCGTAGAGTGTAATTGGTACACCAAAGAGGGCTTAAAGGTGAATTATTAGGTCTTTAAGCTCATGGCGTGTTGCTCTGAGCATAGCTCCCATGGACACATGTCATCTTTGGGTTGTTGGCATGAAACAACTAATTGATTCAAGTCCTCTCTCTCACAATCTCTTTGTTGGCCTAATAAAAATAATTCAACAATATATATATTATATCAAGAAGATCAAATAATTTAATATTAAATCTAATATTCAATATTCACACTTATACATAATTCTATAATTAAAAAAATAATTTTATTATATTTCTATAAAAATCTAATATTAATAATTCCTATAATACATAAGTACATTTTATTAAGAAACTAATTTTACTTTTATAATTTTCTTGGAATAGGAAAAATATAATATAACAATATTTATTTTATTAAAACCTAAACCTATATATAGCATAAAACAAAAAATCATTGTAAGAGATATTAAAGCTTATTATTATTTTAAATGAAGAAACTCAAGCAAACTTATATTGCACTTTCTCATGGAACCTAAATCATAACTTTTATTTTCTCAATGGTGTTTTTCTTTTCTAAGCAACTAAAATATCTATGATGGCGGCTGTGAGAAGGGATCTATGACTATTTTAATTGAGAGTAAGGACAACCACAAGGATGAGATTTAAAATAAGCCACCCATTTTGACTTTTCATTGCATGTCTCATTATGTAATTCAGACACAACGTTAAGCTCACCAATGCACTGTTACATCTTGGTTGTGACGTTGTCATGTGCTCTCCCACCACAATTATGAATTTTGACTAATGAAACTCTGATGGGAGACCAAGAGTAGTGAATTGTTGGTTGTATTGTTTGCTCATATATATACACTTTATTAATTTGATATATAAATTTATGTTACATATTTTTCTAATCTATTTATTATATATAATTTTTTTGACTTATAAATTTATCCTATATATTTTTCTTGTCTTTTTTTTTTTTTGTTATTGTAGTCATACTTCTAACAATTTTTTCAAGTTCTTAATATTGGTTTCTAATGACAATTGACAACTCAACTTATTTGATGTTGTAAATAGGTCACCAACTAATTTTATTGAGCCATTAAATATTGTTGATTTTGTGGCATGACTCTTGAATAGGTAAATGCAATCAAGACCATTCTTTCATTTTGATGTATCAAGGTATGGGGTGTTCAGTTACTTAGATTATTGTCTCCCATGTAATCAAACCCCCTTTGGCTCTGCATGTTTTCAAAATATAGCAGGAGTTTTACAAGAAAAAAGGGCAAAAAAGGTAATGATCTCTACGCTCACAATATTTAAGTTTGTTTGGTCTTCTTTGGAAGAAGAGATAGATGCCACATTTGAAGACATCAGGCACCTTGCATGCAACACATGAGTGGCAAAGACGGTTGTCTTGAAGTTGTGCAATGTAACCGACAGGTCAATTTATTTTGGTGCTCTATTTTTAATGTTGGTAACATCTTGTTAAACAGATTTGGTAGGATTTGTTTTCTGCCTTTCCAAAAACTCAATCTTATTCCTGTAATTGCTTTGAATTTTGAAGTAGTTGAGTGGGAAGATTATATGCAGGATCATGCCATCATTTGCAAGTTTACAAAATTGTGGTCCAAACAAACATAATTGCATGAATGGATATTTGAGACATGGAAGTAGTATGGGGAGGATGAAATTTGCATTCACCCTTGTGCTTATGACTCTTTGTTCTAGAATTCAATTCTTTAAGTGATATGGAGGTTGTCTTGAAATTCAGTCCATGGGTTTGGAGAGGTGATTTTATGTGCGCAAAACCTTGGTCCCCAACCTTTGACCTAAGAATAAAGTCTTTTTCTTCTAGTTTTTCTGGGTAAGATTACCTTCCTTACCCTTGCAATGACGAAGATTCTACGTTAGAAATAATTTAGAATTCCCTGGGGATTTTTTTTGTATATCAAATGAGACTACCAACATACCCTACACATACTTTGCTTGACTTTGCATGAAGATGGACATATCTAAAGTTTCTAGAGGAAATATCTCTCATACTTGGAGATTATAGATGGAGACAAATTGGATTATGAAAATTTTTCTTTCAAATGTAGATAGTGTTTCACCATTTGACATTTTGCTTCCTTGTGTAGGAAAACACTAGTTTTCAGGTAGGTTAATGTTGGTTAGGGAGGGAATGGCTTGTCAACTTAGTGGGATGGGGCGGCTTCCCACTACCATCTGATTATGCTTAATAAGGAAGATGGGGATGAATCCCTAGCCATCTCCTCCTAATATGTCAACTACTAATTTGACTTCTCCAGTGCTCAAATCCAAAGATTAAGAAAATGTATTAAAAAAATAGATTTTGATCAATCCAAGGGGTTGGATGCAGATTTGTCATCAACAGATACAAGATTGAAAAGAATGATTCAGAGATTTATAATGGGTTGGATTTGGATAAGGGTAATAAGCTCATGACAACCCCTGATTCGGACTAGACTAAAGTTAAATCTAAAAAAAAAAGCCAAAGTTAGGAAGGCAACTCCCCTTTCCATGACCCAAATCATCTAAGGAGAAGAGGAAGGATTCTCTAGCATCTTGGGTTCCTGTGTTCTACAAGTAGAGAGTTTCAAAGCTGTCACCTATGGAGACTTTGGTTTGAGAACTATAACATTGGCTTTGACTACAATCATGCCGGGGTGAAAGGGCAGAGGAACAAGTTGGGACATGGGGGTACTACAATTTTATCTCACAACCTCTGGAGACTACAAAGGGGTCCTAATAAAATAATCTCGCATGGAGAACATCAAACATCATATGCCAATGGCTTCTTTAAAGCTGATGTATAAGATATAGTAGTACCAACTAGCAAGTAGTGTGCATGTGACTTTTGCAAATGACACTGATGAGGATCAACAACATTAGTGGAATAACTTACAGAGATGACCCAATAATTTTTGCATGGGAGCTCATGAACAAAGCCCGCTGCCAAATGACTATTTTTAAACATCATCCACTTCAACAGTCAAAAGTTAATTTTGGCCAATAAAAATAGGACAAATATTTACCACTTTTTGTTGTAAATGAATTGTAAAATTGCTATTGCCTATTTGACCATTGTCTGTTTGACCATTGAAGTGGATGATATTTAAGTGAAGCATACTCTGAGTAGTAGCTATAGTTCTTCCTCAAAAAAAAATGGGCAGTGCTTTTTTTCTTCTTCGAGTTGAAACAGAGATTACCTATAGTTGTGTTGTGAATATGAAGGTGTATTGCATGGCAGTCATGAATGTCTAGCATATGGGTATGTTAGTGCAACGTATCGTAGACGGCTTAAAAGTGAACGGCCTAAAAGCCGATAGTTGTTTATTAATTTAAAGTTAAAGGAATAGAAGTGTACACTGCATTTAGCCTTTTACAAATGTTTCTCCTAAAAATGAATTAGAGAATTACTTGAACGGAGCTAGGGATTTTTGTAAAGAGAGAATCCAAGGTCTTTAATTTCTTGAGATTCAATGGAGTTAATTTGGCCAGGTCTGATTTTCGTTGCGCTGTGTTCTTCAGGATGCATTTCTGTGAACATAGCTTATAATAATATAAATCAATGGGAAATAATATTGCAATTTGTGATGAAACGAATGCATGTGAAATGAGGAATACAAACTTGCGTGAAGTGTTAGATTATATATTCAGCATAATCTCTATATTACAAATATTTACGGATATAAATATATTATACATTAAAAACACGTTGCAAGTTGGCATTCCTTATGTTAAGGAAGACCTCACACGGATTCAGAGTCAAATCTTCCTCCATCCACCGATGAATGGTTTCGGCGAAAAAACTGCAAACGAATGACGAAGAAAATCCAACGGTTGAAAACATTTTAATCATCTTGCACACCTCTGCTTAATTGTAGATCATTGATTTACGAAGTTAGCCCACTCTATTCATAAAGGGAATGCCTTCGACGTAATAAAAGGTATTGAAAAAGATAGATAGGTAAAAAAAATTGTAATTAAGAATTTTTATTAATATTTTGTTTATTAGAGGTATAAATAACCATCTAACTATTTGTTGAAAGGGACATTTTGGACTCATCAATCAAGACTCTCAACCTTCTCTTTAGAGGAGCTAAAGATCTTTAATCAAAAAACACAATCAAGTGATGAGATATGAAATGGTACAAGATTTTTGGAGTCGTAGAATCAATTCCAAGACACACATATTTAGGTGTATATGGGTTGAAAGAAAAGACATTTTTTGAAGCTTATACGAAGTGCAAGGCCTAACCATCTTGTGGCTTTAGTTGCACTTCATTTTCTTGTGACCCTTATATTAATGAGTGGTTTGCATGATTGATTTCATATGATGAATGGTGATTTCCACTCATGTGATGTAATTATGATAACCTAGATAGTTGTATTGAATCTACAAGCATTTAGTTGATATTGCAAGGTGTAGATTTAATCTAGATTTATGAGTTGGACAATTATATGGGAGTTTAATATAAATTAAATGGTTATGGCTAAATGATTTAAGGTAGATATATATAAAATCATAATGAAATATTTGTATGGGATTGAATTGATCCCAATTAAAATAGTAAGCTTGTGGTAAAGTATGAACAGCGAATTACAAATATTGAAGTGTGTAATTTAATTGATTTTTCTATAATAGTTGATGATGTGATTTGACTATATAAATTATGGTTTAACTCTATCTTTGTTCATGATATAAGATTTATTTCATTGTTGTACATGCTTGTATTGATAAATAGGAATATCATGTGAATGAGATTAATTATAGGTGCTAATAGATGAATAGTGTAATCATATATTTTAATGCTTCAACTATAGTCTTTCATGATCAGATTTAATGTGCACATTGAGTATACAATATTTATAGGTCAGGCTAATAGGGAGGTGAAGGATTGTTAAGATCATTAATCCATCCCATCCCACTCCACATGGTGGAGTAGTGAAATTATCTGTGTAAGCGAGTTATCCCAAATTATCTTGGGCAAGTGTGACCAAGCCTTTGCCAGCCATGTGGTGTTGTTATTTGTGTCCCCTTATGGTCATTCATAATTATTTTAACTGTTTTCAAATGCTAGACAAGTATTTTAAAATGATTTTTATTTGGTTAATGTATTATGAAGATTGTCTTTTGTCAGATTTCTTTTAGGCCCTTTAAGGAGAGTAAAACATGTGTTGGCCACCATTTTTTGGAAGGGTAGATTTTCTATGACTTGGGAGCTAGAGGTGCTTGGATTCTGCTAGTTCTCCCTTGCTTTTATGGTTATTTTGTAATTACATTTCTTCTACTAAGATGGGACACCAAAATTATTGCATCTTACCTTTTTGGGCAACATTTTTGCTGGTGATAAATCCATCAATTAGGGTGACATTGTTATTGTTGTATTTTTTCTCTTCCTTACCACCCTATTTCCATGGATTTACTTCTTTTTGGGTGCCCAACCAATTGTAACAATCACTCTTTTGGGTGTCATGAATTACAGGAAAGAACTTTCATTTGAGGCGAGCAAAAATATTCAAAAGACCATTCTTTAGGTGCCTAAATCTATTGAAAGATCCTTTCCCTTGGGCAACATAAATCTCTACAAACAACTTCCATTTTTGGCGGTCTAAACCTACTAAAATGACCACTTCTTTTAGGTGCCAAAGTTGTTGCAAGATCTACTCATTTGGGGCATCATGGGAGGGGATTCTTTTGAAGTTCTTCATGGGTTTGGAGCTTGATCAACAAGGATGGGCTCTTCATTGTTTAATGGTATTCACACCTATGGTATAAGGGTTTCCACCTTGAAAATGTCATTTTTTCTCTATTCTAGATTGTTAGGCATACAAAAGAAGATATTTAAAAACTGAGAAAAATCTTTCCTTCTATGTTTGAATGTTGATTTGAAAACCTAGTAATAGAAATGGGTTGAAAATAATAAAGGAATTTATATTAAATATAAATTAGCTCACATAATTTACCTACAGCAAAAATCCCTTAACAATCAACACGAAACAAAACTCCTATACCATTGCACAATTCCTTTTTGTGCTTGAAAGGGTTATTTTTGCACTTAAAATGGTTTGGTTAGAAATGCCAATTATTAATTTATGAATGGATTCTTGTTTTGGAAATGTTATTTCTTAATAGCCTCATGATCCCTTTTGGAATTAGAAGAATAATTGGTTGTAAACTTACTTCTTCCTATGTAAAATGATAGTGGAATGCATAGTAATGATAACCTTATTTCCTTGGATTAGTTCATTCTCAAGCATGGTATGTATGGCTATATACCTATGTTGGGTTCACGCTTGTGTTTTTATTTCTTATTTTATAAGGTTTGGAAGAAATTTATACCTAGGAATTTACCTCCTTAAATGTGTGAGTGGAAAAGCTTGATATGTTATTGAGTTGTATGTTTGGGAGATTTTTCTCCCCCCTCTCTTTCTCCCTTAAGTTTCATTACTTTATGTTGTGAGTGGTTTATCTCAATGTGTGACCTTGGTGGATTGGTGTATGTATGTGTGAAACCCATGGATCTTGCATGACTTTGTGTTAGTTGTGTTCCTTAGGATGGGCCAATATTGGGCATTTTTTATCCTTCTTGTCCTTGTATGTGCATGTCATAGATTTTTGGTCTAGTGTGAGTACCATGTTGTGTTGAGAAAATTGAGGTTTTGCATGTGTATTGGGTCCTTAACAATCCTCCTAGATAGAGGGTTGACCAAGATGTAATGATATCCATATGCATTTGATGATGTCACATGGTCGAGAGGTAGACACCTCTTGTTAGCCTATTGTGGGTTCATGTTTTGGAGCTCATTCTAGTGCTTAAACACTCTCATAGTTTGATGATTTGAATCATTATATGTATTAACTATGTGTAAAGTACAAATATAGTGAATCTTGTAACTAGCATGTAAAGAACATTTATTAACACCTCCAAGTTTTATGTTATTGTGTATTAAATTCTAAAAACAAGCTAAAATGTAATTTGGATGAGTAAAACATTATAATTTTGGTTTCAATTATATGTCATGCAATGATAATTGTTGAATAAATGTATATTAGTATGATGGTGATTGATTTTACTATATTAGTGGATGCATCAAGTTTTGAATTTGACTGATACATGAAAGTATGCAATCATTGTGGTTGTTTTCCTAAAATAGTTAAACTAGTTACCCCCCTCTGCGTGTGTGTGTGTGTTTAAATTGAATGAGAAGAAAAAGAAAAATTCTTAAGATGTCTATTAGAGAAGTCTATGAGTAAGCTTAGTCTCAATACTTGATGTTTTATTGCTATTGTTATCATGTTGAATTCCTAAAGGTATCTGCCCTCTTCCTCCTCTTACTAAAATTTGAAGTATATAGAGAATAAATGGTCTGGACAAAACCTCAACAATTATCCTTAAAAGTGAATCATCGTAATGTCCTTATGGTAGCATGCATGTAGAGGTGATCAGAGTTGACTTGTCATTGTGTAGCATGTGTACTCTCTCTATATCTCTCTTTAATTGATTTTTTTTTCATGTAGTAGCTATAGATAAGAGATATAGCACTACGTAAATTGTGATTTCTCTTTATTACCTTATCACCTTGAAGAGATGAATGGTTGAGTACAAATGATGCATTTGAGAATGAATGCAAGTATACCGGTGATCTCCCTCTCACATCCCTATATGTGCTTGATGTGAAATTAACCTATCCTATAATAGTTAAATCAAAAGAAAGGCTTTGTCATTTCTATTTAATATTATTTATTTAATATTTATATGAATATTATTTATGGAATCATAAATCATCTTATACATTTGTGAACTCATAATTTATCTCCTTTTTTGTAATGTGTATGAATTGATCCTACATTTAATAGTTAGTTGAAAGTAATATTTCCTCCTTTGAATCTATGTAGTGAATGAGTAATGCATAATAGATCATGAATCACCCTTACATGTTTAAATGTTCTGCTAGCTCTATACTTGAATTTGGATGGTATGTTAATGAATAATCGTAAGTCCTTGTAACTACTTTGAGTGATAAGGTGGATTGGTTTTGTATGCTTATCCATTCACTCTTTTCCTCACATTCTTTGAAAGGTTAAACTTAGTGATGCTTATGTTAATTCTCAAAGGGTTTAAGTAGGCAAAGACACTATGAAATAAATTATAAATGTTGTTTAGGCTCTCACTCATACTCTAGTGGAAATGATAGATTAGCAAGTAATTATAAATGAATTGTCAATGGTGGATGTAAGTAAAGAATAAATTAAATTACAATTTAGATCTCTCTTGAGTGATTGCATAGTTTTAATTACCTTGCACTCTCGTTAAGAATAATCTAGCTAGTATATAAATGTGTGTATGAAATAACATGTCTCTAATTTTAGTTCTTACTCTCTTTGGAGGGGACAAAATTAGTAAATGATCATGAGTTTAATGTTATTGTTTAAGTTTGTGGAGAGGATAAATGTAATGTATTTTCCTTAATTTCATGTTTTTGAATTAAAAGGTTAATTTAGATTAATGAATTTAATTAATTAGAACTAATTATTTCATGAATGCACCTTCCCTATTTAAAGTTATCTCCTTTCTACCCAAGAAGGGCATTTCTCTACTCTCCTTCATTTAGTCCATCTTGGAATGGGTCATCTACAAGGTGACATTCCTTGTGTGGAGGTGCTCTTTCCTTTGGATTAGTATCCTTCTACAACATGCAGTGTACGACATGGGATGGATGTCACCTGTAGTGTTCCCTTGTAGTTTTATCCCAACTTCTTGAGCACACATCAAAACATAATTTCATGGATTGTAAACATTAGGTGGCATCGTACATGGCAATGAAACCTATGTGTGCATGTCAAATAGCTATTACAATTATGCTTGTTAACAAAAAATGGTTGTGTTTGGCTTAGTTTTTCTCATGGTTAAAAATAGGCATTCCATGAAGGGGATTTTTTTGGATTTCTTAGCCAAAAAAGAGAAGAGGGGAAACTAAAAAAGCAAAGATATCCATCCACAACCAATCAACCATTATGTTAGTAGAAGGTCCATTACATTGTGGCATCATCTCCATTAGCACAAGGATCATGGTATATTAGACTATATATGTTTTCATGAACCAAGTCGTCCAACCAAAGTGGGATTGTCATTGTGATTTAGTTAAGGATATGGAGTTAAATGAATGGTTACCTCATTTATGCATCCAATACAAATATGATCCACACACAAGAAAACAAGAGCTACAACATAGATATAGATATAAAAAACTTTATCATTCATAAACTAAGACAATTGCATTCTTTTGATCTCTCAAACTTTCCTCCTTCTATTCCTATAATGAAAACAATAGACAACCATCCACCAATACTACCAAATATGGAGTATTCCAAAAAAAATCCTCTATGTTATTACTCTAAGTATTTAAGTACACAAACAACAATGAAGCATTACCATCAAATTTCTTCCTACTTTCTCCTTCCTACAATACAAGTAATTTGCAATCAACTTTTTCCCCTCGAAAAGGCATGCCAATCAACTTTCTAATGCCCCTGTTTGTACTATTCCAATTAATAGTTACATTCAACCATAAAGAAACCCTAATTAAATCTAATTAGTCATGTGGGGGTATTAAATTCCCAAGAGGAGTTACATTTTATGCCATTTCTCCCTCCTTTATTCATGTAATACCCTAAAAATGGTGCACTCCACTTCATGGATCATCAAGAGGCATCATAGATTCTCTTAGAATGTAACACACTACTCAATGACACATCATAGATAGCTTACAAAGTAGCTTCCCACTAAATGAGATGCATCTAACATGGAAGATTCCAATGAAGCAAGATCCTATCTCACGACCCAAAAACATGATTGAGGCTAGATAGTTTGTAATGAGGAAAACACAAAAATGCAAAAACTCTAAAATTATAATTTATCAACTTAAACGTTGCAAATTATGTGTAGGATTTACACATGTAGACTCTCAACTTTCCCCTATGAATCCCCAACTTATGTAAAAACTCTACTATTTATACAATTTTACAATGATATTTTAGCAACCAAAAATTTAACTATCATTAATGCAGCCCACACTAATATTTGAAATCCCCAACTCATTTGCATGTTGTTAGTCTAAGAAAATGTAGTAGTTAATGTAGATTAGATGATCTCCCACCATGCACGCTAATCATGTAGACATTTATTTCAGTCATTAACTGCCACCACTAACTTCTACCATGTGTGTATCACTCTAACTATATCCTAATGATTTATGCAACCCAAGTTGTATTGACTCTTTCTTGTTGTTATATGCACATTGTACACTTAATCTAATGTGAAAAACTCCCAAAGTTTGCAAGATTCTACCCCTACACTTAAATGCTCCTATATCAAACACCACATATAGAAAAAGAATGGACCATGAGCCTGTACTCATGGGTGATCTAGCTTTTCTATTGCTCCATTATTGTACTAGCAATTCTAATGCATTCAAACTCATCACATATTTGACTCCTCATCCCTTCCACTTGACCAACTACTCCTTATACTCCTTCCTACATTTTTTCTTAACCTTAGTTTCTAACACCTACTCTACTTTATCATGTGTCTTTTCTAATAGTTCATACCTCTAGTCCACTTCTCCCTCTTCTACATTTTCACCTACATTATCAGGTTATCCCTCTATGTAAGGGTACAAGTCTATGCCATTATCTATGGGTGATATGTCAACCCCTTCTAGAAACTCTATCTCATGTACTCATTCTACTCAATTTTTCACAAGATCTTGCATGGTCTTATCTTCTTCTATTTTAACTTGTTATGTGTTCCCATAGGGAACACCTCTTTATGCAGATGTGCCAGCACCAAGTCACCCACCTAAAATTTACCTCCCTCTTACTCTTGTCCATACAATCCTTATATTGTTCATTTCTCCTCTCCAACTATTTGTGCACCTATTTGTGCATGACACACATGTATTCCACAAAATATGTTGGCTTTGTGTAACCCCCTTGGATTCTGTCCATAGACTATATAGGATGGACTTTTTTTAGTACTCTAGTTCACTAAGTTGTAGTATGTGATTTCTTCCTATGCCAAGACTAAGTCCCAAATTCTTAGATTTTATCCCACCAGACACTACAACAGGTTTCCAAGGCTCATGTTGACTACTTATGTCTACCCATTTGTTTTTGGGTGGCATACTAAACTAAATTGCAATTGAGTATTCAACTTCTTCCATAGTGTTATCCAAAAACATCCCATAGATTTTGTGTTCGATATAACTCAATGGTGAGGGACAACCCATGTAATCTCATGATCCCCCAAAAGAACAACTTTTCCATTTGTGTAGTGTCACTAATTTGTCTACATAGTATGAAGTGCATTATTTTGGAAAACCTATTAACCACAATGCACATGGAATCATGGCCACTACACATCCTTGGAAACCCAATAACAAAATCCATGCTCACATGTTCCCATGACCTTTAAAGAATAGGTCAGGATTGGTATGACCCTATGTTCTAGCTTCTTCCTTTTTCCAATTGGCAAACCTGACATTGTTGCATAAATTTTCATGCAAATTCATAGAAATATGTACCTAGAAATATCCTTTACTTAGCTTCACCATCACCTTGTCAAATTCCAAAGTGACCAACTACACCTCAACTATGCTTTTCCTTGATGAGTTTCTTGTTCATCTTCCTTTTGATATGTACAACTACATGATGCTTCCCAACCTGATCTAACGGATAACCTATGATTTAGCCACTTTCAATACTTGGTTATGGTGGGGGGTTGGCCAACACATAGGTGAAAGTTGAAATAACTTTCCCTTTGCACTTCAAGCTCTGCAAAACCTCAGAGGGTGATCCCTAACAATATTTAAAATATCATGTGCCAATTATTATCAATATTGTGAATATCATATTCACTCTATACAGATTTGCTTGAGGAATATGAAAAATATGAAGACCTATCTTAAATCATTCAAGATTTTGCATTCTCAAGATCATAGAACGAGATGAAACATCAACTTAACAAACATTTACAACTAAATTTAAATATTTTCAAAGTATTTGGGGTGCTTGTTCAGTCTGGGGGTTGAAAACTAGATGCAGAAGCGAGAGATCGGTGCCTTGTTTTAGGGTCACGAAGTCAATCAAATGCAACTTGTAACTTAACAACAACATTTCATCTAAGCATCAAAGAGATTCACAATATTGCATTTGTAAGGAAATGAGGGCATCTCAGAACGTATTTCTAAGAACAGTGGTGTCTTCGACAGATTTAAATTCTTTTCAAATGCTTCAAAAACACACACAACTATGCCATTAAAGCGGAAACTGACATAGAACATTTCCTACATTGACCCTTAGAGGAAAGCACAAGCGAACAATATCTAGTTTCAATAGCAGAGACATTAAACATGAAAGACAGAACAAGAACACAAATTTACGTGGGGAAAACCCTTACGGGTAAAAAATCCCCACACTCCAAAAGCCCAGATCACCATTGTATTATTCAGCAACAAAAAAAATAGTTACAATACAAAACTGGCAATAAGCCTTTCATGAAGATTTACATCTTGTTCCTTCTGAAGAATAACTGACAGTATAATCCTGCTCAGTTTTCTTCTACACTTAGACCAGTCCTTCATATTGTTATCATGCCTCAAAGCACATACAATATAGAATTTCAGTCTCTTGACTCTGATTGTTTCATCTCTCCTCAATCCTTTTACATACAGTTAACATGCTGTGTGCAGCAACTGTATAAGACTTCACAGAAGAAGAAAACAACAGAGCTCCCTAGATTAATTGCACCGTCCAACTCTCTCTTTATTCTTTTCTATCGATTCCCCTATTGCTTTTAGCAATCCAATCGACACCTCATGTAACTGACATTTCGTTCCAACTGCCCAGCACGCTATCATCCAACTGTCCAAACAGTCACTTCTAACCATTCGCATAACTGTCAAACCGTTCACTTTCTCATAGGGAACTTTAATCCCACATGCACAAGTTCTAGTTGGACATCCGAGTTTAAATGCCCGAACACATGTAAGATAACTATCGGCACGTTTGCCGCCGACGCCTCCAGTCTATCCCCATCGGTACAACCCAAACCATCGGCCAACATTCAACCATGAACTCTGACAGTTCCTTGTCTCAGCGATACTAAGCCTTTACCCTTCGTTAGCAAATGCCCCTACAAATGCGAAAGAACCCTTCTGCAGCAACAGGATCAAAGAGCTCCTCCTAGTAACATCTTGGAGTCATGGAGGATTCATGAAATTCTTGGCTAAGGTGTTGGTGGTGCTTGACAGGTGATGTTGGTTTAGAATTTTGGTTTGTTTCATATCATGATTTCTGCTTTTGAATTTTGGTATGATACATTGATCTAGAGACAATGGTTATGTTCACCTGGAGCATGGAATCTCCTAAAGGAGATGGTAAGATCATGATGTCATGATAAGTTCCTGATTCAGATGATTGGAGTTTTGACAGTGGTCTGGTTACTTCTCTATGTTTGGGTACATTTATCTTTTGCTTGATTACTTCATAGTGTTGTAGTGATGCAGTTGGAGTTTAGCATGAGGTGATTGTTCAAAGGTACTCATGGATACATGGAGAATAAGGTGAGACTGTATATGTTGTGCTAAATCAGAGTTTACAGCTGGAAGTTCGAGGAGTCTTTACCTTGGTTGAATGTGAATTCAACAAAAGATCTAGAGGAGATTGTTCTTGGAGAAAGTCATTGGGACTTGGGTATCTTGGAAGAACATTCTCTTTCCCCACTCTTGGTCTACTCGACAAGTTTCACTTGAGAGGTATAGCCCATTGTTTCTCTCAGGTGTTTTATGCTTTCTTTCATAGATATGGTTCTGGAGGATTCATTGTGAGAGATGGATAGCATGTTTATCTCCTTTTGCATTTGAGTTTAGAGATATCATTCATTGATGAGGACTGTTAGGAGATGGTTAATGGGCTGATTTCCTGAAATGGGAAATGAATTAGTTTGATCTTCTTTGGTTTGTGAGGCTTACATCCATGTTAGTTGCGTTTGATCTTGGAGATTGAATGTTTGTTTAGATGTTGTTATGCTGGTTCACTCTGGGGTGTTTTGAAGGAGATCATACTTGACATAGTTGGCATTCAGAGGTGTATGTAAAAGGATTGTCTCCAGGTATATGATGTGCAGTGTTCCTCTTGGTCTCAGTTAGTTTCTCTGATGGTGTGTTTCACACTACATTGTTTTGAGATTTGATTGGAGCTGAAGTGATCACTAGTTGTGGTCATGTGTCTTCACTTATACTTTTGGGTGATGACAAGGATGTTCTGTTATCTCTTTCTTTTGTTGGATGTGGAGAAATTGGAGAACTTTGGACTGGTTGTGAGGTGTTGTTCTTGCAGGTTATTGATTTGCATATCATGGTGGATGTTTCCTTGGTACTACATGATATTTACACTTTCTATGTAATGCTATTGGTGGATTTTGTATGCCATGATCTTTTTTAGATCTGCATTATCCATGCAGTGGGAGTTCTTGATGTGTTTGGTCTTCTTTGACTAGTTGACATATGGAGCTTGTATTTGCAGTTGATGGGTGTATATGCAGGTGGCATGAGTCTACTGATGTTCATACTTTTAAGGTACGAGTGATTGGATGTTTTAGCACTGGCTGTGTGTGCTATTTTCAGTCAAGTGGGTTTTTTGTTTCAGTTGGATGGGAGCAGTCAGCTTTCTGATTGTTGTTCTAGCTGATGTTCTATCTTATTTCTGGAGAATGTTTCTGGCTGTGTTCTGACAGCTTTGAAGTTGATGTTATGGAGCTTCTGTAAAAAGGTTGTGAGCACAGTGGAGTGGTGGCAGTATCAGCTTGGTTCTGTGACTTGGAGCATTGATGGTTTCCTGTAATTCCTTCGTCAAGTGGGAGAATGTTGAGTACTAGTGACTCAGATTACAGGTTCAATGTTTCTTTGTCAGTTTAATGGTTTGGTTCAACCGATTGGTTCAATGGTTTGTTGAACTATTCATCGGTTCAATGGTTTGGTTCATCGGTTCAGAGGTTCATTGGCATCGCGGTGACATTGGTCTATCGGTGTAAGATGTGAGGTGTCTCTCCGATGGAATGGTCATCGGTATGAAGATCTCTGTCGGCCCAGTTTTTGATTTGTTACTCCGATCTCTTTGGTCTTACCGATGGTAGTGGCCATCGGCTTGACTTTATGTATCGGTGGGAGTGATGAGCACTTGGCCGATCTGCGAAGTCTCACCGACCAAGGGCTATCGGGCTGACTTTCACTATCGGCTTGGTCTAGGGAAGATTCTTCGATGGGCATTGGTCTCACTGACGATGGATGCAGGGTTAGCGAAGAGTAAGTGATCTAGTCGGCGTGAGTCACCCCGATGAAAGATCATCGGAGTGAGTATTGATATCGGCGCAGCTGGAAGGTGTATCCCCGATACTTCATGTTATACCGATGAAGGGTTGGCATCGGCATGAGAAACACTATCGGCCAATCCTAGGGATGTTGTTCCGATGTCATCTGTCACCCCGATGGAAGTTGGTGAGGCATTGGCGTCGGCATGAGATACTTGGTCGGTCTGAGATTTGGGTGTCTATCCAATGGTTGTCTGTTATTCCGATGAAGGCATGTTGTCTTTGGTATCGGTGGGACGTGGAACTGGTGGAGTGAAAGATGGAATGTTGGCCGATGGTTTGAGTTGTGCCGATGGGGATAGACTGGGGTCGTCGGCGGCAAAAGTGCCGACAATAGTCTTACCGTGTCATCAGACATATAAACTGGAAATCCTCCAATGCCGGATGCATGTGGGACTAAAGGTCCTCATGAATATGCGAACGGTTTGGTAGTTTTGTAACGGTTGGAAAAGAGTGATGCCAGTTGGAACGAACGGTGAAGTGCTTGTGTCGATTAGATTACTAAAGCAATTGTGTAATCAAGTAAGAGGAGTGAGAGAATTTGTGAGTGTGAGAGAGTTCTTCTCGAGAGAGACCTTTGGTTTTCTTCTTCTGTGAAGTCTTATGCTGTATGCTGTATGCAGCATGTGAACAGCATGTGAAGGGACTGAGAAGAGGATGAAAACAGAGTTCAAATGAAATTGTTCTGGCTGAGAAGATGTAGTTCTGTACTGTGTGTTGTTTGTGGCATGATCACAGTATGAAGAACCAACCAAGTGCTGGAGAACTTTGTGCAGGGTTACTGTCAGTTATTCTTCAGAAGGAACAAGATGTAAATCTTCATGAAAGGCTTATTGCCAGTTTTGTATTGTAACTATTTTTTCTGTTGCTGAATAATACAATGGTGATCTGGGCTTTTGGAGTGTGGGGTTTTTTACCTGTAAGGGTTTTCCCCACGTAAATCTGTGTTCTTGTTCTGTCTTTCATGTTTGATGTCTCTGCTGTTGAAACTAGATATTGTTCGCTTGTGCTTTCCTCTAAGGGTCAATGTAGGAAATGTTCTATGTCTGTTTCCGCTTTAAAGGCATAGTTGTGCGTGTTTTTGAAGCATTTGGAAAGAATTTTAAATTTGTCGAAGACACCACTATTCTTAGAAATACGTTCTGAGATGCCCTCATTTCCTTACAGCATTACAATATCATACTCAACATTCTTAACAAATCATACTTATCAGATCCTCGTATACATTAACACAAATTTAAATTCCCATTCAAGGCATTTAACCTATTCTTTGAACCAGAGCCTTTATTAGAAAGATACATCCATAAGATTTTCATGGAGATGAAATAAACAGTCCTTGACTTATTTATTCAAATTTTGCACCAACCATACATCAGGAGACAATTTGATTCAGAAATTTGCTACTGTATTCAATCAAGATGCTAGTACTACTATCAAGTTCATAAGAACAAATAACACAAACTCAAAAATCCTAAGACAAGACAAGACAAGACTTTCATTCCTTGTGTTTTGCTACAACACTTTCCAAAGATTGACCAACAACACTCTCTTGTAAATGGCCTTGAAATACCCTTTTATAACACAAGGGAGCAACAAGCAAAGGGCCATTTACACATGTCATATTTTCATTTGATAATTGTTACATCAATTATCTAATGCAAATATAACCGTCTCTTAACTGGTAAGAGATGCTTTTGTAACAAATTATCTCCTCCAACAGGCCAAGATAATTGTCTTTTGTCCTTTATGCTTTCTAATCTTGGGCATGGGGGCTAGCAATAATATCAACGGATGTCAATGTGTTAGATGCTCTTTTTGCTCTGCCACCCTTGATATCCAGATAGTTGTTGATAAGATAAGAATCCTCTACCTCACCTCTCAATTCCCGTGCACAAACATGAGAATCCCTACCAGGACTGTACAAATGAGGAAATCAAAATTCCCTCCATTCCCTTGTTCTCCGGGCACGAGAATGTAGCTCTTCATCTTTTGAGGGGAAGCCTTCAGTCTTTTCAGCCCTCAAAAAGCCTAAAGAAACCACATGAAGTGCATTTTGGGAGTGCCAAAATCCCAGTCAATGAGGAAGAAGTAGAAAGTGTTTGTTTAAGTTGAATAAAGGATTGCCCCTCTTCGTCAACTTACTTCTCTTTCCCCACTTCTAGATGTTTCATCCAGGGGGACAACAGCCCTTCAATTGCTGTTGAGCCTCTGTTAGAACCAATCCTGCACAGGGAGGGGAAGAGGGAAAAATAGGTCCTTGTTTCCAGCAACCCAACCTAGAAACTCACAGCAACAGAGAGCCAAGGGAGTCTGGAGATTGGGACTCAAAGTTCCCGTCTGGATGAAAACAAGGGGAAGCCGGGGTCTGGAAAGGGTCTCATGCTTTCTACCCAACTCCTTGCATTCTGCCCAAACCGCCTATATCATTGAAGAAAATGTCTCTGATTCCTTCACTTTGTAAGAACATAATATCAACCAGGAAAACTGAGAAGTCTCTAAAAGAAAGAAATGGCATAGGTAGCAGACAACTTAGAAAACCTTCCATTTTCATACACACAGATTGAGAGATAGACACAAATAGCAATATAGATAGCTATTTATAGATTAATTGAAGACTCTCACATCCTTGGTAATTTTGTGAATAATTCAGTTCAACACGTACCAGGGCATGCGGTCATAAATGGAAATCCTTGAATAATGTACCAATACTGTCGAAAGTGGAAATGGAGGTTGTACTTCATTCCCATAGTTATGTCACACATCCAATGACACCTGCAAATGTTAGTTTGGTACCGTGGCTGCCAGACCTGGTTCCTTGATCTCAAGATTTCATCAATTTTGAAAAGATAGCCTTAGTAGATTCAGTCACGACACCCCATAGGACATCCCATCAGGGGAGTACACAGACCTCAAGGACTTATTCTATGCAAAAATAGTGACGAGGAGATCTCTATGCATGCTCAAAAGAGCCACAAATGTGCAAGTTCATTGTTTACAATGAGCTGCCACTATACCTTTTCCCTTTTGAAAATGGGCCGTTGATTGTAGCACAGGTCACTCAGATCAATGGTGTATACAAGTATACTTAGATGTGAATCCTCGTCACCACGAAAAGTAAGGTGCAAACCAATGAGAAAACTCCACCTGGATTGCCACCTCAGATACACTGTCGAAGAGAGAGTCCAAAAAGTCTGCATGGCGGTCTCTCACACATCTGCAAGTATGAAAAATAAACTAGACATGAAGGTCCACGGAAAGGTAGAGAGCACCCAAATGATGTCGTGTGGCACACATTTAAAATTCTACATAAAAACCCCCTCCATGTTTTATAAAGGAACTGCCACGGCTCCATCCACCTTAGTCACCAGCGGGTCCCATAGTATAACATGGCACAACAACACATCCTTTTGACACTTGGCACGTTCCATGACACCCATATATAATGTATCAATAAAAAATACCTTTTCCAAATGGAGGATAGGCTGGGACACGTGGAGCAGTAGCGCAACTCGAGAGGAAACTCATATTAGTTTTTCTTAGAACTTACATCAAGCCAGCACATGGAACGCAGGCACAATCCTGAGAGATTCTTGCCTTTTACTTGAGCTAGGGGATGCGTGGGGCCAACACGTGGAATGATTCGCAGTGAGCCATAAGTTGCAAAGTAAAAAGGCACACCCCCCCTTTTAAAACAACAATCACTCTACTAGGCAAGAAGGGGTTGTGACTCAAACTTAGGCATATTAATGAAATATTAAGGCACATGCCATAAGCAGTGAACCAAAGGAGGGGCCGGTAGAAAGGAAGACACTCCTAAACATCTAGATGTGACCCAAGGATCTACGTGGGCAATAGACAAACAACTCTTAATTAAAACAAAAGGCATTACAACACTTTGCAAGAGACACAAGGGTTCAGGGTTTTACACCTTAGGGACAAGAAATTTTCAACACCTTGATCACCAAACCATAACCAAGGACCCACAGACATCAAAACTTGGAGCACGACCCAGAAAATTTATCAAAGTCCTATTAGTGGCTTGTGTTGGGGACGTTTGTTCAACATGAACAAAGTGAGATCCCAGAGAAGCTCCCGCTGAAAGAGACCAAATAAAATGTAAGGAACATAACCCAACCTAACCAAATGTAGGGAACCAAACAAAAAGACAGACACACTATACACATATGATACATTGTACATGGAATATAACATACCTCAAGAGAAGTATGGCTTAAGGAATTGTCCATGTACTAAAAATTCTAGAAGTTCACTTGTTAGAGACTACAAAAATATGAGTCTTCTACATGGGCATCGCTGACCAAATAAGGGCCTAACCATAAGGCATCAAATCTTCCATGCTTTCCCTTATCCTCAGCCCTAGCATTCCACATTAGGACCGTGTTTCCATTTTCAAACTTTTTGTGAGAAGACTTCTTGTCATGTAATTTCTTCACTCGAAGTTGCAATTTTAAGTTTCTTTGTTGTGCATCTCTTCTGACTTCATCTAACTCTGTTAGAACATTAATTCTCTATTGCATTTCATTTGTGACATTTTCATCATACTCCTGGATGAACTTATATACTTGCAACAAGTTATTTGTTGGCATTCTAGCATCCATGCCATAAACTAAATTGAATGGAGGTTGCCCCGTTGCTTTCTTGGTAGTCATTTTGTCAACCCAAAGGGCTTGTCTCAACTTTGAATCCTAGGCCTTCTTGTTTTTCTCTATCACTCTTTTTATGATCTTTATTAAGCTTTTATTGTTGGACTCAGCTTGTCCATTACCTTGTGGGTGATAAGGGGTTGAATAGGAAATTTGTATCCCATGCTTATTGTAGAAACATGTAAATTCTTCTAATCTAAAGCACATAGCATTGTTAGATACTATCCTTTCTGGTACACCAAATCTGATCAGAATATTATTCATTAAGAAATCAATTACCACTTCGCTATTAGCCCGCCTTATTGGAATGGCTTCAACCCACTTCGTGAAATAGTCTGTGGCTACCCGGATCTAGGAATGTCCACCCACTGGATTTCATTGCAATTTGTCCTATAAAATCAATTCCCCATTGTTGAAATGGTGCTTGCACTATGATTGGTCTGAGAGGTAGATTTCCTAAGAACGTCAACTTTCCTGAAAAACCTCTAGCAAGCATCACAAGTTTTTAGTAGTCTATGTGCATCTTTGAATAATGTGGGCCACCAAAACCCAACCCTTAATACTTTATCTGCAGTTATTTTGGCCATATAATAACCACCACATGCACCACTATGCATTTCAATCAAAACCTCTAGGGCTTGGTTCCTATTGATGCACTTTAATAACACTCCATCTACACTTCTCCACCACAACTCGTTTTCAATTATAACATACTTCACAACTTGTAGTTTGAGTGTCAACTTTTGATTATCAATCATCCCTTTAGGGAATGACATATTTTGTAGGTAATATATAACATTCCTATACCACCCCGCAATTTTCATATCACAAACAAGAGACACATCAACAACTTCAACATTGTTTACTTGGTTGGCCTCTAAATTTCTCTCTACCATCAACTTGGCCAGTCCTTGTCCTCTGACCAACTTAGTAATTTGCACATCAATATTGAATTCTTAAATTCTATTAATCCACCTGCATCTCCTTCTAGTGACTTCCTGCTGTGTAAAAGTGTCTTTGACAGCAACATTCAGGACATAAGCAACAATCGTTGCACCAACTAGGTATCGTCTAAAATTCTTAACTGCCTTTACCAGGGCATAGGCCTGCTTCTTAGTCATGTCATATTTCAATTCAGCTTCTTGTAAAGACTTATTGAAAAAGGCAATAGGTTGTTCATAGCCTTCCTCATTCTTCTGCAATAAAACTTGGGATAATTGTGTGAAAAGAAGCAAAAGAGAAAAGTTGGAATGGCTTTGAGAAGTCCAGAGACTTCAAAACTGGGGCCTCCTTGATGGCCTGCTTTATACCTTTGAATGCTTCACTTGGTTCCTCACTCCAAGTTACCTTTTCTCCCTTCTTCGACATTTTTGAGATTCGCCTAGTAATTTTTGCAAAGTTTGTCACAAACCTTCTCAAGAAATTAACCTATCCAAAGAAGGATTGAATACCCTTAGAATTTTTTGGTTGCGGTATTTTATCAATGGCATCAACTCTCTCAGGATCAATCCTTACTCCTTTGGACACAATATGATGCAGGAGCATCTAGTGGTGTAAGGGCAATCTTGCATCACCCAAAAAGAAGTTGATTCAAAATAATTGTTGTTGTTTTCATTTCTTTCCATAATTAGTGTTTCTGGTTCCATAATCTCTTGAATAATGATGTAGGACTTTCAGTTTTTCCAAACCGCTAAAAATAGCAAACTGCCAATTTTTGAAAGTTTAACTGCCATTTCAGGAAAGTTTGCATTTGGGCATGGATTGAAGCAAAAATTTACAGGAAGCTTCATAAATAAAATATAAGAACTTTGGCAAAGGAATCAGGCAAAGATCATATGTAATCTGAAAGATATTAAAGTTTGTGTTTTCCAAAAAGCCCTTGAAATTTTTTCAGAACGAGATATGAGGCACTAAAATGTCCCATAACACCCCAAAAAGATGACAGAAATCTGTTTACAAATTTCTTGCGTGATAGTTCATATCACGAGGTTTCCGGCGCTTAAAATAGTTCATCAATCAGACACCCGGATCAAAAGTTATGCTTCCCGGAAGTTGACTTACTTTTGGAGGGAGTTGCAAATTTTGAAATTTAGTTGGAGGCCGCCAAAAAGTGTTATTTATGACTATTTTGGAAACTCTGGGCAGTAGTAGAGTTAAGGGGGGAAAGTGTAGAGTCAAGAATAGGTGGGAAAACAGAAACCCTAGCTGATTTAGGGTTACAAAAGGTAGAAGATTCCAGAGCCTGGTGATGTGTAGCTGTAGTGTGTTGCAGCCTATGGAGGATTGATTTCTCTGATTGTAATTGAGCTTCTGTAATGTAATGAGTTGATCAAATCAATAAAGAGATACTCTATTTTACGTGTGCCATTTTTTTTGTTGTGTGTTTTATAATTTACCTCCTTCATCAAGTGGTATCAGAGCAAGGGTTCCTGAGTGTGTAGATAGATCGCTGACCATGAGGTAATTTGCACTAGGACCTGAGGTTGTGGGTTTGCTGCGGAGATCAAGATGCCTCCACGAAGAAATCGTATTAGGAGGAATGCTTTGACAGAAGAGGGTTTTAGAGCCCTGCAAAGGCAAATCGATGCATTGCAAGAGGAGCTATGAAGAGAGATTGAGCTGTGAACAAGAGAAGAAAGTAGAGATGAAGCTGAAGAAGAGCTATCTGAGGAAGAACAAGAAGTTGCAGGAGATCCTGCAAAAGTTAGGTTGTTGAGGGCCATTTCGAAGATTGGAAAGAGACCCAGGATCAAAGTTTCTACATATTCTGGAGATTTGAATCCGGAACAACTTATTGATTGGATCAATGACATGGAGGAGTATTTAGAGTATGAAGATGTGGAGGACCTAGATCGGGTCAAGTTTGCAAAAACAAAGTTGAAGGGGCATGCCAGTATTTGGTGGAAGGAGGTCCAATTAGAGAGGAACAAAAGAGGAAAATGAAAGATCACCAAATGGGATCGGATGGTGGAGAAATTGAAGAAGTAGTTCATTCCTGTGGACTATGAGATGGAGTTGCTGAAGAAGCTGCAAGGACTGAAGCAAGGTAATAAGTCTGTTAAGGAGTATACAAAAGAGTTTCATAAGATTACTATTAGGATAGACCATGTAGAGGCCAACAAGGAGAAGGTAGCCTGTTACATTAATGGGTTGAGGCCAAGTATTCAAGAGGAGATGAGCTTGGTCAGAATGACCACCATAAAAGATACGTACCAGTTTTCCCTGAAGGTGGAAGAGAAGCTAAATAAAAGATTTGATAGCAAGCAAAGGGGAAGAGGTCAAGGCAAAAGGATTGGTGGAAGACCCTATGGAGGCCGTAATGAAGATCAAAATAAAAGTGAAGAAGTTGGCACCAGTCTAAATCAGAGAGGGGATAATGCCTACCGCCCTCATGACCAGAATAATGGTGAGAAAAGAGGAAGAGGAAGAGGCCGACCTGGGCAAGGACCTAGAAGAGGAGGTTTTAAAGGAACCTGTTTCCAATGTAGGGAAGAAGGGCATTGAGCATACAAGTGTCTGCAACATCAAGGAAGGACAAATAGAAGACCTGAAGGTAATGCACGAGTTACACATATAGATGAAGATGTGCAGTCTGAGTGTTCTGAAGATGCTGAAAGGGGAGAACCCCTAGTTGTCAGAAGAACTTTGTTGAATGAGGAGAAGAACCCAATTAGAGGAAGAGTTTATTCTACACAAGGTGCAAATGTGAAGGTAAGTGTTGTGATATTATTATTGATAGTGGAAGCACTGACAATCTTGTTTCAAAGGAGATGATTGACAAGGTGAAGTTGATAAGAAGAAAGCATCCACATCCATATCAGATTGCATGGTTGCAAAAGGACCACAGAGCTTTGGTCAATGTGCAGTGTTTAGTGAAGTTCAAGATTTGGGACTACCATGATGAGGTGTTGTGTGATATCGTATCGATGGATGCATGTTATATGTTGTTGGGGAGGCCATGGCAGTATGATAGGCGTGTTGTCCATGATGGCCGTGCAAACACATATTCGCTAACAAAGGATGGAGTTTGTTATAAGTTGAAGCCCTTGAAGGAGGTGGAAGAAAAGGTATGTAGTACTACCAGAATTTGCTTAGTAGATGGTAGGAAATTTTTGGAGGGTATGAAGCATGAGCGTCATTGTTTTGCATTGAATCCTAAGATTAGTCAAGAGAAATGTGAAGATGTACCAGCAGAAGTTTCAGATATGTTAAAAAAATTTAAGACATTATCTCTGATAATATACCAGAAGGTTTACCACCAGTGAGGAAAATAAGTCATCAAATGGATTTGATACCAGGAGCCAGTTTGTCAAATAAGGTAGCCCATAGAATGACTACAGTAGAGAGTGAAGAGTTAAACAGACAAGTTCACGATTTGTTAAGGAAGGGATTGATAAGGGAGATCCTGAGTCCATGTGTTGTACCTGCAGTACTAGCACCAAAGAAAGATGGAGAGTGGAGAATGTGTACAAATTCTCGAGTCATAAATAATATCATGATCAAGTATAGGTTTCCATTGCCAAGAATGGATGACATAATGGATTGTTTGAGTGGAGCCAAGTACTTTACGAAGATTGACCTGAAGAGTGGGTATCACCAGATCCGAATCAGAGAAGGAGATGAATGGAAGACAACCTTCAAGACAAAGGAGGGTTTGTATGAGTGGTTAGTCATGCCATTTGGGATAACCAACACACCGAGCACATTCATGTGGCTCATGAACGAGGTAGTGAAAGAATTTTTGGGAAGTTTTTTTATTATTTATTTGGATGATATTTTGATTTTTAGTAAGACATGGGATGAGCATCTGATGCATATCAGAAGAGTTCTAGAGAAGCTAAGTGAGGAGAAGTTGTTGATTAATCTGAAGAAATGTAGTTTTAGAAAGAAGGAGTTGGTATACCTGGGATTTGTTGTCTCAGAGGAAGATCTTAAGATGGACTCAGAAAAAGTAAGGGCTATCATTGAATGGCCTACACTGAGGAGTGCTACAGAGGTAAGATCTTTTCATGGTTTGGCAAGTTTTTATAGAAAGTTTATCAGGAATTTTAGTAGTATTTGTACACCCCTAACGGAGACAATGAGAAGGGATAAAAAGAGTTTAGATGGACTAAAGGAACAGACAAAAGCTTTGATACATTGAAGCAGAAAGTCACAGAGCAACCTGTTTTGGCACTTCTAGTTTTCAATAAGGTATTTCAGGTAGATTGTCATGCTAGTGGATTGCTATAGGAGTTGTTTTGAGTCAAGCCCATTGCCTATTTTAGTGAGAAGCTTAATGATGCCAAGAAAAAGTATTTTGTTTATGATTAGGAATTTTATGCTATAGTTTAGGCTTTGAAGAAATGGAGACATTATCTGTTGCCAAAAGAGTTTGTTTTATATACTAATCATCAGGCTTTGCAGTATCTTAATAGTCAAGGAAAGTTGAACCAAAGGCATTTAAAATGGGTTGAGTTTTTGCAGAGTTATACTTTTGTTTTGATGCACATGAGTGGGAAGTCCAATAGAGTTGCAGATGCCTTGAGTAGAAGGTAAAATTTGTTGACAAAAATGAAGATAGAGGTTGTTGGGTTCAATGAGCTCAAAAGTTTGTATCTTGAAGATCTAGATTTTGCAGAGGCCTGGAAAGCTTGTTTGGAACCTGTTACTTTGGACAGGACAAAATCATTGGATTTCATAATCCAAGATGGTATGTTGTTTAGGGGAAGCCAGTTGTGCATTTCGAGGAGTTCCATGAGAGAGAACCTAATTAAGGAGAAGCATAGTGGGGGATTAGCTAGACACTTTGGTTGAGATAAGACCATTGCTATTGTTGTTGAGAATTATTATTGGCCACAGTTGCAACAGGATGTGAGGAAATTTGTGCAGAGCTGCAGAGTATGTCAGGTGGCGAAAGGAGCAAGTCAGAATATGGGGCTATATTAGCCACTACCTGTACCTGAGAAGCCATGGGATGATATTAGTATGGATTTTGTTCTTGGTTTACCAAGGACACAGAGAGGACATGATTCTATTTTTATGGTGGTGGACAGATTCTCAAAGATGGCACATTTTATTCCTTGCAAGAAAACTAATGATGCTATTCATATTGCAGAGTTATTTTTCAAGGAGGTCATGAGATTACATGGTCTACCTAAGAGCATAGTTTCAGATCGAGATACCAAGTTTGTTGGTTATTTCTGGAGGACATTGTGGAAGAAGTTGAAAACAGATTTGAAGTTCAGTTTTGCACACCATCCACAAACTGATGGATAGACAGAAGTGGTGAATATGAGTTTGGGTAACCTACTATGATGCTTAGTAGGAGATAAGCCCAAGGGATGGGATTTTATTTTACCACAGTTAAAATTCTCTTAGAACAATTATGTCAATAGGAGTACTGGTAAATCACCTTTCCAGATTGTATACATGGCAATAGTCCAAGAAATGCTTCAGAGTTAAGGAAGCTGGACAAAGGAGAAAAGACAAGTGTCGAGGCCAAAGACTTTCTAGAACACTTGAAGAATTTGCATGAAGAGGTGAGCAAGCACATTAATAAGATGAATATTCAATACAAGGCTAAGGAAGATCATAAGAGGAGATATAAGGAATTCCAGGTAGGAGATGAAGTCATGGTTCACTTGAGAAAAGAAAGGTTCCTAGTTGGAACATATAATAAGTTGAAAATAAAAAAAATTAGACCATGCAGGATCCTGAAGAAACATGATTCAAGAAATGCATATGAGGTAGAGTTGCCGAGTGGGATTAATATTTCCCCTGTGTTCAACATTGTTGATTTAACAGAATATTATGAAGGTGGCACAGAGGATGGACCGACACAAAAACAATGGATTATTCTGGCATCTACTTCAACGGAGGAGATAGAAGAGATCTTGGATAGCCATGTGGGAAGTACCCAGAATAGGCAATATGAAGAATATCTGGTGAAATGAAAAGGAAGGCCTATTGAAGATTCTTCTTGGTTGTCTAAGGCAGAGGTTGACTATTTGGGTTTTCCTCACACAAACACCTGAGACATGACCGAGTAACTTCTCAAATTATCCTGGGTGTCTGATGCAAGAGCATCCAATGGTTTAAGGGTAATCTTGCATCACTCAAAAAGAAGTTGATTCAAAATCATTGTAGTTGTTTTCATTTCTTTCCATAATTAGTGTTTCTGGTTCCATAACCTCTTGAATAATGATGTAGGACTTTCAGTTTTTCCAAACTGCTAAAAATAGCAAACTGCCAGTTTTAGAAAGTTTAACTCTCATTTTAGAAAAGTTTGCATTTGGGCACAGATTGAAGTGAAAATTTATAGGAAGCTTCATAAATGAAATATAAGAACTTTAGCGAAGGAATCAGGCAAAGATCATCTGTGAGATGAAAGATATTAAAGTTTTTGTTTTTCGAAAGCCCTAAAAATTTATGGAACGAGATATGAGGCACTAAAACGTCCCATAACACCCCAAAAAGTTGACAAAAATTTGTTTACAAATTTCTGGTGTGATACTTCACATCGCGAGATTTTTAGCTCTTAAAACGGTTCATCAATCAGATATTTGGATCAAAAGTTATGCTTCCCGGAAGTTGACCTACTTTTGGAGGGAGTTGCAAATTTTGAAATTTAGTTGGAGGCTACCAAAAAGTGCTATTTATGACTATTTTGGGAACCCTGGGCTGTAGTAGAGTTAAGGGGGGAAAGTGTAGAGTCAAGAATAGGTGGGAAAATAGAAACCCTAGCTGATTTGGGGTTACAGAAGGCAAAAGATTCTAAAGCCTCGTGATGTGTAGTTGTAGTGTGTTGCAGCCTATGGAGGATTGATTTCTCTTATTGTAATTGAGCTTCTGTAATGTAATGAGTTGTCCAAATCAATAAATAGACATTCTATTTTCTGTGTGCCATTTATGTTGTTGTGTGTTTTATGATTTACCCCCTTCATCACAATATGTCGCAATAAATTCCCTTCAGTGACCCCAAAAGTACACTTCTTTGGATTAAGAGATATGCCATATTCTAAGGCTTTGATAAAAATATTTTTAAGGTGCATACAGTGATCCTCCTCCTTTGAATATGTTGTAAGATCATCCTGATAAACTACCATGATGACATTAATTAGATCAGAAAAAGCTACATCCATAGCTCTTTGAAATCTAGCACCAACATTAGTCAGGACTTGACTTTCACCTGGTTGTACCCTGAAAAACCATCCATCATAGACAACAATTTACAACCAGTGACTCTTTGCAGTATTGCCTCCATATTTGGCAATGGGTAATTATCTTTCAATGATAATATATTGAGATTTCTAAAATCTACACGAAGTCTAATATCACCGTTCTTCTTTCTAATAGGCACAAGATTAGACACCCAAGTCGAATGTCTAATCGGGTTTATAATTCCACCTTCTCTTAACTTTGTTAGCTCCTCTTGCATTGTGGGCGCCAATGTGAGGTTTATTGGTCTATGCTTTTGCTTGAAGGGTTTTGCATCTGGTTTGAGAGGTATCTAATGCTGGAACAAGTCCTCTCTGTAGGCCTTCATATCATCATAAGACCAGGCGAACATGCGCCTATATTTTCTTAGTAAAGCAATCAATATTGCTTTAACCTGAGGCTTTATTTTCTTTCCTATATATATTTTCTTTAGAGAATTCTCAATTCCTAGATTTATTTCTTCTAGGTCATCTAGATGTGCTGAATTTTTCTTAATAGTACTCTTATCAGGGCCCTCAAGGACCCTTTTCAAAGCCATAAGACCTCTAGGAATTTTATTAGTCTTGAGATGGATCACCTCACATCCAAATATTGTTTCTTTTCCATCCTTTTCCTCTACAAATGCTCCAAAGTCTATCTCCTGACTTTCATATTGGTCTATACATTACATGAATCTCAATATTCCTAATCGTTATTAAACACCTGCCAATTCTAAATGTTATTAGGGATAGAAGGCCTTGTTTGCATCTCAACCTTTGAGATACCTGCAAAGGTCATATCATTAGGCCTTAATGCTATATTGGCCAACAAATCTGCCATAGCATTCTTCTACCCACTTAATGTTAAAAGCATCAAACATTTCTATTGTGTCTCAAACAACATTTCTGTACAACTTGAATCTTCTATTCTTAGACGTGAATACTGACCTTACCTAAGACACAATCAATTCTGAGTCACCTACAACTCTTAACTTTCTTATTCCATGTTTGTATGCTACTTTCAACCCAAGTAATAAAGCCTCATATTCAAAAACATTATTTGTGCAAACAAACATTAATGAAAATGAATACTTAAAAGTTTTGCCACTGGGTGAAATAATCATAACACCTATACCAGATCCTTCCTTAGAACAAGCACCATCAAAATACATAGTCCATAATTCATCATTATATGCTTGGCCCTTACTTCCTTTTCGAAAGGTACAGGTCTATTGTCTTCTTCTGCTCACAACTTCTCAACCTTGAAGTTGTCAATGTCTATATCAACAAAATGGACATGCTCCTCGGGCCCATCTTCCACAATCATATATGGAGCCATGGGCTCCTTGTGAAGTTTAACATCTTTGTCATCAATAGGGATAGTGGAAAAGGAAATATCACATTGCATGCTTCCTCCAATGGCAGAAGACCATTTTCTAGATAAAAGCATCCCATAAGTTAGAGGGATATCTACCACAATTGCACTCATCACAAAATCTTTATCCGGATACACTGCCAACCTATAAGGTATTTCCCTTATGATCCCTATGATTGGGACCTCTCTCTTATCCATTGCATAGCATTTTCCACAAGCTTTAGTAATCTTCAACCCTAATGCTTGCATGACTCTGATTGGCATGATATTGGATGACGCCCCAGAAGCAATCATACAATTCTTTATCACTTTTTCATTTATGATCAATGAAACATAAAATGGGTCCACTTGATTAGGGCATGCAGTAAGTGTGGGACCCACGAACACTTGAGGGTTATCATTGATGTTGCCCTCAACATCCTTTTCTTTTCTTCTCTCCCTATTATGTTCAGGCTAAATGTTTTGTCCTTTCTCATTGTAGGCTATACCTACACCATTGATAAAGGCCACTGCTGTTAGGGTTAGCCAGCAAAAGATACCAATTAAATGCAAATAAAGATTAAACAAAGGAATGGAAGCACACAGAAATAATAATAGCGAGAGACAAGTTTTAACGTGGTTCACCCAAACTCAGGCTACATCCACCAAACAGAGAGTCCAATATTATTATCCAGTAAATCAAACCGATTACAATCAGCAATCCCTGCAACTCAATACCGCTGCAAAATGCTACAATACAATATATCAAAACGCTAACCCTTAGCCACTTTTTATCAAGCCTTTTTGTCGGTTACAAAAATATGGTTTTCTTATGTCAGTCAATAAAAAAAAAAACTCCCGCAAGGGGCGCTGCCCCTTGACCCCGTAGGAATTTGGGGGGAAACCGCACTGATAAAAGTGGGGTAAATATAACCTCTGAGTCTAATTAGGCTCCATATAACAACAATCTCCCACTTGGAGACTGATCATAACACCACTGACCTTGTAGCTCCCACTGGAAATAAGCACCCTGGACTCTGTTGTTTTGTGTTTGTTGTTTTCAGTCTAAAAGACCAATCGAAGCTGAAGAGGAGCTCAGCTTCTCCCTTGTCACTGCCTTTGTAAACATATCTGCTGGATTGTCATCTATATGTATCTTTGCCAGCTGTAATTGTCCATCATCCAACACCGACCGAATGAAGTGATACCTCAACTGTATGTGTTTGGTCTTTGAATGCAAGGCAGAATTCTTTGCAAGATGTATGGCACTCTGGCTGTCCGTAAACAAATAACTGTTAACCTGTTGTGTGCCCAATTCATTCATGAAAGATTACAGCCATATCATCTCTTTGCTTGCCTCTGTTGCAGCTACATATTCTGCCTCTGTGGTGGATAAAGCAACCACCTTTTGTAACCTGGAAATCCAACTCACCGCTGTTCCACCTACAGTAAAGACATAACCTGTAGTACTCCACCTGGTATCAATATCCCCTGCCAAATTTGAGTCTACATAACCTGCTAAATCAGTATTAGAGCCCCCAAAACATAAGTGTTTATTGGATGTACCTCTCAAATACCTGAGAATCCATTTTACTGCATTCCAATGCTTTAATCCGGGATGACTCATATACCTACTAACGACTCCTACAGCATGTGCAATATCTGGTCGCGTGCATACCATGGCATACATTAAATTGCCTACAGCTGAAGCATATGGTACCTTGGACATTTTCTCTTCCTCCTCTTGTGTCTTAGGACACATGTCCTTAGTCAATTTCAAATGACTAGGCAAAGGTGTGCTGACAGCTTTTGCATTCTCCATGTGGAATCTCTGCAACACCTTTTCAACATAAGCAGCCTGAGATAGAGTTAAATTTCTGTTCTGCCTATCTCTGCAAATTTTCATACCAAGGATTTGTTTTGCTGCCCCCAAATCCTTCATATCAAATGACTGTGCCAACTGTTGTTTTAACTCTCTTATGTGATCCATGTTAGACCCAGCTACAAGCATGTCATCAACATATAAACATAAAATAATGTAGCTGTCATTATCCAACCTCTTAAAATAAACACAATGGTCAGAATTACACCTGCTGTAGCCTTGCTCAGCCATAAAATTGTCAAATTTTAAATACCATTGCCGAGGTGCTTGTTTCAGGCCATACAAACTCTTCTTCAATCGGCACACCTATTTCTCCTTACCTTTGACCTCAAACCCTTGGGTCTATTCCATATATATCTCCTCCTCCAAATCACCATGGAGAAAGGCAGTTTTAACATCTAGCTGTTCCAAATGTAAATCTTCAGCAGCCACAATACTTAAAACAGTACGAATAGAAGTCATCTTGACAACCAGAGAAAATATCTCATCAAAATCAATGCCCTTTTTCTGTGCAAATCCTTTTACAAATAACCTGGCCTTAAATCTTTTCTTACCTCCATCTTCCTCTTTCAGCCTGTAAACCCATTTATTTGGTAAAGCCTCTTTACCTGCAGGTAACTTACATAATTCCCAAGTCTGATTTTTCAGCAAGGAGTCCATTTCTTCTTTCATTGCAAGCTCCCACTGAACCTGTGTATCCACCTGCATAGCTTCATCATACCCTTCCGGTTCACCAGCATCTGTTAACAAAATAGAATACAAAGAGGGAGAAAACTGTTCAGGAGGTCTACTTATCCTTGTTGACCGTCTAACATTCACTGGAGTTTGTGGTATTTCTGGTTGCTGTTGCGGAGCATGAGGAACCACTGGAACATCACTATTTGGAGTATCATCCAGCACCACATAATCCTTTTCTTTCTTCTCATGCTGCTGCAACTGATCTTTGTACAACACCTTCTCATTGAATATAACATCCCTGCTTCTCACAATTTTCTGATTTTCAAAATCCCAAAGCCTATAACCAAATTCATCAATACCATATCCAATGAAGGTACATTCTTTTTATTTCGCATCCAGCTTGGTTCTATTTTCAGAATCTATATGTGCAAATGCTTCACAACTGAAGGTTTTCAGAAAAGAATAACTCACCTTCTTACCTGTCCATGCTTCCTCTAGAATACCACAGCCCAAAGGAACTGAAGGACCTCTGTTAATTAAATATACAGCAGTGTTGACAGCCTCTGCCCACATGTTTAAAGGCAGCCCAGCATGCAATCTCATGGTCCTTGCACGCTCCATTATTGTCCTATTCATGCTTTCAGCCACTCCATTTTCCTGTGGAGTCCCTGGAACCATTTTCTGCCTACGAATTCCATTAAAGGAACAATAATCTTCAAATTCTTTGCTGCAATACTCACCGCCATTATCAGATCTGAGACATTTTAATCTTTTACCCGTCTCATTCTCAACCAAGCTTCTCCATTTCTTAAATGTTTAAAATACATCAGATTTCTGTCTAAGGAAATAAATCCAAACCTTCCTAGTTGTATCATCTATGAATGTAACATAATACCGAGAGCCACCGAGAGAAGATACCTGAGCTGGTCCCCATACATCTGTATGCACAAGCTCCAACTTTTTATTTTTCTTTTGCTTCCCATCCTTGAGAAAACTGACTCTCTTTTGTTTTCCATACACACAACTTTCACAGAAATCCATATTAATACATTTCAGACCTGGTAAAACTTTCTTAGAATGAAGTACCTTCATACCTTTTTCACTCATATGCCCAAGTCTGTTATGCCACAGTGTTATCTCAGAACCTACAGCAACTTTTCCAGTCTCTTCTTGCAAACCTGCAGCAACTATTCCTAAACCTATTTGTGTTTTCTCTGTAACAGCTAAAGTAGAAGGAACAGTATGACCTGTACAAAGATATAAGGTGCCTACTTTCACACCTTTTGCTACTACTAAGGCACCTTTTGAAACCTTCCAATTTTTATCAGTAAATGTAACAGTGCAACCTTGTTCAGTTAGCTGCCCTGCTGAAATTAAATTCCTACTGAGCCTTGGAACATGCCATACCTCTTGTAGTAGCCAATGATTCCCATTCTGCAACTTAATCTTGATTCTTCCCTTTCCAACAATCTGACAGGGTTCGTTATCTCCCAAATAAACCAGCCCAAAATCCCCTTGGACATAATCAAGGAAATAACTTCTATGGGGTGTAGCATGAAATGAGGCCCCTGAATCTAAAACCCATGAATCATCAGCATTATCTGGAGAAAGAATCAAAGCATCTTCTTCAGACTTATTGCTTACCACATTTGCTTCCTTGCTTGTTTGTCTCCTTCTTTGTTCTTCCGAGACCAGCAATCTTTCTTCAGATGACCTGGTTTTCCATAGTACCAGCAATCCTTCTGTCCTCTGGTTTGGGATCTTTTGTCCTTTGATTTTCCTCGTGACTTCCCATGACCTCCAGAACCTTTTCCTCTCTCCTTTGATCTACCCCTACTTTCTGCATTCAAAACACTGCCTGATTTGGATCCACCTGAGCTTTTCTTACGAATTTCCTCACTCAGAATAACAACAACAACATCATCAAATTTTAGGGTATTTGAACCAGAAATAGAGTTACTAACCGCCATTACCAAACTATCCCAGCTTTCAGGCAATGAACATAATATCAAGAGAGCTCTAACTTCTTCATCAAATTTTACATTTACAGAAGTCAATTGACTGACAATCGTATTAATTTCATTTAAATGACCTGTCACAGATCCACCTTCAACCATTTTCAAATTAAACAACTGCTTCATGAGAAATACCTTATTTGAGGCTGAGGGTTTTTCATACAATTTAGCTAAAGCTTTCATCAGACCATCTGTTATCTTCACTTCCGTTATATTGAATGCCACCGACGGTGCCAGGCACAACCGAATGGTTCCCAGTGCCTTTCTGTCAAGAAGATTCCAATCCTCATCAGACATTGTTGCCGGTTTCTTGGCTAATCCTTCCAATGGCCTCCATAAATCCTTTTGATAGAGGTAATCCTCCATCTACATCTTCCATAACTGATAGTTCTGCCCATTGAATTTATCAACCTTCGTTTTACCCTCGTCCGCCATTGCTCCCACTCAACCGTGAGACTTTCCTGCAGATGATAATCGAACACAACTTGGCTCTGATACCACTTGTTAGGGTTAGCCGGCAGAAGATACCAATTGAATGCAAATAAAGATTAAACAGAGGAATGGAAATACACAGAAATAATAACAGTGAGAGACAAGTTTTAACATGGTTCACCCAAACTCGGGCTACATCCACCAAACAGAGAGTCCAATATTATTATCCAGTAAATCAAACCGATTACAATCAGCAATCCCTGCAACTCAATACTGCTGCAAAATGCTACAATACAATATATCCAAACCCTAACCCTTAGCCACTTTTTGTCGGTTACAAAAATAGGGTTTTCTTATGTTGGTCAATGAAAAAAATAACTCCCTGGACCCCGCAAGGGGCGCTGCCCCCAAACCCCCACAAGGGGCGCTACCCCTTGACCCCATAGGAATTTGGGGGGAAACCGCGCTGATAAAAGTGGGGTAAATATAACCTCTGAGTCTAATTAGGCTCCATATAACAACAACTACCTTATTCTTATGCTCTTCAATCCTGATTAGTTCCGAAAATGGAACTGACACCTTCGCTTGTGATAACATTTGGAACATGTCAACTGGAGTATATTTGAGCATATCACAAACCACCACAAGGCTGTCCCCAGATGTCCCTTTATTCACATCATATTCATTGACCCCTTGAACCACATTCCTCTTCTTTCCCTCATTGATCTTCAATTTCTGAGGCTTGATCAGATATGATGGACAAATCAATGGTTCGCCAACATGTATCCTTCCAGGTTTCTTTCCCCACACCTTGGCATTTCTTGCCTTTGGCTCTTCTTTCTTCTTGTCTGCTTGACTTTCCTTGATAAACACATTGCCAGCCTTACCCATATCTTTGTTTACAACTTTATTTCTTAAATGGTAGTTACTTTTAAACTGAGCCACAATAACAACAGTTAGTTTCTTGATTTCTTCATTTGATGGTCTCCTTAAATTCACATTAGTTCCTTCAGTCTCAAGGGCATTCACACTAAAACTCTCTTCACCATCTTCATCAAAGAACACTTGTTGCTGAAATGCACTCGTTGCATGTCTTTAATTATCAACATCAACTTCATTTGCCTCTTCATTAGAAGAACACTCACCATCAGAAAACAATATATTAATCACCCCATCTTGTTCATGAGGCAAGTCACAATCATCACATGTGCTCTGGTCTTCTTCAATAGATTGTCCTACTACACATTGATGTGGTGAATGAGGTAGCTGGCAAGCTAGACACTATGGAGTGCTATCCACAAAATTTGCAAAAAATTCTTTAATGGATCAGGGGATCATTACTCTACAAATTTCTCTAATTATTTGGAACATGCTTACCATTATACCAGTTGGTGTTATATAGCCGATCATGTAACCTTGGTGGTCTTTCATTTCTTTGGAAATTTGGTCTTTCATTTGCCAGACCCTTTTCTTGTTTGGCAATCTTATAATTCAAGTCCTTTAAGGCATTCATATTCTTATCCATCTTATCTTCTTGTGTTGGTAATTTTTCTTGATCCCTAAGGTTCTTTAGTAGTTTTACATCATCTCTTTTTCCTACCCCTCTGAAGGCTTTTCTATTACTTTCAATATGCAAAGCGGTTTTAAAAGCCGCTCTCAAACTTTGATGGTCTTTAACTCTTGAACAATAAATGAGTTTAGAATCAAAAGCATTGCAATATAAAACAAGGCATACCTATTCACTCAGTCTCAAACCAATAGGAAGCCTAAACATTACCTTCTGAAATCTATTGTTGAAATCAGAAACCATTTCATTGTGTTATTTAGAGATGTTGTTGAACTCATTCAACATGAGTTGGGGATCTGCTTTGTCACCATATTGTTCTCTAAATATTCTTCTAAATTCATCCCAAGATCCAATACTACCCTCAGGTAGACCTTTGTACTAGTCCCTAGCATCCTCTACTAATGACTGTATAAACAATTTCATGACTACATCCTCATTCTCAACCCCATAATCATCTAGTAGGTTTAAGAAGGTCATGAGGTGGTCTTCACCAGATAGTGCATTATTTCCAGTAAATGTAGCCAACATATTCCTAACATCATTTGGTATAGGATTAGGATAACTCAGTATCCTAGCAAAATACAATTGCATGCATCTCTCCATTTGTAAGGGTCTTCTATGAAACTGATCCTTTTGATTTTCATGTTGTATGTTCACACCACTTCCCCCTGCACCCAGACTCCCATGTTGTCTCATATTCTGGCCTTCAGACAAGGTAGGTACATGAGGAGTGGGGCTAGATTGGTTAGCAAAGTTTAAAGCATTTACACCGGTGGGTGAAGGAGTTAATGGGTTATGAGGAACAGGAGTTGTAGGATTCCCCAAAGAAAACCTCAAAAATTCAATCTTCCTCTGTATTTCAGCATTTGTAGCTAATATCTCTACTCTTTCCAACTCCTTTTGTAATTGTTCATTTTCTTTCTTCAACCTAAGATCTAATGAGTTAGATTCCTCAGATGAAGGAATTCTTTGAGGTGATCCAACCTTATTAATACATACTCTTCTCAAAGGTCTTTCCCCTTAATCACCATGCTGAATAAGAGGCTTGGAGACAAAAGGGGTTGCAATAGTGGTAGTGACAACAGAACTAGTCCAAGTATTTGTAGGGGTAGTTTTCAATGGGACATTTACAGTATTTCGGCCAAATATTTGGAAAACTACTAGACCACTGGATACAACAAACATAGGCTCAGGTTCATCTAGACTTAACAACTTTATTCATTCCAGCCTTACTTTCAATCTATACCTCTCATCCATAGCATTACTAATCTTTTCCTCTCTTTCATTATGTTGGGAATTAAGGTGTCTCAACCTTGGTAATTCATTGTATTATTCATTGTATTTATTTATTTATTTATTGCCTATTGTATAATTAGGATGCAAATCCTATGTTTTCATCTTGTGGGAGTTGGCACTATGATGTGTCATCCTACATGGCATATGACCACATGTAAATTTGTCCTCACATGAGGAGATAGGCGTCCCACTTAGTGGTAGGAATATTTTGCCATGTGTCGGCATCTTGGATAGTGTGTAAGGGAATATTGACCAAAACGATCATGACAGATTCCTGACAGTTCTATGACATTTAAGAGTCAGAAATAGAAGATTCTATGATAGGTGAGGACATGTGTCGAGAAGCATCTTGGAAGAAGGCATCTTTCAGCACCCCAAGGTGGGTTATGACATGTAAGAGAATATGCTATTTATGGCCTATGTATGATAGATTCTCTTACAGCTATAAGTTATGATAGCTATGATAGATTCTATGACGGTTGTAAGAGTCGTAAGAGCATCTGTCATTGCCCATCTTGGGAATAGGTGACCTCTTTGGGATGGGGTGACTTGAAAAGTGTCAGGAACATCCTACAGTGTTGGACAAGTGTCCATAGGCATGGGTTTTGGGTCATGAGGCCATGTTGGACACCCATCTCAATGTGGAGCCATTTCAGGTGCTTTGGAGAGGAGATGTATTATGTGATTGATAGGTACTGTTATGCTACCGGTTTATCTCCAGATATGAGTGTTGAAGACTCCTGCAAGAGCATTGGCTCTATGATTGTATTGTAACCTTCATTGTTTACGAAATACATTTGAGTTGTGTTTTGGAGTGTGGGATTTTTCACCCGATAAGGGTTTTCCCCATGTATATCTTATGTCTCTCTCTTTTGTCTCATTTCTGCGTGTATATGTTTGTTGCAATATCTCCATTAACTGTATTGTAACCTTCATTGTTTACGGAATACATTTGAGTTGTGTTTTGGAGTGTGGGGTTTTTCACCTGATAAGGGTTTTCCCCACGTATATCTTGTGTGTCTCTCTTCTGTCTCATTTCTACGTGTATGTGTTTGTTGCAATATCTCCATTGTTGTTGTTAACATTCTGTAATTGTAAAGGATAAAATAAATTTGCACTCTTCTCTCCTCTTTAGATTACTGTAGGAATCGATTTTTGAATACCTAGCTTCCTTTCACATTATCCCTTCTCATATTTAACACCTTCACTCTCTGAGTTTCTTTATGCAACTCATTAATCTCATTCGTCAATTCTTCCTCATTAGGCTATGTAGTATCTGAATCAGAAGTTTCTAGAGTGCTATCCAAAAGATTTGTAACATTAATATGGAAAGCAGGGGTGGGTGACCTACTAACAAGACTACCAAGTAGATCATATTCTGTAGGATTAGAGGGGCTTGTCACTCTAAGGACCAGCTACTTGTTAGCTAGGAGACTTGAACGAGCCTGCTCTTCTTCAACAAAATCCTTCAAAATGGAATTATCTTCATTTGTAGCAGGCATACCATATTCATATGATTTCTACAAATTTTCACTAGTACTAGCAAGAAGACGCCTAGATCCTAATGGAGGAGGATAGATGTCAAACTTACCAATATCTGCATTCTCCTTTTTCAAAGATTGCTAGGTATTTTGTGGTAATTCACCTTCTAGATTCTGGTCAGGATGATTCTTTATTTGTCCTCTAGTTCTTCTCATATTTTCTGCAATTCTCCCTTGATTTCTTCGCTTATTTCTTTGAAATAATATTTACACCGGCACAAGAGATTTAGAGTTGCCACCCAAATTATGGGAATATAAAATATATGAAAATGTTAAACACTCTTTTGAGAAATTATAGATACAAATAACTTCGACAAGACCTTTGACAAATTGAAGGGCAAGTTACACAAATGTGAAAAATGGATCCATGAATTCAAAGCCTTAACACTTCTCGACTCTGTCTGACACAAGAGCTTTGGTATTTGTAAACAGGGGATTATAAGACTCAAGATAAAACACAATTCTACTCAAATATTCCCCAGCAGAGTTGCCATTTTTGTTGGTGCTTTTTTAATTCCCAACTTGATCTCACGAATAACCTATGATTTAGCCACTTTCAATACTTGGTTATGGTGGGGGGTTGGCCAACACGTAGGTGAAAGTTGAAATAACTTTCCCTCTGCACTTCAGGCTCTGCAAAACCTAGGAGGGTGATCCCTAACAGTATTTAAAATATCATGTACCAATTATTATCAATACTGTGAATAGCAGATTTGCTCTATACATATTTGCTTGAGGATTATGAAAAATACGAAGACTTGGCTTAAATCATTCAAGCTTTTGCATTCTCAAGATCATAGAATGAGATGAAACATCAACTTAACAAACATTTACAACTAAATTTAAAGATTTTCAAAGTATTTGGGGTGCTTGTTCGGTTTGGGGGTTAAAAACTAGATGAAGAAGTGAGAGATCGGTGCCTTATTTTAGGGTCACGGAGTCAACCAAATGCAGCTTGTAACTTAACAACATTATTTCATCTAAGCATCAAAGAGCTTCACAATATTACATTACAATATCATATTCAACATTCTTAACAAATCATACTTATCATATCCTCGTATACATTAACACAAATTTAAATTCCCATTCAAGGCATTTAACATGTTCTTTGAACCAAAGCCTTAATTAGAAAGATACATCCATAAGATTTTCATGGAGATGAAATAAACATTCCTTGACTTATTTATTCATAATTTACACCAACCATACATAAGGAGACAATTTGATTCAGAAATTTTCTACTGTATTCAATCAAGATGCTAGTACCACTATCAAGTTCACAAGAACAAATAACACAGACTCAAAAATCCTAAGACAAGACAAGACAAGACTTCCATTCCTTGCATTTTGCTACAACACTTTCCAGAGATCGACCAACAACACTCTTATAAATGGCCTTGAAATACCCTTTTATAACACAAGGGAGCAACAAGCAAAGGACCATTTACACATGTCATATTTTCATTTGACAACTGTTACATCAAATAGAAATCAAATATAACTGTCTCTTAACTGGTAAGAGATGCCCTTGTAACAAATTATCTCCTCTAGCAGGCCAAGATAACTATCTTTTGTCCTTTATACTTTCTAATCTTGGGTGTGGGGGCTAGAGATAATATCAACGGATGGCAATGTGTTAGATGCTCTTTCTTCTTTGTCACCCTTGATATCCAAATAGTTGTCGATAAGATAAGAATCATCTGCATTGCCTCTCAATTCCCATGCACAAACATTGGAATCCTTGCTAGGACTGTATAAATGAGGAAATCAGAATTCCCTCCATTCTCTTGTGCTCCGAGCATGGGAACGTAGCTCTTCACCTTCTGAGGGGGAGCATTCAACCATTTCAACCCTCAAGAAGCCTAGAGAAGCCACATGAAGTGGATTTTAGCAATGCCAAAATCCCAATCAAGGAGGAAGAAGTAGAAAGTGTCTGTTTAAGTTGAACAAAGGAATGCCCCTCTTCATCAACTTACTTCTCCTTCCCCACTTCCAAATGTTTCATCTAGGGGGACAACTACCCTTCAATTGCTACTGAGCCTCTGTTAGAACCAATAGTGCATAGGGAGGGGAAGAGGGAAAAATAGGTCCCTGCTTCTAGCAACCCCAACCTGGAAACTCACAGCAATAGAGAGTCAAGGGAGTCTGGAGATTGGGACTCAAAGTCCCCATCTGGATGAAAACAAGGGGAAGCCGGCGTTGGGAAAGGGTCTCATGCTTTCTACCCAACTCCTTGCATTTTGCCCAAACTGCCTATACCATTGAAGAAAACGTCTCTGATTCCTTCTCTCTTTAAGACTATAATATCAACTAGGAAAATAGAGAAGAGTCTCTAAAAGAAAGAAATGACATAGGTAGCAGACAACTTAGAAAACCTTCCATTTCCATCTGCACAGATTGAAAGATACAAAAAAATAGCAATACATATAGCTATTTATAGATTAATTGAAGACTCTCACATCCTTGGTAATTTTATGAATAATTTGGTTCAACACGTACAAGGGCACGCGGCCATGACTGGAAATCCTTGAATAATGTACCAATACTGTAAGAAGTGGAAAATGGAGTCTGTACTTCATTCCCATATTTATGTCACACAGCCAGTGGCACCTGCAAATGTCAATTTCGCACGGTGGTTGCTAGACCCAGTTCTTCGATATTAGGATTTCATCAATTTTGAAAAGCTAGCCTTAGCAGATTTGGCCACGACACCCCACATGACATCCCATAAGGTGAGCACATAGGCCTCAAGGACTTATTCCATGCAAAAATGGCAGCGAGGAGATCTCTATGCATGCTCAAAAGAGCCACAAATGCACAGGTTCACTATTTACAACGAGTAGCCTCTATACCTTTTCCCTTTTGAAAATGAGTTGTCGATTGTAGCACAGGTCACATAGATCAATGGTGCATACAAGTCAACTTAGATATGAATCCTTGTCACCATGAAAAGTAAGGTGCAAACCAATGAGAAAACTCCACCTAGATTTCCACCTCAAATACACTATCGAAGAGAGAGTCCAAAAAGTCTACATGGCGGGCTCTCACACCTCAACAAGTATGAAAAATAAACTAGACATGAAGGTCCAAAGAAAGATGGAGAGCACCCAAATGATGTCGCGTGGCACACATTTGAAATTCTACATAAAAATCCCCTCTATATTTTCTAAAGAAACTGCCACGGCTCCGTCCACCTTAGTCGCTAGCGGGTCCCATAGTATAACATGGCACAACAACACATCCTTTTGACACTTGGCATGTTCCGCGGCACCCATATATAATGTAGCAATAAAACATACCTTTTCCGAATGGAAGACAGATCGGGACACATGGAGTAGTGGCACAACTTGGGAGAAAACTCATATTAGTTTTGCTTAGAACTTGCACCAAGCCGACACGTGGAACGCAGGTGTAATCCTAGGAGATTACCTTTTACTTGAGCTAGGGGATGCGCAGGGCCAACACATGGAATGATCCGCAACGAGCCACAAGTTACAAAGTAAAAAGGCACATCCCTGTTTTAAAACAACATTCACTTTACTAGGAGAGAAGGGGCCACGACTCAAACTTAGGCATATTAATGAAATATTAGGCATAGGCCATAAAAGGTGAACCAAAGGAGGGGTCGGTAAAAAGGATGACACTCCTAGACATCTAGATGTGACCCAAGGATTCGCGCAGGCAATAGACGGTCAACTCTCAATTAAAACAAAAGGCATTATGGTGCTTTGTAAGAGACACAGGGGTTTAGAGATTTACACCTTGAACACCAAACCCTAACCAAGGACCCATAGACATCAAAACTTGGAGCATGGCCCAAAAAATTTATTACAGTCCTATCACTACACACCTCTAAAAGTAATCCATCCTATAATAAGTACTCTAATCTTTGTGATTTCTCACACATGTGAGTTCTAAATACTCCCTTTAAGCTTCCTTAAAGTCCTTATCATGTGTATACTAATCGTTCATCAAGTCAAACCCTACAACTCTTATGTGTGTCTTGTTTACAAAGGCACATCCCTAACTTAGGATATTTGTAACCAAATTAGACCTCCCACTTTGGTGCATCATGTCAAATGAGTAGCTCTATGATAACTCTACCCATTTCATGTGACACTAGTTTAACTTTCCTTGGCTATTGATAAATAACAACACCTAGTGGTTTTTGTAGAGTATGAACTCCTTGAGAAACAAATAATGCCTCCACTTTTTGAGTGTTTGTATGATCACATAATCTCTTGATCATATGTTGAATACCTCATGTATGTGTCATTCAATTTCTCACTAAAAGAACATGATTGGCCTTCCCTCTTAACTTAATATTACACCAATCATTATTCCACTCATGTCGCAACTCACTTAAAAAACTTTATTGAAATCAAGCACTGCTAACACTAGCTACTCCATCACCTTCCTTTTCAACATCTAAAATGCATGTTCTATGCCCTAGTATAGATGAGCTCCTTGATACCACTCATGGCCTCTATGATAGGTTCATGAATCCCAGCTATGTTTTGAATGAACTTGTTATAGAATCTTACCAACTTGTGGAATCTTTGTGCCTCAAACATGCTCTTTGGTGATGGTAACCCCATGATCACCTGAACACCTTCTTAAGGTCCATCTTCAACCTTTCTTAGGATAGTACAAATCCCAAATACACTAGCTCTGCCTTCATGAAGATATACTTCTTCAAATTCACCAACAATTTATTCTTGTGTAATGACTACAATACTTACCTTATGTGTTCTAGATGCTCCTCCTTTGTCCTATTGTAGATCAAGATGTCATCCAAATACATGATTACAAAACTTCCAAGGAATGGAATCTGTAGATCAGGGAAAATCAAGGAAAAGCAATTAAGCATCAATAACAACCACAAAACTACCTAAATTCAAGCCATAAAGACCCTAATCTATTAATGAAGCACAAGATGACAATACAAATCAAATGATAAAATCCATAATATCTAAATTCCTATGCCAAAGTTGATTCTCCTCCATTGCTCTTGTTTGCTCTCAGATTTGTAGCATGCAAGATATATGATATGTGCAATATGAATGTATGATAGAAAGATCTCAAGATGAATGATATGAGTGATAGAAAAATATTGAAGATTGTGGTTAACCTTGAAATGGAGATGAAGGCTTGCTTTTATAGAGGACTTGGATTTGAATGAAGGGTGAGGATTGAAAAGTGAATTGTATGATGTGGACGGCTAAGATTAAGAGATCATTTAATTCAAGGCCCTTCATTTAATAAAAGGTAGTGGTATTACAACTTTTTTAAATGAAGGTGGTAGTGTGACACATAATTCAAATAAAAAATTACTTAAATTATGAGAGAGGGTCATGTGTTGTGATGAGAATAAAGGTGAGGGCTAATTTAAATAAATATTTTATTTATTTAAATTGGATGGTGGAGGAAATAAAAAATTATTAGATAATTGAAAACCATTATTTAATAATATTTGGAAAATAGATAAATGACTAATTAAATAATTAAAAATAATTATTTAACTATAGACGAAAAAAGGGAAAATAGAGATGGATAATTAAATAAATAAGAGTTTATTTAATTATATAATGGAAAGAGATCCTTAGTTAACATTGTTTAAGGTGAAAATTGATGCAAGAGGATTTACTAATGTTTAGGGTTAATTAGCATGAATCCTCCTTTCACCTCAAACATTCAAGGACTTCAGTCGAGTAGGAAATTTACTATCACGCCTGCGGTCACTTGGAATGTAGGGAAAATCATAATTGTGTAGATTTGTTGTTCAATTATGCCTAATTATGCTCAAAACCCTAATTATGCAAATTTGGAAGCAAATGAACAAATCATGAAAAATGCTTACACACAGAGATACTAAATGATAATCAAATGCACACTAGATTTTGAAGTTCAGAAAGCAGAATAGTCAGGGACTAATGAGCAGGCACCCTAGTCCAGTGCCATACTTTTTGTCGGGATCTGGAAACCTTGTCTGCAACTTGTTCTTGTTGTTCGGGAGATTTTCTTGTTGCAGGATCCAGAGGACTAATGAGCAGGTGCCCAAGTCGAAGTCCCTATTTTCTCTTCAGATCTACAATTCTGATAGTCTACAATGCCCTCTTGTAACTCCACTTTTCCTGCTCTTGCAACTTGTAACCTGCAATCACAGAAAAATGGGTTGGGGTTGTGGTGTTTAGAGGCTTGCCTCAGTCAAGCCCCAGAGAGACATTCAAGCCTTCTGAACACCATTGTCAGATAAAGAGTGCGTATCCTTGTGGGATAGAGGCAAAATCCAAATGATAAATTTGATTAAAAACACAATTGATATCACCTTGTAGTGAAGATCTCATGGAAGGAAGAAGCTCTTCATGCCATGAGGAGATAGCTGCCAAATCTGCAAATACAAACACAATAACAACACAAATTCGTCTTTGCAACACACAATGAATGCCTTGAATTACTTCTACACATAAGCTCATGAATCCAAATTGCCATCTAGTTTACAAATGAATGCCTAAACATGCTTATATATGCGACTACAAATATTCCCACCAAGAATTTCGTAATTGAAACTTACTGTGTTGGCATATGACCTAAATAACGGTCACAAACCGACACTTTGAAATTGGGCCTGACCTAAAATAGGGCAGGACTAGGGCGCGGTCACCCAAGTCCACCCCCTATTTCAGGCAGTATTTGTCATAAGTGCATCCCCTGAGTCCAAATTGCCATGGAACTTCAGGGTTTTCTCATCGGGAAGTCAAACTAACATGAAAATACTCTAAATGCATAAATAGGACCTGGGAGCTAAACCTTAAGAGGGAAAAGCCCCCAAGGGGACATTTTTTGACGTAACATTTAGCCCCCACTTTAATGTATGTATAAATGCAAGGCCAATACATGCATTAAAGTATGGTCAACAAACACAACAAACACTCCAAGCATGGAGAAGACACACCAATCACAGAGAAGACGGTAACAGGCACACAAAACACAGAGAAGATAGTTACAGTCATGCAAAACACGGAGAATACAACATTGAAGACACGCAAAACACAGTGAATATAGTGAATGCGGTGAAGATAGAGATGATTTTATTTTTCATTTTCATATTTGAAATCCAGCTACAAGTATAGGAAAGTAAACACACCACCCATAATGCAGGAGGGACTCATCGCCATCAGTCTTTAAACTGCATATGGGGCAACACACACACAATACACACCAAACAAACCAAACATGCCATACAAATCCCAAAGCATAGGAGGGACTCATCACCACCAGTCTTTAAACTATGCTTGGGAACAACCATGCAATACACATACACTTGGAAGACACAAAGAAAACATGACAAACAAGTGATGGAGTGTTCCTATTTCTAGGTTCAACACCATCTTAGGCACATTACAGGCACATACTGACGATTGCGCTTCACCACAACAATCGCTAAAGACTCACTTAAAGGTTGAGTTAGTCACAAAACCGCTCCCCACCTCGCGATGAGGACTTTTGAAAATGATAGGATGTGCACTCTCTTCGAGAAATACACCATCCCTGCCTTCGCAGAGGACTTAAGATAGAAAAGGGATGCGATATCCCTGCCTCCGCAGAGGGCTTAAATGATAGATTCAAACAAATCTCAAAGTGCAAGAGGGACTCATCACCACCAGTCTTTAAGACTGCACCTGAGAACAAGCACATTGCTAACATCTACAACAGACAGCTTACCTTATATATGCCCCCACCTTAAGGTGGTTGATATCAGGTACGAATATCATGCACGTTAAGGTAGGAAGAAAACACACAAGGGAACACGAGCTCTCGCAAAGCCCATGCCCCCTTGAGGTGACATGTACTTTATGATCACCAAATGTTCCCACAAACACATCCATGCAAGAAAAGTGTTAGTGTCCATATAATCATGATAAATAACAACATCAATGCATATGATCAATCACATAAAAAGCCAAGGTTATACTATGAATTCAAAGATCGGGTATAACTGTGGGGCTATACTAGGAAAGTCTCAAAACTGAGTGTCACCAAGGTGAGATTCAAAGACAAAAAAAGTGCACGGATCAGTAGTATTGTTACGGTTTGTAAGTGAGATAAGACATCATCAAGATCACATGACAAAGTGCACGGAGTGATTCTACTAGCCAAGCGTCAGATAATATATATCAACCCCATCGTCATATAGGAACTAAGTCCAATTTTTTATTTCTCACTAAAGGGACACTAGGTCTGCATCAGTATAATATGTTTTTTGTCATCTGCCCGCTAGATAGAAACAGTAGAGGAAGGGAAACAATAAATTGAGAGAGGAGAAACAAGTGTCTTAGGGACAATCACGTAGGAGGGTGCCCCCAAGTCACCAACTGCAACACTATGTCCATAAGACACAACACACAACAGTGAAGATAGAGGAGAAGTAATATAGAATAATGATGATACAAATAGAAGAAGGGTCACAATAGAGGAGGTCTCCTGGTATCCTAGACCTTACAAGAGAGTCAAGGGTCATCCCAGGAGGCCTAAACAACACATAAGACATCATGGGGGAAACACATCATGACATATATTTAGGGTTAGAAATACTTACCTGGTATTGCTATCGAACTAAATTTTAGATTCTGCGAACCTCTTGGAGAGGTACTCAGTCAAGTTTTGTGCGAAGGTTGAGTGGTTCTTATGAGAGTCTTGCTTATTGTCAGAAAATCCATGTAATGCTTGTTTATCAAATTCTTGTGCAAGTAAGACCTTTTGTTGCTTGTGAGGGGGAGAACCATTATTATTTCCAACTGATGATAATCGTCTAACTCTTTTCCAATTTTTAGTGAGTTTTCGTTGTTGATTTCGTCTATCATAGTAACAAGAATCATCCTATACTATCTTGCTCTTTTGCTTTGGTATAGTTGTCTGTATCAATTGTTCCATTTGTTTTACCGATGCATTTTGGTTATCTCCCGATCCTTGTAAGGATAACGGAGGAGGAACCTCAACATAAATTCCTTTTCTGCGTGGATGAGGTGGGTTATCTAGCTTTTCCTTATCCACTCTAATTATGCCTACGATGTTATCATATTCCAAATAATCATCATCGTCTACTTCCACTAAACCCTGTTCCATCATATTTGTATCAGTATGCTTAGGGAACGGATTAGTAAAGATTTGTAAATTCTGATTTGACGGAGCAACTGACTTATTTCCATTGTCATTCACACCTGATACCTATATTACATGCGAGTCAATGAGGTCTTGTATTTCATGTTTAAGACGCATACATCATTCAGTATCATGTCCTTGTGTCTAGTGATAATGACAAAAGGAATTAGCATCGAAGTAAGGTCCTTGAGGTTTTCTAGGATGCAAAGGCTTAATCGAGCAAAGCTTCATAAGATTATTACTCACAGCTTGATTCATGACAGAATGGTAAGACTCAGATATCAAAGTGAATATTTACTGATACATGCCTTCTTCAGATTAGTGCAGCAGACACTTGAGAAAAGTTATTCAAATTTGGTCCATTAATCTTGATGAAACTCCTATTATTGTTCTTCTTAAAGTTGTTTTGTGATGGTCCACCCATGGATTGACCAACTTGAGCCGATGAGTTTTGGTTTTCATACTGACTAGATGCAAGTTGATAATCACGAAGGGCGGTGCATAAATTTTGAAAGGAGTTATACTTCATCAAGAGAATCTTATCATAGATGTTAGGTTGTAGGTTTGTGATAAACACCTTCTGAACATCCTCATCTTTCATTTGATATTTAATTTGTGCATAAAGAGATTGATACCGACTGATAAACTCAGTTAACTTCTCTTTCGGACCTTGCTTGTAATGAACTAAATCAATCAAAGACACTTGAGGTCCAATGTTTGCTTGAAAATGTTGTAAAAATTGATCAACCAACTGTGAAAAGGAGTGTATTGAATTTGGAGTAAAGATCAAAACCATTCTAAAGTAGTATCTTTGAGAGATCCTAAATTTTTTTTTGCTAACAAGTCCTCTTCAAAGTAGAAATCACTACACATAGCTGTGAATGCTGCCACATGAGTATTACGATCACCTTTTCCACCATATTTTTCAAAGTGAGGGGTCTCAAAACTTTCACATAGGAGTTCTCAAAATTGCATAGGATAGGGGATTACGGGCATGATAAGTTGGTATATTAGGTTGTGAAGAATTTGTCAGATTTGTCATTTTTTGTTGTAAAGCAGTCGTGCCCTGCAAAAGTTGGTTTAGGATGGCATCATTAGGAGATGCGATTTGTTGCAAGGAATTAGAACCAAAGGGAGGAGGTGATTGAGCCTGAGTTGTGATAGGAGGAAGCTATGAATAGGTCAATGGTGGTTAGACATAGTGATAGGTGGAAGGTAGTTGCGAATAGGTAATAGATGGTTGAGAATAAGTGGAATGGATAGGTGGTTGAGTGATGCAGAGGTGTCAGGACTTATGAGATGATTTAATAGAAACAAAAGATTTCAATGGTTTGTGGCTTCCACCAATAAGACTTCATTAGTCTTCCCTTTACCTTAAACTCCTCCAAAGGGCTCAACTTAGGGTTCCAACTTCTCAGATGAAATATTGCATCTTCTAGGGTCTCAACCTACCCCTACCAACAAGATTCGACAGGTTTCACAAACCAATTTGATTGGTTCTTGACAATTCCACTTAACTAGGCCTAATCCTAGTAGTCATGTTCAACGACAAACTTGCACTTTTCTCCAAACTTTCCCAAAGCACTTCCAAAACTATTGACTGATCTGAGTACCCTCTATTGATTTCTTTAACATACTTCAAAATCATATACTATTGTTTTGGACAGAATCTGACTGTCCTAACACCCTGTTGTCTTCCTACAAAGCCTAATTTGCCCACTTTACAAAGGAACCCTATCAAATACTTGCCCCACTCACTTCAAACCTTGAAAAAGTATTAGGAAAGGATCTAAAACAAAGGATTTTCCATGTCTCATGCAATTATTTGCTCATTCAAGTGTTTAAACACCAAACCCCCATTTCTAGGCCCCAAAAACCTAGTTAATAGAGCAGTTTTAGAAAAAATGTGATATCTTCCTCTAGGAATTGAGTTAAGACCTCCTACCCATTTAATTTGAAATTTAACTCAATCCTCTTTCCAACCATATATGGCTTGCCCCTGTATCTATCCGTATAGAATTGTACCAAACACTGCAACAGGACTCTTATAGAAGAATTCTGAAAATTACAGTCACTAAAACGGTCATAACTTCCTCAATATTACACAAAATTAAATGAGACAAAAAGGAAAGGGGGGGTGATTGAATATAATTTCATTTGAAATCAAAAATAAATGTCCTCCTACCCTTAGTGGGCTGTACCATGCAAGAAAACAGCAAATTTCTGTAGAAATGCCTAAAAAAACAGTCTTCTTTATTGTTCCAATTCTTGAATTCAATCACCCATGAATTCTTCATGGTTACAAGGCCTTTTAAAGGCATTAAAAGATGTCTCTTCAGTTCATAACTGATTTAGAGTGAACCAAGAGCCAAATGACTCTTCACCTTCCAAGTTTACATCTTTTTCCCAATTTTACATTGACAACCTTTACATGGTTTGCAATATTTTGCATTTTTGAAACTCCTAATGACCTAAACACATAAAAAATGACTTGATAAACCTCATTACAATGTGGAAGCATACAAATTTAATCAAACTCAAAGATTTTTCCAGGGCAATATTAATTTGCCAAGGTGCTCCTGCACCATACAACCAACCAACAAAATTTCCAAGTCCCTTGGAAATGTATCTACAACAAAAGTCTCTTTCCTCTGTCTTTATCTTCAATCTTCTCAGCTACAATCTTCCAATCTATAGAAATGGTGACCAACAAAATAAACTACCATCTTCACAGAGCATCCTCAGGCTCCTTCCACTCCCATCAGTGGAGTACTCTTCGGGCTGCAACATCAAGTGCTTCTTCAAGTATCCATCTCTCTCACTGCTTCACAACAAACCAACTCACCAAACCATTCATCTCACCCAACAGCAGATCCTGGTGATGCACCTAGCACTCTCTCCTCAGTGGTTTCTCTATGCATCCTTCTCCAGCCAAATCTCTATTGGAGAATGGTCATGACAGACCTCATCTTGTCTGCCCACACACAATCTCAGAAAACATCCTTCTTGCAGCTAGATGGAACAAGCACCTGCAACCAAACAACTAAGCAACACAAAATCCAAAAGGTGTAGATTGCCTCCCTCAGCGATCTATCTACACAATCAAGATCTTCTCGCTCTTCACCTGTCTTCTCAGTGACAGGAAAAAAAAAAATAAACACCACCCAAATCTTTCACCAGCTCTGATACCAATTTGATGCAGAGGTGTCAGGACTTATGAGATGATTTAATAGAAACAAAAGATTTCAATGGTTTGTGGCTTCCACCAATAAGACTTCATTAGTCTTCCCTTTGCCTTAAACTCCTCCAAAGGACTCAACTTAGGGTTCCAACTTCTCAGATGAAATATTACATCTTCTAGGGTCTCAACCTACCCCTACCAACAAGATTCAACAGGTTTCACAAACCAATTTGATTGGTTCTTGACAATTCCACTTGACTAGGCCTAATCCTAGTAGCCCTGTTCAACGACAAACTTGCACTTTTCTCCAAACTTTCCCAAAGCACTTCCAAAACTATTGACTGATATGAGTACCCTCTATTGATTTCTTTAACATACTTCAAAATCATATACTATTGTTTTGGACAGAATCTGACTGTCCTAACACCCTGTTGTCTTCCTACAAGGCCTAATTTGCCCACTTTACAAAGGAACCCTATCAAATACTTGCCTCACTCACTTAAAACCTTGAAAAAGTCTTAGGAAAGGATCTAAAACAAATGATTTTCCATGTCTCATGCAATGATTTGCTCATTCAAGTGTTTAAACACAAAACCCCAATTTCTAGGCCCCAAAAACCTAGTTAACAGAGCAGTTTTAGAAAAAATGTGATATCTTCCTCTAGGAATTGAGTTAAGACCTCCTACCCAATGAATTTGAAAACTCAATCCTCTTTCCAACCATATATGGCTTTCCCCTGTATCTATCCGTATAGAACCGTACCAAACACTACAACAGGATTGTTATAGAAGAATTCTGAAAATTACAGTCACTAAAACGGTCATAACTTTCTCAATATTGCACAAAATTAAATGAGACAAAAAGGAAAGGGAGGGTGATTGAATATAATTTCATTTGAAATCAAAAATAATGTCCTCCTGCCCTTACTGGGCCGTACTATGCAAGAAAACAACAAATTTATGTAGAAATGCCTAAAAAAAACAGTCTTCTTTATTGTTCCAATTCTTGAATTCAATCACCCATGAATTCTTCATGGTTACAAGGAATTTTAAAGGCATTAAAAGATGTCTCTTCAGTTCATAACTGATTTAGAGTGAACCAAGAGCCAAATGACTCTTCACCTTCCAAGTTTACATCTTTTTTCCAATTTTACATTGACAATCTTTACATGGTTTGCAATATTTTGCATTTTTGAAACTCCTAATGACCTAAACACATAAAAAATGACTTGATAAACCTCATTACAATGTGGAAGCATACAAATTTAATCAAACTCAAAGATTTATCTAGGGCAATATTAATTTGCCAAGGTGCTCCTGCACCATTGAGAACAATTATTCATAGAAGAGGTCCCTTTAGAAACCAAATTCTGATAATTAAATCCCACAGATTTGTAATTTTGTGAACTAGTTCCATTAGATACTCCAATACCAGTGGTAGCATTACTACAAGCATTTGCATTGGTTGTTAAAATTGTCGATGTGAATGTAGATATTCTTGTGGTTGGTATAGGTGTCGATACTTGCGTATGAGACAGTGACGACATGTTAATAATTTTTTGCACATTCAGTCACCGGTATGAAATTAGTTTGCACAATATGTGTTAAACCTCAGATGACATCAATAACATATTGTCCTTCTTTTATCAATTCTCTTACATGGTGAATCACAGGTACAACTTCTTCCGCTATTCTTTATGTTTCAACAAATGCTTGAAATTCAGCTAAATCTTTGTCAAGTTTGTTTATTTGCTCATCAGGTACATGTGCAACTACCTCAATAGTGTCTTTGACATCATGAAATACTTGATCTTCCATAGTGGTTGTAGGAGGTATAATATCTTGCAAAATTTGTCTCTTCTTTTGTAAAGAGGGTATTTAATGGATTTTCAGAGGTTTGGATATTGTTTTCTTCAAGGGGACTAGATCCCATGAGTCTTCTGCTTCTTCTTAAACGAATATTTCTATTAGGGCAGTGGGTCATAAGGATCATGCAAGAGCATGCAACATAGAATGCACAACTAATAGAACAAACCCTAGGAGCGGGATATGTGTAAAATCTAAAATGTTTGATTTTTCAACTCTTTTCAATGCAATTCACTAGGATAAGAGGTGTTGTAAGGAAATTGATCAGGGGAAGCAAATAATATGTCTGATATCAGCCCAATAAGGCAATAATATCCTTCACAACACACTTTTGATGCAAATCTAAGATGATGACAAATCAAAACCTAGTGAAAATACACTAAAATATGTAATTTTTCAGAACTTTTCGATGCAAAGACCCAATAAAAGGGGTGTTGTAAAGAACTTTAGGAGGTGCAGAAGATTATAACAATAATATCAGTCACCTAAAGCCATAAAATATTTCACAACATGCTTGGAGTGCAAATCTAGGTCAAACCCTAGGGCACATATAGCCAAAATATGCGATTTGTCACCAAATTTCAATGCAAAAGAGTATGATAAAGAGTGTTGTGAGGAAAATGATGATGGATAGAAAATTATAATAGTAATAATAGCCACCTAATGCCAAAAAATCTATCACAACACGCTTATAGTGCAACTCAAGGTCAAACCCTAGGGCAAATATAACTAAAATATGCAAATTTTCACCAAATTTCTACTGTAAGAGCCCAATAAAAAGGTGTTGTAAAGAATTTGAGGAGGGACAAAAGATAATAACCCTGATAACAGCCAATTAGTGTAGAAAAATCCTTTACAACATGCCTAGGATGCAAATCTAGAGAGTCGATAAGGCCAAATCTAGTGAAAAATCAAGGTTTTCAAACCCTAGGCATGAAATTTTGCAAGCAAACCATTATGATGCAACACTATAGTTAGAAATCAGTCCTAATGAGTTTTTTAAAATGGTAGTAAAATCTAAAACAAGATTTTGACTACAAACCCTAGCTAATGCAAAACTAGGTTATATGAAAAAATGCACAATTTTAAGCATTTTTTTATCAATTCAAGCATGAAAATGCAATCTAAATGAATGATGAATGAAAAATTGATGTATTTTAAATCAGATCTGATGATAATGATAGAATTTTATTTAAATTAAATGCCAATTAATCCAAATTATATGAAAATGCAAGCTAAAGATGCCAAATTTTTTTGTAATTTTAAAATGCAATAAGATGATCAATGAAATGAATGTAAATCAAAACACTCAGCAAGGTGTCAAATTCAATAAAACACGGGTTCACCAAAATGTTTAAGGGGAAAATTGGTGCAAGAGGATTTACAAATGTTTAGGGTTAATTAACATGAATCCTCCTTTCACCTCAAACATTCAAGGACTTCAGCCGAGTAGGAAATTTACTATCAAGCCTGCGGTCACATGGAATGTAGGGAAAATTGGAATTGTGTAGATTTGTTGGTCAATTATGCCCAATTATGCTCAAAACCCTAATTATGCAAATTCGGAAGCAAACGAACAAATCACAGAAAATGCTCGCACATAGAGATACTAAATGATAATCAAATGCGCCCCAGATTTTGAAGTTTGGAAAGCAGAACAGTCAGGGACTAATGAGCGGGTGCCCTATTCTAGTGCCATACTTTTTGTCAAGATCTGGAAACCTTGTCTGCAACCTGTTCTTGTTGTCCCGAAGATTTTCCTGTTGCAGGATCTGGAGGACTAATGAGTGGGTGCCCGAGTCCAAGTCCCTATTTTCTCTTCAGATCTGTAATTCCAACAGTCTGCAATGCCCTCCTGCAACTCTACTTTTCCTGCTCCTGCAACCTGTAACCTTCAATTATAGACAAATGGGTTGGGGTTGTGGTGTTTAGAGGCTTGCCTCAGTCAAGCCCCAGAGAGACATTCAAGCCTTCCGAACACTGTTGTCAGATAAAGAGTGTGTATCCCTGCAAGATAGAGGCAAAATCCAAATGATAAATGATTAAAAACACAATTGATATCACCTTGTAGTGAAGATCTCATGGAAGGAAGAATCTCTTCATGCCATGAGGAGATGGCTGCCAAATCTGCAAATACAAACACAATAACAACACAAATTCTGCTCTACAACACACAATGAATGCCTTGAATTACTTCTACACATAAGCTCATGAATCCAAATTGCCATCTAGTTTACAAATGAATGCCTAAACATGCTTATATATGCAACTACAAACATTCCTGCCAAGAATTTTGTAATTGAAACTTACCGTGTCGGCATATGACCTAAATAATGGTCACAAACTGACACTTTGAAATTAGGCCTGACCTAAAATAGGGCAGGACTAGGGCGCAGGCACCCAAGCCCACCCCCTATTTCAGGCAAGATTTGTCATAAGTGCATCCCCTGAGTCCAAATTGCCATGGAACTTTAGGGTTTTCTCATCGGGAAGTCAAACTAACATGAAAAATACTCTAAATGCATAAACATGACCTGGGAGCTAAACCTTAAGAGGGTAAAGCCCCCAAGGGGACATTTTCTGACGTAACAAACATAATGAAATAAATAAAATTTATTTAATTATTTAAGAGAAATGAAGGAAAAGTGAATTAATTAAATAATTCAAAATGATTTAATTAATAGAAGAATATGACATTAGAAAATAATTAAATAATAAAAATATATTTAACTATGTGAGAGGAGATGGAGATTAGTGTGAAAATGTTACTCACAGACTCAGGACATTTTTGAGTGTCTATATTTTGTCCCTCTTTGATATAATGTGAATCTGAACATTGCGTCAAAGAATAACTAGAAAAATTTGGCTCAAGACCTGCCCCAACGTGCCCTGGATAAAGTGGGATAGCATGATGCCCCTCAGGAAATTTGACAAATTTTTAAAAAATTCTAAAAAAATTGGTAAATTTTACCGATAAGTCAATTTGATAGGCGCGAATGCATTGGACAGAAGAAATGTTAATGCGAAAGAGATGTTGTTAGCAAGAAATGAAGAATGATTGGACTAGTGAAATGGAATGAGATCTTGCTTGAGAGATTTTGAGCTTTAATTTTATTGCACGCTTATCATCATAGAGCTTTTATTATGGCAATGGATAATGAACACCATGGCATGATATAGACCAAGGTGCAAAATACTATCCCTTGCAAAACAGACAAGGAATGCCCTGACGCAGACTAGTAACCATAGAACCTTGTTAGAATATGTGAGGAAATAACCATGAAGCATGTTAGTCCTAGTACAAGAAAGCGTTAGATGACCTTTCACTTGCACAAGATATTTAATTATGTCAAATGGAATCACAATCACACACAAGAGACTTAGTTGCCCCAGTCATATTGCCAAGACAAACTGCAAATAGAAATCAAAGAGAAAAAGGTCATGATCCATCATCACTCCTCTCATCACATGTAGACTTCCTCGAGGTGCATAGTAACATGACTAAAGATCAATCAAATAAAAAGATAAGACTAACTAGATCAATAGAGTCAACAGCCATTTAGATCTTCTTGCTAGATAATGAGTGTTTGTTTGATAGGACTGCAGGATAGGGCCTAGTTTCAGGGAAGGAAACATGTCGTATAAGACGTCAAGTCTAGTTTCAATGATGCAACCACCTGTATAAGGAAAATGGTAGGATTGTGTATGGTTTCAGGAAAGAGACACCTCGTATAAGATGCATGGTCTAGTTTTGAGAGTGCGACAATCTATATAAGACTGATGATATGATTGATGTGTGATGATAGTGTCTAGTTTCAGGAAATGAAGCATGTTGTATAAGACGTCAAGTCTGGTTTCGATGATGCAACCACCTGTATAAGGCAAATGGTAGGATTGTGTCTGGTTTCAAGAAAGAGACACCTCGTATAAGATGCATGATCTAGTTTTGAGAGTGTGACAATCTGTATAAGACTAATGATATGATTGATGTGTGATGATAGTGTCTGGTTTCAGGAAATGAAGCATGTTGTATAAGATGTCGAGTTTGGGTTCGACAATGCAACATTTTGTATAAGATAATTTGATGGTTGATAAAGGTAACTGATAATGATGAGCAATCATGACTGGGTAATTGATTGGTTCTGATTGGAGACTTGATGGATAATTTCACCTATTGCTTCAAGATTTGCTGAGCTTGGTTCTCTGCGGAAGGTAACTGGTTTATGTTTGATCAAGGTGTCAACCTTAGCGAGGAATAATTTATTATGGGATATGAATGATGGTAGACTCGACTCAATGAACTCTAAGGGACTGACCTAATGTCTCGGGGGCTCATCGATGATGGCCTTACCTATGTAAAGCGCAGAGACAATGTAGTTCGACAAGGTAGACTGACACTAACACGGACTCGATGACTAACACTATTTTTAAAAAATTTTGATGTTTTTCAATTTTCTTGGATTTTTGGAATGTTTTGATTTTTTTTGGATTTTTTTGGATTTTTTTGGATTTTTTGGAATGTTCTGATTTTTTTGGATTTTTTGAAATTTTTTATTGATGTCCTTTGATACCAAGTCTAGTATCCCATATCAAAACCTAAGTCAAGGATTTGCCCCCAGTCAGGTATAGGACAAAATTATTAGGAAGGAAAATGGATGTGGTAAATTATTATGAGATGCAAAATGCCAACTATTCTCAGGCCATGAGAAGGATAAAAAAACCTTATTGTAGATTATATATGGAAGAATAGTGGACTATGATGTGGATTATGTATGGCAAGATAGTGGAATTATGATGTAGATTTATTTATGGAAGGATAGTGGAATTTTATTGTGGATAATGGTGTGCATAGATTATGAAAGGTAAAGTGAAAGACCAGATAGAATGATGGTAGATGATAGAGCAAAGATTGACTACACATGGTGCCTATTTTGCAGGTTTTCACCATGATACTTATCCAAAGCACCACTGAAGTGGTTTTCACTATTGGACAATTTTTTTAAAAATTTTTTGATAGGATTCTCTGAGGATCAAGTATAGTACTTGAAAAGGTCCATGCTCTTGATGGTCTCTGGTAGCAATTCACCTTCAGGAGTAGAAAGTTGATAAGTGTTGAATCCATATACTAAAGTTATGATGTAAGGACCCAACCAATTAGGCTCAAACTTTCTAGGTTTCTCTCGGTCCAACTGATTATTCAGATTTTCTTTTAAAAACCAAGTCCCCAATGTTAAAATGTTGAACCCAGACTTTCTTGTTATAGTTGCAATGGAGACGGTTTTGATAGGCTTGTAGATGGACCAATTCATTTATTCGTCTCTCATCTAGCAATTCTAGCTCATGCAATCTGGATACACGATACTCTTCATCATCAATGAGCTATTGCATAGATACTCTCAGGGAGGTAACTCGGCCTCGATGGGAAGAATAGCTTTGTAACCAAAGATAAGGGAACACATAGTGGCTCCAATGGGGGTATGAATGCCGGTTCGATAAGCCCATAAGGTTGGGTTAAGTTGGGTGTGTCAGTCACGGCCAATGTCATTGATAGTATTTTTTAGGATTTTAATAATGGTCTTGTTAGATGCCTCAACTTTACCATTACCTTGGGGGTAATATGGAGTGGCGAAATGGTGGTGGATATGGAATTTCTCGCATAGTTCACGAACATCCTGATTTTTGAACGAGTGACCATTATTGGTGAGGATGGATTGGGGAACATCATACCGGCATATAATGTAATTAAGAATAAACTTGGATATTTGATTACCAGTAATATAGGTCATGGGAATGGCTTCGATCCATTTTGTGAAGTATTCAGTTGCAGTGCTAATGAACTTATGGCCATTGGCGGAAGTAGGATGAATCTTTCCCACAAGGTCGAGTCCCCATTGAGAGAAAGCCCACAGTAACGTAATTGGATGAAGTTCTTGAGCAGGCGCATGGACAAGATCTCCATGTATCTGGCATTGTCAGAATTTCTTAACAAACTTATATGCATCACATTCCATAGTAGGCCAATAGTATCTAGTTCGCATGATCTTCTTAGCCAAGGTAGGACCTATTAATGATTGTTTTTACACAGTCATAACAAAAGTTAAAATTCATAAATGAACCTAACTATCTTGAAAGATATAAAGAAATCAGTTAAAATGACTTAATCCCAAGTTTTCATACGATCAGGTCTTGACCTGTTAGATAGTTCAGTAGGTTACTATGAAGCTGTAATATGCAAGGGGCCTTACATGATTTAAGGTGATTTGACTACTTACTGGACTCAATTTATGCAAATTGTTACAAATATCAGCAAATTACTATCTCTTTGCACAAATCTATTACTGGATATCAAAGCTTTGAATGATTTATGTTAAAACATGCTTTTCTGTTCAAATATGTATAAAGATTGCCAAATATCAACTCAATTGATCTCAATTCCTTCAAATGTTAGACAATCTCCTTTAGATTTCTACGTTTCAGCTAGTTATTCAAAGTTTGGGAAAAGTTAGAGAAAATTCAAATTCAACATCACTTGCTACAGGATCTAAATGCTCTGTTATGCACATGGTAAAGATTATAGCAAATTCAATTAACTCAGCAGATCAAATCATTAAATGTAAATGTTCTAAATATTTTCACAAACAAGCATCCAAGATTGCGAGCTTTAAGAGAAATTGTTTCAAATAAAAAGAAGAGCTAGAAGACACTCAGAAAATAGATGCAGACCTCCAGATTCATTTATATTTAAAACACATAACCATATATGGTTTACAATGTAGGTATGACTCTTAGCTTTATTAACCGAATTCACAAAAACTTACAATGCTTTACAGATACAGTAAGAAAGCTGGACATTTCCACGCGTTCCTTAATGCAGACACAGGTGACCTCCTCTATACTAAAATACTCCTATTCAAAAGTTTCAGAATGAATTACAATTGCTATACTATTTTCTACAAATCCCTATGTAAATAATATACAAGTAGTCATGTCTGTTATATAGAATTTGAACTTTCAAATGGCTATGGCTCCTACTTTAATCCACGGTTGAGATCCTTCTATTTTTGATCAACGGTGTATTTTTGTTTCTAACCGCCTACCCAAAATATCTATTTGGCATCTTTTCCCTCGCTCAAAGGTTGCCATTGGAATCTTTACAAAATAAGATTCCCCTTTCTCTTCGTTGACTCTTTCCCGCCAAGGCATCTTTACTTGACCTTTTTTTCAAAAACCTTTACACTTGTTTGTCCTCTCACTTTTTCAAATATTTTTTGAAATTGTCAATTACACCTTCTACAAAGGTGCGGTCCACTCCTGGACTTTTTGCCAAAATATACTCTTGTATCACCACCCCTTCTTTCAACTTCTTCTCTCCATTCTCTGAGCCTTCTCTTTTCTTCTTGTATTTGTTCATTTTAGCTCGCTCTTCCATTAATGTATCTATCATTTGCTTACTGAGAATTGCACCAGGATTTTCTATATAGGGTGTGAATATGGCCTATGCTGGCATCTCAACACATTCATGTTGTAGGAGTCTTTCTATGATCCTCTTATGCATTTTTATCATGTCTTCTACTTTTTCTTCCAACTCCTGTATAATTGTTGTACATCTTTTGAGGTTATCCTCCTCAAATTGAAGCTCCATTATTGTTCCTGGCAATTTATTCATCAATGCAACACTAAGTGCTCCCTCATGAATCAATTCATCTGCTCTTCTTTCCATTTCTATCAACTGCTCAATTTCTGACCTACATTCCTTTTTTTGGACCTGGTAGTTATGTATGAATATCATACATTTATTCTTCTCTTCTGAACCTATCTTCCAGCTTTCCACAACTTGCTTTATTATTTGCTTTCCCTCTTGCATGAAATCATTAAACCACTCATCAAAAATATTAGATTTAAACCTTTTATTTTCCATATCTTTTATCTCCTCTTTGGACACTACTGCTATGTTAGTAGGTAAATCAAGAACTGTGGCATTGGGATCAAATATCCCCTTAATGAATTGATGTAGCTGGACAATGTGTCCTTTTAAATGTTCCAATTTATTTTTATCCTTCTTTAGGATATCAGTTGTCACCTGGTGCATATCCTCCCATTCATGGAGGTGTTGTTCTCTTGTTGAATGCCCAAGGTCAATATTCAATATCTTATATTCTTCTAAGGCTATTTCACCTTTTGCTTTTTCTTTCTTCGGTATAGCTAGGTTTAAAGTTCTTGATCCATCTGGACCTCTCTGGATTGCTAACATTGTCCTAACCTTTCTTTTCTCTTTCCCTGGAGTTGTCTTTTCTCCTAATAAACTTTTTATATCATTAGGTACTAATTGTACCTCCTTCTTCTCTTTTCTTATTTCTTTTTCTAACCATGTAGGGATCTCTTTTTCACCTTCTGGAACTTTATCTCCATCTATTACCTCTTCATGAGGTGTCTCTGCTCCAACCTCTTCCTGTTGTTGTTGTTCTTGTTGTTGCTCTTGTTGTTGCTCAGGAATTTGTTCTTGTTGTTCTTCTTGTTGTTGCTGTGGTTCTTGCTATGGTGGAACTTGTTGTTCTTCTGATTCCACCTCTTCTTCTTCTTCTTCTTCTTTTTCAGCATCTCCTTCTTCTGATGATCCTTCTCTAGGAGCTTCCTCTTCTGCTAATTCCTTTTCTTGATCATCTCCTTCCTGCTCCTTAAGTTCATTCTCATCTATTTTTTCTTCTACTTCTTTGTCTTCAGGCCTTTTAATTTCTTCTTCTGATTTGTCTATGTTTTCTACCTATGGTTGCTCTGTATGTATTGGTGAACTAGCCTTTACATCATCCTCTTTTACTTCTTCTTCTTGATCTTGCATGATTTCTGTATTTTTCTCTTCTTCCCCTAGCTCACCGTACATGTTTAGCATATTTAAAGCATCAACACCTGAGGTATCTTCTTTTGTTTCCTCTTCTGCTGAAGCAGGTGTTTCTGTAACCATTTCCTCCAGTATCTTCTCCCTTTCAACCTCCTCAATTTTATGTGCTTCTTCTTGCACATCTTTAATAATTTCTGGTGGCACCAAAGTACCAAAGGGATCTGTTGACTCAGCTTCTTCCTGTACTTTTTCTTTTTCTTGCTTTGTTCCATGTCCAATTTCCATTTTAGTTTGATTGCTGGGCCCTTCCTCTTCACTCAGGAAGTCACTCGAATCCTCGTCTATGTCTACTACCTTTCCTTTATACATTGTTTCTTCTTCACTATCACTGCTCTCAATGTTTACAGTTTCCACAGATTGTTTGGCTTTATATGTTTCTGACTCTTGCAGCTTTTCTCTCGCCAATTCTGTTTTTACTTTAATGAATGTGTGTCCTTGTGTTAAAGGTGTGGAGGCATTAGCTATATTTTTTAGCTTTTCCCCTACTTCCTGTGCTCCAATTATATCAGCTGGTTTAGAAGTTTCTCCTTTTGATAAACTTATGGGAATTGCCCTTCTTGCTGTTTGTCCTGCTCGTCTTTTGCAGCATGTGCTTCCTCTGCACTTACTTCATGGCTAATGGATTTTGCATCAACAAAAGTATTAGATGCCACTACTATTGTTATGCCTAAGGCATATGGATCCATTAATGTGGCATTTTTGTCTTATTCCACAATTTCAGCTTCCACAATTTTTCTCTTCTTTTCATAAAAACACTGCAAATCTTCACTGGGGTCTGCTTTTCTTTTCCTTCCCTTCTTGGGATATGTGACCTCCTTGCCTTCAGCTTTTAGCTCTTCAACTCTGTCCTTCAGCCATGTTTTTGAAAACAATATTACAGGTTTAGATAATACATCCAACGATGTATTCCAAGGCTTTGACCAATCAGGCTCTGTAATAGGAGCCATCCTTGCTTCTACATAACTTTGATGTAATAATTGATCATCTTCTCGAACCTTTGGAGGAACATATATATTGCCAATAGATTTCATTTGTTCAACAGTCAATCTTTTGTGAGCCCTTTTCCTCACCTCCCTGTCATTTTGGTAGTTAGCCTAGAAATCTTCAATATGTACTTGCTGCTTATATTTTTAATCTACAAAATTCTAAATTCTATGGAAAGGGTCAAATCTTCTTGCTAAATCAAATTCCTTGAAACCATAAAACCTCAATTCCTATTCTTAATATGTTGCAACTTCTTCACTATAGCATGAATACCTGCCAATAGCCCAAGGCAGTCTCACATTTCCCCTGTTATTGAATTTTCTCTTGTACATCCTAAAAACATTCAAGTTTTGTCTTGAAAATTCCAACACAATTAGCTTGTCAGATGGATATCTGGGCAACATAAATGGTTTCCCTTCAAATCCCTCAGTTCTTATATAAGTAAAGTGTTCAAACTGTATGAACCAAGAACTGTGCAATCCAATTGCATTTTCTACATCCTTAGATAACCTCTTGTCAAGTTCTTCTCTCAATATTCTTACCAGGTATGTATAAAAAACATCATTGACCAAAACAAAATTTTTTAAGGCATTTTCCTCTTGTAGGACAGGGTAGTGTTCATACAACAACTTTTGATTAGGACCATTTCCCAGGCTGCCTACCCTTTCTATTCCATGAATGTAAGGCCTGATTTCTGTAGCACAAGAGTATAACACATAAGAAGACATATAAAATGGCAACATCTTCTGTTGTCTCTACATAGCTTGCCTCCAAATGGCTGTGCTAATGGCCTTGGCCCAGTGGATTTGTCCTTGTTTCTTTTCCCTTGTTCTTATGAATTCTATGACAGTGAACATCCAAGGTTCACATTTTGTACCATCTCTTAATCCAACTGGTCTGCTCAGTATAGTGATCATCAAATGAATCTCCTCCTTGAAATGTATCCTCATCAGATTTTTAGGAATTCTAGCCACAGCCTTGGGTTTATTTTCTGGACTGTACCAGTTGCGAAATATTTTACCCTTACATTCTCCCTCATTTGTGTAGAAACTTTCATTATACTGATCAATATCAATATCACTCATCTTCTCCTTGATTTCTAATCCAAAAGTTCTTGCAATCCCCTCAGGAGTTAGATCAACAATTAATCTGTCATGTAACATTATCTTTCTCGTAGTAGGATCATACAAAATTATGCAGTCCAAACATAAATCTCTAGCCTCCATTGCTAGAGGAAATCCTGCAGCTCTGTATAGTCCGCTATCCCAAATGCATTTCATATCAGGTGAGGCATCCGCAGCAGTGATTTTCTTTAATACATCTTCTGCGTCATATTTGCCTATGTTTGTATCCGTGCCTATCCCACCTATGCTTATCAAGGACGGGCAACCTCTATATAGCGGCAATTCTTCTTTCTCTATCTCCTTCCTAGGTTTTCTTTCTTTTTTTATATCTTCCCCTATATCTTTCTTCAGTTTAGGGGCCATCCTGTAGAAGCATACATATTTTTAACTCCTCATTTTACTTCATGTTTAGGGTTTTTACTGTGAATACCTACTATTACCATTTACCCTAGCTTGTTTGCCATTTATGTTTTAACCTCTTTGAATTCATTAAGCTCTACTCAACTAACAAACAATTTAAAATAGTAATTTAACCAATGCTTACGTTTTTGTAACAAAATTACTGAAATTAACAATTCATTTTAACAATTAAAAATAAACGGTGTTTTGGGTAAATACCTATTTTCCATGATTGTTTACCCATTTGACTTACTTTACCGTTTTCACCTTGGTCTAGCTACTGTAAATTTCTTCTCCTCTGGTAAATTTTGCTCTTTCACTGCAACAGCTCTTTTTCTGCAATTTTCACTCTCCACAGTATATTCAACAGCGAAATAACATTGAAATGGTTCTAACCCTCGTTAAATTTCCCTTTGTTTGAGTGTTAAATTTGCATTAATTATAGCAATTAATGCATTACGTCCTCGACCTTTATTACAGTGTTTATGTTTTTCAAACTTTTTACCGTTAGCCTAATTCAACATGCATACTTTTTCCCTTGTATATATCCTTGTATGTTTCTATTTGTACATTTTCGTTGTATCTCTTAACATACAAGTAGTTTATGCAAAGAACTAACTAACGTTTCTTTATCCTTTTCGCTTTTCCTTACACCTTTGTTTCTTTGTATCTCGGCATTGTACATCTCAAATATACAAACGCCAAATCCACTTTGTATCTTTTATTTGTACAACTACTTGTATATCGCAGAATATACGTGGTTATTATACAAGCAAACATGTACAATTAGTGCGGTCCACCTTACCTCTCAATAATGCCTTTCCGCGATGCCTTTACTTCTTATTGAACTTTCGGACTTCAAACTGTTATAAATTGTACTGTATTTACCCTCGCATTTGTAATGCATATAAAACATTGTATATTTCACCTTGTACATTTTGAAACATACAAAGACCAAAACATACAACAGTTTAACTTTATTCCATAAAGGTTTCAGTTTCGGTTTGTATAAAGTGCAATGTATATCGGCGTTGTATATAAGAAATATACAAAGCGCAATATACATCAACTTTATTATCTTTGATAACTACTTCGGTTCCGCGATGCATATAAACTGCATTACCAAATATACGTTAAGTCCAAATGCATCATTTATATTCTATTTCAATTTACTTTTGATTCCGCCTTTTATATAACTGCAATGTATATGACCAAACATACATATGCAAAGTGCAAAAATATACAAGGACTATGTCACTTTTAATAACCTTTTAGTTCCGTGCTATGTATAACTCGTTGTATATTTTCTTTGTATGTATGTCGTTTACCAAATATACAAACCAAAATATACATAGCGGATTTCAACATTTATTCACTTCAACTTTGACTTTTTTCGGGCCCAACTTGTATATTAAGATAAAGCGTTAGCAATATGTATACAAGTATAACAACATACATTTTAAACCCGATGACCTCCTTTTTGCGACTAAGGTAACAACCCGATATACAAACACATTTGTATATGAAATGACCTTGTACATACAAAGAACTTTGTATATACAAAACATAAACCTCTGATTGTACATTTACCAAAAACCTTATAACTTGCAAAATACAGGGAATTTTGAGATGGTTCAAAAAGCAACCCTTATTCATTTTTCACAACAAATTCACCTGTACTATGCACTGGCACTCAATGTTATTTTCTCTCTATTTTATCCTAGGTTTGTACTTTCAGTTACCTTTTCCCTTTACCACCAAGCAAGCCCACACACAGAAGCAACCAAAAGCCAGCTACAACAAGGGTCCTCATTTTGCTAGGGAGTAAAATGGGGCATGTTGTGAGCATCACAACAGGACCACTAGAGTGAGCTCCACATATACCATCATGTACTTCATGCAAAGCTGTTTGCACTTCGTCAGACTCGAGACATCTAAGGAGGGTACTATCTAGGCTTCGGTAAAGGGTATCACCGATGATGACATATATAGAGGCTCGATGGATTAAAAATTTTTGTTGATTGGAAGACAAGTCAGGGGGAATTATTTGGTCATGCAGGTAGTTGTAAATATCTCTATACCAAGGGGACTCAGGACCAACAATTTCGCACACAAGCTTAGATTCATGAATATCGAATGCAAGGATCAAAAGTTGTTCCACTAAGAACTCATACTGAGGTACATTGTTGGGTATATCCAAAAGAGATCCTATGGTGGCCATTGCATCGACTGCTTTATTCTGAATCCTTGGAATTTGACTGAAGACAATGACATCAAAATACATCTTGAAACTATCAATTATCCACTTGTACAGTGTGATCTTTTCATCCTTTGTATCATAATCATCATTGACCTGATGGATAACCAATTGTGAATCACCATAGACTTGAAGATTTTTTATTTTTCCATTTAATATCCATGTGAAGTCATGTGAGCAACACTTCATATTCAGCTATGTTGTTGGTGCAAGAGAATGCTATTCTAAATGACTTAGGTATTGTGTCTCCTTGAGGTGTGACAAAGAGAGTTCTAGCCCCTGAACCATGATTTGTACATGACCCATCAAAATAAAGTTTCCATGTGTTTGAATTTTCTATTGTGAAAATTGAATCATCAAGAAAATTAGAAACCAATGGATGATCTGCTATTATTGGAGCATCTACAAGTTGGTTGGCTATCACTTGTCCTTTCATTGCCTTTCAATCAACATACTCTATGTCAAACCCGCTGAGGATCATGACCCATTTAGCCAATCGAGATATTAGAGATGCTTTGTTGAGTAAATACTTCAATGGATCTATCTTTTCCACAAGCTTTGTCTGATAGTTTAACATAAAGTGTCGAAGCATCTGAGTGGCAAAGACCACTGCAAGGCATGCTTGTTCAATAGAACTATAGTTAAGCTCATACCCCACAAGTGTTCGACTAATATAATATATGGCTTGTTCTTTTCCTTCTTCATTATTTTGTGCCAAGAGGGCTCCCAATGCTGATGAGGTTGTTGATATATACAATATTAGGGGTTTATCATCAATAGGTGGCATGAGAACTAGAGGAGACAATGGATAAACCTTGACTTTTTGAAAGGCTTCTTGACAACGATTGGACCATATGAATGGGACTCCTTTCCAAGGCAAATGTTGAAATGGGTGACATTTATCGGCCAACTATGCTATGAACCTTCGAAATGCCTATAAATTTCCTTGAAGACTATGTAACTATTTGAGATTTGCTGGTGGAGGCATATCCATAATAGCTTTCACTTTTACTGGATCAAATTCAATATCTTTGTGAGACACAATGTAGCCTAATAGTTTACTGGAGGTTAAGCTAAAAATACACTTCTTTGGATTTAATCTGACCTTGTATTCTTCCAACCTTGTGAAAATCTTGTCTAATACATCTAGATGACTATCTCTTGTAATGGATCTAGTTAACAAGTCATTAACATAATCTTTCATGTGAGTGCATGCATGTAGTCATGGAAAATTGTGGTCGTAGCCCTTTGATAGGTTTCTCCAATGTTTTTAAGGTTGAAGGGCATGACATTCCAACAATAGGTACCCCAGAGGCAAGTGGAAGCCTTCTTATGTTGATCTTCAAGAGCAATTTTGATTTTGTTATATTCGAAGAAGTCGTCCATGAGTGATAGCATTTCATATCCCATCGTCAGGTCTACTATGATATCAATGTTAGGCAACAGGAAGTCATCCTTAGGACAAGCTTTGTTTAAGTCTCTGAAATCTTCACAAATTTTGATTCCTCCATTTGGTTTAGTTACAGGTATAAGATTGGAAATCCATTTTGCATAGTCTATAGGTTGAATAAAACCAACATCTAACAACTTCTTCAACTCTGCCTTCACCAAAAGTGTGATCTGGGGGTGCATCTTTCTTAACTTTTGTTTAACCAGTTTAGCATTTGGAAATAATGGAAAATGATGCAAAACTAACTCAAGATCTAAGCCATGCATATCAGCATATGACCAAGCAAAGTTGATTTTTCTTGCAGAAAAGAAAGCTATAAATTCTAGTTTTTCAATTTTTGTCAAGGATGTTGTGAAGTGAATCATTCTATGACTGTCGTCAATGCCAATGTTTACTTCCACTGATTTCTCTACTAGCAATGGTGATCTCTCTTGAGTTGTAGGGAGCACATCCAATCCTCCATTCTTAGGTGCCTCAGAGAGTTTTTCACCTGCGGATACGTCCTTTCTTTTTACTTTTTCACAGTCTAAAGGCATCTTTCAGTTTTCACCTAGAGACCTATCTTTTTTTGTTTTATTATTTTCACTTTGGCAACTAGAGGGCGGAGTGGACTCTCCAAAGTAAGTTGTGTTGTCGAGATCTATGATGATTCCAACCTTTTGATCCCCACTAGGTATTCCTTCTCAAAGTCCCATAAACTCGGTGATTGCTTCATCATTTTCGAATGTGTCTAAGCTAGGAGGTCCTTATTGGTCCCAATCTATCAATTGCGAGTGAACTAGGGGTAGATCATCATTGGTATTTGTATAACTCAAGGATAGGGTAGATATGGTACATACTGAAGCATTATCAGGGTCCCAAAAGATATCAATCCAGGCAAAGCATTCAAGTTGTTTGGTTTTAGAGGGATCGGTCTCGACATTTTCCTTAGATGTCTCGACGTCTTTCAAAACGTTAGCATCTTTACCCGATAGTAACTTAGTACAAGGAGCATTCACTTTTAATGGTGTATACCCTAACCCTTTATTCTTTGGTATCCTGCTTGGTTGCAAAGGTTTTGTCCTTCCATTCTTGTGTAGACCAAGTCCACCATGTCCATCATAACCTTGTTGCTTTATGAATTCAAAACCTTTTCCATATTGTTCAACTGATGATTACATAGGTGTAATTTCTTCTTCATCCTCATAGATCCATGTAGAAATGTCCTCATCTATGGTTTCTTTGCTCAATTCACCCCACTTGGTAAAAGTGGTAGGGGCGGCACAGATAGTGACTTTAGGCTCCTTCTTGATAGGGTGTAGTTTTCCATGGGATTTTTGTGACACGAGTAGCTTGCCAATGCAACAGGAACTCTCCATGTTATATTCCCCACACCCTGCATTGTGGATCTGGACCTTAGATTTGAAAGAGGGAATGAATGTAGTGGAAGATTTGGATAATGTGGAAGGATCTATGTAATGGGATGAAGTAGAAGGTGAAACTCCCCTGTTAATAGGCACTTGATATACAGGTGTTCCTTTTGGTGGCTACAATATTGAAAGGGATTAGGATCACCAGCTATTGTGATTTTAGTGCCATTATAGGGAAATTTAAGGCATTGATGGTATATGGACGGAATGACCTTCATGGCATGAATCCATGGATGACCGAGGATGAGGTTATATGGGAGGTCTAGATCCAAGACTTGGAATATAGTATCTACAATAGTGGGTCCAACTCTTACTAGAAATGGAATCATACACTTGGAAGAATGTTCTGCATCATCATAAGCCTTTATAACAATTTTCTTAGATGGATGTATACAAACCTTAGAGAATCCCAGTGTTGTGACCAATTTTAAGGTACATATGTTCATACCTACTCCACCATCTACCAAAACTCGTTTGATCTTATGTTTATTAATGAATACCTCAAGGCGTAATGGGTCATTATGATTAGGTCTTTGCAAAGGAAGGTCATGTTCGGTGAATGTGATGTGATGGGCAGTAGCTAAGTATCCTACCATGGCCTGAAATTGATTGACATTAAGGTCTATGGGAACATATGATTCTTGCAAGGCTTTGTCCAAGATGGATTTGTGTTCGGGGATATGTGAAGCAACTCAAGGATGGATATCTGCACGAGAGTCTTCCCTAAATGATCTAAGAGATTATATTGAGATTTCAGCTAGGGATTGGAAGGAGCCCTTTGCAAGGTCACCTTGGAGCTTCGAGTGGTAACAACACATTCTGGACAGGTTTTGATAGTAATTGTGGAAACATTGTTGTCGAATGTTTGAATATTATTAACAGTATACTCATAGAACCTAGTTATAATTGAATTGGTCATTTGTTTTTGTCCCTAAACTGGAGGCTTTTCCTAACCCATGATCTTGTAAGGGATTATTTAAAATGATATGATCATTGTTTGAGGACCCTTGTGGACCATCTAGTACTATGTCACCTTGTTCAATGAGGTCTTGAATTGTGTTCTTCAATTTGTAACAATTTGATGTCTTATGTCCTTTCATTCGATGGTATTCACAAAAATCATTATCATTCCACGAAGTTGGTTTGAAAGTTGGGTCATAATATGTAATTTCTGATAGTTGGATGATGTTTGACTGCAATAGTTTCTTTAGAATCGATTCAATAGGTTCCTCTAAGGGGCTATAATTTTGTCTTGGAAGATTATTTCTTGGAGGACCTCATCGTTGATTGTTTTGAAATGCATTAGTTGTGTATTACTAAATAGGCAGGGGATTGTTTGATATAGTTAGTCCTTTGAGAGTAATGGTAGGGCTAGCTTTGTTTATCACTTTTGCATCAACTACCCCATCAGTCGTGACATTTTTATTCCTAGACCAAAATTTACTCTTGTCATGGAAAGTGTTTTGGTTATTTTGGTTCTTATTGAAAATTTTGATCAATCCTTTTGCAATAAGTACTTTGTCAATGGCTACTCATTTATCAACAACATCTAGAAAGGTGGTACAATAATGAATTTGAAATTGGTGCATCAGTTTGGTGTTTAGATTTTTTTAAAAAATAGGGACCAACTGGTTCTCCGGTATGTGACATGGACACTTACTAGCCATGCTTCTCCATCTCTGGAAGAAAGAGAGGAACGATTCTCCATCATCTTGTTTTGTGTGACACAATGTTGCAATAGTCATGTTAGTCTCGATATTATAAGAGAAATGTGCTATGAACGTGTCAACTAATTCATTCCATGTCCTTATCCTAGGAGGTAGATGCACAAACCACTCAAGTGCTTGTCCTACGAGACTTCGTGGGAACAATCTCATTATATATGTATGGTCAAATGCAAGTTCTAGGAAAGCGGTATGAAACTCTCGCACATGTTCTATTGGAATCCCCTTTCCTTTATATTTGTTAAAGTTTGGCACGTTATAATTTTGAGGAAAGGGAGGCATATATATACTCTGATCAAAAGGATATGGACATAAGTCTTCCATAGAGTAAGTCTTTATTGTTCCGGATATTTGCATGTTAGAGATTTGTTGTTGCAATGTGTACATTTGATGTGCTAAAACTTCCACGGGGGATAATGATGTGTCTGTGGCATTTGCGAGTGCATTGTGGTATTGATGACCCATGTTTGAAGTGGATGTATTTTGAAATCCAATACTCAAAGTGGAAGGGTTGGTGTTTGTGTTAAATTGATTGTGTGATGAAGATGGGTTTTGGTTTTGGATGTTTGGTATGAATGTGGTATTTGGATTGGTGTTTGGTAAATTTTGGTTGGTGTGTTGAAAATGATATGGGATGTTTGTATTAGATTGATTTTGAAGTGGATTTGAGTTTGCTTGCTGAAAATGAGGGTTTGGATTGATTTGTTATTGAATAGGATTTGAATGGGTGTTTTGTTGGGAGGTATTGATGTTTTGATGAGACACATTAATGTTTTGATGAGATGGATCGATGTTTTGATTGGACAAGTTGTCATTTTGATGAGATGGATCGATGTTTTGATTGGACAAGTTATTTTGATGAGATGGATCAATGTTTTGATGAGACCCAAAGTTCATATTTGTGTTTGGTATAGCATTGGTCCTTTGGGATTGTGTTTTTGGAGCAATTACATGTATCCTTCACGACCTTTTTGATGCATTTGAATTCATTGTGTTTTGACTCATGGGTATGGTATTGGTTGATGGTGTAGTAGTTTGAGATGACAGCGTAGAAAATGGACTTGCGAATGAGAAATTTTGTGTTGTTTGTGTTGTTTGCTCCAAATGGCAAAATGGGAGGTATATTGATGGTCATTGTGTTATGTGTAATTTGTCCCAATGGTAAGCTAGAGGGAACTTGTTGTGAATTGATGTGACTTGATGAAGGTGTTGTATGACTTTGGTTGTGTGTCACATTGTTTGAAGATGACCCCACAAGCATGTTGATGTCAACATCAGGAGGCAGTTTGGTTCCATTTTGAAGAAGTCACATAAGATATGTCTGTGGATCCACGGATATCATTTCATCTAGAATATGCAATAGCTTAGGATCTTGGGTAGCATCATCAATTTCTTGTTGGGTCACACATTGCTCTGCCTCCTGTAGGGTAAGATTTTCAAAAGAATTTGCAAAATGAAAATCTGACTCAGGTGGTTCGTTTGAGGATGATCCAAACTTCATGGTGCTATCGAGATTATTGTTGGGGTGATTTGAGTAGTCCACTTCCTTTCATTTTCTTTTGTGACCTTGTTTGGACCATAAAGACTTATGGGATTTGGGATGAATGCAAGCTAAGGATGGAAATGCAAGATGGCTATGCAACTATGCTATGTTTTTGGGATCTTTTGAATATAGGGATGACAAATGACAATGTAACTATGGCTAAGTTGTGGGATGCAAAGTGACAATGAAGCTATGACTATGACTATGCTTGGAGTTTTTGGATATGTAACTTGAGGATTTGAAAAGGATGCTAAGCCAAACTATGATGGACCAAGGTAGCTAATTGGAATGTCAAGACCTCAAAAGGACAATTGCTAAGATAATGATGATTGGATAAAGTGAGCCTAAATAAGACACATGAGTTTAAGGCTTAACTTGATGATGATTGGATAAAGTGAACCTAAACTAGACATATGAGTTTAAGGCTCAACTTGATGATGATAGTAGATAGGTAATGACAAGATATAGACAATCCAAGTAGGTGACAATGGTGTGATCAAGTATGACAAGCTTCCCAATTTCAAGTCCCAAAGATGACTATGACTATGAATGACCTAGGATGACAAAGGCTAACTAAGAAACACAAGCTAAACTAGGCAAATGCAACGGAAGGACTGGATAAATTGAAAAAGTCTCAGGTCTGAATGTATGGTCATTGTCCAAATTAGCTAAAAAATGTGGATACTCAGGAATTTCCCCAAAATTTTTGATTCTGATATATGCGGTGCTACAGGCTACAATTACGGTATTAAAGGCTTCGGATGCGTTGTAGGAATTAACAATTGTGGTTCAGAAGGTAACAGTTGTAGTTTTTTGTGTCTGAAGATTGCGACTTAGGATATGACAGATGCGGTTTAAAAAGTGACATTTGTGGTGTTATACGTGACAATTGTGGTCCAGTGTCTGACAGATGTGGTGTGTTGTTTTCTATAACCTAAAATCAAGGGTTTCTAAATGATTTTTTGTTTGAGCAGTTTGTGAAGGTGATCATAAAACACAACAAACATTTGAAATATAGATTTTTGGTTGTTTTGACTCTTTGACTCTTGGGAAATGGGGTATTTTGCAAGTTTTCTTCCACAAAACTTGCTAGGCCTTGGTTCATAAACAATTCAAACAAGCACATCCTAGCTAGTAGTAAAGGGTTGTCTACTATAGTGGGCTTACCACACCTTTTAGTGTTTTTAAATATGAGAAAAAGGAGTGGGTAACTAGAGTATGCCAAGGTCCTAGACCACCTTGACACCTCTCCAAACAAGGAACCATGTCACCTCAACCAAGAACCATATGTGATAAGTAACTTTAGGGTACTGTTCGCATTCCTTGCACCACCATAGTAGACAGACAAAAGGTCTTAGGATTCTAAAAAGAATGGTTCGTAGTGGAGGAACTCCTAAGAACACCACGACATAGCACAAGTGGATTGAGCTCACCTTCCAATTTTTGCTCCTTTATATAGCCCACTAGAGATACGTGCTTGTGGTCAAACCCTAGGGTGAACTCCCAGGTAGGCCACCTACTAAAAAAAAGGGAAAGCTTATGTATTGCTCTTTCTCATCACCTAGGAATTGCACATAACATAAGGGGAGAGGAAGACAAACACGCTTTCGGTAACTGACTCACATGCGTGCAAGTGAATAAAACATAGAAGACACTTGTTCTTTTTAAGCACCAAATCTAAATGTTCCTAATTCAAAAATCACAAACACACAATGAACCCTGCAAGAAATTGGATTAGTAGTTTGATTCAAAAGGTCTTCTCCCAATGATTGCCACACAGCTGAAAATTAGATATCAATAACAGAAAAAATCTCTGCCCTAGTGAATGCAAAAAGCAGAAAAATGAAAAATCACATATTTATACCCTCTTTTTGCTTGACATTCAAATGTGGTGCAAAATAGATCAAATGCAGCTCAAGATCTAACAATTGCATCACAGGATCCTACAGATCCATTGTAGGACCCGACAATTGTGGTGCAAGATCTAACGAATGTGGTGTTGTAACCTAGATCTCAAAAAGACATCATATCTCACAAAAAGTAGCCCATATAAAAACCCTAATGATGTAGGTTCACTATCAAAATGTCATAAAAATAGCCAAAGCCCTATAAAATGGCTAGAAAAATGACCAGATCCCTACAAACAAGATAAAAAATAGCAATGATTGAAAGGCTGCAATTTGTCAAACAATAGTTAGATAAGGCACCGCAAGAAATGAATGTGTCGCTCTACGCAACAGATGCAGTGCTCTGCGTAATAGATGTGTCACTCTATGCAACAAATGCATCACATAAAGCTTCAGATGTGGCGTTTGAAAGAACGAATGTAGCTCTTTGCATAACAAATGTGTCGTACTGTTTACAAAACCCTAAATTCTCAAAATTTGCACAAAATTCAGTTAGTTCACGTCAAGTTCACCAAATGTAGATTAGGAAAAATCAAGGGAAAGCAATGAATCATCAATAGCAACCACAAAACTACCTACATTCAAGCCATAAAGATCCTAATCTAACAATGAAGCACAAGATGACAATAGAAATCAAATGATAAAAGCCATAATATCTAAATTCCTATGCCAAAGTTGATTCTCCTCCATTGCTCTTCTCAATTTTGCTTTGTTTGCTCTCATATTTGTAGCATGCAAGATATATGATAAGATCAATATGGATGTATGATAGCAAGATCTCAATATGGATGATATGAGTGATAGAAAAATATTGAAGATTGCAATTAACCTTGAAATGGAGATGAAGGCTTTCTTTTATAGAGGACTTGAATTTGAATGAAGGTTAAGGATTGAAAGGTGAATTGTATGATGTGGATGGCTAAGATTAAGAGATCATTTAATTCAAGGCCCTTCATTTAATAAAAGGTAGTGGTATTACAACTTTTTTAAATGAAGGTGGTAGTGTGACACGTAATTCAAATAAAAAATTACTTAAAGTATGAGAGGGACATGTGTTGTGATGAGAATAAAGGTGAGGGCTAATTTAAATAAATATTTTATTTATTTAAATTGGATGATGGAGGAAATGGAAAATTATTAGATTATTGGAAACCATTAGTTAATAATGTTTGGAAAATAGATAAATGACTAATTAAATATTTAAAAATAATTATTTAACTATAGAGGAAAAAAGGGAAAATAGAGATGAATAATTAAATAAATAAGAATTTATTTAATTATAGAATAGAAAGGGGTCCTTAGTTAACATAATTAAATAAATAAAATGTATTTAATTATTTAAGAGAAATGAAGGAAAAGTGAATTAAGTAAATAATTCAGAATTATTTAATTAATAGAAGAATATGACATTAGAAAATAATTAAATAAATAAAAATTATTTAACTATGTGAGAGGAGATGGAGATTAGTGCACGGAAATGTTACTCGTAGACTTGGGACATTTTTGAGTGTCTACAGAATCAAAACCTCATCCATTAGTTGTGTGAAGGTGCTAGGCATATTTTTAAGTCTAAATGGTATCACCAACCACTCGTACAACCCATCCTTTATCTTAATGGTTGTCATCCACTCGTCACCTTTGCTAATCCTAATTTGATGACAGCTACTCTTCAAATCAATTTTCATGAAATATTGTGCCCCACTTAGACAATCCATCAAATTGTACATGTGTTGTAATAGGAGCCTATGCTTGATACTTATCTTATTGATGGCTATAGAGTCAATGCACATCCTCCATTATTCCTCCTTTGGTGCTAGCACCATAAGTACTACGCATAAGCTTAGGCTCTCCTTAACTAGTCTTTTTGCAAGAACTTCTTCCACTTGCCTTCTCACCTCCTAACTCTCTTGCGATGTCATCTAGTAGGCTACTTTGTTTAGAAAACTAGACCCTAGCAGCAATTCTATCACATGTTTGATGCTATGAATGGATGGTAACCCTTTGAGAACATCTTCCAACATGATGTCTAAATACTCACCCAAAATATTTTTTGCTTCATGGGACATATCCTCATCCTCTTCCTTTGCCTCCTTTACAATCACATATTACATAAGATTAGGCATAAGTGAAATACATATGCACTCCTTCCTTACCTCCTTTGAGAACTATATTCCAAAACTAGTAGCACTTGTGGTCTGCTCCCCACCTCTGTGCCACTATCCTTTAAAGGAACTAGCCTAAACTTCTTCTTGTCTTTCCATGAGGTGTAGGCATTTGCACACCCATTGTGCAACACCTCCAGATTATCCTACCATGATCCTCCTAAAAATAGGTGACAACAATCTTTTGACATGATGTCACACATGACCTCATCCTCATATGCACCAAACTTGAAGCTAACATTTCACTATTCAATCACCACCACCTAATGGCCCTTTAGCAACCATGACACCTTGCACAAGATCTTATGCTTTGACATATCTAGACCTAATTTCTCCACCATCTCACTAGAGACCAAGTTGGTAGTGTTGCCACTAGCGATGATGACCTTGCAACCTTTTTCTTCAAACTTTTAGAGGTATAGAATATGTTCTTTCTTTGTGTAGGATCATTATTGTCTTTCTCCAACTTCAATAACACTCTTCTCATTTTCAGTACCTTAAGTTTCTATGCTTCCATCTCTTTTCAACATCCTCCTAACACACTACTCTTGGAGCTCCCTTGAGCAACATGGTTGATTGCCACCTTCTAACTATGTACATTACTATTTTATTCCATACTTAATCACTCAAAAGAGTAATGCCCCTTTTCTCTGCATCAATAACACATTCTAGGGAAAACTTTTCACCCCTCCTCCTCACCCTCAAAATAGAGATTTTTTGACCACCAAACACTTGACCACCATGTCACAAGCTATCAACTAGCCATGACCACAATCAAATAGAAAACAAACCCCTCATTGATGTTACCACTTTAAATCCACCTTGGATGCCTAATGTATTGATGATGTGTACCATTACAAACCCGCAAGAAGTGGAAGTTATCCGAACTAGGATGATTTCCTATAGGCTACAAAATTGATAATCAATCATCACATAGTTATGAGGAATCCACTTAAAAGTGGCAAGCGACCACTTACTATAAATTAACACTTGATTAGAACAAAAGTTCATGGGCACAAGGCAAAAGACTTATGAATTTTGTACCAAGTCGCCATAACCACATGTTTGAAGATTTACAAAGGCACAAAAGTGGATGATTCACATAGAGGCCAAAGATCTACAAAGAGGCTACTTGGATCATTCTTGGAAAAATCACCCTTGAAAGGAAGCTAGGTGTGCAGAAATCGCTTCCTACACTAATCTAATGAGGAGAGATGTATGCAAATTCAAATTAACCTTTCTAGTTATAGCGTTATTAACACAATAACAGAGATATTGCAGCAATACACATACACACAGAAAGTAGACAGGAGAGAGAGAGAGAGAGAGAGAGAGAGAGAGAAGATATATGTGGGGAAAACCCTTACGGGTGAAAAACCCCACACTCCAAAACACAACTCAAATGTATTACAGTAAACAATAACAGATTACAAAATAGTTTCAGAGTCAATGCTCTTTTAGGAGTCTTCGAATGTTGAATCTGGAGATATTTCGGCAGCATAATAGTACCTGTAAAAAACACTATATATCTCCCATCCAAGCACCTATTTTTATAGAGTTTACAAGGCAAATATGGAACCTTCTAGAGATGGGCATCCATCTTGGACTCATGCCCCAAAACCCATGCCTAAGGACACTTGTCCAACATCCCATCCCAATGTGGGCACCTTGTCCCAAGATAGGCTATGACAGATGCTCTTATGCACCTTACAACTATCATAGAATCCGTCATAACTAACAACACTTACAGCTGTAAGAGAATCTGTCATACACTGACTAAAAATATCATATTCCTCTTACAACATGTCATAACCTCCCTTAACCGCCCAAAGATGCCTTTCTCTCGTGCAAAGATACTCACCGACACTTGTCCTTAAATAAAAGTCATTTAAGGTTTCGAGGGCATTGCCCCCGAGCCCCCACAGGGGCGCTGCCCCTCAACCCTGCCCTGTACCGCGACAGGGAGTGCGCCAAGGATGCTGCCCCTAGACCCCGCAAGGGGCTCCGCCCCTTGATCCCGTCTTAGGGGCGCTACCCCAAACCCCCGTTAATTATTCAAGGGGAAACCACGGCTGCCAAAGTCACCAAAATTTATTCTGTTGCATGTACATAAGGTGCCGACTATGCCAACTCAACATAGGATAAATAAATACAACATTAAGAATTTGCAAAGGTTGAGACACCTTAATTCCCAACAACCTCAATCCAAACAATACACACAAGGTTAATGCACAAGGCTGAGAGAGGATTTCATAAAGCACCAACCTAAGAAAAACACAAATTCATAATTGATATTTCTTAAATTGGTTATTAGCATGAAGGGTAAAATGGTAACATGTAGAGCCATGAAAATAATTTCTCATATCAGGTGTCAACAACTACCATGATCGAAGGCCATTTTGAATGGTACCACATTACTTTTATTGTCCCAAGTTGGCATTTATTGTTTTGCTACCATAGGAGGTATCATTGTTCCATCATAAGTGGAATATCTCTCAACCCTTTTTAACCTTTCTTTTTCTAGATCATAGATAGAATATTCTTGTTTTTATTCCTATATGATCCCAATCATTGAATTTTTTTCTATTTTGTAGGTTTCTAAGGCAAGACACTCATTCTAAGGGATCGTGTTTCAAGAAGCAACATCCATATCCATATTTGCATCATTTCTATATGAGTGTTTGAATAAATTTATGTTCATGCTTGCTACCTAATTTTACTTTGAAATACATTCTCATGTTAGTGCATGAAATTCAAAGTGGGGAAATTGTGATGGTGAAAATTATATACCTTGCACTCTTCCCCTTTGTTTTGGAATCACTTTGACCTAATTATCTTTAATGCAATGACAAACATACAAATTACACTTTTTTCAGTAATAGTTGGCACTTAACTCAAGCCTTTACTTGTCTCCATTTGCACTCACCCCAAAGGACCCATCCTAATCCTCAAATTCTTGCATTTCCTACCCTAGATTAGATGCATCATTATGGAAATGATCTTTGATTTTTTAGTTTTTAAATTCAAATTTAAGGTTGATCTTACATTGCCCACTTGATCATTGTGTGTCAACTTTACATGGGAAACATTTCATTTGTGACCCTTGGAGTTGTATTTAAATAGGTAATCCTAGTTCATTTTTATAGACCTAGATATCATCTAACAAGAGCATTTAAGAAACATTCATTGACATAGTCAAAACATTTATTACTACATTACTTTCTTGCATCAACATCTAGGGAATTTGTTGTATGTTTTCCTATTGTTTTTTATCATTTTCAAAGTCATTGACTCAATATTCTTAAGGGGTTTGATACAAAGGAGATACTGTTCCTCTTGCATGAAAAATACTAACCACACAACTAAGTTTTAAATATGAAAATGGAAACAAAAATTGAAGATAAAATGAAGGTGAACATTCAAAGATTTACAAAGATCAAATATGTGCATCTAGATCAGATCCACACTTGCACAGCTCGTATTTGTAGATGCATGATTGATCCTGCAATTGTGGAAGGACCCATAGTGACAAAAAAAACTTTATTAGTTCCAATTCTTTCTTTTAAGCTTTGCCAAATTTCCTACACTTGGACAAATCACTTCCTAACATCTATCTTGGCCTATCTATATTATCAACCACAACTCTCTTATGTAGGAAAATCCCTAAATCTTCTATGTTATTTACCTTTTTTCCTTGGACAATGCAAACACCAAAAAAGGCAAGATCAAAGGCGAAGAGTAGGAAGGTGGTGAATGAAGAACAAAACATGGCAATGGTAGGTGGGAGGGGTTTAAGAAAGGCATTAACACAACTATAAAGGGTAATATAAAGAATCTAGGAAGCCCCTTAAGGAAAAATTCTCCATAGAATGTAAAACAAAAGATAGTCAGGAACTAGGGCAACTATTGGAGGAGGAAGTACAAGACATGAATGAAAACAATGAAACACATAACCTAGGAATAAATAAGATATCAATGTTTAATGTTAACATCAAAGTAAATTCAAAAATTCTAATAATTTAAATCCTAGACATACTATTAAATCCAACAATAGGAATGCTCAAGAAGATGACAATTATTGTCAAATGTATAGGAATTTGGCCTACAATAGTCCACATTAAAGCCCAGATAGGGCAATCTTGGACAGAGTACCCTCAATTTAGTATTAGATTTTTGGTCCTTGGGTTCCTTAAGATCACTTTACTAATTCCAGTGCTTTCATCTAAGCTTTGCCAAATTTTGTACACTTGGACAAATCACTTTCTAACATCTATCATAGCCTATCTACATCAAAATTATAACTAAATATTATTATTTTTTAATTTAATTTCCATGCATTTTATCATGTCCTATTATCAAGCACAACTCTCTTATCTAGGGCAAATTCTAAATATTATATATTATTTATTTATTTACCATAGACTTACGTATGAGAGTTTTTATTCTTTCTTTCACTCTTAAGAGAAGAATCCTAAGATCCCTCTTTAAGTAAGGCGTCCTAATTTTTATGAGGAATAAATATTTGTTTGATTGATGTTGAATGCTTAATTCCCAATATGTTCCTATATCACATTGTCTCTAAGACTAGGGAAGAATCTTCAAAGTTTTTGGATACTAAATTAGTACATCATTAAATTATCTTACGATTGGGGGAGGGGCTTTAAAGTCTTTAGCTACTAAATCACTAGAACATTCAATTGTATCTAGGACTAAGAGAGCATCTTTAAAGATTTTAGATACTGAATCAATCAATAGATCAAAGCATAAATACATCAAATCCTCTCATGTTTAATTTTGAATGGTTCTATAAATATCCAATCAACCTTATTATATTAGGAAATATTTATTATACATCTATTTATAATATTATATAACTTAATAGATAATATATAAGATAAATAGAATCATAATCTCTTTAAAATATATTTAATAAAAAAGTTCACATATATAACTTTAATGTCTTGTTTGAGAATAAGATAAAATATTAACATTACTTTTTAATAAAAATAAAATAAATAAAGTATTTAAATGAGAATGTTTGTAATAGCCTGTTCTTTTGGGTGATTTTGATCGAGTGCATCTCCTTACTCATGGCAATTTAGTTGAAAGAAGACTACTGATTTATATGTATGCTCTCTCGTAATTTTGTACTCTACTATACAAAGGCAGAGATGCCAATCAAGCCTTAAATTTGATGGTCATATGACCATATCTAACCATTTTTACTATAAAATACAATTAAAATTTTAAGATGACTATATGACATGAAATGGATGATTTCAGACAAACCATCAAAATTCTTATAAGATTATGCTTTTACATATTTACTTTATAGATGTTTTTTCAAAATAAATAATGCCTTAATATTTAAAAAATAATGTTAAATGAATAACTATCCCTAAAATTTTATCTAATAAATGGAGTCGACAATTTAAACCTCACTGATATCTATATAATCTAATGGTTTATATTTTAAAAGAAAAAGAAAAAAAACATGTACAAACATTTAGTCACGAAGGGGTGATGACCATGTCATGTTCCTCTTTAAATGGGGACTCTTATAAAATGCATGATCCCCACACATGATCCTTTTTAGATGGGATAGTGAAGGCGAGTACAAAGACAACTTCGTAAGTTCCCAATTTTGTACAAAGATCGTGTTGCTTGTTACTTCTTTATCGATTAGGTTGGATTTGTCTTTTCAATTGTGAAAAGGGAAACTTCTAAACAAACCAAATATATATATATATATATATCTAAGCACGGATGCACTTGGACATGAATTTAAGTGGGACCCTCAAAAAAGAAATGATACCCCACCTCACATGGCATTCACATGTTTGTAAACCTAATGGAGAAAAGGTCCTCAACGAAGTGTTAGGTTTCAAGACAATAAAGACATAATCTTTCAAGCACTCTAACTTGGAAGCATTATGAGAGTAAGATTTCTAGTATTAAAGGGTTTCAGTTAGTCTATGTGTGGATCAAAATGTTATTTTAAAATAGAATCTTAGTTGTTTATTAAGATAATTGTGTATGATCCAAATCATCAATTTATGTGGTATAAATTGAATGATAAAAAATAAATTAAAGTATCCATCATTTGTTATTTATTTTTTCATTTTATAAAAATAAAAAATAAATATTTTTTGTTTTTGAAAACATTAGTTTCGATATTAATCAATTCAAAATAAAAGGTGAAATTATTTTGTTCAATAGTTTTATACTTAACAACTTACAAACAAGTTATTATTTCCAAATAAGATGTTGAACTTAATTTTCATCCAAATATAACCCATGAATTTTCTCACTTTTGAATAGCATATAATAACACTTTGCTTGAGAGATATGTGAAGTAAGTAGTAGTCATGAGGCTATTATTTTTAACCAATTTAGTCCTACTCTCATCAATTCACCTCTACTTATAGATATGGTAGTAGCACTACCAACTATAAATGAGATCTTCAATTTCTTTGGTTAAACAAAATAAAAGCATAGCTAATTTTAGCACTTACCATGAACTTGATTTAGACTTGTCTTCCTCACATCAAAATAAGTATATAACTATTAAAGACAACTTTGTGCCCAATCAAAATCTTCAAATATATTATTTAAAGAAAAGGATCCTAATCTTTTCTAGAAGGGATCTCCAAAATACTTCTGAGTCCCCTCTAAGTGTTTCTTCTATTACCAATCCATATGATATCTTGACCTTTAAGATAACTAACTTTTCTAATAAACAAATAAAAACAATTGCTTATCATAATAGAGAAAACTTTTAGATTTTACAAGCATGATCCAAAATTTTAAGAAGCAAATTTTACTAGGAAATCTATAATTATCCTAAATTATTTATTTAACCTAAATTTTTTATTGAAAGTAGTTATATGTTACTTCTATCAACATTAATGACTTTATTAATGGAATATCACTCTTGCACACTAAATTTAAAATTTTTTTAAAGGCAACATTAAATATAGGATAAATAAACTTGCAAGGAGAGGCTTAGGCTTGAGACATAGTTAAGGTAAACAAGATAAAGTTTTTTAAATTTTTAGCTCCATTCTTATCTTCCATGTAGGACTTTTATACACTTTGTTAAAGCAATAATCTTAAACAATGGACTAAAAAACTATCATGTCTATCTAAAAAGTGGGAGACAAAAATGTTTAGCCATTCTAATTATAATTTTACTAAGTTTAAGCTTACACTATTATGATTTTCCCTTTATTAGCCCCTGCCTTAGCAAAGGACTATTGTTTTCACTCAACAAAAAGCGCATTAGTTTGCTTTGGGCTCCGTGCAATATGGGAAATATTAAGCGGTAAGCTAAGGTCTTATTTTTTTTAATTTTTTTTTTGGCCTAACGGTTGCCATTTATTCATTGGGGCTTTATTATACGGCTGGTATTTTATTCTCCCATGTTTGATGTTTCAAATATTTTATTTTATGGCCGCTGGTTGTTGGCATTTGTTTTGCATGAAAATGGAGGGTTCACGCAATGGCATGTGGCTTGTAGAAGGGCGGGTGTTGTCTTTGGTGGGAAATACGTGTTGGGTTGCAGAGGTTTTCAAAATAGGTGTTCGCAGTTGGTGAGTGGGCGTCTTCCAAAAAATGGGGAAAAAGTATTTTTATAGAATGAGTCAAGAAAAGAATTTTATGTGGTTGTTGTTGCATGGAGGAAATTTCAATGAGTTTTTTTTAGCTTTTTTTTCCTTCCATACATTTTTTAGGGCTTTCTCTTCTCCAGAAATGGTGAGTGTTGCAGTTTCAGTGTATTACAGGTGACAAAAAATAGTGGATGTCGGCTAAGGTTTTTGTTTTGGCTTTTACGTTTGCCACTACTTCCCTAGGTTAATATCTCTTGTGGTTTCAATCAAACAGATCAATAGTTCATGTTTTGAGGCGTGAGGTGATCTTGGGGATTCGTTATTGGGTGGATTGCATGAGAAGATTTCTTCTCAAGTTGTTGCTCCTGCGACACCACTCCCCTCTCCTTCATTGCTTCCACAATCTCATCTGTATTTTCCTCTGCAACGCTAGTGTTAATATTAATATTGTTTCAAATAAGTTTAAAGAATGGCTTTTAGAGAAAATATCTGTCGCTGAGGATAATTGCAATAAAAAGCGAGTGTTCCAACCCATCCATGCCCTCTGATTTAGCCAAATTTGGTCTCTTGATATGCAAATTTTCATTTGGTCCCTAGGAATGTTGTAACAAGGCATTGGGCTTGTCGGCTCATTACCATTAATGTCTTGTGAGTAGCTTTTCATTGTTTCGTCGGTTGTTTCAATAGAATTTGGAATGGATGATTGTTGATGATTGTCCATGGAGAGCAACTCTAGGTATTGATAGATCGCATTAGCTAGGGAGAACGTGTTGTCCAACTAACCCTAAACAACAGACACCTACCAAGTGCAAATATGCTCTCCAAAAAATTATAAACAACTCGAAATTCACGTCTCTCTCGCCTTATCAAACACCTCGACTCTTCTGACATCCTACATGTATACATGCAAATTACCTCTTGGTGAGCAATGGGCAGATCTATATTCAGACTTTTGACATACCCTATTAAAATTACAGTTTCATATTGTTGTTTCAAAAATCACTAATATTTTTGTAATATTTCACATCATCTTAAACTACAACAAGTTTCATTGCATTTCCACAATTTCTGTTAATATTTGTTGAGACCAGCTAATTGATTGCAAATGGTCAGAGTGGGAGATTGAAGGAGCATCCAGGTATCAAATCCAAAAATTTAGAATATCTCCATAAATAGTGCAGACCTAGATTACAACAAAGCCTAATTTAATAGTTTCTAACATATCTTATACTTGTTCATGGAAGGCTAGCCTATGTTTGAATTTCAAAGGCAAAAGTGAACAAATTCAATCTAGTTTCTTCACCTCAAACATAACAGTTCCTATTCTTTCTTTGAATACATATGATGGCCAATATCAATCATTATACAATGTCCTTTTCACTTCTTCTAGTTCTTTCCATTGACATCTTTGAGCAGACACATAAACTTGTAATTTGGTAAGGATCGATATACATTCTTAGGAATTCTGGTTCACATATTAAACTTTTTTGGGCCTCTAATTACATTTGTTTTCATCATTTGAGTAGCCTTGGTAGATTGGTTGTGACATAATGAATATGTTGATTTGAGTGAATAACTTCAAAATGCACTTGAAGTTATGCAAACTTTTTTACATGTGTAGAGATCAAGGCAATAGCTATGGCACTTGAGCAAACACTATACAATAACATTCTGGGCAAGTCAATTGGTCAGTTTGTTGTTATATGTGCTCGTAATAAGGAACTTGGTCACAAAGTGCAGTCAATTCACTGGAAAATGCCTGTCCAGGTATGTTTCCAGAAAAGAGAAGGATATGTTCAATTTTTAGCATGAGATCTTCCTCGACAAATTATTTCATATTTCAGGGTCATTAAATACATTTTTGATCTTTTGAAAGCAATGTTTCCCCCCATTTTCCTGTTTTGGGTATATACTAAAGATTTTACTGAATTTCCCTACTAAGAGATTTTTGAAATTTGTATTGTGTAGATCTCTGGTCAAAGTGCAGCTGTATCACAACAATCATCTTCACAAATTACACAGAAATACACTAACCAACAAATCCCAAATCCTAGGAGGGCCATCTCCAGCTCTACATCTGCTTCTTGTGGATCTGACTACTGATATGGTAAGAAACATATCTTTATCATATTATAGGTACCTTTTTAGAAAGCTTCTCCTGCACTGTATGTATGGACTTTTTCTGCTTGTTTGGATTATAGGTTTGAGGAGTATCTATTTTGCCAATGTGGTCTGTCACATACACCCTATCTCATCTCTTCCTTTCAAATGATGGGTTTTTTATTTGAATTATATTTTTCCTAATAACGTTGATAAGGCTTAGGATTGAATCCCCACCAATACTTATTATTGCAACTACTCATGCAAGGAATTTCTCAAGTTTTCCCTCTGAATGCCTTGCTAGATCCACCAAACTCACTAGTGGATACCCTATAGACATTATTAATTAATTTTCATTATTAGAGATGTTTGGGTATTTATGATCCCCTATTTATTTTTTCTTAAATCACAGGCAACGGCAGCCCTAGAGGTAGAAGAATTGGATCTCACACAAAGGTTTCTACTTACAGAAAGTCTCCCCTATCACACAATCCAATATTTACAGAGGTCTTGAGATGTAAAACTCATATGATAGCAGTATGTCACATGGGTGTTGGATCCTCTACTTCACCTTGTGCTTTTACTTAGAATCCAACTTCAACAGTTGCATAAGATAAATGAAATTTTTGTATGAAATTTTTGTATCATATAATTGTAAGAAAAGTTACATATACTATGACTAGTCTGATTTTCGGGATATGACGCTCAAAGACCCAATATGGTCACCTAAAGCCCAAACATGCTAACTCTGGTGTAGCAAGGAATAATTTCTACAATCATCTATTTTGAGACAACATAGAATTGTAATAAATCATCCAGATTAGATTGACGTTTTATTTCTTATGAATGCAGTTCCATTGTAATTGTTCATCATAAAATAAATTATTGTGTATTAATTATTTACATCGTTCCATAGTATCACATTGGGATACTATAAATTGAATCTTTCTCAATCCCAAGAAGTGTGCCTCTATTATTAGGGTTCTATCTCACACCCAGGTAAGAGGACTGACATTTTTTTGGATTTATTGTTAATTATTGTCCATAAGTGACTGCAGTAGATCAATGGGGCTTGAAAGGACAGTGAAATATAATAGCGAGAAAAAGATAGAAATGAACTCCAACATCTTAAAGAGACTACAGGCAATAACCTAAAAGCACAAAACAAAATATTCTAACTAGCGGGTGAGCTCACAGCAGGCAACCACTGAACTTTACTATCATTTTTTTGTGCTTCTATTATATTTAAATTTTCCTAGTGCTTTCCTCCTTAAAAGATTATTAATCTATTGTTGGTTTCTATGTTATAAATTTATTTGTGTTTGCTTGTCAGTTTTTAGTATCATAGTTGCTCACAGCGCTCACATTTGTAAATCTTTTAGGTATATCCAGAGTGCCTATGACGTGAATACTTTCCACTAGCAATGCATTTCAGCCAGCATTAGCCAACTAAAACACCAAAGTGCAAATTCGCGCAAGGGATTTTCCACCTTCTGTAAGTATTTGAATCATGTCAGTTTCTTATTTAATTGGTATCACACTTATGTAACTTACTTTTATATTCTGAACTCGATGCTTTCAATTTGTTGCAATTTAAGTCTGATTTGATTGTGCTTGATAGAGATGGCAACAAGCCATTGCTGTGAATGTACAGCTATTGGTTTTTCTTTTGTAGCCTGGGGTAGTGAATACTTCCCACTAGCAATGCATTTTAGTCAGCATTATCCAACTGAACCACCAAAGTGCAAATTCACACAAGGGATTTTCCATCTTATGTAAGTAATTGAATCCTCTTAGTTTCTTATTTTATTGGTTTTATGTTGATGCAATTCACTGTTATATTCTGAAGTCGATGCTATCGATTTGTTGCCATTTAAATCTGATTTGGTTGTGCTTGATAGAGATGGCAACCAACCATTACTGTGAACCAACAAGAAATTTACTAGCTACAAAACTGCATATATATGAACTAGCTGCAAACCCCACCATTGAAGTTTTTGTGCACTCTAATTTACAAGAATCATCATGTCTACTCTCTCTTCCTATTGATCTTGAACATGCAAAGATTTTCACTAGAAATTTAAGACCCCATCCCCCTCAAGCTACTCAGAAATTATCTTTACAATTTCATTCTTCTTCATTTCTTGATTCTGAAAAAGGGGTTGTGAACAATATATCTTGCAGCTCTATAGTCGGTAACAAACACCATTCTTCCTATCACACATTTCAATTCCTTGTCTTTTCCTCTACCTGTGCATGTCTGTTCTAAGATCTTCATTTTAACTGATATACCAACATTTGCCCATGGATCAATTTTGTCTCCTTACCATATTCAATTAAATCCTATACTTTTTCTCCATTGCATCGCTCCATTCTAAGCAGACTTTGTGACCATATACATTTCCTTCAAACACTACTTTTCATACAATTACTTGCATTTTCTAAATCTGATTAACTTTTATACATCTATTTTTTCCCCATATTCTTCTCTCGCTCTACGCTGGCAGCATTTGGCAGGGACTCCTGCTGCTGCCAACTCTTGTTTGACATTTTTTTGAACTATTAGATAGATGAAAAAAATTAAGAGTGAAAGGCCAACAAAACTTTAAAATCTAACACTCATTTATTGATCATATTCTAAATTTTAGCATTATGACTAAAAAGTATCTTTTAAAAAATAATAAATATTTTCTTGCTTTGTTGAGTTTAAAATCCCATTAACACTATCACTTTGAAAAATCATTAAAATGTATGGAAAATATAAAAATTTTCTTTCAACTTAGAATTACAATATATAAATTATATGAGTATTCTATTTCCAAACATAGAACAAATTAGATTTGATACAATAAAATTAACTATGTTGTATTGGATTTAAACAAGGTTTCCCTTTGTCCTCTATTTTCTTCAAATTTTATATAGATCATTTTTTAAAATACTTAAATGAGATGTGGATGTGTACCTACCTTTACAACCATACCATTATATACATCTACTATGTGGTGATAATATGGTGATTATATACATTTTTGTAAAATGTCTTATTCGTCTAGAAAAATAGTTAGGCATTCTTGAATATTTTCAAGTTTGATTTGATGATAAATGTTATAATACTAAAAACATGATTAAACTAAATCTAAAAATTCAACTTACCCAAGATTTCTATTATTAGTTAGCCTCTCTAGATAAAGATGGTTCACTATAATAAATACTTAAATATTAATGTCATAAATTATTTACTAGAACCTTTGTATTGATAAAAAAAAAATTTATCAATTAGAAGGCTTGTTACATATGACAAACTATTATAGAGATATTAATTGTTCAAATTATGGTAGAACAAATAATGTCATTCTCTAATCTTGTAACACATGATACTCTATAATTATGAAGTTTGGATAGAATCACATGTCAAGAAACTTTGAACAAAATTGAGAAAATCCAAAAGAAATTCATTATATATAACTTCAATATGAAAAACAATACACCTTACCTTCCTCCTTACGAAATATAATATGTTGAAAATTAAAAGTGAAGACTTAAAATGATATGTAACAACAATCATGCATAACCCATATATGCCTCAAAAGAAAGAAATTGATTAAAAACTTTGATAAATGGCTAAATATTGTAGCACATACACAATGATATAGCTTTATCACATAAGAAAATCTAACTTGTCTAAAATTACAAACAAAATCTTCAAAAACCTATTAAATGATAAAAATTTAAAGATGGAGAAAATTGTATTACTAAAAAAAATTAACCCCAAACTTAGACATTCTTTCTACCCATGTCCTTCCCTTATAAAGTGTTAAGCTTTAAAACTAATGATTGTAACACAAAGAACTGACCCACATGGGCTACATAGTGAAACTATGATGTAGGGAAAGGTTTGAGGGTCTAATGAAGGACGCTTAAACATAACAAATCAACCAAAAAAAACATAAGATGATGCAAGAAATGGAGACATAATGGAAGAATTCAACAAATCTATTTTTTCTTATTGATAGAATCATTAAAAAATGGTGCACAAGCCTACAATTTAACACAACACCAAAATATCATTATCATAGTATTCACGTGTAATTTGAAAGATAAATATTTTCCTAGAACTAAAAATGATTACAAAGAGAAAAAGGATGAATTAATACACACCAGAGGTTGTAACATACTATTACAGTCTCTCAATAGGTATGACCTCCTTAATTTGGCATGTATTCCTAGAATTTACAAATATTTTCTTAAGGGGATTAAAACAACCCATATTCACTAGGACATGCTATAATGTGGTTTGAGATCAAGGACCTTTGTTATGACCAGCCTGTAATGTTGGCACAAAGTTACACTTTCAAACTTTAAACTTAAAGTTAAGCTAAAGCCAAAATAGATCGTGGTCCCAATTGATGTTGATGTGCCTCATACATTCAACAAGAAGGTGATAAGCTAAGAATATGAAAAATAAATTAGAGAAGTGTTAGCAAGAAAAGAGAAGTCACAAATCAAAGTTTTGAGTCCAAGAGTATTGCATGTTGTATTTATACCCTAGTGATTTCAGTAAGAATAATCATAGTGTTTGTGGTAGGAAATATCATTATGCGGTAACTTAACAAAACTGAGAATTCATAATACAAAAATTAAACATTCAATTTGAGCATCAAAACCTTGTATCATTCTTTATATATAGATATCAACTTCATATATTACAATATCGGATGTATAGTCTCAATGTTCTTCTTCCTCTTCTACTTGTCTACTTTATTACTTCTATTTGTAGTTTACCATATACATATGACAATAATGGGGACGTGTCCCTTACAAAAGATGTCTTTTCCTATTAGGTCTAGTCAGCCTTATGCTCCACATCCCTTTTGTGACCATGTGTGATGGATTATGGATACTTAGATGTTGATGTGTTATTTCCTCTACCAACATCATCCCCCTTTGAAACTATGTCTTGTCCTCAAGACATGAAAAATTATTAATATGTAGGCATAATGTTTTTGTAGATCTCTTTTAGGTGTTAAAATGTTATGTCCCATTGCCTCTTTGCTTGTTGCAACACCTAAATTTGACTGTTAGTTCCTGAGTAAGGATCTTTTCTGCTTCTACTATAGTGGTTGGGATCTGGATTTGTTGGGCTATTTTCTTTACATTTCTTAGAAATCTAATGACATGAGCAAGTCTCAATCTCACTACCTCCCAAATTTGTTTGATATGTGTTTTGATTACCTCTCTCTGATCCTGTAATTGTTGTAGTTGAGTGTGCATGCTCTCTATTTTTCCCTTATTGTACCATCCATATCCTGCATTACATCATAGGTATCAACCACTTGTAGTATCTATATCTCCATCTAATCCATTTGACTCTTTAGGCCTTTTGTTAATGTGGGCCATTATAGATAGAATTTGTACAATGTATTGATGTCACTGGCCATGTTCTGTAGAGTATTGATATGAGTCTCCAATTATGTATGTGCTGCCACACATTTCTTTATTTCATCTTCCATTATGTTCTTCTCAACCTCTACTAGGATTCTGGTTTGAATTGTTGAAGCTTGATTATCCATCTTTATCGACTTTTTTGTATCTCTTTGCAGCTATAGTATTTTATTTTTGTATTTATTGCTTCTTCCAATTACTATCTATTTTCCACATGCTTCTTTAAGATGTATTCCCTTGTAATACTATGGAATATATCCCCAAGTTGAAACTTTTGAAGGGGTTATATACTTGAAAGATCTACTTGTGTGCTAGTTAGTGGTAGTTGAAGTAGCTACGGTGTTGCCAGAGGTTGAATTTTCCTTTACTATGCCAAAAAAACATTTATGTGCTACATGGGGGATGTGGGGGTGGAAGACATTGTAGCCTTATTCAGGGTGATGGTCATTTTTGTAGAGTCTCTTGTTGTTCTTTCCCATCATAATCATCATCGGAATCTATATTTTCTTCCTTTTGTGTTTTTTCCCTTTCTTCCCTCAATGCCACATAGCCCTATTTGGTAACTTCAATAGTTTCTTGTTCAATTTTCTTTTTATCTTCTTCACTCATGCTCATTAGTGTGTCCAACCTCTGTTTGGATCTTAATTCCTTGGCTTGCAATTGTATGAGCTTTTGGTTTTCCTCATCTGTCAGAGTTGGATCAATCCATTGTATGGTTTTCTTCCTTATTTCTTCCTCTATCTCTATAGATTTTTCTCTTTTATTTCTGATTGTAGAGGCAATTTGATCTAGAAATTTTTTTATTATATTATCTAGGGTGTCAGTTGACACTCTAATGTGTTTGATAATCACCTCCTCGATTACCACTTGGTTTTCCAACCCCACCTAGGAGTACATTTTTACAGTCTACTTTAGCATCCCTTTATTGTTCAATGCACTTGTGAGGAGGTCTACATTCATGATGTCCTCCTTCTTTTCTTCTTCTTCCTCTATTGGTTACATTTCTATTGAGGCATGTTTACTTTTCCTTGTCATTCTTATTTTATATGGTTGTTGTATCTCTTGTTCTTCCTGCTCTAGTTCTATAATTGACATTTTGATTATATTTTATTTTACTCCTTGATTTTGTCTTGGTTTTTCTTCTCTGATCTCAATTGTATTAGTATTTATGAGACCTACTCAACTAATGGATCTATTTACAATGCTTGTAGAGGGGTTATTGAAGTTTCTTGTATTGATGTGCTTTATTCATATGTAGCTTGTGACCCCAGAGACCCTAAATTCAATCTTTCATACCTCCACAGTTATGGTGTAGAAGTCTCTTCTTGCATGGTGTTTCAGACTTTGGAATCCCCCATTTTTGGTGTAGTTTTTCCTTATACTTCTCCACATGTTCTTCCACACTCTTCTTAGTTGGGTCAGCCCACAATACTATGTCCCACTTTTTGGCCAAAGTGGGACATTGAAATCAGCATTTTAAACCAAATTTTCACTTTTTGACACCTATAGCAACTAATCTATTCAGAATTTGAAGATGATGTGAACTAGTGATTTTTGAGATTTTGTGTGTAGATTCTAAATATTTTTTTATTAAAATTTAAGAAATAATTTGTGAATTTTTTTACGTAACTTTTAATAACTTATTTTTTATAGTTAACAATATTTTGAAAAATTGACATTTATACCATATTGTTACACATATGGTTCCTAAGGTTGTCATTAAGGTCAACACTGTCACAAGGTTATCGTTGATGTCAACACCATCACGAAGGTGTGATGGTGTTCATGGTTGGATATCATGTCCTATCCAGCAGAGAAGATATAGTTCATGGTTAGATGTCATGTGGTTACTAAAGTTCATGGTTGGATGTCATGCCCTGACAAGTGCAGAGTTGAGTATGAAGTTATATTAATATGGGAATTAGAAGCACTAAGATGATCAGATGTGTTGTTGATGTTGGTAAGATGTCATTGGTGTCCTGAAGCATATTGTATGATCTTTCCCACTATTCCTAAGAATGCATGTGTTGATACAAAGAAGGTTCGGCCTCTTGAAGTTGGTGATAGTTTTTGCTAGGGGATGACTGCCTTTGAAGACTATCTGGAAGATTGCTCTGCATTCCTCCACATAAGTGGTTATGGCTATGTGGTTTGGAACTATGCTCAGGGTGTAGTGAAGGTGATAATTCCAAAGTTTCAGATCATCTGTCCTTCTGCTATGAAAGTTATGCATGATAGAGTACTAACATGTGTTCTAGCAGAGTAGAGTGGTGTTGAAGGCATGTTGGAATGCTTTGCATTCCTTCGGATGTGAATGTATACCTATGTGGTTTTGTGGACATGTTTATGAATGTGCATTACATGCTTCCTTGTAGTTTCAAGTTTCTTGGTGGTCTGCAAGCTCAATTCTTCAATGACAGTATGTTGCAGTGTGTTCCGGATGACTTGTTGTTCTTAGAGTTCATGGTTGAAGATGTGTGGCACCAAACCTTTGATGTGCAGAGGTAAAAGAGTGTTTGGAGATGTTGTATGAGTCTTGTAGACTCATTTTGAAGAGTTTCATGAAGATCCTTATTGTTTCCAGTACCACACAAGGTTCTCAAGTCGTTGTGGCCACTATGCTTCAAGTTTCATATGCTTTTTCTTAAGACTGCCCTATTTTCAAATGAGCAGAGTGTGCGGATGTAATTCCTTGATATTTGATGTTATGAAGAATGTTTTGGACCCGGTTAAGAAAGTGTTGATGTCCGCAAGGCATGGGTCTTCTGCTGGTGTAGTATGTAGTCTTGTTTAGGATGTGTCCTCTACACGTTTCATGTTGTGTGTAGTTTGGCCGACTTGTAAGTGTATTTTTCATATTGCCTCTGGTCGACAAGCAATGTAATCAATGTAATATCATGTATAAATTGTAAATCAAATTGAGTTAGGAAATGGGTGATTGCAAAGTGATTGATAAGGTTCACAAACAAGAATAGGAGCAGAATGACTGCATTATGATGTGCGACTGAAGGAGAAAGAGAAGAAGTTGTAGATGCTATCTTGATTCATCTTGAAGACATTTATGTGACATGAAGGAAGTGAAGAGTGTGCCTAATTAATCCAATCATTAGAAGAAGTAGAATTGCAATCATCAAAGGTGTGAACTTCAATGTTAGTTTTCAGGCAGTAAAAGGATTATCGTATTGTAATATTTTTTGAGTTTGTTCTCAGAGCAAGGAGTAGTTGCTTCCTTGGGTTGTAGCCCTAAAACAAAGTTGTTATTTTGAGATTCATATATTGTGAGTTAATCCTCACCATGGTTTTCCCTTCTTGGGTTTTCCACGTATATCTAGTGTTATGTATTGATGTGCATTGTGTTAATCTTTCATGCTTATGTTAATGCTATAATACTTAAGTTTTAATCTACTCCGGAGAAGTTGAAGTTTGTTTAGATACTGATTCACCCCCCCCCCTCTCAGTATCTTGGTGTGTTCAACACATATAGCATAACTTTTTTTATAGAAAGGATAAAATTATAAATTTTAAACATCGATTTGTAACACCAATATCTAGTGTGCAGATATTTTTTCATAATTTTTGTTGCATTTTTTAATTAATTTCTGAAGTGAGATTAATTATATTCAGACATAGGTTTATACCATACCACATAATTTTTTTGTACATATATCCAAATTAACTTCTTATTTTTTTGTTGAAACTGGGACATCAATACCTAGTGTGTAGATATTTTTATAATTTTTTTGTAATTTTTTATTTTTCTACATGTGTGGAATAGACACCTTGATGTTCAGTGAAAAACCTATGTTCACTAGAAAATAAAAAATAAATAAAATAATCAAATGAAATATATTTAAAATCATACTTTTTTGGAAATATTATACTAAGGTCTACATACTTACAAAATATAATTTCTAAATGACTTCATTTGATCCCCCAAAAGGTGAAGCAAAATTAGTTTTTTGTTAGCATTTTGATAGGTGCATAGGAGACTACATTGAAGGTTGGATTTAAGAATAGGGGGTTATTTCCAATGGGATTTTATCTAACCCCCTTCAATTAAACCCATTTATATGGAACCCCTCAACGATTAAATCATTATTTTTTCTAAAAAATATGTGATTTTAGACAAAAATTAGGATGTCCCATAAGTGGGACATAGTATTTTGGTAGTACCTAGTTTGTTTTTCTATGAATTCCTTGTATGTGCCAAACCTCTCCACATTTATATCCTTTGGTTTATTTGGTAATGTCTTTACATATGACTCCACCAGGTCATTGCTTATCTCATAGGGTAGTTATTGATCCATGAAACCCTAGGTTTGACCGCCTCCATCAATGTATGATCTTTGTCTACCAAGAAGACAATATTATTGACATACCTGCGGACCATGTCATATGAGATGTGGTCTCTGCTTTGCATTTATTTTTGAAGGAATTTGAAGAAACCCTAGTATGTGGTAGTGTATGATGTTTTATCCTTGAATTGGTGGACATGGGTGTTTATTTGTGTAGCTACAGACTAGTTATTTCTCCATGCTTTTCCAGAGAATGATGGTAATGCATTCATAAAATAAAATGTTCTAAGAAAATGATCAGAGTACCATATTAGAAGTGGTAATGTGTATTCTTTATCAATTGAAGATTTTTGAGCAGTTTCTCCTAGAGGACTTTGCACAAGTCTATATCTTTCCCCTCCACGACCATTTAATGTGTTGTGTGGATTGTGGTGTTGATTGTTGAATCCTATCTATTTGTGTAGTATATTTTGTATGTGATACCCCTGGTGGTGTATCGTACAACTAGATCTGTGATTTTTGTAACATCCAAGCTCCTACCGACGTAGGTTTCTCTAGTTAGTTCTCTGACCTTATCATTTTTTATGGCCTTCTTGGATGGTAGTTCCCCCGTTGCATTCAGCCCTGTAACTGATGGGATGGCTTTCTTCATTATTATGTAGGATTTGTCTAGATAGATGTATTTGTCATAAATATATCTCAAAACTATCTTTATCTACCCATGCTCTACTAAAAAATCTAGGAAATCCTTCCAAACATCTAGCTTTTTCTTGTCAATCTCCTAGTATTGGGGCATATATTGTCTTTGATCTGGTTGTAATAGAGATCTTCAGTGTGATTCAAATTTGGTGTGATCAATCTCTGTGAGGGGTGCATGAATGCACTTCCTTATCACATCATTTGGGACCATGGAGAATGCTCCATCTGGGTCTAGATCCATTGCCTTGTATGGAAATTTCTTATACTTTGGGTGTGGCTTCTCAGAGAGATTGACCAAGGTGGGAATTGACATTTTCTCTTTGTGATTTGCTTTAGTTTGTCTTAGTTTGCAATGATTGTTATTCAACTTCTTGTTCAAGCTCACAACTTTTCTTAGTATGTAGTGGTGTTAACAAGGGTTTGAGCCTTGTTATATAATGTTAACGATGGGATTTTGCATTTAATGCATTTATTCATTCTTATTTTCTCACTCTTTTCTAGTCATTACTTTTTGGGGGCTTGCTTTCTTCTAAAGGTTTATACTTTATATGATACATATACAAAATTTTCTTTTTCTTTTCTTTATTAGGTAGGTTGGTGATAAATTTTTAATCTTGTGTCATTAACATATCCTACTAATAGTTTTCCATCTATTTTTTTAATCTTACTATGTAGGAATTAGAGATTTCTTCAATGTGATATGGCCCTAGCCATCTTACTTTTAACTTCAGTTGCATTTTAAATTTAATGTCATATAGTAGTACTAGGTCCCCTTTGTTGAATACTTTGTGTCTTAGATTTCTGTCATACCATGCTTTTTGGCATTTGTGTTCTAGACTTTGATTATATGTTGCTAACAGTCTATTTTCATCTAATTTATTTGGTTCTTGTAGCCTTTATTTTAGTGAATCCTCCTCATCCAATCACAAAGTAAGTGTGATGCATATGTTTGGAATAATAAAATTCATTGGTAAAGTGGCATCTAGTCCATATACTAGCTTGAATGGAGATAATTTTATTGTCCTTTATAGGTTGTTCTACAGGCTCATAATATTGTTGGAATTTTTACATCCCAATGTGATGTATTTTCATTGCACATTTTTGTCAATGAGGTGCCTATAATTTTGTTTAGGGCTTCACTGGCTCCATTTGCTTAAGGATGGTAGGGGCTCCTTCTGTTATGAGGTCATGAAATTTATTAAGAGCTCTACAATTACTTTGTTGACAAAGTGTTTACCATGGTCACTAGTAATACTTACAGGGCATCCAAACCTGGTTATTATATTTTATATATGAACTTTGTAGCAGTTCTTGCAATATAGTCCTTAGTTGGTTCTGCCTCTTCCCATTTTGTAAGATATTCTATTCCAGTGATAATGAATCTTTCTTTTGTTTATTTTACTAGTGGCACAATAGGTCGAATGAAGTCTATTGCCCATTTCTCAAAGGATACTTGTATAGAACTGACCGCAATGGCATTTCATCTGTTGCGGTGGGTTTACCTACTCTTTGACATATGTCACATTGTCTTGCATATAGATTGACATCCTTAAATAATGTTGGCCACCAGAATCTAGAGAACATAACTTTCTTTGTGGTGGCTTCCCCGAGTTGTGTCCTCCTGAGATTCACTCGTGTGAGCTTCTCTAAGGATGTCTTGTCTCTCATGTTCAAACACTACTCTATAGATAATTTCATCTCTTCCAATTATGTGAAATTCTCCTTCAATTAGTGTGTAAGGTAATGACCACCTTAAGAGTATATGTTTATCATTTTGGGAACTATTTTCTAGGAATTCTCTAGTGGATAATAGGCTTTCCACCTAGGAATGTTATCTTTGTGTGTGTTCCACCATCTTGAGGTGCGACAAATTAGTGTATGTCATAGCGCATCTAGTCTTAATTCTTCTTGATCAAATGTGTTCTCCATATCTTCTAAGTATGTTGTTAAATCACCTACCCTAGAGTACCTAGGTAGTTTGATATGAGAAGTTCCATGCAATATGTGATTCGATTATCATGATTTTTGGAGGGCAGTGTTATTATGTGTATTGAATGAGTTTCGTGTTGTTTGCAGTGGGATTGGTGTACTTTCAGTAAGTTGTGGTAGGTCTCTTTGGACTTTGTGTATTGCATAATTTTTTCTAACTCTCCTTACCTTCCAAGATTGTACCTAGGGTTCATCCCTTAACCAAGCATTGAGTACATCCTCACTATCAGTACTTTCATTACTACTATCAATGTATACTTCTCCTTCAGAGTTTGGTTCATCAGGTGACTCTGGCTTTCAAATCTTTGCTAGTGAGTAGAGCATTTTTATTCATCTTCATACTCCTCTTGCACCACTTCTTTTGTATATGCATCACTCATATTTTTGTCCAAGGGTGTATGCACTATCTTATTATTGTCTGCAAAGGACAATTCTTCTTTTCTTGAGTCTATGATGCCATTGGAATTCACAAACCATTGTAATCCTATAAGGGCATTAAAGGTATCAAAGGGTTCCTTCATCTCTATGATTTCAAAGTCTACTATTTGTTTGACTCCTAGCAGGTTGACCTCTACATTATTCCACATTCCCATTTTTCCTATTGATGAACCATCTCTTAAGCTAATGTTATATGGGGTTTCATGTAATTGAGGTTTTCCTAGGTATTCCCATACCCTTTTTGGAAGCATGTTAACGTCAACTCCTAAATCATCCATCAATTGTTTGATTTGCCTATGGTTTACGTGTGCTTTTATCATCAATGGTTTAGTTTTCCATTGCCTTATTATTTTAGTCATTTTATGACATGAGATAAAGTTTGTTTGTTCTAGTATTTAGAAAATTGCTTTAAGTTTTCTATTAGGTTATGTTGTTCTACAAAAGAGGCTAATTGTCTTAATGTGTGTGCTTCTTTTTTTGAAAAGCAAGCTTTATAATACTATTCTTGTTCTTGTTTTTGAATTATTTTTGTCTATCCTCCTTGATTATTTTGTCATGTTTATATTTAGCAGGGAAAAACTCTTCTTCTTCTTCTTCATAATCTAATTCTTCTATTTCTTGCCTTGCCTTAGCGGTATATTTTCATTTTCTTGTGATTACTACAACATTGGTTTTCTCTTTGTCATCCGATAGGGCTTTTTGTCTTACCTTTTCCTTTTTCTCCCAGTATTATTTTCCTAATGCCTCTTCTTTGTTAAGAATATAGGGATTCTTATGTTTTTCCAGTTCTATTCTTCTTTGTAGAATCTTTGTTCCCCTTGCGGTGGATTCTTAGGGACTTTTAACATTTTTTTTTCTCATCTAGTTGCATTAGGACTAGATAATTCATCACTCTTTGAGTGTGGTGGAGCATTCCTAAATTATTGTTGTGCCCTTTCACATGTGAATAGGTCATGTTCCAAATTTCCATTGAATCTTCATGATTTCTTCTTTTCTTCCATGTATTCATTCACATAATGTCCTTGTTCACCACATTTGTAGCAAGGGATGTATTCTCTTCTTTTTCCCCTGCCTCTACCTCTTACACCTCTGTAATTTTTATAGTAGCCTCTATCTTCATTTGAGTAAGTAGATGGATATGATATTTGGTTTCATTGTGGTGTATTTTGAAGTGTGTGAATATTTCTTTGGTTTTTCTAGTTTGGTGTTCTATATCCATGGTTTTGGGTGTACAGTGGTCTTTATGCTAGCCCTTTCACATATTCCATTTCCTAGTCAATTATCTCTTTCTTATTGCAGTGGTGATTACACTATGGTTCATGCTCTTCTTCTTCTCCTCAAAGTCTAAACAATAGGGATGGACAATCATTTGTTTCGTGATCACCCCATTCTCTGCATATACCATAATAAACTATTTGTGTCTTCCTTGGAGATGTGCTTAGGTATACCTAAGTGCGGTAGCTCTCTTATCTCCTTTCAACACTAGGCATTCATTTCTGATGTGTCCTTCCCTAGAATAATAGGTACACCATATATATGTTCTTTGCATTTGTTGAGTAATTTCTTGCTTAGCCAAGATTTCCTATTTTATTTTCATTTATTCTAATTCCATTCTCAATCTTTCTATTTTCTTGTTTTTTATAGTTGTGTCTTGTCTTCTCCAAGTTTGAGCTTCTATGCGACAAGCTAATGTCACTACTTCTAAGTAGGTATTGAATAATCTTCCTTCTAATGGTGTTTCCTAATTTTTTATGTTAATATAGAGATGAACCATTTAATGCATTGCTTTTCAATTAGAGCTTCTTCTAATTTTCTAGATACCTCTTTAAATCTACAGTCGTAATCTTTTATAGATTCACCCTCTTCTTGTATCATATCTCTCATTTTGCTTACACTTTCAGTAGGGATTTCTAGAGATTCAAAGTTTGATAAAAACTTAGCTTTAATCTCTAACCATTATTTTTCATGTTGGGGCCATGTCTTTTTGTACCAATTTAATACGTCATTTCGCAAGGTTCCTACCAAATTAAATAGAATTGTCTAGTCTATTGTGGTTCCCTTTCTCTTTGATAGTGATTCCAGAACAAATATATCTTCTTCTACTTCTGTGGTATCCTTACCAAAAAACTGGGAATTTAATTGGTGAGTTCTTGTTGGAATTAAGCTCTTTGTCTCTTTTGTAGTGTTTATTTGTGGTATTATTTGGTGATTTTCTCTTTTTCCTTGTGAATTTTCTGTTGTGTTGGTTTCCTATTTCTACCCTTATCTCTAGATAAGTGTATCTCAAAATAGTCTCTTCCTAATACTGCTTCATAGTTTTGTACAAATTGTTGTTGAAATTATCTTGTTTCTCATGAATTTTTAATTATGTTTGATGTTGAAATCCTTCTTGAGCTATATGGAATGAGGGATGACTCTTGGTCTAGGGTTTGCAATTCTTCAAAGTGGCATTTTATTTTAGGAGATGTTTTTTCATTATTTAAAGACATATTGTTAGATAATGATGTTTTCCAATCTTCCTCTCTTATTCCAATCACATTATTAACCAAGTTGAACATGTTTGTATTTTCTTCTTGTACCGCTTGATATAATTTATCCTCTTTTATCTTTCCCACACTTTTGGTCACTAGTTTATCTAGATACTCCGCATAAAATCTGAAAGATTGTAAATTTTGCAAGGAGTTCAAAAATCTCTCAAGTCTTTCATATATTTAATCCAAAGATTAGATAGGTCAGGTTCAAGGTGTGGTGTCTAATTTAATACTAGAAGTGGTGGAGTCTCCATGTTACTACAACCTTCCTCCCATTCTTCTTGACATGTCCCATATTCTTTGATACTTTCTACTAAGTTAGTGAGGATCTCTATTGCCTTATCAAGATGTGAGTTTAGTTCTTTTGGAGTGTCATGTAGTTCTATCCCTTTTTAATTAGCTACAACCCCTACGGCATGCTCACTTGTATTCATTTCTTCAAAACAATGTAGATTTGTATCATCCTATTCAGCTATAGCCCCTCTGGCGCGCTCTAACTCTTCCTCCATATCCCTTTCAACTGTAGCCCTTCTAGTGCACTCTAACTCAATCTATCCATCTTTCTCCATTCTTTTGCGGTATCTTTCTTGTCTTTATTGTGTTTTCTTTTGTCATTTTTCTTCGATGTTCAACTCCATTGCTAATTGGATATTCTCTTTAATCTCCATTAACTTATTATTGTCTCCTTTTTCCATGGGTGTTTAAGATGTGGAATTATTGATCCTTTATGCATCCCATGGTGTTCATGTTCATCCTAATTTAATTAGTCACATCTTTTCAAGTATTTCTTCAAAATCCCCCCCTTCCCATTCATCATCCCCTAGGTACCTAACTCCCTCTCATAAGGTTAAGACCTAGGAGAATCTACCATAAATCATAAAAAAAAATCTGCCTTGTTTATAGTATCCTTCTCAATAACTTTCTTTACTCTGTAATTCATATTTGGTGCTTTGACCTATTCTTTACTATTTTACAAGGGTCCTAACAATGCAACCAAATGTTAGCAAGAAAAGAGGAGTCATAGACCGAGGTTCTAAGTCCAAGATTCTTGCATGCTGTTATTATACCTCGTTGATTACAATAAGAGAATAATCAGAGTGTTTGTGATAGGAAATATCATTATTCGGTAACTTAACAAAACTAAGAATTGATAATACATAAATTAAACATTCAATTTAAGCATTAGAACCATATATAATTCTATATATATAGATATCAACTTCATATATTACAATACCAGATGTATAGATTCATTGTTCTTCTTCCTCTTCTACTTGTCTACTTTCTTACTTCTATTTGTAGTTTACTATATACATATGACAAAAAGGGGGCATGTCCCTTACAAAAGATGTATTTTCCTACTAGGCCTAGTTGGCCTTATGCTCCATGTTAGCAAGAAATGGGGTGGGATACCAGTTTGGAGATCCAGTCCTTAGCCAAGTCTTTGTAGTCAGTTTATACCTCGGTCAAGTAGTTAGAGATTGATAGAAAAATACAAAGAATAACATATGCAAAGTATCACAGACAGATCATAACAATAAGACACAACAGAATTATCCAGTACCAATATATCCATGTACCATTGATGCGTGAATTATAAATATACTTAAGTCACCTCGCTTCGACATGAAGAACTGTAAGGATTAAATACACACAAAACTAAGTTAAGAGAAGGAAGAGGGGAATAGAGAGGTAGAGATATCAATCAGCGGAAAAATTATGTAAGTGGCAAGTCAATGAAGAGAGGTTGAAAGAGATATCAAGGATATGGTTGATAATCTCCCTCCTGCAAATCACAAGTATAAGAAATGAGAAAATCCTCTCTTAAAACCCTAGACTTTTTTTATCTATTTCCTTTGAATGAGCTCATAGTTTTCATATTTTGTCATTGCATTTGTCTAGGTTTTAGTTATTTGTCATTTTGTGATCTTCCATTTGTCTAATTTTAGTCATTTTCCTTATTTTCTGGGCCTTCTAGATCATGCTAGGTCATGGGGTAGGGTCACCCCCTTTACTAGGGTTGGTCATCCCTGGAGACCTACCCTATCATTTTGGGTCAGCCAAGGAGTTTTTCCCTGATAAAAGTAGCGACCCATCCTAAATTTTTTTAGATGAAATTTTAGGTAGTTTGACACTTTTGACACTCAATTATCTCTATGTTTTGACACTAACTTCATTTATTACAATTTACTAAACAAATATGATTTTTTGTGGGGATTTTTAAATGTATTATGATTGTTTTGTGGTTTTCCTAAGTTGTTGATGATCTAACGCATTGCTCCTTATGTTTGGCAAGACATGCGCATTCTATGGAATGTGACTCATGAGAACCTTTGATACATGGAGGCCCTTGAGGTCTTGTTGGTTGGAGACCATGCTATTTTCAAGAGAACAAAGGTTAGACAAAGTGGGAGTTCCTATAGTACACCATTCATCTTGTATAGGTTGTGACATCTTGACCTGTCAGGATGACAATCGGAATACATTTCGATTTCCTCAGGGTTCCAAAGAGTGGACCATTACCTTGTATGATGTTTATTGCATCTTGGGAGTCCTTGTTAGAGGCAAGCAAATTGTGCTCCCTGAGAGTGAATCTAAGAGAGAAACTATCTTAGGGTACCATCACAAGAGTTAGTCATCCTGGGGATCGTCTTGGTGTTTAGTTCACTTCAATTCCTAGTCTCGCCATTTCACCCCTGTGGAAGGTCTTCATTGGGTTGATTTCCTCTCGCTTGTCAGAGGACAAGAGGGCTCCTAAACTCAAGTGGTCTTGGGCACTAATCATTAAGCATCTTGATCCAGGCATAGTCTTTGCTTGGGTTCAACATCCTTGCTTTGGTATATTAAGATTTATATTATATTTCATGACGAGGGGCACTTACTTTTATCCATCCTTCACTCATCATGTCTTGGATTCTTGAGCATGTTGAACCATTTCAGAGGGATATGCCCCTTTTGGATCCCAGATTACTAAGAGTTATGAGGTGGGGGAAACTTGGTCACTTTGATGCTACTACTCAAGATGTGGCTACACTAACAAATGAAGATTTCATTTTTGACCCCTATGTCGACATGGGGGGGTTGTGGCCAAGTGATAGGATGGTGCGAGATTACTGTCAAGGGGTGAGTCATTTGACTACTATAAATAGCTTGTTTGAGGCTCACCATATTACTTGAGTGCTTCAATAGTTAGGAGAAGACTTTCTAGAGGATTTTCTCCCCATACCCACTTGTTACAGATCCATGCAGGATATGGTGGATGCTCAACATGGATCACTTCTTTGGGTTCCATGAGTTCTTGGGGTTCCAATTACAAAACTAGTTTTGGGGTTAGTCATAGATGGGTGTGGGTACATTATTCTCAAATACTTGTAGTTGATGGAGAGGATGATTGATGATTCCACTGATGAGGACTATGATCTTGATGAAGAGGAGTGCAGTAAGGTGGACTTGAAAGGAGACACAGAGATTCCTATAGATGAGGAGACAATACCAATGGTAGCTCCACCTAGACATGGGAAGGCTCATCCCTTAGGGTTGTCAGAGGAGGATATGAGACATAGTGATCCCTCATGGAAACTAGGTGATCCTCGTGAGAACCTCCTAACTTATTCCTTTCTTTGTTAATCTTAATCTTTTCAAAAAGTGATCTAGATTCATCACCTAGATTAATGTTCTCTTATCTTCATTGTTTTCTTGTACATACTTCCAATGGATGGAGGAACCTTTTTTGCAATGCTTCCCTTGATATATTGCTCCCTATTATTGGTCAATCAAGAGAGTCTCTTCTTGTTGATGCTCACTTACCTTCTTCAGGGGTCATCATACAGACATCATGGCTCCCACTTATCATGAAGATCAGGGGATTGCTTCCTTGAGAGCCAAGTCTGGTATAGTAGAGGATGAGAATTCCTTGCTTCAAGAGATGGCTCACCTAGGAGTTCATAGGCAATCTTCATAGACCCAAATAGTAGATCCATCTCATTCGTGGGTTCCTATCCAAATTCCTCTTCATTCCCATAGAAGACATAGAGTTTTTGATGTTGTGGATAGTCGAAGGAGACCTCAAAACAGGAGCCCCGAAGGTTCCATTGGTCAAAATCATCCTTAAAGTCCTAGAGAGACCTAACTAAGTTAAGTTTTGTCTTTACCTCCTTGCATGGGGAGACTTGCGTGTTTAAGTGTACTATGTTTATCCCTTTGAACTATGTTAGTGGAGTGACATGTACTCAGACGTTTGATATGCACTATATATGATGACTTTGACATTTGATATGTACATATATATATGTACTCAGACATTCTACTTATGATCACAGTTGACATCTCACACTTATTTATCTTTTGAGCACATGAATTGTTTAGGACTTTTGTTTGTTGGAATTCTAAGACTCGCATATGGATGAAAACATAATGATTATGGTATGGGTTTTTTTGTCTCTTTTTGAAATGAATAAAATGTAACATAAATTTTATGGATGCAAAATACATGTGGATGAAAATGTAACATAATTTCCTACTTTGTACGCCATGAGATATGACATGAGTTGTTGCTTTGATTTTTTAGGATAGTATGTATGCAAATGGAACAAACAATGTGACTTCTCTTTAGTATGATTTTAACCTAGGGGATTGCAAGTTGACCTAGTATAGAATGACCTACTAAAATTTTGGGATGGAGTTTTATTAAGGAATCAAGTGGAAATGAGATGGAGCTGAAACAAATTCCAAATTCAATCTCGCAAAAGGTTGAATGTTGATCCTTATCTAGACAAAACTTTCTAACGAGCTTTCAACTTAGGCAAGCAACAAACATTATTGGTACCTTCTAGACTTAGATCAAAGATGGCCAACAAGATACACCCGAGGTAAAGGAAAGGTTCCAAAGAAAAAGATGGTCCTAAAGATAGTTAGAATCTTGGCTTTACCTAACTAGTGTGTGTGTGTATGCCTTGTACCTCTCTTTTTTAATTTTCTCCGATAGATGCCACCCTCATAGCTTCGATCTTAGACTTATCTCCACCTGGTACAGACATCAATAATCCTCTCTTTTACATTTTTTCTCTCTTTTTTTATATTTTTGTATTATCTTTTTCTGATTTTCTCTTTTTCTTGTATTTTCTCTTTTTTGTATCTTTTTTTTTGCTTTTGATTTTTTTATGATCTCTTTTCTCTCCTTTTTTCACTCTTATTATTTATTTATTTTATTGTTTACTATAGAGTTATGATCCACTTGGCATTTTTGGCTAGGAAAGATAAGGGGCTAGGTGCCACCAAGAGTTTTCACTATCTCATCAGTCTGTCCTTTCACTGAGGAATGGGGAAGGTCTACTTGCAAGCTTCTATTGGGTACTATAGGTTTGAATACTAACTTCGCTTAGACTTGACATTATGGTTCATTAAGATCAGGATCGGTATAAAGCTAAGAGCTTGACTTTATTTTGAATTTGTTGGGAAATGTAAAGGGGGAATGACTAATGGTGAAGATGACTTTAGGGAATCTCAAAGGCTCAAAGGGTCAACCTATACCTAGGCAACCTTAAATTTCTTACTAAGGAAAAAATTTAACAAGAGTATATCACGCACAAATGCATCATGGATAGAATGAAGAATGCATGTTTTGCTTTTCTTTTTTGCAAATTTTGTAATTTTTTTACATTTTTTATTTGGGGGTTTTTTATGATTTTTAAGATTTTTATAAAAAAAATTAGACACAATACATTTTTAGGTGAAATGCATTAACCATTTCACTAAATTCATCACACTCCATTGTGTAGAAAAGATAAGAACCATTTATAACATCTTCTTTAATCATGTATGGCCTTTTCTAGTCTTCTCAAAATTTCCTTTCTTCTATGCCTCTTATTCTTAGTGCTACCTTTCCTAAGGACTATCTTTCCTACTCTGTAAGGTCCTGTTGGATTTTCTCATTCTGGTGGTATTTCAATGGTTTCTCAGGGTAAATTAAGTCGGGCTAAGGATTCATAAGCTTATTAGTGAGAAGGGGTCCAATACAAAACTCCATTGCAGTTTAATGATTCCATGAGTAAATCAACTCCTCTTGCATGTAAACTTTTACTTTGACACGTTCTTGAATACTCTGTAAGAATTGAAATGGCTCGAAGGGAGTTTGAGGCTCCCTTTGCTCCTGTAGGGGAACAAAACTTATACTCATCTTGCCATTTGGTTCTAGTTGTAAGTGCATGGAGTAGCCTATGTATTTTTTCAATAACTCGAGAATAGAAGGGTCTTCTATTCTTATAGTTATTTGTAACTTCTTTACAAAAATATTCTTCAATAACCTCATCTTCATCAAGAAATCTTCCAATTATCTTGATTTTAACCCATGGTACTTCCCATGTATCGTTAGATTATATCAAGGTTGAAGCGGAATGAAGTTCACAAGCACTAGGATTTGTGAAAGCTCTGGATGAGGCTCTCGGGGTGATTGTCTAGACTCATTGTCAATTGAATAATATTTCTCATGATATGTAGCTTCCACTTGTGTCAAGGGTGTCTAAGGTGTGTAAGTTTCATCAGGGAGTGAAAATGGTACATACAAATGGATGATTGCCTGAGTTAGAGGCACATATGATTCACTTGATGAAGTATCCCTCTGCAGTGTTCGTGAAGTATAACGCTTTGATGATATTTCTTTAGCATCATAAAAAGCACCTAGATCCACCTCTCTTAGATCTATTTTTGCAGTCTAAAATTGTTCTTTGAATCCATGCCACTTCATTACATGAGGAATTTTACCTATACTTTGTTTTATCAAGGTAGGTGGACTAGTCTTTTATTGCTTGTTGGTTTACAGATTTTGCCACCTAACTCTATATTCTCACGCCCACAAAAGTGATAAATGTTCCAATAGTTGAACCAATTATAATGATATTTTACAATGATTCTCTGCTTATTTTTCAAGGTGCGGCTACCTTCTAATAATTTGCAAAAAATGGAAACTTGGTATGCTTTTATTTAGAAAGCAGAAAGGCGGTGCTTTTAACCAGAAAGCATAAAGGCAATAAATCTCAACATCAACTGAATTAAAAGAAGTACAAAGACTTCGATAGCAGTAACCTCAATCAAATAGTAAAGAATTGCACCAATTGTTATACAATAACCACCGAAAACCATTCATTGAAAGATAAACATTCACAACAATGAGCAAGAAGTTTAAACATTCAATCACTTCAATACAGAAATAATAACCAGTCACTAGTAGTATATTCAACATAGGAAGAATAAGCATTCAAATAGCCATAACACAAAGTCTATGATCACTAAAACCCCACTGTATTGATTTCAATTCATATATCATAGTAACTGAACAGAAACTTCACCTCAAAAATTGATCTCTAACTAAAACAAAGTTTGCCAAAAAGATCTTAAACATCGACAGGCTAATTGAATTTATAGCCCTGTCACCATAACTGTCTTTTAAAATAACAGTTTCTTGAGGACAGTCGATTTAAAGAAGTCTTTAAAATAAACATAACTTTGAAGAAACAGCTCCCCAGAGCCAATAGTTTTTGCAACAAATGAAAATACTAAAGCATAAGAAAAAACATTCAATTAATGATAGTCACGTCATCGTCCACAACAGTCTCCTTTTGTGCCACCCCTCTCTCCTTAGCTTGTCCATCTTCGATACCTAAATCCACTTGAGTCGCTTGATTTTCTTGTGCTCTCAACTTTGCCTTATATGTTCAGTACCTACCAATGATTGGTGATAAACTTTAGCCGCTTGGACTACCAGTCATACTAGCATGGAGTTTTCTTTTGTTTATCATCATGTTGGCATATGACACCCTTTTATGCACATCACCTATTTCACTTTTGAATGTTCTGATCTAGGTGGACAATCTCCCAAGCTTTCCAAGCGATTCACCAGTGATAATATCAACAGCTATGATATCTTCATTGACCATTTTCTTAAAATTTTGTTTTATCTTCTTAATCTCAAGTAGCTTGTCTTCGTCTTCACTCAAAACTTTTGTCTCTAGAATCACAAAGTTACCCTTGAGATACCTTAAATCTGTGAAATACCAGGCCAAGATATTCCTTATTTCTTCCTCAATTGCCCCCATGACAGACATTTTCCATTCTAGAGTATCCAACCAGACAGTAGTCTTCATTTCAATTAGATTATTCAAAATCTTCTCAGTCACCGGAATATTAATGTCCATTTCAGCCATCTCCTGTACTTCTTTAGAGACCATGAAAAGGCTACCATTATCTTTTCTTACACTCTACAACTCAGTGGCTAGTACTTCTCTCTTGCTAGAAATAGAATTAAATAACTTAGCAAATTCCTTTATGTAAATCAGGCCATCAAGAGTTACCTTTTCTATCCACTGCTTGATGACATTGCTCAGAGCTTGAGACTGTTTAAGCTATTGCAACAAGTTGGGATCTGGGTCATCCACACTTACACTTGGCAACTCTTCCGCTGGTTTAACAGTAATCTTTAAAATGGACTAAATAAACAAAGTCAAGGAATTTACCTGTGCCTATAATTTGGCATTCTCTTGTTGTTCCTTCTTAATCCTCTTTGACAAAGTACTAACTAAGAATTTGGCATGGTAAATTTCTCCTTCCACTGTCGAAGGTCCCATATCAACTTGACTTAAAAGCTTCAGTCACTTCATCTTGATTTTTATCACCCACTGGATCAATAGTTTCCAAAATATGGTGCCCTATGGAAGGGTCTACTACCATCCATGACATTCTTCTTGCCATTTTTGGTTTGGGCATTTCTTACAAGAGTTTAGCCACAATATCAACATTAGTATCAACCATAGGAGTATACCTTTTCTTTTCCTTAACTATGCAGGGGATGAGTAAGAAGAAACATTAGTATTCACTGTTGTTATAAGGAGCCTAATCAAACTCGGAGGTTAAATTTACCCCACTTTAATTGGCGCGGTTTGCCCCCAAATTCCTACGGGATCAAGGGGCAGCGCCCCTTGTGGGGTTTTGGGGTCAGTGCCCCCAAGACGGGGTCAAGGGGCAATGCCCCTTGCGGGGTCCAGGGGCAGCGCCCCTGAAACCTCACATGATTTTTATTATTTTATTAAGGCGTCGGGAGTTATTTTTCATTGGCCGACATAAAAAAACCCTATTTTGTAATCGACAAAAGTCATGATAAAAATGGCTAAGGGTTAGGGTTTTTGTTGATGTAATGTAGTATTTTGCAGTGGTATTGAGTTGCAAGGATTGCTGGTTGTAATCGATTTGATTTACTGGATAATAATATTGGACTCTCTGTTGGTGGATGTAGCCCGAGTTTGGGTGAACCATGTTAAAACTTGTCTCTCGTTGTTATTATTTCTGTGTATTTTCATTCCTCTGTTTAATCTTTATTTGCATTTAATTGATATCTTATGTCGGCTAACCCTAACATTCACAACAACATTCAACATCACACCATCCAAGTGCATAAAAGGGGAATTGTGCTCTGGAGGGTCATTTAAACTAGGGAAAGTTGGATTACTAAATAGAGACTGAAGCATATTATCTTCACCGAGCTGATTAAAAATCAAAGAATCACCATCAGTAACAAGGGGATTTGAAAGGGGCACATGGTCTTCTTGCAATTGCGAAGCAGCCAATCTATTGTCAGCTATCACATGCCAGCCATCCTATTCACAGATCGTCTTTAATCTCCTAATGTCCTCTGGCTGCTCGCCATCTCTGCCCGATTGTGAGCCAACTCTATGAAGAGTTGGGTCCAAATTGAATGAGCTCCTTGGAGTGTGAGTGGCTTGGGATTTATTTTGTTCACGAATAGCTAATTCCTTTGGAGTTGAAGAACCAGCCTATTCCCTGAATTCTCTGTCCAACCATCTTTTAGTTCTTCTTAACACGTGAAAAGAGTGAAGCATTATATCTGTGACTTCCTTATCTAACCATCACATTAGAGGCAGAGGTTGCAATGAGGCACTATGATAACCTTCATCCAATATGTCTGAATTATCATCCACCATCTCTGGGACTTGTAATGGCAAGTCGAAAGCATGGACTCGGTCGATGGTCAACTACATCCATCTTCTCCTTTGCACTTCTCTCTCATCCAAGCAATCTTCCCAAAAATCCTCAAGCTGAGGTTTATGCAAATATAAACCACCTCCATGCATATTTCTCTTTACAAAATTCTTGCTATCAAAAGTTATCTGTGCAGGTAACTTATGGAAATTATACTCTGCCAAAAGCTTCTCTACATTCTTTGCACTGTCATTGCTTTTACAAGAAAAGAAAGAAATTGACACAGGGAAGGAGTATCCCTTCTTTTTCATGGCATGATATTTGATATTCAAAACTACCATTTGGCGGCAAACTTCTAAAAACACAATGAAATTAGATGGATACCTAGGCAATTTTAACGGGGCATTTTCATAGCCCCTTATTCTCAAATATGAGAAATGATCAACCTGAATATAAACACTTCCAAAATTCATTACTAGGGCAGCCGCTTCAAGAGAGAACCTCCTCTCTAAGGAACCTTCAATTCTCTTCGCAGTCAACATGGAGAAAGCATCATTCACCCTATAGAAGTCTTTCATCCCAACACTCCTTTGTAATTGTGGGAAAGGTCAATACACAAATGTATCTAGGTAGGGACCCCTTGAGATTTTAAACCAGGCCAAACAACCTTTCTATTAGCCAACACATATACCAATAGGGAACAAATATGGAAATTCACCTTCTGCAGAAAATTCACCTGTTGCTCATGCATGTTCTCGCTTATCAGTTTAGCCCAGTCTATATGTTGATCACCACAAATGAGTAAAATGAACTGACACATCCAATATTCAAAAGAATCATATTCAACACTTCCAACAACACAATGTAGTAGGGTGATCATTTCAAAAATTTCCTCTTTAAAATGACCTCTTTTTAGACTGGTAGGGAGCCTAGACTTCCCCTTCTTCTCGACTTCAAGACAACTTTTGGCAATGCGGCTTTGGCACCAATCTTTCTTGTCCCAATAAAAACCCCAGCCAGTGGTAACAGAAGCATCAACAAATTCCTCATAATCAACCAATTTCAAAGCGTGAGAAACAGTTTCTGAATCAATTTTAGTTATCACGGAGTCATCCAAGACTCGTATCTCTTGTGAATCAGGGAAATAATTGTTAGCACATGCAACAACTAAGTCAGGACAAGGCGCAATAGGCAGGAAACCATGAGGAAGCGTGGTGAATGGGATAGATTATTTTTGCTTTCATCTTTTTGTCAATTTCACTAAATATGGCCTTGACCACTTTAGGATTATATGTCCTTTGTTTTTGCCTTAATCGCGAAGTGTTGGGCCTCAATGGGATATGGTGTTGCAATTCTCCATTTCTGAACTTTTTCAAGTCCACATAACACCACGCGAAGACATCTTTATAACAAATCAGAAAAGAAATTAAACGTTCTTGCTTCTTGGGAGAGCAACATTTTTCGATGCAAATAAGGGTCTTCCTTAGTACCAATGTTGACATGATCATAATCAGCTGACGATCTAATCGGTACTTTGCTCTTCTACTTTATGTATTGATCATGTATGTTAAATAGGTCCTCAAGGGAGACCAAACCCTTGGGAATCTTATTCCCCTTTAACTGAATTACTTCATACCCCTGGCCATTATGAGAACTGGCCTCTCCTTCAAGAATATCATTACTCTCGTCAGAACTCCCTTCAAAGAAAATGTTAGCAAATGACTCAATCTTTTCTAGAAAAGAAATGATCCGCTGGTCATTGTTAAATACCTGCCAATGGTTGACATTATCAGGAACATTGGGCCGATAAACTACCTCTACTCTGTAAGGTTTTTCCTTGAAATCAGGGTGAGGTAAGAGGAGAGATACGGAAACAACCAATGAATCAGCCCAAGTATTTTGGTCTCTAGGCACATCTTTTATCAAAAAGGCGTCAAAATCTTCAATACAGTCCCACACCCTATTCCTATAGTGCCTTAATCTTCCATTTTTCACCAAATACAACTTTCTCACCTGCTTGACAATAAGTTTGACATCACCCTTTGCCTTTGGTTGTTTAATGCCCTTCTCTTTAGCCAATGCTAGCCCCAACAGCAAACCTCATATTTAGTTGTATTATTGGTGTTGTCAAACTCCAACTTATAAGAAGAGAAAGGAAATTTATAATCATTAGGGGAAACTAAAACAACATTGGAACTTGACCTAGTAGTAGAGCAACTACCATCAAATTCCAGGGTCCATACCTTGTTGGCCAAATCAAGATTGATTATGGTAGAATCTTCATCTGAAGTCGAGGTGAACATGTAGGTGCCTGGTCCAATCTCTACATATGGTATATCTACCCTCGGATCCCCTAACTTCAACACAGTGAACTTTTCCTTAGGTTCAAGGTTCAAAAGAACTTTCTTTCCATCTACTAGTATAAGAGAATGAGACCAATCCATTTGTATTTCTCCTCCCAAGTCTCTGCAGAAACTTCTACTCAGAAGCATCCCATAGCTCACGGGAATATCATCCACAAGGATAGTTAGCTTCAATCTTTTCTTAGGATACGCTGCGAGGGCAACTTGTGCATCTTTAATTTGACCCAAAATTGGCACTTGCGAACCATCTATAGAAAAGCACCTACCATAAGAGGAGGTAAATGATAGACCTAGGGATTTAGCTACCAGGGTAGGCATGACATTATCTGAAGCTCCAGAGTCAATAACACAGTTGCTTAATTTGTAACCAGCAATATACAGTGACACATAAAAAGGGTTTGGCTTTTCAAAGGGATTCTTGGGATGAGAATCTTTGGAGTGAGAATTCATACAATTTTGTGTCTTGATGTGAACTACATTCTCATTAGACACTTGAGCATTATAGTAAGAATGGGAGGGTTCTTGTTTGACATATCTAACAAGCCTGTCTAGCTTAAAAGGATTGAGTCTAAGATACTCAGCTTGAGAGATTTGGATTTTAGTATTCTTGCAAGACTCAACTATATCAAAGGAATTGGAAACAATATCTTCAAAAGAAGAAGTAGAAGGTACCTCGATAGATGCAACTTTCGATGTGACAACTTCTGACTTCTTGGGATTGGTACTAGTATGCCTGGATAGAATATACTTAGGAGCACAAGAAGAACCACTAGGTTGGACTTTAGAGTCTTGCCCCTTCTATGTCTGCTATCCTCTGGTAAATACTGTGCAGTTAGGATTGTCTAGCTCGGTATACACATCTTCTCCAACTTCAAAATCTGACTCATACTCGACAAAATTAACATTGGCATCACCAAACTAAGTAGGTTCTTCTACATACAATTCCTCTGTATGCTCATTCATTGAGAGCATCTGCATGAACCTGACCATCTCTAGGCAAGATGCACCATCATGGTCTAAAGTTAAATGAAATTTGCATACCATATGATTTCTTTTACTAGTAAAAGGTCCATTTTCAATCGCCAACCTCTGAGTAGGACTAGGTAGAGACAAAGGTCTATTATAATTCCCCTATGGACCATGATCTTTCCTTGGTATATCCTAATAAAAAGGTTGTTGAGAGCCTTTGGGCATTTGTTTCTTCAAGTTAATGATGTCATGAGCCAATCATTGGATTATAGGATCAGTACTAGAGTTAACCGTTGAAGGATTTCCTGTTTGCAACTCCTTTTTCAATTTGCCAGCAGTAATTAAATCATCTTCTATGGAGATGGCCATATTTTGTGTTGCTGCTAGATCTGCAGCACCTTCTCTCTTTATAAGAAAGATGACATCGGGAGGAAGGGTATTGATAAAGAACCATTTCAAAAAACCATCACCAGGCTTCACATCATCAGGAATCATATTCACAAGTTTATTGAATTTAGCCACAAGCTCCCTCATATGCTCATGTACTTATTTTTTCATAGATGATAGTTGGGCTACCAAAGTGTGTTCATTATTGATAGTTTTAAACCTATTCTCAAAACACTTCCTCATGGTAGATGCATTGCGTAAATGGTAAAACCATTCTATTGCAGCATCAGTGAGACTCAACAAACAACCTGACAAATACATCTTCATGTTGCACCCCCAAGATAGAACAGGCTGCAAAGAAGGCATTTATGTGCTCATCTAGGGTGACTTTCCCATCTCCTCTAAACTTGGGTACAATTTTGCTGGACCCCCTAGGCAAATCATGTAATTGTGCTCCTAATCTCAAAGGACCAATAGCAGCTCCCCATGGTACGGGAGGCAGCTAAGCCATATTAACGGGATTATGAATCAGGAAACTTGTTGAAATGTATAAGACAATTGAGAGGGGGGTGACTCAGTTGTCTCTAAAACTTTAACCACTTATCAACACATCAAATGCTCAATTACTATCATTAAGATTCAACCATGAAACATGAAACTAGAAGCTCAACACAGTAATACATTCAACACATGAGACGCCAAATTTTTATGTGGAAAATCCTATAAGGGAAAATTCACGGTGGGTGTTAGCCCACAGAAATAAATATGTTATAGCAATACCAAAAAATAGAGGCTCACTACCTTAGGGCTCACTGCCCAAAATGCTCACTACAAATGTTAGGGCTCACTGCCAAGATCGACTCACTACCAAGGGTTGGTGAACTGATTTGATAACGTCTACTTCATGCCTGGGTTTAATTCCATTGAAGCACAATATAACTCCTCTGCTCTGCTCTTCTTACACCTTCGCACTTATCTTTTCATTTTCACACTAGGACATCTTTTTCGCAACTACATTACATGCTTTTATGCAATTCATCAAGATTGGAATGTACATCAAGGTTAGAATTACATTCATCAACCATTAGAACAATCTCCAAGGTCGGCATTACACACATACATAAAAATAGGTCTAGACCTAAAAACAATCTGCTAAGGTAAAGATGTATGCAGATCATGTTATGCCTTAGCTGGGATTCAAATGCAATCTTCCACATCACGACACGCTTCCACAATCTTCAATGTATCTCTGTAAGTAATGAAAACAACCAAGTTGGCCAAGACTAGTGTTAACATTAAGTCTTCTAAGAACAGTCTTCATCCACAATCCAAATTTCTCTTTATGGACCAATCCAAAGGTAGGAGTACAATTAGGAGACATCCACAAGCACATTGTGATCACCAGGAACAACCGCATGATCTCTAACCACTCTATCAAGAAGATTCTTCAAACCGGAGCACAAGAACAACACTATCAACTACTGTCATAAGGAAAGCATAGCTTGTGGACCACTAAATCATGAACCATTGGAGTTGAAGGTACTTATCATCATTTCAGACTTAACTCATGAACCGCAAATCATAATACTTCAATGCAAAGGAATGTGGAGCAAAATACATTCTCCTTGTCACCGATGAATACTTAGAAAAAAGTAGTTTTCACTCTGGTGATCATAACTCACTCAAATCTTCATACTGGAGGCTCAAACTTGGAACATAGCATCTTCAGACATGCCTCTAAACAACTTCCAATCTGTAGACTCAGATATTTATTCTACAAGAAATGCAGAGCAATCTACTGGAATGTTCTGTTGTAAATAAAGATACTCTTATATACACTGTTTCCACTAGAGGAGCGAATTTTCCCAAAAGCACTTGGAAACTCAATATCAGGATCACTTACTCATTATCTCCAACACTTATATAAGCCAGTGCAAAGCATCTAACTCATTACAAGTAAGCATCAAAACAACAGCATATTTGACACCAATGACAACACAGATATGTTGACATCAATGACAACACCGGTTAGGCACGTACTTGCAACAAAACTGACTTAAAGAGGTAAGACTATACTGTCAAGGGTGAGGGCCTGACAAAAGGGATTTGAGGTATCTCTTTTTAGAGGAGAGGAAGAAGGCATGCTTGAGGATCTGACTCTACGAGTGGGAGGGAAAGGAGCAAAATCTAAAGACTGTAGCAAGTTGAACTCAAAATCTGCAATTTGTCTCCTTCTATCACTTCTAGTGTATCTTTTTGGAGCTAGTTTTCATAGATATATAAAATCAAAGAGTAGAGTCACCAAACCACTTACTGGTTGTTACAAGGATGAATTTTTTGATCACGCACTTGATTCATCGATCTATTAACTTGATTTCTCTATCTATTGTCAGGGACTGCTTGTATTAGAAGGGCTCTCTCTCTTCTAGGCACTGGGACTATGCCTTCGACAAAAATAATTTCCTGAGCTTCACCAAAATGTCTTTCATTTTCTCTTATGATATCTCCAAGTTCTTCCTCTTCTTCAAGCACTTCGTTAACTTGGTGATATTGTTGATTAGTTCTCCTAGTCTACCAAGCTAAAACTTGTAGACCAGTTATAATATCTTCTTGGTCACCAGTAAGCCAATCTACGTTAGGATGTAGAACAAGTGCACATCTTCCACGGAGAACCATAAGGGCCAATGGTAAGCAACTCACAACATATATAAAGTTATTTTCATTTCATTCCCCAATAGAGTTGCCAAAAATATGTTGGTTTACAGATTTCGACACCTGACTCTATATTCTCACACCCACAAAAGTGACAAATGTTCCAATAGTTGAACCAATTGTAATGATGTTTTACAATGAGTCTCTACTTATTTTTCAAGGCGCAACTACCTTCTAATAATTTGCAAAGAATGGAAACTTGGTATGATTTTAACTGGAAAGCAGAAAGGTGGTACTTTTAACTAGAAAGCATAAAGGCAATAAATCTCAACATCAACTTAATTAAAAGAAGTACAAAGAATTCGATAGAAGTAACCTCAATCAATAGTAAAGAATTGCACCAATTGTTATATAATCACCACCACGAACCATTCATCGAAAGATAAGCATTCACAACAATGAGCGGGAATTTAAAACATTCAATCAATTCAATATAGAAACAATAACCAACCACCAACAATATATTCAACATAGGAAGAATAAGCATTCAAATAACCATAACGCAAAGTCTATGATCACTGATACCCCACTGTATTAATTTCAATTCATATATCAAAGTAACAGAACATAAACTTCACCTCAAAAATTGATCTCTAACTAAAACAAAGTTTTTCAAAAAGATCTTAAACATCGACAGGCTAATTGAATTTATAGCTATGTCACCATAATTGTCTTTTAAAATAACAACTTCTTGAGGACAATCAGTTTAAAGAAGTCTTTAAAATAAACATAACTTTGAGGAAACAGCTCCCTAGAGCCAATAGTTTTTGCAAAAAATGAAAATGCTAAAGCATAAGAAAAATCATTCAGTTAATGATCGCCACATCATCATCCATAGCAGTCTCCTTTTGTGCCACCTCTTTCTCCTTAGCTTGTTCATCTTTGGTACCTGAATCCACTTGAGTAGCTCGATTTTCTTGTGCTCTCAACTTTGCCTTATATGTTCAGTACCTTCCAATGATTTGTTATAAAGTTTGGCCACTTGGACTACCAGTCATACTAGCTCAAAGTTTCTTTTGCTTATCATCATGTCGGCATCTGTCACCCTTTTATGCACGTCGCCTATTTCACTTTTGAATATTCTGATATAGGTGGATAATCTCCCAATCTTTCCAAGTGATTCACCAGTGATAATATCAATAGCTATCATCTCTTCATTGACAATTTTATTAAAATTTTGTTTTATCTCCTTAATCTCAAGTAGCTTGCCTTTGTCTTCACTCAAAGCTTCTGTATCTAGAATCGCAAAGTTACCCTTGAGATACCTTAAATATGTGAAATAGCAGGTCAGGGTATTCCTTATTTCTTCTCAACTGCCCCCATGACATACATTTTCCATTCCAAAGTATCCAACCAGACAGTAGTCTTCATTTCAGTAGGATTATTCAAAATCTTCTCAAACACCAAAATATTAATGTCCATTTTGGCCATCTCATGTACTTCTTTAGAGACCATGAAAAGGCTACCATTATCTTGTCTTCCACTCTGCAACTCAGTGGCTAGTACTTCTCTCTGTTGGGAATTAAGGTGTCTCAACCTTGGTAATTCTCTGCATTTGTAATGTTTGTATTTATTATTCAATTGCCTATGTTGTAAATAATTAGAAATTCCACTTTGTCATATTGTGGGATGTGGCACGGTGATGTGTCAATCCTACATGGATTATGACAACTTGTTATTTTGTCCTCACATGAGGAGATAGGCATCCCACTTAGTGGTAGGAATATTCTGCCATGTGTTGGCATCTTCTATGTTGTGTAAGGAATGTTTGACCGAAACAGTTATGATGAATTCTTATGACGAATCTATGACATGTAAGAGTCGAGAATAGAAGGTTGTAAGACAGGTAATGACATGTGTCATGAAGCATCTTTGAATGAGGCGTATTTAGGCACCCCAAGGTGGAATATGATATGTTGTAAGAGAATATGCTATTTATAGCATGTGTATGACAGATTCTCTTACAGCTGTAAGTTGTAACTGCTATGACAGATTCTATGACGGTCGTAAGTGTCGTAAGAGCATCTATCATAGCCCATTTTGGAAATAGGCGATCTCTTTGGGATGGGAGTTGTGGACAAGTGTTAGATACATTCTACAATGTTGACCAAGTGTCCCTAGGCGTGAGTTTTGGTCCAAGATGACATATTGGACACCCATTCCAAGAAAGGTCCAAAATTGCCATGTATGTTCTATTTAAACAAGTGCTTGGAGATGGAGTTTGTATCACAAGTTTACAGGTACTATTATGCTTCCGGATTGACTCCAAACATGAGTGTCGAAGACCATTGAAGCTTGCATTGCAAGTGTGTTGTAAACATTCTTTCAGATTTGTTAATACATTGTGTAGGTTTTTAAGTGTGGGGTTTTTCACCCGATAAGGGTTTTCCCCACCGTAAATCTTTGTCTCTCTTCTTTTGTCTTCTTTCTGGCTCTTGTGTTTTTCTTCTATATCTCATGTTAATGGTTTAACATCGCTATAATAGTTAGGATAAATTTGAATTTGCATAGTCCTCTCCTCAATAGATTAGTGTAGGAAGCGTTTCCGCACACCTAGCTTCCTTTCACTCTCTTGCTAGATATAGAATTAAATAACTTAGCAGATTCCTCTATGTAAATTAGGCCATCAAGAGTTACCTTTTCTATCCACGGATTGACAACATTTCTCAGAGATTGAGACCATTTAATCTGTTGCAACAAGCTGGGAACTGGGCCTTCCGCGCTTACACTTGGCAACTCTTCTGCTAGTTGAGCAGTAATCTTTAAAATGGACTAAATAAACAAAGTCAAGGAATTTACCCATGCCTGTAATTTGGCATTCTCTTGCTATTCCTTCTTAATCCTCTTTGACAAACTACTAACTAAGAATTTGGCATGGTAAATTTCTCCTTCCACTATCGAAAGTCCCATATCAAATTGACTTAAATTAAAGTTGGCTTCAGTCACTTCATCTTCATTTTTATCACCCACTGGATCAACAATTTCCAAAATATGGTGCCCTATGGAAGGGTTTGCTACCATCCTTGACATTCTTCTTGCCCTTTTTGGTTTGGGTGGTTCTTGCAAGAGTTTATCCATAGTATCAATATTAGTATCAACCATAGGAGTATACATTTTCTTTTTCTCCACCACCTTCCTGAACCATGAAGGGGATGAGGAAGAAGAAACATTAGTATTCACAACAGCATTCAACATCACACCGTCCGAGCGTAAAGAAGGGGAATTGTGCTCCGGAGGGTGATTTAAGTTGGGTGAAGTTGGATTACTAAATAGAGACTGAAGCATACTATCTTCACCAAGCTAATTAAAAATCAAAGAATCACCATCAGTAACAAGGGGAATTGAAAGGGGCACATGCTGTTCTTGCAATTGCAAAGTAGTGAATCTATTGTCAGCTATCACAGGCTAGCCATCCTATGCATAGATCGTCTTTAATCTCTTGATGTCCTCTAGCTGCTTGCCATCTCCACTCGATTGTGAGCCAACTCTAGGAAGAGTTGGGTCCAAACTTGATGAGCTCCGAGGAGTGTGAGTGGCTTGGGATTTATTCTGTTCACGAACAGATGATTCCTTTGGAGTTGAAGAACTGGCATGTTCCCTAAATTTTTCGTCCAACCATCTTTCAATTCTTCTTAACACATGAAAAGAGCAAAGAATTATATCTATGAATTCCTTATCTGACCATCGCATTAGAGGTAGAGGTTGCAATGAGGCACTATGATAACCTTCATCTAATATGTCTGAATTATCATCCACCATCTTCGGGACCTGTAATGGCAAGTTGAAAGCACAGACTTGGTCGATGGTCGACTGCATCCAGCTTCTCCTTTGCACTTCTCTCTTATCCAAGCAATCTTCCCAAAAATCCTCAAGCTGAGGTTTATGTGAATATAAACCACCTCCATGCATATTTCTTTTTACAAAATTCTTGCTATTAAAAGTTGTCCATGTAGGTAACCTATGGAAATTATACTCTGCCAGCAGCTTCTCTACATTCTTTGTACTATCATTGCTTTTACAAAAAAAGAAAGAAATGGACACAGGGAAGGAGTATCCCTTCTTTTTCATAGCATGATATTTGATATTCACAACTGCCATTTGGTGGCAAACTTCTAAAAACACAATGAAATCAGATGGATACCTTGGCAATTTTAACGAGGCATTTTCATAACCCCCTATTCTCAGATATGAAAAATGGTCAAACTGAATATAAAAGCTTCCAACATTCATTAATAGGTTGGCCTCTTTAAAAGAGAACCTCCTCTCTAAGGAACCTTCAATTCCCTCCGTAGTCAACATGGATAAAGCATCATTCACCCTACAAAAGTCTTTCATCCCAACACTCCTATGTAATTGTGGGAAAGGTTGATACACAGGTGTATCTGGGGTGGGGACTCCTTGAGATTTTAAACCAGGCCAGACAACCTCTCTATTAACGAGCACATATACCAATAGGGAACACATATGAAAATTCACCTTCTACGAAAAATTCAGCAACTGCTCATGTATGTTCTCGCTTATCAGTTTAGCCCAGTCTATACATTGATCACCAAAAATGAGTACAATGAACTGACACATCCAATATTCAAAAGAATCAGATTCAACACTTCCAACAACATGATGCAGTAGGGTGATCATGTCAGAAATTTCCTCTTTAAAATGACCTCTTTTCAGACTGGTAGGGAACCTAGACTTCCCCTTCTTCTTGACGTCAAGCCAGCTTTTGGCAATGCAGATTTGGCACCAATCTTTCTTATCCCTTAAAAAACCCTAGCCAGTGGTAACAGAAGCATCAACAAATTCCTCATAATCAACCAATTTCAAAGCAGGAGAAATAGTTTTTGAATCAATTTTAGTTATCACGAAGCTCTCCGAGGCTCGTATCTCTTGTGAATCAGGGAAATAATTGTTAGCACATGCAACAACTAAGTCAGGACAAGGCACAATAGGCAGGAAACCTCCAGCTCGGTCTAATCCACTACTTACAATTTTCTCTGCAAGAGAAGACCTGGCTCCCGGCTGCATTCTCTTCCAAAAATCTTCCAAGTCTATGTGACCAAGGTCTATATCTTTCACTCTCGACAAACCATTCTCCACAATGGGAACAACCAGAGCCCCTTGGAACTTATATTTCATCTTGACCAATTTGAGAAACCAAAAAGAAAATAACTCTGAAACTTTCAAGGACACAAAGGAGGTCCACAGTAAATTTACAGGAAAATAATTATCCAGATTCATGAAAGAAATATTGTTCTTCCAACCACTAAATAACAATTACAGTGTCACAACAGAGAGATAGAGAGATGAGGAGAGAAGCCAATTGAGCTAACCTGTATGCGAGGAGTCCTGTGAATTCTTTGCGAGTGGATGGAATGAAATCTCTTCTTAGTATATCTCCTTCGTGGTATTATGAAACTTTTCTTTATGGGGTGATCAATTTACCCAGGTCTCATATCAAATCTCATTAATTCCCTCACAAATTTCATTTATCACTAGCGGCGTATTATACCTTGAAATTCATAAATAGCCTCCCTTTGTTTCCCTCCGAAAAGAGTGCCCACACCTTTCCCAACATTCCAAATTTATTCTGGGATGACAGGTGTCACCTCTTCGTACTTATCGCCAACTCAGAAGGCGACATTGTGGGAGTGATGAGTGCGTTCTGTCAGGAAGTCAAAGATTTTCAGAACTCTTGAACCAACTAAGTGAAAGTTTGGAAGTTCAAATAACTTCCAACCTCCCGACTACAAGGGATTTCCCTTCTAGATGAAAGGCACAAGACCAATAGACAAGTCCTAGAGGCATTCACTTTCACGAATAGTTGGGAAGTCGGGAGGTTCATGAACTTTTGAACTCATCGACTGAGGTTCAAAAACACAAAGGATTACGAACCGGGCATAAAAATGACTAAGTGAGATGGTACGACTTAGGAAGAAATCATGAAAAAAGACCAATAAGGACATGAATGCTTTAGAAAATTTTTAAAAATGAGGTAACATTTCTAAACATTAGAAAACACATTAATAGTGTAGACATCCAAGGGAAATTGCATGGGGCCATCTCTGTCCAACAATTCCATAATCTTGGTCATAGTTTCCTTTGGAACCACTTGTCTTTGTTTAAATGATTCCCCATTCTCGAATATTCTTACTTATATGTTGTTAACCGTCTCACTAGGTTCTATCTTTTTCAAGCGTATAGACTAAGGGGTTGGATTTGGTACGATATTTTGTTCATAGATGGTCAATAGGGATGCCTATCTTCTTCTTGGTTGTATCCATTTTGACCATGTTGAATGGTTCAAGATCTCTCATCCCAACATAAATCTTTACTAGATGTAAGATCAAACTTCCTAAAAAAGTGGAAGACATTGCCTTCATCTTGTGAATCCACGACCTCCCAAGGAAACTCGGACAATATCCTTATCAATGACATAGAATATTGTGGGAACTATCTTAGATCCCAAGGAGACTCGGAGTGTAATTTTTATGATTGTTTCCACTTTCAAGTTGTCATAACCTCTTAGTGTATCTCAACACATTGTTATGTTGGTGTGCCCATATCCCATCCTTTCGAGAAGGGAAAATGGAACTATGTTCCCAGCTGCTCTGTCATTGATTAGCTTCCTCTTGATATAAGTGTCATAGATCCACACTTGTAAATGCAGAGCTAGATCTCCTCTTTTAATTAATTCAGCCTCTGAAGGCATTTACTTTAAGTGAAAAAAGAACCTAGGATCTTGAAGTTCTACATTAGGTGTGTTCATGTCAAGATCAATTTGGTTGATTTGTTCATCAAGAGGAGTGATCCAATTCAAGTACCTCAATCATATTGCTTGTAAGAGGGAAGGCCAATGTGATGGTGAATTCTTGAGAAGATCTATGAAAGAAATCTTAGCGTAGGTCTTCTTGAGATCTTATATTAAGTTATAAGGTCCAATTGGGGATAGTGTGGGTTCTACCACTAAGATCGCTTTTCCATGGAGCTCAATTTCATGTTTGACACTCGATTTGATGTTCTCTTCGTCATGCACTATTTCTACTGATCCCAACATTCTTGTTTCTCCTTTTAGTCCTAATTGAGTGATGATGTTTGACTCAGATGTTTTGGTTGATCTTGAAGCTATTGTATTTTGATTACTTATTTCACCACTCCGATGGGTTGGGAAGGGATCTTGGAATATCTTCATTTCTGCATTATGTAACATAATGGGTGCTTGCTTAGCATTATTGTTATTGTTCACCATTACTTCTTGCAGATTGAGAAACATTTCAATGAACAAACATTATTTATCTTTCGACAACCTCGCTATAAATCTATTGCATTCTCTAGATGACTTGGTGCTATATCCCCTTGTCCTATGGAAACAATATAATTGATTATACTCATAGGGTGGATGATATGATTCATATTGGTTGTCATTCCAATTTTGGTTCCATGATTGATAATTGTCTCTCTAATAATAATTATTGTTTCAAGGACGATCCACATCGCTAACATTTTGAGGGAAATAGTCTCTCCCCTTATAATTGTCCCTTACTTTCTTCCTTATTTGGGGTTGATCTGTTACCTATATGTGGTTGCATTTCAATTATTTTTCAAAAATTTAATTGATATCGTGCAGGATTGCACCTGTTATGCAAAGCTGTGAAGCTCAGCAATCCTATGTAACATGGGATCAAACTTAGGCTGTGGGTGACCTATGGTGAGCTTGAACCTCCAAATTATGGGTTGGTTCCCTTATAATTTTTAAATGGGTTAATGACTTTGCAAGAAAAGGGTTGAAAAGACCTACTAAAAGCATTAAAATTGTAACTTAAAAAGTGTGGTGATGCACCTAAATTGATGGAAAACTGCAACTCTAACTCATAATAAATCTCAAAAAATCTATCCACACAACTCACTTTGGCAATATAATCACAAAAATGTTTCTAAGGGAGGCTAGAAATAACTTTCTTCTTGGAGGAAAACAGGGTCCTCACAGCATGAAAGAAAAACTATTCCAATTGCACAACCTAAGACCTATGATTTTTACTGCTATTCAATACATGCAAGTATAAATGAGACAATGATTTTAAATGTTCTGATTCTAAACACAATAAAATCTCATCAAATCATTCATAAAGATAGCACTAAATGAGAAGGTAGATACTTGATTCTACTAAAAATAAAGGAACACTTGCATAAAAATGACAAAAAATAGAACCTGTAACCTGATGTAATGTATTAATCTGGAAAATTGAGTTACAAACACTCGTTCTCTCTGCAATGTGTAAGAGAGCAAAAGGCAAGAACTAAAAAAACATAAGTTTTTCTCACAATATATAATCTGCTCTCAAAGAGACCTAGAAAGGTCAACTGCAGTCAACTATCTCTAAAAATAATCCCTCCAAAATTGATCCACGAGCAAGCATGAAAATCCCTAAAAATAAGGGCTATAACTGATCCAATTTGAGTTAAAATAGCCTCAAACTACCCCTCTCTATCAGTTTGACCAAGTGGTGGACCAAACTATCCAATTTTGACCAAAAATCATGCAAAGAACTCCAAAAAAGCTCAGTGAACTCTATCTCCTAATTTTGCATGACTTGGGCATGAGTAAAAGTAATGTGAACAAATAATAAAGTAATCGACATGATTTACTTTAATATTTGTTATAAATTTGTCTATTTTGACTCATACAATTTTGTGACAAATAATAAAGCAATTTATAATTGCATTACTTTATTATTTGTTTTTACATTTATATATTTATTCTCAAATCATGCAAAATAATGATAAACTCCTTATATCTCCTTTTTTATCACCATGTGCAATTACATTATGCATGCAAAAAAAGCACTCTCTTTGACTTGTCTAAATTTCACCCTTATGTCTCCCATGCACAATCAGGATCTCTTCTATGCAAAAATATATCCATTATGCATTCACATTGGCTATATGCATTTTTTTTATCCTTATAACTCCCCTATGCATGATGCATATCTTAACTCATTTTCAAAATTCAAAGTCATTTATACCTTATGTCTCTCATGCATCATGGTAATCTCACCAACATAGATTCAACTCAAAGCAAAACATACCTTATGACTCCCATGCAAACATATCACATCGTGCATCATACCTTTCAACATATAAAACACCTTATAACTTCATGCAGATTAAGACATCAAGTCTTACCTTCGCATCATTGTTTATGGTTGACTTGTGAAAATCAAAAGAAATATAATAATGGCCCTTTCGGGCTCCCTCATGCATACTAGGTTTCAAGACCTGACCACGAAAGGCATTATGGATAACAATGATATCCAAAAGAAAGTCAAAAATTAAGAAAGAAAGCCCACTGTGGCTAGGGCATTCGACCAAAAGGAATGAAAACCTAAAAAATATCATTTTCACTTTAGTCTTTTTGATGGAGAGCTCTGCCTGCGCCACCATGGAGGTTAGGGTTTGAGGGAAAAAAACCCTCGATTTCTAGTTGTCTTTGAGCATTTTCCTGAGCATCTTGACAAGGAAAACAAGGTAAAAACCTTTTATCATGGATTTGAACCATATTTTCATTGTAAATGCAAACTTTTTGGCTTTTAGGTTGCGACCCTCATGGCTTTTCTGATGCATTCATTGTGTTTCACTGTTATTATCTTTCCTCTGTGCTCGTGGCAGCCATGGCTGACTGGTTTGGGCCTTTTGAAGGTAAATTATGGCAAAAACTCCGTGGCTTTGTGTGTATCTTCTCTCAGAAAACAAAAGGATGTAAGTTTTCCATCTCGAACTCTATGTGATCCCTCATTTCTCATTTGATAAATGCCAAATGTGAGCTCAGGAAATCATGAAATGGAATGCATTTTTCCTCTTATATTCTATAAAATATCACAAAACCCACTGTACTCTAACAGGTCGCGGCCAAGTTTGAACCTTTCTTTATTTCTGAGTATTCTCCATGCTTACATTTACTCGAAAGCTTTCTATTTCTTATGTATTTGGGGTTTCTCAATGTATCTTGCTATGGGTTTTGATATTTTATGAGGAAAATGCATCTTCAAGTCGTGGCTATAACTGCTTTTCACACTGTATTACTTGCATTTTGCCATTTCTGTGTGAAGATGGAGTTTCATTCTTCGTAGATCTTTTGTCTCCCGTTAAAAAAATTCATGTTTTACGGTTGTAGTCTTCATAAACCCATAACACATTCTGAGCATGACCATTTCACAAGTGCAACTATACTCTTATTTACACCTCCTGTAGACATCTTTCTTTACTGTATCAAATGCATCGTCATGCCCTCTGACAGTTATAAGGATTGTTTTCCTAAATTATTGGTGGTTAAATGGCAACAATAATGACTTCAAGACACTTGGAATTGTTAAACCATCATCCAATCTTGGAGGTCCTCAACACTACCATGATGGAGTCTATAACCTTCTAACTATCATCAAACCCCTATCATATCATTGTCACCTTCTTGCATTTGTTCTCTCCTAGTTGTTGGCACAAAATAAAGCAGATTGCAGATGGTATCCATTAGTTTCACATATCTTCTTAGTAGCTTCCCTTTTCACACTCAATTAGGCTATGCAGAACTAAAGCATGATATGATACACATTTTTCTCTTTCATTTTCAGGTATCTACTATCTCCTTTTTGATCTTTCCTGGAAATGGATTGCTCCTCCTTTAGCAACAACCATTGGCTTTCCCAATAGGGTTAGTAATTATTGTAACAATGATTGTCCAAATACCATTTGACAAGACTTATCACTATGATGAACTCCTTACAACTGCTACTCCATAGAGATGATTGTTCTTTCAATAGAGATGATTGTTTTCTCCTTTATTTGGTTTGTTGTTGATCTGTAATGTTCCTGTTCTCTCTCAGAGCAATTTTGTTAGAATTCTATTGTACAAAAAAAAATCAATAGTATGATTGCTATCTTTATCATGGTTGTCCTGCCTTTTGGGCTGTAAAACCAGTCATTAAGACTATCCTCCTTTGTACAACAATCATCTAGGCTGGGGATTATCATTTCTTTGTGATAGTATCATTCCTTTGTGACAATAATTGTGGCTTCTCCTGATTTTCAACTTTGAAACTTACTCTCAACTCTGCATATTCCATGGCACTCACTTGGCAATTGGCTTTATGGGATAATGACTATACTTGTGATTATGCTAAAGTTAATACACAACACCAATCAGTACTTTAATAAATTCTCTGTTTAATGGTTGCTCCAATTGGTGAATGTTGATTTTAACATGACTATGCATCATTATATGCTTTATTCAAAACTTCTGTTGTAAAGAGATATGATGATTGCTCTGTCATTTGACTGTGCTACTCAACAAGCTTCTCACTCAATATGTCAGCTTCTCTACAGTGATTACCATCAAATATTATCATATCTCCTTGCAAGAGGTTATTACTTCTTTGCATTATTCTATGACTATTTTAGAGCTTGACTTCTCCATATGGTGATAACTATTTTATATGCTTGCATACACTGTTCCATAGATCTCTATCTTCACAGTTTGATTGTATATGATCTTGATTATTTTCCCTTTGACTGTAGCATGCCTTGTGGTTGCTCACTGTGCTCATGTAAGACTGTACTCCATTGGTGGTTTTGGTTGCTCCATGCATATTGATTGTTACTCATTGCATGATGGTGTACTCTTTGTTGTCCTAAATCTGATATCTTTCTTAAATGAATAAAGAAGGAAGCATGTCGGGCTCTACCCTTGTGGGAGCCACATTTTTCTCCACATGCTTTGAATAAAATCTGCAATAAATATTTACCTCTACCTGCACAAGAAACACACATGTTAGATATAAAATGTACCTTTGATTCATGATGTGGGGTCACTTGCATTGATTTATCTCTTTCTGATATGGCACTTGTATCTGCTCATTTTGACCTCTCTTATGTTGATATCTAATTATTGATTACTGCTGCTACATAAAAGTGTATTATACTTTTTGTTTGACCTGGTTATGTGTATGAAAAGTTTTGGAACCCAGAGCTTCTAACAAAACAGATGGAGGGAGCTGGAGACCAACTCAACCTCGGAATTCGTCATTCGCAGGCAATGACGGGTCCCTCTACTTTTCCTATGCATTTCTTGTTCTTCAAAAGTAAAATTTACTTTTATGTTACATACTTCAGTTACTCCCACGGCTTGTGTGGGACACTTTTATACATTCTTTTGAATACAATCAGCTATTTCGTTCTATGCAATGACTTATGTATATTTCACTTTCTGAATCAAATACATAGCATAAAACAACGGATCTTTATTTGAAACATATGTATAGAACATGATGTATAATTTGATAGTTTATAAATACCTCTTTTACTTGTACTAAAACATAATAAATACTCAGCAACTGAAACATGAAATCCATCAATTATATTCATTCTTTGAATGTCTGTTTTCTTGACCGTAGATGATTTCCCTTACCAGGATGATGTAACAGCTCAGCTTGAGCTGTTAGATGATTTTGATAAGTCATTTTGCACTTGTCTTCTATTAAGACATCAAACATTGACTGGATGATCCTGCATAAGCAAAAAAAATTGTACCCCCTCTAAACAACTGATGTTTAGGCCTTGCTAAATTAGGTGTGAACATAATTTAGTAACATTAACCATGGAAGGGTTACTTCCATTGTTACCATTGTTGCCACTCACTTGAGTTATTAGTCGTCCATTTGAGTCATAAGTCTTTCACACATTATTGATTGTAGCTTGGTCAATTCTCAATGCACTTTCCAAAGCTTCCTCATAGGACTGATATGGTAATTTTTGTACTTCCGCCCTAGTATCCTTGTTAAGGGCATGCAAGAAGAGGTCACAAATTCTCTATGGTCCACTTTTGAGGTAGTTGTTGATGAGTACAACACCTATCTCCATCTTGTAACAAAATGTGCCACCAAGTCATCTGTGTCTTGTTTCATGGTCAAGGATTCCTATATATATGTACCGATTAACTTTTTCATGTTGAAAGTTGTAATGAACTCTCCTATAAGTTGATGAAATGAGTGAATTGAGGCCTCAGGTAAGAGATAATACCAGTCCAAGGCAATCCCTTCAATAATTTTAGGGAAAATTATTTCTTTGACTCCATCCAAAGGAAGGAGTTCTCTTATGGTTGTAGTGTAAGCTTTAATGTGTGAGTTCAGGTCTCCCTCCCCTTTGAATTTTGGTAGATCTAAGAGAGGACGTGGTAGAAACACATTGCGTATGTTATGATCTAGGGGCTCTTTTAGATATTCAAGGTAAGTCCCTAAAAAAGTGCTTTGAGATGATGGTGTTGAGAGTACGAGCCCCACAGATGGGATTTGTTGATTCATCCCATGATATCCAGGAACATATGTGTATGTCAGTTGAACTTGTGGATAACCTTTGGGAGCTTGAAAGTTGTGGGTTGGATAAGCACCACTTAATTGTGGAAGTTGTTGTATCATGTCGTTACTTCCATTACGTGAGTAAAAGTTCAAGGGGGGTTTTGGGTTGCCCCTAGTCTTTTTTGACCCTAATGTTATGTGAGTTCACATGTGTTATGTTTATTTGGTCATTTTTGTCTTGAGGAAGTTGTTCCACTCCTATAACCTCTAATTTTCTTATTTGTTGGACTAGAGTGTCTATGAGGCCAACAGGGGTTACAACTCCTATTCTCTGAGCTTCTCCAATTTGTTACAAAGTTTCCTTCACTCGTGTGCTCTCTTAAGGCATTTTCTAGTTTCTCAACTTGATATGTGATATATATGGCCTCTCAAGCTTCTCTAGCCTCTTGTAGGCATGTTTCTAAACATTTTACTTCATTATCTAATTGTGTCAATGTTCCTATATATCTTGTTGAAGATTGATCTACCTGGTGGATTTCTAATCAAACGAGTACTTGACTTGCTTTGCCTTGGCTAGAGTGAGTTGGTTGAACCATTACTTCTAGTTCCCATGTAGATTATCAAATGTAAGAGAACAACAAGGTTCTAGTCTATCATTTTTGTATTTTGAATCTTCATAGTCAAAGTAATTTGTGATAGATGCCAATGGATTAGGTGGCACATACCTATCAAATGAGAGTGTTTTAGGTTCTCTTGAGGGAATATTCCCTAAGTTTTTTTTTATCCTGTCATATTCGAGGGTGTCGTAGAGATCATATAATAAATGGAATGGAGAGCAAGGAGGATGAAGATGATGAGTGAAATGAAAAAGAGAATGGTGAATGGAAGAGAAAGCATCGATGGAAACGTTGGAATGCAAAATGCTCACCCTATAAGGATTTTCCCTTCATGTCAGGTTCACCAAAATGTGTGTTGTTTGGAATGTGACTCAAACAATTTACGAGTTAGTCTCCAATGTGATATATAAACAATCTCCTTGCTAAGGGTGACCTCGTAGTAACTATTGTTCTCATGGAAAGAGTCAATCAAGCGAAGGTTGGACCGATGGGTTGTTATGTTCTCAAGCAAGTAGACCGTCATAGATGGTGGTTGAGTTGTTTGTTTGATGTGTGTTTTGATGGTTGTTTCGATGGAAGTGTTCCATTGCAGTGGTTGTTGTGATAATAGGATGACCCAAAGGGTCACTTGTCCTAAGTCCTATGAGCCTAGCATGAAGGTTATTTTGTTCATTTATAATGCGGAGAGGTTCAAGTCTCCTCTCTTCATTTTGAAGGTGTTCCTAAATGAGCCTTTGTTTTTGTATGTTTCTCAACTGACGTTCTGTTATATGATGGTTTGTTCTGTGTTTTGTTGGATGTGAATTGGATGAGGAAAGTTCTCCCCAATCTCATCAAGGACATATCTTATCCAATCTTCCCTCATGCCTAGGCACATTGAATGCTTGGCAAGAGGAGGAAAAGTTTGTGTTGAGTGTGTTTGACTATGTTGATGATGTTTTAAATGTTGAATGTATTGACCTCTTGATGGAATTGATGGTTTCTCTTTGCTTGAATGTTTTGACTTGTTTAATGTGTTGACCTCGTGATGAAATCGAGGGTTTGTTCACTTTTGTTTTATATGTTTTCTTAATTTTTTTTTTGTTTTTGATGAATGCAAGCTATATGAATGCAGTACAACTTTCGGTTCTTTTTCTCCAAATTTTTAATGTGATCTAATTATCTAGAATTAAAAATGAATGCAAGATATACTATATTTTTTGTTATTTTCGTGAATCATTTTTTGAATTATAATCTAAGAAAAGAAATTGCAAGTAATCTAAGAACAATGGAAATAAATTTAATCTAGGAATGTAGGGAAAATCTAAGCTAAGCAATTAAAAGAAAATCTAATCTAATGCAATAAGCAAAGAAAGTCCTATCAAGAGAAAAGCAAACAAATTATTTACTTCCTAAAGAGAAAAGATTTGTTCTAATTACTATTAAAAAACATGAAAGGAACCTGGTATGAATTGGGCATCAATGCCTAGCGAGTCCTCAAGAGTTCTTTGTGGAAACCCTCTCTTTCTATGCAACAGGGGGTCCTCCTCTTAGCAATAGAAATGAATATGGGAGCAATTGAATTGAATTGATATTTGAAGCTATAAGAATTGTCAAATGGCGATGATTGATATGAGTAGTTGAATGTTAAGAAGCATAATGGGCTTGAACAATGAAGCTATACAAATAAACAAAAAGACACGCAAAGTCCTGCATAAGCATGAGAATGTTATGGAGACAACTATGTGCAAAGCAAAGAAAAGCAAGAGTAGAGATGCAATACTAAATTTGCCTCCCCAAATGCATAGAGGAAGGGGGTATTTATAGGTTGAAAATCAACACCAAAGGTAGTGGTGATTGGGGAGTTAATAGATTTGATTGGTGAGTGATCTGGCATTGATTGAGACTGAATAGTTGTTGGAGAGAAGATCACAAAAGAAGAAATGGAAATAACACATGATTGATTGGGAGATAACAAATATTGATTGGAAGATGAGATTGGATTGATTGAGAGTCATGAATTTTTCAAGGGGAGTTGGCAATCAATTAGGCATGGAGAATTTTGCAATCAGACTCAAATTGGAGCAAATTTAGGCTATAACTGGAAGCAAACATGCATAATAAAAGATGGCAGGATCACCCCTTTTAGAAAGTGGGTTGCTCCGTTTACCATGGTCACCCCTAGAGACCACACTTAAAATATAGGGTCTGAAGAGAACTTGTGTCTCAAATTACTACTTGAACCTCTTAGTTGAACCTATGTTTTGAACCTCTTTGTTGAACCTTTCTAGAGTTCATTTGGTAGGTTCAATGAATTTTTTAGTTCAACTGTTCCTTGGTTCATTGGTTTGAGGATATGCGATGTTGGTATCGCTGTGACGAAGCACTATCGGCAGGACCGTGTTGAAGACCATTGGCATCGGTGAGACAAGGGCCGTCGGAATAAGCATCGAAGGTTACGGTCGTCGGCAAGACAAGGCCTATCGGCCAACCTTTGTGGAGTTACTCCGACAGGAGTAGTCACTCCGACGAAGGTTACGGTCGTCGGCAAGACAAGGCCTATCGGCCAACCTTTGTGGAGTTACTCCGACAGGAGTAGTCACTCCGACGAAGGTTACGGTCGTCGGCAAGACAAGGCCTATCGGCCAACCTTTGTGGAGTTACTCCGACAGGAGTAGTCACTCCGACGAAGGTTACGGTCGTCGGCAAGACAAAGGCCTATCGGCCAAACACTGTAGAGTTACTCCGACAGGAGTAGTCACTCCGATGGCGTATGTCTATCGGCAAGAGAATATCCGTCGGCTAAAGGTGTTGGGCCGATGTACTGCGGACTGATGGAAGTCTTATTGGTATCGGTGAGACAAACCTCTGTCGGAGCGAGAGCTAGATCTTTTGCCGATGGAGAGTGTTATACCGATGGTAACCTTGGTGATCGGGGAGACAATGCTCATCGGTGGGAGGTGAAGTCTGAGGGCCGATGGGAGTTGTTATGTCGATGGGCTTGGGGGTTTGGTATTGTCGGCAACAGAATTGCTGACAATACTCTTTCGCCTGTTGGCGGTTATAAACTGCAAAGTCCTTTGCGACTTGGTACATGTGGGACTAAAACGCCTCACTGAAATGTGAACCGTTGCGACGGTTAGATGGCAGCGACGTGTGAGAAATTTGTTCTATCAGTTAGAGCAGAAGTCTGTTACGATTCTTGTTCTTGCAGATTGGAAATAGAATGATATGTCTACAGGTGTCGTTGGTATTATGATGATGAGACTTGAATAAAGGTTCGTTCTGTAAATGTACAGGGATGTGAACTGTGTATGATGTCGAGAATCAAACACCAGAGCAAGAAGCTGAGTTCTTTATTGTAACTGTATATCTTACTGTAATAAAGATTGTTTTCTTGTGGTGGTGGGTTTTTTACCCGTAAGGGTTTTCCCACGTAATTCTGTGTGTCTGTGTTCTAAATATTGTCTATTTTGGTCTCTCTTGTGTATTCATCTGTGTTATTGTAATTTAAAAGTGACTGGTCTACACTGTCCCCTGGGAATTAACATTAGGGAAGCTGTTTTCCGCACCTGTGCTTTCCTTACAAGTGGTATCAGAGCCTGGCCCGTTGTGTTATCCTTGTCGGTAGTCTGGGTTTTTTGTGTTAATTCTGTTGTGTGGGAGTTCTGTAGAAAGTTATTTTTAAATTAAATAGAGATGGCAAGTACATCAGACAAAATAGACATTGAGAAATTCAATGGCACAAACTTTGAGTTGTGGAAACTTAAAGTTGAAGACATGTTAGTCTATAGAGATCTTTGGGTTGCTGTGTCTGGAGTTCAACCTACAGGCATGAAGCAAGAAGATTGGGAACTGATATGCAGAAAAGCCAAAGGACTGATAAGACTGAGTTTATCTGACTCTGTTCTATTGAACATCCATGAGGAGAAATCTGCAAGTGATTTGTGGAAAAAGTTGAATAATATTTATCAGGGCAAGTCCTTGGTAAATAAACTTTTCCTCAGAAAGAAATTGTATTCTCTGAAGATGGATGAAGGTGCATCTGTAGCAGAACATCTGAGTGCATTCAATACGATTGTTGCTCAGTTGACATCTATAGGTGTAAAAATAGAAGAGGAAGATCGCTGTATGCTTCTGTTATGTTCCTTACCTGACTCGTGGGACCATCTGGTGATGGCTATTGGAAGTACAACAACTACGTTTTCTCAGGAAACTATTGTTGCCTCTTTGTTGTCTGAAGAGATGCGGAGGAAATCTTCTGGAATGGCCAAAGAGGCTCTGTCAGTGCGTGGTAGATCAAAGGAAAGAGGCAAGAAGAAGGACAAGAAGTCTAAGTCCAAATCAGAGGGGAAATCAAAATCTCCTGGCAAGAAGTCCAAGGTGAAGTGCTGGAATTGTGGACAGAAAGGTCATGTCAAGAAAGACTGCAAAGAGGAGAAAAAGAAGAAGAAGAACTTCTCTGACTCTGAGTCTTCACACAGTGATGCTGATGCTTTCATTGCTGCTCTGGCAACACCTGCTTCTGAAGATGTTTGGCTGATTGATTCAGGAGCATCCTTTCATATGACATCTCATAGAGAGTGGTTCACAAAGTATGAACCCTATGCTGGTGGCAAGGTGTTCCTGGCTAGTGATTCAACACTGGAAATTGTTGGCCGAGGTCGAGTCAGAATCCAGTTCCCGGATGGCAGAATAAAGGGAATGAATGAAGTTCTTCATATACCAGGTCTGGCTCGAAATTTACTTTCTGTTAGTAAACTTAATGATGTTGGAGTGCAAGTTACTTTTGTGAATGGTGGCTGTAAGATGACTAGAGGTTCTATTGTTCTGGCAAAAGGTGAACGCATTGGAACTCTGTATAGGTTAGATGCTAAACCAGTGTGCTGTAATAATGTCTCTGAAAAATCTGAAAAGGCTACTATTGTAACACATGACGTAAATTCTATGGAAGTTAAACTTCCTGCAGAGAAAACAATGCTCTGGCATCATAGACTTGGTCACATAGGTGAGAAAGGTTTAAAAACCTTGAAAAACAAAAATCTGGTAGATGGGCTGATTGATTGTAATCTGGAGTTCGATTTCTGTGAACATTGCATATATGGAAAGCAAAACCGTGTTTCATTTTACTCTAGTTCTCATAAATCTTCTGGTGTTCTGGACTATGTGCATTCTGATGTTTTTGGTCCAGTTGATGTTCCTTCTTTATCTAAATCAAGATACTATGTATCGTTCATTGATGATTATTCAAGAAGGGCATTTGTATATTTTTTGAAAAACAAATCAGAAGTGTTCAGTCGATTTAAAGAATTTAAAACTCTTGTGGAAAATCAGACTGGTAGAAAACTAAAATGCTTGAGAACAGATAACGGTGGTGAATATTGCAATGCGGATTTTGATAAGTATTGTGTAGACCATGGAATTAAAAGGCATAAAACTACACCTTATACTCCACAACAGAATGGAGTTGCTGAAAGGTTAAATCGATCGCTGATGGAGAAAGCAAGAAGTATGTTGAGTTATGCTGGTCTTGAACAGAAGTTCTGGGCTGAGGCAGTTGCTACAGCTTGTTACTTGCTGAATCGTTCTCCTACATCAGCATTGGTTGATAAGACACCTATGGAAGCATGGTCTGGTAAGAAGCCCTCTCTAAGACATATTCGAGTCTTTGGCTATGAGGCATATGCTCATATTCCTGAAGTTAAAAGATCTAAGTTGGATAACAAGGCAGTTAAATGTATCTTTGTTGGTTATGGAGTCGGTATTAAAGGATACAAGCTTTGGAATCCTGAAACTGAAAAGGTAATCTACAGCAGGAATGTAATTTTCAGAGAGCTGAAACCATTGGTTGTTGATCCTCAGCCAGAAAAGACAGAAGAAAAGAAAGAAAAGAGTGTTGTGAATGTTCCTCTGACTCCTGTAAAAGAGGAACAACAAGCACCAAGTGTAGATGGTTCAGATAAGAGTTCAAGTAGCTCCGAAGATTCTGATCCAGAGCAAGAACCTGAACCTGCACCTCAACCTGTGAGGAGATCTACACGTGAAAGAAGACAACCAAATAGGTATGGATTTTCAGTACCTGATTCAACTTGTGCCTATGCTTTACTTACTAATACTGATGAACCTAGGACTGTGAAAGAAGCTATTAGTGTACCTGATTCAGATTCCTGGTTGGAAGCCATGCATAGTGAAATGACATCATTGGAGAAGAATGGAACCTGGGATCTGGTGCCCTTGCCTGAAGGAAGAAAACCTGTAGGCTGTAAGTGGGTATTTAAGAAGAAATATGGTCCAGATGGTAGTATTGAGAAGTACAAGGCAAGACTGGTTGCTAAGGGGTATTCCCAAAAGGAAGGTATTGATTATGGAGAAATCTTTTCTCCTGTAGCTAAGTTGACATCCATTAGATTTCTGTTGTCACTTGCAGCAGCATATGATTTTGAAATTGAGCAGATGGATGTGACAACAGCGTTTCTTCATGGAGACCTTGAAGAAGAAATTTATATGTCTCAGCCAGAGCATTTTGTAGAAAAAGGTAAAGAACATCTGGTATGCAAACTTAAAAAGTCTCTTTATGGTTTGAAACAGTCTCCCAGAATGTGGTATCAAAAGTTTGATACGTATGTTTTATCCTTGGGGTATGTGAGATCTAAATCTGATCATTGTGTCTATTATAAAACTGAAGGTGACCAGATTCTTATAATTGCACTATATGTGGATGACATGTTGTTCATTGGCAATGGTAAGGGGATGATCTCAGAATTAAAATCTCAGTTGTCCTTGAAATTTGAAATGAAAAATCTGGGGGCAGCAAAGTACATTCTGGGAATGGAGATCAAAAGGGACAGATCTAAGAGAAAAATTTGGCTCAGCCAGAGGAAGTATATTACCAATGTTCTTGATAAGTTTCATATGTCTGATTCTAAACAGTTAGTTGTTCCAGTTTTGCAGGGAACGAAATTATCTGTTGAAGATTGTCCAGAATCTTCAAATGAAATTGATGACATGAAGAGAGTACCTTATGCAAGTGCTGTTGGCAGTTTAATGTATGCAATGGTCTGTACAAGACCAGACATTGCCCAAGCAGTGGGAGTTTTGAGCCGATTTATGGCGAATCCAGGCAGATCACATTGGGATGTTGTGAAAAGAGTTATGAGGTATTTGAAGGGAACTTCTGACTATGCTATTTGTTATCATGGAAACTCAGAAGGGTCTAAGAGATCTATCAGTATTCAGGGATATGTTGATTCTGATTGGGCAGGGGACATTGACAGTCGGAGATCCACCAGTGGATACGTGTTCATGTTACATGGTGGTGCTATCAGTTGGATGAGCAAGCGACAGGCTGTAGTCGCTTTGTCCACAACAGAGGCAGAGTACATGGCAGCCACTCGTGCATGCCAAGAAGCTGTTTGGTTGAAAAGGTTGTGTTCTGATGTTGGTTTTAATGCAGGGCAAATACAAATTCATTGTGACAGTCAAAGTGCCATATGTTTGGCAAAGAATCCTACATTTCATGCTAGGACAAAACATATTGATGTCCAATATCACTTTGTTCGTGATATGGTGGAAGACAGGAAGGTAAAGCTGGAAAAAGTTGACACTTTGGAAAATGTTGCTGATGCCTTAACTAAACCAGTGAACACAGCCAAATTCAAATGGTGCTCAGATGAAATGGGTCTTCGGGCCCATAGTTCTCAATAATCGAATGAGGACTAAGAGGTAGCAGTAATGTCTTCGACAAGTGGGAGATTGAAGAGAACTTGTGTCTCAAATTACTACTTGAACCTCTTAGTTGAACCTATGTTTTGAACCTCTTTGTTGAACCTTTCTAGAGTTCATTTGGTAGGTTCAATGAATTTTTTAGTTCAACTGTTCCTTGGTTCATTGGTTTGAGGATATGCGATGTTGGTATCGCTGTGACGAAGCACTATCGGCAGGACCGTGTTGAAGACCATTGGCATCGGTGAGACAAGGGCCGTCGGAATAAGCATCGAAGGTTACGGTCGTCGGCAAGACAAGGCCTATCGGCCAACCTTTGTGGAGTTACTCCGACAGGAGTAGTCACTCCGACGAAGGTTACGGTCGTCGGCAAGACAAGGCCTATCGGCCAACCTTTGTGGAGTTACTCCGACAGGAGTAGTCACTCCGACGAAGGTTACGGTCGTCGGCAAGACAAGGCCTATCGGCCAACCTTTGTGGAGTTACTCCGACAGGAGTAGTCACTCCGACGAAGGTTACGGTCGTCGGCAAGACAAAGGCCTATCGGCCAAACACTGTAGAGTTACTCCGACAGGAGTAGTCACTCCGATGGCGTATGTCTATCGGCAAGAGAATATCCGTCGGCTAAAGGTGTTGGGCCGATGTACTGCGGACTGATGGAAGTCTTATTGGTATCGGTGAGACAAACCTCTGTCGGAGCGAGAGCTAGATCTTTTGCCGATGGAGAGTGTTATACCGATGGTAACCTTGGTGATCGGGGAGACAATGCTCATCGGTGGGAGGTGAAGTCTGAGGGCCGATGGGAGTTGTTATGTCGATGGGCTTGGGGGTTTGGTATTGTCGGCAACAGAATTGCTGACAATACTCTTTCGCCTGTTGGCGGTTATAAACTGCAAAGTCCTTTGCGACTTGGTACATGTGGGACTAAAACGCCTCACTGAAATGTGAACCGTTGCGACGGTTAGATGGCAGCGACGTGTGAGAAATTTGTTCTATCAGTTAGAGCAGAAGTCTGTTACGATTCTTGTTCTTGCAGATTGGAAATAGAATGATATGTCTACAGGTGTCGTTGGTATTATGATGATGAGACTTGAATAAAGGTTCGTTCTGTAAATGTACAGGGATGTGAACTGTGTATGATGTCGAGAATCAAACACCAGAGCAAGAAGCTGAGTTCTTTATTGTAACTGTATATCTTACTGTAATAAAGATTGTTTTCTTGTGGTGGTGGGTTTTTTACCCGTAAGGGTTTTCCCACGTAATTCTGTGTGTCTGTGTTCTAAATATTGTCTATTTTGGTCTCTCTTGTGTATTCATCTGTGTTATTGTAATTTAAAAGTGACTGGTCTACACTGTCCCCTGGGAATTAACATTAGGGAAGCTGTTTTCCGCACCTGTGCTTTCCTTACAGGGTCACCCCTAGAGACCCTAAAGACATAAGGGGTGATCCACGAAGGGAGATTTGCATAGGCGGTTTCAAGGTTGGAGAATGGTTTAGAAGGGTTGAAGATGGTTTTCGTAGTTTGAAATGAGGCATAAGATTTCCACAAAGTGGGTCACTCCTTTTAACAGGGTAGGTCGCCCTTGGAGACCACACTTTGGTGGCAAGGTCACCTGGGAGACCGTGAAGACAAAAGGGTTGACCCAGAAAAGAAGGCTTAGACATGTAAATTGAAGGTACAGAAATCTCTGAAAGGTCAATCGGAAGGTTGTAGAAGGATGAAATGATGAAAAATCCCCTTGGGAAAGTGAATTTTCTCTCTTGTGAAGTGGATTGGTCATGTTTTTAGGGCTAGAAAGTGATAGGAATGATTTGTCGAACATGGGTTAGGTGACTAGGAAAACAATGTGCAAGACCTTAGAAGGTTAGTTTAAAGATGAGGGAAACACAAACAAAGTGAAAAACCAATGAAAATGTGTCACCAAGAGTGAAGCTACTGAGAGGTTGTATATATTTCATGCTTACATGTACATGATTAGGACTATAGCTCATCCTTGAACTGCCATGTAGGCCTATGCATCTTTTTCATACTTACAGGACTGGGATCTCCTTCAACCAACAATCGCTTTAGTGGTCTCTTGTGATTACTTGCCAAGATTGAACTCTATCAAAGTTCCTTGGGCCTATACATTAAAAAATTTTAATTGAGGGGTTTGCTTTATTTCAAACCTCTTCTCTAGAGCCACTAAGAACTGGCTATCTTGGCTCAAATTTAAAGCTAAATACAAACTTGGCAATCAGGATTTTGAGTTCTTTCAAACCATTATGGAGTCTATGCATCCAAAACTATTGCATAAGGTTGGGATTAGATGCACTACACCTTGGTGGAAAGATTGGAAGTGGTATCTAAACACTCTTTCAGGAATTACAACGCCTTCTCGGGGTATTCTTGGCTTTCTTCTTACCTACACATGGTTCAAAAACTCAATATTAGGTGGAACCTCTAGTCCATTGATACTCAATGGTGTCACAAGTTTCAAATAGTTTGTTCTACCATTTTGGATTCCAAACTAGCTTAGTTTTCTTGGTGTCTCTTGTATCAAGGTCTTCCCATTAGATTTCAGCTTATCCATTTGGGTGTTTCCAACTTCCTCTATCCTTTCTATGGACATTTGAAATTCTCAAGCATCTCTTCTAGTTTTGTCCACAGGCCCAAGGTACATGGAGCTAAATACATAATTTCTTCAAGCCTTTCCAACCAAAGCTTTTTACCTAGCATATGATTCTTTTAGGTGCCTAGCCTAAGATGCTTGCAAGATTTATCCAAATTTGGCATGCCTTCAAAGTGGAAATCTAATGCAGTCAAGGTAGGAGGGTCCGGTGAGGGACTGTCCAACCTTGCAGCCTTAAACAACTAATAGCATGATTATTCAAAGATGCAACGGAAGTATATAGTTAATAACAAAAAGAAAGAAACATTCATAAGCATATGACAAGATATATCCTGGGAAAACCCTAAAACCCAGCCTTCAAAGCTCATTTTTCTTTATATTATGATCTCAAAACACATTACATATGCCTCTAGGGCTTTACAGATGCTAGGCCGCAGCCCATGGTTACAAAATATTTATACAATAACATTCTTCCGTGATTTACTTCTCAATTCTCTGCCCTGCAACTTCTTCCGGTCTCTGCTCTACTCTCTGCTTCTGTTCTACTACTTCTTTAGACTAAACAACTCATCTCCTTACTTCATATCTTTGCATACTTTATCATTTCATCACTACTGCTTTGTAACAAATCATTATCCTTCATTTATATCCTCTGCAAGCCTTCAAATCATTATCAAGTCGGCCTAATTGCAACGGCTAGTTATGAAATGTGTAGGCACAAATAGGTCGGACCCAAACATAAGGTATTGCTCCGTAGGTACATAGAACTTTGTGCAGATCTCCATGAAGGTTGTCCAAGTCCTAAACTTCCTTGAATGATGTTCCTTTTAGCTCCATAAGTCACGGATTTTCTCCGCAAACCAATTAGACTCTGCTGAACATTGTCAACTCTGTTCTATGAAAACAGTTAAAAATGGGTAATCTTATGATAGCGATATCTCTCTAGAATCAAACCCAAATGGTCTAAATTTTGGATATGTTGTAGATGATGATGTCTAGATGCTAAGTCCAGCGCCGCAACCTCTAATATGCAAATGCGGTAAAATGCGGTATTCTCCAAGGTCGCTCTCCTGGTACTCTGCAACTTCACTGTTAACTATCCCAATTGTATTTGAATGCTTCTGGATGCTCCTGCATCAAACTCTCGGGGTTAATTGAAAAGTGAGCCTCTTCACTTTGGTGTGTATTATGTCAAAATCAATGTTGTTTCCTTGAATAAGTTTGGCGGTATGTTCACAAGTACTTGCAACTGCCTCAAGGTTGGCGGTCTGATAAAGTCTTCTTCGCAAGCTGCCTCAGGTTCTTCATCTTGTCATGGTCTAGGTTTGGTGGTCTACTTGCAAGCCTTGCACTGCCTCAATGATCGGCAGTCTGAGCAAGTCTTCTTCGCAAGCTGCCTCAAGATCAATGTTTGCTTCAGTCAATTAAGAGTCAATCAATACATACAAGTATCCTCCAGAACAATCAATTACTCCTTTGATATAGTCAATACAATACTGAGTTCTTTCTGCAACACTATCTAATCCCTAATTCCAAATACAATTTCTTTTGTACACATCAAAATTTTATAGTTTCTTCTCTACATACACTGCTCTTTGTTTCTTTTACCATATTCACTTCAAATCGGTACACAAAATTTCTCTTTTAGTAGAATATCTTGTCATTTCTCCTTTCCCTGCAATATGAACTTTCTTTCCCTGCTATGCTTCACACTTGTCCTCACAAACTTTCTCTTGCACTGCTTCTTAGATGATTTCACACAAACTTTCTCTTGCACTGCCTTCTCTGTTCTATAGCACAACTCTCCTTAAGATCAATGCTTCACCGTCTTCTGGTTTCTCTGTTAAATCTAATGACTCAAAAGGTTCCTCTTCCTTTGCATAATCTACTTCTGCATCAACAGGCCCTTCTTCCTCTGCATAAACTATCTCTGCATCTTCAACTGCTCCTCTGGTAGTGTCCTCTTTTGACATTCATTGCTTGATTCTTTTCTCCTCCAAACTTGAAAACAGGTTCTTTTGAATGGTCTTCTATCAAATCTTCTCTCATCTCCTCTGTATCCTTCACTGTGATAAGAATTGTGACTCCTGTCATTTCTCCCTCTATAGTTTGAATTACTATCCTTGCTCTACTCCACATAAGGTCTTCTCTCTCTACATACATAACCTCTTTTCTCTCCAACACATGAATACTTCCATCTATACAACCTTCTGAATATACAAGTAACGTGTTTCCATTTTGATCCATCAATCCATCTATAATCCATCTGCATACAATCTGTCATAGACTTTCTTCTCATTTTATTCCAACACATCTTTTCAGAATGATTCCTTAATCCACAAAACTTACAAGGGTACAGATCCCAACACAATTCCTTTTCATGCCCATGTCTTTTACAATGAGAACAATACATACCTCTTCTTCCCTGATTTGATTTGTTTGAATTTGCAACAACATCCTTACCTCTGTCATATCCAAGGCCTTCACTTCTCGATCTGATTACTGGTTCAATAGGTTCTGTAATTCCTTACTGATGCTTTCCCAATCCTTGTCCTTCATATCCCATTCTCTGCATGATTTTGAAACCAATACCATCACCAACAACTGCAGGTTCAGTTACACTGTCATCTTCAATCTCATTTTCTAAAGAAGCTTCTGCATCATCACACAAATCATTAGTATCACAAGAAACATCACAAAGTTCAGGCTTAGATCTCAAACTTTATTCTCTTTTCTGCATGCTACAAGTGACTACTCTAGCTGATTAACATGTTCTTTCAATCCTGATATTTTACTCTTCTGTAAACTATTTTTCTTTTTTAGTTCTTCCAATTTTCCACCAAATCTTTGTTCCTCTTTTCCACATTTCCAAACAACTTGAATCCTTCTTCCAATTCTTCAAATCTCTTTTCAACATCCTCAAACAACTTCAGCTCTGCTTCTAATTATTCATGCCTTCTTTTTACATTTTTCAATTCTTCTTTAAGAGCATCATATTTGTCTTCTCCTAGTTCTTTTATTATTTCCATCAACTCTGAATTACACCTTTTGATTTCGCACAACTCTTCTTCTAGGATATCCTTTTCGCATATTATGTTTTCATTTTCTTTCTTCATCATTTTTCCAATCTTCCCCATTGAAATAAATCAGATAGACAACTTAATTTGAAAAGCTTACCCAAATCTTTCTTGCCTTGATCTTCTTAAGCGGTGACACTTGTTACTTCTAGGGTTTCGCACTTCCTTCAACACTGTCTTGCTTCCTAACAGAGTCGCAACCAGCTTTGATACCACTTAATGCAGTCAAGGTAGGAGGGTCCGGTGAGGGACTATCCAACCTTGCAGCCTTAAACAAATAACAACATGACTATTCAGAGATGCAACGGAAGTATATAGCTAATAACAGAAAGAAAGAAACATTCATAAGCATATGACACAAGATATATCCTGGGAAAATCCTAAAAGGGAAAAACCCAACCTTCAAAGCTCATTCCTCTTTATATTATGATCTCAAAACACATTACATATGCCTCTAGGGCTTTACAGATGCTAGGCCACAGCCCAGGGTTACAAAATATTCATACAATAACATTCTTCTGTGATTTACTTCTCAATTCTCTGCCCTGCAACTTCTTCCGGTCTCTACTCTTCTCTCTACTTCTATTCTGCTACTTCTTCAGACTAAACAACTCATATCCTTGCTTCATATCTTCGCATACTTCATCATTTTGTCACTGCTGCTTTGTAACAAATCATTATCCTTCATTTATATCCTCTGCAAGCCTTCAAATCATTATCAAGTCAGCCTAATTGCAACAGCTAGTTATGAAACATGTAGGCACATATAAGTCACACCTAAACATAAGGTATTGCTCTGCAGGTACATAAAACTTTGTGCAGATTTCCATGAAGGTCGGCCAAGTCCTAAACTTCCTTGAATGATGTTCCTTTTAGCTCCGCAAGTCATGGATTTGCTCCGCAAACCAATTAGACTCTGTTGAACATTGTTGGCTCTGTTCTGTGAAAACAGGTAAAAATAGATAATCTTCTAATAGTGATATCTCTATGAAATTGAACCCAAATGATCAAAATTTTGGATATGTTGTAGATGATGATGTCTAGATGCTAAGTCTAGCTCCACAGCCTCTAATATGCAAATGCGGTATTCTCCAAAGTCGCTCTCCCGGTACTCTGCAACTTCACTGTTAACTGTCCCAATTGTATTTGAATGCTTCCGGATGCTCTTGCATCAAAATCCTATTCATCATATGGAAAGATAGAAACACTGCTTTATTTTTAAGTTTTGTAGTAGATGATCATTTGTCTTTGTATACTAAAGCCATTATATGATGTAATGTTATGTTTCAAATCCAAAGTGCAAGTCAATAAAGTTTCTATGGAGGCTTCCCACTTGTAGACACTTATTGAGCACTAGGCCAATGCTCCTACTGTTTTTCATGTGTCGCCTTCTCTCGCTAAAAAGGATGCTTCTCCACATGCGTTTCGTCATGGTTGTAGCCACAATGCTCATGTCAGACGTAGTTGTCATGGGTCCCAATGAAACCCTCAATGTTGACATCATGGCCAATTCCCCCACCACGTGGACAATCTTCTATGTTTCAACATGACAGTGGCCTCCCTAGTTGGCATGACAATAGGAAGTTATCTTAGTTGGACCTTGCTATTTCACTTGTTCGCACAACTCTTATTAATCTGAAAGAAGAAAAAGACAATGAGTATACCATCACGGTTTGGGAGCCCATTCTTGATGACTAGGACTGGATGGCTGGGGCAAACCCCCTAACAATGATCGCCCTCTCCTCCAACTAGTGTAGCTCTTGTTGCTTAGCGATGTGTCTGCTTGTGTTTGTTTATGAGCTCCAACATAGACTTTTGGGGGTGTGATTCCATTCCACCCATATTTTAGGTGAATTGTGTATTATATTTTTATATTTTTTATATATAAGTGCACCATTCATCTAATAACCGAAAAAACAAAAACATACACATATACATATAAATTATAAAAGCATTATATTAATTTACCTTTTCTTATACATCAATTAATTTATTTTTTAAATCTCTTATTCAAAGTATCACAAATTTGTTTTGCGAAGCTATGTTAAAAAAGAAGGAAATGACAATAAATAAAGGGAATCACCAACTACAGACAACAAAGCATTAATGCCGAAATCCCCACTTTGAGATCCTCTAGTAACTTCTACTAAGCAAATACAACTAAAAACAAATGCCTAAAATCAACGGTTCTGGGTATCAACGGGGTAGCCTAATCAGCTACATCTTCACCGAGTTGTCCAAAAACACCCAAAAAAACAGTTGGACAAAATCATTTGCACCAAGGCATGTATTACCGATTGCCTTACTATTGCCCTATGTGTCACCATATGATTGGTTGTTTCTTTGATGTGGCATGTGAAATGTATTATTACACATGTATTGGTTCTTTTCATAGATTTAATTGCATGGCAGGTGGGCGGCTATTGGTACACGGGCTGCTACTGGGTCCTCTCCCCTAGATAGTCTACCTTGAAACTATTTTAACAAATCACTTGTCCAAGAACTATTGAAACTAAGCCAATCCAACCTCAAATTTGAGGTCAGTCCAAGGTAAAACCAAAAATGATTGATGAACCAGATTCTGCAAGTGTTTGGCTCAAAAAGATCTGTGTTAGAGCAATTTAGTCTTTTCTCAAAATTAAAGTGTAGATCAGCCCTAGGTAAAACCAAAAATGATTGATTAACCAGAATCTGCAAATGTCTGGCTCAAAAAGAGAATATTAGAGCAATTTAGTCTTTTCTCAAAATGTAAGTGTATGTACTATGTAGTGTTAAGCCTGGATCTGTTAGAAAATCCAATGTTCTTCAATGACTTCAGACACATAGATCTTAAACAGCATACATAAACACAATTTATGTTCGCAGATGATTTGGGCTTGCTTTGAACAGTTATTGAGTGGCACTTCTGCCAAACATGTTACAAGCTGAATTCATATAAAATTGTGCTCTCCAACTTTAATAACAAAACCAATAACTAAGTCATAAGCTCGGCTTGCCCACCCAGGGAACTCAGCTTACAACACTTAAAGTGCCTGTTAGACAAGGAGTAGCAGACAACCCACAAAGCTTTACAAAATCTTGGTAATCATAATTCAGCGGGGGCAAATTAAAAGAGCAGTAGCATAAAATAAATGAATTAGAATTTGCAGGCATTCCAGATTTTTTATGCAAGCAAAGAAGGGATTGATACCGAATTAATCTTCCATCAAAAAAGATGACAAAATGGAATGTACAGCGGAACTTATTAGATAATCTGAATTGTCAATTATATCCAATTGACAACATTCCATCCTTGCTGTCTGGAGATATATCATCTGAGGTCATGCCTAACTCCATAGGAATTTGTATTTAAAAAATTGGAGAAAAAAAGAAAAAGTTCGAAATCCTTCACTGTGGTGTTCATTATACCTGCAAGTGGAGATTTTGGAAAGACCAATTAAGAGGATGTCTCTATATTTATCTAGAATATCCCACTTACTTCATAATAACTTGCTTGCAAAAAATAAAATTCATGAATATTTAATGCTCGCTGAAAAGCAGGTATGCATAGTTGCAGCACTGAGACAATATATAATGACTCATAACATACAGAAGTTGGAATTTATCAAAGCCCAAAATTCTGAACACTCTTCTCATCTGTTTTTCTTAAGCCATTCTACAATGCCTTTCTCAGCCTCAGACATCTCCTCCTTCTTGTTTTGAAGGGTTCCTTCAACAAATTCGAAGTAATCTTTGTAGTTGCGCTTATAATAATCATCTAGCCTCTGCAATATGTCACAGAATGCGGGTCAGATGTAACAGGAGACATTCCATAATCGTTACCTTCCTCTGCCTCATCTTTCACTCTCTCTCAAACAGATGGGCACACACAAACACAAGAAAAAGGAAAAAAAGCAGATAGAATTTCTCACCTCCTTGTCATATTTAGCCTTGTTGGCTTTGGTCTTCTCTAAAAGCTCTGTTGTACATGCAAATTCAATGTCAGTCATTTCATTTTTTTTTTTGAAATTATAAAACATTGACACACATATATATTCATGGATTTGGAGGCCAACTAACCCATCTTGCTGTTATGAAGAAAATGTCCAACATATATTAAAGCTAAGAATCCCCATACTAATCCACTGGCTGTAGTCCTTTTGGCTTGTGCAGATAGGCACATTGACATTCATGAAAATTGGAGTTGGAGACCAGGAAGGGGCTCCACAAAGGCCAACACAATGGATGCAAGAACACTGGAATTAATTCTTATTGGGCCATATTGAACTGGATTAGGCACATCTACCTTCATGTGTACAGAGGTAGGGGGAGGTCCAATGGGACTGAATATGGCAATCACAATGGATGCAAGAGCATTGGAGTTAATATCTCTAGGCCCTCATAGACCCGGTTATGCACATACACATTCATGAGAAAGGGATAAGTGAAGTCTAAACGGGCTGGCAAACACCATCATAATGGGTGCAAAGACTTTGGAATTGATACCTATTCGACCATATTAGAACTAGAGAAGACACCATCTACATTTATAAGTTTGGAGGTAGAGGCAGGTCCAGAGATGGAAATCACAATGAGTGCAAGAACATAGGAACTAATCTCTTGGCCATATTAGACCTGGTATGCAAGTCTAGTCTCTTGAGATAGGGGAAGGGAAAGGTCTTATAGGGTGGACAAAGGCCACCGGATGGAAGCAAGGAAAATTCAAAGAGTTGAAAACTTTTTTAAAATCATAGAATGATTGGATTGATTTTGAGGGAAATAAGTAGACTTTGGTCTTAAGACATGCATGTTGTGGCCAATCCAATAACATTATGACATAATGTATATCTTAGATGATAAGTTGATAAATTGTGAAAAAGCTGCTAATTAGCAAGTGTGATTTCTTGAAGATTTTGTCAAAAACTTACTTAGCAAGAAAATAGACCATAAAAAATACCCTCCATGCAAGAACACCGTAACTATTAGCCCTAGGTTTATATGAATCTATGCTGCTAATTGCCATTCAAAACTAAACCTTCCAATAAGTTTAACATTCCTCAAGGTCATTTATTCCTGATTTTCCCATTTCAGAGCATGTAGACAGAAGCAGTGCTCGTACTGTACATCATATGGTGAACATTTAAAATAGGTTAATGTAATTCAAAACCATGACCACAGATTGGCAACTCCCACTCTCTATCCCCTACGCATAAACCCAATTGCCCTTGTGCTATACACAATTCACTGCAAACCATTCATCATATAAACCAAAAAAAAAATGAAATTTAAAAAAACACAAAGAATCATCCAAACTATAATAACAACAGTTATTTGTTCAAATTATGCACCCCAGTGTATAGAAGTAAAGTCACATTTTTGGGGGGGTATTTGAAAAAGAAAGACATTATGTATAAGAACTTACTCTGTATAAGCTCATTTCCTTTGGTGTTCACTGTTTCGGCTGCAGCAATGGTGGGGAAAAACGCCAAATTTAGTAGCAGTGCAGGAAATGTGGATGATAATAGAACATGTCTCCTCCTGAGGTTATTTAAGCATAGGGATGAGGATTTGCAAGCATAATTAACATGTGGGCTTCCTGCGATTATAGTTGGGTTGTAATAACCAGTGCTTCCATGGTTGATTCGAGGAATGGGAGTGGAAGAGGGTGTGAGAATAATTGAAGCAGCCATCGTGTGAAAAGGGAGTAAATATCTAAGATATCATTGTTAATATCATGGGGACTGAAAGGAGACAAATCTTTTGGGGGATATCCGAGCGTGAATTAGGACCTCTAGAGGTATTAAAAAGGAGGCGGCGAGGAGCAGTACTAAAGTAAATCTCTCCACTGGACTTAAATTGTGAGGCATTTTTTTTTTTTAATTATAAAATTTCAATCAGTTTTAGTAGTTATATTAAATTTAATAATACTTAATTGATAGATATTTGAAAACGAGGAAATAATCTTGGTAAAATATCTAACATAATCAATTAATTGATGTAATAATAAATTATTAATTTAGTTTTAAATATTTGAGATTTGAGATTGGATTGGGAAATAGATGATTAAGATGAATGTATCCTATGAAATATGGAATTATGTGTGAACCTCAATCAAGGTTTTAGGTATGACCTTCAACCTCATAAGCTAACCAAAAAAATGTGGTCATTAACTTAAAGTCTTCAAATTTTTGGTACCTACAAATGGAAGGCTTGGTGGTGTTGAAAAATACTATTAGAGCTTGTTACGCTAGGAATGGGAAGTCCACTAGCTTCCTAACTTGTGCCTTAGTTAAGCGTTGTTGATCGAGCCAACAATTTTGTAAAAAGTTGGAAGACACACCAAGCAGTGTATGCAACATATGACAATGATGTGGTACAATGACTGAAGTGCAATGAATGGAGTAACCTAGTGCAAGGATTAGGCTTTGGTATTTGTTGATACAAAAGTTGATGTAATCAAAATGACATGCAAAATAGAACTATGATAGAGGTGTGATTGTTGAGTGGTCCTTTTCAATGTGATAGTGGATAGTGGTGGATGATGATCGATCAATTTCTCCCCATGAATAATGACCTAGGAGTGATGCCCTTTTATACATGTCCTATGGGCACAATTTGAACTTTTTGGCATAGGAGTTGCTAAATAACAATTGATTGGAACTAAGTTGGCTTCAGACCAAAATTGATTTTAAATTTGGATAAAGTGGGTCAAGGCCGCACCTGTGGCCTTGAATTGGATCAAAGCTACAAGTGTAGTCTTGAACTGAGCAGAAGAAACAGTGATCTAAGAGTTGGTGTGTTCAAAGCACAAGTAAGATGATGTTTATAAGTGTTAATCTAAGTCAAGGGTCAATGGGAGTGCCAAATTGATCAAAATCATGTGCTCAAACTATGCGCCTAGGATGCCCACACAAAGTGGTGTAAAAAAAAGGGAAAAGTGCAAGGGACCTTTATGTTTTGCCCCCACTTTGGTGTACATGTGAAATTGCATGAGTAAGCATACCAAAGTAAAAAGACAAACACAAACACAATTGAAAGTAGAATAACTAGAGCAACCATCCAAAATCAACTTGTGAATTGCACATAAATTAAGAGTGTGATTAGTAATAATATGCCCCCTAATTTTATGTGTTACATAAAGGGGTGCATACAAATCAAGGAGAGGCGGGAGAGAGGGGGAGAGAGAAAGGGAGGATAAAAGAAAAGCATTACAACATGATAATCTAAGTATAGAAACTAAGTATGAAAAATCTAAGTAAAGACATGATAAAGGGAGTATCAAAAATCTTATTATAGATGTGTAATAAGGAAATTAGAGGAAAATAGAGATACGTGCCTGAGATACTTACATGTGTGTGACTACTATGGATATAAGGTGAAGAGGAGAGATGCATCCACTTTTGCCCCTAATTGGAACAATGATGAATGCATGTAACCTGTAAAAAGCCAACAACAACCTTGCCTCAAAGTGACAAGATCAAGTGAAAAGCATGGCAAAACATAAAATAGAACATGTAATAAGAAATAGAAATAAACTTATGTCAAAGGGAACCACAAGATGTATCACCTTAATTGTTTCCCCCCAATGAGGCCATCCTCTTTTTATATCATGATACTAAAGTGAAGTGTGACCCACATGTAGTGATGGCAATTTTGATGTAGTCTTTGGAGAGAACATGTTTTCTTGATTTTGAGTTGTATATTGAGATGTTTCTTTTGTAATATTAGCCTCAATTTGATTCTCATTATGTATCTTTGTAAGCATACCACCATATATTTCTCAATTGATGTGTACTTGTATGTATATATCTTGCCTTTCTCTTCACTATGTGTAAAATATGATGTGTTATATGCATATGAAATATTATCCACATAATGCTTAGTTGTCTTATCACTAGCCTTGGAAGAATCATCCTTATCATGATGAGGTGTAAAAGATAACCATCAATATCCTCAACTTGTATCACATGCTTATCAATAAGATCTTATTTACTATGCTTGAGTGAAATATATATACTTATATTATGTCCATGTACCTAATGATAGTCACTAAATTAATAAGCATTAGAATTCTTTGGCACATGTCTACATGTATTAGTAGGTTTGATGGGAGACAAATTGATAAGTTATTCTTATAAAAGTTGTTTCAATACCATGTGTGGAGGATCTCCCAATCTAGTAAACTTTCTTTTATTCCTTACTTGTGTTTGAATGATGTGTTTAGGATAAATGACATTAACCTTATACTCATGTTATTTCTCATATTGGATGATAGGATAGTCATATGGAGCCACATGATAGCCACTCAATGTTGAAAGATTAGTATTACCCCACATTCACTCATTAAGGCTAAAAGTGAAATGTTCCATGAAAGCATATACAAGATCCATGAATGAAGTAAAAGAAGCGTATTATGAATTAGACCATAATAAAGCTTCATCAATTAGAGTTCTCTAAATGTTGCATTAGAAACATATCATCATCAACATGTCTATGATATATGAAGAAAATGTTTTTAACATACAAATATGCACCTCTGTGTTAACCATTTTTATAACCATTAAAAGAATCAATCAACGAATCTCTAATAACATGAGCACTATAAAGCATTATAGGATTCAAAACTTCATGAGATATAAAATTTTTTGAAACATGTGTGTAACTTGCATGTACTAGAGAAAGTAAAGCATCATTATAAAGAAAACAAGCATCATGAAGGTCCTAATTAGATAAATCAACAAGAGACAAGGAGGAAATATAATCATCATTAGTTTCAAAAACATCATCACTTGAATCATAAACTCTATATGTATCCATAGAAAATAGGGTTAAAACACTAGATGTAAATACCATAGGTTCACAAATAATGTGTGTTGGGAACATGAACTACACTATCATCACACAATAAAATATCATTAACATCAATAATTCCATCATGAAGAATACAATCATCAACAACATTGTGAGAAGATAAAGAACTATTAATAAGCTCCTCACTAAATACATCATAAATAGACCACATACCAAAAGATATAGAAGAACTATCATTAGTAGTAGAAGGAATGCAATCATCATAAAGCACACTAGGATATTCATTATAGATGGGTGGTCCTATAGAGAAGATATCACAAGGAGGTGCATCAAGAGGACAAACATCATCAAATACATTAATATCCCTAAGCTCTTCACAAGATAAAAGATCAAAAGCACCTAAACCTAGGGATATAGGACTATAATAGGATGTAGAAGAATGTCTTCACTGAGAATAACAACATCATGACAAGTCAATAGAGCAACATCATCATCATATAAAATAGCCTCCCTAGATGTAGCATGTGTATATAAAAATATCATAAAGGTAGGGAAAATGTAGTGAAAGGAGCAGAAAAGTCATCCATAATGAAGATATAGTAAAGCAATGGTAAAACTCTAGATTTAAATTAATGTAAATTAAAGATCTATAATGAAAGATGAAAGCAATTAGAAAATATCATATTTGAAACAACAAAATGGAAGAAAAACCCTAAGGCAAAACCCTAGAGGGTGTAAGATCAAACGAGTTCACCAATTTACATAGGAAATAAAACAACACTTCATAAATATCTAGATGTTAATAAATTAATTATACAATAAATTTAATAATTAGCCTAGATATTAGAGATTTGCATATAGAAATGTGTACTCGTTGAGTTTGAAATGATAATGAAACAACAAAAGTAAATGTGTACCTTAACGCCTAAGAAGAGGGGATTAAAAACATTATGATAGAAGATGAGTACTTGGAATCTAAAACCAAGTTTGAGACAAACAAAGTAAAATAATTTTTCTTAGTGAATTTTGAAACTGTGTCAACATGGGTCAATATTGCACCTACAACCTTGATCCCATAGCTACGATTCTAACTTGATATATAGTATTGAAATTTTGTCTTGAGATTGAACTTGTAATCCTCTAAACTTATATACTTACAATAAAAAATCATCTAATGCATGTAGTTGAAATTAGAAACTTGGTGGTGTTGAGGAACATTTTTGGAACTTGTTATACATGGTATGGGAGGCACCTAACTCCCCACCTCTTGCCTTAGTCAATCTTTGTTTTCAATAATTTTGATAAAGTTGGAACCCAAAAATAAATGAATGTAAATGTTGTAGTTATTATTATGATAACTTGAGACTTGAACAAAGTTTAAAGGGTTATATAATGACCTGTTGCAAGAACTAGAATTTTAGAACTTGTTAATAAAAATTCAAAGGCAATCAAAATAATTGATTTAGAATAGTGCTATGACAAGGGTAAGAATGATTTCTAAGTGACATGTAAGCTAGTAGTGAGTGATCCAAAGGATTAGGGTGATATTGGATAATAAGTGATAATTGAAATGACCTAAGAGTGATGTCCTTTTATACATGTCCTAGGTGCAAAATTTTAAAGTTTTGAAGTAGGAGTTGACACATAACAACTAGTTAGAATTGATTTAGCCTAGGCTCGAGATTAAATTTGGATTTTGGAAAGGTTAATCCTACACATGCAGTTTTGAACCTAATAATAGAAATGATATTTTGGGATTTGTAAACATTATAAGAAGATATTTTTGTTTATGAGATTCAATTCAACTTTTGGATTAGTGGGAGTGTTGACAGGCTATCGTGAGGTCCTAACACTTTAGTTGAAAAATATCAGTTTATCGACCGGGGTAGTGTCCGAGGCTGTATGCAATAGGGAGTATTTTTTGGATATCTCATTTAGAAACAATTTTCTAATTCCTTTGAAAGACTTAAATAGCATATTAAACTAAACATCAGTTATATCATATCCTAGAAAGCATTCGAACTCTATACTAGAAAGCATACAAATTCTACACTAGAAAGTAGATAAACCCTAAACTAGAAAGCATACAAATTCTACACTAGAAATTCATACATGCAACTTTACTCTGATCTTGAATGGTGACAAATTCTATACTGCACAAACATTCTAACTTTCATCTATCAGTAAACAGCAGTTTTAAACTAAAGCAGATGCTCTGGAAATATTTAAACAAATAGAGCTCTAGAACTTAACGCCTTAAACAACACACCCTGTAGGTTCACAACATAATACTAAACATAAATAACTTGAGCTGAAACAAAACATCCACAGAAACTGAAATACTTATCTACTCTACAATCCTGCGAGTGACCAGCTCTTGGGAGAAATTTGTCTTTAACTCATATCACATTTAATCATTTCCACAACAACATGGTAACTCCATTCAGATCTTTATATCTCAAAAGAAAATACTCAGAACAACACTATTTGCATTCATAGAAAAATTGCAGTACATAGCTCTGATTATTTTTAAAAACCAAAATATTACTTTTCATCCATCCATAGTATGATATATATATATATATATATATATATATATATATATATATATATATATATCCGTGTTTTGAGAAACCAACTAAAATTGAACTATTTTTGAACTCCTAAATTTTAGATGGCGGTAAAATACCATTTGAAAAAGTCTTATAACAGAAACATAGAATCTTTAACTACTTATGTCTTTAAAACCTATAAAAGGCTCTGAGTGGAGCCATAATGTCTTGGATAACCAACAGGAATAAACAGAACTAAAAAGAGTCTTCAATCAATGCACGCCTAAAATTTCTAGCGCCCTCAACTTCCAACACACTTGACCTCAGCTGCATGAAGTCCACTTCTCCCATAGGCCATGCATTAACCCTGCATAATTACCCAATTCTACATACCATTATATCAACATTTAAGAGCTAATTTCAATCAATTTAGGAAATAAAGATTTGTAAAACATTTTATTAAAAATAGATAAATATTGCTTATAAAAACAAACAAATTGGCAAGGCTAGGGGATTGGGCAATGCAAAAAGGGTTATTTGTTTCATCAAAGAAATGAGGTTGTTTATACCTCATCATCCTCTCCTTCCTAACCTTGAGCAGGTCCTCCTGCTCTCTGACGAATCCTTTGTCTTTCTGCATCTCTTTTCATGTTTAACTCATCAAACTTTGAACTAAGTTCATATATTTCATCTGCCTCCTCATCAATATGTTCAAGGACTTTTAGAAAGTCTTTGTGCAGTTTGATTCTCATTAGCCAGGGATATAAGTCTCTAGGTTCATGTTCTGTAACCACTAAGACTACAGGGGGCTACTGTAAAAGTAGTGGAGACCTGTAACGCATCCCTATCCACTTAGTTTTGAGCTGTTGTAGAATCTCTGTCAATGCCTCAGCTCTTTTGTACGACCATCTAAGGTTGGTAGGGGAAATCATTTCTCTCCTTTTCAAATACATAGGTAGAGGGGTATATCTTTCTTTGCAGGCACTCCAAGCTCTGTCGATCAATGGTGGTCCATTAACCTTGAAGTCTTCAAAACATATCCTAATACTTTCATTGTATTTCTCTTTCATATGTTCATAACTCTTAATTCTTCGAAATTGGGCTTTAAAAGCAAAAGGTTTCTGATTAGGATATCTCATTTGTAATCCCATAGTCCTCTCTGCATGGAGATATTCCCTAGTCATGTCCTGCCACTGAATCTAATTTTGCATGTTTGACATAAATGCCCTTAATTGAACTTCCCCCACAAAAAGATTGATGAAGAAATCATTATGTTTTTCAAGAAATGGATTATGAATGAAAAACTCACATAACAATTTTTTCTGCATAGGAGATGCTTCTTTAAATGCTTCTAGGAACCACTAATCATTTAGGTCATGTGGCAAGTTGCAAGAGATTCTTAAGAGCTTCCATCTCAATAGCTTCTCATTAAGGAACATGGAATACAATCTGGATGGTTTCCTACAGGCCAGTAATAGTTCTCCAATTTTACATGCATCCATTTTAGCCTGATACAATCTATCATAAGATTACTTTAACAATACCATTTCTTTCTTAAGTCTAGCATTTTCAGCCCTAAATTGTCTTAGGAAATAGCATTGCTCCATCCAGTTGGTCAACATGGGAGAAATATGGACTTGAAACCATTCCAATTAGTTGGATTAGTTTGAACCTCCTTTGACTCCATAGTTGGTCTAACATTGACTTCCTGTAAATCCTGTTCCAATTCAACAGTTCTACTCACAGCTTTATTTAGCTCCAATTTTTGTTTTTCCTACTCCTCTACAAATGTTTTTAGGCACTGTTCCAAATTGAAGGTTGAATTCTTAATTTGTCTATTTTTTTCAGATAGACTAGTCAAACAATGCTTATCTTTTTCTTCAATTTGTTGCAATTGGGATCGCAGTTCTCGTTCTAGAAGCTCTATATGTTTCTTTATCTCCTATTGTTGTCTGTTTAACTGTTCCTCATTTAGTTGTATTTTATTTTTCAACTGCATAATTTTTGCTTTTAATTCCTCTATTTCAGGTGTCATATACTCATTTTTGTTATCCTCTGCATCTATGGAAGGGGGGGAATAAAAATTTATGTTTCACTACCGGACATATGCCCTTCATTAATGGCTTCTAATAGACCTTGTTCGATGTCGCCAATATTATTTAAAGGAGACAATTGTCTCACCTCAAGCACTGTATCAATTCCCTGAATGTCTACTGGCTACCGTGATGAAGGAATTATTTCTTCAACCTCATATTCATGACCCTCCTCTTCTTCAATTAGGACATAATTGGGCATTTGTTCACTAGTTTCCTCTTGTCTTTTCTCTCCTATTTCTTTTTGTTCTTCCCTAGATAGGTCAGTTCCTTGTCCAGATTCAGGGGGTTTACTGCTTTCCACGGTTTGGGTTACATTTACATATGTCTGAGATACATTCTCATTTGGCTAGGTTACTTTTTCACAAGGCTGCCTTTCTTGCCTCTTTTTCTTGGGAACAGGGGGAAATTCATAGGCTACGGCATAGCTAGATTTAGCGGCCAGCCATTTTCTCCTTCTTGGAGGAGGAGGTTTTTGCAGTTTCATTTTGGGCCTCTTATCCTTTTTATGGGGCTAAATATATTCCTCCTCTGAATCTACTAAATCCACATTTTCTCATTTTTCTAGGGTCTCAGGCACATTACGTGGTTAAGGCCTTCCTTTAGGGTCTAAGAGGTTTACTGGATTTTCTGGCACCTCGCTGCTAGGAGCTTGTCTGTCACCTTGAGGCACAGGGGAGAGTTCTCTCACATTTTGGGTTGCCATACCAAATGCCTCACCTTCCTCAAATTATCTCGAGGGTTCAGGGTTCTCAAATTTCTGTAGGAACTTCTGCCATTTTGCATCTAGTTTTCTTTTCTTATGGAAATGATATTTGCAAATTAAATGAACAAGACCATGATGTTTCAAAGGCCCAGACCCTATCTTGAACGGATCTATCATACTAACAAGGGAATCATGGAGGAAGGCAGGAATGTTAACCCTTAATTCAGGGTTTTCCAAGCCATGGCACAGATGAATGAGTAGCCGAAAGGGAGGACCAACTACAATGGTGCATTGCCCTTCACATGTGAATTACTTAATTGTAATGTCCCTTATAAGAAGATTTTTTATTTTAACCTTGCACACAAGAATGACTTCTTCAAGGAAACATTAGTAATAAATAATATCAATAAATCATATTAGAATATCCAAATTAGGGTTAGTAACCACATAATCAATCTCATCATAAATCAATAATTCAAGTATTCATTTCCCTAATTCAATTCTTAATCATTCTTTTGAGCCTCATGATATACTTAGGGTGGTCATACTTTGTGTTAATCCTATCCCTTTATGGACCCTTGTGGAGATGGGGTATAGATATAGGGCGCATGTTGATAACATTTGGCCCAAAGGCTTCGCCACACGCCTAGTGGTTCCTGACCATTTGGCTCAAGTTGGCTTCGCCACACGCCCGATGGTTCCTGACCAAACTTGAGTAAAGCCCATCTCTACTTGTTATAGGCCCAAAGGCTTCGTCACACGCCCGACGGTTCCTCACCATTAGCTTCACCACACGCCCAATGGTTCCTCACTAAACTTGAGGGTCACCTACCAAAAGAGACTTATCATAAACTACCGCTCTTCCCTAGACCAACCCATACTCTCACCGGGTGGTTGATAGATTAACATTATAATTTGAGACACTTAGACCCTAGAATATCATGAGCTCATTCTTTAAGACCTTGCTTTCATAATCTCATGGATCCTTATGGATCTTAGTCCTATAATGATGGAGTCTCTATGCATTTATAATCATGTTAAATTCATAGATGTTTAGGCTATCTATATCATGTTAGTTATTTGCTCCACCTTAACTATAACATGCTATCATATCATCTATATGTTCACTTTATCTTAGACAGTGCTATTTATATCATGCAACTCCTTTTATTATTCATGTATGGGTATGAGATTTCATTATAGTATTGAAAATGCATAATTGACTAAGGGGCAGGTTATACCTTACCTCTGCTATAATTTACCTCTAAATATTGCTGATCTAATCTTCTTTCTGAGTTCTTCTTACTATTGCAGATCTCTTTTTGAAGACTGTTGAAAACACTTTCTTCAATGCCTTAATGCTGCTCCAAATTATTGTTAGAAATGAAAGCAACACTACTTCAATGGAAATCTGATTCAAGATAAATTTCAGCAATCTTTAACTATGTGTTATTAATGGAGATTGTAACACAGAAACAAAACTATGCTTCACATAAATGCAAAATTAGAAATATGAACACATAACACAATGTTTAACGTGGAGAAAACCCTTTTGGGTAAAAAACTCCACACAGGAAAGAGGCCCAATATTTGTATTAATCTGAAAATGATTTACAATACAACAACACTTCAACTCTCTCCACCAATCTTCAATCTAACAGCATTCCGACAGCACCTAAGTACCTAAAATCTATATTGCAGCAACTAATACATGGAAAATACTTATAGAAACATTTTCTAACTCATCTTAGGCATTCATCTTCTCTCTCCTAAGATTCTCCAACATGTAAACATTAATTACCATCTTACAAGCATCTTACACTTGTCCAAAAATAGCCATGCAAAGGTTGGGGGTCCAAGACTAAATCTGGTCTTTTACAGCATCTTATGACGCGTCATAACTGTCATAGATTCCACAAAAGAGTATCTTTCCAAGATAGGAACCTTGGGCTAAATATAGCAAATATACAACTAACATATTCATCATATGCGTCATAGAATCACAGAATCTTATGACAACTTGCAGCTGTCATAGATTCACTCACCAAACATTATGACAATTGTCATATATGCCAAAAATAGTATATTCCTCAAGGGAGCATGCCTATCCTCATTTACTATGAGTTTTTACATTTTCCAATAGTAAATGTCACTCTATAACTGTCGTCGGTAACTCTAAAATTACAACTATCAATGAGACTACCTCATTCCCTTATGGGTAATTACAAATAACAAATAATAAATGGAATAAAATGCAATATTGGAGTTTACAAGGTTATTGGCACCTTATTCCAAAATTCTCCCACTTGACATTATACATTGTAAATCAACCCATAGGAAAACAAATGAAATAATCAAGCATTAGAAACAAGGCCCATGGCCTCTCTGCACCACACAAACTTCTCTGTGCTCACAGGCTTGGTCAAAGAATCTGCAACATTCTCTTGAGTGTCTATCTTCTTTAGATCAATCTCTCCATTTGCAATCAACTCTTGAACAAAGTGATACTGAACATCAACATGCTTAGTCCGAGCATGATACATGGGATTCTTGGCCAAACAGATAGCACTCTGGCTATCACAACCAATCTGAATGATCCTGCAATCAAAACCAATACCTGTACACAATCTCCTCAACCAAACTACCTCCTTAGAGACATGAGTAGCAGCCATATACTCTGCTTCTGTAGTGGACAAAGAAATGGTGGGATGCCTCTTACTCATCCAACTCACTGCACCTCCAAACAAAGTAAACACATAGCCACTAGTGGACCTTCAACTATCCAAGTCACCTGCCCAATCTGCATCAACAAAACCCTGTATGTCCAAAGATTTATCAGCACTATCAGTACCAGAATAAACCAAATAATGATCAGGATTACCTGCAAGATATTTAAACACCCTCTTCGCATAGTTCCAATGTTGTCTACCAGGGTTAGACATAAATCTACTCAAAACTCCCACTACTTGGGCAATATCTAGTCTAGTGCAAACCATTGCATACATCAAACTCCCTACAACACTAGCATATGGCACATTAGACATATCCTCAAGATCATCCTCATTCTTTGGACACATATCTAATGAAAGCTTAGTACCAATGGGTAAAGGAACTCTAACTGGGTTACAGTCCTAACTAAACCTCTGCACAATAGTATTCACATACTCACTTTGTGAGAATCAAAGCTTTCTGTTAACTCTATCCCTCCTAATCTCCATTCGCAAAATATACCTTACATCACCAAGATCCTTCATCTCAAATGCACCTGAAAGTTGGGCTTTAAGCTCACTGACCATACTCTTAGTATTACTGAAAAATGACATGTCATCAACATACAAAACAATAACCAGTATAGAATCATCAACACAATGAATGTAAACAAAATGATCCTCCTCGCTTCTAACAAAACCCAATTTCAAAAGAAATGAATCAAACTTTTGATACCATATTCTGGGGGACTATTTCAAACCATATAGAGACCTCTTTAACCTGCAAACCCAATGTTCTTTTCCTTTTATCTCAAAACCTGTAGGTTGTTGCATATAAATTTCTTCTTCAAGATATCCATGCAAGAACGCAGTCTTAACATCCATTTGCTCAATCTCCCAATCATAAGCTGCAGCAATGGATAAGAGAAATCTAATAGAAGTCAATTTAGCAACAAGAGAGAATATCTCACCAAAATCAACTCCCTCTCTCTGGGAGTAGCCCTTGGCTACCAGTCTAGCCTTGTACTTCTCCAATGACCCATCTGCTCCAAACTTCTTCTTGAAGACCCACTTACAACATATGGCCTTTCTTCCTTTGGGCAAACAAACAAGATCCCAGGTATTACAAGAGTCTAAAGCCATCATCTCCTCCTGCATGGCTAGCTGCCAAGACTCACTATCATCTGCAGAAATAGCTTCCCTGTAGGATCTAGGTTCATCGTTAGTACTCAATAAAGCATATACACAACAAAAATCTGGTGGGCTATACCTGTCAACTGGATTTCGTTGTCTTGTGGATCTCCTCGATAGTGGAGTAAGAGACTCTACTCATTCTTCTGCATGATCATCTGCAACAACTTCTTCTGTAACTACAGACTCTTCTTCATCAGAACTACTCGAATCTTCTTCTTCTTCTTCACCCCCCAATCCATCATTCTATTCTTCTTGAGGTGCATCTGGCTGCTCTAACTCAAAGTGCACTCTCTTTACCTTTCATCTTTTTCTTTTGGCTGCTCAGGTTCAGAAATACCTCTAAGTTCCCTAAAAATTACATCTCTAGAAAAGATAATCTTGTGGGTTAGTGGATTCCAAAGCTTATAACCTTTTACATTATCACCATATCCAATGAATGTACATTTTTTAGCCTTTGGATCCAACTTAGATCGCTTTTCCTTAGGCACATGAACAAAAGCCTCACAGTCAAAAACCCTTAAATGTGAAACAGAAGGTTTCTTACCTGTCCACACTTCATAAGTGTCGAATCAAGAGCCTTACAAGGAGATCTGTTTATCAAGTAGCAAGCAGTACACACAGCCTCTGCCCAAAAGCATTTATCCAACTGTGCATCACTAAGCATACTTCTGGCCATTTCCATAATTGTTCGGTTCATCCTTTCTACAACACCATTCTGTTGTGGTGTATACAGAGTTGTCTTTTGTCTGATTATACATGCATGCTTGCAAAACTCATCAAATTCCTTGGAGCAATATTCCCCTCCATTGTCAGATCTTAATATTTTTATCTTTAAACCTGATTGGTTCTCTACTAAGACTTTAATTCCTTAAACTTAGTGAAAACTTTAGATTTATGTTTCATGAAATAAATCCATGTAAATCTGGATACATCATCAATGAAGGTGACAAAATAACGAGATTTTCCAATAGATTCATTATCCACGGGTCCAAACACATTCGTATGAATAATTTCTAATTTCTCTTTTACTCTATTGCTTCCTAAAGGAAATGATTTTCTATTTTGTTTACCAAACACACAATGCTCACAGAAATCAAAGTGCTCATCAGAATAGGAGAAACCATCCAAGAAATTTTTGTTCTTAATAGTTTTTAGTACATTATTGCTTGTGTGGCCCAATCTACGATGCCACAACATACATGTATTTTTAGCAATGGTCTCAGATACATAGGAGGCATTACAAACTATAGTGGCTTCAAGCTTAAACAAGTTCCTGATTCTCTTCCCTTTCGCTACCACCAAGTTCCCTCTCACCAATCTGTAGCCATGCTTGTCAAATGTCACAAGCATTCCCAAATCATTCAACTTCGAAACTAAAATTAGATTTCTAGCTAATCCAAGAACATGCAAAACACCAAGGAGGGTTTTAACCCTCCCATCACTGAAACACAACAATACCTTTCCTTTCCCGACAATCAGATATGTAGAGTTGTCACCAAGGTAGATATTACATCCATCATATTCTTCATATGTGGAGAACCATTCCTTATGAGGGGTCATATGAAATGAGCATCCTGAGTCAACCAACCAGTGATCATTAAAAACAAGATTACATGTAAAAAGTAAAACTTCTTCACCTGCATTTGAGGACTTATCCGAAGCACTCTCCCACTGTTTCTTGGGGTTTCTGCACTCCTTCACATGTCCCCTTTTACCACAGTTCCAACACTTAACTCTGTTCTTTTTACCAGGAGTCTTAGACCGGCCCTTGGACTTGTCCTTAGCCCCTTTTTGATCTCCTTTAGGTCCCCTTTCCTTAGACCTTCCCTTGACACTGAGAGCATCCCCTGAACTATCTAAACTCTTCTTCCTCAATTCCTGTGACAGTAGCACTGAAACAAGAGCATCCAACTTCGGGTCCGCGAGGTTAGCAGTGATAGCAAGGATAACATTCTCCCAAGACTCAGGTAAAGAACAAAGAAGTAAGATACATTTATCTTCCTCACTAACCTCAACATCTACTGAATCAAGCTAACTCACTAACAAATTAAAAGAATTTAAATGCTCTGCAACTGATTCACCTTCTCGCATTTTTATGGAAAACAATTTTCTTTTTAAATAAAGTTTATTTACCATACTCTTGGCTTGATAGATCTCACCCAACCATTTCCACGACTTGTATGTAGTCTCTTCCTTTGCGACATTCAACAGGACAGAGTCTGAAAGACACAACCGGATGGTTCCCTGTGCCTTCTTATCTAGTCTATCCCACTCATCTTGAGAGACATCATCAGGTTTCTTCTCTTTTTGGACAGCCAACCATTGGTTTCTTTCTTCTAACAAATCTTCCATTTCCAGCTTCCACAACTCATACCCTATTCCGTTGAACTTCTCAATGTCCAAACGAGAGGTTGATGCTATGGTGGATGCAGCCATAATAACAACACAAAATCTGCAAAACAAACACAACCAAATCTCCCACTATAGCTACAGCTTCCACACTACCACCCAAGAGTCAAAGTTGGCCAGGCTCTAATACCAAATGTTAGAAATGAAAGCAACACTACTTCAATGGAAATTTGATTGAAGATAAATTTCAACAATCTTTAACTGTGTGTTATTAATGGAGATTGTAACACAGAAACAAAACTATGCTTCACAGAAATGCAAAATTAGAAATATGAACACATAACACAATGTTTAACGTAGAGAAAACCCTTTCAGGTAAAACACTCCACACAGGAAAGAGGCCCAATGTTTGTAATAATGTGAAAATGATTTACAATACAACAACACTTCAACTCTCTCCACCACTCTTCAATCTGACAGCATTCTGGCAGCACCTAAGTACCTAAAATATGTATTGTAGCAACTAATACATGGAAAATACTTATAGAAACATTTTATAACTCATCTTAGGCACTCACCTTCTCTCTCCTAAGATTCTCCAACCTGTAAACATTAATTACCATCTTACAAGCATCTTACACTTGTCCAAAAACAACCATGCAAAGGTTGGGGGCCCAAGACTAAATCTGGCCTCTTACAGCATCTTATGACACGTCATAACCATCATAGATTCCACAAAAGAGTATCTTTCCAAGCTAGGAACCTTGGGCTAAATATAGCAAATATACAACTAACATATCCGTCATATGTGCCATAGAATCACAGAATCTTATGACAACTTGCAGCTGTCATAGATTCACTCACCAAACATTATGATAGTTGTTATACATGCCAAAAATAGTATATTCCTCAAGGGAGCATGCCTATCCTCATTTACTATGAGTTTTTACATTTGCCAACAGTAAATGTCACTCCGTAACTACCGCCAGTAACTCTGAAATTACAACTATCAATGAGACTACCTCATTCCCTTATGGGTAATTACAAATAACAAATAATAAATGGAATAAAATATAATATTGGAATTTATTAGTTTAATGGCACCTTATTCCAATAATTATTTCTTATCTACCTTCTCTTTTATCTTTTCTTCCTCATCGATCTATTCTTTCCTCTATATATTTCTACCTTCCCTATATATTATGTTGATTCCTGATTCTTTAACATTGTAATCTGTACTTATCTTAATAGAACTCCTATCTTGTGTGCTTCGAAAGTGATCAGATGAGGGCAAATTATTATAAATTGGATGATATGCTGGTCTAATTTGTATATTCAATTGATAATTGAAATGCTTATCTTATTCTCTCTTGTGCCGACCCCATTCTTCCATAATATATTCCATCATAAACTGATCGCATCCTTTTCCATGATGAGGAGGTGTTCCAATGAGATGAGATTGTCGATGTTGTATATTTATGGTTTTTCCCCCCTTCAATGATGGAATATACCTATTGATATATCTTTGAAATGAGATGAGATTGTTGATGTTGTATATTTATGGTTTTTTCCCCCTTCAATGATGGAATATACCTATTGATATATCTTTGAAAATATCCATTTCCTTCATTCATTGCCTCCTTTCAAGAAGACGTGACTTTCTTCCATGTAATGAACAGTGATTACTTATTATTATGTATCTCCCTTATTTAAATAACATCAATCACTTTTCAATGGCTAGCGTCATTGGGGAAAACCTTTTAATTAGTTCACTTAAGTCTATTAATATGATTGCCCATCTATGGGCTTTCTTTTGGTCCCCTGAGTTAAGAGGATATCCTCTTTTAATTTATAATATAACTTATATAAATTTATATTTATTATAATAATATGATAACATTTAATTATTAATATATATAATTATGTATATATTATTTTGATATTTATATTTATCAATATTTATATCTCTTTTAATAATATTTATATTTATAATATCTTATATTATATTAATAATAATAATACCTTTATTCTATTAATATATATATAAATAATATAATATCTTTAAATATATTTAAATTAATATTTATTTATGTTTATTTAATATAATAATATATATCACTTGAATATATATTATGATTTATTTATATTTATATATGAGGCTAATTTATGAACGTATTCAATTTTTCATATATATAATCAATCCAATTGTAAATATGGGGACATGACATTAATAATCCATGCAACTGTTGTTCACCATGGTTCTACAATAGACATTCTATAGAATCCTTTGTTTTGCCCTCAGGTGTTTACAACTAGTAATGGGTGAGGTTCCCCTTCCTGTGCAAAAAGTTCTATCATTTTCTGATAGGAAATGTTTGTGGTTTCTGACAAATTAACACCTTCATTCCCAATACCAGATAATTTAGAGATAATTCGGAGACTCAACTTGAATTTCTTCCCGTGCACAATTGACTAGTCGTCTACAAAGTTCTCGGCAAATTCCTTGACCAGCTACGCATGGTGTCCCTCAAATTTCTTCATAAATTCCAGCCATCCCACCCTCTGAAATAGCTCTAAAATATTCCCCAATGCCAGCAATTTATCTAGTGAAGCTCGCTCAGACTTGCATTTGGCTCCTCCCATTCTATTTCTTACTGATAATATTGCTCAATGACTACTGAAATATTGTAGCACCCAAAATGATAAAACTACTCAAGCAACTGATAGGTAAATTAAAGAAAATGCAGGATTTGAGGTCACTTGTACTTCGGCAATGTTGATAAGACAAGAATTGATTTAGGGTACTTGGCTTCTCAGTAGTTAATTATGACATTGCATGGGATAGAGTGAACAAGCCGCCACCTTCTCTAATGAAGAAACAGTTCACACATTTGCCAAATTTGAAAAAGAAAAAGGGTTCGTGGTAATTTATCTATTTTTATTCACGATAAATCATCTATTTAAAATAAAAGATGTATGTACTTTCCGTTCCGTTATTGATTTGAAAGTCACTTGTTTTTGTTGACCTAATAGCATCCTAAGTGGCAGTACCATTGGATTTGGACAGAATGAATTTATTATGACATGATAATGGGGTGGCTGAATTTATCATGTTGACAAGTCACCATGATAACACTATTTATTATGGTAGGGAATGACAAACTCATGATGGCTTAACATGGTGTATTGCGGGGGTGACAATGGTGTGTTTTAAGAATGTAGGAACACTTACACAGAAGGAAATCATAAATTCACAATGGTGGAGGAAGATATCGAAGGAATAGATATGTAGGATATGAACAAAATTCTGGAGCATCATCACAAGATGCAGTCGAGCTGAAGGAACAAAGTTCCAGGGCATCACTGAAAGATGCATCCAGAATGCAGGAACAAAGTTCCGAAGCATCACTGAAAGATGCAGCCATAATGCAGGAACAAGGTTTCGGAGTACCGCTGAAAGATGCAACCAGAATGCAGGAACAAAGTTCCGAAGCATTGTTGAAAGATGCAGCTGGAATGTGGGAACAAAGTTTCAGAGCATCGCTGAAAGATGCAGCCGGAATGTAGGAACAAGGTTCCAGAGCATCACTGAAAGATGCAGCCAGAATGCAGGAACAAAGTTCTGGAGCATCGCTGAACGATGCATCTAGAATGTAGGAACAAAGTTCTGGAGCATCGCTGAAAGATGCAGCCGGAATGTAGGAACAAGGTTCTAGAGCATCGCTGAAAGACGTAGCTAGAATGCAGGAACAAAGTTCCAGAGCATCAATGAAAGATGCAGCCAGAATGTAGGAACAAAGTTCTGGAGCATCACTGAAAGATGCAGCTAGAATGCAAGAACAAAGTTTCAGAGCATCGCTGAAAGATGCAGTCGAAATGCAGGAACAAGGTTCTGAAGGATCGCTAAAAGATGCAACCAGAATGCAGGAACAAGGTTCCAAAGCATCGTTGAAAGATGTAGCTAAAATGCATGAACAAAGTTCCAGAGCATCACTAAAAGATGCAGCTAGAATGTAGGAACATGACAAGGGTATGGATCTATTCAGACAACAAGTTTTGGAGCATCACCAGGAGATACGTCAGAATTTGTAGCACTTCTTCATAGATGAAACCCTGCAAAATAGTGATGAAATTTAGGCAAGTATAAAGATGAATATATGAATTAATGTTTCCTAAATTCTCATACACACATGCATTTTTTACTCATCATATTGTTTCTGTTGAAGTAGAATCAACACATTGAGTTTCTCTTTGCATTTCCACTAGTCGAGTAAACTCCTCTTTGTTGACAGGTTTATGGTAGATCTTGAGTCGATGTCCGTTGACTAAGAGAGTTCGAGAATCACCATCAATGGATTTGAGTTGTACTGCTCCGTTTGGGAATACCTCAGAAATCTCATATGGACCCAGCCAATGAGTTCTGAGTTGGCCTTTCTAGTCTTTATATCAAGAATCAAACAACAACGCCCAATCTCCCTCATGGAATTCTCTTTTCTTGATGTGTTTATCATGCCAGGCCTTTTGTTGTTGTTGAACTAGCTCAGTTTGATGAATAGGTTCTAAGCGGAGTTCATCTAGTTCACTAAGCTATAAGACTCTCTCTACTTGAGCCCGATCAAGGTCTAAATCTAACTCCATTGTTGTTCTCAGAGTTTGAAGTTCAAATTAGATGGGCAGAAGAGGTTTCTTTCCAAAGACCAATTCATAAGGAGTAAGACTAGTGGTGGATTTCCAAGTTGTGTTGTAATCCCAAACAACTTCAGGCAATTTTCTGGCCTAGTCCTTTTTGCCTAATGAAACTATTTTTGTCAGGATATTTTCGAGCTCCCTATTAGTGACTTCTACTTGACCATTTTCTTGTGGGTGATAGGGTGACGACTTTGTATGGCTTACCTAGAAATGATCAGTAAAAGCTAACAAAACCTTAGACATAAATTGAGCTCCTTAGTATGTGACAATTGACTTAGGGGCTCCAAATCTGAGAAAAATCTTGTTATACAGAAAGTCTGCAACCTGTTCTTCTCTAGCAACTTTTAAAGCTTGGATTTTTGCCCATTTGGTAAGATAGTCCATACAAACCAGAATATATTCTTTTCCTTGCAAAGGGGGGTCTATAGGACCGATGAAATCCAATCCACCTGTGGCTGTAGAGGCATTTCGTTGGATGTCATAGGTCTTCCCACTCGCTGGCATTCATCACAACGACGAACATAGTTCTTCACATCCTTGTACATAGAGGGCCAATAGTATCATGCACCTAAGATTTTATGGGAAGTCCTCTTGGCAGAGTAGCGTCCACCAGATGGATCATCATGTCAAGCTCTGAGGATGTTGTATGTTTCATCTAGTCTGACACAACTTCACAAGACCAAGTCAGGCCCATATCTGAATAACACACCATTAATCCATTTGAAGTGAGCACTTTCCCAAATGAGGTATTTCTTTTGTTTTGATGTAAAGTCCAGGGGAAGCTCAGAGGTGGCTAAGTAATTGGCAATGTCTACAAACCAGGGTGTTTTAATGGAGACATTGAATAAATTTTCATCAGGAAATTCATCCTGTACATGAGTACAATCTCCATTATCTTGTTTTATGTAGGATAGAAAATCTGCAACTACATTGAATTTCCCAGGCTTATCCATTGTGGTCACATTGAATTCTTGGAGAAGTAATAACCATCTGATTATTCTCCCATTCACTGAGGGTTTGTTCATCAAGTATTTGATAGCTGAATGGTATGTGAACACAATCACTTTGTATCCTGTGATGTAATGTCAGAATTTGTTTATTGCATGAACTATTGCTAGAAATTCCTTCTCTGTGGTGGTGTAATTCCATTCAGTGGGGCTCAAGTTTTTGCTGATGAAATATATCGCGTACTTTCCTCCATTCTCATCTTCTTGATCTAATACTGCTCCAATAGCATCATTGGAAGCATCAGCATAAATATGGAAGGGAAGTTTCTAGTTAGGTCCCTGTAGGGATGGAGCTGAGACAAGCTTTCCTTTAATAATGTCAAAGGATATTTGACATTCTTTTGTTCAGACAAAATCCACGTCTTTCTGCAGAAGAGAGAACATGGGAGTTGCAATCTTACCAAAGTTTTCTATGAACCTCCGGTAATAACCAACATGTCCTAAGAAACTTCTAATATTGGTTTAATTCTTTGGGGTTTCCATTTGTTGTATTACTTCAATCTTCTTAGGGTCAACCTTTATCCCTTGCTCTGAGATATGATGTCCCAGCACTATACCTTGTTCTACCATTATTAGACACTTCTCATGGCTTAGAGACAGTTGATGATCTTCACATCATTGCAATACTCTATCCAAGTTTTTGAGGCCTTCATCAAAAGTGGAACCATAGACTGTGAAGTCATCCATATAGACTTCTACACAATTGTTTACAAGTTCAGCAAAGATAGCCAGAACGACTCTTTTGAATGTGGTAGGAGCATTACACAGCCCAAAGGGAAGAACTCGATATGCGAATGTTCCCCAAGGACAGGTGAAAGTAGTTTTGTCCTGGTCCTCCCCTGCCACTTGTATTTGGTTATATCCAGTAAACCCATCCAAAAATGAAAAATACTTCCTTCCTGCTAGATTATCCAAAACTTGACCTATGAAGGGTAGTGGGAAATAATCTCTGTAGGTTGCTTTGTTGAGTTCTAGGTAGTCAACACACACTCTCCATTTCCTATTTTTCTTTGGCACTACTACCAAGGGTGAAACCCATTTGCTGTCTGAGATAAGATAAATAAATCCTACTTGGAAAAGTTTCTCAATTCCGGTTTTGACAATATCTTTGAGAGCAGGATCGAGTCTTCGTTGTGGCTGACGAACTGGTCTAACGTCTTCAGTATAGATGTGGTGGGTACAAACACTTGGGTGAATTCCTCTCATGTTTGTATAGTCCCAAGCAAAAGCTTTGGACCTATTCATCAAAACATCAAACAATTTGAGCTCATCTGATTCTGTCAACCAGCTATTGATATTTAAAGTTTTTCCTGGTAATAACATGATAGTCTTAGTCCCAGGGTGATTGGAGGTGATAGTGTGAACTTCTTTTGTTAAAATGTTGAGAGGACAACTATGTGGTATAATTCTATGGAGTCTGGCAATATTTTTGAAGAAGTGATCTATTTTCAGAATGATATTCGCCAGGGGACAAGGTAGAGTTGTGAAGTTGGTATAATCATGTTCCTTGTCGTCAATGTGGATTGGATGTCCCAAAATTTCTTCCACATCAATCTATTCATCACCTGAGTCTAAGGAAAGGTCTTGGATGTTTTCTAATTCATCTTCTAATTCTTCACCGTGTTGTTTAATAACTACCATAGCAAGTGAAGCTAAATTCTCTTGTTTGTCGGATTCATTTGATTCATCAACCCAAACTTGGCTATGCTCCGCAGGTTGAGAGGGGGGATATAGACTTAAATGTTTGCTATTGGGACCATGTGAAATGATCATTCCTCCTACTCTATAGTCAATCTTGGCTACAACTGTAGCTAACCATGGCCTACCTAGTATTACTGAGTAACTGTCCTTGGGTGTGACAGACTGGAGAATTTGGAAGTCTACTAGATATTCCCAATCGTCAACCTTGACAGGGACATTTTCTAAGACACCTTTGGGGATGGATATGGACTAATTTTCCATTTGTAATATGGTAGTTGTGGGACGTAAATCAGTGAGTCCAAGTTTTTCCATAACATCCACTGTCATAAAGTTAATGGCTACTCCCAAGTCCACCAATGCATTAGGTATTGCTACCTCATTAATTGTTATTGTTATGAGTGGACTACCTGGGTCGCCATATTTTGGGGTTAAGGTTTTTTCAGCCAGGAGGTCAACTAGATATCCATTGATGTGTATCATATTAATCTGTTTCAGTTTCCTTCCTGGTATTTTAATGCACAACTATTTAACTAGCTGGTTCAGTTCAGGAATTTTTTTAATTGCCTGTAACAAGGGAATCTCGATATGGAGTCGTTTAATTTCTTGCATCAAAGTAGTTTCGTTAGATAATGATACTTCTGGACGGTTCCTCAGAACAGTTGCTTCGAGACGTTCCAGAAAGGGTGCCTGAGTTTTCTTTCTTAGCATAGGATCTTTTTCTAAAGTAATTGATGGTCGCTTGGCGACTTCTTGAGACGGTTCTATGGTAGGTGGTGGAGTTACTCGAAATTGTGTTGGGGATAATTCCTCCTGATTGTTCTTGAGGTCACGCTCTATAGGTACAAGAAGAGTCTCTAGTTCTATGTTAAGTTCCTTGTTTGGGTCTTCTGTGACTTCAACAATGGTAGGTTGATTAAGTGTTTTTACTGACCTTAGTTGAAGGTTTCCACAATAGATAGCATTAACCCCTGCCATGTTATCCTGATCAACAGTATATACTGGGGCATTTTGATGTGTGTTCTTGGGATTAGGAACAGGTTGTGCCGATAATGGTGGTTGATTAACTTGTTCATTTTGAGGAGGATTCTGGGGAGCCGTAAGGAGGTTCTGTTGCAAATTTGACATTTGTCTTGGACCATTATAGAATTGATTTGGTGGTTGGGTCCATTGTAGAGGTTGATTGTGAGGGTGCCATTGTTGATTTGGCCATTAGGGATTTCACCAAGCTTGGTTCGTCCATTCAGGTGGTCCCCAAGGTGGGTAACATCCCCAACCAGGTGGTGCTAAAGGCCAAGGAGCTATTCACTGTGTATTCTTCCAATTGTTTGGAGGTCGCCATGTAGGGTTGGAGTTTTGACCATAGGAGAAATTTCCTCCAGGTCTTTGACCCACAAAATTTATTTCCTCCTCAGTGTGAGGGTCATTTTTTAGAATTCTTGATTGCATTCAAGATCTCACATTGATCAGTGGCATGACTCTTTTCACAAATTTGGCAATTGTCATCCTTATCCAAAGGGCATTCTCTTAATAGATTCTTGTTTTGACACCTAGGGCAATATATAGATAAAGTATCAGGATTACGTGTTTTGGCTTGTATTCCATCCAAAGTAGTGTTCAACTGAACAAGAATGTCAGTCTTCAAATTTGCTATTTCCTCTCGCAGTTTACCTATTTCATTTGAACTCCTTAAAAGGCTAGATTTTGGAATCCCTCCTCAAGTATAGGAAAGATTTTGGCATAAATCAGAGATATCACCAAGTTCAAGTTGGGACACATCTCCCTTTCCCATTAAATATAAGCTTCTCCTAGCATCTTCATCAAGTCCTTTTAGAAATATGGTCTTTAGAATTTCTAGACTTATGGCTTCTTCACCACGTCGTTTGGTTAGAAAGATAAACCTATCAAGGTAATCTTCCAAGCTCTCATCTTATTTTTGTCTTAGTTTGAACAATTCCTATTTCCTACCACTAACTCTGCAATAACTCTGGTATTTGTCTAAAAAGGTAGTTTCCATTTCATCCCATGTAGTTATTGACCCAGAAACTAGTCCCATGAACCAACGCATTGTAGCTTCTCTCAAAGTGGAGGGAAAGAGTTTAAGTTTCTGGTTATCGTTCTTGTAGTCGTATGTTTGACACAAGACTTTAACTCGAAGAGGAACTGGTCAGGATCTTTAGAGGAAAGTCCCCTAAAAGTTGGTAAAATGGATGGTGAAATGTTTTTCATTGGTGTATCGTCATCTTCGTTGAGAGTAATAGGGTAGGTGAAGGTTTGTGTTGCCGGTCTTCTCAGAATATCACCATCTCCGTGGTTTGCTCTCCAATTGAGAGGGTCATTATGGTGATTATTAGCCATAATGACAAAAGGAATGTTCTCCTCCTTGAAGACTAGGTTAGTTGGCTGAATGACCACCTCCTCAAAGATTTGGTTAGCTGGTAGAACTTCTAGGGTATTTTGGGAGGTCTCACTTGTTGATCCTTCTCAATCAATTCGTAACTTAGTTCTTTAGCTGAGACTTCTTCCTCCCTATTTATGGTTGGAACTACTGCTGGGGGGTTTTGGTATAAATCTTCTGTGTGGGCCTCGTTTCCTGACCATGCAGAGAGGTTTGGTGACAATTTTTGGGTGTTTACTACAAGAGGTTTCCAAGCATTTGTTGTAAGTATGGGTCTAACCGGTGTTGTCATTGATGTCAACATACTCATGTTGCATTAATGAGAAGAATTGGATGAGCTGTGTGCTGAGAATAGTGAGAAAATTAGTCTCAATCAGGAACAGTGATGACAACAAGGTAAAAGTCCAAGATAGGTTGAGGATCAGAGGATGCAGTTTAAAGGGTTTGTAGATATAAGTCTTGAGATGCTCCGGTCAAGTTTTCAGAGGTCGGCATGAAGTTCTGAAGAAGTTATGGTCGCTCAAGTAGAACCGATTCTGGCAAGTGTTCAGAGGTGACAGAGTGTCACAAACAGGTCCGATGAGATCGAGAAATTCATTATCCCATTCTACGGATTTGAGGGAGTGTTGAGGACGTCCCTGTGAAGTATCAACTAGATTGGTTTGTGGGTTGAAGGTTTGGAAGAGCCTATTCCTTTGTGACAGTGACGACAGACTGTGTTCTTGAAGCTCTGGATGAAGGAGAGAAGAATTCCAGTAGGCTGATGAAGTGCGGATGTTCTTGGTGATTCAGGGGAGGTTATGATGATCATTGGATCATGTCCAGTTCATGTTTGTGGTCTGTATTAAAGTTAGAGTTTGCATTTGAAGAATAACCACCGGATATTGGTGTTCTTCTTGAGACTGGCCGACCGGATGTATTACATGTCTTGCAGATATTCTTGTAGGTGTTTACCGACTTAGATGATTGTTCCTAAGTCGATGCCTTGTATAAATAAGGGATTGTAAAGTCATTTTGGAGTGTGTCTTGTGGAGATGAGCGAGTGGTAGCGAAAAAGAGTGTGAAAGACAAAACAGAAGTACTAAGCTTAATGGAACTGATTCAAGCATGGTGAAGATGCTATTCTCCAGTTCATGTATGTGATACTTATTTCTTTGTAGACAGTGTGTCTCTTGTAGGCAGTGAGCCTCTTGTGAGCAGTGTGCTCGGGCAGTGAGCCCTAATTGGCATGTGCCATTTTGTTCTTTCTATTCTTCTAACAGAGAATACATTCTTGGGTTAATCACCCCGTGGTTTTTCCCTTAACCGGGTTTTCCACGTCAAAATCTTGGTGTCTCATGTGTTGATGAGTTTCTGCTTTTGATTTGAATGCATTGTTTAATATACTGCTAATCACTAAGAGGATTTAAGTGTGTAAATTGGAGAAAGTTTTGCACAACTGATTCACCCCCCTCTCAGTTGTGTGCCCTAAGTCTAACAATTGGTATCAGAGCCAAGTTCCTCTAAAAGAGCTTAACCACTTGAGGAGATCCATGATGTCGTCTTACAAGAAGGATAGTCTGAAGTTTGATGGAACCAACTTTGCTCTTTGGAAAGTTTGCATGAAATGTCACTTGCAGTGTATGGGAATGGCATACTAGTCCATGGTTACAAAAGCATATGTACCTCCATAGGGTGGTCCGACAACCCTAAATGAAATCACATATGCTGAAAATAATCTGCGGACCAAAGAGGCTCTTCTAAGCGCATTATCTAACTCAGAGCTCTCAAATGTTATTGACCTACCATCTGCTTTTGAGATTTGGAATAAACTAGAACTTTTGCATGAAGGAGACCAGTATGTTAAATGTGCAAGGTTATAGAGTCTAAAAGGGAAATTTGAAAAACTAAAGATGAGAGATGATGAAAATATTACTATTTTTATGCCAAGAGTAAATGAGCTGGTTTGTGGAATTAGAAATGCTGGTGGAGTCTTGGATGAAAATGAGATTGTTGGCAAAATTCTCAGATCCCTTCCTGCCTCTTACAAAATCAAGGTTGCTACCATTGATGAATTAAGAGCCCATACAACTGTCACAAGAGACCAATTGGCTGGCAAATTGGCTGCATTTGAAATGACCGAGTTTGGAGATGATCCCCCCAAGACTAAATCTGCATTCAAAGCCAGTGCCTCTGTGAAAGGTAAACAAAGATTTGATCCGGGAGAGAACTCATCAAGTAAACTGTCATGGTATGAAAAGGCAAGAAAAGACCTGGAAGAAGAAGAAGTAGAAACTGCTCAACTTGAAGCCCTCATTGCAAAGAGACTGCCAAGAGGATCCGGTAAGTATGAAGGAAAATTGCCTTTTAAGTGTTTTAACTGCAATAAGATTGGTCATTTTGCCTCAAGATGTCCGGAAAGATTTTCAAAGCCAAATCCTAACAGATCAAGGTTCCAAAAGAATTGTTACTATGTTCATGAAGAAGATGATAATGGAGGAGTAATAGATGATGAATCAAAGACAGGAAACAAATCCGAAAGTGAATGGGTGTTTATTGCCATCAAGGAAGAAGAACCAATATCCTCTGTATCTATCAATCATAAAGTTGTAGAAAGAGCTCTGGCTGCCCAAGTTAAAGAAAAGGATGATTAGGTCATTGACAGTGGTTGCTCTCACCACATGACAGGTGACAAATTTAAGTTCATAAATTTGGAAAGGTATGAAGGAGGAGTGGTGAAGTTTGGTGATAATTCTGCTGGTAGAATCAGAGGAAGAGGAACTATTTATTTTGATGGGAGAAACAAAACTGGTAATGTACTGTATGTTGAAGGTTTGAAGCACAATCTTCTCAGTGTTGGACAGTTGGTGGACAAAGGCTATGATCTCCGATTCAAGGATGGAAAATACAAAATCTTTGAAAGTTTCGAAACAGAGATTGCATTCGGTGCTCAAACTAAAGGTAATATCTTCCACTTGGTTGGTACTGGTAAAAGCTATTTATTTCTTCAAGTTGATCAGAGTTGGTTATGGCATAGAAGGATGTGTCATGTGAATTTTGATAATATCATCAAGATAAGCAATACTCAGGCTGTAAGAGATCTTCCAAAATTGGTGAAACCTACTAACAGCTTGTGCAAGGAATGTCAGTTGGGTAAGCTGAGTCACATTCAAAAGCAAGGAACTGTCTTCTACCGGATTATTGGACTTAGTTCACACTCATCTTTGTGGTCCGGCAAGAACAGGAGTATTCAAGGTGATAGATACTTCATGCTGCTAATAGATGACTATTCCCGGATGATGTAGGAACTTTTCTGAAAGAGAAATCAAAAGCTTTTGAGAAATTCAAAATATTCAAGGCTATGGTAGAGAATGAAACCGGATTGAAGTTGAAATGTCTGAGGTCTGATAAAGGTGGAGAATTCACATCCGGTGAGTTCATAGAGTTCTGTGAGAAACATGGAATAAAGAGACAGTTGTCAGCTCCTAGGACTCCACAGTAGAATGAAGTAGTGGAGAGAAAGAATCGGACCATCCAGGAAGCATCTAGGACCATGATGATGGAAGCAAATGTTCCTCAGATCTATTGGAGAGAAGCTGTCAGCACTGCAATCTATACTCTTAATCGAGTTCAAATCAGAAGCAACACCGGTAAGACCCCTTATGAACTCTGGTTTGGCATTACTCCTACTGTAAGATATTTTAGAGTCTTTGGTAGCAAATGTTACATCAAAAGAGATGAAGATCTAGGCAAGTTTGATGCTAGAAGTGATGAAGGAATATTCTTGGGTTACTCTACTCAAAGCAAAGCATACCGGTGTTATAACAAGAGACTAAGAAAGATGATAGAAAGTCCAAATGTGAAGGTGGATGAGGGAATAGAGAAACCCTCAAGGTTTATGAATATGATGAAGATGATCAGAATGGTGTTCTGGTTTAAGGCATTCAATCCTCTTCTGAAAGTCAGATTCAGACCGATCTGGTAAATCAGGACGAAGAGATAGGTCTGAATGAGCCTGATCAAGAAGCAGAAGTGCAAGAAACTCCCAAAGTTCCAAGGTATGTAAGACTGAACCACTCTAAAGATCAATTCATAGGTAACAAAAGCAAAGGTGTGCAAACTAGAAGGAAAATTGCTTAAAATTTAGATGAATATTGTCTGATTTCAAAGATTGAACCTAAGACAATAAATGAAGCCTGCAATGATGAAAACTGGACCAAAGCAATGGAGGGAGAGTTGATGCAAATTGAAAAAAATCACACTTGGGATCTTGTTCCCAGACCTAGAAACAAGAATGTGATTGGAACCAAATGGGTCTTCCGGAACAAACTAAATGAAGTTGGTGAAGTAATCAGAAATAAAGCTATATTGGTCTGCAAGGGCTACTCTCAAATAGAAGGAATTGATTTTGAAGAAACTTTTGCTTTGATGGCAAGAATTGAAGCAGTCAGATTATTTCTTGCATTTGCTGCCTTCAAGGATTTCAAGGTGTATCAGATGGATGTCAAATCTGCCTTCTTGAATGGTGACTTAGAAGAAGAAGTGTACATTGAACAACCAGATGGATTTCAATTATCTGAGCATGGTGATATGGTCTGCAAGTTGAAGAAGGCACTGTATGGACTAAAGCAAGCCACAAGAGCCTGGTATGAAAGACTGGACAAACATCTTTTGAAAATTGGTTTCAACAAAGGTACTGCTGACAGTAACTTATATTTCAAGATTGATCATGAAAACATCTTGATTGTTGAAGTATTTGTTGATGATATCATCTTTGGAGGAAGAGACAGTATGTGTAAAACCTTTGCAAATCAAATGAAAAGTGAGTTTGAGATGTCAATGCTTGGCGAAATGAATTTCTTCTTGGGTCTGCAAATTACTCAAACAAAGAAAGGAATCTTTATTTCTCAGACCAAATATGTGAAAGAATTGTTGAGGAAATTTGGAATAGAAGATTCAAAGCCAATGAATACTCCCATGGCAACTGGATGTAAGTTGAGTAAAGATGATGACTCCCCTAAGATAGATCAGACAAAGTACAGATCAATGATTGGAGGATTATTGTATCTCACTCAAACTAGACCAGATATAATGCAGGCTATTGGTCTTGTTGCGAGATTCCAGGCTGATCCCAGAGAATCTCATGTCATGGCAATCAAAAAGATTTTTAGGTATCTAAAAGGAACAATTGAGTATGGGTTGTGGTATCCTAGAGATCATGATTTCTCTCTTCATGCATATACAGATGCAGATTGGGCAGGAGATGTGGATGACAGGAAGAGTACCAGTGGTGGAGTATTCTTTTTGGAAAAAAGATTGGTTTATTGGCTAAGCAAGAAACAAGAGGCAATATCTCTGTCTACAACTAAAGCAGAATATATTGCAGCAGCAGGTAGTTGCACTCAAGTTTTGTGGATGAAGCAGATGCTAAGAGATATTAAAGTAGAATATGAGGAGCCTATCACAATTTTCTGTGATAATTCAAGTGCAATAAATATTTCTAATAATCCGATGTTACATTCTAAGACTAACAATATATCTATCAAGTTTCACTTTCTGAGAGAGCAAGTGAACAAGGATGAAGTCAGACTGGAGTATGTGTCCTCCAAGGATCAGATTGCAGATATCTTTACTAAACCTCTTCCCAAGGACTCTTTTGAGTATCTCAGGGAGAAGTTAGGGGTTATTGCCCCTTCGGTGATGAACTAGGATGCACTGATGTGCATTAGTCCAGTGGATATCACAGTCACATCTTGTGATCCAGATTGATGATGGGACGCTGCTACTCAGGGGGAGCAGCAGGTATGATTCTAAAGTAATGGAGTTGCAAGTATGAGCCCTTTGCCATTGATGTCAAAGGGGGAGAAAAGACCTATGAAAAACAAGTGGTTGATGATCAAAGGGGGAGCAGTAAAGGAAGAGAAGACATGTGAAAAGTTGTTGTTGATAGGGGGAGCTGTGATAGTAAGGAGAAGTTCTTGTCTTGATAGTTTTTCACATCATATGTTGCCATCAATGACAAAGGGGGAGATTGTTGCAAGTATGGGTCTAATCGGTGTTGTCATTGATGTCAACATACTCATGTTGCATTAATGAGAAGAATTGGATGAGCTGTGTGCTGAGGATAGTGAGAAAATTAGTCTCAATCAGGAACAGTGATGACAACAAGGTAAAAGTCCAAGATAGGTTGAGGATCAGAGGATGCAATTTAAAGGGTTTGTAGATATAAGTCTTGAGATGCTCCAGTCAAGTTTTCAGAGGTCCGCATGAAGTTCTGAAGAAGTTATGGTCGCTCAAGTAGAACCAGTTCTGGCAAGTGTTCAGAGGTGACAGAGTGTCACAGATAGGTCCGGTGAGATCCAAAAATTCATTATCCCATTCTGCGGATTTGAGGGAGTGTTGAGGATGTCCCTGTGAAGTATCAATTAGATTGGCTCATGGGTTGAAGGTCTGGAAGAGCCTATTCCTTTGTGACAGTGACGACAGACTGTGTTCTTGAAGCTCCGGATGAAGGAGAGAAGAATTCCAGTAGGCTGATGAAGTGCGGATGTTCTTGGTGATTCAAGGAAGGTTATGATGATCATTGGATCATATCCAGTTCATGTTGGTGGTCCGCATTAAAGTTAGAGTTTGCATTTGAAGAATAACCACCGGATATTGGTGTTCTTAAGACTGGCCAACCGGATGTATTACACGTCTTGCGGATGTTCTTGTAGGTGTTTGCCAACTTAGATGATTGTTCCTAAGTCGATGCCTTGTATAAATAAGGGATTGTGAAGTCATTTTGGAGTGTGTCTTGTGGAGATGAGCGAGTGGTAGCGAAAAAGAGAGCGAAAGATAGAGCAGAAGTACTGAGCTTAATGGAACTGATTCAAGCATGGTGAAGATGCTATTCTCCAGTTCATGTATGTGATACTTATTTCTTTGTAGACAGTGTGTCTCTTGTAGGCAGTGAGCCTCTTGTGAGCAGTGTGCTCGGGCAGTGAGCCCTAATTGGCACGTGCCATTTTGTTCTTTCTATTCTTCTAACAGAGAATACATTCTTGGGTTAATCACCCCATGGTTTTCCCTTCACCAGGTTTTCCACGTCAAAATCTTGGTGTCTCATGTGTTGATGAGTTTCTACTTTTGATTTGAATGCATTGTTTAATATAATGTTAATCACTAAGAGGATTTAAGTGTGTAAATTGGAGAAAGTTTTGCACAACTGATTCACCCCCCCTCTCAGTTGTGTGCCCTAAGTCTAACATCATTTCCCTAATAACACTTAGAAAAGAATCACGTGTCCCCGACAACGACGCCAAAAAGTGACAGTCTATCGTGAGGTCCTAACACTTTAGTTGAAAAATATCAGTTTATCGACCGGGGTAGTGTCCGAGGCTATATGCAATAGGGAGTATTGTTTGGATATCTCATTTAGAAACAATTTTCTAATTCCTTTGAAAGACTTAAATAACATATTAAACTAAACATCAGTTATATCCTATCCTAGAGAGCATTCAAACTCTATACTAGAAAGCATAGAAATTCTACACTAGAAAGCAAATAAACCCTATACTATAAAGCATACAAATTCTACACTAGAAAGCAGATAAACCCTATACTAGAATGCATACAAATTCTACACTAGAAATTCATACATGCAACTTTACTGTGATCTTGAATGGTGACAAATTCTATACTACACAAACATTCTAACTTTCATCTATTAGTAAACAACAATTTTAAACTAAAGCAGATGCTCCAAAAATATTTAAACAAACAGAGCTTTAGAACTTAACACCTTAAACAACACACCCTGCAGGTTCACAACAGAATACTAAACATAAAATAACTTGAGCTGAAACAAAACATCCACAGAAACTGAAATACTTATCTACTCTACAATCCTGCGAGTGGCCAGCTCTTGGGAGAAATTTGTCTTTAACTCAGATCACATTCAATCATTTCCACAGCAACATGGTAACTCCATTCAGATCTTTATATCTCAAAAGAAAATACTCAGAACAACACTATTTGCATTCATGGAAAAATTGCAATACATAGCTCTAATTATGTTTAAAAACCAAAAGATTACTTTTCATCCATCCATAGTATGATATATATATATATATCCATGTTTTGAGCAACCAACTAAAACTAAACTATTTTTGAACTCCTAAATTCCAAATGGCGGTAAAATGCCATTTGAAAAAGTCTTATAACAGAAAAATAGAATCTTTAACTACTGATGTCTTTAAAACCTATAAAAGGCTCTGAGTGGAGCCATAATGTCTTGGATAACCAACAGCAATAAACAGAACTAAAAAGAGTCTTCAATCAATGCACGCCTAAAATTTCTAGCGCCCTCAACTTCTGGCGCACTTGACCTCAGCTGCATGAAGTCCAGTTCTCCCGTAGGCCATGCATTAACCCTGCACAATTACCCAACTCTAAATACCATTATATCAACATTTAAGAGCTAATTTCGATCAATTTAGGAAATAAAGATTTGTACAACATTTTATTAAAAATAGATAAATATTGCTTATAAAACAAACAAATTGGCAAGGCTAGGGGATTGGGCAATGCAAAAAAGGGTTATTTGTTTCATCAAAGAAATGAGGTTGTTTATACCTCATCAAGTGTTAAATCAGTTAAGATCATGTGTTAGGACTATGCATTTAGGACACCCACACAAAGTGGTGTAAATGAAGGCTAAAAGTACAAGGTGTGCACTTTTCACCCTTAAAAATACATTACATTTGACTTTGTGAATTGCTCTTTAAAGGTTTTAAAAAAAAAATTATGAAAATAATAAGAGATCTAACTTGAATATTGGAGCCAATAATATATTGAATTTAGCTTAGTATAGCTTGTATACTTTGCTTAAATGTGATATACATTAAATACTGGTACACTTTGTTCTTAGCGCTACTTGATAGTTTTATTAACCTTTTTATAGTGGTGAGTTGAGGTTCACAAGTGTCATGAGAATTGGAACCAATGCATTCTTATAGATAAGGGTTCCACTTAGACAAGTGGTCTAATATATCAATATTATGGAATGATGGGCATCCTACAAATATATTTAGAGTCAAATTACAATTTAGTTAGAAGTAGTAGACCCCTTTACCAATTTACTACATCCTAATTAGAGAATAAATATTTGAGTATATGTTACAAATTAACTCAAATTTAGGGCTGAGAAACCTTTTTTTGTATTGGTGGGGATATGAAGCTTAAAGTCTACAAATGGTTAATTTTTTATAATTTTTGTAGTCACTATTTAGAAACATTGTTGTAACTAAGTTTTCACACAAATATTTGAATTTTATTTGAAAATGTTGTATAACATTATAAGATCTACAATACAAGGTAACTAGGTCTTGATTTGTATACATTTTCCCAAATAAAGTTTATCTCTATTCTATCAATCTTATGCTTTAATTGGCACAACTTAAATTAAATGAAGTGGAATAGTTAAATGTTTATACAAGATTAATATTAATTAATGGAGTAGTTCTCCAATTGAGCAACACTCACAAAATAAGAAATATGGGCTCTAGATAAATGTTGACATGTGTAGGTATTTTATATGACCCATACATGTTAGAACTTAGGTCTTAATTATTTTTTTGTTAATTTTTATATTATAAAAATAAATAAAGTAAATATCAATGTGTGAAAGTTCAAACATATGTCATACTTTTATAAAGGAAACAACCAACACCGATCTAACTTTTTAACTTGAATCACTACTTGAAGTGATGTATATGTTTTGAAGTTTAAAATGATGTAAACTAATAAAATATATATTTTTAGTGTATTTTATATTTGTATTTAAAAAAAAATTATTTAAATGTAGTATTTTATAAAATTGACACTATAATTTAGTTGTTCATAAAATGTTGAAAAATAAGGTTGAATGGGATGTTGCACTTTATATAGTAAATTTCATTTATTTTCCTTCTATTTTTTTGTGTGTTCATAACTCAAAACTTTAGTGCATGGATTAATTTTTCCCTATTTTGATAAATATATATTTTTAAATAAATCTTAGAAATTGTGTGTAATGGAAACACAACTATTTTGATGGGACGTCAACTTTTGTCTAAACTATTTATCCAAAATAGGAAAATTATATCATCTCGACATGGAATCTCTCTTGCACTACATCATATTTTTTTCAATTTTTTAAGAAACTTTACTATTTTTTCTTGAGAGGACAATCAACATCATATTTTAGTGGCGATGACCTACTTTTAGTAAAAATAAAATATAAAATATAAACATTATTTGAAATGTTTAAAAAATTATACTTTTACAAAGTAGACTTATAGATATACAAAAAGGTATTTTAGATTCTTTTAGAATGATTATTTGCACAAGTAGGAGTTGTTAGAACACCAAATTTTTTAAATAATTTAATTTTTTTCATAATTATCCCAAAGTGATGCTACGTATGTTTTTAGTGGATGGTTCCAGTTGGAAAAGTTGTAGCCTAGATCTAATTTAGCTAGAATGAATCTAGATAGAACATATGTTTCACCAAAATTGACTTTTAGTTGGAAATACTTAAATTCATTTATGTTGATAAGTTGGCCTGAAGTGTTGAACACACCTGGATACTGAGATAGGGGTGAATCAGTATCCAAACAAACTTCAAATCCTCCAGAGCAGATTAAAACTTAAACATTACAGCATAAACATAAACATGAAAGATCAAGACAATGCACATCAACACATGACACCAGATATAAGTTGGCTAGCTTTTATACCATGGGATCCATGGTACTAGTAGAAGATGCAGTTGAAGAAGTCTGTCCTCTGGACCTGTTTGAATCTTTTCTTATTTTTCCAACAAGGGTTAAATCATCCTCAATCTCAGTAGCTAGACTTTGGGCAGCTGCCAGATCAACTGGGGCTGCCCTTCTCAGGAGAAAATTTACCTCAAGTAACTGAGTGTTGATGAAAAAATATTTCAAATTTTCAGCTGTTGGTTGAGAAATAGCTAGAATTCTATTTGTCAACTTATTGAATTTAGCTATGAACTCGCGCATGGGTTCATGTGGTTCATGTTTCATCTGGGTAAGCTGAGCCAATAAAGCATGTGCATCTTCACCTGGTTTGAACCTTGCTTCAAATTTGGTCTGGAGTATATTCCAACCAGTAATGCTTCTTGCTAGAAGATGATAGAACCAATCGGCAGCCACTCTTTGAAGTGTTTGAACAAACAACCCCATGGATACATCTTCATGTTCTACTCTAAGAACACCACATGCAATATAGAAAGCTGCAATATGCTCATCAGGGTGTCGTTTACCATCGCCATAGAACTTGGGAAAGTTCTTACGTGAACCACGAGGTAGTTCATGAGATGGTGGAGTCAAATTTAGTGGCCCAAAGGCATTATCCCACAGACCTGGAGCAACCATTCTTCCTTGGTTGAACGAAGTAATAACAAACCTCTGAATTGGTGAGATAGGTAGAGCTCTATGAGCATTGAAATATTCACTCGGTATAGGAGATATGGTATTGGCAGGAGGAAAACTCCTTGTATGCAAAAGAGGTGATCTCATACATGTAGGCAAAAGGTCAAAGTTATGCTATTGCATCAATTCAAAAATAGGATCTACAAATCCCTAAGCTCTTCTGCTACATGTGTACCTTGGTTCTGCCAGAGTGCAATCTTAACAAACAATAGACCAGCAATAACAAAACTATTACAAACAATAAGGCTAGTATACTTCAACCAAAGGCAAGAGGCTCTTGGTTGCATATTCTTTCCCAGTAGAGTCGCCAAAAGTTGTTGGGTGAATATATCAAAATGGTTATATCAACCACAGTACAATGAGATTTAATCTCTCCTCTCAGAAAGGGGAGGCTCCCTTCTTATTGTTCACTACAATCAACAAGTACTTAACTAGGTTTATGTACACTAAAAACTAACCAGTGCATGGTGCCATATCATCTATTTCTCTTTTTTCAGAAAAGATGTTTCTTCTTAATTCTCACAAAGTATGATAAACTTAAAAACCACTTGTTGGAATAATAATAACCAATATCCAAATTGAATAAATGTAAGAATACTCAAAATGATACTAGAGTAAAGTAACTAAGAAACCCACAAAAGCACAAAGTTTTTTGTTGCTTCTTTCGTTGACTTGAAGTTGGAAATGTATAGAATATAGTGCATCCCAAAGTCTCCATCGTATACTATAAAGAGGTTAATGAATATAGAAAATAACTAGCAACTCAAAGTCTTCTAATATCTTCAACTCAAGAACATAAAACATAAACTCCAAAGATAACGTTGTAGCACCTCCAAAATCAGCTTTAGATCATCTCTCAGATTATATAAACTCACACTACGATTTGATCAATTGCATAAGAAAGTACAAGGGAAGACATAAGAACATCTCCAATGTACCACAAGTTTACTTCAAGACAGAGATTGAAACGTCCACTTGCTTTTCTTATTATTGATAAAATATGATTTACAACTTGAACACAAAGTTTCAAAATGCTCTTCAATTCAGCAGAGTTTTGCTTCAAAATCTAAAAGATCATATTTACATAAGAGCCCCTCTTTATTTATTGGGAGAGGTTGAGAATAAAAATAGGAAATCTACAACTACTTTGACTCATTCAAAATCAGAGTTCCAATTGACTTAGGACTTTGTCTCATAACTCCATGTATTCTAATTTTACAAAATGACATGGAGTTTGTCAATTACAATTTATAAAGCAAGAAAACTAAAGCATGAAAAACAACTAAGTGTCATTGGACACTTCTTCATCATCTTGATCTTTCTCTAAGAAATCTTCATATCTCTTCATAGTAGCCTAGACTTCATTATTGTCAAGCCTCAGTGTATGCTTGGAGATGATAGGCACTCAGGTGATGGAATCTATGAGGGTGTCAGGCATGCTCTTGTGCTTATTCAATATCTTTTGCAGTCTATTCATAGTTGTATGAATCTCCATCAACATGTCAAGTGAAGCCAATGTGAAGGCTTTTGTTTCTACCTCTGTTTGCATCAGGTTGGTGAACTCTTGAATAACTGCATCCTCTGGGAATGTTTGTTGGTTGTCATCTAGCACGTGACATGGAAGCTTAGCGAGCTCGTCTAAAATGTCTTGAGCTTTATTTTCTCCCCTCTCAAGATCTTTCTTCAAATCTAGTATCAGGCCTTCAATAATATCTCTCTTATGAATCATGGCCTCTCGATACTCCACATACTTTTTCCTATTGGGGACTACCCCATGTTCAACCAACACTTTGATCTTGAAGTCTCGTAGCTTGTTTCATGAATCTAGATCCTGTTCAGTTAATTACATATCTTGAGAAAGGATCTCAAGTGTTTGATTAATTTCTTTACTTACTTTACCTAGGTCATTATAAAGTTTAATGGATGACTTTATAAGTTGCGAACCTTGGGCAAGTACTCTGCCGATCAAGGCATCAACTGCATGACCCTTAGCACCAATTCTTTCGACCTTCTGGAAAGCTTCATTATTTGTGCTAGTGCCAACAAGTTCAACCCATTCAGATGACTGAGTTATCTTTAGAAGCACTGACTTCAGCTAATCTACCTACACCTTGAGTTGGTCTTTTATCACTGTCTCTGTCATATCTGTCTAACAATGCATACACTTGTGCTAACAGATCTTCTTTCACACTTTCATGTGTATGTTTACCAAGCTCAACTCTTGTTATGACATAGTCAGCACCTTGAATGTCTACAACTCTCTTGTCAAATGAAGGAATAACAATCTCTGCATATTTATTTCTTGACTCATCGATAAACACCCTAGATAAAGTCTTGGCCTTCTCAGTTGCCTTTGACTTTACTAGAACTAACTGACCGAAATCAAAGTCCTCAGGTGATACAACTTACTTCTTTCTTTTTGGCTTTTGTGGCATAAGCCACGATGGAAGGACAAAGGTATCACCTCTTATCTGTGTAAACATGGTTTGGGTAGACACGGGTGGAACTGTAGGTTCTTGTGATTGAGGTGGAACGGGAGGATCTTTCATTGATACAGACACAAGTGGAGTATGAGTGACAATTGGTGGTGTCTGTGTTTGCACTACTGAGGGATTAACATCAACATTCACTTGAGAAGAAGAAGAACCTAAAAAACTTCTCAAACTTTGACTGAGTTATTGGATCAAGCATGGATGTGGGAATATTGGATAAGCTTGGCATAGAAGAAAGAGGAACAAAAATGTTATCAACATTGTCCAAAGGTAGGCCAAACAAAGACTCATTGTTAGTTGTTGAAGGGGATGATTGTACAGAATGAATAGACACACTTGGTGATTGAGGATTATCTTGAATAAGAGGTGACTGTTGTGCACTTGACAATACAAGAGCTATGGGAGTTTGTACATTTGAAACCAAAGAAGAGGAATGAGGGGGTGTCACTTGAGTAGATTTGGCTTGTGGATTGGCATGTTGTTCTTGTGACTCCTCTTCAGATGTCTCCTCTTGTTTGACATCTGGCTATGCAGATGTTCCTTCTTTTCCTTCCTCTTCTCCTTATCTCTCGTTTTGAAAACAAACTTTAACCTCTTATCAACAGGAGTATCCTCTTTATTCTTTGTTCTTAGCTCCTCTTCTTCCCTACAGGTCCTTTTATTTGCTCCTCCTCTGAACCTATTTTGAAAGGTTTCAACATTATACCTTTCTTTTGCAGCCAAACATTGGTGTTAGAAAGAATTTGTTGGAATCTCTCCCTGACTGGAGTGATCTCTTTTTGAGACCATTAAATTGCAGGTAGAGGGGTGTCAGCAATCTTGTTGCCCATATACACAGCCTCTACTATATCTCCCTCATCTGGCATATCTTTTGGTACATCAGCAAGTTGGAAGTTTCTTACTTGGTCTAGAGAGAGTCGGCTATAATCCATTCTTCTTACATCTTTATCTGTTTTGCACTCTGCCCAGACATATTCAACCATGTGCACATGTGTGTAATTACCTTTGAGTTTATTCTTCATACCTCGATAATCAAAGTCTTGCCTTCTCTTGTATCTTTTCAAGGTAATCCATTGCAGCTCAGTCACCATGGGTTTGGCTTTTGGAGTGGTAGAAATAGAATACCTACCAATCCAAAACTGAAACTTGAAGCCACCTATATGAGATCTGGCTTGCTTAATGTGCACATCCATTACTTGCCTACATAATTCCATCAAGACCAACTTGTCTCCAAGATACCTGGGAAGCATATATGGTTGTCCACTGAAGAAACTAGCTCTGATGTATGTGAAAGTAGGAAATTGCAAGAAAATGCATCCAAATTTCTTCACCCGTTCCCATGCTTCATTTGACACCCTCTTCTTCTCAAGGTCTTTCTCCAGTAAACAGATGTAATTATAGAAGAAGGCATCATTCACCCTCCTAAAATGTTTGATGCTTTCTATCAAGGTGAGTCGGGGGTAGTATTGATACACAGGAATCAATCTCCTATCTCCCTCTGATGTGAGCCCTAGAAAGTGTTTCATTGATGCAGCGACATATACCAGATATGAAGTCATATAAAATTTCAAGGTTGTTGACACTTGTGACAATTGTTCACATATAGAATCATTGATCTGATTATCCCACCATATTTTCTAATCTCCTTTTTTGATGACATGAATGTATTTAAACATCCAATCTTGAAAGGTGTTTGAGGTTGGGTGGCCTTTTACCCTACTGAGAAGGGTAATGAGATCGCCTACTTCTTCAATGAACTCACTCTTGTAGATGCTCTTTGGCCATCTTGAAATGGTAGGATGAGGAGTCTTGAGCCATCTATGTTATATTATGGAGCCTATTTTCATATTACAATGTATTTCAAATACTGTACACTCTTAATGTATTCTTGTTGGGGTTCGGGGGCAGTAGCCCTCAAAAAAAATTTAGGATCCCCCTTTTTTCGCGGTTATAGATATGTGCGGATCCCCTTTTTTCGTGAGTATAGTTATGTGTTTTATTTATACTTATATATGGGTGGAGTCATCACCCATGATGAATGGGAACTATTATGGGTTGACTTGGCCCATGGTTTGGTACCCATTGTTTTGTAAAGTCGCTATGTTGGTTACCTATTGATGTAATTATAAATAGATGGACATACAGTAGGTAAAATATAGGAAGAATTGAGAAGGTGAATAGTGTGTGTGAATTCAAGTGTGAATTCGGGAGAGTTTGTTGAGCGTAACTCCAAACAATATTTGGGCATTGTAATTGTGAGAAGACTAATATGAGCAAGTGTTTCTTGGTGGACGTAGCCCACATTGGCTGAACCACATTAAATCCTATCTTCATATTGTGCAACTTTTTTATTTTTGTTCTTTATTTATCTCTGTTCATAATTTTGTTGTTGCAATTCTGAGAAATTATTCTGCATTGATTTCTATTTTATTTCTAACAATCTAGTATTAATGACTCTCTTACATTTCTTTACATGTGTGTCATAATGCTTTTGTGCTTCTTCAATGTTAATATCATAATAGTTTTCAATATCATGACACTCGAAGACTGTATCAAATAAATTAGCATCCAATTGAATAATTACATTTCCATCTGCATCAAATAGGCTCTGAGTGTCCTTATCAAATCTCCCTGCCATAGCCAAGATGAAATCAGGGTTTTGTGCTGACACTGAAAAAGTAGAGACCATGTGAATGTCACTGTTCAATATGCATTGCATGTGCAGGGGCACTGGTTGCTAATTCACTCTCTCCAAGAATTCAGACATGTCCACATGTCCAATCTCTGTATCCTTGATTTCATCAACATTCGACTGAACATAAGTCACTGGAACAACACCTTGGAACTTGTACTTCATTTTCTTCTTCAGGGAGGATTCTGACATCTGGCAAATACACTGCAAAAATTTGATCTTTTAGAAATTTCTCAAAGTTAGAAAATTTTCATGTAATCCACCTTTGTGCAATATGGGGAAAAATTAGCAACTCCATACTCAAAAAATATCCATTTGCAACATCTGGAAAATCTCCCCTTTGAGTATCATTTTTATGTTTCCAATGTTAGAAAATTTTTCATTTTTTAGACGCAGGTTGGAGTTTAAACTTCGACATGCATTTCACAATGCAAAGGATAAATATACAAATCAAAGTTTAAAACCCGATTTACATGTTGGGTAGTTGTGAAGGACAATATGTACATCAGAGTTTAAACTCCGATGTGCATCCGAGGGTAAGTTTAAAAGGTGTAGATCAGAGTTTAAAGTATGGTCTACACATCGACATACTTAGGTTTTAAGATATGCTAAGACAAAACAAAAATGTTTTGCACAGTTTAAACTTCGCATGACATTTTAAACAAGTGTCATGCGGAGTTTAAACTCCGCAAGACACAAAGTTTAGAATTGTGGTAAAGTTGTGCTAAGGATGTAATGCGGATTTTAAACTCTGCATAACATCCTTAGTCGGATGTTATGCAGAGTTCAAAATCCACATTACATCCGACAGGAGTAATGTTGTAAGTGATATCTTGGGATGTAGTGTGGGGTTTAATCCCACACAACATCCCAAACTTTGGATGTTGTGCGGGGATTAAACCCTACACTACATCCCTATTAAGGTAGTGCAAAAAATACAAGGGCAAACAAATTAAGAGGACAATGGGGTTGTTCAGAGTTTAACCTCCGAACAACACAAGATCATTTGATCATGTTGTTCAGAGGTTAAACTTTGAACAACCATGTTTAATCATCCATAACAATGTAAAGGATGACATGAGGATACGCTTGACCTCATGATCCAGGGTTTCTCAAAACAAAAAAAACACAGTGTGACACATAAAGGAAACAAAACGACACATAGATAAAGCATATCAAATGAAAACCCTGGTTCTTATTGAAACACAAAACTTAGGAAAAGCATAAACGAACAAACGATAACGAAAACAACACACAGAAAAAAAGAAAAACGCATATGAAAGAAATATATTCACATACCTGTGGTCGGTGAGAACACAAATCTGACAAAGAAGTAGGTTCACAATAATCTCAGTCACCTAGGGCACAAAAGAGGTTGCACAACAATACAAATGAAGAAAAAGAAATGAAAAGCAAATATAAATTAGGAAAAGATTTGGAAAATCCTTTTACACAAACTACCATTAATGTCGAACGTGCCAGCATAGGAGTGTAATTGCAGAAGTTTTTTCCGCAATTACATCCTATGTGCAAATGCAATTTTTTTTCTACATTTACATGACACATGCAAAGCAAATATTTTTTTTTCATTTACATCCGAGTATCAAAAATGACTAACTCTTGGAAAAAACTAGAATCGACAAAACACTTAAAATGAACTATGATCCAAATCGAAGAGATTTTTCGAGGGATCAAGCCACACTAGAGACGACCTAAAAAATGTCTTGATTTACGTGCTTAGAGGACATGGTCTACGAAACAAACAAGTTTCGTAGGGGTTATCCCACAAATCGAGTGAGCTAGAATTCAAGGATAACACTACTCAAGCCTATTTGTTACCATTGGATTTGGTGTTTGTGTCTAGATATTAGTTGATGTAGGTTTCTTGCTTCTATGTAACAGTTTAGTGTGGCATCTCTTTGGAGGATCTTATTCTTCATGAGGCTAGATGGAGGATGAGGGGATTCTTGTTTGAGATGGTGGACACCTTGATTATTGTTGCAGATATCTTGGAGCACATGGATGGTTATATGGTACATGTTGGGCACACACGATGGTTTCCCTTGATGTTTTGAGTTTACATGTTGATCCCTTATGTAATATATACAACAAGTGGGATAATGTTGGAATAGGTGTGTTGTATACCTTGCATAACATTGATATTATTTTATTATGTAAAATAAATATTTAATTGTGGTGCATCATGTGATGTGTTTAGCTACATTGGATATTTATTTGGATGCCACCTGTAATCATTGTATGTAAAATTGGGTTAATTACTTTATTTGTAATTATTTGATTAATTGGGAATACTTAATACCAATAATCAAATGTGGGGTCAATGGTTTTGTAGACACATGGTTTTAAGGAAAATGGGATTACAATACCACATGTTGTATTTGTGTGAGCTTATGTCTATAAAAGCAAACACACAGGTAGTTGTAGTGTGACGAGGTTAAGTGAAGGCTTATTGCCTTTGGCTGGGTTTGTAGCTTCTCTTGTAGGTTGGTTGTTTGAGGGTTTGAAGCATGGCATGTGATGTATGGTTACATGCTTGTTCACATGGATTGTAGGTAGAGAGAGCTTGATGTTTCAGAGGTTATCTCTGCATATGTATTTGTTGTTTTATTGCTGAATAATACATGAGAGGTGTATGCTTTTGGAGGCATGGTTTTTCCCTCTATGAGGGTTTTACTAGGGTATATCTTGTGCCACCACTGATGGTATGATTGTCTATTTATTTTGCATGTGGATTTCTGGTTTGTTGCATATTAAATCTCTTATTGGGTTATGAGGAACTAGTCTATATGGCTGCATATTTCCAACACATCCCATCCTTACATCCATTCCTCCTTATCACTCTTTCAAGTGGTTGGGGCATCCCTTTTCCCTTTCATCCATATCTTATCCTTATCTTCTTTGAAATGATGTTACTTCTCTTAGTCGCAACATCGTCTCAAAGAGGGGTAAAATGTAGACACCTAACATTGACATGTCTTGTGGCATCACCTTGTCGACACCACCTTGAGACACCTTATGACACATTTTGTCCTAGGACCCTTATATAACCCTTTCATCACCTAATTAGTTAAATAAATCATATTTATTTAACTAATCCCTTTCTAATCCCATTTATCCTCTCCAGCCAATTAATTAAATAAATTATATTTATTTATTTAATTCCCACCTTTCCTCCATCATCCAATTTAAATAGATAAAATATTTTTTAATTAGCCCTCGCCACATAATTTAAATAATTCTATCCTCAACCACTTTGTCACACTACCCTATCCTTAACCACTTGACAATTTTATTTAATGAGTGTCTCCCAAATTAAATCACCTTTAATCCTAGCCATCCACATCTTTTAATCCCAACCATTCATCCTTGATCCATGTCTTACTTAATCCTACCCATCCACATCTTTTAATCCCAACCATTCATCCTTGATCCATGTCTTACTTAATCCTAGCCATCCATCACTAATTTAATCCTAGCCATCCATTCCTATCCCTCATCTCCTATAAATAAATCCTCAACCAAGCCACTTGGGGGATCCACACTTTAAGTATCATCATGCTGTCAAAATCACTCTAGATCCTCATATCCATCATCCTCATACTAGTTGTGATGCTGCAGAAATTATGGGCAACCAACACTTCATTGTTGGCAAATGTGTTGTCATTAATGTCAACTCAACCTGAGGTCAGGATTGCATAGAGTTCTTGTATAGAAGTTGAAGAGACTCAAAAATAGTTAGAGGTAATGTAGTTGATGGACAGTAAAAGATTTGAGAGAGATGGTTTGACACAGTTGGAGACATGCGGTCAGCATGCTTAAGGCAAGTCAGTCCAGAAGTTCTAGCAGATGGAGAAAAGTTGTCTAAGTGTGATGCGGTGATCAATTTGGTGTCTAAGTATGATGCAGAGGTAGGTACACTTGTTCTAACATGTTTCCAGTATGCCTAAATTGATATCTTTATGTTTTTTTGTACTGCACTTAGAGATAAGTTGCAGAAGATCAGTTAAGGCATTTACAATGTATACCCTAAGACAGAGTCACAGTGTTTTTGGTCCGCATTCCTCCACAAAGAAAGATTTAGTCTTGCAGTTTGAAATATAAGTTAATTCATATATGAAGGTATTGTATCCAAGATTTTAGGTCATTATACCTTCAGCAGAGAAAGTTATCAGTGACAGAGTTCCAGTTAGTGATCAGACAGAATAAAGCAATGATGGAGACCTGTTGGAATGCTCTGCATTCCTCTGGAAGAGAAGTTGTGCCCATGCAGTTTTGAGAACATGATTAGAGATGTGTAATACATGATTCCTTGCAGTATCAAGTGTTCTGATGGTCCACAAGGTCAATTTTCAAATGACAGAATTAATACAGATAGTTCAGGATGTCTAAGTTATTCTCAGTGCACATGTTTGAGCACTTGCGGAAGATGGAGAGCATACATATCAGTAATATGAGTGTATGTGGAGATTCTACATATCTCAGTGTGTCTTTGGGTTGAAGCACATGCAAATCTCTCTTGTTTCCAGTACCGCACAGAGTATTCAGGTTCGTTTTGTAAAGAGTTGTGTTTGAGTGTTCTCTGGATTACAATACAACTAAGTAAAGGTCTTTGAATTCCTCCGTAAGTGATATATATGGTGGTGTGGTTCTAGGAATGTGTTCATAATAGTGCATAAGTCCATTCCTAAGAGTTTCATATGTTTTGGTGTACTGCAATGCAATATCGTAAGTCTTGGAATGTCACACTCAGTCTGGAATGCTCTGTTTTCATCAGTTCAATATATTTCTTGTCTTGCGGATGCATATAATGATCAAATACTTCAAGAGAAGGGTGTATGGATAGTGTTGACTAGGTACATTGCTCATATATTGGTTCACATCATGTTTTTGGTGTCTCCCTGGTGGTGCAAAGACGGACAGTTGACAGTGATAGTGTTGTTTGGGCTGACAGTCCAGTTTCTTCATGTGCGGTGGATCTTGATTAACTGTTTTGGCATTGAAGGATGAGTAGTGATGCTTCTTGGATCCTGTTATGAATTATTGTGATATGTAACTCATTTTTTAATTACAATGTATATGTTGAAGTTGACCCTTGAAGAATTACATGTTTCATTTAAAAGTCATTTTGGTGCCGACCTAATAAAAAAATTTGAGCTATTGCGGAGGATATATATAGAAGAACAAAGTCATTTTTGATGTGTGTGAAGAGACAGATGAATATCAAGGATGAAGTGTGTGAATTCAGTATGATGGAGTAATTGTGCAAATAAAGGGGACTGCAACATCAGCATAAGTCAGATTCTTCTTTTGCAGTAGTTCAAGTTCCTATTTTTATTATAATTTTTCATGTATCCTGCTATCAGGCAGTGAGTCTCATCAGCAGGTCTTTGTATCTTGTTCTAAGGTTGTAGCCTTACTTTACAAGTTAGTAGGGAGTAGTAGCTTCCTTGGGTTGTAGCCCTAAAACAAAGTTGTAATCATTATAGCAGTGAGCATTATATATTGTGAGATAACACTCACTATGGTTTTTCCCATTTTGGGGTTTTCCATGTAAAAAATCTTGGTGTCATTGTGTTGATTAATGTGATGCATGCTTTACTTTCTATTCTCAAAGTAATTTGATTTGATCTGCAAATAAAGTAGTTAAGTTTTTGTATATGCTGATTCACCCCCCCTCTCAGCATCCCTGTGTGTTCAACAATTGGAATCAGAGCCAAGTATCTCTGAGAAGCCTAACAAGTTGAGGTAGATCCTGCAATTGAATACATGGAATCTGAAGCTATGTCTAATGATGTGTTTACTCTGGAACTAGATCTAGATGCAACAGAACCTGAAGGTTGGGACCTCAACCTAGATGAAGTAGACCTTGAAGGAGAACTCTGATCAGCCCTTGAGGATTTGGATGAAGCAAGAGAACTAAACCAGGAATATGAGGCCATGCTTGAAAAATCAAAAGGGACAATTACCAAGTTAAAGACACAAGCTACATAATCAAAACAAAAATTGGCAAACTGAAAGCTCAAATAAAAGGAGATAAAGGATGTGACATTAAACTCAAGGAGGCAGAAGATGTGATCTCTAATTTGAAATTCATGGTTGAAGAAGGTGAGAGGATTGAAGACTGCTTAAATATGAAGCTCAATGAGAAAGTAGCTGAATGTTCAAAACTTGAGGAAGAAGTTGTCACTCTGAGAAAAGAACTGGAAAAAGCAAAAAAACAAATTGACAAGGATTAAAACTGAAAGGAGGTTCTGAGATTCTTGATGAATTGATCAACTCTCAAAAGCCATCAAAAGAAAAATATGGGCTTGGTTTTGAAAAGGGGAAAAGTCCTATATCCAGTGCATCTACAGATTTGTATGACAACTTCAAAGCATAAGGAAAGTCTGAAACAAATGAGGAAAAAGCCTGCACTGAAGATCCTAAGAAGAATGCCTCTAGAGATACAAAAGAAGATGAATTCATTCCTGTCTGGAGACAAAGAAAGAATAAGAATAAGAACTTTAGAAAGACTGCTCCTAGTAGGTACCCTCAATCTTTCAATGGTAATTGCTATGCTTGTAATAAGATTGGTCACAAGGTTGTTGAATGTAGAAGCAAGATTATTCAAGATTCATTTAGGCCTCCAAGGTAAAATGTTGTGAACTCTCATTCATTTCATGGTTAGTGTTATGCTTGCAATAAAGTTAGTCATAAGGCTATTGAATACAAAAGCAAAGTTATAAGGAATGGTTTCACAAACAAGAACAATAATAAGACTTCTCAATTATTTTATGGCTACTACTACACATGCAACAAGTTTGGTCATAAGGCTACTAATTACAGAACTAATGTGAGAAGAAGTGGTTATGCTCCACAATCCAATATCACCTTCTACAATTGCAGTAAATCAAGACACACTGCGAGGTTCTATAAGGGCAAGACTACAAGACCTGCTCCTCAAAAGAAGATTGTCATTGGTCAACAAAAGAAGGAAATGAACAAGATATGGAAGATAAAGGAAGAAGGTGAAGTAAAAGAAGGATCTGTACCCCTGCCTGGTGCAGATGGATCTTTTAGTAACTAAAAAGGGAAGTATTGAGTCAGTGGGAGTTGCAACTGCAAATATTTTCAAAACCCCTGAATACATAAGATGCTGAAATCTTCAGTATAATGGCTAGAAGTGATATGGATATGTTTGGTTGATGATATGATGATGTTTGATCAAATTTCCAGAGTAAATGGACTCTTTGCAGAGGATTGTTGAATGATCATAGATCTCTGTATAGAAAAAAGATGCTCATGACAAGAACAAAGATTGCAATTAATGTAGAGCATCGAGGGTTGGTGAGAAGCCTATTTGGTTGTTACTTGATCAAATTTGATCTCATTTGAATGAATTGAGAGCTAAAGAAGAGTAGAAGGTTTTCAGCGGAGCTTGTGTGCAAACCCTAACAACAACATTATCAGGTATTCTTCAAATTTGTTGGTTAAGCCCTGGTTTTCTGAAAGAATTATCATGGCAACACCGGTCGTAATTGATATCATGGAGAGGCCGAGGCCAAAGTTCAAAAAACATCCATACAAATCCACTGAGACTGATAAGGATTGACCATTTTCCCACATTCCCACCAATGTGTTGCATATAGAGGATGTCCAGATATACATTCACTCGTAGTTGGATGAGTATGATCATTTGAAGTTGGAATAGTTTAGGAATGATGATCTTCTAGGTGATGATTTTCAACTTAAGTCAGAGTTTGCAAATGTCGAGGCAAAATGACTAAAAATATGGAAGGGTTTCCCCAATTTCTGATATGAAGAAGATTGGGTCAAAATTGCTTTAAGAAGGATTCATGAAGATTTATTTTGCCTTGATCAACCCTACATGATCACAAAAGAAGCCATTAGAGTTGTGACCGGATTGTGCTCCTCTGAACCTGTGCCTACATTAAAAGCTGTGAAGAATGAGGAGGTTATGAAGCTTACCGGTGCAAAATTTGACAAAAGAACCCTGATTATGGATGACATTGATGACCTAGGGGTCTGGTATGCCTCAATAGGCATTTCATACAAAGTATATTACACAAACAGAGAAGGGTCTGCTAGCACCACCACCATCTACACTGCCTATCAAATGGTGAAGGAAGGGAAGGACTATGACCTTTGTGAGATCTTGCGGCAGCAATTAATGGACAACTTGAATAGAACCAAGGAGACAAGGTAAAAATTCCAATATGGCTCTTTAATCATTTGTCTTATGTTCTACTTCTTGAGGGAATTGCCTGCCATGAAGAATATGGCTTGGAAAAGAGATACCCCTGTTGCACACCAAATTAAGGACTACATGAGTAGTTTTCCTAACTATAAACAGTGTGACACAATGTTTTAGGGATTTTTCAAAACATTCAAAAATAATATGTAAATGACGAAGAGGATACTAGAAAAAGTTGTAGAGAAATACAAGAATGATATAACTTTCATGGTGGATAAGGACAATTGCTATATGGAGGTAGTATAACCAAGGACTTTCTGGATAACCACCTTGCCTTATGAAGTGTTTGAACATGATTTGATTGGATATGCTGATATGTTGCTCAGTAAGCCTAAGGATCCTGCTACCGAGATATTTGGGACTCATGATGAAATTATCAACAAAACAATCAGGAAGGATGTGGAAGAAAAAGCAGAAAAGATGAAGTCAAAATTAGAAGAAATGTTTGACACTCCTGAGGGTCCTGCAGGAGAAGCTCAAACCACTTCTGCTACACAAACTCCTAGAAGGACAAGTAGATCTATCCCTGCTGCAGCTACTTCTTCCAACCCTTCTAGATTAACTCAAACGCCTCCTAGAAAGAGAAGAGTTGTTGAAGTCCCAGTGCAAACCAAGACTGCAGAGAAAAAGAAACATAGACCTAAGGTACAAGAAAAAAGAGAAAAGATCAATCTAGTAAATGTAGAAGATGATGAAGAGGATGAAGAAGAAGAATCTTGTATGTTGGAGAGAAGAAAGAAAAGAACAAGAGAAGAAGAATCTAAGAAGAAACTTCCAAAGGAAAGGGAAAAGGAAAAGGAAAGAAAACAAAAAGAGCTCCTAAAAAAAATTTGAATATAAGCCTCTACAGCTTGAGGCCACTGTCAATGCCATTGCACAACATGGTGCCCTAAAGGAAGTTGCATAGCTTTATGACAGAGTGCCTGAAAATGATAAAGCTACAATTGATGAAGCCATAGTTAGATATATGATGACCTTTAATGTGGCCCTAATTGAGATCATTGATCAACTTTCTACAAGTCTTGTAGACATGCTCACCAACAAGAGAAATGAAGCCATGACAAAAGAGGCTGGGATAAGGAAACAAGCAATTGAAAAGGTTGGTCCATCCATCTATGATGAAGAAAAGATTAAAGTATCTCAACAAAAGTAAAAAATTTAGAACAAAAAGAAGAATAAATATTCTAATGGGAAAGGACAAGGAAGAAATAGAAAGATTGGAAAAGGAAACATTAGAGAAAACTGCCAAAATTCTCAAAGAGATGAAGAATACTGAGGTAATTATTGAGGATATATCTAATAATATAGATCTGTCAGCCTTTGAAGATAAAGTGGAAAGTGGTGATATGACTGAGAAAGATGATAATAAACATAAGGAGACTGATCCTCCGGAAAACTTTGAAACACAAAATGCATAGGATCAAGGTAATGTGGGTACACCACCTCTGAAAAACACAGAAGCACATAGATCAAGGGATCAAGTTGAAGTGAATGTACCCCCTCTAGAGAATACTGATTCCAATGCAAAATATGACAATCCTCCTCTGAAGAATACAAGGAAAGATGAACAAAATAAAGAGGATAACCCTGAGGAGAAACAATATGAGAAGATTCGAGATGAAATAGAGAAGAAGAAAGATGAGAACGTTGAGGATACTTCTATGGATATATGTTAGAGTTCTTAAGGATCAGACTCATTCAAGGACCTATTAGATTTGCAGACGCAGTTTCAACCTATAATTACACCTCAGCTTCTGCAAATTCCCACTCATGAGGGGCAAGTAGATTTGTCAAATATTTCACCCCTCCATAAGCTACAACTTGGTGACATCCTGCATGGTTTTGCAAGAAAGGAGTTCTTGCAAGAAAACTTGAAGAAGACCAGTTTAGTTGAAGATGCAGTGAAGTTGATTTAGGAAGGATTACTAGAGGTAATCATTCACTCTTCTCTACATCTAGAACAAAAGTTAAAGCTATTGATGGATTCTTTTAAGGATCATTCTTCTCATATTGAACAAAAAGAAGAACAAAAGGCATTAAAGAAGATAAATGATAAAAGGTTGGTTGAGATATCTGATAAGTGTTCCAATGCACACAATGAACTACAAGAAAATTTGAAGATGTTTAAGGGATGCATTAATGAAGCCACTGTTTTATATCCATTTTGCTTGAAATGGTCTAATTCCACCAAGAACATCAAAGCTCATATTAACTCCATTGAGTCACAGATCTCTAAATTGGCCAAAGTATATGACTTGTCAAAAGTCAAGGATGGATCAACTAGGGCACGAATTGAAAATCTGCATTCACATATGTCATTGCTTCAGGACCAAAGAGAACAAATAAAGAAGTAGTTTGGTTAGTTGAGGGAAGCAGTCAATTTGAGACTTGCTTCATTATCAGGGTTGTTAGGTGAAGCTGAAAAGACTGAGCATAAAATGAAGACCCCAAGCAGTATTGATGAGGCTGAGGACTGATGTATGTAGTTTGAATGCCAAAATCACATTCTTGCCTCAAAAAAAACAAACTAGGTATCCACTCTTATGTAACTCAAGGTACTCTACAAAAGCATTCTACCTTCCAAGCAATTTGTAAGAGTATTGTAGATAAAACAATTCTGGATATAGACTTGCGGAGGTTTGCAGTATATTTTGGGTTAAAATACTATGTACATAGCATCAATTTTTAGGCATTTCCATCTCAGGGGGAGTATTGTTTGTAGAAATCATATAGTAAGGGGGATTTTATACAGTTTTGGGATGTTATAAGATGTTAGGCCCTTTGTCCTTGATGTCAAAGGGGGAGAGAGAGAAATGTACATCTAAGGGTGAGTGTTTGTACATATTTTTTTTGGTGTTGCCATCAATGACGAAGGGGGAGATTGTTGGCAATATGTGTTGTCATTGATGTTAACTCAACCTGCAGTCAAGATAGAGTTCTTGTATAGAAGTTGAAGAGGTTGAGAAATGGTTAGAGGTAATGTAGCTAATGGATAGTGGAAGATTTGAGAGAGATGCTTTTACATAGTTGGAGACATGGGGTCAACATGCTTAAGGCAAGTCAGTCCGGAAGCTCTAGCAGATGGAGAAAAGTTGTCTAAGTGTGATGTAGTGATTAGTCTGGTGTCTAAGTATGATGTAGAAGTAGGTACACTTGTTCTAACATATTTCCTATATGCCTAAATTGATATCTTTTCATTTTGGTGTATCACACTTAGAGATAAGTTACAGAAGTTTGGTTAAGGCATTTACAATGTATACCCTAAGACAGATTCACAGTTTTTTGGTCCGCATTCCATCGCAAAGTAAGATTTAGTCTTGCAGTTTAGAATATAAGTTAATTGAGATATGAAGGTATTGTATCCAAGATTTCAGGTCATTATACCTTCAATAGAGAAAGTTATCAGTGACAAAGTTCCGATTAGTGATCAAATAGAATAAAGCAATGATGGAGTGCTTTGCATTCCTCTAGAAGAGAAGTTGTGCCCATGCAATTTTGAGAACATGATCAGAGATGTGTAATACATGCTTCCTTGCAGTATCAAGTGTTCTGATGGTCTGGAAGATTAGTTTTCAAATGACAGAAGTAATACAGATGTTCTAGATGTCTAAGTTGTTCTTAGTGCACATGTTTGAGTACTTGTGGAAGATGGAGAGTATACAGACTAGGAATATGACTGTATGCAAAGATTCTACATATCTCAGTGTGTCTCTAGATTGAAGCACATGCAAATCTCTCTTGTTTTTAGTACCGCACAAAGTATTCAGGTTATTTTTGTAAAGAGTTGTGTTTGACTGTTCTCTGGATTACAATACAACTAAGTAAAAGTCTCTGAATTCCTTCGTAAGTGATAGATATGGTGGTGCAATTCTTGGAATGTGTTCATAATAGTGTATAAGTCCATTCCTAAGAGTTTTAGATGTTTTTGTGTACTGCAATGCAATATCCTAAGTCTTGGAATGTCACAGTCAGTCTGGAATGCTATGTTTTCATCAGTTCAATATATATTTTTTATCTTGTGGATGCATATAATGATTAGATACTTTAGGAGAAGGGTGTATGGATAGTGTTGACTAAGTACATTGCTCATATCTTAGTCTGCATCATGGTTTTGGTGTCTCCCCGGTGGTGCAAAGATGAACAATTAGCAGTGATAGTGTTGTTTGGGCCGACAGTTCAGTTTCTTCATGTGCGGTGGATCTTGATTAATTATTTTGGCATTGAAGGATGAGAAGTGTTTCTTCTTGGATCCTATTATGAAGTATTGTGATCTGCAACTCATTTTTTCATTACAATGTATATGCTGAAGCCGACCCTTGAAGAATTACACGTTTCATTTAAAAGTCATTTTGGTGTTGACCTAATCAAAAGTTTTGAGTTGTTGTAGAGGATATATATAGAAGAACAAAGTCATTTGTGATGTGTGTGAAGAGACAGATGAATATCAAGGATGACGTGTGCAAATTCAGTATGATGGAGTAATTGTGTAGAAAAAGGGGACTGCAACATCAACATAAGTCAAATGCTTCTTTTGCAGTAGTTCAAGTTCCTATTTTCATTATAATTTTTCATGTATCCTACTATCATATAGTGAGTCTCCTTAGTAGGTCTCTGTATCTTGTTCTAAGGTTGTAGCCTTAGTTTACAAGTCAGCAGGGAGTAGTAGCTTCCTTGGGTTGTAGCCCTAATACAAAGTTGTAATCTTTATAGCAGTGGGCATTATATATTGTGAGGTAAAACTCACCGTGGTTTTTCCTATTTTTGGGTTTTCCACATAAAAAATCTTGGTGTCATTGTGTTGATTAATATGGTGCATGCTTTACTTTTTGTTCTCTAAGTAATTTGATTTGGTTTGTAAATAAAGTAGTTAAGTTTTTGTATATGTTGATTCACCCCCTCTCAGCATCCCTGTGTGTTCAACAATCATGTCATTTTATCAATATTTCATATCATAGAGAACATAGCTAGTAGAATTAGGGTGCACTCTACTCCATTCTATCTAAGTGTGAGGACTTGGTTTGAGGTGAAGGTTTTACATATCTGATTGTATTCCTTGGATCAATTTTCTGCATATAGTCACATATCACTAAATTCATTGAAAAAGGTAGAGAAGGGCTCTTGAGATATACATGCATTTGTAAGAGCATCAATTACCCTATTTAATTCCCCATAACAATGAATGAAGGAGACATTAGTGAAGCTCTTGCAATACTCTAGGGATTCATCAAGCAACATTAATAGCTTCTAATTCAGACATATTTGATTCTTGACTCCTATAATTTAGCATTTTGTGAATCTCCTTCAATTATTGATTGATTACTCCCTTTTCTAAAGCCAATATTTAACTTGCCAATGCAATAAGCCATCATACTTCATTATTAGTTTTGTGGCCAAAGTGAAGAGAGTCTCTACTAATTATTCCTTTGCCAACCAGTCCTAGATTCCCTTGTGATGCCCCATATTTAAGCTTAAGCTTTCCAAAGGGAGCAATATCTAACCAATATTCTTTCTAATATAAACATTTTCCTTCACCTCATTAACGGGGAAATTAACTCTTTGTTAAGGGTTTATTAGCTCCTACTTGAGATGATGTATATTTGAATAGTTATGTTTCTTTCATGGATATATGTGTTCATGTAAAGAATGTAGAACTTAAATTGCTTGCTTCCAATGACTTAAAATATGGGTCCTCAGGCCATGCCTTCTTATCCATCAAATTTTCAAAAGAAAAATAATTTTTAAAAGGGTATTGAAAAGAAAGAAAACAAGCTCAATACCAATCACATGGCTACCACTTTCAATACTTTCTTTCAAGCCTTGAACAACTAGAAAATTCACAAGATTGAGTGAACCTCTAGATAACGAGCTTAAAATTTTATTGAATCTAATTTGATTACTCTTCCTCTGATTCATCCTTTAGATCTATCTAGAGGAATCCCTATGGGATATAATAAGCATGACTTTTGTGACTATCAAAGGGTTAATGGTCATCACACACAAATTTGGATGGATTTAGAACATAATGTACATGGCTTGATAATTAATAATGTTATACATGTTGATGGTGTTAATGATAAAGACAATCATTTGATTTATCTACCTAATCAAAATTTATAGATTTATACCAATCCTTTTCCTTCGAATACTCAATCTAACAATATAGACTTTCAACATGTGCCCAAGCATCTATCTAGTAGCATGGCACGCATACATGTGGATAGAAATACTATGGATTAACAACATATTGGTTCTTCTTCCCATTCATAAATGGATACTTTTGTTGGCATGAATCATAGCAAAGCTCCTTATCTTCTTGCACCTCTAGTTACTTTGTTTTATGAAGAGGTTGTTGCAAGTATGGGCCTAACCGGTGTTGTCATTGATGTCAACATACTCCTGTTGCATTGATGATAAGGATTGGCTGAGTTGTGTGCTGAGGATATTGAGAAAATTAGTCCTATCAGGAACAGAGAAGAACAGTGAAGACAATAAGGTAAAGATCCCAAATAAGATGAAGATCAGAGGATGCGCATCAAAGGGTTTGTAGATATGTGTCTCAAGGTGATCTAGTAAAGATTTCAGAGATCCGCATGAAGATATGAAGAAGTTATGGCCACTTAAGTAAAACTAGTTCTTGCAGATATTTAGAGGTGACAGAGTGATACAGATAGGTCCGGTGAGCTCCGAAAATAAAATATATTGTTCTGCGGATTTGGTGGAGTGTTTAGGAAGTCAATGTGAATTGACAATTCAATTGGTTCATGGTCTGGAGGTCTGCAAGCATCTATTCCATTATGACAGTGATGATAGACTATGTTCCTGAGATTTCGGATGAAGGAGAGAATGATTTCAGTAAGCATATGTAGTGTGGATGTTCTTGGTGATTCAGGCAAGCTTGTGGAGGTCTTTAGATCGTGTCCAGTTCATGTTGGAGGTCCGCATTGAAGATTGAGCTAGAAATTGAAGAATTACTTCCGGATGATGATGTTCTTCCCAAGTCAGGCAGACCGGATGAGTTACATATCTTGCAGATGATCTTGAAGAGTTTCTGTGAGGAATGGCATGCTCCTAAAGGAAGATTGAAGTCTTAGATCTGTGTGGCCGACAATGTGTTGATCCGCGTGAAGTCTTTTTGTAATTAGTCATGTTGTATTTATGTATTTGCTTTGTAATGTATGGCGACTTGGATGAATATCCCTAAGTCGATGTCTTGTATAAATAAGGAGTTGTAAAGTCATTTTAAAGTGTGTCACGTGGAGATGAGAGTGTGGTAGAGAGGAGCAGAGCGAAAGGCAGAGCAGAAGTATTAGGCTTAAATAGAACTAACTCAAGCATGGTGAAGATGCTATTCTTTAGTTCAAGTATGTAATACTTATTATTTTGTAGACAGTGTGTCTCTCGTAGGCAGTGAGCCTCTTGTGAGCAGTGTGCTCGGGCAATGAGCCCTAATTGGCATGTGTCATTTTTGTTCTTTCTATTCTTCTAATAGAGAATACAATCTTGGGTTAGTCACCCCATGGTTTTTCCCTTAACTGAGTTTTCCACGTCAAAATCTTGGTGTCTTATGTGTTAATGTGTTTCTGCTCTTGATTTGCATTATGTTTCCATGATTGATTTATTATTATGCTATTGAATTACAAAGTGGATTTAAGTGTTTAATTGGAAGAAAGTTTTGGACAATTGATTCACCCCCCTCTCAGTTGTCTGTCCTAAATCTAACAATTGGTATCAGAGGCAAGTTCCTCTAAAAGAGCTTAACCGCTTGAGGAGATCCAGGATGTCGTCCTACAAGAAGGACAGTCTGAGGTTTGATGGAACCAATTTCACTCTTTGGAAAAGTCACATGGAATGTCACTTACAATGTATGGGAATGCAGTATTAGATCATGGCTTCAAAGAAGTATACTCCTCCACAGAATGGTCCGAGAATCGTAGATGAAATCAGAGATGCTGAAAACAATCTACAGACTAAAGAAGCTCTTCTAAGTGCCTTGTCTGATTTAGAGCTAACAAATGTTGTTGACCTACAAACTGCTTTTGAGATTTGGGAAAACTAGAACTTCTGCATGAAGGAGACAAGTGATGAAAGTAGATTGTCATTGATGTCAAAAATGTGTTGGTATTTACAGGAGTTGTTCATATACTTCAGGTTGATATGTTGCTTCATGGCTATGTCAGGAAATGCTAACTTGTTTGATCAGTTTGTGTACATTCTTGATATTCACAAGACTGTAGGATCAGAATCATCAATCAGGATAAGTATGATACAATGCATATGTTTTATGATACAAGGTTGCTGTAAAGTTCATCTTGCCATGCTTGATCAAAGTGAGGCATTAATGTTTATTAATGGTTGAATCAATGGTTATCAAAATGCCTAAAATATTAAAATCCTAACTATAAGCTCTAAGTGTATACAAAGAGATTAAATGTCATAAAGTATGCACTTTATGTTATAAAGTAATGTTGACCTGCAAGAGCAGGTTATACTACTTAGAGCAACCTACTAGAGGGTTTTAATTCATGACACCTACTAGCCCCTTCATATTCTATTTACCATTTGAATTTGGTTGAATATCCTTATTTAATTTATGAAGAGCTTGATTTAAAAAAAAGAAAAAAGAAAAAAGCATGGAATATCATTTATATTAGAAAGTCTTATTTAAAGGGGAGCATGAAAAGGTTTCCAATGACTTTCTATAAAGCTTTTTATAAAGCTTTAAATATAAAACATTTAAAAAGGAAAAAGCATTAAATATGCTTTAAGAGGGGAATGTGAATAAGCCATTTTATGGCTTTATTTAAAATATTTTTATGAGCTTTTGTTTTTTTGTGCTATTTTCTAGGGGGCACATTTCAAAGAGAGCTTTAAGGAGATTTTGGAAGATTTTAAGGAGATATTTTTTTTTTGGAATGAAAGATTTATTTCTAATTTTTTGTGGCATGGAAGCTAAGAAGGTGGAGGCTATTAAAATGTTTTTTTTGGGATTTATTTTGTGAGTTTTTAACTCATTTTTTTGGAGATGGATTTTTTAATGAAAAAGTTAATTTTGTGCAGAGAAGAAAATGATGAATGATTTTTTTGTGAAGAGAGGATTTTTATGAAAGAGATTTTATTCTTTTTCTAAGGGCAGACATTTTTGTGAGAAGATTATATTTTTGAGAAGATGATGAGATTGATTTTTTATTGAAGTTTTTTTTTTATGCAGAGAGGATTTTTTTTTAATGAAGAATATGAAGTCTTTTGTTGTAGATTGAAGAATTTTTTTTTAAGAAGACAGAGATTTTTTACAGATTATGAAGGGTCAAGATAATAAAATGGCAAGAGAGATTAAGAAAATATAGAGAAGATTTTCATATTGGAATGATGGACGGAAATTGTTTTGCAAAGATTGATTTTATTTTTGCAGATGGATTTTTGATAGAAGAATTTGAGGTGATTTTCTTTTGAAAGGCAGATTGGATAAAGAATTTGAATGCAGGATTTGCAGAGAAGGAGATAAAAATGAAAAGACTAAATCTTCAAAGAGATTTTATTTTTCTCCTACAGGTCCCGATTGAAATGTTAGAGAATATGAAATGATCTTGTCAATAATGTTGCAGAGAAATTAGATTGAAGAGATTGAAGAGTCATCTTCAAAGGAATATAAAGAGATTTTGTTTATACAGAGAATATATTTTCTTTGCAGGATTAAATGATTTCAATGAAGGGGTTTGACTTTGCACATGGAGATCAGAAAGAGATTTTATTTTCTCTTTCAAAAGCAAATTGAAAAATCTTATTTCAATTAAAGATTTTTCTTAATTATTGTTTTAGATGATTTGTCTGTGCAGAGTAAGTGAAAGGTTTCAAAATTTTTGAAGAAGATTTACATTTTTTTACAAGGGATAATTTGAGATGTCAAATAATATGAAAGGGTTCTAAAATGGACAGAGAAATAATATTTTTTTATTACAAGAGATTGATTTTTGAAATAAGAAAAATTGCAGAGAGAAGGTGAAAAGTTTTTGTAGGTTCTTCATTGAGAGAAGATGAAAATGTTCATAGAAAAGAGGAAAGGTGAAAAGATATTCAACTTGTATAAAGTTGTTTTTCAGGTGCATTGATGTATGAATTAAGAAGGATAGAGATGAAATATACAGAGTTGTGAAGTGTTGTTGAAAATCAAGCAGTGTTGTTGAGAATCAAGTAGTGTTGGTGTTGTAGAGTGGATCATGATACAGGATTGAAATATCTGAGTTTGTATATGAGTTGGGAATGATCATTAACAAACACATGAGAGAGAATAAATGTTATGTATTGAAACAGAGAAACCCTCTGAATTTGTGTTTTCAATTTGTTCTGTAATAGGGGTTGGTGCTCCTTGAAGCTGGTGCTTCTAAACAGTATGCCAGTGAGGCTTGTAGGTCAGTGAGACCTTAACATTTGTCAGTGAGACACATATTGTAGCCAGTGAGGCTTCTTTGTAGCCAGTGAGGCATGTTTGATCAGTTAAGCCAGTGAGGCAGTTTAGAGTGGTTTTTCTACCCCTGGAGGGTTTTCCACTCATGCAATTCTTGTGTCATAATCTTTTCTGTGTATGAAGTTTTGTTCTCTTTCTGTTTTCACAGTCATGTGCATATGTATTTGATAGATCAATGCTATCTTTCTCTCCTTGTGCTCTGAAAGTTAAAGTGTGTAAAAAGATTTGAGAATTCACACAACACTGATTCACCCCCCCTCTCAGTGTTGATTGTACTCCTACAATTGGTATCAGAGCTAGTTTCCCTTCTGCAGCTTAATCAGCTTGGGTAGGTCCTGTGTGTGGAGTTCAATGGGTAAGTGCAGGAGAAATAAGAACATGAGAAATGTTAAGATTCATTCTGGTCAAAAGACACAAAAGACATCATTCATATCAAATCCAGATGTTGATATAAAATCAGTTGATAAAGATGATGTTCTCCATGTTGAATCTAATATTGTTTCAGATGTTCCTTAGTTTGATGGTTCAAATTTTTCAGTTTGGTATGTTAGAATGCAAGTGTATTTATCCTCCTTAGGATATGATGTTTTAATGTCAGTTGAAAATGGTATTTCTGCAAATAACAAAGAGGCTCTTAAATGGAATCATATAGCCAAGAAGGTTATTCTATCTAGTTTATCTAATGATATTTCTTGTAAGGTTGTGCAGTGTGAAACAGCTCAGGATATCTGGAAAGAACTAATAAGAATTTATCAAGATAATGATAAAGAAGAGGACACTCTGGTGTGTGAGGAAAGTGGCAATGAAGGAGTTGAAGTTCAAACTCAATCAGATTCAGAAGAAGCTAGCATCACAAGTGATGATGATCAGGATTATGAGATTGATATGGAAGGTGAGCTCATTTGTGCTCTTGGTGAGATCAAAGAACTCAGAATGGAGAATAAAAGGTTAAAGTTGCAACTTCAAGAGGAAAAGGAATCCAAGATAAAAATTCTTTCAAATCTTCAAGATGTAGAAAAACAAATAATAGATTTGAAGACTCAAATTGCAGAAGTTAAGAAAATAAAAGAAGATGTCAATAATCAACTAAAGGCCAAAGAAGTTGATTGTGAAAAGTATGAATCTGAAATAATCTTTTTAAGAAAGGAGTTAGAAAAGGCTTCCTCTAAATTACACAAGAATTTGTTGTTTGAAAACAATATTGAAAAAGGGGAGTGTTCAAAAGCCAGGCAAACTCTCAGAAAGAAAATTGATCTTCATGCTAGTGCTCTTGAAGATAAAGAGAAGACAGAAACTGAAATAAATGTCAAAGATAAAAAGCATAATCAAAGACGAAGAAAAAATGCTCCTGTTAGACAAGCATACATGTACAGGTATAATTATTCTTTTAATGGTCATTGTTATGCTTGTAATCAATTTGGACACAAATCAGTTAATTGCAGAAGGAATACTGATATTGTTTGTTACAAGTGCAATAATATTGGACACATTCAAAGAAACTGTAAAATGAATAGAATGTTTGATCCTACATGGAAGCATAACATAATTGCTCAGGAGATGTCAAAAAGGTATCAGTCATTTGGTTATAACATAGTTTGTTATAATTGCAATTCTTTTGGGCATAAGGCACAGTTTTGCAGGAATAAATTGAAGACATCTAGAGCAGACACCTTGAGCAAAGAAAAGAAAAGGTTTATACAGGTTTGGAGAAGAAAACAAAGTCAGGACAAGAAGGATCCTAAACTTGTGCATCTTGCACAAGTTACATCATTAGTTGGATAACTGAGAGCATGAAGTAAGGGGGAGTTGTTCATGATCTATCAATTATCCCCAAGAAGTTATAGAGGAGATCAGTTGATGTTTATCTTGTTTTGTTTATCATGCTTGCTTGATAATGTTTCTGATGTTTTTGAGTTTTAGTGTATGACAGTGATACAGGTGTTCATTGGCTTATTATGATTTCAAGGTATTGAAAAATGTTTCAGGAGTTCAAAATGCACAAATTGTTCAGGTTGAATTATCATGGTATTACAATCCAAAGTGTTTTGGAAAGTGTTGTTGCAATTATATCTTGTTTTGAATGATGAAGTCAAGAGGCAAGAGTTCTTGTTGATTACAGTATGTTTCAGATATGATTATGTATATATCAGTTTTTTCCCAGAGTGTTGTATATCAGATTTGACAGTATAATATGTGCAGGAACAACAAGATGGTTTGTCAACAAGATGGTCTGTCAAGAAAAGGTGTCAGAATATGCAGGATGATAGTTCATATCAGGAAATCAGTTTGATGATTATATCTATTACTTTGTTGAGTTATGTTTTATGACATGTACCTTGGAGCTTTCAGGTGATTTGAAGATAGTGTCTTTCTCATTAATTTGGTTTAGAAAGGTTTGTTCAAATTGTGTGGTAGTTTCAGGTATGAGCTTCAAGTTATGACAATCCAGAGTTTCTTATGACATTGATGGTGAATCTTGTTTTTTTCTTCAAATCGGAGGCAAGTAAAGGACTTATCAAAAATGGTCATCTTGGCATCTATGTGATGAGGGGTCTACATGATTTTTGCCTGCAAAATTGTTCATCAGAGAGTATTGGTATGTTTTGAATCAGCAATAGCAAATGGTAATGTTCAAAAAGGTTTGTCATATGTTGGCTTCAGGATTGTTATCATCATAAATCATTACTTGTTGAAAGGTTAACAATAGTTTATGCCTTCAAAGTGTTCATAATTCAATATGCTTATAATGGTTATGACCATGCTATAACATCTTTAAGTGGAGTTGTTCTCAGGGGGAGTTAATCAGAGGATTGAGTTGTCACTATCTTCAGAGATTTGAAAAGAGATATGTTTTCTTCATGCTCATATTGGTATTTCTTGTCAGGACTAATTCAGGAAGTGGATAAGTGACGAGTTGAGTTGAGTTATGTTGATTAGTCTTGTCAGTGTTTACCAATGGTATTTCTGAGTAGTGTTTTGAACTTTAACACATGGGAGATCTTGGAGATTTGTTATTTCAGGTCAAAAAGTGTTGGTTCAGGAGTTTATTAAAGGAAGTAATTAGAGGATCTCATTGATGTCAGTGTTTCATCTTCATCTACAAATTTGTGTTGTGATTAGAAGTGGTATAGTGTAGTCTATGGGCAGCTTGTAACAGTGGTTTGGTGCTTGGTTTGATATGCCTTACATGATTGTTTGATGTCTTGTTGCTCTCAAGTTTTTATGGTTGTTCAATATGCAGATGAACATGGAAAGAGCTCAGAGCTCTCAAGAAAAGTTTTGGACAGTAAATTGAAAAATAATCAGTGCCTTAAGGGCTATTTCAATTCTTGGTTGGTATGAAGGATGATAAGGGGGAGATAATAGCCTTTGTCATCAGATGTCAAAAAGGGGGAGAAAGAAAAATGTATCAGGTAGTTTTGCCATCAATGACAAAGGGGGAGATTGATGAAAGTAGATTGTCATTGATGTCAAAAATGTGTTGGTATTTACAGGAGTTGTTCATATACTTCAGGTTGATATGTTGCTTCATGGCTATGTCAGGAAATGCTAACTTGTTTGATCAGTTTGTGTACATTCTTGATATTCACAAGACTGCAGGATCAGAATCATCAATCAGGATAAGTATGATACAATGCATATGTTTTATGATACAAGGTTGCTGTAAAGTTCATCTTGTCATGCTTGATCAAAGTGAGGCATTAATGTTTATTAATGGTTGAATCAATGGTTATCAAAATGCCTAAAATATTAAAATCCTAACTATAAGCTCTAAGTGTATACAAAGAGATTAAATGTCATAAAGTATGCACTTTATGTTATAAAGTAATGTTGACCTACAAGAGCAGGTTATACTACTTAGAGCAACCTACTAGAGGGTTTTAATTCATGACACCTACTAGCCCCTTCATATTCTATTTACCATTTGAATTTGGTTGAATATCCTTATTTAATTTATGAAGAGCTTGATTTAAAAAAAAGAAAAAAGAAAAAAGCATGGAATATCATTTATATTAGAAAGTCTTATTTAAAGGGGAGCATGAAAAGGTTTCCAATGACTTTCTATAAAGCTTTTTATAAAGCTTTAAATATAAAACATTTAAAAAGGAAAAAACATTAAATATGCTTTAAGAGGGGAATGTGAATAAGCCATTTTATGGCTTTATTTAAAATATTTTTATGAGCTTTTGTTTTTTTGTGCTATTTTCTAGGGGGCACATTTCAAGGAGAGCTTTAAGGAGATTTTGGAAGATTTTAAGGAGATATTTTTTTTTGGGAATGAAAGATTTATTTCTAATTTTTTGTGGCATGGAAGCTAATAAGGTGGAGGATATTAAAATGTTTTTTTTGGGATTTATTTTGTGAGTTTTTAACTCATTTTTTTGGAGATGGATTTTTTAATGAAAAAGTTAATTTTGTGCAGAGAAGAAAATGATGAATGATTTTTTTGTGAAAAGAGGATTTTTATGAAAGAGATTTTATTCTTTTTCTAAGGGCAGACATTTTTGTGAGAAGATTATATTTTTGAGAAGATGATGAGATTGATTTTTTATTGAAGATTTTTTTTTATGCAGAGAGGATTTTTTTTTAATGAAGAATATGAAGTCTTTTGTTGTAGATTGAAGAATTTTTTTTTAAGAAGACAAAGAGATTTTTTACAGATTATGAAGGGTCAAGATAATAAAATGGCAAGAGAGATTAAGAAAATATAGAGAAGATTTTCATATTGGAATGATGGACGGAAATTGTTTTGCAAAGATTGATTTTATTTTTGCAGATGGATTTTTGATAGAAGAATTTGAGGTGATTTTCTTTTGAAAGGCAAATTGGATAAAGAATTTGGATGCAGGATTTGCAGAGAAGGAGATAAAAATGAAAAGACTAAATCTTCAAAGAGATTTTATTTTTCTCCTACAGGTCCTGATTGAAATGTTAGAGAATATGAAATGATCTTGTCAATAATGTTGCAAAGAAATTAGATTGAAGAGATTGAAGAGTCATCTTCAAAGGAATATAAAGAGATTTTGTTTATACAGAGAATATATTTTCTTTGCAGGATTAAATGATTTCAATGAAGGGGTTTGACTTTGCACATGGAGATCAGAAAGAGATTTTATTTTCTCTTTCAAAAGCAAATTGAAAAATCTTATTTCAATTAAAGATTTTTCTTAATTATTGTTTTAGATGATTTGTCTGTGCAGAGTAAGTGAAAGGTTTCGAAATTTTTGAAGAAGATTTACATTTTTTTACAAGGGATAATTTGAGATGTCAAATAATATGAAAGGGTTCTAAAATGGACAGAGAAATAATATTTTTTTATTACAAGAGATTGATTTTTGAAATAAGAAAAATTGCAGAGAGAAGGTGAAAAGTTTTTGCAGGTTCTTCATTGAGAGAAGATGAAAATGTTCATAGAAAAGAGGAAAGGTGAAAAGATATTCAACTTGTATAAAGTTGTTTTTCAGGTGCATTGATGTATGAATTAAGAAGGATAGAGATGAAATATACAGAGTTGTGAAGTGTTGTTGAAAATCAAGCAGTGTTGTTGAGAATCAAGTAGTGTTGTTGTAGAGTGGATCATGATACAGGATTGAAATATCTGAGTTTGTATATGAGTTGGGAATGATCATTAACAGACACATGAGAGAGAATAAATGTTATGTATTGAAACAGAGAAACCCTTTGAATTTGTGTTTTCAATTTGTTCTGTAATAGGGGTTGGTGCTCCTTGAAGCTGGTGCTTCTAAACAGTATGCCAGTGAGGCTTGTAGGTCAGTGAGACCTTAACATTTGTCAGTGAGACACATATTGTAGCCAGTGAGGCATGTTTGATCAGTTAAGCCAGTGAGGCAGTTTAGAGTGGTTTTTCTACCCCTGGAGGGTTTTCTACTCATGCAATTCTTGTGTCATAATCTTTTCTGTGTATGAAGTTTTGTTCTCTTTCTGTTTTCACAGTCATGTGCATATGTATTTGACAGATCAATGCTATCTTTCTCTCCTTGTGCTCTGAAAGTTAAAGTATGTAAAAAGATTTGAGAATTCACACAACACTGATTCACCCCCCCTCTCAGTGTTGATTGTACTCCTACAACAAGTATGTCAAATGTGCCAAGTTACAGAGTCTGAAAGGAAAATTTGAAAATTTGAAGATGAGAGAAGATGAAAATATCACTACATTTATGCCAAGAGTAAATGAGCTTGTTTATGGCATTAGATGTGCTAGTGGAGTCTTGGATGAAGATGAGATTGTTGGCAAAGTTCTCAGATCCCTTCCTGATTCTTACAAGTACAAGGTTATTGCTATTGAAGAATTTAGGTCTATTTTAGGTATCATGAGAGATCAATTAGTTGGTAAATTGGTTGCATGTGAATTGACTGAGTTTGGAGATCCCCCCCCAAGACTGAATATGCATTCAAAGCTAGTGCCTCTGTTAAAGGAAAACAAAAGTTTGATCTGGGAGAGAACTCCTCAAAGAAACTATCATGGTATGAGAAAGCAAGAAAAGACCTGGAAGAAGATGAAGCAGAAGCTGCTCAACTTGAAGCCCTTATTGCAAAAAGGCTACCAAGAGGATCCAATAAGTATGAAGGGCAATTGCCTTTTAAATGTTTTAACTGCAATAAGATTGGTCATTTTGCCTCAAGGTGTCCGGAAAGATTTTCAAGGCCAAATCCTAACAGATCAAGGTTCTAGAAGAATTGTTACTATGTTCATGAAGATGATGATAATGAAGGAGTAACAGATGATAAATCAAAGACATGAAACAAATTTGGAAGTGACTGGGTGTTTATTGCCATCAAGGAAGAAGATCCAATGCCCTCTAAATCTGTCAATCATAAAATTGTTGAAAGAGCTTTGGCTGCCCAAGTTGAGGAAAAGGATGATTGGGTCATTGACAGTGGATGCTCTCACCATATGACAGGTGACAAAAATAAATTCATAGATTTGGAAAGTATGAAGGAGGAGTGGTAAAATTTGGTGATAATTCTGCTAGCAGAATCAAGGGTAGAGGAACTATTTATTTTGATGGAAAAAACAAAACCAGTAATGTACTATATGTTCAAGGCCTGAAGCACAATCTTCTCAATGTTGGACAGTTGGTGGACAAAGGCTATGATCTTCGATTCAAAAATGGAAAATGCAAGATCTTTGAAAGTTCTGGAACAGAGATTGCATCCGATACTCAAACTAAAGGTAACATCTTCCACTTGGTTGGTACTAGTAAAAGTTGCTTATTTGTTCAAATTGATCAGAGTTGGTTGTGGCATAGGAGAATGTGTCAAGTGAATTTTGATAATATCATCAAGATAAGCAACACTCAGGCTGTAAGAGATCTTCCAAGATTGGTAAAACCTACCAATAGTTTGTGCAAGGAATGTCAGTTGGGCAAACAAAGCAGAGTCTCATTCAAAAGCAAGGAACAATCCTCTACCAGATTATTGGACTTAGTTCATACTGATCTATGTGGTTCAGCAAGAATCAGGAGTGTGTAAGGTGATAGATACTTCATGTTATTAATTGATGACCATTCCCGGATGATGTGGGTGACTTTTCTGAAAGAGAAATCATAAGCTCTTGAGAAATTCAAAATATTCAAAACTATGGTAGAGAATGAAACTAGATTAAAATTAAAATATCTGAGGTCTGATAGAGGTGGAGAATTCACATCCGGTGATTTCATAGAATTCTGTGAGAAACATGGAATACAAAGATAGTTGTCTGCTCCTAGGACTCCACAGCAGAATGGAGTAGTGGAGAGAAAGAACCAGACCATCCAAGAAGCATCTAGAACCATGATGATGGAAGCAAATGTTCCTCAGATCTATTGGAGAGAAGCTGTAAGCACTGCAGTCTATACTCTCAATCGAGTACAAATCAGAAGCAATACCGATAAGACTCCTTATGAACTTTGGATTGGCATCACTCCCACTGTGAGATATTTCAGAGTCTTTGGTAGCAAATGTTACATTAAAAGAGATGAAGATCTAGTAAAATTTGATGCTAGAAGTGATGAAAGAATATTCTTGGGTTATTCTACTCAAAGCAAAGCATATCGGTGTTATAACAAAAGATTAAGGAAGATTGTTGAAAGTACAAATGTGAAGGTTGATGAAGGTGTTGAAAAACCCTCAATGTTTTATAAATACGATGAAGATGATCAAAATGATGTTTTTGTTCAAGAAGTCCAAGCTCCCTCTGAAATTTAGATACAAATTGATTCAGTAAATTAGGAAGAAGAGATAAGTTTGAATGAACCTATTGAGGAATCAGAAGTGCAAGAAACTCCCAAAGTTCCCAGATATGTAAGACTGAATCACTCTCAAGATCAGATCATAGGTGATAAAAGCAAAGGTGTGCAAACAAGAAGAAGGATTGCTCAAGATTTAGAAGAGTATTGTCTGCTTTCAAAAATTAAACTTAAGACAGTGAATGAAGCTTGCAATGATGAAAACTGGACTAAAGCAATGGAGGAAGAGCTGATGCAAATTGAGAAAAATCACACTTGGGATCTTGTTCCCAGACCTAAAAACAAGAATGTGATTGGAACCAAATCGGTCTTCCAGAACAAACTGAATGAAGATGGTGAAGTAGTCAGAAACAAAGCCAGATTGGTTTGCAAGGGTTACTCCCATGTAGAAGGAGTTGATTTTGAAGAAACTTTTGCTCCGGTGGCAAGAATTGAAGTAGTCAGATTATTTCTTGCTTTTGCTACCTTCAAGGATTTCAAAGTATATCAGATGGATGTCAAATCTGCCTTCCTGAATGGTGACTTGGAAGAAGAAGTATACATTGAACAACTAGAGGATTTCAATTGTCTGATCATGGTGATATGGTCTGCAAGCTGAAGAAAGCTTTGTATGGACTGAAGCAAGCCCCAAGAGCTTGGTATGAAAGATTGGATAAGCATCTTTTGAAGATTGGTTTCAACAAAGGTACTGCTGATAGTAATTTGTACTTCAAAATTGATCATGAAAATATCTTGATTGTTGAAGTGTTTGTTGATGATATCATTTTTGGAGGAAGAGATAGTATGTGCAAGACTTTTGCAAATCAAATGAAAAGTGAATTTGAGATGTCCATGTTTGGGGAAATGAACTTCTTCTTGGGTCTACAAATCACTCAAACAAAGAAAGGAATCTTCATTTCTCAGACCAAATATGTGAAAGAATTGTTGAAGAAATTTGGGATGGAAGACTCAAAGCCAATGAGTACTCCCATGGCAACCAGATGTAAGTTGAGCAAAGATGATGATTCTCCCAAGGCTGATAAGAAAAAGTACAGGTCAATGATTGGAGGATTGTTGTATCTCACTCAAACGAGACCTGACATTATGAATGTTGTTGGTCTTGTTGCTAGATTCCAAGCTGATCCTAGAGAATCTCATGTCATGGAAATCAAGAGGATTTTTAGATATCTAAAAGGGATAGTTGAGTATGGTCTATGGTGTCCTAGAGATCATGATTTCTATCTTCATACATATACAGATGCGGATTGGGCAGGAGATGTGGATGACCAGAAGAGTACCAGTGGTGGAGCATTCTTTTTGGGGAAGAGATTGGTTTCTTAGTTGAGCAAGAAACAAGAGGCAATATCTCTGTCCACTGCAGAAGCAGAATATATTGTAGCAACAGGTAGTTGCACTCAAGTTTTGTGGATGAAGCAAATGCTAAGAGACATCAGAGTGGAGTATGAGGAGCCTATCACAATCTTCTATGATAATTCAAGTGCAATAAATATATCTAAGAATCCAGTGTTGCATTCAAAGACTAAACATATATCCATCAAGTTTCACTTTTTGAGAGAGCAAGTGAACAAGAATGAATTCAAATTAGAGTTTGTACCTTCCAAGGATCATATTGCAGATGTTTTTACTAAACCTCTTCCTAAGGACTCTTTTGAGTATCTTAGGGAGAAGTTAGGGGTTATCACCCCTCCGGTTCTGAATTAAGGTGCACTGTTGTGCATCAGTCTAGTGGATCTCACAGTCATATCTTGTGGTCCAGATTGATGTTTGGGAAGCTGCCACTCAGGGGGAGCAGCTGGTATGATTCTGAATTGGTACAAGTATGTGCCCTTTGCCATTGATGTCAAAGGGGGAGAGAAGACATGTGAAAAACAAGTGGTTACTGATCAAAGGGGGAGCAGTAAAGGAAGAGAAGACATGTGAATGGTTGTTGTTGATAGGGGGAGTTGTGTCAGTGAGAAAAAGTTCTTGTATTGATGGTCAAAACAGTTTTTCACATCATATGTTGCCATCAATAACAAAGGGGGAGATTGTTGCAAGTATGGGCCTAACCGGTGTTGTCATTGATGTCAACATACTCCTGTTGCATTGATGATAAGGATTGGATGAGATGCATGTTGAGGATATTGAGAAAATTAGTCCTATCAGGAATAGAGAAGAATAGTGAAGATAGTAAGGTAAAGATCCCAGATAAGATGAAGATCAGAGGATGTGCATCAAAGGGTTTGTAGATATGTGTCTCAAGGTGATCCAGTAAAGATTTTAGAGATCCACAAGAAGATATGAAGAAGTTATGGCCACTTAAGTAAAACTAGTTCTCGTAGATATTTAGAGGTGACAGAGTGATACAGATAGGTCCGGTGAGCTCTGGAAATGAAATATATTGTTCTACGGATTTGGTGGAGTGTTTAGGAAGTCAATGTGAATTGACAACTCAATTGGTTCATGGTTTGGAGGTCCGCAAGCATCTATTCCATTATGACAGTGATGACAAACTGTGTTCCTGAGGTTTTGGATGAAGGAGAGAATGATTTCAGTAAGCAGATGTAGTGTGGATGTTCTTGGTGATTCAGGCAAGCTTGTGGGGGTCTTTGGATTGTGTCTAGTTCATGTTGGAGGTCCACATTGAAGATTGAGCCAGAAATTGAAGAATTACTTCTGGATGATGATGAGTTACACATCTTGCGGATGATCTTGAAGAGTTTCTATGAGGAATGGCGTGCTCCTAAAGGAAGATTAAAGTCTCAGATCTGTGTGGCCGACAGTGTGTTGATCCGCGTGAAGTCTTTTTGTAATGTCATGTTGTATTTATGTATTTGCTTTGTAATGTATGCTGAGTTGGATGAATATCCCTAAGTCGATGTCTTGTATAAATAAGGAGTTGTAAAGTCATTCCAAAGTGTGTCATGTGGAGATGAGAGTGTGGTAGAGAGGAGCAGAGTGAAAGGCAGAGCATAAGTATTGGGCTTAAATGGAACTAACTCAAGCATGGTGAAGATGCTATTCTTCAATTCAAGTATGTAATACTTATTATTCTGTAGACAGTGTGTCTCCTGTAGGCAGTGAGTCTCTTGTGAGTAGTGTGCTCGGGCAGTGAGCCCTAATTGGCATGTGCCATTTTTGTTCTTTCTATTCTTCTAACAGAGAATACAATCTTGGGTTAGTCACCCCATGGTTTTTCCATGTCAAAATCTTGGTGACTTATATGTTAATGTGTTTCTGCTCTTGATTTAATGCATTATGTTTCCATGATTGATTTATTATTATGTTGCTAAATTACAAAGTGGATTTAAGTGTTTAATTGGAAGAAAGTTTTGGACAACTGATTCACCCCCCCCCCCCTCTCAGTTGTTTGTCCTGAATCTAACAGAGGTTCCTCATAAAAATTACATTGGACCACTATATGTTCAAGGTATCATATGTGGCTACCCATGTGGTAGCATTCTTGTTGATCTAGGCAACCAATTGAATATTTTCAAATAAGACTTTTTACATAATCATCATTTGCAACAAGATACATATACACATTTTTGTATTTCCTTAAAGATGATAAATTCGAGTAGTTATTAATACTTTGGGATGCATAATATTGCCTCTAAAAGTGGGGCTTAAGGAGGTTTAATTTTTGTTCTAAGTCGTTCCATCTTTTGACAAAAAGGCAAGGCACCTATTCCACATATTTCAAGCACTTTTAATGCTTATCATGATGATATCTTTTGCTTGCTAGTGTTGACAAGATTCTCTCATGGTTACTTTCACCTACTTTATAGTCCTAGTCGGGGGCAACAATTGGGAGACATCTTGCTTCCTACTATTATATGTGCTTTCACAAGCACACCTAAGTATCTTTTTATGTTGTTACATGATGATATCCTTACATTATTATGTTTCCAAGGTTTACATCATTTTACACATATTTTCTACTCTCCTCCAAATTAATTGCATTCTTTGAATATAACTAATTGGAGGGGGCATACAAGGTCATTAATGTCCTTTTCTTGAGTATGGTCATAGTGTCTATCTCATGATCCTATGCCATTTTTAGATGTTACCACATTACTTTTATTATCCCAAATCAATATCTATTGATGTTGCTGCCCCTAGGTGGTATCATCATTCCACCACAAATGAAATATTTCTCTCCCTTTCCTTTTCCTTTTGGTCGTAGACATTATATTTTATTTTAAATGCTTATTAGATGCCACTCATTAAATCTCTCTATTTTATGTAGGTTTCCAAGACAGAACACTCATTACAAGAGAGCATGTATCAAAAATGGACATCCATATCCATATACTTATCCTTTTATGAGTGTGAGAATAAATTTACTTTCATGTTGACTACTTGATTCTACTTTGATATGCATCCTCAAAGTAGTTTGCAAGCATACCAAATTAGGGATAAAATTTAATGGTGAAAATTGCATATCTTGCACTTTCCCCCTTTGTTTTTTTCTCATCTTGACCCATTTATCCTTTATGCATTGACAAGTGTACAAGTGACATGATTTTTATTAAGAGTTGGCACAAAAATCAAGCCTTATTTGAATTTATCTACAACCATTCCTAGGGATTTGTCATAATCCTCAATTTATCCATTTCCTACTTAGGTTCTGTAATGTCCCCTTCTAGCAAGCCAAAGTTTTCACAACCTTGTAGACAATTTCAACTCACCAAAAGAGAACATTAGTATTCAATTCCTTCTTATCTAATCATAATAACTACAAAATACATTAAATCAAGCCTTATAATCATAATCTATATGCATTATAATTTTCACCATTATCCATTATATTTGGATCTATGCATTAATCAAATCATTAATTCCATGTGAGAGGATGTGATAGGATGTCATATGCCAATTATTATCATAGGTCCATTATTTCCATCCTTTGACTCGAGGGGTGAATACTCACCAACTTTAGTCAAAGGCCAATTATGATAATCCTTTGGCTCGAGGGGTGAATAGGTCACCAACTTTAGCCAAAGGCCCAATATGACAATCCTTTGGCTCGAGGGATGGATATCTCACCTACTTTAGCCAAAGGCCAAATCCACTTGTCTTAAGGGGTGGCATTGCACCAACTTTAGACAAGGGCCAAATCCACTTGTCTCGAGGGATGACTTGCACCTACTTTAGACAAGGGCCAATACATTAAGCTCATCTTGAGCATTACCCATGGTTGGCCAATTAACCATCCTCATTATCACATCTCTCATAGAGAGCTAGTGGATTAATTCCATCATTTCAAATGCTCAAACAAATCAACAATAAACATATCTTGATTCATATAGTAAATAGCATTATAATTACTTCATGAGAATATCATTGTTTATAATTACCTTCATGCCAAATTCTTTTAACATAATCATTGGGTTAGTTCCATTATCGAACTCATAATTCTACCACAGAATATACATATGCATAAATAATTAACATACCTCTATTCAATATTGGCCTTGACTGTGATAAAAGTATACTTCAGATTTTGATCTTAATTGATTCACTACAAGTATGCCTTGAAGTTTGAAGGCTTTGATTCTCTTCGTTGTTATATGATATCGAGGAGTTTATATGATGAACATTTGATTCCAATGCTGTATGATCAGATTGTAACGATAACAAGAGGCTGATATATAATAATATTATGTGATTGGTAAATATTGTTTTTGTTGTTCGATGACCGATTCTCCTTATGGACGTTGATGATGATTCATAGATGATTCGATATGCAGAAGTAATGTGTATGGTTCGATCTACAGAAGTAATGTATATGATGCTCGAGGCTAGATAACGATTGATTGAGATGCAAAGATTATCCTTTATATGAATATGTGTTGTCTTCTTATATGAATATCCAACGTTTTTTCCTTATTTCTCTTTGTTTGCTATACCAGATGTAGATATGATTTTTCGATGCCTTCACTTCACCATGGCTGCCCTTTTTAAAGTCCTGAACGGTTGTTATGCCAAGAATCACATTGTTTTAGAGATCTTTACGCCTGTTCATAATCATGGGTTATCTTAATTAATTTCCTTATGAAGATCGTCACTTCAAGGATCAGGGGTCTCTAATGATTTGTCTCATCTCTTTTTTTGTCTTATATATATTTTGTCTTTATTCCATCTTTGTCTTATATGCCAAGTCAGCTCTCTTTGAGATTCATCTAAGCATTATGTTATACTTGTCTTTCTCTTATGATTACTTTTGCCTTGGTGTATGAGATCGACCCTTGCTTAATCCTCTTGTATTTGATAATGATGGTAATGATGTGGGTTGATCAAGACAACATCAAACTGGTCTTTCCAATCTTTAATTAGAAAACATCGAGACATGACAAGTTCATATCTAAAATTTATGGGATTAACCTAGGTCAATTCTATGATTTTTGAAAGTGAACCCATAACTTTTAAATTTTAAATTCAAATTTAGGGTCAACTCAACCCTTCATGTTAGCCATTATGTGTTGACTCAAAGTGTGAAATGTTTCACTTGCTACCTTTGTAGTTGTATTTAAGGACTAACCATAATTCATTTCAAATCATTTGGTAAGAGCACCTAGAGATTTTTCATTTGCATAGTTAGAGTAGTCATTATTGGATTTAGAGCATTCTCTTCATGACTGCACCTATTGTCTTCAATCTTTTTCAAAAGTTGTTAAATCAATATCCTATGGGTTTGGCAAAAAGAGAATCAATCCTTGCCTAACAAACTTGCAAAAGATGTTCTTAAACACCACAATTAACCAAAACAAATCACATGCATCAAGGTGAACCAAAAGTAGATACCAAAGTTTACTAGAGATTAGAACTACATACCAAACTTTAGATCAATGTGCTTGGATTAGATCTATAGTTTTACATATCACTTCCATAGTTGCAAAAGTGGTCTTGAATGACAAACAATTAATTTTTAAATTATGAATTATTCGTTTGACTACTCCTAATTTTCTAGCACACAGACAAATCAACTACATACACCTTGTACTACACTTTTTATTAACTAAATTCTAAGTATCATTTATTCAATTCCCACATTTATTTCAATACATTAATCCATATTATTTCTAACTTAGGTTATATATCTAAATCAATTATTTGTTAATTGCTTCATTTATTTAATTAACCACACATTTTTATCTAGGGAATGTTTAATTCCCTTACAACAATAAAATTCAATATTTAACTAGGACAAATAGACATTAAAAATCTTTCCTTGTACAAAACAATTATTAATATTTATTTTATAGAAAATAATAACTTATTTTCATCTTAATAAAAATTAATAAATTTATTTAAAAATAACTAATATAAATATCTTAAATACATCTACCTAAAAATATATGGATATCAATTTAAAGTTATTTTATTTTACATAAGAACTATTTTATTTACTTAAAAGTTATTTTATTTTACTCTAGAACTGAAAATTAAAATTCAATAGTTCTAAAGTAAAATATTAACTAGTATATTTATATTTAAAAAAATATATTAAAGTACGTTGAGAGATATCCTTCTCAAGGCGCCTATTTGATATCCTACAATTTAATATGTTCGTTGTACATGTGTGTCTTTTCATATGCCATTCAGTAACGTTTCTTTCTTTCATCTTAGTGCATAGTGATGGCCTCTATGAAAATGTAGGAACGCCTCTTGGCGTAATTATTCCACATGTAAATAGCTATTAAGATGTGATTGCTTCTGAATATTAATTGTGTAGTGGTTTTTACATTAACATTTCCAATCATACTCCATTGTCCATCCTCAGGGCGACGAGAGCAATTGATGGATCATGGAATATGATCTGAAATGTTGATATCAAAACCACTACACAATAGAAGCAATCACATCTTAATACTTGTAGAAATTTGATGTCTCTAAATGTAAATGGAATATGATATGAAATGTTGATATCAAAACCACTACATAGTAGAAGCAATCACATCTTAATACTTGTAGAAATTTGATGTCTCTAAATGTAAATAGCTATCAAATTTCAGTTAAGAAATTTTTATATACACCCTCGTAAATCCTTACTCCCGAGTCTCAACCTCTCTAATTAATTATAAACTAGTAGTCCCAACCTCTCTAATTAATAATAAACTAGTATATTTATATTTTAAAAAATATATCTACAGTATTTGTTGGCATTTATAAATTACTTGCAGTTAGAATATTTGATATGCTCACATGAGTTATTTAAAAAAATATATCTACAGTATTTGTTGGCATTTATAAATTACTTGCAGTTGGAATATTTGATATGCTCACATGAGTTAATTTAAAGAGACTATGCTGCGAGACTTTTCATATTCTTCAAACGTAATAAAAATTTCACTCCATAACTGCCCAAGTTTTTCTATTTTTCTATCCATTTGGCTTCCACAAATTTATTTATTTACACATTTTATGAATTTTGTTTACATGGGAATCTTAATTGTTTACGGGAATCTGAATCTTTAGCCCTTGCTGTAAGTGTAGAACTCCTCTCAGCATAAAAATGATAAAATTAAAAAAAAAAAAAAATCCATCAAAATTTGGTTCTTAAAAAAATACCAAAATGAAGGAAAAGACTAAATGCAAACCCCACAAATGCTGCTTCTACTAAACGAGGGAATTTCTTCTACCCTACCCACAGATTAGTCAGTCAGATTAAAAAAATATGAATTTTAAAAAGTTTACAAATAAGTAGGTGTAATTATTAACCAGTTTGTGAAAAAAACAGATCATTTTAAAAGGTAAGTAAAATGGCGTTCTTGGTTTTTCTTTGAAAGCCCACCAAAATTTGAGCAGTGAGCTCTTTTTTGAAAGTAATTATCATATACATAGTGGGATACATACACAACCAGTAACAGGAGAAGATTAGAGGGCAATGGATAGCGTTGAGAATCCCTTAAACCGACAAAATCAAATGGAAAGCATTCAGTCCCTGCTTGCATTAGCCAGACAGAAGATCAACGAAGGAAGTCCATCTCAAGCATTACAAGCTGTAAGTCTCTCTTCACACCCAACTACTCCTTTGGGCTCTCTAGGTAGCCAAATTCAGGCCATGATTATTTGTATATACAGTTCTTTACATGTATCTATTGGCTGCCAAGATTTTAGTTTATATAGGCTCAGAGTATTATAATCTAGAGGTTTTCTGTGCAATTTTTCCCCGTAGAGTCAATTGGCAATGTTGTTATTCGATATAAATGTATATTTCTGCTATGTGTAGCTGTGAAGACGGTAAATGAAAATAGTTTTGGATTCCCTGTGGTTAGCCCTTAGAATACCTTAAAACTGTAATATTTGGAAGCACAAGACTTAACTCCATTATTGATATTCTTAAATTAGAATAAATTCAAAGGATTTCTTTTTTATAAAGGGTATTCATGTTTCAACCTCTCATATGGCTTCTTCAAGAGCTTGTTTGTTTTAGGTTTTCTTCATTGAGGTCAGCTGGATAGTTCATTATTGTTTTCTTTATGGTAATTTTGTACAGCACTTCTGATGTTAAGTGTAAGATTGGATTGATATGGGCTTTTCATGGTTTCACCCATAATCACTAATGGGTATCTCAAAACTATTTTTCAGTAAAACTCATAGTAGCCAGGAAAGTCGTGTTCATGGACTGGGACCCTGTACTGATATCCATACCCACATCTCCTGATGATCATAATTTAATATAGCTGCACCCTATTCATATACTCCCCCACCCTATTTCAAAATGTCTTCCACCTTCCCGAACCTGCATCTCATGTCTCCTATCATGATTTGGCTTTTGGTTTTGAGTTAGTGTGGTTCAGGGATCAAATGCTAACCTGAATTCAATGCTCAGATGTGGAGAAGTTCTCCAGTAGAGGAACATATTTCACTGATTGCTGGGTGCGAGTCGATTTCGGTGATGTGAGGATTATAACTAATCACAATTGAAATGAGCCCAACCCTACAAATGTCAAAAGTGCAATAGTTCCACCTGTGTATAGTTTTAGTGGATTATCTGATGCATTAGTAGTGAATTTGTCCTTAGCCTAGAGCATGTGGGAATTGGCCACTATATCAATCATTTTGAAATGAGTGGAGAAGCCAAAAGGATTAGGCATACTTTTCTGCTTTAGTCTAGACTTATGGAGATAGGAATTGCTATTTCGAACCTCCTCTTATACTAAATATTGCATAGACTTCATATAAGCAACAGTACAGGAATTATATTTTTCTACTTCTAGTATGATTGATAACTTGAGTACTGATATCACATATTGCAAGCTTGATGTTGGAATAGCAGGTGCATCTGTATAAATCTTGGGATTGCAAAAAACTTTAAATGGAAAATGATCAGATATCAGGTAATTATTTCTCTTGATTATGCTCTTATTCCACCTTCAGCTCAATTGAACTTGAGTATATTGTTCAGCGATACTGACAGCCTTCTGTCCCATGACAAGAATGCAATTAGGTGTTATTACTACCTGTTTGGAAGCATCAACACGAATACGATGAGGTGATTCAAATTAAGGCTAACATCACCAAGGCCAAATACATATTCCTCTTATTTCTCTTGTTTGTAAATGACATTTAAGTTTCTAACATGTGGCCATGGCATTTTTGGTGAAGATGTGAGGATGCAGTTATTCTGCAACCATATAGATTCCTTCAGTCCCTTGACAATACTCAAATTAGGTACCAATACTACCTGTTTAGAAACATCAACATGAATATTGTTAGGTGTTTCAAATTAAGGGTTGCATCACCAAGGTCGAATACATATTCCTCTTATTTCTCTTATTTGTAAACTGACATATGCCCATGAAATTTTTGGTGGGGAGCTCAGGAATCGCTGTCTCTTTCATCACAATGTATTTGGAATCAGAAGAGTATTATAAAAGACTAGGCAAATTGTGGAGTAAGGAGTAGGATGACACCTGTGAAGTCTTGGATTGTTGGGAAATCTTCTAAAAAAATATGAAAATAATTCTGATAGGACAAAATGTGCAATGAAGTACCCCTTTGGCCGTTTCTTCTTCCGTTGCAGTATCACTTCCTCAGGCATCAATAGATTTACTTACTTCACTAATGAAAATAAGGATAATACACAATTTGGAAAGGCCTTTTGATAAGAAAGAGGAAACTCCTGTTCAAAGAAAAGTAATTAACAATATCCTGTTGAATAGTGAGGAGTGAGGTAAGGAATAAAAGGTATTTGTAAAATTGCACGGAGTTGCAAAACCTTTGCCAATCCTTGAAAATGATGATTTGGACAAAGAGGTAGGATGGGCAGTTCAGGATGCAAAAGGAGTTTAAAGTTGCAGATGTTATACGTTGTAGTTCAAAAGGTTGCGAAGGAAGAGAATCAAATGCTGCCGATTGTAATCAATACTGTTGGCCAATTAAACAAGGAAGAAGGTGAGGAAAGATTAAAATTTATAGTAGTTGAGATCAAGCTTGGTGAAATATGATCGGAGGAGCAGGCATGAGGCAGTGCATTGGTTCAAGCCAAACTTGAGAAGAGTAACAACTAGAATGAGAACATAACCTTGTGTTCATGAACCTCATTCAAAACTGATGCCATTTTAAATGCACCAATAGTTCGTGGAAAATGACATTTAAGAATCTCTAGACATTAAAATCATATTACCAGGTTTTGCCTGAACCTCAATTCTTAGGGGCTGAACCTTCTAGACCAAATCTGCCAATGTCAGGTCAACACATTGACTATAACATCAACAACATTCTTTGTCATGTAAATTCTATTTTCCAGCCTGCATGCTTTGAAAACCATAATAGATATGGTGAATGCCATAGTTAGAAAACTTGCATGGAATTGCCCAGACTCGGCATGACTTGCGATTCCAAAACGAAATTGTGCCGAGTCGATACAACTTGTGTGCCCAGTCTCTGCTGATTACTCGCTGAATCTCAGCCAAGTCTTGTAAAAAACTCTCTGAGTCCTGAAATGAAGGCATAAATTATTGTTTTGAAGGTCATATGGCATATGTAATCTTTGAATTATGACAAATTGATAATTAGAATAGACTTATGTGTTCTCTAAATGCATTAGTTTCAGTTTTTTTTCTGTAATTGTTTTTTTTTGTTTGCCAAGTTTTGCCAAGATTTTGTCGATTCCCAAATCCAAGTCAAAGTTTTGGGCTGCCAAGACTGTGCTGAGGTCCAAGTTTTCAGATTATGGTAAATGCTATAGTGGTAGTCCAGATGCGTTGGATTGGGATGTTGGCACTAATTGTGTTAATGATTGTGACTAAGATCATGTAGCAAGTCCAAATTGTCATTTTAGAGTCTCGTGACCCTATAAATGTCACTATAAAATTGTATGATATTCTGATTTATGAAAATTTGAAATACTATGCATATTGGGGATCGAAATATTTGTTTTATATCATATTTATATTCTATTTCTGTGATTTCACATAATTTTGCATGTTATGTAGCTTCAAACCTTTTTTAAATTTCAAAATTTGGCAAACTATTCTCCTTTTCAAACCACTGAACTTTTCCAACCTTGCTACTATGGTTATGATGCATCATAAGACACATTATTCAAAAGAAGCATTCACATGTCAGTTAAGAGATGTGGTCGAGAATTTGCATCAGCCAAGTAACTAGGTGGGAGACAACAAAAATTCCCTTTGTTGCCTAATTTGTAGGATATTTGTTGGCATCTATAAGCTAGGGAGACATTATGGATAAAAGGATTCTGATGTTGAGAAATTGAATGGATTTTAGAAATTCAAAGGAAATAGAGTACTAATAAACTAAACGTGAGGAGTAATGCTAGATAGATTTAAATCTACAATTCAACAAAATAGACAAAGCATTCACACAAGTAACACCTAGATATACCTTGGGAAACCTTTTCAAGAAAAAACCCATCAACAAACACAACACCACTCAATGTTTTATCAAATAGATGGTTACAATATAGAGAGATTTCACTTGTGCTGATCTTGTATTCTCAATCTCGTGATCAGTCTGACAACATATACTTGCTTTGGAAACATGTCATATGTAATGTCCCCTTCTTAGCCCATTCATAGAGATGGAGTGATTAGCCTACTCCCGGGGTTCTCGTAGGCTAATAGATGTGGTTAGGGAACCTTTTGTGGTTGTTATTCCAGGACTTACTATTTATAGTAAGTTGGGCAGGAGGTATTAGGTGGCGTTGGCCAACTTTCTATTTATAGACTGCCGGTTGGAGCACCTAGCACTTTGTAGATGGACTTCGAGAATGGCCAGGGGATTATTAGTTGAAGTATAAGTTAAATTTAATAGTTAACTTATAATATTTGGATGTCTATAGTTACTTTATTTTATTAAAGTAACTTTATGTTTTGAAGTCAAGTTACAACTTAAGTTGTGTGCTAGGGAGGGTGAGCGCTCCATGAGGGGTCAAGGGGGTCAAATTCAAATATTAAAAACAATTAACTTTTCCCTCCTTGGGCGTTGGGAGCCAAGGGTTTATAAAAGGCCTTTTGAATTCATTTTGGCTCTCTCTCGCTTTTTTTGAAAATATTTGGTTGAGCAATCTTGAAGCTTGGCTTTGGGGTTTGGACAGGGTTTTTGCAGGGACGTACACCTCTGTAAGAACACTCTTCTCGTGCTTGAGAGACAACATTAGGAGAGTAGCTGGGAGCTTCATACGGAGGCTTCGCAATGAGCTTGGATGGGTTCATTTTGATTGAGTTTCACCATGAAAATATTTACTTGTTTGAGAGCAGCTGGAAATAAGTGTTTGAGGACAGATTTCAGTGATTTGAGGAGGTTTTTGGACTGCAGCCATTTTACTTTGCTGGGCCGTACATATGCATGTCTGGCCGTACCATCATATGTGCTGATAATTTGTTGCTGATATTGCAAACCTTCTTGTTTGGGCGATTTTTCCTTGAGGGACTTCCGTGATATTATTGCAGACTTCAAACAATATAGAAATCAGGGTTTCAAAGCATAGTTTCATTGATGCTGAAGTTTCTAGCTGGCCGTACAGCAGCTATTAGGGGTCGTGGGTTTCTTAGCACTTGTTTTTTCCATTGTGGCCTCCAAAACTCATGGAGCATGGACGCCTAGGGTTGTTTTTAGCACTGCAGGTCATTTTATGATGAAATACTCTCATTGCCATTGTTCTGGATGTGATTTCTATTGGCCATGTTGCTGGTTCACCTACAGCAGATATATGAAGATTGAAATCTTGACATGGGTATGTGTTTATAATTCATTTTATGAGGATTTATGAATTGGGTCTTTGATATTATGCTCATATTTGTGATTGTTTTTTTGGGTTATCGTTGCATGTTTCATATTTCATTGTATTTGCAAAAACAAATTACATGCAAACCAAAAAACCCCTTTTGCAACTCCTGTCTAGTTCTGAAAGACCACAAAAACTAATAATAAATAACGTATTTACAAATAAAAAAAAATCACAACAGGGGGAGCACATTACATCATAAAACTATTGTACAACACAATGCCAAGAACTTGATTTATAGGCAAGGGACAAACAAGAAACCGCCAAATGATTTTCTGATGAGCACACGGTTATACTGAGAGGGGGGGATGAATTAGTATAATACAAACTTTTACTTTTCCAAACTTAATCAATCACAACAACTACACATATGCAAGATCTAACAATTAAGAACACAGAGAACACACGATTTACATGGAAACCCTTGCGGGATAAAACCACGGCAAAATATTGCTTATATATGTATTGATCTTCTTCTATAGGCACCTACTTACTTCTCTTACAATTCTTCTTTTGTGAGCACCAACCCACTGGAGACACCGATCCCCGCTTGTAGAATCTGTAGGCACCAACCCTCACAACTGAGCACCAACTCAGTAAGAGACACCAATCTTGAGGCACCAACCTACGAATTCTTCAATGAATGATATCGTTCTCCTTTACTCACAATCTGATCACTACTTCTGATTTTGTATGATGTAAGTCTTTCCTTTTCAAATCAGGTTCACACACATATACTTTCTTCCTTCACAAATCTGATCACACACTTTCTTCTACCTCAAATCTGATTGCAGCCCAAACAATATCCTTCTTTCTTAAATCTGATCACACTAATCATACATAATCTTTTTACAAAAACTGATCATGGATATGACAATATTTTCCTTCAAATTTCTGCTCTTAATTCACACATATGTCCTTCATATAATTCTGCACTTATGCTTCATACATGGGCTGCATATTTCATCAATTATATCTGCACTTATATTTCATTCATGGGCTGCATAATTCATCAATATGAATCTGAAACACACTTCATTTTGCTGCCCTTATCTCTTCTAGATCTGCTTTTCACATTAGATATTATTCATTTATTTCTTACACACTCTCACTCTTTGACACTCATCATAATCTGAATATATATATCCTCTTTAACTATTGAAGAGACACAACCAATGTTGTTGTCCCTATATGGAGGACGCTGCCCAAGAGACACAACTCCTTCTTGATCTTCAAACACCTCTCTTCAAATTATAATTGCAGAATGCAATCGTTCCTGTTGTTAGCCATTCGCACCACTTCATAAAGCTTTTTAATCGCCCTTGTTCATTATTCTTTTAATCACACAACTTCATAGAATGAATGAGACAAATCTTTTAATATATAGGGAGCGCTTCATATAAGTAAGTCGGCCTTCTTAAATCATTATATTTATTTAGATTTTAAACTTGAGTCGGCCAACATATATGAGTCGGCCAACATCACTAAAATGGTTTAAATCTTTAATTTAAACCATGAAAATCAACTTCTTTATTATATCTTTTAAATTGAATGGAATTTAAAACTTGAACTTGGCACCATGTTGAGGAAATCAGCCTTGTTAAAAATAGTTGTTTAAATCTTTAATTTAAACATGTAATCTCCATCGTCCAAGTAGAGTCGGCCACCATCATGATAATTGTTTAGATCTATAATTTAAACAATATAATCAACCTCTTCAACATGATGATAGTCGAATACAATGGTAACATTAATCTTGACAGTGACGGTCAAAACAGAGTGATAACCGACTTATGGTCTTTGACCAATAAACAATTTCCTTCTTGCACATTTTGCATCAATGACTATCTCTTTGACATCAATGACAACAATCCAACAATCTCTTTATTCGTCTTTGACATTAATGATGACATTCTACAATTTCCTTCATACATCTTTGACATCAATGACAATATTGCCAACATTTTCAATACCATGGGCCCAAAACCATGAGCCCAAACTTTGGTAAATATTCCTCCAACCAGGCCCATATGCCCCCCACCTCATGAATGAATGCAAATCCTCTATGAGATTCCCTGACCCCTACAATCAAGGAGTTCACCTAGTCAAACTAAGTGCTCCAATTTGGTGCAATAATACCTCTTATAAGATACTCTTACATAGGCCAGTCAAAGATGCTCCATCAATGTCTTATTGTAACCCTCAAGTGAATGTTTCCAATGTAACTCCTTTAGGCATCATAAAAGACAATCCAATTGGTAGGATCAACCTTACAAGGAAAATTTCAAGATTCCTCTCCAATGTGGCGCTCAAATCCATGAGAACCCAACATTACAATAATATTAAAATATTATTATGCAAGGTGTACAACACACCTTTTTAACAATCTCCCACTTGTTTTATACATTGCATAAGGGGGTAAATAAACAAACATTCAATTAGCAGCTAGGGGCAACAATGCCCATAGCTTTCCTCCACCAAGAGAATTTCTTAGTGCTCATTGGCATCATTAGAGTATTCCAACAATTTTCAAGGTATCAACTTATCTTCAACAATTTGAAGACCCTTAGATTTGAACTCACTTGAGACACTTGTTTGAAACCAACAAATTTTCTTTTGACACTATCAACCATGTTCTTGCTCAAAACTTTTGCTACATGAACAATGTGTGGTTTGGAACTATTTTTGCTTTGCTTTTGATTTTTTTGTAGAATTGGAGTTTTGACCCCCTCAACCTAACCTGACGCTACCAATAAGAAGCGAGGGCTCACCACTGAAGGCTAGGCAAGGCAAGTAAGGGACTAAGTGCAACCAAATGGGTACTAGCAACTTCTAAGTCTTCCCCCTTGTTGAGGAGATTTAGGGAGACTTTCTTGTTAGCTTCTATTGGGTACAGTAGGCTTGAAGACTTGCTTTATGTTTGGACTAGATTTAATGACTTCTAAGACTAGGATTAGTTTAAAGTTTCCAAGTAGATTCCTTTGAATTGTGGGAATGAGAGGGGATAAATAGCATAAATGATTTGGGAATTCGTGGTTTAGCAAAAGACAACCTATACTTAGTAACTTTAGACTCCTACTAAGATGAAAATAAAAAAAGAGCAAACCACTAACATGTGGAAGGATGGATTGAAATAAAATGCAATGCATGTTTTTTTTTTGCTTTTTGTATATATATATATATATATATAATGATATTTGATTTTTATGGCTTTTTAGATATAATACCTTTTGGGATGGGAAGAGTTGACGGTTTCACCAAATTCTTCACCTTCCATCGTGCACAAGAGGTAAGCACTATTGCCAATGTCTTCCTTCACTAATTACGAACCTATCCAATTTGGTCTAAACTTTTGGCATTCTGAACACGAGGTCTCCAACCTTGAAAGAACGACTTTCTTGTTTTATTGTTGACTTATGCGGGCCTAACCAACCGGGATTAGTGTTAAGGCACCATGGGGTCAAAAGCTTGAGGAATAACTTCTTGAATAGTGGATCTCATCTCATTAGAATCTTTTCCATGCTGGTCCAAGGTTGGGATCGTAGAAATGAGATGATCATCCCTTTGATGGGGAGAGCTCCCAAATGTTAAGAGTCTTAACCATACAAATACCTAGACCGGAGTCTAAGGTTTTATACTTTATTATATGTAGTAAACCTCAGTGTGATGCAATTAAAAGGGAGAACTTAGATATGCAATAAGTATAGACCAAATTATAAGAAATTATATACACTCATATATATACACCAATATATACATAAGATCATATATTAATATACTTTAATGGCTTAGACATGTCTTATAATTCGTTCCTCATGCTTTCCTCTTACTTATTATCTTCCTTCTTCTCACACATTCAATCCATATGATCCATGCTCTTATTTCTCCCTTTCCTCTTCCTTATATAGCCTCTTAATACCTTTTCATGGTGTCTTTCCCTTATGTCTTCTCATAAACACTCTTAATTATCATCTTCCCACGAATTCACCCTTTCCTTTATAATATTCATCCTTATTATAGCTTATTTAGGTGTGTTAGAGTGTGTATAAGGCTGTTTAAGGCCTATATAATGTGTTGGCAAATTGTTGTCATTGATGTCAAAGGTAGGAAGAAGAATATCATTATTCTATGCAATTAAATCCACATCATTCAAGGAAGGCCGACTCATCATATGTAGCGCTGATATTATCCAATTTATTGTTGTTAAGTGGTGAAATAAAAACAAAATTATTTCTTATAAGGGCCGACCCCTTTGAGGGATCACCATACTTGGAAAAGGTGCCTTATCATTGTTAAAACGCCTTACTTGGGTTAGATGTCACTCTTGGTACAAGCGCCCTTCGTGGAAGGGATGAAAGTAGTTCAAATTTAAATACTTTTAATGAAGCCGACCTCCCTCATACAAGCACCACTTTTTGGAGGATTTAAAATAAACTAAAAGGGAGTTCTATGCTGGCTGACCTAGCGCCACTTTGGGAATGCTAATAAAGATTTAAATTGAATTAAAAACGGTTTTTAATTAAAGGTAAGGTCGACCTCTTAGAGAGACGCCTCTCCTGGAGGATTCGCCTCTTTTAAAGAGGCATGAAATGGTATATAAATGAGATGATGCGGAAGGGAAAAAAACAAGCATCACAATGTAATATCATTAAGAGTTAGAGCAAAGCAGGCTTATTACAGCAGATATATGAATATATTATGAAGCAGATTTGAAAGGGAGAAATAAAGATATATGTAGAATAAAAGATATATCACATATACACCAGCATATCTGCTTATGAAGGAATAATAGAATATCATTCAAAGGCAGATTTGAAGAAGGGACTACATGCATATCTAAAAGAGGAGTATGCAGGTTTGAAAGAGGAATATGCAGATTTGTGAAGGAGAGTGCATGTAGACTTGAGAAGAAAAGTGTATGAAAGTGGTTGTATCATCCAAGAGCAGATTTGTGAGAAAAAGATAATGTACAATCAGATTTTATGAAGACTTTGTCATCCATTGAAGAAGAAATATTTTGAAAAGGAGAATACTTACTCATTTGGAAGTTGGTGCTTCCCAAAAGAAGAGATTGATGTCTCTTGTTGAGTTGGTGCTCAGTTGTGGGGATTGGTGTCTCCAATGGGTTGGTGCCTACAAACAAAAGAGATTGGTGTCTCTCGCTAAGTTGGTGCTTAGCAATGGGGTTGGTGCCTCTAGTAGGTTGGTGCCTACGAAGCTTGTAAGAAACATTTATATATAAGCAATATTTTTCCGTGGTTTTCTCCCGTAAGGGTTTCGTAAATCTTGTGTTCTTCTTGTGTTGCGTAATTGGTAGATCTTGTGTGATTGATATTGTTATGGTTGTTAAGTTTTGAAAAAGTAAAAAGATTGTATTATACTGATCTCAGTATAATTGTGTGCTCATCATAAGGGATATATGGGTCTAGAAATGACCCAAATGACATGTGTGGTGCCTCATAACCTTCTATATCATGCCAACATTCTCCCTAGGCTTAAAACATTGTCTTGTCCTTAAGACAACTTGGTGAAACCACTTGTATCCTTTATGATTGCCTTTCTTGCCATGGTTCTTCCTCAACAACAGCCCTCTTGGCGCGCTCTAATTCTTCCTTAGCAGCAGCCCTTTTGGTGTGCTATAACTTCATCTTCTTTAGCTGTAACCCTTCTAGCGTGTTCTATTTCAACTCCCTCAGCAGCAACCCCTTTGATGCGCTCTATTTCTTCTTTCTTCAAAATTAGATAGATTATTGTTATCTTTTCAAGGATGCCTCCTTTCCATTCGTCATCCCCTAGGTGCCTAACCCCATCTCATGAGGCTAGGGCCTAAAAGAATCTTCTGCAGATCATAAATTTTTTATGTCCTGTTTATATTATTTCCTTTAATACTTCTTTGTATTCCACACTTCTCCCTTTTCTTGATTTGACTTGTTCTTGCATAATTCATTTTCTGTTCGACATGAGAATACTTATACCTATACAACACTCTAAAGTTTAAACACACTTATAACTTGTTTCCAATTCGATCCATCAATCCATCCATAATTCATTTGCATACAATTTGACATAGATTTATTTTTCCACTTTTTGTTCCAACACATCTTTTCATAATGATTATTCAATCCACAAATAGTACAATGATGAAGATCCCAACATGTTTCCTTCTTATGTCCTAGCCTATGACAATAAGACTTGATTTCTTGAATTGACTTGTTTGTACTCACATTACCTGTAACATGATTTGTAGTTTCTTTACCTCTATATCCAAGACCTTCCTTCCTTGGCCTTGTTGTGACGTTTTCACACATCGCCCCATTGCAAATGGGGACCCCCTCTTTTCGCTTTGGGTCTTAGGGTTTGTAGGTTAGGTTTTGGTTTTGCTCATCTTTCGCCAAGTTTCTTGCTCAGAATCCATGAACATTTGACTAAGAAGAAGTTTCAACATGCTAGGCTCACAAGGAATTTGAAGGCTTGAAATGGTTAAGTAAAAGAGTAATTTTCCTAAGGATGAATGAAACCCTAATTATCATTCCTTGATCAAACCTGGCCAATCCATGGCAGAAGTCTATCATTCCATAGGAAATGTCTAAATCCTTCGCTCTCAGCATAAGACTTCGTGATGAATAAGGAATTCTGTTCCAAAGCTCCAATCTAGAAGTCCAATCCAGTTTCCAGTTCCAAGGTCTATCCGGATTCCTGTTCTAAAATTCCAAACCAAGGTCCTGAGTGCGACAAAGCTTGTCATTCCATGTTGAAGTTCATCATTCCATTGAAGAATCTTGAATTCCTGACTCAAAAAACACGGAGAATTCCACAACACAATTTCGGGAAATCCTTAGCAAAATTTGGAAAATCCTTGTCGAAACCACGAAATCCGGACTCTGGAATGGAAGTTCTCAGATAAAACCTCATCAGAAGCTAAGTCCAAATCCATGGAAATGGGGGATGTACGCCTCAGGAATTCCAACTTAGGAATCCAGGACAAGGAATTCCAACCCAGGAAAATCCATGATCCGGAGGGAATTCCATGAGTGAAGGTTCTAGGACTTAGTGAAATTTCAACAAATGAATTCAAAAATCATTCCCAAGTAAAAGATTCCATGCAAGTTGTGACCTTGTTCTGGATCTGGAATTCCTAAACAGACTAGAATTTGCTCCTTGGAAAATTATTCCCTGCTAGTCTGGAAAATGCGACCTAGATACAGGAATCCATGACTAGCAAGAATTTGCGACTAGGAACTGAGAATTCCTGAACACCCTGGAAAATGCGACCTTCTGTCTGGAGGGAGTTCCTGACAATAAAAATTCCTGAACACCTTGAAAATTGCAACCCTTTGTCTGGAGGAATTCCACAAGTGAAGAATTCAGGACTTTGGAAATTTCACAACTCAGATAAGGCCATTTCAAGGAATCATTCCATGGAACTTCAGGAATCCTTAACTCAAAATTCCATGCTCAGGTGAAATGTGCGACCTGGAAAGACTTTAGGAATCTTTAACTCGAAAATCCAAGAGCCATCCAAAAGTGCGCTCAGGATAACAGGATTCCCTGACACAGAGGAATATACGCCACAAGTGAAGATTCCTGGACAGAGTGAAATTTGCGACCAAGTACTAGATTCCTTGACAGTCTATAATTTGCACTCAAGGATAAGGATGATGGTGTAGATTGTCATTGATGTCAAAAAGGTCTTGCAGAAGGTAAGTGCAAGAGGTTGATGCTTCATATGTGTGTTCATGCTTCATCAAGGGTTGTGTGAAGTTGTTGACAGGAGTTGTCATATCATAGCTTGTTCAGTATGGTAAAGTGTTGTGTCATTCAGATTGAGTTGATGATAATATTGATCAGTGAAAATGTTGCTTTAAGGATATCAATTGTGTTTGTGCAAAGTCTTCTTGAATAGATTCTCAAGATTGAGTTACATCAGAATGTCAGTGATGTGTTGAGGATGTTGATCATATAGGAGCACAAATGGTTTACATGCATGTTCATATTCAAGAAATATTGACACAGGTGGTTGATCATGTTCTTGCCTTACTTTATCGTTGGTGTTACAATGTATGTTTCAATCAATCTTGGTTTGACAAAGTTCACATGCTTCAGTTTTACAAGACCAGTGCAGATCAGGTATTTATGTTGGAGTTTTCACTTTGTGTGTAGTACTTGATCAAGTCTTTATCATCATTTTTTAAGGGCTTTGTGAAGCTCTAAAATCTACATCCTTAAGCCATCACTAAAGTTTCTTAATGTTGATGACTTGGGATCGATGGGTTAGTCTCTCATGCTCAAGCAAGAAAAAGCACATTAAAAAAATTTAAATTTGAAGTAGAGAAAGGGAGCTTAATTATTGAGCATTGAAATTTTTATGAGGAGCATGTTTAATACACAAGGCATCAAATGTGGTGAGCGGTCATCAAATAACTTGAATATTTTATAAAGCTTTGAAGAGTTTTTCAAATGTATCTAAACCTTATGGAGCCCAATTTGAATATTCTTAAGGAAAGCATATTTTAAATTCGAAGGGAATTGCTTTTATTAAAAAAAAAGAAAAAAAAAGAGAACAAAGTGGAGCCCGATGCATTTTAATTTAAAATATGTCTTGATAAGTAAAAAGGCATCGAGTTGCCTTTTTTAGGGGAGTATGTAATATGTTTTTTTTTAAGTTTCTATTATGCCCGATCACTAAGCCTTTTTTATGGCTTTAGTCTATTGTTTAGAAACTTTTCTCAAAACCACTATGTGGTCGGCCATATGCATGATTTTTTAAAATGGTAAAAGCTATCAAGTTTTTTGTGATAAATTTTTTTAAAATTAGAAATTGCTTTTTCTAATTTAAAGTTTCTTTGAGGAGATCTTTTCAAGGCAATCAATTCCATTAGAGAAATAATTTTCTTTCTTAAGGCAGATTTTATTGGTGAGTTTTTTGAGGGACTAAAAAGCTAAGAAGGAGATTTTTGTGATATTATATTTTTTATATAAAGGGGAAAGTTTTTTTTTGATATTATTCTTGAGAGTAATATGCAAGGAGTTAAATGATTTTATTTTGAAAATCATTTTGAGAAGACAAAGAGAGTTCAAGATGAAATTAAAGAATTTGAAGAATATTTTTTTTGTTTTGCAATCACGGAATGTATTTTTGCAGAGAAGATCAAGAGCTTGGAAATGTGTTATTGTAGAGAAGATCAAGAGTTTGGGAATGTGTTTTTGCAGAGGGAAATTGTAAAGTTTTTGAAATAAATATGCACAGATAAATATGAAGATATATATTCTTGGAGAAAATGGTTTTTGCAGGTGAAGATGAATGGATCAGAGAAAAAGGAAATTTGAAGATGAAATAAATTATTTCATATCAATCTGATTTAATTCTAAATAATATTATTATTGTAATTTATGAAGAAGAAATTGCAAGAGTCTTTGAAGTGCAAAGAAAATATGAAGTGTTTTTGAAGATATATTTTGAAAAATAGAGATTCCAACAGGGAATTGAATGGGTGCATTAAATGGAAGACATTTACAGATATAAGGGCAAAAATAAGATATTGAAAATCATTGAATTTGTTTTTCAGAATATGAAAGGTTTTATGCTCACTAAAATAGATTTGCAGGACAGAGAATTTGAAGTGACCATATTTGCAAATGCAAGAATATCAAGGATTGAAACAGTTGTGGAGTGAAGACAAAATATGAATAGTCATCTTGTATATATTGGCTTGGTAGATGGATTGATGTAGAGTGGATCAGGATACAGGATTGATCTTGAATATCTGAGTTTGTACATGATTTGGGTTGATGAAAAGAATGGCTATTTGATAGACACATGGGAGAGAAGAAGTGTTTTGTATTGAAACAGAGAAACCCTCTGAGTTTTTAATTTGTTCTGTATTAGGGGTTGGTGCTCCTTGAAGTTGGTGCTTCAAAAGAATTAGGGGTTGGTGCTCCTGGAAGTTGGTGCTTCCAAACATTGTAACCAGTGAGGTTTTCACTTAAGCCAGTGAGGCAGTTTTGAGTGGTTTTTTACCCAAGAAGGGTTTTCCACTCGTGAAAAGCATGTGTCATGTTTAATGTTGTTTTTCATTTGTATGTGTGTATATTAGTTCTCTGCTTATTTTCACATCCTTCATTATTAATCTTGTGCACAAATAATTAATGTATTCCCCTCTATTTGTTCTGTAAGAGAAAGTTTGCAAGAAGTTGTAAAAAGATTTGAAAATTCACACAACACTGATTCACCCCCCCCCTCTCAGTGTTGTCCTTGACTCCTACAAAGGATTCCTTGACGACAAGAAATCCCTGACGACGTTGAAAATGCGCCACCGCCTGAGGAAGAAAAGGACAAAATTCCAAGGTGGCCAGGCTTTGGCGGTTAGAGGAAAAAGACAAAGTCAGGACATTAGGTCGGCCATTCCCAGTCGGCCAAGTGTCCCTAGGGTTTAAGCGCCTATATAAGGGAGGCACCCAAGCCTTTTCAAAGCACATTCAATCAAATCCAAAGCAGAAGTGAGTAAAAAGGGCAGATTTTTGCATGCCAAAGGCAGAATTTATCATTCCAAGGTACTAAGAAAATTGCGACAAGGAATTTCAAGAGAAAATCTGGATGGACATAGAATATGCGCTCTAGCATGAGGAAAATCCAAGACCTCCAGCTCCTGAATCCACCTAGTTCCTACCTGATAATCCTGGAATGAAGTAAAAGTTAGTCCAAATGTGAAAAATGCAGGGAAAATGAAGAAAATCTTTTGTTTATTCAAGAGTTTGGAATGAAATTGATCAATCATGCAGGTTTATTCTATGGTTTATCTTAGTATTGCATTGCATTTAAGGATTTTGTGCATCATGACTATTCGAGGTTTCCTTTGTTTTGCAGGAATCCAAGACGAGGATCACTGTCCATAAGGAGGATGCTCGACGCTGATCCATACCCTTCAAGGAGGATACAAAGGGTTCCAACGCCAGACGAGGAGACTACATGTGAATTCCACAAGAAGAAAAGAAAGATTCAGACATCTCAATGATACAAGGAAGGCAACATCAAGGATTCCAGTTCAATGACAGGGAGACTTCGCATAAAGGATAAAGGAAGACCAGAAGTCCTTTCAAGACTTCAAGGACACAGAGAATGCTAGCCTCAAGGACAATGTGATATACTTCAAGTTCCACATCAGGGACTTTAGTTCCGGACAAGAGGATCAATCCTTGGAAATCCAGGAACAAGAAACCGTGCTAGTGCAGGAATCCAAAGGGAAAGGCAGTACAAGGACGAAATTCCAATTCCAAAGTACACAGCGCAGAGACAGAATTCCAAGGAACAGGACAAGGTGGCGGATGACTAGACCTTGCCTTGCAGGAGGTCCCAGTCAGGTGGCGCCCAGGACAGGTGGCACTTTCCTACTCATTAGAAGGGTGGTAGTCTCACCTACCCCCACCTTTTAGGGTTTCTGTCTGACCTAATTCTGGGCGCGAATTTCAAGGAAATCAGATCTTGCCCCTTTTTGTACTCTTGGATGCCTATATAAAGGTCCATATGCCTCATTTTCAAGTAGAAGACATTAGAGAGTAGAGAGGGAGTAGGATAGGAAAGAGAACAGCAATTGCTGTTCATTACTGTAATGCTCCATTTTTGAGAGCAAGGAACTTTGAGATATCAGTAAGATTGTTGTGAAACACATTTCCGAATCAATATATGAACATTGAAGATTGGTGTTCTGGATATTCTTTGGATTGTGGCACGGTCTTCTGATTTCTTTGAAGCAAATAATAAGCTCCAAGTTCTAGATTGTTTCATTTCTTTTATCTTTCAGCTTTCATTAGTTAGAGTGATGGAAAATATTATTGTTGATGCATGATTGAAACTGTTAGTTCATACCATTTGTGATCTGTGTCTTGCAAATCACAGTGTATGGTTAGTTTGAATTTATTCTAAGCTTAACTTCGATTGTTTCTACATGTTCCAGTTCCATGTTCCATGCCAGAGCAGTATGAAAATCCTTGCTTACACCCCAGAAGATTGCACCATCTCTGCATAGTTGTTGCCTCATGACGAAGCAGAAGCGTGGTTCCAGTTTCCATTCTCAGCAATAATCCTATTCGTCAGTTAGACCCCTGAACCCTTACCCCATCTTTTGCATATTCTTTTAGATCTTCGTTAGGAATAGTCCGCAAGGAGCCTCATTGAGAAATCATTCCCTATTCAGAAGTAGAACTAGGAGCCTACGCCTTGTTTTCCTTGGAAGAGAGTGAAATCCACGTCTTTCCTTGGAAGAAACAGTGAAATCGCAGTCTCTTTGTTGGAGGAAGCAATAGGTTCCAAGTTTTCCCCTTTTGTGAAGGAGTTCCATTCACAAATCCAAGGAGTAAGGAGTGAATTCCATGTCCATGAAGGAGTAATTTCACGTAAGTCCCATTGTGATTACCAACAAAATCACATCATTCGACTGGTCTATCCCTGTGCACATCAAGACCTGACATTCAAGGAACCTTGGAGCAGTCTCACTCGATCACGAAGTTCAGCGTATGAGATGCTTTGTTCAAGAGAGGATAGGATACTCGGTATTTTATTCTATTGTTGTGTTGTCACAAAAACATCATCAACATGCCTCACTTTTGGTTCAATGGTCTCTTTAATTCCTTGTTCATACTTTCCCAAACCTTTTTTTGCATATCCTATTCTTTTCATTATTTTGAAACCAACATTCTTTGAAGAACTTCTTGTGTCATTATCATCACAACTAACAAATTTTGTAGATTCAATCTCCTTCTTATCTTCAACTTTACATTCATTTCCTAAAGAAGCTTTAGCTATATCATATGAATCATTTGTATCACATGAAACATCACAAAGTAATGGTTTAGACCGTAGACATTCATTTTCCTTTACGCATGATGCAAGTGATTGATCTAACTAATTATTTTGTTCTTTCAATTTTAATATTTCATCCCTTTGTAGACTATTTTCCTCTTCTAACCTTTTCAACTTTTCTTCCGAATCTTCAAACAACTTCAACTTTTCTTCTAGTTCTTTATTTTTATCTTGAACTTTTTCCAATTGTTTTTCTAGATTATAGTTTTCACATAAATATTCATTTATCTCCTTTCCTAACTCCTTTATCCTTTCTAGTTTCTATGAGTGCTTTATAATCCTTTTGAACTTTCATCAATTCTTCTTCCCAAAAACCCTTTTCACACATCAAAATTTCATTTTCCATAACTCTTTTACCAATTTTTCCATTTGAAACAAATAATTTCTTTATTTAATTGAATTGACCACAACTCTTTATAATAAATATTTTAACCATGTATAAGTTAAAAAAAATTCCAAATTTTGCATTTCTCCTCAACTTTTTTTTTGACACTAATTTATTCTTTGGTATGATCTCCCTCCTTATGCAACAACAATCGAGGTACCCACAACGAAACCAAATGTTGATAGAAAAACCTAGAACGGAGTCTAAGGTTTTATACTCTGTTACATGTAGTAAACCTCGATGTGATGCAATAAAAAGGGAGAACTTAGATATGCAATAAGTATAGACCAAATTATAAGAAATTATATACACTCATATATATACACCAATATATACATAACATCATATATTAATATACTTTAATGGCTTAGACATGTCTTATAATTCGTTCCTCATGATTTCCTCTTACTTATTATCTTCCTTCTTCTCACACATTTAATTCATATGATCCATGCTCTTATTTCTCCCTTTCCTCTTCCTTATATAGCCTCTTAATACCTTTTCATGGTGTCTTTCCCTTATGTCCTCTCATAAACACTCTTAATTATCTTCTTCCCACAAATTCACCCTTTCCTTTATGATATTTATGCTTATTATAACTTATTTAGGTGTGTTATGCTTATTATAGCTTTTTAGATGTGTTAAGAGTGTGTTTAAGGCTATTTAAGGCCTATATAATGGATATATGGGTCTAGAAATGACCCAAATGACATGTGTGGTGCCTCATAACCTTCTATAGCATGCCAATGAGTATCTTGGATAGGAATAGCGGCAAGGCTTGTAGGTGCATAAGTGCTTATCAAATGAGGATCAAAAGGAAAGATGATAGATTGATCCTCTTTTAATGGTTTAATAGTTTCAAAGTGGCGATCTTAGAGGAAACTGTAGCAACTATGTCAGGATCTTTTTGAGGGGTCTCATTCTTTTTGGTTTTAGCTTTAGGCACAGATTTAGGAAAGGTTTTTAGGATTGATGGTGATAGGGAGGTTAACCTTTCCAATGACATGGGTTTTAAGATTATCACAACCTTTGAGGTAATCATTAGTGTGAGAATGTGTGATGCATCATATCCCATCCTTTTGAGGAGGGAAAGAGGGACTACATTAATTGCAAACCCATCGTCAATCATGGCACAACACAATAATCGCAAACTTGGACGTGTAGGTAAATAGCAAGGTCACCCTACCTAACTATGTCATTGTTTGAATCAAATGTGAAAGTAGTGTCCTTAGGAGGAAAACTAGGTGGGTGAGGGTTGTATGTAACATTGTTGATGTGAGGTTTGAAGCGGTTCGCGTCACATGGCCCAAACCTAGGACATTAGGGAGAGTGCTCCTGTGAGTGGGTGAGTTCCTAAGAAGGTCTAAGATGTGAGAAAAAGTTGAGTCATGAAGCTCATTAGGGGTGGAGTTAGGTTGCCTAGGTCCATGGGTGGGTAGACTTCCTTATTCATGTCAAGTTCTACAAGGCCTAACATGTTTTTGATCAAAGGTGTGTCGATGATTTTGTTGACATCTTTCAGGCCTATGCCCTTCGTCATGTGGGTTCAAGAATGTGTTCATGAATCATCATTGTTGACTTTTTGGGAGGCATTGGATGATTTTATTATATTTTTTGTAGATTGAAGTATCGTGCCCCCTAGCGCGGTGAAACATGCAGTAACTTGGGAGATTGTAGCCACATGGTGAGTTGCTATTTCTACTTTGGCTTTGTTTGCTACTATATTGTCTTGTTTGCTACTAGATTTAGCTTCTCTCAATACTGAATTCAAGGGAGAGATCAGTTTGAGCCTTGGAGATTCGTTCTTGGAAAAGAGATTTTGCCCTAATCTTCCAATTGTTACCAACATCTAAAGAAATTGTTCTATCACTAATCATTGGATTAATGATAGCATCAAGAGGAACATCTATGTTGAAATTTATCAAGTCTAAATTCTAAAGAAATTGTTCTATCACTAATCATTGGATTAATGATAGCATCAAGAGGAACATCTATGTTGAAATTTATCAAGTCTAAATTCATGGCAAATATGACTTGTTGAAGGTGTTCAACATAGGCTCAAACTAATTGAACTTGTGTCGACTTAGTAATTGACTCAAGCTTAGCTTGGAAATCCTCATTGATTTCATTTTGGTATCAGATAGAGAGCTTAGGAGGGCTAACCCGAACACTATGAAGAATTTCTCCACCTTCCACTTTGCGCTCCCAAGTATAAGCAGTATTATCGACACAAATAAATTTTTCATAAAGCTTCTTCCATAAAAGAAATTGTGAATCCAACACTTCTACAATGGATTGAGGTAAAGGAGGACCTCGAGAAGTAGAATCACCACCCAAAACAGAAGAAATATTACCTTGAGAATCAATAGCCCTTCGTTTGTGTGAATCAAAATTCTGGATTAATGCCATGTTTGTGAAATTAAAACAATGCAACATGCACTTCAAGAGAATAATACATACTTTTATTGCAAGAATGAAAGTGTAGCAGTACAAAGGATAATAACACAAACAAAAACTAAATGCACAAATAAAAGAGAGGAGACTCAAATATTGGCAAAATAAAAGATTTGTAATGATAAACTCTGAACACGTTTCAGACTTTGTCCTCATCAACAAAGTGAGATAATTATTACAAATGAGTGAGTGAAACTCCCATATATAGGTTTCACTTATGTCCTTATGTCCTTTCAAAAGGTCACAATCCAAAAGAGATATGGGTCGTCCATATTTGAAATTATCACAAAAATGTGATAAAAGAGGACAAAAATAAATAAAAAACATTAAAAAAATGAAGGGAACCTCACCTAGGTTGGTCTAGGTGGTAAAATATAATAAGAGACACATCACCGGCGTTCTAGAGGGGATTTGGGAGGGCCTACAAAATGAGATTATAATTCGTTCTTTCCAAGGAAGCTTTGTAAGGAGCAAAAATTTCTCCAACACACCAACGGATGACCAATATGCTTCAACTCAGGATCTAGCAACAATTTTTCTGAAAGAGGTCTAAGAATATGATGACCAATTCCAAGAGCCTTGGAGAACTCACTGTTGTCCAACTTAAGGACCACAAGGACCTTAGGAGGACCAATTTTATTGGTCTTGGAAAGAACTTTCTGGAGCAAAGAGGGCTTTTGAACAAATGGGGCAGATTTCCTTTAGGAGGACCAATTTTATCCTAGCATCCCCACTAATGCAAGTCTTCAAGTTCTCAAGTTCTTCATCAATGATGTTTTCCCTCATGGCAAGGTAAATTTTATCCTTAGCCTTGCAGAGTTGGTTCTTAAGGAACATTACTTAGAATTCAATGGAAAAACATACAGGCAGATCAAAGGGACAGCCATTGGTAGTAACTTTGCCGTTGTTTGTGCATGCCTCTTTCTTTGTTTCCTTGAATGGAAAGTAGAATGTGACCTTAGTCTTCATCAATGACTCTTCTACAAGCGCTTTATAGATGATGCCTTTGGTATTTGGAATGGTTCTTCTGATAGTTTGGAACTTTTCTTTGACACTTATTCTTCTATCTATCCAAAAATCAAAATCACTACTTGTGTTTCAGCTTATGAGGTTAACATTTTGGACATTGTCTTCTACAAGGGTCCAGATTTTAATGCTTCAGGACAATTCAGTACCAGATGTTACCAGAAACCTCTCAATGTTTATCAGTATCTTCCCTTTAACTCCGACCACCCACTTCCTCAAAAAAGTGGTTTTATTCTTAGTGAGTTAAGGAGGTACTTGGTTTGAGAAAGTTGCAAATAAAATTTCCATGAGATTAAGCACAAATTTTTTCACCGCCTTTGTGCTCGAGGTTACCCGTTCCATTTTCTCCTTCCTATCTTCATGAAGGTTATTTTTGAGGATAGGCCCTCTTTGCTCCAAAAAATTCTTTCCAAGACCAATAAAATTGGTCCTCCTAAGGCTCCCGTGGTCCTTAAGTTGGACAATAGTGAGTTCTCTAAGGCTCTTAGAGTTGGTCATCACATTCTTAGACCTCTCTCAGAGAAATTGTTGCTAGATTCCGAGTTGAAGCATATTGGTCGTCCGTTGGTGTGTTGGAGAAATTTCCACTCCTTACAAAGCTTCCTTGGAAAGAAAAAATTATAATCTCATTTTATAGGCCCTCCTGGGTCCCCTCTAGAACTCTGGTGATGTGTCTCTTATTATATTTTACCACCTAGACCAACCTAGGTGAGGTTCCCTTCATTTTTTAATGTTTTTTATTTATTTTTGTCCTCTTTTATCACATTTTTTGTGATAATTTTGAATTTGCACGACCCATATCTCTTTTGGGTTGTGACCTTTCGAAAGGACATAAGTGAAACCTATATATGAGGGTTTCACTCACTCATTTGTAATAATTATCTCACTCTGTTGATGAGGACATAAAGTCTGAAACGCGTTTAGAGTTTATCATTACAAATCATTTATAATTTTGCGAATAATTGAGTCTCCTCTCTTTTATTTGTGCATTTAATTTTTGTTTGTGTTATTATCCTTTGTACTACTACGCTTTCATTCTTGCAATAAAAGTTTTAAAAAATATAATAAAGTGTCCTTTTTGCACCTTGAAGCTAGCGACACTTTATTCGAACACTTATAACAACCTTTTTAAATAATTAAATATAAGTCGTCTTTTAAAATATAACTCAAAATCACTTTTTGACAACTTAATTTAATTATTTTCCCTTTTTCCACCATCCCATTAGCCTACAGGAAAATATAGTGGAAAATAGGCTAAGGGTCATCAACAACTTTCGCTTGAGAAGGGGACATGACAATCCTCCCTCCCCAAAATTGCTTGTCCTCAAGCAATTGCAAGTTAGGATGCTCCAGAATCTATGCTCTTTCCCAAGTGGCATCCTCAACTGGTAGATTTTTCCATCGGACCAAATATTCTTTTATGCTTCTGTTTCTTAGTTTCCGTTCCTTGAAATCAACAATCTCTTCAGGAATCAAAATCAATTTCCCTTCATCCAAGAGTGGTAGCTCAACTAATGGAATGACATGATGACCAAGTGCCTTCTTGAGGCGAGAAACATGAAACACATTACGTACGTTACTCTACTCTAGTAGTTCCAAATCATAACCAACTTCCCCAATCCTCTATTTGATTTTGTATGGCCAATAAAAACGAGGCTTAAGCTTCTCTGCTCCATTCTTTTTAAGAGAGGACCGCCTGCAAGGCTGTAATTGCAAGTATACCATATCACCAACCTCAAAAGTACGCTCATCATGGTGCTGATATGCACATGTTTTCTGCTGATTTTGAACATGCTGGAGGTTGTCCTTGAGAGATTTCAAAATATCTCGACTTTGCCGAATTAAATTTTTAGCCCTTGGTACCCTGCTATCACAAAAAACAAGGTCAATGAAAGTTGGAGCCTCATAACCATACAAAGCCATAAATGGTGTCATTTTGATAGACATGTGATAAGTAGTATTGTAACAATGCTCCCCCAAATGGAACCATCTAATCCATTCTTTTTGATGACTAGAAACATAGTTTCTCAAATATCCTTCCACCCATTTGTTGAGAATTTCAGTTTGCCCATTAGTTTGGGGGTGGTAGCTAGTACTAGGAGTAAGTTAAGTTTTTGACAAATGAAATAACTCCTGCCAAAACAAACTTAGGAATTGGCTGTCCCAATCACTCACAATATTCTTAGGCAACTCATGAAGCCTAAACATTTATTTGAAAAATAAATCAGCAACTTGCACAGCCTTGAAATCTGAAGATATTGCAAAGAAATGTGCATACTTTGTTGTGAGTCTATCAACATCAACATAAATGCAGTCCTTACCTTGAACTTTTGGTAGTCTAGTAATAAAATCCATTGAAATACTTTCTCATTTCTGATTTGGAATGGGTAGGGGCTGCAACAATCCAATTGGAAATGATTGCTCATTTTTGTTCTGTTGACAAACTGAACATTCTTTGATATGCTTAAGGACATAATCCTTAAACCCTTTCCATGTGAACCTCTCTCGAATTTGTTTGTAAGTTTTAAATACCCCTATGACCAGCCAAAGGAGTATCATGAACAACCCTTAAAGTCTTTTCTTTCATCTTACATTCGAGTACCAAAAAGATTCCATCTTTGTATAGGATCAATTCATTAACCACCACATACCTATCATCCTTTAAATTCCCTTCCAATATGTCAGTGGTAAAGGTATTCTTGTAATATTCTATCAAAATTTGAACCTTCCAATCTGCTGAAATTTCCATTATAGAACATAGAGTGGGTTTCCTAGATAATGCATCAACCATTATGTTCTTTTTTCCCTTAACATTTTCAATATCAAAATCGTAAGCTTGAAGTTTACTTCCCCATTTCTCTTGTCTTTCACTGAGATCTTTTTGACTTAGGAAGTACTTCAAACTATTATGGTCAGTCTTCACCACAAACTTGCCACCAACAAGGTATTGCCTGAACTTGGCCAAGGCATGTATGATGCCCAACATTTCTTTGTCATAGATTGGGAATCCTCTCTCAATCCCTTTGAGTTTGCTGCTCTCAAATACAATAGGATGCTTATTTTGCATCAGAACAACACCAATCCTTTCGCTAGAAGCATCACATTCAAGCACAAAAGGAAGGGAGAAATCTAGAATGGCTAACACATGACAAGAACTCATCACCTTCTTAAGTTTGTCAAAAGTTTGCTGCACTATAGTAGTCCATGTGAAAGCCCCCTTTCTTGTCAAATCCATTAATGGGGCAGCCAACTGAGAAAATCTTTTCACAAATCTCTGGTAATAGCTGCAAAGTCCAAATAATCCTTTCAATTGTGTCAAAGTTTTTGGTGGTATCTTCTCTTGATAACTTGAACACCATTAGCACTAATTACATGCCCCAAATATAGAATTTCAGTCATACCAAATTCAAATTTTGATTCTTTGGCAAAAAGAGATTGGGCTTCCAGAATACCCAAAATTTCATCTAGATGCCTCAAGTGATCTTCCCATGTTTTGTTGTATACAAGAATATCATCAAAGAAGACCAAAACAAATTTTCTTTACTTGTTGAACACTTGGTTCATACATGACTGAAATGTGGCAGGGACATTAGTCAAACCGAATGGCATGACTAAGAATTCATAGTGCCCATAATGACCCCTGGAGTTTGTCTTATGGACATCTTCCTCATGAACTCTGATTTGATGGTATCTTGATCTAAGGTCTATTTTAGAAAAATAGATTGCATCATGAAGTTCATCAATGAGTTTGTCGATCCTGGGAATTGGATACCGGTTTTTGATAGTCTTCTTGTTTAGAGCTCGGGAATCTATACGCATCCTCATAGTCCCATCTTTCTTCTTGACCAAAACAACTGAACAAGCAAATGGACTAGAACTTGGCCTTATGTGGCCCATATCAAGGAGTTTTAATAGCCTTTTCAATCTCTTCCTTATGCCTTCTAGGATGGCGATAAGGTGTGCTTATAACTAGTTTGGCTCTTTCCTCTAACTCAATGACATGCTCAAATCCTCTATTTGGTGGCCTATTAGGAAGTATGTCATTGAATACCTTATTGTGCTCGTCTAGCAGGGATTGAACGTCAATATGATATGACTTCTTACCATTCGATGAAACAGTAGGCGTAATCAAGCATTGGGCTGCCCATGCAACTTGGCCATGATGGAAAGTCCTTTCCACACACTTGGCTGAAATAATTTTAGGAACACCATTTGACATTCCTTGTAGCACCACCTTTTTACCATCTAAATGGAACTTAAGTTCCATGGTTTGGAAGTTTTGAGTAATTTCTCCCAAAGAATGCAACCACTGAACTCCCAACATTGTATCAGTATCTCCTATGATAACAATGAAGTCATCTTTAACCTCAGTTTCCCAGCATGAGACTCATTTTGTGAATCTTCCTTGTACATTGGATGGTGAAACCATCAATAACCATCACATTGAAGCCTTCAAATTCTTCAGTTTTAGGCCTCTTCTTGCAATCACCCCTTCAATAAAATTATGAGTTGCTCCAAAATCAATGAAGACGTTAATTCTTTGTCCACATAGAACTCCACGGACTCTGAAAGGTTTATACTTAGGAGTACTAGAAAGTTGGGCCAGAGTACCTCCTAAAGTATCTTTTTCTTCCTATTCTTCTTGCATAGGATTTTCTTCTTCTTCACTTGGCTGTTCCAAATCCTTAGCTCCTAATTCTTCTTCATTTGAAACCTACCTCAATGTAGTGAACTTGTCCCTTTTCTAGACATCTATGGCTAGGTGCCCATGGTTCTTTGCATGAGAAGCAAAGTTTTTTCCTCCTTAATTCATTCTTTGTCTCATTTTCTTCTTTCTTTGACAAAAAATTCTTACCTTGATTGAAACGTTTTTGGAAAGGCTTCTTTGGAGGGAAAGCCTTCTTTTGGAATTTGCTTTTTGGAAGTGAAGATTCAAGTATGTAATGTCCCCATTTTCTTGAGCATCAGAGTTCGAAGGATTAGCCTATCATTCGACCCTCGTAGGCTAGTGTTCAGTGATTAGAGGGTCCAGTTGGGCGTTAATGAGCTCTTCAGGTGGCAGTCGACAGTGTTTACCTCTCCAGAATGTTGGTATATTCTGAGGTTAAGCTATTCAGAGGTTTCGGGTTCCGTTTTGAGGCACTTACTATTTATAGTAAGTCAGTTGAGTGTCAGTGGCCAATCTTTATATTTTGGGAAAAACATCTGGATGAGTAGTGGTTTTTGTGGTTGACCTCCTAGTTCTGACGGAATTGAAAAATAATGAATATTTTTGGAGTTATGACATTTTAATTATTAATAAAGTAATACTTTATTAATAATTAATTATGAAGTGCATATTATAATGTTTTATTAAAAGTGGGGCCATTTAATGATAAAAGACAAATTATAAAGTTTAAGTTGTACCCCTATGCCTAGGAGTCGCAACTTAAAGTTGTTTTTAAAAGAGGACCATGTGAATATTTAATAAATAATAAAATGAATTAATTGTGCAAAAGGAGGAACGCCTAGAGGAAAAAAGCAGAGAAAATGGAAATAAAGGGAAAAAAAATAGAAATAAAGAAAATGATGGAAATAAGGGGAAAAAAGATGGAAAGTGATTAAAAGGATGGAAATAAAAGTTTTCTTTCCAATTTTTCAAAAAGAGAGGTTTCTCTCTCATTTCAGCGCCCAAGTTGAGGAAGTTTCTAAATGTTTTCAAGGAGAAAATAATAAAAGGGTGCAAAGTCCCCTCATTTAGGCATGTTGAATATTTGCTGACATTGTATGCTGTTGGCTTGTCCATCAATCCCAGGGCTTTGAGGACGAAAACCCTCATAGTTAACATCAGTTTTGGATTTGAGAGATAATCCCTAGTTGAACATTCAGGAGCAGCTTCACACAAAGGTTGCACAAGCGCATATTGAAGGATTTCAGTGAAATTTCAGAGTGTTTGCATCATTCAAGCATTGCTGGTTTTGACAGGGCTGAATCAAAGTTTTGTTCGTGGAAGAAAAACGAAGACATAACTCCTTCTGGGTATTTGACCCAATTAATTCTCATGCCAGGGCGACCATTTTCTTAAGTTTTTAGGAGCTTTCGTGGAGTATTCAATTTGCTGCAAAAGTTTGCCCCTCTAGAGGTGTACGGCCAGCCTGGAGGGTACATTGGAATTCATGCCAAGCCATTTCTGCCATTTTCAGTCAGTTTTCTGCATTGGAGTTTGGGCGCCTAAGTCAAAGGTGTCTTATGCATTTGGTTTGAGGTCATTCGGAGACTTGATGTGCATTTGGCAAATGATTTAGTGGTTTCCAGCATTCATTCCATCAGGCTGGAATTCATATGACTGTTGTGGTTTGCATTTTCTCAGTACTTGCGCTTTCATTTTGTACAAAAACTCATTGGAAAATACCAAGTAATAAAGTTCTTGTTCCAACATATGTGTATTTGTGGTTTTGTGTTTGAATTTCCATGTGTATATGTGTTTTGTTGCTGCTGCATTCATAAAAAAAAATAAAAAAAAATAAGTGGGTCATTACAGTGGTATGAGAGCTGGTTTTCCTGCCAGCCTGTTTGGGTGTATGATTCAGTGGTGTTAGTGGTCTACTTGCATATTTGTGTGTGGGCCCATAACCCACAGGTCCCAAGTGCAGTTATAATAATGGGTTCCACAGTTGATGTTGGTAAAATGATTGCATATGAAGAGTCTACACACTTCCAGAGGAAGTCAAAAAGATCTTCCCATCGATTGCTATTTTGAGCATTGGAAGCAAGATAGAAAAGCGAAGAAACAAAGGCAGCCCAGTAGTATGGACAACTTGACTTCTATACAGCGTGAACTCATGTTGTTACAGCAAGGATTAACGCGTAACTTGCAGCGGTATGAAGACTCTCTATCAAGAAAGTCTAGACACTATAGCAGCCCATCTACACCTATAAATGAAGCGTCTAGGAGTCTCTATGATGAATTTGAAAAGGAGAATGGTACATCAGCAGTCAATGATCAGCCTACAAGTGGACAAGGTTATAGGACAGCAGATATGGGTATTGCTAATGACTCGTCTCTTGAGCATGAGTATGAAGATGAATTCAAATCAGCATTGCTTGAGGAGGAGGATGTCACCAGTTGGTATGGTGAAGATGAGGAGCAACCGACAGAGTATGAGAAAGAAGAGGACCCACTTACAGGCAACCTAGCTTTTGATCAAATTTATGAAGTGACATCAAAGGAAGTATCAAGAAAGGAAAATAATAGAAGGAACGAAATTTGCTTCTTATGCAAAGGACCATGGGAACCTAACCACCAATGCACGAATAATGAGGTAAAGGAGCTTGAGGAAGACCTCGTTTTGACACATGGATGCATTAAAGAAGAAGTCATGAAGGAGGCAGATTTGGAGATGCACATGTTGCATGAAGATGTTGGGGTTCAGGAGTCACATTATCTGGAAGGACAAAGAAGATCCCGTGATGAAGTCATAGAGGTTAAGGAGACTTATACACATGCTGATTTACCTTGCAGCCATGGGACTGAGGTTATGGCACATGATACACTTGATTCTCCTTTGGAGATACCTCTTGAACCAGCACTTGGTAATGGTCAGTTAGCAAAGGGTGAAGTTTTGGTTGAGATCCTTGAGGGCACTACAGATAAGTATGATGTAGCTCCTGATTTTCTATTTTATGACAGCAGTCATAATGTTGAGCTTACTCATGAGATAGCAGCCATTCCTTGTGAGGATGATGGATGTGTGGAGTTCCCTAACATTGACACTCAAGATCTGAGTGTTAAAAATGAATTATGTGATGTTGATTCAAGCTACAACAAGTCTGATTTTGCAAATCAGAGCTTAGAAGATGTGAACGAATTAGAGAATCTACTTGTTGGTGATGGGGGAGAAGTGTGCAATGATTGTGTCCAATCAGCAGCTTCTATTATGTCATTGGAGCCATTCCGTGTGGTACATAACAGCAGTACCTTCGTTGAGGAAATGTGCAATGCTGATGGCTCACATGATGATGGGTATCAAACAGTGAGTGGTGATGAATCAACCACTTATCATAGTGCTGATAACAAATCAAAAGATTTGTATAGTATTGATTCGTCACAGGGATATCATCATTTGGTAGGGCAATTGAAGGTTAGTGATAGTATGATTGTTGCAGTCTTAGAGCATTTTGATGTTGCCCGGCAGATGTTGGCAACTTATTGTTGGAGTACTCCTGAGACAGATGAACATGGTGATAGTGGACTTTCCCTTGCAGAGTTTCATGCACTCAGTGAAGCGTTTGGGATAATGAAGAATAACTACTTGCAGTTACTATCTGACCGAGAGTATCTTCTCAAGTGGGATAGAATCTGTTATGATGCACTGAAGGGAAAGGAAGAGGAGGTTGATGAGCTCACCTATGAGCTTGAGGTCACCACAGACTCTTTGAAGAGCGCTCAATTAGCCCTTCAAGAGTCAAAGTTACGGATAGATGAGCTTACCGTGGAGTTGAGCTTAGCGCAGTCTTCATCTCCAGTAGTTACAGTTCCGATATCTATGACAGTTACTGGTGATGAGCATACACCCACGGATAGTGGTAAGGAGCACTTTGTGGATGTGGCTACATCCATTATAGTTGCAGGTGCAGGTGATATAGATGGGATGGGTGCTTTGGTTGAGAATAGCAGAGAACCAGAAGTGGCATCAGGGGTCTCTGAGGATAGTCCCATGACAGGTGATGCGGAGCAGGTTATTGATAGCTCGTGTGATGAGTTGGTGGATTCTCCAGAGAGCTGTGTGACAGATCACCACACTACATTTTCACAGGAGATATGCAGGGCATCATCCAGTGGGGGGGGGTCGGTACCCATGTTAATTTGTTTCCCTCTTTTGGAAGCAAATCAGAGATTATAGCCCATCCAGCTGATTTTGATCAACAACTTATTGAGCCATAGAGATGGAGAGATCAGCTGAAGGTTTCGGGAGAGAAGGTTGATTCAACCTCATCTCGTTTTGATTGTACTCATAAGTATGTCGAGTACCTTCTTTGGACAATAGAGTTTAAGGAGAGACGATATGGGGTCTCGGCTGGTACTCACATTCGTGATTTGCAGCTTATCAGGAGTGCTTTGGAGGAGATAAAATTAGAATCTCCAATTGTTTCATGATAGGGAGTATGCTATTGGGTACGTAGAGAGGGTTGCCAGAGTATCTACCCAATTAGTTGTTCAGGATCAGAGACATGAGCCATCATTTGATTCGAGTAATGAGGAGTGTGTCCCCCATGACTATGACGGTCAAACGTTGACACAGGCAGGTGCTTTTTATCTTGACTACATAGTGAGGAGTGCTCATCATTTCTCCTTTAGTCCACACACAGATGACTTGATGATGTGTAAGGATGGATTGGCTCGAAATTTACACCATCCATTGTGGGATGGAGGGTTGCTATCTACAGAAGATGGAACTAGAGATTGCAGGTGTCCGACTGTGTTATTTGCAAAGGGTTACTTGCAGAGTCAGAGATCAGACTACCATCATGCAGATGTGTACCAGTCAAAGTTTGTAACCCCTTTGGCATGAAAATTTCCAGTGGAGACATGGCTTCAGAGAGGTTGCAGTGTTGGCAAGCATGATGGCTTGAGTAGTCCTTACAACGGTGATGGAGGAGAGATATATCATTCCCTCAACTTGGGAGGAGCAATTACATATCTTCCAACACCTAGGAGGGATAGTCAACACATCCATAGGAGTTATGCAAAGGTTGAAGGGGGATGTTGTGGTTCAGACTCTTCGAGCTATATTTACCTCCTCATGACTAATGGATGTGAAGTTCGGTTGTATTGGGATCCAGGTGGTGTTAGGTATGGCATTTTGGATTGGATGGATCCCGATGGGCTACTTCATCATTCTCAGCGTGGTGAAGTTGAGGTCAGGACAACGCAGCGGAAGTCAGAGGATGATATGCATGGCAGACTTCCATTCTGGTTGTGGGATCTAGGGATTCTTTTGTTTAGATTGCTCTACGTTGTGGTAGTTGTTCACAACAATACTGAGCATGGTTCAGTATTTTTCCAGTGGGTGCAGTGGACAAGTAGTTGGGCATTTTTTAGAGTGATTTGGGGTCCCGGCATTCAGCTAAGGATTGATCGCAGAGTTTGGGATCCTTCTGGTGCATTAGGATTCCAGACAGAGATTACTGGTGATTTACGCAACATGTACAGTGTGCAGAGAGCCTACAATTTCATTGTTGATTTACTTATATGAGTCGGTATTGATGCACAATTCTGGTGCGCATGAGATTGACAGATGGTATGTCACCTATCCTTGTGTAGTCGTGATTATGTTGGTGCTTCAGGAGTTGGTTAGAGATGTGTGGGACATTTCACAGTTCTTCCTTTGGGCCTTCGGTAGAGTGGCGTTTCTTTGCAGTGGAGATTGCTTGGGGACAAGCAATTTCAGGGAGGGCAGACTGTAATGTCCCCATTTTCTTGAGCATCAAAGTTTGAAGGATTAGCCTATCATTCGACCCTCGTAGGCTAGTGTTCAGTGATTAGAGGGTCCAGTTGGGCGTTAAACTTTAGGTGGTAGTTGACAGTGTTTACCTCTCCAGAATGTTGGTACATTTTAAGGTTAAGCTATTCAGAGGTTTTAGATTCCATTTTGAGACACTTACTATTTATAGTAAGTCAGTTGAGTGTCAGTGGCCAACCTTTCTATTTTGGGAAAAGCATCTGGATGAGTAGTGGTTTCTATGGTTGACCTCCTGGTTCTGACGGAATCGAAAAATAATGAATATTTTTGGAGTTATGACATTTTAATTATTAATAAAATAATTATTAATAATTAATTATGAAGTGCATATTATAATGTTTTATTAAAATTGGGGCCATTTAATGATAAAAGACAAATTATAAAGTTTAGTTATACCCCTATGCCTAGCAGTCACAACTTAAAGTCGTTTTTAAAAGAGGGCCATGTGAATATTTAATAAATAATAAAATGAATTATTTGTGCAAAAGGAGGAATGCCTAGAGGGAAAAAAGCAGAGAAAATGGAAATAAAGAGAAAAAAGATGGAAATAAAGGGGAAAAAAGATGGAAATAAAGGGGAAAAAAGATAGAAATAAAGAAAAGGATGGAAATAAGGGGAAAAAAGATGGAAAGTGATAAAAAGGATGGAAATAAAAGTTTTCTTTGCAATTTTTCAAAAAGAAAGGTTTCCCTCTCATTTGAGTGCCCAAGTTGAGGAAGTTTCTAAATGTTTTCAAGGAGAAAAGAATAAAAGGGTGCAAAGTCCCCTCATTTGGGCATGTTGAATATTTGCTAATATTGTATGTTGTTGGCTTGTCCTTCGATCCTAGGGCTTTGAGGACGAAAACCCTCATAGTTAACATCAGTTTTGGATTTGAGAGATAATCCCTAGCTGATCATTCAGGAGCAGCTTCACACAGAAGTTGCACAAGTGCATATTGAAGGATTTCAGTGAAATTTCAGAGTGTTTGCATCATTCAAGCATTGTTGGTTTTGACAAGGCTGAATCAAAGTTTTGTTCGTGGAAGAAAAACGAAGACATAACTCCTTCTGGGTATTTGACCCAATTAATTCTCATGCCAGGGCGACCATTTTCCTAAGTTTTAAGGAGCTTTCATGGAGTATTCAATTTGCTGCAAAAGTTCGCCCCTCTAGAGGTGTACGACCAGCCTGAAGGGTACATTGGAATTCGTGCCAAGCCATTTCTGCCATTTTCAATCAGTTTTCTGCATTGGAGTTTGGGCGCCTAAGTCAAAGGTGTCTTCTGCATTTGGTTTGAGGTCATTCGGAGACCTGATGTGCATTTGGCGAATGATTTAGTGGTTTCCAACATTCATTCCATCAGGTTGGAATTCATATCAAACTGCTGTGGTTTGCATTTTCTCAGTACCTGCGCTTTCATTTTGTACAAAAACTCATTGGAAAATATCAAGTAATAAAGTTCTTGTTCCAGCATATGTGTATCTATGGTTTTGTGTTTGAATTTCTATGTGTATATGTGTTTTGTTGCTGCTGCATTCATAAATTAAAAAAAAAAAAAAAAGTGGGTCATTACAAAGTACCAAGGATCTTTTGATAGCCTTTTGTAGAGATGGAGATTCAAATGCTTTGACTAAACCTTTGAGAGTTTTAGACAAGCCTTCTATAAACAACATAATTAGCTTTCTATCTGTAATATCAGGAACCATAACGAAGAGTTTATGAAAATCAACAACATAACTGTTGATGTTGGTTTTATGACAGCAACAACATTAGAATAAAACACTGGGTATTCTATCCTCTCTTGAGAAAAAGCCTTTCGAATGCTGAACTATGTGATCACACAAGAGTTCTCCAAGGTTCCTTTTGGGTCAGGTCTTGACAGACACGGGGATAGAATCAGTGAAATGATGTGATTCTGCTGTTAATCACAAAGGGACTTGTTGGTTTTTCTTCTGAATCAGCATTAGGGTTTGCCACTTCTAATGCACAGGCTGATTCAGCCAACTAAATACAGGAGGTTGCGTGAGCTGCCTCCCCTTCACTTCTGGTTCTGCCGCACCAAGGGGGGTATCCCTATAACTCAAGATGTAACCTTGACTAGCTCAAAGATAGAAAGATCTAACTTGACAACAACAGGCAGAATACTCTCATGTATGGACCAAGATCTGTATGATAGATCACAAGGCTGGCAACATTCTTGGACATGATGTCTGGTTGGGTATGAGAGCATGCAGGGGGTTCCTAATCCTACTCCTACAACTAACAGGTGGAAGTATGAAATGGTTTAGTTTGAGTTTTGGATGCAAAGCTGGACATGGTTGTAACACAAACACAAAGCAAGATTGGTGCCTATCCAGGGCCTGGAGTCGGTAGACATACACCTGTGAATGATCAGCATGAATAGCTAAAACTGGATTTCAGGGGGATACACATGATATCTGCCTTACAGATATCTCCCAATAAAGAGTGTTAAGTTATCTCTACTTATGGCATCCCTACTGCAGTATACCCTTCCCAATATTCAACCTGAAAACAGTTTAATCTACCCCTTGAGCAGAAGTTAAAAGATCAGACATTCAACATAGGAATTCTATGCTCTAGAATCTAAACATTACCCAAATATCCAGATTCAGAAGAAGAATACATGCAATACTGGAGACAGAATTAACACAACACATGCTAAGATAGCATTTCTCATATAAGATTAATCATGAAATCAGTGGGTTCATGCCAAAAACATACAACAAGAGATACATAAACTCACAGGTTAAGCTGTACAGAACAACCAGATCAGCTTGTTTTGAGTTACAGAGCCAAAAATCTTCAACTTTCAACAACTCCAAAATGAGTAACACTTCCTACTTATAACAGCCAGGTAGTGTACCATAGCAATTAATTACAGGGTTGACCAAAAATCCCGCCAGATATACAGTATCAGGAAAATGGCGCTCAAACACTACCAGATTGGCGCCCAAACATGAATGCAGCAGGTAGGGGAGGAGACAGGAAGATATCTCGAGCCCTGCGCCACTGTCCGCTGATGTACACCTTCAATCGGGTACCAGATCCGCCCATACCTCTGCAACCTTCGCCATTAATGGCGCACCAACCCGCGGCCTTAGGAAAAACATCTAACAGTCGATCGCAACCATTTCCCGCCGAGATTCATCATCATGATATTTGAAAATGCAGGATATCGATTATCCCACATGCACCCCGCAGCAACCTCTTTAACACTTTATATACTAGGTCAGGAGCATATATGATGTCGGCGCTTTTGCTCCTGACGACACTAGTATAAGACTTCATCATCATCATCCTCCAGCAGCATGATATCCTGTTGCTTGAAATATCACCCTGACGTCAGCATCATATCGCAATATAACCTGCATGATAATCGCCTTCATCGGCACAACCTGATCCATCGGAGGAACATCCTCCTGCTGAGCCTATACCAAAAGTCTGGCCGATGAACATCCTGATGACGTCATCATCATATCCTGCTGACGTCATCATCATATCTGCCCACTGCGCACCTCCTCATATCCGGATGACGTCATCATCATATTTGCAAATATCGGGAGATCTCCACAAGATGATCAGTGTTAGAAATATGACCCCCCCGGACCTTGATGACGTCATCATCATATCGACATCAGGATGATATTCGGAAGATAACCGGATATTTGGAAATATCATCCTGATGCACAAATATCAGGTTGCACTGTAGCTCCACTATAAGATCGGGGCGATAGATGAATATGATGATGCTTGAAAAGATCACCCCCACTAGATAATGCACGAAGCCGGCAGACGGATATCTCCTTGATATCAGCATCATCATGACGCTGGAACAAACATACACCCGAGTGATATGAAAATATCACCCCCTCCTTCGGAAATATCATGATGCAGATAGGCAGAGAAATAGATATCACCCTGTCATAAGAATGACGTCAGCATCACCAGGATGATAAAACAACGAACGATACAACATCATCAGGATGATATTGACTAAGATCATCCTGACGTTCAAAATATGATGACCCCAGTGAATATCGGGTCACACTTAGAAATCTTCAACAACATCATCAGGATGATCATAACCAAGATCACCCGATGATAAAGATATCACCCTGGCGAAATATCATGAAGGCAGAAAATATGATGACCCCCGCAAGCAGCACGGTGATAACTAGAAATATGATGATGATGATAACGACCCTTAAAAAAGACAAGTCAGGTCGAACAACTCAAAGAATAACCCCTTCAGAATATCGGGGCAACATCATCATCATGTTTGGGCAAGGTGATAATTGGAAGATCACCGGATACTTGAAAAGTCACCCCCGCAAGCAAATCAGGGCGCACTGTAGCTCACCAGCAGGATCAGGATGATATCCAGACATCACCCGATATTGAAACATGATGATCCTGATGAGAAACCGGTCGACAGAGAACATGATGATGCAGACCATCATCGAAGACAAGATGATGATGATGATGATCTCCTTCTCAAAGAAAATATGATGCTGCAGCTGAAAAATGCTGAGGAGGTCCAACACTTAGAACATTTTTTGGATACTTAGGGAAAGTGCCTGCATGAAAATTGCTCAAAAATTGTCAGTCAATTCAGGCACTAACACTGGCTCTGTCTGGGGACGTGCAGGTGCAAGACTGCAGCGAGAACCCCAGAACTCTGGGATGCAGACCAGTCCCTTATCCATTGGGCACAGAGTCAAATACTGCACTGACCTGCATCACCAAACACACTTGATGGCCTAAGGCCACCAAGAAAAGAAAAACATGTATCTCCCTTTGTCAAATATCTTGTTTTCATCTGCATGCACTGGGTCAAGCTTGGAGATACTACAGACATCCACCCACAAACAAATCTTGTCATCTGCATATTCAACCCTCTGATTTGGCTTGTCATTATCACCCCTGTGCAGATAACCTTCAGCATCATGTGACATGTGGGTGCAGAATGTATCAGGCAATGCATACTCAAATGGTATAGAACACAGGTTATCATCTGTATCATCATCATGCATTGCAACATGATCTCCTAGCTGGACTGCAAATAGGAAACACTCAGAGTCCACCACACAACTAGGAAGATCAGGGCTCATTGTATTATATGCTGGCATATCAAAAGGAAAGCTTTCAAAATCACAATTGTGCACATCAGGTACACAACAATCAGCAGCACCAGGCTGGAAAAGATCAGGCTCTGGCATCTCTTTCAAATCAGGCACATTTTCATAGTTACTTACCTGATGTATGTTGTTTCCTCTTTCATCAGGATGAGAAACAGAATCCAAGCCAAAAATAGTGTCTAGATCCTCACCATACTCAGACAGATCCTCATCACCATATGTGTCATAAATGGGTGACCCAGGTGCATCAGTTTCATCATAGTATGCCATTTGTTCATGGGCAGCAGAGCACACCTCTTCATCACCAATGGATTCACTCTGTGGAGGAGTATCAGCCTGTGTGTCATAAGCAAAACAGCCATTAAATGAAAAACAATCATGCTCTGAACTAGCACTTATTTCAATTTCTGACTGCTCTTCATGATCTCCATGTGTTTGAAAGGTAGGCAATGGGTCACACATAGGACTGCTTCTCTGTTTGCTTATGTCTTCTCTGTCTTGAGTACAATACTCACAATTGTCTCCACAGGTCCATTCCAAAAATTGCTCATTACTGTCCACAACCTCGTTATTGTTTTCATGGTCAGCTGCCTCATCATTACAATGGGAATCCTCATTAGTCCTTTCACTGGCATCCTCAACTGGTGAACAATCCAGTTGAGCAGTATTGTTAGCATTATGTTCAAACACAGCAGTCTCAACCTCTATGCTTTTATTTTCATTTTTATCTGCACATGATGCCATAATCATTTGGTCATTTGCAGCTTCATAATCATTTCTCACACCAAGGCCTGGGGATAGGGGTTTCAGCAGGTACACATTTCTGATTTTTTCTATCTTTTCTATGAACCTGTATGCCATCTGCATACTTGTCACCTTGAAATCCCTCAGTATTGCACTAAAGCCCTCCTCAAAAGCTTCAAAGAATATGCCAACACAGGCTGAAATATCAGGTCTGAAGACTTCTGGGATCTGTGAAAGGGCTATTGCAAACCTATGACTGAAATCAACACATGGCTCTTCATCTTGTTTTCTGATTCTCATCAATTCTGCAACAAGATCAGCCGGTTCTTTTGCAAACTCTTCCTTGAAACAGTCAGCAAGCTCATCCCAACAGGCAAAGGATTTCTTTGGAAAGCTCAAATACCAGTCTTTTGCTTTTGCATCAAAGGACCTAACAAAAAACCTCATCCACATATCCTCATCTCTGAATGAATGTTTTCCCATAAAACTGTGAAAATTTTGGATATGTGCATTCCCATCACATACATTGTGACCACTAAATCTAGGCATCTGACAGTATATCCTAGCAGGTATAGTTACTACTTTATAATCCACCCATGACAAATCCAGTTGGTCATACAAAGGATCAAAAGGGCTGACAGGAGGTTTAGCTTTCTGACAGGCAGACACAACAGGGTTATTGCTTTTTAACTGGGCCTGCTCAGCCTCTAAGAATATCAACCTATTTCTTATCTCTTCTATTCCTTTATTCAACATTTCACCACTGAGTATGGGATAATTCATACTTGGGTTCATAAAAATCTTACTCTTAGACATCCTTTGTCTGTCTAAGACCTAAGGCTTCCCCTGGCATCTAACCTATGCAGTAAAACAGCAAATAAAGGGGAAGGAACAAGGTACCTTTTCTCATACAGATGCAGAAAAATGAACAACACATTTCTGTCACATCACATACATCCATCTTTCATGTGCATTTGGATCTTTTTTGCAGAGTCGCCACCTCTCCAGAGAGGACAAAATTTACAGCAGCTGAAAGCTATTTTTCCAGGTTCATTCCCCAGCGGAGTCGCCAATTTGTTGGTGACTCAGATAGGCCACAAGATATAACACTTTTTTTTTATCAATTTTCTCCCCAGCAGAGTCGCCAATTTGTGTTGGTGACTCAGATGGGTCACAGATATATTACTGGAGATGATTAGATAGTACTTTTACTTCCCATTCCCCAGCAGAGTCGCCAATTTGTTGGTTTTTCTTCTGAATCAGCATTAGGGTTTGCCACTTCTAATGCACAGGCTGATTCAGCCAACTAAATACAGGAGGTTGCGTGAGCTGCCTCCCCTTCACTTCTGGTTCTGCCGCACCAAGGGGGGTATCCCTATAACTCAAGATGTAACCTTGACTAGCTCAAAGATAGAAAGATCTAACTTGACAACAACAGGCAGAATACCAGACATCATGTCCAAGAATGTTGCCAGCCTTGTGATCTATCATACAGATCTTGGTCCATACATGAGAGTATTCTGCCTGTTGTTGTCAAGTTAGATCTTTCTATCTTTGAGCTAGTCAAGGTTACATCTTGAGTTATAGGGATACCCCCCTTGGTGCGGCAGAACCAGAAGTGAAGGGGAGGCAGCTCACGCAACCTCCTGTATTTAGTTGGCTGAATCAGCCTGTGCATTAGAAGTGGCAAACCCTAATGCTGATTCAGAAGAAAAACCAACAGGACTTACGTGAAATTGCTCCTTTCTTAGGACTGAAATCTACTCCTTACTCCTTGGATTTGTGAATGAATGAAACTTCTCAAACAAACTTGAACAAAAGCAAAAAAGAAAAAGGGTTAAGGAAATCTAATCTAAGGACAATGAAAAGATGGATGATGCTTCGATAGACAAACTCCTTTAAAACAAGCTTTTGCTTCACCATGAGAGCAACAACTACACGAAACTGATGCAATCGTCAAAGGAAATGAAGGATTTTCATACTGCAAATATACATTCAAATACTCACAGCTGACGCAACTTGAATGAACATCCACAATCAAACTATTGCAAAATGGGGTTCAGGCTAACTTTACACTACAGCTTACCATTAGTAAACCATAAAAAGTATGAACCAAAGGATTCATCAAATATCTTCACATGGATTCATCATATCAATGAACTGTTACTAAACTTATTTTAAAAGAAATGCTTCGAATCATCCAAGAGAAATAGGAAACCATGCTAACATCCCAAAATAACACAAATTTCACCATTCTTCAATGAACATGTATTGATTTCTGGTAGTGTCTTTACAACAATTTCGCCATGGTCTCTCAAATGCTTTAAAAGCTTCTACTTTATCAAGAACTAACTATTCCTAAGGAAGAAGAACTGACCAAGGAGAAGAAAGTTCTAAACTCCTCTGATATTTTTTCTTCTATGTCCTTCCATATTCCTCTCTATGTTTTACAAATGAGGCTAATGGGCCTTTATATAGGCTTTTCAAAATACAAAAGGGGCCAAGATTTGGTTGCCTAGAAACCAACGCCCAAATTAGGTCAAAAGAAACCCTAAAAGGAGGTAGGTAAGAAAAGAAGATAAGGATGCCAAAATCCTGGCCAGAGAAAATGTGACACGTGCCCTGGGGGGTCACCTCATTTTGTCTTTTTGTAGCTACTTGGCATGCCTTGATTGGTTGATGGTGACTGGATGCCACCTCACCCTGCCCTTTTGTCTCAAGTGCACTTTGGACTTGGAATTCCATCTTTGTGTTGTATTATTTCCTTTGGATCCCTGATGCTGAACTTGAAATGCATCACCTCCCGTGGATAATCTTGATGCTAGTCATTCCTTGTATTATCGTGATGTCTTGAAAAAGTGAAGTCCTTCATCTTTCCTTGGCATACATGTGTAGTCCTCTTGATGTTGGAAGCAATCCCCTTCTCCAGCATTGGAACTCTTTGCATCCACCTTGATTATCTAGAATCATCCTTGAACACATTCTTCATGGAACTTTATCCTTGTCTTCACATCCAATTTGCCCTCTTTTTTATGAAAACTTCGAAGAATCTTGGTTTAACTTGATAGGTTTCTGTTCTGATTTAGTGAATTTCTGATCTGATTTAATGAAGTTTTGATCCCTTTTTGATATTTGCCCTGCTTTTGAATGAAAACTTCTGGTTTCTTTATGTGAAATTCTGCTCTTGAGATGAAAGACTCCGCCTTTTGTGATGAAATCTGCCTTAAATTTGATAGGCCCTTGGTCTGATTTGATGAAACCCTGAAGAAAACTGATTTTCTCTTGGTTAAACTAACCTACTTTTTCAGAAATCAGACTGTAGTTTGGTAAAAAATGACCTGTTTACACAGAAAACAGACCTGTTCTTGGTCAAAATGACCTGGTTGCCCAGAAAATCAGACTTTATCCGGTGAAGACCAAGCTGGTCATTCAGAAATCAGACCCTAACCAGGTCAAAACTGAGCTGCTATGTGAAAATTAGACCTTTTCCAGGGCAAATTTTAGCTGCTTACTCAGAAAATCAAACTCTTATCAGGTGAAAATTAAGCTCCTTACTCAGAAATCAGACCCTTTTGCTTAGAAATCAGACCTGTTTTTGGTCAAAAATGAGTTTTTTACACAAAAATCAGACTTTTTCCGTTTCGCTCAGAAAATAAGACTTTTCTCAGTCAAAACTGAGGTGCTTGCCCAGAAATCAGACCTTTTTTCAGGCAAAACTGAGTTGCTACGTGAAAATCAAAGCTTTTACTAGGTCAAAAATGAGGTGCTTACTCAGAAAATCAGACCTTAACCAGGTCAAAACTGAGTTGCTTAATGAAATTTCCTTCTTTGATGAAAGTCCGCCTCTTTAGTGAAGAAAACTCTGTTTTGAGGTGAAAAAAGAGGTCTGAAAATCCTTGTTATTTCTGGTTTTAATGGTGAAAACCCTGAAAATCTCTGTTTTTTGACAAGGAGAGGGTCTATAATGAAGAAATCTCTGTGCCCTCTTTGTAGAAGTCTGCCTTGAATGGTGAAATAGATTCTTTGATGGGGAAAACCTTGCTCTTTGATCCTTTAGCAAGCTGCTCCTTCAGAAACCTGCATAAAAATGATGGAGAAAACTGCTCTTTGGTGGAGAAAAAAGGATGAGTTGTGGGAAGGCTTGGCTTGCAAATAAAGAAAAGTGACTTGAAATGTTTATGTATATGGTTAGATTGACTTTTGGAGGCCAAGCTGCTCAAGCTCCTCTCTAAAAAGATTTGATTTTCTTTTTAATTCAAGCAGCCCAACCTCCTCAAAAAAGATTTGATTTTGTTTGACTAAGCAACTTGCTTGTCACCTGGCTGACCTAGCACACAGGGAGCTCAGCTAGGTCTAGGCGAGGATTTCACCATGATAGTCATGAATTTGCTCTTTGCTTGGAAATTGGATTCATTCTAACCTTAGGTGTACTCTTCATGGAGTCAAGCTTTTAGATATTTTGGATTTGGTGGCCACCTCATGCCTTTTTTTTGGAATTTAGTGACTTTGTCATAGATATTTCTTTGGATTTAGTGAGCTGGTCATTGCTTTTCCTTGGACTTTAATGATTTTTAGATATTTTCATTGGACTTTGTCCTCTTCCCTTAGGCGCACATTGGTGTGCTCATGTATTTGGATTCTTGAATTCTCTAATGCGTGCATTTGGTTTTATGACATGCTTCCTACCTTGCTTGGTGATGGTTGCACTTTTCAAGGGGTCATGTAATTGGATGCTTGGAATTGTAAATGCGTGCATTTGGTTTTATGACATGCTTCCTACCTTGCTTGGTGATGGTTGCACTTTTCAAGCCTTCATATATTTCGTTGACTTGCATTACTAAATGCGTGCATTTCATTTGAGTGTTGCCTTCCACTCTGCTTGGAGTTAGGCGTACTTTTCCTTAGTCCATGTATTTCATTTTGTGGATTCTTAATTCCATGTATTTGGTGAGGAGCTTGAGATACTTTCTCATGTATTTCGTGAGGTGCTTGATTCTCAATTCCATGGATTTGTTGAGGTTTGGACTTGTTTTCCTTGGATTTTCCTCTCATCTTCCTAGGCATGGATTTCATGGGCCTTGGTAATCTTTTCCTGAAGCTCATCGTACTAAACCTTGAGTTTTGAGGAGCTTGTCTCTCTAAAACATGAATTTCTCTCTCGAGGAGCTTATCTCACTAAAATAGGACATTCTCTCTCCTGGAGGAGCTTGAGGAGCTTAAGGAGCTTATCTCTCTAAGCAGGACATTCTCTCTTGTTGACGAGCTTATCTCACTAAGACATGAATTCCCATCTCCTTGACGTGCTTATCTCACTAAGTTGGATGTTGAGGTGCTTATCTCATCAAAGCAGGTCACTCTCTTCGAGGAGCTTATTTTTCGAAAGCATGTTTTTGCCTCTCCTTGACGAGCTGGTCTCTCTAAGCAGGACGTTGAGGTGCTTAAGGAGCTTATTTAAAAAAAAAAAGACATTCTCTCTCCTTGAGGAGCTTATCTCTCTACGCAGGACATTCTCTCTCCCTGAGGTGCTTGAGGAGCTTATCTCACCAAAACAAGACATTCTCTCTCTTCTAGAGGTGCTTATCTCTCTACGTAGGACATTCTCTCTCCCTGAGGAGCTTGGCGAGCTTATTTTGCGAAAACATGTTTTGCTCTCTCCTTGAGGAGCTTGTCTCTCTAAGCAGGACGTTGAGGTGCTTAAGGAGCTTATTTTTGAAAACATGTTTTTGCCTCTCCTTGACGAGCTTGTCTCTCTAAGTAGGACGTTGAGGTGCTTATCTCACCAAAGCAGGTCATTCTCTCTCCTAGAGGAGCTTAATGAGCTTGTCCCATTAAGACATGTTTGGCCAAGGAAATGCTCAAGTTAAGGTGGGCTTAGGACCTTGGATTGGATCCAGGATTGAACGGAGACTTGTAGACTTCTAGAGGGGACTCATTTACCCTTGAAACTTCGGATAAAGACTCCCAGATTGTGGATTGATAGTCTATTCACCATGGATTCCTATGCTTAGAGTGAATGACTTAGACATTTTCCTATGGAATGATGGGCTTCTTAGCAAGAATTTGGCGAAATTTGGGCAAATCGATACTACCAAACCTACCGACTCAGCAAAACGACGACAAAAAGCAAAAAAGAGGGGGTCCCCATTTTCAATGGGGTGATGTGTGAAAACGTGACATCAATAACTCTCAACACCTCCATATTGCTTAAGCTGTGCTAACTCCTGGAACTGCACTTCGGGGTCTTTTCTATCAAATCATTGAATTAGTCTTCTGCTAAACTCATCATAATTGTTGATAAGACTGTGCTTGAGTAATCGACCCATGATACCACCATTCATGTGTTGTACTCTCAAGGTGGAGATTAACAAATTTTATGGCTTCATCTTCTGCCATAGGTCTTAGTTACAAGTAAGGGTCTAGCTTGTGAATCCATGCATGTGCTGTACACTTGTTAGTTACATCAAATGGGGAAAGTGTCAACTTCCCCAAAGCATGTTAATAATCCCTCCGATTTTCTTGAGGCCTAGGCTCGGGTCTAGGGCCAGTTTTGGACTTCTTCATATTCATATAGTTGGTGAGAGACATTTCATTTTGGATCTCCTCTAGAAGAGCTCTATACTCTACATAAGCTGTAATTTCATCAACCATCAGAATTTGAGCCTCTACTATAGGAACTTCTTCCTCCTTACGAAGGAAGGTGGGTTGGAATGGCCTCGCAATAGAACCAATAATGGTTCTTTGCATGTTGTTCACATTATAATTATTTTCTCTTGAAGTGCTTCCTTCACCATTCTGATTTCTGGGCAAGTTCATGTTGTCCATCTTGTGAAGCATTTGTGCCAACATATTAGGCATCAAATCGAACTTTATTTCAGTCCGATCTGCAGAATTATCATCCACATTTGCCATCTTTTCTCCTTCCATATGTAACTCTTCTGTCACAACTTCTGGATTTTATTTTTCAACCCCAAATTCTAAAAATGGAAGCTCTACTTTTGGATTCTCTAGAAACTGATTTTTTTTTATCTCTCTGATATTATATGTTTTCTCTGTCACTTAGATGCATATGAAAATAAACTCTGCATGAAAAGGATTAGCTTTTGAGAACAGGCTGACAAGACGACCAACACTGGTACCACTGTAATGTCCCTTGCAGGACAATTAGCTCAAATCCTCTAAATTTTTTTGCAATCACTCAAATTTTAACTCTTTTTAATCACCAAGTTTTCGATGTGGGCAAGGTGAGAGCATATGGAGATTAGAACAAGGATAGTGGAAGTAATTGAAAGACGTTGGCATCAAGCTGACCAACTTACATCGATCAAGCCAAACTGGTGGATAGCGAATGCAAATTCCAACCAAGCCAAACTAGCTAAATACATGCGGAATTGCATCAATGCCAAAATGGCAGACTAATTCACCTAATTTCGAGACATGCCAAGATGGCAGAGAGCACATAAATTTAAAATAGGATCCAACAGATGAATTGTTTACTGGCAATGTGGTATTCATACAGACATAGAGTAAACAAAATTATGTAGTATAGTGCATAACATAGAACATGAATTTATAACAGCATTGCACAGAATAAAGCATTGTTTCCATTCCTTGAATATATCAGTATTACACTACAATGTCACAATGCTGCCCCCGATTACAAGTATTGACTCAATATATAACTTATGCCAAGGTTGGTTGAGATACCAACCGTTGGCAACGACTCCACAACTATCCAACCGTCGGGGTTAACCCGATAACACTCCTAAACTGTGCACAACATTAATTAATTCATGATTATTTACTTGGCTGACTACGGCCGACTACAATTATGACCGACTACATCATCCCCCCCACAAAATTAGTCGTCTTCTAGACGACAGAAAACCATGAAGTATCAAGTGATATTAAGTAAGCTCTGCCAAACTGACGACACTGTTGAAGTAGGAGCTGTGTAAAAGTAGAACCAACACATTCAGAACACCTGCCAGTAGACCAACCAACCAAGGGACCCAATCTGATAGCACACTGAATGCTGCGAATGTTGCACCCCATTGCTCACTAAATCAAGATAGTACTGATTTGATGGGGGTTTGGGGGCAACGCCCCCAACGGGGTCGAGGGGCAGCGCCCCTCGCGGGGTCCGGGGGCAGCTGCGCACATCATTTTTCTGACAAAATCGGACACTCATTTGCAATCCAAAAACTCATATAGTCGGCTAAGAACAAGAATTAGTACGACGGAATCCACTTTAGGCATGAGAAAAAAAATCTTGAAGTGTCCTTTTTTTTAATGCGGGGACAGGGGTGGGTCATACGTCGTACGACTTGGTCGTACGGTCTGGCCGTATGTCGTACTCTTCTTCCTTTTTTTTTTTTCAAATTTTTCCCGACATTTTATTTATTTATTTTTCCGTCTTTTCCAATTTTTCATCCATGTCACCCTGAATCGGATTTTTCTATTTTTCTCCGACGGGGTCCACGTTCGATTTGCAACTCCGACTTTATTGATTTTGTAATCGTCGGCAGAGACCGGAACTGTTGTCTTTCTTGGAACCAGAGTTGTCTTTCGGAAGCCGCATACTAGGTTCGGCAAACTGTCCAACTTTTTAACATCATTTTTTCTTTGTTGCTTTTCACCGATCGCCAAAAAATTGCAAGTCGGCAAAATTACTCTATAGTCCTTATTCTTTTTGTATGGTCTCTTTTTGGCCGATGTTTTCAATGTTGTGTTCCCGTCGTTAGTTTCATCACCCCGATTCACCTTGCTTGTCAATCACTGTTCATACCTGATCACCGTGTCTGGTTCAAATGTATGTGCAAGTGTATCATCTATCTTGGCTTCACCCTCTGTATATTCTTTCTGTTCCTCTCCTGGTCGACTTGTCTGTTCTGGTCGACTTGTCTCTGCCACTATTTGCTCTGTTACTTCCGGTTGATTATTACCTTCCTCCCCTTTGTTACTCATTACTGGTTCCCTCTTGCCAAGTGGTCGAGTGTTTGTCAGTCCATCCAGTGCTTCATTCATCAACAATGTTTCACTAGGCCCAATATTGCCGAGTGTTTCACTAGTCACCCGAGAGCATTCGCCACTTTCTCTTATTGAAATCATGTTACACTCTGGCTTGAAGAACTCATAGTCTTCCATCTGCCAGTGGAAGAGCCCACTAAAGGAATTAGTTTCATCCTCATAACATTCTTGCAGTTTTAATACTCCTTCCTCATCAGGTTCTATTGGTCCTCTGGCAACTGACTCCCCTCCATCTGAATCGGAATCTGATGCTAATTCTTCACTTACAACCTGTGTTCTCAAATCTATGACGATATTCTTACCTTTGTTCTCTATTGACAATGTGTTCTTTTTCCAGTTGTGGTTGGCCTTGGCGGCTATCAGCCACCTTCGGCCGAGTAATGCATTGTACGACGCATTTTGTGCTGTTATGACTACAAAGTTTAACCGAAAGAGTTGGGTGCCAATCTTCACTTTTTGAGCCATTAGCACTCCCAGCGCTTTAATTCCGTGCTGGTCTGCTCCCAGTAACTAGAAATTTTGTGGCCATAATGTAGGTTTTCCCAAGCACTTCCATGTATCTTTTGTCAACACATTCACTCCCGATCCACCATCGATTATTGTGTTCGTCAAGTGACATCCACCGATTGCCATGTGTACGACGTGTTGATGATTGTTTTTAGACAAGTCAACAATAGAGTATCCCACTCTCTCTTGAATAAAGCTCTTCAAAGGCTGAACTATGTGATCTAGTGAAGTAACTCCAAGGTTCCTTATTTATGATTCATGATGGGTTAACTCAGTGATTACATGTGATCTTGCTGATAATCACAAAGGGACTTACGCAGACTTCTTCATACACTTAGCTTATTTCTCCTTTCAGTGTGGATGATATATCAATGATAAAGAAAAGACAAAAGATAAAGGTTTAAGGAATCTAATCTAAGGTCAATGAAGCAATGATGATGCATTGAACAGACAAACTCCTTGATAAACCTAACTCCACTTCGCCAAAGATGCCTACAACTACATGGAGTTGGTGCAATCTCCTATGGTAAACGAATGGTTTTCAAATCATGAAGGTTCATATGAACACCCATTAAACGGCGCAGCTCAAACAAACATTCACAATCAAACTTAAGCAAATGATAAGGCTCAGACTAGCTTTACACAACACTTCACCAGCGATGAATGTTTAAAGCACGAGCTAGGAGTTGATCAAATATTCAATTACAACATACATTACATCAATGAACTTCTAATCTACTTCTAATCTAATTGAAACATCTCTTCATTCAATTCAAGATACAAAAAACCATGTTACTCCACAAGACAACACTTAACACCAAATGAATTCCAATGTCTTTGCATTACTCTTGAGAAATATTTACAACAACTTCAAGTCCTCTCACAGAATTTCGAGAGTCTCTCCTACTCTACCTCTAAAATCTAATGACTAATAGCTACTGACTTTACAAATGAGGCAACAAGGCCTTTATATAGTGGTCCAGAAATACAATGAATGGCTGGGATTATTTCATGTAGCCAAGGGCTTAGATCATGCCACCTCAGTAGGTAGTTACAACAACTTGCTGTTTTTAGTATAAAAGAGAGGCAATGAAGGCACGTTTTCCAAGAAGATAAGGATAAGATGGAATCTTTGGAGCATTTTCCACATGGACGTCCTCTTTGTCTTCTTGCTTGTCAAATGATGTGGCGACTTGTGATTGGCTTGATGATGAGTGTTCGCCACGTAGGTGCCACCTTAGCTTATTCCCAAATTGCATCATCTTGTAATATCTTTGATGTGATGGCTTTGAACTTGTATGTTGGGAAGGTATCTTGTAGATCTTGCCTTGTTCATCTTCCTGTAAACTGGATATGTATGATATGTGTTGCTTCATTTGACTAACATTGTGATTCTTTCTTCTTCTTGTAGGTAAGTTGATGATCTTCCTTGATGCATCTTCATGAAGAGTAGATGATGATGATGTTTCTTTCTCAACTTGTAGATGATGATGCTTCATTCATGAATCGGAGTAGGAGATCTCTCTTGGACTTGAAGTTTCAGAAGGAACTTGAAATTGAATAGATGAATGTCTTCAATTTAGAAGTTGATGAAGTAGTCTTTCATGATGATCTTTGAAGTGGCCCTTTGGAGTGTAGTAGATGACGTCTCAAGGAGACTTTGAAGCTTAATGAGTGAAGTGTCCTCGAACATAATGCAGATGTGGAAATATACTTGAACTTGATGTAGATGATGAAATGCTTCCTTGAAGATGATCTTGAAGAGAGTCCTTTAGAGTGTAGGTATTTGATAATAACATCTCCCTCAGATGTAGAGTAGATGACTCTTCAAAGAGACTTGAATGTACTGGAAGTACTTGAAGCTTTGGAGATGTCTTTAATGATGAAGAGAGGTTCCTCTGGAATGCTTGATTGATATGAAGATGAAGGGTGTTGGCATGTTGAACTTGAAGCTTGAAAGAACTTGAAGTAGAGTGGATGCCTTTGGAAGTCTTGATGAAGATGATGTCTTCTTGCAACCTAACAGCTTGTTAACTCCTTTAATGATCCTTCAGCCCAATTTTTATTGCTGCAACATAAACAAAGAAACAGCATTAATTCTTTTGACAAACGATTAATTTCATAATGCATAAGAATCATTCAATACTTCATCATCAAATTGACTTTTACTTTGGATATCCCAATGATCAAACAATAAAGATGATGATACTTCCAAAAAAACCACAAAAAGACTAACTTATGTAAGCTGTTTCTAGGCGCAGCAGATAATGATTTGAGCTTCATCTTGCAAGCATGCATTAGATTGACCTTAGATTCCTCTTGAAGTGCTTCTACAAGGGCGCTGTGGTTGAAAGATTTGATCTCATCTAATGATCTTATCATTGGCGCTTTGGTCGCATTAGATAGACATTTTGTTATCTTCATTGAAACTCTTTCAAGATCAAAGTCACCTTCTCTCATAAGGGCGCAGCAGATAGGAATTTTAAATCCTCTTCAAAAGACACTTCAAAACTTAACTCCCTTTGAGGTGGTCGCATCACATGAGGATTTCAGTTGCTTCCTGAAACTCACTCTAAAACTCTTATCACAATCTTCCTTCATGATATGAGATGAGGTAAAATGGATGAGGTGCATTAGATCAGTTTTTTGAATCCTCTTCCAAAATGTTGAAAAAATTTGTAATTGATTCTTCCTTTAAGCTTTGGCGCAGCAGACCAGAAATTCAGATCTCCCTTTAAAACTCATCAAAACTTATCTTCATTTTTGCGGAATAGATGAGGATTTTGAAGTTGAGTTGAATTTGCTCTTGAACTTGACTTCCTCTTAGGATTGCGCATTAGATGAGGGATTTGATCTCCTGATTCTCAACATCTTCTTGACAACTTCACCTTCACCAAATTTGATCTCTCCTTGTGGCACTCTAGATGAAAATTTTGGATCTTCTTTAACACATCTTCAATCTACTTTAACTTATTCCTTCAAAGTGGTGCATTGGATCAGAAATCTGATCTCTGATTGAAATGCTTTCCAAAATCAGACTTTAATCTTTTCCATGAGATAGCGCATTAGATGAGCTTTTTGATCTTTTCTTGCTTGGGCGCTGTGGTTGAAAGATTTAGATCCTCATTGTGGCAGTGCATAAGATCAGACTTTTGAGTCTTCCTTAAATGGTTTTAAAACTTGGTTTTATGCAACATCCACTCCAACCTTGAAGGGGCGCAGTAATTGAGGAATTTGAATCCTCTTAAAATGTATCAAAATTCATGTCTACAACCTCTCTTAAGGGTGGCGCATTAGATTAGACTTCTGAGTTCCTCTTGTAATTTCATGAAATTGGCACTTTAATACTGAGAACTTAACCTTCTGTAAATAGGCTCAGCACTTCACAGTTTTAATTTCTCCTTGAAATGTTCTAAAATTTGTAATCTTCACTTTCTCTTCAGGCGCATTAGATCAGCATTTGGAATCCTCTTGAATAATCTTCCAAAACACTTGCTACATATCTCCTTTTGAAGTGGCGCTTTGGATGAAGAGTTTGGGATCTTCTTGTGATAAGCGCACTGGATCAGGTTTAGGGAATCCCCTTGAAATTGCTTTGTCATTCTTCATTGTGGCAGCGCATAAGATTAAGCCTTGGAGTCTTCTAAAGATCAGCGCATGGGTAAAAGATCTTTGAGATATTTCTTATTACAAATCCATCCTTTAGACGAATTCTCCCAACCCATCATGGCGCATTAGATTAAGAATCTAAATTCTCCTTGATATAAGCGCATTGGATGGAAGTGTTGATCTCTTCTTGAAATGCTTTCAAAACTTGATCTTAACTTCTTCCCATAGGGTGGCTCATTGGTTCTGGCGCAAAGGGTCCACATTTTGTTCTTGGATTAAAAGCGCACTTCATCAAGATTTTGCGCCACTCTTACATCCTGTCGCACTGGATCAAGATTTTGGATCCTGTGGAGCAGTTAGTCGTTTTTCAGGGTCTCTCAGGATAAGAATTCTTATACTTTAAATATTTTTCAATAAACCTTTCAGAATGTTTGAGATAGGTCTCGAATCCACTGGATTTAACATGCAAAATCTAGAATTTGGAGGATCCATCAGATTTCAGACTTAGTCAATTTTTAGTGTTTCAGGATTTTAGGCTACCAGACTTAGTCATTTTCAGGATCTCAAACATACATCAGGATTGATCTCAATGTTCATGAATTGGATGGAATTTGATCAAGACTCTTCATTACTGCAAGTTCATGTTCCAGATGAGACCTCCAGTTATAAAGCAAAAACCTTCTAGGAGAGAGACTTATTGTTGGATTGGCAGAGGAAACGAACCTAAGACATCATCCAGAACTAATGCAAAGCATCAGAGCTCAAAAAAAGGGGGTCCCCATTTGCAATGGGGCGATGTGTGATTTGGTCACAACACGACGACTGGATTCTTGCCATCGTTAACTGCCAACAGTCTCGGGTCGATGACTTGTTCTCCTTCCAGCTTTGGCTCCACTATGACATCTTCGTCCTTTGTTTGCCCGTTTGGGTTCCCTTCCATCGCCTTCGAGATTGCCATCCTTAGTTGCGGCATTCTCTGTAGAAGATCCGCTATTCTGACCAATACAGTGGTTTTGAGCGCCCTGAAGAGTTTGAGGTTGTATGAGCGCCTTGTCTTAGAATGGTTGAACCTAGAAGTAGATTTTGGCGCCTTTGTGAGGTGAGGGAGTGCTCTGAGTTTGAAGGAGTGTCTTCATAGGGAGAAAGAGTCAAAATGCGCCTTGACTTTAGACCTAGCGCCTTAGAGAAAGCTAATCAGAATGCGCCTTGATTGATGAAGTGCGCCTAGAAGTGTTATGAGCGCCCTTGCATTCCTTTTAAAGATGAGCGCCCAACTGGGGATACCTTGGAGCGCCTTGATGCAGTGAGCGCCTTGTTGAGGTGGAGCGCCTAAGGGAGTTGGAAATAATATACACCTTGCATGAGGGAAGATTTTGGGACCCATCCATTTTGGCGCCCAACTTGCTTAAACCTTCATTTGGCGCCCAAAGTTTTTTTTGAAAATTTTTGAAAATGCAAATATTTAATTCAAGGAGGCCGACCTAGTCATGAGCCGCCCACATTTAATAAGTATAGATGCCTATATAAAGGTGGCGCTTCCTTTATAATCTCATTCATTTTTGTAAGTGGCAAACAAGAGGAGGCAGCGAATTTCTTTGAAAGAGGCATCAATTCATCTTAGGAGCAGAAATCTGCCATTTTTTGCGTTAAATTCCAGAAAATTGTATTTCTAAGGCAGAAAATTGAGTAAGAGGTATGTATGATCACTTTTACTTTATTTAATTTCCTTGTACTTGTTTAATTTTGCAAATTTATATTCAGAAAATCAGGTAATGCTTCAATGAAATGACTTAGGAAATCTCTTTGTACTTGAAAAAATTGAATTAAAACATGATAACATGATGATAATGATCTAGAAAACTCATAAATCTATCATTTCAATCTACTTATTCAAGTCTAGTCTTGCAAATAGATGGGAATGACGGCTAAGGAAAGACAAGTACTTATCAAGATGGATGCTAAGTCTAGCATACCGGAGTCCAAGCTAGAAACACAGTGGAAGGACGTCGGCGACACCAACATGGGACACGTCAACTTGGATGAAGTAAGAGACTTCTTGCTCGCGATCACCAGAAACGAAGACATCAAAGCCATTGCGAAGAGCGGGATTGTACAAGCGGCTTGCTTTCCACCTGCCTTGCCAAGCGCCGAGCTCGTGTTGGAATGTGTTCAACACTACGACAAGGAGAAAAGACAAATCATAGCCAAGGATGGAACTGTTCTTGCTTACCTGCAAAGGGAGGCTATCCAAGAGATCTTTAACATCCCGAAGGCGAAAGGAGTCTTCATATGCCCTACAACAGCTCAGAAGACGTCCGAAGGCAATTCAAAGGTCTACATGCAAGAGATCGGGAAGAAGTGGATGAATGATTCGTCTATGAAGATATACAATTCAAAAGATCCCAAGTATCACAAAGCTGACTTCAAGCAGGAGATAAGTTACTTGATCATGTTCCTGAATCGAGTAACAGGTAGGCCACAATCATCTACTTTCGAAGGATGGATGTATACTTATTTTGATCACATGTTTACCAAGAACAAGATGATTGACTGGGCCGGCCTTATAAGTCACTGCCTAGATGAACAGTTGGAAAATTTTGATGAGACGAAGTCTTTCTTCATGACTTCATACCTTGTGTACATCTTGGCGAGAAATGTAGTTTATAAAGGACTGACAGCTAAAGGGCAGGTGGGAACAAAGCCAGGACAGATTCTCTCCTATCAGTGTTATCCTCAGCTCCACCTGAAAAACATCAATCACTACAAGAGATTCAATGATGCCTTCGCCATGTTTATAGTGAGGAGGTTAAGAGGTGAGTTGCATCGGAGACTAACAGGTGCGGCCAGGAACTTCATCAAACAGTATGGAAGGTACTACATCCAGTATGATAAGTTCACCTACATCAGGATTCAAGGATTCACATCATTCCCATATAGACTGCCTAGATATCCTTCGAACAGGATGGTGTTGCTAGAGGTTTCCAGACAATTGATTTGAGTTTCATAAGATGCAGAAAGCAAGGAAGAAAGCGGGAGTTCAGTTTCCCCTTCAGCTAGGAAGGTACTATTCTTGTCCATCATTACAGGCAGCTGAGCATTCAGAAGTTGAGCTTCAGGCTTATCATCTGCATCCACATGATTCGAGGAGAGAAAACTTTGATCCACATGGAGCTATCAAGCAGTCTTACTCGTCTTACAGACATAAAGAACAACTAGAGGATCATTGGGCTGATGCTATAGATGATGACGACGTCTGGATGCAAAAGTGTTCAAGATTAAAATGGGACTTGATAAGAGCTACAAAGGTACTAAGAATCCCTGATCAATTAGAAGGTGATAGAGCTCTTCTTGGAGATGAATATGATAAAATTCGCAATCTGCCTTATGAAGTCAACTGGTCAGACAGAGAAAAGGTCGATGATGAAGGATTGATAAGGCCTGTTATTGCTATCACTGAAGAGCAAATAAACATACAAGTACAAGCCTTGCTTGATGAGGGTAAGAAACTTACCTATACTAAGATGGGAGAAGTGGATCAGCAAGAACAACATAAGGCACTTAGTAAGGATTCACGAAGCAGAGGAAGTGAGAAAGATTCAGGACAGGGAAAGAAAAGGAAACAGCTTGAGATTGTTCAAGGAGAATCCAGTAGAAAGAAGAAAAGGATAAGCATTGAGACTGCTTCTTCTAGACAGCTAGGTGATATCCCACCGGATCAAGACTTGGTGATTCCTGCTGAGAATGTAGTTCTAGAAGCTCTAATGGAAGAAGTACCTTCTAGCCCACATGACACTGAAATCATTGATGAAGCTAACACTGAGGAGAAGGATGATGCTGAAGAGGAGTCCTTGCCTGCACAAGGAAGACAATTACAGCAGCAACAAGATCTTTCATCACTTCCAGAATGGTTACAAGAAAGAATTAGAGAAAATTGTGAACTAGAAAGTTGCCCTCCCCTTCCAGTCGATGAGTTACTCTTGGATATGTCAAAGGAGAAACCGAAGAAGAAGGCAAACATCCTCTCTAAGATCACTAAGGATGACACAGGGGTAAGGAAAGTACATGTAGCCGTTCCTAGGCTTGAGAAGAACATAGAGGATGTAACACCTGATGATTATGACATCAATACAATCAATCTGGGTCCTTTGACTGGAATGCAAGTTGAAGAAGAGCTTCAGGATTCGATTGATAATGCTCGAGCTATCATAAGACAAGAAACAGAAGGCAGAATCAAAGCTGAGCAAAGATGTCGTGCTTTGGAGCAGTACATTCAACATTTAGTACATCCTATTCATCAGCAGGAAAGGGTTGCTGCACCTCCATCTCTCCTTCCTCCTGAAACAGTTGGACACTTGGAAGAGTTGAAATCTTCATCTCACAGAATGAAGGATTGGATGAAAAGATCAAAGGAGACTACATTCAGACATCTGAAGGGTATTATGCAAGTACATGATAAGATCACTAGCCTAAAGGACAGGGTACTTGCATTAATGACAGCCTGTGTTGAATTCAAAGACTTTAAGGATCAATATCTACCACACCTGAAGAGCTTGATGGAAACATCAGTGGATGATCTGTTACATGCTGAAGTTATTGAAGAAGGTAGAACATATGACTTTTCCTCCTGGTATTTTAGTCTTCGCATCAAAGGACAATTGCTGGATAAGATTGAACTAGATATGTCAAGAATTAGAAGTGTGCTTCAGAGGATTCAGGATGGAATACATGCTTCTTTGATGGAGATTTGCAATCCTTTTGGGGAGATGACCTTTGAGAATTTGAAAGAGCAAGTTCAAGTTTTCTATTTTCAGGAAAATGATATTACAGATGAGAGACTTGATAGTATATTCTCACTTGCTGTCCACCTTGGCGACAACAAAGCAAGAATAAATGATTGGGAAAGGACACTTGGCCTTTATTCAGTTGATGTGCTTGAAGCTGAAGGAACCATTCAAAATGCGCCAAGTGTACCTGTAGAAGAAGTCAAGCGAATAGTGTCCAAGTTCATTGAATGCCAAGCTTCTAGTGATGGATATTCATATGGGGATTCTTCCTGAAATAATGATATATCATTCTTATCTTCTTGCGAGGCGTGCCTTTGTTCCTTTCTTTATGGCCTCCGTCATTTAATAAAGATAGTGTCTTTCATTTAATATAGATAGCCTCCTGTATTTAATAAAGTTGACCTCTTTCATTTAATAAAGAGTAGTTTGTTACAACTACTTGTGATGTGGCTTGATCTGGTCCGCTGACTTCGCCGATCGATCTTGACCCTTCATTCTTTTGAGGTCTATAAAAGAGCTCTTGTTGCTCTCATTTGTACGATTGGAAATTCTGAAATTGTTGCAAGAGCTCTCTGAGATAATAAAAGATTCATTGCCTTGGTGATTCTATTTGTGTTTCCGAGTGTTGCATGGTTTCAATTTTCAAGCGAATATTAAATTAGACTAAGTTTCTCTTTCAGTTTATGTTAGTTGATGAAAGGTTTCTTTATTGCTTTTTGGTGAAATTTGTAAGTTCATACCATTTGCAGTTTGCGGCTCGTAGATTGCAGTGCATGGTTAGCCTGAACAAATTGAGCATCAATTTGATCCTTATGCTTGTTGAATCTTTCATGAGCATAACTGATTTAAACATCTTGTATACCCCAGAAGATTGCACCTATCTTGTGTAGTTGTTTGTTTTGGCGAAGCAGGATTTGGTTGGATTTCACCTAAGCAGTAAATCTCCTTACATCTAGGGTTAGTTTAGTGTTTCTGAACCTTACATCTTTTGCCTTTTGTTTATCTATTCAGTTAGAATTAGGATCCAGAACATCCATTGTTAAATCATACGCCATCAGTTGCAGTACCTAGATCCTCTAGTGTCCACTTCCGTAGTCTTTGAAACAATAAGTCAAACTTGAACAATTGCGTAAGTCCCTTTGCAGGTTAACAGTAAAATCATACTTAGTCGCTGAGCTTTCTCTTTTCAAAATCATTAGAAGGAACCTTGGAGTCATCTTGTTTGATCACTTAGTTCAGCATTCGAGAGACTTTGCTCAAGAGGGAGTCAGATACTTAGTATCTCACTCTAATTGTTGAGTTGTCCAAAAACAATCATCAACAGGACCCACCTAAAAAGAAATAAAATAATATGTTTTTTGCATTGGGGAGCATTTTTTTTAAAACCTTCACTTTTGTGCAAGGATGACCGACCGCTTGAAACTTCCTTGGGATGTCCCTTGCGAATTTTTTAGATTGGGGATGACCTAGGGACGTCCCCAAGGCGTCCCTGTGTCCTTGGAACGTTTTCGAGACGGGGACGCCCCAAAATATGTTGGGGAAGCGTCACCAGGTAACCTTGCTTGAACGCCATAAATGAACCCTAGCTATCACTAGCATATAATCAAGCATGGGGTTAATCCTCTAAGCGTGACATGAATATCTTAATGCTCTAGGATGTCCAACTTCAGATTTGAAGATTTTGTTGTAGGGTGTGTTGGCGCATTCAATGCTTTGTCTAATATGTGAATCCTGCGACCCTTGACGAGACAAGCAAAGTGTATTGTAACAATATGCTATATATACATGAATGAATGACATTGTAAGGGTTGGTCATTCCGCTCTATTCTTGATAGCAAGTGTTTGGGGCATTCTAGGCTTTCAATATTTGCAAGTCTAGTTTGCAAGTGACAAGATCGCATATTGGAAATCAAGGAAGGTTTTCAAAAGAAACTATGTATGTAATTGAATGTCTCCATGGCAAATTGTAATGATTCAAGGAAATCTTTGAACCTAGTTGTGGATTTTCTCTTACCACATTGGCTAGTATGAATGTAATGAGAGTTAGATGAATGTGTGACAACATTTTAAAACATTGCAAACCATTGTAATGATCTTCCTTTCATAGCATGTGGGTTATTATAGCTTTGAGATGGATTACTAAGAATGCTTGGTTGCATAAAGTTTTATCATTGATTTGTGCATGCAAGTCTAGTTTTGGGTGTGAGTTGCAAGTGTGCTCTTTTCCTCCTTGCAGGTTATGACTTTGTTGCCCATCGGAGTGGGCACTGGTCTTGAATGGTGAATGATCAAACATATTCTATTATTCTCACTATAAAATCCTTTGTCCTCATTAGTGTAATTTTAGGATTAGGATCCATCATACTCGTATGTTCCATTGATATAACTGATGTTACATTTCATGCAAGCTAAAACTGGTAAACCATTAGAGGAACTTGTGAGTGTGTTATCATTCTACTATGTGTGTATGGGTTGGCTTAAGGGAAATCCATCCATAAGAACTTACGTATTGCTGTTATCTTTAAATACATGTATAAGAATGTCATTATCAGCTTAAGAAGAGGTCTTCTAAGCAACTAGTGTGCGATAGGCTCAGTGACAAGTTTTGGGGCCCATCACATACTTGGTATGGTTGTTGAATGTTTCTATAATTGTTTTATCAGTATGCTTTTATTGTCGTGCTAAGGATACCTATAGGAGCACCCTCCTAGGTTTAGCTAAGCCCAAAGCGAAGGTGAGTTTACCCACTCACAAGTATTGGTCCATTCATGCCATCTTTTGAAAATAAGTCTTGCTCATTACCTTTATTGCCATTATCCTTGGCCTTAGGTTTTGGAGTCATCCTTTAGGATTTGTGGAAATACATGTTTGAGAGCCAACAGACTCACTGAGTCTGACTTGGACTCGAATTTGCAAATCTCACCAAGACTCACCAAGTCTCAAGACTATGGCAAGTAACACAACTTTCACATTCCACCTTGGGCAATTAGTTTTGCTATGCCCTTGCTATTGGCAATCAATACACCATAGCCTAGTTTGTCTCGTTATAGTGGCACACATTTTGTAGCTGTGTTGCCATATTTGCAATTTGTGCATCCAAAAAGGGACTAACATTTGTGTCAAAGTTTCCCATTGCTCCCATGCTTAGTGTGGCTTCTAGTGCCTTGTGCTGATCCATATTTGTCTTTTGTGAGAATGATCTGCATTTGGTGCCAACAAAGTTCCAATGAACCATTGCACGTACTGCATTGGGAGTAATTCATACGACAACTTTGAAACCAAAGTCTTGATTCATGCATCATAGTCACAAACACTCTCAAGTAATTCTTGTTCAATCTCTTTTAGTGTATAGATACTTTGTTGTTCAAATTCTGGGATGACGAATTCCTTGAGCAACGCTTCCCTCAACCTACTCATAGTCCACCACAAATTGAGTCAAGCAATACTTTTGATACCATGTATGGGCCCGATCCTAAGGACTCAGCCAACTGGCTTGCTCACAATTCAGAGGCATTCATTCATTTTGCTCTCTGTAAGATCTCATGGTTATGGATGTTCTCAGATGCATTTTCCATTCGTTTGTACTCAAAGAATTTCACGGACATCTCATACAAGACGTGAACTGACAATTGTTGTGGAATCATTTGAAGTTGATACCTGACATTTTTCTATGGAATGCTTTGTATAGGAACATGCATACATCGAGCACCTTGTGCACAATTGGATGCAATATTCTGTTGCCTAGAACATTGGAGTGGTTGGCTTCTACTGCTTGTGCTGACATCTTCAATGGCTTCAGCTATAGCACCAATATGATATCCCACTATCATGCCCCCACTCAGCATAGGCATAGTCACATTGCTTCCTCCACTCGGCCTGGTAATTGATACACTTGTTTGAGTATTAATTCCTTTTCTTATGTGTGTCCCCAATGAACTAGTAGATAGCATGTTCATTCCAATCCCTATTTGACACCAGCCACTAGTTGTGCATAACTAAGTTGTGAACCTCAGTTCATGTGTTTGGCTTCCTCTTGTGTAACTACTTTGTCTACAACTTGCATGCGAGCATGTGTTTCACTTAGAGGAGTAATTGGCCTCACCTCTTGTTGTCTTGCTCTCTCATCATCAAATGTTCCTTCTTCAATGCCATTATTGGAACCCATTGAAAACACGTTCTTTTCTCTTCGGATTTCTTCTAACTAGGGATGTGCTTCACACTAGTTCTTACCAAAGGCCTTCCCCATTTTTTCCTACTTCTTCGTGGCCACCTCTTGGTCTAGTACCACCCTTGCACTGGTATTCATCATGGCTAGTTTTGCTGACCTCTTCTCAATGTATCTGAGTAACCTCTTCTCTCGTTCACTTGATTCCTGGTCACCTTCTACAATCTCTTCTGTGCATAATTAATGTCAATGGCTCCCTCTTCCTTCCACGTAGCTCTAGTGCTAAAAGAATCTAGCCCTCCACCATAGGGTTTCAATCCCCAAATCCACCATTAGTTTTTAAATCCAAAATTGAATGGACTCAAGGAAAGTACCTCTTGGAGCATGAAGAAAATGTAACTCAACTTCCTCAGGACGGGTATATGTTGAAACTGAAAATTCCAGCAAATAACTATTCAAAATGCCTTTCCACCAAACATTCACTGCTCTAGTCTGTGCATTGTCTGTTTTACATAATCTTTACAACCTCTCAATCGTCCAGGAGTACTTTATCCCAAGATTCCTCGTTCCATCTTGACAGCATGCTGACAACCAGTCAAAAATTAGCCGTCAGCTCAACAAGGAAGACTTCATATAAAGGATACAAAATTCCTCTCTCCAGCTAGGCTTTAGGCTTCAAATTACCTCAGGCAGCTACATTTTGACCATATTGAACAGATTCTTGGCCAAACCATCCATGAACTTGCATTTTAAAGATTTTACCAAACCCTTACCCCAGATTTGAACCAAACCTTACAACACAGATAATTCCCAGTAAAATTGACTAATACAGTCCAAGTTGAGACATACCTCTAACTGTAGCAACAAATAGAGTAGTTAGCAGCAATGGAATGAAATGTTGAATGGATGTAGTCTTCCTGTTGCATCCAGGTCCTGCGCAGACCACAAGAATCCAATAGGTAAGAATTACCACACTGGCCTATCACTTAGATCTTAGAGGGTCTATCTCTCTCTCTCTCTCTCTCTCTCTCTCTCTCTCTCTCATAGATCTATCATTGAGAGTCTCTTTCTCCCTTTGGCTTGGTTTCTTCTTACAAGCCTATGGCCTTCTGATTAGATCTTCTTCTTTGCTCCTTCAAGCAGATACTTCCTTCTTGGGCTACAAGCCTATGGCCTTCTGATTAGATCTTCTTCTTTGCTCCTTCAAGCAGATACCTCCTTCTTGGGCAGTTTTGCCCTTGTGTGTACCTTGCCCTTTTTTGGGTTTTATGGAATTAGCGTCCAGTCTCGTGTGCACCATCCATGCCCTGGCCACACTTTCCTCGTGCTATACTGTGCCCATCCAGAGCTTCTGGTTTAAATGGTCTCACATAGGTGTTTTCACCCGACTCTTCTCATGCAAGTATTCACCTTGCCTTAGCCATATTTCCTGGTTAACAATCATGTATAAGAGTTAGGATTGATATTTCAACAATGTAGGCAATTGGGGATTTGTCGTGAATTTGAATAAATTGCTAGGACTTGATCGAAAGTCCTTTGCATAGGTTACGAACTTATGACATTGGGGCATGCAATTCCTACTGAGACACCCCCAATGGTTTTGTTAGTAATAAGGTCAAATTATTAATATTTACTTTTCACATGGGTAGTTGGTAGCTGGGCTAGTTTGGCGGCTTACTGACCTTTCTAAATGATCCAAAATGGATCAGTTAAGCTGATCAAGAGGATTGACAACCACACTAAGTCACTTCCTCGAAGACTTCTCAATGGCTAGACATAAAACAAGAACCATTTCGCTAAGGCACATAATCAAACAGTGAGTTGCAGGAGACACAAAAGCAGAAAAATAGGTACAGAAGCCACCTGGGTGATTTGTACATCTGTGGGATTTCTCATCATTTAATAAATAGGCATCTCTGATAGGGTTGACCATGGATGAACCTGTCACTATTAGAACAAAGCACATGTGATGTGTTCAACTGTTGTGAAACATGTCACACATAGGACAAATTGACAGAGTTGTGGCCAAGAAGAGGAGTTTGAGGCTTCTTATCATGTCTCTTGGGCTTCTAAGGCATTAGAACTTTTTTCTTGAACTCTTTTGTAACTCATGGGACTACAATATCCCCTTGAAAACATGTAGAATGGGTTCCTTTTAGATTATAATGTCTATAATTCTGCAATTTTACAACAGTCAAGTTGTCATTGGTATGTTAAACTGTAATTTGAAAGGCTAGGGAGTAGTGGTATTGCTGTATAGGTGTTTAGGCATCAGAATCACTGTTTAAGGTGTCCACGAAGGCCTCTTGAAGGTAGTAAACTTCTGTAACCAGCAAAAGAGATGGTGGTTAGAGGGGATAATACCTCACTACTTGGACTTTTCACCCACAATTGGTTTCTCCTGGTTAGAAGGGATAATACCTCACTACTCTGGACTTTTCACCCACAATTGGTTTCTCCAGGTCAAATTTTTGTGTTCTCTCCATTGTCATGCTTGTGCTTCCTTAACACTGTTATAATCTTCCTTATTGCTGTTTGTACTTAACAACTTCAAATTTAAGGACTTTGATGCAAGTTTACTTCAAAATCAGTGAGAAGATCAGTCAAGAATTGACTGGAACATTTGAGATTTGTGTGGATAAAGCAAGGAGTGGAATATCCACCTTGTTTACAAATCAGTAAAGTTTAAATGTGGATTGTCCACTGGGTCAAGGGTTAACGATACATACTCACTTTCTTGTACTGTTGTTTTGATATAATTAAAATACTTACGCCACCTGAAATGGAAGGAATATGTTACCAATTTAGTCTATATTACATTCCAACATTGTGGTATCGGATCTTTGGTAGGGAAGCCCGTGTTTAGTTATTTTTGCTTGAATTCTGCTTGAGACAACTTTTGTTGAGACTTAGTGTTGAAGCACCCACAGTTTGGAGACGTACCCTTGCCTGTATGATACAATACTGTATGACATGCCATTAAATTTGAGTTCTTTGAATTGTATGTATTTGACCATTCAAAATTTTTGTACGGCCTTTAGCTTCTTTGTTTGTATGGCCTTTTTTAATCCTATGTTTCAGCATTTCATTCTCTATTGTATCACAATTTGGCTACCATATGACACTTCAAATTTATCATAAATTTGTATGACTCTTTGTATGGATATTGTACGACATGATTTTATGTGGATTACATCCTGTACATCATATGTATTGTACAGATGAGCTTGTGATGAGTGATTTCTCTCTGTTTTTTTATTCTGCATGGACAAGTTGTTTTGATATAATTAAAATACTTGCTCCACCTGAAATGGAAGGAATATGTTACCAATTTAGTCTATTTTACATTCCAACATTGTGGTATCGGATCTTTGGTAGGGAAGCCCGTGTTTTGTTATTTTTGCTCGAATTCTGCTTGAGACAACTTTTGTTGAGACTTAGTGTTGAAGCACCCACAGTTTGGAGACGTACCCTTGCCTGTATGATACAATACTGTATGACATGCCATTAAATTTGAGTTCTTTGAATTGTATGTATTTGACCATTCAAAATTTTTGTATGGCCTTAGCTTCTTTGTTTGTATGGCCTTTTTTAATCCTATGTTTCAGCATTTCATTCTCTATTGTATCACAATTTGGCTACCATATGACACTTCAAATTTATCATAAATTTGTATGACTCTTTGTATGGATATTGTACGACATGATTTTATGTGGATTACATCCTGTACATCATATGTATTGTACAGATGAGCTTGTGATGAGTGATTTCTCTCTGCATTTTTATTCTGCATGGACAAGTTGCAACTGAAGGGGTTGTTACTTTTTTAATTTGTATGACTGTCTTTTTTGTGAAGACCGTATGATAATAAAAAAGGGTAGGGCCTATGAATTAAAAAAAATTCATATGACGTGAACTGAACAGGCTTCTTTTCAATTCACCATATGATACGCCATTAAAATTGAGTTCGTAGAATCGTATGTGCTTGACTATGCAAAAATTTTGTAGGGCCTTTAGCTTCTTTGTCTGTTTCGTATGGTCTTTTTTCTTTTTTCTTTTTCTGTTCCAGCATTTCATTCTCCATTGCATGAGAATTTGGCTTTTATAAATTTGTATGGCTCCTCGTATGGATGCTGTATGCCATGATTTTGTGCGTATTACATTCTACAAATCATCTGTATTGTATGGATGAGCTTGTGAGGAGCGATTTCTCTTGGCAATTTTATTTTGTATGGATGAGTTGCAATTGAAGGGGTGGCTATTTTTTTATTCATATGACGTCTTTTTGTGAAGACCATATCAAAATTAAAAAATGGTTTATGGATTAAATTTTTTTTGTATGACCTGAACTGAACAGGCTTCTTTTCAATTCTGAAGCAATACTTGTATGGGGTATAGACTGGTGAAAGTTGATTCAATTCTTTTATGCATTTGGAAACCCTACAGTATGCCATTGCTTTTCAAAGGCATTTTGATGGGTCAAAATCTTCTCAAGGTTTTGTGGCCTACAATATCTCCAAAAGTCCCTCAGGGTTGGCAACCTCTAATATCTCGCATACATTAATATCCAACCACATCATACTGCCAGGGATGTTCTTGCTATTTTATTTTTCACTTTCCCATCCAGAAAAATACCTTCAAATGAAATACGTGTGGCTTAATGTTATGTGTGCCGAAGAAAGTTGGTAAAATACTTTTTGCTAAAACTTTCCCTTATACCTAGAGGTGCTAGGTTCAAATCACAACTATCTTAAGTATATTTAAATATCAAAATAAGTGTTCTAGTTAATAAATGGTGCTTTATTTTGAAGATATGAGGGTGTTATTTATTTTTGTCAAAGTTTGGTCAAAGGTAACATTGGAGAAATAGATGTGTAATTATGTTTTCTTTAGTGAATTGGATGTTGTATTTGGAGATATAAAGATGTATTTTTGGGCATATAAGGGTGTAAATTGAATTATTTGTTTGAATAAGGTCTAAGTGCAAAGATCCGTCAATCAATATATCTTGCGCGAAGCTGAGCTCCAAGTGCAAAGACGCCATACTCAAATTTTTTGGAGTGTTTTGTGCTTTTTGGCACAATTTGTTGTTTTTATGTGTCAGATTTGTGAGATCTTGCTTTCAAAATACTTAAGATTCAAGAATTTCTGTTAAATAGTTATTGCCTTGACATTCTCAATTACACAGATTGGAAATGCTTGGTGGAGGCCACCCTTACTTTCAATGAATTGTGTTATGTCGTAAAAGTAGGAAATCCTACATTACCTACTAACCAAGATGAATTAGATGCTTTTAACTTGAAGGATGCTAAATCCCTTGCATTGTTGAAATGTGGATCTACCAGGGGTACCTATGCCCACATTGAAAATGAACCTCATAGTTATATTGCATGGAAGAGATCATCTGACTTGTATGATAAGAAGCGCAAGTATAAGAAGAGTGACATCCATATGCAATTATTTACTCTTTCTTTGTCTGGAGGTGGTAATGTTTGTGAATATATATCTAGGCTTAGAAATCTATAGTCAGAATATGCCAAGGTTGGGTTTGGGCATCGAGATGATGATTTGATCATCACAACAGCTTTGACAGGTTTGCCAGATTCCCATAGGAATTCTGTAGAAATTTTATATGTTTCAGCGAACTTAAGTGGCATAACTTTTGAGTCAACATGATTTATATCTTTCACATAAAAACAATAAGTCTAGCAGTTGTATCGAGTTTTAAACATGATTTAGAAAGAGCTTTTGTAGTTCTAAACACTGCTAGTATTTCATCTAATGCCAACAAATCTCAGAATTCAAGGGGTGTAGAGGCTATAGAGGAGGTGGAGGCCAAGGTAGAGGCAAATGAAATGATCATAATAACAGTTAGACCCATCAAAATCATAACAATGCTCAACATAATAGTGATTCCCGTTCCAATTATATAGGCAGAGGCCAAGTTAGGGGTAGAGGAAAGGGAAGTATCATATGTCAGGTGTGGAAAACCTGGTTGTATTGCAGCAAATTTTAGAATACCTTAGGAGAAAATCAAGAAACCAGATTTTGCCCAAAACACTAAACATGAATAGGATGAGTTAGAAAAAATTGTATCCAGTCTTTACAGCATTAGAAGAATCTACTCAGTATATATGGAATCAGAACTGCAGGATAAGTTCACAGATGTATGATTATTAAACACCGGTGCAACCAAAAGTGACCTATAGGAGACACTTCTTAAGGGGTTTTAAAAAGGAAACAACTCTCACACTTGTAAACTAGCAGACAAATCTCTTCACTCTTTAGGGTATTGGATTAATTACAATTTTACTTCCAGGTGGTGTAATCAAATTTTTGAATGTGGGGAATATCCCTACTTTGAAGAAACATTTACTTTTTTTTGGTGACTATCACAAAGATGGGCTGTCAGATTGCTTAGAGGATGGGTTGATATATATCAGTTTCATCAAGGATGGGTAGAAAATATGTTATAAAGGGTATGGGGATGGAAATCTACTTCGAATGCATCACAAGGTTCTTGCCCCCTCACAAGAGCTTGCAGCATTTTTTGAGATTGGATTAGTGTCTCTGCAACGATTATGGCATTTATGGTATGGACATCCTAATGTTCATTCCTTAGTTGATTTGCAACAACATAACATGGTCCATGGATTGACCACTTTTCAGTGAGAGTATTTTGTATGAATTGTGTGTTCTGAGTAAACAGAATAGGGAAAGGCTCCCTAAGATATCCACTTGGAAGTCCAACTGCTCTTTGCAATTAGTGCACAATGATGTTTGTGATATGAAATAATGTTCATTTGGAGGATGCTGGTATTTTCTTTGTTCATTGATGAATTTTCAAAGATGACATGCGTGTACTTCCTCAAAAACAAATAAGACGTTTTAAATTTTCACTAAGTTTGTTGAATTTCTTCACTTAGTTGAAAACCAAATACATTTGAAGTTGGCCTCTTTATGATTAGATAATTGTGGTGGGTATATTTCCAATTAGTTTGAGGACTAGTGCTGGAAGCATGGGATCAAACAACCATATGGCACTTCTTACTCTCCACAATAGAATGGAATTTTTGAGAGAATGAATAGAACTTAAGGGTACAACTGTTCATGTTGTACTACAAATAGTTTGAGAACAAATATAGGGCGTAAGAAGTTGCTACAACACTGTATTTGAAAACAGGGCCTTACATTTGCTCTTGGGAGTATGACACCTTTTAAGGCTTGTTATGAGTTCAAACCCAAAGTAAAGCACTTGCAACTTTTTAGCTGTACTTGTTACACTATGTTTTCTATAGAACTACGAATTAAGGAACCTAGAAGGAGAAAATACCTTTTTCTTGGGTATTTAGATGACAAAATGCATATTGTTTACTTGTATAGGATTCAAGAAAATTTTTGGCGAGTAGATGTAATTTGTGTTGGGTATGGGATTACGAACAACACAGAAATTGATTTCTAGTTTAATAGATTTGGGAATGAAAACGTCAAAAGGGTCAAGTTGAGGAGATGAAAATTGGGACTTGTTGACAACTGATCCAAGATTTCCTTTTATGGCTCAAATTTGTGCTAAACTTTATTTTGTCATGCTTGTCTAAAGCAACTTGTCCTTGGTCTTGTAAAAATTTCCATTGTGTATATCTCTCACCCAAAAGCTTTGTTAAATTTCCAAGCTGACTATTATGTTTGTATTGTAAAACCAAGTAGTCATTGGGACCCTGCACTTTTGTTATGTTTTAAAAGTGATTGGTTATCAGTAGTCAGATGTTACTTAAATGATGCGTTCTTTATGGACAAGTGACCAGTTACTAGCACTTGTGTATTGGTATACTGGCTTTGAGTTGTGGCGTGTTCATCAACATACCTATCAAGGAATCCAGATCATTGGTATAGTCATCATCCAGCTTGGAGGTTTCAGTTGAAGGCAATACACCTGGCAGTTTGTGATTGATCCTGCTGGAGTAAGTGGAAAGTGTACAAGCAAATCTAGACCATTGGCAGCTGTTGATCAATGTAGGCCATCAGATCTGGTTGCGGTTTAATGAATTTCAATGATCGTTGCAAGACTACAGTATTAATCATGATTTATTTCTCATCGAGCCAATCATTTCTACATTTGGATCTGAGTCAACCATGGCCATTGATTTCGCCAGAGATTGTATAAGGACCATTGATCTTGGACAAGTATTTCATGTCTTAAAGCTTTTAAGGGTCTTGATGTAGGCAACACATTCAAATCTTGTGCATTTAGGTAAAACTGCAAAAGGTAGTGGTATGCTACTTTGTATTCATCCATTTTACCCTTGATTGTAGATCTTGCATTGGTCAACGTGGGCAATCGGGTCCAATTACTCTTGATGGTCTCTCAAATCTAGACTCTGCAGGTTGGTCAGCCAAAAGCTTAATTGATGAAGATGGTCAAGAAGTTTTCCCACCACAAGGTGCCCATTGATATCAACTGTGGATTCAGTAAATCAATAGTTGGTGAGTGAGATTTTCTTTCATCAGCTCCAGCCTTTCACAGAGGTTGATAGTTGGACTGAGTTCAGGATTGTGTATGTTGAAGAGACAAGTGGAGAGGATCAATTCTGACATGTGATGACACTATGCCTATAGATGTACCATGGCCACAAGACCTTGCTAGATACCTTCAGAAGGAGGGTCAAAATCTTCACCTACTATAGAGGTTTCTTGTATGGAAGACAATCATCCAAAACCAATGCATATCAATTAGTTCATCCAAAATTTCTCACTACATGATTGTTGATTTGTGTCTACCCACCTAAACCATGGATCTTTGAGAATGTCTTGTGATGATTGCCAAGCTATGTGCTATCATGATTGGATTCCCAACTCAGGAGAGATTACTTTTCCCAGCCTGTAAATGGTTTTGTGTAACCCATTTCGTTTCCCTAGGTTCTCTCTCATAAAAGAGCATTTTTGTTTTCTAAGATTATATCGTATTGTGTTAACCAATTAATGATGTTTGGTTATGTTGTTTTGTATTTATCCTTTCAGTAAATGTAAACATTGTATTCTAATAGGTGATTTAGAAAGGTTCGTATTTAGGTGATTTAGGAATGTTTCGACTCTGTTGCTCAACTAATAAAGCACCAGTCTACTTGACAAACTGGAGATTTTGAGGTTCTCCTAAGCCACAAGTATATGTTGTGGTCCCTAGACAGAGCCAATTGTTGTACCCAATCCGAAACTTGATTGTGTTACATGAAACTTCTTCATTGTCACCAAATTTTGTGTCAAAATTGTGTCATAGTCAGAAAAAGTTGTTTTTCAACTAAATCAAATTGTCTTGTCAAAATCCAAAAATGTCAAATTGCCAAATGTTAATAGTTTGTTTATCAATTTTAACTTTAATCATTAATTAATAAATGATAATTTGTTATTGATTATTAGTTATTTTAAAATAAAAAATGTTAAAAATAAAATTTATTTTTAATAATATTAATATCAGTTGTTAATTAATAATTTATTATTATTAATTTTATTATTATTTAAAAAAAAGAAAAGAAGAGAAAAGAATTAAAAAAGGACAACCTAAAAAGTTGCAGCCAAGATCAAAGGTCCGAAAAGTTAAAAGCAGCTGATTAAAGTGCAAAATACGTGGGTAAAGTGCACTTGTATGAGGTGCACTATTTTATCAAACTTTGTCAATTTTTAAAAAAGTGCAAACGTTGGTAAGAAAGTGCACCTAATATTAGGTGCACTCCTTGTAGGCTTTTTGCAATTGCGCTTGACTCAACAAACATGCGCCTAGCAAGGCATGTGTATATTGTATGTGCTATTGTAATTAAAAAAAATGCAGATTAGGCTGCCAAAGCGCACCTATAGTATGGGCAATACAATTATTATTTTTTAATATTAATTATTGATCGATAATTTATTATTATTAATTAGTAATTACTATTATAAAAAAAATCATAATTGATATTTATAAAATATAAAACTGCAATATGCTAATCACAACAAAAAAAAGCAATGTGAATGTCTATAAAGAAGCCAACATCTATTATTCACAAGCAAATTCATTTTTGCTGTTCATGAGCAAATGTGGTGTATTTTTTAATATTTCAAAGGTCACAAAGATTGATTTCGAGCATCGTAACAAAGATTTTTCAGAGTTGATATCCTCTATTTTTCATCATTTAATGTCTATTTCTTGTTAATCAGTCCAAATTTCAGATTCTGATTTTTATTTCTAGCAAAGAAGTGTTCTCACTTTGGTGTTTTCCAGAGATTCGAGTAAAAAAATTTATCATTTTCAGCAATGAAGTTGCATGAAAGATTCAACATCAAGTTTTAGTGATCAAGCTAAGGAGAAGGTGATTTTAAAAAAAGTGAACGAGAGGATGTTCATATTCAAGCAAGGTTTTCATCAAATAATTAACTTTAAAAAATCTCAAAGGTTTTGTTAAAACTTCGTCAACAATGAAGATGTCAAAGTGAATTTTCAAAGCTTCACCATAGGGTTTCTAATTCGAGTCACCAAGGTTCATTGAATAGTCAAACTTTTAGAGTTTCATCAAAGGGTTTGCCAGACTTCGTCAAAACAAAGGAAAGCATAGTCAAATTAGAATTATCTAGAGCTACCTTCCAAAAGTTTATTTTTAGCCCATGCTAAAATTAGCTCATCATCATGCGATAGACAAGAGCTTTTTAGTGATAATTGTAATATTTTAATCACCAATTAACTGGCAGTCACATGTGTTGGAATTAGAATTAATGGACGAGATAATTTGTAATAAATCTTGCATGTCATGCAAGCGGTCGTAATTAAGGTAGAAGTGCAATTAATTTATTTCATTTATTTTTATGCAATTGTCTATAAACAGTATAAATAAGTGCCTTTTTGCACTTAGTGATCAATCAATGGTAATTCTCATGCTTGCATTATGCTGAAATTGTTGTTAATCGAGTATTCAATGTTATTGTGATTTTGTTTTTTACTCAATGACATTTATTACGTCTATCTTGCTTTTGAATGTTTATTGAGATGTCTCATTATATGTGCTAAGGGTTAAATTGCTTAGGCTAATGTGCAAGCTCGAAGGTGCAAATTGTGGCTTTGTATTGAATCCTGCATTTACTTTAGCCATAGTGTTCGTGTTTATGTGTTATCTTATTCAACTCCATTTGAGTACTTACATTGTTCAATCTCTACATTTAGCTAAACAACACAAGCGTGTAGTAGTAGAGTATTCCTTTAAGTCAAAAAACATAAAATCCTTTGCTTTGTGTTGAAAGAGTGTCTCAACTTTTTGAACTAGGTAGAGTTCACAAACTTGGACTCAACTGGACTTGATAGACCAAAAATTTCTGACTTGGCAACTTAGAAAATACTTAAATTTAAAAAAAAAAAACATATTTTTTTGAAAAAATATATTTTATGCAAAATATAGCTATAAAATGTATTAAGTTAGTTTGGCGAGGCTTTAGGCGTAGTGCCACCAAGCCTAAATGAAGACCTTAAAAAACACACAAACCTTCATGGTGCACACCATTTTCATAATTTTTTGAAAGGCAAAAAACAATGTTGTAATGCTTGTGTATTTGTCTTGCATAGGCAGATAGGGCTGCAATTTTTGGTCTGCCGAGCCTAAGTCGAGTTCATATCACAATCTTGGCTTTTGTTCATAACTAACTTGCAAATTCAAAATTCTAGAAAATCTGTGATGAGCACCCCATTTTTTTTTTTGAAATTCCACACACAGAGAAAGATGCAATGGTTAAGTTCTTCCACACTCTTCTGATCACCCAGATCCCTATGCGGGCAAGGTGAGAGCATACAAGTGCTCCCGAGTTAGCATTCAAAACCAACATGCAATAATAGCAACTTCCACTTATTCAATGGGCATCCGCTTATGCAGCAGGCATCCACTTAATCGTGGGAATGTGTGTAGGCCACTGACATAATTTCTAAGCTTGACTCAAACCAATAAGGTTGATATCCCAGCTTGTTCATGCCAAAACGGGCTGTGAGTTCATGCTATAATTTATTGGCGGTAAACCATCCAATATTACAAAATTAAGCACAATTTTATGAAATAACCGGTGGTACTACCATCCGGTATTACAAACACAGATTTATTGCAAAATATAAAGGAAACACAAGAGTTAGGGCAGGCTGCAATATTTTATTAATTCTGATCAGAACTGAAATAAACTGTTGTAGCATTAAAAATCAGAATATGATGAGTTGAGAAGTCACCAAACATCACCCTAAAGCATACCCATGAAGCTCTCTTGCTGATTATGGATGTGATGAAGCTCAAACACTGAAAATACACCTCTGAAAGCACTCTAACAGCAAAATACTTAGGTCTGATACAAAACCCAACAAACTAGAAATACACAGAAATACTTCTCACAACCCCAAAACTCTTCACACAGTACAACTCACCCCAAAACTTAGCACAAAATACTCAAAAAATATCATTGAAAAACATCTCAAACCTTCACACATCAAAATACATCAAAACTATTCAACCCAAAATCTCTGCATGATGACTCCATTGAAGCTCCTTGTGATTTCTGAATAAAATCACCAGATATCCAACTAGGGTTGATCTTCCACAACCGAAACCAGATGAGAAGTTGAGGCTAAACAACCCCAAGAAGAAATTCTGCTCAGCAACACAAGTTTTCAGAAAAAATGAAAATATATTCAACAACATAAAATCTCCAAATGAGCCCAAAACCCCTTTATAAAGACACTTTTAGGGCAACAAGAGGAAATAAAAATAATAATTTAACTTTTCTTTTCATTCCCTCCTCACATAAAAATAACATTTTTAATTGCCCACTTTATGCCTCCCTTGCCTAACATTTCTTTTATGTGAGCATCAAATAATACTTTTCAACACCTTTCCAAAGAGCTATTACACTTAAGCTATCTTTTAATATTTCCCATCCTTAGACAACTTAAGTGAATAAATAATTAAATGACTCAATAATATACCAAGTTGCAGAAAGCATCCAAATGATATAATTTTGCAATTCTGATCATACCAACAGGATACTGAAGACTTGGAATGAAAATCGAAGGTCGTCGGGTGCCTGTCTAAAAATAACATGTTTCTCCAAGAAAGTTGGAAAGCACCCAAGAGGTCAGAGCTGAATTCCAAAAGCATCTATGAACTCCAAATGACTAGCCAGACTTAAAAATACGAACAACTGCTCTGTAAGACTGAGCCATGGCCACTTCTAGAATGTTGGAGTTCTTCCAACCATGACGAATAGCCTCCGGAAGACTAGGAACAAGCATAATGCGTACAAAAGGTCTATGCGCCAAAAAGGGGACATTACAAAATCGTTCTTTGAATCCCCTAAAAAATCCTTGCAATTTGCTCTAGAATGTTGAATGTTGTGTGTGTTTAACATGAGAAAATAGGGCTTATAAAGCCAAAAAAAGAACGTTTTTGGAGTGTTTAATCCATGTTTTTGATGCACGACACAAGTCATAGAATTGGACTTGCTGAGTACCCTACAAGTACTCGCCACAAAACTTGTGCAAACTTGCCAAAAACTCGGCGATAGAAACTCACGAATTTACTTCATGAAAACTCAAGGAAGGAAAATAATGGCTAACTGAGTTTGCAAACTATGGAACTAGGCAAATCCAAAAAGATACACATTTAAAGATTATTCAATATGAACGTGAACCACTCCAAAATTCATTGTAAAGATTGTAAAAAGGTACATATTGTCTAGTTTTAGGTTAGTTTTTAATTTACAAGGAACTTCCCCTTCTAATTCGAATAGTGGTTCTATCACACATCTGTTCCATTTTGTGTTGCATCGAAAGGTGTGAATTAACACACTAATAAGGAGAGAGAGAGAGAGAGAGAGAGAGAGAGAGAGAGAGAGTCTTTTTTGAACCTATGCAATTTCATAGAAAAGTATATTTCAAGCAATAAGATTGTATGGTTTCCATTCTACCTTTTTCTTTGCTCCTTTACATCTAAATCCAGCATAATTTATGGAATTAAAAACAAGAAATGCTTACAAGTTCAAAGAAGGTCAAATCAAGACTTGCCTGTGACTTTAGAGAAAAATTGTGGTCTTCACCATTGCTAGACCATGGGTTTTGCTCTTTGGATTACGGAACTTTAGGCAAGTTGCAGTCTTGCAGGTTTCCAGAAAATTCCGTGGTCTCTTGCGTTACCATGGGTTTTCTAAAATCGCGTGGTTTGCAACACTGTTGGACCATGAATTTTTCCAGCAGGGTGCTTTTGACAATTTTGACTCCGATTTGGGCTGGGGGCCTGGCTCGATTGGCGAGCGCTTCCTGTGGTAGGCACAAGGTCACGAAGTCCAATCTCCCCCCCGCCCACTTGATATTGTACTCAGTTCATAGCTCCGGTCAAAAGCGTTTACCCATGTTGAATAAAATTTTTTTTTGGCTCCAATTTGCTCATTTCTAGTTTTCGACATCTAATTCTAAACATCGGAAAAGTGTATTTAGGGATCATAATATAGTATATTAAGTATGTTCATTCACAATGAAAGGAAAAACACTAACATACCCAATTTCATCACGAAACACCCATTTTAATTTGATCTACAACTCAAAGATATATTTCAAAATTGAAAAAATACTAAAGGGTCAAAGAGAGAAAGGGTTTTTTCACACTTCAACAATTTCATCCTTTCCTCCACATTGTTCAAAGTTCCTTAACCAGACTTTTCTCAAAGCAGAGTCAAAATTTTATATATAATTATGAACAGACCTTTTTTGTGCAATTATAGGGGCGAGATTGGAGATAATTCACCATTAATTTGAATAATAAGTATATTAATCTTTAAATTCCAAGTAAATAACTCAGTTTTATTTCAAGTATTGCTAACAATAAACTTGTAATCGGGTTAACAAAATTTTAGGGACATCATTTTTATGTTTAGTCCAATTTGGCGGGCATCAATCACGATGGGAAAATTCTATCAGTGAAAGTAAGCATAAGTTTAAAATCAACAAGAATGTTAAAAATGCCTGTCAAATCTCAGCCATGGTGCTTACAGTTTCTGTTTGAAACCGTATGGAAATTTAAATATGAAACATTTTCAGGTCATTGTAAATCTTTGTTTGTATTGTAGAGGTCTTATCGGTTAAGTGCATTTATCTCAGCGCACGACCCTTGTGAAAATCATGTAACAAAGATTTTTTTCTCATTCTACAGAAGATTCTTTTTTCATTTTTATTTCTTCTGTAGATGATTGGCCAATCAAATTGATTGGCGCTGGTTCTTGCAGGTGGTGATGGCACTGAAAGCTGCAGGAGGGGAGTCAGCAGTTCTGCATACCTTGCATAGAGCCCGGGAGTTATATAGTAGGAGGAGGGAATCAAATCTTTCTGCCGATCAACTTGCATCGTTATTTGCAGAGTGTGCAATTACTGAAGCATTACCTAATGCGCCTACCAGACCATCACCTTTTAATAGCAATCATATTAATGCAGCATCTCTGCTAGCAGATACAAGTGGAAGCTCCATATTAGCAGAAAATGGGAGAATGCAAATTGTAATGGATGCTTTTGAAGATGGTAGCAGTTTTATTTGCTTGCAATGTGGAGGCCTTGTGAGCAATGCACGCAAGGATGAACACATTGCATATTGGTGCTCTCAGACTCCTTGATTTGGGATCACAGAAAAATGTTTCAAATTTTATTAATATCTATCGCTATAATGTCTATAGGAGAGCTTAAGGACAGTGGTCATGAAATTGAGCACATGAGAACTCTGTAGATTTCTCTAATGTAATATGTAGAGATCGTTAATATCTTTCTAACAGTATTTGTTTCTGACGGAACCAATATCTTTTTGCAATGGACATCATAATTATTTACCACCTTTTTATTAGCATTCTTTCACAAGAGGAGTCATATGAATCAAGTTACTTTCTAGAGTTAGGCTTCCTTGTCAATTCTACCCTTATTATCATTTCATTTAGGTAAGCTTTTAAATTCAAAATGGTCTAGTGCTCCCCCATGCTGTTGGTGCCTGAAATCCTCTTGTTACCATTTGGGTAATGGAAGGGTGCATTGGTTTGGGCATGTTTTTGGTGTCCAGACTCCAAACACACTGTAACATAGCAATATAAGTCACTTCACTGATATAGCAAAAGAAAAATTAAATGAAGAGTCAACCATCTGACTCAGCCGTTTGGTAGGATTGTTTCCTATAAATAGCCTCTAAATGTTTTTCTTATGCAAAACCCCTTGAGTTTTTTGTATCTATTGATTAACAGTTATGCAAATTCTGCGATCATGATTCTATTGGTCTTTGTTTGGCTGTATTGATTGAGTTGAGGATCTGTCAGCTAACTATGAAATATTTTTGGGCTCTTGTAATCAAGAAGCATTAGGTGGACTGACTACAGTTTAGCAACTGTGTGGTTATAAGTATTTTATATTTTTGTTCAACTTCTCCGAGTTTAGGTCATAGTTGTGAAATTCTACTTATTGAGTCCATGGTAAATAGGAGTTGATCAGTCCTAGTTGATGCTTATTCAGATTGCATTCACAAATTGATTATGATTTTCAATGGAATTTCACTGTTTACAATGTTGCTGTAAACAAATTTCAAATAAGCCATGCAGTAATCTCCACCAATATTCAAATTGCCATGAGAAGCAAACCGCAGGAATCAATGACAAATACGGACACCATTTATACTGAAATGACATAAGTTCTATGCTATAAATGACCATAGTTGACAATGAAAATCATCTGCCAACCAAAGAGAGTTCAGGAAAGTGCACCTCACTGAGAAACGTACGATATGGAAGAGGAAGTATTTATGATATAATACAGTTGATTCTAAATAAATGTGCAAAGCTGTTTACCTGTGGAAAGAAAAGAGGATATAAGTTTACTTCCAGAAATCTTAAGTTTTAGTTAATAACTAGTTATGCTTTAACTAGTGTGATTGTACAGAAAAGTATAAATTTGTTCATGCAATGAACAGCATGCATATTATATGTTTGTCTTGAATGTACATCTTTAAGAATAAGCAGTGCAGCATTCCAATTGGTTGGGGACATTTGGAAAAGCTCTTGAGTTTGTGAGTTTGCTAAACATTGTGTCACATATTAAATGCTAGCGGTAAGTTGCAGCACATTAAATGTACATAGAAAATAAAGATCAATTTGGAAGTTGTGTTGCAGGGGTTGATCAAATGGCAATTATGAAAGGGATTGGTGCCGGGGTATAATATTTTGTATAAGGGTAATGCTTATGATTGGTTTATTGGTTTCCATTTGTTGTCCTTTGAGTTTTCAGGATGTAGTAATGTTTGAATGTTGTTTTCAAACCTTTGGCCTATCTTATGTACGTTTCTCCATTGTTTGAGCAAGGTACCAATAATCTAACCCTCATTTAAAAATTGTTTTTATATTCAGGGTGGTGTATGGCATCAAATAAGAAGTCCATTTACTTAGGAGAAAAATCATGGCGATCATCTTTGTTGAAGCCACAAACAAATTGTTCTTGTAGAAAGATTTGATTTATAAAATACTATAAAGCTGACTCTCCTATGTTGGATCTTCAATGTTTTATCTACTTTCAGTATAAAGTGTAATGGTCCCAAATCGCTTTTCAGAAAGGCTTAGAAATAGTTAAGTGGTTAACTATCCTATGGACAAAGTTTAGGAATAAAAAAGTGGTTAGCTATCCTATGGACAACTTGGCTAATGATACTTATATTGTTCTCATCACCATAATATTTTATGTTCATGTCATTGAGTTTTGTAAAAATAGATGTTGGGAGTGCTTGTTTTTGCCGTTGGAATGCGTTTAGGATCCCACAGACATAAATATATTATGAGGTTAATTGCTTCATTACTCGCACTTGGCAAGAGATTGTAAAGATTACTTAGCATCAACACCATTGAGTTCTCTTGGAAGCTTGTAATTGAGAAAAGTTGCACAATCTAGTCTTTAAGCCATTTCTACTTAATAGGACATCCAATTATATAGTATATCATATAGACTTAGTTATGTTGGGGGAAGGGATGATGAGAGAGTGAAAAGTTCAGCCATGATAGTACCTGCCACCCTTGTATCAATAGCCTTTTCGTGGGAGTATTTAAGGAGCTCAAGGGGTGCATAGTTTGCCCCAGCAAATACTCTTTGATTGTTTGGCTCCCACTCATGTTAGACCAAAATATACAATTCTAATAATGTCCTCATTTTGACGAAGTCATAGGAAACAAGTGAACTTGTAGATGGGAGACCTTTATTACATTGTTTGCACCCATGAATAAAAAATGCAAGCCCTTGCAAAACTCAGAATCAAATCCCACTAACTTTTTCCTCCAAAAACCATTGCCTAATATGCAATCAAGGTTGCCTTTTTTTTTCACATTGCATATAAAACATAATAGAATAGAAGGTTTTTAACGCCACGAGGCTAAAGACAATCCATGGGACAGCATGCCCTGTTATTTTAGCTTTTTGAATTGTTCTTCTACTATTTATTTTGATGATGAACTCCTCCATTTTCTCAACCTTCTCTTCTTTGAATAAATTGTTGCTAAAATGTAATTGGGTCCAAATGTCACTAAAAGTTTCAAACTCTAAAATAAAGTGTTTTTTATTCAACTAGCTCAACAATGCAAAAGACACATACTCTTTCCTCCCATTCTTCTTTAGGCCTCTTCCAACTACGTGATTCACACCAAAGTTGATGTGAGTTTGTTTTCAATTGGGCTATGAGCATCTTTGCTCTCCGAGGGATATTTGTCACTATAAAGATCTTTTGTTGATGATCATAAGTGGGGTTAAATTCATCAAGGTAATATTCCCTTGTTGTCCCTAATGACATTTTCCACGTAAACTTGTGGAATTTATCCATAACAAATCCTCACAACATACTTTCCGAAAAGAACACCGTCCCCTCGATTTAACCATTCTTCTAGTTTGACGATATATAAGCCAAATAGGGTAGGGGATAGAAAGCTTTTTGAAAGGTTTGCTTGAGTTCTGGTTTTTACTTGAACTTCCTCATAAAGCCTATGGATTACCTCTCTATGCTGCTCCGGGATACCAAGATCCTTCATTCTGTTCCATAACTTAATCATGGGAACCATGTCAAAAGCTTTCTTCAAGTCTACACAACAAGAAGTTTTTTTTTTTTTTTCATTCCAAAATTTTTCAGTGATCTACCTCAAAGTAATGCCATGGTTTATTGTTGGAGTGTTTTGGTTTGAAATCTGCTTGCCCTTTTGCCCTCTTTATCTTTTTCTTCTACCCACTTGCTAATTCTATGCTCACCATGTTTTTTTAACAGATTTGCAAACGAAGAATTGATCATGATGGTTTGGTAGTTGGAAGAATTATCTACATGTCCACTCTTAAAAAGAGGTACTGCTAGACTGGTTGTCCAATCTCTTAGAAATCCCTATTGAATAATATTGTTGAATATTTTCATAATGTAAAGGGCAAGATTTTTCATTCTCCATTTTAAGTATTATGTTTGTAACCCATCCATATGGCAAGCACGTGCACCTAATAGCACAAGACAAAACATAGAAGTTTTGGATGAATATCTATTGTACATAATTGATCACATTCTTCAGCATTTGTCCAACATTGTTTTAACATGTTAGTTGATGTTTTGAATGAAATACATATAGAAATGATTTGGATTTGACTTGATTAAGAATTTTTTTAGGGGTGGTCAAAGAAATCTCGAATGTTTATTAGTTGAGCAGGATGCATGTTGATTAAAATGTTACACATATTTGTAATTTCTTTGAAGTTGGGCATTGAAAAGAGAGCACAATACAGGAAGTGCCTGTAAAAATATCCCTCACTAGAGAGAGCTTAAAGATTTAAAGATTTATGGTGTTGCACGAAACTTGGTGATAAAAAACTTTTGTGAATTGGTGCATCATGCACTATAGCACAAATGCTCACAAACTTTTTAAGATATGGAGATTCTTTTGGTTACAAAGAAACAATATAATGATGGGATGATTGGAGCAAATTTCATTCTCTTAGTAGTTTGATAGCTAGTGCGTGGACTATTTAGGCAACACATTTGATGTGATTTTTTATTCTTATGGTGCTTTGAGTGGGATATGTAAGAATCAAAAGAATTGATGCAAAGAATCATCTCCTCTATCTCTAATCCTATACAACTTAACATGTATGAGTGGCAAAGTGTTGCATTCACTTTTGTCTAATCAACTCTCATCGAAACCTAACATGTTGTAATTGTTGTACTATCATGGAACATTGAGAGTTCAAAGAAATATTGTTTTCCCCTCAGACAATTAGAGGTGCATTTACTTATCTAAGTTGCTCTGCAGTTTGACCAATACCTGGATTCAGAATTGAAACCAAAAAAAATGGTGTGCTAACATATACGAACATAATTGTTGCTAGTTATATTAGTTGACTAAATAACAAGGAAATAACACGATTTTATAGATAATGTTAACTTAGGACTATGGCATGATGAATACTCTTAATCGTAAGGACAATCCATAATATATATTAGAGTTACAAATTCATTGAAGTTCATTGATGCATTTAACTTTGCACTTTTTATAAATTGATATCGTTGTAATTTCATTTGTACTTTCAATTGGTACTAACATCATTTATGCAAGCTATTAAGTCCATATTAAATATCACCTTCACGAGATTGGTCCTATGGGTAGAGAATCTTTCCTTTTTGAAACCAAAAGAAGCTCAACATTACTGAAACTAAAAAATTAGGGAATTTTCCCAAAATAATAGTTCTTGAGTGCAAGATCTCTTGGGGCCTTATTGGAGTATAATATCGTTAAAGTGCTTGCATAGTCAAATGATGGCCATGATTATCATGTAATAAATATGGTGTATGGTACTAAAACAATGATTCTTATCTCTCCATTGAGAAACAACACACCATCAAAACATCCAAATAGTTGAATTACATCCATGACCATGTCATGGGCTCTAAATATATCCAAAAGTGAGATTGGGAGCCTAGTCTGACAAAAGGCTAAACTTTCCTATAATGGCATATGCCATGGTGAACTTAGGGAGACCATAAAATAGAAACCAAAGGTATTTTTAGCAACTAAAGGTTGAATGACTGACAAGAAATGATGATCCCATGGTTAATGATATAGAGGTTTGTTCTAAATTACAAATTTATGACAATAATGCACTAATTGTGGTGCAAAGGTGCTACAACACCAGCCATAAGGCATGGATTATTCAAAAACAAGTTTTACAAGATGCACTTGAGATGCGCAATGCACACGAGTTGTGCAAGTCCGCCAACATATCTAGTATTCCAAATAATATCTAACATGATACATGAGCGTTCTAGAGGTTGAGCAATATTGCATCACCTAAAATCATTTCCTTGTTAATTTTAGCTTGTGCCCACAAGTTCTCTTGTGTGCTTTGTTTGTTTTAATGTTTGTTGTTGTGTTGTGTGAGTAATTGGTAGATTTGCATAGCTTTTGTGCTTTGCAAAGTAAAATTCTTCGTGGAGTTACAAATTTACCCAAGCACTAACCGACACAATGACCAACAAGACCCAATCTCAGGATACCAACCTTGAGCTCTCAAAACTACCAACCCTTCAATAAAAAAATTGACTAAAAATAGAAGAATCCTCAAAAGGCACTAATTGAATCTTGTCATTTCACCACTAATGAATTTAGAGTCAAGGGCAATTTTGCACTTATATATATTCAGTTGGATTGGAAAAACAATCCCCAACATATGTTGCTCTCTCAATAGAAAGTGAACCTCAAAAATTTGTTCCAAGTACTCCATGATGACAACCTCATGACTTATATATCTCAATAACATATAAGGATAGGAACAAAATCCAAATACCTTGATGTATGTGAAGGTTGAAAACTGAATGCACCAATCTGCCCAATCCAAAACCATTGTCCTGGTCTTCTCTAAATTCTACACATGCATCTGATCAACTTTTTTTTGTACCGAATGCTTTAGAAAGACATCATTCGTCCTCATTCAACCACAGCTTAAGGTGCCCCCATGGGTCAAACATGCATTGTCATAAATGCAACCCCTACCTCCAAATGCCCCCATGGCCACTTTAAGGGGTCCCTCATCTAGTGGGATTTGAACCTAGGTCTATGGCGTGGAACACCTCATTCCCCACCACTAGACCCAAACTTGTTGGGCTAATATTAAGATATATTTATGCACATAAAACATATACTATTTCTAACTCTTGGTTGTGGATATATGAAATTTCCTTCTTACTTTGTTTTTCTATCTAAAACTAATTTTCTTTTGCACTAATTACCCATTTATTATCTGATAGGCTTCTTATGTGGGCATTCATGCATGGAAAATTGTCTCACTAGTTTTTATTTCTACAGTTGCCAATTTTTTCAATTGCTAGTTTAAGGTATAGATTCTTTTGAGTATTGAATACCACATAAATGTTGTACATAAGTTGTGATGTTGTCACTCAAAAATCAATGTAGCATCCCATCACCCAAACTCCCATCTCCCAAGTTCTATTTAAATAGAGCTCAATTCCACTTACATTTTGTGTGCTTACTATACTAGTTGATTTTCAATTGTAAAGTAGTTAAGATGAATATTAGTCATCTATTATCAAATGAAACGTATATGATAATTATGTGTATAGTTATTTTAATCTTCAAGCAAGTGAGAGATCTCTGTCTCCTCTTATATATTCTCGTCATTAAAAAAACGAGGGATTCCATAGCATTTGCAGATTTGCAAGTATTTTGCAGTCTTCAATTGTGTTCACTTTTCAAATAACTAATTTTTGGTATGAAAATTAGTTTTTAAGAAGAGTTGTCCTTATATGTACTTTGTACATATTTGATCTTGAATTTCTATGCCTCTTCATTGTTGGCGAAAATTAACTTGGGTCTTACCTTCATTACATATGAAAACAACCCATCTTGCATCCTTGCATCCTTGCATCCTTGATTGCTTTAGTATATCTATATTAAGTATCAAATTTTCAACTTCAGACAACAAAATCCTAGGATACCACATGAAAGCTTTGCAAAGATTAAGCTTTAAGGGAATTCTAGGGATTTCATTTTTTCCAAGTATTATATAAAAATAAATAAAGGTTTAGATTCTAGATTTATATACTAATAAATAGTAGGCTTACTAATAAATAAGGGTTTACATTTCAAATTGATATATGAATATTTTCTAGCTTGATTGTCCACCAATTTAGCTGGGCTTGCTTAGTGGCTGCACTTGCTTTTTCGTGATGTTTACTGGCTACAGACTTGGTTTTACATTACTAGACTACTCACAGTTAACCAAAAAAAATTATGATACTAATTTTTTTTTTGACAACTTGAGTAAAAGTCTTTTATTGACAAGTTGAGAAAGATTTGTGAGTTGATTACTGCTTCAAAATTGCTTAACATGGTTCAAATTTCCTATCAAAAGTATTGTAGTACAACTTAACATAATTGTTTATAAAATAGATAATATATCTATAAAATCAACTATAATAAAAATTATAACATCATCTTTTATCAAGGAGGCATGTGTCTTATAATAGACCTTGTATTCTCTACCAACATAAGGCATGCATGAGTATTTTTAAAGTAAATTTAATGATCAAGACACAAAGCATATTGCTGTAACACAATGTTTAACTCATATAAATACATTCTGTGTTCCAATGATAGCATGTAAAAACTGCCCCATGATTCTCTATTTCGAAAAAAAACTATACAATTCTAAATACTCCCATCAAATTTCAAATATCCATAGACAAAAGAAATGAGCTCTTGGATTTATCAGAGTTTTAAGTGGAACGGTTAAAATTAGTCTTAAACATTATTTGTCTCCGTCGTTACATGGCATGTTTGTCAACACTGATGCAAATTTTGATATTTGAAAAACTTGTTTCCTCTTATCACTGGCACGGGCTTCTATAAACACTTTGCAGATTTTTCATTTTGAATTATTCCTCTTCACCTTCAGGGGCATGCGCCCATACACACTTTGTCTGCAAATTTCAATTATCACAAAAACAGGTTTCTTCTCTGTTTGGCGCACACTTCTACACATCATTGCAACTTCTAAAAACTATAAAATCTGCTCATACTCTCAATGACGCGTGTCTATTAATTATGGGACACATTTTGACTTGTAAAGAAAACTTGCTTCTACCTTCAATGGTGTACGCCTATCAAGGCACTTTACTTAAATATCATCCACTAATGGTCAAACAATCAATATCAATTTTACACCTCATTCACAACAAAAAGTGGTAAATATTTGTCTTATTTTTATTAGTCAAAATTGACCTTTGACTATTGAAGTGGATGATATTTAAGAATAGCCCTATCAAGGTGACTAATATTTTTTACTTAAAACTCTTGTTGATCTTCAATCAGTTGCGCGCCTATCATATAGCTTGCAAGTTTTCTTTTTTGTCAAAACTTATGTTTGTTTTCATATTAGTGCACTCCACTCGAGAACACACTTTCAATCCTTCGACGAGCAAGCTTCTTAAATATCATCCTGTTCAATGGTCAAACGGTCAATAACAATTTTACACCTCATTCACACAAAAAAATGGTAAATATTTGTCTTGTTTTTATTGGCCAAAATTGACTTTTGACTATTGAACTGGGTGATAATCTTGACTATTGACTAGATGAAAAAATAAAGATTTAGCTTTGAAGTTTGACATGATATGGGAAATTTAGTATATGTACAACAAGTGGAAGACCACATTTAAAACAAAGGAAGGCCTGTACAAATGGATGGTGATGCTATTAATGCTAATAAATCCCCCGAGCACAACAAGTGGAAGACCGCATTCAAAACAAAGGAAGACTTGTATGAATGGATGGTGATGCTATTGAAGCTAACAAATCCCTCAAGTACATTCATGAGGTTGATGAATGAGGTTTTGAAACTATTGTTTGGTAAGTTTGTGATCATTTATTTGGATAACATTTTGGTGTTTGCAAAGATGAGGGAGAAGAATCTTGCACACTTGTAGCAGGTTTTCACATAACTAAGGAAAGAGAAGTTGCACATTAACCTAAAGAAATGTATGTTCTTATATAAGGTACTTACATACTTGGGATACATCATATCTCAAGAAGGCTTGAAGATGGACCTTAGAAAGGTCAAGGTGATTGTTGAGTGGTTAGAGCCAAAAAGTGCAACAAAAGTTAGCAGCTTTCATGGTTTGGTGAGCTTCAATAAAAAGTTCATCAAGAGCTTTAGTAGAATTTGTGCACACTTGACTTATTATAAGAGGAATAGTAGATTCAATTGGACAATTGTTGTTGCCAAGAGCTTTACCAATCCATAATGTGTTGGCATTTGGTTGTCATTGATGTCAACACTCTCATGGATGTGTGATGGTGTTCATGGTTGGATGTCATGCTCCTAAAGAAGATATATTAAGATGGGAATTAGAAGTTCATGGTTGGATGTCATGTCCTATCTAGCAGAGAAGATACAGATCATGGTTGGATGTCATATCCTATCTAGCAAAGAAGATACAGTTCATGGTTGGATGTCATGTTCTCATGATGAATTATTAAGATGGGAATTAGAAGCACTAAGATGAATGATGATATATTAAGCTATGTTGAGGATGAAAATATGTTGATGGCCTATGGCATGTTGATTGATCCTTCTTGTTGTTCTCAAGGATGTATATGATGTTATAAGAAGGTTTTGGCCTCCGGAAGTTGGTGAAAGTATTTGTTACAGGAAGATTGTTTTGAAGACTGTATGGGAGATTGCTCTGCATTTTCATTCCTTTGATGTTGTGCCTCTACGGATTGGAAGATAGCTTCATATAGTGTCAAAGCATGTATGTTCCAAGTTTCATGGTGTTTGGATTACCGGAAGGGTGTTTTGCAGTTGACAATTTGAAGACTGTTGGTTCTAAAGAAGACATTCACTGTGTGGCAATGTTTGGCTCTGCATTCCTCCGCATTTGAAGATGATGTCTTGTGGTTCAGAAGTTAAGCTCAGTATCTTGTGAAGGTGCTATCTCCAAAGTTTCAAGTCTCTACACCCTTCGCAATGAAAGTTATGAAAGACATAGTTCCGGTCTGTGTTTTGATAGAATCAAGTAATGATAAAGATTGTCTGGGATACTCCTCATTTATCCGCAATGATAGATATGACTATGCAGTTTTGAGGACATGTTCACAGAAAGGTATGAGTGCATACATATAAGTTTCAGGTGTTTTGGAGGTCGGCAAGCTTAGTCTATCAATGACAATGGGTTACAGAGTGTTCCGGATGGTTGGTTGATCTCAATGTGCATGTTTTAAGGTATGTGGTGCAATGTATTTGTTGTGTGGAGTTAGAGGTGTATCTAAAGGCATTGTATGAGTCATGAAGACTCATCTGGAATAATTTCATGAAGATCTTTTATGTTTCCAGTACCACACAAGGTTTCTCAAGTGGTGGTGACCGTTATACTTCAAATTTCATGTCTTCCTTCTTAAGGCCATCCTATTTCAAATGAGCGATGTGTGCAGAGGTGATTCCTTGATGAATGATGCTATGAATGATGTTTAGGACTAGACTAAGCATGTATTGGGATCCGCAAGGTGTGTGTTTTCTCTTGGAGTAGTGTGTAGTTCATGGTAGGGCTTACCCTATGCATGTTTCATGTGTTGTGATCATTGGCCGACTTGTAAAATGTAATATTCTTATTGTATTGGCTGACTTGTAATGTAATCGATGAAATGTCATGTATATATTGTAAACCTAGTTGATCTAGGTGAGGTATGGTTGCAAAAATGAAAATATGAAAGTGTGAAGAGTAGAATATGAAAATCATATGCGTTGTGATGTTTGATTGAAGGAGAAAGAGCAAATGTGTTAGAAGTTGTCATGATTCATCTTGAAAACATTTTTGTGATAGGAGGGAAGTGAAGAGTGTGCCTAATTGATTCAATCATCAGAAGAAGCAGAATTGCAATCATCAAACGTGTGAGCTTCATTGTCAGTTTTCAGGCAGTAGAAGAACTGTCATACGGTAATATTTTCTGAGTTTGTTCTCAATTCAGGGAGTAGTTGCTTCCTTGGGAGTGACCCTAAAACAAAGTCTTCAGGGAGTTGTATCATCCTTGGGAGTGACCCTAAATCAAAGTTTTCAGGGAGTAGTAGCTTCCTTGGGTTGTAGCCCTAAAAAAAGTTGTAATTTTGAGCTTCATATATTGTGAGTTAATTCTCACCGTGGTTTTTCTCTTCTTGAGTTTTCCACGTATATCTGGTGTTATGTGTTGATGTGCATTGTGTTAATATTTCATGTTTATATTGATACTTTAATGCTTAAGTTTTAATCTGCTTCGAAGGACTTGAAGTTTGATTGGATACTGATTCACCCCCCTCTCAGTATCCTGGTGTGTTCAACAATTGGTATCAGAGCCAAGTTACTCAGACAAAGCTTAACCGCTTGAGGAAGGTCCAGGATGACTCGAAATGTTCTCTCAAAGTACCCATGTTTGATGGGACAAATTATTCCTTTTGGAAGCTAAGGATGGAAAACTATCTGACCTCTCTAGGGTATGGCATTTGGCAATCAATCAAGAAGGGCTACATTGTTCCTAGTAGTGAACCTAAAGATGCAAATGGGATTAAGTTGTATGAGAACAATGCCATGACAAAGAGTGTTATCATGAGTGGACTAGTTGATTCAGAACTTGTGAAGATAATGATTTGTACATCTGCTCAAGATGTCCGGAACAAACTTGAAAGTATTTATGAAAGAGATAGTAAAGTGAAACAAGCCAAGATGCAAATCTTCAAGAGCAAATTTGAAACCCTGAGGATGACAAAAGATGAAGACATTGTTGGTTACATGCTTTGGGTGGATGAGATAGTCAATGGCATCAGAGGTCTTGGTGGAGAAGTGAAAGAAGATGAGATTGTGAAGATGGTCTTGAGATCTCTTCCTAAATCTTACAGTTATAAGGTATCTGCCATTGAGGAATCTCAGGATTTGGATAAATACACAATAGATCAATTATTTGGCTCTCTCAAAGCCTTTGAAATGAGAGAATTTGACAAAGGTTATCCAAACAAGGAAGCATCATTCAAAGCAAGTAAGAAGACAGAAGATGAAGCAACTAATCAAAATGATGACCTTGATGAGATAGAAGTAAACTTTGTAAGAACATTGAAGAAAGGCACAGTCAAATACAGAGGTAAGTTACCTTTTAAATGTTTCAATTGTGGAAAGGTTGGTCATTTTTCTTCTAAATGTCCTTTTAAAGAATCAAGGACTAGTAACAAAAGAGACAAGTTCAAAAGAAACATGTATTCCATAGAGAGTAGTTGTTCTTCAGAAGATGAGGATCATGATGATTCAAATGATGAAACACTTTTCATGGCCTTGAATGTTGGTAATAAAAAGGATGATATTGAAAAATGTGAAAAGACTGATGCCTTGCAAACTAACCAAAACAATGATAGTTCAATGGTTGTATGGACTGCCTTTCATGCAAGAAAGAAGCCAAGGATTGGGTAATTGACAATGGTTGCTCTAATCATATTACTGGTGACAAGGAGAAGTTTATCAGCCTTGAGAAGTGGAATGGTGGAGCTATTAAGTTTGGTGGTGATAAGTCAGCACAAATCTATGGAAAAGGTGCTATAACTATTGATGGGAATAATAGGATTGAGGATGTTCTCTATGTCAAAGGGCTAAAGCACAATCTTCTCAGTGTCAGTCAAATGTGCAACAAAGGATACAATCTTACCTTTCATGCCAAAGGTTGTGAAATCAGGAAGGTAGGGTTCAGAAAACTAGTTGTAGAAGGTATCAAGTCATATGGTGATATCTATCATCTGAAGGAGGTAAATGAAAGAACATGCTTATTGGCTCAATCCAGTGAGTGTTGGCTATGGCACAAACGAATGAGACACACCAACTTTGACAATATGATAAAGATCAGCTCTATTCATGCGGTGAGAGATATGCCCAAGATAACCAAGCCTACAAATACATTATGTAAGGAATGCCAAATGGGAAAGTGGACAAAGACAAGTTTGAAGAGAAAAGAGTATTCTTCTTCAAGGCCATTGGAGCTGATTCACTCTGATCTATGTGGCCCTACAAGAGTAAAGGGTCAACAAGGTAAGAGGTATTTTATGTTGCTCATTGATGATTATTCTAGAATGATTTGGGTTACTTTCTTAAGAGAAAAATCAGATGCCCTTGATAAATTTAAGGTTTTCAAAGCTATGGTTGAAAATGAAATGGATGCTAAGATCAAATGTTTAAGGTCTGATAGAGGAGGTGAGTTTACTTCAAATGAATTTGAAAAGTTTTGTGAAGATCATGGTATTAGGAGACATTTGCCAGCTCCTAGGACCCCTCAACAAAATGGGGTAGTTGAAAGGAAGAATAGGACTATGCAAGAGATGTCAAGGGCAATGTTGAAAGATGCAGACTTGCCTGATGTGTACTGGAAGGAAGTAGTTCACATTGTTATCTATCTAATTAACAGAGTGCAACTGAGGGTCAATAGAACTAAAACCCCTTATAAGCTATGGTATGGAAGACGTCCCACTATCAGATGCTTCAGGATCTTTGGCAACAAATGTTATATCAAAAGAGATGAAGAAGACATAGGAAAGTTTGATTCAAGAAGTGATGAAGAGATCTTTCTTGGTTACTCAACCAGAAGCAAGGACTATAGATGCTACAACAAAAGATTAGGAAAGATGATTGAAAGAACAAATGCCAAATTAGATGAAGACTTGTATCAGATCTCAAAAGAGTCAGAGGACTGTAGATCTGATATCTTTCCATGCATTGAAGATGAAGAAGAAGAATAGAAAGAAGGAAAGGAACAAGAACCAGAGCAAATGCCTAAGACTCCAGCAAAGTATGTTCAGAAGAACCACTCAGCAGATCATATCATTGGAGATAAGAATGAAGGTGTGCAGACAAGGAGAAGGTTTGCTAAGACACATGAGTAAGTAAACTTGTGTTTGTTACCAAAAGAAGAACCCAAAACCTTTGCTTCAATGCTAGCAAAGATGATGGATGGATAAAAACAATGGAAGAAGAAATGGATCAGATAGAGAAGAATCAGACATGGGAATTGGTTCCCAGACCAGCCAATAAGAATGTCACAGGAAAAAAGTGGGTGTTCCAGAACAAGCTGAATGAAGATGGTGAAGTTGTAACTTGGAACAAAGCAAGATTGGTGTGTAAGGGCTATTCTCAAGTTGAAGGCATTGATTTTGAGGAGACATTTTCTCCGATAGCCAGGATAGAGGCAATCAGGATGTTTCTCGCCCTTGCTACTCACAAGAATTTCAAGGTTTATCAAATGGATGTCAACTTAGCATTTTTGAATGGTGATCTCAAGGAAGAAGTCTACATTGAGCAACATGATGGTTTTCAGATATTAGAAGATTCGGACATGGTGTGTAGACTTAAGAAGGCATTGTATGGTCTCAAGCAAGCACCTAAAGCTTGCTATGCTAGGTTGGACAAATACTTACTTCAGCAAAGCTTCAAGAAAGGTACTACATGTAGCAATCTTTACATCAATGAAGAAGAAGATATGACATTGATAGTGTAAGGAAATGTGAGCATCTCATAATGTATTTCTAAGAATAGTGGTGGCTTCGACAGATTTAAATTCTTTTCAATTGCTTCAAAAAACACGCACAACTATGCCATTAAAGCGGAAACTAACATAGAACATTTCCAACATTGACCCTTAGAGGAAAGCACAAGTGAACATTAACCAGTTTCAATAGCAGAGACATTAAACATGAAAGACAGAACAAGAACACAAATTTACGTGGGGAAAAAACCCTTACGGGTAAAAAACCCCACACTCCAAATCACAGAGCCATTGTATTATTCAGCAACCAAACAGTTACAATACATTTATAGGCTCATAGCCTTTATAGGAGATTAATATCTTGTTCCTTCTGAAGAATATCTGACAGTATAACCCTGCACAAAGTTCTCCAGCACTCAGTTGGTTCTTCATACTGTTATCGTGCCACAAATAGCACACAGTACAAAACTTCACCTTCTCGGCCAGAACCCTTTCACCTGAACTCTGTTTACACTCTCTCCTTAGTCCTTTTACATACTATTAACATGTTGCGTACAACATACAACATAGGACTTCACAGAAGAAGAAGAACAGAGTTTTCCAGATTGATCGCACCGTCACTATCTCTCTCTCACACTCTATCGATTCCCAATTGCTTTTAGCAATCCAATCGACTCATGCAACTGACCATTTGTTCCAACTGCCAAGCATCGCCAAACTGTTCGTTGTCTTCCAACCGTCCAAACCGTCAAACTGTTCGCATATCCGTGAGAAACTTTTAGTCCCACATGCATTAGTCATCAGTCATTTTTCTAGTTTACATACCCGACCACTCGGTAAGACTATCGTCGGCACTTTTGCCGCCGACGACGCCTGTCTAACCTCATCGATATAACTCAAACTATCGGCGACCACTTCACTTCCTACACCGATAGTTCCATGTCTCAGCGACGTCTTCGACTTAGCATATACATAACATGACTTACTATAGCCGGTAATCCAATGTATCTTTCCCCGACGTCACCGATACAGCCGGTCATCCTTTGTATCTAACTCAATGTACATTCGCAACATACAACCTCGACATACAATTGCAAGATACACACGAAATGATACTCACATGCATTTGCGATATACACACGAAATGTATATTCAGTGAAACAACGCGAAATTCACGCCGATACATTCATATCGTTGAAACCTTGCATATCGGCCAAGGGCTTCTCACTTCTGCCGATACAAGATGTCTTCCCAATGGTCACTACCATCGGTGAAACACAAGTCATCAATAGAGCCAAACAAAGATATGCCGATAGTGTTATGTCAGGCTGATAACAAAGGATAACTCACTGTGAACAATGTGCTCCCTGAGACAAAGCACAGCTCTCGCCGATACCTGTAATATGAGTCACTAGTACTCAACATTCTCCCACTTGACGAAGGAATTACAGGAAACCATCAGCGCTCCAGATCACAGAACCAAAGTTGATACTGCCTTCACTCCACTGTGCTCACAAGCTACTACAGAAGCTCTAGCATAACAAACTTCAAAGCTTCCAGAACACATCCATGAAATCATCCTCTAGAAACAAGATAGAACATCAGCTAGAACAACAGTCAGAAAGCTAACTGCTCTCATCTAACTGAACAAAACCCACGCGACTGAAAATAGCACACACAGCCAGTGCTAAAACATCCAATCACTCATACCTTGAAGGTATTCATTTCAGTAGACTCATGCCATCTACATATACACCCAACAACTGCAAATACAAGTTCCATGTGTAAACTAGTCAAAGAAGACCAAACACATCCAAGAACTCCCACTACATGGGTAATGCAGATCTGAAAAAGATCATGGCATACAAGTCTACCAATAGCATCACTTAGAAAGTGTAAACATCATGTAGTATTACAGGAACATCCACCATGATATGCAAAATCTATAAATCAATAACCGGTGCATCTCTCCACCAATCCAGAAATCTCTCAAGTTCTTCACACGCAACAATGAAAGAGATAATAGAACTTTCATGCTATCACCGAAGAACATAAGTGAAAGCACATGACCACAAACTAGTGATCATTTCAGCTCTGAACAAAACCTCAAACCAATGTAATGGGAAACAAACCATCCAGGAAGATAACCAGGACCATAGAGAGTAACTCTGCACATCATATACCTGTAGACAGTCCTTCTACATACACCTCTGAATGCCAACTGTGTCAAGTATGATCTCCTTCAAAACATCCCAAGGAGAACAGCATAACAACACCCAACAAACTTTCAATCTCAAGAGATCAAATTTCAACATATGTAATCATGCAACTAACATGAATGTAAGCCACTCAAACCAAAGAAGATCAAACTAATCCATTTCTCATTTCAAGAAATCAACCCATAAAACCATCTCCTAACAATTCTCACCAATGAATGATATCTTAAACTTAAATGCACAAGGAGACTAATCTTGCTATCCATCTCTCACAATGAATCCTCCAGAACCATCTATGAGCAGTTCAAGATCCATGTCTATGAAAGAAAGCATAAAACACCTAAGAGAAACAATGGGCAATACCTCTCAAGTAGTAAACTGCCGAGTAGACCATGAGTGGGAATAAGAATGCTCCTCCAAGATATACAAGTCATCATGAATTCTCCAAGAGCAATCTCCTCATAGGTCTCTGTTGAACTCACGTCCAACCAAGGTGAAGACTCCTCGGACTTCCTGTTGCAAATTCTGATCAAGCACAACATATATAGTCTCACCTTATTCTCCATGTATCCATGAGTACCTACGAACAATCACCTCATGTTGAACTCCAACTGCATCACTACAACACTATGAAGTAATCAAGCTAATGATAAATGTACCCAAACATAGAGAAGTTACCAGACCACTGTCAAAGCTCCAATCATCTGAATCAGGAACTTATCATGACATCATGATCTTACCATCTCCCTTAGGAGATTCCATGCTTCAGGTGAACTTAACCAAAGTCTCAAGAGCAATATATCATGCCAAAACTCTAAACCAACATCACCTGTCAAGCATCACCAACACCTTGGCCAAGAATTTCATAAATCCTCCATGACTTCAAGATGTTACTCATCCTCAAATAGTGCCCCTGCAAATGCGAAAGAACCCTTCTGTAGCAACAGGATCAAAGAGCTCCTCCTAGTAACATCTGCAACATTAGAGAAGATCATTCACCACTAAGTGATGAACACATAGTCAATGCTAAAGCTCCCACTGAACTGTAACAACAAAGCTTTCTAAGCATCCTCACCAAACATCTCCTATTCTGAAAATCTTCCAGGTCCACACATTAACATGTCCATGTGACAATAAAACCAAGTGACACCAAGATCTCCAAACCAAGGAAATAAACTATCACTGTCAATAGCTTACACAAACCTGTGTATTCCAACTATACATGACATCATGATACACATACTACAGGTCTCCATAACCAACTATTCAGATACTCTACAACATCCATCCTCTCATCCCGAAACAGTCACACCAATGCACAAGTGACCATAGACAAGGCCATCTAACAAGTTTGCACAATCAAATAATCAATCTTGTGGATATAGACCATCCACTTCCAAGTTATCCCACTGCAATCAATAGGTTGTACACACCTAAAAATTTGCATAACTCATAGATCCAACTATACTGAAACAAGCAAACTTACTATTGCACTAGAAACTGCAAAACAGAGATCTCAAGGAATAGATAACAATGTAGACAACATGACTCAAGCACTAGATTACTTACAAATTTGATTCGCCAAACATGTCCACAACTAGAGCACCATAGTCAAGAAACCAGAAGCATTACCACAGAAATGCTGAGTGTCATATCACATGCCAGCACTCCCATGCAGAGAAAGCATTTCACCTCCTCACACCATGCACAGAGCATACATGCAAAACTGCAACTATATCATCCAGCAACACCCCAAAAGCCAAGGTCTAAAAATAGCTGAACTGCAGCTTCACAAAACCACAAATTTTTCTTTTGACCGTGTAAAACCTACAAAACCACTGTGTTTGGAAAACACCCATGCACATCCATACCCACTTCACATCTAGAAGACCCAAAAGTCTGCAACATAAACTCCATAACAGTTAAACCAGAAAAATGGATCATCATGAATATGCATAACCATAGATTTTAAGGAAAAACTATAAAACCCCTCAAATCCAATAAACACAAATCTGAGTCATGCAAGTACAAAATATCCAATTAAGGAAACATCAGTTCAAGAGCTTCAGGCCCACTTGTAGACCAATCCCTCAACCACCAACATGCACATGCATCCGAGAGAATCAGGCTATTACAGAAGCGCTCAGACCTTCCAATACCAGGAACAAAACACCCAGCATAAGCACAATACTCCATGGTTGAACAGTAACACAAAAATCTTCATATCATCAAAGAGCCTCTCACACAGACACCCAATATGAAAGTTACTATAGCAACACAACCACAAAGCAAACCCCATGCAACAGGATTAAATACTGTCAACTAAGAGCCTCAGGCCACATCATGACCAGCTCCAGTCTCTTCATCTTCACCATCCTTCAAGCGCCTGCTATAACATGAAGATAAGATTAACTGCAAGACTTCCACTCAAACAAGGATCAAACAAATAGACGTTTTCTTCAGATTTCCTCAAGCCTGTCACACTAAGAAATCATCACAGAAGGAATACCTAGACCTTATACACCAGGAACTCTTACATGCAAACACATGCAGCACACAAACGTACATATGTGACCAATAAAGCAGATCCCAGAAGAAGGCTCTGATACCAGTTGTAAGGAAATGTGAGCATCTCAGAACGTATTTCTAAGAACAGTGGTGTCTTCGACAGATTTAAATTCTTTTCAGTTGCTTCAAAAAAATGCACAACTATGCCATTAAAGCAGAAACTGACATAGAACATTTCCAACATTGACCCTTAGAGGAAAGCATAAGCGAACATTAACCAGTTTCAACAGCAGAGACATTAAACATGAAAGACAGAACAAGAACACAGATTTACGTGGGGAAAAACCCTTACGGGTAAAAAACCCCACACTCCAAATCACAGAGCCATTGTATTATTCAGCAACCAAACAATTACAATACATTTACAGGCTCATAGCCTTTACAAAGATTAACATCTTGTTCCTTCTAAAGAATATCTGACAGTATAACCCTGCACAAAGTTCTCTAGCACTCGGTTGGTTCTTCATACTATTATTGTGCCACAAATAGCACACAGTACAGAACTTCACCTTCTCGACCAAAACCCTTTCACCTGAACTCTGTTTACACTCTCTCCTTAGTCCTTTTACATACTATTAACATGTTGTGTACAACATACAACATAGGACTTCACAGAAGAAGAACAAAGTTTTCCAGATTGATCGCACCATCACTATCTCTCTCTCACACTCTCTATCGATTCCCAATTGCTTTTAGCAATCCAATTGACTCCTCATGCAACTGACCATTCATTCCAATTGCCCAGCATCGCCAAATTGTTCGCTGTCTTCCAACCATCCAAACTGTCAAACCATTCGCATATCCGTGAGAAACTTTTAGTCCCACATGCATCAGTCCTCGGTCATTTTTCTAGTTTACATACCCGACCACTCGGTAAGACTATCGTGGCACTTTTGCCGTTGATGACGCCTGTCTAACCTCATCGATATAACTCAAACTATCGGCGACCACTTCACTTCCTACACCGATAGTTCCATGTCTCAGTGATGTCTTCGACTTAGCATATACATAACATGACTTACTATAGCCGGTAATCCAATGTATCTGTCCATGATGTCACCGATACAGCGGGTCATCCTTTGTATCTAACTCAATGTACATTCGCAACATACAACCTTGACATACAATTGCAGGATACACACGAAATGATACTCACATGCATTTGTGGTATACACACAAAATGTATATTCAGTGAAACAATGCAAAATTCACACCGATACATTCATATCGTTGAAACCTTGCATATCGGCCAAGGGCTTCTCACTTCCGCTGATACAAGATGTCTTCCTGATGGTCACTACCATCGGTGAAACACAAGTCATCGGTAGAGCCAAACAAAGATATGCCGATAGTGTTCTGTCAGGACGATAACAAAGGATAACTTACTGTGAACAATGTGCTCCCTGAGACAAAGCACAACTCTCACCGATACCTGTAATCTGAGTCACTAGTACTCAACAGATAGTTGCAGTAAATGTTGATGACATCATCTTTGGTGGAGATGATGATATGTGTAAGAGGTTTGTAGAGGAGATGCAAAAAGACTTTGAGGTGTCTATGATTGGTGAGATGTCTTTCTTCCTTGGACTTCAGATTACTCAACTAGATGATGGTATCTTTATTTCTCAAGCTAAGTATGTCAAAGAGATGTTGAAGAAGTTTGGTATGGAGGATTCAAAACCAGTGAGTACTCCTATGGTCATTGGATGTCATTTGAGCAAGGATGATGAGTCTCCGGAGGTTGATCTGTAATGTCCCCTTCTAGAAGAGAGAACATTAGTATTCAATTCTTCTTTCCATATCATAATTAGAGTTAATAATCAAATATCAAATGTATATATTTTCCACATTTATACTTAAGGCTTGTAACCTTATAATCATAATCACATATTTTCTCTTTACATATATAATCATATTAAGTTCATGCATTTCATAGTCACATTCTTTCATTCATAGTTCCCATGATCAATCTCGAGGGAGTCCTTGAGTAGCCCTATCATTAATCAACCTCATCTCCCATATGAGCATGGTTTGTTAAGGTGCTGGTATCCATCCCATCCGGAGGCCCAAAGGTTTCACACTACATGCGGTGTTCCTCACCATTTGGATCAAGAAGCTTCATGCTACACGCGGCATTCCTCACTTACTTGAGAGTCACCATCCATCGGACATGGTGGTGCCTGCATAGATGTTCAGGTTTCAAGTAGTTAGTTTTGCAGACACCCTCCCAAAAATCCAAAAAAGTTCTAAGTCTGAGGGCCCCCTCATCATATTTTACAGGTAACTTGATATTTCTTAAGGAGAGGAGGTCATCATCATCATATTTCCAGACATCACCCTGATGTTGCTTGCGAGGGTCATCATATTCTGCCAGCCTGATCTTTCGCCCTGGGTGATATTTTAACATCGGGTGATCTTAGTTAAGATCACCCCGATGTTGGTGTTGCAAAGTTTCTAAGTATGACCCGATCTCCTGAGGGGTCATCATATTTGAATATCGGGTGATCTTTGTTAAGATCACCCTGATGTTATTTTATCACCTCTTGTTCGTTGATCGCCCTGATGCTGCTGACGTCACTCTTATGTCAGGGTGATATTCACTTGTCTATCGGCTTCATCATATTCCGAAGGAGGAGGTGATATTTCTAAATATCAGTCATATTCAAACATCACCCCGATGTTACAATGAAGCTACAGTGCACCCTGATATTTCTGCGGGGGGTGATATTATGAAATATCAGGTGATCTTATGAATATCACCCTAGTGCCAATATGATGGTGACGTCATCAAGGTCCGAGGGGTCATATTTTAACATTAGTCATTTTATGGAGATCCCCCAATGTTGCGAATATGACGATGACGTCATCCGGATATGAGGAGGTGCGCGGTACGCAGAATATGATGGTGATGTCACAGGATGTTCATCGGGGTGACTTCTCGCATCGGTGAGGCTAGGAGATCTTCAGACGCCTTGTGTTTGGCCAATGAGAACCTTCATCGGGGTGACTTTCTGTATTGGGCAAACATGTATAGGGTTTGCCGATGAAGCGGTCTGGCCGATGGAGGATGACGACAAGGGTTAAGATGGCGTCGTCGGGAGCAAAATCGTCGACATTATATATGATCACGACTGTGCATATAAAGTGCTGAAGGGGTTGCCGTAGGGTGAATGTGGGATAATGGCTCACATATATTTGAAAGGAAAGAATGTCGCGGAATGCTCCACGTGGAGACACTTGAAAGATGGAGAAGGTCAACAGGATGCTTACGTGGCACGTTGCCATTGGTGGCCGACATGTCAGCATGATCCACGCCGCAGATCTCAGCGAGAAAGGGAGGAAATCGACGGTTAATATTTAAATATTCGAGTAGAGGGTTTTTCCACGCTGTTACAGTAGCTCTTCGAGGCTGGAGGAGGTCTGACACATGCAACCATTGCATTCCCAAGGCTGCAAGTTGGTATGCCATAAATGACGATTTACAGGGGCATGGACCTAATAGATTCAGATCAGCTACTAAATTAAAGAGAAAGATCTCCAAGTGACAGTGCAAAATCTGATCTTTCCTCTTCTTCCCTATTTTTCAGACGGTGGCATTTAATGAATTGCTTTCGATGCCACCCTAGCAACGTTGGTAATTGGTAAAATCCTACAGATCATCATGTAATTAATGTTGAGCACCTTCCTTGCTGTATATAGCAGGATGTGTTGCTCATTTGTAAGGTTGTTGAAAACTGGACAAAATTTTGGTGCTGCAGTAGGAATACAGTCTTCTGGTGACTCTGTTTCAGCTATCTTGCGAGTTTATGAATTGTATGTTGTATGTATTATGCACATAATTATCAATTTCATGTTGATTTAAATGAGTAATGCTTCATCGCATGTGTTTTGTTATTTGTCTCCAGACTGAATGTGTTTTTCTTCTGACTCTGAACATCTAAGGGGTGTTATAGATTCTAGAATATAGGTTTTCTATATTGAATGCTTAGTCTCTTACCTCTGCTCAAGGAGTAGATTGAATGTTTTGGATTAAGTGTTAAGAAGAATACATTGCAGTAAGGATGCTTGTAAGCAAAAATAATTAAATACTCTCTCCTGGGTATTGTCTGTAAGGAAGGCATATTAGAAACCCCTTGAAATCTGATTATTGGCTTAAGTCTATGGTAAACATTCACATATATATGTCTACTGACTCTGAGCCCTGGATAGGCACCGATCTGGTCTGGTATCTCTGTTGTAACCCAAAGTCCTAGATTTGCATCCATACATAAAATTAAACTCAAACTCCATATACAAACCTTTAGGACTTTAGAATTAGTTTAGGATTTGAAATCCTCTGTCTACAACTGAATATAAGCCCAAAGCTAGCCCCTTTGCACTTACCTCACAGTTTTGGTCTTCATAAGAGAGGATTTATCTGCTTTGTGTCAACATCCCAGCTAGTACATAGATACATTTCATAGATGTTGAATAGGGAATACGCCCCTTGGTTTTGCAGAGCCTAAAGAAGAAGAGGAGATATTTATAGAGTCTATCTCCTACATTGTTGGCCCCTGGCCCGGGAATCCTGTTGATCAATGATGGATACCTTGTAGGGATACTGGGAATAAGCATCCAGTCTGGGAAAAAACCAACAGAAATTGGCGACTCTGCTGGGGACTACTTTTTAAAAGAACCCTGATTAAAAAAGAAAACAATTCCTAAGTATAGGTGGCGACTCCGAACCAATCTCCGAACCAGTAAAGCAAAAATTTGTATGCAAGGGAGAAGATCCCAGCGTAATACTCTGTTTGAAGAGTTACCCATAAAAATGATGTATAAGAAAAAATGGACTATTCGAGCCAGTCAAGATGGTTCTCTTAGCCCCCAAAAAAATGAATTTATTCAGAACAATCCAGGATCTTCAGAGAGGACATAGCCTTATTTTTCAAACACAGAAGCTGAAATCCAAATGTATATGAGAAACAACAGGGTGGTGCTCTGAGAATAAGGTCATAAGTGTTTCAAGAACGCCCTTTCTTGGATCCTAGTGATAGATTTGAAGAGGTTGAATCTCCAAGGGATGATGATGACGATGACCAGAATGGAATGGGACCATCCTCTTCTATGCCCAGAGAAGAACAGTTAGCTAAAGAAATCAAAAGTTTAAAAGTAGAATTAGAATATCTGTAGGCAATAAAAATTAGAGATGACATGAGACAAAAAGTGCAAGCTCTGAGAGTTGCTCAAAATGATTCAGTTCCCACCCTTGAAAATGCGAATATGCAGAGAAATCAGCAAAGGAATGAGGTCCAGGATCAGCAAAATGATCAAAGATAGAATGCAAACAATGCTAGGATACCATTAAATAATGTAAGAAATCAGAATGTAAACAGAAATATTAATGCTAATCAGTTTGATAGACAACCCATGCAGCTGGATAGATTTAGGCAGCTGGTTTTTGATGGTATCCCTGGTTATCCTAACCCCATTGACAAGCATGTAAGGCTCCAAGTGCCAAAGTTTTCAGGAAATAATACTGTGTCTGGGGAGGATCATTTAAAATCTTTTCAAAATGTCATGGATAACTTTGAGGTTGAGCATGAGGATGTTTTTATGAAGTCATTTATGCAATCCCTTGTTGATGAAGCTAGAGAATGGTACAAGAATCTGCCTGACCGGAGTATCTCATCATGGGACGATTTTAAAAGAATTTTTAAGGAGCAGTATGGTGACAAAATTGACCCTAGTTTTTTTGTAAATGAGTTCACTAGTATCACTAAGGGGTCAAATGAGCAAGTTGCAGATTTCAATGCAAGATTTACTAAAGTATTGAACAAATTGCCACATCACATGAGGCCAAATGAACCAATGTGCATAATATTGTATATTAATGCTTTTGATGCCAAAACTGCATATGGGTTAAGAGATAAAGGTCCTGCTACTCTCAGAGATGCTTTCAGAATTGCAGTGAATATTGAGAATAATAGGAAAGCATCAGGCAAGACAAACAGGAGGGATGAGGTGAAAATTCTACAGAATCCAAACAAGCCTTAAAACACTCAAGGTAGTACATCTGCCCCTGAAGACAAAATTGATAAATTGACAAATGTTGTTAAGGACCTAAGTTACAGACTGGCTAGAAATGAAAAAGGGATAGGTCCTGATAGATAGGTCTACCAAAGGCAGGAAAAAGGCCATCATTGCATGATATGCCATATAATACCAATTGGCATAGTGGTAAACCTGTATTTCCACATAACAACACAAATCAGAGAGCTCAACATACCAAGGAAACTCCTGATCCTTTGAAGAAAGCTGTAAATATTGCTGATGATACTCCATGGTGCATAATCTGTCAGATGCCTCATTCACAGTCACAATGCATGATTGCTCAATCTTTGTATGACAATGATGTTTCTTGTGATGAATGCAACGAGCCACATTATATACAGGATGATGATGTTAACATGTTCACAAGTAGGGAGCATCCTTCTCATGATGCAGATGAGAGTACAGATAATGAGATTCAGGCCTATTAGTAGGTTTTCTATGATGAAGATAATGAAGATAATTATGTGTATGCTCAAGGCTCACACAACTTCCTGAATAACCTGCAGAGACCTTCTGATGAAAAAATTAGGGCTCTCATAGCTGCAGCAGTAGCTCAGGTCAAGAGCAACTATAACCTCAGAGGCAAAGCTCAGGTAAGTAACTCACACCAACCAAAGAGTACTTTCACAAGCCAACCAGTGCATATTCATAAAGGGGTTGAACCGCAAAAGAAACAGTGGGGTAACAACAAGCAAAATTTTAAGCAGAAAACAGGTCATGATTCTCAAAGACCAGAAAATAGAATTCCCCATGTTGAAGATCAAAACAAGAGTTCCCAAATCAAAAATGATTATCAGGGGACTATGAAGATAAAAGCTGGATCATCTCAGGATAAAAACAAAGCCACAACACAAGCTACAACTGTGGTACAAGATTATGCTCCCTTTGATATAACTCAAGTCCTCTTTCAGGTAAAGGTTTCTGTCCCATTGATGGAAATGATGAAGGTTGAAGAAATCAAGAATAGGACAGTATCCCTAATTTCTGGAGTGCCTTGTCAAGCTAAGCAAAATGATGAAGCCCAAGGTAAGAAGCAGGCCTTGTGCAATGAAGAGGATGAAGTCCCTGAAGTATATCTAGAGGTGACCATGACTAAATGTCCTTCACAAGTGGAACCATTCTATGTCTCCCTTGTTATCAATGGGAAAATAATCAGGAATTGTATGCTTGACTTAGGAGCATCAACAAACATCATGCCTCTAGCCATTATGCAACAAGCAAGATTAAAAATAGACAAGGCATGTGGAAAATGCTATGCTATGGATGCTAGAGAGGTACCAGTCATTGGAATCATAAAGGATGTGGATTTCAGACTGGCAGCATATCCTGAAAAGACCTACAAAATGAATATAACAGTGGTTGACATAAAGCCACAATATGGTATGCTGTTATCAAGGAGATGGGCAGCACTAATTGGTGGAAGTATGCAACTGGACCTGTCATATGCCATGATCCCAATGAATGGCAAGGATGCCAAACTGACCAGGGAGGAAAGATCATCAGAGATAGTGGAGAATCAAGAATCAGAGGAACAGATATGCTTTGTGAACACCGACTGTGATAATTTCAGTGTTGTCTCAAATGTTAAAGAAGGTAAAGGGGGAGACATGTGCATTCAAAAGTCTGACCAACAAGGTCTATGGACCATGTATTTTGATGGAGCTTGTGCAAAGGAGGGCTCTGGAGCTAGAGTTGTATTCCTATCTCCAACTGGTAAGCTTCTAAAGTTCTCTTTCTTGCTGAAGTTTGCATGTACAAATAATATTGCAGAATATGAAGCTTTGTTGCTAGGATTGAATATGGCCCTCAAACATGGAATCAAGATGTTGAGAGTTTTTGGAGATTCTGAGTTAATTGTTTCCCAAGTTAGAGATAGGTATGATTCAAAGAATAAAAGATTAAAACAATAAAAGCATCTTGTCTGGGATACAATTGAATTATTTGATGCATTTTCAATAGGCTGGATAGAGAGATCAAAAAATGTCATGGCCGATTTCTTAGCTAATGTGGCCATAAGGCCAGATGACATCACTCTATCAGATGTCACAAATGTTGAGGTGAAAATCAGACTTGCAGTACCAGAGAACATATGCAGTTGGCAAGTGTTTGATGATGACAAGGATTTGTTAAAATTTTTGCACTGCATAGATGAGTATGAGAACCAAGAAATTGATTTTCAAAATTTTGTAGAAGTTGTAGATGGAAAAGAAACTCTTATGGGGAAAGAAGTAATTCAGTTGAAGACTAATAAAATCCCTAGAGGGTTAGTAGCTTTAGAAAGAGCTTTTGACAATAGAGATCAGTGTGTTACAAAGACATCTCCTACAAACAAGGATGACTTGGAGGAGATAAACTTGGGGACATTCCATGCCCCCAAAAGGGTCTATATTGGCAAACAACTCAAACCACACATTAGGAGCATGCTGATTGCATTGCTGAAAAAGTATAAGCATGTCTTTGCTTGGTCATATGAGGACCTAAAAGCCTATAGAGAAGATTTATTCCAGCATGTGATCCCTTTGAAGCCTGAAGCTAAGCCATTTAGACAAAAGCAAAGACCTATTAACCCTACCTTAGCTCCAAAAATGCAAGAGGAACTTAAGAAACTTAGGGAGGCTGGAATAATTGTGCTAGTCAGGCATTCAACCTGGGTGTCTAACCTTGTCCCAATCAGGAAAAAGAATGGTGACATTAGACTTTGTGTTGATTTTAGAAATCTCAATGCATCTTCCTTGAAAGACAATTATCCACTACCAAATATGGAGGTCATGTTACAGAAGGTGACTGGTTGTGAACTCCTATCCATGATGGATGGATTTTCAGGTTACAATCAGGTGAAGGTAAAGGAATCAGAACAATTTAAGACTGGTTTCACCACTCCATGGGGAACCTATGTATATGTGAGAATGCCATTTGGACTAACAAATGTAGGTGCTACTTTTCAAAGAGCTATGGATGTTGCTTTTGCAGGGTTGATTGATTCAATTCTGGTTGTTTATCAAGATGATCTAACTGCTTATTCAAAGAAAGAGGAGCAGCATTGTATGCATCTAGAACAAATTTTCATTAGAGCACTAGAGTATGGCATCTCTCTCAACCCAAAGAAATGTGCTTTTGGGGTAGTAGAAGAGAAACTCTTGGGGCACATTGTTTCCAAAGATGGAATAAGGATAGATCCTGAAAGGGTGGCTGCCATTGACAGAATTCAGATGTCTAAAACAGTGAAAGGAGTTCAGTCCTTCTTTGGACAAATTAATTTTGTTAGAAGATTTGTTCCTAACTTTGCAGAAACTACAAAGAACATCTCCAAGATGATGAAGAAGGATGCAACTGTCAATTGGGAAAGTGAAGCAATTGAATCATTTCAGAGCATCAAAGAAGCAATAAAGATGGCTCCTGTGCTAAAGTCTCCTGATTTTTCTAAGCCATTTCAGTTATTTTCATTTGCTTCTTTCCATACTATTGATGCATGTTTACTACAGAAAAATGATGATGGTTTTGAGTAGCCCATTGCTTTCTTTAGTATGTCACTGCAAGCTGCTAAATTTGTTGTTATATGGAGCCTAATCAGACTCGGAGGTTATATTTACCCCACTTTTATCGGCACGGTTTCCCCCCAAATTCCTATGGGGTCAAGGGGCAGCGCCCCCAAGATGGGGTCAAGGGGCAGCCGCAGGGCGAATGTGGGATAATGTCTCACATATATTTGAAAGGAAAGAATGCCGTGGAATGCTCCATGTGGAGACACTTGAAATATGGAGAAGGTCAACAGGATGCTTACGTGGCACGTTGCCATTGGTGGCCGACATGTCAATATGATCCACGCCGCATATCTCGGCGGGAAAGGGAGGAAATTGACGGTTAATATTTAAATATTCAAGTAGAGGGTTTTTCCACACTGTTACAGTAGCTCTTCGAGGCTGGAGGAGGTCTGACACACGCAACCACTGCATTCACAAGGCTGCGAGTTGGTATGCCATAAATGACAATTTACAAGGGCATGGACCTAATAGATTCAGATCAACTACTAAATTAATGAGAAAGATCTCCAAGCGGCGGTGCAAAATCCGATCTTTCCTCTTCTTCCCTATTTTTCAGACGGTGGCATTTAATGAATTGCTTTCGACGCCGCCCTGGCAACGTTGGTAATTGGTAAAATCCTGCAGATCATCATGTAATTAATGTTGAGCACCTTCCTTGCTGTATATAGCATGATGTGTTGCTCATTTGTAAGGTTGTTGAAAACTGGACAAAATTTTGGTGTTGCAGTAGGAATACAGTCTTCTAGTGACTTTGTTTCAGCTATCTTGCGAGTTTATGAATTGTATATTGTATGTATTATGCACAGAATTATCAATTTCATGTTGATTTAAATGAGTAATGCTTCATCGCATGTGTTTTGTTATTTGTCTCCAGACTGAATGTGTTTTTCTTCTGACTCTAAACCTCTAAGGGGTGTTATAAATTCTAGAATATAGGTTTTCTATATTGAATGCTTAGTCTCTTACCTCTGCTCAAGGAGTAGATTGAATGTTTTGGATTAAGTGTTAAGAAGAATACATTGCAGTAAGGATGCTTGTAAGCATAAATAATTAAATACTCTCTCCTAGGCATTGTCTGTAAGGCAGACATATTAGAAACCCCTTGAAATCTGATTACTGTCTTAAGTCTGTGGTAAACATTCACATATATATGTCTACTGACTCTGAGCCCTAGATAGGCACCGATCTAGTTTGGTATCTCTGTTGTAACCCAAAGTCCTAGTTTTGCATCCATACATAAAATCAAACTCAAACTCCATATACAAACCTTTAGGACTTTAGAATTAGTTTAGGATTTGAAATCCTCTATCTACAACTGAATATAAGCCCAAAGCTAGCCCCTTTGCACTTACCTGACAGTTTTGGTCTTCATAAGAGAGGATTTATCTGCTTTGTGTCAACATCCCAGCTAGTACATAGATACATTTCATAGATGTTGAATAGGGAATACCCCCCTTGGTTTTGCAGAGCCTCAAGAAGAAGAGGAGATATTTATAGAGTCTATCTCCTACACTGTTGGCCCCTGGCCTGGGAATCCTGTTGATCAATGATGGCTACCTTGTAGGGATACTGGGAACAAGCATCCAGTCTGGGAAAAAACCAACAGGGCACATTATAATAATTATGGGCCATATTACTTTAGGCCCAAGAGCTTCACACAACACCCGGTGTTCTTCATCTCTTGGCTCAAGGGACTTCACACAACACCCAGTGTTCTTCGTCCGCTTGAGGGTCACTTAGGTTCAATTTCCGCCCTTCCTTAACTTAACCCCATACTCATAGGATGAAAAGTGATTAAGGATGAGGCTTGAACACCCCTTTTCGAGTATATCATAGATTCATGAATTATAAATCATTATTTGTTATGACTATCTTGTGATCCTTCCTCGGATCACAAGATGATACCATTGTCTTGTTCCTCCTTGGGAACCTCATTATATCATCCATTAATAGCCTTATACTTGGCATTATACTCTAATTCATTTTCATGACCATTCATGTGTCAAAATATACTTATTATATTCACATTTCATGATTATTCATACAACAATGATAACATTTACCTTTACTCATGATCATCTAATATGACCTTTATTAACCTTACTATTTAACTTATATATATTGTGATCATCACAATCAAGTATTATCATTCAATTATTCTAATTCGGCTTAGTGTATTATACTAGCTCCCTAAGGACATTTATTTGATATTCTTATTCTATTCTTTATACTTAGCACATTATGCATTCAACCTATTGATATAATCGACTAAGATAAATTGCAACAATGAAGTATAAATCATCCATACCTTGTAATCTGTTGATCACGTCTTTGTCACGTTCGCTATAGTATGGTTGGATTGATGCAAGTCTGATGGCCAATCTTTGATGTTTTCTCCCTGATTGTTTATTGCTAAGAGCAATATTTTATATAACTGTTGACTGCTATTATTATTGTTATCTGATTGAGATATATTTAATGATCTGGAATGTGAGTAAAATAATTTGATGCTATGAGGATGAATCGCTGGTGGCTGAGAATGCTAATTTGATTGTCTGAACAAAAGGAATGTTGAATGGCATATAGAATCTTTGTAACTGTAACTTCCTCTTATTCCAATTCATGTTTTTGGATAGAACCCTTTTAATTGAATCCTATTTGATGCCTTTGATCAAGGCTCACGATCCCTTTTATAGTTTTTGATCGATTGCATTTCATGGGCAGTCACATTCTTTGGTAGACGTCTTTGTTATTAACACTTGAGTCTTATCTTAATTGATGTCTCTTAATCAAATTCGTTGTCTGACTTATTAACCATAATCGTTGTTTGTTTCTTAAACTAAATATTTTGTCTTCCTCTATAAGATCGTTGCCTCTGATTTCTTGGCACTTGTTAATTATTGTTCATCATTGCTTTGTTTATGCAGTTGATCTCTTTCTAACTGGTCTGTGCTACTTATATTTACCTTGACACATATATATATCAGGATCGGTCATATGGATTGGATGCATTCTTTGTAAACTCTTGTCTTCATTCTAGATCGAGTGTATGAGGGATATGACAGGCCTCCTCTCTTGAGATTGCTTGTCCTCAAGCAATTTCAATTTCTTCCAGATATTCTAGAATGATTATGTTTTCCCCATTTCTTTTCTTACATGTAAATGAGCGTACTTGGTTCTAAAATCAATTCTCTTTCCTTCTTTTATTTGAAGTTACTTCATTTTCTTCCTGAATTTCGTTGTTGGATATGACTTCTATATTGTGTGCTTGAGCTCTTTTCCCACATCCATGCCCTGGTTTCTGTTGAGTACTAGTGACTCAGATTACAGGTTTAATGTTTCTTTGTTGGTTCAACCGGTTCAATGGTTTGGTTCAACAAGTTGGTTCAATGGTTTGGTTCAACCGGTTGGTTCAATGGTTCGTTGAACTATTTCGTTGAACTGTTCATCGGTTCAACAGGTTTGGTTCAACCGATTGGTTCAATGGTTCGGTTCATTGGCGTCGCGGAGTCATTGGTCATCGGCGTGGGTCACTCCGATGGAAGAACATCGGAGTGAGTATTGATATCGGCGTAGTTGGAAGATGTATCCCCGATACTTCATGTTATACCGATGGAGGGCTAGCTATCGGCATGAGGTTTACTATCGGTAGGAGTTCGGTGTCTTATGCCGATCTCCAAGGTCTTACCGATGTGTGATGTCCATCAGCATGAGGGTGGTCATCGGCGGAGCCTGTGGTTGTGTCTCCGATTGCTTGGTGTTACCCCGATGGAGTGGTAAAGGTTGGTGAAGTCCATCGGCATGAGAATCACTATCGGTGAAGGATGTGGGTGTCACTCCGACAGCTATGTGTTACTCTGATGGAGTTGGACGTCGGTGAGAGGACATCTATCGGTCGAGCCTTGTGAAGTCTTCCCGATGGGAATGGTCTCCCCGATGGTGGAGTCCCGGTTGATCGGCGTAAGGATCACTGTTGGCCCAGCTTTGAAATGTTACTCCGACTACTTGTGGTCACTCCGATGAATGTCTTTGGCTTGGGCGTCGGCGTGAGAACAACTGTCGGTCCAGCGAAGAGAAGTTTTGCCGATGGTGTTGGTTACTCCGATGGGACTTACCTTGGAGTCGGGTGTCGGCGTGAGGATCTCTATCGAGCAAGCCTAGGGATGTCGCTCCGATGTCAACTGTCACCCCGATGGAAGTTGGCGAGGGGTTGGCATCGGCAGGAGGAACCTTATCGGTGAAGAAGGAAGAAGTCACTCCGATGGTTCGTTAGTGGTTGACAGGCTAGGGTCATTGGCAGCAAAAGTGCCGACGGTAAACTTACCGTGTGTTCATGCATATATGCAGTTGATGTGTCAGTCGACGGATGTATGTGGGACTAAAGGTCCTCACGAATATGCAAACGGTTTTGGTAGTTTTGTAACGGTTGAAAAAGAGCGATGCTAGTTGGAACGAACTGTGAAGTGCTTGTGTTGATTAGATTGCTAAAAGTAATTGTGTAACAGAGTTAGAGGTGTGAGAGAATCTATGAGACGATGAGTTCAATCTGATGGAGCTCTGGTCTTTCTCCTTTTGTGAAGTCTTTTGCTGTATGCTGTATCCAGCATGTGAACAGCATGTGAAGGGACTGAGAAGAGAATGAAAACAGGTTTCAAATGAAAATGTTCTGGCTGAGAAGGTTATACTGTCAGTTATTCTTCAGAAGGAACAAGATGTAAATCTTCATGAAAGGCTTATTGCCAGTTTTGTATTGTAACTATTTTTTCTGTTGCTAAATAATACAATGGTGATCTGGGCTTTTGGAGTGTGGGGTTTTTTACCCGTAAGGGTTTTCCCCACGTAAATCTGTGTTCTTGTTCTGTCTTTCATGTTTAATGTCTCTGCTGTTGAAACTAGATATTGTTTGCTTGTGCTTTCCTCTAAGGGTCAATGTAGGAAATGTTCTATGTCTGTTTTCGCTTTAAAGGCATAGTTGTGCGTGTTTTTGAAGCATTTGGAAATAATTTAAATTTGTCGAAGACACCACTTTTCTTAGAAATACATTCTGAGATGCCCTCATTTCCTTACAAGTGGTATCAGAGCCTTCTTCTGGGATATGCTTTGTTGCTCACATATGTACATTTGTGTGTTGCATGTGTTTGCATGTAAGAGTTCCTGGTGTATAAGGTTTGGGTATTCCTTCTGTGATGATTTCTTAGTGTGACAGGCTTGAGGAAATCTGAAGGAAATGTCTGTTTGTTTGATCCTTGTTTGAGTGAAAGTCTGGCAGTTGATCTTGTGTTTCTGTTTCAGTAGTGCTTGAAGGATGGTGAAGAGACTGGAGCTAGTCTTGATGTGGCCTGAGGCTCTTAATTGACAGTATTTAATCTTGTTGCATGGGGTTTGCTTTGTGGTTGTGTTGCTACAGTAACTTTCATATTGGGTGTCTGTGTGAGAGGCTCTCTAATGATATGGAGTTTGTGTTACTGCTCAGCCATGGAGTATTGTGCTTATGCTGGGTGTTTTGTTCCTGGTATTGGAAGGCATAATTTTTTGTTACCCTGATTGCATGCAGGCTTTGGAGTTGATCATTGGATGATTTGAGAGCTTCTGTAATAGCCTGATTCTCTCGGATGCATGTGCATGTTGGTGGTTGAGGGATTGGTCTACAAGTGGGCCTAAAGCTCTTGAACTGCTATTTCCTTAAGTGGATATTTTGCACTTGCATGACTCAGATTCATGTTTTTTGGATTTGAGGGGTTTTATAGTTTTTCCTTAAAAACTATGGTTTTGCATATTCATGATGATCCATTATTCTGGTTTAACTGTTATGGAGACTTTTTGGGTTTTCCAGATGTGAAGTGGGTATGGATGTGCATGGGTGTTTTTCAAACACAAGTGGTTTTTGCAGGTTTTACACGGTCAAAAGAAAAACTTGTGGTTTTGTGAAGCTGTAGTTAAGCTATTTCTAGACCCTGGCTTTTGGGATGTTGCTGGATGATATAGTTGCAGTTTTGCATGCATGCTCTGTGCATGGTGTGAGGAGGTGAAATGCTTGCTCTGCATGGGAGTGCTGGTATGTGATTTGTCACTCAGCATTTCTATGGTAATGCTTCTAGTTTCTTGACTATGGTGCTCTGGTTGTGGACATGTTGGGCGAATCAGTGAAAAGTAAGTTTTCTGATGCTTGAGTCTTGTTGTCTACATTGTTATTTATTCCTTGAAATCTCAGTTTTGCAGTTTCCAGTGTGATAGTGAGTTTGCATGATACATTGGTTGGATCTACGAGTTATGTAGTTTTGTGGGCTGATCACCTATTAAGCTACAGTGAGATGACTCAGATGTGGACTGTCTTTATCCACAAGGTTGTTTCAGTGTTTATGCAGATTTGTTAGCTGGCCTTGTCTGTGGTCACTTGTGCATTGGTGTGACTGTTTTGGGATGAGAGGATGGATGTTGTAGAGTATCTGAATAGTTGGTTATGGAGACTTGTAGTAAGTGTATCATGATGTCATGTATAGCTTGAATACACAGGTTTGTGTAAGCTATTGACAGTGATAGTTTAATTCCTTGTTTTGGAGATCTTGGTGTCACTTGGTTTTATAGTCACATGGACATGTTAATGTGTGGACCTGGAAGATTTTCAGATTAGGAGATGTTTGGTTAGGATGCTTGGAAATCTCTGTTGTTACAGTTCAGTGGGAGCTTTAGCATTAACTGTGTGTTTCATCACTTAGTGGTGAATGATCTTCTTTAGTGTTGCAGATGTTACTAGGAGGAGCTCTTTGATCCTGTTGCTGCAGAAGGGTTCTTTCGCATTTGCAGGGGCACTATTTGAGGATGAGTAACATCTTGGAGTCATGGAGGATTCATGAAATTCTTGGCTAAGGTGTTGGTGGTGCTTGACAGGTGATGTTGGTTTAGAATTTTGGTTTGTTTCATATCATGATTTCTACTTTTGAATTTTGGTATGATACATTGATCTAGAGACAATGGTTATGTTCACCTGGAGCATGGAATCTCTTAAAGGAGATGGTAAGATCATGATGTCATGATAAGTTCCTGATTCAGATGATTGGAGTTTTGACAGTGGTCTGGTTACTTCTCTATGTTTGGGTACATCTATCATTTGCTTGACTACTTCATAGTGTTGTAGTGATGCAGTTGGAGTTCAGCATGAGGTGATTGTTCAAAGGTACTCATGGATACATGGAGAATAAGGTGAGACTGTATATGCTGTGTTTTCAGAGTTTACAGCTGGAAGTTCGAGGAGTCTTTACCTTGGTTGAATGTGAATTCAACAAAAAGATCTAGAGGAGATTGTTCTTGGAGAAAGTCATTGGGACTTGGGTATCTTGGAAGAATTCCCCACTTTTGGTCTACTCAATAAGTTTCACTTGAGAGGTATAGTCCATTGTTTCTCTCAGGTGTTTTATGTTTTCTTTCATAGAAATGGATCTTGAACTGCTCATTGATGGTTCTGGTGGATTCATTGTGAGAGATGAATAGCATGATTATCTCCTTGTGCATTTGAGTTTAGAGATTTCATTCATTGATGAGGACTGTTAGGAGATGGTTAATGGGCTGATTTCCTGAAATGGGAAATAAATTAGTTTGATCTTCTTTGGTTTGTGAGGGTTCAATCCATGTTAGTTGATCTTGGAGATTGAATGTTTGTTTGGATGCTTCTTTGGGGTGTTTTGAAGGAGATCGTACTTGACACAGTTGGCTTTCAGAGGTGTATGTAAAAGGATTGTCTATAGGTATATGATGTGCAGTGTTTCTCTTGGTCTCAATTATTTTCTCTGATGGTGTGTTTCACATTACATTGTTTTAAGATTTGATTGGAGCTGAAGTGATCACTAGTTTGTGGTCATGTGTCTTCACTTATACTTTTGGGTGATGACAAGGAAGTTCTGTTATCTCTTTCTTTTGTTGGATGTGGAGAACTTGGAGAACTTGGGACTGGTGGTGAGGAGTTGTTCTTGCAGGATTATTTGCTTACAGTTTTTTGCATATCATGGTGGATGTTTCCTTGGTACTACATGATTATTTACACGTTCTATGTAATGCCATTGGTGGATTTTTTGTATGCCATGATCTTTTTCAGATCTGCATTACCCATGTAGTGGGAGTTCTTGAAGTGTTTGGTCTTCTTCGACTGGTTCACACTTTGAGCTTGTATTTGCAGTTGATGGGTGTATATGTAGGTGGCATGAGTCTACTGATGTTCATACCTTTAAGGTATGAGTGATTGGATGTTTTAGCACTGGCTGTGTGTGCTATTTTCAGTCATGTGGGTTTTATGTTTAGTTGGATGGGTACAGTCAGCTTACTGATTGTTGTTCTAGCTGATGGTTTATCTTGTTTCTGGAGAATGTTTCTGGCTGTGTTCTGACAGCTTTGAAGTTGATGTTATGGAGCTTCTGTAAAAAGGTTGTGAGCACAGTGGAGTGGTGGCAGTATCAACTTGGTTCTGTGACTTGGAGCATTGATGGTTTCCTGTAATTCCTTCGTCAAGTGGGAGAATGTTGAGTACTAGTGACTCAGATTACAGGTTCAATGTTTCTTTGTTGGTTCAATGGTTTGGTTCAACCGGTTCAATGGTTTGGTTCAACAGGTTGGTTCAATGGTTTGGTTCAACCGGTTGGTTCAATGGTTTGTTGAACTATTTCGTTGAACTGTTCATCGGTTCAACAGGTTTGGTTCAACTGATTGGTTCAATGGTTCAGTTCATTGGCATCGCGGAGTCATTGGTCGTCGGCGTGGGTCACTCCGATGGAAGAACATCGGAGTGAGTATTGATATCGGCGTAGCTGGAAGATGTATCCCTGATACTTCATGTTATACCGATGGAGGGCTAGCTATCGGCATGAGGTTTACTATCGGCAGGAGTTTAGTGTCTTATGCCGATCTCCAAGGTCTTACCGATGTGTGATGTCCATCGGCATGAGAATCACTATCGGTGAAGGATGTGGGTGTCACTCCGACAGCTATGTGTTAATCCGATGGAGTTGGACGTCGGTGAGAGGACATCTATCGGTCAAGCCTTGTGAAGTCTTCCCGATGGGAATGGTCTCCCCGATGGTGGAGTCCCAGTTGATCGGCATAAGGATCACTGTCGGCCCAGCTTTGAAATGTTACTCCGACTGCTTGTGGTCACTCCGATGAATGTCTTTGGCTTGGGCGTCGGCGTGAGAACAACTGTCAGTCTAGCGAAGAGAAGTTTTGCCGATGGTGTTGGTTACTCCGATGGGACTTACCTTGGAGTCGGGCGTCAGCGTGAGGATCTCTATCGGGCAAGCCTAGGGATGTCGCTCCGATGTCAACTGTCACCTCGATGGAAGTTGGCGAGGGGTTGGCATTGGCAGGAGGAACCTTATCGGTGAAGAAGGAAGAAGTCACTCCAACGGTTCGTTAGTGGTTGACAGGCTAGGGTCATCGGCAGCAAAAGTGCCGACAGTAAACTTACCGTGTGTTCATGCATATATGCAGTTGATGTGTCAGTCGACGGATGTATGTGGGACTAAAGGTCCTCACGAATATGCAAACGGTTTTGGTAGTTTTGTAACGGTTGAAAAAGAGCGATGCCAGTTGGAACGAACTGTGAAGTGCTTGTGTCGATTAGATTGCTAAAAGTAATTGTGTAACAGAGTTAGAGGTGTGAGAGAATCTATGAGACGGTGAGTTCAATCTGATGGAGCTCTGGTCTTTCTCCTTCTGTGAAGTCTTTTGCTGTATGCTGTATCCAACATGTGAACAGCATGTGAAGGGACTGAGAAGAGAATGAAAACAGGTTTCAAATGAAAATGTTCTGGCTGAGAAGGTTATACTGTCAGTTATTCTTCAGAAGGAACAAGATGTAAATCTTCATGAAAGGCTTATTGCCAGTTTTGTATTGTAACTATTTTTTCTGTTGCTGAATAATACAATGGTGATCTGGGCTTTTGGAGTGTGGGGTTTTTTACCCATAAGGGTTTTCCCCACGTAAATCTGTGTTCTTGTTCTGTCTTTCATGTTTAATGTCTCTGCTGTTGAAACTAGATATTGTTCGCTTGTGCTTTCCTCTAAGGGTCAATGTAGGAAATGTTCTATGTCTGTTTCCGCTTTAAAGGCATAGTTGTGCGTGTTTTTGAAGCATTTGGAAAGAATTTAAATTTGTCGAAGACACCACTTTTCTTAGAAATACATTCTGAGATGCCCTCATTTCCTTACAGTTTCCACACTTCTTTGCATTTAAAACACACATGTTTGTCTTTTTCACAAATGTGTCCTTTCTCCCATTCTTTCTTGCAATCAAAACAAAGGCCCTTTTTTCTTAGCTCTTCATAGTCACGATAAGAAAGATATGGCTTCTCGTGTCCACCTTCCCTTATGACAGATTTATCCTTTAAAGTGAAGTCTTTGGGGAAGCTCTCTTTCTTATATAGGGGTTTTGGTTTCTTATCCTTCTCTAGTCTTAATGTCGTGTCTATGGCATCCTCTAGACTTGCAGGTTTGAAGGCACTTACTAGGTTTCTTAGGGATTCGTCCAAACCATCAATAAACAAGTATGTGAGGCGATCTTCTTCGACTCCGGAAACTCTAACGAATAGTTTCTCAAATTCTTGAATATATTCCTCCACGGTTCCCCACTGCTTCAAATGCGTGAGTTCCTTGAAATCCTCTTGCGGGTGTCTTCTATCGAATCTCTTTATGAATTTATGGGAGAATTCTTCGTAAGAGGTTATCTTTTCATGGCCTAGAGTGTGTTTCCCATGGTGCCACCACTCATAGGCCAGCCCTTCCAAGTGTAGGATGGCGAATTGTAGTGCATCTTTTCGGTCATAGGACTTAGACAGAAGTAGTCGTTGAGCTTCTCTAACCATGTGTGGGTTGAAATCTTGTTTGACCCATCAAAATTGGGTAGATATACCTTGTTTGCCTTGTGTTTAAGGTCCTTGTTCACGGGCCTTCTCTCCCTTCAGGCAACTTCATTCCTTTTTGAGTTGCTGAAATCATTAAAAGACACTGCTCTCCTTACTTCTAGATCCAAATTTGCATATGCTATTGCTATATCTTCCATGCTCATGGTAGTGGGTGTAACTTCTTCCGCACTTGAAACCTCTTCATTAGGAAGGAAGGAAGGAAGGAATATGCACTCTTGGTACAGATGAAGAATGGCTATTCTCAGAGCGATTTGATCCTACCTCTCTTCCATTATTCACTTGAGATTTCAAACTTTCAATAGTATTCCCCATATTTTGTAGTGCTTGAAGGAGAGCTTGGTTCGTCTTATTTTGTTCTGCCATGAATGCTCTCATTTCCTCATTCATGTGGTTCTCCGTTTGGTTGTTGTTGTTTCATGTGTTGTACCTTCTTGAGTAGGTTTGCATCAAATTTCCTATAGGATGGCAGGTCGATTGCTCTGATACCACTTGTAATGTCCCCTTCTAGTAAGCCAAAATTTTTCTTAACCTTGCACAATTTCAACTTACAAGAGAGAACATTAGTATTCAATTCTTCTTTCCATATCATAATTAGATTTAATAATCAAATATCAAATCTATATATTTTCCACATTTATACTTAAGGCTTGTAACCTTATAATCATAATCACATATTTTCTCTTTACATATATAATCGTATTAAGTTCATGCATTTCATATTCACATTCTTTCATTCATAGTTCCCATGATCTATCTCGAGGGAGTCCTTGAGTAGCCCTATCTTTAATCAATCTCATCTCCCATATGAGCATGGTTTGTTAAGGCACTAGTATCCATCCCATCCGGAGGCCCAAAGGTTTCACACTACACGCGGTGTTCCTCACCATTTGGCTCAAGAAGCTTCATGCTACACATGGCATTCCTCACTTACTTGAGAGTCACCATCCGTCGTGCACATTATAATAATTATAAGTTCATATTACCTTAGGCCCAAGAGCTTCACACAACACCTGGTGTTCTTTGTCTCTTGGCTCAAGGGACTTCACACAACACTTGGTGTTCTTCATCCACTTGAGGGTCACCTAGGTTCAATTTCTGCCCTTCCTTAACTTAACCCCATACTCATAGGATGAAAAGTGATTAAGGATGAGGCTTGAACACCCCTTTTCAAGTATATCATAGATTCATGAATTATAAATTGTTATTTGTTATGACTATCTTGTGATCCTTCCTTGAATCACAAGATGATACCATTGTCTTGTTCCTCCTTGGGAACCTCATTATATCATCCATTAATAGCCTTATACTTGGCATTATACTCTAATTCATTTTCATGACCATTCATGTGTCAAAATATACTTATTATATTCACATTTCATGATTATTCATACAACAATGATAGCATTTACCTTTACTCATGATCATCTAATATGACCTTTATTACCCTTACTATTTAACTTATATATATTTGTGATCATCACAATCAAGTATTATCATTCAATTATTCTAATTCGGCTTAGTGTATTATACTAGCTCCCTAAGGACATTCATTTGATATTCTTATTCTGTTCTTTATACTTAGGACGTTATGCATTCAATCTATTGATATAATCAACTAAGACAAATTGTAATGAAGTATAAATCATCCATACCTTGTAATCTGTTGATCACGTCTTTGTCACGTTCGCTATAGGATGGTTGGCTCAATGCAAGTCTAATGGCTGGTCTTTGATGTTTTCTCCCTGATTGCTGATTGCTAAGAGCAATATTTTATATAGCTGCTAACTTCTATTATTATTGTTATCTGATTGAGAGATATTCAATGATCTGGAATGTGAGTAAAATAATTCGATGCTATGAGGATGAATTGTTGGTGGCTGAGAATGCTAATTTGATTTTCTGAATAAAAGGAATGTTGAATGCTATATAGAATCTTTGTAATTGTAACTTCCTCTTAAATTCCAATTCGTATTTTTGGATAGAACCCTTTTAATTGAATCATGTTTGATGCCTTTGATCAAGGCTCATGATCCCTTTTATAGTTTTTGATCAATTGCATTTCATGGGTAGTCGCATTCTTTGGTAGACGTCTTTGTTATTAACACTTGAATCTTATCTTAATTGACACCTCTTAATCCAATTCGTTGTCTGACTTATTAACCATAATCATCGTTTGTTTCTTAAACTAAATATTTTGTCTTCCTCTATAAGATCGATGCCTCTGATTTCTTGGCACTTGTTAATTATTGTTCATCGTTGCTTTGTTTATGTAGTTGATCTCTTTCTAACTGGTCTGTGCTACTTATATTTACCTTGACATATATATATCGGGATCAGTCATATGGATTGGATGCATTCTTTGTAAACTCTTGTCTTCATTCTAGATCGAGTGTATGAGGGATATGACATGATCAAACTTCCTATAGATCTATGATTAGAGGATTGTTGTACTTGACTGCTTCTAGACCTGATATCATGCACGCAGTATGTGTGGTTTCCAGATATCAAGCCAATCCCAAGCAAACACATGAAAAGGTAGTGAAAAGAATATCCAGATACTTGAAGGGAACTCTAGATAATGGCTTATGGTATCCAAAAGGTAAAGACTTTGATTTGCGTGCCTATACTGATGTTGATCAGGTTGGTTGTGTTGATGATAGACGAAGTACAAGTGGCGGTGCTTTCTTTTTAGGAAGCAGATTGATTTCATGGCAGAGAAAGAAGCAAGACTCAGTGTCATTATCAACTGCAGAGACTGAGTATATTGCAACAACATCCTGATGTACACAAGTACTATGGATGAAGCAAACCCTAAAGGATATCAAGGTATTGTATGATGTGCCTATTCCCATTTTGTGTGACAATACAAGTGCTATCAATATTTCTAAGAATCATGTGATGCATTCTAGAACCAAGCATATAGCAATCAGGTATCACTTTTTGAGAGAGAAGGTTGCAGATAAGGAAGTAAAGTTGGAATATGTTCCAACAAAGGATCAGATTGTAGATATTTTCACAAAGGCTCTTGCAAAGGACAATTTTGAGGATCTCGGCAGAGGTTAGGGGTAATTGCCCCTCCTTGCTAGATGCATAATGGTGCATGATGCAGAGGTAAACGCAACAGGAGCTTACAAATGGGAAGGAGGAGTCATTAACACAACCAGCATGTTAAAATCCTATCGGCTTATCATCATCATCATATTACTTGCTAACACAGACAGCATCATCATATTTCAAAGAGGCATGAAATATCCTCCTGCTGACTACTGTTCACTTCCTCCGCCTTTCGCCTTTCGCCTGTCAACAGCATCATGATATTCGGCAAGCGCAAACATCCTCCTGATGTTCACTGTTCATATTACCGCCAACCTCTACCTTCATCATCATGATGTTCAGCATCACCTTCATCAGCAGGATATAAAATATCCGGTTCCTCCAATATATCCTGATGACGACAACTTCAAGCACCTTTCCTTCGATGCTTACGTCACCCTGGTATTCGACTACTCAAACAACAGCATCAGGTTATGACTTATCCGGTCATATTGAAACATCCTGATGATGTTACCCAAACTTTATGCCGATGACTTACGCCGATGCCAAAACACTTAGCGACAGCAGGATAAACTTGCATAGGGTGATATTCGCAATATCCTGATAACGATGACGTCACATGCACCTGATGATGATGTCAATGCACCTGATGATGATGTCAATGCACCGGATGATGATGTCATCCAGATATAAGATCCTTATATCCTCCGCAGCATGATAATGAAATATCGGGTTATCTTTTCAATATCCTGATGATGACCTTTCCGGTCCTTAGCCAAAAAGTGAACTTTCACTCCTGCATACGATAGCGATATGTGGATGATGGGCACACACGAAAGATGATCCAGATGACGATATACACACTGAGTATATATCCGACCTATATCATCCTGATGCACTTGAAACATACAATCTTCATCAGCTTCATAACCCGATCCGGATAGCGATATACTCACAGATGACGATGCGATTCACTCCGACTGGAAAAGCACATGCAGATCCCTGTATATCTGTCAGCTGCATGTAAACTCACAGAACCGCACAATTTCACAAAGAAAACATGATGATCGGGCCGAATCACCTTCAGATCAAAACTTAACAGTTTATCTTCCTAAACCCTAGCACATGAGGATGCTAGGTTGATTCATAGCATGCTACCAGCTGATCTCCCACACAATGAAATGCATAAACAGAAAACTAAAATACAACCTAAACTATCATACATGACCATTCCACCGATTCACAGAATCAACCGGTGGAAGGGTTGAAAGAATCCATCAACTTGTAATCAGAACGGAAATCAAAACATAAACAACTGATAAACCAGATCATGCAATTAATGAGATCTTATTCAGATGAAACACAAATGTCCTGTTTTTACAACAATGTTTCACAATGTCTGGACTGATCTCTGGATTTCACTCAATCACCAGTACAACATAACACAACTACTACTCTCTACTTGACATGATATCAAACCCTAACTGATCTGAGTTATTTATAGCAATATCCTACGAGTACTACCAACTCGATTCCCAGTGGTTGGGAGCTTCCAAACGGCTGGGAGAGGACAGCTCAGACTACCTGATCACGAACTCTAACTGCCTGCACACTCTCCTAGGCTGATCTAATACATATGCATTGGTCCAATGGACCTTATTACATTATGAAGTCAAACATGCTAATAATAGACTAATGTCCTGTCATGCGAACAATGAACCTATATCCTGTCTTGTAGGGGTGCTCCTGCACCATACTCCCCAGAAGAAGAAATCTCAAGTCCACTTGAGATGAGAGTATGAAGATCTGCACCATGTTTCTGGATCTGCTCTTCAGTCATCCATACTGCTTCATAATTCGGTTTTCCCTTCCAAGAGACGAGATACTCCAAGTACTGTTTGTTTCGGGTCTGTTTGACCACTCTGGTGTCCAAAACCTTCTGCAACTGTGGAGGATCATGCTTGGGAATGTCATCATTGACTGTATCCGGTAGGAGTTCCTGATCTGCATCTGGATAAGACTTGTATGGAGTTAAATCACATACATTGAATATAGGGGACAAACCAAGATCAGGTGGGAGTTGTATCTCATAAGCATTCTGTCCATACTTGTGCAAGATCTGACATGGTCCAACTTTTCTCTGCATGAGTTTAGTATATTTTCCCTTAGGAAGTCTGTCCTTCTTCAAATGAACCCATACCAAATCTCCAAAATCAAACTGAACATCCTTCTTCTTTTTATCAGCATATTCCTTATACTTCAAGGTGGTTTGTTGCAGTTGGGTCTTGACTTGATCATGAACCTCTTTGATGGCTTCTGCAAAAGCTTCTCCTTCTGCACTAACAGGGTCTACTGTAGGTAGATCTCTCAATTCTAAAATTCCTCTTGGATGCATACCATAAACTATCTGAAAAGGTGATTTCCCTGTGCTCCTATTGACAGTATCATTATAGGAAAATTCAGCTTGAGATAGAATAGTATCCCACTTTTCTCCATGTTGTTTTGTCAAACATCTAAGCAAATTTCCTAAGGAACGGTTCACTACTTCAGTCTGTCCATCCGTTTGAGGATGATATGCAGAGGAAAAAGACAAATTTGTTCCAAGTTTCTTCCAAAGAGTTCTCCAGAAGTGACCAATAAACTTCACATCCCTATCTGACACTATGCTCAATGGCAATCCATGGATTCTGACAATCTCCCTGAAAAATAAATCTGCAATGTATGAAGCATCAGCAGTGGTTTTGCATGGCAAGAAATGTGCCATTTTGCTGAATCTATCCACTACAACAAAAACACTGTCAAACCCTTTCCTTGTCCTTGGTAAACCCAAGACAAAATCCATACTTATGCTTTCCCATGGTCTGGAAGGAATAGGTAAGGGCTGATATAAAACTGCATTAGTCGACCTGCCTTTAGCTTTCTGACATATCACACATGTCTCTACAAACTTTCTGACATCTGATTGTAACTTAGGAAAAAAGTAATGTCGTCGGACAAGATCAAGAGTCTTATCTAGACCAAAATGACCTGCCATAGCTCCACAATGTTTCTCCTTAATGATGTTTAACCTCATAGAACACCTTGGAATACATAACTGTCCACCTTTGAACAACAATCCATCCTGAATCAAAAATTCAGAGAATTCAGCATGATATTTCTCTCCAAAAGAAGTACATACATGATATATCTTCCCAAAATCTTCATCAGTCTCATACATGGTCTTTAGTGAATCAATGCCAACACTTTCTAACTGAATCTGGTTGACTGTTAGAACTCTCCTGCTCAAAGCATCTGCAACTTTATTCTTGACTCCTTTCTTATGCTTCAATGTAAAAGTAAAAGCTTGTAAGGTTTCTACCCATTTCATGTGTCTGTGGTTCAGCTTTTCCTGGCTGTTTATGAAACTCAGAGCCTGGTTATCTGTGAATACTATGAATTCCTTTGGCATCAAGTAATGCCTCCATTTCTTGAGTGACTGGACTAAAACATACATTTCCAAATCATATGAGGAATACCTCTTTTTAGCATCATTGAGCTTCTCACTGAAAAATGCAACAGGTCTACCTTCTTGGCTGAGTACTGCTCCAATGGCCATGTGACTGGCATCACATTCCACCTGAAAGATTTTGTTAAAGTCTGGAAGTGCAAGGACTGGCTGCTATGCCACCTTCTTCTTCAATGTTTCAAAAGAATCATCTGCTCTTTGAGTCCAAACAAATCTGCACTTCTGTCCTCCTTTGATGGTATCAAGCATGGGTGCACAAATATGACTAAACCCTCTTATAAACTTCCTGTAGAAGGTTGCTAACCCATGGAAACTTCTGACATCATTCATAGTCTTTGGGGTTGGCCAAGACAATATGGCACTTACCTTCTCCTTATCCATTTGTAACTTTCCTTGTGAAATGACAAAACCCAAATATGTGATCTCCTCTTGCATGAACAAACACTTATCTAAATTTATCATCAGCTGCTCTTCATGTAACCTCTTAAGAACCAAATCTATGTGTCTGAGATGTTCTTCTTTTGTGTTGCTGAAAATCAGAATGTCATCTAGATATACTATGACAAACTTACCAATGAACTCTTTCAAAACCTCATTCATCAACCTCATAAAAGTACTAGGTGCATTAGATAAACCAAAAGGCATAACCTTCCATTCATATAACCCTTCATTAGTTTTGAATGCTGTTTTCCATTCATCTCCTGGCCTAATCCTGATCTGATGATATCCACTCTTCAAATCTATTTTTGTAAAATACTTAGCACCTCCCAAACAGTCAAGTAAATCCTCTATCCTAGGGATTGGAAACCTATACCTGATTGTGATCTTGTTAATAGCTCTGGAATCTGTGCAAAGCCTCCAAGTACCTTCCTTCTTTGGTGCTAGTACAGCTGGTACTGCACATGGACTTAAACTTTTCCCAATCAGACCTGAATCCAATAATTCTTCAATTTGTCTGGCTACTTCTGCATTCTGTTCTGGAGTTAGCTTATAGGCTGCTTTATTTGGAATTGTTGACCCTGGAATTAAGTCTATGCAGTGACTAATATCCCGGACAGGTGGTAGGGATCTTGGCATTCCCTCTGAGATGATACCTTTGTACTTATCCAATAGCTCTTGGATAGTTGGGTCTATAAACCTTTGCTTCTTCTCTTCCTTGACTTCTTGCTGCTGTTCTTTATTCACCCTCATACATGGAATTAGGGCATATGCAACTGCACCTTCTGCTGCTACTTCTTTCATGAACTGTTTACCTTCCATCAGCATTACCTTCACCTCTTTTCCTTTAGATTTCTCCTCCTTCTCTGTTAATGGTAGTAACTTTATATCCTTACCATCTTTAGTGATTGTATAGATGTTTCTAACACCATCATGTTGTGCCTTCAAATCATACTGCCATGGTCTACCAAATAAAAGATTGCAAGCATCCATCGTGGTAATATCAAACAACAACTTATCCTTATATGCTCCAATCTGAAATTCTACCCAAGCCTGTTCTTCTACAGTTGTCTACTGACCTTGGGTAAGCCATGAGACTTTATATGGGGATGGGTGAGGCAATCTCCTAAGCTTAAGCTTTGTCACCATTTCTTCAGACACAAAATTTTCAGTAGAACCAGAATCAATCAAAACTTTACATGCCTTACCTCTTGCTTTGCAAATAGTCCTGAAAAGAGACTTTCTCTGAGGGGATTCTTTGTCAGGTACCTTCATGGTAGTCATTGTTCTTCTCATCATTAGAGACTCTCCACTTTCTGGGTATCCAAAATTATCAGGAGCATTCACACTCTGAAAAGCATTAGAGCCTGTCATACTTTGATTATCAGGTTCTTGGATCAGATTTGTTCTCCTTTCTCTTGTTGAGCTTGTGGCCTTTTCTGGACATCTGCTGGCTATATGGCCTTCTTTGTTACAGTTATAACATCTGATGGATCCTCTGCCCTGGGATCTTCCTCTGAAAGGTCTTCTACCCCTAAAGTTTCCTTGCTGACTATAGTTTTCCCCCTGGTTCTGACTATTGTTTCCCTTACTATTGTCATGACTGGATTCTCCTTGATATCCATGTCCATGTCCTCTACCTCTAAAAGGACCTCTTCCACCCCTTTGTTGTCTTCCTCTTCCTCTATTGTGTTGTTCTTATTTTCTCTTTAACTTCTCTTCCACTTTCAATGCCAACTGAAAGCATTTCTGAACTGTATCAGGATTATGCAGACTTAAATCTTCCTGAATGTTGAACCTCAATCCATTAAGGTATCTGGCTACCTTCTCTTCTTCACTTTCCTTTACCTTTGTTTTCATACAAAGTTTCATGAATTCTTCTGTATATGAGCTGACATCTAGCTCCTTCTGCTTCAGGTTTTGCTTCCTCTTGTGTAATTGGATATTGTAATCCAATGGGACATAAGCTTCCTTTACTAATGCCATCATCTTCTTCCATGTAGCGACTCTACGCTTTCCTTCCTGTACTCTATCATCTTGGACGAAATTCCACCATGTTAAGGCAGCTTCTTTCATTTTTGACTGGGCTATTTTCACCCTCTGTTGTTCTGGTATCTCCTCTGTTTCAAAGAAATTGTTCAAGGAGTCTATCCACTCCATCACTGAATCAGGTTCCATCTTTCCTGTAAACACTGGCAAATCCAGTTTCACATCCATGGTTCTCCTCTCCATGGCCTTGAGGGCGTTCAACAGTGGTCTCTGGTCTGCAGGAATGACCTCCTCGTTCCAACTAGGGATCTCTTCTTCTTCCCTATCTTCTTCTCTACCAGAACCTACTCTGTTCCTCAACTTCGCTAACTCATCCTTCAATTCCTGATTCTGAGCCTTCACGGCCTTGCTCTCTGCAATCTGTTTCTTCACCAGAACTGCCAACTCAACGTTGGTCATCCTTGCCGGAACCTCAGATGTTCCTTCGTCACCTGACATCCTGCTATATCCTTATCTTTTCCAGAAGATCCTTCCTTTGCTCTGATACCACTATGATGCAAAGGTAAACGCAACGGGAGCTTACAAATGGGAAGGAGGAGTCATTAACACAACCAGCATGTTAAAATCCTATCGGCTTATCATCATCATCATATTACTTGCTAACACAGACAGCATCATCATATTTCAAAGAGGCATGAAATATCCTCCTGCTGACTACTGTTCACTTCCTCCGCCTTTCGCCTTTCGCCTGTCAGCAGCATCATGATATTCGGCAAGCGCAAACATCCTCCTAATGTTCACTGTTCATATTACCGCCAACCTCTACCTTCATCATCATGATGTTCAGCATCACCTTCATCAGCAGGATATAAAATATCCGGTTCCTCCAATATATCCTGATGACGACAACTTCAAGCACCTTTCCTTCGATGCTTACGTCACCCCGATATTCGACTACTCAAACAACAGCATCAGGATATGACTTATCCGGTCATATTGAAACATCCTGATGATGTTACCCAAACTTTATGCCGATGACTTACGCCAATGCCAAAACACTTAGCGACAGCAGGATAAACTTGCATAGGGTGATATTCGCAATATCCTGATGACGATGACGTCACATGCACCTGATGATGATGTCAATGCACCTGATGATGATGTCAATGCACCGGATGATGATGTCATCCAGATATAAGATCCTTATATCCTCCGCAGCATGATAATGAAATATCGGGTGATCTTTTCAATATCCTGATGATGACCTTTCCGGTCCTTAGCCAAAAAGTGAACTTTCACTCCTGCATACGATAGCGATATGCGGATGATGGGCACACACGAAAGATGATCCAGATGACGATATACACACTGAGTATATATCCGACCTATATCATCCTGATGCACTTGAAACATACAATCTTCATCAGCTTCATAACTCGATCCGGATAGCGATATACTCACAGATGACGATGCGATTCACTCCGACTGGAAAAGCACATGCAGATCCCTGTATATCCGTCAGCTGCATGTAAACTCACAGAACCGCACAATTTCACAAAGAAAACATGATGATCGGGCTGAATCACCTTCAGATCAAAACTTAACAGTTTATCTTCCTAAACCCTAGCGCATGAGGATGCTAGGTTGATTCATAGCATGCTACTAGCTGATCTCCCACACAATGAAATGCATAAACAGAAAACTAAAATACAACCTAAACTATCATACATGACCATTCCACCGATTCACAGAACCAACCGGTGGAAGGGTTGAAAGAATCCATCAACTTGTAATCAGAACGGAAATCAAAACATAAACAACTGATAAACCAGATAATGCAATTGATGAGATCTTATTCAGATGAAACACAAATGTCCTGTTTTTACAACAATGTTTCACAATGTCTGGACTGATCTCTGGATTTCACTCAATCACCAGTACAACATAACACAACTACTACTCTCTACTTGACATGATATCAAACCCTAACTGATCTGAGTTATTTATAGCAATATCCTACGAGTACTACCAACTCGATTCCCAGCGGCTGGGAGCTTCCAAACGGCTGGGAGAGGACAGCTCAGACTACCTGATCACGAACTCTAACTACCTACACACTCTCCTAGGCTGATCTAATACATATGCATTGGTCCAATGGACCTTATTACATTATGAAGTCAAACATGCTAATAATAGACTAATGTCCTATCATGCGGACAATGAACCTATATCCTGTCTTGTAGGGGTGCTCCTGCACCAGTGCATCTGTCTAGGGGGAGTGGTTCTTGTTATATCTTTTTCCTGGATTGATGGTGGCTACCTCTCAGGGGGAGCAGGTAGTGGTTGTTGATGATAGGGGCAGTCTGTTTGTTGCAAGAAGTTATGCCCTAATATAGAAGAAGTTACCCTTTGTCCTTCATGTCAAAGGGGGAGAATGTGCAGGAATGTGTTGCCATCAATGCCAAAGGGGGAGATTGTTGGCATTTGGTTGTCTTTGATGTCAACATTGTCATGGATGTGTTATGGTGTTCATGGTTGGATGTCATGCTCCTAAATTAGGTATGTGTTTCCATTAATACCAAAGGGGGAAATTGTTGGCATTTGGTTATCATTGATGTCAACACTATCATGGATGTGTGATGGTGTTCATGGTTGGATGTCATGCTCCTAAATTAGGTATGTGTTGCCATCAATGCCAAAGTGGGAGATTGTTGGCATTTGGTTGTCATTGATGTCAACACTGTCATGGATGTGTGATGGTGTTCATGGTTGGATATCATGCTCCTAAAGAAGATATATTAAGATGGGAATTAGAAGTTCATGGTTGTATGTCATGTCCTATCTAGTAGAGAAGATACAGTTCATAGTTGGATGTCATGTCCTATACATCAGAGAAGATACAGTTCATGGTTGGATGTCATGTTCTCATGATGAAACATTAAGATGGGAATTAGAAGCACTAAGATGAATGATGATATATTAAGCTATGATGAGGATGAAAATATGTTGTTGATGGCCTATGGCATGTTGATTGATCCTTCTTGTTGTTCTCAAGGATGTATATGTTGTTATATGAAGGTTTCGGCCTCTGGAAGTTGGTGAAAGTTTCTGTTACAGGAAGACTGTTTTGAAGACTATATGGGAGATTGCTCCACATTTTCATTCCTTTGATGTTTTTCCTCTGTAGATTGGAAGATAGCTTCATATAGTGTCAAAGTATGTATGTTCCAAGTTTCATGGTGTTTGGATTATTGGAAGGGTGTTTTGCAGTTGACAGTTTGAAGATAGTGTTAGTTCTAAAGAAGACATTTACTGTGTGGCAATGTTTGGCTCTGCATTCCTCCACATTTGAAGATGATGTCTTGTGGTTCGGAAGTTAATCTTAGTATCTTGTGAAGGTGCTCTCTAAAGTTTCAAGTCTGTACACCCTCCGCAGTGAAAGTTATGAACGACAGAGTTCTAGTCTGTGTTTTGACATAATCAAGTAATGATAAAGACTATTTGGGATACTTCGCATTTCTCCGCAATGATAAATAGGGCTATGTGGTTTTGAGGATATGTTCATAGAAAGGTATGAGTGCATCCATATAAGTTTCAGGTGTTTTGGAGGTCCGCAAGCTTAGTCTCTCAATGACAATGGGTTACAGTGTGTTCCGAATGGCTGTTTGATCTCAGTGTGCATGTTTTAAGGTATGCGACACAATGTATTTTCTATGCGCAGTTAGAGGTGTATATGAAGGAATTGTATGAGTCGTAAAGACTCATCTAGAAGAATTTCATGAAGATCTTTTATGTTTCCAGTACCACACAAGGTTTCTCAAGTGGTGGTGATCGTTATACTTCAAATTCCATGTCTTCCTACTTAAGGCCATCTTATTTCAAATGAGTGATGTGTGCAGAGGTGATTCCTTGATGAATGATGCTATGAATGATGTTTAGGACCAGACTAAACATGTATTGTGATCCGCAAGGCATTTGTTTTCTCCTGGAGTAGCGTGTAGTTCATGGTATGGCTTACCCTATGCATGTTTCATGTGTTGTGATCACTAGCTGACTTGTAAAATGTAATATTCTTATTGTATTAGCTGACTTGTAATGTAATCAATGAAATGTCATGTATATATTGTAAACCTAGTTGATCTAGGTGAGGTATGATTGTGAAAATGAAAATATGAAAGTGTGAAGAGCAGAATATGAACATCATATGCATTGTGATGTCTGACTGAAGGAGAAAGAGAAAATGTGTTAGAAACTGTCCTGATTCATCTTGAAGATGTTTTTCTGACAAGAGGGAAATGAAGAGTGTGCCTAATTGATTCAATCATCAGAAGAAGTAGAATTGAAATCATCAAAGGTGTGAGCTTCATTGTTAGTTTTTAGGAAGTAGAAGGACTATCATACTGTAATCTTTTCTGAGTTTGTTCTCAATTCAAGGAGTAGTTGCTTCCTTGGGAATGACCCTAAAACAAAGTCTTTAGGGAGTTGTATCTTCCTTAGGAGTGACCCTAAATCAAAGTTTTCAGGGAGTAGTAGCTTCCTTGGGTTGTAGCCCTAAAACAAAGTTGTAATTTTGAGCTTCATATATTGTGATTTAATCCTCACCGTGGTTTTTCCCTTCTTGGGTTTTCCACGTTTATCTGGTGTTATGTGTTGATGTGTATTGTGTTAATATTTCATGTTTATATTGATATTGTAATGCTTAAGTTTTAATCTGCTTCGAAGGACTTGAAGTTTAATTGGATACCGATTCACCCCCCTCTCAGTATCCTGGTGTGTTCAACATAATGAATACATTTTTATACTTCATGGCATGGTTGAAGAGGTTTTGGAATGCAAGAAAAATGCTTGGAAGTTGAAGAATGTGCAAGGTGGTATGGGACATCTCTATGCAAGCTTTTGTGGACGAGAAAATAATGAAAACCAAGTATTTTTGGCTATGTGGTGAATGTATCGATTACAATAGGTGGCAAAATCAAAATTGTTACAATAATTTTGAAAATGCTACAATGATTTTGAAATTATTTGTCTATATAAAATAATGAAATTAATTTGTGTTGAGAAACACGACCCGTGACATTCCAATTTCTAATTTTCTCTTCAATTTTTGAATATTTTCAACTTGTGCTTTATAACATTATATGTTCATTGTAAACATGTATCTTTGATGCATTTTATGCATGATAGAGGGCTACTATATAGGGGTTATTAGACAATAGTTTTGATTCCTAGTGAATGTTGTAAAGAGCAAAATCAAGGGAGGTGTTCTAAGATATTTTAATGGTCATTTGGATTGATACTAGAGTGGATCAAGCTCCTAAATCAATTCCACGAGGCTTAGACCCATTATAATTTGCATTTGGATTACTTTTAAGTGAGATTAAGCTCACAATTTGCTAGAGTTTTCACCCAAAGTGGGTTTCTCCAAGGCATATTATTTTCATACTTCTTTGGTGTTGTTCTCTCTAATTTTCTTACATTTTCTTGTTCATTAATACTTGATTAAAAATGGTTTTATTGCTCTCTAAATTTAAAATATGTTGTTGATAATTATCGTATAAAATATCCATTATAGTTTATAAATCAAGATATATTAGAGCTTAATTTCTTTCCTCATGGAAATGCTTATTCTAAGTGTTATATATGTTCATAACCACAACAAGGTTTAGTGGAAAAGACATTTTACCTTTGCAAAGAGTGAATCTTGTAGGTGGAGAAGACAATTGAGAAGTATGGAAGGTGAAGGAGAATATTTAGAAGCAAATGCAAGGTTCTTCAAGATGGAAAATGCCAAAGCAAGACTTTCTCAATCAATAGAAACTATTGGGTCCCAAAATTGTAGTTCCATAATCCTAGAATATCAATCTGTCTTCAAGGCTAGGGGTTTTTCTTCATGAAGATAGAATAGTAACTCATCAACAAAACATAGATGATTAAAGGCCAATTTCTGAGAGTGGGTATCCTCTTCTTCATTTTGGGCTCAGGTAAAACCAAGAGGGTGCTCCTAGAGGTATCCTCAATAGAGCTTCTAATAGAGCATGATAAGCAAAGCTAAACCGACTACAACCATACCCAATGTATGCTTGACCCCAATATTTGTCATTAGGCCAAAGACTAACTAGCTACATGTAAAACCTAACCTTAAGTTGATAATAGCATCATTGCACATGTGCAAGATGAGTGCATACATAACTTGATTCTCCAAGATAATGACTATTACAATTCACCTTAAATATTCCTTAGGTTATATCATTGAATCATGAAAAGCATGTAAAACTTTAACCTACCTTTAAACTATTGAAGGTGATAGATATTCAAATTATAAGTGTGTTTGATCATTGACCTCCAAGATTGATGCCTATTCTAATGGGTAGCAAATTACCAAATTGCAAGAGAGAGAAAACACAACTAAAATTAGATTTGTGAACACACAAAAATAAGAGATATTATGTCATATAATCGAGCATACTTAGTAATCCATAATGATGCTACAAAAATCCACATGGAACAAAGGAATAGCCACAACAAAAATTTTGCAATGATTTAAAATTTTGTCATATTTATCAAACCCCTATTGCATTCATGCCAGAAAATGTGGCAAGAGGAAACCCTCAACTAGGTTTGAAGATTCCCATGAAAATTTACAATCTGCCATGGAGACATTCAGCTATAAGCAAGATTACTATGTGAAACCCTTTATGTGGTTTACAAAGATGTGTTCCCTAACTTACAAATTGGACTTGCATAAATTGAAACCCTAGATAACTCTTTTACACTTACAATCCTTTGAAGGAACAAAAATGATCAACCTTTTTTACTTATTGCATCCCTATATTTATAGTGTTTTGATTACATGCAAACTACCAACCCATCAGGGGTTGTAGGATTCTTCTGCTAGTTAAGGAATTTAATGCACCAACACATCCTTCTATAAAAAATCATCCTTGGATCTAGTGCTAAGTGTTATCCTCAAAATTAGTTGCGCTCGATTTTGTAGGATGACCCCTACGAAACTTGTCTGTTTCATAGCGTACAACTCTAAGCATGCAAATCAAGGCAAATTCATTTGCTCTTGTGCATGGTTTCCTAGCTCTGAAAAATCTCTCCATTTCCCCCTCGTTTCGGTGTCTCGAAGTTTGCATCATTAGGTTAAATTGAAAATAAATCAAACATTTGTGTTTGATCTTTTTCGGGAGTTAGAGTGATTTCTTTACATGTAAGAGCAGTTAAAATTGTATACACTTAAAAATGGCTCCTGTCGAATTAAGTAAATATTTTAATATTTATTTTAATTCTTATTCTTCTATCAATTAAATAAATATTCTAATTTATTTAATTGGTTCATTATCCAAAAATTAAATAAAAATTAATTTATTTAATTAAATATCATAATTCTTCTAATGTCTCATATAATTAAATAATCATAAATTATTTAATTAATCCTAAATTCCTCTATCCCAAGGTCCTAATTTCATAAATCCACATCACCTTTCTACCTCACCATGTTGCACATGTCCTATTTATCCTCCAATCAAATTAGTTAACTCATCAATCAAATTAGTTAACTAATTAATCAATTGAGTTCACTGATCAATCAATTCAGTCAACTCCCTAATCAGCCCAATCATCTAATCAATCAATCCATTTAACTGGTCAGTCTATTCAATTAACTCTCCAACCAGATCTGTTAACTCCCATAACTCATGAAAGGAGCTTGGACACTTGTCCTCTTCTAATTTGTGCACATTCCCTCAAGCTTTTTCAACCGCACATGTCACAGACAAATTCCTCCGGTCATGGATCTATTGACACTTGGACTTCGTCTCTCCTCAACCTATATAAACAAGGTTCTCACACCCATTTTGCATCACTCAAGATTTAGCAATCTTACTCTATAGAAATCCTACTAGTGTGCCTTTGGCAAAGTATCTCCATTGCATTTGCATAACCTCATTATCATCACAATCATCCAACCATGTCTCCATTATCCATCATCCATCTTCATTAGAATTGCATTGTTAGTTTAGTCTTCATTGCATTATCCATCTACAACCATTCTCCTATTGTCATCTTCAACAGCAAGTACAACTTCTGAGAGCTAAAATCTTACATAAGATCCATACGAGATAGGCAACAATGGAAGTTACGAGGTGAATTGATCTACGAAGGTAATATCTTTGTTTATTGTATTTGCATCAATTCCATTGAGTTATTGGATAGTAAGTAGTTTGATATTGTTGTTCAATTTTCCATAATATTTTTGGCCCCCACCATGGGGCCTTGCCCCATTTTTAACCTCAATTTGAGTTTTCTGTCAAGCTACTGTCATGACAGGTCGTTTTGGCGCATTCACTTTCCAATCCTGCGCATTCACAGCTTCCTACTGCGCATTCATCTTTCCATGCATCAACACCATCTTCTTGCGCATTCACAAAGTTTCGCTGCGCATCTAATGTTTCTGCGCATTCATTGAGCAGTCATGTGCATCCGCAACTTCTTTCTATGCATTCACTTTTTTACGCATGTATTGAATAGTCCTGCACATTCATAATCTCTTTCTACGCATATGTTTCTGACAGAAAAGTTGTATTGATTTTTGCAAAGATTTTTGTACTAACTCTTCTTGCAAGTGTAGGAGCTTTGTTTAGTCATTTAGATGCATTGTAAAATCATCTAGATTTAATTAGGGGAAAGTAATTGGATATCTTCATGCAAATCTTCACCTAGATCCAATTAGGAGGCAGTAAATTGTATTGTTGCATACAACTCGCACATAGTCCCAACCTAGGTGGATAAAACTGAACAAATTTTTCATTTTTCTATCTTGCACTACAAACTATCATTCATCTTAAATTGGGGAAAGTAATTTGTTTAATTCTTCAACAACAATCTTCACATAGACTTGTTTAGGAGGATAAAATTAATCATCTTTTTCAAGTTCTTGCTATCTTGTCAATGGAATGTGCTTGGTAGAGTAAAACACACCTAGTTTTTTTTGGTTTTTAACTCTAGGGGGATAAAGAGCCAGTGTCTACTGTGCTTGAAAATGATGATAGGACTATGCTCTCCCCTTCTTGGGTGACTAAAATGCCAAACTCATCATTTTATTCGTGTAACCTGGTGGTGTTCACCTAGGGTTAGGGTTTTGACTTCTAATTTGCAGGTTCCTGTGTGTTTTCCTTCAGACCCTCAGTGCCTTGGTTTAAGTTGTTCCCCGGCCCACATGCATTGTTTAATTGTTTTTCCTATCGCATTTGAGAATATTGTTAGATTCTGCGTATGCAAAGGCGAAATGTGTGTTGGCAAACTTGTGAAATCTCCCCGCGGACCCTTCGAAAATGATAAAAAATGAGTCAGATGCATTTCCGAATGCATATCGGGCTATAGTTTCCAGTTTCTAAATGTTTCTGACAGTGGCTGGGTGGGTCAAAATTGTGCCTATGCCACGGGATCTGCCAAGTGTCGAGCCCCTGTTTAAGCCGTGCTTTTGCTTTTGAATGATAACTTTAACGCGGAGTTTGCGACGTAGCAGAAGTTGTTTCTCTTTTGTTTCTAAGTTACTTGTTGCGGAGGGCGCCACGTGTCAGCAGCGTAAGCGGCCCCTTAATGTTTCAACTCGAGTGCGGATGGCACCATGTGTCGGCTTCCGCCAAAGTTTCAACGCAGTTTCAATACATGTTTCAAGAGTGCCGCGGAAGGCACCACGTGGAGGCACCTGAGGGACACATAAAAGGTAACTAAAAGCCCGCGGACTATGCCAAGTGGCGGCCTTTGCTGATGTTTCAAAAGACCCTAAATGTTTATGAAAGGGGCGCGGAAAGCGCCAAGTGTCATACAGCAGGGGCATTCTCTATATGTTGCAACGGGCGCGCAGAATGCACCATCTGTCCCTTGAGGTTGCTGCGGAAGCTGACAAGTGTCAGCTTCCGCGTTTGTTTCTTTCTGTTGCAATGGTCAGTGAAGCTGGAGGTGGGATCCTTCATTAAAATATCAAGATGCACGGAAGGCGCCAAGTGTCAGCCTCCGCTGGAGTGTTTCGAGGAGGATCTTTGAGTTTCAAGAGACCGCGGAAGGCGCCACATGGCGGCTTTCGCGGGAGGTTGTAGGTCCCGGCACTTTTGTGTCTCAAAGTTTCCAATGCCACAGGTCGCAACAAGTGTCACCTGCGGAGGCCACTTCAGTATGGAGACACAGTTTAACAAGGCTTCGCGGAACCTGCCAGGTGTCAGCTTCTGCTGGATTTTCATGGAAGGGTCTCTAATGTTTCATGGATATCGCGAATGCTGCCAAGTGTCGCATCCCGCGTGAGGTTCTGACAAAGGCTCTCAGCAGGCAAAATGAAGGAGCGATGAGTCACAGCAATAGAAATTTCAAGTGTCTACGTGGCACAGTATCATTGGCTGGTGACTTTTCAATGTTTTTGGGGTCATTGATCTCTGCGGCTGGGTTTTTGATCGACGACCACATTTTGAACCTGCAGCGAGGGTTTTTTCCCGAGTATCTGCAACTATTTTTGGGCAGGAGAAACACCAGAGGCGCGCCATTGCTACATTCTAGGGGCTGCTGGTTGGTGAAACATTAATGGTAGTTTCGTGCAGGCAAGCATGGGTCAAGTTGATGGGTTAGCTACTAGTTTTATGAGGATTGTCCCTGGGCGGTGGCGCAAGGCTCGAGATCACTTCCTGTCCCTCTTCCTCGTCCCTCAGCTGCTTTCAATTTTTGAGCGCCATTTTTCTCATGAATGTATCTGGCGATTTTTGAGTCAACCATGTAATTAATGCTTAGTGCACCTTCCTCGCTGTATATAAGGGACTGTGTGACTCATTTTTAAGGTTGTTGAAAGTTAGACATTTTCTGGCTCTGTAATACAATACAACTGACTTGGTTGCTCCGTGCAGTGGATTTTGTGAGTCTATGAGTCTCATGTCTTATGTTTTGTGCATAAATTCATTGGTTTCATGCTGATTTAGATGAGTAATGCTATATTGCATGTGTTTTGTTGTCTGTCTCCTGTATTGAATATGCTTTCCTTTTGAATCTGGATATCTAAGGGGTGTCTTGGGTTCTAGGATATAGGTTTACTATATTGAATGCTTGATCTCTTAACTTCTGTTCAAGGGATAGATTAAACTATTTTCAGGTTAAGTATTGAGGAAAGTATATTGCAGTAAGGATATCATAAGTAGAGATGTATAAACACTCTGTTCTGGGATATATTTGTAAGGCAAATATGATGAAATCCCCTTGAAATCTAGTCTTGTTATGTTTATGCTGAACATTTGCATGTGTATGTCTACTGACTCTAAGCCCTGGATAGGCACCAATCTAGCTTTGTGTTGAGGTTATACACCAGTTCCAGCTCTGCATCCAAACACAACATCAAAATCAAACTCCAAAAACAACCATTAGGATAGTAGAATTAGTTTTAGGATCCCAAGTCCTCTGTCTACAACTAAAAATAGGCCCAAAGCTAGCCCCTTTGTTCTTATCTTGCAGTTTTGGTCTACTTACAGGAGGACTTATCTGCTTCATGTCAGCATCCCAGCCTTTGTATGCATATTCTCATGGATGTTGAGTAGGGAATACCCCCCTAGGTTTTGCAGAGCCTGAAGAAGAAGAGGAGATAAAAATAGAGTCTATCTCCTATACTGTTGGTCCCTGGCCCAGAGATCCTATTGATCATTGATGGCTACCTTGTAGGGAAATTTGGGAGTAAGCATCCAGTGTGGGAAAAAACCAACAGATTTTGGTGACTCTACTGGGGAGTGTGCAGTGAAAGAACCCTAATTTAAGATAAACCAATTCCTAGTTATAGGTGGCGACTCTGAACCAATCTCCCAACTGGTAAAGTAAAAATTTGTATGCAAGGGAGAAGATCCCAGCGTAATACTCTATTTGAAGAGTTACCCATAAAAATGATGTATAGAAAAAAGGGGACTGTAGTCAAGATGGTTCTCCTAGCCCCAAGAAAAATGATTTTATTCAGGATAATCCAGGATCCTCAGAGAAGATAGTACCTTATTTTTCAAACACTGAGGCTGAAATCCAGAATGTGTATGAAAGATAGCAAGGTAATGGTTTGAGAATAAGGTTAGAGGTGTTTCAGGAACGTCCTTTTCATGATTCTCCTGACAGATTTGAAGAGGCTGAATCCCTAAGGGATGATGATAATGATGATCAGAATATGGTAAAACCATCCTCTTCTATGCCTAGAGAGGAAGAACTAGCTGATGAAATTAGGAGCTTAAGGGCTGAGTTAGAATATCTGCAAGCAGTAAAAATCAGATATGATATGAGATAGAAAGTGCAGGCTTTGAGAGTTGCTCAAAATGATTCAATTCCTACCCTTGAGAATACAAATATGTAGAGAAATCAATAAAGAAATGAAGTCCAAAATTAGCACAATGATCAAAGACACAATGCAAATAACATCAAAGCTCCATTAAATAATGTGAGATATCAAAATGTAAATAGAAACGCAAATCTTAATCAGTTTGAAAGGCACCCAATGCGGTTGGATAGGTTCAGACAGCTTGTTTTTTATGGCATTCCTAGTTATCCAAACCCTGTTGACAAACATGTGAGGCTGCAAGTGCCTAAATTTTCAGGAAATAATACTGTCTCAGGAGAAAACCATTTAAAAGCTTTTCAGAATACCATGGACAACTTTGAGGTTGAGCATGAGGATGTTTTCATGAAATCATTTATGCAATCCTTAGTTGATGAAGCCAAGGAATGGTATAAAGGTCTACCTGATAGAAGCATTTCATCATGGGACGATTTCAAAAGGATGTTTAAGGAGCAATATGGTGACAAAACTGACCCTAACTTTTTTGTAAATGAGTTCACTAGTATCACTAAAGGGTCAAATGAACAGGTTGCTGATTTCAATGCTAGATTCATGAAGGTATTGAACAAATTGCCACAAGACTTGAGGCCTAATGAACTTATGTGCATAGTGTTGTACATAAATGCTTTTGATGCCAAGACAGCTTATGGATTAAGAGACAAGGGTCCTCACAGCCTCAGAGATGCCTTCAAAGTTGCAACAAATATTGAAAATAACAGAAAGGCATCTAGTAAAACAAACAGAAGGGATGATGTGAAAATCCTGCAAAATCCAAATATTAAGTCTCAAACTGTTCAAGGCAATGCATCTACTTCTGAGGATAAGTTAGACAGATTGACAACTATTGTCAAGGACCTAGGTTATAGAATGGCTAAAAATGAAAAGGGAATAGGTCCTGACAGATAGGCTTACCCAAGGCGAGAAAGAAGACCATCATTACATGACATGCCATATCATACCAATTGGCATAATGGTAAGCCTATCCTTCCACACAACAATACAAATCAAAGAGCTCAAAACTCAAAAGAAACACCTGATCCTTTGAAGAAGGCTGTTAATATTGTTAATGACACCCCGTGGTGTATAATATGCCAGATGCCTCATTCACAGTCACAATGTATGATTGCTCAGTCTTTATATAACAATACCGTGGCCTGTGATGAGTGCAATGAGCCTCATTGCATGGAAGATGATAGTGTCAACATGTTGTCTACAAATAGAGAGTACTCTTTTCATGATGCTAATGCAAATGCAAATGATGAAATTCAGGTCTGCTAACAGTTCCCGTATGATGAAGATGATGAAGACAACTATGCCTATGCTCAGGATTCACACAGTTTTCTGAATAACTTGAGGAGGCCTTCTGATGAAGAAATTAGGGCCTTCACAGCTACAGCAGTTGCTCAAGTCAAAAGCAACTACAACCTAAGAGGTAAAGCTCAAGTAAGCAGCCCACATCAGCCAGAAGGCATTTCTGCAAATTAGCCAGTACACAGTCATAAAGGAACTGAGACACAAAAGAAGCAATGGAGCAATAATAGGCAAAATTTTAAGCAAAAAATAGGTTATGATCCCCAAGGACCAGAAAATAGACTTCCCCAGGTTGAGGATCAAAGTAAGAATTTTCAGTACAAGGATGACAATCAGAGAGCCATAAAAACTAAAGTTGGATCATCTCAGGATAGAGGTAAAACTGTGGATCAGGCTACAACTGTTATTCAAAATTATGCTCCATTTGACATCACTCGGGTCTTGTCTCAAATAAAAGTCTCTGTTCCACTAATGGAGCTGATGAAAGTTGAAGAATTCAGAAATAAGACTGTATCCTTGATTTCAAGAGTACCATGTCAAGCCAAGCAGAATATTGAGACTCAGGGTAAGAAACAAGCTATGTGTATTGAAGAGGATGAGATTCCTGAGGTATATCTAGGGATGACCATGACAAAATGCCCTTCACAAGTTGAACCATTTTATGTCTCCCTGGTTATCAATGGAAAAGTTATTAGAAATTGTATGCTTGACTCAGGAGCATCAACAAATATCATGCCTTTGGCCATTATGCAGCAAGCTGGATTAAAAATAGATAAGGCATGTGGGAAATGCTATGCAATGGATGCTAGGGAGGTACCTGTCATTGGAATCATGAAGGATGTTGATTTCAGACTGGCAGCATTTCCTGAAAAGAGCTACGAAATGAACATAACAGTGGTTGACATCAAGCCACAATATGGTATGCTATTGTCCAGAAGATGGGCAGCATTGATTGGTGGAAGTATGCAACTGGACCTGTCATATGCCATGATTCCAATGAATGGAAAGGATGTCAAATTGATCAGAGAAGAAAGATCATCAGAGATAGTGGAGAATCAAGAATCAAAGGAGCATATATGTTTTGTGGACACTGACTGAAAATTTTAGAGTTGTCTCAGATGATAAGGAAGATAAAAGAGAATAAAATTGCATTCAAGAATTGAATCAACAAGGTCTTTGGACCATGTATTTTGATGGAGCTTGTTCAAAAGAAGGCTCTGGTGCTGGAATTGTCTTTCTGTCTCCAACTGGTAAACTTCTCCAATTCTCTTTCTTGTTGGGGTTTGCCTGTACAAATAATATTGTAGAGTATGAGGCTCTGTTATTGGGGTTAAATGTTGCTTTGAAGCATGGAATTAAGATGCTCAAAGTGTTTGGTGATTCAGAGCTTATTGTGTCCCAAATTAGAGATAAGTATGCATCAAAAAATAAAAGGTTGAAACAATACAAGCATGTTGTTTGGGATACAATTGAATTGTTTGATGCTTTTTCAATAAATTGGATACAAAGATCAAAAAATGTCAAAGCAGATTTTCTAGCCAATGTAGCCATAAGGCCAGATGATATAACTTTGTCAGATGTTACAAATGTTGAAGTCAAGCTTAGGCCTGCAGTGCCAGATAATGTATGCAGCTGGCAAGTGTTTGATGATGATAAGGATTCACTAAGATTTCTGCATTGTATTGATGAATATGAGAACCAAGAAATGGATTTTCAGAACTTTGTGGAAGTTGTAGATGGAAAAGAAACTCTTTTAGGGAAGGAACTAATTTAACTCAAGACAAACAAAATCCCTAGAGGGCTGGTAGCTTTAGAGAGATCTTTTGACAATAGGGACCAATTTGTTACAAGAGCATCTCCAACAAACAAGAATGATCTGGAGGAGATAAACCTGGGAACATCTCATGCTCCCAAAAGGGTATACATTGGCAAATAGCTCAAACCACATATCAGAAGTATGCTGATTGCATTATTGAGAAAGTATAAGCATGTTTTTGCTTGGTCATATGAGGACCTAAAGGCTTATAGAGAGGATTTATTTCAGCATGAAATCCCTTTGAAGCCTGGAGCTAAACCATTTAGACAAAAACAGAGGCCTATCAACCCAACCTTAGCTCCAAAAATGCAAGAAGAACTTATGAAACTTAGGGAGGCTGGAATAATCATGCCTATCAGACATTCAACTTGGGTGTCTAACCTTGTCCCAGTCAGAAAAAAGAATGGTGATATAAGGTTGTGTGTGGACTTTAGAAACCTAAATGTATCTTCTTTAAAGGATAACTATCCATTGCCAAACATGGAGGCCATGTTGCAAAGAGTGACTGGTTGTGAACTTTTGTCTATGATGGATGGTTTTTCAGGGTACAATCAAGTGAAAGTAAAAGAATCAGAACAATTTAAGACTGCTTTCACTACTCCATGGGGAACCTATGTATATGTAAGGATGCCATTTGGACTAACAAATGCAAGTGCTACATTTCAAAGGGCAATGGATGTTGCTTTTGTAGGATTGATTGACTCAATCTTGGTTGTTTATCAAGATGACTTGACTGCCTTTTCAAAGAAAGAAGAACAGCACTGTATGCATTTGGAACAAATTTTTATTAGAGCATTAGAATATGGTATCTCACTCAACCCAAAGAAATGTGCTTTGGGGGTTGTGGAAGGAAAATTGCTTGGACACATTGTTTCTAAGGATGGAGTCAAGATTGATCCTGAAAGAGTGGCTGCAATTGACAAAATTCAGATCCCTAAAACAATAAAAGGTGTTCAGTCCTTCTTTGGACAAATTAACTTTGTTAGGAGATTTGTTCCTAACTTTGCAGAGACCACAAAAGAAATCTCCAAGATGCTGAAGAAGAATGCAACTGTCAAATGGGAGGATGAAGCAACTGAATCATTCCAGAACATAAAAGAGGCTATAAAGATGGCTCCTGTGCTAAAGTCTCCTGATTTTCTAAGCCATTTCAGTTATTCTCATTTGCTTCTTTCCATACTATTGTTGCATGCTTATTGCAAAAAAATGAGGAAGGGTTTGAACAGCCTATTGCTTTCTTTAGTAGGTCATTGCAGGCTGCTGAATTAAAGTATGACATTATGGAGAAACAGGCATATGCACTGGTTAGAGCAGTCAAGAGCTTTAGGCCATATTTGGTAGGCTCACAAATAATTGCATATGTACCTCATGCAGTAATAAAAGATATTTTCACTCAGCAAGAGGTAACTGGAAGGAGATGCAGATGGATAAATAAGTTGCAGGAGTTCAACATAGAGATACAGATCACAAAATTGGTAAGAGGACAAGGGTTAGCAAAGCTAATGACACAGTCAAATTTAGAGGCATGCCAAGTGAATGAAGTGCATAAGAAAGTTGTAAATGTGTCAGAATCTGAGTGGTATAAGGACATAGTATATTATTTGCAAAGTTTGAACTGTCCTTCCCATCTCAATAATATCCAGAAGAGAACTTTGAAGCTGCAAGCTATTAAATACATCATTATTCAGGGAGAGCTGTATTGGAGAAATCATGGTGGTGTATTACTCAGATGTGTGGATGAAAATCAGGCCAGGAACATTCTAAATGACATGCACAATGGAGTATGTGGTGGACACTATACTGCCCATACAACAGCCCACAAAATTCTCAGAGCTGGCTACTGGTGGCCAACTCTTTTCTCAGATGCACATAGAATGATAAGGAAGTGTGATCCTTGCCAAAGGTTCTCAGGAAAGCTAAAATATGGAGGTGCATTGCCCCTTAAGACTGTGACTGTAGAAGCTCCATTTCAGCAGTGGGGGATTGATTTCATAGGGGAAATCTCAGAGAAATCAAGTGGAGGACACAACTGGATTCTTGTTGCTACTGATTATTTCACCAAATGGATCGAGGTCATCCCGACCAAAAGAGCCACTAGCAAGGTGGTGATGGATTTCATTCTAGAGAATATTATTATCAGGTTTGGAGTACTGTTAAAATTAGTCACAAATAATGCTATGTGCTTCAAGTCTGGTGAATTTATAAATTTTTGCAATAAATATGGAATTAATCTGTTACATGCACCACCCTACCACCCACATGGAAATGGTCAAGCTGAGTCAAGCAACAAAAGCCTCATGAAAATTGTAAAGAGAATGGTAGGTAAAAACAAAAAGGCTTGGGATTCAAAGCTGAAAATGGCATTGTGGGCTGATAGAGTGACAATCAAGAAGGCAACTGGAAGATCTCCTTTTGAACTAGTATATGGTGTAGTGGCTAAGTTACCTGTAAACAACTTTTTGCCAGTTTACAAATTCATACAAGAAAACATGGAGGAGATCGGAGATCCAATGACTGAGAGAATCAATCAGCTAGTTGCACTAGATGAGATAAGAAGGGAAGCACAGAAAACAAACATCAAGAGACAGCAAAGGGTAAAGTATATGTTTGATAAGAGAGCTACAGAAAAAAAGTTTCAGAAAGGTGATTTGGTCCTTGTATGGAATGCAAGGAACCAAGATAAGGGCAAACATGGTAAATTTGAGCCCTTATGGGTGGGCCCATATCAAATCAGCGACATCCATGGAGGAGATTCTTACTTTCTCCAGGCCCTAAGTGGTGAATTGTTGGAATTGCCAGTGCACGGTCAGTTCCTGAAGCATTACTTCTAATAATGGTTATTTTCTGTGCACATTGTAAACTAAATGTAATTATTCTGTACAAGCCCTGTATAGTCAGTTGTGTTTTGAGTTTTGGGTTTTGTCTGGTCTGCCCCGGAGTAGTCTGGTTCTCGCTGCAGTCTTGCGTCTACACATCCCCATTCGGAGCCACTGGTGGTGTTCACCTAGGGTTAGGATTTTGACTTCCAATTTGCAGGTTCCTGTGTGTTTTCCTTCAGACCCTTAGTGCCTTGGTTTAAGTTGTTCCCCAGCCCACATGCATTGTTTAATTATTTTTCCTGTCGCATTTGAGAATATTGTTAGATTTTGTGTATGCAAAGGCGAAATGTGTGTTGGCAAATTTGTGAAATCTCCCCGCGGACCCTTCGAAAATGATAAAAAATGAGTCAGATGCATTTCTGAATGCATATCGGGCTACAGTTTCCAGTTTCTAAATGTTTCTAACAGTGGCTGGGTGGGTCAAAATTGTGCCTGTGCCGTGGGATCTGCCAAGTGTCGAGCCCTTGTTTAAGTCGCGCTTTTGCTTTTGAATGATAACTTTAACACAGAGTTTGCCACGTAGCAGAAGCTGTTTCTCTTTTGTTTCTAAGTTACTTGCTGCGGAGGGCCCACGTGTCAGCAGCGGAAGCGGCCCCTTAATGTTTCAACTCGAGCGCGGATGGCACCACGTGTCGGCTTCCGCCAAAGTTTCAACGCAGTTTCAATACATGTTTCAAGAGTGCCGCGGAAGGCACCACGTGGAGGCACCCGAGGGACACAAAAAAGGTAACTAAAAGCCCGCAGACTATGCCAAGTGGCGGCCTCCGCCGATGTTTCAAAAGACCCTAAATGTTTATGAAAGGGGCGCGGAAAGCGCCAAGTGTCAGCATCTTCTCATGTTTCAAAAAGTTTCTTAAAAGTTTCTAGGTCACAGCGGAAGATGCCACGTGTCCCTTGTGGTTGCTGCGGAAGCCGACAAGTGTCAGCTTCCGCGTTAGTTTCTACATGTTTCAATATTCAGCGAAAGTGAGGTGGGTCCCTATGAAGAGTCCCTGCTGCTGCGGATGATGCCAAGTGGCAACCTCCGCCTGAGTTTCGAGAGCCCCTTTTATAATGTTTTTGTGAGCGCGGAAGGCACCAAGTGTCATACAGCGGGGGCATTCTCTATATGTTGCAACGGGCGTGCGGAATGCGCCATCTATCCCTTGAGGTTGCCGCGGAAGCTGACAAGTGTCAGCTTCCGTGTTTGTTTCTTTTTGTTGCAATGGTCAGCGAAGCTGGAGGTGGGACCCTTCATTAAAATATCAAGATGCGCGGAAGGCACCAAGTGTCAGCCTCTGCCGGAGTGTTTTGAGGAGGATCTTTGAGTTTCAAGAGACCGCGGAAGGCGCCACATGGCGGCTTTCGCGGGAGGTTGTAGGTCCTGGCACTTTTGTGTCTCAAAGTTTCCGATGCCGCGGGTTGCGACAAGTGTCACCTGCGAAGGCCACTTCAGTATGGAGACATAGTTTAACAAGGCTTCGCAGAACCTGCCAAGTGTCAGCTTCTGCTGGATTTTCATGGAAGGGTCTCTAATGTTTCATGGATATCGCAAATGCTGCCAAGTGTCGCATCCCGCGTGAGGTTCTGACAAAGGCTCTCGGCAGGCAAAACTAAGGAGCGATGAGTCATAGCAATAGAACTTTCAAGTGTCTACGTGGCACAGTATCATTGGCTGGTGACTTTTCAATGTTTTTGGGGCCGTTGATCTCCGCGACTGGGTTTTTGATTGACGGCCACATTTTGAACCTGCAATGAGGGTTTTTTCCCATGTATCTGCGACTGTTTTTGGGCGAGAGAAACTCCAGAGGCGTGCCATTGCTACATTCTAGGGGCTGCGGGTTGGTGAAACATTAATGGTAGTTTTGTGCAGGCAAGCATGGGTCAAGTTGATGGGTCAGCTACCAGTTTTATGAGGATTGTCCTTGGGCGGCGGCGCAGGGCTCGAGATCACTTCCTGTCCCTCCTCCTCGTCCCTCGGCTGCTTTCAATTTTTGAGCACCATTTTTCTCATGAATGTATCTGGCAATTTTTAAGTCAACCATGTAATTAATGCTGAGTGCACCTTCCTCACTGTATATAAGGGACTGTGTGACTCATTTTTAAGGTTGTTGAAAGTTGGACATTTTCTGGCTCTGTAATACAATACAACTAACTTGGTTGCTCCGTGCAGTGGATTTTGTGAGTCTATGAGTCTCATGTCTTATGTTTTGTGCATAAATTCATTGGTTTCATGCTGATTTAGATGAGTAATGCTATATTACATGTGTTTTATTGTCTGTCTCCTGTATTGAATATGCTTTCCTTTTGAATCTGGATATCTAAGGGGTGTCTTGGGTTCTAGGATATAGGTTTACTATATTGAATGCTTGATCTCTTAACTTCTATTCAAGGGATAGATTAAATTATTTTCAGGTTAAGTATTGAGAAAAGTATATTGCAGTAAGGATATCATAAGTAGAGATGTATAAACACTCTGTTCTGGGATATATTTGTAAGGCAAATATGATGAAATCCCCTTGAAATCCAGTCTTGTTATGTTTATGCTAAACATTTGCATGTGTATGTCTACTGACTCCAAGCCCTGGATAGGCACCAATCTATCTCTATGTTGAGGTTATACACCAGTTCCAGCTCTGCATCCAAACACAACATCAAAATCAAACTCCAAAAACAACCATTAGGATAGTAGAATTAGTTTTAGGATCCCAAGTCCTCTGTCTACAACTAAAAATAGGCCCAAAGCTAGCCCCTTTGCTCTTATCTTGCAGTTTTGGTCTACTTACAGGAGGACTTATCTGCTTCATGTCAGCATCCCAGCCTTTGTATGCATATTCTCATGGATGTTGAGTAGGGAATACCCCCCTAGGTTTTGCAGAGCCTGAAGAAGAAGAGATAAAAATAGAGTCTATCTCCTATACTGTTGGCCCCTGGCCCAGAGATCCTGTTGATCATTGATGGCTGCCTTGTAGGGAAATCTGGGAGTAAGCATCCAGTCTGGGAAAAAACCAACATAACCTTTAGAAGAGGCCTACCCTTGGAATTTCATCCTTCCAATTCGGACAACCTCAAGCGATAACAGGCTAAAGCCAAGCCACTTCAAACAGTGTGTGTTGTTGTGTTACACCGACAAATGTCTCCCCCAAAACCCTGTAGAGCATAACCTTTGCAGGCTAGGAAGCCTCCTTATCGGAGTGAATTGCCACACGTGTAACCACCCGAACGGATGTCCATACTAAAAATCCATTTGTTTTAAAAAGCCAAAAACCCCTATTTGTTGACGTAGGAGGTCGGACCTTCGAAGCCGTCCAACGTCATACACTCATCTAGTGTGGAGACAAAAAGTTCAACTCTTCGAAGGAAGAGTAACTTGGTATGCATGAGAAGTGAGTGCTGTGGAGGGGAGCCCGTGCTACCAAGTTACTAACTGTTTGCCTTTATGTAAGTGGCTGGAGTAAAATCCAAGTTAGAATTCAACAAATATTGTCCTTGCCATCCTTAGGATTGTACTTCTTTGTTTTTACATTTAGCAAAAGAGAAAATAAAAAAAAACATGACACGTTCTTATTTACTATGTTTTTTAGCAATAACTTGAGTCAAAGACAATACTTCAAACTTCAGAGCATCCTAAGAAAATGTGCAAACAAGCCAAGATTAACAAACTGAAACAAAAGGCAAAACCTCTACAGTCCTGTACATTCACACTGTATTGTTGCGCATTTACCAAATCTTGTTGCGCATTCACTATTGTTGTGCATTTAAACAATATTACTGCGCATATACCTTTCTATGCATTTAAAACATAGTATTGCGCATATACAACACAACCCCACGCATACAAGGCCGCACATACAGAGATGCGCATACAAAGTGCAGAGCTACGCATTTGCCCTTTATTCCTGCGCATCTGACGCTACACATTCACAAAAAAGAGTTGTTCTATACAATTTGAGACAAAACTAAAACCATTTTTGAATACCCTTTTTGCTCTAGTTCATACTTGTAAAATCAGTTCAACCTTGCAAGTCCCATATTCACCCCATTTTCAAACATCACCTTTGCATAACATTGTTTAGCTATCCAAAAGCGTCCAAACCAAGATTTTCATCTAGGCATTATTGAGACTCTACCAAATTCAAACAAAATCTAGTTAGTTTCATAACAGGATCAATCATCTTTCACCTTGAAACTAGGCTAGTGTAATCTTGATAAAAGAATAGTCTATATCAATAGTGGTGATCAACTATCCCTATTTTGACTACCTTTTAGCTCAAGAGCACATTGTTTGGACAACATAGATCAATATGAAACCTTAGAAAAAATGTATCCAACCAAATTCACCCTCAAATCATTTCATACCAAAACATCAAACCAAGTTCACCAAGTCTTACATCCAACTTCACCCACATCTCAAAACTTGCATGGTTCAAACTAGGTCCCAATTGAAACAAAAGCAAAAAATGGGTTCCATTCACAATGGTGGGCACAATTCAGATGATGAGGAAATCAACCAAGAGGAAATCCTTAGACACCTCCAAGATGCAAAATTTCTAAAGATGATGGATAGGGTCGTTGCCACAGATCCTCATAAATATTTTCTTATGCTAGCTCAACAAGGAGCTAAGTTGCCCTCAGATTTTGATGTCTCAAATGTAAGAGAGAACAATTCCTCAAATGAAGCTAAGTCTTCAAAAGATGGCTCCAAAAATGACAAAGATGCTTCTAAATCATAAAAGGCTAAGGATACACTCAATCCCTTGGACACATTAACAACACAAATCCAAGCCTTGCAAAAACAATTGGTGGACATCCAAAGTGGCACAACCACAAAATAGTACTCCCTTGAGGAAATCTCACCTTATTCATTTGATAAATCTTTGCTCATGGTACCTTTTCCGTCAAGGTTTGAGGTTCCAAAATTTGACAAATATAGAGGAAAAGGTGATCCAAGAGATCATATAAAGGAATTTAGTGTTACATGTCTAGAAGTCACACACAATGAAACATATCTTATGCTACTATTCCCAAGAAGCTTAGGAGGACAAGCTATGGAGTGGTTCTCTCGCCTACTTCTCAGCATCTACACTTTTGATGACCTAGTGGATAAATTTGTCACACATTTCTCATACAATATCGAACATGAAATCTCCATGTTGGATCTTTGTAATAACACACAAAAAGGAGGAGAATCCTTCGCCTCTTTCCTACAAAGATGGAGACAACTTGCAAGCAAATGTCCCTACCACATACTAGAGAAGCAAATGATAGAAATGTTTGTTCACAATCTATCCACGGAACTAAGCTATCAAATCCAAATACAATGTCCAACTACTTTTAGTAAGGTCATTGAAATGGGGCTACTCATCGAGAAAGCCTTGATAGAAAAGGGGCAAATTAAACTCTACAAAGACACCCCTAGTTCAAAGTAATAACACAAACAAGCCAAGGTTTTGGACCAAAAACAAAAACATTGTGAACAATGGTGTCATTGATGCTAAACATGTGGTACCAAAACAACTAATCTTTAATCTATCAAATCCACAAAACCACACACCATCAAACAAACTTCAAAATAATGAACCGCGATCCACAAACTTTCCTCCTCGTCGAAAGTTCACACCTCTAGGGGAATCAATCGAATCTGCCCTACAGAAGCTCATATCAAGCAATCTCATAACGCTTCCAGTGGTGCGAGATTATGAACCTCAATTTAAAACTTCTTGGTGGAAAGACTCTGACTTTTGTGAATTTTATAAAAGCAAGGGTCATAAAACAAATGACTGTCAAAGGCTAAAGAACACCATCCAAGACTTAATTGATCAAAAGGTAATATCAATTGATGGACACGTATCCAATGATGACCATTTAGCATTCAAGAATCCACTCCCCAACTATGAGAAGGGAGGTTCTTCAAATCAAAATAAAAGTGGTGCTAACAACACCAACTACACAAATGTGTCATATGACTATGTTGTTAACCACATCTCCAAAAGTGATTCACATGTCAATGTGGTCACTATAAATAAAAGCCCCGATTGTAACGTGACCACTCTTGGTGGAAAGGTTACTCTCCAAGGGGCTCCGTCCAAACCATCCTCCACATCCAACCAATACAACGTCCTTGACCAACTCCATAAAACACCAGCCCATATATCCATTTTGGAGCTTTTGCATCTATCCCCATCTGACAAAGCCATCCTCAAAAAAGCTCTCTTGGAAACTACCGTTCCAACCAGTCTAACTGAAGAGCAATTTCAAGCCATGGTAGGTCATCTAACTACACCCCATTTCTTATCCTTCACAAAAAAAGATGATATGTCTATCATCCAACCACACAATGCATCCCTCCATATTGAAACCTTCATCCATAAGCATAAAATAAAATGGGTCCTAATAGATGGAGGGGCAGGTTTAAATATCTGCACATTAAAATTAATCCTTGCATTAGGGTTTTTAGAGAATGCCATTGATCCTAAAAATAAAATTACCATCAAGGCTTACGATGAAGAAGAAAGGACATCAAAAGGAACTGTTGTTTTGCCAATCAGAGTGGGACTGGTAGTGAAAGATGTGGTGTGTCAAGTGCTTGACATGGAACTAGCTTATAATATTCTCCTTGGAAGACCTTGGATACACGCAATGAAGGTTGTACCATCCACCTACCATTAGTGTATCAAGTTTCCTCATAACGGCCAAGAAATCACTATTCAAGGTGATCTTGATCCATTCCAATATTGCAATTCCATCCAATCCAAGCCCGAAGTTGTAATCCCCACCAACCGTGTAGCTTCACCCTCTACAACCAATGTTGACCCAAGCTCAATACCTTCTACATCAAAATTAGTGGAACAAAAATTCAAGATCAAGGATAAAGGTGTAGGAGAGTATTCCATTGAGCAAACCTTTTGTCTCACACCATTACCTCTTTCACCCAAATCCACCCATCCATTACATCATTCATCTACCCATACACCTACAAAGGATGTGATCCAAGGGCTACTAGCAAGGAGTCAACCATGTCGCCACATTCCTATCATTGAACCTACAAAAGGTTATTCCAACTCCATGTGCAATCCTACAATCCCATCATATAGTCCACAACCCCTTGAGCCTATTGAAGAATCTCCACCAATGAATCCTGTTGGTGCCTGAATTCACTGTCGGTTATTTTAGCAATTTTCATGCAGGCACCTTCCCAAAAAATCCAAAAAAGTTCTAAGTCTTTGGGCCTCCTCAGCATGTTTTAACATCAGCATCATATTTTCTTTGGAGGAGGTCATCATCATCATGTTTCTAGACATCACCCTGATGTTGCTTACGAGGGTCATCATATTTTTTGTCAGCATGATCTTTCGCTGGGGTGATATTCTAACATCGGGTGATCTTACTTAAGATCATCCTGATGATGTTGCTGCAAAGTCCTAAGTATGATCCGATCTTCATCGAGGTCATCATATTTGAACATCGGGTGATCTTAGTCAAGATCATCCTGATGTTGTTTTATCACTTCATGTTCGTTGTTTTATCACCCTGATGATGCTGACGTCATTCTTATGTCAGGGTGATATCCGTTTTTCTACCTATCTGCATCATGATATTTTCGAAGGGAGATATTCGCCTGTCGGCTTCATGCATTGTCCAATGGGGGTGATCATTTCAAATATCAGTCACATATTCATATATCACCCCGATCTTATAGTGGAGCTACAGTGCAGCATGATATGTGTGCATCAGGATGATATTTCCAAATATCCGGTTATCTTCCGAATATCATCCTGATGCCGATGTATGGTGACGTCATCAAGGTCTGGGGGGGTCATATTTCTAACACTGATCATCTTGTGGAGATCCCCCGATATTCGCAAACATGACGATGACGTCATCCGGATATGAGGAGGTGCGCGATAGGCAGATATGCTGATGACGTCAGTAGGATATGACGGTGACGTCATCAGGATGTTCATCAGCCAGACATTTAGTATCGGCTGAGCAGGAGGATCTTCCTCCGATGCATCAGGTTGTGCCGATGAAGGCGATTATCATGTAGGTGATATTGCGATGATGATGCTGACGTCAGGGTGATATTTCAAGCAACAGGATATCATGCTGTTGGAGGATGATGATGAAGGCTTATACTAGTGTCGTCGGGAGCAAAAGCACCGACATCATATATGCTCATGGCCTAGTATATAAAGTGTTGAAATGGTCGCCGCGGGGTGCATGTGGGATAATTGGTATCCTGCATTTTTTGAAATATCACGATGAGGTATTTTGGCAGGAAACGGTTGCGGTGCACTGTTTGATGTTTTCCCGATGGATGCGAGGTAGATGAGCATTAATGGCGAAGGTTGCAGAGGTATGGACGGATCTGGTACCCGATTGAAGGTGTACATCAACGGACAGTGGCGCAGGGCTCGAGGTTTCTTCCTGTCTCCTCCCCACCTACTGCATTCATGCTTGGGCGCCAATCTGGTAATGTGTTGAGCGCCATTTTTCTGATACTGTGTATCTGGCGGGATTTTTGGTCAACCATGTAATTAATTGCTGTGGTACACTTTTTGGCTGTTATAAGCAGACTGTGTTACCATTTTTTAGGTTGTTGAAAACTAGACATTTTGGCTCTGTAATAAGATACAACTAGTTTTGGTTGCTCTGTGCAGCAAAACTTGTGAGTTTATGTATCTCCTGTTGTACGTTTTGGCATGAATCCACTGATTTCATGGTTAATCTTATATGAATAATGCTATGTTTGCATGTGTTATGCTGATTCTGTCTCTAGTTTTGCATGTATCTTTCTTCCTGCAATAGGGATGCCATAAGTATCGACAGCTTAACACTCTGTATTGGGAGATATTTGTAAGGCAGGTATCATGTGTATCCCCCTGAAATCCAGTTTTAGCTATTCATGCTGATCATTCACAGGTGTATGTCTACCGACTCCAAGCCCTGGATAGGCACCAATCTAGCTCTGTGTTGAGGTTATACACCATGTCCAGCTTTGCATCCAAACACCATTTCAAACCATCTCTCCCTTCCATCTATTAGTTGTAGGATTAGGAGTAGGAAACCCTTGCATGCTCTCATCCCTAACCAGACATATATGTCCAAGAACGTTGCCCACCTTGTGATCTATCATACAGATCTTGGTCCATACATGAGAGTATTATGCCTATTGTTGTCAAGTTAGATCTTTCTATCTTTGAGCTAGTCAAGGTTACATCTTGAGTTATAGGGATACCCCCCTTGGTGCGGCAGAACCAGAAGTGAAGGGGAGGAGCTCACACAACCTCCTGTATTAGTTGGCTGAATCTGCCTGTGCATTAGAAGTGGCAAACCCTAATGCTGATTCAGAAGAAAAACCAACAAATCCAAGTCAAGATCCTCCATCCCTTCATGTTGATAACCCTCAAGAGCATATCATGCCTATCCAAGATTCTATCACTTCTATTCAAGTAACCCAAGAGGTATGTCAAGAACCTAATCCTAAGCATGTGAAAACATCAAGTCCTAGTCCTAATCAAGATCAAATCACTTTCACTCCACCCATCCATAACATTTATCTTTTCCATGATCAAGATATTACCTATGAAGAAGATATCCATGAGCAACTTGATCATATACCTATACATGAGAAAGAAATCCAAATCCAACCCATGCATAACCTATATCTTTTCTATGATCAAGATATTATCATTGATGAAGAACCTATACATGAGCAAATTGATCCCATCCATATCACACTTAATCCTATCTATGATCAAGATCCCATCTATGATCAAGATCCTATCTATGATCAAGCAAACCATGATGATCCTCTTAGCCAACTTTATGCATTCCATGGTCACAAGCATATTACCCCCATCTATCCATAACCCCATAACCATCCATGATCAAGAAACCTCCATTACTCCTATCCATCTTCTACCTAGTCCTATCCATGATCCAACAGCACACACTTTCCTTGATGAGACACTTTCCTCCCAAGTGCACATAGATGATTAAACCAATAACTTGGATCTTACTGAGCATAATGATAATCAAGATCCTAATGATCCTCCACCATCCATTATCGACCATGTTGCAAATCCATTATCCTATCCCCTTGGTCTCACTACCTTCATCCATGAATGTTCTTCCTTAGAAGAGCAACAACTATTATCTACCACTTCACCTTCCCCATCAAATATTGAGATCACATCTAGTGTCCAAATCACCCATAATCCCATTGTCCATCGCATACTCCAAAATATGAACTATCAAGGTAAAGGATTAGGCCTTCATGAACAAGGTATTTTGGAGCCTATCCATGTTGAAGTCCCTCCACCCTCTTATGGTCTTGGTTATACTCCCCAAGAAAAGAAATCTCGTGATGTTGGTACTACCTCCATGCCTTCTAAATACACTCATTCCCATCGCACATCCTATCATATCCCCAAAACATATGTCGCCATTCCACCTCCATTATCATACCAATCCCAAAAGCATGTGACCATACACCTTCCACCGTCCAATCTACCTCCGCTACTTCCAACTCCTAACATCCCTCCATTTTTTTTACCATCACTTCTCCCAACACCAAATCCATCCATCCACACATTCCCTCACATTTTGAATCATGACTGATAAATGCACATATTGTCTAAACATTAAGCTTCCACTCATTCCACCAAACCTATGGGATTTAAAAATAAACATTGGGATGCCTCCTTTCATAAAGTCAAAAATCCTAAGGGTCCTAATACCTTAGGAAATCAATCCAAAAATTCAAAGCAAAATCCATCTAAAATGCTATCCAAGCCCATACCTCCAAAAGCAAAGTCCAAAAGTAAGATGGTATGGGTCCCTAAGAAGAAAATTAAGTCAAATGAGGCATCCACCTCTCACAAATCCCAAACATCCTTTTTCATCCATTCCATTCCAAAATATCACATTCCTTCAACCCACAAGTCAAGCAAAAATCAAAAAAATACTAAGTCCATGTGGGTTCCTAAATGCCTAACTCACCCATCTCCTAAGAAAACATCGCCATTGCTTCCTACACCACCTTCCAATCACAATCTTCCATGTTTGTCACGGTGTGTGCAACTGTTGGTCATGATTCCTTTTCACACCTCCATCACCCCATCTTACAACCATTATCCTACTTATCTACCCTATCACCATCCTATGGTCCATGCGTTTGCATAAATATTTCATCCATCTTCCTTGCGTAAGTCCTACATAATCCACATCATCATCCACTTTCGTTCCCTACATATTCCACATCATAATCTACTTTCGTTCCCTACATAATCCACATCATAATCCACTATCTTCCCTACATAATCCATTATTTATCTTATCCATTTCACTTTCATGAAATCCCCTACCAACATCTATGAGCATAATGAGACTTGACATGGTCCATGTGATAACGTCCATCCCTAGTATGACTACCACCTTTCATGAAACTAGACACTGGAGCCCCTCTTGTCCATATTCCATATATCCTATTCAAAAAAAAAAAAAGTAAAGAGAAATCCCTTCATCCAATGGTGAAAACCTGGTAAACATGCGCCTTGGATAAGTACCATGATGAAAACTTGGCAAACAAGCATCATGTGTAGGTTGATCTTCTATGTCACTTACCCTTGGGAGCGCATTGTCTCATTGACCCTATCATTTTCCATCCTATCTTACCATACCCTCCTATCATCCTTATCCTACATATGCCTATCATATGGAATCCATTCATCATCCATTCCTCTTTTGATCTTGATAAAGATATGGGGGCAAAATGTCGAAACATGCTTTGGAAAAACACTTGATGTACCTTATCTTTTTCAAACCAATCGAATCCTATTACCCTCTTGTCATAAGCGTTGTCATGTCAAATCCTGAGTTATTCCTATGCGACATAGTCCTTGGAGATCACATCCTTGTTTTCTTACACGTGCATCTATTCCACCCCTTATCTCCCATCCTTTTATCCAACTGTCAAATCCTACAAACCCCAATGCAAGGGAATCAGAAACATGTCAGAGGTAAACCGCTTCCTCCGTCTTCTAGGATTTCAGTCCTTTCATCCATATTTTCTTCCACATCCATCAAATCACATAAAGATACCTATCATGGCTTGTTGTTTGCTCGCCCTTATCATCTTGTCCCATTAGTCTATCCATTCAAACCTTTGTCCATCTTGTCATCCGTTATAACTCCATCATTGCTACCATTGTCGAACTACGTTGCCTCTGAGCTATCACCTAGGCAAGGCCATCTTTGATGAGCCCCCAAGGCTTCCCTTCCATCTGTATCCCTAATCCTATCGTAAACCTTTGCATATCTTCCATTCATCCATTCACCAGTGTCAGCCTTCAAGGTCGAACTACGTTGCCTCTAAGCTATCACGTAGGCAAGGCCATCATTAATGAGCCCCCAAGGCTTCCCGTCCATTCCATCCCTTATCACCCATCCTTTTATCCATCCACTTCCACCTAATTCCCACCATCTAGGTCTTAGGTTCATGTAATCCACACCCCGAACTACGTTGCCTCTGCGTCGTAACGTAGGCAAGGCCATTTATCAATGAGCCCCCAAGGCACTAGGTCAGTCCCTTAGGGCCCGTCACATTGAGACAACCATCAGTTTATCCATGTGTTTTGTCCATAATAAATTGATCCTTTACTTGACTGGGGGCAAGTCCTCGACCTAGTTGGAGAATTGGATTCTTGAATGTCACAGTCTCAAAGGATAGCAATCAGGATCATGGTTTTATCACTAGATGGAAAGCAGCACAACAAGCAAGCTTTAACATCATCTTGACAAAGAGACAATAAACTAAACCTGACAACACCAACCTGCCTAAAACTATCAAACATGACTCTATCAGTTATTGCATGAAAAATATATCTATGGCAAGAAAGTTTAATGGTTGTTTTAAGTCTTAGATCATGATTTTTGTTATTATGTCTTTTTATGCTACTCAAGGATGTCAAAAACTAGAGGAGCTATGATGGGGGCATAATTATTTTATTTGTTTGTTGTTTGTGGATTAATCTTTAGTATTGTGATGACTTTGTCTCACGACATGATCAGCAAAAGATCATCGAGGACATTATGGGTCTAAGCATGAAAGGGGGCAATCCTTGTCTGTTGATACGCAAGCAATACTCAGGTCATCTAGGTTCAATTATACTTAGATGCTTGTATTAACTTGCTAAATCAAAATCCATGTAAGTAATACTCAAGTCATCATGGTTTAATTATACTTAGATGCTTGTATTTTCTTACAACATTTTAAAAGCTCAATGATTAAACAAAGTACTTCAAAAACTTGTATACGAAGATGACAAAATCCACTATCATACATACCAAATTGCATTTCATTTCATTTATAAGCATTTCATACATATCATTTTCCAAGTGGCTTAAGATCCAAGTCCTTTCTTTATCTACATCTCTTTATCTACTCACCCTTTTCTCTCTTTTCATTTTGAGAGCACACCAATTGTCCTCCCGAGGGGACGTCATCATCATCATTCATCTTATTTGCTAACTTACCATTATCTTTCCTTGTCACCCTCACTCTTGAGTGACTGGGGCATCACCAATCACCAATCCAATAATTCATCTGATCATCAAATCAATCCAATCAATCCAAGCAATGATCCAAATGCAAGTCCATCCTTAATCCATACCAATCGAGTAAATCAATCTTGTCAAATTATCCAATCACAATCAATGGTCTTGATCCTAATCTTGTCATGAACCAAATCAATCAATCATCATCATCAGTGGGATATATCTTTCCCACATCTTTGTGTTGATCTACGGATATCTCGTTCCCCGCAATGAAAAACACTATCATCAATCATTATCAATTAATCATTGGTTTACAGCTTGACAGGGGCAATACCTTGTTTGTTCTTGTATCATTTGTGCATACTTGCTTGCTTGCTTATGTGTGTTATCATTTTATCTTGCATAACGTGTCATTTGACCCTTTCATCCATCTCTTATCTTGCATCCTCCATTGTTATTAGCCATCCTTTATCATTCTTCCTAATCGTGAGATTGTTCGTCACCCTGTCCAACCCGACCAATCTCCCAAGGGGCCTTCCTATCGTCACAAAACCTAAACCAGGGACAAACTGGGACATGTATCATAACTAGAAAAATTTTATTCTTTGAAGCAACGTGATAAAACACATTGCATCAAAGAGGGGCAAAATGTATACACCTAAAAATGGCTTGTGTCGAATTAAGTAAATACTTTAATATTTATTTTAATTCTTATTCTTCTATCAATTAAATAAATATTCTAATTTATTTAATTGGTTCATTATCCCAAAATTAAATAAAAATCAATTTATTTAATTAAATATCCTAATTCTTCTAATGTCTCATATAATTAAATAATCATAAATTATTTAATTAATCCTAAATTCCTCTATCCCAAGGTCCTAATTTCATAAATCCATATCACCTTTCCACCTCGCCATGTTGCACACATAATTAAAAATTTTAATATTTAATTAGCTAATATCCCCTCATCCACATGTCTTATTTATCCTCCAATCAAATTAGTTAACTCGTCAATCAAATCAGTTAACTAATTAATCAATTGAGTTCACTGATCAATCAATTCAGTCAACTCCCCAATCAACCTAGTCATCTAATCAATCAATCCACTTAACTGGTTAATCTATTCAGTTAACTCTCTAATCAGATCTGTTAACTCCCATAACTCATGAAAGGAGCTTAGACACTTGTCCTCTTCTGATTTACGCACATTCCCTCAAGTTTTTTCAATCGTACATGTCACAGACAAATTCCTCCAATCATGGATCTATTGACACTTGGACTTGGTCTCTCCTCAACCTATATAAACAAGGTTCTCACACCCATTTTTCATCACTCAAGCTTTAGCAATCTTACTCTGTAGAAATCCTACCAGTGTGCCTTTGGCAAAGTATCTCCATTGCATTTGCATAACCTCATTATCATCACAATCATCCAACCATGTCTCTATTATCCATCATCCATCTTCATTAGAATTACATTGTTAGTTTAGTCTTCATTGCATTATCCATCTGCAGCCATTCTCCTATTGTCATCTTCAACAGCAAGGAAGTGCAACTTCTGAGAGCTAAAATCATACATAAGATCGATGCGAGAGAGGCAACAATGGAAGTTATGAGGTGAATTGATCTACGAAGGTAATATCTTTGTTTATTGTATTTGCATCAATTCCATTGAGTTATTGGATAGTAAGTAGTTTGATATCGTTGTTCAATTTTCCATAACAAAAATTACTGTTATTACATGATTAAGTTTTAACGTTACATGCTCAGGCAGCAAATTTTGCCGTCGATGCATGTTAGTGCCTATGTCAAGTGCAAGGGTGGCAAAAATCACTGCCCATTCATGTTTTATCTTCATTGGTGCGTGAGCGGGGAGAAGTGTCGCCTAAGCATCTCATACTTCAAGTGAAGTGAAGTTAATGCGTACTTAAGTTTTTAAAACTTGGCATTTTAAAAGGTTTTTCGATGTCATATTTTCATTATTTCTTTTCATTTCATCCTCATGTTTCCTCTGAGATTTCAAACTAGATTTCGTCAAATTTGCAACTAGGGTTTTTATTGACTTGCCTACTCTTTCAACCAAGTATGTTTGTCTTCGTTTTTCTTTGTTCTTCTCCATACTTTCTTGATGTCATTATGTTAGGGTTTTTCATTTTTTTTCATTTTTCTAGGTCTTTGAGTGCTTGCATTTTCTTTTGTTCGTGTTAGGATTTGTTTAATGTTATTTTATATATAATTTTTGTGGTTTGTTTTTAGTTACTGTCGTTGTAAATTTTTGAACCCTAGCGTAAATGACCTAGGTTCCTCACTTTGTTTCTTAAAGATTATGAGATGCATGGGAAATTGAAATGTGAAATTTGTTGTTGAAATCTCTTGTTGTTTTTTGGCTGTCGATTTTCATATTGCACGAGTTTACCCTTGTGTTTGAAGTGGAGGTGTTTTTCACCACCCACACCTTAAACATTTCAAAGTATTCTCCATGCATGAGCGGTATTTTTTTTACTTCTCATGCAAGTGACTTACCCCCTATTACCAATATGTGTGGACGGAATTTTATGCCGCCCATACATGTTATTTCCATGGTTATAAGATGTATGAGCGGTAATAAGTGTTGCCTATGCTTTAGACTTAATTTTTCTTAAAAGTGTAAGGGCGGTAAAATTTGCCGCCCATACCAAAAAGTCACTTTTTTTGCCCATACATATCCTTAATTCCTTTGCTAAACATGTAATGATGGAAGAATTTGTTGCTTGCACGTGATGTTCCCACAAAAGCCAGATGCATAAGTGTCAGTTTTTGCCACCCTTACAATTGCAGATGTTTTCCAAGATGTTTTGAGGATGGAGATGGCGAAGGTGGTGGACGGTAGAGGTTTATGTTTCAATTTCCCTTCAGCTCTTGTGTTGATACAATCAATGGCACCATTATTTTTCCAATTTCTTGTAATCAAGGTGTTACAAGGCGGAGCAAAAGCTTGATGGAAGGGAAAGGCATCCTATTAACAATTATAAAGCTAAAACATTGTCATCCTTCGCATCCAAAAAATGCAAAATGAAAATCGAGCGTTTAATTTTTGACAGAGATAAAAGGAAGTGATATTTACTGAAAACAAAAGTAATGGCGTCGGTAATGGCCATGACCCGCCCTTCGATTCTTTCACTCAATTCGCTCAAGTCTCGCTTTCATTCTTCTCTCTGTCTATACAAGACCAAATACTTAAGTGCAGCATGGCGTCGCCAATGTAATGGAAGAGCAATGACATCTCTCTATATCTTCCTTGCAAAATTGTGTAGTTTTTCAATGTCTGGTGTAGTTGAAGATTCATTCATTTCTTTTCCAGCCAAGAATAAGGGAAGATGTGCAGGGAATATATGAAGAGGAAACAACAAATAATGCATAGGCGGGATCATTCCGATTCTGAGAGGCATGTGACATCTGATTATGAAGGACCTTTCAGTGATGAAGAACAATCAGCAAGACCAAGGAGGCGGCATCACAGAAGGCACATGCATGAGCACTCTGGTTATAAAAAAAATTGTTATATCTGATACTAAAAGGGTCATAGTGAAACACAAGGGAAAGGATCCTCATGCATTGGAGTTCTTGTGTGATCAGTCTGATGGCTATTATAACTCTGATGATGAACATACTAGAACAAATAGGTAGAGGAGATCTTCTGACCGCCACTACACTCATCACCATCATTACGAGGACTCCAGTGCAAATGTGAAAAATCTAAGCATTCATCTTCTCTGGTGCTTGTTAGTGAAGGGGATGGGATTTGTCAACATGAACCTGTGATATCCCATATGCACATGAACAATGAGGGACAGAATGTTGATAAAGAATTCTTCCTTGTAAAAAATTTGAACCAATCTGTGCTTGGCAAACATGTCGAGCATGCAGTGCAACCTAAGCTATTTCCTAAATCTAGCATTAGATGGGAAGTATCTAGTGTGTTGGATGTGGAGAGCTCAAGATTTTCTATTGAGAGTGAAACCACAAACTCCCTTAATGTTGAAAAGAACAAGTGGGCCTTTCGAAGATCAATCAAAGCATTTGCATTCAGTTGGTGGCAGTGAGCATTTGAGACTTCAACAGCATGAAGATGATGTGGAGGAAACAATTGTTTATGCATCAATTAAATGTAATGGGTTGAAGCTCCTCTCAAAGAAAATACTATTGTACTTGTATCTTCTGCAGAGACTAGTGATTTACTAGGTCTAAGTGAGCCAAATCCTAATTCATCAGCTCTGGAGGAAAGGAATGCATTGGTTTTAGCTATTGTTACATCTGGTGCTACAACTTCTCATGAATCTAATGCTGATGACGATGTTAGAGTGACCACATGGAAGAACACTGATGATTCTGGGGGGCCTTCTGGTGTTGTATTGAGTGTTGTAATGTTAGTTTGGCTTCCTGTATCTTCCCAACGCTTGTTTGAGTTTCTCCAAGATGCCACCCTCAAAAACAAGTGGGGTATTCTATGTAATGGCGGTCAGATGCAAGAAATGGCTAGCATTGCCAAGGGGAACGGTCCTGGCAACAGTGTCAGTCTCCTAGGGGCAAGTGGTTTGAATTCCACCCAGACCATGTTAATATTGCAAGAATGCTGCACAGATGCTTATGGGTCTCTTGTAGTGTATGCACCTATTGATGTTGGTGCCATGTAGTTGGTTATGACTGGAGGGGATTCAAGTTACATTTCTCTTTTATCATCTAGATTTGCGATTATTCTAGAGGAATCTCAATGCAGGGGGTATGGCATTTTCTGAATCTGGGAGGAGCACATTTTGAAATAATGGATTCTGAACATATTGTCATTTGTGGAGTAAATGGTCACCTTACAACAATACTTAAGCAAGTGAACAAATGTCAAGAATTTTCAAATGAGTCTAGTATTGATCAATTAAGGAGGAAAAGAATTTTGATTTTGTCAGAGCAAGTAAAGAAGGATGTTGAAAGGCATTACTCATGGAGACAGGCGATTCAATTCATAGTGATGACAATGAGAATTATGTGTTGGAGCCACTTGTAACCAAGGAGGAACAATTGTGTTTAGAGATGAGCAGGATGAAGTGGACAGTTGAGGGTGCAGTCATGTATGGATAGTGCAATAGACATTGGAGAGCAAACAACAACAACTCAATGGAAGTGATCATGCCTTAGAATATTTTTTGTAGTTTTCATACTTTTTGTTGTTAGTTTTGGACATCTTTACATGTACTTTTTCAATATGCAATTACATGTAAAAAACAAGGAAAGTCCCAAATCAATAAGGACTCTTCTTGTTGAATAAGTAAAAGAAGTTAGACTTTTTCCTAGATTAGCTCTTGGCCTCACCCTATAAATAAAGGGGGCCTCTTTGTAATTTTTTGACCTTTAATTTTATGCAACGAAGTGCTGCCCAAATTGAGACTCAACTTTGAGACTTTGTGTTCCAATTGCACGATCAATTCCAATCAATAAAGAAGGTGAATTTTGATATCAAACTTTGTGTTGAATCGAATTTGTATGAGTGACAATGTTCATATGGAATTTTTGTTGATTTCTCTTGTTGATTGATTGGATAAAGTGGTGTTTGGTTATCACGATTGGGGGACATTCAAGATAAGTTATATGAACTTTGTGCTATATTATTTACTTGAATCTATCTGTGTTGAAAGCATTTCTCGGTGGAGGATTATAAAGACTTTGAGCTTGTAGTTGTTCACTTTGTATATGAATCGTGTTGAGAACTTGTAGACTTTGTGCTATAATTTTCAATTACATTCGTGTGGATCAGTGGTATTGTTAGTTGACAAACTTTGTGCTTCAATTGGTGATACAATTACTTTTAAAATCTTTCTGGGGACAATTTGGAGACTTTGTGCTTAAGATTATTCACTTGGTTCGTGAATCTTTTTGTGAAGTGAGTTGAAAGACTTTGCGCTTCAACTTACGTCATTGGCTACTATAAAACTCTCATTGAAGGCAGTGAAAAGACTTTGTGCTTTTGCATGTCTTGTGGTCTCTTATCACATATTTATACTGGTACTCTTTGATTGTTCACATGTTTAATCAAGAATATTGGTGATTACTGTTTAGGTTAATATTAGAAGTGTAGAAGCATTATTGAATATTATCATGAAACATTGTAAACAACTTTTCTAAAAGAAGAGAAAAGGATGAATGTAACACACTCCTTACATAGAGCTAGTGTAAATACTTTTAGCTTAAAGTTGTTTAATTTTGTTTCAACAAGTAGTAAGAAGGGAGCCTCGCCTTGCTAAGAGGAGAGACTTATCTCATCACACTGAGGTTGATATAACCATTTTGTCTTCAATGAGTTGACGACAAAATATTCACCCAACACTAAGCAACCTAGGGTAGCTAGAACATCCTTCCCACATTCAAAGAGTAGCCAAGTACCAATTTTTAAACTTGCAATAGCTAGGGTTTGTGTTTATGGAACTCAAGTACCTATACACATTTTCCACTTCTTCACGTGGCCTTATGTGTGGATCTGTGCCATTAAGGGGATCGATGATGTTTTTCGTAGGAATGAGATAGTAGTACATGTTTGTTGTATTCAATTCTAGTCATTAATGGTATCCTTGGAGCAACAAGTGAGGTAGGTGGAATAGTGCATATGAGTGTTAGCAATCCACACAAACTCATGCCTAAACAATCCTCAAATGGTAAAAGAACATCTCATAGGCCTAACAGCTAGGACTTCAAGAAATCATGAAATGGGATGCCAAGGAGGATCAAGAGTCAAGATTCGAGAGAATCACATGTTGAATGAATGGGGAGGAAAAAACCTATGGTCCTAGGGAAGCAAAATGGAAGGATCACAAGATTAGGGGTTTTGGGATATCATATGATAGTTTTATTTAGGTAAGGTTGCATTAATAATCCTAAGGATAGTTTTATTTAGGTAAGGTTGCATTAATAATCCTAAGGTTTCAAATAAGGAAGAGGATGAATAGGGGTGGGGATTGAGAAATACACATATCTACTACCATGAGAAGGAATATAGGAAGGTAGATGAAATTGTGAAGACCCAAGGAGAAAGCATGAATGGAATGGTGAGAATTGGGTTTTGGGATTATCAAGTGCTTGGTACATTTTGGGAATAATGGGATGGAGAGGTTTAAAAACCTACAATGGAATGGAAAGCAGTTAGGGATCAAAGATCAGGAATCCTTGAGGAAAAGAAAGTGAACAACTATCATGGTTCAAAATGCGGGTGAACTATCTATGAAGTATGAGATTAGATGAACACTCGAATGCATAGGTCTAAAGGAAAAGAAGGAAGCAAGAGGCAAAGGAGAAATATGCAATGATTGAGAAGTGGGGAAATGAGATCATGAATTCCCAAGAGACACATAACTAAATCCCCAAAAACTTGTTGGAGGAACAAAGGAAGTGCAAGGGTGCAGGGGAAAGAAAGAAGGGATACCAACATGTAGGAGCCCAAAATGTGAGGATATAGGGAAACACATAACTAGAAGACAAATAAGAAAAAGCTTAGATTCTTGATGATGTAGGAAATTTTGGAAAAAACACCTTTGACACTTAGGAATTTTACATCCTTGAGACTTATGGGTATAACAAACGTACAAATGGAGGCAAAATACAATAGTTAGCACAATTTGACTAGGAGAGCCATTGAATGTATTCTTAGATCAAATAGTAGTGATGGTAAACAAGGGCCAAGGCAACAAAGAGGCATAAGATTTAGACAAATTTGCACATGTTAGATTGGGTCCCAACAGTGACCATGAAAGGCCTAATGGAGATCCTCATGGAAATATTGGACAATGGCAAGGCCAACTCCAATGATGAAAATGGGACTTTAAAGGGTGAAAAGAGTCTACCAAACAAACCTTTATTCAAAGTGGAGGTTAATATTTATATTTTCCATTTGAAGGTGATGTGGATGTGGAAACTTTTGACAATCAGTTAGCACAATTAGAGGTATATTTTAGTATGTATTCTCTTACCTTAGAACAAAAGATTTCTTTAACTTGCTAGGTTGAGATTATCAAAGCACGTTTTAACTTGGTTTGAGTGTCTTTTATATTGGCATTAAGAATCAAGCTCCAATAAGTTCAAGGTATAAATTTAAACAATTAATTAAGAAATAATCTTATCCTATTTGTCATAAAGATGAAAAATGTATGGAATGAGAATTTTTAGAACAAAAAGATGGACAAAGTGTACAAGAATACACTAGTAAATTTTGTGTAAGGGATATCTAAATGGGTGAAGATGTGCAATATGAGGAGGTCTTAATGAAATACATAGGAGGCCTTCATAGCCATCTTCACTAGTATGCATTGCTTTCCAAAGCGATGGATATAGATGAGGCTTGTTCTCATGCTCATATGGTCATGAAGAATCCTTATGTGGAAGTTGCATATTGAAAAGATCCCTCACATGTAAGGTAAGAAGGGTAAGAAAAACAATAATCTATCTTTAAAAAGAATAAATAGGTTAGAATATTTTATTGCACTTTGGAAGTGGATTTTAAGCTTACTTGAACTACTAAGAAAATTAATTTATTGGAAAAAGAGGCATTGTTTAACATCAATATTCATGTTAATGGTGTTAAGGTTGATGCACTATTTGATTCTTATTCTCAAATTGACTTGATTTCCCAATATCTAGATGAAAGAATTGGCCTTGTAACTTATCAATACATCAAGACATATGTGTTGTGTTGGATCAAAAAACATGCTAATGTGTTAGTAAAAAATATAAAATGAAGTTTTCAATTGGCTCCAAATTTATCAATGAAATGATTTTAGTAGATGTTTCTCCTTTGGATGTTTGTCGTGTTGTTCTTGGAAAGCTCTATATGTATGACTAGAAAGTAGTGTTTTATGGAAGAGAAACAATTACCACCTTATCAAGGGAAAAAAGAGCTAAAAATTTTATTTATTAGTAAAGGCATAGATCAATCTAACGAGATCTTGAATCTTCATGGAAAGATGCTAAGTGCAAACACAAGGATCATCCATTTGGAGAAAACTAATGTTGATCAAGTTCCTCCATGTTCAAACACTTTAACATATCATCATATGGATAGTTGGGGATAAAGGTGTTCTTGATTTTGGCTCATGTTCATTTTGTGGAGCAAGGCAAGGTTGCAGTCAAGTCATTAGTTGAGGGGTTCATCCACCCTTGTTTGTTGAGTCTTTGAGCTTTTAGGGACCAAAATCCTCCATATCAAGGAGATGTGATCTATAAAAGGATTCATTTTTGTACCTTATGAATGATAGAGATTTTATAATAGGGAACAAACTCTTAGAAGTAGGAGTATGTGTAGGGTGGTAGGGGACATTCATGTGTAGGCTTTGGTGGAGAAGAACATAGTGCAAAAAGGTGTTTTGGATTTGTTGTGAATTCACTACTAATAGGTGGTGAATGTGATTTCACTATAATGATTGTAAAATCACCACGGTAATTTCAAAATTACCATAAGGAAAATGAAAGTCTGGCCTATAAAAAGCAAAAAAAAACAATTTGTGTGGAAAAACATGTCCTATGACATTCTAGCTTCTAGTTTTAAGATCTTTTTGAATTCTTTGTGTATTGTAATGTTACAAATGGTGAGTACAGACTAGAATGAAGTATCTTATATTAATTATATTTATGATAGAGGGTTGTAGAAGGGGGTATTGACTATAGTTTTCTAATTTCTATTGATTGTTTTGAAGAGTAGATTCAAGGAAGTTTTCCCAGATATTTTAGTGGTTAGTTGGGATGATACCAAAGAGTGGATCAAGCTTTTATATCAAGCTTATGAGGCTTAGAATCATTATAATTACCATTTAGAGTAATTTTTAAATGAGATTGAGCTCATAATTTGTTAGAGTTTTCACTTGATGTGAGTTTCTCATAGGTATATCAGCCTCATACTTCCTTTGATGTAGCTCTATATACTTTTTTTGAATTTCCTTGTTTATTCATGCTTGATCAGGATTAGTCATCTTGCTCTCTAAGTTTAAAATTCATTGTTGATAACTATCATATGGAATACCTATTGTAGTTTGCAAATTATTTATGCTCTTGAGGGAAAAGGTGACAAAGAAGTCTATGTTGGTGTTCCCTAATTTTAGAAAGTTTTTCCAGGTTGAAATTGTGATGCTAAGAAAACTACAATAAATTTTGTATTGAGTTGGGAGGGTAGATTGGTCACTTATTTCAATGAAAAATTTAATAAGGCTAGGTATAAATACTCTCTATGACCAGGAGTTTTATGCCATAGTGCAGGGTTGAGTAAGTGGATTCACTAATTATTGCCAAAGGCATTTGTGTTGTACACATATCACCAAGTATTAAAATTCATTAATAGCCAAGAAAAATTTAACCAAGGAACATGAGGTGGGTAGAATATCTATTGGAATACTCTTTTGTTTTGAAACACCATGCTTGTAGAACCAATAGAGTTGCAAACACCTTGAGTAGGGAGAATACATTATTGTCCACAATGAACTTTAAACTAGTGGACATGTAGTTGATGAAGGATTTGTATGTTGTAGTTCTTGATTTTGTAGATGCACATTGCACATGCATGGAGATTAGGGTTGAACATGAGTTCAACATGGACCTAACAAGCAAATTGTTCAAAGAGTGACTCAAAGTGATTTGAAGCACTGCATTGTTCAAAGAGTGAGTCAAAGTGATTTGAAGCACTACATAAAAAGGAACAATCTCATACCCCACTCTCAAGGAGGTCCATTTGGTAGAGAATGCAAATTGAAATGTATAGCCTACATATTTTTTAGATGCATTCTAGCTATGCTTTATTTTCTAATGCATGGGTCTGGACTATGGAGAAGTCAATTATGAGGACAAGTTTAAGAATTATGGTGCATGGTTATTGTCAAAGGTCTAGTTCTTTAAATATGTAGGAATGAATGATGGTGATATCTTAGCTGTTATTGAGAATCCTACATATTTCATATTTTTTATCTATTGGGGTTGGATGAATAGATGTGGAGACAACTTTTTTGTATGGGGATTTAGAGGAGGATATCTATGTTACATGACTAGAGCACTTGGTGTTGTAAGGACATGGTTTGCAAGATACCTCTCTATGAATGTAGGTTTACAAACTAGAGTATGTTCTCATTTCTATGGGAATGAATCTTTTAGCTGAGTAGTATTCTTTTACACCAAATGAGATAGAGGACATGATCCATGTCTTTTATCTGAGTACATTTGGTATTCTACTATGGTTTACACTAGACCCGTAATGTCCCAAATGAAATATTTTGAAATTTTATTAAAATGTAAATAAATACAACAAATATGAAGTAAAACAATTAATTTCAAATCCTCTTCAAATTGCTTTTGAAAATAACTTGAAATACCCACAAAGATTTAACAATTTCCTTACAATCTATGCACCCAAATTTAACAAATTTTGCACAAAAACTTAAAGATCTTATTCTATTAATGAAATACGATTAAAAAACATGTAGTATGTTGTAAAAAAACCAACAAAATCTACTACAAACATAATGCTTCCAATGTCCCAGATTTGACAATTTTGGCACCAAATTGCACACTACTGCAACACAAGTTGGAAGGGGCATCTTGGGAACCTTCATGTATAAAAAAATACTATTGTACATAACTTGCAACAACAACCAACACATAAGAAAAATCTATAATTCAAACTACACAAAAGAACACTCGAAAACTTGCAAACAAACATGCCAAAATCTGCCAACTACTCCAATTATTTTTCTAATCTTCTAATAGAATGCTACACACTGGCATATTCTATTATAAAAACCCACACAACAACAACAACAATAGTAGAAAACAAATTTAAAAATATCACTTTCCAAATCCATACAAAACCAAAAACACACAATTGAAACTAGCTAAAATCTGTAACTTTGGAAGCATGTTCACAACCTCTAAGTGAGATTATCCTACTAAAACAAAGGGGCTTCATCCTCTAATCCAAGAATCAAATGGGTTTTTTTCCTTTTATCTTGATCTCCAAAGGTTTTTATTCACAAAAGAGACTGCAAGAACACAAGTGTTTAATACAAATTTTGATAGGGTTTTGGTAAATAGAAATTGGATGCCAAAAATGAGGAAATTACCTCCAATTTATACAAATTTGAGAGCCCATCAATTTTTAATGCCCCTCTCTTAAAAAATAAAATAAAATAATTTTATTTCCAACAACTTTCCTAAAAATGTGCTCACCTATCATAACCACTGCAAGATTCTCAGCTAAAATTAGCCAATAACTCCACTATGACAACCTGTCATAAAATCCACCATATCTTGTCATAGAATCTCCTATTTAAGCCTTAAGAGATACAATATATTTTGATAAAATCCCAAACCCCATTTGGTGCTGCAAATATTCTAATTTAATATTTAATTGCTCTCAAATATCTCAAAAACATAAATTCTCATAAGACCACAATTAAATATTAAATAAACTATTTTCCCTATTTTCTTACCTTAGCCCATGGGAAATATCCTAATAATTCCACCAAATGAATTTAATTAGAAAAGGGACATGACAAGTCCGTTCTTCCCAAAATTGCTTGTCCTCAAGCAATATTGATCCAAATGCTCTGCTTATTTCCAAATATCAATCTTCATGATACCAGGATCCCAAATCATCCTACATGAGAAATATTTAAGTTGAGAGGAAGGATCCTCTTTCCAATTTGTACCCTTCATCTTTTCATCATAGTTAGAATGCTTCTTATGATAGCAAAAACATTGTAATGACATAATATGAAGATGATGCAATAAATTCTTACTACTACTTCCACCTTTATTTCTTGAGATGTAATCATAGAGGCAATCAAAGTGTTTACCTTATTATGAGAGATTCGTAGCAGTACTACCATTCTCATGATGAAGATCATCAACTAAAACATCTTCCTTGGATTCATGCCCCTCAACATTGTTAAATTGAAAACCATTCTCACATGCCAATGGTCCCATATTTTCAATGTCTGAAAACTTGATAAGTGTTTCTTGGACAACATTAGAAATTATTGAAACATTCTTTTCCATTATTAAATCTTTATCTCATATATGCAAAACTAATGTCTCCTTAACTTCATCAAATTCCATGTCTTCGACCTACATGGAAAAATCCTCCAAGATTTGCTTCCTTTCAATCTCTTGAAAATCTGATTTTTCTTCTTTCTCATGCTCAACTAGGACAATCTCTTCCTTGAATTCATCACCATCATGTTGATTTACACACTTGTTAGAAGTCAAATAAGTATTTACTTCTTTAGCTTGTGACCCAAAGGTGTCCATCTCAAAAAGTGGGTTATCAAAAGATATCTTTGCATCCATCTCAAAAAGTGGGTTATTTGAGAAGGATTGAAAACTATTTCTATTTTCATGTTTGGGCCAATCTTCATGCTGACCCAATTCTATGCAATTGTCATAAAAAACATTCATTTCCAAGTTGCAGAAATATGAGAAAGAGATATGTTTAAATTGAATATCAAGATCAAGATTTTTATACCTTTTATGACATGTTATGGTGTCCTTATTTAATTGACTTTGTTCTCCCATACTTTCTTCTTTTCTAGAAATACCTAAGTGAATATTTGTTGATGATCTTTCTTCTTCATCTTTTATGTACTTCTGCTAATCAGATTAACCATCTCTTCCTTCATATCTTGTAGAGTCTGTAACATCACTGACAAAGATTCTTGAAAAGACTTAATTTCTATGTCAAGTCCATACTAGCATGCAATCCAAAAACTTTAACATGCACTACTAAAACTTTGTCATGTAACTAAAAATCTGCAACAAGTTGGCAAGACCACCAGCTCTCATACCACCGTAGTGTCCCAAATGAAATTTTTGAAAATTTATTAAAATATAAATAAACATGACAAATCTGAAGCAAAACAATTAAATTCAAATCACCTTCAAATTACTTTTGAAAATAACTTGAAATACCCACAAAGATTTAAAATTTCCTCACAATCTATGTACCTAAATTTAACAATTTTTGCATAGAAACTTCATGATCTTCTTCTATTAATGAAATCTGATTAAAGCACATGTAGTATGTTATTACAACAGAAAATTCTCCAACAATAATATCTATAGCAAAATTAAAGAAAACCCACAAAATCTACTGCAAATATAATGCTTCCAATATCTCTGATTTGACAATTTTGGCACCAAATTGCACACATATGTAACAAATATTGGAAGGGGAATCTTGGGAACCCTCATGTAGAGAAAAGTATTTTTGTACAAAAATTACAACATCAACCAACACAAAAGCAAAATCTAGAAATTAAACTACACAAAAGAACACCTGAAAAACCTACAAACAAACACACCAAAATCTGCCAACTACTCTAATCTTTTTCTAATCTTCTAGTAGAATGCTACACACTAACATATGCTATTATAAAATCCCACACAACAACAAAAAAAGTAGAAACTTTTTTGAAAACTATCACTTTCCAAATCCATACAAAACCTACAAACACACACAACTGAAACTAGCTGAAATTTATAACTATGGAAGCACATTCACAACCTCTAAGTGAGATTTTCCTATTAAATCAAAGGGGTTTCATCCTCTAATCCAAGAAACCAATGGGTTTTCAACTACAAAGGCAAAGTATATGATATCTATTCAGGTTTGAAAGGAGGAGATTTGGATTTTGGTAATGTGTTTGGATATTAGGTTGAAGTAGGATTTAGTGTGATGGTTAGAGCATCACCAATCTAACAAAGAACCCTACTTTTTTATGTGCAAACGAAGAACATTGATATGTAGTTTTTAGATGTTGTTGTTACTTTAATGAATCTTGTGAACACAAAGAAGTTCAAATGGTGCAATATGGTTATGGGGATGTTTTCCCTTTATAACAAACTTATTTTTTGTCTATGTTTAGTGTTTATGTAATGTATACAACAAGAGGGAGAATGTTAGGAAATATGTTGTACACCGTGCACATAGGAATATTTGATACTTGGTAAAGTTATGGTCAATCTCAAAATGGGGTGGCACACTTTAGGGTACAATATTTTCCCTAGGTGGTTGTTTGGTGTAACATTGGAAATGCATTTAATGGTAGTTGCACATTAGGAAAAATGCATTTAATATTTGAAGGGCCGTGTTTGATGAGCACATGGTTTATTGAGATCATTGGAGGAATGCATTAATTTTATGGAAGTCATTGTAAAATGCATTAAATATTGTAAAAACATTTAATGCTTTTGTCACATGTGGCATTGGTATAATTTTGGGCACTAGGTTTAGAGGGAGTAATTGAGGTGCCTTAGAGAACATTTTGATTCCTGATCTTAAGGTCATCCTTGGGCACCCACCTTGAAGATGCTTGGTGCATTTATTATTGGTGCTTCGAGTAGTAAATAATGGAGACAAGAAAACTTAGTGATATTTTCCTTACTTGTTGCTCTCTTGCCTATATATAGAAGTCTTGGGATGGAGGTTAGACATCATCTTTTCATTTATCATCATTTTGTGAATGCTCATTATGAGTGAATCCTGGTGTATAGATATGGAGGCTCTAATTGCTTATTAAGGAGATATTAAGGAGCATGGAGTGGGACATGTGGATCTAATGTGTTCTTGGATTGTTCTAATGAGAAATATAATAATGGTTGCTTGTTGCTACTAAAGAAGGCCTTATCTTGGATGGTTTCCTCCTTGATTGAGAGTCTTGATATCTTGTAAAGGAATGAAGCCTCATATTTTATTGTAACTATTTTGTTACTGAGAATACATTGGTTTTGGTGCTTTGGAGGTTAGGTTTTCTCTAAAAGGGTTTTCTCGAGGTATATCGATGTCTCTTTCTCTTGTTCGAGTGTTATATTATTTCTTTCATTTTTGTTATTTCTTTAGTACTATTACTATGTCATAATGTTGTTGGAAGTTGTATTGATCAAATAACTTGTGGCATCTTTATCCATATGATTCATGCTAGATTTTTTGGTATTTCCTTCATTTGGTATCACAATGGTATTTCCTCTACCGTCAGAATAGTGACCTAATGATGAACGATCTGGATTTACAATGGAAATTTATATATAAGGGGGGTACCCCCTATAGCCCCTCGGATAACCTACATCTGTCAGGTATCAAGATCAAATGTGCGTCTGAAACAAGATCACTAATTGGTGAATACTTTTTCCCTTATTGAAATTTACAAACAATATTAAGAGTAATTAATTACATATTTGAAGGGTCATGTTTGGTGAGCACATGGTTTATTGAGATCATTGGAGGAATGCATTAATTTTATGGAGGTCATTGTAAAACGTTATGGGACTTTTTACCCAAAATGAAAAAGAAAGTTATTTTATGATTAAACCTTTAAAATTAAAAGAGGATATAGTTTACTTATCACTTTATAATTAAAAGGAAGATGGAAAATAAAGGATATTATGATCCTTTGGTTAAAATGGAGATAAATATAAGAATAATTATGAAAACCCTTTTTAAAAGGGAGGATTTATTATGTTTATTAAATCATTATTAATGACAACCTTTGTGAAAGGGTGTGACATGTTTAGAAACCACCCCTTAAAAGGTTATATATGGCATTTGTGTGAGACTTCAAGGAAGAAGTGAGTGGTTTGGTGGGCTATGGGCATTAGGAGAATGGGTACAAGAGATGTGTTCGACTCTATGAAAAGGGGCACATAGTGTGTGTCTAACTGAGGGTACAGTGTACACCTGGGATTGTCCTGGTTAGGGCTTGTGTGTGTTTTCTGAAAAAGAGTGGAATGCTTGGGAAACATGTGTTTTTTCTAAAAAAGAGATGAATTATTGGGAAGCACATGGTTGGTTCTCAATAATAATTGGTTCCTCCTGAAATGTGCCATAGTTATGAGGGCCAAGACCATTGAAATCTTCCTAGGGTGAGGGTGGTCAATCCAAGTGCTCAGTGATTCAGATAAGTACTAAACTTATTACTAATAAAAGATATTAGAATTATTATATATGTGGGTTTTGATGTTAATATGATTATGTGATTATGTTATCCAATTTTCTTTGTTAATGATTTACTTTACAGTTCTTATTAAATTATCATATGTTGCAATTTACATTGGAATTAATAACTTTGCATACTTTAAATTGTATAATTCTATTATTAACTTTATTTAAAGCCGGTGCAAATAATTAAATAACTCTGGGGAAAAGTAGAATTACATTTGGTATCAGAGCTGAAAATTGGGCAATTGAGTTGTTAATTGTTAAATTCGTTCTTATTTCTCTATGTCCTAACAAATAGCAATAAGACTACAAGGATAAACACATAATATCACTTCAAAATTGAGATTTAATTTACATTCCTTCTTATTAAATCTATCTTCAAGAGTGAAAAAGAAAGATTAATTGTATTAGAAGAAAGATTAGTGTTAAGTAAATTAATTCTTGTTCTTAAGTCAATGGATTTTATCATGATAAGAAGTCGTACTATTAATAAAACACTATCAATACATACATAATTGTTAATTTATCTTTCTTTGTCCATTGATCTTGGAGGAAGTGGTTCCTTAGATAGACTCATGTGAGATTTTAAAGTTTCTTAGCCATAAAACATTTCATAGGTAGGCACGAACAATTTATGTCACTAGGATGAAACATAAGTTTATTATACATAATATAGTTATTATTCTCTAACTTTCTTAGTTCAGGTGTGATTTGTTCCTTATAGAGATTAAATGCAGACCTATTTTGATTTTCTGTATGAAGGTGCACAATATTCAATGAATCAAGTTGTTGATCTTTTATAGTTTTCACACCTTATCGATCATGCTTTGCATTGCTTGGATAGAGATACTATTCTCAAATACAGCATACACATGGATAGGATATTAGTGAAGTAACCTTAGTATTATTTTTAGAGGTTAGATTACAATCAAAGTATGAGCTCTTGCATAGTGTAAATGAAATGATGGTCAACATGTATGCAAAAGGGTCGCCACATTATTTTGGATGATGTACTTCTTTTAATGTAAAGTTATATCTCCTTGTTACATTACATTTACGTCAATAAGAAGGGATACATATTTCAAAACTTATGACCTTCATTGTTAGATTCATCATGCATATCATTATAATTGAAATGTCGTATACTACCCTCCTTATTGTATCATCTTTCCCTCTGATATGTAGTTCTCTTTCAATAAGTTTATAGGGAAAAGTCTTTCGCATAAGGATTTGTTTGCCTTGCAGAGATGTATCCGCAGGAAAATATCCTGTGGCAAGTAAATATGCAATATCTTTCAGTTCTTTTGGTACCACATTGACCCTAAACAGGCTTACGCTAGGGAGTTCTTCTTCATGGCTTTCTAGCTCATCCCCTGTTTCAATTCTAGATAGAAAGTCAGGACCTTGGTTTTGTTTCTCCGGTTTCACTTTGATGGTGAATTCAAATTATTCAAATACTAAGAACCATCTACATCTTCTCCCTTGTATGACAGTTTTGTTTAATAGGTACTTTAATGGTTCATGGTCCATAAAGAAGGCGAAGGGTGTAGATAGTAGGTAGTGTCTAAATTTGTGTAGTGCATAGACCATTGCTAGTGCTTCCCTTTCTGTTGTGGTGTAATTTTTCTCAGCTTTTGATAATTTCCTACTGGAAAATGCTATAGGATGGTCTTTAGTCCCTTTAGGTTGAGCCAATACTACACCTACCGCTATGCTTGAGGCATCTATGTGGACATGGAAAGGAATGTTCCAATCCAGGAATATCAAGATAGGAGCTTCAACAATTTTTTGTTTTAGTATGTCAAAAGAAGATTGACATTGTTCATTCCATTCAATGTTTCTTCCACTTTTCTTTTTGAGTAATTCCTCCAAAGGTGTTGCTATTGGTGCATAACCCTTTATAAATTTTCAGTGATACCCAATGTAACCTAAGAAAGTTTTTACTTTTGTTGTTGTTTTAGGTGGTGGTAGTGTGAGGATTAGAGTTACTTTCAAGGGATCTACCATCAACCCTTCCTTACAAATGATGTGACCTAAGAGAGTCCCAAAAGGTATCGCAAATGTGCATTTCTTGAGATTCAATGATATTTGTAAACTTCTGCATTTGTGGAACATCATCCTCAAGTTTTGTGTGTGGTCTTTCACTAATCCATAGACAATCCAATCATCTAGGTAAACCTCTCAGAAATCATGAATGAACTCTTTGAATGCATTTACCATTATTCTATTGAAGACTGCTAGTGCATTCTTTAGTCCAAAAGGCATCACTATGTACATGTAGGATCCTAATTCAGATGCAAATGTTATTTTAGGCTAATCCTCTTCTCTTATCTTTACTTGATGGTAGCTAGAAAATCCATCAGTAAATGAATATATTTCCCTTTTGGCAACTGATTTTAATATCTCTGTTGTGAAGGGTGTTGGGGATGAATCATGGATGCAAGCTTTATTTAACTCTCTGTAGTCTCCACATATTCTTATTTCTCCTAATTTCTTTTTTTGTTACCACCATTGGTATAATCCAGTCAGCTTCATCAATAGGTTTTATAGTCCTTGCTGCTAAAATCTTGTCAATTTTTACCTTGACTCTTTTCTTCATGTTAGGATTGAGCCTATATGGCCTTTTCTTCACTGGTTTCATTCTTTCTTTCAGTTGTATTTTCATTATCCCTACTTCTTTAATGCCTTTCATTTTAATAAATGTCATTGGGAATAAGTCCTCAAACTCAGAGAGAATCTCAGTTACCTGCGTGCTACCACTTTTTCATCCCAATAGTCTCGAATCTTTGCTAGTTTAGGATCACCTTCCTTTGCAATATTTTCTTCTCTGATTTATAGTGGCTCATTGTAATATTGGTTCTTTGGTTCAGTCAATATTTCTAGCTCTCTTTCTCCCTCTTGAACATCAATGTTTATATCCTCATTATCCTCGTCATCTATTTTTGTGGTTTTATAGCATTTTTGGCCCATGTTCCTTAACTGTTGATCTATCCATTCCACCAGTTTCCATATCCCTTCAGATCTTGGTGGTGGTGTATTGTGATCTGGTTCTTCTTTATCTTCATTTGTTACTTGTTGGAAAATTATTTCTTTTATTTTCACAAGTGTAATATGTATAGATTTTTCTGGACTACAAAAAGAAAATGTATGTATATAGTCATCTTGTACTTCCTCCCAATTACTTGTTTCCTTTCTTCTCTCTTGTTTGATATACCAAGTTTGGTCTAATGGCATCAATGTCCAATAGAATAGGTGGGTGCATATAGCCTTACTATGTTCCTTTTTGTTTTCCCATGCTACTATGCAAGTGGTTAAGTGTTCTTGAAGTAGATTTTGGCCTTCATATTTGGGTATTTCTTTGTATTCTCCATGTTCTGGTAAGTATCTCACATTGCTAAGAAGCTTAAATGCATGCCAATCTTGAACTAGATCTCTTTGTTTTGACCACCAGTTTGTTGCATTACATACTAGTGTATGTTGTATTTCTTGTATAATTCTTTGTTCTTTTGAAAAGATTGTCTCCATCTCATTCAAGTATTGTTGTAGGTCTTTAACCCCTAAGAACTTTGGTAGTTTGATATGGGAGATTCCTTTCATACTATGATTTATATGGTGAGATATCTTAGGTTTCTCTGTATTTTGATCTTTGTTGATGGTGCATACCATTTGCGGTGGATTTTCATCTAATGCAGAGGATTGCGGTATGTTTTCTTTACTGATTTGAACCATTCATATTCTCCTAATCCATGTCATTCTCTAGGTTTTTAGTTTTGGTTCATTTTTTATCCATGATTTTAGGACTTCTTCACTACCAGTGCTGTCATTATCATTCTCTACCTTTATTTCTCCACTTGAATCTAGTTCTCCCTTTGTTTCATTTGTTTCCATTCTTGATATTACATAAATTTTCTTAGGGTAGTCTTCATTTTCTTCCACATGATTGGATTCTTCAATATAGGCATCTTCCATGGGTAGTCCTAAAGGTATGAATACACTTTTATCACTATCCACAAAAGATAATTCTTGTTTGCGGGAGTCCACTATGCCATTGGCATCTACAAACCATCTTAGTCCAAGTAGTGCATTTAAGGAATCGCCTTGTTCTTTCATAGTGACAACCAAAAAATCTACTATATGTTTGATGCCCATCAGGTTTACCTCTACTTTTTTCTATGTTCCAATGGTTGACATGCTAGACCCATCTACCAAAGTAATATTGTAGGGTGTTTGAGACAATCTAGGTCTCCCTAGTTGTTCCCAAAGCTTCTTAGCAATCATGTTTATGTTTGCACCCAAGGCTATCATTACATTTTTGACCTTTTTATGGTTAATATGAGAATCCACTAGTAGTGGTTTTGTTTTCCAATGTCTTTCATTTCTGTCCAATTTCCTAACTTGGTTTTGTGGTATCTTCTCCTTATTCCAATATTTAGCAAATTGTTTAAATTTCTCCGTCAAATTATGTTGTTGTGTTAGTGATATAAACCATTTGAGCACTGCAACTTCTTCTTCTATGAAGAATTGATTAACTTGTTTTTGTTTCTCTTGTTCTTTTGTTACCATCTGTTTGGTCTTCTGTACTATCTCATCATGTTGTCTTTTATCAAGGAAGAATATATCTTCCTCACTTTATTCTCTCTTTGATTCAGCAGTGTCATTTCCTTTAGTGTTTGTTCTTTGTCTTGTGATTACTGTCACTTTCTCTTTTCCTTTATCCATTTTAGTTTTTCCTTCCTTTATTCTTCTATTTTAGTTTTCTTCATCTGATGAAGATAGATCTATATTGCCATCCTTATCTCTCTGACAGGTCCTTAGGACTTGATCTTCTTTAGGGACTCTTATGATTACTCTGGCCCCATTTTTCTTATCCAAGTCATCTCCTTTTCCTTGTTTTAGTGCATTCTAAAAGTATTGTTGTGCCTTATCACATGTGAAAAGGTCATGTTCTATACTATTGCAGAATGTGCATTATTTTCTTCTTTCTCCCTAACACTCATTAGCAAAATGCTCTGGATTACCGCATTTATAGCAAGTGGCTTCATCTCTTCTTCTTCCTCCTCTACCTCAGCCTCAACCTCCTCTATAAACTCCAAATTGTCCTCTATCATCATTAAACTATAGTTATTTTCATATGGTACATTTTGGTTTGTGTTATGGATAGTGTTCATGTTTCTTTGATTTTTCCATGAAGGTTGCTTATAACCCTAGTCCTGAACATATAATGGTCTTTTTGCTAGGCCTTTTACATATGCCATGGTATTATTTTGTGCTTTGTTATTGTGATTTACATTATGCCATGAGTCACTTTCATCCTCATCTTCTCTTACCCTAAACATTTGTGATGGACAATCTGGTGTTTAATGATCATCACATTCTCTACATAATCTGCAACAGACTATATTGTTCTTTGCAGGGAGTGCTTTTATAAAATGTGTGGCAGCCTGTCTTTCTCCTTTTAGTTTTAGACATTCATTCTTGATGTGTCCTTCCTTTGTGCAATAAGAACACCATATAGTCAGCCTTTTATCTTTGTGTTTTGCCATGATCTCCTATTTAAGTTTCAAGTGCTCCAATTCTAGTCTTAATCTTTCTAATTGCATGTTTTCCTTGTTTTTGTCTTATTTGCACCATGTTTTTGCCTCAATCTAGCATGGTAATGTGACTACTTCTACATATGTTTCAAATATTCTACCATCAAGAGATGCTCTCACATTTGGGTTTACCCTAGATGTAAACCATTCAATCTTCTACTTCTCAGTCAATGGTTCTTCTAGTTTGCAGACTGTTTCCTTAAATCTTTTGTCAAATTCCTTTATAGTTCCTACATCCCTTTGTATTAATTCTCTCATTTTACTTACACCTTCAGTAGGTATTTCCAGAGTTTCAAAGTTCTCCAAGAATTCCTTCTTCACTTCATCCCATGTTTTTTCATGTCTAGGACAAGCCTTTATGTACCATTTTAACACATCATTCCACAATGTCCCAATAAATTCAAATAGTTTAGTGTCATCTTTGGTTATCTCATTCTGGCTCCAAATTGATTCTAATATAAAAATGTGCTTTATAGCTTTAGTTGTGTCCTTTTCAAATACCAATAATTTGATTATAGTATCCATCTTTCCTTTCCAGACCATCTGGTGTTTTGTGGTGGTTCTCTTTCTGATTTTTCTTCTCCTTAGGCTTTGGCCTCTATGTTAGGGTTTTTTGTTCTCTTCCTTTATCTCTTCGCAATTGAATGTCAAAATACTCTTTTCCCAAAATTTCCTCAAAATTTTTCTTAATATCTTTTTCTCTTTCTTTCTTACTGTCAACTTGATCTTTTCTTAAAATTCTTCTTGCTTTATAAGGCACCCAGGGTGACTCCTGGTCAAGGGGGTGTGTCTCTTCAAACTACCTTTTATTCTTGGGGATACTCTTTCGTTTGTAAATGACATTATGTTTTCAGTAGGTGACTTTTCACTATTTTGTCCTATATTTTTTAAACTAATCTCTTTATATACCGCATCTTCTCTAAACTTCATTATACTTTGATTAACCAGGTGGTCTAGGTAATCTGCATCCAAATTTAAGGGTTGAAGGTTTCATATAGCATTTAGTAATTCTTACCGTTGTTTGTCAACTCTAATTTGAATATTAGCAATATTAGGTTGATATTCTAGAGTTTTGTATATTTGTGGTAGGACTAGGGTTTGGTTATGTTCTTCCCTCCACATACTTCCTAACTTCTCATATGCATCAACTTTTCCTCCTATACTCTTTAAAAGTTTTGTAGCCCTATCAATATGCATTGTAATAGGCTTAGGATTCTCTATATCTCTTTGTATCAAGTTTGTGGTAGCCTCTATAGCTATTTCATCCATCCTTTCTTTTCCCTTAATATTTTCCTCTCTGGTAGCACCCACCTTAGTGCACTCAACAGTACCCTCATTGGTGCGCTCATCCAACTTATTATTTTCTTCCACAATTTCTCTTTCCTATTTTCTATTTGTTTCTCCTGCCTTCTCCATCCTTCTATGGTACCTTTGTTGTCATTCTTGGGTTTGTTTTTGTCTCTCCACTCTACTTTTCTCCATTCTAGTTAGTACAATTTCACTGATTTCCCTTAATCTTTTGTTATCCCCTTATTCCATGGGTGTTTTTAATTTGGAATCATATTAATCCTTATGTATCCCATGGTTGGCTCATCTTGAAGAGTTACATCTTTTCAAGGATCCTTTTAGATCCTCCCCCTATTCCATTTTGCATCCAAGTGTCTTCCCCCCTCTCACAAGGGTAGGAACTTAAGAGACTTCAAAATCTTCCACAAATCATAAAAAAAAATTGTCACTCAAATTTCCTTACTTTGCACTACTCTGCACTTCTCCTTTCATTGTTTATTCTCTCTTTTCTTCACTGTCCTTTTCTAGGGTCCTGATAATGGAACCAAATGATGGAAAGAAATGAGAGGGAACCCAGTTCAAAGATCTGGTCCTCAGTCAAGTCTCTAAAGTCTAGTTTATACCCCAGTCAAACAATAAGAGAAACATGAATAACATTAAGGAAATATATTATGTTGTACAATCTAAGTAGAGTAAAGCATTCATACAACATATACAATTATATTATAACCTTTATATCTCCTTTTATATATATTTCTAATCAATTGATACATATATGTTCATAGTGGTAGGTCTAAGTCTCTGCCTTATACATATCTATCTCATAATTTCTTACTCTCTCTTACACTCTTACACTTTTACTTTACATTGCTTATATGTATTTCTTATATATCTACATAGAGGTGTGTCCTTTCCAAAAATACCTATTTATGAGTCAGCTCTATCCTCTGCATGTCCTTTAAAGTAACCTATGGTAGGTTCTACTTGGTGCCCTATTATCTGCCAACAAACATAAAACAACAAAAACACAAGCATCACACAAAGATTACAAACCCTCAATTTCATCACAAGGTCAGCCAAAGTCAAAATAAGATGAAAACTCAAGTAAACCCTCAATTTCATTACGGGGTCAATACTAGTCAACCAATGCAAAGCAAAGCAATTTAAACCTTAGGTCATAAAGCCTAAGTCAAATCTAAGTCAAATCGAGGTCAACTCCAACCAACTCTCTCTCAGTTTGGGCTCACGAATGTACTCTGGGCTTAGAGGTGAGTGGGTCAGGGCAATCCTTGAAGAGATTGAGGAGATACACCCAATTTCACAACATAATCAATTGATGATCCACGAACAACAACATAGGCTAAGGTTACTTCAGACATGATTCGTCATACAATGATTTGAAGAGCAACTCCAACTTGATAAAAACATAAATGAAAACAATCAACAACCAACTCAATTTTGGAATCTTTAGAATCCAAATAGGAGAACAGTAACTTGTGACCCTTCGGGTCATATAGTTATTTCAAGTACAATAGTCACAGAGCACTACATTAGAATCAATACCCAAGAAAGGCCCCAAGACCAACCGACTGCTCTCTGCGAAGTCTAGCTTTCAAGAGATCAGAACTACCCCCTGTCTCACCCCCTCTCAACTGGCTACTTCCACGAGAGAAAGAGCGACATGGAGGTTCACCCTGTGGCAAGGAGAAGGGTCCATATGCTCGTTAAAGCTAACTCGACTACCTCGTGTAATCGAGTCATGTTTTTGAGTGTACATATTTTGGTGAACCTTATATGAATAACAAAAATCTACTGATTGAAGCTTTTGGCATTTTCATTTCTTTGATCCCAATTCATCATCACTTTTGCACCTGACGTCAGATTCACCACATATTTTGGTGAACCTAACATGAAGAGCAAAACCTTTTGGTTAAGCTTTTTGCATTTTCATTACATGATCCAAATTCATTTGTCATCACTTCCATATCTAATGTTGGATTCACCACATATTTTAGTGAACCTGATGTGAACTACAAAAACTTTTGATGGGATCTTTCACGTTTCCATGTGCTTCTTTCATTCCATGTTCATATTTCATGTCCATCTTCATTTCATTCATTTCATGGTCAGGAGAATTGCCCCTCCAATGAAACTAGCACACGTTCAGATCTAATAGCTTCTATCTCAAATTAATCAAACTTGAAAGACTTAAAGGGGATGCAACAAGATCCCCATAATATTGACCAAATCAAAACATGTCAAGTGAGTGTTCGGTCCAAAATCTATCAACAAGACCAACCCATAACAAGCCATTCAAAAATGGCCACCCAAATGGACAATGAGGTGATCCATCAAAAGAAAATCTTACAAGAAGCTTGGGGGGCACAAAAACCCCTCCATGTGGCACATCAAGATAAAATACTCATGACATGTCAAGTATCATCAAAAGGAACAAGTAGGGTCACTCAAACCCCAATACATAGCAATCCATCTCAAGGTTGTAAAACTTAAAGAATGGAGGAAGCCTCACTCGTAAACCTGATAGAAACCTTGGTCCAACAAATTAGAACCCTTGAAGCTAGAAATGTTTGTCAAAAAGAAATTCAAGAAAAAACTAGGGCATAGGGAAATCCTCTCAGTGACAAGATTGAATCTAAATAGAGGGCAACACAAATTCCCCCATCTAAACTTCCATGAAACATTCAGGCCTCCCTTACCCTCACCATCCAACACAAAAAGTCTCAATCAAATAGGTGAGGTTCCTATGATGCAAAATCAGCCACAAACGATCCCACCAAATCTTCAAAACATAAACATGATGCCATCTAGTCATCCAACTTTTTCAGGATATCAACAATGTAGCATACCCCTTCAACAACCACAACAAGATCCATTTGAAGGGCTAATGTTTGAAGGAATGAGATCCTCTATGCATAACCCCCTCCTAGGAACATACCTTGAGTATTTAAAGGAGCCTCTTGACTACAACATTCATCGGGTAATACTACCACATACTCTCTCTAAGCTTCCAAAATTTAAAAGAGAGGGTGATCCCAACTCTCATATCAAGGCTTACATCATAGTAGTATGGGAACTCCTTCCTTGGAATGGGGTGGTAGCAAAGATGTTTCCAAAGACTTTAGAGGGTGTCAGTCTAGATTGGTACTATCAACTTCCAGAAGCATTGATCCACTCTTTTAGACAACTCATCAATCAATTTGTGGTTGTCTTTGACATAAACAAACTGGTCAAGATAGGAATATGAGAATTTTTAACAATCAAACAAGAAGCTAATGAGTTAGTTACACATTTTATCACATGATGGAGGAAAGTTCTCTATTCTTCAACTAGTGCACCAAACATGGATCATAAGGAACTTTGTGATCTCTTCTTACACACTCTCAACAAGGACATGCAAGAAGGAGTTTAAAAAACTCCCTTACAAATCATATGAAGAAGCACTCAAAAGTGCCCTTAGAATTGACCAAGCCACTATTGATAGTGAAAGAAGGGAGTATGATGCCAAAATAAAGTTGATAAACCATGATATAAATAACAAATCATTGACAAATGATCAAGACATAGATGGGTCAACAAACACTTCAACATCTAGAAACAACAATAATTATGACTATGACAATCTTACAAATTTGGGGAACCAAAATGTCAACAACTATCCCTTGAGAATCAACAAGTAGTCATACAACAATCATCATAAACCTCAATATCACAATCATGATAAATATTGCTCATTTCACAAGAGGAGAGGGCATGAGATCAAGTCATGTTATGGGTACCATCGCTTCATATCAAACCTTACAAAACATAAAAAAAAGCATTCATGGACACATTTTCACAAGATGAAATAAATAATACCAAAAGCCATCAAAATGCCTATGATCAAAACACCTTAGGCCTTATGGAATTAGATAAAGATTGAGAAATTTGTGTCAAAAAGGACCAGAATGACCAAATGACACCTCCAACGATTCAAATTTTTCTCACATGTTAGAAATTCTCAAAAAGTTCTATGCACAAGAACACTCTCCTCAAAGCCTTAGATCTAGGCCATCTAGTTCAAATAATCCCAAGAAAAAAGTGTTCTTCTTCAATATTTGGTTTTGAAAAGCTACCCTCAAAAAATGACATAGCTAAACAGGGTGATCTCCCTCTCCATCTGATATTCCAAGTTCAAGACCATTCCATTAAGCGTGTAATGATTGATGATGGGTCTGCTATCAACATAGTCTCTTTCTCTCTTCTTCAAAGAATGGGTTATCATGAAACTTAAATCTCACAAGAAACTTCCATCCTTAGAATTCATGATAACCCAAACATTTGAACCATGGGTAAGGTCAATATTCAAATCACACTAGGTCCCACAACCCTCCCAACTCGATTTTATGTCATCAACGAAGAAACCACTTACAACATGATCTTAGGAAGGTCCTGGATTCATATGATGAGAGCCATTCCCTCTACACTATTTCAAGAAATACACTTCTCACACATGGGACAAACCCACGTCATCAAAGAAGATCCCAGTCCTTTCATCCTTTATAGAGTTGAACAACTCAAAAAGAAGGGAAATACCATGGAAACCACTAGTGACCCAAAAATCAACACTTTTGAAAAGGAGAAACATCAAAACAAATTGCAAACGTAGCCAAGACCTCAAAATATATAGAAAAGGGGACAACAGGGCAATTTCCCTTCGATCCCCACTCAACAAAGTCTTATGCTCCATTCAACTTAGTGGCCATTCCAATCGATCCATACATGAACATTCATATGACTGAAATCACGACTAAAGAAGAATAACTAGAACCCACACAGAAACTAGGAGAGTCATCATCAATTCAAATTGCCCCTCAGAAGTTCAAGATAAGTAATGAAACTATACAAGAACATAAAATGATAAATCTAGGGGGAAAATCATCAAACAATTAAACATGTGACTACACAAAACTTCTCACTGAATGCAAAGATATTTTTACACCAAGTCTTCGAGTGTCCTTGAAAAAAAATCTAAGTGAAGTTTAGACCAAATTGGATAGGTCCAAACGTAGTTAAGAAAGACGTCAAAAATGATACAACCTCTTGTGCATAATGAAAGGATAAGAGTTTAACATCTCAAAACATTGTAAAAGCCTATAAAAATTCCAAAAAAATCAAATAATTCAAAATCTATAAAAAGGCATAAAATCACGAAAGATCAATATTTTACATTCTTCATTCTATTCCATCAACCATTTTGTGAGTGTCATGCTCTTGTTCATTTTTGTCCTAGTAAGGAGTCAAAGGTTGCTTAGGTATAGGTTGACCTTTTGAGCCTTTGAGATCCCAAAATAAATCATGTTTACCATTTATCATTCCCCTATTCACGTTTTCCCAATGATTCCAAACAAATCCTAGCTTTTAGCTCTACAATAATCCCAGTCTTAACGATTCATGTTGTTAAGTATAAGCGAAGTCAGTATTCAAACCCACAGTGTTCAAAGGAAGCTTGCAAGTAGACCTTCCCCATTCTTCCCTAGTAGAAAGGAAGTCCAACTGGACTATGAAAACTTTTGGTGGCGCTCAACCCCTTATCTTTCTTGGCCAAAAAAGTCACGAGGATCAAAACTCTGCAGGAAGCAATCTAAAATACAAGTGAATAAAAAATGAGTGATAAAAAAATAGAGTGATGAGAAAAGTGAGAATAGAGAGACTAAAGTTGTTGCATATCCAAAATACTTAGAAAGTTCAAAAGCATTCATTTCCATAATATAAACAGATTTGTCACTACTTATTTTGTTTGACTTGCCCTATTAGCAGTAACAACCTCACTAACAGTTGGATAATTTGTCTTTATAAATTGTCCTCTGAAGGTTTTAGAAGGTACAAATCCCTTCTTATGATAATTTGAAAATTTTGTGTTGCACTTTTGACCAGAAAGCAGGAAAGGCAATAATATATAAATATGCAATCTAACTAAACCACAACACGTACTATATTGCAAGCAAAAAATTCTATTTTACATAACGATTAATCAATTTTCCTTTAGACATAAGAATGAAAGAAAGCCAATAGTCAAACCAACATATTATCAATACCACATTCGCATCAAATCCTAACATATGAAAGGAGACACTCAAATGGCAATGAACTTATATAGAAGCAGGTTATCAATATTCCACATAGTGTAATGTAGATGTCAAGATTCAACACATCATATACTCGACATATGAAGAATAAATGATAAATACCAAAAGAGAATTAACTCACTGCCAATCCTCCTCCAATATTTATGAAATCATTCAATTACAAACATTGTCTCAAATATCCCCCTTACTTCCCCAGAGAAATGCTTTGTAATTTAGTTTTGAAAAGTAACTTTTCACCACCCAAAAAGATCCTTCTACTCTCTTTCATATACATTATATAGTGAAAGAGAATAACTAACTTTTACCTTTACAACCGTTCATACAACTTAAAAATAATAAACAAAGTCCATGAGAAATATTACATGAGAAGAAATCTTGAATAACAAAGAGTGTTAACTTAACAAATCATAAAAATACATAGAACAGTTAGGAAATTGTTTCACTATCTTCATCTTGAGTGGCATCAGATTCTTCTTGTTCCTCTTGAGTCATCTTATCTGTGTCATCTTCAACCTTCTGTGATGCATTCAGTTTAGCATGTAAGACTTTGAATCTGCATATAATGGAAAGGACATTTTTAGCATTGGGAATATTTATGATCACTAGTCTCGCCCTCCATTTTTGCAATATGTTGTTGGTTTCTCCATATTTTCTTTCCATCTCCACAATATCTTTCTTGAAATTAAGCAAGCAAAAAGATACATTACTGAGGCGTTCCATAATATTTCCTATGGTGTCTTATTTTATTTTTAGCTCTTCAGTAAGCAAATTCTTGAAGGCTTGTTTAATAGTATCCAGTTTCAACATGTTAGATTCAGTTTCATCATATAAATCAATTCCCAAATTCCCAAAAGAACTTCTGAGATCAAGCAGATAAGATTGATTGTTTTTTACTAGGCTTTTCAAGTCAGTAATACATTGTTTCTCCATATATAGTTTCCAATCTACACCAGCTAGCCATTTCATTGATTCATTGTCTTTGGTTTTTCAATGACCCTTTCTGTGACAAGGATACTGGAATCTATTTTGACCATAGCAACTAAATTAACTCTAACTACCCCCAACATAGCCTCATCTTTCCTAACCCCTTTCAAATCATTTAGAATTTATGTTTGCCTATCATAAATCTTACCATAAAGGGTAAAAACATCATGAATGAAATGAAGGCCATCCAATATCAATTTCCCAACCCATTCTTCTACTGCACTCCCTAGATACTTATATTTGCTTATTTGATCAAAAACTTCAATGGTAACAACTTTAGGGACACCAGTGGGAGCATCTAATGGTTGAGAGGTAGTATCCACAATTGATTTGATGTATGAGGTCAAAATGTTTACCTGATCTTCCAAGATTTCATTTTCTTTCTCCTTTTCCTCTAACTTTCTTGCTAAAATGTCCACAGATAGTTTGGCATTGTGGATATCACCTTGCATAGAAGGTAGTCTCGGGTCTATAGTGCTCACATGGAAATCATCAACAGATATGTCCATAAGATTATATCCCCTTCATTGAGCTCTCCTAATGATTAAATATTTAATTAATTTTAAAAAATAAATATTCTTTATTTTGTCAAAAGATGCTTTCATTTTGTCAAAAGATGTTTTCTTTTACTTTCTAAAAATTAATTCATTTTAACAACCTTACAAGTTTATGGAAAAAGTTGGGTTAAATGTGAGTTAAATATTATTAAAATATAATGAAAATATTTAAATTTTTATAGCGAGTTGGAGTTTGAGAATGAACTTTCTTTTATTTTCTTAAACTTTACTTCACTTTATTTTTTAATTAATTTATTTATAATAATTATAATAGAAACAAAAAGTAAAAAGTAAAAAGCAAAAAAAACAAAAAAAACTAAAGTAAGTCTAAAATAATAAAAGAAAGTTCATTCTCCAAATTTAGTTTATAATAACATAAAATAAATAATATATATTAATATAAAAAATTAAAGAAGTAATTACAAATTTTTAATTTTTATGTTTATTATAAAATAAAATAAATGAATAAATAATATATGTTAATGTGTGTGTATATATATTAATATAAAAAATTGAAGGAGTAATTGCAATTTTTTTTTTTTTAATAGAAACAATAGCATTTATAAAAAAACATAAAAAATTATTTTAATTTATTTTATATGCAACATTTATATTAGTAATAGTACCTAATAAAAAATACTTTAATTTATTTTTATATGCAGCTACATTAATTTTTATGTATTTATGTGGCAACTTTTTTATAATATAATACAAAAAAAAATTAAAAAATTAAAAATCATCTTCATTGGAATATAATACAAAAATTGGGGCATAAGTTTATATTTTTTATTAAAAAGGTTCAAAAAAATCAAAATTAAAAAAAAAAATAGAAACATTTATTTAAATAACTCAACTTTAAAAAATCTAATTTTAAATTTTTAAAAAAATCGAAACATTTATTTCTATAACTCAACTTTCAAAAATTCAATTAAAAAAAAAAAATTTAGAAACATCTACTCAACTTTAAAAAAATAGAAACATTTATTTCATATAGCTCAACTTTAAAAATTAAACTAGTATATTTATATTGTCCGTACTTTTTTGTGTTTTCTATAGCTTTTGTGAATTTTCTCCTTTTTTTTGTTTCCATTTTTATTTTTATTTTCCATTTTTTTTAGAGTTTTCATAGTTTTTGTGATTTCTCCACCATTTTTTCCTTCAACCATTTCCAATTTATTTTTTGGTTTTTAATTTTTAATTTTTTCAATTTCTTATTTTGTTCCATAGTTTTTGTGATTTTCTCCATTTTTGGGGGTTTGTATTTTTTATTTTTTCCAATTTCTTTTTTGGTTTTTATTTTTTATTTTTTTTCAATTTCTTTTTTTGGTTTTTTTTTATTGCTATATATTTACTTGGAAAATGAATGCTCTCATCTCCACCCCATACCAAATCTCCAACATCAAACTGTACATCTTTCTTCTTTTTATCAGCATACGTCTTATACTTCAAGGTAGTTTGTTGTAGCTGGGTCTTTACTTGATCATGAACCTCTTTTATAGCTTCTGCAAAAGCTTCTCCATCTGCACTAACAGGGTCTGTTGTAGGTAGATCTCTCAATTCCAAAATTCCTCTTGGATGCATACCATACACTATTTAAAAAGGTGATTTCCCTGTACTCCTATTGACAGTATCATTATAGGAAAATTCTGCCTGAGATAGGATAGTATCCCACGTTTCTCCATGTTGTCTTGTCAAACATTTGAGCAAATTCCCTAAGGAACGATTTACTACTTCAGTCTGTCCATCCGTTTGAGGATGATATGCGGATGAGAAAGACAAATTTGTTCCAAGCTTCTTCCACAGAGTTCTCCAGAAATGACCAATAAACTTCACATCTCTATCTGACACTATGCTCAAAGGCAATCCATGTATTCTGACTATTTCCTTGAAAAACAAATCTGCAATATATGAAGCATCAGTAGTGGTTTTGCATGGCAAGAAATGTGCCATTTTACTGAATCTGTCCACTACAACTATCGGCCAGGGAATAACTATTGGCACCCAAGGAAATTGTCATGCCGAAATTCCCCTCACGCCAATGGGTGTTTCATTTTTGTGCCTATCGGCAAGGCTTCGCCTATCGGTATAGCCTAAACCTCTCCACCCGATGGTATCTCTCCTACTAATGAAACTTGGACTTCTTTAGACCACGGTTGCCTATCGGCAACATATGAACCTTCGGCCTAGCTTTCCACCCGTTCGCCGATGTCAGTTGTCACGCCGAAGCCTTAGTGCCAGTTTCACCGTTAGTAAATCATATGCTATCGGCTTGACTCCTTAGCCGTTCTTTGATGTTGAGTGTCACACCAAAGCACTCAACCCTAATTCTAGTGTCGGCCAGACATCCACTGTTGGCCTAACTTGAAATCCTTCCGCCGATCCTCTTCCACTGCCGATGCCTTCAATATTTGCTATCATCAGTGGGACTTAACCCATCGGAAGACGCTACGAACCTTACTCCGATGGCCGATGAACTTACTTCGGTGACACTCGCCAGTGGTCACTCCGATATACCTCCTCAGTGAGACCTTCACCGTCGGGCGAACACAATTCCCTTTCACCGATGCCTTACTTCACACCGATGACTCTTCCTACTCGCTTGTCGGTGTGACTTTCATTATCGATGGAACCTTTCCCTCCGCTCGCCAATATCCTTCGTCACCCCGATGACCTTTACTCCGTCGGCAAGACTCCTTACATTGGCCTAACATTCTTTCTACCTCCCGATCTCATATCTCCTGTCGATATACCCTTCGTCGGTGGTACTTTGCAATTATCACCCCAATCGGTGTAAACGCTCCCCGTCGGCTCAATGCAACTTCTTTAACCCGATGGTTCTTCTCACGCCGATGTCTTCGCAAACTTGCACAGAAAACCCTGATCTCGACCTGGTCCATTCACTTAGCAATTTCGACACAGATTTTCAATCTTTGAACCCTAGTACATGAGGATGCTAGGAACGATCACTGCATGCAACACTTCGATCCCGAAACACGAAATATAGAAACAAAATGAACAAAAAAGAAACCTAATCTAATATACAGATCCATTCCACCGATTCTACGAATCATCTGGTGGAATGGATAAATAAGTCCATCTCGCCTGCAAATAGGAAAAATGATTACACAGATAAATCGAAATCAGACAAATAACACCAATGGGATCTCCTTTATTTCGATATCAGAAAATGCATACAAATATTCCAGTCACACTGTATCACAGTGCTCTGTCCAATCTCCAAACACGTCTCTCTTTCTTCTATGCAACCATATGAACTCTGAACTATCAACTCTCAATAATGTAAAACAAATTGATCTAGGGCAATATATCTACTCCTCATGAGAAGTACAGAAACAATTCCTAGCGGTTGGGAGGACAGCTAGCATAACAACTATAACAGACTGCACATAACCCTAGATTGACCCAAAACATCAGAAATTGGTCCCAAGGACCTTATTACATCACAAAGTAAAAACATACTATAATTAGACCTAATCTGTCTTTTGAAGAGGTGCTCCTGCACCATACTCCCCAGAAGAAGAAATCTCAAGTCCACTTGAGATGAGAGTATGTAGAATGCCTCTTGGCATAACTAGTATATTTATATTTTAAAAAATATATCTAAAGTACACTGAGGGAAATCTTTTTCATAGTTACTTTGATTTTCTCACTTTTTTTGGTTTGCAATTTCTTTTTTGGTTTTTATTTTTAAAAAAATTAATTGCTTTTTTGGTTCCATAGTTTTCGTGATTTTCTCTAGCTTTTTCTCCTTCCAACAGTTTCCAATTTCTTTTTTTATTTTTATTTTTTATTTTTTCCAATTTCTTTTTTGGTTCCATCTTTTTCTCCTTCAACACTTTTTAATTTCTTTTTTGATTTATTTTGTTTGATTTTCTTAAGTTTTATTTTTTTTTAAAACAAAGGGGTAAAAACTTTATTAGAAATTAGAAAAGAGTATTACAATAATAACCAAGGGACCCAGCCCCAGAAAACAAGGCGAAAACCCCATAGCAAAAACAACATCAACTATCCCCATGTATCCTCCTATCCTCCTCCAAGAACTGGTCTAAATCCAGATGCAGCTCAGGGTTAACCTGATCCCAATCCTCAACCTTCCAACCACTATCATGCTCAGAGGCCCATTTGGCCAAGCAATCGGCAGCTCGATTCCACTCCCTTAGGATGTGAACAAAGGATGCTTCCTCCATCCAAGAACTAACCTGAAGAATCCGCTGAACCATCGAAGCCAACTGCCAATTAATATCAGATATCTTTCGCTCATTCAAGAGATTAATCAAAATCTGTGAATCAGCTTCACATATAACTTTTCTCCAGCCCAAAGCAAGGGCCCTCTCAATAGCATGCAGAATTGCCAGACCCTCCATGAAGTTAACAGTCTTCACCCCCTCATGTATAGAGAACAGAAAAATCACCGACCCAGCTGAGTCCCTACCAACTCCACCAATTCCAGCAGGCCCAGGATTGCCCCTAGAAGAACCGTCAGTATTGATCTTTAAAAATCCATTAGGAGGAGGTAACCACCTTCCAACCCGTTGAACCCTCTTTTTCCCATGCCTACAGTTCCTGGAACTGACAAAAGAAGAGTGAATTTCTTGAAGACCCAGTCTGGCCACCAACTCATCATCACCTCTCTCCAAGGGGAAAACCACATCACACTTAGCTGAAACTGACTCCTGCACCATTCCTAGCATACGCAGCCAAACTTGCCGACCCACCAACTTCTGATAACGAAAAATTCGGCGGTTCCGCTCCAGCCAAATCTGCCAAAGCAGAAAGGTAGGACCCACGAACCAAACTTCCTGCAAAAAGGAAGCCATAGAAGGAGGTCTTCCCATACTATCCCAGAATTCAACCAAAGAGCACGCATGAATACAAGGAAGCTTCCATACCTCCCACCACCAATGCCAAAGCTACACAACAAAGGGGCACCGGAAGAATAAATGCGAAGAATCCTCTTCTGCTCCCCCACACAAAACACAAATTGAAGGTCCTTGAAATCCCCGTTTACGAATGTTATCCCAAGTCAAAACACCTATTCCAAGCTAAAGTCCAAGCAAAGCAGTTGCATTTAGGCCACGAGAGTTTATTCCACACCCTTTTCCACCAATGAACCTCTACCCCAGTTAGCTTCTGAGCCAATAACACCTGATAACCAGAAGCAACAGAGTAAACCCCCTTAGGATTATAGGTCCAAGCAAGAATATCCTCTTCCAGAAGAGAACTACAACTCCTACTATGAAGAATCTTGTGAAGCTCAGCACTATCTTCCGCAAGTCCCAAATCTGGCCACACTGCGGGATCCTTCCAATGAGCTACCTCCAACTGACCAAAAGAAGCAACAGACTTGAAGTCACTCACCCTAGCCCAGCCAGCCTCGAGAAATCTTTGGCACAAAGGAAGAAGGTTGGGGAACTGAGAAGTAAGTGGAGGGAATCCATCCCAAGAATCTGACCAGAAGAGAGCTTCAGTTCCCCGTCTACAAATCCAAAATAAACCTTCCTTGATAAGCTTTGCACCCTTCTGAAGAGTATTCCAAATCACTGAACCTTTCCCCTCAAGAGGGTAACGAGGGAGATCCTGCCCTGAAATCCCTGGGAAATACTTATGAGATAATATCCTGGCCCACAGCTGATCCAGTTCCACACACCATCTCCAAAATAGCTTAGCAGCCACAGCCACTCCAGATAATGCAGACTGTCGAAGACCAAGACCACCAAATTGCTTTGGGCTACACACAACATCCCACCTGACCAGGCTCCACTTGGAGGATGACAGACTTCCCGCCCATAAGAACTGCCTTGCAAGAGAATCCAACTCCCTCAGAAAACCCATTAGAGCCACCTGAAGCATACATCGGTAGGTAGGAAGAGCCTGCACCACCAACTTGAGAAGCTGAACCCGCCCCACAAAAGACAACCATCTGTGGGTCCAATGATTAACTTTTGCACGGAGCTTATCAATAATATTCTGCCAAGAACCCTTGGGAAGATGGCGAACAGAAATTGGGAAACCCAGATACGTCAAAGGGAGAACCCCTATCTGAAACCTCAAGATATTAGCAATTCTTCTCTGAATGGGGGTCGACATATTGAAGAAGAATATGGATGACTTCTCCTCATTAATCAATTGTCCTGAAGCAACAAGATATATGTCCAACACCTGCCTCAAGTTAGTAGCTTCCCTAACAGTAGCCATCCCCATCAAGGCAGTATCATCAACAAACTGTAAATGAGATTGCGGAGGCAAGTCTCCACCCCATCACCAACCCTGAATGGTGCCAAGCTCCACCCTTCTTTTCAACAAACGTCCAAGGCCTTCCACAAGAAGCAGAAAAAGATACAGAGAAAGAGGATCCCCTTGGCGCAAGCCCCTTGAGGCACCAAAAAGTTCAGAATGATCTCCATTTATCAAAACTGAGAAGGAAACAGACGTGACACAGCTCATGACCCATTGGATCCACTCCTCACCAAAACCAAAAGAAACAAGGATCTTCTGCAAAAAAGACCATCTAACCCTATCATAAGCCTTAGCCATATCCAGCTTAATGAACATAGCCATCTCGTGGGAGTTGTCCATGGAGTGGATGGTCTCCGTAGCAATGACAACCCCGTCAAGAATCTGTCAACCCGTCACAAATCCACTATGTTCCTCTGAAATCAACACTTTAAGCCACTTCTTCCATCTCTCAGCCAATAACTTAGAAATGATTTTGTAAGCCACATTGCAAAGAGAGATAGGTCAGAACTGAGATAACCTATCAGCCCCTTCACACTTGGGTATGAGAGCAAGGAAGGTGGAATTCAGAGCACGAAGTATCTGCTTATTCCTCTGGGACTCAAGGACAACCACCAGAAGATCCAACTTTATGATATCCCAGAATTCCTAAAAAAATTCAATTGGGAAACCATCGGGACCAGGAGCTTTACCCTTCTTCATCTGAAACACAATCCCCTCCAGCTCATCAAGAGAGATATCTTTCATCAGATACTCATTCGCCTCCCTGGAGACCAACTGAAGAATACAAGAAAGAACCTGTGCTTCCTCAACAGAGCCCCCTCGTGAATCCTCCCTAAATAAAGTAGCAAAATACTGAGATGCCTCAGCAGAGATTTCCTGAAATGAGGCAAGACGTTCACCCCTATCATTCACCAAAAAAGGAATGGAATTACCATGCCTCCTGTCCTTCACAGAATTGAAGAAGAAGGCGGTGTTTTTATCACCTTCCTGTAACCATTCAACCCGGGCCTTTTGCTTCCAATAGATTTCTTCCCGTAATTCAAATTCCTCAACCACTTTCAAAGTCTTAGCCTCCTCCCTTAGAAGATCCTCAGAGGCCCCATTCTCATGAATCAACCACGTAATATCATTCAACTCCTCCTGGGCAGCAACCTTAGCATGAAAGATATTACCAAAACATCACCAATTCCACCTTTTAAGCTGATATTTGACAAACTGAAGAAGCTTGGAGAATGTGTACATTGCCATACCAAAAGTTGGTCTACCAATCCGCCACCACTCAGCCACAAGTTCATGAAGAGTAGGATCCCATAACCACATAATCTGGAACTTGAATGAGGGAGAACGAGGCCCCCGAGCAGAGATAATACTAAGATTAATAGGCCAATGATCAGAACCTCTCCAATCAAGAATTTCAGATCGAGTGGACCATAAGTCTCCAACCCAATAATAGGAAACCAAGAATCGATCAAGCCTCTCAGCAACACAACTCTCACCAATTCTCCTATTATTCCAAGTGAAGCGACCATTACTTGGCAAAACATCAATAAGATTTAATTCAGAAATGCTATCTCTAAATAACAGAGCAGAAGGCTCCAACCTAGGAATACCACCTCTTTTCTCAGACAACTCCACAATAGCATTAAAATCACCAACCATAACCCACGGATGGTAAGGAGCTAAGTTACGAACAAAACGAAGATGGGACCATAGAAGTTGTTTACCCAAAAACTCAACAGGAGCATACACATTAGAGAGGAGAATACACTCACCAGTCTCATACCACGAAGCGACTAGGGATATAGAGGATCTAGAGGACATCCACCAGAGAGGGAAAATCTTCTAAGGGTTCCAAAAACAAGCCACCCCTCCAGAAGCACCAAGAGCCCCCATACACTGGCATTCACCATATTTCCACAACTTAGGAGCCATGGCCAACATATTATCTACAGATAATTTAGTCTCCTGAAGAAAAAGAACATCCGGAGAATGATTCCTAACCAAATCACGAACAGCTTTTTATCGAGGGCCACTGTTCAAGCCCCTTACATTCCATGAGAGAACAATCATTTCTGGAAGCATGAAAAATGTGAATCCAGAGTCTTGACTGACCCTGACTCCACCAAAGTTTCCCCAGTTAATTTAATCTTCTCCATATCCTTCTTCCTTCCCAGCTTGGAAGTCCTATCACCAACCCCTTTCTTCAGTTCAATTTGCTGAATACCCAAAAGAGAGGAGGCCAAAGAGCTCTTCCCCACATTCTTGCCACCTTTCAGGGGCAATGGGGAACCACCTCCACCACTCTTCGAAGCTCCAATAGAAGATTCTTGTTCAATCTGGACAATCAATTGTTGATCCGTATCCATCTTCCCAACCCCAATCTCTTGCACAACCTGCATGGCCTGCAAAGGTCGCCCATCCTGTCCTGTACCCAAAGTTCCCTGATCAAAGTTCAGCAACCCCGAATTCACTTCCCCCTGGCTGAGATCATCCAGCACCTCAAACCTATTAAAAGTTTCATCAACCTGCCTCTCCCTCAAGGTTCGCTTCTGGCCCCGATTCCTATTGCGAGCCTTGACAGGGACATAGCCATCATCTCCATTACCATCACCCAGAATAGGCTCCTTACCATTATCAGCCCTAGGTGGATTACGAGAAGGCTGAGAAGGTTGGGGCACCACAGGCTTAGCCCTAGGGCACCTACGCTGCAAGTGACCATATTCATGACAAAGACGACACCAAAAAGGTAGGGTTTCGTAATCTAGCTGTTGCACCCGAGTATATGATCCAGCACTCACTTCAATAGAATCTGGCAGTGGCTTGCTTAAATCAATTTCTACACAGATACGAGCAAAAGTCATTACCTTTTTATACTGTGTCTGTTGTGAAGACCCAACAGGTTTACCGAGCATTGAAGCCACCAAATGCAACACGTCATCCCGCCAACACTCAACTGGAAACCACGGCAACCGAACCCAAACTGGGATCTGACTTGGTAGTGCCTCAGTCGGGTTGAAACCAGCATGCCATGGCTTGATAAACAAACCCACCTGGTTATAAAAATAAGGGCCACCCTCGAAGACCTTATTCCGATCTGCCATGCAATCAAAAAAGACCATAAAAAAGTTGTTCGCAAGGAGCCTAATCTCCATCTCCCCCTCCGGCATCCAAGTCCGCCGAGCCCAGGATTCCAAAAATTGCAGCAAGACTCTCAAACCCATGAACTTGCAATAAAAAGAGTGCCTTGAATAGTATTCAATATCATCTGCAAGCATTTCCATCGGGATAATCAACTTCAGTCGCTTTTTGCATCTTTCCAAACACCCATTAATCTTCGTTATTCGGGAACCACTAACCGATCCTAGATCATTCATCTCCATCTCTGAAGAAAATAACGTATTATCAAAAACATTCACTCCATGCGCCGAAGGCTTCGAACCAACTGCTGATCGGAAATCCAATTTGGGGCTAGCCCCAGATGTTTCCCCACCCTGCATAGCAAAAAATAAGATCCCCAGCAGGTATGCAAACCCCCAGGACACGTTTGCAAGAAATGGAAAAAGACAAGACCCCAAGGGAAGGATCAAAACCCTTCCACCCACAAGCCACCCAAACGGCAGCAAGAAGGCCTCCAGAAAAGAAAAAAACCCACCACCACCACCCCGAAAGCTTCAAAAAACCCCCCCACAACGCAAAAGCGAGCAACACACAGAAAACGAGCTAGGGCACGGTCGCCCTAGCTCGGCTTGCAGAGCACGCGAACGCCATCTGTTTAAGTAAGTTTTATTTTTTATTTCCTTTTTGGTATTTTTATTTATTTTTTTAAATTTAGGCAGAAAAAATGAGTGCTCTCATCCCCACCCCATTGTGAGATAACACCTCTCAGTTTAATTAAATAAATAATAAATATTTATTTAATTTTAGAAGAATAAAAGATCAAATTAAAAAATTTAGAAAATTTATTTAATTTTAGAAGATAATAGAAAAGATCAAATTAATAAATCTAGAAAATTTATTTAATTTTAGAGGAAAATAATGGAAAAGAATCAAATTAAACTAGTATATTTATATTTAAAAATATATATCTAAAGTACATCGAGGGATATCTTTTTCATAGTTACTTTGATTTTCTCACTTTTTTGGTTTGTAATTTCTTTTTTGGTTTTCATTTTTAAAAAAATTAATTCCTTTTTTGGTTCCATAGTTTTCATGATTTTCTCAGTTTTTTCTCCTTCCAACATTTTCCAATTTCTTTTTTGGTTTTTATTTTTATTTTTTCCAATTTCTTTTTTAGTTTTTAGTTTTTATTTTTTCCAATTTCTTTTTTGGTTCTAGCTTTTTCTCCTTAACACTTTTTAATTTTTTGGGGGTTTTTTTTACTTTGATTTTCTTAAGTTTTATTTTTTATTTCATTTTTAATATTTTAATTTTTTTTTATAAATTTAGGTAGAAAAAATGAGTGCTCTCATCCCCACCCCGATGTGACTATAGACCGCCTCTCGGCATAACTAGTATATTTATATTTAAAAAACTAGTATATTTATATTTTAAAAAATATATCTAAAATATGCTGAGGTATATCTTTTTTCCATAGTTTCTTTGATTTTCTTTTGCAATTTCTTTTTTGGTTCCATAGTTTTCGTGATTTTCTCTAGCTTTTTCTCCTTACAACAGTTTCCAATTTCTTTTTTGGTTTTTATTTTTTATTTTTTCCAATTTCTTTTTTGGTTCCATAGTTTTTGTCATTTAGCTTTTTCAATGGTTTTTAATTTCTTTTTTAGTTTTTTTCTTTGATTTTCTTAAGTTTTATTTTTTATTTCCTTTTTGGTATTTTAATTTTTTTCCTTATAAATTTAGGCAGAAAAAATAAGTGCTCTCATCCCCACTTGATGTGACTGTATAACACCTCTCGGCGTAAATATATCTAAAATACACCGAGGTATATCTTTTTTCCATAGTTTCTTTGATTTTCTCCTGCAATTTCTTTTTGGTTTTTATTTTTTAATTTTTCCAATTTCTTTTTTGGTTCCATAGTTTTCATGATTTTCTCAATTTTTTCTCCTTCCTTTCCAATTTATTTTTTGGTTTTTATTTTTTATTTTTTCCAATTTCTTTTTTTGTTTTTATTTTTTTAGTTTTTCCAATTTCTTTTTTGGTTCCATAGTATTTGTGATTTAGCTTTTTCTCCTTCAACCATTTTTAATTTCTTGTTTAGTTTTTTTCTTTGATTTTCTTAAGTTTTATTTTTTATTTCCTTTTTGGTATTTTAATTTTTTTTCTTATAAATTTAGGCAGAAAAATGAGTGCTCTCATCCCCACCCCGATGTGACTGTATAACACCTCTCGATGTAATTAACTTGGGTTAGCTTTGAGTATTTTTAATTATTGTCTTTTTTTAATATTTTAGAGAACATGTGCATATTTTAATGAAATATGTATTTTTAATTTATTTAAAATCTTAATTTATTTTTTTCAAATAGGAGATGTTTTGGGGGTGGAAAAACCTTATGTCCTTCATCTCCTTGTCCACCATGGGCTCCGCTATCTCCACATACTAATGCTTAGAAACTCGATCTACCATCAATCTGGACATCCTTTTAGCCCTTTTTGGGGTGGATTCTAGTTTCAGAAGTCTAGCCACAGCATCAAACTATGTGTCAATGATTTGGGAATACCTTCTTTTGTTACCAACCTCTGTTCTCAACCAAGCTAGTGTGGTTGTCACAGAGCAATTACCTACATCCCTTTGAGAAACATTATCTGCTTTAGGAGTACCATCCACTACAGTTTGTTGTTGGGAAGAAGGAGGAGTTTGAAATAGCCTATCCTGAGAAATGTGAGGAGGGGTTCCACTTTGTTTTGCATTTGATGTGGCTTCTTCCTCTTCCTCACTCTGTAACTCTTGTTGTGGTGCCCCTGACACCTTATCTGCTTGTAGATTGAGACATTTCTTGACTTTCTATTTCTTCTTAAGTGTCTGAATATTTTCTCCATTTGAGTCTTTAGAATTTACCTTCTTTCTGGGCCCATCTGCCCCATTCTGTCCTGCAGTAGGAGACTGTAATAAGGTGTCTTGAACAAAAGAAGGATTACCATGATCAGGAGTTTTCAATGAAACTTGTGGCATTTCCATAATTGGCTCCTTATGGGAAGGAGAACATGCACCATCATTACCAATCTTAGAAAGTAGCCATGCCTAACTTCTATGCAATACAGAAAATGTTCTAGTTTTAAGGTTAGTGATTTCATCCACACCCCAGTCAATATCAGGTAAATGCTTAACACTTTCAGTAGCAAAAGCAGGGTCAAGCACATCAAAATAATCATCAATTATGTCAGGGATTTGACAACCAAGTCTATAAACTCTCATTTGATATAGGGTCAGTCTTGATCAGTCCCTCCTCCCAACCTCATGTCCATCAACGCAATCTGCCCAGAAATCCTCTAAGTGAGGTATGTGCTTCCTCAACCAGGAAAATACAAATTCTTCTTAACAAAATCTTTACTATCAAAGCTACTCCTGAAGCCATAAGATTGAAAGTGATATTGATTTAACAACCTGTCAACATTTTTGGCATCCTCTGACTTGTAACAAGTATAATGAGCTAACTTCAAAGGGAATAGATATCCTTTCTTCTTAGCATCATAATATCTTTTTCCTTCTAAATAAGCTTTCCTACACACTTCCAAAAATATTATGTAACCCGAAGCATAACTGGGTAGTTTAAATGGGGGGAATTCAAAACCTCCTATTCATATATAGGAGAATTTATCATACTAAAAGAAACAGTTGTCAAATCCCATTATACAATTGGCAGCTTCAGTTGAAATTCTGACCTCTGGATTCTCCCATATCCTCTTGACTACAAGCATCAAGAAGGCATCATTCAGCCTTCTATACACCTTATTCCCATTTTCTTCTTGTAATTGGGGAAAATAATCATAAACTTTTACCTCTGGAGTCATTGGTCCTACTACATGTAACCCTAGCCATCTTGGTTGTATGGTAGCCAATAAGTAAAGTAAGTAAGAGCACATATGGAATTTCTTTTTATTGTGGAAATTTATAAATTGATCATGCAGTTGATCATTTATTAGCTGGGACCAATCAATGTATTGTTTCCCTGCATAAATTATAAGAATATATTGGCACATCCAATTATCAAATTCATCACATTCCCTACTCTCCATCACTCTGTGTAGAAGGGTGATAATATCTGAGATTTCATCTTTAAAATTACCCCTGACCAAATTCTTGGGTAATTGGAAGCCTCCCTTTTTCTCCCTTTTCAACCAGGTGGTGGCTACTATATCTTTGCATTTCTTTACTCCATCCAAGTAAAATTTTATAGCTTTCTCTATTTTATGTTTGCATATTCTTCATGGATAGGCAAGCCTAACCTATCGACAATGGAGTCGACATTTAATTGCAGAATCACTTGGCCACTCACAGTTCTAATTTCTCTGGTTTCTACATTGTAATTTTGGATATATGCCATTATCAAATCTGTACATTTTACTGCTAGAGGGAAACCTTCAGCATGTGCCAACCCACTATCAAAAGTCTTTTGAGCGATGGGAGACCTGGTTGGCATTCATTCTGAACCAAAATTCTCGAAGTTTAACATGTCCCAGGTCAGTATCCTAGACTTCTGATAATTTGTTGCTGATATTGTAAGAAATATCCAATCCCTTATAGTTGTATTTCATCTTGACTAACCTGAGTAACCAGGGAGTAGGATTCTTAACTAGGGTTAAGTAGGTTAGACTCGGGTTGAGTAGTAGAAGGAAGCTATGATTGACAACAGAGAAAACTAGGGCTTTGCAAGTCATGAACAACAGGAAAACTCAAAAACACCCCCCCACACTTAGCTAGCTAGCAATAATTTGTTCAATTAGAAATTAAGAAGGTACCAGGACTTACCTTGATGGTGATGCTTGACGGGGAGGGGACGACTAAGCTAGCTGCAGTCAACTCCAAGGGTGCTTCTTCAAGTAACGATAGAAAATGACACATATGAAGAAGACATTTGCTTTAATACCCCTTGCAATAAATGCTACCCCTTACCGAAACACTTTTAGCAAAATCACATTTTCCCTTTATTGGTATTTGTTGCTTTTTCAAAACTCAATTATGAGCAAAAACTTTATTTTGCAAACTTCTTTTTTGAGTGTTGCCTTTGTTCAGTTAGCAAAAAGTGACTTTCACGAACATCTCGTATGCCTAACTATAAGATTCCACTACTTTATCGGTGTTTTTATCAATTCACGAACCAAGTTGAAGAATATCACTATTGTTGACAAAATATAATATCCACAAACTTTATTGAGTTAGGCTATCAGCGAACCAAAAAAAAACAAAACTTCACTTCGCAAAAGACAAAGATAGCTGATACAAGGACTTCTAGTATGACTTGTCAGGAAATCAGCAAATTGGAGAAAAATGGAACTTATGAACCAAGATTAAAAGTTTGTGAAAATGAAGAAAAGTCCACTATAACAAAGTGAGACAAAGAAGACTTGTCAGGGAAGATAGGAGTTTGGGAACTAAGAATTTCACCAATAGATTCATAATTTTGATATTTTCCTGACAAGTTCACTGGCTAAGACAATTCCTAATAAAGCAAAGGGGTTAGCCAAGTTTTGGAAAACTCAAATTTGTTGATAAGGCACCAAAACAATAAGGTTCCAAAGTTTGAAAAAGAGAGAAATTGACGAGTAAGAAGAAGAATGGTACAAAACTTGGGACATGACTCAAAGACACGGGACAAATAGAAGTGAACAAAAAAATTTCAAATTTGGGAGAAACAACTGGCTCTAACTAGGGACAAAGATTGGAAGGATGCAGAGGACCTAGAAAAACTCTAGTAGACTAGTGCCTTATTTATAAGACCATAGAGTCAGAACCCAACACACCAAAAGGAAGAAAACAAGACAAAATAGGAAAATAGAGAAACTATGGTACAAGACTAGAAAGGGATGTGACCAATTGTAATGTTTTAGATCTTGCCCATTATAGGCAAGGGGCAATTTAGTACTATCCAAATATGCCAAAAAGTAAGCATTGTCTCTAGCAACTACTCTAATCTTAAAAGGACCTTTCCACAGAGAGTCAGATATCCCATGAGCCCCTTTAGACTCTCTTCTTTTATCCCACATCAATACCAAGTCTCCAATAACAAATTTTCTTTGCCTGTCTTCTTCACCCTATTTTAGATGCTCTGTAATGCAATCTACTACTTCTTCTCTTTGTTCTTCAATCTTGGAGAGATACATAATTCTCTTTTCTATAGCATCCTTGAAATGTTCATCTTCAATGGCTTTCTGCAAGTCCAAAAATGCAAGCTCCAATGGAATAGGAAGTGTACTACCAACACCATATACCAACTCAAATGGGGACATACCAGTGGCTCTCTTCAAAGTAGTTCTATCTACCGACAGTGTATCATAGAGATTCTTGTGCCAATTCCTCTGATTATCTTCTACCAGCTTTCAAACAATAGTGATTAAAAATTTATTCCTCGACTGTGCTCGTCCGTTCTCTTGAGGATAATAATCAGAAGAATGTGAGAGACTAATTCCATAATCATAACAAAAGAGAGACATCTCTACAAAAGTGAAGCTTGAAGCATTATCTGTTACGATTTTCTTGGGGACCCCAAACCTAACCAAGATGTTTTCTTTCAAGAACTTCCACACCACCTCAGATGTAATATGCATTACAGGATCAACCTCCACCCATTTGGTGAAATAATTAGTGGTTGTCAAGATATGAGTATGCCCAGCACTAGAACTCGGATTGATAGGACCTATGAAGTCTAAACCCCACTGTTGGAAAGGTTCTTCAATGACCACAGGTCTGAGAGGAAGGGCAAGTAACTGGGGTCTGCCAACAAATCTCATACATTCTTCACATTTAGATACCCAATTATAGGCATCTTTAAACATGTCCGACCAATAGAAGCATTGTCTCAAAATCTTAAAAGTTATTACTGATGCCGATAGATGACCTTCGCAAGATTCATTGTGAAAGAATTTGAGGATTTTTATTTGTTGTTCTTTCCCCACACACCTTATAAATGTACCATCAATCCACTTCTTATACAAAGAGTTCTCCCATATGACATACTTTGCAGCTTTGAGTTTCATGTTCCTCTTTTCTTTGGCTGAAAGTTGAGCTGGGCATTCTCCATAAGTCAGAAAGAAAGAAATATTATAAAACAACTCATCAGTAGTTCCTACAAATAAAGTAAGAGGAACATCTTCATTCTCCTCAGGCAGGCTTTTTGCTATCAACTTGCAAAGACCTTTCCCTTTGACTAGCTTGGTTGGTTTAATGGTAACATCATATTCTTGAACCTTTTTTACCCAAGCTCCTCTTTTATTACTACTAATTTCTTGTTATGTCAAAATAGATTTAATTGCAAGATCTAGAACATAAATAAAAGTATGAGAATGAAGAATGTAAAACCTCAACTATTTCACCGCTTTTACTACTGCAAATGCATGCTTCTCCATGGGCGAGTAATTCAGCTCATGATTCTTTAGAGGTGTACTCATGAAGGCGATAGGGGACTTTGTAACTTGTTCGTTCTTCTGAAGTAGCATGGCAGACAAGTTATGCTTTAATGCATAGTAATAAATGATGAAATCTTTATTGAAGTCTGGGTGTATCAAGGTTGGGGCATTGGCAATTGCTTCTTTTATGGCCTTGAATGCGTCCTTTCTCTCATTACTCCACTTGAAAACAAGCTTGTCCTTCATCATTTCTGCTATATGCCTAGTCATCTTACAAAATCAGACACAAATCTTTATAAGAAATTGACCTACCCAAAGAAAGACCTTGTATAGCTCCTACTGGTAGGGAAGCTCAACTGTTGAATGGCTTTGACTCTCTCAACATCTATCTTGATACCCTCCTTAGAGACAATATGTCCTAGAGGTTTTCCTTCAGTAACTGCAAAGATAGACTTCTTAGGATTCAAGGATATGCCTCTGTCCCTACATCTTTGTAATACAACCTCCAGATGATCAATGTGATCATCTCTCCTCTTAGAAAAGATAGTCAGATCATCAAGATAAATCATAATTATCTTGTCCTTCAGGTCTTGAAAAGATAATTTCATGTCCCTCTAAAAGGTTGCTCCAGCATTTATGAGCCCAAAAGGCATTTTGTTATAAGCAAAGGTTCCTCTAGGGGTAGTAAAGGTGGTCTTATGCTAGTCTTCAGGAGCTACACCAATCTGATTGTAACCTGAGAAACTGTCCAACATAGACATCATTTCAGAGCCTGAGACAGTTTGCAAAATATGGTCCATCATAGGTAAGGGGTAGTTATCCTTTAAAGAAACCTAATTTAAGTTTCTAAAATCTACACAGATCCTTATCTCACCACTTTTCTCCTTGAAAGGGACAATATTGGCCACCCAAGTAGAATGGTGTTTAGGATATATAATCTTAGCTATTAACATTTTATGAATCTCGTTAAAAATTGCATCTACAACTTTAGGATTATAAGACCTATGCTTTTGCCTGAAAGGATTTGTACCTGGTTTCAATGGAATGTGATGCTACAACCTCCCATCCTTGAAATTTTTCAAGTTTGCATGGCACCAAGCAAAAACATCCTTATACTTGATCAACAAAGAGATCATTCATTCCCTCTCTTAGGTTGTACAAAATTTGCCAATGCATACCAACTTGGGTTCTGCATCGGTGCCAATATTTATGTAGTCATATTCAGCTGAAGAATTGACAGCAGACTGGATCTCTTATTTAATATATTTATCATGCTTATCAAAGAGGTCTTCAAGACTGACCAGGCCCTTAGGAAGTGTATTCCCTTTCAGCTGAATTATTTCTTTGCTTACCCCATCAGGCTAGGTAACCACACCTTCTGTAACTTCGCTATTCTCTAAAATGCTTCCCTCAAAGAATAGATTCACAAAAGCATCATATTTCTCCAAGAAGGAGATGATTTGTTTATCACACTCGCTAGTGATTTACATTATCTAGTACACTTGGCCTATAAAGAACCTAAACTCTATAAGAATTGTCTTTAAAGTCAAGGTGAGGAAGGAGCAAGGATGTTGAAACAACCAAGGAATCTGCCCTGGTGTTTTTTCCCCAGGCATAGACTCGATAGAGAATGCATCAAAATATTCCAGGTTGTACCAAACTCTATTCTGGTAGTGCCTCAACCTACCATTTTTCACAGAGAAAACATTTTATACATGTTTTACAATCAATTTAGCATCTCCAAGAGCCTTTAACTATTTAATTCCTTTCTCTTTAGCCATCTCCAACCCCAGAAGTAAGGCTTCATATTCAGCAGTGTTATTAGTGTTCTCAAATTCCAACTTGAAAGAAAAAGGGAATTTATACTCATATGGAGATACTAACACTATGCCCGCTCCTGACCATGATGAGGAACAACTACCATCAAACTCCAGTGTCCATAACTCATTTGACAGATTAGGCCCAATCAACTTAGGATCTTCTCCTTTTGAAGCAGATGAGAACATATAAGTTCTCGGGTCTATTTCCACATACAATATCTTTGATCTAGGGTCTCCTAATTTCAAAATAGTAAACTTAGCCTTTGGCTCAGGTTCCAACCGGACTTTCTTTCCTTCCACTGGTATTAATGCATGAGACCAGTCCATCTGGATTTCTCCTCCAAGACCTCTACAAAATCTCTTTCTCAGTAACATGCCATAGCTGGCAGGGATATCAGCCACCAAGATAGTCAACTTAAGTCTCTTCTTTGGATAGGCGGCTAAGGCTACCTGAGCATCCTTAATTTGGCCAATGATAGGGACTTGGGTGCAGTCCATAGAATAGCACTTCCCATGGGATGAAGTAAGAGACAAACCTAGGGCATTGGCTACCTGGGAAAGCATAACATTATCAAAGGCCCCTGAGTCAATCACACAATTACTCAATTTGTACCCAACTATGAACAGAGAAATATAGAAAGGATTGGGTTTGTCAAAAGGGTTTCTTGGCTGAGGCCTTTAGAATTAAAAACTTTTTCATTTGGAGCAGGTTTTTCTTTTTCTACATTTTTGGAAAACTAAGCATTTACATGAGCAAAAGATGAAGAGGGTTCTTTCTTTACATATCACACAAGCCTATCTAATTCAGTAGGGTTTAACCTAAGGTACTCTGCTTGGGAAATTTGGATTTTGATATTTTTACAAGATTCTACAATTTCAAAAGAAAGAGAAATAGATTCTTCAGAGGAAGTAGTAGAAGGTACCTTAGGAGATAAATTTTTACGGGTGCTCCCATTTGCCCTCTTGGGTCCTCTAGAAGCATTCCTTAACAAAATCCAAGGAGAGAAAGTATCGTTGCCAGACTGATTCTTGTTCTCCTCCCCTCTCTTGCGATTTTTCTACCCCCTGGTGAAGACAGTACAATTTAGGTTCTCCCATTTAGTATACATATCCTCACTCCCATCTGAGTTGGATTCGTATTCCATAAAATTTACAATGGCATCCCCATGTTGTTCTATGTCTTCTACTACTGTCTCATTAACATGTTCATTCATGGAGAGAATCTACATGAATCTGGTCATCTCTAGGTAGAAACTATCATCATGATTGGTAGTAAGATGAAAGTTCCATACCATGCGATTGGCCCTCCTGTTGGTTGAAGGACCTTCTATTGCCAACCTTTGTGTTGTGCCCAGTAGTGATGGAGCTTTGTTAACATTTGGCATGCTAAATTCCCTTCTAGGTGTATCATGGTAATAGGGTTTTTGTTGTCCCCTAGGCATTTGTCTTTTAAGAGAAAGCACGTCATTGGCCAGACATTGTATCACAGAGTCAGTAGAAGTTCTTGCCTTTACTTTGTTTATCTGCACTTCTTTTCTCCATTTTCTTGTTTTTATAAGGTCATCCTCAATGGATACAGCTATCTCCTGAGCCCTTTGGAGATTTGCTTCTCATTCCCTCTTAAGGGTGTAGCTAACATTTGGAGGAAGAGAATTTATGAAGAAGCTCTTCTGAATCTCGTCATTGGGTCTCATACCAGGAGTTATCCTATTCACAATTTGGTTGAACTTGGATACAAATTCCCTCATGGGTTCATGTATCTCCTTCTTCAGTGAGGTCAATTGGGCCAACAAAGTGTGTTCATTCTCTGTATATTTGAATCTGTTTTTAAATTTGGTCCTCATGGTGGCCCAGCAATCAATGGAACCAGGAGCCAGGTAATAGAACCACTTGACAACAACTTCAAACAAGGTTTCCACAAAAAGTCTAATAGAGACATCCTCATGTTGGACACCTAAGATAGAAAATGCAGCAAAGAAAGCATTGATATGCTCATCAGGGGTGACCTTGCCATCACCTCTAAACTTTGGAAAGATATTACTAGAACCTCTAGGCAAATCATGCAATTGATTGCCCAGTGCTAATGGGCCAATGACTGCACCCTATGGGATAGGTTATTGTTGTTGCTGGTGAGCCATGGGTGTTTGAAAATTGACTACCACAAGCAAGGTGGTGCCATGCAAAACTAATGTCTGACACATTGGAGATGAAACAAGACAAATGGGAGAAGAAGCTCTACTGGAGGACCTGACTTTATGATTTATAGGAAGGTGAAATTGGTAGATTCTAATAAATCAAATCAAGGTCAGAGATACCTTTCTTCTTGTCTCCCCTGGTATACCTTTTAGGAGCCAACTTTTAATAATGCAATGTAATATGCACCAATAGAGTCGCCACCCCTTTTTTTCAATTAGCAGGATTGAATTGAAGATTTGCTCATTGATCGTTTCTTTAATTTCTTTGATGATTGTTTTGTTGATTATTCGGTTGGTCATTAGGCTAGTTATTCTGGTGATTGTTCCTTCTATTGTCAGGGAATTGAATAATTTGAAAAGGTATTTCTTCTTGGAGCGCCCCATCAATTGCTTCTACCATAAAAACTTCTTGAGCCTCATGAAAACATCTAGCATTTTCTCTTAATATATCACTAGTCAAGTTCTTCTTCGATCTCAAGCTCCTCATTTACCTCAAGAAAATACTGATTATTTCTTTTGTTTTCCCAGGCTAAATTTCGTAACCTAGTGACAATATCTTCTTGATCACCATTGATCCAATCTATGTTGGGTTGAAGCACCAACACAATCCTTCCTCAGAGCACCATTAGGAATCACGTTTGACTTTTGTCCAAACAAGAAGGCTTCCAAGAATCTGATCATGTGTATTCCTTATTTCCATCACAACTCGAAGAGATTTAAATGCTCTTTTAAACAATTGATTATGCTCAACATAGGATTTCCTTGTTATGAATGGTTACAACAAATGTTGTTATATCATTGAGCATGAACAAACAATATGGATTTGATGAAGGAAAGACAAATAATTTAAAATGGCAAAGATCTCACTTATTCGGTATCCTCAGTGGAGTCACCAAAAATCTATTAGTAAATAGATTTGTCACTGCTTATTTTGTTTGACTCACCGTGCTGGCAGTAACAACCTCACTAACAGTTGGACAATTTGTCTATATAAATTGGCCTCTGAAGGTTTTAGAAGGTACAACTCCCTTCTTATGATAAATTGAAAAATTTTGTGTTACGCTTTTGACCAAAAAGCGAGAAAGCCAATAATACATAAATATGTAATCTAACTAAACCATAACATGTACTATATTGTAAGCAGAAAATTCTATTTCACATAACGATTTAATCAATTTTCCTTTAGACATAAGAATGAAAGAAAGCCAATAGTCAAACCACTGTAATATCAATACCACCTTTGCGTCAAATTCTAACATATGAAAGGAGAGACTCAAATGGTAATGAACTTATATAGAAGTAGGTTATCGATATTCCACATAGTGTAATCCAGATACATCAAGATTCAACACATCATATACTCAACATACGAAGAATAAATGACAAATACCAAAAGAGACTATTAACTCACTACCAACCCTCCTCTGATATTTATGAAAACATTCAATTACAAACACTATCTCAAATATCCCCCTTACTTCCCCAGAAAAATGCTTTGTAATTTAGTTTTGAAAAGTAACTTTTCACCACCCAAAAAGATCCTTCTACTCTCTTTCATATACATTATATAGTGAAAGAGAATAACGAACTTTTCCCTTTACAACCATTCATACAACTTAAAAATAATAAACAAAGTCCATGAGAAATATTACACGAGAAAAAATCTTGAATAACAAAGTCTTAACAAATCATAAAAATCCATAGAACAGTTAGGAAAATGTTTCACTATCTTCATCTTCAGTGGCATTAGATTCTTCTTGTTCCTCTTGAGTCTTCTTATCTGCATCATCTTCAACCTTTTGTGATGCATTTAGTTTAGCATGTAAGACTTTGAATCTGCCTATAATGGAAAGGACATTTTTAGCATTGGGAATATTTGTGATCGCTAGTCTTGCCCTCCATTTTTGCAATATGTTGTTGGTTTCTCCATATTTTTTTCCATCTCCATAATATCTTTCTTGAAATTAAGCAAGAAAATAGATACATTACTGAGGTGTTCCATAATATTTCCTATGGTGTCTTCTTTTATTTTTAGCTCTTCAGTAAGCAAATTCTTCAAGTCTTGTTTGATAGTATCCAGTTTCAACATGTTAGATTCGGTTTCATCATATACATCAATTCCCAAAGTCCCACAAGAACTTCTCAGTTCAAGCCGATAAGATTGATTGTTTTTACCAGACTTTTAAAGTCAGTAATACATTATTTCTCAATATATAGTTTCCAATCTACACTAGCGAACCATTTCACTGATTCATTGTCTTCTGGTTTTCAATGACCTTTTCTGTGACAAGGATACTGGAATCTATTTTGACCATAACAACTAAATTAACTCTAACTACCTCCAACACAACCTCATCTTTCCTAACCCTTTTCAAATCATTTAGAATTTTTGTTTGCTTGTCATAAATCTTACCATAAAGGGTAAAAACATCATTAATGAAATGAAGGCCATCCAATATCAATTTCCCAACCCATTCTTCTATTGCACTCCCCATATACTTATATTTATTTATTTGATCAAAAACTTCAATGGTAACAACTTTAGGGACACCAGTGGTAGAATCTAAAGGTTGAGAAGTAGTGTCCACAATTGATTTGATGTATGAGGTCAAAATGTTTACCTGATCTTCCAAGATTTCATTTTCTTTCTCCTTTTCCTCTAACCTACTTGCTAAAATGTCCACAGATAGTTTGGCATTGTGGATATCATGTCCTTGCACAGAAGGTGGTTCTAGGTCTACAATGCTCACATGGAAATCATCAACAGATATGTCCATCTCCTTGTCCACCATGGGCTCTGCTATCTCCACATACTGATGCTTAGAAACTTGGTCTACCATCAATCTGGACATCCTTTTAGCCCTTTTTGGGGTGAATTCTAGTTTTAGAAGTCTATCCACCACATCGAACTTTGTGTCAATGATTTGGGAATACCTTCTTTTGTTACCAATCTTTGTTCTCAACCAAGCTGGTGTGGTTGTCATAGAGCAATTACTTGCATCCCATTGAGAAACATTGCCTACCTTAGGAGTACCATCCACTTCAGTTTGTTTGTTGGGAAGAAGGAGGAGTTTGAAATAGCCCATCTTGAGAAATGTGAGGAGGGGTTCAACTTTGTTTTGCATTCGATGTGGCTTCTTCTTCTTCCTCACTATGCAGCTCTTGTTGTGGTGCCCCTGACACCTTATTTTCTTGTGGATTGAGACATTTCTTGACTTTTTGTTTATTCTTAGGTGTCTGAATATTTTCTCCATCTGAATCTATAGAAATTGCCTTCTTTTTGGGCCCGTCTGCCCCACTCTATCATGTAGTAGGAGACTGTAATATGGTGTCTTGAACAAAAGAAGGATTACCATGATCAGGAGTTTGCAAAGAAACTTGTGGCATTTTCATAATTGGCTCCTTATGGGAAGGAGAACCTGCACCATCATTACCAATCTTAGAAAGTAGCCATGCCTGACTTCTATGCAATACAAAAAAAGTTCTAGTTTTAAGGTCAGTGATTTCATCCACACCCCAGTCAATATCAGGTAAAGGCTTAACACTTTCAATAGCAAAAGAAGGGTCAAGCACATCAAAATGATCATCAACTATGTCAAGGATTTGCCAACCAAGCATATAAACTCTCATTTGATCTAGGGTCAGTCTTGACCAGTCCCTCCTCCTGACCTCATGTTCATCGACGCAATCTACCCAGAAATCCTCTAAGTGAGGTATGTGCTTCTTCAACATAGGAAAATACAAATTCTTCTTAAAAAAATCTTTACTATCAAAGTTACTCCTTGAGCGATAAGATTGAAATTGATATTGATTTAACGACATGTCAACATTTTTGGCATCCTCCGGCTTGTAACAAGTATAATGAGTCAACTTCAAAGGGAATGGATATCCTTTCTTCTTGGCATCATAATATCTTTTTCCTGCTAAATAAGCTTGCCTACACACTTCCAAGAATTATGTGTAATTTGAAGCATATTTGGGCAGTTTAAGTGGGGGGAATTCAAAACCTCCTACTCGTATATAGGTGAATTTATCATACTAAATGATATAGCTGCCAAATCCCATTATCCAATTGGCAGCTTCAATTGAAATTCTAATCTCTAGATTCTCCCATATCCTTCTGACTACAAGCATGAAAAAAGCATCATTCACCCTTCTATATGCCTTATTCCCATTTTCTTCTTGTAATTGGGGAAAATAATCATAAACTTTCACCTCTGGAGTCATTGGTCCTACTACTTGTAACCTTGGCCATCTCGGTTGTATGGTAGCCAATATGTAAATTAAGTAAGAACACATATGGAATCTCTTTTTATTGTGGAAATTTATTAACTAATCATGCAACTGATCATTTATTAGTCGGGACCAATCAATGTATTGTTTCCCTGCACAAATTGCAAGAATATATCGGCACATCTAATTATCAAATTCATCATATTCCCTACTCCCTATCACTCTATGCAGCAGGGTGATAATATCTGAGATTTCATCTTTAAAATGACCCCTGACCAGATTCTTAGGTAATTGGGAACCTCCCTTTTTCTCCTTTTTCAACCAGGTGGTGGCTATTATATCTTTGCATTTCTTTGCTCCATCCAAGTAAAAATTCATAGCTTTCTCCTGTTTTATGTCTACATATTCTTCATGGTTGGGCAAGCCTAACCTATCAACAATGGAGTTGGCATTTAATTGTAGAATCACTTGGCCACTCATAGTTCTAATTTCTATGGTTTCTGCATTGTAATTTTAGATAAATGCCATTATCAAATCTATACATTTTATTGTTGGAGGGAAACCTCTAGCGTGTGCCAACCCACTATCAAAAGTCTTCTAAGCAATGGGAGACCTGGAGTTGGCATTCATTTTGAGCTAAAATTCTCGAAGGTTAACATGTCCCAGGTCAGTATCCTAGACTTTCGATAATTCGTTGTCGATAATATAAGAAATATCTAATCCCTTATACTTGTATTTCATCTGGACTGACTCGAGTAACCAGGGAGTAGGATTCTTAACTAGGGTTAAGCAAGTTAGACTCAAGTTGAGTAGAGGGAGGCTATGATTGACAACAGAGAAAACTAGGGCTTTACAAGTCATGAACAATAGGAAAAGTCAAAAATAGCCCTCCACACTCAACTAGCTAGTAATAATTTGTTCAATTCGAAAAGAAGAAGGTACTAGGACTTACCTTGATGGCGACACTTGACGAGGAGGGGATGGCTAAGCTAGCTGCAGTTAACTCCCAGGGCGCTTCTTCAAGTAACGATAGAAAATGACATATATGAAGAATTTTGCTTTATAAGGTAATGAGAATTGGGTTAAGATATTTAATACCCCTTGCAATAAATGCTACCCCTTACTTACCGAAACACTTTTAGCAAAATCACATTTTCCCTTTATCAGAATTTTATACTTTTTCAAAACTCAATTATCGGCAAAAACTTTATTTCGTAAACTTCATTTTTAAGCGTTGCCTTTGTTCGGTTAGCAAAAAGTGACTTTCACGAACCTCCTGTATGCCCAACTATAAGCTTCCACTACGTTATTGGTGTTTTTATCAATTCACGAACCAAGTTGAAGAATATCACTATTGTCGGCAAAATATAATATTCACAAACTCTATTGAGTTAGGCTTTAATCCTAAGACGTAACGGGGACTACCGACTTATCGGCGAACCGGAGAAAAATAGAACTCATGAACTAAAACTTCACTTCGCAAAAGACAAAGATAGTTGATACAAGGACTTCTAGTATGACTTGTTAGGAAATTGACAAACCAGAGAAAAAAAAAACTTACGAACCAAGATCAAAAGTTTGTGAAAATGAAGAAAAGTTGATTATAACAAAGTGAACAAAGTATTTCTCCAATAGGTTCATAATTTTGATATTTTCCTAACAAGTTCGCCAGCTAAGACAATTCCCGACAAAGCAAAGGGGTTAGCCAAGTTTCAGAAAACTCAAACTTGCTTATTAGGCGCCAAAACAGTAAGGTTCCACAGTTTGAAAAAGAGAGAAATTACTGACTAAGAAGAAAAATGGTACAAAACTTGGGACTATGACTCAAAGACACAGGACAAACAAAAGTGAACCAAAAATTTTCAAATTTGGGGGAAACACATAAAAGTTAAAATATCATTTAAAAAAAGAGAGAAAATCAAGTGAGGCATTCCAAAAATACAAAAAAAAAAGAGAGAAAAAACTTTAAAAAAAGAGAGTTACAAAAAAAGAGTGCTAAATAGAAGATTGTTAAATGTTTGTACCCTTGGGTGGAGATATATCTAAGCTCGAAACTTCAAGGGTGACATTCTATCAGGGGAATAAAAGAGAAAGGTACAAAGAACATACATGCACTAGCTAGGCAAAGCCAACAATCTAATAGTCTTTAGGACCATTTTATATCTTAGGACCCTAATTTTCACCTTATTTCCTTTACCCCAGGTCTATCTTGTTTTCCATCTATGATCTAAGCCTAGTGAACACCAATAAAATTTGTTACTTGTCCAAGTTGAAAGCTTTTCAAATTGGGATCAATGTTCAGCCTCTAGCAAAGCTCAAAATTTAGAAACACTCCATCTCTTTCCTATCCCCACTTGAGTCCCTATGGCTCCATCCCAAAGATCAATTAATCTCTTTGTACCAAGTTAACTCACAATCCCCTAGGTCAAAAATCCTACTTAAGAGCAGTCACATTGTTTGTTCCACCTGCATACATGCTATCATAGAAAATCAAAAGCAATAAAAAATGTCATAAAATCATGGCATTCATAGAACTTAGAACATAGTACTTTACATTTCATATTTGTGAATCACATCCAAACACATTGCATGTCATTCATATCAGAAAAAGACAAAAACAAATTGCATCATCCATATGTGATCATCTTAGGTATGCATTCTCATAAGCGAAGTAAGAGCTCTAGCCAACCATGTGCACAAGAGGGAAATTGAAGTACAATATGTCAACTAAAACTATGTATAGATCTCATCCAATCAGGTCTTGTGACAACAAGTGTCAAACAATGTCTAAGCATAAGTCACTCCTCCAACAAGTCATCTTGGATTTGTCAATTATGCTATGGTCGGAATACTACTCATAGTAACTTAATCGAATTAGGAGAAGCAGTCGGCATTATTGCAGGCCAATCAATTGGAGAACCGGGAACTCAACTAACATTAAGGACTTTTCATACTGGTGGAGTATTTACAGGTGATATTGCAGAACATGTACGAGCCCCGTTCACCGGAAAAATTGAATTCAATGAAAATTTGGTTTATCCTACACGTACCCGTCATGGGCATCCTGCTTATATATGTCATAATAGTTTATATGTGACTATCGATAATAAAAAGAAAGTACAAAACTTAACCATTCCACCAAAAAGTTTGCTTTTCATTCAGAATAATCAACTCGTGGAATCGGAACAAGTTATTGCCGAGGTTCGTGCTAAAAAACCTCCCTTTAAAGAAAAAGTCGAGAAATATATATATTTTGGCCTAACAGGAGAAATGCACGGAAGTCTCCCTATGTCTAATTTTATATTAAAGACAACTCATTTATGGGTATTATCGGGAAATATATATGAATCTGTTGTAGTACCTTTTTCTTCATTTTATAAAGATCAAGATCAAGTGGATATTACAGAACTTCTTCTTCGCAAAAAACATAAATCACTTTCGAATTCTTCAGTGGATCAAGTGAAACATGAATCAGTTGACTCAAACTATTTTGAAAAAGAAATAAAAAAAAATATATTGAATTATTTTGAAACTGATCGAACCATAACTAATTCTTTTTTTTTCCAATGATAAAAGTAAATCACTTGGTAAGGGGACTATTCGTTCATTCCCTAATGAGAATAAAAAAGATGAATCTTTTATGGTTCTTTCTTCTTCTGATTTTTTGCAAATCGTTCTATTTAATGATTTAAAATGTTTGAATACAGTCAAAAAGTCGGATGCAAATAGAAAAATCATTGAATTGTCAGGTCTCCTGGGTCATTTACATAGTATTGCTAACCGTTTCCCATACTCCCATTTCATAACTTATAAAAAAGTGTTACTAAATAAACGTTCAATTTCTAACAATGACTCGAACACTTTCCAAGTACCTAAATGCTATTTTATGGATGAAAAGAGAGGAATTTATAAATTTGATTCATGCAGGAATATTATTTTCAATTTCTTCAATTTGAATTCGTACTTCTCCTTATCCCATTTTTTTGAAAAAACATTTCCAGTAGTTAGCCTTGGACAATTTTTTTTTGAAAGTATATGGATATCCGAAGATAAACAACTCCAAGGATCTGGTCAAATTGTAGTTGTTCATGAGGAATCTTTAACCATTAGATTAGCTAAACCCTATTTGGGTACTCGAGGAGCAACTCTTAATAGTCATTATGGAAAAATTCTTTACGAAGGAGATACATTGATAACTCTGTTATACGAAAGATTAAAACTGTGTAATCAAGTGCACAAGTCTCCCCATGCAAGGGGGCAAGGGTATAAATCTCTTCAATAAATATAGGTCTTCCAAAGGCATCAAGGAGTGTCAAATAAAATCTTTGCAAAATCTCCAAAAAAACCATAAAAATTAAGAAAATAAAAAGAAACCTAAAAAAATTGTAAAACATAAAAAATCCCTAAAAATTGAATATGTTCTTCAAAATTTGCAATAAAAGGAGAATCTATTCTTCTCCTCTATATCTTAGCATGTATTTTATTTCCATATTGTGTTTTCACCCTTGGTTTGTGTGCTTTCATCCCTACAGGTCTCCTCAACAAAAGCAAACAACTACGTGAATTCACAGATCTATGGTATGTTCAGTCATTTAAATTTTCATTACTTATCTTGATACATTTAAAATGTCAAACTAATGCTAGTTATTATAGCTTTTATTGTGGGAAATCAACAATAGGTAAGGCCTATTCCGGGAATGGTACCCACCCTTCATGTAGACTACCGTCCACGAGGAGGCAAATATGTAAGTACCAAAATCACGCAAAGCCTCCACAAGGACCCCATGATGACACATAATCCTTGTCACATACATGTAAGAGTGAAAATAACGCCCTCTTAGCAACGTTTCTATTGGAAACATGTGGGTTTTAGTTTTTGAAGTCCTTTGTTTCCCCTTTGTCGTGCTAATTTTCCCTCACTTTCAGCACTTTTGGACACTCATTGATTTTCATTTTTTGTGCCTGTGACTTCATCCCTAAGCCTTTTATTTGTCTATTTTTTCATAAATTAACCTTTCCCTAGTGTTTTTCATATAACCCCACCCCTAGGATCCCTTCAAGGGCCCTCCCAAGCCATCTCCAACTTTCAATTTTTGGTTATTTTTAACCAAGACAAATATCCCCAATTATTTTAGGATCTCCCCCGAGAGATTTGACATTTGCAAGTGGAGATTTGGTTTTTGACCACCTTTTGACCTAGTTTCGGAGACAGTTCACATCTCCATCACCTAACTAACCATCTCTCAACATGCATTTCAAACTAGGTTCACTCCTTTGTGGATAGCCCATGGGTTGCCCCCGAGTGATTTGGACTAGCAAAAGGGGCAACCCATGGGCGGCCCTACCGTCATTTCTAGCCACAGAAAAACTTAAGTTTTAGATGTGAAAAGCTTAATTTTGACCCATTTTTCTTCTTGTCTACATGAGTTTTTGGTCTAAACATAGAATTGACTATTCTAAGCCTCCAAGCATGCATAATTAGCTCCTTTTAATCTATACTTGTCATCTCATGCACTCTTGAGGACTCCATTTTTACTTCAGTGATAAGCTATCTTGGCTTGTTCACTCCCTAATTAGCCCAGTTCACTCCCTAATCAAATGAGTTAACTCTCCAATCAAGGGAGTTAACTCTTAAATCATTTTCCCCTTTCACGTGCCCATAAAACCTATAAATACCCCTCCCCTCTTCATTATTTTCCAAGTTGGAGAATGCTCTTCTCATCTCCACAAACTTTTTCAAGCTTCTTCACTAGCCTTTGAGCCTCTTTATTCATTTCTTTCTTTAGTTTTCCAAAGCTTCAAAGGTTTCATTAGTTTTCATTATAATTGCATAGCTTCAAAGCTCCTCTTTTTGGGAGACAATTTCATTTGTGCTTCTAATCTTTGTAGGTTTTTGCTCTCCGTGACATAGCATCCATATGTTCATATATGACTTATGAGCCTTTTATTTCATTGTTGTTTCATCCAAGATTTGCTAAAAGATTCTCATTGCATTGTGTTGTACCCAACCAAATTTTTTGCTTCATCAAGGCATTTTGAAACAAGTCTAGAAAATTTTTCGTCAAAAAAGCAAAATTTCTAAAAATAGATGTCGAGTTCAATTTTTTGGGTTTCTTGAGATATGGATGTTGGCAAAACTTTATAAAAATAGAAAGTTTCTAAAAATAGAAACTCCAAATCAGGTGTCGCGCTCGATTCTCATTGGTCGATTTTCCTTCACAATCGGCACAGTTTAGACGGAATCTTCAAATGACCAAGTTTTCTCTACTAGGTCATTTTTGCTTTTTCAGAAGGCGAAGCATGAGCTCAAAAATCATCAACACAAAAAAGTTCACCTGCCAAATCTCTTCGACGAGTTTCCAATGCTGTTTCAACGACGCAAAACTGACAAACGGCCGTCGACTCGACGATGCACGCAAAACAATGCAAGATGGATCCAAGGTGAATGGAAAAGTTGGAAAATCACAAAAATGGCTAAGTCTGGTGAAACTGGGTGCCCCAGGAGGCTTGGGGCGCCCATCCTCTCCTGTGTTAGTTTTTTTTTCAAGTTTTTCGAGAAACGTCAAAAATGCTTCTGTCAGCTCTTTTCCGGTTGGTCAAACTTGGTCAAAAGTTAGTCAAAGCCAAGATTTCATCATAGATATGTTTAGACTACTCAGATCACCCTCTGTCCCGCCTCAACAGTCGTCAGAACGACCGAAATCGAAGACCGAACAGGAGCCGTGGGCACGGAAATCGAGAAAAGGTACAAAATTGAAAATTTTTGAAAATTTTTCTAAGTGTTGACAAACTGGGCGCCCCAGGAGGCTTGGGGCACCCATCCTCACCAGTGTTAATTTATTTTTCATGTTTTTCTTGAAAAACGTGAATCTCCTTCCGTCAGCCCGCTCCAGTTCAGTGTTGATCAGTTTGGCACGTTTTTTGAGGCAAACAGAAGGTACAATCAGCTCAGTTTTCATCAGGCTTGCATATTTTCCAGATCATCAAACTCATTTTAATCCCAGTTGATAGAAATCGATAGCCAAACAGGGGTCCTGTGCCTCCGGAACGTGCACGCAAACCAAGAAATTGGAAAAATTAAAAAAACTAAAAAAATGGCTAAGTGTTGGGAAACTGGGCGCCCCAGGAGGCTTGGGGTGCCCAACTTGAGCAGTGTTAGAATATTTTTGTGTTTTCAGTGTTTTCCGACATGCCTTGTTACCAATCTTCGCCTGTTGGCAGTTTCGGGGAGGTCAAACTTGGTCAAACGATGTCAGATCGTCAAACGGAGGCAGGGGATGGAATCTCAGTTGATCAATCTCCAAAATGTCAAGATCAGTCAGCTTTTTCAATTCATGATGACATTTTTCCACCTTGTCAAAGTCAGAGACAGGCCATATTTGAGTCAAAACGAGTGTTGAAGTGTCGAAAATGAAGAAAATTTTGTTAACACTTCTTCCAACTCGCGCATTCGATGACATCATCAAAGAAGATATTTTTTGTCATCTTGCACATGAAGCCATAGGCTCCTACAAAATAGGGATTCTTCTTATTCGAAGACATCCACTTGGATTTATGTTTTAAAAAGATGCTTTCTTCATGGGTGAGGATGAAGTTTTCTTCTCACACAAATAAAGTTGCTTTTTCGACCAAAAGATTTAGAAAGACAAGCTTTGGGCTTCTTTTTTTTTATTATCTTTTGCAGGTTGCATCCAGAGGAAAGATTTTATTTTTCTTTCAACGAAAATTCGAAGACCCAAACTAGGTGCTTTTTCAGTTTTCTTCATAGATTCGGGTTGAGGAAGAAGAAAGGCTTGCTTTTTCAGGGTCCTTGTTTCAAGGAGATCATTTTTCAGAAATCCGACCAGAGCTTTTTCAGTTTTCGTCAAGATGGGTCCATCCAGATTATCCTCCTCTTGAAGATTGGGAGTTGTGCTTTTTTTCGGGAAACTGCTTTTTTCCTGCTTTTTCGAGAAAATCTCCGCTTTTTCAAAATTCGACGATCTGGGTTGCTTCAAAACAAAATTGCCTACAAAACCCATGTGCTAGCTTTTTTCGCTCAGAATCAGCTTTTTAGAAGAAATCAACAAAAGAATATCAACAGATGACATCACCAAAAAGCAAGAATGTTGATGAGGATGCATTTCAAAATAAAGCAGCTTTAAAACATATGCTTTTTGTTTTAAAGCATGTGCTTTCATCCTAAGCTCATCCATTCTATATTTAGAAAGAAATCACCTTGTGATAGTTGGAATCTTTTTGCTTTAAAGCATTTGTTTATTGTATCTTTGTCTTAGAATAGTAATAAAGCTTGCGAGTTGGCAAGTTAGGGTTAATCAAGGAGATTTTAGGGTTCCCTACTCCTTTGATTTTAGTATAAATAAGGGCATCCTTGCCCATTGTTGGTAATGGTAGTTGTGATAGCAAATTTGTTGTGCCTATTCTAGCCTGCAAACATTGTTATTCCAAGTGTTTGTTCAATCTGTGTCCATTGTAAGGAATGACTTTTGTGATAGCAAATTTGTTGTGCCTATTCTAGCCTGCAAACATTGTTATTCCAGGTGTTTGTTCATTTGTGTTCAATGTTCTCCGGTGTTTGATCGCTTACTGTATGCCTACCTTTTGCTGCAGTCTTGCTGTCCTGGAGTTGTATTAAACTTTCTGATATTGAATAGAAATCTCATGCCTACTTTGCTCTGATATTCTATATCGATTCAAGTTTTTGTCGTCAGATGTGTAGCTTCTGTGGCTTTCATTTTCAGCTTTCATCATTAAAGTACTCTTAGTCTTGTGGTGTAAATCTGGAGGAAAACTACTTGAGTTTTTGTGTTAACAACCATTCCCCGTTCACTTTCAACTTCCTTTGCTCTGAATTTACTCAGGAGGTTGAAAGCATCATTAGTCTATGCTAGTTGTAGTAGAAGTTTTATTAAAAAGGAAAAACCTCTTCTGCAGCGTTTAGAGTTTTATAACCTTGTGCTCTGCAGCTGAGAATCAAAAAGAAGATAGGCGAAGTTTCATTCAAGTTATCTTTTCAGCGAACATCAGCAAGAAGGGAACTCCCCCTTCCAATAGGAGAGCAGTTTATTTGTGCATAGCTGTCCGTTTCCAAATCGCATACCAGAGGTGCGAATTGAAATGCCAACACATTGTTATGTTGCCCATTTGCAAGCCATAATGCTCTTTTAGCTCACATTTCAAGCTTTCTAAAGCTATTTTACATCCCTTTCCTATTGTTGCCAAGAGGAGATCCCCGCTGCTGCAAGAGGATGAAGAGGTTGCAACATAAGGATTCGTAAGGGTAGTGGAGGATCATGAGTCTCACATTCCAGGTTCTTTATTATTTTTTTCATTGTGATAGTAATTAGCTAATCTTAAAATTGATCTTGGGAATAGTAATTGGATGTTGCAATTTCCTTGATAGGATAAATAGAATTCTTTTGTTAGATTAGTTTACTTCAAGTAATTTGCATCATTAGTTTAGTTTGTTTTAAAGCAATTTCATTTATTAGAGTGATTAGATCCAAAATATTAAGAAAAATAAAAAAAACATAGAGCAGATTGCATTAGGTAAACCCATTTTAGATTGCATACATATTTCAAATTCTAGATTTAAAAACTACTTTCCTTTCATAAAATCCTCAAAAAGCACAAAAGTATTGTCTTGCATACATATAGCCTGCATACATTCGAAAACAAAAAAACAAAAAAAACACAAGCATCACACGAAGATTGCAAACCCTTGATTTCATCACGAGGCCAGCCAAAGTCAAAACAAGATGAAAACTCAAGTAAACCCTTGACTTCATTACGAGGTCAATATTAGTCAACACTAGTCAACCAATGCAAAGAAAAGTAAGTTAAACCTAAGGTCATAAACCCTAAGTCAAATTGAGGCCAACTCCAACCAACTCTCTCTTAGTTTGCTCTCACGAATGTGCCCTACGTTTAGAGGTGAGTGGGTGAGGGCGATCTTTGAAGAGATTGAGGAGATACACACAAGGCCACAACATGATCAATTGATAATCTACAAACAACAATATAGGTTAAGGTTACTTCAAACATGAATCATCATACAACAATTTGAAGAGTGACTCTAACTTGACAGAAATAAAAATGAAAACAATCAACAACCAACTCAACATTGGAATCTTTAGAATCCAAATAGGAGAACGATAACTAGTGACCCTTCGGGTCATATAGTTATTTCAACTACAATGGTCATAGAGCACTATATTATAATCAATACCCAAGAAAGGCCCCAGGACTGGCTGACCACTCTCCGCAAAGTCCAGCTCTCAAGCGAGCAGGATCGCCCCCATGTCTCACCTCCTCTCAATTGGCTACTTCCATGAGAGTGAGAATGATGTGAAGGTTCACCTCACAGTAAGCAGAATGGTCCATGTGCTCGTCAAAGATGACTTTACCACCCCGTGCAACCGAATCATGTTTTTAAGTGTACAGTAACCACATGAATCTCCAACATGCTCTTGTGCTCCATCAAGATACATGCAATAAGAACCAAGGTGACCTCCATCTCAAGCAAGAAATCCTGCCATCCTCCACCATGCCGCACATGGAAGAAAAGGAACATGACAAGGTGAAGACACACCAATCCAAAGAGCACAAGCATCAAATCAAAGTGATAATAAAAGCTCCAAGCTACTACCAAGGAAAAAACTTGGACACAACTAGAAATAAAAACCACAACAAATGCTAATACATCCAATCATCCATACCTCCAAGGTATCAAAAACATCAATAGAACTCATGATGACATTTTTCCACCTTGTCAAAGTCAGAGACAGGCCATATTTGAGTCAAAACGAGTGTTGAAGTGTCGAAAATGAAGAAAATTTTGTTAACACTTCTTCCAACTCGCGCATTCGATGACATCATCAAAGAAGATATTTTTTGTCATCTTGCACATGAAGCCATAGGCTCCTACAAAATAGGGATTCTTTTTATTCGAAGACATCCACTTAGATTTATGTTTTAAAAAGATGCTTTCTTCATGGGTGAGGATGAAGTTTTCTTCTCACACAAATAAAGCTGCTTTTTCGACCAAAAGATTTAGAAAGACAAGCTTTGGGCTTCTTTTTTTTTTATTATCTTTTGCAGGTTGCATCCAGAGGAAAGATTTTATTTTTCTTTCAACGAAAATTTGAAGACCCAAACTAGGTGCTTTTTCAGTTTTCTTCATAGATTCGGGTTGAGGAAGAAGAAAGGCTTGCTTTTTCAGGGTCCTTGTTTCAAGGAGATCATTTTTCAGAAATCCGACCAGAGCTTTTTCAGTTTTCGTCGAGATGGGTCCATCCAGATTATCCTCCTCTTGAAGATTGGGAGTTGTGCTTTTTTTCGGGAAATTGCTTTTTTCCTGCTTTTTCGAGAAAATCTCCGCTTTTTCAAAATTCGACGATCTGGGTTGCTTCAAAACAAAATTGCCTACAAAACCCATGTGCTAGCTTTTTTCGCTCAGAATCAGCTTTTTAGAAGAAATCAACAAAAGAATATCAACAGATGACATCACCAAAAAGCAAGAATGTTGATGAGGATGCATTTCAAAATAAAGCAGCTTTAAAACATATGTTTTTTGTTTTAAAGCATGTGCTTTCATCCTAAGCTCATCCATTCTATATTTAGAAAGAAATCACCTTGTGATAGTTGGAATCTTTTTGCTTTAAAGCATTTGTTTATTGTATCTTTGTCTTAGAATAGTAATAAAGCTTGCGAGTTGGCAAGTTAGGGTTAATCAAGGAGATTTTAGGGTTCCCTACTCCTTTGATTTTAGTATAAATAAGGGCATCCTTGCCCATTGTTGGTAATGGTAGTTGTGATAGCAAATTTGTTGTGCCTATTCTAGCCTGCAAACATTGTTATTCCAAGTGTTTGTTCAATCTGTGTCCATTGTAAGGAATGACTTTTGTGATAGCAAATTTGCTGTGCCTATTCTAGCCTGCAAACATTGTTATTCCAGGTGTTTGTTCATTTGTGTTCAATGTTCTCCGGTGTTTGATCGCTTACTGTATGCCTACCTTTTGCTGCAGTCTTGTTGTCCTGGAGTTGTATTAAACTTTCTGATATTGAATAGAAATCTCATGCCTACTTTGCTCTGATATTCTATATCGATTCAAGTTTTTGTCGTCAGATGTGTAGCTTCTGTGGCTTTCATTTTCAGCTTTCATCATTAAAGTACTCTTAGTCTTGTGGTGTAAATCTGGAGGAAAACTACTTGAGTTTTTGTGTTAACAACCATTCCCCGTTCACTTTCAACTTCCTTTGCTCTGAATTTACTCAGGAGGTTGAAAGCGTCATTAGTCTATGCTAGTTGTAGTAGAAGTTTTATTAAAAAGGAAAAACCTCTTCTGCAGCGTTTAGAGTTTTATAACCTTGTGCTCTGCAGCTGAGAATCAAAAAGAAGATAGGCGAAGTTTCATTCAAGTTATCTTTTCAGCGAACATCAGCAAGAAAGGGAACTTCCCCTTCCAATAGGAGAGCAGTTTATCTATGCATAGTTGTCCGTTTCCAAATCGCATACCAGAGGTGTGAATTGAAATGCCAACACATTGTTATGTTGCCCATTTGCAAGCCATAATGCTCTTTTAGCTCACATTTCAAGCTTTCTAAAGCTATTTTACATCCCTTTCCTATTGTTGCCAAGAGGAGATCCCCACTGCTGCAAGAGGATGAAGAGGTTGCGACATAAGGATTCCTAAGGGTAGTGGAGGATCATGAGTCTCACATTCCAGGTTCTTTATTATTTTTTTCATTGTGATAGTAATTAGCTAATCTTAAAATTGATCTTGGGAATAGTAATTGGATGTTGCAATTTCCTTGATAGGATAAATAGAATTCTTTTGTTAGATTAGTTTACTTCAAGTAATTTTCATCATTAGTTTAGTTTGTTTTAAAGCAATTTCATTTATTAGAGTGATTAGATCCAAAATATCAAGAAAAATAAAAAAAACATAGAGCAGATTGCATTAGGTAAACCCATTTTAGATTGCATACATATTTCAAATTCTAGATTTAAAAACTACTTTCCTTTCATAAAATCCTCAAAAAGCACAAAAGTATTGTCTTGCACACATATAGCCTGCATACATTCGAAAACAAAAAAACAAAAAAAACACAAGCATCACACGAAGATTGCAAACCCTTGATTTCATCACGAGGCCAGCCAAAGTCAAAACAAGATGAAAACTCAAGTAAACCCTTGACTTCATTACGAGGTCAATATTAGTCAACACTAGTCAACCAATGCAAAGAAAAGTAAGTTAAACCTAAGGTCATAAACCCTAAGTCAAATTGAGGCCAACTCCAGCCAACTCTCTCTTAGTTTGCTCTCACGAATGTGCCCTACGTTTAGAGGTGAGTGGGTGAGGGCAATCTTTAAAGAGATTGAGGAGATACACACAAGGCCACAACATGATCAATTGATAATCTACAAACAACAATATAGGTTAAGGTTACTTCAAACATGAATCATCATACAACAATTTGAAGAGTGACTCTAACTTGACAGAAATAAAAATGAAAACAATCAACAACCAACTCAACATTGGAATCTTTAGAATCCAAATAGGAGAACGATAACTAGTGACCCTTCGGGTCATATAGTTATTTCAACTACAATGGTCATAGAGCACTATTTTATAATCAATACCCAAGAAAGGCCCCAGGACTGGCTGACCACTCTCCGCAAAGTCTAGCTCTCAAGCGAGCAGGATCGCCCCCATGTCTCACCTCCTCTCAATTGGCTACTTCCATGAGAGTGAGAATGATGTGAAGGTTCACCTCACGGTAAGCAGAATGGTCCATGTGCTCGTCAAAGATGACTTTACCACCCCGTGCAACCGAATCATGTTTTTAAGTGTACAGTAACCACATGAATCTCCAACATGCTCTTGTGCTCCATCAAGATACATGCAATAAGAACCAAGGTGACTCCATCTCAAGCAAGAAATCCTGCCATCCTCCACCATGCCGCACATGGAAGAAAAGGAACATGACAAGGTGAAGACACACCAATCCAAAGAGCACAAGCATCAAATCAAAGTGATAACAAAAGCTCCAAGCTACTACCAAGGAAAAAACTTGGACACAACTAGAAATAAAAACCACAACAAATGCTAATACATCCAATCATCCATACCTCCAAGGTATCAAAAACATCAATAGAACTCATGCCAACAACATATCTAACCCAATCCACAATCACAACTCCCTGTAAAACTTGTCAATGAATAACATACACCTTTAGGAACTCCCACTGCATGGGAAATGTCAAATCTAAAATAGATCAAGGCATACCAAGTCTACCAATCAACACTCATACCAAGGTGTGGTTAATAATCAAAGCCATGTAGTAACAAAGAACAACCACAATGATCTACACATGCAACACAAATTGCTACATACTCTCTCAAATCAAGTCACCATAACTCTCCCAAGTTCACCACAACAAACCATGTGAACATGAACCTCTATAAAGTAGTCATAGGCCATAGAGAGAAAAACTGCAAATCATATCACATATCATGTCCTTCTATCAACACCTCAAAGTGGTATGCTATGACAAGTTAAACCTGCTTCACAACCTCGAGTGAAAAGCCTTAACAACACCCAACCGTTTAATCTCCAAGATCAATCAAAATATATGTATCTCATTTAACCAACAAGGATGTAAGTCTCTCTAAAATTAAAGGAAGATCACACCTAAATCCATTCCCAAAACCAAGAATAAGCCCAATGACATCTCCTAAAAATCCTCATAAATGTCATCATAAATCAAACTCATATATATAAGGAGAAAACCATGGCATACACTCCTCAAATGAACCCTCTATAACTAACAACTATAGCTTAAGATTCATCTCTGTGAGAAGACAAAGTACTTAAAAAAATGCATTTAGAAACAAGGTGGGAAATACCTATTAGATGATTATCTGTCAAGTAGACCAAGAGTGGAGATTGAGATTGCTCCTCCAATACACCAAACCACAATGACTCTCTAATAACAAACTCCTTAGTAGGTCCACAATGGAATCACATTCATATCCAAGTGAAGGCTTCTCAGTCTTTCTACTGAAACCTCTAAAGAGTAACCATATGAACAAATATATTTAAATACAAGAGAACTCCAACCTCACCCAAGTCTCCAAGTATCCATGAGCACCAAACCAACCATCTCATGCCAACTTAACTCCAACTACATTATTACAATATTTAAAATCTCCAAGGCAAAATGATCATTGCAGTCAATACCAAAAGACTAACTAGACCATTGTTAAAGCTCTCATTGCACGTTTACTAAATGTAGGAACACATCATGATGACATGATCTAACATCTCCTCCAAGAAGATCATATGCTCTGATGAACATATCTTACTCCTAAGAGTACCCCTATCATGCCAATACTCTAACTAGTATCCAGAGTAAACTAAGACACAATACCAAACATCCTCTCAACCAAGGACCCCCTATCAAAACTATAACAACACTCCATTTACCACACAAAATCATAATCATGATAATAAATAATATCAATACAACATCCATCCATAATAATAAATAATTCAAAACATTCAATATTATATCAATGTTATAGAAATAATGAAGTTCAACATATGATATCAAACTAGTCATAGTTGTCATAAAACTTTTTTAATTTTATACAAAGAACTAAATACTTATAATTGATTCAATAATCATTTACAATGAGGACCAAGTCCTTTACCATAATAGTTCTACTTCGTGATCAAAATACACATTTAAATTTTATCAATATAATTTTCTTCATATTGGAATCTTCTTTCCAAAATCCTTCTTCGCAAACTCAAAGAAGGGAGAGTATCATCGGAATGACTTCAAAACTTAAACTTTCTCCTTCTTGATTTGGTTGTCCCTTACATATTGGTAATGAATCATTTTGTTTTAAAAATTAAAATCTATTCTCCCAGGATCTGGCCACCCATACATAGGAAAACAAAGAATTTGTTAAGCCAAACTGAAATAAATTCCCTCTAATTGGGTCTCCCCTCTCATAATGGGAAAAAATATATTTTGTTTTCTTAATGCTAAAACAAGCACTACACACATCCAATTGCCTAGTACAAACCCTTTCATGAGGAAGAAATTAAATCCTAATTTTAACCATAATTTTTTTGCCTAGAATACATATATATTGCAAGTTAATGATTGGGTATTTGTCTATTCAACCTAGTATTGAAAGAAAGATGAAAATTTAATCTAATATTGTGCCCAAAATGCATAGGTGAAACAAATTGTTACTGGGTGTTTGCCTATTCAGCCCCGACACTGAAGAAAGATGAAAATTTAATCTAATAATGTGCCCAAAATTTATTAGCATTGCAATTTATTAACTAGGTATTTGCCTAATCAACCGAACATTGTAGAGAATTAAGATTCAAGAAAAAAATAGATTTCAAAATGTCAATTTTGGCTGGGCTCTTTTGGTTACAGAATTTGCCCAAAAGATAAGATTAGAATCACTAGTAGAAAAACAACAATAAATTACTAAAAAACTACTAAAAATTGCATATAAATCACTAAGCTTGGTCACGTGACCATTAGTAGTTTATTACCAGTCATTTATAACGTGACCAAATTTATGACAACCATTTTTAGTCATTTATTGGTTGTTTTGATTGATCAATTTGGTAGTATATTTAGTCGTTAATTTAGGCATTGATTTAGTCATATTTATTCACTAAGCTCGGTCAAACGACCATTAGTCGTTTATTGTCGGTCATTTATAACACGACCAAATTTATGACTAAACCATTTTTAGTCATTTATTCACTGATTTCTGCCTAAAAGTGCTGGAAATGAGACAACGTTTTTGAGGTTTAAACATAAAACAAAAAAAAAACATAATCAATCATTCATTTGTACATAATGAAACAGTTATTAAGAAGGCAAAATACTAAAATTTTATTGAAAAAAGGTGTTCTTACAACATATACAAGACTTAAATATGTGTCTTTGCTTTGAAAAATGTGTTATAAAGTGTGTTTCTCAGTGCTGTGACTGAGAAAACTGAGTTACAATGCTCCATTTTTTGCTTATACAGCTCCAAAACATGAAAGAACTGTTAGTAAAAAATGTGAACAATAGTCAAACAACTAATCATCCAATAACTCAATGGAAATTGATGTAAACACAAGTAAATAAAGAATATACCTTCGAAGACCAATTTACCTCTATGCTTCCATTGTTCGCCTATCTCTTCTTGATCTTGATGGTAATGGAGCTCTTAGAAGTGTGTACTTCCTTGCTGTTGAAGATGACAAAAGTAGAACGGCTGTAGGTGGATTATGCACTGGAGATGACACTACAATGCAATACTAATGGAGATGGATTGATGGAGACATGATTGGATGATGATTATTATAATGAGGTTGTGTGAATGCAAATGGAGATAACTTTGCCAAAGGCACGTTGGTATGATTCCTGCAAAGTAAGATTACGAATGCTTGAGTGTATCCAAATGGGTGTGAAGACCTTGCTTATATGGACTGAGGGAAGACCAAATCCAAGTGTCAATAGATCCATGACTGGAGGAATTACCTATGAGGTGTACGGTTGAGAAGACTTGAGAGAATGTGCGTGAATTAGGAGAGGACAAGTGTCCAAGCCTTCTTCATGAGTTATGGGAGTTAACAAAATAGATTGAGTTAACTGAGATGATTAATCAGTGAACTAGGTTGATTGGGGAGTCAACAGAATAGATTGACCAGTGAACTCAAATGACTAATTAGTTAACTGATTTGATTGATGAGTTAACTAATTTGACTGGAGGAGAAATAGGACATGTGGGCGAGGGAATATTAGCTAATTAAATATTAAAATATTTAATTACATGTGCAACAAGGTGATGTGGATTTATGGAATTTGGACTTAGGATAGAGGAATTTAGGATTAATTAAATAATTTAGGATTATTTAATTAGATGAGATATTAGAAGAATTAGGGGATTTAATTAAATAAAATGATTTCATTTAATTATTGGAGGGATGTGAATCATTTAAATAAATTAGAATATTTATTTAATTGATAGAGGAATGAGAATAAAATAAATATTAAAATATTTATTTAATTTGACTTAGCCATTTTTAGGTGTATACATTTTGCCCCTCTTTGATGCAATGTGTTTTATCACATTGTTTCAAAGAAAAAAAATTTGTTGCGATTGATACATGCCCCAGTTTGCCCCTGGTACAAGTTTATGACAATAGGATGCCCCCTCGAGAGATTGGATAGGAAGAATGTGACGGCAGGATGACGAATGATCTCGTGATGAGACAGGTTGAATGACAGGTTAGGATGAAGAAAATGAAGGACCTAGAAGAAAGACTATGTGAAAACCATGCCCCAGCATGGACAAGGTCAAGCACCTCTCATTAGGGTTCCATGTGCTATATATAGGAGTTTGGGTTCACAATTCACTCAATTGTACACTTGCCTTTGAGAGAGATCCTAGGGGAGAGCAGAGCCATTTGATCACAGAGCAGGCGGCGAAGATGCAGCAGTTTCCTCTTGAGCTTCATCGATTCGAGTGGATCCGACGGTTCAACCGTCCAGCAGACTACGGGCCGCTGATAAGTACTACTTCATTTCTAGCCTAGGGTCATTAATGATAGCAATAAATGTAGGCCAAAGTTGTATGTTTTATATGCACCTAAAGGCAAAAATGTGCATATGACGCGTGATGCTGCGCATATGACGTGCGATACCGCGCATATGATGCCAGAATCGACACATGCGATTTTTTCGCAATTGACACGCATTTCTGTGTAAATGAAATCATGTTGCGCATTCGAAGAGGGACGCTGTGCTTTTAATGTTTTGCTGCACATTTGTATTGTGACTGTACATGCAAGATTCTGCTGTGCATATGAAGAACAGTCCTACGCATGTGAAATAAAGCTGCGCATATGATTTGAAACTGTGCACGTGAGTTAAACATCGCATACAAGGTAAAGCTGAGCATTTAAATGGTAGAACTGCGCATCTAGTTTTGCTTATCAAAACACTTAGAGATTTGATAAAGTTGATTGTGCGATTGAAGCTAGTCAACTGATAGGTCATCCTTGAGATTGATTGAATCTCTGGAGAGATGATAAGAATGTGTTCCTGTTAGAATTGCTAAGTTTTTGATGTTGGATAGATAGATTTGCAGTGTAGTCGATTTGATGGACTAATGGGCGCTTGCTTGATTGCAGGAGGAGCTAGATGACATTCTCATGTCAAGAGAGTGTTATCCAGTTACATAGTTGTTGAGGCCCCAGCTTATGGAGACTGATCTTCTTATTCTTGGATCGGTTGGATTGTCTTTCGTTTGCTTCATGCCCGAGATTCGTGTGAATCTCGGTATGCTGACTACCCTGTCGGAGCTTTTTCACAATGAGGACGGGACCTTTCATCTCCCCACTGGGGAGATTACAGTTACTCTAGAGGATGTTCACACGATCCTTCGCATACCCATTGATGGAGAGCTCGTGAAGTACGAGTCGCAGACTCGGGCAGGTTTGGATGAGTGCAGACGAGTTTTTTTACGATGATAGCATCGAGGGTACTGAGATCAGCTGAGCTAACATGCTGGCGTACTATGAGCCACTTCCTTCCATTGTGGCAGGGTTGATTGGAGGTATTGTGTGTCCTGACAGACACTCTCATGGATTTGCAGTTGGATGGGGTTGAGTGTTAGAGCGGATTGTGACCAAAGGTACGAGATATGCTTAGGGAGTTTACATCCTTGCACATTTGTATCATGATTTACACTAGTTTGTATGTGATGGTTCCTCTAGCTTGGCTTGCAAAGTTTCACTGCTACAGATATGGGCATGGACTCACATAGTGATTACTCATCATATTGGCATTGGTACTCGGGGTAGGGATCATCCCTACTCCTATATGTTTCAGGAGAGTCTTTCCCAACCCAAGCTGAGAAAGCTAGAGTACTGGAGGTATGTTTTTGACAATGTTGACTCAAATGTTTGGTGACCATACCTGGATTGTGAGGTATGGGACAAGGATGCACATGAGCTACCCCTCTGCTTTCAGACGAGATGACTTATAGGGAGGACACCTTATATTTTAGAGAGACACATTGTTTCACGTGTGTATAGGCAGTTTGGCAGAATCCAGGGTGTTGGTAATCATTTATGTTTAGGGTTTTAAGCTTGAATGTGTGTTGATTTTCTCTTTCAGATCCTAAATTTTATGGATCTTGGGGTCTTGCATTGTTTTGTCTGTTATGTTGGTGGCCTTCTGTGGTGGGTTCCTAGTTATAGTCTCATCCTCATGTTTTAGTTTTCATTGGCTGACCAGCCCGCATGTAATGATTTACCGCCTTTTCCTGTTGCACTCATGAAAAATGTTAAGTCTTGAATATGCAAATGCAAGTTGCATGTAGGCAGGCTTGTGAAATCTTAATCGGCTTCCATAAAATGTTGAAAATTTGAGTTATATGCATGTTTTAATGTATATCGGGTTGCATATACATTAGTGGAATCTTTTGCAACACTCCCAGGAATATTCTGCACTTATATGCATTTTCAATTGCATATCGGGTTCAAGGTGGAAGATACATTGAGGGAATATTTTGTAGAAGATTCTGTGTTTGTATGTGCAGGAATGAATGTATGTCAATATACATCGGGTCTTATGCAATGAAAAATATACAAGGAGGCCCGATATACATCTGCTACAGTGTAGAGGTTCATCGCCAGCACATACAATGAAAAGATACATGTGGTAGGGCCCGCGGGCATATACAAACAGGTTTGTATATTCGGCATACAGGAGAGGCAGATACAAGGTTGAATGTATGTTTGACATACATTGGCGACATACAAGAGGGAATCTATATCGCATATCCTAAAAGATTCCTTGCTTGTATGTTAGGGGATTTGTATGTTTGCATATACAGGCTGATATACAAAAAGAGACATGCAATCCGGACGTGATGGAGGAATAAGATGCAGTGAATGAAATTTGGCGTCCATGGGTTGTATAAAGCGCTTGTATATGCTGATATACAAGCTGATATGCAGTGAAAGAGATACAAGCCGGACTTCAAAGGGAGGTACATTCTAATGCATAATGGTTTGAGGTCCGCAGCGTGCATGTATGTGGTGTTTGTACATGCCGATATACAAAGGGCAAAATAAAGGTGCGAAAGGCCAGTGATGGAATCATGGGGTGCCCACGTGGCACGATTTCGTTGGCTAGTGGCTCTTCATACATATTTTGGGATCGTTGATCTTGGCGATGGGTTTTCAGATCGACGGTCGGGTTTTGAACCTTCGGCGATGGCTTTTTCCTTGCGTCTGCGGTCATTTTTTGAGCGGGAATTTTCCATGGGTGCGCTGTTACTGTTTCTGGGAGGAGATGCTGGTGGTTGAGCCATTTATGGTAGAATTGCAAACAGGCATGGGCCGATGGTTGAACAGCCAAGTACTAGGTTTATGACGAAAATCTTCTAGTCACGGTACAGGGCTCGAGCTCAACTACTCCTCGCCCTTCTCTTGCTTCTTCCTGTTGGGTCCCCTGTTGCTGCATTTATTATTTTGAGCGCTATTTCTCACGATGCATTGTATCTGGCAATTTTTGAGTTGACCGTTGTAATTTTGGTTGAGTACACAGTTTTGCTATAAAATGCAAACTGTCACTCATATTTGGTTGTTGAAAACTGGACAAACTTCTGGCTCTGTGATACAATACAACTTAGTTGGTGGCCCTGTCCTAAAAGTTCTGTGAGTTTATGAGTCTCATGTTGTGTGTTTCATGCATAATTTAACTGGTTTCATGTTGTTTTATATGAGAAATGCACTGATTGCATGTGTTTAATCATTTGTCTCCAAGTTGTGGCTGTATTTTCTTTTGAGTCTAAATAACTAAGGGTTATTTATGATTTAGGAATATGGGTTTTCTGTATTGAATGTTTAATCTCCTACCTTTGTTCAAGGGACAAATTAAAAGTTTTAGATTAATCATTAAGAAAATATGTTGTAGCAGGGATTCCTTTAAGTATGAATGACTAAACACTCTGTTTTGGGAGATATCTGTAAGGCAGATATAATAAAATCCCCTTGATACCCAGTCTTTGGTACATCTTTATGCTGACCATTCACATGTGTATGTCTACTGACTCCGAGCCCTGGATAGGCACCAATCTAGCCTTGCATTGAGGTTACACTCCAGGTCCTAGTTTTGCATCCAAATATAAATCAAACTCAAACTTCATAAACAAACCTTTTAGGACTTTAGAAATAGTTTTAGGACCAAAATCCTCTGTCTACAACTGAACATAGGCCCAAAGCTAGCCTCTTTGCACTTATCTCATAGTTTTGGTCTGCTTAATAGAGGATTTATCTGCTTTGTGTCAACATCCCAGCAAATACATAGATGCATTTTATAGATGTTGAATAGGGAATACCCCCCTTGGTTCTGTAGAGCCTAAAGAAGAAGAGGAGATATTTATAGAGTCTATCTCCTATATTGTTGGCCCCTGGCCCGGGAATCCTGTTGATCAATGATGGCTATTTTGTAGGGATTACTGGGAATAAGCATCCAGTCTGGGAAAATAACCAACAGATTTTGGCAACTCCGCTGGGGACTTGTAAAAGAACCCTGATTCCAAAAGGAAAACAATTCCTAGTAATAGGTGGCGACTCTGAACCAATCTCCCAACCGGTAAAGTAAAAATTTGTATGCAAGGGAGAAGATCCCAGCGTAATACTCTGTTTGAAGAGTTACCCATAAAGATGATGTATAGGAAAAAAGGGACTGTACGAGCCAGTCATGATGGTTCTCCTAGCCCCAAGAAAAATGAATTTATTCAGGACAACCTAGGATCTTCAGAGCAGACAATACCTTTTTTTTCAAACACTGAGGCTGAAATTCAGAATGTGTATGAGAGACAGCAGGGTGGTGGATTGAGAATTAGGTCAGAAGTTTTTCAAGAATGCCCTTTCCACGACTCCCCTAACAAATTTGAAGAAGATAAATCCCTAACGGATGATGATAATGATGATCAGAATATGATGAAACCCTCCTCTTCTATGCCTAGAGAGGAAGAACTAGCTGATGAAATTAAGAGCTTAAGGGCTGAGTTGGAGTATCTGCAAGCAGTAAAAATCAGAGATGATATGAGACAGAAAGTGCAAGCTCTGAGAGTTGCTCAGAATGATTCAATTCCTACCCTTGAAAATATAAATATGCAGAGAAATCAACATAGAAATGAGGCCCAGGATCAGCACGATAATCAAAGACAGAATGCAAACAACATAAGAGCTCCATTAAATAATGTAAGAAATTAGAATGCAAATAGAAAAGCAAATGCTAATCAATTTGGTAGACAACCCATGCAGCTAGACAGATTCAGACAGCTTGTTTTTGATGGCATTCCCGGTTATCCAAACCCTATTGACAAACATGTGAGGCTGCAAGTGCCTAAATTTTCTGGAAACAATACCATCTCAGGTGAGGACCATTTAAAAGCTTTTCAGAATATCATGGACAACTCTGAGGTTGAACATGAGGATGTTTTCATGAAATCATTCATGCAATCCTTAGTTGATGAAGCCAAGAAATGGTACAAAGGTTTGCCTGACAGAAGCATTTCATCATGGGATAAATTTAGGAGAATATTTAAAGAACAGTATGGTGACAAAACTGATCCTAGTTTCTTCATTAATGAATTTACTGGCATTACCAAAGGATCAAATAAACAGGTTGCTGGTTTCAATGCTAGATTCATGAAGGTATTGAACAAATTGCTACAAGACTTGAGGCCTAATGAACCTATGTGCATAGTGTTGTACATAAATGCTTTTGATGCCAAGACAGCTTATGGATTAAGAGACAAGGGACCTCACAACCTCATAGATGCCTTCAAAATTGCAACAAATATTGAAAATAACAGAAAAGCGTCTGGTAAGACAAATAGAAGGGATGATGTGAAAATTCTGCAAAATCCAAACACTAAATCTAAGAATAGTCAAGGCAGTGCATCTACTCCTGAAGATAAAATAGACAAATTAACAAATGTTGTTAAGGACCTGAGTTATAGCTAAAAATGAAAAGGGGATAGGTCCTGACAGGCCAGTTTACCAAAGGCAAGAAAGAAGACCATTATTACATGATATGCCATATCATACCAATTGGCATAATGGTAAGCCTATTCTTCCAAACAACAACTCAAGTCAAAGGACTTAAAATACAAAGGAAACACCTGATCCTTTGAAGAAAGCTGTTAATATGGTTGATGACACCCCATGGTGTATCATATGCCAAATGCCTCACTCACAGTCACAATGTATGATTGCTCAGTCTCTATATAATAATGTTGTTGCCTGTGATGAGTGCAATGAGCCGCATTGCATGGAGGATGATAATGTCAATATGCTATCTACAAACAGAGGATACTCTTTTCATGATGCTAATGCAAGTGTAGATAATGAAATTCAGGTCTGCCAACAGTTCCCATATGATGAGGATGAAAAGGACAATTATGCTTATGCTCAGGATTCACATAATTTCCTGAGTAATTTGAGGAGACCTTCAGATGAAGAAATTAGAGCCTTCACAGCTGCAACAGTAGCTCAAGTCAAAAGTAATTACAATCTCAGGGGTAAAGCTCAGATAGGCAGCTCACCTCAACCAGAGAACACTTTTGTGGGCCAACCTGTGCACAGTCATAAGGGGACGGAAACATATAAGAAACAATGGAACAATAATAAGCAAGGTTTTAAGCAAAAAATAGGGTATGATTCTCAAAAAGTAGAGAATATAGTTCCCCATGCTGAGGATCAAAATAAACATCTTCAGATCAAAGATGACAGTCAAGGAGCCGTAAAAGCTAAAGCTAGATCGACTCAGGATGGAAGTAAAACCGTGGAGCAAGCTACAACTATTATTCAAAATTATGCCCCATTTGACATCACTCAAGTCTTGTCTCAAATAAAAGTCTCCGTTCCACTGATGGAACTGATGAAAGTGGAAGAATTCAGAAATAAGGCTGTGTCCTTAATCTCAGGAGTACCATGTCAAGCCAAGTAGAATGATGAGTCTCAGAGTAAGAAACTGGCCCTGTGCATTGATGAGGATGAAGTCCCTGAGGTATATTTGGGGATGACCATGACAAAATGCCCTTCACAAGTGGAGCCATTTTATGTCTCCCTTGTCATAAATGGAAAAATAATTAAGAACTGTATGCTTGACTCAGGAGCATCCACAAACATCATGCCTTTGGCCATCATGCAGCAAGCTGGATTAAAGATAGATAAGGCATGTGGGAAATGCTATGCCATGGATGCTAGAGAGGTACCTATCATTGGAATCATGAAAGATGTTGATTTCAGACTGGTAGCATATCTTGAAAAGAACTACAAAATGAACATAACAGTTGTTGATATCAAGCCACAGTATGGCATGTTGTTGTCAAGAAGGTGGGCAGCGTTGATTGGTGGAAGTATGCAATTAGATCTGTCATACGTCATGATCCCTATGAATGGTAGGAATGCCAAACTGATCAGGGAGGAAAGATCATCAGAGATAGTGGAGAATCAAGAATCAGAGGAACAGATATGCTTTGTGAACACCGACTGTGATAATTTCAGAGTTGTCTCAGATGTTAAAGAAGGTAAAGAGGAAGACATGTGCATTCAAAAGTCTGATCAAAAGGGCCTCTGGACCATGTATTTTGATGGAGCTTGTTCGAAGGAAGGCTCTAGTGTTGGGATTGTATTTCTGTCTCCATCTAGTAAACTTCTAAAATTCTCTTTCTTGTTGAAGTTTGCCTGTACAAATAATATTGCAGAGTATGAGGCTCTGTTATTAGGATTGAATGTGGCTTTGAAGCATGGAATGAAGATGCTCAAGGTGTTTGGTGATTCAGAGCTTATTGTTTCCCAAGTTAGAGATAAGTATGCATAAAAATAAGAGGTTAAAGTAATATAAGCATGTTGTTTGGGATACAATCGAATTGTTTGATGCCTTCTCAATAAACTGGATAGAGAGATCAAAGAATGTCAGGGCAGATTTTCTAGCTAATGTAGCTATAAGGCCAGATGATATAACTCTATCAAATGTTACCGATGTTGAGATCAAACTCAGACCTGCAATGCCAGATAATGTATGCAGTTGGCAAGTGTTTGATGATGATAAAGATTTACTGAGATTTCTGCATTGTATTGATGAATATGAGAACCAGGAAATGGATTTTCAGAACATTGTGGAGGTCGTAGATGGAAAAGAAACTCTCTTAGGGAAGGAGATAATTCAACTCAAGACAAATAAAATCCCTAGAGGGCTGGTCGCTTTAGAGAGAGCTTTTGACAATAGGGACCAATTTGTTACAAAAGTATCTCCAACAAATAGGAATGATTTGGAGGAAATAAACTTGGGAACATCTCATGCTCCCAAAAAGGTGTACATCGGTAAACAGCTCAAACCACATATCAGAAGTATGCTGGTTGCACTACTTAGGAAATATAAGCATGTGTTTGCTTGGTCATATGAGGACCTGAAAGCTTATAGAGAGGATCTATTCCAACATGAGATCACATTGAAGCCTAAAGCTAAACCATTTAGACAAAAGCAAAGGCCTATCAACCCAACTTTAGCTCCTAAAATGCAAGAAGAACTCATGAAGCTTAGGGAAGCTGGAATAATCATGCCTATCAGACATTCAACTTGGGTGTCTAACCTTGTCCCAGTTAGAAAAAAGAATGGTGACATCAGACTTTGTGTGGATTTTAGAAATTTAAATGTGTCTTCTTTGAAAGACAATTATCCATTGCCAAACATGGAGGCCATGTTGCAGAAGGTGACTGGCTGTGAGCTTCTATCTATGATGGATGGATTCTCAAAATACAATCAAGTGAAAGTGAAAGAATCAGAACAATTCAAGACTGCTTTCACCACTCCATGGGGAACATATGTATATGTGAGGATGCCATTTGGATTGACAAATGCAGGTGCCACATTTTAGAGGGCCATGGATGTGGTTTTTGCAGGATTGATTGATTCAATCTTGGTTGCATATCAAGATGACTTAACTGCCTTTTCAAAGAAAGAAGAACAGCACTGTTTGCATTTGGAACAAATTCTTATTAGGGCATTAGAGTATGGCATCTCACTCAACCCAAAGAAATGTGCTTTTGGGGTTGTAGAAGGAAAACTGCTTAGACACATTGTTTCCAAGGATGGAGTCAGGATCGATCTTGAAAGGGTAGCTGCAATTGACAAAATCTAGATGCCTAAAATGGTAAAAGGTGTTCAGTCCTTCTTTGGATAGAGTAATTTTGTTAGGAGATTTGTTTCTAATTTTGTAGAGACCACCAAGGAGATCTCTAAAATGTTGAAGAAGAATGCAATTGTCAAATGGGAAGATGAAGCAACCAAATCATTTCAAGACATAAAGGAGGCAATAAAGATGGCTCCTGTTTTAAAATCTCCAAATTTTTCTAGGCCATTTCAATTGTTTTCATTTGCTTCTTTCCATACTATTGCTACATGCCTATTGCAAAAAAATGAAGAAGGGTTTGAACAGCCTATAGCTTTCTTTAGTAGGTCATTGCAAGCTGCTGAATTAAAGTATGATATAATAGAGAAGCAGGCGTATGCATTGGTCAGAGCAGTCAAGAGCTTCAGGCCCTATTTGGTAGGCTCACAAGTAATTGCATATGTGCCTCATGCAGTAGTCAAAGATATATTTACTCAGCAGGAGGTAACTGGAAGAAGATGCAGGTGGATAAACAAACTACAGGAGTTCAACATTGAAATACAAATCACAAAGTTGGTAAGAGGACAGGGTTTAGCAAAGCTAATGACACAGTCAAATCTAGAGGCATGCCAAGTGAATGAAGTGCATAATGAAGTTATAAATATGTTAGAATCTGAATGGTATAAAGACATAATATACTATTTGCAGAATTTAAACTATCCTTCCCATCTCAGTGATATGCAAAAAAGGACCTTGAAGCTACAAGCTATTAAGTACATCATTGTTCAAGGAGAGTTGTATTGGAGAAATCATGATGGTGTGTTACTCAAGTGTGTTGATGAAAATCAGGCCAAATATATTCTCAGTGACATGCACAATGGAGTGTGTGGTGGATACTATGCTGCCTATACAATAGCCCACAAAATCCTTAGAGCTGGGTACTGGTGGCCAACTCTCTTCTCAGATGCACATAAAATGATAAGAAAATGTGACCCTTGTCAAAGGTTCTCAGGGAAATTAAGATATGAAGGTGCATTGCCCCTTAGGACTATAGTTGTAGAAGCTCCATTTCAGCAATGGGGGATTGATTTCATAGGGGAATTCTCAGAAAAATCAAGTGGAGGGCACAATTGGATTCTAGTTGCCACTGATTACTTCACTAAATGGATTGAGGTCATTCTGACTAAAAAGGCCACAAGTAAGGTGGTGATCGATTTTATTTTAAAAAATATCATTATCAGATTTGGAGTGCCAATAAAATTAGTTACAGATAATGCTATGTGCTTCAGGTCTAATGAGTTTGTTGATTTTTGCGATAATTATGGGATGAATTTGTCTCATACATCCCCATAGCATCCGCTAGGAAATGGTCAAGCAGAGTCAAGCAACAGGAGCCTCATGAAAATCATCAAAAGGATGGTGGATAAAAATAAGAAATCTAGGGATTCAAAGCTGAAATTAGCATTATGGGCTAATAGGGTGATAGTGAAAAAAGTAACTGGAAGATCTCCTTTTGAATTGGTATATGGTGTAGTGGCTAAATTGCCTGTAAACAACTTTTTGCCAGTTTACAAATTCATACAAGAAAACATGGAGGAGATCGGAGATCCAATGACTGAAAGAATCAATCAGCTGGTTGAACTAGATGAAATCAGAAGAGAAGGACAGAAGATAAACATCAAGAAACAACAAAGAGTGAAGTATCTGTTTGATAAAAGGGCTACGAAGAGAAGGTTTAAGATAGGTGACTTGGTCCTTATGTGGAATGCAAGGAGTCAGGATAAGGGCAAACATGGCAAATTTGAGCCCTTATGGATCGACCCATATCAAATTAGCAATGTCTATGGAGATGATTCATTTTTTCTCCAAGCCCTAAATGGTGAACTAATGGAATTGCCAGTGCACGGTAAATTCCTTAAAACGTTTTTCACATAAATGAGTACCTTCTGTGCACCCTGTAAATTAGTTGTAAATATTTTGTACATGCCCTGTACAGTCTGTCGCATTTTGAGTTTTGAGTTTTGTTTGATTTGCCCCAGAAGAGTCTGGTCCTTGCTGTAGTCTTGCACCTGCACGTCCCCAATCGGAGCCTGTGTTGGTAATCATTTATGTTTAGGGTTTTAAGCTTGAATGTGTGCTGATTTTCTCTTTCAGATCCTAAATTTTCTAGATCTTGGGGTCTTGCATTGTTTTGTCTGTTCTGTTGGTGGCCTTCTGTGGTGGGTTCCTGGTTATAGTCTCATCCTCATGTTTTAGTTTTCATTGGCTGACTAGCCCGCATGTAATGATTTACCGCCTTTTCCTATTGCACTCATGAAAAATGTTAAGTCTTGAATATGCAAATGCAAGTTGCATGTAGGCAGGCTTGTGAAATCTTAATAGGCTTCCATAAAATGTTGAAAATTTGAGTTATATGCATGTTTTAATGTATATCGAGTTGCATATACATTAGTGGAATCTTTCACAAGACTCCCGGGAATATTCTGCACTTGTATGCATTTTCAATTGCATATCGGGTTCAAGGTGGAAGATACATTGAGGGAATATTCTGTAGAAGATCCTGTGTTTGTATGTGCAGGAATGAATGTATGTCAATATACATTGGGTCTTATGCAATGAAAAATATACAAGGAGGCCCGATATACATCTGCTACAGTGTAGAGGTTCGTCGCCAGCACATACAATGAAAAGATACATGTGGTAGGGTCCGCGGGCATATACAAATAGGTTTGTATATTCGGCATACAGGAGAGGCAGATACAAGGTTGAATGTATGTTTGACATACATTGGCGACATACAAGAGGGAATCTATATCGCATACCCTAAAAGATTCCTTGCTTGTATGTTAGGGGATTTGTATGTTTGCATATACAGGCCGATATACAAAAAGAGACATGCAATCCGAACGCAATGGAGGAATAAGATGCAGTGAATGAAATTTGGCGTCCATGGGTTGTATAAAGTGCTTGTATATGCTGATATACAAGCCGATATGCAGTGAAAGAGATACAAGCTGAACTTCAAAGGGAGGTACATTCCGATGCATAATGGTTTGAGGTCCGTGGCGTGCATGTATGCGGTGTTTGTACATGCCGATATACAAAGGGCAAAATAAAGGTGCGAAAGGCCAGCGATGGAATCATGGGGTGCCTACGTGGCACGATTTTGTTGGCTGGTGGCTCTTCATACATATTTTGGGACCGTTGATTTTGGCGATGGGTTTTCAAATCGACAGTCGAGTTTTGAACCTTCGGCGATGGCTTTTTTCCTTGCGTCTGCAATCATTTTTTGAGCTGGAATTTTCCATGGGTGCACTGTTACTGTTTTCGGGAGGAGTTGCCGGTGGTTGAGCCATTTATGGCAGAATTGCAAACAGGCATGGGCTGATGGTTGAATGGCCAAGTACCAGGTTTATGACAAAAATCTTCCAGCAGTGGCACAGGGCTCGAGCTCAACTACTCCTCGCCCTTCTCTTGCTTCTTCCTGTTGGGTCCCCTGTTGCTGCATTTATTATTTTGAGCGTCATTTCTCACGATGCATTGTATCTGGCGATTTTTGAGTTGACCGTTGTAATTTTGGCTGAGTAATTTCTCACTCATATTTGGTTGTTGAAAACTGGACAAACTTCTGGCTTTGTGATACAATACAACTTAGTTGGTGGCCCTGTCCTGAAAGTTCTGTGAGTTTATGAGTCTCATGTTGTGTGTTTCATGCATTAATTAACTGGTTTCATGTTGTTTTATATGAGAAATGCACTGATTGCATGTGTTTAATCATTTGTCTCCAAGTTGTGGCTGTATTTTCTTTTGAGTCTAAATAACTAAGGGTTATTTATGATTTAGGAATATGGGTTTTCTGTATTGAATGTTTAATCTCCTACCTTTGTTCAAGGGACAAATTAAAAGTTTCAAATTAATCATTAAGAAAATATGTTGTAGCAGGGATTCCTTTAAGTATGAATGACTAAACACTCTGTTTTGGAAGATATCTGTAAGGCAGATATAATAAAATCCCCTTGATACCCAGTCTTTGGTACATCTTTATGCTGACCATTCACATGTGTATGTCTACTGACTCCGAGCCCTGGATAGGCACCAATCTAGCCTTGCATTGAGGTTACACTCCAGGTCCTAGTTTTGCATCCAAATATAAATCAAACTCAAACTTCATAAACAAACCTTTTAGGACTTTAGAAATAGTTTTAGGACCAAAATCCTCTGTCTACAACTGAACATAGGCCCAAAGCTAGCCCCTTTGCACTTATCTCACAGTTTTGGTCTGCTTAATAGAGGATTTATCCGCTTTGTGTCAACATCCCAGCAAATACATAGATGCATTTTATAGATGTTGAATAGGGAATACCCCCTTGGTTCTGTAGAGCCTAAAGAAGAAGAGGATATATTTATAGAGTCTATCTCCTTTACTATTGGCCCCTGGCCAGGGAATCCTGTTGATCAATGATGGCTATTTTGTAGGGATTACTACGAATAAGCATCCAGTCTGGGAAAATAACCAACACAGGGGATGCCCGTGGGTAATACCATATTTGCTAGTACGCACAAGGAGTGGGGATGATGGGGACCCAGCCCATCCTATGAGACAGCTCACGATGAGTTTCTACATATTATTCCATATCAGTGTTGGTCGATGCATAGGGCAGTGGCAGACATAGGTACGACACAAGACTACTTTGACTGGTTTGCAGCACATCCCTTTCCTCGCTACTCTGGTCCAGGAGAGTGAGCCCCGATTCTGGATGATCGGGAGGAGGAGGACGAGGGGCCACGGAGGCGACGCAAGAGACGAGGAGGACGGGGAGGTGGCAGAGGAGGAGAAGGAGGGCATGATGGCGATGTTGGAGGAGGAGGAGATGGTGGTGGTCATTATAGTGGACACGATGGTGGACATGATGGGGATGATGGCAGAGATGGAGATGGGAGGAGGGTTCAGCGACGCATTAACCCTACTCAGCAGGCTCACCTAGTCGTATCAGAACAGGTTCAGCCTCCAGTACCACCATAGAGACATGGGCCAAATGATGGAGAGACAATGAGATTACGAGCCCAGATGGCTTAGATGCAGTCTATGCTGGGACAGCAGCAGGGACAGATAGGGAAGATGCACGCCCAGATTATACAGCTACAGAGTGACCTAAAGATTTCTTGGTTAGAGTGAGATATAACCATTCAGAGGTATACCAGGGTGGAGGTACTCTTAGAGCAGGTATAGCTGACTGCGGGATAGGGTCCTACCAGCCAGACAATGACAGAGATGGTGAGAGCAGGCCAGGAGATCTTCTATTGGTGAGGGTTATATGAGCAGGTGGTGCCACCAGAGCGTAGGGCAGGTAGTTACCGCCCCAGTTACCGCAGCAAATCATAGAGGGCACTTACAGAGAGCAGCGGGGTGATGGGACCTACGGGGCCACCTCCCAGACCACCAGGAGGGGCTGCGCTAGGGACAGGGACATCAAGGGGGGGAGGAGGAGGAGGTATCTCACCACCACAGCCAGCACCATCAGAGGGGAGCCAATCCTAGTTGTTTCGAGACATGTATCAGTTTTAGTACCTTTATTTGGACATGTATACACCACTTCGGTTTTGCCACTTCGAGATGTATTTTTATTTTGATATCATTGTATACTTGGACACTTTTATTCTTTTTTATGATGATTATATGATATTATTATTTGACTGACTATGATTATGATCTACTATGATGGACATGATTTACATTATGATGTTATGATATGCTATGCTTATAGATGACCTATGTGGTTTATGACTCTGATGCATATGTTTACGTTTATGCGATGGACATGATGATCTATGTGATGACCTTACACGATTATGGTTGCATGTGATGCTTCTAATATGTTTATTAGATTCTATGATGCACTTTATGTTTATGCGATGTGATGTTTCTATGAGCTATTAATGGATATAATGACCGATATGCATGTTTATGATCCTATATGTTCAAATTCTATGATGATCTAATGCAGACACTGTGATAACTTAGATGTTTACTTATGTTGTTTGCCATTGTTTTATTTATGGATGATGATCTAATATGCAAATGCGATGATGGCTATGTTTTTTTGAGATTTTTGGTTAATGCAATGTTATGGTGACTCATGCATCTAAATGACAACATTATATGTAAAACATGATCTGAATGTTTATTACCATTAATGCATTGTATGTGATGATACTATAGATGACACACATATTCATGACATGCAAATGAATTGTTTTTTTTGTTCCAAGTATACTCAATCTTAATAACAATAATCCTGAGAAGAATGGACTTTAATAACTAGGATAAATGGATAATGCAAAAGAAAGGACATGGATAACTGAGATCGATAGACATTTGGATTTGTTGACAAGGATAAAATGCTTATAATGGAATGATATGTAACTTGATATGTATGGATATTTGGATTGGCATCTTCGTATATGCAAGTATTTGAAGTAATTTGTTTCATCGTTGAGCTTTTTAAAATGTTGTAAGAAAATACAAGTGCATCTAGGTATAATTAAACCGAGATGACATGAGTATCTCCTACATGGATTTTGATTTAGCAAGCTAATACAAGCATCTAGGTATAATTGAACCAAGATGACTTGAGTATTGCTTGCGTAACCAATAGACAAGGATTGCCATGTTTCATGTTTAGACCTAGAACGTCCTCAATGATCTTTTGCCGATCATGTCATTAGACAAAGTCGTCACATTACTAAAGATTGATCCACAAACAACAAACAAATAAGATAGTTATGCCCCCATCATGGCTCCTCTAGTTTTTTTGACATCCTCGAGGAGCATAAAAAGACATAATAACAAAAATCAAGACTCTGTGACTTAAACACTTTTAATAAGCACAAATTTTCTTGCAACGAAAACAAATACAATCATCATGGTGGTTGAGGTCCATTGTGTCTTGTTTATAGGTCTAGTTCTTATGTCAAGTGTTTTTTTGTTGAAAAAGTGCGTTTTGTAATGTTGTTTGCTGTCTAGCGATAATATTACGATCCTTATTGTCATCCTCTATGGTGCGGGGCATTCAAGAATCCAACTCTCCAACTAGGTCGAGGACTTTGCCCCCAGTCAAGTAAAGGATTGATTTATTGTGGAAGAATCAACGATAGACATGAAGGAACGGGCCCTAAGGGACTGACCTAGTGCCTTGGTGGCTTATTGATAAATGGCCTTGCCTACGTGACGACGCAAAGGCAACGTAGTTCGGGGTGTGGACTTTGTGAACCTAGGACCTAGGTGATGGGAAAAGTGGGATTGGGAGGATAAAAGGATGGGTGACATGGGAAGGAATGGATGGGAAAGGAGCCTCGGGGGTGCATCAATGATGGCCTTGCCTACGTGATAGCTCAGAGGCAACATAGTTCGACAACGATTCAATGGATTGGTTGAGGATGGATGACAAGATGGACGCACTCCTAGATTGGTAGCTTGATGGGAGAAGGTGGTTAGGATGAGAGAACAACAAGCCATGGTAGGTATCGCGATGTGATTGGGTGGATGCAGTTAAGAGGGATGAATGAGGAACAAGGTTTGAAAAGATGGAGGAGGTGGTTTATCACAAGTAGCACCTGTTTACCAAGTTTTCACCACTTGCTTTTATTTGCACAATAGCTAAAATACACATGATTCCTCTTTGCCAAGTTTTCATCATGGTATCTATCAAAGGCACCTCTTTGCCAAGTTTTCGCCAAGGGATGATTTTTTGTTATTTTCCATTTTTAAATTTTTTTTTTGCTATTTTGCGATTTTTTATAAATTTTTTTGCTATTTTTGACTCCCTTGCATTGGGGTTTAGGTGTAGATCTTACGAAGATGCATGCTATTGATGGGATCATCAAATAGTTCACCTTCTGATGTAGCTAGTTGATAAGCACCTGATCCATAGGCAGCAATGATGACATAAGGACCCAGCCAATTGGATTCAAACTTATCTTTCTTCTCTCTATCTTGTTGATTCCTTGGATTCTCTCTGAGGACTAGGTCACCAACGTGAAATACCCGAGGTTTGACTCTGTGGTTGTAACTCCTAGACATCCTTTGTTGATAAGCCTTGAGATGGTTAAAGGCATGTTGTCTTCTTTCTTCGAGCAGCTCTAATTCTTGAAGTTTGGAAACTCTGTACTCTTCATCAGATATGAGGCCTTTTAAAGATAATCGCAAGGATGGGATCTCGACTTCAATGGGCAAGATGGATTCAGAGCCATAAATGAGGGAATATGGCGTTGCACCTGTGGGTGTGCAGATACTTGTGCGGTAAGCCCACAGCACAGGATTCAATTGGATGTGTCAATCACGGCCGACATCATTGACAGTCTTTTTCAGGATTTTTAAGATAGTTTTATTTGATGCCTCTGCCTAGTCGTTTCCTTGGGGGTAATATGGGGTGGAAAAGCGATGTTGGATGTGGAATTTGTCACATAGCTCTTTGATATATTGGTTTTTAAATGGCCTTCCATTATCAGTGATAATGGATACAGGGATGCCATAGCGGCAAATGATATAATTCAGGATGAAAGAGGCGATTTGTTTGCTTGTGACATTGGTGAGGGGTACGGCTTCAATCCACTTTGTAAAGTACTCAGTGGTGGTGATTATGAATTTATGGCCACTGGATGATGGAGGGTGTATCTTGCCCACTAAGTTGATTCCCCATTGACAAAAAGGCCAAGGAGTCATTAAAGGCTGCAGTTCCTGTGTTGGTGCATGTATTAGGTTCTCGTGGATTTGGCATTTCTTGCACCTCTTTACAAAATGATAGGAGTCTTTTTCCATAGTTGGCCAATAGTATCCCATGCGCATGAGTTTCTTAGACAGGGTAGGACCACTAGAGTGGGTCCCACATATACCATCGTGAACTTCTCTTAGGGTCGTTTGATATTCCTCACTGTCGAGACACCTAAGGAGAGTACCATTGAGTCCTCGTCGATACAGGGTGTTAGTGATTATGGTATAACGAAATGCTTGGCGAATGAAGGTTCTCTTTTGGTTACTTGATAGATCAAGAGGTAGGGTATTCTCTTTCAGATAGGAAAATACTTTTCCGTATAGGGGAGAATCAAATCCTACAATATGGCAAATGATGTGGGATTCAGGGGTGTCATACGCAGGATGGGACACTGGCTCTACCAAGAACTCATAACATGATTGGTTTTTAGGGATATCGAGGAGAGATGCAATCATTGCCATGGCGTCTGCTAATTTGTTCTCCAACCTTCGTATCTGATCAAAAGAGATCACAACAAAATATTCTTTGAAGTCGTCTACCATACATTTGTATGGTAGTAACTTCTCATCCTTTGTTTGATAGTCATTGTTCACTTGATTGATGACAAGTTGCGAGTCGCCATACACATGAAATTCTGTGATTTTCCATTCTACTGCTAGCTTGATGCCAATGACTAGGGCTTCGTACTCTGCCACATTGTTAGTGCATGGAAAGAGTAGTCTGTGTGACTTGGGAATGGTGTCTCCATTAGGTGTGATCAACAAGATACCTGCCCCGAACCCATGCTGAGTATATGATCCGTCGAAGTAGAGTTTCTAGGTTATTGTTGTTATGTGAAAGATAGACTCGTCTAGAAATTCAAAGCTTAATGGGTTGTCATATGTTAAAGGTGCCTCTGCCAGCTGATCTGCAATCACTTGCCCCTTTGTTGCTCATCTATCTACATACTCGATGTCAAATTCACTGAGTATCATGACCCATTTTGATATTCTACCTGTTAGGGTAGAATTTTTGAGCAAGTATTTCAATGGATCGATCTTAGCTACTAGCTTGATGGAGTGTGATAGCATGTAATGTCTCCATTTTTGTGAAGCAAAGACTACAGCGAGGCATGCTCTTTCAATTGGGGTATATTGTAGTTCGTAGCTGACTAGTGTTTGGTTGATGTACTAGATTGCTTGTTCTTTTCCTTCGTGGTTCTGTTGAGCTAGCGAAGCTCCAAGAGTTGTTGGTGTGGCTGAAATGTAGAGTGGAAATGGCTTGCCCTGAATTGGCGGCATTAAGACAGGTGGATTCATCAAATACTCCTTTAGATGTTGAAATGCTTGCTCACACATGTCATCCCATTTGAAAGGAATGTTTTTGTGTAGGAGATGTGTGAATGGGTGAAACTTGTCTGCCAGCTGAGAGATAAACTTTCTGATGGACTGTAACTTTCCTTGTAGAGACTGCAATTGACTCAGATTCTTAGGTGGCAGCATTTCCATGATTGCTTTGACCTTGGCAGGGTCCACCTCTATTCCATTAGCTGATACGATATATCCAAGGAGTTTACCAGATGTGACTCTGAAAACACACTTTTTTGGATTTAACCGCACATTGAATTACTCTAGTCTTGTGAAGATCTTGTCCCGAACTTGTAGATTCCCTTCTATGGTTTTTGATTTGGCTAGAATGTCATCTACGTAATCTTCCATGATGGTATGCATCATGTCATGAAAGATTGTTGTCATTGCCCGTTGATATGTTGCCCTGCATTCTTTAGCCCAAATGGCATGACGCACCAACAATAGGTACCCCATGGACATGTGAATGGTGTTTTATGCTAATCCTCTAGCATTATCTTGATTTGGTTATAGCCAGAGAATCCACCTATTAATGACAACATGGTGTGCCCTGCTGTGAGATCTACAATGATGTCGATGTTAGGCAGAGGGAAGTCATCTTTGGGACAAGCCTTGTTCAGATCCCTGAAGTCATTACACAGTCGAACTTTTCCATCTGGTTTAGCGACATGCACTATATTTGAAATCCACTCTGGGTAGTCTATTGGTCTAATAAACCTGACATCTAGCAGCTTCTTCAGTTCTTCTTTTACCATGAGTGCGATATGCGGGTGCATCTTCTTGAGTTTCTGTTTAACTAGCTTAGCTCCCGAAGCTAGAGATAAGTGATGCATTATAAGGTTTGGATCGAGACCCGGCATATCTGCGTATGACCAAGCAAAGTTGATTTGTTTCTTTTTGAAGAATTTAGTGAACTATGTCTTCTCTTGTGCAGTTAAAGATTGTGCCATATGGACCATCTTTGGATTTTCACCTGTACCGACGTTGATCTATTCCGCTGGTTCCATCGAGATTGAGGATCTCTCCTGATGTGTTGGATTGGGAAGTGTTAAGCCTTTCATCCTTTGGCTCCTCAAAGAGGTTTTCATCGTTGGATACATCTTTTATATTTATACTATTTTCATGATCTAACACTGTCGCAGAGCGGTTTTCACCATTAGATCTATTTTACATTTTTACATTTTTGAGACTAAAAGGCTTGGCACTCTCTCCAAAATAAGCCCTGTCATTGAGTTCTATGGCATAGCCAGCTCTGTGATCCCCTGCAGGTATATGTGTAAGAGTCAATGTGACTCAGCAAGCCAGGATCACCTGCAATCAAGACAACCTTCCACACAAAGATGACAAGAGAAGATGCTAAAACAATGGAGCAATTGTATTAGACTATCATGCTGTATGAAATACAATGAGAGAGCCTTGCTTATAAAGGCAAGGTGAGAGATAGAAGGTGGAGTGAAAGGTGGAGTGGAAAGTGGAGATATTCCTACAACATGTGCCAATTAGATGATGATAACTAATTGCACATGTGGAGGATAAGACAACTCACTCCAACTATCAACAACTCAACACACAACTAGAAACACCTAGACATCTAGAAGACTCACTAAGTCAACTTAACATGTGTGAATTATGTATTCACACCAACAATATGGTCTCAAGCTCTAGATAGTCTATGATGGCTTCATCATTCTGAAAGGTATCTAGCTTAGGGGTAGAGTCTTGCAAATCCCAATCTATGAGTTCTGGATGCAATAGTGGTAACGGGTCATTGGATTGGTCTGGTTATTGAAAGCATTAACAATGCCTATGATGGTACTCTCCACAAGTTGATCTATCAAGCGTGGCATCATTCTTTCCTCGCAAAACTCTCTATCTTTATTATGCAGATCAGACTCTAGAGGTCTAGACCTTGAACTTTGTCGCTCATGAGTTACATGGATAGGGACATATTCATGGACCACATCAACATATTTTTCATCACAAGATAGTTCAGAGAGACTATCCCATTCATACTCATTGGAGTCTGTCTCACTCCATCCTTGTAGTTGGTGAATTTGCTCTACTAGGTTAGTAGCAGATGTTTCTGGTTGTTTGCCTTTATGCTTGTCTTTTCCCTTGGTCTTTGCTTTGCCAGTGTAACCCAACTATGTAGTGTCTTGAGATGTTAATGAAGGAGGTTGAATGGGTTCGGTGATACCTTCTTTTCTCAATCCTATGGGGCCATGACCTTCATATCCCATTCTTTGTAGTATTGAGAATCCTTGACCATACTATTCGGTTTGCAATGTGGATTGATAGTCTTGTGATTTGGATAGGCTGTCTTCATCCTTATATAGCCATTGTAGGATGTCTTTCTCATCGCTCTCATCTTCAAGGCTTCCCCATTTTATAAATTGACCTTTAGGAGTTTCTAATGACTTGGCTTTTCTCATGGATGGCTTTCCATAGGATCTGGGGGATATAGGTAGAGGCTCTAAGCAAAAGGATTGTGTGATTGTATATTCACCGACACCCTTGTCTTTGAGCTTGAGGTTGATTTCAGGTGCCTTGGATGTGGAAGGGAGTGAAGTTGGGTCAATACGGGACAAGGATGAAGCAGAGGCACGGTTATTGGGAATTACAACATCAAGTTTAGATTGTATGGAGTTGCAATATTGAAATGGATTGGGATCACCTTGGATGGTGATCTCTTGGCCATCATGGGGGAACTTGATACACTGGTGATAGGTGGATGACACCACCTTCATTGCGTGTATCCAAGGTCTTCCAAGGAGAATATTATATGCAAGTTCCATGTCAAGCACTTGACACACCACATCCTTTACTACAGGTCCCACTCTGATTGGCAAAACAACTATTCCCTTTGAAGTTCTTTCCTCTCCATCGTAAGCTTTGATGGTGATTTTTTTTAGGATCGATAGCAATCTCCAAAAACCCCAATGCAAGGATTAGCTTTAAGGTGCAAATATCTAAACCTGCTCCTCCATCAATTAGAACCATTTTTATTTTATGCTTGTGGAATAAGGCTTCGATGTGGAGAGACACATTGTGTGTTTGGGTGATTGACATATCATCCTTTTCTGTGAATGATAGGAAGTGAGGTGTGGTTAAATGACCTACTATGGTCTGAAACTGCTCTTCGGCCAGATTGGTTGGGATGGTGGTTTCCGAAAGAGCTTGTTCAAGGATGGCTTTGTGGGAAGGGGATAGGCGCAAAAGTTCCAAAATGGAAATGTGTGCGGGTGTCTTCTGAAGTTGATCTAGGACGTTGTACTGGTTGGACATAGACGATGGTTTGGACGGAGCTCCCTTAAGAGTAACCTTTCCACCACGAGTGGTCACATTACAATCAGGGGTTTTATTTATAGTGATCACATTGATATGTGAATCACTTTTAGAAATGTGGTTAACAACATAGTAATAAGACACATTTGTATAGTTGGCATTGTTAGCCCCACTTTTGTTTTGATTTGAAGAACCTCCCTTCTCATAGTTGGGGAGTGGATTCTTGAATGCTATATGATCATCATTAGAAGCATGCCCATCAAGTGATACCCATTTTTGATCCAACAAGTCTTGAATGGTGTGCTTTAGCTTTTGACATTCATTGGTCTTGTGGCCTTTGCTTCCATGGTATTCATAGAAGTCTGTGTCTTTCCACCAAGGAGGTTTAACTTTTGGTTCATATTCTTGTTCTGTTGGAAGCGTTATGAGATTATTCGATATTAGCTTCTGTAGGGCGGATTCTAGTGTTTCCCCTAAAGGTGTGAACTTTCTTCGAGTAAAGTTTGTAGACCGGGATTCAGTGTTTTGTGGTTTGTTTTGTTGGGGGTTGTTTTGTGGGTTTGATAAGTTGAAAATTGGTTGCTTGGGCATCACAATTTTAGCATCAACCACCCCATCATTCACGATGTTCTTATTTTTGGTCCAAAATAACAGCTTATCTGTGTTAACATTTGTACTAGGGGTGTCCTTGTAAAGTTTTACTTGCCCCTTTGCTATTAAAGCTTTTTCAATGAGTAAACTCGTCTCAATGACCTTAGTAAAAGAAGTAGTTGGATTGATATTTTATAGCTTAGATCAGCGTTTAGGTTGTGTACAAACATTTCAAGCATTTGTTTTTCTAGCATATGATATGGACATTTGCTGGCCAATTGTCTCCATCTTTGTAAGAAAGAGGTGAAGGATTATCCACCCTTTTGTTTAGTGTTACAAAGATCTAACATTGAGATTTCATGCTCAATGTTATAGGAGAAATGAGTGACAAACTTGTCCACTAGTTCGTTGAAGGTTCAGATGTCGGGAGGTAGGCGAGAGAACCATTTCATAGCTTGTCCCCCCAAGCTCCTTAGGAATAGTTGCATGAGATACGTTTCATTGTGGGCGACTTCGAGACATGCTGCACTAAATTCTCTAATGTGGTCTCTTAGATCACCCTTTCCTCAATATTTATCAAATTTCGGTACCTCAAATTTTGAGGGGAAAGGTATCATGATCAATCCTTTATCAAAAGGATATGGTGAAATATCCTCTAGAGAGTAGTGCTTTGAGGATGCTCCAGTTTGAATGTCTGAGAGCCGTTGCTGCAAGACTTGGATTTGTTGAGTCAATAAGTCTAGAGGGTTTGTGGTATCCTTAGTCTTGTCTATTTTGGGAACTTCTTGTGTGATCTTGGGAGTTTCCATGTCATTTGCAGAGGTGGTGTCTTTTAAGGTGGAGGTGTCAAAAGTTGATGGAAGTTTGGTCCCTTGTTGTGCTAGCATAAGGAAATACTTTTGACGGTCCATGTTTAGGACCTTGTCCATCATCTTTTGAAATTTTGAATCTTGTAAGGCACCAATTACTTCCTCATACAGGATTTCTTCCTCTCCATCACTGTGAGATGGAGATGGTATGTCTTTGTTCAAAGGATCCATATCTTTCTTTTCTTTGGATTTTGATCTAGTTGCAACCATAAAAACTGTTTGATGGGGGTGAATGTTGGATGAAAATGCTTGTGAATGGATATTTTTGCTATGGTTGAGATGACAAGATTTTTCCTAAGGTTTGAATTTTGATCTACTGTTTGCTCAAACAAATGTGCTCTTGAGGTAAAAGATAGTCAAAGTAGGGAGAGTTGATCACTGCTCTTGATATGGACTATTTTATCAAGATTACACTAGTGTAGTTTCAAGATGAAGGATGGTATATCCCGTTATGAAACCAACTAGATTTTTGTTTTGAGTTTTGGAAGATCTTAATGACACCTTAGTAGGAAACTTGGTTTTCTTTGTTTGATGTTTTTTTATTATGGATGATATGGCAAATGGAAACTGATTTGTATGGTTTTTATGAGATCACAAGCGAGGTATATGCAATAATGGGTATCCAGAACTGGTTCAAAATTTTCTCAAAAGTGTACGGAATAGCTCTCTGTTTTGCATGCGCAGCTTCAGATGCACAGGAAAAATGGTCAAATGCGGAGCTATGTAGGTCAAATGTGCAGGTCTGTTTGAAATGCTCTAATTTTTGAATGCGCAATACTGTGGTTTGCATGCACTGCTCTATGTGTCAAATGCGCAAAAGTATTGTATGCGCAGCAAAATGTCTCAAATGTGCAGCATAATGGGCCAATTGCGCAACAGGATTAGATGTGCAACAAAACTTTGCATATGCGCAACAGAATGGTTTAAATGCGCAGAACTACAGGTAGTGTTGTCTTTTTGTTTCAATTTTTTTTTATTGGCTTGTTTTCACAATGTTTCTTAAAGCAAGTCTGGTATTTTTGCTAATGATTTGTATCAATTAGTTGCAAGAAAACACGTCAAAAAAGAAGATTCCATGTTGTTTTTACAAATTTGTGACCAAAAGCAAGTACAATCCTAAGGTTGGCAAGGACAGTATTTGATGAGTTCCAACTTGGGTTTTACCCCAGCCACTTACATACAGGTGTGACAGATAATAACTTAGTAGCATTGGCTCCCCTCCACAGCACTCATGCATACCAAGCTACAGTTCCTCCGAAGAGTTGAACTTTTCTGTCTCCACACTAAATGAGTGTATGACGTTGGACGGCTCTAGAGGTTCCTCCTCCCATATCACCAAATAGGGGTTTTTGGCATTCTAAAAATAATGGCTTTTTAGTATGGACATCTGTTCGGGTGGTTACACGTGCGGCAATTCACTCCGATAAGGAGGTTTCCCAGCCTGCAGAGGTTACACTCTACAGGGTTTTGGGGGAAACATTTGTCGGTGTAACACAACAACACCCGTGGTTTGCATTTTTCATCACAAACCCAATTTATTTATAGTGACTTGGAGGTGGCTTGGCTTTAGCCCGTTATCACTTGAGATCGTCCCACTTGGAAGGAAGGAATTCCAAGGGCATGCCTCTCTAAAGGTTACACATGTAAAATGATAAGTTTGACATTCTGGTCACCCAAGAAAGGGGAGAGCATAGGCCTATTATCATTTCCAAGCACGGAGAACAATGGTTCTCTATCTTCCTAGTTAAAAGAAAAATAACTAAATGTGTTAACTCTACCAAGCACAAAAATTTATAACAAGATAGCAATAACTTGGAAAAGATTGTTTATTTTAACCTTCTAACAAATCTAGGTGTAGATTGTTGCTTGAAGAAATAAACAAGTGTTACTTTCCCCTATTAAGTTATGTGATGGATTGTAGTGCAAGATAGTAAAAACATAAAGAAATTGTTCAGTTTTAACCCCTAGGTTGGGACTAGATGCAAGTTGTCATGTAAAAAAATGATTTACTTTCCTCCTAGTTATGTCTATGTGATGATTTGCATGAACATATTAATTTACTCTCTCCTAATTAGTTCTAAGTGGCTTAATAATGCAACTAAAATGACTAAGTCCAGCTCCTAATACCTGCAAATGAGAGTTAGTATGGAAATATGATAAAAACATTACAACTTTCTCTGACACATCATATGTGTAGATTTATAGGTCATATGCGCAACACTGCGATTCATATGCGTAGATTTACAAAAGCACAACAAAAGATATCAAATGCACAGGGCTATGCTTTATATGCGCAGCAAGATGTGTCAGATGCACAACAAAATGGATTGGATGCGCATAAAGGTGTATGCAGTGCAAAAAGTGTTGAATGCGCAGAACTAGAAGTTGTATGCGCAAGAATGACATGTCGTGACAGAACCTTCACAAAACACTCAAATCAAAGCTAAAAATGGGGCAAGGCCCCACGATGGGCGCCATAAATGTTAGTGGAAAATGTGAACAATAGTCCAAAACAACTAATCATCCAATAACTCAATGGAAATTGATGTAAACACAAGTAAACAAAGAATATACCTTTGAAGACCGATTTACCTCTATGCTTCCATTGTTCACCTATCTCTTCTTGATCTTGATGGTAATGGAGCTCTCAGAAGTGTGTACTTCCTTGCTGTTGAAGATGACAAGAGTAGAACGGTTGTAGGTGGATTATGCAATGGAGATGACACTACAATGCAATACTAATGGAGATGGATTGATGGAGACATGATTGGATGATGATTATGATAATGAGGTTATGTGAATGCAAATGGAGATAGCTTTGCCAAAGGCACGCTGGTATGATTCCTACAGAGTAAGATTACGAATGCTTGAGTGTATCCAAATGGGTGTGAAGACCTTGCTTATATAGACCGAGGGAAGACCAAATCCAAGTGCCAATAGATCCATGACTGGAGGGATTAGTTGTGAGGTGTACAATTGAGAAGACTTGAGAGAATGTGCGTGAATTGGGAGAGGACAAGTGTCCAAGCCTTCTTCATGAGTTATGGAAGTTAACAGAATAGATTGAGGAGTTAACTGAGATGATTGATTAGTGAACTGGGTTGATTGGGGAGTCAACAAAATAGATTGACCAGTGAACTCAAATGACTAATTAGTTAACTGATTTGATTAATGAGTTAACTAATTTGACTGGAAGAGAAATAGGACATGTGGGTGAGGGAATATTAGCTAATTAAATATTAAAATATTTAATTACATGTGCAACAAGGTGAGGTGGAAAGGTGATGTGGATTTATGGAATTTGGACTTAGGATAGAGAAATTTAGGATTAATTAAATAATTTAGGATTATTTAATTAGATGAGATATTAGAAGAATTAGGGGATTTAATTAAATAAAATGATTTCATTTAATTATTGGAGGGATGTGAATCATTTAAATAAATTAGAATATTTATTTAATTGATAGAGGAATGAGAATAAAATAAATATTAAAATAATTATTTAATTTGACTTAGCCATTTTTAGGTGTATACAAGAACTACTTGAAAAATGAAGCCTAAGGGTCCTATATCTCATCCCAAGCATGGGAGAGCATATAGGAACTAAAATTGACTAAGTTCTCATGCTTAAAAATAGGGAAACATGTTTTACTCTCTACCTTGCTGGACTGCTCAACACAAGTCTGGTCTATACTCTCACCTTGAAACACTTATCCTTTTATGCCAATCAAGATCTCAAAAACACTTATCCTTTTATGCTCTGGAAGTCACTATGATAGTCTAGGATCAAGGTGTTGCAATTCAAAAAGACAATGTTGTCTTACCCGTTGAGATTGTGCATGCTGAGATTCCATAACTATCTTACCCACTGCCCGTGCTCTCTTTTACTCACTGTGAACTATGCTTACTCTGTCATGCACCCCCTTCTTAGACATTGAAAACACTATTGAATTCCTACTCGATTGGTTTGCTATGTCACTTATTTGATGTTGACTTATTGGATGAATGTTTGATATAGCTCCTGAATTGACAAAGAAAGACACTTTGATTGCTCCTAGAGATCAATTCCTCTTAAAAGCATCAATGTTGAACATATCTGATAGTCCTTGCATAGTGACTGTTATTTCTTGGGAAAATACTATCCTTAGGTACAGTCCTATCACAGTGAAGTCTCACAAGCACAGCCATAAAGATTGTTGACAAGGCTATACTCAGTCATTAGATTTGTTAACAAGGTCACTGCCTCTTGATCCTTGCTCTAGGTATCCCCTTGATTCATGCACAGTCCCTTTCATTATATTATCACCGGTTTTTCTTTAAACCCATCCATTAGCAAAGCACTTTGTGTAATAACCAGAGTGGCATTGGTAAAGGAGACAATAAAATATGCATCAAACTCATCATACACCGTGATAAAGATACCTAAATAATACTTTTACGACTCTTCATGATGTGAACTATTGTGGCATGTATTTCATATTTTCTATCTTTTTCCACATCATCAATGATTTTCTTCTTCTCTTCACTTTGGGGAGGTAGAAACTACAATTCAAGATGAACAATTATGTATTACACATTAATTGGTTGTATAAGAATAGGAAAAAAGTATAATGTTAAATAGGCCCAAATGGAAGCCATTACCTTTATTCTTTTACTTTTGGATGTAAGTTTTGAATTGAACTCAAAATAGTCAGTAGGTTCTATTTTTTTTGTGTCTGGCTCCTTGAGAAGAACTTTGTGCTTGAAAATACAAGTGAATGTAACATTTTATTTACATCATCATCTTCCAAATTCAGTTGAGATTTGATGTCATCAAAACTAAGTTTTTCAGATTCATTAAACAACATTAATAAAGCGGCTTGCAGTTGATTCCATAACAGATTCAAAGTCAATTAATATTGCACATAAAGCAGAATCATATTTTTCAAAAATGTATCTCAATTTCAAATAAATGTTTGGGAATCCAATTTTGTTTACTTCTAATAGAAACTCTAAGTAAGCTTGCAAATAATAAACTTCTCACAAATGGAAATTGATATTCAAAAAGTAGTCACTTGGTAAGTCGATAATACCATCTCTATTGCGTTGCCATCAAAACTACCTTTCATGGTGCATGTCCCAAGAGAATATATCCATGTAAGTTTACACTGCTTATTTTCCTTATAATAGAATTGTTTATATATATCTATACATTTAGCCTGCATAAAAAAGGTGAGAATAAACAACTAAGACTAGATGTATTTTTTTATTAAAGAAATTACAAACAAGTAACAAATAAGTTTTACCAGCTCAATAGGAAGATTGATATAAGGGGACTTGTAGGCTGGCCAATATCCAATAGTAAGGACTTTAACACTCAAATCTATTCCAACATGAATGTCTTCTCTGTCAAGATGCGCCTTAAATTTATCTTGGTTGATCCTCACCAGAGAAAAGTCATTAACCTGGGATGGACCACAATGACTTCAGTGAAACAGAATAAGGTTTTTCTAATGACTTCAGTGAAACAGAACAGGGATTTCCATGATGAAGCAATACGATGCACATTCATAATACGTAAGAATAATGCAATGATAAAAAATGGCTCTACTTAAACATCATCCACTTCAATGGTCAAATAGTCAATAGCAATTTTACACCTCATCCAACTCTTGCAAGGGATTAAAGAGTCGACTTTTCTACCTGTGACTTCTTCACCTACCAAATAAACAACTTTGATACTTTGGGATATTGTGGAAACAAGCTCTCTAAATCTCAATGTGTCTGCAAAGCAATTATTGACAACAAGAAAATGTGCAATTATGAACCATTTTAATTTGATTTTTCATAATTTTAGAAAATAACTTAAGTTGAAAGTTAGATATCAGGCAAAGATTATTGACAATTCAAATAGCAAGCTAAATTTTCCACAAGAATATTGGTTAGGAGTCTAGGATTGATTTCAACCAGGTCAACCCTCTAGATCTTTGGTTTCTAGCAATTAAACATTCCATTGGCATGGCCATAATAATTGACATGGAAAAAGTTTAGAAACACATGCATAGTAAGTAGAAAGTCTGCACATTCATCTCAACATGAAACAATTGGGACAATAAAATGACTCAATCAAAAACATTGCACACAAGCAAGGAAAACAATGCATAACAAGAAGAATGATAATAGAAATAACATTTCATAATGAATGTAGGAAGACACGTACATTTCCAAACACATAACAAAAGATTACAAAATAGATAATTTCATTAATCAGAATATTGAATAAAAGAAAGCAATATATAACAACAAAAACAATAATAAAAGTAACATTTCATAATGCAAATGGTAAGTGGTGCATTTACATTTCAAAATAAATAGCGATAATATAAAAAGTAGAGTACAAAGATTACTTTTGAAAACTTATTGATAGTTATAAAGATAAGTATCAAGCAACAATGAATCAACAATTAAACAATAGAAGTAACAATTTTGAGGAGAACCTTTCTCCCTAGAAATACCTCTTACCCATTGAAACAAAATATCACATTAGGATATGCATATATGTAATGATTTGATAGAGCTATTCAGGGTGATGCAGTGCTTAGGACCTCTGCAAGCCCCCCTTCTAGTGCTTTTTTTGGCTTTAAAGACCTTATACCAACTTGTGAAAACCTCCTTACTCTCTGGGTTTCCATGATCAACATTGTACAGGCCTGTAATAGTTGGCAGCGGCCATTCACTATTTGACAGTTGATTTTCCACTCTTAGCCATACTTTTAAACACCTAACAAACTTCTAGAACACCTACCAAACCTTAGATTCTTGGATAGTGCTCATGACTACCTAACACTACTTTAAACCCTAGACAAGTATACCTACAACCTTTGCCAGCATCCTCCTAGCCTATGACAAAATGGGAGCTATGCAACAGGGTATAGAAATCCATCAAAGCATAAAGGATAGAGAAATTTTGTCAGATGTTGTAGTGGCAACTGCCTTGGTAGACATGAATGCAAAATGTGGAAACATAGACAAAGCATGTGAACTATTTGACAAAATGCCTCAAAGAAATGTGGTCTCATGGACTACAATGATTGCAGGATATGCACAAATTGAACTTTTTGAGAAGACTTTAGAAACTTTCAAGCAAATGCAATTGGCAGGTGTAAAGCTAGACTCCACAACATTTGCCAACATCCTCCTTGCCTGTGCCAAAATGGGAGCTTTGGAACAAGGTATGGACATCCGTCAAAGCATGAAGGATAGAGGAATTTTGTCAGGTGTTGTAGTTGCAACTGCCCTGGTAGACATGTGATGAGTGCCAGGTAGCACCCATGAAATACACCTTTTTACCCCTCTTTTTCCTTCCTTCTTATTCCATTGTCCTGATGACTGCACCAAAGTAGATTAACAAGATTGTTCTAATTATGTTTAATGAGAGATGAATTACTTAAAATCATGATTTCTGATTGAAGGACTAACGTGCATTGAATTCGTGGAAATATGCAAAAATCTTCTCTTTTTGAATCTCCAGGTGCAGATGTTCGGGCAAAGACAATTTTGGTCATCTTTGGAGATGGTCCTAATAATCTCCGGTGCTGACATATGGATACTGCATTAGTCTCTAATATTTTCCAATATGATTGGAGAGATTTTGAGATAAGGGGGTGAATCATCTTCGTAGTTGAACTGAAGTCATGATCATATCTCTGGAGCTGTAGACAGAAGCACACACCTCCGGAGTCTCCTCAACACAAATGCAGATTTCCAGCGCCGTTGCTAGTTAACACTTCCAGTGGTAATTGGGGTGCTCCAGATATTACTCTATCAGCACCTGAGTAATCGAATGAAGAGCGTAGTTAACTGCTGGAAGTTTTATCTTTCTTTTTGATTTTGCATGAGTTCTCAACAAACTGATTAAATACCTATATTTTAGGGCCTCGCTGCCCAGTTGTATTTGAAACTAAGACTCAAATTTAGTGAGACTGTTGTTCCATTAAATCTATTTTAATTGCATGAATGTTTACTTTGTAGTTAAACAGTTAGTAGAATAAGAGATTGGTACTATCTCACAGATGAACTAGTAGTTAGGGTAAGTGATATCTCATCACTAGATTAGATATAAACTTACAAAGGTAGCAACATAATACATAGCGGATTTTTTATTATTATTGTAATCTCATTTTGATATTGATACTTTTTCTGAATACAAAATGGTACTAATGGAATTGGACTAAAAGCGAATTGTGATATTATCTTCTTGTGCTAATTCATTGCTTTAGTCTTCAATCCTAAGGGTGTGGAGCAAGGGCCCACTCCCACCACCAAGGCATAAGGCTAGTACTGTTGTTTATTATTCTGTTTTAGATTCTATTATTTATTATTTTGTTTCATATTCAGTTGTTTTCTATTATGTTTCAGATTCTGTTGTTTGCTATTATATTTCAGATTCTGTTTAGAAAGATAGTTATTGTCTTCTCATAGATAAATGTATGTTTCAATTGTATGGGATAATGTAGATCTACATTAGCAATTCATTATTTCATCTTTGTTTTCAATATTCCTAGAATTTATTTTCATAGCAAATAGATCAGTAGCATTAATTTCTTCAGTCAGTAGAGATCATTAGAATTAGTTAGATAAACTGGCAATTGTAGGATTCCTAATTATAGATAGCCAAGGACACAACCCTCGATTTGACACATGAAAATATGATTAAATGTCGAGGACCAACGACCCTTGTCAACATGCATGCAAAATGTGGAACCATGGACAAGGCACATGAATTGTTTGATAGAATGCCTCAAAAAAATGTGGTCTCATGGATTGCAATGATTACAAGATACACACAAATTGGAATTTTTGAAAAAGCTCTAGAAATTTTCAAGCAAATGCAATTGGCAGGTGTAAAGCCAGACTGCACAACCTTTGACATCATCCTCCCTGCATGTTCTAAAATGGAAGATTTGGAATAAGGAATGGGCATCCATCAAAGCATATTGGACGAGGGATTTTTGTTAGATATTACAGTTGGAAAAAATGCCTCAAAGAGATGTCATCTCTTGGACTCGAATTATTGCTGGATATGCACAAAATGGATTTGTTGGAAAGGCTTTACAAACTTTCAAGTAAATGCAATTGGCAGGTGTAAAGCCAAATTGCACAACCTTTGCCAACATCCTTCCTGCCTGCGCCAAAATGGGAGCATTGAAACAAGGTATGGACATCCATCAAAAAGTAATGGATAGAGGAATTTTGTCAGATGTTGTAGTTTCAACTGCCCTGGTAGACATGTATGCAAAATGTGGAAGCATTGACAAGGCATGTGAACTGTTTGGCAGAATGCCTCAAAGAGATGTCATCTCGTGGAATGCAATGGTTACGGGATATGCACAAAATGGATTTGTTGAAAAGGCTTTAGAAACTTTCAAGCAAATGCAATTAGCAGGTGTAAAGCCAAATTCGACAACCTTTGCCAGCATACTCCCTACGCATACTCCCTACTTGTGCCAAAATGGGAGCTTTGGAACAAGGTATGGACATCCATCATAACATAATTGAAGGGGGATTTTTGTCAGATAGACATGTATGCAAAATGTGGAAGTATAGATAAGGCACATGAACAATTTGATGGAATGGTTCAAAGAGATGTCATCTCTTGGAATGCAATGATTGCAGGATATGCACAAAATGGATTTTGCATGGATGCCCTCAAAATATTTGAATTAATGAAGCACTCTGGAACATATCCTAACATTGTAAACTTTGCTTGTGTTCTATGTGCATGCAACCATGCAAGTTCAGTGGATGAGGGTTGTACATACTTCAATCAGATTAGTAACCCTTATTGCATTACACCTACAATTGATCATTATGTGTGCATGGTTGACCTTCTTGCTCATGCTGGCTATCTTGAGGACACTCTAAACTATATCATTAAGATGTCATTTAAATCTGTCATGGTTGTGTGGATGTGTTTTCTTGGTGCCTGTAGATCACATATGAATGTAGGGTTAGGAGTATTTACAGTGACGCTACTTTTTTATTTGGATCCTATAAATGTTGCGACTTATGCTCTTCTCTCAAACATCCATGTAGAAGTGGGCAGGTGGGTGAGGTTCAAATGTTAAGAAGATTGATGAAAGATAGAGGTGTTAAAAAGATTCCTAGATGTAGTTGGATTGAAGGCCATAAAATAGTAAATTCTTTTTGTGTGGGAGACATATCACATCCACAAACACAGAATCTATGCAAAGTTGGAGAAATTAGCTTTGAAGATGAATGCAAGAGGACATTTTCTAGATTCAGGACATTTACTAAATGATGTGGAAGAGGAGGAAAAATAATTATCTCTGCCACCATAGTGAAAAGTTGGCAGTTGCATTTGGCTTGTTAAACACACCCCCTAGAACAACTTCTAGAGTTGTAAGAACTTTCAAGTATGTGTCGATTGCCACACTACAAAATTTATCTCCAAGTTTGTTACAAGAGAAATTGTTGTGATAAATGCAAACTGTTTCCATCATTTTAAACACAGACAATGTTCTTGAGGAGATGATTGGTGATGCTAAATGAAGCAATCTGAAAAATAGGCCTGCAATATGTTGTAGTGGCAACTGCCTTGGTAGACATGTATGCAAAATGTGGAAACATAGACAAAGCAGGTGAGTTGTTTGACAAAATGCCTCAAAGAAATGTGGTCTCATGAACTGCAATGATTGCAGGAGATGCACAAATTGAACTTTTTGAGAAAAAATTAAAAACTTTCAAGCAAATGCAATTGGCAGGTGTAAAACCAGACTCCACAACCTTTGCCAGCATCCTCCCTGCCTATGCCAAAATGGGAGCTTTGGAATAGGGTATGGATATCCATCAAAGCATGAAGGATAGAGGAATTTTGTCATTTGTTGTAGTTGCAACTACACTGGTAGACATGTATGCAAAATGTGGAACCATGGACAAGGCACGTGAACTATTTGATAGAATGGCTCAAAAAAATGTGGTCTCATGGACTGCAATGATTGCAAGATATGCACAAATTGGATTTTTTGAAAATGCTCTAGAAACTCTCAAGCAAATGCAATTGGCAGGTGTAAATCTAGACTGCACAACCTTTGTCAGCATCCTCCCTGCTTGTTCCAAAATGGAAGCTTTGGAATAGGCAATGGGAATCTATCAAAGCATAATGGAAGGGGGATTTTTGTCAGATATTACAGTTGGACAGAATGCCTCAAAGAGATGTCATCTCTTGGACTGCAATTGTTGTTGGATATGCATCGTAAGCATCATCGAAGAGACTGCACCATATTGGCGGGAGCTACTTTCAAGTCTCCCTAATAAAATAAACATCATCGAAGACACCATACCATATCGGTAAGAGTTGTTCTAAAGTCTCTTCGACAAAATAATTTGTATAAAAGAACATCATCAAGGAGAATATAACATATCGGGATAAGAAGTTTTATGGTCCCTCTGATGGAAGGATCCACATTTAATAACTCTCCCTCTGTAGATATCTACACTTGGGCAAAAGGGAATAGGGAGTGCTTAGTCTGTCTCCGACTTCAAATTCCAGAAGCGAGGAAAGCATCAATAGAGGAACTCAGTTGAAGCAGTTGGTTCAGTCGATGATTTTGATAGAATAGTCCTTCCCCAAAAGCTTATCATGAACCCATTTATATTACTACAATACCTGCTTGCATCATTTTCTAATTCCATTGTAATATTGTAAGGACTACCCTAACGATCTAACCTTATCATACTATAAGCATTATCTCTTCAGTTGTCTAATGATCAACATATGCACGACCATGCATTTAATAATATGAAGTACATCGAGGAGACTACGTTGTATCAGAAGGAGGTGTTTTGAAGTCCCTTTGATAAAGAGATTTGTATTGACGATCATAAAGCTCATCGAAGAGACCAGATCATATCGATGAGAGTTGATTTAAAGTCCCCCTGATCTCAGAACAATTTCTCTTGCAACAATCTTGGAGATGAATTTAGATGCAGTGTGAAAATCAGAACATACTCAAAGGTTCTTAACAACTCTAATAGTTGTACCAAGGGCCATGTTTAACAAACCAAATGCAATTGCTAACTTTTCACTATGGACATCAGGATAGACAACATCTTCCAAGGTGGCCTCATGGTCATTAGTCAATGTTCAACTGCGGGGTCAATCTGCAGCTGAGCCTTTCTTCGGTGGCCTCAATATTCTCCTTGTGGCAATCATAACAACATCCTATTTTTCAGCAAGAATTGGTTACCACATTCTTAATAACAAAGAATAGACTTTAGGTTCAAATGTAGAATGCATTGTGAGGACAGCCCTCGTGATTCTAGGGCAATATTAAAGTCAAAGAGATTTAGAAGACAGTTTTTAGGAAGGGGGCAGTCTTTAACAATTTAGGACATTTTTTTTATGAAACACAGTCACCTCAAGGAGACAATCCACCATGTATACTCATGTAGGACGTTTAAAAAATGCAATGATCTCAAGAAAGGGATAGTGAAAGATCTCATAAAGAGCAATTTGAAGGAGTTTGTACAGTCATCAGGCAAGACAAAGCATGAAGACAGTGCACTAAGGGCAGTCAAGTCACCATGAAGAGCTTAGTATTTAAAGTTCAAAAAAGAATGGCATAACATTGCAAAGTATCTGATAGTGGTGATAAAGGACAAGTTTTAAGGAATGCAATGGACAATGACAATAACATAGTTTAAGGATAAATCTTCAAGAAAGGTGGACAGAGCACAAAGACTTGAAATCATGGAGCAAAGTCATGAAGAGGTCAGTACTCATGATAGGTGATAAGTCTTTTAAGGAAAGACATGACAAAGTTAAAGAGGGCACAATCCATAATGCAGTCACCTTAATTGGTTAAAAGGACAGTCTTCACCAATGTTTTAAGGATCAAGATAGGACAGTGTCCTTGGGGGTTTCAATGACAATGAACAAAGACAAGAGATAGTGCAGTGAAATAATGGAGGATAGTAACTTCTTGAGTAAAGGACCAAGCAAAAATTAAACAACAGTCACCTTTGAAGAAGACCGTCAAGAGACAGACAAGATGATTTGTAGATGTAAAGGCAGAATTAGTGTTGTATGAAATATTCAAAACCTTATTCTACACCTTAAGGAATCAATTTCCACTTCAAACCTCATGAAACACGTCCTATTTTCATGTTGGGGCAGTTTTTAGGAAGTTTATAGTAATTATGGAGCAGTGGCAACAATTCCAAGCATCTAGGAAATAGTTTGGGAACTTTTAATCAGTCAATGCCACCTGTAGCAGTAGTAGGAGCCTTTCTAGTAGCAACAAAAACTTTTAATCAGTCAATGCCACCTGTAGCAGCAGTAGGAGCCTTTCTAGTAGGAACAAAAACTTTTAATCAGTCAATGCTAATTATCAATTAAGAGTTAAGACTCTTAACCAGTAACAAAAACCATTTCAAGTTCAACTGTATTCATTATCGAGTAGGTTAAAAGACTAACTTCCACCATGCCACCATGAAACTATATATCTACATAATCCTAACTAGTTTCATCAGTATCACTATTTTTTAAATTTAGAAAGCAATAGTAACCATTATTCCATACAGTCCCCTTTTAATGTGGATAACAAAAGGCAGGGATACTTAGCTAGAGCCTCTACTCCCTAAAATCCTAGATAGAAGGGGGTAGCATTAATATTAGTAAAAAGACTATTCTTTTACACTAGTAAAATCTTGTCTGAGTTGGAGAGATAATGCATGGCCAGAGAGCAAATTTGCTAGAAAAGATTACAGATTATCTTTAGGGGAAAGGTATAGGGTGCATAAGAAACCCCACCCAAAATCGGAAAAGTATGGCCCAGGAGCACAAGAAACCCCGCCACAGACTAGGGAAAGAGGTTGACTAGGCAATGGGAAAGCAGATGCAGTGGGGATGTCCCCTAAATTAATCATTCATTGCAAAGAGAGCCCAGGGACATTCCTACTGCATCCTTGTAAACTAAGGGACAAATTTACCAAAAACATGCCCCTATTGAACATACAGTAAAAACAAAGATTACAAAAAAATAACAAGTTCTATTCATTGTATGCCTCATAAATATGGATAAACAACAATAATAAAATAAGGAATATCTTACTATTTCCAAATAGGTGGCAGCTTCTTGACCCTCTTGTAATATCTTGCCAACCTATGGACTCTGCTCTCCACTAAAATCAAGCAGAACTTAGAATCCTTATCCTTGCGATTCCTCTCGAGATGCTTCCTTCCTACAACTGCCTTCTTAATCAGATGATATAGATCCTCTGGTATTTCTGGTGCAAGTCCTGCAAAAATCCTTGTCTTAGGAAAAATACTATAAAAGTTCATGGCCATACATAATAGGTTTCTAAGCCAGTCATCAAAAACTAGAATGTCAAAATTTATAAATAAAGCCTAAAACTCAAAGGTAGATACCATGTGCTTTTAGAATTCGTAATATCTTACTACATGTCACACTCTTGACTTGAGCAATTCCATGGGAGTCACGAAAAATTACACCAATTTGTGATGGTGTCAAACCCTTCTTCACAAACTTGCAGATATTCTCCTCGACCTGAAGAAGAAAAACATCAAGAAGATTATGTGCAGTTTGCATTAGTCCAAGAGAATTAATAGTTGCACATAACCATCACTCATAAGAACAACATGCAAAGCAAGAGCATGCACAACAATATGCAAAGAAGATTGGAATGCCAAGTTAGACATTTAACATTCCGCAAAATTAGCAATTACATAAAAGAATGTTATTGAATGACTAAAGTGAACAATATGATTTTGCCTTTAATATAATGGAGCCAATATAATAAATATTAAAAATTTAAAAGTAAATCCAACTTAAATGAGGGAGAAAATACTATATGATCAATTCAAAGGTCTGTATAACCATCCAAGTAGTATCACTGATGATCTAAACCATAAATTCATCTCATATGTAGATAAGACAAATAATTAAGATATAACCATTAATTTGAAATACCATTGCTTGCAACTTACATCCGGAGCTGAAATCTTCAACCAACTTGGGGAAGTCCTCTTGTAGGGTAATGCTGAAGAGGAAATACCTTTTCTGGAATGCGAATCAGCCCATAAAAAACATTATAACTTATTTTAAAAATTTAATTCTCATTACATAACTAGTATAGAATGTGATTTGATGAGATATAATATTGTAAAAAAAGAAATGACACTTACAATATAACAAAAGATTTTACCGATTGAAACTGTTGTGCCAAAAACACAACAACAACAACAACACTAAATTAGTGTAACTCATCCTTCACAATAAAACATAATATTTTACACTTGTGTTCAACCCTAATCCATGCAAGTATTTATAGCCACATCAGCATAGGAAACTGCTAAACGATATTACAATACAATGGGTATAAAACCATGGGCAGGAAAAACCTGCCTACAAGGACCTTCAAATTCAAGAGCACAACTAATTGTGGCATCATGTATTGTATGTATTGAGTGTAAAACTTACACAATATACTACATACAACATCACTCTTCTATTCTACATGCTGAACCTACCACAATATGAAGTGATATGCCACTAATCCTGTTGTACTTAATAACAAAGAATAAACTTTCTTCAAGGAAGACACCCGAAGGTACAAAAAGGTGTTTCAAAAAACTCAAGGCATTAAAAGATTATGTCCAACAAATAATAGTATACCTCTGGGTTTTACCCTTCAGTATTGTGATAACATTAAATCATAACTTACAAAGAGAATAAATATTGGCAATAGTCACCTGGAGACACCAGTGTACCAGTACACATATCCAGGCACCATTTCAAATAAGGGCATGAGGACACAGCTATTTTGAAGTTCTTTCTTTTCCATACTTGGGCTAGGGTTTCACACTTTTGTTTGAGAGTGCTTGGTTCATTTTGAGGCTGCCTTTAGATCTTGTGTTGTATGGGGTCATGAAGAACAGTAATATGCAAATAATTTTGAATGATGATGTGAACATCAATGATGTTTAAATGTTGATAGCAACCCATACCTTGAACGAACCTTCGCTGCCTTGAAGGCAGGAATGTAATCACTTGATATTGTCATTCAAAAGGTAGAGGATCGTGTCATCTTGTCAGGCTTGGGTAATCTAGGAAGCAGCGAGGAGTGACCCTAGGGGTTTTATGCTATCAAACATTACACAGTGAGTAGGTCACTGTGACAATCATGCATGGTGCATTCCTTTAGTGGAAGGGTTTAAAGCTTGATGAACTCTTTTCAGGGCAACAAAAGGTTTAAATGTTGATAGCAACCCATACCTTGAATGAACCTTCACTGCCTTGAAGGTAGGAATGTAATCACTTGATATTGTCGTTCAAAAGGTAGAGGATCGTGTCATCTTGTGAGGGTTGGGTAATCTAGGAAGCAGTGAGGAGTAACCCTAGGGGTTTTATGCTATCAAACATTACACAGTGAGTAGGTCACTGTGACAATCATGCATGGTGCATTCCTTTGGTGGAAGGGTTTAAAGCTTGATGAACTCTTTTCAGGGCAACAAAAGGTTCTTTGGAGATGGATCTTGTTCTTTTTCAGATGGATGTAGTAGAGCATATGAAGAAATAAACTAGATGAGAGGTAATAGGGTGCATACATAGTGTTTATGAGTTGTGACCTCATTTCCATATTTGTCATCATGGTGTGACCATTAAAGAATACAAAGAAAGGTGTAGGATAATGAAAACAGTGACCTCCTTACAAATAATGGACTATGCAAATGGTGGAAACATGTACTAAGGTTCTTAGACCTTCTAGTTCTCAATGCCAAAGAGCACACATAAAATTCCATGGGCACTGGTTATAGAGAACATAAAATCAAATGATAGAGATACCAGTTGGATGAAGATTTTATGTGGAGTATTTGTAGTTTTTATGAAGTATGCATGCAAGATTAACAGTGATAAAAGAACAAAGTAGTTATGAGCTCTGAGTGGCAACTAATGACAAAGCAAGTGCTCAAGAGAATCACTGTGCAAGTAGGTTACAGTGACAGAGATTACAGTGGTAATCACAAATTTAAGTTTCCAAGTTTTGAGGGCGGAGCTTTTGTTGTCAAGAAGGAGCAGACCATGCACATGAGGTCTGTGATGGATAATAGGCCTAAAACAACATTAAGGAGGACACCTTCAAACCATGTTCAAAGATTTGTAACATTTGCATCTAGTATCCCTACTTTAGGAAGCTTATGCACACATTAAATTCATGAAGAAGTAGTGAATAGAAAAACATGGTCATTAATGCTATCTTTGATAGGTACAAGTATGTGTTTTAAAAGGCAGTGTTAATATGCTATCACAATGTTGTGAGATTAGTAGGGTTGCAATGACAAATAGATGACAGTGGCAATACAAGTTGAAAGCGGTTTTAGTTCCCTGTTGAAGCACGGTGAAATGAAACCAAATAATGAAGTACAGTGACATGCTTTTTGTTAGAAAACACAGTCACAGTCTTTTGGTAATATGAAATATATAACACATTGTGGTCTCATTGGTATGAAGTCGTCATAGGGATCATTGAGGAATACCGAATGATGAAACAATTACTCTAATGGATATAGGTGTGAATACCTTGGGAAAGAGTTTGTCAATGTATTTTCAGTTGCCATGGAGTAAGAGTTGTTGTCTCAACCTTTTTTTCTTTGTCAAAGAGAGACAACAACGCTACTTAAGTCTTGACTATCATAGCTCAAGGACAACATTATATCTTATTTAAAGCTTGTATCTTTTTGTAATGTACAGTTTGGGGTAGCCTTAGCATCATTTGCACTATGCTTTTAAGAGGCAGTGAGCTTTTTGGGGTTGCATTGCTAAAAGCTTGAGGAGCAGTGACATAAAGTCAAGAAACTTACAGTTGCACATTGAGGACAATACAAAGTTATGCATAGTCAAGGCAATAGATTCTGTCAAGGTTTGATTATTTAATGGATAGTCAACATTGTTTTGCATAAAATAGTAAAGTGTGAGTTTGATGACAGGGTTTGAAGGTAAGAAGACTTTGACGGTATCAAAGAACACATTGAAGTAAAGATCATTTAAAATTTGAATGGTTATTGCCACTTGGATATCATCAAAGTTCACAATGACATTCACATTTATATTCTTAGACAAAATAACCTCATTAATGCACACAACCACTACAAAATCACTAACCCTCACAGTGACTTGGTTCCCATTCCTTGTCAAAGAGACTAGATCCTCATTTTGATGCACAGTTAGATTGATCTCCATTTTTTATGACTACTGCCTCCTTAATGAACCTAACATAATGGCTTTAATGGCAATGCAACAAGCCAATATCCTTGAAACAAAATCATTGTCTCTTTGTTGCACTCTTGAAACCCTATATCCCAAAGCATAATGATTTGAAACACTGTCCAAAGGCTAGATTGCAAGGGTTTTGAATCTGAAAACTTCTATTGCATAATGTTGCCTCCATAATACATAAAACAAAGCTCTATAGAGCAGCATTTTCAAACTGAAAATGCATATCAAACACAAAAGAAAACCCTAACTAGTGGGAATAAGGGAAAGAGCCTTCAAATGGACGAAGAAGACATTGATATGTAAGAACACGAAGAAAGAACACTCCCTTATTTGCCTTCTGCAACTTAGAAATGAAACAAACCAACCCCAGGAAGATGGAAAAACATAGAAAAGAGGCAAAGGAAACAACCAACCGTGCAAATGAAGATTGAAAATGCTCAGAAACATTGCCATGAAGCTGCCCCATGATCTTAGCTGAATGAAACTCAGATAACTACCCAAAAACACTGCAACCTTCCTATTCAAAGCAACAAACAACGGATAAGGCGTCCATCTTGGAATGGTAAAAGCAGCAAGGGTTTTCCTCTCAAAACTAAAACTTTCCTCATGAGCCCGTGTTGTTTCAATCCTTTTGCCAAAAAAACAAAGAGAGAACTCCTTGCATACATGGAAACCCGCGTAAGTTTCCCTCCTTTATTGCAAAAATAAAAAAAAATTAACTTTATCACTTACTCAACTTCACGTGGATTTGATGAAAAAGGCAATTAAAGGATAGAAATGCCTTTTTATAATGTTTTACCATAATATCACTCCCTTTGACTAATTGTTTAGTTGTGTTTTTTACCCGATGATCAAATTAGTCATTTATTTAGTCATTTATAGTTGTGTTGCAAAAAATTAGTAGAATTTAGTCCTTTTTAGTTGTCGTGACTAAAAGTTTTAGTCACGTAGTCATTTATTTGTCAAAATTCTACTAGTGAATTATGAAAACAATTGAACAAGGTAACATTGACATGTGTAAAATGAACTAGCATAATCACCATAACCACATTCCAAATTAGTTGAAAAACAACAAAGATATCAAGAACTATAAAAACAACTATTCATTGGTATAAACAAGACATATGTTTGTAACATAGAGTATTTGCATTTATAAAGAAGAATTAAAAAGACATTACCTCTAGAGTTTGGAAATGGTAAGAGATATGGACTGAGCAACCATATAAAACACTCTTCTAGATTACAAAATCTATATGCCTCCAAGAAAATTTCCCCTGAACCAATACCCTCTCTCTTAAAAACAATATCTTTCTTTTTTTTTTGGTTTTTCCCCAACTAATATGTGGAGAATCAAGATTTTCATTCTCAAACAAGTATTTTTTTCTCTTGCTGGCAGTTGTCAAGTGCTGGAGAATGAAGATTTTAAATTTAAACAAATGTTTCATTTTCATGTAGCTGTCAAGATTCTATCCTTCCCTCAATTCCAAAGATACAATAATTTATAATCAAACAAACAAAAGATTTGATAAAATTTTATCAAATATGATTATATTTAATCATCCATATTTAATAAAAAAAAAATATCTCCAATATATTTTCTTTTAAAAAGTCAAAGGCAAGGAGGAAGTGTTATCTCCTCTAACCATTTTACTTCCTTTAAAAAATACTAAATTATAAATTATGACAACATTTACGTAGATTAATCGAAATTATTTATTTTTCTTTACACATCCAAACACATTCATCAAACACAAACATCATTATAACTCATGACAATATGTAATACTAAATATATGAACTACATGGTTGTGTGCAGGAGTTTTTCGCGCATGTCACCCTTGAATGGCTAGACACTTCTTTTTGATGATACTCTCTCCCGATGATAGTGTCAATTTTTGTCCCGTCATACTCACATAGCAACAAATTGGTAGTTAGTCTTTTTTCCAAATCCGCAATAATCAAATTATTCACAACATTAATATCTACTATTAATACGACATTCAAACATAGTTTACCTCTATACAAGATATAAACTGTAACTTACGATCAACATAATTAAACCACATTATTCACAGATCAAACATAGGGATTTATAGTCATGTACACACACAATGATATTAACACATATGTACATGTAATTATATCATAGTACAAAAATAAGGTTGTGATGAAAACTTACAAGACATAAATTGACACCTCACAAAAGACTCCAAGAGTCCTCCATGGCTAACCAAGATGTCGACATCTCCAATCACATGAAGATTACCATCCCCTATCAATGAAACTGAAAGTGTTAAAGAACCCTCACTACAATCAAGAAGCATGATCTAAGAGTTCCTCCATGACAACATACTCATTATAAGAGATCACCACCAAAACATCACTATCAATAGCTCCCACTGAACCGTGTAACCAAGATCTCCATGACATCGTGATAAACAACATGCTACTAGTCCCAATAACCAACTATCCAAGTACTCTAATCATCCATCCCCTCCTCTCAATATAAGGCGGAGAAGTTTCTATAGCATATCTATGATAAATATTCTTATGACAATAATACAAGTGTAAAAGGCATCATGATGTACATCACACATCTAATGAATCATGGTAGGTGATGAATTTTGGTTACATCTTCATAAAAAACACTTTGAGCACACATACTACAAAATCAAGTCTATGTGCTATTAACCTTACACACACTACATACAATTGGTCAGATTTTTGTCCTCGCGATTTGTCACCATACTCAAGTCTTCATCTATAATTAAATGTGAAACTCCTCAAGTTATATTTACACATTTGCTTAAGCCAATGACAACTCAACATTCTTTAGATCTAGACCCTGAGCATTTGTAGGCAATACCATGAGATGGGTTCATTAAAACTATAACAAAGTGCACCCATCATGCTACATTTAATTACTTAGACTAGTCAAGGTAGACTAATATGTTAACTACATTAAGTGGTGCAACCTTCAACAACATTTGCTTTGATTTCCATAAATAATTGACAACATGTTGGGAAGCCATTAATTTTGAAGGAGGGGTGAATGTTCCAAGAGAAGGCTATGTCAACATGTTAGCTCATTGTAGCAAATACATGGAAGATTAATTGATGAATTATATAGAACTTGAACCATTTTATCACTACTTGTAATTGTAATTATCTTTCTTGCATTTGGATATATAATTGTACTTAACTCCCAAGGTATAGATTTAGATACAAACTCATAAGTATTCCTTCCAACCAGGCAAATTACCTAGGAAACATGCCCTTGGTTTTTAATCAAGAGAATTCTCAATCGTAGTTTTCTAAGCCATTTTACACCCATGTCTATTTAGTTTTTTAAATTGAAGAGCATTATTTTTTGATCTTGTCATATTTTGAATGTCTAATTGTTTATTGTGTTATTTTTTGTTGCATTTTAATTCCCTAACTTAGTAATTTAGTAGCCAAATATTGGGTTGTCCCATGTACCACCATTCTATGCCCTGCGATGTGGATAACTATGGTTTGAAGTAAGTGATAGGGAATTCATCAAGAGTAGTTAAAAAGAGACTCTTGAGCTTTTGAGGGTTCTCAAGGGGAATGTGGACCATTTGGATGTCTAACCTTGATAGCAAATCAACTAGCCCATTTTATTCAAAAGGCAAGAGAATAATACATTTACTATTTCAACAAACATAATTTGAATGTGAGGATCATGTGTGACAATTCCTATAGTTTGAAGGATTTTAACAAGGTGCACAACATTTTCATAATCCATAACATATTTTTTATTTTTATTTTCATCACAACTAAAAGAGCTATGATGATGTTTCCTGTATTAGGTTTTACACCATGTAAAACATGTGTCATTGTGTATGGTTTTAGGCATGCAATTTCAATTTCATTCCTTTTTTATTGGTAAATTCACATTGTAGGGCATCCTTCAATTGAGATGCCATGAACAAGGGGTTTCTCTTTGATCAAACACACTAAAGGCTTGTAGCTGACCTTGTTTGTTGGGGTACATGACACCCATAATTAGATGTGCTAATTAACTTGATTTAACATTCAACATTGTACATTTAAGCATCTATACTATTTTCCAAGGATTTGAACACATCTCCACTATGGAAGCCCTAATGAGTTACCACTTTAGCTCATCCCATTTGACAATTTCTATCTCGTTCTCTACACCCAGTTAGTGCATTATTTAATTCATTTATTGGTAGCAATTATATCATAAACACCGTATCACTATGGCAATTTAAGAATACATATAAATAGAGAGTTCGATAATTCAAAATCAATATAAGTGAGGGAAGATACTTATTCATTAACCTAACTACGTCATTTGAAAGCTATTGAAATCATCTCATTACCATAATCAAAAGTAAACTTGTGCCACAATCTCCCTATAACAAAAGTATATACACAAACTTAAGAAAATTTCAAGTGCTCCTCATAAACATCGTATCACTATGGCAATTTAAGAATACATATAAATAGAGAGTTCGATAATTCAAAATCAATATAAGTGAGGGAAGATACTTATTCATTAACCTAAATACGTCATATGAAAGCTATTGAAATCATCTCATTACCATAATCAAAAGTAAACTTGTGCCACAATCTCCCTTTAACAAAAGTATATACACAAACTTAAGAAAATTTCAAGTGCTCCTCCTTGCATCATTTTTAATATTTTGAAATATTAACTAAGAAGTACCTGTTCATAATCCATCTATAATAAGAGTACATGCACTTAACCAAAAATAATATTTTTAATTAAAAACGTTAATAGAAAAGTGCCATTTAGATCAATGCTAACAAAGAAGTATTAAGCGAGTTAATAACAAACGCTTGTAGAATGGTCTAAGTACCATTTATTCTACTATAAATACAAATATATGCTAAGTTTGAATCCCTAATTGAAAAAGAAACATGATATGATCAACTACTTTGAAAATGTTCTGCTAGGGTTTCAATTGTAGATAACCTCCATTGTTTCCTACCTAGTGTCATACCGCGCTCTAGGTGCAGGAATTTTAACCTTTCTTTTTTGTACGTCTACATTTATTGCAGTTTTTTGGCCTTTTAAATGCCTCCTATCGACTCTAACCCAGCAGTTTTTGCTGGTGTTGGCACTTTGATGGCTCTACACAATGGCTCCTCCACCGACCAAGCGTCCCTGAAAGTTTGTTCCGAAGGTCTATCACGAGGTAAGCCAACTGACTCTCCTACTGATGTGGTTTTGCCCACACATGAATTTGATTCTGCATGTCAATGGTTAGAACAACATACTCTTATTGGATACTTTGTTGGGAGGACTCCCCCTGAAACTATGCTCAAAGACTAGGTTCAAAAGGCTTGGGTCCCTCATGGGATCTACCTTGAGATGGTTCAAAATTTGACCAAAGGATTTTTCCTTTTCCGATTTGTAGAAGTTAGTCATGTTCAAGCAATCTTGAATCATGGTCCATGGTATGTTCGATCTTCCTTGCTTGTATTCCAACAATGGACTGCGACTTTGTGGTTTCAGATGATACCAAACTGTGGGTCCCCGTGTGGATTGAATTCCTTGGTTTGCCCTTGCCTTGTTTGCATTTTTTGCACGATATTGTTTCCTCTCTAAGGAGAGTAATTTGTGTCGAACCAAATAGGTTCTTTTAAGCCCGCCCACAAAAGCGAGTCTATGTAGAGGTGGACCTTTCGCAAGACCTCAAGGAATCCATTGATAATCAAATTGGCCCTCTTCAACATACTCATAAAGTTACCTACTTCAATTTGCCAAACACTTGTTACTGCTGCCAGTCCGCTGAACATAAAATTAGGGATTGCCCTCTTGTTGCGCCTCATACTCGGGCTCCGCCCAAGGAGGTTGCTCAGCCCTGTCCAGTGGAAGTTGTTTCCAAGCCAGTGGAAACATGGGCTACGGTTACCAATCGCAAGCACAAGGCTAAATCTCCTGTGGAGGCTCCCAAATCTGCTGGGTCACCTAAGGCCACTTCACACCCTTTTGCAAAGGGGAAGGACACCCTCAAGGGTTCTAATGCTCTGTCATTACAGCAAAGGCCATTGACCTTGTCACAATCGGGTTCAGTTAAAGCTGTGTCACCAAATGAGTCTCCTCAGAGGCGCTCTCGCAGTCGTTCTTGACCTCTTGAAGAAGGAGAAATTACTCAGGAGAAAAGGAGATAGCCATCTCCCATTCAATTTGGCACAAACCCCACTGAATTTCTACATAATTGTTTTTCTTCTTTTGAAGAGTCAGATTCTGAGGAAATGGTGGAGGCTTTATTATGAAATTCCTCTATTGGAATGTTCAAGGTTTAACTGACTTCGCTAGGAAGTACTCTGTTAGAGCTACTTTACAACAACAATTGATGTTCTGTGTCTGCAAGAAGTTAAAGTTATAGTTTTTTTCTTTCTTCAGCTTACTGCTCTATTTGCCCAGCCAGTAAATTATTTTGCATCGATCATGAGACATGGAAAGGTGGCACTGCTACACTTTTGTCCCCTTGGTGGCAAGATTCAGTGGTGGATCATGGGGTGGACCCCACCCACTGACTAGTCTGGACACTGCTAAATATTGATAATCATTCCTTTGGGATTATTAATGTTTATGCATAGAATGATGCGCTGGAAAAATCTCTTCTCTGGCGGTGGATTGTAGACTCCTTACTAGTGGCCACCTAGCTTATTTGTGGGGATTTCAATATAGTTGAGACGACGCATGATAAAGATGGCATTCTACCTTTTTGGTGGCCAACTGGCGAGAGAGAGGTGTGGTTCCACATGCGAAATAAATTGGGTCTTTTTGATCCCAATATCGGCCGCTGTCAATTCCATCCTTTTTGGCATACTTGGTGCAATTTTCAAGCTGGGTTTGACATGATATTTAAATGCCTTGATCGTGCCATGATCTTGGCTCAATCTTTCTTTTCTTTTGCCAGCTCAGACTCCCTCTCGGTTAAGCTGTTAGTGGAAGTGACGTTATCAGATCACTTTCTAATTTAGTTTTGCATTGAATGACATGCCACTTAGCCATGCGCTAGTAAGTCTCAGTTTTTCCTTAACACCTCTTTACTGACTCACTAACCCACACTGGCACATATTGCTACTATCTAGAATTTAGAATGCCGCCCACCTCATACAACTTGCTAGATACAGTGGTGGAATGATGTCGTCACCCGGACTGCGAGGTTTCTTCTCATCTATGGACGCCAACTAGCTATTTTTAGAAGACAGTCTTATGAGGCTACAAATATTGCTTTGAAAGCGGCCACTGAGGAACTAGTAGCTGATCTGTTCTCGCCTTCTCTACAAGTTAGTGTTGCAGAATTAAGGCATCATAAGCAAATAGCTGATAATCATGCTGCTAGAGGTGCACGGCTCAAAGCCAGATTGCACTGGCTAAAAATAGGCGACGTGCCTCAAAAGAATTCTTTCTAGCTCTTCGAGCTAGACATTCCTCACCTTGCATTAAGCAAATCAAGGAGGACAATATTGTTCTTTCTGAACTACCTGATATTCTCTGAGCATTTGTAAGGCATTATGAAAAAGTTTTCACAGCTCAGGAATATACTTATGAGTGTCAGACTGCATTACAAGATTGCCTTGCAGTGGTTCCAAATAGGCCTTCTCCAGCCCAGACACGCTTCTGTGATTAGCTACTGACCATTGAAGACTTCAAAGAAGCAGTGTACTCTATGGCTGATGACAAAGCTCCAGGAATTGATGGTTTTCCTTGTGAATTCTACAAAGCTCTTTGGGATTGCTTAGGAAAAGATTTGCATAATGTTTACCTTGAAGCTTTTCATTCTAACTCTTTAGGCAAACTTATCAATCAAGGAAATATAAAATTCATACCTAAGGATGGCGATCCTGAGGACATTTGTAACTGGCGCCCAATCACGCTCCTCAATGTTTCCTATAAGATCATTGCCAAAGCCCTTTCACTGAAGCTTCGCAATCTGTTACCTTTGATTGTCCACCCTGAACAAACTGGGTTTATTAAATCCAGGTATATTTTAGATAATATCATTGCAGTATGGGAAGGCATGGAATGGGCAAGAAGCTCTGATCAAAAAGCTATTTTCCTTAAAATTGATTTTGCCAAGGCCTATGATCGCATTGAATGGCATTTCATTTTAGCCATGCTTGATGCATTAGGATTTGGTCCATCATTCATTCAATCTGTTAAAATGCTATTTTTAGATGCTTCTGCCTGCAGCAATCTCCAACCTTTGGCTTGTTTCGTTCCATTTGTCAAGGCTGTCCTCTTGCGCCTGCTCTTTATGTCCTAGTCACAGAAGGTTTTGGTTACCTTCTTGCTCATTCTGTTTCACAAGGACTTGTCCATGGGATTTCTCTACCTAATTCTTCCTGCCAATTAGTAAATGGTCATTTTACTGATGACTCCTTTTTAACTCTATTGGAAGAGGAAGCTACAGTGCAAAATGCTCTTGGATGTCTCGAAACCTTTTGTCTAGCCTCTGGTTCTTCCATTCAGTGGCATAAAACCCTATGCTACAGGCAATCAATTCTTCCCACTCCACATTGAATTCAACAGTATGGCTGGTGCTGGGTTGCTCATGGCAAAATCTTCCAATTTCTTGGCATCCCATTTGCCTTCTAGGCCACCTCTGTAGCTCTCTGGCAAGCAGTTCTTTCTCAGGTGGAACAGAAGCTTGCCTTCTGGATAACCAAGCCACTTTCTCTAGCTGGAAAATTTTAGGTTTGTTCTAAGGTTTTAACAACTCATGTCTACTATTCTTCTTGTTGGGCTCCTTCAAAAGCCTCTTATGCCAAATTGGAAAAACCATTAAGAGATTTTCTTTGGACCTCTTCTAAGACTCACTGTGGTTGTCACCGTGTTGCATGGGAGTTTTGTTGCTTACTCAGAGATTCAGGTGGCCTTGGTCTTCTATCCACCCAATGCCAAGGCATTGCTTTGTACGTCAAATGGATCATTCGAGCTCTCACTGGAAACGAGGCATGGAAAATTTTGCTCAGGCACAACATTGAAATGGGAAATCCTATTCATAGACCTGCTTGGAAGGGAATTGGGTTCTTAACCATCCTTGTAATGAGAGAGCCAGTTCAAATCTTAGGAACCTTGGTTGCTAAAAGCATTTGGAAATACTGGGAGAAAGTCAAACCCTGGCTCCTTTGGTCGGGGGTTGGATTTCGAGATGGCCTCTCATTCAATCAACAAAACATTTGGTGGTCACCCCTGTTAGCCAGTGCGGGCCAGCCGTTAGCCAAGTTGCCTCAGTTAAAAGCTCTCAAATTTCATAAAAAGGGTATCCAGACTCTTCAAGATATTTTCCATAGACTCACCATGAGTCTTATGTCATGGGAAACTCTTCGAGTTTGATTTGGTCTTCAAAGTCATGATCAAGCCATCTTTGCTGGCATTGTGAATGCCATTCCACCAGATATGATTCACAAGGTGGGAATTCAATCAATCACGCCTTGGTGAAAAGACTGGAAGTGGTATCTAGAAACCCCAATGCAAAATTATAAGCCTCAGCTTGGCTACAGTTGGCTTTTGCCTCATTTGCCAATGGTTGACACTCTCAATAAGCGTTGGCTCCTCCACTCTTCAGTGTCTATTTGGCACAATAGATTTTCTATTGTATGGTCATCCATTCTTGAGCCAAAGCTTGCCCACTTTGCCTAGTGTGTTCTTTTTCAAGGTTTACCAGTTGGGGCAAGGCTTTTTCATCTAGGGGTTCAAGACCCTCGATGCCCTTTTTGTGGACAGCTTGAGACTTTTCAACATCTCTTATGATTTTGTAGTAGGGCTCAACAATTGTGGCTGTGGATTCATGATTTTTTTAGGCCTTTCAGACCGGAGCCTCTTTCCTGGCAAATGATTCTTTTGGGTGATTCTCCCAGATTCCCTGCAAGATTTACTTAGATTTGGCATATTTTCAGGGTGGAAATTCTCTTCACTATTTGGAAGGATCGCAATTCCTGCATATTTTCTTAAAGCAACATTGGTACATCTGTTTCTCTATATGCTAAAACTATTATATATTCTAATGTTCTACTGTAGATTCAAGTTTAGGCAAACAAAGTGGCATTTGAGGTTTCACACTTACAGGAATTTTTGGACCATTAGGGCAATGCACCTTGCACGGTGGCACGGTTACCTCCCTCTCCTTCTTCCAGAGCCTGCTCACCTTCTCGTGGCCGGCGACAAAGAAGTGGCTTTGCCAGGGACTCCCGGCCCTGTTCTCAGCCTCCTCCTCGGTGTGGATCTCACCCTCGTAGGCGATCTTCCTCTCCACGCAATCGAGGATGGACTTCTGGTCCTCCTGTGGCAGATGCAACTGGCAATGCAGGTTGGCCCTTTGGTGCTTCCAGCCATGGTGCTTTCAATCCAACCAATATTGGTTGGGACACTAGTAAGTTTCTTCTGCGTCTAGATCTGGCCATTTCACCTCAGCAGGATAATGTTAATGTAGAGAATGAGAATGAACAGAATGATGATGGCTGGACTCTTCCTGACGTCATCCTAGATCCTGCAACAGTATGGGGCAATCTGGAGGACAAAGACCCTCCATCTGTTGGCACTGCATTGGCCGCTTGACTTTCATTTTTATTTTGCTTTTTATAATTTCAGATATGTAATTTCAGGTAGTTACCCTTAGATTTTCTGGGCTATGCCCATATGACTCCATTATTTGGGGTGTGCCTTTATACCACCCAACCCATTTTTGTGAAAGTGTTTTACTTATCTTATTAATAGATAATATCGCATTTCATAAAAAAAAAGAAACATTAAAATCAATTAATAAAATTCAAACTTATAACAATTAGATTAATCAAAACTCTCACACTTGCTCTTAAACAAAATCAAAGCCTAAGATCAAAACCAATAACAAAGTAAACCTATACTAACCAGGTTTATGATGCCCTTTTACACTAAATATTTTATACAAATTTATATACCCAAAAAAAACACAACACTTTTCAAATTAACTTAAATTTGTTTCTCTAAGCTGAGACGAGTGATAGCTCCGACCAAGGCAAATTTAATCCCTAAACACTTCCGACTACCCATTTAATTCCCGTCATTTCACACTTGAATTTTTCGTCATTTGACGCCCTTTATGTATTTTTCGCGTATTTAACCACAGTAGCATCACTCCCACCCTTTTCGTGTCCATTTCTTTCCTTGTCCTTTATCTGCAGTCACATTTTTCACATCGACTCCCAATATCTGTCGAATTGAGTAATTATTATTTTTAAATCCGTCTCTTGACGGTAAAATAAGCCAGGGTTTCTGATTTAGGGCACAGAGGGAAAAAATGGCTTTGTAATGGAAGTATTAATGGCAGCACAAGTCGGGCGGAAAGAGTGGAGAATGGTGACGGAAAGTTCAGGTGGGCGGGGGGAGAACAATAACAATAGTAATAACAGGGCTTTTGTGGAGGGAATTAATGACAGCAGCAGCAGGAGGGGAACAATTAGGTCTTCCAGGAGTAATAGTAATAATGGAAGTGTAAACAGCAATATGAATCATAATAGTAGTAGTTGTAATGGGGTTTTTCATTCCGGGGGAAGTAGCGAGCATTCTAGTGATTCTGGTGAATCTGGGCCGGTGAATTTGATGGTTGGGATCGGCAACTTGGCTTCTCCCAGGCAGAATATCAGTCCGCCCGAGGATGCTACAATTTATGAGGTAGTGTTGTAACTTATGCGCTCTTTGTTGTCATTTTGTTACATTCAGGTCGCAATTTTAATCTCAATGGATACCCATTTTGTAATAGGTTATCACTGGTTGAATTGCTTTGGATGCCCACTTTGTATTTTTATATTACTTTGAGGTTGCATGTTCAATCCCTGTGGATACCCATTTTTTTGTCCTTTCATCGGCTTGGGGTCACAGGTTTAACTCCCATGCATACACATTCTGTAATAGAATGTTGCATGCTAATTCCCTTGACGCCCCTTTTTTTATGTTATTTTGAGGTGGCAGGTTCATTCTTTAAGGACAACCATTTTGTGTTTCGTGTAATAGGAGGCTACAGTTTGGATTCCCATGGACACCCCCTTTCTTTGGGAATACTTTGAGGGCGCATTTATATTTGCAATCCCTAAGGATACAATTAATTAGTTATTTTTTGAATTTATGTCCTCTTTTGTAGCTTCGTTTTTGGTTATTCACAGGTCACAGTTTAAATCCCGAAGGATACTGGTGTTGTAGTTTTGTGGAACAGGAGGTCATAAGTTGAATTACCATGGAGACCGATTTTGTAGTTTTTTTAGGGTGCTTTTAGGTCAGAGATTCAAGTTTCCATGGATGCCATTTTTCTATTGGTTTGTTGCTTTAATGCCACCTGTTTACTTCTTGGGACAACCATTTTGGAATTTTGTATGATACTATGTCACAGGTATAATTACAATATGCTTCTCTATTGTGTATTTTGGGTTGCTTTGAGGTTACATATTTGATCACTATGGACAACCATTACGCATAACAGGAGGTCAAAGGTTCAGTTATCTTTGATGCACATTTTGTTTTCTTACTTCGAGGTCATGGATTTGATTCCTATCCACACCCGTTTCATAATTTTGTATTGACCACAGGTTCAATCCCAGGGACTTACATCTCGTCTTTGTTTTGATGCTTTGTGAAAAATGGGGTACAGTTTCAAACCCTATGGAGATGCATTTTGTGCTTTATGAAAAATGGCCCATCTTATGTATTTTTATTACCTTAAAGTCACATTTTACATTCCCACAAACACATTGCAGGTTGCAGGTTTGATTCCCTTTTCTACTGCATTTTTTTCCTTCCTCTACTTGGATGTGACAGATATTGCTCTGTTCTACAAATCATAAGGCATACTTTTAATTCATACCCTTTTGTAGTTGTTTTTTTTTACTTGAAGTCAGAGGTTTAATTCCCATAGACATATATCTGCAATATGAGGTCACAAGCCCATTAACTGTGGATGCATACTGTGAATTGTTCTGTTTCTTGAGGTTACATTTTGAATCTATATAAACAAACAATTTGTTTCTTTTGTTCAATTAGCTGAGGCCAGAGGTTCAATCACCATGGATGCTTATTTTGTAATAGGGGTCACATGTTTAATAAGTTAGTCCCCTATAGACACCTATTTTGTATTTTATGAGATCACAGGTTCAATTCCTATGGACAACCATTTTGTGTTCAATCATTTTATGCAATAAGAGGTTGTTGTTTTAGTCTCTATGGACAGCCATTGTGTGTTTTGTCTATTTTTTTTTGGTTACTTGAGGTCACCGGCTCAATCCTCTTGGATACTGACTTTGTAATAGGATGTCCCAGGTTTCATTCCCGTGGCTTCCGGTGCCTTCTTTTGATGTTTTCCCTGCCTTAAGTTGGATATAACAGATTTTGCTCGTTTTGATCACACCTAGTTTGTTGAATTCCCATGTACACTGTTTTTTTTAATTGTTAGCTTGAGGTTGCAGGTTCAAATTTCAACCCCATATTGTTACTTCAAGGTCACATGTACAGTACATATAGTCAAGCCATTTGTTGTTCTTTTGTGGCTTAGGTTACATATTCAGCATCCTTGTTCAGCTAGTTTTGTTATTGTCTTGTTGCTTTGGTGTCACCGTTGCCTTCCCTGTGGAAACCCATGTTGGATTATTTTGTTATTTTGATGTCAGAGGTTCAATCCCCATGGCCATTTTCTGTTTTTTCACTTTTTAATAACAGGTGGTTGCAGGTTTATTACCCACGAACAACAATTCATATTTTTGTATAATAGGTCTCAGTTCAATCACTGTGGACGCTCATTTTGTTCGGTTTTTTCTTGGTTGCTTTTAACTCACAGTTTCAACTCCTTTACACCCCCATTTTGTGATTTTGTATAATAGGAGGTCATGTCATTACTGTTAATGGGTGCCTAATTTTAGGTTTTTTTTTTTAAAGTTACCTTGAGGTCACATTTTCAACCTCCATTAACACCTATTTTGAAATTTTCCAATAGGAGGTTGAAGGTTTGATTCACATGACTTCCACTGATTTTTTAATGTTCTCACAGCATTTATTGGATATAACAGATCTTACCTCTGCTCTTTTTTTTGATAGTTAAAAACTCACATAGCTTGACAATGATAATAGCAGCATTACCGTATTATTACTCCATGTGCTTGACAATTATAATAGCATAATCACTGTATTATTATTCCATGTTATGTAGGCAGCCAGCCCATTAATTTGTCCCTGAGGCTATCATCATGGTTAAGTGTAGATTTTGGCCCTCTTTAATCAACAGCTGTCAGGGTCAAATTCGATAAGTTGCAATACACACATAGTACTATTTTTTTTGCTGCCTCTTTGTTTGCACAGAGGTCACAGATTTAATCTCCGTGGACACCTATTATGTTCTTTTTATAACAAGGGTTTCAGGTTCAATAAGCTTATTCAGCGATTTTGTGTTTTTTTTTTTGTAATAGAAGGTGCAGTTTTAATCCCCATGGAGACCCTTTTTTGTGGTTTTCTATAACATGGGTTGCAGTTTCGACCAGGCATCCACTGACTCCTGTATAATATAGAAACTCACATGCTCAATCCTCACAACACCTTTTTTTAATATTAGTAGTGGATCAATTGCTGTGGACACCCATTTTTATTTTTTTACTTTAGGCTATAGGTTAAATCCTTATGGGGAACCCTTTTTTTGGTGCTATGTTGAGGTCACCGATTGAATACCTATGGCCACCCACTGTGTGATTTCTGTAATAGGTCACAGGTTCAATCCCTGTGGATGCTCATTTTGTGTTTATTTTTCCACTTTTGAGGTCACATGTTCAATCCCATTTTGTATTTTTAGTAATAGTAGGTCCCTTGTTCAATCCTCATGACACCCATTGGCATTTTCTTTTCTCAAAGTAGGAGGTTGCATTACCAATTGCCATGGGTACACACTTTCTGCTCTTTTTGTCACTTTGATGTCACCTCCATTTTGTAACTTCGAGGTTACATGTTCAATGTTCCATTTTGCAGTAGGAGATCGCAAGTTTGTAATGTCCCTCTTATTGTCTTTTGAAAGTTTTCTGAATTTTTAATCCTTCTCTGATTTTAGAAAACAAACTGGGAATATAACTGCAATCTGAACTAATAAATTAATGCTGATCAAAATCTATAACTGACTGCAAATTACTCCATAATCCCTCACAAAGCTGGAAATGCTTATTAATTGCATAGCACATACAGATCTGATTCATACAGGTCCAACTACATCACATATAATGTTGTTTATAACTGATAACCCTAGCAGCAATGTAACACTTATAGGACTGACTCTATGGGTGAAGTAATTGATTACAATGTTACTATGTAAGGCTGGAAGCAATTTCAGTATTGACAGGTTAAGTTTAAAAATTCAACATCCAAAGCTACCACCCAAAATCAGAATTCATAGTAACCCTAGGAGGGCAAAATTAACTTCAAAACCCACTCAAAAATAACTCAATACAGCAGTTACAAGGCTGAAAATGAATTTTATAAAATTTTCACTCACAATAAGAGCTTGTACGACCAGGAACAAATGTATGATCTGGACTAGGCAGAAGTACGGTCGGCTGAAAGCTATTTATTGCTGTACGGCAGTTCCCATCTTGCTTCAGATCTGATCACTGCCAACTAAGAGCCTTCACCATGCGAATTTCTGAGTCTCTTGAATATTTGTCCTTCAAATTGTACGGCTTTTGAGTGCTGGGTGGTGCAGCAGTTCCCATTGGAGCATGATCTGACCTGTGCTGCTGATTTCCCCTTCCTTGGATATGATGTTGGTTCTTTGTCACTATGTGTTGCCTTGTGGAAGGTGAATTTCTGCCTTAACTCCTGTTTAAAAACCCTAATTGCCAATTCTGCCGTGTAAACCAGTGATGATTGATGATGGATTTGTAACACAAACTGGTCACTACCCTTTGTTGTTGATGGGTGGTGTCCTCCTCCTTATGGTCCTTGGATGAATGTTGTCTGGTCTGCTCTAATGGTTTTTTAACTCCTGTTTAAAAACCATAATTGCCAATTCTGCCGTGTAAACCAGTGATGATTGATGATGGATTTGTAACCCAAACTGATCACTACCCTTTGTTGTTGATGGGTGGTGTCCTCCTCCTTATGGTGCTTGGATGAATGTTGTCTGATCTGCTCTAAAACCCTGGAATGCAGCGAGGGAATAACCCTCCAATTCAACAATGGTGCTCCAAGTGTTTGCTTGCAAACCTTAGTCCTTCGACCTGAAATATTTTGAACAAAAAAGTTATATCAGTGACCTGCAATTTCCTGAGTGGAAATTGCCAAGAAGAGGGTAGGCTTTTTGTCCTAACCTCTGGAAATGCTGTCAAGGGGTTTCATCCTTGCAGGCGTGAAATCTTGAACTCAAACGTCGATTATGAATATGGAAAATCGGATGATCAAAATGAACAATTGAAGTTTGTAATTTTACCTTCCTTGATTAAGACTGATGGGCCCTATTTTGGGGCCAAAATTTGAAATTGCTTTTATTTTTAATTTTTTTAATTTTTATATTTATATTTTATTTATTTATTATATTATAACTAGTGTTGAAAAACACTTTCTATTTTAATAATAATAATTTTATTAAGTTGCGGTTAAGTTAGGAATTATCGGGCCCAACTTCAATAATATTATTAATTTATTCTAACCTGAAAAGGGGACATGACAAAGTTCAACTCCGGCAACATCCATTGATTCTTGAATGTTTTCCTGGCTTTAAGTGACATATTTTTTTTTCTTTGCAACACCATACTGTGTAGCCGCTTCTGTTTCATTTGTTTTTATTGCCTTTCTTGTTTTTTCACCCTGTTGCTTATGATTGACAAGTCAGTGGTGTCTTTGTAGCTTCATGTTTATCTTTGATCTACATGCCACAACCAGCCTGGAAGCTTCATGTTTATCTTTGCAACTTGAGAGTACATGTCAAGAATAAGTGATGTAAATTTAAGTAGATTGCTATCATATATTATTGTTAGCAATTAGGCATTGTCTTGAATGGGATCGAGGAAGTCTATTTTCTTGTATTACCTGCATGGCGCAAGGTTGTTTTTAGTCTTGTGTTTGAATTAGTTGTAAACTTTGCATAGAAATCTTTATGTTTTCAATGTTACTTATTAGCTTTGTTAACATTGCAAATTTTTTCCGATCCTTTGCTTGACAGAATTTGGTATTTTTACAGATAAAGCATGTGCAACAGGCTAATATACAGTTGGATAGTGATTTAGGCTCCATCTCCATTGAGTCTGGTTTGAGCAATAATGAGGACAACATGCAACAGCGCTTGCATGAAATTGTAAGACAAAGAGAGCAGTTACAACGCATGGAGATAGATCTTAGAGCACAGTTTATTGCTCGGGCAGATGTGATTCGTATCCAAACTGAATTTGATGAGCAGACAAAACAACATGCTAGCATTGTTGCTAGTCTCCAGGTAGGCATAAATTATCCTTGTACTATTTTATGTGGCTTGAGGTTTAATCACTTAAGGTTAACTCTCTCTTATTTTGTTTATGTCTATTTTGTGCTCTGTGTTTAGTTTGTGTATCATAACCTAGGGTCATATTTATGTTGAAGTCAAATCTCTGATCTGTTGCTATTATGAGAAGGGATTCTGTGAATGCTCTATATTCAATTCACTTGTAGGTGCTAGTTTCATGGTTTATCTTTCACACATATCCAATGTAATAACAATGGATATTTATTATGAAGATACTGGTTTTACTATTTCTCCTCCACTAATGATGATGGAGTAATTAAGGGTAGTCTTTATTTTGAGATGGACTGCCACTATAGATTTAGTTCCCTTTTAATAATAGATAGAGTAATTACAGAATGGCTTGTGATATTCACTTGTTGATTTTGGTTTGGTTGCTGTCTAGAATAATATTTATCGTAACATGTTCGTATATTTCATTAAAAAGAGGATGACTTTTCTTAAATTATATTGTTGCTTAATAGTGAGTCATTTAATTACATGAATTTAAAATTGTAGCATTAACTCACCCATGAAGCATAAAGACCAAATATGTAAAAAAAGAGTGAACATCAAGTCAGAAGCATGTCGTACAGACTTCTATTGAATTGCTTGCTATGTTACCCCAATTTTCAGGGATGGGGATGGCAGGGGACAAGGGGGACGAATTTCGGGGATGAGGACGGCGAGAAGGCCATTTTTTAGGGTACAACTATTAAAAAAAAGGAAAATTTTAAAAACATAGGACATTGCAAATATTCATATGATAACATTAATAAGGCATTCAACATATACATTATAGAATCTTAATATATAACAAATTAACAAAATTCAAATTGCTTTCATTATCAATGTGCATAGGTATTGTATAAAAATTACAACAGAATGCCCAAAGGCTGCAAGTTTCAACTACAAAATGACAAAAACATAGAAAATATGCTGCTGGCCCTAATCAACATCTACTAACATTTCATCAAAATTGAAGTCTTAAGTCTAGGTCAATGCCACTATGAGGGATTGCCTCATCCGACAAAGTGACAAGGCACTATGCACAACTTCTCCAATCATTGAGAGGTAAGCCTATTCCTCTTGATTGACTATATGAAGTTGAAAGTAGGGTCGATGGGGGCACCTTGTCATCAGAGTTTGGGGGCAATGCCCCTCACGGGGTTTGGGGGCAATGCCCCTCGCGTGCTCCCTGTTGCAATATAGGGTGGGGTTGAGGGGCGGAGCCCCCACCACCAAGCCCAAATTAAAGCCTTCGAGATCACACATCTCTTTAGTTTTTAATTAATTTTGTGTTTTAAAAAAAAGAAAATTGAGAGTTTTGATTGTTAGGCCATAGGGGATGGCTAGCCATCCTCGGGATGTTTTGGAATGACCCATGGCCGTCCATGGCCGTCCCCTGTTGTCTACATAGAGGAAATGTTTTCGGAGGTGGGAAAAGAAGGGGATGGGGTGCGGACGAAACATCCCGTGTTGGGGATGGCCTGGGTAACATAGATTGCTTGCAAATGTCATTTTGTTTGAAGGCCGAGTCCATTTTAATGTAGGCTAGGCTTGCAACTTTTGAATCATCAGTGTCACTGTTAGCTTGGATTATGTTCTAATTTGACCTCATAAGGGTAGTTAATGTAAACTTAACATATGCATCACAAAAGTACAATCATGAGTGCCCCCCATAAGAGAGAGCAGATGGAGACTATGAATCCCCTCCAAGAAGCAGCTCGTGTACCGATGAAGAGTGCTTGAAGACATAATTCAATCCATTTCATGCAAACAACATTTCTTCCTTTGGGAAGAACTAGATCCAGTGGTGAATGTAGAAGCCATTCCCACATCTTGGATGAATAGGGAATCCATATTGAAAAGTGTGCTTTTGAATGCAACTCAAGTGACTTCATGCTGGGAAAAGATGTCTTCCCCAAAATAGAAATTGTTTGCCAAATCAAAGGAGTAGATCCAGGAGAGGGCATGATTTGAACTGCATCTAGAAACATAGAAGATGGTGGTGATGCAAATCCACTTGAGATGGCATCAAACAAGAGAGATAAACCCTCAAATGTGTCCTCCAAATCAGCAATGTGAGACTCCACAAACAAGGATGATATTTGCAAGATAAGAGTCCCAATGTGGCGAATCTGAAAGATTGTGATTGACCTGCTGCGAAGAGTCACTAGAAGCCATGAATGTAACAAAACTGGACTCAGATGTAGCAGTAGGAGATGAAGAAGATGTGATCTCAACAGGAGGAAAAGAGGGAGCAGGAGAAGTATCTGTGTCATTTGAACAATCAAGACTTGCAACATATTCAAGCTCCTCTAAAGTATCATCATCAAAGGGTATATTATCTGCATCATCAAGGGGAATGAGACAATCCATAGCATGATCATCTAGGAATGGAGAAATATCAAGATCTCCATACAACTCCCAAATTTTGGTCCAAAGTGTGCGTGGGCACTCAAGGTTCGAAATAGCACACTACCAACATCAACACTGGAACAAACCAATCCTACACGATGATCAATATTGTTACCTCAAATTGATTTCTTTTGAGGTATATCTGGTTCAGGTATGAGCCATAAGGCAAGAGATTCAACCATATGAGATTAACCACATAATTATTCTTTTTGTCAAGACTCATAATTATCCTTTGTTAGATTAACCACATAGGGATGAGTAGAAAAACCCATGATACCTCCTCAAATGATTAAATCAGAGATCAAAACATCCAATACAAATTAATGCTGATTAATGAAGCCCATCAAAATAGATAGAACTTCTCCACGAACCAGAATGTCCAAAATATATCAAACAAAAGTCATAAAACTGACAAACTGAATAAAAGATATGTAGAGCTGAAACTGAAAAAAGTACAAGTGTGGCTGTGTAGAGCTCGTCGATACCTTTCCAACACCTATTTGTTTGTGAAAAACGAAGATTTTGGGCAAAAGAAATGAGCTTGGAAGTTGAAAAAGATGCCTAGACTTCAAACAGCAATAACAATCACTAGCAAAAAAATCTGGTAAAAAGATCAACACCACTGGATAGTGCTTAGAATTAGCTTTCCAACGCCTATTTTTTTTTTGTGAAAATTTGATACCGTAAGCCCAAGATATTGCTGTTTCCGTAAAATTGCTCCTCTAGTCTATGTAAAATGAACTGCATAAGGCCCTAGTCACCCATTTGACAAGGGGTTGAGTTCTTGGGGCCGACGCTCAAACAAAGATTTTTTTAAGATTAAAAATTAATTAAATATTCAGTTCTACCTTTTATGCATGGAAATCGAGAAAACACGCAAATTGAGATGACTCAAATATTAAAATTAGCTTAGAAAAATATTGGCATGAAAATCGAGGTGGCCGTATGACTGTATGTATCTGTACGTTCGTACAAAATTTTGCCTGCACAAAAATTCAAACCCCCAAAAAAATGCCCAATTTTTTTCCTATGTCCAATTTCAGCGTTTGGACAGGTGATTTTACGGTTTTGACACCTTTTGAACACAATCACGAGGTCCGTTTCTCACCAGAAACTACTGATCACAGCCTCATGGCAAAAACCCTCTCAAATTTGAGAAGAAGGTGACAGATCCGGAGCTTTGGTACCATGTTAGATTCCCAAAATCATTTGTAGTATTTCTTCTACAAAGAGGATTGCTTAAAAAAGCAAAAGCTAGAAATGAGAGGCACAATATGCAACCAATACTTCATGTGCATTAAATTATTCACAAAGGAATAATACAAAGTTATACAATTGCATTTGTCAAAAATAGACAAAGCGGAAAAGCAGAAAGCAAATCTTATCTTAAATCTTATCTTATGTGATAAGATTGACAACTAATATAGGAAAATGTTTTCTTAATTAACTCCCTAATTAATGTATGCTAATGTGTAAATATTAATTTACACCAACAAAATGAATGCTTTATTTTATTAATGTCCGAACAAAATAGTGTGGTTTACTGTTCAAGATAATTAACCCCAATTAACGACATGGCACTAATTGAAAATTGTGTATGGTAACTTGACATGATTTTCCTCCTTTTCAAGAGCCATTTTTCCTTTTAACTGTGAAGTAGTTTTCATTGGGTTTGAAAAGTTATAATTATTGCACACGTACCAGCTAATACAGTAAAGACAGTCGTATTTTGTACCTCTGATGTGTGACAGGAGCAACTGTAATTTGTATAAATTTTTGCTACTGTTAAGATAAATCCCTATTTAAGATTTCATTATATTGGTTATAAAAAAGGGTTTATTAATTTTTCTCTTTTAATTTTATGTTTTTATTGAAAATTCTAGTGTGCATGTTGATCTCGTATGTCTTTCTGATGTAAAATATGAGTAACAGAAATATGAATCATTAACAGGAGCAACTAGAACAAAGGGGCCATCATATGCATGATTTGGAGCAACAGTTAGAAGAAAGACAGAGACAACTTCATGTGAATCAGATAGAAACCAATGAAGCAGTGAGTCAGGTCCATCACATTTCATTTTTTTAGCTCATGTTTCTTACCATTATCTGATTTACTAAACAATAACATGCATTCAATATTCTTCTTTGTTTTGTGTTTTCTAGGTATGGGCTAAAGATGGTCTTCTTAGAGAGCAGAATAATGAGCTAGCCACTTTACGGTATGGATGTATAAATGAATCTGCTTATGTTAGAGATATTTAGTGTTGTCATATGCACTTCATTGTGTAAATTTGGGTGATCAAATGTATTCTGAAATCTTTCCAGATATAGTTCACAGGCTTGATATCTATGTGGTGCAAAGTGATGCAAACATTTATAAAACATTGATGCTAAGTGATAAGTAACATTTTCAACCATCATAACATTTCTATGTTATCAACTTTAAATCATCATGACTGGACTCATCTTTTTTTGAACTTCAGAAGGGAATGTGAGACTGCACTGTCTGAGCAGAAAGCAACAGCTACACAGTTGGAATCTGAGAGAACACAACATCTTACAGAGTTACAGGATTTGAAGGAACAGCTTCATGAAAAGGAAAGAGAAATCCATGAAATGGAGGAGCAGGTAATGCACATAAGTGTTTTTGACTGGGCTTCTTTTCTACCAATCTGTTTTTAGTATTCTTTAATTCATAAGCATGGCAACATACTAGTAGACAGATTTTGACATGTGCATCACAATAATTCAGAATTAAGAGTGGTCTGAATTAAGGAAAGTATAAGAAAATGGGTAGTTCCATAAACATTCTTACAGAATAGATAAGATGAAATTACAAACACCACCTGTATAGAGGTTAAAATGTCTAAACAGACCTTGCTAAATGTTGGGACTTTCAATTAACTTAGAGAACTCAACATCTTGGTTCTCTATTTAACTGTTTTTAGTACTGCTTTAATTCATTAGCATAGCAATGTAGTAGTGTACAGGTTTTGGCACGAGCCTTACAATTATTCACTATTAAAAGTGGCCGAATTAAGGAAGTATAAGAACATGGTAGTTGTATAAACAATACCAGAATAAATACAATGAAAATAAAAAAATGTTACGTGTAGGGAGGTCAAAAAGTCTGAACAAACCTTGCTAAATGTTTGAACTTCCAATTACATGGCATCTCCCAAAATCTGGAACTGAAATTTCGTGTCCTTGTGCTTTTTAGAACATTCAACAGCCCTAGAGAAACTACGGTCTTCTTTACATGGAACCATCAAAATGATGAGTGGGCAGTGGCTAATGCTCCCCCACCTACCCACGATGATACAACACCCATGTGACAGTGATGTAATGCTCATTCAGACTTAATATTGGCTGGATTAAGGAAGTATGAGAACAGGATAGTTGTCCGTACAACAGAGATTAACTAAAATTTAATTATAAACACCAATTTTAAATAGATCAAAATGTCAGAACAGACCTTGCTAAATGTTTGATATTCCAATTGAAGTCGAGCACAATAATAAGAGTGTGTGTAAGTAATAAAATGTAAATATCAAAAAGAAAACAAGATTAGCAATCCATAGTTCCTGAAAGAATAAGTCCAAATAGTACATAACCTACTAAACGTTTCATCAAATGTGAAAATTATGAATAAACAATAATAAAAGAACTAACTAAAGATATGTGAATAATAGTGATGAAGATGGGTGGTGGGAATAGCATTGGAAAGGCGAGGGGAGGCTGGCAGGAACCTTGGGGCAGGGGATGGGGGATCTTGCTTGTTGTTGAAGGGTGATGGATGGGTTTTGAGGAAGAACATGTTAAAATTCCAATCACGATATTTAATTTTCTAATGCTGAAATAACATTGAATTAAACACACAAATCATTGAAATTTGAACAGGGGAAACAATGAACAAAGACATAGACATTTTGCACCTTTCAATCTGCTTCACATTCCTTCAAAAGCTTAAAAGGCAACCTCTGCAACCAGTCCTTCAGTTGCATGGAAATATTACACTGCTCTGAGTTATTAATTTTCTATTTTGCCTCTATCTTTATACTATTCAGCTAAAAATCTAATCTTCCAATAAAGCAATCTTATCTCTCAGAAAGAAAGCAAAAGAAAACAACCTTATCTCATGTAGGAGATGACTTGGAAGATAAGTCTAAGTAATTAGTGCTTTCACATTTTATTAGACTTAATTAACTAAATAAAAGATTTTACTTTATAACTTAAGTGAATTACAAAATAGAAATAACTACTATCTGCATGTTCACACTGAACCTGCACAGAAGTCCTGAACTGAGCTAAAAAACTCAACAGAACAGTGAAATTTGCAACTAACTTAGTGAACAAACAAGATTGCAATCAACCAACCAAACAGAGAAGGTCACATGGAGACATGGATGAAGATGGATTTGAATACTGGTATGACAATTTCTTACTAAAACCTTGGAAATAATATGGTTGTGGTCTGGTACATGAGTGTGTGTGTGCATATTTAATTTAAATATAAAGATAAACCCACACAAGAAAACCTGATGAACTGAAAACTTTGTGAATCAGAAGAAAGCGCATTTGGTAGTTAATGAAATTAGCTGATGAAGAGATAGGAGTACTTACAAATAGGAATGATTTCATACAAACATTGAGGACCTTTCTCATTGTAAATGACCAAGTGCAATTATATTGTATCCACATATAGATCTATTCCAAGATGACAAGAAATTTGGGTTCTGTAATTTTATGTGGTAACATATGTCCATATCTCTTCATGAAAATGGACCCAAGGACAAATTTAGAGACGGCAAAATGTGGTAGCTGAAGCAATCTCCTCTGTTAAAGAATTTTATGCCATATGTTATTATATGATCACCTTCACTTGAACAAATACACTGAAGTCAAATGATGCTGCCAGGCTTCTAAAAGGAAGAAATGAATTTTGCTGATAATTTCAACTTCAATTTCTCATGGCGGAGCATCAATATCCCCATCAACATTCCAATTCCTCTTATCCATCAAAATTTTCAGCTTTTGATTGTGCAAGCCTTACATAATCATTAAAAAATAAGATGTGAAAGTCTTTTTATGTTTTTAAATGTCCCGTCACTTTTTTTGTGCTCAAATCATTCCATTCTGTTATCGGAAATCCCAGAAATCAACTCAAGAGGCTGAACCTACAACCCATAAGTGGCATTAACATTTCAACCGTCATTGGTGGTAGATTTTTAAGTAAACTGCTCTAATTTACAGTGCGAACTTCTTTGTTTATTCTTGATTTTTTTTTTGATTATTATCACAGTCCATCTGTATTACTCTCTTGTATAAGAGCATGCCAACTAGAATGAATGTTTGTTGAAATTTGTTTTATCTTGTTTTCCAACCTTTGATTCTTATACAAAATATGCTTTCTATATATTTTATATTTTGCAGCGAAGGACTGCACAAGAAATGCTCTTATACAAGGATGACCAGTTACGAGAAACTCAGACATGGCTGGGCCGCTTACAGGAGATGGATGCTATTCATGTAAACAATACACATAATTTGCAAGTAGAGCTGAGAGATCGTATTGATCAGTTCAACCAATTATGGTTAAATTGCCAAAGACAGGTTGGTTCAGAAATGATTTAGTGGATATTTTTTGATGCAATGCTCGATGAGCAAGGAACTCTTGAAAGTAATAATGGCAGGAGGCAGTCTTAAAAGATTTCATATCTGTTATAATCAACTGAAATTAATTATGGTTTAGTTTTATTTAATTGTGAGTTGTACTTGAGCTTTTTTTAGTTCATAGATATAGGATAGAACTAATAAGAGGGTCAATTTTGCTGATAGCTTCTACTATTGGTTTTTTGCTATGTGCATAGCTGGCAGATCAAGAGAGATACTATTTACAATCCATTCAGCATCTACAAATTGAGCTAGCTGAGGCAAGAGAACAAAGTCAAATTTCCAAGGATAATGCCAGTCTGAATCAGACTGATTCAAAAGAAAAGAAGCCACCATATTCAGAAAACAAAGGGGGTAGTCAATATAATGTAAATGGGGATGCAGCTTCAAAGGCAACCAAAAATGGAAGTACACTGGTGCTGAATAACCAAGCTAAGGCTGGGATGATACCAAATGGCAATGTAGATGGAGCTACACCTCTTATTCTGGTCCGTGATCTGCCTGCTAAGGTAAGCTTTAGGAAGATTTTAATGGTAACAATAAAATGAAAATTTGTATTTTAATATCTTATGTCCAATCAGATAGTAGAATCTGACAGTGTTTGTGCCAGAGTTTTCTCCGTGACTTTAGATAACATACTATCCTGACACAGATCACTTGATTTCCACTCCATAAAATTTAAAATTAGGTTTTAACCTCTAAAAGTGCATGGTTTCACACAACTAGCGAGTATTTAAATGTGAAAGCACTATGGATGTATTGCAAATGCCTTTCGTAATTAGCTAACCCAAACAATAGAATGGAAAATGTCTCTATAATTGTGAGATGTGCTGCATTTTAGAAGATTTCACATGGCTTTTTAGTTTCTAATGCTAACCTGTACAACACCTCATAGAACAACTTTGACAATGATATCTTCAAATTAGGAAATGAGTAGCAAATCTAGATTCAGCCGGTTGAATTAATGCTTATTAAGAGAGCCCTGCTGATGATATTTGTTCAAAGGAAGATGCTTAGAAACTACATCTTGCTTCATCAGAGTCCTCTTAAGAGAGTGATATTTTATTATTAGTTCAAATAGTTCAGCAGTTGCACCACTTGTATTCCAAGAAACTCATTCATGAGTGTTATGATTGAAAGAAAGAAAAAGAAAGAAAGAATTTATGTTAAATGAGTGTTATGATTGAAAGAAAAAAAAAGAAAGAAAGAATTTATGTTAATGTCCATGGATGACCAAAAGTAGGTCAAGGGACTTGAGAACAACAATATACAATAGAGAGTTCTTGGAAGAGAAACCTAGAAAGGTCCCACCAAGGGGAAGAACAAAGCTAAAAATTACAAAACAATAGCGGACCACCAAAACAAGTGGTAAGAAAATAGGTACAAATAGCCAAGAAAGGGGAACAAGAACCCCAAAGAGTAAAGAGCAGCTGTAGAGGAAAATTGAAGAGCTTCAAGTATCATTGTCTGGACTAGAAATGGCGAAATTGCTATTGCCATCGTTGATCACTATGAAGGGACCAATACAAGATTTGATAATGCTCATCAGGGAGTACTATGGGCCATGAGGGGTACTCCCACTAGGATCACACCTATCATCCAAGGCCAAAGTAACCCCTGTAGTAGTAAAAAAGATCGTAATATGCATCTGTCTCTGTGATTGGGGAGGTGGCCAAAGAGGAGTAGATCTATGTCAACGAGAAGAAGCTAGGCCATGCTGTCGAGAAGAAATAGGATGTTGAGGTAGAAACTATGAGAGACATCGTCTCACAGGTCTATCTGTGTCTTTGAGAGAAGTAGCAGTATCTAAAGGCCATTTAAGGCTCCAAGTCTCTTAAATGTGCTGAAAGGAGGAGGTGATCAACTTGGGCACTCCGGAATCTTGAGAAACCACATTTAAGGATCTATGCCAAAGGGTGATGGCCTTTGGAAGATAAAGAGCTAAACACTGTTGGTCTAAATATCTAAAGAAAGCAGAGAGATTGTTGCATGAGCCTTGGTAGAGACAATAATATCTCCCTCAAATCTCATAATAAATGGGGCATTTGAAAATGAAATGCTCCTCGGTCTGAACTTCCAAGAGGGCGCAACGATGATAGTGTTAGGGTTCAGGCAGATCAGAGCAATAAACACTAAGAATTATATGTAGATTAAATAACCCAAATATAACAATGAAGAATAATGCAAAAGAGATCAACACAGAAATTTAATGTGGTTCACCCAATATGGTCTACATCCACAGAAACTTAGCCATCCAATGATTTTATTATTCAGTGCAAAACAAATTACAATCTCGCGAATTCCATATCCGCAACATACATCCCAACTACTTATAACAAGCTTTTTGGAATCTTCTAGAATTAGGGTTTTACAATGTCGCTTTTCTTTTGTCGGTTAACAAAAATTAACAACTGACTCCGAACGTGCAAAAAAGAGGGATTACATGCCTAGCTGCACACCAAACAATCTCCCATTTGGAGATTGATCTTGGACGACATTGTTGCACTTGCAGCTCCCATTGGATTATAGGCTAGGCTGGTTTTCTTATATCCACCATTATCACTCGTGAAGGCCAACGGAAACTGATGAGGAAATCAGTTTCTCTCGTGTAACTGCCTTTGTGAACATATCTGTAGGATTCTTACGTGTGTGAATTTTCTCCAGCTTCAACTGTCCATCCTCCAAAATTGATTGGATGAAGTGGTATATGAGCTGTATGTGCTTAGTTTTTGAATGCAGAGCTGAATTCTTAGCAAGATGAATGGCACTTTGGCTATCAGTGTACAAAGGGCTATCTTCTTGTCATTTCCCCAATTCCTCCAGAAAATGTTGTAACCAAATCATCTCCTTGCTAGCTTTCGTAGCAGCAACATACTTAGCTTCAGTGGTTGAAAGTGCAACAACCTTTTGCAGCCTTGAAATCCAACTAACTGCAGTACCTCCTGCAGTAAAAACATACCTTGTAGTACTCCTCCTGCTATCAATATCACCTGCCAAATCAGAGTCAACATATCCTTTTAGAGCAAAATTTGTTCCTCCAAAACATAGTTTCTTTGAAGTAGTACCTCTCAGATATCGGAGAATCTATTTTACTGCATTCCAATGTTCCATTCCCAGATTGCTCATATACCTGCTCACAACTCCCATTGCATGTGCAATATTTAGCCTTGTGCATACCATTGCATACATCAAGCTGCCAATTGCTGATGCATATGGTATCTTAGACATTTTGTCTTCCTCTTGTGTCTTTGGACACGTCTCCTTAGTCAACATAAAATGACTAGGCAAAGGTGTACTAACTACTTTTGCATTTTGCATGTTAAACCTTTTCAACACTTTCTTTACATACTCACTTTGAGACAAATAATTTTCTGTTTGTTCTGTCCCGTGTGATCCTCATACCAAGGATTTGTTTTGTTGCACCCAAATCCTTCTTTGCAAATGAATTTGCTAATTTCTACTTAAGTTCATTAATATGTTGTATGTTAGACTAGGCAACAAGCATGTCATCAACATAAAGCAACAGGATAATATAGTTACCATTACCCATTTTCTTAAAATAAACACAATAATTAGAATAACATCTTTTGTAATCTTGTTCAGCCATAAAACTATTAAATTTCAAATACCATTGTCGAGGTGCTTGCTTCAGGCCATACAAACTCTTCTTTAACCTGCACCCAAATTCCTCCTTACCCTTGACCTCATATCCCTGTGGTTGCTGCATGCATATTTCCATATCCAAACCCCCATGGAGAAATGTTGTTTTCACATCTAGCTGTTCAAGATGCAAGTCTTCCGCAACCACAAGACTTAGAATAGTTCTAATAGAAGTCATCTTTACAATCTGAGAAAATATTTCATCAAAATCTATACCTTTTTTCTGTGCAAAACCTTTTACCATGAGTCTGGCCTTATATCTTTTCTTGCCTCCATCTTTTTCCTTCAACCTGTAAACCCATTTATTTGGCAATGTTTTTTTACTTGCAGGCAATTTGACCAATCCCAAGTTTGATTCTAGAGCAAGGAATTCATTTCCTCTTTCATGCCTAGCTCCCACTGTTTTTTGGTATCTACCTGCATTGCTTCTTCATAACCTTCAGGTTCACCAGAATTAGTTAATAATATAGAATATAATGATGGAGAAAATCTTTTTGGTGGTCTAGTTATCCTCGTAGAACGTCCAACACTTGCAGCAGTGTCCAACACTTGCAGCAGTCTGTGGGATAACTACTTGTTGCTGAGCATTAGGTACCACTGGTATTTTATTTTCTCGAATCTCATCCAGTACCACATATTCCTTTTTGGCCTATTCATGCTTCTTTTCTTGCCGCTGATCCTTATACATAACCTTCTCATTGAATATAACATCCCTGTTCCTAATGATTTTATGATTTTCATAATCCCATAACCGATAACCAAATTCATCTACTCCATATCCAATGAAGGTACATTTTTTAGACTTAGCCTCAAGCTTGGTTCTATTTTCAATATCAACATGGACAAAAGCTTCCCAACCAAAGGTTTTTAGAAATAAATAGTTTACCTTTCTACCCGTCCATGAGCAGTCGTGTGGAGCGAGTTTGGCAGCAGTTGAACCATATGACATGCTGAACAAAGGTCAAACCTTGCATCTTTTTTTCTTTTTCGTTTTCCAGTTTGCTTCCTTCTGAATAACCTTTTGTAGACTGCTTCTTGAATCTTCTTTCTTCTGCAGATTTTCTGTATTAGTGCTACTTTTCTTTGTGTCGCTCTTTTCCCTTTATTTACCAATCACAACAAGTGGTGAAGGAATAAAATGCAACAACCAAAAATTTAAAATATATTTGCAGCCCCTATATGCACAAGGAAAATCAGGCTATGGTACCAATCTGATTTGTAAGTAGGGTGGTTATTGCATAGCTTGTTTTCATTAATATGAATATGTCATTCATTATGTTGTTGCTCATTAGTTCTAACTTCATAGTTAAAATAAAGCAATATGGAGGACTGAAACCACTAGAGATAGAGACATTCTTGTTATCCAAAACAATTGCATCTTAGTTGTAAGCATGAGTTTTCCACAGTCCATGACAGTAAGTGAAAGTGCTTATGGATTCAACTGTGTATGTTCTTATTTTGACATTTCGGATCATACACAATGATAACTCTCCTCTTCCTGATGATGGATCATTGTGTATGATCCGAAACGTCGAAGCAAAAACATACACAGTTGAATCCAGAAGCACTTTCACTTGCATCTTAGTTGTTAGAACTTGTAGCATTTTGGCATAAACAAGTAATTTGAAAAACAACAAACACAAGCACAAGATAACATAACATAATTTGAGAAACCCAATCTGGTAAGAACTCCAGCAGTAAGAACCCATTGTAAAACATCAGTTTTTACAAGCTTTCTTTCTTCAAAGGTTTTCCAAAGACACCTCTCTATAGGATTTTTATTACTTTTTGAGAAGCCAAGACATGCATGCTCTACATATGTGTTAGATGGTGTGATATGTTTTCTTTAAACTTTTGTTTGGTAATTTTGTTTGGCCTTATAAAGCATGCTGATTTTAATAAAGCATCATAAAATTGTTCTAAAAGGTGGAGCATGCTGCTGGACTACCTGTTTCGCCATCTCCAGTTTTTGGCATGGGTGCTGTTCTTCCGTCTGATCCAATGGGAATGATGCACCCATTTGGAGTGCATCAGCAAAGTGTTCCACAGAGTTTACAACCCCCTGCTGCCCAGGTTCCTCCACCTCCATTTGGACAATTTCAATCTGCATCTGCTACTGTAACTCGCCAAGAAGTTCTGACTCCACAACATCAACAGGTATGCTTGTTGTTATTTTTGAAAATTTCAGCTCTTAAGATTAATAATTATGCTGAGAGGTGTAACTACAGTGGCAGCAAATGGATTGTAATGGTGTGAGTGTGTTGACAGAAACTCCTTTGCTGCTGACATATTGAGTGGGTGGCCCACAAACTGAAAATTATTTAAAAGGAAAACTATTTATAAAATGTAAATACAAAATACTAATTACCCTTTAAAATTAAAATTAATATTATTATCTATAATTAATATATTCTTATAGCTATTAAAATATTTAAATTATATCTTCTACATTATGTGCTGTGTATAATATAATACCATGTTACCAGTTTGTCTCTGCAACTTTGCGTGTTCAGGTACGACCTGTTTCTGATTCGGATCCTGGTCGGGTGCGGGCAGGGGTATGGCCAGGGTTGCGATTTCACTTGTGGGTCCATACCGGATGAACCCGGGAGAACCCTTGTGGAATTGGAAGGCATTTGACCGATTGAACAACGAATTTGTGCATTTTTTTATTAATATTTTTCATTTTTTCAATGTTTGTATTTTGTAGTAGTTTTTGGATTCAACCCATTTAGTTGAGTGAGGAGAAGATGAGATATAGGTATGCTTATCTAAAAATATTATATTTGTGTAGCATTGAAAGAAGCGGGGCTATGAGTTTAGAACAGTGCCATTGTTCTTGCCTTTGGCGTGGCTTTGAGTTTTTGGTAAAGGTTGTGCTGCCTCCAATAGTAGCATACAAGCTCTTCAATGCAAAAATAAATAAAAAAAGCGTTGTATATTTATATATATTTATTTTCTAGTAGGCTATGGCATGAGTAAATAAATAAATATGGCATGAGTAGTATTTTTATTTTATATTTTACATATCAAGGTTGCATGGAGACTGGTACTGGTACCGGTACGTTTGTTTTCGAAAAATAGGAGACGGGGGTACTTGGAGACACCATTTTAAAAAAAATATAATTTAATAATTTTTTAATATGCTAACATTAAAACTGAAAATATCATGACATTGAACTTTCAAAACAAGAGAACTAGTAAAGTTTAAGTTTATAGCTTACTTGCAACAATTTAATATAGCTTACTGTTTATATGTTACTTATATGCTTATAGCTTATTTGTAACAATTTAATATAGCTTAATGTATATATATTACTGTAGACACTAGTATTGAGGTTTGAAGTTCGTAGGAGTAAGAATCCACTGAGCTTGTGAGAAAACAACGGAAAAAATTAAAGGTAGAAAAAGAAAAAAAATGGAGATACCTTTTTATTGACGCAGGGTACTTGGAGACGAGTGGGAGACTCGACTAGAAGTCCCCTGCAAAGGGAGATGTACCCAATCAAGTCTCCAAGATGGGAGACATGTACCAGTCTCCGAGACGGGTACCAGGGGGTCAGAGACGGGTCTCTGTGCAACCTTGATATATTTATATATATATATAAAGCGTTGTATATTTATATATATTTATTTTCTAGTAGGCTATGGCATGAGTAGTATTTTTATTTTAGATTTTACTAATATATATATATATTTTACTAATATATATTATATTATTATATGCCATTGTTCTTGCTCGCATAATATTTATATATATTAATTTTTATTTTACTAATATATGTGTAAATAAATAAATATATATAAATATTATATTTATGGAAAAATATTTTATACGTATTATTCTTATATGCTTTTGTATGGATGAACCCAAAATGAACCCAACCCCAGATTTTTTTGATCGAACCCGCAAACTTGAACCCGAACTAGTACTAGAATTCTGTGACATAGATATAATAAAATAATTAATAATTATATAAATAAAAATAATCTATATAAATTAATAATTAATTTAATTATCTAATTAGTATATTATACTAGTTAATATTAATAGTAAATTAATAATTATTAGATATTAAAATATAGATATATTTTTTGGTAGTAAACTTGGGTTAGGCATTGAGGAGCCACACAAATTGAGCATTGAAGCCAACTTATTTAAATATAGACGAATTTGACTTTGATCTCTCAAAATCCATCTTGATTTTATCAACTGAAATCAAGGTTTCTGGATATTACACCCCCAACTCCCCTGGTATGTGTACTAGCGTATTTGGTATGTCTTAGATACAATTTGAGTACTGTGCCAGCCCGTATCCAGAATGAGACCAAACTTGGAGCTATGTTGGATACTATGGATTCGTCAACATTTTTTATAATAAAAATTCTAAACCCTAAAATGTTAAAGGAAAATCCTATTTTTCATGAATCAAGTCACAAACAAAGGTAACCTTCGATTCATTTTTTCGTTCTCATTTATTTTGATTTTCTTTTTTGCAGCTATGAGCAGTTATCACTTGTTTGTTATTGGCAAGGGAAGAGCAGAAAAGTCAACCACTACGGGCTGTGGTTCTCAAACATGAAGGTATGTCATGGGCTATGGTTATCGAAAAGGAGGAACGAGGTAGGCGAAGCCAATCTTGTAACTAATCTCTGCTTCAATGGATAGAGTAAAACAACAATGACTCGGCACCATCAATCTCTCTTTGTAGATCAGGTGAACATCACTTGCGATTCTATGAAGCTTGGCACTTGGAAAACATGTGCACTTGACTCGATTTTGTAAGCATCTACACTCGCCTATTAATAATGGAGGACACAACCTTCATCCTCATCTCAATCCCACTTCCCAACGTCCTTATTCCACCGACTTGTCAACTTTGTCTTCTGCACTATGTTTGACGGATTCCTGTGACTTGCTTTAAGCTTCAAGCGATAACGTTAAGGTTGTTTAAAGTTATATATATATATGTTGGAGTTACTCGGGTTTTTAACTTGGTCTGAGCCCAGAGAGACCCTTATGGGGGATCTCTTCCCATGGCTTTATCGTCGAGACCACTATTGTGGGGTCTTAGTCCCCAAGGCATTATCGCCAAGTTCAAACCTGTGAGCTCGTCGGCCCACAACCTACAAGCACGATAGCCCAACGAAGGCACATATCCTACGAACACGTCAACCTAGCGAAGGCACAAGGCCTGTGAGCTCTTTGGTCCAATGGGGGTTTGAACCTTGGTGGCCGCCACAACAACCATGCGACTTGACCATCGAACCATGCCCTTATCAGCATAAATATTAATATTAATATTTATAACTTTATTAGTATTATTATTAACTTGTAAGTCTAAGTTTATTTGCAACTTTATTAATATAATTTTATCAATACGTAATTTATAATTTTTTTAATACTTATGTGATAAGTTTGTTATTTATTAAGTTTATTATCAATTATTATTAATATTAATTTTATTTGTATTTAGTAGTTAAATTTAATGTTTAATATTTCATATTAGTAAAATTCTATTATTTAGGTATAAAATAATATTATATTTTAATATAATAAATTATTTTTAATTTGTAATATATATACACATTGTATCCAGCCATATCCATATTAAGAGTCTTGAAAAATAGCGGTTTATGTATTAGATACCGTATCCATGTCCATGCAACTTTGACTAAAATAATTGAGCACCCTTTGAAGCCCTGTTATCTCATTTTAACATAGGATTTCAAGATTATCTTGCTTCCACCACTGCCATTTTTAGTTGGAAAAGCCTTTCTCTTCTTTCTTTCTATTGTGATACACTCATTGGGATTAGTGACATGGGCTTTATGAGCTGAGGTTGCTTGAAGAGAGCGAGTCATGTTGATTGTAGGAGAAGGAACTAACATCTTTGTTGGTGAATTAGACACCTTACTTGTACGATAGTTTGAAGAGTAGGAGCACTAGGAGAATCAGAAGATTGGAAAGAAGCTCTACTAGCATGATCCGTAAGGGAATCTCATTCAGCAGATTTAGAAGAGGAACTATTTGTGGAGGCCTCAGAGAGAGCATCCTCATCACCACCAATCACCTAGTGTGGATGTTCAACCCACCTCACCAAGACTTATGACACTTTGCTGCTAAATGGGCTATAGCAAAACATTATCTCCATCTGAAGGCAATACATTCATATTCAATCTATTGTTTCCAAAGCTTGCCTCCATCTTTTAAATATGTTTCTTCTGGCAATTTCTTAGATAAATCGAGCCCAACAAAAAATCCATCGTAGGTAAAATGTGTGTACATCTTCTCAAGTAACGAAACGAAAATTAGCTTTCCAAGTATATTGCCAATGGAGGAAAGACACTCCATCGACCAACAATGTAGAGGTAAGTTTGGGACCCTCACCCACATTGGAGGATTAGGAAAGGATTCAAATAGGATTAAAATTAGGAACCCATGGCTTCATACCCAAATAAGCTTTGTCTGAGAACCAAGGGCCACTTTTGATTGCAACTTTCTCCATCAAAATCAAATTTATAGACAACCAAGGCCTTCCAATGTTGAGACAACCACTTGTGAAGCTTAACTAGACTAGGCAGGAAATTTGAAATTTATAGATTAATGCAACTTGTTGAAGCCACTCCACTCTCTAATCCACCACATCCCCAAAATCCATAGTCGGAGTTTGTTCCTCAGTGAGCACATTATTAGATTTGAATGATTTTGGATTTAATTGTGTAATACTTTTTTTTTCCCATCAACATTTCGGATCACACTCCATGATCCATCATTAGAATGTAGAGAGCACATTGTTGCCATAAGATTTAGGAATAGAGGATTTGTCATAGCTAGAGGCAAGGTTCCCCATATATATATAAATAAATTATTATTTAATTAATTATAAACTAGCATAGATATCTTAAATACATCTTTCTAAAAAGACAACAAGAGACATCAATCTAGAGGCACCTATCTAACCTATGTAAAAGATTCAATAAATGTGCCTAATATTTAAATTAAATCTTTTACGTTATGTCATGTGTAATATTATAGAATAATTAATAATTATATAAATAAAAATAATCTATATATAAATTAATATTAAATTTATATATTAATTAATTAATATTTATAATCAATGAATAATAATAATTATATATTATTATATATTAATTAATAATATTAGTGTAATTATTATATTGCCATCTGATATATTTAAATTAATAAATTATTATTTAATTAATTATAAACTAGCATAGATATGAATATCTTAAATACATTTATCTAAAAGATGCTGAGAGATATCAATCTGGAGACATCTATCTAACCTATGTAAAAGATTCAATAAAGGTGCCTCAGTAGTGACATCTCTTGGCATCTTTAAATGCATGTTTAAATCATCCACGAGGCTGGTACTTGAATTGGAACATTGTGTTTAACAGTTGACCCTGTGTCTTTCAGCCAATTCATCAAACCCATAATTACATACATCAAAATCAGCCTTCACAAGTCCAGAGATTTCCACCAAGACAACAATCACATCCTAATTATCAAGTGAATATGAAATCTCAAGTGCTGCATTCTAAGCATCAAGATCTGCAGACACATTCTCAGCATGAACAGATAGGGGGTGATATGGTGGATATGCAGAAAGAGCAGCAGGTTAGTATGTGACTCATTAGTCATTTGGGATTGCTTTTAAATTGTTCTACAGTTAAAGCTGGCTTTCAGCATTTTATGGCTTTTAATATTTTTTCTGTGATTATAGATATATAATATATGTGATCATCACAGGCACAGAAACCAAAGGAAGAAAATCAAGAACAAAATTTGTCTTCTATTATTCAGCAGGAATATAGTGAACATCACCACCAACCACAGGAAGGTTCAGGACTACAGCAACTGGATCAAGCTTGTCAGCAGGACCCACAGGTAAAAAGGCTGTTGGAAATTTCAGATACAGATACTTTTATGTAGCTGTATATATTTGGAATAGAAGTTAACTCTGAAGGCTGTTTTGGATTAGGCAATACCAATTCATTCATCCTTTCAACCTTTGGAGCAGAGTAGAAGATTGGAACAACAGCAGTTGCCATCATTTTCACAACATCAGATCAAGCAATCAAAAACAGAGTTGGGAACTCAAGACATGGAATATGAATCACAGCATGTTACACATTCACACAATAAATCCATGAATGTGGAGCAATTGGGTCCAATTTCTCGAGCACCTGTTTCTGCATCTCCAAGTCCCACTTTTGGAGGTTCTAGTCATTTTCATCAAAGTGTATCTGATTGTAAACCTCACTCAGAAACTGGTGATATACAAAGTTCTCCAGTACAATCACCACAGAAATCTTTAACATTGGATGGATATGGCAAGGTGTCTGACCCAGCTATTTTAGATGAGAGGTCATTGTTGGGATGCTTTGTTCGGGCCATTCCTGCGGAGGCCAGTGCTCGTATCAAGATCAGTACAACTGTAAGTATTATTTTGATATTAGTAAGCATATTGGTCAAGTTTCATTTAATACATCTCAAATAAATATTGAATCCTTACAACTTTTCAATTGAATGTAATGCACACCAGGGTTGGTTACATGCATCTGAAACAGGGAGACATCTCTAAGACGGATGTATCCCTCAGATGCCTGGTGACATGCATGGTGAGTGAATTATTAAAGTCCCTGCATGCATCCATACAGGCTTGACCCCCCTTACCTGCTTATTTTTCATCAGAAATTATAACAACATCATCTCAATGCCTCTCCCACAACCATTACTGGCAATCATTCTTCTTGTAGTTTTTTGATGAGTGAAAAGCTTGAATGTCTGTACATGAATATCTTCCCTAGTTTGTTTGTTTGCAGAACGATCATAGGAAAGAGACTTGCATGTAGTGTGACACATAAATACGAAAATAATTAAGATGATACACAGAACTGCCAGTTTATGTCAGAGAGCTTTATTGAGAAGATAAGAATCCAACAGTCCATGGCTCATGGAAATATTTTTATGCCTCCAGAGTGTATTGTCTCTCTAAGGGGACAATCTTAATCTTTGATGTTATCTTCTAGGATGTGAGTGAGTCATAAGTTTGGTACAAGGTAATGTTGGTGATGTTATCAAATATTATGGGAGGAAAAATGCAATTCACATAGTTAAATTTTAAATAATTTATTGTTCTGTGATACATAGAACTTATATATGCACTGCACGTTCTCCACAAAACTGCAAACTTATGCTACTTCACAGGAATCTGCAGCTGTAGGCTGCATCAATGCCATTGGATCCTGGCAACTATGAATGTTTAATGTGTTCTCTTTTACAATAGATACATTCAATTAAAAATAATTTGAGACAACTGTAGAAATCTGTAATTGAGAATGTTTTACAATCTGGAACAGATGATATCTGAGATCTAAAAAATTGCAACATAGCTGAAAATCGGAAAACTGTTAGAAACAAAAATCTTAAACCTTTGAAAAATCTGAAATCTGTAACAACTGAAAATCTGAAAACCGTAGCTGCTGAACAAGCTGAACTGAGGTAGTTTTTCTGAAACGGGAAATGAAAGTAGAACTTGAAATTACTGGAAAATGTTCAGATGGTATGTAAAAGAAAGAACATTCATAAGAAGTTATGGGTGCCAGCTTAGGCCCAAATATCCAAAGCAGGGAGAACCTTGCCTTTGTCCCTAAACACATAACTGATGAGATGATGTTGCATTTCTGTGAACATTTTTCTTCTCTTATAGGCTTCCATCCTCTAGATGCTTAATTTTATGTGTTTTGTATTCTCTACATATACATAATAAATTATAAAACTGTTTTCCGAGTTTCTTGAATGGGGCACATCCAGGGACATCAAAAAAATTCTGGCATACTGGAGATGGTGGGGTATGGCTATTAAAAACTATATAAAATGATATTTGAAAACAAATATTAAATGACATCCTTAAGCCAACATTGGTCGACATTGTCACATTAATTATTAATGGTTACAAGTGGCAAAAAACTTAAAATTGAAATTGAAGTACCAATTATTTTTTTTTACCAGTGACCATCCATCTTCAACTATGAGTGTAATGGTGCAACTCAAATACTGAAAATCAAATTGTTAGAACAAAAATGCATAGCTGCATTGAGTAGCAAGCTCAATAATTGGATTCATTATCAGATGGAAAGCACTCAAATTGCTCCCCAGTGGTGGAACTACTAGACTCATTTAGCTCCTGCAATGGAACCCCAACCAATCTTAGTTGTCATCAACTTGTATTGCCTTGGATCCTTGGGTTCTACATATCTGTGCTGCTTGACTCTCCTTGTGCACGTTTGTCTTGCAATTAATTAGAGGCAAGGTACCATGTACAACAAGAAGCTGCTTCTATTTCCTAGAGGCACAGGATGGATAAAATTGTATATAGGTCAATCTCTCTCAATGACAGAGGAACTAGAAACCTGTGAAATGAGGCAAATGGCAAGTGTTTGTAGTACTGCTAGAGGCCCATATAGTAGCCACCAGTGTATTGATTTTTCCTTTGCCATTGTGATTCTTATCAGTCCTAGATGAAGTCTTGTAGCCTTCGAGTTTGACAAATTTTGCCCATCGATTTCTAATTATTGCAGCATCCTTCACAGTACACATTTTCAAATTTTTTTGAGGGTCTTAATAGAGCCCTTCTCCTTAACAATAGGAACAACTCACGGGCCTTTCCACAAACTATCTGGTAGTCATTGCATGTGTAAAGCGGTTTGCAGCTTCTCCTACCTCCACAAAATATTGGGCTGAATATGATGGTTGTGATAGAATGCCAAGGTGGGGTGATGATTCACTCTTTTTGTCTTGTCAAGCATGCTATCATTAGATCTCTCCAAGGGGTTTCCAAATTCCTCATATCTAATGGTGTTAAAAATAAAGGATAGATTGGATTAATGCATTTTGTATTTGACCAAAAAGAATCTTTGAACACCATATCCTCTGCCGTTTACTTGTGTCATAAGCATTAGTTGCAACTGCTCGAAACTCAAACATACTCTCCGTTAAAATGATATGAGATGGAAATTGGGTCTCGACTGGTTTGAGGAATTCCTTCCTCAAGGACTGAAAGAATGCCATGAGGAGTGATGGTTGCATTTGAAGATCTGCACTTTTTTGGTACTCACCACAACTTTGTTGACCCATTTAATTTTTTGATTTTCAATGTCCTTTAGTGCGTTGTTTGTTGAATGCACTTTATTGGTATCCAATAAAGCTTATAAGTAGCCTCAATCAACTTCTTGCTGCCATGCACACAAATGTTGCATCTGTAACATCAACTTACCTGCTGAAATTTGGTGCCATGTACTTTCTAGAACAATCAACAACCCTAAGGAGATAAAGGCCTTCTTTACATGTGACTATAAAATTGATGAGTATGCAGTGGCTATTGATTGTCCACCCATATATGGTGATAGAGAACCCATGTGACACCCATGTAACCCTCTTCTCCATTAACAAATCAACTATTAAATAGTTCTTTTTTGGATGGTGGTTCTCAAGTTGGTTGCACTAACAGGAACACATGGATTTACTTTGCATGCCTTAGAGAAAGCGTCATTGTAACATAAAGATTGAACAACATCAAATAGATTACTGTCCTTGTAATATTGAAAATTTGATACTGACTCCTAACTGACTTACTTGACTTATTTGCATCAAGATTCCTTGCAAACTGCCACAGTGGATTTGTTTTTGTAGAGTGGCTGTTTGCATATTTAGTCAACATCTTACATGGCAAATCAAAGACCAAAGCACTCTCCCAATTTAAATTTCGGTTTGAGTGCCCTCAATTCTCTCATTGCCCCACTTCTAGTGTCTAATTCTTCTAGCTTGTCATCCTCTTCACTCATCAAACTGACTTTGCCTTGGAAAATCAAAACAAAGCTGTCATCCTCTTTACTCATGAAACTCAGTTTGCCTTTGTCATGCCCCCTTCACCCCTCACAAACTAATTATATAATTCTTAATTCAAAAATAGTGTTTTTTAATAATAATAATAAATTGAATTTTTGGCACCAACTTTTGAGTCCTAAGGAACAATCTCAGATAGGTATGAATAATGGTTTGGTTTCATTTCAAAGGCATTAGTTTGCATTTTTCAAATATTGCTGTTTGCAAATTTCTTGGCCATCTGGGACAAAAACCCCACGAATGCGAGCTTAGGTGGGACGAAAACCCTACCTAGCATTGTGTTTGAGCTACTTTCATTTCATGAAGTAGGCGATTGGAATTAATTGAGTGTAAATCTCTTTCAGGACTGTGGCGGATTGTCATAGAGAGGAAGAATTGCCAAGCCGTGTTTAGAAAGACTAGTGATTTGTTCAACGAAGTGTGCGACTTTGGATGCCACTATTAACATTGCAAATCGTTGAAGTCAGGAGAATCGTGCCAGTACAGTTCTTGGACATTTGGGTGTTAAGGTATTCCATCATCGATGGCGCAAGATCTACAACATACTAGTAGATAAGGTGATTGAGGAAATCACATTTGGCTAGGCTTTGTCAAAAATGACTACTATCCATGGAGCCCCGTCACTAGTCATAGAGGAATTGCATTTGGGGTGTCTTCGACACGGGTTCCATTGCCATTAGCACTACACTCACATTAAGAAGGGCATATAACCATAATGCAGCCCCCAACGAAGTCCATGTTCATTCTTGCAATCATAGCGACCTCCTGAATGTTGTATGTTGTGAATTTAATTGTAAAACATTGAGTGATATACATTTTTAGGCCGCAAGCCCAATCTAGGGGGAGCAAATTTATAGACTGAATTTACCAGTTGAGGGTAGTAAACTGTTAAAGCTTCTACAAGTTGTGTTTGAGTTATTTCAATAATATTGGGTGTACCTCTTGTTGTTACAATCTACATTATTTCTGTGTGCTCCTATACTGGTTATATCAACATCACTAGCAGATTGCAACTTGAATTATTCCTATATGCACCTTATATTGTTGTTTAATTATGAAGAAGTGATATTTTTTTGTGAGGGTAAATCAACTGAAAGGCATAGTAATTGATAGGGATATTTTAGTGGTATTAGAGCCACTTTTATTGCCAGCCTGTGGGATTGTGTGATGCAGATTCATGCACAGGAGTGATAGGGAAATCAGGTATCAATGAAGATAGAAATGAAGAAAGAGGAAACCATGGGGGATAGAAATGAAGACAATATTCAGGAAATTAGCAACAGGGAAAACATGGAATTTCAGTCCTCTATGAGAGAGTCTATGTTAGAGATAGCTCGAATCTTAAGAGGGATGAATCAACAATGGAGTGTTGGTAGACTCAATAAGAATTTTGCAGAAGGAAGCAACTCAGCTAATGATAGGGTTTCAATTAATCCACCCACGAAGACATTTAGAGCCAAATTTTTACAAAGAGAAGAGGTAGATCCTTTGGAGGAAGAACAACTCATACCACCACGACACGAGGATGAATTAGCAAGGTATCATGCTGAATATAGTGCCCTAAACCCAACCATCCGTCATGACATGTCATTCATTGATTATTATGAGATGAAAACAAGAAATGGGCTTATGAGGAGAAGGTATGAAGAGCAGCCCCAAAGAGACATACAACAACGTTTGGGGAAGATCACTATACCCACATTTGATGGATCAGACAATTGTTCAGCTAGGTTATGGTTACAGAAGTTGGATACATATTTCTCATTGAATCCCCATGTTTGAAGAAGAGGCCATTAAGTTTGCTACCTTACACTTGTAGGGTGTAGCTTATGAATGGTGGTACCATGGCATGGTAACACAAGGGCATGGTTCCATTACTACCTTGAAGGAGTTCAGATAGAGATTGATAGAGAGGTTTGACAGGAAGGATCCAACGACTTACTTCAGAGAGTTAGCACAATTGAGATAGGAGGGATCGGTTGAGCGCTATGTAGCAGAGTTTTAGAGGCTTTTAGTGATGGTTCCAGATATGATGGAGAGGAGACTCAATGCTTTTTGTGGAAGGTCTAAATGATTCATTCAAGGGTTTGGTAAGGGCATTTGAGTCGAGATCTTTATAGGGGGCCATTAGGAGGGTGTTGAACTTGGAAGATTCCGTGGCTAAAAGTAAGTTCAACCCCAAGCCAACACCAATAAGGCGGCAAAAGAAACCTTTCCAACGGAATTTCCACTACCCAAGGCGTTGCCTCCAAAGCCAAGTAGGAATGAAGAGTCAAAGAACGAGCTCTGAAGGACAGGTGCATTTCATAGAGGTAATTTCAGATGATTATGATTTATAGACAAAAGAACTTGAGGCCGAGGTTGTGGTGGATGTGGAGGAACATGAGGAAGAAGGTTGTTCCTTGGGAGGCACACTTGCTACTCTTTCAGGAGCACCTAGGCATCATCCTTTTCAAGTCGGTGGAGTTTTGAAGTGTCATAAGGTGATGGCTTGATCGATAGTGGAGCTATCGACAATTTCATTGATGAGGGTTTGGTGACTAGGATGAAATTGAAGACATATGACTTTGAGGGATTCAATGTGATTGTGGTTGATGGATTTACTATTTCATGTACTCGAAGGATCTAGCAACTTGACATTACCTTGGGGAGACATAGAGCATGCGGTGATTTTTATGTGGTTGTCATAGGCGAGACATATGTGGTTTTGGGTGTGCAGTTGTTGGACTCACTCGGCGAGTTTACCCAAAACTATTAGACTATGGAGTTGAGATTCAAATCAGAGGATAAGAAGGTGGTTCTTTAGGATTTGTCTAAGGGAGCTTCGAGGGTTGTTACAACCAAGAGGATGGAGATAGCTTTCCGTAGGGGGCAAGTAGATTGGATGACACAACTTTTGATCATGAATGCGTTTTCACCCACGGGTGAAAAGTCTATTCATGTGGACATTCGGTCCATTATGGACAAGCATAGCATGGTTTTCAGTGATATACCTCTAGGGTTACCTCCAGATAGAGGGTTTTAGCATGTCATAGAGCTTGAGGAGGGATCTGAACTGGTCATACTACACCTTATTGTCATCCGAAAAGATACAAGGAAGAGATCGAGAAGGCGATTAAGGAATTGTTGAATATGGGACACATACGATTGAGTTCTAGCCCTTTTGCTTCATCAGTGGTGTTGTTTAAGAAGGATAGTACAATGAGGATGTGCATTATAGGGACTCAACAATAGACAATAAAAAACCGCTACTTAATTCCTAGTATTGATGAGTTGATAAATGAGCTTCATGGCACAGTGGATTTCTCCTAGATTGATTTGTGATCTGGGTGCCATCAGATAAGAATGCGAGAGGAGGATGTGCGTAAAACAACTTTCAACTGTCATTGTGGGTATTATGAGTTCCTCGTCATGCCATTTGGGTTGACTAATGCACCCGCCACATTTTAGTTGTGCATGAACTAGGTATTTGTTAAGCAATTGCGGAGATTTGTATTGGTTTTCTTTGATGACGTATTGATCTATAGCAAGACTTGGGAGGACCATTTGAGGTATATAGATGAGGTACTTGGCATTCTTGAGCAGTAGACACTTTTCGCCAAGGCATCCAAATGTGAGTTCAGGATGATTGAGAACTTATATTTGGGGCATAAGATTAGCACCCAAGGAGTTGGTGTGGATGAGGAGAAGATTAAGGCAACAATGGATTGGCCTCAACCTGGAACTATATCATAGTTGAGAGGGTTTGTGGGACTTTCAGTTATTATAGGAGATTTGTTCAAGGTTTCTCACAACTGGCTGCCCCATTGACCAACTTGATGAAGAAGGGAGCTTTCTCTTGGAGTGGTTCGGCGCAAGAGGCTTTTGACAAGCTCAAGGAGGTAATGTGCTCCTACCCCGTTTTAGCTATTCCAAAATTTTCATTTCCATTTGTTTTGGAGTGTGATGCCTCGGGAGGGGTATTGGAGCGATATTGATGCAAAACAAACACCCTATAGCATTTGAGAGTCAGAAACTCAAGGAGTCAGGGAGGAGTTTCTCTATTTACAACAAGGAGATGCTAGCCATCATGCATGTTTTGGCTAAGTTTAAGTAGTATTTGGTTTGTAGGAGATTTGTGGTGAAGATAGGTCATAACAACTTAAAGATCTTCAATCAGAAAGATTTGAATGATAGACAACGGAAATGGGTATGTTGCAAGCTTATGATTTTGATATCGAGTATGTTAAGGGGATGAATAATGTGGTGGTTGATGCATTATCTAGGAGGCCTTATTTTTGTTGCATGACTAACATTTCTGCTGATTGGAGAGCTTCTATATTAGTTGAGTATGCCAAGAATGCATTTGCTATTGACATTTTGAAAGGCGAGTTGCAAGATGACAAGTACAAAGTGGCTGAGGTGCTCATTCTCAATAAGGACCAAGTGTACCTTGCCCTAGGATCAAAGATGAAAGAGAAGATTTTGAGAGCATGTCATGACACTCCATTAGTTGGTCATCAAGGGTTCTATAAGACATATAGCTAGGTGAGAGCGGTTTTCTTGGAAGGGCTTCAAGGGGGATGTTTTGAAGTATGTTAGAGTGTTTGACTTGTTAACAAACAAGGTAGAATAGAATTTTCCAGCTTGATTGTTGCAGCCCCTACATATTCGAAATTAGAAATGGGAGAGCATTTCTATGGATTTCATCACCGACCTTCCTTGAGTATGGGGTAAGGATTGTATCTTTGTGGTGGTGGATAGGCTTACTAAGTATGCTCATTTTTATGCTATATCTTCCGATTATAGAGCTCCTTTGAGAGGTGTTTAAATTACATGGTCTGCCTAGAAACATTGTGAGTGACAGGGACATCAGGTTCATTAGTTTGTTTTAGCAAAAACTTTTTCGGTTGACAAGCATAGAGTTGACTCCAAGCACTAGCTATCACCCTCAAGCAGATGGATAAATTGAGATTGTGAACAAGTGGATAGAAGGGTATTTGAGGAATTATGTTACATGGTAGCAAACAATTGGATTAAGTGGCTACATCTTGGGGAATATTGCTACAATTCTATTCATTACATGTCTATAGGTATAACTCCTTTCAAAGCTCTCTAGTGATATGATGCCTTATCATTTGTGGATTTGATTCTTTTAGATAGCAGAGTCTTAGGAGCTAGAGGTTTAGTTCAGCATAGCATGGATATTTTGAATGCAGCAGGCCCAAAAGTCAACAAAAGATGTACGCCAATCGCCACTAATCGGAGAGGACTTTTGAGGTTGGGGGCTTGGTTTTTTTGAGGTTACAACCTTATAGGTAATCTTCCCTCAAGGGGAGTGGTGCAGAGAAGCTTAAGCCACGATATTATGGACCTTACAAAATTGCAAGGAAGGTAGGAGAGGTGACATATGAGTTGGAGCTACCAGCAAACAACAGATTTCACAAGGTTTTTCATGTATCTTGCCTTAAGAAGGTGCTGGGAGAACATGTTACCTCTTGATTAGAGCTGCCTCCACTTGATGACGAAAGAAAATTGATTTTGGACGCTGAAGCGATCATAGATATGAGAGAGAAGAAACTAAGGAATAAGATCATTATAGAATATTTGGTGAAGTGGAAAAATTTGCCTCTTGAGAATGCGTGCAACATGGGAGGGAGCAGAGATTTTTGATCATCCAAATCTGAAATTGCTTGAGGGCAAGCAATTTGGGGGCGTACTGTCATGTCCCCTTCACCCCTCACAAACTAATTATACATTTTTAATTTAAAAAGTGTTTTTTAAACACTAACAACAACAACAACAACAATAATAATTTGAATTTTTGGCGCTGACTTTTGAGTCCTTAGGACCAATCTCAAACAGGTATAAAGAATGGTATGGCTTCATTTCAAAGACCATTAATTTACATTTTTCAAATATTGCTGTATGCAAATTTCTTGGCCATCTGGGAGAAAACCCCCACAAATGTGAGCTGAGGTGGGACGAAAACACTACCTAGCATTGTGTTTGAGCTACTTTCATTTCAGGAAGTAGGCGATTGGAATTAATAGAGTGTAAATCTCTTTTAGGACTCTGGCAGATTGTCATATAGAGGAAGAATTGCCAAGCTGCGTTCAGAAAACCAGTGATTTGTTCAACGAAGTGTGCAACCCTGGATGCCACTATTAACAGTGGAAATCGTTGAGAATTAGGAGATTCGTGCCAGTACAGTTCTTGGGTGTTTGGGTGTTAAGGTATTCCATCATTGGTGGCACATGATCTACAACATACTAGCAGATAAGGCGATTGACGAAATTGCGTTTGGCTGGCCTTTGACAACATCGACTACCATCCTTGGAACCCCATCACGAGTCATAGAGGAATCACGTTTGGGATGTCTTCGACACGGGTTCCATTGCCATTAGCGCTACACTCACATTCGGAAGGCATATAACCAGAACATGGCCCCCCAGTGAAGTCCATGTTCATCCTTGCGATCATAGCGACCTCCTGAATGCTTTATGCTGTGAGTTTAATTGTAAAACATTGAATGCTATACATTTTGAGGTCGCAGGCCCAATCCAGGGGGCAAATTTGTAGATTGAATTTACCAGTCGGGTAGTAAACTGTTTAAACTTCTACAAGCTGTGTTTGAGTTATTTCAATAATATTGGGTGTACCTCCTGTCGTTACAATCTATATTATTTTTGTGTGCTCCTATACTGGTTATATCAACATCACTAGCAGATTGCAACTTGAATTATTCCTGTATGCACCTTATATTGTTGTTTAACTGTGAAGAAGTGATAATTTTCTGTGAGCGTAAATCAACTGAAAGGCATAGTAATTGATAGGGATATTTCTGCCCTGGAAAATCAAAACAAAACAAAACAAAACTCAAACCTTAATTTACAGAATGTATATTCATGTATACTAATAAGTCATTATTAGTACAAAATACAAATGAAAAAGAAAGGTGATTTTCAGTTTATTTAAAGTGCAAAAAGAACCAAAGCAAAACAAATTGTTGTGATAAATTTGATTTTAACACATTGGATACATGATTAAATCATTGTTCTCTGGTTCAGTGTGCTGAAAAAAATTAGATTTACAACATCATTTGTTAATTTATAGTTGTAAAACAAAAGAAAATGTGTAATGAATGCATTTGGCAATTTGCTGTTGCATTAACTAATAACAAGAAAGTCAAAAGACGTACTTGCAAAATATGTTGACCTCCTGCCTGTGAATTCATCATCTTTCTTTATATCTTTTCCCCTCTCTTTCTATTTGTGCAAAATGAGGTGGATTTAGGACTTGGGTAGGTTGCATTATGGAGGAGTGCCTTGGTTGCCCCCTGCCCTCCCCTATATATATAGTTATATAAAAAAGATAGATTGGGGACCCGGTAGATAGTGACTCCCCAGGGCATTGCAGATATCTGAGGTGCCATGCTAGGCTTGGGGACGTGACCCTGTAGTATGCTGCATGGTACAAATGGCTGTAGAACACGTACAATGTGGCAATCTTATACCTCTTTCCACATCTGCAGTTGCATTATAAATAGTTAGTATTAGAGCCTAGTGATTCCAGCCTCTAGGTTTGGCCAGGCCATCGTTTACTTTTTTTAGATCTAAAGGCCATCGTTTACTTTTTCTAGATCTAAAACCTATATGCTTCTTGCAATGAAGGCCCTAGATATAATCTTCCTACTTCATATCCTTTAATAGATCTACTTTCTTCAACAACCTTAAGGTTGTACTTTTCTTGCCATTGGTATTCTTCATTGGATTTGCACCAGAACAATTTGCTATATAGTATTTTCTCTCTGTGGAATGGCCTTTTCTGTTGCTTTCTTTGTTGTTGTAGTACCACTGAGAAACTCCAAGAGCTACAAAGTGCTCTCGATGACTTTTTGCTGCTACATTAGGAGTCAAGTGGATGACAAAGGAATCTTCATATGAATTAACCATCATTAGTTCTGTTGAATAGATCTTTGAGAATCAAGCCAAAAATTGAATCATGTTCAAACAGATATTGCAAAATCAACCACAGGCAAACATGGTACCACAAATTACATTTCATCTAGAAGCAAAAGTTAAGATCTATAAGATAAATGGCAACTCTGATGATGTGAATCATACTTCAAGGTTCACTCTAAGATCACTGATGCAAACAAGATTGTGGCAAAAGACACACATATGGAAGGAACCACACTATATTGGTGGTAGAATCATTAGAAATGCTTTGTATCACAGACAATGAAGATAATTTGACCATCTAATTGGACACTTCCAAATTTGTGAATTGTTAGTACGACAGCTTTAGCTCAAGCAACTTCCAAGGTCAATCAATTCCTTGAATTGTTAAACAAGGTAGAGGTCAAGCAAGAAGTTATATATATGACAGATGCACTTAAGATCAATTCCAAGGGTAACATCATCCTCACAGGAAATGTAGTACTTGTTTCACCATTTCTCACTGATAAGAAAATTCTCACAAGGGCATTTCTTTCTTTTACTTTTTACTGTTAACAAAGAAATAGCTATATTTGAAGTGGATTCTTGAAACATGTCTATTAAATAAAAGTACTTATTGAAAACAAACATTGATCTATTTTTTTCTTTCTAATTTTGTTTCCAACACTAGTATGTTTTCTCCACAAACCTTCTGACTTCAAGACTCTTCCCAATCCTAGTGGCAGGTCAAGGGTTCGTGCCAACCATTTTCAGCTATTGGCAAAGGATGTAAGAGCTGATGAATAACCCCATAGGAGCCAATGATCACCCGCAACCAAAACAACATTCCACATGATAGAAACAATGAAAATGCTATGAAGCCAAAGAATTGATTAGATTCACACAAAATGGTACATTGATACAATGAGGAAACCCTCGCTATAAAGACAAGGACGAAACCCTAAGACAAACTAAGATCATGACAAGTGTCTTAATCCTATGACATGAGACAAAAATAATAAGTGACCTAAGTAAGCTTAAGTATGCAAGTGTGAATAGGATCTAATATGAAACTAGTTAGGTAATACACCTTGTGACAAACTAAGATCATGACAAGTGTCTTAATCCTATGATATGAGACAAATAATAAGTGACCTAAGTAAGCTTAAGTATGCAAGTGTGAATAGGATCTAATATGAAACTAGTTAGGTAATACACCTTGTTCATACCAACACCCACCCGTAAGTGCCACTTAGGGAGAATTGCAAAGATGCAGTGGATGGATCTTGGCTACGAGGACATGTTAGGTAATCAGTGGATGGATCTTGGCTACGAGGACATGTTAGGTAATCATGTACAAAGAAATCTCTCACAAACAGAGCAAAGGAGAAAAACCCGTAGGAATAAAATCCCTCTCCAAAAGAGAGAAAACATGCATAATAGACATGTACAAGTGAAAGAAGGAAGGACGACTCAATAGGACCCCCAAGGACTACTTATGTCACCAATATATAATCAATGACCCCCCCATAGGAGAGAAAAAGAGACACTACGTAGTCCCCCCACAATGTATAATCATCTGTAGATCATGGATTATGATGTTGTCTTTGAACTTTGTTCAAGTGTTGCCATGTTGGTAAGAAAGGATGCCACAATCAAATTAGGTACAAGCCCAACAAATGAAGAAGGTGACAAGCCAGGACCAAGTGGAAATTGATGAAGAACAAGATCCAAAGATGAAGATGATAGTGGGACAACAACTATGATGGGGCTATCAACAAAGAGGAGATGAATGTCCTCAAGTGTGTGCCAAATTTGCAAGACGGGACTCGCAAAACAAACTTGCATTATTTGTTAAGTGCTCATCCCAATGAACGAAATCTGGAAGATTGATGTACTTGTTGCAAAGAATCATCTGATGCAACAAGTGATGGAGATGTGATCTTAATGTATGTCATCCAACTATACTGGCTATCCCATGATGATGTGTCCACACAAGATGTCTGAATATGAACGCTTGGAGATGAATTTGCCACTGTTGGAATGCAAGAGTCCTCAGCGTCAAGATATTGACTTTTAGATGAAGCCTTTGAATTTGGATTAGGAGCATTCGGAGAAGGAGCATTGGGAGAAGCTTGTCATCACAATGATCAAGACTTGGCAAATTAATATCCCCTTTGAATCATTATTATATGGTAGGTTATCATAATCAACAAGGGGTACAAGATAGTCCATAACACGATCATCTCAGAATGTAGATAGATGTCGGTCTCCATAGATCTCCCAAATTTTGGTCCAAATTGTGTTTGACACTCAGTCTTGGAGATGATATCAAAGATCTCCCAAAAAGTGTCACCATCAATAGTAGAACCAATCAATCCAAGGACATGATCATTCCTATAATCCCATGCTTGCTTCCGATATGGAGTACCTGGATCAGGGTAAGGTCCATAGAGATGGGGCAAGATATGAAACCACTTGAGATGTTTTAGGATGTCATCTTGCCAAGACTTATAGTCACCCTTATGTTAGGGTGATTACAAAAGGATGAATTGCAAAACTGCTAGTTAGAGATCAAAACATGTGAAATTGGAACCCTCGCAGCATAAAAAATGGCTCCATATGTTGCAAAATATCCAAAGTATTAATCAAAATAGAAAAAAATGACTTCAAATTGAAATAACAGGTACTTGGGGCAAAATTTGAAAAAACCAAGCAGATGGTTGCGTAGTGCTTGAAACTAGCTTTCCAATGCCCATAAGAACACGAAAATCCAATATTGTGGCAAAAAGTTGTGGCTCTCTGAAAAAAAACACATCTTTTTTAGGGCTAAGAAAAGCTGTTGATGCTGTTTGGGCAACAAACACCTGCGAAGTAGGGGCTAGGCAACACAAAGGGTGTGGTGGAGGTTTTGCCCACTTGCAGGTGGCACAACTAGTGGAGTGATGAATGTCGCCGTTGGGCTTTAAGCCCCTTGTGGGCTGGCCACGACTGGGAGGTAAAGCTTTGATGTGAACAATGGCTTGAATTAGCCTCGATTGATGTCAACCTTGCGATGCTTGTGCCCACTGTACCTATAGTCAAATTTTTATGTTCTTAAAAGAATTAAAAAAACTTGCATGATGTACCCAATGACGCCAACTGATTTTGACTTCAATTTCTGATGCACTACGTGAAGATCGAGGATGCTGGCAGTATTTTAATGGCAGTCATACAGATCCATACGACTATACGAACTGGTACAACTGCGGCCTAGTCAACCTTTTTGTCGCCAAACGCTATCATGCCTTATATGGATTTGTAGGTTTTTGGGCCATTTAAATTCAACCTTGAGGTTTGTTTGGCACTAGGATGCATTGCATGAAAGCTCTTGGCTGAAACTCTCCAAAAAGAGGGAAGGGAATTGTAGATATGAAAGCTTTGATACTATGTAAGAGTTGATGAATAACCCCATAGGAGCAAAGGATCACCTGCAACCAAAACAACCTTGTACACAAGAGAGAAGCAATGGAAATTCTATGAAGCCAAAGAATTTGATTAGATACAGAATGGTATATTGATACAATGATGAAACCCTAAGACAAACTAAGAGCATGACAAATGTCTTAATTCTATGACTGGAGACACAAATAATAAGTGACCTAAGTAAGCTTAAGTATGCAAGTATGAACTAATATGAAACTAGTTAGGTAATAACAAGCAACTCAACTATCCTGAGCATGCCCATTACACTAAAGAATGCATAATACTGAAGAAAGCTAGGCTATGTTCATTTAGATGCTACATTTTGATTCTTAAAGCACACCAAAATTCACACCACATTCGAATGTCCTTTGGCATTCTAGTTTTAAGGGGTTCTATTAGTCCATCATGATTTATTTATTGTAAGCTTTATATTTTATGAATTTGGATAATTTCAGTTTATCACATTTATTCTTTAGTGAACAAGTGAGGAGGAGTAATTATAAATTTAGAATCTCATGTGTTCAAATTTATATCTCACAAGATTTAAAAGAATAGACATGTTGCCCTAAAAGTACTTTAGAAAAGGTGGGGTTCAACAATAGGATAAATTACATAAATTTAGATAGCAATGGAGATACATTAGTTAATAGCAATTGTTGTAGCCATATTTGGTGCCATTGCTTAAGATGGTTGAGCACTAATTGAAGAGGGTTGTACTAGTGAAATTTGAAATTGGGGTTAAGCGCAGCTACAAATGGCCTACTACAACAATGATGTATTGGACAAATGGTTGGAGTTATCTAGCTTTTAGGGTCCTGGTTGCGGCTTTATTGCATCATCTTGCTTTGGCAAATGGTTCAACTATAAGTTGCCATAGAGTTGGTTGTTATGGACCTTGTTGGGACCGCCCTAAAATGCAAAATTTTCCAAGTCTGGTGCCCTCTTTGTTGCCTTGGCTTTACTTTGCCCATCATTGATAAACAATCAAGGAATTCCTTCAGTAGCCCCCCTTGGTCAAATTTATGCTTGGTGTTGTGCTTTGCCTCCCATCATGTCTTGGTCATGTGACTAAATGTCAAAATTCCAAAAACATCTCGAGTATAAGGGCATTTGGATCAATTCTTGGCCTTGAGCAGGTTTTCGAGATTTCCCTTATCTTGGTACCTTTTCCTTAGGTTCCCCATTCCTCGATCCCTAAATGCTCGCATTGCCCTGCACATCAGAGTTTTGGGCTTTTGCGTGTTGGCATCCCTTTTCTTTATCGGCATCCTTCTCATCCTTTCTTGGTGCCTCCTTGCTTCATCTTTCTAACATCGGCAAGCTCTCGGGCCTTTGCTTACTTGTCTCATTCCTCGATTCTCGAGTTCCCCGTGGTATACAATTATCTTGATGTCTAATCTCTGACACCTCTCTACTCATCTAGCATCAGTTTTTTAGGACTTCACTTCCCCCTTTGTAGTCAATACCTAAGAACTTGTTGTCTCGAAACTTCGAGCCTTGATCCCCACTACATTGCGGGTCCTCAGAGATTTCCTTGTCTTACCTGAAGGTGGATCATATTGCACACTCATGACCCTCTTGTCTCGACAAGCTCACCATTCTTCTCTTTCTCCTGCATTGCAGTATCGGGTATCATGTATCCCCGGTCCTTGACAGGGTTCTAAATCTTCTTCATCCAATTGTATCTCTTGCATCGGGTATTTCAAAGTCCCTATCCCTGTTGCCCTGTCGACTCTTTCTCCCTGGGCATGCAGACTTTCCTTTCCCTCTTTGCACTTCCTCTCACGGTACTTGGTATCCTATTTTCCCAACTTCTGTCCCTCGTCATACCTTCCTCTCTTGGACCTTTGGGGTTTCTAATACTTGCTTATCTTTGCTTCTCCTTTCTCCATCTCAAGTACCCCTTAGTATGCAAATTCTTGAACCCCTGACTTTGGGGCTCTGGAGCATTTTTTACCTACTTGCTTCTTTCAAGCATGCATTTCAGCGGACCCCTACTATTAGAATGCATAGTTCCACCTATTTCCCTTACACCTAGGATGCAGTTAATGCTCGAATTGACTTATGGAGTTGTACCACCCATACCCTACCAAAACTCCATTGGACTCCTCAAAGGCACAAAGGCCTTGTGAAGATGACAAAGATGAGTAAGGGCAATTTGAACACCATAAATGAAAACCCTAGCATCCGCTAACCTATAATCGGGAACATGGCTACAACTCCGAGGGCAAGAAGATGTTTTGCTGCTCCAGGTCATGCAACGTTGGATTCAAGGAAGATTTTACTGCAGATGGACATGCTGGTGCATTGAATGCTTTGATTGCCAAGGAAACCCTATGATACCTGAAATCTTGCCTAGGCAACCAAAGTGCATTGTAACTAAATGATATAAATACATGTTTGTAAGATGTTATAAAGGTTGGTCATTGAGCCAATTCCTTGGCTGTATCGTGTCATTGAGCTTTTGTAATGGTCTTAACTTTATTTCATGTGGGTTATTGCAACATTGTGATGGATTATTAAGCATGTTCAGTTGCATGAAGTGTTATTAATGATTTGTATGTACGTACACATCTGGTTCCATTTATGCTCTATAAGTGTATCATCTTTTTCCTTGGTGATTGTGACTTTGTAGCCCAATGGAGTAGGCACGTCTGGTTGGTGAAAGACCAAACATCTTTCAATTTTAATCTCTCCATTCTCAATAGTTTAGGGTCCTACATGCTTTCATGATTCAGTATTCCAGTAGAAGGATTCTTCTAAGTGAGCACACACTGGTAAGATTGTTAGAGAATCATGTCATGCATGCCTACACCTTGCACTTGTGTATGAAGTGTTAAGTGGAGTCACACGTGGGGATATAATACTGTTGTCATTTTTAGGTGCATAGGCAAGAATGTAGTTATCAGCATAATAAGAGATTTTATGAGTAGCTTGTTAGTTTGTGGCCTAGTGACAAATCTTGGGGCCAAGTGTACATTGGATATAGCTGCTGTTCGTTTAGTCCTGTTTATCTTACTCTGTTTGATGTCTTGTTAAGGTTACCTCTAGGAAATACCCCCCCGGGTTTGGCTGAGCCCACAGTGAAGGTGAGACTACCCACTCTTAGAAATTGGCCTTTAATCAACTACACTTTGTTGATGAGCCTTTGTCCTATCCTATTGAAGACACATCCCTAGCCTCGAAGATAGGATAATGCTCTAGGATTGTGGAGCTGCAACTTTGGGACCCAACAGACCGCTGACACAATTAACATGATTGTGCACAGACCAGTTCCATATATTCCATATCTGCATCTCATGGAAAATGATGAAATGAAGAACCTTACCCTTTCATAAATAGTTTAACATGATTATGCACAGGCCAGTTTAATAGCTCCATCTTCTTGTATGTCTTCTCAAATAATTAAATGAAGACCATTCTTATTTACCACGAAGAGAGCTTAATACGAAGATATTTGAAAATTTACTAAAAAATAGGTTTGGAGTGTTCGACTGGTTTTGTCCATCCAGAAAATTTGCTTTGGATTGGGTCTGGACTCTGGACCAGATCCTGCAATCTGGTAACTATGCATTGCTCTATAATTCATGCATGTGTTTTTTATGCCTTTAAAGATGGATTTTATTAATTCTTGTTATGTATGTATTGGTGACTTTCAGATGAATGCTAATTCTTTTTGTGTGGTACATTCAGCTTCCACAGTTTATGAGAATAAATTGTTGTCTAATATACATTCTCTTTTAGGTAAGTGCACATGAAAAAATCTTTGATTTTAAAAAAATTTATCTGTTTGCAGTTACCAAACAGACTGGGAAAAATGCTTGCTCCTCTTCACTGGCATGATTACAAGAAACAGTATGGACGACTGGATGAATTTGTAGCTTCTCATCCCGAAGTAAGTTTTATCTATTTAGTTGTTCTTTACAGTTACCTTCTGCAGATTAAATCCCGTGTTCTTACTGTAAGATTGTAATGTTTGCATGTGGTTTCAGTTGTTTATCATTGAGGGAGACTTTATTCATCTACGGGAGGGAGCCCATGCTACAATTTCTGCAACTACTGCTGTAGCAAAAGTTGCGGCTGCAGCTGCAGCTGCAGCATCTCCTTTTGGAACAGCAAGAATGCCAACTATAGCAGTAACTCCTGTAGCACAGTCTCAGATGCATCGTTTAAGAAAGGGCATATTTATTAATTCGAAGGATGCAAAAGGCTCTTCCTTAGATCCATCATCTATGGTGCAAATGGTTTCCAACTCTTCCAATCAGTATACGCATCTGCATGGAGGGATGTTGAAACAAAGTCAAAGTTTGGCATCAAGGACCTCCGTAGTTAATGGCAGCATTGGTCAGAATCCTGAGGTAAATCATGGAGGTACAGAAAATTTGTCTGCCAATTCCAAAGAAGATGTTCCTAAGGCAGATGGTTTATCCATAAACACTAGGCTCGATGGATTGGCTATAAACTCAAATACTGCATCTGCGGTAAACTTTGACAAGGCAGTTACAAATGGTTATAAAAATACAGGGTCAAGTAATGGGAGAATTGGAGTGCCCTTTGGAAGGCAAGGAAGGTGCATGATATTTACTTTTAGAATAATGTGGAAAAGTCTAATATTTGTTTTCTTCTTGTAATTCTTTAAATTTGCATTGTACTTCATAAAAATGACACAAACTTTTATTTTGATTTATCAGATTTCCAGGATCTGGGTCCTACATCAAGCAAGAATTTGTTAACAGACCTCAGACACAAGAGAGTCGTATTACTAGAATCGATCCTACTACTGCCCCAATCAGGTAAGATCCTTTCAATTATCAGTGCAACAATTTTAATATCAGTTGACATATTAAGATTTGACATTAGGAACTTAAATTCATACTGTTCATAAGTTACCTTCATTTGTGTGTTTTCTTTCAGGTGATATAGGGTGGATGTGTTACATAAGTTGAAAGTTACAGTTCAGCCTCTTAAAAATTTATTCTGCAGCAAGTGGAGTTTGTGGGCATTTGATTGGGCCTATGGGCTTTTTATTTTTGTTGGCCCTTAAATCATCTTGAGGCCAATAAATATTGCTCAGAAAGAGTTGCTGAAATGATTTTGTTATGTTGGGGAAGCCCCCTACAAATTGTTTGCTGGGCAGATATGTTTGAGCAAGCTGTCCATGCTGCAATAAGAACTATTTGGCTTTTGGAATCTTATGATCAATTGCATTGGTGCTTTTGCAGTGTTAGTTTGCTTTTTTGTTTTGCCAATTCAAGATTGGGTTTCATTTCACAATCTATGGGAAGAATTCTCTCTTCATGCATTTCCTTTTTGAACTAGAATTAATCTGAATTCCAATGTACAGATTCTATTAGCATGTACCTGTCCATTTTCTTTTGAAGGTGAAAATAATCTAAAACTATGGTTGTGATGGCACTTACAAAGGCTCAAAGAATTTGAATGGTAGGGAGGGATGTCTTTGCATGTTGATTTTGTATGTAGCTTTGGGCCAGTGGCTGTTTCAGGGTTCCTTTCTAAAACATGTAGAATGTAGATTAAAGAACTTGTCAATGAATTTATGGCTAACACTGTAACATTCTAATCTGAATATATAGTTTCCTTGTGCATGAAGACTAAGAATTCATAATGACAATGTTTCATTTTATTTACAAGCATGAAACACTGGACTTCTATGGCTCTACCCCGCAAAGTCAATATTTACCATTGGCATTAATGCTAAAATTTATTACTAGATGAGGTCGGGAATATAGTTAGACATCTCTGGCAAATGTTTCACAAATGCACAGAAAATTTTCAGAGAGCTTGTAGCGCTTGGAACAAAGAGCTCTTTTCATGACATTATGCCTTTAAACTCAGATTACTTGTGTCTACTGCTAGGCATGTTCATAGCGTCTTTTAGGTCTATTGCCAAGATTTTAAATAGGAGGGATTCTACAGTCTTACATGGTGTCAAGGTTTATTTGCTCCAATGGAACTAAGTGAAGCTATGTGCATATGTTTAGATAGCCATTTTCTTTGGCGTAATTTACACATTGCATATTGCAAATGTTGTGACTTGCCTCTTCAAGCCATATACACCATGAGTACAATTACACGCTTCTTGACTTGGAGATTCAAAGCCTACATAATATTGTAGATATGGTGGGATTTTCAACAAATTTGGGAATTGGTTCAAACAGCTAACCTCCTAATAACTTGAATAAACTTCTTGTTTTAGATGGAAAATTAGTTTTCTTATTGGTTTTAGAAAAGTAGCATGTGTCACATTAATTCCATTTATGCCATAGCTTGATCTAAAAATGTCCTCAAAATGTTAGAGGTTTCATTAGAGATTATACAAATTCTTAATTCTGTATTGGGCTACATGTGTAACTATCTCATCTGTTACAAATGAAATTCTATTGTTCAGGCATTATTGTGTAGTGAAACTCAATAGAGGCAGCTTGTCGACAGATGGATTTGATTCGTCTTATTTTTTATTTATTGATGTACAGTTTCTTTTTCATTCTGACAATACTTACAAGGAGGGAAGAATATTATTGCATCTTGTTAGTATTTCAATCCTGTGCAGTCTTAATAAACATTATTTTGTGCAGCCTGAATAAACATTATTTTTCATGCATTTTTATATTGAATTAAATTTGACTGGGCAAAACTTTAATACAACAGAAATGTTTCTATTATAAATAGAAGTGGAAAATTATTCACCTAATGAATTGGAGTGGACAAGGCCCATGATTAAACATATAGCGTCACTGTATTGTGTGTTACTTAATGAGCATCCAAAGAACATATGATCTTTAAATTCAGTCACTGAATTCCTTATTTTAATTGTTAAGATTAGCTTAGAGATCAGTTTATTTATATCAAACTAGTGCCGCTTTGCATGGTTGTGAGGATTGCCCTCTTTTATCAATGGTTGTAATCACAGTGTAGCAATTGTCGGACTGCATGCTTATGTGCAGGAGTGAAATAGTATCCAAGTCAACTTGGTATCAATGTCACAATAAAATAGCTCTCGTCATGTAGAGAGTGAAATCTAGTCCATGTCAATTTACAGATTGAAATAGAGTCCAAGTCAATTTGTTACAATGTTTGTACAAGTTGTAAGAACTTAAATATATTGGCAAGGTTTTTACTTTGGGTTTTGACCGTATGAGGGAGCTTGTCTCATCAAAGCCGCAAATTCATATGATTTCTTGCGCCTTTTATTTAAGGAGAGGTTTGGTGATGACCCTCGTTTATAGAGTGATACTAAAATCACATTTTTGAAGCAAAATCAAGATTAGTAGGGTTATTTTCAGTGTGTTATATTCATATGAATCGAATTAAATGCTCTTCTGGGATCAATTGCATGGTTTTATGGACTTCTGAGATTTCAGGTCACACATTTGGACCAATCAGCAGGGAAAGATCAAATCCAACATTTGAGTAGAAAAAGGAACTAGTAACCACATATATAGGAGAGCCGTGAAAATTGTGGAGAATGTTGGATATTCAAATATGGGTTAGCAAGACGAGATAAAGTAAAGGGTACTGAACTTTTATCAATTTAAAGAAGGTCCAGACTTTTTACTAACGACTTTCAACATAGAAGTTTAACCAATTACTAAAGTAGGTAGATTTTTTTGAGAGGGGGTAAAAAAATTGGATTTTTTTTTTTATTAGTAACCCCTTAAGGAAACGATACCACCGAATGAAACTAGTACGACAAATTGAGTGAGAAATAGCCTTAATTAGTTGTTTTGAGGTTGAGTCTATGCAATCGTCTGGTACAGTATTTAGTCAATTCGAAAATCTGTTAAATTTTTTTGTTAATGTTTTGAATTCTACGGCTTCATTAATCTGTCTCCTCCAGCGACCTTTTATTGTGATCATGTTGTGACAGTGCTGATAGCTTCATTACATAATGTTGAAATCCTGCGGCATGTAATATACTAGTTTGAAAATGTCACATCCCTATTGACAGAGGCTTGCCGGTAGGAGACTGCAGGGCCAAACAGTAATAAAAATAAATAAAATTAAAAGATATATCTTGAATGGAGGTTGGTGGAAGAAAATAAATGGGAGGAAGACAATTTTCTACGATGGGGAGATAAAGTAATGGCGCCAGCATGGGTGCCCTGGCAGAGAGGACCTGCAACGTCATTAAGAAGGAATGGACTAGCACTGAGGGGAAGATACGCAGGGTCTGAACAATCATTAACGCATTAATGATAGATGAAAATTAACGCCATATCCTCAATCACACCAGCTCTCTCTAAGGGGGTTAACATATTCCTTTTTATCATAACATATATTTTGAGACTACTCTCATGGATAATTTGAGAGAGAAGTCGTTTTATGGCAGCTACAAGTTTTTGGGTTTGAATTTGTTTATCTATTGAGAGGATTCAGAGGACGAGTAGCTCGGTGATAAAGAACAACACATCAGTTTTTTTTTCCAAGGATGAAATAATAATAATAAAAAAATATGTTGGGGGCTTGTGTTTCAAATGGTTGTTGCTGCTGGCGAATGGGCAATGGATGCTCAGACCACCTTCCTTACCATTTTCGCTGATGCCCGTCCTTCATGGCGCTGCACCAATGCCTCATCACCCACAGTAGAAACGGAGTCCTCAATATCTGGGAAGGTAGGGAAGAAACTGGCTCGTGAGAGGAGTTTAAAGTGGATGAAAATCTCTTTGCTCAGAAGATATCACAGAAATCTACCAACGAAGAAGATCGCTCAGATTACCAGAAGAAATGTGACCAAAGCCATGAAGATCAAGCAAAGAATATATAATTACAAAGGAAAATCATTTGTGTGCTACCGCGTGGGAGCTCATACCAGGAAATTTGATGGAATTTATCGTTGGAAATGATATTGTCCCTACCTTTGTGGACTACCCGTTTCATGATTCTCCACATATACTGTTGCTGTCATGGAAACTATGGCGAACCTTGCAAAGGATGTCATTTTCTTCGGTACAATTCTAGTCTTTATCTTTTTGGTTGCGCTATTCTCCTTACTAGATTTAGATATTCTCTTTGCATTCAACCTGAATTTTAGTCACCTTAGATCCCAGTGAAAAGAGCATGGTACCAGTTAACCAGGCATAATAAATCTTTAAGACTAGCGTGGAAATAACTAAATTATATATATATATATATATATATATATATATATATATATATATATATATATATAAAGTGAAATCCTTTAACTGAGGTGATCAAGGTAAAATGTTTATTTATATGAAATCCTCTTGGGGCTTTCTCGGACAAGGACTATTAATGACCTAAAGTACCTGGTTGTATTGTATGTTATACCAGTGATCTTCTTAATTCATCCAGCTATACAGTTTATAACACCCGTGATATCCTACTATTGAACTTTACTATTTACACAAACTTGTGCAGTGTAATACTCCAACGATCTTGTTATCAGGGATCTTAATTATTCTTTATGGTTGTGTATTTGTAGAATGTTACCAGTGGCTTTTATTATGTAAACTTCATTGCTAAACTTTAACTGTACATGTAGATATTAGCAATGTTTGACTTTACGGGTGAATCTGTCAATTTATTCGACAAGGAAATCTCTTTATATATATAAAATTACAAAGATATATTCATGAATATGTTGAAGTACACAAAATGATTGAAACAGATCTGTCAAATGAGTGCCAAACTCAACCATATAAATAAATAATTATAAACTGTTTTGAGTCAAGGTTATAATACCTTGAGAAAACAAGGCTTTTGGTAATATCTTCATTTGAAACATATATGTAAACAAATCCATACATCTTTACATGTGGAGCAGAATCTTACTAGCAATTTACTTATGGTGAAAATAGAGTTTGGAATATATTCAAGCTATATCCTTTTAGGACTATTAAGAGATAGCCTAGAATATGCTTGGGAGGGAAACTGAACCTTTAATATCTGATCTTATGAGGAACATGTGATGTTTAAGTGGATTGATGAGTCTTTTACTTAAGATGCATTAAATTTTGTGTTTTGTGAGGATTTGAGAATATGAATATATTTTATAATCTAGACCTTGTTTAAGATTTTGTCGAATGGTTTGTTATTATTAAGAAAATAATATTGTTATGACCATATTTTGTAACATGAATTCCTAGCATGAGAAACATAATTAGCATTATGGGTCCCATTAAGTGATATGATCTATGTTCTTCCTCAACACAGGGTAAATACCTAGTGATGTTGCACAATGCTATAGACTTGTTGAGAGGGATATAAAACCATGATAAACGTTAGTTATAAAATTGAAACCTTCAAGTTGGAAGGCGTGCTATACACCCTAAAATATTATGTTATGAAAAGCTATAGTTCATTAAGTAATATTTGGGGAAATAAATTTAACGTCATTGTACCCTAGATAGTGGATATTAGGATATTGGGCGTACCAAAATGATTATGCATGAGACATCACTATATAGCCTATCTTGACATCCTTAACATTGGAGTGTATGGCTATGATACTGTTATGCCTTGTCTATAAACGATTGCTGATCTTAATACTGCATAAGATCCTCGTACATTGTTATTAGGTTGATCACCATATACTAGTCTTGATCATTGAGTGGCAACTTAATTCTAGAGATCATTAAATACTATGCCTATTGACATCTATGGACTTGAAGGTCGTGCCATTTTAAGTAACGAATATGATAAATATGATCCCTTATAATTGATTAAGGCACCATAGTTTGTAAAGTGTATTTATCTTGAAGAAGATAGATCTAATGATTGATAATAGTATGATACCATGATTACTAGTAGTAGTTATAGGACATGTAACTTGACTGTTACTCAATAAGACTTGATATGAAGTGGGTATTAGGGTTAATCACGCTAAATGTATATATATCTTCAACCTAGTATCTTATTAGTGTTGGAAGGGGATGACTGATAATTACTTGTCGTCAAGTCATCGCCCTAGTCTATGTTAATGAGTTGTTAAGGGTTCTAGCAAGGTTATGCTAATTTATGAATCATAACAGAGGCGAGGTACAAATTTGGACCTTGGTGTCCCTTGTGGGAATTTCTTTAGATGTGTTTGCATAATTGTTGCATTGTTAATATGTTATGTTTGTTGATGCCATGTTCTGTATTAGGATTGAATTTAATTTATATTGGATATGTTATTGTTCATAACTTCTATGTACGATTTTGATTCCTGAAATGATAGTAATTGTTGGTTGAAATTGGGTGACGATGAAACCCCAAGAGTAGGAACCTATGTGTATATCCCTTGAGAGATTAAGTGAGGAGAACTAGATGTGACTTCGATCCCATTTGGAAGCAGGTATGTAAGCAGTTTTTGGGCGAAGGATGCCCTTGGACCTCAAGTCCGTAGGACAGGCATTTAGGGAATGACTCCGAGGTATGGGGTGTTCCTAAACTTGATCAACCTTCCCTCTTTGGTATGTTTCAGCTCGAGGCTGAAACTACATTAGATGATTGTGAACTCACCATTTAATTAATAAGTCCCCACTATATAGGCCCAAGCTAGTTAAAGGCACTCTATCAGCACTATGCTCCTCCACTCTAAGGTTGTTGGGTTAGGTTCTCTTAAGCTGTCCAATCTTGGATGAACTTTTAGAATCGACATCTTTATAGTTTGTCTCTAATGTAATGTATGAAGGTGCCTTTGGACTTGTCTAGATTAATATAATTAGTGTTTTGCATGTTGAACACTATGGGCAATTGATGGTGGGAATGACTAAGTATGGTATTTATCCTTTACTGAGCTTGTGATTGTTAATATGCAAAAGGTATGCATTCAGAAATAGAATTATGTTTAAAATTACTACTGTGGGTTTGAGTTGTGTATGATGCATATCGTGTTTCAAAGTGACAATTGAATGTATGGAATCACCATTGATATTACATTGAGTTTGTATATGTTTATGCATATGTGCCCAGATAGAGTCCAACTCATGTGGGTTCAATATATATTATTGAGGGTTGACCTATGATTTAGACCCTTAGACATAAGACCAGGTGTATTGGTTTATGGACCTATATGTGGTATGTAACTAAGTCAACCTGATTCATCTTGGTGAATCCTTGTGATATCCTTATTGTGTGTGTACCTGGCCATAAGATGACCCACATGTCAGAATCGAGTCTAATACAGGTGCGGATAGCTGGCTCTCACCAGTACCATGCAGGTGAAGGATGCCAGGTGCTATCCGCCGTATCTTAGGATGAGCCGGTTGTCACCAGTAGCATGGAGGTGACAGATACCAGGTGCCATCCAGGTTATGATACAGGTGCGGTTTAGGCGGTTGTCACTAGTACCATGGAGGCGATCGATACCAGGTGCTATCCACCGTATCTTATTGCCATTAGTACCACGGAGGTGACGGATGCTAGGAGCTATCCTTCGATATGATAGAGCTTAGCCGACTTTCACTAGTACCATGCAGGTGATAGATGCCAGGAGCTACCCCATACCAGGTTGGACCGACTTTTGCTAGTGGCATGGAGGCGATAGATGTTAGGATCCACTTACTCGATGGTTAACCAGGTTGTGGAAATCTTCTTAATAGTCACATGTGAATATTTATATTGTTACACCTACTTCCTAGCCAGTGATGACAACAAGGAGTATGGGATGTGATGGGACCATCGTTTGTCTTGTTTTTATTGCTTTAATTACCTAATCCCAAAGGCATTTCCATACTCATATATGTAAAATATGTCCATGGTTATCCTTAAGACACTGAAGCATGAAGATGGTATATAATATGCTGATAATTAATTATGTGCGGATAATAGATTGTTCATCTGTTAAGTTAGTATTTTATGTTGATGCTAAGTGGTAGTGATGCATAAATATTATATAGAGTACTAACTCCTCATGCGGCAAAGGTTTGGCTTCGTATCATGAAGAACACTGAACAACCCGCAGCTGAAGGAGATGCAGATATCCGCAGAAGATGATACAGGTACTTGGAGCCAAAGGAAGAAGATCCTGAATTAATTGGGATGAGTCACCCATGACTCTATAACGGTTATCTTTCAATAAATGATGTAGTTAAGGAACCTAGATCGTGCTCTATGATTCAGTTTCTAAGTCTTGATTATTCTTCATGGATAATGAAGAGGTAGAATTGTAGGACTTTGTTTTCTCTGCCGCCTTCATGTTAGTTAGTTTCCTATTTTCTGTTGCTCTGTAATAAAGTCCTTTTCCTACGATGTGGGATAATGGGCAGTTAAGACATTTATTGTTCAGTCGCTTTACTCATATAAACAATACTGATCTCGATTAGCTAGATTGAATGGAGTAAGATTAGATTTTGTTTTCATACAATTTTGAACAGAGATACAGTAGCGGATTTTGTTGTATCCTTGTTACTTTTAGCATTCAATAAAGGAGTATGAGTTTTTTAGTTATGTTTATGACTACAAAGATCTAGTAGAGATTTAGTTAGATCTTATGGGATCACAACCACTCAAGTCGGCCACTTGAGGTACTGTGCTTCTCCACCTTGTTCATATGTTCAGTTTATAAATTGTATGTTTATATAATGTGTATGATTGATGTTTTGTTGTTATGAATCATGTGAAGTAGTTTAACCTCGATAGTTTATGTTGTCAAGTCCATTGAGTCAAGGTGATCATCGACTGAACTACTTGTTAGTTCCTCCTTTACATAGAAGTTACATAAAGACATTTGATTATTGCTGTGTTAGATAATCTAGTTGTTTTCCATTATTTCTATTTACTTAGAATATTGTAATTGCTTTATTTCCCTTACACAACCTCTAGGATAAAACTCAGGAATCCTTAACTATACACACAGTACATGCATCATCCAAGAAGAATACGATTCCCTAGTTTGACAATGTAAATGTAGCATGTTATGTAACCAGTAGATTGCTTGATGAGGGATTTGTTGGTTCGTTGAATAGTATGTATGTCCTTTCTACATCTATATATTGGTAGATAATGACGTTCAACATTTTTGGTGTCGTTGTTAGGGATGGTGCTAAGGTTTTAGAGTTTTTGAGTCCTTATTGATTTATGCTTGACGTAATACTTTCTTTTCATCATTTAGGATTTCTTAGCTATTCCATATATCTCCAAAATATTCACTAACACGGTGCAGGAACAGAGCCACTAGCTCATACATTATTGTATGCGGCGGCCAAGAGACCATAGAGGGAGGTTTCTTCCAACTAGTTCAACATAAGAAGAACACTTTGAATCATCCCTTGGTCTGGAGTACACTGAGGATTTTGAAGATATTGCAGATCATAACCCAGACAACATGGCAGATGAAGAAGCAGAGAATCTAGTTGAGCTAGTTACCTTTGCCTTTCCTATTACCAGTCCAGGAGAGGGCCGAAACTTTGAAAAATATCCCTCCTTTCGCTTTACCAAATTTTCATGGGCTAATCACTAAAGATCCTGATACATTTCTCTTTGAGTTGATGTACTCTGTAGGAGTTATAATTACACTATAGATGCATATAGGCTTAAGCTTTTCCCAACCACGCTCAAGGATGCTGTATTTAGATGGTTTATGGGTCTAGGAGAAAACTCTGTAACTACTTGGGCCATCATGAAAGAATTTTTTTTGCAGAAATATCAGGACTATTGCCATGGCAGAGACATGAAGGGGGATGACATCTTTAGGATGTCATAAAAAGAAGATGAGCCTTTGGAAGATTATGTTGAGAGATTTTAGTTTTGCCTCAAAAAGTCAAGATAGAATAGGCTATCTCCAGAGTCACTCAAGTTGGTCTTCCTAAGAGGTGTGAGCGAGGAATGTATAGATGCACTCAATCTAATTGGAGCAGGAGATATCTCTCAACTGGGATTTGATGAAATTTGTCAAATCTGTAGAAACTATTCACGTTCTACTCTAAAGAAAAACAGAGGTTTTAGAACCTTGTCTTCAAGTAAATCATCCAATGGAGTCTCCAGAGTAGAGCTCAATAGTCTCCTGTCCAACATGAAAGAGGACATCATAAGCCATCTAGCGACACAACTAGACACTTTGCAAGTAAGAAAGAAACAAGAGGCATCAGAGGCAGCTTTGAGTGAATACTGTCCTCATTGTCAACATAAGAAGGCCAATTGCCGATGCAAGGGACTTGCTAGTATTTCTGAGGGTAAGAATGAGAAAACATAATTCAGAGCCATAGAAGATGAAGAAGGTCAGGTGTTCTACATTGCACAACAAAGGCCATGGCAGCAAAGACAAGGTATGCCTCAAGACCCCTTGACCAACTCCATGCCATTTGCACCACTTGTCTCAAATTCTCATAATTGGAATAATGCATCTTGGTATACCTAGCGACACCAACAATGGGCAACCATGACACCTAGTTGGACCCAACAGCAGGGGGTATGGCCACAACAACCATCCCAATCCTCAAATGCTAATCCACAATGGTAGGCTAATTAAAACCCATGGCCACAATAGTGGTGTGGAAACCAATCTTGGAAAAATCCAAATGTGAACTACCCACAGCCACAGCAAACCCTGCCTCAGCAACATGCCCTTATGCCAAATACAACCTCACCTACTTCTGCCTAGCCTAGAGCTACTCAATTGCCAACACAACCTGCACCTAACCCTAACAACAAGCCCATTCAACAGGCCTATACTAATGAGGCCATCCAGTACCCAACCTATACGGTTGAAGTTAGTGATGTGCACTTGCGCTCAGGAAAGATGCTTGTTGGACCATCATCATCGCTCATTACATAACTTCTTGATGAGGAACAACCCTCCGTCACCGACAACCATCTGAATAACCAACAAAAGCCTCCTGAGAAAATCTCTCTGCAAGAAGAAACAATTATCAGAAGCCCTCGATTTCCAGAGAGATTGAAAATGCACCCTAAACCAACTCCATCTGACCCTGAGTTTGATTTCATGGGGTAGCTAAAAGATGTCTGTGTTAAGATTCCCCTCATCCAAGCCATCAAGGATGTGCCCATTTACACCAAAGCCATACGAGATTTATGCCTTAAGAAACTAGGAAGGAAGAGAAAAGATCCTTAGACAGTCCATGTTATAGGACAACTTGCTGATATCATGTTAGGTAACTTGGCTATCCCAAAATATGCAGATCCTGGAAGCCCTGTGGTTGATGTAAACATCAATGGTACCCTTATCAAAAACACCTTGATTGACCTAGGTGCAACGATCAATGTAATGACAAAAGAAACAATGACTAACATTCAGCTAGACAACCTAAGACCTACCCCCACAGAACTCCAGTTGGCAGATAGGTCCACAATCAAGCTAGAGGGGATTATTGAAGACCTTGTTATCACATTGGATTCATGGGAATACCATGTAGACTTTATGGTTTTGCAGCCCAAGGCTAGCCCAGGAGGATATCCACTTATCCTAGGGAGACCTTGGTTGGCAACAACAGATGCCTTCATAAAATGTCGGTAAGGAAATATGATAATTTCCAATGGGAATGTAACAAAGAAATTGGTCCTTTATCCACCTACTCAACCTTTTGTTGATATGGAGCAGTCCATTTGGCTAGACCTAGGGGATCCTAACCAATATTCTCTTCAGACATTAATGACAATTGAAAGAGACCCACTACTGGCTATTCAGGATGAAGATGAAGTACTTTCCAACGTCATACAAAACTATTATGGAACAAACATACAACAAGACCCATGTCTAATATGTATGGCCTGTCCCCTGCACAGTGTTCTGCCTACAATAACTACTCTAGCCCCTGCTTCCACCAGCAGAATGTTTCATCAGCTGCTGCCTCATAGTTGTAGTCTCAACTTATCAGGGTTGGATGTTGCCTCTGGCATACCTATGGCAGCACGGGTTGACATTACCCCTGGGAGAACACTCAATATCAATAGTGAATTGACATTTGTCCAGTAGACTGAGCTGATTAAAATACTACAAACTCACAAAACAACATTTGTATGGGACTATCATGATATGAAGGGAATTGACCCCAATCTTTGTATGAATAGGATATACATTAATGAAGGATGCAGACCAGTTAGGCAGCCTTAGAGAAGGATGAACCATGCAGTAAGAGACATAGTGAAGAATGAATTGCAAAAATTACTGGATGCAGGATTCATATACCCAATATCAGACAAGCAATGGGTGTCTCCACTAGTTGTAGTGCCAAAGAAATGAGGTAAGTGGAGAGTTTGTGTAGACTACATATAATTAAATAATGCCACTAGAAAAGATCATTTCCCTCTTCCTTTCATTGACCAGGTTCTAGACTCCTTGGCTGGTAAAAATTATTTTTCTTTTCTTGATGGGTTCAGTGGATATAACCAGATCAAGATAGCTCCTGAAGACTAGGATAAGACCACATTTACATGCCCATGGGGGACATATGCCTATTCTATTCTTCCATTTGGGCTTTGTAATGCTCCTGCCACATTTTAGAGAGCTGTCTTAAGCATCTTTGCTGACCTTGCTCATGACTCTATGGAAGTTTATATGGATGATTTTACCACTTATGGAGAGTCTTATGAGGAGGCCTTGGAGAACCTTGAAAAAATATTGCAGAGATGTTAGGATCATAATCTGTCCCTTAGTCATGAAAAATGTTTCATGATGATGCAGGAAGGAGTAGTGCTTGGTCATTTTGTGTCCAAAGCAGGAATTCAAGTGGATCCACACAAAATTGAAATCATTTCAACCTTGTCCCTCAAAAACAGAAGGATGTTAGAAGTTTTCTAGGTCATGCAGGGTATTATAGAAGATTTATAAAGGATTTCAGTAAGATTGCTGCTCCTTTGTTTGTCTTACTTTCTAAAGATGTAGAATTTAATTGGACAACTGATTATCAGATATCCTTTGGCCATCTCAAAGAGTCATTAACAAAGACACCTGTACTTAGAGGACCTAATTGGGAAATACCTTTCCATATACAAACATATGCCTCTGATTTTGCAGTAGGGGCTGTGCTAGGACAGAAAGAAGGTAATGTGGCATATTCAATTTATTACATCAACAAGAATCTTCAAGGTGCTGAACTTAACTATACTGTTATTGAGAAATAAATGTTAGATGTTGTTTATGCAATAAATAAGTTCAAGCATTATATCACTGGTTATCCTATTTTTATTCACACTGACCATGCAACAATAAGATATCTTATGAATAAACTAGTGGTAAGTGGAAGATTGGTTAGATGGTTACTGCTACTTCAGGAATTTGATATAACCATTGTAGACAAGCCAGGGAAGGCCAATATTGTTGCTGATTTTCTCTCCAGGCTTGCCACTTGTATTGAAGAACTGGTCATTGATGATTCTTTTCCAGGTGAACACTTATTTGCACTGATCGTACAAACTCCATGGTATGTAGATATAACAAATTATCTTGTCATAGGGAAAACACCTCCACACCTCTCACCTAGAGAAATGCGCCACCTTGTAGAAAAGAGCTTTCCTTATTCCTGGATATCTGGTTATATCTTCTATATAGGACTTGATCATATTATGAGGTGCATTAGGGAAGATGAAGTGTATGACATCCTCAGAGCTTGTCATGATGAGCCTTGTGGTGGACACTTTGTAGCCAAGAAAACAACAATCAAAATTCTGAACACTGGTTATGATTGGTCCACATTGCATAAAGATACAACTCTCTATACAAGAAGATGTGACTGCTGTCAAAGAATGGGTAGACCTTCAAGAAGTGATGAAATGCCTCTACAACCACAACTGGTGGTCACACCATTTGACAAGTGGGGCATTGATTTTATTGGACCCATATATCCACCTTCTAACCACAAGGAATATATACTTTTTTGCACTGATTACCTTAAAAAATGAGTGGAAGTGAAATCCTTGATAGTAGCCAAAGATAGTAAGGTTGCTACATTCCTCTATGAAGAAATATTTACAAGGTATGGTGTCCCAAGGGAAATAGTCAGATCAAGGACCACAGTTTACATCTGCACTAATTGCTAGCCTTGTTCAGGAATATGAAATCAGGCATAAAAAGTCCACCCCATATCATCCACAGTCCAATGGTCAAGTTGAGGTGACCAACAAAGAGCTTGAGGTAATATTGACAAAGACAGTTGCAGTGCATAAGAAAAATTGGGTAGCAAGACTATCTGAAGCAGTTTGGGCATATAGAACTACATGGAAGACTACAACAGGATACACACCCTATGAGTTAGTTTATGGCAAGAAGGCGGTCCTTCCTATTGAGTTTGAATATAAAACACTGAGAACTACTGTCCAACTTGGTATGGACCTATCAAAAGCTCAAGAAGAAACATTGCATCAACTTAATGCATTAGAGGAGCTCAGGATGGAAATAGTTCATCACACCGAATTAATCCAAAACTAGAGAATCAAATAGCATGATCAGTACATCAAAACTAAGAACTTTCAGGTAGGTGATTGGAAACTTCTCTATGACTCCAGATACAAAGATCAGAAGGGCAAGTTGCAGACCAGAGGGTTAGGGCCTTATGAGATCAAGGATGTTTTCACAAATAGTGCAATCCAATTAACCACTATAGACCAAGTCAAATTTTCACTGTTGGTTAATGGGCATAGATTGAAATTGTATAAGAAGCCTTTGGATAAAGCTGCATTTCTTCAACAATTAAGGGCAGATACGACTCATGATGTACCAGAGACTCTTGCCTCAGATGAAATCTCTAGTCTGATAGCAGCTGACAGCACTATTCCAAAATTAAACCCAACTGCCAAACTAAATGACATTTCACAACCCTCTGCATCTATAGTGGATTCCAGCCAGGTATCAACTGATAATATTGTTCCAGGTTTAGGTCAAGCTATTAGCTTGACTGAATTTCCATAAGTTAGTTTGAGTTCTCCAAACTTTGTACATAAATAAAAACACACAATGCAAACACACCACATAGCAATAGCAATAAAACATGGTGATCTTCCAATCAACAGTTTATACTCCATCATTTCAGTACCATTACCCACTAGGAATTTCCTTTAGCATTCAACCACTTCATCGAAGGGACCTGTAGCCAAAGGTAATCTGCTATTACATGGGACCTATCTATGACGCACCCACAGCCATAGATTTGTCATTCACTTGGGACCTGTTAAAGTTGCACCCGCAACCACTGCACATGGGACCTGTTCATTTCACGATGTGTTTGCATGCATGTAGCCAATATTGCCTGCAGTACATTTTTGCACCCGCATACGCATGTCGCCATATTTTCATCAGATAGTACTTCCTTGCCACGTGTCGCACATCCAACGCATTCAGTCAGCACATCATGTCAATATCACTATCACATCATTGTGATTCACTCCATCTCGTTAGTCGAATACATCACCTCAAGCCATCATGCAATCATGTTTACATGCAACAATTCTAGTCTCAAATGGTATTTATCTCATTCATCGCTTTAATTGACATTAATTTCTACTTCTTTCATGACTTTCTTTATTTGCATTTAATTAATATTACATACTATATCCATTCGACATGCTTCAACGTGTTTTTCTGTACCCTTACCAATCATTCTCATTTGAGGACAAATGAAATCTTAGTTGGGGGAATTTGAATCATTCCACGTACATTCAAACTTTAAATCAACTTCCAAACCCGTTATTTCATAATTATTACCATTCGCCACATGACATTTAAGCTAAGCAAGCAAACAACAAATGCAGCTGGTAATGATGTCTTGGTAAGTAGCATTGGGTATCAAACAAACAGGAGATTGAGAACACAACAAATTGAAAATAGAGGATTAAGAACAAGTTGAAATGATAGATTGAACTTTCCTGAGATATCATAATGGGTGGTGACCCAATAAGAAGAGAGCCTACTATTCATACAACATTATTGGCTGACGTTGAGTCCTTGCTAGTTTTTCAACAGGTAGGTTGGTTGCAGTATTTTCTCAGGATGACAGTGTAATGAGGACATTACTTAGAAGTTTGCAGAGACATTCCATAATGGGGAAGCTGTAGTAAAAGGTTTAAAGGTTGACGTTTCTATAGCAGCCATAGTTGAAGTCACGAGGTTACAAGTAGCCGGGGAGGAATTTCCTATTAAAGCAGACGCCATTTCTGCAAAAGTTGAGTTCACATGACTGGAAGAAAGGTTAGAATCAATTTCTCAAGTTACTAAAAGAGTTTCCTTACCTTGGTTTTGGGCCTCAGTAGCTTCTTGGGTTATTAAGTATCTTACATGTGATGGAAGGCGATCTTTACTTTATATTGTTCATTTTAAACTCCTGAGCCATCTTCGACATGGAAGGATAGTTAATGTTCCTAATTTTCTATCAATTTACTAAAGAGGATGTATGTAGAATGCAGAAAGAGAAATCATCAATCCTCATTGTCCCACCATGGTTTGATTGCCCTGTTAGTGAAGAGGAGTCTATCTATCCATTACCCTGAGTTTTCTTGGGAAAGGTTTCTTGAAGTTGATCATATTAATGAGGGGCTAGTGAGAGTGGAACTAGAAGTAGAAGAAGAGGCACATGTAGAAACTTCTCACCTAGAAGCTTCTCCTTCCCGTAGCCATGCATTTGTTGAGGGGCAGCTAGCTCCAAGCTCTGCTAAACCCATTGAACAACCTGTTAGTTCCCCTACACTCGTAGTCTCACCTATTTCAACCCCAGTTGCAGAACATGTATCTCCTCAGACCAGAAGCCATAAAAAGAGAAATCTAAAATGAAAATTGCAATCTAGAGCTTCTAGCTCACAAACCCCAACTTCTGAAACTGCATGTGAAACCCCAACTTCTAAAACTGTATGTGAAACCCAAGCATCTGAAACTCCCCATGAAACTTCTTCTATTCCAAGTGCTACCAAGAAAAGGAAATCCACTTCTTCTAGAGGTAAGGACAAACAAGGAACCCTGTTCAAACAAGTAGGCGTTTAGGTTGCCTAAAAGAAAAAAACTTTTAGGGGAACCTGAGAAGAGGAATGTGGCTGATCTTGATACGAACTCCGAGAGGGAGCACATGTTTGTTGACAAAGGACAAAAAATTTGGGTTACACACTTGTTCAGGAGTTTGATGAGGAGTTTAAGGAAGAAGATATATGGACACCGAGGAAAAGTCATAGGCCTCCCTCTGATAATGAAGAACCGGATTTCTAAATCCCTCAAAATGAACCAAAGGAAGAAGAGTTATTGTTAGAATCCAAAGAAACAACAGAGGGTGAGAAAGATGAGTTACAATGGGCAATGCAGAAGATTGTAGAGTTGGAGGAGAAACTTAAGGATTATCAACAGAAAGAAACTGGACTGAATAACAAGGTTAGAAAGTTAGAAGAACAATTGCATGATTAATAGAAACAAGGATTAGGACTTGAACACTTGACCCAATTGGCCATCATTGAGATAAATAGGAGAAATCAGAGCCTGTGTAGCCAGAAAAGCAGCTTGTAGAACCTACTCCAATTACCTTACTTTCAGTCACCTTACAAATGTGGAATGAAATAGATAAACTAGTAAATGAACAAGGTGAATTGAAGGAGCAACATGGTAAGGAAATTGAGATGAAAAATGCAGAGATAAAGAGGTTGAAGTTCAAGGTAGATAGAATGGCAGACATGACTGTACAGTTGATGAGATGTAGGCCACTTGCTAGGGTGTATGCCCTCTACTTGCAAGAACAATACCCGAGTTTCTAATTTAGCCAACTATACAGTGATGCCCCTATCTCCTTATTGACACCTAACTTGTTCCTAACCACTTACCAAAAAGCTACCCATGAATTGCAAAACCAATTATGTGAATTCTACCTACATGAACTTGCCATTCCTTATGACACTCACTGGAATCCCTTGGTTGTAATTGGGGATGTACAATTGAGGGCCTTTGCCTCATTTATTCAGAATGAGCATAGGAGGGGAGAATTAATGCAACAATATAATGAAAGAGAGAAATCAATCCCTCTCAAATTGAGGGTAGAATCTCCAAACCCCCAGAAGATAGTGGAGGAATGGGTGGATTTGATTGAACTTCAAGAGGTAGAAAACAAGCTGTTGGAATGCAGAGCCATGGACTATCAGAAATTTGGGGAATTGGTAAGAAAGGTTGGTAAGGAAACCGTGAGATTTTCACAAGACAGATGGAAGGAATTGACATCAACACTACATAAAAAGGAGTCTCACTCTATCATGTCCCCATAATAAATTATATGTATTAATATCTAATATATATATATATATATAATTTAATAAATAACATTAAATAATTGTATTATATATATTTAATATATTTATTATTATATAAATAACAAATATAATATATTTAAATATTTTATAATTATTATATATTATAAATAATATAAAATAATATATATTAATATACTTCAAGAATATATATTATTATATTTATAAAATAACAAGTATAAATATTAATGTTAATAATATTATATTATAAATATATATTATATAAAAATAAATATAAATAAACATAAATTCTAATAATATTAATATCTAATGTAAATCCATATGATAATATCTAATTAAAAGGTGCAGCGAATATCATAGTTAAATGCAGTGATTACCATACAATAAGGAGCAACAGTTCATAAAGATCCTAATCTTAATAAAGCAATGAATATATTTTATAAGGTATATGAAGACTGCTAAATAAGGGGCGGCGATTCTTATTGAAGAGTCATAATAATGTGAAGGCTGCAAGGCAACGAATGACCAAGGGACAAACAATATGAGATATACTAATTCCAATGGACAACGATTTTATTAAAGGCCTTAATTAAAGACCAATTGCTGCTAATAAAACAACGAATCCTTAAAGCTATGACCCTTACCAATGGTCATGTACTTTGAATAATATAAAAGGTTCATAAAGGACCGATGAGGGAATATCATCGAATCATCTCCCCTTATCAGCAAGACATCATATCCCATCATCAACCAGCTCATCTGATAGACTTACAAAAATCTCACTGGAAGATCATCAAGTCATCAGTCATGCCTAAAGGAAGCAGATCGAGTGAAGTGACTCAACAAGAAAATGGAAAAAGAAAGCATTTCAAATATCATCTATTGCAGACCGAATAAATAGTCAAAGGGAAATACAATGGAATTAATATCAAGAAAGGAGCAATACAATAATCATCTCAACATCTCATCATTCATTCACTGAGTATTCAATCTAAACATCCTTATCAATCCATCATTAAATCAAAGATAATTCCATCAATCATCTAGTCATAATACAATTTCCAATACAGAACATCAATGAATTATCCATCTACAACATATTGATCATCTCAATACAAGATAAATAAAAGGGCAGCAACCAATCACTTATAATACACATTTCTGTCATACAGATCGGGGTAGTATCAAACAAAAGAATTTCATTCTCTTGGAGCATCGATCTAGCACAACCAATCAATATTCAAACAGTGTATAAGGTATCATTCATACATTTTGAATAAATGTTATCTCAACAATATATTTAATCATATATTGATAAGAGTGGCCATCAAGTGCCATATGATTATCCATCATGAATGATGGGACAAAGTCCAATTCCTATAAGATGAATATATTCATAAGAAGCATTACCTTTATGATCCATGGGATCACTAGGAACAAGAAGGCAAAGTCCTTAATGGTACGATTCCTAACCTTACTCATGATATACAAGGGATGAGTGCAAGGCTGCCTCGTCATTAATCTTAGCTATCACCCTACGAGAACATGTGGATAGTTAGAGAAGGGCGGTTTGGTAGATCTCACACCTAGGTGACTCTCAAGTGAGTGAAGTATTACCAGGTGTAGCATGAAGCCCCTTGAGCCAAGTGGTGAAGTATTGCCAGGGGTAGCATGGAGCCCTTGGGCCTATGGTAGTGTAGATTAATTGTTATTAAATGGCTTACACGGTAGGAGACTCAAGTGGGTGAAGTATTGCCAGGTGTAGCATGAAGCCCTTGGGCCTACAACAGTGGAGTCTTGTTATCCAGCACCCTAACGAATAGATACCCCGTCTCAATAGGGTTAATGATTAGGTTAGATTAACGACCAAGCACATTGATCACCACTTCCAAAGTATATCATGAGGTCTCAATAGGGTAAAGAATGAGGAAAATATACATTAGATATATGTAATTGTTCATTGTTATTGATTATGTTCATGATGTTACTAACCCTAATTAATGATATTGGTTTTATTATTGATCTATTAATTACTAATGTTCTCTCTAAGAAGCCATACTTGTGTGCAAGGTGAAGAAATCTAGAACTTTCTAAGAGGGGACATTACACACTCTGTCTTTAACTTGTCAACAACAATTCACAGAGCACAAAGATATATAAGGTCAGCTAAGGAACATGGGATAACCTGGTTACCACTAGTCTTCCATCCTCCTCTGCTGCTCTATCTTATTCCACATTGGATGGGAAAGAGGACTAATCAGACTACAAAACAAAACAAATGGGACAGATTGGAAAGCCAGAAAGGATTCTACCTTAGACAAGAAAGAGGAGTAGAAGAGCCAACAAGCTATAGGGAGATAGCCCTCCAGTGCAATCTGAGACCTTGGTTGTTGGAGGACCAACAAGATGATTATTTGGGGGGTGTGATGGGACCATCATTTGTCTTGTTTTTATTTCTTTCATTACCTATTTCCCAAAGACATTTCCAGACTCATATGTATTACTTATGTCCATGTTTATCCTTAAGACACTGAAGCTTGAAGATGGTATATAATATGCTAATAATTAATTATGTGTGGATAATAGATTGTTCATGTGATAAGTTAGTATTTTATGTTGATTCTAAGTGGCAGTGATGCATTATAAATATTATATAGAGTACTAACTCCTCATGCAACAAAGGCTTGGCTTCATATCATGAAGAACATTGAACAACTCGTAGCCGAAGGAGATGTTGATATCTGCAGAAGATGATATAGGTACCTACATCCAAAGGAAGAAGATCCTGAATTAACTGGGATGAGTCATCCATGACTTTATAATGGTTATCTTTCAATAAATGATGCAGTCGAGGAACCTAGATCGTGCTCTATGATTATGTTTCTAAGTCTTGATTATTCTTTATGGATAATGAAGAGGTAGAACTATAGTAGGATTGTGTTTTCTCTGCCACCTTCATGTTAGTTAGTTTCCTATTTTTTGTTGCTCTGTAATAAAGTCCTTTTCCTACGATGTGGGATAATGGGCAGTTAAGACATTTATTGTCCAGTACCTTTTACTCATAAAACCAATACTGATCTCGATTAGCTAGATTGAATGGAGTAAGATTAGATTTTGTTTTCATATAGTTTTGAACAGAGATACAATAGCAGATTTTGTTGTATCGTTGTTACTTTTAGCATTCAATAAAGGAGTATAAGTTTTTGAGTTCTATTTATGACTACAAGATCCAGTAGAGATTTAGTTAGATCTTGTGGGATCAATACAACCACTCAAGCCGACCACTTAAGGTATTGTGCTTCTCCACCTTGTTCATATGTTCAATTTATAAATTGTATGTTTTTATATATATGTGTGTGTGTGTATGATTGATGTTTTGTTATTATGAATCATGTGAAGTAGTTTAACCTCGATAGTTTATGTTGTCAAGTCGATTGAGTCAAGGTGATCATTGAATGAACTACTTGTCAGTTCCTCTTTTACTTAGAAGTTACATAAAGACATTTGATTACTGCTGTGTTAGATAATCTAGTTGTTTTCTATTATTCATGTTTACTTAGAATATTGTAATTGCTTTATTTCCCTTACACAACCTCTAGGATAAAACTCAGGAATCCTTAACTGTACACACAATACAAACATCATCCAAGAAGAATATGATTCCCTAGTTTGACAATGTAAATGTAGCATGGTATGTAACCAGTAGATTGCTTGATAATGGACCTGTTGGTCCGTTGAGTAGTATGTATGTCCTTTCTACATCGATATATTTGCACATAAAAGAGTTCGACAAGATGCTTGCTTGTCATCGCGGTTGGTTGTGAATATGTATATTGTTACACCTACTTCCTAGCTAGTGATGACAAGTAGCACGGAGGTGACAGATACTAGGAGCCATCCAGGTTATGATATAGATGAGGTCTAGCTAGTCGTCACCAGTACTGTGGAGGTGACCGATACCAGGTGCTATCCGCCGTATCTTAGGGTTAGTCGATTGTCACCAATACGACAAAGGTGACAGATGCAAAGACCTACCCTTTGGTATGATAGGGCTTAACCAGATTTCACAAATACCATGTAGGTGATAGATGCTAGGAGCTACCCTATACCAGGTTGGACCAACTTTCGCCAGTGGCATGGAGGCGATAGATGTCAGGATCCACCGACTCAATGGTTAACCAGGCTGTGGAAATCTTCTTAATAGTCACATGTGAATATTTATATTGCTACATCTACTTCCTAGTCAGTCATGTCAACAAGTAGTATGGGATGCTTGCGTGTCATCGCAGTTGATTGTGAATATGTATATTGTTACACCTACTTCCTAGCCAGTGATGACAATAAGTAGTATGGGATGCTTGTTTGACATCGTAGTTGGTTGTGAATATGTATGTTGTTACACCTACTCCTTAGCCAGTGTAATGCCCCCGCTAAGGAACCCCAGAGGATAGCACTAACTAGAGTAAAAAATAGATCCTCAAGCAACATTGACTGACCACTGACAAAACTGACAAGGCACCGAACCAGGTACTTCTCCTCTTAGGAATGATGGCTAGGATAGGGGACCAAGTGTCATCTCCAATCAACAATCTATTGGGTTTTAGTGCCTCTCATACCTTTTTCTCTGTTAGTTTGACAGTTGATCTATTTTAGGATGAGATATGATGATACATGATATGATGTTAGACTATTGTTATGATGATGCTTTGATGACACTTCTAATACTTGAGATTCATGCATATGTTATGATCAGTATATGGTTTTATTCAGATGTTTATGGAGATTTGGTTTGATTAGGAGAACTAATCAACATTATGTAGTTATTTTAACATGATGATTATGTGATTGATCTTATCTTCGATACCCCATTTACCTATTCATACTCACAAGGTAGTGTAGTACTAACCTCTCTTCCTAGTCAAGTGCACCTCAAATTATCAACTTCCACTTAAGTCCCATTTGTGCAATCAAGTTGCTCACTTAGTGGGTTTCATCACATATCACTACTATTCCATTAAATCAATATTAGCAAGATTTTTAGATCAAACTAGTTTATTTAGTCATTGAAGAATACAATACAAGTCTATGTTCTTGCAAGTTATTACTCACATGGATTTATAACATATGCAAGCTCATTTTGCAAACCCACAACATGCTAGATTGCCAATGATACATATATCAATTGGTGCATACCAATCTTCACCCACCTATTGTTCCTTTAGAATGCATTAATTCAATATAGGTATTTGAATAAAACACATTCATAACATCTCAATATGTGTTTTCTCTTAGCTTGACTTTGCTCTATATGGCAGAGTTGTATAACACATATCCTATTTCAACATATGGCTACATCAACATGTACTACAATAAGGACAAACATGTCCCATATGAGTATATCAATAATTTGGGGTCCTTCAACATACTAGCACATTCAACCATACTTCATCAATTTCTTTGCACTTTAAGTTTATAACTATTCATGGACATGCCACGAGGGGATTCGTAATACTCTAAATTATGCAATGAAAATCATTACGTTATAATGAGTGGATTCAAATCCAACAATTGGATTATGGGAAATAATAATCATATGATACCACAATCTTCCACTGTGCACTCCGATTTTCCTTTACAATTCCCATAGCCAAATTTCCTTCCAAGTTAAGTATTCTTGGTTAGGGAAGCAAACTATTTTTACAAAATTAAAAATCTATTTAACGAAATTCAATGATATCACATTTATACTGAGTCACTAGTTCAATTATAGTGAACAAGTAGTGCAAGATCACCTACTTTTCATAGAGCTTAGTGAGCTTTATAGGTCTAGCATTTGAACCATGCTCTGATACCAATGTAATAACCACCCTTGGTTACTACTATTTTTTTTACCAAGTACTAACTTAATAGTCCAAGCATCTTCTATCTAATTTAGAAGTGCCAACTTCAAAGACTTACCATCCATAGTCATAGTAACAATGCTATGCCACAACTAATATACTCGTACTAGAGTACATGGTAAGCTCCCAGGGCCAGGTTCATCCCTAGACCCAAACCTAAACCTCAAGGGTTCATTCATAATGGCCCTACCTACATATCCCATCATGGGAATCAGAGGCTCCATAGTTTGTACATCAACAATAGAGAGGTTTCATCCTCTCCTTTGATATGAGATCTATGATCTCACTCTTAAATCATAGATTATAAGTAAATCCAATGGTTCCATTTCAATTCATATGCAATAGTATGATAGCAAATGCAATCCAGTCAAAGGTTACTTCCATGTCAACATCAATGTACAAAATCACATAGAACCACATGTAGTGTCCAGCTCATATAAACATCACTTGTTCAGATATAGTGACTGGCTTGAGCACACCTCACATGTACACATTGGGACTATCTATCACACGGGTCACACATACATAGTGTGACTAGCTCAGGGTTGCAACCCATCTACACAACATGAATAACTCATACATGTGTCACATATACACAAAGTGACTAGCTTATGCATACCACATATACACAAGGAGAATAATGAATGCACGTGTCACATACACACACAGTGACTAGCTCTTGCATAAAACACACATATATATACACGTGACTAATTCACATATACACAATGTGAATAGCTCATGTGGGCATCATATATACACAATCATGATTAATTCACATATATACAATGTGAATAGCTCGTGTAGGCATCATATATACACAATGTGACTGGATCATATGCCCATCATAGGCACACATAGTGACCAAGTATCAAAAGGAATGGTTGCGACCATATTGCAAGTATTTCTCCCTTTGCCTGATTCACTAGCCCGTAAGTCAGGTCAAATATATATCCCAACTAAAAGTAGGAAAGTTGGTGTATCTAAGGTACACCATGGGTTCCATCATTTTTCTTGATTTACAGCCAACTATGATGACTAGCAAGCACCCCATACTACTTGCGGTCATCACTAGCAATGTCTCAAGTGCGACAACACACAATAGATAAGGTCCTTAATACAAATGCACATAGGGATTGTCTCACACATACATAGTGACCAACTAGTAAGAGGAAGTACATGCAACCTATTACATGCCTCTTCCCATTACCTAGTGCACTAGCACATAAGCTCATGAATACCTCATATCGAGACAAAGGAATGTCGGTGCATGTCATGCTACACCATGAATCCCATCCTCTTCTCGATTTATAGCCAACTATGATGGCAAGCAAGCATCACATACTACTTGTCAACACTGGCTATGAAGTAGGTGCAACAACATACATACTCACAACCATCAATACTGACAAGCAAGTAACCCATACTACTTGTTGTCATCACTGGCTAAGGAGTAGGTGCAACAACATACATATTCACAACCAACTATGATGACAAGCAAGTAACCCATACTAGTTGTCATCATTGGCTAAGGAGTAGGTACAACAACATACATACTCACAACTGAGTTCTATGATGACAAGCAAGTAACCATACTACTTGTTGTCATCATTGGCTAAGGAGTAGGTGCAACAACATACATACTCACAACCAACTATGATGACAAGCAAGTAACCCATACTACTTGTTGTCATCAATGGCTAAGGAGTAGGTGCAACAACATACATACTCACAACCAACTATGATGACAGGCAAGTAACCCATACTACTATTTCATATCACTGGTTGTAGTGCCTCTCATACCTTTTTCTTTGTTAGTTTGATAGTTGATCTGTTTTAGGATGAGATATGATAATGCTTTGATGACACTTCTGATACTTGAGATTCATGCATATGTTATGATCAGTAAATGGTTTTATTCATATGTTTATGGAGATTTGGTTTCATTAGGAGAACTAATCAGCATTATGTAGTTATTTTAACATGATGATTATGTGATTGATCTTATCTTGATTGCTATGTAGCTGATTGTTGTTTCTATGGATGTACTTGGGTGGAAGGGACAGTGTCGCATCACTCACTTGTGAGTACCCTGCAATGCTGTGATTCCATTTCACAGTGTGTCTGTTTATATGTGTATATATATGCTCGATCGTTTTGTGTGCTGTAGGTTGTAGGTACTAGGCATCGACTCCACTTGAATTGTCAGGTCTGAGCATGCCTTAAAACCCAATGGATTGTTGATTGGAGATGACACTTGGTCCCCTATCCTAGCCATCATTTCTGAGAGGAGAAGTACCTTGTCTGGTACCTTGTCAGTTTTAGCAGTGGTTAGTCAGTGTTGCTTGAGGTTTTGTTTTTGACCCTAGTTAGTGGTTAGGTGATTATGTTGGCATCTGGTTTTATTTAATTTATTTTGTTGGATAAATGCCTTGGTTAATTTGGGCATTAAAAATAAATGCTAGAAGGCATACCGTGATAAATATACATAAATATATATATAAATAATTATAGTTGGAAAAAAAAGTAAATTATAATGTTAAATTGATAATAATAATATGTTATATTTTTTGGGTAAATAATTAATTAATGGTATGTGTTAATGTTGGGCAAATGAGTAAATTTTAATTATTTTATCTATGGGCTTAATAAATTATATATTAGCATAGTTCGTTGGACTTGGTCGGTTGGTTTTCCCGTACTTCGAAAACGTTTTGTTTGGGGGTTGTGATCGGGAAAAAAAAAGGGGAAGAGGTGTGAACTAAGGGTGAAAGTGGAGCAGGGAAGCAAAATTTTTCCTCTCAACCAGCGTTGGATTGATGTTGGTTTGATCCTTTTTTTGTTTTTCTGAGTGTGTGGATTAATGCAATTGATTTCTTTCCTTCTCTTCTTGTTGAAACTCAAATACTTGATTGTTGATGATTTCTGTGTATGGATTTCTATATAAGAGCAATCATTAGGTTGTACTCCAAACCCAGTTTATGCATATCCCGCAATTCTTGCATTCTCGGGTGTTAGATCGATTTAATTGAAAGTTTCTAAAGCCTTTACAATGAATAAATTTTGTGTGTATCCTGTAAGCATTGCATTCCATGATGCCATATTTCTGTCGGGCATGTCGTTAAACATATCAACACCTTGTCTAAGCTTCCACATTCTACATTTGCAACTACTACATTTGGAAGAAATTGCCCCTTCCATTATACTTGATGGATGTCCAACCCTGCTCCAAAACTCCCATATTGGCACAAGCTGACATAATGCTCACAAAGGTTTTGGCATTTGGCTTTACACCTTCCAATTGCATTTGCTTGAAAGTTTCTAAAGCCTTTCCAACAAATCCATTTTGTGCATATCTTGCAACTGTGGCATGCCATGAGACCACGTTTCTTTGAGGCATTCTGCCAGCAGTTCACGTGCCTTGTCTACGCTTCTACATTTTGTGTACATGTCTACCAGAGCATTTCCACTATAATATCTGACAAAAAACACCTTCCATTATGCTATGATGGACATCCATACTTGGTTCCAAAGCTCCCATTCTGTCACACACAGGGAGGATGCTGGCAAAGGTAGTTGAATTTGGCTTTACACCTTCCCATTTGCATTTGCTTGACAATTTCTAAAGCATTTTCAGCAAATCCATTTTGTCCATTTCCGGCAGCCATTGTAGATGCCTCTCTGAGGCATGTTGTCAAACAGTTCACGTGCCTTGTCTAAACATATTTAGGTTTTCTTTAAACATTAATATTTAGGGTTTATAGTTAAACAATAATGTAGATATTTGGAATACCTTGCATTGCATTGAAAAGTTGCTGTATATATATTATGAAGTATAATGTTTGCTATTGTTAACCATATATATATATATATATATGTATCTTTATATATGTAGTTACATCTTCATATTTTGATTAATTAAAAAAAAAAATGTTATGAAGGCTTTTGAATCTAGATAATCATTGCGAAGGAACACATTTAATAGTCTAGAGATTTATCAAGTGGATTAATTCGAAAGTGAATATTTGGGTATTAAAAATATTATGATATTCTTGTAATACGAATGTAATAAATGTAATGAGTATCTTTTTATTAATTTATCACATTCTGGCTAATATTAAGAGAATGATTAGTTTAGGGTTCAATTAGGATATGGTAATTTGGATAAACATTATATTAATCTTTTATATTAATTTATTTAACGTTGTTATATATATATATATTGATAATTAGTTTTGTAAATAAATAAATAAATTATATATATGTTGTATCATGGCTAAATATTGGATAATAACGGTATACTATATAATTATATATATATATATATATATATATATATATATATATATATATATATACGTTGTATCATGACTAAATATTGGATAATAACAGTATACTATATATATTATAATAGGGTATTAGTAAAAGAAATGCCTTAATTGAAATTAAATATATGTATATTCCATTATGACTTTTGTTTAGGGACATGAAGTTATCTCAATTCTTAATGCCCATTCAACAATGTCTTGCTTATATTGATTTTTAATTTTAAGTTCAAGAGATTTTGTCGAAAATAAATGTATTAGTAATGTATTTTATCGTTGTATTAATAAGTTCTATATGGCAGTTGTAAAGAATAATTATTGTGGGGAAGTTGCATATAGGTAATTGCCTTATCATGTTTACTATTCACTTACTTTGTGTATGGGATTAAAGGAATTAGTTTATTCAATTATAGAGAATTGAATGGTTATAGATTAGATAGTAACAATGTATACCTATGTAGTTAGAAATTTACACTATTAACTTGCTAGGATTAATTGTTTATATTAACCCATGTGTAGTAAATGTTGATTAAACATTATACTATTGTTTAAAGTGATGTCAAGTGTCTGTGTCATTGGGAAGTTGATTTCTAGAGGTTTGGGAGGGTGTAATTGTGTGTACGACCCTCACGATTATGTAACCCTGAGGGTGGTTGGCTATGTTGCGAGTCATGTGTGTTGAGTGAGATGCAACCCTAGAAAGTTCCCTCCTATTCATGTAATTGTAATAAATGTGCAAGATGGGTAATGCCTTGCTTGGTGTATGGATTTATGTGGTTATGATGTTTGTACAAGATGGTCAATGCCTTGTTGGGTGTAGGGTTTACTAGTTGCAAGTAGGGCGAGTGGCTCTCAATGGGGGTTGGAACCCAAAGTAGTGTCCAAGACAATCCATTGGAGGGTTTCTTAATCTAGTGATAACCTTAATAATGAACTAAGGGGAAATGAGTAGATTTCACATTAATCAAGATAATGTATGCCTCACTCATGGCTCAAGTGCTTGTTTAGGCTTGAGATGAGACGAGAAGGCTTGGAATGGCAAGACCAACTATCTTGTCCTCATGAAAGGTATGTTGGTTCTGCATGAGTTTGTATGGGGGCCGAGGATCGGGAGAGGCTACCAGGACAACCCAGGATGGGGGCAGGGGCCTAGGAAGATCTACCAGGACAACCCATATCAAGCCATGTGATGATACTCCTCCCTATTGTAGTCTAGCACTCCCTAGTTGTATTTCTTCTTTATGTTGTGTGAGTGCCTCTAGAAGTGCAGTAAGTGAGTAAGTGATGTTAATTGTTGGCAGTATGACGGTTGGTGCCATGTATAACCTTGTTGCTTATGTTAGCCTGATGTTTTCCTGACTGTCTGTTGGATGTGGGACTTTGTGTTATCTCTTAGCACGGGGGGTGGACCTTAGGGTTCCACATGGTCGGGAGGTTGGTGCTTTTTCTCCATTGGGTATTCTTGCTTCATGTTCGTGAGTTTGGAGACTGTTCATTGTGCTGTGGACTCCAGTTCATGTTCCAGTTTGCGAAGGCAATCCTTTCAAGTAATGTATACTGGTTATATACCAGATTGTATTTCTTAATGTATCTGTTGTAATCTCTCCCATGTGCTGAGGAAAGCAACGTGAAAATTATTGTAATGATGTAATTATTATTGATAACTTCATCTTGTTATGAGTACTGTATGTAGACACCCAAAATTGACTCATTATCATTAACATTCAAATATCGCATTATCACACATCTGCATTTGTCTAACACACTTGAGCAATATCCCTAACACACATATTTCTTCTATTAATTAAATAAATTTATATTTATTTAATTAATTCATTAGCTATTTCTTCTAAACTATAATTAAACAATCTTCAATTATTTAATTATCTTCATTCTATCTATTTTAATTAAATAAATCTTATATATTTAATTAAAAATTCCTTTCATAAGCTGACTTTCCAATTAATTAAATAAATTGTATTTATTTAATTAATTTATCTTATTATTTATCTTATGAGCTGACATATGTGCCCCTTTCATTTAAAACGATAAGTGGTACTACATCCTTTATTTAATATCTTTCATATGTAGTACTTTTTATGTACACAAGCACACATGAGCCCTATCTTCTCACCACTTGTCATCTTCACATTCACCTATGCCTATCTTTCAATCTTAGCCATTCACATAGCCACCGAATCTCCACCGTTGATTAATTTTGGTTGAGTTCTATATAAACACCCTATCATTCCATACTACAATCTATCCAGCATTCATATAGCGTCTACATTATCATCCTGAGCATAGTGAGCATTTGAGCATCCATAGCATCCATTGAGCTTTTATTATTATCATCCATCATGGCAGCTTTTATCTTCATAATTATTCATTGTTGAAGAAGCAATCCACATCATAAACAAGGAATCACACAATCTAGGTGATGTGCTTGAATTGAATTACTTTTAATTTCATTTAGATTAGATTCTTTGATGATGGTAGGGTTAGGTTTTCATGGCTATGCTTGATCTTATCAACTTGATTTTTTACCTATCACATTTTGGCATGCTCGGTGGGACTCACGTCCTTGATTAACTTTGCTATTTGAAGTTGTTTCTATGAAGATCATATTTTTTGAACGCTTACGGCAAGTTTCTGTCGCTTTTGAGCGAAAAACTGTCGTTGTCTGCATACCTGTGTCGCTTCTGCACTGAAATCTACTACCTTTAGCCATTTTCAGATCGCTTATAAGAAGACAGTGATCGCTTTTTGTTTATTCTGCATCGTTTTTAGACTAACAGTGGTCGCCTTTGCATTTAATCTAATCGCTTTTGATCTTACAGTGGCCACTTTTAGATAATTGAATTGCTTTATGTAGAATTAGGGATTTTTGTTGCGTGTTGTCTCTTTTACAGATCCAGGTTGCCTATGATCCTTAACCAACCGCTTTATGCTTTTTCGTGTCACTTCTGAGCCTAAACAATTCGCATCTGCCATTTTCGAGATCACTTTTGATCTACAGTAATTTGCCTATGACCGAACGAGAGATCACTTTTGATAGTCAGTGAATCGCCTCTGGTAAACTGTGCACTTTCAGTTTGTATAATTTACAGTTTGTTTTCTTGGCTACTAATTGGGTATTTGTGCAGCATCTTATCGATTTGTCCAAGAAAAGGAGGTTATCAAACTACTATATTGCAGATCTGATTGGTCCAAGACTTCTGGTTTTTTTTCACTAATTTAGGAACATTTGGGCTTGGTGCTTAAAATGAATCATTGCTTGCTCCGTGCTTGATTTATCTTTTTTGATTGCTTGCATGTGATTGATTGTAACCCAAATTTAATAAAAAAAGTATCCTCTCCCCTTGCCTATCAAATGGATCTTGGGTGTATGAGAACTTGTTATTATCTTTAGAGGGCCTGCCTTCCCGGTGTGAGAAGGGATACGACCCAAGCGGTAATGGGCTAAAACCAAGTCCTTCCGAACCGCTATACAAGAAAAGTGTTTGTGTCGAAAGCCACAAACAACGGGTGTTGTTGCGTTATATCAACAACCAACCTCCCCCAAAACCCTCCAAGGCATAACCCTTGAAGGCTGGGAGACTCCACAATAGAGAGTAGCGCTGCCGCATGTATAGCCACCCGAACGGATGCCCTTATTAGCAAATTTGTGTAGTAGCCAAAAACCTTCTATTTGTTGATACAAAAGGTGGGACCTTTTGTTGCAAGTATGGGTTTAACCGGTGTTGTCATTGATGTCAACATACTCATGTTGCACTAATGAGAAGGATTGGATGAGCTGTGTGCTGAGGATATTGAGAAAATTAGTCTCAATCAGGAATAGTGAAGAACAATGATGACAACAAGGTAAAAGTCCAAGATAGGATGAGGATCAGAGGATGCGGTTTAAAGGGTTTGTAGATATAAGTCTTGTGATGCTCCAGTCAAGTTTTCAGAGGTCCGCATGAAGATCTGAAGAAGTTATGGTCACTCAAGTAGAACCGGTTCCGGTAGGTGTTCAGAGGTGACAGAGTGTCACAGATAGATCCGGTGAGATCTAGAATTTCATTATCCTGTTCTGCGGATTTGAGGGAGTGTTGAGGACGTCCCTGTGAAGTATGAAATAGATTGGTTCATGGTTTGAAGGTCTGAAAGAGCCTATTCATTTGTGACAGTGATGACAGACTGTGTTCTTGAAGCTCTAGATGAAGGGGAGAAGAATTCCAGTAGGATGATGAAGTGCGGATGTTCTTGGTGATTCAGGGAAGGTTATGATGATCGTTGGATCATGTCCAGTTCATGTTGGTGGTCCGCATTGAAGTTAGAGTGCGCATTTGAAGAATAACCACTGGATGATAATGTTCTTCTTGAGACTGGCTGATCGGATGTTTACACGTCTTGCGAATGATCTTGTAGGTGTTTGTCAACTTAGATGATTGTTCCTAAGTCGATGCCTTGTATAAATAAGGGATTGTGAAGTCTTTTTGAAGTGTGTCTTGTGGTGATGAGTGTGTGGTAGCGAGGAGAAGTGTGAAAGACAAAGCAAAAGTATTGGGCTTAAATGGAACTGATTCAAGCATGATGAAGATGCTATTCTCCAGTTCATGAAGGTGATACTTATTTCTTTGTAGACAGTGTGTCTCTTGTAGACAGTGAGCCTCTTGTGAGCAGTGTGCTCAGGTAGTGAGCCCTAATTGGCATGTGCTATTTGTTCTTTCTATTCTTCTAATAGAGAATACATTCTTGGGTTAATCACCCTGTGGTTTTTCCCTTAACCGGGTTTTCCACGTCAAAATCTTGGTGTCTTATGTGTTGATATGTTTCTGCTTTTGACTTGAATACATTATGGTTCATTATTAATATTTTTCTAATCACTAAAAAGGATTCAAGTGTTTAATTGGTGAAAGTTTCACACAACTGATTCACCCCCCCTCTCAGTTGTATGCCCTAAATCTAACAATTGGTATCAGAGCTAAGTTCCTCTAAAACGAGCTTAACCGCTTGAGGAGATCTAGGATGTCGTCATATAAGAAGGATAGTCCGAAGTTTGATGGAACCAACTTTGCTCTTTGGAAAGGTCGCATGAAATGTCACTTGCAGTGTATGGGAATTGCATATTGGTCCATGGTCACAAAAGCGTATGTACCTCCACAGGGTGGTCTGACAACCCTAAATGAAATCACAGATGTTGAAAACAATCTGCGGACCAAAGAGGCTCTTCTAAGCGCATTAACTGACTCAGAGCTCTCAAATGTTATTGACCTGCCAATTGCCTATGAGATCTGGATTAAACTGGAACTTTTGCATGAAGGAGACCAGTATGTTAAATGTGCAAGGTTACAGAGTCTAAAAGGGAAATTTGAAAAATTGAAGATGAGAGATGATGCAAATATTACCACTTTTATGCCAAGAGTGAATGAGCTGGTTTGTGGAATTAGAAATTCTGGTGGAGTCTTGGATGAAAATGAGATTGTTGGTAAAATTCTCAGATCCCTTCCTGCCTCTTACAAAATCAAGGTTGCTGCCATTGATGAATTTAGAGCCCATACAACTGTCACAAGAGACCAATTGGCTGGCAAACTGGCTGCTTTTGAAATGATCAAGTTTAGAGATGATCCCCCCAAGACTGAATCTGAATTCAAAGCCAGTGCCTTGTGAAAGGTAAACAAGGATTTGATCCGGGAGAGAACTCATCAAGGAAACTGTCATGGTATGAAAAAGCAAGAAAAGACCTAGAAGAAGAAAAAATAGAAACTGCTCAACTTGAAGCCCTCATTGCAAAGAGACTGCCAAGAGGATTCGGTAAGTATGAAGGAAAATTGTCTTTTAAGTGTTTTAACTGCAATAAGATTGGTCATTTTGCCTCAAGATGTCCAGAAAGATTTTCAAAGCCAAATCCTAACAGATCAAGGTTCCAAAAGAATTGTTACTATGTTCATGAAGAAGATGATAATGAAGGAGTAACAGATGATGAATCAAAGACAAGAAACAAATCCGGAAGTGAATGGGTGTTTATTGCCATCAAGGAAGAAGAACCAATATCCTCTGTATCTATCAATCATAAAGTTGTAGAAAGAGCTCTGGTTTCCCAAGTTGAAGAAAAGAATGATTGGGTCATTGACAGTGGTTACTCCCACCACATGACAGGTGATAAAAATAAGTTCATAGACTTGGAAAGGTATGAAGGAGGAGTGGTGAAGTTTGGTGATAATTCTACTGGTAGAATCAGAGGAAGAGGAACTATTTCTTTTGATGGAAGAAACAAAACTGGTAATGTACTGTATGTTGAAGGTTTGAAGCACAATCTTCTCAGTGTTGGACAGTTGGTGGACAAAGGTTATGATCTCTGATTCAAGGATGGAAAATGCAAAATCTTTGAAAGATCCGGAACAGAGATTGCATCCGGTGCTCAAACTAAAGGTAATATCTTCCACTTGGTTGGTACTAGTAAAAGCTATTTATTTGTTCAAGTTGATCATAGCTGGTTATGGCATAGGAGAATGTGTCATGTGAATTTTGATAATATCATCAAGATAAGCAATACTTAGGCTGTAAGAGATCTTCCAAAATTGGTGAAACCTACTAATAGCTTGTGCAAGGAATGCCAGTTGGGTAAGCTGAGTAGAGTCACATTCAAAAGCAAGGAACTGTCTTCTACCGGATTATTGGACTTAGTTCACACTGATCTTTGTGGTCCGGCAAGAACCAGGAGTATTCAAGGTGATAGATACTTCATGCTGTTAATTGATGACTATTCCCGGATGATGTGGGTAACCTTTCTAAAGGAGAAATCAGAAGCTCTTAAGAAATTCAAAATATTCAAGGCTATGGTAGAGAATGAAACAAGATTAAAGTTGAAGTGTCTGAGGTCTGATAGAGGTGGAGAATTCACATCCAGTGAGTTCATAGAGTTCTGTGAGAAACATGGAATCAAGAGACAGTTGTCTGCTTCTAGGATTCCACAGTAGAATGGAGTAGTGGAGAGAAAGAACTGGACCATCTAGGAAGCATCTAGGACCATGATAATGGAAGCAAATGTTCCTCAGATCTATTGGAGAGAAGCTGTCAGCACTGCAGTCTATACTCTTAATCGAGTTCAAATCAGAAGCAATACTGGTAAGACCCCTTATGAACTCTGGTTTGGCATTACTCCTATTGTAAGATATTTCAGAGTCTTTGGTAGCAAATGTTACATCAAAAGAGATGAAGATTTAGGCAAGTTTGATGCTAGAAGTGATGAAGGAATATTCTTGGGTTACTCTACTCAAAGCAAAGCATACCGGTGTTATAACAAGAGACTAAGAAAGATGATAGAAACTACAAATGTGAAGATTGATGAAGGAATAGAGAAACCCTCAAGGTTTTATGAATATGATGAAGATGATCAGAATGGTGTTCTGGTTCAAGAAGCTCAATCCTCTTCTGAAAGTTAGATTCAAACTAATCTGGTAAATCAGGAAGAAGAGATAGGTCTGAATGAGCCTGATCAAGAAGCAGAAGTGCAAGAAACTCCCAAAGTTCCAAGGTATGTAAGACTGAACCACTTTGAAGATCAAATCATAGGTGACAAAAGCAAAGGTTTGCAAACTAGAAGGAAAATTGCTCAAAATTTAGATGAATATTGTCTGATTTCAAAGATTGAACCTAAGACAATAAATGAAGCCTGCAATGATGAAAACTAGACCAAAGCAATGGAGGAAGAGTTGATGCAAATTGAGAAAAATCACACTTGGGATCTTGTTCCCAGACCTAGAAACAAGAATGTGATTGGAACCAAATGGGTCTTCCGGAACAAACTAAATGAAGTTGGTGAAGTAATTAGAAATAAAGCCAGATTGGTCTGCAAAGGCTACTCTCAAATATAAGGGATTGATTTTGAAGAAACCTTTACTCCGGTGGCAAGAATTGAAGCAGTCAGATTATTTCTTGCATTTGCTGCCTTCAAGGATTTCAAGGTGTATCAGATGGATGTCAAGTCTGCCTTCTTGAATGGTGACTTATAAAAAGAAGTGTACATTGAACAACTGGATGGTTTTCAATTATCTGAGCATGGTGATATGGTCTGCAAATTGAAGAAGGCATTGTATGGACTAAAGCAAGCCCCAAGAGCCTGGTATGAAAGATTGGACAAACATCTTTTGAAGATTGGTTTCAACAAAGGTACTGTTGACAGTAACCTATATTTCAAAATTGATCATGAAAACATCTTGAATGTTGAAGTATTTGTTGATGATATCATCTTTGGAGGAAGAGACAGTATGTGTAAAACCTTTGCAAATCAAATGAAAAGTGAGTTTGAGATGTCAATGCTCGGTGAAATGAATTTCTTCTTGGGTCTGCAAATTACTCAGACAAAGAAAGGAATCTTTATTTCTCAGACCAAATATGTGAAAGAATTGTTGAGGAAATTTGGAATGGAAGATTCAAAGCCAATGAATACTCCCATGGCAACCGGATGTAAGTTGAGCAAAGATGATGACTCCCCTAAGACAGATCAGACAAAGTACAGATCAATGATTGGAGGATTATTGTATCTCACTCAAACTAGACCAGATATAATGCAGGCTGTTGGTCTTGTGGTGAGATTCCAGGCTGATCCCAGAGAATCTCATGTCATGGCAATCAAAAGGATTTTTAGGTATCTAAAAGGAACAGTTGAGTATGGTCTGTGGTATCCTAGAGATCATGATTTCTCTCTTCATGCATATACAGATGCAGATTGGGCAGGAGATGTGGATGACCGGAAAAGTACCAGTGGTGGAGCATTCTTTTTGGGAAAGAGATTGGTTTCTTGGCTAAGGAAGAAATAAGAGGCAATATCCCTGTCTACAACTGAAGCAGAATACATAGCAGTAGTAGGTTGTTGCACTCAAGTCTTGTGGATGAAGCAGATGCTAAGAGATATTAAAGTAGAGTATGAGGAGCCTATCACAATCCACTATGATAATTCAAGTGCTATAAGTATATCTAAGAATCCGGTGTTGCATTTAAAGACAAAGCATATATCTATCAAGTTTCACTTTCTGAGAGAGCAAGTGAATAAGAGTGAAGTCAAATTGGAGTTTGTGTCATCCAAGGATCAGATTGTAGATATCTTTACTAAACCTCTACCTAAGGACTCTTTTGAGTATCTCAGGGAGAAGTTAGGGGTTATTTCCCCTCTGGTGATGAACTAAGGTGCATTGATGTGCATAAGTCTGGTGGGTATCACAATCACATCTTGTGATCCGGATTGATGTTGGGGAGCTGCTACTCAGGGGGAGCAGCAGGTATGAGTTTGAGGTGGTGAAATTGCAAGCATGTGCCCTTTGCCATTGATTTCAAAGGGGGAGAGAAGACATGTGAAAAACAAGTGGTTACTAATCAAAGGGGGAGAAATAAAGGGAGAGAAGAGATGTGAATGGTTGCTATTGATAGGGGGAGTTGTGACAGTAAGGAGAAGTTCTTGTCTTGATGGTTTTTCACATCATATGTTGCCATCAATGACAAAGGGGGAGATTGTTGCAAGTATGGGTTTAACCGGTGTTGTCATTGATGTCAACATACTCATGTTGCACTAATGAGAAGGATTGGATGAGCTGTGTGCTGAGGATATTGAGAAAATTAGTCTCAATCAGGAACAGTGAAGAACAGTGATGACAATAAGGTATAAGTCTAAGATAGGCTGAGGATTAGAGGATACGGTTTAAAGGGTTTTTAGATATAAGTCTTGTGATGCCCCAATCAAGTTTTCAGAGGTCCGCATGAAGATCTGAAGAAGTTATGGTCACTCAAGTAGAACCGGTTCCGGCAGGTGTTCAGAGGTGATAGAGTGTCATAGATAGATCCGGTGAGATCCAAAATTTCATTATCCTGTTCTGCGGATTTGAGGGAGTGTTGAGGACGTCCCTGTGAAGTATGAAATAGATTGGTTTGTGGTTTGAAGGTCCGGAAGAGCCTATTCATTTGTGATAGTGATGATAGACTGTGTTCTTGAAGCTCCAGATGAAGGAGAGAAGAATTCCAGTAAGATGATGAAGTGCGGATGTTCTTGGTGATTCAGGGAAGGTTATGATGATCGTTGGATCATGCCCAGTTCATGTTGGTGGTCCACATTGAAGTTAGAGTGCGCATTTGAAGAATAACCACTGGATGATGGTGTTCTTGAGACTGGCCGACTGGATGTTTTACATGTCTTGTGAATGATCTTGTAGGTGTTTGCCGACTTAGATGATTATTCCTAAGTCGATGCCTTGTATAAATAAGGGATTGTGAAGTCTTTTTGAAGTGTGTCTAGTGGTGATGAGTGTGTGGTAGCGAGGAGAAGTGCGAAAGGCAGAGCAGAAGTATTGGGCTTAAATGGAACTGATTCAAGCATGATGAAGATGTTATTCTCCAGTTCATGAAGGTGATACTTATTTCTTTGTAGACAGTGTGTCTCTTGTAGGCAGTGAGCCTCTTGTGAGCAGTGTGCTCGGGCAGTGAGCCCTAATTGGCATGTGCCATTTGTTCTTTCTATTCTTCTAACAGAGAATACATTCTTGGGTTAATCACCCTGTGGTTTTTCCCTTAACCAGGTTTTCCACATCAAAATCTTGGTGTCTTATGTGTTGATATGTTTCTGCTTTTGATTTGAATGCATTATGGTTCATGATTAATATTCTGCTAATCACTAAAAATGATTCAAGTGTTTAATTGGTGAAAGTTTTGCACAACTGATTCACCCCCTCTCAGTTGTATGCCCTAAATCTAACACCTTTGAAGCGGCCCCGATTCACGTGGTTCTTAGAAAAGATAGCAAGGACAATCCTAAGGTTTGGTGAGGGATAGGCCTTTAAGGAAACCTATATCTTGGTATGCATGAGAAGTGAGTGTCGTGGAGGGGAGCCAGTGCTACCAAGATCCTGAAGCTATCCGCTTTGAATAAGCACGGCCAGAGGATTCAACAAATACAGTCCTTTCCTAGCCTAGGTTGTACAAGTTTGAGATTGTTGTGAGTGTGAGTGACTGTAATTACTTTTTTCTTGTCAAAAATCACAAATCAGACATCTTTCTTGATAGACATAGTCTCTTTTAAGCCTAAACTACCGACATACAGACAATAGAATCACTTTTAAACCACAATTATTCACTTTTTTCCTGAACTGAATCGCCTTTGAACAGCAGTTAATCGCCTTTTGCATAAACAAAGTCGCATCTAAACAACAGTCAATCACCTCTGCTCTGAATCAAGTCACCTTTAGACATCAGTCTTTCACCTTTAGCTTAACCTAAGTCACTTCCAATCACCAGTAAATCACTTTTGAGCCAACATTTATCGCCTCTGAAATTTAGATCGCCTTTGGTTAACCTACTTTAGAACCTAAACCAGTCTGCATTTGAGCTATTACTGGTCCCCTTTAGCGTTCTCTGAGTTGCATATGAGCTATCACTTGTCGCCTGTGGTCTAAATACCAGCAGATCTTAGTGACTCAGCTGAATTAGCCCAAATCTAGCTTGCTTAGCTTCAGCATTAGCTTTCAGACCTGTCTCTGATCATTAGTAGATACCTGGACTTTGTCTCTTTGTTTTGAGCTTACCAATCAATTGCACTTCATGAGCTTTTCATCTTTTTGAGATCCCAAACCAGAAAACCAATCATCAAATCAATCATTTTGATCTACTAGCAAAACATCAGCTTTAGCTTCAGCAAACATCAACAACATAGCAATCTTTAGCAAACAACTTTTCCCTTAAGTGTGTGAGCTATTCTCTGGGGAAACCAACCAACAACAAATAAACAATCCAGCCAACAAGAAATCATCAACCAAAGCAAAACCAACCAACAACAAATCATCAACCAAAGTAAAACCAGCCAACAATAAATCAACAACCAAGCGAACCAACCAACCAACCAATCAGCAAACCATCATCTTTTGGGTCTCAAAACTTTGACAAGCTAAGCTTCAGTTTTCAACATCAATATCATGCCTCAAACTAGGAGCCAATATAGAGCTGAAATGGAAGCTAAATATACAGCTGAAATGGAAGCCAAATTGCAAGCTAAGATGCAACAACTCAGATCGACACCTCTTAAGGACGCAACTCAATTCATGATTGGTATGCCTCCTCATATGTTTACACCTCATGGGTATACTCTTGGAGAATCATCCTCACAACAAGCACAACCTCCAATAGCTTTTGAGACTTTTGAAGAACAATCTCAAGATGACTCATCAGAATTTCGAGATACCCATGTGTGGGATCAAGTTGAGAGACTTATTATATCTGAGCCTAATCACTACTTCTTGCAACTTGCTCGCATGTGCGCTAAACTACCAAGAGATTTCGACATATCCGCTATTAGAGAACATGATCCAAACACTCCCGCTGTTGTTGCAAAGGGACCATCCACTATAGTCACATCGTCTCCCATCATATCACAAGCTCCATCTTCCAACACATCTTCATTGCATATTGTTGCTTCATTTGATCTACCACGCTCAAAGTACACTTTAGAACCTTTGATCATACCAACCAATGTGCTCCCTCTCATGTCACAGAATCTGAACATTCCACCTTTCCATGTTCCTCAACATATTCCTCTGCCTACCATGACCATTTCCATGCCTCAAACAACATAAGCTGTCCATGTGGTCCAAGCACAACCTTCCCAAACATTACAAGCTATCCCTATGTCTCATAGTGTGCAAGCCTCCCAAATTATACCAACACAACCAATTGTCCAAGCTTCACGACCATCACAATCTACCATATCCCATATACCAACTGCTAATACACTTTCTACCATCTCTACTAATCCTTCCACTACACCATATAATCCCAATGTTAGTCTTATTGATATGAGTGACCCTCCTATCATTTCTCAAGCTAATCCTAGCTCTACGGTCACTTATGTTGAGCAACTTACGTCTATTCTGTCATACTCGTCCAATTCTTCACACACCATCAATCCATCTTATGCTACCCAAGGCTTGCCCATTATCACCCAACACATGACACATACCAATCCCCATGTTGTCCAAAATACCAAACCAACTGTCCATCCTTCTTTCACATCTACCAATCCTTCCATCACTTACCATGTCACAAATCCAACTCCAACTTCCCAACCATTAATTAATGTCAATCCATCTTCCACTTCGCATGTGATGTAAAATCTTGGTGCCCATTCATCCCAATATACTCAAATACCACTTGTGCCTCAAGGACAGCAATCCTCAACTACATATGTGTCGCATCCCAATCCTTTGACAGATATTGTGAGTACACAACCTCAACAAACGGTCATGGCTCCATATATCCCACAACAGCAACCTCAATATACACCATACCATGTTTCACCCCCTTTACAACAACAACAATTATCTTCAGCGGATGTTCAACAAATGATTAACCAAGCGGTAGGACAAGGCAAGAAGACATTTTCTCTAGATAACATATGCGCTTATCCATTTGACAAGTCTCTTCATATGATACCTTTTCCACAACACTTTGAAATTCCACAATTTGACAAGTACAAAGGAAAAGGAAATTCGGAAGACCATCTTAGAGCATTCTTTGTGGCATGTCTCGATGTTGCTTATGATGATGCATATCTTTTGAGACTATTTCCTTGAAGCTTAGCAGGACAAGCTCTTGAATGGTTCTCTCATTTACCTCTGGGAATTAAGTCTTTTTCGGAGTTAGCCAATAAGTTTCGATCTCACTTCACTTTCAACATTGACCATGAGATAAACATGAACGACCTTGTTAGCAATAAACAACGTAATGGTGAGCCTTTTCTTCATTTACTCAATGATGGTGCAATATGGCTAGCAAACTATCATGTGAAATCCCTGAGAAACAACAGCTCGATATCTTTGTTCAAAATCTTCATCCCGAGCTATCATTCCAACTACAATTGTAAAGTGCTAGCACCTTTGACAAACTTGTTTCCAAAGGAACCATCATTGAATGAGCTTTAATTGCTAAAGGAACTATCAAGATCTTTCGCGATAACAAAGATTATCCTCAAAACTCCAACGACAAGTCTCACTTTTGGAACAAAAATAAGAATATTTTCAATGATGGTGTTGTCGATGCAAAACACATCCAAAATATGAAATCTCCTATCAACATCCAAGCTACTTCTACAACAACACAACCTTTTCAACGAATGCGACAACGCCAAACTTCTAATCCGTGTCGACAATTTACACCATTAGCGGAACCTATGGAAGTTATCTTTCAAAAGCTTCTCCAAGTAGGTGATATTACCTTACTAGATGTACCACCCAATGGTGAACCGCTCTTCAAAGCTCCTTGGTACAAAGAAAATGAGTATTACGATTTCCATAGAGTTAAAGGACACAAAACCAATGGTTGTATGCGCTTAAAACATGTCATCCAAGATTGCATTGATCAAGGTTTAATCAAGGTCACACCTTCAACAACTCAACCTGCACAACAATCAACATCAAACTATGATCTAGAGACTTTCAACAATCCACTTCCATGTCATGAAAAAACAAGTAATCCTCATGCTGGAAATGCCATTCAGTATACCTATGAATCATCTACCATTGGCTACATTGATCATGCTCGCATTTCTACCATTACTATCCAAGGTATAGCACCTGATTGCTCTGTAACCACTCGAAGAGGTCAAGTTACTATTCAAGGAGCACCTGTTCATTCTCCTCGACCATTCCCTAACTATAATATCTTGGATCACCTTGGCAAAACACCCGTGCACATATCCATTCTTGAGTTGATTCGCATATCCCTTGCTCATAAAGCTATCCTTGACAAAGCTCTACAAGAATCTTCGGTGCCTAACGATATTGATATCTCACAATTCCAATCTATGGTCGCTAGCATTGCAACCCCTTGTCATTTAACCTTTTCTGACAAAGATCTTCAGCCCTCCATCCATCCCTCACACAACGAAGCCCTCCACATTGAAGTATTTGTCAAACAATGCCGTATCAAATGAATCTTGATAGATGGTGGAGCTAGTCTTAATATATGTTCTTTGAAATTGATAAAACAACTGGGATATTCTGAGAAAGATGTTGACACCTCCAAGGTTATTACTATCAGAGCATATGATGATGCCGAGAGAGATACAGAAGGAAGTATTTTCTTGCCTATCCAAGTTGGGCCGATCACTACAGAAACCCGTTGTTAGGTCCTTGATATTGATCTTCCTTATAACATCATCCTTGGTCGTCCATGGATACATGCCCTCAAGGAAGTTCCTTCCACATACCATCAATGCCTTAAATTTCCACACAACGGTGTTGAAGTTACTATCCAAGTTGATCCCAATCCATTTGAATTTTGTCGTGCCTTCCAAGATAAATATTAGAGCCCAAACCGCATTCCTATCAACACCGAGGCATATCCATCTTTTTCCTATATAGATCCATCCGACCTACTCAAGCCCTCATCTAGCAAAACCCCTTCCAACCTCCGTATCAAGTACACCGAACACGGCCCTGGTGAATACACACTGTAGGAATCTTGTTGTGTAGGCACCCTTCCATTATCTCCTAAATCCTATGGTAAACCTTCCACATCCAAACCAACTTCAGCCTCCGCTGTCATCAAAGCTCCACCTACTGTATTCCTTAAAGGCAGATTCTTGGATGATGAAGACATTGATGATATAGAATCTTGGATACTCTTTGATGAAAATGACCAAGTCCAACTGGAAGTAGAGAGATACAACAATGGGTTCCGCATAATAAAGAACATGGGCTACAAAGGACATGGCAGATTGGGATCACAAGAACAAGGACCTCTAGAACCTATAATTGTGTCTAAGAAGTTTAATAAGCAAGGCCTTGGTTATCAGCCGGAGATACCACGACTCAAGGACATTAAGTGTATTTCCGATACTGATGCTGGACCTTCCTCGGTAGGAGAGACTTCTAATTCAGATACTATCCATGACTCCCCATTTCATATTACCAACCTTTTCCAAGAACACTCCATCTTCATGATCTCCGCAGCCTCTTCTAGCCATAACAATTCCTCCATTAACCTCTCACTCGTATATCCTTACCTCATTGATTGGGACCAACATGGGGCACCGATATTAGATACATTCAAAAATTATGAAGCTATTGCAGAATTCATGGGCTTGTGACAAGGCATTCCATTGGGTGATCACAAAGTAGGTTTGATGATGGACTTACCTAAACTAGCATATTTTGGTGGAAGTATCAAATCCTTCAGTCGCAAAAGTGAGATAAACAAAATCAAATAAAATAGGTCACTAGGTGAAAACTGAAAGGTACCTCTTGACCATGAAAAAGTAAAAATAAAGGATGTATTCGAAGGTGAAAACCTCTCCGAGGCACCTGAGGATGAGGGATTTGATCTTCCTGTTGCCACTGATTATCATGAGAAATCAACAGTGCTAGTTGAACAATCACAAGACATGAACTTGGGTGCAGAGCAAAATCCAAAGATCAGTTTTTTGGCAGCATCACTATTAGAGCAAGAAAGAAGAAACTTCATAGCATTTTTTCTTAGAAGAGCTATAAATTTTACATGGACTTATGTTGACATGCCGGGTTTAGATCCATCACCTGTGGTACATCATCTAGCAGTATCTCCTAATGCAAAACCTGTTAAACAAAAATTGCGCAAAATGCATCCACATGTAGCTTTATTGGTCAAGACAGAGATTCAGAAACTGTTAGAAGCTAAGTTCATAAAGCCTATTGATTATCTGGAATGGGTTTCAAATTTGGTACCTATCGCAAAACTTGATGGACGAGTTCGTTGTTGTACAGATTTCAGAGATCTTAATAAAGCATGTCCTAAGGATGACTTTCCACTACTAAGCATAGACAACATTGTAGATCTTATAGCTGGACATGAAATGCTATCTTTGATGGATGGATTTTCAGGGTATAATCAAATTAGAATAGCAGAAGAAGATCAAGATAAAACATCTTTTATTTGTCCATGGGGCATGTATTGTTCGGTTGTAATGCATTTTGGCCTCAAGAATGCTAGAGCTACTTATCAATGAGCCATGATAGTTATCTTTCATGACCTTTTTCATACTATCATGGAAGATTATGTTGATGACATCCTGGGAAAATCTAAGACAAGAGGACATGTACAGGTATTAGCACAAATCTTTGATCGATTAGAAAAATATCAAGTCAGACTGAATCCAAAGAAATGTGTATTTGGTGTAACATCTGGAAAACTGTTGGGATATATTGTATCTCGACGAGGAATAGAAGTGGATCCAGCTAAAGTAAAAGCTATCATGGAAATGCCTTCACCAACAAATCTCAAGTAGCTTTACAGTTTACAAGGCAGGTTACAGTCTATCTGCAGATTTATCTCACAACTAGCAGATAAATGTCATCCTTTTCAGTATTTTCTACGTAAGGGTGAACCTTTTAAGTGGGATGAAAAGTGTCAACAAGCTTTTGACAAGATAAAGGAATATCTGGCAACACCTCCTGTGTTAGTACCTCCTATGCTTGACTGCCCATTATTGCTCTACATGTCATCAAGAACAACAGCATTGGGTGCCCTTTTACCTCAACATGATGATTCAGGAAAAGAACAAGCCATCTATTACATCAACATAACTCTTGTGGGATATGAACTCAATTATTCATCCATGGAAAAAGCATGTTTAGCATTAGTGTTTGCTTCCCAAAAGTTGTGACACTATATGCTGAATCAAACAACCAAGCTCATATCAAATGTTGATCCGCTCAAATATCTTCTTTCCAAAGAAATTCTCACGGGAAGATTAGCAAAATGGGTCATGATTTTAACTGAATTTGACATATAATATGTGGATCAAAAAGCCATCAAAGGACAAATCATTGCTGATCAATTAGCTGCAGCACCCATCACAGATATCCATCCAATATATCCAGAATTCCCTGATGAAGGATTGTTCAATCTAACTTCTCCAACACAATGGCAACTATATTTTGATGGATCATATACACAACATGGATCAAGAGCAGGCATCTTGTTTGTTACCCCTCAAGGAGATTGTATACCCAAGTCATACAGAATTGCATTTCCATGTACCAATAACATAGCAGAGTATGAAGCTTTAATCACAGGATTACGTATGGCAGTGCAATGGGCTATCAAACAGTTACAAGTCTTTGGTGATTCTCAGCTGGTTATCAAATAGGTCTTAGATGAATATCAAACAAAAGACGAGAAGCTTCTTCCATACAAGCTAATGGTTGATGATTTTAAAAAGTACTTTGACAATATCACTTTTGAACAAATCCCAAGACTACAGAACATAGCAGTAGATGCTATGGCTATTATAGTGGCAAGCCATCTCATCCCAACCTATCGGATGAAGGTTGAGAGATCGATTCTGCTATCGGGTGGGGTTGGGTTGGCCCTCTTTTCTATTATTGGAAATGAACCAACATGTTGCTCCGGTAAACCATATGGACCACTCAACTAGAACGAATTCCCAGTGCTCTAGTCGTAATGGAAGGAACGGATCTATCTCCCACTCTAGCATCCATCTAGAACCCGACCTCATTAAGCATTCAACTCAACACTAAACCTCTATTGTCGGTGCCATCATCGACCAACCCAACCAGCCATGATCGATCTGTCCCTAGCTCTGCCCGCCCCTTCGCCAACCTCCCTATTGATTGATTATAGCCCACCCACTTCAACTAACTAATAACCAATACACAACCTTTATCCGTCGAGCCTCTCGCTACACTATCCTAGGAGACACCCTCTATCGCCGGAGTCTCAATGGTATCCTTCTTAGATGTCTTGATTCTGAGGAAGCAAAAGTGGATTTACGTGACGTACATGAAGGTGTTTGCGACTCACATTCTGCTGGCCCTGGCCTTGTTAAGAAACTTCTACGAGCAGGATACTATTGGCCAACCATGGAAAAAGATGCACAACAATTTGCAAAGAGATGTCTACAATGCCAGAAACATGGAGATTTAATACATGCACCAGCACATGAGCTTCAGCCTATGACTACTCCATGGCCTTTTTCGTAGTGGGGACTTGATCTCATAGGTAAGATCCATCCTACTTCATCAAATGGTCATAAGTTCATTATCACCGCCACTGAATATTTTACAAAGTGGGTGGAAGCCATGCCAATGATTTATATCACAGGCAAGCAAATATCTAAGTTTATTTTACACTATATCATTTGTCGTTATGGAGTTCCTCAAGCTATTGTCACCGATAATGGTCGTCCCTTTAAGAATCAAGAAGTCAGAGATCTTTGCAACATATTTCATATCCAATATCAATTTTCTACTCCCTACTATCCTCAGAGCAATGGCCAAGCTGAAGCTTCTAATAAAACAATCATCAAAATCCTCAAAAAGATGGTCAATGAAGCTGGTCGGGATTGACATCTACAACTCCATCTTGCATTATGGGCATATAGAACAAGTATCAGAACTCTCACTGGAGTCACACCTTATGCTCTTGTGTATGGCACTGAAGTTATTTTACCTATTGAGGTTGAGATCCCCTCACTACGAGTATCCTTACAACATACCATCTCAGAAGAAGAATATCGAGTATCCAGACTCCATGATCTTGATCTTCTAGATGAACGACATCTTATAGTACTCAACCATTTCCAAGTCTATCAGAACCGTCTATGCTGCAACTACAACAAAAAAATCAGAGAACACCAATTTCAAGTTGGAGATCTTGTCCTTAAAGAGAATCAAAAGAATCAGCAAAACCGTTAGAAACATGGCAAGTTTGAACCAAATTGGCTTGGTCCTTTCATCATCACAACAGTTTATGGATCAGGTGCATACACTCTCTCAACACCTGAAGGCATTCCCTTGGATGAACCAGTCAACAGCGTTCATCTCAAGAAGTTTTATCCTTAAATCTCAGCTATCCCATTAAAAAAAAAAAAACTCCATCCAATAGTGAAAACCACTCTGTGGCGCTTTGGATAGCAAAAAAATAATAGTCTAAGATAAATAATCCGTCCTCTGGTGAAAACCTGGTAAACAGGTGCCTTGGATAAGTACCATAGTGAAAACCTGGCAAACAGGCGCTATGTGTAGTGACCAGCTCCTATCATTTGCTTGGTTTGTTTGATCATCATTCGTCCTACCATATTTCGCTAACCTATCCAACATAATCCATTTTTCATCGCAATAAATAGCCTTTTCCACCTTCGTCTCTATCAATGCTAGCTATCATACTTGAGACATTGTTGCGATAACTATATCTTTGGCACCTTAGCATCTTGACCGCACGTCTTCTCCATCGTCGCTCCTTCATAATAAACTTCATCCCACACTGGGGGCATTTTGTTGAGTCATATTTGGAAGTGGATATCGCTATCTCTACCTCATAACACATCAAACACTTTAGCTCACAACACAACAAACTTTCAACTTCAACCATAAGCGTTCATCCAATAACAAATGTGGCCAAACATTTTGCCATCAGGCTTCATATCTTTCCAATCAATTTGCATTCATTTGACATCCAAAAATCGCAAGACATCACCTCACCAGCATAATAAGCAAGAACTACATCCCAACTCTATCGTTAAAGCCTTGATCCCGTGGATACAGGGTATGTAGGCAATCTGAGATGCGAAGGAAGCACTCTGATTCAGGCTAAGATGATAGTCCCTTCTTTCATCATCCATCTTTCATTTTTCTTGTAATGATCCTTAATTTCTTTCATCTCCCTTTCTTCTATCCTTCATCACTTACATCATCAATAAACCCAAAATTACATATTCATCATGTCTCATCTTCATCGTAAATGTGCTTTGATCTCGTGGATACAGGGTATGTAGGTAGTTTAGAATACGAAGGAAGTTTCCAGTACTCAAGCACAGATGATCCACCCCATCTTCTTCATCTTCTTTCATCTTCCATCTTCTTCTCTTTGATCAGCTCAAGCAGGAAGCAAACTATGTGTATACTGAAAGCTCAAGCATTTCAACCAATCAAGAATAAGCCTGAAGCTATTTGTCCGCATGCCTTAAGCCAACATTTGCTATAGCAATTTCTCAACATCTTTAGCCTTCAACAGGATGCAACTTTCCTCTCAACAAGGCGCCAGCTTAAATCCATCCAAGAGCACCTAAATTTGGCAAGAGAACATGATGACAGTATCTTTTGTTTTATCTTTTGTCCCTTTTCTATGCCTAATCAAGACTGCCTTGATCTATCTATATCTTGGTATGTTGCGATGAAATAAGGAATGGGGCCTGGTCATATTGCTTTCGTATGCCGTGTTTGCGGGATGATCTTACTCTCTTCCTATGCGTATTGGTATCTTGTATGTGTTGGGATTAGCATCTTACATATCAATATCTCTAGCATCTGAGAAGCTAAACAATCTCTTATGCACTTGAGACTATTCTATGATTAAGACTAGCTCCATACATACAACCAGCAAGCTATCACTGTGTGTAGTGGAGATAAGCTCAAACCATTGCTTGTAGCGTCAAAGTCCATCTCACAACACTAGCTGTTATTCATATCTTGTGCATGTTGGCTCAACATCTTGACCTCATGTGTTCAGACAAGATTGTAGCATGCTAGTTTCGCATTGGATATCTTGACACCTTGGTCTTCCATACCCTGGTGCATAACATCCACATGCTATATCAAACATAAGGATTGCATTTCTTCTCATTTTTGAGCAATTACTTAAAAAGATGCCTATCACATTATCTGTCCATCTATTATTTGCCTATATAGAACTCAGCCAAGATCAATCATTTCCATCGCCTTTCTCCACATCTCTTATCCTACAAAACAAGTGTGTTAGACATACATAAGTTCATCACATATCATCTCATTACTATCTATCTATATGCATAAGTCCATTCATATCATTACTATTTACATATTTGCATTATCATAACCATTTACATGTCATTTGCATACACATCCATACATAATCCATGAACATACAAATACACCATGCATAACCATCATAATACCAACAAGTGCATCCATTATAACATCATATAGATCACCAATACTCCATCATACACACATACATACATGTGTCAATATACAAATGTTTACATATACAAGCTGAGCCATAAAGAATGTATGTACAATCAGCTCTCGGCCTCATCATGATACAATATAAACAAGGTAGCCCTAGTGACTACTGATAGCACCCTCGCCCTGACCACCACCACTAGGTCCTGTACCTAGTCCTCTATCTCTTGGTGGCCCCATCACTGAGGCTACTGATCGAGATCCACCTGACCTCCGTGAACCTGAAGCCCCTAACCTGCTCCTGAAGCTAGGCTGCCTCTGCTTTGCTGGCACAACCCCATAATATAAGCCTCTGTAGTACTCAGCCTCACCCTGTACTCTCCGTAGCTCTGCCTGTACCTGTGTCAACTGTGTAGCCAAGTACATTATAGCTCCATCTATCCCTAGTGCAGTCACTGCTCTGTCTCGCTCACTTGTCATCCACTGTAGCTGTTGCACAGCCATATCTCTCTCAGCTTGCAGACCATCTCTCTCAGTCCTCATAGCCTGCATGTACTGCACAGCTGTATCCCACTCTATCCTCATCATCTGCTCACTCTATCTTGCTGCATCTCTCTCTCTCTCTCTCTCTCTCTCTCTCTCTCTCTCTTGTCACCCTAGCCAGTGCACCATCATCCTGTCCATCCCCAGCCTGTGCTCTCAACTGTAACTGAGCCTGATATGTCTGAACCTGAGCTCTAGCATGCCGCAAGCCAATCACCGCCTGATGTCTGTCTATCTCCACTCTCCTCAACCTCATTTGAGCTCGCTGCCTCCATCTCCTCTCCTCTCTAATCTATCTTCGTAGCTGTATAATCCCAACATCATCACTCGCCAATATCTGCCCCTGAGGCTGTCCTGGCATCTGTATCCCTGGAGCTGCTGGTACAATAGCCTGCGCTAGTGGAGCCCATCGTCGTCTCCTCCTAATCGGTCTCTCCATCCCAATCTCCCCAATCTCTCCAAGCTGCGCCTATAAGCGATCTATACTACCAATAGCGACCTATCTTCCTACATAAGCGACCTCAACTGCCTATCCTCAGAACTAGTCGTTTCTGGTGAAGTGTGTGCATTTATGATGCTTCTAGCCTATCAAACACACGCTTTTAGAAAAAGTTTCAATACATACCAGTACACCTGATCCCTCTGGTCGGCCATGTGTCCTCACTCACTCGGCACGATGATCTCTGCGTGGAATCACCATCCTGATAGCTCTCCAACTCTCGTCGCACACCACCTCTAAGGAGCTCTAGATCTCTATAGTTTTCTGAGCACAACTGAGCACAAATGAGCCTATTTTCCATTGAGGAACCTACTTATAGTCCTATCCAAACCCTAATTCTTCTATGCCAAAGCCTATTTTCAGCTGCTCCATCCCCTTTTCTCCCACCCAACCCCTATTTTCTTCGTGTCAATCTTGCGTCCTAGCTCTTTATTCTATTGTGAGCCAACCCAACCCTTCCTGGTTAGCCTGGCTTACCTCTTGAGGGGGTATCACCTGCCAATTACACTGGGGCATAACCTTGTTTATCAAGCAAAATATCGTATCTTCTTTGACACAATGCTCTAACGAACATTGTATCAAAGAGAGGCAAAATGTTGACACCCAAAATTGACTCATTATCATTAACATTCAAATATCGCATTATCACACATCTACATTTGTCTAACACACTTGAGCAATATCCCTAACACACATATTTCTTCTATTAATTAAATAAATTTATATTTATTTAATTAATTCATTAGCTATTTCTTCTATTTCTTCTAAACTATAATTAAACAATCTTCAATTATTTAATTATCTTCATTCTATCTATTTTAATTAAATAAATATTATTTATTTAATTAAAAATTCCTTTCATAAGCCGACTTTCCAATTAATTAAATAAATTGTATTTATTTATTTAGTTTATCTTATGAGCCAACATGTGTGCCCCTTTCATTTAAAACGATAAGTGGTACTACATCCTTTATTTAATATCTTTCACATGTAGTGCTTTTTATGTCCACAAGCACACATGAGCCCTATCTAATCGCCACTTGTCATCTTCACATTCACCTATGCCTATCTTTCAATCTTAGCCATTCACATAGCCACCGAATCTCCACCGTTGATTGATTTTGGTTGAGTTCTATATAAACACCTTCTCATTCCATACTACAATCTATCTAGTATTCATATAGCGTCTACATTATCATCTTGAGCATATTGAGCATTTGAGCATCCATAGCATCCATTGAGCTTTTATTATTATCATCCATCATGGCAGCTTTTATCTTCATAATTATTCATTGTTGAAGAAGCAATCCACATCATAAACAAGGAATCACACAATCTAGGTGATGTGCTTGAATTGCATTACTTTTAATTTCATTTAGATTAGATTCTTTGATGATGGTAGGGTTAGGTTTTCATGGCTATGCTTGATCTTATCAACCTGATTTTTTACCTATCACACTGTAAAATAATGCATCAATTGTGATAGTAGTTAGAAGATAATCGTTAATGTTGTTTTTCTGAAATGAATAATATCAATGAATGTGATGTTCATCTTTTGTTGTTAATGAATGTTCTAGTAACCTTGTTTGTGAGTAGCGCAGTTGAGGAACCTTAGAGGACCTAGGTTTAGTTACCCTGTTATGCATTCTATAGTTAACAAAAAAAAATGTTCCATTGTTTCAACCTAGTTAGAGTTGTCCTCTGGGGTTCCTTGGTGGGGGCGTTATACCTTTTTTTTTTCCCGATCACAACCCCCAAACAAAACATTTTCAGAGTATGGGAAAACCAACCAACCAAGTCCAACGAACTATGCTAATATATAATTTATTAAGTCCATAGATAAAATAATTAAAATTTACTCATTTACCCAACATTAACACATACCATTAATTGATTATTTACCCGAAAAATATAACATATTATTATTATCAATTTAACATTATAATTTACTTTTTTTTCTAACTATAATTATTTATATATATACTTATGTATATTTATATATTTATCACGGTATGCCTTCTAGCATTTATTTTTAATGCCCAAATTAACCAAGGCATTTATCCAACAAAATAAATTAAATTAAACCAGATGCCAACATAATCACCTAACCACTAACAAGGGTCAAAAACAAAACCTCAAGCAACACTGACTGACCACTGCTAAAACTGACAAGGCACCGGACCAGGTACTTCTCTCAAGAATGATGGCTAGGATAGGGGACCAAGTGTCATCTCCAATCTCCAATCTATTGGGTTTTAAGGCACGCACATACTTGGCAATTCAGGTGGAGTCGATGCCTAGTACATGCAACCTACATCACACAAAATGATCGAGCATATATATACACATAAACAGACACATGGTGAAAGGGAGTCACAGCGTTGAAGGGTACTCACAAGTGAGTGATGCGACACTGTCCCTTCCACCCAAGTACATCCGTAGAAACAACAATCAGCTACATAGCAATCAAGATAAGATCAATCACATAATCATCATGTTAAAATAACTACATAATGCTGATTAGTTCTCCTAATCAAACCAAATCTCCATAAACATCTTAATAAAACCATATACTAATCATAACATATGCATGAATCTCAAGTATCAGAAGTGTCATCAAAGCATCATCATAACAATAGTCTAACATCATATCATGTATCATCACATCTCATCTTAAAATAGATCAACTGTCAAACTAATAGAGAAAAAGGTATGAGAGGCACTACAACCAGTGATGACAAAAAGTAGTATGGGTTACTTGCCTATCATCATAGTTGGTTGTGAGTATGTATGTTGTTGCACCTACTCCTTAGCCATTGATGACAACAAGTAGTATGGGTTACTTGCTTGTCAGCATAGTTGGTTGTGAGTATGTATGTTGTTGTACCTACTCCTTAGCCAGTGATGACAACAAGTAGTATGGTTACTTGCTTGTCATCATAGAACTTGGTTGTGAGCATGTATGTTGTTGTACCTACTCCTTAGCCAGTGATGACAACAAGTAGTATGGGTTACTTGCTTGTCATCATAGTTAGTTGTGAATATGTATGTTGTTGCACCTACTCCTGAGCCAGTGATGACAACAAGTAGTATGGGTTACTTGCTTGTCATTATAGATGGTTGTGAGTATGTATGTTGTTGCACCTACTTCAAAGCCAGTGTTGACAACAAGTAGTTTGTGATGCTTGCTTGTCATCACAATTGGCTATAAATTGAGAAGATGATGTGATTCATGGTGTAGCATGAGATGCACTGACATTCTTTTGTCTCGATATGAGTTATTCATGAGCTTATGTGCTAGTGCACTAGGTAATGGGAAGAGGCATGTAATAGGTTGCATGTACTTCCTCTTACTAGTTGGTCACTATGTATGTGTGAGGCAATCCCTATGTGCATTTATATTAAGGACCTTATCTGTTGTGCATTGTCGCACTTGAGACATTGCTTGTGATGATCGTAAGTAGTATGGGGTGCTTGCTAGTCATCATAGTTGGCTATAAATCAAGAAAAATGATGGAACCCATGGTGTACCTTAAATACACCAACTTTCCTATTTTTAGTTGGGATATATATTTGACCTAACTAACGGGCTAGTGAATCAGGCAAAGGGAGAAATGCTTGCAATATGGTTGCAACCATTCCTTTTGATACTTGGTGACTATATGTACCTATGATGGGCATATGATCCCGTCACATTGTGTATATATGATGCCTACACGAGCTATTCACATTGTATATATGTGAATTAATCATGATTGTGTATATATGATGCCCACATGAGCTATTCACATTGTGTATATGTGAATTAGTCACGTTGTGTATATATATGTGTGTTTTATGCAAGAGCTAGTCACTTTGTGTGTGTATGTGAGACGTGCATTCATTATTCTCCTTGTGTCTATGTGGTATGCATAAGCTAGTCACTTTGTGTATATGTGACACATGTATGAGTTATTCATGTTGTGTAGATGGGTTGTAACCCTGAGCTAGTCACACTATGTATGTGTGACCCGTGTGATAGATAGTCACAATGTGTACATGTGAGGTGTGCTCGAGCCAGTCACTATATCTGAACAAGTGATGTTTATATGAGTTGGACACCACATGTGGTTCTATGTGATTTTGTACATTGATGTTGACAAGGAAATAACCTTTGACTGGATTGCATTTGCTATCATACTATTGCATATGAATTGAAATGGAACCATTGGATTTACTTATGATCTATGATTTAAGAGTGAGATCATAGATCTCATATCAAAGGAGACGATGAAACCTCTCTATTGTTGATGTACGAACTATAGAGCCTCTGATTTCCATGATGGGATATGTAGGCAGGGCCATTATGAATGAACCCTTGAGGTTTAGGTCTGGGTCTAGGTCTAGGGATGAACCTGACCCTAGGAGCTTACCATACTCTAGTACAAGTATATTAGTTGTGGCATAGCATTGTTACTATGACTATGGATGGTAAGTCTTTGAAGTTGGCACTTCTAAATTAGATAGAAGATGCTTGGACCATTAAGTTAGTACTTGGTAAAAAAAATAGTAGTAACCAAGGGTGGTTATTACATTGGTATCAGAGCATGGTTCAAACGCTGGACCTATAAAGCTCACTAAGCTCTATGAAAAGTAGGTGATCTTGCACTACTTGTTCACTATAATTGAACTAGTGACTCAGTATAAATGTGATATCATTGAATTTCGTTAAATAGATTTTTAATTTTGTAAAGATACTTTGCTTCCCTAACCAAGAATACTTAACTTGGAAGGAAATTTGGATATGGGAATTGTAAAGGAAAATCAGAGTGTGCAGTGGAAGGTTGTGGTATCATATGATTATTCTTTCCCATAACCCAATTGTTGGATTTGAATCCACTCATTATAACGTAATGATTTTCATTGCATAATTAAGAGTATTACGAATCCCCTTGTGGCATGTGCATGAATAGTTATAAACTTAAAGTGCAAAGAAATTGATGGAGTATGGTTGAATGTGCTAGTATGTTGAAGGACCCCGAATTATTGATATACTCATATGGGACAGGTTTGTCCTTATTGTAGTACATGTTGATGTAGCCATATGTTGAAATAGGATATGTGTTATACAACTCTGCCATATAGAGCAAAGTCAAGCTAAGAGAAAACACATATTGAGATGTTATGAATGTGTTTTATTCAAATACCTATATTGAGTTAATGCATTCTAAAGGAACAATAGGTGGGTGAAGATTGGTAGGCACCAACTGATATATGTGGCATTGGTAATCTAGCATGCAGTGGGTTTGCAAAATGAGCTTGCATATGTTATAAATCCATGTGAGTAATAACTTGCAAGAACATAGACTTGTATTGTATTCTTCAATAACTAAATAAACTAGTTTGATCTAAAAATCTTGCTAATATTGATTTAATGGAATAGTAGTGATATGTGATGAAACCCACTAAGTGAGCAACTTGATTGCACAAATGGGACTTAAGTGGAAGTTGATGAAATTAAGTCGAATATTTGAGGTGCACTTGACTAGGAAGAGAGGTTAGTACTACACTACCTTGTGAGTATGAATAGGTAAATGGGGTATCCGATGATATAAATAATGACCTACCTTATGAAAAATCAATGCATAAAAAAAATACAGGATTGTATTGAGTGAAAATGCAAATTGTGGGGTATATTTTCAAATATGTATCCTTTTAATCTTATAAAATTGTTCTAGATTGGTCAAATTTTGAAAAAAACAAAGCAACTTAAAGGCAATTATAGAGGATTCAAAACAAATAATTTGGCTAGTAACCCAAATTTAGGAGAAAATTACGTACAAAAGTTATAAATTATGGCCCAAAAGTGTCAAAATATGACAAGAGAAGAAAAATAAAAGGTTTGAAAGTATCTATTAGCAAAAGAAAATAACAATGACAACTTCCTGATAAGTTGAGATGACTTATCCCAAGGGGGGAAGGATGTCACATCCCCATTGACAGGAGGCTTGCTCGTAGGAGACTGCGGGGCCAAACAGTAATAAAAATAAATAAAATTAAAAGATATTTCTTGAATGGAGGTTGGTGGAAGGAAATAAATGGGAGGAAGACAATTTTCTACGATGGGGAGATAGAGTAATGGTGCCAGCATGGGTGCCCTGGCAGAGAGGACCTGCAACGTCATTAAGAAGGAATGGACTAGCACTGACGGGAAGATACGCAGGGTCTGAACAATCATTAACGCATTAATGATAGATGAAAGTTCACGCCATATCCTCAATCACACCAGCTCTCTCGAAGGGGGTTAACATATTCCTTTTTATCATAACATATATTTTGAGACTACTCTCATGGATAATTTGAGAGAGAAGTCGTTTTATGGCAGCTACAAGTTTTTGGGTTTGAATTTGTTTATCTATTGAGAGGATTCAGAGGACGAGTAGCTCGGTGATAAAGAACAACGCATCAGTTTTTTTTCCAAGGATGAAATAATAATAATAAAAAAATATGTTGGGGGCTTGTGTTTCAAATGGTTGTTGCTGCTGGCGAATGGGCAATGGATGCTCAGACCACCTTCCTTACCATTTGCGCTGCACCAATGCCTCATCTCCCACAGTAGAAACGGAGTCCTCAATATGTGGGAAGGTAGGGAAGAAACTGGCTCGTGAGAGGAGTTTAAAGTGGATGAAAATCTCTTTGCTCAGAAGATATCATAGAAATCTACCAACGAAGAAGATCGCTCAGATTACCAGAAGAAATGTGACCAAAGCCATGAAGATCAAGCAAAGAATATATAATTACAAAGGAAAATCATTTGTGTGCTACCGCGTGGGAGCTCATACTAGGAAATTTGATGGAATTTATCGTTGGAAATGATGTTGTCCCTACCTTTGTTGACCACCCATTTCATGACTCTCCACATATACTATTGCTGTCATGGAAACTATGGCGAACCTTGCAAAGATGTCATTTTCTTCGGTACATTTCTAGTATCTTTTTGGTTGCGCTATTCTCCTTACTAGATTTAGATATTCTCTCTGCATTCAACCTGAATTTTAGTCACCTTAGATACCAGTGAAAAGAGCATGGTAACAGTTAACCAGGCATAATAAATAATAAATCTTTAAGACTGACGTGGAATAACTAAATTATATATATATATATATATATATATATACTATCTAAAGTGAAATCCTTTAACTGAGGTGATCAAGGTAAAATGTTTATTTATATGAATTCCTCTTGGGGATTTCTCGGCCTAGGATTATTAATGACCTAAAGTACCTGGTTGTATGGTATGTTATACTAGTGATCTTCTTAATTCATCCAGCTATACAGTTTATCACACCCGTGATATTGAACTTTACTATTTACACAAACTTGTGCAGTCTAATACTCCAATGATCTTGTTATCAGGGATCTTAATTATTTCTTTATGGTTGTGTATTGTAGAATGTCACCAGTGGCTTTTATTATGTAAACTTCATTGCTAAACTTTAACTGGACATGTAGATATTATAATAGCAATGTTTGGCTTTACCGGTGAATTCGTCAATTTATTTGACAAGGAAATCTCTTTATATATATAAAATTACAAAGATATACTCATGAATATGTTGAAGTACACAAAATGATTGAAACAAATTTGTCAAATAGTGCCAACTCAACCATATAAATAAATAATTATAAACTATTTTGAGTCAAGGTTATATTACCTTGAGAAAACAAGGCTTTTGGTAATATCTTCATTTGAAACATATATGTATACAAATCAATACATCTTTAGACGTGGAGCAGAATCTTACTAGCAATTTACATATAGTGTAAATAGAGTTTGGAATATATTCAATCTATATCCTTTTAGGACTATTAAGAGATAGTCTAGAATATGCTTGGGAAACTGAACCTTTAGTATCTGATCTTATGAGGAACATGTGATGTTTAAGTGGAATGATGAGTCTTCTACTTAAGATACATTAAATTTTGTGTCTTGTGAGGATTTGAGAATATGATTATATTTTATAATCTAGACCTTGTTTGAGATTTTGTTGAATGGTTTGTTATTATTAAGAAAATAATATTGTTATCACCATATTTTGTAACTTGAATTCCTTGCATGAGAAACATAATCAACATAATGGGCCCCAAATGTTAAGTGATATGATCTATGTTCTTCCTCATCACAGGGTAATTTCCTAGTGATGTTGCACAGTGTTATAGACTTGTTGAGAGGGATATAAAACCATGATAAACATTAGTTATAAAATTGAAACCTTCAAGTTGGAAGGTGTGCTAAGCACCCTAAAATATTATGTTATGAATAGATATAGTTCATTAAGCAATATTTGGGGACAATAAATTTAACATCATTGTACCCTAGATAGTGGATATTAGGATATGGGCAATACCAAAATGATTATGCATGAGAAGTCACTATATAGCCTATCTTGACATCCTTAACATTGGGGTGTAGGGCTATGATACTGTCATGCCTTATCTATAAACTATTGCTAATCTTAATACTACATAAGATCCTAGTACATTGTTATTAGGTTGATCACCATATACTAGTCTTGATCATTGAGTGACAACTTAATTCTAGAGATCATTAAATGCTATGATTATTGACATCTATGGACTTGAAGGTTGTACCATTTTAAGTAATGAATATGATAAATATGATCCCTTATAATTGATTAAGGCACCATAGTTTGTAAAGTGTATTTATCTTGAAGAAAATAGATCTAATGACTGATAATAGTATGATACCATGATTACTAGTAGTAGTTATAGGACATGGAACTTGACTGTTACTCAATAAGACTTGATATGAAGTGGGTATTAGGGTTAATCAAGATAAATGTATATATATCTTCAACCTAGTATCTTATTAGTGTTGGAAGGGGATGATTGATAATTACTTGTTGGCAAGTAATCACCCTAGTCTATGTTAATAAGATGAGCTTGTACGGGTTCTAGCAGGGTTATGCTGATTTATGAATCATAATAGAGGCGAGGTATAAATTCAGACCTTGGTGTCCCTTGTGGGAATTTCTTTAGTACGTGTTTGCATAATTGTTGCATTGTTAATATGTTATGCTTGTTGATGCCATGTTCTCTATTAGGATTGGATTTAATTTATATTGGATATGTTATTGTGCATAACTTCTATGTATGATTTTGATTCACAAAATGATAGAATTGTTGGTTGAAATTGGGTGACGATGAAACCCTGAGAGTAGGAACCTATGTGTATATCCCTTGAGAGATTGAGGAGAACTACATGTGATTTCGATCCCATTTGGAAGTAGGTGTAGGCAGTTCTTGGGCGAGGGATGCCCTTGGACCTCAAGTCCATAGGGGAGGGGTTTAGGGAATGACTCCGAGGTATGGGGTGTTCCTAAACTTGATCAACCTTCCCTCTTTGGTATGTTTTAGCTTGAGGATGAAACTACATTAGATGATTGTGAACTCACCATTTAATTAATAAGTCCCCACTATATAGGCCCGAGCTAGTAAAAGGCACTCTATCAGTACTATGCTCCTCCACTCTAAGGTTGTTGGGTTAGGTTCTCTTAAGCTGCCCCAATCTTGGATGAACTTTTAGAATCAACATCTTTATAGTTGTCTCTAATGTAATGTATGAAGGTGCCTTTGGACTTGTCTAGATTAATATAATCAGTGTTTTGCATGTTGAACACTATGGCAATTGATGGTGGGAATTACTAAGTAAGTATGTTATTTATCCTTTACTGATCTTGTGATTGTTAATATGCAAAAGGTATGCACTCAGAAATTGAATTATGTTTAAAATTACTATTGTGGGTTTGAATTGTGTATGATGCATACCGTGTTTCAAAGTGACAATTGAATGTATGGAATGTCCATTGATATTACATTGAGTTTGTATATGTTTATGCATATGTGGTCAGATAGAGTCCAACTCATGCAGGTTCAATATATATTTATTGAGGGTTGACCTATAATTTAGACCCCTAGACATATACGACCAGGTGTATTGGTTTATGGACCTATATGTGGTATATAACCAAGTCAACCTGACTCATCTTGGTGAATCCTTGTGATATCCTTATTGTGTGTGTACCTGGCCATAAGATGACCCACATGTCAGAACTGAGTCTGATACATGTGCAAATAGCCAACTGTCACCAGTACCATGTTATGGATGCTAGGTGCTATTTGCCGTATCTTAGGATGAGTCAGTTGTCACCAGTAGAACGAAGGTGATAGATACCAGGAGCCATCCAAGTTATGATATAGGTGCAGTTTAGCCGGTTGTCATCAGTACCATGGAGGTGACCGATACCAGGTGCTATCTACCGTATCTTAGGGTTAGTCAGTTGTTACCAGTACCATAGAGGTGACAGATGCTAGGAGCTACCCTGTGGTATGATAGCACTTAACTGGCTTTCACCAATACCATGCAGGTGATAGATGCCAGGAGCTACCCCATACCAGGTTGGACCAACTTTCACCAGTGGCATGGAGGCAATACATGTTAGGATCCACTGACTCGATGGTTAACCATGGTGTGGAAATCTTCTTAATAGTCACATGTGAATATTTATGTTGTTACACCTACTTCCTAGTTAGTGATGTCAAAAAGTAGTATGGGATGCTTGCTTGTCATCACAGTTGATTGTGTATATGTATATTGTTACACCTACTTCCTAGCCAGTGATGACAAGTAATATGGGATGCTTGTTTGACATCACAGTTGGTTGTGAATATGTATGTTGTTACACCTACTCCTTAGCCAGTAATGACAACAAGTAGTATGGGTTACTTCCTTGTCATCATAGTTGGTTGTGAGTATGTATGTTGTTGCACCTACTCCTTAGCCATTGATGACAACAAGTAGTATGAGTTACTTGCTTGTCATCATAGTTGGTTGTGATTATGTATGTTGTTGCACCTACTCCTTAGCCAGTGATGACAACAAGTAGTATGAGTCACTTGCTTGTCATCATAGTTGGTTGTGAGTATGTATGTTGTTGCACCTACTCCTTAGCCAGTGATGACAAGTAGTATGGGTTACTTTCTTGTCATCATAGATGGTTGTGAGTATGTATGTTTTTACACCTACTCCATAGCCAGTGTTGACAACAAGTAGTATGGGATGCTTGCTTGTCATCATAGTTGGCTATAAATCGAGAAGAGGATGGGATTCATGGTGTAGCATGAGATGCACTGAAATTCCTTTGTCTCAATATGAGGTATTCATGAGCTTATGTGCTAGTGCACTAGGTAATGGGAAGAGGCATGTAGTAGGTTGCATGTACTTCCTGTTACTAGTTGGTCACTATGTATGTATGAGCCAATCCTTATGTGCATTTGTATTGAGGACCTTATCTGTTGTGCATTGTCGCACTTTAGCCCTTGCTAGTGATGGCTGCAAGTAGTATGGGGTGCTTGCTAGTCATCATAGTTGACTATAAATCAAGAAAAATGATGGAACCCATGGTGTACTTTAGATACACCAACTTTCCTATTTTTAGTTGGGATATATATTTGACTTGACTTACAGGCTAGTGAATCAGGCAAAGGGAGAAATGCTTGCAGTATGGTCGCAACCATTCCTTTTGATACTTGGTCACTATGTGTACCTATGATGGGCATATGATCCCATCACATTGTGTATATATGATCCCTACATGAGCTATTCACATTGTTTATATGTGAATTAATCATGATTGTGTATATATGATGCCCACACGAGCTATTCACATTATGTATATGTGAATTAGTCACGTTGTGTATATATATGTTTGTGTTATGCGAGAGCTAGTCACTATGTGTGTGTATGTGATACATGCGTTCATTATTCTCCCTGTGTATATGTGGTATGCATGAGCTAGTCACTTTGTGTATATGTGACACATGTATGAGTTATTCATGTTGTGTAAATAAGTTGTAGCCCTGATCTAGTCACACTATGTGTGTGTGACCCATGTGAGATATTCACAATGTGTACATGTGAGGTGTGCTCAAGCCAATCACTATATTTGAACAAGTGATGTTTATATGAGCTAGACAAGTTACATGTGGTTCTATGTGATTTTGTACATTGATGTTGACATGGAAGTAACCTTTGACTGGATTGCATTTTCTATCATATTATTGCATATAAATTGAAATAGAACCATTGGATTTACTTATAATCTATGATTTAAGAGTGAGATCATAGATCTCATATCAAAGGAGAGGATGAAACCTCTCTATTGTTGATGTACGAACTGCAGAGCCTCTGATTCCCATGATGGGATACATAGGCAGGGCCATTATGAATGAACCCTCGAGGTTTAGGTTTGGGTCTAGGGATGAACCTGACCCTGTGAGCTTACCATAGTGTAGTACGAGTATATTAATTGTGGCATAGCGTTGTTGCTATGACTATGGATGGTAAGTCTTTGAAGTTGGCACTTCTAAATTAGATAAAAGATGCTTGGACTATTAAGTTAGTACTTGGTAAAAAAAAATAGTAGTAAGCAAGGGTGGTTATTACAGAAAAGATCTCAGTTTCACTAATATACGATGCAGCGAGAACATAAGATTTCATAAGCACTTATTTTAATTCTTTCCTCGAGATTATTTTTTGCTTTTCTTAGGGTGTTTCTAAGAGTTCAACAAAGGTTTTGTTATGAAACCATTTCTTTTTAAAATTCTTGCAAGCTTCTTCTTGATTCCTTCTACGTAAGGATTGCCTTATTATTTATCATTTTATGTTTGCCTTAGGTGTTCTTATTTCCTTCCCATAAGCATTCTTAATTTATCCATCTTTTTCTCAGAGTTTGATGGAGATATTTTTCTTAATCTAAGGGCTGTGGTGATCAAAGTATTTAATGCTTTTTTTTAATTTGGAATTGTTACATCTTTAGTTTATTAGATAAGGTTAGATAATAAATAAAGAAAATAAATCTTAGTAGTTAATAATTAGATGTTAGTTTATAATATTTAGTTGGGAAGTTATACCCATAAGGGAATTTTGGGTAGTTGTATGGGAATGCAATGCTTTATAAGCATTTGCATCATACATTGTAAAACCCTAAAAAATATCAGTAATATATTACATATTATTTTGTGTTTTGTGCTCTTCTATTGTGAGAAGCTGTTTCTAGGCATGTAAAGGAGTTACATCCAATTTTTTATTTTTGCATCATCCTCACAAACAAAAATCCATGCCAAAGATATTATCAAGCAATTCATTGCATTTTTACCATTGCTGCATATGATGAAAGCCACCTTTCTTGGGTTGTCGAGTGTTAGGTAATGTGTGTGTATGTAATGCATCCATGGGTGCTACTAGCATTTTATAATATCTTACTCAATATCCTTCTCCTCTCATGCTACACAATTTTGTATATTGTTTGCCCTTGGCGATGATCCGCTTTCTTTGTTATGGCCCACTCATCGCTTTCCAATTAATCTCCTCTTTTAATTATTATTGCACTTCCTCGGCACGTGTTGGTTTGTGTCTTTTTTGCTACCAGACTGTACTAGATAATTGTTTTGAAGGAAAATGGTTAAAGGAGATTAGATGTCATTCTAGAGAATCACTGATGACAACTATCTGCAACTTATAGATCACAACAGAACACAGAGGAAAACAGAGGAAATGCAAACAACAATGAGAAGTTCTGGAATGTTGTTAAATCTATTAGACTGACTCTTTGCTCAAGCGACAGGAGGATAGATACAGTGCATTCATTCATATAAGATACATAAATAAAGTCTCACCACATTACAATGTGTTAACAAGATTCATCCCACATATGACAGAAAGGCATTTGTAAATCAAAACTTCTTTTATTCAGTGCTCCACTAATTCGACCATATACAAAAACTACACATTCAACAATTTAAGACTTTGATTGCCAACATACATTTGATGTTCACTTCCACTTCACAGGCCGAGTCTATTATTCTCCTCCCCATTGGTCTCTGGCTTCCCTTACACCACCATCCTCTAGTCACCCATTCTCCACAATGTCCATGTATCCTTTTTTCTTGAGGTGTTGACCTCTACTCTAGAAAAAATAGTCTGCACTCCTCCTTTTGTTCCTCTTCTCTATTCTTTTCCCCCCAACATCTAGGCAGTTGTCAAACTATTTTGTAACAGAAGAACATGAACCAGGTGGCGACAGGAACTAACTAAAAATTGTTCTAACTTCCCTGGTTTTAGAAGTTAACAAATTACTTAACAAATTTATTTAAACATGCCGATGACTAGAGAATTAATCAATGACTACAGAGAGCTTCAAACAAAAATTAAACAAAATAAAACTTCATGGGGAAAGTGCCCCTGCATTAGGCTTCCCCACAGAGCAAACAAATTCTTGAAGTCCTGCTCATGAGATCTTCAATAGAGTAACCCAACTTGGCAATGTCAGGTGTAGAGAGCCATGAAGCATCCTTTAAAGGATGGTGTTTCCATTTCACCAAATATGTGAAATAATCTTTGCCTCGGGTCTGTCGTAACAGTTGCTCATCAAGAATGCTTTCAATTTCCAATGGAGCTGATGTGGTCCCTCGCTGATCAAGAGCAACTGGCAGTTCTAACTCTATTGTTTCATCATCTATAGCAGCATTGTATGGAAATAAGTCTGCTACATTAAAAATGGGTGAAATACCCAGGCCTAAAGGAAGACTTATCTCATAAGCATTCATGCAAAACTTATGAAGGATCTTACTAGGACCAACCTTTTTCATTTTTAGTTTATTATATGTGCTTGTAGGAAATCTTTCTTTCCTGAGATGAGCCATCACTAGATCACCCTCCTAAAAATATACTTCTCTTCGTTTCTGATCAGCATACTATTTGTATTGCTGATTGCTTCCTTCAATGTTCCTCTTAACCTCCTCATGAAGGTCATGAATGATCTTTGCAAAATATTCTCCATTTGCACTTCTTTTCTCCATATCACCAAGATTTTTGAGTTCAAAGACACCCCTAGGATGCATGCCATACACAATGTAAAATGGGCTGAAACCTATACTTCTATTTGGAGAGTCATTATAAGAAAACTCCACCTAGGCCAATGCCATATCCCAATTTCTAGGTGTGTTTCCAACAAGGCATCTCAACATATCACCAAGGCTTCTATTGACCACCTCGGTTTAGCCATCCATTTGAGGGTGATAGGCTGAACTGAAACTAAGACGTGTACCAAACTTTTTCCATAGAGTTCTCCAAAAATGCCCTACAAACTTGGTGTCTCTATCGGATATGATACTTCTGGGAATGCCATGCAACCGAACCACTTCCTTGAAAAACAAATTTGCAATATTACTAGCATCACTAGTCCTTTTACATGGAATAAAATGAACCATTTTAGAGAACCTATCCACAACTACAAATATTGAATCATTGCCCCTTTGAGTGCAAGGCAAACCCATAACAAAATCCATACTCACTGAATCCCATGGTCTAGAAAGGATTGGTAATGGTTGATACAAACCAATATTATGACTTCTTCCCTTTGCTACTTAACAAATTCTACATCTTTCCTCATACTTCTTGACATCTATCCTCATCTTTGGCCAATAGTAGTGTGTGCTCAATTGTAAATAAGTTTTGTCTTGACTAAAATGTCCTACTAGGCTGCCACAATGCTTCTCTTTCAATAGATTATCTCTCATTGAGCCTTTGGGTATGCACAATTTGGTTCCTTTGAACAACTAACCCTCCTATAACATAAAATCCAACCATGGTCGTCTATCCCTGCGGATAGGGCTGCTGGAAGCTTCAAATGCTTCTTTGAAATCTGCATCATTAGCATATAATCCTTTCAAACTATCAAAACCCACACTGTTAGACATGAAATAATAGGCTTCTTCTACTTAATGCATTAGCAACTTTGTTTGTTTTCCCACTCTTATGTTTCAACACAAAATTAAAACTTTGAAGATATCTACCCATTTGGCATGTCTTTGATTTAACTTATGTTGGTTGTTTATAAACTATAAAGCATGGATATCAGTATAGACAATAAACTCCTTAGGAAGTAAGTAATACCTCCACTTTTTCAATGATTGCACTAATGCATAAAACTCAAGATCATAGGTAGAATATTTCTTCTTAGCATCATTTAATTTCTCACTAAAGTAGGCCACTGGTTTCCTTTTCTGACTAAGAACAACTCCTATTGCCAACCCACTAGCATCACATTCAACTTGAAATACCTTATTAAAATTAGGTAATGTAAGGATAGACTGTTCACTCACCTTGTGTTTGAGAAATCTAAAACTTCTTTCAGCGTCTTGTGTCCATTCAAACTATTTTCTATTCCCCTTAATTGTTTGAAGTATACAAGCAACTACATGACTGAAATTTTTGATAAACTTCCTGTAAAAACTAGCAAGTCCATGAAAGTTTCTTACCTCCATTGTACTCTTAGGTGTTGGCCAATCAATAATGGCTTGAACCTTTTCTTTGTCCATTTTCAATCCATCTTTAGACACCACAAAGCCCAAATAAATCCGTTCGGTCTGCAAAAAGACACAATTCTTAAGGTTCATCTGTAATTTCTCTTCATGCAACCTTGTCATAACCATCCTCAAATGTTCCAAGTGTTCCTCCTTTGACCTTCTAAACACCAATATGTCATCAAGATACACAATAACAAACTTTCCAAGAAATGGTTTTAAGACTTCATTCATAAGTCTCAGGAAAGTACTAGTTGCATTAGAAAGTCCAAAAGGCATAGTCAACCATTCATAAAGTCCATCATTAGTTTTAAATGCTATTTTCCACTCATCCCCAGGTCTGATCCTAATTTGATGATAACCACTTTTCAGATTTGTCTTTGAAAAATACATTGAACCACTTAAACAATCCAAATCTTCAATCCTTGGAATTAGAAATCTATATCTAATAGTTATCTTGTTTATGGCTCTAGAATCCGTGCACATTCTCCATTCACCTCCTTTCTTAGGTACTAGGACCATGGGGACAACACAAGGGATAAGACTCTCTCTTGTCAAACCCTTCTTGAGTAACTCTTCCACTTGTTTCCTAATCTCCTCATTCTCTTTAGGAGTCAATCTATAGGCAGCCTTGTTTGGAAGGCTAGCCCCGGGTATCAAATCCATATGATGATTAATACTTCTCATGGGAGGCAACTCATTAGGCAAATTAACTGCTACAATGTCCATATGTTCTTTCAAAGTATCTTGTACTTCATCAGGCAAATCATCTAATTTTGTAGAGGTAAGCACAGTTGTGGGTTTAAGTATCAAAGCAAATCCTACTTCATTTTTCATCTCATGTAAAAATCTTTTCTACTTACCAACATTACCTTACTGTTGTTGCTACTACCATTGTCCTCTTCTTGGTCTTGCATGTGCAACAATGTATGCTTGATTCCATCCTTCTCAAAAGTATAAGTATTCTCTCTTCCATTATGCACAACTTTCCTATGAAATTGCTAAGGTCTACCAAGCAACACATGACACATATCCATGGGCATGATATCACATACAACACTATCCTTATAACTACCGATTTGAAATTCAACCACAGCCTGTTCATTAACCAACAACTGACGCCCTTTCTGTAGCCAATAAACTTTATAAGTAGTAGGATGTTTAATTCTCTTAAGACCCAACTTATCTACCATTTCAGTAGTAACTAAATTATCTGTACTCCCACTATCTATAATTAATTTGTAGCACTTACTTTTAGCCTTACATTTTGTCTTGAAAAAAGATCTCCTTTGCACCGGCTCTTGGTTCTCCTTAGGTGGCTTTAATAGCACTCTTTTGAACAACAAGGACTCTCCAGATTCAGGTTCATGGTGATGAGCAGATGACCCAACACTCTCTTGATCTGCTTGCACAATCTGATTGCTTCTCTCAATTGTTGTGTGACCTCCTTGTGAGAGCTGGGGACACTCCCAACTCTTATGACTAGCATATTGGTTACATTTGAAACACTTTCCAACAAAGCCTCTTCCTCTTCCTTGAAAACCTCCTCTTCCATATGATCTACCTCCTTTATTTTGAAATCCTCCTCTTTCTTGATTGGCTATTCCACTTGAACTTCTAGCCACTTCTTCATGGTGTTATTACTGTCCTCTTCCATAATGTTGTCCTCTTCCTCTTAAACCTCATCCTCTATTCCTTCCTTATTGATTTTTCTTTCTTAACAGCTTCTCTTCTACCTTTATGGCAAGCTGATATGCCTCCTCAAGAGTTCTAGGGGATACTAGATTCAACTCATCTTGCAAACTATACTTCAAACCATTCAAATATCTTGCTACCTTCTCCAAATATTCTTCACTATGGCTTGACCGAATCACCAACTTGTAAAACTCTTCTGTATATTCCTTCATTGTCATGTTCTTTTGTTTAAGATTCTACAATCTGTTGAAGAGATTAGTATGGTAATCTCCTAGAAGGAACTTGGCCTTCAACTTAGCAACCATTCTATCCCAAGATGCAATCTTCTCTTTATTCTTCTTTCGTCTCTCTGATTGGACATAGTCCTACCACATAGCAGTGTGGCCTTCGAGCCTTGTATAGGCAAATTTAACCTTCCTTTCCTCCACAAATCCTTCATACTTAAAGTATTTATCTAGATCATTGATCCAGTCGATGAGTTCTTCCCCATTGAAACTTCTAGAATACATAGGAACCTATATTTTAGGTTTGGCTCCCACACTCATAACTGTCCTCAACATTCTCTCTTTGAATCTTTCAGGTTCTTCCTGAACTTCTTCATCATCTCGTAACTCCTCTTCCTCAACAACTTCACTAATATCATCCACTATTGCTCCTCTCTGTTGTGCCCTTTCTATGGCTTCCATTCTTACTGCCATGTTCCGCAACATATAAAAAATTCCTTCATCATGGCCTCTTTGGCCTCTACCTCGAGCACCTCTTCCTCTCATCATTTTCGGTAGCATTTTTCCCACTCCACAAAAGCCCAAATATTTAGGCTCTGATACCAATCTAATGACAGGTATTTGTAACTTACATATCACAACATATCATAGAGGAAAATAGAGGAAATGCAAACAACAATGATAAGTTCCAGAATGTTATTGAATCTATTAAACCGACTCTTTGCTTAGGCGATAAGAGGATATATATAGTGCATTCATTCATATAAGCTACATAAATAAAGTCTCACCACATTACAATGTGTTAACAAGATTCATCCCACATACGACTGAAATACATTTGTAAATCAAAACTTCTTTTATTTAGTGGACAAAAACTACACATTCAACAATTTAAGACTTTGACAGTCAACATACATTTGATATTCGCTTCCACTTCACAGGTCAAGTTTGTTATTCTCCTCTCCATCAGTCTCTAGCTTCCCTTACACCATCGTCCTCCACTCAGGTCCAGTCTCCACAATGTCCATCTATCCTTTTTTTCTTGAGGCATCGACCTCTACTCTAGAAAAATAGTCCGCACTCCTTTCATTCCTCTTCTCTGTTCTTTTCCCCCAATGTCCAGGTAGTTGTCAAACTATTTTGTAATAGAAGAACAAGAACTAGGTGGTGACAGGAACTAACTAAAAACTGTTCTAACTTCCCCGGTTTTAGAAGTTAACAAATTACTTAACAAATTTCTTTAAATAGGCTGATGACTAGAGAATTAATCAATGACTACAAAGAGCTTCAAACAAAACTTAAACAAAACAAAACTTCATGGGGAAAATGCCACTACATCAATCACCATCTTAGCAAGTGCTATTCTCTTATTTAAATCTTCATAGAGCAATGTTCCAAATTCTAGACATTGTCCAAGTGATAGTCAAGAGATTTAAGGGTGTAGCACGAGTTGCAACATTCTTCTTTTGGTGAATCAAACATTAGCAAACAAGCACTATGTTATGAGAGTGGTGCCTATTAAAATTCAGGGGCAACACGTATAAAAATATTGAGAAATCACTTGTGGCCCGTTAAGTCTCTTTGTTTGTGCTTGCATTCCAAAAAGATGCAACTTTGTCTCAAGCCATGAAGTTTTTATGAGTCAAACATTTCTGCCTTTAATCATGATTTAGCCTTGCAATGGAAGCCTATAGACACAATATTCTTTGGTGGTGAGTATAATTTGATGGCTTAAAGTAGTTGGTAGTTTTTTGAAAAAAAAAATGATAAATGGAGGTGTGTGGAATAAAGGTCATACACATGTATAGTGGAGTTGGAAATTAGGAGATAATTGGTTAATATATTACAACAAAAGAAAGGTTATTAAGAGGGTTATATAAAGTTATAGCTTGTTTAATGAAAAATTGCTATTTGGAATAATAGGTGTATGGTTCAAAAATTTTAAATGATATTTTATGTACCATAAAAATTACATTACATTTTTTCTATTCATTTGGGAGGTATAAGGCATATTTTGTTTTTTGGAACTAAAAGATAAAAGTTGTATTTAAAAAAAAATGAATCATCATGTTGAACATAAAATATTCATATTCTTTATGAGTTGCTCAATTGAAAATATTCAAATGAGTATGCTGATCCATATTCTTTATGAGTTGGTCAATTGAAAATATTTCTTAATTTCTTGTTATTATACCATATTGGGATGCAAAGAGTATGTTTGTTGTTTTGAATAAGATAGTCAAAATCATATGCTTATGAGCACCTGATGACCATTGTGGTTATTAAATGTAATTCCTCTTGCATATAAGGCAAGGTTATGAGATTACATTGAGTCTTACCTAATTTTAGTATGCAACATAACATTGGAGGTATAGGCTTCCATAAGTTGTACCTCAGGGATTTTCAATTTTAGGCACAAATTTGCTTTAAGTCCTTAGGCGCATTTCTCTACTTGCACAACCTCAAAACTCTGCCTAGAACTCAAGGCGCCTTTCATCATCCAAACAACCTCAAAATTGCGCCTTGATATTGAAAGGATGTTTCAAAATATAAAGGAGGGCGCCTTAAGGGAGGCAATTCATCTTGATTATCAAAGTTGATCAAACACATCAAACTGAGCATCATACCTCTAGGCACATTTTTGCTTCTCTCTAAACTATCCATTTTGGCACCTTGATGTAAAGTGAAGTCTAAAATTAGTGAAGATTGCGCCTAGAAAGATGTCACCTTGGATATGCGCCTAGAGTCATCCTAGATCATCCATTTGCGCCTAAGGGTCAATATAACATAATATAAATTAGGAAGACTTTGAAAATCGTCAAAAGAAGCCTAGGCACCTTTTCTTGTCTCCACCATCCATTTTGGGCACCTAGAGGAAAATGAACTTCAAATCACTTCCAACTGTAGCGCCTAGTGTTAGAACCTTCAAAATGACTAAATCTTACCAAAGGAAGTCTAGGCGCCTATTGTCACTTGGATCATCATGAATGAGCGCCTAAGTGGAAGGAGAATGAGCATCTTGTATGGAGGCACACTTTTGTGTCTAAATAACCTCATTTTGGCACCTTGAAGGAAGATGTTCTAAATCCTAAGATCTAGTGCCTAAGTGTAAAATGGTCTCCTATAGGTTTGAACAAGTGATTGAAGCCATCAAATTGCCAAGAAATGAGCTAAGTATACCAAGGCACCTTTTCTTGTCTAAACTATCCATTTTGGCGCCTAGGAGGAAGGAGATTCAACATCATGAATCAAGGTGCCCTTTGCCATCAAAACAACCTCACATTGGTGCCTTGGAGGAAATCAACTTAAAACTACAAGTCTTTGGAGTTTTTTCATGTTTTGATGATGTCTTTTGAGAACAATTATAATGACTTGGAAGAGTTAGTTTATGCTTTAAAATGATTTCTATGTGTTTATATGATTCAATATTTGTCAATAATTTAATATGTCGGTACAATGTAGCTCAGACTGTTTCAGCATGTTTGGGTGCAAAACGAGACCATGCCTAGCCTAAATGTACCCATCCATATGCGTTGGAACTGTCAGTTTGGCCACACGAGGAGAAGAACAAAAGTTACACCCCTTTGCAACTTTACACTGCCTCCTCTTGACGATTTTTGGGGCAGCAGAAAACCTTTCACCACGGGCAAACACCTTAGAGATATAAAAAATGAAGAGAGGTTATTGTAGAGGCACTTTACATGATCACGTTGCCTTAGACAAAATATTTCTAAGTGACACGATTTTTGAGTAACATCTCATCAAAGATTGCTACCTTTTTACACTTTGGACTCTTCAGGGATATCATCGGTACAATGTAGCTCAGACTGTTTTGACATATTTAGGTGAAAAATAGGACCATGCCTAGCGTAAATGTACCCATCCAGATGCGTTGGAATAGTCAGTTTGGTCACATCAGGAGCAAGATGAAAGTTACACCCCTTTGCAACTTTACACTGTCTACTTCTGACAATTTTTGGGGCAGCAGAAAACCTTTCACCACGGGAAAATGCCTCAGAGATATAAAAAATTGAGAGAGGTTATTGTAGAGGCACTCTACGTGATCATGTTGCCTTAGAAGGAATGTTTCTAAGTGACACAGTTTTTGAGTAACATCTTGTCAAAGATTACTACTTTTTTGCACTTTGGACTCTTCAGGGATATCGTCGGTACAATGTAGCTCGAACTGTTTCGACATGTTTGGGTGAAAAATAGGACCATACCTACCGTAAATGTACCCATCCAAATTTGTTGGAACAATCATTTTGGTTGCATCAGGAGCAGGACGAAAGTTACACCCCTTTGCAACTTTACACTGCCTCCTTCAGATAATTTTTGGGACAGCAAAAAACCTTTCACCATGGGCAAATGCCTTAGAGATATAAAAAACTGAGAGAGGTTATTGTAGAGGAACTCTACATGATCATGTTGCCTCAGACAGAATGTTTCTAATTGACATGGTTTTCGAGTAACATCTCATCAAAGATTGCTGCCTTTTTGCACTTTGGACTCTTCAGGGATATCGTCGGTACAATGTAGCTCGGACTGTTTCGACATGTTTGGGTGAAAAAAAGATCATGCCTAGTGTAAATGTACCCATACAGATGTGTTGGAATAGTTATTTTGGTGGCATCAGGAACAGGATGAAAGTTACACCCCTTTGCAACTTTACACTGCCTCCTTCTGACGATTTTTAGGGTAGCAAAAAACTTTTCACCACGGGCAAATGCCTCAGAGATATAAAAAATTGAAAGAGGTTATTGTAGAGGTACTCTACATGATCATGTTGCCTTAGACATAATGTTTCTAAGTGATATAGTTTTTGAGTAACATCTCGTCAAAGATTGCTTCCTTTTTGCACTTTAGACTCTTTAGGGATATCGTCGGTACAATGTAGCTCGAACTGTTTCGACATGTGATGCAGAGAAAAACCAGATAACATACACAACAGGTGAAGATCCCTTGAAAGTCCACAAAATAGCCATTGTAGAGTCTATCGGCAAGATACCTCAAGGGTCACATCGAAATATACACATATGCCTGCCTATCGGCCAGACACTAACTATCGGCGGCACATTTTCTACATCCCCCTCTACACGAACAGAGACCAACTATATAAAGACTCATACATTGGCAGTTACAGAAGGTGGAAGGTGAACCGTTCCTCAACCACCCTGCCAATCGGTTACATTCTACATGCTCGGTTACAATCTCTTTCAATTCGTTTACAATCTGGAATGACACGTATACAATCTTTCGATATGGCTCGAAGGCTTACAACATAACATTTGGACACAATAGAAAATACGAGGGATCCTCTAGATCCTCAATGTCTCGAGGTGCTTCTGCACCATACTCCCAGACTTGAAAATTTTCCATGTCCCATGGAAATGCTCAGTGAAAAGCCTGCAATATCTTTTGACTTTCTCGATGTCTGCAATGCTAACTGGATGCCTTTGCTACTTCCTCTTCATCCTCAACTGTGCCTTCTATCAATGGCTGCCTCTGAAATGTAACAACTGAAATCCACTCCTTCATGCTACACCAACACATTTGTCCCTCACCTAGGAGTCCTTTCTCGCCTCCCTCCCCAGGACTTTTGGCGACACCAACTGGACCTCCTTCTCAGGCCCATGACAGATCTCTCATCTGCCTACTATAGCGAGTGAATCTGCACCTGCAACTGGAAGTCAGCAAAATTCCTTTCTAGCACTCTTTCTTTCAACTTCTTGCTTCTTCTTCTGCCTATTCAGTGATAGAATCAATACAACGTCTCCTCCCAAAGCTTTTGCTAGCTCTGATACCAATTGGATGCAGAGAAAAACCAGATAACATACACAACAGGTGAAGATCCCTTGAAAGTCCACAAAATAGCCATTGTAGAGTCTATCGGCAAGATACCTCAAGGGTCACATCGAAATATACACATATGCCTGCCTATCGGCCAGACACTAACTATCGGCGGCACATTTTCTACATCCCCCTCTACACGAACAGAGACCAACTATATAAAAACTCATACATTGGCAGTTACAGAAGGTGGAAGGTGAACCGTTCCTCAACCACCCTGCCAATCGGTTACATTCTACATGCTCGGTTACAATCTCTTTCAATTCATTTACAATCTGGAATGACACGTATACAATCTTTCGATATGGCTCGAAGGCTTACAACATAACATTTGGACACAATAGAAAATATGAGGGATCCTCTAGATCCTCAATGTCTCGAGGTGCTTCTGCACCAACATGTTTGGGTGAAAAACAGGACCATGCCTACCGTAAATGTACCCATCTGAATGCGTTGGAACAATCATTTTGGTTGCATCAGGAGCAGGACAAAAGTTACACCCCTTTGCAACTTTACACTGCCTCCATTTGACAATTTTTGGGACAGCAAAAAACCTTTCACCATGGACAAATACCTCATAGATATAAAAAACTGAGAGAGGTTATTGTAGAGGCACTCTACATGATCGTGTTGCCTTAGACAGAATGTTTCTAAGTGACACGGTTTTCAAGTAACATCTCGTCAAAGATTGCTGCCTTTTTGCACTTTGGACTCTTCAGGGATATCGTCAGTACAATGTAGCTCAGACTGTTTCGACATGTTTGGGTGAAAAAAAAAAACCATGCCTAGCCTAAACATACCCATCCAGATGCATTGGAACTATCAGTTTGGTCGCATAAGGAGAAAGACACCAAAAATGTAAAAGTTGCTTTGTGCAACTTGACAACATTGACATTTTTTGTAACAGGACTCAAAGACTCAAACTGACCCCAAATGACTCAAAGTGACTTAAAAATAAATGAAATGGTCTTAGAACACCTTATTACATACAATTGACTCAATCAAAACAATTTTTTTTTTTTGGACCCCTCTTGGAGGAATGACAACCTAGGTGCCCCTGCACCATTAGTGCAACCGAAGTTGATAAAGTTTTCCTATTAAGAAAAAGTGCTTCCCTTAGCTTCAAGAAATATAAATATCCTATACTGACAAGGTGAACCGCGTGAAGGTGGAAGCTCATGTGGCCTCACCTAAGACCTAAGACACATGTAGTCTAGTAGACGCAGGACACCTAAGACACCTATTTTCTAGTCTCTATCTACCTAGTTGACATATCGTATATACCTAAGACACAATTTGGTGTAGGAGCACCAAGAAGACTAAGGTCTTGAGTTCTCCTATTTTTGTTGTTCATTTTGTTTTGTGGATTCAATAAGGTCTTGGAGGCCATTCTCATGTTGTAATAAGGGCTATAATGTCATATTTGTAATAAGCCATCATACAATCATACATTGTATAGGAGGCAGTCATAAAGTCTTAAGGGGCAGTCATGTAAAACCTCATGTTGTAAGCCTTGCAAAGGCATGTCAAAGTGTTAGAAAGGCATGCCAAGTCTTGTTAAAGGTTTAATAAAATTGTCAAGTGTTTTGAAGGCTTCACTAAGCCTAAACAAGTCGCTGCAGTCCTAATTAGGACAATTGCAACAATGGCAAGTAGTTGTTGTTTTGAAACTGACAAGGCAGCTCGATGGTGGAAGAACAATTATACACCCTCCATCAAACCCAACTACCTCTCAATCCATTGTATATACTTGCTAAGACTTTGGACTTGGAGGAGAAGTCTTGGAGAAGTCTTTTGGAGGAGAAACCGTAATAAAAACTCAGAAATTCTACATTTTCTGTATAATTCCGTTGTAGCAGTCCATACCCTGTTTCTGCATAGACAGGTTGTGAAGGACTATGGTGGTGGCATGAAACTAGAGTGAGTTGAAATTCATTTGCATCTAGTTTGGCATCTTGAAACAATTCTAAAGTAGAGTAACACTCATTTTCCTGAAAACAGTTTAAGAAACCCTTATCTAGGGTTTTGGTAAGAATCATGCATTTTTTGGCCATTCCACTGATTTGATTCACTTGTGATCAGTGGAATGGGTTGTAGTAGGTCTGTTCCAGTATGCTATGATGAGTTTTTGGTAGGAAATCTAAGGAGAAGAAGTTTTCTTTGAGGAAACCTAACAAAACCATGTGTTAGGTGATGTTTAGATACATAAAGAAGGAACCATAAAGGCATTTTTGGGAACAACAAATTGTAGGAGGACAAAACCCACAAAATTCATAGTTTTGGCATGAATTCTAAGTGTTCAAGTCATTGGTTGAGTTTTGTGTGTGAATTTAAGGGGGGTCTCTTTGTATTTTAGGCCTAATTGGGGCTCTAGGTTATTGAGAGGAGTTATAGGTTAGGGTATATCGTCCAAAACAACCTATACCCAATTTTGGATATGTGATAGGGAGTCCAAATGGGTATCTACTGATTGTCCAATTTCTATGTTTGAAGATCTGTATCAAAATTTATTAGGATTGTTCTCCTTTTTTAGGGCTACAAGCCATTTCTTGGGTTTGTGAAGGAAGTGTTAATCCTAAGTTTGGTCTGCCTTTGGCAATGATTGGAATGGGTCCCATAGAATCTAAAATCACCTTTTCCATGAAGAATTTAGAGTCTCTAACTGATGTTCCCACTTTTGTATAATGATCATGAAATTTGGGCTTTAGAGCATAAGGAAACCTTGTCTAGTTTGCCATCCTCCAACTATCCCATTGCCTCTACATCACACTTAGAGACACCTATTATCTAGTTAGAAACCAAGACACCTAGAGACACCTATATTTTATACATTACCAAGATTTTATACATTTTTCTCAGGATCAACTTCATCCATCACTTAGGTCTAACCCCATGAAGCATAACATGATGATGTAAAAATGTGTATATGTGTAAAAGTGCAGTAGGAAATAAAAAAAGACAAACCTTACAAATTAACGTGCATACTTACAACTCAATGTAACATGACTTTACAAAATCAGTGTGAATACTTACAAATTAATCCAATGAACCATCCGGGTCTTCTCTACTCTTTATTGTGTCAAGTATTGCTTCATGGTCAGACTCACGCACCTTCCACAAGATTTTGTTCAAAGGTCTACCCTGATACTGTATCAAATGAACATTGGATGCCATGACAAGGTTCGAGTAATGAAGAATCTTTCAATGCGTGTCAAAGTCCTGAAATAGCCAAACATTAACACTCTTATGTGGGTACCTTCTAAGCCATGTTCTAGTAATAACCACTGAGCTTGTAGGGTATTCGATGTTTTCTCCATCTGTAACTGGGGCCTCCAATTTCTTTTTGGCCTCAACACAATGACATAAGTAATAATTTATTCCCTCTTCATTATCTTCATCTGTAATAACTGCATATACATGCCCTACATTGATATATGTAGCAAATTAGATGAAATTAGTCAACATTACAAAAACACTACAAAGTAAGATGACATTAGGAATTTCAAAAACTATGCAAATAGATATATTACCTGGTTGAATTAGATCTGATATGTGGTCAAAGTCAACTGATGATTCCATCTGTGTTAGTTCTAGTTCCATCGGTGGTTGATACGTGTCAAGTGGGCTAAGATAACTTAACTTCCATTTGTCAACCCACTCCTTTGACTCGCACTCATCCCAGGCTTGAATTGTACAGGGAGAATAAAAGAATGACATCTTTCGCGTATGGATACTCCATGAACTTGCAATTGAGCTTCTGAAAGAGTACATCTCATTTGATCCTGTTAGTGTACAACAGTCCTCATATGGTACAATGTTAGTATCATCTATCAACCAAAAAAATCTACAAACTGAAGACTTACCTTCATTACCTGGACCTATGGAAGCATTACACCACTCAGCAGTCAATTTTGCATCTGTCAACTTTGTATTGTCTTTATACTTTAACTCTTCTTGTGCTATGGCTCTTTTGATACATGCTCCTGCACCATCATGCTTCTCCTTTCCATGCCCGACCTCACAAAAGTTTCACATATGCTGAATACCTATAAAATTATGCCTCCTACTCAGCCAATAGAAATTTTGTGAGTTCTTGAATTGTGACGCACAGTTATCTGACCATATGATATGCTGACTGAACGATATGCCCCTTCTAGCCAAATCATTGTAGAACACCTAAAAGCAACCTTGCACGAACTCCGTAGAATGCGTGTGATCATCACTAATATAGAAATTATACACCCTTATGATCTTTCTGTCATCCTCTGTACTATCATTCGCGTCAATGAATGTGATGTGCACAAATATAGAAACCTGTGTGGAGTTGTAATATTGTGATTGTACCTCACGCTGTGGCTATAGACTGTAGTTCTCTGCAAAGTCAACGACTGAAACAATGCTACCAACCGGAAATGTGTCCTTGCATAACTTGAATTGTAAGTCCAACCATCAAGCTCTATGGGCATGTCTTGCATACTCATACACTATGTTGTCACGAAATATAGGCATAAACTGATACACTGGAATCTTTTCAATAACCAATTCACACCTTTTTTCATTTTTACCATCTTTTGTATTGTATGCCACTATTTTATACTTGCCAAACTCTACTAGTTCGTTTCCAACTGCATGTGTTCTTTCCATATGTTCACATATTGGCAAATGTTGCAAGCCACCGCAACGACGACATGTGCCATCCAAGCATAATTTCTTGTAGAATATTTGACCTTCCTCTTTTTCACATAAAATTCTTGATATGAAGTCTCTTGAAGATGTTGGTGGGGCACGTATGACACAACCCTGCAAAACATTGTTAGTATAAATATCTAAACATATAGACCCATAAACATCAAAATGGTTAGAAAATTTAATATGTAATCTACAACAAGTAGTGCGTGTGTGATTTATCTTGACATAGAAAGGGTTTAGCATTTCAAAATATATTTGACAAATTTTAATTTGAGGATACTTCTCTAGAAATTTACCATAAAACTGTGTTTGAGTCTCATCCAAAAAATGCTTTGGATGTGGCTCACGTTCTAACTACCGATTCTCCTTCTTACGCCCATAATTCATTGGCATTAGTGTCCTCAATTCTTTGGCATTTTCCAATGGCTCTTGATAAAGTTTTCCTATTAATTCTCAATTCTTGACTCGTCTTTCTAATGAGACAAGCTTTCCTCATTTGACTACTTACTATAGTCGATGTAATCACACGCCGTGTTGCATTACTATCTTTTGTGCATGAGGTGTTACCCACACTCTCATATGCACTCATTAGATTCTTGACAATAGATTTTTCACTTGAAGCCTCTGATGTTCTCAACCCAAGAATCTTCATGATGGACCTATACTTTATACTTCACATCATTTCAACAAATAGTTAACATCTTGCAGTCTCATTTAACTTTTCAAAGAACAATCTCCAAATCTTATGAGCATATCTTCTACAAGTGCATTTTGGAATCTTTCCTTCCATTGGCTGCAAAATATTCTCATCAATATCAATCAAATACTTTGGCTTTCTATGCAAAATTCTAGGTGGTGTTAAGGTAGGTAAATTCATCTCAACATTACAAATTTCATCAATATTTAAATGAGATGGGCTAGATGGCATACCTTCGATCGAAGATGGAATAGATGACATACCTTGAGGTTGAGGTGGGAATGATGGTGTACCTCCTTCATCACATGTGAGTGATGATGTACTCTCAACTTGAGATGTGGTAGATGGTGTCCCTACATGTTGACTTGCGATAGAGGACATGTCTCCAACTATGGTATTCAAATCTCTCGTAGCACAAAGTTTTTGCATTCGTTGTCTTTGTGCCGCCAATACGATATCTCTTTGTGATGGTTGTGGTTCCTCTTCAATTGGCATGTCTTCATTTATCGTGTCCAATTTCCTCTTCTCACGAAGTTCCCTCATAGCCATTACTTTCTTTGCATTCTTAACTTCTATCTCTTCCTGTGTTGGTTTAATTCTTGATCGTTTCCTCGGCATGACAGAGAATTTGTCTGTAGAGTGATAAAGAGGCCAATATTAGTTCCTAAGAAATGAATCCATACAAATAACTAAAATATATGTCATTCAACCCTTCATAGTAAATGTCACTCAACCAAAATAGGTACAAAGCATACAAAGCAAATTATTACAGCCATGAAAAGAGTACATGGGACTTCATGCTTGAAAAGGTTGAGGCAGACCCAATTTGACATGTTTGTTGTTACTAGGGCTACTATGATTTGGAATTGAGAAGGTGTTTTGTTGGTACTAGGGATACTAGGATTTGGGTGGCTTGTGAAGGAATAGACAACAATTGTTGTGTCATGTACATGTACAAATCATCATGAATAGGTGCATAAGGAATGTCCTAGCCCAAGATATGTGCATACAAATCATCATGTCATGTGCATACTTGTATGATCTTGGCACCTATTCATTTGTATTTTAACTTGTTAATATGACAAGATAATAGTGGGATTGTATTTTTCTTATGTTGTAAGGATTTATTCTTGTATAGTTTGACATCATGGTATATTAAGGTTTGTTTATTACACATAATTATTAAAGAGCCCAAGTGTAGAAAATATACATGGCATCATGTGAGATTGTAGGTTGCTTTCTTGATTGGGAATGTGTCTATTTTAAACATGTATGATAAAGCATGATAAAGTAATTCAAATAGAATTAAGGAAAATGTAAAGAACATGCATGTAAAGACTTGACATACCTAAAAAATGAAGATTCGAATGGAGAGAGTACCCAATTATGTAGTGTTTTTTTCTTCTTGCATCAAACTCCTCAACAATTTGAGTTTTTCACCACTTGCTTCCTTTTCAATGTTAAATTGAATAACACTCTAATATAATTACTAACAACAATACTATTAACTAATCTATAATGTTAAATTCCTATAATTGAATCACAATTAACATTGCAACACTACAAAAATTGAAACTTGAATAGATATATATCAAACTTGGTGTGAAAACTATGTTATTTCCTCCTTCTCAAGTTGGCAAAGTAGAAAAGGTGGTGGAAAGATCATGCAAAGGTGGTAGAATGTGTAAAATGTGCATGTGAACTTCCCAACAACATGAAAGCAATTCTTTTTTGTCAGAGCACATGCATAATCAGCATGAAAATAGAGCATGTGGGCCTGGATCACGGGGGTCAACACTTTTTTACCATTTCTATAGCAGGACAAAATGCGAGCACGTTATAACGCGCTCACGTTTTGTCCTGCTGTAGATTGATCCATAAATATTTGTGCCTATCTCACCTTCGATAGCACCTTTACAATATCTCACCTCTAGTTCCCTTAGCTCATGTTCTATATCTCACTTATCTCTCCCCCTCACCCTCTACCTCTCTACCTCTCCCCTCTCTATGTCTCTCAGTCGCTCCTTGTCTACCTCAACCCTAAACCTTATCCCTAAACCCTAATCTCTCAACCCTCAACCCTAATCCCTCATCCCTAAACCCTAAACACTATCCCTATTCCTAAACCCTCAACGGGATCGATACTATACCTTAAACCCTAATCCATTATCCTTAAACCCTCCAACCCTATCCCTAATCCTTATACCCTCGACACTCTACTTTAACCCTAATCCCTAAACCCTCGACCCTCAACCCTCAACCCTCAACCCTCAACGTCAAACCCTAATCCCTCAACCCTTAACTCTAATCCCTCAACCCTCAACCTGATCCCTAAACCCTAAAGCCTCAACCCTCAACCCTCAACGTCAAATCCTAATCCCTCAACCCTTAACTCTAATCCCTCAACCCTAAACTCTATCCCTAAACCCTAAGCACTATCCCTATTCCTAAACCCTCAACGGGTTCGATACTATACCTTAAACCCTAATCCCTTATCCCTAAACCCTCCAACCCTATCCCTAATCCTTATACCCTCGACACTACTTTAAACCTAATCCCTCGACCCTTAACCCTATCCCTAAAACCTCAACCCTCGAACCTTAACCCTCAATGTCAAAGCCTAATCCCTCAACCCTTAACTCTAATCCCTCAACCCTCAACCCTATCCCTAAACCCTAAATCCTCAACCCTCAACCCTCAACATCAAATCCTAATCCCTCAACCCTTAACTCTAATCCCTCAACCCTAAACCCTAAACCCTATCCCTATTCCTAAACCCTCAACATGCTTGATACTATACCTTAAACCCTAATCCCTTATCCCTAAACCCTCCAACCCTATCCCTAATCCTTATACCCTCGACACTCTACTTTAACCCTAATCCCTCAACCCTCAACCCTATCCCTAAACCCTCGACCCTCAAACCTCAACCCTCAACCCTCAACGTCAAACCCTAATCCCTCAACCCTTAACTGTAATCCCTCAACCCTCAACCCTATCCCTAAACCCTCGACCCTCGAACCTCAACCCTCAACCCTCAACCCTCAATGTCAAATCCTAATCCCTCAATCCTTAACTCTAATCCCTCAACCCTAAACCCTATCCCTAAACCCTAAACACTATCCCTATTCCTAAACCCTCAATGGGGTTGATACTATACCTTAAACCCTAATCCCTTATCCCTAAACCCTCTAACCCTATCCCTAATCCTTATACCCTTGACACTCTACTTTAACCCTAATCCCTTGACCCTCAACCCTATCCCTAAACCCTCGACCCTCAACCCTCAACCCTCAACCCTTAACGCCAAACCCTAATCCCTCAACCCTTAACTCTAATCCCTCAACCCTCAACCCTATCCCTAAACCCTAAACCCTAAATCCTCAACCCTCAACTCTCAACATCAAATCCTAATCCCTCAACCCTTCACTCTAATCCCTCAACCCTAAACCCTATCCCTAAACCCTCAACACTATACCTTAAACCCTAATCCCTCAACCCTCAACCCTAAACCTTATCCCTAAACCCTAATCCCTCAACCCTCAACCCTAATCCCTCATCCCTCAACTCTAATCCGTCATCCCTAAACCCTAAATGCTATCCCTATTCCTAAACCCTCAACGGGCTCGATACTATACCTTAAACCCTAATCCCTTATCCCTAAACTCTCCAACCCTATCCTTAATCCTTATACCCTCGACACTTGACACTATATCTTAAACCCTAATCCCTTAACCCTCATCCCTAAAGCCTCAACCCTAAATCCTTAAACCTTCAACCCTAAACCCTATCCCTAATCCCTCTACCCTCAACACTCTTCTTTAACCCTCATCCCTTGACCATCAACCCTATCCATAAACCCTCAACCCTAAACCCTCAACCCTCAACCCTCAACTCTCAACATTAAACCCTAATTCATTAACCCTAAACCCTAATCCCTCAAACCTAAACCCTATCCCTAAACCATCAGCCCTTAACACTATACCTTAAACCCTAATCCCTATCCCTCAACCCTTAACCCTTAAAACTTAAACCCTATCCCTACACCCTCAACACTTGACACTATATCTTAAGCCTTAAACCCTCATCCCTAAAGCCTCAACCCTCAACCCTCAATCCTTCAACCCTAAACCCTATCTGTCAACCCTAAACCCTAATCTGTCAACCCTAAACCCTCAACCCTCAACACTATACCTTAAACCCTAATCCATCAACCGTAAAACCTAATCACTCAACACTCAACCCTAAACACTATTAATAAACCCTCAACCCTCGACACTATACCTTAAACCCTAATCCCTCAACCCTCAACCCTCAACCCTGATCCCTCATCCCTAAACCCTAAATGCTATCCCTATTCCTAAACCCTCAACCCTAGACACTATACCTTAAACCCTAATCCCTTATCCCTAAACCCTAAACCCTATCCCTCAACCCTTAACCCTTACAATTTAAACCCTAAAACCTATCCATAAACCCTTGACGCTCAACACTATATTTTAAATCCCAATCCCTTAACCCTCAGTCCTAAAGCCTTAACCCTCAGTTGTTAAACCTTCAACCCTAAACCCTATCCCTAATCCCTCTACCCTCAACACTCTACTTTAACCATCAACCCTATCCCTAAACCCTCAACCCTCAACTCTCAACATTAAACCCTAATCCGTCAACCTTAAACCCTAATCCCTAAACCCTCAACCCTCAACACTACACCTTAAACCCTAATCCCTCAACCTGAAACCCTAAACCCTATCCCTAAACCCAACAAAACTGCTTTGCCTTATGTTAGGTTGTTAAACCCATCATTTTTGACACTCTTCTCTTAAAGATATCTGAGTTGCAAGAATATGTCAGAAAAATAGCTATGAACTTTTTTAATGTTAGTAATGTTATATGGCATGTTTTTCTGGCCCATCTGGGGTTCATTATGCCAATAGGTGTACACACTATGAGAAAAGCTTTGTGTATGGTACATCCATAGTGAGTAATTAACAGTTGAAATCAGAAGGATGATCATTATGAGAAAAGCTTTGCATTGGGGTACATCTATGTTTCTTGCTATCCACCCCGCAATTAGGGGAGGTATATTGTTATGAAACAGGCAAATAATCTCCCATTGTTTACTAGCTCTAACCACAAGAACTACTAAACTTTTTTCTCTTGGTAATTGTAGAGGACATTCATCTATTTTTGGCAACTCCTACATTCCCAAACCATTACAAAAACTAAGTTATTTTAACCCAATAAATAGTTGATTGCATTGATTTAATACTCTACTATATTAAAGCTTAGCATTCACACAAATGCAGATGTTCATATTATAGAAGACTACATTATATTAGACTATTAGAGATCCCTTAGAAAAATGTAATTTCAAAATTGCTTTGCCTTATGTTAGCTTACAATTAAACCCATTCTTTTTGACACTCTTCTCTTAATAAAGTAAGAGTAATAAGAATAGAAGGCAGAGAATTTGATCTTACTAGTATGCATGGTCGGTTTACATTCCGTGACTTCATTTTCATTGAATAAAAAGGTAAATATCTGATTTGAAAGGTGGGGCAGAGTTCACTGTCATGTGCTTTTCTAGATGATAGGGTCCATAATGTCCAGGGTTCTTCAAAGAAAGGCTTGTAACATAATTAAGTTTTTGTTATACCAATCCTCTAGGTAAATCTACAATTCAAATGCCTGCTTTGAAAGTTGAAATAAATTAAATTAGACTTACAATTTTGATTTTCTTCCATTGCTTCAACAACATCATTCTTTTCTTCATTAGAAACCAATTCAAGATCAATAACTTGCTGCCCATTGGTTGACTTGAATTGCATCCTCTGTTAGAAGAAGGGCATTTTTTATCTGTTTCAATGTTGATATTCATAAGCTGAAGAGCATTGATATTTTTCACACACCCTATTCTTTGAAATATCTTAACCTTAAAATATGACTTGGATATGTACTTGAACATAGCGAAATCTCCAATCTCCAGCCCATTATGATTCACAAAATTTTCCCAACCCTGCCTAAATTCTAGTTTATTTATGGTACCCCTTAATTGTACATCCCACTCCTGTCCACCTGGGCCTTGAAGAAGGAGGCACGCCCATTAAAGCAACTCATTCAACAACTTGTTGCCCATCGGTTGACTTGAACTGCATACTCTGTTAGAAGAAGGGCATCTTTTATCTGTAGCAATGTTGGTATTCATAAGCTGAAGAGCATTGATATTTTTCACACACCCTGTTCTTTGAAATATCTTAACCTTAAAATATGACTTGGATATGTACTTGAACACAACGAAATCTTCAATCTCCAGCCCATGATGATTCACAAAATTTTCCCAACCCTACCTAAATTCCAGTGTATTTATGGTACCTCTTAATTGTACATCCCACTCCTGCCCACCTGGGCCTTGAAGAAGAAGGTATGCCCATTAAACCAACTCATTCGACAACTTGTTGCCCATCGGTTGACTTGAACTGCATACTCTGTTAGAAGAAGGGCATCTTTTATCTGTATCAATGTTGGTATTCATAAGCTGAAGAGCATTGATAGTTTTCACACACCCTATTCTTTGAAATATCTTAACCTTAAAATATGACTTGGATATGTACTTGAACACAACGAAATCTCCAATCTCCAGCCCATGATGATTCACAAAATTTTTCCAACCCTGCCTAAATTCTAGTTTATTTATATGGTACCCCTTAATTGTACATCCCACTCCTACCCACCTGGGCCTTGAAGAAGGAGCCACGCCCATTAAACCAACTCATTCGATAGCTTGCTGCCCATCAGTTGACTTGAACTGCATACTCTGTTAGAAGAAGGACATCTTTTATCTGTATCAATGTTGGTATTCATAAGCTGAAGAGCATTGATGTTTTTCACACACCTTGTTCTTTGAAATAGCTTAACCTTAAAATATGACTTGGATATGTACTTGAACACAACAAAATTTCCAATCTCCAGCCCATGATGATTCACAAAATTTTCCCAACCCTGCCTAAATTCTAGTTTATTTATATGGCACCCCTTAATTGTATATCCCACTCCTGTCCACATGGGCCTTGAAGAAGGAGGCACACCCATTAAACCAACTCATTCGACAACTTGCTACCCATTGGTTGACTTGAACTGCATACTCTATTAGAAGGGCATCTTTTATCTGTATCAATGTTGGTATTCATAAGCTGAAGAGCATTGATGTTTTTCACACACCCTGTTCTTTGAAATATCTTAACCTTAAATTATGACTTGGATATGTACTTGAACACAACAAAATCTCTAATCTCTAGCCCATGATGATTCACAAAATTTTCCCAACCCTTCCTAAATTCTAGTTTATTTATGGTACTCCTTAATTGTACATCCCTAAACCCTAAACCCTAATCCCTTAACCCTAAACCCTAATCCCTAGTCCCTAAACCATAAACCCTAATCCCTAATTATAATTTATGGTACCCTAATCCCTAAACCCTAATCCCTAATCCCTAAATCATAAACCCTATCCCTAAATCCTCAACCCTCAACACTTAAACCTTAAATCCTAAACCCTATCCCTAAACTCTCAACCCTTAAAACTATACCTTAAACCCTAATCCCTCAACCCTAAACCCTATCCCTAATCCCTCTACCCTCAACACTCTACCTTAACCCTAATCCCTCGACCCTCAACCCTAAAGCCTTAACCCTAAACCATAATCCCTCAAGGTCCTAAACTCTAATCCCTTATCCCTAAACTCTAAATCCTATCCCTAAACCCTCAACCTTAAACCTTAATCACTCAATCCTTATCCACCCCTCTCCTCCCCTATCTGGCTCACCCCCATCTCTACCCTCCTCTACCCTCGACACTATACATACATACATACATATAGGCATACATAGATACATACATACATATAGACATACATACATACATACATACATACATACATACATGATTAATAACCTTGAACATAAAAAAATTCAAGGGGGACATAATGTGAGCGTGTTATAACGCTCTTGCATTATGTCAAACATGACAAACAGTGCACAAAATTTTGCGAAAAAGGAAAAATGCAAAGTAAAACATAACACGCTCGCGTTATGTTTTGCTTTGGGAATCCCAAGCCTTGGGCTTGGGATTTACTTTGGATTTCCAACCCAAAGGCTTGGAGTGCCTTCCCAATGTCCAGAGATGTGTTTTTCCATATTCTACAAGATTTCACATAATTTTGTTCATGCTAACCCTCAAATTTGCATGTGTTTCAAGGTCAAACAAATCAAACACCTGGGTAATGTTAGGCTTTCTCTTAGCTATTCGACGATGTGATTTTTTTCACATTTTGACAATGTTAAGCGTTTCATCTTTAATTTCTTTTATTTGTGTGTCTATTTTTGGGCAAAAACCACTGTTTGGTCTTTTTTCATTGTAAATTAACTATTCATTGAAATTTCAAAAAAATTACATATTTAGAAACTAGACTCCATTCTACAAATTAAAAAAGAAAAAAATAATTTTCAATTAGCTTTCAAAATTTATAGGGGTAGCACGGCCAAAATTCTATTTTTTAGGATGTGTCCACTTTGAAATTAGTAAAAAATTAAATATTCGTCAAAAAATTATCAGAAAAATCGGGCATAAACTACATGCTGTTAGCTAATTTCTCACCAAAGCGATTTCAAAAATACCAAAAAAAAGTTGACCTTTTGAGGGAGCCACAAAACATGCTATGTTATGTTTTTTTGACAGAAACAACACCAATTTATGTGGCTCCCTCTTTTGAACCCCTTAATCTATACCATTTTTTTTTTTAAAAATAGTAGTTTAGAAAGTAGGCTCAGAGTACTATGAACATTGTTTGGGTTGCATCTCCAAATTTTGAGTGTAACTATGCTCAATTTCTCATCCAAGGCCAGCATTTCCTGATTTCAAAAAAAAAGTGGCCACTTAAGATCCCTTTTTGGCACCCCATCTTTTTGCACTTACCCTTAGGCTAGGTTTTCCATGATCAAATGACATTGTCATGAGAAATATTTGCACAAAGGTAGCACTTAAAGTAAGTTTTTAAAAAAGTGTAGGTTTTAATATATGTTATTCAATTATTATATTTATTTAACATAGCTTTTATTACCAAATATAAAGATCTTGGAGGAGCTTTGAGAGTTGGTGAGTAAGATGAAAATTCATCTTCTAACTCTTGGTAGCTCCATTATTCACTAAGGTTGACTTTGATTAGTATTTTTCACCTTTCTTGACTTGTTAATTTTGTTGCAATTTTATAACTAGATTGGTTATTTGTGTGTTAATTTTAATGTGTTGTTTTTTGGGTTACTTGGTGGGTTTTGTGATTTTTCATATCTAGGGCACTTAAATTTATTTCTTTCTAAGTTGTTACTTTGAAAACATTAAGTTCTACCAAGTGTCATGCTAATCATACCTAAAATTAATGGAAGCCACAATAAATGCTAGTGAGGATAGTGACGATAGTTGAGAATGGAAGTGACAATAAAGAATTTGATAGTGGTTTTAGGAATGATAAGAAAAATTACAAAGCAACCCTTAAAGCCAATGAACTAGAGGTTATTCGAGTTTTTGTAGAATTTGAAGTTAGTAATGGAGATGGCAATGGAGGGAACTACAATGACAAAAATCAAGAAACCATATGATTAGAAAATAGTAAGGTGTCTTGCATTCATAGAATAATATTTATTATGCCCAATATAGATATGATTGAGGTAGTTAATAAAGAGAGGATAACAACATTGTAGTGTCCTTTCTTTTGCTTAGACAACAATTTTCTCCCTTCTAGAATTTATTTTATGAATGTATTGTAAATGTTTAGTGAACAAAGATGGAAATCTACGTTTCTTTTTGTAGAATGATTCAAAAGGGCCTATTCATAGTTTTCTTTAGAAATCACAATATGTAAGCTAAAGTTTTCAAAAAGGGGTTTGGAATATGAGACATTCAATTTTTAGGACCATTTCTTGGTTGCTTGATTCCATCCCTTGTGAAGTTCTTGCTAATTTATCCCCAAGGTGGTTAGAGCTAAAAAAATCTTTCCCCCCAATTGTGGGATTTCATTCCTCAAGCCCTTAGACCTTTGGAAAATGTATTGCAAGTTGAAGAAATGAGGCCTATCCTTTCTTATCTTAATGCTAGAGTATTAATTTCTCTTAAACCCATTGTTGACATTCCTAATGGATTGTGTTTCCAATTGGGTGATAAACAAATTCAATGTGATTTAATTTTTTTGGGAGGATTAAATGTCTATTTTATTTTTAAGAAAGACAATCATGAAAGAAGGACCTATCCAAAAATTTCCAAGAACTCCAATATACTTGTGGAGGATGTATCCGTAGCCTTCAAAGGTCGTATAATAGAATATGAAATAGGGGTATGTCCTTTGTTGAGATTAACGATTCTCTAACTATTTTTTTAAAAAAATGAATTGGTTTCAATGGAATTTATTCGTATAATAATAGAAGATTGTCAACCAAGAGAAAAATATATTGTTATCCCAACAACTATGACTTCTTTCTCTAAAGGGCAGGAGCTTGCTAGTAATATTCAAAATGAAATGTTTGTCAAAAACAATGCCCATGAATTGGGACTTGATAAATTTTAAAAATAAGTCTCAAGTGAATAATTTGAATGCTACTCCCACTACTCTCTAGACTCTACATAATAATGAATCTAGGGCCTCTAAATATCTTGATCATACAAGTTTTATGGGGGAATCTAAAGTATGAAAATCTATTTTTATATTGTATTAATCCTCTATTCCATGAGGATGTAATTGGGAAGAATAGTGTTGTGTATGATACTAGGGGTGATATAGGTGAAAAAGGAAAGAAAACAAAACAATTTGATCAATTTGGGGCTAACTAGAAAAGTATTGAAAAAGGGAAGGGAGAATAAATACCTAAATATTTTGATAACATGTATAAAAATCAAAGGCCCTACCCATCCCCACCTACCAGTACATGATTTTAAAATGTATTAGTTGGAATATTAGAGGGTTAGAATCCTCTAATAGAAAATACATTCTTAGATTATTTGTAATAGTAGACCAAAAATGGATTTTTTACTCCTTCAGGAGATTAAAGCTTTGGGTTTCCAACTTGAATGTGCCCTCAAATTTGATTAGAAAATTTCCAATTTTTTCTACAAATCATACCAAGGGGAAAGGTGAGCTACTATTTTAGTTTCCTTTGGTTGGGTTCTTTCATTATTGAATTTGGTTGCTCTCCATGTAATAGGTTGGTTTGGATGATTTTTAGTAAAGATGATATCAAATTTGGTATTTGCTCTATACATTCCCCAAAAGATTATAGAGAAAGTGAGTTATGGAAATGGATCTCTACATCACTTTTGAACATTTCTTGGATTTGGTGGGATAATTTAATATGGTTGATTATAAAAAAGACAATTAAAGGAAACCTAGTAGCTTCAAAAGGGAATGAGTCAATATTTTAGGCCAAGGTAAAATATTCCTAAATTTAATGGATCCTCTTAATAATAAGAAAGTTGATAAAAGGGTATATGATCCACGGTATAATAATAAATATTCTAGTAAAAGAGCCTATTCATGACTTGATAATTTTATGTGCATAATTTTTTTTGTTTTGAAGTCATTGGATAATAATTGTATTCAAGCATCTCCATTTACAATGTCAAACCACTATTGTATTGAAGCCATAATAAAGGTTTGGGTTTCCAAGTTGAATTTGCCCTCAAATTTGATTGGAAAAGTTCCAATTTTTTTTACAAATCATACCAAGGGGAAAGGTGGGCAAAGGTGGGCTGCTATTTTAGTTGCCTTTGGTTGGGTTCCTTTCATTAGAGAATATTTAGGTAAATATAGAAAAGAAGAGTAGTTCAAACTTAATGTAACCTTGTTAAGGGGTAAGGAATGTTTTAATGCAATCCACACTTTGAGAAATATTAATAAATTAGTCTTCCATGTAGGTTCTTCTATTAAGGGTTGGAATAGTTCAATGCTTGGTTGAAGTAAGTTATTGTAAATAATTAGTAAAAAGAAAGTGTTCGATAGAAGAGAAGAAAAATACATGGAGGAAAGCCTTGTTAAGATAGAAACTTAGATGTAAAATGAGATCAATCATGAAAGGGTCCCTACGAATTTAATGGAAGTAAAGCACAAACTAAGGTGTTTGCAAAACTAAAAAAACCAAGGAGCTAAAATAGGCAAAAATAAATTGGTTGAAAGATGGAGATGAATATACTAAATATTTTTTTAACATTCTGAAGTTGAAAGAAAACAAGGAAAAAATTGTGCCTATCAGGATTGATGAGGAGTTGGTGGATAATTATAATGATATGAAAGAGGATTTTAGATGTTTTAACCAAAAAATATTCATTTCTAGGATGATAATATTTAGAGCAAGGTGCAAGATTTTTTTGTAAAAACAATATTCCCAAAAAATTGAATAGGAAGATGCTGTTGACATTTAAAAAGATATTTTGAAGGATGAATTGATGAAAACAATTAGATCCTTTGAAAATGGTAAATATCTAGGTGTTGATGGTATACCCATTGAGTTCTACACAACTAACATTGATTGGATTATGAATGATTGATTAGATGAATTTAATGAAGCTATTAATTAGGGCTATTTGGGAAAAGAGATCAATAGGGGTATCATTAAGTGATTTCCAAAAGAAGGGAACAAAGCTCTTATAAAAAAACGGAGACCAATAATTCCTCTCAATGTATCTTATAAGATCCTTGCTAAATTAATAGCCATTAGACTCTTTGATGTACTCCCAAAAATAATTTCAAAAAATCAAATTGGATTCATAAAAGGTAGATATATTCTTGTAAATTTAACCACAAGATGGGAGTGTCTAAATTGTGTAAAGAATTCTAATCAAGAGGTGTGTATGATGCTTCTGTGCTTTGAAAAGACATATGATAGAGTGGAATGGTCTTTTATTAGTCGAGAGATGTAAACATGTAAATATAATTACAAGAAATTAAATTTCAATTTTTTTTTTAATTTTAAATTCTATTACATTATTTCTATTATACTAATTTTAATTTTTTCTTAAAACAATATATTTTATTATAAAAGATTAAGTAAAAAGTGATGGGTAAATTTTATATTTGATATCTCTCGGTGTACTTTAGATATATTTTTTAAAATATAAATATGTTAGTTTAGTTGTTATGGAATCTTTTCACTTTCCTTCTAAATTTTATAGCATGGTTAAGATTCTATTCAAAGATGATATACTCATATTGATGTTAATGGTTCATTAACTTAAGCCTTTTCCTTTGTATTGATCCATAAGGTATGGTGTCCTTTAGCACTGGCCTTATTTGTTATAACTTTAGATGCATTACAATATATTTGAGAACTAATTTTCTCGGCTCTAGTGAAAGGGATTTGGTTGCCTAATTGGTATAATTTGATCAATATTTAGTTTGTAAATGATACTACTTAATTATTGAATGTTAGAATCAAAATTTAATAATGTGATTGATAGACTCAATCTATATTGTAAGGCTTTTTAGGTTGAAATTTTAAAAATAAATCAATTGTGTTAGGGTGGAATGATTATTTGCTTGAGTGGCTTAAGATTAAAAATTGGCAGTTGGGTGGACAGCGGGCCTAATAATATTACAAAATATATGGGCATTCCTTTTGTTGTTGATCCTTCTTTAAAAGAAATGTGGAAGTGAATGTTTAAAAAAACTAACATAAAAACCATTGATTGCTATAATTTCTCTCCCTAACAAGAGTTGACCATTAAATAATTGAAATTCAGAATATAATATGATTTTGAATTTTGATTAATTAATAAATACGGTCAAATGTGCATCTTGGATAGACTTGCCCAAATTATATTAGTAAAAATATTTAATAATATAAAAAATTGACCTTCTTCTACATAGAAGGATAAGCATAATAGAATTTTGGTGTCACCTTTAGGGGATATGGCTGATATCTTCATAAGCATAACTACAAATTATGTTTCATATTTTTGCTATATGCCAAATATAGCATGACTTATGCTTTCAGTTCTTATAACTCTACAAACTGGTCCCTAAGCTGCCTAGTATCAGTATTGGGAGCAGGGTTTCCCTGAGTATTTTGGTGAACACAGGTAACAAAAGAAGCCGTAGGCTGACATTACTACAGAAGCTGCCATAGCAAGAAATCCTAGAAATTCCACACTCACAGAAGCTGATGCATTGCTCAGAAACTATTTCGCAGCAGCATCATATATTTGTACAGCTTGAACGATACCTCTTGTTGACATTATTTGATCATTTTGTACCACTGCATGCACATTAATATTTTGCCTATAAGTACACTATAATGACGCGTGATGCGAGCAAGAATTTGCAGCGAAGCACATTACCTACATGGCAAGAAACAGGGATAAGTGAATTGGAAGAGTTTAAAATGCAGGTAACAAACAATGATGTATGTTAAGACTAAAAATGTTGTAAATATATGTCACATATGCAAGCGCCCAACAATGTAGTTAACACAAAGGAACGGCAAAAAAATCTCTACAGTGTGTGATATTGCTATCTCTGTTCACCGAAAAACTGGTCTTATAAAGTCTACATTACATATATATTATGGCTGCCTCATACTATTCGGTAGGCTGTTCTTAAATATCATCCACTTCAATAGTCAAAGGTCAATTTTATCCAATAAAAATAGAACAAATATTTACCATTTTTTATTGTGGATGACGTGTAAAATTACTATTGATTATTTAACCATTGAAGTGGATGATATTTATATAGAGTGTTATTGGATATGGCGAGCTACAATATGGTGGTCAAAGGATACAACTCTCCCTAGCTCAGCTCATCTAGTGAACACTGAAAAAATGGCAAAATAGAAAAAAAAAAAAAGTTTTTTCTAATGCTTGATCGAAGCTATTGACCGTATAACTATTGAAGTGGATGATATTTAAGTAGAGTGCATGCAAACATTGAAAAATGAAATTTGAATAAAATTAAATCATGAGAAGATTTAATACATCATGTACAAGGACTAAGATTATCTCAAATTCTGCCCTGCAATACTTGAAGCTCTATTGGAGTCCTTCAAAGCTACAGTGGAGGAAATAGTCCTTCAATGAATATTACAGTCCTTCCACATCCTTCCATCCTTCCACCTCAAGCATTGCAGTTGTGACAGGTTGCCAATGGTATCGGGAAGGTTCTTTAAGTTAAAACACGTTTCCAAGTCTAAGTGCTGCAGCTGTGACAAGTTGCCAATGGTATTAGGGAGGTTATTTAACTTTCTACAACCAACCAAGTCCAAGTGTTGCAGTTGTGACAGGTTGCCAATGGTAGCAGGGAGGTTATTTAATCTATCACACCCTCTCAAGTCCAAGTACTGCAGCTGTGACAGGTCGCCTATGGTATCAGGGAGGTTATCTAAGCTTCTACACCATCCTGAGTCCAAATGTTGCAGCTGTGATAGGTTGCCAATGGTATCAGGGAGGCTAATTAAGCTTCTACAGCCTCTCAAGTTAAGGTAATGCAGCTGTGACAGGTTGCCAATGGTATCAGGGAGGTTATTTAACCCATCACACCACCTCAAGTCCAAGTGTTGCAGCTGTGACAGGTTGCCAATGATATCAGGGAGTGTTTTTAAGCATACACACCCTGCCAAAGCCAAGTGCTGCAGCTGTGACAAGTTGCCAATGGTATCAGGGAGGTTATTTAAGCTTCTAGACCATTCCAAATCTAAGTGTTGCAGCTGTATATTAGGAAGTGAAAATAGGGAAGAGATAGAAGGGCTGTCCAAATCAGAACAGCCTTTTAGTTGCATAATCTTCAATTGCCAAATGTCACCCACAAATCTGGAGTGACTTGGCTCCTTCACTGCTGTATTCATCCCAATTGCTAAGCCACAATGTTCCAACTTTAACCATATCAAACTTCTAGGAAGCATGGCTAGTTTGTCTTCTGTCATGCCTTCTATGGGCAAATTCTGCAAATGAAGATAGCGAAGACCAGATCTGTAAAGGTTTTCAAGCCTTTGTGGATTGCCTTCATTGAGTCGAAGGCGAGAGAAATTGATGGTGTTGGACAGGGTGCTAAAATGGGCAGCTTCCCATAGTCGGGTACCCTCTCTTTCTTTTTCTGCAATGGTTCGCCCCATATCTCGCAAATGGTCATGCATATCAAATACACCTTTGTCGTCAATCTTTATTAGTAACTTCATTGAAAGATTAGATACAGCAGTGTCTACCATCCTTTATTAGTAAATTCATTGAAAGATTAGATACAGCAGTGTCTACCATCCTGTACAACGATTTCCAGAAAACAATGGGCAATGTTTTGTGTTCTCCAACAAAAAAACAAGAAATGTCCACAAATATTTCTTTCTCCTCATCACTAAGAGCACTATAACTGATTTTGAGTCTTTCGTGAATCTCTTGGTTTAGTGTAATGTTGTGAAAGGCTTCCGTCCAGCAACCTGTGTCATCCTGCTTATCATATAAGAAGGATCCAATCACTTCCAATGAAAGAGGATGCCCCTTACAAGCTTCCACTATTCTTTTGGACAGATCTTCGTATCTGGGACTTGGAGATGCTCTGAGAAAAGCATGCCAACTAAATAACTCGAGACCTTCATTTATCTCCAATCCACTCATCTCGTGGATGTATTGGGATGAGACCCCGGCAACATTGAGAATGTGTTTGTCTCTGGAAGTTATAATAACTCTGCTGCCAGGGGCCAGCCAATCCCCAGCCAAAGCATCCAATTGTACAACAGCATCCACATCATCCAAAATCAGCAGCACACGTTTTCCTCCCAAACGATCTCTGAACAAAGATATGCCCCTGTCAACACTGTGCACTTTTCCATCATATTTGGTTAAATCTTGAAGAACTTGTTTCTGCAATTTTGTAAGGCCTGTGGAATCTGCAGCAGTGGTGCGGACATTAAATACAAAGGAAGCAGCTTCAAAATCAGTGTAAACTTGATTGTACATGGCCTTGGCAACTGTGGTCTTGCCAATACCACCAATACCCCATATTCCAGCTTTAACCACCTCTTTCACTGAATTGAGATTTAATTTCTGAATGAGAGCATTCTTGACGCTGTCCATTCCCACAGGATGCTTGGCAACTTCTAATGGCACTCTATCCAATGTGTTGATCAGGTCATTCACCACTGTCTTTACCAGCCGAGCTTCGAAGCTGCAATGGCCAGAGTAGTCAGTAGACATTACAGAAGTATTACTTATTATCCACTCTACTTAAACATCATCTATTTCAATGGTCAAACAGTCAATAGCAATTTTAATGGTAGATATTTGTCTTATTTTTATTGGTCAAAATTGACCTTTGACTGTTGAAGTGGATGATGTTTAAGAATAGCCCTTATTATGACCATATACTCTTTGCAAAGAATAACAAAAAAATTAAAAAACGGAACATACTTTTATATATATTAAATGAAAGGACCTGTACTAAAAATTTGGTAGTGTTATTCAAATTAAAAAAGAAAAATGGTAGCCTCAAGAAATAATTTACATTTAAGAATTATTTGAATCAATAAAGTAGTTTCAATAAAGTAGTTAAAAGTAGTTTAGATTTTTATATGACGTCTTAAGTATAAGTTTTAATTAATTCATCGAAAAATAACAGTGTAGTCTAATAATAACCCTTTTTAATTAACATATAGGAAGGTGGTTTTCACTTGATTATGTTATATTATGTTGATTTAGTTGATGTTGCTCCTCCGTTTATTTTAACAAACTCTGAAACACCCCATGGTTATGTTTATCCCTGTTATGATCACTTTTTCTGTGTCGATTAACATGAAACTTAACAACTACAAAAAGATTTTGCCACTAACAATTCGCAGACAACTATCATTTGGGGTTTTTGTTTGAAATGTTCAATACTTCCTTCATAGTTCACAACTATATTTTGTCATGTGGATCTTTTCATTTGCAATTGTATTTTATCATTTAATTTACTTAGAAAGAGTAAATGGTTTGCTTAGTAGTGTTGTTGATCTCATATGTGTGGCATTAGCAAAAACAAGAGAAGGGTGAGTATAAGGACAAGGAGGAGAGACTTAAGCTATCACATCTACTTGGGTGGGGTCCTTGATGTTTTAAGCAAACCACTTCAAGTGACTAGATGCATAATTGTAAAATTTAAATCTAAATTATGTGAATCTCAAACTTCTTCATCTTTAATCATTCAAGTAAAAAACAAAGTTAAAAAATAATGGTTTGAATTAATTTTGTCATCTTTAAATATTAAAAAAAAAAAGTGGTTAGATTTATCTCTATATAATTATAAGCTTGAAAAATGCATTTTGTTGTCTTGCAATTATGTCTTGATACGTGTAGATGATGATAAAATGCATATTCCTATGCAAAGTTGGGCCCATTTACCGAGATTTTACCTCACCTTTATTCGCACATGATCCTATGGTTATTGACACACCTAAATTCTATGTACACATGTTCCCATACACCTAATCTATTTGTTTGATTATCCATACTAATCCCCAAACTATCTCTAATTGTCATGATCCATTCTATTTGTTTGATCCCAAGTCAATTCCATGATTGTGGGGTTCTCCCCACGAGCACAAATTTGACTCGCCTAAATTTAAACTTAAAAATTCAAATTTGGCTAACTGACTACCTTTGTCTTTCTCACTAGAGTTGAGTATGTACACATTGACATAATTTATTGTCACATGCTAGTATAAAAAGACAAACATTTGCAATCATTTTAAACAATACACACACATTCAAATATCTCTCATTCTTGGAGCATTTAGAAGGGCAATGAATTAGACAAATTTAGATTTGTTGCCTAGAAAGAACAAATTTGATTTCAAGAAAATTGTTTTTTGTCTTTGATCATTTATCAAAATTCATTAAATCTATATCCATACCTAGCTTGACATTGTATAAATAGTGGGATTCCATCAATTGCAAGACATAAACTATATTAACCCCCTTTTCTAGTTTGAGCTCCAACAATCCATCTTCAGGTTGCACACAAGATATAAATTAGAATTACATCAAATGTCAAGTTCGTGATAGAAGACCAAGTTCACAGTTGTGAATTAGACCTAGAAATTGAAAAACTTGACCTAGAGCAGAGAAAAAATCATCATTCTGATTCTAATCCACACGTACGACTATTATAGAGTTTCCCAAATCCCAAGACACCTTGATTTCAAGGTCTTCATCCACTTGTCATTCATTCTTTGGTCATAGAGCGAAGCAATCTACCCTTCTATTTTTTCTATTTATTACAAATCACACATATGTCTAATTGTTCAGTGATGATATTATGTCTTAGTGAGGAGTTATTATATGATAATTATGATGTTTCTACAAACTCATGCTTCTTTGTATATGAAATCTTTTATACTTTCTAATTATAAGAACATAGATGATGATATTTTATTGATTGGTGAGTTTAGATCATACATATGTAGTAGAGCTTTAGAATGGGTTGATTCATCTTGCTTGCTCTATGCATCATTCTCTAATGTAACGAGCATATTTCAATAATTATTTCTGTAGAACTAGGTCACATAAGAATTTAGCATGGACTTAGTGATGATATGTAGTGAATTATCTTTCTATCCTTTTTCTACTAATACCCATGGGACTGATCCATATACTAAATATACTTCTTATCATACAGAGGGATATTCTAAGCATAAGGCATTGAATTCCAACATAAAATTAAAAAATGCATAGACAAAGGGTTTAGATAAGTTATTAAGCATACCATGAGTTGAGTCACAAATCATGAAGAATTGGTTTTATTTACTAGAACATAGTCTATATTGAGGTATACATGGCATAAAAGAGAAAACACCCAATATGAGGGATGAGTTCATTGCTTAGATATCACACTTACTTTTATTTCTTTGTCTTTTATTTATTATTCATCTTTTGGCTTGTTCTTAGTCTTGTTCACTTTTTCATATCTACTTTATCTTTTGAGATCCCTATAACTTCTTTATGTCTTTCTCCCCAACTTGGGGGCATGATTGATCTCTTCTATCACCTGGTTTTCTTATCTCACCCTTGATCTTTTTCATAATTTTTTTTATTCTATGATATTTTTCTTTCAAATATTTGATCTTTACATTGTCACATCTTCTCTTCTTTAGTCACCCTTACTTGTTCATCTCTTGCTTTGGTCATTTTTCTTGATCCTTTGTCTCTTATCCTCATGACTACAATTTATGATATGTTCCTACATTAATTTATCTAGCTTCTTATACCATTGTCTTATGCTCATATACATTACTTGATCTAACTATCTTGAGCATTCTTGTCTATGATCTATTATTGTTATATCTAGTTGTCTTGAGCATTCTTGTTTATGATCCTTTGTTATCTTACATTATTACATGATACTATATCTTAGAGCTTCTTTATGATCTTATATTGATATATCTTACTATCTAGAGTACATAATCTTACATTGCCATATCTACTTTATAGAGCATACATGTCATGATCCTACATTGTCACATATCACTCTTAGAGTCTATTATTGATCACTATTTTTATATCACTTGTTGATCTTATCTTGGACATGTCTACATTGGGAGACATCATGTTATCCCCTTGCCTATTTGAGATATCATTGATCCTTTCTTATGTTGAGGGCATCATGTTATCCCCCCTTGCCTATTTGAGATATCATTGATATATTCCTTATGTTAGGGGCATCATGTTATTTCATCTATATATAGGAGCTTAAATTGTCATATATCTAGATTGTATCTTGATCATATTCTATAATGTGTATATCTTATCATATCATTACTATAGATCCTATAATGGTGGCATCATGCCTTCCCTCCTATCACATTGAGCTTTGATGTCATTTCTAATTAGCTAGATATGTGTCTGTCTTTTATATTATGATCATACTTGTCATATATGGGGACTTGCCTCACATATCAAGATTTATGTCATTGATATTATTAATCATGTCAAGCTTTATTCCATTGATCCTATTGATCTTTCCAGACTTTATGTCATTGATCCTATTGATCCTGTTGGGTTTCATGCCATTATCAAGATATATGCCATTGTTAGGCATTGTGCCGTTGTCTCATTATTACAACTATGACCTTACCAATTTGTATGCTTGTGCTCATGGATGCCACATTGGGACATATGTCATACTTTTGTGGGTATTTATAGTTCAATAGAGGCCCACATCACCATTTTCTTGCCCATGCTAGGGGTAACATTATTATTCTCTTATCATATCTCTAGTCCCATGATGATTGATCATGATGCATTCTTTACAACCATTGCTTAAGTGATTATATGCTTATCATGATCTATCAGTTTATTGCATGTTTACATGATCTCATGATGTATTATATTATTTCTCTATGATTATATGATTTCATGATCATATTCTTGTTATTGATTTATATACCTATCTCTAGTCCCATGATGATCGATCACGGTGCATTCTTTACAACCATTACCTATGTGACTATATGCTTATCATGATCTATTAGTTCGTTGCATGTTTATGATTATCTCATGATGTATTCAATTATTTCTCCATGATTATATGATTACATGTTCATATGCTTATTATTGACTTATAGATAACATGATCTTCCTTCAACTAATCATACCTATTTACGTTAATCAATTTAAAGGGATGGCATACATGATCACTAATGTTCTCATTTTATGTAGATTTGTCTTGCAAGTCAAAGTCTACTCATGGAATCTCTTTCTCTCCTCTCTTGTAAGAATTCATGGGAGAACATACAAGGAAGCATATCTTCTTCCAAGGTCCATTACTTTATATGTATTGGGTATCATTTTGAGTGTTTAAATAGTTAATTTATAGTAAATTCATGTTGTGAGTACTGCATAATTAGAGATGCACATGATTCATTTAGGAATCACATGCATATCAAAGTGGTGGAAAAATGTAATGGTTAAAAATGCATCCAAATGGATTTTTTTCCATTTAGTGTTGTGCCTATTTTGGGCTAACATCTTGATACATGTACATGATGACAAGTAGTGTACTCTTGTTTAAATTTAGACCCATTTATCTAGCTTTTACTCACCCTTATCTGCACATAATCCTATTCTTATTGACACACCTCACTTATATGTGCACATTTTTCCATACACTTGATCTATCTATCTAATTATCTATACTAGTCCATGCATTGATTCCTAGATTGTATATTTCTATCATGATCCATTTTGTCTATTTGATCCCAAGTCAAGTCTATGAGTGTGGGGTCATCCTCACAAGCATTAACTCAATCCACCTAAATTCAAATTTAGATTCAACACTTTTATTGTTTTATATCTTCAAATGCCTTTTGATAATCTTTGTTCCATTCAAATTTAACATCTCTCTTTAAAAGTCTTGTGATTGGTAATATCTTTTCCACTAATTGGGTAATAAATCATCTAATAGCTTGTATTTTTCCTTGAAGGCTATGGAGTTGTAAAATATTCTTAGGATGAGGTATGTTAACAATGACATCAATTCCTCCCAGAAGGAAGCAGTGATGGGACTCTGCAACATGAAGAATAGCCCGACCTTGTCTGCGGATAGGAAGAGGTCGTTCAAGAAAAGTGGCTTGACTAATACCTCAAGGAAGACCAAGGCTAAGAAGCCTAAGAGTGATTTGTCTTTAAATAAGGAGGTGGAATGTAATATTGGGGAGATTGAGGAGTTTAAACCTAAAGGGGATCAAAAGAATGACAGAGGTGCCAATAAGGATGAAATGGAGGTGGCAGGGTACAAGGAGGACATGGTTAAAAATACTGGTGACAAGTCAAAGAAGCCTAGTGATTCTACTACTAGGAAGCCATGCATAAGATGCTCTAACAGACTTGCTGGTATTTAAACCCCCCAAGTTAAAATTGTGGAAGATTTGAGTGATTCAAACTTGGAGGATGAAGTGGAAATTCAACAGGTGAAGCTTACCCTGGAGTGGACTAATTGTCAGGATGGTACAGACTTGTTTGAGGAGCTGAATAACTCCTACTATGATTCTAAGGAGGAGGAGACTGAATTAGAACCGGATGAGGTTAATTCAGTTAAGGAGAATGCCCTCACGTAGAGGGAGTGTGTGAAATGTGATCAAGTCATTGGGGAGATGGCCGAGATGAGATCAAGATTGGATGCCATGGAAGGGAAGCTGAAAGTCATGGATTCTTTGAGTTCAAAGGTGATGCATCAGGATGCTACTACTCTAGTGGTTCTGTAGGACTTCAAAATTAAGAGACATGGGTTGGATTCTAAGGCTTTCATGAACTACGAGGAGATGTATGGGTTCCTTAAGGAGGATTGGAGTCAGCTGTTTCCCTAGCTATTCTTTCTGCTTTGGTTTTTGTTTTCGGTTATGGATTTTTTATGTCTCTGGACTTTAATATGTTAGTTTTAAGTTAGTGTGATGATTTTCTTCTATTGGTGGCCTGCTTGGCCTATTCTACTACCTACTGGGGGTTTTTGTTATAGGGATCTGCACCCTTGTTTGCAGCTTACCATAATAAAAAACAATGGCAACAATTTTCTTAACATTAATCTCAATGCCTCTTCTAGATATAATGAAATCCAACAAATGACCACTATCGACACCAAAAATGCATTTGTTAGGATTTAATCTTACTTTCTATTTCCATAAACATTCAAAAATTATCCTGATATCTTGGATGTGATCTATCTGTTACTTAGTTTTTGGTAGTATGTCATCAACATAATCTTCTAATATTTTATGCATGAAATAATGGAAGATTAGTGTCATGACCCTTTGATAAGTAGCTTATGCATTTTTTAATCCAAAAGGCGTGATAAAATAGAAAAATGTTCACCAAGTTTTAGTGAAATTAATCTTATGTTGATCTAGGGGATTAAGAATAATTTGATTTTAGCCCAAAAATCTATTCATAAATGAAAATAACTCATGACCAGTGGTGGAATCTACAATCATGTCAATATTAGCAAGAGGGAAATCATCCATAGGAGATGCTTTATTAAGATGTTTAAAGTCAATACAAATACAAATATGACCATCAAGTTTAACAATAAGTATCATATTAGAGATCTAAGGTGAATGATCAATTGATCTAATAAATCCAACCTTTAGCATCTTTTATAATTCCTCTTTCACAATTAATGTCTTTTATATGAATCTTTCTAATCTATTGTTTAACAGGTTTAGAAAATTGGGCACTAAGACAATATTATGCATCACAATACTAGGAGCAGTGCTCGACATATATCCTGATATGACCAAGAAAACATATATTCAAATTCTTTAATCATGATGGTCATGGTCATGTTACATTGTTCATATTGGACAAGGCAATCACATAATTTTAAGATCTTTTCCTTGTCGTTGGAATCTACCTCTATGCCATATGTACCACCAACCATTAGTGTATTACAATCTTCATTAAAAGGTTGGTTAGGTAATGTGTTAAGAGGATCACTAGATAGATCAAGAGAATCTTCCCCAAAGTAAGAAAAAACCTTAGATACATGGGGGAAATCTTTATCATGATGATAAGTGGGAAAATCCTCATATACTCCTAAGCATTCAAATAATTCTTCAACATTTACAAAATTAGTGAATGGAGGATATGTATCCATAGAACAATCAAGTACTAAATCAAGATAAACTAAGGGTAAATCTATAATCACTAATAGCACGTGAATAACCAATTCCCTTAGTATCATTCTTTTCAATAAATTTTAGAGGTGTACACATGCCTTGTTGCTTCAGACCTAGATATTTTCCATTATAATCAAGCTTTCACAACATGTTATAACCTTTGCCATAATGACTAGCCAACTTAGATAGGGGTAATCATTCTTCATAATATTAGCTAATTTTAGACCCATGAGATTTATCGCCTTCATTAGAATGAGAATCCATATGAGAACTTAAAGGCGACATAGCATGTAATTCAAGATGAATGGGAAAATAGGAAGCTTGAGTGTCATCTTCCTTTGGTGTCTCAAAATCTAAGGATCCTTAGTAATCTTTATGGTAGACATAATATATAGAATGAGAAGGTATAGAAGACATTATAGGGATGATGAGTTGCATTGGAGAGATCACTATGCTACCCTTTTCAATTATTTGACAAAATTTGAATGGGTCACCATTAACTTTTATCACACATTGCCTATGTTAATGAATAAACTTTAGCATGTGATCCAATATGGATAGTACAACAACCATTGTATGAATCCGTGGATGCCACAAAATAAAATTAGACGTTAATGTTTCGAGCATGACATGGAAAGTAGTTTTGAGAGTAACAGGTCCTAAAGTGATAGGCAAAGTAACATAATTGAATCTCATATAACATTGTCAAATCCTTTGATGTTTACCTCAAATTTTGAAATATTAGAATACCTAACTTGGATCACATATAGAAAGTGTGTACTACACATGTTTAGTCCATATTTGTTGTCAACTAATGCATTCTTGAATCTAATATCTCCATATCTAATTACAATATATAATGCTCTATACACATTAATAACATGTGGAGAAGGTAAGTCATAAAGTGCAAAAGATATTGGGGTATCACAAGAATGATCATGAGACCATACCCCATATGATTATGTCTAGAAGTAGCTAAGGCATGAAAATTAGGCTTAAAGGAAAATATTAAAACAAGGAGAAGCATAAACCATATGAGTGTTAACCATGTCACTAGATGGACTCTTATCACAAGATAGATCATTCATAGTAAAAGAGGGTCCATTTATATTATCTCTAATATATGCAACTATATCACTTGTAGTAAAAAAAGGTAATCAACATAAGGTTCATCACTAGGATAGTCATCCTAGATAGGTGGAGATAAGAAATCATAATCACCATAGGTGATATAGAAAAATGATCATCACTATTTACTTATCATCATATATAAAAGAAGATAAATCATGCAAATAATAAAAGGCGTGGATTGGATTCTATATCAAAGTGTCTTGGAAAATTCTTGGTTTTTGAATGTTGGTTTGATGATTCTTTGGTCTCATCCTCAAATATTCTACATTGGAAAGGCTTAGCTCATTGGCCTATCAATTTTTCTTCCTCCCTCTTCTCCCAAATGAAAAAGGTAACCTTCAAGCTTTAATTGATGTGACTTATAGATCAAACAGTTCATGAATGCACGATCGTTGCCTAGTGGTTGGAAGATACACCCCCTTTTGGTATTGATATGTATTCTTTTTCCAAACAACTTTAATTTGTGAAGTTCAAATCATATTTTGGAAATATTTTTTTGAAAAAGAAATTGGTGCAAGAGGAGCTGAATAACATCACTTTTAAAATTAAGGAGGATGGTATGACCAAGGAATAGGTCCTTCATATTAAGGAATTCTCCCTCTCTAAAGAGCTACATGAATGGTTCTTATGAGAGATCTTCTAGAAATAGAAATTCAGAATTAATTGGCTGCATGAGGGAAATAGGAATACTTCCTTTTTCTATAACTTGATCAATGACAAGTGAAGCAAGAACATTATTTATAATCTCATCTAGATACTCAAGGAAACCTTATGTCATCTTTCCATATGATATAAGTGCATAAGTGATTCAACATTTCTCTTCCCTCTTTCATGAGAGTGGCCCTTTGACCATGGAGTGGATTGCATACCTCCCCTTGTCTCTATAGATATGAACAACTTGCTTATGAGTCCCATTTCTCTTGCGAAGCCTGAACATATAGTGTTTCAAATGAAGAAAGGGAAAGCTCCTAGCCTAGATGTTTTCCCATCAAGTTCTCTCAAGAATTTTGGGATATCTTTAAGCTTGATCTATTGGAGGTGGTTTAAGAGTCTCATGCTAATAAGAGGATGTTTAAAGTTCTTAATACCACATTTTGGGCCTTGATTCCTAAAAAGGAGGGCGATGAATCTTTTGATCTATTATGCCCTATTTCTCTTCGTAATGTCATCTATAAGATCATCACCAAGCGTATTATGGATTGCCTAAAGCATGTTATGTCTTCCCTCATCTCCCTTGAGTAGGGTGGGTTTGTGAAGGGGTGCCAAATCCTTGATGGTATCGTTATAGCCATTAAGGCCATCCACTCTATGTCCTACTTCACGGAGAAGGCTATTCTTATCAAGTTGGATATATCCAAGGCTTATGATAGGGTCAGATGGTCATTTCTCAAGAATACTCTTGTGACCTTTGATTTTTGCTTGGAATGGATTCATTGGGTGATGAGTTGTGTCTCCTTCCTTTTATGTTCTAGTTAATAGTATTCCATCCCCTCTCTTCTCTACCTCTAGGGGGCTTCAACAAGGTGATCCCTTATCTCCTTACCTTTTCATCTGTATGGCTGAAGGGCTAGGTAGATTACTAAAATACCAAAAAACCAAAAGACCAATTGTTGCATCCATGATTGGACTATTGCATAGGATATAGAACCACAAACTTATTTTCAATTTTTTGATGACACATATTTGATGCCCATGAAGCTAAGATTCAAGAAGTGATCAACCTCAGGAAAGCTCTAGAGATCTATTTGATTACTTCTAGTTAATAGATTAACAAGGACAAGTCCAACATTTTCTTCTTTAATAGCCCCCTAAACATCTAGTAGGGAATAGCTCATATTCTTCATTTCAAAATAGGGCAACGTCCATTCGATTATCTTGGCATTCTCTTATATGTTGCAAATCCCAAAAGAGATCAACAAAAAAAGATCATTGATAGATTTAGAATTAAAGTTAGTCATTGGACCTTCCAATGGTTGTCTTTTGTCGACCAATTAACTTTGCTAAAATCTATACTACAAGCTCTACTTGTCTATAGATTCTTTATTTTATTTCCCCCCAAAAACATCCTTAATGATTTTGATGCTCTATCTAGGAAATTTTTATGGGCAAGCAACTTGGATTCTCAAAACTAGATTCTAATCAATTAGGATCAAGTGTGTAGATCAAGAAAAATAGTGGCATGGGCCTTAGGTGATCAATTCTCAATAGACAAGATTTACTAAAGATGGTGTACGCATTCAAATCAACTGTGGGCTAAAACTCTAAATTTCAAATACTTGGGTGAGCTTGTTGATTCTGAGATCCCAAGAATTTATTTGGTAGGCAAAGGCCCACTGGTTTAGAACACAATTAAGAATGGGGCTTTGCTTGTCAAGATGGTATCATTTGGATTATAAAAATGGTCATAGAGCTCTCTTTTAGAATGATGTTGGGGATTTACACCCCCGATCCTCTCCTCTTTTCCTCTTCTTCAACCTTTGAGCTAAGCCTTTATAGCGGCGAGATGGTCTAAAGTTGCAAACTTTAAGTGTACTCTTAAGGTGGGTAGTTCCTTGATCTATTAGTGGAAAGATTCTAGTAGATGGTCTAAAGGGGGAAGTCTTGAAGAACATGCACCCTATCCTCTATTCTTGCAAACTAGCCATGCTACTATCTGGAGGATGTTGATGTTCTTGCGTGGGGCTATGATCCTAAAGGTACTTATATTGTGGATCTTGGTTACAAGTCCCTTGATAGGAAAAATGTTGAGAACATATATTTTCCTTGGTGGAACAAAATCTGGAATAAATTTAGTTGGCTTAAGTGTAACTTCTTCATTTAGCTGCTCTACCTTGAAATAAATACCTCACTTGAGACAATATTGAAAAGAGAGGAATCCAGGACCCTTCAAAATGTGTTCTATGTGGTACTTAGGAAGAATATATTGCTCACCTATTTTTCTAATGTCCTTTTGTTTTAGGCATTTGGAAACAATGGTGGGGACACTGGAACCGACCTATCATTCATGCTACTTCCTTGTCTAAGTTTTGCACAAGCATGAACCGCCTTCTTTGTCTAGTTTGCTCAATGTTGCCTAGAAGCTTGGTCCTACTTTTATCCTTTGGCAAATCTGGTTGGAATGGAACTGTTAGATTTTCTTCAGTCACCAAAGTCTCATCTCTCAAATCTGGTAGAAGGTTATAGATTTTTTAAAAGAGATCATTGCTGCCAAGTGTTCTATGGATGAGGACCTATCTTTGTCTCATCTTCGCTTGAAAAAAGCCTAGAGCTTCATTGTATTGGTGCTTCCTCTTGTTGCCCTCATCCTCCCTCATGGGTTTCTAGAAAGGTGAATAAATATGATAAATGATCTCCCCCCTTTAGGTTTCCTTAAAATAAATACTGATGGTTCTTCTTGTGGCAACCCAAGTGTTGCTGGGCTTGGAGGGGTTAGTCATGTTGATGATGGGTTCATTTATTTTTTATTTTTTACTACTATGGGGTCAATACCAATAATCAAATGAAAGGTCATGCTATTCTTCTAGCTCTTGCAAAAGTTACTGAGTTGGGCTAAAAAAAGATTAGTTGTGAAAATTTTCCTTAATCATGCTTTCTATTTTGAATAGAGAAAGGACTCAGGAGTCCTCTTAGTGGTAAGCAACTTTAGTTGAGCAGAATATTCATCTCACTCCTCGGTTTGAAGCTATATCCTTAAGAAAAATCGCAATTAGAATGTCTCTGAGTGAGGGTCTCTGCCTCCTGAAAAAGCTTCTCAACTTCTTCATCTTGTTCATAATGATCAATCTTAACGATTCCCTTTCTTCTATGCTATAGATCTAGTCTAATGATTGCCACTTTCCTTGGAACTCTTCAACAAATTCTTTTTGTTGGTCTCATAGGTTTCTTTAGGTTCTTTGGCACGCTCAATATCTTATTTTTTACTAGCTTTACTGATCAAGAGCCCCCATTCCTCAAGGTTCATGGTTGTTTGATGGGCTCTTAGGGGTGTTCTTGGAGATGGGCTTGTGATAGATTTTCTCTCTTCTTACTTTACTTATGGCTCTAGCTATTTAGAAATTATTGTCTTCCTAAAATTGTAATAGTATTTTACAGCTAAAATGACAAAATACAGCCATACGGCCATCAAATATAGGCCCTCGTGGAGACACATTTGTATCCATTATCTGGTGGCAGCCATGAAATAATAAATCAAATATATCGAAAAGACAGCAGAAAGTGAGGCTCGTTACTTACCCTTGAGTTCTATCACTGGACCAGCCTGAGCGAGAGCAGATCTGTAGAAGAGCATACTTCCACCCGTCAATCTCTTCTCTTTGGTATCGAACTGAATGGCCATAAAATTTTAAACAGGGACATATCTGTAGAAGGGCGTGCTTCCACCACTCAATCTCCTCTCTTGGGTGTTGATCCGAATGGCTATAATGTTTCAGAAATGATTGCTTATAAGGGCTAAAGTCATTTTCAGGATATCTAACATGAGTTGGATCCACATGATAAAATAGAGGAATAATCAAACCAGGGGTAGTCAACATTGCAGCGGCCTCCTTGAGACACCAAGCTGAGTCTGCATAGCTTTTGGAAAATACAGGGATGCGTATGACACTGCTCTCGATTGCTCTTTCCAAGCTCAACCCAATCACTTCCCCCTTTTCCAATTTCTCACTGTCTAAGAAGACATTCAGTCCTGCTGCCGAAAGAGATTCAAACAGATGATCAACGAAAGTCTTTCTCACATCTTCTCCTCTGAAACTCAGAAAGACGTGATACCTCTTATCGCTTTGGAAGGCTAGTTTAGTTGTGGGAGGCTTGTATTCTTCCATCTTAGAGTTGGATCTGAAGAGGGAGTCTTACAAACGATAGAAAGAAAACAGAGGACTCAACTCAATATTTCAGATCTTGAATTCAACTGTACAGATCTGCGAACTCGTAATCCATTCAATATGTCTACTTCGAAATTGCTAATGACGTTCATAATTGAGGTAAAGTCAATGCAGACAGCCCATTTTTATTAAGAATTCTTTAAAGTAGCGCAAATTTCCAAACATGAAAGGTGCAGATTCAGTTTACAAATTTTTTCTTACCAAGTAATGCCACGGCTTGCGTGCCGACCTTTATTAATTTGTTTTTAACTCCACCCATCTCGACTTGTTTTATTATTATTATTTTGGTGGGGGTTTGGTTGTCTTTTTTATCTCTTTCATATGGTGTTGAGGCCTTGCATTTAACAAGACTTGATTTCTGGTGAGCTCATTTAGAACCGTTCAACTTCACTAGGAGACCAAGGGCTCATTGAGTCCATATCAAGCAATTTTTTTATGATGGCTTATTCATTCAATATTGTTTTATTTAATTTTACAAAAAATGTTTTATTATTATTATATTGGTGGGGTTTGGTTGTCTTTTTATCTCTTTCATGTTCATATGGTGTTGAGACCTTGCATTCAACAAGACTTGATCTCTAGTGGGTTCATTTAGAACTGCTCAACTTCGCCAATAGACCAAGGGTTGATTGAGTCCATGTCAAGCAATTTTTTTTATGATGGCTTATTCATTCAATGTTGTCTTATTTAATTTTACAAAAAAAAATATATTTAAGAATAATATTATAAAAATGTTGATGGTCTATGTGAAATCTCCCTGTCATGTGATAGAGTTTTGTAGAAATTATAATTATATTTTACGGCAAAGATGTTTAAATATAACAATACAACCATCAAATTTAGGCCATTGGGATATAAAGTCAACTAGGTTGTCTCAATCATTTATGCATACAATGATAATGAGTATTTTTCTTCTTTTTTAATAGGGGAGATGATTGAGTAGTTGGGTTGGTTTTTATTATTGCGAGGATAATTGTAGTTATAGATATCAATTTTGGAATAAATGAATGTTATATCTTGTTAATATTCATTTTACATATAAATAAAATCATAATCAAATGTTTGACACATGGAACCTTTAAATAGGGGACAGGGTCCAATAGTGGTGTGGGTACCAATAGTTGTCATAGTACATGTACATTGAAAGTTCGATATTTTAGAAGTATGGTACTAGTAGTTGTAAGAGAGGACCCAATAGTTGACTAAAATATGCCCCTTAGATTTAAAAAACAACAAATCATATGATGCCACATTGACACACTAAAAAACATGACTTAATGCACAACTATTGGTCTAACTTCTTTTTTTTTTTTTTTGGGGGGGGGGGGGGGGGGCTATTATGACACCGCAACAAAAAACATGTTGATGACACATTTTTTTTGGGTCTATGTGGGTGAAACGAGATATTTGAATTGTCCACATCTCTAACTACTCAGGGATATAATTTTTTAGTGTCAATGTTACACGTACTTTGCTATGTCGACTCATAAAATTAAGGTCCACCACTATTGGGCCCTCTCCCCTAAGTATTTAAGAGTTTGGCAATTTCAAGTAAAAAAATCATAAACACGTATATTACTAAATGTAATATATCATCTTTTGCTTTATAATATATTATAATTATTTACTATATGTGCTTCAACTACAAAATAAAGTTGCTTATATTAATATTCAAGACTATTTTGACAAAAAAAGGTATCTATTAAATATTACATTTAAGAATCTTGTTGTATCACTTTCAAAAGTTAATCAAAAATATTGTTCCAATAAAGTCTAACAACGTACAAGTATTGGAGTAGTTATCATATGTTCTTTTCCTATGACAAAAGTAAAAGGTGACTATATACACAATGTTATCATAAAATAGTCAAAAATTGATACAAGTATATCTAAATGCCAAAATTCTAGTCCAACTTTTAAGTCCAAAATACACACAATTGATGTGTTTATTTTATTTTTTAAACCCTCATTCACTATTACTCCAACAAGATGTAGACAATATGAAATGCTCACCATAAATACAGGAAAACAATAAAGAAATTCTTAAAATAAATAACTAAATAAGATCTTTGAAGATTCAAATGTACACAAAATTAAGTCATCCAATCAATATTGAATAAATACAACTCAACAATCAATATGATGCAAGTCTACAAATCAAGTAATATGAGAGACTTTCATATTGAAAATGTTATAAAATCCATTGTTGGAAGAAGTTATTTTTCATTGAATTTGTTCAGAGTTTAAACTATTTATCATTTTATATATGTTACTACATTAGTATTGATTATACAAAAGTTTCAAGCCTACTAATTGATCTCAAATTAATAGCTTAGGAAATCATTAGTATTGGCATTATTTAGATACAACACACCTGATCTGTTTGTTCAAATTACATTATGTGTGTTTACTTCAAATTTCATATAACACATTGGTTAAATTTTACAATTCTACATTATGTGTATGTTGTTGCACAAGATTATACAGATGTTTTGTTAACATATCTCACTAATTGTGTATTGTCACCGTATCATTCTTTAGATAATGGAAAGTAAGAATGATACATTACCTATTATAGATTTTTCAATCCAAAACCATTTTCCAAAAGAAATAAGAAAGGAAGAAATAATACAAATGTCTATTTGTTTGATTTGCTAGAAGAAATGGGTATAATCATAGTGCTTAATGTCACATATTGGTATCCATATAAGACAAACATAGAACATTTATAGGACTAACTAATGAATTGTTAAATTTGTAGGCTAACCAATTATCTAACAACTCAAAATTTATTTTGTTTCAATTTATATATAACCTAGTGGTTGGTTTCTTGATTGAGTAATTTTAAGAACATACATCTCCTCAATGTTTGTCTTTTCTAAAATAGACTGCCAACTAGTTTTAGTAGATGGAATTTTAGAGAATCTATTTTTAGAATAAGTACTAATAATAGTTTTTAAATATTTTTGGATAGAACATTTATAGGAATATAGATTTAAGGAGTCAATATAAAGAGTGGTAGCTATTGTTCCCATCAATTAGTTTTGCATGATCTAAACCAATGCATTGTTGTAATTTAAGTAATAGATGCAACAATATATTTGTTGCTTGTGTGCCAAAGTTCTCCTTTCTCCTATTTTAATCTCTAATTTCTTTTATCAATGCTATTATATTTTTTTGAAATTTAAAACCTGTATTTTCTCTTGATTGATAGCATGCTCTACATCAACACACAATGTAAATAAATATATTATGGATTTGTGTATTTGTTAGTGTTGGAAGTGCATGTATGAAAAGGTCATCATTGATTGGGGTCATATCAAGTAGTTTCTCTCAAACAAGGACCATATCAAATTAAGGGCCTCTTATAAGCTTACAAACTTGTAGATAATAAGAAACAATGGTTTGAAACTGAATTGAGTTGAATATGAAAAGGGCTAATAATTCATGGTGGGGTTTGTACCCTTGAGGGTTTAGGTTGAGACTTTAGTTGTAGAAAATATTCTAATGAGAAATGTACTCTCTAATAAATTATTGGTCGGCTAATTTTGCCAATAATTATGTAATTCATGGTCTTTATCACCAAACACATGTCAAGTTTGAAATCCTTTTAAGTATGGGTCTAGAACTTAATTGAATATTTGGTTGTAGTATAACAATAAAATTTTTGGAGGTTGTCATCATCAGGGCTTAAATTTGATAGTTCTATAGCTGTATTTAGGCATTTTAGCTGTAAAATACAATTGAAATTTTGAAAAGACTATCATATGAAAGGAGATATTTTCGATAAACTGTTAAAATTTATATAGGATTATGATGATAGATATATTTGGTTTTTATATAATTTACTTATACTAAAGTATGTCATAGTATTTTAAAGGCAAAATTGAATACATAACTGTCAAAAAAATTGCTTGACAAACAAGGTTGACTGTCAAATTTAAGCCCTAGTCGTCATAGTGTAAAATTGTATAAGCATGTTTTGACTAGTATTTATGGGGGAAAAACCTAAAAGTTTTTTAGAATCATGACTTAGGCTAAACTCATTGCTTAAAACTTGGGATATAGAATCAGTAACCCTAGAATTGAATAAACTTAGTACTATAGACTAAACTCATCTCAGATAATGTAGGTACATAAGATTCTTTTTTTGCTAAAATTCTTCTAGGTTTAAAATCAATGATTATTTAATGTCACTTCTAATAGATATTTCTTTGAGCTCTAAATATAAAGTCTACACTTGGAATGCACTTCAAAAACCATACAATTGATATATATATATATATATATTCATTCTATTTCAAATTCGATGAGAAGACCTCATATTTTACCATGAAATATTCCAAGAGAAATAAAGTTTAGAGAGCAAGGCCTTTGTCAAATCATAAAAGAGGAGTGAAGCTTCATTGTAATCTTGAAAATGAGGACATTGCTAGAGATCCACCAGTTGACATACCAAATGTGTAAGTGACTTCAGAATTTTTACTACCTCTAAGAATGTTTCCCTTAATAGAACATGGACATAATTAGACATGGACCATGCAACCAAAAATATTGAAGATAATGGGTACTCTATTTGAGCTACTACCAAGAAATGAGGCATTCTTATAACAACCCTTTCATATTGGTTGCAAGGTCTTACAACTAGAATAAAGGTATTCTCTTTCATTTCATTCATCACATAAACTATTATATAGTATATAATGTTGGATTTAGGATAGACAACTAAGAGGGGGGGGTGAATCAGTTGTTATCAAAGTCTTTGTTACTTTAAGCCTTCTTATATTTCAACAGCATATCAAAGATTAATCAAGGAAACATAATGCAATAATTCAAGAGAAGAAACATATTCAACACATATAACACCAAGATTTTGACGTGGAAAACCTGGTTAAGGGAAAAACCATGGGGTGATTAACCCAAGATTGTATTCTCTGTTAGAAGAATAAGGATGAATAAAATGGCACTTGCCAGTTAGGGCTCATTGCCTGAGCACACTGCTCACAAGAGGCCCACTACCTACAGGAGACACACTGTCTACAAAATAATATAAATATTACATACTTGAACTAGAGATCAACATCTTCACTATGCTTGAGTCAGTTCCATTTAAGCCCAACACCTCTGCTCTACCTTTCTTTCTTCTTCCTTACCACCTTCTCATCGCTACAAGGATGCTTTTGAATGAATTCGCAATTCTTATTTATACAAGACATCAACTTTGGAAATATCATCAAAGTCAGCACAACATACACTTATTTTATTATAGAGCAATTACAAAAATATAACTTGACTTATTACAAAAGCTTCATGCGCACTACTATACTATCGGCTACCCATAGCTGGGACTTTAATCTATTTTGTGGAACATGCCAGGCTTCGCAAAACATCTTCAAGATCATCCGTAATAAGTGCAAGACATTTGGTCAACCAAGATTAGGAAGAACACCATCACTAGAAGTCAAATCTTCAATTACGAGCTCTATCTTTAATGCGGTCTACCAACACAAACTGGACACAATCTAGAGACCCCCACAAGCTTGCTTGAATCACCAAGAACATCTGTACCACTTCTGCTTACTGAAATCATTCGCATCTTCATCTGGAACCTCAAGAACACAGTCGGTCATTACTGTCACATTAGAAGGATTGCTTGTGGACCTCCAAACAATGAACCAATTGAGTTGTCTATTCACATTAGCTTCCCGAACATGCCACTAGATCTGTAGAATAAGATATTGCATTTTCAGATCTCACTGGACCTATTTCTGTCACCCTGTCACCTCTAAACAATTGCTAGAATTGGTTTTATTCTCATGGCCATAACTCCAAATTTTCATGCGAATCTCTCAAATCTTGGTTGGATCATCTTCAGACACATAGCTACAAACCCTTTGATGCACATTCTCTGATCTTCATCTATTTGGGATATTCACTTCATAGAGCTTCACTGTTTACACCGATTTTCTCTATTTCTGATAGGACTAATTTTCTCAATATCCTCAGCACACAACTCATCCAATCCTTGACAAAAATGCAACATGAGTATGTTGACACCAATGACAACACTGATTAGGCCCATACTTGCAACAATCTCCCCCTTTGTCATTGATGGCAACATATAATGTGAAAAACTGTTATAACCATCAAGACAAGAACTTCTCCTTACTGACTGACATAGCTCCCCCTATCAATAGTAGCCATTCACATGTCTTCTCTTCCTTTTACTACCCCCCTTTAATCAACAACCACTTTTTGTTTTTCACATGCCTTTTCTCCCCCTTTGACATCAATGGCAAAGCGTACATACTTGCAACCACTTCTCATACTTCAGAATCATACTGAATGCTCCCCCTGAGTAGCAACCTCTTAACATCAATCCGAATCACAAGATATGACTGAGGGATCCACTGGACTGATGAACATCAGTGCACCTTAATTAAGAACTGGAGGGGTAATAACCCCTAGCTTTTGCCTGAGATACTCAAAAGAGTCCTTAGGTAGAGGTTTAGTAAAAATGTCTGCAATCTGATCCTTTAAGGGCACAAACTCCAATCTGACTTCATTCTTGTTCACCTGCTCTCTCAAAAAGTGGAACTTGATGGATATATGTTTTGTCTTTGAATGCAACACCGGATATTTTGATATATTTATTGCACTTGAATTATCACAGAAGATTGTGATAGGTTCTTCATACTCCACTTTGATATCTCTTAGAATTTGCTTCATCCATAATACTTGAGTGCAACTGCCTGCTGCTGCAATATATTCTACTTTTGCAGTGGATAGAGATATTGCCTCTTGTTTCTTGCTCAGCCAAGAAACCAATCTTTTTCCCAAAAAGAATGCACCACCACTGGTACTCTTCTGGTCATCCACATCTCCTGCCCAATCAGTATCTATGTATGCATGAAGAGAGAAGTCATGATCCTTAGGATACCATAATCCATACTCAATTGTTCCCTTCAGATATCTGAGAATTCTCTTGATTGCCATGACATGAGACTCTCTAGGATCAACTTGGAATTTGGCAACAAAACCAACAACATTCATAATATCAGGTCTAGTTTGAGTAAGATAGAGTAGTCCTCCAATCATTGACCTATACTTTTTCTAATCAGCCTTAGGAGATTCATCATCTTTACTCAACTTACATCCAGTTTCGATGGGAGTATTCATTGCCTTTGAGTCTTCCATCCCAAATTTCTTCAACAACTCTTTCACATACTTGGTCTATGATATGAAGATTCCTTTCTTTGTTTGAGTGATTTGTAGACCCAAGAAGGAATTCATTTCCCCAAACATGGACATCTCAAATTCACTTTGCATTTGATTTGCAAAGGTCTTGCACATACTATCTTTCCCTCCAAAAATGATATCATCAACAAACTCTTCAACAATCAAGATACTTTCATGATCAATCTTAAAATATAGATTACTGTCAGCAGTGCCTTTGTTGAAACCAATCTTCAAAAGATGTTTGTCCAATCTTTAATGTTAGGCTCTTGGAGCTTGTTTGAGTCCATACAATGCTTTCTTTAATTTGCAGACCATATCACCATGATCAGACAATTGAAATCCATCCAATTGCTCAATGTATACCTCTTCTTCCCAATCACCATTCAGGAAGGCAGACTTGACATCCATCTGATATACTTTGAATCCTTGAAGGCAGCAAAGGCAAGAAATAATCTGACTGCTTCAATTCTAGCCACTAGAGCAAAAGTCTCTTCAAAGTCAATTCCTTCTACTTGAGAATAACCATTATAGACCAATCTAGCTTTGTTTCTTACTACTTCACCTTCTTCACTTAGTTTATTTCGGAAGACCCACTTAGTCCCAATCAAATTTTTGTCCTTAGGTCTGGGGACAAGATCCCAAGTGTTATTCTTTTCAATTTGAATCAATTCTTCCTCCATTTCTTTAGCCCAACTCTCATCATTGCAAGATTCACTTATTGTTTTTGGTTCAATTTTTGAAATCAAATAGTACTTCACTGAATCTTGAGCAATATTTCTTCTTGTTTGAACACCTTTATTTCTATCTCCTATAATCAGATCTTCAAAATGATTCAATCTTACATACTTGGGAGTTTTGGGATTCTCTTGCACTTCTGATTCTTGGACAGGTTCTTCCAAGCATGTCTCTTCCTCTTGTATGTCAAGATTCTTCGGATCAGTCTGAATCTGAACTGGAGTGGGGACTGGTTCTCCTTGATTTGAGACATTATCCTGATCATCTGCTTCATATTCATAATACCTTGAGGGATTTTCCATGCCTTCATCAACCTTCACATTTGTACTTTCTACAATCTTTCTCAATCTCTTGTTGTAACATCGGTATGCTTTGCTTTGAGTAGAATATCCCAAGAAAATTCCTTCATCACTTCTAGCATCAAACTTGCCAAGATCTTCATCTCTTTTGATATAGCATTTACTACCAAAGACTCTGAAATACTTCATAGTAGGAGTGATGCCAAACCACAGTTCATAAGGAGTCTTACCAGTATTGCCTTTGATTTGTACTTGATTAAGAGTATAGACAGTAGTGCTTATAGCTTCTCTCCAATAGATGTGAGGAACATTTGCTTCCATCATCATGGTTCTAGATGCTTCCTGGATGGTCCAATTCTTTCTCTCCACTACGCCATTCTACTATGGAGTCCTTGGAGCGGATAACTATCTCTTTATCCCATGCTTCTCATAGAATGATATGAACTCACCGAATGTGAATTCTCCACCTCTATCAGACCTGAGGCATTTTATGTTCATGCTAGTTTCATTTTCTACCATAGCCTTGAATATTTTGAACTTCTCAAATGCTTCAGATTTCTCCTTTAAGAAAGTTACCCATATCATCCGGGAGTGGTCATCAATTAGCAACATGAAATACCTATCTCCTTGTAGACTCCTGATTCTTGCTGGACCACAGAGATCAATGTGTACCAAGTCTAACAATCCAGTTGAAGATTGTTCCTTACTTTTGAATGTGACTCTATTATGTTTGCCTAACTGACATTCTTTGCACAAACTGTTAGTAGGTTTCACTAGTCTTGGAAGATCTCTTACAACCTGTGTGTTGCTTATCTTGATGATATTATCAAAATTTACATGACACATTATCCTATGCCATAACCAACTCTGATCAATTTGAACAAATAAACAACTTTTACTAGTACCAACCAATTGAAAGATGTTACCTTTTGTTTGCGTACCGGATGCAATCTCAGCTCCAGAGCTTTCAAAAATCTTGCATTTTCCATTTTTGAATCGGAGATCATAGCCTTTGTCCACCAACTGTCCAACACTGAGAAGATTATGCTTCAGACCTTCAACATACATAACATCACTGGTTTTGTTCTTTCCATCAAAAGAAATAGTTCCTCTGCCTTTAATTCTGCTAGTAGAATTATCTCCAAACTTTACAACTCCACCTTCATATATTTCCAATCTTAAGAACTTACTCTTGTCTTTAGTCATATGGTGAGAGCATCCACTGTCAATAACCCATTCATCTTTTTCTTCAACCTGGGCAGCCAAAGCACTTTCTATCATCTTATGATTGACAGATTCAATAGGCATTGGATCTTCTTCTTTGATGGCAATAAACACCTAGTCACTTTCGGATTTCTTTCCTATCTCAGATTCATCATCTGTTACTCCTTCATCATCATCTTCTTGAGCATAGTAACACTTTCTCAAACCTTGATCTATTAGGGTTTAGCCTTGAAAACCTTTCCAGACATCTTGAGGCAAAATGACCAATCTTATTACAGGCAAAGCATTTTGAAGGTAATTTTCCTTCATACTTACCAGATCCTCTTAGCAGTCTCTTTGCAATGAGGGCCTCAAGTTGTTCGGCTTCTAATTCATCCTCTTCCAGATCTTTTCTTGCTTTCTCATACTAAGTTGATTTTCCTGAGGAACTTTCACCTAGATCATATCTCAGTTTCCCTTTTGTAGAGGCACTAGCTTTGAATGCAGATTCAATCTTGGGAAGTGCATCACCAAACTCAGCTAACTTAAATGCAGATATCTTACCAACCAATTGATCCCTTGTGATAGTTGTCAAAGATCTGATTTCCTCAATGGTAGCAACTTTGTGTTTATAAGTAGGGGGTAAAGATCTGAGAACTTTAGCAACAATTTCATTTTCATCTAGTACTCCACTAGTACATCTGATGCCACAAACAAACTCATTTACTTTTGTCATATAAGAAGTGATATTATCATCTTCACTCATCTTTAAGTTTTCAAACTTTCCTTTCAGACTTTGCAGCTTGGCACACTTAACATATCTGTCTCCTTCATATAGATTTTCAATCTTTGTCCAAATTTCATAGGCAGTCTTCAATCCCATAACATTTGTCAGCTCTGAATCAGACAAGGCACTCAGTAGGGCTTCTTTAGCTCAAAGATTATTCTCTACATCTCTAATTTCATCTAGAGTTGTGGGGCCATTCCTTGGGGGAATATATTTAGTTGAGGTTATGTTCCAATACTGATATCCCATGCATTGTATGTGACATTCCATGCAGCTTTTCTAGGCAGTGAAGTTTGAACCACAAACCTTGGACTGTCCTTCTTGTAGGTTGACATTCTAGATCTCCTCAAGTAGTTAAGCTTCTTCTAGAAGAACTTAGCTCTGATACCAATTGTTAGATTTAGGACAGACAACTAAGAGGGGGGGTAAATCAGTTGTTACCAAAGTCTTTGTTACTTTAAGCCTTCTTATATTTCAACAGCATATCAAAGATTAATCAAGGAAGCATAATGCAATAATTCAAGAGCAGAAACAAATTCAAGACATATAACACCAAGATTTTGATGTGGAAAACCCGGTTAAGGGAAAAACCATGGGGTGATTAACCCAAGATTGTATTCTTTGTTAGAAGAATAAGGATGAATAAAATGGCACTTGCCAGTTAGGGCTCACTTCCCGAGCACATTGCTCACAAGAGGCCCATTGCCTATAGAAGACACACTGTCTACAGAATAATATAAATATTACATACTTGAACTAGAGATCAACATCTTCACTATGCTTGAGTCAGTTCCATTTAAGCCCAACATCTCTACTCTGCCTTTCTTTCTTCTTCCTTACCACCTTCTCATCACTACAAGGATGCTTTTGAATGACTTCACAATTCTTATTTATACAAGACATCAACTTTGGAAAGATCATTAAAGTCGGCACAACATACACTTATTTTATTACAGAGCAATTACAAAAATATAACTTGACTTATTACAAAAGCTTCATGCGAACTACTATACTATTAGCTACCCATAGCTGGGACTTCAATCTGCTTTGTGGAACATGCCAGTGATGAGACCATAAAGTGTCTCATCTTTAGTCAAATAAAAGCATATATTTTCTCTTCATTAAATCAGTTTTTGAAGTGGACTTGAGTATGGGTTTGAAAATTTTTAGCTAAATATCAAATAAACTTGTCTAAATGCAACAATCAATGCCATGTATGAGTTTATCTTGATATTACATGTTCACCTTGAGATTAGCAATTTTTTTATCAATAAAGTGAAGAGAAAGTCTATTTTATGTTAAGTTACAGAGTTTCAGAGTTGTAGAGCTCTGGAGATGCACAGAGCTCCAGAGATGGATAGAGTACCGAAGATGCACAGAGCTCCAGAGATGGATAGAGTACCGAAGATGCACAGAGCTCCAGAGATGCACAGAGCACCGGAGATGGACAGAGCTCCGGAAATGCATAGAGCTCCGGAGATGGACAGAGCGTCGGAGATGGACAGAGCTCCAGAGATGCACAGAGCGCCAGAGATGCACAGAGCGCCGGAGATGTACAGAGCCCCGGAGATGCATAGAGCACCAGAGATGGACAGAGACCCGGAGATGCATAGAGCACCAGAGATGCACAGAGCACCAGAGATGCACAGAGCGCCAGAGATGCAGAAGTTAAAAAGGCAGTTTCAGTAAAACTGCAATATCTCACTCATTTCTTAATAAAAATTAGAATTTCAAAATGATCCAGAAGCTTAAAGAGAGAGTAACAAGTCTATGAAGGCATTTTGAATAGATTCATTAAAATGAATAAATGGTTAATGATATAAGTTGACAGTTATAGAGCGCGAAGATGCAAAACAAAAAAGTTAAGAAAACCAGTTTTAGTAAAACTATGATATCTCTCTCATTTCTTAATGAAATTTAGAAATTCAAACGAGCTAGAAATCTGGAAGTTAGAGGAACAAAACCCAGAAATCATTTGAGGAGATCTAGTAAAACAAATGAGCAGTTTATGATAGAAGTTGGCTGTTCTGTAAGCTCTAGAGATGTTCCAAAAATACTTTATCAAATTGTTGCGGATTCTTCCAATCTACCAACACACACTCCAAGATTTTCTGAAGGATAGATTGACTATAATTACTCCTAAATTAATGGATCTAATTATGAGTAATTATTCCATGCAAAGAATACACACTTAGTGTCATTGCATGTCTTTCTAAAAGACTGCATGTCTTCCTTGTAATCAACAGTTGTATAATCGGTTAACTAAATGAATAAGTTTAGTTAACTAGATACGTCAGTTTAGTTAGCTGTATGAATAAGTCCTCTACTATAGAGAGACTTTCAATTAGAATTTAATAACCATAGTTATATATAGAGAACTATGGCATAGAAAAAAAAAGGGAAGTTGTAAAAAGAATTATTTTGAAGGAAAGAAGAACTCTGTTTTTTTATAGCAGCATGTAATTTGGAGCTTGAAGATTTTTGAATAAAGAAAGTTGTTCTACCCATTTGTTGATTGTTGGAATTGATTGGTCTCTCCAGAGGAAGGAGCAAGGGCCCACTCCAACCGAAGGGCAAAGACTACATTTCTTAGTTTGTTCAGTTGCTTTGCTGTTATGCAATTCCTTTAGCTGTTCTTTTATTCCAGAATTAGATCAGCTGTTCAAGTTATTGCTTTCCTTAAATTAGGTTGTCTTTTTCAACAGATTTTAAACCCAGTTTGTTTCATGCAATTGCTGTTAATTCCCTTTTGTAGAAAGGACTGCCATGCAAGATATTCCTTCTCCCTTTTGCATATAGCCATGGACACTACCTTGGATTAATATTTATTAAAATTAAGTGATGAGGACTGCAACAACCCTCATCATTTTTGGCACCGTTTCTGGGGATAGGTGTCATTAGGGAGTTGTTGATCTGGTGATAGTAGGTCAAAAAGAGGGGAAAATTAGTTTGGTAGTCTTTTTAGGTTTATTGTTTTAAAGTCTAGGTAGATAAAAGAAGTTTGTCAAGAGAGATCTGTATGCCAAAAACCCCCCAAATAGTAGATCCAAATATTAAGGTTCTTGCATGTAAAGAAGGTGAAAAACCTTATTGTTCTATAATTTTAGCTCTTGTGCAGCCTCTTCAACTGGATGACCATGACTCCAATGTCTAGCAAGGAAAAATACATTTTAGAAGGAGACAAATTGAAGCCCTATTGCTTGCCATAGGTAACGAGTATAATGAAGAAATCTTGTCTCCACTGGAGGAGCTTGTATGGCAGAGTATTATTTGGATGCCTTCAAAGTCCAATGAGGGTTGCCCGATCAGATATTTGAAGAATAGCAAGGAGTTGCCTCTAGTCATGCATGTACCAGAATATGAGGAAGGGTTTCAAGATCTCTCCAATCAGCCCATGAACAGCAAGGAGTTGTCTCTAATTATGCATGCACTAGAATGTAAGGAAGGGTTGCAAGATCTCTCCAATCATCCTATGCATGTACTAGAGTCAGAAATTATGGAGGAGCCTATTATTTTAAAGGAAGGTGAAGCATCAAAGTTCAAATTTTTAGTCATCTTCTTCTCATGGTTTTCCTTTTCTTTCAAAAAGTTGAATGCATGGATCCATATTTTAAGGAAAGGAAGTTATTTTCCACAACCAATCAATGGTTTTGTGTAACCTATCTCTACATCACTAAGTAGAGTAGGTTAGGGTAGGTTTATTTTTTTGCAAATAAGTGCTTTGCACATGCTTTTTCTACACAATTTGCTGCTTCCAAGAACTCTTGCAAATATTTTGGCATTTGAAGAAGTTGAAGACCTCTTTGCATGCATCATGCAAAACATGGGCTAAAAAGATGGAGAACCAACTGGTGCATGATGGTCACATGGAAGACTAAGATGGATAGCAAGGTATCATCTATGGAGATCAGCAGAACAATAGCTCCAGAGATCAGTAGAGTATTAGCTTTAGAGATCAATAGAGTATTAGCTCCAGAGATGAACAACAAGTATCAGCTCCAAAGATCAGCATAGTATTAGCTCCAAAGATTAGCAGCACACCAACTCCAGGGATCAACAGGGTATAAGCTCTAGAGATTATCAGAATGGCAAATCCAAAGATCATTAGAATTACTCCTGAAAACACCAAAACAACAACTATAAGGCATCTCTGGACCAATTGCAATAAAAGCAAAGAGGTTAGCTCAAAAAGATGATCATGAAGTGTAGGAGGACCTGCAACCTCTTAAGTGTGGGGGAGATGATGAGACCATAAAGTGTCTCGTCTTTAGTCAAATAAAAGCATATATTTTCTCTTCATTAAATTAGTTTTTGAAGTGGACTTGAGTATGGGTTTGAAGATTGTTAGCTAAATATCAAATAAACTTGCCTAAATGCAACAATCAATGCCATGCATGAGTTTTTCTTGATATTACATGTTCACCGTGAGATCAACAATTATTTTATCAATAAAGTGAAGAGAAAGTCTATTTTATGTTAAGTTACAGAGTTTCAAAGTTGTAGAGCTCTGAAAATGCACAGAGCTCCAGAGATGGATAGAGCTCTGGAGATGCACAGAGCGCCAAAGATGGACAGAGCTCCGAAGATGCACAAATCTCCAGAGATGCACAGAGCGTTGGAGATGGATAGAGCTCTGGAGATACACAGAGCTCCAGAGATGTACAGAGTGCCAGAGATGGACAGAGCTCTAGAGATGGATAGAGTGCCAGAGATGCATAGAGATTTGGAGATGCACAGAGTGCTAGAGATGGATAGAGCCCTAGAGATGTATAGAGCACCAGAGATGCACAGAGCGTCAGAGATGCAGAAGTCAAAAAGGCAATTTCAGTAAAACTGCAATATCTCACTCATTTCTTAATGAAAATTAGAATTTTAAAATGATCTAGAAAGCTCAAAGAGAGAGGAACAAATATATGAAGGAATTTTGAAGAAATTCATCAAAATGAATAAATGGTTAATGATATAAGTTGACTGTTACAGAGCGCGAAGATGTAGAACAGAAAAGTCAAGAAAACCAGTTTTAGTAAAACTGTGATATCTCTCTCATTTCTTAATGAAATTTAGAAATTCAAAATGATCTGGAAAGCTAGAAGTTAGAGGAACAAAAATCATAAATCATTTGACAAGATCTAGTAAAACAAATGAGTAGTTTATGACAGAAGTTGACTGTTCTGCAAGCTCTGGAGATGTTCCAGAAATACTTTATCAAATTGCTGTGGATTCTTCCAATCTACCAACACACACTCCAAGATTTTCTGAAGGATAGATTGACTATAATTACTCCTAAATTAATGGATCTAATTATGAGTAATTATTCCATGCAAAGAATAAACACTTAGTGTCATTGCATGTCTTTCTAAAAGACTGCATGTCTTCCTTGGAATCAGTAGTTGTATAATCAGTTAACTAAATGAATAAGTTTAGTTAACTAGATAAGTCAGTTTAGTTAGCTACATGAATAAGTCCTTTACTCTAGAGAGACTCTCAATTAGAATTTAATAACCATAGTTATTTATAGAGAACTATGGCATAGAAAAAAAAGGGAAGTTAGTTAACTAGATAAGTCAGTTTAGTTAGCTGCATGAATAAGTCCTCTACTCTAGAGAGACTCTCAATTAGAATTTAATAACCATAGTTATTTATAGAGAACTATGGCATAGAAAAAAAAGGAAAGTTCTAAAAAGAATTATTTTGAAGGAAAGAATAACTCTATTTTTTTATAGCAGAATGTAATTTGGATCTTGAAGATTTTTGAATAAAGAAAGTTGTTCTACCCATTTGCTGATTGCTGGAATTGATTAGTCTCTCTAGAGGAAGGAGCAAGGGCCCACTCCAACCAAAGGGTAGAGACTACACTTCTTAGTTTGTTTAGTTGCTTTACTGTTCTGTAATTCCTTTATTCAGAATTCCTTTAGCTATTCTTTTATTCCAGAATTAGATCAGTTGTTCAAGTTATTGCTTTCCTTAAATTAGGTTGTCTTTTTCAGCAGATTTTAAACCCAGTTTGTTTCATGCAATTGTTGTCAATTCCCTTTTGTAGAAAGGATTTCCATGCAAGTTATTCCTTCTCCCTTTTGCATATAGCCATGGACACCGCCTTGGATTGATATTTATTAAAATTAAGTGATGAGGACTGCAACGACCCTCATCAGCCAGGCTTCACAAAACATCTTCAAGATCATCCGCAATAAGTGCAAGACATTTGGTCGGCCAAGGTTAGGAAGAACACCATCACTAGAAGGCAAATCTTCAATTACAAGCTCTATCTTCAATGCGGTCTGCCAACACGAACTAGACACAATCTAGAGACCCCCACAAGCTTGCTTGAATCACCAAGAACATCTGTACCACTTCTACTTACTGAAATCATTTGCATCTTCATCTAGAACCTCAAGAACACAGTCGGTCATTACTGTCACATTAGAAGGATTGCTTGTGGACCTCCAAACAATGAACCAATTGAGTTGTCTATACACATTAGCTTCCCAAACATGCCACCAGATCCGCATAATAAGATATTGCATTTCTGGATCTCACTAGACCTATTTGTGTCATCCTGTCACCTCTGAATAGTTGCCAGAACCAGTTTTATTCTCATGGCCATAACTCCTCCAAATTTTCATGCAGATCTCTCAAATCTTGGCTAGATCATCTTTAGACACATAGTTACAAACCCTTTGATGCACATTCTCTGATCTTCATCTATCTGGGATATTCACTTCATAGAGCTTCATTGTTTACACTGATTTTCTTTGTTTCTGATAGGACTAATTTTCTCAATATCCTCAGCACATAACTCATCCAATCCTTGACATCAATGCAACAAGAGTACATTGATATCAATGACAACATCGGTTAGGCCCATACTTGCAACATATAAAGGGTTCTTTCCTCTCACTTAATGCACATACTTGATGGGGAAAGCATTGAAATTTGCAACTTGATGAACTAGTTTAGGGGTTGCTTATTTGAAATAATCTACTTCAATTGACATATGAGTCACATATTGGAATTTAGTTGACACTCCTTAGTGGGACATTAAAAACTTAGAATTATGTCTTAATATTGGGGGGGCTTAGAAAAAAAATATTGGTTTACAAGTTATGAGTTTGAGTATTGGTGTACATCCTGGCTAGCTAAAAAAGTTGATGTTAGCCAATGAGGAAGAGAGGAAATAGTAGTTTCTTAGTAATGAGCTAATGCCCATGGAACAACTTCTATCTATCATATTATTTTCAATGAAGAATAACTGGAGATTGTGTAATGGCGTAAAGGCATGGGAAAGCTAGGATGCAACGCTTAAAATTATATAGTTAAATTCTTATGATTCTAACATTTGTGAGAATATGCCAAATCCTTTCAAGAATGGACTTCTAGGGAAGTCATGGTGGATGGGATTTAAAATAAGACATCCTAATTTGGGACTTGGAACTATAAAAGGTAGATAGAGATAGAGCTAACATGCTTATACCATCCATCATAGTTGCATTTTATGAAAGTTTGGCTACAATTTATAAGGAAAAGCAATATAGGCCAAACCAAATTTGGAATTGTGATAAGATTGGTGTTCAAGCTAGGAGAAATTATTGTATGAAGGTAATTTCCAAAAAGGTTCAAGGAGTGTGTTGATGTGTGTTTTGACACAACAACATGTGGGACAAGTCATTCCCTTCTTGAAAGGAAATTTCTTCCCCCAAGGTTCTCTATCACAAATTTGGTTTGCTTGAGTAACCCAGTGGTAAATGTTAACTTTCTTGTTCAAGGGGCTCTAATGGGATCAAAGGGATTGATACAAGGTATTGCATGCTATTATACTATTTACTTAGCTGGAGGGATCAAACAAATGTGTAAATGTCCAATTCAAGATTTCATTAATCTTTTGGTACATGAATACAAACTTGTGTCCAAAGGAATTTTAGTCATTTCAAACAAGGCAAAAATTTAAAATCCTAGACTAGCTACTAATCTAACCCTAAGTCTAATCCTGATCTATATATTTTATTAAAAAATGCAAAAGAAGGGCAAGAAGGAAAATGTGAGAATGAGCCTATTTTATCATGTCCTCAAATTCAATTATGTAAGTAGATAAATCCAATCTTAAATCACTCTTGCTTGACTAGTCTTCACACAATTAGTGGCAAAAGGAGTTGCACCTCTTAAGGACCAATCAACCATAAAAGAAAATCAAACAACCACCCATGGACATTACTTAATGGTAAACCAAGGCACAAGTAAACATGGTGTTTTTGACTCAGAGATAACACACAAACACACATTTCAACATGGCACTGCATACATTCATAATCAAGGATTTTTCAACAAAGTTAATGAATACATAAAGAGCCCAATTTATATATGAACAAGAGTTGTAAATTAAGGCTCACAAAGTAAAACTAGTGCAATAATAGGGAATCTTAGTCAATATAGACTTCCAAAACCACTTAAATGAATTCATGCAAACATGTGAATTTGAATTGAAGAATGAGGAACTTGCATAAAATACTAGTTTGGGCCAAGGTTAATAGGATTTCTCAAAATTACAAGTGTAAACAAGGAAAATTAGACTATAAAGGCAAGACCAACAAATGAGAACCCATTTGAAACAAAACCAAGTTCACATGGCAAGCCTACAACATACATTTCATTTGGGCCAACTAAAACATAACCATGACCTCATTTGTCCATTGTTGACAATGAAGGCTTATGCAACCTTTAAGATGTCAATGGTAGAATTTCAATTACCCTAACAAAGAAAGTAATCTTAAAGAGAAAGTGATTGAGAGAATATAATCATATTGAAATAACCTATATAGAGAAAGTGATCTTTCAATTTAATAGTTCATACATATTCAAGTGAACTTGCAACCAGAGATTAAAAGGCTAGTAAACTTGTAGAACTATTGAAGAAGGGTCCTTGATTTTGAAGAATAGGGGTGTGTTGTTGAGGCCATAGAAAAGTGTACCATATATAATGTCCAAAAGTAGAGAATGGATCACTCTATTATCTGGTGTTAATGTTGTAGGTTAAAACATCCTTAGATTCTACTTTTTCAAAGGTTAGATAATTGAAAAATTAAATTGCAAGTTGTGAACTAGGGGAATGTATGGCATCCAAACCTCATGCATGGATAATTAAATAATTATTCCTCAATTGGTTACATCACTTTGAAAGTGTTATCACTTGCAATTGCACCCGTATGAAAGGCTAGTTAAAGCACTGCAATTCCATGTAACATGGGACTAATCTCAGGTTGTGGGTGCCCTATGACGAGATTAGACCTCCAGATTGTGGGCTAGTTCCCTTCAAATGTTCTATTGAGATGTATGTTTCTACTTTTTGGGAAAAGGGAAGAAAGAAACTAAATGAATACTAAAGGTAAAATGGTGATGCACCTGATATGGATAAAAATAATGCAATCTGACTCACAATGTTTGCTCAGAAATCTAACTTCTGCACAATCCAAACTTGGCATAAATATCACAAAAATGATTCTAAGGAAGGTTTGAAAATAGGTTTTTATGAATGAAATGGTTTTTTCACAGCATAAAAAGACTATTTCTGGTTAACACAACCTAAGACCTGTGATGAATTTACGCTTTAATGTTGTAAACAATGAGGTGAGACAATAATTTTGAAGGTTTAATAATAAAACATAGCAAAATTTCATCAAAATCACTTCAACATTCAACACTAAAGGAAAGGTAATTCAACTGATCTGAAATAACAAAGGAAAGCTTTGCAAAAAGACAAAAGATAACCTGTAACCTGTCGATCTCTCAATAAAACTGTAAAAGTGAGCTACAAGAATTCTCCAATCTGTCTGAATCAGAATGAGAATCAAGAACTAGCACAAACAAACTTTTTCTTTACAATATATAGGTTTCCTCTCTCTAAGATGCATGCAAAAAATATAGACTTGCAGATAACTGCCTCTAAAAATACTCATTCCTGAGCAACCTCAAAAATCCTCAAAATTAAGGTCTAGAACTGCCACAAATTGAGCAAAAATAGCTTCAATTTGGGCCTCTCCGTATGTTTGACCAAAAATTTTGACTAAGGACCCTAAAAATACTTCTAAAAGTCATGCAAAACCTCCTAGGTTGATGTAGAGGCACTAGGATAGATAGAGGATAGAACAATTTGACAAGGTTTTCACTACACCCAAAAAACCCAAATTCAAAGGTCAATTTGCAAAAGTGGGAACAGCAGTTAGTGGCCCTGAAATCTTCATGGAAAAGTTGATTTGGCATGCCATGGGACCCACCCAAACCATTGGCAAAGGCAAAACAAACATGGGTTTTGTACTTCCTTCTTTAGGCCTCCAAATCCCTTGTAGCCCTGTTTTAGGGTCTGTTAGACCATAATCTTCATTTGGGGCATGGTATCAATGAAACAAAGACACTTTTGGGTACCCATTATCTTGTTTGTCAACATATCAAAATATGGATATAGGTTGTTTTGGACAAAAGGCTTCAAATCCTACGACAAACCTACCTTGAACTAGGCCTATTAGGCCACATTTACAAAGAAACTACTCTCAAAATATCAAGGTAAACCCCAAAACCCCCAAAAAATCTTTCAATAGGTCCCAAAACGTCCAAATCTACAATCACATTCAAGTGGTATGATCATTTGCATGGCAAATAAAGAAACCCTCACTTTTAGGCAAAATACCCTAGATTTTATTGGAAATCTATGTTCCAAGCCTCCACCACTTTGGCCAGTGTTTCAAACACCTTCAAATACCCCTGCATATGCTCACAAAACCATTAGATAGGAAGTTCTTCAAACATATTTCAAAATCTCCTCTTTGGTTCCTCATTTCACATGGAAAATACTACCAACAACTCAAGGGCATCACCACAAACTCACACAACATATCTTTTTTGCCTCCCAAAACCATTGGAACATCTAACCTACCATAAATCAAGTTATTCCACTGAGTTACAGGTCTGGACAGTAGGTGGAATGACTAAAATACCATTTTTTACTCCCTCAAAACCCTTAACAAACTATAAACAGGTAGTTTTAGAAAAACAACGATAATTTCCTCTAGGAATGGAGTTAGGACCTCACACCAGATGCATTTGAAAGGAAACTCAATCTTCTTTCCAACCATATATGGCTTTCCTCTTTATCTATCCATACAAAACCGTACCAACGCTGGGAACAACAAATTTGTAGTCAAAAAGTACATAAAACAAGGAAAAGAGGCACAAAAACATGATTTTATTCATCCAAAATGTTTTTTCCAACGTTTGTGAGCATATTTCAATACATTCCAATGATCCTCAATGGCCATAACCAGCCATAACCACTTTTGGGTTGGTTGGCCCTTGCAACTTCCACATTACAACATGTTTTGCACTCTTTTTACATTAATAACTTTGAAATAGTTTTGTAACCTTTTGAATCTATGACACACCATAACCCTAATGATCTCAAAACATGAAGAATAACCTCAACATGATATTAATGGACATAGTCCTTATTACAAAACATGAGAAATGGTCTTTCAAGACCTTATTAACAACCATGGTCTCTTAGAACACAAAAACTTCAAAATGTGCCTTATGGGGGTTTGATGACACCTCAGGTGCTCCTGCACCATAGGTGGCCTAGCTAACTCAACTAATCAATTTGCATGATTTTGCATGAGCAAAATTAATTGTGATTAAATAATAAAGTAATAGAATATTACTCTATTATTGGTTACAATTTGTTCTATTTTCGATTTCACAACTTGTGGAAAATAATAAAGTAATTTATAGAGTATTACTTTATTATTTATTTACAATTAATAAATGTGTAAAATCGTGCATGATTAGAAGAAAAATATTACTCCTTATCACTCCAATACATTTACCTTTTTTGCAAAATAGGACTTAGGAATAATTACAAAATTCCTTATCACTCCAATACATGAATGAGAAAAAATATCTCCCTCTACAAGGAAAATAAAAAGAACTCAATCACTCCTGTAGCACTACATGCACAAGACAAAATTGCATAAATATCCTTATCACTCCCTCTTGTTGACATTGTACACATACATCCATTTCTTAAATCTCCTTATATCCCCATATGCAATTTGAAGTTAAAGAAGGAAAAACAACTCCACTATGCAACTTGATCCCATGCATAAAAATGTCCATCATATGCTGTCACCATCAATACTGCCACCATGCAATTGCCTTTATGCAATAATCACATCACTACAAGACAATACCTTATTACCCATGAAGTCATATCTCCATCATGCATAAAAGCTTACCCCTTAACTCCATGTATTGCATATGCATATACCATGTCTAAAATAATCCACCCTCTTGGCTGTTAGTCACCATGCATAATATTGAAATCTATCCTTGGATGCTTGGAAATGAATAAGGGACTTAAGCATGTGATTTTTTATTCCTTCACCATTCGACCACCAAGGAAGCTTTAAAAGGTTATAAGGCTTGTAGCCTTCCCACATGTTATATCAGCCTCTTGACTTAATAAAATAGATTTCTAAAGGGTTGCTGTCGGCCACTATATGTTATGATTGCTAGGGAAAGTCTTGACCATGACAAAAAATTTGGATAAAGTAATAATTGGTTTTTCTTAAGTCAAAAAACGCACTTGAGCAAAAAGAGCCTTCAAACAAAATAGGAAAACAACCCTAATCTTTGCTCATTCACTCCTCATTTGACTTCTCTCTTTGAGCTCTGCAAAATCATGTCGGCCAAGGGTTTCAAGTAGCTCCAGCATGGTTCTAGTCTTCTCCTTTCAATGGCTCTTCGTTGTCATTGCCATAGAATTCTGCATGAGCTAGGAAGAAGGTAACTTTTCTTTTCTGTTTGATATGAAACATTTGAGTATCTGTAGATTTTTTCATTTGTATGATCACGGCCTTCTCCACTATTATGAATACCTCCATTGTGTGCACTCTTTAATGTCTTCATTCTATTTCTATGTGCTTCTTTCTCGACAGTCTTTATCTGCTCCTCTGGAAATTTGAGGCCATTGTGAGGCCGTGGAAGATCTTTCTTCCGGCCAGCAACAAGGGTAAGCACTTGCTTCTTAATCTTTGTAGTTTCAATCTTCTTTGGTCTCACTCCTTATAGCATGATAAGTCTGCAAATAGATGTGGGTATTGCATTTTATAGCAAAAAATACTATGTCTCTGTTGGCCATGGCTGCATATTTCTTTTTTATATTTTAATCTGCCTTCATTATGTAGAAACTTGAGGGTTTTGAAGTTTTGAGTTAGGGTTTCAACTTCTCCTCCATTTTCAGAACCTCTACCTACCATGGCTATGCTTCTCTTGTTAATTAGGCATCAAAAATTGTAACTTACTAGAGGGTTTGTGAGCCTTGAAGATGAGGGTTTTGACTTCATCCTGCACAAAAAAATACTTGTAATGCCACGGCCATACTACTTTACTTGATCTCTTTCTCTTTATAATGTAAGAAATGAAAGGTTTGAAGTATCTTGAAGATCTTGTTAATTTGGCAGATGGGTATACCTTCTTTCTTGTTTCTTGTTCCTCCTTGTTGGTTATGAGTGTATCATGGCATCTTTTTTGAGAGCTCTCAACTGTGTTTGCAAAAATATCATTAGGGTTTGATCTCTTCAACATGAACAGTCTATTGCCTGTGTAGCACCACCTTGACTGTGATTTTATCTCTATCTACTGGCAGAAAGTATAAGGGTTTTGAAGTATTTTAAGTGGGTTTTCTTGCTTTACTTCTCATAACACTTCTCCACCTCCTTGTAACTATCTCACATTTGCTGATGACACATTCTACCTTATCATTCCACTATGGCTATTAGGTAGAAGCACATGTTAATATTCTGTTATGACAGCAAAACTTTTGATATTCTGTATGATAACTTTAACATCTGCCTCCATTTGCATCTGTAGCATAGATTGCATGATATCATACCTCTGGGAGGCTCTCCTGTAGAATATCTCTTCAGGTTGCATGAATGTAATGTGATGAACTATAAGTCATGTGGAACATCCTTGACTAGCAACTGTGTTTGTTGCAACTAGATATATATTATGGCATATATGTCATGCTATCTCTTGATTGTCGTGTGTATTAGACTCCTCTATGCATAGATATTGTGCATTTTTGTTTCTTGTTGGCTGGTACACCTATAGCATGCCTTCATGCATCCTTATACCTATAGTCATCTTTTTGCATACTTTAAAGTATACCTGTAGCTTCCTTGTGCATCTTCAGATCTCTTCTAGTTGTTCATACTTTCATCATTATGCACCTTTGTATTATAAATATACGCTCTTGTCCATCCATTTTTCTATGGTCATTCATGTGCACACTAACTGCCTATCTTATCATTTTTCATGTTCTTTTGTGGGTGGGCAATGACCATTATGATGTATCATGAATGTCTCTTGCTTATATAAGCTACTTTACAGGTCACTGACTTGGTTGTACATGGTGATAGTGACTGTATTATTGCAGAACAACTGGCATAGAAGGAAGAGGACTGTTTACCTTGTGAATTTAATGTTCTTTGTTAATCATCATTGTAGCACATGATATAAGTCTTGTTCTTCTTTTGATGTTCCTCCTTCATTATTGATGCACCTCTGTAGATGGATATGGCAATTTATGATATACTCTGACTACTTCATGATCACTGTCATGACTGTCTATAATAAATATGACTGCATTTATTCTTATTCTTGCAATGTATCTTTCTTTATGTCATCATGACATCTTTTTGACTGCACTGTATCTCTCCTGACTGTATCTTGCATGGCATCCTCTTTACTGTGTGGCATCTTCTTCTGACTACATCTTGCATGGCATCTTCTCCTGACTGCATCTTCTGTACTGTGTGGCATCTTCATGTACTGTATCTCTATATTTTCAACTTCATACATGACAATCTCTTTTTTGATCTTGAAAGTTTGACTTGACTATCATGTCTCTTGACCATTCACTGTGTTGGGGTATTTGCTTGTATTATATGCTTCATCCCTCGATGCTTGACTGTTTGAACATCTTACTCCATTTCATGTATCTTTTAATGGTTTGAAGTTCTAAGGCATTGGTGGCAGCCTTTTGCAAAGTTTATATCTTCTTTTTAGATGACTGCACACCTATCTCATACATATTGTGAACTTCTATTTTATGGCAGTCAAGTTGGCATAGTGTTTTATAATTGTCTTGCCTTCCACTGTTCTATCTGTTGTTCCATGTGGTATTTACTTGAGACACTTGTAACTTTGAGTGTGATATAGTTGTTTAAACTTTGATCATCTTTAAAAAGTATGAAAACAACATGAGAAATACCTGGTATAAAATGTTGTTTCATCTTACTCCTTTGTCATAATAAGATGACCCTTCACAAGATTTATTCTGCAACTTATTCAAATGATACATAAGTTCTTGTATCCTCCTTGCCCTGTCTCTCTTCTCTTTATTAGGCATAATAATCTAAAAACTTGTATCACTCTTGAGATGACTGTAATCTGATTTTATGAATTTGTCTTTTTGTCAATCTTGATTCAGTCATATAGTTATGATTTGTTTCAATCAATTGTAATGATGTCATGATGACATCTTCTTTATGTAAGTTGATTAGATGATGCATGATATAGCTTAGAATGATGCATCCTATCTTTTTATGGTACTCTTTTCAAAAAATAAAAAGAAACATGCTGGGCTCAAACCCTTGTGGGAGCCACATTTAATCCACATGTTTATTTATCTTCAAATCAGCAACAAAATTTGTCCTATACCTGCACAGTGAACAAACAAGTTAGCATAAAAAATACTTGATAGCATTGATTGATCTCCTTCATGATTTCTTCTTGATCTGTATCATTATCTGATCTGAATTCTTATCTGAATGCATGATATGATAAGTAGATGTCTCTATTTGATAAAAGCATGTGATAACTGTAAACATCCGGAGCACTAACTGGGCTGTCCAAATTTTTTTTGCAGGTTTCAACTAGATGGTGGCTTGGATTGAAGCATGAAGATTGAAGCCTTGAAGACCAGCTTCAACAACAACCTCCATCATCAAGCAATGATGGATGTTTATATTTATCATATGTTATTTTCTCCTTTCTTTTATCAAATAGATACATAGCTTGCATGTTTGCAATTGCTCAGTTTAGTTACTCCCACGGCTTGTGTGGGACACATTTAAACATTTCTTTAAAACATGATCAATTAGTTTCTCTGATGCATATGATGTATATGTTTCTCCTTTTTAATCAATGCATGAGATAAAGTAACAGATACTTGGATGTATGTTCAAAACATGACATGAAATAACAGTGTAATACAACATCTTTCTCTCTTTAGTTCAAAACTGATTAATCTAAATAATCAATTTAACTTATAACTTCTGAAAGATCAAACTTTGTAGAACAATTGTATCTCCTTGAATGTTTGATTGTTTGACTATCAATTCTTTTGTCATGATAACTTATCAGTCCTGATAGGACTGATGGGTTATCTTGACAACTGGATCTTCTTTTCAACTTTGTCAAAGTGTCAACCATTCAAGAATGCATAACCTTGAAGTTTTCTATTATTCATTCTGAACAATTACACCTAGGTCCAACTAATTTTCAGTGTGAATAAAAAATTAGTAACATTTCTGGCGACCTCTCAAGGGTGTTTTCCTACTAAACAGTTTAGAACCACTAGCCTTGCCTTTTCATTGGGCATAGAGTCATTTTTGCCTTGAACTTAGAGAAATTCTGCAACTCACACTAACTGAAAACAACAATAGCAACTAACTGAAAAAATTGAAACTAAAATTGATTTGCTTAAAATAGAACCAACTACATGTGCAGAAGTACTTTTTGGAAACAAGACAACAAAACTGAAACTAACTGTGCAAAAGCAATTATTTGCAGCATAAGGCTGCCTTACTAAGTAACATATCTTGAGTTGAATCCTGTTAACTGGGATTGGTAACACCTCACCATCTAACTTAGCAAGCTGAAATGCATTGTTTTGCTTACACTTTGTGATTATATATGGTCCATCCCACATTGCATCAAACTTTGTATGCTGTCCTGGTCTGCTTTTCAATTCATTCCACTTGAAAACTAGATCTCCTTCTTTATAAACTCTTGGTACTGCTCTTTTATCAAAAGTCCTTTTCATTTGGGCCTGGTGTACTTCCAATGTTTTCAAGGCCTCTTTTCTGATCTCTTCAAGTTCAATCAGTTATGCAAGCCTGATTTACATTGGTTGTTCTTCAAGTAACTCTAGCTCTTTTATATAGATAAGTGTTGGCAACTCCACTATTATTGGTAACTTGGCTTCCTTTCCATATGTAAGCACATAAGGTGAATTACCTATTGATCTTTTAGGTGTAATCTTATCAGCCCACAGTGCTATCTTTAATCTATCATGCCAAGACCTCTGATTCTCATCAACTTTTTTCTTTATAATCTTAATTAGATTTTTGTTAGTTGATTTAGCCTGTCCATTACCTTGAGGGTAATAATTTGATGAAGTATTCAAGAATACGTTATTTTTGACAGACCAATCAGATATTCTTAATCCAATGAATGCTAAAGCATTATCTGAAATAATTGAGTCAGGAGTTCCAAACTTGGACACTAGATCTTGATAAAAATTTAGGACTGATGTTTCATTAGCATCTTTCAAAGCAACTGCTTCAGTCTACTTAGTGAAATAATCCGTAGCAGTCAAAATCCACTTGTGTCCTTGGCTTGAAGGTGGATTAATAGGACCAATGAAGTCCAATCCCCACTGGACAAATGGTTGTTCCACTTGAATTGGATGTAAGGGCATTGCTGCCAGCCTTTATTTACCTACAAAAATTGAACATTTAAGACATTTCTTTACCCATTCATGAGCATCCTTGAACATGTCAGGCCAATAATAACCAGCTCTCATAATTTTTAGAGCTGTTGTTCTAGTTGCAAAGTGACCTCCAGCAGGTCCATCATGAAATTCTTCTAGAATCTTTTGAGTCTGATCTGGCTGTACATATCTTAGTATAACATTGTTAAAATCTCTCTTGTACAGAATTCCATCAATTATGGCATAAGTGATTGCCTGTAATTTGTAATATCTTCTTTTAGATCTGTCTAGGCCTTGTGGACAATCACCAATGTGCAGATAATGAATCATATCATTAATCCAACTTGCAGGGGAGTCTAGGACAGCTGTTGTTTCATTATTTTGAAGCACTGTCTCAGCCTCTCCTTCAAGTTCCTTGCTATATCCTTCATTTCCTGCAAGTTGTTCACATAGTCCTTTGCCTCAGACCAGCTTGGTTACCTTAATTTGTATGTCATATTCCATGACCTTTGTTATCCACCCTGCTCTCTTATCATTTAAATATTTACTGAGCAAAAATTCTTTCACTGTTGGGTGAGCAACCATTAATTGAATTCTATTATTTAAAAGCATGTGTTTGAATTTCTTTAAGCTCCTGATAACATCTAATACATGCTTTTCAACAAAAAAAATATCTTACCTCATAGTCATGTAGAACCTGGCTGAAAAATGCTACAGGTTGTTCCATTCCTTCACTGTTTTGCTGACATAGCATAGCTAATATAGTATCCACACTGCCAAATGCATATAAAATGAAGTCTTTATCAAAATTTGGATTTGTCATAGTTGGAGCAGTAGCAAGTGCTTCCTTTATTTCTTCAAAACCCTATTTTCCTTCTTTGGTCCAACTGAAGGGAATATTCTTCTTTAGCATTGTTGTAAGAGGTTGTAAAAGTGCTGCTATGTTTGGAATAAACCTTCTTACAAAGTTAATTCTTCCCAGAAAGCTCTGTAAGCCTTTCTTATGTGCAAGAAGAGGTAATGTTAGTATTGTAGTAATTCTTTCAGGATCAATTGATATTCCATCCTTAGACACAATGTGTCCCAGCAGTTTGCCTTCATGAACAAAGAAAATACTCTTTTTTGGGTTCAATGATACCCCAAATTCTCTACATCTCTCAAAGAGTAGTCTTAAATGATGAAAATGATCTTCAAATTTTTTAGGAAAAACAGTCACATCATCTAAGTATACAAGCACAATTTTACTAATTAGGCCTTGAAAAGCCATGTCCATTGCTCTTTGAAATGTTGCACCTGCATTTGATAAGACAAATGGCATCTTTCTATATGCTAGTGTGCCCCATTTTGTGGTAAAAGTTGTCTTGTATTGATCCTCCTCTTTCACAAGAATTTGGTTATAACCTGAATAACCATCCAATAAAGAAAATCTCTCTAATCCAGAAACAATCTGCAATATATGTTCCTTAGATGGTAAAGGATAATGATCCTTTAAAGATGCTCTATTTAAATCACAGAAATCAACACATAATCTGATTCTCCATTTTTCTTTCTAATAGGAACCAAATTAGAAACCCATGAAGTATGTCTAATAGGAAAAATGATATTACCTTCAATGAGTTTATTGAGTTCTATTTTCATGAGCACTTCCAGTTTGGGATTCAATGGTTTTTGCTTCTGTCTGACAGGTTTAGCTTTGGGTTCCAGCTCTATTGTGCGTTGAGCTAACTCAGGGTTGAAACCTTTCAGATCTCCATATTCCCATGCAAAAATTTTACTGAACTCTTGACAAAGTTGGATGAATGTTTGTTGTTCTTGTTTTGTACATATCCTTCCCAGCTTGAGCAACTTTCGTCAAAAGATCTCAATAGGTTCATAATGTTCTTGTTTTATTGACAAGCTAGCCGTGTCCTTTCTTACTTGATCATCAGTATTAAAGATAGATTCCAAGGTCACTAAGCCCTTGGGTAACTTATTTGATCTTAACTGAAGTATTTGATCATCATATTGTTGTACAAAATTCTGCTGATTACCTGTAGAAAATTTAGCTTCTTCCATTAAGAAATTTACAATATGTTCATCACTGTCAAACACTTGCCAACTGACATTATTATTTGGAACTGATGGTCTAACAGCAACTTTGACATATAAAGGAGAGTGAATATTCTTCATTTCAGCAGGAATATCATATTCAGCTCCTATAGCAGCTAGTTTGTCAGCTTGCTTGTTATCAGTTCTAGGTACAAACATGAGATTAATTGCATCAAACTCTTCTATCATGTCCCAAACTCTATGTATAATTTCAGCAAGTCATTTTTTGTAGCAGCAAGGTTTTTGACTTATTTAAGCACTAACTCACTGTCTCCAAAAACTTTTAAACATCTAATTTTTCTCTTCCTTGCCCATTCTAGTCCATGAACTAAAGCCTCATATTTAGCTGATTTGTTAGAACAGCTAAAAGCAAATCTGAAAGATGGATAATATTTCTCACCTGTGGGAGAAACTAAAATAGCTCCTCCTCTAACTCCTACCTTGCTTCTAGAACCATCAAAAAATAGTTCCCAAACATCATTTTTAGATTCTACAGTTTGTTGTTTTTCTTCTTTAATCAGATTTGGAATAACTGTATTATTTTCTTGAATCGTGTACACATCAAGACCAATCTCATCCATTTGCTCAAATAGATCTATTTCATGATTTTCTGTTGCCTATTGGTCTAGAACCAAATTTGGAATTCCTTCTAAAGGTGTGCTTGGATCTTGGATAGGAATTAGATCCTCTTGATAAAAAATGGGAAGATTTGCATTTATAGAACTGGTTGTGTAAGGTTCCAAATGATATTTTGCTAGTGGTTCAGACTTGATTGTAACCTTGGTTCCATATCTAGTTCTGAAGAATAAATGTGTTCAATCAAATGATAAATACCCTCCTAACCTTGCTGTAAAATCTCTAGATAAGCAAATGGCAAAGGTAGGTGGCAAATCAATAACATAAATGTCCTAGTATATAACAAAGTTTGGACAAGCATGGAGAGTAAGGCCTAAATTTTTTAACATTCCAACTGTACTTACTTCAGTTCCATACATTTGCACAACACCTCTAACAATAGGCTCATATTTCAGACCTAACTTATCAGCTAGCTGTTTTGGCATAACTGAACTACTGGCTCCTGAATCTATCATGCAATTATGTACTAAATAATCACCCACAATCAAAGTGACATAAAATGGTAGAGGTTTGCCTACTAGTTTAGGTTGTTCTATTCTTTTTTTTTGTTTCATTTGCAATCATAATTTGAGGTTGATGTGATTTTTGTACTTCATTTGACAACAGCAACTGAGATAGAGAATTTTGTAACAAATCTTTTTGTCCTGGAGTATGTAAAGCATCCAAAATAGACATGCTTACTATTGTCTTTTTCATACGATCCAAAATATTAAAAATAGGGCCACTAACCTTTTGCTGTACTTTTGGGACAGCAACCTTTGGTTGGTCTTTTGCTGGCTATTTATTTTATGTAATTGGCTGTCTTGACAAAATGTGCAAATCTTTTGATGTAGAGGCTTGATTTTTCTCATTCTAAATTGTAGAAACTGTATTTTTCCCTTTATCAGTTGGCTGTGATACATTTTTAGTTTTCTATTTACCAGTTTCAGCTTGCTGATTTGTATTTCTAGACTGTTGCTGCAAGTCAACGGCTCTCTTTTTCGATCTTGTGTTTCCTGCAATATTAGTAAAAGATTGCTTTTGACCTAGCAACTGATTTACACTACAAAATTCATTAGCTTGCCAATTCATTAAAGCTACATCAGGATTAACATACTAAGGCTAAATGTCTAACTAGTTGTTTACATCACTTACTGAATTTTTAGCAGCAACATAGTTATTCTATACCATCAAAGCTTGACTTACTATTCCATTTAGACAAGTGGCCTGATTATGAGGTTGATTATAGGGATAGCACCATGCATAGTCTTGAACCATGTTGTTCTATATAGGCACTATTTCTTTTGATGTACTAACAACATTTGGATTGTATTGTTGATTTGGCCTATTGTTGTAATTTCTTCTTTGACCCTTATAATCTGCCTGATAACTAGGTCTATTTGCTTGGTAAGGGGTTACTTAGTAAGGTCTGTTATTCTGATTTGTTTGAATTTTCAGACTCACTAAGTCATTACTCACAGTCTGCAGTATTTTTGCTATGCTTTGCTAATTTTCTTTCAGCTCTCTAAATTCAAAATGAATGGGATTTGTATTGTTTTGTGTATTTTCTAAATAACCAAAGGATGGTATTGCTGAAATATGTGGGGCTGAAATTGGTATTAAAGGTTGTATATCTGAAAAAATTGGCATTGGGGGCCTAGGTGCTATCTTAGCAGCTTGTATTAAACTATTTTCTGCTCTTATTGCAATATCAAAAGCAGCTGGTAAAGTTACCCCTCCCATGGATTGTATCATAACATCAATATCAGAATTTAATGCCCTTAAATAATACAAGAAAATATGCTCTAGTGATGGTTTCACTGTTTCAAGAATTCTATTCCATGTTTTCTGAAATCTAAAATTAAAATCTGTCATTTGCTCTTGTGGAGCCCTCTTAATAGTAGTCATTTGTTCAACTAATGATAAATGGTCAGACTTGTCTTGAAATTGCCTATTCAAAGCAGCACTAATTCATCCCAATGTCTAATTGAATTGACTCTTAAGCCTCTAAACAACACATAAAGATGCAACATTGTAATTGCCTATTGTAATGTTTTCTTCGGTGATGTGGTGAACAACACATAAAGACGCCACATCTCTGATATGTTCAATGGGTGTAGTCCCATCTTCTTCTGTAAAACTTGGTAAACTTTTCAATGCAGCCATCGGTATGTCATCATGCTGATTCAGATTCAAAGGCTTGCCTCTATTAAAAGATACAAAAGGCTGATTTCAAGGTGGTGGTAGATTTCTTCCACCTCCTCCACCACCTCCAGGTGGTGGTAGCACTCCTCCACCTCCTCCACCAGGAGATGGTAATACTCCTCCTCCTCCTCCTAGTAAAGACATTGGAGTGGGTAAAACTTGAGCTGGTGTTTAGACTGAAACTTCTTGAAATATTTCTCGTAATACAGGTTCTTCAACAATAAACTCAAGAAGAAGTGGTTCCTCTTGGAAAATAGGAATCTGTTCTTCTAGGCTTGCTAGTGGAGAACTTAAAAATTCTATTGATGAACTTGCAAACAATAGATTCTAATGTGAAGCAAAGTCAGGATGTGTACTTAGCAGATCTGTAACAACTGATAAATCTACTGTATTAGCCTCTTTATCTGCTTTTATCCTCCTTTTTGGTGGAGATAACTGATTATGCTTCTTCTCAAAAATTTTACTTGACCTTGTTTGATATTTTTTCATAGGCTGCAAGATCTGATCTGAAAAAACCAAAGTATTACAGTCGCTAGGTACTGATAAGAAACCTCTAAAAGGCTGGACTTCTACTGCTCATACCAAAAACAACAAAAAGAAATAAGTCCCTTTGAACTAAAAAATTAGTTTAGAGTCCCACTGGAAGTGCCAAAAACTGTTATCACTTGGAATTGCATCTGTATGCAAGGCTGGTTAAAGCACTGCAATTCTGTGTAACATGGGACTAATCTCAGGTTGTGGGAGCCCTATGATGAGATTATACCTCCAGATTGTGGGCTCGTTCCCTTCAAATGTTCTATTGAGATGTATGTTTCTACTTTTTGGGAAAAGGGAAGAAAGAAACTAAATGAATACTAAAGGTAAAATGGTGATGCACCTGATATGGATAAAAATAGTGCAATTTGATTCACAATGTTTGCTTAGAAATCTGACTTCTACATAATCTAGACTTGGCATAAATATCACAAAAATAATTCTAAGGAAGGTTTGAAAATAGATTTTTATGAACGAAATAGTTTTTTCACAACATAGAAAGACTATTTCTGGTTAACACAACCTAAGATCTGTGATGAATTTATGCTTTAATGCTATAAACAATGAGGTGAGACAATAATTTTGAAGGTTTAATGATAAAACATAGCAAAATTTCATCAAAATCACTTCAACATTCAACACTAAAAGGAAAGGTAATTCAACTGATCTGAAATAACAAAGGAAAGCTTTGCAAAAAGATAAAAGATAACCTGTAACCTATCGATCTCTCAATAAAATTGTAAAAGTGAGCTACAAGAATTCTCCAATCTGTCTGAATCAGAATGAGAATCAAGAACTAGCAAAAACAAACTTTTGCTTTACAATATATAGGTTTGCTCTCTTTAAGAGACATGCAAAAAATAGAGACTTGCAGATAACTACATCTAAAAATACTGATTCCCGAGCAACCTCAAAAATCCTCAAAATTAGGGTCTAAAATTGCCACAAATTGAGTAAAAATAGCTTCAATTTGGGCCTCTCCATATGTTTGACCAAAAAATTTGACTAAGGACCCTAAAAATACTTCTAAAAGTCATGCAAAACCTCCTAGGTGGCCTAGTTCACTTAACTAATGAATTTGCATGATTTTGCATGAGCAAAATTGATTGTGAGTAAATAATAAAGTAATAGAATATTACTCTATTATTAGTTACAATTTGTTCTATTTTCGATTTCACAACTTGTGGAAAATAATAAAGTAATTTATAGAGTATTACTTTATTATTTATTTACAATTAATAAATGTGTAAAATCGTGCATGATTAGAAGAAAAATATTACTCCTTATCACTCCAATACATTTGCCTATTTTGCAAAATAGGACTTAGGAATAATTACAAAATTCTTTATCACTCCAATACATGAATGAGAAAAAATATCTCCCTCTGCAAGGAAAATAAAAAGAACTCAGTCACTCCTGTAGCACTCCATGTACAAGACAAAATTGCAGAAATAGCCTTATCACTCCCTCTTGTTGACAATGTGCACATACATCTATTTCTTAAATCTCTTTATATCCCCATATGCAATTTGAAGTTAAAGAAGGAAAAATGTCCATCATATGTTGTCACCATCAATATTGCCACCATGCAATTGCCTTTATGCAATAATCACATCACTACAAGACAATACCTTATTACCCTTGAAGTCATATCTCCATCATGCATAAAAGCTTACCCCTTAACTCCATGTATTGCAATGCATATACCATGTCTAAAATAATCCACCCTCTTGGCTGTTAGTCACCATGCATAATCTTGAAATCTATCTTTGAATGCTTGGAAATGAATAAGGGACTTAAGCATGTGATTTGTTATTCCTTCACCATTCGACCACCAAGGAAGATTCAAAAGGTTATAAGGCTTGTAGCCTTCCCACATGTTATATCGGCCTCTTGACTTAATAAAACCAATTTCTAAAGGGTTGCTGTCGGCCACTATATGTTATGATTGCTAGGGAAAGTCTTGACCACTACAGCAAATTTGGATAAAGTAATAATTGGTTTTTCTTAAGTCAAAAAATGCACTTGAGCAAAAAGAACCTTTGAACAAAATAGGAAAACAACCCTAATCTTTGCTCATTCACTCCTCATTTGACTTCTCTCTTTGAACTCTGCAAAATCCTGTCAGCCAAGGGTTTCAAGTAGCTCCATCATGGTTCTGGTCTTCTCCTTTCAATGGCTCTTCGTTGTCGTTGCCATATAACTCTGCATGAGCTAGGAAGAAGGTAACTTTTCTTTTCTGTTTGATATGAAACATTTGAGTATCTGTAGCTTTCTTCATTTGTATGGTCATGGCCTTCTTCATTGTTATGAATACCTCCATTGTGTGGACTCTTTAATGTCTTCATTATGTTTTTGTGTGCTTCTTTCTCGACGGTCTTTATCTACTCCTCTAGAAGTTTGAGGCCACTATGAGGCCACGGAAGATCTTTCTTCCTACTAGCAACAAGGGTAACCACTTTCTTCTTAATCTCTATAGTTTCATTCTTCTTTGGTCTCACTCCTTATAGCATGATAAGTCTACAAATAGACATGGGTATTGCTTTTTATAGTAAAAAATGCTATGTCTCTGTCGGCCATGGCTGCATATTTCTTTTTTATATTTTAATTTGCCTTCATTATGCAGAAACTTGAGGGTTTTGAAGTTTTGAGTTACGGTTTCAACTTCTCCTCCATTTCTAGAACCTCTACCTACCATGGCTATGCTTCCCTTGTTAATTAGGCATCAAAAACTGTAACTTACTAGAGGGTTTGTGAGCCTTGAAGATGAGGGTTTTGACTTCATCCTGCACAGAAAAATACTTGTAATGCCACGGCCATACTACTTTACTTGATCTCTTTCTCTTTATAATGTAAGAAATGAAAGGTTTGAAGTATCTTGAAGATCTTGTTAATTTGGCAGATGGGTATACCTTCTTTCTTGTTTCTTGTTCCTCCTTGTTGGTTATGAATGTATCATGGCATCTTTTTTGAGAGCTCTCAACTGTGTTTGCAAAAATATCATTAGGGTTTGATCTCTTCAACAAGGATGGTCTATTGCTTGTGCAGCACCACCTTGACTGTGATTTTATCTGTTGGCAAAAAGTATAAGGGTTTTGAAGTATTTTAAGTGGGTTTTCTTGCTTTACTTCTCATAACACTTCTCCACCTCCTTGTAACTATCTCACATTTGCTAATGACACATTATGCCTTATCATTCCACTGTGGCTACTGGGCAGAAGCACATGTTAGTATTCTATTATGACAGTAAAACTTTTGATATTTTGTATGATAACTTTAACATCTGCCTCCATTTGCATCTGTAGCATAGATTGCATGATATCATACCTCTGGGAGGCTCTCTTGTAGAATATCTCTTCATGTTGCATGAATGTAATGTGATGAACTGGAAGTCATGTTGAACATCCTTGACTGGCTACTGCCTTTGTTGCAACTAGATATATATTATGGCACATATGTCATGCTATCTCTTGATTGTCATGTGTATTGGACTCCTCTGTGCATAGATATTGTGCATTTTTGTTTCTTGCTGGTTGGTACACATATAGCATGCCTTCGTGCATCCTTATACCTATAGTCATCTTTTTGCATACTTTAAAGTATACCTGTAGCTTCCTTGTGCATCTTCAGAACTCTTCTGGTTGTTCATACTTTCATCATTATGCACCTTTGTATTATAAATATATGCTCTTGTCCATCCATTTTTTTGTGGTCATTCATGTGCACACTGACTACCTATCTTATCATTTTTCATGTTCTTTTGTGGGTGGGCAATGACCATTATGATGTATCATGAATGTCTCCTGCTTATATAAGCTACTTTACAAGTCATTGTCTTGGTTGTACATGGTGATAGTGATTGTATTATGATAGAACAACTGGCATAGAAGGAAGAGGACTGTTTACCTTGTGAATTTAATGTTCTTTGTTAATCATCACTGTAGCACTTGATATAAGTCTTGTTCTTCTTCTGATGTTCCTCCTTCATTATTGATGCACCTCTGTAGATGGATATGGCAATTTATGATATACTCTGACTACTTCATGATCACTGTCATGACTGTCTATGATAAAGATGACTGCATTTATTCTTATTCTTGCAATGTATCTTTCTTTATGTCATCATGACATCTTTTTGACTGCACTGTATCTCTCCTGACTGTATCTTGCATGGCATCCTCTTTACTGTGTGGCATCTTCTTCTGACTACATCTTGCATGGCATCTTCTCCTGACTGCATCTTCTGTACTGTGTGGCATCTTCATGTACTGTATCTCTATATTTTCAACTTCATACATGACAATCTCTTTTTTGATCTTGAAAGTTTGACTTGACTGTCATGTCTCTTGACCATTCATTGTGTTGGGGTATTTTCTTGTATTATATGCTTCATCCCTCGATGCTTGACTGTTTGAACATCTTACTCCATTTAGAATGTAGCATTTGATCTTCATGTATCTTTTAATGGTTTGAAGTTCTAAGGCATTGGTGGCAGCCTTTTGCAAGGTTTATATCTTCTTTTTGGATGACTGCATACCTATCTCATACATATTGTGAACTTCTATTTTATGGCAGTCAAGTTGGCATAGTGTTTTATAATTGTCTTGCCTTCCACTGTTCTATTTGTTGTTCCATGTGGCATTTACTTGACTACTTCTATGAGACACTTGTAACTTTGAGTGTGCTATAGCTGTTTAAACTTTGATCATCTTTAAACAATATGAAAATTGTTGCAAGTATGGGCCTAACCGGTGTTGTCATTGATGTCAACATACTCCTATTGCATTAATGATAAGGATTGGATGAGTTATGTGCTGAGGATATTGAGAAAATTAGTCTCAATTAGGAACAGTGAAGAACAGTGATATCATAAGGTAAAAAGTCTAAGACAAGTTAAGGATTAGAGGATACGAATTAAAGGGTTTATAGATATGAGTCTTAAGATGTTCCAGTAGAGATTTTAGAGGTCCACATGAAGATATGAAGAAGTTGTGAATCGCTCAAGTAGAACTGGTTCCGATAGATGTTCAAAAATGACAGAGTGTTACAGAAAGGTCCGGTGAGATCTAGAAATGAATTGTTCTATTCTACGGATTTGAAGGAGTGTTTGGGAAGTCCTTATGATGTGTCAACTCAATTGGTTTGTGGTTTAAAGGTCCACACGCATCTATTCCTTTGTGACAATAATGGCAGACTGTGTTCTTGAGGTTCCAGATGAAGGAGAGAAGGATTTCAGTAAGAAGAGGAAGTGCGGATATTCTTGGTGATTTAGTCAAGCTTGTGGAGGTCCTTGGATCATGATTCAATTTGTGTTGATGGTCAGCATTAGAGTTAGGGCTCAAAAATGAAGAATAACTTCCGGATGATGGTGTTCTTTCTATGACTGGCCGACCGGATGAATTATACATCTTGCGGATGTTCTTATAAGTGTTAGCCGTCTTAGATGATCATTCCTAAGTTGATGAAGTGTATAAATAAGGGATTGCAATGTCATTTCAAGTGTGGGTGTTGAAGATGAGTGTATGGTAGTGAGGAGAAAAGCGAAAGGCAGAGCAGAAGGTTTGGGCTTAAATGGAACTGACTCAAGCATGGTGATGATGCTATTTACCAGTTCAAGTATGTGATACTTATTCTTTTGTAGACAGTGTGTCTCTTGTAGGTAGTGAGCCTCTTGTGAGCAGTGTGCTCAGGTAGTGAGCCCTAATTGGCATGTGCCATTTTGTTCTTTCTATTCTTCTAACAAAGAATACAATCTTGGGTTAGTCACCCCGTGGTTTTTCCCTTAACCGGGTTTTCCACATTAAAATCTTGGTGTCTCATGTGTTGATGTGTTTCTGCTCTTGATTAAATGCATTATGTTTCATGTTTGATTTATTGCTATACTACTAAGTGAACACAAGTGTTTAAAAAGAAGAAAGTTTTGGACAACTAATTCAGCCCCCCCTCTCAGTTGTCTGCCCTGAATCTAACAATTGGTATCAGAGCCAAGTTCCTCTAAAAAGAGCTTAATCGCTTGAGGAGATCTAGGATGTCGTCATACAAGAAGGATAGTCCGAAATTTGATGGAACAAATTTTACTCTTTGGAAAGGTCACATGAAATGTCACTTGTAATGTATGGGAATGGCTTATTGGAACATGGTTATAACTTAGTATTCACCTCCACAGGGTGGTCTAAGAAGCCTGAATGAAATCACTGATGCTGAAAACAATGTGTGGACCATTGAGGCTCTTCTAAGCGCATTATCTGATTCAGAGCTCTCAAATGTCATTGACCTACCAACTGCTTATGAAATTTGGCAAAAATTGGAAGTATTACATGAAGGAGACAAGTATGTTAAAAGTGCAAGACTACAGAGTTTGAAAGGGATATTTGAAAATCTCAAGATGAGAGATGATGAGACTATTGCTACTTTTATGCCAAGAGTAAATGAGATTGTATGTGTAATTAGAAATGCTGGTGGAGTCTTGAGTGAAGATGACATTGTTGGCAAAGTTCTCAGATCCCTTCCTGCTTCTTATAAAACCAAGGCTATTGTAATTGAAGAATTCAGAGCTCACACAACCGTCACAAGAGATCAATTGGTTGGTAAATTGGCTACTTTTGAGATGGCCGAATTTGGAGATGATCCCCCAAAGACAGAATCTGCATTCAAATCCAGTGCCTCTGTAAAAGGGAAACAAAGGTTTGATTCGAGAGAAAACTCTTCAAGTAAACTATCATGGTATGAAAAAACAAGAAAAGACTTGGAGGAAGAAGAAGCTGAAACTGCTCATCTTGAAGCTCTTATTGCAAAAAGACTGCCAAGAGGATTTGGTAAGTATGAAGGGAAATTGCCTTTTAAATGTTTTAACTGCAATAAGATTGGTCATTTTGCATCAAGGTGTCCGGAAAGATTTTCAAGGCCAAACACCAATAAACCAAGATTCCAAAAGAATTGTTACTATGCTCATGAAGGAGATGATGAACGAGTAACAGATGATGAATCAGAGAAAGTAGACAAATCCGGAAGTGACTGGGTATTCATTGCCATCAAGGAAGAAGATCCAATGCCCTCTGAATCTATCAATCATAAAGTTGAAGAAAAAGCCCTGGCTGCCCAAGTTGAAGAGAAGGATGATTGGGTCATTGACAGTGGTTGCTCTCAGCATATGACAGGTGACAAAAACAAGTTCATAGACTTGGAAAGGTATGAAGGAGGAGTGGTAAAGTTTGGTGATAACTCTGTTGGTAGAATCAGAGGTAGAGGAACTATTTCTTTTGATGGAAAGAACAAAACCGGTAATGTATTATATGTTGAAGGATTGAAGCATAATCTTCTCAGTGTTGGACAGTTGGTGGACAAAGGCTATGATCTCAGATTCAAGAATGGAAAGGGCAAGATCTTTGAAAGTTCCAGAACAGAGATTGCATCCGGTACCCAAACAAAAGGTAACATCTTTCACTTGGTTGGTACTGGTAAAAGTTGTTTATTTGTTCAAGTTGATCAGAGTTGGTTATGGCATAGAAGAATGTGTCATGTGAATTTTGATAATATCATCAAGATAAGCAATTCTCAGGTTGTAAGAGATCTTCCAAAACTGGTAAAACCCACAAATAGTTTGTGCAAAGAATGTCAGTTGGGTAAACAAAGCAGAATCTTATTCAAAAGCAAGGAACAATCCTCTACTGGATTATTAGACTTGGTTCATACTAGCTTATGTGGTCCGGCAAGAGTCAAGAGTGTGCAAGGTGATAGATACTTCATGTTGCTAATTGATGACTATTCCCGGATGATGTGGGTAACCCTTCTGAAAGAGAAATCAGAAGCTCTTGAGAAATTCAAAATATTCAAGGCTATGGTGGAAAATGAGACCGGATTGAAATTGAAATGTCTAAGGTCTGATAGAGGTGGAGAATTCATATTCGATGAGTTCATAGATTTCTGTGAGAAACATGGAATAAAGAGACAGTTATCTGCTCCCAGGACTCCACAACAGAATGGAGTAGTTGAGAGAAAGAACCGAACCATCCAGGAAGCATCTAGGACCATGATGATGGAAGCAAATGTCCCACAGATCTATTGGAGGGAAGCTGTCAGCACTGCAGTCTATACTCTCAATCGAGTTCAAATCAGAAGCAATACCGATAAGACTCCTTATGAACTTTGGTTTGGTATTACACCTACTGTAAGGTATTTCAGAGTGTTTGGTAGCAAATGCTACATCATGAGAGATGAAGATCTAGGCAATTTTGATGCTAGAAGTGATGAAGGAATATTTTTAGGTTACTCTACTCAAAGCAAAGCATACCGATGTTATAACAAGAGATTGAGAAAGATTATAGAAAGTACAAATGTAAAGGTTGATGAAGGAATTGAAAAACCCTCAAGGCTTTATGAGTATGATGAAGATGATTAGAATAATGCTCTGATTCAAAGTGCCCAAGTCCCTCCTGAAAAATATATTCAAGGTGATCCGGTAAGTCAGGAAGAAGAGATAAGTTTCAATGGGCCTGATCAAGAGGTAGAAGTACAAGAAACCCCCAAAGTTCCAAGGTATGTAAGACTGAACCATTCTGAAGATCAGATCATAGGTGACAAAAGCAAAGGTGTACAAACAAGAAGAAGAATTGCTCAAGATTCAGATGAGTATTGTCTGATTTCAAAGGTTGAACCTAAAACAGTAAATGAGGCTTGCAAAGATGAAAACTAGACTAAGGCAATGGAGGAAGAACTGATGCAAATTGAGAAGAATCACACTTGGGATCTTGTTCCCAGACCTAGAAACAAGAATGTGATTGGAACCAAATGGGTCTTTCGGAACAAATTGAATGAAGTTGGTGAAGTAATTAGAAATAAGGCCAGATTAGTTTGCAAAGGTTACTCTCAAATAGAAGGAGTTGATTTTGAAGAAACTTTTGCTCCGGTGGAAAGAATTGAAGCAGTTAGATTATTTCTTGCATATGCTTCTTTCAAAGATTTCAAGGTATATCAGATGGATGTCAAGTCTGCCTTCCTGAATGGTGACTTGGAAGAAGTGTACATTAAACAACTGGATGGATTTCAACTATTTGAAAATAGTGATATGGTCTGCAAATTGAAGAAGGCACTGTATGGACTGAAGCAAGCCCCAATAGCCTGGTATGAAAGATTGGATAAGCATCTCTTGAAGATTGGCTTCAACAAAGGTACTGCTGACAGTAATTTATATTTCAAAATTGATCATGAAAATATCTTAGGTGTGGAAGTGTTTGTTGATGATATCATTTTTGGAGGAAGAGATAATATGTGTAAAACTTTTGCAAATCAAATGAAAAGTGAGTTTGAGATGTCCATGCTTGGTGAAATGAGTTTCTTCTTAGGTCTGCAAATAACTCAAACAAAGAAAGGTATCTTCATTTCTCAGACCAAATATGCAAAAGAATTATTGAAGAAATTTGGGATGGAAGATTCAAAGCCAATGAACACTCCCATGGCAACCGGATGTAAGTTGAGCAAAGATGATGCCTCCCCTAGGACAGATCAAACAAAATACAGATCAATGATTGGAGGATTGTTGTACCTCACTCAAACTAGACCAAACATTATGCAAGCAGTTGGTCTTGTTGCTAGATTCCAGGCGGATCCTAGAGAATCTCATGTCATGGCAATCAAGAGGATTTTTAGATATCTAAAAGGGATAGTTGAGTATGGTTTGTGGTATCCTAGAGATCATGATTTCTCTCTTCATGGATATATAGATGTAGATTGGGCAGGAGATGTGGATGACCGGAAGAGTACCAGTGGTGGAGCATTCTTTTTGGGAAAGAGATTCGTTTCTTGGCTAAGCAAGAAACAAGAAGTAATATCTCTGTCTACAACTGAAGCAGAATATATAGCAGCAGCAGGTAGTTGCACTCAAGTGTTGTGGATGAAGCAGATGTTAAGAGATATCAAAGTGGAGAATGAGGAGCCTATCACAATTTTCTGTGATAATTCAAGTGCAATAAACATATCTAAGAATTCGGTGTTACACTCAAAGACCAAACATATATCCATCAAGTTTCATTTTTTGAGAGAGAAAGTAAACAAGAAAGAAGTCAGATTGGATTTTGTGCCTTCCAAGGATCAGATTACAGACATCTTTACTAAACCTCTGCCTAAGGATTCTTTTGAGTATCTAAGGGAGAAGTTAGGGGTTATTGCCCTGACGGTAATCAACTAAGGAGCACTGAGCTGCATCAGTCTGGTGCATATCACAATTACATCTTGTGTTCTAGACTAATGATGGGGAGCTACTACTCAGGGGGAGCAGCAGATATGATTCTGAAGCAGTAGAATTGCAAGTATGTGCCCTTTGCCATTGATGTCAAAGGGGGAGAGAAGACATGTGAAAAACAAGTGGTTGCTAATCAAAGGGGGAGCAGTAATGGGAGAGAAGAAATGTGAATGGTGGTTGCTGATAGGGGGAGTTGTGACAGTAAGGAAAAGTTCTTGTCTTGATGGTCAATCAGTTTTTCACATCATATGTTGCCATCAATGACAAAGGGGGAGATTGTTGCAAGTATGGGCCTAACCGGTGTTGTCATTGATGTCAACATACTCTTGTTGCATTAATGATAAGGATTGGATGATTTATGTGCTGAGGGTATTGAGAAAATTAGTCTCAATCAGGAATAGTGAAGAACAGTGATATCATAAGGTAAAAACTCCAAGACAAGTTGAGGATTAGAGGATGCGGATTAAAGGGTTTATAGATATGAGTCTTAAGATGTTCCAGTAGAGATTTTAGAGGTCTACATGAAGATATGAAGAAGTTTTGAATCGCTCAAGTAGAACCAGTTCTGGTAGATGTTCAGAAATGACAAAGTGTTACAGAAAGGTCTGGTGAGATCTGAAAATGAATTGTTCTATTCTGCAGATTTGAAGGAGTGTTTGGGAAGTCCTTATGATGTGTCAACTTGATTGGTTCATGGTTTAAAGGTCTGCAAGCATCTATTCCTTTGTGACAGTAATGGCAGACTATGTTCTTGAGGTTTCGGATGAAGGAGAGAAGGATTTCAGTAAGAAGAGGAAGTATGGATGTTCTTGGTGATTTAGTCAAGCTTGTGGAGGTCCTTGGATCATGATTCAATTTGTTTTGATGGTCCGCATTAGATTTGGGGTCTGGAAATGAAGAATAACTTTCAGATGATGGTGTTCTTTCTGTGACTGGCCGACCGGATGAATTATACATCTTGCGGATGTTCTTATAAGTGTTAGCTAACTTAGATGATCATTCCTAAGTTGATAAAGTGTATAAATAAGGGATTGCAATGTCATTTCAAGTGTGGGTGTTGAAGATGAGTGTGTGGTAGCAAGGAGAAAAGCGAAAGGCAGAGCAGAAGGTTTGGGCTTAAATGGAACTGACTCAAGCATGGTGATGATGCTATTTACCAGTTCAAGTATGTGATACTTATTCTTTTGTAGATAGTGTGTCTCTTGTAGGCAGTGAGCCTCTTGTGAGCAGTGTGCTTGGGTAGTGAGCCCTAATTGGCATGTGCCATTTTGTTCTTTCTATTCTTCTAACAGAGAATACAATCTTGGGTTAGTCACCCCGTGGTTTTTCCCTTAACTAGGTTTTCCACGTTAAAATCTTGGTGTCTCATGTGTTGATGTGTTTCTGCTCTTGATTAAATGCATTATGTTTCATGTTTGATTTATTGCTATACTACTAAGTGAACACAAGTGTTTAAAAAGAAGAAAAGTTTGGACAACTAATTCAGCCCCCTCTCAGTTGTCTGCCCTGAATCTAACAAAAACAACATGAGAAATACCTGTTATAAAATGTTGTTTCATCTTACTCCTTTGTCATAATAAGATGACCCTTCACAAGATTTATTCTACAACTTGTTCAAATGATACATAAGTTCTTGTATCCTCCTTGCTCTATCTCTCTTCTCTTTATCAGGCACAATAATCTAAAAACTTGTATCACTCCTGAGATGACTATAATCTAATTTTATGTTTGTCTTTTTGTCAGTCTTGATTCAGTCATATAGTTCTGATTTGTTTCAATCAACTGTAATGATGTCATGATGACATCTTCTTTATGTAAGTTGATTAGATGATGCACGATATAGCTTAGAATGATGCATCCTGTCTTTTTCTGGTACTCTTTTCAAAAAATGAAAAGAAACATGCTAGGCTCAAATCCTTGTGGGAGCCACATTTAATCCACATGTTTATTTGTCTTCAAATCAGCAACAAAATTTGTCCTATACCCAAACAGTGAACAAACAAGTTAGCAAAAAAAGTACCTCATAGCATTGATTAATCTCCTTCATGATTTCTTCTTGATCTGTATCATTATCTGATATGAATTCTTATCTGAATGCATGATATGATAAGTAGATGTCTCTGTTTGATAAAAGCATGTGATAACTGTAAACATCCGGAGCACTAACTGGGTTGTCCGAAAAAAAATTGTAGGTTTCAACTAGATGGTGGCTTGGATTGAAGCATGAAGACTGAAGACTTGAAGACTAGCTTCAACAGCAACCTCCATCATCAGGCAATGATGGATGTTTAGATTTAATGTATGTTCTTTTCTCCTTTCTTTTATCAAACAGATACATAGCTTGCATGTCTGCAATTTCTCGGTTTAGTTACTCCCATGGCTTGTGTGGGACACATTTGAACATTTCTTTAAAACATGATCAGCTAGTTTCTCTGATGCATATGATGTATATGTTTTTCTTTTTTAATCAATGCATGAGATAAAGTAACAGATACTTGGATGTATGTTCAAAACATGACATGAAATAACAGTGTAATACAACATCTTTCTCTCTTTTATTCAAAACTTATTACTCTAAATAATCAATTTAACTTATAACTCCTAAAAGATCAAACTTTGTAGAACAACTATATCTCCTTGAATGTTTGATCCTTTGATGATCAATTCTTTTGTCATGATAACTTATCAGTCCTGATAGGAACGATGGGTTATCCTAACAACTAGATCATCTTTTCAACTTTGTCAAAGTGTCAACCATTCAAGAATGCATAACCTTGAAGTTTCCTATTATTCATTCTGAACAATTACACCTAGGTCCAACCAATTTTTAGTGTGAACAAAAAATTAGTAACAGAAATATCTGTATTCAATGGAGTTTCACCTACCAAGAGACATTTACTCATCTTTGATAGCCATGGAAGCCATGTGGAAATCCCACTGCTTAAGAGGCAAGTGTTTTGAGAATCAATCTTGTTATATTGCTAGCTCACACAAGCCACAAGCTACAACACATAGATTTAAGTACATTTATCCATTAAAAAATTGCTTCAAAAGTGAGAGGTCATAGTGGATGGTAGTGGATGGTAAAGTATCATAAATTACAAATTAAGAGATCTAAATTTAATATATATCCATCTATGCATCATAACATTTGAAAAGGTCCTCACACTAGATAACATTAAGTGCCTACAATTTACAAGAATTGGTATTTGACCACTTAACCCAAAATCGTTTTCCAATGACATGAATCCAAGTAGAGAATTTAATGTTGATGAGGAAGATGAATCAATTACAACTAAAAATATTCTACGATTGACAAGATTGAATGAGTATGATATTCAATAGAGTGTTTAGATAGAAAATTTTGTTATTCTTGAACTACAACATGATGCCACTGTTAATGAATAGCTACATCATGATGCTACTACTAAAAATGAACATGTCATCCATATGTACCATAGTGTTCAAGACATAGTAGGTTTAAGTATTCCTACTTAGGTAAGCATACTAGATTACATAATGGAAGGTGCTATAAACTATGTTGCCAACATTGACTTTGATAATGAGTATGTAGGACTTTCAATGCCATCCCCTACTCCATCTCTCCCAAAAAATAGAGTGGTTCATTACTATGCAACAACTAGAAACTGTGGCATAAAAGATGAAGGGATTTCATTGGAAGAAAAAGAAGACATGGTAGAATTAAAAATTGCAGATCCATACTATAGCTAGCTAAAATGAAAACAAATGCAATCATTATCATCTTTTATGAAGTTGCCAAAATTCAAGGGTGAATGAGAAATATTCTCATGAGAGTGGTGGTACAATCAGGTTGAGCTAAAAATCTCAAATACTCATTGGAGATGAGTCTATGTAGATATAGATGGAGCAAGAAGCATGAAAGAAAGAGGTTGAGGATATAAATGAAAGAAAAAGATAACAAGCAACTGAGAGGAGGGTGTACAAAGCCATTGAGAGAGAGATGAAGAAACAAAAAAAACTCAAGAATGCAATAAAGCAGAAGAAGAAACAACTAAAGAAAATATAGAGGCAAGAGAAAGAGTGAAAAAAGAAGTACTTGAGAAAAGGATGAAAGAGTTTGAGAAAGTAAAGAAGAAGCTGGAGAGATAGAGGTGTTTAAGAAATTGTTTGAATCTTATTCCAAAACATCTAATTCTTAGGGACATGATTAAAATTTACACCCTTTCTTTTTCATATGTAGCCAACTATCAAATTAGTAATCAAATTTCCACAAGTCAATTGAAAATGCCAATAGTGCCTACCAAGGAGCAAGCAAATGGACGATCAAGTCATATCATCCCAATCACAAGTAGTGATAGTTGTTTCTCCTTGCTTCCTCCTTGGATGGTCTAGTTGAAAATCACATGGAAAGTAATATGCTCCCTAAGTGAACAATATTTTATGAAATTTGAATATTTTGGAATGCATATAGAAGGCAATATAATCCCCAAGCGAAGATTATTTTGTAAAATTTAAATATTTTGGAAGGAGGTTACAATATTCATCATACTATAGTATTTTGTACAAATCATCTTGTTATCATGATGTAATATTTTGATAAATTATGTTTTAATCTACTCCTATGTAATAGTTGTTATGAAGTATTTCCCAAACTTCATACTCAATTTTATTTGTTTTAATCTTTATATTTTATGAATGCAAATTTGATCCAAGTTCATATCTCTATCATCTCTCTTATTAAATTTATAAGCATTCACTGCATTATTCATTTCTTTCTAAGATTCCAAAAAATATTTGGTACTTGTATCTCATAATGTAAAAATATTATTTTTTGAGATGGTAATTAGAAAGACATGATTTATATGTGTGTGTAAATATATACATATACAATAAACATATATATGAGTATGTGTATATAAATTTATATATACATACAAATACATACATATATTCACACACAAATGGAAAAACACAAATACAAGCACTACATATGTATGCATATATGTGCACATATGGAGGGTTGGGATTAAATGTGAATTTTAAATTCACATTAGGAAGGATGAGGAATGAATTAAAAATTCATTTCCATGGGACAGTGTGAGGATGATGTGGACTTGTCAATGAATTAAAAATACATTTTTGTGGGGGAGTGTTTGAATAAAAATTAAGTTTTATTGAGGAGTGTGTTGGCATGTGACACATGGATGCATTTAGCAATCACATGTGTGAGCTCATTTCATGGAGAAGAGCTCTAACATAAAAAGGGAAAGGTGATGTGTAAGGGTCATGTGACCCATTTCAATAAAAAATTATTTTTATTCAAATGGTGTGGGAAAGGGTGTCAAGTGTGATTTGACCAAGTTAATCATGTGATTAACTTAATTAATGCGGCTGGAGAAAATTAGTTAGTGGGTTAATAGAGGATTAAAATTAATTAAATAAGAGTTTATTTAATTAATTTAGGTCTAGGCGTCATGTAGGCTAGAGTAGCTAATTAAATAATTGATATGTAATCAACTAGGCTAGTTTTATGTGGTAGAGTATGGCATATTAATTAAATAAGCATGTTTTACTTAATTAATTAGGATTAGGAGACGGAGAAATTAACTAAATAAATATTTATAATATTTATTTAATTGATGAGGAATGATGTTGTAATGTTCAGTAATAAATTAAATAAATTAATTTATTACAAGTGGATGATTTAGGATGAATGGTTAGGGATAGATGGTTTACGATAAATTAAATAAATAAATTGGTTTTATTTAATTAATTGGGAAAGGATAAGTTAGTGATTTGAATGAAGATGCGAGAAAATGGCTTGTGAGGCAAGTTAGTTTCAGGTGTCTACAGAAATAAACTAAGAAGCAATAAATATTATAAAAAAACACAATTCATTGTCTTAATGATGTCTAATTGACCTCACTTGAAATCTAACTTCAAGATAGAATCCATCTCTCATCTATCAACACTATTGATATGAACCACATGAAAACACAACATTAAAAAAAATTGATTATATCAATATTGTACCATGTGGAAATAGGGATTTTAAACATTGTGCATCATATACTATATATACCTAAACTAGACATGGTAACACATAAGAAAAATATAGATAAAACTTGAAACAAGCATGACTCAATGTAAATTACTAAATGACCTCGAATTAAATCATCACAATGGAAAACATGGTTGGGGTTTTTACAACTATTCATATTTACATAAATGTATATAGGTATTCATCATGTTGTGCATCTAAGACTCCAATATCTACAACCTAAAGAAAAGAAAAGTTGAGACACAATCTAAATGAGAAAAGTAAAAGATAGATTTACATTCAAAAATGAAATTTGATCCCTAATAAAAAGATTTCAATTTTCATATTATTTTTCTCTCTACTATGTTCAAATCATAGGTGCAAGGTTGACCTAGTTCAAGATCATAGGTGTGGTTTTGATCTTCTTTCTAAACAATACAAAAATTAAGCATGGGATCAATTTGTCTCAATCCTAACTAGTCATTACTCACTAACTCTTGCACCTCCAAATTTTGCACCTAGAACATCTAAAGAAGGCCATCACCCCTAAATCATTTAAATCAATCAATGCTCATTTTTGGATCAATCATTAGAACAACCTCTCCACATCTATCTAACACAAGGATCACTTAGCAGTCACTACTCAAGTCTTTTGTAATAGTCACCTCATCCACATCAACCCTTACATTAACAAATGGGAAATCCTTAGTTCTTCCACTAGATCACTCTGACATCCATTGTGTTGCATTTCACAATAACAAGCCACAATAACTTAGCATCATGATAGCCACAACATTGTCAATTACAATTATTGTTTAGTGTGCCTTCAAACTCTCTACAAAATTGTCAACATGATCAAAGAGCTTGACTGTACTTGAGAAAGTCTCAAGGATTCCCCATTGTCATAACTAGATCCAACAATGATTTTAACACCACCAAGTCTTCTCTCTACATATGTGGTTAAACAGGTTATATGACAGTATTGGTTTTAGGAATCAAGAATTATTGAATTGTGATTCATAGAGTGTTTATTGGGCAAGAAATCTTGTTTACCACATATGCTAGAACAAAGCATATAGCTATGAAATATCAATTTGTGATGGAGATAGTTGAAAGCAATAAATTCTAGATGAATTAAATTGATACTTAAGTAAATTTTGTAGATTCATTGACTAAACATGTAAGTACTACCAAGTTTATGTGGTACACCCTGGGTGAACTCAGTTTGTCTTATTATTTTGTATGAGGTTAACTTTTTGGGATGCATACTGCGTTACACATATGGTTCTTAGGATTGTCATTGATGTCAACATTATCACTACATTGTCATTGATGTCAACTCTATCATGGTGGTGTGATGGTGTTCATGGTTGGATGTCATGTCCCATCCAACAAGAAAAGAGAGAAGATATAGTTCATATTAGTATGGGAATTAGAAGCACAAAGATGATCAAATGTGTTGTTGATGCTACTGATGGATTGTAGTATGTATGTTCCAAGTTCCATGATGATTGCATTACCAGAAGAGTGTTTTGTTGTTGATTGTTTGAAGATAGTGTTACTTTTGTGAAGATGTTTTGTATAGGACAATGGAGTGCTCTGGATTCCTCCGCATTTGTAGATATGGGCATATGGTTCTAGAATTGTGTTTAGGATGCAGTGAAGGTGATAAATCCAAGTTTTTAGATCATTTGTCCTTCCACTGTGAAAGTTGTGCATGATAGAGTACCGACATGTGTTCTGGAAGAATATGCTAGTGTTGAAGGCCTGTTGGAATGATCTACATTCCTCTGGAAATGAATGATTGCCCTTGAGGTTTTGAGGAAATGCTTATGGATATGTATAACATGCTTCCTTGCAGTTTCAAGGTTCTTGGTGGTCCGTAGCCCAGTTTTTCAAATGACAGCATGTTGCAGTGTGTTTCAGATGACATATTGTTCTCAGATTTAATGATTGAAGCTGTGTGGCACAATTATCTGATGTGTGGTGGAAAAGGATTGTTTGGGGATGTTTCATGAGTCATGTGGACTCATCTAGAAAAGTTTCATGAATATCTTTCTTGTTTCCAATACTGCACAAGGTTTTCAAGTTTATGTGGTCATTATACTTCAAGTCTTCATGTGTTTTCCTTAAAGCTATCCTATTTCCAAATGAGCAGATTGTGCGGATGTAATTTCTTGGTGTTTGAATCTATGAAGGATGTTTTGGACTTGGTTAAGCAAGTGTTGGCATCCAGAAGGCATGGGTCTTCTATTGGTGTAACGTGTGGTTTCACTTAGGACCTATCTTCTACACGTTTCATATTGTGTGTTGTTTGGCTGACTTGTAAATAGATTTTTCATGTTATATCTAGCTAACAAGAAATATAATCAATGTAATATCATGCATAAATAGTGAATCAAATTGAGTGAGGAGAGGTGTGATTGCAAGTTGGTTGAAAAGTCCGCAAGCAGATAAAAGGTAGAATAAATGCATTATTGATGTGCGACTGAAGGAGAAAGAGCAGAAGTTGTTAATGTTGTCTGGATTCATCTTAAAGACTTATATGTGATAGTGATCAAGTATAGAGTGTGCCTAACTAATCAGATCATTAGAAGAAAGTGTGAAAAGGAAGATCATCAAAAGTGTGAGTTTCAATGTCAGTTTTCAGACAATAGAAAGATTGTCATACTGTAATCTTTTGTAAGTGTGTTCTCATTTCAAGGAGTAGTAGCTTCCTTGGGAGTGACCCTAAAACAAAGTCTTTAAGGAGTAGTAGCTTCCTTGGGAGTGACCCTAAATCAAAGTTCTTCAAGGAGTAGAAGCTTCCTTGGGTTGTAGCCCTAAAACAAAGTTGTTATTTGAGCTTTATATATTGTGAGTTAATCCTCACCGTAGTTTTTCCCTTCTAGGGATTTCCACATATATCTGGTGTTATGTGTTGATGTACATTGTGTTAATCTTTCATGTTCATGTTAATTTTGTGATGCTTAAGTTTTAAATCTGCTCTAGATAAGTTGATGTTAAAATTGAAAATTGTTTAGATATTGATTCACCCCCCTCTCAGTAACTTGGTGAGTTCAAAATTTGGAATCAGAGCTAAGTTCCTCTTAGGGAAGCTTAACCACTTGAGGAAGGTCTGGGATAGCACAGAATGGATCTGGAAAGATTCCTAGGTTTGATGGAACAAATTATGCATTTTGGAAGCTAAGGATGGAAGCTTATATTAATTCTCTAGGGTGTGGTGTTTGGAAATCTATCAAGTTAGGTTACACTGTTCCTACTATTATTCCTATAAATGCAGATGAAGTTAAGAAGTATGATAACAATTCCAAGGCAAAGTTTACTATCATGATTGGGTTAGCCGATTCATAACTTTGAAAGGTAATGAGTTGCAGTTCTGCTCAAGAAGTTTGGGATAAACTTAAAACCATTTATGAGGGAGATAAGAAATTAAAGCAAGCTAAGATGTAGATCTTCAAGAGCAAATTTGAGAACCTAAAAATGTCAGAGGATTAAGACTTTGTTGGATACATGTTTCAGGTGAATGAAGTGGTCAATGGCATTAAAGATCTTGGTGGAGAAGTGAAAGAAGATGAGGTTGTGAAAAAGGTTTTGAGATCTCTTCTCAAATCTTACAGTCATAAGGTATCTGCCTTTCAGGAGAATGAAGACTTGGATACTTATATTGTAGACAAATTTTTTGGTACCCTTATGGCTTTTGAAATGAGAGAGTTTAGCAATGATGCTCCAAAGAAAGAAGTTGCTTTCAAAACTAGTATAAAGACCAAAGAAGTTTCTGATGAAGATGAGAGATTTAATGAAGTTGAAGCAAATTTTGTGAGAAGACTAAAGAAAGGCATTGGCAAATACAAAGGTAAGTTACCCTTCAAATGTTTCAATTGTAGAAGGTTGGTCATTTTGATTCTAAATGTTCTTTCAGAGAATCAAGGGGTAGTAACAGAAGAGACAAGTTCAAGAGAAGTCTGTATTCCATAGAAAACAATTATTCTTCAGAAGATGAGGATCATGATGATTTAAATGATGAAACACTTTTCATGGCCCTGAATGTTGGTAACAAAAAGGATGATGCTAGAACATGTGCGAAGATTGATACCTTGCAAACAAATCAAAACAATGAAAGATCAATTGTTGTATGGACTGCCTTTCATGCAAGAGAAGAATCCAAGGCTTGGGTAATTGACAGTGGATGCTCAAATCATATGACTAGTGACAAGGAGATGTTTATCATCCTTGAGAAGTGGGATGGTGGTGTTGTCTAGTTTGGAGGTGATGAGTCAGCACAAATTTGTGGTAAAGGTGCTATAACTATTGATGTGAAGAATAAGACTAAGGATGTTCTTTATGTCAAAGAGCTAAAATGTACAATCTTCTCAGTGTTAGTAAGATGTGTAGCAAGGGGTATAATCTCACATTTCATGCCAATGGTTGTGAAATCAAGAAGGTAGGGTATGAAAAACTAGTTGTAGAGGGTATCAAGACATATGGTGACATCTATCATCTGAAGGAGGTAAATGGAAGAACATGTTTGTTGGCTCAATCCAATGAGAGTTGGTTGTGTCACAAGAGAATGGGACACAACAATTTTGACAATATGGTAAAGATCAGTTCTACTCATGCAGTGAGGGATATGCCCAAGATAATCAAGCCTACAAATCTAGTATGCAGGGAATGTTAAATGGGAAAGTAGACAAAGACAAACTTCAAAAGCAAGGAGCACTCTTCTTCAAAGCCATTGGATCTAATTCACAATGATTTGTGTGGCCCTACAAGAGTAAATAGTCAACAAGGTGAGAGGTATTTCATGTTGTTTATTGATGATTATTCTAGAATGACTTGGGTTACTTTCTTAAGAGAAAAATTAGATGCCCTTGATAAATTTAAAGTGTTCAAATCTATGGTTGAGAATGAAGTTAATGCTAAGATTAAATGTTTGAGGTATGATAGAGGAGGTGAGTTTACTTCAAATTAATTTGAAAAGTTTTGTGCAGATAATGGTATTAGGAGACATCTATCAGCTTCTAGGACCCCTCAACAAAATGGGGTAGTGGAAAGAAAGAATAGGGTTGTGTAAGAGATGTCTAGGGCAATGTTGAAAGATGAAGATTTGACTGATATGTATTGGAATGATGTAGTTCATACTATTGTCTATCCAATTAACAGAGTGCAATTGAGGGTCAATAACACTAAGACCCCTTATGATCTATGGTATGGAAGACCTCCCACAATTGGATACTTCAAGATCTTTGGCAACAAATGCTATATCAAAAGAGATGAAGAAGACCTAGGAAAGTTTGATTCAAGAAGTGGTGAAGGAATATTTCTTGGCTACTCAACCAAAAGTAATTCTTATAGATGCTACAACAAGAGGTTGGGGAAGATGATTGAAAGCACAAATGTCAAGGTAGATGAAGACCTGTATCAGATCTCACGTGAATTACAAGACTCTGAATCTGATATCTTTCCATGCATTGTAGATGAAGAAGAAGTGAAAGAAGAAAAGGAACAAGAACCAGAGCATATGCCTAAGACTCCAGCAAAGTATGTTCAAAAGAATCACTCAAAAGATTAGATCATTGGAGACAAGAATAAGGGTGTGTTGACTAGGAGAAGTTTTGCAAAAGTATGTGAGCAAGTAAACTTGTGTTTGTTATCAAAGGTGCAACCCAAAAACTTTGTTGATGCCAGCAAGGATGATGGATGGATAAAAGCCATGGAAGAGGAGGAATTGGATCAGATTGAAAAGAATAAAACATGGGAATTAGTTCCCAGACCAGCAAATAAGAATGTTATAGGAACAAAATGGGTGTTCCAGAACAAACTAAATGAAGAAGATGAAGTTGTAAGGAACAAGGCAACATTGGTATGCAAAGTATATAGACAAGTTAAAGGTATTGATTTTGAGGAGGCTTTTTCTCCGGTGGCAAGGATGGAGTCAATCAGGATATGCCTTGCTCTTGTTGCTCATAAGAACTTCAAGTTATATCAAATGGGTGTTATGTCAACATTTCTGAATGGTGACCTAGAAGAACAGGTTTATATTGAGAAACCAGATGGTTTCTAGATATCAGAAGATCTAAACATGGTGTACAGACTCAAGAAGGCTCTACATGGTCTTAAGTAATCACCTAGAGCTTGGTATGCTAGGTTGGACAAGTACTTACTTCAATAGGGCTTCTAGAAAGGTACTATAAATAGCAATCTTTACATCAAGGAAGGAGACGTGACATTGATAGCTGTAGTATATGTTGTTGACATCATCTATTATGGAGATGATGATATGTGTATGAGGTTTGTAGAGGAGATGTAAAAAGATTTTGAGATGTCTATGATTGGTGAAATGTCTTTCTTCCTTAGACTTCAAATTTCTCAGCTAAGTGATGGTATCTTTATTTCTCAAGCTAAGTATGTCAAAGAGTTGTTGATGAAGTTTGGTATGGAGGATTCAAAACTAGTGAGTACTCCCATGGTCACTAGATGTCACTTGAGCAAAGATGATGAGTCTTCAGAGGTGGATCAGACTGTCTATAGGTCTATGATTGGAGCATTGCTATACTTGGCTGCTTCTAGACCAGATATTATGCATGTGGTATGTGTGGTTTCCATATATCAAGCTAATCTAAAGAAAACACATAATAAGGTAGTGAAAAGGATATTCAGATACTTGAAAGGAACTTCAGATCATGGCCTACAGTATCCAAGAGGTAATGACATTGATTTAAGTGCTTACATTGATGCTAACTGGGTCAGTTGTGTTGATGATAGAAGAAGTACAAGTGGTGGTGCTTTCTTTCTAGGAAGCAGATTGGTTTCATGGTAGAGCAAGAAGCAAGATTCAGTGTTCCTATCTACTGCAGAGGCAGAGTACATTGCAACAACATCTTGTTGTACAAAAGTGTTGTGGATGAAGCAAACCATGAAGGACATCAAGGTATTGTATGATGAGCCTATTCCTATCTTGTGTGACAATACAAGTGCTATCAATATTTTCAAGAATCCATTGATGCATTCTAGAACCAAGCATATAGCAATCAGGTATCACTTTTTGAGAGAAAAGGTTGCAGAACCAACAAAGGACCAAATAGCAGATATTTTCACAAAAGCACTTGCAAAGGATACTTTTGAGGATCTCTAGTAGAGGTTAGGGGTAATTACCCCTCCTTCTTGCTAGATGCATAGTGGTGCATCTGTCCATGTGGAGCTCATGTTATATCTGATTCCTGGACTGATGGTGGCTACCTCTCATGGGGAGAAGGTAGTGATTGCTGATGTTAGGGGGAGTTTGTTTACTGCAGGAAGAAGTCGTGTGGTCTCTAATTAAGGTAGTGGTTGCCCTTTGTCCTTGATGTCAAAGGGGGAGAGAAGTAGAGATGTGTTGCCATCAATTCCAAAGGGGGAGAATGTTACACATATGGTTCTTAGGGTTGTCGTTGATGTCAACACTATCACTACGTTGTCATTAATGTCAACTCTATCATGGTGGTGTGATGATGTTCATGGTTGGATGTCATGTCCCATCTAGTAAGAAAAGAGAGAAGATATAATTCATATTAAGATGGGAATTAGAAGCACAAAGATGATAAAATGTGTTATTGATTCTACTGATGGCCTATAGTATGTATGTTCCAAGTTCCATGATGATTGCATTACCGAAAGAGTGTTTTGTTGTTGATTGTTTGAAGATAGTGTCACTTCTGTGAAGATGTTCTGTATAGGACAATGGAATGCTCTGCATTCCTCCACATTTGTAGATATGGCCATGTAGTTTTGGAATTATGTTAAGAATGTAGTGAAGGTGATAAATCCAAGTTTTTTAATCATTTGTTCTTTCTCTATGAAAGTTATGCATGATAGAGTACCGGCTTGTGTTCTGGCAGAGTACGTTAGTGTTGAAGGCTTGTTGGAATGCTCTGCATTCCTCTAAAAATGAATGATTGCCCTTGCGGTTTTGAGGAAATGTTTATGGATATGTATAACATATTTCCTTGCAGTTTCAAGGTTCTTGGTGGACTGCAACTCAGTTTTTCAAATGACATGTTGCAGTGTGTTCCGGATGATAGATTGTTCTCAGAGTTAATGATTAAAACTGTGTGGCACAATTATCTAGTGTATGGTGGTAAAGGAATGTTTGGGGATGTTTTATGAGTCATGTGGACTCATATGGAAAAGTTTCATGAAGATCTTTCTTGTTTCCAATACCGTACAAGGTTTTCAAGTTGATGTGGTCGTTATACTTCAAGTCTTCATGTGTTTTTCTTAAAGCTATCCTATTTCCAAATGAGTGGAGTGTGCATATGTAATTCCTGGATGTTTGAAGCTATGAAGGATGTTTTGAACCTAGTTAAGCAAGTGTTGGGGTCTGCAAGGCATGGGTCTTCTACTGGTTTAATGTGTGGTTTCACTTAGGACCTATCTTCTACACGTTTCATATTGTGTGTTGTCTAACCAACTTGTAAATGTATTTTTCATGTTGTATATAGCCAACAAGAAATGTAATCAATGTATATCATGTATAGATAGTGAATCAAATTGAGTGAGGAGAGGTGTGATTGCAAGTTGATTGAAAAGTTTGCAAGCATATAAAAGGAAAAATAAATGCATTATTGATGTGCAACTGAAGGAGAAAGAGAAGAAGTTGTTGATGATGTTTGGATTCATCTTGAAGACTTATATGTGACAGTAATCAAGTATAGAGTGTTCCTAACTGATCAGATCAATAGAAGAAAGTGTGAAGAGGCAGAAGTGCAATCATCAAAAGTGTGAGTTTTAATGTCAGTTTTCAAATAGCAGAAAGATTGTCATACTGTAACCTTTTGTAAGTGTGTTCTCATTTCAAAGAGTCATAGCTTCCTTGGGAATGACCTTTAAACAAAGTATTTAGGGAGTAGTAGCTTCCTTGGGAGTGACCATAAATCAAAGTTCTTTAGGGAGTAGAAGCTTCCTTGGGTAAAGTTGTTATTTGAGCTTCATATATTGTGAGTTAATCCTCACCATGGTTTTTCCATTCTAGGGTTTTCCACATATATATGGTGTAATGTTTTGATGTGCATTGTGTCAATCTTTCATGTCCATGTTAATGTTGTGATGCTTAAGTTTTAAATCTTCTCCAAATAAGTTGATGTTGTTGAAATTAAAAATTATTTAGATACCGATTCATCCCCCTCTCAGTATCTTGGTGTGTTTAACACTACACACTCTCTATAAATAAATATCAAGTGGGAGAATGCTGGGGCTTGGGTATGTTATCAGCCACAAAGAGTTTCTAAAGAAATATTTTATGTATAGATTGTTAAACAACTATAAATGTAATGTGGTAAGATGCGGTGAGTTTCATATGTTGTGGTACAACATGGAGATATGTCTACATGTGGTGACGTTGTTGTAGCAACCGTAAGTCATTTTAAAAATAACTTGCAACTATATAATTAATTAAGTGATATTGAAAGCATGAATGACAATGCAAGTTTGTCAGAATCTGAAAAGATGATTAACCCAAAAAACTAGTACAAATGATACGAAATCAAAATAATAGTATAGAGTTAGTCTCCACGAGAGTAATGCAAATGCTTTAGAATAAAAATAGCATTAAGAGAATGCAAAAGCAAAAGATACAAAATACAAGCTAGGTAGTGAGTTTATATAGACTAGGAAGAGGGGAGAGGTGACAAAATTGAGTGATAGGGAGAGGCCACCGTATGGGCTAAAGATAGCAAGAGAATCTTCCCAAGATAGAAAATGCCACCTCCCTTGTAGGATGTCGACACCTCAACCACCCACTCACTAATTAAACTCACTTTATTTAACCTAAGCAATCTTGATAAAAGTGTAGGAAAAACCTAGGAAATAGGGAAATAAAATAACCCACTAGGAAAATAAAAAACCTACACTAACAAAGTTCAATTAGGCCAAAGCTAGGGTTCATGTGGTATAATCTAGAGGCATGGTTATGTTTAGGAGGATTTTTTCCATAAATTAAAATAAGTGGTCAGATGTTTGTATGTATTATTGCAAGCTTAGGGCCAATAGTGGTGGTTATAACAGAAGACGTGAACACACCAATTGTAGCTAGTAAGCAACTATTGATACTTAGTGTGCAATAGCATATAGTCATCTACAATGATTATCCACATAGAAACATTAAATTTTTATTGATATGTGTGATATGATAACATCATAGTATGGTGTTCAATCATAAGATTGTGTGTTTGATTCATGTCAGGTTCACAAAAATGTAAGATAGGAAAAGAGATCTATCTAATTATGAGCTAACTAGGTCAATCTTCCTACTCAAACATTGGATCACAAGTTGACGATGACTTTATGCTTGGCTACAGTCCTCAAGGGAGATCCAAGTTGTCTAGGCTCTGTTCCTTTGTTGCAAGGATGAAAGATTGATTTAATGACCTAGGTTAAATAAGTGATCAATGGACTAAATGAATAGCATAAAAGTGGTACAAGATAGATCTACAAAAATAGAAAGCAGATCTAGGAAGATAACAAAGAGAGGAACCTAGCACCAAAAACTAGAGCAGAATGTTGAGGACACTAGAGTTAGGTGTTAGTGTCCAGATGAGCATACAGGAGTTACAAGATAGATGTGCGGAAATAGCAAGCATATCTGGGAGGACAAAAGGAGGAATATAACATCAGAAGTGGGAGAAGAATAAGCAGGACACTAGCACTGGGTGCTAGTATTTAGGGTTTTGTCTAAACTTCCATTGACGATCTCTGTCACAAATCCTTCTGTCATCCTGTTGCTCCTTGATGTTGAAAAACTATGTTGCAATCTTCATACACAAAAGAGGGAAAATGTTTGTGTTGTATAGTTGCTTGCCTCAGTCAAACCCCATTTTGGTGTTCACACCTCCACAACAGCAATGATGATGATAATGATAGAGAGTGTGTGTTTGCGATGAACAAAGGCAAATCAAATGATAAAGATTGTAGTAAACAAATACAATGAAATGGATTTACCATGAGCATGAAACCCTTGTTGGATTGATGTCACAACATGAATCACCTACAAGGAGTCATTGGAGAAGGAAGAAGCTTCCTCAAAGACCTACAAGGGTTAGTGCATACAACAATAGTCTTCACAAATAGAGAGCTTGTAGATAGATAGAGAGATAGAGAGAGCTTGTTCATAGAGAGACCATCTTGTCCCATAATGAGAGAGAGAGGGTTGTTTATATATGAATCCCAAGTACTTTTTGAGGGCCCAATTGGGTTGAGGCAAACAAGATGCATCATGCAAGGTCAACATTCAAATAAAATCTTTTGGAGCCAAACTGACAAGACACTAGCACCCAATGCTAGTGTCCTAGTGGAATTGGCTCTTGAAATGCCAGTTGTCAAAGGACAAACATACATACTAAAGTGAGTGCCAAACCTAGTGTGAAACTGTAATCAATGACAATTTAAGACCCTATAGAAAGTGATGCATGGTGGGGGTTTGCTATGGGTACCTTCATCGTTGAAACTAATTCTACAATTTGAATTTTGTTTTGTTCTAAATACCCTAATAAATCATCTTTCCTTTGTCCATAGTTTGTTGGAAGTGTTGGAGGAGATTCAGTTGATGTGGAGTTCTCTTCAAGCATTTATTTGTCTAAATTAGGTTCTAGGCTAGGGTCTATATGAGCTAGTATAAAAACAATAAGAAATGTATTCCAAAGTATTCAAATATATGAAAATGCAAACACAGTCTAATAAAAAAAAATGAAAATCTTGACTACTTACCTCTTCTTTGATGTGGCATTGGAAAAAAACCTAGGATGGGGTTCAAATATCCAAAATGTGCTCAGGTTTTTCCTCTCAACACACGCTTAGGTTTGCCTATTGGCCGCAAGGGATAACATGTTTGATTTCACTTTTTTTCATAAAGAGAATAACATGAGTGTGTTATATAATGTGCTCATCTTATGTCTATTTCAACATAATGTGATCATATTCCTACTAAAATTAGTGATTTTGCCACTTTTTTGTGCCCCAATTTGGTGCACTCCCTCAAAGTAGTATCCATATATAAAGGAGGGATGGTATAGTCTTTATCGTTCAGCTTTAGGTCATTATCACATGAAGGTGTAAAATCAAGATAGCTCCAATCATCCGTAGGGTTAGCATAAGGATTAGATGAAGGAGAAGATGTTTCTAACGGTGATGTAGGTGTGATTAATCAGTTTGGAAGAACTAAAATATTTTATTTCTCTACTAGGAAGTATTTCTAGGGATTGTCATCAGGTATGACTATATATATTCTATTATTACATAAGCTTCAAAATATAATGGATAGTAGAAGGCACAACACCCATGGCATGTATCCAAGGATGATCCAAAAGAATTTTGCAGGCTAAAGAATCAAGCACGACATGGAACACAGTATTGAGTGTAATGGGTTCTAGAGTAATAGGTAAAGTAACAAAACCAAGAGACTCACAACCCATATTATCAAACCTAGTAACGATGGCTTATAATTTTTGAAAATTGGTACAATCAACTTTAACTATATCTAATAAATCCTTGTTACAAATGTTTTAACTAGATCAATTGTCAATAAGAGACCATTTGATTTAGTTATCCCCATGTTTAGATACAATGTATATGATCAAAGATATTTCAAATGATATGAGGAGGCAACTCATAATGTGCATATGAAAGTTGAGATTTATCCTTATAAATAGGATTGAGAATAGTATTTACTTTTGTGGGAGTAACATTAGATGAAACAATAACTTTAGCTAAAGTTTGCCTCAAAACATTTATATTTCTTAGATGAATGTATTAAATCCAAAACAAATATTTTGACTAGAATATTCTTAAGGTGATCAAGTAAGTCATAACCCTTGACCATTTTTTAATAAGTATGTCTAATCGTAGGATAACTTTGTGGTGTACTTAAAGCATGAAAAGTAGGCATGTTCTTAGAGAAAGATGGTGACAAGGCATCGTTGTACCTCATCATTTAATCTATTTTCAGATGTCAAAAAACCAGGGCTGTGTCCATGGCTGTCTGCAACTAGGGATTCTATAGTTACCAGTTTATAGCTAATCCTTATTTAAAAAAAAGAGTAATCTATCTACTTGTTGAATAAATGTAATGAATACTGAAAAATAGAATAAAACAAGAAATTTGCTTAAAGCAAAGAAACAATAACATGCATCTATCTATTGAAATAGAAAACACCTTTATAAGAGAAAACTGAAACAATAAAACAGTGGTACTAGCCTCCTGCCTGAGTGGTGAGAGTGGACCCTTGCTCCACACCCTTGAGGCTAAAGGCTATAGCAGGAAATCAGCACAAAAGATGATCACAACTAAACTTAGTCCAATTCATTCATTTCTACATTCATGAAAATATGGCTATCACAGAACTGAGACCTCCGAGAGTCAGAATAATTTTTATCATTGTCCTTTTCTACTATTTTTGAGAGTATATATAAAAATGAGTGATGATATATCACTGAACTTATCTACCAGTCTTTCTATGAGATGACACCATCTCTTTATTGTACTTAACTGTCTAACTTATGAAAAATTACCATGCGAGAAAGGTAGACTTGAGTGGAACAGAAGTCCACTCAGAGGTCTAAGTTTAAGTCTTAATACACTTGGGCATCAAAGCCCTGAAAATAAGGATATTGGTTTAGTTCAATTTGTAACTCATGCAAAATCTTTGAAAAGATAAACTTTAGCAGTTTGACTAATAGTTGACCCTTCACCACTCAGGTGATGATTTGAGTGAAGTGAGGGTATTAAGATCGTTGCTAAAAGTGTCTGGTCGGCAGCTCTGCTTGGAAACATGCCCTGTTCTTAGGAGGCACCAGAGATAGATGTTCCTGTCTGCAGCTCCAGAGATACTCCAGACTCTCGCAGAGCTCTGGAGAGGCATTCTCCATATCTTATAAACTTCAGGTGTCACTGTTCTTTGTTATTATCTCCGGAGATCATTGAAGACGATCTCCGGAGATGCACAAAATCGTTGTTCCTGGCACCTACACCTGTTGATTCAAAAAGAGAGAGCAGTTCTATATTTTTCATCAATTCCACACACATTAGTCACTTAATCAGAAATTCTAATCTTAAGTAATCTATCTTAATTAATCACAAAATAGAACAATCTTGTTAACTTATTTGGGTGCAGACACTAGGAAGATGAACTGAGGGAAAGGAAAAAGAGAGGCAAAAAGATGTATTTCATTAGTGCAATTTGGCACTCATCAGATGGCTTAGTATGAGATGTAAAACATGGAAATACAAAAGCCCACATGAACAAGAGTATCTTGACATGTAGAAATAGTAGCATAATAAGGTATAACATCATCATGTGTAACTAAGGAAGTATCATCACTAGGGGAAATTCAACATCATAAGTATGTATCACAAAATTTTTATCATGGGTCACAACATGTGAAGGAAAAGTGCTCAATGGTAAAGTATCCCTATGCTCAATCACATTATTAATACTATTCATAGGAGACATCAAAGAAACATAAGGCACATGGATAAGTGAAGTGCTCGAGTATCCAAAAGGGAAGGAAAGGTATATAACCAAGTCATTGAAGGAGGAAAAGGTATATACATGATGAAACAACACCTCCATAGAAAATATCTCCTTTTGAATGATAAAAGGACATGAGGATATCAAGTATAGTATGGTCAAATGTCACAAATTATATAAACACATCAAAATCTATAATGGAGGCATGAATAAAGACCAAAGGGAATGGACGATGAGAGTCCACATGTGTTGCCACAATAGTGTGTCCCACTTATGGGACATCCTGATTTTTATCTGAAATCACATATTTTTTAGAAAAAATAATGATTTAAGCCTTGAGGGGTTCCATATAAAGAGGTTTAATTGAAGGGGATTAGATAAAACACCTTTAGATCAAATCCCCTTGGAAAGATCCCTCCTAGTCTTAAATCAAACCCTCGATGGAGTCTCCTCCACACCTATCAAAATACTAGCAAAAAACTAATTTTGTTTCACCTTTTGGGGGATCAAATGAAGTCATTTAGAAATTTGATTTTGTAAATATGGAGCCCTTAGTATAATCTTTCCAAAAAGTATAATTTTGAATATATTTCATTTGATTATTCTATTTATTTTCTATTTTCTAGTGAACATGGGTTTTTCACCAAACAACAAGGTCTCTATTCCACACATGTAGAAAAATAAAAAATAGAGAAAAAGTTCTCAAAAATGTTTGCGCACTAGGTATTGATGTCCTTGTTTCAACAAAGGAAGAAGAAGATAATTTGGATACATACAAAAAAACTTATGTTGTATGGTATAAACCTATGTTTTAATTATAATTAATCTCACTTCAAAAATTAATAAAAAATAAATATACAACAAAGAATTATGTTTTGCGCACTAGATATTGGTGTTACAAATCTATGTATAAAAATTTATAATTTTATCCTTTCTATAAAAAATTTGTTGTATAATATGAACATCACTATTTAAAAATATTGTTAACTATAAAAAATAAGTTATTAAAAGTTACATAAGAAAGTTCACAAATTATTTCTTAAAATTAAAAAAATACATTTAGAATCCACAAATGAAAACTTAAAAATCACTAGTTCACATCATCTTTAAATTCTTAATAGTTTAGTTGCTATAGGTGTCAGAAAGTGAAAATCTAGTTAAAAATGTTGATTTTAATGTCCCACTTTGGCTAAAAATTGGGACACAATATTGTGGGATCACACCATGTGATAAAAGATATATCAATAATGCACAAACGAGATATAGATCATAAAATAAAGATCCAAACCCTAAAAGATAGATAAAATAATAATAAACACGCATGAGTGAATCCAATTCCCCTATCCATTATGAGATGAATGTATAATAGTTAAAACCATCATATTTGAGCCTAAATTGAGAAGGAATAAACCCTAAGGATAAAACCCTAAGATAGTCAGGTTCACCAAAAATGTAAAAGAATAAAAGCACCCTTTACATAAATACCTTAGGACAATTAATTAAATCACAATACTAAACAAATCTAACCTAGGGTTATGAATTGGGACTAGAAATATTAAATGCTAGAATGAAATGCAAAAATAAATTTAAAAATTAAAAAATTATATGCATAGGTCTTTGGCTATGATATTGATGTATATGGTTTTGTCTAGAGTGTTGGAAAGACATATGTCAAGGCATCAAAATTTTGTAATCTATTGCTAACCTATAAATCTAATTGTGCACTATATATAAGTTCACTTCCAAAAGTACAAAAGTGATCTCCACAAGTGTGAAATTGAACTTGATGCACAAATATGAACCTTTAACTCATTGATCTAATCTAGGACAACTATGTAATCTAAAACTTCTTCATCTTAATTCTTGGTATTTGAATTTGTGTAAGGATAGGTGGTGTATATAAACACCTTTGGGGAATCTACTAAATGATGAAAGTTAATTTATCCTCACTCAAACCCCTTGATGGACTGATTCAATGTTGACGAACCAAGGTTGAGAACAATGAACAAGTGTGCCATATGCCCCTAGGATGATGATGTAGTGTTGATGTAATCTATTTTATCCATTTGTAATAAAATTCTAGATTTCCTCTTTTGAGAACTCTTAGATGACCTTCAAATGAGTGAATGAATGTTTTTAAATACAACCAAGCATGCAAATCAACACAAGTGTGCACTAGGTCAGCTCACAATGCCTAGTAGGAGGAAGTTGGCAAGATTATGGTTGAATTTGAATTTTAAAAGTGCAAGGTTCAAACTTGCAAGTGTGGAAATGACATGGGTCATCCACATTAGTAAATTGGATCCAGGGTAATGAAAATGGATCTAAGGATCAAGATCAATCTCTAGAGACGAGAGTTGATGGAATCAAAAATATAGAAATGTTATGAACTGAATTCACACAAAACTATATCATTTATTATGCCGAGAGGCATTAGACTATAATCACAATGGGGATGGAAGTGGGAACCCATGTACATAAAAACCAAAAAATAGACACTGTTGGTGGCATCGACCACATTTTCCTTTGGCAGTTTTCTTAATCAATAAAAGACGTGGTGAAGCTGGTGAATTGAAATTTATTTTTGGCATTTCTTTCTCATTGTGTGAAGGTGGCGGCTATTAGTTTTTTCTAGTGGCATCCCTTAGAGGTGTTTCCTCTATTAGCGACTAACTTATAGCAGCTTCCTTGAGGCAGATTTCCTAATTTTATCTCCTATGCCTTTTATTAATATAAATAATTCAGACATCAATTTTAGGAGATGATGAAGTATCGTAGACTAAGGAACTGTAGTTAATTCCTCAATAAATTTTTTAATGTAATCTTTTGAATGCAATCATGTCTGAGACTGGAGCCATGCGGTTAAGTCCTGCAACTTTGCTAAAGTTTTTCATTATTTATCCTTATGAAGGGATGTGGTTAGTTCTATGGTAGTAGCAACACTTGGTATAATGTTCATGTTTTCAAAATAGTTGTCTTGAAGCACTATAATGTTTGAGATGAATCTTTGCCCCATCGTGGCTATAATTGGTGGTAGTATGAGGAATCTATCAATTTTGGGGAGATCTTGAATGCCTATATTGCTAATGTGCTTAGTTAGGTACCATTTTTTCTCTAATTATTAATCTAAATTCTCTTTCAAGGAATTATTTTTTGTGAGTTTCTAGAATAGTATTCCTTCGTGTGTTGAATAGAAGTCTCTTTATCTTTTCTTTCTCTACTATGTGATTCTTATTTTGCATCCTCAAACTCTCCAGTTGATTCAACCTCGTCATTCTCATCTTCATTGTCTTCCTCATCCTTTACCTCTCCTAGGCCTGCAATGACCCCTACACTAGCACCTGGTTTTTGCTTCCACTTATTTTTTTGTTTATTGTAAATTATTGTTCAAGAATTTGATTTTTTTTTCCTTGTTGTATATGTTCTTTGGATAGTAAATATTGTATAAACATTTTTTAAATCTTAAAAACTAGGAAAAAACTTAATGAGAGGTGTGCATGAGGGTGAGGTGAAGAGATTTATATGAAACATGGTTTTCAAAGATAAGCGTGACAAAAAAAAAATTTGTGAACGTTTTCTTTTCTTTTAGGCTTCAAATAAATTTTGTTTTGGTCTAAAACATTATTTAAGGTGGGATTATTGTTTCTCCTTTTTATTAAATCATTGTTACTTGTTCTTATTCATAAAACTCTTTTTAAGAGATGAGAGAGCTTTATTTAAATATTGTCCAAATTTAGTAAAAGTTAACATTTTATAAATATTTAATATTTTAGGAGACTGTGAACAAATTTTTTTAAATATCACTCAATTTGTCAATATATTGTAGTGGAAATTTAAGGCACCAGCTATTCTCCATAAAAAAGATCAAAGAGGATTGTAAAAGTGTAGAATCTCTAATCAAATTTAATTGGTAAGGGAATTCCTCTTTTCAATTTTATTGTATATGGAAATTGTTATTCACAACCTTTTATTTGTCAAACAAAAATGAAAGTTATAATAGTAGTGGCTTATTGGATCTATATTCTCCCATTATGTGCAACCATAACCCTAAAATTACATATATCAATTTTATGATTTAATAAATGAATAATATGCATCTAAGTTGACATCGATTGGGCACAAAAGTATATTAAATAATGTGTTATTTTAATATTTTTTCACTATTTTATGAAAATAAATAATGCATTCATACACAAATATTTGTTTTCAAATATTACGTTGTTATGATTTAATAAATCAATATTATAGAACAATGCTTACATGCATCTATTGCGCACAAATGTATAAAATATAATGTGTTATTTTAAGGTTTTTTTCACTTATTTATGAAAATAAATAATGCACACATTACAATATTTATTTTCAATTCTTATGTAGGTATGGTTCAACCAAGGTTGAATTTTGAAACTGAGGAGCAACAAAAACAATATCATAGATAATATCAAAGGGAATATCAATGATGGCAATGACAACAAATGACAAATGAAGAAAGAGAAGAACAATGAAGATAAAATGAAGTTGACAGAGAAAGATATGCTAAATATAGGGTTGAATTAATAGTTGAAAGAATTGGAATTACAAAATCAACAAGCAGCAAATATGATGAAAATAAGTCATGCACGAACATTTGAACAAGTTCTCAATGATTCTAAAAGAGAAGAAAGACAAGAATGTGATTGTCAAGAAATTGAAAGGTATTAGATCATCGATCAAATGTTAATATCGATTTTAATGTTGAAGATGAAAACTCAAGATCAATAGATTGTGTATTTGAAACACTAGATAATACACCTTAAAATGAAATAATTCATAATTCTACAATAAATTTTAATTTTAATGAATGTTCTCTCACAAAGATTATCCCAAACTCTTAATATCTTATAAAATTTGTCCTAATGCATTAACCAATTTTTTTTTTAATGAGATCCACTTTATGCCATGTATTATTAACATGAAAATGTTTGCTAAACTAGAGATATGCGGGCATATTCAGGATTAAACCCAAGAAGATGGACAGAGTCTTCTGCCTTCGATAGGTCAAAATTCCAATTAAGTTTATCAGACGTTTATGGAGGTAGCATACCCATTTTCCAATAAACAAATTCCCAACATAGAAATTTCCATTTAAAATTTTGGGGTGGAAGCAAGAACCCCTGTACACAGGGCTTAAATTTGACAGTTGTATAGCTGTTTTTAAAGATTTTAATTGTAAAATACAATCAAAATAAATATTTCACTGTATGTTAATATATGCAATTTATTTTAAAAACTGTAAAAAAAAACAATTAATATGAAAATATGACTGTATATATGTATATGTATATGTTTATATATAGGTTGTTAATTTTTTAATAGGAACTTCTATTATTTTAAAAAAAAATCCAAATTTTTAGATTTGTTTTTTTTATAGAGTATATTCCCATATTTTTAGATTTGTTTTATATAGAATATATTCATTCTAAATTTCTGCACAACTTTATAGGCTTTATATATATATATTCCTTTAGATTTGTTTTTTTTTTAATAAAATATTTTATTTCATTCTTGATTTTTTCAGCACAACTTTTTACGTTTTTGCTGCACATCAATTTAATAGGAATTCTATTTTTTTTTAAATCCTTTAGATTTATTTTTTTATAAAAAAATTTATTTCATTCTTGGTTTTTTCAGCACAGCTTTTTGCCCTTTATTTAGAATTTGGAACCATGCTTTTAGAATAAGCTAAGTTTCAAACCCAATCAAGAATGCATTTTCATATTATATGTCAGAAAAGAAAATAAGGAAGTGACTAAAACCACAACCCAATGCTTTCTTATTCTTTTATTGCTTAACATTTTATATACCATGATTATTGATTCCACATTTTACATGCATATCTATTGTTGGATGGCTCTATTTCAAGATTTCCTACACTATTTACATGTTGTTCAAGCTCCATGACCCTGAAATATAAAATTTGACTTGCATTAAAAAAATTTGATTGTCATGTGAAAGGCAATAATAGAGACTAAACTGTAGAAAAAAAATTCCTTGACAGGCAAGGTCAACTGTCAAATTTAAGCCCTGCCAGTACATAAAAACTCAAAAATAGACACTACCAGCGGCATCGGCCATATTTTTCTTTGGCAGTTTTCTTAATCAATAAAAAAAGTGGTGAAATTGGACACTTGAAATTTATTATGGAATTTCTAATTTCATTTTTAGCATTTCTTTCTCATCGTGTAAAGGTGGCAGATATTAGTGCTCTCTTGTGGTGGCCCTTAGTGGTGTTTCCTCTATTTTAGCGATTAATTTATGGCAGCTTCCTTGAGGTATATTTTCTAATTTTATCCCATATGTCTTTTATTAATACAAAGAATTTAGACATCAATTTTAGGATATGATGAAGTTCCATAGACTAAGGAATTGTAGTTGTTAATTCCTCAATAAAGTTTTCAATGTGATCTTTTGAATGCAATCATGTCTAAGACTGGAGCTATATAAGACTGGAGCTATACAATTAAGTCCTGCAAACTTTGCTGAAGTTTTGCATTGTTCATCCCTATGAATAGATGTGGTTAGGTCTATGGTAGTAGCAGTGTTTTTAGAATAGTTATCTTGAAGCACTATAACAAATGAGATGATTTTTTACCCCATCATAGTCGTAATTAGTAGCAGCATGGGGAATCCATCAATTTGGGGGAGCTCTTGAATGTTTGTACTACTAATGTGCTTGGCCAAATACCATTTTTCTTTGAGTATTAATTTGAATTCCCTTTTAAGGAATTCTTTTCTATGAGCTATTGGAATATTATTCCTTTGTGTGTTGAATAGAACTATCTTTATCTTTTATTCCTCTATTATGTGATTCTTCTTCTACATCATCAAACTCTCCACTCAATTCAACCTCTTCATTCTTTTCTTTGTCTTCTTCATCATCTGACTCTCCAAGGACTACGAAAACCCCCACATTAACACATGTTTTCCACTTCTCATTTTTTGTTTTATTGCAAATTGCTGTTTGAGATTTTTAAAAAAAACCTTGTGGTATATGTTCTTTGGGTAGTAGATATTTATAAATATTTTTTTAAAATCTTAAAAATTAGGAAAAATCTTAATGAGAGGTGTGCATGAGGGTGAGGTGAAGAGATTTATATGAAACATATGGTTTTTGAAGAAAGGTGTGACAAAAAATGCATGAAGGTTTCATTTTCTTTTGGATTTCAAATAGAAAGATTCTTCAATCTAGAACATTGTTTGAGGTGAGATTATTGTTTCTCCTTTTTATTAAATCGTCATTACTTGTAAAACTCTTTTTAAGTAAGGAGAAAGCTTTATTCAAACATTGTTCAATTTAGTAGAAGTTACCATTTTATAATATTTAATTTTTTTAGGAGACATGGCCAAAAAAATTTAAATATCACTCAATTTGTCAATATATTGTAGTGGAAATTTAAGACGTCAGCTATTCTCCATAAAAACTAGATCAAAGAGTCCATTGCAAAAGTGTAGAAGCTCTAAGCAAATTTATTTTATTTTATATGGAAATTGTTATTCACAACCTTTTATTTGTCAAACAAAAATGAAAGTTATAATAGTAGTGGTTAATTGGATCTGTATTCTCTATTATTTGTAAACATAACCCTAAAATTACATATATCAAATTTATGATTTAATAAATGAATAATATACATCAAAGTCCACATTTTATTGGGCACAAAAGTATATTAAATAATGTGTTATTTTTTTTAATCACTATTTTATGAAAATAAATGATGCATTCGCATGTTACAAATATTTGTTTTCAAATATTATGTTTTTATGATTTAATAAATCAATAATATAGAACAATGCTTGCATCAAAATCGTCATTAATTCGGCACAAAAATATAAAATATAATGTGTTATTTTAATGTTTTTTTATTAGGGTGAGCAGGGATTTTGAAAGGGCTCATACCCTTGTACAATAGAAATGATAAAGCTTTGAATCCCAACAAACTACAAATAACAAACATGAGACACCATTAGCACAACAACAACACTACAACAAAAAGGCTAACAAAAGGGTAGAAAACCCTAAAAACAACCAACCCAAAGTCAGTGTGGTTTGAAACCAAATTGCTCTAAAGAACTTTGAGTAAATTTGTCCAACTTGTCCATAATGCTAAAATCCTTCCGCTCAAAGCTCCCTTTTTGGACCCTTTTTCACTTTGCACCTCCATCAAAGGAGTCTCAGACATAGATTTTGGGTCCTTAGAATCATTCCCCATACTTCTCTCTTCCAAAACATCCTCATAAGAGGTCTTGCAAGCATTATTAGATACTTACTCATTTTTCCTCCACACAAAATAAATTATGTTGAGGCTTGGACAAACAATTACAGCATGACCCACATTGAGGCAACAATCGCATATAACTAAACAATTCTCGAATGCAATTTGTTGCACCAAATTTCCCATCTTGGAAGATAGTGTAATTTGAGAAGGGAGCACCCTATCAACCTCCACAAAAACATAAAATCTAGTAGACAACAAACATCTCTTGCATTTCATGCCAGCATCATCCGCAATATATTGCCCAAAAGTATTAGCAATGCTAGTAAATATCTCCTCATCCCAATATTCTAAAGGCAACCTTGGCAAACTAACCCAGATCAAAAACATGTTGATGCAATCTTTCTCAAGGTTGAAGTTTGGAGACCAATTTTTTAGGAAAAGTCTATTTTTCCTAAGGAACCAAGGACCTCCCAAAAGGATCCTTGAACTATCTTCTAGGAATGAAAATAAAAATATGAAGAAATTGTTCGATAGAGTTATCACCTCTTCTTTCCCCCTAACCTTCCATTTTTGCAGCACCCATCTTCGAACCACGTCTATATTAGGGCGATTACCAACAAATCTCCCCACAAGAGAGCTTTAGAGCCAAGTAGCAAATTTGTCAATAACAAAGTCCAAAATGAAAATGTGACTTCCCAGATGTAGCCCTTGAAACTTGGGTAAGCAAATTAGACGGATTGAAAGAAATTGTCTTAGAACCTTGCTCTCCCACCAGAATAGGGGAAGGCTCAATCTCTCCATAGCTACCCACATTATGTATCATGGGAGAACAAAAAGGCAGCAAACCCTCCTTGGAAATGGAGGGATCACTACCCACATTACTCATAGGGAAAGAATCCCCACATGCACTTCATCCACACAGGCTTGCATAAGGAAACCTTTGTGAAGACCATTGCCCTCAACACCAGAAATGACCATAAATTTTGTACCCTATAGAGCTTTACGTTCCACGAGGGAATCCTCTCAGCGCTTTCTGAAGCCAACAGAACCAATGCTCCTACAAGATTCAATCCATAGGTCAAGCAAATGAACATCTTCATCCTCTTCAAGAGACTTGCATTAGTCTTCTTCTTCCCATGCACTATCTTGGTCATCTTCAGTGCCCTCCTCATCGTCGTTGAGATCGTCGTGCGCCTGTGTAAAAGATTTCTCACTCGAACCCTCACTCTTCTCTGACATGGTCGCTATGTTATTTTAATGTTGTTTTCACTTATTTATGAAAATAAATAATGCATTCACATTTATTTTCAATTCTTACATAGGTATGGTTTGATCAAGGTTGAATTTTAAAATTGAGGAGCAACAAAAACAATATCAAAGAGAATATCAAAGGGAATATTTAATATGACAATGGAAACAAATGACAAATATAGAAAGAGAAGAACAAAGAAGAAGACGAAATGAAGCTACCAAAGAAAGATATACTAGATGTAGGGTTGAATAATTAGTTGAAGAATTGAAATTACAAAATTGAAAAAAAAAATATGATGAGAAGTCGTGTACAAACATTTGAACAACTCAGTGATTGTGAAAGAGAAGAAATACAAGAACGCGATTGTCAAACAACTGAAAGGTCAAATGCTAATATTGATTTTAATGCTAAAGATAAAAATTCAAAATTGATAGATTATGTACCTGAAACACCAAATAATGCACCTTAACATGAAATGAATGTAGTTGTTTGAAACAATGTAGAAAATATATCAAATCCCAATGAAATGCTTCATAGAGATTTCAATACTTTCCAAATACATTTTCAGCATGGCCTAGATAGCTTTGTTTCACCAAATATGTGCTATATTTGTCAAGAATGTTGTCTTGGAATAAAAGTTTCTCACACCTAAAAGTCCTATATGCAATAGATATCAACAAGAGAAAGACGATAGTCAATTTTCAAGATCAAATAATATGGATCCTAGCCCACAACCACAAGAACTTGCAAACTTGACACAAGTAGAGGAAATGTTGATAATGTGTGTCAACCCAATCCTACAAGTGATGCATACAACTAGAGGTCAATATAAATATAAAGGACACACAATAAGTTTTCCACAAGATGTAAAAGATATTTCTAAAGTTTTGCCATACTAAATAAAATATTTGCCAATCATAATTGTTTGGAGGAGGGATCAACATAGTACAAATTATAATTTTACACTCAATAGAGAGCGAGTATATAAGGAAAACATGACAAGTTTTATTTTGATGTTCAATTTTGTATTTTAGTGTCTTATATACTCGCATATCTATCTTTAGAAAAATCTATCTAAATCTATGGATATATTTTAAATAGATTTTTCTAAACATGACAAGTTTTATTTTGATGTTCAATTTTGTATTTTAGTGTCTTATATACTCGCATATCTATTTTTAGAAAAATCTATCTAAATCTATGGATATATTTTAAATAGATTTTTCTAAAGATAAATATGATAGTAAACTTACTATCACATTTAAGACATCTAAACAAAACAAACCCAAAACATTAAAAAGGAACATGAATATTCAATTTCAGCGTTACATAGGGGAGAGGACCCAATTGTTGAGCATGTTCCAATAGGTGTGATAGTATTTGTGTATTTAAGGCCCAATATTTTAAAAGTTTAGCACTAGTAGTTGTGACTTTAAGATTGTTAGTGTTACTATAAGTACTTATAATTTAACAAAATGTGCTCATTAGATTTAAAAAGCAACCAATCATGTGATGCCACATCACGCACCAACAAAACATGACTTAATGCACACCTATTGGTCCATCCTTTTTTGGGGGGAACTATTTGACACCTCAACAAAAAGTGTGTTGATGTGGCATCATATATGATGATGTGGCCCTGAAACCTTAGTTATAAGTAGAGGCCTTGCCAAATAAGTTGCTGTAAAATTTTTGGAGTGATTCAAAATTGCCACGTATGATTTTGAGAGGCGTGAAGTTAGGGTGCTCAACTACTGGATCCTCTCCCATTGAGCTAAAACTTGTGATACCAAATATCAAATTGTGATGATCAAGTGGTGAAACTTTTTAAGACCTTTCAAATTCGATAAAGGAAATTGAAATAAAATAATAAAATATTGTTTTAGCAGTTATTCAATTCCTTTAAAACTCTTAAAACATCTAACAAAAATGTAAAAATGAATTGAATGCAAGTGAATAAAAATAATTTTTTATTCAAAAAATGTAAGCATGTTGGATCTAGGGCATACAACTGAGAGGGGGGGGGGTGAATCAGTTGTATAAAACTTCTTCTCATTCAAACACTTAACTCACTGTTGTTAGTTAGCAGCATATCAAATAATCATCTATGGAAGCATAATACATAAACACAAGAGCAGATAAGCATCAACACATTGAACACCAAGATTTTGACGTGGAAAACCCGGTTAAGGGAAAAACCACGGGGTGATTAACCCAAGAATTATTCTCTGTTAGAAGAATAAGGAAAAATAAATGGCACATGCCAATAAGGGCTCACTGCCTGAGCACACTGCTCACAAAGAGGCCCACTGCCTACAAGGAGACACACTGTCTACAAAGTGATGAAAATCACAGTCTTGAACTGGAGAATGACATCTCTACCATGTCCGGATCAGTTCCAATTAAGCCCAACAATCTCTGCTCTGCCTTTCGCACGTTTCTTCGCTATATCATGCTCATCTTCACACCACACACTGAAATGAATTCACAAATCATTATTTATACAAGACATCGACTTAGGAACAAGCATCTAAGTCGGCAAACAACCATAGGAGTATCCGCAAGATGAATAACACATCCGGTCGGCCATCACAAGAACATTCGCAGGATGAACAACTCATCCGGTCGGCTAAACAGAGCAATAACTTCATCCGGAAGAATAACTTCAATTCCGGGCTCTACCATCAATGCGGACCAACAACACAACCTAAACATGATCCAAGAACCTTCACAAGCCTGTCTGAATGTCCGGATACATCCGCACTTCCTCTGCTTACTGGGATCTCTTGTCTTCCTCATCCGGAACTTCAAGAACACAGTCTGTCGCCACTGTCATAATGCAAGAGGTACTTCCGGACCTCCAAATCACACACAAATCAGGATGACACATCACAAGGACATCTCAAACACTCCTTCCAATCCGCAGATTATGATAATACAATTCCGGACCTCACCGGACCTTTTTGTGATCCTCTGTCACCTCCGGATACTTGCCGGACCCGGTTCTATACCGGCAGCCACAACTCCTTCCGATCTTCATGCGGACCTCTGAAATCTTAACTGTAACATCTCAAGACTCATATCTACTAACTCTTTAATCCGCATCCTCCGGTTCTCAACCTATACAGTACATTTACCTTCTTCTCATCACTGTTCTTCACTGTTCCTGACTGAGGCTAATTTTCTTAATATCCTCAGCACAAAGCTCATCAAATCCTTCTTGTCAATGCAGTATGAGTATGTTGACATCAATGACAACACTGGCTCACCTCATACTTGCAACAATCTCCCCCTTTGTCATTGATGGCAACATATGATGTGAAAAACCATCAAGACAAGAACTTCTCTTTTCTGTCACAGCTCCCCCTATCAACAACAACTCTTCACATGTCTTCCTTTGCTGCTCCCCCTTTGATCATCAACCACTTGTTTTTCACATGTCTTCTCTCCCCCTTTGACATCAATGGCAAAGGGCTCATACTTGCAATTCTCATGCATCAGAATCATACCAGCTGCTCCCCCTTAGTTGCAGCTCCCCATTAGTCCGGATCACAAGATATGACTGTGATAGCCACCGGACTGATGCACATCAGTGCATCTTAGTTCATCACCGGAGGGGCCATGACCCCTAACTTCTCCCGAAGATATTCAAAAGAGTCCTTGGGAAGAGGTTTTGTAAAGATATCTGCAATCTAATCCTTGGAGGGAACATACTCCAATCTGACTTCTTCCTTGTTTACTTGTTCTCTCAAAAAGTGAAATTTGATAGATATGTGCTTAGTCTTAGAATGCAATACCGGATTCTTGGAAATATTAATTGCACTTGAATTATCACAGAAAATTGTGATAGGCTCCTCATATTCAACTTTGATGTCTCTTAGCATCTGCTTCATCCATAAGATTTGAGTGCAACTACCTGCTGCTGCAATGTATTCTGCTTCAGTTGTAGACAGAGATATTGCATCTTGTTTCTTGCTTAGCCAAGAAACCAATCTCTTCCCCAAAAAGAATGCTCCACCACTAGTGCTCTTCCGGTCATCCACATCTCCTGCCCAATCTGCATCTGTGTAAGCATGAAGAGAGAAATCCGGACCTCTAGGATACCATAGACCATACTCAACTGTCCCTTTCAAGTATCTAAAAATTCTTTTGATTGCCATAACATGAGATTCTCTAGGATCAGCCTGGAATCTTGCCACAAGACCAACAGCTTGCATTATATCCGGTCTAGTTTGAGTGAGATACAACAATCCACCAATCATTGATCTATACTTTGTCTGATCTGCCTTTAGAGAATCATCATCTTTGCTTAACTTACATCCGGTTGCCATAGGAGTGTTCATAGGCTTTGAGTCTTCCATACCAAATTTCTTTAACAATTCTTTCGCATATTTGGTCTGAGAAATGAAGATCCCTTCTTTTGTTTGAGTAATTTGCAGACCCAAGAAGAAATTCATTTCACCAAGCATAGACATTTCAAACTCACTTTTCATCTGATTTGCAAAAGTTTTACACATACTATCTCTTCCTCCAAAAATGATATCATCCACAAACACTTCAACAATCAGAATGTTCTCATGATCAATTTTGAAATATAAGTTGCTGTCAGCAGTACCTTTGTTGAATCCAATCTGCACAAGATGCTTATCCAACCTTTCATACAATGCTCTTGGGGCTTGCTTCAATCCATACAAAGCTTTCTTCAACTTGCAAACCATATCATTATTATCAGACAATTGAAATCCATCCAGTTGTTCAATGTAGACTTCTTCTTCCAGATCACCATTTAGGAAGGCAGACTTGACATCCATCTGATATACCTTGAAGTCTTTGAAGGCAGCAAATGCAAGAAGTAATCTGACTGCTTCAATTCTTGCTACCGGAGCAAAAGTCTCTTCAAAGTCAATTCCTTCTATTTGAGAGTAGCCTTTGCAGACCAATCTAGCTTTGTTTCTGATTACTTCACCAGCTTCATTTAGTTTGTTCCGGAAGACCCACTTGGTTCCAATTACATTCCTGTCTCTAGGTCTGGGAACAAGATCCCAAGTATGATTTTTCTCAATTTGCATCAGTTCATCTTCCATTGCTTTGGTCCAGTTTTCATCATTGCAGGCTTCATTTATTGTTTTAGGTTCAATCTTTGAAATCAAACAACATTCATTCTGATCTTGAGCAATATTCCTTCTAGTTTGTACACCTTTGCTTCTGTCACCTAAGATCTGATCTTCAGAGTGATTCAGTCTTACATACCTAGGAATTTTGGGAGTATCCAGCACTGCTGTTTCTTGATCAGCCTCATTCAAATCTAACTCTTCTTCCTGATTTACCGGATCAGGCTGACTCTGTCTCACCGGAGAGGATTGAGGTCCTTGAACACTGTCTTGGTCATCTTCATCAAACTCATAAAATCTTGAAGGCTTCTCAATTCCTTCATCAACCTTCACATTGGTGCTTTCTATCATCTTCCTCAATCTCTTATTGTAACACCGGTATGCTTTGCTTTGAGTGGAGTAGCCCAAGAAAATTCCTTCATCACTTCTAGCATCAAACTTTCCTAGATCTTCATCTCTTTTAATATAACACTTGCTACCAAATACTCTGAAATATTTCACAGTAGGAGTGATGCCAAACCAGAGTTCATAGGGGGTCTTACCGGTGTTGTTTCTGATTTGAACTCGATTGAGAGTGTAGACTGCAGTGCTGATAGCTTCTTTCCAAAACATTTGAGGAACATTTGCTTCCAACATCATTGTCCTAGCAGCTTCCTGGATGGTCCGGTTCTTTCTCTCAACTACTCCATTCTGCTGTGGAGTCTTAGGAGCAGACAACTGTCTCCTTATACCCTGTTTCTCACAAAAGTCAATGAATTCACCAGATGTAAATTCTCCACCTCTATCAGACCTTAGACACTTTAGTTTCAATCCGGTTTGATTCTCCACCATAGCTTTGAAGATTTTGAACTTCTCAAAAGCTTCTGATTTTTCTTTTAGAAAGGTGACCCACATCATCCGGGAATGATCATCAATTAATAACATGAAATATCTATCACCTTGCAGACTCTTGATTCTTGTCGGACCACATAGATCAGTATGTACTAATTCCAATAATCCGGTAGAAGACTGATCTTTGCTTTTAAAAGAGACTCTGCTTTGTTTGCCTAACTGACATTCTTTACACACACTATTTGTAGGTTTTATCAATTTTGGAAGATCTCTCACAGCCTGAGTATTGCTTATTTTGATAATGTTATCAAAATTTACATGACACATTCTTCTATGCCATAACCAACTCTGATCAATTTGAACAAATAAACAACTTTTATTTGAACCAACCAGATGAAAGATGTTACCTCTTGTCTGAGTACCGGATGCAATTTCAGTTCCGGAGCTTGTAAAGATTCTGCATTTTCCATTCTTGAACCGGAGATCATAGCCTTTGTCCACTAACTGACCAACACTGAGAAGATTGTGCTTCAATCCTTCAACATACAGTACATTTCCTGTTTTGCTCTTACCATCAAAGGAAATAGTTCCCCTACCTCTGATTCTGCCAGCAGAATTGTCACCAAACTTTACCATTCCTCCTTCATATCTTTCCAAGTCTAAGAACTTATTCTTGTCACCAGTCATATGGTGAGAACATCCACTGTCAATAACCCAATCATCCTTTTCTTCCACTTGAGCAGCCAAGGCTTTTTCAACAACTTTGTGATTGACAGATTCGGAGAGCAAGGAATCTTCTTCCTTGATGGCTATAAACACCCACTCATTTCCGGATTTGCCTCCTGGTTCTGATTCATCATCTGTTACTCCTTCATTGTCATCTTCTTCATGAACATAATAGCAATTCTTTTGAAACCTTTGTCTGTGAGTATTAGATCTTGCAGATCTCTCCGGACATCTTGAGGCAAAATGACCAATCTTATTGCAGTTGAAACACTTAAAGGGTAGTTTTCCTTCATACTTACCGGATCCTCTTGGCAGTCTTTTTGCAATGAGGGCTTCAAGTTGAGCTGTTTCTGCTTCTTCTTCTTCCATGTCTCTTCTTGCTTGATCATACCATGACATTTTCCTTGATGAGTTTTCACCCGGATCAATTCTCTGTTTGCCTTTCACATAGGCACTGGCTTTGAAAGCAGATTCAGTCTTGGGAGGATCATCTCCAAACTCGGTCATTTCAAATGCAGCTAGTTTGCCAGCCAGTTGTTCTCTTGTGACAGTTGTGTGGGCTCTGAATTCATCAATGGCAGCAACTTTGATTTTGTAGGCAGCAGGAAGGGATCTTAGGATTTTGCAGACAATCTCATTTTCATCTAAAGTTCCACCAGCATTTCTGATTCCACATACCAGCTCATTTACTCTTGGCATAAAGGTAGTGATGTTTTCATCATCTCTCATTTTCAATCTTTCAAATTTCCCTTTCAGACTTTGCAATCTTGCACTTTTGACAAACTCATCTCCTTCATACAGAAGTTCCAGTTTAGTTAGGATCTCATATGCAGTGGGTAGGTCAATGACATTCGAGAGATCTGAGTCATTCAATGCGCTTAGAAGAGCTTCCTTGGTCCGCAGATTGTTTTCAGCTTCTGTGATTTCATTCAGAGTAGTCGGACCACCTTGTGGAGGTACATATGGTTTTGAAATCATACCCAGGTATGCTTTTCCCATGCATTCCAAGTGACACTTCATGCGACCTTTCCAGAGAGTGAAGTTGGTTCCATCGAACTTCGGACTATCCTTCTTGTATGACGACATCCTGGATCTCCTCAAGTGGTTAAGCTCTTGTCAGAGGAACTTGGCTCTGATACCAATTGTTGGATCTAGGGCATACAACTGAGAGGGGGGGGGTGAATCAGTTGTATAAAACTTCTTCTCATTCAAACACTTAACTCACTGTTGTTAGTTAGCAGCATATCAAATAATCATCTATGGAAGCATAATACATAAACACAAGAGCAGATAAGCATCAACACATTGAACACCAAGATTTTGACGTGGAAAACCCGGTTAAGGGAAAAACCACGGGGTGATTAACCCAAGAATTATTCTCTGTTAGAAGAATAAGGAAAAATAAATGGCACATGCCAATAAGGGCTCACTGCCCGAGCACACTGCTCACAAAGAGGCCCACTGCCTACAAGGAGACACACTGTCTACAAAGTGATGAAAATCACAGTCTTGAACTGGAGAATGACATCTCTACCATGTCCGGATCAGTTCCAATTAAGCCCAACAATCTCTGCTCTGCCTTTCGCACGTTTCTTCGCTATATCATGCTCATCTTCACACCACACACTGAAATGAATTCACAAATCATTATTTATACAAGACATCGACTTAGGAACAAGCATCTAAGTCGGCAAACAACCATAGGAGTATCCGCAAGATGAATAACACATCCGGTCGGCCATCACAAGAACATTCGCAAGATGAACAACTCATCCGGTCGGCTAAACAGAGCAATAACTTCATCCGGAAGAATAACTTCAATTCCGGGCTCTACCATCAATGCGGACCAACAACACAACCTAAACATGATCCAAGAACCTTCACAAGCCTGTCTGAATGTCCGGATACATCCGCACTTCCTCTGCTTACTGGGATCTCTTGTCTTCCTCATCCGGAACTTCAAGAACACAGTCTGTCGCCACTGTCATAATGCAAGAGGTACTTCCGGACCTCCAAATCACACACAAATCAGGATGACACATCACAAGGACATCTCAAACACTCCTTCCAATCCGCAGATTATGATAATACAATTCCGGACCTCACCGGACCTTTTTGTGATCCTCTGTCACCTCCGGATACTTGCCGGACCCGGTTCTATACCGGCAGCCACAACTCCTTCCGATCTTCATGCGGACCTCTGAAATCTTAACTGTAACATCTCAAGACTCATATCTACTAACCCTTTAATCCGTATCCTCCGGTTCTCAACCTATACAGTACATTTACCTTCTTCTCATCACTGTTCTTCACTGTTCCTGACTGAGGCTAATTTTCTTAATATCCTCAGCACAAAGCTCATCAAATCCTTCTTGTCAATGCAGTATGAGTATGTTGACATCAATGACAACACTGGCTCACCTCATACTTGCAACAAAGCATTGATTGAGCATTAATAAATAATAATAAATAAATAAAATACTTACTTTTAATTAATAAATAAAAATATTTGGCTCACATAAAACCTACTCAATTTTAAAATTATATTAAAATATAACATATATTAAAAAATAAAAAATTTATCAAATTATTTTTTAATTAAAAATAAGTTATATTATTTATGGTTTTATTGTGTAATGATAAGTAGTTAAAATTTAAGTATTCTAAGTGTTGTGCTCAATTTTCTTAAACTAGCATACCTATATTTAAAAAATATATCTAAAGTACGTCGAGAGATATCCTTCTTGAGGCACCTATTTCCACCTATGTGTAGTAAATTGATTGAAAAAATAGGCACCTCGAGAAGGATATCTCTTAGCGTACTTTAGATATATTTTCTAAATATAGGTATGCTAGTAGCATCTGAAGCCGCAAGCCTAATTCTAACTATATTGTATAATTATAAGAATTATTATAATTAATTATATTATAGAATAGATATATTATATAATAATTATAGAATATAATATTTATAATAATTATTATTATAATATATAATAATTAAACTTATATATTATATTATATATTATATTGAGTATTAGAGTTAAGGAATAGGGTTAGGGTTAAAATTACCATGCCTATATTTTAACCCTAACCCTAATTTTAACCCTAAGCTTGATCCTAATTGAAACCCTAACCCTAACCTTAATACTAAACATAACCTTAATTATAACTCTAATTCTAACTATGTTAGGGTAAAATGTAGATTAATCAAATGAACAATATCAAACCCAAACATCAACAGAATAATGAAAACAAGAAAGATAGAAGGAAATGAAGCAAATGAATAACAATGAAAACCTTCCCTTTTTCAAAGCTTTTGTTGTTCGCCTATTACAACCGTCCTTTGCTGATGAAGTAGGCCCTCAGTGAGTGCACTCTTTTAGCTGCGTTGTAGGATGTCGATAGTAAATGGCTACATTGATAGATATTGCTATGAAGTAGAGCTTCAAAGCAAAAGGGTGATCTCAAGCAAATAGTATTGGGGTGCCAAAGACATGCGGGTAGAATTCTTCAGAGTAACAATACAAATAACCTAGATGAATAGAATGGAGGGACGAAGCTTCTTTTATAGACTTGGAAGAATGAGGATCAACGGTTGAGAGAAGATATGAAGATCAATGGCTAGGAATAAAAGTGAATCTTTTTCACAGTGGATTATGATAATTGAATTAAATATTCAATTGGTGAAGGGGAGTGGGGAACATTGAATTAAATATTCAATAGTAGAGGATAGTGGATTATGACAATTGAATTAAATATTCAATTGGTGAAGGGGAGTGGGGAACATTGAATTAAATATTCAATAGTGGAGGATAGTGGATTATGACAATTGAATTAAATATTCAATTAGTGAAGGGGAGTGAGGAACATTGAATTAAATATTCAATTTGTGAAGGCTAGTGGGGAACATTGAATTAAATATTTAATTTGGTGGAGGATAATTGATTTTAAGATTTATTTTGGAAAATGGAGGATATTAGCTAATTAAATATTAAGAATATTTAATTATATGTGCAACATGGTGAGGTGGAAGAGATGAGGTGGAAATATGAGGTGGATTGATGAAGTGGATTTTGGATAGAGGAATTTTTTATTTGAGACATTAGAAGAATTTAGGGATTTTAATTAAATAAAATGATTTTATTTAATTGTGGGATAGTGAATTGATTAAATAAATTTAGAATATTTATTTAATTGATAGAAGAATGGAATAAATATTTAGAATATTTATTTATGATGAATCGTGTCATTTTTAGGCGTATACATTTTGCCCCTCTTTGATGCAATGTTGTTTACAGCGTTGTTTCAAAGAAATCGATAGTCTGACAATGATACATGCCCCAGTTTGCCAGTGGTACAAGTTGAATGACGATAGGATGCCCCCTCGGGAGGTTGGACGGGGAAAGGGCAACAGATTTTGAGACGGACAATCTCACGAGGACGAAGAGGTTAGGTTAGGTTGGAGGAAAAGGGAAGCATTTCAGGGAAACGGGAAGAAAACTAGAGGGAAAACGGGTGAGGGAAGTAGTCACAGTCATCACCTAGCCAGAATTAGGGTTGGGAGGCTATAAATAGGAGCTGGGTCCACAAGATTATTCATTTGTACACTTGTTTGATCTGGATTGGAGATAGAGAGCTTAGAGCAAACTAGGAGCAGTATGGCCGCCAGAGCAACTGATATTCCACGCGAGGAGCATCGATTCGAGCGAGTCTGTCGATTCAGGCGGCCAGCAGAGGCAGGACCCCCGGTATGTGCTTCAAAAAAATTTTCCTAGAGTTGCATTAGGGTGTCATAAATACTAGTAGAAAATAGGTCAAACAGATGCGTCATACTGCAGAACAGCGCATATGTAGCGCGAAACGGTGCATCTGTAGTTTCATAGTGCATATGTCCAATTTGGCGGTGCATATGTTAAAACTACACATTTGTACATTTTGGCGGTGCTTTTGTGGTTAGGTGGCGCATCTGTTGAATCTAGCGGTACATACGTTGATCTTGTGCATATGTGCAATGTAATGGCGCATACGTTATTTGGCGACGCATATGCCTATTGTAGCGGTGCATATACCAGAAGCGGCGCATTTGGAAAGAAACAGCTCTTTTACCACCTGTAGTGGCACATTTGCTTTAGAGAGAAATTACTTAGCCAAATTGATTCAATTATTGTCCTGTTTGATGCAGAAATTGATGAGCTATCTCCGAGATTGCAGGAATCTAGTCAAGAGATGTAGTGTGTTGTTTTGATCAATTTGAAATGCTAAGTTTAGTTGATATAGTTCAGTAGATATGTTGAGTATAGTATATGCGGCTTTAGATTGATGCCTTGCTTTGCATGATTGCAGGAGGGAGAGACATTGTAGTCTAGGGAGATGTTCCCTATGCCCTTATTGTAGAGATATATGCTTACAGAGATCGACAGAGAGGCACTTGGTGCCATGGGTCTGGACTACGTTTGCTTCATGCCTGAGGTGCGGGCAAACCGCGGATTGTTGACAGCGGCCGTGGAGAGATTCCACAACGAGGATGGGACCTTCCACTTTCTGACTGGCGAGATGACTGTGACTCTAGAGGATGTATACAGGATACTGCACTTACCCATTGTTGGTGAGTTGGTGGAGTATGACGTGCAGCGAGATACGGGACTCGCTGAGTGCAGGCGAGTGTTCGACAACCCTGAGTTGGAGGGACAGGTCATCCTGTGGCATGATATACATGACTGTTATGACTACTTCCCGGGGATCGTGGTTGGATTGATCGGAGGCGTTGTATGCCCCAACAGGAGATCACACAGGTTCCCCATTGGATGGGGCGGGATCATGGAGCGGATGCTGACTGAGGGCACCCAATATGCATGGGGAGTTTGTGTACTAGCCCACCTGTACCATGACATGCACCAAGTGGCATATCACCGCAGCACGAGTCTGTCAGCTGGTGTGCTACTGCTACAGTTTTGGCTATGGGAGCACATAGCGGTGACGAGGCCGATATGTGTATTTGCGAGGCAGCGAGGAGAGCCATACAGTTATGGCTATGTAGGAGTGATTTCCCAGCACAGGCTGGGGAAGTTGGAGTACTAGAGGCATACATTGGATGGTGTAGATGTGGTCGTCTGGTGATCATATATGGATTGCAAGCCCTGGCATATACTGGAGAGATAGATGGTGGGTCGAGTGTTGAGACAGTTTGGCAGGCGACAGGGTATGCCACAGGGACAGGCATTGTTTGCGTGGACACATGCAGAGAGGGTCCGATGGGGGCCGATGGCTTCGTATGAGGAGGCCCTGGCAGAGTTCCGGTAGACTCCCTACGTGGCATGGGATATGAGGACAAAGATAGCTGACGTCGGGGTGACACAGGACTATGAGGATTGGCTGACAGCACATCCATTCCCGAGGTACTCAAGACCTGGTATGCTGGTGCCTCGTATTGACGAGGCGGATTCAGAGGAGGAGGGACATGTTAGCCTAGGTCTGAGGGGAGGTAGAGGAGGATGGGGTCGAGGAGGTGGAGGGAGACCGAGACGGTAGAGGAGGGTAGCTTAGGCTGAGCAAGCAATGCCAGTACAGGCTGTACAGCAGCAGATACCGCAGCAGGCACAGATGCCGCCACCCCAGTAGGTACCACAGCAGCAGGTGCCCCAGCCACAGGGGCCAGGACAGGAAGAGGTAGCACAGGGGTCAGTGTAGGTAGAGGTGCATGAGAGGGCCATAGCCAGCCTGAGGGGACAGGTGTGGGAGCTGCAGGCACAGCTTAGGAGGGCCGACAACTGGCGAGAGATAGATGCAGCAGTGATCGCTGGTCTAACCCATGAGAGAGACATGGCAGATGCACGGGTACACTTATCCGTGTAGAGCGGGACACGGCTGTGGCCGCCATGGGGACAGATGTAGCCAGCTCCTTTTTGGTTGGGCAGGTGCAGCAGACATAGGCACAGGTAGGCCAATTGTAGACACAGTTGGCACAGGTGCAGGTAGAGCTTGCCAGAACACAGTCACAAGCACAGTACTACCGGGGCTTATACCATGGGGCAGTGTCAGCAAGTCAGAGGGCTGCGAGTTTCAGGAGTCAATCTGGGGCTACTCATAGAGCAGGTCCATCACAGTCAGGGGCTTCCGTGATGGGTCCTCAGCAGTCAGGAGCTGGCAGTGGTGGTTCACAGCAGTAGGGATAGACTTGCACCAGATTTTGTACTTTCTGGGACATGTATCACCATCCTTTTGGATGTATATTGTATATGACATTTTGATTCGGAGAGAGAGATGACGATATTGTATACTTGGATGTCTTTTTATGATTGTATATACAATGATGTAGCCTTATGGTCTATTGCATATGTTATGAGATGATGGTTTACTTCTATTGTATGATGTGATGCATGTGTAGACTTAGAAGTTCTATCTGATGTTATATGAGATGCTTTTGATATGATGTTATGTGATGTCTATATGACCTAATGTTTCGAACGTATGTAAATGCAACATGATTTCTATATGATGATGCGACCTTTGTATATGATGCTATGTGATGTCTATATATCTAATGTTTCGAATGTATGCAAATGCAACATGAGTTCTATGTGATGATGCAGCTTTGTATATGATGCACTTAGCTATGTTTTGATTGCTTTGTTTTATGAGGCGATATGATGATGATGTATGGATGATGGAATGCATTGTGTTATGTATGCAATTGATTTAATCATGTTCATGACTAACTCATAATGTGATATGATATGCACCTATATGTTCTATATTTTTGTGGTGTCCAAATGTACTCCATCGACACAAGAATGACAGGATGATAGATTAGGACTGGATGTAGAAAGACTGAGAGACTTCATTTGAGATTGTTACTCTGCATAGTTTGGGTGTTGTTGGTTGTAAGGATATGGATGCATGGATGTGTATATGGATATAGGATGGATGTTTTGCTTTTAGAGTGCTTTATTTCATCATTGGGCAATTTATTTTTTGGTACTTTTTCTGAAATGTTGTAAGTGAATACAAGCATCTAGGTATAATTGAACCGAGATGACCTGAGTACTGCTTACATGGGTTTTGCTTTAGCAAGCCAATACAAGCATCTAGTCAAAATTGAATCTAGATGACCTGAGTACTTCTTGCATTTCAACAAATAAGGATTGCCCCCGTTCATGTTAGACCTTTGATGTCCTCGATGATCTTTTGCCGATCATGTCCTTAGACAAGGTGTTACATTACTAAAGCGTAATCCACAGATAGCAACCAAAGAAAATGATCATGCCTTCATCATAGCATCTCTAGCTTTTGGCATCCTTGAGTAGCATAGGAGGACATGATAACAAAAATCAAGACTCTGTAACTTAACCATGATTTCAATCCACAAAACATTCTTGCATTTAGATGTGTTCATTTCCTATTGTAATTTGAGTAAAATCATTTAGAAGGCCTTGGGTACTTTGCCTTGCATTTGAATAGGTTAAGCTGCGTAAAGTCAGGGTTCTTGCTTGGAGCTTGGGTTCTGCTTGCACCTGTTTGCTTGGTGAGAAGAGATTCTTGCAATCTTTATTGGTGAGATGGACCCTAAGGGACTGACCTAGTGCCTCGGGGGTGCATTGCTAAATGGCCATGCCTACATGATGACGCAGAGGCAATGTAGTTCAGGGTAAACCCTAACGGACCTAAGACCTAGGCGAGAGAGAGTGGCGATGGACTCAGCTAGATAGAATGACAAGATATGGAATGGATGGGACAATGGAAAGCCTCGAGGGCGCATTGGGACAATGGCCTTGCCTACGTGACGACGCAGAGGCAACGTAGTTCATGGACCCAGACCATGGAAACGGACGAGAGACACCATGCTAGGCTCACACTGAAGAGACGGTATGGAACAAAACCTTTGTTGACAAGGCCACAAAGAGGGAGAGTTATCAAGCCATGATAGGTAACTGCCAGGTGTTTATTATGGGATAGATATGGGTCGAATGAGATGTGAGTGAAGAAAGACTGGACTCAAAGTGAATGGATTCTCAGAGATGGAGAAGGTGGTTTATCACAAGTAACACCTATTTACCAGGTTTTCATCACTTGTTTTTATTTGCACAAGAAGCTAGAAAGTAAACATGACGCATGTTTGCCAGGTTTTCATCATTATACCTATCCAAGGCACCTGTTTGCCAGGTTTTCACCAAAGGACGATTCTTTTGTACTTTTCTAATTTTTTGACTTTTTTTGCTTTTGTTCCCTTTTTTATTTTTTTTGTATTTTTCTAATTTTTTTTGACTTTTTTTTTTGTATTTTTGTGCCCCCCTTGCACTGGGATTCTCCTAGGTATAAAACCGGTGAAGGTGCATGCTGTTGATTGGATCATCGAACAACTCACCCTCTAATGTGGCCAATTGATATGCCTCTGATCCATAAGCAGCTACAATCACATAGGGCCCAAGCCAGTTAGGCTCGAACTTGCCTTTCTTTTCTCTGTCTTGTTGATTGCGAGGATTCTCTTTGAGAACGAAGTCCCCAACCTTAAAGCATCTTGGGCGAACCTTGTGGTTATAGCTTCTTGACATCATCTGTTGATAAGCTTTGAGATGATCGAAGGCTTTCTGTCACCTTTCCTCCAGTAGCTCTAGTTCTTGTAACCTGGAGACCCTGTATTCTTCGTCTGATATAAGACCTTTCAACGACACCCTGAGAGAGGGTAGTTTGACCTCAATGGGAAGGATGGCTTTTGAACCATAGACAAGGGCATAGGGTGTAGCACCTGTGGGAGTGCGTACACTGGTTCTGTAGGCCCACAGAGCGGGATTGAGTTGGACATGCCAATCACGGCTAGCATCATTGATAGTTTTCTTTAAGATTTTCAAAATGGTTTTATTCGATGCCTCAGCTTGCCCATTACCTTGGGGGTAGTATGGAGAGGAGAAACGATGTTGGATTTTGAAACACTCAAAGAGTTCCTAGACATCCTAATTTTTGAACGGTCTTTCGTTATCCGTTATGATGGATGAAGGAATGCCATATCTGCAGATAATGTAATTCAGAATGAAAGAGGAAATTTGTTTTCCTATGACGGTGGTTAGGGGAACGGCCTCAATCCACTTTGTGAAATACTCAGTGGTGATTATGATGAATTTGTGGCCGTTGGAAGAGAGTGGATGAATCTTTCCCATGAGGTCAAGTCCCCACTGGCAAAAGGGCCAGGGTGTCGTTAAAGGTCTCAACTCTTGAGTAGGTGCATGAATCAGGTTCCCGTGTATTTGACATTGTTTGCACTTTTTGACGAATTGATATGAATCCATTTCCATGTTTGGCCAGTAATAACCCAAACGCATGAGTTTCTTGGCTAAGGAAGGACTACTGGAGTGTGTTCCGCAGATCCCTTCATGTACATATTTCAAGGCAGTTGTGGATTCTTCTTGTTCTAAACAACGGAGCAAAGTACCATCCAAACCACGTCGATAAAGGGTACCAACTATGATGGTGTAGCGAGAGGTTTGTCATATGAAAGTTCTCTTTTGGTTGGAAGAGAGGTCAGGTGGGAGAACATTGTCCTTGAGGTAAGTGTAAGTCTTACCATACCAAGGTGAATCAGATCCAACTAGAAGGTAGATGGAATGGGTCTCAAGGAGATCATATGCTGGTTGCCAGATAGTTTCTACTAAGAACTCATACCGTGACTCATTTTCAGGTATTTCTAGAAGAGAGGCTATGGTAGCCATTGCATCTGCCGCCTTATTCTCAATCCTAGGTATTTGTTCGAAGGAGATGGTCCCAAAGTGCTCTTTGAAGTCATCGACCATCCGTTTGTAGGGGATAAGCTTCTCATCTTTGGTTTGATACTCATCATTGACCTGATTAATTATAAGCTAAGAATCACCGTAGACATGCAGTTCTTGGATTTTCCACTCAGTTGCCATCTTGAGACCAATTACCAAGGCTTCATACTCCGCTATGTTATTGGTGCATGGAAATAACAAATGGTAAGACTTTGGAATTGTGTCTCCTTGAGGAGTTATAAAGAGGATGTCGGCCCCTAATCCATGGTTTGTGTAAGACCTGTCGAAGTAGAGTTTCCAAGAAGATGTTGATATGGTGAATAAGGACTCATCAGGAAACTCAAACTGCATGGGCTTGCTATCTTGTAATGGTGCATCTGCTAGTTGGTCAGCTATGATTTGTCCCTTGATGGCTTTTCTGTCCACATATTCAATGTCATACTCACTGAGAAGCATTACCCACTTTGCTAGGTGACCTGTGAGAGCTGCTTTGCTGAGGAGATACTTGAGCGGGTCAATTTTTGCAATGAGTTTTACTAGATGTGCAAGCATGTAATGTCAGAGTTTTTGTGAAGCAAAAACTACCGCGAGACATGATCTTCCTACTTGTGAGTATTGCAATTCGTAGCCCACTAAGGTTTGACTAATGTAGTATACAGCTCTTTCCTTGTTCTCGTAATCTTGCTGCGCTAGAAGAGCTCCAAGAGCAGTAGGTGTAGCAGATATGTAGAGAATTAGAGGTTTTCCTTGGATTGGAGGCATGAGAATGGGTGGATTCATAAGGTACTCCTTTAGCTTGTTGAATGCCTCGTCACACCGCTTATCCCACCTAAATGGAATGTTCTTATGCAGGAGATGGTTGAAAGGTTGGCACTTATCTGCCAGCTGTGATATGAATCTGCGGATGGCCTACAGCTTGCCCTGTAGTGATCTCAACTGAGTTAGAGTCTTGGGTGGTGGCATGTCCATTATAGCTTTGACCTTGGTAGGGTCTACCTCTATTCTGTTTGCCGACACGATGAAGCCTAGCAGCTTGCCTGAAGTTACCCCAAACACACATTTCTTTGGGTTCAGTTTGACTTGGAATTGGTCCAATCTTTGAAAGACTTTTTCTAGCACATCCAGGTGTGAGTCTCTTGTGAGAGACTTTGCTAGGATATCATCAACATAGTCCTCCATGGCTACATGCATCATGTCATGAAATATAGTTGTCATAGCTCGCTGATAGGTAGCACCTGCATTTTTCAGCCCAAATGACATGGCATTCCAGCAAAAGGTACCCCATGGGCAAGTGAAAGCTATCTTGTGTTGGTCCTCTGGTGCTATTTTGATTTGATTATACCCTGAGAACCCATCCATGAGTGATAGCATTGTATATCCTGCAGTTAGGTCGACTATGATATTGATGTTTGGCAATGGAAAATCATCCTTACGACATGCTTTGTTTAAGTCTCAAAAATCATTGCATAGTCGAACCCGGCCATCTAGTTTAGACACTGGCACAATGTTGGATATCCATTCTGGGTAATCTATGGCTTTGATGAACCCCACATCTAGCAATTTCTTGAGTTCTTCTTTGACCAAAAGTGCTATGTGAGGATGCATTTTTCTCAACTTCTGTTTTACTGGTTTTACTCCTGGATCCAATGGCAGATGATGTAGAATTAAGTTTGGGTCTAGACCTGGCATGTCTGCATACAACCAAGCAAAGCTGCCTCTCTTCTTCTTAAAGAACGGTACAAACCTAGTTTTCTCTGGTGGTGTAAGAGATTTGGCAAAGTGGATAATCTTGGGTTGTTTTTCTATTCCAATATTCACTGGCTCTATTAGTTCCACAACAATCTGTGACCTTTCCTGGTACATATCACCAGGGAGAGTGTCAAGCATTCCATCGTCAAGTGCCACAGTTGGGTTTTCACCTTCGGATGCATCCTTTATTTTTACTGTTTTGTGATCTGACACTGCCATAAGGCAGTTTTCACCGTCAGATCCATTTTTGATCTTGATATTTTTGCGACTGGAAGGCTTGGCACCCTCCCTGAAGTAAGCCATAGTATTCAGTTCAATAGCAAAACTAGCTTTATGATCTCCCTTGGGTAAGTGGTCCCTAAGTTCCATATAATCAATGTAAGCATCGTCGTTTTGGAACATATCTAATTGGGGAGTTCCTTGCAGAGTCCAGTCAATAAGCTCAAGGTGCAAGAGGGGAAGGGAGTCAGATGATAGACCTGATTCATTAATGGTGTGGATGGAAATGTTAGACGCATTGGCGGGGGTAGCGTTCAGGGTGGTACTTTCCTCCAAGTTGTTTATTGCAATGGAATTTAAACTTTCCTCGAAAGCCATAATCTCAGGGATGGGCAAATCAGACTCCAGTGGTCTGTTCCATTGCATTTGTCCCTCACGGTAGGGGCTAAGAGTTTGGATGGTGTTGACCTCTTTGTCATCGTAGGAGTACTCTATTAGCTCGTCCCATTCATACTCATTTGAATCTGTGTCACTGTCTACTTGGAGTGTTTGGATTGTTTCTACAAGACAGGGATTTTCTTTGGTTTTGCCTTTGCCTTTGTATCCTAGGCCACTTGTGTTTCTAGCCGATGAGGATGAAGAAGGTTGAATAGGTTCAATGATTCCTTCTTTTCTGAGACCGATGGGGCCTTGTCCTTCATATCCCGTCCTGTGCAGAATAGTCTCACCTCGCCCATAGAGTTCTGTTGGGAGTCTAGGCGGATCTTGGGGTGTGTTTTCTTCTTCAGCATAAAGCCATTGCAAGAGATCTCGCTCCTCTATTTCATCAGATAAGGTCCCCCATTTTACAAAGGGAGTTGTGGGAGCTACAGGAAGAGCAGATGGCTTTGGAAAATGTCTGGGTTGGCCAAAAGATCTAGGAGACAAAGGTAGCTTGGAAAGATTGAGACTGTGCTCAATTGAGTATTCTCCCACCCCAGTTTCTTTTATGGTAATCTTTTGCTCTTTTGGTTTTGAGGAGGAAGCTTCAGCGGTATGGTCTTGTTGCGGGGTAGGGGACATGTATGCTCTGTTGTTGGGTATGACACATTCAGATTTTGCACGGAAAGAATTGCAGTTTTGGTAGGGGTCAGGGTCGCCTTGAATGGTGACTTGCTTGCCATTGTGCAGGAACTTAATGCATTGATGATAGGTTGAGGGGATAGCCTTCATGGCGTGAATCCATGGTCTCCCTAGTAGGATATTATAAGCGAGCTCCCGATCAAGGACTTAACACACCACATCTTTTATTACTGGTCCCACTTGAATGGGTAGGATAATTGTTCCCTTTATGGTTCTTTCTTCCTCGTCATATGCTTTGATGGTAATTTTCCTCCTTGGATCAACTACCTGTTCGGAGAACCCTAGTGCAAGGACTAGCTTTAATGTGCAAATATTTAAACCAGCACCCCCATCAATGAGAACCCTCTTGATGTGGTGCTTGTGTATGAATGCAACAATGTGTAGGGGGTGTTATGAGGTTAGGATACAGAGAGGTCATCTTGCTCAGTAAATGATATGGAGTTGGAGGATGTCAGATTGCCTACCATGGTCTAGAACTTTTCTTGGGCCAGATTAGTGGGGACAGTGGTTTCCACTAAGGCTTTCTCAAGAATCTCCTTATGAGAAGGAGATAGACACAATAGCTCCAATATAGAAATGTGAACCGGAGTTTTCTGTAACTGGTCGATGACATTGTACTGACAGAAATTGGATGGAGACAGTGACAACCTTGGAGGGGTGGTATTGAGCGTGACTTTACCACTGCGGGTAATTATGCTACAACCAGTTATGTTGGGTCCTGGTTGTTGGTTGGGTGAGATGACATTGACTTGTGGTATTTGCTCAGAAATACAGTTTATGGTGTAGTCAAATGGCACACTTGCATAGTTGGCATTACTAGTCCCGCTGTTCTAATTTGGCCGGTTGCGATTATTGTTGTTGTCGTTACTGTTGTTGCCATTGTTATTGTAGCCATTGTTGTTGTTGTTGTTGTTGTTGTTATATGGCCTATTGTGGTTCAGAATTGGATCCCTGTAGGCCACATGAGATTCATTGGAGGTATGTTGTTGTGTCCCTCCCTGATTCTGATCTAGTATATCTTGTATGACATTTTTGAGGCGGATGCAGTTGTTAGTTGTACGCCCCCTTCCTCGATGATATTCACAATAGTCTGTGTCCTTCCAGTAGGGAGGTTTGACTATAGGCTCGTAATCACTTGTTGGCGGTAGAGAAATTTCGTTGTTAGCCAACAACTTCCTTAGTGCAGACTCTTGAGACTCACCCAATGGTGTGAATTTTCTCCTTGGATTTGAACTGAACCAAGGTCTGGGCTCCCTTGAGGGTGGCTTGTTGAGTGTACCATTGTTTGTTTCTCCCTTGAGAGTGAAAATGGGTTGTTGCTTGGGAGCTACCACCTTGGCATCTACTACCCCATCGTTGACCACATTCTTGTTCTTGGTCCAAAACTTTGATTTATCCGTTGTGTAATTGGAAGTAGGTGTGTCCTTGTATAGCTTGATAGTTCCTTTAGTGATCACAGCCTTTTCAATGAATAAACCCATTTCAATGACCTTTGTGAATGATGTAGGGCATTGTATCTGTATTTGATAGCTAAGATCAGTGTTTAGGTTGTGGACAAACATCTCCAATAGCTGCTTCTCAGGCATATCATAAGAACATTTACTAGCTAGTTGTCTCCATCATTGTAAGAAGGTGGCGAATGACTCACCACTCTTTTGTTTGGTGTTGCATAGATCTAGCATAGATACCTTGTGTTCGATGTTGTAAGAGAAGTGGATTATAAATTTATTGACAAGTTCATCAAAAATTCTGATTTCGGGTGGGAGACGCGAGAACCACTCCATAGCTTGACCACCTAAAGATCTTGGGAATAGTCTCATCAAGTAGGTCTCGTTGTGAGCTACTTCTAAACATGCTGTCTTGAATTCCCGGATATGATCTCTAGGGTCCCTCTTCCCTTTATATTTATCAAACTTTGGCACCTCGAACCTGTAGGGGAATGGTCTCATGTCCAGACTTTTGTCAAAAGGATAAGGAGCTATGTCTTCCAAGGAGTAGTTCTTGGTACTTGTACCCGTCTTAAGATCTGATATTTGTTGTGTGAGGTTCTCGATTTGTTTTCACATTTCTTCCATAGGAGCATTTTGATCCATGGGTTTCTTGCCTCTATTATTTGCATGTGGGACTGTGTCATTTGTATCCCTCTCATGATCATTGTCTACAGTTTCCATGATTGTATTTATATCAAAGTCTACGGGGAGTTTGATTCCAATGATGGAAATACTTATGAGGGTCTTCTTGGAGCACCTTCTCTATTAGGCATTGGAATTTTCTATCTTGGATGTGTGCTTCACATTCTTCATGAGAAATTTCTTCATCACCATCCTAAGGTGGAAAGATGCGATTGGACGAGCCGGCCATTTCTATTTGCTTTTTGTACTGGGATCAAGTAAAGACCATGCAAGGTGACGTGGGATGGAGTGGACTAGGATTAGAAATTATGGCAAGGTGCTGACTGAGACTGTTGTGAATGGGATACCTAGGGTAGGATTTGGACAAAGGATTTTCTCACTCAATGACTTCAAGTAAGATGGTTGACACACGACGGTAGCCACTAGTAGGGGTAGCCGGTACCTGTCTTACTATGTAGGGACTAGTCGTTTCAACAAGACTACTAGCAAAGGTACTGTGATCTACTAGGCTTACGTGAATTCACTAATGATACGAAAAAAAGGACCTATGTCGAACCAGTATGGAATAGATTGACTTACACTTTGACAGGAGGTGAATGGGTGATTGACGGGAGAGAGACACTTTGGGTGAAATGAATGAAGATTGACTGCAAGGTTGAATCTGATCTCAGAAAGTGAAGCTAGGCTGAAATGGGTGCTCCAAATAGGTAAAAATATTTTCTCAAAAATAATGCATGTGCTCACTGTCGTGTATGCGCAGAAACAAATGTGCAGCAGAAATGAACATATGCATCGTAAGTCGCAGTATATGCGCAGCACTGGTGAAATATAAATGCGCAGCAACAGTCTGTATATGTGCAGCAAGTCTACACATATGCACAGAAAGTCGATACAAATGCGCAGCAGAAATGGGTATATGCGTAGCTCTATTTTTTGGGCAAAATTTTGGATTTTGTTTTTTTGGGTATTTTTTTGGCTGGAAAAAGGCCTTCTTGATCTGATTTTATGAATTAACAACAAGAAAACACAACAAGCACAAAGAATATTTTATGGTTTTTCATTGTTTTTGTGGTTTTTTTTTACTCTATTTTGGACTAAACTGAACAAAAGCAAGCACAAAGATCCTAGGCTAGAAATGGATTATAAGGGATTTTGGCCACTAGAACAAGAGGTATTTAATGTGGGCAACTATTCAAGTGGTTACACATGCGGTGGCACTACTCTCTGTTGTGGAGTCTCCCAGCCTCAAAGAGTTGCGCCTGTGAGGGTTTTGGGGGAGGTTGGCCGTCAGTGTAACATAGCAACACTTGTTGCAGGAAGTTTTCACCTCAAGCACAATTTATTTTAAGTGGCTTGGTAGGGCTTGGCTTTAGCCTATTACCACTCAGGGTCGTTCCCACTTGGACAAGCGTGCATCCAAGGGCAGGCCCCTCTTAAAGGTTAAACAGATAGAATGACAAGTCTGGCACTCTGATCACCCAGTAAAGGGGAGAGCATAAGCCTATTGTCATTCGTCAAGCACAAAAGACACTGATTAATCCAACCTATTTAAAAGTAGAAAAACTAAATGGGCTAATCTACTCAAGCACAGAACTTTGAAGTGATTTTAGCAAGATAGCATTGGTTCAATTTTTTATCCCCAGAAAGCAATGGTGAGTTCAATTTTAATCCTCGTAGCACGAAATAGTTAACTTTGAAGTTTTGGTCCAACGAGCTAGCAGTAGTTCAATTTTAACCCAGAAATCAATGGTGAGTTTAGTTTTAATCATCGTAGCACGAAATAGTTAACTTTGAAGTTTTGGTCCAACGAGATAGCAGTAGTTCAATTTTAACCCCAAAATCAATGGTGAGTTCAGTTTTAATCCCAGATAGCAATAACTTGGAAAGTGTTGCAATGCAAGAAACAAATGATCCAGTTACTTCTTTCCTAATTAGAGCTAGGTGAGGATTTGAATGAACATCAGTTTTACTATCCCTTAGAAAATGAAGTGTGAACTATTTAGATGCAACTATATGGAACTAAACCTGAGCCTATCTTGCAAAACAGCTCCAGAGAACACCTGCAAAAAGGTTAGCGTTAGCAAATTTTCCTAGAAAAGCACTAAAACCATTACTTATTACATATGCACAGCTTCAGTGACTAAATGCGCAGAGACAGTCAACAGAAGCACAGCAAAGACAAATGCGCCGCAACAGTACGTAGAAGCGCAGCAAGAATACACAGAAGTGCAGAATGGACAAATGCGCAGTAACAGTACTCAAATGCACCGTGTAAATGAACAGATGCGTAGTAATTATGAATGCGTAGTAACAGTGGACATATGCGTAGAAATAATGAACGTATGCGTAATAATAACAAAAGCGCCGTAACAGTGAGCAAAAGCGCAAGAAAGCACAGATGCGCAGGAATAATGGAAGCACCGTAACAGTGGGTATATGCACCGTAGCAATGTTCAAATGCGTCAAAGTAGCCTATGCGTGACTGTGCGTGACCTGTACGGAACCTGCCTTCAAAAAACTCAGATTTTGGTGAGATAAAGGGGCAATGGGCCCCACGGTGGGTGCCAAAATGTGTTAGGGTAAAATGTAGATTAATCAAATGAACAATATCAAACCCAAACATCAACAGAATAATGAAAACAAGAAAGATAGAAGGAAATGAAGCAAATGAATAACAATGCAAACCTTCCCTATTTCAAAGCTTCTGTTGTTCGCCTATTACATCCGTCCTTTGCTGATGAAGTAGGCCCTCAGTGAGTGCACTCTTTTAGCTACATTGTAGGATGTCAATAGTAAATGGCTACATTGATAGATATTGCTATGAAGTAGAGCTTCAAAGCATAAGGGTGATCTCAAGCAAATAGTATTGGGGTGCCAAAAGCATGCGGGTAGAATTCTGCAGAGTAACAATACAAATAACCTGGATGAATAGAATGAAGGGATGAAGCTTCTTTTATAGACTTGGAAGAATGAGGATCAACGGTTGAGAGAAGATATGAAGATCAATGGCTAGGAATAAAAGTGAATCTTTTATTCACAGTGGATTATGACAATTGAATTAAATATTCAATTGGTGAAGGGGAGTGGGGAACATTGAATTAAATATTCAATAGTGGAAGACAGTGGATTATGACAATTGAATTAAATATTCAATTGGTGAAGGGGAGTGGGGAACATTAAATTAAATATTCAATTGGTGAAGGGGAGTTGGGAACATTGAATTAAATATTCAATTTGTGAAGGCTAGTGGGGAACATTGAATTAAATATTCAATTTGGTGGAGGATAATTGATTTTAAGATTTATTTTAGAAAATGGAGGATATTAGCTAATTAAATATTAAGAATATTTAATTATATGTGCAACATGGTGAGGTAGAAGAGATGAGGTGGAAAGATGAGGTGGATTGATGAAGTGGATTTTGGATAGAGGAATTTTTGATTTGAGACATTAGAAGAATTTAGGGATTTTAATTAAATAAAATGATTTTATTTAATTGTAGGATAGTGAATTGATTAAATAAATTTAGAATATTTATTTAATTGATAGAAGAATGGAATAAATATTTAGAATATTTATTTAGGATGAATCGTGTCATTTTTAGGCGTATACACTAACATTAACCCTAATTATAGTTGTAACCCTAATTCTAACCCTAACCCTAACCCCAACCCTATTTATAATCCTAATCTTAACTGTAATCCTAATTTTAACCCTAATCCTAATTTTAACCCTAACCCTAACCCCAACCCTATTTATAATCCTAATCCTAACCCTAATCCTAATTTTAACCCTAACCCTAACTCTAACCCTAAGCCTAACTATAACTCAAACCCTAATCTTAATACTAACCTTAACCCTAATTTTAACTCTAACCCTAATTGTAATTTGAACTCTAACCCTAACTATAACTCTAATGATTACTCCAATTCTAATAGTAACCCACCTTAATTCTAACCTAATTCTAATAGGAACCCTAATCCTTACTCTAACCCTAACACTAATTCTAATCATAACCTTGATTCTACCCTAATTATAACTCTAATTTTAAACCTAACCATAACCCTAATTCTAACCCTTACCTTCATCCTAATTGTAACTGTGATTTTAACCCTAACCCTAACTTGAATTCTAATCCTAAGTCTAGCCCTGAACCTAACCCTATCTGTAACCCAAATTCTAATTGTAATTCTAACCCTAATTCTAACTACAATTCCAACCTCAAATATAATTATAACCCTAACCCTTATTCTAACCCTAAACATAGCTCTAATTTTAACCCTAAGCCTGATCCTATTTGGAACCCTAACCCTAACCTTAATTGTAACTCTAATTCTATCATTAACTCTAATTATAGTCGTAACCCTAATTCTAACCCTAATAGTAACCCCAACCCTATTTATAATCCTAATCCTAACCCTAATCCTAATTTTAACCCTAACCCTAACCCTTATTCTAACCCTAAACATAGATATAAATTTAACCCTAACCCTAACCCTAACTCTAACCTTAAGCCTAACTATAACTCAAACCCTAACCCTAACCTTAATACTAACCTTAACCCTAATTGTAACTCTAACCCTAACTCTAATTCAAACTCTTACCCTAACTATAACTCTAATTCTTACTCCAATTATAATAGTAACCTACCTTAATTCTAACCTAATTCTAATACGAACCCTAATCCTAACTCTAACCCTAATGCTAATTCTAATCATAATCCTAATTCTACCCTAACTATAACTCTAATTTTAAATCTAACCATAACCCTAATTCTAACCCTTACCTTCATCCTAATTGTAACTGTGATTTTAACCCTAACCCTAACTTGAATTCTAACCCTAAGTCTAGCCCTGACCCTAACCCTACTTGTAACTCTAATGCTTACCCTAATTCTAACTCTAACCCTAACTTCAATTCTAACCTTAACCCTATCCATAATTCTAACACTAAACATAACCCTAATTCTAACCCTAACCCTAGAATTTCTATCGTAATTCTATATGTAATCATTATTCTAACTCTAATCATAAGCCTATATGCAACCCTAGTTCTAACCCTATTTTTAATTCTAACCAAAACATGATTCTAACCTAACCCTAACCCTAATTCCAACATTGGAGTTAGTGTTAGGTTTAGGATTAGAATTATGGTTAGGGTTAGGGTTGGGTCATTTCAAATGCATTCATTGGTGCAATATTAATTCCCAAATTTATATTAATAGATAAAACCATTTGGTATGGAGTAACTGTTTAAAGACATCATAAGACAAGCATATAATATGAAATATTCTAATGCATGTACATTGCCACCCTAGTACTTGTACACATAAGAATAGTATTTGTCCACATAAATCATTCATATCATGTTTGTTTGATTTAAGTTCATTCTAGAAATCAGTCATGTTTTGTTTGGATCTCTTAGCCTTGTTTTAGGATCTTACTTTTTAACCCCAAAATTACATTGTTTTGGTTCTAACTTTGCTTATTTAAAAGCCAAAATAATTCATATATTAAAATTTTTAGTAACTATTATAATAAGCTTGTAGTCTAAATATCTTCATAAATTGGGTGCATTTCTTTCCAATTAGTAATCTATTTTATATTGTGTAGTGTAAATTTTTCACAATATAATTGAATTGCAAATAACTTAGGCCACCATATCAAATTGTAAGATTTGAAGTGAGACATAAAACAAAATAATCCCATGCATGTTGTAGAAGGAGGCTCAAGAATCCATCTATGAGAAAATTACAAACAGGCAAGCATGCAAGTACATCTAGAGAAGGGAAGAGTGAAATCTCTTGAGTTTAATTTTATTGTCATTGAATGGGGCGGGTGCAAAAAGTTGGGGGGCCAAAAAGTGGCCAACTTTTTTTCAAAAAAATTTAAGCCATAATGCGAGCGCGTTATAACGTGCTTGCATTATGGTTTGGTGATGACGAGCCTAAGGCTTAGCAAAACCAAACCATAACGTGCTCGCGTTATAATGCGAGCACATTATGTTTAACTATATAAAAAAGAGCATTTATGCTCATTCATTCCTTTTGTTTTCTCTACACCTACGGCCTGCAAACCTTAAGGAGCGTGCTCACATTTTTTAAGACCAAATTCAACACCAAAATCTCGTTGATTCATCACCAAAATGCCGCCACGACGTCGAGGAGGCCAAAGGAGTGAGTTTTATTTATTTATTTGTGTGAATTTGTTTGTAAATAGGTAGGTTTATGTTGATTTTTTATGTAAATTTCCTTAATTGACAGGAAATGTTAATGCACCTCCTCCTCCTCCTCCTGAAAATCCATAAATCTTGAATCACCTGAATAGGAAATACCTACCGAAGAACAAGCCGAACAACAAACTCCTCCATCCATTCCTCGACATGCCCTTGGAACACAAGAAAATCTAATGGGGCAAATTGAAAACAATAAAAAAAATAAATTGAAGACATAATTGCAAGGTTGAAAGATCCTTCAACTTCAACCTTATATAGATCCATGCTTGCTCAATCTCTTGAATCTATGTTATCAAATGTAGATTCAATTAGCAAGCAAATATCTAGTTGGTCAGAAAAGAGGAGAGAATTTAGAGAGTATTATGCAGACAAGCTATCGTATGAAGAAGTAAAAAAGTTACAAATTACAAAATTGGACTTGTGTTCCATTTTCACAAACCTGCAAACAAATCAACCTCCACCCATTACATGCAAGATGTTCCCTATCCATTGGTGTAACAACCAAGTGATAAGGGACAATTTTGGGCAGAGGTGGTGGATGGTTTTTGATCATCCTCCATGCAACAATAATGAGGTCCCGCAATACTTTTTGAGGAAACTCTACTGTGAGTTTGTCAAAAATAAAGTGCCAAACTATTTTGATATGCAGGAGTTTCAGGGTAGAGGTGGGGGGTCAGCACAAGATAGACCAGGGACACGTGTTGACCCACAGCGGCCAGCGAGACAAGTAGTCAGCAGACCAGCCCATGAGCATGTGTCTATCCCTTCCATTGTGAAGGAGAGTGTTGAGGTCAAGACACTTCAATAAATTAGTGCCTTGACCCAGAGCATCATAGAGCATGCCAGTCCTGTAGCATAGTGTGGGTCAGGGGAGAGTACGAGGAGTAGGGTTCCACCCCATACTTGTCAGACTTGTGGTTCATCCTATGGTTATGACCCTATGGATAGTCAGGATGCAAGTGCACAGGCTACATCTGTAGCTAAGCAGATGGTGGTAAAAGATACCCTCCTGAGTGAGACTTTCGGCCTTGATACTCAGGTAAATGTTAGCAAGTTCATTGAATTTAATTTATTAAATTTTATTTTTGAAATGCAAGATTAACTAATTTAGTTTGATGATTTTGATGAAATTTTAGGGTCATAGCATTGATCCAGTTCTCAGCAATACTCCACCTGCATTTTACACTACGACATCTACTGTCGGGGTATATAAATTTTACATGTGAATAGCATTGTTATATGAATGGTATTCTAATATCTGATTTTAGATGTTGAATAGGTTAATCTTGGAGATTTCACGGCAACACCTACCAGTGGTGGTGTAGTTCAAAGCTTCACTGAGGTAATAAAATAAATAGTTTAACTAATGAATTGTACTTACTAGATTTTTGTATTTTATATTCATATCGTTGATTACATTGCATTGCACATCTTTCAAACTCAAAGCATTATTAGACATTGCATAACTAATAGCTAGATGTTGATAGATGACAAATTTTCAATTACAATATAGTTAAATTTGAAAAAATGCCTCAAAGAAATGTGCTCTCATGGAATGCCATGAGAAGCAAATGCATAGACAAGGACATCACCATGAGACTACTTTTCTTTTAGGCATATTTTAAAACAGCTCACTGCCTTGTCTATTCTACCACATTTTTCATACATGTCTACCAAAGCTTGTTGATCCCCTCCACACTATTATTTGACAAATTCTCTCTAATAATCTCATCCAATTAGACCCCAGGACATGACACCAGAGAGTGGCATCATCCTATGAGATCTTATATAGCATATGATTGACTTGAACAGCATCTAGGTTTTAGGTATTAGTTATAGGGGCAACAAGTCACCCCTAACCAAAATCTTCAAATCTACACTAACCCTTTCCCCTGCAAACTTATGTCAATCCTATTGGCTCAATTTCTTCCATCCCTACATCTGATCCTACATCTATCCCACCTAAGTCTAATGAGTACCCTTCATTTAATAATACTATATTCTTTGAGATGAAAGAGAGCACAAAATCCTTCAAGAACTCACATAAACATGTACCAAAAGAGCACAATAGCAATGGAGACTTGAGGAAGCGTAAGAAAGAGCTATAGTATATCACCAAGCAAGCAAAATCTTCACTGTGATTATGTGTATTATATGTCTAGTTGTATCATAGTGATGCATTGGTGACAATGAATATCATAGTGTGCTTTATTGTGTGTACTTCCATGTTTAGGTGAATGTGTGTGTATGTTAGGAGCCATTTCTTACATCGCTATTCTAGTTTCGTAATTGAATAATGTTGTTTTATTTTCAGATGATGCAGGCTACGGAGACACCTCTCGAAGTTCATAGGGCAATGGAGCATGGTGTGTCCATTGTGATTCATAGCTCCATGTCTTTGACGGGGGTATGAGGCAAATTAGTAAATTTCAAATTACCTTTGTTGTTATAGTTGTTTATTTTTGAAAAATCAAATGATTATTGATTTGAAGTTTAATTTCTATTTGGATGGTTTCTATAGGACATGACATCACCACAGCCTAATCCTACTACTAAAGCAAATGAGGAGACATATTATACGGTAGCGGTAAGTGATTATTTTGTTAAATGTTTCATTTTTTATAACATGTAATTTCTATTTATTAATGTCTATACTTTTTATTGTAATAGCTACAGATCCACGAAGAACTAAATAGGAGGAGTAGCCCTCGGGTTCATAGTAGACCACCCTCATACACGTCTTCATCATCTCAAAGATCAAAGGCTGCTCATGATCTATTCCCTTCACCGAACAGAGGGGAATGAATGCTTATTGAGGTCCTTTGTTGTATGCCTATATGGCATTTGTTGACATATATTTTGTATTGCATATAGGAAACATTGTATGCCTATATGGCTATATTGTATATATGTTATACTTATATTAACAAATATTGATGTATGCCTATATGGATATTTGGTTAATACAAATCTTTTTTATTGATGGCGTCCATATTTGCATTATAAATCCACGTTTCAATGGATATTTGTAGATGGTTACTTCAAATATTTAGAGTCCAATTGTATTACATAGGATGTTTGTTGATCCAATAAGCCAACTATTGTTATTCAAATATCACCTAAACCTCAATCTGGAACTAAAAGATAAAAGTTGTATTTAAAATAAAAATGAATCATCATGTTGAATAGAAAATATTCATATTCTTTATGAGTTGCTCAATTGAAAATATTTCTTAATTTCTTGTTATTATACCATATTGGGATGCAAAGAGTATGTTTGTTGTCTTGAATAAGATAGTCAAAATCATATGCCTATGAGCACCTGATGACCATTGTGGTTATTAAATGTAATTCCTCTTGCATATAAGGTGAGGTCATGAGAGTACATTGAGTCTTACCTAATTTGAGTATGCAATATAACATTGGGGACATAGGCTTCCATAAGTCATCAACAATTCCTTTGAGAATGTGGTTAATATTATAAATGTATACTTTACATCTCACCATGTTAATATGTATCATGTCATCACATTTACCAATTTGACTCTAATTCCATAAAGCAATTTGTAGATTGTTTGTCATTGATGTCAAAGGGTCAAGGTTGTTTATCATTGATGTCAAGGTTGATTCCATGATGTTGATAATGATACAGTAATTCAAGGTAGGTGATGGTCATGATGTGGATGATGTTGTGAATATGGTTTTCATGATAAAGTCTTTCAGTTCATGTTGATTTTGCACAAGACAAACATGGTTCATATGATGCAAGGTTCATGTTCATGGTGGATGTGGTTTTGTTCATGCAAGGTTTTGTTGTGAATATGGTTTTCATGATAAGGTCTATCTTGGAAGATTTGTATGATGCAAAGATTCATGTTCATGGTGGATGTGGTTTTGTTCATGCAATAAGAAGTCAGAGAAGACACAAGCTTTCATAATCATACTTCAATGTCATCATCAAGGAGAGTTATATTTATCAAGGGGAGTCATGAGTTTGATTCGAATGTGGATTTGGTCATGTCTTAGAACCCTAAGCCTATGATATGTGTCATACCCTAATGCCTTTCTTTTGATGTCCCTGAGGTCTCTAAAATGTCCTAAATATCTCTTGATGAAAGTTAGGGTTTGTATATTGGGCATTAAACCCTAAAAAGAATCTACTTTTCTTAAGACTTTAAAACCCTCAATTGCCTATCGTGTGTAAAGTGCACTTTTGTTTTAATTTAATATTGACTTATAATCACAGGTTACTATCACTTAAGTCAACCTACTAAAGGGTCTTTAAGTCATTAGTTCACCAGCCCTTCAACCTAAGTCAACCAACCTCTCCAGTAAACTCTCATAAGCCTGAGCACCAAATCATAATCGAAGGTCATATTTAATTGATATGAGGGCAGGAAAAAGGAATCAAAAGGTCAGTATTTAAAAGGCATTTGGAATACAAATGGTCACCTCTGTGTAGTTGAATTTGACGGGCATGCCTTTATAAAAGGCTAAAAGACAGCTTTTTAATTCTACTCAGCACTGCAATGGCCAGAGAAATTGTTATCTCTCTCGGTGTGACAGTTTATGATGTGAGACTTGGTTTATGATGACATACAGAGACCTACCTAAGTGATGATGCAGCATGAAAAGAATAGTGAAGATTAACTGATGATTGAATGGTGTCTTTCAAGGAAATTGCAGAGAAATTGTGAAGGAATTTTATCATTTGGGGCTTGTAATATGATGCAGAGGGCGAGTAAATTTTAGAAGGAGATCTATGCGACATGTTTGGAGATTTTGGTCATTGATATGAGTTTTTAGAAGGAATATCTACGTGTCTACATGAGGATTGATTAGTTTTATGCAGGATGTCATGGTATTTGCAGTGTTTGAAGATTGAAGACTAGTTAGTGTTTGTAGCTCGGACTGTTTCGACATGTTTGGGTGTGAAACAGGACCATGCGTAGCCTACACATACCCATCCAAATGTGTTAAAACTATCAGTTTGGCTACACAAGGAGAAGAACAAAAGTTACACCCCTTTGCAACTTTACACTACCTGTTTCTGACAATTTTGGGGGCAGCAGATAACCTTTCACCACGGGCAAACACCTCAGAGATATAAAAAACTGAGAGAGGTTATTATAGAGGGACTCTACATGATCGTGTTGCCTTAGACAGAATGTCTCTAAGTGACACGATTTCTGAGTAACTACTCGTCAAAGATTGCTATCTTTTTACACTTTGGACTCTTCAAGGATATCATCGGTACAATGTAGCTCAGACTATTTCAGCATGTTTGGGTATGAAAAAGGACCATACCTAGCCTAAACGTACCCATCCAGACGTGTTGGAGCTATCGGTTTGGCCGCATCAGGAGTAGGACAAAAGTTACACCCCTTTGCAACTTTACACTACCTCCTGACAATTTTTGGGCAGCAGAAAACCTTTCACCATGGGCAAATGCCTTAGAGATATAAAAAAATGATAGAGGTTATTGTAGAGGGACCCTACGTGATCATGTTTCCTTAAACGGAATGTTTCTAAGTGACACGATTTCTGAGTAACACCTCGTCAAAGATTGCTACTTTTTTTTCTCTTTGGACTCTTCAGGGATATCATCAGTACAATGTAGCTTGGACTGTTTCGGCATGTTTGGATGTGAAACAGGACCATGCCTAGCCTAAACGTACCCATCTGGATGCATTGGAACTGTCTATTTGGCTGCATCAGGAGCAGGACTCAAAGACTCAAATTGACCCCAAATGACTCAAACTGACTCAAAAACATATGAAATGGTCTTAGAAGACCTTATTACATACAATTGACTCAATCAAAACAAAATTTCACTTTTTGACCCCTCTTGGGGGCATGACAACCTATGTGCCCTTGCACCATGAGGACACTGAAGTCTATAAAGTTTTCCTATTGAGAAAAAGAGCTTCCCTTAGCTTCAAGAAATATAAATATTCTATATTGACAAGGCCAACCACGTGAAGGTGGAAGCTCATGTGGCCTCACTTAAGACCTAAGACACATGTATTCTAGTAGATGTAGGACACCTAAGACACCTATTGTATAGTATGTATCTAGATTTTATAGACATAGTAGACCTAAGACACCTAGTCTTTATACCTTATCATAGTCTAGACCTAAGTCACCTAGACACCTAGATTATAGTTCTACCTAAGACATCTATTATGGTAGACCTAGTTGACATATAGTACCTACCTAAGACACCTAGATTAAATTATACCCTATCCTAGTCTTTAGAGAGGTAGTTGATAAATAGTATCTACCTAGAAGACACCTAGATCATTCTAGATTATACCTTATTCTAGTCTCTAGACAGGTCGTTGATATATAGTATCTACCTAAGACACCTAGATTAGATTAAATACCTTTTTTCTAGTCTCTATCTACCTAGTTGACATATAGTATATACCTAAGACACAAGTAGAGACACCTATTATCTAGTTAGAAACCAAGACACCTAGAGACACCTATATTTTATACATTATCTAGATTTTATACATTACGTGGTTTGGTGAATGATCTTATAAGGTACTTTGACACCAAAAACTTGGATGATAATGATCTTAGGAAGTTCAAGTTTATTGCCAATAAAATGAAGTCACATACTACTCTATGATTGATCCATAAATAAAGAGGATATCCCTCATGTATTTTTCATCAACTATGAATATCACTTGAGTAAGCCTTGCAATAACCTTCAAACATTATTTCTACCAATAACAATGGCTAAACATGCGATTTCTTTTGTTCAATAGACTTGTAACATAGAAATAAGAGCATAAGAAAGAAAATAGAATACAACAAGACATTTTCATTGGCATGTGAGGTTTGTCCCATTTTTCCTTTAGTATTGAATCCTCCTTAATGATATTTGTGTAGTGATAGGCTTCTCCCATGATGTAAAAATGTGTATATGTGTAAAAATGCAGCAGCAAATAAAAAAAGACAAACCTATGTAAACTTACAAATTAATGTGCATACTTACAACTCAATGTAACATGACTTAACAAAATCAATGTGAATACTTACAAATTAATCCAACGAACCATTCAAGTCTACTCTATTCTTTATTGTGTCAAGTATTGCCTCATGGTCAAAATCACGCACCTTTCACAAGGTCTTGTTCAAAGGCCTATCTTGATATTGTATCAAATGAACATTGGATGCCATGACAAGGTTCGAGTAATGAAGAATCTTCCAATGTATGTCAAAGTCCTGAAATAGCCAAACATTAACACTCTTATGTGGGTACCTTCTAAGCCATGTTCCAGTAACAACCACTGAGCCTGTAGGGTATTCGATGTTTTCTCCATCTGTAACTAGGGCCTCCAATTTCTTTTTGGCCTCAACACGACACAAGTAATAATCTATTCCCTCCTCATTATCTTCATCTGCAATAACTGCATATACATGTCCTACATTGATATGTGTAGCAAATTAGATGAAATTAGTCAACATTACAAAAACACTACAAAGTAAGATAACATTAGGAATTTTAAAAACTATGCAAATAGATATACTACGTGGTTGGACTAGATCTGATATGTGGTCAAAATTAACTAATGATTCCATCTATGTTAGTTCCAGTGTCATCGGGGGTCGATACATGTCAAGTGGGCTAAGATAACTTAACTACCATTTGTCAACCCACTCCTTTGACTTGCACTCATTCCAAGCTTGAATTGTACATGAAGAACAAAAGCATGACATCTTCGGCGTATGGATACTCCATGAACCTACAATTGAGCTTCTGAAAGAGTGCATCTCACTTGATCCTATCAATGTAGAATAGTCCTCATATGGTGCAATGTTAGTATCATCTATCAACTAAAAAAAACTATGAACTGAAGACTTACCTTCATTACCTGGACCCATGGAAGCATTACACCACTTGACAATTAATTTTGCATCTATCAACTTTGTATTGTCTTTATACTTTAACTCTTCTCGTGCTATGGCTCTTTTAATACATGGTCTTGCACCATCATGCTCCCCCTTTCCATGCCCAGCCTCACAAAAGTTCCACATATGCTGAACACCTGTAAAATTTCACCACTTGCTTCCTTTTCAACGTTAAATTGAATAACACTCAAATAGAATTAGTAACAACAATAATATTAACCAATCTATAATGTCAAATTCCTACAATTCAATCACAATTAACATTGCAACACTACAAAAATTGAAACTTGAATTGATATATATAAAATTCGATGTGAAAACTATTTTATTCCCTCCTTAAGTTGGAAAAGCAGAAAAAGGTGGTGGAATGTTCATGCAAAGGTGGTAGAATGTGCAAAATGTGCATGTGAACTTCCCAACAGCATGAAAACACTTTTTTTTAATCAGAACACGCGCATAAACAACATGAAAATAGAGTATGTGGGCCTAGATCATGAGGGTCTAGGCCTTTTTACTGTTTGTACAGCAAGACAAAATGTGAGCGCGTTATAACGCGCTTACGTTATGTCTTGTTATAGATTGATCCATAAATGTTTGTGACTATCTCACCTTTGATAGCACCTTTGCAATATCTCTCAACTCTATCACTACACCCTACACCCTATCACTAAACCCTTGACACTCTACCATAACCCTAATCCCTTGACCCTCAACCCTCAACCCTCAAAACTATACCTTAAACCCTAATCCCTTATCCCTAAACCCTCAACCCTCAAAACTATACCTTAAACCCTAAGCCCTTATCCCTAAACCCTAAACCCTATCCCTCAACCCTTAACCCTTAAACCTTAAACCCTAAAACCTATCCCTAAAATCTCAACCCTTGACACTATATCTTAAACCCTAATCCCTTAACCCTCGGCCCTAAAGCCTCAACCCTAATCCCTATACCCTTGACACTCTACTTTAACCCTAATTCCTCGACCCTCAACCCTATCCCTAAACCCTCAACACTATACCTTAAACCCTAATCCCTCAACCATAAACCCTAAACCCTATCCCTAAACCCTAATCCCCCAACCCTCAACCCTAATCCCTCAACCCTCAACCCTAATTGTTATCCCTATTCCTAAACTCTCAACCCTTGACACTCTAATTTAACCCTAATCCCTCAACCCTCAACACTATCCCTAAACCCTCAACCCTATCCCTAAACCCTCAACCCTCAACGTCAAACCCTAATCTATCAACCCTAAACCCTAATCCCTCAACCCTAAACCCTCAACACTATACCTTAAACCCTAATCCCTCGACCCTAAACCCTAAACCCTAATCCCTCGACCCTCAATCCTAATCCCTCAACCCTCAACCCTAATCCCCCATCCCTAAACCCTAAATGCTATCCCTATTCCTACACCCTCAACCCTCAACACTAAACCTTAAACCCTAATCCCTTATCCATAAACCCTAAACCCTATCCCTCAACCCTTAACCCTTAAAACTTAAACCCTAAAACCTATCCCTAAACCCTCAACACTCGACACTATATCTTAAACCCTAATCCCTTAACCCTCATCCCTAAAGCCTCAACCCTCAATCCTTAAACATTCAACCCTAAACCTTATCCCTAATCCCTCTACCCTCAACACTCTACTTTAACCCTAATCCCTTGACCATCAACCCTATCCCTCAACCCTCAACTCTCAACATTAAACCCTAATCTGTCAACCCTAAACCCTAATCCCTCAACCCTAAACCCTATCCCTAAACTCTCAACCCTCAACACTATACCTTAAACTCTAATCCCTCAACCCTAATACCTAAACCCTTAACCCTCAACAGTATACCTTAAACCCTAATCCCTTAACCCTCAACCCTAATCGCTCATCCCTAAACCCTAAACGCTATCCCTATTCCTAAACCCTCAACCCTCAAAATTATACCTTAAACCCTAATCTCTTATCCCTAAACCCTAAACCCTATCCCTCAACCCTTAACCCTTAAACCTTAAACTCAAAAAACTATCCCTAAAACCTCGACCCTCGACACTATATCTTAAACCCTAATCCCTTAACCCTTAGCCCTAAAGCCTTAACCCTCAATTCTTAAACCTTCAACCCTAAACCCTATCCCTAATCCATATACCCTCAACACTCTACTTTAACCCTAATCCCTTGACCCTCACCCCTCAACGTTAAACCCTAGTCCGTCAACCCTAAACCCTAATCCCTCAACCCTAAACCCTATACCTAAACCCTCAACCCTCAACACTATACCTTAAACCCTAATCCCTCAACCCTCAACACTATACCTTAAACCCTAATCCCTCAATCTTAAACCCTAAACCCTACCCCTAAACCCTGAACACTATACCTTAAACCCTTATCCCTCAACCCTAAACCCTAATCCCTCAACTCTCAACCCTTAACCCTCAAGCCTCAACCCTAATCCCTCAACCCTCAACCCTAATTTTGATTTTCTTCCATTGCTTCAACATCATTGTTGTTTTCCCCATCAAAAACCAATTCATTCAGCAACTTGTTTCCCATTGCTTGACTTGAACTGCATACTCTGTTAGAAGAAGGGCATCTTTTATCTATATCAATGTTGGTATTCATAAGCTGAAGAGCATTGATATTTTTCACACCCTATTCTTTGAAAATATCTTAACCTTAAAATATGACTTGGATATGTACTTGAACACAGCAAAATCTCCAATCTCCAGCCCATGATGAAATTCTGATCTTATTTATTTATGTAATTTATAGTTGAATTTTACACCATATTTATTATAATTATGTGTATTTTAAGTGGTTTCCATGAGGATATTTTTTGAATTTTCAGGGGTTAGCTAATTCAAAATAACTGGTATATTCCTTTCAATGTTTCAATTCTCTGAGTTTCTAGCTCCATCAGTTAAACTTTCTAGCTAAAGTGAATTTTCAAATTATATGGTATCTTTTTTCTGGCCCATCTGGGGTTCATTATGCCAATAGGTGTACCCACTATGAGAAAAGCTTTGCATCTGGTACATCCATAGTGAGTAATTAACAGTTGAAACCAGAAGGATGATCATTATGAGAAAAGCTTTGCATTGGGGTACATCCACAGTGGGCAATGAATGGTTGAAATCAAAACCCTTGGTCAACATTAAGTGAACATTTTTTTATTAAGATTTTTTTAAAAGATCAGCATACTCTCTCCATCTATTTGCTTGAATTTAAATTGGGGCCATAAAAATGTGCACACATATGCTCCCACTATATAACCTGGGTGTAATTAAAACCATCAACTAGGTAAACTAAGCAACTTTGGCCATAAATATCAATCAGTCTTTTAAAAATAGATATTAGTAACTATACATTTTAGATATTAGTAACTATACATTTTGGTACTATTTCTTTCTTGATTTTCTATTTTTAATTAACTAATTTTTGTTTGTTTTAGACAAAATATTACAATCCTCATGAAGATCTTTTCTTGTATAATTTTCTCCTTTTGCATCTTTGGCTTGTCTTTTCCCTCCTCTCTTTCAGAAGGATCCTTATTTTATCTTTCAATATATATGAACTCTAAACATAAATCTATGTTTCTTGTTGTCCACCTGCTCAAAGATGCAAACATCTCCTTCCTTGATATTATTATGACATACAAAATATGCCCACCCCTCACTTAGGGCAGGTCTATTGTTATGAAACAGGAAAATAATCTCCCATTATTTACTGGGTCTATCTACAAGAACTACTAAATTTTTTTCTAGATTGGTAATTATAGAGGACATTCACCTATTTTTGGCAACTCCTACATTCCCAAACCATTACAAAAACTAAGTTATTTTAACCCAATAAATAGTTGATTGCATTGATTTAATACACTACTATTAAAGCTTAGCATTCACACAAATGTAGATGTTCATATTATAGAAGACTACATTATATTAGACTATTAGAGATCCCTCAGAAAAATGTAATAACCAAACTACTTTGCCTTATGTTAGCTTGTTAAACCCATTCTTTTTGACACTCTTCTCTTAATAAATTAAGAGTAATAAAAATAGAAGGCAGAGAATTTGATCTTACTCATATGCATGGTCGGTTTACATTCCGTGACTTCATTTTCATTGAATAAAAAGGTTTATCTGATTTGAAAGGTGGGGTAGAGTTCATTGTCATGTGCTTTTCTAGATGATAGGGTCCATAATGTCCAGGGTTCTTCAAAGAAAGGCCTGCAACATAATTAAGTTTTTGTTATACCAATCCTCCTGGTAAAGCTACAATTCAAATGCCTGCTTTGAAAGTTGAAATAAATTAAATTAGACTTACAATTTTGATTTTCAACCCTATCCCTAAATCCTCAACCCTCAACACTTAAACCTTAAATCCTAAACTGTATCCCTAAACCCTCAACCCTCAACACTATACCTTAAACTGTAATCCCTCAACCCTAAAGCTTTAAAGCCTCAACCCTTATCCACCCCTTTCCTCCCCTTTCTGCCTCACCCCATCTCTCCCCTATCTCTCAACTCTTAGCCATCTAGGTCTCTCTCTTATCCCTAAAGCCTCAACCCTCAACCCTTAAACCTTAAATCCTAAACCCTATCCCTAAACCCTCAAGCCTCGACATTGTACCTTAAACCCTAATCCCTTATCCCTAAACCCTAAACCTTCTACCCTAAACCCTATCCCTAATCCCTCTACACTCAACACTATACCTTAATCCTAATCCATCGACCATCAACCCTAATCCCTCAACCCTAAATGCTATCCCTAAAGCCTCAACCCTAAACCCTAATCCCTTATCCCTAAACTCTAAACCCTATCTCTAAACACTCAACCCTCAACCTTAAACCTTAATCCCTCAACCCTAAACCTTAATCCCTCAACCCTCAACCCTTATTCCTTATCCCTAAACTCTAAACCCTTGCATCCATCAACCCTAAACCCTAAACACTATCCCTATTCCTAAACCCTCAACCCTCGACACTATACCTTAAACCCTAATCCCTTATCCCTAAACCCTCAACCCTAATCCCTCAACCCTAAACCTTCAACCCTAAACCTATTGGAAACAAGGTAAATAACTGAGAGGGGGGGTGAATCAGTTATCACAAAACTTTCATACTTTTACTTCCTTTTCTTGTCTTAACATTCAGTGATATATCAAAGCATGAAAGAATAAGCAATCATAAGAACTGAAATGAAATCAACACACATAACACAAGGATTTTTACATGGAAACCCTGTTAAGAGAAAAACCACAGGGTGATTAACCCAAGATTGTATTCTTTGTTAAAAGAATAAAGAAGTACAGAATGACACTTGCTAGTTAGGGCTCACTACCTGAGCACATTGCTCACAAAAGGCTCACTGCCTACTAGAGACTTACAGATGATAACAATATGTTTGATCTGATGAATAGCATCCACATATGCAAGAATTCAGTTCCGGTTAGGCTCAGTATACTGATCTAGAACATTTCATTCTTCCTCTACTTAGTATCACTCTCTTCTCACATTCCGGGCTTGGATAACTGCCTTCACACTTCTCTCTACTTTTCTTCGCACTTAATCAATACACTTGTCACAACAACCCCCTTACAAACTTGAATCCATCGAGTATATATATCCACATCAAGGATTTCAAACAACTTTCTAGTCGGCAACACGAACACTTAGGATATTTGCAAGATAATGTTCTGTCAGCTGAATGCATACTTGATAGATGATGCGCACCAAAATCTTGGGCATAGAAATCATTACCTAAGTCAGCCAACACCTCAAGTTACTTGATCAACACCTTCTACACATCTGGATTGGGGTCTGATACCCTGTTGACCAATTCTTCCTCTGTCTGCACTGTCTAATAGAAGTCTAATACTTAGATGCTCATATCTTTCATATGCTTAGTCACCGGAGGCTAAATCTCTAAAATACAATAGTTCAGATACTCCTTACTACTCACCCAAATCCACAACATGTCAGGTTTCACCATTAGAGAGTTCTAGACCCAATCTATCAGACCCTAACAAATACTCTATTCTTGACTACTGGATCAACCTATCTTCAATCTGACTTCCGGTATGAGTAATTTATACAGTGCGGATGTGTGGGATATACTTTGTTGCCATCAATGACAATACTTATGAATCCTAGCAATGTCTCTTGCCAACAAAACTCTATCGCTAATCCCTCTACCCTCAACACTCTACCTTAACCCTAATCCCTCGACCCTCAACCCTAATCCCTTAACCCTAAATGCTATCCCTAAAGTGTCAACCCTAAACCCTAATCCCTCAAAGTCCTAAACCCTAATCCCTTATCCCTAAACTCTAAATCCTATCCCTAAACCCTCAACCCTCAACCCTAATCCCTCAACCCTAAACCCTAATCCCTCTTGACCTTAAACCCTCAACCCTTAAACCCTAAACCCTTGACCCTTAAACTCTCAAGCCTTATCCACCCCTCTCCTCCCCTATCCGCCTCACCCCCATCTCTACCCTCCTCTACCCTTGACACTATACATACATACATATATACATACATACATATAAGTATACATACATACATATAGGCATACATACATACATCAATACATGCATACATACATATAGGGATACATACATACATACATGCTAAATAACCTTGAACATAAAACATTCCAAGGGAGACAACGTGAGCGCGTTATAACGCGCTCGTGTTAAATTTTGCTTGGGATTTGCTTTGGATTTCCAACCCACAGGCTTGGAGTGCCTTCCCAACATCCACAGATGTGTTTTTGTAAATTCTACAGGATTTCATATAATTTCGTTTGTGCTAACCCTCAAATTTGCACATGTTTCAAGGTCGAACAAATCAAACACCTGGATAATGTTAGGCCTTCTCTTAGCTATTTAATGATGTAATTTTTTTGCAATTTTGACAATGTTAAGCCTTTTATCTTTAATTTATTTTGTTTGTGTGTCCGTTTTTGGGCAAAAACCAGTGTTCAATCTTTTTTTCATTGTAAATTAACCGTTCATTGAAATTTTAAAAAAATTACATTTTTAGAAACTAGACTCCATTCTACACATATTAAAAAAAAATGATTTTCAATTAGTTTTCAAAATTTATAAGGGTAGCACAGCCAAAATTCTATTTTTTAGGATGTGTCCACTTTGAAAATTAGTAAAAAATCAAATATTCATCAAAAAATTATCAAAAAAATCGGGCATAAACTACATGTTAGCTAATTTCTCACCGAAACTATTTTAAAAATACCCAAAAAAAGTTAACCTTTTGAGGGAGCCACAAAACATGCTATGTTATGTTTTTTTGACAGAAACAACACCAATTTATGTGGCTCCCTCTTTTGAACCCCTTAATCTATATCATTTTCAAAAAAAAATAGTAGTTTAGAAAGTAGACTCAGAGCACGAACATTGTTTTGGTTCCATCTCCAAATTTTGAGTGTGACTATGCTCAATTTCTCATCCAAAGCTAGCATTTCTTGATTTCAAAAAAAAAGTGGCCACTTAAGACCCCTTTTTGGCCCCCCATCTTCTTGCACTTACCCAATGTGGGTTTTCAACAACTATAAATCTTGTGAGGATACAGATAGAAAACAAACAAAAGAACATTCTATATATACTCTTTTCTCTGTTTAATTTGTATATGTTGCACTATTTTTTTAATGCACAAAAGAAAATACAATGATTTATACTGCCATGCTACTATAAATAAATTAAAATAAAATGAATTAAAAAATAATTATTTTAAAAAGAATGTTTGAATTTGTTTTTTATTTAATAAAGGGGAGAGGGCTAGGACCAGCCATGGTTGCACCCCATGTGGGAGGAGCCCCACGCCCCCCTCCATAGCCCACGGACTGTGTGAAAGGAGGGCGTGGGGTTCCAAACCCCACTCCTTAGTCTATGCATTCTATGCATGTCCATCACTCAAAATTTTTATTTAAAATGTTAATCTATTTAATTTTTATTTAATTATATTATATTATATTATTATTAAAATATTATATTATATTATATTATTATTATTATTATATATATTAGAATCTTGAAATTTGCAAATAACATAAATAAGAACACTTAGTTGATTTCAATGGGCAACAACTTTAACCAAACTCAAAATCACAACTTCAAATAATTAAATTGCAACCTAATATAATTTAAATAACATTAAATTATTCATACACATGACTCAAAATTTTTATTTGGTGCCCATATGCCCTTGAATTTTTGGCCATCCATTTAATTTTTAATTTTATTTATTATCTCATGCCACTACCCTTTTATTTAATTTTATTTTAGTATCCATTTAATTTTTTATTTTATTTATTCTCTCATGCCACTACCTTTTTATTTGATTTTTTTTTTTTTTTTTTTTTTTTTAATTTTATGATTTTTTTTCCTTTGATTTTTTTTTTTTTTTGTTTTTTTTTTTAATTTTATGATTTTTGTTGACAAGGAGTTTTTGGGTTGGTTAGAATGCTTTTCCAAAAAAAAATTTAGAGATCTTTATATTAACATTTAAGATCACACTTCCTAATTCATTATAGGATGAAACAAAAAGATAAATACTTAGTGATCAGAAACATATCTCTACACAGTTTTTTCCTAGAAACATTCTTACTCATTCACATAAAAACTGTGGAAATATTATATTTCTAAATTATTAAGTTATTATCAACTAAACACTTATATAATTATAAAACTCTCCTTATTCTGACAATCCACTAACATATCAATATCAAAATTTTAGTAACTCTAATTTTTGAAAAATAAAGCAAAACTTAAGCATTCTGTATCTGAGTATGGCTTCTCTTTTAAGTTGTGGGAAACCTATTTCTCTTGCTTGACCTGGGTTGCCCTTTTTTACAAGATGAACAAAACCAATCACTTTTTGGAAGGGCTGCAATAGGTGGATCCACACAATAAATGTGATAACAATCATTACAGCCATTACAAAGAACAGCAAGCTCGTGATCCTTGAGAACAAAGCATACTCTGCAGAGACAAGATGGGCAAACCCATTTTGCTTCAGGAGGAGGAGCACTAGCCAATCTTGGCCACATGCATTTTGTATGGTAGAATCTATTGGGACAATTCTCATAACTGCACTGTATAACAACATCTACCTCATTCTCTTTCTTGCAAATGCTGCAACACCCTTCTACAGATTTGGATTTAGATTCAGACATTTCTGTATCATTCTCTGGTTTTGCTTCTTGTGAAGTGCCCACCTGCAGGTAAGAGGTTTCACAGTTATTACTAAGGTTATTCATTGATAAAAGCTCCCCTGTTTTTAGCAAAGCAGCCTCCTGCAACCCCTTGAGATTATGAATTGATATATATCAAAAGCATTCAAAAAAGGAAGCGGGAGAGTCAAGAAAACTCCATCCCTAAAAAAATTTCAATAAAATTATTTTTATAATTTTTTTTTAAAGAAGTTGAAGTCTATTTTGATTAGAAAATTCACATTATTTTTTATTTAGATAATCTAAGTTTAATTAATTATAAAACTAAGCTCCCATAAAATCCATATTTCTAATTGGTTATTATTCTATTTTTTAAAGGTATAACCCAAAAAAATCTAGTTTTGCTTCTAGATTTTATTTATTTATTTTTAATGAATATAATCAGATTACATTTAAATATAAACATATTTGTCCTTAAGTAAATTATAAAATGTTGGAGTAAGTATATATTTATTGTAGAAGTCTCTTTTGGCTAGACTACTATGATTAGGGGAACTAGTTTGTCAAAATCACCTGAGGACCAACCTGCGCCTATTATATCTTTGGAGATTTGAACCTTGGTGGATGGTGTATTCAAACAAACATACCATCATCCTCACCAATTGAACTCGGTCCCTTCCGTTATTAGTTAGAACTATTGATTGTTGAAGCTTTCAACATTGATATGTCACAACATAAATATTTTTATTACGAGTTTTTTTTATTTGTTTACCTATGATATTTAGATTTTAGAATTCTACTTTTTCTATTAGATTCGTCATAAGAGTAAAAGGATTATAAACCAATGTTTATAAAGAGATGTTAGTATTAGCTCCACAGATGTTTGATTTTAAGCAAACGTAATATATTGTAGCAAAATAGATTAAATTTTATATTAACAGACTAGGTCTAACTCCTATTAAATTAAACTTTAGATTTAATGAGAGGACACTAAATAAAAGATTGAGATTTTAGTAACAAAGAAAAAGATTATGTTGTCTTCTAAATTTGGGGTTTAGACTCAACAAATTGTTTTTGAAAAATCATTTGATGTTTGCCATTTGTGCTACAAAGCAAGTCACTCTTCTATTACTTACAAGGGCAAAAACGGGAAGTAAATGGTTTGGAGAAGGAAGGATTCCTCTCTAATTCAGCCTTTGGGTTAGACATTCTGTAATGAGTCTCGCCAATTGGTTGAGAAGGAAAATTTGGTGAATTGTCCTGTTGAAATAGGAGATGGCTCTAGTTCCCATGGCAGAGTTGTCTCCTCTCTCTGCTAATCAAGAAAATAAGTTTAGAGATTTTGTCCCCTAAAGTTGGTATGTTAAAAATGGATTCTACTCCCAACTCTTCATTCCATGAGGACCATAGTTGGCTGCCCTCTCCTCCTTCTTGCAAAAATAAAAATAGTGATCTTGGTAAATCTAGCAACAATGTTACTAAAGGAAGATCTATAGTTGGCTTTCAGAGCTCATTGGAGCTCTTTGGATTCAATCTACCTTGAATGGCTGTGTTTTATGTATGTCGTGTCTTAGCTACTTGGTTAGGATTGTTTATTTCGTTTTGTAGTAGGTAGCTTTTTGTAGGTGTATTGTTGGACTTGCATTTGTTTCATGATTTTTTACTAGACTATATTGTTATACATGTATCTCTCTTTGTAAAAGGGTTTGCCCCCTTTCAAAAACCCACCTTTACCCTCTATCAAAAACAAAAAAGAAATAAAATAGTTGAGAGGGAATAAGAAACTTATTTGATTTTTGGTGTAATATCAACTATGACCAATTTGACCAACTAATGCATTGTGACAAAAGATTGAAATTGGTTTCTAGTACCAAAACCGAGATCAGGAGGTTGTATTAGAGATGTTCTAAGAATTTTGTTCCCCAGGATTGTGCATTGCATGTGATTTATCCTTAGACACTTTGTTTTCACAAAGATCTATCCTCTAAAAATTTAATTGTCAATATTCCCTCATATGTGCTTGTACTTGTGCCTAAAACTCGGTGGTATTGAAAAGAACCTTTGAGGGCATATTTGTAGAGAGAGGGAAGACCTTTGACTTCCTTGACATTAGTCAAGCCCCATGGTTGATGTATAAATATTGAGAACATGCCAAGAAAAATGCAAATGTCAATGCATCTGAGACTAAGACTAATGTGATTGTGTCTGAGTTCTCTTATGGATAGTGTTTTGTTCTAAAAATTGATATGAATTCATCCTAAATAACCTAGGATGATGTTCTTAAATACAATTCCTATACACATAGTTCTCACAACCTTTGCACACATGTCGATAGGTAATGGTCATATTTAAGGAAAGTCGGCTTCAAAAGTGAGATTTGATATTCAAACTAGGAAAACTAGGTTATGGGTGTGGTCCACTCCAAGGGACATGATCATGAGTGCAACCTAATCAAAGGGACTAGACTACAAGTACAACTTAGTTTAGAAAGGTCAAACCCTAAGAAATTGGATCATTTCTAAATAGATTTCGGTGATAGGTGATGGGTTAGATTCAGTTAATGCACTAAATGATTCAAATTGAGTACTAAGACAATACATTTACAACATCAATGCAAAGTGGTGTAAGATAAAGGGGTAAAAGTGTAGGTTATGCACTCTTATTCCTTACATTTTACTACCACTTTGTTGTGCATGCAAAATGATTTGAGTAGGCATGCCAAAGTAAAGATGAAAGAAATAAACAGTCATGAAATGGATATATTTTTTTGGATTCTAGAATCTAAGCCAACTAGTACAAGCAAGTGCTCCCTTTGTCCTTGTTATGTAGCCAACCTCCAGTAGGCCTATCATACTATCGAAGAAAAATGCCAACTTGTAAATTACTGCACATAAACTAAGAATAGAATTAGTAGTAATATGCCCCCTTGCTTTATGTGTATGATGAAGAAGTGCCCAAAAATAAGGAGAAAACATAAGAAAAGATAAAATAAAAACTAGAAACTATGGCTAGTAATTGGGTGTGATAAGAAAAGAAAACTAAGTATGGAGTGTGTTCTTTGTGTATACTTTTGTGTGAACTTTGAGTGTTGCAATATGTGTGAAAGATACCCCTAATTTTAGCCCCATTAGAGAAAGTATAAACACATAGAATTATTGTTGAAGGAACAGAGCTAACTTGTGAATTACTACACATAAACTAAGAATAGAATAATTAATAATATGGCCCCCTTGAATTATATGTACTATGAAGGAGTGCACAAAAATCAAGGAGAAAAAATAAACAAAGACAAATTAAAAACTAGGAACTTTGACAGATAAATGAGCATGATAAGAAACAAAAACTAAGTATGGAGTGCATACCTTGTGTATACTTGTGTGAGAACTTTAAATATTGGAATATGTGTGAAAGATGTCCCCAATTTCACTCTTAGCAAAGAAATTATGAACACATAGGATTGCATTTGGTATCAGAGCATGGTTACAACATTGAGAACTCTAGGAACTCTTTGGGATTGGTCTTATGTGTTTGCTAACTCTTGTATTGTGTTTGTGTAGAAGGATATTTCCTAAGGCTAAAACATCATGATTATGCCTCAATTCTATAGGATTGCTTCTCAAGATCATCAGAGAGGTACATCACTAGAGATTCAGAGTGAGTCAACATCTTTATAAGTTGTGCGCAACAAGATGCATCATCATAGATTGGACCACAAATACTACATTCACTTCATTAATTGATTGGGGTGATGCATGAGAGGCTACCCTAGGAAGCTGATATTTCACATACTATTATCCCTTAGCCTTCTCATGAGATCTTGGATTAGTGAGAGCATAGAAAGTACTCCAAGATCCCTTCAATACATAGAACAAAGTGTGAAGTATTAACAAAGTGTGCATTGGGGACCACCACCTCAATTTTGATAGCATCAAGAGATAAGAGATGCCATTGGAAGACTACAAGATATTAAGGATCACATTTGAGACTTACTACAGCATGTCTTTGACATTTTTTGGATCCATATATGGAGTTGAGGTTGAGGCATGACTAATTAGTTCAAAAGATAGCCATACATCATGATGCTCCAATGGATTCCATAAAATGTCCTTTCCATTTCCTCATTTTAAATGTCATTATTTTTGCTTCTTTATTATTTAATTTTGTTCACTATAATAAAAATATGTCAATGTTCAATATATACATTTGATGCTTGATCAAGAATCTTTTGTTAGGGGCATTTAGGCCCCTCACATTCCATGATGTGGTCTTCATTGCTCGTTAGGAAGGGGTATTCCTTATTCGATTTTCTTCCTTTTCTTCTTTGTTCTCCACAATCTAGTTTATTTATTTTGACATCAATTGATTAATCCCTCTTTTGTCTAAAGAATTTACCTCTAGATTTTCCTCTTTTTCATTTACCTCTATATTTTCCTCTTTTTCTTGTATTTCTTTGTTTCTATTTTTCTTATGTGTCCTTATTAGTTTTTGTTGTTGGATTTCCTCTATCTTTTCCCTATTTGTAAAGTGGTTTCAAGTCTCATTGGTGATTCCAAATATCTCTAATGCTATATCAACAATATTCCTCTCCTTAGAAAATATGAACTCTTCTTCATGTAGGGAATTTCTTGTTTTATTATCTTCCCAAATCTCTTCCTTGATTTGGTGTTGTTCTTGTGATTGTGGTTCTTGATCATTGCTTTCAATGAAATCTTCATTAATTAGAGAAGAATTTATTGTATTTTTGTTTTCCTTGATTACTCTTTGTTTGTTTTGATATATCTTCCTCTTCTTATTAGGGTTTCTCACTGACGATCCTTCGACTTCTATTTTTTGGTTCCAGACTCCTCCGAATTGTATTTTGATGGAAGTGGGAATCTGATATGCCAAGTTTAGGTAAACACATGTATTCACCTATATAAACCAAATTATTTTCCTTTTGTATTTTCATTTGCTGATATGGACTTGATATAGTTTCACGTTTCCTTTAAAATTAATGGAATCCAATATTCTGAAGGGAGATTATACAATTTAATCCTCATTGGTGTAACTAAATTTTTATGATTGAGGGGACCAAAATTTTGCTCCCAATCTTTTATATATAAACCTACTCCATTAACCAAGGGCCTTCTTTGAAAATTTCGTCTTTCTTTTCTTGAGATTCACATTCTACTTGAAAAACCCCTCTTGGCAGATTTCAGGCTAACACATTCTACCCCCAATTGTCTTTGCACCATTTTTGGATTTGGCCCAAAGTAGGCCATTGATTTGCCCATTTAATTAAAAAATTGGTGCTTTTCAAATGAGATTTTATTCTGTCCATCTCTTGCTTGTTTTGGATGAATAACATTTTCTAGTTTTTTCTTTTGATTTCTAATTGGACCCTAAGGGAACTCTATTTTCCCCAAAAACATGTGCCAAGATTTCCATTCTTTATAATTTTTTCCATTATGTTTGATTCATGGATATAGCTTCTTTCCCTTTCGATATCCAAAATCTTATTTTGGGTCTTGAGATTTCATCTACTCTATTCCTAACAAAGGGTTTAGATTTCTATTGTTTCGCTACATAATTTTTATATTGTCATTGTTGAAAAGATTGGCTGTTATTGTTTTTTGCATTTTCTCTCTTCTTGATTCTTTTGGTTGATTCTCCATTTTTTAATAAGTCTATTGTAATCCATTGTTGTTTTCTGACCTATTGTAATTTTTAATGTTGTTTAGTGGTTTTTTTTAAAAAAGGGTGGAGATGTTTTGGTTTAAGTTTCCAAGGTAAATCCTCCCTTCTCACCAAACATTCAAGGGCATATCAACCGAGTTGAATCTCCACTAGTAGGAGCAATCACCTATCAGGGTGGGCTGCCACTTGGAACGATGCAGAAGTTTAGATGTATCAAACAATATCTCACTTTAATGCTCAATTTGACTTAAAACCTTAAATATACAAAACAGTAAGCAAATTATCAAATTATGACAAATCCTTTCAGACTAAGGTGAAGGACAGAGATATTTAACTCATTGTTTTTCAAAGTTTAGAAAGCGAAACAATCAAGGACACTGCGACTAATGCCCTAGTCCAAGGTATAGTTTTTATCATTGAATCTGAATCTTCTTCCGGCACTGATCTACACTGTATCTTCCATTCCTTCCTTGGGAAAAGTGGAGGACACAGGGACTAGCGCCCTTGTCCCCAAATGTTCACCAGTGTCATCTGCTTGTTAGATACCGAATCTTTGATGTCTGCAACCTCCTTTATGCAACTCCACTCCGCGAACCTCAATACATGTAACTTGCAATCACAAAGGAGTGTGGGAGGGGGTTGTGGTGTTTAGAGGCTTGCCTTGGTCAAGCCCTGAAGAGACATTCAAGTCTTCCAAACACTGTTGTCAAATAAGAGTGCGTATCCCTACAAGATAGAGGCAAAAATCCAAATGATAAATGAATGAAAACATAATAGATATCACCTTGAGGTGTAAATCTCATGGAAGGAAGATGCTCTTCATGCCATGAGGAGATGGATTCAAATCTACAAATACAAACACAATAACAATGCTCTGCTCTGCAACACAATGAGTATTTTGAATGCTTTATAATCACAAGTATGCATAAAGTCCATCTAGTTTGCAAATGAAACCTAATCATGCTTATATATGCTACTACAAACATTCCCGCTAAGAATTTCGTAATTCAAACTTGAGATGTCGGCAAGGGACCTAAATAGCAATCATAAAAATGACATTTAAATTTAGGGCAGACCCAAAATAGGGCAGGACTAGGGCACTAGCGCACAAGTCCACCCTACTATTTTTGTTCAGTGATCATTAAAATAGCACCCCCTAGGTCCTATTTGCCATAAGACTTCAGGGTTTTCTCATCAGGAGTCAAAATTAACACACAAGATGCTCTAAACGCAATTTAAGGACCCAGGAGCTAAACCTTAAGAGGGAAAAGCCCCCGAGGGGACATTTTCCAACATAACAAATGTATTTTTAATATTAGATGTTTATTCTTTACAAATAAAGAGAGTGCATGACATACATTAAAGATTACATTATTGTTAAGTAAATTATATGAGTTGTTGTGAAGCAAGCCATAGTCTAGTAGTAAAGAAAAGCAATGTTATTAAACAAAAGGTTTCATGTGTTTTACAATGAGCTTCATTTCATTGGGAGTTTCCTATTATTTTATTAAAAATAAAGGCATAAATATATAATTTGATTAAATTAAGATATGTTTTTGCCAACTTGCCTAAATTTCGTGTAAAATTTGGGCCCATTTCAAAGGTTTAAAGTTTAAAATTAATGGAAAAGAGTGCATTTTAATAAAATTTTAAACTTTCTAGTTGGTGATGTATTTTGTGTTTATAGTCATAATGCAATATTTATTCTTTGTTTCAAAGCTCACGACATTCACTTTTACAATTTCTTCCTATTTTTTTTATTTTTTCCCTATATTTTTATTCACCTCCAAGTTCTCCATATGACATGTGTTGTCTCACTACACACCTCACCATATTGTTTCGTCCAATATTTAAAGATTTGCTTTTCTTGTTTATCTACAATTGAGAAAGAAAGGAACAAAGTGATGCATCATCATTTTTCATTTCCCTAGGCATTGTTTTGTTTGATTAATTGTTGTTAATTTAACATTCAGATTCACAGTAAGAAACAATAAAACATGAATGCTCACATAACACAAAGATGCCCTAGGAAAACCTCCCCCTTGGAGGTGAAAAACCCAGCAAGAAAATCTCATATCTGATTTATATTAAGAGCAGAAATAGATTACAACTTTGCTTAGCTAGGGCATAAAATATAGGCACTTATTTGAATTTTAGTTCTGAATTGAACTAATTATAATGTTCAGAATGAAGTTCACTTGCACAGTAAGCATAGAGGTTCAGCAACCCTAGATAATCCTATGAACCTGTTGAACTGTCGCACCAATTGAACCGCCGAACCAATTGAACCAGCGAACCTATTGAACCTACGAACCGGTTGAACCTGCGAACCAGTTGAACCTGCGAACTGGTTGAACCTGCGAACCTGTTGAACCTGCGAACCGGTTGAACCTGCGAACTGGTTGAACCTACAAACCTGTTGAACCTGCGAACCTATTGACCCTGCGAACCTATTGAACCAGTTCAACTAACTGTGGAGCCCTTGTACTGTGTTTGTAGTAGATCGTTGTTGGATTAGATTGCGCAGAGCAGAATTCAGTGAGAGAATGATGTGTATTGTGACTACCAGTCACTTTTCATTTATATGAGATCGCCCAAACAATTTGGTGCCAAATTATATATATGTTATATTTGAAATAGGTCCTGACCTATTTGTAATTTCAAGATACATAGAATAATGAGTTCACCCAATTTGGGGCCTGCCTTAATTGGATAATACAACTGAGTTCTCAAAATGCTAAGGCTGACAAGCCATTCAGCATTTTATGACTAGGTCAGTCTCTAGAAGGGATCCGACCTAGCTACCAAAAATCAACACTCCCTCTTAGCTAGGGAGGATTCCTTCATAAGGATCAAATCACATAGTGACTAACATCATGGCTACTCCCATGGATGAAAACATAAGTGCTTATTGTCATCTCCTCATGATGTTTACCATAGATACTCCCAGAGGGTGAACAAGCACATCATGGAATTTCTCCCATGATATCCACCATACCTACTTGCAGAGGGTGGCTCCACCATGCCTACTCGTAGAGGGTGGAAGAGGGCTTTCACCTCAAACTTCTCCCAGAGAAGAGTGCATTACCACCATGCCTACTCGCAGAGGGTGGATCCACCATGCCCACTCGCAGAGGGTGGAAGATACAATATAATGTATCACTGATGCTGAGACTCCCTCTCAGCTAGAGCTTCATTCTCCACAACTCCAAGCTTGTCTCAAAAATATGCAAGCTTTACTCGAGCAAGGGGTTTGGTGAGAACATCTGTTGTTTGCTCATCAGTGCTGATGTACTTCAACTGGATAGCATTTGTTTGCACCATATCCCAGATATAGTGATACTGAGTTTCCACATGCTTTGATCTGTCATGAAACACAGGATTGGAAGAGAGCTTCACATAGCTCTGGTTATCACTATGAATAATTGTAGGCTCCCAGGGTTATCCAAACAAACCTGCAAGGAGTTTTCGAAGCCACACTGCTTCTCGAGATGCCACACAGGCTACAATATATTCTACTTCAGCAGTACTCAATGCTACTGAAGACTATTTTCTACTGCACCAGGATATCATGGCGGATCCCAAGGTGAAGCAAACTCCAAAAGTGCTCTTTCTATCAGTGACACTTCCTGCCCAATCAGAATCAAAAGAGCCTTCCAAGGTAATGACTATGTTGGAAGAGTACTTCAATCCATATCCAACTGTACCACGCAAATATCTCAAGATATGCTTGGCTGCAACAAGATGAATCTGCCTTGGTTCGCACATAAACTGGCTGAGGGCACTCACTGCATAGAAAATGTCAGGTCTAGTGTTAACTAGATACATCAAGGATCCAATCAGCTGCCTGTATTCAGTGGGATTCACAAGATCAAACCTAGCTACAGATTCACTCAGGTTCTTTAAGTTAGTTTCCATAGGAGTAGGCATAGGTTTGCAATCTAGCATTCCAAATCTCTTCAAAATATCAATGGTATATTTTCCTTGACTTAGAATAATTTCATTAGGTCTTTGCCATACTTCTAACCCTAGAAAGAAATGTATGAGACCTAGATCTTTCATTTCAAATTCTAAAGTCAGTTCTTCCTTACATCTAAGAATGAGATGATCTTCTCTAGTTAGGAATAGATCGTCAACATATAAAACCAAAATCAACATTTCACCATTGAATACCTTGAAGTAAAGGTTAGGATCAGTATCATTCTTACAGAATCCTAGGCTTACCAAGTACTTATAAATTCTTTCATACCAAGCATGGGGGGCCTGTTTAAGGCCATATAATGCTTTCTTCAATCTACATACATGAGATTCTTTCTTATGGATCACAAGCCTTTAGGTTGCTCAATGTAGACCTCTTCTTCAATAACACCATTGAGGAAGGTTGTCTTTACATCCATCTGATGCAACTTCATCCCTTAGCTGCGGCAATAGCAATGATAGTCCTAATGGAAGTATATCGAGCAACAGGGGCAAAGGTTTCCTCATAATCTATGCCTTCTTTTTGAGAGAAGCTACAAGCCACAAATCTAGCTTTGTATTTCTCAATACTTCCATCAGCAACATGTTTAATTTTAAACAACCATTTGGAAGATACAATAGACTTACCTTTGGGTCTAGGCTCAATATCCCAAACATCATTTTTAATGATAGACTAATATTCTTCATCCATAGCATTCTTCCATGTCTGTTGGTTTATGGGTTCTTCAACGCTAGAAGGTTCAGTCTCAATGAGATGGCACATCAATGCAACATAGTTTGAGAATTTCTGAGGTCTCCTTCTTTCTCTAAGTGTGTCTCTTGGAGCTGCAAACTTTTCTGCCTCTTGAATCCAGAGAGGTCTCTTCTTACTCATGGTAATGTCCCTAGGCCCATCTGTAGGATCCAAAGGTTCACTTGGATCATCATGATTTTCAGATTCTATTGTCATGTCCCCATATCAAGACACTATTAAAGTAAAGATTTGAACATGATAAAGAGGGTTTATATAATATTATTTCGGATGATAGAAATAATTACATACATTATATTATTTAATAAATAATATTATTGTATGAATATTTTATTATAATTAAAATATAATATCCATATTATAAATAGTAATATATATAAATATAATATATTATAAATATATCTAATAATATAAATACGAATATTCTTATAATTATCTTACATTATAATATAAATACAAATAATATAATATAAATCATATATCATTTATTATGATATAAATGATATAGTATAAATAATATAAAATATCATTTATTATAATATAAATGATATAATATAAATATAAATAAAATAAATAAACATCTTTTAACCTATCCTCTTATGATAATGGAGTTACATATGGTTAGAACTAGTTTTATCACAAAAGGGAATTAATATGAAGTAATAAAAATAATAAGAGACATGCCTCTTCGAACATATCCTTTGAAAGAGAAATAAATAAAGGTTGTGAAATAGAAGGAAAACATCATCGGAAGAAAATATAAAAAGAGTATCGGATAAATACATATATTTAGATCTGCATTTCATATATATATATATTTATGAGTCATAAGAGGAAAGATATCATAAATTAATATATAGAGATATTACATCAGCAGTAAAAAGGAGTGAAATATATATTATAAAATATATAAACGGCAACAACAATACAATAAAAATTATATTACGTTAGCCTAAGTAAGGAATCTCAGGTAAAGCTACAGCAGGTAAGTAAGTATTTATATTTACTTATTCAATTTATGATTTGTAAGAATTTATATTTACTTGTTCAATTTATAACTTGTAAGATATAAATGATAAGGTTATTAAGTAGAAACTGATATATGTGATATATGTGTTTATGTATGAAATTTATATTTTAAATATGTATCTTGTATGATTTGAATTCATAAGTGATTTATTAACACCATATGTGGGAAAGAGTAGAAACTGCCAAAGGCCATTCATGGATTATTATCACATAGAGGCCTTGTCACATGAGGTATGAGGTACCCATAGTGCGAGGATTGTGAATTAATGGCCTTGGCTACCTAGAGTACCAAGGAGTCTCACAGAGGCCTTAGCTCCAAGAGTACAGAGGTACTTCTTGAGTAAGGATGGGAGACATTAGAGTCCCATGGTGGATAATGGCAACTCTCATCTCATCTCACATAAGTTGTTAATAAATGATGTATGAGAGATAGCAAGTATGTAATATGTATAGATAAAGATTAATTAAGGCCTTAGGATAAAACCTAAGGAGAAGGCTTTAGGGTAAAACCTAAAGATTAATGAAGGCCCTAGGGTAAAACCTAAGGGGAGGGCTTTAGGGTAAAACCTAAAGATTAATAAGGCATGAATTCCTAAGGGTAGATACGAGACTTCCTAATTAACCACCTAACACTAAGAAGGTGGGGTAGATAGTTATGGTAGGTATTGATCATTCCATGGGAATGGGCCTTGATTGACGAATCAAGGATATTATGGGCCTTGGTTGACGAATCAAGGATATTGCTTTGGACCTTCGATTTAAGTATCAAAGGAATAAGCCTTGGTTGACGAACTAAGGAATTATGGGCCTTAGTTGATGAACTAAGGAATAATATTAATGGACCCATAGGATTGAGATGACATCACCTACCTAACGAATCTTCTCTCACAAGGTGGAAGGTGAGGTTAATAAGAGGCCTAAGATTATCTCACCCAAGGAGAATCATGATGTATGGAAAAATGGATTTATGAAATGCAAAATAGTATATGGTTATGTTTATGATTATCATCAAGATTAAAAAGGAAATAAAAATGGAATACTAATGTTTTCTTTTGGTAAGTTGAAATTGTTTGCAAGGTTGCAGAAATTTTGGCTTGCTAGAAGGGGACTCTCTCTGAATCTTAGTATCATGCTCAATATCCATGTCTTGAGGGTTATCATGGACTTCATTGTCAATTTCTAAACCATAGCCTTTAGATCTTTTGAGTGCAATATTTTCTTCAAAAGTGACATCTCTACTAACCTCAATAAACTTCTGACCTGGAATGTAAATTCTAAATGCTTTGGATGTAACAAGAATGCCTCTTTTGCCAGAAGGTTCCAACTTGGTTCTCTTCTCTTTGGGTACATGGACATATACTGGACTCCCGAAGATCCTCAAGTGACTGATATCAGGTTTGATCCCTGAAAATGCTTCTTCTAGAGTCATATCTTTCAATACACTGTGAGGGCATCTATTCTAAATGTAGATAGCAGTCCTAGATGCTTCGACCCATAGGAAAGTCTGTAGATCCTGATCATGAATCATAGCTTTTGCTACCTCAACTATGGATCTGTTCTTTCTTTCTGCAACCCCATTTTGCTGAGGGTTGTAGGGAACACAAAACTCCCTCTTGATCCCTGCCTCAACACAAAAATCATGAAAACTACCCGAGGTGTATTCACCTCCATTGTCAAACCTTAAAACTTTAATTCTTTTCCTAGATAGAGTTTCAGCTAAAGCTTTAAATTCTTTGAATCTACTTAGAACTTCATCAGATTCTTTTGATTTAAGAAAGTAAATCCAAGCTTTCCTAGAGTAGTCATCTATAAAGATTACATAATACAAGAATCCACTTGGGGAAGCAACAGACATAGGTCCACATAAATCAGAATGCACAAGAGCTAATTTCTCTTTAGACCTACTTTCACTTTGATGAAATGGACTCTTAGTGTTCTTACCCATAGCACAACCTTTGCATGTATTATCATGAATATGACTAAGTTTAGGCACACCTTTAACTATCTTCTCAAGTGTGGGGAGGGCTTGGAAATGAAGATGTCCAAGTCTTCTATGTCATAGCTTGCTTGACTCCAGTGCTTCATGAATGAGAGCTTGAACTGGACGTGCTGAAAGCTTATATAAGCTCTCATACCTATTCCCAATGACACGAGCTGATTTGATACTGGACTTCTTAGGCCATGCAAGCACCCTTCCCTTAGAAAATGCAATCTGATAACCCTTATCTTCTAGTGATGATATGGAGATAAGGTTTCTTTTGATTCCTAGCACAAACAAAGTATCACTGAGGTGAAGAGAAATTCCAGAATCTAAGTTAAGGGAAGTAGTACCAAAACCTCTCACAGAATAGCAAGCATCATCACCAATGACCACATGAAGATTGGACTCTTTCTTCACTAAATCTGAGAGGTGCTCTCGATAGCCGATGATGTGTCTAGATGCACCACTATCAATCAGCCAAGTATCACTGTCTGAGGGTACATTGCTTGACAGAGTAGAAATGAAAAGGAAGTCTTTAGTATTAGACTGATTTGAGACTTCATTTAAGTTTGCTCCTTGTTGCTTAGGCTGAGATAAATAGTCCCTTGCATAGTGACCGAATTTGTCACACCTAAAGCACTTGATGTGAGACAGGTCCTTTTTCTTTTTCTTCAAATCATGAGATGGATTAGACCTTTGATCTCTATTCCTGTTGAAATTGTTCTTCTTCCAATAGCCTCCTTTCTTCTTGAAAGACTGGGTAGCAAGGACATGATTATCTTCATGAGTGTTTTTGATAACTCCTCTAGTAGCCAGTCGAGACTCTTCTTGGATACAGTCAGCCCTGAATCTGTCAAACTTGGGCAGATCAGCTCTTGCACTAATTCCTTGAATGTAGGATTCCCATAATGCTGGAAGACCATTGAGGGCTAGCATAGTTAAATCATTTTCCTCAACAATCTTTCCAATAGATGAGAGCTGATCTCTCAAATCAGAAATCCTCATGAAGTAAGCCATGACGGATTAACCTTTAGTCATCTTGATGTGATGAAGTTGCTGCTTCAAAGCTAGAACACGACTAGTGTTGTTGATTTCATACATCTCCTCCAAGGTTCTGAACATTTTGCTTGTTGTATTCAGCTTGGAGATGATGAGAACAATGTGATCTTTTACTGAATCAATTAAGATCTTCTGAGCTTGAAGATCTTTCTTCCTCCATTGGTTCTTTTCTCCTTCTGCCTCAGGCTCGGAAGATTCTTTCGTCACAAAGTCTGCAAGTTCATTTTCATTCAACGCAAGCATGATGCACACTCTCCATGATGTGAAATTGGAAGCCCCATCCAATCTGTCTTCAACCCTGAGACTGTGAGCCATTTTATCTGATCTTTAATGATAAGAGCAGAATGTAAATAACTAAATACTACAAATCTGATTATACTAATTTGAACTTAGCTCGGATACCATGTTAATTTAACATTCAGATTCACAGTAAGAAACAATAAAACATGAATGCTCACATAACACAAAGATACCCTAGGAAAACCTCCCTCTTGGAGGTGAAAACCCCAGCAAGAAAATCTCAGATCTGATTTATATTAAGAGCAGAAACAGATTACAGCTTTGCTCAGCTAGGGCACAAAATATAGGCACCAAAAAAATACAGCTTATCTGAATTTTAGTTCTGAACTGAACTGATTATAATGTTCAGAATGAAGTTCACTTGCACAGTAAGCACAGAGGTTCAGCAGCCCTAGATAATCTTGTGAACCCGTTGAACTGTCGCACCAATTAAACCGCCGAACCAATTGATCTACCGAACCAATTGAACCAGCGAACCTGTTGAACCTGTGAACCGGTTGAACCTGCGAACCTGTTGAACCTGCGAACCGGTTGAACCTGCAAACTGGTTGAACCTGCGAACCAGTTGACCCTGCGAACCTGTTGAACCTGTGAACCTGTTCAACTAACTGTGGAGCCCTTGCACTGTGCTTGTAGTAGATCATTGTTGGATTAGATTGTGCAAAGTAGAATTCGGTGAAAGAATGATGTGTATTGTGACTACCAGTCACTTTTCATTTATATGAGATCGCCCAAATAATTTGGTGCCAAATTACATATACGTTATATTTGAAATAGGTCCTGACCTATTTGTAATTTCAAGATACATAGAATAATGAGTTTACCCAATTTGGGGCCTGCCTTAATCGGATAATACAACTGAGTTCTCAAAATGCTAAGGCCGACAGGCCATTCAGCATTTTATGACTAGGTCGATCTCTAGAAGGGATCCGACCTAGCTACCAAAAGTCAACAATTGTGAGTCTCTTAAAAATCATGGTATTATGACGCTTGTCATGACCTTGCTATGTGTCTCCTTTAAGTCCTTTACAAAATACTAGAAATTATTTTGATCCGTGTTTCCAAAGTGAATGAGTGCACAATTGTGATTCACTTGTTCAACGTTCATTTCCTATGAGCTCTTACCTCTCTATATTTTCATGTGTGAGAACCCAAGGACATGACACATTCTCATTATGTCATTCCTAGGCAATTTTTTCTATAATGTATGCTATTTGTGGCATCTTCCTTCCCATTTAACTTAATGTAAGATCATTAAAAAAATTAGCCTTTGTTATTTTTAATATAAATTTTTCTAATAAATAATTTTATCAACTCCTAAATATTAATAAATCTCATTCATCTAGACTTTAAAAAGGAAATTGTTTTCAATCTATTTATATTTTAATTTTAAACATTTTTTTTTTCAAACCTCCCCTTTAGAGCAAGAAATACTTTCTTGTTTTTGTTAATAAATTAATAACTTTGACTGAGATAATAAGTGGAGCTTGAATTTTTCATGACAACTTATATTTAATTCCATAAAGATTCAATCCCTCTAACCCCCTCCAACTCTTCTTGACTCCTCTTTCCTCTTCCTACTCTCTTCTTTTCTTTATATGTTTCTTATTGGTCATCATTCTCGACTTTTTCACTTTTTCCTTTTGTTTTGGGCTCCTTGGTATCCCCTCCTATCACCTTTGTTCTTTTGTTTTTCACATCTTTGTCTTCATTCACCTCCCTATTCTTCCTTTGCTATCCTAATTTTAAGAAATTTGTGTAATATTTTTCTATTTCTCTTTTATAACTCTTCTACTAATTTGATCTTAATCACCCCTTTTTAGCATGATTTTTATTATTATTTTGACATTATTTATAACATCTCTTTTTATGTTGTTTGTTTATCTCATTTTTTGTCCTTTCTCTTTTTTAATATTTCTAGCATTAATAATATATTAGTCCCCATATAAAAATGTATAATTGGTTACCTCCTCTCTTTTCAATTTGAGCTTAATGATATTTTGTTATTAGGATATAGAATATGGGCTAGTGACTTTAGTTTAGAGTTTATATGTTATTTATCATTATTAATATTTATACCAACTCTTGTATTAGCTTGGTTAATACATAGGTTTTCTTTTATTATTGTTATCCTATGTACTTTACAAGAATAGTTGCATTATTATAATAATTAGTTGATAGGCTTTATATAGTAGGAGTTTTGTTCTAAATATCTGTTGCCCTAGAAAATTGTCAATATGCTTGAAAAATAAGTTAATAAAATTTTCAAAATATGCTTGGAAAAAAAGTCAATAAAATTTTCAACTTAGTATTTAATTGAATTCCTTAAAATGAATCTACCCTTACACGTCTACAAATTACCTGGATTGAATCTACACCTATGCCAAGGCAACTATTTTTATATTCAAGGTCACTTGTGAGCAATGACCTCTAGTATTTTGAGACATTTTCTAGTTTTTAGTTCCAATAATTTAAGAGTTGTTTTTAAAAAATAACTATTGAGAAAATTTAGTGTTGTTGATGGCGAGTTTGATAAGATGGTTAGGTACCATGAATGCCAATCTCAATATAATTTCAAAGTTTATATTTACACTCTTGTTATCTTTAAAGCACTTGTTGAATATTAGACCATGTTATAAATTATTTCAATGATATAAAAACCTCATTTGGGTCCCTAGAGTTTTTAATTAATTGACATTAAAATCACTAATTTTTTCTTTGATTAAAAATCTTTTATTTTTCTTCACATAATAAATCAATGGGAAGGTGAGGTCGTACATTCTAATTTCTAGGGTTGACGTACTCCATTGTACACCACTTATTAGAGATCAAATTTAGAAGTTTGTATAAAGTTATTATTTGTTTGAAATTTTAAGCATCCAACGTCATTACAACAAAATTAAGTTAATGTTTAAGTTTTGGATACTAGCATCAATAATCATAAGTTAATATTTTGAAATTTTCTTCTATTCCATAAATTATTAAAAAAGAAAGGTCAAATATATAACACCATAAGAAATATAAAAATGTGTTAATTGAAAGTGTTTTGTTGTATTGAGAATATTAATGACTAAAGGGAAGGTTGTGATAGTTTTCATTTTTGAAGAAGTTGAAGTTGAGTTTACAAAGTTTCTTCTAAAATAGTTGTTGATTTTTAGCTTACATGATTTGTTTCTATTGGTGTAAATGGGGTATATATTACCTAACTAGTTTCAAATTAGGTCCTATTCACACTTGCATAGTTAAGTTTACTTAGCGCATTTACTTTTTGTCTCATGTCATAGGATTAAGACACTTGTCATGATCTTAGATTGTCCTAGGCTTTCATCCTTGTCTATATAAGAAAGAGCTCTCATGTACTTTATCCATCTTGTATGCATTGTATCATTTGGTAATATAGCAATCTTTCATTGCTTCTCTCTTGTGTGGAAAGTTTTTTGGTGTTGCAAAATATTCATGCTCCTATGAGTCTTTTTTGTGACTTCTACATGGTATCAAAACTCTGAATCTATAAGCCCCTTGTCCTATTTGAGAGATTTTTTTCAAGTGCTTTCATACAATGCATCCTAGAGAAAAACTAACCTTGTTGTTGCATCTAAAAGGCCAAAAAACCTATGGATTAATAGTAAACTCAATACAATTTGCTCATTGTGATAGATAGAGGTTTTTTTGGAGAGTTCCATTGGCTATTATATGGAAATCTATATAGTCATACAGTCATTGTAAGGTCTTGATGTATTGTCTTTGTGTAGCTACATCCATATACGTTAGGTTGTACAAGCTCTACGTCACCTCCTATTCCTGCCTAGTACAAAGGTATTTTTTAAGTTTTTTTAAAATAAAAAATTATTATTTTTCTATGTAAGGTACAACACTACATAGGGAAGACGTCAGTGCTAATGTCTACACCAAGGGGGGGAAATGGCAGAGGGTGGTCATATGGGGGGTCAACCCCTAGTCCTGCATAGCCCAAAAGGCCTTAAAACCCTATGCCATTGCCCAAAGCAGTGAAAGTCACCACCGCTACTCTACCACAATCACATCACCAATTTTACCACCCCCTGCTTGACCCTTGAGGGCCAAAACCACCTGATGGCCCAAAATTGATTTAGCATGGTGACTTTCTTGATACGATGACAATTTATAGAAAATAAATAGTGGGTTTTGAAATCACCAAGATTCAAAGCATATTTCAACCAAACTAGAATATCCTAGTGAGGGCATTATGCCAACATCATTAGCCCCTTTGAGGTTTGTTGCCCCTACATAGTTGGAGTTTTCTATTTTGGAGTTGAACTTCAAGGGCTTCGTTCTTAGCTATATAGACTTTTTTTCAAGCATTTTTTTTAAATAGGGTAGAATTGTATGTTCTCCACGATGGTGTAGATGATTTTCAAATTGGACTCTATTTTTTTTAATTTAAGTTTTTATGTGCTCTTGTTATGTAGTTCTTGTTTTGGAAACTTTGATGGGCCATTACTTGTCTGTATGGACTCCTTTTTTGGTCCAATCTTTTTGAACATACATATTTTTTCTCATACTTCACAGTGGATCCCTCAATTTTCTCTCATTTTTAGTAGAATTGTCTTTTAGCATATGGTCATTTTTGGACATTGTAAGAATCCATTATATGTATTTTTAGATTTGTAAATGCATTGAAATAAAGTGCCACATATTGTACTTATACTTTGAAGATATTTCACATCATATTGTGACATTGGTGTACTTGTACTACTTTATAAAGTGTCATGGGGGTTTCTTGAGAGCACCTTGCATTTGCAATCACAACCTTGTCTACCTTCATGTGTGTGTGTCTTGTTTTTACACACCCTTTATAGTAGCATCCATGAGAGTGAATCTATTCTAGTTGCAAGTACTTCTTTGTGCACCTTCTATTGTTGCTTCACCTTTTTGCACTATATTGTGACATGGTTTCATTAGAGTTTCCATACTTCTCCCTTGTCAACATAATGGGGGGTATCATACTATTTGTACTTGTGCTAATGCTTCCTTAGTTTCACTTTGGAGTGAGTTATGTATCTAGTTTTTGTTCCTATATACTAGGTGAATACAGTAGCTGGTTACCCATGCATTTTGGTGAGATGAAACACATATCATATAGACACTCTTGCACTCCTATTTATGTAGGTGACTTTCTATCTTATTAATATTATCAACATTCTTGAGACTATTGGCACTTTTTGGTGTACCATATGCATCTTTGACTATCAAATTGTTGCCTTGTTTTGCCATCTGTACATTGTTTGAGTAGTGTCGTTGGGGTCACTCATACAGATTTGTACCTCTTTGATCTTCATCTTCATCTTGATTTTAATGGAGGTCCTTTGATTTCAGTAGTATAACGTTGTTCTTTGACAGTTGTTGGTAGCTTCTTCGTGCTTCAATGGAGTTCTTCATGTTCTTAATCTTTTTGGGACAACTTTTGGAGGCTTCTTAGTCCTCTTGTTTTCCTTCCTATGTGGGGACATCTATTATATCTTAGTGAAGAGAGTTGTCCTTGGGGGGTCTTCTTGAGTCCACCTAAACCTTCACGTGTACATGTTTTTCTTTAGATGTTTTCTATCTTTTGGAGAGGATTTTTATCCTATGAGTTTTTCTCCTTTTATCCATTTCTAAGGGATCTTTTGTACATGGGTACCTCATCAAGCCTAGTTTTTAATACCTATTTTTGCATCTTTGCATTTGTTTGTTCCTCACTAAGTTGCACTTAAGAAGGGGTGTTGGTGTGAACAAGGTGTATTACCTAACTGGTTTCACACATTAGGTCATATTCACACTTGCATAGTTAAGTTTACTTAGGACATTTACTTTTTGTCTCATGTCATAAGATTAAGACATTTGTTATGATCTTTGATTGTCCTAGGGTTTTATCCTTGTCTATAAAAGCAAGGGCTTTCATGTAATTTATTCATCTTGTATGTTTTGTATCATTTGGCAATATAGCATCCTTCCATTACTTCTCTCTTGTGTGGAAGGGTGTCGCAAAAGATTCTTGCTCCTACAAGTCTTTTTCCTAACTTCTATAATTTCTTTTCTTTCTAAGTTTTTCTACTTATTTAAGTGTCCACAAATTTATCTTAGCTTGCCTAGTGGTTATGCCTTTTGTTCATGCTATTTACCACCTACTATAGTAAGCTTTCTACATTTAACAAAAAAAAATCATCACGGTAAATTTTGTTTTTTGATGATTTGTAGTTGTCACTTAATTAGAATTTGACCAAAGTCTTTTGTTGACAAAGATTTGTACGTTTATTACCAGTATTGAGTTTTGCTGATCAATACAAATTTTTTCCAAATATTCAATTCTCATGAATTAAATGAAAGGTTTATAAAAGCATATTTTTACTTGTGCAAGATTGTTTTGTTTGAATAAAATGTTTGTTATTCTAATCTAATTAGTCAAAAGATTTATCTCAAAAATTTAGTTCTAAAAATGTTGTTTCATGTACTTATGCCAAAATTCTCGCTTTATAGAAAAATTATTCTAAGTATAACAAAGCACTTCAATTAACATGCATCCATATCTCCTATCAACGAATTCAATGCACCTCTTAATTGTGTGGGTGGTGAACCCACTACACCTCTTAATAGTGCACATGCTAGTTATACTAATAATAATATTAGTAATATGCTAGTGTGTATTATGATAAACAAGCTAATAGTAAGGTATATGTTACTAGTAATATTGCAATAGAATACTATTTTTTAGAATAATGAATACAACTAGTTTATTAGCTCTTGTTCTATAGATTTGCTATTTTCTTTATTATCATAAAGAATGCTATTTTAATAATTATTTTGTTATTATAATAATACTATTAACTTTATACTAGCTTTGCGGACATAGATTCTTATTATAAAAATAATACTCATATTATAATAATATTACTTTATTTTCCCATTTTCTATTATCATTAATATTGATAGTATACTAAAAAGTAAGTCTTGCACTCTGTGTTACTAGGTTTGCATAACATTAATATTATTTTATTATTAATATCATTATTTAATATTATTATTTTATGTCTACACCTAATATTATGATCCGATTTTATTTTTATTTACCTCTAGATATATATTATTATGAGGATTATGTTTCTATTTCTTTCATCATTTAATTTGATTTTCATTCACTTTCTTCTTATATTATGTTCAGCTTTGATTTTCATTCACTTCTTTCTTATGTCATGTTGAGCCACCTTGCTCTCTTATGATTCTTTATTTTATTTTTCCCTCTCTTTTAATATAATTGGAGCACTAACTCTTCTAGATGTAATATATTAAGATCGATACTTTTACCCATTCTTTTATTATAAACTCTCATCTTGTTTTTTTATTGATCTATTTTACTTCCTCACTCCCTTCTCCCTTACCCTTGACCTCACCATCTATATAAATAGTTAAGCAAAGTCTAAAATCTCCTATATTTTTCTTCATCCTAATAATAAATCGCAAAGTGTGATTATTACGAACATTGATGTTAGAGAATTGTTACCATAAATATTCTCAATTACTTCTGTAAACTATAAATATTACGTCTCTTATTATTAATAAGTTCCTTGACCAATGCACGTAACTCATACCCAAAGGATGAGGTTTTTAAAAACTAGGTTTTTTAAACCAATGCTGTGTCCATGTCAGAACATTGAAAAACAAGATCGTTTTCAACATTCCATCAAATTATGTACATCAACAACAATGCACGGATACCCATAAACTATAAAACTACATGTCCCTCCTTGAAGATTGAAGCTCTTGCAAAGACATCAGGTCAACGCAATGGAATTGCTTAACAAACCAAAGAAGGACAAAACTACTTGCATCAATCTTTACTTAGTCTAACAGGGTGAACTCAAGTTATACATTTGAAGTAAAAAATTAGCAAACTTTGTGTATTCCAACCAACCCCTCAGCTATAGAATGTTTATTTCCATATAAGCAAAAATAAAATAAGGTACTTCTATTGAACAAGAATATCAAAGAAAAGGACCAATTCCAGAAATATGAGCAAAATTAGAACTCACATTTTTCTTGACAGTTGTGAGGGGAAATTGTTCTCATTCTCCGTTGATTAAGTATGACATAATCAAATAAATAAATTAGAGAAGACAGTATCAGGTATACTCAACTTTAGGGCCATTAGCCTTACAACGCCTAACAGCTTCCATGGCTTAACATAATATGTAACTTGAACACTATGATAAAGTAGTCTACATCTTTACAAGACAGTATCAGATATCCTCCACTCGAGGACCTGAATACCAGTAGCCTTGAGATGCATAATAACGTCCATGGCTTAACATGTAAGGAACTTCAAAACTCAAAACTATCGTATAATAGTCTACATCTTTACAAGAGCTTCCTATCACTTTGCTGCAAGCGTATATTTAGGAAAATGCATTGAGTTTTGATTATAGTATATAACTCTTACGAATTGTTGATTGGTAACACTAGCATTACAAATTGATTTTGGTGGAAGCTGACTTCATGCTAGCAGTATATGAATTCTGAATTGTTGATTGATAACACTAACATCACAAATTGACTTTGGAGGACTTTATGTTAGCACTTTTATCTTCTGACTAGTTAATTAATAACACTAACATCACAAGTTGACTTCAGTAAATGCCCACTTCGTGATAGCACTTCATAACAAACTGATGCTAGCTAGCTATTCAGAATAAATATATGCGTTGAAGGATTTCTCAAAATATGGGGTAAATACAATTTACTATTCCATTGGGGATATTAGAATAATGCAAGATAACAAAGGCCTCCTAACTTACAAGAGAGGCTTTGGAAAACACAAAGATTAATTATAGAACCTATATTCTTCACCGCCTGTATTGTGTTACTCGACCACTGGGAATTTTAGAATAATACAGAATTTGCAAAGCAACAAAGATCTCCTATCTTCACAAGAAGCCCTTTGAAAAACATTCTTTCATCATATATCCTGCATTAAGTTACTCAACATCTACCCGTGCAGGAAAAAATAGATGTCCATACAATGCAGGAACAATTTAAGAAAAGACAACATATACATTTCTTATGCATAAAAAATGTAATAATTGCATTTAATGAACAAAAATACATCAGCGCATCTTATAGCACTGTGTTCTTCCAGCCTGACAACGCTTTCCAGAAAATGAATAGTTCAATATAATGTCAACATCACGCGGATTCTTGGCATTTGGAGCAACAGTCATGCTTCCAACAAGTGATTCTCCCTCACACATGGTGATCACATCTTCCAGATACATGACAGTTTGCTTCCAATGTGTAGCACGAGATCTAGGCCCTGTAAAGAGAACCAAGTTGATCATATCAGCCTACATTTCAATTATTTTGAGGAGCATTTTGAAAATGCTAACCCAAATATTTGCCTAAAAAAATCAGTGCAGTAATTTCACTACACATACAATAAAAGAAGCACAATCTAAATTTTCAAGCAAAATCATCGACAATATCGAAAGCAACATCAGAATCAGATTATCCTTTTAGCTTCTCTATTTAAATCTATAATTACCTGTTGAAAACCCCATGACTTTATGACAATTGGTAAATGCAACATCAAAGTATGCCACCAAAGCATGGACAAAATCATTGCGCTCAGCCACAAGCTTGAATGATGCAGTAAAGGATGCATCTCCAGGACTCATCTTTGAAATGTCCATAGTCTGAAATTTGAATAACAAGCACCATGGATTTTATCATTAATACCAAAAAAGGCTTACCAGCAGATAAGGAATGGAGCTCACTAAGGCATAAAATGAAATGCAGCTAACATTAATTGAACCTTAAGTAACTGGCAGTTTGTAACTATTTGATTCTGGTCAACTGTGTCCACAAGAGGTTCCAACATGGCTTGCTGCCTAATGCAGCTCATGTCAAAGCCATAGACACGATCCCAGACTGCCAAGCAGAAGCATCGGCTCTCAGATACATCATCCAGTGAAGGCTAACATTTATCTTAAAATAGCACAAGATATTCTGATTCACTCTATGTTAAGCTAAAAAGACTGCAGTATAACCATGGGAGCCTCAACAAATGAAACTTACAGTCAATCTTCTCTTGTTTATAGTCTGCATCCTCAATGGCCGTTAGGAAGAGGGAAGCCCTATCCGGTAACACAACACCACCAGGGATCTACAAACAAGGACTTGTCAGATAACAATGACACGAACAAGAAGCAGTCACCATTATAAAGTTTGAAAGTGTAACAAAAACTAGTTGGTACAGCACAATCCTTTTTCAATAAAGACATCTTAAAAAAGTATAAATGATGAAATTCTTCTAGAAAAGGAAAAAAACTACTTATTAAAAGAATGAATATGCCTTTTTTTGTTGATACATATATGATAGAATGAAGATGCTTGTTAGAAATCTAAAAGCCTGACCAAATGATTTAAATTTATGTCAAACAAATATTAATAACACAAACTACTATACCTGTTTTGCCTGGTCCCAGGTTAACATTCAAATATGATTTTACTACAAATTTTACACCCCCAATGTCCTGTGAATTGTTAAGACGCATTTCAAAAACTATTTCATTCAAATATGGTTTTACTACAAATTTTACACCTGCAACGTCCTGTGAATTGTTATGACACGTTTCAAAAACTTTTTCATTCAAATGTGGTTTTACTACAAATTTTACACCCGCAACACCCTATAAATTGTTAAGACGCATATCAAAAACTATTTCATTCAAATATGGTTTTACTACAACGTTTACACCTTAACATCCTCTGAATTCTGTGTGTGTGCATGCATGCAACGTTCTGTGAATTGTTAAGATGCGTGTGTGTGCCCATCCACGTGCATGGGTGCAATGTAATTAGAAAAAGTATAAAGTGAGCCTTCTTCAACAAAGTATAAAGTGAGCATTGGAATTAGAAAAAGTATAGAGTGAGCCTTCTTCAACAATAGGTCAATCATCTCTTCTCAGACCTATTTTGTCTATTAAGTGTGGTTCTATTTTCTTTATATTTAGTGACAATTTGCTAAACGTTCCTAATGATTCATGCCTTTCAAACAAGGAAAGAGTCTTAAGGTAGATATGCAATGCTTCCAAGAGAATAGCAACTAGGTTGTCAAGAAATATTGAGCTTTTAGCTTCAGCCATCTATCATGGCATGTGTTGTATTTCCTCACCTGTCAATGGCTATTAATGTCTAGAGGTAAGCTTCTTTTCTCCTGACAATTCTATTCTTTTGGTTAGGCCCTACTTATTGTCTTGCTAAAGACTCAAAGAGCAGTGTCCTAGCATGGAAAGCATATAGTGTGGCAAGGAGAGCTGGAAATATTTACCAATAGATGTTATAGAGCCATTGGTGTCCTTTGTCCCCACAATACTATTAGGGTCATTCCAATCAATGTCATCATATCCATAGAAACAAAACTCTTTCACAGCAATAACTCAGCAAACCAAAAGAGAAAGATTTTTTCAAAAAATCAGGATTTTATCAGGAAAAAATCCATGGATAAGTCAGGAACCCAAAAAATGCAGTAAAAAGGTGAAAAAACTGCTACTTTTTTATTTAAAGGCGATGTAATAACTAATTGCATAGAGATAAAGAGAGTGAAGAGAAATGAGAATTTGCACTGAGTTTACAAAATAGATAATACATGGAAAAATAGAACCTGAATTTTGGAAATCTTTGAATATTTGATAATTCTTAATTTCCAAAATCTGGTATATGATACAGTATCTTGAATATTTGATAGTTAAAAGTTTCTAACCCCAAATATAAATAAAACAAAGCTGGAAGACACTAAATTGTCAACAGTTTTCCTCTACAGAAGCATGACTTGCAGCAGAGGTTAGCTTATACACAATTTTCTAGAATTCAATGCCACCACCAAGACATGCCCAAACTTCCAATGGACTAACTTTCACTCTACTGCATCTAAGAGGGCTAGTTAATTAGTTTGACAAGCATTGCCCAAAGTTTTTTCTTTTCAAAGAAAAAGGTTTCTGTGCACAAAAATTTGTATGCTTTGCAGCAAAACAAACCATGACATTTCACAACTAAATTTATAGGAAATGCATGCACAAAAAATCGATCGGCTCTTGTATCCACCATAACTTCTATAGTGCCAAAACTGTGACTTTTTCACAACTAAAACAGAGAAAGTTCCATTGCAAAATATGCAGTCTACCTCATAAAATCACACAAATTGTTTAAAACAGAGAAATGACAAAGTGTAAAAAATTTTAAAACTGCCCATAAATCTCATTAAAGTTGCCTGAAATCCACACAAAATCGTGAACAAAAAGTCCACTCACGACTAATTGTAATTCATGAAATTAAATAGCGAATTATTGATAATTAAGTTGCAAAAAATCGTAAAAAACCCTTGGCTCATGATTTATATGAAGAAAGGTTAAAAATGGGTGAAAAAATTGTTCTATAAGCTATGCAACGATTAATCACAATTTATTGAAGATTAATGCAACTATGATCATACCCATCAGTGTCCTTTGTGCTTGCATCGCTATCAACCTCATTTACATAAGAGTACTCTCTCTCTCTATTGTATCCCCTAGATATCTCTTAGGATCTGAATCATTTAGGGGAGCTGCACCAAGGGGGCAAACAACTTCTAAATTCAAAAAACAGGATGAGAGAATTTTGAGTTGCTTCTACAAATAAGAACGTTGATCTGTAAACTATAAGGATATTCCTTAGCTAGTTTGTCAAAATGAATTTGTTAGTCTTATAGATTGTGAATGCAAAAATAACTGAAATACCTAGGCAAATGAAATGAATGACAAGACAATATGAGAGATTCAATCACCATGAAAATGAAACCGTGGAGACACCCCTTGTGGGTTAAAACTCCAACTAAATGTGAGTATACACTCACTCAGTGCCGAACAACAGCTTACAAGATTGATTCCACAGCCCCTTGGACCTACTAAAGAGCTCTAACAAGATGTTTAACTTCCAAAGAACCAAACACCCCAAAATGATCTCTCTGCCCTTACAACTTCTAAGATAATCATGAACATGAGAACAACAGTGCAAATTCTCACTACAACAGCTCTCAACAAGAGATTTAAGGGCCAAGCATAAATATTTTGGCCTCCACGAGGTTAAACATGGACTTTCCTGCCATAGGGAAGCTAGAACAACCATCCAAAAGGAAGAGTAAGAAGAAAAACTCAGAATCTAGAACATCATTGGATGCCAGGACTATGTAATGAAATACATCAGAATGATATATTATTTACAAAAGAGCAAAGTTCTTAAATAGACTTACAAACAGATGTTTCTAAAATACAAAATACAGATGTTTCTAAATTAGATTAGCTTTAAAGCTAATCTAAAGAGCAGAATAGAGACAACCTAAATATGTTCTAAAGTCGACCATTAATATAAACTATCTAATTTTCTTTTAATAGACTACACATAACAAATTTGCCACTTTCCACAAAGAGGTGCTCATGCACTTGCAATGAATTTATTGCAGTATATGACAAATATGTACACGGTAAATACTCTTTCACAACCTGTACAAATCAGCAATTTCACCAAACTAGCAACATATCTGTTTTGAAAAATATCCTACATGCTAAAACCTGCTCATGGATGTCCCATATCACTTTGAACATTTTCCAGCATACAAGTAGTCCTCTATCCCAAAACATACCAATAAGCACAAAAACTAGATCCATTTTTAGATCACACCTCCCGAATTAGGGAGCTTTTGGTCCCCAAAAGCCTAGAAACTCAACAAATGGGGGTGGAAAAACCCCTCATCATATGGCACATGCCACCTTGTCTTGCATCACAATACAAACACAAGCCAAGTAGTATATCATAGTATTTTTGTCTCCAACTATATGTGTGATGAGAAAGTACATTGCTTTAATTTGGAGAAACTTGCTCAACATTTGTTCTCTCCATCTCCATGAAGATTTGGTACCTTCTCAAGCTGCTCTATGCCCCCACAAGCATACAATAAAAAGGATTATCATTCTTGATGATCCAATATTTGTTAACCCTCCTATAGAAGAATGCCTTATGGTCATACAAGTATGGACTGCCCAAGATGACACCGGACACATTTTAAGGAGCGATCAAACACTGTTTAATCAAAAATTAGTTCCAACTGAAAATCTTCATTTGCATTGCCTACTAATTAGCATACCAACACAATATTTGACCCAAGCCAACCCGACCTACAAGATTTAGAGTGTTGAACAGTTAAGGCCTAATTTATCTACCAAATCTTGTGAAACCAAGTTAGCTTGAGAGCATGAAGAAAACAAAGTGCCAATCTTAACCCTATCTATAGGCATTTTAATATTAAACAATGCTTCTTTTGCTAACTATCAATCTATTTAGTAGTGCAAGAAAACTTAGAATCCTCCTCAAAATCACCATCAATTTCCTTACCCTTCTTAATGACTACGTTGTCTTCACTCATAGAGGGCATATAGTTTTTCTTATCTTTCTTAACCTTGTTTGTGAGGGTTTTTTTTCAAAATGTAATTTTCAACATGAGGACTTTACATGACCATCCTTACCACAATGATCACAGTGTGCAGATTTCATCATGGTGCTTGAGGAACTTACTTTTTTATCCTTTTTATTGGACATAACTTCATTAGACTTGGAAGAGGATGAACAAACATCTATCTCAATATAGTAAGCATGTGGGCATGCTTCATCTATGTCATCCAGCTTAGAAAACAATATGGGCCTAAGAAGATGATTTTGAAGACCTCCTATATATTTAATTAGTACTTCATCTGACACATCTTTTACCCATTTGTATAGCCCTTCTACAGAATTCACGAATGCATTCTTGAACACTTTGAGATTCTTTTTGCTTGAAAATTTGTCATTCAATACTCTTTTCTTCCTTACGACATATTGGATAGAATTACTTCCTAATTAATTGTTTAAACTGCTCCCAAGAACTTATATAAGTCTTTTTCATAGTCATCTAAAAGAGGCTCTCAAATCAAGTCAAAGCATGTTTTGCCAACCTTAGTCTAGCAAATAAGATCTTTTGATCTAAAGTGAGGTGTTGAATGATCCAACTGTCAAGCTTCTCCACATCAGCATCTCCTTCATATAGCAGCATCTCAATCTTGGCCTCCGCCTTGAATAAAAGCTTGTATGGGAGACTCTTATCAACCTTCGAAAACTCTTCTTCTTCATTAGATTTTGGCCCGTTACCATCTAATCTATCCAAGAGGACCTCCATAAGACTTTTCATGATCTCCAATGATCGAGACAAACTTTTAGTGGCATTTAACATCCTTTAGAATCTTGCTTCAGCATTCAAATAATCCCCTTCTTCTACTATGTTTCTCAACACTTCTTCCAATTGTGGGATTCAATGTCTCTTTGCAAAAGTAAAATCTTCTCTCCACTCGATCTAGTTGTGGGAATAAACTTGCCAAACACTCACAACACACCTCCCAAATGAACAAACTCGCACTGATACCACTTGATTTGTAAACTATGATGATATTCCTTAAATAGTTTGTCAAAAATGGAGTCGTTAGTCTTAGATAGTGAGAACAAAATGACTGAAACACTTAAGCAAATGAAATGAAAAATAAGAGCCAATATGAGACTCAATGACCATGAAAATATGACCAAGATACTCTAGAGAAGTGTAATGTCTCCTTCTTAGCCCATGCAGATAGATGGAGTGATTAGCCTATTCCAGGGTTCCCGTAGGCTAATGGATTTGATTAGGGAACCTATTTGGGTCAATTTTCTAGGACTTACTATTTATAGTAAGTCAAGCAGGAGAATCATGGCTAGTGCTGGCCCAACTTTCTATTTATAGCCACTGCCAGTTGGAGCACCTAGCACATTACAGTTGGTTTCGAAATGGCTAAGGAATAAATGGTCGAAATGTAAATTAAATTAAATATTTAATTTACACTAGTTAAATAGCCTAAGTCATTTATGTTATAAAAGTGACTTAACATTATGAAAATATTAGTTATGACTTAAAGTTGTGTGCTAGGAAGTGGGCGCTTCATGAGGAGGCTTGGGACTCAAATAAATAAAAGAAAATAATAAAATAATCCTCTTCTTGGGCGTTGGAGAGCAAGGAGTAAAAAGAAAAGATGAGAGCTCATTTGGGGATTCATTCACTTTTTACAAAAAATACATTGTCGTGATCTTGGAGCTTCTTGCTTTGGAGTTTGAACAAGGGTTCTGCTGAGACAAAATCCTCCGTAGAATCACTCGCTTCATGTTTCGAAGACAACATCAGGCGGGTTGTGGGAAGTCTCATCTAGGGGCTTCACATTGAGCTTAATTTGATACAATTTGGTGAAGATTTGAGGAGTTAATGCACATATCTTTATGTAGTTTTTGTGAACAGCGGAGAACATATTTTTTAGTTGCAGATTTGAGCAGGTTGGAGGTGATTGTTGGGACTGCATTTCATTTCCTTGCTGGCCGTACCATTGCTTGACAAGGCCGCGTACCATTTGTTGTGGACTTGGTGTGGTTTTTGGTGCATATTTCCTATCCTTTTTGGACGCCATCATCAAACAGCAACATCCTCATAATAACAGCGATATTTTAAAGAGAATTGCATTTGTTATTTGCTGATATCAAACACCAGCTGGGCCGTACAGCAGTTGGAGAGTTGTGGGTCTGTTTGGAGCTGATTCGCACTTGTTTCATGGCTTCTTTCTCATTCAATAATGGCACCTAGGGTTACAAAACACTTCTCTACAATTGTTTGAGTGGAAGATCTTCATTGTATGCATTTTGGAGGTGTTTTCCGTCATTCATATTGCTGGTTCACATACAGCAGATGTATAAAGTCCAGCTGGGCCGTACAGCAGTTGGAGAGTTGTGGGTCTGTTTGGAGCTGATTCACACTTGTTTCATGGCTTCTTTCTCATTCAATAATGGAGTGTTACAAAACACTTCTCTACAATTGTTTGAGTGGAAGATCTTCATTGTATGCATTTTGGAGGTGTTTTCTGTCATTCATATTGCTGATTCACATACAGCAGATGTATAAAGTCGAAGAAGTTGAAATGGGTATGTCACTGTAATTCATTTTGAGCAATATTATTATCTGGGTCATCGTTATTTTATGCATATCTATTATAATTTTTCTGGGTATTTGTTGCATGCTTCATTTTCCTTGTTATATTGCAAAAACAAACACATGCAAAAAATCTATAAACCCTAAACCAATCAACCGAGCAGAAAGCAAAAATATTGGCATAAAAACCCTACCAGGACAGTGGCTATTACAAGAAGTCCCTTATGGGTAAAAACTCTAGCTAAATGAGTATGCACTCACTAAGTGCTCAAAAATGAATTACACCATGCTTTCCACAACCCCTTAGGCCTTCTACAAACTCCAAGAAGATGCTTGACTCCCTAAGAACCAATCAAACACTCCCAAAATGATCTATTTACTCTTACAACTTCTATGGCAGTCAAGAATATGAGAATATACAATACAAAATCTCACTACGACAACTCTTGACAAGAGATTTAAGACCCAAGCATATAGAATTTGACCTCCATGAGGTTATAAATAGACTCTTCTGCCATGGGAAGTTGGAACAACCATCCAAAAGGAAGAGGAAGAGGAAGAGGAAAATCTCATAATTTGGAATGTCACTAGACACCACAATTGCCATAATGAATTCACTGCTTCCAACAAAGAGGTGATTGCACGTTTGCCACAGTTGCAATGAATTCATCACAGTATATGACAAATTCGCCAAGGCAATTACACTTTCGCCACCTGTACAAACCGACGATTTCACCAAAACTAGAAAAACACTTTGTTTTGATAAACTTCCCCCTCACCAAAACTTGCACATGTATGTCCCATATCATCCTGAACATTTTCCAACATACAATAAGTGGTCCTCTGTCCCAAAACATGCCAATGAGAACCAAAACCATATTCATTTCCAGATCAAGTTGATATATGCAGTCATTAGAGGTCTCCTTCCTCCTAGCTATCATGTTGAATACTGGTCGCAATTTCTTCCCTAGAAAAATAGCATTTTTTTAAATTGTGGTCAACATTTTTTTCCCGTCCAATTGCAATTAAAACACGTTTCCATCCTAAATCATGTTTGCTGAGACTTTCAATGTTTTTTTTGGTATCATTCCACGATTTTTTATTTTATTTTATTTTTTGGGGGGGGGAATGAGGGTTCTAGATGTCTACTATTATTTCGTAGGATGAATTTTGTTGTTATATGGAGCCTAATCAAACTCGGAGGTTAAATTTTCCCCACTTTTGTCGGCGCGGTATCCCCCCCAAAGTATTTTATAAAGGCGTCGACAGTTATTTTTCTATTGGCCACCATAAAAAACCCTATTTTTTGTAACTCACATAAGTCTTCATAAAAAAGGCTAAGGGTTAGGGTTTCTATTGGTATTGTATTTGTAGTACATTGTAGCGGATTTCGGTTGCATGAGATTGCTGGTTGTAATTGGTTCTATTTGCTAGATAATAATATTGGACTCTCTATTGGTGGATGTAGCCCAAGTTTGGGTGAACCACATTAAAATTGTCTCTCGCTATTTTATTTCTGTGTATTTTTCATTCCTTTGTTTAATCTTTAGCTGCATTTAATTGATATCTTCTGCATGCTATTCCTAACAAATTTCACATTGTTTCTTTCACATTTGGAAAGTGTTTTTCATGTCTCAATGTAGGTTAGGGTAGATACTGATGGCGGCGAATTCTTCCTTTATTTCTTAGCAACTTCAACTACAGCGAATATTTCGTGTCTCGACATGGGTTAGGGCAGATATTTTCTGATAAATTGACCTACATTTGATAACCTTCCTATAGGAAATTGATTTCATTAATAATTTAATACAAATTCGGCTATGTTGCCACCATGTGACTTGGCTATAAGCATCACAAATACTCAAGCCAATTTTTCTATATTTTTTGAAAGCAACAAACTATGATCGATCTAAATTGTTATATAAGGAATCAAATAAAAACATTTGTATAATGAATTAGACATGTCCATACATATGGAATAATATAATATACGTAAAACCTTGAATAAATTCAATTATTGAATAGTATGAAAGAAAATGGATGAAGCACTCATAACTTTGTAAGAGATTTAGTTTCCTTAGTGTTATTAGAAAAAAAAAATTATATAAACATAGTTCTATAATGCTTTACATGAATATATCTCTTAATTTAAAATTTTATAATTTGCTTTTTAAATTGCATTCTATAATGTATCATGTTAAGTGTTAGTTCATAGTTACAAGACTTGCCCTGACTCGACGAGTCTTGAGGCAAGGAAGTGAAAACAAGGCCCAAGGTCTCATGATCCAAGTACTTGACGAGTTTGGTCGAACTTGCTGGACATAACAATCCTTGTCACTAGGACTCGGCCAAGTCAACTATGAAAATTAGAAGAAAAAAATAGAATAACAAAATTGAAAATGCTTAAACGAAAAAGTGGTAAAGTCAAGTGCTTTTTGAAGCGATAAAATCATGAAAAATGGCATGTGACATGAAGGCCTGTGTGATCTCAAAGGCTTTCATTTAGGCTTGGTGATAGGGGTTCCACCTCTCAACCCCACACTATATTGCGACAAGGAGCATGCCAAGGGCATTGCCCCTGAAACCTACAAGGGGTGCTGCCCATTGATATCAAAAAATAAAAATCATTTTGGGCCATGTTGGACAGAAAAGCAACATATATTTATTCTTTTGATTTTTTCCTATTTTAATCCCAAGTAATTGAATTACATTTATATTTTTGGTTTGTTGAATCAATCCCTATCCTAAGTAAAGCTCCTATAGATCCTTCTTCTACTCAAGATCCCCTCAACATTGTTGAACCCATTAAGGGACAAACTAAGTGGATTACAAATGATGATGTCCTCGATGTTAGTGATGCGGTTGAATGACTCGGGAGAGGCTCTTACCCAGGGGCTTCATCATCAGGACCTCCAGCCTTCTAGTGTAGCTCTCTTCATAACAACACGAGTCATTGGCTACTTCTAGTTTTTTGGAACTTTCTACTCGGTTTGTAGGTTGACTTTGTACAAAGTATATTGTAATTGAACATTTAAAAACTATTAGCATCTAGTTATTATTTATGCACTATGCAGTATGCATTGTGCAATGCAATGTGAACAATGACATGAACATAAATGACAAAAATCTATATTACACAATTCATGGGCTTAACTCTCAAGTTTATTTGTTATCTATATCTCTATGATATTGAAATGCCTTTAAATTTAAAAAAAAACAGTTTTCCTCTTTTTTTTGCATTTTTTTGCATTTTTTTAAATCCTGATTTTTTGAAAAAATCGTATACTTTTGGTTTGCCAATTTTTTCCCAAAAGGTTTTTTCTGCTATGCTAGGAACCATGCTTTCTGACTCAAAAAATAACTAAAAGAAACTAAGCATCTGTGATTAATCTATAGATGTATGATTTTGTAAATAATATGATGGACAGCAATACCAAATACAGCTCAACAGCTCAAGCGAACAAAGTAAGATTTGCTAGAGCAATTATCCATCTTTGAGAAGATTTTGTAAAATGTACGGACAGCAATATCAAATACACCTCAACAGCTCAAGCAAACAAAGTAGGATGTGCTAGAGCAATTATCTGTCTTTGAGAAGGGAAGATGATGACAACACAAAAACAAAAATTAATGGGAACTTACGAGGTTATGACTAACAGAAAAAAAATTGTCACAGACTTAAGTTGCCGGTTCTGGTTCAGATCCTAGTTCAGGTTTGCGGATTCGGTTTGTGGATTCAGCCAAAAAAAAATTGGGTTTGGATTCGTTCATACAAAATACATGTAAAATTCATATATATGATATAATAATACTATAATATATATTTTATAAATACATATTAATAGTATCATATTATAATATTATATAATAAATATGATATTAATAATATTTATTATCTAATATTATAATATTATTAATATTAATATATTATAATATGATATTATTAATATTAATACCATATATTAATAATATAAATTAATATAAATATTAATAATATAATATAAATATAGATATATGGATTCGAATAAAAATACAACTAGTTATTAAAAGTTAAAACCCTTGCAGAACGGCTGAAAATATTTAAAAAGAAAAAGAAAAAACAAATTTCAGTGAAAAAATATCACAGGCCACTGCCGGAATCGCCTGGGTTCTCCCCGGGTTCATGAGGTGTTCGCCTGGAACAAACCCAGCCTCTTTTTCCTGCACCCTGACCAAGCCCGCAGAGGAACTGGACTGGATCATGGACCCAGTTCGAACCAGACCTGGATCTGACCAGAAAACTGACAAATCCGGTAACGTAGTCACAGACTTATTCCATTCCATGGCAGTCTGAAGATCTGTTTTATCAGTATCTTCTAAATCTCCAACATGCAGATGCTTATATCTCCTGAGTATTGTCAATTAGTTGCTTCATTTGATTAGTTATCATCCCATAACAATCTGGGCAAAGGTGGATTGGCATGTTAAAGATAAATATTGAGTATGGTGATGTGGTTATAACCCAGGAATGCAAAATTTGAACAGTACACAACATAAATGAAAAAGAATCCCCTTGAAGAATCAGGATTTTGGGGGGGCTTCAGTTTTTAGGTCTGTGCCAAGCAGGGTGTGAGACCCCACTTTTGGAAGCCCACAAGAAGATAGTTTTCCCTTTTACCTTATGTATATTCTTCATACCACACATACATACCCTACCCCCTTCTGAGTGTAGAGGCCTTTGCCATTCACATAGTAATATTTTTCTTAAACAATATGTCAGTTTTCAAATTAAAAAAAGACATTGAAATTCTTTTAAAACAGATTATTCACCCCCCAGATAGAAAAATGCAGTAAGAAAAGCACAAATTAGAGACCCTAAGACATCAAAGAAGAATAAAAGGAACTTGGAAAAAAAGAGTTATTCCGTACTCTTTGCAATATATATTATAAATGAAAAAACAAGAAATATCAGAAATAAGTTACAAAATTTTATAAAAACTTTAAAATGCACCAAATCTACCATGTATAGTCTGCATGATAATGTTGCACCACTTACCAGCCATTTATCACGAGCATATAAAACAGTGTTCAGCATGTTCTCAAAGAGAAGGAAGTAGCCCATCCATTCTGAAATGATAACATCCACATGTTGGGTAGGTAAATCTATTTCCTCAATTTTCCCTTTGAGAACAGTAATGACTGCATAACAGAATTACAAGGACATTGTTATAAGAAAATACAGTTAGAAGATCATAACCAATTTCATAAATTAAAAACATATATCCATCTTCTCATACCATCACCATAGCCATTTGTTTTAACAATCTCCATTGCCATGTCAGCCATATGAGAGCATTCTACCTGCAGCAAACAATATGGTGATGGATTGTATCAACTTCCAAACACAATCTTAATCTATTGGCTTACAGAATCAACATCCATCTATTTCAACTACAGCTCACAAAAACTCCTACAACACAACCTGCACGTGAATCACTGACCATATTCTTTTGCACATCTAAACATATTGCTTGTATCTCCAAGGTCAAAAATGTAGCAAGCAAGAAATTAAAAATGAGAAAAGTGTATTTACGCACTGCATATACATGCTTGGCCCCTCCTTTTGCACAAAAAAGGGATAAAATTCCCGTCCCAGCTCCAACATCAAGTACAACTTTATCCTTGAAGAGGAATGAATTATGATAAATTACATTTTGGTATGTTTTAGTTCTGATTGTATCTTTTAGCATTTCCTGCAAACACAATATTTACATGTAAAACACCTCATTAGGCTTACTTGAAATTCAGGATCTGAGACTGCATCCTTCAAAGCTCATACATAACATGCAACAAAATGTGTTAACTCCAATAAAACAACAAATGCAAACTATTTCTTGACAAAACTTAGGTTCACATGGTATGCCACAGAATAATAGCAGTTTATGTCTATAACCATGGTGTTTGAGGCATAGCACTTTCACCACTCGCAGACAATCATTAACTGGACCCTGTGGAATCACACTGCTCTACAAACACCAAACAGAGATCATTTATCCTTGGCTGCAACTTCAACCCTTATCTACTGATCCTGAATTCAGAAACCTCTTGCATCACAGACTTACCCAGATAATTCCCATAATGTGATCAGGCTATACTCCATCATGCAGCAGTGCTTCTTTACAGATATATATTTTTATCATGTTTAAAATCCATGGAAACAAAATATTTACATGCAGAAATATTATAGGCCCATGAATCTACATTCCTAGTAAAGATATTATACCCAAGCATTCAAGTTAGAAAATGCTAGATTAACTTCTAGCCACAGTGGCTACACACTATAAAGTAACTTTTAGCACTGCTCTATGCAAACATTAAAAAGCCTCCAGAGTTGTAAATCATGCTACTTGAATGAAACCATACATAGATCTCGGTGCAACAGGAAGACTACAAACTGAAGTTCTCAATAAAATCACAAAGCCAGGAACCTTCCAAAAAACATGTAGATTTGATTACAGTTTCTATGCTAATGTTAGTGCTCGTTAAATGTTAAGCAGACACCTCTTGTTAAGTATTAAAATAAAAGCACCAAAAGAGCACAAAATCATGTGCAAAGTTATAAAAAAGCAAAGGAAAAGAGTTTCCGTTCACTGGAAGCTTTCACACAAAGACTATGTAGTTCAGAGTGGCAGATGCATGCTCCAGATTTATATTTCCTGGCAGAATAACTGCAGTGTCATGCCAATAAGAAACATGAATCCATACAAAACAATGCAACAGCAGGAGACATAGTCAATAGAACCTGCACATTATATAGTTTGCAGCAAACAGGAATACAGAGAGTAACAATACATGTATCTGCTGGTTTTGACAATATGGACATTGATGCCCAATACTTGCAGACAAGAGAGCTTTACACAAAAACAATTCAGGGCCTCTTTACAAGTTACAACATTGACCAAAACCACAAATATCTTTCTCTCTAACACATAAAGACAAACATATGCATGCATAACTATCTTTATCACAGTTTTCCATCATAAACTAAAAAAGTGCTTTTAGAATATAATAAGAAACAGTTCAAAGGTGTAAATGGCCCAAACCGTTAGAAGTACAATACTCACTTCATGTATACCTGCAAAAGAAACAAAGATGAATATATCAGAAACTGTGTGTACGCCGACAAATCCTACAAAAGCCAACACCAACAAAAAACCCTCAACCGGGATTCTTATAAATCTTCTGTGCCTCATGAACATATTTAATTTAAAACACCAATATATTATGTAAGCTAATAAAAAAATGAACGTATTTAAATTAAAACACCAATGTATTATGTAAGCTAATAAAAATAAAAAGATTATCCTTCAGTTGGCATTTCTTTAAATAACTCCCTTTCTCACTCTCATATGCCAGCACCAACACATCACAAACCCTCTCTCTCACATTGTATATATACAAACAACAAAAAATCAGAAACCCTTCAACATATTCTTTAACATATTGAACACTTTCTCTCATAAAACCAAGTTACATAAAGATACCAAATTCTCAAAAACCCTTCATCTAGCATTCGTCACAAAACACTTGCACAAACACCAACATATCAATAGCCTTGATGTAAGCAGACACATAAATAACAAATATCCTTCAGCTAGCATTCTTTAACACTCTCCCAGAGCAACATATATAAACAAAAACATATCAGAAACACTTTCCTTGACAGATCTCTCTCAAACAAGCAAACATGCAAACACTGACACATGAAAACCCCTTAGATAAGCTGAAACTAACAGTGAATAACAACCAGAGTAATAAACTCCAAATTACAAAAGAAGTTAAATCAAACCATAAGTTATAAACCCACCCACCAACAAACATAGAGAAACAGAAAAGCCCGGTACATCACAAAATAGCTACACATCGCTTTTGATCAAATTCAAAGAAAAAAGTAACAAGACCTTCTGAGCATTTGAATAAATGAATAAAAATTGTTTCACAAATTTAAACAAATGAAATGAGAGTAGAAATCGTACTATAAAATCCACCAGCCACCAACATAGAGACAAAAAAAAAATCCCAACATCATACAATATTTTATTGAACAAATGCAAAGGATGGATTAACAGGTTGCCTTAAACATATACATGAATGCAAAATACAGTTACATAATTTCATGAACACAAATAAAATGAGAATAGGTTTTGTACTGCAAAACGTACCCACCCATCAAAATAATGAGGCAAAAAAGCCCATTTATCCTAGCATAACAATACAATGCTTCTGAACAAACATAGTAAAATATTCTTAGAAGAAAGAAAAATGAATAAGAAAATAAAGTTGCACAAATTCATGAACACGTATAAACGATATTAAGAAGTGTTTTTAAACTTTATAAACAGACATATATAAAAACTACAGCTGCCGAGGCCATGAACAAAATATCACTGTGGAGAAGTAGATGTTGAACTTAAGGGATACATGAATGAAATTACAGTAATAATCCAGTCATAAGAAATGGGTATACAAATTCATGAAAAAAGATAAATTTGGTATTGAACTTACCAAAATGGGAATAGGAATCAAAGTAATAATCAGCACTGGTCTGATCAGAGCCAGTAAAAACATTGTCCGTTGATGCATTTTCAGCAGCAGCAACAACCATGGAAGACTCAGCCTTGTCTTGTTCGTCGTCGACACTCATTCTGATGACTTGGGCATCCAAGCTTGAGCTTCCTGCCGATTTGTCTCCTTTAATGCCCTTGTTGCTGTTGCGCCGCCCCATTAAACTTTTTTTCTTCCTTTTTATCCCGTTTTTGCTGCACCCAACTTTACTGAGTGCCTCAACACAAATAGTACTGTTTTGGGCACTCCTGTTTTGATTGAAACACAATGATTAAAGACTACCCAAAAAGCTTTTTTTTAGAACTTTGATAAGAATTTCAATCTGTAGGGAGATATGTTATTTTCCCACGAAACAAAGTATAATTAAAGAGGAAAAAAACTTTAAAAACTTGTTCAATGAAGAACCTCGCTCTGAAAGTATACTAGTGAGGTCAGGAGGTTGAAAGAGAGGATATTTTTGTACAGTCGTAACCTAATTTTATTTCCCCTTTTTTTTAAAAAAAAAACTATATATTAGAGACTAAGAAACCAATATGTTTTTATTTCCCATAAAATTAGAATGGCCCATCAGGGGCCTAAGAGCCGCTAACAATGGGCCAACGCAATGACTAGAGGAATGCAACAGAACTATCAAGTCCCATTTTTAAGTTGAATTTTATCAAGAGGAGAAATCTCAAAATCTTAAAATTTAAATTATATTAAGGGTTTAGGGTTATCAAGGTTTAGACTATTCTAAGGGAGAAACTTTTGAAGATAAAATTAGTAATAGAACTTCTTTTTAATTGTACATAAATTTTTTTAGGTAAAATTTTTAATTATGTGAAAAATGATACAAAATATATGTGGTTTATTAAATTTATTGTTTATAGGATAAATATTAGTGAAATGATTTTTTGCAAAGTATTAGAAAACTAGTTAGAATTAAAAATTATGTATCATAGCTGAAATTCCATTCCATTTGAAAATTATTAGAACTAAATTATATCATATGTGAAATTTTGAATTTGGTAGCATAATTGAACCCAACATGAATGTACCTTTAGAGGATGTGTTGGAATTAAATACACTTCTTGATAGAATTTGAAAGTTCTCATTGTGAAAAGTAAAGTCACTTGGTGAAAAATCCCACTAGCCACGAGTAGGTTCTAAGTTTTAATGTAAGCCTATCTAGTATTCTCATCAATGTATCTATAATTCTTTGTAGAAAAAAATACAATCCTTATCACAAAGTAGTAGAAAAATAAATAAAATTAAAATCTATATAAAAATGCCTAAAATGGCTCAAATAATTCTTATGTGTGACTATGTACATTTACTCCAAGCTCTTGAGAAAGAATCTATACCTTTATACTATTTAGTAATTTGAGCTCCTTTAGTGAATGTTAGTTCGTTCAATGTTTAGGAAAGAAATGGACTTCATTAATTACCAGTTTTTGTTAGAGATGAAGTGTAAAATTTTTATTGATTATTTAACCGTTGAAGAGGGTGATGTTTAAGTAGAGTGTACAGAGATGGAACAATTTGTGCACAAAACCTCTCTATATAGTCTATTATGTATTGTGATTGGCACAGTAAAATGAAATGGCTAAATAAAAGAAATATCCCAAAAAAATAGTATTTAATCCTAAGGTCATAAATTGACAACAAAATTTAAAATAATCACATTCAATATTTTAAAATAATATTAAAGCTAAGAATAAAATTAGTACAACATCAAAGAATATTAAGGCTAAGAATGAAATTTATATAACATCATAGTCCAATTATTGGCAAATATTTCCATAACTGAGTAATTTTTAAGCTAGGCACAAATATAGAAAATTTGAAGAAAAGTGCCTCGCTCTTTTGGCATAGGTTAGTAGAGGAGGGTGGTGCAATTATCTCATTCTTTATTTGATCCTCTCACGTGAGGAAGGTTAGCATCACCAGGGAGATTTGATTGAGCATGATAATCAAATACATCATGAAAGCCTGATCGAAGCCAAGCTTAATACACAAACTAAAATTATCTCTACTAAGCATTGTCCCTGCGCTACCACACTTATATTTCACCTACACAAAACCCTTTCACCAAAAAATTAAAAAACCCATTCTGTTGTTATATGGAGCCTAATCAAACTCGGAGGTTAAATTTTCCCCATTTTTATCAACACAGTTTTCCCCCAAAGTATTTACGGGGGAGTGCAGGGGGCAAAGCCCCTCCTGTGGGGCCTGGGAGGCTTATCCCCCGACGGGGGCCTAGGGGCGGAGCCCACGATGGGGGTCTGGGGGCAACACCCTTGAAACAAAAATTGCCTATTATTTTATAAAGGCGTCGACAACTATTTTTTCTATTAGCCGACATATAAAACCCTATTTTTGTAACCGACATAAGTCTTGATAAAAAAAGGCTAAGGGTTAGGGTTTCCATGGATTTTGTGTTTTAGCATATTGCAGCGGTATTAAGTTGCATGAGATTGCTAGTTGTAATTGGTTCTATTTGTTGAATAATAATATTTGACTTTCTGTTGGTGGATGTAGCCTGAGTTTGGGCGAACCACATTAAAATTGTCTCTTGATGTTTTATTTCTATGTATTTTTCATTCCTCTATTTAATCTTTATCTGCATTTAATTAATATCTTCTGCATGTTATTCCTAACACATTCTTGCAAAGATAGTAAAGAAAGAATAAAAGAAAACCAAGGAGGCACTCTTTCATTAGTATTTAATCAAAGAATTCATCATAATGAAGGGGGGTTTTTGACCATCCAACTTATCTCAAGATAGCTTTCCCATCTCTAGTGGAGACTATGAAGTTGTAAAGGAAGGCGATTAATTAAATAATAGAAATATGTAAAACAAAATATAGAAATTATGTGTATATCTCGTGGCACAGTGTGAGAAGCAATTTCCCTAGGTGTCCATGAGAATAAAGTGGTTGGAAGCAAGGGCATATTTGTCCACTCTGAAGAGGAGATCTCCATTGGAATCAAATATGGTGAAGCCCTCACCAGAATTTATATAACTTGATAAAGAGAAATGGATATTCTTCATAATCAAATCAAATCAAAGATGCTAACTACTATGGAATCAAACATAAAACCACATAATTTAATTTTTATAATAATAAAATCATATAAGGTTTCCTAAAAAATCATAATACTCCATTAAATGGCTTCTACCAAGCTTTTCGTAGGAAAATGAAAATATTTTAATAATCATTTTGAGCACACTACAATCCTTAAAAATAGAATAATTAGCACAAAAAAATCCATATGGTATCCCTTTGTAATTTCTCTACTGTATAATGATTGAATAAATAACCATTTTGAACACACCACAATCCTTAAAATAGAAAGAAATATCATATTACATGTTTATAACTATAACAAGTTTTTTGAGGCAACATAGGCCTAGAAATTTGTTTATTTAATATCTTTTGATCCTCAAAAAAGGGAATAATTAGCACAAGAAAAGCCATACCCAATCTCCTTGTAATTTTTGTACTGTATAACAATTAGATGAATAGGTTATGTGGTTATATGATCTCCCCCACACACAGATGTGCATATTTTTTTATTTAGTAATAAAAATCATATGTTATATACTTATAATTTCCTCATTGTGTAATGATTGAATGAATAGGCTATATGGTTAAAATAATTTAATCACTCTCTTACACTTTTGAAGAAATGATAGTTGTAGGATGCTTCTATTATATACTCATACACATGTCTAGCATGATAAAATAGAAGGAAATATCATATTACATGTAACTTATAACTATAACATGTAACACTAAGAGTGAGTGACTAAATTCACTCAACAACATATCTATGAAATAAAATCTTAAATACAAGAATTATAAAAATTATGTAAAAAAACATATTCATTCAAATGGTTTTATCTCATTTATTATACATTTCTTCTAAATGTGGTAATCATGAGTAGTATTATATTTAAATGCTTTTGGATTTAACCGTGTAATGTTTTTTTCTATTAACGTTTTGGATCACACTCCATGATCCATCATCAGGATGTAGAGCCAAAGAAGAGAATGAAAATGGTAAATTGTAGACCATAGCTTACTAAATAGAGGGAGAGGTTGTGGTGGCACACAAACCAAGGGACCACAAGGGTTAGAAAAGAAACAAAATACTTTAAAAGATCATACACATAGTATAAAAGTGCATGATTATCATAAAATGAAGAAGAATATGATAAATAATGTAAAAAAGAGCAAGAAGTACAAAAAGATTAAAACAAATAATATATATGTATTTATACCTATATGTATGTATATAACTACATGTAAGTATATGTACATATACATATAACTAAATATACAAACAACTATCTATATACACATGTATATGTACCTATATATGCCATAAATATAAAACCAAAATTATAAAAACAAAGTGCAAGAAATACGAAAGATAAATATAAACATATAAATATATATGTATTTATACCTATTTGTATGTATATACATATATCTAAATATACAAGAAACTATCTAGTTACCCACATCCATGTGTGTGTGTATTCTTCTTTAATGAAGAATCACACATAGGATCTTGTACCTCTTCTCAAGGGAAGAAAGTTGGTTCAATGCAAGTGGACTGTGTAGCACACCAAATGTGTAGTAGATGGGTCCATTGACAAGTACATGGCACATCTTGTGGCTAAGGGATTTTCACAAGTTAAGAGCATTGATTACTTTGATACCTTTTCTCTTATTGCCAAGATGGATTATATTCTTGTACTTTCTCATGTTGCATCATAGAGATGGTCAATTTTAGATGGATGTGAAGAGTGGCTTCTTGTACAGTGATCTTCATGAGGAGATCTACATGGAGCAACCTCTAGGTTTTATGTTGGAGCCTTCACTTGTTTTCAGGCTTCATTGTTCATTGTATAGTCTCATACAAGCCCCTCGGGCTTGGTATGAGAAGATGGATAGCTTCTTGCTTACTTCTAGTTTCTCCCGCTACCATTTTGATCCAAGAGCTTACACTCAAAGAAATTCGGAGGATATTTTAATACTTATTTTGTATGTGGATGATTTGATTCTCACAAGTAACTTTCCACCTCCATGATCTAAGGTGTTCAAAGAACACTAATGGAGTAGTTTGATATGGTAGATCTCAGGTTTCTACATTTTTTCCTTGGTCTTCAAGTTCTTCAATTTTATAAGGGGATTTTCATTTTCAACAAAAGTAAGCTCTTGTTTTACTTTAGAGATTTGGCATGGTTGATTGTAAGCTTGCCCCCACTCTATTTTAATTAGGTGTTTCATTGCCTACTATTTGCACTACACCTAGAGCTGATGCTACATTGTATTGACGATTAGTAGTCTTTTGTACTTAACACACAATCATCCTAATATTTCCTTTGTAGTTGTTATTCTCTCTCATTTCTCTCAGGATCCTCATGAGAGTCATTGGAAGGCCACCAAACATATCTTGAGGTATATCCAGGGCACAACACATTTTAGCATTCACTACACATTACAAGCTTCTTAGATTGTGGGCTTCACTAACTTAGATTAGGCTGGTGATTTTGATGATTGAAAGTCTACTTCTAGTTTTGTCTTTTATCTTGGTTCTAGTCTAATTACATGGTCTTGTAAGAAGCAAATAGTTATTGCATTATCATCTACAGGGGCTAAGTATCGAGGTACATTTTTGGCTAGCTAGGAGATCCTTTGGCTTCAATAGTTGATGTCCAAGTTTGGATTTCCTCCTAATCATTCAATTAGTATTTGGTGTGATAATTAGAATGCCATTCACATTTCATGTGACCTATCGGAGCATCAATAGACTAAACCTATCAAGATCCACATGCACTTCATTTAGAAATTCATCCAAGATGGTATTCTCAGCTTGGAGTATTTGCCTACTAAAGAGTAGGTTGCAAACATCTTCATTAAGCCCTTGGTATCATCTTGTTACCTTTACTTGCAATCGATGCTTGGGATGAAGGAATTTGTCCTTGGGGGTCATCTTGAGTCCTCCTTCCTTCACTTGTACATGCTTTCTCTTTTGGGGAAGAGTTTTTTGTACGAGTTTTCTCCTTTTCTTCATTTGTGAGAGATCTTTTGTACATGTGTACGTCATCAAGCCTTGTTGTCAAGACCCAACTTTGAATCTTTTGATCTTTTGTTTTTCCTTCCTAACTTGCACAAGTATGGGTGTTGGAACGAATGGGGTACATTACCTAATTGGTTCCCTTTTAGGTCTTATTCACACCTAGTTCGTTAAGTTTACTTGGGGCATTTACTTTTTGTGTCTCAAGTTATATGATTATGGCGAGCATCATAATCCTATGTTGTCATATATCTCACCCTTGCCTATATTAACAAGAATTCTGTTATATATTATTTATTTTGTATGCATTGTACCATTATTGACATATAACATTGTACATTTCTTCTCTCTTGTGTGGAAGGTTTTTTGGTGTTGCAAAGTGTTATACTAGTACGACTCTTTTTAATGACTTTAAAATTTTCAAGTTTAAGGCAAATCAATAATAAAATCCATGCATACTAATTCTCATTTCCAATTAGGATTGAACAAAGGTTGTAACTAACTAGATTTCTTACATTGTTGAGCCATATATTTTGACAATTCAAACATTGTTGTACATAATTATGAATGTATTGTTTTATTTTAAGATAGAAATTTCTTTGTAATTAAAAAACAAGTCTTTTGAAAACCAAAATAACAAAGATAGATATATCATGAGAATCTATCAATACTTGTTTAATTTTAGGTATATCAAGAATGCAAAGTCATCCCATCCCTGGTAGTACATAAATCTATTAGTTCATAATAAATAATAATCAAAAGGATCCTCTGTTCTTTCCTACCAGTGCTCGCACTGAACAGAGTTGTATTTTATTGTATTGTATTACTGACTTTATATATTAATGGCCTCGACCTTTTACCTATCAAAAAATAATAATAATAATAATCAAGAGGATCATTTAAATGTATATTAGAACAATTATTGGATAAACCTTCCTAAAGAGCATGGAGATAAGTATCAATAAACAATTCCCTTTTAATAGCTCACTTAAGAGAAATTGTATTTATACAAGTACATTATTACCTAGAGTATTACCAATTAATTTTCTACTAGGTGCATATTAGAATCAAAATAATATTTTGTTAAAAATTTAATCCATTCTCATTGTCTCTGTCAAAAAATTAATCTTTACTTGGTACTTAGGTAAAACTTATATTTATTTCTTATTAAATACTTGTATTTTATAAATACAAAGTATTTTTTGTTTTATGTGAGTATCCTCACACATGTGTGAGGATAACTCACGTCAATATTCCTCTTGAAAGAATATTTGATTTATTTAGTTATATCCTTATGAGGTTTACACATGGCATGCACCCACATGAAAGGCGGCATATGGGAGTTGATTGCAACTCCCCTCTCACCTCTATTTATGAGGTGCCCTATCCTCTTCATTCATTCACTCCTCTCTTATTTTCTCTTCTTTTTCATTTCTTGAGGAGCTCCTCCCTCTTTTTCTATAATATTTTATTTCATAGCTTCATGCCATCTTTCATAATGTATGGAGTTTTTTCTTTATTTTTTCTCCCTTCAAAATCTCTTCTCTCCATTGTTGTGCATGGTAATTTATTTATTTATTTGTTTGTTTATTTCATTCACAGTAGTTTGATTTGATCCTTTATTATTATTTCTAACATGGTGTCAGGTAGATAATCTTTCTATGAATGTATATTTTATGTGATGCATTCAGATGTGGAGTCAAGGATTTTCTCAAAAAAATTTACAAATTTTTTTAGGGCCCTAAGCCCTACTTCTTTTAACAAAAAATTATGTTGCAACTTTCTGATTATATTTAAAACATGCAAACAAAAAAAACTATTTTTTTTAAAAGCATGCATGCATCTGAATTTTAAATAATAAAATTAAAAAATCTGTTTTAATCCAAGTTTTGTTTTACAAAATTTTTAGGGCTTTAGTTTTATATACAAATCCAAATCTGTTCTTCATGCTGGTGATTCAAAGTTTTAAAAAAAAAAATCATTAATTTTTTTAAATGTAAAGTTTTCTAAGCTTTAAAAAAAATATTCAAATTAAATCTATTTTTTTAGAGGTATCAAAAAAAATTTACAAGTTTTAATAAAAAAATTAATATAGGTTTTTTAAAATCTAATTTTTTCATTCTTAAATTCTTCTTCAATTCTCTACAAAAATTCTTCTATCATTTTTTTTAAATGAAAAAACCGCCCTCAGTTGCCTTCCACCTAGTCACCCTTCCTCTGTGTGCACAATTTTGAAGCCGTTCATTCAAACCCTCTCAAACCCCTCCTCACCTGCAATTAAAACAAAATATTTACGCCAATAGGCATTTCCTTAGTGAGCAGCACTACCTAAAATATATAAACAGGTGGTCTAGATTAAAAGAGCTACCATAGAATAAATCTGGACCATCAATTTTTTTTAAATTTTTTATTATTTATTATTTGTTTTGTCTTTTATTATTTATCTACAATCAAACAAATAGTAGATATTTTTTTGTAAAGGCGGCAGGTGGCAATAACCTTAGGCGATCCGATCGATGGGGTGAGGCATTTTACTCATGCATACTCTAATTGATGTTTACGGCATGGCAATTTGAGACAATCAAATCAGATTGGTATAGTAAAACACCTCACCCCATTTGATATTTACACCATTCCACATCTGGCAATTTGAGACAATCAAATCAGATTGGGATAAAAGATCTAATGCCATGGCTAAATATCTTTAGCTAATTAGATTGTGATTGGTATCCTATAAATTACAGGCAGGACCGGGTGGAGCTAAAGAATAATCTGTCAGTCTTCTGTTCTTCATATACTTATAGATCAGAACCTGCTCTGGTGGTATTTGCATCTTGGACAGCAAGTGGTGCGGTTCATGGCAGTTGCTCACTCTTGTGGCTGCATGTGCAGGCCTTCTGCTCTATCTGTGACTGTAACTCATGGTGGAAGCATACTCAATTTGTGTACCAACTTAGTCAGTTAATGGAACAAAATTTTTTGTGTACTAATTTTGTCATTCACTTTTTTCTGAAATTTTCTATTTTACGTATTTTTTTTACTAATTTGGTTTGATATTGGAGCTGCATCGTTTACTGCAGGGAATTTGGTGCACATTAAATTGTCTTAGCAGGGAATTTGGTGCACATTAAATTGTCTTACATGGGATTGTCTTGACAAAATTGATTTCTCTGGTGATAGTGTGCGTGGTCATGCCACTATGGGGAGGTCCACAAGGCGCAGCATGCCCATTGAACCTATGGGTTTAAATTTGGACCACTAAAGAAATCATCCATAGAGTGTGATCAATGTCCATAGCAGCTACCTAGTACACAAATGCCATTGTGCAAGACAGTCCCAAAATCCCTGAGGCAGAACAGGCGCGCCCTCATGGTGCACGCTATGAGGCCCCCCTGATAAAACTATCAGAGACTACCAACACCATTTACAGCACCAAGGAGACCCCTAATGTGCAGCAACAAAGGGGTGGGAAACAGAGCTTTTGGATCTGAACTTGCCTGCCTGCCCTGATGATGATAATAGTGTTCAGGATGTCATTGCCACTGCAGGGACTAATAAGTTGGTCTTGGTGGGCATACACCCACCACCCAAATCAACAAGGGCTCTTTTTGTACAATAACCACAATCATTTGTCTCATGAAGATGAAGTTGATAGTAAGCTAGGAAGTAAATTTGGGTTTGGAACTGTACAGGGGCAATACTTACAGAACAGAGCTCAACCACCTTGGTTGCAACTGTGAGCCACAATCAGAAGTGGGGAAAAGAAAGTGCAATTTTTCAATTTTTTGTCATTGTTTCATTCTTTTAGAGTCTTCCTCTTACTGTACATCATTAATAAGATTAGTATAAATGCTTTCAAAAAATATGTGCAACATTTGAGAAAATGCTCATTTGCTAGATGTTATTTCCATACAGCATTAGTGTGAAGGGAAGTGGATAAATGTTATTTTACTTCTAGTTCATGTTGTGTTTATTATACTTTGTTATATGCATCCTAGATATGATAGTCTTGCCTTGCTTCTCAGAATATTTTAAACTTTTTCTTCCAATTAAAAAAAGGTTTAGAAAAAATTGAATTTCAAAATCAATCATAATTTTCTCTGAGCAGTAGATTAGTATTCTTCTTGAAAAAGGGCTCATTGTTTAACATTGAGCTATTATTCTTGTTGTTATAGGGCCTCCCTGCTTGACAAGTTTGTCTAACCTAACAGAATGAGCAGTTATGCAAACAACATGCTAGGAAAACTACACTTATCAACATTACAAGTTTGGTTTGTATCTGCATAGACTAAAGAGATCCTATTGTAAACTCATCAATGACCGTTTGGGCAACAACTGCACCCTGGACTCTGTCCTCTGTTGAGAAAGTACAAAACTTGGGCTTATAGACAATGGAGTGATCAGTGTCAGAGAATGTAGGACCTACCACTATTATGAATTATGATCACTGATTTTATTGTTCTATTTGCTTTAGGAGTGCCAAAATATAGTAGGAAGAAAAAATGGTTGACAAGATTTTGGAGGAAACTAAACTGGTTTTATCTGCTAATTTGGAATAGCTTGAATGTTTACCTGCATAGAGTCATGTATGACAACATCTGTTTTAGCAGAATAGAATCATTCTCCATTGGTCAGCAAGTAACAGTTAAACAGCACTGTCGCATATCTTTTTCTTTTCAAGCTTAAAACAATTTTGTTCTCTTAAAGCATAAGAGCTACCTATTATATTCATCATGCACACTACCAATACACAGATTTATTCAATTCCAAATCTAGATGAAACTGTCCAAGTGCTTCTCCAATTCATGCTTTAGGCTGAAGAGCACCATGTTACATCAGGACTCCAGATTGGGCTGTGCTATTTCAAATTGTATATTTCTACATTCGAGAAAAGCATGAAGTTTCAGACTAGGGACTTTATATCTAAATTCGTTAGCTAATTGGGGGAATAGAGGTGGTCCACCCTATCTTTAGGTTGTCTAAAGATAGTTTTCACTTCCTTCGTCATGGTTGCCACTACAGCTTTACAAAAAATTCCTTCTCTGTTGTTTTATTTTTTCAGTTTATATATGAAAATCGTCTTTTGCAATATTTGCCTGAATCTGTGTATTGTGTACTTTAGCTTCTACTATAGCTTTCCCTTGAACTAACTCAGTCATGCTTCATGCCACTGTGGGGAAGAAGCAGGCTATCTCTGTATTTTGAACACCTGTGCTGTAAAGACCATCATCAGCGTGCTATTTCACGGGGGTCAATTTGCTGACTTCCTATGGAACAGAGGGTGAGCTATGGTTGACTTGCTACAAATGTATAGATATTCTTCATATGCTACTTTTGAATGGCTTGTACTCAATAATAGTGGAACAGAGGGTGGCTTTAGGAAATGTGAATGACTCGCAATTCTTGTTGTCCTCAATTCCTGTTACAATTTTTGGTGGGTGAAATTTTTCTTACATTTTTATCTCCTTCCTATTTCAAATCTATAAGGAGAATGTGTTCTATGAGAGAGAGAATACCCAAAAAAGGACATGCTTGATGTTGATCCTTAGCCAAAAGCTGCAATCTTGATGTTGATCCTTTCCATTACGTACATGTTCCCAAACCATGGGCAATGCACACATAATCCCTTGTTCAGTCCAATTTTACCTATGAAATACCTTCTATAATTATTCATTGTTAACATGCATACAATAATTTCATGATAAATATACTCAAATCATATTTTCTATTCAAAATTTAAAAATTTAAATCTCAAATTCTTCTATTTAAAATTGCCAATAGATGTATTATGAGCCATCTTAGTATGTATTTAATAGAAAAATATAGTTATGCCATTTGTGCATAATTTTAAACATAAATTGTAGAATATAAATCTATTGTACCTCAGATAATTATATTAAATATAATTATATGATTAAATATGCATTTGTTTCTATTGGGGATTATATAAAAATCAATAAGAGATTCAATTAATTTACTACACATATACAATATAGACAAGTTACTTACTAGGTGAACTATAATTTTCAAAATTATATTTTTTAAATGATCTATACTGATATAGGGAGTGAATGTAAAGTAATGATAACATAAAAAAATATAAATATTTACCTTGTAAGGAATTGACATTATAATAATTTTACTCAATATGTAATGTAAAAGGAAATTTACTAATATAAGTGGAAAGACCTAGATTAAAAGGACTACCATGAAATCAATCTTGTCCATTGATTGTTTTTTAAATTATACCATAATTTATAAAAAATAAAAAAATTAATTTGATTTTTTCTACAAAATGTCATAAATTATTAAAAAAAGAAAGTTCCCCACTTTGTTTTTTATTTTATTTTTCTACTCGGTGACTCCCATCAAATCTATAAAGCAAATGTCCCATGGACAACCGTTCCCATGCACAAACCAAAGGAGGCATGACATTATTAAATAGACTAATATAGGTGTATAGTCAACGCACCAAAAAATAATAATAAGTATTGTTCTTATTCAAATAATAAAGCAAAACTTAACTGCAATACTAATGGTATTAACAAGTAATATATAGTAATAATTAATGTATAATTCTTATTATTATTCAAATTTATTTAAAACACTTTTTATTGCAATGAGTTTTTTTAATCTAAATTACCAATCAAAACAAAGTATTATTTTTCATGTTGAACAAATTTTAATTTAATATTAAACAAACATCAAACCATTAAACTTATATATAGTAATAATTAATGTATAATTCTTATTATTATTCAAATTTATTTAAAACACTTTTTATTGCAATGAGTTTTTTTAATCTAAATTACCAACCAAAACAAAGTATTATTTTTCATGTTGAACAAATTTTAATTTAATATTAAACAAACATCAAACCATTAAACTTAACTGTAGTACTAATGGTATTAACAAGTAATATATAATAATAATTAATGTATAATTCTTATTATTATTCAAATGTATTTAAAACACTTTTTATTGCAATGAATTTTTTTAATCTAGATTACCAATCAAAACAAAGTATTATTTTTCATGTTGAACAAATTTTAATTTAATATTAAACAAACATCAAACCATTAGATATTTTGTATTTAAAATTTAGAAATTTAAATCTCAAATTCTTGTATTTATATATATTGAAAAAAATTTGTTTTGTTGTCCAACTTTACCTTCTATAATTATTCATTGTTAACATGCTTACAATAACTTAATGATAAATCTAATCAAACAATATGTTCTATTCAAAATTTAGAAATTAAAATCTCAAATTCTTGTTTTTAAAATTTTCAATCAAAATGATCTTGTCCACCGAATTTGATGACACCCTAGCTCTTTCTTACATTGGAAACTACAACGTATTACATCCAATCAAAATGACAGTCAAGGGTTAAAATAGTTGTCAAGTCATATTAAACGTTACAACAAAATGAAACAAAATATATTAAGAAATAATAAATAATAATAATGTCACAATAATATCAAACTCTAACTATATTTCAATATAATAACAAGTGCCACTTAGTGGCTGCCTTGTAGTGTTGTAATTATAGTATGTGTTTAGTGTTGTAATTATAGTATGCATTTTAGTTGTAATTTTTTCTTAGATTAAATATTTGTTGTATAGACAAATTTCATTCCAATAATATTAAACAAATAATTTGTTTTAAAGTCTATAAATATTATAACAAAATTGTAATATTTATAGTAATATAATATTCATAGTAATGTGATTATTTATCAATATATATAATTATAAGCTAATTCAGTTAAATGGCTTTGTGACTGCTCCTGTATGTACAAGTATGAAGTTGTTTAGGACAATGTGTGAGTTGGGTTTGATAGCAGGATATGGTGTAATGCAGGCTGGGAGCATGGTCGTTATTTCTATTTATTAGGAGATTTTAGTGAGGGATATAATTGATATTGTTTAGATGAAAAATGAGACACAACAAGGTGAAAGCTTGCATGTTTTGTATTTGAGCAGTTTGGGAGCATTGATCATGGGAGGATGTCCTACCCCAAGTCCTACTCTAGAGGTGACTATGCTTCTACCCAATTAGTGGAGTAGAAGAAAATATCATTTAATGAAGTGCATACCATTAAAAGAGACAAATTGATTTCCTTTCCATGCAATCCATGGCATGTTTGCCCAAGGTCCTTGAATTTGACAAAGTTGATGATGAATGCGCTAAGAATGATTGTTGTGATGACGCCAAATCCAGTGAAGGTGGTATGTGGAGGGAAATAGAGTTGTGTTGTGAGCCTTTGCCCAAAGGTTGGGAACAATGTATGATCTTAATGTATAACAAATTATTGTTTCTCCTATTTTGGGTTCCATGTGGGTAGTCTGGATTTATGAAAATGTAAAAGGTAGATGAAGTGTTTGTGTTTGTTAAAGCTCAAAATATGGGCTTGTGGGTGCCACATTATTGTTTGAAAAGTAGGATTAAAAGAAAAAAATCTAATTTTGTTGAATTCAGAGCAGTATAGGGATACTACTATGGTCTTTAGTGATATTATATACTGGTTCAGAGGAATCCATTTAAAAATGGGTAGAAAGGTAGGTATAATTGTGTAAATTTGTAGATCCTAGACAATCTTCTATACAAAATGCTTTATTGTAGTGCAAGCGCAGTTTAAGTCATGATGACATAGAAGTTTAGGAACTAATCTAAAATAGGTAAATTAGTTGTTCTCCTTTCTGGTTTTAAAATTAGTACTGATGCTATGTGTACTATTTGTGGCTATTGAAAAAACCACTATGCAGAATGGTTTTCCTCATTGATGGATTTGGTTAGTGAGTAGGATTTGGGATTCTAGAACTAAGAAATATGATTGATGGAATTTAATCTAATTTTCTAGGCTTCAAATTAGTATTAATAGTATGAGTAAATCTACATCTTCTAGAAAACTACTAACAGAATGTCGTTCTAGTAGTAGGGTTATGGCCAAGAAGCATGTTGAAAGTTTCTTCATTTTAAGGCTTCAAATTAGGACTTGGGTCTGATAATATGAATTAATCTATAGTTCTACAAGAGCTCAAATACAAATCAATAATCACTACATAGTTGAATTATATCGAAGGAAAGGATATTATGCACAAAGAAATAGGGGAATAAATCAAACAATACATGTGCTTTGGTTTTTTCATGTTGCATAAATCATGACAATTGACTTTGTTATGATTTAGGGATTTGTAGTGATAAATCAAACAATACATCCTCTATTCGTTCATTTGTAGCGATGGTGGGGAATGTTGTGTTGCTCAAAGTCTATGCTGAGAATATGTTGCTGTATGGAGAGGGTGTAAGAGAAAGTAAAAATTATTTTCCTAGAGGAAGATTCGTGTTTAGGAGTTTGTACAAGAGTTTACATGGTAAAGTTATGAGTTAAATGTTAAAAACTAGGAATTTAATTAATTAGGACTTCCCTTGAAATATGGTTTGTACATGGATTTTAATTTTATTATTTCTCTTCTACTTTTGTGATAAGGATTGTATTTGTTTCTATAGGGATTATTTAAAAATCAATAAGGTATTCAATTAATGTACTGCATATATAGATTACATACAAGTTACTAATAGTTTTATTGCAAAAAAATAGTTAATTATTGCACTAATACCTATCCTACAAGCAAATGATTTAAAAATTTGCATTAAATTTTGTAACATCTTCCATGTGATTAAGAATTTGATTATGAGAAATGAATCGATCCCTAACAATGTGTTAGGATAATAAAAAATTATCGGCGTGCCCATTGAACCTATGGGTCCAATTGCTAGTTATTAATTCATTCAAGAAGAAATGGTATTGGAGTTTCCCGTGCCCTTTTTTAGGGCTCATAAATATCTATATTTTTTTTTAGCTTTTAAGTTTCTAATTTAAGTTCTTAAAATCCTTATTATTTCTTTCATTATTTTTTTTTTTCATTAGAATATTATGTGAAATCTTTTAAATTATATTTTTTTTAAATTCAACTTTTTTTTTTCAATGAGACAATTTAATTATTTAAAATTTTGTTTTTTTAAAACATTTTTCACCTTTTAATAGGTATTTGTTATAAAAAAATTGAAAAATAAAATTTTGTGAGGAAATATTTCAATTTGCCTTTTATTTATATAATTAGGCATTTGTTTTATATATATATATTTGCATTTTCATTATGTAATAAGGCATTTTGTTAATTAGACATTTTTTCAAAAAATGATTTTTTAAGTGTTTTAAAAAAAAAAAATTGCCTTTTTCATAAGGCATATTTAAAATTGACTTTTTAAGGTATTTAAAAAATATATATATATTGCCTCTCATTTATTTAGTTAGATATTTTTTCAAGAATCTTTTCAATAGACATTTCTTAAAAATCACCTTTTATTATATAAATTAGGCAATTTTTTAAAAAAATTGCCTTGTCATTTACTTAATTAGGCATATTTACAATATTTTTTAATAAGGAAAAAAAATCTTTTTTATTGGAGCATTTGTTTAAATAATTTTTTGCCTCTCGTACCATGTTAGAAAGAATAAAGGATCAAATCAAACTACTAATCAAACATGTGAATGAAATAAACAAACAAATAAATAAATAAGTTACTAGCACACACAACAATGGAGACAAGAGATTTTGAAGGGGGAAAAAACAAAGAAAAAACCCCCATAAATTATGAAAGATGTCATGAAGCCATGAAATAAAATATTACAAAAAAAGAGGGAGGAGCTCCTCAAGAAATGAATGAGAAAAGAAAATAAGAGAGGAATGAATGAATGAAGAGAATAGGACACCTCATAAATAGAGGTGAGAGGGGAGTTGCAATCAACTCCCATATGCCACCTTTCATGTGGGTGCATGCCATGTGTAAATCTCATAAAGAGGTAACCAAATAAATCAAATATTCCTTCAAGAGGAATATTGACGTGAGTTTCACACGTGTGGGGATACTCACATAAAACAAAAAATACTTTGTATTTATAAAACACAGGTATTTAATAAGAAATAAATATAATCTTTACCTAAGTACCAAGTCAAGATTAATTTTTCTAGCAGTCTCATGTTTAATATAGGTGGAATAAAAATGTATTGTAAACTCTGATGATTAGTTTAAGAGCATATTTATTTATTAATAAACGATGTCTTCATATTTTCGAAGCATGAACAATTCCAAGTAATTCCAAATCACGAACAAGATAATTATTTTCAATAGATAATAATTTGTCACTCATAATATACAATTTCATTTTCTTATATTAAAACTCCACCTATTCTAAATCCACGGGCATTTTAATTTTTTTTCTTTTTTATTCCTTTCACCTTCTCTTTTTTGTATATATTTTTAATTAGAATCTTATAAAATTTTCATAGAATCTAAATTTGTTTATGAATCTTTCAGCTCTTGTTCTCCATCCGTGTTGTGAATGTAGGAACGCCTCTAGCGTAAAAATTGAGAATACACAAAATACATGTAGAAATTAGCAATGCTTTTAATTTATTATTAAATTTCTTGTCACATTCAAGAGTCTATTCATAATGTCAAGCTTTCTTTGTGATGCAGGGGCATCCAAGTAAGTTTCGAAAATTGTCTTCGACAATCAATTTTTGGTTTGAATGAGTGGGTCGAATGACAGAAGCAAAGAGAAGAAGCTCCTGTCACCAAGGCGACAGGAACAATAATGATAATTGTTTATTATATTCTAGAAAGTTGGATAGGTGGCGAAGATGATGATTATTGCAGGAAAATCAGTTACTTGTTATCTTGAGAAGTTGCCAACCATGTTGATGGTATATTGAAGAAGATTCTAGTGACAGATGGTGGAAGGTGACAAAAGGCTGAAAGGCTGAAAATAAACAAAGTGACAAAAGGGAAATCAGAAAGGTAGGCCACATACTTATGGGCCGATGGATAGAAGGCAGAGGAGTTAGCCATCGTGGTAGCTAGAAAGAGGCGGTGACAAATTATGGGCCATCGTCAGTAATGAGGAAGACCAAAATAGAAAAGAAAACATATGAAGGTCATTACAACTCAGACAAGCCGCATGTAGTCTTTGACAAGCCGTGTATTGGCAGAGAAAGGCCGCATATAGAAGGCAACAGAAGTTAATGAGAGAAGCCGTTATGAAAAGGGCGGTCGTCGATGGATAGATGGAGGGTGGCAGATAAAAGAAGCGACATAAAATATAGAGAGAGGGGTCGATTAATGAGGAGGCCGTATATGAGCAAGGAGGCCACACATATTACAGGGAGAGGCCGAGGATCAGAAGGAGCGACATAAGAAAGGTAGAAAGGCCAAATAGAAGAGGTTGCGCGTATGAAAGAGGAGGCCGATGTAATAGAGTCAGCATATATTATTGAAGAGGTCGATCATTGACAGGAGGTCGAGAGAAGATAGAAGAGGCTGAGAGAGGTCGCAAGTATATTAAAAGGAAGATGCCATAAATTATAGAGGAGAGAGGCCGTAGATGGAGAAAAGAGACATAGCAACAATGGAGAGAAAGTTGATGCTGATAAGGACAGCCGAAGTGGAGAGGAGTAATTTGAATATGGCCAAGGGCCAAATAGTATAGACCTAAGAAGAGGTCAAGGCTGATGAGAGGCCAAAGAGATTAGGTGTAGAGGAGATGTGAATAGTTTTTGCAATATTTTGTAATAGAGGCCAAGTTGATAAATGAAATAAACAGATCAATTTCTGATGCATTGAATTTCTGTATTATGTGTGGACAGCTCTTGTAGCTAGTTAATATTTGGTCTGAGTTTATGTCATTCCTATCATTATTGTGTGGAATGTTAGTTCATGTTATTTTAGAAAGCCTTGTTAGATGGGCAGAGGTTTGTTTCTCATTGGAAGATTGAATGGGTAATTGTGCATGGTCTGTGTCACCGTGCTATCAATTTGGTATCAGAGAATGATTTTAGAAGGAACCGTGCTATCAGATTGGTATCAGAGCTAGGTTGGTCTTGAGTGTTGAGTAGATCGCCGAAGGGAGGCAACTTAGCTAGGACGAGAAAGAAGACTGTAAGTGTCGCAGTGAGGTTGTGTAGCACCAAAAGACTGGGCAGAGTGGAAAAAGGAAGAAGCCCTAGGTGAGGTGCCTGAAGATGAAAGAAGATAGAAATATGCAGAAGGAGACGAAGACAAAAAGTCTCATAAAAAGAGACAAAAGAAAAGAAGGTAAGAGGATGACGGATGAAGAATTCTAAAGAGAAGTGGCAGCGTTGAGGAGAGATTTGATGCTGGTAAAACAATGGTATGAAGAACAAAACCAAGGATATTATTGGGTATGGCCAATGGAAAAGAAAGTGAAATGGCCAGTAAAGAAGATTGTTGAGAAGAGAAAAAGGCAAAAGATGAATGCCTTGAGAAGAAAAGATAAGAGGATGAGAAGGTTCCTGGAAAGATGGGACAACAGAGAGTTGCCATTCGAGCAACATGGACTGGAAGAGGTCAAGAGAGTTCTCATTGAAGAGAACATGAGAAAAGAGAAGAAGAGAAGTGAAGAAGGAAGAATGTCCGTGAGGAGGGCATTAAAAGAGACATTGTGGTCTCTCATTTTATTTGCTAATATTATGTTTGCAGATTTGTATGCAGGTATGAAGAAAGTGATGCTGAAGGTCGGGGATAAGACCTTGAAGATGATGAAAGTTAGGGCAAGAATAACTCCTGAAGAAAGACTAGAAGAAGTTGAGAACGAGGAAAGTGTAATGGCAACATAATGCCAAGAAGAATTTGCAGCAGAGGTGCATTTTAGAGTGCATTGATGAAGATGAAGAGGAAACCATAAAGTTTCATGATACATGTGAAGAGGTTACAGCAGAAGCACAAGATGCTTGTGAAGAAGAAAAGTTGAAGAGCCAAGAAGCAGAAGAAGGATGCAAATTGGTACAAGTCCTTGCACAGGAAGATGGAGGTAAACTTGTTATTTCTGATCATGTATGTATAAATGAGAATATGGATAAGCAAGTTGATAAGGAAAAGAAATTGGAAAATGTGAATGTGATTAGGGATCATGGACATGTAGTGCCATGTTGGCAAAAGAAAAACATTGATAGAAAGCAATAGTTGGGTTGGAAAGAACTGAAAACTTTTGATTATGTTTATGCTAACAAGCAAATGCAGAAGAAGAGAGATGTGCAGATGGATAAGTGGCAGTATGATGCAAGTAAGAGTTGGCCAGCAAAGAGGCCTAGAGAAAATGAATGGAGGATGAAGATAGAGTAAGTGAAGAGAAGCTTGAGAGCATCAAATATAGGACATCAGTCCAGTGACAAAGTTTGGGTGGTGAAGCAAGCAGTAGCAAATAAGGGTGTTGCAGAAAGAACAAAGAATTGAAGGCATAAAAAGGAGAGAAAACTCCAAGGAGATGGAAACATGATGAATCCAGAAGAGAATGGCAAGAAGGAGAAGCATATAGTGAAGTGGCAACAAGAGAAGCCAATCGTATGGAAGGTAAGAGAAAAGAAATTAGATTTATATGTTGATAAAGCTTTGAATAAAATTCATAATGATGAGGAGAATATGAGGAGATTGTTAGATGAGAAAGAGATAAGGAGAAATAAATATTAGAGAAGGCAAGAATGCAAACAAAGGCAAAGTGAAAGATGCAAGTATGATAGAAGAGAGAAAAAGTGGAGTAGAAGAATGGTATGGAAAAAGAAGACAACAGAAGTATGTGTGGAAGATGCTAATTTGAACAGGAGAGCAGTTGTAGATGAAGAGGATGAAAGAGGAACAACCATAGTTCCAAAGGAAGAAGACAAGCAAAAGAAGAATAAAAGTAAAGAAGAAGATGGAGTAGCAAAGGAAAGCATGGAAGAAGATTTATGGCAGCAGTTGACAGCCATTGAGCACGAATGGGATGAGAAGATTAGAGGTGAAAGCATGAGTAGGGCAGCGGTAAAGAACGAAGATGATGCATATTTGGAAGGAAAGATGATAAAAGAGGAAGCTGAAAATGATAAGGTGTTGCAGCAGTTGACCATGAGAGAAGAATGGTTGGGAGATATGACAGATGAACAGATTGTGGATGATATAGTAATGGTAAGCATTGATAATGCATTGGATGTTGTTATAATTTTTCTATTTGATTATGATTTGTTTAATGAAGGGAGAATTCAAGATTGGGGATGGATTGTAAGTGATGTAAGTAGCCATGTAAGAGCAGCCCATAGTGTTGCACAGAAAGGTTGGAAGATTGAAGCGTATGAGATAGAGAAGTTATGGAAAAAAAGGAAGAAAAGATTGTTTAAATTTGCAGAGGAACACATGTGTCAGAACACATGATCTTTGTCCCTAGGGAGTTTGATGCAGGGGCATCCGAGTAAGTTTCAAAAATTGTCTTCAATAATCAATTTTTGGTTTGAATGAGTGGGTCGAGTGACAGAAGCAAAGAGAAGAAGCTGCTGTCGCCAAGGCGACAGGAACAATAATGATAATTGTTTATTATATTCTAGAAAGTTGGATAGGTGGTGAAGATGATGATTATTGCGAGAAAATCAGTTACTTGTTATTTTGAGAAGTTGCCAACCATGTTGATCGTGTATTGAAGAAGATTCTAGTGACAGATTGTGGAAGGTGGCAAAAGGCAGAAATGCTAAAAATAGACAAAGCGACAGAAGGGAAATTAAAAAGGTAGGCTGCTTAGTTATGGGCCGATGGATAGAAGGCAGAGGAGTTAGCCGTCGTGGTAGCTAGAAAGAGGCGATGACAGATTATGGTCCGTCGTTAGTAATGAGGAAGACCAAAATAAAAAAGAAAATATATGAAGGTTGTTACAATTCAGGCAGGCCGCATGTAGTCTTTGACAGGCTGTGTATTAGCAGAGAAAGGCCGCATATAGAAGCTGGCAGAAGTTAATGAGAGAAGTTGTTATGAAAAGGGTGGTTGTTGATGGATAGATGGAGGGTGCCAGAGAAAAGAAGCCGCATAAAATATAGAGAGGGGCCGATTAATGAGGAGGCCATATATGAGCAAGGAGGCTGCACGTATTGCAGGGAGAGGCCGAGGATCAAAAGGAGCGACATAAGAAAGGCCGAAAGGCCAAATAGAAGAGGTCGCGCGTATGAAAGAGGAGGCCGATGTAATAGAGTCAGCATATATTGATGAAGAGATCGATCATTGATAGGAGGTTGAGAGAAGATAGAAGAGGCTGAGAGAGGGCGCAAGTATATTAAAAGAGGCCATAAACTATAGAGGAGAGAGGCCGCAGATGGAGAAAAGAGACAGAGAAACAATGGAGAGAAAGTTGATGCTGATAAGGACAACCATAGTGGAGAGGAGGAGTTCAAATATGGCCAAGTGCCAAATAGCATAGACCTAAGAAGAGGTCAAGGCCAATGAGAGGCCAAAGAGATTAGGCATAGAGGAGATGAGAATAGTTTTTGCAATATTTTGTAATAGAGGCCAAGTTGATAAATGAAATAAAAAGATCAATTTCTGATGCATTAAATTTCTGTATTCTGTGTGGACAGCTCCTGTAGCTGGTTAATATTTGGTCTAAGTTTATGTCATTCCTCTCATTATTGTGTTGAATGTTAGTTCCTGTCATTTTAGAAAGCCCTGTTAGATGGGCAGAGGCTTGTTTTTCATTGGAAGATTGAATGGGTAATTGTGCATGGTCTGTGTCACCGTGCTATCAATTTGGTATCAGAGAATGACTTTAGAAGGAACCGTGCTATCACTTTGTTAAGTCGGTTAAAGGTGCATCTATCTTAAAATCATTCTTTACAAATCAATGTTAAAAACTTGATAATTCTTTATCAATAAAGAAATTTTTTGATAATACTTAGAGAATTTTAGCCTCATATGCATCCATAGGTATTAGTCATCCTTGAATAGATTTATTTTTAATAGGATGAGATGAAGTGCATTTATTAAATTCTATATAATTAAGGTATGACATTTTAGTATTGAAAAATTCACATTTAATCAATCTGACTTAATTCTTTTTTTTTTTCTTTCAAATTGCCAAGACCATTTTAAGATGTTTATGATCCTTCTCTAATTTTGAATAGATCAAAATATCATCTAAGAAAATGATTACAAACACATTCAAATATGGTTTAAAATTTCATACATTAAACTCATAAATGTAGTTGGTGTGTTTGTTAAATAAAAAAGAAAGATAACAAATTCATAGCATTTGGATTGGGTTCTAAACACAGTTTTAGAGATGTCAAAATCCTTAATATGTATTTGATGATATCCTGATCACAAATCAATTTAAGAGACATTTTGGTACCACTTAACTGATCTAACAAATCATTAATTAAGGTAATGGGTATATATTTTAAATTGTGATTTTATGAAGTTGTCAATAGTCAATGCAAAATTGTGAGGTTTAAATAATTCAAGGATTGATTGATAATAATGAGCTTTATAAATATGTTTTGCTCTTGGTACTAAGTCAATGTCATGCTCAACTTCTCTTTAAGGAGGTAAACCATCTAGTCCCTTGGAAAAATCATCCATAAATCATTGCACTAATGAACTTAATATCAATATCTAACCAAATTATTGTCTTTTTGAACTATCATGGCACAAAAAATTATTAATCTTTCTTAGCACTACATTTAACTTGAGCAACAAAAAATCTTTTGATTGTTAGAAGTTATCTCTCCCCTTATAAGACTTGGAATGTCCCATGTGATGATCGAGGAGAATTTGTTTGTTTTCACACCCTATAAATGCATTGTTTTGTTTTAATCAATTCATCCCTAAAGTACCATCATACTTTTTTAAAAATTTAAAATATGAAAATGACCCTTGGTTTTAAAATTGTTGAATTGAAAACTCAAAATTTCAATAATGAGACTACTGTGTTTTACAATTCTCCTATAGGCTATCTCCACAGCTATGGGTTTAATGTTTTTTTTTTATGGGAGTTTAAGTTTGGAAGTAACTTTAGGAGATATGAAATCATGACTACTACCACAACCAAGAAGAAAGAAGGTTTTGTCCATTAATTTATCCTTAATCTTTACTAATGAAATTTGACAATGTATAGCACATGTATTTTAACAATTGCACATATTTTCATTTTAGTTTATGCATCAATTTTGGAGATTTAAAAAAAATGGTTATGTTTTAGGGCATTCTATTGCATAATTATTCTCATCACAATTCCAACATTTGACTTTGAGCGATAATATTAAAAATCTCAATATAAAAATAGTAATATGCAATTTATTAATAAATAATCAAACCCATAAAGTAGGGTAACACCATATAATAGCCACTTTGAGGGGTCAACCCTCCCAGTGCCATTTTGGGGGGGCAATCCTCCCTATAGAGCATACATTACAATAACAATCTTCAAGATGCTTTCCACTTGGGAATTCGTTACAATATAATTTTTTTTTTCTAAAGACCACCACTACTATCCCAAGCATGTGGTATAAATATTTATGCTAACTAACTTGTACAATGACTTACATAACATATGCATCCACACCTTTATTTAACATTACTTAATTATAATATGACACCCCTAGATATATAACATTGCATCCCCCTTGACACATTTCATCTTTGAAACATGGAACAAAACATTCAAGTACATAGCATGTGACAAATAAGAGATTATAAGAAATAGTTTATTTACATTATATAACGAAATAGGTTGTGTTTTGTAACACATCATGCACCCCCCCCTCGAGAAGCTTTGGTCCCAAAGCTTGAGGAATAAATTGAAGCTTGTCCCATAGAATGAATCAATAGTATTATTTGAATCATATAATTAAATAAGTTAGTCGTTGGTTCTCTTCTTCCTTAGTACTTGCTTCCCCATTGTACTCAAACAATTTAACCTTTTTGGCAAAACTATCAAATTCTTTTTAAAGTTTTTCTTACTATTAGTGTTAGAAGACTAATTAAGAATCACTAAAGCTCGTTTCCTCATTAGTGCATTCATGACTCCTTTTCTTATTTCATTTTAACTTAATTTTACTATTTTTCTTTGTTCCTATTTCTTGAATGTCTATTTTTTGTTTAAGAAGAATTATTCTCTTTACTGTCAAACATTTCAACATCATTTGGTTCTTTTTGATCCAAAGCTTGTTATTTAAATCATCGACTTTTGAAGCTAACTGAATGACTTTGGCTAATAAGGCTTGATTGGTTTGTTTAAGAAATTCATAAAGGAATGTGACATGTTTTTTGAAAGACATGATGAAATTATGTTTGTTAATGCAAATTACTTTGTTTTTTATTAGTTCGACTGGAAAAGGGGGTCCAGAACCCTTTACAAAGTTGCCCTCGGGGCACAACCAAGCCTTAAATGAGGCAGAGACAATACATTGACAACACATAAACAACAACAAAAAATGAGCACTAATCAAAAACACAAAAAGGAACCAACAAACCAACTAGGGATTATCAGACATCCCATACTTAGACAAGAAATTAACCATATCCTTGTAGTATTATCGAACTCCTTAACATCAGAGAACACCAAAGTCACACGATGGACAACCTTGGCCACAAATTCAACCATCACCTGCCATTTCTTATGTAGTCTATCCATCCTAGTTTTAAGCTTGGCCAACTCCTTCACAATCTTGCTACACAACGAACAACCACCCTTCTTTCTTTGCCCCTGAGCTTCTTCAGTTTCCTCCTCAATATCCTTCCAGCTTGGCCTGTTCAATTTAGGAAAGTGGTTGGCTCCTTCATCCTCATGGACAAATTCAGTGGGAGTTTCATCTTCTCCCTCCCCAAGGGTATCCTCCATGAACTCAAAATCCTCATAAATATCCATTCCCTACGGATTGGTGGACGGGATACCAACAATACTGCTGGACCTACGAACTCCATGAGCAACATTCTTACCAGCAGCACCCAAGTCCCCACTCTCCACTTGTTTAGGCCCTGAGTCAAGGCCTATGACTTTTGAAGGCCCCTCATCCCTCATAAACTCCACTCTCCCAATCTTAGCCTTCTTGGGCTGTGGATTGCCCTCGTCCTCTTCAACCTCCTGGTCCCTTTTAGCAGATGCCACAATTCCCTTCTCAATCTCCAGACTAGGGGAGTCAATTTTCATGCTAGCTTTCTTGGGGGGTTTTAGACTTAGACTCCCAAATAGAGGTCCCTGCAAGAGTATTTCCTTGGTTTTCCACAATTCTTGGTCCCCCTTTGGGGCTTTTTGATGAGATTTTGAGGGCCCCAACAACTTTTTTGCCTTTACCCTTAATAGCAGGGGTCGGGGCCGATGAAGTATCCTCCAACAAACAAACTTTAATTTGCTTCGACGGACACAGTGCCAAGTGGAAATGATACAGCCTAAGGATGAGCCCTTGGTGGAGAGGGATGAGCGAATGGTTAGGGTTCTTAGCTTGGATTTCCTTAGCAGACCGAATGGAATTCTCAAGGGATGAAAGAAGTAAGGAGGGGAAACTAAGCTCCAACCTATTCCTGAAATGGTTGAGTAAAGCAAAATGGTAATGATAAAATACCTTGAAACAACCCTCCAGTGTAAAATACTTCATAATCATGAGGCAGACTTGCCCCCACAGAGCCAAAAACTTCTCTCTCTCGAACCCACCATGAAGTTTAACAGCTGCTTCCCCCTCTCTGAAAAATAATCCCATATTTTTGGGGTCTGGCACCTTGCTACAACTGCTGTGCTTCTTACCCTTGATGGGCAACCCCGTGGATTGCCCTATGATTTCCTCAGAGACCTCAAAACCAATACCCCCACATGGACTTGCCTACTATCATCGTCCCACGACTCAGCAAATTGCTGGGACAAATTCTCATCGTCGTCGATCATGGCTTCCAGAAAGGAGGCCACATCACCTTCTTGTATGATGTGCCACATTGTAAGATCCTGCATGAACTCCTCATGTGAGGTTGGCTCAATTTTAACCATGTCACCACTCATACTGAACTTCTGCAAACTAACCAGCCAAAACGAGAAAAACTTGTGAAGGCAAATTTTGTGAAAATGCCTTGTAGAATGTCCATATGAATGAATAATTTTGTTCGTGCAATTCCATCACTTCAAAGGGCATGAAATCCCCAAAATAAATTCAGTGTAATAATTTAGGAGATACGCAGAGCCCTTGCCACCTTGGTGCTCTTCCTCGGAAAAGACTTGCACCTGCCACCACGTGCAAAAGTGAACATCATTGGAGTCAAAGATGGTAGGAAAATAATTACTACTGAGCCAGCATGTCACCCATTCACCTCTCCACATGGTCTCATGCCACCTCAGCATCCTTTAAGGCCTCCCAATTAGCCCCCTCCGATCCACCTCAATACTCTCGCTCTAAATTTTTTTGAATAACATTAAGTCTATTCCCGCCACTATGTGTTTGAAAACCAATGGCTCCAAACACATCTAAAGTCTTGTCGCCCCTCCTCATAATAAAATAATCATGACTACACATCCAAAATGTGCATAGGACAAGGAGACCAAAATACTTATCTCTACCTGACTTAGGTGCGATTGCATCCATCTTTTTTAATGAGGATTTGAATTCTACTAGGCAGACTTGATGAAAGTCTCTAGCACCAGGCCAACCATTGTTGTTAATCCCAAGGTTTGCCATTGCATCAACCATGACATTACCTTCCCTGTAGGTATGTGAAGCCTTGTACTCATCCAAGGCATTAAGAAGCAGATGAATATCACCCACTATATCTGCTAGATTCCAACCAATACTGGTCCACGCCAAGGTAAGATTAACAATCAGTTGCGAATCCCCTTCCGCATGCAGATGTTGAATGTTCATAGAAAGAGCAAACTTGATACCCCACAACATAGCTAATGCCTCAGCCTCATTATTACTCTTAATACCTAATCCCCCGGTGTAAGCAGCCACAAACATCCCTGATTCAGATATGATTATGCCTCCTCCACTAGCCTCCCTAGGATTCCCTTTGGTCGCCCCATCAAAATTAAGTTTGAGCCAACCTTTTTGAGGTGGGGTCCAACAAGTTTTAGCCCTAACAATCTTCTTAGAATTATCAATGCAGCAGATACTCGGATTGACAACCCACTGTTGTAATAAATTTTGCCGGGGGGGGGGTTCTCCGCCACTTTAAACTTACAAGAATTGATGTTTTCAACAAGCAATTTAGAGGAAGCCTGAAAAACCTCCAAGGGGGTTCTAAATTTCTCCCTGAAGATTCTATTATTGCATTCCTTCCACAAATTCCATGCAAGATGAGGAAGGATTTGTAACCAAAGTTCCTTAGTGATTGGGAATGTGGGTCGAAAGGGTGGTCTTCAGGCTTTGACTAGAGCAACCATGCTATCATTGGAAACCCAAGACATATTCAACCTCTGCATATATAGTAAGACCCCAAACCTCCCATGAGAAGTTGCAAAATAGAATGAGGTGAGTGACAGACTCCTCTTCACCACAGAGAACACACCTATTAGGCATCTAAAACCCTCTCTTCTTTAAATTGTCTAAGGTTAGAATTTTGTTATGAATTAGAGTCCACCAAAAGAAATTAATTTTGGGTAAGAGCTTAGGTAACCAAACTTTCCCCTACAAACTGTCCTCCCTTGGGTCTAACAGTAGACCATAGGCACTCTTCATAGTGAACATGCCCTTGTTATCTTTGTCCCACACCATCTTATCCTACTTTGGAAGTAAGGAAAGCCTGAAGTTGTTCAACTCCCTTGGTAGCTGTAGTGCCACCTCTTTATCCTCATTGTGATCCATAACACAATCTATTATACCCTTCCAGTTCCTTATGATCCCTTGTCCTCCAATGTAGTTAGCCACTTTGCATCCAAAGAACCTATTGGCTCTATTAGCTAACCTACCATAATCAAGCTCCCTGAGAGGAAATTCCTTCAGCCATCTATCCTCCCAAAAGTTAACAAGCCTACCATCTCCAATCTTCCACCTTACACCTTTATGAAGGAGACCCCTAGTTTTAAGGGCCCCATTCCAAATGACAGAACCTTTAGGGAGGCCCATATCAGCAAGCAGTCTGTAGCCCTTATCTCCACTAAGATATTTAGCAACCATTATATCTCCCCAATTCTTGTTGCCTTGGATCAGGTTCCACCCAATCTTAGTCATAAGGGCCATGTTCATGAGGTGAATTCTTCTTAATCCCAATCCCCCTTACTTCTTGGGGGTGCAAACTTTCTCCCAACCAACAAGAGAAATTCTCCTTTTCTCCTCCACCCCGGACTAGAGAAATTTCTTCTGGATCTTCTCTATCTTCTTGGCCACACATCTCAAGATTTCGAACAAGATGAGGAAATAATTAGGGATGCCTTGTAGAGAGGCTTTAAGTAGTTGAAATTTCCCCACTTGAATCAATAATGATCCTTTCCAAGCAACCAACTTCCTCTGCATTCTCTCAATGATCAAGGTCCAATACTGAGAGTGACTTTGGTGGTCGTGACTGGGAGTCCAAGGTAGGTAGCCGGTAAGCACGCACTAGAGAAACCTAGGACTAGTAATTTTTGTTGAAAAACTTCCTGAGTGTTCAAGAAGTAGATGTGGCTTTTTTCAAAATTGATACTTTGCCCTGACGCCACTTCATAATCATTAAGGAGGCATTTCCACCTCCTAGCCTCAACCACAAAAGCAATCCTGAATAAAATAGTATCATCCACAAACTGCTAAATGACTTACCTCAACCAACAAAATGAAGAGGTTAGGTGATAGAGGGTCCCCCTGTCTGAGACCTCTACCAGATGACAAGAACCCTTGAGGGGAGCCATTGACCAAAACAAAAAAATTGATTGTGGAGATACACTCCTTCACCAAGTTGATCACCTGATCTTGGAAGCCAAATCTCCTAAGGACATTAAACAAAAAATCCCAATTGACCCTATCATAAGCTTTAGAAATGTCCAGTTTAAAGATCGTATCAGGGTGTTGCTCTTAGAAATAGAGTGAATGATCTTGTGGGTATTGATGACTGCATCAAGGATTTGCCTGCCCGAAACAAAGCCTTTCAGATTGGTAGCTATAAGCTTATCCAAAAGAGGTTGTAATCTAAAGACCATGATCTTAGTGAAGATCTTGTACATCATGTTGTAGAGACTAATAGGTCTGAAGTCCGCCATGGAGTTGGGTTCAGTTTTCTTGCTATGAATGTGTTGTTCAACTATTGCAAAAGCTTGCCCATTATAAAAAATCCCTGGCTACGTTAGTGACATCTTTCCTAATGACATCCTAGAATGTTTGGAAAAAGGCCAAAGGGAACTCATTAGGACCTAGAGCTTTGAATGCCCCCATGGAAATGACCACCACCCGGACTTCCTCCTCCATGACTAGTTTAGTCAAGAGTCTGCTGTCCTCCTCAGACAAGATGGTAGGAATGGAGTTCAAGAGGGCCTCACTTTTTCCAGGGGGGATATTAGTATGATAGACATCCAAGAGGGACTAGAAATAGTTGGAAGCTAGCCTCCCAAGCCCTTCATCCCCTCAACCACTACCCCATTCTCATCCTGAAGTCTACTGATAGTATTTCTCTTCCTATGCCATAGGGTAGCTTGATGGAAGAAAGATGTATTTATATCCCCTTCCCTTAGCCATTGAACCCTATATTTCTATTTCCAATAAAGCTCCTCCTCCTTCAGTGTTAACAACCAATCTTTAGAAAGTGAATTATCTAGAGCCTGCAACTCCTCTGAAGAGTCTCCTTGTTCCATCCTAGTTTGAACATCCAATAGTTGTCCCATAATATTCTTTTTTTTACTAGAACATTCCCAAAGGCATACTTGTTCCATCCCTTAACTCTATTCCTGACATTGACAAGTTTTTGAACCAATCTATACATAGCCGACCCCTAAACAAGAATTTTCCACCAATCTATCAGGCAATTTCTAAAGTCACGGTGAACCATCCACATCATCTCAAACCTAAAAGGAAAAGGACCTTTGAAACTCCTTTCCTGTCATTTTAACAACAAAGGGTTGTGGTTGGAGCCCACATGGGGGAGAGCCACTAGACTAACAAGGTTGCCTATGGCCTAGTTGGAGGATATTAAAAATCTGTCAAGCTTGACCTGGGTAAGATGTTTCCCTTGTCTTCTGTTAGACTAGGTGAAGGATTGGCCCACAAATTCTATGTCCATAAGACTAGCATTGCTTAAGAACTCTACTAGGTTAGCTATGTTGTTAGAATAGTCAGCTAGGCCACCCATTTTTCTGAGGGGTAGAGGGGGAGTTTAGGTCTCCCGCAATCATCCAGTGAGTTTTCTTAGAATGCTTAATCTTGTCAGACAGATAATCCCAAACATGCTTCCTCCCAGTACGAGAGTTTGGAGCATAGACATTGACCAAGGTCCACAGATTGTTATTACAATAGAAAGAAACTTCAAGACAATACTTGGAACAAGACACCACCACCCCCTGAAGATTTTGATTCCACAAAGTGACAATGCCCCCCGATGCCCCCTTAGCTTCATTAATGACATAGTTAGCATTGGGCTAGATATTTTTAATCGCCATTTTGAAAATTTCCTCAGACATTTTAACTTCCCATAGTAAAAGAACATCCACCTTATTGTCATAAATACAGTTCTTAAGAAGCAACTACTTATGAGGGATGTTTAGCCCTCAAATACTCCATGAAACAATCCTCATTTCTTAGCCTGCCTAGGAGGGACCACCAAGGTGGCCTGCCTACCACTAGTTATTTCCCTCACGATCTCTTGCTACCTTGTTTGCACGTGTGAGGGCCTACCTTTGCCATGTTCCCCTCCCACATCCGTTATCTTTCTGCTCCAAAATGCTTGCTCCCAACTTGAAACCCCCCGTCCTTTGCTTAGGGATGTGAAGAAGATTATCCTGAACATTCTCCTTGAGGGTAATAGCCTCTACCATCAGGGTGTCAGAGGTCTAGAAAATCTCTCCTTCCTCCCTCTCCTCATACCTACCACTAAGGTCTTCCATCTGGCTATTAGTACCCATATCCTGAGGGTCCCCGACCACAATCTCCACTTGGCCTTGAACCTCTCCACTAGACTCAAGGCACTAGTCTCCCCCCAGATACTTCAACCTCAACATTCTTCATCGGGGATCGCAGGGGGAATCAACAAGATTGAGGATATCCTCCTTAAAAGGATAGTCCTCAGGGCTCTCATTCATTTTCTCTCGCTCCTCCCTAAGATGTGGGGGGTGCTTGGGGGATCGACACTGAGTAAAGACATGTCCCGGTTTCATACAATTCTGGCAAAAAACCCTAGAGTTCTCATAGAGAATACTCTAGTTCCATTTCCTAAATTTTGATTCTAGAATAATGGAAGTGAGTAGGGTTTTGAGAATATCGACATTTACACAGAATCTAACATAGACCAATCTTGCCTTCGTCTTGGTGACCTTATCAACTATCACGTAGTCCTCAAAGGAGTTACCAAACTGGGCAAATATTTCCTCATCCCAAGATTCCAGCGGGAGACCCGAAAGTCTAACCTAGACCAGAGTAGATTGGTTAAGATCATCTTTAGGATCAAATCTGGGTTTCCATTTGCACAAAGAAAGTGAGTGCTTCCTGTATAGCCACGAGCCACTAGCCAAGATCGACAACAGATCCTCCTGGGATGTGAATTTAAAAAGGAACATCCCACCCACCATGGCGCTAGCCGAGACACTACCCTTAAGCACCCACTTAGTAGCCACCCATCTTTTGACCAGATCTATGTTGGGTCTATAAGCAAAGAACTTCCCCACCAAAGTGTTCTCCATAGACGCCACCACCCTTAGAACGATCTAATCTGGTAGTTTGAGAGCCTTTCCACCCTCGCACTTAGAAAGAACTGGGAAGCTCGACTTGCTAGTACCAACACTATGAGCAACGCCCACGAGGGCCTCCTTCCATTTCTTAGATCTTTGCTCCAAGGACGTGGACATGTGCTCAGTACGACTGCCCATGCCAGAAATAGGTTCCCCAGACGCAGGGAGATGGGACTGGGTCACGCCCCCCGGACTATCACCAACCATTCCCGCTCGAAGACAAATTCAAAAATGGGCAAGATAGTTGCAGAGCTAGGTTGATAGTTATTGTAAATTAATGCAAATTACTTTGTTTCCATAAAACAATCTAATCAGATTTTATACCTAATGTAAGATAGACACAAACATATATTAAGTTAACTAATATTTGCTAAATGTTATTGGACTTTCTTCTCAAAATGGAAAAGAAAGTCATTTAATGAATAACCCTTTAAAATTATAAAAGGATAAAGTTTATTTAACCCTTTTATAATTAAAAGGAGATGGGAAAAAATAAAAGGATATTATGATCCTTTGGTTATAATGGAGATAAATAAATATTTATAAAAACCCCCATTTAAAAGGGAGGAATTATTATGTATGTTAATAATTATTAATGATAACCTTTGTGAAAGGGTGTGATGGTTTGGAAATCACCCTTAAAAGGTTATATAGGGAATTTATGTGAGACTTAAAAAGGGCATGGAGATCACTCAAGGAAGAAGAAGGTGGCTTTGGTGGGCTATGGACATTGGAGAAGGGGCACACAATGTGTGTTCAACTCATGGTACAGTGTACACCCAGGATTGTCCTAGCCAAGGCTGATGCTTGGGAAACACATTGTTGGTTCTGAATAAGAACTAGTTCCTCTTGGAATGTGCCATGGCTATGAGGGCCAAGACCACTGAAATCTTCCTAGGGTGAGAGTGGTTGATCCAAGTGCTAAGTGATTCAGATAATTATTGAACTTATTGTTAATAAAAGATATTGAAATTATTATATGCATGGGTTTTAATGTTATCTGATTATGTAAATATTTTGTCCAATTTACTTTGTTAATGATTTACTTTAGAGCTCTTATTTAATTATCACATGTTGTAATTTACCTTTATTATTTATACATCTTATTCTAAATTATCTTAACTCTAATATTAACTATAATAAATCCACTACTAATACTTAAATAATTATGAGAGAAAAGCAATGTTACAATTTACTAGATTGTTAAGAGAAAGTATCACCTAATCATAAAATTGAAATGATCATTAATCACCTTTTAACTTAGAAAGTTCCGTACTTTAAAATACATAAAAATAAATATACTTGATACACCTTATCTAATATAACTAAGAGTAACACTACTCAATTTTTATTTACCATGATAATAAAATTTCCCAAACATTATACAAAAGGGTGAGGAGGCCAACATATAGTAATACCTACAAAACCTAAGGAGGATAAGAAAGTACAAGTCATGATTTTGAACTCATGAAAACCTTCATTTTCGAGCCCTCACAAAAATATTATATACTAAATTCCCAAACCCTCACACAATTTTAAGTGGTGTACTTACACTTTTAATAAGAATTATACCAAATGATAGTGTTTATATTTGAATTTCATGTGCGCTAAACTCCCTCGAAGTTAACATGAGTGTATTGTATCATATGTAGCATTAACAGAAGTGATTATTTGTCATTAACAGGCATCTCACATTAGAAATGACTCTTTGATAAGCCACACAACCTTAATATGATGCCTTGAAACTTCTGTGTAACTATTTTCAACAGCTTTACTCAATATAAATAGAAACATCAATAACAGAAAGCTCGCTAGATTATGGCTTTGCTTGCAATAGTCAGAACCATATTGTTTCTCTAGCTGAGAGGCACCCCAAAATCATATCTTGGATCTCAAAAAGAATGGTTGAAAAACATTATGTATTAAAGTTGAACACAAGTTGATGCCTGTTACTAAGAATTCTAGAATCAAAGCCTTAACATTTAACATCTATCAAAGGAACAAAGTCGATTGGAGAAGGAAGATGGTGAACAGATATATTTAACATTTAGAAATGTGAATTCAAAAGGGGTGGATCCACCTATAATGACATTCAAAACACATTTAATGGACTGCCTTAATAGAGTTATTCAGACAAAACAAAGCCTTAATGAACCATGCTATCCATCAATGTAAGCTTTCGGACAATTCTCAGATTTTTTTAATCTCTACCTTTACCTTTCACAATTAATTCCAGATTTTTTTAATTCATTTTATATTCCATCCTGGTATTCTACCTTGTAAACTAATGCTTTTGAATCTCTTAACATTTGCCTTGAATATAGACTATGACACATACAAAGCAACGAAGCACTTAGCATAGGCTATGATAATATATATCTGTTGAGAAAGTTCAACAATTTTTATAAGATCTATATATACGCTGCCATTTGACAAAATTCAATAGAAATTCAACTTTCAGCAAAGGGATCCATGTTGTTATTGAGTAACCATCAAGGCTGGGGAAGATCGATATGGATGGCTTTACTTTTGACATTTTATGATGACTGCTTATATACAGTGATATAAGTGTCCTCAGTTTGAAGAGAATTGTCTACATACTTTATTAATTACTAAACATATCTTAGAATATAAATAAGATTAAGCATAGACCTTATGTGAACGACACTTGTATGAATGGGTTGTAAATGAAATGTTAACTAATTGTTGAAGCATACCTTGTAATCATGATAAACTTGTACCAAAATTTCTAAGGGCCAAATTCCTTGAGTTTATCAAGCATAGATTTAATGTCATTATATCATGCTCAACATTCATTAAAAAAAAACATTTTCTTAGAAAATGAATCAATATTATTATTTATTTAAATCATTATGTGGGTTAAGTACATGTCTATGAATTTGTTGGATTTGGATGTTTTGTTTTTGGTGATGAGATGAAAGATATTTTTAAAAACTATGGTCACACTTGAGGATGAAAACAATCTTAAATGCTCATTCACAATAGCCTTAACCATGACCTTCCAAGAAATATCTTATATCCTTGGTTGGATAGCCTTGCATATCCCTACGCAAGTGCCTACCACTTTAGTTGATGCCAAGATCATCCATAGTGCACCCCTTAAAATCAAAATTTACAAAAATATATAACAATTTATCTAGGTAGTCGAACAACCAATGCATCCACTTATTTCTTAATTCACACCACAAATAGTGTATTTATTAAATATTTCATTTGTCATATCTTTAATCTCTTTTTTTTTTGTTTTACCTCATTCAAAAATATATATTACTTTCTGCACCCTGTTAAAAAATCATATAACAAAATTTGACTTCATCCCTTCCATGATTTGTAGTCTCCACATTTTTCTTAGTGTTAAGTTTTGTAGGTCAACAAGCACATGTTTATATGACCACACACAGTACTAGCATTGCCACACAACATCCACAACACCTACACAATTATCTTATGTAGAATGATAGATTTCACAAAACAATCCATGTGATACCTCCTCCATCACATTTGGTCACTCGTGACATGTTCAACTACAATCATCAAATTCATTTATTACACATATATCTTTGCTTTAATTGTTTTTAACATGTAGCCTCGGGGGCATAACAATTGCACACATTGTTAGGATTAGGTGTACTATTCACCTTACATATCTTAAGGTCTACTATAACTTAGTTATTCATAGATGGGTAAATAATCTACATATAATCATGGAATGGGTAAAATGGGACCTTCATGTGAAGGTGGGGACATATGTGATTATTTTATCATTATTTGGGGACTTAAAAATATTAGAATGAGGCATTGATGAGTAGGTTACATAGTGGACTTGTAAGAGAACCTTCCATTATTAGTGGGTGTAAGATGTAATTAGTGCTTCATGAAAGAGTGATTGGGATTTGTACATATGCCAACTTAAGCAATGGAAGTCAAAGATGTTTGTGTAATAGTTATTTTCTATTCCAAAATGACTCCATACATGTGAGAGTTGTGAGAATTCATACCATGGTATTTTTGAATCTTGTTTGGGCCCATGGATATTGTTTTTTGGTGGTTTTATAGGCTTCCTTAAGTCTATATATTGGAAAATATATGAAAAGAGCATTGCATTTTTTAGGATTATGTTGTTGAATTTATTCAAGATGAACAAGACTGTTGATCTCATTGAATTATTGCACAAAAGCTCTACGAATTTATTGTAAACATGATTCATTTGGTAATACATTAAGCTGTGTAGTGCTTTGGATGATGGGTTCTTTTGAAAGGATTTTCTTGTGGTATATATGTGTTTCTTGTCTTCTTGTGAATGTTTCTTATCTATCTCTTTTTTTTCTAAGTGTTGTTTATATGTCAAAATGCTATTGAAATTTTTGTAGATTGATTTCTATAATATTCTCCTTGAAGAGTTAATGTGGAAATACTTATATGTTTAGTAGTTGAGCCTTGTTTTGAGTTTAATTAATATGGGATTTGCAGGTACTTTTCATAATATTTGGTATCAAAGCCAACGTGGTTCAGTGGATTGCATGTGAGTTGCATGTTCTTGCATGTGATATACCCATGGTATGGTATTAAAGTTTTAGGTATTCATTCATTTTGATTTTTTGAGCTTGGCAAGCTTGTGGGAATTTGTAGAAAGGAATCAACTAAGTATTCATCCTTATTTGAATGGGATGTTGCAGTTGATCTAGTTTGATTTTTTAGGAAATGGTATGCCAAGCATTGGTAGAATCGCAAAGAGATTCAATGAAACCAATGTTGGGCATTGGATGCTCAAGGTGGGAGATTTTGTAGTTGGTCATGTGTTTTCTTGTTGCATGGTTGTGACCTAGAGATCATATTTGCTTGTTAAGAAAAGTGTCTCAACCTTGCAAATTCGAAAGATTACTATTCTTCCCAGTTTTGGTCTTTTTGAATACCCTTTATCTTGGATAATGGTCTGAAACCTTCAAAGTTTCCAAACAAGCTAAAAATAGTGAGACTTACTATTTTTAGTAAGTTCTTCGATTGAGCTCGGATTGACCTGAAATTTTTCCCAAAAGGTGCAGAACAGCTAAGTGAACATCTCAGGTGAGTTTTGTCTCAAGATCATATCTGGATTGAGAGATATTAAAGTTTCTATTTTTTGAAATTGCTGGAAAAAGTCTTTGAACTCAATTACCATAATTGAAACTTCTCTAAACATCCTAAAAATTGTCATAACTAGTGAAGTAGGTTACAAGGTGATAGAGCACTTCACGAGATTTCTGACGCATAAAACGGTTCGTTAATTAGACACCCAGATCAAAAGTTATGGCCTTCGGAAGTTGGACCTTCTATTTTGGGAAATGTAAAAACATGTTGGATACATAAAAGAGCTGTAAAGGGGAGAGTTACACGTGTTGGTGTGTTTTAGCACATCACAAGGAATCTTTGATTGGAGATAATTTGGGTGCCACTTTTTGGGTGGTTTTAGCTCATGGTTTTGTAATTACCGTTGGCAGTGTACTGTATTGTATCTCCTATATATCATGAACTTGAGATGGAGGTTGTATGTAAGAATCTTATAGATGTCGAGTTACCTCCTGGATCTCTAGCTAGATATACTCCTGTAAAAGCTCTCTCTGCAAGTATATTGTAATCTTCGTAATTCCTGAATAATATATTGGGCGGCTTTGGAGTGTGGGGTTTTTTACTTGAAAGGGTTTTCCCCACGTATATCTTGTGTTGTGAAGTTGTTATTATCTTTCTATTAATGTGTATCTTAATCTGTAACTGTAAAAGTTAAAATTTACATAAGTCTTTCCTCATTAGATTAGTGTAGGAAGCATTTTCCGCATACCTTGCTTCCTTTCAGTTGGTATCAGAGACTGATCACCTTTGGTTCTAGTTGTTGGGTAGAGGGTTTTTTGAGGTGATTTTCGTTTGAGTGGGAGCTTGTGCAAAGGATTTTGAAATATTTGTCGCAAGTAAGAGATGGCGAGCACATCTGGGAGGTTTGAGATAGAGAAGTTTAATGGCAGTAATTTTGAGTTGTGGAAACTCAAAATGGAGGACATGCTTGTAGATCAGGATTTATGGGAAGCCGTATTTGGTACAAAACCAACGACAATGTCTCAAGAAGACCGGGATCCCAAAGATCGAAAAGCTAAGGGTTTGATAAGACTCTGTTTGGCTAATTCAGTGCTCCTGAATATCCATGAAGAGAAGACTGTAAAGGAACTTTGGAAGAAGCTTGGCAATGTTTATCAAGCTAAATCCCTGGTGAACAAGTTATTCCTACGAAAGAAATTATATTCTCTGAGGATAGAAGATGGAGGATCTGTCACTAATCACTTGAATACATTCAATATGCTTGTTGCCCAGTTGACTTCCATTGGTGTGAAGATGGAGGAGGAGGATCGATGTATGAGATTACTGTGTTCCTTACCAGATTCGTGGGACCACCTTGTTATGGCCATTGGGAGTACTACTACCACCTTCAAGATGGATGAAGTGGTCTCTTCATTGTTGTTTGAAGAGATGTGGAGAAAGTCTTCCGAATCAGCTAAGGAGGCTCTTGCGATTCGTGGTAGATCTAAAGAGAAGGGGAAGAAAAAGGAAGATCCAAATCCCGTGGGAGATCTAAGTCTCCCAAAAAGTCCAAGGCCCTGTGTTGGAATTGCAGCAAACCTGGTCACTTCCGCAAGGAGTGCAAGGAGGAGAAAAAGAAACAAAAGAATTATGATTCAGGTTCTGACAAGTCCTCTCAAGATGAAGGAGAAGTATTTGTCACTGCCTTGGCAACACATACATCTAAGGATGTGTGGCTTATTGACTCTGGTGCATCTTTTCACATGACCTCGCATCGGGGATGGTTTTCGAAGTATGAAGAATATGATGGTAGAAAGGCGTACTTGGGTGATGATTCTCACCTGGATATTGTTGGCCGTGGAAGAGTCTTGATTCGATTCCCTGATGGACGAGTAAAGGGAATCAATGGTGTTCTACATATCCCTGGTTTGACACGAAACCTTCTTTCTGTAAGTAAATTGAATGATGTGGGTGTGCGGGTTGTTTTCTCGAATGGAGGATGCAAGATGACTAGAGGATCTATGGTGTTGGCTAAGGGTGTTCAGATTGGCACTCTATTTCAGCTTGATGCATGCGCAGTTCAATGCAATAGTGCCTCTATTTCGAAGAAGAGATATTTAGAGTCTTCATTCTCACCATTGGAACCAACAGCGAAAAAGACTATTGCATCTACTTCTGATGGTCATGCTTTTTGGGTACCTAAGGGTGCTCATTCTATGGAGATGAAACTTCCAGCTGAGAAGACAATGTTATGGCACCAAAGGCTTGGTCACATTGGTGAAAAGGGTTTGAGGACCCTAAAGAATAAAAATCTTGTTGAGGGTATGAATGATTGTAACCTTGAGCTCAATTTCTATGAACATTGCATTTATGGAAAACAAAACCGTGTTCAATTTTATTCTAGTTCTCACAAATCTTCTGAGGTGTTGGGCTTGATTCATTCTGATGTGTTTGGTCCTGTTAATGTTCCTTCGATTTCAAAATATGTTTACTTTGTTTCATTCATTAATGACTACAGTAGAAGGACATGGGTGTATTTCCTTAGAAGTAAATCTGAAGTCTTTAATAGATTCAAAGAATTCAAATCTCTTGTAGAGAATCAGAAGGATAGAAAGATTCAGTGTTTGAGGACTGACAATGGTGGTGAGTTCTGTTCAACAGATTTTGACAAGTTCTATAAAGAATAGGGGATTGAGAGGCACAAGACAACTCCGTATACCCCTATGCAGAATGGAGTTGTAGAGAGGATGAATAGAACGTTGATGGAGAGGGCAAGGAGTATGCTAAGTGGAGCTGGTCTTGAACAAAAGTTCTGGGCTGAAGCTGTTGCTACCGCTTGTTACCTGGTTAATAGGTTTCCTACATCAGTGCTCGTTGATAAGACACCTATGGAGGTATGGTATGGTAAAAAGCCTTCATTAAGACATATTTGAGTATTTAGTTGTGAGGCATATGCACATGTGCCTAAGGAGAAGAGGTCTAAGTTGGAGAACAAGGATATAAAGTGTATCTTCATCGATTATGGCATTGGCGTGAAAGGGTACAAGCTTTGGGATCCAGTAACTGAGAGAGTTCTGTATAGTAGAAGCATGATCTTTAGAGAGCTCAATCCTTCTTTTGTTGTCTTGCAACCAGAGAAAGAAGAGAAGAAAGATGATGTGGTTCAACTTCCTTCCATCCCTGAGAAAGTTGAACCAAAAACATCTATTGGACCTGATAATGAGGAGAGCTCTAGTAGCTCTGAAAGTTCAGAAGAAGATGAAGAACCTCAACCTCAACCTTTGAGGAGGTCCACACAAATAAGGTAGCAACCTGATAGGTTTGGTTATTCATTGCATGATTCTAGTTGTATTTTTGCTTTGATTTCTAACACTGATGAGCTTAGAACTATAAAAGAGGCTATGGGTATGAAAGATGTAGGTTCCTGGAAGGAGGCCATGGAAGAGGAGATGGCTTCTTTGGAAAAGAATAATACTTGGGACTTGGTTCCTTTGCCTGAAGGACGAAAACCTATTGGATGCAAATGGGTGTTCAAAAAGAAATTTGGTGTAGATGGCCGTGTTGAGAAATATAAGGCTAGATTGGTTGCAAAGGGGTATTCTCAGGTGGAGGGAATTGACTATGGTGAGATTTTCTCTCCCGTTGCAAAGCTGACATCTATTCTGTTCCTTTTATCTCTTGCAGCAGCGTATGATCTAGAAGTGGAACAAATGGATGTGAAGACAACATTCCTTCATGGTGATTTGGAGGAAGAAATCTATATGTCATAGCCAGAGCACTATGTGGTAAAAGGTAAAGAAAATCTAGTTTGCAAGTTGAAAAAGTCTTTGTATGGTTTGAAACAGTCTCCTAGGATGTGGTACCAAAAGTTTGATGCCTTTGTGTTGAGTATTGGATTTCAAAGATTGAAATCAGATCATTGTGTTTACTACAAGTTTGACAATGATCACATTCTCATTATTGCATTGTATGTCGATGATATGTTACTGATTGGGAATGGTAAAAGTTTGATTTCTGATTTGAAGTCTCAGTTGTCAGTACAATTTGAGATGAAAAATCTAGGGGCAGCTCGGTACATTCTGGTGCATGAGCACCTTCTCTATGGTGCAGGAGTCATGTTTTGTTTTTGTTTTCAATAAGGCTTCTTAAGCCACTTCATGTTTGTAATAAGGTTTTTGATGTCAATTTGGTCACTAGACCTATGTAGACCATGTTTGGTCAAAGCTTGATGTAATCACACAATGAAAACATGTAGTTTTCTTGTGAGGGGAGAAACCAATGGCTAACTGATTTTCAAATCAGTTTGTACAGTTGGAGGGAGGCTAACTGATGTTTTCAAGCCTCTATAGGCGAAGAAGCAGGATGTAATGAAAGGGAATGAAGGAATGAAGAATTGGATTTTTTTTGGGTGTGCTAAGACATTGTTTCTTTTTGAATAATTCTCTGTAACAGTCTTCTGTACGGTTAATTGATCATTTGAAACTGATAGGAGATGTTCAGGCATTGAATTAGTTTCCATTTGATAGTAGTTTGGTGTCTAGAAGTGTTGTAGCTTGTGAGTTTTTGTTCTTTTTGCAAAGACTGTTTTGAAAACCTAGAAACTAGGGTTTTGGTGAACAAATGGAGTGTTATTCCTCTATCCACTGAAAGCAAGATTCTCATGTTTAGTGTGATGGAGGAATATAGTGTGTATTTTGTGTTTTCTGTTGTTTTGGATCAGGCACCCAAGGATCCAAGGAGTTTGGCATAAGTTGACTAGGCATCTCTATGTGACTAGTCATAGAAACAATAGGAAAATTGCTGTTGTGGAGTGGCCAAATTGATAGAGTGATCAAGTGTTTACTGAGGAGTATTGATCCCCTTGCCATGTTGTCGAGTCTTTGTTTCTGTATATTGGTTTGGTGTCTGCATAGTTGCAAAGAAGCAGAGGTTATCATCTACGTAACACAGCCTTCAGAGAAACTTTTGAAAGTTCTACCGATCAAAGGTGTTGGATCAATTGGAGGTTCATCAGTGAGGAATGGCCTTAGTCTCACCGAATGTGTATTGTGAATGTATATCGCAAATGTATATTGAGAATGTATGTTGAATATACATTGCGTCAGATACAAAAGGTAACTGGTAGTAACGGTGAAATCGGAGTAAAGATACATTAGTTCACCGGCAATAATAAGTCATGTTATGCATATAACGTATCGACATATCGAGTGAAGGCCTTAAGGCTTTGCCGATGATTGAAGTCTAACTGACAGAGTCACGACTAACCGCTACGGTTAAGGCTAGTGGAAAGCTAACCACCATCGGGTATCGACAAGAGGTTTGGAGACACTGCCGATAGAGGAAGTCTCACCAAAGGTTAAGTAGAGTTGACTGTCGGGGAGAGTTCGTAGATCGGTAGGAGAAGTTGCAAGGTGGCTGACGGGATATGTTTGGCCGATAAGAGTAGGTCACCAAGACATAAGCCACATCCCACCGATCAGTTGATTGATAAGTTTTTGAACACTTCCACTGTGCACTCTGCATCATATTGGTATTAGAGCCAATATTTGAATTGGAGCAGTATATGTCAGACGAGGAGAAAGAAATTGAGGCTAGCACAATGCCTCCCAAGTCTATGAGCCAGGGAGCCATCAAGATGGTAGAGGAGATGCTTGAAGCAAGGTTGAAAGAAGAGAGGTCAAAGGGTAAGAGTAAAGAGGATGGAAGTGCTTCTGATACTGAATAAGAAGAAGAGGCAGAGGAGAGTCCTCAAGATCAAGGTATGTTTGCAGACCAAAAGGCATTCTTGAATGCACTTAAAGGTGCTCAGGGAGACAGTGGCGATCCAAAGATGGATGTTCCCACATTCAATGGGAAACTAGATGGAGATGCCTTCATGGATTGGATTGAAGCCATGTGCAATTATTTTGACTTCAAGGAGTATAGTGATAGCAAGAAAGTCAAGTTTGTTAAGACAAGATTGAGAGGTTCTGCCTTAGTTTGGTGGAACTATATGCATTGTGAAAGAGAAAAAGTTGGAAAGAACCCTATCGCCAAATGGAGTAGAATGGTGGCCATGCTAAGAGACAAGTTCATGCCATCTGATTATGAGTTGCAGACCATTAGGAAGTTTAATCATTTTAGACAAAGGATATGGATGTGGCTACATATACTGAAGAATTTCATAGATTGAGTATGAGAGCCAATCACAAGGAGGGGGAGAAAGAGATGGTGGCCAGATATCTCGATGGTTTGAGGTATAACATACAAGATGAATTCAGTATGGTGGTTCCTAAAACAATGGATGAGTGTTTTCAATTAACCTCTAAGGCAGAGGAGAAATTGAAAAGAAAGAGTGATCAAAACACCAGAGGAAGAGGTGGCAGAAATAATAGGGGAAGAAGCAGTTTTGGTAGAGGACAATTAAGTAGAAATGAAAACTCATGTCAACAAGAGTCTCATTCTTATGTAGATCATAGAGGTGGTGGTTTCAGAGGTTGGAGAAGACCTAATGGTAGAGGTAGAAGTGGTGGTGTAGGCAAAGGACCCAGAGTTTTCACTGTTAGATGCTATGGTTGCAATCAAGTAGGCCATACTGCGAGCAAATGCTCTGAGAAGGCAACTAGTTCCCATGATGGTGGAAGAAGGAATCAGTTGTTGAAAGATGATGATTGCCAAAGTGTGAATTCACCCATTAGTAGTGCTGCACTAGTCCTTGAAGGAGAGAGTATGATGAGCAATAGAACCTTGATGAAGATGCCATTGAAGCAAGAACCCCCACAAAGGAAGATTCTCTTCAGAACCCAAGGTATATCATATGGTAAGCTTTGTAAAATCATTGTTGATTCAGGTTCTACTGAGAATGTAGTGTCTACTAAAATGGTAGAGAAGTGTAAGTTGAAAAGGCTGCCCCATGTTAGTCCTCATAAGATCTCTTGGTTGAATAAGAATCAAAATTACATGGTAGAAGAACAAACCTGGGTTGAGTTTGAGATAGGTGATTATAAGGACAAGGTACTATGTGAGATTATTCCTATGGATGCTTGTCACCTTCTTCTTGGACGTCCACGGCAGTATGATGTGAAGGCACAACATGATGGTGAGAAGAACACATACCTCATCACCAAGAATGGAAGGAAGTTTAAGATGGATCCTATGCAAGAGCAGATTGAAGAGAAGAGTAATGACACCAATGTCATGATGGTTAGTCGCAAAGAGTTCTTACACCTCGTGAAGGAGAAGGATGCCCAAGGGTATGCCTTGTTAATGAAGCCTAAAGGTGAATCAGGACAGCAAGACAAAAAGTAGAAAGAGATTCCATTAGAAGTGCAGCAATTGTTGGATAAGTACCAAGATCTTTGGGTAGAGGATACTCCTAACTCCTTACCACCCATTAGAGATATAAGTCATCAAATTGACTTGATTCCAGGTGCCACATTGCCCAATAAGGCTGCCTATAAATTGACACCACAACAAAATGAAGAGGTGAGCAGACAAATTCAAGATCTCTTAGAGAAAGGATTGATTAGAAAGAGTCTTAGTCCATGTGCAGTCCCTAGTGTACTTGCTCCAAAGAAAGATGGGAAGTGGAGACTATGTACGGACTCAAGGGCCATAAATAAGATCACAATAAGGTATAGATTCCCTATGCCAAGGATTGAGGATCTTTTGGACTATCTTGGAGGGTCATGTTACTATTCAAAGATTGATTTGAAATCTGGTTATCATCATATCAGAATTAGGCAGGGAGATGAATGGAAGACTGCCTTCAAGACAAATGAAGGTCTCTATGAGTGGCTTGTCATGCCATTTGGCCTTAGCAATGCCCCAAGCACATTCATGCATTTGATGAATGAGGTACTTGTTGAATTCATTGGCAAATTTGTAATTGTTTATCTTGATGACATACTTGTTTTCAGCGAGACAAAAGAACATATGAAGCATCTTGGATAGGTGATGAAGAAGTTGCATGAGAATAATTTGATGATCAACTTGGATAAGTGTGAGTTCATGAAAACTAAACTTGTGTACTTAGGTTTTGTGATTTCTAATGGTTGTTTGAAGATGGACCCCACAAAGGTTGAGGCCATTCTCAATTGGCCTACCCCTAGGATAGTGGGAGATGTTAGAAGCTTTCATGGCTTGGCAACTTTTTATAGGAAGTTCATTAGAGGATTCAGTCACATAAGTGCTCCTATTCTTAACACCATCAAGGGTGGAATAAAGTGCAAATTTCAATGGACAAAGCAAGCAGATGATAGCTTTGAATTGTTAAAGAAGAAAGTGGTTGAATTACCTACATTGTGGTGCAGAGGCACCTACCTAACAGCTGGCCTCCATGAGGCAGTTAGTTTGTTATAGGTCTTGTTTATGTTTCCAAGAAGGTCTGTTAAGACCAATTGCATGTAATAAGGTCACGCTGATCATGATAAGATCATGCTGACCAGGCTTTACTATTTTTAGTTAAGTTTGTTAGAACAGCTGTCATGCTGTAGGATCCGGTTGGCTCTCCCAGCCGCTTGGAGAGTTCCCAGCCGCTTGGAGTTGGGTCAGTAGTACTCGTAGGATAATCTATTTAAGCATGAGATCGGTTGATATTGGAGATACAGACAGATATCATCGATCGAGCTAGGTTGCAGAGAGTGAGACTGAGAGAGAGATTGATCATTGTATTGCATCTTTGAAATCAATAAAGATCCTGTTTCGTTTTCTGTTTAATCTCCTTTGTGTAATCGATCTGCTGGTTTGGGTGGTTTCATGGATTCACTGATCCATTCCACCGGTTGACTCATCTGATCGGTGGAATGGTGATGTACAGTAGGGTAGATTGTAGTTTGTTTTCTGTTTGCATGCAGGTGTGCAGGATCGCCGTCGAAAGATGTTGAAGACCCTAGCATGGGTATGTGCTAGGTCGAACTGATAAGATAGAGTGTGGAAGATCACCCTGAGGTTGGATCGGGTCATCCCTGGAGGATCGGCGAAGTGAAATTTCGCTAAGGCTGGAAATTGGTGAAAACGGCATCATCAGGATATCTTGGTGAATATCCTGCAGTCAGTTCAGATATCGTCATCCGGATAAGTGAAGGTGAGCATGATGCAGTTGAGTGCATGAAGTGTGAGTTCGTCGGGGTGATCATCATCTGGAGGAGCCGAGGAGGAGCGTATCGGCATCAGGATCATCTCTCGGGAGTGCCAATCATCCACGTATCGCGAGCAGATGCGGGAGTGAAAGTTCGGTTTTTTTGACTAAGTGTTGAAGAGGTCATCAGGATATCGGGTGACGTCATCGTCATCAGGATATGACGTCATCGTCATCAGGATATTGAGATATCCCCCTATGCGAGTTTATCCTGCCGTCGTTAAGTGCTTTGGTATCGGCAGAAGGCTGTATTAACATCATCAGGAGGTTTCGAGAGAACCGGATAAACCATATCATGATGCTGTTGTTTGTATCGTCAGCTAGCGGAGCATCGAAGGGAAGGTGCTGAAGTGGTCGTCATCAGGATATTTGGAGCAACCGGATATTGGTTATCCTGCTGACGAAGGGAGTGTTGGATATCATGATGATGCCGATGGAGCTTGGCACCCGATGAACAGTGCAACCAGAGGATGTTTGCGTTAGTTGAACATCATGATGATGATGTTAGGAGGAAAACGGAGGAGGTGAACAGTAGTCGGCAGGAGGATAAGTGTGATCATCCGAAATATGATGATGCTGTTGGTGGTTTTAGGAAACATGATGATGATGCTAACAGAGTAAAGCGAAATATGGTGATGATGATGATGATGAGGTTGGGTTGCAGACATCCATGCTATATGCGAAGGTTATAGTGTGGATGCCTCTGCATCATAGTGGTATCAGAGCTCAGCAAAAGGTCTGGGCTGTTGTGTGTTGATTCTGTCACCGAAAGGGCAGAGGTAGAGTTGATTGTGTTGTGTGTTGATTGAGAGGTTGACAAAATGCCTCCGAAAGGTAGTGGTACTGCAAGGGAATTGCAGGAAATGAAGGAAAAACATGCTAGAGAGATGAGGAAGATGAAGGAGCTTGCTGAAGCACTTCAAGCCAGGCTGACAGCCCTGGAAAAGAACAAAAAGAGGGAAGTGGAAGACAGTGAGTCTGAAGAAGAGGAAGATACTGTTGAAGAGTATGAAGAGGTAGCTGAAGATCTGGATGCTGAAGACCAGAGATTGGAAAAACTGTTAAAGGCAGTGCAGAGTGAAAAACCTAAGGTAAAGGTTGATGTTACCAAGTATACTGGAAGCTTGAATGAAGATGAATTGTTGGATTGGATTGCTGCACTTGATAATCACTTTGAATGTGAAGATGTTGCTGAGGATCAGAAAGTAAAGATTGCAAAGACCAAGTTAGGAGGTCATGCTTTGGTATGGTGGGATTATGTACAATCCGAGAGAAGGAAACAAGGGAAGTCTAAGATCACTTCATGGGATAAGATGGTAGCAAGGATCAAAGGTAAATTCTTGCCAAGGGATTATGAAATCCAGATGTTTAAGAAGCTGCAATTTTTAAAGCAGAAAGACAGGGATGTGAAGGCATATACTGAGGAATTTTATCTGTTAAGTATGAGATCTGGTCATCATGAGAATGAGGTAGAAAAGGTGGCTAGGTACTTGGCTGGTTTGAGATTTAACATACAGGATGAGTTAGTGTTAGCTAACCCTAAGAATGTGGAGGATTGTTATCAAATGGCAATCAGGATTGAAGAAAAGATGAATAGAGGACATGATAAGTCCATGAGAGGAAGAGGAAACAATAGGGGAAGAGGAACAGCCCCTACACAAAAGCAAACCAATGAGGGTCAAGAAGACACTGGTAAAGGACAGGGACAGTCTGATTTCAGAGGTGGATGGAAAGGTAATAGAGGAAGATTTGGAGGTGGTAGGGGTTCTACTACATTTTCAGGAAAGTGTTACACCTGTGGAGAGTTTGGTCATCCATCTTTCAAATGTCCAGAAAACAAAGGTTCATCATCCAGAAATGATAGAACTAGTGACAAGAGAGTACAACTTGTACAAGAAGAGAAAATAGAAGAAAGTGCACAGAGTTCAAACAGAGATCCTGCTAATGTTGGATATCCAGAGAGTGGAGAATCATTGATGTTAAGGAGAATTAGTTTGCAGGCATCAAAGGATATGATGCAAAGAAGAGCTCTTTTCAAGACCACATGCAAGAGCAAAGGTAAAGTATGTAAGGTTGTCATTGATACTGGTTCAACAGACAACATGGTATCCCAGGAAATGGTGGATAAACTGAAGTTGGAAAGGATTCCACATCCACACCCTTACAAGACATCTTGGGTGAGTGATAGTCAATCACTTTTTGTCTCTGAACAGGCATATGTGGATTTTCAGATTGGAGTATATCATGATAGAATTTTGTGTGATATTTTGCCTATGGAATGTTGTCACCTACTGTTGGGTAGACCATGGCAATTTGACAGAAGGGTACTGTATGATGGGTATGCTAATACCTACACCATCAAGAAGGATGGGAAGATTATTAAGTTGATGCCATTGCAGGCAAAAGCTGCAGTACAGAAGGCAGCCCAAATCATTTTGATGGGAAAGAAGGAATTTGTGCAGATGCCTAGAGGAGCAGGCATAAAGGCAGTTCAGGACACTGCAGGGAAAGGAGTTGTTACAGACAACAAGCTGAAGAACGTTTCAGTTGTGACTGACAGAGGTCAGCAGCAGGTCCAGAAACAGGGGTGCAACCAACCATCAGTTGAAAGGAATGACAAGGATGTTGTCATAGTTGGGACTATTGCTTGTCCTATAAAGATTGACAGGAAGATAGAGTTGAACATTTCAGCAGTTCAAGAGGCAGTTCAGACAGAGGTTCTGGTCAGGCAACCTGACAAACACAGGGTATGTGAGAGAAAGGCCTACATCAACAGGCATGAGGATTTACTTGCCAGAAAGCAAGTTACAGTTCAGAAGTCTTGGAGCAGCCAAGAGACAGCAGAGGACAAAGCTGGAGCAGGTCAGACTATTGACAAGGCAAAGTGTAAAGGTGGGGGACTTCCACATACTAAACTCATGGGACATGAGTTCTTTTCTGTTGGGGAGTATGGTACAGAGGCACCTACCTAACAGCTGGCCTCCATGAGGCAGTTAGTTTGTTATAGGTCTTGTTTATGTTTCCAAGAAGGTCTGTTAAGACCAATTGCATGTAATAAGGTCACGCTGATCATGATAAGATCATGCTGACCAGGCTTTACTATTTTTAGTTAAGTTTGTTAGAACAGCTGTCATGCTGTAGGATCCGGTTGGCTCTCCCAGCCGCTTGGAGAGTTCCCAGCCGCTTGGAGTCGGGTCAGTAGTACTCGTAGGATAATCTATTTAAGCATGAGATCGTTTGATATTGGAGATACAGACAGATATCATCGATCGAGCTAGGTTGCAGAGAGTGAGACTGAGAGAGAGATTGATCATTGTATTGCATCTTTGAAATCAATAAAGATCTTGTTTCGTTTTCTGTTTAATCTCCTTTGTGTAATCGATCTGCTGGTTTGGGTGGTTTCATGGATTCACTGATCCATTCCACCGGTTGACTCATCTGATCGGTGGAATGGTGATGTACAGTAGGGTAGATTGTAGTTTGTTTTCTGTTTGCATGCAGGTGTGCAGGATCGCCGTCGAAAGATGTTGAAGACCCTAGCATGGGTATGTGCTAGGTCGAACTGATAAGATAGAGTGTGGAAGATCACCCTGAGGTTGGATCAGGTCATCCCTGGAGGATCGGCGAAGTGAAATTTCGCTAAGGCTAGAAATTGGTGAAAACGGCATCATCAGGATATCTTGGTGAATATCCTGCAGTCAGTTCGGATATCGTCATCCGGATAAGTGAAGGTGAGCATGATGCAGTTGAGTGCATGAAGTGTGAGTTCGTCGGGGTGATCATCATCTGGAGGAGCCGAGGAGGAGCGTATCGGCATCAGGATCATCTCTCGGGAGTGCCAATCATCCGCGTATCGCGAGCAGATGCGGGAGTGAAAGTTCGGTTTTTTTGACTAAGTGTTGAAGAGATCATCAGGATATCGGGTGACATCATCGTCATCAGGATATGACGTCATCGTCATCAGGATATTGAGATATCCCCCTATGCGAGTTTATCCTGCCGTCGTTAAGTGCTTTGGTATCGGCAGAAGGCTGTATTAACATCATCAGGAGGTTTCGAGAGAACCGGATAAACCATATCATGATGCTGTTGTTTGTATCGTCGGCTAGCGGAGCATCGAAGGGAAGGTGCTGAAGTGGTCGTCATCAGGATATTTGGAGCAACCGGATATTGGTTATCCTGCTGACGAAGGGAGTGTTGGATATCATGATGATGCCGATGGAGCTTGGCACCCGATGAACAGTGCAACCAGAGGATGTTTGCGTTAGTTGAACATCATGATGATGATGTTAGGAGGAAAACGGAGGAGGTGAACAGTAGTCGGCAGGAGGATAAGTGTGATCATCCGAAATATGATGATGCTGTTGGTGGTTTTAGGAAACATGATGATGATGCTGACAGAGTAAAGCGAAATATGGTGATGATGATGATGATGAGGTTGGGTTGCAGACATCCATGCTATATGCGAAGGTTATAGTGTGGATGCCTCTGCATCACATTGGTGCTCCCAGATTTTGACAAAGTTTTTGTAGTGGAATGTGATGCAAGTCAGCAAGCAATAGGTGTTGTTCTTAGTCAAGATGGACATCTAGTGGCCTTTTTTTTTAGAGAAGCTGAATGAGGCTAAACAAAGGTATTCTACCTATGACCTAGAGCTTTATGCAATGGTGCAAGCTCTCAAAAAGTGGAGACACTATTTGCTGCCCAAAGAATTCATTAAATTTACTGATAACCATGCTCCCAACTTCCTAAATAGTTAGGAAAAGTTGAATCATAGGCATGTCAAGTGGATGGAACAATTGCAGGCCTATACCTTCACTATTAAGCATAAAAAGGGTGTTGCCAACAAAGTGGCTGATGCTTTAAGTAGAAGGATGTTGGTCATACAGGAAGTACAGATGGAAAGCATGGGGATAGATTGTTTGAAGGAGTTATACAAGGAAGATGCAGATTTTAAGGCTGCTTATGAAGTTTGTGCTAGTTTGGCTAACACTTTTCATGGTGAATATTCAGATTTTGTGTTGCAGGAAGGTCTCTTATTCAAAGGCAGTTTGTTATGTGTTCCTAAATGTTTAATGAGGGACAACATCATCAAAGAGAAGCACAATGGAACCTTAGGAGGACATTTTGGGTTGGACAAGACTTTGGAACAAGTCACTAGATTCTACTATTGGCCAAAAGTATAATTGGATGTCAGGAGATATGTTGCAAGTTGTACCATATGCCAAAAGGCCAAAGGTATGTCTTCTAATGCTAGTTTGTACCAACCCCTCCCTATTCCCAACAGGCCTTGGGAGAGCATTAGTATGAATTTTGTACTTGGTCTTCCTAAGATAGCAAGGGGTGTGGACAGTGTTTTTGTCATTGTGGATAGATTTAGCAAGATGGCTCATTTTGTGCCATGCAAATGCACAAATGATGCATCTCACATTGCTGGTCTCTTTTTCAGAGAAGTGGTCAGAACCCATGGTTTGCCCCTTTCAATTGTCACTAATAGAGACTCCAAGTTTGTTGGTCATTTTTGGAGGACCTTATGGAGAAAATTGGGAACACAATTATCTTTCTCATCAGTCTACCATCCCCAAACTAATGGTCAGACTGAGGTTGTTAATAGGTCCTTAGGAAACCTTCTAAGATGCCTTACCAAGCAGCATGGGTTGGCATGGGACTTAGTGATTAGTCAAGCTGAGTATGCTTGCAATGATTCAGTGAATAGAAGCACTAGGAAGAGCCCATTTGAAATTGTTTATGGTTTCCATCCAAGAGGACCACTTGAACTCAAAGACCTACAAGGTTGGGATATGAGGAGTGCTCTAGGAGAAGATTTTGTTGCCACCATGAAGTCAGTTCATGATCAAGTCAAAGTTTAGTTGGAAAAGACAGTCTCCAAATACAAGGATAGGGCAGATCTCAAAAGAAGAGATGTACAATTCAAGGTGGGAGATTTGGTGATGGCCTATCTAAGGAAGGAAAGGTTACCTAAAGGATAGCCAACCAAACTTTTGATGAAGAAAATAGGACCGTGTAAGGTAGTGCATAAGTTTGGTCCAAATGCTTATGAAATAGAATTGCCATCCGGACTTGGTATTTCTCCCATATTCAATGTTTTAGACCTATTTCCATTCAGACCTCCAATGAATGCTAAAGATGGATCAGGTACTATGATTGAAGATGAAGATTGGGTTAGAGATCTACCTCCAAGTAAGCCTTTACAGTTGGAATGCATCTTAGATTCCAAAGTTGTCAAAAAGACAAGGAAGGGTGTGTACAAGGAGTACTTGGTCAAGTGGCAGGATCTTCCTGATTCAGAAGCTACATGGATGACTGAGGCAGACATTTTGAAGCATGGGAAGACACTCCAACAGTTAGCAACTCAAGGGACTTGAGTTTTTCCTGTAGGGGGAGTATGGTGCAGGAGTCATGTTTTGTTTTTGTTTTCAATAAGGCTTCTTAAGCCACTTCATGTTTGTAATAGGGTTTTTGATGTCAATTTGGTCACTAGACCTATGTAGACCATGTTTGGTCAAAGCTTGATGTAATCACATAATGAAAACATGTAGTTTTCTTGTGAGAGGAGAAACCAACGGCTAACTAATTTTCAAATTAGTTTATACGGTTGGAGGGAGGCTAACTAATGTTTTCAAGCCTCTATAGGTGAAGAAGCAGGATGTAATGAAAGGGAATGAAGGAATGAAGAATTGGATTTTTTTGGGTGTGCTAAGACATTGTTTCTTTCTGAATAATTCTCTGTAACAGTCTTCTGTACGGTTAATTGATCAGCTAAAACTAATAGGAGATGTTCAGGCATTGAAGTAGTTTTCATTTGATAGTAGTTTGGTGTCTAGAAGTGTTGTAGCTTGTGAGTTTTTGTTCTTTTTGCAGAGACTATTTTGAAAACCTAGAAACTAGGGTTTTGGTGAACAAATGGAGTGTTATTTCTCTATCCACTGAAAGCAAGATTCTCATGTTTAGTGTGATGGAGGATTACAGTGTGTATTTTGTGTTTTCTGTTGTTTTGGATTAGGCACCCAAGGATCCAAGGAGTTTGGCATAAGTCGACTAGGCATCTCTATGTGACTAGTCGTAGAAACAATAGGAAAAGTGTTGTTGTGGAGTGGCCAAACTGACAGAGTGATCAAGTGTTTACTGAGGAGTATTGATCCCCTTGTCATGTTGTTGAGTCTTTGTTTCTGTATATTGGTTTGGTGTCTGCACAGTTGCAAAGTAGCAGAGGTTATCATCGGCGTAACACAGCCTTCGGAGAAACTTTTGAAAGTTCTAGCGATCAAAGGTGTTGGACCGATTGGAGGTTCATCGGTGAGGAATGGCCTTAGTCTCACCGAATGTGTATTGCAAATGTATATCGCAAATGTATATTGAGAATGTATGTTGAATATACATTGTGTCGGATACAAAAGGTGACTGATAGTAACGGTGAAATCAGAGTAAAGATACATTAGTTCACCAACAATAATAAGTCATGTTATGCATATAACGTATCGGCATATCAGGTGAAGGCCTTAAGGCTTCACTGATGATTGAAGTCTGACCGACAGAGTCATGACTAACCGCTACGGTTAAGGCTAGTGGAAAGCTAACCGCCATCGGGTATCGGCAGGGGGTTTGGAGACGCTGCTGATAGAGGAAGTCTCATTGAAGGCTAAGCAGAGTTGACTGTCGGGGAGAGTTGGTAGATCAGTCAGAGAAGTTGCAAGGTGGCCGATGAGATATGTTTGGCCGACAAGAGTAGGTCACTAAGACATAAGCCACATCCCATTGATCAGTTGATTGATACATTTTTGAGCACTTCCACTATGCACTCTGCATCACATTCTGGGAATGCAAATCAAAAGAGACAGAGCAAACAAAAAACTTTGGTTAGACCAGACTAAGTATGTTAACATTGTGTTGGAGAGATTCAGCATGATGGATTACAGACCTTTGACTGTTCCTATTACAATGGCGACAAAGTTATTTATTGAAGATTGTCCAAAGTCTCCTTCTGAGACAGAGGATATGAGTAGAGTTCCCTATGCTAGTGTAGTTGGCAGTTTGATGTATGCAATGGTCTGCACAAGACCAGACATTACCCAAGCAGTGGGAGTCCTTAGTTGATTTATGACTAATCCTGGACGGGTACATTGGGATGCAGTGAAGAGAGTGTTCAGATATTTGCAGGGTACTTCTTAGTATTCCTTATGTTATCATGGTTATCCTATAGGACCTCAGCATTCACTTTGTATTCGTGGATTTGTGGATTCAAATTGGGCAGGTGACATTAATAGCAGGAGATCCACCAGTGCTTATGTGTTCACTATGTTTGGTGGTGCTATTAGTTGGATGAGTAAGTGGCAACCTATGGTCACTTTGTCCACTACTGAAGTTGAGTACATGGCAGTAACTCATGCTTGTAAAGAAGCCATTTGGGTTAAGAGATTGTGTTCTGATGTTGGGTTTGATGCAAGGAAGATTACTATTTGTTGTGACAGTCAGAGTGCCATATGTTTCGCAAAGAATCCTACTTTCCATGCAAGGACTAAGCATATTGATGTCCATTACCATTTTATTCCTGACATGGTAGAGGATGGGAAAGTAAACTTGAAAAAAGTTGAAACTTTGATGAATGTTGCAGATTCCTTGACAAAACCTGTGAGCATAGAGAAGTTTAGATGGTGTTCAGAGTCTATGGGCCTCATGCCCCCTAGCAATTAAATCATGGTGTTGATACTCCCTTTGCTCTTGCAAGGTGTTCGACAAGTGAGAGAATGTTAAGAAAAGTGTCTCAACCTTTCAACTTCAAAAGATTCCTATTCTTCCCAGTTTTGGTCTTTTTGAATACCCTTTATCTTGGATAATGGTCTGGACCCTTTAAAGTTTCCAAAAGTTTCCAAACGAGCTAAAAATAACGAGACTTACTATTTTTAGTAAGTTCTTTGATTGAGCTTGAATTGACCTGAAAATTTTCCCAGAAGGTGTGGAACAACTAAGTGAACATCTCGGGTGAGTTTCATCTCAAGATCATATCTGGATCGAGAGATATTAAAGTTCTTGTTTTTTGAAACTGCAAGAAAAAGTCTTTGAACTCAATTACCATAATTGAAACTTCTCTAAATATCCCAAAAATTGTCGTAATTGGCAAAGCAGGTTATAGGGTGATAGAGCACTTCACGAGCTTTCTGACGCATAAAATGGTTCGTCAATCGGACACCCGGATCAAAAGTTATGGCCTTCAGAAGTTAGACCTTCTATTTTGTGAAATGTAAAAATGTGTTGGACACATAAAAGAGCTGTAAAGGGGAGAGTTACACGCATTGGTGTGTGTTTTAGCACATCACAAGGCATCTTTGATTGGAGATAATTTGTGCACCACTTTTGAGTGGTTTTGGCTCATGGATTTGTAATTACCGTTGGTGGTGTACTATATTGTATCTCCTATATATCAGGAACTTGAGATGGAGGTTGTATGTAAGAATATTATAGATGTCAAGTTACCCCCTGAATCTCTAGTTGGATATACTCCTGTAAAAGCTTGCTCTGCAAGTATATTGTAATCTTTGTGATTCCTGAATAATATATTGGGCGGCTTTGGAGTGTGGGGTTTTTTACCTGAAAGGGTTTTCCCCACATATATCTTGTGTTGTGAAGTTGTTATTATCTTTCTCTTAATGTGCATCTTAATCTGTAATAGTAAAACTTGAAATTTGCATAAGTCTTTCCTCATTAGATCAGTGTAGGAAGCATTTTTCGCATGCCTTGCTTCCTTTCATTGCTAGTATGGGGCTACCCTCTAGCATGGTGTTTGTGTTCCTTTATCTTGTAGTCATGTGCAGTGGAAGATAATGTTCATGTTGGGTGCTTACTTTTGGCTCTCTGGTCACATGGGAAAGCACTAGTTGTGTTGACTACTATATAGAGTGCTTATGTTGGGTCCATGGTTTCAGTCTTTGGTTATTGGGAAGCACTGAATGATTAGCCCCTAGTTGCATGTAGGTTGTAGAGTTAGTCTTTCTGGTTACATGGGGCTATTGAGCAACCTGATTCCTTTATTTTCATGTACATGGTGGTAGTTGTCGAATTGGTTTTCTATTGATTTGGATTTCTTAGACAACCTTTTGACCCTTTTAGATATTTAGACTTGTGTGTTGTAGATTCATGTTGTTTGGATTTGTGAGTTTTGTAGATTTCCTATTTAAAATATGTCATTGTGCTTACCTATGATATTTCATTATTTTAGGTTACAAATTTGGTATTTTAAAAGTTTGTGACTTTTTAAATGTTCAAATGGATTTATATTTGCATGTATGGTTTTAAAACTTTTTCATGTTAATCAAAACTTGTGGTTTTGTAGATATGTGAAGAGACTATTACTTAAGGTTTTATGGTTGGAGACAATTGTAGATCTGTATGCATGTTCTGTGCATGGTTTGAAAAGGTTGGTTGTAGTCTTGTCAGTGCAAAAGTGTTGCTATGTATTTGGTCACTTAATATTTTTGCAATGGTTGCTTGTTAGGTTCCTAAAATGTAGTTACTCTATTGTGAATTTACAACAAGTTTGATCTAAATTTGATCTAATGTTGGAGCTGTGGAGAATCTACATGTTATCTTTAATTGTCTCTATTTTGCATGTTATTCATGTTGTGTTGAATCTACATGTTGCATTTCTTGAGATATGCAAGTTGTACAATTTGATGGGTTGTATGTACTTGTAAGTTCCATGGATAACTCAGATGTGGTACTTCGTAGCCACAATATTTGCAATGTTGTTGGTGTCATGTTGCAATAAGATTTTGTTGTTGGATGCCATGGGATGTTGATTTTGTTGGGTTGACCTTTTCAATTATCATGGTGCATTGGTATGTTTGTTGTAGAGAAATATAGAGATGGATGTTTAGAGTACCTAATATCCTTGGTTGGATAGCCTTGCATACCCCTACTCAAGTGCCTGCCACTTTCGTTCATGCTAAGATCATCCATAGTGCACCCCTTAAAATCAAAATTTACAAAAATATATAACAATTTGTCTAGGTAGTTGAACAACCAATGCATCCACTTATTTTTTAATTCACACCACAAATCGTGTATTTATTAAATATTTCATTTGTCATATCTTTAATCTTTCTTTTCTGTTTTACCCCACTCAAAAATATATATTACTTTCTTTCCTTTCTACACCCTGATAAAAAATCATATAACAAAATTTGACTTCATCCCTTCCATGATTTGTAGTCTCTACATTTTTATTAGTGTTAAGTTTTGTAGGTCAGTAAGTACATGACCACACACAGCATCCACAACACCTACACAATTATCTTATGTAGAATGATAGATTTCACAAAACAATCCATGTGATACCTCCATCATCACATTTGGTCACCCACGACATGTTCAACTACAATCATCAAACTCATCTATTACACATATATCTTTGCTTGAATTGTTTTTAACATGTAGCCTCGGGGGCATAACATTGCACACATTGTTAGGATTAGGTGTACTATTCACCTTACATATTTTAAGGTCTAATATATAACTTAGTTATTCATAGATGGGTAAATAATCTATGTATCTCCAATAATCATGGAATGGGTAAAATGGGACCTTCAGGGTAAAATGGGACCTTCATGTGAAGGTGGGGACATATGTAATTATTTTATCATTATTTGGGACTTGAAAATATTGTAATGAGACATTAATGAGTAGGTTACATAGTGGACTTGTAAGAGCACTTTCCATTATTAGTGGGTGTAAGATGTAATAAGTGCTTCATGGAAGAGTGATTAGGATTTACATACGCCAACTTGAGTGACGGAAGTCAAAGATGTTTGTGTAATAGTTATTTTCTATTCCAAAATGACTCCACACATGTGAGAGTCGTGAGAATAATTACCATGGTATTTTGAATCTTGTTTGGGCCCATGGATATTGTTTTTTGGTGGTTTTATAGGCCTCCTTAAGTCTATATATTGGAGACATGGCATATATGAAAAGACGTGTAGACACCTAAAATTGAACATATCTTACAACATTACCTTGCGGCATATTTTCTTCTAGGTCCCTTTCATGACCCCTTACATTACATTTATTTAACTAATCCCTTTTATCCATTTATCCTCCTCTTACACCAAAATTAATTAAATTTTATTTATTTAATCTCATTTTCCTCCATCATCCAATTTAAATAAATTAAATATTTATTTAAATCCCACATGTCTCTCATAATTTAAATAATTTTATTATTTAAATGATTTATTCCCACTCACATCCCCATTTTTAACCTCCCTAAATGAGCATCATAAGCACTTCCTCTCCACAAATCAATCAAATAATCCCATTTCCCCACTCCTATCCTTATTTTAGTCAACTATCATCCTATTTAAATGAATGTCCTAACCACTAACTTTAAATTTCAATCATATCCATCCACCTCACACCTCACCCTTCTAATCTTGGCCATCCATTTTATCCTTCTCCAATCTATAAATGAAACCTCTCATTTCAATATCAAACCCCCAACAAATCTTTATATGCACGCATATCTATTATTTTCTATCTCTATTTCATATCCAAGTTATGCCGATTGCATGAGCAGTCCACAATGCATCATCCATAGAGCAAAGTTGGTGGAGCTTTGGTGCACTCTACCCCATTCTATTTGAAGTTTGAATTTGTGCAAGGTTTAAGGTATTGATGTATTGTTTTATCTTCACGTTTATTTTCCTTGCATGATTTTTAGGGTTTCATTTTGTCACACCCAATCATCCCATATGTCATCCTCATCAACTTCATACCAACCTAGTCCAACCACATATCAAGCTAATCTTACCTCAACAAATCCCACTTCTTTTAATATCAACCAATATCCACATCAATCCATACCTCAAGGTCATCCAACTAATAATTCCAACATTTCACCTTATTCCCAAATATACCTACAAGGCTATCAAGATCCTTTACAACAAGAACATGCAAGTCCTAGTTACCCTTTGAGCCAAAATCCAACATCTATAAGTCCTTCTCATGCTATCTTTGACAACAGAAACACCACTCCTACTTATGCATCCCATGTGTATCCATCATCATCAAACCACATGCTTATCCAAGAGCCTCAAAGTCCATCACAATGTCCTCCCACTCCACAAAATCCTTCAATCCCTCCATCACCATGTTCCTCCAATCCTCTATCAAAGGATCCCACTGAGATACTTTTAAAAGAATGGTCCAAGCAAAATTGATTGAGCTTCCCAAGATACAACCATATGATCCAAATGTTGTTAAAACCTATTGGTACAATGATAGTGAGTATTGTGAATACCATAGGATCAAAGGACATAAGACATCTGATTGTGCCACATTTATCCTAATCATCCACAAGCTTTTCAAGTATAGAAAGGTTAATCTTACCAAATCATCCCAATCCTATGTGTCACCCCCATCATCATTCCAACCTAGTCCATCCACATTAACCTATCCAATGAATATTCCTCAACATCCACCTCAAGATCCCCTACAACATGCGCACACTAGTACTAACCATCCCATGCATCAAAATCAAGAGTCCTTAAGTCCTCCTCATGCTTCCTTTGACAAGGGAAATACCACTCCAAGCCTTGCATCCTATAGCAATCCATCTACTAATTCCCCTCATCCATCCATCCCTATAGAGCCTCCATCACAAAATCCTTCCAACTTTCCAAGTCCTAATCCATTAAGCCAATCCATAACCCACTTAAATCCCAACACATCAAACCTTCCATCTAATTCCAATCCTATTACATCCAATCCCATTATCCCTCCAGTTGATCCTAATCCCAATCCTATTACATCCAATTCCATTATCTCTCCACCTAATCCTAACCCTAATCCAACACCTTCCACCCTTATTGTCTACCCATTATATTGTCCATCCACCCATATACTTATGAAGGATGTGATCCAATGACTATTAGAAAGGAATCAACCACCACCATGTAATCAAATGCCTATCCTTGAACCTGTCCAAGAACCTCCGAACAATATGCCTATTCCTCCAAACCCATCATGTAGCCCACAACCCATCAAGCCTCTTGAAGAGTCTCCCGCCATGATCCCAAGTCAAATCCATTATACACTCATGTTGTTGAGCACCTAGAGCCTATCAATCCTATCCAAGAGTCTCCCACTTCTACTCTCATCCGAGAAAATCAAGAGCTATGTCAAGAGTCTAATCTAAAGCATGTGGAAACATTAACCCTTCATCCAAATCAAGATCAAAGCACCTCCATTCAACCTATTCATAACCTATATATTTTCTATGATCAAGATATTATCTATAATCATGAGCCTATCCATGAGCAAATTGATCCTATCCATAGTACACTTAATCCCACAACCATCCATGATCAAGTAACCTCCACTACTCCTATCCATCCTCCAACTGGTCCTATCCATAATCCAACAACATCCACTTCCCTTGATGAAACACTTGGTCCCCAAGAAAATATAGACAATCAACTTCTTATTGAGCATAATGTTGATCAAGATCCTCATGATCCTCTACCATCCTCTATTGATTCCATTCCAAATCCATCGTCCTATCCTCTTGGATCCAACACCTTCATTCGTGGTGGCTCTCTTGTAGGATATAAACAACTTCTATCCACCACTCCACCCTCCCCATCTAATAATGGACTCGCATCTTGTGTCCTAAACAATAAACATCCCATTGCACATTGCATGCTCCAAAACATGAATTATCATGGAAAAGGCTTAGGCCTTCATGAACAAGGTATTTTGGAGACATCCATGTCAAAGTTCCTCCATGATCACATGGCCTTGGCTATACACCCCAAGGGAAACAATCCCAAGATGTTAGCACCACCTCCATGCCTTCCAAATCCACTTCTTTCCATCCCAAACCCCATGCATCCCATCACTATCCCTCCTCCATAGTCACACAAACCCCAAAAGCATGTGACCATACACCTTCCTCCATCCACTCTTCCTCCACTCCTCCCAATGCCTAATATCCCCATCCTCACATCCCCTTATCTTTTTATCCACAAGTCCACTAATCCCTCCATCCACACATCTCGTTTCCTTAAATTTCCTAAAATTCCTAATCATGATCAACAAATGCACACATCAATCAAAGCAAAATTCATCCAAAAGGCTACCCAAGCTCATGCCTCCAAAAGAAAAGTCCAAAACTAAAATGTTTGGGTCCTCAAGCAAAAAGCTCTTAATCCAAATGAAGCATCCACAATCCAACAATCCAAAAAATCCTGCTCCTGATTAAAAAATCATAATAATCCTAAATCCATTTGGGTCCCAAAATCACTAAATTGACCATCCCCTAAGCAAAAATCTTAGATTCAACCATTCAAAAGATTCAAAATCCAATTTGGTGTGTGCAACCATTGGTCTCGGTTCATTTCCATTCCACAATATTCTCACATACCTCCCCATCTTCTATCTACCATCCTGCATATTTCCCCCATCATATCCCTATGGTCCATGCTTTTGCATAATCCACATCATAATCCACTATTCTTCCCTACATAATCCACATCCTAATTCACCTCTATCTCCCTCTCATGAAATCCTCTACCAACATCCATGCACAAAATGACACTTGACATGATCCATGTGCAATATCCCTCTATAATAGGGCATTATCATTTTTCATGGAACTAGACGCTTGAATCCCTATCCTCTTCCAAATCTCTCTTATCCATATTCCCCTATTCCATCCAAAAAATCAAAAAAGAGAAAAAGAGAAAAAAAATCAAAATAGTAAAGAGAAATCCCTTTGTCCAATGGTGAAAACCACCTTGGTGGTGCCTTGGATAAGTACCATGATGAAAACCTAACAAACATGTGTCATGTGTAGATTCCTTGTCTATGTCTTACACTTGGGGGCATGTTGTCTCATCTTTTCCATCCTATTATTTCGTCCTATCCTACCATCTTCATCCATCATATCCTCATACCTACCTACCATTTACCTATCCACATACCTATCTTCCATTCCTCCTTTTGATCTTGATACAAACATAGGGGCAAAATATTGAAAAATGCTTTGGACATCTCTTGATCTACCTCATCCTTTCTATCCAATCATATCATCCTATCATCATAAGCTTTGTCATGTAAAATCCTAAGCATTATACCTAGAGTGGGGCATGTTATTCCTATGCGACATAGTCTTTGGAGATTACATCTTGAATTCTTCCATCAATCTATCCTGTATGCATTTCCCATGTATTATCTGCTATTACCCATCCTTCTACCTATCCATCCATTTTACACTTCCTATCCTTCCTATCCACTATCGCCCATTTGTCTACCTATTCATGGTTTTCCCTTGTCATCGGTATCTAGCATCTAGGTTATCCAGATTGCAATCTAATGTCATCCCATAACATTTCCAAAAATCCAAAAAAATCAAAACATTTAAAAATCCAAAACAATCAAAACATTCTAAAAATCTAAAAAAATCAAAACATTTCCAAAAATCCAAGCAATAAATCCAAATGCAAGTCATCCTTAATCCATATCAATCTAGTCAAAGTAATCTATCCAAATCATCCAATCACATCCTTCGTTTTGTTCCAATCTTGTTGTCAACCCTATCAATCATCATCATCATCATCATCAATGGGATATATCGTTCTTGCATCCTTGTGTTGATCTAGGGATATATCGTTACACGCAATCACAACACTATCCTTAATCCAATCATCAATCAATCAATTATCGGTTTACAGCTTGACAAGGGCATCACCTTGTTTATTTTTGAATCATTTGTGCATGCTTTCTTGCTTGCTTGTGTGTGTTATCATTTTATCTTGCATTTATATCAAGTTCTTGTTACTCCAACTAATATTCATATCTTGTGTCTAGACAAGGTCGTATTATAATGGGCAAGTCCATGCAAAGGATACAAAGTCGCCCTATTTCCTTATACCTTGGTGCATAATATCCTCTTGCTATATCAAATAAGGACTGCTCTACATACTATACCAGCATAACCATCTTCTCTCTATCCAATATATCCATTATGACTATAACTTATCCATTTCCGATCTATCTTTATCCACTATCTATTTCACCTATTTCTTTTAACTTAACAATCCATCCTAACTATCCATTCCTAACCTTTAACCTTATCCATCCTTTCTCTTTTATCCAATCCCTTTCATCCATTTTGAGAGCATACTTGTGTTCTTCTAACCCGCCTATCCTCTCGAGGGGGCATCCCATCCTTACATCATTCCTCCTCATCACTCCTTCGAGTGGCTAGGGCATCCTTTTCCTTCATCCATATATTTTCTTCTTTGCCCACGGATATTGTTTTTGGTGGTTTTATAGGCCTCCTTAAGTCTATATATTGGAGACATGGCATATATGAAAAGAGGATTGCATTTTTTAGGGTTATGTTGGTGAATTTTTTCTAGATGAACAAGAGTGTTGATCTCAATGAAGGATTGCTCAAAATATCTACGAATTCATTGTAAACATGATTCATTTGGTAATACATTAAGTTGTGTAGTGCTTTGGAGGATGGGTTTTTTTGAGAGGGTTTTCTTGTGGTATATATGTGTTTCTTGTCTTCTTGTGAATGTTTCTTATCTATCTCTTTTTTTTCTAAGTGTTGTTTATATGTCAAAATGCTATTGAAATTTTTGTAGATTGATTTCTATAATATTATCCTTGAAGGGTTAATGTGGAAATACTTATATGTTTAGTAGTTGAGCCTTGTTTTGAGTTTAATTGCTATGGGATTTGCAGGTACTTTTCATAACATTTGGTATCAAAGTCGAAGTGGTTCAGTGGATTACATGTGAGTTGCATGTTCTTGCATGTGATAGACCCATGGTATGGTATTAAAGTTCTAGGTATTCATTCATTTTGATTTTTAGCTTGGCAAGCTTGTGGGAATTTGTAGAAACGAATCAACTGAGTATTCATCCTTATTTGAGTGGGATTTTGCAGTTGATCTAGTTTGATTTTTTAGGAAATGGTATGGCAAGCATTGGTAGAATGGCAAAGAGATTCAATGAAACCAATGTTGGGCATTGGATGCTCAAGGTGGGAGATTTTGTAGTTGGTCATGTGTTTTCTTGTTGCATGGTTGTGACCTAGAGATCATGTTTGCTAGTATGGGACTACCCTCTAGCATGGTGTTTGTGTTCCTTTATCTTGTAGTCATGTGCAGTGGAAGATAATGTTCATGTTGGGTGCTTACTTTTGGCTCTCTGGTCACATGGGAAAGCACTAGTTGTGTTTACTATATAGAGTGCTTATGTGCATGTAGGTTGTAGAATTAGTCTTTTTGGTGACATGGGGCTATTGGGCAACCTGGTTCCTTTATTTGCATGTACATGGCGGTGGTTGTCGAATTGAGTTTCTAGTGATTTGGATTTCTTAGACAACCTTTTGACCCTTTTAGATATTTATACTTGTATGTTGTAGATTCATGTTGATTGGATTTGTGGGGTTTGTAGATTTCCTATTTAAAATATGCCATTGTGCTTATCTATGATATTTCATTATTTTAGGTTACAAATTTGGTATTTTTTAAGTTTGTGACTTTTTAAATGTTCAAATGGATTTATATTTGCATGTATGGTTTTAAAACTTTTTCATGTTAATCAAAATTTGTGGTTTTGTAGATATGTGAAGAGACTATTGCTTAAGGTTTTATGGTTGGAGGCAATTGTAGATTGGCATGCATGTTTTGTGCATGGTTTGAAAAGGTTGGTTGTAGTCTTCTTAGTGCAGAAGTGTTGCTATGTGTTTGGTCACTTAACATTTTTGCAATGGTTTCTTGTTAGGTTCCTAAAATGTGGTTACTCTATTGTGAATTTACAACAAGTTTGATCTAATGTTGGAGTCGTGGAAAATCTACATGTTATCTCTAATTGTCTCTATTTTGCATGTTATTGATGTTGTGTTGAATCTACATGTTGCATTGCTTGAGATATGCAAGTTGTGCAATTTTATGGGTTGTATGTACTTGTAAGTTGCATGGATAACTCAGATGTGGTACTTCATAGCCACAAATCTTTGCAATGTTGTTGGTGTCATGTTGCAATAAGATTTTGTTGTTGGATGCCATGGGATGTTGATTTTGTTTGGTTGGCCTTTACAATTATCATGGTGCATTGGCATGTTTGTTGCAGAGAAATATAGAGATGGATGTTTAGAGTACCTAAGATAGTTACACTCTAGAACTTGTAGTAGTTGACTATGGTGTCATCAGAAGCTTTGGATCATAAGCTAGTGAGAGCTTTGTGTAGTCACATAGTTAATGGTATCTTCTTGGTTGGAAGTTGTGGTTTTACTTTGCCTTTTTGTAACTCTTGGTGTTGTTGTTGAGTTCTTCAATAGTGTGAGGGCCATCATGGGTGATCTTCAATTAGAAAGATGTTTATCATGGTGCCATATGTAGCTTGAGATCACTTTTAGTAGGAGCTTTGGTAGTGATGTGGATCTACCACTTTGTGATGAATGATCTTTTGTGGTGGATGTTGGTGTCATGAAGAGCTCTTGGATTTTGCGTCATGCAAGTAGTGAGTAGTGAGTTTTTTTAGCAATTATTTTTTCTATTAGTAGATAATGATTTTCATTTTTGTGAGGATGTGGACAACCTATTGCCATGGAGAGAACTTGGAGATTTTGGTTGAGTTGTGGTTATGATGTAAATCATGATGTCATGGTAAGTTCCTAAATTTTGTAGTGGGAGATTTCACAATGGTGTGTGATGATTTGCTAGATGAGTTATATGATCATTTTGCCTTGTGAGCTTTTGATAATTGTGGAGTTGTAGTTGGAGTTCAGTTGACATAAGATGACTGCTTTTGCACCCATATCAAATTTGGGTGAGGCTAGATCTCTAGCTTTTAGTGACCGTGTTGGAATGGTGAGTCTCTTGACTAAGTTTCAACTAAAAGATCGAGGAACCTACAATTGGAGTTGGACGTGAGTTCAACATGGACTTGTTGAGGAGATTGTACTTCTTTGGTGGAACAATCTCATTCTCCACTTTCGATCCACTTGATAGTGAATGATCTGATACGTATTGCCCACCTACTTTTCAAATGCATTATTTCTTTGTGTCTTGTCTTCTCATGTGCTTGAGTTTTGAGCTATGGATGTCAATTCTAAGGACTTGTTTAAGGAGTAGATGCATCCTTATGTTTTGTGTTGTCCCCTTATATTTGGGCCTTAAGCTATGAAGTTAGTTTTACAAATTGGTTTGAGGAGTACAAATGATTAGTAGCTTTGGGCATATTCCCTTGTTGCGAGAATGGTTATTAGTTTGATCTTCCTTCAGTTTAAGAATCTTACATCTATTGTTGTTGAGTTTGACATTGGGATTGAATGGTTAAATGTTGATGGCTTTTATGTTTGGGGATCTTGGAATGAGATCTTACTTCACAACTTGAGCACATGTTGGTGTTGGTAGGAGGACATGATTTGATTTACAAGTTTTCTCTCTATGGTTTGTTGTGTATCTTGAAGGTTTGGTTCATTTCACATTGGAGTTGAGATTTGTGTAGAGCTAATTAAATCACTTTGTTTGGTTTTCAAACATGTTTGTGACATTTCCTATTATTGTATTTCATTACTTTTTAGTAATGGTATAGATGATTGGGCTCTCTAATCTCAATTTCTATGTGATGTGAAGAACTTGGGAGAGTTGAGGTGATCAAGGTAGACTTTTGTAGTAGTTTAGTTTATAGGTTTGTAGATTGCTATGTGTATCCGACACCATGTGATAGAGAACTTTAGCCATGTCCTTTATAAGAGTGTTGTTAGTGGACTTTTGGATGCTTTGGTTGACTTTAAACTAGACACTGCCGATACAATGAGAATCCTAGGGAGGTATATGTGTTATTAGACTGCAGTATACGAGTCTTCAGGTATTTTGCATGCCTATGTGTTTGTTATTGTTGTGCAGAATAATGAATACACATGGGCGTGATTGTGAATTGGTCTAGATATGTTGATAACCGAAGGTCTACTTGTGATGTGTATAACTTATTTTGATATACAATTAGTTAGATGTGTTAGCAATGAGTTGTGGTCGCTATTCCAACTGTTGTGTTGCATATGTGGCAAATACTTGGTCATGTTCTAGAGGAGATGGACTTTGGTGAATGAGTTTAGGTTGAAGCATGACATGTAGAGTGTGATCTTTGTTTTGATTTCTTATCTTTCATGCACGGGCATGATGGTGGATTAGAGTGTTGCGGTCGAAATGGTGGTCACTCGGTGGATGTTACAAATGCTTTGTTGAGCCCATAAGCATAGAGGAGTCAGTTGGTTGGTTATACCCTTGGTAGTTAGTTCATTTTGTTGGAACCCCTTTATGCTTTTGTAATGTGAAGAAAAAGTGGGAGAAGGTTAGGATTAGGTGTGCTATTCACCTTGCATATATTAAGGTCTAACATAATGTAATTATTCGTAGATGGATAAATAATTTAGGTATCTCCAATAATCATGGAGTGAGCAAAATAAGGTGTCCATGTGAGAGTTTGAACATATGTAATTATTTTAGTACTCTTCAAGGACTTAGATGTATTGTTGTAAATAGACATTGATGAGCAAGTTACATAGTGGACTTGTAAGAGCATCTTCCATTATTAGTGGGTGTAAGATGTAATTAGTGCGGAACGCTTGTGAGTTAAAATACAACTTGAGTGGTGGAAGACAAAGATGCTTGTGTAAGAACTATTTTTTATTTTTAAAATGGCTCCACACATGTGAATGTGATGTGATTTCATATCATTGCATTTTGGGACCTTATTTGAGCCCATGGTATTATTTCTTGGTGATTTTCTAGACCTTCTTAAGCCTATAAATTGGAGGCATGGAATAGAGGATGCAACAAATGTATTTCGCAAGGTTATGCTATCAACTTTTTTATAGAGAAGCAAGAGTATTGATCTCATTGAAGTATTGCATGGAAGCTCTGTGAATATATTGTAACCATGATCCATTTGGTAGTACATTGAGTTGTGCGGTGCTTTGAAGGATAAATTTTTCTTGAAACGATTTTCCTAAGGTATATTTGTCTCTCTTGTCTTCTTGTGGTCATTTCTCATCCATCTCTCTCATTATTATTTTTTAAATGTTGTTTACATGCTCGAATGCTGCTGAAATTTTTGTATATTGATTTCTATATAATCTCCTCAAAGAGTTAATGTGGAAATACTTACATGATTAGTAGTTGAGATTTGTTGAGTTTAATTGTGAAAAGGTTTGTGCGTGCACACTCACACACACACATGCACATGGGGGCATCAATCTTGCATGTACATCATAGTATTTCCACATAGAGGCATTCCTCTTTACCTGTTATCCACTCTACATGTCACCCAAGGGCAAAACATCATAGATGCATTATATCTTTTAACCATACACATGCACACTTGGGGTAACACACCGCACTAGCACACACAATTTCGACACAATGACGCCCCATGCATTTTTAATTTTCTTCATTATCAAATCAGGAAGCATACTTAGGTACACACATTTACTTAGCACATTTCCATCCCTTACATTCATTTTTATTTTTTTCAATCATTTCCTTTCAACGTTTACTTTTCTTTTAGACATTTCTTCTTCAAAGCATCTTGTCTTGCCTCACAAGTGGCAAGATGAGCCTTGAGGGGCCAAATGTATATACTAATTTGAGATCACTTACTAACTTCACATAGTGTTAATCTCATGGTGTTATCACTTTGCTTGGCAACACATAAAAGGGATTGGTGGTTGCCAAATTCTAAGATCCATTCCCCTTCAAATCCCTCCTAGAGGCCAATAAGTTTGATCACAGTCAAACTCATTATCCTATACAAGTTCAATTGCAACTAACCTTGCCGTTATCCTATTGAGATTGACATAAATCAAGAACCATTTACTCATTCTCTCTAAAACATTTGGATACAAAACAAACATTTTCTACTATACTCCTCTCCATGGTACATACTTCTGAAAGAAAGGCTTTTTTATTATACTCACTAGGTCACTATCCTTTGCTAAGAATCTCTTTTACACTTAAAACATTGTTGTATCTTACATTGCCTCTCCCTACATACTTGTAAAGGGCAAGCTTTTTGACAATACTTGCAAGGTCATTATCCTTGCTAGGAAACCATTGTAAAACCTAAGTAGTTGCCAATCTTACACATACCTCTCTCTCTCTCTCTCTCTCTCTCTCTCTCTCTCTCTCTCTCTCTCTCTCTCTCTCTCTCTCTCTCTCTCTCTCTCTCCATCTTTGCTCACAATGTTCCCTAGATCATGGTCAACTTGACCATCATGGTGAAGATTAACACATTGGGAACAATCCTCTCTTTTGTTAAAATTCTACCTTCTATTGTAGTTCTATGGTTAGATTTATACTAGAGGGTTCATAAATATATCCATATAAATTAATTTACCTAGAAATTACCAACTCTAGCAACCTCTTAACAAACTTACTTCTCCCTTCTAAAATCTAGCTTTTATGCATTGATTATGTTACACAATAAAATTATCATGGGACTCATTCCACCTTATCCATTAGTCATGATATGCAATTACAGTTATTGCATAACACAATCCCTCTACAATAACAACTTTACAAACTTCTAATAATTAACTAATTCTAAAAAAATTGAGTATGATTTATCATGTGCAAAGATCAATACAACATAAGGTTGGGCTCATTTAATGATATAAAGTACACAAGACTTTTCTAGATATGCTAGACTATCTTAACGATAAACCCACTAGACCACTCAACAATACAGAAAACTCCATTGGTCTGAAATTGACTATTAGTAGTCAATGCAACCTTTGTACTATGAAGTATAATCGTTGTTGTAACGTGAAGCCAAAATGAATAGCTCATGTCTACTAATGAAACAGGGTCCCATAGAGGCCAACTTTAATAATGATGAAGAATAAAAAGGTGATTCTATTTAGGGAATTGATAGATGGAGAAACCACATACCCAAATGTTCCACGCACCCAAGATGAAAAATATACCACAAAGTCATAAAAGACATATGATTGCTGCATTGACTATCACTTGGGAAAAAATGTTGGGAACTAAGATTATTATAGATCCACATTGCAAAAGAGGATAGGAGTAGATCTACCCTACATATATATGAGTTGTTTTAAGTGTAGCCCCTTTCCCTTGATCATTTTCATGTAATACATTGATATCAACACGTGATAATAAAAATCAAAATCTAGAGGACCCCTACTTATATAATTGGTGTCAATTCCATCGAACCTTCGACCCTTCCTTTTGTATTAGTATGATACAAATGTGTGCTTTGTTGTTGTCTTATTTTGGTAGTAGGCGATCATATCATACCATACAAGAATGTGAGGGGCCATTGGTTTAAAGGGAAAAGAATCCAAAGCCTTTGACCAACAAAGGGACATCTTTCTATCTTATATTGTACCTTATTCCCTAACTTGAGCACAAGAGGATTTCACTCAATAGAAAAGGAATAAAACCCTCACTTGCTCAAGCACTAGAGAATATCGCTCAATGGAAAAGGGGGTTGTATTCAAGTGGATAATCATTTTGGGTGTCTTTGTTCAAGAGTGTTCAGGGGTTCTTCTCTAATGTCCCCTTCTCAAGCATAATCAGTTTAGAGACAATTAGCCTCTTTTTTGAGTTTTTTCGTAGGCTAATTGGTGGTACAAGGGAGTACTCCAACTTTCTTGGAGAGTACAGGGTTGATCTATGGCAATGAGTTCAGGGGACCTTGGTAAGCCTCATGGTGCTTTCTGAATGCTTTTCTAACCTCATGGAAGCTCTCCACACTGTTTGGAGAAGTAGGCTATTTTTAGAATGTCACCAAGTTGATTCAATGCATCGTCCTTAGTCCTAAGGTGCATAAGGGTATGATCAAAAGTTCATGTTTAGTTCATTTTGATGTTTTCCACAACTTGGTTGGATGATTTAATTATTTAATAGTTAAAACTTAAGTTGTCCAAAAAGGCAATTATTCAAAAAAGACAACTTATGTATAACTATTCATTTGAAAGCTTTTTAAGTTGTGCATACATAGGCGCTAGTCTAAGGGAGACTTGCACACATAAAACAACTTATTATTTTGAAAATAAGATTTTAAGGGAAAAGAAAAGTAATATTTTATTCACTCCAAAAAGTTATAAAAGGAGGCTTGGAGCTCATTGTTGAGGTTACGCATGATTTGATATTTGCTTTTGCATATGCAGAGAACCTGTGTTCATCTCAAAATTTCTTAAGGATGAAAACCCTCTTGAGATTACTGGTTTCAGGGACGAAAACCCCAGTAGCTACTCTTGGTGGTTTCATTTCAAGAATCAAAGAGTGCTGCAATGAAGGACTTTGATGTGTTTTGAATAGTTTCCTTTTGGGGTTTGAAGTTATGTTTTGTTGAAGATTATTTGGATGAATAAGATTGATTTTGGTGTGGTTTTAGTGTGTTGTGAGCTTCTTGAGTAGGTTGCACCCTTTTCCAAGGCTACCATTGGCTAGGAGTGAAGTTTCCAATACAAGATTGATCAAGAACAGATTAAATTCATTCTCATAATAATGGCGCCTGGATTGGTATCATTTTCTTGCTGTTAGACTGAATTTGGTGAGGTTTGAAGTTGTTGTTTGTAGGTTGTACTGCTGCAAGTACATGTCGTACCATCTCCAAGCTAGGCGTGTGAACTTCTGGGGTGAATAACAACACATTTTAGAGGTTTCTTTGTTGTTTTGGAGTCGCCTAGGGTTGTGATTGATAAGTAATGATGTTTGGGAGTGAACTTTTTAGTTTATGATGAGATTTGGGTTGTTTGGAAAGGGTTTATGTGCATTTCCAGTTTCAACAATCTACTATTAATTTGTATTAGACCTATGTTTTTGTAGTTTCAGTGACTTAGGAAGAGTTTAGTGTTGTTTTGGGCATCCTCTATCAACTACAATATTAGAGCTTTGATAGGCATGACTTCTTGTGATGTTTGAAATGTTTCTAGTGCTTCATCTTCATGATAACATGCTACAACATTATATTTCAGTTTGAAATCAGAATTTATCATTCATATTGCAACCTTCTAATTGTTTTGAAAAACAAAATAGAGACAAAAATATTCTATTTGATTCAATGCATCAATTACAAAGTCAATCACTTCTATATAGAATTCGAAGTAAAGTTACAATTATGCATGTCAAATGCGTGTTAACTTATTCTAAAAACAAACTAACTAATATTAAAAAAGACTAACCTATTTTAAGAATTAAAGCAACCTAATTATAAATGTAAGTATTAAATATCTCTAATACCCCCTCTTAAAACTTACAGCACTCAAACAAAACAAATTAACATAAGCAAACTAAAAACATTCAGAATCATAAATTCTTCAGAAGCTTTCCTCTTAAAACAGTTCTTCAACTAGGTAGACCTCCATCAAGCTGCCTCGTAACCCTCGTAAAGGCATAGCTGCCGAGCTGAATTCAGGATTACCACCTCCCCGAACTCCCAAATCCCCCAAACCATTGGACAACAATCCATGCTGAGCTACACTCACGGAGCTCCATCATGTTGTCTCATGACCCTCGTAAGGGTATGACTCTCCAGATCCACAGACTCCCAACCTAATTAGGCAACTATCAATACTGAGCTTCAACTACACTCGATTCCTTACTATCTTCAAAGAATCGGGCTTCTTTAGAACGCATAAAAAACAACTTCTCCACCACCTCCACCATCGTCAACATCCAGAGGATCTTCAACAATGGCTACATTAGCTTCTCTGATTTTTCCCTTGAGAACATCAGTTGCTCGATTTCTACAGTTCCAAGTTGTGTGACCCATTTTCTTGCAATAATAACGTTTAGACCCCTTTTGTCCTTATCGAATCTTCTATGATTTGCGTATAATGCTACCTTAGTTTGAGGTTCATCTTTTGCATCTCTTGCAATAGTCCTCTTTTCTTCAGCTATGAGAGCTGAAATCATATCTTCTAGAGTTTTGGTAGAAAGTTGACTAAGAGTAAAGATTACATTGTTGAATTATTAAGGCAAACTGTTCAATAAAATGACTTTAGCATCCTCATCATCCAACGTAGCATTGACTTCTTCTAGTTGTCAAAGAAGAGATCTCAGATTGTTTACGTGGCTTGACAGTGACTCCTTCAGTCAACTTGAACTTGAAATGCTGAAGTTTTAAAGAAAATTTAGCATTAACCATTTTTGCTCCAAACAGTTTGTTCATATTTTTGAAGATCATTTTGCGAGATCCATATGATGTAATTAGGAATCGAAAAGATCATTCGTAAGCAATTTCTCAATTTTGTTTACGATTCCCTATAGATTTGTGTGCATCAGTTGCATCTAGAATTTAACCTTCCAAGTGTGGAAGTTAAAATTAGAATATTTATCCAATGGAAATTCCATTTCTAAAGAATAATAAATTATTTCAAAAACCTTTGTTCAACAAAACAAATGGAAAATTCATGTGCCCCAATCGTGAAAATCACATAACCATAAAAAAACTTTAACCCTGTAGCTGCAAACCCTAGGTCGCCCACGTTTTTTTGTGCAAAAAAAGAACCATGATTTTATCAAAAAATCGTCCATAAAACTGAACAAAACGACATTTTTTAATGAAAAAATAAAGAAGGCCACGATTTTGGAAAACGTCACTAGACATCTGCAACAAAATGCCTTTTCCAGTCACAAGAAGCAAAAGATGGGTTAAAAAGGCGAAATGGGGCGGCATTTCCTTCAAAAATCGGCCAAAATACCCACAGATACCATTCTCAAACTAGGTCGATTTGCTAGTAAAAAGACCTACGCGACCTATCCACGATTTTATCACTCTTGCCCTAATCGTGTTTGAGAATCGCACCCATATAGAAAAAAATGTGATTTCATAAAATCATGATGATGAATGGGATCCTTAAAAATCCGTGATGATTTCAAATTCTTTGACCACAATTTTCCTAGACAAAAGGATGTCCGCGCTCAACAATAGAATGGCACGATTTTTCCCTTTCCTAGAGTCGTGATTTGTTTGTAGAATAAAAAACCTATGCCCATGAAATCACCCTACTTTGATACCATGTTTCAAAAAACGAAATAGAGACAAAAATATTCTATTTGATTCAATGCATCAATTTCAAAGCCAATCACTTCTATATAGGATTAGAAGTGAAGTTACAATTATGTATGTCGAATGCATGTTAACTTATTCTAAAAATAAACAAACTAATATTAAAAAAGAACCTGTTTTAAGAATTAAAGCAACCTAATTATAAATGTAAGTATTAAATATCCCTAATACTAATTCATTGTAATATCATCTTTTAGTTGCAATATTTATTACTTTTATATAGGATTAGAAGTAAAGTTACAATTATGTATGTCGAATGCATGTTAACTTATTCTAAAAATAAACAAACTAATATTAAAAAAGAACCTGTTTTAAGAATTAAAGCAACCTAATTATAAATGTAAGTATTAAATATCCCTAATACTAATTCATTGTAATATCATCTTTTAGTTGCAATATTTATTACTTTTATTTCCTTGGATGGTAGTACCGCCAGTGAGCTCATATGCATTGCATTCATTGTAAAAATGGATAGTTTACTGCTAGTATATAGCATTTTATGATTAAACACACTCCACTGAATAAGTGCAAAAGTGGTCGGCTCTGCCGTCTAGTGTGCATCATTTTGTTGAATAAACACACTCCACTAAATAAGTGTAGCAGTGGTCATCTTTGCCGTCTAGTGTGCATCATTCTATGTTTCATTGACACACTCCGTTGAATAAGTGCAAAGATGGATGGCTTGCCACTAGGTGTGTCATAGTGAGCATTCACATTGCATACTTATATTTGTTGCAATTAGTTGGGTTTGAGTAGTAATCCAATGCATTGTATGCTCTCACCTTGCCCACCTTGGGTTTTGGGTGATCAAAAGGTGTTGAGAGTTTGCATTGTAGACTTTATTTCAAAGTCAATCACTTCTATATAGGATTAGAAGTAAAGTTACAATTATGTATGTCGAATGCATGTTAACTTATTCTAAAAATAAACAAACTAATATTAAAAAAGAACCTGTTTTAAGAATTAAAGCAACCTAATTATAAATGTAAGTATTAAATATCCCTAATACTAATTCATTGTAATATCATCTTTTAGATGCAATATTTATTACTTTTATTTCCTTGGATGGTAGTACCGCCAGTGAGCTCATATGCATTGCATTCATTGTAAAAATGGATAGTTTACTGCCAGTATATAGCATTTTATGATTAAGCACACTCCACTGAATAAGTGCAAAAGTGGTCGGCTCTGCCGTCTAGTGTGCATCATTTTGTTGAATAAACACACTCCACTAAATAAGTGTAGCGGTGGTCATCTTTGCCGTCTAGTGTGCATCATTCTATGTTTCATTGACACACTCCGTTGAATAAGTGCAAAGATGGATGGCTTGCCGCTAGGTGTGTCATAGTGAGCATTCACATTGCATACTTACATTTGTTGCAATTAGTTGGGTTTGAGTAGTAATCCAATGCATTGTATGCTCTCACCTTGCCCACCTTGGGTTTTGGGTGATCAAAAGGTGTTGAGAGTTTGCATTGTAGACTTTATTTCCAGCATAAAAAATAAAATAAAATTTGGGGTGTGTATATTACATCTTCCATCAGCATTTATTTGGGCTCTCCCCTGGGCACCTTGCCTTGGTAGTGTAACAGGGTCCAAGCAACAAATCATCAAGATCGTTTTCAAGGTGGGCTTGAAGCTTCGTCATTTCTCCTCTAGGGTGGGTTCTAATAAGTTAAGGGGACAATTTCTAGTTTGGATTCCTAACTATACAACTAAACATAAATATTTTAGTTGTCATCATAAAATGAGGTGGAAACCTTCCTGTTACGGCTTAACTAATGTATGTTCCTTGGGCTTCAACCTTTGGATCATTTTGTATATATATGCAATACACGTGTCTTGCTTGGCTCTCTCTACTCAGTTGTTCATAGTTTGTCTTCAATTCCTTGAGCCTTGGGGTTCACATATATACTCCCTTGGGCACTCTTGCATTATTTTAATAAATATACGGATCTTGTTTGGTAATAGTCATTACTGCATTCTTTTAGTAGCTAATGTCATTTGGAGAGAGGGAGTAAATGTTGGTAACTAAGTTACCAGAGATATTGGTAGGGGCCTTTGGCTTCAACCTTCGAGCAATATAGAAAGTAGTGCTGGCAAGCTATATTTCACTTGAATTTAAAAATGCTATTTCTTCAAGAACATATTCACAGCCCAAATTTAACTCATTTGAGGTCACATGTTCGACCATTGTTGAACCCTAAGTCACAATTATGTAAGTGAATAGAGACTTGTGTCAACACACATTACTCATTTTATTTGAACCTAAGTTCAGGTGAGAACATCCTTGCATTCAAATGAAGCAAAATAAACCAGTGTTACCGGTCCCCAAGACTGGTAGGCCTACATAAAATGTGGAGCAACCGTTTCACAACTTTTGTGAATTCCCAATTTGTAGGATTTTAGAAGACACAATACACCAACAATCTAATCAAACACAAATTAGCCTGATACAGATGTCAAAAAACTAGCATTCTCATTATAATTTCATATTCCAGGGAAGAAACAGTTTATCGTTGAAGACATAAAACCAAGTGCATTTGCCATGTGTTTATAATAGCAGTTTGCAGCGGTCATTAATATCCAGATACATGATTGAAATGCATTGATATATCTATCATTGATCAACAAAAACTTCAAATAACACGCTGGAAGATATTCTACAATTTATGTTAGGACTGCATGCCCAAAACTGATACCACATCAATTATGTAGTTCTTCCATATCAATCCACGTCATAAACATGTATGGGTTGCTCTATCACCATGATGGCATTAGTTATGAATTTATAGTTTATAAATGGAGTAAAATTAACCAATTGAAAACTGTACTTGCATTACGCGGTCTTTGAAATGAAACACATTAAGATTTATCATTGAAATGAATGCTCATAAATGAACCCCAAGAATAAGGCTCAATTAAATTTTGAAGTATATAAAACAAATTTTACAGGACTAGCCAGAAATTTACATACCAAGCACAATATTTAGAACTCAACACGACTACAAGAACTGTAATATCTATCTTCAAACATAAATCTCTTGGAAACAATTGGTAAGCTCGATTTATTTTCATTTGTTCTGCAGTGAGTATTTACTCAAAAAAATTGAAATATTATATATAATTTAACCACTAATAGCTAAAATTGCTACTATATTCTCATGGATGGGATATAGTGCGAGCTTTGTACATGCATATATATGCCATGTGCCAGTCACCTGGAAGAGAGACGGACATTAGCACAATATATTTATTTTAGTCAATGCAAATGCCCTCATCTTCACAACTCTAGTAGAATGATTGAAATCCCAAAAACATACCTCCACCAGAAAGTTTTGTAATATCTTCCTCTCTTTGTGGAATAGGATTTTCATCATCAAATTCCACCCATTTTCCTGAATCAAAGAATGTCAGTTCCAGTCAATACCTACTGTATTTTTGACAGAATTGCATGATTCCTTGTAAGGGAATAAAATGACCCACCATTGTCTTGTTTGACCCAAGCAACATAATGTCCAGAATCTGCACTACGTCCCTTATGAGTTAGCACAGCAACTAGGTCATATATACCAGTCAAATGCGGTATTTTGTCAGTGTCCATAGCTGTTACCAAAAGTAGACCCAGTCAGGAAGTTGTAGAATAATATTCTTATGCATGCAGAACAATCCTGCCTACAATCTAAACATGGAATTTCAAATGTAATCTACCATGGTACAGGTTTAGCTAAGCTCATTAACTAAAATCTCTTCTGCAAGAAAAAAATTAAGGATTTCCACTCCTGCCTGTATAAAGCAGCATTTTTCTATCCATATGGGTTGGAATACAATTTGTGGCAAGTAAATAAGACATTTAATACTAAGCATATTAACAACAGCATTCATGAGAGAGATTCCAAACACTGTGTCATACATCAAAGAGTCTCAAGTAAATACTTCTGAAGTCAATCATGCAGCCATCGTACAACTATGATCAATCATAGAAGTAAGAGTGGATTAACACAAAATTCCTTCACTCTAACCAGGCCCTAAGTCAATAACTGATTGATTAGACCTTAGCAATCAATGAAAGAAGAGTAGTTGTGTGATATGTTATTTTCTCATTGTTATCTTCTCGCCCTGAAACCCTAACCCTAACCCTAGTTTTTTTTGTAATTTTTGCCAGCTGCATGATTTTTTTTACTAACCCTACCAATTTTCTTTTCCTGATTAAACCATGATTTTTTGAAAAAAAAAATGTTTGTCTTTGGTTTGCCGATTTATTCCTGAGAACAATTTTTGCTGCTATGATTAATATATTAATATACACATACATAAATATTAATTTATTTATCTAATAGTAATTAATATTATTAATGAATATGAAAATCTTGTTCTACTTTACTATCAACATTGCTATAATATGGAGACCAAAGAGTCAAATTGATGGCACGTGGTGGAGTGATATGTGGTCGCTGGAAGGGTTTTCACCAAGGTTTGGCTGGCCGAGGTGGGACCTATAGTCAAGGAATGACAAGCATTTTGCTAGGAAATCTGTAAGGTATCATGGTCCTCATGCATCAGTTTGGAGTAGGAGTGGTTCATCAGATGCTGAGCATGGCCCTCCTTTTTTGAATGTTTGTGTGGGAAACTTTTTCAAATGATGAAGATTTTTGGTAGAGGAAGGAGTGTCCCCTCCTTCCTTGTCGGTGGCCACTAGTGTGAATGCTCTTCTTCTTAAGAATGAAAGGCTTTGGAAAGAGGGGTCGGCTAGCTCCTTTGTGTCCCCATGCTTGGTGTCTGTGGTGAAAAAGGCTCTTGTATTGGATCTTTAAGAATGAAAGTCAGTTATGGAGTTTGAGTCCTTCCATAGCGAAGTAGTGATAGCTTTTGTCAAGATTGATGACTCTTGAGGGAAGAGGTCAAAACTTAGGCTGAGCAGCAGTGAGTGTTTTAAGAGTGGGCCATCATGGTTCTGACTTGGGAAGAATGTTCTGTTTGCACTTCGATTTCTGCCCTGTTTTTAGAGATTTGAGTTAGGATATATGGTTTACCTTTTGAAGTTCTGGAATAGAAGTTGTGTGGAAAAGATTGTACGTAGCTTGGGGGTAATTTTGGAGGCGGATTCAAGGTCGCTTGCCAGATCACATACAATTTTGCATGATTTGAGCCTTCCCCTTCTAGATCCTTTGTTCAAGAAGTGGCCTATGAATGTATTCCTTTCAGGTGCTATTCATGTCATAAAATTGGTCAAATGGCTACTTGCATGGAGAGATTTGTCCAACCTTTCTCCCATAAGATGCCCATGGTGGGTTCCAAATCAACTTGGCATCTATAGTAGAATTTTGCTGATAGGCAAACTTTCTTGTGTTTGAGGAATCATAATTGTTTTTTTTTTTTTAAACGATCCTTCTCCACATTGTTGGTTGCGTTTGAGGAATCATAATTGTTGTTTTTTTTTTAATGACCTTTCTCCACATTGTTGGAGATCTTTTTTGGCTTTTAAAAATAAGGGTTCTCAAGAGGCCCAGGAGGTAGAGTGGCCAGTAGATCTTAAGCTTGTTTCCAGAAATTACTAACCCAACTCTTAAGCTTAGTTTGGGCCCCCCTTCTATGGAAATGGCTTTGTTGCGAGAGGATTTGGGGAGATTTGGTAACACAAGGAAGTAGCTAAAGCCTCTTTGGAGAGGGGTAGTTGTTCATCTTATTCTCTGAAGCAGATAATTAGGCGCAGCAAGCTGATTCTGTTGTTGAAGAGGTTTTAGAAGCCCTTGGTGATATTGCTATTGTGAATCTCTCAAAGTCCAAGAACAAGAAGAGAGGAAGGCATGCAGAAGTAGATAGACTCTAGGATACAACTTTGAAGGATACAGGAGTGTGTAATGTCCCTTATTAGGATATTCCTGATTTTTGCCTTAAAACATCAATCCTTACTCAACATGATAATAGCTTTGTCAAATATTATTATAATATTCAGATAAATAAGTCATAGCATAATTCTAAAAATCATATCTTGAATTCTTTGGAAATGCTTTCAAATCTGCTGAATCAGAGGTTTTCGTCCCTAATTCAGCAGTGGCAATATCAAGGATTTTCGTCCAAAACCGATAAGAGAAATAAGGGTTTTCGTCCTTAATCTCTCGTGAACTTGGAAGGGTTTTCGTCCTCCCTATTTGTAAGACACTTCCTCAAATTCAAGACTGATTGCTTGATGTACTGATAGATTTATTTCTGTTTTCTTGATTGATCTTTGCTGATGGATATTTCTTGATGGATTGATAAGTAAATGCCTCAATGATTTATTTCGTCTTCGCTGATGTATTTACTTATAATATGTCTTCATGATTGATATATTTTTTATTTTCCATTGATGTCTCCATTTCATTGAATGTCTCCTGTTTTAGATATTCTTCTTGGAAAGAGACAACATTTCATATAGCTGTTGCTCTTTGAAAGAGTCACAACTCCTCATACAACTGATGACTTTTGACAACTATATTTTTAATTTACTTACTTTTTACTCCCAATCGTAATATAGCTTAAGCGCCACTCTTTTATTTCCTTTTATTGCCTACTTTTATTATGCAACTTCCTTTATGTTATAGTTGGGATTAGTGTAATGTCTGTTTAATTCTGGCTTCTGCGATCAGCAAGTTTAGACTGGATTATATTTAATTTTGTTTCCTAATTTCAGGCGGCAAGAGATAAATCATCCTTGTCCTGTAGCGGCTACTTCTGCCAGCCAATCGGAACACTTGAATTCCTCCAAACTATCAAGTATTGTGTTTATCTCAACCAAGCCGTAGATAATCTCCATTGCCTTCTCTTGGGGAAATGGTATTTCATCAACCTTCGAGTTGAATTGTTCCATTAAGTCAAGCTGATTGAGTTCTTTTATGCTCTTGATATAGCAGCGTTGAGTATGTTCAATGTTGTTATAGATCGAATTTGCATCACATGATAGTTCCACAATCTTAATCTAATTTCAAGGAGGGGACATTTCAAAGTGGGATTACAATAGACAATCGATGCTTTTGTTACTAGTTTACAATGGAGGGGGGAGGGTCCCTCCTTTGGAAAGATAGTCTTTTCCTAGAATTTAAGGGGTCTAAGAGTCCCTAATAAGTGGAGGTTGCTAACTAAGTAACTATCCTTTAGTAAACTGAATGTGATTTTGTTGCACGAAACCAAACACTTGGAATTAGGTTTGCTAGTCCTATTGTTTGCTTCCTTCAAGAATTGGCAAGGTTTAGCATCAGATGCAGTGGTGCATTGGGTGGTTTGTGTATCCTTTGGAATCCTCTCCCTATTCAGTTGGTTTTGTTGGTGATGAATTCAAAGTGGATCAACTATTCATTTCATTCTCTATCTAAAAATATCTCTGACATTATTTTAAATGTATATGGACCCCATAGTGATGCAAAAACAACTTGGGTGTAAGAGCAATCTTACATCAACCAAAAGAATATTTTCTTTACTGTTTGACAACTTGAAACTTCATGTTGGTAACAACAGGCATAATCAACCTTCAATAACTTATGCAGAAACGAATTTTGAAGATCTCAGATTGTGGTTTGGAACTTTAGCTCTATCAAGCATCCTTCGCGTCCCAATCTAATTTCACATATTCCTGATCATCGAACTCATTTTCCATTTTGAGGAGCTTAACTAGACGAATACTAGACTATTCATTATATAACGGTAACTTGTTTGAACTATGCACTAAGTATTTGAAACTTATGCCAATTCCTAATGTTACCTACTTCATTATGGGTCCTAAGAGGGGTCATGTATGGAATCACATTCGATTTAGAGACTTCTATCTTAAGGTACATTGGAAATGGTGATTCTACACATTCCCAATGGACCTACACATTAACCAAGGTGATCCCTAGGTGGAATCGCCTTTGAAGAGCGAGAGAGTTTACGTCCTCAAGCTCGTGATGGAAATTGAAGGGTTTTCGTCCTCCAATCACATGCACCAAGGGTTTCCGTCCTTGAATGCTAAGAAAACTTCAAATTGGAAGGAATGATTGAAATGATAAATCTGATGATCTGCTTGATGCCTTTGTCCTTTTATAGTTGCCTTTTTTGGGCCCACTATTTATTTTTATTTTTGTTTCAATTTTATTTTCCCTCCAAATATTAAAATACTTTTTGAATTACATCCATAGGTTCCCTTTTAGAATTACATTTGCATAAAGTGTGAAAAACACTTTTTATTACATAGGAGTTAGGACCTATAAGAATATAAAGTGATTGGGCCCAATTTTATAAACTTTTTTATTCCAAAAAAAAGGGGACATGACAAACAACATCCAACTGAACCAACCTTCACACATCCATACAAATAGATAAATAGATATAGCCGTAAAACCATCCAACATAGAGTTTCAATCATCTAATTGTTTAATTGTCAAATATAATATCAACAGTCTCACAACCATATCATGACATCAACATGCTGCACATTACATGCAACATGACTTCTCCATATGCATGATCACCACGCATAATAAGTTGATGCCGCTTACACTCGGTCAATGGTTGTTGACCCACTTCTCCAAACTACATAAATGACTTCTACACTACAACCAAACTCAACTGGGGTGTTCATGACAAAGTGCTCTATCCTCCGTGCCTCGTCCAAAACTGCAGGGTAATGTAGGGTGTCCACTCTCCTTCCTATATATGCTACCTGCTAGATAATTGTTCCAATAGATCCAAGATCATGCACATATCTCAAGACTATACTGAGTGGGTCATTCTCATTCGGTCGGAATATGTGGATCGTCATGTCCACGGGTCTGTCAGAATTAGAAGTCTCCTCAAGGCTTCCAGAACTGGTAGCAGCCTCTTTTGTTGTAGAATCGCTATCTATCACAACTGTCCCCGTAGGTCCCCGCTCAACTGGAGGACCCTCTGATGTCCCTCTCATGTCTATCTCTTGAGTATGAACTGGAAGTGATGGAGCTGCCTCAACTCCCCGTGTAGTCGAGGGTGGTGTAATAGCTGTCGACTCCTTAGCCTGCTCTGGCAAGTCGCATAGAGGACTCACAGGAGGAATGTGTGAGATCTGAGAGGGTGCTCCCAATAGCTGTAGCCAGGTATCAACCTGGGTTGAACTCTGTGGTGACCCTCCATCCAATGGAGTGATGTCCCCAGAAGGAAGAGGGATTAGATTATCACTCAATAGCCTCACAATCTGTCCCCAAGATACATGAGTAGCACTCAGGTGAGTACTTGTAGGAGTATCTGTCTGCGCTGGCACAACATCCAAATATACATGGCTACCACTCGGGTGAGCACTCTGATGAGTAGAAGTACCCCTCTGTAGCACAACATCCAATGCACTCTCACCAGTCAGGACTACAATGTCGTCTAGTGAGCGAAGAGTGGCCGAGGCCGATGAAGTAGCCTCACTGCAATCCTCTTCCTCTGCACTATACGAAGCCTCAGAAGATGACTCTGATGCTGGTTGTTTCCGCTTCCTACTGATTTTGGACTCGTCCCCTTTTCCAACCTGTACTGGGGCCCTCAAATTTGTCCATCTGAAAATGGTCAACCAAGTCAGGTCATACTCCTCATCTAGTTGAAAAGGTCCTCTTGCCAGTGAAGGCACCTGTGTGTAGATGGCGTCAAGAAACAAAGCAATGGCATGTTGTGTCATGTAAAAAGACTTATGCATCATTTTCATGAACTCGTGAATCTGCTCAGATAGAATTGCCACCCAATTGTACAAATCTCCCTCGTTGAGACCTACCATGTAATCGGTCATCCAGAAGGGAATATCTGACGAGCGGGTGGCTCCTGTTGACTTGCCTCAGATCATGTCCATTATGCACCTCCATTCATCATTAACTAAGTGATCCTGACAAAACCCTCGGTTGCCTGTAGCCTTCAATTGTGCTTTTTCTTTTTCATTCAGGTCACTTCTACAGATTTTTTCCATTATGGCTTCCCTGTGACTTGCTGATGCTTTCTGTTTGTCGACAGTGAATCCTTGACGAGGGATACCCATTACCCTCTCAAAGTCTGTTGGTGTGAAAGTGATTTTTATTGATACATTCATGAATTCAATAATGGTCTGCCTGGTACGTGCATTGTACTTGGCCACCATATTTCGCAACAATGTTTCAAAATCCTGAAAATTAAAATAGGGTATTTGGATTACCTTATCCACCTGAGCTTTCTGGAGTGCAATTTTGAGTGGATGGTCGGCAACATGGTTTGTCCACCATATCCTGCATTCAGTTGCCGTTAAACTTTCCCACTGTAGTGATTCTGTTGTAAGCTTTTCTTTGCCTTTCCCCTTCTTCTATCCTGTAGTATCCTCGCCAATCCTTGGACTAAACTTCACTGGTGATTCTTCTTTGATTATCTTTCCTGCCATTACCCTTTCCTGTAGCTTTCACTTTCTTGTAGCTTTCACTCTGCTTGTCTTACTCACTGCTGAAAATTATACTACTGCTTTTTATATGGATCAAGAGAAAATCAGTTACGGCGGTTAGGTTTAGGTTTTGAGACTTCCCGAGAATGAATAAATCTTTAACCCGTACGATGCAGGTCAGATCTCTCTTTCAGGCAACACTTAGTAGGATGTAGTTGTACGGTTTGCGATTATGAACTTCAACTTTGAATCCCTTGATCACTTGCGGTCGTACGAGGTGAAATGGCTAAGTGCAGAGCCGTACGATGAAGACAAACTGAGCAAAACATGTCGTACGGCTTTACAACCCACTTTTCTTCTCCTAACTTCACCCTAATCTTCTGGTCATTTACTTGCTAGTCATCGGCCTTTAGGTCGTATGGATGATATACAGACCCTAGAATTTGCCAACTCCACATTAGATACTCGTATGGCTCCAACTTTTTACAGTCTTGAGCAACACTTGTATGACGATGAAAATGAAACGTTGTATGGATTCTCAACCCAACTCACTCGTATGGCTGGGTCAAAATGATACCTGTACGGTAGAAAACAATTACAGGGTTGTACGATAGCAAAGAAGTCTTCAAAACTCAGACAAATCAACTCGTACGACAGGTAGATAGATTTCGTATGGCCTCGACGATGATGGTTGCATTCGTACGGTAGAAGAAACCCTGGGAGTAGAAGTCATACGATGTAGTTTTCTCCAATTCGTATGGTGTCGGCAATACTAGTACAACTGAGTGAAATACCTCAAACTATACAATTCGTACGATTCCATTTAAATTTCACTCTTCTGTTTTTTTAATTGCCGAGCAAGGGGATCGTACTATTATTACTTGTACAACCCTAGTTGTACGACTTATGGTCGTACGTTTCTTTTCTTCAATTTTTTTTATTTTCAATTTTCCTATGTTCCATGACGTTTCGGGAACGATAGTCTAAGGGCCATTTTTTGGGGATAGCGGGGGGACGACAATATATATACATATATATTGAAAATTTTATTTTATATATATAGAGAGAGTGTGTGTCAAATTTCTACAAGTTAATGGACAACAGTATAAGACTATAAGTTGAATAACAACAATAAATATTAACGACAGTATAACAGAAATAAAATTAATCATGACAACAGTATAACAACAATTAAATTAATCATGACAACAGCATAACAACAATATTTTATTGCCAGCTCTGAGTTTTTTTTAAAACATTATAAAATGTATATTTGATGTTGGGGATGCTTGGCCCTCCCCGGTACGGTCAAGGGACGTCTAAGACATCCCTTGCTGCCTTGAGGATGTCCAGACGTCCCCGATGTGTTCCCTAGTGTTTCCAAAAAAGGGGACGCAATCGGGGATGTTTCCCTTTTTTAAAATTTTTTGGGGACGGCTAGGGGACGTCCCCTACCATCCCCCCGTCCCCGAAACACCAAAGAGGACGGGTGGGGGGGTTTGAGGGCAGGGGACGCGTCCTCATGTAACACAACAATTTTCTAATTTTTTTTAAAATAATTTTTTCAATTTTCACTTTTTTTTTTCAATTTTTCTGGTTTATTGTATTTTTTCCTTGCGTTTTCTCATTTTCCAACTTACCAATTTGGCGATTTCCCAGTTCTGAAATCTCGCCATGTCCCATTTCTTTTCCCAACTTTCTCTTTCCTTATTAATTTTCTCCTCGTCCTCTTCTAAGACTTGGATTTCCGTCATGTGTTGGAAGATACAATCCCCGTATGTCCTCAAACAGTTGTTAGAACAACACTCGTCAACTTCTTCCAACTCAAAGATTTGATCAACTGACACTGCTTGGTCCTTATCGCTCACTAAGTTTAGTCCCCTGGGTTCTTGGATCCATTGACATGTTTTCCGTCCTTATTGACCATCAAATGTCTAGTTCTGTATTTTACCTTCCAAATCCGACTTCACGGAAGTGGTGCACTCTGAGGTGCCCCATCTGGCAAGTTTCTCACTTAACTCCCAGATTTCATCATAGTAGACCGATCGTTCCACAATAAAGGTAGTTTTTGCTAAATACTTTCTCTGTGGTGGAACCTTTGCTTCTTTAGGTAACAAGAATTCAAATTTATCTTACATTGTTGCATTCTGCAATCCACTCATCCCATGCTCCTTTTGCATCTTGACTCTCTTGATTTGCCCAAGGGTCGAAATTGTTGTCTTCAATTATGCCTTCTCTCACCCCAGTGTAGGGTGAATATAACCTCCAATGGTTATTCTCGATCCTCATTGATCGAACTCTCGATCCAAACAATCCAGTAACTTGTTCCAATTGTGTGCTATGAAAAGCCACTCCATCGATTTTGGTGTTTATGTCCCTCTCCACTAGACGATCCTCGATTCCTTCGAATCCAAACTTGCCTCGTTCATGTTCCCAAGTGTTACTACCTTCCTTCATTTCGTTCCTGCACTCCATGAAATTTATGGCTATTGTTTCTTGTCTTTGTTTGTAACTTCTCAGTTTTGATCCGTTCATTGCGTCCTTGATTGGAGTGCCATCCGGGTTGTCAAGTTTTATAGACTCATTTCCTAGTACTTCCCGTACTCGAAACGGTCCTAACCAACGTACTTTGAACTTCCCTGGTTTGATTTCGTTATGACCGTTATATTTCAAAACTAACTGCCCGGGTCAAAAGTCCATTCTCCTAAGGTGCTTATCGTGCCAGTATTTTCGTCACTTTTGCATAACCTCTGTCAACCATTAAGCTAGGATCCTCCTTTCATCAAGCTTATTCAATTAGAATAATCAATCAGACTTTTTGTATCCCCCAATCGATTCTCCACGGCTATCTGTAAACTCGGAACCAAATATTCCGTTGGCACCACGGCCTCCTGGCCATACATTAATTGGAAAGGCATATGCCCTATTGTCACTTTGTAAGTTGTTCTGCAAGCCCATAGTACTGCCAGTAACCTTTCCTCCTAGTCTGTCCCCTTGATGCCACATGACTTATGGATCACTGACACTGGCACTTTATTGGTTGCTTCTGCCTATCTGTTTACTCTTGAATAGTACGGGTTGAACAGTTTATGAAATATCTTGAATTCTGATGTCAGGAGTTGTATTACGTGGTTGACGAAGTGTCCCCCATGATCACTCGTCAGTTGAATTGGAATCCTGTATCTCATGACTATTTGTTCATATATGAACCTCATTGTACTTAAGGTTGTATTATCTTCAAGTGCTCTAGTTTCAGCTCACTTGGTCAAATACTCAGTTGTTACCACTATGTATCGACATGTATGCAACTGGCTCACTTTTAGTGGTCCTATAAAATCAAGTCCCCATCTCTCAAACAACTCCTAGGGTTGTTATGGCAACAGAGGCATATAATCCCTCTTCAATGGCTTTCCTACCCTTTGGCAGGTGTCACATCCGATTACCCATTCTTGAGCATCCGTGTGTAGTGTTGGCCACCATAATCCGGCCAACAAGACCTTCCTCACAATGACATCCGGTCCCATGTCTCCCCCGGCCAGTCCTTCGTGGGCTTCCTCAAGTACCCTTTTTCATTTCTTCTTCCATTACACATCTCCTTAAAGTATGGTCCCGCCCCATCTTATAGAGAAGCCCGTTTATTAGTTGAAATGTATTGCTTTTGAGGGCGAGCTTTCTTCTTTCATTGGCCGACATGTCTTGAGGGAAGGTTGACGTTAACAGATATTCGTCGATCTTTTCACACCAAGGAAGTAGGGTTGCTATTTGGAATAGGTGGACATCAGGGAAATCCTCATTTACTCCTTCAACCGGTTCTGCCGATTTGATACGTGACAACTGATCCGCTATCACACGACTCTTCCCAGGTTGTACGATGATAGTGAAGGTGAACTCTTGTAGCAGTAGTAGCCATCTACTAATTCTTCCTTGTATTATGGGCTTGTTTACTAACTACCTAAGAGCCTGGTGATCCACAAAAAAAGTAAATGGTGTTGCTAGCAGGTAATGTCTGAATTTTTGGACTGAGGAGACCATCCCAACTGCCTCCCTCTCAATCGTACTATAGTTTTGTTCAACCTTCGAGAGTAATCGATTGGCAAAAAATGTCGGGTGGTTGAGACCTTGGGGCCCCACCTACACTAAGGTGGCTCTGATTGCAAAGTTTGAAGCAACCACATGTACATGCAACTTTGTCCCAGTCCAGATAGGCTAGAATCGGTGAACTTACTAGTATTGTCTTTAACTCCTCGAATGTCCTCTCTTGTTCATTTGTCCATACAAATAGTACTCCTTTCCTTGTCAACATGTCTAGAGGATACAATATTTGGGCAAAATTCTTAATGAACCTTCTGTAGTACCCTACATGGCGGAGGAATGATTTTACCCCAGTGACATCTCTCGGAGCTTCCATCTATACGATTACCTAAACCTTGTCCGGGTCTCTCTTTAAACTTGCTTTGCAAGGCCAATCATGCGGATTTAAAATGCTCGGTGAGAGCCTTCAAGTGAGTATGTTGGTCACTGTAGATTGACCAATAGTCCAAAATGCCTTAAAATTACCCACCGACATTTTATTGAATATGTGGAGGATAATTCTCTAAAATGTGGCTAGCGCATTGCATAGACCGAACGACATTCGGTTGTATGCTTATACCCCATCTTCCACTACAAATGTCGTCTTCAACTTATCTTCCTCGACGATGTTGATTTGATTGTACCCAGAAAATCCATCCATGAACGAATACATTTCCTGCACGGCCACTTCCTCTAGAATTGAATCCGTAAATGGAATAGGAAAAAGGATCCTTAATGGTGACTGCATCGAGACACCTGAAATCAACACATCCGAATTTGTCCCCCTTCCTTTTTAAGTGAGATGACGATCAACGAGACCCATTCGCTCGTATCTACTTTGAAAATTATTCCAACTTCCAACATTTTCTCTATCTCTTCCTGAACCTTGGCTGCATAGTTTTTGTTCATCCTATACGGTCTTTTCCTCACTGGTTGTGCTCCTGGTATCAATGGTATTCTAAGGACGCACAATTTTGGAGGTATCCCTTTCAAGTCTTTATAAGTCCAGGCAAACACGTCTTTATATTCCATGAAAATCTTAAATGCGGCTGCCTTGAGTACTAGATCCCAATCATCTCCAACCAGAATCACCTAAGGGTTACTTTCCTCTCCGAGATTGACTTTCCTCGTCAAGGGTTCCTCATACATGACGATCTTTTCAAGTTCAAATTTGTGTGTGGGCGTACTGTCTATTTCAATATCCCCTTCTTTGTATTCCCCATATGCCGCTGGAAAAGTATGAGCTACTCTTGGTTGGTTATTATCTTCCTCCAATTTGTCACTCGTTGATGCAGATTCTTTCTTGCCAAGTGGTTGAGCAATTGCCAACCGAGATTTCCCTCTGTCGAGTGTTTCACTCGTTAGCAATGTTTCACCCATCGGCCCAATGTTGTCGAGTGTTTCACTAGTCGACCGAGAGTTGCCAAGTGTTTCACTCGTTGGCTGAGAACTCTTGCCCAATTCTCTTATTTGAATCATGTTGCATTCAGGTTGGAAAAATTCAGTCTTCCATTTGCCAATGAAATAGTCCACTAAATGAATTTGTCTTGTCTTCCGAGCACTCTTGTAGTTTTAGTACACCTTCATCATCGAGCTCCATGGGCCCTCTTTCTCCTTCGGTTGATGTCTCTCCGCCGTCTGAATCAAAATCAGATGCCATTTCCTCACCGACGGTTTGAGTTATGAGGTCAATGACAAACTTCTTTCCTTTGTTTTCTATTGACAAGGTATTTTTCTTCCAATTGTGGTCGGCCTTGGCAAATATTAGCCACCCTTGGCCGAGTAATGCATCATAAGTTGCATTATGTGTTGTAATGACAACAAAATTTAATAGAAACTGCTGATTGTCTATCCTTACCTTTTAAGTCATTAGCACTCCCAACACTTTGATTCCGTGCTGGTCAGCGCCCACCAATTGGAAGTTTTGCGGCCACAAAGTGGGTTTCTGAGGCTTTTCCAAGTCTCCTCAGGTCGCACATTTACTCCAGATCCCCTGTCGACTATAGTGCTCGTCAGGTTCCTTTCGAGAATTTCCATATGCACCACAGCTGGTTTCTTCCCCAGATTAATTGCCAATAGTCTTGGATCGACGACTTGCTCGCCGCTTGGTGGTGGCTTTGTTATGACATCCTCGTCATCCTTACTCTCGGTTGGATTTTCTCTCACCACATTGGATATTGCCATTCTTAATTGTGACATGCTTTGCAGGAGATCAACCATCCTTATTGGAATGGTGGTTTGTAATACCTGACTTGCAATATTACTGTCGGATTCTGACCGAGTGGTTGTGCTTGCCTTCTGACTTGAATTCCTTCGTTCCGTCTCCATGGCGTACTCTACTTCCTTCCTAGCATCACGAAGTCTTTCTTTCTTCGTTCAAGGATCGGGGTAACTCGCCTTCTTGGCTTGTGCTCAAGTTACTGCAAAAACTTTGTCTTCTTCGATGGCAATGAAATTAATCATGCCTTTTTGCTTTGGGCAGTCATTATCCTCATGGTCACCGAGTCCACACCACTTGCATAGTGCATTTACTTTGTTCTTATTATTACTTTGGCATTCCCTCGCAAAATGACCCCATTCATTACACTGACGACATTGGATCATCGGTAGTCCTTTTGCATCGTACTGAATGCGGCTTCTCCCCCCACCGTTGTTATTGAAACTGTTATTGCCTCCTCTTCGATTGTTTTGTTTTGGCGGTGTCGTCGATGGGGTAGATTGTTCGCCCTAGAGGTAGAGCACTTGAGTGCTCCATGTTTTTAGTTTGTACAGGCACTCTTTGATGGAATGGCTCATTACTTGGCATATATCACAGAACAATTTTTTCAGGCAATTTGCTTTTACATGGCCTTCGTTACTACATTTGGTGCACTAGAGTTTGTTGTGACCTAATCACACATCGCCCCATTGCAAATGGGGACCCACCTTTTTTTTGCAATTTTGAGCTTGTAGGATCCTTAGGAAGTGTTGTTAGACCTAGTCTCTTCCATGAAATAAAGAATGAGCCTCTTCGGAGCGGCGTGAAATGAATCAAGTGAGAAATTAGGAAGGTCATCCGTCAAACTAGGTGCAATTGAAAATATTTAAGCATGTCCCTGAGAAACTGAAAATTGACTAAGTCTAAGGTCCTGAAGTCTGATGTCCTGAAATCCTAAAAACTGACTAAGTCTAAAATCTGGTGGATCCTCAAAAATCTAGAATTTGCATGTTAAATCCCATAGATCTGAGACCTATCTCAAACATCTTGAAAGTATATTTCAAAATATTTAAAGTAAAGGAAATTCAATATCTAAACATATAATTTAAATATATTTTGAAATATACTTTATTTCGGGCATTGAAAAGTGGCTAAGTATAGAAATTTCTACACTAGTGGAATCCACCCAACTTGGAGAAAATTTCCTTTGCACTCAAGGAATGCGCCCTCTTGTAGGAAATTTCCTTAGCAACTGTCATATGCGCCTTGCCTTAGAGACATTTCTCCTACCTTGGCTAGATGCGCCCTCACTAAGGAAATTTCCTCACAATGCGCTCAACTCAGGAAAATTTCTTCTTGTCCTGTCCTATGCACCCTTAGGTAAAATTTCTTCCACATGCAAGATATGCGCCCATCACGATGAACTTTTTCCATCACTTGTCCTATGCGCCCTGCCCTAGAGAGATTTCTCTAATACTTAGCAACTGTGCTCTCTCAAGGGGGATTTCCTTAGTACCATGACAAGTAAGCACATCCAAGGGCACTTACCTCAAGAGATTTCCTTGATCTTCTCCATATGCACTCATGCCTTAGGCAAATTCTTTGACAGACATTCAAAAGGCATTTCCTTAGGAGAAATTTTCTCCAACCTCAAGCATATGTGCTCTCTCATAGAAGGAAATTTCTTCACAATACTCCAGATGCGCCCTCAATTGGTGAGATTTCCTTAACATTCGCTTCAACTTGGTAAAATTTCCTCACTCCATGACTTTTGTGCCCATCACTGAGGAAAATTTCAACAACTTGCATATGCGCCCATCATTGAGGAAAATTTCTTCTCATCTTGACATATGCGCCAGCAGTGAAGATTTCTCCAATACTTCTTGCATACGCTCCACCTTTGGCGAAATTTCTTTAACCCTTGACATGTGCGCCTTCAATGAGGAATTTCTTCATCATCTCTGAAATGCACTCAGCCAAGAGGAGACTTCTTTAGCACCTCTCAAATGCGCTGGCCTTTAGAAAATTTCTTCATACTCCATCCTATGCGCTTCACCTATTGAAAATTTCCTTATCCTATGTCATATGCGCCCATTCCTTGAGCAGGTCGGCCCTGATTGGAGGGAAAGATTAGAATATTTTAAAATTAAGATTAAAGCAAACAAAAAAAAGGCTCCCAGAGGAGGCCGACCTAGGTTGATGAGGCACTTGAAGTTACTATAAAAGGCAAATCTAAGGACACTATCATAGGCACCACTTCAAAACTAACAAATAAGGCGAGTTGGAGCACATAATTCAATTGAGTAGTACAATCTGTCAAGAGTCATGCATACATATATAAATCTAGTGCCAAAAGTCATACAAGTTGTTCAAATTGGCAAATAAGGATGAATTGTTGAAAGATTCAATAAGAATGTCATCATCTTTGCAATTGAGAATTGTTTCTCTTTTTGCAGGTAATGGAAGATCCACGAAGGAGAATGCCAAGAATTAGCACATGAGGAAATTCTAAGGGTGGAGGAAGGTTTCACAAGTGATCAAGTTCCGAGCATTGCACCTCATCAAGAGTACATCAGGATCATTATACTTCAAAGAAGGCTTCACTTCCAGAGGAGCCCCACTTCACTTTGCACGCTTCATGATCCGGGAAGTTCAAAAGTCAAGTTCACATTCAAGCTTCGGAGCCATCCACTTCAATCCTGAAGTCTACTCCAATAATTCGCACCCAAGGTCTACTTCCTGCACAATCTAGAGCCAGAATCCTGCATGAGAACAAAAGCGTCATGAGATGAGCAAATGAGCATCTACATCAAAAGTCATGAATTACATGAAGACAACATCAAGAAATTCCCAAAATTCCCAGGTTTTCAAGTTCGAAAGATGCCAAGTTCCAAAGGTGAAAATCCTAGTTCAAACACTATTCCACAAAAGATGACATAATTTGCAAAATATTCTGAGCAATATGAACACAAAGAAGATCAAACCGGCTGGCTCAATGATGAGGTGGCATATACATGTCACTAGTCCAATTATACTCTGCCACATCTTCCGTCCAAGTTCAATACATGTACATCAAGAAGAGGTCAAAGAGGGCGCCCATGTGGCAGATGCTCTAAAGATTCCATTGGGAAGCGTGCCTTTATTGCCTCTCTTTTGGACATTTATGCCTTGTCTTCATCTAGGCCATTGGTTTGCAAATCAATCCTCGCCGTTCACGTAATTTTGGAGCCTATATAAGGCCCATTTCTCTCATTTGTAAAGGTTAAGACCTTTTAGAGTAGAAGTAGAATAGGAGTAGAGTAGAGGAGACTTTTTGAAGTCATTGAAAAGACATGAAATTGTTGTAATCAAACACTTCAAGATTAATACAAGCTCATTGTTGGAAGTTTCATGGTGATCTTGTGGTTTTGGAATGTTAACATGGTTTCTAATTTCTTGGATGTGATTGAGAAATGTTTCCAAGTAGCTTAAATAATAGATTAGAAGTTCATTGGTGTAATGAGTATATGCAAAGATATTTGAGGAATTCCTCTTGGTTCATACTTTTTGTGGATTGTCGAAGGCAATTCACTTCGCAAAGTTAGCCTGAACCTCCATTTGCTTTAGTTCGATTGTGAATACTTGTTCAAGTTGCGCCAGCTGTGGGTGTTTGGATGTTTGTTTGCAATATGAAAATCATTGGGTTACCTTAGAAGATTGCACTTGCTTCGTGTAGTTGTTGGTTCTCATGGCGAAGCGGAGTTAGGTCTCATGAGGAATTTGTCTATCTACACATCATTCATTACTTCATTGTTCTTAGATTAGCTCTCTTAACCCTTACCTTTTTCATTTTCTTTCATAGCTGGTTAGAAGAAGTTCCATTCCATAGAGGAGAATAATATATTCAAGTGAAGGAGTCAATTCAGCGTAAGTCCCTTTGTGATTACCAGCATTATCACATCAACTACTGAGTCTATCCATTGCAAGTCAAGACCTGACATATCGTGAACCTTGGAGTTGTCTCACTGGATCACATTGTTTAGCCTTTGAGAGACTTTATTCAAGAGAGGATAGAATACTTAGTATTTTATTCTGAGTTTGCATGTGCATAAAAGACACATCAACAGAGTTCTTTGCTCTCTTTACTAGTTTCCTTCTCGGCTTTAAACTCTTTCATCATCCTTATCATATCTTTTCTCAGTCCCTGTATTGTTTTAGATTCATCGTCGTTACTGCCATCCAAGCTTTCATCGTCATCCTAATTTCCTTGGGTGGACATTTTATCCTCGCTTTCGATGTCCATCACCCAATTATAAGCCTCGGCATACAACGATGGCGGTACGATTTTCATCTTCTTTCTGAGTGAGGGAATCAAACCCTCAATGAACCAATGCTTCTTTGACCCATCAACAGGTTCCTTCTCTAATTTTACCAGGAGTTCCTTCAACCTCCGATTGTAGGCTTGTACGTTCTCATGCTTGCCTTGCTTTGTATTACAGATCTCTGCCACGATTTCATTATCTCTCAAGAGTTTGAATTCCTCCTCAAATGCCTTTTTCAATGCATCCCAACTTCTTTTTGATCCAGCCTCAAGTTCGGTATATCAGTCTATTGCTATCCCCCTAAGGGTTGCTGGGAATGATCTCAACCAATAGGACCTATCATCCTGTCTGTTGGCTACCCATATTGTTTCACAAGTTTTTCAATGCGGAATTGGATCCTCCAATCCATTCCTGAGGAACATCGACAGCTTCTGCCTCTCCATACTCAGACTTCCCGGTGGAGTCACCATCTTCCCTTGGCACAACTTTAATATTCGATTTCTGGTTGTCGGAGAGTTTTTGACCCATACACCCTGGTGTTGTCCATGCACTCTCGGCAACATAGGTGTCCTCAACTCCTCCCTCAGCAAACCTCACACCCTTGTTGCCCACAGGGTTTCTCCTGTGCTCCTCTAGTCCCGAAGTAGTAGGCTCTCGCTCACCGATGCTTAACTCTTTAACTCGTCGGGTGATATCTTCATTTATCTCCGAGAGAGGGTCATGCCATGGTTGGTCTTCCCACTCGTCAATTGATGAGAATCGTACGATCGAATTTGCAGCTTGGTCGGCCAAATCCTCTTTTGTTTCATTTGGGAGTGGCAACTGCCTTGCTATTTCTTCCCACTCCTTTGCTATTTCCTGCCACTCCTTTTCGTGAGGAGTTCTCTTTTCCTCCCGACTACAACTCCTACTAACACTTCTATTTCTTTCTCGTGGTGGGCTTTTGCTTTCTCGTAGAAACCCTTTTGTTTCTTGGCTGATTTTTTTCAACTGCTTTCTTCTTTCCCTCTGTTCTTGTATTCTTAGTGATCTTCGTGCTTGGTATTCTGGTGTTTCTTGATCGTGATCTGGTCGTCTGTATTTATTCGACTGTAATGGCATTAATTGTAAGGTGTACGACGTTGGTTTGCATCGCACTCCTCTTCTCGTTTCATATGTTTTTCATATCTTTGCAGTATCTACTGTCAACGCTGCTCCCTATCTCTCTCTTCACGTAGGTCTTGTAGGATTAGGAAGTTTCTTGCCAAGAGTCTGGGCATGCGCATGAGAAGGTTATCAACCTCACTATTAACTTCTAGATTTTTTGCAATTGGCTTTGTTTCTCACGTGTTGTGTTACTGCTACGCTCCATAGATACACCAAGTCTTGTGTTAGATCATCTTCTCGGTCATTCTCTTCTCGCTTGTTGTCTTCTCTATCACTTTCTGCATGCTGCTCTTCTATCTCCTCTTCTATTTCTTCTATTTCTCTTGTGGGTCATGGTTCTTCACTTGGTTTAATAGGCTGACCCGTTATGATGTCATAGTCATCGTCCCCTCTACTCGTCACTAGCTATTCAATTTGTCATTGACGCTCAACTCGTCATCCTTCAACCCAACTCCGAATAGGCAACGACGCCAAAATGTTTACTGCCTATCGAGTCTATATAAATTATACAAAGTAAACAGAATATCTAAATTGAGAATCAAATAACATCATAACAGAATACTCATTGAAATGACACAATAGAACTCATAGATATATTGATTCAGAACTTGCCAATACAAATCACATCAAAACTGAACTGTCTGATACAATGAAATGAAAAGTATATATAGGCGGCAGACGGTTGCCTGGATGGCCAACCGTCGCTAACGACAACACACATCGGGAGATAACTACTCCCCGACCATAACTAAAACATAACAAGTATAATATGCTGCTAACAACTTGTGGTAGCAAAGACAAACTCTTGATCAACATAGCTATTTGCAATACGTTTAGGTATCTCCTAGAAGATCGCAATGCTCTTGGTTGTTATCACCACATATACTCCAACAATGCTGCAAGTGCACTTGCACTATCATACACACTTATAGTGACATACCTATAATTATGCAGTTGTGACTACTCTAAATCACTTGCAGTTGGGAACATAGCAACACCGAACTTATACAAGTCTTTGTGCTAAATCACAACACCTAAAACTCACAGCAACTTGTCGTAGCTCACTGCAACTGTTTACCAGTCTACCAAACAACTGCCATATAAACTTATAACAAAGTCCATCAACTTCTTCCATCAGAAACCTTACTAGGAACTCTCTGCGGGTGAATAGCACATCAAAAATTCAACAATCTCAACACTGTATCAAATCATAGGATATACAAACTGGTAATCATGAAATTGTTCACCTGTTGGCTGGACTAAACAGGTTGGAGAAATTACATATCAGTCATTCACACAAGTGCTAAAACATGAGCGACTAAAGTATAAAAAGAAAATCAAAACAAATACATAAGAGAACACAATTTACCCTGTTTTCTTTCAGCACCACTGCTACCTGATGATGAACCATTAGTATCCAATCCCTGAATTACATCACAAGCATAAATAAGTAAAATCTGAATCACCACACTAAGTTCAAATAGTATAGTATAACAATTTCAAACTGCAGGTCCATGTGATTCTAATATGCCATGCCTCAAACAAAGCTTTCCTATCTAATTCAGGCAAAAGCCCAACTGAAAGAAAGCAAATAACTACCACTGGTTAGCATTACTACAGAACAAATGTCAAAGACGAAGTTTGACTAATGCTTATACTTGTCAGTATTAACTTCATGGCACTAGTCCAGCAATTATGAAAACTAGCACATGCAAATGTAGTGCTTTACATATCACGATGCATGCACCATAATATATCAAGTACTGGTTTAGACAAAGTTATGAGCTACAATTAAGGATATGCCAGTTACTCTTAAAATTTTAAGGCAACCAGCTGGGTTTATACTGTATACAAAGCTAAACAAAAAGCATGTATTAACAATCATTTAAACAAGTGACTACCCAATGCCTGCTCTTGACTTTCTTTAAAGCGTGTTCATGTTATTGCTAAATGCTGCAGTGTTGGATATCTTCATCAGTTCACCAATACAAAGCACTATAAAAGTATCCATCTGAACCAAACACCATTCTGAAACATTATGACTGTTTTTGTTATGACAAGCCCTAGCCAATTGTTGTTAAACAACTATATTGTACAGAACAGTGTCATTGAGTGGGATATATGAAAATTCAACCATATCCGAAAGGAAAAACATGGCTATACTCATTTCCATACTTTGAAAACCTTTCCACAGTGTAATGATTTTTTTCACATGTCACGTTCCCAAAGGGTGCTTTGCTAAACAACTGCACCCTGTTAACAGATATCTTCAATGGATTCAAATTATTCTTGTATTTTAGAATTAGAGGGTTAGTGAAGAACAGTAAAATACTGATTATTGAATCGAAAATTTTCATTTAAAAAACCACCATTTGTCAGGATTCACACTCATTAATTCTTCAAAGCCTTAAAGTTTTTGTACATTAAGATCCTGTTAGACCGCATGATATACAAAGCTCAGGAAGGAAATAGACATTTATGTTCATCATTACCTCTGTATTTCCAGCATTCTTGTTCGTTTCATCCATCTGTTTTTCTTTTGACTTCAGTCCAAATTTTACACTTTCTTGATCTCTGAGCATCTGTTGATTGCACTCCAAAAGATAATATAGAACTCATTCAATTCCTCTAAAACTTTATGTTTATGAAATATTCATTTAGTCAAAATTTGATTAGAAGAAGTAAATAATAACTAAGATTATGCTCCTTATTCACTAACCAGTGAAATACCCCAAATTTTGGAATGAATAAGACATGGAATGACAACCCACCTGGCGTGGTTCCTTCAATTTCTCACGAAGTCCATCAGAACAGATATCAAAAATATCCAGCTCCAATGGATAATTTACTTTCTGAATGAACACAAACATACAAGCACAAGATATGCTTAATGGTGGAAGAATAACCACATGACATAACCAAAAGGATTTTAAAAAGCAAGTCAGCAAATCACCCTCAATATCTTCGCCTTTTGGTTTGACTCTCTCTTCCAAAAGAAACGGACAAACTGGATGGTTAAATATCTGCAAAACAATCAATAATAAATGTGCAAAATGCAAACCATTTATGGATACGAATCCCAATTCCCTGAACTTTAACCATCAGCAAATCAAAATACTTTTCAGATTAGGCACAACAAGAATGCATTTTACCTTGGTAAGCTGTTAATGCGTGACTCTTTCAAATACACTGCAGTACGACCTAATGTAGGTGACACCTTTTCCAATTCAGACTTCAAGCCCTGTATACAATTAAAGCAACCAAAAATATTTTCTGACAAAGTGTACTTAATCAGAAGGTTTGCTTTCCTTATTCTCATGCAAAATTAAAGTATTTGAATGACAGAACTAAGATAAAGAAAAAATAGGACTTATCATCTATCAAATGCAAATTTAACATGCTCTATTACACGAGTAGCTGTTGATGCCAAACGTGTCTTTGTCAATAAATGATTTCAAGACTTCGTAACAGTGGTTGAGGCATGCTCAGCTATGTTATGTTTGAGTAAATGGCCTAAACAAATGTGATATAGGTTTCAAACAAGGGCTGTGTCTGTCTCTTAAAAAATAGTTCAAGGAGGAGGGAAGGAACAGCAAATTGGATAATGCAAATTACCTTGAGCACCATAAAATAGAAAAGCAGGGTGTTTGGATAAATTTGGATACAGCAGATGAGATGGATTTCATTACTCAAGGCAAAAGGCTGGCACACACATTGAAAACGTCTACTGCCAGTTTAAATTCTAGACATAATAAATATATGTAATGGTCAAACAACAGTTATCAGTTGGTTCTTATGAATTGGTAGTTATAAGCTAGTTGATAGTTAGGAGATAGTTGACAGTTCCAAAATCAGTTGATGAACGCTTCAAATGAAATGCAGATTTTACATTAATGTATGAAGCATTGCTCTCTCTTCTCTGTATATTTGTAAGTCTTCTATTTCATTTTTCCCTTATGGTATCAGAGACCAAGGTGGTGGGACTCAGGGATTGGCATCAGAAGATAAGAGTTCAGCATCTGAATATGTGAGAAGCCCGACGATTTGACAGACCAATGTGATAGGGCATCATTCTATCCTTAGCAATTACTTTCCCTCCTTCGGAGCTACACTTGTATTACCCTGCTCTTTTTTCTTTTCTGTTTCCTTAGTACTTTCTCCACTTCTCTTTAACTTTATCATAGTTTTTGAGGAAGATGAATGAGGTATGTTCACTAATGGCGGCTCTGAAACCTATGCTTTCTCCTTTGTTCTTCTGACGACTTCCTTGTTATTTTTCAATTAAGGAACAACAGGTTGTATTTCAAAATCATATTTGCCCTCTCCTAATTTGAAGAAACTTCTTTGTTGGATGAATTTACTAAGGGCAAAAGCTGCTGATCCATGCTATTTCTCACAAACTGTAATAAAAGAACATCAGCCTCATCATCTGAAATACCTTCTATATTCTCTAAAAGTAAATCAGCAGAATATTGAACTATTAGATGGCTGAAATCCCTTCTTCTGACCTCAAATTCATCTCCACACAACTGACCCAAAAGTCTTCAATTTTTGGAATATACATGAACTTGATTCCCAATCTTTCTTGCATGATGCCCTTCATGTCATAAGTGTGTTTTTCATAGAAGAGTTTGAAATTAAATCTAGCCATCTCATTGTTGATAAATTTGAAATCTGTAGCAGTCTTACACTTGTATATTCCCAACTAGACTGGAAAACCCCCAACCTATGTCTCTCTCTCAACAGGAAATGCACCTCAAAGAACTTACAAAGAGATTCCATGAATAGGATCTCATCACTCAGATATCTCAACAACATATACGGGTAGGATACAATACCAAATACTCAGATATATATGAAAGTGAGGAATTGGTGTCCCAATCTGCCCTATCTGAAATGATAGCCCTTGCCTTTTTGAAATCTCTCTGTGTGTCTAATCTTCAATCCCCCATACCGGAAGCACGAAAAAGGCATCATTGACTCTCTTATAGTGCTTGTGAGATTTGGTATACTCCAATTGTGACAAGTATTGGTATACGTGACTATGTTGTCGTGGCCCTACAGTATTCAATCCAATGAAAGTGCCTTGGCATGCCATTAGGTATACAATATAAGATGTCATCCTGAACTCATGAGTCCACTCAAACTTCGTCAATTGTTTTTGCAAACAATCATATTGATCAATGAGGACCAATCAAAGTGTTACTTTCCATTGCATATAATGATATAAAACATCCATGGCTTGAAACTGTGGGCTACCTCTTGGTCTGTGATCTAGTTCAACAGTTTGATCATGATTGAGAACTAGTTTAGTAGTGTGATCATGATTGAGAGTTCATCATTGAATTCACCTCTAATCAGATTTTTAGGTATATTTGATTTCCTTTTTTTAACCATTTTTTCTTGATCTATTTTTGACAATCCGATAAGGTATTCTCCAAAGTTTTCTCACATTCCTTTATTAAGCTTTTCATGGACCAGCTAGGAGTCGAACCTAGGACCTCCTATTTGTTTTTGGGGTGCTCTACCACTGAGCTACCAGCCCTCTTGGTGATTGGTCCATATTTGGTTTGGGTGTGGCTCGTTTTCCGACACTCCACCTTGAGCCACATTGCAAGTGCTCGGGGATCCTACCTTGGCCTGGCTTTGCTGACCTGGGCTCTGATACCATGTTAAGCTTTTCATGGACCAACTAGGAGTCGAACCTAGGACCTCCTATTTGCTGTTGGGGTGCCCTACCACTGAGCAACCAGACCTTTTGGTGACTAGTCCATTTTTGTTTTGGGTGTGGCTCATTTTCCAACATCCTCAAGATCCACTTCAAGTGATTCTTCATACACAAGTATAGCAAATGCTATTTCAATCTCATTTGAACAGAACTTACAAAGAACTCACCCACCTACTGATTCGATTTCTCTTTTTGGGGTCATAGTGCTTAACACAAGCTAGAATAAATTCAAGGCTTTGGGAGAAGATAGGAAATGAACCTGCTTGAACAAGACCATTGTCCAGCAAATTCTGAGCTACCTTGTTCCCATCTTATACCTTTTCTTCTAAATTCAAACCCTACAGGATAACATGACAGATTAGTTATCCACACCTTTGGAAATCATGAATAAGATCTTAATGTACCTCTACAAAAAAGGATGAGTATTGCATCGTGGAAAGTCTGTAGTTTGCTAACTTGTCCTTTTAGATATATGAATTTGGAATGCACTATACTGCTATTGTAACAAAATCTCTTTCAAAACCCTGCTGCAAAACTGCTTTTATGATTGTTTTTACTTCGAATTTGCTGATGACTGATAGAAGAAAGGAAGAAATTTGAATAAAATAGGCTGTTCACTGTTGATTGTTTATGACAAGGATAATGACAGTTTTCACATTGAAATTGCATTCTGCGGATGAAGAAGACTGTTAAAACCCTGCAACAAAAAGAATAAATCTGCTGCTGCTAGTATCCTACTGCCATTTGTTTTCTGCGCTTTTTGGTGTTCTGTTGTAATTCATTTGGTGTGCGATCTGCTGTTCTTTTGAATTCTGCTGTATGAAACAATGAAGAAAAGAAGTTCATTTAAGCAGGAATTTGCTTCCAAACTGGGCGCCCAAGCCTCCTAAAAATAACTGCTGATCTCATTGTCGATGTCTCCTATTAAAAGCTTGGGTTGATTATAGATGCTCCCTTCTTATTTATAGAGGATCTGCCTTACTTTTAAAAGTCATGATGGTTTGAACAGGCACCAATTCTCCTATTAATGGCAGATTTCTTGTTTATTCAAGTGCACACTTGCAAAAAAAATAATTTGACTTTTAAACCTCGTATGTTCTTACATAGGTGTGTGCCTATATATAGCATTCACCTTGCTTTCCAAACACAGTTCCCCTTTGCTTAAGTGCACGCCCTTACAAGTAAAACAACCTTGAACTCACACTTTTGGTCCTTCAATGATGTGTGCCTCTCACAATATGTTTTGGAAGCACAATTTCTTAACTGAGGTGCACACCTGAATTCCTATGTTAATTTTTTTTTTAAATTTAAAACTTTGTTCCTCCTTTAATAGGTGTCCACTTGCACAACCATTCCCATGCACTCACCTTAATACACTTACTCTAATATATTGGGGTAAGCACCTTGATACATAAATCTTGGATTTGCACCTTGAAATGCCTTCAATCAAGTGCACATGTCTGAATGCAAGTTTGCTTGGTTTGAAATTTGCTTTCTTCTCTAAAGCGTGCACCTGAACACACATTCTACAGTTTTCAATTTGCTTTGTTAGGCATGCCCTTTTTTATTGAGTTTGAAACTTTAGTTTTCACCTACGCATAGTCCTCACTTTTGATTTTTACCTCCTCCATGCTTAAGTGCACACCTCACAATGTGAGTTCAAACTCTATTCTGTTTGCAAATCACCTTTGTACAAACACGCACTTAAGTACACTTGTTAACCATTTTTGAAACTTTGAGACTCTCTTTGTTGAGTGCACACTTGTCAAGATGAGATATAGATCTCTGAAATTTATATGTATTACCAAGCGCACACTTATGAATACACAATTGAAACTTGAGTTTGAAATTATTCTCTCTTTGTTAGGCGTGCACCTAACACTGTGACAGATTTTTATCACTTCCTTAAGACTAACTCTCACTTCAACCAAACTTAGCAAAAAACTTAACAACTCCTCCATTGAGACAAAATGACTTCAAAAGCTTCACTCTAAGATTCTATGAATTTTCAAAAAAGGACAACAAAGATGACAATACAAAACAAACTAGACAAGGTTTGAAACATGGGTTGCACTACTCTAATGGGAAAACAACAAATTTAGCTTGAAACTTGACACTATATGAAAATTTTGTACGGGTACAACACTTTTGAGGATAGAATACTTACTAGACTAGCTTTGTGTGCCAAATCCTCCACCAATTTATATCTTAAAAGAAAACATCATCAAATTCTTATTGAACCTTCAAATGATTAGAGAACATCATTCAAGCAAAAGAAAGCTTGTCTAAATGGTTGTTGAATATACCCTTTGGATTGATCAATGCTCTTGCAACATTTATGCAAATGATGAATGACCTTCATCCATTCAAATATTTGTTTGTTGTTGTCTATCTAGGTGACTTGTTTATATTCAGCATAATGTATAAAAACACTTGAATCACATCTAGCAAGTGGTCAACACTACATGACAGTATAAATTGTATGCAAATTTGAAGAAATGCTCATTTTTCATGAAAGAGAGAAAATATCTGAGTATATTGTTGACACATTTAATACACAGATCCAAACAAGAACCAAATTATTGAATAAAAGCCTACATCAAAGACCTTCACAAATCTTTGCAATTTCTTAGGGTTGGCAAATTTGAAGAGTAAAATTGTAATTGGTTTCTCCCACATTATTTGGCCCTTGACTTGACTCACTAGAAGGGACAGAAAGCAAATTATCTAGTTAGCCGCACAATAGAAAACATTCAAGGAGTTGAAATATAGACTTTAGACTGCACCAATTCTCATACTTCCCAATCTCCAACAACCATTTGCATCAAAATATGCACTCAGAGCTGTCCTCATGGTCACCCACTTGCTTGCCACAATGAGAAATTCACTGTGATAGTAAGAAAATATCCCACATACAACTAAGAGCATTATGCCACTATTCAGGCATACAAGCATTGGAAGAACTACATATTAAAAAGAATACCATATTCCCTACAAATCACAAGTCATTGCAATTCTTGCAAGTGCGAAGCAAATTGTCACAATCGAGCTGTCCTCATGGTCATCCACTTGCTTGCCACAATGAGACATTCACTGTGATAGTAAGAAAATATCCCACATACAACTAAGAGCATTATGCCACTGTTCAGGCATACAAGCATTGGAAGAACTACATATTAAAAAGAATACCATATTCCCTACAAATCACAAGTCATTACAATTCTTGCAAGTGCGAAGCAAATTGTCACAATCGCAGCATCACACAATTGTTAGTAAGGTAGGGGAAATAGGTCAACCTAAAATGTGTGTGTATGCTTATTCTTCAACAGAGACAAAGCTACATGGGTTGTGATTTGCAGTGTCAACTACTTTATTATGTTATTTGTTGTACCCAATCAAAAAAAATTGCTTCATTAAGGCATTTTGAGAAAGTCCAGAAAAAATTTCGTCAAAAAAAAAGTCAAAAAGTCAATTTCTAAAAATAGAAATTTCTATTTTTAGAAAGTTTCTAAAAATAGATGTCAAATTAGGTTTTCTGGGTTTCTTGAGATATGGATGCTGGCAAAATTTTCTAAAAATAGAATCTTCGATTCAGGGGTTGTGCCTGATTGCTCCACGATCAACATGGTCCAGACGGAATTTGCAAAAGGTCATGTTTTCTCTACTGGGTCAATTTTGCTTTTTCAGAAGACGAAGCACGAGCTCAAAAATCACCAATGGAGGAAATTCATCTGCCAAAAATCAGTTTCAAGTTTTCAACGTTGTTCCAATGACGCAGAACTGACGAACAGTCGTCGATTCAGCGAAGAACGCAAAATGGAGCAAGGTAGATCCGGAAAGAGAAGAAAAGTTGGAAATATTCAAATTTGACTAAGGCACAAAATTCCAAGTGCCCCTGGAGGCCAGGGGCACCCAGTATTTCATGCCTTAGATTTTTTTTGCGTTTTTCAAGAAAATGCTAGAAATACCCCTGTCAGTCAGTTCTGGGGTGAATACAAGCAGTCATTTTGGTCAGAAGACCCCGAAAAGTTGGAATCCACATCAAATCTACCTAGGCTATCCAGTTCATTCATCATCCAGTGGCGATTGACTGACAGATCATCGAAATTGACATCAGGAAGTAGCTACCAACACACAAAATGGAGCAAATTGCAAACAGAGGTTGAAAATCCTAAATTTGGCTAAGGCACAGAATTCCAGGCGCCCATGGAGGCTAGGGGTGCCCACTTTTTCAGGCCTTTGAATTTTTTACTCGTTTTTTGAGAAATGTCAAAAAAACCTCCGCCAGCCTATTTCCGGGTGGTCAAACTCAGTCAAACACTTATAAAAGCTGGAATTTCATCTCAGGTATGTTCAGACAACTCAAATCACCTCCCGTCTTGCTTCTGCAGTCAGATGACCAGAAACGAAGATCAAACAGGAGCTGACGGCACGGAAATCGAGGAATGCAATGAAAAATTGAAAATCACAAAAAATTTCTAAGGCACAAATTCCTAGGCGCCCCAGGAGGCCTGGAGCACCCATGTTTCCATGTCTTAGAATATTTTTCAATTTTTCTGGAAAATGACAGACTCCTCCGTTAGCCCGGTCAGATTCACTGCAAATCAGTTTGGCATGTTTTACGAGGCAGACAGAAGGTGCAATCAGTTCAATTTTCATCAGGCTTGCCTGTTTGCCAAATCACCAAACTCAGTTTTGTTCTGATAGGTAGAAATCGACAGCCAAATAGGGGTCAACAATGTTTCCTTGCAATCATTTTTCCGATCTTCATCCGGCGACAGGTTTCAGAGGGCAGTTTTGCAGTCATATGTCATCAGATTATCAATTTGAGGTTGGGGATGGAATCACGGTTGATAAATCTTCAAGTTACCATGATTCGTCAGCTTTTTCAGTCAACGGTGATAGTTTGCCATATTGTTGACGTCAGGGACATGCCATACTAGAGTCAGAACAAGTGCAAAAGTGTCAAAACGAACAAAAATTTGGCTAACACTTTTGCATCATCGCGTGTTTGATGACATCATCGAAGAAGATATTTTTCGTCATCTCACACATGAAACCATAGGCAGCTATAAAATAGGGATTCTACCTATTTGAAGATATTTACTTGGATTTGCGCTTTAAAAGATGTTTTCTTTATGGATAAGATTGAAGCTTTATTCTTTCACAAAGAACGCTGTTTTTTTTCCCTAAAGTTCTATAAAGACAAGCTTTGGCTTCTTTTATTTCATTATCTTTTGCAGGTTGCATCCAGGGGAAGATTTTTATTTTCTTTCAACGAAGATTCGAAGGCTCAAACGAAGTGTTTTTTCAGCGTTCTTCATGGTTGCATGGAGGCATGCTTTTTCACGGTCCTTTTTTCTAGGGGATCGTTTTTCAGAAACAGGACCGAAGCTTTTTCAATTTTCATCGAGATGGGTGCATCCAGAATTTCATCCTCTTTAAGATTGGGAAATTTGCTTTTTTCGAGAATCTGCTTTTTTGTTGCTTTTTCGAGAAATCCTCCGTTTTTTCAGAATCCGACAATCTGGGTTGCTTCAAAACGGAATTGCCTACAAAACCCATGTGCTAGCTATTTTGCTCAGAATCTACTTTTTAGAAGAAATCAGCAAGTAATTTTCAGCCTTTTGTCCAGATTTCTCCGACATAGGCGTGTTCACAGTCATTTTTCAAATCTTTCAGTATGCAGTACACTCCAGTTGAGATCAAGCCTAAAACGGCGTTGGTTCACGATTACCTCAGAACTTTCGAGAAAGACTTGCATAAAGTTCTTCCAGTGTTCAATTTACATCCTTTGGAAGATGCAAGAAACAATACTATCAGGAATCTGAATCACTCCGGGTTGCTTGCAGCAACATCCTTCCCCATCACAGTGCAAAGTATCGAATTCGTAATTGCTTGTATGACGCATTACAATTCAGTCACAAGAGAAATCCAATCAAGGGATAGACGTGTGCTCTGCAGCCTGAGGCCAAACGACATTGAGAAGTGTTTTTCAATACCAATCTGGAGGGAAAACTTGGTTGTTTCAATTGAAGAATGCAAGAGAGTGTGGAACAATGATAAAGAAAAGTACCGGAAAAAGATTGCTCAAAGGTGGTTGAAGGAAAAACAGAATGTCATGCCAAAGAACGTTGGACGTGGAGAGTTCAAGGAGGAATATGCAATAATGATTACTCTGCTAAGCCGGATCCCGAGTCAAGCAGATGCTAATAAATTCCAGCCTTGGATGTTTTACATCATGTCCCAGATTGTTGACGGAACAGAATTGGATGATTGGTCGGCACTCATCAGTGATAGTCTCCATCGGCAAATAACTGATTTTCAAAGGGCCCATGATTTCCACATGATGTCATACCTTGTATATTTGATGCCCTTTCAGGGTCAATTTAGAGGTTTGAATATTGTTAGAACTCTGGAATTCAGCATGTTTATCATCATTTCCCGCAATTAGAATTTTCTCAAGCTGAGCGACATTATAGGCGGTAAATGATGCATTCCTGATGCATGCAGTGCGAGATCTGGATAATGAGTTGCATATATGATTTTCAGTAGATGCCAGAATGGCAATGGCAGAATGGGCTGATTAGTTTATCCAGTTTCCCACTTTTTCCTACATCAGAGTATATGGCTTCTCAGAAGAGCCAACCATGTTGCCAAGATATCCGACGGATGAGGCAGTGTTCATGGAATTTCTAAGGCAAGCCTATGAAGTTCATACATTTCTACGTAGCAGACAAGCCGGCTTTCAATTTTCCAATTGGGATGGGAATTTACAGATGTAGATCTGGTGCAGATGCCAAAGTGATTGGAAGTGAAATGTCCAAGTATGGTCTTAAGTTTTTCGATAGGAGGTCTTCATACGATCCTCGTGGTGTTTTTGCATCACACTTTGGTCAAAATTGTGCGCATATGCATGTAGTTGAAGATTTCTGGGCTAATTGTGCCAATGAGTTTGAAGTGCGAGAACGCAATTACAGCAGGTTTACTCTTTGGCAATTGGCTGACATTTTGTCAGAAGATGTAGAAGGCTTGTTAGATGATGGTGGAGTTTTACTTCCCACATATTTCAGAGATCAGGTTGAGCAACAACCATTGCCATCAGTTAATTGGTCAACTAAAGAGAGCACCTCGTCGAGGAAAGAATGAGCTGAGTCATCAAAAACAGTTTGATATTCTTGAAAAGTAAGCAGAAAGAACCCATTCCGGTTGCAGAGCTGCCAATTGTTCAACCATCAGAACCTTCCACTTCCAAACTAAAACAGAGGGGTAAAGCTATGAGCGTCCTTCCAGAAGGAACAAAGATGGCTAAGTTGAAAAGGAAAAAGGTTGAGTCTCTAGTTCATATTCAGCAGGAACAACCAGCAGTTGCATTAGAAGTTCCCACTGAACCAGCACCGCATGAAGAAACATTGCCTTCTTTTCATGTTGCTCCACCTTCTTCACCTAGTTCTTCTCCCATTCACATTGATTCAGAGCCAAATTCGCCGGTTCGTAACTCTGATACACATATTGGTTCATTAGGAGTTGATGAAGTTAGAACAGAGTTTCCAAGAGAAGATGGCTCATCCTGGCTAGAAGACGTTCTGGGAAGAAAGAGGAAAAAGCCTTCATATCAGTTGAACTTGACAGAGTTTAATAGCGTCTACCAAGACACACCAAACAGGAAAATGAAGAGGCAAGTTCACATTGAAAAGAATGCGGATGGAGAAATGATCCTTGAAACTGCAACACCTCCAGAAGATAAGGATGTTGATGATATTGAGGTTGATGACTTCAAGGTTGTCAAGGCTAACCTTGGTAGGAGTACCCGGCATAGAGATGTAAATCTCTTTGAGGTTGCAGCGGATAATTTAAAGGAGAGGGTGTTAAAGGATGGAGAAGACAAAGCAGCCCTCAAGGCTGAAGTTAGGCAATTGCGGCAGTATATTTCCAACCTTTTTCATGACACATCACAGGTGTTAGGCAAAAATTATATTTGTTATGTTGTTGTATCGGCAAATATGTTGGTTAGTTGGTATCGGTGAGTAGTTACTCCCGACCGGTGTCGGCGACGGTTGGCAACCGTTAACCTATATATGTATCATCATTCCAATGTAGGGGCAGCATTGTAACATTGTAGTGTAATACTGATATATTCAATGAATGGGAACAATGCTTTATTCTGTGCAATTCTGGTATGAATCATACACTTTATAGTTATTGCTGTATATTTCTGTTTACTCCAAGTTTTGTCTAAAACATCATATTGCGGGTAAACAACAGGCTGATTTACTGCTTCCTCCAAATCTAGGATCACCGGCTGATCAGCAGTAGTTCAGTCAATTGGTCATCTATGGGAGGCACATGAAGGATTGGGTGGAAGAATTTGTGACTAAAGGAAGAGTTGTGCTTTCACAGTTATATCAATTAAAGTACAACCCTCATGATTTGCCTCAGGGCATCCAGGGGTTACAGCAGACTGGCTGAAAATAGACCGGTGTTTTTGATCATTATCTCCGACTTGAAGATAGCGCATAATTCTGTTGATTCAGCTAAAGATAAGAAGATCGTTTCTACTTGGAAAGCGCAATATCTTTTCACAGTAAAAACTTATGACAATGTAATCTCAGAGTTAGCAGAGTGGAAAGAAAAAGTGGTAAATGCTCTCAAGTCCATCAAATCTTTTGTCTCTCAGATCCCGTGTTCGTATGAAAAAGATGGTACCCTGTATGGTCTCAGGGAGGTGCAAGCAGAGTTCCAGACTCTCATCCGCAACAATTTTAATGTGATATCAGTGTTGACAAGATGGATCGTTTTGCCGCAATGACAGTGAAGTTTGACAAAGCTGTGGGTGAAGTTCATGAGTTCCTTCAGATGGTTGCCAATGGTGAAGAAATGTTAGAGAATCAGAGTATCATTCTAAAGAGTATCAGTGTTCTTGGCAAAGATGTGGTCACTCGCTTTTTAGAAGATATTTTTTCCCAGAATATCAATGGATGACATCACCAATAAAGCAAGAATGTAGATGAAGATGTGACTCAAAAGAAAGCAACTTTAACTCTAATGCTTTTTGTTTTAAAGCATTTGCTTTCATCTAAAGCTCATCCATTCTTTATTTAGAAAGAAATCACTTTGTATTAGTTGGAGTTTTCTTTGCTTTAAAGCAAATTGTTTTAAAGCGTTGGTTAGTTGTAATCTTTGTCTTAGAATAAAAATAAAGCTTGCGAGTTGGCAAGTTAGTTAGGGTTGTTCAATCAAAAAGATTTTAGGGTTCCCTACTCCTTTGATTTTAGTATAAATAAGGGCAGCCTTGCCCATTGTAAGGGAGCTACTTTTGTGATAACAAATTTGATGTGCCTATTCTAGCCTACAGATCTTGTTATTCCAAGTGTCTGTTCACTCTGTGTAATCTGTTTCCAGTGTTTGATTGCTTATTGTATGCTTGCCTTTTACTACAATATTGTTGTCCTAGAATTGTATCCACTTTATGATATTGTAATAGAAGTCTCATGCCTGCCTTTGCTTTGATTTTCTATCTCATTAATCATCAAGTTTGTCATCAGATGTGTGGCTTACGTAAATTTTATTTCAGCTTTCATCATTAAAGTACAATGGGTCTTGTGATGTGAATCGGGGAGAACTTTATTTAAGTTTTTGTGTTTAAACAAATCTTTCCTCATCCACTTTTGATTTCTGTGCTCTGTGTTTACTCAGACAATCAAAAGCGTCATTTAGCTTAAGCTTAGCTGTAGTTAGAAGTTTGTTAAAAGGAAAAACCTCTTCTATAGCGAAATAGAGTTTTATAACTTTGTGCTCGCAGCTGAGATTCAAAAAGAAGATAGGCGAATTTAATTTATTTATCTTTTCAGCAAACATCAACAAAAAGGGAACTCCCCCTCACAATAGGAGAGCAGTTTATTTGTGCATAGCTGTCCATTTCCAACTTGCATTCCAGAGGTGCGAATTGAAACGCCAACATTATTAAACATAATTAATGTTTAATTCATTACAAAAATTAATACCTTATGTCATACATTAATAATTTATGTCTAATACACCTCCTAGAGACTAAATTGGAGACAACTACACAATAGTATGGAAATTTTACAAATCTATCAGCCCGTGCTATTTAGTCATTATATTTACAATCAGCTTTTGAATGTCACAATAATGAAGGCAAATCTGCTCACCATCAACTAGTTGTTGGCTGCCGTGATGTTTGGTTTGAGCATGATTAACTAGGTTCTTCACCAATTTCAAAACACTCTGATTATCACAGTATAGTGCAGTCGATACAGACTGGATCCAGCTGCAAGTCATGGAATAGTCGATGCAACCAGATTGCCTCACAACCTATACTAATGAATGCTTTGTACTCTGCATCAATGGAAGACAAAGTGACTTTATGCTGCTTTCCTATGAAATAGCCCCTAAGTTCATCGCAAAAACATACCTAGTAGTGGATCTCCTCATGTCAACAAACTCAAGCCAATTAGAGCCTGTGGGGCCTGAGAGCCGAAACTCTGACGACAGTTGGTCCAAACTGTCGAAGTACAGGTGTACTTTTGTCATATCGAAGTATGTGTTTTGCTGCCTGTTGTTGGAACAATTGTGGTTGTAACATGAACCAAGAAATATAGCTGACAACAAAACACAGATCTGGTCGAATGGATGTGAGATAGAACAAATGCCCACCAACTATTGAATTCTAAATCATTGACCGGTGTAAAATCAGAATGAGCTACAAATTGAAGCCCAACCTCCAATGGTGTAGACGAAGGATTCAATTTGCCATCTTGAATTTCTAGAAAATGTTTTGGCATATTTGACTTGACACAAAGATCATATCATCAAGTTGCTAAACTTCTCCACCTAAGGAATAGTCTAGGAGCCCAAAATTTGTGATTTGAAAGGCTGAGCATTCGTGGAGCTTTGCTTAAGTCCATACAAGGAATTGACCAGCTTGCACAATAGATGTTCTTTGCCTGGCACCTAGAACACTTCCAGTTGTACCCTATAAACCTCCTCATCTAAATCCCCATTCACTAAAGCAGCCTTCACATCCATCTTATATACTTTACATCCAAATTGGGCTGCAAAAGGAGAGTACCTACTGGAAAGTGACCATTGTGATAGTAGGAGGTAAGTTCTTCTCATAGTTGATTCCTTCTCGTTGTGAATAGCCTTTGGCAACAAGGACATTTTACTGATCTAAAATGCCATCTACCTTGCATTTCACCTTATAAGTCTATTTGCATTCAAAGGGCTGCTTATCTAGAGGCAACGAGGCCAACACTTAGGTACATGGTTCTTCATCAAGGCATCACACTCAACATTCATGACCATTTCCCACTCTGGTGCCTTCTGCTCCCAACAAAAGGTAGTTGGCTCATACACTTAAAACAAGGCTAATGAAAGAGCAAAGTTCACATGCTCCTCATAACCAACAAGTTGCTTTCTCAACCTTCCGGGCTGTGCATTTAGCTGTGGAAGCTCATCTTCTTGCACATCTGGCAAAGTAGAGTAATTCCACTTAAGCTTTCCTCTGATGTTGAGGTTGAGGTCTCAAAGCTAAACCTCCCAAAGCATCACCTTGATCCAGGTTAGATAATTGGGACTGATCTGGGAAAGTACACACTTAATACCCATATCCAGAATAAGCATCCTGTCGTCGATGACTATCAGAATAGTCTATGTGACCAAATATAATAGACTGGGTAACAAAACAGCATTATAAAATATAGAGAATTGAAATGACCAGCTAGTTAAGAAAAGAAAAAATTTAAAACCACACATTAAATAATGCCCTATATGCATTTCACAAGTTCCACCTCAAGCTATAGAAACTGCACCCAGAAAAGTTATATGGATAAAGGATGCACATAATGCACTTTGATAAAATAGCAGAAAGAATATAAATAGATGCAGGTGGATCAGGGATGTAAGGGACAAACTGATGAATACAGCTTATGAAACTAAAATGGCTAGGGATCTGCTTACAGATCAAGGTGGTTTGTGTATAAGACATAATTCAAATATTCTGAGAAAGATATTGAGAGAATCATCCCTCCAAGGAATAAGCATCTAACAAAACTCATAGAAAGGAGCTAAAATTACTGTTAATAGAAACCCAAGTATAGCTTGAAGGGGATTATGTGTTTTTGTTGGCTCACTGACTGAAAGGAATTCCAGAGTAAAAACTCCAGATGTAAATGATCTAGATTATCTCCTCAACAAGACAATCTGGGAGCCGGAGAATATAATTAATCCATAGCAATACCAAAAGAATATCCCTGTTGCAGCCTTTAGTTTGACCATTTGAAATACTTGGAGACCTTCAGGCTTCAAGGAATTTCTGGTTTTCATAGCAGAATAACCAGATCAATCCTTAAAAACCTTAATAGGTGCAACAATATGTTATACTGCTCTACTAGGGAAAGCTGGAGATCTTGATTCATTCAAGATAGCATCTAGGTCTTCCTCAAAATGAAAATTTTGGGAATAAATTTTTCTTTATCAAAGGGGATTGAGTTACATTGGATTCTTCAATCCAAGCAAAATAATAGTCAAGGATAATCTTCCATTCATATATTGTGCATGGAAAATGAGTTCAACCAGGAGCAGCTACTCATTAGAAGAATAGCTATCATTTCAGGGATGCTTAAACATGCACATAAATGGCACATTTTAAACTCTGCATAATTGGAAAAGGATTAGATAGCCACACAAAGATAGAAGCTACTATTCATGATCAATTTAAAGCATAACAGAGCAGGCACACATAGCAAAGGGCATGTTGCAAAAGCAAAGACATTAAATATACGACAAATCTAAGCTTCATAGTTCTAACCATGTGCCATCCAGAAAATGGTGTTTCAACATCCAATAAAACCAACTTTTGAACCAGATAAGCACAACATTAAGGTTATCCTAAGCTGACAAAAAGAACTTCAGTAAAATGAATAACAATTGAATAAGTAGTGAAAAAATGAAAAACTAGATTAAACTAAATCATATTCTAAAAATAGAGAACATTGCAAACTTTGCCCTCAGCCAAGACATACATGTTTAAGCCCATCATGCAAATGATTGACCTCCTGAGATATGTGACACTTTAAAGAGAACACTGATTCTGTTTCCAAAGTTTCCTCTCCACTTTCAGCACATTGAACCCTATTTGACATAAACTCCAGCATTAGATTCTACTTATTTTAATATCTCGTAACAAACATACTGGCTAATACAAAATTGTTTAGATAAGACACCAAACATGTATGTAAAGTTTTAATTGAATCTCCCACATATAACTTCTAAATTATATTTTCAAAAAAAAAATCATTTTTGTGAGAAAAACTATGCAAATCTGCAAAATAAATTTCAATTTCTAATAGGAGAGATTCAGAAGGAAAGGAATTATGAGTTGCCTTTGATAAGGTAATCATCAACGCGGTATTAAAGGAGAAAGTTTGTTGTTAGCTCAAAGACATTTCAAATAAATTTAATTTTAATCTTTTTAAATTATAAGACCAACTATAACATTATCTCAAATGCCATATCCTGGCACCAAGAATCCCAATGCTTATGTTTCTAATACCAAGGACATGGACATTTTAGGCACCTTGTGGGAGGCATTTTCCATAGTTGGAAACAAACCCTTAAAAACAACAGTTAAAATAATAACATATGCTATTTGATGATAATTCTTCCACTTGATGCCTAGGAGTTCACAAGCTATTTTTTAGTTTTTTCACGAACACCCCTCTGAAGCACACCAGGAAACTCAAAAGATTTGAAGGAAACAAGGCAAGAAAAGAGAGATTGCAGGGGAGCTTTTGCCTATCCAAAAGCAGCTAAGATGTAATTTTTTTGCGAGTTTATATGCCACCTAAGCAATACTTTTAATAAGTAATTAATTATTGATATTAAACAATAAATCTACAGATTTCAGAGTTGGATGACAGTATATTTTAACTTAGTAATAAATGAGATTTGACAATGTCAGTCATATAGCTTTGACGATGATGTTTTGTTTTGAAGTTTATGATTTCACTACTGATATGTTCTATTCCAATCATCACAAGATTATATAAATGACAAATTAATTTCAGTCTTGTATATAATTATTTTTATCAATATCTAACATTTTACATGTCCTTGCGTGTGCTAGAGACACCATGCTAACAAGAAGCAGAAAGGGCAGCAGCAGTGGAGAGACACATCATGATCTGGTCACATCAACCAAGAGAATACACAAACCACAGACTAATTTAGTGTTTGCATTCTTTATGTCTGACTTGCCTATTTGTGCATTGTGTCTCCTTGATTTAAGTCATTTTACAACTCTTGATTTGACTCTACCTTGCCTTTGTTGTGATAATATGATTATTTGACTGGATTGGTATGTTGCTTGAAGGTAATGCATGCGTGCCTTATCACCTATTATATAACCACATTAAAATTATCGGCAGAGTTAACAACCTTGTTGCATATGACTTCTTAAGTTATCAAAGACTTCAAAGTATATCGATAAGTTGAAAAACTCACTGAAAGCAAAAACTCACCAAGCCCAAAAAAATCAACTCGCCAAAAACTCAGCAAAAAACTCGGAAAAACTCGGCAACTTAAAAAATTGTTTAAATTTCATTAAAAATGCATTTTTTTTTCAAAATTCAATGATAAGATGCATCCAATGAGTCAATAAATGAGAAACAAGCTGAGTCTAGTTGTATTTGATTGATTTCAAAGCAAATTGGGTACAAAATAGCATCCTCATGTGGAATGCGTTGATACTGATAGTCTAAGACAAAACAAAAATAGCAAATTGTTTTTGTAAAATTGAAAGCAAATACTAAATACATCTTCCTCTTCCCAAGTCTAGTGAAAACTAGGGGAGTGGTAGAACTAGAGGGTCTAGTCCTAGGAATCTATTGTGGCTCCTCCATCCTTGGCATGACAAACTGTGGCTCAACCTCCATCCTGGTAGTGGTACTGGTGCCAATGTCTCCTCCTCATCCTCCTCATCCTCAATGTCATCCAATGAGAATCCCAATCCACCAATTCCACCCCCCTCGTTCCATTGCCTATCTCTCCAAATCATAAATCTCATCCTCGGAAAACAATGAAGGCTGCTCATCCCGCCCTGTCCAAGGGCTCCGATGTATCCAATGACAAGATGTATCCAATGAGTCCATAAATGAGTACAAAAGTGTTTTCTATTAAATTTGATTGATTTGAATGCAAATTGAGTACAAAAGCGCATCCTCATGCGGAATCCTGATGGTTGATTCTAAGTCTGAAACCTTGGAACCCTGAATTTGGCTAAGTCTGAAACCCTGAAACCCTGAAAATTTGGTTAACTCTGAAATCTGATGGATCCTCCAAAATCTAGAATCTGCATGTTAAATCCCATGGATCCGGAACCTATCTCAAACATCCTGATAGTATATTTCAAAATATTTAAAGTATAGGAAATTCAATATCTCAACATATACTTAATATATTTTGAAATATACTAACCAAGCATGTTCCTAATTTTTTAAGAGACTGAAATGCCCAAATGCCCCTTTTGTCGAGTTTTTTTTACAAACTCGCCAAGTTTTTGGTAAAAACTCACCAAAAACTCGGCAAGTTTTTCACAAAAACTCGGCGAGTGAAACAGGGAGTTTTTGCATGAACTACTCGCCATCAAAAAAAATTCGGATCGATACTATCGCCTATTATATTACCACATTAAAATTATCGGTAGAGTTAACAACCTTGTTGCATATGACTTCTTAAGTTATCAAAGACTTCAAAGTATTCAAGTGCGTGCACACACACACACACATAGATATATAATATATAAAGACTTCAAAGTATCTATTTACTTTGAAGTCTTTGATAACTTGAGAAGTCATATGCAACACAGAGATATATAATATATAAAGACTTCAAACTTTAAAGTCTATAGATACTATCGCCTATTATATTACCACATTAAAATTATCGGCAGAGTTAAGAACCTTGTTGCATATGACTTCTCAAGTTATCAAAGACTTCAAAGTAAATAGATACTTTGAAGTCTTTATATATTATATATCTGTGTGTGTGTGTGTGCGCACACGTGTGTGTAGTCTTTATATATTATGTGTGTGTGTGCGCACACATCTGCATCTGCGTGCGTGCATTGTGTCTCCTTGATTTAAGTCATTTTACAACTCTTGATTTGACTCTGTGTGTGTGTAGTCTTTATATATTATATATCTGTGTGTGCGCGCGCACGCATCTGCGTCTGCGTGCGTGCATTGTGTCTCCTTGATTTAAGTCACTTTACAACTCTTGATTTGACTCTACGTGTGTGTGTAGTCTTCATATAATATATATCTGTGTGTGTGTGTGCACACGCACGCGTGTGCGTCTGCATGCGTACATTGTGTGTCCTTGATTTAAGTCATTTTACAACTCTTGATTGACTCGACCTTGCCTTTTTATTTGACTGGATTAGTATGTTGCTTGAAGGTAATGCATGTGTGCCTTATCACCTATTATATTACCACATTAATGATTAAAATTATCGGCAGAGTTAACAACCTTGTTGCATATGACTTCTTAAGATATCAAAGACTTCAAAGTATATATATGAGTATGTGTATATTTTACAAGGACTAGAATGAATTTAAATCCTATCTAATATCTTAAAATTCTAATATTCTAAAATCCTATCCTACACAGTAAAACCCTAAAAATATGAAAATTATTGTAAAAAAGAAGCTTCAGAGATCAACACCGTTTTTGGGGGCTTGGAGATAGCATTCAGCAGGGGAGTGGTGACAGGCTGACAGCCATGCCCAGGGTAGATTGGCCACACTCAACATCATTCCAATCTAACTCTTTTTAACTAATTTTCATACACCAGCTGTGAATGTCACGCAAGAGTAAGGAAGAATTAATTTGCATGAGGAAAATGGAAATGAAAGAAAGCTTCTTCTGTCTAGCTAAATCCAGTGCTATGACTGAAAAAAACATTGGATCTACTACAAAACTCCCCCAATGTAAACACTCTTGTAAGCTGAGACCTAGAGGCAACAAGGCGAAGGGGAGGATTGGTCTGAGACTAAGGGAAGTTGAGATAGGTTTGCTGTCTTCCAATCACAGAATTGTTCAGGGTGATTTTGGAAGGGGGAGAGGGAGAGGGATAAGCACGGAGATCATCATCGTGATCAATTTTAATAGGTCTACAGAAAGGCGAACCACTGCCAGGAACTTGGCAGGCCCTAAGATTAGGGTTATTGAACTGTTACATACTAGAGAATATTCTAAAGTAAATCTTCTAAGGTGTATTTTCCTTTCGGACTGTGTTGCTTTTGTTGTGTTGCACTGCCTTTATGGCTTTGGCTAGCAGCGTCAGGCTTCTTCTCAAACCAACATGCATCCCATTAACGGTGGGCTGCATTAACCACAAACCTGAGCATCTAATCTGTCTTGAGCTTCAGGAAGATTTCTGCACTAATTGCCCTTGGGCAGGGTACCATTAAATCTTTGAGAGAAGCATGGGTTGAGGTGTTGGTCGACCAAGCCATCAAGAAGATAAATGTCCAATCGTTCCATCTTGTACCAAGGTCACAAAAACCATTGTTAACAACTATAGGTGGTAGGGGTTTAAATTTAAAAGGAACCTGCTAGTAAATAGCAATTGGGACCATTACATAGCCTGTAGCATAACACAACAACCTTCTTTATTGAACAAACCTCTTATATTGTCTTTTAAGCTAGTAGGTATTTTTTGGCAGTGTGATTGTCAACAGGACAAGGAAGATCCCACTGGGAAAATAGGATGTTTTCCAGCCTGGCATACATCTTCCCTAGACACGATTGTTGAAAAAAGCCCTAGGACCTCTAGATAATAAGTAAAATTCCACCTTGGAAATCTTAACTCCTTGTGTGTTGTTGTGCCAAACCATGCAGAAGTTAGTAAATTGTTCTTGGATGGATCTGTGGGTTTGAAGATAGGAATCTAGGAGGAGTAACAGCCATGAATGCTACTAACCCCTGATGTAACATTTGTCTGCAACGTAGTTGGAATGGGTAGGTGGAGTAAGAGGTGAGGGGGTTGTGTGTCATGGAATGTGAAGGTGGTGAAGGCAGGAAAGAGTTGGATGGGGAGAGGATCATTAGGTGGGATGGGTGGGGAGGCAGCTAGGGGCACTGAAGGAGCGGGTGCTAGGGATAAGGAAAAAAATAAGGGGGGATAGACAAAGGAAAGCACAATTGAACGAAGGGTTGTAGTGGGGGATTGATATAGGGGTGGTTGATCCAGCTTCATAACGGCTCGAATGAACAACCATGATGGGCATACAAAGTCACAACAAAAGTGATGGAGGAAAATAAACAAGATGCAAGAAAATGTGACTTTTATTGAATCTGCAAAAATATTAAAAACATATGGGCCCTTATTCACAAGTTAAACCCAAGAAAGGAAACACCCAATCCTAAGTAAAGACACTCTGCAGTACAATGTAACCCCAATAAGAACCCACTCAACAACAATCATAGACTATGCATATCTATTCACATTCAAACTTAATAGACACAAGTTGCGACATTTGATAAGCAACTGATCACCAAGGAAGAAATTCGCCATGTGTCCATGAACTAAAGATAATTAACATTCCAAGAAGAGAAGAATTGAACTTCAAGAATGTCTCTTCATTTTCCAAGCAACTGACCACATGCAAGTAATATGCATGAGAATCCAAATCAACCACAACGGATGAGCTATCAAGTGTATAAGTTATTTGTAATGTCCTCATTTTGGGAATGGTCACCATTAGAGAAGACTTGGGCTTATCACTTCACTCCGAGACTCTTGGAGGTTTGTTTTCCATAGAGCGAGTCATTTATCTTGTCGGGAGATCATATTGTGTTGTATGGACGTCACGCCGACATGGGAGAATGTTTTCTTATGAGTGCCTTGCTTCACCTTCATTCATGTTCACCGTGTAAACACCATGGAGGTCATTATCTTGGGCGACTTGTGATGGAAGATCAATCATTCACTAGCACCTCTCCTTGGCACCTACCTAATAGAGGGAATAAAATATATTATCCTTTGTAATTATGTGGGCACTAGAAGAGGAGATAAAATAACGATAAATTATATCTTTAATTTAATTTATCTTGGCGCCCTTGTAAAAGAAAGGAGGTCGGCCCTCTTGGAGGAAAATCATGTTTCAAATATAATATTACAAGGTCTAGGTCGGCCCTAGGGAATTGGGTGCCTAGGTCGGCCTCTGTGAGGGAAATTCAATAAAAAACTATGGGAAAAGTGCCTAGGTCGGCCAGCATACATTGAGGATGAATTCCATGTATAAATACAAGTTGGATTTGTGGCATTTCATTGTCATTCAACCATCATTCATTCGTGTATCTCTTGGAGCAAGACTTAGAGACGAAAACCTTGAGTCTTTGGGAGAAGTTGGACGACAACCTAGCTTCTTCATGAGAAGAATTCCATGACGGGAGTTCACTTGCACTTCATAGATTTTGGAGCAAACTTGCAGATCTAATTTGTAGATCAGTTTCAGGCACTTCTTTGGCAGGATATTGAGCATCTTTTGTGGAGAAGTTGGCCCTAGTCTTGGAGCGCCCTTCATTGAAGGAGAGTGCCTATTTTTGGTGATTGCTTTTGAGTTTATTTGCAGATTTAGGGTTTCAGCAGAGCAGGGTTTATGGCAGTGGCAGAGCATACCTGAGTGTAATCATTTGAGAAGGTATTCTTAAGTGCTTTGAGTCTAGAAGACCTAGGGTTTATGCCCTCATTTGGAACAGCAGCATTAGAACCTTTCTCCTATCATTTTGTAAGGTCTAACTGCTTTGTAATTGACATTATATATTCAGACTTATAGCAGCAGATATCTGATTTGCTTTCAGTCCATTATAGTTGCTAATTGAAATGGTTTTCCTTGCATAATTCATTGTGGATTACAAATATATATTGTTGGGAAGTGTATTGATGCTTTTTGCAATGTATTGAACATGTTTTTGAGCTGAGATAAGTGTATGTTTAGGTCTGATATAAAAATCAGAGCTTCATAAAATTAGGGTTTGAGCAGCAAAAAACAGAATTGTTGCAAATATCCCATTTGGGATATTACATTATTCTCGGAGAATTATAGAATTGGACGTCATGCAATTCAAAGAATCTGGTGTCAAGAAATCACATGTGTGGACAAGAACATGGCACAAAAGCAGCACAATCAATAGAAGTTAACTCAAAAGATTATATGCCATCCCATATAATTCCAATCATGTGCATGTTAACACCACAGATAGCAAAGGTTGCACAAAGGCTTGTGCAGTAGCACACAAGATGCACAGGGAACAAGTGTAAGCCAAGACTTGCACAGAACTCATCCAACAGGCTACACTCAAGAACCACTACAATAGATGTACAAAACACTAGGCTGCAGCCATAATGAGTGCAAGCTACACTAGGTTGGCCATGAACCAAAGGTGCAAAGGCACACAAGGTGGCACAAGTCCAACACCTATTTAGAACAAACACAAAACAACATAGAAGCAAAAGCGCATAACAAGACAAGAAGGGACACACAAGAAAATAAAGGTGCACAAACAACACAAAGAATTTGGTTGATGTAAGATTGCTCAATCCCTAGGCAAATAGGAAAGAATGAAAATGGGACTAGGAAACATGCTACTAGACGGGTAGAGCAAGGAATATAGATAACGTACAAAAGAACTTGACATATGGTGCTAGGATCGATATTCATGTTACTCACGATAACCTTAATTATAAGCATGGTGCTCTACCATGGTTTCTATTTCCAATAACACAAAGTGTTTAACTTTAATGAAAAGAAAATCCATATTGACCCAAGTGGACACCATTTTGTTCCTTAGCTAAGTCGAGAGTAGTGTTAGCCAAGCTATCTGCCACCCTATTATATTTGTGTGCTGGGTATATGCTAGAAGCACACTACAAAGAATTTACTTGGAAGCACACCATAGAACCTTGTTGAGAAATAGGTGAGAGTCGAGACCACCTTGTTGACAAATAGGTGAGACTCCTAGTAGGAGGAGTTGTGAGGTCTGAAGGTCTATGCTTAATTGCGACAGCCTCCACATAATTATTTGCATTGGTTCCCATATGTGGATAGTAGGTAAGGAGAATTTTACCCTTCCAATCCCAAATAATGCTTCAAATTCAAATTTTCTCAGATTACATCTTCAAGCACCATAAAATTTGAGTCGAAAAAACTCAACAAGACGGATCTACCAACAAAGACTCCGTGGGAGTTATCTAGTTTATTGCATATTTGAAGAGAATATTCCACTCCTTGGCCCAAACAAGGTCCTCCATGCTTGGATCAGCTTGAGTATGAGGGGAAGGATGGGAATGTTAGATTGTATTTTGTTTGAACTGAATGTGTGCTTGGTCTGATTATGAAAGTCGAGGCCATAAGGGTCCAAATTTCGACTGCAAACTCACATTGAAAAAAAAGGTGACTTGCTGATCTGGGCCTTTTTCGCAGTTGGGGCACTTCCATGGGCCTTGGAATACGGGGCACATACACACATATACATATATCCCAAACTTAAACTAGCAACATAGGTGTTCATGAGATTCTACATTCTCTTCGAACACAATGTTGCTTCGGAGCTACAATTAGAGAGCACATCTCAAAAGCTTTTGACAGGTGTAACTGGGGCATAATTTAGAAAACCATGCAAATGTTGGGGTTCAATGGAAAAGTCATAGAATGAATCAATGTTGTGTTACCATAGCCTTTTTAGTAATCAAGGTAAATTCCAAACTAGGATTGCTCTTCCATTCTTCAAAAGGAATTAGACAGGGAGACCCACTTAGCCCATACCTATTCATTATAATGAGTAATGGTCTATTTCCTCTCCTAAATGAGGGATAGGAAAAGAAGAAAAAATTTATGATCTTCCGGCTGCTAACAGGGGAAACAATATTCAAATTTCCACTTTGCACATGATGCTGCTGCTTTGTTTTGATGATTATTGAGATAGATATGAACATTAAAAAAAATCTTGATATATAACCATTTTTTCAGCCTCCTGCTCAACAACCACCAACTTGCCTTCAAACTTGGCCGCCTTTTCCTGTGCCTGGGTAAGCTGACCTTGTTGGTTTAAACTTTAACTGTTCCTAAAAACAAGCTCGTTGGTCATTGAGCTCCCTCTTCAATGCAGCAATATCCCAAATAACAGTCTCTGATAAACTCCGCCATGCCACATTGCTGACACATAGAAGACTACAGTAACAGATACTGGTAGCGAAATGTGTGCTCAATGATGCCAAAAGAGTGCAACATCTTCTGCACAAGAGAGGTGATGGTATGGACAAGGGGAAGGAGCAGCCAATGCCCATGAAACTTTGGAGTGTCCTGCTGTAGACATCCTTAGTTGATAGGTCTGGGTGAATTCCAGGTGGCAGTCTTCTTGCACAAAATTCTATGAGCATGAAGCCTCATCCATAATCCATAATCTACTGGATTTGAGATGGACCACCACAATATCCAAATGTCCCATCACATTAGAAATGCTTGTGTGTCTAGACCATAGGTCCCATAACAAGCGAAAATTGAGAAGCCTCATATGGATTGGCAGGGTTTCAGCTTAAGAGAAACAAGGTAACTTTGTCTTCTCTAAGAGCCTATGAATGAACAAGTACAATATTAGGGCCCAACTCTATAGGATCTCCCCTAAAGCCATATGATCATCCACTAGCTCATATGTTGGAGACTTGACACAAACTGCAAAAGGTCCAATGAACAAACAGCTCATAGGTGCCCAAAGTTACACAATGAAAGCATAAGAAGAAAGGAGAGCAGTGAAGAATCAAGAAAACATGCTCAGTATACTTTTTCGTAACAAATGTACATTATATGGGCCACTCCAAAATTGACGGAAACCAACAACCTACACTACACAGTCCAATGAGAACAATCAACTTACTTGCAAAGACAATTTGTGGTGCAATCTAACCTCTTTTACAAGCCCAATTATGCCGAAGAATTACTCTATTCTCACCCTAAGCTACAACTCTAACCATTTGTTTGCTTCTCTTCTTTGGCCATTAAAACTGATTGTTGGTGACTCTTTGTAATGTCCCCTTCCCAGGCTAGCACAACACATCAGATTAGTCTACTACATAGGTTCTCGTAGGCTAACAAGGGGTGGTTAGGAGACCCACGGAGTTTTGGTTCATCGAGGCTCAGTCAACTTCCGTGGAGGAATGAGTTGGACTTCTTTTGGTGGCTTGTATTATCTAGCACTTTCTGGAGCAAGTTTGGGCCATTTGGCCAAACTTACTATTTTTAGCAGGGGCTCACGAGACTCAGAGCAAGTCGGTGCAACGGTCTTCAAATTAGTCATTGTTCCATTGGTCAGCTCAATGGTACTATGGAACTCACCTGCAGAGACTGTTTGAATTATTATTTATTAATCGATACATTTAAGTTAAATCAAAGATATAGCTTAATGTATCTTTTAATAAAGTGACTTTATTATTTGAAGACTTAATGAATATTAAAGTGAATAAAGTCATGTTTATGTGTGGGCACCCAAGGCTTAGGAAAAAGAAACTTTAAAATATTAAAATATACTCACAAAAGTGGCATTTGAGGTAAAGGAGAAATAAAAGAAAAAGTGAAGTTCATTCTTCATTCACCATTGCATATTATTATTGAATGAGCTTTGTTCTTTGGTTGTGCCAAGGGTTTGAACCAGCAACCTGTGAAGATAAAATCCTTCATTGGTTTGAGCACCTGCGAGATTGAAAGACATCTCTAGGGTGTTTGAAGTGATCTCATTTCATAGGTTACATTTGTGCTTCAATGGCGGACTGTAGACTTGTCGCGGACTGATCTTCATTGACATATCTCAAAGTTTCAAATATCGATTATTACTATTGTTATTATTATATCTTAATTTTATGAATTATTTTATAATATACATGTTCTTAAATATATATAATAATATTATTATTTATTATATATTATATATTATAATATATTTATATATTATTATACTATATTATAATAATGAAAATATTATATTATATTATAATAATATTAATAATAATATAAGAAATATATTATAATATAATATTATATTATTATATTAATAATAATATATAATAGCAGCATGTCTATTATTATTATTATAATATTAAGACAATATTTATATCTAATATTATAATTTATTATTATTATTATTATTATAATATATATAGTACGCATACCGGGGGAAAAGAAATTGCAACCAATCCCATCCCAAATCAATAATATGGTCCATAAATTCAGTAATATGGATGTTTTTAAAGCATATTTTAAAAAAAAAATGTATTTTTGATGTTCGATAACTTTGCCGAGTTTTTGTCGAGTCCCGAGATTTTAAAATTTTTGGGACTGCCAAGTAATTGCCGAGTCCGAGTTTTTCAACTATGGATATTACACTCTTGGTCTTCCAACCATGCGCAAATAATGAAAGGGCCGATCTTGCAACGCCACTTATCTGTAACTGAAGCTTAAAGAAACATAAGGCTTCAGCTTCTAGCCAACCGTACGCTTCATTCTCTCTACATCTGACTGTATGCTTTTCTCTCTCTCCAATCATATGCTTCATTCTCTCTACATCTGATTGTATGCTTCTCTCTCTCTCTCCAATCATATGCTTCATTCACTCTCTACATCTAAGTTTTTAAGTATTGTACGGCCTGCATGTTGGGAGGGTACGGCCTGATATTGGGTCAAAATACCTCAGCAAAAACCTTCCAAAAACAGAATAAATCCTTGTTGTAGACTCACAGATGCATCACCATTATTGTAGTGTCAAAAAACTGATTTATTCAAGATTAAAGCCTCTGCGACAAGTTCACTAACTAAAAATGAAGCACAGTATGATCTCTAAAATAAGACCACTCGAAAACACCCTAGAGATCTCTCAACCCCGCAGGTGCTCAACATGGTCAAAAAGGGCCTCTACCTTCCTTCCCTTGAGCTGAAGCTTCACATGAAACAACTTGGTCATCTCGTGTTCTTGGGCATCATTATTACCCATGCGTGCACCTTTCCTCATAGTAGAACATAAATGGTGATCAACATCAAAGGTGCACCGAATTTCCTTCACTTTCTTGCTACAACTAAAACTCTTATTCTTATTTTACTTCTTGAAAGAGTGCAGCTCTAGACGTGGCTTCCAACAACAAGACTCCTCATTATGTCCTTTGTCACAACGTTTGCAAAACCACTTCTCTTTGGTGTCTTTATCCACGGTCTTTGCAATGGTGTTTGACATTTTTCTTATCTTTCCACTTGCCTTTCCCTTTGCTGGAGTCTCCACCTTGCTGCTTATCCTTCTTCCCTTCCTACTTTTGTTTGAAAGACGAGCTCTTCTTGTCTTCTTCAATGTAGTGGGCTTGTGCAAAAGCCTCATCTATGTTTTGAAGTTTTGCCATTAAAACAACTCTTCTCAAATTACCAGCAGTCCACCCACATATTTCATCAGCGCTTCTCTATCAATTACATCTTTGCCACATTGAACCACCTTCTTATAGAACTCTACGGTGTATTATTGCACACATTGGACCTCTCCTCTTAGTAGCATATGAGATAGCATTGCTTCAACAAATCTCTAAACTCCTCCCATTTGGAGATTGGTAGAAGACGTGAAACTACTCTCATTTGCAAAGAGGCAACAAGAGCTTCATACGATGTAAGTGTGTCATGTCCCCATTTCCGGAGTGATCACCTATGGAGTAGTCCGTTAGCCTATTCACCATTCCCATAGGCTAACTGGTGCAGGGACACCCCTTCAACAAGATAAATATGCACAAGAGGGAGAAGAATAAGGCTTTAATATGTGTTAGACATTTCATGTTATCATGTAGCATTTGCATGTCATTATCAAATGTAGCATTATGTGGACATTTCATGTTTGTAAACATCAAATTTGACATTTTAGACATATTGGGTTATGTGGAGGATTAAACCAAGGTGTCCTATCATTAGGTGTTTTGCTATCTTATGCAAAACAGGTGTCGTGGGATTAGTTAGGGTTTATGACTATAATCTTGGTTTAATCAAAATCCCAAAAAACAGAGAAAAGGTAGAGTCGGTAACAAAATAGGGAAGGTGGTCGACAAATGTAGTTTTTTTTTTTTATCTTCTGAAATTCTGGAATGAAGAAAGGGATAGAAATTCTGCCAATTGTGCTTCACAAATTCTGAATTCTGTGTGAACTCTTTGTATATCGAATTGCTCTGTAAATTATCTGTATAGCATTGTTTTGAATTCAACTTAGTTTTTCTGTTGCCGAGATGCATGGCTAAATCCATTCCACTGGTGGATTTCTGTGAAATCAGTGGAATGGATTGTGTACATTAATTTTCTGTTTGTTTTCCTTTTATTCATGGGCATGGCAGAATAGAAATTGTGGAATCCGTTGTAGAGGAAGTTATTCGGCGGGAAATTCAAATATTCATTTTTATGTATATCCGTCAATTGTATGTTGGGAACAGTCTGTGAATATATCGTATTTGCATGCGAGCATCATCCTGTGTATATGCATCATAGTGGTATAAAAAGAATGGTATGTACAAAAGTCTTTTTGGGTCAAGTTGTGTTATTCGCTGAATATACAATTCCTGTATATATCGCAAATGTATGAAGGTACATTTCCTGTGTATATCGCTGTCGCATCTGAGTATCACCCTATGTATATCCTACGATGAAATGTATGTGTAAGAGTCCATTCGGGTTAAGCTTATGATTGTTAGTCGAATATACAAACAGTGTGTCTATCGCTAATGTACTTGAGCATATTCCGTGTGTATCCTGCACTTGTATGTAAAGGTCTGTCGCCTGTGTATATCACCAAAGTATATCGGGCAGACAATTCCTGTGTATGTCGAAATGGTCTGAGGAGATACATTTCCTATGTATACGTCTAATGTATGTCACAGACAGGTTTGTGAGTATATCGCTATTGTATGTGAGTGCCCGTTGTGTGTATACTGCAATCGCATATCGTGATTGTATTTGGTGAAGATACAATGAAACATACATTTCAAAAGATGCAAAAGGTGACCTGTCGAAGTGGTGAACAAAATGTATGTGGGAAAGACATTTGTTCTGCGCTTACAAGAGGTGACTGGCAATATTAGGTAAGAACACTGAAAACCACCGGGGAAGCAGGTAAAGAAATGTATATACCTATGTTGCACGGAGACCCGTCTCCGACCCCCTGGTACTCGTCTCGGAGACTGGTACTCGTCTCCCCGCCTCGGAGACTTCTTGGGTACGTCTCCCTGCAAAGGGAGACTTCTGGTTGAGTCTCCCACACGTCTCCAAGTACCCTGCGTCAATAAAAAGGCGTCTCCATTTTTTTTTTCCTCTACCTTTCATTTTTTCCACTATTTTCTCACAAACTCAGTGGATTCTTACTCCTACAGACATCAAACCTCAATACTAGTGTCTACAGTAATATATATACATTAAGCTATATTAAATTGTTACAAGTAAGCTATAAGCCTATAAGTAATATATATACAGTAAGCTATATTAAATTGTTACAAGTAAGCTATAAACTTAAACTTTACCAGTTCTCTTGTTTTAAAAGTTCAATGTCATTATATTTTCAATTTTAATGTTAGCATATAATAAATTAATAAAATTATTAAATTATATTTAAAAAAAAATGGTGTCTCCAAGTACCCCCGTCTCCTATTTTTCAAAAACAGACGTACCGGTACCGATACTAGTCTCCCGTACCAGTACCAGTACCAGTCTCGGTGCAACCTTGGTATATACAAGCCAAGTCATCGGTGTGAGAGGGACCGATCAGGTAAGGTTTCAGGAGTCCCAACGAAGGCAGGGTGATGCCGATAGAAAGCATATCGGTGGGAGAAGAAGCTTCGGAATAACTTTTGAATAGGAGGCCGATGGTATAATGTTTGGCCGACAAGGAAAGAGTGCAAGAGTTTCGGTGAGACATTTGAGATCTCTTGCTGATATTGACAGAATTAACATTGTGTGTTTCCGCTGTGTGTCGCTCTGCATCACTAACTCTAGTGGTAAGGGGGTGATTTGTGGTTGAGCTAGGTCCTTGAAGGCTTGGAGAGCGAAAAGTTGGCTCAACACTCTATTTTATTTGTATTTTTGGCTAATGGCATTTTATATTATTTTTATAAAGCCAAAAATAACATTGTTTTCAAGCCAAGGCATAAACGAAAGGATGGGAAAACGAGAAGTTGAAAAAGGTAAATAAAATTGTAATATTTAATTATATTTTATTTATTTATTTTTCCCAAAGGGAAATCAACGCCAAGGAGAAAAAAAGAAAAATAATAAAATATTATTATTTTTCCTTCTAGGCGCCGCCGCTCAAGGAGGAGGAAAAAATTATAATTTTTTTTTTTGTTGGAGTTGGTTATTTTGTCGGCTATGGATTTCAAACATCATAAAATAATGATTTGTTTGGGCGTCCAAGGGAAAAAGTATATAAGGAGGTCATTGGAATGATTTTTGACATCTTTGATCAATTGGTAAATCGCATATTGAGTATTTGCTCTTGGCTGAAAGTGATTTTCAGTTTGTTCAAGGTGGTGATCCCTTGAATTATAGTGGCTTGGACGTAAACCCAATCCACCATGGGAGATGGATTCATGTGGAGTTCATCATTGTGCTTAACCAGAGGGTTTTAATGGAGGAATTGCTTCAATCAGCTAGGGTTTGACAGAGATATTTGCATTCAACTAGGATTGAAGGTTGATAATCAGATTTGGTATTCATTTTGGCTTGTTTTCATCAATAAATTGCTTGAGGGTTTCTACTTGGATCGCTTGGCAAAGGAGGGTATTTTTAGTGATTTCCACCATTCATGCATGGTCTGAAATTTGTAATAGCAGTCTGAAATTTGATATCCACTACAGATATGAGAAGTTTTTGGCAAGTACATTGAGGTTTCATGATCTATTTTGCATCCAAACCCTAATCACTCCTCTTTGGTGCATGGCTGCTTGGATTTGGAGTGTTTATTTGGCATTTGGCACTAGGGTTTCATGATCAGCAGCAGATACAGGTTTATAACAGCAATCAGACATTGGTTTTGGCTCCTATTCTTCATCATCCATCATCTCTAGCAAGGCGTCAACCATTGGGCGTTATCATTTTTGCATTGTACTAGGGTTTGATCACTATTTGAGGCATTTTTGTACATCATTGGAGGTCTGATTTGAAAATCAGTCATGGCTGTTATGTAATCAGCAACCACTTATGTATTTGATTCATGCCATTTCATGATCCAGGTATGTGAATAAAGAAGCCAATTTCATATCTTCAATTTGAAATTGCATTTCCAGCTGTTCTATCTATTTAATGGTTATCTTTTGTTGTCATATGAATGTTATATTTGAACCTTTCCATCTTCATATCATAAACTACATGCATGTGAAAACAAATCTTTAAAAGCATAAGTAAATCAACAGGAAAACAAATCAGAAAATTCAGGACAGCGAAGGGAAAATTTGGGTTAGATAAAACAGGGATCTTACAAAGTGCATGACTGGAGAGCTTCAAACAAGCAAAAGAGATTGGCTGCTGTGTATTCAACTTAAGCAAGCTAAAATAGACCTCCATTTGTGCTATCCAATGGTCTAGTTTCTCTGCATTGACCTCTGCATCAAAAGGATCAATATCTATCTTCGCCTCGTCCTTGAAAGGAGCATTGCTTCCACTTGTAGACAACCCCCCACATTCATATTCAGTCTTCTTGGGCTGCTCTTCATCTGCTTGCTCTCTTTCAATATCGAACTTCTGAGTAAAGGCATGTAGAAGAACACTTTCAAACATGTCAATCTTGCCCAAAGACCTGGAAACGCATGTAGCATCCTCTTCCAACTTTCAAAATCTCTCCTCTCCATCATCAACATCTCTCTCTCCCTCTTTGGCCATTCTTCTTTGTGCTCTTACCCACTCTCTAGTACCAATCTCAGGCTCAAATGCACTTAGTTCAACACTTGCACTCAGTCTAGTGACATGCATGACTTTGGAATTTCACCAATAAAATAAATACCAGCTGATATCACGTAACTCAGACCTACTTTGATACCAACTTGACCCGTAAACAAGGAGGATAGTCCACAAACAGTTCGCCATCTATGGATTCTCTACTGAAAGCTCTTCAAAACACCTCATTTATCTTGTAGGTGCAAGAAACTAATACTAACAATCTTGTAACATCATTTGCAGTATACTAACATCACAAAAACATGAAAACAGTGAAGGACATATAATGAAACACAAACACATAAACTAAGAACATTGATGTTAGCCTAGACAAACCCTAAAAGAAGGAAAAACTCCAATAAGAGTGAGCAAGATGCTCCTCAAGCCACTATGATTCAATCCAGTACATTGTAATAAGTAGAATACTCATCTACACGAGCCATCAACATGTTCACCTGGCCTGCCAACCCTACAATGGTGTTATCTACCTCCAAACCCTTACTCCACACTGCTACACCCTACAAATTGAACTCACAAGAGTACAAGAGCCGAGAAACTTTGCACGTGTACAAACGTATATTACAAACTTCCCATGAATGTGGTGGCACTCAAACACACTTGCCAATGCTTGGAAGCTGAAATGAATCAACAAAACCCTTCACATTCCATGCCCTATGTAGTATGTGACAAATTCACCATTTCTTAAGGCATTTGCGATTTTGCCACCTTCACCAAGGGGCATTTGTGTTTTCACTGCAATCGTGAGGTTTTCGCCGCTTTTGTAGAGCAGCAAAAATGCCAAAATCAGAAAACTGTCTTGTTTTAATGCCTACACACCTACCCTCTATCTTCCCCAAGATGCCTTGAATCATCTGAATTCCACAATTGACCTGTATACAAGCTCCTTAACCTCTGAAACTGACAAAAATCCTTCTCCATGTGAAGGCAGGTCTTGAATCACTTCTCTCTGATTGATGTTGTGTACAACTGCTACTGGATCATGAACTTGACCCACTTTCAAGGATCAACAGTGCATGTCGTACATCAAGCCCTAACAATATGACAATGTCTAGAAGTGACTATATGGCAATAAACAATAGATTAAACAAATTAAGCACCATATATTGCATGTGATTGTATGGCAAAGGCGACCACAAAAGTGTATATAAGGGATGTTTTAGGTATCTACACAAAAGTGGTAGCTATGAAAAGTTATTGTACTGCAACAACACTACACAATGTAGGTCATACATTAGACCCTAACTATATGATAGTGTTTAAAAGTGACTATGTGCCGGCAGAGGATTGATTGAAATATGTGGCAATGTGTTAAGCATTGTGCTTTTCTATATCTTGAAAAATCTATTCTACTACCTATGGTGGCAACAAGGTATTGTACAGTCAAAAGTGAAGCCTAAAATTCAAGTGGATCATGTGCAACCACCAACCATACAAATGTCATTCCTAAAACTTCTTTGATAGCCTGCCATACAGTCTCAATAGCAACACGTTGGCTTTCTCGCTGACCACACGATGGTTGCTTCTGCAATTTCATGTCGTAATTTGGCTTGGCAGATGGTAGCTTCACCAATAGGGAGAAGCTCCTTGTATTTCATGTCCTCAACACTAGCAAATTTATGCACATGCTTCTCATCTAGCTTGCCATTGCCCACTTTCTACTCTATACACTCTAGAGGGTAAGTCGGATGTGCTGATGATGCTGCTGCAGAGATTGGTGTCACAAGTCTTTCAAGGTCATCTCACTTCAGCCCTTCACCTTCTTCCATTTCCATGATCTTGACAAAGTTATAACCAGGTTGGAACACCTCATAGTCTTCTATTTGCCAACGAAAAGGGCTCCTAAAGGAATTGGTTTCATCCCTAGAGAAAAATTGTAACTCCAAGACCCCTTCATAATTCGGCTTTAAAGTACTTTGATTTCCTCCTACCAACCATTGTTCTTTATAGTTTGAATTTCATGAATCTTCTGATGGGCCTACATCTACACCCACTCCCTAGTTCTTCAAATCTATTATGTACTTCCACCCTTTATTATAAATCAAAAACAAATTCTTTTTCCAATAATGGTCGGCTTTGGCTGCTATCAACTAGCCCCAACCCAGTGCATCATAGGCCTTCTTTTCCAAAGAGATGACTACAAAATTGAAAATAAAGGGTTGCTGCCAATAATCACCTTTTGAGCCATAAGAACTTCTAACACCTTTATACCGTATTGATATGTTCCCACTAATTGGAAGGTTGATAGCCAAAATATTGGACTTCCCAAGACTCTTCCAAGTCTCCTCGTGAAGCACATTCATGCCATAACCACCATCGACAATGGTATTTGTCAATTTACTCCCTAGCATCGCCATATGCATGACTATAGGTCATCAAGCTAAGTTCATCATTAGGAGCATAAAGTCAATCACTTGATCACCTAACATAGGAGGTTCCACCATAGCCTCTCTATTTTCCTCCGGATCCTCACCTGTCTTAACATTGTCCCATCTAACACTAGTTGTTTGTGTATACTCCATGCCTATGTGAATATTTTGTACATTAACACTTATACCATCCTATTTTGGAATACTATGTAGTAAATCTATTACCTTCACAAGTACATTAATTTGCAAGAATTGTCTTGTAATAGCCTTATTGAAGCTAAGCTTTATTGTTGCTACACTTGCATGTGATTGTCACCTCTATTCAACTATTTATCTCTCAACTCCTACTCTCACTTCAACTAATCTTTGTTTCTTTGTAAGTGGATCAAAATAATCAGCTTTCTTTGCTTGCACTCTACAATTGCCATTACCTTGTTCGCAACTACATCAATCATATTGATGTTGGCTTCTTTTGGATAATTATCATCACTATGGTCTTCAAGTCCACACCATTGATAAAGTAGTCTAGCATTAGTTTGATTGGTAGGGCAATCTCTTCCAAAAAGACCCTGCTTATTACACTTCCAACATTGTACAGTTGATTGATCTTGGTCATTGTATTGAATCTGAATTCCACTTCCACCCATGTTTTGGGGTCTATTATATCTTTGGTTTTGATATTGACCAATGACGCACTTGTAGACACTCCAGGAGATGCACCCTTATTCTTTTGTGGCTTCATCAAGGTCATAGGTGACATTAATGCCTCTCCTTGAGCAGAGTACTTGGGTAGCCTTATTCACTAAATTTTTGCAGTAATGTTTGACTGTATGACCCTAATCTTGGCAAATCTCACAAAACATGACCTATTTTATAATCTATGCACCAAATGTCCTTTCCTTCCTCTTTTGTGTGCTCCTTCAACTCTTTCATCATCCAAAACATGTCTTCCTAAGAGCTTGAACAATTCCTACTTTGTTATCAATTGAATCATAGCCATCACCCTCATTCCATTTCAAGCACGAGGATGTCTTGTTCTCACTTTCAATATCCATTGTGCAATTATTTGCATCCTCATAAGATTAAGGTGGAGCTACCTTCATCTTCCACCATGACAATGATATCAACCCTTCAATGAACCACTGCTTCTTTAGGTCATCAATTGGTCCCCTAGTTACAAGACTCGGCAGTTACTCACCAAAATCCCAAGGCGAGTACGGCTAAAAGGGTCCAAAAGACTTACCAAGCTCCTGGCATGTGTGGTCAAATTCGCAGTACTCGCAAAGTCCCAAGCCTCAAACCAGGGCATTAGAACAAAGATGGAAAAATTGAAAAAAAAAACAACAAAAAATAATTAAAAAATTAAAACCTAAAACCTTAAAAAGGACCTACATCACTTATAAACGCCATTCATTTCGTTTGCAGAAAACAAGAGCATTTGAAGCTAAAATACAACCTATTGAAGCAAAAGCAAATAAACATATTTGCAACAAGTGTTGATTAAATTGAACTTGAGCAGATTTGTAGTAGGCCTTGGTGCATCTAAAGGAGCCTATGGTGCATTTCAAAGAGCCCACCATGAATTTGGAGCTAATTTGAAGAGTTTTTTTTTTAATTTGAATCTTTTATTTTGTTTTCTTTTTTCAATTGGTATGTCTTCTACATTTGTTTGTTATTTTCCATTTTAGATCTATGGAACAAGGAACAAAAGAGGGAAAAATGAAGAGAGCTTATTCACTCCATTTTTCCCTCTTTTTTCTTGTTTTATAATAGAATTTTTTTAATCTTTTTTATTTACAAACTCTGAATATATTTTTCTAATTATTTCTCTTTTTATTTAGAAACCCTAAATTTTTATTAATTTTTCATTTATTTGTTATTGCAATGAACATGAAATTTATAAATTGTTCTAATGTCAACCCTAGTTAGAATGGACCCTTGTTGGAAACATACCATTCCAAGGGCTAAGAAATGGAAGTTGTTTTGCAAATTTTGTAAATTGCAAATTAGTGGAGGCACTAATTGTTGGTGTGAACAAGGGTATTTCCTATCCAATTTCCCCTTTGTAGTGTGACCAAGGCACATTATCTAACTAGTTATTAGTTAAGACCTATTCACACATGTTCACATGTTAAGTTGATTTAGGGCTCTATGAATCTTTCTAGAAGTTTCTAGTACACATGTAATCTTATCCTATAGTTATCTCATGTCATAGGATTAAGACACTTGTCAGCATCCTAGTTAGCCCTACCTCTCAACCTTGTCTTTATAAGCAAGGTATATAATGTACATTTTGTATTTTTTGCATTAATTGATAGAATAGAATTATTCTCTCATTTTGGATCTCTCTTGTGCTTTCATTGATGCTCTTAGATCTTGGGTGGCTACCTTCATAGCCAACTCTTACACTAATTGATTTAAATATCACCTCACACAAATGTCAAACCGAGATGTTACTTTGTGCCTATACATGCTTAGTGATATTTTGCACGAGATAAAAACTCAATTACAAACCTTTAATGAGAAAAAGGAACTAAAAAAGACACAAAGAGGAGATGGCAGCCATTCAAGAAGACTCTTCTTCTTTGATTCCTCCATTCCCTTTAACTTCGAGCGCTAGTGCTAGTGTCGGGCCTAGAGTTCACAAATCTAGATTGGATTTATATATTGTACCACACACTACTCCAAGTTCCAAACCATCACTTGAGAGCATGAGTTGTAATAAGTATAAGCATCAAACAAGGAGTGCAGTCAGAAACTTTTGATTCTATTGTTCCATTCTATTTCATGTGGCCAGGTAAGTCATCCTTATTTTTGTTTTAAAATATGTTTTTTTTCATTTTTTTATGTCTTTAATTTTTAAAACTTAAAGATTTTTAAAATTTAGATTTTAAATTTTAGAATATTTTTTTCTCTTTTGGCAAAACCTAGTAGATGTTATTGTTGTTATTGGGACAAGATTCAAAGACCTTGATGATGAGGAGATAAAGGGCTCAATTTTGAGTTAAAATGTGACAAGTGTGAAGGCCACTATTAATGAGCAGCATAAGAAATAAAAGAAAGGTTGAACCATTATGTCTGATGGTTGGATAGATAAGAAAAGCAAGACGTTAATTTCCTTGTTTCTTCCTCAGATGGTACAGTTTTCTTGAAATTCGTTGATGCTTCAGGTAAGGAAAAAAAATTTGATATCTATTGTTACATTTTAAAGTAAGTCACGGCCAAGGTGGGTAAGGAAAATGTTGTGTAGGTTATTAAAGACAATGGTGCAAATCATATTTCTATAGATAGACTTCTCATGGAGAAGCACCAATCCATATTTTGGATTCCTTGCTCCACCCACTGCCTTGACCTTATATTCGAGGATCTTGGCAAACTCTCATGAATCAAAGCAGTTGTAGAGCATGCTAAAAAAAATTGCAAATACATATTCAACCATACTTGGATTCTCAACATAATGAGGAAATACATAGACAGGGAGTTGGCTCATCCTAATATAACATATTTTGCAACGAACTTTATCATGTTGCAATCTTTGCTTCAATGAAAGGCTGCCTTAAGATGCATGTTTGTTAGTCCAGAGTGGTCTCAATCTTTATATGCCAAGACCACTACAGAAATTAACATAGTTGAGTGGGTTTTCAATGAGAAAAACTTCTAACTTCCAACAATTCAACTGCAATTTACAAAGCCTTTAGTTGTCCTCTTCCATATTGTTGACGGGAAGAAGCCTGCAATGAGTTTCATGTATGAGGGCATGGACAGACCAAGGAGGCCATTGCATCCATCTATGGGGGCTTGAAGAGAAATATCATCCGATATGGGATATCATTGATCAGTGATGGCACTATCAGTTTCATAGTCCCTTACATGTAGCTACTTATTTCTTAAACCTAGTGTTCCAACTCAACTCGAATTTCAAGGTTGATGTGGAGGATTTGGGTGGGCTACATAGTCATAGGGCAAATGTACCTAATCCTCAGCTTGGAGCGAGGATCCTCTCTGAGATTGTGATCTTCAAACCTGTGCAAGGGGACCTCTTTGCACAAGATATATGTAAACCAACTTGAACGACATTGCAACCAACGAAAAGCTTATTAAGAGTGTACTTTAGGTTTAGAACTTTTACATTTCTTACATAAATGTTGGAGTCAAACAATGAAATTGAGTTCCTTTTTTTTGTTTATTTTAGATTACATGGTGGGAGAGGTTTGGTGCTAAGGTGCCAAATCCTTAAAGGATTGTCATACATGTCTAGATCATGAGGTAGAGGCAAAAGCCATGGTAGAGGAGAGAGCATGAGTAGGTCCCTCGAATGTTGATGTCACTGACAAATAGGAAAATAACATGGCTACATCATCATCAAGGACTTGTCTCAAGTGCGAACACAAGATTGGCCATATAGTTATAGATGTTGAATCAAGTGATGCAACTCCTCTCAACCATAGTTATACTTTTGATATTTTGTTTTGGTGCCAAGGATTTCATAATCCATTAGTTTTGTATTCCTAATACACTTGACAATATTTATATATTTAAAAATGCATCCTTAAATAGTTTACAAATGCTTTATCCGGAAAGGATAAGAGCGACAACTAAGAAACAACTAATAGAGCAAAAATGCGAAAGCTAAGTAACAACTCATAAAGAAAAAAGATAAGAACATAACTAAAGGAATAAAGCACATTCCTAAAGTCTATCCTAACAACTAATTGACCATTAAATATTACAATAATATTTTAATACCCTCCCTTAATGATCAATCTACACTAAGCTTATCCTGAAACTAAAAAGCATAGAAGGCTTATTCCTTCTCCTCATAATGCTCTGCAACATGAGCCTTTGGTGGAGGCCCTTCCTGGTTGGATTTCTGTTCAGCCAACCCCTTTCTGCAATACTTCTTAATATGACCAAGCTTTCCACAATAGTGTCATGTGATAGGTTTCAAATTCGGTGAAGTATCTTCATTATCCTCTTGGTCTTTCTTCTCCCGCCATTTTCCTTTGTCCTTGGTTGCAAATGCATGTTCCACACTTTGTGTATCACTGCTACTACCAAACTATAGCTTCCATTTGTCATGCCACAAGAGCTTATTGCCAGCTCTTTGAACCTCAAGTCAACGCTGGTAGATGTGATGTTGAGTGCCTCAATAAAATGTTCATATGCTTGTGGTAAGCTTTTCAGCGTAATAACCACCATATCTTCTTCTTCCATTCTTCGACCTATGGTAGACAACCAGTCTCTGATATCCTTGATTTTTAACAAATGCTCCTACAAGGATGTTGTCTCATTCATCATAATCGAAAACAACATATTTTTGTGGAAGAAGGCCAGGCCTTTATTTGACGTCTCGTGTAGATCTCGTAGGTGCTTCCAAATGTCTGTAGAGGTTTTCCCTGTATGAACCTTCGGAAGCATCTCATCAGTAATTGATAGCTGATTAACATGACAACTTCTCTATCCTGCTCGTCAAACTTGTCCTATTCTTTACTCACAGTCGTTGATCGGGTATTGGTTCCAAGGATGATCTTGGCGAGACATTTATACTCGAACATCATGCTCATGCGCTACTTCCAAGTATTATAATTTTTACCACTGAAGTGTTGACTGCCTTCCAACATGATGTTGGGTAATGAAGCCAGCCCTCCCGCCACTTGAGATCACAGAAAATAGATAGAGTTGTTGTTGTCGCCAACTAGTCACCAAACATCCATGATTTTAAAAAAATTGTCAAAACCTTGACATACCAAACCTGTCAAAACCCTAGGCAGCAAAACACACCCACGATTTTGTGAAAAAAATCGCCAAAATAGAGCTAAAAAGCGCCTAAAACCCTAGGCATCACCACAAAACAGCTAAACCCCACGATTTTATCGAAAAATCGCCAGAAAGATGAGAATAAACTCCACGAACATAACTGAAACCCACCCAGAAACCCTAGGCAACCACATTTGTCACAAAAATGTACAAAAACAATCACGATTTTGTACAAAAATTGTCAAAAACAGGTATGAAAAACCTCCAAAAAAAACAAGGCTCCTCCTCTGGTCACAGCCTTTGCCCTAGTTGACTGCAGAAAGACATGATTTTGCTTGAAAAAACACCAAAAACTGTGTCAGGCGCAGATAGGGTTGCTAGGCGTGGCTTGCTAAAATAGGCGCGATCTTATTACAAAATCTGCCAAAAAAAACATGTAAAACAAGAACATGTCCAAGGTAGGCGTGATTTTTGACCCAAAAAGATGCCTCTGCAACCCGAAAATCCACCTCTGCAACCTTGTTTTTTGAAAAACGACTGAAATGAACCACGGCCAGGTAAAGAACGCCCACAATCCAGTGAAAAACGGCCAAAAAACCAGTGAATAAAGGCGTGAATTTAACCAGAGATTCGCCTAGGGCAGAAACACAACCATTTGCAAAAAGAACTCTACAATTTGCACAAAATCACGACCCAAAAACCCTTACGTCCTCCAAAAAGAAATGAGATTCTTCCAAGCGTGATTTCGTCCCAAAAGAAGCCACGAATTTCTCCTCAAACCCTTCTGAAATCCACCTTTGTAACCTTCAAATGCCACCAAAAATTTGAACCAGAAATAAAATGCGAGATTTTGTGAAAAAACCCACCAAAAACCTTTGCACGAAATCCTTCAAAAAAGACTTCATTGCTCACTTGGCACGATTTTATTTTAAAAAAAAAAATCTGCCCAAATAAACTTCATAAAAAATCCACAATTTTTAGAAGGATACCCACGATTTTTGTCGAAAAAATCGTCCAAAAAGAAAGTACGATTTTTTATAAAAAATCCGCCAAAAACTTGTGTGACATAATCACACGAAATCCACGATTTTTTATTTTAAAAAAATCGCCAAAAAAATCTTTCATTGTGTTCACATCCCAATCAAATTGGGCTCTGATACCATAAAATGATTAATTAAATCAGACACACAAAATGATTACCAAGATATTCGATATATTCTATGTTCCACGGCGTTTCGAGGACAGGGACGGGGGGACGGTAGGGGACGCGTTTCGGGGACGGCAGTTCGAGGGCCAATTTTTGAGGACGGTGGGGGGACGGCAATATATAGATTTTTCAATATATATATATATATATATATATATATACATGAATTTTTCAAAATATCAATATGAAATAGAGATATCATATATGTTAATAACTTTAACAACAATATCAATATGTGAATAAATCATGAGTCATGACAGCAGTAGTGTAACAACAGTATAACAGTAGTAAAACAGCAGTATAACTAGCACTTGCACCCATAGGAGAGGTTCAAGGAATATGCCGATAGGAACAACCGACGAGTTTAGAAAATTTTCCGCGTGAATATTTTTTACGGCGTGAGACAATTCCGAGCACTATTATGCTCACATATAAAAGCCTATCGGCTAACTATAAACTATAAAGTTTAAACAATAAACAATGAGCATTAATGATTAAACACTAGTATAACAGCAATCTAAACAACAATAGAATTAATGATAATCATGAGATTGAAGATTCATAACAGCAATATTAAAGCATTTTGTTGTTCAAATTCTAAAATTAAAGTTCAAACTTCAAAATTAAAGATAAAGTTAACTATTAAGCCCACAGTCTCAAACTTTAAAATACAACAATCTAAAGACTAATATCTATGCCTCATTCGGGCTATCAATATCATGATTTTAGGGTTTTGGAAGGGGTGTGGGAGGGTTTATGGACCCCACCCCCCAATTAAAATGTAAAAAAACGGGTTGTATGCATTAAGACGTCGGGGGACATCGGGTCGTCCCCAATCCACTACCCACTGTCCCCAATTTTTCCTGCGCTTCCCCGAGATGTTTCGCAATTTTGCATTTTACTGGGGACGGCTGGGGTCGTCCCCCGGTCCCGGAAACGTCTCAGGGGACCAGGACGGGGCTGGAGGAGGTGGGGACGCGTCCCCGTGTACCCCTAGATATATTCGAATATATTCGCCTTACTGATTAAGGAGCGAAAACATCCTTAAATAAGCATTTAAGGATGCTTTATCCGGAAAGGATAAGAGTGACAACTAAGCGACAGCTAAGAAAGAACTAATAAAGCAAAAAAGCGACAGTTAAGTAACAACTCAAAAAGCAAAAAAATAAGAACGTAACTAAAGGAATAAAGCATATTCCTAAAGTCTATCCTAACAACTAATTGACCATTAAATAATACAATAATATTTTAATAGTTTCCTTCAACTCAAATCCACTTTTGTACTCATTGAACTCAACACTCAGACTCAACAAATTCAAAAACCAGAAAACCATGAAATATAAGATTTTTTTTAAGGATTTAAAGCTTTTACTTGCTCCATTTGCACTCCTTTCCAATTCATGTCTCAAATGCAAGCATACCGTTATTACATAATTTGTCTTCAGCACTCAACTTTATAATGGTACAATTGAAACCCAATCTATAATATATACTCACAACATACATTAACGAAGAGCAAATACAATCCCAAACAATAAACATGTGCAAACCAAAGCAAGAAAAATAGTTGAAATAGGGCAAGCGCAATGTGCACTGAAATACAATCAAAATAGGACACAGAAGATAGGACACGTGCTTTGCACTAAAATACAATTAAATAGGGCATGTGAGATGAGGCACGTGAAAATAGTCGTATTTGGTTGTGTTTTACAGTTTTACAATTGTGTTTGATCACGTTTTATAGAGGAATGTCATTTTGTAGTCATTTTTTGGGGTTTTTTTGCAGTCGCAAGGTCAAGTCTTTGCTAAGTCTGGGTTATCAGGACTTGGCCAGGCCTACTCGGCTTGGGACTCACCAAGTCTAGGTGAGTTCGAGAGAGTCCTATAACTATGGTTTATTCATTATTGTGTCTTTAAATTTGATTAATGAATGGTGCATAATAAAAGATTTAAATCCTTAAAAAACTTCTATATTCCATGCTTTTTTCAATTTGTTGAGTTTGAGTACCAAGTCTAAGTCAAAAAACAGCCAAATGAGCCTGAGCCTTGTAACTATAGCTCAGTCCTTTTTCGAGCCTGCCTAGTAGTTCTTTGAACCTACTATTGTAGGCTCGCACGTTCTCGTGTTCACCTATCAAGTATTACTGATCTTTCAGACATTATTGCTATCATGTCTTAGAGTCTAAATTCTTTCTCAAACATCTTCTTAAGTCTCACCTAGTTGGCTTTATCAATGTATGGAATATCAGTCTTCCAATCAATCACGACCTCTCAAAGTATGGTTGGAAAGCAACTCAACCAATGTTGCTTGTTTGTATGCCCATTCATAGTCTAGATTCTAATGCACATCCTGCAATGTCAGACAGGATTCAAATCGATTGCCAATAAATTTTGGCAACTTCTACTTTTCGAGAGATGGTGTTGATAGGTTACGCACGGCTATGGATATTGGATTCTTAAGAAGTGACCCTTCAAATTCGATCCTCCTCCAAAAGGTATGTGTCAAATGTTCCTCAACACTATCAAATGCATCCCTATACTCAATTCTTCCTTTGGCGGTGAAACATACATTGTCTTGGTCAACTTCAACTTTACTTTCTATATTGCTCCCACCCACTTGTGGTTTATACTGCCCTGGTGTTATTGGTTGTGAATCGCCAATCAGCAAATACTCTATCCAGCAAATATTTGTTTTGTACACAGCTCTGCAAAGAAGTCGATATTAAACTTCAATCCAAATTCAAGACTTCTCTCAAAAAGGGAGAGTTTTGTCAAATCCACAATAGACTTTGTCAGGCTTGCTAACTGTATTTGATTGGCAAGGTCAACATTCCCTTCCTCTAGAAAGGGCAGTTATCATGGAATCTACACTCACTCAGCAATTGTAGTTGTTGTACAGTGTGCCGATACTGGCTGAACCCTTCCTCGGTTTCAACTCTGGCTCTGGCTTCTACTCAAACTTTGGCTTCAGCTTCAGCTTTTGTTTCAATTTATGTTTTGTACTCATGTCCAAGAAAAACCTATCTTCTTTATTATTGTTCTAATAGTTGGATAGACTATCAATTACTTCGGTCTAATCCTTCATTGCGTTGTCCCCTTTACCCACCTTTGTTCGAGATCAATGGCATTAGTTCCTTCCAATTCGGTGTCAATCCTCAAATCTTTCTTCTTCTTCATGAGACAACCATTGTAAGCTTTGTTGTCATAATTTGTGGTCACGTTTTGCACAAAGACCTTGCAAGTCAATGTAGTGCCTACAAAGAAGTCAAGGTAAATGATTAAGCAATTGATCAGCTTCTTCTATTATCACCAAATTGTTCCAATTAATATCTTGCAGTACTTGATTTCCTTCTAATTCTTCTCTAATATGTTCTCATACAGATAGGTCCCACAAATATTTTAAGTCTTTGGTGATATCGTCTTCCCTTTCTTGGTTTGTTTCAACCACTTCATCAATAGGCTAAGCCATTTATGTTGCACTCATTTGTATGTCACCATCAATAGGTATTGTTCACCGATGTATCTTTTTAACCAATTACAATTGACCTAATGTTTACAAAGGAAACAACACCAAAAAGTTTGCTAATAAATTCTACACTACCAAGGAACATCAATTGCAATAATTGCTGAAGTAATTGTACAACATTGGGAACATAGAATAATCAAAGCTATCATATAGGTTGTGTTTGACACAGTTTGCTCAGTACATGGAGGGCATGATACACAACACCCCTGCCCTGACATAAGACTTGTAATTTGAATGACAAGACTCATAATTATTGGTTAACACAACTGCCAACAACCAAACCTCAAGTCGATAAATCACAATTATTGGTTAACTCATAAATATTGGTTAACACAACTGCGAAGAATTAACATAAGGATGTCAGCTTACAACAAAAAATTATTTGTTTCAATTGTTTACTATTTCAAGAAGGTTTTTAGGGGTGGAGGACCCATTCACAACCCCCATTGCACAAATCAAGAAAAAATATATATTAAATACTGATTCAGGCATTAAATGCATTTATAAAAACAAACAATATAGATCAAACTCACTGCAAAAGAAAAATCATAAGACAATATCAAGTTCCAAACTAAAAAACAAGAAACAATTATAAGTTGAAGTGGAACAACATTTTATTGTTATTTACATTTTATAATAAAGGTTTCTTTGCCAATTTTGTGGAAATGGTAAAATCAAGTAGAAAACACTTTGTCCAGTTGTCATCATACAATAATAAATATGCATGTAACTGCTAAGGACCCAAAGAAAGAAAAGTTGGTAAATTATATTGATCTCTATGAAACTTAAATACTCTAAAAAGCAGCTGCGAAAAGCACTTTGTATATTGGGAAGATTTAATACTCACTTGCTGACAAGCTCAATCCCAAATAACAGCTTCACAGCTTCATCATTATCTCTGCACAAATAAAAATAATCAAAAGAGCAACCACCCCTAGTTGTTAAAGTAAGCACATCAGAACAAAACAATAAACATTGAATAAGCTAAACAACAACAAATATCATATGTGAGGCAATTATAAGAAAAAATTTAGAGATGGCTTCACTGGCAGACATGTGACAACATAAATTACATTGATTAACTTTTGAAGAACAGATCTTGATAAATAATAGGCTTCAGTGGCTTTCACCATAGTTGTCCATTGCATTAAAATTTCAGTCAAGAGATGGCATGAAGTAAAAGCTTGAAGGCGCCATTTCATAATATTTTCTTGTGCCTGCTATATATCTAAAACTGAATATATGTTGCTAGGTCTATATAATCCATAAACTCTGTATTTACAGAAGAAATTATAGAATTCAATCGATATAATCAATTTTTATCTTTGTTATCTAGCCTCTCCTTGACACAAACAATATACATTGGGGAAAATTAATCACTAGATCCAGGGGTGGATTACTCTCCAAGTCAATTTTAAACAGGACGTGCCAGGCTGTAATAGCATCATAAATGTATACAAGGTTGCCCAAGTTACCATAAAATCTTCATAATTATCTCTACTTCTCATTTTCCCAGATCCAGGGGTGTACTGTAGCGTAGGTTTCACCATCAGGTACTTCATGTCTGTCCAGAATTAAGGGGTTTAACATGCAATGCAGCATATGATGCCATGAAGTAAAAGCTTGAAGGCGCCATTTCATAATATTTTCTTGTGCCTGCTATATATCTAAAACTGAATATATGTTGCTAGGTCTATATAATCCATAAACTCTGTATTTACAGAAGAAATTATAGAATTCAATCGATATAATCAATTTTTATCTTTGTTATCTAGCCTTTCCTTGACACAAACAATATACATTGGGGAAAATTAATCACTAGATCCAGGGGTGGATTACTCACCAATTCGATTTTTAAACAAGACGTGCCAGGCTGTAATAGCATCATAAATGTATACAAGGTTGCCCAAGTTACCATAAAATCTTCATAATTATCTCTACTTCTCATTTTCCCAGATCCAGGGGTGTACTGTAGCGTAGGTTTCACCATCAGGTACTTCATGTCTGTCCAGAATTAAGGGGTTTAACATGCAATGCAGCATATGCTCGGTCCCACATTGCTTCGCATTTTCCTCACCCCCAGGGCCCCAAGTAAGAGAAGACTTAAAGAAAATTCTACTCGTGTCTTTATTCATGTTTCCAGGCTGTTTGAACTTTAAGTACTGAAGCACTCCCGGAGAGCACAGAACATGCAGGGTTTCAGAATCATGGTTTAAAGAGACATCAAAATATATCTTAAATAGTTATTTGCCTTTGAGATTTCATTCAGATTTCCAGCATTTCAAGTGGCATTTTAGAAATTCCAAAATGCACTAATGCCCTTCAAGACCCTCAGAACCCAAACAAAATCCTTGAACTAACGCATTAATAATTATTATTTGTTCATTTATCTAGACGACTTGGTAATTCATATTGGGTACCAAACTTTTCGATGCATCGGAGCATACTTTATATGCTCTGATGTCACAGAGGATCCTGGACCCAAACGTAAAGAATTTTTTAGTTTTTATAATTCTTAAGCCATTGTAATCCAGGGTTCCCAAAGTTATACCAGGCAGAATGGTGCTGCTAACATGTATATTTGCACCCCAAATTACAAGAGGTCAGATAAAGACATAGAGACTAAAATTCTGAAGCAGAAGCATTGAGGAAGGAACATGAATTGATTTTCTTACTAACCTTGATAACCAATACCCCAATCCAGTATCCACTCATCCCAGAATCAATATCCACAAAGCTGCTGCTGAACATGTTTAGGAATTCTGCGTTAAAATGAAGGTAATACCTAGCATAATAAACTCAAGTTGAATAGAAATGTGGAAAACTTTGGATATACTTTTAGGCGGATAGCAAGCACATGAGGGGACGGCAAGTGCGTGAAGCACTTTGGTGGTGCTCGTCTGTCCAGAAGAGAGGTGTGGAGTGGGGGCAAAGGCTTGGCCACACTAATTTGGATGGTGGATTGATGGAGCTGGATTGTAATGGTGCAACTGCTAGAAAGGAAGACTGGACTAAGGAATAGTTGGGAGGTGGCTGTAATAATGAAAGGTTTTTGAATAAAGAAAATGTGGATCTGGATAAGGAGCCTCTATAGTTGGCAACTGGGGCAAATGCTGTGAACCTTGGGCTTCATCACAATGCAGATTTTTCTGGCGCTAGCGTATATTTTAAAATGGCTTCAGACTTGCTTTTGTGCGAATTGAGGAAAGTTACCCTCTTACAAAAGACTTTTCCATTTACCTGGGGAAAGATGTTAGCGAACTGGAAATCCAAATGGATGGTAAGGACTTCTGTAGTGAAATCCTTTCCCTTAAAGTCTGTGCATTGATTGTTGTCATTCACCAAGTAAATGGCTGGCGAGTGGAGTGGTGTGGACTTGAGTTAAGGAGAACTGGGATCCTCCTGCAGAGGTTCTGGTTTTTGCCTGAAGGGGTTTCTGTAGTGTGGTTGGGTTTGTCCACTGCCCAGGATGATATCCTGTAAAAGAAAGATTGGAGAATTGGGAACGCAGATATGTCTTTAATTCCATAGAAACTGATTTTCAAAGGTTTTGAAGGGGAAGAAAGGGTACATAATTTTTGGTTCAGATTGTACGGGCTTCCATTTAAATTATGGGGTGGCGAGGTCCTTGGTCAACTTGGTAAGGATTTGAGAGAATTATTGGAGGGAGATCAATCAGCATACCTTAGATAACTCTCATACCATCCATGCACAACTTAAGATTAGATGCAAGTCCTTGCAGAAAATCCCTAACTCATTAAGCTCTCCTCCTTGGAAGCAACTTTTCTGCAAGATTTAGATTTTGCAGAGATGCCACATCACTGCTTTTCTTGCCATAAGGTACGGCATCTCACAAAAAACTGCAAGGTTAGAAGATTCTTCAGATCTTCTAATTTTGAGAACAGGAGACCTGTGAAGAATGTCTAGAGAGTTAAGCCCGTTTTTTAAATAAGAAAAGAATTATTTTCTCAGAGAAATCAGGTGTGTTTTTTTTTTCAGATCAACAAAAACCACATGTTTGGAAGGATTTCTCTTCAAAATGGTGCATAGATGAGGGGGCTTTGGGAATGGAAGCTTAGGAAATGTGAGTGAGGATCAAGCTAGGGTGATGCCAATCTCTAGTTGTTGCAGACCGCAGCAAAGTGGTTGAGAATATTGTGGAAAATGTTCAGCTGAATGAGAATGTTGTTAAGGTGACTTGTCAAATGCTAGTTTCGTAAGTGAATAGGGGTCAAATTTTGTTGCAGGAAGTGAAGCTTTTAGAGATTCCTGCAGAAACAGGTGGTATTTCACAGACCTCTAGATCGATAGCATAGCAGACACTTCAATCTCAGAAGAAATTAAGAGGCAAGACAGAGCTCAAATCTCTAACATGTAAGTCTAAGAGGTGGACGAAGGGTCCCGAGCAATGATGGGACAATACTTTACAAGGGGAAGGGGGAAGTTCCCTCTATAGGGGTCATGAAGCTCTTATTTTGGAATGTTAGGAGTCTCAAAGCTCTTAACAAAAGGCAGTTGGTGGAACACCAGCTGCAATTACAAAATCTAAACATTATTATGATTGAGAAAATGAAATTAGGTGCTTCAAAATATTTGGAGTTTTTAGAGAGGAAATGGCGATGCTGGGAAGGCTTTGCTTCTGATTCAGTTGGTGCTTCTGGAAGGTTGTGCACACTCTGGAATCCTCAATCAGTGCCTTGCTCTTTTAGAGCGAAAGAGATCCATAAGGATCAAGGAAAAGTATGAATTGTGAACAGTAAATTGAATTCAAAAAAGCGTAAGCAGATGGGTCAAACCCACACCTGCAGAGTTGAACCTAGACAGAACCACCACTGCAGGGTTGAACCAGGTCAAACCCACACCTGCAATTTCAACTGAACTATTGAAAATTAGGAATTGAAACAAAACAAGATCCTTTGCAATTCCAACTTCTAGAGGATTCTTCTAAGGCCCAAGAGGAAATCTCCAGCATCACCAACAACTAGAAATAGAGGTGGAAAGCATGTGTTTTGGCATTGGAGGAAAGATTTGAGTGTTGTATTGAGGAGCATTGGGAGAATCCAAATGTTCATAGTAGAGGCTTGATAGAATAGTTCAGGAACAACTACTGTTATATTCACTTTCTATACTTGTTCTTTCAAATAATTGCATCAAGGTAGACGAGCAATTGCTGCTATCAAGTTGGCTTTCCCCCTCACAAGGTTTCCAACGTTAAATTACAAGTTATTTGTGTTGATCCGTTTATTTCCAATGTGTTATTTTCTGATTTCTCACAACATTCATGCCTCTTTAACATTGCCATTTGTTGGAGTTAGTAGAACAGTAAATAAATTAATTGTGGTTCTTAAATTCTACTATTTTTAAAATTTTTCTAATCATGTTGGTATCAGAGCAGTTTGATGTTTGTTGATTGTGGAAGTGCACTTTTGTATAACAATTACTAGAGCATATAACACCCAGATAGAGGAGTTGAATGCAAGGATGACAGCGTTGGAAATTCATATGAAAAGTGTGGCAAAGAATCAACAATGGTTGGGCCAACAAAATGAGCACATTACACAGCACCAAATGAAGATGGCACAAGAACAAGCATCTATGGGTTGGTTAAATTTCTAGCCAGGAAATTTGGCATAGCAGATGAGAAAGAAGGTACAAAAAGTGCAGATTTCTTGAAAAAAAAAATGTTAAGTAACAAACCCTATTTAAAGTAGAAACTATGATGGAAAATAAAACTTTTGATCAACAAATTAATGGGAAATTGTTGGATTCGGGGATTAAACAAACAGAAGTATATTTAGTATACATAAAGTTAATGAGGCACAAAAAATCTCTGTTAAATGCCTCAAAATGGCAAGTCATGATCTTGTATGGTGTGAAAATTACATAGTTAATTATGATAAGAGGAAAAAGCCTATTGCACTTGTAAGTTGTAAGCATAGTTCAAAAACTCAGACTCCGCGTGGACTCAGCGACCCAAAATTTTGACTTGGACTCGGGACTCGGCAAAAACTTGGCAAGAGAAAAAAACATACTTGTACTAGAAAAAATATAAATTGATGCATTTAGAGAACACATAAATCTATTCTGATCATCAATTTATCATAATTCAAAGATTACATGTTATATGACCCATCAAATCAATAAATGTCATAGTTCCATGGAGTCTTAGAATAGGAGGATCAAGGGCTTGGATTTGAGGGCAACAAGGGGAGAGCGGTAGGTCGGGGTTTGGGGGCAGAGCCCCCAATGAGGATGAGGGGCAGCGCCCCTTGCAGGGGTTTGGGATGGGAGCACCCGGCAGGGTCGGAGGGTAGTGCCCCTCGCAAGGTCCAAGGGCAGCACACCATCTTTCACAATTTTATCACTATATTTTCAACTTTTCTCTAGCACAAAGTCCTCACTATTTCTAACCAAATCTTCATCTTCCTATCCCTTGTCTCAATGTATTTTGTCATGTGGCTGCCAAAGACATCTTCTATTGGTGAAACAAGTTCCTAAAATGTCAAAAAATAAATTGAAAAAATGAAAATTGCAAGGTTCTTTTGTATTCTAAAGCTAGGCGAGTCCATGTCTGAAACTCGTGAGTCACCCTGAAAAACTCAGCCGAGTCTTGGAGAAAACTCTCCAAGTACTCAACCTGATTGGCCCCTGACTCGACGCGCGAATCACATTGACTCGACACGACGAGCAAGAAGACTCGTGAGTCTTGGCGAGTCCACCAGGTACACGGCAAGTCTTCAAACTATGCTTGTAAGTAGATGAAAAGAATGTAATGATTTAATTCATAGAAATTTCTATCCCGTTGGGCACAAAACTAACCAAAAGATTAAATGGATGTATTATAGACAAGCAAGTTAATATGCTATCAATGTTGTCTTGCTAGAAGGTGCCAAGCCCGTTTATTATCATTTAGAGGTTTTTACTTCAGCAGATGCAGGCATTGCTTGTTTTGTAAAGAAACCACTGTACATACAGATCATCAACCTCTACAATATCTGCAAGCACAAAATAAATTACAACAGGCAAGACATTACAAATGGATGGGACTATTAGAGCAAATTTCAAGTGGTGATCAGATATAAAGAAAAGAAGCACTAATATGGTAGTGGATATGTTGTCTAAGTATCTACTTCAAAACCACATTCATCTATGACTATAGTAACACAATCGAGGTCTTTAACAAAAGAGGCTTTTGTTGAAGAATATGCTAATGATGTAGGCTTTGAGAAGAAATTCAATGAGCTACAAGCTCAAGGGGTTGCAAGACTTCTATCTCAAAGAAGATTTACAAAATAGGAAAATTATGTGTGCTAAAAATACAAAGACTTCTTCTAATCAGAGAGGCATGTACCTCCAAAGTAGCAGGTCATTTCGATGTTGGAATAACAACGGCTCATGTGCAAAGGTATGTGTTTTGGCCTAAAATGCAGCAAGAAGCAGCAAGGTTTGTTAGAGGTTGAAATTATGTTGCACTACCAAATCTAAAACAAGAAAAGGAAGGATATAATTGTCACTTCCTATCCCCACAAGGCCATGGGAAAGCATTTCTATGGACTTTGTAGCAGTATCACCTATTAGTAGAGGCATGGAAATGATTATTTGTTTGATAGATTCAGCAAAATGTGCATACCAAGTCCATGCAAAAAGACAATCATAGGAAAAGAAGCTACTAAGATGTTCTTCACTAATATATGAGTGCACTTTGGGCTTTCTAAGTGTATTGTTTCAAATAGAAAAACAAGATTTGTTGAAAAAATCTGGTCCACTTTGTAAAGCATGATGGATAAAAAGCTCAAAAAGAATATTGCTTTTCACTCACAAACAGATGGGCAAATAGAGATTGTTAATAGGACTTTGTTGTGACTCATAAGGGGATACAATAGCAAGTGTCCCAAGACTTGCGATGAGCCTCTTCCCTGCATTCAGAACTCTTTTAACAGAGAAATTCATTTTTCTACAAATCAATCATCTTTTGAGGAATGCTTGGGTTATTTGCCCTCAAGTTGTAATATGATATCCCAAAAAATTTTTTGAAAATAGACAAACTATCACAGCAGGGTTAGAACAATGAATGCAACCAACTAAATTACCTCCACACTTCTGATTACCAAGTCCCCAAATTGGGCGAGGTGAGAGCATACAGTGCTTTGGCCTACAAATTAAAGTTTGTGCAAATAAACAGATACAATCATCTGCTATATAGCAGCCATCTACTTTTCAGCAGGCATCCACTTATTCAATGGGTGAATAAACAGAAAGATAAACGTTACAATTCCTCCACACTGGCGGTAAACCATACAGGGGTTATTGAGTGTTTTGCAATATTAATTGAATGTTTACAAATAAGTAAAATACTATGCAACACTACTCAGATAAGATGAATCGGATCATCAATCAACAACTATAAATGTTTGGCATCAAGAAGTTCACCCTGCATCACAAAGAACATTAAGATTCACTTGATAATTTCTGTCCCAATCTGAAAGTATGTATGATACTCTGCTGATGAAGAAATACTCAGAAAGTCAGACTGAAACTCTGTTGTACGGTCTGCCTAAACATTCATAAAACCCCACAAATCAAGCTCCAACTGATCACAGATCATTTTCAATCTATACTGATCCAACAGCCTTGGAGGACAACAAAGGAAGCATTTTCAGACTCAAGGCTTCCATTCGAACCAGCATATTTCAAACAAACTTCACTCTCAGCATAGTACAGCGCACCTGCCTGGTACAGCAGCTCACAACAAAGCAAATACCACTCCAAAAACCACGCCTTAGCCTCAGAAATAGGTGCATACACATAACAAACTGACTCCAAACATCATTTGCCCAATATCTATGATATTTCACTCAACAACAAAAATCACCCCAACTGCAAATGTACAGCCCTGGTGTACGGCAAGCATGGGGAAACAGCAGAAAACTCAGAGAAATATTCTAATATCTGCATACAACACTCTAAAAAACCAAACAAAAACTCCTCTAATCAGCTAATCAAATACCTAATCTCCATGAATGCACAAATGTGATTTCTATGTGAAATCACCATTACCATCTAGGGTGGATATTCCACCACCAAAACTGATCTTCCTATAGAGGGTTTTCGTCCTCAAGAAGGTAGGAAGAACTCCAAGTTCATTCCAGCAACATCTCAGTACAAAATCAATGAGCATCCCCTTCAAAATGAGCTCTCATCCTCTATATGAAGGCCCTTTAGGAGTTACAAAAGAAATGAATTATTTCTTGGAAATAATAACTTTTTCCCTCCAACTTAAATAATTCTTTTTTTCCCAACTTGAGCGCTCACTTTAAGTGCCTAAATAAAAAGAATATCTTATAACCTTTCCAATGAGCTATAACACTTAGTCACTTATTAAATATTTTCACCCTTAGGAGACTTAAGTGAAAATATTAATTAAAATAGCTCATTTAAATATCACTTTTGCGGAAAATCTCAAACTTCATCCAAATGCAAAATAAACTGCACCAACATGCTCCACAAGGTTTGGGATGGATAACGATGCTTTCCGGATAACTTTCTAAAAATAGACGGCTCCTCCAAGAATCTTGGAGAGCAATCCAAGAATCCGAACAAACTTCTGAAAGTTAGATAGTTATCCAGACATAGCACTGAGCTCAAATCCAACATCAGAGATCAATAAAAACAACTGAACCAAAAGATCTTCATAAAAGGGGAACCCCTTACCATACCACATAGCCTATCGGGATTCTGGAAAATAGGCTATCAGGCCCACAATTGACTAGGCTGAAAAAGGGAACATTACACAAGTCCACTTGATGTAGCTTTGTAACTGCAGGAAGAACAAGTAGGACAAGATGTAAAGGTATTGTTGTGACCTAGTCACACATCACCCCATTGCAAATGGGGACCCCCTTTTTTTAAGCTCCTGTGCTTTGCATTGAGTCTTGGATGATGTCTTGGATTTATTTTATGATGAAGTCAGTAGTGTTTGAGTCCAATAGTCCCCTAATGTCTTGATATCCTGATGTATGAGATCCTGAAAAATGACTAAGTCTGATACCCTGATATCCTGAAAATCCTGAAAATTTGACTAAGTCTGAAATCTAGTGGATCCTCCAAATTCTATAATCTACATGTCAAATCCGGTGGATTCGAGACCTATCTCAAACATCCTGAAAGGTATATTGAAAAATATTTAAAGTATGAATTTCTTATACTTAAATATATTTTTCAATATACCTAACCTTGGGAACTTTCAATTTTAGGCACAAAATTTGCTTTAAGACCTTAGGCGCATTTCTCCACTTGCACAACCTCAAAACTCCGCCTAGAACTCCAAGCACCTTTTATCATCCAGACAACCTCAAGATTGTGCCTTGAGCAAGGAGAAGTTACATCAAGGCACCTTGATTGAAAAAGTTGCCAAAAGACTTTAGGCATTGAAAATTTGATAAAAACAAGACATTTAACTCTAGGCGCCAATTCACATCCAAATGACCTTCAAAGTGCGCCTAGAAGGAAGAAGATTCAACATCATGATTAGGCGCCTTTTCTTGTCTTCACCATCCACATTGGCACCTAGAGGAAAACAAGTTTCAAAGCACTTATAATTGTGGCGCCTTGAGGAGTTTGACATACCAAGACACTTTGCATATCCCTAAAGTCTAAAATTCACTCATCTTGAGTTAGGCGCCCATTCAACTCAGAACCTCAAAGTGCGCCCCAGCTTTAAACTCCATTTTTGCACCTAAGCATGAGATAAGGTCTTCAACCCATGAAAATTGCACATAAAGAGCATGGAGCTTGACACTATAAGGGTTGGCACTTAGTGAAAAGTTGCTTGAAGGATTACACGAGTTTGAAGTTTCATAATGCCAAAACAAGCCAAGGTAAGGCTAGGCACCCTTTTCAACTCATTTTATCTTGGATATGCGCCTAAGTTAGAGAGAACACCTTGTCTAAACAAGGCGCCATTCCTTGCCATTTTGGTCATTTTGAGCGTCTTGAGTATGAAGTATAGCAAATGGAAGATAGAAGAGTTTCTTGCAAGTTTGAATAAGCCTTTGAAAGAGTTTAAGGTAAAGAAACTAAAGTATCAAGTCTAGGCGCCTTGCACTATTTCTTGCACTATTAGCCATTTTCAGTGCCTAGTATCAGAGAGACATGCATCAAGCCATTTGAAGGAGTAGGATATAAGTATTTGAGCCTTAATAAGTAACTTTTTAAGTATAGGCGCATATTTGCACTTAAACAACCTCATTTCAATGCCTTGAAGTCAAATGCATGAAGATCATGAAAATAAGCGCCTAGGGTTTCTAAAACATTCAAACATGAAGTAGTAGCTTATAAGAGTCTAGGCGCATTTTCCATTTTCCTTCAACTTAGATTGGTGCCTCACATGAAGTCATATTAACTAAGCAAGTCTAGGCGCACTTCATGTCACAATCACCCCATTTTGGCGCCTTGATCATAGAGTGAATGAATAACATTTAAATTTGCGCCTAATGAAGTTGTTTGACTTAAAGTTTTCGAAGAACACTAATAGTGAGTCTAGGCGCCTTTTCCTGCTCCTAGCAACCTCAAATTGCGCCTCAAGGGAGATAAATCTCATCAAGGCACCACTTTACACCAATATAATCATCCAATTGCGCCTAGACTTGATGAGAAATAAGTATCATCTAAAGACTCAAGGTTTTGCGCCCAGGGTAAAGAAGAGTTTCTTAAGCATTACATATGAATTTGAAGTCATAAAATATCAAATGCAAGGTTAATTTACCTTAGGTGCCCTTTGCTCCTCTTTTTACCTATATATGAGCCTAGATTTGAAGCAGGATTATTGCATGTTTAAAGTGATTCCTGTGTTATAAAGTGATTAATATTGTTTCTCTTGTCTTGTAGGAACATCAGCGGGGCTAGGAAGTCATTCAAGGAATGAAGCACATAGAACCACCAACAAGCGAAAAATAAGGTTAGAAGGTCATTACTAAGGAGGAGACATCATGTAGTTGCTCTAAAGCATCACATCAAGTTCATCATTCAAGACCACTTCATCAACTCCTTCGTCGAAGACATTCATCTATCACTTCAAGTTCCATTCATCTTCAAGTATCAAAAGAGTCTCCTACTCAATCAAGCATCATCATCTACTCTACTTCATGTTATCATCGATATCTACTCTCCAGGAAGTATCATCCAAGAAGATCATTCACATACCCTGCAAGAAAGTACACAGAGTTAGTCAAATGAGTTACAAGTATCATATATCATACTACTTACAATGAACAAGGCAAGATCAACAAGATACATCTCAAGTGTTCATCATCAAAAGCGATCATATCGAAGACATCATACAAAGATGATACAATTTGGGAATAGGCCCAAAAGCAAAGTGAACTAACTGTTGAAATCCATAAGCATGCTGAGGTGGCATCTACGTGTCAAGTACACATCATCATCCAATCATAATCAGTCACATAATATGACTACATTCAATGCATCTACAACAAGCAAGAAGCCAAAGAGGACGCCCATGTGGAAGATGCTTTAAAAGATTCCATCTTATCCTTACCTTCTTGAAAAACGTGTCTTCATTGCCTCTATTATGTACTAAAAATAGCAATTTGTTGTAACTACCTGCTGAGTTGGCATGATCTAAGCCCTTGGCTACGTGAATTGATCCTAGCCATTCATTGTAATCTGGACTTCTATATAAAGGCCTTGTTGCCTCATTCGTAAATTATTAGATATAGTTCAGTTGGTAGGAAAATAGGAGTAGAATAGGAGAGACTCTCGAAATTCTCTGAGAGTGCTGGAAGTTGTTGTAAATATTTCTCAAGATTAATGCAAAGACATTGGAACTCATTTGGTGTTAAGTGTTGTCTTGTGAAATAACATGGTTTCTTGTAACTTGATGAAGTGGAGAGATGTTTCAAATAGATTAGAAATAAATAGGAAGCTCTTTGATGTTATGCATGTATGTATTGGATATTTGATCAACTCCTAGCTCATGCTTTTAACATTCATCGCTGGTGAAGTGTTGTGTAAAGCTAGTCCGAGCCTCATTATTTGCTTAAGTTCGATTATGGATGCTTGTTTGAGCTGCGCCATTCAATGGGTGCTTATATGAGCCTTCATGATTTGAAAACCATTCGCGTACCTTAGGAGATTGCACCAACTTCATGTAGTTGTAGGCATCCTTGGCGAATTGGAGTTAGGTTAATTAAGGAGTTTGTCTATTCATGCATCGTCATTGCTTCATTGACCTTAGATTAGCTCCCTAAACCCTATCTTTTTTCCCTTTTTTATCATCGAAGCATTGTATATACTTCATCCACACTCAAGGGAGAAATAAACTGAATGAAAGAAGAAGAATCCAATGTAAGTCCCTTTGTGATTATCAGCAAGATCACATGTAATCACTGAGTTCATCCATCATAAATCATAAGAGAAGGAACCTTGGAGTTGTCTCGATTGATCACACAGTTTAGCATTCGAGAGGCTTTATTCAAGAGAGTGGGATACTCTAGTGTTTTACTCTATTGTTGACTTGTCTAAGAACAATCATCAACAGGTACCTTAGGAATCAAAAAGCTCTGAGAGAACTCGACAAATCCAGCTCAAAGTAAAATAAAAAATAATTAGAAAAGACTCAAAACATGCACAAACAAAGACACGATCGGCATATAAAAGAGCATAAACACAAAGTGGGAGACAAAGTATTGCTTTCCTTAGGCAAGGAAATATTCTAGGGACAAGCCAAGCAATCTAATCCCCTTATATATGGACCATTTACCATTTTTGAGGCCATGGGTGAAAATGCTTTCAGAATTAATCTAGCCCCTTTCATGAAGATGCATTTAGTTATAAATTGTGAATACTTGCACCTTTATGAGCCTTGTATATTGGATGAAGAAAAGGCAGAGCAGGTACTACCTTCTTTGGAGGATTTGGGTGTTCATGGACAAGCCATACTTTCAAAGGATGTGGTATTACAAAGAAAAATAAGGTCAACTAGAAAAAATGTTAAAGAGTCTTCAAAAGTAGGACTCAAAGGCTTAATAGCACCAAGCAAGGTGGTACTTCAAGGAGAAAGAGGAATAATTCTTCCCCCATTTAGCATCTCATTAAGCTTTTGTATAACCAAAAGCCTCTTTACGAAGGGAGGTGAGATCCATGAGGATTAGAGAAAAGTTGAATTGTGAACAGTAAGTTGAGTTTGGGAAAACCAGAAGCAGAAACTTTTGGGTCAAACCCACACCTGCAGATTTGAACCTGGTCAAAACCGCAACTATAGAACTGAACCAGGTTGAACCCACACCTGCAATTTTGATCCCTAACTATTGAAAATAAGGAACTAAAACAAAAAGGCATCCTTTCCACTTCCAACTTCCAAAGGATTCTTCTAGTGCCCAAGAGTAATGCTCCAGTACCACCAGCAATCATAAATAGAGGTAGAGTGTTTGTCCTTTGGCATCAGAGGAAAGATTTGAGTGTTGTATTGAGAAAAAATAGGCGAATTCAGTTATTCATAATTTGTTGAGGCTTGATAGAATAATTAAGGAACAACTACTATTGAATCAAATTTTTGTACTTGTTCTTTCAACTAATTGCATCAAAGTAGAGAGCAATTGCCGCTACCAAGCTAGTTTTTCACCTCACATTATTTTCAAGGTAAAATTCGAGTTATTTGTGTTGATTCATTCATTTCCAGCATGTTATTTTCTAATTTTTCAACATCCGTGGCTCTTTAATACTGTAATCTGTTGGAGCAAGTAGAACACTAAACTAATTAATTGTGGTTCTTAAATTCTAGTATTTTTGAGAGTTTACATATCAGAAAGGAGAAAATTGGATTCCGTCTCATTTTCAATCTATGATGTCAAACATTAGCCAATTAGTCTGTAATGTGTATAGTCCTAACAGCATGAACCAAAAAAAGAGCCAAGTGAGAGGAAGTTTATATGCACATTGAGGATCTATTGAATCCAAATCTTTTGGTAGGAGATTTCAATGTGACAACTAAAGCACGGCAAAAGCAAGGAGGAAGGTCCTTTGAGACTCGATTGGAAGCTGACTTCAAATGGTTTATTGCTCAGAATACACTAATGGATGTAGAACCTAAAATTGGTAAGTTCTCCAAGAAAAATCAAAGTAATGGCTTTTCTAATATTTCTTAGCGACTAGATAGGTTTTTGGTTTCACCTATATGGCTAAGTAATAATTAGAAATTTGAGTCTTTTTATTTTGGACGTCTTTGGATCTGATCATTTGCTAATTTGGCTATCACTAGAACCAAACAATGTGCCTCCAAAGTGCCCGTTTAAAGTTGAATTGATGTGATTGAAACATGAATCGTTGGCCCTATTCAAGGGTTAATAGATAAAAGGAAAGATAATAGCAAAGATCAAGCTCCTAGCTTAGCTATTCTGATTGCTCCTATATCTAGAAATGACAAATGGTATCCCCCCTCCTATGAAATTAAACTAAATTTTGATGGCGCAGCAAAAGGGAACCCAGGTCTGGCAAGCATGGGGTACATTCTTAGGGATAAGATCGGTGAATTAAAAATGGCAGGGGCAAAGCATCTTGGAGTTAAGTCAAATAATGAGGCAAAATGGGAGGCTCTTGTGGTTGGGTTAAAAGTGAAAGGAAGCAAGGTATGCGGAATACACTTCCTACACCAATCTAATGAGGAGAGTTATAAAAAAATTTATCTTTTAACAATTACAGTAATGAGATACACAATATAGAGAAGATCAAATAACATCAAATGCAAATACAAAAGCTCACAACCCAAGATATACGTGAGGAAAACCCTTTTGGGTGAAAAACCCCACACTCTAAAGCACGGCCCAATGTATTAACCTATAAACAATGAAGGTTACAATACACTTCCAAAGTCAAGCTCTTAAAAGAGTTCACCACTATTGATAATTCCAACAACATAACAGTACCTACAAATGAACCATACAAACTACTCCAACAAGCACCTTATTTATAGACAATATCAAGCGTGAAGGAAGCTTCTAGAGGAAGATACAAGAGGCGGGCATCAAAATCCACCTGGCACACATTCCAACACCTCTTTTGGAGCAAATGGCACTTGTGCAATATTCCCTTACACCTCTTACAACCCTCCAAACTTGGGCACCCCAAATTTACCTGAAATAGGTATGACAGATGCTCTTACACTGTCATAAAATCTGTCATATATGACAACACTTACAGTTGTAAAAGAATCCGTCATAACTAACTAATAATAAATGATTCTTTTACAACTTGTCATAGGCAAACTTGGGTGCCTAAATATGCCTTATTCAAACATACAAAGATGCTTTATGACGCATGTCATACCTGTCATAAGAATCTTCTATTTTCAGCTCTTACATGTCATAGATTCTGTCATATGTCATAATCTCTTACACATTGCTCAAGATGCCGACACATGGCAAATTAATGCCACCTCAAATGGGACGCTTACATTTCCTAATGTTGACATGTCCATCCAAGTCACCTTCCAAGTGGGATGACAACTCACCATGCCACCTCACACTAAATGACGAAATAGGATGTGCATAACTAAATACAATATAGGCAAATAATAAATAAATAATTAAATACCAATGCTAGGAATTTGCAAAGGTTGAGACACCTTAATTCCCAACAAAATGCAGCATTGGTTAGTGGATATAGGCAGTTAGAAGTGCAAGGAGACTCTAAGATTGTGATCCAAACAATCAATAAGAAATACTGTCCCAGCTGGAAGATGAGAGCATATCTTGATGAAGTTCTTTCCCTCCAAAATTCTCTCATATCTCCTTTTCTCATATCTTGATAGAGAAAGAGAGAGAGAGCATTATGTGGCAGCAAACTTCTTAGCAAATTATGGGGTCTCATGTTGGAATATGGGTCAATTTTGAAAGGTTCTAAGATGTTTTGTTTTAATCTAGAACTTAAATTTCTGAAAAATAATTTGAAGATGCAGAACAAAATGGCATTTGGGGATATTTTTGTGAAGAAATTAGCTTTGGAATCAAAATTGGCAATTCTAAACCTAAGTTACTAATCCTGGTTCACATTCAAATTTGTTGGTTCAGTTCGCAAATTCGGTCAAAAATAATTTTGGGGTTGGGTTCATTTTGGGTTCATCCACACAAAAACATATAAAACCTATACATATATTCAATAAAGGACTATTATTAAATTGAAAAGTATTTATTTTCCATGACTATTAAATTGATGGTAAGGATTTATTTATTAATTAATTACTTATTAAGGAAAAGTCTTTTATGTTTCACAATTTAAAAATTGACACTTTGAAGATATAATGGGAAATTGTATATATATATAATAAAATTCATGGAAAACCATAAGACTTTTCCTTAATAAATAAATCCTAATCGTCAAATTAATAATGGTCATGGAAAATAAACACTTAACATTTGGGTCTCTTGAATAAACACTTAACATTTAAAGTTTAACAATTAATTTTATTATCAATTGAAATACGTTTTTTTTAATTCTTTTGTTCACTTGTACTAATCTATTGTTGACTTGTTCAATATTTTGTAATCACAGAAATTGCAATTCTTAGTCTTCTAGTCTATTGTTCACTTGTACTAGGCCCTAAATTAAAAGTAGTCTTCGACAGCATCCTCAGAACTGTGTTTTGTTGGTGTGAACAAGGGTATTTCCTATCCGATTTCCCCTTTATAGTGTGAACAAGGCACATTATCTAACTAATCATTAGTTAGGACCTATTCACACATGTTCACATGTTAAGTTTACTTAGGGCTCGAGGAATCTTTATAGTAGTTTCTAGTACACGTGATTTATCCTATAGTTGTCTCATGTCATAGGATTAAGACACTTGTCATCATCCTAATTAGTCCTATCTTATCACCTTGCTTTTATAAGCAAGGCATATCATATACATAATGTAATTTTGCATTCGTTGATAGAACAGAATTATTCTCTCATTTTGGATCTCTTTGTGCTTTCTTTGAAGCTCCTAGATCTTGGGTGGCTACTTTCATAGCCAACTCTTACATGGTATTAGAGCTTGTAGGATTGTTTTATGTTAGTTTTTTTTTTGAGAAATCTAAGGTGCAAATCATGGTAGATCTTGAAAAGTTGAGTATGCCCTTCTCTTGCATCATATGATGACCTAGAGAATCAAAAAAACTTGATAGAAATACTAGATTTGGGAGAGTTTCTTCTTTGTGGCCTTGTATTGCAAGTTCATTTTGGAGCATGTTAGTGCAAATCTGAGCTCACCATTGAGTTCAAGGTGTCCAAGAAAATCAAGTTGATCTTTTTGATTTGTCCAAATTAGACAATGGACGCAAGATCTACAAGGGTTTGAAGTTGAGAGGTGGTTACCAAATCCGAGAGGTAGCTGCAATTTTGGAGCATTTTGGGTCAAATCTGACCCTGCCATCACGTCCAGAAGGCCCAAGAACCTAAGGATCAACTGTTAATTTGTCACAATAGAACAATTTTGTCCCATGCCATCAAAAAACATTTTCCCCTCCTCGATCATACGAATCACAGAGAATATTCCGCAGAATATTCTACGGAATTTGTTGTGCAACACTTGTCATCGAAATACGGGTGCATTGTTGTCCTTTGGGTAAAAGCATTTGTCTGCAAGGTAAAAAAATAAATAATATTCTGCAGATTTTCTTATTGCAGGGTGCAGTGATACCCTATCGATAGGGTACCCTCAGTGGCATGTACTCACAGGTCACCCTCAACGGCGACACGTGGCAGCCATAGGCCCCGTGTTGACCGAATCTCACCCAATATTTCCTGGTGACCGACCCTTGCAACCGCCAACATTTTCAAACCGGCCACACTTCTTCAAACTGCATGGTTAAAGAAATATACCAAGAATATTCCGACATAAAACCACTAGTGTCACCTGGAAGCGGTTTTTCGCCTATTGGAAGGTGGTTTGCAACTTCCCACTAGTGGTTTTCAATGTTTTAGGCGGTTTTGAAGAAATTGGTGATCAATTTCAGTTAATTGGAAAATATACTGGTAAATCTAGGAATATTTCGTCGACATTGTTGCTGACGTTACAATGACATCATCGAGCCTTTGTTCCTAATCCAGCCCCACTCTCATTTGCAGTTTTGATTTGGCAACCAAACTTTGGAGGCCTATATCTCAATCATTTTGGCTCCTTTTTTATCAATTTTTTTATTGGGGGTAGAATTTCTTAGGCTTCACAGTGGTGCAGTTGGATTTTGATTTTGGCGCCTAGTTTTTTCAAGATTTTTTTAGATTTTCATTGATGTTGTTGAGCATTTCTCATTTTTGGAACTTCTGGGGCTATGTTTGGGCTCATACGGTAACATTTTTCGGTGAAATTTTTTTGAAAGTGCACAATTTTTCGTGTACTTAGATCTGTACTCAATTTGATCCAATTTTACACAGAAATTGTACTTTCAGTTGTAGCCTAATTTTGGCATTTGCATTGTACCAAGATCAAAGACCACTTTCCTACTTTGGCTAGTAGCAATTGTAATTGCACTAAGTATAAATTGCCAAGATCATATATTGTTGGGGAGGATCTTGTGGTTCTGCAGATTGTCGTTTTGCTCTATTGGTGTTTGTTTCTCTCATGGATGATTCTAATTCATTTGAGCTCCTCACTTCTCATAACTATTACTCATGGAAAATCAAGATGCAACGATTACTCCTATCTAAGGGTTTATGGTCTACTTTGAGTGATAATCAACCTGAGTTTACTAAGGAGTATAAGAGATTTTCTCATAGGAACACACTTGATGAGGCTATGGGTTTGATTGCTTTACATGTTTCTGATAGCTTGTTGTTCCATATTGAGGATTATACAACACCTAAGCAAGTATGGGATAAGTACAAAGATCTATTTGGTAAAGTTAGTGAATTTTGTGCTTTGCAAATAGAGGCAGAATTGACATCTCTTTTCTGATGCATTTCCTTCCATTGAGGATTATTTGGTTAAGTTCAAATCTTTGAGATCTCAATTGGCAGGTTGTGGGAAAGATAAATCTGATAAGGAATCCATATTCTTGATTTTGTCTAAGTTAAATGGGCCATATGCAGTTTTTTCTTCAACCTTTTATTCCACTATGGATGCCCTAGGTGATGCATTCACTATGCCTTCTTTTGAGACATTTTGTGATTGTTTGACTAGAGAGCATACTAAGCTTATCCAGTTAGATGCACTTCCCAAGAGTTAGGCATTGGTAGCACAATCAGTTAAGGAGCCTCCCTCCTCTTCTAAAGAGGACAAACATAAGAAGGAGAAGCCCAAGTGTGCTTATTGCAAGAAACTAAGACATGATGAGCATAAATGTTATGAAAAAAGGATTGATGAGTTGACAAACCTTCTTCAAAAGCACAATATCCAATTTCCTTTGTCAATGTCATCTAGTTCATCTTCTTCTTCTTCACCATCATCATCTACATAGTCAAGGACAAATGTATTGGCTAATGGGACAAAAAATATGAAGGTGAAAGGTAAGGCACTTTTTGCTTCTACAAGTCTTCAATCAGAAAGATGGCTTCTTGATTCTAGAGCTTCTCGTCATATGGTCATTTCGTAGGGTAGGTTCTCTTCATTTGGGCCTTGTATTATGCCACCTATTTTGATGGGTAACAATACTTGTATGCATGCAACTAGAAAGGGATCTATTGATATTGGTGAAGGTACCTTCAATGATGTATTGTGTGTGCCTTCTTTGTCATCCAACCTCCTTTCCATATATCAGATTACTCATGGTGGAACTAGGAAAAGTGTTGAGTTTACACCAAGGTTGCATGGAGACTAGTACTGGTACTGGTACGGGAGACTAGTACCGGTACCAGTACATCTGTTTTTGAAAAATAGGAGACGAGGGTACTTGGAGACACCATTTTTTTTTAAATATAATTTAATAATTTTATTAATTTATTAATATGCTAACATTAAAACTGAAAATATCATGACATTGAACTTTTAAAACAAGAGAACTGGTAAAGTTTAAGTTTATAGCTTACATGTAACAATTTAATATAGTTTAGTGTATATATATTACTTATAGGCTTATAGCTTACTTGTAACAATTTAATATAGCTTAATGTATATATATTATTGTAGACACTAGTATTGAGGTTTGAAGTCCATAGGAGTAAGAATCCACTGAGCTTGTGAGAAAACAACGGAAAAAATGAAAGGTAGAAAAAAAAAATGGAGACGCCTTTTTATTGACGCAGGTACTTGGAGACGAGTGGGAGACTTGACTAGAAGTCTCCTGCAAAGGGAGACGCACCCAATCAAGTCTCCGGGACGGGAGACGTGTACCAGTCTCCGAAACAAGTACCAGGGGGTCGGAGACGGGTCTCCATGCAACGTAGGTTTACACCTAATTCAAAGATTATTAGAGACTTGGAGAGTAGAGAGATCATTGCTATTGGAATGGTTGATCATGCATCTCAGTTGTACACCTTTTCACATTTTTCTCCTGATGATAATAGCAATTCCTTTGACTGATATTCACACTCATGCATCTAGTGTGGATTGCATTCCTGAGGAGGAGTTTGGTCACTTGAACAGTGGTGTTATTTCATCCACTTTGATTCTTGAGCCTTGTGCTATGCTTCCATTTCCACCTCCTGCTTCTTCAGAGTTCAGTGTTGCTATAACTTCTAGTACTTCAGTGCAAAAGGATCATATTCATTGTATTTTAGATTCAACTTTGTGGGATGATTACTTGACAGGTATTGCAGATTTGTTTTGTGAGTCCCATCTTGCAGATTTGTAGGACACCATTGAGGACATTCATCTCCTCTTTGATGTTGGCTCTTATGGAGTTGCATCATCGATGTGATGAGGGCACATTTAGACCCTATTATTCTTTCTCCTCCTCTTCACTTGTCACAGTTTGGCATTGGATTGATTGGAGATTCTTGAGCAGCATTTAGAGGACCCTTCATGTCTATGTATCATGTTCTACATTTGTTTCCACTAGATTCTGGATTGTCACTCTTCAGGTAGGCATGGGACTCCTAATTTGATTGTGGCACCTTTCAACATCGACATGGCGACCCCTGAGCAGAATTTAGAGACTTCATGCATCTTGTATTTTCTTCCTTGATATTCCTTTCCGGAATGGGAAGACATCCTGCATACATTCTTGGCTTTGTTTCTTCCTAAGGGGAGAAATGTTTTTCGGCGTTCTTGGATCATCTTCAGCATTCATTGTCAGGCATCTACCATTTGTGCAAGAGATTCTACATTGAGGGGGAGCTACATGGTCTCTCTTCTTCTCTCTTATGGGGGGGTTATTGATTATGTATTTGTGTTGGAAGTAGTCCTTGGTTATTCATATTGAGTCCTCCTTCCATAACTTCTTCCATCACATCCTTCATGATTTCTTTCTTTTCGAGAGGGTCTTTTTTCCTACGGATTTTTCTCTTTTTCTCCATTTGTGATAGATTTGTTTGTACATGGGTACCTAACATGGCCTTGTAGTCAAGACCCATCTTTGCATTTGTTTACTTCTCCCTAAGTTGCACTTAAGGGAGGGGTGTTGGTGTGAACAGGGGTATTTCCTATCTGGTTTAACCTTTATAGTGTGAACAAGACACATTATCTAGCTAGTCATTAGTTAGAACTTAGGACCTGTTCAGACATGTTCACATGTTAAGTTTACTTAGGGCTCTAAGAATCTTTCTAGTAGTTTCTAGTACACATGTGATCTTATCCTATAGTTGTCTCATGTCATAGGATTAAGACACTTGTCATCATCCTAGTTAGTCCTATCTTATCACCTTGGCTTTATAAGCAAGACATATCATGTACATATTGTAATTTTGCATTCTTTGATAGAATAGAATTATTCTCTCATTTTGGATCTCTTTTGTGCTTTCATTGAAGCTCCTAGATCTTGGGTGGCTACTTTCATAGCCAACTCTTACATGTTCGTGGTGCCCAAAGTTATGCATTTACATAGTTGAGGTGTTCATGGAACAAACTCTAGGTTCTTCATTCCCTCATTGCTTTATTATAGAAATCCAATGGCCATGGCCCCAAAGAAATGGAAGAAGCCCAAACCAAGAATTGTGTGATTCTCTCCTATTTAAAGACCCGTTCTCCTCCATAAAAAAGTTTATTAAATTTTTAAACATGATTTGCAGATGGTTTGGACATGGCATGCAACAAAAACCTAGCAGGTTCATCACAACAGCAGAAAAAAGCATTGAAATTCATCATGGGTTTGCCTAGGTTCGTCCCGGACAAACCCACAAAGGTTTTTGCGAACCCAATTTGTACCCTTGGCAAAACCAATCCTGGATCTGAATTCAGGATGGATCAAACCCAAACCAACAGGTTTGTAGGGCCGAATTGGTAACTTATCTCTAAACCAATCCATTCAAGGAGGATTGTCTGATGATCTTTTGAGAGAAGGGTCTAATTTTGTGTGTTTTAAATGAATCGAAAGACTAGTTAATTTGGTATGGTGCCATTGACAAGTAGGAGGTGTTTTCACAGTGTATCAAATTATGGTGTTTTATGAGGATTCAATTGCGTAGTTGAATCTTGATAAAACATCATAATGGTGAGTCCTCACTATGGCTACAATTTTAATGATGAAGGTATTTTCCATTTTGAAGTGGTTAAAACGGGGTTTTTAAATAACTTATGATTAAAGACGTGGAAATGCTGCGCAGTAATTACAAAAGCACTAGTTGCATTATGAAATTTATCATAGAACTCAGATGTAGCTAGAGGCCTCCAATGTGCTTTTAGTGAGTAAAAGACTTAAGCCGGTGCTTTGGGTACTAATTACCTCCCTCTCTTAATTTTTTCTAAGGGCAAAGTGAAGGGTAAAAACTTTGGCAAAGCCTAGTCACTGAGCATGGGTTGGGCAAGAAACCTTACTAGTGAACTTATTGTAGAGTTTTAAGTTTTATTGTAGTGCTTCTATGGTTAGCTTCTTGAAAATCTTTGTCTGAGTTTCCTTATTTGTAAAAGCTTTCCTGGTTTGCATGAGCAGTGATTTATGATTTATACTTTGGTTGAGTGCGGCAAAGGGGAAATGGCATACTATTGCTCACCATTTGAAGCTTGCTTATTTGGCATCCCTCTTGTCTGATCCAATGGATTCTATTGAGTTGCTTCACTTACTTTCATAATTGGATTTTATTGTGAAAGCTGCCCTTGTATGTTAGTTGGCATACAAACATTTATACCCTTGTCTTGCATATTTACTCCCCTTCTCTAAGAACTTACATCATTCCCATCAGTTGGAATAATGAAAGAATGCAGTTTGGGTATGGATGAATGTAATATGGGAAGTTGGCAAAATTTTAGAGAAGAATATATGTCTGGACAAATTTTGTGAGCAAATGGCTTCAGCAGAGGACAGATAATTTCCTCATTAACTCTTATGGATCCCTACACTTGCTGTGTGAGTGGCCAGGAGTTTATACAGCAATATTTCCATATGCTTGGTATGGGCATGGATAAGTTCTTCAACATCAACTATCATAATCCAGTGCATCAGTTCTATATCCCTCTTTTGTTTTTTCTATATCTCCTTGCTTAAAAAGAAATGAAAGGAATTGGTCTTAGAGGCTAAGATGCCTTTGTTGAAAATGGAAACTATATATTTATAATTCAGATTTGATATTGTGTGTCTGATGAAGACACTCATTTGTTTAATATATAATGTATGCAAGAATATTAGGAAGGACCCCAAAATTATTATTTGACTAAACTTTTAGGCGGGTAATTTAAGAGGGTTGCAATTGTGATTTTGTACTCCTTTAGAGGGAAAGCACTTCTAGATCCACCTCTATGACTCATGAAGTCTAACCTGGTGCATTTTGAATAAGAAGTACTAAGTAGAGCTTCATCTTATTAGAAGTCTGCATTCTAGATCTACTCATAGCTCTTGACAATTAGATTGTCGTGCCTCAAATTTTTGGCTTCCTTTGAGACTTCTGGACGGGCCAGAGTTAGGATAATATTGAGTGGATCATAACCCCCACAAACCTGTATAGATATCTTTTTTATGGGGAAAAACCATTGTCTGATAAAGGCATAGAAGAAGTTGAACTAACTCTGCTTTCTTCTAGCCAAAATTCTGCTGGTTCATTTGCCTCCAATAGCAGTTAAGATAAGATAGTGTTTGCTGCTAGAAGTTGAACTAACTCTGGTTTCTTCTAGCCAAAGCTCAGCCATATTAATCTACATAACCGTTAACTTGAACTAATTTTTGGAATTAATTTTATTTGACCCTCAACCCAACCCTAAAAAAAGGAAACAAAGAGAAAAACAAAATGGAAAAAAGGCTTGCTGCATTCAAACAAAGAAAAAATAGATGACAATAATAAATTAGGAAGAACTTTACATCCATACTGCATCATCTTACTACTCCATACTTGTGAGGATAAATTTGTTCAACTCCCTCATTAAAAAATCATAATTTACAACTTACCTCGAATCTGGGAATTTTAGAGACTGGGACAACGTATAAATAAGTTGTGTCCAGCATTCCTCTGCATCCTGCAATAACTCTATGTATGAATAAACTAGCAACAAAAATGCTAAAAACACACATATTGCTTTACTTTCTAAAGAATGTGACATAAACAAGTAGGACTTATTGACGACATAAGGTCCTAATCTTAAGAGAGAAATTTGCAATAACTACAAAAATAAAGGAAAGAAACCAGTGAAGGGTTATTTAGATTCCATTATAGGCGAACTCTGTCAAATATCTCACAATTCAGCCAAAACTCTCACCATTAGATTATTGTGCCACAAATATTGAAATATCTCTAGACTAACCTACCTGTTGCATGAATAAACCATTATGTTGCTGACCAAACTGGGGATACTTTTTTCTCAGCACCTGTACAAAAAAAAGCGAAAAGCATTCATATGAAGATGGTATATACTATATATAATGATCAAAACAAACTCAAAACAGCAAATATAGAACTACCAAGTTAGCATGCTAAATTCCAAAAAGAATTACACACAAAACTACTTTAAACCTTTTGTAAAGCTGCTACAAAAGACCATAAAAAGCAAAAAGTCAACTAGATATTGCATCTCAAGACCCGTTACAATTAAAGAGAAGAAAACATACCACCATATTTTGATTAGTAATTGCTATAAAGGGAGATCAAATCTCGAACTTGTTACAGTGGACTCATTAACAGCCAAATAGTATATAGAATTTCCTGAGATTAAGGCAGTTATATACAAAATAAATAGATTCCATGAACCTGTCACTATAAACACACCAGAAAAATTCCTTTAAAAATATCATCTCAATTCCAGGAACGTTTACATTCACAATTTCTTTAATTTAAGATCTAATTAAGCTTCCACAAGTTGGAGAGATTGTGTGGCTTTAATAGTGCCCATCAGAATTTAGTCTTTATTAGTTTTAAATGTATGCATAAGCTTTAAATAATGAGGCAGAGTTCGTGGAATTTAGCTTTGAAATAGAAATCATTGTCTTGAAAATTGAAGGAGACTTTTTTCTAGTGAAGAATCAAAATTCTGACCAAAGTTTAAGCAGAAGAACAAAAGTTTGAAGCTTGTTTACTGCTTGTAGAATGCCAGTAAGTTATTCAGTCAGTTTACAAAAAAAAGTATGTATCACATGACAAGAACCCAAAGGAAATGTGACAGACAAGTAGTCAAATAAGGACATAATTGTGTGAAGCCTGAAAGTGTTCACCTAATGCACAAATTTCAACACCCAGTGCAAGTGCAGTGTCACTCAAGGAGTTTTTGATAGCAAAGTATGATTCATGAAGGCACCTTAGTATTATGAGTCTTTTGTTGAGAAGGACCTACACTGTTGATTTGAACCACAAGGAATGTGATACTAATATCTAGACTCCAGAGAACAACGGTAAAGCAGGTGAATTTGAAGTTAAAGAAGAAAAGATAAAGCATAGTCCCAAGGAAACCTGGGTTCATCGATCAAAACTGAATATCTGTCCGCATACCCACATTTCCAGTTGGACCATGTTTAAAGATATTACAGGTGTACCTTATTTCAAATGACATCCCCATCTGCATCAAGATTGGTGCTCTGTATGTTCTTTGTATTTATAACTAGTATGATGGTTGCTATGTAATTTTATTTGCCAATAGATATGTGCTTTACAGTAAAACTAGTCAGTTTACGACTTAAGTGAAGCCAAAGATTATACTGCCTAAGTAGTTGTAATAGTTTGACAGTTTAAGGAATGCAAGAGTTGGCCAATATGGCAATTCCATGAAATCTCTGGTTGCAATTGCATACACTGCACATAGAGTTACTTGTACATGAACAAACTTTTTGTACCATTTTTTGTACATTTTGGACCTTATCGGACAGCACTCTAGACATTCTCCTATTGCTATTGCCCTTTTGTTGTAATAGATGATGACATTGGCAGTTCTTCAGGCCCAAGCCCAGCTACACACATGACATAACATTGATGACCAACCATCATGATTTCCCACTTTCATCGTCATCAATTACAAGCCTCATGTTGGAACTTTGGTGTGCTATTCACCTGCAAAGAGTTCTTGGTGAGAGAGGATGGTGAACTAGTTGAGTTCATGTTGACAATGAGTAAGATCCCTGTCTTATCTAACCTAAATTTTCCCTTCACTGTCCTGAATTATCTGATTTGTTTTCCCGTTGATTTACTTATGATTTTGAAGATTTGTTTTCACATGCATGTAGTTTATGATATGAAGATGGAAAGGTTCAAATATAACATTCATATGACAACAAAAGATAACCATAAAATAGATAGAACAGCTGGAAATGCAATTTCAAATTGAAGATATGAAATTGATTTCTTTATTCACATACCCGAATCATGAAATGGCATTAATCAAATACATAAGTGATCGCTGATTACATAACAGCCATGACTAATTTTCAAATCAGACCTCCAATGATGTACAAAAATGCCTCAAATAGTGATCAAACCCTAGTACAATGCAAAAATGATAACACCCCATGGTTGACACCTTGCTAAAGATGATGGATGATGAAGAATAGGAGCCAAAACCAATGTCTGATTGCTGTTATAAACCTGTATCTGCTGCTGATCATAAAACCCTAGTGCCAAATGCCAAACAAACACTCCAAATCCAAGCGGTCATGCACCAAAGAGGAGTGATTAGGGTTTGGATGCAAAATAGATCATGAAACCTCAATGTACTTGCCAAAAATTGCTCAGATCTGTAGCTGATATCAAATTTCAGACTGCTGTTACAAATTTCAGACCATGCATGAATGATGAAAATTGCTAAAAATACCCTCCTTTGCCAAGCGATCCAAGTAGAAACACTCCTCAAGCAATTTATTGATGAAAACAAGCCAAAATGAATACCAAATCTGATTATCAACCTTCAATCCTAGCTGAATGCAAATATCTCTGTCAAACCCTAGCTGATCGAAGTAATTCCTCCATTAAAACCCTCCGGTTAAGCACAATGACGAACTCCACATGAATCCATCTCCCATGGTGGATTGGGTTTTCGTCCAAGCCACTATAATTCAAGGGATCACCGCCTTGAACAAACTGAAAATCACTTTCAGCCAAGAGCAAATACTCAATATGCAATTTACCAAATGATCAAAGATGTCAAAAATCATGCCAATGACCTCCTTATATACTTTTTCCCTTGGACACCCAAACAAATCATTATTTTATGATGTTTGAAATCCATAGCCGACAAAATAACCAACTCCAACAAAAAAAAAAATTATAATTTTTTCCTCCTCCTTGAGCGGCGGCGCCTAGAAGGAAAAATAATAATTTTTTTTTTTTCTTTCTTTCTCCTTGGTGTTAATTTCCCTTTGGGAAAAATAAATAAATTAAATATAATTAAATATTACAATTTTATTTACCTTTTTCAACTTTTCATTATCCCATCCTTTCATTTTTGCTTTGGCTTGAAAACAATGTTATTTTTGGCTTTATAAAAATAATTAAAATGCCATTATCCAAAAATACAAATAAAATAGAGTGTTGTGCCAACTTTCCATACTCCAATCCTTCAAGGTCCTAGCTCAACCACCAATCATCCCCTTACCACTAGAGTTAGCCTACGGGAATGGTGAATAGGCTAACAAACTACTCCATAGGTGATCACTCCGGAAATGGGGACATGACACAATGTTTGATCAAAGAATGGTAACCAACTACAGAATTAATTGTGGTGAGCTATGGTAAGCTGTGTTGAGTTTCAAATGTTGCGGTTTAGCATGGAGGCTTCTCTAAGTCTAGTGTTGCTATGGTTACAATTGCAAGTTATTTAATGGATAACTCACTGCCGCATCTTTGTCTGAGTAGTTACAATGTAGATGGACATGTGGTGTTGTTGGAGTACACGTGATGTGATAACAGCTAGAAGCATGGTGATGTTCAAGGGGATACTCAAAGTTACCGCAAGCAGCAAGAAGCAATCAAGTGTTTGTCTCTGCTACCGCAAGCCATAGTTAGTGTTTGTCTATAGTGCATAAAAGCATGTACGCGGTTCAGGTATAGATGATCACCAGGGTTTGACCAAGTGTGAACGGCAGTGGCTAATCATTTGCAGTGATTATCCATGTGGAGAAGTCATGTTTGGTGTAATTTGTGTTATGTTAACGTCATCGTATGGCCATGCTTTGGTTGTGTGATTGTTGATATTCTACATGGCAATTAGATAGTTAGACAATCATATTCCGTGAAAATGCCTATATCTAATTGCTTGTATGGATGGGATGGCTGATGTTGTCAATGTTCGTTGGTGCATTGTTGCCTAAAGGTGTGGAAGACTTGGTTGTGAGTTTCTACATTGATGGTTTATAGATTGAGACTTTGTAAAAGAGACTTATTGTATTGGATACTATTTCCTAAATTCTACAATTTTGACTATCCTTTTGCTGGTGGGTTTTTTTTTACGTAAAACAATACTTGCTCTATGTATTGTTTCATGGGTTTCCTTTAATGTTGCTAAATGAATTAATATAATAATCATAACTATATTTGCATCACATAATCTTAAGGTGTTCCAATACCCCAGTCTATCAATCGACTATAATAAGGATTAAATTCCCAACACTTCATACATTACTTTTATGGTTCAGAGTTCAACCGTTTTAGGTTTATTTACAGTGTTACGGGGGGACGCGTCCCCCCCATTTTTGCCCAGCTCCCATCGGCCAGAACAGCTCGGGGACGCGGGGACGGGGACAGGACACCCCCCCGCAGACCCCTTTTTTTTGTTTTTTGGGGGACGCCCCCTCGACCTGGGCAACGTCCCCGAACACCCCCATATTATTATCTTTGCGCATCTTCCACATTTTGGGAGGCCTTCGATCGGTATGGGAGAGTTTTTGAGCGCTAAGGCCTTTCCACATTATCTCTGCGCGCTAAATGTTATTGTTAGCCGGATTCGATCTCGTGGCCTCTGAACTAGCAGCTTCTTTCCTTCCTACCCAACGGTTTTGAGCTGCCATCGAAAGCATTAAAGAAATGACGACAGAAGACAAAAATTGTTCGACACATTAGTATTTATTGTATGGAAAAGCATCGGCGTTAAACAAAAACAAGAATCGAAATTTCTGGTCGCACTGCTGGATAATGAAAATCTTGTTACGAGGATTCTTAATTTTGTTTCTGAGCTTCTCTTTAAACTGAATCTTTAATACTTGTATTGATAGGCGTTTGAAGTTTTTTTATCATTATTTTGACAAATCAAAATCATATGGTGGTTCCTTAGGTTATCTGAATTCTCCCGGCCGGAGAGGAAGCGAGGGGGAGACCAAATCGAGTTTGAGGGCCAATAGGAACAACCGACGAGTTTAGAAAAATTTCCAGCGCGAATGTCTTTTTACGGCTGAGACAATTTTTCGATCACTATAATGCTCACATATAAAAGCCTATCGGCTTATTAATAATATTATAATAATTCTAAATATTAATATGTAAATATTATTATATTTATTATTATTTATATTAAATTTTAATAGATTATATTTATTATTTATAATAAATATTAATAAAATTATAATATATTAATATATTATAAATATTAATATATAAATATTATTATATTTATTATTATCTATACTAAATTTTAATATATTATATTATTATTTATATTAATAATATTTATTATTATTATATATATATATATAGCCGTCCCCTCGCCATCCCCCAATTTTTTGAAAAAATTTGCCGTCCCCTGAAACCCGTCCCCTCTCCCCCCGTCCCAAAAACCTAGAGAAACACTGTTTATTTACCTCTTGTTATGTTTATGCTTCTTTGGTGCTTTGTACTTCTCTAGTATAAGTGAATGTACTATTTGAGAGTTCGATTGACCTATTTTTGGTCATTTGTTGGCATTAATATAATTTCTTTCTCTCTTCCTTCCTTCAAAAATCATTTCTTTCAAACCAATTATCCAAGGAAGACAAAAAATCCTATTACTGAAAGCAATCTATTCAAAATGCAGCTTCAAAGAACTTATTGGACTCTTGAAGAGATTGAAGTGGAGTAAAAGGAAGCCCTTGTATAACTAAGCAACAAAGGACTTTTATGACTGGTTGACACAAACATCTCCCACTTCTGCACAATTAAATAAGCAGTCAGGACTGGTGGGACATGCAGAGCAATGGAAAAACAGTTTTAAGTCTGTTTGAAAAGTCTGGACTTCCTGGAAACAAAAAGCCTTTAGGTCACTTGTCCTTCACCAAGGTTTGTCATCCAACTCAAAACTCCAAAAGGTTTCTAAATCAGATTCTTATGCATTCAATGTGGGGCAGAGGAATCAGTCGATCATGCCTTCAGGAAGAATACTTCTTCCATGACATTCTGGGAATGGTTCCAGGTTGAATTCAACAATAGTTTGATGGCTACCTTTCATGGTGATGCCCTCTTTCAGGGGACACTCATATGATCAAAATGGAGATGCAAAATTTTATAGCATATGATAAAGAAGTTTATCATTCATTTCCTTTGGAAAACTCGATATAATGCAATTTATCATGAGGACCACTCCATACTCATTCTAGGATAGCCTAAGCTTTTTAAGCAGGATTTGGCTATGATTTTTTAAGCCAAATATGCTTTCTTTTGTAAAGATGTTGAACCTTTGCCGCATGGGCCAGAGACTCGAGTGTTAGATTCTAGCTTTTAGAGAATGGGATTTTCATTGTACAACTGTTATTCAACTAATATAATTTTTTATGTCTTTTGAATAACAAAAAAAAAGCATTTTTCATATATATAAATTATAAACTTTAAATATAAAAATACACCACGCATCCACACCTACCTACCCAACCACACGCACATTAATATTTCTTAAACCGTGAAAAGTCTCAAAAATAAACACACTGGTAAGTTTTAAAATTCTGCAACTTATTGACTTTGAATTTTAATTACAGTTGAAATTTATTTGACCTCAACTATGTAAAACAATTAGCTAGACCCCAGAAACATACCTTGACATTTTGGTAGAAGAAAAAACCTTAACCACGAGTATGTGTACCAACTTTTCCACATACCTTGTATTGTTTTCTCTATTACTATCTTTAGAAAGAATGTCTCCAGACAATTACCTAGATAATTAAAACCTAATAATACAAAGGTGAAGCACAATAGCCAACATGGTTGTATAGAATCCATATTTGTAACTGAAGAGGCTGTTGAGCATTACAAATTTGAAGATGAGAATAGATCTCCTATGCTCCATTATTATGTATGATTTGCTGTGTGACTGCATGCATGTACATAAGGACACAAGCAAAATAACTATTTGACAAGCAACCAGAATTACCAAAGAAGTCTGACAAACTCTAGATCATTTATACCTCTGGTGTCCAATCCAGATATCCATGTTATGTTCTACCAAGGACGTGGTCAAAATCAGTCAAAAGTCATTCAGCCAAATTTGCTTTGCCCATATAAAGTTCGAACTAATCAAAATGCACAAAGAAGAGATGAGAAACAACAAATGGTATTTCAATGATCATAATAAAAATCTCTCATATCTGTCAGCTCAACATATTAAAGGTTTATAGTTTGTACACTTTCTAACTATCATTGTCCAAAATAGCTGCCTATTATTCTCCCAAATAGGTATTAACAAAAAATTAACTGGCTTGGGAAGTATGTCAGTCATGAGACATGACTAAGGCAGCAGAAATTTCAGTCAGAACTAGCAAAAAGTCATTATGAATATAAAGATTTACCATCCAAAACTGCATGGGAGCAACAGGTCGAACACTTCGATCCAGCTCACCAAATAAATCCCTAGCCGCAACAGTCAAAAGATGTGATGATGGGTCTAAGTCATTGCTCCTTCCAGAATAAGTATACCTGGATTATATAAATCACACCAATTATTAGTAATAGAAAACTAGCCATTTTTCTCTGGCTGTTTTTTCCTAACTATGTGCTTCAAAAATGACCCTTACTACTGTTTTCATAATACCTATGTAATACAAAATAATATTACCAGTTTCTTACACACGCACACATAGTATGTTCCCAAGTTTGCAATGTGCTCTTACTTTTGCAGTGCCGACTTAAGTTCCGGAACAGAATGTAAACATTGAATAGTTGAGTTCATATAGCACGTATTGCCCAGATTGAATAAACCAGCTGTGTGGCCCTGCCAAAACCACATACCAAAGTTTAAATGAAAATGTAAGATAACTGCCAACACCAAAAAAAATGATGGCAAACATAGAAAACCAACCTTTAAAAATAATTCACTTTAGACAACAAAAATACAAGAAAGTAAAACAGACAACAGAAGATATATATATATAGTCAAAATTTAACCAAAAGTCAAGTTTCATTGCAACTTGTTGCTTACCTCACTAGGAATAGCAGAATATTTAAAGCCATTCACATGACTTTATTCCTGGAAAGCAAGCAGAGTCAAATCACACTACCAATTCTCAATCAAATCTATTTAAACATGGTGAATTTTGGGAAATTTGTAAATAATTGACATGGCCCAAAACTTATTTGCTTCAAGGTATAAGTGCAAATCACCACAACAAGTTCTCATAATGTATGTTTGGCCTGTGGTCAAAAAAGTGTTGATTGCTGGAGGATTTTTCCTTGAATCAAACTAGGAAAAGTTTGAAAATTTTGTGACATGTGTAGCATTTGAAAACAATTGGAGGCATTCTGTGCAAGGTTTCCATTGAAGGGAACCTTGGAACAGTGAATATCTGCTAAATATCTTACCTATGAGTATTTAAAGAATATTGTCACATATTTGAGCCACTTTAAGGGAAGTCTTTCTGGCTGTTCTTTGTCTCATAATGATATAAATGTTAAACCTAAAAAAATGAACGGTGACAATGGAAAAAATGGGCTATGCATGGCCATCTTGCAAAGACTTTGTTGGGGGAGAGCACAGCACAATTTTTCTAACAACCCAATGAGTACATGGTGAAGATATTAATACCAATGTACAAAAAACAACCATTCATTTCAACACCCAAATGCACATATGGGTGTCATTCATCATAATTGATGTTGATCTGACAAGCATCAATGCATTAGACAGAAGCTGGAGACCAAAACTAGAGCAAATTGCTTCCCCTGGTGCTGCAAGCAATACAATGTCCCCTTACTAAAAAAGATTCATCTTCTTCTACTCCTACCCCACATCTGCATATCCCGACCATTACTGAATCCTAGGCTCTCAACATCTCAAGCCACACCTGGTACTAATACTGGTATCCATGGCCTTTTTCCTCCCCAAACCATTCCTGGAGCACAACATACCCTTGAAAGCAACCACAGGCAATCCGCTAACAACGAAGGCAAGAAAATCTTACACAGTAACCCATCATGTGGATGCCAATGCAAGAATCAGTAAAAATGAAACCGAAAGACATGAGGGACCCAAAACTAGAGCAAGCTCTATCTGAAGAGATTTTTTATATAGATGACTAAGCAAAATGAATTCCAAAAGACGAATCAAAATGAATTAGACATTCATTTAATAGAGTGTGTTTATGTGCATGTGAAATTGAACAAATCATTCACCAATAGTATAAATGCATATGGTTACTTACCACAGAAGCAACCAGCTCTTCCTCCGGAAGGTCCTCAACAAATACAGGTTTATTTTCTGGAGCCTTCACTATCTCATCTGCCGTGCCCATCATCATCAATCTCTGTCCCTATTTCAAATGATTGTTCAACAATGTTAAGGAAGTATAATAAAATAGGCCAGCAAAAACTAAAAGAAAAAACAGTAATATTTTCTTCCCAAAGCTAATAAATACAAAAAGCACATACTTCCTTCACACCCAGGGTATTCCAATCAGCATCATCCTGAAAATATGCCAAGCAAAAGAAAAGAACCAGCATAGCTTGTCAGAAAGCTCAGTCAAACAGTTACTCAGAACAATGGATTGATGACAAATATGCAATCAAGTGAATCAAATCAGAACTCATTCCCTGAATGATTTTACCTTGGCAAGACACCAAACACCGTCCACTAAAACTTTGTATATCAACAATGCTATATCTATATTTGAGAAATTAACAGTAAAAAGTAAAACTTCCTATTTTAAGATGAGCATCTAAGTTAGAGAATCTAACGGCAGATCAGAAAAAGGTTACATACCTTGAGGAGACCGCCCTTAACCATAATCTTCTGTCTCTCAGGGGGAACACCAGTCAGTCCATACATCTGACATTTGAATACAAGGGGTGGCTGACTAGTGTCAATTTCAACTGCTGGAAAAACTTCCTTCTGCCATTTTACGCTCACTGAACCATTTAAAAATACCAATTCATTAGAAAGCACATTGAATAAATTAACCTGCCTTATCATGAAGGTAAAATTACATGTTTTAAAAGCTTTGCCAATAGGGAAAGAGGCAAGAGGATGAAAAGCCCAAAATGATGATTACATTCACCATTCCTCCCCTCTACTAAACAAATGCTTAGAGGTGCTCGTGTGCTGTGTGGGTCCCCTTGCCTAGGAATTATTAATTTATTACCAACATACATAGGAAATAAATGTCATTTCTAAGTTGAGATAACTTACAAACATACATCAGTCAAATCTCACAAAAAATAAAATTTTAATTAAAATGCCCATGAAAGCCTTCCATACTTAATATTGGTATACATGACTGGGTTGTACAATGGTTAATCCTACATTGGTCAGAGTAGCAAGATAAGGATGACTTGGCATTACACACTCCAAAAAAATTCCCAATGGGAAAGAAGCTCGACAGTGAAAAACGGTGATAACATTCAACATTCCTACCCTACTAACAAACGCTTAGAGATGTGAGTGCGCTAAGTGAGTCCCCTTGCCTTGTAATTATTACCAACATGCAGAAGGAAATAAAGTTTTATTCGTGTAGATAACTATTCATGGATGTCATCTTGAGGAGTCAAAAATATACATGGGCCAAATTCCACAAAAAACAAAGTTATAATAAAAATGTCTATGAAAGACATCAATATTTAACACATGTATACATGATTGGGTTGTACTTGGGTTAATCTCGCGTTGATTAGACTTCCAAGATATGGGTAATTTGTAAGATATAATATGCTCCAAAAGCTTTGCCAAAGGGGGGCAGATGCTAGAAGGCACGTGTATACATGATTGGGTTGTACTTGGGTTAATCTCACATTGATTAAACTTGCAAGATATGGGTGACATAAAATATAATATGCTCCAAAAGCTTTGCCAAAAGGGGGCAGAGGCTAGAAGGTAAAAAGCCATAACCGATGATTACAATAACCATTCCTCCCCCTCCTAACAAATGCTTAGAAGTTCTTGTGTGCTAAGTAGGTTCCCTTGTGTAAATAACAACTTGTGGAGGTGATACAACTACATTGCAAATGGTGAGTGAACATGGAAGTGGAAATAGGGAAAGCACAAAGAGTGAGGGTAATTCAAAGGACAGAGATAGGACAGTGACACAGCAAGATAAAATCATCTGCCAGAGTGCTTGAAATCAAAGGCAGCACGGTGTGAAGGGTTTTAAGGAGGGTTCTCCAAAAGCTGCCAGGTTGAATGGAGATCTAAGTCAGCGGATTCCTTAAGTCTTCCAACCCAAATGTTAAAGTTCTTGATGATGTTCAAAAGATGTGAAAATCCTTGGCTGCATCTTCTGAATATCATCAAGAACTTTCATAGATGATATTCAATAAAAGATAAGGCTTTTAACCTTTTATGGAATACAAAAATTCCTCAAACCCCTTTCATTGCTGTAGGGATTTTTGCAAGCAACAGATTTCAGCAGATCAAGGTGTTCTGTCTCCTATTGTGGTGGAGGCATCTCTTGCTCTGTAAGAGGTTAAGAATATATGTCAGCATAACAGTGGGGGAGATTCTTTTTTGGCCGCAGAGTTTGGGGGCAGACTGATGGATAGTAGTGCAATTAAGCTGTTGACTGGGAATCTTCAGACTTCTGAGGTAGCAAATATGTCAGATTCTCTGGATCTATCGGATTTTGTGTCCCTTTCCTTAGAAGACATCCCCTTGAACCTGGCTGAAGGATCTAAGGAGTCAATTCTTCTGTAAGAAAGTATTAACCAGATTTCTAAGGAGACAGGTAAATAGATAATTTGATGGATAAGGCATACTTGGAGCGGTGTTTAGAGCCCTATTTTGTCTCTATTGTCCAAGGGTTTTTTTCCATGTTCTTTTTTAGTCTATGGAGGAGCGAGATTTTGTTTGGAATAATGGACCTTGGTCCCATGGCAGTGTCAATATGTATTTGTGCCCTTCGAAGCCTGTCTTTGATCCTAAGGTTGAAACCTTCTCTAGGGTTTCCATATGGACCCATTTTTACAAGCCTCCAATGGTTCTAAGAAATGATAAAATTAGCTGAAAAAGTTGGTGAGTTTGTAAAGATAGATCCAGAGAAGGATGGGAGCCAGAGCAGTTTTGCCAAGATTTGTGTTTATGTAAACATTTCAGAGCTTATCACTCATTTGATTCAGATCCTGTCTTCAAACAGATCTTGGCTTTAAAATGTGGATCGTGAGAGTTTGCATTTTAAATGCTTTTGATGCAATTAGATTGGGCATAGGATTGTTGAATGCCCTTCTCCAAAAATATTTAGTTCCTATTTGGTTCAGTTGCAGAAGTGGATTTCTGAAAGCTGGAAAGCCAGCTGAGGATTTCGTGTGGAGGAACCATGGTTGCTCCATGGCAGCTCAGGAGGAAAGAACAGGTAGGCCTGCTCAAGCTACTTCGAGGGAGTTCTGGCGGGGTTGTTGTGGATCTGGATTGTGCTTCCACTAACTCTTGTGGTGAGGTTGCATTGCAAGGCTCTAAAGTTCCACAGGTGTGAGAACAAGCCAATAAGGCCCATTGCGGCTGGTCTCTTGATGTTCGCACTTTATTTTCAGATGATGGTTTGTAACTTGAGGATCATCCCCCTTGTCTGGAAGTTTTGGAGAGCCTTGGAGGTCTCTCTCCCTTGGATAAGGTAATTCTCTAAGCAGACAAACCTAAGAAACGTAGAGGGCACAAAACCAAATTTGAAAAATTGCAGATTAAATCACTGAAAGCAATCAGCAAAGGCTCACAATGGACAATAGAGACTCTGTAATGTCCCTTTTTGGGATATTCCTGATTTCTTAATCTGCAAGCAATGATAATCACTAGGAATGATATTAGATATATTAAAGATCAAGAGATTGTTATAAAATTCAGTTCATCACATCATTGCATCATTAATATCCATGTTAATACATCATAACATAATTAATAATGAGATCAAGACATCATCGCATAAACAATATTTGGTTCAATCCATCATAACACAATCCCTCAAGCCAATCCCAAAATGAATTCCTTAGGAATACTTGCAGCTACCAGTCCACCTTGGAGGCACACCCTCCTTGATCAAGCTCAAGAGGCACACCCTACTGGATGAGGCTCAAGAACACGGTAGGGCCACACACCCCAAACCATGCATGGTAGGGCCACACACCCTCACTACTTGGCTGACTTGATGAGAGCGTGAGAGGGCTATCCTCTTCATCTCTCGTGAACTGGGAAGGGCCATCCTTCCTACCTGCAAACATCTCCCTGAATTCAATTGGATTGCTTAGGAATTTGTTAGATGGTTGATATAGTATGCCTCTTGATGGATTTCAAGTTCAGTTCAAGGATTGCAATATATCCTTCTTTGCTGTTAACACTTGTCAAGGATTGCAATATATCCTTCTTTGCTGTTAACACTTGTTGTATAGCAGATATATATATATATATATATGACTTGATATATTTACTCTTGCTCGATTCTTATATGACTTGCTTCCAATGAAGATAGTTTTCTTTGATTGCTAATTGATACCTCAGATATTCGCTGGTTTGATTGATTCAATAATAGAATTATAGAGCAATACAATGCTAGAGTAATAGAAGGATAGAATAATCGAATAATAGAATGATAGAATTATAGAATGATAGAAGGGTAGAAGGATGGAATGAAAGAATGATATAATAATAGAATGATGGTATAATAGATTAATAGAATGATAGAATGATAGAATTATAGAATGATATAATGATAGAAGAAGAGGATGAAAGAATGATATAATAATTGGATAATAGAATGATGGAATAATAGATTAATAGAATGAGAGGATGATAGAGTTATAGCATGATAGATGACTGCAATAAATAATTCTCTGCTGTATCAGTTTACCAATCAAAAAAAAAATCATGGAGGTCACATGGAGATCGCTTAAAAAACATACAAGTCAAATCCCACAAAAATCAATATTCTATTTAAAATGCACATGAAAGCCTTCAATAATCAATAAAACATGATTGGGTTTAACTGGGTTAATCAGATATTGCTTAGAATTGCAAGGGTGACTTATACGACATTACATGCTTCAAAAGCTTTGCCAATGGGGAAAGAGGCTAGAGGGAGAAAATCCCAAATCTATAGTTACATTCACCATTCCTCCTACCAACAATTCCTTAGTGATTCTTGGGTGCTAAGTGGATCCAATTGCATTGTAATTATTACTAAAATACACAAAGAAATAAAATATCATTAGTGTAAATCACAACCAATCAAGGTCATCTTGACATGAATTAAAAACATACATGAGTCAAATCCCACAAAAATCAAAATTATATGGTTAAATTAAGTAAATCAATGTCACAAATCTGAAATTCCCAATTGTTTTGTGAAAGCCTATTAGCATTTTAATTTGTCTTTTGCAAGACAACACATAACAGAACACTGTGAGTTTAAACCTCTTTTCAAATTCAAAGAGGAAGCTCTCTAAAATCTAAACTAAACTAAACCTAAGCTAATCTGGTCCTACACTAAAAAATATAGACAAGATATACAAATATGCACATTTTACAATATTCTATGAGGGAAGTTTGCATAAAGGATACATGTACTAGACTGTTCACAGTTGTACCTTGCAAATGAGATTTTAACACACAAACAACACCTTCCAACTAGCTAAAACAGAGACCAGCTATTTAGTGCAAACAAGCTTTTGAAAGGAATAACAACTATAGCAAAACACAATTTCAAAGATTAAACAACTAGTTTGCATGCAAAGTTACAACCCAAATGAATAAAATGGCATCAATAAAAAGCTTGACACTTAGTATTCACATTCAATCTAATCCATGAAATTACTAACATGGGTTAAACAATAGCTGTAATGTCCCCATCTTCGTGAGCATCAGAGTTCGGAGGATTAGCCTATCACTTGACCCTTGTAGGCTAATGCAGATGGTTAGGGGGTCCTGGTTGGTAGTTATCAGAGTGTTTCCTTCTTCGGAACTCAGTTTGGTTCAGGATTGGCCTTCGTTTGACTCAGTTTCTCACACTTACTATTTATAGTAAGTCACATTATCAGTGGAGTTAGTATTGCTATATTTAGTAAGGCACCTGGACAGGTCTCGAATGCAGTGTTGATCCCAGTTTTCAGTTGGCTTGGTGAAATAAGGTTTATTGTGCAAGTTATAATATTTAATTATTAATAAATGTGACTTTATTAATAATTAAATCATTAAAGGCATATTATAAAGTTATTAAAGTCACTTTATATTCAATGAGGCCATGACCCTCAATTTAAGTGACTTAAAGTGCAATTAATTAATTATGTTTTGGAGGCCAAATATTAAAGCATTTAATAAAGTCAACGTGCAAACATTTTATATTATTTAAAATGATATTAAATGCTCTTGAGATGGGTCGACCTCTTCTTGGAGAAGTATAAAAGCATCAACAAAAACTATTTGCAAATCATTCCATCATATGCTTTTTGAAAACATTGAAGTTTGTGCTGTGAAAAGAAACCAGCTAGGGTTTTCTGCCATTGTTGATCATTGAGAATGAAATCTCTCATTGATATTGCATTCCTGAGGCTGTGAAATAACTACTAAAGGATTCCCTGAGAGTTGACTTCAATCAGAGGTCAATATTGAGCTTAATTGTGAAGAATTTTGCAAGTTTGTGAAGTGTTTTGTACAGAAAATCAGGAGTCAAGATTGCTGTTCGTTATTGCTGCCATAGGCATTCCTTGACAGGCCGTACAGCTGCTACAGCAGGCCGTACTGAATTAGGAGATATTCTGTGTTTTTGAAGTGGGTTTCAATGCATATTAGTACCTCTTCTTGGTCGATCGGCATCTGCAGTCACAACTGATTACAAACAGAGGATTTTGTGAAGGGTTTGAAGTTATTTATTGCTGTTTCATTGCACCAGCTGGGCCGTACACTTCAAGGAGAGTTGTGGGTCTGTTTTAGGACCGAATTCCCACCCATTGGCTGCCTATTTTTCATGATGGAGGTCGATTTGGCTTCTAGAAATTGCTGCTATTGTACATGAACAAAGATTCCAACAATTTGATATAATGGATGTGATTTTCCCAATACATATGTAGCTGGTTCACTTCTAGCAAAACACCAAGTTGAAGATTTTATTATGGGTATGTCACAGTAATTAGTTTTAGCATATTTTATGATCTGGGTTTTCATTAGTTTGATCATATCTATCTTAGCTTTTCTGGGTTTTGTTATATGCCCTTTATTCTATGTTTACATTGCAAAATCAAAACATGCAAAATCAAATATGAAACCCTAAACCCATCAGCAGTCGGGAAACAAAAAAAGTGATACAGGAAACTTAGCTTGGACATGGGACCTTACAATAGCTTTGGCAACATAGGTGTTGCATCAACCATCATTCTCAATTTATGTGCTCAAAGCACTTATTTATACACTACAAATGCTCAATCTTTAAGACTTTAAAATAATCTTGTTTTATCCCAAAAAGCAAGCTTTAAAGCTAAACGTTTAAAGGCTGCAGAAAAAAACAAGAAAGGAAGGAACTTAAAAGCAAATCTAATCCTAAACAACTAATAGAAATGAAACAGCCTAAAAAAAATAGGCTCTCCTCCTTCACTAGAAATAGAACACACCTGAAAAAATTAAGAGAAGATGCTGAAACATCAATGGCAATTTAACTTGCATATATAGGGAAAAACCTTGAAATTTTGGCACGTTTGTAACCTAGCCTTTTGCTTTCATGGCTAACTATATTTAGACAATGTGGTGCCACTTGTTTTTTTCCTAAAATTAAATATATGGTCATCTACTAAAGATGGTGTGCCATAAGACACCTTCCTCCGAGCAAGGTTGGGCTTGGCACGTATCTAGAGTGTTTCAGCCATGGTGAACATAGGAGAGTGCATGCTATATGTGTTTTAACCATGGCAAAAGCAGCTGTGAGGTGCTGCTATCCTTAGGGAAAAGTTTTTCATTGAATTAACCATGTTTTTTTTCTGATAGGCAGAAGTTTGGAGCGGTCGAACCATCAAACATGTGCACCAATAGAACTTTTAGGCCTTGCCATGTCAAATGCGCACCAAGCGGAACTTTGGGAGTTGCCAAACGAAACATTCACCCACTTATGTGAAGGCAGAAATTTCATTCACTCAAGCTAGACAAAAAATGTAATGGCTTAGCCAAGGTGGAGAAAACCAATGACTTTGCCATCTTTAAGACCTTTAGGCAGAAAAACCATGTGGCAAAGCCATTGAAAATATGCACCCAAGTTTTAAGGCAGAATTTTTAACCACACACGGCATCTTTAAGACCTTAGGCAGAGCTTTTAAGTGGTTGAACCATATTAAGAGCACACCTTGGTTCCTTCGTGGAGCAAACAATAGCAAAAGGTGTGCCTTCCATGACTTAGTCGTTTGTCCACTTCTTCTTTGTCGACGCTGCCAAACAACCTTCGAACCTCATCATCATTTCATATCAAACATTTGCAAACTCCATCATACTACAAAAGTTGTTAGTCGAAGAACAAAGCCCGTGACATGACAACCTTGCAAACTAAGCAGGAAGACCATAAATTGAATTTGCTTAATAGACAATGACAATCAATCTTGGTAACAAATGGGAAAAAGCAAGTACAAACAACAAGTTTCATAGGGGTGTAACAAAGCTAGAGCAAAGACTTGGAATGATGTAGTGAACTCCTTCAACGTAATAAGTACCCTAATCAAATTAGTCTAAATATGATCAATTTTAAAATGCCAAAACAATATAATTTCAGAATATAGGCAAGTTATATCATCTCCACCACATTGAAATGAAATACAGAACCATAAAACTAAGTTTTTCTAGTTTCTTCAATTTACATCGATTTTGACATGACATGCGGTACTTTAGTGACCTGAAGTCTAAGATGGTGCCCAAAGGATAGACACACTTAGCAGACTAAATGTGCTATGGCAGAAGCATAGATTTGAATGACAGAGGTCGAGAACTATATCAGAGTGTAAAATGCAAAGGGAAAGATAAATAACAGAACAATTAGGCACTATAACGAGAACTGTAATATGCAACGTTTTACTATGCAATAGTTCTATATAAGATCCAAGAGGTCGAATGTGTGAATTCCTAAGGTATCCTCTTGTTCTACCACTAATGGATTAATTGTCTCCTTCAAAGAATGGTAGTATACACTAATATACATGTAGGATGGTGACAAGCAATTCCACAATGACAAGACTATTTGTTGCTCTACCGAACTCTAGATACATTCCTCGGCATTGGCGTTACCCGGGACTAGTGTTGCATCTGCCTATGCGGAGAAATTCTATCAAAGTAGGCGCCCTCAAATTTGTGCAACTTGTTTGGAGAGGAGTTAGGTAGTGTTGTTACCACCAATTGTTTTGTAGGTGATGATTAAATTGTTGAAGGAGCTGCACAAGCCATCTGTAAGTGCTAACGGAGTTATGAGCTCCTAAATATCCCAAATCCTCCTAAATCAATCACTTATCCTTGAGAAGTAATGGTCCCCATTGCATGTAACTGAGGAATTAGATGTGGAAAATAATGAGCAGCTTGCACTTTAAATGAACCATTTTTCTTGGGATGGTGTCGATTGTCTTATTAGTCTATATTGGTGCAGCCAACTCAAGACTAATTTCAGCCTGTTGTAGAGTCACTATAGTATTGGAAGAGTCCAACTAAGGTGGGTGGGTAGTACACACTAATATACATGTAGGAGGGTGATGAGTGATTCGGCAAATACAAGATTGAATGTTATTCTGCCAAAATCTAGATAGATTCCTCCATGTTGTCGTTACCCGAGCATTGCAACTACTTATGCAAGACAATCAATCAAAATAGGCGCCCTCGGATTTGTGCGGCAGGTTTGAGAGGAGGTAGGCTATGGTGTTACTGCCATTTGTTCTATAGGTGATGACTTATTTGCTAATGGAGTCGTGCATGCAATGTGTGAGTGTTGATGGAGTTATGGCTCCTAAGTGTCCCACATACTCTTGGAATAGTCACCCCTCCTTGAAAAGCAATGGTCCTCATTGCATGCAAATGAGGAATTAGATGTGGAAAATTATGAGCAACTTGCACTTCTGTGAACCATTTTCTTTGGGAAAGAATTTGACCCGCTTTCACAATCTAAAAGAGAAGGATCTTTCATTGGCTTGTCCATTTAACACTAGTGTCAACTGTTGATCAATCTTTGCTAATGTGGTGAACTCGAGATTGATTTCGCCAGTTGTAGAGTCTCCACAATATTAGAAGAGTCCAACAAAGATGGATAGTAATGGCACAAGGGTTCTACATTAAAAATATGGTGCAAGCCAAGGTAGGTAGGAAGATTGAACTCAAAAGCGTTATCTCCTACTTGCTTGTTGATAGTGTGTGGCACATACCAAAGTAAACGAAGCTTGTGGTTAAGTCATGTGAGTCATTCCCTTTGCAAATGTAACCATACCCAATCATCAATCTAGAAGGTGTGCAATGTGCAGGGTTTGTCATGGCACCGCTTGTATTTAGAATTTGAGTTCTAAAGGATGGTTTGCATTTGTTGCTCTTCTAAATGTGCTTAATGAACCTTGCAGCTTTGTCAGCTTCCTTTTGAGTTGAAGGAGCTGATGATGAGGATGGTGGCATGGGATAACCAACATCAATGGGTGCCAAAGGTGGTAAGCTTTCATTTCATGTGCATTGCTTCCTAGAGTTGTACATTTGAAGGTGAATTATAATCATGTTTACTACTTTTGTATGTTCATCAATCTGTGAAAGGAAGGAAGTGGACTTGTCCAACTTTGCATCCATCAATGACCAAATCCTTCTAGAAATGGCTCAAGAATCTATTGTCTCGATCAAAGATGATGGTAGATGATAATCCAAAGTGCACCAATACATTCTGAAAATACAATTGAGTCATTTCCAAAGCAGAAAGACTTTTTGCATGGCATAAGAATTGCCATCTTAGAGAATCTATCTACCACTACATAAACAGTCATTACCCTTTACAATGGTGGGATACCAAACGTAATGTCCATGGAAATGGATTCCCAATGCTTTGTCAAAATCAGCAAAGGCGTGTACATACCTTGTCTTTTGTCGACCAATTTGGCTATGGCACATGCAATGTAGGATTGGATATGCTTGGCAACATTTGATCAAAGGTGCGACCAGTAGAAGTACTTATGCAATAACACAAGAGTCTTCTCAATTCCAAATCATCTCACACCCTCATGGAAATGAGCATCCCGTATAAGTTTTTGATGCCCTTCCTCGTGTGGTACACACAAGTGCCCAAGGTGACATAGGAGTCCATTTTGCATGTATAAGTCTGGAATTGGCCTACTGCTTTGTAAGGTCTAACAGATCTCTCAGAAATCTTCATCTAATGCATATAATTTTTCCAAGTGTCCATCTCATGTCCACATGCATCAAGTATAGTAAGGAGAGCTTGAATCGGAGGATGTCTCAACCAAATTTGGTATTGGATTAGAGCTTCCTTTCTTGTGCCTAATGTTGAGGTGGAACTGTTGGAGATATGACAACCACTTCTGATGGCATTCCTATTGTAACTTGTTCTGTGTCTGCAAAAATTGAAGCGGCTTGTGGTCCAAGTGGATCATTGTTTATTTTCCCACACAATGTTCCCATTGCTTACATGTCTAGATAATGGCATAAAGTTCTTTATCAAAGTGGGATATTGTTGGATTGTTCAGTGAGGTCTCAATGTGAAAAGTGACCAGATGGAATTTGGGTGAGGACTAGTCCAAGAACATGTTTGGAGTGCTAGTCTCTATCTCAAATGACTGCTAAAGATCCAAAAGTGCAAGCACTAGTTTAGAACAAAGTTTGCATTTCAATTCTATTAGTATTTTTTCTATGTCGGCCTGATTTTTTCTATGTCGGCCTTATTTTGTTAATGCTAATCTATGTCTTGTACATTGTATATATTGAGCGCTTTCGCTCACTTGTATATATCAATCACAACCAATTCATTCTGCAATTTCAAACTCTTTATGGTATCAGAGCACAGCGATTTTGGGCGCCAAAATTTGTGAGTTCGAGTTTTTGTCCCTGGTCGCGCGGGCATCACAGTTGGAACGGAATCGCCATCTGCTAGGTCGCATTTTTTTTGTGGCATTTTCCTCTGGTTTTCGCGGGTCGTCTGAGGTCGTGTTTCTCCCTACAGGAGGTCGCGTTTTCTCCTTCTTCTCTGCGTGCCGTTTTAGGGCCGGACCCTATATGAAGGTCGTCCATAAAATCGCGATTTTCTGTTGCATTTTTTTCTTTTCCCCACTCGCGAATCTCTGAGGCCGCAAATTTCTGCATTCTTGTTCAAGATTTTCGCAATTTTCTGAGGTTTTAAGAGACGCGATTTGCTTTTGTGCGGATATCACAGTGGAGGACGCGTTTTGTTGGAACGAAATCATCATTGGATACACGCTTGGCACGGTCCTTTCCCCCCCCCCCCCCCGGTCGCGGATCTACAGCTGTGCTCGGCGCCATTTTTTTTGCATTGTGGACACGAACTCTTCCCAGACTGCGTGTCTCGTCCTTGCACAGAGACAAGGCCGAGGCATCTCTGCATTTTCGAAAATTTCTGGGTGCCTAGGGCACGGAAATTTTTCATCTAGGGTTTTGTACCCTCAGCATTTGACGAAAAAAATTTCAAACACATATTCCTTCTGGGTTTTTCAAGACCTTTCGTGGGTACCTGTCAGATTTTTTCCATACCTCGAAATTCGTGCCTCGTTTTCCGTGCAACCGTACCTATCTCTTGTATCTGATCCTGTTTTGCTTCTCAGTTCAAACGCTGTTCAGTTTTCTGTCGTTTTTCCTGCATTGGGAAACGTGCAAATGGCATCTTTGACCAACTTGATGCTGGAGGGCAGTCAGCGATTTAATGGCAGAAACTATAATATCTGGAAGCAGCGTATGATGACTATTTTTGAGTATCGCCGCCTTGATGAATTGGTTTTGGAGAAAGAAACTCGTCCTCCCACAGCTGGTGCTGATCAGGACAAGTTTGATGATCGTAACAGAGAGGCTGTCATGCTTCTTAAGCTTTCTGTTACAGATGACCAGTTGCCGCAGATTCCTTCAGGCAAGACAGCTGCTGAGATTTGGAAGCACCTGAAGGAACTTCATGAGACCTCTGATAAAAGCCGGGCTTTCTTTTTGAAGAATCAGTTGTTCTCCATCATGATGGACGAACGTATGTCCTTACAGGAGCATCTCACGAAGATTAAGGACATTCGAGATCCGCTTGAGGCTATCGGTCAAAACATGGAGGAAGAGGATATGGTAGTCATCACCCTCAAAAGTCTACCTAAATCCTACGAGCACTTTGTCAAGACTCTCAACATTACGTCTACGAATGTTGATCTGAAGTTTCCTGAATTATGCAACAAACTCCTGCAGCAGGATCACTGGAAACAGCAGTTTGGTAGCAGTGCTTCCTCGTCCTCTTCTGAACAGGCATTTGCAGCTAAATCCTTTCAGAAGGATTACAGCAAATTTCAGTCATCACAGCCGAACGGTTCCAATCAACCTCCGGGCAACCCTAAGAAGAAGAATGTGCAGTGTAATTACTGTCACAAATTCGGCCATATGAAGAAAGATTGCCGTCAGAGGATAGCTTCTGAACAGAAGAAGCAGGGAGGGTCACACCAGAAGGCGCATGTTGCTGAACTTTCTGAGCAGAAGGAGTTTGCCTTTTACGCTTTTATGGCTAAAAGGTCTTCAGATCCTATCAAGACTTCTGCTTGGTACATCGATTCTGGTGCGTCACGTCACTTTACTCACAGGCATGATTGGTTTACCGACTTTTCTCCCTTCAGTGATTCAGTTATCTTTGGCGGAGGTGAGGAGTACACAGTTGTTGGCAGAGGCACTGTTCAGATACAGTCTAGTGGAAGGAACCTTATCTTCCTCAATGTGTACTACGTTCCTAGTATGGAACTCAATCTGCTTTCCGTGAGTCAGATCATGAGGAATGCTCCTCAGTTGGATGTAGTGTTCAGTGCTCACAAGTGCTCTATTATTGATCGAGAGACCAGTCTTACTGTTGCTGTTGGTCTAGAGGATCATGGCCTTTATCGACTCATTGACACTGGTGATTCTCCTGAAGTAGCTATGGCAGCCCGTGTTTCTTCTCTCAGCACTTTGTGGCATCAGCGATATGGACATCTCAACATCCATTATCTCTCTCAGCTGTCCCGACAGGGACTTGTTTCTAGCCTACCTGATATTCAGACACAGCATCTTGGAGTATGTGGCGCCTGTCAAGCTGGCAAACAACATCGGACTCCCTTCAAGGATGGAGATTCTTGGCGTGCGTCTAAGGTACTTCAATTACTTCATGCTGATATTTGTGGTCCTATGAATACATCTTCAGTTACTGGTTGCAAATATTTCTTGCTTATTGTTGATGATTTTAGTAGAAAGATGTGGGTGTACTTTCTCAAACAAAAATCAGATGTATTTAGTATCTTTCAGAAGTTTAAGTCCTTGGTTGAAAAAGAGTCTGGCTGTAGCATCATCACTCTTAGGACAGATAACGGTGGGGAATTTTGTTCTGCTGCATTCTTCGACTTCTGTGATACCCATGGCATCAAACGCCAGTTGACTACACCCTACACTCCGCAGCAAAACAGTGTTGTTGAGCATCGCAATCGTACGGTTGTTGAGATGGCTCGTTCTATGTTACAGCACAAGAGTGTTCCTAATAAGTATTGGGCAGAAGCAGTTTTTACTGCCGTCTATCTCCTTAATCGCTCTCCTACTCAAGCTGTTAAGGGGAAGACTCCAGAAGAGGTTTGGTCTGGTCGCAAGCCCAGGATCAGCCACCTGAAGGTTTTTGGCTCTCTTGCATATGTTTGGGTTCCAGATGCTCAACGCTCGAAGTTGGAATCCAAGAGTCAGACGCTCATGATGATAGGGTACAGTGACAACCATAAGGCCTACCGACTGATCGATATTGACACTGATTGTCTTATCTTCAGCCGTGATGTTGTCTTTGATGAAGATAGAGGACCTTTTCAATCTTCTTCTTCTGAGCAGCGTTCTGAGGATCCGCCTCACAGTGTTCTTCCACTAGGTTCACCTGATGGGAGGGCTGATGCAAAATCTGTTTCTGATGATGCACTACCTGAGTTTCCTCCGGAAAATAATCCTCTTCCTGCTGCTCCTGTTGCTGATCCTGAACCTCTTCCAGCTCCTCCAGATGTTAGCACTTCTACTCTCCGGCCTAAATGGTATGCTAAAACCATTAGTGATCTCCGGGATGGTGAGCTCATTGAGAGTAGAACTTCCAGATATAAGAGCAAACAGCAGCCTACAGTCAATTTTGCTCTCATGGCTAACATTAATAATGTTTTTGAGCCTCAGACATACTCAGAGGCTAAAGGTATACCTGAGTGGGAACAGGCTATGGAAGCTGAGTTCCAGAGTCTTCAGAAGAATCACACTTGGGCACTTTCTGATCTTCCTCCGGGGAAGAAACCCATTCGCTGCAAATGGGTGTACAAGGTGAAATACAAAGCTGACGGCACTCTCAACAAGTATAAGGCTCGTCTTGTTGCTCGTGGGTTCTCACAGACGGAAGGCATTGACTATGAGGAGACCTTTGCTCCTACAACCAAATTAAGTACCATCCGGCTTGTTCTTGCCTTAGCAGCCCAGTTTGGTTGGAAAGTCCATCAAATGGACGTTAAGAGTGCTTTTCTGAATGGTGACTTGCAGGAAGAAGTCTACATGACGCAACCTCCAGGCTTTAAGGTTGCTGGTCAAGAACACAAGGTCTGTAGACTCGTCAAAGCTCTCTATGGTCTGAAACAAGCCCCTCGGGCTTGGTACATGAAAATAGATAAGTACCTGACAGATCATGGTTTTCAGCGAAGTCCATCTGATTCAAATCTGTATATCAAACTTTCTGGTGATGATATATTGCTTGTAGTTGTCTATGTGGATGACTTAATCATTACTGGCAGTTCCGCACATTTGATTGTTGAGATGAAACAGGATTTGTGCCGTACTTTTGATATAACAGATTTGGGCTTGTTGCATTATTGCCTAGGAGTTGAGGTTTGGCAGACTGAGCACAGTATCTTTCTTTCTCAGTCCAAGTATGCTCGCAGCCTCCTGGACAGGTTCAGAATGCAGGATTGCAAACCTGCCTCTACTCCTATGGAACCCGGGCTTAAATTGTCAGCTCAGTCCACCGCACCAGTGGTAGATGAATATTTGTTCAGGCAACTAGTAGGCAGCCTCATTTATCTTACTGCTACTAGACCTGACATTAGTTTTGCAGTGAGCTACATCTCACGCTTCATGACAGCCCCCAAGGCTGATCATTGGACAGCAGCAAAACGTGTGCTGCGTTATGTGAGTGGCACTCCTGATTATGGACTTCTGTACACTCGGAGTTTTGATCCTATACTCAGAGGTTACACAGATTCCGACTGGGCAGGTTCTGTTGATGACCGTAAGTCTACAGCCGGGTATGTGTTTAGTTTGGGATTTGGTGCTGTCACCTGGACTAGTAAGAAGCAGCAGGCAGTGGCTCTCTCCTCGACAGAAGCAGAGTATCGGGGAGCAGTTAAAGCAGGTTGTGAGGCAGTTTGGCTTCGACAGATGCTTGCGGATATGCATGTTCCTCAGGCAGGTCCGACTCCCTTGTTCTGTGATAATCAGGGAGTGCTCAAACTGGCCAAGAATCTAGTCTTCCATGAACGAACCAAGCATGTGGAAACTCATTGTCATTACATACGACAGCTGCTAGAAGACGGATCCATTCAGTTGCTGTATGTTCCTACCTCGGAGCAGCCAGCAGATATCTTCACCAAGCCCCTCAATTCTGATAAATTTGTAAACTTCAGGGGGTCTATAGGTGTTGTTGATAGATTGAGCATTAAGGGAGGGTATTATTGTTTTTTCTATGTCGGCCTGATTTTTTCTATGTCGGCCTTATTTTGTTAATGCTAATCTATGTCTTGTACATTGTATATATTGAGCGCTTTCGCTCACTTGTATATATCAATCACAACCAATTCATTCTGCAATTTCAAACTCTTTAAATTCGTTGAATGCTTTCTATTGTGCGACTAATGAGATAAATTTTGCTTTTGAGCCACCTCTGTGATTTGATTCAATGGCCATGTGACTTGAGAAAACCAAGTACAAACCTTCTACAAAAGTTTGATAACTCCAACAGTTGTGAAGCTCTGTTAGATTCTTTGCTGTAGGCCATTCTTGGATGACATGGATTTTGGCTCAATCCATGTGTACTCCCCATGAGTCCATGACATATCCTAGATATTGTATCTCCCACATGGTGATTGAACATTTCTCTAAGTTGACGTAAAGCTTCTGCTACCACAAAGTGTGAAACACATGTTGGATGTGGTGCAGATGTTCATCCCATGTCTTGTTGAAGATTAGGATGATATCAAAGTAGGCAACAACAAATGAGTTGGTGAATGGCCTCAAGCCAAACCTATACTTTAGAATGAGATTCTACTCAATCTCTTGAATGCATAGTTTGAAAACTAGAGCATGGAAGATATCAGTGTAAAGGGCAGCAACATAAAGGATGGCTAACCCCAGGTTTAAATGGAGGACAATATGTTAAGGACAAACAAGCCAGGTGCTATATGTTGGGCAATAATGTAATAAAGTAAGAAGCATTCAATAATGAATAAACCTCCAATGAGAAATGAGACCTACATATATGAAAGAGATGGATTAAAGACACTTAATTGGGGTCAACTTGTAGGCACATTAACCTTCGCCCTTGGCTTAAGCACTTCCAGAAAAGTGGTTGTAGGTGAAATTTAGGCATATAGAAGAAACCCTAGTAGATCACAACTATAAAACTCTAGAGACTTGGCATGCATCAAAGATGAATAACTATCCATGAATCTTCAAAGTCCTACCTTGGCTTTTTGTCGTCCTTAGATTTTAGTACTCCTTCCTGTAATCCGCTAAGGGCATATGCAAACATGAGCGGAGTAGATTGGTTAGTTCTTCTTCCAGAAATGGATATATAGGGTTTCCAACCCTTCAAATTCAAAACCAAATATGTCGACATCATCGACCTAACCAGTGATGTAATACATCACCAGCACAACTGATGACGTGATACACTACTGGCCTTGCAGGTGATGTTTGTCAAATAGGGGGCAACAATAATGGGCAAACGAAGGGTATAAAAGAGGGCAAAAGGGATCTAAAGGCTACAAAGGAGTTTTGAGTGATGAATAAGGAAGCAAGGAGGTGTGCCCAAGGGAAAGGAAGACATGGCCACAAAAACAACCTACAATCTATCCTCAACAAGTACTTAAACCGGCCCACCCCCATCCCAAATTGGGAGGTGCGCCAAAAGGCCTTGACAAAGGAAAATGTTAGTATGGTCATTTCAAGTGAGTAGAAACTATGACATAAGGTTCAAAAATTTTGGTCGCCAGAAGAAGGGAAAGGTGTGTCAAAGTTCAAATTTTCAAAAAAGGTTCAGAAGAAACATACAAAACTATGTGCCTACAGAATTTATGCATAATCATGAAAATAAAATATAAAAAATATTGCAGATATATCTCAATATTCAATGTTCACGATAATTAAAAATTCGATACATATGCTATTATATAATATCTAGAGTGAGGCAATATCTAAAGTCTTAATAATTTGGGCTATGAAGCCTCTAGTCTCTAAATGACAATTCAAACATGTACAACAGCAAATCCTGCTATGTGACCTAGTTCATTAATTAATAATACTAATACAAATAATCCCAACATTCCCTTCAGAAAGTTTGAAGTTTGGTAAAAATACATGGGATAATAACCTAAGATAGTATGAAGGATAAAAATACTATCTGAAGGATAATCCCAACATTCCCTGCTATGATACCTATGAGAGGTTGTAGCAAGGGATAACCTAAGATCTCCCATAATTGGAGTGTTAATCCGGACTTGTGATAGGCTATTGATCTGAGTTATTCCCAGCTGATCTACTCAGTTTTAACATCTTCTAGAAGCTGCAAGTATGACTAGTCTCAATCATAGAGAATGTGACCGTCTAGAGGTTGCTACACCTTGGAAATGCAAATTACACGTGCCACTAGAGGAGGTTGATGTTTGGAATTTTGTGGAGACAAAGGCTGCACCTCCTACCAACCTTGTTCAGTTAGCCAAACATAACAAAAAGTTGGCCATGGTGAAGCAAATCATCATAAGATTCATTGAAAGGTCATTTGATCCCTCACATTGCAAAGAAGAAAACAAAGGAGATGTTTGATGCCTTGACCACTCTGCATCAAAGTGTGAACATTTCTCACAAGATGCTGCTAAGAAACAAGCTCAGTGCCACACATATGAGCAATACAAACACAGTGGCTAGTTACCTTCTGAAGAACACTAAGCTTCGAGATCAACTAGCTGCTATCAAAGGTAGACAATGATGAGTTAGTGTCCATAGCTTTAAATGGATTCTCTCCATCCTAGGACCTGTTTGTTGTCGGTGTTTGTGCTATGAGAAGCATTGGGATGATTTCATCTAAGAGGAAACCCAACTAGAGACTACTTCAGCTAGAGTGGAAGAGAATCAAAATCATCCCTCATCAAGAAGATGAAGAAAGGTGGTAAGAAAGGAGGACTTGAGAAGGGTCAGAAGGAGGAGGATTCTAGTTCTCACCAAGAGAAGAAAGATTTGAGCCATATCAAGTGTTTCAAATGCTACAAGAATGGCCACTACACTTCTCAATATCATTAGAAGAAGAGTGGGAAAGGCAAGCAGCAGCAACAGAATAAGCAGTTTGCAAGAAGTGCAAAATCTTCAACAATTTATGAGCTTTCATCCAAACTCCAGATAGCCTTCTCCATGGTGTCATGTATTTCCACTCGTCTTTGGTGTAGGGTGGTATATGGACAATGGAGCATTGAGACATGTGAACTTCAACAAGAAGAATTTGAGCAAAACAAGAGTAAGAGGCAAGTATAGAAGTGGGGCGTGGTGATGATGCCACATATCTAGTTACAGGGACACAATCTATTTCTTTCCTCATGACTTTAGGAGATATTCTATGTCTTATATGTTCCTGGTTTAACTAAGAACTTGCTTTCAGTTTTAGCCATGACAGATCTTAGGTGTGGCTAAGTTTGACAATCCAAAAGTTATTATCAGAGATTGCAACCAAGATCTTGGTTGATTTTTGGCCAGCGGTATGTGAGAAAATGGCCCTAATAGGTTGCTTGCTGATCCAATCAAACATGGAGCCCTGGCGCGTGACAATAACTAATTGTGAGAGCTTTGGCACAAGAGACTTGGTCACCTACACCATGGAGCAGTACCTCTCTTGAAGGACATGGTGCAAAGATTGCCGAACTTTGAGATAGAAAAGATAGGAGTGTGCAAGGTTGCACACTCAGCAAACATGCCAAGATTACTTTCCCTAGTAGTAAGCACAAATTGAGAGAGATTATTTGATGCAGGAGCATACTTGGCTCGAATCATCCTAACTTTCTTTTCAGTTTTGCTGTTTTGAAAATTCTGTTTTGCAGGTGTCCATCCTTTATTTTGTTGTTCTTCCGATTTTATTGGCATCCATAACCATTTTTTGGCACCATGTTTAACATTAAACTGGGTGTTTAAAAATCAAGCAAGAGAGATTTAAATGTTGGACGGAGAAGAAAGGCGAGTAGCGGGCATGTAATGCCTCCACCTAAAATTTAAAACACAATGTAAACCCAACACCCATCTATTTCCGTGGACCTTGCGGGATTGGAATGAGCGCTGATTAATAGATCATTGGGGATGCTGGACAGCGGCAGACATGATTTAAGTCCTCTAAATGAATTAAAGTTTCTTAGCATGCAGAGCTTAACATTAATAAAGTTCGAGATACCTACGATTTCCTTAAGGAAGCGGTTAAGTCATAACAAAATGAAATTAAAATTAAAGTTTAGTTTTAACAAAAGTCAAGGGGCATTATGAAGAGTTATAGCTATTCAAAAAAGAAGGTATATATGAGAAACCCAAAAAGGAGGAGGAGGCATCAATTGTGAAGACATCTTATATCTTATTATTACTCCTTGTGGAGCGTGAACCGTGGTTAAGCAACCTGAGGACGAAACCCCTAGAGGTTTGAAATTTAAGGACGAAAACCCCTTAATTTCCATTGCTGAGTTAGCAGACGAAAACCCTTGATTCAGCAGACTCAAAAACATTTCAAAGGCACTTTAATAAAGATAGATCACTGCAGATTTGAGAAAGATTAACAGCAGATATAAAGTATAGGTTCTATCTTTTCTAAGATATTCTAAGCATTAAATCTGAACTATATAATAAACTGTTAAAACTACAAGTTCTAGGTTGATTTGATACTTCTAATTAATTGTGCAACTATTATTGTGAGCTAGGGTTTATTATATTTAAAGAAAATAAAGACAATTTAAAAAGAGACATTACAAATGGTATCAAAGTTGAATCTTGCCAGTCTGTGAGTCTTCTTTCTTATGCAAATTAGTGACAGAGCCAGCAGATATTATCAAAGAGAATTTAAAAAAACTCAAATTTCTAAGGATAAAGTGACCGGAACTCCTTTGGAATCCGAGGCAGTAGAAGCAAACATGGATAGAGAGAGTGACAGCTGTGATTATGCAAATAAAATTGATAGAGAATTTGACCTTATGATAGATATGATGAGGCAAATGTTACATAGGATAAATAACAAAGAAAAGTACCATAATCAAGATAGTGGGGAAACCTCTAACAGTAATAATAATAAACAAAAAGGTTACATGCAAAGAACCAAGATTGGATCTGTCGATAGACTCCTTCATCCTAATTTCATTCAAAGGGGAGAAGAAGCTTCCTTTGGAAAACCACAAAACTCAATACAAGATGCTTATGATAGATATGATGAGGCAAATGTTACATAGGATAAATAACAAAGAAAAGTATCATAATCAAGATAGTGGGGAAACCTCTAACAGTAATAATAATAAACAAAAAAGTTACAGGCAGAGAACCAAGATTGGATCTGTCGATAGACCCCTTCGTCCTAATTTCATTCAAAGGGGAGAAGAAGCTTCCTTTGGAAAACCACAAAATTCAATACAAGATGATATCACCGCTTGTTATGAAGAATATTGAAATCTCCCTGAAGAAATTTGAGAGGCAATGTCTCTCACAAATTACATGAATATGAAGAGAAGCAAAAATGGGTCAAGAATGGAGCCTAGACCCCAACCAAGACAGAATAAACATCAACAACCTTTGGGTAAGTTAACATTATCTACATTTGATGGATCTAATAAGTGTATTGCTCATGCATGCATATGGAAATTAGACACATACCTATCATTGAAACCAATGACCAAGGATTATGCCATAAAATTTGCAACCTTACACTTGGAAGGATCAGCTCACGAATGGTAGTACCATGGGTTGGTTACCCAAGGTCACAGACTAATAGACACACATATGATGAATTCTACAAAAGGTTGATTGAGAGGTTTGATAGAAAGGACCTTGAAATCCACTTTAGAGAGTTGGCACAGTTAAAACAAGAAGAAATAGTGGAGACATATGTAGAAGAATTTCAAAAATTATCGGTGATGGTGCCTAATGTTTCGGAAAGAAGATTGATTGTCCTTTTTATTGAAGGGCTAACTGAACCTCTTAGGGGTTTAATTAAGGCATTTAATCCATTAACCCTTCAAGATGCTATTAGAAGAGCATTGAATTTAGAAACTTCCGTAGCCAAGAATAATTTCTTTCTAAAAATCCCTCCTATAGAGCCGAATACGAAACATTTTCAAGAAGATTTCTCCCAAATTGCAATAAAGGGTATTATCGGCAAAGAACAATTTTGATGAAGTAACCAAAAATGATCTCCGCCAAAACAAATTATGTTTTTCTTGTAGAAAACAATGGGAACCTAGACATCGTTGTTTGGGGAAAGGTCAATTACATTACATAGAAGTAAATTCTGATGAGGATTCAAAGAAAGGGGAATCAGAAGCAAAAATTGAAAAATGTGAACTTGATTCAAAAACAAAAGAGGAAGGTGAATAACCAAGGGGCGCACTGGCAACATTGTCGAGTGCTCCTAAATATCATCCTTTCAAAGTACAAGGTGTTTGCAGGGGCACAAAGTTATAGTTCTAATTGATAGTGGAGCAACACACAACTTCATAGATGAAGGGTTGGTTGCTAGAAAAAAATTGCAAACAGAAAATTTCGATGGATTCAAGGTCATAATGGTTGACGGTTGTAACATTCCATGTACCAAGAGAATTCAGCAATTGGAGATCACCCTTGGTAGACACAAGATGCGACATGACTTCTATGTGGTAAGCATGGGGAAACAATCCTTGGGAGAGTTTACTCAAAATTATCAAACTATGGAGCTAAGGTTCAAATCAAAAGGCAAAGAAGTAGTATTACAAGGCATTAATAATGAAGCTACTAGAGTTGTATCAGCAAAAAGAATGGAAAGGTGTTGTAAGAACAAACAAGTAGCGTGGGCCGCACAATGTTCTACAACTGCAAGTAAGAAGTTCTTATATAAACCATTTCCGGATGAGAGTCGTCTTGATCACTTTCTCCATGATCATATCAATGCAACATGGGAGAGTGCAAGAATTCTTCAGCATCCGAATTTACAATTGCTCAAGGACAAGCAATCTTGGGAAGTGCAGACTGTAATGCCCCCCACTAATATTTTAAAACACAATGTAAACCCAACACCCATCTATTTATGTGGACCTCGAGGGATTGGAATGAGCACTAATTAATAGATCATTGGGGATGCTGGACGGCAAAAGATACGATGTAAGTCCTCTAAAATAATTAAAGTTTCTTAGCATGCAATGCTTAACATTGATAAAATTCAAGATATCTACGATTTCCTTAAGGAAGCGGTTAAGTCATAACAAAATGAAATTAAAATTGAAGTTTAGTTTTAGCAAAAATCAAGGGGCATTATGAAGATTTATATCTATTCAAAAAAGAAAGTATATAAGAGAAATCCATAAAGGAGGAGGCACCAATTGTGAAGACATCTTATATCTCTAAGTTGTTGAATCGGTCGGTTTACCTAGCGATTCCAGGTACGAGTACATCCTGGAATCGGGAACGGCCTGGAATCCCTTCAAAATCGTCCAGGGTTTGATTTTTTGAAGCCTGAAATCTCTTCGTCGACTCCTATTTCCGCCCATTTTGAACACTGACATGGCGTTTTTCAAATGAATCCGATGGGTTTTCGAGGGCATTTTGACTCGCGGTTTTTTTTTTTTAACGAAACCCTGGAAGCTAAAAGCCAATACCAAAAACGAAAACGCAAAGTCAATTTGCATTTCAAATTTCATGTCTGACCATTGAATAAGTCTTTGTGCCACGCCGCCGAAGAAGCCTCTGTGACGGGAAACCTGTGAGTCGTGTTTTAAAGATTTTACTTTTTTTTGGGTATGAATAAAAGTCTCATGAGTATTTTAAAATGTAGAAATTTAAAGTTAACATTGTTTTAAATTTCGACTTAGTTTTTTTAGTTTCACTTTTATTATTTAATATTTAATATTTATAAAATTAAAAATTCTATAACATATACATTATATTAGTTTTAAATTGTTTTAAAATTTATTATTATATAATATATAATATAATGTTTTAATTTACTATAATTACTAAATATTAGTAAATACTACTATAGATTGTATTTTATTTTAAAGTTTTAATATTAAATATATTAAATATTTCAAAATTTCATATGATTTTCATTTAATTTTAATTATTGTTATTTTTAATTTTATAAATTATCAAATACTAATAACTATTTTAAAAATTTATTAGCATTCTTATTTTAAAATTTATTGATTTAATTATGATTTATGGTGGTTTTGTTTAGCACATGCATGATATGTCATATTCTGAATTTAATTCTTGTTTTGAAGTTACAAATATGCATATATTTATGATTTTTTTAATTTTTTTGGTACTAACGTACCTAGTCCCCAATTTTTTTTTGTCGTACCCACGTACACATACCTGTACCCGCACCAGATTCGGCAACTTAGTTATATTTTATTATTACTCCTTGTACCCGCACCAGATTCGGCAACTTAGTTATATTTTATTATTACTCCTTGTGGAGCGTGAACCGTGGTTCAACAACCTGAGGACGAAACCCCTCAAGGTTTAAAATTAAAGGACAAAAACCCCTTAATTTCCATTGCTGAGTTAGTGGACGAAAACCCTTGATTCAGCAAACTCAAAGACATTTCAAAGGCATTTTAATAAAGACAAATCACTGCAGATTTGAGAAAGATTAACAGCAGATATAGAGGAGATAAGTTCTAGCTTTTCTAAGATATTGAATATTCTAAGCATTAAATCTGAATTATATAATAAACTGTTATAACTACAATTTCTAGGTTGATTTCATACTTATAATTAATTGTGCAACTATTATTGTGAGCTAGGGTTAAATATATTTAAAGAAAATAAGGTCAATTTAAAAAGGGACATTACAGGGCTGCTAATGGAGACATTAAGATTAGCAACTCCCCTTAATTTAGCATTGATTTTGTGAGAAGTTAAATCTGGCGACTTTTGGTTGGCGAATTTCTTATTTTGGCTTTGGTGTCTCTTATTTTTGTTATCGGCAGTTTCAATAGCCTTCATGCGCCTGTCCCTTGGCAGTTACCACTTCACTACACCTAAAATAGAATTTCTTGTCCTTATTTATGTTGATGAAGGCGATAATGGCTAAGCAAAGGAAAAAAAAGTTGTAGACTTCTAGGTGGTCTCAAATGGGTTTGTTAGTGTTTATGAAAAGTTGTGGAGGTCTAAAAAATTGAGTAGAAATAGTTTTGGCAGTGCTACTATGAGTTTATTGGTGTTTCTATAGAGTTGTGGAGAAATTTCAGCAAGTCTAATTGTTGCGTGGAAATCAATCATGAACCAATTTTGATTGGAAATTTTTATGTCCATTTGTCATAGTATTATGAAAATCAAAATACTACTCATTCTCTAGAATGGGACATTTTGTAAGGGTTTAGCATGTAGAAATGGTTGTTCAATCCAAGTCTTATTGTTGTCAACGTTTTCAGTCACAATTAGTTTATGTAATTTCTAGATGCTGAAGTTGTTGAGATTCTGGCAGATAATATTGTATTAATTTTGTTTACTGTTCAATCATTTTCTTCCAGATAATAAGATATCATAGTTTATGTAGTTGAGTGGGGAGTTTTCATCTTCAAAACTGTCATTTATTTTAGGAATTGCTGCTTGGGTTAGCTGTCTTTTATTGGACACCCAGCCCAAGACTGCATCAAATGGCATCAAAGCAGGTTGGAAGAATTTGGTTTGTTGTTTCGCGAATTCATTGCAGAGGAAGATGGCTCATGGTGACGCTGGATTAACAGAGGTACTGAAAGCCTTAACAGCAAGGTTAGAAGCCTTGGAGACGGCACAAAGAAGAGGAGTACCAGTGGATAATGTAAGTGAAGAAGAAGCAGCAGAAGAACCAGTGGGACAAGGGGGTGAGTATATGAATGAGCCCTTCATAAGATATCAGAAGAATTGATTGATTGGATCTCAAAGATGGAAAAATACTTTGATTATGTATCTGTAGAAGATCCGCAAAGGGTGAAGTTGGCAAGTACCAAGCTGAAAGGTTATGCATCCCTTTGGTGGGATCATGTGCAAACAAATCGACAAAGGAAAGGGAAGGAGAAAATTCAAACATGGGATAAGATGATAGCAAAGTTGAAATCAAAATTTTTGCCTGTCGATTATCATTTCAATTTGTTGAAACAATTGCAAAATCAAAGACAGAAGGAAATAACTGTCCAAGTATATACTGAGGAATTTTACTGGCTTGGCATACAAGCTGGCCATGTTGAGGATGATGAGAAAAAAGTTGCAAGATATATCAATGGACTTCGTTTTGCTGTTCAAGATGAGTTTAGCATGATTCGAGTGAAATTAGTAGAAGAAGCTTACAAGTGTGCCTTGAGAGCTGAGGAGAAATTCGATAGGAAGCAACAGAACAACTTAAGACAAGAGGCCGCAGAACAATGAAGAGGAGTCTAGCACTTCTCGTAATGAAGTATACAATCAAGACACTAGAGGCAGAAGAAGAGGAAGAGGTAGAAGTTTCACTTGTTATCGATGTGGAGAAGAAGGCCATAGGGCCTATGAGTGTCCACAAGAACCAATAGATTATAAAAGAAATCATGTTGTTGAAGCTAATGGCTAAGCGGGTATTGCTGAAAACAGAAAAAGAACATTGTGATGTCCCGATATTAAGGCATTGTTTAAATTAAAGATTTAAACATCACAATAAAAACGGAAAAGTCAATTCCATAAAATATGGTGTTTGTCGTGTCCTTTCTACCATCAATATGGATGATAAGTGTGAATAATATTAAATAATATTATTATATAAACATAATTAGAATATAATATATATTATTAAAAAGAATGTACCAATATATTTATAAAGGATAAATATAAACATAGATATGAATATGAATATAAACATATTATATTGAATAGAATAAATATAAATCAAAGTACAAAATAAACATTAATATAAAATGGTAATAATCCAAATATTATAAATATCGATGGGGAACCAACAAAAGGGGTGCGATCCCTCATAAGGCAGCGGCTGTCTAAGGGTTACGTAACCCTTCAAAATGCATCTCTTAAAATATTTAAAAAAAGGAAACTTATCCCTCATTGAAGGCATTGTGGAGAATAAGAAAAAGGATCTGATTTACAATACAGGTCAAAAGAACATTTCTGAGTTGGAAGCACAATATAATATAATAAGATTTATAAGAGATACATGAGCAGAATGTGAGGATAGGTAAACAATAAGAAACATATGATGTATGAGCTGATTTAAAAGATTAATGAAACAGATTTAAAGAGAGTTTTGAGCATACTTAAATCTGCAAGACGGATTAGAAGTAATATATGGGATAATGGGTGAATGAAGACAATAAGAAAGATATATATATTTCAGCAGATGTAAATCTGCAAGAATATATCAGCCAGGATATCTATATGCAAGGATCGATAATTGTCTACAACCCTCAGATTTCTAAAGGATACAAAGGAAAGGATCATCCTCTTGGTATGATGTATCTAACCCTATGTCTATGATGAATGCCATGTAGTAAGTATTGATAAATGCATATAATTGAAAGATCATCATTAGACATGTATATTATTAGGCATTATGTAACTTGCTATGAAATATAGATCATATTCACAACACATTTGACATGATTGTTTGCAAATACAAGTTTGATTAATTCATTATGCATTAATGTGAATCCTTGTATGAATCTCATGATGAGGGAATTAAGGGCCTACGAGGAGGGGAAACGGCGTTGGGATCATCCTCTAAGTATGCCACCCCATGGTGGATGGCTGAGGCCTACCACATGTGGGCCAAAGGGGCATGAGAGGCTGCCCTTGGGCTTAGAAGGACTGATTTCCGGGACACCCTGCTGTAGATGCATCCACAACCCTCCGTCATGGTGATTAATTGAATCATAAGAGGAAGCAGAATGGTTTTGATAAGGGGTACGGTGATAGGACGCCTCACTAGGCACGCCACCCCATATGGATGGCAAGAGGCCACATGGGGCTAAGAGGGGTGAAGCACCCGCTCTTGGGCCTAGGGTAGAGGGTTTCTTGGGCACCCTATCAAACCATTTTGTTCTAGGAATTATAAACCCTAACCCTAAACTTGTGGGATTTGAATTTTTAGGGTAAAATTAGTATTGTTCCAATAGGGGACATTACAAACATGAACCAGCAAAAAGGAGGAACTTGTTTCAGACTATCTGTAAGTCCAGACGTAAGTGTTATAGAGATGTGGTAGACTGTGGAAGTACGAACAATCTAGTATCCAGTGCAATGGAGGAAAAGTTGAAGCTGAAAAGAATCAAACATCCGAGACCTTACAAGGTATCATGACTACAAAAAGAACACCAATTTCTGGTAAATGAGCAATGTCTAGTTGATTTTCATATAGGAACATATCAAGATGAAATTTTGTGTGATGTCATGCCTATGGGTGCTTGTCACATCTTGCTTGGAAGGCCTTGGCAATATGATAGGAAAGTTGTTCATGATGGTGAAAAGAACACTTATACCATCATCAAGGACGGAAAGGAGTACATATTGAATCCATTGAAAGATAGAGAAGAAGAAATGAATGGCAGTTCAAAGGTATGCTTGGCTTTTGAAAAACAATTTTAAAAAATTTTAAAAAAAAAAGATAGAATGTGTTCTACAATTGTTCCTGAAACTGCAGAAGTAAAAACAGCAAGCATAGAGTAAGAGGTTCCATCTGAAGTGCAGAAATTGCTTGAGGATAATGCTGAAAATAACATTGTGGTCCAAGAAGTACAAGTTGCAAAAGATAAAAGTGTTGTTGTTGAGGTTCCTTTGAAGGAAGTAGCTAATTTGAAAGTTGAAATGACGGCTTGTGAAGGCCTTGTATTTAATCGTGGAGATGAAAAAGGGAATTCCTCGCTTGAAGAGGAGATGAAGAAGACTGACGAGCTTTTCGGTTTGTATGATTCGACATGAAGATATTGTTTAAAAAGAGAAGATGAAGAACTTTGCAGATGACCAAGTGGGTGAAGAGGAGAAAGATAAGAAAATTTCTGATGTTTATAACATTGATCATGCAGGTATTACAGCAAATGAGAAGAATACAGCAATTGAAAGTTCTTTAGGGAAAAAGGGGATGTTGATTGATAAAGTGTGGTTGAATGCACAAAGGAAGAGAATGGAGAAGAAATTGAAGAAGAAATGGTGATTAAAATATTCGATTTTCATAATGATGCTAATGCTGATAAAGTAGTGTTTGCCGAAATAGATGGAAAAGCAATTATTTTTGATAAAACTTATTGTGAAGATTTAAGTACTACAGGTGAAGATGATTTTTGGTGGAGGTACGATGGTGGATTAAATCCCACGAAAAGAGGTGAGAAAGATGGTAAAGGAATTTGACATAAGGAAGTAGGATTTATTCCAGCTAAGTGTTGGAAGAAATGAAGGAGAAAATCTTCTGAAATAGTTGATTTAGTAGCAGTAGAATGTGCAGTTTTATCATTGGCTCTAAAACTTCTTACCCAGCAAGTCTATGCCGGAGCATACTTGGCTCGAACCATCCTACCTTTCTTTTCTGTTTTCTTTCTTTGAAAACTCTATTTTGCAAGAGTCCATCCTTTATTTTGTTGTTCTCCCAATTTTATTGGCATCCGTAATCATTTCTTGGCACCATGTTTAATATTAAACTAGGCGTTTAACAATCAAGAAAGAGCGATTTAAATGTTGGGCAGAGAAGAAAGGCAAGTAGTGGGCGACTAATGGAGACATTAAGACTGGCGACTCCCCTTAATTTAGCATTAGTTTGCTGAGAAGTTAATGCTAGTGGCTTTTGGCTGGCAAATTTCTTATTCTGGCTTTGGTGTGTCTCTTATTTTCGGTATCAGCAATTTCAATAGCCTTCATGTGCCTGTCGCTTGGCAGCTACCACTTCACTATGCCTAAAATAGAATTTCTTGCCCTGATTTATGTTGATGAAGGCGATTTGACCATGCAGAGAAAAAAAAAAGTCGTAGACGTCTAGGTGGTTTGAAATGAGTTTGTTAGTGTTTATGAAAAGTTGTGGAGGTCTAAAAAGTTGTGTGGAAATAGTTTTGGTGGTTCTGATATGAGTTTATTAATGTTTCTGTAGAGTTGTGGAGAAATTTCAGCAGGTCTAATTGTTACGTGGAAATCAATCATGAACCAATTTTTGATTAGAAATTTCTGTGTCCATTTGTCATGGTATTATGAAATTCAGAATACTTCTCATGCTCCATGTTGGTTAACAGATTTGCTCTTATTCTGAAAATTACTTGCTCTGACCCTATACCCTTCTTTCAAGAACAAATGAGTTAAACAACAAATGGGTGAACCTTTTGAATTAGTTCCCCTCTGAATTTAGGTACAGCTCCCTTTATGATTTTCAATGAATTTTAGCCTATTCAGCTAACTAAATTGCATTTTTAACCAGAAAACGCCTAAGGCTGACTAACATCCATGCATAGCCATGTCATGAATGCGATTAATTCATACAGCAGCAGGATAGAATGCACAGATTCTACTTTAGTACATTCGAATACATGAATATATTTATACAAACTTGCTGAACTCGTAAGGAAAAATAACACACACGATGGGTTGTTCAAACAAAGAGCAATTACCAGGTAAAAGAAGATTTCTCACAGAAAATCAAATTTTACACATTTAGACGCACAGATCCAAATAAGCAGCAATCGTTCCTCTTTTCATTCACAGATGAAAATTTTTCAAACAATCATCATATATGTAAAAATAAACACAGTTTTTCTGAAATTTCCCCTTTCTTCTTTCTTTCCCTCCCTTCTATATCTTTTTAAAAATTCTGAAAAACATATATATATCCAAGTCTTAACCATGTCCTCGAGCAAATTAAACCCAGAGTTAACATCACTCTGACCCATATGGGATTTAGTTTTAACAACTGATTGTAAAAGATTAAAGTTGCCAGAAATAACATAAATTAAAGGACTTGAAAAAGAAAGAGCTGATGCGGTTATGACGGGGGCGATGAATCAGCATCCCCTGATTTGCTGTCGAGAGCCTGGGAAGCATGCTGGGTTCTCCACTCCTGAAAGGCAGCCACGAACCCCTGAATTTTAGGAAAGTTTGGTATGCCTATATGCTTCATCCTCAATTTCCAGACCTCCTTTTCCCTTCGCATTTTCCCGAATTTTTCCTTGTGTTCATGGAGTGCGTCAATGCAGAGGTAGAGCAAGGATTCGACTTTAGAAACTCTGGAGAAATCCTCAATCAGAATATTATCATTCTCTTTAACAAAACGGATCTTATCTCTAAAGGATTGGGCTACTGCTTCAACATCTTCTTCAGGCTTTCCATCATCCTTCATGTATTTTACATCAATACATTGTAAATCACGTTGCAATGACTGAGTGAAGTCCGTTATCTCCTTAATTAGCTTTGAGACTTCAAAGCGTCCTTGTCGAGATATGGAGTTCCTCCATTCGATATTCTTTTTGTTTACATACAATAAATCCTCATCCACACCAGTCAGTTTCATCTCTGCCAAAAACTTCTCCAGCCCATATTTCCGAACTTCCTCTATTTGGTTCATCACACTGGTCCACTTGCCTTCGTCCTTAGCCCAGACAGCAACCTGTGCTTTAAGATCTTCAATGGTAGTAGCAGTCAGGTCATATATGCCTTTGAGTTCATGAATATACTCAGTTCCCCTTTGCTCAATGCTGTCTAACCAGCCATCAAATGTTTTTGAGACCATTTTGCTCCTATGAACTTGATCTAACATTTTCTGGTTGACGGGTGACTTTGGGTCGAAAGACAAGGGAACTTGTGAGATTGGCTGTGGGTTAGGATTGTTAATGGCTTCAATATATTCTGCCATTGCACGCAGAGCTTGTTTTAATTCTCTTTTGTCCCTTTCATCTTTCATCGTTCGATTGACCATTCTTTTAGTTGAAGCTTCGAGATGGTGTACATCTGCAGCTCTGGAGGCAGTACCGAGGTCTATCTTTTCCACAGTGAAATCATGTACTGTAGGATCTTGAACCTCTCCCTCGGTCACTGGCTTGGCTATTTCTGCACTCCAGTTACCAGTGCTTGGGTCAATATCTATCCTGGACACTGTTTTAAGTCTTTTGGACTTGGGGGTCTTCCCCAGACATTTACTCACCATATCTTCCAGAGGGAGAACGAAAGGAACCACCTTCTTTTTGTCAGATATAGAGCTCTCTAGCCACTTCGGTGCCGGGGTTGTCTCCCTGAGTTTTTCTCTATCAGAGGGCTTATCTGAAATCATCAACATCTCCGGAGTACCCAAAACATCCTCTGACTGTGAACCAGTATCAACTGCTTCTGTTCTGGTTGGGCTTGCTTTTTTGTCCCCCATGGGGTCCTCTGCTTCTTCCTCTGAATTTAAGTCGACAATTATTGTCTCAGAAACTGGCTTCTTCCTTTTACCTTTGGTTCTCAGCCTGGTGACACGAGAAGGCAGAATATCTGTGAGGATCCTTCTGGATTTCTTGGTGACAGGGCTCTTCTCAGGTGATGGCTCAGAAGCACCTGCACCACAGATAGCAAGAGGTTGATTAGAAGGATCCAGGGGAAGTGGTGATGCAACCACTGAAGATAATTGTTGAACATTTTTATTTTGAGACCCCTGTTGCCTCTTTTCTCTCAACCATTTTTCAGTCCTCCTTATCACCGGGAGGGTCTTAATTTCAATCCTGTCCTCCTCCTTCTTGCTCCAGTCCACCTCTGGAATGGGTAAGTGCTCCACCTTCTCAAATTGTGGATCAACCACTTCTTCATCATCAACAAGAATTCCAGAAATGTCCATGTCTAAATTAAAGGTAATTATTTGCCTTAAAGAAAATCTGCACCATAACCTTCTCCTAACTTCAAATTCGTCTGGACAATCCATCCAATAATCCTCCAGCTTAGGAAGGTGCGAGTGCCCTGTTCCAGAATTTAAGTTGTCTTTAACAAAACTTTTACTGTCGAATTTGGCTCTAGCAGTGAAGAATTGAAAATTGAACCTCTTGAGGTTCACCCCCAGATTTAAAGCATCAGAAGTTGACAGGCATGAATAATGCCCAAGTTCAACAGGAAAAGAAATACCACAACCCCTTTTTGATGGGAATTTTTTATCAACATGTGCCAATTGCCGACATACCTCTATTAGTACAAAACGATCAAATACATATCTGGGCAACTTCATTGGTTCACCATCGAATCCCCCAACTCTGATATAGGTGAACTCAGAGAATTGGATGAAAAAGCTACCGTAGATACTGATTAGCTGCATTGCTTCACTGGTCATTCTCTTACCTGGGTTGCCTGTCAATTCATAGGTCATCTTCCCAGTGAAGACATCATTGATCCTCTTGTAATTTTCATAACAATTTTTTCTTTGCAACTGTGAGTAATATTGATAAATTTTGCTGCTCTCATCTAAAGGCTCATGAGGCAGGTCAAACCAATCTCTTGTGGAGGCTAAACAGTAAAATAGATAAGAAGACATAAAGAAATCCCTGTTGCCCAGACGATTATTTAAGCTCTGATGCAAACAGTCAGCTATTATCTCGGCCCAATCCAAGTATTGTTCACCCTGAAGGACAACTTGTATAAAAAAATACATCCAGTCTTCCCAGTAATAGGCATGTTGATTGCCTCTCAATCTATTCAATAACACCACAATATCCCTTACTTCCTGTATTAAATGATCTCTAGTGAGGGGTCTGGGCAGCCTTGAACCACCTTTCTGAAATTTTAGCAGCCAATTCCGTGCTATCACACTTTTGTAAGTTGGTTTCTTTTCTGAGAAATATCCATTGGAGGAGGTAATGTCGAGGTTGGAATATGCCCCCTTATGCGGTATCTTCATCACAGACATCTGTTCTGGGGGTCATATCTGTTTATACATTCTTGAACCAATTCAGGGCATAGAATGGCCTGAGGAAAGGCTGCAGCTTCCACTAAACCACTGTCTACAATCTTCTTAATTGTGGGGGTTTGGACAGGGTTCTTTGTTCTTTCTATGAATTCCTCCAAGTCATACTGAACTAATGCGGTGTCTCCAAACTCTGAGTGGGAATAAATAAGACTGGGGCCGTGTTCATCCCCCAAACATGTAGACTTCAAAGACATATTTGGAAGACTATGATATAGCAATTCGAATTTTGAAAATAACAGAAATTCTAGGGGTTCTTCTTTCCAGTATAAGAACTCGGAATAGTACAGGGGGAAACAGAACTCACCTTCAGGAAATTTGAAATCACTACGAAAACTTGAAAAACGAGAGCCTTACACTTCCAGCGCTATTCTCCTCCGCGTCGCACAGTGTGATTACTTGCTAAAATTGGGTTGTTCTTGGCTAATAATGGCACTTACCAGAATGAATGTTTATCGCTCGGATCAATACGTGCCAAAAATATTTGAAGGGACGTGAACTCTGATTTCTTCATTAATAGCAAGTAATGTTGACGCGCCATCATGAGGTACAATAATTATCCGTAGCCTCCGTTAAATTAGAGCTCTCGCTTTTATGATGAGTTTCTGACAAAATCTCCTCCAACTTTCCCGCTAAATTTGGCTTGGAAAACCGCGGGAGCAAATGGGACCAAGCTTATCAAATCTTCGAACCATTGAACCATTGAACCTTTGAAACATGGTTCAACGCGATGGTTCAATATGAAGGTTCAAAATATGCCAACTGGACCTTGTGGATTGGGCCGAAAAACTATCTTAGGGAAACAAGGACTTGACTCATGAACCGTTGAACTTGGGAAGACATGGTTCAATATGAAGGTTCAACGACACATGGGTTATATAGACCAACAGAAAGTTACGCGGCTTCATAGTATAAGGTCCCGAATTATGAAATATTGAACTTTGAACCTTGAACCATGAACCTTGAACCATTGAACCCCGCGAAGAGTTCAAGCGGGAAGGTTCAACGACACATGATATAAGGCAACTGCGCGACCCGATGGATGAAAAGGCTATGAATATTGAACTTTGAACCTTGAACCATGAACCTTGAACCCCGCGAAGAGTTCAAGCGGGAAGTTCAAGTTCAACCCGAAAGTTCCAAGACGCTTGAGGCAAACACAAAACAACTTGCTTTATATGACACTTCGGAAACATTGAACCATTGAACTTTAGACTTTGAGAATGGTTCGGGTTCAAAGGTTCAAACCTTAAGTAACTTTGTTTACAAAGGCGACGCACGGGTAAAAACTGAAGGATCAAGAAATATTACCAATACATAAATAAACAAGGGCGACTCAAAAGGTAACACTCCAAAATGGGCCATTTTGTAAGGGTTCACCTGTAGGAATGGTTGCTCAGTCCAAGTCTTATTGCTCTCAAAGTTTTAAGTCGCAATTAGTTTATGTAATTTCTGGATGCTTAAGTTGTTGAGGTTCTGGCAGATAATATTATATTGATTTTGTTTACTGTTCAATCATTTCTTCCGGAAAATAAGATATCATAATTTATGTAGCTGAGTGGAGTGTTTTCATCTTCAAAACTGTCATTTATTTTAGGGATTGCTGCTTGGGTTAGCTGTCTTTCATTGGACACCTGACCCAGGACTGCATCATTCTTAATCTGATTCATTCAAATGTGTGCAGACCTATGTCAGCAACTATGTTACCGGATTCGCCAGAGCTCCAGCCGGATCCAGGTCCGGTTCGAATCCAGTTCGCAATCCGGTGCGAACAGGGCAACCGACGAGTTCAGAAAATATTCCGGCGTGAGACAATTTTCAGAAGATTTTCCAGCGTGAATGTTTTCACGACGTGAGTCCGTGAATGTTTTTAGGGCGTGATACAATTTTCACAAAAATTTCTAGCGTGAACTTTTTTATGGCGTGAGACAATTTTCCCAGCACTATAATGCTCAAGCTTCACATTACAATGTTTCATATAAAAGCCTATCGGCTAATTATTATAATCTATGTTTTTTTGTTTTTTTTTTAAAAGGGGGTAAAAACTTTATTGAATCAGAAAATCATTACAAAGCAGAAAGAAACGCCCAAAAGGGGCACAACCAAAATCAATAATTAACACCCAAAAAGCTCCTCATATCCTCCATAACCCAATCTTCAAGAACAGGGGCCAAATCACCAGGAAGGTTGCCCCAATCATCCACATTCCAAGTCTCCATTTGCTCAGATGCCCACCTCGCCAAACCATTTGCCACCTTATTCCACTCCAGTGGCACATGACAAAAAACAATAGAATCTAAAGCATTGCTCAGAGAAACAATTTGTTTGGCCACCACTGCAAGTTGCCAATTCACCTCCTCAAAATGTCTCTTATTCAACATATCAATGACCACCTGAGAATCTGATCCACAAATAATCCGCTTCCAGCCAAGGGCACAAGCACGCTCTAATGCCAGAAAAATAGCAAGAGCCTCCATAAGATTATTTGTATGCTGACCTCTATATATAGAGAAGAAAAAAATTACCACCCCCAAACTATCCCTGCCAATGCCACCAACTCCAGCATGGTCAGGATTACCTCTAGAAGATCCATCAATATTGATTTTCAGCTCCCCCACAGCGGGAGGACACCAGCGACCAATACGACAAACCCTCGCTCTCCCACGCCCATGCTGAACCATCCTCAAATTTTTCCGTCCACCCCCAAAGAGACCCAGGGCTTCAACAACATCACAGTCACCAGAAACAACAGTGACAGACAGATCACACTTAGCAGCCAAAGTTTCTTGCAAACCCCCCAAAATCCTCACCCAGAGCTGACCAACAAGTAGCTTCTTGTCCAGAAAAATTCTACAGTTGCGCTCCAACCAAATATGCCAAATTATCAAACTAGGGCCAATGATCCAAGCAATGAGGAGAAAAGAGGTCTTTACAGGGGGAGGCCCCAAACTCCTCCAAAAGTCCTCTAAAGAAGAAGCATGTCTACACGGTATACGCCAAAGATTCCACTAAAAATGCCAAATAACTTTCGCAAAGGGGCAATGAAAGAAGAGATGGGGGATGCACTCCTCATGCCCACCACACAGAACACACATAGAGGGCCCCTAAAACCGACGTTTCCAGATATTCTCCCAGGTAAGGCACCTCCCTTGAACAACTAACCATGAGAAGAAGTTACACTTAGGCCAAGCAAACTTATTCCAAACCTATTTCCACCACGAGACCTCCGAGCTCCCAAACATTTGCTTATCAAGAACTTGATAACCTGAAGCAACAAAAAATTTGCCTTTTGGATCAAGACCCCAAGCCAACACATCTCTCCCAGGAAGAGAAGTGCAAACACGCCCCAACAGAATCCCAGCAAGCTCTTGATAATCCCCAGCTGCCCCACCAGGAGGCCACTCCTGCGGAACCTTCCATCTATACACACTAACTTGTCCCAAATTCTGAAGAGTTTTAAAATCAGCAACATGGCACCACCCAGCATCAATAAAATGCCTACTCAAATTCTGTAGATGGGGGTGAGTAGACAAAATGGGAGGATAACCATTCCAAGAATCATGCCAGAAGAGAGCATCCTACCCACCATTGCAAATCCAAAACAACTCCTACTTGACCAACTTAGCACCCCTTTTGAGGGTACTCCAAATCTTAGCACCCTTCCCCTCCAAACTGAAGCGGGTAACATCCACACTCTCAACTGCACCCAGATACTTTGAGGTAAGAATTTTTGCCCACGATTGATGTTGCTGCGAGCACCACCGCCAATACAGCTTAGCTGCTAAAGCTTGTCCATTCAAATCAGTTCTACGTAGACCCAGACCATTAGCCTGCTTCGGCCTACAAATAGCTTTCCACTTAACCAAACTCCACTTCCTATGAAGGAGGTTGCCAGACCAAGGAACTGCCAAGACAAACTCTCAACGTCTTTGATAAAGCCGGAAGGTGCAAAGAGAACAAAACATCTGTACAGAGGAAGAGCCTGCACCACTAACTTTAGAAGAGTCACCCTACCTGCAGAAGAGAGCCACCTATTAGTCCAATGACTAACCAGATTTTTGGACTTATCCATAATCTCCTGCCAGAACATTTTAGGGAGCAAACGAATAGCAAGCGAAATACCAAGATACACAAAAGGAAGAGTGTCGATCTGGAAACGAAGGATACCAGCAATTCTCCTCTGAATAGCTCGCTGAGTATGAAAGAAGTAGATAAAAGACTTCCCCTCTTTAATTTTCTGACCTGACGCAACCAAATAACAATCCAGAATCCTGCGCCAACCGGAAGCCTCCTCAAACTTGGCTCTGCCCATCAGAGTCGTGTCATCAAAAAAACTGCAAATGTGACTGAGGGGGAATATTATTTCCAAAACTCCAGCCCTTAATCAAACCAATCTCCACCTGGGATCTAATAAACCTCCCCAAACCCTCCGCCAATAAGATGAACAGATAGAAGGATAAAGGGTCCCCTTATCTAAGCCCCCGAGAAGCACCAAACAACTCCATTGGCTCACCATTAATAAACACCAAAAAGAAAGGAGAAGTAACACAACTCTTGACCCACTCAATCCATTCACCAGCAAAACCAAACGCTCCCAGAATCTTAAATAAGAAGGCCCATTTAACCCGATCATAAGCTTTAGCCATATCCAACTTAATAAACATAGCTTTCTCTTTAGAATGATCCATAGAATGAATCGTCTCAGTTGCAATGATGACACCATCCATAATCTGCCTACCAGCCACAACCCCCTTGCTCTTCAGAAATTAACCTGCTTAGCCAGGGTTTCAGCCGCTCAGCAATCAACTTCGTAATAATCTTGTAAACCACATTACATAAGGCAATGGGCCTAAAAAGATCCAGAGAATTAGCCCCATCCTTATTTGGAATGAGAGAAAGGAAGGTAGCATTCATGGATTTCAGCATTTGTTTATTCATGAAAGATTCCTGAATGACCTCCAACAAATCCAACTTAATCACTTCCCAGAACTCCTATTATAATCTATATTATTAATATTTAATATTTATAAGATATATTATATATTTATGTATTATGTTATTAATATATTATAATATGATTTATTATTATATAATTGTATATATATATATCATATTATAATATATTAATAATATATATATGATAAATATTATAATATAATATATTACATATTAATAATATTTATCATATATATATATATTATTAATATATTATATAACATGATATATAATTATAATAATACAATAATATATCATATTATAATATATTAATATATATTATAAATATTAAAATATATATATATATATATATATTGAACCCAAAAACGAACCCAACTCCAAAAATTTTTTTGGCCGAATCCACCAACCGAACCCGCGAACCCAAACCCAAACCCGAACCAGCACCGGCAACTTAGGTCAGCAACATCATTGGCAAGTAACATTTACTATGTTTCATTCATTGCTGATTCCTCTAGGTAAACCTAAATTTACTTCATGAAGACCAAATATGAGGTCTTTGGGAAGTTCTAAGAGTTCAAAGCTCTTGTGGAAATCAAATAGGTAGAAACATTATGGTTTCGAGGTTTGACAATGGAGGCTAATATACCTCCTAGAACTTTGATGTTTTTTGCAAAGATGCAGGAATCAAGAGGGAGTTGATTGTGTTGTCCAATCCTGAACAAAATGGAGTTGCAAAGAAAAAGAATAGGTCCATTATAGAGACATCAAAGGCCATGATACATGACCTAGATTTGCCCATGTTTATTTGGGCAAAGGCATGTAATTGTATTGTTTACATTCTAAATAGGCATCCATGACTAAAGAACAACACTCCAATGGAAGCTTTCATAGGAGATATAAAGCAAAAAGAAAGCAAAGATAGAAAGCAAATTGCAAAAAGATAGCATGCTTTATATCTTATTTTAAAGTTTTATATCTGTTTTGGAAAGCACCTTATTTTAGAAACTTTACAACTGTTTTTAAAGGCGCTACATAAAATAAGATAAAGTCTTATTTAAGTATATTTTATGCCATGAGTTTAATATAGAAAAGACAGCGGTCAATGTGGTAATTGTAGCGACTTCATATTAAAGAGTTTTTCCAAGATATTATGCATGTGAATGCAAACACTATAAGGACAGATTTTTGCATGGTAAGGTCTGTTATGTTGAAAAAGAAGTGTAACTGAAAATTAGAAAAGTGAAGCAGATTTAAGTTGCAGATTTATAACGAGAAAAGAGAAGCAGATTGGGATGAGAATATGATGAGTAATCTATGAGAAGAATATCAGCTGAGTAAAAAGGAAAGCTTGCAGTTTTGTATGTGACTGTTTTTCATCTTTCATTGAAGAAAAGTCACAAGAAGATATTATGCCTACTGTATTGGAGGTTGGTGCTTCTTATTGAGTCGGTGCCCAGAGGGAGTTGGTGCTTCCAGTGAATAGAAGCTAACTTTTGTAACCGAAGATTGGTGTCTTCCGTAGGTTGTTGGCTACATAATTAATAAAAACAAATAGTTTGCCGTAGTTTTTTTCCCGTAAGGGCTTTCCACGTAACACTGGTGTTCATTCTGCTTATGATTCATTTGCATTATCAAGTGTAGAGTATTCAGTTTTAAAAAGGGATTAAAATTGTTTTATACTGATTCACCCCCCGACCCTATCTCAGTATAACCGTGTGATCTTCAAGAGAAATCTAATGTCTCTAATTTTTGTGTGTTTGGGAGTTATGTTTTATATTCATGTGCAGAGGAGAAGAGGACGAAGCTTGAACCCTCCAACTTGAAGGGTGTGTTTGTGGGATACAACAAGCCCTCCAAGGCTTACAAAGTTTGTTTCATCACAGTGGAAGAATGCAGTGAATAAAAACATGATGAGGATGCTTGGTCCTCTAAGTCACAAGAGCTTCCAAGGCTGAGGAGGGTGAACAGATTGCTGTCCCAAAAACTGATCCACACAGTACAACAGTACCAAATGCAATTAAGACAAGTTTCAGTATCGAACCAGATACTTCAGTACCTTCTGGTACAGCCAAGAAGCCTAGATGACTTGCTCAGACATTGCACAAGGCATGAGAGCAGGTAGGAGCACCGAAGACTTCTTTTCAGGTGAGTCATCCCTCTAAGATGTTTTTGAGTTATGGTGCATTGATCTCTTCCATCATTGATGCAAAACCTTCCAGTTTTGAGGAGGTAAATTCAAAGTAGGTGTGGCGAGATGCCATGGCAAAGGACTATCACTCCATTATGCAAAACAATGTTTGCAAGATTGTGCCAAGACCAAAAGGGGAAGTCAGTGATTGATTTCAGATGGTTGCATAAGGTCATGCATGTGGCAAACAGGAGCTTAAAGAAGCACTAGCCCAGATTCGTTGCACAAGAGTTCTCCCAAAGACAAGGAGTTGGCTACGATGAGACCTTTGCTTCAATTGTGTGATACACTTCTATCAAGGTAATTATGTCTCTTGCATCTTATTTTGGTTGGTATTTATATCAAATGGATGTAAAGACAACTTTTCTGAATGGAAAGATAGATGAAAAAGTGTATATCAACCTAAGAAATTTGAAATGCATGGACAAGAGCCCATGTATGCTAGTTGAAAGGGCCCCGTATCAGTGTGGGTTGAAGCAAGCACCATGTGCTTGGTACTCATAGTTTGATGAGTAATTATTGAAGTTGGGCTTCATCAAAACTAGTGCAAATCCTAACCACTACTATCTGTTTGGTAAATCTGATCTGTTAGTTTTGGCATTGTATGTGGATGACTTAATCCTCATAGGTAGCAATGAGAAGTTCATAGCATGGTACAAGGAGGAGTTGCCCTCCAAGTCTGATATGAAGTGCATTGGCCTTATCCACTATTTTATGGGTCTTGAGATGTGGTAGGGTATGGGTTAGATCTTCCTTGGTCATGGGAAGTACACAATAGAGATTCTAAAGAGATTTTTGATGAAGGATTGTATGCCCTTGGCTGCTCCAATGGTTTTGAATCTGAAGTCAACCATAAATTTATAATCAAAATTGGTAGATCTTTTGGTGTAAAGGCGGTTGTTAGGTTTCCTCATGTATTTGGTTAATACCCAAACAAATATTTGCTTTGCAATGAATACGTTGAGCTGGTTCATGGTTGAGTTAAGGCAAATTCATTGGACTATTGCAAAGCATGTGCTTTGATATTTGAAGGGCACAATTCATTATTGATTAAGGTATGTTAGAGATGGAGAGTTGATGTTGCATGGCTCTGTGGATTCAAACTAGGCAAGTGATGCTAGTGCTAGGAAAAGCAGTTCAGGATTTTGTTTTAGCTTGGGATTAGGTATGATATCCTAGTTCAGTAGGAAGCAGGCAGCAAAGGCATTGAGTTCAAAAGAGGTAAGAGTACATGGCAGTTTCTTCTACTAGTTGCAAGGTTATCTAGCTTCACAAATTGACAGCAAACGGTATTGATCAGATGTTTGAGCCAACAATTGTGCATTGTGACAACCAGAGTTGTGTAAATCTCTCTAAGAATTTAGTGTTTCACAATTGCTAGAAGCATATAGACATCCAATACCATTTCCTCAAAGACAAAGTTTAGAGGGAGTAGTGGTTCTTAAGTATGTTCCCTCAGATTTGAAAGTTGCAAATATTTTGACAAAACCCCTAGCAAAATGTAAGTTTGAGACACTGAGTGAGTGACTGGATTTGATGGAGAACACCGTCCTCAAAAAGGAATGTTAGTTTTCAGGTAGTTGTTGCTTGGCAGTTGTTCTCCATCAGCAAGGTGCATTCAGCTTCTTATCTTTTAACTTTTTCTATATTTATCTGGCACAAATCTCTTCTGTTTTTTAAGAGTATGTTGTTTGCTTTTCTTATATTTAGGTTGGATTCTAAATTCTGAGAGAAGTTGTTGTTCGTATTTTAGAACAAGGCATTCTTTTTGCTTTAGTTTTTTTTTTTTTCCCTTCTAACCTAGGTGCTCCACTGAGACAGGGATTTTCATTGTAGACCCTAGAGTTCTCTTGTTCTATAAAAAGAGACCTAGGGCACACCAATGAAATAAGAGTTATAAAAAGAGAACACAAAGAGTGCATATTTGAGAGTTGAACCAGTTCTGTGTAATTCTTCTTTCTAGTTTTAGTAAAAAGATAGATGCAATTTTGAGAATAACTGAGAGTATTTTTTTTTTCATATTTTCAGCAGGATGTGTTCGTAGATTAGTTTACTCAGATCTGCTGTTATAATTGGAGATTTCATTTTAAGCTACTTTGCAGTTAGGGGTTAATTATCTGAGTGCAGAATCTGCTTACCATGGTCTGAAAATTTAACACACATTACATAGCTTTTACAGCTTGTTTTTGCCAGTAAACATTGTTTCATTAACTGAAGTACAAGATTTTCAGTTGTGGTCCCCTGTATGTCTCATTTTCAGGCTCCTTGGTGCTGTTGGGAGTTTCTTAATTTTTGGTGAACACAAAATTTTTACAAAGGTTCTTACAAGTTGACAGTAAAAAAAATATAAAGTTGACGATTTTGTATGGTATTTTACACATTACTAAAATGCCCTGAACATCAGTGACTCTCTCCTTTTCGGACCGTCAGATATTATAATATGGAATAATTTAAATGTTGTAGATGGGCTATATTATATGGATAAGAATTAAGTATATAAATTAAATTAATGTTAAAATGTAAGTTTATTAGTTTGTCTGAGCCATTTTAAGTCTTTGCTGAGTTTTTCGGCGAGTCCAAGTCTGTAATATCCTCAACAAGCCTGAGGTCTCTGTACAATGGCCAAGACCTTTTTGATTTGCAAGGAAGTTTATTAACACTTAAATCTGTGGTCGGTATAAACCACCCCTTAGACTAAAAGGCACCGCCGACATACAGATAACATTAACATCAACATAAATATTCTGGTTTTAATGCTCCCTATTGCAAGCCCTGTAGTAAAAATATCTCCTCATTGAAAAACAAAAAGCTGCAAAAAAAACTAATTTCCAATTCTTCACATGCCAAGCGATTATGATGGCGAGGCAGGAAACCTCTGGTCTGCCCTTGATGAATATTCAATTATAAATCACGTTCATGAATCCCTAAAGAGATGTGGATTTAGGCCATATCGTGTCGCGAGAAAGCCCTACCCCTTCCTTACAAATACAATTCCCGTGACATCAAAACCTAGGGTAGTCAAAAGCATTAACTATAGTACATTAAAAGACATAAACAGAGAGAATTAAATACCTGTAGGCATCGTAGCAACTAACAATTTGAACCGCAAATCCCCCTTATCTCTCTCTCTCTCTCAGACGATCTTCTGCAAACACAAATACACGATCTCCACAGTAGTGAGTGGGGGCGTTTTTTTAGTGAATGAGCAGCAGTAGATTTTACGAGGGTGCTAATGTAGAGGGATTTCTTTTCCTATGGCTTCCAATGTACAAATCAAGCGATACCATATATAGAATTCGTTATAAATACAGAACACAAATTATATTTAAAGCACTTGTAAGTTTCTTTTTATGAATGAAAGAAGAATTTTAATGACGTCCACTGGGCCAAACAAACAGCCTAAGGGACCACGAGCCGCAGCCCTAAGACATTTTCAAATTCTTTTCAATGTCAGCTATTCTATTATGTAACTTGACCAAGAAACCGGTAGTCACGGGAAGCTTTGTATCCTCAAATAGGGCATTTAAACTTCCACCCTTCAAGAAGTTTCCATATTGCAGGCAGATATCTTCATAAGCAGCACACTCAAAGACGAAGTGCCATTTAGTTAATAAAAGTGTAATGGTGAATTTGCATATCCATTTAATTTTGTATCTATTTGGAGGTAATGTCTTAATATATATTTAGAATGATAAATGGTATGATATTGTATGAAGTAAGGCACGCTCTTATACATTTGTCTTATAGACATGATTATTACACCTATCTATGCATCTACCTCCATTTGGCCATTTTCACTTGAATTTGGCCATTAATCCATTCCAAGACAAGTCCATAGATATTGGGGCAACCTCGTAATCATGAATTTGTTCCTTTCCAATTTAAAATTCAAAATTTAAATTTGGGCAACTTGCCCCCTTTACCCTTCTACCTTGAGCCAACTAAACACACTTTTGGCATGATTTGATGTTATGTGATAGTATTTAAAGGCATTTAATAATTTCATTCTAATCATCTCCTAATGTGGCAATCGTTCATTCTAACAAGCAGACAATAGTCACACATTTCGGTTTAGTGTAATAAAAATAGTAAAGAATGTGCATATTAGGTGTTTGCTTGCTATTTTTGATATTGTTCAAATTCAATGGGTTGATTAACATGTAATGCCCTTACAACTTGACTGTATGACAACCTAACAAGGTATTTATTAATATGGCTAGCCCCCAAATTCTCATAGAAGGCAAAGTAGAAGACTATGTATCAAACAAAGTTGTTGTGCAAAACTCTACAAATTGCCAAGATAAATCTAGACCACAAGTAATTAATTAATAGTCTTGTTGTCCTCTAACAAGGTAGATCCAATGTTGAATTTCAAATCGCTACATGGACAAAGAGACATTATTTTCAAAGTATAACAACATGCAAAATCTAAAATATTATCCATTGGTATCATTCTTCAATTACCAAGCTAAGTACCACCCTCCTTCACATTTAATTTCCTAGCATAGTATTTAATTATTCAATTACCTAACCCTTATTTCCAACTTTATCCAATCTATGTTGATTATTGCTTGTGTGTGTGCATTTTATTAGTTTAGCCTAGATTAACTCTAAGGAATTTTTATTTTCCTTTCATTTTGGTGAGCTTGTACAATCCTTCATACCCCAACCTTCTTTCTAAAGCTTTATATATGGATTCTTCATATTTGCTTTTTTTTAGATTACATCTTATTTTAGACCCACCCTTCCTTTTACATTATTGTGCTTCATTGATATATCATTTTCTATTAGGGCTTGTGTGCTTTATTAAAATGTTTTTCACTAACCCTCCCCACTCGTGGTTACCACATTAGGATTTTATTTGTAGATCTAATATATTACTATTATTTCTAATTTTTCAATCTAAAATTAGATATTTGAGCATTTATTTCCTATCTTTTGCTTATGTCATCTATAAGAAGCACCCACCTAAACCATGGCATGGGCCAAATAAATAAAAATGAAGTCTATTATAATGCTCATAATGAGAATAATGAGGACTATGATATGATGCTCACATGGATAATCAAGATTTTACAAGTGAGTTAGTTAGTTTGTGTAACATACCATCTCATATTACTTGGAATTACTCACAAAATTTACTAAGAAAGTAAATGAACATGTTAAACATGATTGAATTTTTTTTTATCATTAGCATATTCTCAAGAAATAAATTCATATCTTTTCTGAATATTTTTCAACCTTGAAATTACAATATATTCAAAGATAAAAATATTTCACTTTACATTTACAAATATTCTGCACTTGGCGAAAAGAATAGTTTATACATAAGTTTGAAAATCATAAGTCAATCATGAAGTATATTGCATCTAGAATCTTGGTGTATGTCTCACAAGTCTCGGCGATTCTTCTACTACAGAGGGAGAGCATCATCCAAGTGCTTTACCTCCAACCATAGACCGACAGTCCCTCGCACACCTTCCATCTTGGAAGTAGCCCTACCCTTCATGAAGAGTATAGACGTAAAGAACCAATAGATTGCCATCTGAGTCCTAGTGTTGTGTCCTACGTAACTCAATCGACCATACAACTCTAGACAATCTTGTAGCTAAATATGATCATTCTGGCAGGTCACGCAATCTAGACATAGTGAACCGACTAATGCATACAGAGACAAATGCATCACTTTGGCCAAAGTTTCTATATAAATAGGCATTTGCAATAAACATAGTTGTGTGATCACACACTTCTAACTAGACTTGGAAACTACCTCATCCTACAGTTTGACTTGTTTGACTAGTAACTTTAGACATGAATTGTCTTGACTAAACTCAAATCCTAGTCAATCTGACTTATAATTTAATCCTTAATATAGGATATATACAATATGTAGGTTTATGTAACTTTAACCTTTCAGATAGTCCCTCTTTGCACACTTGCAAATACTAGAATTTATGACTTCATGTCATTCTACTCAATGACCCAAAGATTAAGCACTCTAGTGTAATATATCAAATTTTGACTCTATCAAGAAATCAAGTAAATTTATCAAAGTGCTTCTTTGACATGATTTGATGTTATGTGATAGTATTTAAAGGCATTCAATAATTTCATTCTAATCATCTCCTAATATGGCAATCATTCATTCTAACAAGCAGTCAATAGTGACACATTTCGATTTATGTAATAAAAATAGTAAAGAATGTGCATATTAGGTGTTTGCTTGCTATTTTTTATATTGTTCAATTTCAATGGGTTGATCAACATGTAATGCCCTTACAACTCAATTGTACAACCTAACAAGGTATTTATTAATATGACTAGCCCCCTAATTCTCATAAAAGGCAAAGTAGAAGACTATGTATCAAACAAAGTTGTTGTGCAAAACTCTACAAATTGCCAAGGCAAATCAAGAGCACAAGTATTAATTAATAGTCTTGTCCCAAACTCGTGAACTTGTCCTCTAAAAAGGTAGATCCAATGTTGAGGGTATGTGCAGGATCATGATGGGCCAAACTATACCTCTAAGTGGCAATGAAAATACAAAAAATCAAACTTAATCAAGTTCATGTGAAAATTTGAATGGATTATTTACACAATTTGAAAAATACGTAAGAACGAAATTTGTAGAGAATTGAATCTAGTTTATGGGCTACTATTTTTCTCAAAAAAAAAACTAAATTTACTTAGTGAAAAATGAATATTTCAATGAACAACTATTAAATTTTTCAGAAAAAAATAAAAAGTGGGGTGTCATTCCAGCCAACCTAACTATGAGTAAAAAAAAAAATTTGAAACTTTCAAAATAAGTAGAGGACTCATGCCCGCATGTGACGCATATTTTTTTGAATTTTTTTCCAATAAAATAATTAGTTATGATTTTTTTACTATAACTTTTTTTTTAAACTAAAAAGTAATTTTCTAGCCAACCTAACTCGATAAAAAAAATCAGAATTTATTTTTTTAGCCTATAGTCAAAAAAGTATAGAGTGTGACGCAGCTTTCGGATATCAAAAAGGTGAAACAATTTGAAAGTTATGGATGTTTTTCAATCAGTGTATCCATCAGGATTTCAAACACACTATATAGAAAATTATTAATAATTATTTAATAAAATGATAACCAAACAAATCTTATATTTTTAGAAAGCTGACGATTTCTTCTATAAACCCTTTTTGTTTTATCAATTTTGCATAAAAAAAGTTGCCAACACGAAGGGTGAAGTTCGAAGAAGAGAGTGAAACCTACAAAAACATTAGAATTGAGGGAAAGTCAACTATGACAGTCCCAAGCCTATATACAAGGCAAAAGCGAAGCAAAACAGATATCCGTTATTAACGAATATCCATTTTGCTTTGATAAAATATCATTTTCCCTTTTTTTATGTTTTGCAAAACAGATATTCATTTTGCTTTACCCTATTCTTTTCATTATTTTTTAGTTTGTTACTAACTATCAATAGTTTATTACTAACTATAGTCAATGTATTCATGTCTTCTTGTATAATCACCACTACCAACCATAAGCTTGTGGTAACACATACAACCATCTAACCAATTCTTTCAACTTGTAGTATTGTAGAACATTCTCTTAACATAACCAAGCCTCTAGATTGTTCCACATGAACTTCAACTTTGCTACAAGTGCACCTACATTATTATTCATGCTTCTACTAGCACAATTAAATATGTAGTTGTGAGTACTTCTTCAAATGAATCATGGTTAAATTTCCATAGCATCACCACATGTAGACATATCTCCGTGCTATATCACAACATCTAAAACTCACCACATCCTACCACATTACATTTTATCATTGTTCAATAGTTTCCATATAAACTCTCTCTCTCTCTCTCTCTCTCTCTCTCTCTCTCTCTCTCTCTCTCTCTCTCTCTCTCTCTCTCTCTCTCTCTCTCTCTCTCTCTCTCTCTCTCTCTCTCTCTCTCTCTCTCTCTCTGTGTCTGACCTATCTACCTCCTAGTTAAATCATTTTCCTAGCTTTCCTAGTTTTCCTTTTCCCTTCCAATTTCCCTAGGAGAGAGAGAGAGAGAGAGATAGAAAGAGAGTCCTAGTTTTCTTGTTTTCATTTCCTTCGTCAATAACGGAGAAGGAGAGATAGAGGGGAGAAATAGGGAGATAGAGGAATGATAGGGGAGAGAGAGGCAAGAGATAGATAGATAGCTAGATAGAGAGAGAGAGAGGAGACATATATGGAGAGATAGAGACAAAGGGGAGAGATAGGGAGATATAGAGTGAGTGAGATGTCTAGAGAGATAGGGAGAAGGGTTGAGAGGTAGAGCGACGATAGAGATAGGGAGATAAGGGAGAGATAAGGAGATAGAAGTTTAGGGTTGCTCGGGTTTAGGGGCATTATTAAAGGTTTTGGGGTTTTTAGAGAGAGAGAGAGAGAGAGAGAGAGAGAGAGAGAGAGAGAGAGAGAGAGAGAGAGAGAGAGAGAGAGAGAGAGAGAGAGAGAGAGAGAGAGAGAGAGAGAGAGAGAGAGAGAGAGAGAGAGAGAGAGAGAGAGAGAGAGAGAGAGAGAGAGAGAGAGAGAGAGAGAGAGAGAGAGAGAGAGAGAGAGAGAGAGAGAGTTGCTTGGGGTTAGGGGTCAAGGTTTAGGGGCATTGTTTAGGGTTTATGAGTTTAGCATTGCTCAAGTTTAGGGTTTAGGGGAATTATTTAGGGTTTAGGGGTTTAAGGTTGCTTGGGTTTAGGGTTTAAGGTTTAGGGGTTTAGGGTTTAGGGTTTAAAGGGAGATAGAGAGAGGGCATTAATAGAGATTGAGAGAGATAGAGGAGACAGAGGGGAGAGATAGGGAGATAGAGAGTGAGAGACGTGTCCAGAGACATAGAGAGAGAGAGATTGAGAGGTAGAGGGATGATAGAGATAGGGAGAGATAGGGAGATAGAGGCTAAGGGTTACTTGGGTTTAGGGGCGTAATTTAGAGTTTAGGGTTTAGGGTTTTGGGGTTAGGGGTTAAGGTTTAGAGGTTTAGGTTTAGGGTTTAGAGAGAGATAGAGGACCAATAGGGAGATATAGAGGAGACTGAGGGGAGAGACACAGAGATAGAGAGTGAGGGACATGGCCAGAGACATAGGGAGAGAGATTGAGAGGTAGAGGGACAAAGGCGATAAGGAGATAGGGGAGAGATAGGGAGATAGAGGTTTAGGGTTACTTGGGTTTGAGGTTTAGGGTTTAGGGTTTCTCAGGTTTAGGGGTTAGGGGTTAGGGTTTAGGGGCATTATTTAGGGGTTTAGGGTTTATTGTTTAGGGGTTAGGGGTTCAAGTTTAGAGGTTTAGGGTTTAGGGTTTATAGAGAGAGGAATGATAGGGAGATATAAAGGAGACTAGGGAGAGAGATAGGGAGATAGAGAGTGAGGCACATGGCTAGGGACATAGGGAGAGAGATTGAGAGGTAGAGGGATGATAGAGATAGGGATATAGGGGAGATAGGGGAGAGATAGGGAGATAGAGGTTTAGAGTTGCTTCCAACTCAAACTCTTTCCCTTGAGCATTGTATTAATTACAATCATAGAATCCCCTTCTACTAAAAAATAGTTTACCTTCAACATCTTGGTTACTCCTAGCCTTGTTAATGTTAACTTCCCATATTGTCTAATTATTGGTGTGTATACCCATGAAAAGAGACCCACCATAGACCCTTTCACCTTGTATTATTTTCCTACAACCTGTTGTCCATATTATCATTGTACATCATTTCTCTTATCACTTATAATCACATTATCTCTTGTTACTTTCTAATCTTTGATCTTCTATCAACTTTATTTGAAACTTTGAACCTTCTTCTCTTTCATCCCATTTACCACTCTATCATCACACCGACCATTACACTTTTCAAGGCATAGTCTTACTTGTTCAGATCCTTTCTTTATATTAGTTTATTTTTGTTATCTTTTTCACTCTATCATCTCTTTAGGACATTGAACTTTCTTTTTCCCCTTGGGGAATCTACATTGACATTACAACCATCTTATTACTCCACACCTAATTGCTCCCTTCTCCTTGATTGTTTACCTCTATCATCCACACTTCATAGATGCAACACAAGTAGGCTCACATGCAAATGTTTTGTAGTTCTTTGTACCAAAAAACATAAAACTTACATAGGAAATGAAGGACATGGGTGGCAAGTACACAATGCAAGTACCTAGTAATATAAAATAATAACTAGAATATAGGAATTTAATGAAAGTGTACATACCTCATGACTTGTAACTATGTATTCTTGTGTATACTTTATGATTGACGTGTATTCAAGTGTACATACTTCATAACCTACGTGTACTCATGTGTATACTTTATGACTTACATATATTCATGTGTATGCTTCGTGACTTACGTGTATCCATATGAATACTTCATGTATATTACATGCATTTACGTGTATTCTTCATCCCTTATGTACATTCATGTATATTCTTCATGAAGAATGTGTATTCAAGTGTATACCTCATGACCTGTAGTGTATTCATATGTATACTTCATGACTGATGTGTATTCAAGTGTATACTTCATGACAAGTACATGTATTCATGTGTATACTTCATGACTTACGTATATTCATGTGTAAGCTTCGTGACTTGTGTGTATCCATGTGCATACTTCATGTATATTACCCGTATTTATCTGTATGCTTCATGCCTTGTATCTTACGTGTATTTATGCGTATACTTCATGTATTACGTGTATGCTTCATGCCTCGTATCTTACGTGTATTTATGCGTTTGCTTCATGTATTACGTGTATGCTTCATGCTTCATGTATCATGTGTACTTATATGTTTCATGTCTCACATGTATTTATGTGTATACTTCATAGATTACATATAGTTTCATGCTTTGTGAGGAAAACAAAACGGATATCCATTTTGTAAAACGGATATCCATTTTGGGGAAGTGATAGTCGTTGCTAGATATTCGTTGCCCCAAGAATTGGGCTTTCAGAAATGGATATCCATTTTGAAAATGGATATCCATTATGTAAATGCCAAAAAAAAGATAAAAGGAATGTTTTTGGGTCTGACAACTGTGCCCACAGACCCTTTGTTGTCGAAAAATCTGTGATTTCCGCCTGTTACAGTCAAAAAAAACATTTTTGTGCACTTTTGGAGACATAATTTTCTTGTTACAATCATAAGGGTGATATTTTTGTTCTCCTAATGGGGATCAATAGTCGTCGTAAAGCAAAAAGGAGGAGGAAAATTGCATTAGAGGAAATTGAAGCAATTAGGGAAAAGGATAGGGCAAGGAAGAGGATTGGAAGACCGCGTTTGGTAGATGCTCATCAAGCTGAAGCTTCTTCTTTACTATCTAATGACATGCAAATTAAAGATGTTAATTTTGATTATAAGAAATGTTAGATAAGAATGAAATTGACCATGATATTGCAAATGAAAATATTGCAAAATGTTATGAAACACCTGTTGATAAGAGCAATACCATGGACAAAGAAGAATAAGAAAAATAAAGACGTGCGCTTGAAGAAAGTGGATATGAACCTCGTGATGTTGAATTTGCACTCCATAATCCATTTGTTGATAAAATTGATGAGGTTGATAACATGGATGAAACAATGAAAAACAATGTATCTCCAAATTACATAAGAAGAGAGGACATTTGTCAAGAGAATAGGCATGATGAAAATGGAAAACATCCAAGAACCCCAAAATAGTTACTTGAAATTGATGAGAACATAATGGAAAAACTTGAAGGCAAGAGGTCATCATGAATGGTTCAGTTGTGGGCTTCAAAACTCTTCAATGAATACTTTGAGAATAAAACATTAACCGAACAATGCCAACTTTTTGTGCAATTACTAAAGATGTACAAAATGGAACCTTTACTAAAGAAATTAAAGATTCAGTTAAACAAAGTGTCAGATCGGAATAAAATTATTGTTAGAAGCCTTTTCAATGCACTCAATTCTATTGAAAGACTAGCAAGGAGAAAGATAAAAGAGTTGCTCGTAGAGTAATAACAACCTCAATAGTAAGCAAACAATTGAAAAAGGATCGATTAATGAGGCAAACTTGTGTTGACTTAAGATTGAATCGTAAAACATTGTCAAAAGCACTAGCATTAAGATCAAGACTAGATAGCCCTCTTGGAAATGATACTTGGGCTTTCAATGGTAGGCTTCCACGAGTTGACAAGAAGCTAATCAATAGCACAAAGGAAGAAATTGAATGATTTTGGAACACTAACTCTAGGGTATCACTGAATGCAAAAGATGTTTTAAAGTTAAGAATTGGTGATAAAGACCGCACACCACATCCTAAACATTACTTAGAATGTAGTCAAACAACATTGTACAAACAATATTGTGAAACACACCCAAGTATGACAATCTCACAAAGAGCATTTGAATCTCTTAAGCCATTTTATTGTGTTCCTCTTAAAATTCGTAATACATGTTGCAAATACCATGTAGAGTTTTCTATGTACCATGAATTATTATGCAATATTTGTTCTACTTTGCACACTAACAAAATGTTACAGAAATGTAGTGCAATTCAACTACCAAAGTCATCTAGGGACTTATTGGATTTATTTCTATATATTAGAGATGATGGTTGCATTTTCTACAAGAATGATTGTTTAAATGAAAAGTAATTACAATGTGGTGGGTTATCAAAGTTTGTATCATGTTTTCATGAGGGCAGCGAGCATGATTTTGGAAAGAGAATGGTTGAGAAAAATAGATATGAGACAGTGAAATACAATTTGAAAAGTGGAGGTGAAGGTTATTGATGTGAGTTGATTGTAAGAGAGGTAAGTATTGCTGATTTTGTTGATGATTTTAAGAAAAATCTTTTCTACAAGTATGTTAGACACAGCCACAAGTCTTGATGGTTAGATCAACAGTTCAGGATGTGTAAAGACTTTTTCCTGATTGGAACTATTGTCTTTGTACTTGATTTTACATAAAACTGCACATTACAACCCCAAAATGAAGTTCAATCCCAGTACTACAATTCTATTCAAATTGCTATTTTTGTTCACATCACATACAGACATGCCCCTGAGAGTATAGAAAAGAACAAGAAGATTGTCAGAGAATACCATTTTTATATGAGTGAAGATCGATCTTATTCATCAGAGTATGTGCAATATTGTTTTCAACAATTTTATGGGTTCTTGCAAGAAAAAGATATTAGAATGGATCAACATCTCATTTGGTCAGATAATTGCACCGGTCAATTCAAGAATGCTCGTATATTCTATTGGTTGAGCAGAATGCATGTAGAGATGGGTGTTGAAGTTGGAAAAACCAACCTCACAGAACCCAGTGATCACCTGCAAGCAAAATAACCTGTCACGTAGAAGAGATTCAAACAACACAAAGATATTGCTCTGCAAGCCAAGAGTAAAATTACATAAACAAGAATGAATAATTACAAAGAGATCAATCCTTAAGAAAGGAGATCAAAACTCTAAGGTGAACCCTAGGATTTAATAAAAGAATTATTAAATAATAAAGTGCCTAAGTTTAGCTTAAGTGAAAAATAAAGTAAAGGTGACTTAATTAATTAATCAATATGATTAAATTAATTAAGTAATTAATCTATTACTCTAACACCTCCCCTTAAGATGAACTTAGGGAAAAGCTAAAAAACTAAGGACAAATGCAAGAAAGCAAAGATGGGTCCCAGCGACTAGGCCTGATGAGGTACCCAAGTACAATGAAATCTTTGTAAAGTGGAGAAAAGGAGAAAACCCAATGGGAAAAAACTCCTCTCCTAAAAGAGATACTGAAAGAAAGTACAAATGAAATGTCTCAAGAGACTCTCTCAAGAACATATGCAGATATATAATCAGATACCCCCCCATGAGAGAGAGTGGAGACTCCAAAGCCCCCCCATAATGAGAGAACCCCTGTGCCGATGATCAAACCAATGTGTCTCCCTTGAGGAAGAAACCAATCTAACGATCGATAATGAGGAAATCCTTGGATGTGAAGTGAAAATGGAAGTCCTGGATGATTCTCATTGGAGAACTGAACTGAAGCATGAGTGTCTGAATGACAGGATGTTGAATCAAATGTATCAACATCAAACAACTCAAGATGATCCTGAAATGGAATCTCTAATGAAGATGGCATAACAAATGTGTTGAATCTGTCATCTATGAGGAAATGAATGTCCTCTGATATGGCCTCAACAACTGCACTAGATGGCTCGATGAGTGGAGCTACAATGTTAGTCAAAGCTGAAGAGGGATCTTGTTGAACAGATGTGGGCTCAACAGGAGGTGGAGGTATAGAAGTCTCAACACTGGTCCCATGAACGGATGGAAGAACACATAAGTTCAAGTGACCAAACTTCACCTTAGATACAACATGCTCTCTTGGAAAAAGAGAGTGATACTCAGACTGGAGATGGTGGACCAAAGTGTGTGAATGCATACAATCGGGAAGAATGATCAATTGTCCCTGTTGCAACAATGTTGCCAATCTGAATGTCTCTGATGTGCACTGAATCTGGTGTGAACTCAACTATCTTCCTTGTCCCACTGTGAGTAATCTGATAAATGGAGAGAAGGTTGGTGGACAAAGATGGTACAAATAGTACATCATTGAATGTACCGTCATCAATGTCGATAGAACCGTTCCCACGTACACTCATATAAGTGTTATTACCCATCAATATGTGTGGTGAGGATGCAACTTCAAAAGATGAGAACATGTCCTGAGAAGATGTCATATGGTGTGAAGCATCTAAATCCAATAGCCATCTAGATGAATGTGAACTGGTGGTTGCACATGATGCATGACCCTTGTGTGGAGTCTGTCCATCTATCTGGAATGATGGTGAAGAAGAAGACCTGCCTGATGTAGATGAAGAAGAGGGATGAATATTGTTCTTCATAAGAAGAGCTGTCAAATCTGTAACGTGTTGTGCATATCCATCTATCTTCTTCTCATAGCATTTACACTCACCATGTCCTAACTTATTACAATAAGCACACTTAGGTCTTTCTTTCTTCGATGATTTCCCCTTAGGAGAATGAGAATCAGAGGTGTTCTGTGAACTGAAATCCTTCCCATGCTCTGTGATCTTTGGTTTCTGTTTCTACTTCTGCTTCTGCTTCCCTTGAGATGCCTGAGCTACCAATGCATGGTTTTGTGATCTTGGAAGAGCATCTAACTGTGATAACTTGGATTGCTCACGTGACAACTGATCACAGAAAACCTCAAATGTAGGCATGGTAAATCGTGGACCCAAAGCATCCATGGTGGAGTAGAATGTAGAAGAGAATATCTGAAATGAACCTCGACGCTTAGATAGAATCAGGTAGATACACTTTGTGTCTGTTTTGTTCTTACCACAACCCTGTAACAAAGATCTGAGTGATTTGAATTTCATCAAGAAATCCTCAATAGATGGAAAAGAATCAAGTACCAAGGAAGTTAATTTTGCCTCAATCTGAAGTGCTCTAAACTCATTGATGGTGCCAAATAGGCCATTGAATTTTGTCCACATTGCCTGAGGAGTTGTGCAACTCTCAAGGTGAAATAAAAGACTGTCTGAAACATGCAATGATATCAAACCCATGGCCTCATCCATTTTGTTTCTATGCTGCAGAATCTCAAACTGATGTGACAATTGAGGCTGAATCTCATCCAAACAGGACCATAACCCCTTTGACATGAGAAGTTTGGTCATATGTGCTTTCCAAGTATGATAATTATGTGGGGAAAGACGTTTAACTGATGAGGTGTCTGCCATGATGTTTATGGTTTTGAAATGTGTTTAATGATAGAGGTTTCTGATTTCTGATGTGTATATACAGAAATGAAGAAAAAAAACCCCCCACAACACAAGAAACCAAACCCTAGTACAAATTTGAAAACTGGAAAGCGTGAAAAAGCAAAAATCACTTCAGACTATTATCTGTGTACCTAGTAAATTTGCTGATAAAAAACTCTATAGATCTAGAAAGAGCACTGCAAGACCTTTCCAACGCCTATTCGTTTGTGAAAAATAGAGTCTGTATGCAAGAGTTATGCCCCCAGAAAGCGTGAAAATGATGATCTAACTTTGACTAGAAAAAGGAAGTAAAATAGAAAAACAAGAAAAAATCACCTGTACCACTGGATCAGGCTCAGAACCAGCTTTCCAACACCTATTTTTTTGCAAAAATTTGACTCTGTTTGCCCAAGTTATGGCAAAAAGAACACCAATACCTTTGTAGGGCAAAATTAGAGCAAAAAGGGACCTTCTCCTGCTAAAATGGTGAAATGTCTCCAAATTTAGAGAAATGCCAGATTTGGTGGATTGTTTTAAAAACACCACTAAAGGCTCATAATGCATGAGCTTGGAGGAGTGGGTTTATATATATATATTCTTTGGCAAAAGGTTTTTTTTGAATAAAAAAGTAAGGCGTTCTAAAAAGAAGCCCATGCCATATTAAAAGGGGGGCAATATTAATAGCCCACACCCTATTTAAAATGGGCAGACTGCCCAAGGTATGGTGCAGGCGGGTACGGAGGCCTGGCAAGTACCCTTGTACGTTTTTTATTTGCCTTTTTTTTGGTTAAAAAACTTTTAAACCTTTTCAAAAGAGTTTTCAATAAAAAACTGTGAAATACAATGCTTTGATTGATTTTTTTGGAAAACCTAGGAAAAATATTTATATATTTTTTGAAAAAAATCACCTCGTATTGCATGTTGGGCAGGTCGTACAGCCTACCTGGGAAAAAACTTTTTGCCTCAGAGGTTACAAAGGCCAAATTTGACAAATTTATAGTTGATTTATAGGTTTTGGGCCGCTCCGGATGCAACGGTGAAGTCCGTTTGGGCTGAAAATGCTTCAAAAATGTAGGTACACTTTGGATCTAAGAAAAAAGCACCCTCAATAACCCTTTGTAGATATGAGCCCGTGAGTCCAAAATTGACGAAACAAAGCCTTATCTTGACTATTTCCAACACTTTGAATGCAATGGTGAGATAAAAAATGACTCAAGATGCACTGAAAATACTCTTTCAAGGCTTGAATCCCTCAAAAGATGAATAGAAAGCTACAGATCTAAAGCTCTAATACCATGTTGAAGTTGGAAAAGCCAACCTCACAGAACCCAGTGATCACCTGCAAGCAAAATAACCTGTCACATAGAAGAGATTCGAACAACACAAAGATATTGCTCTACAAGCCAAGAGTAAAATTGCATAAATAAGAATGAATAATTACGAAGAGATCAATCCTTAAGAAAGGAGATCAAAACCCTAAAGTGAACCCTAGGATTTAATAAAAGAATTATTAAATAATAAAGTGCCTAAGTTTAGCTTAAGTGAAAAATAAAGTAAAGGTGATTTAATTAATTAATCAATATGATTAAATTAATTAAGTAATTAACCTATTACTCTAACAATGGGTATACCTCATATTTGGAAATTTTTGAAGCTGGACACGAAAAAGGTGAACACGATGGAGCAACTGCATGCATGAAGAGAGCTCTTTTTAAAGAACAACTATATATTACAGGTGGTGCTACATTCAGTGATGCAGATTCTATTATTAAGTGGTGTAACTATGCATTGTCACAAGGAGTGGCTCTTGATTTAGAAGTGCACAGGTTCTTTTAGTTGGTTGATGACGGGATAGCGAGAGAGAAATTGGATTGTTACAGAATCAGTAAATCATCAAAGATGCATTTATTTCAAAGCTCATATGCAAGTGCATGGACTATTTGGACATGAGAATTAGCTTATTTTTGTCAAAGTTGCATTAAATGTGATTGGGATAATTGTGAGTCAAGTGAGTGGGTAGATGCATGGATTCCACGATATTTAACCCCTTTATCTCAAGGTCAATCATCTTTAGTCAATGACATGGAGATCTCATTTGACTATGAACATCTTTCAAACCTTGTACAACCAGGTCATGTTTATGTAGTTGTTGCACCGCATGGAAATGAAGAGAGATTAGACTATTAGTTGGCACGATGTATACAGGGAAAACAAAAGCTAACACAACCTACGAGAAATGATGATGGGTTCACATATCCTACATGATCGGTTGTTATTACTGGGACTTGGTTGTGAACATATATGACTAGAAAGAATGACATCCTTGCCTTTGAAGACATTGAGAAGCATAAAACCATATTGATATATTCACACCTAGTTGTAGCAACAAATGTTAAGTTACTAAGGCATCATGCAAAACCAAAAACAAAACAACTATGGACAATTAGTAATGTTGATCATGAAGCAATATTGGATACTTTGAAGGTAAGAGATGACCCCTTAGGTATGCTTGACTAGCATTTAAACTTCCAAATGGATAGGTATGACAATTTTTATCTTAACTTGTTCTTGTTTTTTCTATTTTTTAGATTTGTTTTATTAAAAATCTTGTTTCTTTAACTATAATGCATGTTTTTGACTATACAGGATTGCGAATGAGGTTATTTTGCATGGCATCATAGGTTATTTAGACTATACCCGAGGTACGATTTTTAGTGTTAATTTGAATTACTTAATATTTTGCTTTCTAGCTTTTTCTACATATTAATTTCTGCCTATGCTTCCTTACTTTGCATTCATGTCTCCTAGGGCAGTTGCAACCACAACATCTGACATATTTCCCATATCCTTCATGCAATCTCATATGGTATATTTAATATGGTATATGCCAATCTCTACTCTCCTTGGGTTTTGGATAAATGGTTTCAATGACACCTTGACCATGTTCAAGCAAGCAAGTATGACAAATGAAATCAAATTACACACTTTTCTATGTTTCCACACTTTGCTTTACACCCGCCAATTGCCAAACTTTTCTATGTTTTATTAAAAATCTTGTTTCTTTAACTATAATGCATGTTTTTGACTATATAGGATTGCGAATGAGGTTATTTTGCATGGCATTGTAGATTTTTTTTGCATGGCATCATATGTTATTTTGACTATACCGAGGTACAATTTTTAGTGTTAATTTGAATTTCTTAATAATTTTCTCTCTAGTTTTTTCTACATACTAATTTCTGCCTATGCTTCCTCACTTTGCATTCATGTCTCCTAAGGTAGTTGCAACTACAACATCTGACAGATTTCCCATATCCTTCATGCAATCTCATATGGTATATGGCAATCTCTACTTTCCTTAGGTTTTGGATAAATGGTTTCAATGACACCTTGACCTCTCCTTTAGGAAGGTGACAAAATAGATAAGACAGTGGGATATCCATGTTTATACATCTTTTATTTTGCATAGTCTTGGATGTTAATGCACTCATACTTTTGGAAACGGAAGAGGCATAGTGCATCCTTTTGGAAATGGAAGAGATATAGTGCATCCTTTCACCTCCCTTATGTGACTTTTCACCTCTCCTTGATAGAAAACACAAAATAGCACATTCATATTTTCTATGAAAGTGACAAAATAGACAAGACAAAGTGAAACATCCATGTTTATGCATCCTTTTTTTACATAGTCTTGGATGTTAATTCACTTGTACTATAGTTTAGGAGGATAATGCAACTGCATTGTAATCATGTGTACTTTTCCTATTTTTTTGTTCATATATTTATTTTTTTACTATCCCTATATCTAAATTCACTTTTTGTTCATAATTCTTTGATATGTTCATAATTGTACAAATTGATTAATCACATTAGAATCCATTTGGATCATGCCCCCTTATTAAAGGAGCTTTTGGTCCCACAAAGCTTATATTTGAGATATCAAAGAATTCTACCAATTTGTGAGATCTTTGTGTGTGTCATCTTGTGCTTCAAAGCTACAAAATTTTGTAATGCTCAAACCATACTGCAATGGATGCTATGATTTAAAAATTTAGAAATTTAGAAATTCCTCCCTACTTGCTATACGCAACAAGTGGTACAACTTTTACATACTTTCTTGAGGTGGAAACAACCTTCTTGAACATTACTAGATTCAGAAAAAATCATGTAAAGTTAACCAAATTCCCATACAAGTAAAAATAATCTCACCTTCTTTCCTTTTTACAATTCTGACAATACTTTATGTAGCTCTACAAATCACAAGAATTGGTAATCTTCTTTCTTATTTACTACAAGTGTTATCATTTCTACATGCTACAATGAGTACACCATGATGGAATAACAAGATACATGCTAACAACATTCAAGAACATGTTTGTAATGTTTCCATGATCTACCTCGTGAAGCATACACACATATTCATAACACCCAAGAACTTGCAATAGTGTTTCTCATGTTATCCAACTTTCTAATATTTCATGCAATTATGGATACTACATAGGCTTACAACACCCAAATAAAATTCTTAGTGATGTACATGTGCTCAATCAACAATTATATATGGGATACAACATCCACAAAAATGCAACAATGTTGTTCATGTTACTTGTATATGCTTCATCCTTTTCTCATGCAAATAGAACAAAAATACACTTTTCTCTCTTTCTCAATCACATACATGGTTGAAACATGTGAAAATAAATTCTTGCATGTTGTCCATGTTGCTCTTTCACAATTTCTTGTTTCTATAAAATGATACTTCCATGAAACTACCATTTACACTACCCATGCTTTCTACTAACAACAATGGATGTGTACCTTTATTATTTTATCAAGAAATGTAAGGGCTGAAATATGCATTTCCTCATACATTTCATCTTCTTGTCCTTGCTTACTCTCATGCACACTTGCTTGTTCATATTCACCTATTGGTGAGGGATATCTCCTCCTTTCTTCTTTAATCAAGTGGAATTAGATTAATACAAACCCAAACTATAAAAGAAACTTAGGATGCCACCATATTCTCATACATATGACAAAAACACTCTCTTATCTCTTATATAAATCAAGAAAGTATTATATCCAAGCATCATAAGACAATCCCTTACCATACTTTGAAGTTCTAGGCTTGTGAAAACGCTACTCATTTTTATTATTTGGTGTTTTATTATGCTTCTCTTGCCCAAGTGGTTGTGCTTTCTTACTTTGGTCATGCTTTGGGTGAAGTTTGGGATGAAGCCTCCAACATTGTCATCCCAATGTCCTCTAATTTTATAGTGGGAACAAAAATTGTTAGCTTTACACATACTCAACTTATATTTCTCATTATTTTCCTTAAGTGTGCCTTTGTCCTCTTCTTTTCTTAGCTTACGTGAGTGGCTTCTTATTTTTCATCCATACTACGAGACTTGTGCTTCTTGGTGGTGGTGTTTATTTTGTAGATAAAACCATAATGATTATTTCTTCCACAAACTATGCCTAGAACTTATGATTTGCAATATTGTGCTTTATGCCCATCCCTTTTATAATTTGAACAAAAGATAAAATTTTTACCAACATGCCCAATTACCTCATTGTGTTTTGATGGATGTCCATGTACCCTATTATAAAGATCACATTTGCTAATGATAACCTTGTCAAAAGCTCATGACAATCTCATATCGTATATTTCATAAATCCATTTTGCACATATCTTGCAAGCATAGTATAACAGTCCTATATAATAGTCCTATATCATGTAATCATGGCATTCCATTAGACCATATTTCTTTGAGGTATTCCACCAAACAGTTCATGTGCCTTACCTATGCTTCCTCACTTTGCATTCATGTCTCCTAGGGTAGTTGCAACTACAACATCTAACACTTAGGAAGGTTGCACTTAGCTATAAGATCATGCAATTCATCACCATGACCATGTTCATATGGACTAGTATAACAGTCCTAAAACAATCCTATAACAGTCCTAACACTGATTTTCTTAAAATTTTCTAAAGCAACAAATCTATTTTGTGCATATCTTGCAATCATTGCATTCCATTAGACAACATCTCTTTGAGTTGTTTTGTCAAATAGTTATAAATGTAGGTGTTTTAAGTTTTTTTTGCTTGATGGATTTTAATATACAAATGCAGGTGTTTTGGAGAATAGAGCAATTGTACTTTCAAGGGACTGAGATTCTGGTTAAGGCATTTAGCTTTCATTTTGGAGACATTCGATATAATTTCTAAGGTGACATATAAGACATTTTTCATCAAACTTCTTATAAAAAAATAATTTAGTTGTACTTGATGGTGTTTACTTTTCTTAATAAATTTTTAACTTATAAATGCAGGTGTTTTCAACTATAAAGCTATTGTATCAAAGGGATTAAGATCAGTGGTTAAAGCAATTAGCTTCCATCGTGGAGACATTTTTTATATTTTATATTTGTATTACTTATCCTCTTAGTGTTTCTCCAAGGGATTTAGATCAGTGGTTAAAGAATATTATATCCAAGGGATTGAGATCAGTGGCTAAACAATATAATAGTTTTTCCATCTTACATATCCTCCTAGTGTTTCTTCACATCTTGTGCTAATAATTGATAACTATTTCATGTGATTTTAGTAGTACACTCTTAAAGGTGTGTTTTTTCATTAAACTTAATGCTAAATTTGATGGTTATATATGTAGTGATTGGATGTCATGATATTTTAACAATAAACTAGTATATCTCTTCAAATCAGTCCCAAAAACCTTTTAAAAATAGTCCCAAAAAACTCTTAAAAACAGTCCCAAAAACCTCTTAAAAATAGTCCCAAAACCTCTTCAAAATAGTCCCAAAAACCTCTTAAAAACAATCCCAAAAAACCTCTTAAAAATAGTCCCAAAACCTCTTAAAATCACATGTCTCCCCTTATGAAAACTAGGGTCTTTGCCAGTACATTGTTCCCTAAGAGCAAAATCACTTAAGATCCTAAGAGCAAAAACCTTGCTAGGTGCCATATTTTTTGTTTTGCTCATCGTGGGGCCAAATGAACTACGCCAACGAGCCAGGGTGGGTGGGTAAATGCCAAGGAGGTCTTGTTTCCTGCGCCAAGCATCCCAGTTATTTTGGGCAACAGGCTACCGGTAAAGTCCCTTAAGATCCCTAAGACGAAAAAACTGCCAAACTTTCACAGAGCAGTTCTCAGAATTTGTGGTAGATGGGAATGTTCTATTTGGACCTACAAGTGCATGTGGGGTCTATCCATAATAACCTCTCTCAGTTTCGATCAACTCCAGTCTATTTGACTGTGTCGAAATCAAACACATTCTTGCAAAATGCTTCAGTTTCATGCAGTGGAAAGGTGCTAGGAGTGACATTTTGTATTCCATAGCTCATGGGGTCAAATGGACTGCACCAACGCATCGAGGTGGATGGGTAAATGCCAAGGGAGGTCTCGTTTCATGCATCAAGCATCCCAGTCATTCCGGGCAATAGGCTACTGGCAAAGTCACTTAAGAGCAAAAACTACCAAACTTTGACGGAGTAGTTCTCATTATTCGTGGCAGATGGGAATGTTTCATTTGCACCTACAGGTGCATGTGGGGTCCATCCACAATAACCTCTCTCAGTTTTGGTCAACTCCAGTCCATTTGACTGTGGCGAAATCAAATGCATTCTTGCAAAATACTTTAGTTTCATGCAGCACAACCTTGCCAGGTGCCTTATTTTTTGATATGCTCATTGTGAGGCCAAACTAATTTTGCCAACATGTCAGGGTGAGTGCGTAAATGTTAGGGAAGGTCTCATTTCATATGCCAAGCACCCCAGTAGTTCTGGCCTGCAAGCTACCGGTAAAGTGACTTTGTTGGTAGCTTACAACTTGGAATGACTTGGACCCTTAGCACACAAAACGAAACCTCCCCTATCATTTACCCACCCACCCCAATGTGTTGGTATAGTTGGTTCGGCCCCACGATGAGCAGAACAAAAAATATGTTACTTGGCAACGTTGTGCTACATGAAACTGAAACATTTTGCAAGAATGCATTTGATTTCACCACGGTCAAATAGACTGGAGTTGACTAAAATTGAGAGAGGTTATGTTGTATGGACCCCATATGCACCTATAGGTCCAAACAGAATGTCCCCAGGTGCCATGAATTATGAGAACTACTCCGTCAAAGTTTGGCAGTTTTTGGTCTTAGGATCTTAAGTGACTTTGCTGGTAGCCTGTTGCCCTGAATGACTGGGGTGTTTGGCACACAAAATGAGACCTCCTCAATGTGTTGGTGAAGTTCATTTGGTCCCACGAGCTATGGAATGCAAAATGTCACTCCTAGCACCTTTCCACTGCATGAAACTGAAGCATTTTGCAAGAATGTGTTTGATTTTGACACAGTCAAACAGACTGGAGTTGATCGAAACCGAGAGAGGTTATTGTGGACAGACCCCATGTGCACCTATAGATCCAAATGAAACATTCCTAGCTACCACGAATTCTGAGAACTGCTCTGTCAAAGTTTGGCAGATATTTCGTCTTGGGGATCTTAAGGGACTTTACCGGTAGCCTGTTGCCTGGAACGATTGGGATGCTTGGCGCATGAAACGAGACCTCCCCTGACATTTACCTACCCACCCCAATGCATTGGCGCAATCCGTTCGACCTCACGAGCTATGGAATGCAAAATGTCACTCCTAGCACCTTTCCACTACATGAAACTGAAGCATTTTGCAATAATGTGTTTGATTTTGACATGGTCAAACGGACTGGTGTTGACCGAAACTGAGAGAGGTTATTGTGGAAGGACCCCACGTGCACCTGTAGGTCGAAACAAAACATTCCCAGCTACCATGAATTTTGAGAACTGCTCCATCAAAGTTTGGCAATTTTTTTGTCTTAAGGATCTTAAGGGACTTTGCCGGTAGCCTGTTGTCCGGAACGACTGGGACACTTGGTGCACAAAATGAGACCTCCCTTGGCATTTAATCGCCCACCCTGATGCGTTGGCGAAGTCCGTTTGGCCCCACAAGCTATGGAATGCAAAATGTCACTCCTAGCCTTGAGGATTCAATCAAGTCGTCCTTAGGTTGATATGACTATTCTAAGCTTGACATATGGCTACTACCATTTGCATATAACTATACATTTATAAAATGAGTGTTCTAAGAACTTTATAAGAACCTTCTTTGTTTTGTTGGGACAACACTATCCTAATATGTGTCATTCATGATTGCATGCTTGTCCATAAGTGTACTATGTCATAGTTGGTCTATTGGCCTTGCTAGGGTTGTCTTTATGTGGGAATGACATGATTGACTTGATGGGGCTGTCTTCCCTTCTTAATTTAGGATTTCTACTCTCTGATTACCAACACAATTGTCTCTTCATTATGACAGTCCTCTTCTTTCTCTCTTCTACACTCCCTACTTGTAGACTTCACATTCGTAACACTAGAGTATAAGTATCCTCTAGGAAGACAATAATGATGTCTTTGATCTTTGTATGATAAACACCTAATTAATTCTAGCTACTTGTAGTACCTCTAAGCATCTCCTATAATATCACCAAGTTCATGACTAGTTTATGGATACATTGCCACCGGTGGAGGACACGTTTCAATGCCTAAAACCTTAATCTATGTCTACAAAATACAAAGAGATAATGGTCTAATCCATTGTTGTATTGACTATGACAACCATGATTAGAGGTCAAAATACATTACATTTACATAATTTCATGCTATTTACATGGTGATTAGCCTATTTGTGTGATTAACCCTAGTGTCCATGATAGATCAATGATAGCTCAATGATAGATCAAATAGATAATGGTGAATAAGGGATAGATCAATGATAGCTCAAATAGATAAGGGGAAGTAGCATGATGTCTCCCAATATGGACATAGGATCAAAGAATGATATAACCAAGTGTTGGATGATAACATGTATACTCTCTAAAGTACATATTAAAAGGTGAGATTATAAGACAAGATATGGTAATATGAGATCATGATATTTAAGATATACCAATGTAATATCATAAGTCATGGTATATAAGATATAAAAATGTAGGATGAATGATGTAAATTCTCTAAAATAGAAAAATATGTCAATATTTGATCGTAAATGCTCATAATAGCTAGGTAGAAACAATGATAAGAGATGGACCATAGACAAGATGCTCAATATAATGATAGACCATGAATGTTCTAAGAAGCTAGAACCTCACTCAATGTGAGTATATTGGATAATGCTTTAAGAAGTTAGATCAAATAGTGTAAGAACGTATGTAAAGCAAAGAACCATTAGTATCATTGGATACAAAACCAAGGATCAAAATATAAGATGCAAAGGATAAAAAGAAAGGACCAAAGAAAAAACATAATTAAGTAGACAAGACAAGATAAGACAATGTAAAGATGAAATATGAAAGACAAAGATCATGAGATCAAAATGTAAGCCATCCATAAAACCATCATAAACATTGCATAATAACTTCTCACTAAAACTTCTAATATGATAAGTTGCTAATGTATCATCATAAAAGCATAAGCAATCATGTGAAGCAATAGAATAATCATGATGAGGCTCGTCATCATCATGTATTACGTGAGGTAGCACATTTAGAGAATCATCATGATATATAGGAAGAATATGAAAAAGGTAATAAACACAATTTTCAACACTAGGGAAATAATCATAAATTTGTAGTACCAAAAAAAATGCATATCTCTAATCTTGGAAGATGGTACATAATGAATAATATCATCATGGCATGTGAGAGGAGTATCATTATAAAATACAAGAATGTCATTAGTAGGAGGTAAGTTTATGTCATCAATGCATGTCCTACAAGGTGCATCACAAGGTCTAGATCATTAGTATGTATGTACTCACCATTATCCATATGATCATCATTAGGCTTACTATGAAAATTAGAATATGAAGAAGAATAAACAATATCAAATCACAATGAACTATTTTATCATCTAAAGGTATATCATGCAAAGAAGGTGTGCTCAAAGGTAATAGTTCATTAGAACAATATGACCACATATTGCCATCGGTGGACACATTTCAATGCCTAAAACCTTAATCTATGCATGCACATGTGTGAACAACATTCAAAGATGTATGTTATTCATTCTACCTGACTAGAGCCCATATTTCATAACATTTTCTGGGCAAAATACAAAGAGATAATGGACTGATCCATTGTTGTCTTGACTGTGACAACCATGATTAGAGGTCAAAATACCAAAATTCCACAACCTTTGCCAACATCATCCCTATCTGTACGCCAAAATAGGATGTTTGGAATAGCGTATGGACAACCATTAAAATATTGGAATTTTGATTTCTCTGCTCAAACCCTAATTTTATGAAGTTCTAATTTTTATATCAGACCTAAACATACACTTATCTTAGCTCAAAATACATGTTCAATACATACACTTACCACAATGAACTTGGGATGAGAACATTCCTTATGTTCAATACAACTATTAGGATTTTCAGACCTATATCACTACTGTAACTACATAATCATATCTAGAAATGGTCAAAGATGAAGAAATCGAGGTCTTGGAGCTGAATGAAAATGAACTTTATAATCATGTACGAGAATTACAGCCTTAAATATGATTGTTGCAACCTTCTATGAGGTACCAAATTGTTGTTCTAGATTGTAGATGTCCTAAATAAGACTGAAAATGGAGAAAACATGAAGAAATGAGGCTAGAAATGAAGTTTTGATGGTGAAATTAGTTATCTAAAACTGCATTTTGATGTTTGTACTTGAAAAATGAAGAGCTGCAACTACATATGGAGGAGATAAAAGTATTCTATATAGCTCTGCACATGTGTGAACCATTCAAATTTGTCATTTCATGAAAATCCTATATATAACTAAGACTACAATCACGTGGCAACTAAGATCAACTTACGTCTTGAGGTATGAAACTACATATATCATCTTTCTACCAAGAAAAATAATCATATATAACAAGAAATCAATCTATAACATGTTATTGATCATAACTCAACCATTGTAAACTGATTATACATCAAACTTTTAAGTTTCAAAGTAGGAATACATGCACATAAGGAATTTAAATTATATTGTATATCAAGGTGTATATATATTAAAATCTAGTCCATAATGGTAGACATATACAAAAATTTACCAAATATGCCAACTCAAAACATTTTTAACAAAATGTGGCATATGCCATGTCTCAAAATCTATATACAATCTACATGTCGAATAGCTACATCAAATACTAAAGGTCCACTTGACCCTATGTCTTTGGTGAATCCTCAATCTGTGACAGATCCTCAAAAAGTGTCCTCTTCGTACCATGATGTCTAGTAGTTGATGGAGGCAAAGTTGACTGCATTAACAAGTCAAACCACAAATTTGATTAATCTCTTCAATGGTAAATAAAAATAAGTTAGAGTTAGTAAATAGAATCTTATCAACTATAAGACCGCTATAAACTGTCAATTATTTTAAAAAAATTAATTCAATTACCTCAACTCTTTCTTGTCGTTCGGACAATCATTCTACAAATGATTTTCTATTAAGACGATCAGGTGTCCTACTGAAGCGTGATGGCAAAGGTGGCACATCACTAATATTCTCAAGAGATTGTAAAAGTAAAGTAACATTGAAATAAATTAATATATAATTACTAAACAAAAAAGGAAATGCATACATTAAAAAAGGTTAGATGTGTTACACATAAACAATCTAGAGTGCACTACACAAAAAATTATTTACTAGAAAACAAGCACATACTACCATCGAGGCCTCCTGCATCGATTGAGAAGGACTCATCATGGATGAACCAACTAATATCTCCTGTATGAAAAATGACAAGAATGTAGGACTCTATGTACACAAATAATCATAATAATTTTTAAATTATTATTTATCTACATGACTATAATCAAATATTTAAGTTTTCTAAATTATCAATTAAAGTACAATTCAATTGAATTACCTCCACCCTTTGTTGGCGTTCAAAAAGTCATTTTGCGAATGATAGTCCCTTGGGTCGATCAGGAGTTTGAGTAAAGACCATTGGCAAAGATGCCACATCATTCACATTTTGGATTGACTATAAAATTAAATTAACATCAAGATATAAATTAATATATAATTACTCACAAAGAAATAAATGCATACAAAAAAAAGTTGACGTGTAGAACAAATTATACCGGCAAGTCAAAGCCAAATTGGATGGCCGAGAAAGTTCCATGATGAACTTTTGTCAACTCCTCCTATGTCATCAACTGTTATCCCCCTTAGATACATTAGTACTAATAAATTTCTTTATATTACTCAAATGGAATACACCATGAAATTTAACTTTAAATTTTACCTATATAAAAGATTGGTCATGCTCTTCTCCTTCTCTACGGTCCACTGATGCTTGTGCTTCTACTCTTGTCCCTGACCCCTCAGCTTGAGTTCTGGAACCCACTACCTCATCTCGTGAATGGACATCATACTCTGAAGTGTTCAAGGGTGGCTCACTACTCTCCATAATATGACCCAAGCACAACTGATTGCAAAAAATGCAATGATGGGGCACACAAACATGTGTGGACGAGGAGGGTCTAGTAAAATCAGGTGATCCAATACTATCGCCAACATCATGTGGTTGTGCAAACTGAGAAGTCTTTATAATCAAGTGCTCGGTCAAAGAGTGTATGTCACCAAGGCCTTGTTGTGTTGCATTTGCAACAATGTCTGGGTGTTGAATTGTGGGTGGAGAAGGGATAGAAGGAGGGGGAATATAGGGACCTTGTACTTGTCTCAATGCCCCAGGTCTATCTTGAGGCATTCCCTTACCTACTCCCTAAAACTCTCTAAAATTAAAATAATTAACATGGTGGCCCATGATGAACTCTGCATAGAGTTTACGAAGGAAATACAAAGGTACATCTAAAGTTTTGTTGGGTGGTTTATCAAAAACCATCCACCAATGATCCCAAAAAAAATGGCTAATACCCTAATGTGTACACCATTTGATTGAATACTTGGGCTTACGAACATCAACATGTAAGCCAGTTTTAGGATTGACAAAATGTTAGGCTAACATACCTTTTCGTAATGTCTAACTCTTTCACTTGATCATATGATAAATCGTCAGCATATTCTGCCTTCTTGGTTTCTCGCCATTACCTAAATGATTCGTGTTGGCTTGACAGGGTTCAGATATGACTAATAATTCCCTCTAAATTTGATGTCATTTAGACAATTGAGGGTGGTGGTGATACATTTCTACAATCCTACTTATTTGATCAATGTTTCTTTGAATTTTCTCTTCGATTGTTGGAGGGGGGGTTTGGTGGTGGAGGATTTGGGTTTTCATTTTGTTCATCCATTTTACCTATTTAAAATATAAAACATACCTATTTAGCATAAAAAATAAAAAAAACTTGCTTGAATATACAAAACAAACAAAAAATGCAAATTTACTAACCACTTTGGATCGGATATCCATTCCTGAGCTCTGATATCAGTTTTGGGAGAGGTCTGCATTTTGCAAGTTGTGGGTTTGCAAAACACGACCTCTTTTTCCCTTTTTTATGTTTTACAAAATGGATATCCATTTTAGGTTGCCCAAAACGGATATCCGTTTTGCAAAATGAATATCCATTTTTCTTTACCCAATTCTTTTCATTGTTTTTTAGTTTGTTGTCTTAGATTAACTAATATGATAGAGGAGTAACTTAAATATACTATATTATTTTTTAGTTTGTTGTCTTTTCATTATTCTTTTCATTATACTATGATAGAGGAGTAACTTAAATAATATAATCAAAGACAATGATACAAATGTATTATCTATCTTGTAACATTTAAGAAAGCTCATGTGATAGTATATAAAACCAAAAGAGACAATATGGGACACTAGATTTTATGTTAGAAACCCTTATGCAAGAAAACCTAGTAGTAAAAGATAGTTAAACCATTATATTATTTAGAATCCATTGATTTAATAGAAGAATTCTTTTGATAGAGTTGATATCTACATGCTTATAGCATACTTTTCTTCTATGTTTCTCACATCTAACACCTAACTAATCACAATCCAACCATTCTCCATTCACATGAGTAGATGAGTATATGCATCATCACAGAATACCAATTGTCTAACTATCCAACGAACCAATGGAATACCAAGAGTCACAAAGCTATATGTTGACCATATCATAAAATCAATATATCACATATATCACCAAACATGACGCCTCCATGTGGATAACCATTATAGATGACTATATGTTACATTACACATTAAATATCAATAGTTTAAATTACTAACTATAGTCAATGTATTCATGTCTTCTTGTATAACCACCACTACCAACCATAAGCTTGTGGTAACACATACAACCATCTAACCAATTCTTTTAACTTATAGTATTGTAGAACATTCTCTTAACATAACCAAGCCTCTAGATTGTTCCACATGAACTTTAAGTCTGCTACAAGTTCACTTGCATTATTATTTATGCTTCTACTAGCACAATTACATATGTAGTTGTGAGTACTTCTTCAAATGACTCGTGGTTAAATTTTCATAGCATCACCACATGTAGACATATCTCCATGCTATATCACAACATCTAAAACTCACCACATCCTACCACATTACATTTTATCATTGTTCAATAGTTTCCATATAAACTTAGGAACTCTCCATAGGTGAATTATAGATACAAGAAGAGGACATCAAAGAGACAATCATCAGAGGATGCTTTGATTTGTAAAAGACAAGAAATAATCTAATCTACATCAGCATATAGGCCATATGCATGTGCCTGTGTATGTTGCCTTTAATATCTAGATCAACATCATTAATCTTTCTCCCCAAAGGCTTTGACCTAGTTGAATCCATTCACCTATCAAGTCAACAAACTCCTCAATGGTTCCCTAAACACCACCAAGTGACAAATTCAACTATTAAGAAGGCAAAAGCAAGTAGTTTTGGTGTAAATCCTAACAAATCATTTCACTTAGTACATATTAGATGATATCTGTGTCAACAATTGAGATCAAACTTGTGACACTTCGGATCGACCTCCATCATTTTCTATGCCTGTTTAAATTCCAAGACAATCATTGGATTGATGTCATTTATTTTCTAGAGGTGGCAAATCAATTTAGCACATCCTCAACATCATTCTTCTATCATCAATTCTAGATCAAAGTACTGATATTCCTCACCTTTAAGTTTTGTATTTATTGCAATTATTTGTCCCAACTTTGATTAATCTATATATCTATGTTAATTCATGTTTAAATGATTGCATTTGATTAATTACCATAGATTTATGTAAAATGGATTTTATTCCTTTACATTTTTTGTGAACTTGACGTTCCTACACAACTCAGGGTTTATTATTTCTTCCTTGTTAGAGCTTTCAAAATTGATTTTTTAAATTGCATAATCTTTTTTCTAGATCTCAGTAGGGTTTATCATTTGGATTCCCTTTTTGCTTACATGCTTCATAAATATGTCTTCCTTTAGGTTTTTGTGATCCATTGTGTGCTATTGCTTTCATCCATCATACCCACCCTTCCTTTTTTCCTTTAGGATTTCATTTGCTAATTTATTCTCACAAATAAGTGCTTTCTATTTTTTTGATTTTATATTAATACTTACACTCATTTATATTAGTTTTGTTTAGGGTTTGAATCCATGATTTATTTGTGTGTCATTAATTTATCTTTATTAGGGTTTGGACCTTTATTATATCTTCTCTTCTTGATTTGTACCCAACCACCCTTGTTTATGCTTCATTGATACATTTTTTTTTATCATGGATTGTCATATTCCATTAACTCTATTCATTTCATTATTACATAATTTGATATTTTTATACACTTTGTGATATATGATCCCACTATGCTTGATTCACTCATGTCCTTTTATCACATGCATGACCTTATATTGTCAATGAAGGTCTTGTTCCATCATGTGTGTGCCTCTTCCTCCATTCACTTAGTTATTGCCCTTCCTTCCCTTGTATACCCCCATTTAACTTATCGACAAACCTCATGTTGTTTCTATTTCTCCTATGGATAAAGCTTGTAATGTGCTTGAGCATAGTATTAATTTATCTTTGAGAACTTTTCCTTCATATGATTTGATTCATGATACATGGTTTGAGACGAATGCACATGATATATACCCTTACCCTCTAGCGATAAAATTATGAATGATACTTTATGTGGTGAAGCTACACCTTCCTTAATCCTTCATGACATTGTTATGCCTTGTGATGATGATGATCCTTCATGTGATGACGGTATACCTAGTGAACATATCCTTTATGCATCTCATGATAGATTTCCTTGTTCACTTATGGATTTTCCTACTTGTGTCTCTCTTGGTTCATCTTTCCTTGAGGATCCTAATGATAAATTGATACACATGTTCCACCTTCACATGAGGTTACTAGTACATCTTAGCTATCTTGTGGCTCATGTCTTATTGTTGATATGTATTGTGATGAACATGATGAATTTTTTATCTTCCCACAATGGAGTTTATGACTCTTTGTATCACATACACTCTATTGGCCCTTCCTTAATGGATTCCATTGATTTCTCTATGCATCATGATAATATACAACTTTTGGATGGAGACCCTTCTTGGGATACTTTTATGCTTTTTATTATGTATCCTTAAGTGATCACGGAGTACATTCTTCTACATCTTCTATTGAACAAACATATGATTTAGGCATACCTAAGGATGACAAACATGTAGATCTTTTACAATTTTTACTTGGTATATGTGAGGATAATGTGCCACTAGATGATGATACATCTTTCACATGTCCTCCACCACTATTACACATGACAATGCAAACACACATGAATATGCTAAATGTTGATAATGATACTTCGCCTTATATAAACTACCTCATCACTAGGATTGAACATCAAGAATGGTATATTGATGCTTATGTGCAAAGATCTAAACCACAAGATGATACTAGCAAAATATTTCATAATCCTTTGGCATATAAAATTTTAATTTATTCTTCACCAAGTGGATTGGTGGCACCTTTTTTTATAAAGTGTGATGGTAAAGGTGATCCAATTCTAAATCTAAGGACTTTCACTACTACATTATTTTTTTATTTTCATGAGGACCAATTACTTGCCAAATTATTTCCAACAAGCTTAAGTAGTCATGATTTTAGATTGTTTTGTTCTCTACCTTATGCTTCTATCAATTTTTTTGGGGAGTTAGATAATACTTTTGTCAAGCATATTCATTACAATATTGAGCCTAAGACATCTATCACATAATTCATGCAATATAAGCAACAAGAACATGAACCAATTCAAGATTATATCATGAGATTTCATGCTTTGATTACTAATATGAGATCTTTGTTATGGGATGTAGAACAAAAATCTCACAAAATCTCACATTGTTGAATGACATCAATGTAGAACAAAACTCACTAAGTAACAAATAAACAAACTACCATGTGGACCGAACTAAAATGGATATCTGTTTCAAAACCTATGAAAGTCAAACTTGGCCAAGTCGCAAATTTGGCAAAGTAAAAATGTGATTTTTTTCTATTGCCACTGTTTGGCCCGCGATGATCCTGCACATACCCTTGAATTTCAAATGGCTACATGGACAAAGAGACATTATTTTCAAAGCATAACAACATGCAAAATCTAAAATCTTATCAATTGGTATCAAATTCTTCAATTACCAAGCTAAGTACCACCCTCCATCACATTTAATTTCCTAGCTTAGCATTTAATTATTCAATTACCTAACCCTTATTTCTAACTTTATCTAATCTATGTTGATTATTGCTTGTGTGTATGCATTTTATTAGTTTAGCCTAGATTCACCCTAAGGAATTTTTATTTTCCTTTCATTTTGGTGAGCTTGTACAATCCTTCATACCCCAACCTTCTTTCTAGGGCTTTATAATTGGATTTTTCATATTTGCATTTTTTTTAGATTAAATCTTATTCTAGACCTACCCTTCCTTTTACATTATTGTGCTTCGTTGATATATCATTTTCTATTAGGGCTTGTGTACTTTATTAAAATGTTTTCACCGACCCTACCCACTCGTGGTTACCACATTAGGATTTTATTTGTAGATCTGATATATTAATGTTATTTCTAATTTTTCAATCTAAAATTAGATATTTGAGCATTTCTTTCCTATCTTTTGCTTATGCCACCTATAAAGAGCACCCACCTAAACCTTGGCATGGGCCAAATAAATAAAAATGAAGTCTATTATAATGGTCATAATGAGAATAATGAGGACTATGATATGATGCTCACATGGATAATCAAGATTTTACAAATGAGTTAGTTAGTTTGTGTAACATACTGACAAGGATCGTTTCAATCCTCTTCATTTAATTTATCAATCCGAGGTGGTGTCCAAAGGCTGTATATGCATTAGGAAGTTAAAGATTTGTTGGCAAATAGTTATTTCTAACATAACAGAAAAGAAAAAAATAAATTAATCTAATGAAATCGCACATGCAAAATTTAAACACACTTGCATAAATTAAAACTATAAAATTAAAACATATTTCCATGAATTAAAAAAATAGAAATAAAACAACTCTTGCACTAAAATCTACAAAAATAAATAGAAATGCATAAAACTAAAATAATACAAATAATCAAATAAGTACCAAATGTTGTCCTCTTCCTCGGGATGAACAACTTGCTCCTCCTTTGGAATTGGACCAAGAGCATTCACCCAACTTTGTGCTCAATGCTCCATATATCTTATTTCTTCAACAAAATATTACAAAATTATTTTTAAAATTGCTATAGCTTTCTTATTCTAAAAACTTGCTAAAAATAAAACTTCTTTTTCTTTAGAGTTATGAGGTTTATTTATACATTGAAGATCTTCACCCAACTCCCTAAATTAGTGGAAAACATAAGTACACTTATCTTTCACATTCCTATGATAAAGGAACAACTCCCTTTATTCTCTACGTCTATCTCTACTCCTATGCTAAAGGAAACAAATTCATTTATTCTTTCTATATAGGAAACAAATTCCTTTATTATCTCTACTAATCCTATGCTAAAAGAACGACATCCTTTATCCCCTCATTACAAAGTGACAACACATCCACATCCTTTTAAGGGAAAAAGATTTTATTTTTGCTACCTTTATTTTTTCCCAAAACAATTTATCCTCAACTTTTTAGAAAATAAAAGGTTGAGAGAATATCAAATCCATGGTTTTAAGCCAAATGAGTTGAAACACCTTTGGCTGAAATCAAGATGGAATACTTCCGAAGTTGCCTCCGGAAGTGATTTTAAAATGCTTCAAAGTTGGTTGAAAGAGCCTGGAATACTTTGAGACTAATTCTACATTATTTTTAAACATATTGCATTATATTTTTTTCAATAAACATTAGAAAATGTTAGCAATTAAATTGCAATAGACTTCTAAGAAATAAACTAATATATATCCTATATTCTATTTTAAATAAGCTAATAGTTCATAAAACTACATTTAAATCCACTTTTAATGCTAATTTTAAGAGAAAATAGAGATGAATTTAGATGAGACATTTTTAGTCTCATCATCTCCCCCACACCTAAATTCTTGCAGGTCCTGCAAGCTACTACTTTTTTTTTCTTCATAATTGATGACCCTTATATATTTCAATTCTTTTCTCTTCTTTTTTTTTCTTCATCTTTGAAAGTATACATTGATTACTCTATGACATTCATCCATGATAAGACTCACTTAAGCTTATCAAATTATCTGTTTTTAAAAAAAATCTCTCCTTTCAATATTTAACTTTCTTGAGCTGAATATTTTAAAAAAAAACATGTCAGACATAAATGGCCATAACTTTTACGTCTCTGAATGAAATTTTAAAATTCAATATGTTTTGGAAAGATCAAACAGAGGAGAATAAAACCCAGAAAGAGTTTGATGAGATTCTTTAATATGTGTGAACAGTTCTTTCTGCAAATAACTTGTACCATCATGACATCAACAAAGATTGACAAGGTATGAGATTTTTTTTTCCATTACCTCCCTTTATGCATTTAGATTCTTTCTATGCCACCATATTCTCACTTCAATTTTTTTCTTCAGAAAACACCTTTACTGAAAATCTCTTAGCTACAACAAGTGAATCGGTGCAGGTAGTTTATGTTTTTAATTAGCTTTCCTAAAAGTGGATTTATTTGTAATTAAAAAAACTAATAGCTATATTTAAGAATAAAATAGTAGAATATACTGTGGCCATATTTCAAAGTTATCCTTTCTTTCTTCATGCCATTTGATTATAATTTCTGCTTCAGAAAATCTTTAGAAGTTCAGTTCTGGAAAGTTAGAAAAACTTCTGAAGGTTCAACTCTGGATATCCAGAACAGTGGACAACTTTAGAACAGTGGATAGAAAAGCGCCAGAACAGTGGATAGCTTCAAGACAGTGGACAGAAAAGTACCAGAACAATGGACAACTTTAGAATAGTGGACAGAAAAGCACCAAAAAATAGTGGACAACTCCAGAAGGACATAACAACTCTACAATAACGAACAAATATTCCAGAGCATCATTTGAAATGATGCTTTTGGAACAAACAACAACAAAGTTTTGAAGCATCACTGAAAGATGTCACAGAAACACAGGAAAAAAGTTTCAGAGCATTGCTGAAAGATGCCGCCAAAACACAGAAACAAAGTTTTGGAGCATCATTAAAAGATGCTGCCAAAACACAAGAACAAAGTTTTGGAGCATCATTGAAAGATGTCGCCGGAACACAGGAACAAAGTTTCAGAGCATCGGTGGAGGATGCTATCGAAACTTAGCACGAACAGGAAAGAAGTTCTGGAGCATTGGTGTAGGATGCTATTGAAACTTAGCATGAACAGAATGAAGTTTCAGAGCATTGGTAGAGGATGCTTCCAAAACTTAGCATGAACATGAACAAAGTTCTGGAGCATCGGTGGATGGATGATTTTGGAACAAATAGCAACAAAATTCTAGAGTATCGTTGAAATGATGCTTTTGGAGCAAACAACAACAAAGTTCTAGAGTATCGTTGAAAGGATGCTTTTGGAACAAACAATAACAAAGTTTCAAAGCATTGTTGAAAGGATGCTTTTGGAACAAACAACAATAGAGTTCTGGAGCATCGTTGAAGGGATGCTTTCGGAACTAACATCAACAAAGTTTCAGAGCATCGTTGAAAGGATGCTTACAGAACTGAATCACAATAGAAGTTCTAGAGCATCAAAGTTCTAGAGAATCGAAGTTCCAGAGCATCGAAGTTCTAGAGCATCAAAGTTTTTGAGTATTGTTGAAAGGATGCTTTTCGAATTGAATGACAATAGAAGTTCTAGAGCATCGTTGAAAAGATGCTTCCAAAATTTAGGCAACAAAAAGAGGTTCCGGAGCATCGTTGAAAGGATGTTTCTAGAGCTTAAACAATAACAACAAAGTTTCTCCAGAGAAATATTAAAAATGCTTTTGAAGCACTGTTAGATGCGTGCTTCCAGAGAAACTTACATAATTGCAAAACAATTTCTGATGCATACATGAAGATTTTCCAGAGACCAACGAAACTTTTTTTTTGAACATTTTTTTTATAACTCCGATGTCAGCTTAGAGTGCAGCTTTGGAAAACAACTTTGTAGAGTAGCTCTTGAGGGTGGCTTCAAAAATCAGCTACAAAAGGTAGCTCCAAAATAGTTTTGGGAGACAACTATCCAAAGATAGCTCCGTAAACTATGGAAATGTAGCTCCAGAAGGCAACTATAGAAAGCAGTTTCAAAAACTATGGAACATATGTTGAACATCTGGAGGTGTAAGACAAAATGTGAGCTCTGGAGATACTTAACAAAACTTGAGTTTCAGAGTGTTGATTGCATCCCTATTAGCATGCATGAATCAAGACTTTTTTTTGTTGATCCTGCAAAAATATTAGTAACTTTGCACCATCCAAAATTATAATACTAATATGTCATAACGAATAAATGCATTGGATGGAAAGGAGAAACTAATGAGACACATGTAAGAAAGAAATTTTTATTTATAAATCCTCAATGTAATATGCAATAAATACATATTTGAAAAATAATAATCACTGGTTTGCCCTTTTTTTCCTTTTTTTTCTAAATAGTAAGATAGACCAGCAGATAGTATTTTTGCTCCAGTTTTTTCATACAATATCAGAATCAAATGATTCAAAATGTTTTAGAAAATAGATTCATAGGCCTATCATCACTATAAATAGATTTTTCAGAAAAAATTATTTACTATGTCAAATTTGGCAAAAAACAGTCATGTTTATAACAGTTTTTTTATAGTTTTGACTAGCAGTCATTGTTTTGGGGATAACTTTTTCGTTTGATATCGAAATGACACGATTCCACTTGGATCTGAATCTAGACTTAGAAATCTATCTCTCATATAAACATGTTTTAAAATTTAGAGTTTTTCTCTTTCAAACATTCAACCAAACATATTGTTTTTCTTTAAACTTGACAATTTTTTTTATTTTTTTATTTTCTGAAATACAATAAAAATATTTGAGTTTCTTGATCAAATCTTCAAAAGAGATGAAAATTTACAATGAGGTTTTCATTTTTTTCTATTTATTTATTTATTTTTTTGGGGGGGTGTTGGTAGATAAAAATCTTTTAGATTCCCTGAACTTGTTCATACAATTGTTTTTTAATAAATTTTTGACATAAAAGAAAAAACATCTACATAACTGTTTGCTTATAATTTTTAGATCAAATCTATCTATTCTATTGATTCCTTCTAATCTCTATGGCATAAAGAAAAGATTACTTGTTGTTACCAAATAATTTGTTTCAAAATTACAAACACAAATTGAATTGAAATTTACTGGAACTGAAATTAATCTATGAATTGAAATGCTTATGCTAAATTAAAACTAATATACAAATTGAAATGCTTATGCTAAATTGAATCTAATCTATGAATTTAAATACTTATACTAAATTAAAATTACAGAAAAAAAAAAGTTAAATTATTGCATATTGAATTGAAAATTAATCTACTGCTCCTTATTCAAAAATAAATAAATTATCTATTGTCACAAAATAATTCAATTTTTTATGCTTTTAGGGAGAGAAGAAAATTAAATATAAGAAATACATCTAAGAGTAAAGTTCCTAATAACACCATGGTCCCTGGCAACGACGCCAAAAATGGCAAGGATCATTGCAATCCTCTTCATTTAATTTATCAATCTGGGGTGGTGTCCAAAGGCTGTATGCGTTAGGAACTTAAAGATATTTTGGCAAACAGTTCTTTCTAACAAAAATAGAAAAGAAAAATTAAATTAATCTAAGGAAATCACACATGTAAAATTTAAACACACATGCATAAATTAAAACTATAAAATTAAAACATGTTTCTAGGAATTAAAAATACAAAAATAAAATAGCTCTTGCACTAAAATCTACAAAAATAAATAGAAATGCATAAAACTAAAATAATACAAACAATCAAATAAGTACCAAATGTTGTCCTCTTCCTCGAGATGAGCAGCTTGCTCCTCCCTTGGAATTGAACCAAGAGCTTTCACCCAACTTTGTGTTCAATGCTCCATATAGCTTATTTCTTCAACAAAATATTACAAATTTATTTCTAAAACTGTTGTAGCTTTCTTATTCTAAAAACTTTCCAAAAATAAAACTCCTTTTTCTTTAGAGTTGAGAGGTTTATTTATACATTGACTCCCTAAACTAGTGGAAAGCATAAGTATACTTGTCTTTCATATTCCTATGATAAAGGAACAACTCCCTTTATTCTCTACACCTATCTCCTACTCCTATGCTAAAGGAAACAAATTCCTATATTCTCTCTACTAATCCTATGCTAAAGGAACAACATCCTTTATTCCCTCATTACAAAGTGACAACATGTCCACATCCTTTTAAAGGAAAAATGTTTTATTTTTGCTACCTTTATTTTTTCCCAAAAAAAATTATCGTCAATTTTTTAGAAAATAAAAGGTTGAGAGAATATCAAATCCATGGTTTTAAGTCAAATGAGTTGAAACACCTTTGGCTGAAATCAAGCTGGAATACTTTCGAAGTTGGCTCCAGAAGTGATTTTAGAATCCTTCAAAGTTGGTTGAAAGAGGCTGGAATACTTTGAGACTAATTCTACATCATTTTTAAACATATTGCATTCTATTTTTTTCAATAAACATTAGAAAATGTTAGCAATTAAATTGCAATACACTTCTAAGAAATAAACTAATATATATCCTATATTCTATTTTAAATAAGCTAATAGTTTGTAAAACTACATTTAAATCCACTTTTAATGCTAATTTTAAGAGAAAATAGAGATGAATTTAGATGAGACATTTCTAGTCTCATCACATACCATCTCATATTAATTGGAATTACTCACAAAATTTACTAAGAAAGTAAATGAACATGTTAAACATGATTGAATTTTTTTTTATCATTAGCATATTCTCAAGAAATAAATGCATATCTTTTTAGAATATTTTTCAACCTTGAAATTACAATATATTCAAAGATAAAAATATTTCACTTTACATTTACAAATATTCTACACTTGGCAAAAAGAATAGTTTTTACATAAGTTTAAAAATCATAAGTCAATCATAAAGTATACTGCATCTGTAATCTTGGTGTATGTCTCACAAGTCTCGATGAGTCTTCTGCTACAGAGGGAGAACATCATCCAAGTGCTTTACCTCCAAACATAGACTAGCGGTCCCTCACACACCTTCCATCTTGGAAGTCGCCCTACCCTTCATGAAGAGTATATACATAAAGAACCAACAGGTTGCCATCTGAGTTCTAGTGTTGTGTCCTATGTAACTAAACCGACCATACAACTCTAGACAATCTTCTAGCTAAGTATGATCATTCTGACAGGTCACACAATCTAGACATGGTGAACCGACTAATGCATGCAGAGACAAATGCATCACTTTGGCCAAAGTTTCTATATAAATAGACTTTTGCAATAAACGTAGTTGTGTGTTCACACACTTCTAACTTGACTTGGGAACTACCTCATCCTACAGTTTGACTTGTTTGACTAGTAACTTTAGACATGAATTGTCTAGACTAAACTCAAATCCTAGTCAATATGACTTAGAATTTAATCCTTAATTTAGGATATATACAACATGTAGGTTTATGTAACTTTAACCTTTCAGAGAGTCTCTCTTTGCATACTTGCAAATGCTAGAATTTATGACTTCTTGTCATTCTACTCAATGACCCAAAGATTAAGCACTCTAGTGTAATATATCAAATTTTGACTCTATCAAGAAATCAGGTAAATTTATCAAAGTGCTTCTTAGACTCTTCCTAAATTATATTTGTATTGATCTATGGTTTCTCGACTATTCACTATTGACTATAATATATACAATAGACTAAATCAATGAACTAACCGATTTAAGAGTTTTTAAGTTTTCTAAACCCTTATGGGTTGATTCTAGGGATTTAACTTCTCTAACCCAATGCATTGGTATATCAAACACTCTTGTTCTCCCAAAAGTATAAGTTTATAATATGGAAATGAAAACCTTTAGTCCTCACTTGACCACTTGAGCATTGTTCAAATTCACATTTCTCGTATCATGTACAAATATAGAACACGAGGTTTATCCTCTTCCATATAAAATCTTAATGAATACTATCATTATCATATATAATCTTTGAACTAAGTCAATATTTCAAACTAGATAGATTTGAGCCTATAATAATAATATGATGTTTTCGACCTCTTGGTCTTCTTAAGTCCACCGACTTTCAATATTGAAAAGGTTATGATCTCGTGTATATCATCCTTTGAATATCATGATAATGCTTATCATTGTTGTAAAAATGCACATGTGATATTATATCACCATACTAGAGTTTTTTAATGATAACAATATCTTTTGTATATATTCTAGAATATCTATCACAAAATCTTTCGATTGTAAACAATAATACATACATATAAATCATTGTGAAATGTATATCTATCTCAGTCTAAACTTTTCAACAATCTTGCTCCTCTCGATTCCTAGGGTTCTCACAAAGTTTGATCTAAGCACTTGTATATAACTTAAACTAGTTATAACACTATGACTATAATAGAATATGTCCACAATACCTTGTGTTCAAAAGAGAAAACATAACTTAGTCTCTTCTTTGCATTTACATGTTGACATCAATGACCACCGATTAGCACATACTTGCAACAAGTAAACCCTTGACTGATATTTAATTTCCCTATAGGAAAGAAAATAAAAACAAGAATGATAACTCTGTTGTTTAAATGTATATGGATATTATTTCTTTATTGAATGACAATGCTTCATGGATGAAGTATAGGGTATCAAGAACCCATTCAAATTCTTTTGACCTAAGATCTATTTAATAATGTTGACTCATTAGACTATAATGGTATGTGTTATAGTTGATGTGAATTAGATGTAAACCTTGAAACAAGGTAAACATATGGACTTAGACTGAGGATGGTCATAAATACTGAAACCATGAACATGTAAACTTGTAAAAAGAAAGAACGAGAATAAAGTGATGTGGAGTCACAGATTCCCCGTTGCATAGGCAACAAGACAAATAATGAATTTACTCCTGAAATCAAAGTTGAAATTCCAAGTAAATGGACTAAGGGTGATTTGAACCTATCTCTATTATGACCTAGAGGGGTCAAACTATGATCATTGTAGGATGAGATAGATTTTAAGTTGAGTCGAGGTGGGTGAACAATCAACTACGTTCATTGTGAAACATATATGTATATAAATATTTAGCTAAAGTAATGCATCCATCTCTGCATGCATTAGTTAGTTCACTATGCTCCAAATGGCATAATGCTTCTAGTAGTGTCATACATAGTTAGAGCGGATCTATAGTTGTATGACTGTGAAGTATTATGAAAGACACAACACTAGACACTCAGATGGAAAACCTAACGGTTCCTTATATCTATCCCCTTCGTGAAGGGTAGGACGGCTTCCAGGAAGGAAGTTGTGTGGAGGACCGCCGGTCTGTGGTTGGAAGAAAAGCACTCAGGTGATGCTCTCCTTCCCAAGCAGAAGACAAGCTGAGACTTATGAAGACAGATGTCAAAGTTCCAGATACAATACATTCTTTTATATGACTTGATAGTCAAACATCATGTAAACTTATCATTGATGCTATGAGCAAAACATTGTAAATGTATAGTGAAAGGAATTCACTAGTAAGTTATCTTTGGAATTGTTATAAATTTTAGTTTTGAAATATCCAGAAAAGATATGCATATTGATTTTTCTTATGATACAGATTATCACTTTACTTAACTATGATTATGTTAATCATGACCTTGTACTTAATGGTAATTAAGTTGGTTAATTTAGATATTGAGGATTAGTATGTTACATATGGTATCAGAGCTACCAGGTTCAATACATGGACCTATGAGCTCACTACATAACATTTTTCTCCAACATTAATAATTGCTAATGTTTGGATGTTCTTATGCCAGAATGGTAAGAATAAGAACAACACCTAGAAAAAAGGTAACGGGAAATGGACGTTACCTTAAGTCTATGAGGGAGCGAGCCTCAAGAATGAAACACCTTGGACAAACTAGTTGCTTGATAGGTGTATGGTTGGCTGATGATGAAACTTTCATTGATGCTATTAAACGCATCAAGCAGGAGATGGAGAAAGCGGTAAGGGTTACTACTCCTATATCTGAAAACAAATCAGTGAAACCCTCTACACCTAAGAAACCAATCTTGGAAAGTGATATTAAGGATCCTAATGTTACTCGGGAGGTTGTGGATGAGTACCTGCGAGTACGTCCACCTCCTAAAATTGATTTGATAAACCTCAAGGATGAGGATAAGCTTGGGAAGATATCCCAATCTGATAATGACTTGCAGTAGCAAGATGTAAAGAAAAAAATTGTAACTATGGATGGATTATATGTAATCCATGGAAACTATAATACATTTTGAAAATTTGGCAAATCTTTCCTTTCTTGTTAAAGATTATATGAATGAGAATGGATTTACATTTATGAATGAATTCAATAGTATGAAAAAAAACTAATTGAATGATTAATCTGCAAACTTTAGGAGAAGTAGATTGCAACATGGTTCAGACAAGAACCAATATGGGAGATAGCCAAGAAGAAGGGCAACCTTCAGTCCACTCTGATTCTAAACTTGAACAGATCCTTGCTATGCTCCAAGAGATGAGAGAAAGAATTGGAACTCTCGAGTAGGAGGTCAGGGGTCAGCATGGACCCAGGAAGGAAGCCTATCATGGGGGTGATGAGGAGGCACGTCATGAGGACACCACCCAAACTGAACGTAGAGCGAATAACTTCGAGGCAAGACATGAGGAGGATAGAAGAAGCCACTTGGCTTTGGAATTATCTCGAGATATGAAAAAGGTTACCGCTCCCAAGTTTGATGGGACAGTAAGTGGAGATGCCACAGAGGCATGGCTTATCGCAATGGAGAAATACTTTGAAATAAGAAACTATTCTAAAATCACCAAAGCGGTATGGGGAACATACCAGTTGGCAGGTGAAGCATCCACTTGGTGGATGAATAAGAAAATGGATTTATTCTTGAGATCCACGAGTCTAACCTGGGAAAGGTTTGTGGAACTCTTTAGGCAAAGGTGGTTGCCTCAGCTCTATTATGACCAAAAGTTTATAGATTTTCAAAATATGAGGCTGGGTTATTTAACTATGAATGAGTACTGGGAAAAGTTCACTCGCCTACTCAAGTATGTTCCGCAATATCAACAGGATGAAAGGCTTTGCATCTGAAAGTTTATTATGGGATTGAACACCTAGATTGGGGGTGAAGTTGATGTGCATAGTCCCACTTCAATGGACCAGGTTTATGAAAAAGCTATTAAATAGGAACAAAAATTGAAATCTATGTCTGCTTACAGGGAAAGGAATTAAAAAAGGTATAATTGGTCCCAATCCTCCCAATCGTTTAAGAAAAAGGGTAAAAAGTAGGACTTTTCAGAGAAAAATGATAAAGGGTCCAAGAATAATAAAAATAAATCCAAGGGGGAAAAGAAAGGCAATAATATCTCCAAGAAAAATGGAAATAATTTTAGAAGGCCTCATGAAAGGCGAGGACCTGTGGGAGGGTGTTATACATGTGGCAGTGATCATTATGCCAACCAGTGTCGTAACAAGACACAAGGAAATCCTTTACCCTCTAAGCAGCATCATTCCAACAATGCATACATACAACCCTAGATAGTAGGCAAGTTGAATATCAAATCACTCCCATTGAAACTATAAGTATTTTATCTGGTTTTCCAATTTCAATTTTGATAGTTACTAGTGCAACAGAATGTTTTATTTCCCCAAAAGTTTTAAGTAAAATTTCTAGAAAAGCTGGATACATGGCAAATACTTAGTTGAATATGAAAATCAGACCAAAGCTCAGGTAGAGCAATGCTTGTTTGAGGCTAAGGTTGAACTTCCAAGTTTCTCCACTGAAGTGAACCTTTACATAGCCCCATTAGGCTCATATGATGTTATCCTTGGGATAAACTGGTTATGGAGACATCGGGCTAAGGTGGATTGTTATGCCAAAACAATAGAATATCTAGATGACCTCGGGAATAAAGTTTTTCTACAAGGAAACCCTAGAGTGGTCAAACTAAGACAAATTTCTACCCTACAGATGAAAACAGCCCAAAGGAAGGGATGTCAACTTTTTTCTTTTATAATGGAGGAGATTAATGGCCTTACAGAAACCACTTTCCATGATGATTTGATGTTTTATGAATCTTAGAAACTCCAAGGAGTTGAGAAGAGGGAATCCATAGATCAAGAAAAATCAGATATGGATAAATTCCCTTTTCTTAGAGATTTTGAGGATGTGTTTCTGGATGTGCTATCGGGATTGACTCCTAAAAGAGCTTTTGATTTATCTATAGATATAATTCTAGGATCGGAACCTATATCTAAAGCTCCATACAGAATGACCACAACCGAGTTAATGGAGTTAAAGGCTCAATTGCAGGAATTGCTCGATAAAGGATTGATAAGACCCAATGTATCACCCTAAGGAGCACTAGTATTTTTTGTGAAAAAGAAAGATGGTACATTGTGGTCATGTATGGACTACCGCATGCTAAATAAAGCAACAATAAAGAACAAGTACCCATTGGGCCCCACATTGATGATCTTTTTGATCAAATGATAGGAGCGACTGTGTTTTCTAAGATTGATCTTTGATCTAGGTACCATCAATTGCAGCTAAAAGATGTGGATATTCACAAAACAACCTTCAGGACAAGGTATGGGCATTACGAATTCACTGTCTTGCCCTTTGGATTAACAAACACACTTGCAACGTTTATGAACTTAATGAATAGTATGTTCAGAGACTTCTTGGACAAGTTTGTCTTTATTTTTCTTGATGATATCCTAATCTACTCTAAGAGTGAGGAAGAACACTTATAACATTTAAGGATTATCCTTTAGAGGCTAAGAGAGCATAAATTATATGGCAAGCTCTCTAAGTGTACTTTCTTTCAAAAGGAAGTGCAGTATTTGGGTCATATAATTTTAGCTAAGGATATAGTTGTGGACCTGGCCAAGATTAAAGCCATATTGGAATGCCAACACTAATAAATGTACATAAGGTCCAAAGTTTCATGGACCTAGCAGGTTATTATAGAAAATTTGTGAAAAACCTTTCTAAAATTGCTTATCCTATTACTTCTTTGCAGAGAAAAGGTAAAAGATTTGATTCGTCAAACAAGTGCTAGGAGGCATTTGACCAACTGAAGGAAAAGTTGACTACAACACCTATCTTGAAGGTACCTAACCCGAAAGGTCATTTTGTAGTCATTATCGATGCCTCAAGGGAAGGCTTAGGTGGTGTACTTGTCCAGGATGGACAAGTTATTGCATATGAATCTAGGAAACTAAAAACTTATGAACAAAACTATGTCCCTCATAATTTGGAATTGGTAGCAGTAATTCATGCAATGCAAAAGTGGAGACATTACTTGCTTGGGAAGCCTTTTGAATTGAAACAGACCACCAAGGGCTTAAATATTTGTTCACTCAACCACATCTAAATGCTCGCCAAAGAAGGTGGTTGGAGTTAATCTCAGATTGTGATTTTGAGATTAAATACATTCAAGGCAAGGAAAACTGAGTGGTGGATGCCTTAAGTAGGAGAAGACATATCTCCTCAATGATGTCCATACATTCTGATTTTAAGAATCAAGTATTACAAAAGTCTAAAGGAGACGAGTTTTACAAGCAGGTAAAACAGGCCCTTTTGGAGAATCCCACAATCCAAAATATGATAGATTTTACTATGAACTAGATGGTTTATTGAGGTATAAAGGAAAGATGTATGTCCCAAACTTTGAGGAGTTAAGGAATATTGTGTGGAAAGAGGTTCATTTTGCACCTTATTCAGGACATCTTGGAGTAACAAAGTTACTGACTGATGTAAAACCCTTATATTTCTGGAAAGGAATGAAGAGGGATGCTGCAAAGTTTGTAGCTGAATGTTTGGAATGCCAAAGGGTGAAGGTAGAATGCCATCACCTGACATGACTATTATACCCTCATGAAATTCTGGAATGGAAATGGCAAATCATTAGCATGGATTTTGTGCAAGGACTTCCTATGTCAAGGAAAAGGCACAATGCTATTCTAGTTGTGGTGGATAGACTCACCAAAGCAGCACATTTTATACCTGAGAATTTGACAGATGGGGCACCTGTCATAGCTCACAAATTTGTGCAAGAAATCTTTAGATTGCATGGTATTCTTGAGAAGATTATCTCAGATAGGGATGCCCGTATGACATCAAGGTTTTGGCAAACCTTATTTTCCTCACTTGGAACTCAGTTAAATATAAGCTCTGGTTATCATCTCGAGAGAGATGGCCAAACTGAAAGAGTAAACCAAGTGTTGGAAGATCTATTGAGAATATATTGCATAGATCAGTAATACAAATGGGAAGATTATCTTCCTCTTGTGGAATTTTCCTATAATAATTCCTATCATTCCATGATTAAGATGGCTCCATTTGAAGCATTATATGGAAGAAAGTGTCAAACTCTTATAAGCTGGGATAAGCTAGAAGATAGGATTAGCCTTGGTCTAGAAATACTATCAGAAATGGAAGAACAAGTCCATATGATTAAGAAAAGGCTAGCGGAAGCCAATGATAGGCAAAAAAGTTATGCAGATGCTAAATGCATCGCAAGGCATTTCTCAGTGGGAGAAAAGTCCTTCTAAGGGTCAGACCCCAAAAGAGCTCCATTAAGTTTGGAAATACATCCAAATTAGCTCCTAGATATGTGGGTCCCTTCGAAGTTCTCGAAGAGGTCAACCTAGTCGCATACAAGATTGCTCTGCCACAAGCTCTTGCTATGATGCATAATGTTCTCCATGTTTCCTATTTGAAAAAGTTTATTTCAGGAGATAATCATATTTCTATTCTTGATTGGAATGCCATATAGGTGGACCCAAGGGTGGTAGTGAGAGAGCCCATCAAGGTGCTTGAAACACGTAAGCTACGCTTACGTAATAAAGATATAACTCAATGCAAGGTCCAATGGGACCAATATGCAAAAGAGAATGCCACCTAGGAGAACTATGAGGATATTTATCAAAGATTTCCCCATCTCTTTTAAAACTTTTTACTATGATGAGTAAACACTTTTTATTCTTTATTTTGGTTTGATCTTTGGAAACATTAAATAATCTAGGACAATGATTCTTATGGGGGGAGATATGTTACATCCCCTCCTTTTGATTTAGCGTAATCCTACTTTTATGTGGTAAACATGATAATTAATCAAAGGTTAATGATTTGATGTTTGTGGAAAATAGCAAGTAGAATCATTGATTACATGGATATTGATTGATGTTTAGATTAGACATGAGATTACATGTTGATAAGATTATTTTATCATAATGTTTTGTGAATTAAATGATGATACACTAATCATGGTTATATGGTTGTGAATGTAATTAGGAAGAGAATCTTCCTCCAAGGATGGAAGGAGAGTATCACCTCGGAGAAGGAGATAGATGTTGGGAAAAGTTCAGATTGTCATCTGAGTATCGAAGTTAATCTTTCGTGAACCCATGCAAGATAGGGTGAGTATAAGTCTTTTCCTTTTTAAGTCTATTTCAATTTGACCAATGTCGGCAAGACAATTTAAGATCTCTCGACATCATCTACGTCGATTCGACTAGATAATGTTCTAAAAATGTTCATATAGTCGATAGTAACCTTATTTGGTTGTCAAGTTTTCCTTTGTTTACTTATCTATTTCCTTATTAGATTTTGTGATTATCATTTAAATATTTTATCTATGGCCTAATATGGCGAAAAGGGGGAGTGAGACTCAACCCCATAGTCACATATTATTGATGCCACCCTAATGATGATATTATAATTTAATGATACCTTGGATTATTTTGATAATCCTATAACAACATTTAGATGTAAAGGATACTATATGTGATATAATTATCTATTATCCTTATAATGGTCAAGAACCTTCTTATAATAAAATTATGTCTTTTGTAGTCAGTCAAACCACTATCCATGATGAGTTGAGTGAGTAGAGGCCGAGGTGAATCTTATCATAAGCTTAATCATCGCAACTTACTCCCAAATGGGAGATATGGACCTTATGGAGTCTTGAAACTCGCGAGGTGGTGGAGGTAGGTGCAACTATTTTACCCACTTTCTTATGGAAAGGTGGCGGTTTGGTGTGGCGTTCGGGATAATGCATGCAAGGGTAAAAGAATGTTAGTCTTTTGTTTTTAGATGGTTGTTGTCATCACTAATCTTGGGTATAGCAAAAAAGGAAAGGCTACAGGAGTAGCAGGTTTGGAGATTGTGAGCTCGCAGGATAGAGCTGCTATCAACCATGATAGATATCATCTCTAGCAGGTCGTAACATGACTGCAATACCTTTCATTCACAAATATGATTATGAGACACTGTTGTGTGCTCCAAACTATGCAATATAAACATAGATATCACTGTTGCAATCTATATGTCAAAACATTATCAACTGTATTATCTTTATGATAGCCATTGTGTTTCTTGAATAATCATGATGAGGCCTTCGAGGCTGTATGTTTGAGAATACCGTGTTTGTTTCATTTGAAAGCATTTGTTATAGTTAAACAACCCAGTCGAGGCCTTGAGGCTGAATGTAGAAAGGTGTTGTTGTAGCATGCATGAGCTCCTCGAATGCTGATAAGGCTGAGGATGTTAAACATTTGGTTTATCCTTTTGATATCTTCTTTATCCTTTATTCGAGACTATTATGTCTCTAGACTGGAGTACTATTGAAAGATAATGATTGTCTTGATGAGTAAAGAAAGATACTGTTAGAGTAGGCCGAGAGCCTTGCACTAAAAAATGATAAGTTTGTCTTAAAACCATTACCTTTGACTATGCCAAAGGCACTAGACAGTCGAGGCTCATGTAATGTGAAGAATGATACTTAACTGTTCATGATAGAAGATATTTTATCTTTGGTGTAATCTTTGAGTTATAAAGAATGATATAACTTCTTAATATTGATGGAGAATAACCAATTCAAAATTTGATAATTGCTTAGGTTGCATTAAGTGTATGCCAGAACCAGATTATCGAGGGAGTAATGTTGAATGAACAAGACAACTGAGAGGGGGGTGAATCATTTGTATCATAAATTTCAAACCCTCATAAACATATTCACATCAACATCAGTTCACTTAAACTCTTAATTTGTTATGATGATTAAACATGAGAAGCAAATAACAAAGACTTAAACACATCAACACCATACACAAGAGAACACCAGATTTTACGTGGAAAACCCTAAAAGGAAAAAACCATGATGAAGATTAGCTCACAATATAATGTAGTAGCAATACTGAATTACAAAAGGCTCACTACCAAAGAAACAATGCTCACTGCAGGGGACTCACTATCCACTAAGAAAGAAAGAAAGAAGAAAAGAATAACTCACTGCCATACTTTGAACTAATATAGTTGCATCTAACCTATTCATGTAATTTAGTTCCAATGAAGGTCAATATCCATCACAGCACACACAACACCTTCGCAACATCACCAAAAAATTGTAGACACCTTTTGCTCACTGCATCTGGTAGCCTAACACATGAAACCTCTTGTTTCCCTAATCAAATTCACATCACAACATCATATCCCCCTTTCACACATGAATCCATGACTCCTTGACACTTATTTATATAATCATCAATCATGAAAACATTCTCCAAGGTCGAAAACACAACTTTACTCATAAAATTCAAATTAGGTCTGGACCTAAACATCCCCATAATCAATGCAAACCACATTATGCCATAGCATGAACCTAAATCCACTCTAACATGCTTCATCACACTTTCACAATCACCAAAGCATAATCAGAATTAGTGAAAACAACCAAGTCGACCAAACTTGTGTTAACACCAAGAACTTTTAAGCACACGCTTCCTCAAAGATAAACACACCTTGCGGACCTTACACAAAGCTTTAACATAATCTAGAAACATCCATGAACAACTTGAAGTCACTTGGAAACTAACAAATTCAGCCACAACAACTTTCACCTGAACATAACTTTCACCTGAACACAACAACCTTCACCTGAACTCAACAACACTATTGAACTCTGCTACACAATAGATTGCTTTATGGAGCACCAAATCACAAATATTTTGGATGGAAGATAAACAAGGACCTTATGAGCATATATCCAAAACTGCAACACCTTAATCCATTTTGCGGAGAAATGCGGAGCAAAATACTTTCTCTTAGACACACTGCAAACACTGTTAGACACTGTCTTCAAACTGGTGAACATAAATTTCACTGTACAACGATCCAAAGTACCAAATTATGGATTTAACATCTTCAAACATCTCTCAACAACATATCCAAACTGCACACTCAGATCTCCAACACAGAAGAAATGTGGAGCAAAAGCTCAAACAATATTCTGTAAGCCAAAAGACTTCTTCAACACACTGTTTTCAGAATTAGTCAAATTTTTTGAAAAGCACTTGGAAACCCAGTAAGAGGAACATATTCTTAACACCTTCAACATTTCTTCAAGGCAATCACATCATCCTTAATTCAACAACTTAGTCAAATAACAACAATAATAGTAGATAACACAATTGACACCAATGACAACACAAACATGTTGACATCATGACAAAACCGATTATCACATACTTGCAACAAGTAAACCCTCAACTGATATTTAATTTCCCTATAGGAAAGAAAATAAAAATGAGTATGATAACTTTGTTGTTTAAATGTATTTGGATATTATTTCTTTATTGAATGGTAATGCTTCGTGGATGAGGTATAAGGTATCAAGAACCCATTCAAATTCTTTTGACCTAATATCTATTTAATAATGCTGACTCATTATACTATAATGGTATGTGTTATAGTTGATGTGAATTAGATGTAAACCTTGAAACAAGGTAAACATAGAGACTTAGACTGGGGATGGTCATAAATACTGAAACCATGAACATGTAAAAGTGTAAAAAGAAAGAACGGGAATAGAGTGATGTAGAGTCACAGATTCCCTGTTACATAGGCAACAAGACAAATAATGAATACACTTCTAAAATCAGAGTCGAAAGTCCAAGTAGATGGACTAAGGGTGATTTGAACCTATCTCTATTATGACCTAGAGGGGTCAAACTATGATCATTGTAGGATGAGACAACTTCTAAGTCGAGTCGAAGTGGGTGAACAATCAACTACGTTCATTGCAAAATGTATATGTATATAAATCTTTGGCCAAAGTAATGCATCTGTATTTGCATGCATTAATCGGTTCATTGTGCTCCAGATAGCATAGTGCTTCTAGTAGTGTCATACATAGTTAGAGTGGATCTATAGTTGTATGACCGCGAAGTATTATGAAGGACACAACACTAGATACTTGGATGGAAAACCTAACGGTTCCTTCTATCTATCCCCTTCGTGAAGGGTAGGGCCACTTCCAGGAAGGAAGTTGTGTGGGGGACCACCGGTCTGTGGTTGGAGGAAAAGCACTCGGGTGATGCTCTCCTTCCCAAGCAGAAGACAAGCCAAGACTTATGAAGACAGATGTCAGAGTTTGAGAGACAATACATTATTTTATATGACTTGATAGTCAAACATTATGTGTAAACTTATCATTGATAGAGCTATGAGCAAAACATTGTAAATGTATAGTGAAAGGAATTCACTACTTATGTTATCTTTGAAATTGTTGTAAATTTTAGTTTTGAATATCCAGAAAAGATATGCATATTGATTTTGCTTATGATATAGATTATTAATTTGCTTAATTATGATTATGTTAATCATGACCTTGTACTTGATATTAATTAAGTTGGTTAATTTGGATATTGAGGATTGGTATGTTACAATTTGCATTAAATTTCAATCTTTACCACATTCCTCGAGAAGCTTATCGACCACAAAACAATAGGTCTAACTCATAAAATCATATATATATATATATATACATATATAACAACATAATGTTAATGTATACAACGTATGCTTACGTTGTTTCTAACAATCGACAGGATACGAGAATGGGGTCGAGGTATTCTCCCCATCTCCATCTTACGCAAATGTCAAAAGTAGACAAAATAACATGACAAAATTCCAACTGGGAATTTTTTGATAATAAAATAATTTATCTACTATCAACCATTTCTTGTCGACGGTCACATACTATCCTGACTTAGTTTTCAACAAAACCTAATCTTAATGGATCTAGTTGACAAATCGACAATTGTCGAGTCAACACCAAATCTCTTTTGTATATAATTCCATCAATTATAGCATAAGGAATTGCCTGTAATCTATAATATCTTCTTTTAGATCTATCCAGGCTTGTGGGCAATCACCAGTGTACAAATAATGAATCATATCATGCACCCAACTTGTAGGGGGGTCTGGGACAACAACTGTTTCATTGTTTTGAAGCACTGTCTCAGCCTCTCCTTCAAGTTCTTTGTTGTGTCCTTCATTTTCTGCAAGTTGTTCACATAGTCCTTTGCCTTGGACCAGCTTGGTTACCTTTATTTGTATGTCATATTCCATGACCTTGGTTATCCACCCTGTTCTCTTATCATTTAAATCCTTACTGAGAAAAAAATCTTTCACTGTGGGGTGAGCAACTATTAACTGAATTCTATTATTTGAAAGCATATTTTTGAATTTTTTTAAGCTCCTGATAATAACTAATACATGCTTTTCAACAAAAGAATATCTTACCTCATAGTCATGCAGAACTTGGTTGAAAAATGCCACAGGTTGTTCCATTCCTTCATCATTTTGCTGACAAAGCATAGCTAATATAGTATCCACACTGCCAAATGCATATAGAATGAAGTCTTTATCAAAGTTTGGATTTATCAGAGTGGGAGCAGTAGCAAGTGCCTCCTTTATTTCTTCAAAGCTTTGCTTTCCTTCTTTGGTCCAACTGAAAGAAATATTCTTCTTCAGCATTGCTATAAAAGGTTTTAAAAGTGCTATATTAGGAATAAACCTTCTTACAAAGTCAATTCTTCCCAGAAAGCTTTGTAAGCCTTTCTTATGTGCAGGAAGAGGTAATGCCAATATTGTAGTGATTCTTTCAGGATCAATTGATATTCCATCTTTAGATATAATTTGTCCCAACAGTTTGCCTTCATGAACAAAAAAATACTCTTCTTTGGATTTAATGATACTCCAAATTCTCTACATCTTTCAAAGATTAGTCTTAAATGATGAAAATGATCTTCAGTTTTTTTAGAAAAAATAGTCACATCATCTAAGTATACAAGCACAATTTTATTGATCAAGCCTTGAAAAGCCATGTCCATTGCTCTCTGAAATGTTGCACCTGCATTTGATAAGCCAAATGGCATCTTTCTATATGCTAGTGTGCCCCATTTTGTAGTAAAAGTTGTCTTGTACTAATCTTCCTCTTTTACAAGAATTTGGTTATAACCTGAATAACCATCCAATAAAGAAAATCTTTCTGATCCAGAAACAACCTGTAATATCTGTCCCATAGACGGTAAAGGATAATGATCCTTTAAAGATGCTTTGTTTAAATCACAGAAATCAACACACAATCTAATTTCCCCATCTTTCTTTCTAACAGGAACTAAGTTAGAAACCCATGAAGTATGCTTGATAGAAAAAATGATGTTGCCTTCAATGAGTTTATTTAGTTTTGTCTTCATAAGTACTTCCAGTTTGGGATTCAGTGGCCTTTGCTTTTGTCTGACAGGTTTAGCTTTGGGTTCCAGCTCTATTGTATGTTGAGCTAACTTAGGGTTGAAACCTTTCAGATCTCCATATTCCCATGCAAAAATGTCACTAAATTCTTGACACAGCTGGATAAATGCTTGTTGTTCTTGTTTTGTACATATCTTTCCCAGCTTGAGCAACTTTCCTTTAAAGATCTCAATAGGTTCATAATGCTTTTGCTTTATTGACAAGCTAGCCTTGTCTTTTCTTACTTGGTCGTCAGTATTAAAGATAGATTCCAAGGTCACTAAGCCCTTGGGTAGCTTATTTGATCTTAACTGAAGTATTTGGTCATCATATTGCTGTGCAAATTTCTGCTGATTACCTGTAGAAAATTCAACCTCTTTGATGGGGAGCGCATAGCAGAAACAACAGATCGTGCCCTAATTACCTTACAATCGGCAAGACTTTGCATATAAGCCACACCATCCGCCAGACAACCGCCGGTCGGAATGACTTTCTAAAGTCTCTCCTCTTCCTTTGGCGAGACTTGCTCTATCAGCGAACACTTGCAACCTTTGGCCAATGTGCCAATGAACCAACACAACGATATGTCGTTAGGGTTTTCAACTCTCACAGTCTGATCTACACTCTACGCCTATCACATAGAGATGCTAGGGTATGCTACTGTGCACACTCCTCAGTCTGGAACGTTTGCATTGTCGACACAAAACAAAACAAGGAACAAAATGAATACTAGTACATCGAAGCCATTCTACTGATTTCGACAAAAATCTCACCAGTGGAATGCTTCACGACGACATACGACAACAAAATGGAAAGTACAGAGAGAACAGAAATCTACAGCTATACAAATTGCAATTACAGGAAATGGAAATTGAATTGACAAAACATAATGATTCTATTTTTCCTTAGCACAATCACAATTACATTCGTTCACACTTTTTCTTCGATCTGATTACAATGATCATTTGGTTTATTCCTCTGGGTATTTATCAACTCGCCCTGAGGAATACCAAACCGACTCCAAGTGGCTGGGAGACCAATCCAAGCGGCTGGGAGACAATCGTCTAAAACAACCTCCAACTACCCTACTGCCCTATTTTGGCATTATGCGGTTACAATTTGACAAAAGTGTCCTAAGTCACTTGGGACTTACAAAATGAACCTAGATACAAACTGAAATGAAAATGCATTGGTCAAATAGACCTTATTACAAAATAAAAGATGATTTTCTAGGTGCTCCCACACCAATAATGCTACCAACAACTTGATTGCAATGTTCTCTTCGGTGATGTGGTGAATAACACATAAAGAAGCCACATCTCTAATATGTTCAATGGGTGTAGTCCCATTTTCTCCTGTAAAACTTGGTAAACTTTTCAACACAGGCATCGGTATGTCATCATGCTGATTCAGATTCAAAGGGCTGCCTCCATTAAATGACACAAAAGGCTGATTTCGAGGTGGTGGTGGATTTCTTCCACCTCCTCCACCAGGAGGTGGTAGAACTCCTCCTCCTCCTAGTAAAGACATTAGAGTAGGTAGAACTTGAGCTAGTGTTTGGACTTAAGCTACTTGGAAAATTTCTTGTAACACAGGTTCCTCCTTTGTAAACTCAAGAAGAAGAGGTTCCTCTTGGAAAACAGGAATCTGCTCTCTTGGGCTTGCTGGTGGAGAACTAAATTTTTTTGATGATGTACTTGCAAATAGTGGATTCTGATGTGAAGCAAACTCAGGATGTGTACTTGGCAGATCTGTAACAACTGACGAATCTACTGTATTGGACTCTCTATTTGCTTTTATTCTCCTCTTTGGTGGAGATAACTGATTATGCTTCTTCTTAGAATTTTTACTTGACCTTGTTTGATATTTTTTCATAGGCTGCAAGATTTGATATGAAAAAACTAAAGTATTAGAGTCGCCAGGTACTTGATAATGAACCTCTAAAGGCTAGAATTCTGCCGTTCATACCAAAAATAGCAAAAAGAAATAAGTCCTTTTGAACTAAAAATAGGTTCAAAGTCCCACCGAGCGTGCCAAAAATTGTTATCACTGGGAATTGCACCCGTATGCAAGGTTGGTGAAGCACTGCACTTCCGTGTAACATGGGACTAATCTCAGGTTGTGGGTGCCCTATGAAGACATTAGACCTCTAGATTATGGGTTGGTTCCCTTCAAATGTTCTATTGAGATGTATGTTTTTACTATTTTGGAAAAGGGAAGAGAGAAACTAAAAGAATGCTTAAAGGTAAAAATTGGTGATGCACCTGATTTGGATAAAAATAATGCAATCTGATCCACAATGCTTGCTCAGAAATCTGACTTTTACACAATCCAGACTTGGCATAAATATCACAAAAGTGATTCTAAGGAAGTTTTGAAAATAGGTTTTTATGAAGGAAATGGTTTTTTCACAACACAAAAAGACTATTTCTGGTTAACACAACCTAAGATCTATGATGAATATATGCTTAATGCTACAAGCAAGGAAGTGAGACAATAATTTTAAAGGTTTAATAATAAAACACAACAAAATGTCATCAAAATCACTTCAATAATCAACACTAAAAGGAAAGGTAATTCAACTGATCTGAAATAAACAAAGTAAAGCTCTGCAAAGAAGACAAAAGTATAACCTGTAACCTGCCGATCTCTCAATAAAACTGTAAAAAAGTGAGCTACAAGAATTCTCTAATCTGTCTGAATCAGAATGAGAATCAAGAACTAGCAAAAACAAACTTTTGCTTTACAATATATAGGTTTTCTCTCTCCAAGAGGCATGCAAAAATATGGACTTGTAGATAACTGCCTCTAAAAATAATCATTCTTGAGCAACCTCCAAAATCCTCAAAATTAGGGTCTAAAACTGCCACAAATTGAGCAAAAATAGCTCCAATTTGGGCCTCTCCATATGCTTGACCAAAAAGTTGACCAAGGACCCTAAAAATACTCCTAAAAATCATGCAAAACCTCCTAGGTGGCCTAGTTAACTCAACTAATCAATTTGCATGATTTTGCATGAGCAAAATTGATTGTGAGTAAATAATAAAGTAACTGAAAATTACTTTATTATTGGTTACAATTTGTTCTATTTTTTATTTTACAACTTGTGGAAAATAATAAAGTAATCTGGAAAATATTACTTTATTATTTATTTACAATTAATAACTTTGTAAAATCATGCATGATTTAGAAGAAAAAATATCACTCCTTATCATTCCAATTACACTTGCCTATTTTGCATGATATGAGCACAAATAGGACTTTAGAAGAAAAAGAAAACTCCTTATACCTCCAAGTGAGAAAATATCCCTATTTTGCAAGATGAAAACATTAAGGAAAATTTTTTACCCTTATCACTCCAATATCAATGAGAAAACATTATCTTCTCTCTGCAAGATAAAAGCTATAATTCACTCCATGCAATATAATATCTCCATGCACAAAAAATAGTATGCATAATCATCCTTATGACTCCCTTTGATGCCTTAGTGCACATATATATCATTACATTTTTTAAGCCACCTTATATTTCCATATGCAACTTAAAATCAAGAAAGAAAAATAACAACTCCATGACTCCATCATTGCACCATCATACTTGCACCATTATATTACCACCATGCATAATTGCTTATCTTGGAAAACTCCATGCTCAGTCTTCATGCATGCCATGTTTAAAATCATACCCTACTTGGCTTTTGTTGGCCACCATGCATAATCTTGAAGTATCTTCACTTTTGGATGTTTGCAAAAAAGACAAGGAACCTGATTATCATGTGTATCTTTGTCCATGCATTACCCGACCACCAAGGAATCTTTTAAAAAACTTATAAGGCATGAATTATTTCTCTTTCATCATATCATCCCTCTTGACTTAATAAAAATCAAGTCCTCAGCATTGTTGTCGGTCACTCCATGCTATGATGGCTAGGATCCTTCAAGACCCAAGTCTTGACCACGACACTTCTTGGATAAGGTAATTATTTGTTTTTTGCAAGTCAAAAATCGCACTTGAGAAAGAAGAACCTTCGAACAAAAGAAATAGACAACCCTAAAAGTTGCTCATTCTTCATTGGCAAACTCTTCACTTGCTCTGCAACTTTGCTCCGTCGGCTTAGGGTTTGAATGCCTCCATCATGACTCTAGTTTTTACTCCCTTCAATGGCTTCTATTGGTTGAATATTTGCAACTCGGCATCATTAATGAGAAGGTAACATTGGTTGAGTTTCATATGAGGCATTTTATAATATATGTAGCTTTGTTTCTTTCATGGCTACGGCCTCCTTCTTCATTCATGGCTCTCTCCTTTATTGGGCATTCTTTAACACCTTCTTTCTTGTTTTTGTATCTTCTTTTTGCAACTCTTCACCTGTTCTTGAAAACTTGATGCCACTGTGAGGCCGTGGATAATCTCTCTTCCTGTCAAAAAAAAGAGGTAAGAACTTGTCATTTTCCATCCTTTGTAGCTTCATTTGTCTCTTTTTACAATTTGAAAAATGACAAAGGCTGTATGTGGTCATGGGTATTGCATTTTTTTGGCAAAAAAAATGGCTTATTACTGTCGGCCATGACTGTATATATCTCTTTTTAGCTTGACTTTTCTGTAGATGCAGAAAAACATGAGGGTTTGAGATCTTGAGATGAGGGTTTGCTATTTTCTTGCATTTTCAAGGCCTCCATCTATCACGACCATGCTCCTTTTGTATATAGGCACCAAACTACGTAAATTGTTGAGGGTTTGTAAGTTTTGAAACTAGGGTTTCAACCCTCCTTGCACAAAAACTCATTCACATTGCCACAACCATTTTCCTTCACTGTTATCTCTTTCTCTTTTAACTGTGTATGAAGAAAAGAAACAAGGGTTTGAACTTTCTGTCAAGAGTTGTTCATTTTGCACTTTCAAGGCTTCAATATGTCATGGCCACTCTCCTGTGGTATTCACTATTCTTTCTTTTACTTGTAAGAAACAAGGGTCTGATATTTCTTTGAAAAGATCTTGTTTAACTTGCAGATGAGTATACTTGTTATCATGAGAAATCTTGTTCTTCTGGCATGGCTATGATTGTACTTCTTCTCTGTTTGAAACCTCTTGACTGTACCTTTCGTCCATCTGTTGGTTTAAAGAAAATGACACTAGGGTTTGATTTTCTGTCAAATGGGTATACATTTTAGCATGAGCAATCTTTCCTATATAGCAGCTTCTTGACTGTACTTTTCCTGTAGACAAAAGGCATTAAGAGTTGAAGCATTAATAAATGGAGTTTTTCTTTGCTTCACACAACACCTTCGCTTCCTACTCCTTGTGACTATCATGAATGATGATACACTTTTCTTTATCTGCCCTCCACTGTAGCTCCTGGGTATGATAACAAATCTTTTGATATTCTGTATGATAAAAGTTATCATTTACCTCCATTTGAATCATACATTGACACTTCTGGAAGGCTCTCCTGTAGCATAAGTGGCTTCTTTAGCTTATTTGCATATCAAACTCTTGGATCCTTTTTACCTGCCAACTATAAGATGATGGATTGTTTGGTTGTGGCATCATATTTTGACTGTGTAACTGTCTTTCTACTATAACTGAATTCTACAATGGCATAGAGATCATGTCATCTTCTCCTCGACTGTTTGTGGCATTCTTAAAATGCACTTGTAGCATAGATAACATGTTCTTATCTCTTCTTAGCTGTCTATTGCATCATATGTATCATGCATTTTTCTTCTTGGCTGTCTGTTTACTATGACTGTATCATGATAGAATAATGGCATATAAGAAAGAGACTGCCAACCTTATGAATTGCCAATGACCTATCATTGTAGCACTTGATATAAGTCTTGTCCCTCTTCTGATGTTCCTCCTTCATCATTGATGCACTTCTGTAGATGGATATGGCAATTTATGATATACTCTGACTACTTCATGATCACTGTCATGACTTAGGGTTTGAAGATGACTACATCCATCCTTGTTCTTACAATGTACCTCTCTTTATGGCATTTGTTGACTCTACCATGGCATCACTGTACCTTAGGCATGTGAGATAAAGCTTGTTAGATCAAAACAGATGATAAGATGCATAGAAACCATCTTATTATCTTTGGACTGTAGCACTCTTATCACTCCACTGTGCTTAATGTATTTGGATCCTTCTTTTCTAGACATGACAGTCTCTTGCTTTTGAATTTGTACTTGACTGTTATGTCAGTGATTATATATGAATGATGCTCCTAGCTTGTTCTTCTTTTAATATTTCTGGTACTAAGTGACAGTCTTTATCATTTGATGAATGTTTTTCACAGAGCATGTTGTATGCATCTGTCATCTGCATCTTTACCTCTAGCATGTGACTGCTACACTTATCTCATATATTCTTGTGAGGCTTTCCTTTATGACAGTCAAGTTGGCATAGTGTATATATGATTGTCTTGACTTGTAGGCTATCTCATCTACTATTCCATGTGGCATTTTACTTGACTGTCTCTATGACACACTTGCAACTTTGAATGTGATATAACTATTAAACTTTGAACACCTTTAACAATATGAGAACAATATGAGAAATACCTGGTATAGAGTGCTGCTTCATCTTACTCTTTTGTCATAATGAGATGACCCTTCACATGATTTATTCTGCAACTTGTTCAAATGATACATAACTTCTTGTATCCTTCTTTATTCTGTCTCTCTTCTCTTTATCAGGCACAAAAATCTGAAAACCTGTATCATCTTGGATGGCTCCTGTATCTTGGATGACTGTAATCTGATTTCTGCATTTTGTTTTTTGTCAATCTTGACTCAGTCATGTTACTCTGATTTGCTCCAATCAACTAATGCCATGATGACATATCTTTTATGTAAGTTGATTAGATGATGCATGATATAGCTTAGAATGATGCATCCCATCTTTTCTGATACTCTTTTCAAAAAATGAAAAGAAACATGCTGGGCTCAAACCCTTGTGGGAGCCACATTTAATCCACATGTTTATTTGTCTTCAAGTCAGCAACAAAACTTGTACTATACCTGCACAGTGAACAAACAAGTTAGCATAAAAAAGTACTTGATAGCATTGATTGATCTTCTTCATGGTTTCTTCTTAATTTGTGTCATTATTTGATCTAATTTCTCATCTAAATGCATGATATGATAAGTAGATGTCTTTGTTTGATAAAAGCATGTGATAACTGTAAACATCCGGAGCACTAACAGGGTTGTCCCCAAAATTTTGCAGGTTCAACTGATGATGGCTTGGAGTGAAGACTAAAGACTGAAGACTTGAAAGCCGACTTCAATAGCAATCTCCATCATCAGGCAATGATGGATGTTTAGATTTATCAGATGTTCATTTCTTTTTCTTTTATCAAACAGATACATAGCTTGCATCTCTACAATTGCTCAGTCTAGTTACTCCCACGGCTTGTGTGGGACACATTTGAACACTTCCTTTAAACATGATCAGTTAATTTCTCTTATGCATATGATGTATATGTATTTCCTTTTCAATCCATGCATGAGATAAAGTAATAGATACTTGAATGTATGTTCCAAAACATGACATGAAATAACAGTGAAAAACAAAATGTCTTTCTTTCTTTTACTCAAAACTGATTAACTGAATAATCAATCTAACTTATAACTCCTGAAAGATCAAACTGTGTAGCAACTATATCTCCTTGAATGTTTGATTTCTTGACAACTTATTCTCTTGTCATGATAACTTATCAATCTTGATTGGACTGATGGGTTATCCTAACAACTGGATATCTTTCTCTACTTTGTCAAGGCATCAACTATTCAATGAATGCATAACCTTGAAGTTTTCTATTATTCCTTCTGAATAATTACTCTTAGGTCCAACTAATTTTAAGTGTGAACAAAAAATTAGTAACAAGCACCATGGCCACTAGTGTCCCACCATTTAGCACTTACCCCTTTTCCACTTATCCTCCACCTTATAGCCTAGCTCATGGATATACTCCTCCCATTATACCCACTACTAATATGATGTATCACACTTCCAGACATCTCTCCTCTACCACTATTGGACATATAGTTACTCCACTTTGCCAACCGACTTCCATAACCTAAATACCCTTAAGTACCTTTCCTCTTCCATGCTTATATCCCAAACCATTATTTCATTCATTCCTATTACTTCTCATACATCCCCAGTGGTCCCTATTTAGTTACCATTCATTCCTCTACCCCGGATGAAATATTTCACAAAATAGATAAAATAGAAAAGAGAGTGGATGCAAAACCCAATTTTAGTGGTAGTTCTATGAATGATAAATGAACACCATTATCCTTTGATATTGTGACATGTCCTTTGCCTATGGGATTTGTGGCATTGGACAATTTTCTATGTATGATGGTAAAGATGACCCTAATACACATCTTAAATATTACATTGTTGCATGTGTCGACTTTATTTATGAGGGTAAGTTGTTAACAAAGTTATTTCCACACACTTTGAGAGATTTTAATATTGAGTGGTTGTTTTCAGTTCCCTAGGGTCTATTCATTCTTTTTATGAGCTCATTAAAGTGTTTCTAAAGTAACTCAAAGTTAACTTAGAGTAGTGTACCTAAGGATCTAATTAACACATTAGTGATTATGTTATTCAATTTTGATCTGTGTGATCTAAGTTGATTGCTCCTTTACATGATATTGAAGTGCAAACTATATTTAATAAGTGATTAATCATTTTAACTAATCCAATATAATGTGTATTTAAACAATTTTACTTTTTTTTATAGATTTGTGTGCACATATTAAAGTATGCAATTTAATTTTCTTGCATGTAATGCCTTTAAATATGGATCATAAAGTCAACATGCTTCCTACTCTTCTAAGCATCAGAAGTCAAACAAAATTTCAAGGGGTAATGATATGAAGGAAAATGTGAATCAAGTGGCTAATACTTCTTTTTTTTCCTTCTTTTAAACAAAACTCTCCTAGGAAGTTCACTAAGCTTCAAGATTCCATGGATGATGTGCTTCAAAGTTTATTAAGTGTTAATTTATTTACACTCCCTCCCATTCAGCTATTGTATGCCTCTAGACAACTTCCCAAGTCATGTAATGATCAAGTATTTTGTAATTGCCATGGAGATAAAGATAATTATGCATAATCTTGCTTTAATTTCAAACTTAAGGTGGAATATCTCATAGATAGAAATACAATCAAAGTCGAAGGGAATAAGGATAATATGTATTTATTGGTTCCTCCTCCTAGAATACAATTTGATACAAATCAGTCACACAATCTGGAGGTACTTGATACTATAGAACACGAAAAAAAGATTTTTGTGGGAAATATGTAATCTAAAGCTACATATTCTTCACCTTGTAGCACAAAATTGGTTGCATTTCTTGAAGAGGAAATTCCACAAAATAATTATTGTGGTCCATAATATATAGGGAATTCTAGAGGTTCATCACCTACTCAGTTTGTTATTGATCTTGCATGTCAATACAATATTTGTATGAAATAAGCATTATTTAGCACTCGTATTAGAGATCAAGAGTATGCACATTCTAGGGTTTCACTGAAAATGACTAGTGGAATGTTAATTAATATATTGGGATGCATTATTGTACATTTGAAAGTTAGACCTAAGGAGTTACCCATTTTATGTCGTGTGATACCATCTTATGATAGATTTGACCTGTCTTACGATGGATTTAGAAATATAGAGTTGTTACTTTTATTTTGCATCAATGTGTTAAATCTTGTTAATGAAGGAAAAGTGGTCACAATTGAAAGGGTTCATTATAAACCAATATCTAGTGCTATCCCCTTCACATTAGATACATTTCTAAAAAGACCAAAGGATGTATCTTATGAGAGAAATGATGATATACATAGTTTGTACAAGTTACATCTTGATGAGTTACAAAGGATTAAAAAAGTATTAGATAATGATTTTCTAAAACTAGAAGAGCCTCAAATTGCATAACCAAAAGTTAGTTCACAGAGGTCTTGATATATATATAATCCTTATGAGCATCGAATCATGCACATGTATCAAAGCTAAAGAAAAATAAAAAGAAGGATGCATAAGAACTAAAAGTAAACTCAATTATTAAGCTTCATGCACAAAAAAAAAATGAAAACCAAAGAAAGAAGTTGTAGTGTGCCAAAAGAATATTATTCCACCAACAACCAGAGTTAAAAAGTAATAATAGGTATGAAAAGAAGTACCTAATATTACAATTATTTAGCACACATTTTCTCCAAGTACAAAAGCATATCAAGTTGAAATGTAGGTTATTGAAAAAGCAAGCAAAGTAGAGCAAAAAGAAAAACAAAGAGAAGACAAATTGGGTGACAATTTTTGGAACAATGATGATCTAATGGTCAATAAGCCTATGTCGATGGTAGTATCCAAGATGGTACCTAAGAAATGTAATGTTCAATTATTTATGAGCACCACTATAGTGTATATTCATGTATACCTATAGTTTTGACTTCATTTTTCCCTTGTTCAATTTCATGCCTTAGTCTCTTCTTTAATTTTCTATGTCATGCTTTAGTCTTTTGATTCTCTGTATGTTGTTGTGACTTTTACACTCATTTCACCTTCTATATTCCTCTCTCCTACCGAGGGAGCATTGTTGGGTTTTCCTTTTTACATTGTACTTATGCCTTTATTCCCACATCCCTGTTTGGGCTACTTATTTTATTTTGATTATATATCTTTATTTTGTGCTTTTCTTCCTTATGTTCATGATGCATTGCTATGACATTGTTTAGTGATGCTACTTAGGCTTATACATTGGATTTACACTGTTATCTCATGCTTCCTAGAGCCTACTTATTGATTAGATATTGATATATCATGCCCACTAGAGCTTGTATATTGTGCATACTATGATCCATCATACTATATGTTGTACTTACATTGACATATTATGATTATTAGAGATTCTACCATGATTTTACTTTAATTTATCTTGCTTCCTAGAGCTTCAAACATTGAGCCTATATATTGGCACATCTTGCTCCCTAAAGTTACTTGCTACACTTTGTAGTGTTGAAAAAGTGTTTATTTGTTTAATTGTTTGAACTTTTAACTTTTAAGCCACACACTTGATATGATTGTGTTTTAACTCTATTGTTGTAAGAAAAAAGTTAAAACGAAATCCTATCTAGATAATTTTTTCCCTTTTCTACTTAGATTAAGTGAAAAAGAAACAAAGCTAGGTTGAAAACTAGAGATAGCAAAACTTATACTTGTTGAAATACAAAATAATATATGAAACTAAAAATACAAGAAATGAAGAACATAGTTCCAGAAAATGGAGCCTATGTCCAATATGTGAGCGCGATGCGTAGACATCCACATGATGCGTTGTAGTCCATACCACGCACTATCATCTAGAAATGCTATAAAACTTAGTTTTTTGTATTGATTTTTGTTGGAATAGGTGTGTTGTACACCTCGCATAACATTGGTATTATTTAATTATGTAAAATAAATATTTATTTGTGGTGCATCATGGGTGATGTGTTTAACCACATTAAATGTTTATTTGGTGCCACTTATAATTGTTGTATGTAATATTGGGTTAATTATTTTATGTGTGTGGGACACATAGAGTAATTAATTATTTATTTGTAATTATTTAATTATTGGGAAAAAAGTGAAAACTTAGTACCAATAATTAAATGTGGGAGTCAATGGTTTTAGTGTGTTCATGGTTTTGGGGGTTGGCTTCTATGGTTACATAAGTTACATTATTCACAATTGAAAACCCTTCATTGTCATTTGTCTTACGTCATTCCAAATTTTGAATGTTCATTTAAAACTTTAAATTTTAGCTTTTTATTACATGATCATACGTCAAAGTAATGATTGAAACTTCAATGATTATAGAGGGTGCTTAAGTTTATCCTTGGATGCTTTAAAAGATCAATAGTTGCCTTGCTTAATCATTGTTTCATCTTCATAACTATTGCAACAAACCAGTTTGAGTTGGCTGTCCTTAGTCTTCCAGTATATTGAAAAGGGTACATGTAAAAAATGTGGAACATGTGGAATTATTAATGAAATTACTTTCCAAGTGGCTACATGTCATGAGTTTCTTTACAAAATTAAACATCGTCACCCATGTGGCAGTATCTTATTTATTTCTCATGTTATGATGTGGGGTTCACAATGGGTCTCCAGAAGCCCTACATATTATTAGAATTCTTATCATTTCATTGTTGATATATTTATTGTTAGTGTGTACATATGCACACCTTATAACTTAACTTTACTTAGGTAGGTCATATTCTAAAGAATAATTCTACTGTTTTTTCCTTTTTACAAAATTAGAAAAAGTAAATCATATCACACCTTTATTCTAACCATACTTTGAGGAGCTTGTCAATTGATATACTAGGAAAAATTATTGATTTATATTCTCCTTGTGTTTATTTGAAGATTTTGAATAATGTTCATAGTTTTATATTATTGTTACATTGATTTATTATTTTAGATATAATCATTGTTATTTGTAAGTAGGTTCTAAGTAGTTTCCTATGACATGGTATCAAAGTCAAATTTGGGCAAGAATAAGGTTTTTATGAAAATTCAAATCTTAAAGACAAAAAAAATCAATGCTTGAGGCACCACAAAGGTTTCTCCTTTCTTGATGCAGAAGCATCTAGGCTTACCAAAATTTTTGCACAAACAAAAAAAAAATTATTTATTTATTTATTTTGTTTTTGACTATAGGTCTTTCCTTTTGGTATTTGAGTGTAATCTCTCCTTTCTGGTTCCTAATTCATTTTCCTCCTTGAAATTGCCTTTCTTCAAGAAGATGACTGTATCGATATTGTAGATCCATAGCCAACAAGTAGATATATAGTTGTAGCAAACAAAGCCAAGAGTAGATCTAGGCATTGATACAGTACAAGATTGAGTAGTTGATCTAGTCAATGAAGTCATTGAATACCCCATAACATATCTAGTCACAAAGGTGAAGGTAGCTTACCTATAATGTCTAAGGGATGTTGGGCTAAATGGAAAGTACGTTGGGAAAGATGAAGAGTCCATTGATTCAATTGTTGGGGTTGAATCAGAACATGTTGTAACTTACAGTTTCATATCCTTGAATAGTATCATAGGCATCAACATTAGCATAGGCATGGCTAGAGAATGATAGAGATTGAGATCCAAAAGTAGAGACAATAATAGTAGAGGTAGCAACATTGTCAACAACTATTTAAACACCACTAGTAGGAGGAATAGTAGTAAGAATAGATAATCTTAAACTAGAGGCTATGCTCTTGCTTCTACACCCTAGACTGGGCATGCTCAAACTAAATCTAGATCTACAAGGTTAACTGCTACTGGAATTTGAATTGGAATTGGATTTGCTAAAACTTGATCTTGATTTGTGGCGTTTGCCTTTACATTATCCACAAGCTATGATGGAACAATGCTCCTATAAACATAGGCTTATGCTGGAACCAAGCTTCTTAGAATTATGTGCTCTTGCTTTTTCTTAGCACATATTGTCTCAACAAGGTAAACTAACTTTGTTATTGCACCCATGTCTGGGCTAGGCTATGAATCTCGAACTGGAAGGCATACTATGAGTAATGTATATGGAACTACTCTAATTGCCTCTGACTCTATTACTATAGTATTTGACATGAGATCAATAATTAATTTTGGTTCTTTCACTATTGGCAGTAAATACAAGTCCAAAATAGGGAGAATTATGAATAGATACAAGTAAACTAATGATGATTATTTCATGCTATGTGGAGTCTCAACTTAATTCAAATGGCAACAATAATCCTTTCCTATTCTTAGTTGAGTGCAACTTTTAGGGTTATGGGACTCAACAAGGATGAAAATAACGTCCACGATTTAGACCTAGCAATAGTTACTTTAAGTGATTAAGCTTTCCCACTCAATGCCACCTTGCAAATAATATTCTAAGTTCCTAGAAAATAATATTTAATTACAAAAATATATTCCTCCTCATGTGGGATGTCCAAGTTCCCCTTTCATGATTCTTGGAGTTGTTGTCTCTTAGATTCGCACCCTTGCTGAGTTGTAAAACTTGGCAATCTAGAGAAACATGGGATCTTTCTAAGTCTGTGGGTCACCTGTGTTGGAAAGAACCTCCAGAGAAGGCTGGCTTCCTATCCCTAAGCCTAATGCTTAGAGGAAAATACCTAAACCTAGTGCTAATGCTGCAGGGGAAAAGGGGTAGAAGGAAACATAAATAGAAAATAAGTGATACACCAGGTTGAATAAAATAACCCTCACAGAACTGAGAAAATGCACAAAATGACTAGATACAACCAATAAACATACACAGGTCAGGCTAATTTTAACAGAGGCAAGGAGCAAGAGATGATTAGAAGGAATTAAACATTCACAAACACATCATTCTTAGATCACACAGAGTCAAAATAGCATGAAGATGTAAAATAACCAGCATGTATTTAATCAGAAGGCAAGGCTACAGTAGAGGAATGCTCTGTTTGGAATTAGAAGCATAGATTACTAAATCTTCCAACCTTTTTTACATCTCATGTTTATGCATATATAGCATTTTGCATTTGACCTAAGTCGGTTACAATCAATTCTCTGCATGGGCTTTGTCAGAAAATATCATCTCCAGAAGGGACATCCACCTGCAAGAAGTTATGGAATAAATATCTGGAACAGGGCAGGTGGAAGATTTTTTGGGCCTTGAATGTGAGCAGCTCCATCATCTATCTTCAACAATGAATACATAAAATATCTCTAGCATGGCAGTTGAGAGATCAGATTTGTATTGATGGCAGATGGGATGTATCGCCCCTTGACAAAGCTTTTACAACACTTTAAATCTCTGACCCTTTGAATTTTCTATATTTTCATCGACTCTGTGTTTAAGGGATCTCTGCAAAACTTAATTTGGCCACTGAGATGTCTTGTCGCCAAACTGCACATTCATCCTCAGAGTCGGCGATCATTCCTAACTGAATGCAGATCGTCTGTCAATTTTGTCTTCACTGCAAGGAGAACCATCATTTGTATGCATACAGACATACAAAAAAAAGGATGCACTTTGAAAATCATGATGACGTTAGCATCATATAGAAATTGGGCAAAGAACAGGTCTGGATGATGTCATCATGCTATTGAGTCCCTCAAATCCTTCGATTTTGCACTTATGTGATTTCTTCATTTTTTTGCATTTTGCATATCAAATCGCTTTGCATGTCTTTGAATCTCCCTTTGTATATGCCTTTGTATGTGCAATTTTATATACAATACAATGGCCAACATACAAAAGCGGGCCTTTACCTTTGTATCACCTTTTGCATATATGCCCTTGCCACGTGTCATCATCTGATTGGTCGCTGAGATGAACCTGGGACCCACCACTGAACATCTGCATCTTCCTTATCAACCATCAGAAAGACCTCAAACTGAGCCACCGATACGCATAGTCTCACTGAAAATCCCTTGTATGTGTCTTTGTACATCGCAATTATATATGAGATACAATTGCATGTACATACAACTGCAGAACTCAAAGGATTATCAACCATATTGGATCATTGGAATAGGTCCGGCCTTGTATCCTTGTTTTTTTGCATATTGGCATAGACATGCACTTCAACATACAACTGCCGACCCCAAATTGAAGTTTGCCAAATTTAATTTCCCAGTCGGGTCTGCATTGTATATTCCTGTTGTATCTAACTTTTGTATATGCAATTGTATATGCATACAATCGCATGTACATGCAAAGGCGAACCCCAACATTTTTATAAAGTAAATTGAAATTAACATCGGGTCCAGCCTTTGTATCTTACCTTCTTGTATGTTGCACTTTTTGGACCTTGTACATGCGATATACAACCGCGGACCCCAATGAATTATCTACCACATTTGATTCTTCATCGCGTCCAGATTGTATGTATCTCCTTTTGCATCACCCTTTGTATATCGCATATACAATGCAAAATATACAAACAAAACTACATACAATTGCTTGTACATACAAACATTGCATCTAACCTTTGCATGTGACTTTGTATATGACCTTGTATCTGCCCTTTGTATATTGCCTTTGCATCTTGTGTTGTATATGCATTTGTATATGCAATTGCATATACAAAGATAACCTGATGCACATTCACTTTTGTATCCCGCCCTTTGTATCTTGCCTTGTATATTCCTTTGTATATGCAATTGTATATGCGATACAACAGACATACATACAACGATACATACAAAGTATAAAACTAAGAATTATCTGCAATGGAAGGCAATTGAAAACAAAAGATTTCTGGGTTTTTTTGGGTTTTTGGAAGGGATTCTCTAGGAGATATCTTGAGATTTTTGGCAAGTCAGAGCATGGGTAATTGAAGGATTTAAGACTTTCTCTCCTTCTATTTAGGCTTTCTTTGATCGGATTTCTTTGATAGAAAGAGGGGAACAGGAATATTTTGGGGCTAGGAAAAATATGACAACATCTTTGGTGACCTCTCAGGGATGTTTGCCTGTTAAACAAATTGATTAGTGGCCCTATACATCCATTGGGCATGGAGTCAAAAGAGACCGCAACAAGAAAGAGGAGCTGGAACACTGAGCAAGCTACCAAGCCAAAACAAAAAAATAACAAGCAAGCATGTATCTCCTAATGAGAATACAACAAAGTGCAAGGGCACTTATTGAAAGGAAACCTAAAACTAAAATAAAACATACTCTAATCCTAAACTAACCAGTCAGAGGTGACCTTAAACAAAGCCATTAACTGGTTCCTGAAAGTAACTGCCCTTCCTTAACAATTTACAATGTTTCTCATGCATGTGGGCAGTTAAAAAATGGTGAGGGAGGGATGGGCATATGACAAATTGATAAAACATCCCCCACAAAATAGAGATAAACTCACCTATCCACCTAGACTGATTGTTGATGTTGCTAACTTGTGGTGAATAAATAGGCTAATCCCACCGATTTTGATGCTCAATTTCAAGATTAGAGGTAAGCATGACAAGTGGTGACTCCTCTTGATGTGTCTCCAACTGGGCTAGATACCTAATTGGGCATCCCCTTGAAGTGACATGCAAATCATCATGGTTGATCTCATGTCTCTGTTCTGATTCTTTCTCTTCTTGCTAGCCTAAATACTCTAGCTCTTGTATCTCAATTAGAGATATGGTTGTCTCCACCTCATGGACAAGATGCTCATGATTTTCTAACTTAGGCTCAAAAAATGAGCCATGCACATACTCAAAAGAGAAGACCTCCCCACCAAGAAGCTGATATCCTTGCTGGATAATAAAGAACAAATCCTCAATTTGCTCCTGCCCATGTTTAGTCTCCTCATTATTTTCAATAAAGCATGGAAGCTCCTCAAGTATATCAGCTCTTAGAAGACTTTTACAAATAGCTGGCACAAGCCCAAAAATCCCATTATTACTCAAAGAAGTGCCTTCCAAATCAAGTTTTTCTTCTTCAATAAAGGAAGGCAAATGTTCAAACAATGAGGTAGCCTCTTCCAACAAACTTTCATTTGTTATATCAACCTCAAACTCTTCTGTACAATAGAAAGGAAGTTCCTCTAACCAGCTGAGATCTTGCAAATCAGCTTCATGAAAGGCTTCTTGACTTGAGAGAATGGACTCCTCTTCCTGATTTTGAATTGGTATGAGAGGATTGGCCTTTACAAGGTTTGGTATTTTGTAACCAGGATGCTTGGTCCAAAGGCTGCCATGGTAGAGAAGTTTGAGGCTCTTTCATAGATTCACCTTAGTTTGAAGGATGGATCTGTTTGAAGCTAGGAATAGGAGAGAAATGTTTTACTTTGAGCTCTTGCACTTGAGCAAGCGACTGTTTTATTTGTTTCTCCTTGGCTGCAAGTTGCATGTTCAAGCATTCTTCCTCATACACCCTTCTATTTTCTGCCTCCTACTGATAACAAGAAATCTGATAGGACAACTCCTCTTGCTGCATGTTATATTGTGCTTCTCTATCTATTTCTGAAATTTGCCTTTGGAAATCCAGTAACAAACTCTCAAGGCTACCCAAATCAGCATCATTTTGGGACTGACTAGGGAGGTTGCACATTTGATTTAGAGTAGAATGGGTTTCACAAGGCTGACTATAGGAATGAATAGGCTTCAAATAAGGATAAGCAAGAGTGGTCTGAAAATGCTCCTGTGGGTAATGTTGATTATAATGAGGCAAAGAGCTGTTTGGAGGCCAAAAGTCTGAATTTTCATGAAATGGAGGAGAAAAACCATTGTGGTGTTGATAACTAGACATTGCAAGGGTAAAGCATGAAGCATAGGCAAGTCTAGATAACAAATTAGGAATGAATATGGACCACAGGGTCTTGAAACACTAGGATGTGAGTTAGAACACCAAATAGAGTCACCAGGTGCTAAAAAATACTTTCAAATGATAGAAAACTAACAAGTAGCACCAACTTCATTAGCTGCATGTAATCTGGACTGCTGAAACCAGCTGATTCTTCACTTGTAGAGTCGCCAGGTGTGTGAATATTGCCACTACAGGCTGATGTTGTTGACATACACACCAAATGTCAACAATGAACAAAGGACTTGTGGACTATGATAGTCCAATTTGTCCCATCGGGCATGCCAAAACTATTGTCTCTCAGATTCGCACCCTTGCTGAGTTGTAAAACTTGGCAATTTGGAGAAACATGGGATCTTTCTAGGTCTGTGGGTCACCTGTGTTGGAAAGAACCTCCGGAGAAGGCCGGCTTCCTATCCCTAAGCCTAATGCTTAGAGGAAAATACCTAAACCTAGTGCTAATGCTGTAGGGGAAAAGGGGTAGAAGGAAACATAAATAGAAAATAAGTGATACACCAGGTTGAATAAAAGAACCCTCACAAAATTGAGAAAATGCACAAAATAACTAGATACAACCAATAAACATACACAGGTCAGGCTGATTTTAATAGAGGTAAGGAGCAAGAGATGATTAGAAGGAATTAAACATTCACAAACACATCATTCTTAGATCACACAGAGTCAAAATAGAATGAAGAGGTAAAATAACCAGCATGTATTTAATCAGAAGGCAATGCTACAATAGATGAATGCTATGTTTGGAATCAGAAGCATAGATTACTAAATCTTCCAACCTTTTTTACATCTCATGTTTATGCATATATAGCATTTTGCATTTGACCTAAGTCAGTTACAATCAATTCTCTGCATGGGCTTTGTCAGAAAATATCATCGCCAGAAGCGACGTCCACGTGCAAGAAGTTATGGAATAAAATATCTAGAACAGGGCAGGTGGAAGATTTTTTGGGCCTTGAATGTGAGCAGCTCCATCATCTATCTTCAACAATGAATACATAAAATATCTCTAGCATGGTAGTTGAGAGATTAGATTTGTATTGATGGCGGATGGGACATATCGCCCCTTGACAAAGCTTTTACAACACTTTAAATCTTTGACCCTTTGAATTTTCTATATTTTCATCGACTCTGTGTTTAAGGGATCTCTGCAAAACTTAATTTGGCCACTGAGATGTCTTGTCGCCAAAACTGCACATTCATCCTTAGAGTCGGCGACCATTCTTGACTAAATGCAGACCGTTCGTCAATTTTGTCTTCGCTGCAAGGAGAACCGTCATTTGTATGCATACAGACATACAAAAAAAAGGATGCACTTTGAAAATCATGATGATGTTAGCATCATATAGAACTTGGGCAAAGAACAGGCCTGGATGATGTCATCATGCTATCGGGTCCTTCAAATCCTTCGATTTTGCACTTATGCAATTTCTTCATTTTTTTGCATTTTGCATATCAAATCACTTTGCATGTCTTTGAATCTCCCTTTGTATATGCCTTTGTATGTGCAATTGTATATGCAATACAATGGCCAACATACAAAAGCGGGCCTTTACCTTTGTATCACCTTTTGCATATATGCCCTTGCCATGCGTCATCATCTGATTGGTCGTTCAGATGAACCTGGGACCCATCGCTGAACATCTGCATCTTCCTTATCAACCATCGGAAAGACCTCAAACTGAGCCACCGATATGCATAGTCTTGCTGAAAATCCCTTGTATGTGTCTTTGTACATCGCAATTGTATATGAGATACAATCGCATGTACATACAACTGCGGAACTCAAAGGATTATCAACCATATTGGATCATTAGAATACGTCCGGCCTTGTATCCTTATTTTTTTACATATTGGCATATACATGCACTTCAACATACAACTGCGGACCCCAAACTAAAGTTTGCCAAATTTAATTTCCCAGTCGGGTCTGCATTGTATATCCCTGTTGTATCTAACTTTTGTATATGCAATTGTATATGCATACAATCGCATGTACATGCAAAGGCGAACCCCAACATTTTTATAAAGTAAATTGAAATTAACATCGGGTCCGGCCTTTGTATCTTACCTTCTTGTATGTTGCACTTTTTGGACCTTGTACATGCGATATACAACCACGGACCCCAACAGATTATCTGTCACATTTGATTCTTCATCGCGTCCAGATTGTATGTATCTCCTTTTGCATCACCCTTTGTATATCGCATATACAATGCGAAATATACAAACAAAACTGCATACAATCACTTGTACATACAAACATTGCATCTGACCTTTGCATGTGACTTTGTATATGACCTTGTATCTGCCCTTTGTATATTGCCTTTGCATCTTGCGTTGTATATGCATTTGTATATGCAATTGCATATACAAAGATAACCTGATGCACATTCACTTTTGTATCCCGCCCTTTGTACTTGCCTTGTATATTCCTTTGTATATACAATTGTATATGCGATACAACAGACATACATACAATGATACATACAAAGGTACATACAAAGTATAAAACTAAGAATTATCTGCAATGGAAGGCAATTGAAAACAAAAGAGTTCTGGGTTTTTCTGAGTTTTTGGCAAGGATTCTCTAGGTGAGATCTTGGGATTTTTGGCAAGGTAGAGCATGGGTAATTGAAGGATTTAAGACTTTCTCTCCTTCTATTTAGGCCTTCTCTGATCGGATTTCTTTGATAGAAAGAGGGGAACAGGAATATTTTGGGGCTAGGCAAAATATGACAATAGGAGTCAGATGAAATAATAATCGATTATTAAAATATTAAAATCAGGATACATAGTTCTAGGATTGTAAAGTTAATATTACCAATCCTAACAATAATTGTGGCCCCTTAATAAACATTATGCTCTAACACTCCCTCTTAATGCTTATATGATGTTCATGTTGTCAATTTAAAAACAAAAAAGAAAAGACAAAGATCCTTAGTGACGCAAAACTTCTTTAACTAACATGCCAAAGGGATAAAATATATGTCAAGATAAAGATCATGCATTTTTAACTACATGACCAACCACTCAATATCATAATTTATATCTAAATTTTCTCATAATGATGCAATATAAGGGACTTACAAAGTTTCTTATTGGAGGCCTCCTCAAAACCCAATGCCCCTATCAACTTCTTATTTACAAATTCTCCTCTCAACATGGAGAATCATTCTTTTAAAGGCACCTCCATACAATGTCCATGGGACTTAGATCCTTTTTACAATGATTTTTCAATGGAAAGAAAATACAAAGGAGAGATACAACATTACATAGCCTATATGTCTTACAACTCCCTAGCCCATCTATCTAGGCTTATCCAATGCCTCCTCAAAACTTTGCAAATACCTTGCTTGTAGGTCTAGGCCTTATGTAATGCCTTTTAGGTCTTACAAGTTCCTTGCCTATAGGTCTAGGACTTACACACAACATTAGCCACTAGGAGGTGTCATTGTCATAAACATCCCCCCTTAATGGTAGCTTCGTGAAGCTCACTATTGTTCTAAAATTATATATTTTGGCACTACATAGAAGATTTGTAAACATATTTGACACTTGATCATTGTTTTGACAAAATTTGAGTGTAATTTCACTATTGAGAACTTTTATTGAATGAAGTGTGAATGGACTTAATATTGTGTTTTACTCTTTGGCGTAGAACATAATTATTGGTAAGAGCAATACAACTTTGGCTATCATAGAATAAAGTGGTACTCTCATCAGTACGCACATAAAGCTTGTCCAATAATCTCTTTATCCACATTAATTTCTTTGTTTCTTTTGTTGCATTTCTATATTTAACCTCTATGAATATAAGAGCCACAGTAGATTATTTTTTACTACTCCATCTAATAGCACTTGCATCATATTTGAAGACATACCCTAACATAGATTTCTTATCAACATAATCACTAGCATAGTTAGCATCACAATAACCAAATAAATTAGTATTCTTAGTGCAAGAATAATGAAGAGCATAAATAAGTGTACCTTTGATATACCTTAATATTAGGTATAAATATAATGAAGTAAATAAAAAATCTTACTAATTGTTTGTATGAAGTAGGATTAGTCTTTTCACATGATGTTCTAAAGTTCAATTTAATACCTACCTTAATAGATACAACAACTAGTTTAGAATCCATCATATTGAAATTTTGAAGCAAATCATGTGTACCTTGCTTAACATACCACAATAGGATATCAATACTAGAATATAGTTATTCCCAAGAAATGATGAAGACTAAGATGACTGATTTGATTTTTTTTATACTTGTGGATTAGGGAGTTAAGACTTATTGTAATGTGTAAGTCATCTACATACAAAACAATTATAGTAATCTAACCATTTTCAATTTTAATACATATATCATTGTTAGAATAACAAAGAGAATCGAAGGGATTGAAAAATGTTTGTGCTCTTTGCATGCGAAGTTCTAGGAGCTTGGAGGACCGATTCAATTTGTTTTATACTTGTGGATTAGGGAGTTAAGGCTACCTATAATTAGTAAGTCATCTACATACAACACAATTATAGTAATCTAACCATTCTCAATTTTAATACATATATCATTGTTAAAATAACAAAGAGAATCCAAGGGATTAAAAAAATTTGTGATCTTTGCATACCAAGCTCTAGGAGCTTGTTTAAGACCATATAGAAATTGAGTTTATATACATGTCTTTTTGTCTAGTTGTTCAAACCTTAAGGTTGAAACATATATTTTTCTTGAAGATTGTCATTCAAGAATACATTTTCACATTCAGCTGGTGAAATTTCCTGATTATTTTGGATTACTTAGACAAGAAGTGTTGGGATAAGGTGCCATTAACCTTGTAAATCCCAATATTATATTTAATCCATTTATTATATGTAATTTGTAAATATCCATGAGGAGATGTACTAGTTTCAATGGCAAGGGTAATTTTAGAGTAACCAGAGGTAATTACGGAGTGACTTTTACTATTGGCAAATGTAAAAACTTAAAGTAAATAAGGGTAGGTGTGCTCCCTTGAGGAATATACTATTTTTGGCATGTATGACAACTGTCATAATGTTTGGTAAGTGAATCTATGATAGCTACAAGTTGTCATAAGATTTTGAGATTCTATGATGCATATGACAGATCTGTTAGTTGTATATTTACTATATTTAGCCCAAGGTTCCTATCTTGGGAAGATACTCTTTTGTGGAATCTATGATTGTTATGACGCATCATAAGATGTTGTAAGAGGCCAGATTTAGTCTTGGGCGCCCAACCTTTGCATGGCTGTTTTTGGACAAGTATAAGATGCTTGTAAGATGGCATTTAATGTTGCATGTTGGGGAATCACATGAGAGAGAAGGTGAACGCCTAGGATGAGTTGGAAAACATTTATATAAGTATTTGCCATGTATTTGTTGCTGCAATACAAATTTTAGGTACTCAAGTGTTGCCGGAATGTTGTCGGATTGAAGACTGAAGGAAAGATTGGTGGTGTTGTATTGTAAATCATTTTTAGATTAATACAAACATTGGGCCTCTTTCCTATGTGGAGTTTTTTACCAGAAAGGGTTTTCTCCACGTTAAACATTGTGTCATGTGTTCAATTTTTTGATTTTGCATTTTTGTGAAGCATAGTTTTGTTTCTGTGTTACAATCTCCATTGTTAATGCACACTTAAAGATTGCTGAAATTTATCTTGAATCAGATTTCCATTGAAGTAGTGTTGCTTTCATTTCTAATATTTGGTATCAGAGCCTGGCCAACTTTGACTGTTGGGTGGTAGTGTGGAAGTTGTAGCTGCAGTGGGAAATTTGGTTGTGTTTTTTTTGCAGATCTTGTGTTGTTATTATGGCTGCATCTGCCGTTGCATCAACCTCTCGATTGGATATTGAGAAGTTCAACGGAACGAGGTATGAGTTGTGGAAGCTAAAAATGGAAGATTTGTTGGAAGAAAGAAAACAATGGTTGGCTGTCCAAAAAGAGAAGAAACTTGATGATGTCTCTCAAGATGAGTAGGATAGACTAGATAAGAAGGCACGGGGAACCATCTGGTTGTGTCTTTCAGACTCTGTCCTATTAAATGTTGCAAAGGAGGAGACCGCATACAAATTGTGGAATCAGTTGGGTGAGATCTACCAAGCCAAGAGTATGTTAAATAAACTTTATTTAAAAAGGAAGTTGTTTTCTTTGAAAATGAAAGAGGGTGAGTCAGTTGCAGAGCATTTAAATTCTTTTAATTTGTTGATGAGTTAGCTTGCTTTAGTAGATGTTGAAGTTGATGAGGAAGATAAATGTATCTTGCTTCTTTGTTCTTTACCTGTATCATGGGAAAATGTCATTTTGGCTATCACTGCTAACCTCACAGATCTGAAGTTGGATTCTCTTGTTGCAGTTTTATTGGCATAGGAATTGAGGAAGAAGAGTTCAGATAGTTCAGGTGATGCTCTCAGTATCAGGGGAAGGTCTAAGGAAAGGGGACCTAAAGGAGACCAGAAAAGGGGCTAAGGACAAGTCCAAGGGCTGATCTAAGACTTTTGGTAAAAAGAATAAAGTTAAGTGTTGGAACTGCAGTAAAAGGGGACATGTGAAGGAGTGCAGAAACCCCAAGAAACAGTGGGAGAGTGCTTCGGATAAGTCCTTGAATGCAGGTGAAGATGTTTTAATTTCTACATGTAATGTTGTTTCTAATGATCACTGGTTGGTTGACTCGAGATGCTCATTTCATATGACCCCTCATAAGGAAAGGTTCTCCACATATGAAGAATATGATGGAGGTAATATCTACCTTGGTGACAACTCTTCATATCCAATTGTTGGGAAAGGAAAGGTATTGTTGTGTTTCAGTGATGGGAGGATTAAAACCCTCCTTGGTGTTTTTCATGTTCCTGGATTAGCTAGAAATTTGATTTCAATTTTGAAGTTGAATGATTTGGGAATGGATGTGACATTTGACAAGCATGGCTGCAAATTGGTGAGAGGGCACTTGGTGGTAGTGAAAGGGAAGAGATTCAAGAACTTGTTTAAGCTTGAAGCCACTACAATTTGTAATGCCTCCTATGTATATGAGGCTACTACTAAAAATACACGTATGTTGTGGCACCGTAGATTGGGCCACACAAGCAATAATGTACCAAAAGCTATTAAGAATAAAAATTTGTTGGATGGTGTCTCCTATTTTGACGAGCACTTTAATTTCTGTGAGCATTGTGTGTTTGGTAAACAAAATAGAAAATCATTTCCTTCGAGAAGCAATAGAGCAAAAGAGAAATTAGAGATTATTCATACAAATGTGTTTGGACCTGTGGATAATGAATCTATTGAAAAATCTCGTTATTTTGTCACCTTCATTGATGATGTATCCATATATACATGGATTTATTTTATGAAACATAAATCTGAAGTTTTCACTAAGTTTAAGGAATTCAAAGTCTTAGTAGAGAACCAATTAGGTTTAAAGATAAAAATAGTGAGATCTGACAATGGAGGGGAATATTGCTATAAGGAATTTGATGAGTTTTGCAAGCATGCAAGTATAATTAGACAAAAGACAACTCCGTATACACCACAACAGAATGGTGTTGCAGAAAGGATGAACTGAACAATTATGGAAAGAGCCACAAGTATGCTTAGTGATGCATAGTTGGATAAATGCTTTTGGGTAGAGGCTATGTGTATTGCTTGCTACTTGATAAACAGATCTCCTTGTAAGGCTCTTGATTCGACACCTTATGAAGTGTGGACAGGTAAGAAACCTTCTGTTTCACATTTAAGGGTTTTTGGTTGTGAGGATTTTGCTCATGTGCCTAAGGAAAAGCAATCTAAGTTAGATCCAAATGCTGAAAAGTGTACATTCATTGGATATGGTAATAATGTCAAAGGTTATAAGCTTTGGAATCCACTAACCTGCAAGATTATCTTTTCTAGAGATGTTATTTTTAGGGAACTTAGAGCTATTTCTGAACCTGAGCAGCCAAAAGAAAAAGAAGAAAAGGTAAAGAAGGTGCATTTTGATTTAGAGTAGCAAGATGCACCTCAGGAAAAACATAATTATGGATTGGGGTGTGAAGAAGAAGATTCAAGTAGTTCTAATGAAGATGAGTCTGTTGTTACATAAGAAGTTGGTGCAGATGATCATGCAGAAGAACAAGTAGGGTCTCTTACTCCACCCTTGAGGAGATCCACAAGACAATGGAATCCAGTTGACAAGTATAGGCCACCATATTTCCGTTGTGTATATGCCTTATTAAGTACTAATGATGAACCTAGATCCTACAGGGAAGCTATTTCTATAGATGATAGTGAGTCTTGACAGTTAGCCATGCAAGAGGAGATGATGGCTTTAGACTCTTGTAACACCTAGGATCTCATTCATTTTCTCAAAGGAAGAAAGGCCATAGGATGTAAGTGGGTCTTCAAGAAGAAATTTGAAGCAGATGGGTCATTGGAGAAGTACAAGGCTAGACTAGTAGCCAAGGGCTACTCCTAGAGAGAGGGAGTTGATTTTGGTGAGATATTCTCTCCTGTTGCTAAATTGACTTCTATTAGATTTCTCTTATCCATTGCGGCAACTTATGATTGGGAGATTGAGCAAATGGATGTTAATACCGCATTCTTGCATGGAGATATTGAAGAAGAAATTTATATGTAACAACCTACAGGTTTTGAGGTAAAAGGAAAAGAACATTGGGTTTGCAGGTTAAAGAGGTCTCTTTATGGTCTAAAACAATCCCCCAGAATGTGGTATCAAAAGTTTGACTCATTTGTTTTGAAATTAGGTTTTGTTAGAAGCGAGGAGGATCACTATGTTTACATTTATTGTGTTGATGATTCTATACTGGATATTGCTTTGTATGTTGATGACATGTTGTTTTTCAACAATACTAAGGGTATGATTAGTGAGCTTAAAGCCCAACTTTCAGGTGCATTTGAGATGAAGGATCTTTGTCCTGCAAGGTATATTTTGGGAATGGAGATCAGGAGGGACAACGTTAACATAAAGCTTTGGTTGTCACAAAGTAAGTATGTGAATACTATTTTGCAAAGGTTTAGTTTGCAGGACTGTAACCCAGTTAGAGTTCCTTTACCCATTGGTACTAAGATTTCATTAGATATGTGTCCAAAGATTGAGGATGATTTTGAGGATATGTCTAATGTGCCATAAGCTAGTGATGTAGGGAGTTTGATGTATGCAATGGTTTGCACTAGACCAAATATTGCCCAAGTAGTGGGAGTTTTGAGCAGATTTATGTCTAACCCTGGTAGACAACATTGGAATTATGCAAAGAGGGTGTTTAAATATCTTGTAGGTACTCCTGATCATTGTTTGGTTTATTCTGGTACTGATAATGCTAATAAATCTTTGGACATACAGGGTTTTGTTGATGTAGATTGGGCAAGTGACTTGGATAGTCGAAGGTCCACTAGTGGCCATGTGTTTACTTTGTTTGGAGGTGCAATGAGTTAGATGAGTAAGAGGCAGCCCACAGTTGCTACTCATGTCTCTAAGGAGGCAGTTTGGTTGAGGAGACTATGTATAGGTATTGGTTTTGATTGCAGGATCATTCAGATTGGTTGTGATAGCCAGAGTGCTATTTATTTGGCCAAGAATGCCATGTATCATTCTCGGACTAAGCATGTTGATGTTCAATATCACTTTGTTCAAGAGTTGGTTGTAAATGGAGAGATTGAGCTGAAGAAGATAGCCACTCAAGAGAATGTTGCAGATTCATTGACCAAGCCTATGAGCACATAGAAGTTCGTATGATTTTCATTTGATTTCCTATGGGTTGATTTACAATGTATAATGTCAAGTGAGAGAATGTTGGGATAAGGCGCCATTAACCTTGTAAATCCCAATGTTGTATTTATTCTATTTATTATATGTAATTTGTAATTATCCATGAGGAGATGTACTAGTTTCACTGGCATGGGTAATTACGGAGTAACCGAAGGTAATTACGGAGTGACTTTTACCGTTGGAAAATGTAAAAACTCAAAGTAAATGAGGGTAGGCATGCTCCCTTGAGGAATATACTATTTTTGGCATATATGACAACTGTCATAATGTTAGGTAAGTGAATCTATGATAGTTGCAAGTAGTCATAAGATTCTGAGATTCTATGACGCATATGACAGATATGTTAGTTGTATATTTGCTATATTTAGCCCAAGGCTCCTATCTTAGGAAGATACTCTTTTGTGGAATCTATGATGGTTATGACGCGTCATAAGATGTTGTAAGAGGCCAGATTTAGTCTTGGGTGCCCAACCTTTGCATGGCTATTTTTGGACAAGTGTAAGATGCTTGTAAGATGGCATTTAATGTTTGAATGTTGGGGAATCTCATGAGAGAGAAGGTGAACGCCTAGGATAAGTTGGAAAACATTTCTATAAGTATTTTCCATGTATTTGTTGTCGCAATACAGATTTTAGGTACTCAAGTGCTGCCAGAATGTTGTTAGATTGAAGACTGAAGGAGAGATTGGTGGTGTTGTTGTATTGTAAATCATTTTCAGATTAATACAAACATTGGGCCTCTTTCCCGTGTGGAGTTTTTTATCGGAAAGGGTTTTCTCCGCGTTAAACATTGTGTCATGTGTTCAATTTCCTGATTTTGCATTTCTATGAAGCATAGTTTTGTTTCTGTGTTACAATCTCCATTATTAATGCACACTTAAAGATTGCTGAAATTTATCTTGAATCAGATTTCCATTGAAGTAGTGTTTCTTTCATTTCTAACATGAAGAATCCCTACGATACTCATTTTTCCCATTGGCGTAAAGGTTTCTTCATAATCAAACCCATGTTGCTAAGTGAAACCTTTAGTGAATAATGATGCCTTATATTTATTGATTTCGCCTTTGGAGTTATGTATAACTTTATATAGCCAATGACAATTAACAACATTTCTATTTGAGGTTAGAGTTACAATATCCCAAGTCTTTATTTTAGTTGGAGTGTCATACTCTAATTGTATTGCATCCTTCCACTTCTTATCTTTGTTAGCTTTTTCAAAACGTTTGAGGTTCACTCTGATAAAAATTCATTAAGGCATGATATGTATGTTGACCCCTGGGCATTTTAGATTAGGAAGGATTGTGTTAGCATCTTAAATTAGGGTTTGAAGCCACTTGGGTATTTAGGTTTGAGGATTATAAATGGAGTGTAAAATAACTTGTGCAAGTGCAAAGTGCAATTCCTATTTTAGATTAGAGCATGAATGAAGGGTAAAACAAAACAATGAAACTTAAAAGGACATTAGACCTTCCATGATCTCTTGATAGATCTAAAGTGATGGACTGGTGTTATGAGAAATTATTGAATTGCTCAAGTGGACTCCTCAATGTGACTTGTAGATTTTTCTTGTGTGTAAATGCTTGGGGAGGTGCTAAATTTATAGAGTTGAGAGGAGAGGAATGAAGGGCTAGAATTTGATGAGAGTATTTTTTAATTTAAAATTAGGAGAGAGGTGGTTATAAATGTTGGTGGTCAGTGAATGGAGAGTTGAGATTGATTTGATTAGGTGAATGGCTAGGATTTAAAGTTGATTTGAGTTTGGATTGAAGATAGTTGGGGATTGAATGGTTATGATTGAGTGAATTACATTGATGGTTAGGATTAAAGCTTAATTTCATTTTGGATTGATGAAGTGGAATTTAAGTTTGTTATTTGTGATTTGGTAGTTGGAAATGCAGGATTAGGATTTAATTAGTTAAATGGATGGCCAAGATGCCAAGTGTTAATTTGCATTTGGATTGAGGAAATTTCTAATTAGAGGAAATGATGACGTGGATTAAGAAGGGAGATAAATGTTTTTTATTTTTTAGATGATGGCATTAACTTAGTTAATTAAATAAATTGATTTATTTAATTAACTAATGTTAAGATAGACTGATTAAATAGAATCTATTTAGTTAGCTGATGAGAAAGGGATAACCTAATTAATTAAGTAATTTATTTAATTAATTAGAGTTAGAAAAATTAAGATTGGTTAAAATACAAGAGTGGATTTTAGGTGTCTACATTTTGTCCTTTTTTGAAATGGCATTTTGATTAAAAGAAGTGGTATCGTTTCAAAGAAGAATAAAATATAGGCATTTAATGAGATGGAGGGAAGAGACAAGATGCCTCAATTGGTTGAAGGAAAATGGAGTTAGTAAATGGATAGGGAGGCAAGATGCCCCAATCAGATGAAAAAATGGAGTTAGTAAATGGATATAGGGGAGATAAGATGCCCCAGTTGGATAAAGTAAAATGGAGTTAGTAAATGGAGAAGGGGAGGGATGCCCCTCAAGGCGGGTGGAAATAACATATATGGTCTCTTGAAAAGAGAATAGAATAGAGGTGAAAATGAAGGGAAAGGTGATGAAAACATGAGGGGGAAGGGTGGGAGGATGAATAGATGAATAGTAGTGATAAAGGGATGTTAAAAAGGCTACTGTATGAGGAGGGGAGAATAATAAAAAAATATAAATTATGCCCCAAGCATTATGATATGGATTTTAGGATGGAGTGAGAGAGTGGTTTGGATTTGATGGATTAAATTGATTGATTGATTAGATCAATTGAAGGATGATTAATGATCGAGAGGATTTTTGATGTGCTATGATTGATGATGGAAGGGATGTTAGAAACTACAGGAATGTGCAAGGAATCATTGGGGAGATTCAAAATGTGTTGAGAAGCTTCTTTTCTATAATAGGAAACAACATTCACTAGGGTATACAGATTAAATTAACGATTGTGTTTCATGCATAAATGACATAAAACAAGTGAAACAAATGAAAGGTAAATGAAAAATCATGATGTAGATAAGACGAGGAAAAGTAAAAGAGGCTCAAAATAAGAGATATCCCAACAAACATGTACTTGAGACACAACATAGTATAATGGATTATGGCAGCCTCAATGGACTATGTAGGTGGGATGACATAAAGGGACGAGGACATAACCAAGTGCAAAATAAAAAAAGATATCCCAATAATCATATCAATAAGACAAAACATCGTATGATGGACCATGGTGGCCTTGGTGGAATAGATAGATGAGACGACACCCTAAAAAAGCATACAAATAGAAAGACATGAAGATACAGAGACATAGAGACACAAGGATACAAAGACAATATGACACATATATATGAAGACATAAACACACAAAGATACAAAGATGTGAAGACATAAAGACACAAAGAGGAAGAATAGGATGGCCTAAAAAGGACACCAATAAGGATTTTCCTCTTGACAAGTATTGCTTAGCCATGTTGATAACCAATTAGTCTAAGCCAAGCATTCTTCCAAGGATGGGGTAGAGGATTGCATCAGGGGCATTGGGCTAGGTTGTGATGTGCTTGCATCAAACTCAAATTGATTTGGTTGCCTAAGGAGTCACATCATAGAAGAGTGTCTTGTTAATATTATCAAATGCATAAGAGGGAATGTCATGTCCCCTTTCTAGTTAAATTCATTTGAAGGAATTATTATCCCATTCCCATATTTTACATGGGCTAAGGTAAGGAATTAGGAAAGTATTTTATTTAATATTTAATATTGGTTCTAAAATATTTTAATTTCGAAGGATTATTTAATGGGCCAATTAAATATTAAATATTTTATTATATTTTGAGGCTCCTCTAATTGAGGCATTGGTTTTTTTTCAAGAGGATTAATAACTTTGAGATTTAATTTTGAAATATTATATGACAAGATATGGCAGGTTGACATTAAGGAGTTGACATATATGACAGATTCTACGACAGGTTATCATTGACTATTTTTAGTTGATAGTTATGGAGGTAATTTGGAAATATCTTATTTTATTTGATTTCCCTCCAATAGGGGTGTTTGGAATCTTGGGCACCCAATTTGGGCTTGTAGGATATATATTGCCAAAAATTCCTCATTTCTACATCCAATTTTATGATACTAAAACTCTATCAAAATTTGTATTGAACATTTGTGTTCTTACAATATCTTCAGTGGATGAAAATCCACTAGAGATTGAAATTAGTGGAAGAAATTCCATTGGTTACTTGGATCATAGGATGAAACCCTTTTGATTCAATAGGAAAATCTCATTTAGAGGTTGTGAATGTGCTTCCAGAGTTGCATATTTCAATTAGTTTCAATTATGTGTATTTACAGGTTTTGTGTATTGTTTGCAGAGGTAGTTTTAGTCTATGTTTCTATTGTGTGGGTTGTATATCAGATTTTTTTTTTCATTTTATCCATCTAGATCAGCTAGGAAAGTTATTCTACAATCGGATGCAAAAATTATCAAATTTGCAGTGAAGGAGTTTTAGGGTTTCCAATGATTATTGTGGTATTGTTTCAGATTGTTGTAGCCATTGTTATTGTTGTTTTATTTGTTTCTATTACAGCATATTATTGTTGGTTAAAATCTTCCAGAGCATCAATTTAAGTATTGGAGATTTATCTTTTATTTGGTGGATAAATTGTCGAATCTAGGTTGTCAATGTATGAGTTTTCTTGATAGATTTTGTAATAGTTCCAGAGCTATTGTTGCTGTTCATTTCTAGAAAGTTTGTTGTGTGTTTATTGTTGTGAAATTAGTGAAATAATCAGTTTTTTATCAATGAAGAAGATCCAAAGTGATTCTGATTACAATTGTCAATTCTGGGTGTTCGTGGTGTGCATTGTATTGACATATTTTATAGTAGATTTTGTGGGTTTTCTTTAATTTTTTTTGTAGCTATTGTTTCTAGAGCATTTGTTCTTGTAACAACATACTAATTGTTCTTTAATCAAATTTCATTAATAGAAGAATATCTTGAAGTTTTTGTGCAAAAAATATTAAATTCGGGTGCATAGATTGTGAGAAAATTGTTAAATCTTTGTGGGTATTTCAAGTTATTTTCAAAAACAATTTGAAAAGGGTTTAAATTTAATTATTTCGCTTTAGATTTTCTATGTTTATTTATATTTTAAGAAAATTCCAAAATATTTCATTTTGGACATTATAGGGAATGTTCCAAGAGTTCTTCTCGAAGCATCGATCAATTTGTTGCTCCCAGTTAAAAGGGGAGAGATGAGATGAAATAATATGGATGGGTGGATGGAATGGATGAAATAGGATAATTGGTGCCCCTAGGTGTAGAGAGTGCTTATAGATAATAGGTACTTGGTTATTCACACATGACACCAACAAGCAGGTTTTCATCATGTTACTTGCCCAAGGTGCCATAGAAATGGTATTCATTAAAGATAGATTTTTATCTTTACTTTTTTTAAATTTTTGGTCAAGCATAGAAGCACTTGAGATGCACAAGGTTGAGAGGTTCGTCCAGTTATTAACCTTCTAGTGTAGCCAATTTGTATGCTCTTGATTTTTACTTTGCCACGATCATATAGGGACCCAACCAATTTGCTTTGAAGTTGCCTTTCTTTTCTCTATCTTGATTGGTATTTCTCTGATTCTCCTTGAGGACAAGACCACCAACTTGAAATTCTCTAGATTTGATGTACTGATTATAACTGCAACGAAGGCAGTTTTGATATACTTTCAAATGATTGACTGCATTGAGTCCATGTTTGTCGAGGAGCTCCAACTCATATAGCCATTTAACTCGATATTCCTCATCATTAATCAGATGTTGTAAGGAGATCTATAAGGATGGTAGTGTAAAATTGCTTTAGTCATGAATATAAAGGAATATGGGGTGGCTCTTGTGTGGGTGTGGATGCTTGTGCGATACACCCATAGGGTAGGATGAATGAGGTGCTAGTCACAATCAATGCCATTGACGATCTTTTTTAGAATTTTGATGAGGGTTTTGAGAATTTTATATGGAGTGGACCATTTGTGTTTGATATGAAATTTGTTAGAAAGGGCCTTATTTTTAGTATTTTTGAAGGATTTTTTGATATCGGTGATGATAGAGATGGGAATACCATATTGACAAATGATGTGGTTAAAGATGAATTTTGATATTTGTTTGTCAATCACATAAGTGAGTGGAATGGCTTTGACCCACTTTATGAAGTATTCGATGGTGGTGATAATGTGTTTATGGTCGTCGGATGAGGTAGGATTAATTTTACTGATGAGGTCGAGGCCCCAAGTGGAAAAGGGCCAAGGAGTGGTGATGGTTTGCAAGGCTGGAGATGTAGCATGTATCAAATTTCTGTGCTTTTGACAAGCTAGGCATTTCTTCACATATTAGGAAGCGTCTTGCTCCATGGTAGGCCAATAATATCCAGTGCAAAGGAGATTCTTGGCTAGAACAAGACCATTGGTGTGGAATTTGTAAATGCCATCATGAACCACTTTAATCAAGAATGTTGCCTCATTTGAGTGAAGACATCGTAACAAGGTACCATCCAAGCCCCTACAATAAAGGGTGCTACCAAGGATGGTGAAACGATAGGCACATTAGATGAATGATTTTATTTGATTAGATGTTAGGTTGGGTGGAAGGATTTGATGGGTGATATAGGTATTAATGTCATGATACCAAGAATGATTGGGATCGACAATGTTACACACCATTTCAGATTCAGGGACATCATATGTTGGGATGGACAATTGCTCAACTAGTAATTGGCATTCTTGTGTATCCTCTAACATGTCAAGAAGAGATGTTAATGTAGCCATAGCATCTGCAACCTTGTTATTTACTCGTAGTAGTTCCTCAAAATATATGTTAGTAAAATATTGTTTGAAGTTGTCTACCATCGGCTTGTATGGGACAGTCTTGTCATCCTTAGTGTGATATTCATCATTGACTTGTTTGATAACTAGTTGAGAGTCGCCAAAGACTAACAAATATTGGATGTTCCATTGTACTGTGAGCTTGAGCCTTAAAATCAATGCCATGTACTCTACTATATTGTTGGTACATGAGAAGACGATTTTGAAGGCTTTGGGTATGAGGTCCCCTACGGTGTGAGGAACATGATGCCTACCCCTGAGCCACAGTTGGTGAAGGAATCATCAAAGCAAAGCTTCCATTCTTGTGATTCTGTAAGAGTGAGGATAGACTCATTAGGAAAATCCATACTAAGAGGGTGATTGTCTCCCAATGGTATTTTGGCTAAATGATATGCAATCACCTATCCCTTAATTATTTTTACATCCATATACTCAATGTCAAATTCACTAAGGGGCATGACCCATTTAGCCATTCCCCCTATTAAAGAAAACTTGGAGAGAAGGTACTTGAGTGGGTTGATCTTGGCTATGAGCTTTATTTTGTGTGAGAAAATGTAGTGTTGTATCTTTTGAGAAGCAAATACCACAGCTAACCAAGCATTTTCCACGGGTATATAGTTACATTCATATCCAATGAATGTTCTATTGAGATAGTATACAACTATTTCTTGACCTTGGTCATCATGTTGTGCAAGCAGGGCACCAAAATGTTTTGAGTATCTGAGATGTACAATAACAATGGCTTATTAGGAGTAGGTTCCACCAGGACTGGTGGATTACCCATATATTGTTTAATTTGATTAAAATCTTGTTGACATGTTTGATCCCAATGAAAAATTTGTATTCTTCTTAAAGAGATGAGCATATGGTTGGCATTTGTTTGCTTGAGTTGAGAAATGAATCTTCTAATGAATTGCAAATTTTCTTGTAGGCTATAAAGCTACTGAATATTGCAAGGTGGAGGCATTTCTGTAACAACTTTAGTTTTTGCAAGTTCCACTTCAATGCCTCACCTAGAAATAATGTAACTGAATAATTTACCCGCAGTTACTCCAAATACACATTTCATTGGATTGAGGTAGATCTTATATTCCTTGAGGTATTGTAGAATCTATTGTAAAACTGTAGGATGGTTAGCTCTAATTTTGTATTTGCCCGATATATCATCTACATAGTCCTCAACATCATGGTGGAGCATGGCATGGAAGATGATAGTCATGGCTCTTTGATAGGTAGTTCCAGTGTTTTTCAACCCAAAGGACATGAATTGATATCAAAATGTCCCCTATAGTGTTATGAAATCTATTTTATGTTGACCCTTATGTGCTATTTGAATTTGATTATATCTAGGAAAGCCATCCATGAGGGAGAGCATCTCATGTCCTATTAAGGAGCCAACAATGAGGTCAATATTGGGCAAAGGAAAGTCATCTTTAGGGCATGCTTTGTTGATGTCATGGAGTATGTACAAATTTGGATCCCTTTGGTCTTTTTGTTAAGAAGGATAATATTATAGATCCATTCAAAGTAGTCGATAAACTGAATGAAGCCTACCTCTAGAAGTTTATGCAGTTCTTCCTTGACAAGGAGCACTATCTTGAATGCATTTTTCATAGATTTTGTTTCACAAGTTTAGAATTTGGTTGCACAACAAGGTGATGCTCAATGAGTGAAGGATCTAGCCCTGGCATGTCTGCATAGGACTAGGCAAATACATTAGAAAATTCTTTGAGTATGGTGATATGTATTTCTTTCTCCTTAGGGTCCATGGTGGCTATGATTTGAGTGATCTTTAGATTATTATCTATTCCCAAGTTGATGTCAATAACATCCTCTACTAACAAAGCTAACCCATCCTGTAATGGTGCAGGCACTAGAGGGAGGTGGAATTCTTCATCCATAGATATTGCTTCTTGTTCTTTCCCAAGGGGTGGCGATGGATTCTTCTCAATAGAATTCTTGAATTTTTTGGACTTTTTGGAGGTCTTTGATTGAGATAATTCTTCCTCTTCTCTAAATTATGCCAACATATTAAGATTTATTTCAAATCCTTTCTTGTGGTCTCCTTATGAGATATGATCTCGAAGTCCCAGAGATTAATATAATGCTTCATCATTTTGAAAAGTGTCCAATGGTATGGTATCTTGTTGGTCCCAATCGATGAGCTTGAGCTATTGGAGATCGAGGTTGATAGTGAAGATGGCAGTATTATGGAAAATGTTAGTGATGACTAAGTCCTCATAGGAGTCATAGATGATATGTTTTTGAATTTTTTGAACATCAAAGAGGACATCCCCAACAATCTCAAAGGGATCACAAGGATTGGTAGGTTGCTCACCCATGGTACATATCCTAGTCCCCATGTTGTTGGATGTATTGTGACTTGGATATGTTTAATAATTCCTTGTTTGTGCAGCCCAAGGCCCTTACAGGTTGATATCTCATATGTTTGCACATTTTCAGGGATATGGGATATTCATTATTTTGGTAGCATGATGCAAACTCTTATGTGGGTTGAAACCAAGAACTATCAAAACGCTCCATCTACTCATCTACTAGGAGACTGACTTGTATAAAAGTTGTGAAACAATACTAGACTTTATTGTGCTCTGTCATTTATTTTTTGTTGAGTTGACTATAGGATCGTGGAGATAAAGGGATCATGCCTACGTAAAAATCTTGTTATATTTCATACTCCCCACAACCTATGTTGACATTGACTTTGGATTTAGGGGGTGGATGAGTGGATGATGATGGGAGGTCACTCGAATCAATGTAAGATGATAATTGTTTAAAAGTGACAAGTTCAGTGTAGGGACAAAGATGGGATTTTTGATATTGGGCTTCTAATATCTTGCGATATTGGAAGGGGTGGGGATCAACGAGGATGGTGATTTTAGTACATTTATGAAAGAACTGAGGCATTGGTGGATGTGGAAGGGACGATCTACATGGTGTGGATCCAGGGGCATCCTAGGAGAATGTTATATGGGAGGTCAAGATCAACAATGTAACATAGGGTTGGTTGTATGACTGACCTGACCTCTATTGGTAATGTTATGGTCCCTTCATAGTCTCTCTCTACATTGTCATAGGCCTTGATTGTTATAGTTTGTGGGTTGAAGGTCTCTTTTGTGTATCCAAGAAGATGGAACAATTTCAAGGTACAAAGATTTAACTTGACACCATTATTTATAAGCACTCTTTTAACCTTATGTGTTAAAATGATAGCTTCTATATGCAAAGGGTGGTTATGGGATGGGTCCAAAGATGGCATATATTACTCACTAAGAGTGAGGCAATGAGGTGATGACAGTGATCAATAAGCACTTGGAAGTGGAAGGGGTTGATTTTGAGGGACCCTTGGCTCTTGTAGGACCCTGTCTAATACTTCATTATGAACATTAGATGTTTTGAGAAGATCAAGATTCATATGTTTGATGGAGTCTTCTCAAGTTGTTCGATAAATTCGTACTGGTCATTAAGAGTAGGCGGTAGAGTCCCTAGAATGGTAAACCTACCATGTCATGTGGTTATGACTCAATTGGATGTTTTAATTTTGATGGTATTGATTTGAGTATTAATGTGCTCAATGTTGCTAACAATGGAATCATACTTGTGAGGGGTCTTATGATAATGGATATTATGTGTGCAGTTATCATGACTTTGGCTTGACTTGGATGAGGAGTGCAATCAATTGTGTTTTAGGAAGGGTTCTTGGTAGATTCCCAATTGGGTGTTTGGCGAAGATAATAGTTGCCCTTCTACTTCAATGTCCATGGGCTCTTCTAGTGGGGTGTATTGAAATTTCTTGACTTATTGCTTAGGTTACCCCTTGGGTATGGTAACACTAGCATGGTTTTGCATGACCTGTATGTTTTTAGAGTTTGTGACTCTGTCACCAATCACATTCTTATTTTTTTTGAAAAATTTAGGCTTTTCATTGGTGGTTTGGTCTTTTGAGAAAATTTTACAAGCCCTTTGTTGATTAGAGCTCTTTCAATTTGCACCCCTTTTTCAATGATTTTGTCAAAAAAGGTGATGCAATGAACTTGTAGATGAAAATCCATTTCAGGGTTTGAGATTGGTGATGAAAATGTGGACTAGTTGTTTTCCCAGTATAGGCCATGAGAACCTACTTGCAAGGCTCTACTATTGTTGTGAAAAGGAAGAGGAACTCTCCCCATTTATTTTCTTGATGTTACATAAGTCCATTACGGTCAATTTGTGTTTAATGTTGTAGAAAAAGTGTTTCACAAATTCTTTGCTAGGATGAAAAATAGGAAAATTGTACCCTTTGGTAGGTGGAGGAACCACTCAAGGGTTTTGGCCACCTAGGCTCCTAAGGAAGAGGCAAAGTAATAAGTCATCATCATAGGCCACTTCTTGGCATGCCATATATAAAATTACTTAACATGCTCACATGGGTCTCCCTTTCCCTTATATTTGTCAAATTTAGGGATTTCAAAGTGAAGAGGGAAAGGCTTTTGTGAGAGTGATTTATCAAGAGGGTAAATGCACAAGTCCTCAAATTTATATCCCTTTTGTTGACTAGAGGACTTGACTTGTAGGCCCTTAATGACATCTTTCATTTCCAGCCATTCTTGGTCAAATGGGGTGCCAATATTTTCGAAGGGGGGATTGGTATGGTTAGATTGATAGTTTTGGTGAGAGTAACCTTTGCCATGATAGTTGCATGGGGTATGGCCTATGTTGTTTGTGGTTTCATTGGTTTTTCTTCTACCAAGGTTGTTGGTGTTTAGGATGCCATTATAGTCATGGGCATGATCATTAGGCCTATCATGCTCACGACAGGGGAAATGGGGAGGGGAACTTTGGCCTATGATGGTAGAAATGTCAAAATTTTCAAGAAGCCTAGCCCCTGATTCTATGAGATGTCTAATGAATTTGTCCTTATTTTGAAGGAGGAATTGATGAACATGGCTCATCCTAGTTCGGACTTAAAAAAGTCATCTTGATCATATGTGTATTTGTTGTGGCTATCTACTCTTTCATTGCCATCATTATGAGTAGCTTGGTTGTGAGAGGTGCTTCCTATATGGACTCTGTGTGAGAATGGATTTTCTTTTTTGAAGTCCATATTGGTGTCAATTTTAGATCGGCTCCTAGTGACAACTAGTGACATACAAAGGATTTGATTTGGTTTGACTTACAAAGACAATGTTTTGTATCAGTTGATCTTGTTTGGTATTGTTGGTATTTTTATTTTATTTTTATTTTTTAGGGTTTTTTTGGTATTTTAAGGCTTTTGATTTTTTATTTTTTAGGGTTTTTTTAATTTTTTTTTGGTTGTTTAGGATGTTTTTAGCTTTTTTGGTTTTTTTAGTTTTTGGGGTTAAACATGAGTTTGCATAAAGGGAGAAGATAAAGCACACATAACAACAACCTAAATTATTCAAGTGGGTGTGTACACACTTATGAACCCAACATTGATGCCTTGTCTAGGTGTAGAAAGTAGGGCCCATGAGGCCCTAACCGCTTTTGATCCTCAAGATCACACTAAGGTTTGAGAGGAGAGCATACGTGACCTACAATCTCATTTGTAGGGGCACGTGGTGAGTAACTTCCCAGCGCTAACAACTTACTAGTGCATCACAAGAATGTATATCCAAAAGGTCCTATCTAGGATATGCAAGGATTTCTAGGGGGTGTCCTCTTTATACCCAAAGGCACGTGAAGCCTAAGTCCATGAAATGACGGGTATGTCTAATGGTAACCCACTCTCCACCTTCACTTTGCAAGGTATAAAGTTCCTTGCAAGCTTGGCAAAAAATAACAAATGTCTCTCAATGAGAGAGTTTTTCAATTCTCTCCCAAATTTTTATACCCCATCGAAACATGAGGATTTAGGTTTCCCCCCTTAGTGATGAAATCCAAAGGTAGGCCTGCTAAAATGAAAAATGAAAAGTGACACTTGTTTTGTATCTCCAAGATCGTCCTAAGGCATGAGGAGAGAGCATACACAAGTGTCTCTTGGGTGATGCAAGTGGGGAATGGTGTTTTTGATCCTCAAGTTTTCCATGCAGTGTGAGAGGAGAGTATACACACCCTTAGCCATGAACACAAAAAATATCTAAACTAATGAAGACACACCAAACAAAGGTTAATTGCCCCTTATTAAACGAAATCTGTAAAAGTGGTTTGAAAAGATAAGTCTTGGACTAATGGACCTGTAACCACAAAGTGTTAGTAGTTTTAAAAAATGAGTCTTTGACGTACGAGAATTGCTGAAATCAAAGTGTTAGTGGTACCAATTACAAGAGAAAGATGCAAAATTGTGATTCAAATTGATATAACTACTGTTTATGATGAGATGGGGAGCAGTTGTCTGGCCCATGATGAAGAGAGCGAAAGCAACTCTCCATCACCTATAAAAATGCAAAAAAATGCTACCCCAAATGAAAGTTATGCTAGTTTAAATGGAAGAGACTATTTAAAAAAATAACAATTTAAAATTAAAATTAAACTATACTAAAAAAAGTTAACTATTAGAAATTAAAAAAAAAATTAAACTAGTAATCTAAAAGAAAACTAAAATATTTATATTAACAAAATTAAATTATAGTGAAAAGGCCTAAAATTAAACTACTAATTTTTATTATTTATTTTAAAAAAACTACTTTCATTAAAAAAAAAAAAAACTATAATAAAAGGTTAACTATTAAAAATAAAAATTAAGCTGCTAATTTATTTAAAAAACTATTGTTATTAAAAGAAATTAAATTAGTGTTTTGGATGGGGATCGGGTGGTGCAGAGGTAGTGGCAGAATGGTCGCAGAGGTTAGGTTGAGGGTCGAAGTGGGTAAGTTAGGTTAATTTATTTTTTGTTTAAAATTTTTAACATTAAAAAATTGTAGGGATGAGGGGAATATGTGGGCTTTTGAGCCCGTGCCAAAACTTTTTTTTTTTTAACTTTTAAAATTCTTAAAATTTGAACTATGAAAAATAAAAACTCTATAGAATTAAAAACTAAACTATTAAAATATTATATTTAAAAACTAAACTATTAAAATTTAAAAACTAAAATATTAATATTTAAAAACTAAATTATTAAATTTTATGTGGCATGTCAAAATGAAGGATTGTAAAATAACTTGTGCCAGTGTAAAGTGCAACTCCTACTTTAGATTAGAGCATGAATGAAAGGTAAAACAAAACAATGCAACTTAAAAGGACATTATACCTTCCATGATCTCTTGATAAATCCAAAGTGGTAGATTGGTGTTATGACAAAATGTTGAGTTGCTCAAGTGGACTCAATGTGACAACATACCCTTGTAGATTTTTCTTGTATGTAAATGCTTAGGGAGGTGCTGAATTTGTAGAGTTGAGTTGAGAGGGAAGGACTAGAGAGCTAGGATTTGTTTGCAATGGAGGGCTAGGATTTGATGAGAGTATTTTTTAAACATAGGAGGGAGGTGGCAATAAATGTTGCTAGTTGGTAAATAGAGAGTTGAGATTGATTTGATTAGGTGAATAGCTAGGATTAAATGTTGATTTTAGTTTAGATTGAAGGTAGTTGGGGATTGATTGGCTAGGATTGAGCAGATTAGATTGGTGGCTAGGATTAAAGATTAAATTTATTTTAGATTGATGAAGTGGTGTTTAAAATTGTTATTTGTGATTCAGTAGTTGGAAATGAAGGCTTAGGATTTAATTAGTTAAATGAATGGTCAAGATGCCAAGTTAATTTGCATTGAGGGAATTTTTAATTGAGGGAAATGATGATGTGGATTAAGATGGGAGATACGACATTAGCTTAATCAATTAAATAAATTGATTTATATAATTAACTAAAATTAAGATAGACTAATTGAATAAAATCTATTTAATTAGTTGATGGGAAAGGGATAACCTAAGTAATTAGAGTTGAAAAAATAGAGATTGGTTAAAATGCAAGTGTGCATTTTAGGTGTCTACAATCCATAAATCCCCTCTTTCAATTCATCAAATTGAATTTAATTATTCTCTTCAAAAACATAAGATTCTTCATAGGTTTTGATAAGTTGAATGGAAGATAGAGTTTTTCATGTATATGAACATCTCTACTTAATATAACATCCCTTTTTGAAGAGTAATAGAGTTTTTAAGCCTTATATATATATATATATATATATATATATATATATATATATATATATATATATATATATATATATATATATATATATATATATATATATATATATATATATATATCTTGGTAAGGGACCAGGGACCCATAAAAAACTAGGGCATTCAACTGTCTGAAAATGTCTTATATAGTGCCAGAAAATAAGTTGTCTAGAGAGGAGGCAAAAAAACTCGCATCTAACAGAGCTAGCTAAAATCCTAAACCCCATCCTGACCTGATCCACTATGTCCGCTTCATCGTCGTAGCTGCACCTATACTCAACTTTCTCCTCCTCCGCTATCTGCACATTCATCTTCTCTGTCATCTTCTCCACTGTCTTCCTAAGCTAGATTTGCCCATTGAGAATGTCATGCAAATGGTCCAGTAGAAACTTCAAGTTCAGCTCAGTCTCCTTCGAAAACTTTGAAATATCCTCGTGCACCAAAACTGATGAGGCCGCAACAAAAGTCATCATAGCAATGGTGAGGGACTGGGTGGACCCAAAAATATTCCACATCCCACGTGACATACTTGGATGAAGGAGAAATGTTGACATAGCCTCCCGCAAGTTTCCGCCATCCTCCCCTTCTACAACCTTTGTCATTTCAATAATCCTCCCAACCCAACGCCTTAACGGATGCTTGATCTTTGCACCTAAAATTGCAGCCGTATCTGCCAACACCGCCTTACCAGACACCTTTGCCTTCCTTTTCGTAGGGTAGTTCTGCTTCCTCATCTCCCCCCTCCACTGTCCTGTTGCTAATTTTCCTCTACACTTGTCTTCGGCGAGGCACCAGAGCTGCGTCCTTTGCTTTTTCCATCTTCTCCCCACACCCCGCCCCACCACAAGAGGAAGACATCTTGTAGAGAATTAGAGCCTAGCTAAGAAGACTATCTTCACTGCAGCGGGTATCACTCCCACTGCAACCTTATTTATCCCCAGAAGGCACGAGAAGAACCAGACATCTCACACACTTGACAAAGAAAATCTTGTAGCACAATCTTATTAAGAGTGTTTGCCTCTGTCGAACACACCTATTAATGATTTGCAGGCCTTGGGGAAGTGATCATCCATCTCCAACTTTCCAAATTCATCATGTCCTCGCCACCCTATCCTCTGCCGTACAAGTCATTCGACCACTCGGGAAAAAAATTGGATATCAATTCCCCTGTCTGGCGTCTCTGCCTAAGATCTTCCAAGCCCCCTGTCACTCCTCATGTGTCCCCTCCTAGTTGTCTAGTGTGCTAGCCCATTATCAGGTGAATGTTCCTTAATGTCATCTTGGATTAATTTAAGAAGCTCGGTAGGGTAAGAGACCTTGAGCTCCCCTTCGCCATCCCGACTGCTATTTGCTGCATCTATTCCCTGGTTGGCAGCCCAATCCACATGCATATTCCCCTTCCTCTTAATATGTGACTTTTTATGGCTAATGAAACCTTTCAGTAGCTCCCTGATATCAATCATCACTTGCTCCAATCTCCAGTTCCTTGCACCTTCTTTGTCAAGAAGGTCGATTATCACCTTTGAATCGCCTTCAACCCATATATTGGTCCATCCTTTAAGGCAATTCTAAGCCCTTCTCAGAGTGCACTAGCTTCATCTATATTATTGGAGTCCTCACCCAAGAACACTAAAAAGTATCCCAACGGCTGCCCCATCTTGTCTCTAAACATCCTCCACCGTCCGCCCTTCCAATATTTCCTTGAGCCACCCCATCAAAATTAAGTTTTATCCATCTGTCGTCCGGGGGGTTCCATCTGACCACCTACCTTCCTAGTTTGCTTTGGCTTATATCTTCCTTGGAGCCCACCCACCTAAACCTCGGCCACTCATTTGCCCATTCCATTTCCTCCTCTTTGACCTTCCAGTCTTTACCTTTCCAAATGTCTCCTAATTCTCCCAAAAGGCTTTCTATCTGATCCCAAACAAGATCGACATTCTTTTCCTTATCTCCAAAGACCCTTCTATTTCGTTCCAACCACACATTCCAAATCAAAAGGGCTGGGAAAATATTCCATAACATCCCTAGGCCTTTAATTTTTGTCTTGAGTTGTCAACCTTCTACTAACATTTTCACATCCTTTGGGGTGACCCATCTCAGCCTCCACCTGCCCATAAACCTTCCCCACAGCTCTTGTGCAAAATTGCACCAGAGGAACAGATGGTTGCCATCCTCACCTACTTCCCTGCATAATGGACACCAAGAAGGTCCTAATTTTCCAAACTTCGTAAGTCTGTCCTAAGAGCTTTGTTTTTCCAAGCTATCCAAAGAAAGGCCTTTACCTTTGGCAACCCTTGTTTGCACCAAATTCAGTCAAATGTCACATGATCGACTTTGGTTCCTTTGCAAAATATTTGTTATAGACTTCCCTGATTGTCGCCTTACCTTCCCCATTGAACTACCACCTACGCTTATCCTCCTCCCGGAAAGGAATTTTGCTAATGAGCGAGAGAATGCCTCTCCAAATTTTCTGTGAATCCCCTTCCAGCCTTTCTAGGACTCTTTAGACCCATCTTCCATCCATAGACTCCTTATAGTCTCTCACTAAAAGCCCCATCTAAGGCTCAACCAGTGCAACCACTCTGGCGAACTCAGGGTTCAAGATCAGGGGCTTTCCTTCCACCCATGAATCCCTCCAAATCTGACCTTAGATCCCTCTCCTACCTGCCAGACTAAGTCAGGCCTGAGGATATTAGAGCTAGTTCTTATAAAATTCCAATTATTCGAACCACACGGTAAGATAGCTCCTTCAAAAAGGTTTTCCACTTGATTCTGTAGATACTTTGCTTGAATCACTCTACTCCATAACCTTCCCCTTTCCTCATAAACTCTCCAACCCAGCTTCACTCCTAATGCTCTATTCATATCCTTGAGGCTTCAAAAACCCAGGCCTCCTGCCCTCTTTGGTCTGCAAGCTTCTTCAAATTTTACCAAACTATATTTGAATTTTTCTTTAGAGCCCCTCCATAGAAAATTTCTCTACGTTTTCTCCAAAATTTTGGCAATCTTGCTCAAAATTTTAAACACTGACATAGTATAAATAGGAACTGTCATTAGAGAGGCCTTGATCAAGGTAATCCTGCCAACTAGAGTCAACCATTTACCTTTCCAAGAGGCAAGTTTTCCTTGTACCTTGTCCACCACCTTCCTCCATTCTTCCTCCGATGCCCTGCTATTGACCAGAGGCAATCCTAAGTAGTTACTTGGGAGAAGCCTCACTTCAAACCCTAAAATTCTTTGAACTTCTAAAGCATATGGATAGTTCTCCTTAAGAAAGTAAATGCAAGATTTGTTTTGATTGACCTTCTGACCAACCACCTTCTCATAGTCTGAGAGTATCCCCTTCAACCTTGTAGCTTCAGGAACCGAGACCTCACCAAAGAGTAAGTTGTCATCCACGAATTGTAAGTGGGTGAGGTTGGGACTTCCACTTGAAACCTGTAATCCCTTAATCAAGTTTTCCTCCTTTGCCTTCCTCAAGGAATAACTCAAAGCTTTTGCCATGTTAATTGAGGCTGGGTCCCCCTGTCTCAATCCACTCTTTGCCTGGAAAAAATTAGTCGCTCTACCATTGATCAATACTGCGTACTGGACTGAGGAAATGCAACTGAGAACCCAACTACACCAGGCCTCCCCAAACCCTAACTACTTCATAACTTTTATTAGGAAGGACCAAGACACTCTATCATATGCTTTATTCATATCCAATTTAATGACCATACCTTCCTTCTTTTTGTTCTTTATGGAATGAACCATTTCGTGGGCCAGAACCACTCCATCTATGAACCGCCTACCTTTCAAGAAGCCACTTTGTTCCTCGGTGATGAAGCTCTCCAAACATAGTTTGAGCCTAGATGCCATAGCCTTGGTTGCAATTTTGTAAATTGAGTTGCAAAGAGAGATGGGCCTATACTCATCGAAGTATTTGGAACTCTTTACCTTCGGTATGAGGGCAATGTACATCAAATTCCAGGCGTTCAACATCAATTTCTTTCTCCTGCATTCTTCCACAACTTGCCAGACATCTTCTTCCACGAGATCCCAAAACTTATGAAAGAAGCTAGCTTGAAAACCGTCAGGCCCAGGCGCCTTCATAGCTCCCAAGGAGAAAGTAGCCACTTTGACTTCCTCCTTAGAGAACGACGCTATCATCTTTTCATTCATTTCCTTACTTACCAGAGTGGGGATATTCACCATACATCTATTTTGAGCTTCTAAATCCACATCATCCAAATCGCCTAACAATCTCTGAAAGAAGCTCCTCCCCTCTTCCCTAATTTCTTCTATGTCTTCAATGAGTGAGCCCCTTAGCACCTCAATTCTCAGGATCTTATTATGGTTCCTTCTGACAATAGTGGACAGGTGAAAGAACTTTGTGTTGTTATCTCCTTCCTTCAGCCGCTTGACCCTAGATTTTTGAAGCCAAAACAATTCCTCCATTCTTAACAACTTATTCAGCTCCTCCAACTTATCTTTCTCCTTTTCCTTGGCACTGTTAGAGAAACCGGATCTTACCAGCTCTTGTTAAGCATCGGTCGATTCCTCTTCCACCTTGTTTTTGGCTGCAAACAAATTACCCTTCACGTTTTTATTCCAAATCTTGACCCATGCCTTAACCTCCTGAAGTTTTTAAAAAATGATGAATCTCTTGTTCCCTTTAATCTCCTTTTGCCACCATCCCTCCAGAGATTCATAAAAGCTTGGGTGCTTATACCAGAACGCTTCCATCTTGAAAGGAATACCCCTCGGTTTAAAGCCCATCATCCTGACTAGCCTTATTGGCCAATGATTAGAGCCTCTAAAATCACACATCTCTGAGAAAAAGCTGCCAGATTTCAAGAGCCAATTTGAGTTAATTAAGAATCTATCTAGCCTACATAAAATGTTGTCATTCCCATGTCTTCGATTAGACCAAGTGAACCAGACTTCCTTAGGCTGAATATCAACCAAAGAAAGTTCTTCACAAAACTTTCTAAAGCCGATTGATCCCATAATTCTACCTCCTTTTTTGTCCTCTGGGGATAAAATGGCGTTGAAGTCGCCACCTACAATCCAATTCTCATCTGAATGAGAAACCCTAAAATCCACCAAACTGTTCCAGTACATGATTCTATCTCCCTCAAGGTTAGGCCCCTGAACATTAGTAATCAAAAATCTTTCTGCAGCCTACAAATGTCTTAATTCCACCGTGATATGATTGGCCTCTCCTAGGACTTCTGATCCAAAGAACTTTAAGTTGTTCCATGCAATCACTAGACCCCTAGCTGTACCATTCGCTCCAATCGCACATCCTTCCGTTGATCTCCAAATTTGCTTTAGTAACTCAATCATTTCAGCCTTCCCTACCTTGGTTTCTTGAAATAAGCACACATCTGGTGATTCTTTTTCAATCAGTCGTTTAACTAAATGGTGCTTGTCCAAGCCATTCAGGCCTTGGACATTCCAGCTCACAACTTTCATTTCTTCTGGGTGGGCAGGGAGTGCTCGCCCCCTTTCTTCACAAACTTATTTAATGTATCTTGAGTTCCTTTCCTGATCTCCACTAGAGCCGCGTTTTTAGCCTTGCTAGCTTCCGTCTTCCTGCCTCGTACGGAGGGACCTCCTGTGTCAATGAGTATATTTTGTTTGCCTCTTTTCCTACTTCTTGTTTTTATTTTCCAGCCATTTTCTTTGTCTTCTGAATCCACTTCATCCTCTGAGACCTCCTCTTTGATGCTCTATGAGTTTAACTTGCTTTCTACTTCCAAATTAGGTTCTGATCCTCGAGTATTACTAGAATCCAGAAGTATCCTGCGCTTGATGGGATTGTCCTCCTCCTGAGGCTTAGACGAAGGCCGCGGACTATCACTATCTAAGATTTTCTCCACCAGATCCCCCTGAACCACCAGGGCTTAGTCCTGACTAGAGGGTGATTTCAGGAGCTCCTTCGGCTCAACCTCGCTATTGCCTTCTTTAGAACCTTTCTCTTTAGATTTTTTGCAAGATCTTGCTATATGTCCAATCTTCCAGCACTTGAAGTACCTAATCGGGAGGCATTCATAGTCCAACTCTTGATGCCACAACCCAATAGCCGAGGACAATTTGATGGAGTGTTTAAGAGGCCAGATTAAATCTAGATAAATGCATATTCTTGCATAAGACGCCAATTTTCCCTACTTTGAAGCTTTTGAGCATGAAATGAAGGACCCCAAGGAATTGCCAATGAGCCTAAAAATCTCCTCTGTCCAAAGCTCCTAAGGCATCTTATACAATCTGATCCAAACAGGGGCTTTCTGAATCAATTCTTTGTGGAGGTCGAAATTAGGAGTCCAAGCCCTAATGTATAACCCCGAGTTTCCCATAAACCACGGCCCCCCTTTCAATATGTTATCCCTTTCAAACTCCGATTGAAACTCGATCTACATAAACCCTAGGGCCAGAAAACATACCTCTGCTTTCACCCCTAGCCACTTTCGCTCGATCCATTCCTTGATTTTCTTCATAGGAGGCCAGATTTCGATGAACTTTGCTATTACCGCATTCCTTTTTAGTTTTTCCACCTTGTAATTCAGCAACTCGTCTGGGACACATACCACCGGGACTTCTTCCAAAATTTGGAGATTAACATTTCCAACCGCTATTCAGGTCTTACTTTGATCCAAATGGCTTGAAACTGCCTCCCGCAACAAGACATTGAGCTCCTCATCTTCTTTGCCTTTGTGCTCTTCGCTTAATTTCTCCTTAGCCTGATCTGCCTTTTTCGCCTCCATTCGCTATCCATATATAAGCAATGAGTGTCTTTATAAAACTATTCAAAAATGAGTTTTTAAGCCTTTTGAAGGTTTCTTTTTCTCCTACATTTCTAAGGGTGTTGATAAGTTTAATGCCTTTAAAAGCACCCTATTAAGAATGTGAATGGTTGTATTCATTGCTTCAACCTATATAAAAATTGGTACATTGACAAAATGCATCATGGATCTAACCATTTTCATGATGGTTCTATTTTTCCTTTCTGCGACACCATTTTGTTGTGAGGAATAAGGAGTGGTAGGTTCCCTCGAAATCTCACAAGAGATACAAAAGTCCTAGAGCTCTCTATTTATGTGCTATGTTTTATTATCTATTCTTAGAATTTTCACTTTAAGATTATAATGATTTTCAACCAGGGCTTTAAATTCCTTGGATTTAGAGAGAACTTCATTTTTTGTTTGTAAGATAGTATGCTCATGTCAAACTTGGTATAATCATCAATAAAGGTTAGGGCCTATTAAGAGATTATACTTGTAAAGATCCCATGAACCAGTTGAATTTTTGGTTAGAAATTCAACCTTTAACTTAATTTCCAAATGTTATAATTGATCTTATTTAGCATATCTGGTTTGTCAATAGTGAAACTCTTGTGGAAATTCATTATGAATTCAACCAAAATTTAGATTACCAAAAAATTGAATTGAAATAATTTTTTAAGCTAAGTGAAACACAAGTTGAATTTTTACATATTGGAAAAATAATAATTTGTAAAAAATCATTTTTCAATTTTCATTGCATATGTAAATCAATATGGCCAATAAAAATTTCTTTACATTAAAAAAAAAAAAAATACTTTTAAAATATATATAATTGTTTTTTTTATTATACACACCCACACAAGGTTTTTAGACTCTAAAATCCCATTTATTATAGTTAGTCAAGCTAAAGAATTAACCTTTTGCAAGGATTATCATAGTCGAACAAAAACAGAGAAGGTTGATCGTTAAAATATAATGGGCGATTGTTATAATATCAATGTCTGTGTTGTAATATCAATGCTGGTCAACAATGTTAAGATCAATGGTGGCCAATAGTTGTATATTTATAGCTCGCACGGGTAGCGTAGTTGGCTTGAGTCTTGGGTTTGCTCCCCAGGGTCTTGGGTTTGACTCCGAGGTCCAGACTTAACCGATGCATGTGGCTTGCGAGCGGTTGCGTGCAGCCCCAAGGGATTAGTCTTGCTCCAGCTCGCCCCCTCCCGTCCCCAACTTGGCAGCTTGTAAGACCAAGGTAAGGAGGGTTGGGTCGCTGGGCTGGGTCATAGGGATACCCCTAAGTTAACAAAAAAAAATAGTTGTATATTTATATTTTTTTGACTGAGGGTTGACAAACATTAAAACCATTTACATATATTTTTAAGTAATTTTTATTGGGTATTTTTTATAATTTTTTATATTTTATAGAGTTTAATTTAGGACAGAGGAAACAGTATTTTTGAGTTGAGCATTTCTAATACTTAAAAAAAAAGTGTAGAAAAAATATTTTCTTCCTTCCATTTTTTACAATAAATTATAATAGAGGGAGAAATTAATTTTGTATAAAACTTTGACTAGAGACTTTATGTTTTTTTTTCTTTCTTTCTTGTGTAACTTTCATGTAATTCTTTTCTTTGTCCCTATAGGCAAGATTGTTAGAATTACAATATTATTAGGTTTAGTCGTGTTAATCATTAATTACAATACAAAGAAATAAAATTTGCAAAAATTTGATGGAGAACATTACACATTACACATTACACATTACACATAAATTATGTGGGGAAAACCTTGCCATCAAAACCCCCAAAAAAACATCAATCTATTTTATTTAAAAAACTTAATATTCGAGAAAACCTGAATACACAACCTTAATACCTCATGCACATTTAATTGTCAAATTCACATATATCAAAATTATGTTATCCCTCTCATGAGAATCCTTAAAATATAGGATGAAACCATCCAATGCTCTTTAGATGGTTTTTTTTAATACACATGGGACTATTCAGGTCGACCTTAAATTGGTGGAGGTTACAAGAGGGACCTCCACACTATCACACCCACTTTATACAACATATTCAACTTTAATCCACTTAGAAGACTTATTCCACAATGAAAGTTCAAGAGTCATCACTTGGAATTCTACTTAAATGTAGAGGAATTCAAACTTGGATCTTGATCTTAAGAACCTATAGCTTTACTATATAAACACAACCCCTTTGACCTTTTTTAATTAATAAAATAATTTTATATCAAACTATTAATTAATAAAACCCCTAATATATTGATGAAAGTAGATTGTCATTGATGTCAAAAAGGTGTTGAGTTGATGATGATGTAGATATGACAGGATGTGTTTAACATATGCTCTTGATGTGTGTTCATATTCAAGCAAGGAGTTCACAAAATCCTAGTCCTCAGTTGATTTTGATTTGTCATGACAAAGATTCTTCATGATGACAACATGACATAGTTGCAATAATAATGTTCTGTATGATGCATTGCATATGTGTTATGATGCAAGGTTTGACATTGTTTATATGATGAGTATGTGTTGATGCATTGCATATGTGTTATGATGCAAGGTTTGACATTGTTTACATGATGAGTATGTGTTGATTCTTAGTGTTGAATCATTTTGCTTACATGTGATGGAGTGTTGTTTGTGAAATTAGATATAGGATCATGTCTTCATTATGTCATCTTCTTTGTGTCAGAGTGTGACTTAAGTGAAGGTAATATTGAAACAAGGTGCAGGTTGGAATTTGATTGGTATGTTAAGTTACTTCAAGATGATTGTTTATAATAGATCAGTATCATTAAGGTTTGACAGAGTTAAGTTTTGTCTCTGTAATTTATACAGAGTTCCTCTTATTCTGTTTAATGAGCATCACATAATGTTTTAGGATTTTTTTTATAAAATGTTTAAAACAATAAAAATCCTAAATAACTCTCATAAGCCTACACAAGGAGCCTTCAATGGACGTCATGCCTTTTTTTCTAATTTGCTTTTGACCTGCTATTGAAGGTTGTTTCACTTATGATAACCTGTTGAAGGGGTCTAAACACATGCTCTTGACCGGCCCTCTTCCTCTCATACCTTATGAAGCACCAAAAGTTTTTGAAGTTTTAATTGTTTTTTGAAAAGCATCAAAATGCTTTATTAGAACTTTATTCAAAAAGCATCGAATTATTTGGAGAGCCCAATTACTAAGCCTTTTATGGCTTTATTTTATTTTTAAAACTTTGTTTTAAACCACTAAGTGGTCGGCCCCCAATTTATGTCATTTTATGACATTAAATAAAGTATGAGATTTTTGCAAAGTTATAAAAGGTGGGACGAATTTGGTAAGAAAATATAAAAGATATTTTTAAAGACTATTTTTAGTCTTTTTAAAAATAAAAGGAGATTTTCTTAAGGATTTTTAAATGGAGATAATTTTGGTTTAAGGCAGATTTTTTGGAAAGTTTCTATAAAGTGAAATATTTTTTTTTAAGGGAAAGTTTTTTTGATAATCTTTTTGTGAAGAAGAGGATGAGGGCTACGGGCACAAAATATGAAGAAATTTTTTTTTTGAAGAAAATGATTTATTTTCTTTTAGGGAAAGATGGATTGAAATTCATTGATGGAGGAATATGAAAGATTTTTCATTGCATGTAAATTTTTTATGCAGATGAACCAAAATATCATTGAGTTTTTTTTATGATCTATTTTTTTGTGAAGATGGTTTGTGCAGAGAAGAGATGTGTTTTGTATATGAAGGGATTGGAAATTGGAGGTGAAGACTCATTTTTGCAGATTGAAGTTGAAGGGGTTGACAGGGTTGAGAGAGAATTTTGATTGAAGACACAAAATATTGAAGAGATTTTTGAAGATGATAAATGCAAAATGATCCACTTTATAAAGAGATTTTATTTTGTAGGAGGAAAAAGAAAATCATTGAAAAAGAGAAATTTGGAGGACAGAGAATTTGAAGAGACCATTTTTGCAAATGCAAGAATATCAAGGATTGAAATAATTGTGGAGAGAAGACAAAATATGAAAAGTCATCGTGTATATAATGGTTTTGCAGGAACATTAAAGTCATTTTTTAGTGGATCAGGGCCCTCTGAATTCTTGGTTTTAATTTGAGTATGTATTAGGGGTTGGTGCTCCTTGAAGTTAGTGCTTCTAAACATTGTTGCCAGTGAGGCATAGTATGCCAGTGAGGCTTATAGGTCAGTGAGACCTCTCAATTGTCAGTTGTAAGAAGTTTTGAAAGTTAAGTCAGCCACTCGGTAAAAAGCTTGTGTCATGCTTATCATTGATTTCATCTGTGTGTGTGCATTTTAATTATTTATCATGAGTTTTTGTTTACATTCTTTATTATAAGTCTTGTGCATATAAACTCAACAAATTATTAATGTCCTCAATTTGTCTTCGAAAGATAAAGTTTTCAAAAAGTCAAAATTTATAAACACTACCCCCCTCCGGACTCCAACATATTTTAGGGGAGATATGACGTGATGTCGAGTTTGGAGCTACGCAAGAACTCTGACAAGGACACCCAGGCTAAGGCGCGTGGGGAGGCCTCTATTGATCTATAGAAGGGTTTTCTTTTGGCATCAAAATCCCAGGCCCATGAAGATATGCCTCTTGTTCCCACAATTGAGTGCTCGGTTGGTCTTCGTGTTTTCATGGAATGCAAAAACATTTCTAATCCATTCCACGACCATGGCGACTTCTACTTGCAGCAGATTTTAAAAGGAAACCTTGATATCTCTCCTTCACCGATCGACCGAAGTATGTTGTGCCTTCATTTCCTGATCCTTTGAATAATTTGTCAAAATCTGATCCCATCATTCCTCCTCGGATTGCAAGAAACCTAGCTTTCTTTAACCCTTGGTTTGGCTAGCGGACGGACCTCTTGAATTCCATATTCCTGAAGGCAGTGTTGATGGGATTTCAGATAGCTTGGACACCAGGTCCATCACTTGCAAATGTTTGTGGAACCGTCCTCACTTCGAGGATATTACTTCTTGGACCAAAAGTACATGGAGTAATTTGGCAACACTCTTTTTTTGTTTTGTTTTTTATTGAAAGACTCCTTTCTTCTGTAGGTTTCTTCTATAGACATTTGAAGTATTGGCTGATTGGGGGTCAGCTTTTTCTCTTTGAAGGATTGTGATCCCTTAATTATTGTAAAGGTGTGGCCCTTTTATGGATCCACCATTTAAGGTATGTGATATTTTAATGAGAGATATTAGTCCGGAGGCATTTATATTGAAAATGTTATTGAGAATAGATAGGGAGACTATATCTCACCAGGGCTTTTAGATAGATATATTTAAGATATCTATGCGAATTTATTAGGGTTTTATCATATAAATAAAAAGAGCAAAATATATTCAACAATCCCAAAAGTTATATTTTATAGATTTTACTATAAAGGTATCAATTTTATTTTTTACATAAAAAAATTAATTTATTTCTTTTTCCCTCATGTTTTATAAAAATAGAATGTTGTAAAGTAATATTTTATAACATTATATTTTATTAGGTTTTGTTTTATTTCCTACACAATTAATATGTTATTTTATTTAGGCTAGAATAATTTATTTTATAACTATATTTTATTAGGTTTCCTTACACAATAAATACTTTGGGTTAGTTGTTTATATATATTTTTAAAATAATAAGGTCTTAATCTAAAAGGATTATTAATAAAATACGAAAAAATCAAAACCTTAACTAAATTAAATTAGATATTATACAATACAAAATTTTGATAAATAACTCTTTTTATAGTAACTAAAGTTTATAGAAAACAAAATGAAACCCTAATAAAATAATATATTTCTTTTATTTTTTCATGTTGATTTTAGTTTTATTTTTATTTGTTTTATTTTTTTTTCATGTTGATTTTAATTTTAATTTTTTAATGTTGCAAAAATTTTTTTTAATGAAATTGATTTTTTTAATATAATGATTTATGCATACACAATTAACACCATTATTCTAGCAAATTATTTTTATTTTGTGCTTCTGGGTTCTTGATTTTTATTTTGTGATTTTTATTTTGTGCTTCTGTAATTAGTGATTTTATTTTTGGTTTTTTAGTATTGGAGACTTTCAAACATTTATGTTTTATATATGTTTTAATTATTAATGTTGCATTTGTAGGCTATATTTTTTTGTAATGTTTATGATTATTTATTCTAATGTCCGCTATTTAATTATTTTTTAAATTTGTTTTTTTAATTAATAAACTAATATCATATTAAACTATTAATGAATAATCAACCTCCAGTAGTCATACATGTCATAAATATAAATATAAGATTAAACCTTATATATTAAATAGAGTTATTAATGTTATTGGGACCACTTATAAATAAGTGTGGCTTCTAATAAACATTATACTCTCACAAAAAGCTTGATGCCCAAGAAGAAACTTGATTAGCTCATCCAAAGATTGATGTATATCTCAATCTATCTCACCTCCACTTGAGAAGACCCATACAAATCTTTCCAAACACCTTGATCTTTCTCCCAATTCTAAAACCTAAGAGTCTCCATCCTTCGCAAAAAGCTTGATGCCCAAGAAGAAACTTGATTAGCTCATCCAAAGATTGGTGTATATCTCAATCTATCTCACCTCTACTTGAGAAGACCCATACAAATTTTTCCAAATACCTTGATCTTTCTTCCAATTCTAAAACCTAAGAATCTCCACCCTTCCCAAAAAGCTTGATGCCCAAGAAGAAACTTGATTAGCTCATCCAAAAATTAATGTATATCTCAATCTATCTCACCTCTACTTGAGAAGACCCATACACATCTTTCCAAACACCTTGATCTTTCTCCCAATTCTAAAACCTTAAGAGTCTCCATCCTTCGCAAACTCCATGGCATCTTCCAAGCTAATTTCCTTTAAAATATATCACTAGGTTCATGGTTCATTTTCATCTCCATTTCCCGCTCAACCACCCTTCTATATCCTACCATCTATATCATCCCAAGCATTGATATCATGGCGTTTCACAATAAGCAACATGGTAAAGCAAACAATTATTGTGCAATAAGTTGGTAAAGCCTTTTATATTTAGAATTAGTTTTGTTTGAAAAATCTTAAATGGGAAGGACGTGGCATTTGAGCATGGACCAATAGATGAGATAGAGCAGGTTAAAATTAGAACCAATTTTTTAAATAAATAGTGACTAAAAGTTGTCTTGACAACTGATAGTTATCCAAGAATAAAATTGGCTTTGACATTTTGCATAGATAGGGTCATCTTCAAAGGGCTAAGAAAAAATGCTCATTGCTACATAATTGGTATTCTTTTGTGTATCGAAACCCCTATAATCTAAGATGATCAGTACACATTTGGGAGGCAAATGTAAAACAGATTTGAAAGACTCTAGAGACGACGACAATCTAATTAGTAACCCTTAAGCATTATAGGATACAGAGAAAGCAATGAAAGGATTTTAAGATTTGATTATCAAACTAATCAACACATTGATTTGTTCCCAATAGAAAATTAGAGGAGCAAAAATTTAATCTCTCATTTCTACATTGATCACTGCAAGAATACTCCCCACAGAAAATTTTCTTGTCAGTGTCTCCTATTTTTTACTGGAATATTCAACAAGACGAAAGAGGGGAGAACATGTCGCTCTATAAACATTAACTAGAAGTCCTAATTTTAGGACTTTTATTTAGCTGCGAATGTTAAAATGTTACAACTCACTTTTACTAGATTTCGATGACTTGGAACCAGACTTTTTTCCTTTATACCATTTCCTTATTTTGTTGGATATTGTGCGAAGGCCCCGTTTTGCACGAAGAATTGCCCGGTTACTTTGATTTTTAAAAGAAAGTAATGTAGATTGGGCTTTGTCAACTAAGTCTTTCTTCCAATCGCTTTTTCCAGATGGAACATATCTTTTAGTATTTCCCTGCACAGACAATTTGGTACTAATTAGCTAGGATAAAAATTAACACACCAAAATGGACAAGTAGAAGGAAATTAACCTGCCACATCTGCTTCATACTAATAGAAACAAATTAAAACTACAAAATCCTTTCAGCACCTCTAAAATCAAAGTAGGAACAACTCAAATAAGGATGAAATGTTATTTAAAACAAGCCTGTAAAAAGTAAGCGCTTTAAAGTCATTCCTATATTGCCCTTTTGGAGAAAGAAGTACATTTTTCTGGCAGTCTTTTAAGAGTGTTGACTAAGTAAATGATTTTTCAGTAACTTGTCAGGCTGCAGCAGCCAAAATGACCAATGCCCTACATCATTTCATTTTTACACTTCAATACATAAATTAGAATACATAATCTCCTCGTTCTGTTTATGAACAGACAGATTCCTATGTTGAGAAACAAAATATGACTTATCAGTAACCTAACTCCTATGAAAAATACTTTTAGTAATCCTGAAGGTGGCAATCTTTGCACAAAAAACATACATCTCTGCTGTCATAACAGGTTCAGGCAGAATGCATCAAACATACCATTACTCCTGTGTTTTGAACCTTTTCGCTTCTCAATTCAAAGATCTATCATAATGATACTATGTTTCAGTGGATTTCATGCATTTTGAATTCTCACTCTAAATGCCAGATAACCCACGCATAGCCCTACAATTCTCTACACAACTCGGTAGGGCAGTTATTTAGATCTAGTTGCTATGCCAAGGTTACATCTGTTCTTCAGCTACTTGAGAATAACTTGGAGTAGCATCACCTTTAGAGTCCTCAATTAATACCATGCTGTCGAGAAATTGGGAGCATGCGTGAAGGATATATACATTAAGATGGCATTGACAGCACCAAAATAACCTTTGACATCTAACATTTAGCATTACTACCACTAGTATCTGCCCAGGATGACTGAAATATACCGTGTAACAGACAAATGCAACCCTTTCAAATTTTGTTTGAGATATCCTTCAGCAAAGTTCTGAGTTTGATATTATCGACTTCACATGAAATCAAGAAACTACTTTCCATGGTACTGAATTATACCCCGTGTAATAGACAAATGCTACCCTTTCAAATTTTGTTTGAGATATCCTTCAGCAAAGTTCTGAGTTTGATCTCATCAATTTCACTTGAAAAGTTGAAATCAAGAAACTACTTTCCATGGTACAAGCACATTTGCAGGCGTTCTCCTTGAAAACTTGAGTCTATGGATTATCTTTAGATGCTACTCTATGAGGAGGTTAGTAGACAGCATCACTGTCTGTTTACATTCACAGGGATTTTTGAAGACCATGCAGTACAAGAACTGAAGATTTCCAGCCTCACTTATTCAAGAGATGTTTTAATTTAGACACCGTCCTTTACAGTTTACACCATATTTTACCGATAAAGAGGTGTAGACTATTAACTTTGCACTTCTAAACATTGGACGGCCCAGCATAAAACACCTTGTGCCTAGACAGAATTTATGAGATTAATTAGAGAATGTTGGAAGTAGAGGCTTCAGGCAGACACCAATGCTTAGCCTCATCATCAATTTTTGTTCAGTCTTAAAATCTTGTAATGTTTCTGGCTACATGTCGGCATATTAATGTTTTTAAATTGTTTGTATAGTTGGGCATCCTTACAGATGCCTCTGCTAGCCTTTTCCTTTTCCCAACCTTATATTGTTTGACCATCTCTTTGACACTTGTTATCTTTCGGTCCTTTATTGGAGGCGCAGTCAGCATTCCTGGTCTCCACATTAATTATTATAATTTTTGCAGACCCCTTAGACAATTTTCATCCTTTAGTGGGCATTGTACTTAGATATGTGTTCTGGGCAATCAATTTAAAACACATTATAATGCATAACTTATTTTGGGTCATTGTTTTCTTCTATGCCCTGTGCTTATTTCTTGTGCACAAATATTATTTTCAAATATTACTTTTTCTTCATACACAATGATTGATGTGTTGGTACGGATTGAGAATGAAGAAGTGAGATTGAGGAATGAGGCACTGCATGACGTGTGCTGGCCCAATGATTTATTTATTATATCAATGGGGAGTTACAAAACAGTTATAACGGGATATTAATAAATAAACATGTTTATATAAACAGAATGTATGTTTATATAAACTTAATTCTTATTTTAATACCCCCTGTAATGACTAATCCGGAAACAACTCCAAGTTTGTCGTGAAATTTGACAAAGAAAACAGGACCAAGAGGCTTAGTCATTAGATTAACAAACTGCTACTGAGATGTGCAGTAATGAATAGAAATGTCTTCAAGATCAAGCAGTTGCCAAAAATAGTGATGATGAATCATAATGTGTTTGGTGCAAGCACAATACATTGGATTCTTCACCAACTTCAATACACCTTGATTATCATAGAAAAGTGGAGTAGGTGTATGCTGCGGGAGTTGAAAATCAGCCAAAATTTGGCGTAGCCAAACTGTTTCACAACTGGCACTGACAGCTAGTTTGTAGTCTACTTCTGTGGAAGATAAAGGCACAGAGTGCTAAAGCTTACTTTGCCACAAAACGACTCCCAAACCCAAGGAAAAGATGTACCAATAGTGGACCATTGAGTATCCATCAATCCTGCCCAATCAGAGTCTACGTATCATGTCAATCTAAAATTGTCTCTCCTCTGATATATTATGCCAAAGTCGAGTTCCTTTGACATATTGCAAAGCTCCTATGTTCCACCGAGTTTCTGGGATAGGGATGACAAGAAACAGGTGGACGCGTTTCTGAGACAGTAGGGGATGGGAAGCCCTTTTTTAGGGAATGGCAGGGGACAACAATTAAAAAAATAGGGGAAATTTAAAAATATAGAAAATTTCAAATATTCATATAATAAGGCATTCACCATATTCATTATACAACCATATCATGAAACCTTAGAGCTGAATTGAGAATTGACATGAATCGACATACAAATTAACAATAGATTTACATAATAATAATAATATACACTTAAGAAACTTAAATTTGACTATTTTAAATAAATACTAAATATATATTAAAAAATAAAACTAACAATAGATAATATAATCTAATATAAATAATATATATTTAACAAATATAATATTACCAAATAAATTAAATTTAATAAATACCAAAATAATCATAAAATTAATAAAATAAATAAATAATATTAAAATTTAAACTTGAAAAAATCCAATAAAGAAAGCTTAAAACATAAAATAAAGCAAAACCTCAAAAACAACCCTAAAAATATAATAGAGTTGTAACATTCTAAAAAGTGGCAGTCTGAAAGCGCATGCAGAAATCTACAAAGCTTTTTGGTCTCTACATTCCAGGAGACAAGTTTTTCCTACAAAATCTAGAGTTGGCATTCAGCTTTTAGTTTTTGGCCAGAATATTATCATTAGTGTTGCAGATCTGGGTCTCTAATGTCAAGATCATCCTCCTCAGCTGTGACTACTTTTGGTGTCCAAATCTACAATGCTTTTGAGTTACAAGTTGCACCTATGTTCAGTTCCTATAGTACATCTCTATTGTATGCTTTTTTTCTTTTGTACTGCTAGATAGTTATGTAACAATTACCTGTTTCAATCTGCAGAAACCCTCACAGGCATTAAAAAAAAAGTGTTTGCATCAAAGGAGCTAATAAGATTATAATAAAAAATATGCTCCTCTTTATGCCTCCATTCTATAAATTTAATACCAATATCTTCTCTGGAAATTCCAGAAACATGGGAAAATAACCAGGAAACAAAAAAAAAACATTTTTATGGGAGGGGATAAGTCCCCTATGTTGCCAGGCTGTTTTTCATGCATTTATTGGTAGAGTCGAGGGTTAGGGGACGGGGGGATGTTTCCAAGGTGTCCCTACATTCCCAAAACAACCTAGTACAAGGACACTCGCAAAAGGGCAAGGAATGCGTCCCTGTGTACCCTTGCAAAACTCGCTTTGTTGTTGTCTGATGAGTGAGCTTTTGGTTTTGTCAAAGACTGAGAAAGCTGATAGTAAAACAATGATTCAATCAGGTGGACATAAGATATATCAAGCTTCTCACCATCTGTATAGAGATTCATCGACCAAAGATAAATCATCATTGACTGCAATTTTAGCCAAACCTCCTAGGTGTAGAAGAGGGAATGCAATCTACCATCCCAAACCTCTCCAATAGACTTCTGGGATATTTGATCTAAATCATGCAAATGAGATGATCATGTTCCTAGAATTCAACACCTAGGCAATAGTTTAGGAGTGCTAGATCAGTCAAGTCACAAGCTGCACATAATTTTGATTTCACTTGTTGAAGAGCAGTGGCCCTACTACCTATGATGGCAAGATCATCAACATATACAATGAGTCACAATGTCATCGTCATCACTTTTGACATAAAGATTTGGATTGGAAAGACTTATTCTGAATCCAGAATCTTGGAGATGCTGGTCAATCTTATACATCAAGCTTGTGGAACCTGCTTAAGCCCATACAAAGACTTAATCAACCTGCAGACCAAATGATCATGACCAAGTACCTAAAAACCCTCAGGCTGCACCATGTAGGCCTCCTCATCCAAAGCTCCATTCAATAAGGCACCCCTGACATCTATCTAATACACTTTCCAAACAAACTGAGTTGCTATAGAGAGAAGTAGCTTAAATGTGACCATATTAGTAGTAGGAGCAAAAGTCTCATGGGCTATCCCCTCATGTTGTGAATATCCTTTTGCAATAAGACGGGCCTTGTACTTATCCAAAGTACCACCAGATTTGCATTTGACCTTATCAACCCATTCGCATTCAATGGGTTATTTACCGAAGGCAACTCCCAAGTATGATTCTTCATCAAGGCATCATACTCATCTTCATGGCAACTTCCCATTTAAGTTATCCTCGCGCCTCTAAATACTGTTGTGGTTTAACTTTAGGTACCTAAAAAAGATCTGATGAAAGAGGAAAATGAACATGCTCAACTATTGAACCCATAATCTATTTTGGAGAAAAATGCTTGAGTTTTGCCCTTCTACCATGCAGCAAATGCACTCTCTGAATTTTTAGAAGTAGATTCATACATCTATGTTTGCTCATGTTCTTTTTGCAACAAGTATGTGCTAATTTTATCAAAAGTCAAAGTATGACTTTCACCCATCGGGTTTAATAACTCAACAAATGACTCACAGGAGGGTAGCAAGCTATTGATGACCAATGTCACCATATAATCCTCATTCACCTTTTGTTCACAATGGTGAGTTGATCTCTTATATTCTTCATTTTAAGGAGGTACTTTGACAAAGACCCACCCTCAATGAGTTTGGTAGAAAACAAGTTCTTCAAATATAAAACCTAACCTTCTTCAAAAGTTCAATAATTGTTTTCCAAATTATTCCACAATACACTTGCACGTGTAGCATTACAGACCTCAAGAATAAGGTCATTAGACAAATAGTTTTAACAAGGCTTCCCTCCAACGCTTGTTATAATCCTCAGGGTTTGTTGCAGGTCTAGTTTCCTTGTTTAAAATTATTTGACCATACATTCAATACTTAGCAATCATATCTTGTGACTTCAAATATTAAAATTCAGCAAATTAACTTCTGTCACTCCAGCAAAACTAAATTTTAGATTGTTGTCATTTGTGAGGTGAACACAAATATGTATAGACCTACAAACGTTAAATCATAAATCAAAATGTAATCATTTGAATATCAAGTATCATAGTAGCTGAAAATTGGAATCCATTACAAATGAGCTTAAAGTTCAAAGTACCAACTAGAGTCTATAGGTGACAAGCATCAAAACAATATATATATATATATATATGAATATTTTTCATCCCCACAAACCCATCTCCCGTCTTGGAAACTCAAAGAGACATTGGTGGCAATAGAGATGGTTCAAAAATTGGAGTTAAAAGTCAATCCCACACTATATGGAGTCTCTTGGTTATAGAAAGGACAACTCATCGTGACAAAGCAAAGCAAAGTTGCATTCCACATTGGAGGTTTTGCAGATGAGGTATAATGTGATGTAATCCCAATGGATGCATGCCATGTGTTGTTGGGCAAGCCATGGCAATATGACAGGAGCATGATCCACAATGTATAGAACATCTTCACCATCATGGATGTAGGAAATTTGAGTTGTTGCCAATGCAAGAAGAGGATGAAGGGATGAGGAAACTAATCGAGTAATGTTATTGAGCAGCAACGAGTTTCTTAAAGAGATGAGGAATGCTAAGGAGTGTTATGCGCCAACACTCAAACTCATGTAGGAGAAAAAGGTGTCATAGAGCTCAAGGGAACCAGAAATTGAAGAGTTACTTCAAGAGTATGCAAACATCATCAGTAGTGAGAGGCCAAACAGATTGCTGCTAATTCCAAGGCCCAATTTGCCAAACAAGGCACTACACAAAATGAGTCCTAATATGAGTGTAGAACTCAACAAGCTAGAAGAATAGTTGTTGGAAAGAGGTTTGATCAAGAAGAGTATGAGACCTTGCACAAGTGCCTACAATACTTGCACCAAAGGAGGTGAATGGAGAATGTGCACGAACTTTAGAGCAATCAACAAGATCACCAGCAAGTGTTGGTTTTTGCTATTGTGGAAGATGACTTGTTAAACTGTCAAAGTGGAGCATGATACTTCTGAAAGATTGACCTCAAGAGCAGTTATCATCATATCAAAATCAGAGATGGGGATGAGTGGGAGACCACATTCAAGACAAAGGATGGCTTGTATGAGTGGAAGGTGATGCCATTCGGGTTGATGAATGTCCCAAGTATGTTTGTGAGGCTAACAAACGAGGCTGTGAAGCCATTACTTGGCAAGTTTGTGGTTGTATATTTGGATGACATTTTGGTGTTTAGCAAGACGAAGGAGTATATTGCATGCCTATATCAAGTTTTCCCACAATTAAAGGAGAAGTTGCACGTAAACCTAAAGAAGTGCAATTTCATGCAATAGAATTGTCATACTTGGGATTTCTTATGTCTCAAGATGGGTTGAAAAAGGACTTAGAGAAAGTAAGAGCAATAGTTGAATGGTTGGTTCCACAAAGTGTCGTAGAGGTTAGAAGTTTGCACAGGTTGGTGAGCTTCTATAAGAAGTTCATCAGAAACTTCACTGTTGTGTGTGTGTGCCACTAACTCACTATATATGGAAGGGTAAGTTTGATTGGATTGTTGCCACAACCAAAGATCTTAAACTCTTGAAGGTGATAGAGGACCTTGTGTTGGCACTTCCTGATTTCAACAAAGTTTTTCAAGTTGACTATGATGGCGGTGGAATCATGATCAGTGTAATTCTTAGCCAAGAGGGAAGATCAATTGCATTCTTTAGCGAGAAACTGAATGATGCTAGGAAAAACTACTCAATGTATGACCATGAGTTCTATGCCATTGTTCAAGCTTTGTAGAAGTGGAAGCATTACTTGATGCCCAGGGAGTTTGCACTATACATGGATCTTCAAGAGTTGTGGTACATCAACAACCAAGCAAAGCTGAACCAAAGACACATGAGGTGGTTAAAGTACTTGAAGGGTCATTTCTTTGTGTTGGAAACATAGGTTAGGCAAGTCAAATCAAGTTGCAGATGCCTTCAACAAAAGGCGAGATTTGTTGTTCACAATGACTATTGAATTAGCCGGCATGGAGCGAATGAAGGATTTGTATGCGGCAGATCCAAGTTTTGCAAATGCAAGGAAGGTATGCATAGTCATGGGCTAGAGACATGAAGATTACTTGAAGACAATAGTTGTATACTCCACAAAGTTCAATGAGGGAACTGATTAGAGAGTTGCACAATGGAAAGTTGGGAGGCAACTTCAGAAGTGATAAGAGTTAAGAGTTAAGACCCAAGCCTTGTTGGAAGAGAGGTAACACTAGCCTAATTTGTGCAATTATGTGTGTAAATTTGTTGAGGAATGTAAAACATGTCAAGTAGCAAATGGCGATGCACAAAATATGGTGTTGTATTACTATAAACCATTGCCAATGCTGAATTGACCTTGGGAGAAATTGTCCGTGGATTTTGTCCCTTGATTGCCGCAGACACATAGAGGTAATGACTAATTTTTTGTAGTTGTTGACAAATTCCCAAAGATGGCACATGTCATTCCTTGTCATGGAGAATTACTTCCATAAAGAAACAAAGTTCCTTAGTCACTTCAAGCGAACACTTTAAAATAAGTTGGGAACAAGACTCAACTATAGTTCTGCATACAATCCATAGACAAATGGTCAAATAGTGGTTGCCAATCAAAGCCTTAAAAACTTGCTAAGATGTTTGGTAGGCGATAATCCTACACAATGGGACTCCATGTTGGCACAAGCAAAGTTGGCATACAACAACTCAATAAACAGGTCGACTCGAAGAACACTCCAGATTGTGTATGGGAGATTGGTGTCACAAACTTGTTGAAGGTGGACAAAGGAAAGTGCTCTCACACAAAAGCTAAAGACTTCACACAACACATGAAGGAAGTTCATGTGCATGTCAAGAAGCAATTGTTGGATAGCAATGCCAAGTACAAAGCATTAGTGAGTGTGTATAGAAGGGAGACAACTTTCTCGAAGGGAGAGTTGGTTGTAGCACACCTAAGGAAGGAGAGGTTCCCCAAAGGAATGTACAACTAGTTGAAGCCCAGGAAGATTGGCTTGTGCAAAGTTTTGCACAGATTCTCTAAGAATGGGTATGAAATTGAGCTGCTGAAAGGATTAGATATCTCACTAATTTTCAATGTGTCTAATCTTTAGGCTTTTCCTAATAGTAAGATACCGTCGAAGAAGAAATACAGCCATAAGATAGCACTGACTAGCAAAAACGAATACTTGAAAAGCAAAAAGATGTAATTATGCAGATTCTTGATGAGTGCATTGGCAAGAAGACCTAGCAAAGCAAATGCAAGGATTATCTCATTCCTTGGAAGGGTAAGGGGCCAAAATAGGATTCATGGATCACTAAAGCTGAAGTAAATCAACTTCTGCAAAAGTCATTTTGTGAGCACCAAGCTCACAAACTTTTCACTTGGGGTGTCTAAAGCAAGAGCATCCTAGGGGTTGAGCAACCTTGCATCACCCAAAACGATTTGTGTTTTTGAAGTTTACATTATGTTTTGTGGTTTGTAGTTTAGTGTGTTTAGGTTTGAGAACCTAAAGAATCTATTACACTAACATGAAAACCAGAGATTGAGACATTGGTGTTGCATAGGCACATGGGCTGAAACAAACTCTTACCTTTCAGACACAAAGTGTGGAATTCAACAGAATCACACAGTGCAAAGCATCACTATCCAAGTGTTGTTGTGTGAGCTTGATGAGGTCATGTATGATCTGATTCATGCCTTGGAAAATGGTTAAGTTTAGGTAACATTTGGAGGCTAACAAGTGGATAATGACAAGCACCTTTGTCAGTTATGTCAGATGGGACAGTATGTTAGATGGACACAAGTGACAAGCAAAGGAGCAGTCAAAGAATCAGCAGGCACACACGTGGGAGTTGAAGCATCATAGGATCTTGAAGCTTCAGCTACAGATCTAAGGTCCAAAAGCAACATGTTCCACGCCTGTGGGGAAGCTAAACATCACTGCATCAGCTTAAACTTGGTTCGAAACCTTTAGAACAAGCTATTGAAGTTTGTGCTAGAGTCTAGGACTGTTGGATTGCTACTGAAGGCATCGCAGGGTAGGTATAGGCTGGTTCATCTTGTAAAGGATATAGATTGTAATGCATAGAGTCTCTGCAAGTAGGCTGAATATTGTTGGTTTGGTAGCATAAGTTGGTTGGTTTCCACACATTTTAGAGTCACCCATAGAGCATGTAATTCTTTTGCATATAATTAAAACAAGGATTTTCCAATTGCTTATTGTTCTTCCCTAGTCTTGTGCTTCTATTGTGTACCCTAGGAAATTGTTGGCCGGTCATGCATTTGACTGGCTTACCGTTTGCATCAACTCCCCTTCGATAATGGTGTGCAATAAAATGATTTGGCCACCTCCATATTCTTTTGTATATAAAGGCACACCATGGTATTCAAGATAATATTCTAGAAGGAAGGTACAGGACAAAGCTGATGTGCTATCAGGCAAAAACCATAGCATTAGTCAATGGAAGAAGTATGTTTAGGTCCACAATAAACTGGACATTTATATCCATCCCTCTAAACATATACCTTCAGCTCTTTTAAGGGTCATATTGTCAAGATATTGTTAGATGCATTCCACAAGAAGCCCATAAACCTGATCAACATTCTTGTAATATGAATAATCAATAAATGATGCCATTGCATAAAGGACATCTTTTATTAGCCTTGATAACTCATATGATCAAGACCACTGTATTTTCCCTTCGGGCACTTTTTAACACAGCTACCTGTTCCTTAATCTATGTGCTTACAAGATGGCATTATACCCACCTTGACCATGTTTCTATAAAATGATACAAACAAGTACCCATATATACACGTGAAAAAACTCAAAGCTCAGAGTTCTTTTGATTTGATCAAGAAAAATGTGCAGCAGTATTCCAATGCAAAATGTTGTTCTTTACTCACCCAATATCCAGAACAAAGTTTACGTAGCAGTAAGCATTACAAGTGTATTCATAAATGTTCATACTTACAAAGGTTGAAGCAATGGAATTGTCATCTTCGTCATCTTCATCCTCATCATCACCTCCAAAATTCCGCATATTCATTATATCATCCTTGGAATACATTTTCATATTTGGAGCACCAGGCATATCCTGTACCCACAATTTAGTACATGAACAAGATTTCTATCTGAATTTGTCCTAAATGCAGCTGTCCAACTTTGTCACAAGAAAACTAATAGGTAAAAGTAAAACTATACTTATTACTTACAGACATAGATCTCAACATCTTTTCCATCTCAGCTTCTTTGGATGACTTTGGAGCAAAAGGCTCCCCTGGTACTCTATCCTGCAATATAAGTAAATGAATAATAACTGCAATCTCATGGAACAAGTTTCATCTCAATTTAATGTAATATTTCAAAGGATAAGAGTTAGGACCCCTGAAATAAATAGAATATAAATTAAAAAAGCCTCTGCATCATACTATCAGGTCTACAAACTTTAACGAACTGGATAGAAAATATTGTCAACAAGTAAGAAGGGCCATGCAAATGTAGGGATTTGATCCCCAAAAACCCTCTATGACATCATACAAACACAGATACTAAAGACTATGGATGAATACAAACAGTGGTGTACTCTTCAAAGGACAAAGCCTGACACTTGAAAAAACAATATCAACCGAAAGATGGCAAATGGGCACAAATAAAGGTTTGAGCCAAAAACATCATTTTTCCAGCACCAATTGTATTTCAAAAGCCCTGCTCCTCAACTCAGTGGAGCTTTGCAATAACTATCAAATCTGTTGATTATTTGAAGACTAAATAAAGAGAAAAATATCAAAGATGTGAACAATGTTGTATCAGGAAAGATTGACAAGACAGGAGTCTGAAGTATCAGAATCATGAAACAAGACAATTGTTCTCACCTTTGGAACAGGAGGTGGCTTCTTTGAGCAAGCTGTAGTAAGATCGTTACAAAGGAACTTTGATAATGCAGAACTCTGTGGCTCGCTTTTGAATAAGAATTCTGCAACATCAGTATCATGATAGCCAATCACCTGCACGGTATTAAAAGGTCAGAGAATCTTGTGCTATGAAACCTCTTTGTTGATAAAAATACATTCTCCGAACAAAAAGAAAATTGATACACATAGGGGAAGACACAGTGGAAACCATCTAACAACAAATCATCATGTATGTTAATTAGCTGATGAGTCAATGACCCTATTTAGAGTCAAGTACCCTTAGATGTTCTGAGTTTCCACTGCTGTGGTAGTCTAATAATCTAAAATATAATTAACTACAAGAACAGGTTCTAATAAAGGTCTAACAATTCTTGCCAAAATCACTTTTCAAGTTTTCACATAACATTTTCTTCAATTCTGTGAATCCTTTCAAAGTTCAAACCCTTGATGAATTTCACCATTTGTCTTAAGGCATGCACTTTAAGTTCAGGCCTCTGTATGGTTTTGTAAACCCTAAAATATTTTCACTACTTCAGATGAATCGAGAATAAGAATCAAATATAATTACAAGTTGACTGGAATAAAAGACAAACGAAAATAAGTACACATAATTTATACAAGCCTCCAAAATAATTCCAGCACCAGAATGTGCAAATCAGAAAATCAAGTGTTTTGCCAATAGTAAATACATATAACTACATTCCATTTCATTGGATTAGAAACAAATAAAATATTTATACACAAATAACCTGAAGGTCACTGGGACTTCAGGAGAAAAAGAGAAAAATAGCATATGGAGAGTTGGCAAGCACCCCCCAAAAACAAATGAAACCAAATGTGAAGCTGAAATACTAGGTTCTAAGGTCATCACAGACTGCCTTTGAAGCTCAAAATTCCACTGGAAGGGCCATGAGCCAAAAAGCACAAGTTTAAATCCAAGCATATGCACAAAAAATTGATAATCATCCAAAGCCATTGCATTACTTTTATTTGAAAGAGCAAAGTCTTAAAAGTTAATCATCTAAAAGCAAGTATGGACACAAAAGTTCACAATTTGTAGCATTTTTTTAATGTAACAATGCAATCAAAGTATGCTTTCAATTACAACAGGCAATATGTTACAATATTTAATCAGGACGTGAAGTGCAAACGATCTGTTAAATTGTTAATGGATATTCATATAATAGGAAGCTTATGTTGAGTTAGTCCTCCTCTAACAAGAGATATCCTATCCACTTCAAATAAAATATCAAAATATAATCTGATCCAATGACTAGATCCTTCTCTAATAAGAGATTTCCTATCCAAATCAAGCTTTGATCTCTAATTCTCATTTCAATGAATGATGAATGTTTCAGGGATTTTTGAGCGCTGACAATAAGCACCAATTTTTCTCTAAATGGCATACAAGACTGCACACAACTCTCCTTCAATATTTTGACCATTTCTAGCACATTGAGATTCAATATCTAGCCTTGATTTTCTTCCTCTGAGCCTTGCCTTCTCTCTTTCTATTGCATTTTCACATCTGAATCATAATAAAGGGCAAGAACCTATCACACGGTTATTTGTACTTGAATTTGAGGATTTAATCTAGTTAAAGAGGTTTACCATGTTATTGTACAGTAATTAATTACAATTTACTAATTTAGTATTTAATTAGTTATGTGTTTGTATTTCTTAATTGTAAATTTTAAAAGGATGTCTTCCCTCATCTTGATCTCAAGCTCAGTGTAAGTTGAACTTGAAGAAGCCTTTAAATCTTTATTGTTTTATTGCTTTCTTCGTTTTATTCTTAACTAGAGTTCATGGGATTTCTTAAGGAAGGACCTAGGGCTTCTTAGTTTGGAATATGCAAGAAAAATAAATTACCTGTAAAGCTTTGATTCAGAGATATTTATGCAATTTGGTGGTACATTTTTAAGCCAATATTCTGTGTGATTTTGTGAGCTTGCTCTAGTAGGTAACATATTTAAGATCCTGTGATAATTATTTATGCCAACAAAACATAGCAAAATGAAGACCATGTAGTCATATTAGTTTCAACTTAGAACAAGATTGGTTATGTCTTCCATTGGCTTATGATTAATTATTGACTGAAAAATATGACACAATGATTCCTTAAATAGTATATAAAACCTAACATGCAAGTACATCAAAATAATCATACCTCTTGACAAGCCCGTTCTATTGTCTTGCATTCCGAATTACACTCTCCCTCTTCTTCTTGTTCAACAAGCTGAACACACACAATGTATAGCCAAACTTGTCAATCTTAATAAACTACAAACACATGATGTAATTTATATTAAACAATGCTTATGTCTATGATAGATAGATAGTATGGCTGAACCCAGCTGTAATGACCCCAAGGAGAAAAAAGATCGGCAAACTACCGAACCCGAACTGGGAACATGGATATCAGCCATGTTAGGTTGTAGTTTGGTTATGCTAGTTATTTGGGTTTCTAGTTTGAGTGGTATAAAAAGATTTAGAGCAAGATAAATAAGTCTTTAAGACTGAGTTGCTCATGATTTTGTCTTTTTACTTTTCCAGAGGTTTACTTATAAGACTATGATTCAATTCTTTTGTCTTCATCAGATGTAGAGGTCGAAAAACTGTAATCAAATAACAAACAACTACTTAGAAAAAAAGAAAAAAAGACACCTTCAATTTGTCGCCATCTTCCACAATATCAAGATGGAGGAGCCAATCACCTTCATGCTTCTTCAGACTACAGATATTCTCTGCTACTTCTATAATTTGGTACTCTGAAAGCTGCAAATAAAACCAAAAAACTCACAATTATATAAGACGGTTTTGTTGATGCCAACCTTCAATACTTTGGCATCCTACATTCTCAACTTGGAATCCTAATATTAATATTTAAACGGTAAAAACAGTAAATCCATACCATTTAGCAGGCACAAAATTTCAAGGATTTGACATTTAATTTTAGGAAGATATATGCACAATTGTTCTGATATTTAACATTGCAATTAAGGGGAAACCTATACAGCATACACAAATCATCCAAGATTTAACATTACAACTTGAGTAGAGGTGTCTATTCAATTAAACTCAAAACCTCATAATTAAACAACACTTTATATTGGCACCAACATCAAAAACTATGCATCCTACATTTGCTCAACTTTGAATCCTAGCATTATCATTTAGACAGTAAAAACAGCAATTCCACGCAATTTCATAGGCATTAAATTTATGATAGTCAATATTAGATCTTCCAGAGCTTTACCCATAAATTTCCCAACATTGGATATTAGAATTTGAAAATATTTATCCACAAATTTCAATGATTTAACATCATAACTCGAGAAGACTAACACACAAAACTTCCAAAAATGTAAGATTAGAACGAAGGGGTTTCTACACAATTAACAAAAAATACCAATAAAATAATATTAAGCTTGGGGAGGTTTATACCAACAAAATTTGAACCCCCCAAAATCAAAGAACACAGTTACATTGGAGCCAACCTCAAACCTAGGGCATGCTATAATGCTCGATTTTGAATCTTAATATTATTATTTTAACAATAAAAATAACATATCCATATCATTTATTTTACACAACAGTTCTGATACACAACAGTAGAATAGGAGCTTTACACACAAAATTTATGGGATTTGACATTAGAGTTGAGGGAGATCTTCTACAGAAAACTTTTGAGATTTGACGTTAGAACTTGGGGAGATCCTATGCAAAAGAAAATCTCAGATTTTGACGTTATAAGTCAGGGAGATCCCATGTAAAAACTTCCTAGACTTCCCTTGATCAATAATGACCTTGTAATTTCCCAGGGTCTCAAAGAATTAAAAAACACTACAGAGTGGTATCCAGTTACATGATATTATGTCTAAATGTGAAAATTTAAAATCTTTAACATACTAGATTTGACATCAGAACTTCAGGAGATTTATGCACAATTATACAACCGTGTTATATTGATGCCAGCATCAAATCTATGTCATCCTGCATCATTTGATTTCATATCCTATTATTATTGAGAAGGCACAGCATTTCTGATGTACAACACTAGAACTCAGAGGCTTATGAGATAATTTATGAAAACTGAAATTAAAAACCAAGGAAATTTATGTGCAATTTTTTTCCGGATTTAACAATACAATTTGAGTACATTAATGCATAATATTTTGAACATTTAACATTACAAAAAAAGGAGATTTATGCACAAAATTTTTAAGACTTAAATAAGAACATTACAATTCAGTAGACTCAACCACGCAACAGAAATTAAAAATGTAAGAACCCCTATCAAATTTTTCCTTAAAAACACAAGTTTACTGATTTTCCACGTGCAGACATTTCGTCAAACATCTCCCAGACTAAATACAAATCTAAATTTCTGATTGTAAATGATACAGAGCAGTTTGCATAGAGATTTTATCCAGAAAATATTCATTTTGTTGTCCAGTTTCATTGATAATGGATAGACATTATAACAAACAGTTTGCAGAGTACATTAGATGTATTCAAATTAAAGATTTGAATATACTTCTGCTGTTCTATGATTTGAATACAACAATACTACAAATGATAACATTTGGAAATGTCAACATACCAATTGATTAGCATATGACTTCAAAAAATTTAAAAACCTCTATAGCTGGGCGGCCAGCTTGCAGCTCCGTCAATAATGGCCCTGAAACCTTCATGTATACTTCCTTATGTAGAGCGACTCCCTTATTGTCTTCCAATAATGGTGGCGGCCAATAGCTTAAGCTCCAGCGCACTAGGATTAGCTTCACGTCCACCTCAAGAAGATGCGATCAGCCAATAGGAGAGTTGCGACTGCCTCTAATCTTCCCACGAACTCAGAAATGATTACAATAATCCCACAAAGGGCTGCGACCAAGTTTATATTGCTGCTACAGATTGTTCCAAGCTGTGATGGGTATTTAGCCGGCTTCTACTCTTTAAAACCCCACGATCCTCCTCCAATTGACATTTCTTCAAACTATGAGCTGCAGCTAAGAGTTTGGAGTGCTGCGGTTGAAGTAAAGGAAGCTGTGACTTCTCTAAAAGCCTCCATGCTGGATTATGATAGTCGCCTCTTCACAACAATGGCTGCAGCATAAACTCATCCAATAATTTAGCGCTAGGGTTTAAGCATAAACCCTCATCTCATAACAACAAAATCTTCAAATATATCTTCTATAAAAGCTCCAAAAAACTTCAATGAAAATCCCTATAAACTCCAATTTTATATTTGCAATGGAAATCCCATAAAATTGGAAAATGTAATCCTTCAGCACAAATGAGGTACCTCCAAATTAGCCTACGGGAATAAAATAGGCTAAATGGTCACCTTTGTCGACTAGGCTGAAGAAGGGGACATTACAATCCTCCCTTCCCAAGATTGCTTGCCCACAAGCAATTGCAAATTTGGATGCTGAAGAATTTGCTCTCCCTCCCAAGTAGCATCCTCAAGTGGCAAGTCTCTCCATTTGATCAGATACTCCTTGATCACTTTGCTCCTCAATCTCTGCTCCTTGACACCCAGAATAGCATCATGAACCAAAATCAATTTGCCTTCTTCATCCAGTGGTGGAAGCTCAGGAGAAGATGTAATATGCTGCCCTAGTGCCTTTTTGAGGCAAGATACATGAAACATATTATGGATTTTGCTAGCTTTAGGCAACTCCAACTCATAAGCAACCTCTCCTACTCTTCTCACAGTCTTGTAGGGGCCATAGAAGTGAGGCTTAAGTTTTTTTTGCATTGCTCTTCTTCAGTGTAGACTATCTATAGGGTTGCAGGCGCAAGTAAACCAAATCTCCAACCTCAAAAGTCCTCTCCACCCTGTGCTTATCTGCATATATCTTCTACTGATTCTGGGCACGGTGAAGACTGTCCTTAAGTGACTTAAGGATATCCTGACTATCCTGCATCCAATACTTAGCCTTGGGAGCTCTGTTATCATCAAATGCTAAGTCTACAAAGGACATAGCATCATAACCATATAATGCTCTAAATGGAGTCATACCAATCGACATATGATAGGTAGTGTTGTAACAGTGCTCCCCTAAATATAACCACCTAATCCAAGCCTTTTGTTGCCCCGCAACATAATTGCGCAAATAACCTTACACCCATTTATTCACAATCTCTATCTGTCCATTTGTTTGAGAGTGGTAGCTAGTGCTCTCAATTCTATACCAGCCAATCTGAATAGCTCCTGCCAAAATAAACTAAGAAATCTACTATCCCGATCACTGACAATGTTCTTCGAAAGTCCATGTAGTCTGAACACCTCTCTGAAAAACAACTCTGCAACCTGAGGTGCCTTATACTTAGATGAAATAGCAAAGAAATGTGCATACTTAGTTAACCTATCAACAACAACAAATATGCAATCTTTGCCTTGGACTTTCAGAAGACCAGTAATAAAGTCCATAGATATTCTCCAAATTCTACTCAGTGTTAGGTAAAGGTTGAAGTAATCCTGCTGGGAAAGTATACTCTGACTTGTTCTGCTGACAAGTCGTACACTCTAACATACCGCAAGACATCGTCCTTGAGATCCTTCCAAGAGAATCTCTCTCTGAACTTCCTATAAGTTTTGAAGTAACCTGGATGTCCTACAAGAGGGGTATCATGAGCAGCTTTCAAGATTTTCTCTTTCATCTTAGATTCAGGTACCAAAAAGACATGTCCTTGTAGTAGATAACATCATCAATCACCTTGTACTAGTCATCTTGAATCTCACTGTCCATGAGCTCGCATGCAAATGTATTTTTGGAATACTCAACCAAAAGGTGAGCCTTCCAATCATTTGAAATCTCTGACATAGAGCATAGAGTGGGTTTCCCGAATAATGCATCTGCTACCACATTCCTTTTTCCCTTTAGATATTCAATATCAAAATCATATGCCTAGATTTTGCTTACCCACTTTTGTTGCCGCTCATTCAAATCCTTCTGCTCTAAGAAGTATTTCAAGTTGTTATGGCCTATTCTGACAAAAAAAAATTTACCCACCAGATACTATCTAAACTTTGTCAACGCATGCATGATGGCAAACATTTCTTTGTCATAGGTGGAATACAATCTCTCCACATCTCTCAGCTTCCTGCTCTCATAGGCTATTGGATGCCTATTCTGCATAAGTACAGCTCCTATTCCCTCGCCTGAGGCATCACACTCCAATACAAATGGCTAAGAGAAATCAGGTAATGCTAAAACAGGACAAGTGCTCATTTACCTCTTTGAGTCTGTCAAATGTCTGTTGAGCCTCATCCGACCATTTGAATGCTCCCTTTTTAGTGAGATTTGTAAGAGATGCAGCCAACTGATAAAACCCCTTGACAAATCTCCTATAATAACTGCATAGACCGAAGAATCCTCTCAAATCTGAAATTGTCTTTGGCGGTAGCCAATCCAAAATGGCCTGAATCTTTTCCTGATGGACCTTCAATCCATCAGCGCTGATCACATGCCCCAAGTATAAAATCTTCATCATGCCAAATTTAGACTTGGAAGCCTTCGCAAACAAGGACTGCGCCTCCATAATACGCAACACCTCATCAATGTGCCTAAAGTGATCTTCCCAAGTCTTGTTGTATATCAATATGTCATCTAAGAATACAAGCAAAAACTTTCGCAATTGTTTATTGAAAATGTGATTCATACAAGACTGGAAAGTCACAGGAGCATTGGTCAAACCGAAGGGCATGACTAGGAACTCATAATGTCCATAGTATATAAGGGAGGGAGGTAGATAGGTGTGTGTGTGTGTGTGTGTGTGTGTGTGTGTGTGTGTGTGAGAGAGAGAGAGAGAGAGAGAGAGAGAGAGAATTCAACTAGGGAAAATTTTGCATTGAACTCAAGGAGATTTATGTACAAAACTTTTGAGATTTGACATTAAAACAAGTGGAAATTTATGCATAAATTTTTTAAGAATGGAGATTTATGCATAGAATTTTTCAATTTCTTAAGTTTGCAAATATTGAAAAATTTATGCACAAATTTTGAGATTCAACATTATAACTTAAGTTATTAATAGATAAATAGAATTTCTGAGATTTAATAATTGGAACTAAAGAGTTCTATGCAAAAAAAATTATGAAATTTAATATTAGAACTTGGGAAGATTTATTATCAAAATATTTGGGAATTTAACATTAGAACCTCGGAAAAATTATGCCCAATTTTTTTGAGATTTAACATTAGAATTGCAGAAAAATTGTTCACAAAACTTTCAATATTTCAGGCCATTCATGATATTACCAAGGAATTGGGAGTGTAGGGGAAGGGGGTTTCCCAGAATGAAACACTAAATGAGCAGGCATCCATTAATGGCATATTCTATACGTACATTTCTGGCTAATGTTTTAATTGCAAAAAAAAGACATGCATAAAATCCTAAATTTAACACCAGAAACGGTGGAGACTTATTCACAGAAATTTCCATTTAACATTAGTACACGGGAAGATTTATGCACAAAGTTTCTGAGGTTCAAGATAGGAATTTGGGGGCATTTGGCCATTTGGGCACAAAGTTTCTGAGATTTAATGTTACAACAAAGGAATTTATGCACAAAATCTAGCAAATTTAATATTAGAACAAATTCTGAAAATTGGTATTACAGCTTGGGGAGATTTATGTACGAATTTTTTGAAACTTAACATTAAAAATGATAAAATTTGAGCATAAAATTTCTGAGATATATGCACAAAATTTGAAATTTTTAACAGTAGGACTCAAAGAACTTTATGCATAAATCATGTGAGAACTAACATGGAATCGATGGAAATTTATGCACAAACTTTACAAGACTTCATCACGACTTGGGCAGATTTATGTGCAAGCCTTCCAGGCTTAACATTAAAATTCCTATACACAAAATTTCTAGGATTTATATAAGAAGATTTAGGAACCAAATTTATAAAATTCTGCATATTTATAAATAAATTTGAAACGTCGATTTTCTAAATTTCTCTCACACAGCTTTTTCCAGAAGTGCTTCATGAAACCTTTCTAAACATTAACATTACAATTTAGGTTAGTTTTTTACAAAGTTTCTGACATTTAACAATATACCTTTGAATATTTAAGGATAATAAATTATATTTCTTAGATTTGACACTGGAACTAAGGATATTTACACATGAATCTTCTGAGATTCAACATTAGAACTAAGGTGATTTGTGCAATAATTTCTGAATTGAACAATAAAATATAAGTAAATTTGTTGGTAAATTACTAAATAACCTTCGTAACATAAACAACCCAGAACGTGTGGATTAAAATCATTTAATACTTGTCAAGTAGTTAAAACATAAGGGCTTTCACAACACAGTCCCAGGTTGAAATGCCCAGGAGACCTGATAAAGTGTTAAAATTGGATAAATTACAGCATCCAATTCACCGACTGAAGCACAAAAGCCCAAACCAATAAGGTTAGGTGCACATACAAGGAAAAGATACCTCTTCGTTGTGACATGTAAGCCCACAGTTACCCACAAGGAAAATTCACCAAACCCAAAATATCATTACAACTAGGGAGGAATTATGCATACCATATATGAGATTCAACCTTAGCTCTTGGGAACATTTATGTATGGAACTTTATGAGACTTAAACATTAAAAACCCAGAAATTCGTCCACAAACTTTTTGCAATTTTACATGAGAATTTGGGAATGCATAAATTTATGAGATTTAACATTAGAGATCAAGGGGATCTATTCGCAAACTTTCAGAATAGTAACACAAACTATGGAAAATTTATGCACAAAACTTCTGAGATTTGTTCAGAAATTTTCTAAAATTTAAAAATACATTTAAGAAAACTTATCAACATTTTTTCTTAGCTTTAAGACTGGAACCGATGTATGCACACATCTTCCATACAAAATTAGATATAAGAAGTGGAATGAGATGATCTGAAGTAGTCAAAGCATTGTAGCTTCCAAACTGGAGCATTGTATTAAATCGGGGATTTTGAACATATAAATTGTTAATGTTAGATAAAATTTTGTATCCATTTGGTTGGACGTGGTGAACCATGAATATGCAAGTCTCTAGTGAATTTGACAGAAGAGATACCCTGAGTTATAACATCTAACTCAAATATCACCCACAAAGAGAATTTACCAATTTTTTAAAAAAAGAAGAAAAAACAAAAAACAAAAAAACTAGGGAGATTTCTAATAAAAATTTCTAAAATTTTAGATTGGAAAACAGGAGAACGTTTATTAAATAAGCGATTAACAGTAACAACATAATACCCGTTTGGTAAAAATTCCTGAGATTTAAAATTAAAACTGAGGAGATTTAAGGGCAAAATTTCACATACAATTTGAGTCCAGATTCTCTGAGATTAACACTAAACCTACGTAGACGTGAACTCAATAACCTACTGCAAGAATTAAGCCTAAACTCTCAAACAGAGCAGAATATGCACAATAAATTATTCCATGAATAAATACCTTTTGGGGGGCGATTTGATTGCGCTTTTCTGTTATTTGACGGTGAAGCTGCTGAGAGATTTGTTCGCAAACCCCACATTTAATGAAAGGAATGTCTTCCTTTCGAGCAACTGCATTTTGTTTCTTAGGGTCTCCAACTGCTCTGCCAGAAAAAACTGTAACAACTATAACAAATACCACCGCAATTAATCTCAACAAAGCCATTGCATTTACCATCTAAATCCTTTCTGCTACAGGTTATGGTCTCTGTGATGTATATTCACTGCATATATGCACTTGTCAAGTATATTTATTGTGTATATGTTCATATGATATTTCTCTATTTTTCCAAATATATTTTCTCCTTGCGTTATATTTTTGAATGCGTCTTGACCATTACGGCTATCATGAGTCCAGTCAATGGAGTACTTGACTGGCATTAAATACTACGCCTATTGGTTCCCCTGGGTTTGGGGACTTCGTGATTGGTAGAGAAGGGTGGTGATGGAAAGTAATTGGTTCCTGTCTTCTTGGATTCTTTCTGATTGGTCGAGAGGGGTTAGTATGATGTAGTAAGGATGTGAGTGTGACTAGGCGCTTGTTTTATTTTACATGGCGATGACTTCTATGTGAGGAGGATGATTTTTATTTTCCAAGGAGGGTGCCCTCGCTATGGGGCCCATGTGAAATTTGTTTTACATATAGACTTTTTTATAATTGGTTGAGGTTGTCAAGGTTAATATAATAGAATAGTATAAGGCCAAAACTAGTCTATAAGATGGCAAACTCGGCTAGTTTTGCTTCGTAAGTGTTGGTCTTCTACTATTCAATTTGATAATGAACTCTCCCATTCTCATAACCACTTCTTGGTTGAAAAGATCTTGTAACGAGGTTACAAACAAGGAATCTCGTCTTTGATTTTGTAGGGACACGAACATATTATATAGACGTTCAAATCATGATACCTTAATGCTATATCATATATTTTTGTATTTTTTCTTTTCCCTCTTTCTTTGTCTTAAATTTTTTTAGGGTCAAGGTTTAAGTTGTATCCGTTCCATATATCCAAACTCTATTTGCATTCATTTTAATGAGAAAAGAATGAGGGTATCAAAAATATTTATCTAAACATGGAGATGGTTTTTTCTTTTTCTATTTTTTGAATGATGGTTTAAGGAGTAATTATGTTGTATATAGAAATTGTTTTAGTTTTTTTAATGTAGAGATGGGGTCTAAGGAGTATCTAAGTTGCATACAAAAATTATTTTTGTCTTCTTTTGGCTTGAAGTCAATGTTTAAGGTTATTTATGTCTCACATGACAACTATTTTTGTTAACTTCTAGGAAACAAGGTTTTAGGGATATCTATATCTCAAGTTAAAAGCATTTCCACCTTCCTCTGTTGTATAACCCAAATCTAAGGGGTATTTTATGTCACATGTGTGTATTGTTTTTATCTTCCTTTACCCTGGTACCCAAGTTAAATAGATAACTATACTGCACATGGAAAATGTTTTTGCATTCCTTCAACTTAGAGATATAATTTAGGGGTAATGTAGTATCTAAAACATCTCATTGTGAGTTGTAACCTTCAGCATCAAATCTTAAGAAGTTTTGCCTTTAATTTCAATTAGTTGACTTTGTTAAACCTTCCAAAGAACACCCATCAAGATTCACTTTTTATTTAATGGCCCACAAGATCCTTAAAGATGGTGTGCCTTGTGTTTTTTGAAATAAAGTGGAGCAAACTCTTGTTGATGTGTCACCCACAGGATTTTGAGAGAGACCTTATTTCAACATACTTCTAATGTTCTCCCTCATTGATCATCATTTAATCAAATAGTGTGGAATATAATATTTTATGTGAAAGGTTCTTTACAACCCATGTAGAGGATGTTGTGGGGCCCATCCATTCTAAAGAACAGGTAAAAAAGGAGAGAGGTGTAACACACCAGTGTGAAATCAAGAGACTTAGAGGTCTGACAACCTCTCAAGGTTGCACCTATTGTTGAGTTATCCCCACGATAACATGATTCAAAGTACTTTGAGGGATATTCTAACCATTGTCATTGCCACAAATGATTATATGCCATGTGGTCTCTTCTATGTGTATCCCAAAGGAATCTGAGATATATTTATAGCCTTTTAAGTATCATGATTCCCCTAAAGGTCTCATGCACCATCCTTTTTAAATTGAGTCATGGTGTACCATCTGATCAAGATAAGGTGTTTTCTTCCCCATATTATTGTAATTTATGAAGGCTAGGTTGGAGTCTAGGTTTGCAAAGAAGTTTTCAATAAGGAAAGATCAATCATTGATCAAGTATCTTCATAAATTATCTAGTGATTTAAGTGCTAAAACTAGTGTGTATCCCTTGTGCCAATGTGGCATGAATCAAGCATGTAGCACAATTTTGTTGCTTCTTTTAGTTGTGTTTATGTGAGTTCTTGCTCACTTTTAAGTATCCTTCATCTCTAAAATTTTATAGCTTCTAAAGCTTTGACATAAATATTAAATTTTCTTATTATGAATTTCATTGTGCCTTTTAGCATTTAATGTTTTATGTAATTGTATGTATTGAAGCAATTAGTGAAAGATTGTGTTGTTATATCTTACTCTTTTTAGATTTTCTTTGATAGGAAAGTTGGAGGGTTTACATGGATTCTAAGATAGATTTAGTTTTTAGGAAGACTGCAAGAAAACCAAACCCTTCTTCAATTCCTCCAACCTCTCTTGTTGTAGTTGTGTATGCAGAAATATGGAATGAAATAAGGAACAATACAAGCACCTATTCCATACTTAAGACCTTCAAGATGCATAAGACTAAAGAAATGAAATAGAAACAAATAAACACTATTAGCACAATGACCTTCTTGTTGCACCTTATTGCTCCAATGATATTTTGATAGGGATTTGTATATGTTGGTTGCTCAATCCTACAACATAACTTTATCATATGGAGACTTGATATGATAATGGTTTGGTTGATGATTGATTTATAGATGCTTGGATAATAGGATGAATGGCTAGGATTGAGAGGTGCAATGGATGGTTGAGATTAAGAGGTGGAAATAGATGGCTAAGATTAAGAGGTGCAATATGAAAAAGATGGCTAAGATTTGATGAGAGGATTACAAGGACAAAGCTTTTAGGGCATCCTTATGTGAATGGCTAGGATTTGGAGATGTAGTGTGAGATGAATGGTGGAGATGAAAAGATCATTTATTATTTGTGTCAAGTCATGTGACTCTCAATAATTAAATTAAATTATTTAATTATTTAATTAACTATTGGAAAGGAGATGATGGGAGGATAAATTAATTAAATAAATAAGATTTATTCAATAATTTTGGCGAAGAGGGATAAATGAATGAATTAAATAAATATAACTTATTTATTTAATTTAGGTGATGGAGTGAATGGATTAATTAATTAAATAAGTAAATATAATTTATTTAATTAATTAGGGAAAGGGATTAAGGGACAATGTGTTGCAAGATGAATGTCTAGGAGATGTCGAAGTGTTGCCCCTCTTTGAGATGATGTTGCGGCTAAGATAAGTAACAGCATTTCAAAGAAGATAAGGTATGGATAAAAAGGATGCCCCAACCACTTGAAGGAGTGACAAGGAGGAATGATGTAAGGATGGGATGCCCCCTTGAGAGTATAGGCGGGTTGGAAGAACATGGGTATGCTCTTGAAATGGATGAAACAGATCAATTAAGGAGATGGAAGAAAGATAAGGGAAGGATGAAATGGATGAATGGCACATTATGCTACATTGGGTGAGAAACCATATCGTTTGATATAGAACTAGACATTATGCACCAAGATATAAAGACCAAGGTGACGATGTATCATGTGCATGAAAGACTGACTCAAAAAAGATAAAAGGTCACAAGCAAACATATGCCATTGGGCACCATGATATGGAATACCATGATGTCATTGTAGCACTATGTTGCAAGGACTTGATACAAATACAAGATAAAATGATAAACACACACAAGTAAGAAAGAAAGCATGCACAAATGATTCAAAAATAAACAAGGTGTTACCCCTATCAAGTTAAAAATCTATGATCGATTGATTGTTTGGATAAGGATAGTGTTGTCATTGCAGGGAACGATATATCCCTAGATCAACATAAGGATGTGGGAATGATATATCTTGATGATGATGATGATTGATTGATTAGGTTGATAACAAGGTTGGAAATAAAACCAAAGTATGCTTTTGGATGATTTGACTAGATTGCTTAGCTAGATTGGCATGGATTAAGGATGACTTGCATTAGGTTTATTGCTTGAATTTTTGGTATATTTTGATTTTATTGGATTTTGATTTTTTTTAAAGATTTTTGAAATGTTTTAATTTTTTGGATTTTGAAATGTTTTGGGATGGGAGTGGGTGATTGTTTTATTATGGCATGGAGGATAAAGTTTGGGGATGCTAGGACTAATGTCGTAGGTGTAAGATAGAATATGTTATATCAACGTATCTGAATGCTCATGGAACACGCAAGTGTATGAAGCCCAAAGAGGAGGAACTTAGCCATACCGCGGATAACTAGGAGTTTACAAGGAAGCCTATGTCCAAAGAAAAACACAATCTGTTGCCCCCAGGTATAATAAGGGTGAAAGCATGAGATGGGTGGGATGTTTATGATAGGGAGGGGAGGGAAGACTCTGACAAATAAAAAGGATGGGAGATAAGATATGCGATGGAAGACTAATACATTAGATGAAAATAGAATGATGGGGAAGAATGGGAAAAGTGACCTAGAGGATAACAAATCTAACGACTACACATGGTGCTTGCGAGCAGGTTTTCATCATGGTACTTATCCAAGGTGCCACAAAGGTAGTTTTCACCATAGGACAAATTATTTCTCTTTAATACGTATATTATAATGGGATATTGCAACAAGCTAAACATTGAAAGGTAAGATATCAGGTGGAAGTGCAGACTTTGGAACAAGTGGACAATGATCATGATGGTGGTTAGAATGTGGAAGTTGCATTGCAAGAATAATGTCACTAGGATGGGCACTGTAAATACCATCATGCACCTCCTTAAGTGCAAAATTAGCCTTTTTGTGTTTAGGAAACATAAATGGGAACGATCGTAGCCTTGTCGATTATGGACGGAGCGGAGTGTATGTGGGATGGAATCATGTAAGGTGGTGGAAGTGTTAAGGAGTGAAAGTGATGAGGGACCAACAATCTATCATGTCCCAAATGGGATATTACACTATAATTCTAATTTTCTACTTAAAACCCTAATTTTGCCCTAAATTTTTGCACTTTACAAATCTTCCCTAACCCTAACTCTGCTATAAAAATTAGACTTGAAGCAAATGCATAACTTCACCACAATTTATGATAAAATATCAATGAAAAGCATATCAATAGGTTTGCCCAAGCATGTAGATAATCCTCCACCATAAATCACACATAAAGCATATAATGAATGCAAAATATGAAGTCTGTTGATATAGACTGCTGGAAATATAAATTCTAAGCATACAAATGATGACAAGAAGGCTATCAAATTTCCCAGCTATGAATTACTCTTCACTACCAATAATTACATACCAACATTATGCAAATAGAAGCCTTAATGAGGGTTTAATGTTGATGACAAGATTGTTGATACATATATGCTCTAACCCTAATGCTTTGTAGCCCTAGATCTACCATAAACCCTCCTCCTAAGCTGGTCACTCCTCCAAAGGACTTGCTCCAAGCCTAGAAACAAGGCATCACAAGTATGCTCTCAAAACTGATTGGAATCTACAATTATGATGACAATGAAGCTCACTTGAACCCTTGTGATGGAATCCACAAGAAGAGAAATCACGTTTTCATCCAATTCCTCCAAAGAGTCTTGAGGTTTTCATCCCAAGCTCTCAATGAGATTTCTCTCCACAAGTGAATGAATGAAATGATGCAATGATGCCTTTTACAATGCCAAATGACTTGTATATATACACGACTTGTCTTCCTTTTCCGTCCAGGCTGACCCATGCAAATTATCCTTATTTTAAATGTTATTTCCCTCAAAGAGGGTCGACCATCCTCCAAGCATTTGGACATCAAGATATAATCAAATTAAAGTTTTGATTATTATTATTTTATCTTCCCTTAAGTGCTAGCAAGGATATTATATGAAATACTAAGGAGTATTTGATCCTTTATACAAATCGCCCAATATGAACCTCTTTTATGATGCATGATAAATGTGAACAAGGCATCCTTGGCACGAATGAGAGCATCTCCGGTGTAAGGTGAACCTCAGTGAGTCTCGAAATCACATGAAAAGTATCAATCCTTCTAATGGCGACCATCTCAAAGAATGGGGACATGACACAATCTCACTTTTAAGAAGCCTCTTTGGATTTTCTTTGATGCTCAAATGGATTTCCTTTTCTTCAAGTGAATGCTCTTGTGATGCTAGGGGCAAGATTATGTTTTCTTTAAATTTTGATACCCCATGATTTTGTGCTTTCAAGGCCAATGCTTTAGGATTTTTAAGCTTCTTTGCTTTTGTATGCACAGGACTATGGAGTTCAATATTCACTCCATCATTGTGACAAGTAGCATGGGAGATTGGATTTTGTTGGTCTCGCGAAGTGGAAGTAGGATATGGCAATGTGGACTCAATGGTACAAATGGAATGATCATGAAATAAGGATGATAGGTCAAGGTCTTTAGGAGAGGCATTGATGGTCCCATTGACAATGCTTTTAATGACATTAGAGATGTCATCTTGACCCGCAGAGGGAACATGAGGATCCTTAGATTCCATACTAGAAGGCATGTATCCTAGACCATAATAAGTGTCATGTAGTGATTCAACATGGCAGGAATTATGTAACTCATATTCTCTGCAACGTATATCGATAATATTGACCTTGGTAATGGTAGAATCATAAGATGATGAGGAAGTAGGCATGAGAGTGTCAAGAGGGATATAATATGTGGAAGCAGTGGCTTTTCCCTTAGGAGTGACATCATTATTAGGACAAAAGGCATCATCAAAACTAGCAACTCCCAAGGCTCTAAAATATGTTAGTAGTAAGGTGCCATCAACCTTTGTAAATCATATGTATCTAATTACTCCTAATATTGTTTGTAAATCATTCATAAGGGTTGAAGCATTCACCAAGTAGCGATCTTGTTTCAGCCGCATGTTTGATCCCAGTACTTGACGGACGATGGTTATCTAAGGGAGTGTAGGAGAGTACCCCCTGCTAGATTTGGGGGCTCATCCCCTCGGCAGGGGGTCCAAGGGTTGCACACCTCAGTAAGGGTTCGGGGACAGCGCCCCTGAAAGTATATATATATATTCTCATTGTAAATCTAGACCATTCATCATTAGGTCATGGATTTGATGATAGAGGTTATGTTGGCTTTTCTTTCCCTAAAAGGTAACCCATTTTATGGGGATATTATATTATGGCTATGTAGAGGTAGAGAGTTGAGACCAAAAAATAGGTGTTGTTGGATTGAAGACTAAAGAGGAGGTTGTTAGTGATGTATTGTAAACTCTATTGAAGTTAATATAGACTGGTGCATCTCTTCTTGTGTGGAGTTTTTTCTTGAAAGGGTTTCTCCATGTAAACATTGTGTTATGTGTTCAGTTCTTCTATTCCTTTATTTCTTTGTATTGTTGATATGATTTCCTATAATCTCCATTCATTTATGCATTATATTAATAGTTACAATTGTAGTTAGATTTTCATTCTATAGTTGTTCACCTTCATTTCTAACATAATATGCAAAGGTTCTAGGATTCACTTGCATAGTAATTTCAATACCTTTATGTGGAAACTTTATAAATTGATGGTAGGTAGAAGGTATTGCTTGCATAGCATGGATCCAAGGACGACCAAGTAAGATGTTATATGGTAGATCATGATTAATGACATGGCAGGCAGTGTGCAACAAGACATGTACCTCTTGAATGGGAAGGCATATGGTTCCTTCAAAATCTCACTCAGCCTTATCATATGCTTTGATAGTGATCACATTAGGCTCCAAGTTAGCTGTCGAATATCCCAATTGTTTTACTAACCGTGCAGTACACAAATTCATGGTAGGCTCGTTATCCAAGAGGACATGTTTGACTTTATTTTTGGAGATCGGGACCTCTATATGAAGGTCATTATTATGAGATGGATCAGTGGATGACATGTCTTGTTGAGTAAAGGCAAGGTGCTAGGTGGATAAAATGTGACTCACAAGAGCTTGGAATTGATCAGGGTCAATATCATGTGGGACTTGGGAGTCTTGGAGGACACGGTCCAATACAGATTTGTGGATGGGGGAAACCTTGAGGAGATCAAGGATGGAGATTTGTGTAGGAGTCTTCCCAAGGTGATCAAGGATATTATAACGGGATGAATGCGGGGATGAGAAAGGTGAAGGTTGGGGGATAGTAATGGTTCTACGACAAGTGGTGACAACACATCCAAGGATGGGGCTCTAATGGTAGAAACTTGTGGAGGATCACAACCAATTCTTCCTATGACATTGTCATAATTGTAAGGGACTTTGTTATAGCGAACATTATTGGTATGGTTATCTTGGGACTAATTGGGATTGATGGGAAAGGACTTGGTTTGATGATTTAGCAAAGGATCCTTATAAACACCCAATTGTGCATTAGAAAAGGATTTAGACTTAGTATTGATCTTCAATTGTTATTGATCAATAAGATCTTGGATATAGTGCTTGAGCCTCATACACTTATGATTGGGGTGACCATGGACACGGTCATAATCACAATATTCTTGTTCATTATACCACATTGGCTTGGATTCATTATCATCATAGGGTCTGATCTAAGGGTATGTAACCATATTAGTTTGCATGAGCTTTTGAAAGAATGACTTGATGGGCTCATCTAAATCTGTGAAATTCCATCATGAATTAGAAGGTGATCAAAATTGTCACTCAGGAAGGGAGATAGCACTAGTCGAGAAGAGTTTTTGCACATTGGGTTAGGAAGTTTGGTTTATTTGGACATGGTTAACATCGGTGACCATCACTAACCACATGTTTGTTCTTGGCCCAACGTTTAAATTTATCATTTGTATGACTATTGCCTTTGGTTTGAGATTTGATTAAACCTTTAGAGATAAGGACCTTTTCAACATTGATCCACATTTCAAAATGATCTCCTCAAATTTAGAAAGATAATGGATTTGAAAGTGAAAGGCCATTTCTTGATTAAGGTTATGGATGAAGATATTAATCAATTATTTTTCAGGGATTTCCCATGAGATTTGACTTGCAAGCCCTCTCCACCTTTGTAACTAAGAAGCAAAGCTTTCTCCATTATGTTTCTTGGCATTACAAAGGTCTGGCATTGTGAGTTTATTTTCAACATTGTAGGAGAAATGAGCAATGAATTTTTCGGAGAGGTCAAGGAAGGTTGTGACGATGTCAGGACTCAGATGCTGAAACCAATCTAGGGCTTGTCCAGCCAAACTTAGTGTAAAAATTTTCAAGAGATAAACATCATAATGGGAAACCTCTTGACAAGCCATAAAGAATTGTGTGACATGGTCCTGAGGATCTCCTTTTCTCTTATATTTATCAAACTTGGGGACCTCAAAGTTAGGAGGAAAAGGAGTCATCATGATGGAGTGATCCAATGGATAAGGACAAAAGTCTTCAAATTTGAAATGTTTACGTTGGGCCCCAACTTGTAATTCTTGTACAACATTTTCTACCATCGCTTGCATTTTATGATCCAAAGGAAGTGGATTTGGTGATGATGTTGAGGTGGAGTTGATAGGTCCATGTGACAAGGGTTGTGTAGTTCCATGTGATATCAAAGGATTGGATGTGGTGTGCTGATAAGTGTTTTGTGGATATGAGATCATAGGTTGAGTATTCAAAGGGTTGGGTTGATAAGAGTTATGGGATGTGTTGAGTGGAGATGTATTGGGTTGAGATGAAGGGTTAGAATAGATGGGTTGTGGATGACTTAGTGGTATGTGGTAAGGGATTGGTTGAGATGGAATATGGGATGAAAATGTAGATGGGATTGCTAGTGTTTGTTGAGGAATGGAGATGGGTGGAAATGAAGTTTGTAATGAAGTGGAAAGTGTAGGAATGTATTGATGAGATGTTCTAGATGGCTTAGAGATTTGTGGCATGAGTGATGTGGGTGGACCTAGTTGAAAGGCATGGGTGGAATTAGGATCATTAAAAGGTAGAGGCAAGGCCATATTACCTATTGGATTGTCTTGAGGATTTTCCATGGTGGGTTGTGATGAAGAACAAGGAGGATTGGGATCTTTGGATTACACCTCAAGGTGATATAGGAGCTTCGCCCCTTATTCCAAGAGAAGTTGTACAACAAAATCTTTGTCCAACAATTTATTGATATAATATATGTAGGTGGGTGAATACTCTTGTTGATCGGAATCATGTTCATGAGTGTTGTTGGGATTATGTTGTGGAAAAGGTTGCATATGATGAGACGCCATGAAGCTAAGTTAGTATCTAACTTGATCATCATTCCTACTTGTGTGAGGAGGTGAAGTGGGTTGGTCATCAATGTGAGAGTCCATGATTTTATTGGCTTGTGATCTAGTTATGGGGGGAAAATGGAGGATATGACTAGGATGATATGACTAGGTGTGACTAAGTTTAATGAATGATGATGACTTGGACTAGAATTGAGATTAAGATCAAGGGACGAGACCAAATTGGATTTAATTTGACTAAGGATGAGGGAAGATTTCAAATACTTAAAATAGACTTATGATCTTAAGCAAATATGATCTATGATTAACTAGGATTTGATTAAAGGATGAAAGGATTAAAATATGATGGTCTTGATCAAGGGCTAAAATCTCAACTCAAAATCTATGATTGAAAGATGATTCTTAGGATTGACAAGATGGACCAAGGTATGAAGTTATAGATAATGGCTTGGGGATATGGATATTTTGATGGAGAATGAATGTGGTTTAGAAGGATTTATATCTCAAATGTTTCAACTTCAGACAAAGGGAGCTTGATAACTAGGACACTCTTAAGATTTGGATGGATGGACCCTAAGATGGTTTGGAAGCTTGAACATAGGCAAAAGATTTTACACAATACACACAAGAGTTGCAAATGATTTAAAAAATGAACACACACAAAACACAACAACACCATAGATTATTCAAGTAGGCGTGTATTCATAGTGTAGGCCCACACAATAGAATACCTATCCATATTCCTACCTAACTATGAGTACTTCACCCTGAGCGGATAGTTAGGGATAAAGGTGTTGCACCTACTATCCCTTTCTTTGGAGGTCTTGATACATTGCCCAAAGAAGTGAAATTTGTTTTGCATAGACTTTTTAATAATTGGTTAAGGTTGTCAAGGTTAATAGAATAATATAGAGGTCAAAACTAGTTATAAGATGAAAAACCCTGCCATTTTTGTTTTGTGAAGTGTTGATCTTCTGCTATTCAATTTCATAATGAACTCCCACATCTCACAACCATTTCCTCACTGAAAAAATCTTGTGACGAGGCTACAAAAAAGGAACCTCATCTTTGATTTTGTTAGGACACAAACATATTATATAGATGTTAAAATTATGACAACTTAATGCTATATCGTATATTTATGTATTTTTTCTTTTCTCTTTCTTTGTCTTATATTCTCTTAAGGTCAAGGTTTAATTTGTATCCATTCCATATATGCAAACTTTATTTTCATTCCTTTTAATGAGAATAAGGGTATCAAAAGTATTTATCTAGACATGGAGATGTTTTTTCTTTTCCTTTTTCGAGTGCTGGTTTAAGGAGTAACTATGTTGTATACAAAAATTGTTTTAGTTTTTTTAATGTAGAGATGGGATCTTAGGACCACCTAAGTTGCATACAAAAATTATTTTTTCCTTCTTTTGTCCTGAAGTCGATGTTTAAGGGTATCTATGTCTCACGTGGCAACTATTTTTGTCAACTTCCTAGAAACAAGGTTTTAGGGATATCTATATCTCAAGCGAAAAACATTTCCACCTTCCTTTGTTGTATAACCCAAATCTAAGGGGTATTTTATGTTACATGTGTGTATTGTTTTTATCTTCATTTACCTTGGAACCCAAGTTAAATGGATAACTATACTACACATGGAAAATGCTTTTGCATTCCTTTAACTTAGACACATAATCTAAGGGGTATTGTAGTGTCTAAAACATCTCATTATGAGTTGTAACTTCAATATCAAATCTTAAGAAGTTTTGACTTTAATTTCAATTAACTAACTCTGTTAAACCTTCCAAAGAGCAACCATCAAGATTTGCTTTTAATTTAATGGCCCAAGAGATCCTTAAGATGGTGTGCCTTGTGTTTTTTGAAATAGAGTGGAGCAAACTCTTGTTGATGTTTCACCCCACAAAATTTTGAGAGAGACCTTACTTTGACATACTTTTAATGTTCTCCCTCATTGATCATCATCTAATCAAATAGCGTGGAATATAATATTTTATGTGAAAGTTTCTTTGCATCCCATATAGAGGATGTTGTGGGGCCCACCCATTCTAAAGAAAAGGTAAAAAAGGAGAGGTGTGGCACACCAATGTGAAATCAAGAGACCTAGAGGTCTGACAACCTCTCAAGGTTGCACTTATCATTGATTTATCCCCACGATAACATGGTTCAAAGCACTTTGAGGGATATTCTAACCATTTTCACTGCCACAAATGATTATATGCCATGTTGTCTCTTCTATGTGTATTGCAAAGGAATTTGAGATATATTTATAGCCTTTCAAGTATCATGATTACCCTAAAGGTCCCATGCACCATCCTTTTTAAATTGAGTCATGGTGTACCATCTGATCAAGCCAAGGTGTTTACCTCCCCATATTATTGTAATTCATGAAGGCTAGGTTGGAGTCTAGGTTTACAAAGAAGTTTTCAATAAGGGAAGATCAATCATTGATCAAGTATCTTCATAGATAAATCTAGTGATTTAAGTGCCAAAACTAGCATGTGTCCCTTGTGCCCATGTGTGGCATGAATCGAGCATGTAGCACAATTTTGTTACTTCTTTTAGTTGTGTTTGTGTGATTTCTTGCTAAGATTTATCATAAGATTTTAATAAATTGGCATAATTCGAGTCCACCTATCAGGACAAAGGGGGTAATTGGGTCAATATTAAGATGAGGTTGTTTTACCTTATCACTTCCTCCCCCACTTCAAGATGAGTAGGTCCTTACTCTTTGTTGTGGCTACCCCTTTTGATTATTCTACCTTTCTATTTCTCTCTTCTTGTTAAGTTCTTCAAACAATGAGTTGGTATCATACACTAAATTTAATTTAGGGTCCTAGTGTTTAGGATATTTGATGAAACCCTTATGTAATTTTAGTTTCATTTTCCAAGTCCAGAGCTCCCATTAGGACTGATCTGTTGTTACCAGGACTGGAGATTAGGGTTGGAGAAGTAAAGGAGGTCTATACCTCATACCCACCCATTTTGTTTTTAACTATTGTAATATCTTTGCTACTCATTCTGCTCTTTTGTAAGACCATCTCAAATTTGTGGGAGAGATCATTTATCTTCTTTTCAAATACATAGAAAGTAGAGTATGTACCTATCATCACATGCCGCCCATGCTCTGTGGATCAATTTTGGTCCATTTATTTGAAAATATTCAAAATAAATTCTAAGGCTTTCATTGTACTTCTCCTTTATAACATCATACTTTTTGATCCTTTTGAATTGTGTCTTAAATGCATATAGTTTATGATGTTGAGATGCCTCATTATCAAAGACCAATGGTCTTTTCTGCTTGAAGGTATTCTTTGGTTCTTTCCTACCAATTGATCTGATTCTGCAAATTAGATAGAAAAGACCTTAGCTGTACTTCTCCCAAAATAAGTTAATGAAAAAGTCTGTGTATTTTTCTAGTTGTAAATTGTGAATCAAGAATTCACAGAGTAGATTTTACTGGCCAGAGGGTGATATCTTGAAAACTTCTAGAAATTCTTTTTCATTAGGATCATGGGGAAGGTTGCAAGAAATTCTTAAAAGTTTCCATCTCAGTACTTATTCATTTAGAAACATAGAATATAGCCTTGAAGGTTTTCTACAGGCCAACAAAAATTCTCCAATCTTGTGGGCTTCCATCTTTGTTGCATATAATCTATCAAAAGATTCCTCTAGCAACACTAATTCATTCTTTAGTCTAGTATTTTATACCCTAACATGTCTCAAGAAATAGCATCGTTCCATCCACATCCTCAGTAAAGGAGGAATGTAGACTTCGAACCATTCCATATTTGTAGCTTCAGTTTGATTTTGTTACTCTCAACCATTGGCTTAACCCTTAATTCTTGCAATTCTTCTTTCAATTCTACTATTTGGCTCATGACAACATTTAATTCCTATTTATGCTTCTCCTGGTTTTCCTGAAAGGTTTGCAGGAAGTATGCCAAATTATATGTTAATTTTCTGATTTGCTTGTCTTTGTCAGACAAGGCTTTTTGTAATGACAAATTCCCTTGATCCCTTTCCTCAAACTATTTTAATTGAGTTTGCAGGTTTTCAATAGTTTACAGTTACAAACTTATAACTTATGCCTCCTTTTTCTTTGTTGTTTCATCAAGTTGAAGTTGTAAGTTTGCAATTATGGTATCCTTTCCTCGCAACTCAGTTTTCAAATTTTCAACTTTTTGTTCCATAGAATTATTTATTTGTTGTATTTCCTATTTTTGAATAGAAATAGTTTTCTCACTTTGGTCAATATTTTGTTTCTGCATCAAAATCATTTTATAAATTATTTTTTTGTATCCTACTATGAAGCTGTACAATTTCTTCTTTAATTTATTTAGTTTATTCCCCAATTGGTTATCTTCCAAGCAATATCATATTAGGTCCACTTTTGAATAATAACTTGTTTATCCATTTAAATTGAACACTTTCTCTGATTAAACATATTCTTTGCTTGGATGTGAAATTTGGCAGAAATTTTGACGTAGCTAAATAATTAGCTATATTTGTGAACCAAGGTGTTTTAATGGAGATGGAAAAAAAGTTTTCATATGGAAATTCATCTTGAATAGGTTCACATCTCCATTTTCTTATTGTATCCTGGATAGAAAATTTGCTACTATGTTAAACTTTCTAGGTTTGTAAATAATAGTTACATTGAATTCTTGGAAAAGCAACAACCATCTAATTATCTTTTCACTCACCACAAGTTTATTCATGAGGTATTTAATTGCTAAATGGTTTAAGGAGTAATTATATTTAAGGATCCACTTGGATACTACTTTCTAACACAATATGCAAAGGGTCTAAGATCTACTTGGATTGTAATTTCAACACCATTATGTGGGAACTTTATAAATTGATGGTAGGTAGAAGGTACTATTTGCATAACATGGATGCAAGGATGACCAAGTAAGATGTTATATGGTAGATCATGATCAATGACATGGTAGGTGGTGTGCAACAAGACATGTCCCACTTGAATGGGAAGGCATATGGTTCCCTTAGAATCTCACTCAACATTATCGTATGCTTTGATGGTGATCACATCAGGCTCCAAGTCAGCTGTCGAATATTCCAATTGTTTTACTAACCATGCGGTACATAAATTCAGGGCATACCCGTTATCCAAGAGGGCACGTTTGACTTTATTTTTGGAGATTGATACCTCTATATGAAGGAAATTGTTATGATATGGATCAATGGATAGCATGTCTTGTTGGGTAAAGGTGAGGTGATAGGTGGAAGAAAGGTAACTCACAAGAGCTTAGAATTGATCAGGGTCAATATCATGCAGGACTTAGGAGTCTTGGAGGACACAGTCCAATATAGATTTGTGGATGGGGGAAACCTTGAGGAGATCAAGGATGGAGATTTGTGTAGAAGTCTTCCCAAGGTGATCAAGGATATTGTAACAAGTTGATGTGGGATGAGAAATATGAAGGTTGGGGGAAAGTAATGGTTCCATAACAAGTGGTGACAACACATCTAGGGATTGGGCTCTAATGGTGGCAACTTGTGGAGGATCACAACCAATTCTTCCTATGACATTCATAATTGTAAGGGACTTTGTTATAGCGAGCATTGTTGGTACAATTATCTTGGGATTAATTGGGATCGGTGGAAAAGGACTTGGTTTGATGATTTGGCAAATGATCCTTATAAACACCTAATTATGCATTAGAAGAGGATTTAGGCTTAGTATTGATCTTCAACTATCCTTGATCAATAAGATCTTGGATATAGTACTTGAGCCTCATACGCTTACGTGTGGGGTGTGATGTCATTTGAAATTGCACCCTGCTTGAAACTCGTTCAAGCACTCCAATGACACAATGGGACTGATCTCAAGGTGTGAGGCCTTGCTAATGAGATTAGACCTCTAGAGAAGGTCGATTCCTCTTCTTGAGATTAAGGCTCAGAGAATTGAACTAAATCTAGTGCTAATACTTGCAGGGGAAAAGGGTGAGAAGAACTACTGAAATTAAAAGAGGTGATGCACCAAATTAAAGATGTTTAGTTACAACTGACTCAACATAGTAATGATCTCACAGCTAAAGGGAACTCACATAGACTCATACCAGTTTGAACAGAGGTCAGGAAAGAGAGGTGAAGGTATGAAAGGGACCATTTTATCCACAATACACAACTCAGTTAATCTAATATAAACAATGCAAGAATAATGAGAGAGGCAAAACATCATTTTATATTGATCATAGAGGCTGAATAGCCATTAAAAAGGAGAAAATTATTGCATAGGAAGTAGATGTAGAATAATCAATTACATTCATTGGTGAACTAGCAACTAGAGACATCAAAGGCTCAACTTTAAGCACAACATATCAAATCCAGTTGGTTCATGCAATTGCGTTACAAGGTCTGGTCACAAGAACTGTTTAACCTATATAATAGCCTAGAAGAACAGCTAACAGAAATACATTATTTTCAAATGTATATATAACATTTTATCATCACTCTACTATAGTGGACGATGAATTCTAGTCAATCAACCCAGGACATGCACACACTTCATTAAATTTCTGTCTCATAAGCCCTGCAAACTAGAACGAAACCTACAAACTAGAACGGTGGCCCCATGCTTCTGATAGGCCTACAAACCTGCAAAAGAGATTGCCTACACACAATATGGATGCCAGGCACATTTATGAGAGAAGGTCTACAAATCTATTTTGTCCCTTTCCTGTACTGGCGCATTGAAGAATTCACTATTCCAATTACCCTCATTCGGCCCTGGCCTGCGGAGCTTTGAATGTTGGGTACCTCCTCCCGAGAAAATGGCGTGATTTTAGGGAGAGCAAGCTTTTACAACACTTTAAAGAGTTGTACCTCTTTTCTTCCATGGCACCTCTGAATTTGTATTAGCTGACTTGGCCTGGGCTGAATTCTACCTCCTATCGCTTGATGGAGAAAACTGCATCCTCAGAATCATCGGGTTCTTCCTTATCGGTGAAATCCTAGTTTTTAGAACCAAGCCTCTTTTGCCTTATCAGTAAAAAACCATTTTGGCAAACCTTTGTTTTGTCTCCTTTTTGCCCTATTGACGAATGTTCACTTTTGTGAACCATTGGGCCCTATCTTTTGCCTTATCGACAAATTTGTCCTTTGCTAAACTTTTTCCATTTGGTTCATTTTCTCCTTATCAATAAATTTTGCATTTCACGAATCAAGCCTTGTCTTTATCTTTTATTTCTTTGGTGCTAATTTTGCCTTATCAACAAATTTCTCATTTGCCAAACTTTTCTTATCTTTGCTCTTTCCTTTTATCGGCAAGCAAACCATCCTTTCTTCTTTATCAACAAAAATACATTTTGTCAAACTTTGCATTTGCTTCCTTTTATCAAAAAAGTCCCACTTTTATGAACCTTTAGCCTTGTCTCTTTTTGCCTTGTTGGCAAAAGTGTCTTAAATTGCTGAACCTCTTTTGTCTGCTATCCTCCTTTATCGACTTTTTGTCCTATCAACAAACCATGAGGAAACTAAACTTTTGAAGAGTTCTCCACATTGTTGATTTATCGATTTTACCTTTCCCTTAGCCACTTTTGCCTTATTGGTGAATTCTCCAATTCTCAAACGAAGCTCACTTTATCGGCAAAATGTCATCTTTGCAAATTGAGCTTGCTTTTTGCCTCATTAGCAAAATCACCATTTCTCGAACTCTGCCTTTGGCCAACATTCTCCTCCTTTATTAGTGAAAAATCACTATTAGTGAAAAATCACTTCCGTGAACCTTGCTCAGACCCAACTTCTTCTCTATCGACGAATCACCTTATCAACGAACTTGTGAAAAGTTTGCACTTTTACCGATTTCCTGATAAGGCTTCCTTTTCCTTTGCCTTAGCCATTTCCACGCCTTATCGACAAAATCTCCTACTTTTGAACCAAGTCCTCCTTGTCAGCAAAACTTTATTTTGCCAAACCACTTTGCTTTGTCAATGTCCTCACTCTGCTTTTTGCCTTATCAGAAAATCTCTGTTAGTGAAACTTTGAAACTATGAACTCACCATGCCTTAGCCAAATTTCATTCATTGGCCCATTTTCTCCTTCGCGAACCTTTCTCCTTTCCTTTTGTAGACGATTTACCTTATCAGTAAACTGAGGAGACTTCAAACTTTTGAAAAGTTTGTGCTTTTTGAAAATCACTGACAAAGCTTTGTTTGGCTCCTTTTTCTCTGCCTTTTCCCTTTGCCTTTTACCTTTGTTGGCAAAGTCACCGATCAGTGAACCTGCCAATCGGCGAACTTAAGGTTCACCGAACCATAAGTTTGCTGACAAAGGCAAACATTCTTCTTCTTTACTTAGCTGATTTCTTGCAAGTCCTTCCTTTGTCAGGAGAGTTCCACTTTCCTAAACCTTGTCTTCTTCTACTCTCGTTTATCGGGGAATCACCTAATTGGCAAACTTGAGAATTTGTGAACTTTTGAAGAGTTCGTGACTTTGGAAAATCGTTGATAAAGGCATCTTTAGCTCCTTATGCCTTAGTCAAATTTTGAAGAAACCTGCTATCCTGGCCCATTGTTAGCAAATCGCCAAATCGATGAACTTGTGAAATTTTGAACTTTTGGAAAAGGTCGTGAAACATAAAAATTGCCGATAAAGGGGAAACGTGCTTTCCTTAGTGAAATTTTGATTTTTCCTACCTTAGTCAGCGAATCGGCCAGTTGGTGAACTGGCAGGTTTGCGAACTTGGACTTTTGCTGACAAAGGCCAAAAGGGGCTAAAAACTAAGGCAAGGACTTAGAAAATTTTGGGTTTTCCTGAGTTTTTTGCAAGGATTCTCCACAGGAATTTTCTGAGATTTTTGCAAGGTTTTACACTGAAAACTAAAGGATATTAGGATTTCAAGGGATTTCATTAAGATTTTCAATCTAGGCTATTTGACTCTGGGAAGGGGAAAATAGGTCCAGGATGACCATGGACATGGTCATAATCATGGAATATTCCTGTTCATTATACCACATTGGCTTGGACTCATTATCATCATAGGGTCTTGTATAAGGGTATGTGACCATATTAGTTTGCACAAGCTTTTGAAAGAATGACTTGATGGGCTCGCCTAAATCTGTGAAATGCCATCATGAATTAGAAGGCGATCAAAATTGTCACTTAGGAAGGAAGATAGCCCTACTCAAGAGGACTTTTTGCACATTGGGTCAGGAAGTTTAGTTTATTTAGACATGCTTACCATTGGTGACTCCATCACTAACCACATGTTTGTTCTTGCCCCAAGGTTTAAATTTATCATTTGTATGACTATGGCCTTTGGTTTGAGATTTGATTAAACCTTTAGAGATAAGGACCTTTTCAATGTTGATCCCTTTCTCAATGATCTCCTCAAATGTATAAATACAATGGATTTGAAGGTGAAAGGCCATTTCTTGATTAAGGTTATGAATGAAGATATTAATCAATTATTTTTCAAGGGTTTCCCATGAGAGTCTACTTGCAAACCCTCTCCACATTTGTAAGTAAGGAGCAAAGTTTTCTCTATTGTGTTGCTTAACATTACAAAGGTCTCGCATTGTGAGTTTATTTTCAACATTGTAGGAGAAATGAGCAACAATTTTTTCAAAGAGGTCGAAGAAGGTTATGATGGTGCTGAGAGTAAGATGATGAAATCAATCTAAAGCTTGTCCTACCAAACTTAGTGGAAAAAGTTTCAAGAGATAAACATCATAATGGGAAACCTCTTGACAATCCATAAAGAATTGTTTGACATGATCCTGAGGGTATCCTTTTCCCTTATATTTATCAAATTTGGGGACCTCAAGGTTAGGACGAAAAGGAGTTGTCATGATGGAGCAATTCAATGGATAAGGACAAAAGTCTTAAAATTTAAAATGTTTACATTGGGTCCTGAATTGTAATTTTTGTACAGTGTTTTATATCATCTCTTGCATTTGATGATCCAAAGGAAGTGGGTTTGGTGATGATGTTGAGGTGGAGTTGATAGGTCCATGTGACAAAGGTTGTGTAGTGGCATGTGATATCAAAGGATTGGATGTGGTGTGGTTATAAGTGTTTTGTGGATATGAGATCATAGGTTGAGTATTCAAAGGGTTGGGTTGATAAGAGGTATGGAATTTGTTGAGTGGAGATTGTATACACCTAAAAATGACATGATTCTATCTAAATAAATATTTTAAATATTTATTTCATCTTAATATTCCTCTATCAATAAATAAATAAATCAATTTATTTATTTGGTTCATATTCCTCCCAAAAATTAAATAAAACCACTTATTTAATTAGCTTCATCAAATTCTTCTAAATCCTCTTATCTACAATTAAATAATTCTACATTATTTAATTAAATCAAATTATTCTTCAAAATTTAAATAAATAAATCAAATTTATTTAAATTATCTCAATCTCTAAAAAAAATCAAATATAATCAAATATTTTATTTATTCTTCCAAATCATGCACAAACAATTAAATAAATTTATTTATTTAATTTACTTTCTTATCTTCTAAACTCCTCAAAAATCTTTCAAATCTTCTAAAAATAAATCTTATTCTTCATGCACGCAAAATTAAATAATTTATTATTTAATTTCTCTCAAATCATGCAAAAAGCAAATCAAAAGTTGAGTTAATTGTTTTAATCAATTTTGTTTTTATCAACAACTCTTAAATTAGAAAAAAAATACTCTAATTTATGAAATCAAATCTTATCTTTATCAAAAAAATAATTAACTCAAACAAAACAGCTTTTTGTGACACTTGTCTTCTTCCTATTTGCGCACATCCTCTCAAATCTTCTCAACCATTGATCTTCTTATTTCTTCTATACCGTTGATCTTCTCTCCACAAGTCTATAAGTACAACCCCTTTTCCTCCATTTCAAAAAAAAATCCAAAGCTTTCAGTAAACTTACTTTGCAGGAATCATAGCACACCTTTGGCACCTAAACCATATCCATATCTTGAGATCACCATTATCATTGTATTGAAGATCCCCTTCATTACAAGAACTATCATAGTCGTTTCTCTATTGTCATCTTGATGAACAAAGCAAGGAAGTACGCTTTCTAAGGGCTTCATTCATACAACGAGATCAATTGAGATTAGGCGACCAATGGAAGCTATGAAGTAACAAGGTTTGTAAGGTATTGTTCTTTGTTTTGAATCTTGTTTATTTCCATTTTCATTGAGTTATTGGGTTATTATTATTAATCATTGATTTATTATTAATCATTGATATATTATCCACATTTTCTCGTAACATTTCTAGCGCTCACCGTGGGGCATTGCCCCAAATTTAACCTCAAAAATTGAGTTTTTGTGCGTTAGGTTCCATACATAGGAAGTTTCTGTGTATCTGCTCATTAAACCACACATCTGATCTCTGTTACAATGCATGTGGAAGATCTGTGCATCTGCTCACTGAATTGGTGTGTATGTTCTCTGAATCAACACATATATCAGACCTGCACTTTTATTTCTTGTTTCGACACATTTAATCTTTGTAACTACACATTTATCATAACTGTGCATCTGTTCTTTCTTTCAACACATGTATTATCTGTAACTGCACATATACCAAATCTATGCATCTATGTTCTATATCTGTGCATGTATCCTCTATAACTGCACATATATCCTCTGTAACGCTAACACAATCTACAAGAATATTCTCAGATCTACTTGTAGGTTAGGGGCTAGTTAGTCATATAGCTACATTTGTTAACTCATCTCTAGATCTAATTAGCCAAAGGAAAGTAATTGGATTGTTCATGCAAATCTCATTTAGACCTAACTAGGAAGGTTGTAACTTGAACTTCTTGCATCAACAACTTGAACGTAGTCCCAATGCTAGGAAGGTTTAAATTGAACAACTACTTATTGCTTTCAAAGTTAACAAATCTCGTGTGTGCCCAAATAGCATAACTCATTTAGTTTTTTTTTCTTCTTTTAAATAGGATTAAAGAACCATTGTTCTCCATGTTTTTAGAATGATAGAAGGCCTATGCTCTCCCCTTTCTTGGGTGACCAAAATGCCAAACCTATCATTTTGCATGTTTAACCTTTAGAGAGGCCTGCCCTTGGATGTCATTCCGTCCAAGTGGGAATGACCTTAAGTGGTAACAAGCTAAAGCCAAGCTCTGCCTAGCCACTATAAATAAATTGTGCTTGAGGTGAAAGCTTCATGCAATGAGCATTGATTAGTTATACCGATAGCCAACCTCCCCCAAAACCCTCCAAGGCACAACCCTTGAAAGCTGGGAGAGTCCATAACAGAGAGTAGCGCTACTACACATATAACCACTCGAATGGTTGCCCTTATTACTTATCCATTGTTTTAGAAGCCAAAATCCCCACTAAACCGATGCCGCAAAGAGCGATTATCTTCCTAAGATGACTCACGTACTTACAATTCAATAGTAGAGATAACAGGGGAATCCTAAAGTTTGCGAGCCTTGGGAACCTAGAACTTGGTGTACCAGAGAAGTTTGTGCACTTGTAAGGGGGAGCCTGTGTCCTAAGTTCTTAAGTTATCCACTTTGAAATAGTGTAGTTGGTGTAAAAATCAAGTGAGAATTCAATTTATATTGCCCTTGCCATCCTCGGATTTGTACTTGTTTTTTTTGTCAAAAAGAGTCAAAAAATCTTTAAAAAATTAACAATCATAAAAATTCTTTGTGTGTGCTATGTCTTCTTGCCATAATTAAGAAAATCAAATCAAAGAGACCAACTTTTAGCCAAAGAAAACCAAAAACATTGAAAAATGTGCCAAAAATCAGTCAAAAACCTACCAAAAACACAAAGCTGTGCATTTTTTCCTTCCTATTGTGCATTTGTTCAAACCTACTATGCATATGCTCAATTCTATTTTGCTTTTGTTATGTTCTGCTGTGCATACATATTTTACTAGAACTGCACATTTATCCTATGTTCCTGCGCATATATTCTTCACCAGTCTTGCACTTTTGTTATCTTCTACTGCGCATTTGTCTTCTATTACTGTGCTTCTATTCTTGCACATCCATCATAGTGAGCTATTCCATACATTTTTTGAGAAAAACAATTGCCTTTTTGAGCACCTATTTCAGTCTTGCATCAGTTTCTGAGGATATGACAAGTCAATTAGAAGCACTTACTCAGCAAATCCAAGCCATGCAACAACAAGTAGTGATCTTACAAAGTGAATCTTCCACAAACGATACTCGTTAGAGGGCATATCTCCTTATCCATTTGATACAAGCTTGGCTAAGATACCTTTCTCTCCTAGTTTTGATGTGCCCAAGTTTGACAAATATAGGGAAAAAGATGATCCACATAAACCAAATCCCTCCCAACATGAGCATGCTAGTACTAGCTATGCCTCGCACCAAGATCGTACATTCTTTTCCCATCTTAATGATACTCTTGACAAGGGAAGCACCACCTTAAGTTAGAAATCATGTACCAATCCATCTACTAGTCCTCCTTCACCATCCTCTAGAATGCATATCCCACAACATACCAGTTCTACACCAACACTGCCATCAAGTTCCCCAAGCTCTAATCTGTCAACCAAAGCGTCCTTAAATGATTTCCTCGAAAGACTCTTTGCAAAATCTAAAAGCAAAAGAAAAGATATGGAGAACTCCAAATTCACTCATCCATTACCTCATTCATGTACCCATACACCTACAAATGATGTTATCCAAGGGCTATTAGCAGGGAGTCAATCATGTCCCCAAATTCCTATCCTTGAACTTACAAAAGATTCTTCCAATGCCATGTCAAATCCTACAACCCCTTCATATAATCTGCAACCCCTCAAACTTATTGAAGAACCTCCTATCATGAACCAAAGTCAATGTCCATTGTACCTTGATGTTGTTGACCAAGAGCATATCCAAGAGTCTTCTACCTCCACTTCAATTCAAGCAAATCAAGAGTTATGTCAAGAGTACACTTTAGAGCATGTGGAAACACCAACCCTTTATCTGAATCAAGATCAAAGCAATCCCATCCAACCCATCCATAACATTTATCTTTTCCATGATCAAGATATTACATATGAAGAAGCTATCCATGAGCAACTTGATCATATGCCCATACATGAGAAAGAATACCAAATCCAACCCATCCATTACCTATATCTCTTCTATGATTGAGATATTATCATGGATGAAGAACCTATACATGAGCACATTGATCCCATCACGCTTAATCCTATCTATGATCAAGATCCCATCTACGATCAAGAGCCTATCTACGATCAAGCGAACCATGATGGTCCTCTTAGCCAACTTTATGCATTCCATGGTCATGAGCCTATCACCCCATCTATACATAACCCCATATCCATCCATGAGCAATAAACCTCCATTACTCCTAGCCATCCTCCCCATAGTCCTATCCATGATCCAACAATGCCCACTTTCCTTGATGAGACACTTACCTCCCAAGTGCACATATATGATCAAACCAATAACTTGGATCTTAGTGAGCATAATGATAATCACGATCCACATGATCCACCACCATCCATTAATATCGACCATGTTGCAAATCTGTTATCCTATCCCCTTGGCCTCACTACCTTCATACATGAATGTTCTTCCTTAGAACACCAACAACCATTATCCTCTATCTCACCTTCCTCATCCAATAAGGAGATCGCTGCTAGTGTCCAAAGCACCCATAATCCTATTGTCCACCACATACTCCAACATATGAACTATCAAGGTAAATGCTTAGGCCTTCATGAACAAGGTATTTTGGAGCCTATCCATGTCAATGTCCTTCCTCGCTCGTATGGCCTTGGATTCCTTCCCCAAGGTGAACAATCCAAAGATGTTGGTACTTCTTCCATGCCTTCTACATCCACATTCCATCGCAAACCCTATCATATTCCCAAAACATATGTCGTCATTCCACCTCCCTTATCATATACATCCCAAAAGCATGTGACCATACACCTTCCACCATCCAATCTACTTCTGCTACTTCCAACTCCTAACATCCCTCCATGCATTTTACCACCACTTCTTCCAACACCTTATCCATCCATCCATAAATCCTCTAAAAATCCCAATCATGGCCAACAAATGCACATGTTGTCTAAACAAAGACCTTCCACGAACACCACTTCCACTATCCTAAGAGAATTCAACAACAAAAAATTGGATGCCTCTACCTATAAAGTCAAAAATCCTAAAGGTCCTCATGCCTTTGGATACAAAAGACAAGGATCAAAGAATTATCCATCTCAAAAGCTGCATACACCCACACACCTCAAAGCAAAACTACAAAAGGTGTGGGTCCTCAAGCAACAAGTAATTACCTTAGAAGCTGCACACAAGCTACATATACCCAATCCCATACCTTCACAAGTGAAGTCTAAAAGAAAAATAGTTTGGGTACCTAAGCAAAAAGTCATCACGTCAAGTGAGGCATCCACCTCTCAAGCATCCCAACCATCCCCTTTCTCCTCTTCCATCCAAAAATCCCATTCCATCCAAAAGTCTCAAATCCTTCCATCCCACATGACAAACAAAAAATAAAAAAATACTAAGTCTATGTGGATTCCTAAATGCCTAAATCACCCATCCACTAAGCAAAAATCTCCATTACTTCCTACACCACCTTCCCATTATAAGCTTCAATATTTATCATGGTATGTGCAATAGTTGGTCATGATTCCCTTCCATCCCGTGACACTTCCACATACCTCTATCTCCCTTTCCTTCCACTATTATGCTACATATCTTCCCCATCTTATCCCTATGGTCCACGCTTTTGCATAATCCTTCCCTCCATCCTTGCATAAGTCTTACATAATCCATGTCATAATCCACTATCACACCTTCCATAATCTGTTGTCTACCTTCGCCATCTCACTTTCATGCAATCCCCTACCAACATCTATGAGAACACTTGAAATAGTCCATGTGACAACATCCATCTAGTGGGACTATCACCTTTCATGACACTAGACACTTGAGTCCCTCTTGTCCGTTTTCCACCTATCCTATCCAAATATTCAAAAAAAAAAAATCAAAAAGAGTAAAGATAAATCCCTTCGTCCAATGGTGAAAACCTAGTAAACAGATGCCCTGGATAAGTACCATGATGAAAACCTGGCAAACAGGCATCATGCGTAGGTTGATCTTCTACGTCACCTACACTTGGGGGCACCTTGTCTCATCAGCATATCACTTTTCTCCTATCATTTCCTTCCATACCATTTCCTATCCTATCCTTCTATCCATTACATACCCATCTTGTCAAATCCATCCATCCTAATCTTCCCTTCTCTATTTTTTTGATCTTGATAAAGATTGGGGGCACAATGTTGACAAATGTTTTGGATGTCTCTTGACATACCTTATCCCTCCAAACCACACAAATCCTTCATTATCCTCTCATCCTCCTATCGTCATAAGCATTGTCATGAAAAATCCTAAGTATCCTACCTACAATGGGGCATTTTATTCCTATGCAACTTAGTCCTTGGCGATCGCATCCTTGCCCTTTTCCGTGGGCGTTCCTTCTATCTACTATTTCCCATCCTCATACCTACCCATCCATTATCCACTATCACCCATCCATTTACCTATCCGTGGTGTTCCCTTGTCACCAGTATCTAGCATTTAGGCTATCCAAATTGCCATCCAAAACTCCCACAAATGTCAAAACATTAGCAAAATCTAGAAAATCCCAAAACCAACAAATTGTCTGCAACCCCATCATTAGTACCATTCCCAAACTATGTCACCTCTGCATTATCATGTAGGCAAGGCCATCATTGATGTGCCCCTGAGGCTCCTCACATCCATTCCATCAAGCGTCGCCTATCCTTCTGTCCATCCGCATCCGCACCGTTACCTATCACCTAGGTCTTAGGTCCATTAGGATTCACCCCGAACTACTGTTGCCTCTACGTCATCATGTAGGCAAGGCCATTTAGCAATATGCCCCCGAGGCAATAGGTCAATCCCTTAGGGTCCATTTCTTCGTATCTATTGTTAGTTCATCCACAATAAATTGAACCTTTCCCTAACTGGGGGGCAAGTCCTCAACCTGGTTACAGAGTTGGATCCTGCAATGCCACATGTTCTTAGAGGACACCAATAAGGATTGTTATACCTTTCACCAGACAAACATGTGCAACAAAGCTTGCTTCCAAACAGAAATTTTGATGCAAAACATCAACCTATACAAAGCAAAGCAAACAAGTGCCTAAAACACTCCAAATGATATTATCTAAATTATGGCAAGAAATCACATCTAATGCAAGAAAGGTTTTTTTTTGATTGGTTGTGTCTAAAATCTTAAATTTTGGTCATCATGTTTCCTATGCTACTCAAGGATGTCAAAAACTAGAGAAGCTATGATAGGGGCATAATCATTTTCTTTGTCTATTGTTTGTGGATTAATCTTTAGTAATGTGACGAATTTTGTCTAACGACATGATCAACAAAAGATCATCGAGGACTTCAGAGGTCTAAACATGAAAAGGGGGCAATCCTTGTTTGTTGAAATGCAAGAAATACTCATGTCATCTAGATTTAATTTTGACTGGATGCTTGTATTAACTTGCTATATCAAAATCCATGTAAGTAATACTCAGGTCATCATGGTTTAATTATACCTAGATTCTTGTATTTTCTTACAACATAATAAAAGCCTAATGATGAAATAAAGCACTTCAAAATACTTGCAATATCAAGATGACAAAATCCACATCCATATCTGTATCCATTTGTATTCCATGTACCCTCCATAAATAAAGATTCCAATCAAAGTGCTAAATGTTTGTCAATAAAAGCTTGTGATTCCTTCATTCATGTTTCTTCTATCAGTCAAATTTCTATCTATCATTGTATCTGTTGGTGCCCAACTAGGGTTAGGGTTTTAAGCTTGAGCATTTGTAAGATTTTTCATTCAAACCCTGGAATTTCTGAGTCATGGGGTCTTGCGCTTTATTTTCTAATTTTGAGTTGACCTCCTGTAGCGGGTTCCCGGTTGCTTAAGTTCTATTCTCATGCCTTAGCGCTCATTGGTTGACCGACCCTTATGCATTGCTTTACCGCTTTATCCTGTCGCATTTAGGAAAGTTGCTAAGTATAAAATCACTCTATGTAGTGGTGAAATCTGTCAAAATGTATGTGTCTTTGTATGTACAAGTCCAAATGTACATTGGCGGGCCAAAAGTGTCAATCGACTTTCAAAAAGTGAAAAATGTGATTGTATGCATTTTAAATGCATATCGGGTTTGTATATGCATTGGGGAATCTTTCACAGATTCCTGGAATATTCTACAGTTGTATGTTGAGTTCGCTTGTATATCGGGTTTGTATGTTTCTTCTGCTTCATTGATTATTTTGTGCGCCATTCTGAGGTACAATGCATCGGGCAGAATTTTGAATTGCCTTGTAATTAATTTGCTGAGTACACAATCTTGTTATAAAAGGCAAACTGTGTTACTCATTGGTTGTTGTTGAAAACTGGACAAATTTTGGTGTTGTGATAAGATACAACTTCATTGGAGGCTCTGTTTTAGGTGTTTTGTGAGTTTATGAATCTCATGTTATATGTTTTACACATAAATTTACTGGTTTCATGTCGATTTAAATGAGTAATGCTTCATTGCATGTATTTTGTTATTTGTCTCCGAATTGAATGTGTTCTTCTTTTGAATCTGAAAAGCTAAGGGGTGTTTAAGATTCTAGGATATGGGTTTGCTATGTTGAATGCTTGATCTTTTACTTCTACTCAAGGAGTAGATTAAATGTTTTGGATTAAGTGTTAGGAAGAATATATTGTAGTAAGGATGTTTGTAAGCAGAGATAACTGAATACTCAGTTTTGGGAGGTATCTGTAAGGCAGACACTACAAAACCCCCTTGAAACCTAGTTGTTGATTTGAGTTTATGGTGATCATCCACATATGTATGTCTATTGACTCTGAGCCCTGAGATAGGCACCGATCCAATCTTGTATTGAGGTTACAACCAAGGTCCTAGTTTTGTATTCAAATACTAAAAATCAAATTCATACTTCAAGTACAAACCTTTAGGACATTAGAAGTAGTTAAGGACCAAAATCCTCTGATTCACAACTGAGCATAGGCCCAAAGCTAGCCCCTTTGCACTTATTTCACAGTTTTGGTCTGCATAAGAGAGGATTTATCTACTTTGTGTCAACATCCCACCAAGTTAATAAGCACATTTCTCAGATGTTGAATAGGGAACACCCCCTTGGTTCTGTAGAGCCTAAAGAAGAAGAGGAGATATTTATAGAGTCTATCTCCTGTACTGTTGGTCCCTGGCCCAGAAATCCTATTGATCAATGATGGCTACCTTGTAGGGATAATTGGGAAATATCCAGTCAGATTGAGCACTAACAGATTTGGTGACTCCGCTGGGGAATGCTTTGTATAAGAACCCTGGTTTAAAAGAAAATAATTCCTAGTTATAGGTGGCGACTCCAAACAATCTCCTAACCGGTAAAGTAAAAATTTGTATGTAAGGGAGAAGATCCATGCGTAATCCTTTGTCTGAAGAATTACCTAGAAAAATGATGTACATGAAAAAAGGGACTGTTCAAGCCAGTCAAGAGGGTTCTCCCAGAAGTAATGATAATATTCAAGACAATCCAGAATCTTTAGAGTGGACAATACCTTATTTTTCAAACACTGAGGCTAAAATCTAGAATGTATATGAAAGACAACAAGGTGTTAATTTGAGAGTGAGATCAGAGGTGTTTCAGGAATGCCCTTTTTTAGATCACTCTGACAGATTTGAAGAGACTGAGTCCCCAAGAGATGATGATGATGACCAATATGGAAAGGGACCATCCTCTTCTATGCCCAAAGATGAGCAATTAGCTGAGGAAATCAAAAGCTCAAGAGCTGAATTAGAATATTTACAAGCCGTGAAGATTAGAGATGATATGAGACAAAAAGTGCAAGCTCTGAGAACTGCTCAACATGATGCAGTCCCTACTCTTGATAATGCAAATGTCTTGAGAAACCAGCATAGAAATGAAATCCAGTATCAACAGAATGATCAGAGACAATGTAAACAATGTCAGGGTACCATTAAATAATGTGAGAAATTAGAAAGCAAATAGGAATGCCGATGTTAATCAGTTTGGTAGACAACCTATGTAGCTGGACAGATTCAGGTAGCTTATTTTTGATGGTATCCCTAGCTACCCTAATCCCATTGACAAACATGTGAGGCCACAAGTGCCAAAGTTTTCAGGAAATAGTACTGTGTCAGGTGAGGATCATTTAAAGGCTTTTTAGAATGTTATGGACAACTTTGAGGTTGAGCATGAGGATGTGTTTATGAAATTGTTTATGCAATCCTTAGTTGATGAAGCTAGAGAATGGTATAAAAGTCTGCCTGACCGGAGTGTTTCATCATGGGATGATTTTGGAAGGATCTTTAAAGAATAGTATGGTCACAAAACTGACCCAAGATTTTTTGTAAATGAATTCACCAGTATCACTAAGGGCTCAAATGAGCAGGTTGCAGATTTTAATGCTAGATTCACTAAAGTGTTGAACAAATTACCACCTCACATGAGACCTAATGAACCAATGTGCATGGTGCTGTACATAAATGCTTTTGATGCCAAAACAACCTATGGATTAAGAGATAAGGGTCCAAATAGCCTCAAGGATGCTTTTAGAATTGCAACAAATATTGAAAATAATAGGAAAGCATCTGGTAAGACAAACAGAAGGATGATGTGAAGATTCTGCAAAATCCAAATAAGCCTCAAAGTAGTCAAGGTAATGCATCTACTTCAAAGGATAAACTAGATAAATTGGCAACTGTTGTTAAGGACTTAAGTTATAGACTTGCTAAAAATGAAAAGGGAATAGGTCTTGATAGGTAGGTTTACCAAAGACAAGAAAAGAGACCATCGTTGCATGATATGCCATATAACACTAATTGGCATAATGGTAAACCCATTCTTGCACATAACAGCAACACCAATCAAAGAGCCCAGAATGCAAGGGAAACTCCTGATCCTTTGAAGAAGGCTATAAATATTGTTGATGACACCCCATGGTGCATAATATGTCAAATGCCTCACTCACAGTCGCAATGTATGATCGCTCAGTCTTTGTATAATAATGTTGTTGCCTGTGATGAATGCAATGAGCCGCACTGTGTGGAGGATGATAATGTAAATATGTTGTCCATAAATAGGGAGTATTCTTCCTATGATGCAAATGAAAATACGAGTTATGGGACTCAGGTTTGCCAGCAGTTTCCCTGTGATGAAGATGATGAAGATAACTATGCTTATGCTTAGGACTCACACATTTTTCTGAATAATTTGAGAAGGCCTTTTGATGAAGAAATTAGAGCTCTCACAACTGCGGTAGTAGCTCAGGTCAAAAGCAATTATAATCTTAGAGGTAAAGCTCAGGTAGGTGACCCACGTCAACCAAAAATCACCTTTATAAATCAACCAATGCATAATCATAAGAAGGTTGAACCACAAAAGACACAATGGAACTGTAATAAGAAGAACTTTAAGCAAAAATCAGGTCATGATTCTCAAAGACCAGAAAATAAAATTCCCCAAAGTGAGGATCAAAATAAGGATTCTCAGATCCCAGATAACAGTCAGAGGGCCACTAAGATTAAAGCTAGATCAGCTCAGGATTAAAGTAAAACCACGGCTCAGGCTACAATTATTATGCAAAATTATGCTCCCTTTGACATAACTCAAGTTTTGTCTCAGGTAAAGATCTTTGTTCTGTTGATGGAAATGATGAAGGTTGAAGAAATCAGGAATAAGGCGTTGTCTTTAATTTCAGGAGTAGCTTGTCAGGCTGAGCAAAATGTTGAGGGTCAAGGTAAGAGACAGGCCTTGTGTATTGAAGAGGATGAGATTCCTGAGGTGCATCTGGGAATGACCATGACAAAATGTCCATCACAGGTTGAGCCATTTTATGTCTCCCTTGTTATTAAGGGAAAAACAATCAGGAATTGTATGCTTGATTCTGGAGCATCAACAAATATTATGCCTTTGGCTGTCATGCAGCAAGCTGGATTGAAAATAGACAAGGCATGTGGAAAGTGCTATGCCATGGATGCTAGGGAAGTACCAGTCATTGGAATCATGAAGGATGTGAACTTCACACTGGCAGCATACCCAGAAAAAACTTACAAAATGAACATAACAGTGGTTGACATAAAGCCACAATATGGTATGTTGTTGTCAAGAAGATGGGCAACATTGATTGGAGGAAGTATGCAACTAGATCTATCATATGCCATGATCCCAATACGTCAAACTGGTCAAAGAAGAAAGATCATCAGAAATAGTTGAGGATCAAGATTCAGAGGAGAATGTTTGTTTTGTGGACATTGACTGTGAATATTTTAGAGTTGTCTCAGATGATCAAGGAGGTAAAAGGAAAGATATTTGCATTCAAGAGCTAGACCAACAGGGTCTGTGGACTATATATTTTGATGGAGCTTTCTTAAAGGAAGGCTTTGGTGCTGGAGTTGTGTTTTTGTCTTCAGCTGGTAAGCTTCTAAAGTTCTCTTTCCTGTTGAAGTTTGCCTGCACAAATAATATTGCAGAATATGAAGCTCTGTTACTAGGATTGAATGTGGCTCTGAAGCATGGAATTAAAATGATAAAAGTATTTGGAGATTCAGAATTAATTGTTTCCCAAGTTAGAGATAAGTATGCTTCGAAGAATAAAAGGTTAAAACAGTATGAGCATGTTGTGCGGGATACAATTGAATTGTTTGATGCATTTTCAATAAACTAGATAGAGAGATCAAAAAATGTCATGGCAGATTTTTTAGCTAATGTGGCCATAAGGCCAAATGATGTTACCCTGTTTGATGTTACAAATGTTGAGGTTAAAATTAGACCTGTAGTACCAGAAAATATATGCAGTTGGCAAGTATTTGATGATGATAGAGATTTGATGAAATTTCTGCATTGCATAGATGAGTATGAGAATCAAGAGATTGATTTTCAGAATTTTGTAGAGGTTGTAAATGGAAAAGAAACTCTCATGGGGAAAGAAATAATTCAGCTTAAAACAAATAAACTCCCCAGAGGGTTGGTTGATTTAGAAAGAGCATTTGACAATAGGGACCAGTTTGTTACAAAGGCTTCTCCTACAAACAAGGATGACTTAGAGGAGATAAACTTGGGGACACATCAGACCCCCAAAAAGGTATACATTGGAAAATAGCTCAAGCCACACATCAGAAGTACGCTGATAGCATTATTGAAAAAGTATAAGCATGTTTTTACATGGTCATATGAGGACCTAAAATCTTATAGAGAGGATTTATTCTAGCATGAGATCCCTTTGAAGCCTAGAGCTAAGCCATTCAGACAGAAATAAAGACCTATTAATCCAACTCTGGCTCCAAAAATGCAAGAAGAACTTATGAAGCTTAGGGAGGCTAGAATAATTGTGCCCATCAAACATTCAACCTGGGTGTCCAATCTTGTCCCAGTCAGAAAGAAAAATGGTGACATAAGACTTTGTGTTGACTTTAGAAATTTGAATATATCTTCTTTAAAGGATAATTATCCACTGCCCAACATGGAGGCTATGTTACAGAAGGTGATTGGTTGTGAACTTTTATCCATGATGGATGGATTTTTAGGATACAATCAAGTGAAGGTGAAAGAATCTGAGCAGTACAAAACTGCCTTCACCACTCCATGGGGAACTTATGTATATGTTAGGATGCCATTTGGACTAACAAATGTAGATGCTACGTTTCAGAGGGCTATGGATGTTGCTTTTGCAGGATTGATTGATTCAATCTTGGCTGTGTATCAAGATGACTTAACTGCTTATTCAAAGAAGGAGCAACATTGCATGCACTTAGAACAAATTTTTGTTAGGGCATTGGAATATGGCATTTTACTTAACCCAAAGAAATGTGCTTTTGGGGTAGTGGAAGGGAAATTATTGGGACACATTGTTTCCAAAGGTGGAGTCAGGATTGATCCTGAAAGGGTTGCTGCAATTGACAAAATTTAGTTTCCCAAAACTGTGAAAGGCATTCAGTCCTTCTTTGGACAAATTAATTTTGTTAGAAGATTTGTTCCTAACTTTGTAGAGACTAAAAAGGACATTTCTAAGATGCTGAAGAAGGGTGAAATTATCAAATGGGGAGATGAGGCAACTAAATCATTTCAGAACATCAAAGAAGCTATAAAGATGGCTCCTGTATTGAAATCTCTTGATTTTTGTAAGCCATTTTAGTTGTTCTCATTTGCTTCTTTTCACACTATTGCTGCATGTTTATTGCAGAAAAATGAAGATGGTTTTAAGCAGCCTATTGCCTTCTTTAGCATGTCATTGCAGGCAGCTGAACTGAAATATGATATCATGGAAAAGTAGGCATATGCATTAGTTAGAGCAGTCAAGAGCTTCAGGCCATATTTAGTAGGCTCTCAGATAGTTGCATATGTGCCCCATGCAGCAGTTAAATATATTTTTACTCAATAAGAGGTGACAGGAAGAAGATGCAGGTGGATAAACAAGTTGCAGGAGTTCAACATTGAGATACAGATCACAAAATTGGTAAGAGGACAAGGTCTGGCTAAGATGATGACACAGTCAAATCTGGAAGCATGCCAAGTGAATGTAGTTCAAAATGAAATTGTTAATATATCAGAATCTGAATGGTACAAGGATATTGTCTATTATTTGCAGAATCTGAATTGTCCTTCCCACTTCAGTAATAGTCATAAAAGGACCTTGAAGCTACATGCAATCAAATACATAATTCTTCAAGGAGAATTGTATTGGAAAAATCCTGATGGTGTGTTACTTAGATGTGTAGATGAAAACCAGGCTACATATATTTCTCAGATGCACAAAGAATGGTAAGAAAATGTGATCCATGTCAAGGGTTCTCAGAAAAGCTTAGATATGAAGGTGCACAACCCCTTAGGACTATAATAGTGGAGGCTCCATTTCAGCAATGAGGAATCAATTTTATAGGGGAAATTTCAAAAAAATCAAGTGGAGGACATAGTTGGATTCTGGTTGCTACTGATTATTTTACCAAATGGGTTGAAGCAATTTCAACTAAAAAGGCTACAAGCAGGGTGGTGATGGATTTTATTTTGGAACACATTATTATCAAATTTGGAGTGCCAGTCAAAATGGTCACAGACAATGCCATGTGTTTGAAATCTGGGGAGTTCATTGACTTCTGCAACAACTATGGGATTAGTTTGTCACATACATCACCATATCATCCACAAGGAAATGGTCAAGCAGAGTCAAGTAACAGAAGCCTCATGAAAATCATCAAAAGAATGGTAGACAAAAACAAGAGAGCAGGGGATTCAAAGTTAAAGTTGGCATTATGGGCTGACCGGGTAACAATGAAAAAATCAATTGGAAGGTCACCTTTTGAGTTAGTATATGGTGTAGCAGCTAGGTTACTTGTGAATAATTTCTTGCCAGTCTATAGGTTTGTACAAGAAAACGATAAAGAGGTTGAAAACTCAATGACAAAGGATAAATCAGCTAGTTGCATTAGATGAAACTAGAAGAGAGGCACATAGGACAAACATCAAGAAACAATAGAGTGAAGTATCTGTTTGATAAAAGAGCTACATAAAGAAGATTTCAAATAAGTGATTTAGTCCTTGTTTGGAATGAAAAGAATCAAGATAAGGGCAAGCATGGCAAATTTGAGCCTTTATGGGTGGGCCCATATCAAATCAGCAACACTCATGAAGATGATTCCTACTTTCTCTAGATCTTGAATGGTGAACTACTGGAATTGCCCGTGCACGGTAAATTCCTTAAAGCTTTTTTTCTCATAAATGAAATATTTTATGTGCACACTGTAAATTAGATGTAAATAGTTTGTACATGCCTTGTATAGTCGGTGCTATTTTGTGTTTTGTGTTTTGCCTGGTCTGTCCTGGAGTGATCTGGTTCTCGCTGCAACCTTATGCTTGCACGTCCCTAGTCGGAGCCTGTGTTGGTGCCCAATTAGGGTTAGGGTTTCAAGCTTGAGCATTTGTAGGTTTTTTCATTCAAACCCTAGAATTTCTGAGTCATGGGGTCTTGTGCTTTATTTTCTAATTTTGAGTTGACCTCCTGTAGCGGGTTCCCAGTTGCTTAAGTTCTATTCTCATGCCTTAGCGCTCATTGGTTGACCGACCCTTATGCATTGCTTTACTGCTTTATCCCGTTGCATTTAGGAAAGTTGCTAAGTATAAAATCATTCTATGTAGCGGTGAAATCTATCGAAATGTATGTGTCTTTGTATGTACAAGTCCAAATGTACATTGGCAGGCCAAAAGTGTCAATCGGCTTTCAAAAAGTGAAAAATGTGATTGTATGCATTTTAAATGCATATCGAGTTTGTATATGCATTGGGGAATCTTTCATAGATTCCTAGAATATTCTGTAGTTGTATGTTGAGTTCGCTTGTATATCGGGTTTGTATGTTTAGACATACAACGGCTAGATACAAAGGGAAACATGCAAGCAAAAGATACCTTGGCAGCATACAGGGAAAATATGCAAAGCAGAATGTACGTCAGGTAGATGCATTGGTGAATGTATGTTCGACATACATTGGGTTTATATAATGAAAAATATACAAAGGAACCCGACATGCATTTGCTACAGTGTCAGGGGATCTTGTATGTTCAGCAACATACAAAGTAGCAGAGTTACATGTGGTGGGGTTCGCCTCACATACAAAGTGAAATGTATATGCAATATACATATGCTATATGCAAAGGAAAAAGATGTACAAGGCCGATATACAATAGGTGGGGCCCACTGACATACAAAGAGGTTTGTATGTGTTCGGCATACAAAGCAAAATGTATATCGAAATGTGCAAATGCGATATGCATTCCAAGATGCATTGGCTAGACCCGAGAAGGTATGCTGTGTAGTTAATTCAAAATTGAAGTCTGGTGGTTGTATGTTTGCAATGTATATGCGATGTACAAGGCGAATGTACATTCGCGATATGCAAGCCAGACCGGATTTAAAAGTCAAGTGCGGCTAATTCAAGGTTGGCGTCCGCGACTTGTACATTGCACTTGTATGTGTGATATACAACAGAGTATGCAAGAAAAAAGATACAACATGGATTCCAAGGAATGTTCCAATCCGACAGATAATGTGTTGAGATCCGCAGCCTGCATATATAAAATGCTTGTATATATCGATATAGAAGCCGATGTGCAATGAAAAAGATACAAGTTGGACCTGAATGAAATTTCAATTTGTTCTATACATTTTGAGGTCCGCCTTGTATATAAGATGATTGTATATGCGTTTGCATATACAAGAGCGGAAAAGGCAAAATAGGCGGTAAGGTAAAATAGAAGTAGGAAAAGTCAGCGATGGCAAGGAAGCATCTACGTGGCACATTCTCATTGGCCAGCAACTTGCATGTTTGATTTGAGCCGTAGATTTGGGAGATGCAGAGAGGGATCGAAGGCTATGTTCAAATGTTTGATAGCGAGGGTTTTCCCATGCATATACAGTGGCATTCTTGGCAGGAAAATCATTTATGAATCCATTGCTGCATTTCCACGATGGCTGCGAGTTGGTATGCCATTAATGGCAGGATTGTAGACCGGTATAGGCCGAAGGGACATGTCAGCTACCACCTCCAAGTAGAAAATCTTCAAGCGGCGGCACAGGGCTCGAGTTCAACTACTCCTCGCCTTTCTCCTGCTTCTTCCCGTTTTGTCTCCTGCTACATTGATTATTTTGTGCGCCATTCTGAGGTACAATGCATCAGGCAGAATTTTGAATTGCCTTGTAATTAATTTGCTGAGTACACAATCTTGTTATAAAAGGCAAACTGTGTTACTCATTGGTTGTTGTTGAAAACTGGACAAATTTTGGTGCTGTGATAAGATACAACTTCGTTGGAGGATCTGTTTTAGGTGTTTTGTGAGTTTATGAATCTCATGTTATATGTTTTACACATAAATTTACTGGTTTCATGTCGATTTAAATGAGTAATGCTTCATTGCATGTATTCTGTTATTTGTCTTTGAATTGAATGTGTTTTTCTTCTAAATCTGAACAACTAAGGGGTGTTTAAGATTCTAGGATATGGGTTTGCTATGTTGAATGCTTGACCTTTTACTTCTGTTCAAGGAGTAGAATAAATGTTTTGGGTTAAGTGTTAGGAAGAATATATTGTAGTAAGGATGTTTGTAAGCAGAGATAACTGAATACTCAGTTTTGGGAGGTATCTGTAAGGCAGACACTACAAAACCCCCTTGAAACCCAGTTGTTGATTTGAGTTTATGGTGATCATCCACATATGTATGTCTATTGACTCCGAGCCCTGAGATAGGCACTGATCTAGTCTTGTATTGAGGTTACAACCAAGGTCCTAGTTTTGCATCCAAATACCAAAAATTAAATTCATACTTCAAGTACAAACCTTTAGGACATTAGAAGTAGTTATAGGACCAAAATCCTCTGATTCACAACTGAGCATAGGCCCAAAGCTAGCCCCTTTGCACTTATTTCATAGTTTTGGTCTGCATAAGAGAGGATTTATCTACTTTGTGTCAACATCCCACCAAGTTAATAAGCACATTTCTCAGATGTTGAATAGGGAATACCCCCTTGGTTCTGTAGAGCCTAAAGAAGAAGAGGAGATATTTATAGAGTCTATCTCCTATACTGTTGGCCCCTGGCCTGAAAATTCTACTGATTAATGATAGCTACCTTGTAGGGATAACTAGGAAATATCTAGTCGGATTGAGCACTAACAGTATCTTTCATCCTTATGTGGTCAATCTAGGTAATGATCCAAATGCAAGTCTATGCTTAATCCATACCAATCAAGTTAAGTTAATCTTGTCAAATTATCCAAGTGCAATCAGTGGTCGTGATCCTAATCTTGTCATAAAGCAACTCAATCAATCAATAATTATCAGTGGGATATATCTTTCCCATGCCTATCGTGTTGATCTAGGGATCTATCATTCCCCACAATGACAACACTATCGTCAATCATTATTGATTAATCATTGGTTTACCGCTTGACGGGGGCAATACCTTGTTTGTTCTTGTATCATTTGTGTATTCTTGCTTGTGTGTGTTATCATTTTATCTTGCATCACATGTCATTCAACACTTTCTTTAACCAATTTCTTCACCCAACCTATTCTTCCACCTTCTTCATCGTGAGATTGTCCGTCTCACGTCTGTTAGCCTTTTCTTCCCGTCCAATCTCCCGAGGGGGCATCCTGTCATCGTAACCTGTAACAGGGGTAAACTGGGGCACGTATCATTATCAGAAAATCTTATTCTTTGAAACAACGTAAGAAAACACATTGCATCAAAGAGGGGCAAAATGTATACACCTAAAAATGACATGATTCTATCTAAATAAATATTTTAAATATTTATTTCATCTTAATATTCCTCTATCAATAAATAAAAAAATAATTTATTTATTTGGTTCATATTCCTCCCAAAAATTAAATAAAACCACTTATTTAATTAGCTTCATCAAATTCTTCTAAATCCTCTTATCTACAAATAAATAATTCTACATTATTTAATTAAATCAAATTATTCTTCCAAATTTAAATAAATCAATCAAATTTATTTAAATTATTTTAATGTCTAAAAAAATAATAATCAAATATAATCAAATATTTTATTTATTCTTCCAAATCATGGACAAACAATTAAATAAATTTATTTATTTAATTTGCTTTCTTATCTTCTAAACTCCTCAAAAATCTTCCAAATCTTCTAAAAATAAATCTTATTCTTCACGAACGCAAAATTAAATAATTTATTATTTAATTTCTCTCAAATCATGCAAAAAGCAAATCACAAGTTGAATTAATTGATTTAATCAATCTTATTTTTATCAACAACTCTTAAATTAGAAAAAAATATTCTAATTTATGAAATCAAATATTATCTTTATCAAGAAAGCAGTTAACTCAAATAAAACAACTTTTTGTGTGACACTTGTCTTCTTCCTATTCGCGCACATCCTCTCAAATCTTCTCAACTGTTGATCTTCTTATTTCTTCTTTACTGTTGATCTTCTCTCTCACAAGTCTATAAGTACAACCCCTTTTCCTCCATTTCAAAAAAAATCCAAGCTTTCAGTAAACTTACTTTGCAGGGATCATAGCGCGCCTTTGGCACCCAAACCATATCCATAACTTGAGATCACCATTATCATTGTATTGAAGATCCCCTTCATTACAAGAACTATCATAGTCATTTCTCTATTGTCATCTTGAAGAACAAAGCAATGAAGTACACTTTCTGAGGGCTTCATTCATACAACGAGATCAATTGAGATTAGGCGACCAATGGAAGCTACAAAGTAACAAGGTTTGTAAAGTATTGTTCTTTGTTTTAAATCTTGTTTATTTCCATTTTCATTGAGTTATTGGGTTATTATTATTAATCATTGATTTATTATCCACATTTTCTCGTAACAAAGATGTATTGGGTTGAGATGAAGGGTTAGAATAGATGGGTTGTGGATGACTTAGTGGTATGTGGTAAGGGATTGGTTGAGATGGAATATGAGATGACGATGTAATGAGATTGCTAATGTTTGTTGAGAAATGGAGATGGGTGGAAATGAAGTTTGTAATGGAGTTGTAAGTGTAGGAATGTATTGATGAGATGTTCTAGATGGCTTGGAGATTTGTCGCATGAGTGATGAGGGTGGACCTAGTTGAAAGGCGTAGGTAGAATTATGATCATTAAAAGGTGGGGGCAAGGCCATATTACCTATTGGATTGTCTTGAGGATTTTCCATGGTGGGTTGTGATGAAGGACAAGGAGGATTGGGATCTTTGGATTTCACCTCAAGGTGCCTTCTTCCAAGAGAAGTTGTACAACAAAGTATTTATCCAACAAGTTCTTAACATAATCTATGTAGGCGCGTGAATACTCTTGTTGATCTGAATCATGTTCATGTGTGTCATTGGGATTATGTTGTGGAAAATATTGTATACAATGAGATTACATGAAGCCAAGTGAGTATCTAACTTGATCATCATACCTACTTGTGTGAGGAGGTGAAGTGGGTTGGTCATCAATGTGAGAGTTCATGATTTTCTTGGCTTGTGATTTAGTTATGAGGGGAAAATGGAGGATATGACTATGTGTGACTAAGTTTAATGAATGATGATGACTTGGATTAGAATTGAGATTAAGATCAAGGGACAGGAACAAATTGGATTTAATTTGACTAAGGATGAGGGTAGATTTCAAATAATTAAGATAGAATTATGATCTTAAGCAAAGATGATCTATGATTGACTAGGATTTGATTAAAGGATGAAACAATTAAAAGATGATGGTCTTGATCAAGGGCTAAAATCTCAACTCAAATTCTATGTTGGAAGGATGATTCTTAGGATTGACAAGATGGACCAAGGTATGAAGTTATGGATAATGACTTGGGGATATGGATATTTGGAGGGAGAATGAATGTGGTTTAGAAGGATTTAGATCACAAATGTTTCAACCTTTGAAAAAGGGAGCTTGATAACTAGGACACTCTTAAGATTTGGATGGATGGACCCTAGGATGGTTTTCAAGCTTGACCATAGGCAAAATATTTCACACAATACACACAAGAGTTGCAAATCATTTAACAAATGAACACACACACACAAAACACAACAACACCATAGACTATTCAAGTAGGTGTATATTCATAGTGTAGGCCCACACAATAGAATACCTATCCATATTCCTACCTAACTATGAATACTTCACCCTGAGTAGATAGCTAGGGATAAAGGTGTTGTACCTACTATCCCTTTCTTTGGAGGTCTTGATACCTTTCCCAGAGAAGAGAATTTTTTTATATATAGACTTTTTAATAATTGGTTAAGGTTGTCAAGGGTAATAGAATAGTATAGAGGTCAAAACTAGTTATAAGAAGGTAAACCTTGCCAGTTTTGTTTTGTGAAGTGTTGATTGACAAGTTGTCGTAAGGTCCTAACACTTTAGTTAAAAATATGTCAATTATGTCGACTGGGTAGTGTCCAAGGCTGTATTCAATAGGGAATAATTTTGAACATCTCACTTAGTTAACAGATTTTCTGAGTTTTTGAAGAGCTTGAAATATAATCTAAACTAGAAAGCATGAAATCTTTAAGCTAGAAAGCTTTTAAATTCCTAATCTAGAAAGTGTGTAAACTATCTAAGAATCAACACTTTGCAGTTTAACTATGAATTCAAAACAAAGACTAGTAACTACTAATTGAAAGTACACCTAACATCTTTTAGTCAATAGCTAACAACAATTTTATGACAGAGTGGATGCTCCAGAAATTTCAAGTAAACAAAACTCAAATATCATTAACTTAAAACCACAACCTGCAAGAACACATAACAGAGCTAAGCACAACGTAACATTTATCTAAACATTACATGCATAGAACAAAAATGACAATATTAACAATAAAAATACTTATCTACTCTATAATCCCTCAAGTGGCCAACTCTTGGGCATTCCTACTATCAGTTCAAATCACATTCAGTACTTCAATAACTCTACAACAAATCCCATTCATAATACTTCCATTACTCAGAATAGATTACTCAGGACAAGACTAGCGATATTCATTCATGTCACAAAAGTATCGCATAACACAGTACAGAGAACATAGCTGAATAGTATTCAAAATATATCATAACAACATATCCTTGTTTTGAGCATCTACATATATATACTGCACTACTACAAAATCCTAATTTTTAGATGGTGGGTAAATGCCATTGAAGAAGTCTTTTAAAGAAAAACAAAATTACAAACTAACTGGATGTCTTTGAAATAAAACACATTAAAGGATCTAAGTGGAGCTGTAAAGTCTTAAGTATGTTTAACAAAAAATAATAGAATTACTTTAACAAAGTCTATGATGTATGCCTAAATTTCTTGCGCCCTAAAATTTTGGCGCTCTGACTCCAACCGCTTTGAAATCCACTCCTTCCGTTAGGCAATACATGTAACCCTGCATAATTACATAAGCTCTACAACAATTAAGTCAACATTAGTGGCTAATTTCAATCAATTTGAAAATAAAGATTTATACATTATTTTATCAAAAATAGATAAATATTGCTTCTAAAATTAAACAAATTGGCATGGCGAAGGTGATTGGTTAGGCCAAAAAGGGTTATATGGCTTGTTGTAAAAATGAGGTTGTTTATACCTCATCATTGATCTTCTGCTATTTAATTTGATAACAAACTCCCACATCTCACAACCATTTCCCAGCTAAAAATATCTTGTAACGAGTAACCTCATCTTTGATTTTGTCAAGACACAAACATATTATATAGATGTTCAAATTATGATAACTTAATGCTATATCATATATTTATTTATTTTTTCTTTTCCCTCTTTCTTTATCTTATATTCTCTTATGGTCAAGGTTTCAGTTGTATCCATTCCATATATGCAAACCCTATTTGCATTCCTTTTAATGAGAATAAGGGTATCAAAAGTATTTATCTAGACATAGAGATGTTTTTTCTTTTCCTTTTTTGAGTGATGGTTTAAGGAGTAATTATGCTGTATACAGAAATTGTTTTAGTTTTTTTAATGTAGAGATGGGGTCTTAGGAGCATCTAAGTTGCATACAAAAAATATTTTTTCCTTCTTTTGGCTTGATGTTGTTAGGGTTAGCCGACAGAAGATATCAATTAAATGCAAATAAAGACTAAACAAAGGAATGTAAATACACAAAAATAATAACAGTGAGAGACAAGTTTTAACATGGTTCACCCAAACCCTCACAAGGGGCGCTACCTCTTGACCTCGTAGGAATTTAGGGGGAAACTGCGCCAATAGAAGTGGGGTAAATTTAACCTCTAAGTCTGATTAGGCTCCATATAACAACAGAAGTCGATGTTCAAGGGTATCTATATCTCACGTGGCAACTATTTTTGTCAACTTCTTGGAAACAAGGTTTTAGGGATATCTATATCTCAAGCGAAATGCATTTGCACCTTCCTTTATTGTATAACCCAAATCTAAGGGGTATTTTATGTTACATGTGGGCATTGTTTTTATCTTCCTTTACTTTGGAACCTAAGTTAAATGGATAACTATACTACACATGGAAAATGTTTTTGTGTTCCTTCAACTTAGACACATAATCTAAGGGGTATTGTAGTATCTAAAACATCTCATTGTGAGTTGTAACTTCAATATAAAATCTTAAGAAGGTTTGACTTTAAATTCAATTAGTTGACTCTGTTAAACCTTCCAAAGAACACCCATCGAGATTCAATTTTCATTTAATGGCCCAAAAGATCCTTAAGATGGTGTGCTTTGTGTTTTTGGAAATAGAGTGGAGAAAACTCTTGTTGATGTGTCAACCCACAAGATTTTTAGAGAGACCTTGCTTTGACATACTTCTAATATTCTCCCTCATTGATCATCATCTAATCAAATAGTGTGGAATATAATATTTTATATGAAATGTTCTTTGTAGCCCATATAGAGGATGTTGTGGGGCTCACCCATTCTAAATAAAAGGTAAAAGAAGAGAGAGGTGTGGCACACCAGTGTGAAATCAAGAGACTTAGAGATCTGACAACCTCTCAAGGTTGCACCTATCATTGATTTATCCCCATGATAACATGGTTCAAAGTACTTTGAGGTATATTTATAGCCTTTTAAGTATCATGATTCTCCCCTGAAGGTCCCATGCACCATCCTTTTTAAATTGAGTCATGGTGTACCATCTGATCAAGCTAAGGTGTTCGCCTCCCCATATTATTCCAATTTTTGAAGGCTAGAGTAGAGTCTAGGTTTGCAAAGAAGTTTTACTTTTCAATAAGGAAAGATCAATCATTGATCAAGTATCTTCATAGATTATCTAGCGATTTAAGTTCCAAAACCAATGTGTGTCCCTTGTGCCCATGTGTGGCATCAATCGAGCATGTAGCACAATTTTGTTTCTTCTTTTAGTTGTGTTTATGTGAGTCTTGCTCACTTGTAAATGTCCTTCATCTCTAGAATTTTCTAGTTTCTAAAGCTTTGACATAAATATAAAATTTTATTATTATGAATTTCAATGTGCCTTTTAGCCTTTAAGGTTTTATGTAATTGTGTGTATTAAAGCAATTAGTGGAAGATTGTGTTGTTATATCCTACTATTTTTTTTAATTTATTAATAGGCAAGTTGGATGGTTTACATGGATTCTAAGACATATTTAGTTTTTAGGACGATTACAAGACAACCAAGCCCTTCTTCAGTTCCTCCAACCTCTCTTTTTGCAGCGATGTGAGCAAATCTAGGTGCCTCACCAAAAACATCCTATATTCTTAAAAGTTTTGGAATAACACACCTTTGTTAAACAACTTGAAACACTCCCTCAATGTCACATGATTTTTCAAATCCCTACAACCAAACACCCCTCCAATATCTCTAGTTGTTCTCATGTGATCATAGTTTGAAATGGCCATGTAGGCCTTCTTTACCTATACCTCCTGTAGGAAATTGTGTGCAACCAACTTTGCAATCATCTTTCTACCTAGCATATCCACATATGTCATGAGGAATTCACCAATAATTTTACTATTATGTATATGTCCACCCATGAGCCATCTCAATGTCACGTTCCCCTTTCCAAAATTAATGGTGAGAAACCCAAAAGCCCATTCCTTATTTTCCATGGGCTAAGGGGAACTAAAATATGGGAAATAATATTATAATATTGTATTAAGTTGTCTAACTAAAATATTTCCACATTTGACTTTGGAAAAAGACAACTTAATATTAGAAGGTGGGTTGCCTCAATAAGCTACTAAGGTTTCTTTTTATGAAGTGAGATTCGAATTGGAAATAAGGACAACTAAATATTGGAAAGGAGGGTCACCTCAATAAGTTGATAAGGTTTATTTTTATGAAGTGAGGTTCAAATTAGAAATTAGGACAACTTAATATTAGAAAGGTGGGTCTCCTCAATAAGTTGATAAGGTTCCTTTTTCTAAAGTGAGATTTAAAGTGGAAATAGTGGGAGTTGGGTGCCCTAAGATTGAGGGAGATTATAAGAGAAAATATAAACAAGCCAAAGAGATCATTCTAGTCATTATTTTCAAATCATCATTTGAGCACTTGTGTTCATATTCAATCCAAATGATGAAAAACTCAAAGGATTGCATTAGATCCAAGGATAAAACCCCTTGATATTTCATATGGAGTTTGGAGATGAAAACTCTCGGGTTCTACCAAGGTGATTCCATTTCAAGAGTTGTACATGGGCTTCAAATCATTGTTTGGTTTAGCATTTTTTAGTTTTACAAGATTATAGTTTGTTTCATATTGTACGCACAATGTTTATTTGTGGTTCCTATTGAGTGCATAATCTAAGGTTATCATACATTTGTGTGAGGGGCGTTTGGCATTTTATAATGATTCATAGCCTTGTATTAGTGAAGATAATCTATCTGGCTTCATTTTGAAGGATTCATGTCTTGTTGGTGATCATTCTAGCTGTTGTAACATTCATGGTACTGGCCACATCAATATTATATGATTATTCTATTATTTTGAAGTATCTTCTGGTCTTATGGTGACTGTTTGATGATAGTAGTGTTGTTAGCATTAGTTTGAATTGCCACTTCAATTGGAGGAGATAGTACAATATTAGGATTGATGTTTAGCATCATATTTGTCTTCTATTATTCATTTTTGTTGTGTTAGTAATTGGTTTGGGTAGTTATGGATAATTTTAGAATTAATTGTAGCTTTTTATTTGTGAGTATATCTTGATTTTGTGATTGCACAATTATGATTATATTGTTGTACCTCTTCATTGTTGCTAAGATTTGATACATTATATTTGAAGTTGGTTGTAAAAAAACTTTATATCAGCATATAGTGTCAGTGTGGAGAATTGCAATTCAGTATTTGAATGTTACAATTTCTTATTTCCATTACTATTCATATTATTTAAGTATTGTATAAGTCTGAGAAATGCAAAAAAGTGTAAGGTTTATGAATATTCAGAACCAGGAAATGACAATGGTATTAGAGATGTGATCTTGCTTCTAGATATGAAAGCTAACCTTTATGAAGATTAAATCATATGCTTGTCAGTGATAGAAAAGTATGGATGACAAAAAAATGAAGACTTTTCAAGAATCTTTGTTAGAAATATTACAATATTTGAAGAACATGAGTAGGGAATTGAATCAGTTTTCTAGTCTGGTGAAACAAAAGGACATAAGAGTAGAAGAAGAATGATGCATGGAAAGCCCAAATTTCAAGGATCAGTAATTGGAGCAATTTTCTATCAACTATAAAGCTCTAGATTCATTTTGAGTGAAGGTTTGAGGAGTAATTATGTTGTATATAGATTTTTTTAGTTTTTTTAATGTAGAGATGGGGTCTAAGGAGTATCTAAGTTGCATACAAAATTTATTTTTGCCTTATTTTGGCTTGAAGTCGATGTTTAAGGGTATTTGTGTCTCATGTGGCAACTATTTTTGTCAACTTCTTGCAAATGAGGTTTTAGGGATGTCTATATCTCAAACCAAAAGCATTTCCACATTCCTTTGTCATATAGCCCAAATCTAAACGGTATTTTATGTTACATGTGGGTAATGTTTTTATCATCCTTTAAATTGGAACCCAAGTTAAATGGATAACTATAGTGCACATGGAATTTTTTTTTGCATTCCATCAACTTAGACACATAATCTAAGGGGTGTTGTAGTGTCTAAAACATCTCATTGTGAGTTGTAACCTTCAACATCAAATCTTAAGAAGCTTTGACTTTAATTTGAACTAGCTGACTCTGTTAAACCTTCCAAAGAACACTAATTGAGATTAACTTTTCATTTAATGGCCCACAAGATCCTTAAAGATGTTGTGCCTTGTGATTTTGGAAATAAAATGGAGCAGACTCTTGTTGATGTGTCACCCCACAAGATTTTGAGAGAGAGGTTGCTTCGACATACTTCTAATGTTCTCCTTCATTGATCATCATCCAATCAAATAGTGTGGAATATAATATCTTATCTAAAAGGTTTCTTGCATCCCATATACAGGATGGTGTGGGCCCCACTCATTCCAAATAAAAGATAAAAGAGGAGAAAGGTGTGGCACACCAGTGTGAAACAAGAGACTTAGAGGTCTGACAACCTCTCAAGGTTGCACCTATCATTGATTTATCCCCACGATAACATGAGGGATATTCTAACCATTATCATTGCCACAAATGATTCTATGCAATGTGGTCTCTTATATGTGTATCCCAAAGGAATCTGAGATATATTTATAGCCTTTTAAGTATCATGGTTCCCCTAAAGGTCTCATGTACTATCATTTTTAAATTGAGTCATGGTGTACTATCTAATCATATAAGGTGTTTTCCTCCCCATATTATTGTAATTTATGGAGGCTAGGTTAGAGTCTAGGTTTGAAAAGAAGTTTTAAATAAGGAGAGATCAACCATTGATCAAGTATCTTCATAGATTATCTAGTGATTTAAGTGCCAAAAATAGTGTGTATCCCCTGTGTCCATGTGTGGCATGAATCAAACATGTAGCACATTTTTGTTACTTCTTTTAGTTGTGTTTATGTGAGTTCTTGCTCACTTGTAAATATCCTTTGTCTCTAGAATTTTCTAGCTCCTAAAGCTTTGACATAAATATAAATTTTTCTTACTACGAATTTCAATATGCCTTTTAGCCTTTAAGGTTCTATGTAATTGTGTGTATTGAAGAAATTAGTGAAAGATTGTGTTGTTATATCCTACTCTTTTTTTAGATTTTTTTTGATAGGCAAGTTGGACGGTTTACATGGATTCTAAGATAGATTTAGTTTTTAGGAATATTGTGTTGGAACCTTCAAATTTTGCCAAAATTTGAAGGCCCAATGATGAAAAAATTAATTTCAGCACTCAGAAATACAATTGTAAGATCTGTCCCAGGAGCCTACTTTGGAGAACTATAACTTGAAACATGTTCATTTTAATGCCAAACCACTTGGTAGGCATACTCATCTATCATATGTGAGTGTGCATGTTTGATTTCACCCTCCCATGATCAGATTTGATAGGGTTTTGAAGCATCAAGTTGGAGGGTTCTGAAAAGGTTTGATGTCTGCATAATGTTAAATCTGCTAGGGAGGTCAACTTTGAAGGCTAATATTTGTGAGTTGGATGATTTTCATGGTAAACTAATTGGTGTCTCAGATTTCCCCTATAATAATCTACTTCCATGTCCATTTTCAAGGCCCCAGCATCTCGTTTGGTATTTTTTCAAAATCAAAAGCAAATGGATTTTATATTGTTTTGATGGCTACATTTCCAGAAAAGTTTCAGGGGGTCAACTTTGGCTTTTAATATTTCATGAAAGAAGTGGATTGGAAAGAAACCCCTTTGCACACATGCTCAATAGAACTAAATGATCTTGTGTTTCCAGTGACAGCTTCCCAGGAGGAGATTTGGTATTTTTTTCAGGATGGTGACTTGGTGAGCCCTAATTGGTTTTTGACAGATGCAGTTCCAGAAAAGGCCAAGTGGGATACTTTGAATGCTAATATCTCACACCTCGAGATGTGTTTGGCCAAGTTGTTTGCTGCACTGAACTATTGGTTCAAATGTCTACATGCCTATGCATTTTCATGGCTCTAAGAGATGGTTTGACTAGTTTCCCAGGCTAATTTTTGAGACCACCTGGCTTGTTTTGGGTCACTGTGCAAGGTGCCAGAAAGAGGATTCTAATGATTAGCCATTGCAATTTTTTTTAACCTTAGAAGCATATTAAGGTAGTCCCACATCGATTCAAGACAAAAAACTTGTTTCAAAATGAAAATTAATTAGTCGGGCCCATAATGGGACCTGACATGTGTCACACAGGTGTTGTTGATGGAGCTTAAAACTGAGTTCAAAAACATTTTTCATGACATTCCATGGGTTTGGCTCTTGTTTGGAACTCTTCATTCATAAAAATAAAATAAATAATTTTCATGTGATAAGGTTGGTGGACAAAAGAAAATTGTGATAGACACAGATATAATGATAAATGTTGTCCTTTGTCATATTGAGGGTGGTCTGATATTCAAATAAGTGATTGGGATTCACACTTGTGTCTTATGCTTGGTGGGAAAAAGGATGAAGTGAGGTCAATATTTCTACTAGAAAATTTGCCATAGTGGCTACTGCCTTCCATGCTTGAAAATGTTTTTGTTGATCTCTCCTATGGATGAGGAAAATGCCTATTTCACTCAATTATATGGACATTTTGCAACTCATAATTGTCATCTTAGAGAATGCCTGTCTTACACAGTGATTGTTGAAAAGGTTCCTTATTCTAACAATCATATATTTAAATTATATACAACATCATCAGATTCCAAGAGAAATGGACCTAAATTTTGTATTTCTTTAGTAAGAGGATGACTCCATTATATCACAAAGGTGTGGAGCAATCTCTCTTGTTCACTGACCATGAGGAATTCATCACAAAGTGAGCAAAAAAGTAGTAAGTATACTGGTAGCTCAACCCCTAAGACCACATCTTTTATGTTGTTTGGGAAGCCTATTCATACAGTACAGTCACCAAAATCCCAAAAGCAACAACAAGATGGAATAAACTCTTCCGATGGGCTAGGCTTTCAGACCTTCAAAGACGCTGGTTCACTTGGGCTTACAAGCAACAACTCAAGTGATGGGAATCAAGAAATAGATAGGTTTCAAGGACTGGTCAGTGAAAGGACAAATGAATTGAAAATGTTTAACAATTCTAGCATAAAACTTCAGCATGGCGAAAGCTACAGTGACGTTGGCACCAATCTTATTGGAACTTTATAGAGTTTTAAAGATCAATTAGCTTTCCTAAGCTTGAAGAAGAACATGGGAGGAAAGTTATCAGAGGATACAATTGTCCAATCTAAAGTCTTTAGTGAGACTGAAGAAGTAGGTCGTACCCTTGATCTGACACCCTTCAGTACATACGAACAACTTTATGACAGTTTGGCAAAAATGTTTGGTATTGAAGAATTTAAGCTTTGAAATCATATTCTCTACAAGGACATCAACGACACTCTGAGACATGCTGGGGAGGAGCCTTATGGAGATTTTGTGAAAACAATGAGGAGGATTATAATCGCTTTTGATTCAGGCAAGGACATGATGTCAAGATAATTGTTGGCATGGATAAAATTGCATGCCTTGTTCCTACATTATGATGTATATTATTGTCTAATAAGAAAATTTGATATTATATGTGAAGGACTGCATAATATGAGAGGGAGTTCTGGAGGCAGACAACTTAGATATCAACCTATGATTAGGATGGTCGTGAGAAAATTATTATCAAGATAATTCTGACTCCAAAACTCATTACTACTTTTATTTAAAAGAATTTATCGAAGACACTAGCAATTATCGGCAGGACACATTACATATTCCCTCTGATAAGCCGAAAAGGTTGATAAGTAAAGTTGTCAAGAGGACTTTGTTATATCGGAGTAACAGTTTTCACCATCCCCTCGATAAAGGTGAATACATGAAATCATTGAAAGGAAAACACTATATCGATAGGAGATTTCTAAAGTCTCTTTGATATGCCGATGAGGTGGGTCCCAAAGACTTTTACATGTTGAGATAAAAGGTATGAGGTATATAAAAGGATATCGAAGTGACTTTCATACATCGGAGAGAGGCTTATATAAGTCCCTCCGATATGCCAATGTTAGATTATAACCCTAAGCAGAGCGGTTTTGGAAATTGAACATTCTTTCTAGTATATCGATAATAGAGGCCAAAAATAAATCAGTTAATTGAAGTCCTATGGTTGCTATATTTTGGAGTTTACTTAAGAACATACCAATGAAAGTTATAAAAGTTTCTAATGATCAAAACGGGGACAATTTGTGTATTTTTGAAGATTTGTTTGTGCTCTTTGCAATGTCACCATCTATAGAAATATTCAAAGAACATATTCATTTATTGGTCACTCACAGTGAACTATTAGTAGTACCTTTCTTTTCAAAAAATTTATGGTAGAAGGATCAACTATACCTGTTGCAGTGCAACGCCGTTCAAGATTGTTCAAAGGGTAGCAACAAAATGCATTGGAACATTTCATGATTTTTGGTGCCACATGACTATATCTTCACAAAAATATGGTGTTGAGGCTCAAAATGGAAGTTTCTTACTGGTAGATGTTTTGGGAGAATTTTTGGAGTCCATTGTGAAGGCCAAGAAAACTTTTGATTCCGATGGAAAATTCCTTGGTTCTTTTTTTAAGTTCTCTAAATTCATCAGCCAAACACATTTCGGCACCAGATAATTTATGTGAAAGGTTTGATGAAAGTACAAAGGAAACAGTTCTGTTATTTATTTTGAGGAATACACTTGAATTTCTAACCTATGCCAAGTAGACAATATTATCCACACTGTTAGGAACTAGGCATAAACCCTAAAAATGGTGCAGTACTGCAAAGCAAAAAATCTATCAGAGGGAGAAGTGAATATCGAGAAGAACCAAAAACTAGTCCCTTCGAAATAACGATTTTGCACAAAACAAATCGAAGAGATTATGGAAGTTTGGAGTAAGTAAGTTTAAATCTCTTTGATGGAAAGAAAACAGAAAGTGCGTGAAATGCATAAAGTGCAAAGTAAAGCTTTATTAAAATAATCACCGTGAATTTGATGTTACTTTAGGGCATATTATTTTGTTAATAATGTAAAATGCAATTGTAAAATGTTTCCCCTCAAAAGTAAAACATTTTTACCCTAGGAATTAAGAGAACATATAAAATCTTGGAGTGGGTAGTTATTTTTACACAAAGAACATTTTATGGGTGAAAATACATATAAGTAAATACAAAGTGAAATCACCAGCAAAGGAAGGATTATAATAATCATTAAAATTATTTTCACGGGAGTGCAAAGATCAAGGAGATTAAAATTAAAATATTTTGATTTGTTGAAGATAATTAATTAAGTGAAGAGTTGTACCGAATAGGTATGTGAAGGGTCACAACCCTTGAAAATATAATGTATATATAAAAGATAAAATCAAAGATAGAAAAGAAGAAAGGAAGAAGTAAAAAAAAAGGAATCATAGGTAGGATAGGATATAGGTAGAGTATACTAGAAAATGAGGACTTCTAAGGCATATTGTAAAATCTTTTAAAAGCAATTTAACAGAGTAAGAGTACTATAATATGTTGCCCGACATTTTGGTGTTCAATTATTTGTTGATATTAATTCATATACGTTATCTTGTTGTCTCTAGAGTGGTCTTTCCTTATTATTCAAATTGAGTGTATCAAGCATATATTTCATTTGTCAAGACACATTTGTTGCCTCTGTGTGATTTTCTTGATTGGTTTCTGTGAGAAAGAATTAAAATCCTTTTAAGAGATTTATATAAATTGGTTTTTGCCCAGAATTAAAATCCTTTTAAATAAATCATCTTAACTGGTTTTCTTCCAGCAAGAATTAAAATCCTTTCAAATAGTCACAGTAACTTGGGGAGATATCACTAGGATTTGTAAGAAGAGCCTGATAACTGACAAACTTGCACATTTATACAAAGTATAAACAATTGAAAAGTGCCAAATAATTTGAGTTAAGTTAGGAGGGAGGACACATTTATCATACACATCTTGACTCTGTTGCCCAAAGTGGATAGAAAGCACTGGTCATATTCACTAAAAAACAATACTTCATAAAACTTTATTCACACATTAAAATTTCAAACATTACCAATAGGACTAGCTATTAGTCTTATATCTATTTCACACCCACATGCCATTAAGAAATACATTTCCATAGTCAAAAGTACACACAACCCTTAAATCTGCTTCATTATCAAGGTGCACCCACCTAGGTCTAGTAGAGCCTGAAGACTAGGTAGTTCTAAACAATATAGGGTCACTCCATTTTGTTGGCCAAAACCTTGTTAGTCTGACCATACGACCTGGCATACCCTTAGGATTAGCAAGCTACAATTTAGGGAACCAACATATTGCAAAAAAACCAAGCCCTTCTTTAGTTCCTCCAACCTCTCTTGTTGTGGCGATGTGAGCAAATCTAGGTACCTCACCAAAAACATCTTATATTCCTCAAAGTTTTGGAACAACACACCTTTGGTAAACAAATTGAAACACTCCCTCAATGTCACACTATTTTTCATATCCCTACAGCCAAATGCCCCTCCAATATCTCTAGTTGTCCTCGTGTTATCATAGCTTGAAATGGACATGTAGGCCTTCTTTACCCATACCTCCTATAGGAAATTATGTGCAACCAATTTCTCAATCATCTTTTTGCCCAGCATATCCACATTTGTCGTGATGAATTCACCAATAATTTCACTATTATTTATATGTCCACTCGTGAGCCATTGCAATGCCATGTTCACCTTTCCAAAATTAATGGTAGGAAACCCAAAATCCCATTCTTCATTTCCCATGGGCTAAGGGAAACTAAAATATGGGAAATAATATTATAATATTGTATTAAGTTGTCTAACTGAAATATTTTCTTATTCAACTTTGGAAAAAGACAAATTAATATTAGAAAGGTAAGTCACCTCAATAAGTTGATAAGGTTTCTTTTTATGAAGTGAGGTTCAAATTAGAAATGAGGATAACTTAATATTAGAAAGCTGAGTCAGCTCAATAAGTTGATAAGGTCTCTTTTTCTAAAGTGAGATTTAAATTAGAAATAGTGGGAGTTAGGTGCCCTAAGATTGAGGGATATTATAAGAGAAAATAGAAACAATCCAAAGAGATCATTCTAGTCATTATTTTTAAATCATCATTTGAGCACTTGCATTCATATTCAATCCAAAGGACAAAATCCCCATGGATTGCACGAGATCCAAGGATGAAAACCTTTGAGATTTCATTAGGAGTTCAGGGATGAAAACTATCAAGTTCTAGCAAGGTGATTCGATTTCAAAAGTTGCACATGGGCTTCAAATCATTGTTTGGTTTATTATTTTTAGTTTTAGAAGATTTAAGTTTGCTTTAGATTGTAGGTACAATGTTTATTTGTTGTTCTTGTTGAGTACACAATCCAAGGTTGTCATACATATGTGCGGAGGGGCGATTGGCATTTTAGAATGATTTACAACCTTGTATTAGTGAAGATAATCTAGTTGCCTTCATTCTGAATGATTCACGACTTGTTGGTGATAATTCTAGTTGGTGTACCATTCATGGTACTAGCCACATCAATATTAGATGACTATTTTATTGTTTTGAGGTATCTTCTGGTCTTATGGTAACAATTTGATGATAGCAATATTGTTAGCATTAGTTTGGACCACCACTTCAATTGGAGGAGACAATACAATATTGGGATTGTTGTTTGGCATCATATTTGTTGTCTATTACTCATATTTGTTGTGTTAGTAAGTGGTTGGGTAGTTTTGGATAATTTTAGAATTACTTGCAACTTTCTATTTGTGACTATATCTTGATTTTTTGACTACATAATTATGATTGTAGTGTTTTACCTCATCTTTGTTGCTCAAATTTGATACATTATCTTTGAAGTTGGTTGTAATAAATATTTATACCAGCATATAGTATTAGTGTGGAGAATTGCATTTTAGCATTTGAATGTTATGATTTCTTATTTCCATTATAGTTCATATTTTTTAAGTATTGTATAAGTCTAGGATATGCAAAAAATTGTAAGGTTTATGAATATTTAGAACTAGGACATGACAATGGTGCTAGAGCTATGATCTTGCCAGTCTGTAGGGAAGCTAACCTTTATGCAGATTACAACACATGCTTGCTAGTAATAGAAAAGTATGAATGACAAAAAAGTGAAGACTTTTCAAGAATATTTGTCAGACATATTACAATTTTTCAAGAATATGAGTAAGGAAATGAATCAGTTTTCTAGTCTGGTGAAACAAAAAAGACATAAGAGCAAAAGAAGAAGCATGCATGGAAAGCCCAAATTTCAAGGATTAGTTATTGTAGTAATTTTCTATCAACTATAAAGCTCTAGATTCATTTATAAGAAGACAAAAGAAAGATCCTATTCAAAGGAGAAGGTTATAAGAGTAGTGTGATAAAGATGAATGCAAACATCTTGCTTTCAATGAATATGAAAATAAGTCAGATATCTACAAATCTTCCACTACCTTTGAAGAGCACTTGAAAATATTCCAAGAAAACATAAATAGAACAAAAATGAAGAAGATGAAAAGGTTAGAACCTAAGCCTCAATAATTTGCCAAGGATCAAGAAAGCATGAAAACATTCCTGAAGGAAGAAGGAAGGCCAAAGCTAGAGTCTTTAGTGCCTTGGACCAACTTCCATTCTAAGACACTTCCTCCTAGCCAATAGAAGAAGAGTTCTATTGCAAGGAAGAAAGATGATAGCACAAATGAACTTAGAAGAGAGAATCTTTACTTCTCATTCAAACAATCTTGGGAGCCAAGCCGTAAATATCAGAGAAAAGAGGAGATGATGTCAGAAAAAGAGTCAAATGAATCTAATGAAGAGCTAGAAAAGAAATGATGGAACCAAAAAATGATGGATACCCCTAAACCACAACTTCAAGAAGAGATGAAGGAAGAAGATTAGCCAACATCAAAAATACCAATAGTTGCAGTGGAACTTGAGCTAAAGGAGGAAGAACACTCAAAGATGTAAGAATTAGAAGACCTTGGAGGAATCCACCATGCAAGTGGAAGATATGGATTTTAGTGTAGGAAAATATAACTTCTTGACTTCTAAGATTATAGACTAGCAAAAGATTTATCTTATTGAAGTCAAGGAGAGGAGAACATCACTTGTTGAATGCACAACTAAAAAAGACATCCCTTTTCAAGAAACACCTATCAATATTCAAATGAATGAGTTAGATAAGAGTGGTTTTTAGAATGCATGTAAAAATGAAATTGAAAGGGAATCTTTTGGTAAAATCCAAATTCCTAAGTCACTTGAATGGTGGAGATAATGCAAATTTTGCAAAGGCATAAATAAAAGAATATAAGCACAAGTAGACCTTTCTTATGATGTCAACTTAGAATATGAAAGGAATGTTCTGATTCAAGAAACATATTAGGTTGACTTCTAGAGAGATTCTATTAATATGCATTCACATTAAAAGGATAGTGTTGAGTTTCCTAAATCAACTTGTGGTTAGTATTTTGATTATGATTTTTTATCAAGGATTGAAAGTAATAATACTAGCAAATATTTGATGCTTCACACTATATCATTGCAAATTTGTTGTCATCATGAAAACCATCATAAGGAGGATGAAAGAGTTCATTCTATGTTTATACATAAGAGTAGGAGATCTAGGTGATATTTTAAGATACACAAAGAGTAGATTTTATAATAAGTTCAATACCATCATTGCTAATAATTTCATCATCCCATACAATTGGATAAGAAGAAAATTCAAATTGACCATACATGAGCATAAGGAAAATGATGTGAATGATCACATGGTTCAATAATTGTGGCTTATGTAGGGAACATAAGGACGTCACCTCCTATTTGATAGTGGCAAAGAATTCAGGTAAGAAAATTCATATCATTCTAGTTGGTTTCAGATGTGATTTTTGGATCAAGAGTGCAATTATTCAAACTATGAGTGCATTGACAAATGATTGTCTTCTATACAAGGTCAATGGTATGCAAGATAGGACAGTAACAATTTTCTCTTCTTATATTGGTTTTGATTTAGTTGCAAGTTTACCAATCAACATTGGCATGATATCCTCCATAAGGTAATGGGTTGTATTTGTGTGAAAATAACATCACATTAAGGAAAAGACTACTTAATAGCTTTAAGGAGGAAGAAGGTAACTTGATACATCTGCATCCTCATGATCCACCATTTAAGATCAAAGATCAAGGAGTTAATTCACTAAATATTTTCTAGCATAAATTAATATATGATGTTGCACATACCTGTGAACATAAATGCTCAAGCTTTAGTCATCATGAAAAACATTTTAGCATGAAAATTGAGGAAGGGTGCATAAATTATTTTATCCAAAGCTACCTATACATTATGGTGTGGGATATGAGTGTTATTTTCAAACATGAGGAAAGTTAAAATTTTGATAGAATTATTAAGCTCATATTTCTAGGCACCTGGATAAAAAGAAAATTAAATCTAACCTTGGAGGAATATGAGGTACAATTTGTGATTGCTAACAAGGTTATGAAATATTAGTGTTTGCAGTTCCTACTTGAGGACAAAGTAATGATGAAAGCAAACACAATTATATGAACTTCTCGTAAGCAAGTAGTTAGGGTAGTAAGACGTTTGATATTGGAAAATACTAAGCAAGATAGACATCATTTTGATATTCTAGATTTCTTGAAAAATTGTAGTATGGTGTTTAGCTAATTTTTCCCAAGATCGCAGTTAGACAAAGGAGAAATTATAGAAGATGAAACAATACAAAGGAATTTTGTAACTTCTTTGGTTGCAAAATAAGAAGTCATTCTTTGTAACAATATGCATACTTGGGAGACAACCAAATCTACAAACTTGTATACTTGTCGGAGAAGGTTTAATGAAAGGTATCATTTTCACTCATAATCTTTGTAGTAAATCTGGCTGATTTTATTATTTCAAGTACAGATCAACAAGTTTTAGGAAGTATAGTTGCTATTGGGCAAAGTGAAAACTATACAACTTTGATAGTTCTTGAAGAATACAATAGATACTCTAGACTCCACATTAGCAATAAGGCCCATAGCAAAAATACTGTTGTAACTAATTGGTTTTAGCAAAAGATAAAAGATGTACTAAGGGTTGAGGATATCCTCCCCATTGAAGGAATAGAAATTGGTGCAAGTACAATCCATAATGTTTGAGGAAAGAGAAGCACAACAAAGATGAGCATTGACAACCATAAGGAGGAAACAACTTGCATAAAAATTGTAAAAATAATATTCAAATTTCAGCAACAAGAAGAAGCTTGCAGCAAAGAATGAGCAAAGATTTTAGGATTTGCAAATTTCAGTTGTATCAAAGAAGCACAACACAAGCATGGTGGTCAGCTCATTTAGCACATAAAGCAGCCTCCAGGAAAACTAGAAGTTTTAAGTATAGAGTTGGGCATAACTAAGAAAGTTTTGCAAGGAATTATGGATCAATAAGCACAACAATTTAAGGATGTCATAATTGGATGGGAATAAAAAATAATGGCTTTAGAATACAATCACGTAGAATTAGGCCAACATGAAGAGTGGTCTAAATAAGGAATTGATTTCCAAGCTGAAGATTGGGATGATTTTAAATCTTTTTCTAGATCCTAGTTAATTCATGATTCAACTATCATGGGGGAAAATTTAAATGATTCACTCACTAAGATAGTTGAAGAAGCATCTTGTATTGCAAGGATTCAAATTTTCAATTATGTTAGAGAGGTGCAACAGAAACTAATTGCATCACACAAAGGATTGAGGACCAAGAATTTCAAATTCCTTGGATTGATGTGGTATCCTAGTATTTGCAAAAGTTTCAGGTAGAAGAAATCAAAGAGTTGGATCAACATTGCTTAAGAGCAAGCAATTTTGTGAATGGAGGTTTGTCACATTCCCCTTTCCAAAATTAATGGCGAGAAACCCAAAAGCCCATTCCTTATTTCCTATGGGCTATGGGGAACTAAAAAATGGAAATAATATTGTAATATTGTAATTAAGTTGTCTAACTAAAATATTTCCTTATTCGAGTTTAGAAAAAGACAACTTAATATTAGGTGGGCTTCCTCAATAAGTTGATAAGGTCTCTTTTTATGAAGTGTGATTCGAATTGGAAATAAGGACAACTTAATATTAGAAAAGTGAGTTGCCTCAATAAGTTGATAAGTTTTCTTTTTATGAAGTGTGGTTCAAATTAGAAATTAGGACAACTTAATATTAGAAATGTGTGTTAATAACTGGGGGGGGGGTGAATCAGTTATCTTAATTGCTTCAGCTTTTTGAACTTCCTTAACAGTTAATGCAATATTAAATCAAATGAAAAACATAACCATGAAATGGAAATAACACCAATACACATGACACAATGATTTTGACGTGGAAAACCCGGTTAAGAGAAAAACCACGGGGTGATTAACCGAAGAAATTATTCTCTGTTAAAAGAATAGAAGATACAAAATGGCACTTGCCAATTTAGGGCTCACTGCCTAAGCACACTGCTCACAAGAGGCTCACTGCCTACAAGAGACTCACTATCTACAAGAAAGGAAGATAACACAATGTTTGAACTGATGAGAAGCATCCACACATGCTAAGATTCAATTCCGGTTGAGCTCAATAAACTGATCTGCTGCACTTCATTCTTACTTTCTTTTGGTTCAGTTGTCCTGTCACATTTCGGACCTGTGTTACTGCCTTCACACTACTCTTCTATTTTTCTTCACACAATTACTCATTCACACCACACACCTTCATATCTAAATTCATCTGGTATATATATCCGCACAAGTAATCTCACCACCTTTCTAGTCAGCATCCAGAATAGATAATATTTTCCCAAGCTTTGATCTGTCGGCTGGATCCTTGCTTACCAAGTGATGTGGATCTAGGAGATGCTTGTAGAAGTCATCAATCATGTTGGCCAATCATGAATGATACCTCAAGAAACTTAGTCATCAGCAATATCTCTTCCGGATTTGGGTCTGACACTCTACCGGTACAGTTCTTCCTCTGTCTACTCTGCCAAACAGGAACCCAACGCTCAAGTGCTCATATCTCTTCATCTTTCCATCACCGGAGGCTAAATCCTTGGAATCTATTAGTCAAGGTACTCCTATTGACTTCCCCAAATCCGCACTTCACTGAGATACTTCCTCTGAGAGATCCAGACCTGACTGTCGGACCTTGCTGACTACTCTATTCTTGCTTACCGGATCATAACACTTCTTCAATCTGACTTCCGGTAGAGACTCATCATGTCTTGCGGATGTGTGGGATAACCTTTGTTGCCATCAATGACAACATACATGAATCCATATAGTGTCTCTTGCCAACAATCTCCCCCTTTGGCATTGATGGCAACACTTAGTGAAAAATGACTAAGTGTTACACTATACTCCCCCTTGGCTGATGCTCTGTTTTTATATACATTTTTCGGAGCTCCCCCTTAGCTGGATTCCTCATTTTTCACTGCTCCTCACTCACCCTTTGACATCAATGGCAAAGGGTAGGGTCCGCACACCAAAATTCTCAAAAAGTCAACTATACCTAGCCGCATAACTATATATATATAGCATACTTACATATACTAAAGTATGTCTGCAAAAGTTGTCTTCAATTGGACGAATTCTGTTGCCCAACTTTGCTTCATCCTGTCCAAAATTGAGATGTGACCACTCAACAGGAATGCAAACGCGTCTGCCCTTTTTAGATCTGTCGGATCACTGGTCCAGGCTGTGATCTGAGCTGCTTTTATGGCCTCATGCATGGCCTCTAACTTAGGGATAATTATCCCTCTAAGTTCACCCAACCTGCTTATTCTATTTTTATTTTCCTTCTCAAGCTTCTTGATTTCATTCAAGATTGTAATAGTCTGACATTCTTAATTTATTATGGAAGAGGAGAGAGGATCAAAATTTTTAGAGTTTTGTCAGTTTGTCCTCCTGTTCTTTCACTTTCTTCTCAATATCCAATGTTACTTTGGACCATGATAAACAAAATTTGTACATTTCCCTGCCATCTTTAAGAGCATTTTCTAAGCTCTTCATCCCAATATTCATATTCCTCTTATCATTAGTTATTAACCCTTGTACCTCTGATAATCTTTTTGCCAAAAATTCCTTCCGGACCTTATCTTTTGCTGACTTCTCTAGGGAATCAAAATGTGTGCTAACACTATTGACTAGAGATTTGAGATTACCGAATGAGGAGGCTGAGGGATCCTTCTGAAAAGATGGCATGATCTTTTCTAATACTTTGGATGCAACTTCTATTAGCTCACAGTCTTCCATGTGAGACTTCAGAAGTTTTTCTTTTGCCTTTGCATTAGCAAATGAAGCTATCTTCATTGTTTGTACCGAGGAAAGAGAATCAAAATCAAATGGCCCTTGTAGAAGTTTGGGTTCATCAATCTCCATTGTCTTTTTGTTTAATAATTCTTTGACAGTTTCTACAGTGTCTCTTGCCGAAGACAGATTCTTCTTCTCTTCTGCAGTCTTAGAGCTGTCTCTTGGAGCTTTCTCTCCTTCTACACTCTTACCACTAACAGTTGTGGTCTTCTCTATTGAAGTCTTCTTTCCTTCTGCAACCTTAGTACTATCATCTTCTTTTTCCTTCACTCCTTTTTCTTTATCCTCTATTCTTTCTTCTCCTTTGGATCCGGAGTCAGCAGGGGAAACCGGAGGAGTGATGTTTGTTTGTTCACGGGCCACCTCTTCCGGAGCAGAGGATTCCAAGTCCTTATCTTTTTCTTCACCAGTGTCCATTACTTCTTCTGTCAATGCCTCAGTAGATTCTTTTTCAACACTTGTAGCCGAGGGATCAACACCCAAGTCCTCTATAATAGGAATGTTGAATCTTGTGTATGCATTCTGGAGGATCTATTCTGTCTCTTTTGCTATTTTGTCAGTTTCTCCGAGCATAAGTTGATTCATTCTTGCTTTGCTCTAGAACTCATCCTTGCAATCTTTGAAGATCATATCCATTTGCTTTGAATCAATTGAAGGATATAGCTGAATGGCTATCTGTTCTCGAATCTCAAGATCTTTTGCCATAGCATTATTCTTTCTTATTTCTAACTCTTTCTCTAGGCTTTTGGGAATAAGAGATATAATTTCAATAAAAGCCTTATTGTAGATATTCAGATACTTAACTGCTGCTTCCTGCAAGATCTTTTGGTCAGCCTCATTATAATCATCATAGAATTCAGCCATTGGTTGAAGGTTTCCATCCACAATAACTGATTTGACGACATCATCTAATGATAGAGTAGGCTTTTCAACAAACTCTTCTGCCTCTGCCTCCTTGGTTTCACTGGATACTTTCCTTTTCTTTTTCATCTTCTTGATTTCTTCATCAGATTATGTCTCTTCTTCATCTTTCTAGCTTGTATACGACCTTGTTGCCTTTTTCTTTGTTCTCTTTTCACTTTTACCGGATGATTTTTCTTCCAGTTTTGATGCCTTGGTACTTTTAGCAGTGATAGGTGCAGAGCTCCTAGAAGATCTGGTCTGGGAGGAGGATTCTACTAAAACACTTTGCTTTTCTGCCTCTTTCTTCTCTTTCTCAATCCTTTCCATCTTTTCCTTGTTGGCATCAAGTGCCTCTTTTGAGATGCCAAAACTTTTGGCAATGTTTTCTACTTCTTTTCTTGCCTTTCTTTTCATCTCTGGTTGCCTTAGCTCAACATGGATCTTCACACTCAATTCTTCAAAGGTTCCAAACCTTTCTGCCTTGGGATCCTTTGGTTGACTCAGCATGTGCTGAACATGCAGCTCTACGATTTTCTCATCCACCTCATACCCCATTGGCATGATCCACACTATTCTTGGTTCCACTGCCTCCATTAGGCACTGATTAGTCTCTACCATAAAGCATACTATGTCTTTGTATTTCTCAACTAGAGATTGGGGAATTCTCTCTCTAGCTTGCATCATGTTCTGGAAATTTTTGAAGAAACCCCAGAGAGTTGTGTTTTGTGCTTTGTCATCAACAAGTCTATGCAAATAATCCCTGATTTGTATGGTAACCGGTCTGTCATTCTACCATACCCATCCACTGGATCCGGGTAGCTCATTCATAAAGTACAAGAATAAGCACAATATTAACCCACCATACTTAAATGAGTTCTTTTTATCTTTCTTTATTTTCTGCAGATTCTCCAAGAGTTGGTTTAGAAGGAGTTGGCAAAGGTCATAGTCTGAATTCTTTCTTAACATTTCATAAGCAGTGTAGATAGCAGTTCCAGGTACTGAATTCTCCCTGCTAGAATGATATATCTTGTATCCGATGATCATGGAGGCAAACTTGATATCCGGATCAGTGATATCTTCTATTGTCATTGCTCTTTTGTCAAACCTAGATCTGGTAGCCTCACTTACAGTCTGATTCTTGACAGATTTGAGAGTAGGTATCCCACCGGATGAGTGCAAACCGGTAATTACCCTAATGGCATCTTTTGTGATCTTGAATGGTCCATTCAACCACACGAAGTTGTCATGTATTCTGCTCAAGACATACCGGACCCGTTCATCCTCAGCAAAATAGGGGAAATGTATACACTGTGCAAAGTGCTTGTCCCGGAGGGCCTTGTATTGGGGTTCGAGCTCAAATGAATCATCTATTAGTTGTTTGTGGTAGATATCCCTCAATGTGAACTCTCTGAATTCTTCAATGTTTGCGTAAATGTAAAGCCTAATATCTTCTGTATGCAAGACACCATGCGGAACACTGGAAAATGCTCCTAGGGGATCTACTTCCAAGGATTTGTAGGGATGTTTCTTGAATTTGGGGCGAGGCCTATCAGTGATCTTCACAATATTCAGAGTAGCCATTATTCAAGAATTTACAAAGAGATATTTAATAACAGAAAATACCTCTTGTGCTTATAGGGTTCGCAGAGTGAACTTGAATGATTTGCTGATTGAATCAACTCCAATGGTTGGTCTTTGAGAAGTTTGAAGGAATTTGTTGCAGAGCTCTCCTTTCTTTCTTTTCGAATGCAAATGTGCAAATGACGAGCACATGAACCCTTTTGATTGCGAGAAAAACCTTAAATTCATACTACAATAAATGCACAACTTAAGTTATTCTGGTTGCTCTATTCTCCTTATTCTGAATTAGATCTCTTCCGGATTATTAAGAAATGCTTAGAATTATTCTTGATGAATATTGTCAATCTATCTTTATTTCACTAATCATTTGATCTATCCGCAGATTAGGAGACCTCAATTTGGGATCATACCGGATCAAATTGTGATGATCTTATTTTACCGAATGACTGTTACACCGGATCAATCTGGAAGGATTAGATTTTTCAAATTTTCTTGTGGATCATCCAAATCTTGATTAGGGATTATTTAGATGTTTCTCTGAAAACCCTTTAATCCGCAACCTTTCATATGCCACTTTTAGGCACCAATTGACTGGTTGGGGGAATTGGCTTAACTTATGTTGCTCCCCCTGAGCCAAAGCTCATCTATTTAGTTTTTGGAAGGAGTATCAACACCAGATTCTGGTGCAGATCCATCCCCTACATTCTCTGTACTTTTCTTCACCCAAATCTTGTTCATCTCACTTTGAACTTCATCCGCATTCACTTTTCTTTTGGCTTTGTCTTGATTCTGATTATGATGCACCAGACCCCTTTTGTCCTGATTCTTGTTTCTACAGAATTTGGTAATATGACCGGATCTATTGCAATTGTAGCAAATAATTTTTCTTTTCATATTTGATTGATATCCTCTTGATCTACATTGATTAGCCATATGTCCCATTCTATTGCATGCAAAGCATTTACCATTAAATGAATTGTTCATTTGCATATATCTACACTCATGGGATTTGTGACCATACCTTTTGCAATTGAAACACTGTCCAGAGGAGGATGTAATAGTTTGATTCATTATTCTCCTACACTGATTTGCTTTATGACCAAAGTTATTGCAGTTGTGGCAGTATCCATTGAAGGATGGATATCTTTGAGCATTTGGTTGTCTTATCGGAGGTCTTCTAGGCCTATTTCTTGGATTTTTTGATCTGGAGTTCTTCTGACAAGATTCCGAGCTTTCACCTTTTTCATACCCCAAGCCACACTTGTCATCTACCCTCTTTTGGATTTCAAGAAGAACTTCAAGTTGAGCAGATCTTACCTTGAATTCCTCTTTATATTCATTTGTTGTTTGAAGATCCCTTTTGAGAGTGTCAATCTGATTTTCAAGTTGTTCTTCTTTTTCTTTAGCTTCTTCAAGATCAGATTCTAGATGCCTAATTATTCTATCCATATTATGGCAGTCTTCAGATTTCTCCTTGAGAGATTGTCTTAGGTTATCTTCAATTTTTCTTTTCTCTTCAATTTCTTGGGTGAATTTCATGACTCCTGATTCTATTTCATGTCTTATCATAATGGTCTCTTTTGATAACTTTTCACATAGCTTGGTTTTCTCCTTCAGATCTTCATTTGTATCATTTACTTCACCTTGACTTGCCAATTGCTGAAGTAGATCCTTTCTCTTTTTCATAGAGAGAATTAGTTTCCCTCTTAGTTCACTTATGAAATCATCGACCTGTTTGAGTCTTTCCTTCAGTTCATTGACTTTAGAATTAGATTGCTCAAGGTCATCTAGGGCAGATTGAAGTTGTTGCCTCATATCATACATATCCATTTGAATTCCCAGATCTTCCTCAAGCTGTTAGGCTCTGTTTGGAGGAACTTGGCTCTGATACGAATTATTGATAACTGAGAGGGGGGGTGAATCATTTATATTAATTGCTTCATCTTTTTGAACTTCCTTAAAAGTTAATGCAATATTAAATCAAATGAAAAACATAACCATGAAATGGAAATAACACCAATACACATGACACAATGATTTTGACGTGGAAAACCCGGTTAAGGGAAAAACCACGGGGTGATTAACCGAAGAAATTATTCTCTGTTAGAAGAATAGAAGATACAAAATGACACTTGCCAATTTAGGGCTCACTGCCTGAGCACACTGCTCACAAGAGGCTCACTACCTACAAGAGATTCACTATCTACAAGAAAGAAAGATAACACAATGTTTGAACTGATGAGAAGAATCCACACATGCTAAGATTCAGTTCCGGTTGAGCTCAATAAACTAATCTGCTGCACTTCATTCTTACTTTCTTTTGGTTCAGTTGTCCTGTCAAATTCTGGACATGTCTTACTGCCTTCACACTACTCTTCTACTTTTCTTCGCACAATTAATCATTCACACCACACATCTTCATATCTAAATTCATCTGGTATATATATCCGTAGAAGTAATCTCACCACCTTTCTAGTCGGCATCCAGAATAGACAATATTTTCCCAAGCTTTGATCTGTCAGCTGGATCCTTGCTTACTAAGTGATGCGGATCTAGGAGATGCTTGTAGAAGTCATCAATCATGTCAGCCAATCATGAATGATACCTCAAGAAACTTAGTCATCAGCAATATCTCTTCCAGATTTGGGTCTAACACTCTGTCGGTACAGTTCTTCCTCTGTCTACTCTGCCAAATAGGAACCCAACACTCAAGTGCTCATATCTCTTCATCCTTCCATCATCAGAGGCTAAATCCTTGGAATCTATTAGTCAAGGTACTCCTCTTGACTTCCCCAAATTTGTACTTCACTAAGAGATCCGGACCTGACTGTCGGACCTTGCTGACTGCTCTGTTCTTGCTTACCGGATCATAACACTTCTTCAATCTGACTTCCAGTAGAGACTCATCATGTCTTGCGGATGTGTGGGATAACCTTTGTTGCCATCAATGACAACATACATGAATCCATATAGTGTCTCTTGCCAACAATGTGAGTCACCTCAATAAGTTGATAAGGTTGCATTTTATAAAGTTAGATTTAAATTGGAAATAGTAGGAGTTAGGCACCCTAAGTGTAATGCCCTCCTGTACACCATGTACAAATGAGCACACAGATGCCATTTTTTTTCCTTTTTAAAGCCAACTAGACGAGACTAAATGAGAAAGTTGTAATAAGTTTAATTATACATAAGAGTGTTGAAAATGTGAACACTATCAAAGTTGGTTTTCTCACAAAACACCTTAGAAGGTTAAGATAATTAATCATTCAACAATAAACCAGTATGTTATCTTAACATGTTCTTTTTGAGTTAGCTACCATAAGGATTATAATGAATGTTATAACCTAAGTTTTACTAACATGATCTAACAAAAAAAAAATTAATTAAGATCTCAACTTATACTATGTGGTAGTTTACAACCTTTGTTTTCACAAAATTTCAGCCATACCCAGATTCTCAATTATGAGATATGTATGAATCATTGATTGTCTATATTCCATTGTTTATGTGATAATATAAATTTTTTTAAAAATTATATTAAAGAGAATTATTGACTAAATATTTATGAGATTTGTAGGTCTATATTTTACCTTTCTAACACATTTTAAAAGTTAGAAAAATATTTTTTTAAGAAAGTTATAGATTTTACAATGGAAGACTCAAAAAATCAATCTAGTTGAAATAGGAAAAGTATGTTTTGTTAAAGCATGAAAGCAAAAAGAATTAATTAGAAACTTACTTTATTGCTTTTATAGTTAATTAATTTCTTTATATTTGAAATTGTTAATTCTTTTATCTTCAAATGATTATATTGATATCGAACTTCCATGATATTTCATGCAGATAATATAATTTAATTAGTGTGCTCATTTGTACATGGTGTACAGGTGGGCATTACACTAAGATTGAGGGAGATTATAAGAGATAACAAAAACAAGCCAAAGAAATCATTCTAGTCATTACTTTCAAATCATCATTTGAGCACTTGTGTTCATATTCAATCCAAAGGATGAAAACCCTAAGGATTACATGAGATCCAAGGACAAAACCCCTTGAGATTTCATATGGAGTTTAGGGGTGAAAACCCTTGGGTTCTAGCAAAGTGATTCCATCTAGGATTTGCACGTGGGCTTCAAATCATTGTTTGAATTAGTACTTTTAGTTTCAGAAGATTTCAATTTGCTTTAGATTGTAGGTGCAATGTTTATTTGTTGTTCTTCTTGAGTGCACAATCTAAGGTTGTTGTACATCTATGTGGAGGGGTGATTAGCATTTTAGAATGATTCACAACCTTGTTTTAGTGAAGATAATCCAATTGCCTTCATTCTTAAGGATTCACGATTTGTTGGTGATCATTCTAGCTATCGTTCCATTCATGGTACTGGCCACATCAATGTTAGATGATTATTCTGCTATTCTAAGGTATCTTTTGGTCTTATGGTGATAGTTTGATGGAAACAATGTTGTTAGCATCAATTTGGACTGTCACTTCAATTAGAGGAGATAGTACAATATTGGGATTGTTGTTTGGCATCATATCTACAATCTATTGTTCATTTTTATTGTGTTAGTAAGTGGCTGGGTAGTTTTGGATATCTTCATAATTAATTGTATCTTTCTATCTGTGAGTATATCTTGATTTTCTAACTACACAATTATGATTATACTATTGTATCTCTTCATTGTTGCTCAAATTTGATACATTATCTTTGAATTTGGCTATAATAAAACTTTATATCGACATATAGTATCAATGTGGAGAATTTCATTTCAATATTTGAATGTTATGATTTCTTATTACCATTATTGTTCATATTATTTAAGTATTGTATAAGTCCGAGAAATGCAAAAAAGTGTAAGGTTTATGAATATTCAAAATCAGGACGTGACATGTAACCCCACAACCTCCATTATTGCCACCTCCATCTCTAGGCTCTAAATGTTAAAGAGGCACTAGAGTTGTGATGAAACAATCTCTCGTATGCATTCACACCCCATATTATTGATCCTTGCCTTGTCTCCCATTTTGTGTGAAGCCTGTGACCCTCACACCTCTTTAATAGAATTCATCCTATTTGGGAAGAGACATTAGAAGTAGTCCTTCCAAATCTATTCTCTGATAGTGAATCTTCCCAATGTCATCGTCTCCATGTCCTAGTGTCATTTCTACTTCAAGTATCCTGGATAATATGTCCCAACAGCCACATTGATTTGATATTCTTACCTCTGCCATCTACTCATAGCCTTGGTTTGCCAACAAATCTACCACCATGTTGGACTCTTGATATATATGTCAGATGGAGAAATCATTAAACTTGTTTAATATGGTACCAATCACATCCAACTTCTTCTGTAGCTTCCAGTTCATCACCTTCCTCGATTTTACTCCATTGATGCACAACATGGAGTCACCCTCAATATTAAGGGAGTCAATGTTCTTCTCCACACACAAATTCAAGCCTTCATATAGTGCATTCATCTCTACCTCATTGTTTGATCCTTGGGGAAGCCACTTTGACATGGCCCAATTGAGGATTCTTGATTCATTCCTTATTATACACCCAGCACTAGAGATCCTGGGATTGCCTCACGAGGCCCCACCAAAGTTAATTTTCATTCTACCTCTCGAAGGGGCCAACTCTATTTTTAGATTTACTTATAAAAAATTAATCTACTTTTTCATATTATTAATTTCTCACACTTTATGCTTAGATGAGTTGTGCTTGCATTGCAGACTAGAAAAAGATGTTTTTGTGCTTTCCTTTTTAACAAGTAGAACAATGATTAAGTACCTTACTGATTTGACCTATTTTTGTTTTTGTTTTTAAGGTTGCTTCTAACATTTTCCTCTAGCAAGTAAAATTGCTAATGCATTAAGATAAGGGAGCATTCAAGGGTCACTCAAACTTAAGGAAATTGTGCTTGATCTCCCAAACTATGAATGTGGACTGATAGGCACAACATTAAAAGTTTGGTTCACCTAATTATCATTTTCTCAAAATGCTCAGTGGAACCTAAACTAAAGAAAGCCTTAGCTTAAGTATTGAAGTACCACCAACCCAAAACTTATGACCATGATGCAGTGAATGTTAGGAAAAGTGTCTCAACCTTGCATCCTAATGTTAAGAACAAAAAATGTAATTTTTAGGCTATAAAACAAAAAATTATAATTTTTAGGGCTCTAGAGGTTGATTTTGGCCCTTAAAAATGTTGAAATAGGCCTAAAGTGGAGTAATATAGTTATGGTGACATGGACCTCTTTGAGATCTACAATTTAAAAAAATGATCCCAATTAGCTAGCTAGATCAAGAGTTATGGCCTTTGGAGGTTGGACCTCCCACATCAGAAATGTAAGAGCATCTATGAGGCATAAGAGAGATATAAGAGGGAGTTACACTTGTTGACCAACTTATGACACATGTTATGCACATCATAAGGCATAAATGGAGATAGTGGTTCCATATTTGAGCACCCAAGTAAGTGAGTGGATTATGATGAGCTTATGTCAGGTGGAAGGAATATGTTATTTTTAGCCATGGACTCATCTTGGTATTTGGGCATTTGATTTTTACTAGGGATTTGGACACCACATTTGAGGTGATATTAGCTCATGGTTTCCTAATCACCATTTGATAGTTTCATGTATTGATTCTCCTATTTATTAGGTGCTTGAGATGGAGGCTTGATAGTGAGTTTTTTAGGTATTGTTATGCTACCATAATTGCTTCACATCTCTTGTTGGTGATATTCATATAAAGGCCTAGACTGTATAAGTGTATTGTAACAATTGATTACTAAATAATACATTGAGTTGATTTGGAGTGTGGGTTTGTGAGGACCGCCCTTTTTACTACTGTTGTTATGACTATTTACAGTACTGTTATTGTTACTATCATATTTGTGGGATAGCAGTTCCCGAAATTTGTCAGACTATTTAACTTTATTATGTTTTCGGAAAAACTAATTGGGTGATGTTTGGATAAGTTACTTTTCAGAAAAATGAATTAGAGATGATGGAAAATTGTAATATGATTTTTAATTATGTTAAATTGTACTAAGGCATGAGAATGCATGTGTTATTTAAGTTGCTTCGGCTATGATGAATTTATGTGGTTACTGATCTTGTAATTGAGTGTGCAGGGACTACTAATCAAACCACAGATTTCGGAGATCATTCCACACCTTGTTAATTGTTATTCCCTGTTAAGCCGATCTGGTTCCACGAAGAACCAAGATCTCTTTGTGTTTGATGTCATGATGTAATGTGGTCTTTCGTATGGTCGAGTGAGTTAGGTTACCCTCATGTAATATTATTTTTTATAAGTAAGTGTTGTAAAGAGATTGAATTTGAAATTTCTATTTTTATTTAAATTATGAGGCCCTTTTTCTTGTGCTTTACCTTGACCTGGGGTGTCTTGTATGGGTTAAAATTGACCCTGGGTTCTACCCCATGGGTCTAGGGGCCCATTTGGCATGGGTAACCCTTGAGTAACCTCCATCTAGTCAACTTAACCTTCCCCTGAAGTTAAGTGGCGAAAATTGGAGGTAGGAGGGGACATGATGGGTTGTACCAACACTCAACCCATCCCCTCTACTTTTCCCTAGATAAGAGATGCCATCCATTAGTGAAAGTTACCTCTTCTTTAGTAAGATTTCCCCATGTACTATGGGGACACCCATGTGAAGAAAGGAGAAAGAGGCATGGGTCACCTGTCTTGTTCCCATTTAACTCTTTTTTTTATTTTTCCCATGAGAAAGTGGAGTCACATGAAAGGAATAAGGAGTACCCTTGGGAATGGAGAGTGACATAAGCCACCTGGACAGAATAGTGATTTTTGGGAAGGGTGAGGAGGTGACAAGTGTCACTTCCCCATTTCTCAAAATTAGAAAGAAAGAGAATTTTGGGTTATTTATTTTCAAATTTTGGGATGAGAGGGAGTTAGTTGAATTTTGGGGAAAATCTTTCATCTTTGGCCTTACCAAAAATAGAGAAGTTAGTTTGGAAGATAGAGAAGGGAGAGGGAGTTGGTGGCTAAGCTTGGAAGTGAACTCTGTGGACTCTGCAACAACTTCATTCCAGGAGGGCTTTGCAAGGTTGGTCTGAATTTTGCCTTTGTTTTTGTAGAACTGAAATGTGTATGAAATGTGTGTGAAATATGTGTTTAGATTTGTTTTCTGTGGGGTTCTTGTCGGGTTGTTTGACAGAGCGTCTCCCACTTGGGAGAAATGCTCATCAAGTTTGGGGTAGGGGAGGAGAGATCCTCCTCGGGTGCATACCTGTTCCATCTTTTGGGATGTTGAAAGCCTTGAGGGCATGTATCTGTGACTGTATTTTTGACTTGAGAGTCATATACAGATTGCTTACAAATTGTGATCACACTTGGTTGAGACCAAGAGAAATTTATATGAGTTCATTTATCTGTCAGGGTGACACTCTGGAGTCGAGTGTGTCCACTCTCCTGCCCCTTATGAAACTCACTGTAGTTGAGTTTCCGTATTGTGTAAAATACCCACGGGTGTATGTGTGCTTTGGGATTGTTGTTGTTTCTGTTGAAAAGTGGAGTGTTTGAGTACCCAGGTGTGAGTATGGTCTCCCTAGCTCGGGGGTGACCCTCTTGCGGGTCTACGGTAGGGAGGAGAGCTAGACAAGTGGTATTGTCTTCTTTGTTTGTCTTTGATACGCAGGTTTTTCTCTTGGAGCTTCTGGTTGGCTATTTATGAAGAAACAGTTCATCTTCTTGTCATGAGAATTAGGCCTGGTTCATTTCATAGAGATGAAGAGGGAACATCTCTCTTGTTATTGTTGTAAATTAATGATATTCTGGGAGTGAAGAAAATCACTTCCCTGGTCTTGTTATTATTGGACTTTTATTGGTTGTCATAAGTTTTCAGTTGTATACTGTTTGGGAGGAGAAAGTTCATATCTGGGAAGTTGGTATTCATGATTGAGAAGTTGTAATATGACTGTGCTTAAATTTTAAGTTGATGTTTGCAACCTTTGTTCAATAGCAATTTTTGTGTTTCAAGTATTACTGAAAAGAATAAGTTCGTTTTTGCAACTTAATCTGAGTTGTTTACATTTGAAAGTTTGGAATTGCTTCACTAGTTGAAATGCTAATTTTCTTTTCAATGTTAAAATGGAAAAGACAGTTTTAAATATTTGAGTTATTCTCCATATTAATGGGTTCTGTTAATTTAGAAGGATTAGAGGAAATCTAGCATGTAAATATATAATCTGTTGTAAAGTTATGAAGTCTTAAATGTTTATGAAAATGGAAAATTATAATTATAATAAGGGGATAGCTAGTTACCATTTCTATCAATTAAGTGAACTTGGGATATATATATATATATATATATATATATATATATATATATATATATATATATATATATATATATATATATATATATATATGTATATATATAATTATATCTACTTGTTATGACAATTTCTTTATAACAGGTTGATTTGGAGAAAATGCATTAAGTAGTGAAATTGAGAAATTTAGGAAATAGTTAAGCACATATAAGAATATTTTTATATATAAATAAATTTAAATATATAAATATATATATAGAAATAGATATATATATTTCATATTTTGAGTAATTATCATTTTCCAGAATAATAGTGAAATTGAAAATAACTTATCATTTTTATGAAATTGACTGAGAAATATCAATATAAAAATAGATATATATATATATATATATATATTTATATATATCTCTAATTATATACTCATTTATAAATATATATATATATATATATATATATATATATATATATATACATATGAATATATATATATATATAAATATATATTTTAATGTTGTGAGAAATGGCGGACCAAATGTAAGCCGCGGTTTAAAAAAAAACACAGTCGAATTTTTATATTGGGCGGTGGGGAGTAAACCCCACCGCAGGATTGTTAATACATTTGGAGGTGTGGAGTGGGGCGGAGCCCCACCCACACCCCCACGTCGTGGGAATGTGGGTGGGGCTCCGCCCCACTCCACATCTCCCCCCCTCCAAACCCTTATGCCTCCCGCGGATCTTGTCTGCCGCTCTGCGGCCACCACAAAATTCCGTTCGCCGCTCTGCGGCCACCACAAATTTCCGTCCGCCGCTCTGCGGCCACCCCGACCTTGCTCCTCTGTCACTGCGGCCACCGCCGCCCATGGCCGCCGTCTGCTGTGAGTCTAAGGCAAAAAAAAATGTTAGGGCTTGGGCCCTAACATATGAATGGGTTTATTTGGAATATAAATTCAGTTTATTTTTATATAGCTCTATATATAGGCATATATATATATTATATATGTCTATGTATATAGCTATATATATAATATAATAATGATTATATATCTGTATATATATATATATATATATATATATATATATATATATATATATATATATATAGATGGAGATATAGATATATAAGTTGTGGTAAACCATTTTGTCCATACATAGACATTAAAATAAATATATTATAACTATGTATATATATATATATATATATATATATATATATATATATATATAATATACATAGGAGTAAATCTATGAACCAATTTATTGGGCCCTCGTTTAAAATCGTTATAAACTATGTTTCATGGATATAGAAAAAAAAAAAAAATATAACAAATATAGTCTCACAGTAGATGTTATTAAGTGTTGAACACAACAACCAAAGAAGATATATTACCATGAACAGAGTTTTATAAAGTGGTGAACCACCTACATCTATTGACAACGTCATACGAATTACAATCAGTGTATGAATCGTAATTAAGAGTAACAGTAACAACAGTAATTCTAAACAAGAGAAAATAAAATTATAATGTAAAGAGAGTTTAGGAATATTCAGTGATACTCTGGAAAGAGTTTCTCGGAAGTTTCAACTGATAACGTACTAATAATCACCCGGAAAATGAAGAGGAAAATTACACAACTCTTTGCTCAAAAGAACACTGGAAATAAACTTATGAAGCCACCACTAACAATCCATGTGGCCATATTAATCTCAACTGTAGCAAACGATCTCATATGTAAACCTGTAAGAGGTTCCGAAGAAGGAAAAACTAACATTGGAAAACACAGAGGAGAAAATGCGCGACCTTTCTCACACGGGATAAGAGAACTAAGTTGACGGACCCTTCTGTCAATTGTCCTTAGGAACAAGTTGACTAAGTATTTACGAAGAGGAGGAACCTAGATCGGGGAAGATTAGGAGACCGAGTCCAGCGAAATAGTAAACCAGCCTTTGTGACCTAGATCATCCTGAAATTTGGTTTAATATCAACAATAACTGCGGTGATAACCCTGATTGACGTAAATCACGAAGAAAGGACAGGATGCACATAAAGAAAGTATAGAAAATGAAAGAGAGAGAGAGACCGAAATATAAACACACTAAATGAACTAAGAGATAGTTAAGGTAAGGGCGATAAAGATATAATCCAACTTAAGAACTTGTGGAAAGGGAAGAGAGGGCAACCAAACCGCCTTGTTGAAAATGCTAAGTCATAGGAGGAGTATGTTTCAGGGAACAAGAGAGGAGACAGACAACCGTGCCTGGCTGAAAAATGACTAAATAGGGAGATCACTAGCCGGTTTAGTCGGAACAAGGCGTCGTGGGGAGTGGTTCCTCTATCAGCGAACCACGGGCGTAAATGAGTGCAGCGTAATTCCCACTAACGCCGTAAGGCATTCTGCTACCGAACATTGCCGAGGATTCGATTTAAGAACTTTGGTAATCTCACTCTTGCAATGACGTTAGCAGCGTTGTATAGACCCTCTTGTTGATCTATATGCTTCTGGTTGCACGCCATTGTACTTGTATTCCGCCGATGAGTATAGTGTTTCGCCATGAGAGAACACCGTTGAGCATGCGTACGCATGCGAAAGGGGTTTTTAGGACAGTGTGAGAAAAGTTTTTCATATCTCGTGTCATAACCACATGACAGATGTGGCTATGACACGTGCGATGTGTGTTGTGACCACAAGGAAAATGTGGGCATGACATTTGGTATCAGAGCCAAGTTTGTAAACACTGGGTGTATTTGGGCACGTTATTATTCCGCAACTTTGGCTAATTAGTTTCTACCTTGTTTTGTAGGATGCCTCCCCGACGTGTTCGACGAGCGCGATCACGCCACACAGCGTCAGTCGAGGTGCACAGCGATTCCTCAGCCGAGGGACTGGCACCCGCAGATTCAGCAGCACCACCTGCACCACCTGTGCCACAAGCACCACTAGTACCACAGGCGACACCAGTAGCGGATATAGGTCCACAGATCTTACAGGCACTATAGACTATGTTAGACAGGTTACCACCAGTGATTCCTGAGCCATGTATAGAGCCTCGTGTTGATCCGCGAGAGGAGCCACGTGCCGAGTCACGTATTGAGCCACGTATGGAGCCCCGCGTTGATCCACTAGAGGTGATACGTGTGGAGCCCTTCGTTGAGATTCCTGACACAACAGTAGAGGAGGTAGGGTCGGCCTCCCGAGCACGGAGCAGGAGTCCTCCGAGACTTTTGAGACAAGAACAGGTTCAGCATGGAGTATATGAGGATGGTGTGGAAGAGCCACTTGGGAGACTTAGAGATAGAGGGGACCCTATCAGAGATCTACTAAGGCTCAACCCACCCACCTTCGCAGGAGCTACAGAGGGAGCTGTGGCCGAGGCTTGGCTAATTAACTTAGACAGGTGTTTCGCATTGCGACCATATGAGAGCAACACGAAAGCACGAGTGGCAGTTCATCTTCTTAGGGATGCAGCAGCCACCTGGTGGCGCACAGAGGAGTGCAAGCGCCGACTCTCCGTGGATACACTCACATGGGACACCTTCATTGAGCGCTTCAATGCGCGGTATTTGTCCGAACATTATAGACAGCGCAGAATCGATGAGTTTCATGATCTACAGCAGAGGGGACTCACCGTTACTCAGTATGAGAGCCGATTTATAGAGCTTTCTCGTTATGCGGAATACCTCCATGACGAGAAAATCTTAATACACAAATTCATCAGGGGGCTAAATCACGGGATAGCAGGACCAGTTCGTATGGCAAATCCCCAAACCATGAGCGAGGCTGTTGAAAAGGCCCTTATATCAGAGGAAATTCAGGGACGAGGACAGAATTCACGCCCACAGTACCAGGAACGGAATCCCCAACAACAGCAGAATTTCTGAAGGCCTCAAAACACAACACAGAGAGGAGGATATAATCCTTCATCATTACCTCCTAGGCCTCCACAGCAACAGCAACATCAGCAAAAATCCAAATTTCAACAGAGGGGACAGGGAGGACAGAACCGTGGATGGCAGCAGCAGGGACCACGCAGGGATCAGAGACAGCAGGGTTCATCGGCAGGACCCGTAAGGTCCCAGCAGTCTTACAGAGGCTCACAGGGATCCACCGGACGGACCGGGCAACAACAATCGGGCAGAACACAGTCAGGGCAGTTACAGGTTAGAGGACCATGTTATGTATGTGGTGGGGCAGGGCATCTGGCTAGAGAGTGTCCGCAGGGATTTACTGCAGGGGGTCAACCCCGATCAGGAGGGTCCGAGCAGACCGTAGGTGACGTGGGCAGATCTCACCACATGTTTGCAGCGATTGATAACCGCCAGGCCGATTTCCAGGCTTCTGTCATCGAGGCAGCAGGTACGATTAGAGACTTTCCCATCTCGATCCTTTTTGACTCAGGAGCTACTGACTCTTTTTTGTCTACATCGTTAGTGGAGCGTTGCAGGCTGGTGGCTTCTAGGCAAGACATTAGGTGGGAAGTTGAGTTGGCCTCAGGGGCCAGGATGTCAGTAGATACCTTGGTTAAAGACTGTGAGATCACATTGGGACCCTTCACCACAACATGCGACCTTAGGATTATGCCATTAGGGTCTTACGGAGTAGTTCTGGGTATGGATTGGCTTGCGACACATAGAGCCAAGCTTGATTGTCGCCAGAGAACGATTAGCTGTTTAGACGATCATGGTTCGTCGGTTGAGATAGTGGGCATTCAAAAGCCCACGGCGGTTCGTATGATATCCGCACAACAGCTTAAGCGCTGTATGCGGAAGGGATGTCAGATGTTTGCCATCACAGTCAGTGATAGAGCAGAGGATGAACCTGAGGCTACTTTAGATGATCACCCTATCCTTAGAGAGTTTGCCGATGTATTCCCGCCAGAATTACCTGGTATGCCTCCACGTAGAGAAGTGGACTTCCACATCGACTTAGTGCCAGGTGCAGAGTCGATATCCCGCGCACCTTATAGAATGACGACCCATGAACTCACAGAACTTAAGCTGCAGTTGGAAGAATTACTTGAGAAGGGACACATCCGACCTAGCGTTTCACCATGGGGTGCACCAGTGATCTTCGTGAAGAAGAAGGATGGATCTCTTCGTCTATGCATGGACTACAGGCAGTTGAACAAGGTGACGGTGAAGAATCGTTATCCTCTACCTAGGATTGACGACCTTTTTGATCAGATGCAGGGAGCCAGAGTGTTCTCGAAAATCGATCTAAAATCTGGGTATCATCAATTGCGCATCACGGAGTCAGATATTCATAAAACTGCTTTTCGAACCAGATATGGCCATTATGAATTCACAGTGGTACCTTTCGGGTTGACGAACGCTCCTGCAGTATTCATGAGTCTCATGAACGGGGTGTTCCGTACATACCTAGACCGGTTCGTGATCATATTCCTAGATGACATTCTGATTTATTCACGGACTGAGGAGGAGCATGTAGAGCACTTGCGTCAAGTTTTGCAGAAATTACGAGAGCAGCAACTTTATGGCAACTTGACGAAGTGTGCCTTCTTCAGGACAGAGGTGCAGTATTTGGGACACATTTTATCAGGCGATGGCATCTCCGTAGATCCATCTAAAATTAGAGCAATCCAGGAGTGGCCGGCACCCACGAACGTGACAGAGGTCAGAAGCTTTATGGGGTTAGCTGGGTATTATCGTCGGTTTGTCGAAGGTTTCTCCAGGATAGCACATCCCATTACTTCCCTTCAGCGAAAAGGGAAGGGTTTCACTTGGACCGAGCAGTGTGAAAAGGCTTTTGGAGTCCTCAAAGAGCGTCTTACGAGCGCTCCTATTTTAGCAGTTCCAGATCCTTCGGAAGAGTTTGTAGTTTGCACGGATGCATCATTAGAAGGTTTGGGAGCCGTGCTTATGCAGGATGGACGAGCGATCGCATACGAATCGCGGAAACTAAAGACACATGAGTTAAACTATCCTACGCACGACTTAGAGCTTGCAGCTGTTGTTCATGCCTTGGTTCGCTGGAGACACTTTCTCTTAGGGCGACGCTTTGAACTCCATTCAGACCATCATAGTTTGCAGTATATTTTTACACAGCCTAATTTGAACGCCCGCCAACGGCGTTGGATGGAATTCCTATGCGAATATGACTTCGATGTCCATTATATCAAAGGGAAGGAGAACGTGGTCGCTGATGCTTTGAGTCGAAGACGCCACGAGATCCAGACTCTGACCTTGAAGATGGACTTGAAGGATCGCATCTTACAGCATCTGCCGGAGGACGAATGGTTTCTAGAAGTGCAGCAGGCAGTACTAAATCAGAAGGCCCTTGAGGGCAAATTTACAGGATATACCCTTGATTCTGATGGAATGCTTCGACATCGGCAACGCATCTATGTACCCCATGCGGGTAATCTTCGTACAGTAATCCTATCAGAGGCTCATAGAGCACCCTACGCAGCACACCCAGGAGTGAAGAAAATGCATGCTGACTTACGACAGCTTTATCATTGGGCTGGGATGAGGCGTGACATTGCCGAATTTGTTGCTCGTTGCCTGGAATGTCAGAGGGTCAAGGCCGAGCATCAGCATCCAGCGGGACTGTTGTACCCTCACGAGATACCTGAATGGAAATGGGATACCATTTCTATGGATTTTATCGTTGGTCTACCTATGTCATCACGTCGCCATGATGCTATTATGGTGACAGTTGACAAGCTGACCAAAGTGGCGCATTTTTCACCAATATGTACAACATACAATGCACCATCAGTGGCAAAGGTGTTTCTCGATCAGATTGTTAGACTTCATGGGGTACCTCGCCGCATTATATCTGACAGAGACTCCGTATTCACTTCATCATTCTGGAAAGCCTTACATCAGGCGTTGGGCACACAGCTCAACTTCAGTTCCGCATATCATCCGGAAACTGACGGACAAACAGAGAGAGTTAACCAGGTGTTAGAAGACATGCTTCGCATGTATGTGATGGACCACCAGTCTAGATGGGAGGAGTACCTGTATCTAGTTGAGTTCGCCTACAATAATGGGCATCATAGCTCGTTGGGTATGCCTCCTTTCCAGGCATTATATGGCAGACCATGCAGAACACCTTTGAGTTGGGATCGTATAGAGGACAGAACAGTCATCGGCCCAGAGATAGTTCAGAATATGGAACTGCAAGTTAAACAGATAAGACAGAGGCTTCTGGAAGCACAGGACAGGCAGAAAAAGTATGCCGATGCAAAAAGGACAGACCGAAGCTTCTTTGTGGGGGAAAGAGTATTTTTTAGAGTGCGGCCGCACAAAAGTCCAATCCGTTACGGAAAAGGCTCTAAACTCGCACCTCGATTTGTAGGACCTTTCAAAATCTTGGAGCGGATAGGACCAGTAGCCTATCGTCTAGCCTTGCCACCTAGCCTGTCACGTATCCACGATGTATTTCATGTATCAGTTTTACGTCAATATATTTCTGACTTATCTCATGTGTTGGATTGGAGTGCTCTTCAGGTAGAGGCAGACAGACAACTGGCGTTGGAGCCAATTCGCATATTGGCTCGTCGGACGCTGGCCCTTCGAGGTCGAGAGCTGGACCAGGTTAGAGTCCAATGGGACTTATACGACGAAGTCACTGCTACATGGGAAGATGCAGAGAGATTGAAGACCCTGTATCCTCACCTTTTTGACGACTTCCAGGAGGAAGTACCGTCTTAGGGGGAGAGGATGTGAGGACCGCCCTTTTTACTACTGTTGTTATGACTATTTACAGTACTGTTATTGTTACTATCATATTTGTGGGATAGCAGTTCCCGAAATTTGTCAGACTATTTAACTTTATTATGTTTTCGGAAAAACTAATTGGGTGATGTTTGGATAAGTTACTTTTCAGAAAAATGAATTAGAGATGATGGAAAATTGTAATATGATTTTTAATTATGTTAAATTGTACTAAGGCATGAGAATGCATGTGTTATTTAAGTTGCTTCGGCTATGATGAATTTATGTGGTTACTGATCTTGTAATTGAGTGTGCAGGGACTACTAATCAAACCACAGATTTCGGAGATCATTCCACACCTTGTTAATTGTTATTCCCTGTTAAGCCGATCTGGTTCCACGAAGAACCAAGATCTCTTTGTGTTTGATGTCATGATGTAATGTGGTCTTTCGTATGGTCGAGTGAGTTAGGTTACCCTCATGTAATATTATTTTTTATAAGTAAGTGTTGTAAAGAGATTGAATTTGAAATTTCTATTTTTATTTAAATTATGAGGCCCTTTTTCTTGTGCTTTACCTTGACCTGGGGTGTCTTGTATGGGTTAAAATTGACCCTGGGTTCTACCCCATGGGTCTAGGGGCCCATTTGGCATGGGTAACCCTTGAGTAACCTCCATCTAGTCAACTTAACCTTCCCCTGAAGTTAAGTGGCGAAAATTGGAGGTAGGAGGGGACATGATGGGTTGTACCAACACTCAACCCATCCCCTCTACTTTTCCCTAGATAAGAGATGCCATCCATTAGTGAAAGTTACCTCTTCTTTAGTAAGATTCCCCCATGTACTATGGGGACACCCATGTGAAGAAAGGAGAAAGAGGCATGGGTCACCTGTCTTGTTCCCATTTAACTCTTTTTTTTATTTTTCCCATGAGAAAGTGGAGTCACATGAAAGGAATAAGGAGTACCCTTGGGAATGGAGAGTGACATAAGCCACCTGGACAGAATAGTGATTTTTGGGAAGGGTGAGGAGGTGACAAGTGTCACTTCCCCATTTCTCAAAATTAGAAAGAAAGAGAATTTTGGGTTATTTATTTTCAAATTTTGGGATGAGAGGGAGTTAGTTGAATTTTGGGGAAAATCTTTCATCTTTGGCCTTACCAAAAATAGAGAAGTTAGTTTGGAAGATAGAGAAGGGAGAGGGAGTTGGTGGCTAAGCTTGGAAGTGAACTCTGTGGACTCTGCAACAACTTCATTCCAGGAGGGCTTTGCAAGGTTGGTCTGAATTTTGCCTTTGTTTTTGTAGAACTGAAATGTGTATGAAATGTGTGTGAAATATGTGTTTAGATTTGTTTACTGTGGGGTTCTTGTCGGGTTGTTTGACAGAGCGTCTCCCACTTGGGAGAAATGCTCATCAAGTTTGGGGTAGGGGAGGAGAGATCCTCCTCGGGTGCATACCTGTTCCATCTTTTGGGATGTTGAAAGCCTTGAGGGCATGTATCTGTGACTGTATTTTTGACTTGAGAGTCATATACAGATTGCTTACAAATTGTGATCACACTTGGTTGAGACCAAGAGAAATTTATATGAGTTCATTTATCTGTCAGGGTGACACTCTGGAGTCGAGTGTGTCCACTCTCCTGCCCCTTATGAAACTCACTGTAGTTGAGTTTCCGTATTGTGTAAAATACCCACGGGTGTATGTGTGCTTTGGGATTGTTGTTGTTTCTGTTGAAAAGTGGAGTGTTTGAGTACCCAGGTGTGAGTATGGTCTCCCTAGCTCGGGGGTGACCCTCTTGCGGGTCTACGGTAGGGAGGAGAGCTAGACAAGTGGTATTGTCTTCTTTGTTTGTCTTTGATACGCAGGTTTTTCTCTTGGAGCTTCTGGTTGGCTATTTATGAAGAAACAGTTCATCTTCTTGTCATGAGAATTAGGCCTGGTTCATTTCATAGAGATGAAGAGGGAACATCTCTCTTGTTATTGTTGTAAATTAATGATATTCTGGGAGTGAAGAAAATCACTTCCCTGGTCTTGTTATTATTGGACTTTTATTGGTTGTCATAAGTTTTCAGTTGTATACTGTTTGGGAGGAGAAAGTTCATATCTGGGAAGTTGGTATTCATGATTGAGAAGTTGTAATATGACTGTGCTTAAATTTTAAGTTGATGTTTGCAACCTTTGTTCAATAGCAATTTTTGTGTTTCAAGTATTACTGAAAAGAATAAGTTCGTTTTTGCAACTTAATCTGAGTTGTTTACATTTGAAAGTTTGGAATTGCTTCACTAGTTGAAATGCTAATTTTCTTTTCAATGTTAAAATGGAAAAGACAGTTTTAAATATTTGAGTTATTCTCCATATTAATGGGTTCTGTTAATTTAGAAGGATTAGAGGAAATCTAGCATGTAAATATATAATCTGTTGTAAAGTTATGAAGTCTTAAATGTTTATGAAAATGGAAAATTATAATTATAATAAGGGGATAGCTAGTTACCATTTCTATCAATTAAGTGAACTTGGGATATATATATATATATATATATATATATATATATATATATATATATATATATATATATATATATGTATATATATAATTATATCTACTTGTTATGACAATTTCTTTATAACAGGTTGATTTGGAGAAAATGCATTAAGTAGTGAAATTGAGAAATTTAGGAAATAGTTAAGCACATATAAGAATATTTTTATATATAAATAAATTTAAATATATAAATATATATATAGAAATAGATATATATATTTCATATTTTGAGTAATTATCATTTTCCAGAATAATAGTGAAATTGAAAATAACTTATCATTTTTATGAAATTGACTGAGAAATATCAATATAAAAATAGATATATATATATATATATATATATATTTATATATATCTCTAATTATATACTCATTTATAAATATATATATATATATATATATATACATATGAATATATATATATATATAAATATATATTTTAATGTTGTGAGAAATGGCGGACCAAATGTAAGCCGCGGTTTAAAAAAAAACACAGTCGAATTTTTATATTGGGCGGTGGGGAGTAAACCCCACCGCAGGATTGTTAATACATTTGGAGGTGTGGAGTGGGGCGGAGCCCCACCCACACCCCCACGTCGTGGGAATGTGGGTGGGGCTCCGCCCCACTCCACATCTCCCCCCCCTCCAAACCCTTATGCCTCCCGCGGATCTTGTCTGCCGCTCTGCGGCCACCACAAAATTCCGTCGGCTGCTCTGCGGCCACCACAAAATTCCGTCCGCCACTCTGCGGCCACCACAAATTTCCGTCCGCCACTCTGCGGCCACCCCGACCTTGCTCCTCTGTCACTGCGGCCACCGCCGCCCATGGCCGCCGTCTGCTGTGAGTCTAAGGCAAAAAAAAAATGTTAGGGCTTGGGCCCTAACATATGAATGGGTTATTTGGAATATAAATTCAGTTTATTTTTATATAGCTCTATATATAGGCATATATATATATTATATATGTCTATGTATATAGCTATATATATAATATAATAATGATTATATATCTGTATATATATATATATATATATATATATATATATATATATATAGATGGAGATATAGATATATAAGTTGTGGTAAACCATTTTGTCCATACATAGACATTAAAATAAATATATTATAACTATGTATATATATATAATATACATAGGAGTAAATCTATGAACCAATTTATTGGGCCCTCGTTTAAAATCGTTATAAACTATGTTTCATGGATATAGAAAAAAAAAAAATATAACAAATATAGTCTCACAGTAGATGTTATTAAGTGTTGAACACAACAACCAAAGAAGATATATTACCATGAACAGAGTTTTATAAAGTGGTGAACCACCTACATCTATTGACAACGTCATACGAATTACAATCAGTGTATGAATCGTAATTAAGAGTAACAGTAACAACAGTAATTCTAAACAAGAGAAAATAAAATTATAATGTAAAGAGAGTTTAGGAATATTCAGTGATACTCTGGAAAGAGTTTCTCGGAAGTTTCAACTGATAACGTACTAATAATCACCCGGAAAATGAAGAGGAAAATTACACAACTCTTTGCTCAAAAGAACACTGGAAATAAACTTATGAAGCCACCACTAACAATCCATGTGGCCATATTAATCTCAACTGTAGCAAACGATCTCATATGTAAACCTGTAAGAGGTTCCGAAGAAGGAAAAACTAACATTGGAAAACACAGAGGAGAAAATGCGCGACCTTTCTCACACGGGATAAGAGAACTAAGTTGACGGACCCTTCTGTCAATTGTCCTTAGGAACAAGTTGACTAAGTATTTACGAAGAGGAGGAACCTAGATCGGGGAAGATTAGGAGACCGAGTCCAGCGAAATAGTAAACCAGCCTTTGTGACCTAGATCATCCTGAAATTTGGTTTAATATCAACAATAACTGCGGTGATAACCCTGATTGACGTAAATCACGAAGAAAGGACAGGATGCACATAAAGAAAGTATAGAAAATGAAAGAGAGAGAGAGAGACCGAAATATAAACACACTAAATGAACTAAGAGATAGTTAAGGTAAGGGCGATAAAGATATAATCCAACTTAAGAACTTGTGGAAAGGGAAGAGAGGGCAACCAAACCGCCTTGTTGAAAATGCTAAGTCATAGGAGGAGTATGTTTCAGGGAACAAGAGAGGAGACAGACAACCGTGCCTGGCTGAAAAATGACTAAATAGGGAGATCACTAGCCAGTTTAGTCAGAACAAGGCGTCGTGGGGAGTGGTTCCTCTATCAGCGAACCACGGGCGTAAATGAGTGCAGCGTAATTCCCACTAACGCCGTAAGGCATTCTGCTACCGAACATTGCCGAGGATTTGATTTAAGAACTTTGGTAATCTCACTCTTGCAATGACGTTAGCAGCGTTGTATAGACCCTCTTGTTGATCTATATGCTTCTGGTTGCATGCCATTGTACTTGTATTCCGCCGATGAGTATAGTGTTTCGCCATGAGAGAACACCGTTGAGCATGCGTACGCATGCGAAAGGGGTTTTTAGGACAGTGTGAGAAAAGTTTTTCATATCTCGTGTCATAACCACATGACAGATGTGGCTATGACACGTGCGATGTGTGTTGTGACCACAAGGAAAATGTGGGCATGACAGGGTTTTTCTCTCAAAATGGTTTTCCTTGCATAAATTATTGTGTTATAGTATATTGCTTGCATGTTTAATACCTTGTAACTATATGATAGATTTGATTTTTCCACATACCTCCTCTAATTGATTAGTGTAGGAAGCATATTCTACACCTTTGCTTCCTTTCATTTGGTATCAAAGTTTGATCACCTCGAGCCTTAGTTGCTAGGGACAAGATTTTTTATACTAATCTTGGATTGAGTGAGAGCATGCACAAAAGGAGATCTTGTTGCAAGAAAATGACAAGCACATTGAGAATAAAGATGGAAATATTTATATGCACTAACTTTGAGTTGTGGAAGCTCAAAATGAAGGATATTCTCATAGATAGAGATCTATGGGTTTCTATATCCATATCCAAACCCACTACAATGTTACAAGTTGATTGAGATCAATCAGACAAAAATATGAAGAGCCTCATTAGGATTTGCTCGGTGGATTATGTTTTGTTGAATGTACATGAAGAAGCCGCCACACAAGCTCTTTGGAAAAAGTTAGAAAACTTGTACTAGGCTAAATGTTTGGTTAACAAACTTTTACTAAGAAAGAAGTTGTATACCTTGAGAATGGATTATGGTGGTTCTATGGCTAAGCATTTAAGTATGTTCAATATGATTGTGACCTAGTTGCATTATGTTGGAGTGAAAATGGAGGAGGATCATTGCATGACACTATTGTTTTTTGCCAAACTCATGGGATTACTTGGTGATGGCAATTGGGAGCACTACCTCAAAACTCAAAATGGATGAGGTAGTGGTTGTATTACTCTTAGAGGAGATGTAGTGGAAAGATTTTGAATCTACCAAAGAGGCCCTAGCTATTCATGGAAGAGGAAAAGAGAAATGCAAGGAGGACAAGAAGAAATAGAAGTCTAGATCGAAATCCTATGGGAGATCCAAATCTCCTGGAAAGTTTGAGGCTAAGTGTTGGAACTACCACAAGTTAAAGAACTATCATAAAGACTACAAAGATGATAAGAATAAAAATAAAATTGATTCAGATAATAAGTCTAAAAAATCTTGCTAAGATGATGCAAATGCCTTTGTCACTACCTTGGCAACTCATGCATTAGAAGGTGCATTGTCCAGATTGACTTTGGAGCTTCCTTCCATATGACTTCCCTGTTGGTAAGAGACACTTCTAGGCATGATAAGTGCTGTCATTAATGGCAACTAAGATCATCCCATCCATCCGCATAACACAATTTGTTCACACCGAAAGTCAGAATTAGAATTTATCTAAGTTTGGGCAGTCAGGAATAGAGCAGGTGACAGGGTTCGGTATCTTGGTCCAGATCTATTTGGTGGAAAGGCATGGTCTATTGTGGATCTAAGGTAGTTGTAAGAATTTTCAAGACATTCTAAATCCAGAGTTTTGTCCTCCAGAGATGAAGGACTCAAAAGATATCAGCTTCTGAGTATCGGGTCTTAGTTTGACAAAACAGACAGAAGAAGAACAAGCTGACCTTGCAAATGATCTTAACTCAGGATGTATATAAGTTGTTTATTGGGCAATGTGTGATAATCAGTGATGCTAGCTGACATGATTGATGATCTGTGAGTGCAAGTCTCGATCCACATCTCATATTATGTATGGATCTAGCCGACAGAGCAAAGTACTCTACAAAGTTGTAAATGTTCTTGAAGCCGACTAGTAAAAAGATTGTAGATCATTCTGCAGATATATATACCTGATGGAATTGGATGATTTTGGTGTGTGTATGTGTTGCGACTATGGAGTAATTGTGAAAAGAAGAAGAGATCAAAGTTTAGATGAAGTGTATCAAGTCAGTTTTCTATGCTTAACTGGAACTAACCCCAACATTAATAGATGCCAAATATCAGTTCAAATATTTTGTAACTCTTCTTTATTGTAGGCAGTGAGCCTTCTTTTGAGCAGTGAACTCTAGGCAATGAGCCCGAATGCATGTGCATTCCCCTTTGTAATACTTTTAATAGAGTATAATATTTGTGGGTTAACCCCCACCGTGGTTTTTGTTAGTTTTAGGATAGACAACTGATAGGGGGGTGAATCAGTTGTCTCAAAAAAAATTTCTTTTCTTTACTTAAATCCTTCTTGTATTTCAACAGCATAATAATAATTCAATCATGGAAGCATAATGCAATAATTCAAGAGCAGAAACACATTAACACATATGACACCAAGATTTTAACGTGGAACACCCAGTTAAGGGAAAAACCACAGGGTGACTAACCCAAGATTGTATTCTCTATTAAAAGAATAAGAGGAACAAAAATGGCACTTGCTAATTAGGGCTCACTGCCCAAGCACACTGCTCACAAGAGGCCCACTGCCTACAGGAGACACACTGTCTACAGAATAATAAATATTACATACTTGAATTGGAGATTAGCATCTTCACCATGCTTGAGTCAGTTCCATTTAAGCTCAATACTTTTGCTCTGCCTTTTGCTCTTCTCCTCTCTACCACACTCTCATCATGATAAGATACTTTGAAATGACTTCACAACTCTTATTTATACAAGACATCGACTTTGGGATAATCATCAAAGTCGGCAAAATACATACTTTATTTTATTACAGAGCAAATACACAAATACAACTTGATTTGTTACAAGAACTTCATGTGTATCACCACACTGTTGGCCACACATATCTGGGACTTTAAAGTTCTTTGAGGAATGCGTCACGCTTCTCAAAACATCTTCAAGATCATCTGTAAGATGTGTAAAACATCCAGTCGGCCATGATTAGGAAGAACACCATCACCCAAAAGTAAATCTTCAATTACGAGCTCAATCTTCAATGCGGACTGCCAACACAAACTGGACACAATCTAGAGACCTCCACAAGCTTGCCTGAATCACCAAGAACATCCACACAACTTCTGCTTACTGAAATCATTCGAATCTTCATTTGGAACCTCAAGAACACAGTCTGTCATCACTGTCACATTAGAATAAATGCTTGCGGACCTCCAAACCACGAACCAATTGAGTTATCAATTCACATTAGCTTCCTAAACAATCCACCAAATCTGTAAAACAAGATATTGCATTTCCAGACCTCACCGAACCTATTTGTGTCACTGTCACCTCTGAACATTTGCCAGAACTAATTTTTCTCATATGGCCATAACTTCTCCAAATATTCATGTAGACCTCTCAAATCTTGACTAGATCATCTTTAGACACATATCTACAAACCCTTTGATGCACATCCTCTGATCTTCATCTTAGATGGGATCTTCACTTCATAGAGCTTCACTGTCTTCACTATTCTCAATATCCTCAGCACACAGCTCATCCAATCCTTGACATCAATGCAACAAGAGTATGTTGACATCAATGACAGCACCGTTAGGTCCATACTTGCAACAATCTCCCCCTTTGTCATTGATGGCAACATATGATGTGAAAAACTGTTTTAACCGTTAAGACAAGAACTTCTCCTCACTAACTAACATAACTCCCCCTATCAACAACAATCATTCATATGTCTTCTCTTTATTTTCTGCTCCCCCTTTGATCCGCAACCACTTTTGTTTTTCAAATGTCTTCTCTCCCCCTTTGACATCAATGGAAAATGGCATATACTTGCATCAATCAAAATCATACAAACTGCTCCCCCTGAGTAGCAACTTCCTATCATCAATCCAGACCACAAGATATGACTATGAGATCCACCGGATTGATGCACATCAATGCACCTTAATTCAGAACTGAAGGGGTAATAACCCCTAACTTCTCCCTGAGATACTCAAAAGAGTCCTTAGGTAACGGTTTAGTAAAAATGTCTGCAATCTGATCCTTAGAGGGCACAAACTCTAATTTGACTTCATTCTTGTTCACCTGCTCTCTCAAAAAGTGAAGCTTTATGGATGTATGTTTTGTCTTTGAATGCAACACTAGATTTTTTTTTTTATATTTATTGCCCTTGAATTATCACAAAAGATTGTGATAGGTTCCTCATACTCCACTCTGATGTCTCTTGGCATTTGCTTCATCCACATTACTTGAGTGCAACTACCTGTTGCTACAATATATTTTGCTTCTGCAGTGGATAGAGATATTGCCTCTTGTTTCTTGCTCAGCCAAGAAACTAATCTTTTCCCCAAAAAGAATGCACCACCACTGGTACTCTTTCAGTCATCCACATCTCCTGTCCAATCCACATCTGTATATGCATGAAGAGAGAAATCATGATCTATAGGTTACCATAAACCATACTCAACTATTCCTTTTAGATATCTGAGAATCCTCTTGATTGCCACAACATGAGATTCTCTAGGCTTAGCTTGGAATATGGCAACAAGACCAACAACATTCATAATGTCAGGTCTAGTTTGAGTAAGATACAATAGTCCTCCAATCATTGACTTGTACTTTTTTTTATCAGCCTTAGGAGAGTCATCATCTTTGCTCAGTTTACATCCAGTTGCCATGGGAGTATTCATTGGTTTTGAGTCTTCCATCCCAAATTTCTTTAACAATTCTTTCACATATTTGGTTTGTGAAATGAAGATTTCTTTCTTTGTTTGAGTGATTTGCAGACCCAAGAATAAATTCATTTCCTCAAACATAGACATCTCAAACATTTGATTTGCAAAAGTCTTGCACATACTATCTCTTCCTCCAAAAATGATATCACCAACAAATACTTCAACAATCAAGATATTTTCATGATCAATCTTGAAATACAAGTTATTGTCAACAGTACCCTTGTTGAAACCAATCTTCAAAAGATGTTTATCCAATCTTTCATACCAGGCCCTTGGGGCTTGTTTGAGTCCATATAGTGCTTTCTTCAACTTGTAGACCATATCACCGTGATCAGACAATTGAAATCCATCCGGTTGCTCAATGTATACTTCTTCTTCCAAGTCACCATTCAGGAAGGCAGACTTGACATCCATCTGATATACTTTGAAATCCTTGAAGACAGTAAAAGCAAGAAATAATCTGACTGCTTCAATTCTTGCCATCGGAGCAAAAGTTTCTTCAAAATCAACTCCTTCTACTTGAGAATAACCCTTACAGACCAATCTGGCTTTGTTTCTGACTACTTCACCATCTTCATTTAGTTTATTCCAGAAGACCCACTTGGTCCCAATCACATTTTTGTTTCTAGGTTTGGGAACAAGATCCCAAGTGTGATTTTTCTTAATCTGCATCAACTCTTCCTCCATTGCTTTAGTCTAGCTTTCATCATTGCATGCTTCACTTACTATTTTTGGTTCAATCTTTGAAATCAGATAATACTTTTCTAAGTCTTGAGCAATCTTTCTTCTTGTTTGAACAACTTTGCTTTTATCACCTATGATCTGGTCTTCAGAATGATTTAGTCTTACATACTTGGGAGTTTTGGGAATTTCTTGCACTACTATATCTTGGACAGGTTCATTCAAACTTATCTCTTCTTCCTGTATTTCAAGATTCTCCGGATCAGTCTGGATCTAAATTTTAGAAGGGGCTTGAACTTCTTGGATCAAAACATCATTTTGATCATCTTCTTCATATTCATAAAACCTTGAGGGTTTTTCAATGCCTTCATCAATCTTTACATTTGTACTTTCTACAATCATTCTCAATCTCTTATTATAACACCAGTATGCTTTGCTTTGAGTAGAGTAACCCAAGAATATTCCTTCATCACTTCTAGCATCAAATTTGCCAAGGTCTTCATCTCTTTTAATGTAACATTTGCTACTAAAGACTCTGAAATACTTCACAGTAGGAGTGATGCCAAACCAAAGTTCATAAAGAGTCTTACCAGTATTGCTTTTGATTTGTACTTGATTAAGAGTGTAGATAGCAGTGCTTATAGCTTCTCTCCAGTAGATCTAAGGATCATTTGCTTCTATCATCATGGTTCTAGATGCTTCCTGGATGGTCCGGTTCTTTCTCTCCACTACTCCATTCTGCTTTGGAGTCCTTGGAGCAGATAACTGTCTCTTTATCCCATGTTTCTCACAGAATTCTATGAACTCTCTAGATGTGAATTCTCCACCTCTATCAGACCTAAGACACTTTATGTTTAACCCGGTTTCATTTTCTACCATAGCCTTGAATATTTTGAATTTCTCAAGAGCTTCAGATTTCTCTTTCAGGAAAGTCATCCACATCATTTGGGAATGATCATCAATTAGTAACATGAAATATCTATCACCTTGCAAACTCCTAATTCTTGTTGGTCTGCATAGATCAGTATGTACTAAGTCCAACAATCCGGTAGAAGATTGTTCCTTACTTTTGAATGTGACTCTGAGATGTTTACCCAACTGACATTCTTTGCACAAGCTGTTAATAGGTTTCACCAATCTTGGAAGATCTCTTACAGCCAGAGTCTTGCTTATCTTGATGATATTATCAAAATTCACATGACACATTCTCCTATGCCATAACCAACTCTGATCAATTTGAACGAATAAATAACTTTTGCCAGTACCAACCAAGTGGAAGATGTTACCTTTTGTTTGAGTATTGGATGCAACCTCTATTCTAGAACTTTCAAAGATCTTACATTTTCCATTTTTGAATCAGAGATCATAGCCTTTGTCCACCAACTGCCTAACACTGAGAAGATTGTGCTTCAGACCTTCAACATATAGTACATCACTAGTTTTGTTCTTTCCATAAAAAAATAGTTCCTCTGGCTCTGATTCTACCAGCAGAATTATTACCAAATTTTACAACTCCTCCTTCATATCTTTCCAGATCTATGAACTTATATTTGTCACCAGTCATATGGTGGGAACATCCACTGTCAATGACCCAATCATCATTTTCTTCAACTTCGGCAGCCAGAGTTCTTTCTATCATTTTATGATTAACAGATTCAGAGGGCTTTGGATCTTCTTCCTTGATGGTAATAAACACCCAGTCACTTTCAGATTTGTTTCCTGTCTCTAATTCATCATCTATTACTCCTTCATTATCATCATCTTCATGAACATAGTAACATTTCTTTTGGAATCTTGATCTGTTTGGATTTGTCCTTGAAAATCTTTCTGGACACCTTGAGGAAAAATGACCAATCTTGTTGCAATTGAAATATTTGAAGGGCAATTTTCCTTCATACTTACCAAATCCTCATGGCAGTCTTTTTGCAATAAGGGCTTCAAGTTGAGCAGCTTCTGCTTCATCTTCTTCCATATCTTTCCTTGCTTTTTCATACCATGATAGTTTCTTTGAGGAGTTCTCTCCTGAATCATACCTTTGTTTGCCTTTTACAGAGGCACTAGCTTTGAATGCAGATTTAGTCTTGGGGGGTGCATCTCCAAACTCAGCGAATTCAAATGTAGCTAATTTTCCAACCAATTGATCTCTTGTGATATTTGATAAAGATCTGAACTCTTCAATAGCAACAACCTTGTGTTTGTAAGCAGAAGGTAGGGATCTGAGAACTTTGGTAACAATCTCATCTTCATCCAAGGTTCCACCAACACACCTAATGCCACAAACAAGCTCATTAACTTTTGGCATAAATGTAGTGATATTCTCATCTTCAGGTTTTCAAATTTTCCTTTTAGACTCTATAGCTTGGCACACTTAACATATTTGTCTCCTTCATGCAGAAGTTTCAATTTTTCCCAAATCTCATATGCAATTTTCAAATTTCTAACAGTTTTCAGCTTTGAATCAGATAAGGCACTTAGTAAGGCTTCTTTAGCCCGAAGATTGTCTTCAGCATCTCTGATTTCATCTACAGTTGTCGGACCATTCTTTGGAGGAACATACTTCTTTGAAGTTATGGTCCAATATTGCATTCCCATACATTGCAAGTGACATTCCATGCAGCTTTTCTAAAGAGTGTAATTAGTTCCATCAAACCTTGGACTATCCTTCTTGTAGGAAGACATCCTAGATCTCCTCAAGCGGTTAAGCTCTTTTAGAGGAACTTAGCTTTGATACCAATTGTTAGTTTTAGAACAAACAACTGAGAGGGGGAGTGAATCAATTGTCTCAAAAAAAACATTCTTTTCTTTACTTAAATCCTTCTTGTATTTCAACAGCATAATATAATACAATCATAGAAGCATAATGAAATTATTCAAGAGAAGAAACACAATAACACATGACACCAAGATTTTAACGTGGAAAACCAGGTTAAGGGAAAAATCATGGGGTGACTAACCCAAGATTGTATTCTTTATTAAAAGAATAAGAGGAACAAAAATGGCACTTGCTAATTAGGGCTCACTACCCGAGCACACTGCTCACAAGAGGCCCACTGCCTACAGGAGACACACTGTCTACAGAATAATAAATATTACATACTTGAACTGGAGATTAGCATCTTCACCATGCTTGAGTCAATTCTGTTTAAGCTCAATACTTCTACTCTGCCTTTCGCTCTTCTCCTCTCTACCACACTCTCATCATGACAGGATACTTTGAAATGACTTCACAACTCTTATTTATACAAGACATCGACTTTGGGATAATCATCAAAGTCGGCACAATACATACTTTATTTTATTACAGAGAAAATACACAAATACAACTTGATTTGTTACAAGAACTTCATGTGTATCACCACACTGTTGGCCACACAAATCTGGGACTTCAAACTTCTTTGAGGAACGCGTCATGTTTCTCAAAACATCTTCAAGATCATCTGCAAGATGTGTAAAACATCCGGTCAGCCATGATTAGGAAGAACACCATCACCCAAAAGTAAATCTTCAATTATGAGCTCAATCTTCAATGTGGACTACCAACATGAACTGGACACAATCTAGAGACCTCCACAAGCTTGCCTGAATCACCAAGAACATCCACACAACTTCTGCTTACTGAAATCATTCACATCTTCATCTGGAACCTCAAGAACATAGTATGCCATCACTGTCACATTAGAATAAATGCTTGCAGACCTCCAGACCACGAACCAATTGAGTTGTCAATTCACATTGGCTTCCTAAACAATCCACCAAATCTGTAAAACAAGATATTGCATTTCTAGACCTCACCGGACCTATTTGTGTCACTCTGTCACCTCTGAACATCTACCAGAACCAGTTTTGTTCATATGGCCATAACTTCTCCAAATCTTCATGCGAACCTCTCAAATCTTGACTGGATCATCTTTAGACATATATCTACAAACCTTTTGATACACATCCTCTGATCTTCATCTTAGCTGAGATTTTCACTTCATAGAGCTTCACTGTCTTCATTATTCTTCAATGTTTCTGATAGGACTAATTTTATCAATATCCTCAGCACACAACTCATCCAATCCTTGACATCAATGCAACAGGAGTATGTTGACATTAATAACAACACCGGTTAGACCCATACTTGCAACATTTTTTCCCTTAACCGGGTTTCCACGTCAAAAATCTTGGTGTCAAGTGTACTATTTTTATTTTTGCTCATGTGTTATTGATTAATGTTGAATGTTTTGATCATAAGAAGATTAAGAGAAAGAAATTGTTAAATTGTGTGATAACTGATTCACTCCCCCCTCTCAGTTGTCTGGACCTATTTCAACAATTAGTATCAGAGCAAGGTTCCTTAAAAGAAGCTTAACAGCTTGAGGAAAGATCTTGGAAGTAGTTTTCAATGGGTCACTTAAGGATCAACTGCAGCTGGTTCTAAAAGATCTTGATCAATCCAAAGCAAAAATATCTAATCTGAAAGATGAAATCAAGGATGTTGATGATAGATTAAAATGTTAAAAGATATATTAAAGTAGTCTTTGGGAAGGAATAAGGAGCTTCTTCTGCAATTATCCAGTTTAATTGAAGAAAATAACATGAATGAAGCCTTGGAAGAAAAAACAAAGGAGTGTGATAAGCTGTCAAAAGAAGTTGTTCTAAAAGTTGAGATGGTATCTAGGGCAATGAGGTTTACCAAAGAAATTGAGCAAAGGAAGAAGACTGAAGAAGATTTAAATCAAACTCTAAAAGAAAGAACTGATGAATCCTACAGATTGGACAGTATTGCTGGTCATCTAAAATCTGATCTTCAAGAAAGCAAAGATAATGAAAGAGATCTTGAAAGACAAATTATCATTTTCAGACATGATCTAGAAGTTGCAAATGAATACAAGGAGAAGTTCAAGATAAGCTCAGCTAAACTTGAAGCAATACTTGAGGGTCAGAAAAGGGCTGAAGACAAGCATGGTCTTGGATATGAGAAAGGTGAAAGCTCCAGATCTGGACAAAGAAACTTTCAACCAAGGAATGAGAGAAACAGACCTAGAAGACCTCTGATAAGACAACCTCATGCTCAAAGGTATCCGTCTTTCAATGGAAATTGTTTCAAGTGCAATAAATTTGGTCATAAAGCCACTCAATGCAGAAGTAGAGTAAATCAAAATAATCCATCCTTCTTCGGACAATGCTTCAATTGTAAGAGGTATGGTCATAAATTCAATGAATGTAGAGGTATGATAATGAATGACTTATCAAATAGAGGAAATAGGAATTCTTTCAATGGCAAATGTTTTGTATGCAATAGATTTGACATATGGCCAATCAGTGCAGATCAAGAGGCAATCAATCAAATGGGCAAAGAAATGTTGTGTGCTTCCACTGTAACCGATCCGGTCATTTTGTAAGATTATGTAGAAGTAGGACCAATGAAGGAAGAGGTCCAGTAAACAGAAAACCAGATGAGTAGAGACAAGACAAAGGCAAAAGAAAAATTGAAGAGAATGAGATCCAGAATAAAACAAGTGAGACTTGGGTGAAGAAAGCAATTGTGAACCATAGTGATGGGTCCACACCGGAATCCAGTGCAGATAATTCCTCAGGTAATTAAATTAGGAGCTCTGGCTCAGGGGAAGCTGTAATAAAAATCAAAATTGCCCAGCCAGTAAGCAAGTGCCTGAATCTAGCACAGTGAGAAAAGAGATCTTGGATTGTTTCAGATCATTTGAAAGGATTTCCAAAAGAAAAAGGGTGGATATGACAAATTGCAGAATAATTCATGAGAAACCATTCAACAACAGAGTAACCAGATGTACTAGGGTAGAGCATTTATTACAAAGACAAATTAAGCGTTGCGGAGCATAAAAGGGTCATTCATTCCCCAGTCAGATCACTTTGCATTAGAAGAAAGCAAGAAGTGGAGAAGTGAATGAACTCTAAGCTAAGAATTCCCAACAATTGAAGCGCGAAGAGGATCCTCAAGCAAAACCCTAACCTATGAAACAAGGTATTTCTATTTTCTGTGAAATCTCTTGAATTCTCAATCTCTGCAAATGGCTACACCTTTAGTTGTTGATGTCACTGAAAGGCCCCATCCTGAATTTAAGAAGCATCCTTACAAATCCATTGAAGTCAAACCACTAGGTGCCTTTTCAGGGGTTCCATATGTTAGAATCTGAAAAGATTAATAACCCATAAAACTAGTGCAAAGAATAGATATTAAAACTATGAATGCAAATGATACGAAATCAAAATAGCAACACAGAGTTAGTCTCCGAGAGAGTAATGCAAATGTTAGAAGCAAACTAGCATTAAGATGATGCAAAAATAAAAGATGCCAAATACAAGCCAGGTAGCATGCTTATATAGACTAGGAAGAGAGAGGAGGTGGCAACACCGACCAATGAGGAGCAACCATCTATCGGACTAAAGATAGCAAAGTATCTTCCCAAGATAGCTAATGGATGCTCACATGTACGAAGGTGACACCTCGCAACCACTCACCTAATAAGACATGCTTTATTAACCTAAGCGAGATTAATAGAAGTGTAGGAAAAACCTAGGAATATAGGAAAAATAAATAACCCATCTAGGAAATAAAAACCTACACTAACACCCCCCCATAAGCGAAGCTTAGGTGGATGTAGAAATGGGTCCCGGCAAATCAAACCTGATGAGGTACCCATGTACATAAAATTCCCCCCCAAAGAGAGAAAAGAGACCCCCCCCAAAAGTAGAGAGAGTCAGGACTCCGAGTGAGAGGAAGAAGCCCCCCCAGAAGATGAAGCATCCCGCACCCCCAGCAAAGCTCGCAAATGAAGGAACTTGCTCTCAGTGAAGGGTTTGGTGAAGATATCAGCAACCTGCTCGGAAGTCGGACAGTAGCGAAGATTGATGACGTGGCCATGGATGAGCTCCCGGATGTAGTGCATGTGAACCTCTATGTGTTTGGTCCGCTGATGATGGACCAGATTTCGTGAAATCTGAATAGCACTCTGGTTGTCACAAAATATGACTGATGGCCGTCTGATCTGGATGCCAAACTCAGTGAGAAGATTCTGAAGCCAAATGGCCTCAGTACACAGCCCCCCGATACTCAGCCTCAGTAGAAGATAGAGCAATAGCAGATTGCTTCTTGCTCGACCAACAAACAGGACCTGAACCAAGTGAGAAGCTGTAACCTGAAGTAGACTTGCGATCCTGAGAATCGCCCGCCCAATCTGAATCTGTGTAGCCCACCAAGTTAAGCTCAATGCCCGCTGCATAGTGAATCCCAAAACTGTGAGTACCCTGAATGTAGTGAAGGATCCGCTTGGCTGCTTTCCAGTGCAGCTCATGAGGCTCCTGCATGAATCTAGAGACCATGCCTACAGCATATGAAATGTCAGGTCTCGTATGAGTCAGATAAATGAGACTCCTAACAAGCTGTCAGTACAAAGTGCCATCAACAAGTGGAGAAGAACACTGAGCCTCAAGTTTGACTCCAGAAAGAAAGGGAGTCGGAGCAGGCTTACAGTCAGCCATATGAAACCTCAAGAGCAAATCTAGAGCATACTTGGACTGTGTGATGGTGATCCCGAAAGAAGACTAGTAGATCTCAATCCTGAGAAAGTAATGCAACAAGCCCAAGTCAGTCATCAAAAACCTGTCATGAAGGGTAGTTTTGACAGCCCCAATGGTGGATGAAGAACTCCCTGTGATCAGTAAGTCATCAACATACAGAACCAAAAATAGGAGTGAATCAGCTTGCTGCAGAATGTAGACATTGGGATCAGAATGGCACCGAGTGAACCCAACTGATAGAAGGAAGGAGTCCATCTTGGCATACCAGGTCCGAGGAGCCTGTTTGAGGCCATAGAGAGACTTCCAAAGAAGGCACACAAGTGACGAATCCTGAAGGAACCCCTGTCGCTGCTCCATGTAGATCTCCTCCTGAAGGTCACCGTGAAGAAAAGCACTCTTCACATCCATCTGGTGTACTTCCCAACGATTAGCTGCAGCAATGGCAAGAACAAGTCGGATGGAATTCATTCGGGCAACTGGCGCAAAAGTCTTAGAGTAGTCAATCCCAGGAACCTGGGAGAATCCTTTGGCGACCAAGCGAGCCTTATACTTGTCAACCGACCCATCTGCTGCAAATTTTGTCTGATAGATCCACTTATATCGAACAAGTTTTCTTCCCTTAGGAAGAGGGACAAGATCCCAAGTGTGGTTCCTCATTAAGGAACTATACTCCTCCTGCATAGCTGTATCCCACTCAGGAATACCAGAAGCCTCATGAAAAGACTGTGGATCTGAGGTAGTAGCAATGAAGACATGTGGAGCATCCTGGAACTGTGAACGAGTTCGCCTGGTGTCTGATGGATCCCCAACCCAATCACCTGCAGACTGCAAGGTCTGTCTAGCCCAAAGTGGACCGGAAGATGGAGAATCTAGGGGAGAATCATCAACCTCTGAATGATGACTAGGAGAGGAAGGAGGTGAGTCCTCTGAATCGCTCTCTGCATCAGAAGTGGAGGTAGAAGACTGCTCAGGTGAATCTGACTCATCAGAAGATCTGTCATGTATCCCAAGTGACTCCAATGTCAAAGTAGAAGGAGTTGGAGAAGTGATAGAAAGTGAGCTCGAAGAGCCCTCCTCAAACTGAACACTCCTCTCAATGAACAACTCATGTGTAGTAGGGTGGAGCAACCGATAACCCTTCACACCATCAGGATAGCCTACAAATATGCAAGGTCTACTCTGTGGATCCAAGGCCTTGCGTTTCTCTGTAGGAATGTGGGCCCATGCAGGAGAACCAAAAACTTGAAAGTGCTTAACTGATGGTTTCCGACTGCTCCAAGCTTCAAAAGGAGTGACTCCCTTCAAGGCTCGGTGAGGAACACGGTTCTGGATATAACAAGCACAGTTAATGGCCTCTGCCCAATACTGTGGTGCAAGAGATCTGGAGTGAATCATGCAGTTCGCCATTTCCTTCAAGGACCTATTCTTTCGTTCTGCAACACTATTCTATTGAGGATTGTATGGAACTGAATGCTGCAAATCAATCCCCTCTGAAGTGCAAAACCTCTCAAACCGATAGTTGACATACTCACCACCATTGTCAGTGCGCAAAACTTTGATGGCTTTCCCAGATTGCTTCTCTACAAAAGTCTTGAAGTCCTGAAAATGATCAAATACCTCTGACTTCTGTTTGAGAAAGTACACCCAAGTATTTCGAGAAAAGTCATCAATGAATGTGAGGACATATCTAGCCCTGCTAAAAGAAGGATGCTGAAATGGACCAGCCAAATCACTATGAACTAACTCCAGTATCTGTGAAGCTCTCCATGCCTTACCTTTGTCAAACTTTTCCTTAGGATGCTTACCAAGAATGCAACCTTGGCAAACACCACCTGAAAACTGAACTGAAGGCAACCCTGTGACCATGCTCTGCCGGTTGAGCTGCTGTAAGTAGCGGAAGTTAAGATGGCCAAACCGCTCATGCCATAATCTACTCACATCATTAGAATGAGTGAGCAAAACAGTCGAAGGAGGATCATGAACAAAGTGAGAAAACAAATAGAGCCGTGACTAATGATCTGCTCTCCCAACTGCAACTGTAGAACCACTGTGCAACTCACGAATCTCCACTGAATCAGGAGTGAACTCAACCCGCTTGCCTGAACCTGTGTGAGTGATCTGGTATACCGATAGGAGATTAGTTGATAATGAGGGCACACAAAGAACATCATGGAATGTGCCATCCCCCACATCAACAGACCCTCTCCCACACACCTCAATAGGAGTGTTATCACCCATCAAAATAGAAGGCATAGTACACGGCTCCAAGGATGCAAGTTCTTCCTTAGATGAAGCCATGTGGTGCGAAGCACCCGAATCAAGAACCCAAGTGGATGGTGAAGAAGTAACTGCAACAAGGGCCTTGCCCTTTCCTTTTCCCTTGTTGTTTTCTTTTGCCTTATTAGACCCCTTATTAGAACTCTATTTGATAGACTCAGGAACGCTGATATTCTTCTTCTCAAGAATGTGTGTCAAGTGATCAATTTATTTCTTCAGACATTTATGTTCATCATGACTAGGTCTTTTACAATAGGCACATTGGACCCTCTCTTTCTTAGGCTTGTTGCCCTTGGAATATTGGGTCTCATTAGTTTCTTTTGAAGCAACCGTTATCTGATCCTTCTTCTCCTTGCTATTCTTTTGTTTCTTATCCTTACTATTGTTGTTACTACTTTGTCCTTTCTGTTCTTTTGTGCCTTGGTTGGCAGCTAAGGCATGTGACTTAGAGGACTTAAGAGTGCCCATCTGGATTAGCTTGTCTTGTTCCCGAGTGAGATTGACAGCAAAATTGTCTAAAGATGGCATGGTGAATTGAGTACCAAGTGCACCCTTAGTAGCATAGAAAGTAGAAACAAACACAGAATATTCTAAACTTAGCTTAGAGAGAATACTAAGAATCAGTTGTTCATCTTTCTTTTCAATTCCACATTGTTTTAACTGCAGCCTTAGTGATTTCAATTTGGTGAAGAAATCCTGGATTGTGTTGAAATTACCTAGACTTAAACTAATTAGTTCATTTTCCAACATATGACCCCTCATTGAATCTTGTGTGCCAAATAGTGTTTCTAGCTTTGTCCAGATTTCATTTGGTGTATTCAAAGACTCAATGTGAAAGAGCAAATCAGGAGAAACAGACAAACACAATGTTCCATATGCCTCATCACATTTGTTAAACCACTTAGGCTTATCTTCATCTTTAGCAGGTTCAGTTTCAAGTCCCATAGTTATCCTATTTAATCTAGCTTTCCTTAAGTGAATTATCATGCGTGATTTCTACTCAAAGTAATTGTATGGAGTTAGGATAGGCAGATTTGTTTGATCCATGATGAAGAAATGCAGAGAAGAAGTGTCGAAAAGAAGAGAACCCAACCAAGACAACCCCCCCTTTCACTCAATCAAAGAACCCCCCCAAGAAAATATGATTTGGCACTTTATATTAGTGCGTTTACAACTGCCACTAGCAATAAATGCTAAGTGGTCTTGATTTCAATGCATTACAAAACCCTCATGAAGAGCATATGCTGAAAATATAACTTTGGCATAATATCCAGAGAAATAAATAGCACCACTGCGATCTATTCAAAAAATCATGCACTTTCAAAAAAAGAATCACCTCGATACGAGGTCGTATGTAAAAGTTATGATCCTCCGAAGTTCCCAAAACGAGAACCGTGCAATGTCACGATTGAGAATCTGCAATTTCTAAAAAATATTGGCATCAAAATCAAAAAACTACTACACTAGTGCATAGAGCACAAAAAAATAGATAAAATCAAAAAAAAATTCGTGGGAAAAGGAGTCCGTATGAGCAAGAACGAAGCATTTGAAAACTGTCTTCAAAACTGCAGCTGCCAACGAAGAGGGGTCTTGTTGTAGCCTTCTGAGTGCGTTTCTGCAAAATATACAGATAGTATGCAAAAACGGAAAGATACCCAGATGGTTTTTCTGTGTTGCAAACAAAACCCAGAAGGCATTTTTCTTGCAAATACACAGACAATGTTGCTCCAGTGTAAAATAAACGCCTTTAGCTACAAAAAACGACCCCAACAACCAAAAAATGACATGCAAAGGATGAATCAGATGTTGGAACCTGCAATATTGATTCAAAAGACCAAATATGCAAGTTGGTTGTCAGATTTGAGCTCGAAACCCTAGTTCCGCAACTGTGTATGACGATTTCCAATTTCGGTGAAATGAAAGCTAAATCTGACTTTCTCAAGCCTCCTGGACGCGTTGGAACAGCCGGAAATGCTGCCAGTATAACCAAAAATGCTGCAATCACCTAGATTTTATAGACACATGTGCAAACCCCAGAGATTAAAAAAAAAAGTTTCCGTCAAACTTTTCTGATTCTCAAGATCATCCGAAGATGCAAGAGAAGAGCATACTGGGTTCTTCGAAAACCTGCAATAAGATTTATTACCCCCCCTGAATCTCTCAAATATGGAAATTAAAATCTACTCTTGCACATAGAATAGCTCTGATACCATGTTAGAATCTGAAAAGATTAATAACCCAGAAAACTAGTGCAAAGAATAGATATTAAAACTATGAATGCAAATGATATAAAATCAAAATAGCAACACAGAGTTAGTCTCCGAGAGAGTAATGCAAATGCTAGAAGCAAAATAGCATTAAGAGGATGCAAAAATAAAAGATGCCAAATACAAGCCAGGTAGCATGCTTATATAGACTAGGAAGAGAGAGGAGGTGGCAACACCGACCAATGAGGAGCAACCATCTATCGGACTAAAGATAGCAAAGTATCTTCCCAAGATAGCTAATGGATGCTCACATGTAGGAAGGTGACACCTCGCAACCACTCACCTAATAAGACATGCTTTATTAACCTAAGCGAAATTAATAGAAGTGTAGGAAAAACCTAGGAATATAGGAAAAATAAATAACCCATTTAGGAAATAAAAACCTACACTAACACCATATAGGGTTTTACATGTTGAAGACATTAGGGCATACATCCACTATAACATGGATGAATTTGGAAACTTGAAACTCTTGAATTTGCTCAACAACTACTTAACTGATGATAGCCATAAATTGAAACCAGAATACAAATCCCTAGAAAGCAACCACTTTTTGCAAGTCATTAGGTTTTCGATATTCGATGAAAATGAATGGGTTCAGTATGTATTGAGCCAAATACACAATGAGTTCATGTGGCTATTGAAACCATTTAAGATTACAAAGGATATTATCAAGACTATAACTAGGTTAAATTTCTCCAGCGAATTACCCATGTTGAAAGCCATGAAAAACTAGGCAGTGACTGAAGCTACCGGTGCCAAGTTTGACAAAAGGGCAATGACCATCAATGATATCATAGAACCTGATGTCAAATTTTCCTCCATGGTGATTAGGTACAAGATCTACTATTCCAGCAGGGAAAATTCTATCTCTGGAACTGCAATATATGCAGCCTATCAAATGGTAAAGGAAAATGTTGATTATGATCTTTGTGAGCTACTACAAAATTAGTTGATTAAGAATTTGAGCAAAATGAAGAAAGATAGGAAAAATACCTTCAAATATGGTTCCTTGATTATATGCTTGTTCTTCTATTTTATGAATGAAGTACCTGGAATTCAAGGTGTGCATTGGACAACTGATAGACCAGTAGCATGGCAAATAAGAGATCACCTTCTCAGCCTTGGTGACTCCCAAGCCCAAAAGACTTCCATTTGGGGCTACTTCAAAAACTTCCAGAGTTTAATGCAAGCAAGGGAGAGAATCCCTAAATCAATTGTGGAGAAGTATGAAAATGACATGTTTCATGGTTAACACATATCAGTGCTTGATGGAAGCTGTAGAACCAAGGACAGTTTGGATAATGCTTATGGGTTATGAAGTGGATGTAAGAGTTTTGGATATGTATGCTTAGCATCTTCTGAGCACACCTAAAGATACCTCTATGGAAAGGTTTGGAACCTACAAGGAACTAAGTCTAAAATTGCATGTGGAGCTTAGACAGCCAGAGACCAAGAGGAAAGTGCAAAGACAAGTTGAAAGGTATGCTGAGGGCATTGGCCTAACCAAGGAGGCAGTAAAGCAGAACAGAGAAAGAATTGAAAAGATGAATAAAAGCACAGAGCATACTACAGAAGAAAGAGTAGAAAGTGAGCTAGTAGTCGCTCCGGAAGTGCCACCAAGCTCCTCAAGGAAGACAAGGAGTTCTGCAACTCTTGCTGAGCAACTCAAGTCCACTTCCACTAAGAAGCTAGAAGCCACTCCATCTGATGATGGGGGAAAAGAAAGAAAACCAAGGCCACAAGAACCCACATGAGCACAAAAGATGACGAGGAGACAGAGACAAATGAAGAAGTGAAAGAGATAAGATCCAAGAAAGCAAGAACTTCAAAGACTTCTAAAGACCAGCCTTCCAGAAGCAATAAGGCTAGTAAAAAGAAAGTAACTGGTAAGGTCGCTATGACTTGATAAAATTGTAAAACAATCACCGTTCATGGAAATTTAAAACCCATCAAAGTTTACTATGATAATTTTGATCAAGCAAATAAGAAAATTTTGGAAGATGCCATTATCATATATTTGAATAAATTTAATAGAGCCCTGTTGGAAATTTTAAAAGAACTTCCTAAAAGCTTAAGGAAAGTATTAGAAATGAGGAAAGAAGCAGCTAATGATAAAGACATGGAACTCAGAGAGTATGTTCTCTCCACTTTGTGCCCTATGATGACTAGAAGAGAAGCAGACAAAATCCTCAGAGAAGTTAAAGATAAATTCAGAAGCAAAGTCTGGATGAACAAACTAATGCTTGGTGAAACTAAGGAAATTGCAAAAGAAATAGAAGAAATTCTGAGAAAGGCTTTAGACAAAGATAAATATTATATTATTTCAGAGAAACCAGTCGAAGAAGTCAATCCTCCAGTTCTGGAACATGAAGCTCCAGAAGAACAGATTGACAAAAGAATTGATGACCAAGATGTTAATTTAGATCCTCCAGAGTTAACCTATGAAGAGACTAAGGTTGGATTTGATTCATCAGATCTGGATGTTGGAGAAGTCTAAGAAGAGGAACAAGTCAATCAGGAGGACATAGATATGATAGACAAAATAGTTGATGCAGGAGTAACTCCTCCACCTGATCATTCTAGAAAAGAAGAGAATATTGCTACTACATAGAGCCCTTCGGATCAGGTAGCAAGTTGTGAACAAAGAGGAAAGAGTTCCTCTGCAAAGAACACAGAGAAAAATAAAGTAGAGAAAGAGGAGGAAAAAGGAAAGAAAGACAAAGCAGAAGAAGATGGTGCAAATGTTGAAACACCTAAAGCAGATATTGAGAAATCTGATGAACAAAAGGATGGTTCAAAAAATGTTGCAAGAGACACTGCAGATGCAATGAAAAATCTGCTTGAAAAAGAGATGATTGAGCTTGATGAGCCTAAACTACTCCAAGGATTAGCCAATCCAAATGCTCTCTCTGCAATTCAATTGATGAAAATAGCATCATTCACCCAAGTAAAGGCTACAGAAAAGATGTTAAAGTTCCACATGGAGGACGATGAGCTACTTGGGCTTGCAACCGGGATTTTGGAGAAGTTAATTCCCTCCTACCAGAAGAGTCCATCTGATTCCCCATCCGGACATCTGAAAAATCTTGTAAGTTATGTAAATACCCATTTTGTATCCTTTAAAAAATCTGCAGAGGCAAAGGTCCAAAAAGAGTTTCTGGATAAGAAATTTAGTGAAGTACAGAATCTAATAGGAAATGATAGGGTGATTCTCGGCATTAGTATAAGGAGTATTCAAAATGCTTTGAATGATGGAAGAGATATGTACAAATTAGGTCTATCATGGCCCAAAATTAGTGAGGATATTGAGGAGAAGATAAAGGAACAAGAATAGAAATTGTCAAATCTCTCACAAACTTTGATCCTCTAACAGTTTCACCTATAAGTCAGGAATGTCAAGTAATTAGCTTGATAGATGAGATAAAGAGGCTCGGTAAAGAGAAAAGTAACATTATGAAGAGAATGTGTGAGCTCCGAGAATTAATTGCCCCCAAGTTAGAAACTATGTTTAATGCTTATTAGAAGCTCAGACTGCACTTCAGACAAGCAATCCTTTGGATGTATCCTTTGAAAAATCTGTAGAGGCAAAGGTCCAAAAAGAGTTTCTAGATAAGAAATTTAGTGAAGTACAGAATCTAATAGGAAATGATAGGATGATTCTAGGCATTAGTATAAGGAGTATTCAAAATGCTTTGAATGATGGAAGATATATGTACAAATTATGTCTATCATGGCCCAAAATTAGTGAGGATATTGAGAAGAAGATAAAGGAACAAGAATAGAAATTGTCAAATCTCTCACAAACTTTGATCCTCTAACAGTTTCACCTATAAGTCAGGAATGTCAAGTAATTAGCTTGATAGATGAGATAAAGAGGCTTGGTAAAGAGAAAAGTAACATTATGAAGAGAATGTGTGAGCTCTAAGAATTAATTGCCCCCAGGTTAGAAACTATGTTTAATGCTTATTAGAAGCTTAGACTGCACTTCAGACAAGCAATCCTTTGGATCTGACAAAGGCAGAAGCATATGCATTTTTGTTAAGTGGGCACATCTCTATTTTGGATGGAATAAAGAGTACTTGGACCTCTAAACTTGTGCAATTGAAAAACAGTTTTGTAGATATTCTCAAGTTCATGTGAATAGAATGATTACTTGTACATATGCGGTCCTATATACAAATTTGTGGAGAATTTATCTTGCGGACCCCACCATTTGCCATTGATGACAAAGGGGGAGTAAATTTCAGTGAAAAATGAGGAATCCAGCTAAGGGGGAGCACCGGAAAGCAGTGTGAACAACAGTATGGAGCACAAGCTAAGGGGGAGCCATTTCAACACTTAGTCATTTTTCACTAAGTGTTGCCATCAATGCCAAAGGGGGAGATTGTTGGCAAGAGACACTGCTAGGCATAATAAGTGTTCTCATTGATGGAAACTAAGATCATCCCATCCATCCGCATAACACAATTTGTTCACACCGGAAGTCAGAATCAGAATTTATCTAAGTCCGGGTAGTCAGGAATAGAGCAGGTGACAGGGTCCGGTATCTTGGTTCGGATCTATCTAGTGGAAAGGCATGGTCTGCTGCGGATCTAAGGTAGTTGTAAGCATTTTCAAGACATTATAAATCCAGAGTTTTGTCCTCTGGAGATGGACTCAAAAGATATCAGCTTCTGAGTAATGGGTCTCAGTTTGACAAAACAGACAGAAGAAGAACAGGTCGACCTTGCAAATGATCTTAACTCTGGATGTATAGAAGTTGTTTATTGGGCAATGTGTGATAATCAGTGATGCTAGCCAACATGATTGGTGATCTGCGAGTGCAAGTCTTGATCCACATCTCATATTATGTATGGATCTAGCCAACACTCTACAAAGTTGTAAATGTTCTTGAAGCCAACTGGTAAAAATATTATAGATCATTCTGCGGATATATATACCCGATGGAATTGGATGATTTTAGTGTGTGTGTGTGTTGCGACTATGGAGTAATTGCAAAAAGAAGTAGAGATCAAAGTTCAGATGCTAGTAGAACGGTAAGAGGAGGAGAGTAAAGATGAAGTGTATCAAGTCAGTTTTCTATGCTTAACTAGAATTGAACCCCAGCATTGATAGATGCGAAATATCAGTTCAAATATTTTATAACTCTTCTTTATTGTAGATAGTGAGTCTTCTTTTGAGCAGTGAGCTCTGGGAAGTGAGCCTGAATGCATGTACATTCCCCATTGTAATACTTTTAACATAGTATAATCTTTGTGGGTTAACCCCCACCGTGGTTTTTCCCTTAACGGGGTTTCCACGTCAAAAATATTGGTGTCAAGTGTACTATTTTCATTTCTGCTCATGTGTTATTGATTAATACTGAAATGTTCTTATCATAAGAAGATTAAGAGAAAGAAATTGTTAAATTGTGCGACAACTGATTCACCCCCCCTCTTAGTTGTCCGGATCTATTTCAACATTCCCATCAAGGATGGTTTTCAAAGTGTGAATAATATGATGGCAGGAAGGTGTACCTTGGTGATGACTATCCCTTAAGCATAGTTGTTCGTGGTAGAATTTGTATTTGATTCCTATATGGATGAGTGAAAGGGATCGATGGTGTGTTCCACATCTCTAGTTTGGTATGAAACTTGTTATCAATTAGCAAACTCAAAGATGTGGGTGTTTATTATTATAAAGTGGATAGTGATTGATTCCTTAGTACTTTGTTTGTTATCACGGTGATTCTACAAGGGACTAGCAGTTATTAGATATTCATGGATTTAGATTGGGTGAGAGATGTCGATAATAAAAGATCCACTAGTGGATGCATGTTTAGATGAATTGGTGGTGCTATTAGTCAGATGAGTAAGTGATAGGTTGTAATTGCTTTGTCCACTATATAGACTAATTACATGGTAGCTACTCATGCATGTAAGCAGGCCATCTAGATTAAGAGATTATATTCAGATGTGGGGTTGAGTCAAGGAGCTATCAAAGTTCTTTGTGACAATTAAAGTGCCATATGTCCGGCAAAGAACCCAACCTTTCATGCGAAGATGAAGAACATTGATGTCCAATACCATTTTTTTGTGACATGGTAGAGGATGGGAGGGTGATGATGGAGAAAGTTGAAAGTTTGTAGAATATCATAGATCCATTAACAAAGCCAATCAACATAGAGACGTTTAGGTGGTGCAGTAAGTCTATAGACTTGTTGACCCTTAGAAGATAGTTGACATTTCCTTTGCTCATGCAAGGTGTTCAACAAGTGGGAGAATGTTAGGAAAGATGTCTCAACCTTGCATCCTAATGTTAAAAACTAAAAAAATATAATTTTCAGGCTATAGAACATCAAAATACATTTTTTAGGGCTCTAAATGTTGATTTTGGCCCAAAAAAGTTGAAAAGGGCCTTAACTGAAAAAATTTTGTTATGGTGATGTGGACCTCTTCAAGATCTATAATAAAAAGGGGCCCAATTAACTACCCAAATCAAAATTTATGGTATTTAGAAGTTGGGCCTTCCACATCAAAAATGTAAGAGCATCTATGGTGCATAAGGGAGTTGTAAAAGGGAATTATGCTTGTTGACCGACTTATGATGCATTCAACATTATGACACATCATAAGGTGTCTTTGAATGGAGATATTGGTTTCAAAATCGAGCACCTAAGTAGGTAATGGATTATGATGAGCTTATGGTAGGTGGAAAGAATACGCTTTTTATCTTGTGGAAGGAAAGCCATTGGATTCAAATTGGTATTTAAAAATAAATTCAAAGTACATGGTAAGTTGGAGTAGTACAAGGATCGTTTAGTGGCTAAGGGTTACTCTCAAGTTGAAAGAGTAGATATTGATGAGATATCTTCTCTTGTGACTAAGCTAACTTCTATTAGATTCCTTTTATCTATTGTTACTACTTTTAATTTAGAGCAAATGATGTGGAAACCACATTTCTACATGGGGATCTTGATGACAAAATATTTATGAAGCAACCTGACAATTTTGTGGTGAATGAACATGAGCATTTGGTTTACAAGTTGAAGTGATTTTTGTATGCTTTGAAGTAGTCACTAAGAATGTAGTATTAGAAATTAATTCTTTTGCATTGGATTGTGACTTTGTTAGAATTGAGGCAGATCATTGTGTTTATTTTAAATTAATGGATGATTGACTACTAATCATTGTCCTATATGTTGATGATATGTTATTTATTGGTAATGATAAGGGAATGATTAGGAAAATTAAGAGTCAGTTATCTGTTACTTTTGATATATGAAAGATTTAGGGACTACAAAATATATTTTGGGTATGAAAATATGCAAGGATCAGGTTAATAGGAAACTTTGGCTAAATCAAAAGAAGTACATTGACACTATTCTACAATATTTTTCCATGTATGATTGTAAACCAATTAGCATTCCCTTACTAGTTGGCTCTAGAATCTGTCTGATGTTGGGATTGCCAAGATTAAAAGTAAAGACTGGGATAAACTCCACAAGCAATGAGAGCACAAAAGCCAAATAATATTATCAAAAAGTGAATAAAATGTATAGTGAGAGTCTTACATATATAGGCAAGGATGAGGGGGTAGGAAGGGAGGACTAAACGACTAACTACCCCTCCAAATGTGCAACACTTGTTAGCTCAAATGATAAGTGTGAGCATGTGGAAGATATACATGAACTATGTGTCTCAAAAGGTGAGTACATGTGTCTCAACCACATGAAGTGAGAAAAAAGGCTAAAAGTCCATAGGTGGAGACTTAACTAGTGTGAATAGGACTCTCCTCGATAGGCTAACAACTAACTCATTGGGTAATGTCCTTATTTACACTAGCATCCCCTTAAGTGCAACTTAGGGAGTATTGATGCAATGATAATAGGTCTCATCTACTAAGTCATGTTAGGTACCCATGTATAAATTTTTTTATCATAAATGGAGTAAAGGAGAAAATCCAGTGGGGAAAACCCCTCTCCAAAAGAGAAAGTATGCATGAAAGAAATGCACAAGTTAAGAAGATAGAAAATGACTCAACATGACCCCCCAAGGACTACTTCTATCACAAAAGTACAAGAAATATTCCCCCCATAGGAGAGAAGAGAGACTAGAGAGCCCCCCATAAGATGATATATCCTGTAATGCTAACTAGTGCTCAAAGAAGAATACAAAATGTGATCCCTAAATGTCGAACAACATTTCTCCCTTTTGGAGATCTTCCCATGTGAGAAGAACAATGTAAGTCCTCGAATGTTGCACATAATCCAAAGACTAAAATGAAATCTCTTGAAGCTATACAAAAGCTTCATTTGGAAGCTAATGTTGAATAGGATCAAGAAATGCAGGTACAACTTTGATGTGACTATCATCAAAAGTGTCTACCAACTCTAAAATATAGGATTCACTAAACAAGTCTACAATGCATGTCAAGTAATCATCCCAATCAACTGTATTAGAAACACAAATATGAAGATCTTGTTGTTCTAAATCAGTGGAAACAATACTAGATTATGAAGAAGTAGGAGATGAAGGAGAAATGATATCAATGCAAGTTTCAAGGACTGATGAAAAAAGAACTCCAAGGTTCACATAACCAAATTATGTCTCCTTATGCAATCCGAAGGTATCTATATCATCTATACTCAAACAACCATCAAAGTCAGTAGTGTTGGAAATCAAGGTGAAATTACTGCAATATTAACTTTAACAAAGTGTATGCAAATCTGAAAATAGATTTCCAAGATTACCCACAATGATGTTTAAGTGATTTACACATTCAACAATAATAGTATGAAAGAATAAACACATATCAAGTGACACAGTATTTACGTGGAGAAACCCTTGTAGGAAAAAACTCCACACCCAAAGAGATCCAATGCTTGTATTAATCCTTCAAAGAAGTTTACATCAACACAACATTTTTCTCAAAATTTCTCCAGCACTTTGTTACTCCTCCAACCTGCAAAAGAATCATACATACCACTAACCCAAGGCACCAATTTATATAAAAGAGCTGGATGTGAGAATACCAATGTGGTATCTCGAAACAAGTGGCAAAACCACATGCAAAAACCATACACCCCCCTTAGTGGACAACCCGTAAACTTAATAAATATTAATAAATCTTCACATGGACTTCACATGGGTGCCTAACCTTCAACCAATGAAAATTGGTCAATTCCAAGTGCTCAATAACTCACTGACGGCTCTGATAGATAAAATGCACAACATGCAAACCAAGGCGCCCCACTTAGGATAACATGCAAGATACATACAACAACATGCAAGAACATGCAAGGCCTAGTGCTCCCCACCTCTATAGTGGACGCCTAGAAGGAATCTTCTTAGAATATGTTTTCTAACCACCATCGATGACTATATCCACATCTATGAATGCAATTACACTTTGTCATAGACAAATAAATATTAAATATTTTTATCTCTCATGACCCTAGGCATCCAAGTACACATTCCAAGGATCATGGAGACATATGAAAATGACTTAGGATTGCAAGGTTAATGTCACCTTATCGTAACAAGTAGAACCAAAGAATGAAAAGGAGTATAATCTAGAATCATGATCAACTTTTCCAATAGCAACAATTTCTTTACTCTACAAATCCATGAGTACGATTGAATATGAATTCAACTATTTTCCTATGCCACTATGTGTGATTTGATAGATGGAAAGGAGATTATTGGATAATGAAGAAACATAAAGTACATTAAATGTGCCTTCATCAATTTCAATTGTACATTAATTTCCATAAGCAAACATATATGTGTTATTTCCCATGAGAATTGGTGGGAAAGAACAAAGCTCAAATGCAGGAAACAATTCATGTGATGTGAAGCCCCTAAATCAAGAAACGACTTCTGAGATGGAGGATTTGTACAAGCAAATAATTTCATACCCTTTTTTGTTATCTTTTTCTGAATTTGTGATTGATGTAGATGGAGAAGAGGAAGAACCACTAGTCTTCAGTGTGGACAATTTGAGTTGATTTTGTTAAAGAATATGCCTTAACTCGTCATTTTTCTTTTTATAGTAGTGGTTTTCCTCATGCCCAAATTTATTGCAATTTAAAGTACATGTGGGCTTCTCCTTAGAATTTTTCCCTTTTGATGAGGGAAATGAATCAGGTGGAGCTTGTGATTTTGGTCCCTTATTTTGATCCCTTGATTATTTATTTTCCATATGATTTGTAGACTTTGATTCAATTGCAACAAGAGCTTGTAATTTTGGAGACTTCACTGTACCCATTTGAATTAGTTTGTCTTTCTCCCGTGTAAAAGAAACAACAAATTATGCAAGTGAAGGCATAGTGAAGCGTGTACCAAGTACACTCTTTGTAGCATAAAAAGTTGAAACAAACACTGAATAGTGAGGACCAAGCTTGGAAAAAACACTTAAGACCAATTGCTCATCTTGCTTATAAATTCCACATTGCTTGAGTCGAAACCTTAGTAGATTCAATTTAGTGAAGAAGTCTTGAATTATGGTAAAGTCTTGTGGATTTAAACTTAATAGTTCATTCTCCAATTGATGGCCTCTCATTACATCTTGCTTGCCAAACAAATTCTCTAACTTAGTCCATACTTCATTAGGTGTAGTGGTTGATTCAATGTGAAAGAGAATATCAGGAGAAATGGATACACACAATGTACCATATGCTTCATCACTTCGATTATACCAATTGCGCTTTTCTGAAGCTAATGTTGGTTCAGGTTTCAATCCCATAGTTACTCGATACAATCCCAGTTTCTTGAATTGTATTTCTATTTTTTGTTTATTCAGAGAAATTAAATGCATTTAGGATTATATCCATATTGCAAAAGTATAAAAGACACAAGACAACCCCTTGATGTTATTATGCTAAAATAGCGCCCCCCCCCCCCCCCCCCCCCCCCCCCCCCAGAAAAATGCAAGACAATATTACAAATTATGCAAGTTTGGAAGCCTAAATCATTCGTTTATAACGCACAAAGTTTTTTACAAATTTTGTCAAATGGGATATCCAAAACTTAATTTTACATGTGTAATTAGATTCCTTGCAAAATCCTAATAAATTCAAAAAAAGTTTGTAATTTTTTTATAACCATGGTGAAAGATATGCCTCGTTGAAAATTATGCAAAACCTATGACTTATGAGGCCAAACAATATTTGAAAACAACACAATTTGGGAAACATCACTTCACCACTATGTAGGGGATGGAACCAAATTTCCATCGACTATAAGAAGTCAAAACTTCGACTCCCTGGATGCAAGTTATGGCAAAAAGAAAAGGTGCCCCCTGTAGAGCACTAAGTGTAGCTTGGTGGTTAGCCTGACACTAAATTTTATGTCTGGCAGTTACATTAATTGCTTAGCAGATAATGCTAGCAGTTAAACAAAATGTCACAGTTACAACAATTGTAAAATGTTACTTTAACCAATTAACAACAAATGTTATTGTTAACATAAAAGGCTAACCGTGATTCTAAATGCTAAAAACATGCAACATTTAATGTTATTGTCAAAAGCATGCAACATAGAATGCTAACTAATGTTGATGGTTTAAGAAAATCATTGTCACAAGAGAATCTGTGACCCCACATGAATGAATGAATGAAGATGGTTTAAGAAAATCATTGTCACAAGAGAATCTGTGACCCCACATGACTGAATGAATGAAGAATTTTAATGACAAGCCGCAGCAGCCTATGGGACCAGAAACCACAGGCAGGCCCACAATTGGTTTAAAAACCCTCTGATGGTTAGTGGATCTGTGGGTGGTTGCAGCAGACGGCAACGATTTCACATAAACTACGACTTTGAGAAGGTGCTGGTGGTTAACATACTGTAACAAAGACTGTTAATGGAAACTGCCGACTAGGGATCAAACCACGACCTTTGGTGTGGTATGGAATGCTGACCAAAACTATTGAGGTGATGGAAACCATGATGAGAAATCAAAAAGCTGTAACCTAAATAAAAAAATGTCACAGAGATTCGTTGAATGTCAGTAATGACATGTAGAAAGGAGACAACGTAGATTGTAGAGAAGCCTTAAATCGGGCAGTTTAGACAAACTTCATGAATAGAAATGGCGAGCTCTGGATGAATGCTGGCCAGAATGGAATACCTTTATGGATCAAGAGTGGCCTAGGCGAACGGAGGACCGGGTCAGCCAGATGATACAAGGTCGAACAAGCCAAAATAAACAGTGGCGGTCACCTTTCAGGACGTGTTCAAACCCTAAACAATGGCAGTCACTGAACAACAAACAAGTTACCAGTAGTCGATCAAACCCTCAGGTCAGATGGAGGAAAACCACGAAAACAAAAAAATCACCTGATCTGCAAAACCTAGTTTTGCAATAAAAATTGTTTTATAATAGAGAAAATCCGTACAATTTCGTACCGGTACACGCCATAGGGCAGAGGGGCAGTTTTTTACAAAAAATGCTTGTGTCAAAATTTGACAAGACGACTGACTATCTTTACTATCTTAGGCCTTCCAGACTTAATGGTGAGGTTCGTTTGCTTGCATGAAACACTTTTGATAGGGCTAAGTACAAAATTCACTCAAATGACGGAAGGGTTTTGCAATTATGGCTCTAATACCATGTTAGGATTGCTAAGATCTGAAAGCAAAGACTAGAATAAACTTCCACAAGCAATGAGAGCACAAAAGCCAAATAATATTATCAAAAAGTGAATAAAATGTACAATGAGAGCCTTGCATATATAGGCAAGGATGACAAGGTAGGAAGGTAGAACTAAACAACTAACTATCCCTCCAAAAGTGTAACACTTGTTAGCTCAAATGACAAGTGTGAGAGCATGTGGCAACTGTGCATGAACTAGGTGTCTCAAAAGGTGAGTACATGTGCCTCAACCACATGAAGTGAGACAAAAGGCTAAAAGCCCCTAAGTGGAGACTTAACTAGTGTAAATAAGACTCTCCTAGATAGGATAAAAGAAAACGAGTCGGATAATGTTCTTATTTACACTAACATGTGAAATGGTGTCTTTAAATAGATGATGATCTTAATGAGATATATAAGGTTATGTATACCAATGTTGTGAAAAGCCTCATGTATGCTATGGAATGTTCAAGACTTGATATTGCCCAAGTAGTGGGAGTTTTGAGTAGGTTTATGTCAAACCGTGGTAAAAAACATTGGACTTATGTTAAAAGGGTTTTCAAATATTTACATGGAACCTCTAACCATTGCATTTTTATCATGGGACTGATGATGTAGGTAGAATGGTTGATTTACAGGGCTTTGTTATTTTTGATTAGGCTAGTGATCTAGATTACGGGAGGTTTATCAGTGGCTATGTCTTTAATTTGTTTGAGGTGTAGTTAGTTGGATGAGCAAAAAACAACCTACAATCATGTTGTCCACTACAAAATTAAAGTACATGGCAACATATGCCTATAAGGAGGTAATGTGGTTAGAAAGGTTGTGTTCGGGTATTGGATTTTAGTGTAGACAAGTCAGAATTGGATGTGACAGTCAGTGCCATCTATTTGGATAAAAACTTAATGTATCATGCCCACATGAAGCACATTGATGTATAGTATCACTTTGTTTGGGAAATGGTTGAGGGTGACAAAGTCATGTTACATAAAGTGGACACCTCAAAGAATGTTGTAGATTCACTCACTAGTAAGCACAAAGAAGTTTAGTTTGTGCAGGGAGGCCATGGGTCTCTCTACCTCGAGAGCTTGATTTACTATGTTCCTGATTATGCCATTGCAATGTAAATGTCAAGTGGGAGAATGTTGGGATTAGGTGTCATTCACCTTGCCAATCCCTAGACATGTTTTAATTGTATTTAATTATTGTTGTCAATAAATAATGTTATATCTCCAAGGATCATGGAGAGGGTAGACTTGGACACCCCTCTTAGGTGGTAGAAAAATTATTTATTATTATTTGCCCTCTCACATGTATTTGTAACAACATTTAAGTTGGGAGTTACTTTTAGGAAGACATTGGAGATTAGTCAAAGATTGGGAAGTGTAAGAGAATGTAAGATCTTCTACAAATGGATCTTATGATAGATTTGCACAATTTTCTCGTGGAGTGCCTAGGATTGGGATCTTGTTTAGTTTGATTGTTATGGTAGAATCTATCACATTTATGATGCATAAGGTGTGTGTAAGTTGCATAAGAGGAGTTACATACTATTAAGGGAATTTGACCATGTGGAGTGAGTTTTGAGATACCCATGATGGAGGTGGACACCTAGATTTGGGTGAATGGTATTGGCCACTAGTTTTGGAATATCATTCATGGTATCTTGTATCCATATCTCCTATATATATCTACCTTGAGATGCTAGTATTATGAGATTATTTTGCAAGTTATTCGAGCTACCTATTATGCTACCGAGGTTCAAAGAGATTAGCACATTGTATTAATGTAACTATTTTCAAGATTAATACAAGCTTGAGTCTCTTTGGGTGTGGATTATTTCCTACAATGGTTTCTGCATGTAAACATTGTGTTAAGGTTTTCATCTTCTTTCATTGCTGATTTTATTTCTTCTAATGATCTATTAGTGTTTGAGGAATTTGGATGCACTAAAGAACAACATTTCTTGTTGTGTTGTTTCACCTTGTTTTCAACAAGTACAAGTCTCTAATATTAGGACTCCAACTTGGAAAAAAGAGGGAGATTAAACCCCTAATGGCCTTCAAAAACACAAAGTTAGTTGTCAAGAAACTAAAGTCTATTTGTACCACAAAGAACAATTTTCATAGATACTACAAACATCAAATCTAGTACCTACTTGAGTCATTTCATGTAATAAACATCTAACATGTCCATTGGAGAAAAGGCTTAAAGTGGATATCATGGCATAGATTGGACCATACAACTAAAGATCATCTCCAAGAATGTGGGTTTAATAATGATGGATATATGACCTTCCACTCTTAATGATGTTAGACATTGGCAAGTATTTGAAAGTGAAAAAGTAATAATTTGATTCATCCAATGGGAGGCAAAATTCTACAAATAGTGAAATCACAAGTTGATAGCATTTATGATCATCAAATCATATGTTTGAATACTTATAAAACCCCAAAGTGGTTGATAACCCTTTAAAATGTGTTATCTAAGATTATGTAAGAAAAGAAAAACAAAACATAATGACAATGGAGTGTGAGGACTACCAAGAGATGCAAGTCACATGTGATAAGGCACTATCACTTGGCAAAGTTTAGAATCTATTCCAAGAGTCCATGAATTTGTCCATATTTTACAAGATTTTGAGGATATTATCATATGGACTTACAATGATATGAAGGTCCATGAACACAATATTGTCTAGCATATGATCTTGAACTTAATCCATGCTCACAAACCATCTAACAAAATTTAAGGCTAGTCAATCGCATTTTCAAACCCCTTGAGACAAACAATTATCCAAGCTAATTGAAGCAAGGATAATCTTCCCTATTGATCACTCTAGCTGAGTGGTGAATCGTGTTCCCATGTGGAAGAAGAATGAATATATCTACCAATGCATTGATTTATGAAATCTCAATACTACATATCTTAAGGAACACTACTTGGTGACTTCAATGGGTCAAACCCTATAAATGGTAGTTGGGTCCAAAATGTTTTCCCTACTAGATGGAATCTTGGGTTACAACTAAGTATCAGTATAGGAATAAGACCAACGCAAAACTTCCTTCACCAACAACTAAGTCACATATGCCTATTAGTAAATGCTTTTAGGTTACCTAATTTCAATGTAATTAGAACATATAAAAGTGGACTTTTCTTTGTTTAAGATGTGTGTGTTTGATTAAGTCAAATAAAGACATTTAAATGTGTATAAAAGAGCCTTTAAATATGACCTACTTCAACGCACTTTTTGCTAGATCAATCAAATCAACAAGACTAAAAACTTTGCAACAAGAACTTTGAACATGTAACTGAGAGAGAAAGAAATGAAAAAGAGGTCGTAAATGAACCCAAACATACATGTGCTAGTTATGAAAGATCCTTGAAATGAAAAGAGGAATCTTCCTATCAAATTTTGAGAGTTCTTTATCAGAGGACTAAGCCACTAGGTGCACTGACTACCAATAGGGTAGCTTGTTCCTCTCCTAGGTCTCATGCTAGCTATTTGGGCCTAGTCCTAGAGAATGGCAAAGACCTAAAACTTTGTAGAGGGATTTTTGACTCTGTGCTCAAGGTTCTTAGATTTGGACACCTCTCAATTAGATCAAACAAAAGTGGTATAAAATGAAAATGAAGTGCTATTATGCTTTAGTATTTTTATAGTATATTAATAAAATTAGGGCCCAACCACCTATCAAATGCTATCGTAAAATTTTATTTTTACCTTCAAGTACAAGGGCGCCACGCATCTAACTCCCTAGGGAGCAATTCAGTCCTCTCCTAAATCTTGTGTTAGCTACCTAGTCCATAGGGACTACCCCAATCTACTATCTCAGAATTGGTTAAATATTTATAGGGAGTTTCATTAGGTGTTTCTAGAAGACTTTCCTCTTAGCACTTTTTGAGATTCTTCGCCATTATTTTTGTATTCATCTTGCAAGCACATAAATCTATAAGAAACCCTACAAAACAAAGGTATTAAGGGGGAGTTTACCTCGGTTAGTCCCCTTGTGGGATTTCAAGCATAAAACCACTTAGCTTAAAGATGGAAAATAATCTACAATGGAATCTATAGTAAGAAATTAAACCTATTCAAAGCATAGATATCAATACCCTAATGTATACAAGAAATGGCAAAGAGGAAACAAAGCTAAACAAGGAGGGATGAAGAGAAATTTTGAGAAGGCCCAATGGTAAAATGGTGAATGGAAATTCGTAGAAGTGGGAAGAAGACTAAAACAAGAAACTAAAAACATTGGTTTAGAGGGAAATAGGTAAAGATCAAAAGGAAATTAGATGGAAATGGAGAAATAAAACTAGGGTTTAAAGAGAGAAAGAGAGGGGTAGGAGAGTGTAACATCATAAATTGCATACCCTTGCAATTTCACGCTATGTTTTGTCCTTCGTTTAGTGTCCATTCCCTTAGTTTATTTGTAGGCTCATTTTATCCCTCGCATTAGTCTATTACTTTCTCATAGTGCTTAAGCTTTGCTTCCCGTGTTTCTTTTTGTCAAATCAATTGTCAGTTTTGTGTTAGTCATGTGATGTTCTATTGTCTTTCCATTTTTGAGTCCAAACTTTTTGGACACTAGCACTTAGCGTGGACATATGCATGATGTGCTAGCATCCTATGACAATTGTGTGTTTTATGGTTGTTTCTAGATGTTTCTCCACTTGTCATATTTTGTTGATCGGTGGTAACACCTCAGGAATCTTTTGAATGGGTCATCAGCCTCTTCCTCTTCCCTCCTCTTCTCATTTTGAATCAATCTTTTGTTGTGGCACCTCTCTTGTCTCTCTTGCAACTCTACAGCTTTCTCAAGCTCTCTTTAGCTTTCTATAGCTTTCTACTTCAGCTCTCTTGCTCCCTTTGGCTTCTTCAAGCCCTCACAGGTAACATTTTTCTTATTATTTGTTGCAAGTATTTCTTTTGTTTTTCTCTTAAGAACCTTGGGATCTTCACATCCCTTCTATTTCCTTCATTTTAGTTGTCACTATTTGCACAATCACAGAACTTACCATTCCCAACACACTTGGGAAATGAGCATTCACACACTTTATTTTATCTATCTATTGGCCACTATGGAGGTATAAATACCAAAGCAGGGGATTGACCTGAAGGCAAACCCCCAAACAAACCCAACAATTTTTCCTTGTCTTCAGCTACAGGTACTTGGGAAGTATCAAACGCACATAGGTTTGTTGGTTTCTTCTCTTCTTTTGTCTATTATAGTATTCCATTGGATTTAATTGATTTTATCTTTGTTAGTTTATTTTTGTTAGTACCTGGTAGTTTGTTGTTGTGTTTCATTTTATGATTATGCAGATTGGATGAACTATTATGCTAAATTTTTATGTTTCTGGGTCGTACGGATGACAACACTTAGCATGGATGTCCGTACGGTGCACTGGCGTCCTAGACAGTGGCTTCCTCCTTCTAGCTCCAGGTTCTTCTCATTTTCCTCTCTTCAGCTCTATACTTTATTTTGTAGGTTATTTTCCAATTTCTTGTATGTTAGCGATTTCTATTCCAGTACATATGAATGTAGTGTAGAAAGTAGAGTTATCACCTTTTTTTTTATCTTACATTTTGGTGAACTCGACTATTCAAATTATAGCACCTTTTTCATTCAATTTTCTTTCAAAATCAAAAACAAAAATTTGTCTTTCCTCAAAAAAAATTTGAGGTGTTGCCCCAAACCCTAGCCTTCAATTGGATTTGTCAATACCTTTCTTAATTTTCTCTTTCTATTTTTCTAAATTAGCATGTTCTATTTTTTTCTTACATCACTTTCAAACTTTGCACAAAGGGTTTGTGAAAGTGATGTCCCATTCCATGCATGTCATGGTGACTTAGCTCCTCCTATGTCACTCTATGCTTTTGATCCCTTTCCTAAAATGCACAATACTTATGAGGATATTTTGATGCAAGAGGATGAAATCATTGATACTTTTCTCAACATTTCTTTACCTTCTCTTCATTTCAATGCTCTCTCCTCTAGAGATGAAGCATTAGTAGATGGAGAGTCTCAACTCACATCGAATACCCCGCAGATAGATGTTGAGCATAATTCTTCTATTTCTTATCCTACATCATGTATTTCTCAAGCAGATAATAATGTTAATTCAATCATTGTTAATCAACTTATCCCACCTGCTAAGGGGGTGTTGGATAAGTGCATTAATGTTCAAAATATTTCTTCTTCTCCTAAAATCAGTGTGCATAGGGCACCTGATCTACCGCCTCTCTCGGCATGTGATCACTATTCGAGGATTTCCTGGCAATCCATGACCTTCATATCACTTTTTAGAAAGTGCAAAGTCAATGACTTAAAATGTGTCTACGGATCCTCACTACTATGCAATAACCCACACGTACAATACACAACAAAACAAACAGGTTACTCATGTCCATGTTTCCCTTCCTCCACCACATCCTATTCTCCCTGTAGCTTCCTGTCCTGCTCAAAAGACTATCGGAGAGTATAATCTTGTTGAGCAATTTCGTGCTACTCCTACCAAGATCTCTCCTTGGGAACTCATTAAAACTTCACCAACATATCACATAACCCAGGAAGCTTTACAAACGATCCTAGTGGCATATTCTACCAAATCGAATGATGTAGTTGCCTTAATTACATATACATAAATTCCAAAGATATAACATTCCAACAATATGATTCACCATCTTTGGAGGTTCAAAAGCAAAATGATCCTTTTCTCATTATTCTTGGAATTACTCTTTCGGAGTCAAGTGTACCCTTATTTACAATGGTTCAGGTCTCAACGTTTGCAGTGTAGACCTGTTAAATCCTAGTAATATTGATATGTCTTGTATCTCCCTTTCTAATCTTTCTATTCATGGCTTTGATAATGTTGGTAGAAACATTGGGCATAATCATGTTGCTGATTGAATTGGGCCATGCTAATGTGTTATCCTATAATCTCCTCCTTGGTAGATTGTGGATCTATGCCATGGGTGTGGTTTCGTCTACCTTACATGGTTCAATAAAATATGATCAAAAGTGATCCAGATCCTATGTAGTATTGTCAGCAAGCAGATTTTGTGACCCAGCCTGATACTTGTCCTACTCTCCAAAATCTTATTCCTTCTTCTGTCGAAGATGATTCCCCATCCTCAACTCATACTCAAGAAATTGACATTGGTGTTGATTCATCCTTAAATGCATGGCTAGGTGATGATTGGGGCTCCTTAGACTTCACCCCCCATGGACCTAGTGAATATAAGATTGAACCTTCTCACTCTAACATTCATGCATTCAACAACGATATGCATTCTCATATTGGAATTGATCCTTCTTCTTATGTAAATTTAGCTACCGCTTTGCCAACATGTGCATACACTTCTCATATTGATAAGGCTAGTGATATTGATTCTCCTCCTCTTCCTAATTTGGAGACATGTTACGAGCTCAAATACAAAATTCTTTCCAAGCACGGATACAATAGAAATGGTCTAGGGTGTATGGAACAAGGAGGTAAGGTCCCTGTGGAACCTATATTGCACTTGAATTATACAATGGGTTTAGGTTACTAACCTTCTCCTCTATCTACATACCCTCCTCCATTGTTTGAGGTCTCTATGGTTTCTTCTTTTTAGAAATCAAACCTTTCTCCACAACAAAAGGGTTGTAACTTCCTACTCCACCTAATTCTTCTCCTCTATCTAAACAAGAGTGTATTTTGTTGAGGCTTCTAAAGGCCTAATTGATCACTCTCCCTCCTACATGCAAGAAATTTCCTCAACATATTCAACAAACACTTCCTTTATGTGCATATCATCCAGTGGTTGGCCATTCCACTAGTGAATGCCAAGCCTTGAGCGACAAAATTCAGCAACTTCTTGACACGAGTGCCCTCACTCTTCCCGCTGATGAAGCACCTATCTCTTCTCTACATGACAAGTGATATTGAGGTTCACCTCTATTTGGTTCATTTTTCACAATGAACATTCTTCTTCCTCTATCATCACATTGGATTACCTCTAGCATTGTTATAAAATGGCATAGTATAGAGTCCATCTCTATCTTGTTTTCTTATACTTTCTCATGAGGTTTTCACACCTCCCTTCTTCTATCATGTTGCTACCCACTTTCTGGCACCTGTAGCTTTCTCTATTTGCTTGTTTTCATTCATGGTGGTACAATCTCACATGCAACCATACTTTATTTTCAGTAACAACACAATATTATTTTTCATGGTTGTCCTCACCCGTATTCTGGGGGGCAAAGATAATTTGTTCTAGAGGTTTGCATTCTTCCTAAGGATATCCCTTCCTCTTTCTTCTCATTTTATTTACCTTAAAATATTTACATATTATACATGCTAATATTTTAAGGGGCGCATATATTCTGCCCACATGTGCATCCATACATGCACCTTGATTTATTTTCACCCATTTTACGCTCCTCAAAGCATTCACCTCGTGAGGTGTTGGTGGTTGATAAGCTCGAGGCTTTGGTTTTGATACGCTCCCTAAGGCATTGGTAGCATATGAGTCACCTAGCATAATCCAACTTGCTGACCTGTGTGCTTCATATGACCTATCTTTTTACACCCATGATCACCTAGCATAATTCAACTTACTAGTCTGTGATCCATGAGGCACGTTGGCAGTCTATGAGCCACCTAACATAATGCATCTTGCTAGTTTGTACGCTTCATATGACTTACCTTTTTACATCCATGGTCACCTTGCATAACACAACTTGCTAGTTTGTGATCCATAACAGTATTGTGATTTGCATGACCCCTAGTGACAAAGCAAGCTAGTGTTTGAGTCATGTATTCTCTTCTTTGTTTATAGTGATTGCTTCCGTGTCTATTTGTATGGAATCTCTTATTGAAACAATCAATCAACTCATTATATTCTTCTATCTTCACTTAAGAATTCCTCTATTTGTTGGTTTCTTTATTCCTGTTGCACTTTGGGGACAACGCATAGTATTGAGACAACCTTTCACATTGAGGTCTCTTTCACTTTACTGACTCAATTTTTCTTTGCTTTTTGTGTGTTTTTCTCCTTCAAATATATTTTGTCTATCTTTATATATATGATTGTGGTGTTTTGACATAGTGGTTTTGCAAGTTTATGCTCCAACACTATTGTCTTGCAGGTTTTTGTTACTAACGTACTTGTTTTGCAAGTTCTCATCCTGGGGGGCTTGATCCGTTTGTTCAAAGAGCTCTGCTTCCTCTATAGTATCCTTTTGGTGTTGTGAGGCTATTTATGTTTAGTACTATCCTTTTTCTTTAGCATGCATATTCACGTAGTGTCATAAACCCGCTAAAGTGGGGGCTAAATGTAACGTCATAAATTGCATACCCTTGCAATTTCATGTTATGTTTTGGCCTTCCTTTAATGCTCATTCTCTTAGTTTGTTTGTAGGTTCATTGTAGCCTTTGCATTAGCCTTTTACCTTCCCATGGTGCTTAAGCTTTGCTTCATGTGTTATCTTTTTTTTCAAATCAGTTGTCACTTTTGTCTTCGTCATGTGATGTTCTAGTGCCTTTCCATTTTTGAGTCCAAACTGTCTAGACACTAGCACTTAGCATGAACATATGCACGATGCGCTAGCGTCCTGCGACAGTTTTGTGTTTTGTGATTGTTTCTGGGTGTTTCTCCACTTTTGTTGATCAGTGGTAATGCCTCAGGAATCTTTCAAACAATTCGTCAACCTCTTCCTCTTCCCTCCTCTTCTCATTTTGAACCAATCTTTTGTTGTGGCACCTCTCTTGGCTCTCTTGCAACTCTACATCTTTCTTAAACTCTCTTCAACTTTCTACAACTTGCTATTTCAACTTTCTTGCTCCCTTTGGCTTCTTCAAGCCCTCACAAGTAACATTGTTCTTGTTATTTGTTGCAAGTATTTCTTTTGTTGTGCCCTTGAGCGCCTTGGGATCCTCACATCCCTTCTATTTCCTTCATTTTAGTTGTCACTATTTGCACAATCAGGGCTCTTATCGTTCTCAATCACACTCGGGATAGGAGCATTCACACACTTATTTGTATCTATCTGGCTATTGTGGAGGTAAAAATACCAAAGCAAGGGTTTGACCTAAAGGCAAACCCCCAAATAGCCCCAACAATCTTTCCTTGTCTTTAGCTACAGGTACTTGGGAAGCGCTCAAACACACAGAGGTTTGTTGGTTTCTTCCCTTCTTTTGTCTATTCTATTATTCCATTCAATTTATTGAGCTTATCTTTGTTATTTTATTTATGTTAGTATCTGGTAGTTTGTTGTCGTGTTTCATTTTTTATCTTGCAGATTGGATGAACTATTGTGTTGGATTTTTGTGTTTCTGGGTCGTACAAATGACAATGCTTAGCGTGGACGTCCATGTAGCGCGCTGGCATTCTAAACAGTGGCTTCCTCCTTCTAACTCCAGGTTCTTCTTGTTTTCCTCTCTTCATCTCTGTACTTCATTTTTGTAGATTATTTTCCAATTTTCTGTATGTTAGCGATTTCTATTCCAACACATATGAATGTAGTGTAGAAAATAGAGTATCACTTTTTCTATCTTACAGAGAGAAAAAGAAGTATGAGAGAAAACAAAATGAATGAGAAATGAATAGAATGGAAAGTAGGGCGAGGGGGGTAAGGGTGAGAGGAAAATGCAAATTTAGCATAAATTAGATCAAAACCTAAAGAGATTAGAAATAAGAACAAGCTCATATAGTGTAAAAACATGAAAATTAGTCACCCAGCAAGCCATAAGTCGAAAAATAGAAGAAGAGGACCTGGTGGTAATCACACTAAAAAGCTTACCACGTACTTATGAGCGTTTTGTTGAGACACTCAATATCATATCTACTAATGTTGACCTAAACTTTGAAGAGTTGTGCAATAAGAGCTTACACAAGGACAAATGGAAGAAACAATTTAGTAGTAGCAGTGAGAGATAGGGTGGGGAACAGACATTGGCAACCAAAGACAAGGGCAAAGGCAAATGGTCATAGAAAAAAAACAAGGTAACAATGAGGATACTTCAAAGAATCTGAAAAACATTGCATGTCATTACTGTGGTAATATGGGTCATATGAAGAAGCACTACATAATGAGGTTGGCTGAACAAAAATCCAACCAGGGAGGGCCTCAACAAAAGGCCCATGTCACAGAGCATTCAAAGGAGAAGGAATCAACCTTATATGTATTCATGGCCAAATGCCTAGCAAATCAATCTAAGTCATCTACATGGTACATAGATTTAGGAGCATCATATCATTTCACCCAAAAGAAAGACTGGTTCATGAAGTACACTGTTTGCTCTAATTCTGTGATCTTTGGAGGTGGAGAGTACACTGTTGTTGGCTGAGGAAATGTACAACTATTCTATGGAGGGGAAATTTATTTTTCTCAATGTGTACTATGTGCTAAGAATGTAGCTTAATTTACTCTCAATGTGTTAGATTATGCAACATTTTCCCAATCTGGATGTTATCTTTAGCAAACATAAATACTACATAGTTGACAAGGACATGAAGAAGACTATTGCAGTTGGAATAGAAGATCATGGATTGTATCGATTGGTTGACACTGGACAAGTCAAAGAGCATGTATTGATAGCCAAGCACGTGTTTGATATCAATACACTTTGGCATCAACGGTATGGGTACCTCACTTTATTCTATCTCTCTCAGTTGACTCGAAAGAATTTGGTACATGGCCTTCTTAACATTCAGCAATAAATATAGGGTGTTTGTGAAGCTTGCTAAGCAGGGAAGCAACACAAAACTCCATTTGATGACGAATAGGCTTGGAGAGCCAGGTAAGTTCTACAGCTGGTTCATGCAGATATTTGTGGACTAATGAACACGACATCGGTCACTGGTGCCAAGCATTTTCTTCTGTTTGTTAATGATTTTAGTAGGAAAATGTGGGTGTATTTTCTAAAATTAAAATTGGATGTGTTTAATAAATTTCAAAAGTTCAAAGCATTAATAGAAAAAGAGTTTGGTTGTGACATAACACTCTTAAATCTAATAATGGAGGCAAATTTTGTTCTAAAGAATTCAATGACTTTTGTGCTCAACACAACATAAAACAATAGTATACAATACCCTACACTCCACAGCAGAATGGAGTAGTTGAAAGGTGAAACCATACTATCACAAAGATGGTCTAATGTATGATGGAGAACAAGAGTGTTCCCAAGAAGTTTTGGGCTAAAGTGATATATACAATAGTCTATTTACTAAACAGATCTCCAACACAGGTGGTGAAGCAGAAGACCCCAAAGAAAGCATGGTTTGGGAGGAAAGTGAAAGTTATCTTAAGGTCTTTGGTACTATTGCATATGTCTGGATTATAGATGAAAAGAGAACCAAATTAGATCCTAAGAGTAAAAAAATAATGCTTACACGGTACAACGACAATCATAAGGCTTACAGGTTGACCGTGTTGACACTGATCCCCTGACTTTAACAGAATGTTGTGATTGATGAAGAAGTTGGGCCCTTCTAGACTTCTTCAAAATTCAATGTTACCAAACATTAGCCTCTAGTGGTGAAGGATTCATGTGTTTAGTTTTATTTAGCTCCACCCGAAGGAGGGAGGACTCTAAGCATGAGGAGTCTCCCAAGCAGGTAGCAATACCAAAATTCATTGATGATAACTTGGATCAGCATTCAAATGACACAAGAATAGGGATCCCAAGTCATGGTGACAACACTGATTTCGTAGAAGAGACCAAAGTGGTGGAAAAACACCATTGGATATGTTCGAGTAACTAAAATGATCGAGTAGATCATCAAGAGGCTAGAGCAAGCAGAACATAGTTAACTTTTCTCTAATGACTAATATTCAGGGAGTTTATGAGCCACAGGTGTTTGAGGAGACAAAAGGAAAACCTAAATGGGAAAAGGCCATGGCAACCAAACATGAAAGTCTTGTGAAAATAAGACTTGGATCTCTTAGACCTTCAACCAGGAAAGAAACCCATTGGTTGCAAATTGGTGTAGAAAGCCAACTAAAGGAAAATGGTACTCTTGACAAGTACAAAGCTTGGTTGGTCACAAAAGGATTCTCACAAAGAGAGGGCATTGACTACAAAGAGACCTTTGCTCTTACAACAAAGATGAGCACCATCTGATTAGTTCTAGTCATGGCAGCTCAGTTTGGCTAGATAGCCCATCAAATGGACGTAAAAAGTGCCTTCCTCAACGAAGATTTGGAAAAAGAAGTGTACATGTCTCAACCACAACATTTTCAGGTTGCAAGGAAGGAATATCTTGTATGCAGATTGAAGAAAAATCTATGCCCTGAAGCAGGCACCCAAGGCATGGTGCATCAAGATTGACAGGTATTTGGTTGAACAAGGTTTCCAACGAAGTCCTTCAGATCCAAATCTATACATCAAAAGCATTGGTAATGATATCATTTTGTTGGTCATACATGTAGATGACATCATTATTACATGTAGTGAGGTACATGCAATTAAACAGATCAAATTAGATATGAGTAAAGCTCTTGACATGACTGATCTAGGCCTTTTACATTACTGCCTAGGTGTAAAAGTTTGGCAAACAAGTAGCAGCATTTTTGTTTCACAATCCAAATATGCCCAGAGTTTGTTCGACAAATTCAAAATGACAGATTGCAAAATCTCGTCAATGCCTATGAAGAAAGGGCTCAAACTTTCAACCAGAACTAACTCTAAGACAGTCAATGAGTCAACTTACAGGCAATAGTGGGGAGCTTAATATATTTTACAACAACTAGACCTGATTTGAGCTATGTTGTTTCATTTCTAGATTCATGACAACACCCAAAGTAGAACATTGGACTGCAACGAAGAGGGTGTTGAGATATGTGAAAGGGACACTTCACTTTAACATTCTGTACAGCTAAAGCAAATTTCTACGTTGGTTGGTTTTATAGATTCATATTAGGTAGGTTTTGTGGATGATAGAAAATCCACTTCTAGATATATTTTCAGCCTTGACACATGTAGTCACATGGACCAGCAAGAACCAATAGGCAATAGCTCTATCCTCGACAAAAGTAGAATGTCGAGGAGTCGTTAAAGCAACATGTGAGGCAATGTGACTCAGAAGGATGCTTTCAAACATGAAGATGTTTCAAACAACACTTTCACCCTTGTTCTATGACAATCAAGGGTTGCTAAAACTTGATAAGAATCTAGTCTTCCACGAGTGTACCAAACATGTGAAACTACATTATTGTTGGCGTTTCAATTCACACCTCTGGAATGTGAGTTGGAAATGGACAGCTATGCACAGATAAACTGGTCTTCTATTAGGAGGGGAAGTTCCCTTTTTGTTGACGATTGCTTAAAAGATAAATAAATTAAATTTGCCTATCATTTTGATTCTCAACTGCAAGCACAAGGTTATAAAACTCTATCGTTGCAGCAAAAGTTTTTTCTTTTTAACTTCTAACTACAGCTAGGCCTAAATTAAATGACGCTTTTGATCACCTAAGTAAATTCAGAGCTTAGGAATCAAAAGTAAACAAGGAATTATTTGTTAACATATAAGCTCGAATAAACTTATTCCAGATCGCATCAAAAGATTCATTGTACTTTAAGATGAAAACTGAAAAATAAGAATATGCAAGCAACACATCTAACGACAAACTAGATGATCATGAGACAAAGAATCAAAGCAAATGGCAAGCATGAGATTTCCTTTCTCAATATCAAAAAGTTATTACAATTCCAGAACATAAATACTGCAGCAAAGGCAGGCATACAGTATGTGATCAAACATTGGATTTACAAATAACACAAACTAAACAAGCACTTGAATAACAATTTTGCAGGCTAGAATAGGCACAACAAATTTTTCTATCACAATTATAGTTCCTAAACAATGGGCAAAGTTGCCCTTATTTATACATAAATCAAAGGAGTAAGGAACCCTAAAATCTCCTTGATTTTATCTAACTTGCCAACTCACAAGCTTTATTTCTATTCTAGACAAAAGATTACAACTAACACCCGCTTTAAAACAATCTGCTTTAAAGCAAAAAAAACTCCAACTATTACAAAGTGATTTTTCTATTTAAAGGATGGATAAGCTTGGATGAAAGCGAGATTTAAATTAGAAAAGCATTGAGTTAACGTCCATTTTTTGAGTTCCATCCTTATCCACATCACTGCCCAATCGGTGACATCATCCACTATTATAAATATATTGCCGCAACTGCCTATTCTTAGCCTTGAGGGCTACTTTATCTTCTCCATCCTTCAACACTCTCTCCTTCAAATTATCTACTGCAACCTCAAAAAGATTCACATCTGTGTGTCGGATACTTCTACCAAGCTTGGATCTGACCACCTTGAAGTCATCCACGTCCAATGTTCTTTGGCAAAACATTCTGCTTTTCTTTCAGCCACTTTTGAGCAATTCTTTTTTGATATTTTTCCTTGTCATCATGCCACACCTTTTCGCATTCTTCAATAGAAATGATGTTCTCCTTCCATGATGGTATTGAGAAACATTTCTCAATGTCATTAGGCCTGAGGCTACAGAGTACTGCATACTGAAAAACTTGAAGAATGCCTGTCAACACGCCTATGTTTGGAAATATTTTGCACAAAAGGCTGAAAATTGTTTGTTGATTTCTTTTAAAAAGCAGCTTTTGAGCGAAAAAACTAGCAAGTGGGTTTTGTAGACAATCCCATTCTAAAGCAACCCAAATTGTTGGATTCCAAAAAAGCAGATGATTTCCTTAAAAAGCAACAAAAAAATAGATTTCAAAAAAACTAAAATTTTCCAATCTTCAAGAGGACGTAATTCCAGATGAACCCATTTCGATGAAAACTCAAAAAGATCTGGCTCTGTTTCTGGAAAAAGATACCCTAGAAAAATGGACCTTGAAAAAGCGTGCCTCTGTGCTTCCCGATCCCGAAACTATGAACAACACTGAAAAAGCACTCCGTTTAGGTTCTCAAATCTTCATGAGAAGAAAAAGATGTTTTCTTCCTCTGGATACAACCCGCAAAAATAATGAATAAAGGAGGCCAAAGGCTTGTTTTTATAGAACTTGGGGTGAAAAAAAGCAACTTTCTTTGTGAAAGCATAAAACTTAAAACTTATCCGTGAAGATAGCAACTCTTTGAGCAAAAATCCAAGTTGATATGCTCACATAGGATGAATTCCTATTTTATAGCTGATTATGGCTTCACGTGTGACGATGATGAAAATTGCTTCTTTGATGATGTCATCAAACACGCAAAGTTACAAAAGTGTTAGCCAATTTTCCACCGCTTTGAAACTTTTGCACTCATTTTGACTCCGGCGTGGCCTGTCTCTGACTTCAACAAAATGGAAAACTGTCACTGTTGACTGAAAAAACTTATTGATCATGGCATTTTGAATTTTTACCAATTCTAATTTGATCCCCAACCTCGAATTGACGATCTAACGACGTTTGACTGTAATTTCAACTCTTGGAATCTATCACCGAACGAAGATTGAGAAATGGCTGGAAGATGACATCAGCGAAACATGAAAAAATTCTAACACTGGAGACTCCAGGCGCCCCTAGCCTGCAGGGGGCTTGGGATTTCATGCCTTAGCCAAATTTTTGAGATTTTTCAACTTTTCTTTGTTCCCGAAAAAACATGAAAAATAAACTAAGTCTGGAGAGGATGGGCGCCCCTAGCCTCTTGGGGCCCCTGAGGTTCCATGCCTTAGAAATTTTTTTGATGATTTTTATTTTCTTCCGCAAATCTTGATGGCAAGTGGAATTCTGTCAGATTTTGAAGGTCCATGCCTCATATATTTTAGTATATGTTTCAATATTGAATTTCTTATACTTTAAATATGTTGAAATATACTGTCAGATGTTTGAGATAGGTCTCCAATCCATGGGATTTAAGATGCAGATTCTAGATTTTTGAGGATCCACCAAATTTCAGAGTTAGTCAGTTTTTCAAGGCTTCAGGACATCTGACTTAGTCAATTTCAAGATTTCAGGGACATGCATCAGGATGAGGGTAGACTAGATAGCCTGAGCATATCTGAGATGAATCTCCATCTCTTTCGAGCTTGTTGACAAAATTTGACTGATTTTGACCACCTGGAAGCGGGCTAACAAGGCATTTTTAACGTTTTTTGAGAAAACGCAAAAATAAAAATCTAACACTGAGAAGATTGGGCGCCCCTAGCCTCCATGGGCGTTGGATTTTCCAGACTTAGTCAAATTTTGATGATTTCCAACTTTTCTTTGTTCTTCGGATTCACTCTGCTTCATTTTCCGTTCTTCGTCAACCAACAGTCGCACAACAGTTCATCGCCTTTTGAACAACACTAAAAACTTAAATCTGACCCTTGGCAGATGAGTTTCCTCCATTAATGGCCTCGGAGTCCGTGTCTCGCCTTTTGAAAAAAAGCAGAATTGACCTAGTAGAGAAAACTCAACCTTTTGTAGATTCTATCTGGACCACCTTGATCGTGAAGCAATATGAGCCAATCAGAATCAGGCAGGACTCCTAAATCAGAGATTCTATTTTTAGAAACTTTCTATTTTATAAAATTTTGCTAGTATCCGTATCTCAAGAAACCTAGAAAACCTAGATTTGATGTCTATTTTTAGAAATTTTGACTTTTTGACGAAAAATTTTCTAGACTTTCACAAAATACCCTAATGAAGCAAAATTTTTGATTTAGCACAACAATTGGCCAGCTCTATCTAGGGACCATGTCGAATACTTACGGCATAGGGGAACCGAGAATCTCTGGATTTTCTAGCTTAGACCAGTGTCTTATCCATTGGGCAATAGAGTTAGGACATTTCCTAATCACCTAGAACAAGACTTTCTCCCTAAAATCACCTAGGACCGAACTTCCTAAAATCACCTAAGAGTTGGAACTTCTCGAAAACACAGAAACACCACTGCCACATTACGAAAGGGGAAACACATTACAACATATCGATCACATTACAGAAAGGGGAAACACTTTACAACATAATTAAGGAGACAACATAAACACAAGACGCACACAAATGCTCTTTTTTTTAGCGAGGGCAAGAATAACAAAAACTGTTACACAAAACCATCAACTAGTTCAGAATAATAAAAGCCTTTTCTCCTGAGCCATGAGATTTGTCTTGGCAATACATAGCTTTTTTTCCTTTGCAACACCTTCCAGAAGAGCCACGATTCAGGTGGGTAATCACGTTCAAGCCATAAGAAGTTTATGATGAACTGATTGATATGCCAGAACTCAGGTTGATCAACTTCTTCCAAAGCAAGAAGCCTCTGCAACAGATGAAGGTACAAAACCTCTTTTTGAAGATATGAAGCAAGGTCTTGTGGCCAAAGTATGCTTGTGGGAATGGTAACTACCACATATAGAACTTGACTTTCTTCATTTATGTCTTCAACATACGCAACCTTGAACTCAATAAATGTATCATCCTCTGAAAAAGGTTGAAACTGCTCATACAAAATGTTCATCACTGGTTCTTGGCTTACCAGATCCACAATTGTTATCATTGATTTATCTAGTGACTCAGGTTCTTCATGGTTTTCTTCAACTAGGTCTTCATCCATCCATTCCTCAGGATTTGAATATGATAAATCATCAATATCAGAATCTTCGAGCACCTGATTATCATCAAAGTATACTTGCTGAATAACCTCTTCACCTAGTAGCTCACTTCGCCATCCATCATTTTGAGTCTCATCAACCTCCATAGAGCAATCTTATTCAATAAATGTATCCTTGAGACTAGGTATGCAGATATATGGTAGCATCTCATCTTCAGTAGCCATGTACCTTTCTTCTTCTGATAGGCAAGTAGGATCAAAGACAGATTCTTCTAAGCTTTGTGTTTCTTTTTCATTTGCTTGATCAATTTCACATACGACATATCTCACCATACACTTGTCGAGGATTTCTGATTTCTCCAATTGATTCTCTTTAGTGACCAAGACTAAATATTCCATGAGATTTTTTTCTCCACAAGCCTCTTCATACGTTGTGTTTTGTGTTGACTTTATCATATCTGTGGTATCTTTTTCTTGCACAGGTTCACAGATAACCTCTGAAAGTTTAGCATCTTCTTCACTAGTGTGTATGAAAACTTCTTGAGACAAAGATAAAGATGGGCTAAACTGTAAAAGAAAATTTACAATATCCTCTACTGAAGAATCACTCTCCAAGTGATGTAGAAAACTGTCGAGATCCAATGATGAATCTTCCATATGATCTTCGGTTTTGAGAAATTCCTCCAACGATAAATCATCTTCAAAATGAAGATCTTGTTCTTGTTCCAATTGCAATGCTTCTTTGGTCTCTTCCCCTTTGAATGTATCTGACACGGGTTCTTCAAACCAACCTTCAAAAGATGAGAAGAACAAATTGGATTCACCATTGCTTTCTGTAGCATATTTGATCTCTTCCTCATAATTTTGCTCTTGAGAAGATTGTTGCACTTCTTCCTCAGAGAAAGTATGCAATTCATGCATTTCTTCAGGTTCTTCCTTTGATTTGGCAACTGCGCACACAACCTCCTGATTCTCTTCGATTATTTCTGACAGCATAACATAGGTACTAGGACCCGTTTCTTGATATAGCACTTGTGCTTGACAATCCTGAGACTTCACCACTGTGAACCGAGACTTGGTTTTTGGTTCCAATTTGAAACTGCCTTTCTTTAAAGGAATGGTCGCGGATGACCAATCCAATTATATCTCTCCTCCAAGATCTTTGCAGGAGCTACTTAGCAGCATCCCATAACTGGCTGGAATGTCGGCTATCAAAATAGTCATCATTATTTTCTTCTCGGGACAAGTTGCCAACCGTACTTGAGCGTCCTTCAATTGTTTGACCAACGGCACTGACTTAGATTCAAGCGAATAACACTTGTCATCCATCTTGGTGCACAAGAGTCCTAATGCATTCATTACTTGCAAAGGCATGACGTTGTCCGAGGCTCTTGAATCAATGATACAATTGCTCAATTTATAGCCTCCTATATATAGAGAGATGTAGAAAGGCTTGGGCTTCTCTTCTGCCAGAACAGAGGATTCAAGCAATGTAGACTGTATGACAGTCTCCTTCTTGACATACTTAACAATTCTATCCAACTGATCTGGATGATCCTAAAGATATTCCAGCTGGGAAATATGCACCTTTGTCTTCATCATAGAATCCACTATATCAAAATTTGCTGAAGAAGGATCTTGAGCAACCTTGACATTTTCATGTGAAGACTTAACATTTGATGTGGAAGCCACTTCCTTCCCCTTTTCTTTTGATCTTAGTTTATCCTCTTCTTCTTTCTATGCCTTGAAATGCTGAGCACGTGTAAACACGGGCGTTGAAAAATTTTCATGGTTTACCGCAAGAGAATATTGACGAAGATCCTCTTGTTCTTCCCTTTTAAAAATGGGTTCTTTCTAGAAGTATCCCATAGTAGAGTCGCCATCGAAGTTGTCCATCTGTGGTAAGACAACATTCGCACTTGGGGAAGGGACAATATTTGAAATGGGTGCAGCGTCAACATATCCCATAATCTGATTCATTCTTAAATTTTCAAGACATGTGGTACCAGTATGTGCATCAGTTTCATGAAATGAGCAAAACACTGCATTTTGTGCAGCGTCAACAGTTTGTCTTGGTGGAGGTTCCGGCAATCTGGGCCTGTAGTTATTAAAAGGCTGGAAATTGTTCCTCTTAGGCTGGTATAGTTGTTGTGGTTGATACTGTTGTTGTGGTTGAAACTGTGGTTGGGGTTGGTACTGTTGTTGTGGTGACTGATAGGGCTACTGCACAGGTTGCCCCTAAGTAGGCAACTGCCTCTTCATAACAGTCACTTCATTTGCTACCTTCTGTAGCAGTGGATCCACAGAACTCTAAACAAGAGGCCTAATTGAATCCGTCATCTTGCCAGAGGTAATCATGTTATCCTCTAACTTGATGGCATTTTCTTGTGCACTGGATAATTCTATTTCATCAGCCGATCTCAAAAAGAAGGCTATCTCATATGGAAGAGTGTTAATGAAACTGCTCAATAGAATTTTCGAAGATGGATTGAGCGTATGATAAAGGCATGTAACCAAGCGATTAAACCTTGCTACAAACTCCCTCATTGGTTCATTATTTTCCATCTTTGAATTTGATAGTTGGGCAAACAATTGATGACCATAACCTTGCTAAGAATTTCTCGCTCATAGTTGCCCAATCTGTAATGATGCTTGGCTCTAGATGATTGAACCAGTCAGCAACATTTCCCACAAGAGTCTCTACAAAGAGATGCACAGCAACGTCTTCATGTGATACATGAAAAACAGTGCAAGTCATTGTGAATGCAGAGATGTGTTCATTAGGATGTTGAGTCCCATCACCGTGGAATCGGGGAAAGTGCTTCCTTGACCCCTTTGGCAGCTCATGATGTGCTTGCAGGCCCAAAGGTCCAATGTTGTCACCCCAAGGTAATGGGGGTGGACGTCTTTGATTATGATTAATGCGATTAGTATTATTATTTGCATCACCCATTGCTCTAGGCTGGATTACGGGTTCCTCTTGAGGTTCTTCCTGCTTGACTTCAGGAACTAACTGGACTTCAGGAACTATGTTGGATGCTTCTCCAACTTCTATAGGAATATCTTGGAAGAATGGATCTACAGTACCATCTTTCCCCCTTCTTGTATAAACCTTGTGAGCCAGGATTATCTATTGTCACGCGGGAGGTGGTAATATTGGTCTTCCAGATGCAAGATCTGCTTTGTTTTCTTCTTCGTCAAGAATAGTAGCCACGTTTCTCCACTGAGCAGGACTTTCCTTTTGCACAAATATGAAACCCCTCAGGGTACTAATGATGTTTGTTTGCTCTCCTTCCACACGTACAAGATTTGGTTAAATAGTATGTGGGGTAAGATTTGGTTGTTGAACAGGATCCCGTGACATAAGCTTAAGCCTACTTGAAGTTTTATGTCTCGTGCCCCACAGTGGGCGCCAAAAAACTATTGGCATTTCAATTTGCACCTCTGGAATGCGAGTTGGAAATGAACAGCTATGCACAAATAAACTGCTCTTCTATTAGGAGGGGAAGTTCCTTTTTTGCTGATGATTGCTTAAAAGATAAATAAATTAAATGTGTATCTTTTTTATTCTCAGCTATGAGCACAAGGTTATAAAACTCTATCGCTGCAGCAAACATTTTTCTTTTTAACTTCTAACTACATCTAGGCCTAAACTAAATAACGCTTTTGATTACCTAAGTAAATTCAGAGCTTAGGAATCAAAAGTAAACAAGGAATTATTTGTTAACATATAAGCTCAAATAAACTTATTCCATATCGCATCAGAAGAATCATTGTACTTTAAGATGAAAACTAAAAATAATAATATGCAAGCAACACATCTGACGAGAAACTAGATGATCATGAGACAAAGAATCAGAGCAAATGGCAAGCATGAGATTTTCTTTCTCAATATCAAAAAGTTATTACAACTCCAAGACAACAATACTACAGCAAAGGCAGGCATACAGTATGCGATCAAACACTGGATTTACAAATAACACAAAGTGAACAAGCACTTCAATAACAATTTTACAAGCTAGAATAGGCATAGCAAATTTTGCTATCACAATTACAGTTCCTAAACAATGGGCAAGGCTGCCCTTATTTGTACATAAATCAAAGGAGTAGGGAACCCTAAAATCTCCTTAATTTTATCTAACTTGCCAACTCGCAAGTTTTATTTCTATTCTAGACAAAAGATTACAACTAACACCCACTTTAAAACAATCTGCTTTAAAACAAAGAAAGCACCAACTATTACAAAGTGATTTTTCTATTTAAATGATAGATAAGCTTGGATGAAAGCAATAGATTTAAATCGGTAAAGCATTGAGTTAACTGCCATTTTTTGAGTTCCATCCTTTTCCACATCGCTGCCCCGTCGGTGACATCATCCACTAATATAAATATATTTCTGCAACTGCCTATTCTTAGCCTTGAGGGTTGCTTTATCTTCTCCATCCTTCAACACTCTCTCCTTCAAATTATCTGCTGCAACCTCAAAAAGATTCACATTTGTGTGTCGGGTACTTCTACCAAAATCGGATCTAACCACCTTGAAGTCATCCACGTCCAATGTTCTTTGGCAAAACATTATGTTTTTCTTTCAGCCACTTTCGAGCAATTCTTTCTGATATTTTTTCTTGTCATCATGCCACACCTTTTCGCATTCTTCAATAGAAATGACGAAATTTTCCTTCCATGATGGTATTGAGAAACATTTCTCAATGTCATTAGGCATGAGGCTGTAGAGTACAGCATACTAAAAATTTTCATGAATGCCTGTGAACACGCTTATGTTTGGAAATATTTTGCACAAAAGGTTGAAAATTGTTTGCTGATTTCTTTTAAAAAGTAGCTTTTAAGCGAAAAAACTGGCATGTGGGTTTTGTAGACAATCCTGTTCTGAAACAACCTAAATCGTCGAATTTCAAAAAAGCAGAGGATTTCTTGAAAAAAGTAGCAAAAAAGTACATTTCAAAAAAATAAAATTTTCCAATCTGCAAGAGGACGTAATCCCAGATGAACCCATTTCGATGAAAACTGAAAAAGCTCCAGCTCTGTTTCTAGAAAATGATGCCCTAGAAAAATAGACCTTGAAAAAGTGTGCCTCTGTGCTTCCCAATCTCAAAACTATGAAGAACGTTGAAAAAGCACTCCATTTGGGTTCTCAAATCTTCATGAGAAGAAAAAGATGTTTTCTTCCTCTGGATGCAACCTGCAAAAATAATGAATAAAAGAGGCCAAAGGCTTGTTGTTATAGAACTTAGGGTGAAAAAAAGCAGCGTTCTTTGTGAAATCATAAAACTTGAAACTTAGCCGTGAAGAGAGCAACTCTTTGAGCAAAAATCCAAGTTGATATGCTCACATATGATGAATTCATATTTTATAGCTGCCTATGGCTTCACGTGTGAGGATGATGAAAAATTGTTTCTTTGATGATGTCATCAAACATGAGAAGCTGCAAAAGTGTTAGCCAATTTTCCACCGTTTTGAAACTTTTGCACTCATTCTAACTCCGGTGAGGCCTGCCTCTGACTTCAACAAGATGGCAAACTATCATCGTTGACTGAAAAAGCTGACTGATCATGGCATTTTGAATTTTTACCAATTCTGATTTGATCCCCAGCCTCGAACTGACGATCTTACGACATTTGACTGTAATTTTGACTCCTAGAAACTATCACTGGACGAAGATTGAGAAATCGCTGGAAGATGACATCAACGGAACATGAAAAAATTCTAACACTGGAGACTCCAGGCACCCCTAGCCTCCAGAGGCACTTGGGACTCCATGCCTTAGCCAAATTTTCAAGATTTTTCAACTTTTTTTCGTTCCCGAAAAAACATGAAAAATAAACCAAGTCTGGAGAGGATGGGCGCCCCTAACCTCCTGTGGCCCCTGAGGTTCCATGCCTTAGAAATTTTTTTTATGATTTTCATTTTCTTCCACAAATCTTGATGGCAAGTGGAATTTCACCAAATTTCGAAGGTCCTTGCCTGACGTATATTTCAGTATATGTTTAGATATTGAATTTCCTATACTTTAAATATTTTGAAATATACTGTCAAGATGTTTGAGAGAGGTCCCAGATCCATGGGATTTAACATGCAGATTCTAGATTTTTGAGGATCCACCAAATTTTAGAGTTAGTCAGTTTTTCAGGGCTTCAAGGCATCAGACTTTGTCAATTTCAGGGTTTCGGGGACATGCATCAGGCTGAGGGTAGACTGGATAGCCTGAGCATATCTGAGATGAATCTCCATCTTTTCTGAGTCTGTTGACTGAATTTGATTGATTTTGACCACCTGGAAGCGGGCTAACGAGGCATATTTTACGTTAAATAAAAATCTAACACTAAAAAGATTGGGTGCCCTTGGCCTCCAGGGGCGCCTGGGCTTTCCAGACTTAATCAAATTTTAATGATTTCCAACTTTTCTTTGTTCTCTGGATTCACTCTGCTTCATTTTTCGTTCTCCGTCGACCGACGATCGCACAACAGTTCTTCACGCTCTGAACAGCACTGAAAACTTGAATCTGAACCCTAGTAGATGAGTTTCCTCCATTAATGGCCTCGGAGTTCATGCTTCGCCTTCTGAAAAAAGCAGAATTGACCCAGTAGAGAAAACTCGACCTTTTGTAGATTCCGTCTGGACCACCTTGATCGTGAAGCAATATGAGCCAATCAAAATCAGGCAGGACTCAGAATAAGAGATTCTATTTTTAGAAACTTTTTATTTTTAGAAAATTTTGCTAGCATCTGTATCTCAAGAAACCTAGAAAACTTAGATTTAACGTCTATTTTTAGAAACTTTCTAAAAATAAAAAATTTCTATTTTTAGAATTTGACTTTTTGACGAAAAATTTTCTAAACTTTCACAAAATACCCTAATGAAGCAAAAAATTTGATTTAGCACAACAATTATCATTTCATTAAACAACTTGTAAAAGATGGATCGATTATGTTGCAGTATAGTCCTTCTGAGAATCAAACTATCTTCTTACCGAGTCTTTGAGTCGTGACAAATTTGTAAAATTTTGTGATAAGCTTGGTGTAGTTAGTAAATTGACCATTAAAGGAGGGTATTAAAGTAATGTTTTATTTATAATGGTCAATTAACTTTTAGATAGACTTTAGAAATATTCTTTATTCTTTTTGTTTTATTCATTGTCGCTCTTATCCTCTTTGGATAAAACGTTTGTAATCTTATATAAGGATGTTTTCGCTCTTTATTTTATTATCGAATATCTTGGTAATCATTCTGTGTTCAATTTTCATAATAAATTTTAGGTTGATTAGAGGTGAGACCCTCACCATTAGTCTCCTCATTGGTGATTTGCCCTAAGGGGACCTCTTTATCATTAACACTGTTCATGCCCTTAGAGATTTTCAAGTGTACATGTTCATTTCAGATGCCCTAGGGAAAACTTATCATTATTTCTTAGGGGCTTTTGGAGGGCTTTAGGGACAAGACCATGTCAAGCAACCTATTATTGGATCCAAGTGAGTCAATTGTTCATAATGCTTTATCTCAAGTCTTTTTGGTGAGTGGTTCTCAAGTTATGGTTGATTACTAATGAGAGGTCAAGGTTTTTTATTGGCTATTTGGGCAATTTAATGTTATTACACTAGTGTCGTGTTATGTGGTACTTGATTAAGTGAAATTAATGTCGTATCAAGTAAAAATAATCTTTATTATTTGACACTAAGGCTAGGTGCTGGTTTGGAGCATGCCACTAAATAAATAAAGGCCAGCCAACATAGAGGGAATCATTCTATGTTTATTTCGCATTTTTCTGACTTAATGAAGGTGGCTACATCAAGGAGCACTCATTTACCGATTTAGAGATGAAAACCCTTGGATCTAGAGATTGAAGGATGGAACCCCTTTAGTTTCTTGCAGGCAATCTCATCCAAGGATTGTATTGAACTAAAAGTGTTGTCTTCTCAATTGGTACACTGATTTTTAGGGTGGTTGGAGCAGCATTAAGCAGCAGCATCAGTTCAGATTTAGAAAATATATTCGGCCAAGTGCTTGAGCTCTAATTAGTTCCAGATTATTATATTGATGTCATCCAGCTGGTTAATTATTATTATTACTCCATTGATGTATTCCGACAGATTTTAACAGTAAAATACAGCTCCAAGTTGATGTTAGGGTTTACTTTGTTTGTGCAGTGCATTGCTCTTTTCTTCTTGGCATCATTCTGATTTTTTTTTCTCAGTAAGCTGTGGGTTGAGGGCCTACTCCCATATAGCATTATCAACCAAAAAAGAAGAAAGCTTCAGACTCGAAATCGGGGAGCAAAAAAAGACAGATAATATTATTCAAAGAGACTCCTACAAAAGACCAACACTACTACTCAATAAACCAGCTTAACCAAACTATGCTTGAACTCAAGAAACCAGCCTTTCTTTTGTTTCCGTTTGCTCCTGATGAGGAGTGCTTCCATAGTCCACTGAGTGCCATCATCAATAGCATCCAAGGCTTCCATCCTTTATTTTTTTGCTTTGGATTTTCTTCCCCTACGCTTGCCGCTCTTGCCCAAGTTTGGCTTTGAGAGCTTACTTGCTATCTGGGAGATGGAACAGATATCGGAGCAAGCCAGGACATCTATCTGATCCAAAAGAAGATCATGATCCTCTGAAAGAGCCATCCAAAGCTCCTCATTCTCTGAAGCCACAATATTATCTTGCAAATCCGAATCAAAATGCTCCTGCTGATCATGAGCGTCCTCGGCCACAACAATTGGAAGGGTTGAACTCTCAAAACCTTGAATGGCAGCCCTACCATCTAGGGGGTCGGAGAGCAATGATCCAAGAACATACCATGATTTCTCCAAACAAAATTTGCATCAAAATTACCCTCCTTGCGGACCCATCTTTTGAGATTAAGAGGTCGTCGACCATTGACAATTTTAGATTGGCAACTAGCAATCTTATGTCCAAGTTGATTACACCTAAAGTAGCGCTCTGGAAGCCCTTCAAAATTAATATATTGCAACCAAGAGCCAAGAGAAGAATTGATGTGGACCGTGTGAGGCAGTGGCCTGGAAATATCAATCAGGGCACAAACTAGGAAGTATCATCTGGGGGCAGACCCATCCTCAACTTTGATGAAGATGCCAATATGATTGGCCAAGGATTCAACGAGTCCTAAATTTTGCATACCCAGAGGCAGATTGTAAAGGCGCAGCAAGATCGGAATGGAAGAAATTTGAACATTTGCAGGATCAAAAAAAGGGGTCCACGGGGTAATAAATAAACCAGATCTGCCATAAAACCATGGACCATTATCCAAAACAAACCTACAATCCTCATAACTTTGAAAGGTGACAAGAAGGAAACCAAAATCCAACAACTCCACAAAGGGGGCAGTCAAGTTGCCCCAAGAACTCTTGTACCAGGGATCGAATTCATCCATAGTAGGCCGCCTCCCCACAAATCTAAAAACTAAAGCCTGCAAACCGATGTCTAAGGATGCCTCCATGATGCAGTCATCAGAGATATGAAAGTCAACCAGCTCAAAGGCCAAGTCCACCTTAGTATTGCCCAAAAACAAGGATGAGCACAAAGCAAAATTAGAAACCACCGGATGGGTCGGGGGATCCGGAGCTAGAGAAGTATCCTCCCCAATTGACGTAGAGGGAGCCACATTCAGAGAGACAAACCCTAGATCAGCCAATGGATTGAAATTCAAAATTTGTTCCTTGCAAAAGCTACTGTAAGCATGGAAAGGATTTGCTGAATTTTTGCGTAGTCTATAATTCCACTTCTCAAGTTCCACCAGCCCTGTGGGGGGAGATTCAGAAGAACGGCATCCCAAAGAGAGGGAGCCCTCACGCCCAACAGTGCCCAGAGAAAGGGGGATCGAAGCCCCTACCTCCAGTCTCCGCCTCACCTTGCAAGCCAAAATTGGTCTGCCCTTTGCGCTGCACGTCCAACACCTTCCTTTGCTCTGCCTCAGAGATCCTGCTGCTTACCATCGCTCGCTGCTTCGCCCAGTCTCCCGCTCGCTCGCACCATGTTCTATGGCTCATTATAAGACGGCATCATCTGATTTTAAAATTAATTAATTAATTAATTAAATTTTAAAAATTAGATAGAGGGCATCACATTTACCCTTGCTAGCATAGGTTCAAATCATGGCCCAACTACCTCATGCCTGTACCCATATATATATAAAATAATAATAATAAATAAAAATTTAAAAATTTAAAAAAAAAAACGAACTGTTATTCAATTGAACAGTTAAAAGAATTTGGTGCAAACAAAAGGGAAAACATAAAATTGAAATTCCAATTATTCACCACAATGGCATAATCATAGAAATAAAAAAATATGTACAATTAATATACTTGAAAAATAATTCCTTGGTTTCTGATACTGGTACTAGATTTTATACACAAATTCAAATAACCATTAAAAATCGGATAGGAGATCAACAGGTATTCTAGGCTCCATTACAACCATTATTTAGCTGATTATCTCTTTGGTCAGACTGCATGACACCTGAAGGTGGCAGCTGAGACTCTTTCTTATCCTTTACTCCAGAATTACCATTGCTGTTTCTGCATGCAGCAAGTTCTTTCAGTTCCACTTGCAAAGTAGTGTCTCCCTCAATTGGAAGAGTTTTCTTTGGCCCATTTAAAGCAACACCAAGAGGTTTATTTTCTTCCAATGGAAGTCTTGACATTGAAAAAGCATTACTAGATCGTTTTCTCTCATGAGATGGAGGGGAGAAACCTTGACCTTTTTGTTTACTTTTGTCTGAATGTAATTCACTTTCCAGACTGCTTATTGAGTCAGATTTAACCCTTTTTTCTTCTGCAACTGAACTGTGAACTTCAGTAGATGACTTGGTGCCATTCAGTCTGCTTATTGAGTCCGATTTAACCCTTTTTTCTTCTAGAACTGAACTATGAACTTCAGTAGATGACTTGGTGCCATTATTTCCACCTTTGGATGCATTTTGATATGAATCTAAAGATTTTGTGGATGTCTTCTCATCACTTGAGCCAGCCTTGTCGTTCTTTGCAATACCAGCTTCAACATGTACCTCAGGAATGTCAACTGGGTTGTCAGAAGTTGCTCCAAGTAAGGTTTTGTCATTAGAATTTAGTTCCATTGTAGCCAACCCTTCAAGATGTGATTTTGGAGGCAATATTTCAACTGCATCCAAGCTTGGCTTAATGCTCTTTAATTGTGAGTCAACAGCAGCAGGATCCCTCTCTTTCTGTATGTGAATATTCTTTGCATCTGAACTGTCAGGATTGATATTGTCATTGGATGAAATTGTCCCAGATTCAGTCCCTTTAGCCTCTGAAGCAACTCCATTTATGTGAGCAGTATTCGACTCTTGATTGCTTTGAAAAGAATGTTGTCTCTCCTTATCCTCTGCATTCAATATTGACCTTTCAATAAGTAGGAAATGTCGATTACTGGAAACCCCTCCTCTTCCAGAAATGGTTTCCTCAAATGGTATGTTTTCTATCACACTGTCACTGTAAGTTTTGTACAAGGTACGAATTGGAGTAGCCAGTCGGGCATTATGGTGTCTGATAACTCTTAAGAGCTCCAAAAGAATTGCTTCCTGTTACAATCAACACGTATTATCATGTCTTGTAGCACATTCAGGAGATAATTTGCAATAAGATTCAAGCTCGGTGAAGAGTATTCAAGATAAGGAAAGGCATTCCATATATGAACTTGTAAAGTAACATTATCATCAATTCTAAATCACCAGATTTCATTTGATCCTAAATCAATCAATCTATCTATCTATATACCTATCTATCTATATATATATATATAGCTGCATTCTTTACAGTGTAGAAAGTCTATATGATTCAGACTTCCTTTAAGCCTACCTTGACACAAAGATATTCCTCAATATGACGGGTCTTCACAAAGCAAGACACCATAATCTGTAAAGCAGTACACCAGAAAACACTGAATAGGATAGTAAAACAAAGAGCAAATTATATAAATTCTTCTATCACTCCACTATTTCAAGCCATATCATCTGAATGGGATTAAGATGCTAGAGAAGCATCAGAAACTTGTACTGAAAGTTGATCTCCATAAAACAAAAGGAATCTGAACTTACCATAAGAGCTTGATTCTCTGGATTTACTTCAACCAGAAATACTCTTCGATGCAGCCGTTGCTGTTCGACATGGGGGTTTTTTGCCAAGACTTTACGCATATCAGCCAAAATTTTCTGGAATTGGAAATAGAAACCAAAACTCAGATTCTTATAACTCTTTAACCTACCAAAATGATATAAAAAGAACTCGCTACTATAAATTCTACATCTGCATAAAACTATACTGCAATCAGTTTTTATTTGAATAGACAGATAATATTAAAGATGATAATTCTGAGGAGCAAAATGCTAAGAAACCACTAGGAAAAGAACACCTGCAGTTTCACTTAACAGGAGCTAATTTAGCAATATATAAAAATTTAAAAAGCAGATAAAGGGCATAGAAAAGAAAAGATAATTTCAAGAAATTTCTTCTGGTATAACTTTCATTTACCATTTGAAATTTAGGGTTGTTTTTTGGCACTTTCCAACTACTGGAGATTGTGCAACAGCTTGGGGTTTTCCCCTAATAACTGCTCTGCAATGTGTTCAAAATAAAACAACAGTCCCTATTTCTGAGGCATCAATTACTTACCCTAATTTGCAGTGCCAATTACACCAGAATATAATAAGAAGAAACCACCAAAATATCATTTATTTATACAAAACCAATGAAGATATCGAATTCGTATAGATATCATTTGTGAAAGCGGATTAAACTTAATAATAGATACAGATATCAATTATAGATACAAATTAAACATAATAACAGATAGATATCAAATATGAATAGATATTACATATGGAAGCACATTAAACATAATTCACAAAAGAAAGCTCCCCAGCATCCACATAAGACTAGTAAATCTCTACAACAGCACGTGAGGCAAGGAAAACCTATTAATAATACAGAACAGACCAAATACCTCATCAAATAAACTATAAAATAAAACCGGCTTTTATTTCAAGCTAAGACAAGAAATTTTAATTTGCCAGAAAAATATCACTATTAGAACAACAAAGAAAATGTAGTTTGTATTTAGCATAGACATGCTCTTAAGGCAACTATTACAGAGAAGTTACGATGTTTAAATCAATAAAGAAAACAATAACTACTCCCAAAGTTGAATCCTTCTTGTAGTTTTAATACAAGCAAGCATTAATCTTCTTATGTGCACTGCATGTTTATAATGTAATTCAAGGCAATGAGGTAGATCTTTTTTTTACATGTTCATGGTTTGAAATTGTAAATCCAGAAATTCAACCTTAACGAAGACTGCTAACACTAGAAACTGAAACAGTTGTTTCCAATCACAAAAAAAAAAAAAAGAGGAAGTCTGGAAGGCACGGCGAATAAAAATAAAACACAAGTGGAGGTTCATTTTCCTTAGTCCACACTGATTTCATAAGATGTTTAAGTATAAAGGTTGAGATGTTGATGTTTATTGGATCAAGTGAATATGGATGGCTAGGATTGAATCCTATCAAAAGGCCAGTTCAAGCTATGATGGAGCCAAGGTTAAAAGATGATGAATGAACCAGATTTATTGTAAATTTATCATGGTTAGAGACATACACCAATATATTGTTCTCCCATGAACCAAACTAATAGTAAATTCACTCACAATGATCCTACTCTTGAGACGTAGGGATAAAAAGTTCTTGTGCCTTATGTTGTGCACATCTGAGCAATTCTTGCTCCTTTCAACAAGAAAGAAGAATCAATCCAAAGAAAAAAAAAAGGATCACAAGATCAAAAGTTAACTACCCGCAAAACAATTTGATACCCTCTGAATTGGATTTTGGCAGAGAATTGAATTTTGGTTTTCCCTATATTAAAAGTACAGTGACCTCAATCCTCATAGAATGCAACAATTAAGCACAATTAGGGGAAGAGTGCTTTCATGACCAATGCACAAACCGTGGACATAAACACAATTAAGCACCATAACCATGATCAATAATCAATTATGTATGGATTGAATATGTATTGATGTCACAAAATGTTATATCCTTTAAAGATAAATTAGAATGCTTTGCTAAAATGAATTTTAATAACCAGTAAGCTATGAACTTTGTGTTAGGACAAACGATTCAGTGGTTTTGATTTTAAAAATTTAATATTGTGCACATTATTGCTAATTTGAAATAGTTAGGACTTAATATGTCTCCTGGAAATGAATGGGCTTGGTTGCCAGGAGACCATACTGGTGTACTGGTACAGGAGACTGGTACTGGTACCAGTACATCTGTCTTTTAAAATAGGAGATGGGGGTACTTGGAGACGCGTCCCAAGGGGGGTGACATGTCTCCTGGAAACACTAGGTCTAAATGCATTAATTAGAATTTAGTTTCTTGTTTTGAATGGAATACCTGATTTGCTTAATTTTAACTGTAGGAACACACAAAAGATGTATACTGGGAAATATAACTTTTGAATCCTGATTGGTTGGTTAATTGAACAATTAACTATTTTGCAATAAGGAAGCCAAAGTAAGAAAGTAATGCAAGAGCAAACGAAAAACCCAATGAATTTCTTCATGGGGAAAAGAAATTGTCTATACATTCTCCCAGAAGCAATGGTAAATAATTCTCCCCTTCCAGAAACTTTCAAACCAGTTTATTAGTCCTATGATGGATAGAGGGAAAATGTGTCAGACGATGTACTTAATAACTCACCTTAATTTTGCTCACATCTAAATGGCTGATAGCAAGATGAGTCTTGATGCGCCACTGGGGCTTCTGACTGATGTTTCGGACAACAGTCATGGTAAACTTGTGATTTGGAATATGCACGGCCTCCCGGTCCTCCCCTCTAACAATAGTTGGTGACCACCAACCAACATGCTGAAAGAACATTAAATTACAAAAAATATATAGGCAAATAAAGTTGGAAAATGATCCAAGTATGATGGAAGTCAAATTGTACACCTACGCTTCTAAAATACAACTGAATAATTTCCCTCATAATTTAACTTTAACGATGCTTCATCTTATGTAATATGTATACATCTTTAAAGTTAGTGAAATTATAAATGAAGTATAACTAACCTCAACAATTCCAGAAACTTCATACCCATCAATCTTGGTTTGAATCCAATCATTGACAACAAATGGCCGGGTCGCATGGATCATTATGCTTGACATGTAGTTGGTCAAAATCTACAATTAAAAGAGCTTCATAAATCTTCAAAGTAGATGAAAGATACAATATAAAACTGAAGTACGTAAAAATATGTGACCATGGGTCACATGCCATGGTGTTGAAACCATGTCTATAACTGTTCATAAAGCTTTCTTAATTGCAATTTTTTAATTATTGTTTAAGACTTCTATAAGAATAATTAGACTGCTGACATAAATGAAAAATACACGATAGTTTACATTTATTTATATTAATTTTAATAATAAAATTTATGATAAGCAAAAACTATTTTACAAACTACAATCACCTTTACCTAAGTATTTACTACCTTGAAATATTTGCTAGAAAATAATATGGGTGATTTGAAATTATTTAATTCATATAAATCAATGTCTACATGATTAGTCTCTTAAATAAGAATTGATTTTTTAAAATGAACATAGACTAACTTTAAACGTCAGCCAAAGTAGTGAGTTGAATTGTTGTGATTGAAATTAGTAAAAAGAAATATAAATTTTAGCATGGTAAATATTTTAGCAAAATGAAGAACTTACCAGCTTGCAAAAGATTACAGAAAACATGATTTTATCACTTTAGTCCAGTGAAGAATATAGCAATTAAAGAATGTACTAGATTAGCACTAAAGAAAAGACTTCAGCAATTAGTGGAAGCACAACATAGCACAAAGTGAAGACTAGCAATTGGAGAAATAATGCTTCAGGAAAGTGAAAATTTTGCCAATTATAGAAAGCACGGGATTGCACTTCATCTTAACATTTCAACAAAGTAAAGAGTTTAGCAAAGCAATAGAAGAATTAATCATTTATGACAAATTAAAATATTATTTGGTAGCTTTTTTTTTTAATCCATTGGGTTTTTGAATTGGAATAACTTAAAAGATTAATACCTGGTCCCATTTATAATCATGTCATTGGCACAAGTCCTATGATGTCTATACATTACCAAAACATATAAACTGTTTTATTGTCCTTCTAATTAGTCTTCTACCTACCATTTTCTATTTAATTTCTAATTTAAATGAAATTTATCATAACCCACTCATGGAGAAATCTCATTAAATAGTTGACAACTCTCTCCTCTCTCCTCTACTTCGTTCAAAAATTAATGGTTACCTACAGAAAGGTTCACACCTAGTAGTTCAACCAGCCAGTGTTAAAATTAATTTAATAGATGATCAAGAAGTGAGTGTTGAAATGTGTATTTTAAGACATAGTGAGACTGACGAAAAGGCATCAACACGATATTGGCGAGTTGAAAGAGTCCTATCTATGTTTACTCCTTCCAAAGCGGTGATTTCAATTATAATTGAGGATTCTAATGTAGTTCATAACATAACCCGTGAATTATTCCAATTTCCAATAGCTTTTTCTTGGAATTAAAAGACCTGCTCAAATTCAAGCTTAACAATGTCTGCATATTGCGTACAAATAATATTATTTGCACCTTGTTCATTTATATGCTCACACCATTCTTACGTGATTGAACAAAGGGATATGCCAATGTGTTTCTAGAACTTCAAAGTGCTACTACTCGTCATCACTGAATTTTCTCAAAATTTGATAGTTATAATCTTCACAAGAAAGTTCGCTCTCAATCTGAAAACTTCAGTTTGATGGCTACAGAAACCAGCCAGTGGTCTTGCAGCAGTCCAGATAACTATGACACTAAAGTAGCTTTCTTTAACTTCTGTAAGCAAGAAACAATTGGAAGAATTGTGCCAATGATATCATAGATGCCTTGTTTTTGTTTTTCTGCAAAAGCTTTTCTAAAGCCTCCACAATTCCTGATGTGCTCTTTGGAAAGATAAGCCTCAATAAGGTGACTCAAAATGGTACCACAATAGCAATTAAATTGTGTCTCAACTAGTAGGGTATTCAAATTTTCAATGATCCTGGCATCTCCAACACGTCCTTAAAAATGTCAGGAAAATAGTTTCAAAATCACAGCAAGAAAGGAAACCCACTTTCCCAATTCACCAAGTAAGAAGCTAAAAAATATTGAAGGCGAGCTCAAGATGATATAAGACACTAAAAGTAAAGCTAGCATGTTTGTCTCCCATTATGCTTGATCAATATTAACAAGTATATGGCAGCAATCATTGCCAGCAATTGCAGTATTGCTTGTAAGCACCAAGTAATCACACAGTATGCCTTCCCCAGCTTGTTAACAGAGTGCTGATACCTGTTTTTACCTTTTCAGCAGAGGCGCACCGACAGTGACCACAGGCACGTCGACAGAGGCCAAAGGCGCGCAGACAGAAGCCAGAGGCGTGTTTACACAGACACGGACAGAGAAAATCCCTCACCCTTAAAGAAAACAATCAAGCTCAAAGAGGTTTACATGTACTTCTAGCAGGGGTTATCAATGGCCAAAGCCTTCCAAGTCTAGTATAAGTCCAAATAGCCTTGGAAATGATCCACCATGGATCAAACAAAAACTGTGCCATTTGAAGATTTTATAATTTAGTACACTTTATGTATTCAAAATTTACACTACATGAACTTCAAAGTTGGTTACTATATAGTTATATGAATGATGCCTTTTTTAATAGTCCTAATTCTGCACATTATAGGTTTATAATTATTCTTTACAATTATTCTCTTGAAGAACCTTTATAATCTCTACTCTCCAAGTACTAAGAATGACACATAAGAACTCAATTCCATTTTCTTTCATAGATATCTAGATTCACACATAACCATAAAAAAATTCTCTCAATGCTCAACTGAAGAAACTGGATTATTAAAATTTATACAATTAAACTATTTTGAATGTCTGCATCCCATGATTTAGTTTACATGCACAAGTATTTTACAAACTAGTTTCAATAATTGTTATCAATGAGGTTTCTACTATCTATAAATCAATTTACTTTTACACATTTAGTGATCATAATAAAAACTTATTCCATTTTTACCAATTTCTGACAATAACTAACTCAAAAAATTATTTTCTAAATTTTTTACTGAAATTTTTTCTATACCTTCTATCTTGTATTCCTGTTAAAAACAAGTAGGAGATAGAGTTAATACGGCACCAGAAAGTTCTCTTTTGATGCTACTGAAGACAGTCACATCCTTATGCTCCATCCAGACTGGAATACTGCTCTTGTTCATCATTCTTTGGGGTTTCTTTAAAATACTTCACCTATCAATGTCGTGCTGAACATTCCATTTCTACAGCAGTAAATGTGAGATTTGAACCCACTATTATTAAAGAAACTCATATTTAAAATAGGAGTAAATGGTAAGGAGAAGGTAAACGGAATGGGATTCACAAATACTTTAAAGATAAATAGCCATAGGACACATCACTCCTTGTTCCAAGAAAATAGTAGAGGAAAAAACTGGAGTGAATGCGAATCCATGTTTATATATGTAGGTATAATATGTAAAAATACATGAACATGTCAGGCAAAAAAGTGCATAAAATGCCTAGGAAATCAAGGGATTATATTGATGTGGCAGTTTGTAGAAAACCTTGAAGCAGAATGTTCTCAAGACTAGGAAGGAAATAGACGAGAAATAGAGGCAATAGCTGCCATTTTTTTCTCCAAGTTTCCTTAAAATATACACCTAAAATAAAATGCCAAAAGACTGGCTTAAAAACTCCTTAACTAATTAAAGAGGCCACAATGCTTTGTCTTACAAAATTAATTAATCTACTCTATAATACAAGGGTCAAGGACCAAGATACTAAGACATTGATTATTTATTCCCTAGCAAACAGCAATCACAGAATCCCAATTAGTATTCTCCAAGAATTACTTATGTTGTATTGCTCAAGGCATACACAACAAATGCATACCAAATTTAAAATTAGAATGTGCCTTATAGAAACAGCATGTCAAGAAGGTAGAAATCATTGAACACAATGTCACAAACTAAAGAGAAAAAAATAATAATTGAATAAACACAGTGCAGCAAATCATTGAAGCCATGAAGGATATAGTCACAGAAGCAATAGATGTAAATGGCATTGAAATCTCGATTCTTATAGTTCTGACCTCCCCCCATAATTGAGAGAAAAGTTCTAAATAGCTTTAGACAACCTGAATAATTAAGGTCATCTGTATTCTTCCAAATATACGATGCTGCCAACTTTCACTCTTGCACATTTTAATCTATTGTGAACACAGAAATCACAAACAGCAAAAAAAAAGCCGACCTATGCATTCCAGATCTGAATTAGTTAAGGTGATAGAACTTCCATAAAAAGCTTCTCCTACCTGAATCTAACAAAGTTCAAGCATAAATTCTATGAAAGATAACCGGCATAAAGGATGTTTGGCACAGACATGAATGCAGAATAAATTATGATTTGATAATCTCAACACTGCAAGTATAAGTAGGATATTAATTATTTTCAGTCACATTTAAAATCTCAGCATATTTCTTTGCAAAACACCAGAAAAAGGTACGTGTTGTACCTTAATTTATCTACCAACACAAAATAGTCCTATTATGGAAAGTATCAATTCTAAACATAATACAAATCAGATTCTAGATGAAACTATATAATGTAGCGATAGTTGGAGTTGCCATCTGAAAGCTTTAAAAAGAAATCACCTCACGACCAGCAAGAGTCAATAATACTGTTCCAAACCCTCCAGCAAAAATCCACTTTTGGATGGGAAAACCCACATTCTCAAAGAACAAGGCTACCCCCACCACACAAACTGCAGTAATAAGAGCATTTCTAATGAATTCAAATCCAAGCTGCAAAAGCAAAGCCAATTATGAAGAAACTAAGTAGCTTTTTCTGGCAACGTAAAATTGGAGAAATTTCTAGATTCAAATTATAAATTGACATAAAAAATCAGAAGTCATGAATGAGGTGTACAGTAGAATAATAAAACAAATGACAAGAATATACATTGCTTGTGTCCTGGGGGTTCTGGCGCTCCATCACAAATTTATATACCTGCTGAATAATGCTGCACCAAATTAAATAAAAATATTTGATTATTTAAGAGAATCTAGAAGCGTTACACCATAGAGTAATTCACTAACTTACCTAGATGTAGGATATGAAAATGCCAAGATAGTATTGATTTATAATTTACCTAGATATACAACATATGAATGCCACAACAGTTGAGAGCGATCTAATAATGTCTAAGAGAGGCTGCTTGATAGCTTGGCTTGTTTCAGATGAAACCTGAACAGGATCAAATGCCCTGGCCAGAAATCCGTTACTCTAATATAAATAACATTTCACTTACTAAAAAAGTACTTGTCCTCCAAACCTAAGCATTAGAATTCAACTAAAGTGTCAGAGAAATTGCTGGCAATCTAATCCAGGCCCAATATTATAGCAATGCTTTGTTAGATCTTCAATGATGTTACCTGCAGAGCAATATTGCACCAGTCCATAGCAGGATTGGCCGCAAATAGGATGTCATGAAGTAATAAGTATTGCTTTTCTTCCAATTCCGAGAATTCCGCTACACAAGTTCATGTAATTCCAGTCTCATTTCAACTTAAAAGGGCATTAAAGGACATGGAAAGAATTATCAAAAAAACAGGAGGAAAAAACTCTTTTTCAGCTCTAGTAACAAATTTCTGAACAAAATTATTTTCTGTGGTGTGAACAAGAATGCAATACAGAATATTTAACGATATTTAGCAAATATATCAATGTCAATTTAGGTTTGGGAACATACATGAAATATAACATGACGGATCAGCTGCAGAAATGGCCCAAGACCCCATGCAGCAAATACCATGAGCCCAACTGCAGGAGCACATCGTAGTATAAGAGGGCTCTGCTGCAAAGCATTGTGTGCCCTGCAGCACTAAGTAAATTTCTCGAGTAAGCATTATTACTTATTTTTCGTAAAAAATAATGATAACATACTAAATAATAGATTGTTTACCCACGAAATGAAATGTTTAAATTCATACAGTAAACAGAAATATAACATGATAGTAATATCATACGAGAATCAACATTGCAATGATACGAGAACTCAGAAGTATATCTTGTTGATTCAAACAGGAGAATTACAGTCCACACCAAAACTGCCGTCTATACAATGATTTGACAATACATATATAGGTTTGTCGGACGGTTGCCAACCGTCATGAAGGACACACCGGTCGGGAGTAACTACTCGCCGATACCAAATAACAACCACACTTGCCAATACAAACTAATCAAACATATTTGCCGATATAAACTAACATAACAAATATAAATTCGGCCTAACAAAGATCACCAAGATGCATCTCAACAACGTGAATTAATTCACGAATCTTGATAAGGCAGATAACATGAGATAAAAATTATTCCAATCAAAGAATTATCTTGGCCAAAACTAACATTAAAAAGGATAGGCTAGAGCTCCAAAATATGCAATCGTAAGCTAAAGCACGAGATGGCAAGCAAATATAAAATCTCAGATATGCCTTCTGTGCACAAGTAAACTATCATGTGACAAATATGCCTCTTCAGGTCTAACCACATTCCTGCTCGTGTATGCAGGTCAAGCAATTATGTTTCCATACAACCTAAGACTTGAAGTAACAATATCAATAAAATTATAGTAGACACCCTTCTAAGAGCAATATGTCATCAAATAATACTGCATATAAACAGTGTCCTCTAAACACAATTATCTTTCCTATACCATCTTTACCTCGAAAATATTGTTACATAAACAAGCCCCAAATAGTTCCAAAAGAAAATATTGTGACAGAGATCAAGTCATATCGTTGTGCTTCACAACATTACCAGCACTGTTTGTCAGGCAGAATGCTACCAAAAGCATCAAGAAGCGTAATAAATTAAGGTAAATAGAATGTGTAACAAAAAAATCCCAAAAGCAAGCTAGAAATTCAGTTATAGCTCTAACACTGGAATTCGTTTCTAGATTGCCAAAGGAAAAATAACAAGTATACAAAATAAGGACATGAGAAAGAATGGCAACATCTAATTGGTATACCTGGTCAACACTACGGAACAAGTTTTTATTGAAAGTAATATTGCTTGGTTTGGTTGTCCCGATTGACAAGTAATAACATTGTGAACATTAGGAACTGCATGTGGTGGCATGTTTACTTTGTGCGACAACTTGAGGCTCCAAGCATTCTGTCTCTGCAAGGTAACACATGAATAGTATGTTCAACATATATACTTGGTAAAAATATGGTTTTAGAAAAGCATGATCATGAAATACTTGCTGTGATCCCATTTTCAACATATTAAATAATACAGCCTATGCAAAAATAAATAAACAATATTAGGAGACTTCACACAGTTCACTGAAAGGGAAAATAAGCTGACACTTGCATAAAATCAGGGCTAAAATTAGCATCAAAAAGATTAAATTAACACATCATCATGACAAACTAAATCTAATTAGTGGAGTTACAACAAGAGTTGGCAAAAGTATCTGCAAATCAGAAAATAAAATGATGGTAATTAATCCATGACATGTTAAAAATACAAGTATAATTTGCAATGGAGATAAAAATGAAGAAATTGATTGGAAGAACAATTAAAATACCAGAGTGGATGCCGACAGCCCATAACTCAACATGGACCTATGATGTTCAAATCTCCTGCAATTGTGTAGAACTTTATTGCCCTGCAACCATTAGGAAAATCAACTTTGCATAGCACGTATGGATGAACTTGGCAATCACATTACATATCTTGCTAAATGATGTCTGGCCAAAGTAGTAAAGCAAATTTCCAGTGAATAAATATTGCATATATTTTTCACCATTTTATGCCATTACCACACATGGCAATCAAATTACATCGCAGCAACTTCTTTATCCCTTGATGTTCATTGATTTCCTAACCACTGACAATATTTGTCTGATTGTTTCTGCTTCAACTCTTGTTAAATACTTTGATGACAGAATGCAACAAGCACAAGACAGACCAAGGTAGGAAAACCTCGGAGATATTAGACATGAAAGATCCACTTCGTTAACAATCAAGTGCTCACTCCTGGCTCATAGATGTGTGGGTGTAAGCCTTGTTGTAGGAACACATTAACCTCCCAATGATTATTCTTCATCCCAATCATAATGCCAATTTATTTGTCATCTAGTCCTTAAGCACAGTTACCAAGGTACATGGGTACAGGATTGAGGATGGTACCAAATACACCTCTTTTTAAAAGGATACAACAGTATGGACATGTGCCTAGGCCCTAAATACTTTCTAAACTTCAAAATTTATGGGACTTACAAGGTCCACAAATGGTAGCATTTTTTTTAATGTTTTATTCTGTTACATGAATTCCTTTTCTTTTTTGGAGCACAACATTTTGGGAGATTCCGGGAGACATTTTGGGGTGTCTCATGTCATCCCTGACCCTATCTCCTGTATCTGAGATGCATTCATGGAAGAAGTATGGTATGTTTCCCTGTTTCTATCCCCTAAAGCCAACAGAAGAATATATCATATTCCCAATATTGTACCCTGTTGACTGAATTATTTAACAAATAAAGCATATATCTCTGATCATGTGATGTTCAAGATGTTGCTAATACTATTATTTCAGAATGCAATTATTATTATAGTTTTTATTATGATGATAACATACCACGATTATCTCCATGTCTGCAGGAACACTCAAGGGTACTGCTAAGAAAGGAAGAGAAAATGCACACACCATGATGTTTATGTTTGGATCTTGCTTTTTGTGCTGGGGGGGGTGCTAAGATTGCCTGATGTACATGCTTGTTGAATTCTTCATATGGGTGAATTGGAAAGTCACATTTTATGGGCACAAGTAAGTGTTGTGATAGGTCTAACTTTGTTGTAAAATTTGATAGGTTATAGGAATCTTAAGGTCATAGGTAAGAAGAGAATCGAAATCGCATAATTTTGACTTGGCATTAACGTCTTAAGTTTAAAAGATTGTGATAATAAGCATGGAAGAGTTTGACCATGCTAAGAGGAACTAAAGTGAAATTATAGTTGCAGGGAAACTACATAGTTAATAGGTTTACGTGCGGCAAAGTATTAAAGTTGAAACAGATGTATTTTTTAACTTAGTAACATGTTAGTTGTGATTAAAGCATATGCCAAGGAATAATTAATGTTTCAAAACATGTTTGACCATGGGTATTAAGGAAATCATGAACTAGGGCATTGCATGCAATTGTGGATAAGACAATGAATGGCGAAGAATAGGTGGCAATGTGAAGTCCAGCATGCACAAGCATTATGATTAATCTGCTCTTTCATTTTCTCTCGAATGCATGAAGCTCTAATCATGCAGGAACCAAAAACCAATTGTTTGTCTTGAATGCATAAAAGAACTAAAGTATATTGTTGGACTACCACATCATTTTCAAGTTTGAATTGTTAGGGCTAACTTTGGATTGTAGGGCTAATTTTGTATGCAGTCCCATTTACCTCACTACCAATTGTGCTTGCATGGTTTCAAGTCTTTAACTCCCAGCGGTCATGAAGAAGGGAACTTGCAATTGTTTGTTTGACTGTGTTTTATTGCACTACAACTAGATTGAACCATAACAAACTTCCTTGGCAACAGTAACATATCACAAATAAATTGCATCTTTTATAGGCTTTTTTTTTAAATAAAACAACAAAAATATATAAAAGGAGATTAGAAAAATTACATTGCTCAAGCCTTGTTCTGGATTGGACACAACCATTCGCATTTCTACTCTAAAAGCATGTTTACAACTTTACATTGATATACACAACACCCTCAAAAGAACAAAAAGAGAGCAGAGACTAGACAGTACTAGACCTACAACTTAGAGCAAATGACCATGATAAACTTCTGCAGATACCTAACTACTGATTTCATATTGGTAATTGTTCATACAACAGAAATCGCATGTGTTTCTTTAGCACTGCGTACAACAGTAGAAAGAGTACAGGTGTGATTACATACAGTTGTAGTAAGAGTCCGTACAGTTGTTAAATGATTGCATACAGCCATTGCGAGTGTCTGTAGTTGTACCATTGTTAAATGACTGCATACAACTGTAACCCTTTTCATCAATGGGCAATTGTGTGATTGCATACAGTTATAGGGAGCATAAAGTTGCCGAATGAGCAGGTATGTGATTACATACAGCTGTAGAGTGAAAGCACACATCTGTAGAATGAGAGCATATAGCTGTAACCTTTTTTTCCATCCATGAACAGGTATGTTACAGCATATAATTGTAGAGTGAGCACATACAAATAATTTAGTGGGATATGATATTTATTATTGCAACAAGCATGGGAGCTCATAGAAGTGTGAAGTGTGATTTGTGTTAGGCAGATTAGGAAAACACATATAATAAGAGACTGTATATCAGCTTTGAAACACAAGACTATTGATTTTAACCAATAATCTTGGATTGAATTTGAAGTCTTGGCAAGGTCATTTGTTGGTTATGTATTGTCACTATTGTGAGACAAACATAAATTCTTTTAGGCAATCATGGTTTCAATTTGCATGGAGATGGATTAGGCTTCTTATAGAGAATTAATTGGCCTTGATTGATGTTTGTAACCACTACTTTATCAAGCAAATCAGCTACAGCATTATATTCTCTTCTATGCTAAATTTGATAGCTTATGAAACTGCCCAACAAATTACTAAACATGGACAATAATATGCTCCATTTCCCAGCCAGTGTGGATGCTATGCTGATTTTTCCATTCACTCAGTCTTGTAGAGTTTTGTTCTCTGCTAACCTGTTCAACAAAAAATTGATAGTTTCCCTCCAATTGAATATGTGACATGCCCTTTTAGAGTGCTATTTGTAGTCCCTTTTTTGTAGATAGGAGCTCTGCCAAATTGTTGGTTTTCTAGCCAATATATTGTTGATATGATATCAAGTGTTGTGTTGTAGGTATTCTCAGAATTCCACCTATTCCGATATCCCCCAAATTTCTTTTGGTTGTACCATCAAAGTTAAACTTAATCCAACCTTCAAGTGCTGGATCCCAACTCGCTTAGAGTTTACCCTGAAGTATGGAAATTTGTAATAATATGGCAACTTCCACTAGTTGGCAATATGCAGGTCCATCACATTTGCAGATGGTATACCTGCCTATTGTGATTTAGAATACGATAATGTTGTACTTCTTTATTTGGTTAGCAATAGTAGGAATTGAAGTGGAGACATCTCAACATGTTTTTGAAGAGTCTTCAATTGCACTCTTTCTAGATGTTCCATATAACTATGCCAAGAGTTAGTCGGTACGATGATTTTATTACCACCATATTCACTTTCAGAAAATCCAACCCTTTAACATTTGTAGCAAAAATCGTCCTTTGCACGACCACAATTGAATTTACTCTTTAATGCATTCCAAGCAGTAGTAGCATAAGACCATTTTAGAAACAACTGGGTAATTGTCTCTTCATCCTTTTGACAACTAGGACAAGTGGTTGGCTCTATCCACCCTTTTTTGGCATCAAATCAAATGTTGGAATTTTGCCTTGCAGTGCTAACCACGGGAAGTGTTAGATTTTAGGCCATGTGTTGGAACTTGGGACCAAAGCAACAGCCATTATTTGTTTAGTAATATCCTTACTGAAAGGGGAATATCAATAAGCCAAGGCTACCATGCATTCTCCTAAATGGGTAGAAGACCATACTAACTTGCCCTTGTTGTTAATGAATACCATGTACCTCTTAACCAACTCTTCAATCAATTATCGGCATTGCCTCGAAAGCTGAGAACTATAGTGTTGAAGGAGCTCAATGTTCCATCATCTCTCTCCATCTCTTGTGGTATGTAGATATCGTTCCTCTATGATGACCATTTTTAGTGTGAAAGGGTCCTTGATGTCCAGAATAAATAGAACCACAACCATTAGAATGAGAGTTGGAGTGCCAATGAGCCATACCGTGAGGATGAGCAATGCCTCACTGATCTATCTCCATTTTGTTAGCATTTTCATTCACACCTTTTAGTGCAACACAAAATAGAATGGCATGTACTGTAGAACCATTCTTCAAATTAGAAGAGGAAGATCCCTATAACAAAACAAACCTAATCTAAACAATATGTACATGCTATTTACAATCTAAACCAATGTTTTTTGGGGTGGTTTATGCATGCCAAACAAAGCCAAAGGTGTGTTTTTGATTATGCAATACAAACAAATTTAAAATAAAGACCTATCTTCTTGTTCTCGGGCTAGGGCAAAAGGAGATTCAGCATTTCTGATCAAGGCGAGAGGTTTTTATGCTTTTTGACAAATTGAACCTTACTACACTATCATGTTTACACTATTCAACTAAAGGCAAAGACTGGGCAATGCAAGAATACACAAAGCTAGGATTTGATTTAAACAACACAACAAAGTCAATAAATTAGACGAGGAGAATGACATACAAAGCTACCAAACTCACTTCACTAAAACCTACAATACAAAGCCTATAGTTAGCAATAAAAGCATTTTAATCCACTTCATCTACACATGCATTAAACAAGCTAAACACAATAATTACATTCAAAGCTACAAAAACCTACCTAACACCTATTGCAATACAAAGCTTCCAATAACTATTAAGCAATATTCAACTCATAAGAGCACGATAACACACAGAAACACAAAACTGTTTTTCAAATTATACGAGGAAGCTCTCTATAACAAAAACCAACCCAATCTAAACAATATGTACTTGTTATTTACAATTTGTAAAGTGTTTTCTAGGGTGGTTTATGAATGGCAAACAAAACTAAAGGTGTGTTTTTGAATATGCAATACAAACAAACTTAATATAAAAACCTATCTTTTTGTTCCCAAGCTAGGACAAAAGGTGATTCAATACTTCTATTCAAGGCGAGAAGGTTTTATGCTTTTTGACAGAAAGTAAACCCTACTACAACTACTATGCTTACGATGTTCAACTAAAGGCAAAGATTGAGCAATGCAAGAATACACAAATCTAGGATTCAATTTAAACAACACAATAGAATCAGTAAATTAGAAGAGATGAATGGCATCAAAGCTACCAGGCCCACTTCACTGCATCCTGCAATACAAAGCCTACAATTAACTGGTAAAAGTATTTCAATTCACTTCATTTGCACATGCGTCAAAAATTTATGAGCTAAACATAATAATTGCATTCAAAGCTACAAAAAACTACTTAACACCTATTGCAATACAAAGCTTCCAATAATTGTCTCATACCTCCACAAGTTTTCAAACTTCAAAATTTCCTTCTCCACTATATGGCGTGCCCCTATATATGGCAATGCACACTTCCGCTCTTTGAAACTTGTTTACCCGTACAAAGGCACATGCCATTGTATAGGCAAACATTTTCTATATTATGAAATTTATGTACCCCTTTAGAGAGGGGCACACCTCTTAAATGAGAAACAGTTTTGGTTTTGATACTTACCTTTTGCACTCCAATGCATTGGCAAACATCTTTTTAAATTGTAACTAGTGTTCCTCTTTGGTCAAGCATGTGCCAATGCATTACAATGCACTTTTTAGTGACTTTACGAAAAACTTGCACTCCATTGAGGCACATACCCTTCCACTAGATAACATTTTTTTCATGCCTCGGCAATATTTTAGACTTTTTTCCCTCATATTGAACAGCTCCTTTCATTGACCCTACAAAGACACCATCTAGAGACAACAAAAATGACATTGATGACCATGACAAGGGTTCAAGTATGGATCACAATAAGAGGAATTTTAAGAATCCATTTGCATGTGAATCAATAGTATCCAAAGGGCCCTTAATGCCTCCAACATCTGTGATGAGTTGAAAGAAGTAATCAATCTAGTAGATCCGGAACCACCATGGCAAGATCTATCCCTAAATGTGGTGATCTGGTGAAAAAAAGGGCCAAGCATCTTTGATCAAGGTTGCGGAAGAAAGGGAATAGATAACCACCAAAGTCTTTGTATAATCAACAATACCTCCCACGGATTTCATAGTAAACTAACACCTGAAAATAAAATGCCCCTTAGACTCAACCTCCTAGAAAGAACAAAGGTGGCAAATCCTTTCACTCTATAAAATATGGCAGTATGTCTCAACACAAAGTTGATGGGAGCACACCCCCAATTGGCTACGAGGAATCTCAAATCATGAGACCAATGACACTGAGGATAGATGAGACAAACAATGGTGCCATCAACAACCTATTAGAAATGTTCTATGTTGAAGGCCAATTTGGGGATAAGAGAATTCAAAGAAAATGTCAAAGTAACCTAGATGTACTAATGATAAATATCTCTCTTATGGATAGATTTTGCACGGAAGCCTATCCAAAGAAATGTGAATACACTAGAAGAGTAAACAGACCTCAAAGAACTAGCAACGTCATCGTACGAGGGAACCCAACAAGGCAATCTCCTCTGAGGAATAGAGCACCAAAAAAGAATATATCCCATGGGAGAAAGCAAAACCAACCATGGATCTAAGCCTATGTATAAGCGAAGTGAATCTAAAGATACTCTCAAGACGAAGGGGTTGGCCAACAAATTTGACTAGACCATACACTAAGGAACCTTTTGTTTCTAGACCATACACTAAGCGAAGTGAATCTAAAGATACTCTTGAGACGAAGGTGTTGGCCAACAAATTTGACTAGACCATACACTAAGGAGCTTTTTGTTTCTAGACCGTACACTAAGGAACTTTTTGTTTGCGATGGATCATAAATTGAGCCACAATTGTCTAAACACTCTCAACCTAAGCACAATCACAAGAACCCAAGTTAGGGCCCCAAACCTCAAAACCACACAGCATTGTAGGCTTAAACATTGCATCAAAAAAGCACATCTTCGAAGCAATATCATGGAAATGTACCTATCAACATTGGTGCTCAAGGATAGAAAGCAAGGGTATCCCTTGCAAAAACAAGACTAAGAGACAAGCTGGAAAGAAAAATGTATCTATAAACTTAACTCCAAGATAAGTATAATTAGGGGTTATCCTATAGGGCCTCCCTTGTAGAGGAAATGAAACTTGGAAAGAGCATCCTTGGTGGTGTTGATGACCATGATCTAAGTTTTACTAAGGTTGATGACATGCTAGCGAAGATCAACAAACTTGAAAAGTGCTTCAACCTATCTCTACAAGTTGCTGGAGAAAGAGAAGAAGCACTTCATCAGCAAAGAGAAAAATTTAAAAACAACAATCACAACATGGTGAAGCATGTAATGTCTCAAACCAATTTTCTTAACTTTTTGCAATAATATGATGAAATGCATAAACCCTTGCACTTTCTAATCACCAAGATCCCTATGTGGGCAATGTGAGAGCATACAGTGATCGAGACACTATTTGGCAATAAGGAGCACAATCTAAACGAAAGCAATAACTGGAAATGAAATTATCTAGTGTCTTGGCAGCTCTGCCATCCAGACTGCAACAAGACTAATCTAAATTGGTGGAAAACCATCCAGTTCACAATATTGAAAATCAGCTATTAAACTTATATAAGCACTGGCAGTAAACCCCATGGAGCATCACAAAATAATGTTCCAATCAACTGATTACTAACTGTAGAAATGTATTACAAACAACAGCAATATTATGCAAGTTTTGTAGAACAGCATATCCAGAAATCAATCGCAAATATAGAGTAGGATTCAGCAACATTTGATACTCAAGACCCACTAAAATCTTAACTGTAACAGCAGTGTACAGCAATGATATAACTCTGAAAAGTGTCACTTTGGATCAATAACTGCAATCTAATGTATGACAACTGACTGTAGATTGGTACCGCTGCTGATATGGGTTGTATGGCTGGTATTTCACATTCATATAATGCTGCTATCATACTGTAAAAAGGTGTTGCAGAAATTGTACGGCAAACTCTAGTATGTGTATGGTGTACAGCAGATAATGAGGAGTTTTTCTCTTATACCAGCGGCTCTTTTATGAGAATAGACTACCCAAAAATGTTGTATGGCTGACCAACAGAAAGGTGTCACTCCTTGTCCCCTTTTAAAATGTACAGCAACTATAAGGCATTTCAAAAGCTGATAAAGCTAATAAAATCCTCAAAAACATGACAAAACCTTTGTCCCCTGTTGTAGGTTGAGTCTCAACAGGTATGGACCTCCTTTTAGAAAGGTACGGCAAAGATCGGAAAGAGTACGGCACTTTTGATAATTTTTTGAATCTACGACTCATTTCATATGGCACAGCAGCCTTTAATAATATACTTTGACCTTGTACAGCCCTGGCCCCTACCAAAAAGAGTATGGCTCACTTCAAAGCTCCACAATATCACTACTAGCATAAAAGATGTTTACCCCTGTACCAAAATGATTAGATTTGTTGTAAACAGCAAATGAGATATCACCATAAATTGATATAAAATATAAAAAATTTTAACTTGCTAAATTTATAATCAACCTGGATAATCCCAACAAATCACATGCAAAACACCAAAAATCTGAAACACTCTGAAAACTCAGTGAAATCCACACCAAACTGAAACACACTAAAAACCCGCAAACCTCAAACTCTGTAAACCTGGAAACTTCCGCAATTAGCACCAATGGTGACCCCTGAATGGAATCACTCAAATGGACATGAGGGTTTTCGTCCCCAAATCCAATCTTTGCAACACGTAGGTAATCCCTGGATGGGATAGCTCATATAAATAGAAGGGTTTTCATCCTCGAATCCATTTGCCAAAAGGATTTTCGTCTTTAAGCAAAAAGATGAATATATATTTGATCTCAAGAGAGAGGGGTTAATCTGGATTACCTTCTTCTATGCACAAAACCTCCTTACATAGGCTCTTGAGGGAATATAATTGAATATTATATTCATTACCTCTTTTCCCTCTAAAACTTTATTTTTAGCTGTGAAATGGCATAAGCAAGTGAAGCCATACCATATTTGAAAAACTCAGCTTGGAACCCTGCATAATCAGCCTTTTTGTTTGAGCAAAACTTCAAAATAGGTCTCCAAATACAGCCTTAGAAAACAAGTTATAGAGAGAGGGGGAGGGGAATCTAGTGCTAGGCTGATCAAGGATATCATAAAGAGAATTGGCATAGGAGACCCAATTAAACAGCGTGATAGGAATAGTGGGGAAGTTCTTTGGAAGGAGGGTACACTAGAAGATCTTAGGGGAGTGATGGAGGTCAACATAGAACTTGTTCCACCTCAACGCAAGAAATTTATGTTTCTTACACCGAAGGAGACAACGACAATCTCTATGGGTGGTAAAAGTGGAGGGAGGATCATGGACAAGGATAAAATGAAGGACAATGAAATGGAGATTTGTTGAAAAAATCAAATGGGTTTCAAAAGACAGCAGAGAGAGCAGACTGTTTTCATTGCCCAAATATGAAAGAAACATACATATTGATGTTCATAGTATCATACATAAGATGCACCCCTTGCATGTATGCCAAGTGTCAAGACACATATCACTTAATCTAAAGGTGACAAGTGTCACGCATCAACATAAAGGTGGAATATGACACATAACCCCCTCCCTCTCGACCCCTTAATGTTTATTTTCTAGTATGTATGCCTAGAAGCCCTCTAAAGACAAAACTTGTCTTTACGCAGCAATTTGGTTAAGATGTCAACTATCTAAGCTAAGCTGGGACAATATTGCAACTCAATTTTTTTGGCTTGAATCTTCTCTCTAATAAAAGGATGATGCACTTCAATATGTTTAGTTCTTCCATGAAATACAGGATTATTTGCCAATTTTATTACAGTTTGATGATCACAGTGTAATACAATTGGATTGTGTTGTGTATACTTCAAAACTTTTAGTAGTCTTTCTAGCCAAACTGTGTCACACGTGGCGCTAACAGCAGCTTTCTATTTCAAGATAGTGCTATTGTAACCTGTTTTTTGCTACTCCATGAAATTACTGCTGAACAACGACTGGAGCAGTATCCGAATGTAGATTTCATGTCCTCGGTTTCTCTTGCCCAGCCTAAATCTCTGTAACCAAATAATCTTGGTTCTTTCACCTTTGAGAATTCTAATCCAAGATTTAATGTTCCCTGAATATTAAATCAATATTCTTTTTCCAGCTTTCCAATGTGATTCTTTAGGGGAAATCATAAACCTATATGCAAATCCTCCTGCATAGACAATATCTGGCCTGTTGGTAGTCAGATAAATTAAACTACCAATCAGCTATCGAAATAAAGCTTCATTCATAAGTTTACATGTTTCATCTGCAACCAACTTACAACCTGTTTCCGTAGGAGTTCGAGCAAATTTATGATCTGCCATGTTAAACTTTCTTAAGAGTTCCCTTACATACTTTGTCTGAAAGATGAAGATTCTATCTTCCTTTTGGATAATGTTAACTCCAACATGATAGTGAAGAAGGTAAATGTCAGTCATCTCAAATGTTTTCTTCAACTATTCTTTGATAGTATTTATATTATGTTGATCATGTCAGATTTGCTTCAAGTAAAAACAATTTGTCTGAGATGTAAATGTATTTTTTTCATTCCAAGCTCTAGAAGCTTGCTTCAGGCCATACAGGGCTTTCTTTAGTTTGCACATGAGATGAGTTTCACCTTCTTTTAACAAAGCCAAGTGTTCGCTCCATATAAACTTCAGTAAGATCTCCATTTAAGAAAGAACTCTTTACATCTAATTGATATATTAATATTATCCAATTGAACCGTGTTGCAAGTGCAATAAATGTTCTTACTGTAATCATGTTTGCAACTAGTGCAAAGGTTTCTGCATAATCAATTCCCACAGTTTAAGTAAAAACCTTTTGCAACCAAACAAGCTTTATATCTCACAATCGTCCCATCTAGATTTTCCTTGATCTTATACACCCATGTACAAGCCACTTTCTGTATTGCTGACATTTCTTCTTTCATTGCATTTTTCCAGTTCTCATCTTTACTAGCCTCTTCATAATTTTTAGGTTCGATAAGGCCAATGTTACAACTTGAATTTGGATATATTTGAGACCTGGTTCTTCTTCTACTTTCAAGCTGATCTGAGGAACTAATGCCAGATTCTTTAAGTGTTTTAATATACCATTTTTAGCAATGGGTACAAAGCAGCATTCATAGATTCTTCCCAGATCCAAATATAGACACATTTGTGGGTGAGTTTGACAATTTTATAGCTTCAACGAATCAGAGTCTTAGTGCTCTTCAAGACAAGTACAAGAAGGACGCTCGTCTATGGTGATACCTCCATGGCTAGGACTCTGATTAGATGCAGCCTTTTGCCATCAAAGTTCTATCACAAGCATACATTTTCTATTTAACTTTCTTACTTTTCTTTGACAACCATATATTATATTTTATAATTGTAATTGTTGTAGTGACTTTGTCTTCAATCTCAACAGGCTGTGAGTTCTTCTTCAATTGAGCAGAGATGGAATATATACTCCTTTATCCACTTAGTTAAGCACAACCGGTTGGCTGGAAAAAAGGCAGAGAAATTGGTCTATGTACATTCCAACTTGCCCCTCCTTTCACATAAACAAGTCGAGTACAAGGAAGGAGCAATGAGGAAGTAGGATGTAGCCCATAAGAGTGCCAACTAGGGTGCTTCTATTTCCTAGCTTTCCACAATCTCTTCAGAAGATGAGGAGGCTGCCCCATAGGATTTGCATAGTGCCACTAGTGGGAGTGGCGTTACGGCTGCTTGTGGTTCTAACAAACCAAGGGGTGACATTGATGCTCTTGATGCAATGCAATATGAAAATTATTAATTGTAATTTTGTATTGATTTGACATCTGATATTAAATTATCAATTTTCTTTATCACTATCAATTGTGTTTATTTTTGTTTGAGGGTTTTATAACAAACTTAGATCTATTTTGCAACCTATTGGTACTGGAAACACGAGCCTAAGCTAATACCTCTTCAGCTGAGAGCCAAGGCCTTAAGGGTGTAGTAGTGTATAATGCCGATCATTATATTTGATAATACGAGTTATCAGACTATGTATTAATTGTTTCTCGGCCCTCGGGTGGTTGTAACAATCAGTTAGTTAGAGTTGGATAATTGACGGTTGTGTTCCTCTTGGCAACCATCAGGTCTTTTAAATAGTCATTGTATTGTCAAGGAAGGGAGTATGATGTAGTCAGATCAACTCTAATCCTTGGCCGACCATCTCTAGTCTACTTCTATAATACTCTCATGTGCTAATAAAGATATACTTTTACTCCTCTATCTAGTATGTATTGGTAATTCTGTAAATTATTTCAAGTATTCATTTTATCAGATAGACAAGTAAACATTGGCGCCATTGCCTTAAAATAAATTAGGTCCGATAGAAGAGATTCATGCCCTTAGACCCTAATAAAGGTGAGAAGAGACCGCATGGTCAAGATCAAGAGATCAGAAGATCTCTTAGGTTGGTAGAACAAAGAGAACGCAAAAGAAGACTAAGAGAGATTGTCAAAGTCTGAAGCCGAAGTCCATCCCGCAGTAAAAGAGAACGCAAAAGAAGACTAAGAGAGATTGTCAAAGTCTGAAGCCGAAGTCCATCCCGCAGTAAAAGTCCAAGTTGAAGTGTGAGTAGGAGTCGTAGTCGAGAGAGGGAACACATTTCCACTTAAAATATTCACACAAAGGCAAAGTGGGAGGCAATCGCCGGACACCTTTCATTGCCAGACAAAGAGAGCATTGATCCTTCCGATCAAGTTGAAAAGTCAAGACAACAATCTCTGGACGAGGGACATTGGAAGTCAAAGTCAAATTCCTTCATAGAAGCGTACGAGAGCAACCTTCGCGGCATCGAAGGGTTGTCAATCGAAGGAGAAGCCGAGCCAAGGGTGTATAAAAGCAAATCTGAAGGCGAAACAAGTGCATGGAACGCTGACATTGTGGGGAGAGTGGAGGATTCTCACGTGGCCGAGAGTGCAAGAGAAGCACTAGAACGTTCGAATCAAACTCCCCAGCAAGTAGGTTCCAGGCGCGAGGTTTGCATCAGAACAAAACCATAGTAAGCCCCAGTGGAGAAAAGCAAAAGTTGCCCAAATTTACAGGCAATGAATCGGAGGATCCCGCCAGGCACTATAAGACTTGTGAGACAATCTGGACAACAAATGGGTAAGATGATAAAGCAATTTGGCTATGGTCTTTTCCAGTCACATTGTGAGATGTAGCAATTGACTGGTATACCGAACTTGACCAAGCATCCCGAAACACATGGCAGAAATTAAAGAAGGCCTTTAAAGAAGAATTTAAGTTGTTGTAAGATGATAATGAAATAGTGGCCGAAATTTACAATACCAGGCAAGGTAAGCATGAGAACGTACGAGCACATAACCAAAGACTTAAAGAATTACTTATAAAGTTAGAAAAAGAATCGGCTGATGGTCTCAAGAAAAGGTGGTTCATCGAAGGTTTAAGTTCATCATTAAAAAAAAAAGATGAAAATAGCACCACCCTCTTCATACGTAGAAGCCTACAATCAAGCGATGGACATAGAAAGTGAAGACAAAATGACCTCCCTTAGTAAAAGAAAAATAGAGAAAGATGGTAGTTCAGATGACAGCAGTGATAGTGGGTCATGAACGGTACAAGCACTCCAGAGGGACATGCTCCGGATGATGAAAGAATTGAAGAAAGAGAAAGAAACAAGCAAAGAATCCACGAAACTCTAGTGTACTGAGTGCAGAAGTGACGGTCATACCAAAGGTAACTGTCCCAAAAAACTGTTTTGTGAGATTTGCCAAGTTATGGGTCATTCGATAAGAGTGCTCGTATAACTTGAAGACTAGGAGTACACAAGTACTCTTTACATAGGGAGAGTAGTCCCCTCCATCAAAGCCACAGAATGCATCTCCAGGCGGTTATCGAAATCAAAGAGGTTAAAGTCAAATACAATATGATGCCAAAGGACGATCAATGATCCAATGTCATCAGTGCAACGAATGGGGGCACTTTGCCAGAAAATGCCAAAACAACCAGAATAAAGTAAGCATGCTATGTAAAAGGTGTGGACCAGGTGACCACGAAGATAACAACTACCTAAAACAGAAGGTTAGTATTAATCATATTGACATAGAAGACGACAAGGAAGCAGTTCTTGCCATCACTTGAGCACAAACGAAGAAGGCGAGTTACCCTTACCCTTGTACATTTAAGGAAAGACTTCGAGAAGCATGGTTCAAAGTTGAGAAGGACATGGAAAAAGAACAGAGGCATTCTAATGAGAAAACAAGCACGTCTATGCGGCTGGAGTCTGACAAAAATATTGCAAGCCAAGTCCTATAGACGACCATGCCAATCAAAATGGCAAACCTCATGCCGCAATTGATTGTAGCAATATCTAACGCAATGGACAAAGAACAATGGAGTGAGAAGAACAACAAAACAAATGATGACGACGTCATAGTAGAACCGCCACCACAAGGTGAACAAGTCATAAATTCGATGTTGTTGTCCATCAGTGTGAGGAAGCAACCAATAGTCGTCCACATGGAGATTCTTGGAAATACTTTGACAAATACAATTGTGGATGGAGGCTCTGGCATAAATGTATTATCGGAGGATACCTGGAAGAGTCTAGGGAAACCTACCCTATGGCCGCCAACCTTCCAACTTGTGAGAGCTGACCAAAACGGTATCAAGGAACTTGGAGTACTCATGGCACAAAAGGTAAAAATTGGGACTCAATATTTTATGCTGAATTTTGTCGTCATTACAGCACAGAGGAAGGCGTTTGATGCACTCCTTGGCCAAGGATGGTTGAGAGCGGCGAAGGTTGATCATAATTGGAAGAAAAATACCATATCCATTGAACATAAGGGAAGGAAATTTGTTATTGATCTAAAAACGCAAGTTGTGAGTGAGGAGATGGCTTCCTCTAACTCTAAATCCAACATAGGGGCTACCTTGTCAAGAGAAGAAAAAGTGCCCATGGAACCCAATAATGAAAAAGGAATATTGGAATTGCAACAATGTTCAGATGACGAAACAAGTTTGCTTGGCGAGCTATTTCATTGGCAAATGGAAGACTACGAGCTGTTCCAACTGGAGTGTAATATGATTGAGGGAGGAGAAATTGAAGAACACTCTCCACCAAAGATAAGTCAGCCGAGGACAAGTCGGTCGAGGGTAAGTCCACCGAGGGCAAGCCAGTTGACGACAAATGAAGGAGAGAACCATGAAGAGATTGGAGAGATGACGAGTCATACATTCCCATCAGCATATAAAGAATATGAAGAAGGGAACGCCACAGTAGACGACTCCTTCCCTCCTGACAACTTACTCCTGGAAGATGACTCCTAGCATACTCTTCTTGATGATACCCTAGCAACCCTCCTGACGACTTGCAAACATTAACAGACAACTTCATTTTTTGCCCTCCTATCGATTTTTCTTTCCTATCGAGTCATCCTTCCCCATCGAGTTACCTCCTGACGAGTTGCCCTTTGCCGTTGAGTTACCTCCTAACGAGTTGGTCTTTCCTGTCGACTTTCCTGAGGAGTTGGTCTTTCTTGTCAACTTAGCTTTTGACAAGTTGGTCTTTCTTGTCGACTTAGCTTTCGACGAGTTGTTTCCTGTCGACTTAGCTCCTGACGAGTTGGTCTTTCTTATCGACTTACCTCCTGATGAGTTGGTCTTTCCTGTCGACTTAGTTTCTAACGAGTTGGTCTTTCCTGTCGACTTAGCTTCTAACGAATTTTTTTTTGTCGACTTAGCTCCTGATGAGTTGCTCTTTGTCATCGACTTGCTTGATCCTGTCGAGTTACCTTCTAACGAGTTGCTCTTTGTTGTCAACTTGCTTGGACCTGTCAAGTCGCCTCTTGACGAGTTGCCTTTTGGTGTCGACTTCATTTTAACCTTGCCTGTACCATTTAATTCATTTCATGCCGACTTGTTTTCATCTAGCAGGACAATTCTTTTTGACAAATCACCTACTGAAGAGTTAAGCCTTTATGTCGAGTCATTCCTTCCTAACAAGTTGCCTAATGACAAGTTAAGCCTTACCGTCGGGTCATTCTCCCTGACGAGTTCCCACTTGAGTTAAACTTCCTGGCGAATATATCTACTATCGAGTATCCTCACTTGGCAAATACACATCTTGGCGAGTCTCCTTGCTTGGCGAACCTACATCTTGTCAATTCCCCTTGCCTAGCGAGCATACATCCTGTCGATTCCCTTTTCATGTCGAGCATACTTCCTATTGAGTACCTGACAAGTTGGCCGCCTGTCGAGTCCCTTTGCCTGTCGAGCATACTTCTTGTCGAGTACCTAACAAGTTGGCCGCCTATCAAGTACTTTTTGACGCCTTGCCGGCATTAACCCTTGCTAACACCTTGGAAGCAACGACACCAGTTCTTGGTTTGGAGGCGAAGACACCTATTCCTCACGCCTTGGGTTCGGAGGCATTCACATTTGGAGTGACAAAACAACCTCTACTGCAAGTTTCTAGTATACTTTTCAACAACAAACAATATGGTCTTAGAGAGCAAAAATGGTGTGTGCCATGAAGGTTCGTGTGGTTTTGAAAGTCTTAATTTGGGCTTGGCGGCGCTGCCCCTCGACCGCGCTGGGAGCGTTCCCTGTAATGTCCCCTTGTAAGAAGATCAAAAATTTCTTAACCTTGCACACAATTTTAACTTCTTAAAGAGAACATTAGTAACCAATAATTCCTTATAACATCATAATAATGTAATTAGGGTTAGTAACCACATATTCATAATCAATATCATATATGCATTTCACATTTTTCTCATTTCTATCATATAGAGGTTTCCATGATATACCTCGGGAGAGTTATCCATGAACCTGATCGTTAATCTACTCTACGCCACTCACCCCATATGAGTTGGATACATTAGGGCGCTAGTGTAACAAGACTCACTGCCATAGGCCCAAGGGGCTTCATTACTACACTCAGTAATTCTTCGTCTTCTTGGCTCAAGGGGCTTCATTACTACACCCAGTAATTCTTTACCCACTTGAGAGTCACCTACCGTTAAGCCATTACTAATATTTAGGTCTACGCTACCTTAGGCCCAAGGGGCTTCATTACTACACCCGGTAATTCTTCACCCACTTGAGAGTCACCTAGGTGCTAGATCCTAACCACCCTTCCCTAACTCCACTCCCATACTCGTAGGGTGTGTAGATAGATTAATGGTGAGGCTCTTATTCTCATCCCGGGTATTCCATGTTTTAAAGTTATATATCATGTCTTATAAGAACTTATCCTTACTATCTCGTGATCCCCATGGATCACGAGATAGTACCATTGATCATATTGTTCCTCCATGGGAACTCAACTTGTACTATCTCATTGATGGATTGCCATACATACTACTCGGTATCATACATTATTCTTTCATGGAGGTTCGGACCTTGTCCTTCCTCAATTAATATTCTTATTCTTATTGCATTCTCATTCCATTATGTTGTAAGTATTCTCATTCTATATTATATGAATATTCTCATTCTATTCTATATTCTTATTCTACTCAATATAAATATTCTCATTCTATTCAATAAAAATCTTCTCATTCTATCATGTTATAGACATTATCATTCTATTATGACTATAAACCAATTTCATACTACTTTGATGATAAACATTCATTCTATGTTATAAGCATTCTATTACAGTTATGTGCATTCATATATCATTATGATCAGCTGGAGAGACGATTATAAAACATTATGATTTGAGGTAAGAAACATACCTTATATGGTCGATTGCTTCTTAGATTGTACTTGCTGATATAAATCTTATGCTGATCAAAATACTTGTAACAGTGGAATATTTATGGAGTCACGATCTGCTATGATTATTTGCCAATGCTGACTGATGTTCGATTTCCTTGGATAGTTATAATGAATGCTGATTGGTGATGATCGATGATAAGCAATGAGATGCTGTGAATGATATTCGGTGAGTGAGATGAGAGATGAGAGATGGTTCCCTCGCCTTTCTTTTTACTCAATATATATCCCTCCATATGCTGCGATGGGTCAAAGGGTGTGTCTTTTGCCTCTTCCTTGACCGATTCATGTAACTAGTTGTTAATCCTTAAGCATTGTCTTTATCATGGATCGGCAATCCCATAGGAGGAAGATCCTTATTGTCTTCAACTTAATTTCTCTGTTGTGTTCTTCGTCCCATTCATAGCTTAGAACTTTTTGTCTTATCCTTGTGCACCGTAACAACGAAAGGCGGTTATATCTTGTTTGAGCATTGATATGAGTCTGAGCAATTGAACATGGTTCGCTGAACCTTTGAAGACGCGGATCTCACAGAGTGTCGACTTCTACATATTGGTGAATGCTGAAGGCATTGGGAGTAGTATTGATATCAAAGAAGACATCATCGTGACAGAATTATAATCTATCCTAAGCACTAGTTAAAGTGTTGTTGTCTTATGTGGCTGATTTGGATTCTACGTAGGATGTTCCTTGATTCGTTTGGGTTCTCTTGATCGGCGCCTTTATTCATAGTCGATCCATATACATGATGATCTTATTCCAATTGACAATAGCAATGGAGTCTCAATCAGTCTTATTAGTATCTTTTCTTGGCAATGTATGAGGATATTTATGTATATGCTGGTCCATTCTTCATCGAGACTCTACTATGCTTCTATGTAAGATAATTAATGGTCACTTTCCATTCCAATCTTTAATTGGAATGGGATAATCGGTGGGACATGACATTGCCCCCAGACCCCCATCAAACCAAAAACAAAGAATCATTCTTGTTGGTTGGTGAATTAAATGGATGTACATTCATGGCATATGGAGACACTAAACAATCTTTTCATGATCAGAATGCTTCCAAGGTGCTTGCAGTCAATGATCAATTCGGAACAACATTCTCAGCCTTTAATGTGCAATCCAAAGGGGTCCCTTGGTTGGTTGGTCTTCAGTATTTTCAGTCATTGGCATATGTTCTAAAGATGTTGATTCTACTTCTACCCTGTGGGTTCTTCCAAGTCTACATACAAGCTCTTTGTCTACAATGTTGTCACCAGTGTGGAATATCTTACTTGATGTCACTTGATGCTTCATGTTTTTCCGTCGTCTGGAAGACGACTTTTTCTTTTAGAGGGGATGATGTAGTAGTGTATAATGACGATCATTATATTTGATAATACGGGTTATTAGACTATGTATTAAATGCTTGTCGACTCTCGAGTGGTTGTAATAGTCAGTTAGTTAGAGTTGGATAGTTGACGGTTGTGTTCCTCTTGGCAATTGTCAGATCTTTTAAATAGTCATTGTATTGTCAAGGAAGGGAGTATGATGTAGTCGGATCAACTTTGATCCTTGGCTGACCATCTCTGGTCTACTTCTATAATACTCTCATGTGCTAATAAAGATATACTTTTACTCCTCTATCTAGTATGTGTTGGTAATTCTGTAAATTATTTCAAGTATTCATTTTATCAGATAGGCGAGTAAACAAAGGGTATCCATTTTGCCAAAGTCGCCCGAGGCACGATCCCAACCTCATCCTTTATATTGCATCTCCAAGGGATTTGAACCTTGGTGGATGGCAAAATCAAGTAGCATACCATCATCCTCACCAATTGTGCTCAACCAATTGAGCTACAACCCTTTCTTATATATATATGCCAAGGCCTGAAAGGTATCCATTTTGCCAAAGTCATCCAAGGCACAATCCCAACCTCATCCTATATGTTGCATCTCCAGGGGATTTGAACCTTGGTGGATGGCAAAATCAACTAGGATACCATCATCCTCACTAATTGTGGTCATCCAATTGAACTATATATATATATATATATATATATATATGTATATTGCAAATTATGGGCATTTTTTATCTTTTTAATAATATACAAATATATGCAAATTATGGGTATTTTATATCTTTTTAATAATATATATAGTACAGCCAAACACAGCCGTACTGAACATGGGGAAAAAAAAATTGTACCAGAGAAGCCAAACCTGAACTGGCAACATATCTTAAAATACCTCCAAATCAATCGTTGTTGAGTCAGCTAAGATATTCAAATTTCAAGATGGGGCTCTTTCGGGCACAAGGCATTAATTTTCTGGTTCCCAACTCTTCAACTTAGCACACAACCACAATGATGCACCACCTGTTGCACTAAGCTTTGCAGGTTGCAGTTACTAACACTACATGTTGTTGGCTAACTTGCCTATGCAAGATTACACTTCATATAAGGGTATAATCGCACATTAGGTCACAAACACTAAGACTGACCTTGCTGGGGGTTTGCCCTTTAGGGGCTTAGCCCTCATTTGCGTTTGTTTTTTGTCTAGGTCTTCCTTTTTTTGCCCTAGTCCTTTGATATTGTACCTGCTGCCCGTTCATCTATTTTTGGTCATTTGTGGACATTAACATATTTTCTTTCTTTGACATAGTAATGAAAGGTGAAATGAAATTGGACAAGAAAAAAATCTTCTAAGCAAAAATATAAATACTAGTATGTCTGTAGTTTTAACACAAATTTCTCCTCACCCATACATACCTCAAACCAAGTAGAATTTCCGTGGTGTTTAGAAGGCCTTAAAACTTGTGAAAATTGCAGCGAAGATGTAGTTGCCATCATATTAATTTGATGGAACCATTAGTCTGGAATAGCTGTGATGTTTATAAACCATAGAAGCTCAGTTCTTTAAAAGTAACCGGAAAAGAATTCAAGAAGAACCAAGTAATGAAAGAAGATACCTTTAAATGCTTAGACTTCACCACAATTCTTTTGAGCAATGTCACCAGTACTGAGACCCTAATCACACCAGAAATTTGAATTTCAATCACCACCATAAGATTTAAACTACTGAATATCTATATTTGCAAACCATTTAACCTCCTCAAAAGAAAAGAATCAAAATTTTGAGTATGCCTCAAGGAACATGAATAGAGACTTGTTTCACAACACTAAAGAATCTCAAAGCAATTGAAATAAGCGGAAATTCTAACAATATCACTAATGTTTCAAAAAAATTTCAGGGTTTTAATTACCATCAATTATGTATTAAATTTCCCTACAATTTCAAACTAAATCATTCCCTGCACTAGTATGAGTTGAACAAGATGAAAAAATGCAGAACCTTCTCCCTGCAGGAACATTAAAGCCCAAAATACAGAAGGATAAAACTCTGATTAAAGGAAAATAAAATTTTGGAAGTCTGTGAAAAAATGAAGAAGCTCCACTACATCCAGTTGCTGCCTTTACATAACAGCCATTTTCTAAAAGAATAAATATATCAATTCTTAAGTGGTTCTTATATCTCAGTTCACCACTTACATGATGCCCACCATGCACACTGTAGTACATACATCTGCACTGTACATCAGATGACAAGCACAATAATAAGATAATAACTCTAAGAGTAATGACCTAGATTACAGAGCTCATCAGGTTCCAGGTTGAGACCTATCCAATTCTATACATATTGTAAGCCAATGGCCATAAAGAGATACACATGCATGATTTGTAATTGAATAAGATAAATCCTCGTTGGCAGTGCTCATAGCATCCAAGCCATGAGCCATTAAAATATTCTGATAATAAAGGGCAATCAAGCAGTTGCTGTCCTATTTAATCATTTATGTATTATATCAATGTGAATGCTTATGAGTGTTGTATACCTGTTGCTTCAGCCAGCAGATCATGACCAAACCCATCCCAGATAAGACAAAAATTGAAACCAATCACCCAAATTGGAAATTAGAGCAACTGATATACCAGTTGTTGACTTTAGTTTCTGATTTTAAGGTTTCTGTGTTGGGATTTCAGGATGTCTTGATTTAAAAAGTGTGTTGGATGGCTACTGAACAGTCATCTAGACTTGGAGTTAAGAATTGCAGAGTGAAGCCAAATGTGTTATAGCAGAGATCAAAATAATCAATATGCAAAACAAGGAAGGTAGCTTGACGGTTGTTTTTCATGGCTTTGTGAGCTTGTAACCTTACTTTATTGTTAATAGTGGATTAAAGGCACAGTCCGACCTTGTGGAGTTTCCCCCACTGGATTTTTCCAGGGTAAATCTTGTGTTTTTACTAATGCGTGTCGGCACATGTTTCCTTGTCATGTTTCATGTTCCAATTTCATTCCTTATTACAATATGGACAGCTCTAAGAATAAATGTACCTGGACATGGTATCCGTTGATAACTGGACTGATTATGGATAAAAATATACAAATATCTAAAAAGTTTGAAGCAGGTATCAAACAAGATGAGATCCAGTGCCAAACCTGAGCTAATTTAGTGGAATAGAAAACCCTTAGACCTTGGCTCTAATCCTACGAATGCCAAAACAGTTTCTATATACAAGCCTAACATTAGTAGAATAGGTATCCCTAAGACCTTGGCTCTAAGCAAAGATTGTCTTATGCAAGTATCACGTTAGGAGAATAGATATTCCTGAGACATTGGCTCTAAGCAAAGAATGCAAAAACATGAGTAGAATAGGTATCCATAAGACCTTGGCTCTAAGTGAAGAATGACAAAACGGTTTCCATTAGCAAGGCCCACACTAGTAGAATAAGCATCCCTGAGACCTTGGCTCTAAGCCCAAGGAAAGAAACAACGGTTTCCATCTGACTTCCATGAGCCGGAGTAATGCAAGAAAAGTTTCTAGGTATGCCTAAATTTGGTAGAGTATATTACCCTACTACCTTCGTTCTAAGTCAGAGAAAGATTTGAAAAAAAAAAACAGTTTCCGTTTGCGGTTCATACTAAGGATGCGTTTGAAGAATGCTCTTCCATCAAATTTAAAAGGGAAGACCTCAAATTCTACTGACCCTCTACATGCGTAATTAAATTGTTTAATTCATAGACTGGACGGCAAGAATTTGAAAGCAACGTGATTATTTGCCAAAATATATCCATTTCTAAAATTTTCGAGCCGATTTGGAACCATATTTGATAAAATTGGGATCAAGAGAGAGGGCTCAACAAACCTGATTTCCTTGTGGAGAAATCCGCGAAGGCTTTCGGGCCAAATTACGAGAAAATCTACGTCAAATCGTCCAGGTGGTGCCACTGCAGTAAAAATTTCCCGTTATTTGCAGTGCCTTTTTTAAGATGTCTGAACGGAGGTGGATTTCGGAGGTTGCGTCGGTATTTCTAGTGAATAAGCATCGCTTCTTTACTTATTCAAATCTACTTTTTATTTAAAGTAATTCGTTATGTTATTTAATGAAAAGGCCAACATGTCATGCCCCCACAAGGCAAAGGATAGAACATTTCTCCCCATCCCTATCCATCAAGTTAGATCCACCTGAAAAATGTGGGTTTTTGGAATTTGGCTTTATTATTGAATTGACTTTATAATTATAAAACATTTGTATTGAGTGAAGTAATTGGATCTTCTATATAATTGTATTAGTTTTCGACTTTGTTTTGGACTCACTTTGGTCAAGTTGTTCTTGATGTAATGAATAATGTATTTCAACATAAAAGTTGGCAAATAACATTAGCTCTTCCTAATTCCATTTGCACGCATTATCAAGAGTTGGTCCTAAACTTCAATTTATATGTTGAATCCACAAGCATCTAATTGACATTAGATAGTTTCGCAATGTGAAAATGACCCCAAAACATTCAAAATTGAAATTCAAATTTGGTTCCTCATCTACTCCCTCGAACTAGTTGTTATGAGTTAATTAGAGCACGAAAATTGCTAACTTGTGTGTTAAGATGATGTATTTAAGGACAAACCCTAATTCATTTCATACCATCAAGACATCCTACGACATTGGAGTATCATAAGCATCTACAACATCCTAGAATTATTGCATACTTGTTTGTTATCTTTAATCTTTTTCACCAAATTGTTAAATTAATGACAAGGATTTGACCAAAAAATAAGATTCCTTACTTAGCAAACTTCTAAATGGTGTCTATTGAAACTACCCATTCTAAATAGCAAAGGCCAAACATCAAAACAAGTAGGTTGTGTACATCAATTTTTGTGCAAATCATTTCTACATGTAGGGTTCAAATCTATGAGCATATTTCAAATATGTAGGTGCAAAACTGAACCAAAACATTGGATAAGAAATTCAATGACATGGGGATGTTCGTCTAATCATTACTAGAGTATCAATAAATTGGTGAATCAACTTGCAACATATGTCACAAGGAATTTCATCAAGTTTAAAGCTAAGTATCCTTGTTTTTAATTATTTACTTGAGAGCATTTATTTCAGTAGCATTACTAGTCCTAACTTATTGACTCTAGGGTTATTTGCTTGCTTGCGTTGAGATTTCACTTTTCCCTAAATTTACTTATATAAGTGTGATTTGTTTCCATACATAAACTAGTGAACTTGTCTAATCCTACACCCCCTTAGGTCTTGGCCCTAGGGTTTTGTTTTTGGTTTCTAATTTATTTTTCAGATCTAGACTTTCTAATTTTTGAAATTTATATCAGTCTCATTTCCCTTGTTTCATCCTTTTAGGGATTGTGTATTGAATTTATGCCAAAGTATCACCATCATCTTACCCACCCCTTGAGAAGAAGTTCTCATCTTAATCCAATAATAGCTCAAAATCCAACGAATCATGAGATCTTTACTTGTATAATGGATAACAATCAAAATGAGGAGGAGGATTTTGATCATAAGGCACACTTGGACCAAATAGATAAGCATGATTTTTCTTTCATTACACAACTACTTTCTCATGAGATTGCTAGTTTAGCTAATGTTGCTTCTCCTACACAGTTGGTTGAAGCACTTCACAAATTATTGATTGATAAGCCCTTTTGTTTAGATGTTATTTGACACATTCGTGTTAGGGATTAACTCTTCAATTTATTTGCATAGTGTATCTTCCCCCTCCACCCAACCTTCTTCCTCTATTGTCACTCCTACATTTGAGGTTTTTCATGGCATTCCTTCTAGTGTGATTTACTCTACATATATAGCTCTTCATATATTGTCATGTTTACCCTATATCCTGTTAGTGTCCCACCTACTTCCCATATTTCCCCTTCTAGTGTCATTCCTTCATCGTATTCTACTAGTTCCATCCATTCCTCTTATCCTATAGTGTCATACCTTCACATTATACTACTAGAACCATACCTTCTAGTGTCGCACCTCCCTCTTATCCTTTTAGCATTCCCACCTCTTTTGTACACTCTTGCTAGCATATCTACCTCTTGTACCTTATTGTCTTTTTAGTCCACCTATTATTTCTCACATTCCCACCACCAGTATCCCCACTACCACACTTGATGCATTGTTGGAAAAGCTTGATAGAGTATATCATAATTGTTGGGAATTAAGGTGTCTCAACCTTGGTAATTCCTTGTATTATTTTCATTATATGTATTTATTTATTGCCTATGTTGTAAATTAATTTGTAAATTCATATTGACATCTTGTGGGATGTGGCACGGTGATGTGTCATCCTACATGGAAGATGACAACTTGTAATTTTGTCCTCACATGAGGAGATAGGTGGCCCACTTTGTGGTAGGAGTATTTTGCCATGTGTCAACATCTTGGATGTTGTGTAAGGGAATATTGACTAAAACAGTCATGACAGATTCCTATGACAAAGTTATGACATGTAAGAGTCAGAATAAGAGATTCTATGACACGTGAAGACATGTGTCGAAGAACATCTTTGAAAAAGGCATCTTTGGGCACCCTAATGTGGACTATGACATGTTGTATGAGAATATGTTATTTATAGCCTGTGTATGGCATATTCTCTTACAGCTATAAGTTATGATAGCTATGACAGATTCTATGACGGTTGTAAGAATCGTAAGAGCATCTATCATAGCCCATTTTGGAAATAGGCGACCTCTTTGGCATGGGGTGTGTGGACAAGTGTCAGAAGCATCTTACAATGTTGACCAAGTGTCCATAGGTGTGGTTTTGGGCCATGAGGCCAAGTTGGACGCTCATTCCAAGATAGAGGCAATTTTGCCTTGTATATTCTATATAAACAGGTGCTTTGAGGAGTTGCATTATGTGATTGATAGTTACTGTTATGCTGTCAGAATACCTCCAGATACAAGTGTCGAAGACTCCTAAGAGCTTGCATTGCAAGTGTATTGTAAACAACATTTAGATTTGTTCATACATTGTGCAGGTTTTGGAGTGTGGGGTTTTTCTCCTGAAAGGGTTTTCCCCACATTAAATCTTGTCTCTCTCTTCTTCTGTGTCATTCTATGTGTATGTTGTTTGCTGCAATATCTCTGTTATTGGGTTGATAACATTGTAATTGTAAGGATTTGAAAGAATTTGCACTCTATTTCCCTCATTAGATTAGCATAGGAAGTGTGTTCTGCGTACCTTGCTTCCTTTCAGTTGGTATCAGAGCTAGATCACCTTTGGTCCTAGTTGTTGGGTAGGGGTTTTTTGAGCTAATCTTAGTTTGAGTGGGAGTCCTGTGTAAAGTATTCTGTAATCTTGTTGCAGGAAAAGAGATGGTAGGCACATCTGAAAGAATCAAAGTGGAGAAGTTTAATGGCACAGATTTTGAGTTGTGGAAACTTAAGATGGAAGACCTACTTTCTGATCGTGACCTATGGGAAACTGTATCCGGTGTGAAACCAACTGTAATGTCACAAGCAGATTGGGATCTCAAAGATTAGAAGGCTAAAGGTCTCATAAGACTTAGTCTAGTTGATTTTGTCCTATTAAATGTCCATGAGGAGAAGAGCACAAAAGACCTTTGGAAGAAGTTGGGTGATGTTTATCAGGCTAAATCCCTGGTGAACAAACTTTTTATGAGAAAGAAGTTGTATTCTCTGAGGATGGAGGATGGAGGATCAGTTGCAGATCACTTGAATGCTTTCAACATGCTAGTTGCACAATTGACATCCATTGGTGTGAAGATGGAGGAGAAGGATCGTTAAATGGCCTTCCTTTGTTCTTTGCTAGACCTGTGGGATCATCTTGTTATGGCTATTGGGAGCACCACATCCACATTCAAAATGGATGAAGTGGTATCTTCGTTGTTATGTGAAGAGATGCGGAGAAAGTCTTCTAAGGTCGCCAAAGAGGCTCTTGCGGTTCATGGAAGACCCAAGGAGAAAGGGAAAAATAAGGACAAGAAAGCTGAGAAGGGAAGATCCAAATCCCGTGGGAGATCCAAATCTCATGGAAAGTCCAAGGCTCTCTATTGGAACTGTGGCAAAACTGAGCATTTCTGAAAGGAATGCAAAGAGGAGAAGAAAAAGAAGAAGAAAGCTCTTAATTCAAATCCTGACAAGTCACAAGATGATGGTGATGCCTTCATCGCAGCCCTGGCCACCCATGCATCTAATGATGTGTAGTTGATTGATTTGGTGCATCATTCCACATGACCTCCCATCGAGACTAGTTTACAAAGTATGAAGAGTTCGGTGGTGGAAGAGTGTACCTGGGTGACGATTCTCATCTGAAGATTGTTGGTTGTGGAAGAGTCTCAATCTGATTCCCTAATGGACAAGTGAAGGGGATCACTGGGGTTATGCACATCCCAGGCCTAGCACGGAACCTGCTTTCTATAAGTATGTTGAATGATGCAGGTGTGCAGGTTGTCTTTTCAAAGGATGGATGCAAGATGACTAGAGGATCTATGGTGCTTGCTAAGGGTACTCGGAGAGGTACTCTGTTTCAACTAGAGGCATGCACTTCACAATGCAATAGTTCTTCTGACTCAAAGAAAAGAGCTACAGTCACTTCATCCCCACCATCTGAATGAGTAGTGAAGAAATTTGTTGTAACAAGTTCTGATGGTAGTGCACATGCTATGGAAGCTAAGCTTCCTGCTGAAAAGACCATGTTATGGCATTTGAGATATGGCCACATTGGTGAGAAGGGTTTATGTACCCTAAAAAATAAAAACAAGGTTGAGGGGTTAAATGATTGTAATCTCGAGTTTGACTTTTGTGAACATTGCATTTATGGAAAGAAAAACCGTGTTTAGTTTTACTCTAGTTCTCACAAGTCTTATGGTGTATTGGATCTTATTCATTCTGATGTGTTTTGTCCTGTTAATGTTCCTTCGATTTCCAAATCTGTATATTTCGTATCTTTCATAGATGATTACAATAGAAGGACATGGGTTTATTTTCTCAAAAGCAAATCTGAAGTCTTTAGTTAGTTCAAAGAGTTTAAAGCTTTTATTGAGAATCAGACTAGTAAAAAGATTAAGTGTTTGAGAACTGATAACGGTGGTGAGTTTTGTTCAGCAGAGTTCAAGAAGTTATGTAAAGAGAAAGGGATTGAAAGACATAAGACAACTCCTTATACCCCATAGCAAAATGGAGTTGCAGAGAGGATGAATAGGACCCTGATGGAGAAGGCTAGGAGTATGCTTAGTGGAGCAAGCGTCGAACAAAAGTTTTGGGTTGAAGCTGTAGCCACTGCTTTCTATCTGATAAACAGATCTCCTACATTAGCTCTTGTTGGTAAAACACCTATGGAGGTGTGGTCTGGTAAGAAGCCTTCAGTTAGACATTATCGTGTTTTTGGTTGTGAGGCATATGCACATGTGCCTAGGGAGAAAAGGTCTAAATTGGAGAATAAGGTTGTTAAATGTATTTTCATTGGCTATGGTGTTGGTGTGAAAGGATACAAGCTTTGGGATCCTATGGCTAAAAAGGTGTTGTATAGAAGAAGTGTTATCTTCAGAGGGCTAACACCATCTTTCATTGTTCTATAGCCAGAACAAACAGAAAAGAAAGAAGATGTGGTTCAGTTTCCTTCTACCCCTGAGAAGACTAAACAAATAGACCCTATGAGACCTGATGATGAGGAGAGCTCTAGAAGCTCTGAAAGCTCAGAGGAAGAAGCAAAACCTCAACCTCAATCATTGAGGAGGTCTACACGAACAAGAAAGCAACCTAATAGGTCTGGTTATTCATTGCTTGATTCTAGTTGTGCTTTTCTTTACTTGCTAACATTGATGAACCTAGAATTGTGTCAGAGGCTATGGGTACGAAAGATGCAGGTTCCTAGAAGGAGGCCATGGAAGATGAGATGGCGTCTTTGGAAGAGAATAAAACATGGGACTTGGTGCCTTTGCCTGAAGGACAGAAACCTATTGGATGCAAATGGGTGTTCAAGAAAAAATTTGGTATAGATGGTAGTGTTGAAAAGTACAAGGCTAGATTGGTTGCGAAGGGGTACTCATAAGTGGAGGGAATTGATTATGGTGAAATTTTCTCTCCCATTGCAAAGCTGACATCCATTCGATTTTTGTTATCTCTTGCAGCTTCTTATGACTTAGAGGTAGAACAGATGGATGTGAAGACAACATTCCTTCATGGTGATTTGGAGGAAGAGATTTACATGTCACATCCAGAGCATTACATAGTGGAAGGTAAATAAAATTTGGTTTGCAAGTTGAAAAAGTCTTTGTATGATTTGAAGCAATCTCTTAGGATGTGGTACTTGAAGTTTGATGCCTTTGTGTTGTCAATTGGATTTGTGAGATCGAAATCAGATCACCGTGTATATTATAATTTTGATGGTGATCGTATTCTCACTGTTGCATTGTATGTTGATGATATGTTGCTCATTGGGAAGGGGAAGAATGTGATTTCTAATTTTAAGTCTCAGTTGGTAGCACAGTTTGAAATGAAAGATTTAGGGGCAGTCAGGTACATTCTAGGAATGGAAATCAGAAGAGATAGAACTAACAGAAAACTTTGGTTAAGCCAGAGTAAGTATGTGAAGATCGTGTTGGATAGGTTCAGCATGGCAGATTGTAGACCATTGTGTGTTCCTGTTTCTTTGGGGACAAAGTTGTTTGTTAATGATTGTCCAAAATCTCCTAGTGAGGTGGAGGACATGAGCAGAGTACCTTATCCTAGTGTTGTTGGCAGTTTGATGTATGTTATGGTCTGCACAAGACTAGACATTGCCCAAGCAGTGGGAATCCTTAGTCAATTTATGGCTAATCCTGGACGGGTACATTAGGATGAAGTTAAGCGAGTGTTCAAGTATTTGAGGGGTACTTCTGAATATTCCATATGCTATCATGGTAATATTACAGGACCTCTGCATTCAATTTGTATTCATAGATTTGTGGATTCTGATTGGGCAGGTGACATTGACAGTAGGAGATCCACCAGTGCCTATGTGTTCACTATGTTTGGTGGTGCTATTACTTGGATGAGTAAATGACAACCTGTGGTTGCTTTGTCCACGACAGAAGTTGAGTACATGGTAGCAACTCATGCTTGTAAGGAAGCCATTTGGCTTAAGAGATTGTGTTTAGACATTGGTGTCGATGTAGGACATATTACGATTTGCTATGACAGTTAGAGTGTGATTTGCCTTGTGAAGAATCCAACTTTCCATGCCAAAACAAAGCATATTGATGTACAGTTTCACTTCATGCGAGACATGGTAGAGGATGGGAAGGTAAATTTGTAGAAGGTAGATACTTTGAAGAATGTTGCAGATGCATTGATGAAGCCAATGGGCACAAAGAAGTTCAAATGGTGTTCGGAGTCTATGGGCCTCTCAGCCTATAGCAGTTAAATCCTGTTGATTCTATTGACTCTTACAAGGTGTTTGACAAGTGGGAGAATGTTGGGAATTAAGGTGTCTCAACCTTGGTAATTCCTTGTATTATTTTCATTGTATGTATTTATTTATTGCCTATGTTGTAAATTAATTTGTAAATTCATATTGTCATCTTGTGGGATGTGGCACGGTGATGTGTCATCCTACATGGAAGATGACAACTTGTAATTTTGTCCTCACATGAGGAGATAGGCGTCCCACTTTATGGTAGGAGTATTTTGCCATGTGTCAGCATCTTGGATGTTGTGTAAGGGAATATTGATTGAAATGGTCATGATAGATTCCTATGATGAAGTTATGACATGTAAGAATCAGAAATAGGAGATTCTATGACAGGTGAAGACATGTGTCAAAGAGTATCTTTGGGCACCCCAAGGTGGACTATGACATGTTGTAAGAGAATATTATATTTATAGCCTGTGTATAATAGATTCTCTTACAGTTGTAAGTTATGACAGCTACATATGACAGATTCTATGATGGTTGTAAGAATCGTAAGAGCATTTGTCATAGCCCATTTTGGAAATAGGTGACCTCTTTGGGATGGGGTGTGTGGACAAGTGTCAGAAGCATCTTACAATGTTGACCAAGTGTCCATAGGCGTGGGTTTTGAGCCATAAGGCCAAGTTGGATGCCCATTCCAAGATAGAGGCAATTTTGCCTTGTATATTCTATATAAATAGGTGCTTTGAGGAGGAGTTGCATTATGTGATTGGCAGGTACTGTTATGCTGTCGAAATACCTCCAAATACGAGTGTTGAAGACTCCTGAGAGCTTGCATTGCAAGTGTATTGTAAACAACATTTAGATTTGTTAATACATTGTGCAGGTTTTGGAGTGTGGGGTTTTTCTCCCGAGAGGGTTTTCCCCACGTTAAATCTTGTCTCTCTTCTTCTGTGTCATTCTATGTGTATGTTGTTTGCTGCAATATCTCTATTATTGGGTTGATAACACTGTAATTGTAAGGATTTGAAAGAATTTGCACTCTATTTCCCTCATTAAATTATCGTAGGAAGTGTGTTCCGCGTACCTTGCTTCCTTTTAGTACTTTTGATATCATGTTTAGTAGTAGGATATCAATTATTATGTTCCAACACAACATGCTCCTCTTGTGTTCGATAGAGAGATGTATCCATTACTTGTTGGTTTGAAATGTACAATGAAAAAGGTGACATGAGTACACTTTTTCAATCTTTCCAAGCAACATGTTTAGACTGTGTATGAAGATAAATTATTGGAAAAAGTTGTTTCCATACACATTGAGAGATTGTGTTATATAATAGTTATATTCTTTACCTTATGGGTCCATTCGTTATTTTTTTGATTTGGCCAAGGATTCCCTCAATCATTTCCCTATGAATGTGGGCTTAAAGACCATAATTTTTAAATTTGTTTGAGAGTGTGCAAGGGTCTAATTAGAGGATTAATAATTGTGTTATTAGATTAGTCCTCATGTGCTAAGTCAAGGCATTACCTTCTTGATGATGAGTTACAAAATATTTTGTTCAAGGATTATTATCACAGATTAAGTCCAGTGTATATTTGAAAATTTATTCCTCCTTTGTTGATTTATGTGCTCATGTGAAAAAAATGGGACTATTATTATTCTCACATGTCTTATATGTCTTCTTATCATTTAGAGTTTCAAAAGCAATGTAATTTTCAAAAAGCTAGTGATAAGAAAAAGAGAATAATCCTAGCACACACCATGTGCCTAATGATTTTAATTTCATTATTTTTAAGCATCAAAATCTTAAAAAGCTTGCAAAATTGAGTGAGCCCTTAGACAATGTGCTTTAAAGTTGGCTTCATACTAATATGGTTATTCTCCATCCTTTTCATCCATTGGACCATCCAGAGGACCACGTAAAGGATAGATTGAGGATGTATTTTGTAATTATCACAAACTTAATGGGCATCATTTATATATATGTATGGCATTGAAATGTAAGATACAACATTTGATTGATGTTAATGCGATACACATAGAAGGTGTTAATAATAGAGGCAATCCTTCCATGGTTTCTCCTAATAAAAAATTATAAATTTATACAAATCATTTTCCATCAAATAGTCAACTTAACAACGCGGACATTCACCAAGTACATGAGCATATAGATAGTAGTATGCCACATCAACACATGGATAGAGATGACATGGGTGAGCATCACATTGATCTTTATTCACATTCATGTATGGATTCTTGTATGGGACTACTTCATGGTAGAGATACTTCTTCTTATGGTACTCCAATGATTTTACTTTATGGTTCTAGGAGATCCCTCGTAATAACTATTAAGGTTTGTTATACGTGCAAAGTACTGTATGTGGTGGTCACTCATGTGCTGGTATTCTCATTGATCATGCTAATTAGTTTAACACGTGTAACAAATAATTCATGTATACTCACCACATTCATCAAAGTACCTATGCACATTCAAGAGGTTATTTGAAGATAACTAACTTGGCATACTTGTTGATACTTTGGAGTGTATTATTTTACTATTACAAGTGAGTCTAAAGAAGGTGTATATTTTATGTCATATTATTCCTACTTCAAATAGATTTTTTAATTTCATTTGGTAGGCCTTGGCTTGAACAATTAAGAGTAATTCCTTCCATGGTGCATCAATGTGTCAAATATGTTCATGAGGGTAGAGTGGTCAAGGTTAAAAGAGATCCATCTATGGTCCAATATTAAAATTGAAAGGAAGAAAAGATGCAAAATATGCTTCCTACACTAATCTATGAGAAGGGGTATGTGCAAAAACAATTAGATCATGCAACTACAGAGAAAATAACACAGACAATTATACCATAAGATACTGATTTGCATAAGGAAAACCTTTTTAGGAGAAAAAACCCACACTCTAAAGCAACTCAATGTATTATTCAATAATCAACATGACTAAAATACACTTACAGAGTCTAAGCCTTGACAAGAGTACTGCCAACATGTAGATCTAAAGCAATTCCACAACATAATGGCACCTACATAACTTTCAATAAAACTTCCATATCTAGCATCCAATAAATGGTTAAATATCGAGCCACAAACCAAGCATGGTTTTCCAAAAGCATGTACCAAAACTATAACCCAAATTAGTGCCATATTGGCCCAAATTCCAATGCCCAAGTTGGTCGTGGTCTCCAAGCTAAAAATAGAATATGGTCTTACAACTGTCATAATCTATCATAAAATCTACATGTAACTCCTTAATTTGTGCACTCCATTTTGGCATATTTAAACCCATTCAAATATGCCTTATGACACATCATAACATGCATCATAAGCTAGTCAACTTGGTCAAATCAACAATGTAACTCCCTCTTACAACTCTTATGTAACATAGATGTTCTTTCACCACTATCATGACAAGATATTCTCTTACACACATTATACCTATTGGGGATTTGTACCCCAGTTGCAAATGACCAATACACTGGGATATAGAAACTTAAGATAATGTGACCCAAAAATAGTATAGTATTTTCCAAACATATCTAACAACATTGAGAAAAGTAAGTGGAACAATATGCTTACACAAGATTTCACGAGGCACTGAGATTTACATGGGAAACCCTTACAAAAGAAACCCACCACCAAATGACAACCACCATTATATTATTTAGAATTTAACGATTAATACAAGTCTTTTATAGAGTCTTGATCTATAATATACTCTTTGACAATTGGTCTAATGTATCACACCAATGATGTTCTATTCAATACGCTAACCTTGACCAACCAACCTTGGAAACTTCACACAAGTTGATACAAATAGACATAAAAATAGAATCCCAACCATCTAACTGTCCAATCAACATATGGAATACCAATAGTCACACAACTATATTGTGACCATATTATGATGTCAACTTACCATACATATCACTAATAGTGATGTCTCCATGTGGATATCATTGTGTATACGTAGTTGTTGTCACACACTATGAATCAATAGTTGCTTACTTAATACTATCAATGAGTTCATGTTTTATGAATAGCCACCACTATCAGCTCCAAGATTGTAATTAGCATGTACAAACATTTCATCACTGTTAGTTTCTTGCAATACCTTTTGTCATCTTCCAAAACATTACCAATGCTCTTATATAGTGCCACATGAACTCTAGCTCTATCGCAAGTGCACCTAAATCACCATTCTTGCTTCTAGAAACACTGTATTCTATATGTAGTTATGAGTTCTTCTCCAAATGACTTGTGGTTGCTACCACAACATCACCACATATAAACCAACATGCATGTTGTACCACAACATTTGGAACTCGCTAAATTTTACCACATTGCATTCCATAGATAAACTCTTGCTTTAGAAACTCTCTATAGGTGAATATCACCCAAGTCTAAGCAATACCGAGGTGTACACATGGCATAATGACCAAGTCATAAGTGAGATACCCTTTTTCACGAGGGCTTGTAAATAATAAATAAATATAATATTAAATAGTTAATTTTAAACAATGGAATTGCAAGGTGTATGACACATCTATCCCAAACAAAGTTGGGTCATTTTACATTAGATACATATATGAGAAGCCCCAATGGACCACCATATGAGTGCCAAAAAAATTGCTTTATGAATTTTATCATTTTCATTTATATGAGAAAAAAGAGAAAAATGAATAATTTAAATTACAAGGCAACATGCAAAGGAACAAACAAAGAATTTGTCACAACCCTTAAATTTCTAGGATCATTAATAACTCAATTTCTCTAATATTTTCTTCTTTTTTGGTTTGAGATAATTAACTTTGTAACATTCATTAGTTAGACTAAGGTTCACAATGTGATCTCAAGGCTAATCTTTCAAACCCAACTCAAACATTAGTCATAAAGTTTTAGTAGTATCCTTGCTATGGTCCATTAATCTCATCCTTACTCTTAACATAATTTATCTTAAAGTTTTATAATAAGACATTTTTTTAATCTCATACACAAGACAAGGTCGATCGTTGGAATAAAACTTTTGACCATGATTGTTTATTTTATGTGTCCTAAGAGATCTTAGATTCCAGCATTTGAGACAATTGTTTATGTATTGAATATGTTCAAACAATATATATGCCTTCTCATAAAATTGGTTTGCAACCATACATATGTCAACATATAATATAGGTGTTGATAAGAATACAATATATTTTCAATGTTACACATATAATGATTTCATAAAAGAAAGGTGATCATCATGATAACAATATAATTAACATTTGTATGTAATGCCAATGTCTAAGAACTTAATCATATCAAGAGTAGATGCATGCAATCACAAGAACATGTTAGCTAATTCCATCAACACAAAGTATATGTTATACAAAATAAAGCATATAAATGTAATCATAATATGAACTAAAATAATGGAAATCTACTGCATGTACTAATTACCATGTTTACCATATGTTAATAAGAGGAGAATACATCATGGGAGGACTTTTCCATCAACCACAAAGCCTACACGGCTCTCGCATGCATCACCAATACCAAGTAAGATCCTACCCTTCATGGATGGGTCATATAAGAGAACCATAAGGTAGAACCAAGGTAATAGGTCTGATAGACTTGCCACAAAAGACATCATGTTGTAAACAATACATTGTCCAAGGATTTCAATTCTACTCATGTACCGCATGTCTCCACAAGGTGAATTTTGCCCTGAAATAGGAGCACTTCCTAAGGTATAAAAACCATATCAAAAGTACAACACATATAGTGTCTAGTATGAGATAGACACATTTAATGTCTTGTATAGGATAGACACATTTGGTGTCCAATCTAAGATAGACACATGCAATATCTAGAGATGTGACTAGTCCATGTAAACATTTAAACTAGAATTAAGTACTCTATACACAACACATCTACCAATCACATGTTTCCACCACCAATACAATATAGAAAATTTCTTACTCACTCCACAATATATCATTTCATCCACTATGCATGTATTTGTATAAGTAACCTTACAAATTTCAAGCATTTCACATAATAATGGGTTTGTTATCCTTTCCATGATTCCACTCCAGACAATTCAAGAATGATGGCCACCCATTACGCATAAAGACAAATGTGATCCAAATGGCATCAATAGACTATTAGCATTATTATACTCAACTTACATAGAGCATAGAGTTCCATGTATCTTTAATAGAATACTTCTCAACACAAGACAAATTTAAAAATATACCTGTAAAAGCTCATTATAGTGTCACACTCTATCGTATCAACTAAAAGGAAGCTAAGATAATGGAAATTCTTCCTACACTAATCTATGAGATAAGTGTATAGAAAATATGGTCAAACATTTTTAGGATTGAAAAGAGACACAAAAAACTCGCAAACCAATTTGTTCCCAATAACACCAATGGTTACAATACAACTCTAGGCTCAAGCCTTCACAGGAGATAATATCAACAACAAATCTAAATATTTTTTGGCAACACAATAGTACCTTCAAATACATTATGAAACCTCCATCTCGAGCATTGAATAAAAAGAGAAGAAAAATAGGAAAGCACCAAATGGTAATCGAGAAACCACGAGTTAAAACAACTAAGAGGTATGGCACCCAAATCCCAAGTTAAAATTCAATGCTCCATTCAAAGATGGGTTTCCATATATATTTTTAGCATATTCTCTTACACAATCTATCATAATTGTCATAAGGTGTCATAACCACCTCCCCAGCTTGGGTGCTCCATTTTGGATCTATTATCTTCATTTGAAGATGCTTTATGACACATCATTCTTACACATTAAAAGTTGGTTTACAAGTCAAGTCAATAATGTAAACTCCCTCTTACATGCACGCACATCACAAATTCTCCTACAATTCTTACACATTTAAGTACATTTTCATGGATGCTCTTACATATCTTTCATTACAAGAGATTCTCTTACACACATCACATCAATACATACACATGACATACTGGCCAAGTCATAGTGGGATGCCCTTTTCCATGTAGGCTCGTAGATAAATAAATAAACAATAAACAAACCATTAGAATTACAAGGTGTATGACACCCATATCACAACATTCTCCTACTTGATGTATACGTTGCAAGATCAAAAAGGAACACAAGACTATCAACTATCTATTAGGGAGGCAAGAGTCCCATGGACTCATTACACCACCTAAACTTCTCCATGCTCATGAGCTTTGTCAATACATCTATAACACTATCCAAAGTGCCATCCTTTTCAATCATCACCCTCCCATTTTACTGTTGTCACGAAGGAATGCACCCTTGTTAAGCACTAAACCTAACTATCTCGTGACACATTAGATCACTTTCAGATTGTGGGTTCTCTATAGTGAAAGTGAACCTCTGGAAGAGCTGGCACCCTTTAAAAGCTTCTTGGATCTGATATTTTTCAAGGAAAAGAGATAGAAAGGTAACAAATGAAATTGAAATGATCCTAAGAGGTGATGCACCAATGATTATATTCTAACTTGCAATCTAATTCACAATTATTTCTCAATAGATCTATTCACACAACTTAGTTTGGGCAACTTTAACACAAATATTTCATAGAAAGGATTGAAAATTCTATCTTCTTTGAAGGAAAATTGGTATTTTCACAACTTAGAAAGATAAGAAAATCACTTGCACAACATACAACATGTGATAATTAATTACTTTTTTGCATACATGCCTTAATGAATGTGACAAAAATTTAAAGGTTCAATGTTTAAAACACTTTAAACTTTCATCAGAATCACTCAAAAGAGAACAAGACACCTGAATTTGAGAAGGAAAACACCTGATTTTATTGAAAAATGGTAGGAATACCTCTGCAATAACTATGAAATATGCTAAAAAATGAAGCTGCTACTGTATAAAATCCATAAAAATGTTGAATTAGAATACTAAAAATATGTCTCTACAATGTGCAAAGGCAAGAAAAAGCAAGAATTGAGAAAAAAGCACAATCTTTTTCTCCTACAATACAAAGATATCTCCTAAAAAGGCAAAGGGAAGTCATCTTCTGTCTAACTGGACTCCAACTGATGCATGAATAGGTTGGAAAAGATCCTCAACCTTAGAAATAGTCAACTCTCAGTTGTTGGGCGAGCAAGAGGAAAATGCCTAAATTAGAGGGCCCATAGTTGCTCCAAATTGAGCTATTTTAGCTCAAAACTCCTCCTCTCAAGGTGTTTGACCAAAAAAATCAAAAAATAGCCTTTTTGACCAAAAGTCAAAAATAGAAGAAAAATAACCTCCTGCATGAGTCTCCAACTTATGTTTGTCTCCTCTTCACTCTTTTGCATGATTCGAGGACAAAAATACATTATTTTAACAAATATTAAGGACAATCCATGTGTATGTTTTACCTTAATAAGTGTTTTGTAGCTTTCTTCTTTGGTTTTATGAAACAAATATTAAGGTAATTTATAAAATATTACCCTTAAGAAGTGTTAAGATACATTATTTTTGGATTGAACTCATGCAAAAGAAAAATGGGTGAAGATGATTACATTTTGACTTACCTTCCTCTTCAACCCTTGTCAAAAAAACACAAGGCTTATAACAATGCCTCTTTTGCCTTTGACTTATGACAAAGATTCAATCATGCTCCATGATGCAAGAATAACCTAAGTCAAAAGTAAAACCTAAAAAGGCCATCATGGCTTCTCTTTGATTAAACCTTAATCATATTCTTCTCTTTGTTTGGCTTAAGGTTTAAAAAAAAACTTCAAAAGTCTAAAGAAAAACTCAAAAACTCCTTATAGCTCCCTACCCTCATGAGTTCATTATGCATCATTAGGCGTTCATACTTGGAAATTATTGACCACGACCCTTATTTGATTTATTCAAATGATTTTCTTTTAAAATTAAAAAATGACTTCAAGCCGTAGAGCTAGGGTATCAAACAAAACACTCAAACCCTAAACACTTGTTTCATTCTTATCATCCATCATTTGGCTTTTTGTTGGAGAGTGCCGCCATGAGGGTTTGAAGAGTTGCTTGAAGGTTTTTTCTTGCTTCTAGGAGTCTTCTTGATGTTCCATCTGGTTATAAGCAATATCTTCATTTTGTTATGGCATCCTTCTTTCTTTGTTTAGCATGCACAATATGAGGAAGACTATCTCCTTTTATTGCCTCTGTGACTCCTTCCTTCCTTGCACTATGAGTGACTGGTAAAAGAGTTTTCCCTTTACTATTTCTTCAATGGTAAATTTCTTCCTTTTGCATACTACTGTGCCCTTTACACTTGAACAAACCAATGAAGAATCTAAAGAATCTATCTTTTGGTTGCTTTTGGTGAGTGAGACTCATACTTGTTGCTACTCTGTGTATGAACAATGAAAATCTTGCTTCATTCTACATCATTTTTGTTAGGGTTTCATTGTGGAGACTATGAAGAAACTCAAGTTTTATGCTGCTCTCTTGTATCTAAAAATAAAAATGATAAAATAGTAATGGAAATCTACTCCTCTGTTTGATTGACTTGAAGAAAGATGTCAGGAATCTCCTTTCTCCTTTTCTGTGGTTCCCACCTTTGTATAACATAAAACTATGAAAGATTTCATTTCTATAACAGAAAACTATGAAAGCTTTCATTCTCTGCTTTCTGCATCTATATTTTGGGGGAAAAAATAATGTAAGAAAAGGCTACTCTAATAGATCCCTACTAGGGTTTATCTGGAAACTGAGAAAAATCAGCTGCTTCTGTACTTCTCTTGTGAAGAGGGACTGCAATCTATCTGCATTTCTTGTAAAAATAATATGATCTTTGGTGAACAAAAAATGACAATCCTTTTCCTATCCTGATATGAATGTATTGCTCCATACACTGCTATTGCAGTATTTTCCTTTTATCTGGCCCAATGGACTCGTCTACTTTCTTCTAGTGTAGCCACATAATTCCTTGTAGTTCTCCTTTGCTTTGCATAATTTTCACAGCCTTCATGGTCAATATCTAACAATGCCCTCTTTCTAGAATTATGGCCTTCGGATGCCTTATGTGCTCCACTACTAGAACTCTACTATTTCTCTTTCTGGAAACTCCCCTTCTAGTAAACCTCTTTTTGGCCACTATAGAGGTGTCCTTGGTAGTCTGATTGGGAGAAGTCTTAAAGTACATTATCAGCATTGCTTCAACAACCAACTGGGTATCAGAGCCAATATTGGATAGATCCAATGAATCCCTACAATTGAGACTTTTCATCACCTATTGGCCACAAGTTTCTCCTGAATTCAAAGGAAGTTTCTCTATTATGAAATTTTTCTTATCATCAACATCAATCCTATTTTGCCATGGTTGTCTGTTAGATCTAAAAAATACTACGCAAATTCTATCAATAATGGCTCATGAGTCACAAAAGCTACTAGGTCGCTAGCATCTCTAGATCTTCTAATCATGATCTTTCTTTCATAGACATTGCTCCTTGCCCAATGTTTAGTGACTATAACACCCCAAAACCATTGATAGGCCTTTGAGATTTATAGACAAACTTTGTGCAGATCCAGACCTCTTTTTGATGACTATTATCACATGACTGCTCATTGTTTCAACAGAAAGGTGACTGTCCTCTTATGGTGGCTAAAGATTATTGTCCTCTAACTATTGTTTCACTTTCCTCACTATTTAGTGACTATATTCACTATCCATGCTTCATTTGTGTTGTCCCTTGTCTATTCTGATCTTTAAACCTTATATTTGATGTTCCTTTATATGACCTCTTGATTTTCAAAGGCTTTCTTCTCCACTGTCCTAATCACTGTTAATCTGATCCTATTTTTATCCTCTAAAATCCCTTGCAGACTTCTCATCAGTCCTTCAAACATATTGCTCATAAGCCTCTTCATTGTCAATGTTTACATGTCTTCTATACCCTACCTTTCCATGCAAGCTCTATCTCTTACCATGCACTATCTTTGAAGATACCCTTGCACACCAGATAACAGGCCCTAAATACTTTGAAGACAAGATATACATACATACATATATATATATATATATATATATATATATATATATATATATATATATATATATATATATATATATATATATATATCCTCATATGCATGCTTAGTTTGTTCGTATGACTGTCCTCTTGCTGATATGTAGTCATCCATATGATTGTTTGCTAGCTTTCCCCATGAATCCTAGATAGACTATTGTTCAAGCTCAGAGATGAGTGTCCATCATGACTTATTACACTGCTATTACAGTCATCCTAGTGACTGTTATTGTCACCTACTATAACATTCATTAAAAGACTGCTTTCTACCTTTGCATAACAGTCATTAAAAGACTATTTTTCTTCTTGGAAACCTTTCATACTATCCTCCATTGACTCTTTTGATCTATTAAGAGCTTCAAAGTCTTTTTTACTTCCTTTCTAACATCCCTTCATTTCAAAAGTCTCCTCAACATGCTTGAAGATACATGCTTTGACAAATATAAACAAGGCCATGTAAACCTTTGTCTAAGGATAAATATGCCTATACCATCTCAATTTGTGTCATGTCCTTTCATTCTATACCCTGGTGCTTGACAAAACTCTTTAGATTCTTGGCATTGCCTACCATGGATTTAGACACTCTAAGATAAACTTTGCCAAAGATGCTACCATTCTATTTGGTATCCCTTGCTTAGGGTATGCTACCTTATATTTTTTTACTATGAAACTGCACTGGTATGTGTTTGCTAATCACTGTCTTCTCTCCTTTTGATGGAGACTGTAAGAAGGGGAAACATAGAAATGGAGCTAAAATGATTACACAACCTGTATAGACCTTTCAACTTATTCCTAATACCTTAGAACTCTTGACCCCCTGTTTGTTGTCATCAATATACACAAATTGCAACCTTCTGACAATGATCATTCTCTCTTCAACATGTTTGATAGATGCACTGATGACACAAATGATCTTTTCATGTTTGGCATAGTTTATCAGGCATTCTTGTTACCTTTTAAGTCTCATGTAAATGTGGGTAGTGATCTTGAATTTGTATCACAAGATATGTTTCCTTTCTTGTTTTTGGCATATGTATCTGACTTATAGCCTTCTATTCTTCATGGACTGCTCCTAGGATGTTAGAGGTTGCTTCCTTATTACCAGGCATGACTGCGCCTTTAATGTTGTTACAGTCTTCTTATGCTTTCCATGATATTCCTTGATGCTTATGCTCTTATGGACAGTAATTGTCAATCATAAATGATTGTTCTATCACTTGATTAGTGTGATGTCTTTGTACATCTGTACCTGCACACTCAGCAAACTAGTTAGAGAAAACATGGAGGTTGATAGCCCCTCTTTTAATCATATGATCTGCATCTTCTTGCATCCTCTCATAGCTGTATATCTGATTCTGAGGACTATTTATCTCTTTTATCTTCCTGATTAGATGCTTAATGAAAGGTAGCAGGTACATCTTGATATTGTTTCATATAGTAGTGAAAAAGAATCATGAGCTCTAACATTCCTCCTCATTCTCTCTTACAGGTACCTGTGAAGACATCATTGTTGGATCTGAAGATGGTGCAAATGTCGATAGGATTCGTCATTCAGGCAATGATGGATCCCTTTTTCCCTTTTATATGTTTATTCTTTTATATCAGATATATATGTTTTCTTTCATTTGATCATTATACAGTCAATCCCATGGCTTGTGTGGGAATCTATGAGCACATTCTCTTTATGAATATAAACAATTATTTCATGCAATAATTTGTGTATTACTTCTCCTTTCGTAAATCAATTGCATAAAGATAGATTGAAAATGATTGCATGGTACAATTGTTTACAATCACGAGTAGATGTTAGCAAACATTTGTGTACCTTTCTCACTTGATAATTGGATCAACTATAATGAATGGACAATAAAAACAATCTGCAACTCATAGGTTATTCTTCCCTCCTCCTGCCAGTTTGCCTGCCCTAGGATGCCCCCTGCTCCGATAGGATGCCTTCCCATTTTTATTTGGTTTTTGTAGCAACTCTTATTGAGTTGCAACATGAATCTAGTAAAAGTGATAATAGGAAAGGCCTTCCACTTGAGTAGTAGGCCTTCCACAGTAGGCTGCAAGCTTTCTTCCTATCCACTCTTCCTCTTTGAACCTATCTCCTTCTACAAAGCAAAAAACATCAGTGTTGTCCCAGCCTGACCTGATTGAGCAGAAATGCATAATTAGGTAACATTTACACTATGTCACTAAAAAAATGATATTGTACATCAATGTGCTTCATCCATGCATAAAAAATTGGGTTATTTGCCAAGCTAATGGCACTCTGACTATCACATCTAATATGAATTACTCCATGACTCGATGTAACATTTGAACATAATCTCTAAAGTCAAATGGCTTCCTTATAGGCATGAGTAGCTTCCATTTACTTTGCCTCTTATGGACAAAGTGACAACAACCTATCGCTTGCTCATCCAACTCACTACAACACCAAATAGGTTAAAGACATGATCATTGGTAGATAATCTTGTTGTCAACATCTCTTGCTCAATTACTCCCCAAATGTCCACTAAATGTTGTAGGTCTCCTATGACATCATCTCCTCAATGATATAAAGAGTACTTGAAAGTACCCCAGAAATATCTAAAGACTCTATTCACTGCAACTTAATGATCTCATTCAAGATTAGCCATGAAATGGCTCAAGGCTTGGGCAATATGTGATCATGTGTGAATCATAGCATGTACAGAAGACCACTAATTACACTACTATAAGGAACATGGGACATATCATCCATCTCACTGAGTGTAGATGGACATTGCTCCATTGATAGCTTACCCCTCACTAAAATAAGAACACTCGCTAGTCTACAATCTATCTTGATAAAATTTTGTAGCACAAAGTTCATGCACTTACTCTAGCCCAACCAAATATTTTTGCTTCCTCTATCACTTATGACCTTCACACCTAAGATAAACTTAGCAACCCCAAGTCTTCCATATTAAATTATGCAGAAAGTTGAGATTTCAAGTCTCTAATTACATCCTTACTATTACCCAAAAATAACATATGATTGACATACAAAGCCATGACAGGGAAATGATCATCTTTTTTCCAGTAAACACAATGATCTAATTTGGACCTCATAAATCCTAGTCTCAACACAGAAGAATCAAAATTTTGATACCATGTTCTAGGTGACTATTTAAGACCATACATCTATTTTTTAATCTATAGATTAATGACTCCTTACCTTTTACAATGTGGTGCTATAGTTGTGTCGTATAAATTTCTTCCTCTCAATCACCATAGAGGAAATTTGTTTTCACATCCTTCTGCTCTATCTCAATATCAAAAGTTGTCACAACAAATACAAGAACCTAATAGATGTTGGCTTAGAAACTAGAAAATATCACCAAAGTCGATCCCCTCAATCTAGGAATATCCTTTCACGAACAATATTGCTTTGTATTTCTCAACACTATCATCTAAACAAAACTTCTTATTGAAGATCCATTTGCACCCAAGAAGATTCCTTCCTTCCACCAACTGAACCAAGTCCCAAGCTTCATTCTTTTTAATACAAACATCTTCTTATCCATGGTTGATTTCCAAGACTCATTATCATCCATCTCCATTGCCTATTTCATAGTTTGAGGTTTTTCAGTGGTAGTAATCAAAGAAAAAATTTATTTGTAATCAAATGGGCTATCTCTTTTTATTATCTTTTTGGTTGCCTTCTTTGCTAAGCTAACTTCCACAAAATTTGAGGTGGAGGTTCTTCCTCTTATAAACTATTTATGCTCTTCTCTTCATTAGGTCCAATATGAACCTCTAGTTTAGCTTTAGGTGCAACTATCTCGATCTTTCGTTGTAACTGCATTGCAAACTTCACTCTTCTATCTCATTGCTCAACTATAGGATAATGTTTGATCTCTCTATAGATCACATTTTTACTATATAGGACTTTCCGAGTCACAAAATCCCAAAGCTTATGTCCTTTCACACTGATACCATAGCCAATGAAGATACATTTCACAATCTTATAATCCAACCATGACCACTTCTCCCTAGGCACATGAGCCTTGCAGCAAAAAACTCAAGATGTTGAAGCGAGGGCTTTTGCCCATCCAAACCTCCATAGGGTTTTTCTCAACAAGTTTTGATGTAGGAGACATATTAACCATGTAGCATGCAATTTTAACTACTTTTTCCTTAAAAAATTGTTCCCATATAACCTCACCTAGCATACTCCTAGCCTTCTCCCTCATCATGTTCATCCTCTTTGCAAATCCATTCTATTGAGGGGTGTCTGAAATTGTCTTTTGTCTTTCAATATTATTCACTTTTCCAAAACTTGTCAAACTCTAGTAAAAATAATTCTCCAATATTATCTATTCTCACCACCTTAACCTTTTTACCAATCTAGTTCTCCATGAGAGTGTTAAACTCCTTGGATTGACTACAAAGCTTATATTTGCTCCTAAAAATATAAACCTGTCTTTCTAGAAAAATCATCAATAAAAGGCACACAATACAGGAATATTGATAAATAAGGAACATCTATAGGACCAAACACATTAGAATGAATAAGATCTAAAATTAAAGAATATCTATGAGAACTCAAATGAAACTGAACATGAATTTTCTTCCTATAAATACAGTGTACACAAAAATCAAATTCAAGAGAACAATCAACAAGCCACTTTATAAGTTTTTTATTTTTCAAGGTTCTTAGATCTTTCTCACCAATATGGCCCATACATTGGTGTCATAACATTGTCTTCTCAATGGGTAACTATCTCTAAGGTAAGAGCATTCTTGGGTATCCAAAATCAATGACCATTAGAAATGGACACAACATACCTCCTCTATACAGGTTTTGATGACAAAGGTATGGATTCTACAAATCTCTTTGCTACATATACAAAAGAATTGTTGCATTGTATGTAAGTGCTAGCATCAAGCTAGAAGAGAGTATCGACTTGAAACTCCTTCGCGAACACCAAAGCTCCTCAAACCATCTTACACCCTCCATTGTTGAGGACAACCTACACACTTGCATCATTCATTTGATTGATAGATAACAGGTTTGGTGCCAAACTAGGGATATGTAAAACTCTAAAAATGCCCCTAATCTTCCCATTAGAGAATTGTATCTTAACTCTCCCACAACCAACAATACAAAGATAATAATTACTATTGAGATATACATTCTAACCATACAAACTCCCATAGTTTGAAAACCACCTCGATAGGGAGTCACGTGAAAAGATGTTATAGAGTTGATTGTACATGCATGTATAAACAAGGTTGCAACAAAAGCATTGCCTACATCCTCCTAAAATAATTATCAAAATCATCATCAAATTCACCTTTGTTTTTCTTTTTTTGTCCTCCTTGCAGTTTCTTTTGAAATGACTTGTCTTTCTATAGTTCTAGCATTTCACCTTGGATTTACTAGGAAACTTAGATCTCTCACAAGTCTTAGATATGCCGTTTTCATTCTTCTTGCCTCTCTCCTTTAACTATCCACAGATAACCAATGCTTCCTTAGTGAATTTAGAATCCTTTTGCCTCATCTCTTTTGTGAGTAAAGAAACCACTACTTCATTAAGTATGGGCTTTGAAGTGGTACTTCTAATAGCCATTACCAAGTTGTCCCACAAGTCTAAAAAAGAAAATAATAGGGTCATGCATTGATCTCCATCTTCCATTTTCACACCAACTAACTATAACTAGCTTACAACCATGTTGAATGCATTAAGATGATCAACAACAAAATCACCTTCACCCATCCTCAAAGTATATAACTTCTTTCATAGAAAAAACTTGTTTACTAGGGATTTTGCATGCTACAAGTTCCCTAACTTTTTTCTAGAGAATTTCTCCCAAAACATCTAGGAGAACTAAATCAACCAAGTGAAGTCCAACAAGACTTCCTACCTTCCTATCTAACACAACCCAATCTTCTATTAACATAGACACATGTTTGTTTGCAGAGAATTTAGGCAACAAATCGCAATCTATTAGCAAGTCCTCCATTTTAACCTTCCAAAGCTCAAAATTTGTGCTATTAAATCTTTCTATCTCCAATCCAGGCATTCTCGCCATCTTCGCTTAAATAAATATCTCCTCGACACATGCTCTCACTCAAACAAAGATTATTTTCAAAAAAAAAAATCTTGCCATCGAGGATCCAAATGAAAGGAAGCCAATATAACAAAAACACTACATGAGAGAAGAAGTGTACGTAAAACACAATCAAATAATTGTATGAAAGAAAAGATACACATAAAAACTTTACACAATGATATACCCTAGGAAAACCCTTTTGAGAAAAAACCCAACCTCCAAAATCTTGAACTAATTATATTTTGAATAATACCAATAGTTATAATACAACTCCAAGCTCAAGCCTCCGTAGGAGATAATGCCAATAAAAAATTTGGAGAGTTTTCGATAGCATAACAATACCTATGAATACACTATGAAGCTTGCATCTAAAACATCAAATAAATAGGAGAAGAAAAAATAGGAAACCATCAAATAGTAAGTAGGAAACCATAAGCTAAAACCACCACGAGATATGGCACCCAAATCCCTCAAAATCTAATGCCCCATTTTGAGATGGGTCTCTAGGCTATTTTTAGCATATTCTCTTACATTTGTCATGACCTATAATATAGTGTCATAACCACCTCCCCAACTTGGACACTCCATTTTGGCTATGTTATCTCTTTTCAAATATGCTTTATGATGCATCCTTCTTACACACCATAAGTTTGTCAACAAGTCAAGAGAATAATGTAACCCCCCTCTTATATTCTCTTATGCATGTCATAGATTCTCTCGCACATTATATCAATACATACATGTGGCATAATGGTTATGTCGTAGTGGGACACTTTTTTCCATGAGTGCTCATAAATATATAATAAGTAAATAATAAACAAACCTTTAGGATCATAAGGTGTATGAGACACTTATCCCAATATCAACTATTTACTATTCTTACTTCAAAATAATTAATTTAATGGTAAGGAAATCTAGCACTAGTAACATTACGATAATTTATGAATTATGTATTGGGTATAGTATCTTGGCAAGAGAATTTTTCCCATGTTTCCATGAAAAAAGCAAAATATTAATATACTAAACCCTCCATAAGATAAAATCATGTTTCACATATGGAAGGTTTTACTAAATGCTTTGTTTCACAAGCATACAAGTGAAAGTATGCCTTATAACTGTCATGGTTTAGTCATGATTATAATTTGATCAAAGTTTGGTTTACAATCAATATACAATACTAATATGATCAAGATAAGATATGTTACTTCCTAGATATATGTATGTGTGTGTATGTATAGAGAGAATCCTTCATGGGATTGATATAAGGATTTCACTGGTACGATACAATGTATAAATGAGTACAAATAAGAAAGATCTATGGTATATTACAATGTACAACTTGTTGGAACCCATATTTTCTAGCACCTGGACTTGCAATTTCTACCCTAAATCCATCAAAAGTCCCTAATTGTGTTGCCTTGATTGTAATAAAATAGTGTTTCTAGTGCCTGATTGATTGTCAATTAGTTCCCATTGGAGCCTAAAATATCCAACATGCTTGTGCGTGGATGCAAAAATGAATAAGGCAGAGGAAAGATAGAAATTTTGACAAGGAAAACTAGATTTCGACAAGTTCTTGGTTGTCAGGAAGTCACCGACAAGTAGGAACAAAGGAAAAAGGGGAAGAGAAATAAGATTTTAGTGAGTTCCTAGTTGGCAGGAATTCATGGACAAGTAGAAACAAAGGCAAAAGAGAAAGAATGAGGATTTCAGTGAGTTCTTGGTTGGTAGAAAATCGTTGATAAAGTGGAATAGGGGAAATTTGAAGACAAGGAAGAAAAAGAGAGAGAAGAAGAAAGAAGAAAGAGTTAACAAATGATGAGTTTCTAGTTGGTAGGAAATTGTTGACAAATAGGAACAAAGTAGAAAAGGAAAAATAAATAGAGATTTCAACAATTTGCTTGGTTGTTGGAACCAAGGAATACCCCAACCAAGTTCTTGATGAGCCCAAAAGCTCCGACAAGGAAAAATGAAAGTTTTTAAAAATGTTTTAACATGTTTTTTTGCAGGTTCACTATTTAAATGCATCCCTACCTCCCAGAAAATGCTATTAATGCCTAGTATATGCATATCAGAGGTAGATGGAGATTGAATGCAACAATTACATGGTTGGTGGATGAGTAGGTAGGATTAATGGTAGTAGTTGGATGCCTTACCATTTCCCACCCAAAATCATTCACAAACAGAGTGAATATATAGGCGACATCAAGATGAAGAAAGTTGTGGGTTGGAGCCAGATAAAAGAGTAGAAGAAGGTGTAGCACTCACTACAAGCTTCAAATAACTTCAACATCAAGCTATCAAGGAGTAGATATCCAGATGCATATGGAGATTTGAGAGTTTGACTAGTTTCATCTAGTGAACTTCTCTAACATTTTATGTATTCATTTAGTGGAAGCTCTCAAGTATTGTCCAGGTTTCCTCTTGTTATGTTTAATAGCATGAATGTAACTATTGACTTGAGTAGTAAGACAAACTCTGAATACATTTCAACCATTGCAATGATTATTTCAGAGTTATGTGTGAATGAATGAAGTAAGGTGTTGGATAAATAAGTATATTCTCCATTTGTTGTTAGTTTTAAAGTGTAGCGCCCATATGTGTTTCTATATTTGTTCTCCTTTGATAGATTGATGACTTTGTAGCCTAGAATAGACACCGATCTAATGATGCTTAACCACCCACAATCTTATTAAACAAATAAAATCTTTCATGAATAGGAATGAACAACAATATCTGTGCATTGCTTGTTCTGGTTCAAACTAGGGAGAATTTATTGTAAACTCATTAAGCTTCATGTTTTTAGACCAAGTGTATGTTCTTGCACCTTCTATATTATAGAGATGCATTTATCAGCTTAGAAAGAGGTTTGAGAATGCAATGGGCTTGTTTTAATCTAGTGATAATATTGGGGATTAAAATTGCAATTTGGGTGCTGTTGCAGATTGTGAACTAGAGTATATATTGTGTTGATTTTAATCCTTATTGACATATACCTCTAAGAATACCCTCCTAAGTTTAGCTGAGCTTGAAGAGAAGAGGAGATTAACGACTCCTAACAATTGCCCCTTAATAATCCATAATTTGTTAATGACTCCCTTTCTAGCCTTCTTGATGACACCCTTGGCCTAGAAGACTGCATAACACTCTAGGGTTTTGGATTAGCTATTTTAGGAACCAATGTGCAATTGAGTAAAATAAGAAAGATAAGTGGTTTAATACATGTTATAGGTGAGTGTAGTAAGAATGATAGCATAAGACATTTCACCATGAAACCTCTATTCAAGAGTCTCACAATAGGTTAACTTAAGTCATTTACATGATTTCTCTAATGTAAGGTGAGCTATCCACTATTATGACCCTAATAGTCTATATTCCTAATTATAATAAGGATAAGCACTTGTGGCATGTTTAACCTTAATAGTTTCATTTATTAGTCTTAGTTTTTACTTAAGATGACTTAGTTAGGATGAAAGGGTATGCCCCTACATAGTTATGCATATAAATAAGGAAGAGAGACACTCTCCCAAACCAACCTATCTTTTAATAATGAATTCATACATTATTTTATAATTGTTGGAGGTCAGCCCCTTGAAGTGGTTTACTATTTTTGCATTTATTTCCAAGAAATATCATAACAAGTGGTACTAGAGCTACGATTTAGGCCGAGATTTTTGTTTCTACCATAACTTTCAAACTATTATGAATTTGGACCTATTTTTTTAGTTTTGAGGTATACAATAAATAAAGGTTTAGGTGAAAAATCAAAATTTGGCATACATTTTTCGTAAGTTATTATTATTTTTTACATTAATTGGCTCTATAGACCGTAAATTAAAAAAAAACAAATATTTTTACATTTTTGGAAAGCTTATGAAAAATTAGGCTGGGTCAATTCTTTGTAACTTATTATTAGAGACAAGATACATTCTATAATTTAGTGGTCAAAGTTGGGTCAAAATATTTAATTATACTACTTTATAGTTTGTAATTTTGAGAATTTAAAAAAAAATACACTTTGGAAAGATATTGGAAACCTAGAGTTTAAAATACATACACATGAAAAGCCATGCCTTCTTTAAAGTATTCAAATACTTTTCTACAAAAATCGAATCCAATGACCTTTATTCTCCACCACCTAAAATTAAGGGTAAAATTCCTTTGAGATGTGAAATATTGGTACATTTTATTAAGGATAATTTGTTTGACCCATTTGTATCATCTTTAAATGAAGGTTTAGATAGGTTTAAACAAGAACTATTATATGAATTGAAGCCACAACAAAATGACTTAGGTGGGTGTAACCCTAACAAACAAAATCAAGGGACAAAATAATCTTTTCAAGGTCCAAAATTAAACCTACTTAAAATAAATATCCCTAAGTTTGATGGTACTTGTTAAGGGGTGTTTTGACACACTCATCAACATGCAGGTAGAACACAAAATGCACCACCTCTCCTGAAAGGAAACCAACCTCAAGAGGTTGATAACCCCAAGGTCCCTTTGTGTCAGGTCTTGACAATGTTGGGTAGTTCAATGGCCTATGTAGTTGTACCTGTACAAGGGGCTGCTAGTAATCAAGTAAACATATGATTAATTGCATAAAGAAGTTAGTAAATAATAATACATAAACAAACTGCTTCGATCACCTATTTCTCAAAAATACACTTTCAGCTCTATAACAGTAACACGACAACTTGCAAATATTAGAAATCTAATATATAATAGCAAGTTGTTAGTATTAAGATCCTAATCTAACCATAACCTACTCATAAACTAACTAGATCTACAAAAAAAGAACAGAAGATGAGAGTTAAGAGAGTAAATAAACTAAAAATAAAGAGGGTCAACTTTACATTAATTTACACTCCTTATCTTGGAAGATTCAGTGAAATTGTCAACCTATAATGTTATAACCAATATTTCACACAATCATAAACATCATAGATACAAGACCCTAAGGAAATTTTGTAAAAATGATAAAACAATTACATAAGACTACCATATTGCATGTGCAAGTATTACATAATCTTTGAAAAATCCACAATAAAAATATGTAAACATTCAACACTTATTAAATTTCACCAAACAATCCAAGTTTCAAAATTACAAATGCATATGCATCACCACCCAAAGTGGAGAACTAACTTACCATTGGCATGTGACAACTTCCAACAAAAATCCACACTGTAAATTACCATTTGTCCTCATGCGCTCCAAAATTTCTCTCCTTGATTCCTCCTTAAAACCAAATGAAACCCCTCCTTTTAATAGTGGCAATCTTTCATTTCATTCCTTGATCAAGTGCGCTTAATTTCAAATTTAGGACCATCCTTATAGGGTAGGACTTAATTTACAAGTTATACATTTGTTAAATGGGTAAAATAGGTCCTATTTGAACATTTCCCACGTGTAATCAATATTATGTAGTTGCAGGTAATCAATTTCTTCATTTAAAGTTCATATCCAGCCTCTTAGTCTTCAAGATTCCTTCATTTTTAGTCCTCACTCTTGCATTTTAGATATGGAATAACAAATATAGGCTTCATGGAAGGCTGCAATAGTCATGTATTTGGCTGCAAATCATGAAAAGGATCATGTGCTCCATCTTCACTCAGCCACAGGACCTTGTTGCCTTCATTCTCTACAATAGAACATCAAAACCATTCATTAGAAATCAAAATGCTAAACAAGCTCATTAGGTCCACTAAAATTAGTGCATGTCATGATTTAGGACCTATCCTTTTAAAATAAATTGACTTGAAGTACTCAATAGGGAGAATAAACTAGCTTTAGAGACCATCCATAATTCATTAAAAATCATTGAAAAACCTAGAGGCCTGAAACCAATCTCAAGGTTGCTACTATGTAAAATTTTTGGTGTTAGGGATTGAGGAGGCATCATATCATATGCCAAAAAGTCATGCTAAATATATATTTTTTTGACTATCTGATCCCTACTAAAGAGTAAAAGTTAAAGAACTTTGAGGAACAAGAATGAGGACACTCTCAAACTTATACCAAAATGGCAGACCAATGCACATAAGTTTGATACACTGATTCTGCAAGACTCACTAAGGGTAGCACTGTCGAGGAATGGGGGTTGGGGACACCATAAAACTAATGCCAAAATATCAAGTAAAACCAAGGAAGTTTGATCTGTCAATCCTAAAAACTTAATGCGCTAACTTATCGGGGATTAGGAAAACTAGAAAAGTCATGCTCAAAAGTCAACCTTGGACAAAACACCCTGAGTTTGTTAAAAATAAAGAAGAAATATCATCATAGATCGGGAGTTGGGGTTATCGGTTCACTTATGCCTAAATGGTAGGAAAATATGGGAAGGCTCGATCGACTGATCCTGAAAGATTAAGCAAATGTAAGGTGTCAAGGATCAAGGAAAACCTCAAAATCATGTCCAAAAAGTGGCCTGAAGCAGAGAAGACTGATACCATGATCCTAAGGGATTAAAGGCACATAACATCAAGGATTGGGGTAATCGCACATCATATGTCCAAAAACCAATGAAAACAAGAGTAGGTTGAAGTCACGATCTTGATAGACTTGATAAGTATGTGGTGTTAGGGATTGAGGATGTTGTAAAACCAATGCCACAATATCAAACCAAACCACGAAAGTCTGACCCTCTGATCCTGAAAGACTCAAGAGTTTAAAACATTGAGAATCATGGATCAGGTAAGCCCTCAAACTCACACTCAAAAATGCAAAGGAAAATGAGAAATCCTGACACCACGATCCCAAAAGACTTAATGAGCATGTAATGTCGGGGATCGAGGAAAATTCACGTCATATGTCCAAAATGAATGAAAACAAGAGTAGGTTGAAATTGTGATCCTGACAAAATTAATAGGCATTCAACATTGGGGATCATAGACCAGGGACACTAAACAGGTCATGCTCAAAAGGTAGGCAGATATAGGAAGGCCTGATCAGTCAATCCCAAAAGACTAAGTAAATGTAAGGTGTCAGGGATTGGGGATTAGGGATGTTGTCTAACCCATGGAACTTTGGAGATTCCTTTACAATCATGCTGGGATGACCAACTCTAAAAATCCAACTAATGTGACACACAAACCCAACACTAGCCTGTAGGAGTCAGGACGTCGAGGATCTTTTACAATCACGCCAAGCTAACTAACCCCTACAAATTGACATGCACAAAGGTAAACAAGTAAAGGAAAACAAGGCAATGCTAAGGTTTTGGGGATGTTTCTACTGTCATGTTGGCATGACAAACTCCAAAATCCTGAGAAGGTAGTAAAATATCAAAACACTAAGGGTAAACACACAAACATATAAATCATGCCCAAAACCTATCAAGTGAATGGAAAAACATCAAACTAACCCCAAATAAAACATATCATAGCATAAGAATGCATCTAGAACATGTAAGTCAACTTGGACCTAGGAAGATCAAATCAACTCACCAACCCCAACCCATGACATCTAGATTGAAAGAGAGTGGAGACTCACTCAAAAGCTCAATCCAAAAAAAGAAGGGCAATCCCTTCTTTGCTAGGGGCAAAGTGGGGCGCGTGTGCAGAGCACAATAATACTAATGTAACTTCATGGATAAGTCTCATGGACCAATACTTTAAGCTTCATAATATTCTAGACAATGTAATGGTGGATGTAGCCTCATGACATTTAGAATCAAAACCTTATCAATGGCACCAATGAAGGATGAGCGACAAGAAAAAGGCAAATGCTTAGTTGGAAAGAGTCGAGTAGTGACTTAGCAACCCGCTATGAGCAACCATGGAATGGAATCTATGTAATCCAACTAAAACTTTTAAAACAAGTAAGGTTTGTAGCCAAATATAATGTGGAACATATGATATTAGCAATTAAAGCTCATGAGGTGACATCTTATCAAAGGCTACAATTGCACATCAACAAACTTAATGACCAAATTAAGCATGATATTCATTTTTTTGAACCTTTCATAGTTAAGAAATTTATGGAAAAAGCATTGTATATCAATGTGAAATGTAACTCCACCACTACAAGTTTCCACACAAGGTCAAACCATATGATTGAAAGATAAAATCGTGACCAATCCTATTGATAGAAATGAGGATAACTTCTTTAATCTAATAAAAAATAGTGAGCACTCTCCTCAATAAGAGAAAAATATAAGAGAAAAAGACCTGTGTTGGAATTGTGATAGCAAATGGTCTAGGGGTCATAAGTGTGCTAATAGTGATAAAATACCAATGTTTATTAAGAATGAGGTTGAAGAAGAGGGAGAAGTAGCTACAAAAGAACCAACTATAGAACTTGAGCATGAGAATTCCAAGGAAGAAGAAAGCACTACTATCTCCCTACATGCATTGAATGACACGAGTACACCACAAGCACTCAAAGTAATTGGTTATATCAAAAAGAAAAAGGTGGTAGTGTTGGTTGATGCAGGTAGTACACATAACTTTATTAATAGAAGATTAGCTAATGAGTTCAATTGTTTTGTGTATCCAATATCTAATTTCTAAGTCATGATAGTTGATGGGAAAAAAATTCTTGTGGTGGTAAATGCCATCATATAAAACTCTTAATGGTAAATTATCAAGTAGATTCATAAATGTTCTCTATCCTAATTGGGGGAGTAGATGAATTTTTGGGCATACAATGGATTAAATAATTAGGAACATTGACTTTCAATTTTCAAGACTTGTCCATGGCTTTTAGTACACATGGGAAAAAAGTACAAACTTATAGGGATGCAATCACCACCACCAAGTCAAATTATTAGCTCGTGTAGGATGGACAAATTACTTAAGAAAGCTTCTTATAGAATAGGGGCACAACTACATTTTGTAGAAGCACAAGTTGTGAAAAATTAAACCAAAGATTCAAAAGATTATTCAATACCATCAATATGCATTTCAAGAACCCAAGGGTCTAGAACCCACAGTCAAAGACCATGATCACGCCATTAAATTAATACCAAGAAGTATTGTTCATCCCAAAAGAAGTGCATATTCATCCCCAATGATTATGGTTAACAAGAAAGATGAGTCATGGAGAATGTGCCCACATTACAGGGAGCTCAACAAGCTCACTCTAAAATATAAGTTTCATATTCCTATTATTGATGAATTGGTAGATGGATTGACTAACGTAGTTTTCTTTACTAAGTTAGATTACATAATTTAGATTATAATAAAATTCAACCAAAGGAAGAGGATATAAATAAGATTACTTTTAGAACACAATCAACTTTTCAAAGCGTCATAAGTTCAGTATTCCAACCATTTTTTCAAAAGTTTGTGTTGGTATTCTTTAATGACATCTTCATCTATAGTAAAATATGGAATGATGGACAATTCATAGAAAAGATTCTAGAGTTGCTAAGCATTGAGAGCAACACTTTTTGAAGGGGATGGCAATGTTATGGTCCTAATAGTCTACATTCCTAATTATAATAAAGATAAGCACTTGTGGCATGCTTAACCTTAATAGTTTTATTTACCAGTCTTAGTTATTCCTTGATATGACCTAGTTAGGATGAAGTGGAGTGTCCCTACACAGTCATGTATATAAGGAATAGATAGACTCTCCCAAACCAACATATCTTTTAATACTGAATTCATATATTGCTATTTTTTAATTTTTGGATTTATTACCAAGAAATATCATAACATCTACATAATGTATGCATCATGACTCACACACTTTCAATGTTACTATCCTAAGTATTTGACATGCCTAGATATATAGGAGGACTTAAGATGTAGACTAGAATAAGAAAACACAATGTATGTTTTTGCCAAACTCAAATTCCTACATGGCTTGATTGCCCATGACAAGCTTAATATATTTACTTATGCTTAACCATATATTCAATTGTTAAAGTCCCAAACTTTTTCCCTCGGTTCTAGGGTTTAAAATTATAAAGATTCACCATTTAAATTAACATCCATGGCTAATAAAATCATAGGTGACATAGCAACTAAAAGAGAGAGACCAACCAAAATTCATTTAAGCATTACCCTATAGGCATCACAAAGATAATAATATTTATTAGTGTAAACATAAATATACTTTCAATTTGAAAAGGTCTATAATTCTTACCTAAACAATAAGCCAACAACCCTTGCTCCATGGTGATAATATCCACATTGTTGTAAGAACCTTGCAAGCCCCCACTCTTTCTATGCTAATCTTAGCACACTCCAAACACCTTGATTTTGAATTAAATTATTCCTAAAACATACTTCCCTCACATCAACATCCAACAAGCCAATAAATTTCCCCCATTGCTTAAGACTTTAGGAAGTCCAATAAATTAATATTCTCAAGCTATGCTCCCAAATCAATACAATAGAGTATTATGGTGACCAAAGGAGCTTGAATGGGAGTGGCATGGTTGCCACCACCCCATACCAACTCTGGTGTGGTGGTCATGCTTTCTAGTTCTTTCTGTCATTCTTTTCCTCAACCCTAGATTTTAGGGATTATCATTTTAAAACTAACCTTAATCATGAATTAAATATTTTCCCACTATAGAAAACTTATCTATTGAGAGTTTAGGAGCCCAAATGCTTTTAGCTGGGTAAAATATATATTTCAATATATTAATTAGGATATTATATCTATTCATTATGTGTGTGTATATTAGATAAAAGAAGAGTTTGTAGATTTTGGCTTTGACCATTGGTGACCTTGTCTACAATGGCCACACAATATAGAGGCATTTGATACATCATACAAACATTTATTGTATATTAACACATATGGGAGATCAACAAATAACATCTTAACACTTGTTATCATGTAAAGTTAACACAACAAAATCTCTAATAATTAAACTCAAATTAATGATGACAATGACTAAGACCTTTTAAATGGAGAAGAGTTGGTATTATTGACATGAAGGTACATCGATGAACTCAAATGTAACATCAAGTATTTGAGACATTTTTGACTATCTATGCCCAAAACTAATGTGAATAACACATCACCATGCAACCCATGCTGCTAGACAAATAGGATAACTAAAAGACAAATAACCAAAAGAAGCAACAAGGATTAAGAAGGCTGACTAAATGAAGTAACAACTGCTAAGACAACTAACGACATTGGTTTAACTCTTTTATGCACCATGTGTTGCTTTAGTACGATGACACCCTCCCCCGTGATATTCTTCCTCTAGCCAAGGACAATTAACTTGCATTCAAACTCAAACACATAAACATGATTAGTGCATCATATCATGTCATTTAAACATTTACGATTAAACAAATAAATGAATATTGATTACGAACTTAAATCACATTGATCAACATATAAATCATCTCATACTAGTCAAGATACTCATCATATAATATTTCCAATTAACAACTTAAGGGATAAATTCATGCAAAAATTCATCTAAAATTGCTCATTATGCTAACATAAGCAAAATACATAAATCCCCCAAAAAAATTAAACAACAAAACTATATCCAAAATGTCTTAACTATGTAATAACTAAACAATTAATTAATAATGGTACTACATCATTATTCCTTGCCTCCATTTCCTAGACATCATAAGAAATTAACAAGTTAAAGATTAAAGCACCTCAAGTTGTACATCATTCAACTGAACTAATAATCAAGGTTTTGATATTTGTGAGCATATTTATGCTTCAAGTGATCCATATCTTCCACGTGTGCATATAAAAGAGGAAAATAAATAGAGAATTGCAACTAACAAAATGACTTCATCTTCTATGGAGGTTTCTTCTATATGAGTACCAAAGCAATATTTAAATGTTAAGCAATCTCAAAGTGCACATTTTTAGCCACCTCCAAAGAAACAAGAGAAATGGGTTAAGAAGGAAAAATCAATAATGTCACCTCTTTCAAGTATTTTCACAAGGATACTACTCCGTATGACAATGACAACCATTTACTTGAGGATGTGGAGATTGGACATGATTAGGATAAGGATGATTTATTGAAGAAAGATTCTTCCCACATAATTGGTTTAGATTTTGAACATTTATGCTTCACCTATATTTCTATTTACCTATAGTAGTCTTCCCTTCTATATTTCTTTGTTTTAATGTTCTTAGCTAGCATGTGAATGATGTAATGACATTTTTAGTGGTGCATGTTAATGCAAGTGACTTTAAACATGTGTTGTGTGGTTCATTGCTGCCTCTTGTGTTGTTTGTCTTTTATTTCGTGTTGTTGTTATGGAGTAGAATGTGTACACTAGCATTTTACACCTATTTTAGCACCCAGGTGGACCTAAAACAATTTATTCTTGATTCTGATGCACAAAACCTAGAAAATAACTATAAGGCAAGGCTATAAACACTTAAAGTGACATATCTCGAAAGTTGTGGGGCTAAAGGACCAGGGTGCCCAAGCACCCTGGGCCCTCCTTTAGCCCAAACTTGACTTGATAGTATGTCAGCTTTAAGCATCTCAAATGGTTTCTCATGTTAGCCTCATTTGGTTTAATTCCCCCAAAAATCAATGACAATGCATATATAAGCAAGTTAAGCTATTCATTTGAACATCTAAGCAATCTAGGCAATCTTGCACTCTCGTTTCTTCTCTCTCATGCTCTTTATTCTTCTCTAAAGCTCTCTATGGTGGATTATTGTTGTGGTACTAACTTCTTGCAGGTCTTGTGAAGATCTTTCTACGTCTTTGGGCTACACAAACTTTTTGAATCAAGTTGTGATGGCGCAATCAAGCATGTTAGGGTTTCCATGCTCATGGTGACTTATTTCATTCATGCTTTGTTCTAGCATTCCATTCTACTTCAAATTCACCTTTGCCCTCCTAGGGCGCACACTCTTTGAGATCTCATCATTTCTATTGTGGAGGTGGAAATTCCATTCATAGAGCTTAACTTGGGAAAGCTCCTAAATAGCACTCAACTATTTTCCTTCTTTTGTGTGTGCAGGTTGCATCCGAAAGAATCTACATAAAACAAGTTACAAGAAGCAGGAGCACAGAAGGGTGAAGACACAAGAAACTTCAATTTTGCCAAATCCTAATCAGGGTCTAGGGCACCCAAGCACCTTGGTCCTTTGGGCTCCCAAATCCGGATCTAGGTTCTAATCTGCCTTTTGATCCTCGTTGTGGTGTTAGATTTTTTATATCTATTTTCGACAATCTGTTATGAGTAAATATTTGTCAACTAGGGTTTGATATTTTGCCCTAGTTTGCTTGGTTAGATTTGGTTGAAACTCCTCTATACAAAAAAGGGACAAAACCCCTATAGTTTGTCTCTCCTTCTTGGCTAGACGCCAAGTTTGGTTTGTGTTCCAATGTTAATAGAAGAGGGTTTGACCTAGTTAACCCTGTTAGGCTAAGTCTCTATTTTCTATTCAATAGTTGTTTCCCATGGGTTTGGGACAATGCCAAGCATGGAGTGATTGGAAACCATTTTCATCATGTTGATAAGAAACATAGCTTGTTTGCTTTATGTTTTTTTATTATTCCATGCATGTTGTGAATCTCCTTCCTTACATCTTCCCTTATATTATATTTCCTTCACTCTATCCTTTTTGACTATGCCATGTATGTTGTGTAAGTGCATGATAATGGATTCACTTTTTTGTCAAAAAGTAGAACCTTTTTTTCTTGATAATTAGAGTTTGTCATAGTTGGGTTAAAAATTTGAAGCACTTACACATAATATTAAGATGGTGTAAAATATGAAATGTAAAATTTTATTTCTAATTTTCAAATATGTAATTTATTCTAATACTTAGATGATAAAAGTTGGTTTTGTATAGGATGCACATAAGTGACCTTTTAAAAAAAGTATGTTGAAGACCAAAACATGCACGTGTACAACTAACAAAAAAATAGTAATGAAAGTATTTTTCAAAATCCTTTTGTGGAAGGATGCATATGATGCTGAAGTTTGGTCATGATATTTTTTTGTGATTTTTTAGTAAATATTTTTTCAATTCATTTTTCCCTGGGATTAAGGTGTTTTTTAAAACCCCTCATGTATGACTAACATAATCTGACCTAAAATAATTATAACATGAATTTTTTTCATTGTGTGGAGAATGATGTCTAGATTGGACAAACATTTTTTTTTTAATTTTTAAAATCAAAAGTTATTAAAAAATAGTAATATATGTCATTTCAAGTTTATCAGACTTTTTGTTTAAAATTAATTATTAAATAGAAAATTCATTCAACACTATAAAAATTACATATTTAAAAACTAGATATTGTCATCTGTAATGGGTTTTAATCTCGTCCAAATTTTTTGAAAACAAAGTCACCAACCATATTACCAAAATCAATTTTTACTTTTGCTGCTATCATGACATTATACTTGTTGGTCTGAGGCTTAGGGTTGGGTTTCCAAGTCTATTCCAAGCCTAAAACCAAAGCAAAAGTGTGGGTGTAAAATTTTAAATTTCAAGCAATGTGTACCCTCTATGGAAGGGGTACACATTCTAAAAAGAAATAGGTAATCATTTAGAAATAAGTACTCATTATAATTTAGCAAATATGTACATGTTTAGAAATGGGTACCCAATTCAATTATTTTTGTTGTCAACCCTTTTTAGTAAAGAGTAGTATGACAACATTTCTTTTTAATTTAGTATAGATCGACAGTGACTGTAGAAGTTATTTTTTATGTGGGTGCCTCTTACAATCTCTTAACATCATTATTCAACCACATCCTATTCAATTTTAAAAGAAATTCAATCATATGCAACATTTTTAACTAAAATCAAGCACATGAACTATTTTTAGAGGAATCGAGCAGAGGAACTATTTTTTAAAGGAACCAATTATATAGTTTGAACAAAGGATCTACATCTAATTGTACTTCAAAGAGATAAAGGAGTAATCCATCTATAAATCAAAGATCATTTGTTGATTTTATTAAGATAATTTGGTAATTATGGGATCACATAAATGCCAATAAAAAAAGGAAGTTCATGACACCTGAAGAAATGAAAGCACATAGAGAGAATGAGACAAAACAACAAAGAGATAAGAGAGAGATGATTCAACAAATAAAAAAGGTTGAAGCATCTAATTTGGTGATTATGGAAGAGGAGAACATTGAAGAGACCAACATGGATGAGGTGAATGTAGAAGATGCAAATGTGGAAGAGAAAAATATGGAAATGGTGATTATGGAAACAATTCCAGACAAGTCTTCAATTGCACTCAATGATGATCATATTAGTATTTTAAAGGAAGCTGGATATAACAATGTTGATATAAATTCTGTTAATAAAAACAACACAAAAAAATGATATTGAAATCCCTTGTATGAGTGAAAATGAAAAAATATATTTTTTAAATTGAAAGAAATGTATTGGATAATATTTCTGGCAAGATATCTTGGAGAGCAATTCGAAACTATGCAAACAAATTATATCAACTATTTTTTATAAAAAAAGTCTAGCATTTCAGTGTCAACTAGTAATGTAATTAATTAGAATGTCAAAAATGCAAAAAGTAATGAAAAATTAGGCATATTTGTAAAAATCCAAAAGAATGATGAATCAATGAAATATTTTGTCTCTAGTTTTGTTAATGCTATTGATTTTATTAGAAAAAAGACTCGGTCTAAAATAAGAATGTTGCATGGCGGGCAATAACAACTACTTCAGTTAATAAATCAATTTTAAGCAAAAGAATGACAAGTAAGACAAGTGAACTTTTAGATGTAAATGCTAAAACTTTGAGAAGAGCAGTAAAGAGAAGAGTAAGTATTGAAGATGATCCAATTAACCAATGTTGAGCTTTTAATGGTAGACTCCCAAGGTTTTATATGAAATTAAATAATGAAACTAGGTCTTTAATTAAAAAATGTTGGCATGATAATATAACGGTATTGTCTAATACTAGAAATGTTTCAAAATTAAAAGTGGGGTTAAAAAATCGTGATCCTCATCCAAAACATCTATTATACATGACTTTAGTTAATAAATCAATTTTAAGCAAAAGAATGACGAGTAAGACAAGTGAACTTTTAGATGTAAATGCTAAAGTTTGAGAAGAGTAGTAAAGAGAAGAGTAAGTATTGAAGATGATCCAATTAACCAATGTTGAGCTTTTAATGGTAGACTCCTAAGGTTTGATATGAAATTAAATAATGAAATTAGGTCTTTAATTAAAAAATGTTGGCATGATAATACAATGGTATTGTCTAATACTAGAGATGTTTTGAAATTAAAAGTGGGGTCAAAAAATCATGATTCTCATCCAAAACATCTATTATACGTGACTCAAATAGAATTATACTAAATTTTTCTAGATGATTCGATTATAAAAAATTTTAACATAATTCAAAGATTGTTTGAGAAATGTAAAGGTATGTGCATGGAAATGGGGGACCAAAAGGAGGTCAAAAGTTATCACTTTTTTTTTCTAAAATAAGTAAAAATTGATCATGGATGAGAAATTGAAGATATCCATGGTCAAAATTTGAAGATGTGACAAGAACAAGATTTGTAATGCTCAAAACCTAGTTTCTAAGCTACTGATCTTTTCTTTAAATGGTGGAAATTAAGAGGCTCAAATAGGGGGAGGACACAAAGTGTTTTTGATTTTGTCAAAAAATATAATATAGCATCTGGTATGCTCCCCCTAAAATTTTGATTTTTTAAAAACATTTCACGAATCACTTTAGTGAAAAATAAGCTAACATCATATAGTTTATGCTTAATTTTTTGTTAATTTTAATGAATATATGACTTTTTTTGGAATTTTTAATGTGGACACATCCTAAAAAATAGAAATTTGAGGATGGTCCCCCCTAATTTTTTGAAAACTAATCCAAAATCATTTATTTTAATGTGTAGAATAGAGTCTAGAAGGTAAAAGTGTAATTTATTTCAAATTTGAACGAATGAAAAAAAATGACACCAAAAAATATTATACACAGGTTTTTCGAAAAAAAAAAGAAGACACTACTAAAACTAATTATAGATCAAGATCTTGGATTTTGGGGAATTTTTGATGGTGACAGCGTGCGTGGGAGAGCAGGCTAGGGCACACGAGCCCTAGCTTGCAGGATCGAGTTTTCTTTGTTCGCATGGGATTTGCATGTCAGCAAGGGGTCAAGGGGATCGGTCTACTTCACCGTTTCTTCTTTTCCTGGTTTTAACTAGCTGTGAGGCATCCTTTGGTGTGGGTGGTGGTGTGCAAGGATTAAGGGTTTCCAACTCTGGGTTTTCTTCTATTGTGTGCCCTCTGGTTCTTGTTTGCTGCATGTTTGGGGGGGGGGGGTTTCTTCCTTCGAGGTGTTGTCTCTGGTGGGGGTACGCCTATTTGGAGCCATTGCTTTGGATTCGGCACGGTGTGGGGGGGCATTTTGGGCCCTCCTCATTTGGTATAAATGGCTTTGAATGTGCCTTTGGATATGGCGGGGCATGCTTCTTCTATGGCTAGGGAGGATGCTAGAATACCCATTCAGTCTTCTTCTAGATTGGATGTGGTATAAATTGGTTCCCTTAAATTGCCAAAGGTGAAAAGATGCTTGGAGAGGGCCTAGGAGCGGCCGGTTTTAGTAATACAATTGGAGCCGATAGCCGAGGATATTAATTACTACTACAATCATGTTTTGATTTGTAAGTTCATGGGGATGAGGGTTTCTCCCCCATTTCTTATACATGGATTCGCAAGACATGGAACCCAGAAGGAGATTTTGATATTTTGATGGCTGCAAATAATTTCTTTATGGTGGATTTTTCGTGTGTCTCGGATTGGAATAGGGCCTTCGAAGGGTGTCCATATTTTTATAATCAGGTGGGTCTCTTCATCAAACCATGGCATGTTGGCTTTAACTTAGTGGAGGAGTTACCTTCTAGAATCCCAGTTTGGGTTCGTATTACTCAGTTGCCGCTTGAATGCTGGAGAAATCATATATTGTAGTCGATTTCGTTGTTGCTGGGAAAACCTATTGGTCCTTCTCAGCAAACTTTGAATAAGAGAATTTTTTCTTATGCTAGGGTTTGTGTTGAAATTGATTTGAGCCAGCCACTTCCTGATTCTATTGATATGACTGTTGGGTCTTGCTCCTGGACTCAACTGTTAGATTACGAGACATTACCTTTCAGGTGTCGACTATGTCATGAATATGGTCATCTTCAGCGGAGGTATCCCCGAGCTTCTAGTGCAACTGGTTCAAGTAATGCTCCTACTCAGCCTGATTTGAAAGCAGATAAGGGTAAAGCCTCCATGTAGGGAGGTGGGGTTGATAAAGAAGGTTTTATTCCGGTTAAGTCTCGTAATCATGGTCAAGGCCTGAAGAGATCCCTCAAGGATAGGCAGGAGGAGGAAACCTTCAATCGATTTGAGACATTAGAGGATTTGGTCGAAGAGGAAGGTTTTTAGGTAGACTTGCAGGCAACAGAAGGATCTTTTACTGAGGTTGTTCCTAGGGATCAGCCTAATGTGATTCCTAGTTCAGATCAGCTTGGTGAGCAAGGTACTCAGATGGACACTGAATTGGCTCCTCTAGCTCCTATTCAGGGAGCATTGGATTTGGTACTAGAAGCTTCTAGTGGCTCTCCTAGTGTTGGTGGTGTTCTATCTAAAGTGCGGGGTACTCCAGACTCAGGAAAAAGTAAAGCTCCTTCCCTAGCCTTGGGTTTGCATCCAAAAACCCTCAAAAAAGGGGCTCCTGAGAAACCTCTTAAGGTTGGTAGAAAAAAGGACCTAGAAAAGGTAAAGCTAGTTGGTGAGACATTGGTTGAGTCAGGTTTGGTGAGGACTATCAATGCTCACTTCTCCCAACCCTAACGATGATTGTGCTCTCTTGGAATGTGAGGGGTATGAATAGCATCCCTAGACAAAAGGTTATTCAAGATTTGGTTCATATTCATTCACCTGATGTGGTTTTCCTTCAGGAAACTAAGTTATCAATTGATAGTATGATGAATGTGGCTTCAAAGATTTGGAGTCTCGGTCAGTGTCAATGTGTTGGTGCACTTGGTAGCTCTGGTGGGGTTGCATGCTTATGGGACCCACGTAGAGTCAATCCAATTTGGTGGTACTCTTGTAGAGGTTTGATTTCTTGTGTTGCTTCTCATCTTGAGTCTGGAGAGAGAGTACTCTTTTCTAACATCTATGCTCTAGCTAGCCTTCATGGCAAGGTAAAGTTGTGGGGTTTTGTCAAATATGTGAGGACTTTGGATCCTTATCTCCTGTGAATTCTAGCCAGGGATTTTAATGCCGTTGTTTCTATGGATGAGAAGAGGGGAGGCATTGCTCGCTTGGAGCCTTCTTCTGATCTCTTGAAGGTTAATGTGGCTCTCTTAAATTTGGTTGACATCAAGCCTGTTAATGGGATCTTTACTAGGAATAATAGGAGATGTGGGGATGCTGCTATTTATGAACGCCTGGATAGATTCTTGGTGTCTAATTTTTGGTTGGGGGATAGGTGGCTGACTAGCTCTGAGATTTTGGATGGGCAGGGTTCTGATCATTGGCCGATCAAACTTACTACTGAGCTAACCTGGCGTTGTGTAAAGCAGTCTTTTAAGTTTCATCTCATGTGGTTAGGAGATGACTCCCTCCATGATCTTCTTCCTGGTTGGTGGAATTTGGGGAAGCCGTCACATGGGACCACTATGTACTCCTTCTCCAAGAGGCTCCAAGATGTGAAATATAGGTTGAAACAGTGGAATAGGCAACACTTTGGTAATGTTTTCCATGCAAAGCAATCTGCTCAAGCTCATTTGGACTCGATCACCAGGTAGATTTGTGATTGGGGCCTCACTGAGGATCTGGGTTTGCTGGAAGTTGCTGCTATGAAGGAAGTTGAGGAATGGGAATTACGTGAGGAATTTTTTTGGAAACAAAAGTCCCAAATCGAGTGGATTCATGTGGGAGACATGAATACTTCTTTCTTCCACAATTCAGTTAAAGATAGGAGACAATGTAATGTCATTTCTTCTCTCAGGTCTTCGAATGGGGAGATTCTCTCCTCCTCTACTTCTATTTCTGTTGAGGCTGTTCTTTTCTTTTCTATTCTACTATCTGAGGATTCTCTTCCTGCGGAGGAGGATGAAGCTGATATTTTGAATAGTATTCCACCCTTAGTCACCAATGAAATGAATGTTTCTTTGCTTAATCCTATTTCTTTGTTAGAGCTTGAAATTATCGTGTTCCAGATGAAAAAGGGAAAAGCTCCAAGGCTTGATGGTTTTCCAGTTGAGTTCTACTAGGAGTTCTAGGAAGTGATTAAGTTGGATTTGTTGGAGGTCATTCATGAATCTTTCATGAATAAACAAATGCTGAAATCCATGAATGCTACCTTCCTTTCTCTCATTCCAAAGAAGGATGGGGCTAATTCTCTAGATCTTTTTAGGCCGATTGCCTTATGTAATGTGGTTTAAAAGATTATTACTAAGTTGATTGCCAAGCGGCTGAAACCCTGGCTAAGCAGGTTAATTTCTGAAGAGCAAGGGGGTTTTGTGGCTGGTAGGTAGATTACGGATGGTGTCATCATTGCAGCTGAGACAATTCATTCATTCTAAAGAGAAAGCTATGTTTATTAAGTTGGATATGGCTAAAGCTTATGATCAGGTTAAATGGGCCTTCTTATTTAAGATTTTGGGAGCGTTTGGTTTTGCTGGTGAATGGATTGAGTGGGTCAAGAGCTGTGTTACTTCTCCTTCCTTTTCAGTGCTGATTAATGGTGACCTGACGGAGTTGTTTGGTGCTTCTAGGGGGCTCATACAAGGGGACCCTTTCTCCCCCTATCAGTTCATCTTATTGGTGGAGGGTTTGGGGAGGTTTATTAGATCCTAGGTGGAGACTGGTTTGATTAAGGGCTGGAGTTTTAGAAACAATATTCTCCCTCAGTCACATTTGCAGTTTGTTGATGACACAACTCTGATGGGCAAAGCCAAGATTGAGGAGGCTTCCAGTTGTCGCAGGATTCTGGACTATTATTTGGCTACGTCCAGTCAAAAAATTAATGAGGGGAAATCTTTTATCTACTTCTTTCATACTCCATAGGCTATTCAGAGGAGAATTGTTGGTATCCTTCGTTTCGAGATTGGCACTCTCCCCTTTGTGTATCTTGGTATTCCACTTGCTATTCGTTCTCTTCCTAAATTATTCTGGTAAGAGATTATGGATAAGTTCAAAACTCTAGTTAGTCATTGGACTAATAGGTGGCTCTCTTCTGTGGGTAGGGTGACTCTTCTAAAGTTAGTGGTGCAGGCTCTTCCTCTGTACAGATGTTTTGTTCTCTCTACACCTTCCAGCTTTATCAAAGACTTTGAGAGTTTGTCTCAGCAGTTCCTTTGGACTGGCAACCTCCTTCACAGGAAGTGGAATTTGATCAAGTGGGAAGCTATTTGTAGGCTAAAGCAGGCTGGTGGTCTGGGTCTGCATAGAACTAATTTGAATGGACAAGCGTTAGCAGCTAAGTTGTATTGGCAGTGGTGTTTGCAACAACATCAATCGTGGGCAAAAATTCTTACCTCAAAGTATTTGGGTGCAGTTGAGAGTGTGGATGTTGCCCACTTCAGTTTGGAGGGGAAGGGTTCTATGATTTGGAGTACCCTCAAAAGGGGTGCTAAGTTGGTCAAGAAGGGGTTGTTTTGGATTTGCAATTGTGGGTAGGATGCTCTCTTCTAGCATGATTCTTGGAATGGTTCTCCTCCCATTTTGTCTACTCACCCCCACCTACACAATTTGAGTAGGCATTTTTTTGATGCTGGGTGGTGCCATGTTGCTGATTTTAAAACTCTTCAGAATTTGGGACAAGTTAGTCTGTATAGATGGAAGGTTCTGCAGGAGCGACCTCTTGGTGGGGCAGCTGGGGATTATCAGGAGCTTGTTGGGATTCTGTCAGGGCGTGTCTGCACTTCTCTTCCTGGGAGAGATGTGTTGGCTTGGGGTCCTGATCCAAAAGGTTGATTTTTTGTTGCCTCAGGTTATCAAGTTCTTGATAAGCAAATGTTTGGGAGCTCGGAGGTCTCATGGTGGAAACAGGTTTGGAATAAGTTTTCTTGGCCTAAGTGTAACTTCTTCTCATGGTTAGTTGTTTAATGGAGGTGCCTTACCTAGGAGAACCTCTGGAAACGTGGGTTTCAGGGGCCCTCTATGTGTGTTCTGTGTGGTGGGCATGAGGAGTCCATCCCCCATCTCTTCTTTTAGTGTTCCTTTGTGAAAGTTATTTGGCATTTCTGGTGGAATCTCTGGCGTATACTGTGTAGACATGCTTCTTGTTTAGATGACTTTGGAGGAGTATGGGGCCTTCCCCTGTAAAGACCTCTTTTCTCCTCATTGCTTGGATCATTGGCCCCAGTTTGATAATTTGGCATATTTGGTTGGAGCGCAACCGTAGAATTTTTCTGGACAAGAAGCTACTTGTTGGTTAGCTCTGGTTAAGGATTTGGGGGGGTCTGCAGGAAACTTTGGCTGCTAAGTGTGATTTGTCTATCCCTGTTGTTTCTGGTGACTGTGATGTTGTTGAAGCCCTAGGTTTCTCTGGGGGTGGACAGAAAAATTCGAGGACGTTTCAGCATGGGCGTGGGAGAGCGAGGGACTATCGTATTGGTCACTAGTGTCCTCTCACTGTGGGGGAGCTAGAAATCAATACTAATGGATCTTCCAGAGGTAATCCTAGCCATGCTAGAGTTGGTGGCATTGGTAGGGATAGTTCGGGGGTGGTAATTTTTTTCTTATATATATATATATAGAGGTCAGCATACAAATAATCTCATGGAGGCTCTTGCTATTCTTTTGGCATTAGAGCATGCTTGTGCCCTTGGTTGGAAGCGGATTATTTGTGAATCAGATTCTCAGGTGGTCATTGATATGTTGAATAAGAGACATTTTGAGGAGGTGAATTGGCAACTTTCAGTGGTGGCCAAACACATTGTTTCTCTGAGCAAGGCTTTATATTCTATTGCTTTTTGTCATGTGCCACGGGAGTGGAATAAGGTGGCAGATGGTTTGGCAAGGTGGGCATCTGAGCAAATGGAGACTTGGAATGTGGATGATTGGGGCAACCTTCCTGGTGATTTGGCCCATGTTCTTGAAGATTGGGTTATTGAGGATATGAGGAGCTTTTTGGGTGTTACTTAATTCTTGATTTTGGTTGTGTCGCTTATGCATGTTTCTTTCTGCTTTGTAATGATTTTCTAATTCAATAAAGTTTTTACCCCTTTTTTTTAAAAAAAAAATTAGAGATCAAGATCTTAATAATTTCATAGTTTAAAAAAATCACATGTTTAGAAATATAAAAAAGAGGTATATCTCATAGTGGTGTTATTTTTGAAAATTTATCAAAAAATACATGAACCTGATGGAGAGCACACTCGACATTTATGTGTTTTTTGTATGAGTTTTGTAAAACACATATTTGGCTCCTAATTTGAATGTCCAACCCTTAGAATTGGTAAATTTAAACATTTACAAAGCATAATAAAACCATTTAATTGGTCAAAATAAAACGCGAAAGTGTTATAACATGCTCACATTTTGAAAAACACATACAAGCCATAACATGAATATATTTTAAAGAATTATAGATGGTGGCCACTTTTGGTCCCCCATCTTTCTGCACTTATTGGTAAACTTTGGTATGCCAAAAATTAATAAATGTACGAATCTCTTATTGTTGCAAAACTCATGTGCAATTCCATTATTATTTATGATATTTTTTGATATATATGTTGTACTTTGCATACTAACCAAATTGTGCAAGAATGTGGTATTGATATGCTACCTACAACAATTAAAGAGTTTGTGACAAGTTTCTTTTGTGATGCACTTGATGGATAATTATTTTATTAAAAAAAAAATCATATTTTTTGAGAATGCAATAGATGTGGGAACCTTTCATTGTCAGGAGAATGAGTGCATGAAAGTAGTTCACGTAATTATGAACAACAATTAATGGATGTGAAGAGGTTCAACACTATTCAAAATTCATTAAATGATGGAAAAATTGGAAAGCACTGTGAGTTACTCATAGAGCAAAGTAGTGTGCATGTATTCATCACATATTCAAGATTAAGATTGTGTACAAATATGTGAAACACTCTTAATTTGCTCGGTGGATTGATGAATAGTTTCGTATATGTAAAAATATATTTCCAATCAGATTAGTGGTTGACTTTGCAGAAAACTACATTTTTGCTCTACAAGAGGAGATTTAGTCTCAATATTATATAATTTAGTACAAGTGGTCATTTTTGTTCATATTATATATAGACATGCAAATGACAGTAAAGAATATAACAAAAAATCTTAAGGGAGTATCATTTCTATTTGAGTGATAATGAGTCACATTCATCAAAGTTTGTGCAGTATTGTTTCAAAGTATTTTATGATAATTTAAAGGAAAGAGAAATCCATATGACACAAGATCTCATATGGTCAAATAATTGTATATGATAGTTCAAAAATGTTTAAATACTTCATTACCTATATAGGGCCCATAAAGAAAATAATGTCTAACATATGTGGAGAGTTTCTTTGAAGCTGGGGATGGTAAAGGAGAGCATGATGGAGCTGAAGCATGTGTGAAAAGAGTTCTTGCTAAGGAGCAGCTAAAAGTTTTGGATGCGATAAAAATTAAAGATACACATGCAATTGTTGATTTGTGTAATGCAAAATTATGTATACAATCAAATGAAAACTCAAAAGTTCAACAATTATTTTGATTAGTTAAAGAAGAAAACATTTTTGCTTGACATGATTGTGAGACAACTAGTGGATCAACAAAATGGCATTCATTTAGGAGTTCAAATGCAAGAACAAGGACTATGTGGAATAGAGAGTTTGCTTGTTTTTGTCAAATTTATATCGGAGGTGAACAGGAAGCATGCAAAAATATAGAACAGGTTAAATAATGACATCATAAATCCCTAACACCTATACAAACACATGATCAAGATGAGATAGTGCTTGAAGAGGATAATCAATTGTTAGCATCAAATATGTGAGGCCCACCTAGGTGCATCTGGAATTAGTTGTCCTTTTAGACCTTGTTTTTTTGCTTCACCCTAGCTAAGGGTTCGATCTTTGGAGATTGTGGCCCTATCCTGTGATATATGAGTTATTGTAGGATGAAGCTATATCCTACAGGTGTGATTATATTGTAAATTCAATAATGTTGTATGTGTTATCGATGCAATTGAAATGATTTGGTTAGATGGTTTATGATATGTTGATGTTATAGATTTCATGTTAGATTTCAAGATATGATATGATGTTTATATGCTATGATCGGATTAGGTGCAAATGATGTGTTTAGTTGCAAATTAATTTATGATATCTCTTGAGTTATGTGAGTTTGATTATACTTGTGAATTGTGGATGAATTATGAAATATGTGAATAATGGCATGTGGTTAAAAGATGTTATACTTGCTTATGCGATCATGTGTGTGTATGTGCAGTTCATTTCGCTTCGGATATATTACCTTGTGCTATTAATGTGTTTTGTGGAAGTGTGCAGGTTTATTTTCCATGCCCATGGAAAATTTGGAGGTCCAACAATAACCACATGTTTATCCTGGTTAAGCCGACCTAGTCCCTAAGTTGGACTAAGGTCAAATGTGTATGAGAATGTTGATTTTGGTGCAAATTGAATTATTAATAGATTTGTAAGGTTTATCCCTTTTTACTTTATCTTTTGATGTGTTGTAAACATTTGTGATGTTGGGTTTGCACAATTTATGTGCTAAATGTTTGATGCCCTTTTTAAGTGAATTTATGTGCTTCCTTATGGTTCTATTGGTCAAATATTGACCGTAGGTCATACCTCTAGGGTCTAGGACCATCCCTATCATGTTTAAACTTGATATGGACCTTGTATGGTCACCCAAACTTGACCCTTGAGTCAAGTGACGAGTTTGGGAAGTGTGAGGGGTGGTTGGAAGGTCACCATCTCACTTAACCCCAACCTCACCCACTTGGGTAAGGTTACCCTTGCTACACATGCTTTAGAATCTTCTTGAAGCTTCTCACATGTGTGGGACCTCTTCCCTATGCTCTCACACATGTATGAGAGCACTTGTGGGGAAGAGTGTAGCTTAGATGAATGAGAATGTGACAAGTGTCACCTCCTCATTCATAAGAAGCTTCCTTTGTGTGCTCACATCTCCCAATGCTCTCACACATGTGTGAGAACATTTGTGGGAGAATGTGCAGCTTTATGGAATGGGGAGATGGCAAGTGTCATCTTCTCATCCATATGGAGTTGTGAGGAGGGTTATGTGGATGGAGGAGAGGGTGACAAGTGTCACCTTCTCATCCATTAGGGTTTGAGAGCCTTGTCTATTTATCTCTCTCATTTTGATGAGATGAGGGTTCTTGTTTTCTTTTCTTTTGAAAATTTTTTAAGTTTGTGTTGGGAGAGAAGGACTTGGAGATTCTTGGAAGGAGTTGGGAAGACTTGTGGAAGCTCTTCACCAACAACGTCCATTATTGAAGCTTGAGAGGTATTCCTCGTGGTTACAAGCCTTGTTACTTGTTATCTTGCTTATATATCATGTATGTGGATGTTCATTTCTTGCATTTTGATGCAGTGTTGTGTTTTGGGTTTTATGGGTTGTTGGGTGAGCTCTCCAGGTGAGCGAGCTCACCTTAGTTTTGGGTGGGAGAGGTTGAGAACCTCCTCGATTTCCCCTCTTTGATTTTAGTATGGTTTTATGGCCAAGGGCCTTTATTTGGAGCTATGAGAAAGTTTTGGTTATGGCATGAGTGCCTTGTTTATGTGAAATGAGAAATATGGCAAGAGGCCAAGTGATAGATGAGTTATTTGTTATTAAGAGTGTGGGTCTCCTTGAGTAGAATAAGTCCACTCTCTCACCCATCAAATCCATTCTTCAAATGGATTAGTTTTGTGTTTGGATTTGGTTGGGAGTTTATGTGCTTGATGTGAGTGTATTTTTGTTGTGGAATGATCCTTGGTTTGTTGGAGGGCCACCTAGCTTGGGGTGGCCTATATTAGGCCTAGGTTGGGTGGAAAGCATCCATGGGCTTGGGTTCCTTCATTTTTTGTGTTTGTAGGTCATATGGAGCTTTGGAGGAATATGGCTTGGAAGGAGAATATTGTGCCTAATGGTGTTGTAAGTTTTGTAAAATGAAGGCATTGGGATGCCTTAGCCCTATCTTTTGGGCTTGTAATAAGTTTATACTTAGTTGAGAGTGTGAGCTCTCCTTTGGGTTGTGATCTCCCTACTACTTGTAAACCTTGTTTTGATTAAATGGTTAATGACAATAATATATCCTACTTTTTGTGTCGAGAAAGAAAGCATCTCTCTATAAAAATAGTTCTATATATATATATATATATATTCCAATATATGTACATGGGTATTTTTTTTTTTTTTTTTGAGAATTATTAAGTTCCTGTTCTAAATGTGTTCACTATTTTTTGTAACAGAGATAAATTCCTTACCAGTGAATTAATATTATCGATATATATATATATTATCAACTGTTTTTACTTTTAATGAAGTAGATTGCTTTCAAATGTTTTATTTTATGTTGCCATCAAATGGCATTATGGACAGATTAGGGTTCGCTGTTGGAGAACCTGAGACCAGTGAGAAGTGGTCGCAGGGGCCGAAGCCCCTGTGCCTCTATTCTTTATTTGTTTCTTGAAGGTTCAAGGGGAGAAGGGACTCCATCCCCTCCCCCCTCATAGGGTTCAATGCCTTGTGGGGAGGGGCGGTGGAGCCCCCCGCTCCCCACCATTCTTTTATTTAATACCTGCAAAAATAAAGAAAGCTAGGGATTGAGATCTGCATCACCTGCATGACAGTGGCCGACGGCCACGCCTGGGGCATAAACCTAGCTCTTATTCCAATTGTCTATTAAATCCTTCCTTGCGAATTGTTTAACATGTTCGCCCCCCTGTGTCTTAGAATTGGGCTGCCGACCTGCAACTCAGGGCTCGGCCCTGCAAAAGCATTTCGCCCTAAATACACTCTTTTCATAGTCTATATATATACTCTATTCGTAGTATATATATATTTCAACCACTGTAAATTATGTTCTTATTATTATGTGATTGATGTATTTTATATTACAGTTCATTTTCTTTTATACTGCTGGCTATACCTTCTTCATTTATATATATATTTTAGCCTCTGGTTTAAAAATTATCCTCTCTGTGTAAAAATATCAACTTTAAATAAATAACCAGAGAGCTTAGCTTGTTTGAAACTTAGAGAAAAAAACATAATGCAAATTGCTAGAAAACTTGAAACCTTGGACCCTATGCATGGAGATAAGGAAAACATAGATAAGGGAGCTTGTTAGCTAAACAAAAAAAAAAAGTGTTAGAAAGTGGGAAATAAGAGCATCTTGTAGGTAAACATTAGAAGAGGAGAATAATAGAAAATGCTAAGTTAAACTTTGTCCTTGGGGATGACACCTCCCTCTTGGGGAGGTACCATCCATCTTGTCTCTATACTACTCACCTAGGACTTGGTGCCCTAATATCATTAGGGAGGAATTTGCTATCTTTTTAAACCTGTTTTGGTAGTGCAAAACCCACTTAGTAAGTGGTAAGTTACCTTTTTGTCTTCTTGTGAACGTGTGGGAAATTACCTTTTTTTTTGAGTTCTTAGTAAATTGTAAGGTGCTTTTATCCTTAATCCCTTGTTATGGTTATATCAAATTGTTCCATATTTATCAATTTCATGGTGGTATTTAAAACTAATTTATGGTTTTTCCAATTATAGTATAAATTACACATAGAGTTAGATAGGATGAATTATTTAAAGTGTTGGGAAGGGAAAACCATGTCTTTAGATTCTTAATTTTTGAAAGGGGTTTTGGGCCGAATCAATACGTTCATTAAATTTGAAAAGTAGACTATTGTTATTGTTATATTAAATTATTTTATTTTAAACATTGGGCAAAGGTTTTAGATTAAGGTTATGCTTTATATTTTGTATTAGCCTAGGCGAATTGGGTTATTTATTTCTCTATGATTGGGTTGGGATTTTAGTTAAATTGATGAATTTAAATTATTTAATTATGGTAAATGGCTTGGAGGGAATTTTATTTTTAGTTTAATTTCATACCCTCCTATAGTTGATGAGGTGGCGTTATGCTGCCGAAATTGCTATAGGAGGCATTCCATTTTATTCACTTTTACTCCGTTATGCTGGCAAAAAATTTCCCTAGACTATACGTGTTATAATCATGGGTCTGTATTGATTAAATTTCCCTGTTATTACTTAAATTATCTTTTTAGATGATCATTGTTGAAATCAAATTTAGTGGAATTATCTTTTATCCTGGTTATTGTGTTGCTAGGTCGACTCAGTTAGATTTCGATTTGAGTTTGAAATCGACCCTTTTGAATTAGGGTTTTGACTAGGGTTGGATTCCTTATCAGGACCCATCCCTCTTAACATTGTATCTGCAACATAAACCCCCTTGTGGCTATTATCTTAGGGTTGTGACTTGTGTTCGTGTTAACCCAAACTAATTGACTTCCCTGCCTTCGGGCGACATGCGTAACATAGTTGCTAGTGCAACTGTGTTATGTGCGTATGGCACCGAGCATGCTTGTGGTGTGCGAGGGGGTTTGTAGAGTCAGGTAGAAATTTTTTTGGTAGTTCGTGTCATGGCCACATGGCGAATGTGGACATGACACGTGTGTAGCGCGTCATGACCACATGGCAAATGTGGGCATGACAAAATAATTATGAATATATTTCATATATTATACAAGAACGTGCATTAGTTCAAGGTCCAGTTTCATTACATTATTTTGTAATCAGCCGATAGGCTTTTAGTTGTGAGCATCATAGTGCTTGGAATTGTCTCACGCCATAAAATTCAGCCGGAAAAATTTCAAAGTCGGTTAATTTTTAGGGTTTTTTTTGGGGTTTCTCTTAAGATGTACTCATCTGTTTTCTCTCCATCCCGGTCAACCGTACTTAGATTGCTTGGAATTGTCTCACGCTGTAAAAAAATTTAAACGGGAATGAAAATGTTCTAAACTCGTCGGTTGTTCTCACGCCGGGAAAAGTCAGTGTCACCCAGGATGTTCTTGCCAGAGTCATTCAATCTAATATAGATTTCAGAAGTAAATGCAGATATCTTTCGTAGATTTTGGAGTAAATGCAGAATTAGATGGACAGATTTTATACATTAATTCACCAGCCCCTTTTATCACCGCCTCAACAATCTATAAATAAAAAGAATTTTTGTAGACACAAACAAACAGCTACAGACACAGAAGCAGCTACAGAGGTGACTATGGAGTTTATTAACTTTTTTTGTCCTATTGATGAATTTAATGTTTTTGCCGAGTTTGGCTATCATTTTTCTTATTTTTTGTTACAGTGTATTAGTTTTTTCTCTGTTCCGAAAGCCCTGCAAATTATTATTTATTATCTATAGGCAAGCCACATGAAATTTCTTAATGTTTTGTTACTGTGGCTTCATTTTTACATATTTGTGAATGTGAGCCAAAATAGTGGATGCTTCCAAGGGATTCGGGTTTTGGGTTGATTTCGTCTAAGTTTCAGAATTGCAGAACTTAAACTAAATAGAAGGGAAAAGAAAGAGATTTTGATTTTTGCAATCAATTTGGGCTATGCGGGAGTTTTGAGATTCGAAATGTTTTGTGGGATTTTGTGGTTCCCGTGTTTTCTCTTTTTGGCTTGATCCGTTATGGGCGGTCTAGAAAATACGATTTTGGAAGCCTGGGATCCAGGTAAACGTCCAAATCATTTGTTGTTGATGTGGGTATTGATCCTTGTACAAAAACCAGGCCTTCTTTCTGTGCGTAATTGAGTTTATGCTACAGGATTTGGAATCCTGTAATGTCTTTGTTAAAGTCTATTTTGGGTCTCCTGAGATTATCCTGCAATAATAATTGTGAGTCAAAGAATGTTTATAAGACAACATGCACGCTAAAAGCATTGCCAATCCAGAGGCAGGTTTTAGGATGCAAGTCCTAGTGTTGATGTTTGTAGCATTTAGCAGTGCTCATTTGTTTTGTGGGTTCTCTCGCCTTGCCATTTTTACCAATGTGAGTACAAGATTGAATGAATTACAGGGGAATATCTTTTTTTAAGGTTTTGTTTGATATTGAAAATTCTCTTTTAGAGAGTATTACAAATTGCTTTCCTGTACCTGAAACATATATACTCAAGATGCTTGATTTTACAGGGTTCATTTGAATGATGATCCACACAAATGATATTAATGTGCAATGATCAGGTGTAGCACTGCCTTGTAGAAGATGACCCATATTCTTCAAAAGAAAGCTATATGGTTAGATTGATCCATGATATCTCTTGTGAATGTCAACAGAATGGTTATCACTCTCCCTCTCAATAGATAGAGATAGCCCATAATTATAGCTAGAAGCACGAGGCATCCAACTTTAGTCCCTCAATTCCTCTTACCACAAGTTTAAGGAATTATAGGATTTAAGCATTACTCTCTCCACCCAGCTGGAATTTCTTGCAACCCTGGACATATGTAGTGCCTGATTAGATTAGTTAATAACTACTATATCAAACACAAGTGCTAAACCAAGGTAACCCCAGTCAATCGTGGGAAGCAATCATACACAAGTGATCATACCACAGTAGCAATAACTGGAAATAATCTGTGACTAACTGAGGCCCGGGTTTGTAGCTGTGCCAGAACCGACTGGCTGGTTTTTGGAGTAATGTGGTTTTTGTGGGAAAAACCTGGGAAAACCCCGTGGATTACTCAATAACCTGTGGGTCTTTCAAAAAACCCTGCCCTCTTTTTTAATAAAACCTAGGTTTTTAATTTACATTTCATTTATTCAAAATTTCACTCCAGAATCAACCTGTTTTGGAGCATAGGTGAATGAGGCCTTTGATAATAGTGATTGCAGTTGAAGGGAGGAGAACCAGGATACAAGGGCATTGGCTTTGCATTCTGAAGTAGCTAGGAGCCTCATAGGCTAGTTGCATTTTCAAGTTTTGTTTTGTACTCTTAAGACTTAAAGTCTTAAGGGGTACTTGATTGAGAAATTGAGACTTGTTTGATAATTTGAGAGTAATTGACAAATTGGACAAATTCTTTATTTATGTCTTATGTTCGCTTCTTTTTCTATGCACCATATTTGGCATGAAATAACAATAGCAGTTTATGTTTCTGCATTTTTATGAATATTTTAGTGTTTCTTAATTGATGTTTTTTTCTCATTTTAAACCCAAGTAATTGAATTCCATTTACACTTTCAGTTTGCAGTGCCAATGCCATATAAATGGAATGCTATTACGATTTATAACTATATACCACTTCCACCAGCTGTTGTCCATTTGACCAGTATGGAATCCCACTATAAACCTGAGTAATTGAATTCCATTTATACTTTCAGTTTGCTGTGTCAATGCCATGTAAATGGGGTACTACTATGATTCATGCTACTTCCACCAGCTGTTGTCCACACAACCAGCTGGAATCCTATTCTTCTATGACTAGAGTGCAATGCAACATGCTAACATGTTCACACTGTAGCTTATGACAAAGAATCTATGCATGCAATCACCATTGTGATACTTATGACCATAACATGACATAAGTAGCAGTAATAATTTAGCTATATTCTGGGTAATAATATCTTACCTTTCTCCTCCATCTAGAGAAAAGAAGATGAAATGCAATTGAATTAATTTTAGAAGCTTTATTGTCACTACCTAGTTTTGCATCAATACCTGGATTACAGCTAGAGAATTTAGATTTTATCCAAGATAAAATTGGTCATCACATCAATTTAAAGCACTATCATAGTGGAAAGTAATTACTCAATTAAACTCATCTTGAATGAAAATCCAAAAGCTGCAGGTCAATGATATTAAATTGGTTGCATATTGGTCAAAAGTTAGATTTACTACAGTGTCTTCTAAAGTTCTACTTTTGCATCAAGTTTCCTGCTTGTTGTGTCAGTTGCCCCTGTTAAGGGCTTGGATTATTTACAAGAGTGAGCTATTATGACAGAATGAGGGGTTTACTCCGTTGAACAATCATGAAAGTTTGAAATTGCCTTAAATGCTTGAAACCTATTGAAGATGTTGGTAACTGGTATACTCACAGTGGTTCCTTGTAATGTCCCTTTTTGGATATTCCTATATATTATAAAGATTTACATGCATATGGACATTTAAATGTTTCTTGTATGAGGAATGTATATGTATATATATTTTTATGATAATATATTGTAATGTGAGATACCACTTTTTTAATAAAAAAAAATAGTAAGAAAATTGTATTAATAATAATATGCAAGTTTAAGACAATATTAAAATAACAATAATTAATGATGAAAACAAAGTAACATTAAGAAGATTGTGTTTCCTTCCGTTTTGTTTTTTATTTAATAAAAGGGACAATACTCAGAGTGTAATTTTATTGTAAAACAACCATTTGTCAGTTAGGTCAGTTATCTAATAACTCCAGTGGCCCCAAGTAGGTCACACTTCACAAGGGAATACATGGATATCATAAGGAAAAGCAGCTAGCATTACAAGTCTTCTCACAAATTGAATTTTGCATATTGTTTGTCATATTTAACAATAGTAGTTCTTAATTAGAAATTTTGTGACCAAATTTCAATACACAAACAACATGGATGGATGTATCTAAGGTATTTTAATGGTAGAACATTCTTTTAACTCAAAGACAATGGTTTCCACAAGATTGGTTGTTTAGCCGAAAATGACCATAATGACCGAAACAGAAGACCACAAATCAATTTTCTTAAAAAGAGTTGTCATGAAAATCTATTCAGAAGTCATTGTACAACAAAAGGGTTCCCTCAGACTTAAATCTTTTCATTCTCTTTCATTGCATCCCAGTTTTTTGTGTGGCCGCCCTCGTTATATTCTCTATAAGATCAACCCTCGTTTTACTTAAAAATTATAGATCAGAAACCTCATCTTTTGATAAAAACCCTCTTATCTAAATAAATGTAAAAAAATTAAAAGAAAGAGGCAATGTAAATATTTGCATTGAAATAAATTTCAGCATACGTGATGGGATTTCAGTTTTTCTTTGCTTAATGAAATTGAACAGCAAACATATTTTAATTTTTGTGTTGGAAAAACAAACAACTTTGTTTTTTGTTACAATTACATGGTGATTTGGGGCACGCCCTTATGTTAAGTTTGACTCTTTCCTCAATCTCTATCCATCCCCATTTACTTTCACCTTCACACATCCCCATTTACATCTTATCCTAGTTATATTTGTACCTGTTTGCACACATTCGTCCCCATTGTTAGTGTGGACTTCCATGTATCCTTTCTTTGTCCTGGGTCAATCCCATTATGCTCAGGGTCAATCCCAAGCCACTTAAGATTGACCCCAAATTTAAATTTTCAAATTTAAAATTGTTGACTCCTACCTTTTCCCTGCTAACTATTCTCAAATTCTGCCATGTGTGGCGATATACAATTCGGGGATTGTTGATAGCAATCTCATCAAATCGATAGTTGAATCTGCTCCGATTTATAGGTAAGATGTTTGTATATGTATCTTAAAAGTTCCTTGATAGAATCAATCTTATTGAATAGACCAAATATTGAAATTCCTTTTGGGTATTGTCACTGTATTTGAAGATGAGATTCGTGTGTGCTTGAATCTGGTTCTGAATCATAAGTGGAGTTTTTATATCTGTCATGGGCGGCTAAGTTTGTGATACATTCTCAGGAAAGTGAGTTTTCATGTTTTGTGGCCACTGGGAAAAAAATCATGGTGCACCGCCAGGCTAGAGCCGTAAATTCTATTTCAATACACGTAGGGCTTTCTGAATAAAATTGTTTTTTCCTTAATGATAAGAATAAATAAAGGAAGGTAGAATAGTGTGTGTTTTGGAGAGTCGTGCAAGGAATAGGGGAGATGGCATATTACAATTATATCAATTACTGTGTTAATTAATGACGCTCTGTCAATTACACTCTTTTCTAAACTATTCTTGTGTGGCTTCAATAGCACCTTGTGGTAGTTTTGACTTATATGCATACACACGTCATTGACATCGATCTCTCTCTGCAATTTATTGACCCCCATTTTGCAAAAGAAGACATTCAGGTAACTGATTCTTTTGTTCATATGGTTTTTCTCAGACATCTTTATTAAGATTTTACGAAATTTTCTGTGGGTAAAGAGTATTTTGTTTTTTGTGACATAACTTAAAAGAAAAAATAAAGCTTTACAAGATTTTCTTTGGCAATGTTTTATCTAGGTTCTGTGAAATATTTGGCTATGCAAGATACGCTGCATTGGTTGCTAAAGTGGGCATAATGTGTGATAAATTTATTGTTCTAGCCTTTTTAGCTGAATGGATTTGCTTGAAGTTAAGTGCTAGTGGATTTAGGCTTTTTTTTTCTTCCTTATTTTCTTTGATTTCCTAGATTTATGTCTTATTATCTAGATTACCGGCTTTATGTAGTTGTGTTAAGAATTGTTTTAACACGGGCTTGTAAAATTGATGCTAGATGTTATTAGGTAGTTTGAAAGATTATTTTTGGATTGGTATACGCAGCTTTTGCATTTTTGGCCATATAAAAGATTTTGGATTTTAGGTGTTTTTGGAGAAATTGAAGGTAAACTGTGTCTTCGCTTTTGTAGTGTGTTTCTCCTTGCTTTGATAGTATTTTGCTACTGTTCATTTTGGAGTAACTGGAATTTTCCAAAAGCAAGTGCAGACTTTAGGTGAAGTTTTTATATGTTCTAGCAAAAAAAGAATCATTCTCACTTACCCCTCTGTGATTTTCATCCCCTGTATCTAGTATAATTTCTAGTATATAAACATGCAATATCTATTATTTTGGCAAATTTAGCATAAAAACAATCTCTACTTCTTATAAACTCATTTTACCTGGAATTTGTTGCTAAGCTTCAAAAGATAATTATCACTATTCACATGCAACGTGGAGATGGAGATTTTAAAATTGAACCATATTATAAGCTTAAATACTTCTTGGTGCTTTCTTCACTACTTCCCAAAGGTTTGCTATTCCCTTTAAACACATTGTTTATTGTTAAACAGCTCATAGTAGCATTACATTCTGCCATTTCCTGAGTCTTTCAGAAAGTGATTTTCACATATATATATAATATATATATATAATATATATATATATATATATAATATATATATATTATATATATATATATATTATATATATATTATATATATATATTATTTGGCACATTTTTCCACTTACAGATCAAAACGCATTGTGTGAAAGAAAATGCCATCGGTATAACATATACCATCGGCGGAGTTTTGGGATGTTCCACCGAAGTAGGGTCTCTCACCGATGGCCTTTTGCCATCGGTGTAACACATACCGTCGGCATGGTTTAGAAGAGTAGCACTGAGGGGGTGTCTCTCGCCTATGATGGGGTCATCGGCATGACGTAAACCATCGGCCGAGTTCGAAATTGTCTGGGCGAAGGATGGTCTCACGCCGATAGAACAAACAACTGGCATCGGCGGGACTTTCGCCGATGGAAACCGAAAAGGGGGCCATCGGCCAAGGTAATGTCATCGGCAGGGGGGAGTTTGTGAGTCGCCAATGGGCGATCTCACACCGATGGAGAGATTAAAAAAACAAGCCGCTATCATTGTTTGCGCAGGTATTTTGTCCCTCGAAAATTTGCAATCAGAGGAAGAAGGCCACAAAACCCAATGGAGTGAAAGCTAATTATGATCACATTCCAAATCAGTTTAGGGAGGAAAATCTGAAAGATGGAGGTACAGATTACACTGTTGCCTTACAGTCTAGGTTTGAAAGATCAAACTACTCTTGCCCGGTCAAACGGCCGGCATTGAGAAACCAATACCAGTGAGTCTATGCAATCAGATGTCTCTTGATTTTCAAAATTGACTGTATCTGTTGCATCTTCTCTTGTTAGGAATAATAATGGTAGTAACATTCTTGAGAGTTATTTAGCCCTAAGTGTGTATACGTATAAAACAAAGCACAGTTGCATGATGCACACAGTTTAATTTCAATGATGGGAGGTTCCCTGCACTTTCCTTAACTCGTCCAATCAATTTAAGAGAAACCCATTTGTATAACTTCATATTTATATGTTTTACAAATAACCCCTTTGTTCGTTTGGCAGTAGGTTGGAGTAATTGGGTTAGATTATGGTAAGAGGATCTCAAATGAAAGAGAATATCATAAGCAATTAGATTTGATCGCTATTTCAGTAGTTGGGTATTCCATTGGCTAAGAAATCGAATCGGGCCTGTTAAGAGGACAAGCACTTTGGGGTTTTTTGTTTGTTTGTTGAGATATCGACATGGTTACCATTCCTTATTTCATAGCTCTCACCACTTATTTTAGCTATGGATTGCTCTTTGTCTTCGGCCATATCCGAGATTTCTTCAGAAGTGTCTTCAAACCCGATCAGGGCACTCCGGAGGTACTCTTATCTATTGCTCTATTATTAAATCCATTAAATCTTCCCATAAATATCTTATCAGCGGATCCCTTGAACCTCCAAGGGGTGCAAGTACTAGTATATAATTCTATGCATGCATGTATTTTTGTGAATTATATCATGTCCTACTTTATTGAATGTGTAAGTTTTTTATAGGACACGTGTATATGCTATTGTTGCATCTGAGGGAAATGAAGAGGAAATGGAGTATTGGTTGGCTCGATGTGTTGAGACAAAACATAAGTTGTTAGAGTCTAGAGTAGATGATGATAACTACGAGTATCTGATAGGTTCTATGGTTGTTGTTGGCACTTGGCGACAAAAATATTTGACAAGGAAGAATGGTTTACTTGCATTTGAAGATTATGAAACATCTAAGAAAATTATGCACTACTCACATTTGGTTGTGGGAACAAATATACAATTAGTGATCTATATCAAGGGAAACCTACTACAAAAAGAGTTATGAACACTTTATATGGAAGATCATGAGGCAATTATAGATGCATTGCAAAAAAGAGAGGATGTAGATGGTATAATGGAATAAATTTTTTAAGTGGTTTGCAGGTATGTAGAAATTTATAAACTTTTAATCTTTATTTTTTGACTAATATATAATTGTATATTTTACTTCAAAATCCCTATAATATTTAATTAAATTTAGTTTGGTAAGTTTAGGATCTTATTATTTATAGTTAATTGATTTACTATCATGCCCATAAGTAAATTAGTAAGTGATTGCATGTCTCCTTAAGCCATCCCCTTAACTACATTCTATAAATTAGGTGAGTTTTTTTTTTAATAACTTTTGGATATAGTTTAGTAATTTTGGGATAAAGTAAATTTATAATTAATTGATTTACTATCACACCCTAAGCAAACTAGGAAGTGATTGTGCATGTCCCTTTAAGCCATCCCCTTAACTACGTTCCATAAATTAGGTAAGTTTGATTTAGTTTAATGACTTTGGGATATAGTTTAGTAAGTTTGAGATAAAGTAAATTTATAGTTAATTGATTTACTATCATTCCCTAAGAAAATTAGTAAGTGATTGCATGTCCCCTTAAGGCATCCCCTAGCTATGTTCTATAGATTAGGTAAGTATGATTTGATTTAATAACATTGGAATTTGGTCTAGTAAGTTTGGGATTAAGTAGATTTATAGTTAATTTCTTTACTAGCATGCCATTGGAAAAGTAGTAATTGATTGCATGTACCCTTAAGCCATTCCCTTAACTCCCCTCAAGCCATCTCCTAACTACATTCCAAAATTCAAGTTTAATTTACTTTAAAAACTTTGAGATTTGGTTTAGTTTAATTAGACTTTTTTATCATTTTTATTTCAAGTCTCCCGCAACTAGGTGGCATGATTGTCACTACTTTTACATTCAACATGTGACAACATATTAAATGTTGCTATGCTAGGCATCACTTGAATGTAAATGATTTCCAATGTGATTTTATAACTTGATTTATTGTAATTTTCTCACCTGTCTTACAATTAGGACTCATGTATTTATAGTTATTTTATTACTTGCTAATTATATGCATATTTTTTGTAGATAAATAGTTCATGTTTGGCCTTGATGCTCCCATGTTCATTATATTTTTATCATTTTTATTTCAGATCTCCTACAACTAGTTGGCATGATTGTCACTACTTGTACATTCAACATGTGACAACATATTGGATTTTGCTATCCTAGGAATCACATGAATGCAAGGAATTTCCATTATAATTTTCTCACTTGACTTACATTTAGAATTTGTGTATTTATAGTTAGTTTATTTATTCGCTAGTTATATGCATATTTTTTGTAGATAAATATTTCATGTTTTGGCTTTATGCTCCCATGTTCATTATACTTTTTATCATTTTTATTTCAAGTCTCCTACAACTAGATGGCATGGTTGTCACTGCTTGTACATTCTATGTATGATGAAATTGCTTGAATGCAAGGAAATTCTATTCTACGATTTACTATAAACTAGGAGTCCAAAACATGAAATTAGGACTCATGTAGTTGTAATTTTCTTACTTGTAGAATCTTATAATGGTATTGTTGAATCTTTGAGAATTGGACATGATATCTTAATGATGCAAATGCTCATTTATCTTTCTATTACATAATGTTCAAATTGAATATCTAATAATGTTAAAGTGAATAGTCTATAATTTTCATTACTTACAAGAATTTTTTGGTTTTTCTTAAACTTTGAAATCATCAATTTTGATTTATATTAATCTACTATAAACTAGGAGTCTAGAACTTAGAATTAGAATTAAGACTTGCAATTACAACTAAAGAAATTATAATTTCAACTTAGAATTAGAATAAGGAGTTGCAATTAGGACTCGTGTAATTGTAATTTTGACTTAGAATTAAAATCATGACTTGCAATTAGGACTCATGTAATTGTAATTTCAACTTAGAAAATTGGAATTAGGACTTGAATGTTTAATTGTAATTTTGACTTGGAAGTAGAATTAGAACTTCCAATTAGGACATGTGTAATTGTAATTCTGATTTAGAAAATTAGAATTAGGACTTGAATGTTTAATTGTAATTTTGACTTAGAATTAGAATTATGACTTGCAATTAGGACTTGTGTAATTGTAGTTTTGACTTAGAAAATTAGAATTAGGACTTGCAATTGGGACTTGAATGTTTAATTGTAATTTTGACATAGAATTAAAATCAAGACTTACAATTGGGACAAGTGTAATTGTAATTTTGACTTAGAATAAGAATTAGGACTTGCAATTAGGACAATTTTTTTTATCAGCAAGAACTATGGGATGAGAGCCCACTCCTGTGTATAATATCATATACAAAATAGAAATGGACTTTAGACCTAAAAATTGGGGAGCATAGGTAAGAAAAAATAAAAAGATCTCACAGTGAAACTCTATAAGAAGCTAAAGAGAAAGAACAACAACTGATTAACCCACCAACCAAACTATACAATCATAAAGAAAGAACTTCACATAGACGACTGCTAACAAAGAGACTTCATTTTTTTGCTTTCATTTTCTCCTAGTTGGGAGAGCTTCCATGGTCCATTGAGTACCATCATATATATAATCCTATGCTTCCATTCTTAATTTTTCTACCTCTGATTTCCTTCCTCGCCACTTGCCTGACTTTCCAAAGTTTGACTTTGATATCTTACTAGTAGTCTAGGAAATATTAATAATATCAGTGGAAGCCAATTCATCTTCAAGCTCCATTATGTCATTAAGGCCAAAATCATGCTCCTTGGAGGAAGATTGAATAAAGTGATCTTCATCTTTTAAAAAGTAATTGTGTTGCTAAAGATCAACCTTTCCATTGGAAAATTGATGATTGTTATGGAAAACCACTAAAGAGCTAGGAGCCTCACTGCAGGGAGATATGGCTTAGGCCATAATTATTCCAAAAACCACATTGCTAAAAGAGGGTTGTGAGTGGAAACCCATGAATATCTCATTATTTCACCAAACAAAATCGTCATAATGGTTGACTTTCCTACAAACCCATTTTTTGAGGTTAAAAGTTCAAAACCCAAAACTAGATTTTGCATAACAACCAACAATTTTGTGGCCAAGTTGGTTACATCTGAAACACTGCTCTTGAAGGCCCTCATAATTTATATGTTGCATCCATGATCCATGCGAGTAGTTGATTCTAACCATGTGTAACAGGCTTGGAGATGTCAATCATTGCACAAATTTTAGAAACTATTTTCAACTTGTCAATATTGTCCCTCATCCATTTTCATGAATTTACCCACTTGTTTTACCGAATTTTGAATGAGTCTATAATCCCTAATAATCAGAGGAAGATTGTATAAGCACATCCATATTAAAATGTTGATAATTCTCACACTAGTAGGGTCGAAGAAGGGAGTCCATGGTGTCATAAATAAACCTAATTTTTCGTAAAACCAAGGATCATGATCCAAACCATATTTGAAATCAATACAGGAGTGAAAGATAATAAGAAAGAAGTCATGATCCAATAGTTCCACTGAGGAAGTCTCTATGTTGCACTATTTTTTTTTCTCCAAGCTAAAAAATCTTCCACACAAGGGCATTTCCCTACATTTCTAAAAATAATGGACCTAGAACCTAGATTTTCATATATATTATTTTTGTAGTCACTTGAGATGTGAAGATCAATGGGGTTAGTTGCCAATGTGACCTCTGTATCCCCTAGTGTGAAAGTAAAAACTAGTAGAAAACTCCCTAAGCTGGTGGGGGAATGTTTCAACCCCACCTCAACAACATATGCTCAAAATCAACAACCTAAAATGTAGGTGCTCCTATTTTAGAGGAAAAGATTCTAATTATGTCATTGCAATTTTTTTTTGGTTTCATGGGACCCCTTACTCCACAAAATAGGTCCTCTAGTAGCTCCATGGAACCCCTTCCTTATAGTTTCTTCCTAATCTCAACATATGTCAAATGTTGTTTTTACTTTTCAACGTTTAAAGACTGCTTCCGTCATCCTTGGCATCACTATTTCTTATCGTTACAGAGTGCATTCTTATGTTGTTTGTTCTCTATGTACATAATTATTTTCTATTTTGTGCTCACTTTTTTATTAGTATTATTTATAATCTAGTCTTAATATTTTGATTGTTTCCCTTGATTCATATATACATTTTGCTCCATCAAATTTCCATGTTGAAATGCATTGCATTGCATATATTATGAACTTTTGAACCTCCATCACATACTTTTGATATATCCAACTATTTATTTTCTCTTGACATCTACCCGTGTGGATGAAAGGAAATCCACACTACTAGTATCAAAATCATAGACAAATTTTGACATTAAATAAGTATCAAATGTAAGTAAATATAGACATTTCCCTACATTAACTATATATGAAATAATTTCACATTAATCCTACGAGGAAATGTGTCATAGTGGTACCATCGATCTATATAAATTCCAGTAACATTTCAACATAAACCACACGTAACAAGAATGAAAGATAGAACAACCATACAAGAGACAAAGATATGCCCATATACCTTAGAAAAAATCCTTTTAGGAAAAACCCAATCTTTAAAGAATTGAAACCAATGCATTTCTAGCAACAAAAGTCACGATACAATATCAGGCTTTAAGAGTTAACATAGAGATCAACACTCTCAACCATGGAGGAAATCATGAAAGACAAAACCTTTTGCAATAGTGAGCAATCATTGAACTGCTATCCTCATAAGATTGATCCAAGAGTAAATAAGAGTCAAACATCCCACTCCATGCTCCTTAAGGTATCCTCACCAAAAAACCCAACCCAAGTTCCAAGTTCCACTTATAATGAGCCAGTATATGTTGATTAAATGAATGATCAACAAGTGATGAATGAACCCATTCAAGCCTCCTATTTATACGCAAGAGAGAAACAAGCAAGAGATAACCTAATATAATATTTCTAGCCACCTTTGCCGCCATTATTTAATGCCCTAAGTAAAAATAACGAATGCAATCAATGAGCAAATAATTAATTCTCAAGAATCTCCATGGTGGCCCATTTGATCCCTCAAACCAAGTTGGCTTGCAACATGTGCTCAAGCATTAAATACTTTTACAATATTGAACACATTTTACAATTAACCAAAAGCATTACATGCATTTTTGCAATGAGCCCAATTGACCATGTGCTCAAAAACCATGACCTCTCAATGTGCCACCTACATTAAATACATTTGTATTGTCAAATACAACATCCCTGAGAAAATATTACCAATTACAAAATATAAAAAATTAATATGCAAGGTGTACAACACCTTCCCAACATTCTTCTACTTATATACATTGCATAAGGGGTCGAACATTTAAAGAGATGACAATAGATAAGGTCATTGCAAAGGATAAAACATACCCATATCCATTTTGCATCATCCATGCTTCACTATACTCATGGGATTTAATAAAGCAACTTCAACATCCATAACTACACATCGATGTTGTTTGATTGCACATGAAAAGTATAATTCTCTGCCATATTAGTGACACTCTAACATCACACCGATTTTTTTTCTAACTTGATATCCAAACATGCTCCCTAAAGCCAAATCCCATCCTAATAGGCTAGAGTAATTGCCATAAAATCTAGCTCTAAAAGTGTAGTTGAATACTTGGGAAGCCATAATCTATTCATTATTCATCCAACCTACTACACCATAAAACAAGGTAACTACCTACCCTTAAGTAAACCATCTGCCATCCACATCTCCTACCCTCAAAATCTCTATACATCCATTGTCTTACTCAAAGTCTATTATCCAAGGTAGCAAATCAAACACATAGATGTGTCTTGAGGGTACCTAAAGACCCTCTACATCACAATCCAATATTCCTTGTCCAACATGGACACATATACCACCTTAGGATTCTCATTGCTTGTGCAATGTATAGTCTGGTTCAAACACAACAGACTACCTACTACACTTACATAAAAAATGTGGCTCATATCCTCTATCTCACTTGGTGTAAAAGAACACTACAAAACATGTCCTTCTTCCAACACTAATAGAGTGCTCCAGATGTAATATATATCTCCTCAATCTAAATCCCTCATAGAAAAGCTCTATCCACATCTAACTATTCAACCCCAAAGTTAATATAGCAATATAGTAATAACAAATAAAAAAATCTAAAAGATGTAAGCTTCTCAACCAAAAAGAAAATTATACCAACATCCATTCCTATAACCAGGGAATCGACTCATAGAAACTAACAATGCCATATACTCCTCAAACCTGTCCTTACAACTGACTCCATAGCTCAAGACCTATTAGAGATAAAGCAAAAAATTAGATTGCATTTGAAAAGTAGGTGGGCTATACTTATCAAGTTGCATTCTTTATTGAGTGGACCTCCTTAAGAGTGGGGTATGAGATTGTTCCTCTTCCTACAGTGCTCTAAGTCACTCTCACTCTTTCTCACCATCTCCAAACAATATCCTTATTAGGTCCATGTTGAACTTACATAAATCCCAAGCGTAAGCTCCTTGGTCTTCTTGCTAAAATGTCATTGAGAGACTCATCCCATTCCAATACTCAATATTCAACATCCATGAGATCTCCAACCTCACCTCAATTTGTCTAGCAATACTAGGTACATTGCCAATCATCTCATGCTCGACAAAACTCCAATTACAACACCTCAATATCTAGGAGCATTTCTTTCCAAGGAAATGGTTTTAGTACTAGTATATTATCTCTAAATCATAGCCAATGCTCCAATTGCATGACTAGTGCAGACTTTAGAAACTTCCCATGTTCCATGACTTGCATCTTCACATCATAAGATCATTTATATCCAATTAAAAAATATGCTCAAAAGGAGCTATATCATTCCAAAACTCTAAGCGGCAATCTAGAGTTCACCATGGCATAATAACACATGTCCTCAATCCTAGAAGACCATATATCAAATTAATAGATCCATATCTTTGCCAAAATTTCCACTATGAGTGTTCTTGAGCTATCAATGACATTGTGATATACCTATAACATACACACAAACACAACCATGTCATGCCAAAAAATTCCATCCATGCATATGATTTTCCCATGGCATCATGGTCACCATCTTCAACCTAGAATATAATTGTCACAAACAACTATGTACTTGCACAAAAGTTCACACAAGACCATGATTAGATTCAAAGCAGCTGATGACAACATAGTTCATGCCTTCAAAAACAAAAGACATCCCTACCTTCTACCAATGAGGCCTATAAAAGACCTTCTCAATCATCCATCTCTCTGCTTATTTGTTACTTAACATGCTAATGATTTATGATGGCCAAAGGTCAAAAAACTATAAATTTATGAATTTATAATTCAATGTCATCTAAATAGTCTATAACAAATAATCAAGATGCTTAAAAGACCATTAACTCATATCCACCACTATCATGACAGATCCTCCCTCTTGCACATGTTACATGACACCATCAACACTTTGTATATCTGCTCCCAAGTTCTCCGTGCAACATGCAGGCACACAAATAGGGCATCTACAACCATATATTGTACATATGTGGCCTCCACAAAGGTGACAAAAAAGCATGACCAATGCTCCTACTAAAACCAAAGTAAACCACAAAACCCACTTATCTCAAAATAGTGCATCTTGGTGCATCAAAATGTGTATACCCACAAAACAAGTAGATCCAAACCTCCATTGGTTACAACATGATTGAGACACCATGCAAATTCTTCCCCATAGCATGAACATCAAATCCAAAATGATAAAAAAATGTAGCTCTCTAGGACAACCATAATTCAAGAACTAGAGACTAATAAACATACCTCTGACCATGCTCAAAAGAATGTATGAAAATATGAAACTATCCTCATTGAGATAACTTTTCAGAATTACAATTGGAAAAACAATCTTCCTTAGATCTACAAACCACAAATTTAGATTAAACATAAAACTTGCCAAAACCATAAATGCCAAAGGCATCCATATAAATTTGAATTGGTCAACACATTGAAATCACTTGCATGTCCTAGTACCAAGGATTCACTGTCTAAATGACAAAATATAACAAATTTGCAACCAATAGATCCAAATGCCATGAATCCACAACATACAAGGACATACATCCAAAGGAACACTATAATCTTTGTAGACTAATTATTGCACTTATGACACTATAATCCAAATGGGCCGAAAACATAAAGAAAAAGGGAATGGGTATGCAATCTCCACCATTACAATAGCTAACATATCTAAAACATTACTTCTTTTGCAACAATAAATATAGCTATTACACTTAATAAAACATGCAATTAAAAATATTGCAACTATTGTCAATCAAGGATAATCCGTTAAAGACATCAAATTTCCACAATCCATAATGTTGAATATGAGTGTTTCTGGATTTTAACTCTATGATAAATTTTATCATCAACGTTTGAGATCACATTTTGTGATCCATCATTTTTCTCTATTCTCTTCTCTTGCTCATAGGCTAGCGATGTGACCTCAGTCCTTCAAGAACGGTTTGGTCAGACAAGGGTTACACAATTAAAATCTAATTAGTTGATAGGCTTTTATATGTGAGCATTATAGTGCTCGGAATTGTCTCATGCCGTAAAAAAATCACGTCAGAAAATTTTCTAAAGTCGTCAGTTGTTCCTATCGACGTATTCCTTAAACCTCCTATGAGTGCAAGTGCTAGTATGACAATAAACCTCACTTTCCCTTTCTTTAACAAGAGACACATTGTGTTAGGTTCCTACAGAAATAGAACCTGAAATATGTATGAGAAGTTGTTAGATATGGGAATAGAATAATATAGATATGGGAATAGAATTATAATATGTGAATGGTTGGATATGGGTGGGCATTGACACCAATTTGGAGAGGTAACTATAACACCCATATCGAGATTTGTTGGTGGTCCAATAGTTTTTGCAACTTCCATAGCCAGATATATGGTCGAAGACTTGAAGCAATAGTAGAATGGGAATATGACCCTAGAAAGGCAAGAATGATGGAGATGGCCAATTCCTAACCATAGGAGAAAGGAAAACCGTTATGGCCTAGTGCATACAAATTATTAAAACCAATGAGATTTGGATTCGGCAATGCTCTTCTGAATCCATACGAGTAATCAATTTTAAGTTTTGCATGAGGTGCAGAATAGGTTGTTGATCATTTAATTGTAAATCATTTAATATGAGAAGAAACTAAATTCATACCAAATAACTGAAAAATAATAGTGAGTCCAAAACAAGGTCATTCAAATCCATAATAAAATTTTGAGGCAGATCACCAAATTATTCAATTGATTTTATTATAAGTTCTGATTTGGGGTAAGTTTTTCTATGGCCAATTGTAGGTAATCCTTTAAAAAATATTGAGAACAATAAGTGCAGTTATTAAAAACAATGAGAGTTGGATTCAACAACGAGTAATTAATTTTAAGTTTTGCACGAGGTATGCAAAATGAATCATTTAATCTCTTTGTATACTAATGTGAATCATTTAAATTGAGAAGAATCTATAGATCATACCAGATAACTGAAAAATATTTGAGTCTAATTGACATGGAAATTTATGTTGACCATGGCCAACTGTAAGAAATCCTTAAAAAAATATTGAGAACAAGAAGGCTAATTAGGGCATAAGTGGGCTATAGAAAAGGTGCATCCATAGAAATTGTCACCTAAGTTCAAATTACTACATGACAATAAGGCAATCAGAAAGTTGGAGGACAAAAGCATGGAGTTCGATGTTCATTTGCACTTTGCACACTTGTAAATTGTCAGTGAGTCTCTAAGTCTAGTATGACTACTGGCTCAGAGTCTAGAACTTAATTGCACTTTATAGACGTGCAAACTACAAGAGGTTTCCAAGGTATGACCATCTTCTTAGCCAAAAAGCAGAGTTTATTTGAATGTTGCATCCTACAAACTGAAGAAGTTTTTTCGAAACCTGAAATTGGTTGTAAGTTAGAGTCCAGAGGTCACCATCTATTTTTCACGTTATACTTGCTGATAAAACCTGAAGTCTGCAAGGGTGTAGATTGCAATTGCAGCCTGAAACCTGAACTCAAATTATTGCGCAAAGTTGCAAATTGTAATCCAAGTTCAAAGTCTGATCCACTTGCAAGTCATTTATGGATCCTGAACTATAGAAATTTTGATTTGTTTGCTTTTCATAACTTCATGAAATCTAAGGGATGGTTTAGTACATATCTTAGGGAGGTGTTCCAATGGTTTTGGGAAACCTACCTCTCCTCCATGCCTCATTTCCTGTCTATCATGGTGTCTTGTCCCATGGTATGATTAAGTCTTCTACTTGTGTCACTTTATTTTTTGTATTTGCGTGCATGCCAAGAGTGTCATCAAGGGTTGCATCTGACATCACAGGCATGTTAATATGTTATGTGGTTACTTATTACCACTTTTGTTTCACAAAAATTGTTTGCTAGTCTTCTGTTCATTAATCTTGAGTGAACACTTCAGGCATTACATATACACATGCAAAATTACAAAGGAATAAACAACCCTAAAAATAGTGGTTATGCAAAATTACAAAGGAATAAAAAACCCTAAAAATAGTGGTTAATATTGTTCACACGTCATCTATGGCCCAAAAAAGCTACCCAATGTTTCCAAAAAGTTGGGCATAAATTATAAGCATAAAACTTGGTGATCTAATAAATTGGCAATTGGCCTTGGACCTTAGAAACCCAATGCTCCAAGAAAGTTGGAACATGGATTTTGATACATTGTAGTCATTTGTCATGCTCTCAATCAAAAATACAAATTTTTAATTTAAAAAAATCCAGAAAGTTTGAGGATAAATCATGTGGGCATGTTTTACTACTGTTGGAACTAACAAGGTGATGCATGTGAAAGAAAAATATGTTAAGAAATTCTTGTGATATTGTTCATAATGTTGGAGAAATCAATTAGTAGACCTCCAATAAGTGAACACAAAAGAATAGAAGAGGTATTGTCAGACAGCTCATTTGTGCACTTTTCATGGAGAAAGCTAGTATTGTACAAGCTAATTTGTGTAGTATAAAGACATTAACCTTTATAGTAATAGTATCACAACTAACTAAGATCAATTTCAATACAATCCTTGGTATCTAGCTTGCATTAATGATTGAACAACTCTAAAAACAACATTACATAATCTCCCACCCTTAGGTTTCAAATAATTTGTAATTTGCATATATGAATAATATATTGAACATTTACCATTAAGAAGAAGTTCTCACCTAAACCTTGATATGAGTTCTTATTCTACTGATTTTGAGATTCCCACGAGGTTATTCATACTAAAGAATATGACTTTGATCATGTTACAAACATAGATAAGCAAGGCCATTCTCTAATTAGACAATTGTTTGTTTACAAATAAATCACTAGAAGTACATGCATAAAAGAATCCAAGGATGTAGAAGTCTAATTAATGATATAAATAAATAAAATTCAAATAGATATATAAGGACCGGAAAATGAAAAAAATGAGAAGGATAGACGAGGCATAAAAGAGACATATGATAAAATGAAAATGAAAGAGATTAGGGCTTACCTTGAAATCAAGGTGATATGGAATTTTACTAGTGGGACACTATGATATAGAGTTGATATCTGAAATTTAGATTGGATAGTTGTTCAAAAGCATGTGATGACTAAGGCCTATGAATTTGAGAAATTGGGATAGGACCACACCCATAATCAAGTTCAATTGGCACAATTTTGTCTTGATGACAAGGTTTTGCCCATTATAGGAACACATTTTTGGTCCTTGTGTAAAAAATACTCATGTGGATGATATATGTTTGAGTAAAATAATGTGGTGGTAAACAATACCATTGGGAGTTTTCTATGCAAGTGTTGAAGTGTGAAACTTCCTCAGTCCTTAGTGAGCCCCCAAGATTGAGTTAATAATAGTCAAAAGATATAAGGGATGGTGGTACATAGTGATGAAAGTGGTGGTAATGATTGTCAATCATATGATCACTGAAAGTGTTGAAGTTTGATGCAAACGTATGTGTGACTATGATTGATAGATGACTTTGTGGTGAGATTTTGCTAATGTTTGATGCTAGAAGATGATGATTATTAACTAATTCTATGAGAGGAGAAATGCTTTTGTATTCTTTTGATACTCTATCATCCCTTATTTGTGTGTTCATGTTGTGAAATGTCTTATGATGGTGCATTTATATACATAGGCCTAGACACAATTTAAGCTTTTGATGCCCACACTAATGGATAACGGTCAAATCTTGGGATTGTTGGCTTTGGAAAGTCATAATTTGAAGTTAGGAAACTAGAGATGCAATGACATCTATGATCCTATCCAAAGGATAGAATCATAAATCCAAAATGGAGAAATGGTATAAATTAGGTCATGACAATTTTGAACAAAAATACTAAAAGATTAATAAATATAACAAGAAATTTAATTGTATTTATATTCTGATATTGAATTTAACTATATTACCAATTAACAACAAATAAATTAAACATTGGTAAGCTATAACAAGATCCAAACCCAGAATACTAAAGATGCAGTATGAAGATTTTTTTTAAAGTTTGATCGTAGAGAAAAAATATATTATAACTGGTCTTTGAAGCTTGCAAATTGCATAGTTATCACTAGAAAAGAGTTGCAGTATTAGTTTTCTTGTTATCAGGTCTTCTAGAAATCCTGACACAAAAAATGAAAATTGCTAGAAGCACTTTTGACACCTTAAGTCTTGTTGTATGAACTGGCATCCATATTCAAGGATAGTTAACCAGTACCAAAGAAGTACAGGAAGAATAATACATAGCATATAAGCAACATGCAAAAGTGTACAGTGTTTTTGACAAATATGAACAAAGATAATATGAGCACTTGAATGAATAGAATCACGAATGATTCTAACATGAAATCATCATTAATAGGTGTAGCCATCTCTTTGATCTTCAAGAAAATTATATAAATTGTAATAACAGTGATATGGATGGCTATTTTGAAATTGCTACGATCGCATCCGCTTGATTTGTATAATCTGTCAATCACTTGTTACAATGTGCCTTGAAATGTTTGCTGCACCAAAATGCACAAATTTAGCTGTAGCTCAAAAAAATTAGAGGACCATAAAAGAACAGTTCTAGAACAATATACTTATTTATGGTAATGGTTTGAAAAGAAAAAACCAAAGATATCTTGTGGAGTTTTGGGAAAATACAGTAAACTGGTATGTTCTAGTGACATCTACACAATCCTTATGGCCTTCTCTATGCAGAGGCTCTTTATGTTAAGGATGAAAACTAGACCTGGAGTCATCTTTAAATTCAACTAATGATGAGAAAGAATTACAAATTTTCATTTAATTCAACCAATCATGAGAAAGAATTAAAATTTTTGTAGTAAAATTCTATAGTTTAAATTTATTTTTAATTTTAACTAATTATATAAATGCTATTTTTCTTTCTTATGACTAGGTGACAAGGTTTAGGCCTTCTGATTGCATCAAGTTCTTGTCGAAATAGAAGTTGAATTACACTTTTTGAAATTGCTTCTTAGACTGTTTAAAGGGTGTGGGTGAAGAGATTATACTGGCAAACCACATTCTCTCAAACAACTTTAGGAGGGAAACTTTTTGGTTAAGTGCAATTGAGCTAGAGTATTACCGGGGTGGGTGACCTCCGTTGAAGTCTTAGTGGTCCATTCTTGTGAGCATCACCTAGATGCAATGAGTGCCAAATAGACCATTCATGCTCATGAGACAGGCATTCGTGTTAACCACAAGCAATGAAATAATGACAATGATGTGGCATAACAACAAGCCAATGGATTGCAACCTAACAAGAAGTATACAATCATCAAGTACAAAAATGTGGCAATGCAGTTAAGGCCGTGGCAGAAATGATCAAATGCAATAATACAATAATGCACAAATTGCTTGATTGGAAGGACATAAACTTGTTAGAAAGGATTTTTTGAAAGGGTGCAAAATAAATTGTAACACTGATGTGAATGACTATTTTTAATTTGCTACGATCACATCTATTTTTTTGTATAATCTATCAATCACTTGTCACAATGTGGTTTGAAATGTTTGCTGCACCCAAATGCACAATTTTATCTCTTGTTCTAAAAAAATAGAGGACCATAGAAGAACAATTCTAAAACACTATACTTATTTATGGTGATGGTTTGAAAAGAAAAACTAGAAACATCTTGCAGACTTTTGGAAAAACTCAATAAGTTGGTACGTTCAAACGATGTTCAGACAACCCTTATGGCCTTCTCTATGTAGAGGTTGTTTATCTTCAAGATGAAAATTAGACCGAAAACTAGCTTGAAATGCAACTGGAATGATATATCTTTCATATACTTGTCCAATTATATGTCAAAGAATAATAGCAGTTGTTGGCTCAGAATCAATGCTTTGATAGTATCACATAAATGAATGATAGAAATCTTACACATTAGATTTGTTCCAACAAACATTGAGCCATACATGTTAAACATTTATGCTAACAACTTTTATAGTTTACGTTCTGAAGCCTAAGTGGAAGAAAACAAGATTGTGACATAGTTGCTCAGTGTGCAATTTGTTTGTAATTATACAATACCAGACCCTGGTAAAGTAAAGAATGAAAATATTATAAATATGACAGCCTAGCATAGATTGACTATTATCTGAGAGAAGTCAAGACTTGTGTAAACACATAGATGGCTATGTTGCAAAAATAGGATATGGCACAATCAAGACCAATGATTCTAGGCCACGATTTTGCACCTTAACAATAGTTTAACACCTATGGCTTTGTAAGGGCTGATAATTTATGACAAGGCACTATGTTTTACACTAGTTCATACTCTTTTATTAAAACATAATAAGTGAATAAAAGGAAGTTGTTGATTTAACAAAAGACTATCTATACCCAAGGCAAAAGAAAATAATTTCCGTGTAATTAAACTTTGGATTTTGCACTTTTAAATCAATATAACACAAACTCAGGTGTTTTAGTTTTATTCTACGTTAGCTAAGCACAAACTAGACCCTACAATTTCTATTTATTTCCTTTCATTATTTGTCATTGTTTTTTGCACATAAAGATATTCTGTAATTTTTTAAATTTTTATGGTATTTATTTAATATTTGCTTACTTATGGTTGTAAGGAAGCCAATGGAATTTGAACTTGTTGGCATGTGTCATGCCCAATTTCTGAAGCCTTGTGCCTAATATTTGTTTGCACATGTAAAGTTAAAGGAACTTGCCAAATTATGACACAATGTTCTTTCTCTATCATATTTATTCAAGTCTACGCTAGTGTATTTATCTGTGTTTTAATATTTATTAGCAAAAACAACTAAGCATACTATCTCCAACTTTCTTTGTCTACGAAATAAATTTGTTTTGACATTTATTCATGTGAAATATAATTTTAAAGATGTATAAATAATGTTATGAAATCTATAATGATATATCCGAAGTCATTTTCTATGAGGGTGTCCATTAAACCTATAAGTCCAAGTAATATCTTAAGAGGTTTCCTTTTGAGCTCTTAATAAATTATGCTATCCTTCCCTAACTATGGTTATTGGAGGTGTTATGTGGTCCAAATTTTAAACAATAAAATCTTTTGACATTTGTAGCAGTAAATATTGATACGTGTCTTTTGGATGCGTTATTTAAAATATAAAATATATACTTGGTGGATATTATTGCATTAAAAGACTACTTGTGTTATGTTATTCCCGGCATGTGATTGACTAGATGCATTTGGTTCACATTATATAAATTATAATTTTTTGTTATAAGCTAGTTTTGGTGAAAAACAATATAAAACAAATTAAAATATTTTTAAAAATTTATATTTTAATTTTATTTTTTATAAATTGGCATTGAAGTTACCAAAGTAATGCTACATATGTATCTAATGGACACTTCTAACTATAAAAGTTATTTTAAATAGATTAAATCTAACTAGAAAGAATTTTCAACCTGAACTTACTTTTAATTAGAAATGCTTAAATATTGTTGTGCTAAAAATCTGACCTAAACATGATAGCTTTGAAGTTTCACCCAACAATTAATATTGATCCAAAATCTAGACATCTACATCCTCTTCCTTATGCCATTCACTAAAGGAACTTATATTTTTAGAGATATAAGGCACATATTCATTCCATAAAGTTTAGAGTATTCAACAAACCTTGAAGTAAATCACCACTATGGATACAAAATAACTAATAATAACAAGAAACCTAAGCCTTTTAGGGAAATTTTATTTTATTTATTATGGTTGTTTATTGAGGACTATGAGATGTTAAGTTCATCAATACAACCAAAATTCTTAATACGAACCCAACTCATCTTTTTGTTGGTTAATAGAATTGTCTAAATTCCATAAAAATCTATAATGTATTCTAAAACACAAAAAAGAGGAAGTCTATGATGTGATGGACTCGAAATTGTTTAATATATCAGTCTTTAAAAATCATTTTGGCTACAGATCTAATTTTTTATTTCTTTATTTATTTGCTATAACAGGAGAAGTGTGATTTTGAAAATAATTTTGTGATGTAATAACATTAACTAGTTTTGTCCTGCTTCTATGAAATGCAATCTTCGAATTCACACAATTTTTCATTCATGCTAAGCCTAAATAAGGATGTAAGAGAAATAGTGCATTATTTTATGGGGCAATCTAAGCATTTAAAATTGCAAACTCTTCATCACTTAAATTCTCATGTGCTATTTTTTGCCAATCAAAACATTCAATATTATATAGGCTAATTACCAAATTTAAAAAAATATAACCACCAATTTTCTTGATCTACTGTTAGGATCGAGCATGTATAGAAAAGGGTGATATTCTTCCTCCTAAGACAATGCAAGGTAATGATTTCATGAATCAGGTTCACGGAAACAAATTTTTTGCCAGGAAAATATAATAAAACAACATATTTTATTACACTTGGAATCACCTAGAGAGATGATGGGACGGTTGTTATTTCATTTTGTGTCTTTGCATTTGATGACTTGACACCTTTAGGAGGCTCCCTGTCAAACAGGCCACGTGCCTTGTTACCTCTTGGAGGCTCTCTGCCAAATAGGCCACATGCCTTACCGATGCTTCCACAAATTGCATGTTTGTCCATATTGCATTGACATACGTTTTATGGTCTGATCGAGGAGTTATCGGGAGTAGGGAAGCTCAGAGAAGGATTCTAGAGTTGGTGGAATTTAGATTTACACTTGGCAATTGCATTTTCTGGAAAGTTTCTAAAGCTTGTTCAACAAATCCATGTGGTGGAATCTTGCAATCATTCCGTTCCATGAGATGACATCTCCTTGAGGCATTTTGTTAAACAGTTCAGTTGTCTAGTGTATTTTTCCACATTTTGAATACATATCTACTAGGGCCTTTCCTACTACCAAATCTGACCCAAAACCCTTCTCAGTTATGCTCACAAAAGTTGTGAAGTTTGGTTTTATTGCCACGACATTGCTTAAAGTTTTCAAGGCCTTCTCAACAAAGCTATTTTGTGCATATCCTACTATTATTGTAGTCCATGAGATGTCTCTTTGAAGCATTATATCAAATAGATGGCATGTCTTTTGTATGCTTCCACATTTAACATACATGTCTACTAGGTCTCTTACAACTATAACACTTGGAAAATTTCACTTTCGATTATACATTAATGGATTCCCATACCCATCTCCAAAGCTCTTATTTTGGCACAGGTTGGTAATATGCCTTCATATTCCAAGCTGATTTCTCCAACTTTTCATAGATATCCTTTGTCTATAGATGTGATTTGTCTCCTAGACAAGGTGTCTGGTGTGTGAAGGGAATAATACAATTTTTGAATTTACACCTACCAGTCGCATTTGCTTGAAAGTTCTAGAGCATTTTCAACAAATCCATTTTGTGAGAGGTACAAATCTCTGTCACCAAAAATGGGTTCTTGGCAATTCCCTTGATAAGGTATGTGCTCCCTCCTATGCTGTAATTTATCTATTACTGCAAATATTAAACTAAGTAAATGTTATATATATCTTCATATATATCCACAAGTGTGACCTCATTGGCAGAGGGTTTTTGTTAATCTGGAAGTTCTTATTTTGTGGCCATTGGTTGGTATTTGCAGATTCTACAAATTGTGGTGTTCTCTGACATGAAATTGTGAAGGCACATTAATGGAAAATAATGATTGGTGAGGCATGGATTCTTCTAGATCGCTTTGAAATTTTGCTACTTAGACATTGGAGAAGGGTTATGGAAGGCTGGCATATGTATTTTAATTCAAGGCATCTTATTTTACAAACATTTTTAGCTGTACAGAATAGCAAAATATCAAATGACTTGTTTTTGTCTCTAGTGAATACATTCTTAACTTTCTGATTACTCTATTAACTAACAGGTAGTTTTGTTGGACATAGGAGCAACAACATTGATCTTTTCATTGCTGCAAATGCCTTATATAAAGCTGTAATCTTTTTAGGAGCTAATAGATGTCTAATTGTGCAACCTGTACTTGCAGTGGAGAGAATTGTATTCTAGAGGGGAAGGGTTGCAAGAGGTTACTTGGCACTGCCCTATGCTCTTGGTCAAGTTAGTTCCCTTTCTTAAGCTCACGTTGTCTTTGTTCTCTTAAGGAGAGACGATTTGAGTGTAAGAGTCCAAATTGCTCTGTAGGGTGTACTCACACATTAGACGAGTGTTGCTACGGGTGTCCAGTTGTAGAATAAATCTCCAAGATTTGAAAGATGGAAGAAGACATTCGCTTTTGAATCTATTCACTGAATAGTTTTATGCATAGAAAAATTTGAATTGGAAGAATTTGCATGATTTTAAGTATACCAAAGTTTGAGTTTGAAGGATTTTATTCATACCCAAATTCAAATTTGAAGGAATTTATGCTTTACCCAAATTTGAATTTGAGGGAAAAATGTGATGCTTGACTGGGATGCCATTGTTGGAAACAATTTATCTACTAGCCTTGTGTAGATGGGCATGGAAAAGGTGCGTGCACAATGTAAGCACAAAAATCACGTACATCCTCCACGAGGACCCCTACGATGATTCAAATCCTTGTCACATACATGTAAGCATGAAATAATGTCCTTTAAGCAATGAGCCTCTTGATGACGTGTCCTCTTTTCCTGTCTCGTGTTATTTCTTCTTTGTCAATTTCTCTTTCTGCTCGTTTGCAATGCTTTTCGACACTTGTTGCGACACTTGTCGACTTGTGTTTTCTGAGATTTCGACCTTGCTCCTAAGCCTTGTGAGTGTCTTGTAGGTGAGTTTTCACCTCTCCCCTGTGTTTTTCATCTAGTGCACCTCATAGAAGCCTTCTAGAGGTTTCCATGTCCATCTCCCACTTTTGGTTTTCAGTTTTGCCTAACCAATCCAAATCTCCCCCTATTATTTCCAGATCTCCCCTGGGAGATCCTGCAAACGCAAGTGGAGATTTGGATTCTTCCACATGACTGACCTATTTCTGGAGGCAAAACACCTCCTGTTTCTCTCTTCTACCATCTCCCATCATGCATTTTCACCCAGAGCCCTTTTTTCCAGATCTCCCCCGGGCGACCCTGCTGTTTTTCTAGCCGCGGAAAAACTCAAGTTTCTCACTCGTTTTTGCTCTGTTTTCGCCCGTTTTTCTTCCAGTTTGCATGATTTTTGATCCCTAATATAGAGTTAACTATTTCATGCACCCACACATGCATAATTAGCTCTATTTGATCTCAAATTAACTCTTCAATCAATCTCATACATTCCGTCACCTCTATTTCCTCTTCAGTGATAAGCTATCATTGCTTCATCACTCTCTAATTAATTGAGTTCACTGGGTAATCAATCCAGTTCACTCCCCAATCAATCCTTGTTAACTCTTCAATCAATTGAGTTAACTTCTCAATCAATTTCACCTCTCATCCCTTCTTCTAACCTATAAATAACCCTCACCTCTTCATTATTTTCCAAGTTGAGCAAGTTGGAGAATACTCTTCTCATCTTCACAAGCTTTTTCAAGCTTCTTCACAGGCCTTTGAGCCTCTTTCTTCATTTATTTCTTTATTTTTTCAAAGCTTCAAATCTTTCATTGTTGCATAGCTTCAAAGCTCTTCCAGGGAGGCAAATTCATTGTGCACATAGCTCTTGACAAATTTTGCTCTCCAACTTAGCATTCAAATGCTCTTACAGGATGAAGGTGCCTTTTCCTTTATTTGTTCAACCAAGTAGCATCACGCTGCTTCATTCTATGCCATTGTGCTCAATCCAAGCTCTTATTGAGCTCATACAAGCTTCGCCAACGCTTCTTTTTACTTCTTTGGGTCATTTTGTTGTCAAAAGGATCACGTCCTGCCACAAAAGGATTCAAGGTTGCCTATTACAAGGATTGCTGAGGGTAGTAGAGTCAACAAATCTTCATTTCTCTCAGGTTCCTTCATTGTTTTTATTTCAATTCATAGTAATTAGAGAATAAAATTTTCTTTTGGGAACAGTAAAATATTACTTTTTGCTTGATAGTTAGATCTTGCATGTTAGATTAAACGCTTTCATATTTCTAGATCTAGTTTATTAGAAGAAGCATTTTCCGCTTTCTTAGATTAAATTGCATTCAAAACATCGAAAACACAAAAAACATAGGTTAACATTGCATTGGAAAAGTCATATAGAATTGCATGTACATATTTCCTTTTCATAGATTAGAAGCACTTTTATTTCCAAAATACTCTAAAAAATACCAAAAAGAACGTTTTGCATATCATTTAGTTTGCATGCATATAGAAACAATAGAATAGACAACATTACAAACCCTTAATTCCATCATGAGGTAAAAACAAAGTCAAAACAGATGTCAAACCCTAGGTCAACAAAACCCTAGGTCAAAAACCTAGATTTGGTTAAGGATAGCAATCACACAACTTCCTCTCTTCTGATTCACGAATGTGCTTAGAAGTGAGAGGAGAGTGGGTGAGGGCTATCCATGATGAGATCCATCCAAGACCTCAACAACAAACATTTGTCTTACCACAAGGAGACCCATTCATCCTCTTGTTGTTAGAAGAAACCAAACAATGACATATACAACAAGACCTCTTACAACGCATACAAAGATAAGAGGACATCAACGAGAACAACGCTTACCCACACAGAGGTGGAATCTTAGAAATCTAAACAGGAGAAGAGAGACTAGTGACCCTTTGGGTCATAGGATTATCTCAACTACAACAACAATCAAACAAAACATACAACAAAGTACACAACCACAAAGGCCGCAGTACTTGCCGACCCCTCTCTGCGAAGTCCAGCTCTCCAACGAGCCAGACCCCCGCCATGTCTTGCCTCCTCTCAACTGGCTAATTCCATGTGAGCGAGAGTGATGTGGCGGATCACCCCGTGGCAAGGAGGGAAAGGGTCTGTGTGCATGCTGAAATCTGACCCGACAACCCTAGGCAACCGAAGTCATGATTTTGAGTGTACACACACAGGCTCAGAAAACATCAAGACATGGGAAACTGCCACTTTTGAGGACTTTGACCTTGTACCTAGAATGTGTAGACTTGTTTTAGTTGTGTATGAGGATGACTTGGACAATTCTCTGTGGGCTCCACCAGGAGGGTATCAAATTGACACACAATGTTGTAAAGAGAGTAGGCAACCTTGAAACATCAGGGATGACACCTCTATATCTTATTTATGTTGATCACAATGCCAAAGATATTGTCCTTGCTTTTAGGGGGTTGAGTATGGTGAGGGAGAGTGATTATGCAATGCTTTTGGATAACAAATTAGGGTAGGAGAAGTTTGAGAGTGGTTATGTTAACTTACTGCTGGTATTTCACTCTCTGCACACTAAAAGCTTACATCTTACCATAGTTTTGGCTTCAGTGTCCTGTAAATTAACTACTTTGGTCTGGGGGACGTCAAATCATTTTGATTCATTTCTAATGCTTTGAAACTACCTGAATGGACAACGATCTAGGGTTTCAATAAATCACATACTTAAACTTGCGAGATTCTTTCACAAGTACACATACACAACTTTGTTACACCCATCTCCCAATACATGTAATTACAAATTAAACACTTAATTTACAGTAAAGCTAGAGATCTACAGTAACAGGTGTAGACACTAAAAATTGGACTGCTCTGCAAACCGATTTTCCTTACCTCACACTAATCCATTCTCCCAATCTGTTCATTTAGATTTCACTTATCACAACAGGCACAGGTAAAAACTAGGCCAATTATTTCCCATTGTTGAACAACACTACCTTAACTAAAAACCATGTATTCTCTATTCTATTTATTCTTTTTCAAATTGAACTATACTGAAAACCTATCAAAAGCAAAATGCCAAAGATTGTAACTGCACAAAAAACAATGGAAACTAAGAAAATGGAAAATTAATATTAAAATAAAAATAAAAATCTTAGGAAAATTTTCTAGTTTGCATCAACTTGTTGTTTTTAGAGATAATAAAAAACTCAACAAACATAATAGAGAAGAATTTTTCATCAGATTAGTTTTTTTACAGACAATAAAAAAGTCAACAAACATAAATGTCATATTGGTAAAGTTGTTTTGACTTCCATACCTTTTTTTTACTGCAGGGCCTTGCAAACTAAAACACCAGAGGTTTCACTAAAACACCAGAGGTTTCTCAAATGCTGCTATGTCATAGACTTATGGATTTTGCAGTGTTTTGTCTCAGTTTCTCGCAACTTCTGAAATAATTTGTGAAAGATTTTTTTCCCAAAACATTGTATGCGTATAAATTTTTGTGACATCATACATATTATGTATATTTATAGTTATTAAATTTTCTTTGATGTCAACTGCCAATCTGTAAGTTTATTTCACATCAAAAAACAATAATATATTTATGGCATTTATAATACATTTATGCTTGATTTAGAGAGTTTAGTTTTTTAAAAATACAAAAATAGGATTTTTTGCACTTACTATTTGGAGTATCATCCAATAGAAAAAAAGAAAAATCACATTTTTCAGTTATTGAATAGAAAAAATAAATTAAAAAACTATAGAATTGTTCCTCATATTTTTAATTCTAACTGGCTATTGGTTGAATAGATTGAAATAATTGCATCTAATGGAAGCATAAATAATCCTCCCAAGAGCAGGTACTAAATTTTTTTTTTCCATTATATGTAACTTTTATCTAAAACAAGATATTGGATACTCAAAATATATAACGTAACCACACCTAGAAATCAGCTTTAACTAACTAAACTAATTGTCATACACCAACCAAGCCACACACTTTTCACTTTATCTTGAAAAGCATATGTCCCTTCCCAAGTAGTCAAACAGTGAAGAAAAACCACGTCGCCACATCTACCAAGCACAGTCCTCAAAAAATTATAATATCTGTTATTTTGCCGTACAAAAATATCTAATATATGAGAACCCCCGGTTCTGTCTGGATCGAGAAGAGTCCTATCATAACAAAAACACACGTGTTTTATTGATGCCACGCGTTTCAGTCGGCAGACTTACATTATAAGCAACTAATTCTTCTTCTGCCTTGTGGGGTCTACCACTTTACCGTTTTCGAGTAAACCCTCCTTTTACCTCGCCACTATAAATAAACACGACAAATGGATAATGACGAACTAGATGCTTATTCCTTTCTATTTCAAATACGCACGAAACCTCTGAAACCCTCCGCCGCCCTCACATTATAAAAGAAGAAAAGAAAAAGTAGCAGTGAAAGTAACGGGGAAGTATTATCAGCTGGACGGTCGGGCGATTTATTCGTGATTCGGCTGTAAAGCCTTTGCAGATTTTGCCACAGGAAAATCGGTTAGTCGTGCTCTTTATTTTGACTCCAAATTTGTTAATTTTGGCCAGAATTTGGGTCGGAAATTTTAAAGAGATGTAAAGTTGGGCGAATGCATTGGTTTTCTGTCGATTTCTTGCGTTGTGAGTAAGACGTTTGAGTTGCATTGGAATTGCATGTAAAACAGGATTTCCCATTACAATAGAAAACCAGAGTCGTTAGATTTTTTCTTTTTTGAGCGAGGACAATAAGCATCCTGTAATTTTATCAGGTGTAGGGGTAATTGATCTCCTTTTTCAAAGAGCAGTATTTATTCTGTCAAATTTACCAGGGATTTTAATCTGGGATCCTTGCTTATGTTGTGGGGCTAATATATTTAGTAAGATTTGGTGGGTTCTTTTTGATCCAAAAAAATTTTCAGTAGACAACAGCCACATGACACAGTCGTTAGAATTTGAATAGTTATTTAAAAACAATTTAAAAAAAAATTCGTGAAGTTTTCTTGCTTTATGTTCAAGTAGTTTTGGAAATTTTTAAAAAATATACTTTTATTTTTTGAGTTTGCCTGCTTTATGTTCTAGTAATTAGAAGTTGTTTTATTTTATGAAATGATTTTTATCTTTGGAAGTCTACATGGTTTATGTACAAGTAATTGAAAGGCACTCACAATCGGGCTCCACAGTCTCATTGCTGTCTAAGTGCTGTTCTTCTTCAGTTGGAGAACACTTTTCCATATAACTGTACTGCGGTACTGTTATGGTTGGTTCTGAATTCCTAGGTATTCATTCTGAACGAATATAAATCTGAATAATGGAAAATTAAAAACACTCAACTTCCACACTAAGTACGTGTCTTGCTACAATGGTTGGATCCGAGTCTATAGTTATTCATGGATAATCAATAAAAATCTGGAGTAGTTGAAACACTTGGACTTTGAACATACTATGTAATTGTTGTGTAAGTGTCATGTTACCATTTTTGGTTTTGACTCTATAGTTGTTCATGGTTGATTAATATAAATCTGACTAACTGAACCATTAATGCTCAAATTATGCTTTGTCATTGCTATTTAAGTGTCGCACTACAATGGTTGGTTCCATGTCTATAGATATTAATCATTAATAAATATAAATTTGTAATTGGAAAACACTTACACTTAGAACATTCTATGTCATTGCCATGTAGGTGTCAAACTACTATTGGTGGTTCTTGGTCTATAGATATTCACGATCAATTAATATAGACTATAATTCCTTGGGATTTAGGACCTTTCAGTTTCCCCTTTTCATGTGATGTACAGACACAAATTGTCTGGTTTCTGTGCAGGAGGTGAGCCTTTAATATTACCGACCTATAAACTAGTACATGGCATAAACAGTTAAATGTAGAACGATGTTTATCCATTCCCATTCTTATTTCAACCTCTGAAACTCCTACAAGACCTCAAATAATGGGAGGTCGCCTGCCACAACAGCATTATCTAGAAAGGCATCAAAATTCTTGTTATTGACTGGAATTTGTGATAGATTGTCCCGCATCAAAATCAGGTTTTTGAAGTTTTTAATTTTGACACCAGATTTATATGTGTTGGTGACAGATGGTTCAAAAATTATAAAAATATTTAAATTTTAGCAAGTGGATTGATCTGTGTTCAAATGTCTGGCGTCTCTTATGATTATATGTAGAATTTGCACATGGTTTACATATACAGCATTTCCGCTGTGAAAATTAAACCATGGTTAGTCGAATTTGAGGTTTTAAAATCGTTATTCCTTTCTTTGTAAAAAAGAAATGAAAATTTCTTATGCCGTGAGATTGAACTGACAACCAGTAGCTAGTGAATGCCCTCAAATTTCCCTGTTGATTCCCAAGAGTATTTCAAATTTTCATATTGATAAAGGAAAGAGAGTATTAGTATGGAAGGAAATCCCATCATAGGGATCAAGCTAATTTCAATTTTGCCTTTTAAAAATTGTGTTTTTTTTTCAACAGTGAGTTTGGGATCAAAATACCTTGCTTGCCTAAATGATGATTTGAAGTAATTAAGCTTGTGAATTTCACGAGCATATTCATTTTGTCATGGAAGAGTCCTTATTTGAACCTAGTTTGTTGAAATACACGGAACAGCTATGACTCAAACCTAAGACCATTCATTGGCATTTGCTGGGCATTCTAACACTAAGCCTCCACCCATTTGCATGTTCAAGTTTTGATGGGGTGTGGATTGAACCTCTAGTATTTCGGCTTCAGACACAAACAGCTTGAGTGCACATACCCACCAATATCTAATACCTTGTTCCAAGACATGGACCAGATTGGACTGAAGCCTAGGAACTTCTATGAGAACATAGGGGATCTTATATTTTTTATGAAATCTATTTTGCTACAAGCAGGTATTAAGAGAGATGGTTTCTATGCTTTATTTTGCATATAACGATCATTTCAGTGGTGAACTTGAGATATAAGAACCACTTAAGATTTGACATATTCACCCTAGAAAAAGGCAGTTATTTAGAGAAGAATTTGGATGTAGTGGACCTCTTCACTTGTTCATGTATTTCCTAAGCTTGGTTTACCTTTGAATCAGAGATTGAACCTTTGCATGTTTGGTCCTTCCTGCTTCTGCAGTCAGAAGGTTTCAAGTGTTATCATCTTGCATCATTCATATCAGAAGCCCAAGGATTGCTCTAGTTCTAAAGTTTACAAAATATTGAAACATTAGTGATACTGACAGAATGCTCAGAACAATTATTTTGAGATTATTTACTATCATGAAATAAGTATATTGGCTCTCAAGCCAGGTATTATTATTTGTGTTTTAAGGAATTTAATTATTTAAGTATAATGTGTCTATAGTCATCATTGAGTCATTTTCTGTAAACTTTGATTCTTTTATTTTGAAAAAGTTATGGATTAGCTTTATATATTTTTATTATCTTATAATGTTACCTTAAATATAAGTTTTTGGTGTCACCAGGTTTTCGAAACTTACAATATTGTTGCTCCGAAGGGTTTTGGAGAAGTCCAAGCATCTGAGATATCTCCTTCATTACTTGTTTCTTCTTAAAATCTTTCTCAGTTACTTGGAAAGAACTCAGCTGCTGTGGTCTGATAAACATTACAGTCCTACTAGACTAATGATCCAATCAAATCGATAGCAATGATGGCAACTGCGATTCACGTGCAATGTTTGCAGGTTTTAAGACCTTGTAAACACCCCAGAGGTTCTACATTGTTTGAGGTATGTATGGGAGTGAAGGAATTTGCATAAACCCACAACCATGCTAGTATCTATGTTTTGTTTGTTCATATTTTTTTCATTTGTTAGTACAAGATAGTTTGAGGTATATATGGGAGGGCAAGAATTTGCATTAAGCCACAACCATACTAGCATCTATATTTTATTTTCAAGAGGTTTAATCTGTTCAATTTTATTTCATTTGTTATTACTACATCAAAATGAGGCAGCATAAAAGCATGCAATTACCGCCAACAACATTTGAATTTTGATGGTCACTCTGTTCCATCAAGATAACGTAGCTTGTGTTTTGATTTTTGATTTTTCCAATTATGATTTCTTTTCAACAATATCATAAACTAAACAAACATAAGGTTGGCCTGTAGTGCAATCATGGTTCTAGTAGCATAGCGTGCGATTCTAGTACCTATATTAGGACAATGTTGCACATGCGAGTATTCAGTATTGTGTGGTATTAATAAGTGCATCCTGCAAATCTTAGTCTATGTGTCAGATCAGCTGGTGCAGCATTGGGGTTGTGTGGTGAGTCCGAAAATCTACAAGCCTACAAAACAGCTCTTATGTTGCAGTCTAAGGGAAGTTAGAAGAGATAAAAGCTCATAGAAAGAAAGAAAGAAATTATATTAATGTCCACAGATGACCAAAAGTAGGTCAATGGGACTAGGTTACAGCAGTTAACAATAAAAAGTTCTAGGAAGAGAGAACTCTAGAATAAAATATAAAACAAGGTTAGTTTTCTGCATAGTTAGAAAACAAAATCTTTCAAATCTATGGTGAAATTTTGCTGATTTGAACAAAACCGAGGTCATGAGAATCAGCCTGGGATGTGAAAGCTGTTGTTTGATCAGATTTTGAAGCTTAGCATTTTTGTTGTGAAGATTTCAAAGACTACAAATGCGTTCAGCTTCATAGACTTTTGTAACTTGTTATTTATTTAAATTTTTTTACTCTTAGTATCAAGTATCAAATATATTTTAAATTCTGCAGTCACTAGTGTATATTATTTTATATTATATTGATATTATAATAATATATAATATATATTTTTTGGTCCAGGAACCCGTCAAAACTGGGCATAGCCCTGAGTCCATTCAAGATCAATTGTATCAACCATCAAGTTTACTGTAACTACTCGCCCTAACAGTCCAAAGTTCAAAATGGCCGAAGCCCCATAACTATCCTACCCAACACAAACCATAGATAAGTTTATACCACATTAACATTTTTGGGGAACGGGGCAAATTACACAGGCCCGGACCCACCCTGACATACTGTGTTACAATTCTTGCATACTGTACTGTTTTTTGATGCTGGAACCTCCTCCTCCTTGCTATCACCATCAGAGCCACAACAATAAGAAACAAGGGAATGGCGTCCTTTGGAAGCTCGACCTTCAGTTTCTTTGCCAGCTCCTCGACTGCTAATTGCAGACAGATTTGTCTCTTCTTAATTGCATGCATATGCACCATCATACATTCATGGTAAGATTCGGCCTGATGAACCACGTCCCTGACATCGTTATGCATCAAATAGGAACAAGCCGCTATAGACATTATCGAAGCACAGGATAATGACTGAGTGGCGTCATAAGGCATTCCAACGTCCGTGAGTGTACCCTGGATCCAGCAAAAAAATTGCCATGGTAGAACGCAACCCAACCTCTGGTTTTCCATCCAATTCTTTAGACAGGTCCCAGACTTTCCTCATCCATCTTCACGAATTTGGATTCTCAATCTCCTTATCGATATAGCCAATAAAGTCACCTATCGCCTTCTCTCCCGAAACCCTTCTCTTCCTCCTCCTGGTTGAGGACTCAGCCCGCTTCCCCTTATCCTCATCCTTGTTCACCATCCCTCCGTTGAGATGGCACATTCCTGCAACGGAAGCCATGAATGACACACAGCGAAGGAACAATCTACCTCACACAGACAAATGACAGGCAACGAATATAGCAACCCAGGTAAATAACAAATATCAGTCCTTCACTTCGAGTGGCATTCATAGTCATGAATGCCCACATGTGTAGGCTGCAACATCCAGTTGTCACTCACACTTTCATTAGCAACACTATCTCTCCCTATCTTTTAATTATTGCTTCTAGAGATTTTTGCTTCTGACCCCTTATCAGGTGTATAATATATAATATATAATAATATTAATATAATACATATATTATTATTAATACAATATATATATATATATATATATATATATATATATATATATATATATATATATTAATATATATTTAATATATTATATAATATTAATATTAATAAAATAATATATATGTACAGCCGTACCCGGACCCAGGGATTTTTTTTGCCATACTGACATAACCGAATTTCAAACCTGAGCCTGTTCCCGTATCTGTACTGGCAACTTAGGGTGAAATCATTTGCACTGGTTGAAACTTGATGGTAAACAAATTGGTTTAATGGTTTTGATGAAGTTCAAAAACTTTCACAATACCATTTGGGATTAATAAACACTATCAGTTGGTTTGTGCCTTTCAACATGTTATCAAAGCCAGATTAGGTGTGAGCCCAGGCCAGTGTGTGGGTTGAGGATGGGCAGATGGGGGGTTGGGTAGGGAAGTTGAGGTGGGGTTGGTCAGTTCATTTGTATTTAGTAAGTAAGGTTGACTTCTTTCTTAATTGTTGCAGGCCAATAATGTTTTACAGAAATGCAGAGCATTAGAAGATCGGATGTGCATGTTGAGTCATGGCCTTTCAACATCAACTCTGGTATTTGAATTTTCCTTGGAATCAACTTCTCTGTAAATTCCATATATCTGGAATGCAAGTTATCCACTTGTTTTGTTAACACGTTGTGAATTAAGTGGCATCATTGTCTTTTTAAGTTTTTTGATATACAGATGATTTTACCAAATTTTATTATACCACACTAATTAGATTTAAATTTTGTCATATGAAATGGTTTGATGCTTATTTTCAGCTTTGATTTTATGCAAGTAGTAGCTTATTCTTTCATTTGATGTACCCTGAATTTTCTTAATGTCATTTTTCCATGGGATCTATAGTTAAAACTTGTGAGCGCAGCAAATAGTTCACTATTGTGCTTTGTATATAGCCATATTTTTACCAAATTTATGGTTTCAACATTATTCTGGGACCTTGCAGAGACACAATGCTTGGAGTCTCAAGTTGTCCCACAAAGTAAACATGCCACTGCGTGGAATCCCTAATGTTCACAATTTTGTCACTTGTCAATCTGGACAACCAAAAGATGCAGTATTACTTTCCATCAAAACTTGTGCACTATTATTGACCAGGTAATCCAAAATCATGTGAGGTGTTGCTGCTACTTACTTTTCATGTCCACGTTTTGATTAATGTTATTTTTCCTATGGCAAACTGGAAGGATCTCATTGGTTGGCACTATAATTGAAATCCCTAGCTTGCTTTTGGGATTGATTGTTTTTGTACATTTCTCTTGACCTTAATTTATGAATAATCTTGGTGCTTTTGGTATGGCATAAGTGCAATGCTGGTGTAAATATACTACTTTACAAATTCTGCTGGTAATATTGTTGAGCACAGCAATATATATTTTCGTTTGGATCTATTCAGGGCTTAATTATCCAGCAATATATGATTAAAGGTGGGATAGGGGAGAGAAGTGTGTTTAGATGACACTGTATAGGTAGTAGTATTTGATGGCATATTGTTCTTAGAAGGGTGTAACTGTGCCTTTATTTTATTGTATTCAGACAAAAAAAAGTAAAATTGCTTACTTGACAAGTTTACTTAGTGCTGCAGGACTTACAATTCTTTGCAGCAGAGCCCGCTTATACTCCAATGTGCTCCTGCAGTTGGGCTCATGGTATTTGCTGCATGGGGTTTGGGGCCATTTCTGCAGTTGTTTCGTCATGTTGTACTTCGTGTATGTTGTCAAACCTAAAACCGAAACATTGACAGTGATATGCCTGTTGAATGTCATTAAATTTTCCATACAATATCTTCTTGTAAGCTTCACAAAATAATTTTATTCAGAAATTAGATATTAGAGCTGAAAAATAATGTTTTTTCCTGCTAACACTTTCTATTACACTGTAGTGCTATTAGTAGGAGTATGACTAAAATCATGAACTTATGCAGCGGGATGCTGGGAATTGGAAGAAGAGCAGTACTTATTATTTTATGGCTTCCTATGTGAGGCCAATCTTTATATGGACTGGTGCAATGTTGATTTGTAGGTAATGCCATTGCAGATCTAACAGCATTACTAGCTGTTTTGTCTGATGCTTATAGTATTTTGAATTTGAATGCTTAGATTTGCAGCACATTGGTAGCAGGTATTATTTTAGTAAGGAAAGTGTTATTTAAACTAGAGTAATGGATTTCTGGCCAGGGCATTTGATCCTGTTGTGGCTTCCTCTGAAACAAGCCAAGCTATAAAGCAGCGCCTCTTAAACTTTGTGAGATCGCTCTCTACTGTACTGGCGTTTGCATATTGTACATCTTGGTAAAGTACAAATCACTGCCAACTGTCTTATCATTTGCATATTGTACGACTAGGTAAGTTATTGAAGCATATGGATGCATAATGCCTGTAAATTCTATTAAATAATCAAATATTCCATATAATTCCGTGCAGCATGATTCAGCAGGTACAGAAATCTGTCACGGAGCAACAGAACACTCTGGAAACAAGAAATGTATGCTATCATCATTTGTTTTGTTATTCTACTGTACACTTCAATCATGGCTGTTTTGGTTATTCAGTATCAGTTTGTAATTTGATTCAGGAGATTTCTTCATTTATTTTCTTGTCAGACAAAGGTTACTTAGTTTCTATGTAAATTGCTTTTCTTTTGCAGCTTGGATTTGAATTCACTACAAATGCTCTTTATACTGCAGCGGGGGTGGCTGTATTAGCCTTGTTTGTTCAGCTTCTGGGTTCTTCTATCCAGAGGGGGATCTTTGCTGGAGGGTTTGGAACAGTATTATTGACTCTAGTTGGTCGTGAGGTAATTATTTTTTTTTTCAGCCATCAGATGGGGATCCCACATCAGCTACTGTGTAATATATATATAGTTTCTTCAAGTGTCTGATGTTGTAATGTATGTTTTGAATTTCAGTTTATACCTGCCAACAATAGGACTACTTTGCTTTGCTAGATAAATAAGATAATCAGAGGTACATTTTTATGGTGTTTTGCAGAGAAATATGTTGATATTAAATTTGACTGAAAATGATTATTTTTTAATTTATTTTTCGGAGTCGTTGAAACTTGAAAGTACCTTATAAATCATATTTGTTTGCATTGATGCACATGTCGAGGCAGCCTTTCCTTAACTTCTCATGGTGTTTTATATTTGAACTATATATGTTTTCAGGTAAAAGATGTTCCTTAATGGAAATTCTATCACCTTAACTATTTTGAACCCAAAATGAAATACTCTGCTTTTGTGTATATGAATTTGATGTCTGGTATAGATTAAACTACGAGAGATTGAAAACAGATCAGTATCATCTTTCTTGAACAAGACAGCTGACCTTAAGCTATTCAGGTTGTACAATGCTACTGAAAGTATCTCCCTCAAAAACGTTTCTTTTAATTCTCCACGGGGTGGGCGAGGGTGGTCAGACCTTTATGAATCATGATACAAAAGCCATCCACATCTATTGCATCTGTTACTTTTTCCTTGGCGACACTAATTATTTACTGCAGAATGTTGTTACACAATTAAAATTGTATCTCTAGTTTGTGTTCACTGGTCTCTAGTATCTACTATCTATCTTAACACATTTGTTTTTATCAGTCTAATTTGGTAGGTGTCTGTTGTGTATGCCTTGAGTAGTACCATGTACAAAGTTTTTTGTTGGAGAATATCAAATGACATTTATGATTCTATAGTTTGATCGGGAATAAGTAATCATTGAGCTTAGAACTTAGTTGTTGTGCCCTAGTATATCATATTGGCAATTATTTCATTTATCAAGACAGCATTGGGGGCTTCTTAAACCACTCTCATTTGGCATTTTAAGCAAATGTGTATGGTGTAATTAAAGATTTGGAGAAAATAATTTTAAATTTTATTTAAGTGCAATGTCGATCCTTTTTATCTCCTCTCTATCCTTTCTATCTCTCTTGGCTATTTTCGTAATGTTGATATTATTCTGCATCAAGCTTTCATGGAAACTTTCATGTCAATGTTATCTGTTATTTTTTGGACATATTTCATTCACCTTTTTGATGTTTTATCACTATGCACTTTTACTTATTCAAATAGTTTGAGTACAAATAGTTTTTTATTGTATCTTAATATTTACCAAGCCCTTTTGATTGTAGATTTTTAGCAACTACATGTCAAGCATAATGCTCCATATAACCCGGCCATTTGTTGCAAATGAGTGGATAAAAACCAAGATTGATGGCTATGAAGTATCTGGAATTGTTGAGGTTGGTAATGCTTCATTAGTTACTTCAGTACTACATAAAAAAGACGTATATATTTATAGCACCACTAAAGTTACGCAACTTGAAAAATGAGTATAAACTGTATGTTTCTCTTTCTTGTGTTCATAGAACACAATTTGATTTCCATCTTATTCAGATAATTTTCAGACACTTAATGTCTATATATTTCTCTTAATTTAATGTTTTTCAGCATGTTGGTTGGTGGTCACCAACTATTGTTAGAGGGGATGACAGGGAGGCTGTGCATATTCCAAATCGCAAATTTACTGTGACTGTTGTACGGAACATCAGTCAGAAGACACACTGGCGTATCAAGACTCATCTTGCTATCAGCCATTTAGATGTGAACAAAGTTCGAGTAAGTTACTAAGATGTTTGTGCCTTATTCAGTTCAATGAAGTTTTCTTTTGCTCTAATATTAATTTTTGAGTTTACTTTCCTTAGTGCAAGATAGTTAACTGATATTAAAGTAGCAGGCAGGATTAAAAAATTGAAGCTTGCAATATAAATCTAGTATGTCACTACAGTTAATTTTGTAAGTGAATCAAGTGTCACACTCAAAACAAATTCCTTTTCTTCTAAGAAATGCATTCTTTTCATAACTATATTTCAAATTATGAATGATGTGCACAGTAGCAGTTCTTTGAAATAGTAAATCCATAAAAAAATTGTTGTATAACAAAGTTCATAGCATAATCAATTATATATACAGTTCATGTTGGTGAAGCATTCTAATTTATCCATGAAGGATCCAACTTTTCATGCCAAACATATATGTTCTATCCATATGTATTTTGATTATTTAATATTTATAGACTAAGAGGAATAGTAATATTTGAACAAACATTTCATTTACTGTGCCACTAGATAGAGATTATGATAGACGATTGTATTTGTGCTTACTGTTGGTGCACTGATTGTGAAAGCACTCTTCCCTGAGTGTGCTTAAATTTTGTAGTCTACAGGGGTTAGGGTTAATATACTTAAAATATAAGAAAATTTATAATAAAAGTCATTGTCAGAAGTGAAGTCAGAAAGTGTCAAATTGTTTTGCAGACGACAAGTTTTGATGCCATGATCCCATTTCCCTTTTAATTGTTTACTTCTTTCTTGTTGAAAGGAGTCATGATCCCTAACACATTCACAAAGCAAAGCCACAAAAACACATCATTGCTGGGTACAAGAGTACAAGCATTAGTTAAAGAAACTTTCAATCTGGTTGAATTATTTTAGGATTTGATTTATGGTTCTTTTTAGACTTCATTTTCTCTATGTGCAGAGTCAACAGTCCATTTTTCTGGTCTTGGCAGTCTTCAAGGCTGAATTTCTGGATTGACTAGTTCAAAACGGATATGAGTGATAACTTTACCTCAGTACCTTGAATTACACCAGAAACATAGGGTGGAGATAAGAGGAGTAATGCTTTTTTTTTTCCCATCATGACATGAATGATTTAACATTTGGGACTAATAAGGTGGCTATTTACTGTATTGATGTTAAAATGACAGTAGCTTCTTTTTAGTATGGAGGGCTTAAGAAGTTAATAGCATATCTCAGCTAAATGCGATTTTTTTAGCAATATATTTCTGGTAAACTTGATATTCTTAGCTTAGCTTGAAACAAAAGTATGTTTTGTCTTTTGAGGTCTGCAATCTTTTCCATAATATTAATAGGCCTTCCTTCAGATTGACTAACTTGAGGTAGTTTTACTAGTCTGATGAAGACTCTGGCTTAAGAGCATGTCTCTGCTAAATACAATACAAGCGAGATATTCTTAGTTGCTCTAATAATGATATATTTTGGGCAAATTTGATTTTCTTAGCTTAGCTTGAAATAAATGTATGTGAGGTTATCTTTTTGGGTATGTAATTATTTCTGTAACATTAATAGGCCTTCCTTTGGACTGATTTACTTGATGTTTGGGAATTTTAATAGTATGATGCAGCCACTGGGGAGTTGCCCTTAGTGAATTATGTTTAATGTGCTTCCATAATGGATATTGATTTCTCTGAACGGAAGTGATAGTGTGCATTAATATTCAACATAGTTTATGATTTTATATCTGTTTTATATTAATAAATGATATTTTGGGGCCTTTCTTAATATAATGTGGTATTTGGATTTGTTTTGTGACTAAATAAGAAAATAGTGCCTCAGATATAGGCAGTATTGTTTAATTCTGACCATGCTGGGGAGCTTCATATGGTGGGTTTTGATTTTTGCATTCAGGCTGCTGAGAACCATTAGATCTTATGTCTTTGATTTATCATTTTACAAATAAAAATTAATTCTAATATTTTTCATACAGATACGGATTATTTAGTAGTATTATTTATAGGTCATTTTGATAAGTTTTTTAGTTATATAATTCTTACTTGTGGTTTCTGTTTCATTTCCAGAATATTATGGCCGACATGCGCAAAGTCTTAGCAAAAAATCCTCATATCGAACAGCAACGGTTGCCTCGAAGAGTATTTTTAGAAGAAATAAATGAAGAGAGTCAAGCTCTTATGGTAGTTTCAGATTCCCTCTGTTTTATGACGATTGATTATAGATAAAGTTCCTAATGCTATAATATAAATTTTTATTTGCTTTTCTATCTTATTCAGTCTCTGCTCGTGTACTTTTACAGATTCTGGTGTCTTGCTTTGTGAAAACTGCACATTTTCAGGAGTATCTTCGTGTTAAGGTAGGCTTATAGGATATTTGAATCTCGCATACTTAGCACCTTAATGAAGCTTTATATATTTTTGGAATCGGAGTAAGACAACTGATTTAGATATGATGAAAAGGTTACTTTGTAAGTTCATAAACAGATTGCTTGTGCTTTAACTTGTAAGTTCATTAACAGTTTGCTTTTGCTTATCTTGAAATGCTCTTCACCACTTTTACTTTATTCCCTTTACTGTTATCTGATATTCATTTGTTTATTGTCACAGGAAGCTGTTCTTTTGGACCTTTTGAGAGTTATCAGTCATCATCGTGCCAGACTGGCTACTCCAATTCGTACTGTGTCTAAAATGTACAATGACAGTGAGACACAAAGCATACCATTTCAAGAAAACATATCTGGAAGAGGAGCGGAGGTGCCTGGTAACCGACGTTTCCTACTCATTGAAAGTCAAATGTCGAATGTAGATTATGAAGGAAAACAACAGTCACTTAGAAGCAATCAAGAGCTGAATTCTGCCCATACCAAGGTAGTTGCTTCAGAAGCTAAAGAGATCGAAGTTGGAACAATTTCGTCCAAAGACAGTATCAAGTACAATAGTTCAGATGTGAAGGATATTCACAAGCAGAAAGAGAGGGATCCTATAGCTGATGACACAAAATCAAAGAGCAGTAAACAAAGCTTAGCAGTAGTTGAAACATTGCCTCCAAAATTGCATCTGGAAGGGTTGGATTCGATGGGACTTAATTCCAATGACAAAACCTTGCATGGAGCAGCTTTGGGAAAGCCAGTACCCAAAGACGAAAAGAATGAGATTAAACCATCTACTGAAGTTCATTGTTCAGTCACAGAGATAAGCAGAGTTAAATCTGACTCAACAAGCAGATTGGAAGATGAATTACTTTCAGACAAAGGAAAGCAACTAGGTCAAGGTTCCTCCCTGCCATCTCCCAAGAGTGACCGATCTAGTATTTCCACTTCAACTTCAAGACATCCATTGGAAGAAAATATGTCTCTGGGTGTTGCTTTGAATGGACCAAAGATTAACTCTTCCAATGAGGGACGTGCTAATTCACAGCCACAGGTGTAACTGAGAGATTTTTCTGCATGTCGAAACAGCAATGGTAATTCTGGAGCAAAGGACAAGAGGGAGTCAGTTGCCACTCTCAGGTGTTTTGCAATCTGATCAAAGAGTGTAGGAGAGAGGATGGCAAATGTATGGTGGATGTAAATCATATTATTTCTTCTAATTATTCTTTCTTCAATCTTGGTCTTAAATCATATTATTTCTTCTAATTATTCTTTCTTCAATCTTGGTCTTGGATCCTTTCAATTATGTTCATTTCCCATCTGATTGCTAAAGATGAGTTGAATTAGTTCTGTAAAATTCAATACCAGTATTAGAAGCCAAGGCATTCATTAACTCTAGATCCTTAAAATGATAGCATCAAGGATCTAGCTAAAAACATGGTCAAAGGCATTTGTGAAAGAATTGAAAGGATATGCTTAAAATGATAGCATACACCCAAGCTTATGTATTTTGATGGCAAATTTTCAGTGGTTTGCTTTCTTGTTGCGAACTGGGGGTTAGATTCACCAAAGCACTCTGAATTGGCAAAAAGCTGAGAAAGATTGAAAAGGTTTGTCCTAGACATAAAATGGGAAACATACAAGCACTTAGCCTACAAAGGTGAAACTAGAGAAGAAAAATGCACCATTAAATTGAAAACAGAAAAAAACATTTTTAGTATTCATGAGATTAAGAGAATAAAGCATTTAAAGACTAGACTTAAAAGTATGCACACACTGGAATGTAATCACAAGATCTAGAATTACTAATCTCGTCAAACTCATGGCCGTTTCTCATGATAAATTCATAGCTGGATAATATGTCAAAGGCTCTTCTTGTTACGGAAAAGGTGGAAGGAACATATATAGATTAAAAATGCTTAGATATTTATCAGTCCATAAGTGGTTGTAATAATAGGATAATGTAAACTATGCAGGCACCAATGATTATTACAATTAATTGAATGTCAAAAATGAAACTTAGTATTCATGACATGAACAGAATACAGCAGATAACAAAATTTGATATATTGTAACGTCAGGACCACATTTAAGTGGAAATGGATTAATATCTAAATTGTCGCATTAGAAATGCATGTGTGTGAATGGTCAATGTCCTAGTGAGGCTCATTTTAGATTTGTAAAAGGCTTTGAGGCATGGACTTAAATGCAACACATGAATCCAAGGATTATGATGTTCCTCTCTACACAAGAGTGAGCCTACTCTTGATTCCTGCATTCATGTTGCAATGGTCATGACATATATGCCCGAACTAACACACATGAATCCAAGGATTATGATCCTCTCCACACAAGAGTGAGCCTTAACTAAAAGAGGGGTAAAAATTTATTCAAACTAAAACAAAAGAAGTATAGAGCAAGGGCATTACACAACCCTGTCAATCTCCACTAAGTGGTCCAACTTTTGAGACAGATCCGGGGGCAATTGATCCCTATTCACAATGCTCCAATTTTGCATTTGATCAAAGGCCCATTTAGCTAAACAATCTGTTATTCTATTCCATTCTTTAGGAATGTGACTGAAAGTAACAGATTCCAAATAAGCACACAGATTAAGAATCTGTTTAATAATCAAAGCTAAATGCCAACTGACATCTTCTAATTGTTGCCTATTCAAAAAAGTCACCGCCCCCTGAGAATCGGATTCACAAATGATCCTTCTCCACCCAAGATCGCAACTGCACTCCACTGCATATAAAATGGCAAGAGCCTCCATCAAATTGTTAGTATGCAGACCCTTATAAACAAAAAAGATAAACTGAACAGTTCCAAAACTATCCCACCCAACTCCACCAATACCAACATGACCGGGATTTCCCTGAGAAGAACCATCCATGTTGATTTTCAACACTCCTTGTGGAGGAGGACACCAACACCCCTCCCTTCTTATCTTCCGAAGAGGATGTCTACATCTATTTCTCATGACTTGACCAACACTTTTCGAAGCACCACTCTGAAGAGGAAGATTGAGACAATTGCAACAAACATCCCCTGTGAGTGAGCCTACTCTTGATTCTTGCATTCATGATGCAATTGTCATGACATGTATGCCCGTGTATTCCTTTCAATGAATGAGATAGGGATGTACCTCACAAGAATATGGAAGGATCACATTCGCTAATGCCTTTCAAGGTTCACTCACTAACTCTTTGCACTCTTATCTTGGATTAGTCAATTTGTTCAACCATTACTTGACCAAAGATACGAGGCTATGCAATCCCTCCTAATCTAATTTGACATCAACTGGTGAGATCAATCAAGATTGGCTTATTCCATTGTCATTCTTCTGATAATTATGGAATGTAATAGAGCTATTTTTGCAGAGTGTTGATGTAGTTGCACTGGAGATGGTCATGACCAGCCTTGGCAATAGAACCCAGTTTCCCTCAACCAATAGCATTAGAAAATTCAACTTAGCATCCTTTTTGATGATTTTGTTGGTGCTTTAATTTGTTGCTTTCATGACAACACAACTCTTCAAATTCGTGAAGTAAAGCTCCTTGATTTAATCTACTCTTAAATCTAAAAACAAAAACAAGTTTGTAAATACAAGCACTGTACAATTTAATTTTTGGGATTTTGTATAAAGATAAAATGACTAAGCAAATTTGATCTATCTGTTTTTGATCTCAAAGGTTCAAACATGAGACTTTGAAGAACTCCTATCTCACCAACAAGGATTCTCAATTTATGACAGCTAAACTGTAAATAACAATACTTATCCAAAGATTAAAATAGAGATTTTCGGAGTTAATATTAATGATTAATTTGATCTTGAAGAGAATATAACACATGGAAATAACAACACCTAAAAGAAGAATGGGTGACGACAATTAATTATCACAAAACATTCAAAGTTGCTTTATGGATTCAAGCATTGATGTTACACAAAGTTAACCCATATCTTTTTATTAATTGGATTCTTCTTTGAATAATTACAACACTTGGGATTCCACTTGAATGGCAATCATGGCAGCATAAGTAAGCTTCAATTTTACATTCTTTACACAAAGACACTTAACCATTTAATTGGCTTCAAACTTGAATGACAATTATTGCAAAGTAAGTCTCACATCAATTCTCAATTCATTGTATGCATAAATGATACATATATCTATCCTTTTAGTAGCATTTTGAAGCTTCAAAAACAGTAAAAATAATTGCTTTTAAAGTAATTCTATTCTCATCCTTTGAAAATAATATAAAATATTATTCTTCCCATTTTTGTTTCTCATCTTGAGTGTCTATTTGAATCAAGGGCTTTGATCTTCTAATTTTGTCTTTAATTTGCTTTAATTGGTCTTCATCTCCTCTGAAAGATAATAAAATATTGATATGTTTCGTCTTGGGCGTCACTTTGAATGGAGGGTTCATATTCATTGTTTTTTCTCTTTTATTTTGCTATATTTGATGTTCATCTTTCACTTGGGCCCATATGTTAAATTGGGTGTCACTTTTGTTTTGTTTCCCACTTCATTTTTTTAAAAAAAAAATGCTATTTTGGTAAGGCACCCATTTGCTTTTTGGTGGAAGTTTTGGTTCATTAACACCAAGTGAAGATTTTTTTGACACTAATGCCAAAAAATAGAATTATCTCATGACTGACACCAAAGCGGAAGACTTATGACATTGACACCAAAATAAAACTTGGGTGCTCATCCTTGTGTTAATAGCTTTTTGATGGACACTTGGACATGAAACATGCCATTTGCCAATGATTCCTCAAGTTCGGTAACATCTCCATACAACTCCATGATTTCAAGACACCCGCCTTGATTGTCAGAACTTAGAAATAATGATTCTGCCAATATGAAATCACTGTAATAGTCTGTAAAGGAATGTTTTGTAGATAGAATCGCTATAGTAGTGATTTGGAAAGCATGAAATTGCTGGAAGTTGGTATAATTGATTTGCAATGAGCACTAAAACCCTGCTGCACTCATTCGTTTGCTTGTATGGCATTGAAACTTGAACAATAAACCTACAAACAATCAAATTGGTGCTCAGAGGATGAAGTAGACTGTGATTTTGACAAGGAATGATCTCATTACTGCTGCATCCCCTTGGATATGCTCGAATGGTGTTGAAATTTGTTGGTTCAACTGTCAACAATTAGGTTTGTGTTTGAGAAGTGATGACAAAGCACTATATATTATGAGAATTTGATGAAGAAGAAGCCTTGATCAATGGCACCTATGAGATCTGGAGTTGAAGGCTTCTAAAACCTACAAATTGATTGGATATGGTGGCTCTATGTGACACCTTAGCAAGAAGCTTTTGAAATTGTAAAGTATGAAGTGAAACTCCATGCCTAAATAGACAAATTCTATGCTTTAAAACTATTTCCACCCTTCGTTAGTGTTCTAGCAAATTTGGGGCCCAATTTGTCTTCATTTCATCTTTGATTAACAATTAAAACGTTCTATTGAAATCCATGGTGGAGCTTTTCAATTATAAGTGCCAAGTAGAAGGAAATTATCAAAGTTGACACCCAATGGAAGTTTCTTCACTTGATGCCAAGTGGAATTTTTGGTCACTTAACTCCAAGTGGAGGTTTTCATAACTTGACGCCAAGTGGGGAAATTGACCTTTAGACAACAAAAAATGAACACTGTCAAAGTTGGTGCTAGGTGGAAGTTTCTCCACTTGACGTTAAGTGGAGCTATTGATCACTTAATGCCAAGTGGAACTCTTATATACTCAATGCCGATGAATAACTCTAAAATTTGAATTTCCTTTAAATTTCTTTCATTTTTCGTTTACAAACATTGACCTTGATAAAAATTTCATTTCTTATTGTCTTTCATCTTCTTGAATTCCATTTTCATGTGATGAAGCTTGAAATTGCTTTGAAAAAGCAGAAAAACAAAAAACAACTTTTTAAAAATGGAAACTTTTGATTTTCTCAATAGGAGTTTCTTAGTTGTAGAGGATTTTTGCAAGTTTGACAAGTGAATTTCTAAACTTCTTAAGATTCCAAATATCCCTAGAGGTATTGCAACACATTTATACTTGGAATGTGATAGTGGAATGAGGAGAAAATTGCTCTCTTTGTGGAGTTTTTATCCTTTTAGGGTTTCTTCAGGGTAAAATCATTATCTCATTTATTGTGTGTGCTCCCATTACATGATACCTCTCTATTTTTGTGGTTTCTTTAATTTTTTCATAATAAATGAACATATATGACTTTAACAACATCCATTAGATATTGAGCTAAAAGGTGTTTATATAGTTGACACATGGATATACATAGTTGGTGACAACTAGGAGACTCTTTATCCTTTTACAAATTAGTTAGTCATGTCATTTATAATTGTACACCTAAAAATCGACACTTTGTCAATCTCGACCATTTCTTCCATAATTGATCATTTTTAATCAATTATCCCATTTTCGACATTTATCTTAATTAAATAATATTTAATTATTTAATTAATATTTTTCGACATCCTCATAACCCCCTTTATCACTAAAAATCATTACTTCATCTAACCTAACTTTAGGCAAAAAATTATTTATTTGTCTAGGACTTTATCCCCTTTCCTCCCCAAATATTTTATTTATTTTATTTTCTATTTTGTCCACTTTTGCTTAATTCCCCTAATCACCATTTGTCTTCTAATCAAATGCACATGGGGTTTATTAGTACCTAAACAAGGACTTGGCCACCCCAAACTCCCATGAGGATCCACTTGTCATACCATGTACATGCATGTACCATGACAAGTGATACTTTATGGAATGGCCAAATCTTTCATTCCCCTTTTTTCAAATTTAAAATTTGGCTTGTCCTTATGCCATAATTTTAAATTTGAATAAATTCCAAACTATGCCTTTTCATTAATTCTTCCAAAGTACCTAACTACCCATTTAATCCCAACCATCCACTTTTTCCAAAATAAAACCTACACCATTGATCATTCTACAATCATGGAACCTCCATTTGCAACCAATCCTCCTTTGCCACATGTCCAATTCTCCTTGCTCGAGAGCTCTTAAGCAATGTGAGCCCTTGATCTATTGGAAATATTGTCATTGATGTCAAAGGCACGAAGTCATAAGTGATGTCATTGATGTCAAGGTAAAGTATGTCTCGTTACAATGAGGAGTTAACCGTTATACATCCCCGTTGAAGAGCAAAGCAAACAAGAGTATATCGGTTACACACCATTAGAGAGATTGCATGTTTAAATTAAAATTTTAAACATTGGAGAAATGAGTGTCATGGGCCGACCATATGCCAAAGGAATATGAAATTCAAATTTAATTATATTACCTCCAAGAGGCCGACCTCCTTTTTGAGAAGAAGACACGGATCATATAAACAATGATTTGATTTCATTCTTAAAATACCATGGTTAGGATACTAAATGCAACGATCAAATTGTGTATATGGTGTGAATTCCATTATGAAGGGACAACGGTTAAGGGAATGAAGAAAGCAATTTGTATTAGACAAAGTTAGCGATTCTTTGTGAAGGAACAACAAGAACAATGATGAGTTCAAGTTCATGAAGTGTATATGCAACGATTAGCATTTCTTATGATGTGACTAGTGAATAAGACAAAAGCCACAAAGGACGAATTATAAGAAAAAGGCAAAAACAACAAAGAGGTGCGATTTCTATTGATTTCACAAAAGACAAACAAGTGTTGAGGCAATGATTTCCTTGAAAGGTTGTATCTTTTATAAAAGGTGGTGATCATTGTGAAAGGGTATGTCTTTTACCCTCATTGAAGACATATAAGAGGTAAATGATTTGAATGTTTTAAAGCAAGGAATCAATGGAATATTTTTGAGCACAAGGAAGAGGAAGAGTAGAAGTATGAAGAGTAGATTTGATTCATTTTGATGATAAAAGTGTGTTAAAAAGCAAAGATATATGTATGAAAATTGAATTGATAATATTCAGATTTGATAAGGAAGAGAGTAGTGTTTGAAGCAGTTTTGGGTGAAGGAGAAAATTCATATTAGCGATTGAATAATTAAAAGGTTGAAGCCTATCTTTTCCAAGTTGGTGCTCAGTGGTGGGGATTGGTGTCTCCAATAGGTTGGTGCCTATAAAATTTTGTAAGTGGGGATTGGTGTCTCCTGTGGGTTGGTGCTCACTATAAAAAGATTTGTATGTAAAGTAGATTGGAGCCTACAAGAAGAAGAAGATCAATAATATATAAGCAATATTTTGCCATGGTTTTCTCTCGCAAGGGTTTCCACGTAAAATCATGTGTTGTCTCTGTGCTCTAAATTGCTAGATCTTACCTGAATGTTTTATTGCGATTGATTAAAGTAGAGAAAGAAAAGTTTTATTATATATTGATTCACCCCGTCTCAGTATAACTAAGTGCTCATCAATTGGTATCGGAGTGGGTTCCTTCAGAGATAGCCTAACAACTAGAAGGTAGATCTAAGAAGAGCACTCATGGCCGAACAAGAAATTTATGGTTCCTCATCAAATAGGGCACCATTGTTTGATGGAATGAATTATACATTTTGAAGGATAAGAATGAAAACATATCTAAGTTCATTGGGGTATGATATTTGGCAATTTGTGGAAGATGGATACACTATACCCACGACTCGTCTTACAAACAAAGATGCTTAAAGAGAAAGCAAAAATAATTCAAAAGCTATGAATGCCATACTGTGCGGTTTAGCAAAATCTAAATTCATAAAGGTGATGCATTGCAAGACTACAAAAGAAATATGGGATAAGCTGAATAGCATTTATGAAGGGGATGCAAAAGTGAAAAAGGCTAAGCTTCAAACCCATAGGGCAAAATTTGAAAGTCTCAAAATGAAAGAAGAGAACATAACTGACTATTTTCTTTGAGTTAATGAAATTGTTAACACCATGTAGTGGGACTTAGTGAGAAGATCAATGAAGCAGTCATTGTAAAAAAGATATTAAGATCTCTGCCTATGAGATTTGAATCTAAAATCTCTACAATCAAAGAAATGAGAGACTTGGATAAATTGACCAAGGATGACTTGCATGGCATCCTAACTGCCTATGAAATGAGAATGGAAGATAAACCATAAAAGAGAGAGGTAGCCTTCCAAGTAGCTTGAAGAGGAAAGAACAAGGAATATCAACCAAATGATGAATCCAATGAGACGGACGAAGAAGAAGTGCTCAGGTAAGTATCAAGGTAAGTCTTCATTTAAATGATTTAATTGTGGTAGAACAGGACATTTTGCTTCTAAGTGTCCACAATGGAAGAGTGAATACAATGATAATGAAGAGGACCACAACATGAACAGATGAAGAAGATATCAACAACCGAGGACAAGTTACAAACAAAATCAATTTGAGAGTAAGAACAACTTCTAGAGATACAAGAAGAGTCTTTACTCCAATGAGTATGATAGCATATCAGAAGAAAGTGATGATGAATTTTACAACGATTGAGAGAAGATATTATTCATGTCAATAGAGACAAAGGGTGACATTAAGAATCAAAAGGAAGATAAAATGGATGTGGAAGACAAGAAGAACGAGGATGATGAAAAAGTGGAGCTTGATGAAGAACTCCACTTTGCATATGATGAGATTTAGCCACTCCTAAGAAGAAACTCGCTCTTAAAATCAAAGGTTCAAGAAGAAAGTGAATCTAAGGCTAATGAATCTTAGGCTCTTGAAGAAGCCAAGAAAATAATCCTAGATCGAAAAGTTCAGTGTTAAGAAGCAAAAAGGATTGAGGAAGGAATGAGAAACCAATTAAAAGAAAGGGAAGAAAACTGTGAAAAGTTGGAATATGAGATTGTGTCACTAAGGAAGGAATTAGAGAAGACCGTGGCTCAATTAAACCTAGAGCTGACCAATGTAAGGAGTTCAAATTTTTTGGATGAAATTATAAAATCCCAAAAACCTACATGTGACAAGAGTAGGATTAGATTTGAAGAAGGACAAAGTTCAAAAATGAATCAACCATCTAAAGAAGCAAATAAGGAAAATAAAAAAACCTACTCACAAGCGGTCCAAGACTCTGTCAAAGGTGAAATTGACAAAAGATAGGAGAATTAATGGCAAACCATGAAGGGATCATTCAAAAAATCTCTCCCATGGAGGCAGGTACATACAAACAGGTTCTATCATTCTTTCCTTGGCTATTGTTTCCTTTGCAATCAATTTGGCCATAAGGCAATAAATTGTAGATTGAATGCTAGAAATAACTATAAGCATATAACTATGAATTATGGAGCATATGCTAGGACTGTCCCTGCAGGAAACAAGATTGGAAGATTCATAATGATGAACAAAAATGTTAATCCATTTGTTCCACTCATGGATCCGAATATAATATGCTACAAGTGCAAGAACTTTGGACATCCAACAAAGCTTTGCAGAAGCAGTTTTGTGGAACCTCCCAAGAAAAACAATAAGGTAGAGCAGAAGAAAGAGGAGAGTTCAAGAGTACGGAAGAAGATAGAAAAATCCATGATAGTTCAAATAGTCCTACATGCCATAAATGAAAGTGATTAGTGGTATATAGACATATGATAGGTGATAAGATCAAATTTATCACTCTGAAGAGAGTCAATGGTGGAATCGTAAGATTTGGTGACAATACATCTGCAAGGATTTCGAGAAGAGGATCTCTTAGTTTGGATAATGGGAGAACAAGAACAAAGAATGTGCTATATGTGGAAGGATTGAAGCACAACCTATTAAGTGTGAGTCAGTTGTGTGACCAAGGGCACACCCTCACATTTCATGCCAAAGGTTGCGAGATAAGGAAGAAAGATGGGTTGCAGAAGCTAGGCAAGCAGAAAATAATCTTTATATTCTCAGTGACATCAGACGTGAGAAATGTTGCATAGGAAAGGAAGATGAGAGTTGGCTATGACACAGAAGAATGGGGCATCTAAATTTTGACATTCTTGTCAAAATTAGTCAAAGAGAAGCAGTCAGAGATATGCCTATGATATCAAAGCCAACAAACACCATTTTCAAGCAATGTTAGTTGGGTAAGAAAACTAGAGTGAGCTTTAAATCAAAAGAGTACTTTGCATCACAACCTCTAGAGCTCATTCACACAGACCCGTGTGGACCCACCGAGACAAGGAGTATGCAAGGAGAAAGATACTTTATGTTACTAATTGATGACTTTTCTAGGATGACATGTGTTACCTTTTTGAAGGAGAAATCTAAAGCATTGGATAAATTTAAGGCATTCAAAGCCTTATTGGAGAATGAGATAGGCATGAGGATCAAATGTCTTAGATTAGATAGAGGAGGTGAATTCACTTCAAATGAATTCAAAGATTTTTGTGAGAAACATGGGATACGAAGACAATATTCAACGATGAGAACTCCACAACAAAATGGAGTAGTGGAACTGAAGAATAGAACCATTCAGGGAATGGCTAGATGCATGCTAAACAAATCCAAGGTTCCTGACATGTTTTGGAGAGATGCAGTGCACACAACATTTTATATTCTCAACCGAGGGCAAATCAACGTAAATCATGACAAAACACCATATGAATTATGGAAGGGAAGGCCAACGTCCGTGAAATACTTCAAAGTGTTGGGAAGTCCTTGCTATATTAGAAGAGATGAAGACGATCTGGGGAAGTTCGATACAAGGGAAGATGAAAGGAATATTTTTGGGCTACTCTTCAAGGAGCAAATCCTACAGATGCTTCAACAAGAGTTTACATAAGATGGTTGAGAGCACAAATGTCAAGATAAATGAGGAGAAAATCTATCAAGATGAATCAAAAGAAGATAGCTATCATAATGAGGAAATGTACAAAGAAAATGTAGAAGAAAGTGACCACCCAAAAGATTTGATAATAGGAGATGATAGGGTTAGAACAACAAGAAGAATGATAAGTATTCAGGAAGATAAAAATATTGCCTTGCTATCTAAGACTGAACCTAAGAACTTCAAAGAAGCAAGTGGAGATAAGAGTTGGATAGAGGCTATGGATGAAGAGCTGAATCAAATTGAGAAGAATGATACTTGGGAACTAGTCCCAAAACCCAAGGACAAAAATGTAATTGGCACTAAGTGGGTGTTTAGAAATAAGTTGAATGAAGATGGTCAGGTTGTGAGAAGTAAAGCAAGATTGGTATGTAAAGGGTATGCACAAGGGAAAGGTGTTGCTTTTGAAGAGACTTTTGCTCCAGTTGCTAGGATGGAAGTCATAAGGATGTTCTTGGCTTATGCTAGAACTTAAAAATATATCAAATGGATGTTAAGTCTGCTTTTCTGAATGGAGATCTAGAAGAAGTCTACATTGAACAACCAGAAGGGTTTCTACTATCAGAGAATAAAGACTATGTGTGTAGGTTGAAGAAGGCACTTTATGGGTTGAAACAAGCCCCTGGAGCATGGTATGCAAGGCTTTATAAATATCTTCAACAAGGGTTTAAGAAGGGAGTTGTAGATAGAAACTTGTACATCAAGATCATAGGTGACGATCAATTGATAGTAGTTGTCTATGGATGATATCATTTTTGGAGGAAGTAATGATAACATGTGCCAGGGATTTGCTATGGAGATGCAGAAGGAATTTGAGATGTCTATGCTTGGATAATTATCCTTCTTTCTTGGTTTGTAAATATCATAATCAGAGAAGGGAATTTTCATTTCACAAACCAAGTATGTAAAGGAGATGTTGAAAAAGTTCAGAATGGAAGATTGCAATCCTTTAAGTACCCCCATGGTAACAAGATGCAAGTTGAGTAAAGATTTCAAGATTCACCAAAGGAAACACATGTTCAAGTAGTGAAATGGATACTCAAATACTTGAAGGGAACATTGGAGTTTGGACTGTGGTATTCAAGTGGCAAAGATTTTGCTCTAGCAACATACACAAATGTGGATTGTGCAGGCAATGTTGATGATAGGAAGAGTACTAGTGGAGGAGATTTTTTTCTTGGTAATAACCTTGTATCATGGATGAGCAAGAAGTAAGCATCAATTTCTCTATCTACTGCGGAGGCAAAATATATTGCAGCATCATCATGTTGCACTCAAGTTTTATGGATGAGGCAAACATTGAAAGACATCAAAGTAGAATATGATGATCCTATCACCATATATTGTAATAAGACAAGTGCAACTAACATGTCAAAGAATCCAATGATGCATTCAAGGACTAAGCACATTCCCATAAAGTATCAATTTTGAGAGAATAGGTGGCAAAAGAACAAGTAAAGTTGGAGTATATTTCCACAAAGGAACAAATTGAAGACATGTTCACAAAGCCACTTCCAAAAAAGACATTTGAGTACTTAAGGGAGAAATTGGGAGTAGTATCACTCTCATCCAATCATTAAAAGGTGGTATATATTTAGGGGGAGCTACCCAAAACATCATCTTGTAGCTCCATGGAAGAGAAAGTTTAGAGATAGATGGAAGTCCCTTCGCCATTAATGTCAAAGGGGTAGAATTAGAGCAAGGGGGAGCCCGAGAAAAGGGGAGTAATATAGAGAGGGGGAGTAGTGCAGAAAGATAAATTATCCTGTTGTATTCATAAGTTGGTTTCCATCAATGACAAAGGGGGAGATTGTTGGAAATATTGTCATTGATGTCAAAGGCACGGAGTCATAAGTGATGTCATTGATGTCAAGGTAAAGTATGGCCTGTTACAATGAGGAGTTAACCATTATACATCCCCATTGAAGAGAAAAGAAAACAAGAGTATATTCGTTATACGTTTCCATTAGAGAAAGTGCATGTTTAAATTAAAGATTTAAACATTGGAGAAATAAGTGTCATGGGCTGACTGTATGCCAAAGGAATATGAAATTCAAATTTAATTATATTACCTCCAAGAGGTCAACCTCCTTTTTGAGAAGAAGACAAGGATCATATAAACAATGATTTGATTTCATTCCTAAAATACCATGGTTAAGATACTAAATGCAGCGATCAAATTGTGTATATGGTGCGAATTCCATTATGAAGGGACATCAATTAAGGGAATGAAGAAAGCAATTTGTATTAGACAAAGTCAATGATTCTTTGTGAAGGAACAACAAGAACAACAACGAGTTCAAGTTCACGAAGTGTATATGCAGTGATTAGCATTTGTTATGATGTGATTAGTGAATAAGACAAAAGCCACAAAGGATGAATTATAAGAAAAAGACAAAGACAACAAAGAGGTGCGATTTCTATTGATTTCACAAAAGACAAAGTGTTGAGGCAGTGATTTCCTTGAAATGTTGTATCTTTTATTAAATGTGATGATCATTGTGAAAGGGTATGTCTTTTACCCTCATTGAAGACATATAAGAGGTAAATGATTTGAATGTTTTAAAGCAAGCAATCAATGGAATAGTTCTGAGTATAAGGAAGAGGAAGAGAAAAGGTATGAAGAGCAGATTTGATTTATTTTAATGATAAATGTGTGTTAAAGACAAAAGATATATGTATGAAAATTGAATTGATAATATTTAGATTTGTTAAGGAAGAGAGTAGTGTTTGGATCAGATTTGGGTGAAGGAGAAAATTCATATTATCCATTGAAGAATTAAGAGGTTGACGCCTATCTTTGCTGAGTTGGTGCTCAATGGTGGGGATAGGTGCCTCAAATAGGTTGGTGCTTATAAAATTATGTAAGTGGGGATTGGTGTCTCCTGTGGGTTGGTGCTCACTATAAAATTATTTTTATGTAAAGTAGGTTGGAGCCTACAAGAAGAAGAAGAAGATCAATATAATATATAAGCAATATTTTGCCATGGTTTTCTCCCGCAAGGGTTTCCACGTAAAATCGTGTGTTGTCTTTGTGCTCTAAATTCCTAGATCTTACTTGAATGTTTTATTGTGATTGATTAAAGTAGAGAAAGAAAAGTTTTATTATATACCGATTCACCCCCCCTCTCAGTATAACTAAGTTCTCATCATGATCTTCATCCTCAATCTTGACCCTCCATTTTGGCCTCTAAAAATCTATAAATTGGAGGTGCCTCTAGCCATTTAAACAACACAATTGAATGCAAGGTTATGCTGCTACTTTGAACACTTAGACATTAAGCAAAATTAAGCAATTATCATAGGGCACATCCACTTTCACAAGTGCAACAAAGGGAATTCATGTTTGTCTTTTGGGTGCATTTTATTTGAATTGAATTCCTTTTCTATCCTAATCTTGAGTGTTTGTAGTTGATAGTAATTAGGAGGTTTAACTTGTTTAGGTCTCCTTTTCATGACTACTTTCTCCTATACAAATTTCTGACATGTTTGGTGGGACCCACGTTCCTATCTACTAATCACACTCATGTGTTTTTGAGTGTTTGTGACATGCAAGGTCATAGTTCGGTGGTTTTTCTCATGGTTTGGCGGCTCCGTGTTGTGTTTCGACAATTCTACCCCATGTTTCTCAAACACATTTTTGTCACTTTCTAACACTTTATCATTCAATTTTATGATAGGGTGTTGTTTTTGTAGTGTTATGCTTCTATAATTTGACTAACCCCCATAATTTGTGTAGGTCTGACATCTTTTCTTACAGGGATAGGTCTTTTCCATCATTCGATGGCTCTGCTCTGGTTCGGTGGTTCCACCTTGTATTTCAACGACCTTGTAGTGTAATAATGATAGATCAATTTGGGTCTTTTAAACATGTTTTTATCATTTTCTACTAACTTCTACTCTCAATTTTCTATCAGAGATCAGTTTTGCAGGGATAGATGCTGCCAAAATCACCATTGGTACATTGCATTATCAACTAACTTGATTTTAAACAATTGAAAACCATATTTCTCTATAGGATTTGTGTTTCGATGGCTCTGTTCCAGTCCAGTGGCTCCACTCTGTATTTCAGTGGCTTGGTTAGGTATAATAGTTTGCTATTTTATTTCAGTTTCTGTATATCCATTCTAGATTAGTGACTATGTCCTATCCTTTAGCGGTTTTGTTCTATTTTATAGTTTTGGTTTGTTCCACTTGGTCTAACATCCTAACTTGCTTTCTTGACTATGGTGTTTATTCTAACACTTGTCTTGTAGCTTTCATTTGTAAGTCAAAGGCTAAAGCATAACAAACTACTAATGATTTTTCTTGTAGCTTCACTAGCCAAAGTCATTATTTTTTCCACTAGTTTTAATTGCACTAAGTTAAAGTAGTGGGAAATTAACTTGTTTGCTTTGTCTTGGCAGTGTTGAGAAATGTATGCTCTCCTGTCGCACCTTTTGGTGATCTTGGGGATCAAAATTTCTTCACATTCCCCTTTATTTTTGTTTAATCCTAGGGGTGTTAAAGCACATATGCTCTCTCCTTGTGCTTCATGTGATCTTGGAGATCAAAAGTGCCTAACATTCCTTCCCTTTAGGAGGCCTACTTAGGGATTTCATCACCCTAGAGGATGACCTCAACCAGGTGTTTCGACAAGGTATACAAAGAGGGAGAGCAAAAGCCATACCTCAAAAAGGATCCATCGTTGTGTCTAACTAAGCCCTAAGACCCTCAGTCCATCAAGACTTGTGAGGTGAAGAGGCTAAGAGAGAACCTCCTAGTTTCATGCATGTTGACGGGCCCTTAGTTCATGGACTCATGCCTCAAAGTGCTTAGGGTATATCGATGACTCCTCTAGAAACCTTATTTAATCCTAGTTTAAGACCATTGACCATCTTTCCTTGTGCATCAATGTCAAAAAGGCCTGAGAAGACACTCATGACATACTTTCATAGTGGGGAGATAAAACTCACTTTGGCCAATGCCTCTTCCTCCAAGGTGAGGGGTGCATAGGTGGTACATGACCTTGCATTCCCTAGATATCCATCACTTGATAAATAGAATATTCGTGGGCCCACAAGGATTGACACACCTATTTGAATAAAATTAGGATTGTTCATATGTTTGGCGTGTTTGCTTGTGCTATATCAATAAATGTCTTTATCCTAAAATCCTTCAAAGTCCAAAACCAAGTGCTTTCTTTTGTGAAATTGTTTGAAAATTTGACCAATCCTTTCACTAACATTTCACCCAAATCAGTGTATCCATCCCTTGTTTCAGTGGTTACACCCTATTAAAACAAAACCTAGTCGGTCAAAACATAGTCATTTGAAATTAGTCTAACTCTAGTTCGATGCATACGTCACTCGTTTAGACGGTTGTGTTTTGTCTGCATAAAGACATGGTCTATCCACACTAGTCTCTATCATAATTCTATCATTCAAAAATCTAACTCCTGATCGACATATCCATCACCTATTTCAATAGTTGCACCCTATTGAAATCAAACACAGTCCCTGTCTAATAAACAGTCGGTCCAAAATTTGTCAAACTTTTGTCAAGCGGCCCTGCCTCTATTTCATAGGCCTTGTCTTGTCGATTAGAATTTGTCTAAAACATTGACCACTCACAATTTGTCCATCTCCCGTCCAACGTATCTATCTAAGTTTAAGTGGTCCTATCATTCATTTTAGTGGTTCTACTTTCTTGTCTGTTCAACATTCAAGACTTGTTAGTATTTAATTCAGCATATTCATCTTTTGGTGGTTGCGTTCCATCTATTAACGGCCCCATCCTGTGTAGTTCCAATCAAACTGTAGTTTAGCAGTCCTATGTCAATTTTATTGGTTCTGCTTTGTGTTTTAGCAGTTCTATTTTCCTAAACTAAAACAACAATGTACACCTACAATCCTGAATCATTTATCCCTCTTGGTTCATATTAGACATTAAACATCACCTTTAGACCCATTCATAACATGCCATCCTTCCCCGCACACATCAGACATTCATTCTGTAAAGGGTGGAATTTGGATGTTGGGTTTTCGATAGTTTGTGTGTATATCCTCCTTTCACCCTTTCATTCAAGGACCTAGGGTTGAGTTGCAATGTACTATCATACCCTAGGTCACTATGAGATGTAGGGAAACTTTGATTTTTATGACTTGATTGACAATTATCTTCTCTTATGCTCAATTATACCTTAAAACCCTAATTATGCAAATATGACAGTAAACAGACGAATATCAAAAAATGCTGCTACAGAAAGATGTAAAATGACAAATAACTGTGCACCTATTTTTACGGTTCGGAGGTAGTAAAGTTGGGGACTAAAGAGCGGGTGCCCAAGTCCAACACCTTGCTTTTTGTCAAGACCTAGAAGCTCAGTCTGTAACTTGTTCCTGTTGCATCAGAGATTTTCCCGTTGCAAAACTTTGAGGACTAATGAGCGAGCGCCCTAGTCCAGGGAGCTATTTTCTTCTCTGATCTGCAATTCTGACACTCTGTTGTATCCTCCTGCAACTTCACTTTGCCTGTAGCTTCAAACTGTAACCTGTAATCATGAAAACTTTGGGAGGGGGTTGTGGTGTTTAGAGGCTTGCCTCAATCAAGCCCTGGAGAGGCATTCAAGTCTTTCGAACACCGTTGTCAGATAGAGAGTGCGTGCCCTTGTGAGGCAGAGGCAAAAACCAAACAATAAATGCTCAAAAACATAAATGATATCACCTTGTAGTGAAGATCTCATGGGAGGAAGAAGCTCTTCATGCCATGAGGAGATGATTGCTCAAATATGCAAATACAAACACATAGACAACACAAATCTTCTCTTGCAACACAATGAAAGCCTTGAATCACCTTTAGAACATGATAGCTTGCTAGTAATCATCTAGTTTACAAATGAATGCTATACAACTACAAACACTCCTGCTAAGAATTTTGTAATTCAAACTTACCGTGTTGGCATGGGGACCAAATAATGGTCACAAGCTGACACCCAAAATTTGGGACTGACCCAAAATAGGGCCAGACTAGGGTGTGGGTGCCCAAGTCTCCCCCCTATTTTGGGTAGGGCCAAGTTCAAGGGGTCCCCCTAGGTCCCATTTGACATGATACCCAAGGTTCATTCCATCGGGATGTTGAAATATGATGTAAGATGTCCTAAATGCACACTAAAGACCCGAGAGCTAAACCTTATGAGGGAAAATCCCCCAAGGGGACATTTTTTGATGTTACATTTAGCTCCTGCTTTAATGTATGTATAAACGTGAGGCCAATACATGCATTAAATTATGGTCAACAAACACAGCAAACACACCAAGCACGGAGAAGACACGCCAAACACATTGAAGACAGTGACAGGTACGCAAAACATGGAGAAGATAGTTACAGTCACACAAAACATAGAGAATACAACATAATGCATAGAAGACACATTAATGCATAGAAGACATGAATGATTTCTTGTATTTTCTTTTTCTCATATATATGAAGTACAAATGCAAGAACAAGGAAAGTAAACAAACCTCCCATAATGCAGGATGTACTCATCGCACAGGTCTTTAAACTGCATAAATGGGGAAACACACACGCAAGACACACCAAACCTCCCATGATGCAGGATGCAGTCATCATGCAAGTCTTTAGACTGCATATGGGTAACAAACATGCCAAACAAAGCAAGCATGCCAAACACACACTTTGAAGACATGTAAAAAACATGGCAGACAAGTGATGGAGTGTTCCTATTTCTAGGTTCAACACCATCTTAGGCACATTACAGGCACACATCGACGATTGGGCTTTGCCACAACAATCACCAAAGACACGCTTAAGGGTTGAGTTAGTCATAGAACCGCTCCTCGCCTCCGCAGAGGACTTTTGAAAATGATAGGATGGTGCAATGTACTCTGAGAAATACACCACCCCCACCTCCGCAGAGGGCTTAAAATAAAAGGATATACATGATATCCTACCTCCATAGAGGGCTTAAATGATTGACTAATTGATTGCAAACAAACTCAGAGTGCAGGATGTACTCATCGCACAAGTCTTTAAACTGCACCTGAGGACAAGCACATTGCTAACATCTATAACAGACAACTTGCCTTATATATGCCCCCACCGTAAGGTGGTTGATATCAAGTATCAATATCAAGCATGTTAAGGTAGGAAGAAAACACACAAGGGAACACAGACTTTCGCAAATCCCATGCCCCCCGGAGGTGACATGTACTTTACGATCGCCAAATGTTACCACAAACACATCCCTGCAAGAAACATGTTAGTGTCTACATAATCATGATAAACAACAACATCAATGCATATGATTAACCACACAAAGAGCCAAGGTTATACTACAAATTCAGAGTTTGAGGATAACCGTGGGGCTATGTCATGAAGATCTCTGAATCGAGTACCACCAAGGCTAGATTCAAAGACAAACAAAGTGCGCAGAGCATCAGTATTGTTAAGGTTTGTAAATGAGATAAAAACATCATCAAAATCACTACACAGAAAGCATGAGTGCTTCCACTAGCCAAGTTTTGGATAAGATATACAACCCCATCATCATATTAGGAACTATGTCCAATTTTTGATTTCTCGCTAAAGGGATGCTAGGTCCGCATCATTATAAATGTTTTTCGTCATCTGCCCGCTAGATAGAAACACTAGAGGAAGGGAAACAATAAATAAGAGAGGAGAAACAAGTGCCTTAGGGACAGTCACGTAGGAGGGTGCCCCCAAGTCACCAACCACAACCCTATGTTCGTAAGACACAACACACAATAATGAAATCAGAGAGAGAGAGGCAATATAGAAGAATGATGATACAAATAGAAGAAGGTCACAATAGAGGCGATCTCCTGGTATCCTGGACCTTACAAGAGAATCATGGGTCATCCTAGGAGGCCTAAACAACACATAACACATCACGGGGGAAGCACATCACGAGAGGGATAAAGGGTTAGAGATACTTACTTGTAGGATCTCCCAGGCTAGCGGTCATCAAGTAAATCATAGTCATCCTCCCACTCCCAAATTTTAGAGGAAAGTGGGACATAAGGTACCATAGCCCAATTCTTGTCTTTGTCTTTAGGTTGTTCATTGTTAGGATCATCTTTGTTTGGATCAATGTTTACTTGTTGAGATGCAAGGTTTATGGCATAAGCTTGTCTTCTTCTTCTTCTTTCTTTTGCTTTGCTATTTCTTTTTGTTCTACCACTTATCTCTTGTAAGATAGGGCTTTGCTCTTTCATGTGTTTCTCATTTTGGAAGAAGAAGCAAAGGAATCAAATCTCATTTGTCTAGGTGGAATCTTTTGTTGTCGATAATTACCTCCCAATCCTTGTAAGGAGGGCGGGGGAGGAACCTCAGCATAGGGACCTTGTCCTTTCGGTCTATGGTTCTCTTCAAATGTGGGTTGCTTGTCTTTTGTCATTTCTTGCATAGAGGGACTAGCCATCAGATGTAATAGTTTTGCTTTGTGATTTCTATAGCTCAAGAAGTTAAAGTATGTTTGTGGTTCAAGTTTTTCTTCATATTTGTCCCAAAAATAATCTAGTTTGCAATGTTTTCTTTCAACCAAAGGTTTATATTTATTGCGAGAGATGGTAATCACATGTCCCTCAAAAGGAAATTTTAAACAATTATGAATTGTTGAAGGGACAACTTTCATTTCCTTTAACCAAGGGTGTCCCAATTTAATGCAAAAGTGGTCAGAAATGGGGACAACATCAAACCATTATTCTACATGTTTCTCAAATACAGTTACGAACAATGATATCTTACCCAAAGGTTTTACAAAGGTTCCCTTATGTGTTTTAATCATCATGTTTGAAGGGTCATAAGATCCTTGCATCAAATTATGTAAATAGAGGGACTCTTTCATGGCAACATTAGTCATGTAATTAGGATCAATAAGGGTTCCATCCACGGGGTTTCCCATTATTTTCACAGTGATGTAAAGAGGTCAGTCAGTGTCTCCGATTGTTCTATCATGAGGTGTAAACACAATTTCAGGTTCAGGGACCTTTCTCTTCATGTAAGGTATAGGAGGGAACCTATTTTTGTTGTTGAGATTAGAGGCCATCTGTATATGCTCAAATCAGATTTTTAAAGTTTTTCAAAATATATGCCAATGACAAATGCAAAACTATATGTAAAAATGACCCAAAAGGCTTGATTTTTTGTACTTTTTCAATGCAAATATATGAAAGCAAAGGTGTTGTAAGGAAATTGATCAGGGGCAGCCAATTATATGTCTGATATCAGTCCAATGCAGCAATAGTATCCTTCATAACACACTCTTGATGCAAATCTAGTATGATGACAAGTTAAAATCTAGTGAAAATACACTAAAATATACGGTTTTTCACCAAATCTTAAAGTAAAAGAGCATGAAAAAGGGTGTTTTGAGGAAAATGATGATGGAAGGAAAATTATATTAGTAATAATAGCCACCTAATGCCAAAAAATTGGTCACAACACGCTTATAGTGCCACTCAAGGTCTAACCCTAGTGAAAATATAGCAAAAATAGGCAATTTTTCACGATTTTTCAATTCCAAGACCTAGAAAAAGGGGTGTTGTAAATAATTTTAGGGGGTTCAGCAAATAATATCAGTGATATTAGTCACCTACAAGCATAAAGTCTATTACAACGCGCTTAGGGTGCAAACTAGGCCAAATCCTAGGGCAAAAATAGGCAAATTTTCACCAAATTTTCAATACAAGAGGCCAATAGAAAGGTGTTGTAAAGATTTTTAGGAGGGATAGAAGATAATACCCCTAATATCAGTCAATTAGTGCAAAAATATTCTTTAAAATGTATGCCTATAGTGCAAATTTAGAGAGTCGATAAGGCCAAATCTAGTGAAAATCAATGTTTTTCAAGCCCTAGGTTTGAGATCTTGATGTAAAATGCTATATGAATGATTTTCAAGCTGATATATGAGGAAATTCCATGCTTTCAGAACTGAAAATGATTTCCATGCAAAATGCAAGTGTAAATCTAATGAAAAATCAATGAAAATGCTAGTTTTTGTTGAATTTTTCTATGCAAAAATGCAAATTTTTGAAATATAAATGCAAATTTGTTCTAAAATACAAGACTACAGCCAAATTAAAATTTGAATGAGTCTCTAAAATTAGTAGAAAAATCTAAAACAAGATTTTACCTAAAACCCTAGATTTTGGAATTACTAGGTTATATGCAAAATTCACAATTTTCAACAAAACCCTAGCAATTTTATGATGAAAATGCAATGCAAATTAATGAATTTTTGTAATTTTCTATAATTTAAATCATATGTAATGCAAAAATCAGAAATTTGATGAAATTCAAATTAATTAATGTATCATGCAAAACCCTAGCATGCAATTTTTTCCAATTTTTCCAAATTTTGAATTTTTTTGTAAGTTTTCCAATGCAATAAGATGAATGACTATATGAATGAATGAAATTACTGTAAATCTGAAGCAAAAAACTCAGCAAGGTGTAAATAAATCTGAACCAAAATGTAAAGGGTGGAATTTGTGGGTTTTCGGTAGTTTGTGTGTATATCCTCCTTTCACCCTTTCATTCAAGGACCTAGGGTCAAGTTGCAATGTACTATCATACCATAGGTCACTATGAGATGTAGAGAAACTTGGATTCTTATGACTTGATTGACAATTATCTTCTCTTATGCTCAATTATACCTTAAAACCCTAATTATGCAAATATGACAGTAAACAGATGAATATCAGAAAATGCTGCTACAGAAAGATGTAAAATGACAAATAACTGTGCACCTATTTTCAGGGTTTAGAGGCGAAAAAGTTAGGGACTAAAGAGTAGGCACCCAAGTCCAACACCTTGCTTTTTGTCGGGATCTAGAAGATAAGTTTGCAACCTGTTCCAGCTGCATTAGAGATTTTTTCGTTGCAAAACTTTGAGGACTAATGAGTGGATGCCCTAGTCCAGGGGGCTATTTTCTTCTCTGATCTACAATTCTGACACTCTGCTATACCCTCTTGCAACTTCACTTTGCCTGTAGCTTCAACCTGTAACTTGTAATCATGAAAACTTTGGGAGGGGGTTGTGGTGTTTAGAGGCTTGCCTTAGTCAAGCCTTAGAGAGACATTCAAGTCTTTCGAACACCGTTGTCAGATAGAGAGTGCATGCCCTTGTGAGGAAGAGGCACAAACCAAATGATAAATGCTCAAAAACACAAATGATATCACCTTGTAGTGAAGATCTCATGGGAGGAAGAAACTCTTCATGCCATGAGGAGATGATTGCTCAAATATGCAAATACAAACACATAGACAACACAAATATGATCTTGCAACACAATGAAAGCCTTGAATCACCTTTATAACATGAGAGCTTGCTAGTAATCATCTAGTTTACAAATGAATGCCTAAACTTGCTTTTATATGCAACTACAAACACTCCCACCAAGAATTTCGTAATTCAAACTTACCGTGTCGGCATAGGACCCAAATAACAGTCACAAGCCGACACCCAAAATTTGGGACTGACCCAAAATAGGTCTGAACTAGGGCGTGGGCACCCAAGTCCTCCCCCCCTATTTTGGGTAGGGCCAAATTCAAGGGATCCCCCTAGGTCCCATTTGACATGATACTTAGGGTTCACTCCATCGAGATGTTGAAATATGATGTAAGATGTCCTAAATGCACACTAAAGACCTGGGAGCTAAAACTTATGAGAGAAAAGCCCCGAAGGGGACATTTTCTGATATCACACATTCAATGAGATCTATCTCAAGTCTAAGACAAAAATTAAATATCCACCCAATATCACGTAATCCCGTACTCATGTCTCAAAGTATAAAATCAAAGATCTTGATCCTACATGACACATTCTTGAGAACTTTGCCTATCTCAAGATCATAATCTACTTAAGCCTTGTCTTGAGCCAAAGACAACTTAAATCTATCCTCTTTCTTGGGAACTTAGCCTATCCTAAGTAAGAAATCAACATCAAACACTTCAAATAAGGTCTTGATCGATAATTTGAGAAGTAATATCCTTAGAACCATACACATCCATAATCAAACACCAACATGACGTCATTTGACTTGTGATTACATCTTACATCCAACATCAATCACATCCATCATTTCATGCCCCCTATTAAATTTTATCACAATCCAAGAAACAAATGGATTCACGAAGCAAACATAACTCTACTTGGATTGCTCCTCTAGCTCCTACATCATCTCATGGGTCATCCACAAGTGACGTTGATGGGTTTGTGAACCAAACTGAAATGGGTGAAGCCTCGAATCCTATGAAATAATACTCATGTAGATTTATCGACTTCCTTAATGATCAAAGACTACATGACAAATTTAAATTCATTAGGGATCACAAAGATCAATTTATCAAACAACTCATCAATGACGGAGCTAAACTTCCACAACACTTTGACCAAAGTAAATTGCAAGCACTTCTCCATAGTATCCTCCATCTCCCATTGCTAATAATCCTTGGGGATGTGTGTTCAACCAAGGTAACCCCACTTATGATGCTCAATAACAACTTGGGGGCATTAACCTTCAACCCACTCTGAACCAAACTTCATCTTATATGTCACAACCACCACTAGGTAGTATGCCACTCCATGACCCCTCATCCAAACAATATGTCCCTAAACTTTCCACTTTCTATCAAATATAACTCATGGATATGACTTCCATCCCGCAATCCCTTCCACCTCTTTCCATCCCACAAAGTGGAACAACAACAAAATCCACATTACCTCCAAACACATATGATCAAACTCCTCCACAACATCGATATACATCCCAACATCATTCTATATCCCAAAATCCTTTAACAAGCTCTACGCCTCCCAACCATTCTCAACCACCACTACATCAACAACAAACACATTATTCATCTAACTATCAACCACCACCAAACACATCACATCTTCATGTCATCAACCAAACCTACACACCTCCAAACTATTCACAACAAGTGTCACCTCAATCATCATTCCAAACATACAATCCACCAACATAAAACACTATGGCGCTACCACTTCCTCATCTTGCTACTCCTTTCGATCAAGAGTGGCAAGAGATGAAAAACACACCTAAAAAATTACAAAGAGGGACACAAAAGAAACATTACATGTTCAATGAGATATGTTCTTATCCCCTTGATCAATACATCACAATGATTCCCTTCCCACAATATTTTGAGATACCCAAGTTTGACAAGTATAAAGGGAAGGGAGAACCCTATATCACTTCAAAGAATTCTTCATGGTATGCCAAGAGGTGTCATATGATGATCAATATTTACTTTTCCTTTTCCCATGCAACTTGGGTGGGCAATCCTTGCAGTGGTTTATGCATCTACCCCATGGTTCCATTTCATCCTTTGCTGATTTATCTAAAAAGTTTATCGCTCATTTTTGATAGTAGCATTCGTACCCACTCCTATCCAAATATGACTGCAAACTGATAGACTAAAATCAAAATTGATGCTCAAAAATTTAAGAATGTTATTTAATTGATTAAATTATTCCTTTGCTCAGGCGACAATATCATAAACAAAACTCATTCTTCCACTTAAAGGATAGAAGTGAAATGCATACAATAGGATTATGTTAAGGAGATCGTTTCTGCATCTGATTACAAGACAATTGTTTAACTAATCACTTTTATTCATTAATACATTAATTTGACCATGCATAGAAACTCTAAATTCAAACAAATCTAAGACTTTAATAGTCATTACATATATCTGCTATTCGAGACTTTCCACTTCATAGGCCGATTCTTCTTTTCTCTTTACAACCTGACTTTCTCCAACGTTTCTCCTCCTCTTTCGCCTTACCTATATTCAGACTTTTTATTTCAACCCATGCTGATCAAGGAACAACAATCTTCTTAGAACAACGAACATCTCCCTTCCGTTCAACTTCCTCAAAACGGTTTACAACAAACTTCCAACAAAGGACGTTGATAACGGTTGGTTAATACCTAGAAACAAGCAAACTTGGAGAATTCTATTCCTTCCATGATAATGATAGGAAATTGATACCAAAACAAAGAGACCTGATAACGTCTAAAGCTGGCATAACTGCCACACACATAGAGAATATAGAACCGTTTAAACTAAAAGATAGAGAGTAAGTTGCAATGCTCCTGCATCAAACTCCCAGGCGGAGAGATTTGAGCTCTGGCTCAAATATGATTTTTCTTTCTTTTCTTCCAAATTTTCATCAAATTTGCATTGTTTTGGTCTCCATTATTGTCCTTTGCACTTGCTGTATTATGTGCCTTTAACCAAGGCCAGCTTGGTACAATGTAACCATGTGCTTGTGTTTGTTTTCTCATTCCATCTTCAACTTGGACTTCAAATTTAAATGCTTTTTCTCCATCACGCTTCTGCTGCTTCTTCGGAGTCTTCTACAAAATATCTTTTATCTTTTTTTTTTAAGATAATGTGCCTGGTAAACTTTTTAACGTGACCGACGACGCTGGTGCGACATGCCCTCCGGCTCCATGCGAATGCTTTTGCCCAGAGCAATGAACCGGTGAGGCCACAACACGGGGGACCTCATCCCCTAACAAGAACACTTCAAACCCGCGAGCTCGTTGGCCCAGCGGGGGTTTGAACTCTGGTGGCTACCACTACAACCGAGCGACTCAACCACCGAACCACGCCCTTATCGGCACAAAATATCTTTTATCATATTTGCCTTTTGAATCCTTTTGTTTGCTTCGTCTTCAATCATTTGTATTTCTTTAGTCAATATATCATTCTGTTGGTTCATTGTTTCAACATCTTCAACCGCTTCATCTGCTGCACATGTAAACACATTTTTAACATTATTGTTAGAAATAAAATTTGAGTCACAATGGACTCTTCCTCGTCCATGGATGGCTCTGGCTCTTCTAGCATCTTGACTAATTTGTTTATCTTTCTTCTCAATTTCTACTTCTTTCTCCTCTCAACAATTTCCTGTATCGGCCATTTGACAAATTTTCTAATGGTGATATCCCAACATTGTGCACTGATTATTATAATTTTTAGTTTTTCTTCCATATTATGCATTGCTTTTGCAAAATCCTCTCTTATGGCTAATATCTCTTACTAAATTGTTATCTGTTTTGCTCTCTCTTCCTTTTCTTTGCAACTTTGCTTCAGCCTTCAAGGCTAGTTGATAACATAGACACTGTCCTTGGGATTGTGAGACTAAGTTCATCTTCTAGGCTATACTTTAGCTCATTAAGGTATCTTGCAACCTTATCAACTTCATCCTCCAGATGGCCTGATCTAATCCTCAGTTTGTAGAACTCCTCTGTATATGCCTTTACATCCATATCTTTTTGTCTCAAATTTTGTAATTGCCTATGCAATTGAGTGGCATAATCACTAGGTAGAAATTTACCTTTCAACTTTGCAACCATTCTATTCCAAGAGGTGATTTTGGATTTGTCCCACTTCCTTCTCTCATCTTGCACATAATCCCACCAAAGGGATGCATGACCCTTCAACTTTGTTCTTTCCAACTTCACTTGTTCTTTAGGCACATCTTCAAATTCAAAATACTTGTCTAGTTCTCCTATCCAATCAAGAAGTTCTTCACTATTTAGACTCCTTGACTACATTGGAAGTTCCATATTGACCTTAGGACCATCATTATTGACAACCTTGAGTAGCATCTCCATCCTTTTCTCTTCAACATCTCTTTCTTCTTCTTGTTCTACTTGTGGTGTCTCCTCACCCACATTTTCTTCATCTTCTTGGTCACTCATATCTCCTGTGACCACTCCTTTTTTTTGATTTCTTTCAAATGCAGCAAGTCTAGCTTCAAAGATTTCTGTCATCTCCCTCATCTCTCTTGCATGTCTCTCCTTCAATTCACTCACTTCTCTAGCAACTATATTTGTTTTTGGAGGCATCTTGGCTTGACTACAATATCACCTTATTATACCCTATTATAGACCTTTCCTACTCTGATACCAATTTGATGCAACATTCGTACCCACTCCTATCCAAATATGATTGCAACCTAATAGACTAAAGAAAGAATTAATGCTCATAAATTTCAGAAAGTTATTTAATCGATTAAATTATTCCTTTGTTCAGGTGACAGTATCATAAACAAAACTCATTCTTCCACTTAAAGGACAAAAGTGAAATGCATACAACAGGATTATGTTAAGGAGATCCTTTCTGCATCTGATTACAAGACAATTGTTTAACTAATCACTTTTATTCATTAATCCATCAATTTGACCATGCATAGAAACTATAAATTCAAACAAATCTAAGACTTTAATAGTCATTACATATATATCTGCTATTCGGGACTTTCCACTTCACAAATTGATTCTTCTTTTCTCTTTACAACCTGACTTTTTCCAATGTTTCTCCTCCTCTTTCACCTTACCTATATTCAACCTTTTTTATTTCAACCCTTGTTGATCAAGGAACAATAATCTCCTTAGAACAACGAACATCTCCCTTCCATTCAACTTCCTCAAAACAATTTACAATGAACTTCCAACAAAGGACATCGATAACGGTTGGTTAACTACCCGGAAACAAGCAAACTTGTAGAATTCCATTCCTACCATAATGATGACAGGAAGAGATAGGAAATTGATACCAAAACAGAGAGACCTGATAATGTCTAAAGCTAGCATAACTGCCACACACATAGAGAATAGAACCGTTTAAACTAAAAGATAGAGAGTAAGTTGCAATGCTCTTGCATTAACTTTTCCTATAATGTTGAATATGAAATCACCATGCCCGACCTTTGTAACACTAAGCAACATAATGTGGAAAGCTTTATGGCATACTTGCAAAGGTGGAGAGCTCTCGCTATTCGTCTCCCTTGGACTGTGCCTAAGAAACAACTTGTAAATATTTTCATTCAAAATCTAAATTAAGAAATGTCATTACATTTACAAGTTCATTACGCATCTACCTTTGATGAAATCATTGGCAAAGGGGTCGCCATTGAGAAGGCCCTTATAGCCAAAGGCTTAGTCAAAATTTATGACAAAAATGACAATGACAAACCTAAATTCTGGGAAAAAAAAATGCCATTGGTGATGGCACTACTGATTCCAAACATATACAAATTACCACATCTAAATCACAAGACACATAAGTAGTCTAGAATGTGTCTCAACCAACTAATGCCACCGTTCCATTTGGACAACCTAAGCATAGCTCCCAAAATAATCCAAAGTATAAATGCACTTCCCTTGGGGGAACACCTCGAGGTAGTATTCCAAAAATTGGTCCAAGATGACATGGTTGTATTCCCAACAACCAAACCATTCAACGATAACCAACCCAAACCTGCATGATATAAAGATAACAAATTTTGTGACTATCATCAAACCAAAGGCCATTCTATGGCTAAGTGCATGAAGCTAAAGAACTATGCTAAAAACCTCATTGACCAAGGTGAAATCCAAGTAGAAGGGGATAATTCCACTTCACCAAATGCACAATTAGGGATCTACTAGAATCTTCTCCCTAATCATGGCTAAAACTCCCAACCATCCACCTCTCATGCTAACCAAAACAATCATACTCCTCACAACTATGAAAACATTGTGGTTTGTATTGATTATGGCTCCACCCATGTCTCTACCATCAAAATCAAAGGAAAGGCCCCCAACTATGCCATCACCACACGACGTGGCCAGGTCACCATCAAAGCACCTCCCCATCTTCTTCTTCACAAGTTTTTGAGTATAGTCTCCTAGATCATCTTGGAAAAACTCTAGCATAGGTATCCATCTTGGAGATCCTCAAGACATCTCCCATCCATCGAGACATACTCGATAAAGATTTACAAGACTCCATTGTTCTTAACAATATTGATCTTGAACAATTCTAGAACCTTGTTGCTCACTTGTCATCCACATACTGACTAGCCTTTAGTCAAAATGACATGCCACCCATCGATCCTTTAAGCAATAAAGCCTTGCACACAGAGGTCTTTATTGCTAAGCACAAATTCAAGTGCATCCTCTTAGATAATGGGTCTAGCTTAAATCTGTGCACACTAAAGTTTATAAAACAACTGGGATATTCAACAACAGACCTAAAACCACAGGTAATAACAATCAAAGCTTATGATAATGCAGAGAGGGAGTACAAAGGCGCAATTTTCCTTCCCATCCAAGTAGGCCCCATCCTACAATAGACTATGTGCCATGTGGTTGAGCTTGATCTCCCTATAATCTCCTCCTCAATCGCTTGTAGTTGCATGACATGCAGGCCGTCCCATCCAACTATCATCAATGTCTCAAGTTCCCTCACAACAACATGGAAGTAACCATTCATGTCAATCCTCAACCATTTGAGTATTCTAAATCCTTGAAAGTCTCATATCATAAAGAGTATCATTGTCCTAGTACTGATGTTGCTTTAAACCAAGAGACATCCTCCCATGACAATCCATAATCCCAACCATCTACATCCACGTCATCCTTGATCCCCAAGATCAAGATCATATCCAAAGGCTGTGGTGAGTATGGGCTACATAGTACCTTTCATGTGGGACAACTTCCTTTGTCTCCTCGATCTTATGGTCATCCATCCAAGAAAATACAAAAGAAGATATGCAAGTAGTGGGGTTCCACTACCTTCCAATCTATAGGCACCCTTGAGGATGAGCAAATTGAAGCTCCCCTAGATTCTTGGATATATCAAGATGAATTAGATGATGAGGAAGAGGACCTTCAATACCTAAAGAAAAAATACCCTGTGCAGTATCATATATGTTAGAATATGCAATATCATGGTAAGGGACTCGACATCCAATATCAAGGCATTAAGGAACCCATCTCGGAAAAGATTTATCCAAAATCTGTGGGGTTGGGATACTTACCTCTTAGTACAAAAACCAATGAACCTCATGTATCTCTCATAGTTGCAAATGGTCCCCCTCATTTTATTGAAAACATTGCTCCATAGGTCATCATAGCTTTGTTCGAGGACCATGACCTATCGTGCCTCTTTCTTGATTAAATCATTTTTACCATCGACCTCCCTTTTGTCCATCCCGAGTTAATCACCTGAGACCAACAAGATTCATCGACTGTCGATGGCTTCCGAAATGATGAGGCCATCTTTGAATTCTTGGGACTTTGAGATGATATTCTAGCAGATCACAAATTGGGATATAATGTCACTCTACATGCTACCACTTATTTTTGGAAGCACGATGAGTTCCTTAGTCACAAAGACAAAAATCAAAAATTGAAAAGTCATCCCCTAGTGGAAACCTCTCCGAGGTGCTATTGGACATAAAAGAGAAAAAAAAAATATCTCATGGTAAAAACCTCTCCGAGGTGCCAGAAGATGAGGAACTTAATTTTCCCTAATGCCTTCCAAATGGAAAGAAGGTTTGATGGTCCTTATTGAAGACACATAGGAAATTAACCTTGGCACTATAGAATAGCCAAAGATCACCTACATGGAAGCCTCCTTTTCATTTGTAGAGAAACCCACCATATCAACCATCTTATGTGATGCACCAGATGTGTTTGCTTGGTCCTATGCTAATATGCATGGGTTGGATCCTTTCTTAGTTCATCATTTTGTCATGCACCTTGATGATAAGCCAACCAAGCAAAAGCTTAGAAAAATGCATCATCAAATCACTTTGCTAGTCAAAGAATAATTACAAAAGCTCCTCGAGGTTGGCTTCATTTGTCCTATAGACTATCCCGAGTGGGTATTTGATATTGTCCCTGTCAGTAAGAAACCTAGGGGCATCCAAATTTGCATAGATTCTAGAGATATTAATAAAACATGTCCCAAGGATGATTTCTTGCTGCCTAACATCGACATAATCATAGATCTCATAATAGGCCATGAAATGCTATCACTCATGGATGGATTTTCAGGATATAATCAAATTAACATAGCACCAGAGGATCAACATAAGACTGCCTTCACTTGTCCTTGGTGTAGCTATTGCTATTAGGTGTTGCCGTTTGGGCTTAAAAATGTAGCAGAAACCTATCAAAGAGTCATGACTATTATCTTTCATGATATGCTACATAATAGTATGGAAGATTATGTGGATGACCTCCTTAAGAAATAAAAAGCAAGGGATGGACACCCTAAATTTCTTCAGCACATCTTTGAATGTCTTAGAGAATACAAGGTGCACCTAAATCGAAAGAAGTGTGTTTTTGGGGTCACATCAGGAAAACTATTGGGCTTCATTGTCTCCAGAAGAGGAATTGAAGTGGATCTCGTCAAGGTATCTGCCATCATAGAGATGCCCTGCCAAAGAATCTAAAATAACTTCGTAGCCTCCAAGGTAAGCTTTAATCCATTCGTAGATTCATTGTACAACTAGGAGAAAAATGTCAACCTTTCTCCCATCTCCTTCCTAAGGATGTTCAATTCAAATGGGATCCAAGTTGTCAACAAGGATTTGATAAAATCAAAGAATATTTGGCATCGCCTCCCATCCTCATGGAACCTATCCCTAGAAAATCCTTGCTACTCTACATATTCGCAACACCTGTAGTATTGGGGGCACTACTAGCACAAGATGAAAAGGTTAGGAAAGGGCTATCTATTACATCAATAGGACTTTAGTTAGCTATGAGCTCAACTATACACCAATGAAACGTGCACGCCTATCTTTCGTCTTCAGCTCTAAAAAGTTCTGACACTACATGCTAAGTCATTCTATAAAGCTCATCTCTAAAGTTGACCATCTTAAATACATGCTATCCAAGGCCTCCCTTATAGGATGAATGGCAAAGTGGGTCATGATGCTTAGTGAATTTGATATTGAATATGTAGATTCAAAGGTTATAAAATGGTAGGTTGTTATAGACCAACTCACATAAGCTCCATTGATTGAACATCAACCATTAATCATTGAATTTCCATATGAATCCATCTTCATAGTGATAGAAGAAAACTCCTTGAAAATATACTTTGATGGGTCCTTCACCAGTCATGGCACAGGAGCAAGAATTATCTTCATCACACCTCAAGGGGATTTCATTCCTAAGGATTTTTGGCTCAGATTCCCTTATGCAAACAACATGGCAGGATATGAAGCTTTGATCACAGGGCTTAAAACAACTATCCAATGGAATATTCAATAATCACAGGTTTATGATGATTCCCAGTTAGTGATCAAATAGGTTAATGACAAGTATCACACCAACGATGACAAGTTGGTACCCTACAAAAGAATGGTTGACAACTTCAAACAATATTTTACATCTATCCAATTTAAGCAAGTCCCCTGTCTTCACACCAAGGTTGTAGATTCTATGACCAGCATTGGGTCCCTACTAGACATGCCACATGGCAGCCAATGGTACAAATTTTTGGTTGAGCAACTCCTGATTCTTGCTTACAATGTTCTAGAATCAAAATTTATCTATGAAATTGTTGGTCCAAATCCCCTTGGTATCACAAATTTATGCCTACATTTGTGACTAAACCATACCTCCCAATCTCTCCTGTAATCAATGAAAATCCTTCATACAATGCACTTCCCACTACACTATCCTCTTAGATACCCTTTATCGACAAATCTATGATAGTTCTCTATTGTGATGTCTAAATGCAGAAGAGGCTAATGTTGCACTACAAGAGGTACATGCTAGTATTTGTGGTGTTCATACTAGCAGTATGATCCTAGAGAAAAAACTTCTCCGAATAGGGTATTAGTGGCCTACCATGGAGAATGATGCCTATGAGTATGTTAAGAAGTACAAGCCTTGTCAGAAACATGGAGACCTCATTGACACTCCATCATAGGCATTGAAACCTATCACAACACCTTGGCCCTTCTCACAATGGGGCCTTGATCTTGTTGGTAAGATTCACCCCTCCTCTTTTGATGGCCGCAAATTCATCATCATTGCCACTGAGTATTTTACTAAGTGGGTCAAAGATATTCCTCTCACCTTCACTATCAGATCTCAAGTCACCAAATTCATTAGATACCATATCATCTTTTGCTATGGTATCCCATTGACCATTATCATAGATAATGGAAAACCATTTAAAAATCATGAAGTTTGTACTCTTTGCAAACACTTTCATATTCAACATCATTGGTCCACTCCATATCAACCCTAAGGTAATGGTCAAGCAAAGATGACTAATAAAACCTTGCTCAATATCCTTAAGAAAATCCTCAATGAAACTGGTCATGATTGGCTCCTCCACATCCATCCTACTCTTTGGGCCTATCATACAAAAAATAAAAAAAATAAAAAAAGTGGTTAAACAAATGCTAAAACATATTCCCTTGTATTTAGTATCAAAGCCATCTTGCCAATAAAGATCAAACTTCCCTCCTTGTGTATTTATTTGCGTAACATCATTCATGGGTGTGAGGGTAAAATAGTGCATCAATCAAATGAATAACAGATGACCCAAACATCAACAGAATGGAGAAACAAAGAAGATTAAATAAACAATGAACGAACACAGCAAACCTCTTCCGTTTCGAAACTTCCGTTGTTCGCCTATCACGAATCGTCCTTTCGCAGATGAGATGAGCCCTCAGAGAGTGCAATCTTTTAAAGCTGTTTGTAGGAGGTCGATGGTGAACGGCTATGGTGTGGTGATCTCAAGCTTGTAGGTGACACGTGGGTGCCAAAGGCGCGCTGGTGATATTTCTGCAGAGTAACGATGTCAAAAGCCTGGATGAATAGAATGAAGGGATGAAGCTTCATTTATAGACTTGGAGGAATAGGAATCAACGGTTGAGAGAAGATGTGAAGATCAACGGTTGAGGATGGTTGAGGAATGTGCAACCAGTGGAAACGTGCCAAGTGTCCCAGCTCCATCATGAAAGGTGGGATGTGACAAAACTGATTGGAGAGTTAACTCCATTGACTGGTCTGTTAACAGAATTGATTGATCAGTTAGAAGAGTGGATGGTGGAACTGACTGGATTGATTGAGGATTTGACTCAACTGACAGGTTAGTTAACAGATTTGATTGATTGGTTAACTGACCTCTGATTGGAGAAGAAATAGGCCATGTGGGTGAGGGAAAATAAGATAATTAAATATTAAATATATTTAATTACATGTGCAACTTGATGAGGTGGACAAGGTGAGGTGGAAAAGGTGAGGTGGAATTTAGAATTTAGAACTTTAGGATAGGGGAAATAGGATTAATTAAATAATTTATGATTATTTAATTGTGAAAGACTTTAGAAGAATTTTAATTAAATAAATAGAATTTATTTAATTGTGAGATAGTGAATTGATTAAATAAATTTGGAATATTTATTTAATTAATAGAAGAATGGAATAAATATTTGGAATATTTATTTAGGATGATTCGTGTCATTTTTAGGCGTATACATTTTGCCCCTCTTTGATGCAATGCAGTTTACAGCGTTGCTTCAAAGAAATTGATAGTCTGAGTGATGATACATGCCCCAGTTTGCCCCTGGTACAGGTTAAATGACGATAGGATGCCCCCTCGGGAGATTGGACGGGAAAAAACGGTGAAAGTTTGGGAGACGGACGATCTCACGACGAGGAAGGGGTAAGGATAAGTTGGAGGAATAGGGATGCGGTCAGGGATGCGGGAAGAAAACGGGAGGAAAAACGGACACGGGAAGTAGTCACAGTCATCACCTAGCCAGAATTAGGGTTTGGAGGCTATAAATAGGAGCTGGGTCCACAAGAATAGTCATTTGCACACTTGGTTGATCTGGATTGGAGAAGGAGAGCTCAGAGCAAACCTAGAGCAGCATGGCGGCCAGAACAGCAGACATTCCACGCGAGGAGCATCGATTCGAGCGAGTCCGACGATTCGGGCGGCCAGCAGAGGCAGGACCCCCGGTATGTGCTTCGAAAAATTTCTCCTAGGGTCGAGTTTAGGTGTCATAAATGCTCATAGAAAATAGGTGAAATGAATGCGCCGAAACGCAGAACGGCGCATATGCCCCGCGAAGCTGCGCTTTTGTGATTTCGCGGCGCATATGCCGGTTTCGCCGGCGCATGCGTCAAAGCTGCGCATTTGTGCACTTTGGCGGCGCTTTCATAATTGGACGGCGCTTTTGTATTTTCGCTGCGCATGCGTAAAATGTAGTAGCGCATTTGCTTAAGTTGCGCATATGTGACTTCCTGCGGCGCATCCGTAATTTGGCGGCGCATACGTGGATTTCTGCGGCGCATGCGTTAGAACGGCGCATATGTGCCATGTAGCGGCGCATATGCATTTTTGCGGCGCATATGTTGATTGTTGCGGCGCATATACCAGAAATGGCGCATTTACCACCTGTTGTGGCGCATTTGTTTGAGATGGTAAATTACTTAGCCAAATTGATTCGATTAGCGTCCTGTTTGACGCAAGAATCGATGAGCTATCTCCGAGATTGCAGGAATCTAGTCAAGAGATGTAGTGTGCTGTTTTGATCAATTTGAGATGCTAAGTTTAGTTGATATAGTTCAATAGATATGTTGAGTATGGTATATGCGGTTTGAGATTGACGCCTTGCTTTGCGTGCTTGCAGGAGGAGATACGAGAGTCATTGCAGTCGAGGGAGACGTTCCCTATGCCTCTACTGCAGAGACATATGTTGACGGAGGCTGATAGAGTGGCGCTTGGTGCCATGGGCCTAGATTACGTGTGCTTCATGCCCGAGGTGCGGGCGAACCGAGGACTGCTGACAGCTGCCGTGGAGAGATTCCACAGCGAGGACGGGACCTTCCACTTCCCCACTGGAGAGATGACTGTGACGTTGGAGGACGTTTACAGGATACTGCACTTGCCCGTGGTAGGCGAGTTGGTGGAGTACGACGCACAGCGGGACGCGGGACTCGCCGAGTGTCAGCGAGTATTCGACGATCCCGAGCTGGTGGGACAGGTCATCCCTTGGCAGGATATCTATGACTGCTACGACTACTTCCCCGGGATCGTGGCTGGACTGATTGCGGGCGTTGTATGCCCTGACAGGAGATCTCACGGGTTCCCCATTGGATGGGGCAGGATTATGGAGCGGATGGTGACTGAGGGCACGCGATACGCGTGGGGACCTTGCGTGCTAGCTCACTTATACCACGACATGCATCAGGTGGTGTACCACCGCAGCACGAGTCTATCGGCTGGGGTGCTGCTGTTACAGTTTTGGCTGTGGGAGCACATAGCGGTGACCAGGCCGATATGTGTTTTTGCTAGGCAGAGGGGAGAGCCGTACAGCTATGGCTATGCAGGAGTGATTTCCCAGCACAGGCTGGGGAAGCTAGAGTACTGGAGGCACACGTTGGATGGGATAGATGTGGTCGTCTGGCGACCATATCTGGACTGCGAGCCTTGGGACGATGAGGGAGATGAGCTGCCTTTTTGCTTCCAGACCAGGTGGTTGATTGGCCGGACACGGCACATCTTGGAGAGGCAGACGGTGGGCCGAGTACTGAGGCAGTTCGGCAGGAGACAGGGCATGCCGCAGGGACAGGCTATGTTCGCACGGACACATGCAGAGAGGGTCCGATGGGGGCCGATGGCTTCTTATGAGGAGGCTCTGGCAGAGTTTCAGCAGTTGCCTTATGTGGCCTGGGATATGAGGCGAGAGATTGCAGATGCTGGGGTTACACAGGAGTATGAGGACTGGATTACTGCACATCCATTTCCGAGATATTCCGGACCTGGTATGCTGGTGCCTCGCATTGACGAGGCAGATTCAGAGGAGGAGGGAGAGGCCGGCCCAGGGCGGAGGGCCGCTAGAGGAGGACGAGGACGTGGTGGCCGAGCTGCAGAGAGGCCGAGGCAGCGGAGGAGGATAGACCGAGCTGGGCAGGCAGTGCCAGGACAGGGGGAGGGACAGCAGCAGGCACAGATGCCACCACCCCAGCAGGTACCACAGCAGCAGGTGCCACAGCAGCAGGTGCCCCAGCAGCAGGGGCTAGGACAGGCAGAGGCAGCACAGGGGCCGGTGCAGGGTGAGGCTCATGAGAGGACCATAGCCAGCCTGAGAGGACAGGTGCGGGAGCTGCAGGCACAGCTGAGGAGAGTGGAGAGGATGCGAGATACAGATGCAGCAGTGATCGCTGGTTTGACTCGCGAGCGAGACATGGCAGATGCCCGGGTACGTCTGATCCGAGTAGAGAGGGACACAGCAGTAGCTGCCATGGGCACAGATGCAGCGAGTACATTTTTGGTTGGGCAGGTGCAGCAGGCACAGGCACAGGTAGGCCAGTTGCAGACGCAGTTGGCACAGGCACAGACAGACTTAGCCAGAGCACAGCAGCAGGTACAGTACTACCGAGGCTTGTATCATGGTGCCGTGTCGGCGAGCCAGAGGGCAGGGAGTTTCAGGACTCAGTCTGGGGTGGCTCACAGAGCGGGTCCTTCACAGTCAGGGGCGTCCGTGATGGGACCCCAGCAGTCAGGAGCTGGCAGTGGTGGACCACAGCAGCAGGGGTAGACACATACCAGATTTTGTATATTTTGGGACATGTATCACCGTCTATTTAGACGCATATTGTATATGACACTTTGATTTTGAGAGAGACGATGATATTGTACATTTGGACCTCATTTATATGATAGTATATATGATGATGCAGCTTTGTGTATCTATTGCATGTGTTATGAGATGATGATTTACTTCTACTGCATGATGTGATCTATTGCATAGTTAGATGGTCTATCTGATGCTATATGAGAAATACTTTGATATGCTGCTATATGATTTCTATATGTTTTTAATGTTACAAATGTATGCCAAATGATTTCTATGTGATGATGCAAATGTATGTGTTAGGAACATGATTTCTATGTTATGATGTAACTATATATGTGATGTCGATATGATCTAATGCAAATGTATGTGTATGGAACATGATTTATGATGTAAATGTACGTATATGAAATGCTACTGGATGTTTAAATGATGTAATGCTTTGAATGTATGCAGTTGTAATATGAGTACTATGTGGTGATGTAACTTATATATGTGATGCACTTAGCTACGTTGTTTTGTGGTTTTCTGTGCTTTTAAGATGTGATGCGATGCAGATGTATTGGTGACCTAATGCATTGGATGGTGGACTTGACTAACCTAATCACGTGTATGACTAGTCCTACGAATGATATGATATGCTCCTATATGCCTTGTTTTTGTGAAGTCCAAATGTACTCTATCGACACAAGAATGACATGATGGGTAGAAGAATGGTTGCGAAAGAATGACTTAGGAACTTTTCTTGATATTGTTACTCTGCATAGTTTGGATAATGAGCATTGTATGGGATATGGATGTATGGATGTGTATATGGATATAGGATGGGTGCTTTTGCTTTTAGATTGCTTTATTTCATCATTGGGCATTTTGTTTTTGGTACTTTTCTGAAATGTTGTAAGTGAATACAAGCATCGAGGTATAATTGAACCGAGATGACCTGAGTATCGCTTACATGGATTGTGATTTAGCAAGTTAAGACAAGCATCTAGTCAAAATTGAATCTAGATGACCTGAGTACCTCTTGCGTTTCAACAAGCAAGGATTGCCCCCGTTCATGTTAGACCTTTGATGTCCTCGGTGATCTTTTGCCGATCACGTCCTAAGACAAGGCTTCACATTACCAAAGTTTAATCCCCAAATAGCAAACAAAGAAAGTAATCATGCCCCATCATAGCATCTCTAGCTTTTGGCATCCTTGAGTAGCATAGGAAGGTATGACGGCGAAAATCAAGACTCTGTAACTTAACCCTGTTTCTGGTCTACAAAGCATATTTGCGTTGATATGTGTTTATTTCTTGCCTTAATTTGCATAAAATCATTTTAGAAGACCTTGGGTACTTGCTTTGCATTGGATAGGTTAAGATGCTCACAGTCAGGATTTTCGCTTGAAGCGCGGGTGTTTGCTTGCATTTGCTTATTTGATGAGAAGGTTGCATAATCCTTATTGAGAAGACGGACCCTAAGGGACTGACCTAGTGCCTCGGGGGCTCATTGCTAAATGGCCTTGCCTACGTGACGACGCAGAGGCAACGTAGTTCGGGGTAAACCCTAATGGACCATGGATGGACTAGAAGAAAGACTACAAGAATGAAGACAAGAGAGGAGACGAATGGGGCCTTGGGAGATAGGGAAGCCTCGGGGGCGCATTAGAATAATGGCCTTGCCTACGTGACGGCGCAGAGGCAACGTAGTTCACGGGTTCGGACCACAGACACTGACGAGAGACACTACACTAGGCTCACTGCGAGGAGACGGTATGGGACAAAACCTTGGTTGACAAGGCCACAAGGTGAGTATCAAGCCATGATAGGTAACTGTCAAGTGTTTATTGTGAGATGGATATGGGTCGAATGGGGGAAAATAGAGGGAGAATGGGCTCAAGGTGATTGGATTCCCCAAAGATGGAGAATGCGGTTTGTCACAAGCAACGCCTGTTCGCCAGGTTTTCATCGCTTGCTTTTATTTGCACGAGAAGCTAGAAAGTAACATGACGCCTGATTGCCAGGTTTTCATCATGAGACCTATCCAAGGCGCCTGTTTGCCAGGTTTTCACCAAAGGACGATTTTTTTGCATGCTTTCTATTTTTTTCAATTTTTTTGTATTTTCTCTTTGTAACTTTTTTGATTTTTTTGTTTTTTTGTTTTTTGACTTTATTGTGCCCCCTTGCATTGGGGTTCTCTTAGGTATAGAACCTGCGAAGGTGCATGCTGTTGATTGGATCATCAAACAACTCACCTTCCGATGTGGCCAACTGATATGCCCCCGATCCATAAGCTGCTACAATTACATAGGGTCCAAGCCAGTTAGGCTCGAACTTACCTTTCTTTTCTCTGTCCTGCTGGTTGCGAGGGTTCTCTTTTAGAACTAGGTCCCCAACCTTGAAGCATCTTGGTCTAACCTTGTGGTTGTAGCTTCTTGACATCATCTGTTGATAGGCTTTGAGATGGTCAAAAGCTTTCTGGCGCCGTTCCTCTAGCAGTTCTAACTCTTGCAGTCGGGAGACTCTGTACTCTTCGTCTGATATGAGACCTTTCAACGACACCCGAAGGGATGGGAGTTCGACCTCAATGGGAAGGATGGCTTCGGAACCATAGACGAGGGCGTAAGGTGTGGCACCTGTGGGAGTGCGTATGCTGGTTCGATAGGCCCACAGAGCGGGATTGAGTTGGACGTGCCAATCGCGACCAGCTTCATTGACAGTCTTCTTTAGGATTTTCAGAATGGTTTTATTTGATGCCTCAGCTTGGCCATTACCTTGAGGGTAATATGGGGTGGAGAAGCGATGTTGGATCTTGAAACGCTCACAAAGTTCCTGGACATCCTGATTTTTGAAAGGTCTCCCATTATCCGTTATGATGGATGAAGGGATGCCATATCGGCAGATAATGTAATTCAGAATGAAAGAGGAAATTTGTTTTCCTGTGACGGTTGATAAGGGAACAGCTTCAATCCACTTTGTGAAGTACTCAGTGGCGGTGATGATGAATTTATGGCCGTTGGAAGAAGGCGGGTGAATCTTTCCCACGAGGTCTAGTCCCCACTGGCAAAAGGGCCAGGGTGTCGTTAGAGGTCTCAACTCCTGAGCAGGTGCATGAATCAGGTTCCCATGTATCTGGCACTGTTTGCACTTTTTGACGAACTGATATGAATCCATTTCCATATTGGGCCAGTAATAACCCAAACGCATGAGTTTCTTAGCTAAGGAGGGACCACTGGAGTGTGTTCCGCAGATCCCTTCGTGCACGTCTCGCAAGGCAGTTATAGATTCTTCCTGTTCTAGACAACGGAGTAAAGTACCCTCCAGACCACGGCGGTAAAGGGTATTGGCGATAACGGTGTAACGGGAGGCTTGTCGGATAAAGGTTCGTTTTTGGTTGGAAGAGAGGTCCAACGGAAGGATATTGTCCTTGAGGTAAGTGTAGGTCTTACCGTACCAAGGTGAATCAGATCCCACTAGGTGGCAGATGGAGTGGGTTTCAAGGAGATCATAAGCCGGCTGTCGAATTGTTTCTACTAAGAACTCATACCGTGCCTCCTGTTCAGGTATCTCAAGAAGAGAGGCTATGGTCGCCATTGCGTCGGCTGCTTTGTTCTCGATCCTGGGTATTTGCTCAAACGAGATGGTCCCAAAATGTTCTTTGAGATCGTTGACCATTCGCTTGTATGGGATGAGCTTCTCATCTTTGGTCTGATACTCATTGTTGACCTGGTTTATGACAAGCTGCGAATCACCATAGACACATAGTGCTTGAATTTTCCACTCCGTGGCCATCTTGAGACCAATTACCAAAGCCTCATACTCTGCTATATTGTTAGTGCATGGGAATAACAACCTGTAAGACTTTGGAATTGTGTCGCCTTGGGCAGTGATAAACAAGATACCTGCCCCCGATCCATGATTGGTGTAAGACCCGTCGAAGTAGAGTTTCCAAGGAGATGTGGACAGAGTGAATAAAGACTCATCGGGGAACTCAAACTGCATTGGTGAAGTGTCCTGTAATGGTGCCTCAGCTAGTTGGTCCGCGATGATTTGCCCCTTGATGGCTTTTCTGTCCACATACTCTATATCATATTCGCTAAGAAGCATAACCCATTTGGCTAGTCGACCTGTGAGAGCCGCTTTGCTGAGAAGATATTTTAGTGGGTCGATCTTGGCAATGAGTTTGACAGGATGTGCCAACATGTAGTGTCGGAGTTTTTGTGAGGCAAAAACCACCGCAAGGCATGAACGTTCCACCTGTGAATACTGCAACTCGTAGCCTACTAGGGTTCGACTGATATAGTACACAGCTCTTTCCTTGTTCTCATAGTCTTGCTGCGCTAGGAGAGCCCCAAGAGCAGTAGGTGTAGCAGATATGTAGAGAATCAAAGGTTTTCCTTGGATCGGAGGCATGAGTATAGGAGGATTCATGAGGTACTCCTTGAGCTTGTTAAATGCCTCTTCGCACTGCTCATCCCATTTAAATGGAACGTTCTTATGTAGGAGATGGCTGAAAGGATGGCACTTGTCGGCCAACTGTGAGATGAACCTGCGGATGGCCTGTAGCTTGCCCTGTAAGGATCTCAACTGTGTTAGAGTTTTGGGCGGAGGCATGTCCATGATTGCTTTGACCTTGGCCGGGTCTACCTCTATACCGTTTGCTGACACGATGAAGCCTAGCAGCTTCCCTGATGTGACCCCAAACACACATTTCTTCGGGTTCAATTTTACTTGGAATTGGTCTAGCCGTTGGAAGACTTTCTCTAATGTGTCTAGGTGTGAGTCCCTGGTGAGTGATTTTGCCAAGATGTCGTCAACATAATCTTCCATGGTCACATGCATCATGTCATGGAATATGGTTGTCATGGCCCGCTGATATGTAGCACCTACATTTTTCAGCCCAAACGGCATGACATTCCAACAAAAGGTACCCCAAGGACAAGTGAAAGCGGTTTTGTGCTGATCCTCCGGTGCTATTTTGATCTGGTTGTACCCTGAGAATCCATCCATTAGTGACAGCATTGTATGTCCCGCCGTGAGGTCGACTATGATATCGATGTTAGGCAAGGGGAAGTCATCCTTGTGGCATGCTTTGTTTAAGTCTCTAAAATCGTTGCATAGTCGCACCCTACCATCTGGTTTAGACACTGGCATGATGTTTGATATCCATTCGGGGTAATCAATGGCCCTGATGAACCCCACGTCTAACAATTTCTTGAGTTCTTCCTTGACCAGGAGAGCAATATGGGGATGCATTTTTCTCAGTTTTTGCTTTACGGGCTTCACCCCTGGATCCAATGGCAAGTGATGTAGAATCAGGTTTGGGTCCAAACCTGGCATGTCGGCATATGACCAAGCAAAGCTGCCTCTCTTCTTTTTAAAGAATGGCACAAACTTGGTTTTCTCAGGCGGCGTGAGAGATTTTGCAAAGTGGATTATCTTAGGCTGCTCTTCGGTTCCAATGTTCACTGGCTCTGTTGGCTCTACCACGATCTGTGACCTTTCTTGATACATGTCACTTGGGAGGGTGTCAAGCAATCCATCGTCAGGTGCCACAGTTGGGTTTTCACCTTCAGATACGTCCTTTCTTTTTACTTTTTTATGATCTGACACTGCCGCATGGCGGTTTTCACCGTCAGATCCCTTTTTGATCTTTACATTTTTGCGACTAGAAGGCGTGGCACCCTCCCCAAAGTAAGCTACAGTATTGAGTTCGATAGCGAAACCGGCTTTATGATCTCCTTTTGGTAAGTGATCTCGAAGTTCCATATAGTCAATGTAGGCGTCATCATTCTGGAACATATCTAATTGAGGGGTCCCTTTCAGGTCCCAGTCGATAAGTTCAGGGTGTAAAAGGGGAAGGGAGTCGAATGAAAGACCTGATTCGTTGATAGTGTGGATGGAAATATTGGGAGCACAGGTGGGGGTAGTGTTCTGGGTGGTACTTTCTTCCAGGTTGTTTATCGCCATGGAATCTATACTTTCCTTGAGAGCCATAACTTCAGGGAGGGGCAAATCAGACTCCAGTGGTCTGTCCCGTTGCGTTTGTCTCTCATGATATGGGCTAAGGGTTTGGATGGTGTCAATCTCCTTGTCATCATAGGAGTGTTCTGTCAGCTCGTCCCATTCATACTGATTGGAATCATCTGAATCTGCGTCACTATCCACTTGAAGCGTTTGAATTGTCTCCACTAGGCAGGCATTTTCTTTGGCTTTACCTTTACCCTTGTAGCCTAGGCCAGTCGTGTTTTTAGCCGAAGAGGAGGAAGAGGGTTGTATGGGTTCGATGATCCCCTCTTTTCTGAGGCCGATAGGGCCTTGTCCTTCATATCCCATCCTATGCAAGATGGTTTCACCTCGCCCATAGAGCTCTGTAGGGAGTCTGGGTGGATCTTGGGATGTGTTTTCTTCTTCGGCGTAGAGCCATTGCAAGAGATCTCGCTCCTCTGATTCATCGGATAAGGTCCCCCATTTTACAAAGGGGTTTGCGGGAGTTGTAGGAGGAGCAGAGGGCTTTGGAAAATGCCTGGGTTGATGCTTGGGCTGGCCAAAGGAGCGAGGAGACAAGGGCATTTTTGCAAGGTTGAGGCTGTGCTCAATCTGGTATTCCCCCACGCCATTTTCTTTTATGGTGATTTTCATTGGTTTGGGCTGTGAAGAGGAAGCTTCGGCAGTATGGTCCTGTGGCGGAGTAGGGGAGATATGGGCCCTATTGTTGGGAATGACGCATTCAGGTTTAGCTTGGAAAGAATTGCAGTGTTGATAGGGATCGGGGTCGCCGTGTATGGTGACCTGCTTGCCATCGTGTGGGAACTTTATGCATTGATGGTAGGTGGAGGGGACAGCTTTCATGGCGTGGATCCATGGTCTCCCTAGCAGAATATTGTAAGCAAGCTCTCGATCAAGGACCTGGCACACCACATCTTTAATTACCGGTCCCACTTGAATGGGTAGGACAACCGTGCCCTTTGTGGTGCGTTCCTCCTCGTCATAGGCCTTTATGGTAATCTTCCTCCGTGGATCCACTGCCTGTTCAGAGAACTCCAATGCAAGGACTAGCTTCAAAGTGCAAATATTCAAACCGGCACCCCCATCAATGAGGACCCTCTTGATGCGGTGCCTGTGTACGAATGCGACAATGTGTAGAGGAGTGTTGTGGGGTTGAGACAGGGAAAGGTCATCTTGTTCCGTGAATGATATGGAAGGGGAGGATGTCAAGTTACCCACCATGGTTTGAAACTTTTCCTGGGCGAGGTTAGTGGGGACAGTAGTCTCCACTAAGGCTTTCTCAAGAATCTCCTTATGAGAAGGAGATAGACGCAGGAGCTCCAATATAGAAATATGAGCCGGAGTCTTTTGCAATTGGTCGATGACATTATATGGGCGGGGGTTAGACGAAGATGGTGACGACCTGGGAGGAGTGTTGTTGATAGTGACTCTACCACTGCGGGTAAGTATACTACAACCAGTTCCGTTAGGTCCTGGTTGTTGGTTGGGGGATATGACGTTGACTTGCGGAATGTGCTCAGAAATGCAGTTAATGGTGTACTCAAAGGGAACGCTTGCATAGTTAGCATTACTCGACCCACTGTTCTGGTTCGGCCTGTTGCGATTGTTGTCATTATTGTTATGACCATTGGGATTGTTGCCAGTGTGACCATTGTTGTGGTTGTAACCATTGTTGTTATTGTGACCGTTGTTGTGATTGTTGTTATACGGCCGGTTGTGGTTTAGGAGAGGGTCCCGGTAGGCCACATGAGACTCATTGGAGGTATGCTGTTGTGTTCCTCCCTGATTCTGATCCAGTATATCCTGTATGACGTTCTTAAGACGGATGCAATTATTGGTTGTGTGCCCCCTTCCTCGGTGATACTCGCAATAGTCTGTGTCCTTCCAATAGGGAGGTTTGACTATGGGCTCATAGTCACTTGTTGGCGGTAGAGAAATTTCATTGTTAGCCAACAATTTCCTGAGAGCAGACTCTTGAGATTCTCCTAACGGCGTGAATTTTCTCCTTGGATTTGAATTGAACCAAGGTCTAGATTCCCGAGGGGATGGCTTGTTGAGTGTACCGTGATTTGCTTCTTCCTTAAGAGTGAAGATGGGTTGTTGCTTAGGGGCTGCCGCCTTGGCGTCCACTACTCCATCGTTGACCACATTCTTGTTCTTGGTCCAAAACTTTGACTTGTCAGTTGTGTAATTGGAAGGAGGTGTGTCCTTGTAGAGCTTGAGAGTCCCTTTAGCGATCATAGCTTTCTCAATGAATAGCCCCATTTCGATGACTTTGGTGAATGAGGTAGGGCATTGTATCTGAATCTGATAGCTAAGATCGGGATTCAAATTGTGGACAAACATTTCCAATAGTTGCTTCTCAGGCATGTCATAGGAACACTTGCTAGCTAGCTGTCTCCATCGTTGTAAGAAGGTTGCGAAAGATTCACCACCCTTTTGTTTGGTGTTGCATAGGTCTAGCATAGATACTTCGTGTTCTATGTTGTAAGAGAAGTGCGTTATGAATTTATTGACAAGCTCATCAAAAGTTTTGATTCCTGGTGGAAGACGCGAGAACCACTCCATAGCTTGACCCCCTAAAGATCTTGGGAATAGTCTCATTAAGTAGGTCTCGTTGTGAGCTACTTCTAAACATGCTGCAGTGAATTCCCTGATATGATCTCTAGGGTCCCCCTTCCCTTTGTATTTGTCGAATTTCGGGATTCCGAACTGAAAGGGGAATGGTTTCATGACCAAATTTCTGTCAAAGGGGTATGGTGCTATATCCTCCAAGGAGTAGTTCTTGGAGCTAGTGCCGATCTTAAGGTTGGAGATTTCTAGCTTTAGACTCTCAATTTGTTGTCTCACATCCGCTATAGGAGCATTTTGATCTATGTGTTGTTTTCCTCTTTCATTGGCCTGGGGGACCGTGTCATTTGTGCCTTTCTCATGTGCATTTGGGACTGTGGCATTTGTGTCCCTCTCACGTTCATTGTCTACATTTTCCATGATGGAGCTAATGTCGAAGTCTGCAGGGAGTTTGAGTCCGAGATTAGCAAGATGATGGAAATATTTGGTGGGATCCTCAAGGAGTACTCTCTCCACTAGGCGTTGGAATTTGCTATCTTGCATGTGTGCCACTAATTCTTCACGAGAAATTTCTTCATCATCATCGTGTGGTGGGGCGATGTGATCGAAAGAGTCGGCCATTTCAGTTAGCTTGTTGTACTGGGATCGAGTAAGAACCATGCAAGGTGGGGTGGGATGAAATGGACTAGGATGGGAGATTTTGGCAAGGTGCCGACTAAGACTGTAGTGAATGGGATACCTAGGACAAGACTTGGACAAAGGGTTCTCTCGCTCAATGACTTCAGGTAAGACGGTTGACACAAGACTCTAGCCACTAGCAAGGGTAGTCGATACCAGTCTCACTGTGTAGGGCTTAGTCGTTCAACAAGACTACTAGCAAAAGGTACTGTGACCTACTAGGCTTACGTGAAATCACTAAAGAAGGACCTATGTCAAATCGGTATGGGACAGAATGACGTTGGGGTAAGAGTGACTAGGACAGAAGGTGACCGGGACGACTGTCGAAAGAGAGAGAAATGGGTGAAATGGATGAAAACTGACTGCAAGGTTGATTCTGACCTCGGAAAATGAAACTAGGCTGAAATGGGTACTCCGAACAGCTGACGAAAATTTCTCAAAAATGGGGCAGATGCTCACTGTCACGCATGCGCAGAAACAGATGCGCAGCAAGAATAGACAAATGCGCAGTAAGTCGCAGTACATGCGCCGCTCTGGTGAGGTATGTATGCGCAGTAACAGTGCGCAAATGCGCAGCAGAAAAATATATGCGCAGCAAGTCGGCTTATATGCGCAGCAAGTCGCTGTAAATGCGCAGCAGAACAAAGTATATGCGCAACAGAAAGGTACAAAAGCGCTGCAAGTCGGTACAAAAGCGCAGCAAGTCGCTGTATATGCACCGCAGAAATAGATATATGCGCAATTCTGGTATTTTTTTGGCAAAGTTTTGGGATTTTTCTCTGTTTTTGGTATTCCTTGGCTGGAAAAGGTCTTCCTGATCTGATATTAGAAATTTTAGTAAGAAAACACAGCAAGCACAAAGAATGTTTTGTAGTTTTTCATTGTTTTTGTATTTTTTCGACTCTATTTTGGACAAAAGCAAGTACAAAATCCTAGGCGAGAAATGGATTATAAGGGATTTGGGCCACTAAAACAAGAGGTTTGTAATTCGGGCAACCGTTCAAGTGGTTACACGTGCGGCGACGCTACTCTCCGTTATGGAGTCTCCCAGCCTCACAGGGTTGCGCCTGAGAGGGTTTTGGGGGAGGTTGGCCGTCGGTGTAACATAACAGCACTCGTTGCAGGAGGTTTTCACCTCAAGCACAATTTATTTTAAGTGGCTCGGTAGGGCTTGGCGTTAGCCTGTTACCACTCAGGGTCGTTCCCGCTTGGACAAGCGTGCATCCAAGGGCAGGCCCCTCCTAAAGGTTAAACAAGTAGAATGACAAGTCTGGCACTCTGATCACCCAGAAGAGGGGAGAGCATAAGCCTATTGTCATTCGCAAACACAGAATACACTGATTAATCCACCCTAGTTTAAAAAGATAAAAACTAAATGGGCTAAGCTAGTCAAACAAAACTTTGAAGTGATTTCAACAATATTGCAGTGGTTCAATTTTAAGTCCCAGAAAGCAGTTGTGAGTTCAATTTTAGGTCCACGTTGCACGAGATTGTTAACTTTGAAATTCAGGTCTCACGATATAGCAATGGTTCATTTTAACTTCAGAAAGTAGTTGTGAGTTCAATTTTAGGTCCACGTTGCACGAGATTGTTAACTTTGAAATTCAGGTCTCACGATATAGCAATGGTTCATTTTAACTCCAGAAAGCAGTTGTGAGTTCAATTTTAGGTCCACGTTGCACGAGATTGTTAACTTTGAAATTCAGGTCTCACGATATAGCAATGGTTCATTTTAACTCCAGAAAGCAGTTGTGAGTTCAATTTTAAGTCTTAGATAGCAATAACTTGGAAGTTTGTTTGCAATGCAAGCGTGAAATAAACAAGTTACTGCCTCCCTAATTAAGACTAGATGAAGATTTGTAATGAACAACCATTTTACTCTTTCTCCGAAAATGAAATGTGAGCTAGTTAGATGCAACTACATGTAACTGAACCCGAGCCTAACCTGCAAAACCGCTCCAGCAAACACCTGCAAAAGGGTTAGCGTTAGCAAAATACTCTAGAAAAGTACCAAAACCTGAGCCAGTTACAAATGCGCAGCTTCAGTGATCAGATGCGCAGAAGTGATCAACAGAAGCGCAGTATTAATGAATGCGCTGTGAAAATGAACGTATGCGCCGTTAAAATAAACATATGCGCAGTTTGAACGTATGCGCAGCAAAATTCGTTATAAGCGCCGGAACAGACAACAGATGCGCCATTTTAACGTATGCGCCTCAAGATTGTATGGAAGCGCCGCGAGAATCAACAGATGCGCAGTTTCCACTAAAGCGCAGCAACAGTCTATAAAAGCGCAGTTACAGTCAACAAATGCGCCGTTTTACAGAAGCGCCGTAACAGTCTTCAAAAGCGCCGTAAAAATGAACAGATGCGCCGAAAGATCCTGTGCGTGACTCTGCGGGACCTGTACGGAACCTGCCTTCAAAAAAGCTCAAAAACGGTAAAATAAAGGGGCAACGGCCCCACGGTGGGCGCCAAAAATGTGAGGGTAAAATAGTGCATCAATCAAATGAATAACAGATGACCCAAACATCAACAGAATGGAGAAACAAAGAAGATTAAATAAACAATGAACGAACACAGCAAACCTCTTCCGTTTCGAAACTTCCGTTGTTCGCCTATCACGAATCGTCCTTTCGCAGATGAGATGAGCCCTCAGAGAGTGCAATCTTTTAAAGCTGTTTGTAGGAGGTCGATGGTGAACGACTATGGTGTGGTGATCTCAAGCTTGTAGGTGACACGTGGGTGCCAAAGGCGCGCTGGTGATATTTCTGCAGAGTAACGATGTCAAAAGCCTGGATGAATAGAATGAAGGGATGAAGCTTCATTTATAGACTTGGAGGAATAGGAATCAACGGTTGAGAGAAGATGTGAAGATCAACGGTTGAGGATGGTTGAGGAATGTGCAACCAGTGGAAACGTGCCAAGTGTCCCAGCTCCATCATGAAAGGTGGGATGTGACAAAACTGATTGGAGAGTTAACTCCATTGACTGGTCTGTTAACAGAATTGATTGATCAGTTAGAAGAGTGGATGGTGGAACTGACTGGATTGATTGAGGATTTGACTCAACTGACAGGTTAGTTAACAGATTTGATTGATTGGTTAACTGACCTCTGATTGGAGAAGAAATAGGCCATGTGGGTGAGGGAAAATAAGATAATTAAATATTAAATATATTTAATTACATGTGCAACTTGATGAGGTGGACAAGGTGAGGTGGAAAAGGTGAGGTGGAATTTAGAATTTAGAACTTTAGGATAGGGGAAATAGGATTAATTAAATAATTTATGATTATTTAATTGTGAAAGACTTTAGAAGAATTTTAATTAAATAAATAGAATTTATTTAATTGTGAGATAGTGAATTGATTAAATAAATTTGGAATATTTATTTAATTAATAGAAGAATGGAATAAATATTTGGAATATTTATTTAGGATGATTCGTGTCATTTTTAGGCGTATACAATGGGAAGACTACCATGTTGCATGCCTCTAGGAGCTAGAGCTACTTGATGAGCGATGCCTTCAATGCATTAACTCATCTTCAAGCTTATCAAAACTGACTCCACTAATTCTGCAATAAGAAAATTAGAACATGTTAGTTTGAATTCTGTGACTTGGTCCTCAAAGTAAATCAAAGGAATCTCTAGGATTGTGAGAAGAAAGGCAAGTTCAAACCCAATTGGTTGGGTCTCTATGTGGTTACTGCTAAATATGGCTTTGGAGCATATCGCTTGGCTACACTTAAAGGAGAAGAGATAGAAGAACCCCTCAACATCATCCACCTCAAGAGGTTCCATGCCTAACTTGCTGGGTATCCCATTTAAAAATACAAAAAATTGTCAAAAAATTCAAAAATTCAAAAATTCAAAAATATTAAAGAGAAATAATACGTCTTGTGGTGAAAACCAATTTTTATGGCACCTTGGACAAGTGCCACATGATGAAAACCTACTTACAAGTGTCATGTGTAAAATCTAGACCCATTATCCTCTAGGTCACCTCCATCCCCCACCAACATTCCTTCTCACATACTCACCCCATCTGTTTGTCATACCATCCCACTCATCCCTCATCCTACCTCCCTTATTCCTCACTCATCCCTTGCACTATAAGTAAATGGGAGGTAGGTACAATAGTCTCCCTATCCCATATTGAACCCTAACCCCCATTACCTTCATCCTACCTCCTCGCCAATTTGTTTTTTTCATAGAAATGATTACTAGCTACGCTATCCGTGAAACCCCCCACTACCCCATTACCCCATCCTAAATATTACCATCCTCCCATATATCACCCTATCATCCTCCCATCCTATCATTCCCTAGTTCACACTACCAATCGTTCACCCACCATGTCATGTCACTTAGCCTAGCTCGTCCTACTCGTGTTGTTTAATAGATTTTCCATTGGATAGAGTGTCCCCCTTGGAACCCTCTATTTTTGCCTACAATTTAACAACTAGGGTTTAGTCATTCATTTATCTAAAGAAATTGACCACCATAGAAAGCCAAAATCTCACATCTCACAGAGGACATTTGTGTTTTCAAGATTACAACTAAAATCATTATAGCTGGTAGCACCACCATAACCCACCAACATGAGTCTGATGATATAATAAAACATATAGACAATTTGGGTACCTCTCTTCCCTTCCCTCATTTACATTACCATCCTCCCATCCCACCATCCCTCGGTCCCTCATGTTGTTTATATAGAAAAAGTGTAATCAATGACTACGGTGATGGAACTTATCGAGCTGACTCCCTCATGTTGACCACATTAGCTAAAAAAAGTTTGATTAACAAATCCACAATGCCTATTAATGGCTTACATTAGCATGCAACCTCCTTCAAACCTATCTTTTCCCTTGTCCACATCCTCATAGCTTCCCATTATTATAACCTTACTAGCATGCCTTAGTATGTGTTTTTGCCATGATTGCAGATTGTGCCATCTTTCAGTACCCTCATCTAAATCCCCTCATCCACTTATCCCAGATGAGTTTTTTAATATATCCCTTGTTGATCATATGGATAGGAGTTATCATGTTGTCCCCAATTCTAAGCTTCATGCACTCGCACCCTACACTTCTCATGAATAACACAACACCATTGATTCCAAGGTAACCCTAGCAACCTTAATTAGATGCATTCATCATGTCTTTTGGCCTATCACTACCCAATCAACTTTCACGGGATATACCCTTCGCCAAATTAGGCACCACCCATCCTACCCTTGGTAAAAGGAATGATTGTGTATGGTTACTTGACAGTTGTTTTGTTTTCTCTTGGTTATCTTATCTTTTTTAGCTGACCTATTCTACCCCTAGGGTTGCCATGATCCTTCATATCATGGTTTGCTTCTAGTGGTACGTAATAGGGGCATGATCTTTTATTTTCTAGGTGTTATGTTTTCATGGCTCTCCTAGTACTAAGACTACCAAGATTATCATATGCCTTGTATGGTGCTAGACCATTCTTCTATTTGTTGGTTGTTTCATCACATTCCACACAACGGTCATCACATGTCCTGTGTTGTGACGAGACAACTTCTTGTATGTTTTTTTTTGAGTTAGTCCTATGCATGGGACACATTGTCACCTTGGTTCCTGATACCCTAGTACATAATCTCTCATGCTATATCAAATTAAGTGCTCACTACATGGCTGTTTAATAAATACATTCAATTTTTAACCCCTCCATCCCCATCCATCGAGACCTACATACTTAATCATGACTTTATGCCACATCAAAGAAATTAGATTTCTAAGCATCTCTCAAATATAATGTACTCAAATCAAACTTGAATTATGTTTGCAAGTGTAATTTGATCACCATGTGTAACAATAATATTTGAGACTCTTCAAAGAATATCTGTGTAGGATATTTTCAACGAGGTTGGGGATGAAATCTGCATCATCCAACATGCTCCATACCCATATCCCATCCAATTTCATCCTTAGTTAATCCCTCTTACCCATGTGCATTTGGTTCCCATATCTTCTTGCTCTTTCATTCAACTTCTCTATCCACATCGTCATTCTTCCAATGATTGAGTTGTACCATGTACTGTCACCTACATCCATCCCACATGAATTAGTATCTTACCATACATCATTTGCATCTAATTTAACCCTTTCATTACATATTTATTCATATAAACATATAGTAATGTGCATATAATCATATTTAAGCATTTATCATATCCATTGTTCATTATTTGGGCACATATGTCATATTATATATTAGGTCTCATATTATTAATCCATGCATATTAATTCATTGTATCATATATTTATTAATCTAAGCCTTTATTATATCCACTTTTCATTTCATCCATATCATTTAAACATCTTCCATATCCTATAAACACACACATCTATCATCATCCATAACATTAAATGAATCACAATCATGAACATCATATCCATAAATCATATACATACACATGCATACATACATACAACATAATCATTATGCATCACATCATATATCATCTCAAATCGTACACATTACACATAAATACATCATATCCATAATCCCACAATCATCACAAATCCATATAGGTCATGAATCAAATCCATCACACTATACATCCATATACATCAAATATATCATATACATCCATCTATAACAAGTACATCCATCAACATACATCACATATATACATGCATCATAAATCTCAGTATCATCACATACACATAACATACATATATGCATAACATCCATCATAAATATCAAACAAAAACATCTAGGTCAACCACATCATTAGTGTCATGGTACAACTATCATCATATATACATCATAACAAAAATTGACTGTACATCAGCTCCATAGAGCATCAGATCATATATACATCATATACATCTAAAATCTCAACTATCATAAGCTAGCTATGGCTATCTCCCTCCCCTTGTAACCCCTGTGGTGATGGTGGTCATGCTGGTGGTGATGCCCATCGAGGTGGCCCCATCGCCACTGAAGCTCTTGACCTGGCTGATGTTGATGTCTCTGACCTTAGTTACTTTGCATAACTAGCTGCCCTTTGCCCTACTGGCACTACTTGCTCATATAATTCCCTATAGTAGGTTGTCTCCTGTACAACTTGCGTCAACTCCTTTTGTGCCATCGACACATCCTGTAAAGCCCCAAGTAGCCCCTATGGACCTAGAATCCCTCTTTCCATATCTCTCTCTTGCTGCAACCTAGGCACATCCACATCTAATATCTATAGCTATACCTGCAACCCATCCCTCTTGACTTGCAGAGTGTCTCTCTCTACTTGTAGTCTATTTCTCTCCAACTGCAATCCATCCCTTGCTATCATCAAGATATCTCTATTATCTTGCAAGGTATCCCTCTCTCCCTACAACTTGTTCCTCCCCACTCGTAACACATCTCACTCACTAAGAGTTGTGTTTAATCATGTCTCATGGGCCTCTACTCCATCTCTTCCATCCCCTCCTTTATCTCCCCACTCCCCTCCACCCTGACCAGCTACTTGTGGTACCGATGGTGGCTAAGCTACTTGTGGAGTTGGTGGTGCCTATACTATTTGCTATGCCTCTATCTCTACATCCTTGATCCTGATGAGATCAATGAGCCTGAGATGTTACTTTTGTCCTCACCACTATCACTTCCTCTCTCCTCCTCCTCTCCATCACTCTCCTCCGCTCCCCTCCTCTCATCCCTCCTCCACCTTTATCTCCACTATCTCCTCCTCTACCACCTCCTCCTCTACTTTCTGACCTCTCCCACCGCTGCAACCACTGCACTGAATCTGTCCTCCTCCTAGTCCCCTCCATCTTGCTTCTCTCCTAGCCACTCTCCTCATCACCTCCCTAGTCACTACTCAAATGCGCTCTTGTATGGTACCTCTGTTGCAAGTATGTGCCTAATCAGTGTTGTCATTGATGTCAACATATCTGTGTTGTCATTGGTGTCACCCGTGCTCTTACTTTGTTGAGGATATTAAGAAAATTAGCCCCTCCATGATAACACTGTGTTGTAGTAGAAACAATGCATTACATGCAGAAGAACAGTCCAGAAGAATGCTCTGCATTTCTTGTAGAATGAATATATTTACCTGCGGATTGGAAGTTATTTAGAATCCTGTTTGAAGATGTTTTATTCTGAGTTTGAGCCTTTGGTATGAAGAATTGTGTGAGATATGTTCACTAGAGTGAAAACAATTTTTTCTGTGTGTTTGGTGGTGACAGGGAGAAAGTGTTTTGCTCCACATTCCTCCGCATTGAAGTATTTTGGTTGGTGGTTCTAGAAGTAAGTCTGTGATGATGGTAAATGCCTTCAAGTGTAATGGTTCATGATTTGGTGGTCCCCAAGCTATCTTTCACTCATGACAGTGGCTGGCAGTGTTGTTCTTGTGCTCCAGTTTGAAGAATCTTGTTGATAGAGTTGTTAGAGATCATACAGTTGTTCCTGGTGATTATAATGTGCTTGTAGATGTCTCCTAATCATGCTCCTACATTCGAATTGGTCCTCAAGGTGTAATTCAGATCGTGCATGAAGCGTGTTCTTGAAAATACTTGTGTTAACATCATCTTGGTCGACCTGGTTGAATTCATCACTTGCAAAGTTGCATCAAAGATTGTGATAGCGTGTTGTAGCATGGACAATTGTGTTTGAGTCCCAGCTAAGGCATGGCATGATCCGCATACATTCTTACATCTTTTCCTTAGCTAAATTTGTATTAGGTCCAGACCTATTTTATGTATGTTTGTAATGTTGACCTTGGAGATTGTTCCAACAGTTGATGATTGTAATGCCGACCTTGATGATTATTCCAAGGTTGATGTAGTGTATAAATACTTGTAATTGATTCATGAAAATGTATCCAAGTGCAAAGATGCAAAGATAAAGTGAAGTAAAGTAGCAGAGCAGAGCATAGGTGTTTGCGCTTCAATGGAACTGAACCTTGGCATGAAGTAGAAGTTGTTATCTCAGTTCAACCCTTTTGGCAGTGAGCCTTCTTTTGGAAGTGAGCCACCCTTTGACAGTGAGCCATCCATAGGCAGTGAGCCTTTCTTTGCAATGAGAAATTTGGGTAGTGAGCCTCTGATTTTTGGTATTGATATAACTTATATATTTTTGTGGGCTAACACCCACCGTGGTTTTTCCCTTTGAGGGTTTTCCATGTAAAAATTTGGTGTCTCCTATGTTGATTATGCTTTTGTGTTGAGCTTCTCATTTTATGCTTTCATGGTTATGTTTGAATTTTAGTGATTGATAAGTTGATGATTGAAATTACTGATTCACCCCCCTCTTAGTTGTTCAGTGCAGTTCAACAATTGGTATCAGAGCCAATTTCCTTTGAAGAAAGTCTAACAACTTGAGGAAGATCCAGGATGTCTTATAAGAAGGAAGCTCCATAGTTTGATGGGTCAAATTATGCTCTTTGGAAGGTACAAATGAAAAACCATCTCCTCTATCTTGGTTATAAGGTATGGCTAGCTACACAATCACAATTTGTCATGCCTTAAGGTGGTTTGACAACTGAAGATGATATCAAAGAATATGAGTTGGATGTCAAAGCAAAGGATGCTATGTTAAGTTCCTCAAGTGACTCAGTGTTGAAAAAAGTTGTGGACCTTGAATTTGCAAATGAGGTATGGGAGAAGCTGAAAATTTGTATGAAGGAGATGCTTCAATAAGAGAAGCCAAGCTACAGAGCCTGAAAGTAAAATATGAGGGTTTAAAGATGAATGAAGATGAAAACATAATAGCCTAAGTTATGCAAAAAGTTGATGAACTTGTCACTGGAATAAAAGGCACGGGAGCAACTCTCACTGATAAGGAATTTGTGATGAAAATTCTTAGATCACTACCAAAATCCTATAGTCACAAGGTGGTTTCTATTGAAGAATTCATGACTGTGAAAACTATTGACAGAGATCAGTTGCTTGGAAAGCTTACAACCTTTGAGATGAGAGAATTTGGTGATGCCCTGCCTAAAGTTGAATCAACTTTTAAGGCCAGTACTTTAGAAAAGATTTCCAGAGCTGATAAATATAAAGTGGATAATGACTTTGATGAAATTGAAGCTAACTTTGTTGACAGGATGCAAAGAGGTTCTGGTAAGTTCAAAGGTAAATTACCTTTGAAATGTTTCTCTTGTGGTAAGGTAGGTCATTATGCTTCCAGATGTCCTGAAAGAATTGAAAGAAATAAGCAAAGATATGAGAGCAGACCTAGAGTTCCAAATAAATGCTACTATGTCAGAGATTTTGACGATGAAGGTGTGACTGCTGATGCTAGTACTAGTGCAAATGAATGTCTGTTTATTTCTATTAAAGAAGATCCTATGTCTACTAATTCTACTAGCTGTGTGAAGGAAGAAAAACTAGTGGAAGAAAGTGGTTTGGCTGTCCAGGTTGAGAAAGATAAGAATGAATGGATTATTGATAGTGGATGCTCACATCACATGACCGATGACAAAAATAAGTTTGTAAGTTTGGAAAAATATGATGGAGGACTGGTTAGGTTTGGAGATAATGCAGCTGGTAAGATCTATGGAAAAGGATCTATTTCATTTGATGAAAAGCATAATACTGACAATGTTCTGTATGTGAAGGGTTTGCAGCATAATCTTTTGAGTGTTGGTCAGATGTGTGACAAAGGATATGATCTGAGATTCAAAGATAATGGGTGCAAGATCATGGAAAGTTCTAGAACTATGATTGCTACTGGTAAGAAGACAAAAGGTAACATCTATCAATTTAGAGGAACTAATGATTATTGTTTATTGGCTCATGCAGATGAAAGTTGGCTATGGCATAGAAGGACGTGTCATATAAACTTTGATAGTCTGGTAAAGATTAGCTCAAGTCAGGTTGTGAGAGATTTACCAAAACTTGTGAAACCCTCCAACTCAATTTGTAAGGAATGTCAGTTGGGAAAGCAGATAAGAACAAATTTCAAGAGCAAAGAACATTTTTCTACCGGTTTGCTGGATCTAGTGCATACAAATCTCTATGGTCCTACAAGGGTGAGAAGTCTACAAGGTGACAAGTACTTCATGTTGCTTATTGATGGTTATTCTAGAATGACTTGGGTTACTTTTCTAAGAGATAAATCAGAAGCCCTAGAGAAGTTCAAATCTTTCAAGGCAATGGTTGAGAATGAAATAGATTTGAAGATCAAATGCTTGAGATCTGATAGAGGAGGCGAGCTCACATCAAATGAATTCAACATTTTATGTGAAGAGCATGGGATAAAGAGACAGATGTCTGCACCTAGAACTCCTCAGTAGAATGGAGTTGTGGAAAGGAAGAACAGGACAATTCAGGAGGCTGCTAGGACAATGACGAAGGAAGAAGGTCTGCCATAAGTTTTTTGGAAAGAGGCTATTCACACTGCTGTCTACATTCAAAACAGAATTCAAGTAAAAGACAATGGTACTAAAACTCCCTATGAATTGTGGTATGGAAAAATTCCTACAGTAAAATATTTCAAAGACTTTGGAAGCAAATGTTATATTAGGAGAGATGAAGATCTAGAAAAGTTTGATGCAAGATGTGATGAAGGAATCTTTCTTGGATTCTCTACCAAGAGTAAGGCTTATTAGTGCTACAACAAAAGGCTCAAAAATATTGTTGAAAGTGCAAATGTGAAGGTAGATGAAGGCAAAGAAAGAATATCAGACCCGAGTTGTTATGAACTAGATGAACCTGTGACTATAGAAATTGAAGAGAAAGATGAGCAAGTAGACGGTCAAGATGAAGAAGAGGCTCTAGAAAGTGTTGTCAAGACTCCCAAGTATGTAAGGATCAATCATTTTAAAGATCAAATTATAGGTGACAAGAACAAAGGTGTGCTAACAAGAAGAAGAGCTACAGAGGAACAAGTCAATTGCTGTTTGCTTTCAAAGATTGAACCAAAAAATGTGAATGAAGCATGCAATGATGAAAATTGGGTAAAGGCAATGGAGGAAGAACTACTGCAGATAGAGAAGAATGAAACTTGGGAATTAGTTCCTAGACCTGTTGACAAAAATGTTATTGGAACTAAATGGGTCTTCATAAACAAGTTGAATGAAAATGGAGTTGTAAGGAATAAGGCAAGACTTGTATCCAAAGGATATTCTCAAATTGAATGGATAGATTTTGAAGAAACCTTTGCCCCAGTAGATCAGATTCAAGCAATCAGAATGTTTTTGGCATTTGCAACTCACAAAGATTTTAAGGTATATCAGATGGATGTGAAATCTGCCTTCCTGAATGGTGAATTAGAAGAGGAAGTATACATTGAGCAACCAGAGGGATTCCAATTGTCAAATCAAGGTGATATGGTATGCAGGTTGAAGAAAGCATGTATGGACTCAAACAAGCTCCTAGAGCTTGGTATGCAAGGTTAGACAAGTATTTATTGCAATTGGGATTTAGTAAAGGTATTGCAGATAGAAATCTGTACTTCAAAATCAACGATGATTAGATCTTGATTGTTGAGGTCTTTGTTGATGACATTATCTTTGGAGGAAATGAAGGTATGTGCATAAAGTTTGCCGGTGGGATGAAAAGTGAATTTGAAATGTCCATGTTTGGTGAAATGAATTTCTTTTTGGGTCTGCAAATTAATCAATCAGATAAAGGAATCTTCATATCTCAGTCTAAGTATGTGAAAGAGTTGTTGAAGAAGTTTGGGATGGAAGACTGTAAACCGGTATGTACTCCCATGGTGACTAGTTGCAAGTTGAGCAAAACTGATGAATCACCTAAGGCTGATGAGAAAAATTATAGATCCACGATTGGAGGATTGCTTTATCTAACTTAAACCATACTTGATATTATGCATGCAGTTTGTCTTGTTGCAAGGTTTCAAGCTAATCTAAGAGAATCACATGTGATGGTAGTTAAGAGAATTATGAAATATTTGAAAGGTACTCCAGATTATGGCTTATGGTATCCAAAGGACAATGATTTCACTCTCAGTGCTTATACAAATGTAGATTGGGTTGGAGATGTTGATGATAGAAAGAGTACAAGTGGAGGTGCCTTCTTCTTGGGTAATAGATTGGTCTCATGGCTAAGCAAGAAGCAAGATTCAATTTCTTTGTCAACTACAGAATCAGAGTATATTGCAACAGCATGTTGTTGCACTCAAGTATTATAGATGAAGTAGACTTTGAAGGATATAAGAGTTGTGTATGAAGATCCAATTGCAATCTTTTGTGATAATACAAGTGCCATAAACATTTCAAAGAATCCAGTGATGCACTCAAGAACAAAGCACATATCAATAAGGTATCACTTTTTGAGAGAGAAGGTGACAGAGAATGAAGTAAAGCTGGAATATGTGTCCACAAAGGATCAGATTGCAGACATTTTCACTAAGCCTCTGCCTAAAGATACCTTTGAGTATCTCAGAGAGAAGTTAGGGGTCATTACCCCTCATGTCCTAAACTAAGATGCATAGGAATGCATCAATCCAGTGGAGCTCAAAGTGTCATTTCTTGATCTAGATTGATGTTCTGAAGGCTACCTCTCAGGGGGAGTAGCTAAGTGATTCTGGTAAAGTAAATGGATCAGAGAAGCAACGTGCAAGTATGTGCCCTTTTCCATTAATGTCAAAGGGGGAGAGAAATCATGTGAAAAACTTAGGGGAGAAAGAATGCAGTTGTGTAAAGAGAAAGGGGGAGAATCTTATCTTGGTGATCTTTTTAGTTTTTCACATCATATGTTGCCATCAATGACAAAGGGTGGGATTGTTGCAAGTATGTGCCTAATCGGTGTTGTCATTGATGTCAACATATCTGTGTTGTCATTGGTGTCAACTATGCTCTTACTTTGTTGAGGATATTGAGAAAATTAGCCCCTCCGGTGATAACAATGTGTTGCAGTAGAAACAGTGCATTACATGCAGAAGAAAAATCCAGAAGAATGCTCTGCATTTCTTGTAGAATGAATATATTTACCTGCAGATTGGAAGTTATTTAGAAGCCTGCCTGAAGATGTTTTATTCTGAGTTTGAGCCTCCAGTATGAAGAATTGAGTGAGATATGTTCACCAGAGTGAAAACAACTTTTTCTGTGTTTGGTGGTGACAAGGAGAAAGTGTTTTGCTCCGCATTCCCCCGCATTGAAGTATTTTGGTCTATGATTCTAGAAGTAAGTCTGTGATGATGGTAAATGCCTTCAAGTGTAATGGTTCATGATTTGGTGGTCCACAAGCTATCTTTTACTCATGATAGTGGCTGGCAGTGTTGTTCTTGTGCTTTGATTTGAAGAATCTTGTTGATAGAGTTGTTAGAGATCGTGTAGTTGTTCCTGGTGATTATAATGTGCTTGTGGATGTCTCTTAATCATGCTCCTACATTCATATTGGTCCGTAAGGTGTAATTCAGATCGTGCATGAAGCGTGTTCTTGAAAATACTTGTGTTAACATCATCTAGGCCGACTTGGTTGAATTCATCACTTGCGAAGTTGCATCAAAGATTGTGATAGCGTATTGTAGTGTGAAAGATTGTGTTTGAGTCCCAACTAAGGCATGGCATGATCCACATACATTCTTACATCTTTTCCTTAGCTAAATTTGTATTAGGTCTAGACCTATTTTATGTATTTTTGTAATGCCGACCTTGGAGATTGTTCCAACGGTTGATGATTGTAATGCCGACTTTGATGATCATTCCAAGGTTTATGTAGTGTATAAATACTTGTAATTGAGTCATGAAAATGTATCCAAGTGCGAAGATGTGAAGATAAAGTGAAGTAAAGTAGCAAAATAGAGCAGAGGTGTTTGCACTTCAATGGAATTGAACCTTGGTATGAAGTAGATGCTGTTATCTTAGTTCAACCCTTTTGGCAGTGAGCCTTCTTTTGGAAGTGAGCCACCCTTTGGCAGTGAGCCATCCATAGGCAGTGAGCCTTTCTTTGAAGTGAGCAATTTGGGCAGTGGGCCCTGTAGGCAGTGAGCCTCTAATTTTTAGTATTGATATAACTTATATATTTTTGTGGGCTAACACCCACCATGGTTTTTCCCTTTTAGGGTTTTCCATGTAAAAATCTGGTGTCTCTTATGTTGATTATACTTTTGTGTTGAGCTTCTCATTTTATGCTTTCATGGTTATGTTTGCATATAAGTGACTGATAAGTTGATGATTGAAATTGGTTAAAAGTTTTAGGACAACTGATTCACCCCCCTCTCAGTTCTCCGGTGTAGTTCAACAACCTCGACACTGTGGCATCAATCACATTGGTGCGTGCTCCCTCTACCATGCTCTATATGCAACCTTCACACCCACATCTATTATCTATGAGCGGCCATCCCACGACACCCTCACCATCCCCCACTTACTCTCTTGAGCTACCTCCTAGTCTATCTATGGCCCTCCACTCATCCACCTCCCTTGACACTCATTCAAATATGTGTGGCCCTGTCGTCACATCCTGCCATAGGCTAAACTACCACTACACTCTATCTGGACTGTACCTCTTTATTAGGTACTCATATCTACCTATCAAGTAGCACTCTGTCGTCACATACTGCAACACCCTAGCATCCTCCAACCATCCCTCTCCCTCCCTATACGACCTCCATGTAATGTCTCCTTGCACTAGCTCATCAAAAACTCACCACCAGTGGTCCATATCTCCTAGTTGCCTCTGCCTCACTAGCCTCTGCCATCCAAACACATACAACTCCTTGAACCCTAGAGCCACCCTATCTCCTACTAGGCAACACACTGCAATGTGCTCCCAAGCCCAGATATGCAGAAGTGTAGTGTGCCCTATGCTCTACCCTCGCTTGTAATTCACCACAGGTAAATCCCTATATAAGTGGGTGAGCATGCATGCTCCCCACACAAATCTTTGACTATGCTCCACCATGTCTACCATGCAATTTTCTAGGCTGATGGAAAAGTCCTTTCTCTCTTGTTAGGTAGTAGAATGTCATTGACAAGAGCTCCCATCACTAGGGGTAGGTCTAGTACCAACCCTATACACCTGTCAAAATCTAATGCCCACCCTCTATGTGGCATATCTTCCCTCCCAAACAACCTTGTTAGGGACATATCAATTGCTATAACGCCCCGCCAGGAAACCCCAGAGAACAACACAACTATGCCATACAAACCAAACATTTTTTTTTAAACGATAGAAATAACAAGTAATGTTAAAACATATCTATACATATCATTAAACCAAGCATTACTCTCTAGGGTTCCACAACTGCATTACTAAACAAACTATTAACATGATCTAACATACATTGTATATTTGCTGGCAACAGTAATTCATTCTAAATCTATTACACATAATGAATAAACTTATACATCATAACATCAGATAATCAATCATTAAGATCATATAAATAGAACTACAAGTACATATGCACTTTTCATTACACATGAGTACATCATTACATTGTTTACACTATCATTTCTTGATTACATTGGAATACATACATTATGTTTAAACTGATACACAAGGCCAGTACATGAGCATACATGACTATCTCCTCAAACTGGTACAAGATCTGGAATCTGGTACAAGATACATCCTCCTCGCACATGAACCACGACAAGGAAAAAACCAATGGAGAAAAAGCACATCCACCCAACCATGTCGAACCCTAAGGTCCACCCCCTGTGCTAGGAGATAACATAAAGTCCCACTACAATAGACAGTCAGGTAGACAATAGACTATAAGGAACAGGGACAACACATGACTCCAACAACACAGGTCAATATCACAAGTAACTCAACACCACTTCTAGAGGCAATCACATAACGAATGGGGAGAACACAACTAGGGAATGCTAGACTGCAGCAGGGATGAGTGTCATCACATGTTCCTAACATGGGTTACCCTGACAGTCTCTAGCTAGACACTGGCCCCCATCCATGGGTTACCCTGACAATCTCTCGCTAGGCGCCGACCCCCATCTATGGTTACCCTGACAATCTCTTACTAGATGCCAGCCCCATAGGGTGACACATGCGAAACCAACATTCCTTTCATGAGGACAAGGAAGTTGATCTTGCCAACCAAGCCTTTTCATCCCATCCTTAGCCTGAACGAGCACTACAGGCATGGGTGAGGAATCTAATTATCTTAATTAGTGTGTGTTAGTGAATAGATTTGTCCTTTGAAAATAAATGTAGAAAATGACTCAAGACGCCTGAGAGGAAGAACAAACAATACTAACAATTGGAGAGGTTGCCATTAGATTGAGAACCTTCCTCTAAATTTTAGAGGTATAGCTCCCTCTTAAGATATGCAATGACTAAAAATATGGGGTGTGCTTTTAACCAAAAAGTAGAAAAGGTGTATTAACATCTACCCATCACCATGAAATAGATGCGCATGATTGATTTCATAAAGAAATAAATGCAGATAAAGGATACAAATCTCACTTATCAAACATTCACAAACAAGGACAAATTGATTGAAAAATATAGTTATATTCCACCTTAACACATACCAACATAAAAGAAGCAATATTGAAGATAGATTATGAATTGACACAAGAATAATAACAATCACAAAAAATACTTGGAGACACAAAATTTTGTAAGTAATTCTTCATTTCCTTAATATAACAAAACTTAAAGTTTCTGCAATGCTTCTATACATAAGTTGAGCTAAGAAAAATATAACTGGAAAGTAGAACATAATAAACTTGCTTCCCTTCCCCTATTCACAGACAACCAGAAAAAGATCTTCCCTTCGAAAGTCCTTCCCTTTATAGTTTTTCAAAATCTCCCCCGAAATTATAACTGTTCGAAACGATCTTTTTCAAATAACTGTTATCACGAAAGTGACCTTAAAACGAAAACGGTTACATTATATCAAAATATGTTTACAATCGCTAATTACAAAAGAACTTCATACATGCAAGACAAGTGGCATTAGGCTTCTCCAGCCCCTAATTCCAGGTGAATTTCCATAAAAAGTTGATGTAACTCAGTACATTCTTCTTCTTCTTCCAGGATGAAAATTGTCCTACGGTATTCAACATAACTGGTCTTCTCCTTCCAAGCAACTATGCGCAGCTGGGAGATGATATCAATCTGCTTCTCCTTGGGCCAATGTAAATCAGGTTGTAGATGTTGGCAAGAGACACTGTGTGGCTTCATGAGTGTTGTCATTGATGGCAAAAAAGTCCATCCTACTCATCCGCAGCACATAGTATGTCTATACCAGAAATCAGATTGAAGAGTGTTTTGGTTTGGTGAACAAGAACATAGCATACAACAAGGTCTGACAATCAGGTCTAGATCTCTTAGAGGAAGTATCTTAGCAAAGTGCAAACTTGGGGAAGTCAAGAGGAGTACCTTGACTGCTACATTCCAGAGATTGAGCCTCCGGTGATGAAAGAGTGAAAATATATGAGCACCTAAGTGTTGGGTTCCTGTCTGGCAGAGTAGACTGAGGAAGAACTGACCGACAAAGTTTTAGACCTTAATCCGGATAAGAAATTGATGGTGATCAAGTTTCTTGAGGGATCATTCATGGTTGGCCGACATGATTAATGCCTCCTATAACTATCTTTTTGATACGTATCACTTAGTAAGCATGGATTCAGCCGACAGACAAGAGTTTGGAAAAATCTTGAGTATTCCAGATGCCGACTAGAAAGATGTTGAAATCCTTTGTGCGGATATATATATATATATATATATATATATATATATATATATATATATATATATATATATATATATATATATATATATATTAGATAGATTTTGATGTGAGGGTGTGTGTTGAGTAATAGTGTGTGTGAAGAAAACAGAGAGCATTGTGGAAACAACTATACAAATCTGGTATGTGACAGAACAACATCACTAAGCAGAGGAAGAATGAAGTGCAGCAGATCAGTAGATTGAGCCTAACCGGAACTGAAACCCAGCATATGTGGATGCCTCTGATCAGTTCAAACACCTGGTTACTTTCTATATACCTTGTAGACAGTGAGTCTCTTGTAGGTAGTGAGCCTCTTGTGAGCAGTGTGCTTGGGCAGTGAGCCCTAATTGGCAAGTGCCATTTTGTACTTCTATTCTTTTAATAGAGAATACATTCTTGGGTTAGTCACCCCGTGGTTTTTCCCTTAATAGGGTTTTCCACATAAAAATCCTTGTGTTATGTGTGTTGATCTCTTTTCTACTCCCATGTTCATGTATGCTTAAATGTTTTGATACTGCACTAATTGTTAAAGAAGAAGAGAAAGTTAAATTATTGAAGATAACTAATTCATCCCCCCTCTCAGTTATCCACCTTGTTCCAACAATTGGTATCAGAGCTAAGTTCCTCCAAACAGAGCCTAACAGCTTGAGGAAAATCTGGGAATCTCAATGGATATATATAACATAAGGGAACAACTTCAATCTGCCCTAGATGATCTTGATCAATCTCACTCTGAAGTCAATAACCTGAGGGAAAGACTCAAACAAGCTGATGATTTCATAAATGAACTAAAAGAAAAACTAAGTATCTTCAGCCCCTAATTCCAGGTGAATTTCCATAAAAAGTTGATGTAACTCAGCACATTCTTCTTCTTCTTCCAGGATGAAAATTGTCCTACAGTATTCAACATAACTGGTCTTCTCCTTCCAAGCAACTATGCGCAGCTAGGAGATGATATCAATCTGCTCCTCCTTGGGCCAATGTAAATCAGGTTGTAGATGTTGGCAAGAGAAACTGTGTGGCTTCATGAGTGTTGTCATTGATGGCAAAAAAGTCCATCCCACTCATCCGCAGCACATAGTATGTCTATACCGGAAGTCAGATTGAAGAGTGTTTTGGTTTAGTGAACAAGAATAGAGCATACAACAAGGTCTGACAATCAGGTCCAGATCTCTCAGAGGAAGTATCTTAGCAAAGTGCAGACTTAGGGAAGTCAAGAGAAGTACCTTGACTGCTACATTCTAGAAATTGAGCCTCCGGTGATGAAAGAGTGAAAATATATGAGCACCTAAGTGTTGGGTTCTTGTCTGGCAGAGTAGACTGAGGAAGAACTGACCAACAGAGCTTCAGACCTTAATCCGGATAAGAAATTGATGGTGATCAAGTTTCTTGAGGGATCATTCATGGTTGGCCGACATGATTAATGACTCCTATAACTATCTTTTTGATACGTATCACTTAGTAAGCATGGATTCAGCCGACAGACAAGAGTTTGGGAAAATCTTGAGTATTCCAGATGCCGACTAGAAAGATGTTGAAATCCTTTGTGCGGATATATATATATATATTAGATAGATTTTGATGTGAGGGTGTGTGTTGAGTAATAGTGTGTGCGAAGAAAAGCAGAGAGCACTGTGGAAACAACTATACAAATCTGGTATGTGACAGAACAACATCACTAAGCAGAGGAAGAATGAAGTGCAGTAGATCAGTAGATTGAGCCCAACCAGAACTGAACCCCAGCATATGTGGATGCCTCTGATCAGTTCAAACACCTGGTTACTTTCTATATACCTTGTAGACAGTGAGTCTCTTGTAGGTAGTGAGCCTCTTGTGAGTAGTGTGCTTGGGCAGTGAGCCCTAATTGGCAAGTGCCATTTTGTACTTCTATTCTTTTAATAGAGAATACATTCTTGGGTTAGTCACCTCGTGGTTTTTTCCTTAATAGGGTTTTCCACATAAAAATCCTTGTGTTATGTGTGTTAATCTCTTTTCTGCTCCCATGTTCATGTATGCTTAAATGTTTTGATACTGCACTAATTGTTAAAGAAGAAGAGAAAGTTAAATTATTGAAGATAACTAATTCACCCCCCCTCTTAGTTATCCACCTTGTTCCAACAATTGGTATCAGAGCTAAGTTCCTCCAAACAGAGCCTAACAGCTTGAGGAAAATCTGGGAATCTCAATGGATATATATGACATGAGGGAACAACTTCAGTCTACCCTAGATGATCTTGATCAATCTCACTCTGAAGTCAATAACCTAAGGGAAAGACTCAAACAAGCTGATGATTTCATAAATGAACTAAAAGAAAAACTAAGTATCTCTGTGAAAAAGAGAAAGGAACTGATTCAACAATTAGCAAGTCAAAGTGAAGCCAATGATATTAATGAAGATCTGGATGAGAAAAACAAGTTATGTGAGAAGCTATCAAAAGAGGTCATTATGGTAAGACATGAAATGGAATAAGAGGTTATGAAATTCACCCAAGAAATTGAAGAGAAAAGAAAAATGGAAGATAATCTAAGACAATCTCTCAAGGAGAAGTCAGGAGACTGCCACAAAATGGATAAAATAATCAGACATCTTGAATCTAATCTTGAAGAAGCTAGAGATAATGAAGAACAACTTGAAAATCAGATAGACACTCTTAAAAGGGATCTTCAAACAACAAATGAATACAAAGAAAAATTCAAGATAAGCTCTGCTCAACTTGAAGTTCTTGAAAGCCAAAAGAGGGTAGATGACAAGCATGGCTTGGGATATGAGAAAGGTGAAAGCTCCAGATCCAGTTAGAAGAACTCTGGATTAGGAAATCCAAGGAACAAGCCTAGAAGACCTCCGATAAGGCAACCGAATGCTCAAAGATATCCATCCTTCAATGGATACTACTACAATTGCAACAACTTCGGTCATAAAGCAACTCAGTGCAGAAGAAGAATGAATCAGACTAACTCATCCTTCTCCGGACAGTGTTTCAACTACAAAAGGTATGGTCACAAATCTCATGAATGCAGAAATAGGCAAATAAACAATTCATTCAATGGTAGATGCTTTACATGCAATAGAATGGGACATATGGCTAATCAATGCAAATCAAGAGGATATCAGTCAAATATGCAAAGAAATGTTGTTTGGTACAATTGCAATAGATCTGGTCATATTGCCAAATTCTGTAGAAGTAAGAATCAAGACAAAAAGGGTCCGGTGCATCATAACCAAAATCAAGACAAAGGAAAAGGAAAAGTGAATGCAGATGAAATTCAAAGGGAATGAACAATATTTGGGTGAAGAGAAGTACAAAAAATCTTGGGGATGGATCCGCACCAGAATCTGGTGCTGGTATTCCTTCCAGAAACTAAATAGATGAGCTCTGGCTCAGGGGGAGTCACAAAAGAAAACAATTTCCCCCAGCCAGTCAATTGGTGCCTAAAATTGACACATGGAGTGTTGTGGATTGAAGAGTTCTCAAAAGAGATATCTAAATAACCTTTGGTAAAAATATAAAAGATCCGCAAGGAGTTTTGAAGAGGTTAATCATCCAAGATTGATCTGGTTTAACAGTCATCCGGTAAAAGTAGGATTTTTACAGTTAGATCCGGTATGATTCAAAAATTGAAATATCTTAATCTATGGATAAATGAAATGATTGAAGAAAGGAAGATAGATTGTCAATAATCACCAAGAATAACTCTAAGTGCATCTCAGTGATCTGAAAAGATCTCTTTCAGGACAAGGAGAACAAGGCAACCAGAATGACTTAAGTTGTGCATTTATTGCAAAATGGAATTAGGGTTTGCGCAAAAATAAAAGGGTTCTTTTGTTCATCATTTGCACATTTGCATTCGAGAAGAAGAAAGAAAGAGCTCTGCAACAAGATTGCTTCAACCCTCTCAAGGATCAACCACAGAATTTGATCCAACCAACGATCTTTTCAACTCTTATCGTGAACCCTAGAAGCGTAAAAAGGTATTTCCTCTCTTGAATTTCTCTCTCTGAATCTTTTGAAAGATGGCTACTCCAAATGTTGTTAATCTCACCGATAGGCTGTGCCCTAAGTTCAAGAAACATCCTTACAAATCCCTAGAAGTTGATCCCCTAGGCGCATTCTCTAGCATTCCGCATGGGGTTCTGCATGTAGAAGATGTTAGGGTATACATTCACGCCAACATTGAGGAATTTGGGGAATCCAAGCTGATGGATATCTATCACAAGGAATTAATAGATGAAACATTTGAAATTAAACCCCAATACAAGGCCATCCGGGACAAGCATTTTGGACATTGCATCTATTTCCCCTATTTTGCAGAAGATGAATGGGTCCAATATGTTCTGAGTAGAATGCATGACAACTTCATGTGGTTGATGAGGCCGTTTAAGATCACAAAAGATGCCATTAGGGCGGTAACCGAATTGCACTCATCCGGTGGGTTGCCTGCTCTCAAATCAGTCAAAAACCAAACTGTAAGTGAGGCTAGGGGATCAAAATTTGACAAGAGGGCAATGACAATAGAAGACATCATAGATACGGATATCAAATTTGCCTCTATGATAATTGGATACAAAATCTATCACTCCAGCAGGGAGAATTCAGTATCTGGAACTGCTATATATACTGCATATGAAATGCTAAGGAAAAACGCTGACTATGATCTTTGTGAACTTCTCCGGAACCAACTGTTAGAGAATTTACAGAAAATAAAGAAGGATAAGAAGAATTCATTTAAGTACGGTGGCTTGATACTATGTCTATTCTTTTACTATATGAATGAGCTACCCAGATCCAGTGGTTGGGTATGGAAAAATGACAGACCTGTGGCCATACAAATCAGAGACTATATGTATGGGCTTGGTGATGCCAAGGCTCAAAGCACAGCTCTCTGGGGATATTTCAAGAATTTCCAAGGCATGATACAGGCCAGAGAGAGAATCCCCCAATCTCTAGTTGAAAAATACAAGGATACAGTGTGCTTCATGGTAGACACTGATCAATGCCTAATGGAGGCAGTGGAGCCCAGGACAGTCTGGATTATGCCAAAGGGCTATGAGGTAGATGAGAAGATCTTGGAACTACATATCCAACACTTGCTAAGCCAGCCCAAGGACCCTAAGGCAGAAAGGTTTGGAACCTTTCAAGAGTTGAGTGTAAAAATTCATGTTGAACTGAGACAACCTAAGATCAAGAGAAAGGTGAGAAGGGAAGTAGAAGAAGTTGCCAAGAGATATAGGATATCAAAGGAGGTAGTTGATGCTAACAGAGAGAAAATAGAAAGAGTAGAGAAAGAGAGACAAGAAGTAGAAAAAGAAGTGGTTCGGTGCAAGCCCCCTCTTAGACCAGATCCTCAAAGAGCTTTGCACCTACCACCCCTAAGAGCTCAAAAGCATCAAAACCAAAAGCAAAGACATTTGGTAAAGGAGTAAAGAGAACAAAGACAAAGGCCACAAGGTCATACACAAGCCACAAGGATGATGAAGAGATAGGGACAAATGAGGAGGTTAAGAAAATGAAGAAGAAGAAGAAAACTTCAGGTGGATCCTCTACTGGTGCAAATAAAGAAGAAGAGGCAGAACAATTTGTTGAAAGGTCCACTCCTTCTGTTGATAATGTTATCAAGGCAGTCACAGTGGATGGAAATCTGCAACCATTAACAAAATTTTATGATGAGTGTAGTGATACTGACAAGAAAATCCTAGAAGATGCTACAGTTAAGTACTTAAACATATATAATAAAGCATTCATTGAAATCATCTCTCTAATCCCCAAGAGTTTAGAGAAAGTACTTGAACTTAGAAAAAATAATGCCAAGGAAAAGGATATGGAGATCTGGGAATAGATAGCTATTCAACTCTATCCTTCCATCACTCCAAAACAAATGAACATGATCTTCAAGGATTGCAAGGATGAGTTCCGGAGCAAAGCCAGAATGAACAAGCTTATGCTCAGAGAGACTGATCATGTGACAAAAGAGACTAATGACATCCTCCGGAATGCATATAAAAGATTCAATCTTCCTATTATAGAGGACATAAGTGATGAACCTTCTGCCATGGATGTTGAAGGATCAAGTGCATCAAAGGAAGATTCTACTGAGAAAATTGTAGTAGAGTCAAATGAGATAGGTGAGGAAAGGACTAAGGACTTGGATTCCTCTGTTCCGATAGAGGAAGTCCTTGAAGAAGTAAACATCTCTCTTCCAGATCCCCCAGTAGATTCCAAAATTGAAGGAGAAGCAAGAAAAGAGGAGAAAGCAATTCAAGAAGAGGAGAAAAAGGTAAGAGAAGAAGAACAAACAGAGAAGATCTCTGTTGACAGCTCTGAGGCCGCAAAAGAAAATAAGTCTCTGGCAAGAGACACTGCAGAAGTAGTGAAGAGTTTCCTAACCAAGGAATTAATGGAGATTGATGAACCAGAACTGTTCCAAGTACCACTCAATTTTGATTCCCTCTCCCTGGTTCAGACAATGAAGATAGCATCCTTTGCCCAAGCAAAGGCAAAAGAGAAACTTCTGAAGTCTCACATGGAAGATTGTGACCTGATAGAGATTGCTTCTAGATGGGGAAGATCATGCCATCCTTTCAAAAGAATCATTCGGCCTCTCCATCTGGTAACCTTAAATCTCTGATAAACTCTGTCAATACTCAGTTTGATTCCTTAGAAAAGGTGGCAGAAGAAAAGGTCCAGAAAGAATTTTTGGGAAAGAGATTCTTTGAGGTGTAGGGACTTATAACAAATGATAGGAGAAATTTGGATATTGGGATAAAGATCTTAGAAAATGCTCTTAAAGATGGCAGAGATTTATACAAATTTTGTCTATCTTGGTCCACTGTGACAATAGACATTGCCAAGAAGGTGGAAGAACAAGAGAGCAAACTATCAAGTCTATCTTAAAATTTTGATCCTCTCACCTCTTCCATAATGAATCAAGAATATCAGACTATTGCCACTATAAATGATATAAAGAGGCTTGAAAAGGAGAAGAAGAATAGAATAAGTAGGCTAAGTGAACTAAGAGGGATAATTATCCCTAAGTTAGAGGCAATGCATGAAACGCTAACTGATGCTCAGACTACAGCCCGAACCAGTGATCCGGCAGACCTAAAGAGGGTAGAAGCCTTTGCATTTTTGTTAAGTGGCCACATATCAATTCTGGACAGGATGAAGTAGAGTTGGGTGACAAAAGTTGTACAGTTGAAGAATACCTTTGCAGATATCCTTAAGTATATGTAAGTACAACATGTATATATACTTATTCGACAATATATATGTTGTTTTTCTTTGCAAATTTTGGTGTATGGATTTCACCCTTTGCCATTGATGTCAAAGGGGGAGTGAGGAGCAGTGAAAAATGTGGAATCTAGCTAAGGGGGAGCTCCAGTAAAAGTGTACATAAGATAGAGCATCAGCCAAGGGGGAGTGTGCTATGACACTTAGTCATTTTTCACTAAGTGTTGCCATCAATGCCAAAGGGGGAGATTGTTGGCAAGAGACACTGTGTGGCTTCATGAGTGTTTTCATTGATGGCAACAAAGTCCATCCCATTCATGCACAACACATAGTATGTCTATACCGGAAGTCAGATTGAAGAGTGTTTTGGTCCGGTGAACAAGAATAGAGCATGTAGCAAGGTCCGACAATCAAGTCCGGATCCCTCAGAGGAAGTATCTCAGCAAAGTGCAGACTCGGGGAAGTCAAGAGGAGTACCTTGACTGCTACATTCTAGAGATTGAGCCTCTGGTGATGAAAGAGTGAAAAGATATGAGCACCTAAGTTTTGGGTTCCTATCTTACATAGTAGATTGAGGAAGAACTGACCAACAGAGCTTCAGACCTTAATCTGGATAAGAAATTGATGGTGATCAAGTTTCTTGAGGGATCATTCATGGTTGGCCGACATGATTGATGACTCCTATAACTATATTTTTGATACGCATCACTTAGTAAGCATGGATTTAACCGACAGACCAGAGTTTGGGAAAATCTTGAGTATTCTGAATGCCGACTAGAAAGATGTTGAAATCCTTTGTGCGGATATATATATATATATATATATATATATATATATATATATATATATATATATATATATATATATATATACCAGATAGATTTTGATGTGAGGGTGTGTGTTGAGTAATAGTGTGTACAAAGAAAAGCAGAGAGCAGTGTGGAAGCAGCTATACAAATCCGGTATGTGATAGAATAGCAACACTAAGCAAAGGAAGAATGAAGTACAACAAATCAGTATATTGAGCCTAATCAGAACTGAACCCCAACATATGTGGATGCCTTTGATCAGTTCAAACACCTGGTTACTTTCTATATACCTTGTAGATAGTGAGTCTCTTATAGGCAGTGAGCCTCTTGTGAGCAGTGTGCTCGGGCAGTGAGCCCTAATTGGCAAGTGCCATTTTGTACTTCTATTCTATTAACAGAGAATACAATCTTAGGTTAGTCACCCCGTGGTTTTTCCCTTAATAGGGTTTTCCACATAAAAATCCTTGTGTTATGTGTGTTGATCTCTTTTCTGCTCTCATGTTCATGTATGCTTAAATGTTTTGATACTGTACTAATTGTTAAAGAAGAAGAGAAAGTTAAATTATTGAAGATAACTGATTCACCCCCCTTCTTAGTTATCCACCTTGTTCCAACAGTAGAACAAGCATAGGTTCATCATCCCAAATTTCATTATTCGTAGGAAGTCCCATTTTGAAAGATAACTTGGTAGATAAGAAAGACTGAACTCAGAGAGCATCGTCACCTTTCTCTACAATCAAGTTTATTTAGTTACGCCAACAAGTAATGATGGTTTTAAAACTTGTTAATGCCATGCTACCACCTTGGTGAACTCCATTACACTTGTCATTTAAGAGGCAAATAATGCATCATTGATTTTGTATCTTGAGAAACGAGTCCTAAGATTGAGTTCGCATCTCATAACACCTGAAAAGACATTCTCATTGAATACCACACGAGTAATCTGATGAGATGACGATACCTTAAAAAATGGGCACCGCGAAGATGCTGATTAGTCGAGAGTCAGAATAGATTTCAAACTTTGAACCTTAAGGAGGAGTTCACAAAATTTGAAAACTCCTGACAATGAGTGAGGTCAGGGCGTCGGAGCTCTTACGATCCTTTGAACTGTTAGAGTGACATTCAAAAACTTTAAACTTCCCCGACACGAAGGAGAAGTCGGGAAGTCGGCCATTTCTTGAGCTTAAGAATATAAGTTAGGGAAACAAAAGATTCATGAACTTGAAAAGTGCCCAAAGAAAAAAACTCATAAAAATGTCCCTAAGACTTCAAAACTTTTTGGAAAATGACCGGACCGGGGCAAGGTGATGATTGCATTAATTCCTATGCACTAAAATTTGAAAATTTTTGGGTTCAAATTTTGGGGCAACAATAGGATATGATTGGGGACGAGGACTGTAAAGGATGAAGCAAGAAACCTAGAACCTCAATCGTGGACCAGTGCATTATCCATTAGACAATAGAGTCAGAGAGCAAGGGAAACAAAGGAGCTAGGACAAGCCAAAAACAACGTAAACAGGAAAGGAAACTAGACTACCAACACAACAAAAACTCCTAATATGTACATGGTAGGAAGATCCTACCTCCAGATGACTCCAGAATGGTCATGCAAATCCACTAACAGGCTGGGAGAAATAGTAGCGTCTACGAAATAATGGTTGATGAACAAAAAGCTCACACACCAATAGCTGCCAACTTGTGACCACTGTGATTAAACTGATAAAAATGACTTCACATAAAAACCCTCTGGGTATGACTTGATGCATAAGAAGCCATTTTTCATTGTACACTTTTAAAAATTGATGACTCATATCAACATTGCCTAGCACATGACTACCAACACTTGCCTGTATAGTCTCATATAAAATGTCAGAATATATTTGATTTTGCAAAGATGGAGAAATCAACCCCCAGATTTGACAACCCACACACAATGTATGAAATGGATATTTTGAATTCTGACTTGCAACGTATGTGCCATTATGTCCTATATAATCACCTTTCTCAGCCATAGACAAATTGATATCCCATGCCTAAAAATAACCTCTTGAACTACGTGTCTCATGCGAAGCGAGAAGTAGATGAGGCTGAAAATCCCCTTCAACAGAAAGAATATTCTATTTTTGTGCTAAAACTGATCCACGTACTTTATCATTCTCCTCATGAAAATCATTGCACATATTTCTAACACAAGCTTTATTTAATGAATCATTCTCAAAAGGCATAATTGCATCTTCAAAGCAAAATGACTCGAAGACGGATTCTTCACTTACCTTTGGCTGTATATGCATTAGAGAAACAACTTCACTTTCACCTTTTTCTTCACATGCTTTCACTACTTCAAAGGGCATTTCAAAAGAATTTTTAGCTTCCATATTGTTGTCCTCTTTATGCTAAGGATGCATTGTGGCATGAGATTCTTCATCATGTGTATCTTTTTCACAAACAAAAGTCTTTTCATGGCTGTAAGCAAGAAAATGCATATATTTCCCATCTCTTTGTTTAATTTCTTGCAAAGTTCTAAGCAAGGATGAGTGTACTTTATCAGATTGAAATTGCATATTACCATAAAAATTCTTTAAAAAGCTCACTTGTGCGGGATCATCAAGTACCTGATCATTTCGTGCTAGAATTGTGCAAGAAGAGAAGTCTTCATCATTACTGAGAGGATAAGTAGACGAGGAATGCAATTCATCAAGTCTCTTATTAGGCTCTTCTTTGTCTTCTTTCTTTTCATGGGAGGCATGAGTGACTTTCAAATCTTGTTTAAAAATTTCAGCATTTATAACCTCTTCTTGCAACCGTACCTCTGTATTATTTGACTCAGGAGATGTGAAGCTTTCATGTTCAACTTGCATGCATACCAGAGAAAAGGTATTCAACACTTCTTCTTCATGTTGTATAGCTTCAGGTTGCTCATCTTCTGTATTGCATGCGAAAACTATAGATTTGTCATTGTCTTCCTCATAATGCAAATAATAAGCTTCAACTCTCATATCCACATGAGATTTAATTCCTGTAGCACTTACCTCACTTCTACCAAAATGTTTGGAATAAAAAATAGAGAGATTAGAACATTCAATAGAAGGATATAGGATATTATGGGAACCTATAGGCTTGAGATTTTGTTTATACATAATAGGCATCCTCATAGGTTCATGAATCAAATTATCTGAAATCTGATTTGCTTTCCATAAGCCACTCAGTATTAGATCATCTTCTATTTTTACTACCTCTTGTTGTGCAATTTCAACATCATTTATTCCACTCCACCTCAACTCAAATTGAACATCTGGATACAATGTAGAAATAAAAGTACATAGTTGGAGTTGCTTACCCAGTTGAACGAATGCAGGAATCTTTTTGAACAACCAGTTGAATCTGTCCACAAAGTCTTTGATGGATTCTTCTTCTTGCTTGCGAATGTGGAAGAATTGACACAATAGAGCAGCCTCATCAACAGGACCTTTAAATATTTCTAAGAACTTAGTCTTTAATGAATCCCAATTAGTAATACATTTATCCTCCAAATATTGAAACCAATCTGCTGTAGGTCCAACAAGAGATTCAATAAATAACCAGACAAAAACATCTTCTTCACTTACCCCCAAAATGCCGCATGCAACTATGAATGCCAGAATGTGGTTTTCAGCATCTTGATGATTCTCCACTGAACTTTGGAAAATACTTTCTTGATCCTTCAGGTAATGGTGAATATACTGGTAAAGAAAGAGGACCAAAATGATTTCCCCATGGCTGGGAGGAAAATAATGCCATACTGCAAATCTAAAAATTAAATTAGCATAGGTCTTTATTGGAACATAAATGTTTCTGAGTGCATTCATCAAACATAGCCGCCAACCTCTGTTCTTGGGGAGGCACCTTCAAATTTTTGGGAACACAAGAGCACCGATCTTCAATTTTGAATCCGCAGTAGAGTCACCAAAAATCTATTAGTGAACAGATTTGTCCTTCGAAAATAAATGTAGAAAATGAGTGAAGACGCCCGAGAGGAAGAACAAACAGTACTAATAGTTGGAGAGGTTGCCATTGGATTGACAACCTTCCTCTGAATTTTAGAGATACATCTCCCTCTTAAGATATGCAATGAATAAAAATATGGGGTGTGCTTTTAATTAGAAAGCAGAAAAGGTGTATTAACATCTACCCATCACCATGAAATAGATGTGCACGATTGATTTCATAAAGTAATGAATGCAAATAAAGTATACAAAGTTCACTTATCCAACATTCACAAATAAGGACAAATTGATTGAAAAATACAGTTATATTCCACCTTAACACATACCAACATAAAAGAAGCAATATTAAAGACAGATTACAAATTGACACAAGAACAATCACAATCACAGAAAATACTTGGAGACACAAAGTTTTGTAAGTAATTCTTCATTTCTTCAATATAACAAAACTCAAAGTTTCTACAATGCTTCTATACATAAGTTGAGCTAAGAAAAATATAACTGGAAAGTAGAACAAAATAAACTTGCTCCCCTTCCCCTATTCACAGATAGCTAGAAAAAGATCCTCTTCCCTTCGAAAGTCCTTCCCTTTATAGTCTTTCAAAATCTCTCCCAAAATTATAACTGCTTGAAATGGTCTTTTTTGAATAACCGTTATCAAGAAAGTGACCTTAAAATGGAAATAGTTACATTATATCAAAATTATGGTTACCATCGCTAATTACAAAAGAAATTCATACATGCAAGACAAGTGGCATTAGGCTTCTCTAGCCCCTAATTCCAGGCAAATTTCCATAAAAAGTTGATGTAACTCAGCACATTCTTCTTCTTCTTCTAGGATGAAAATTGTCCTGTAGTATTCAACATAACTAGTCTTCTCCTTCCAAGCAACTATGCACAGCTAGGAGATGATATCAATCTGCTCCTCCTCGGGCCAATGTAAATCAGGTTGTAGAATAGGCATAGGTTCATCATCCTAAATTTCATTATTCACAGGAAGTCCTATTCTGAAAGATAACTTGGTAGATAAGAAAGATTGAACTCAGAGAGCACCGTCACCTTTCTCTACAATCATGGTTATTTAATTACACCAACAAGTAATGATGGTTTTTAAACTTGTTAATGCCGTGCTACCACCTTAGTTAACTCTGTTACACTTGTCATTTAAGAGGCAATTAATGCATCATTGATTTTGTATCTTGAGAAACGAGTCCTAAGATTGAGCTCACATCTCATAACTCCTGAAAAGACATTCTCATTGCATACCACACGCGTAATCTGATGAGCTGACGATACCTTGAAAAACAGGCACTGCGAAGATGCTAATTAGTCGGGAGTCGGAACAAATTTCAAACTTTGAACATTAAGGAGTTCACAAAATTTGAAAACTCCCGACAATGAGTGAGGTCAGGGCATCGGAGCTCTTATGATCCTTCGAACTGTTAGAGTGACATTCAAAAACTTTAAACTTCCCCGACACGAAGAAGAAGTCAGGAAGTCATCTATTTCTTGAACTTAAGAACATAAGTTGGGGAAACAAAAGATTCAGAACTTGAAAAGCGCCCAACGACAAAGACTCATAAAAATGTCCCTAAGACTTCAAAACTTTTTGGAAAATGACTGGACCGGGGAAAGGTGATGATTGCATCAATTCCTATGCACTGAAATTTGAAAATTTTTGGGTTCAATTTTTTGGGGCAACAGTGTGAAAACTACCCAACCCCTAGATTTATTATTAGGTTATCACTGGATTACAAACTCCCAATGGGTTACCCTAGCTATCCACTTTAGGCATCGGCCCCACATTAGAAGCCACTCCCCCTTCACTGCATCTAGATTCTCACAACCCATAACATAAACCATGGATGAACTATCACATTCTCATCATGATACATTTACAACACGAAATATACATTGTTTCACATCACATAGAGCAAGACATTGCTCATCTTGCATAATTACATGAATAGTTACACTGAGCAAGGTATTATCCATCTTGCACATGTATCATACCAACATGAATAGGAGGCAACATTTCAAGAATGCATTTCATTCAACTCACATGATGCACACATAGCCAACCCCCACACAATCACACACTCCTAGGACTCTGGAACAACTTCCCCAAATGACACAAACACTTGACACCACTAAAACATAATGTTCTCACATCACATTCACTCTCAAATGCACATCATAAACTAAGATTCTTTATCGCATAACAATGATTCAATTACAACACAACAAATGCAACATATGATATATTCAATCTTCAAAACAAAACTATATAGGGACAACATCTCATATCTGCTAGAGTTTCAAGATCATATAATAAAGTTAAACAAACAATTAAATTGGATTCTAAAACATGTAAAAACTATTTAATCAGAACAATACAGTTCCGAGATGCATAATTCTTATCAATGTAACTCACAACAAGCAGACAAAATAATTTCATATCAATCAATATTAACACTTCACTCAGTTGAACTAATTTACTTTACACCTTAGGCTTGTTAAACCCACCATAATTAACTACAAGGATTTCATTCTTAATCTAAACATTTAATCCACATTAATCCATTGTATTCATGAACAAGACCTATCAACTAAATAAAACATCTTTGAACATCATTAAATCTAGAGTACAATTATAATTTTCTATAGCTAATGAACATTACTACCATAATCTTATTCATCACATGAGTAGAAAAGAGGATAATCCTAGATTACTATGGATATTATAACTGACAAATTGATCAATATCTTTAAATCAACTACCAAATCAAAATGTTCCAACTTAATACTTAGTTCTTCTGAAGGTGTCTACTCTTCATAATGATTGCCGAACTAGTCAAATCACTTATCCTACACTCTACACTAGTCTTGCATGCCTAACTTGAAACAAGCATTATAAACATGCTAACGTAATCTTTAAACATGTTCAACCAAGAAGTAGATCAACACTTGTAGCTTCAACAATCAATGCCTTAAGCATATGATAAAATTGTGGTCTTTAAACAAATAAACATTAAAGTTCTATATCTATAAGAAAACCTAACCTCTTGAAATGAGAAAGAAGTACTTGCATGAATCCCTATTTAACAATACTTGGAATGCTACAAAAGCAAGCTCAATAGAGGCGACAGTGAGAACAAGAAAACTCTTTTATTCATCTAAACATCTAACATGATCACTAATAATATTATAATAAAATGGAGATCATAGGAAAAGTTAAGAAATTCAAGAAAAATAATATAGGATTGCACTCATAAAAGGCTATATATCAGATTTGGAGGCTTTTGAGCGCAAGAAGTTTTAATGCCAAGAATGATGACACACTCACCTTTCAAACAAATCTATAGACAATGTAAAAAGGCCTCAAGAAATATTATCTCATGGAATGCAATGAATGCAGGACATGTCCAGAATAGATTTGTAGATTTAATAACAACCAAGATGACATAGAACTTGTCTATCACTAATTGATACATATCTCTAAATTGACAAACTAGGTAATGCTAATTTTTTTGGATATGATTTTCATAGATAAGAGCTGAATCTTATATAAAAATTTCAGAGAAACCCAATTCGAAAATAAAGAGTTATTGGTGACACAACTAACTGTTTTAACAGAGATGAAATGGGTGAGAGGTAGACAGTCACAAAATATTCATATCTCTAAAATGACAAACTGGGTAAGCCTAATTTTTGGATATGATTTATATAACGAGGTCATCCGCCATATATAATAAATTTAGAGGAACCCAGTTCGTAAAAGTAAAGTTATGGCTGACACAACAGACTATAAAAATAAAGATGAAATGGGTGAGAGATAGACAATCACAAAATATTCATATCTCCAAAATGACAAATAGGGTATGGCTGATTTTAGGATATGATTTGGATAACTAGGTCGTGAACCATATATAAAAAATTAGAGGAACCCATTTAGTAAAACTAAAGTTATGGCTAACGTAACAGACTGCTAAAACATAGATGAAATGCATGAGAGATAGACAGTCCCAAAATATTCATATATCCAAACTGACAAACTGGGTATGGCTGATTTTTGGATATGATTTAGAACACTAGGTCATGCACCATATATATAAATTATAGAGGAACCCAATTCATAAAAATAATTATGGCTAATGCAACAGACTGGGTTCAGAATATGTAGAAGAGAATTCACAGAATATTTCACCAAATCTAATGCAACAATAAATTAGTTTCATATCTCAGTCCATACCTAGAATATTGCTTCTATCACATCTTCACAAAATTTCTCATCTCACATCCATTTTCCCCAAGTCTTTTCTTCTAGAAGCTATGGTTTACGGTGCCAAAAGAAAAATGAAAACTTTCTGAGAGAGAGAGAACCCCAAAACATAAAACATATTCTCCCTTTGAAATGCACCCTCCTTCCCCAAATTATGTCTTGAGATTTCAAAATAAAGTTTAACATGCATAACCACCTCCATAATTTCTTCCAGAAGATTCTCCTTTATTACTTTATTACAATTTGTTATTTTAACCAAACAATAATTTCTCTCTGATTTTATTTATTTTAAAATTTGCTAATTATTTGATTTACAACCAAACAAAAATAGTTTCTTTGTACTTTTCTAAAATTAGTCTCTTACTCAAAAGAAACAATTATTTCTAAGATTCCCTTTTGAGGTGCGTAACTGTCACTTCTTCCAAGTGGCCAAAATGAAAAATAATTACTCAAGACAATAATAATAAAGAAAGAGAATTTTTTTCAGACATAATAATACATATTTCCCCACAACTATAATTTACATAAAAGCATCTATATTTATTTTTTTATTTATTAAAAGTGCCTTCTTAACTTAATAATTTTATTTTAATGAAGTAATTAACTAAAACATTAATCAAACAATTCCGAACAAAATAACCTAAATACCAAACAATACCTGACACTATGCACGATCAGAAAGCAAGACCACCATAACAATGACTGACTTTCATGCCCATACCGACAATACTGACTAGGTGTAAAACTGGATACTCATCCTTTTCAAGGATGGTGACTAAGCTAGGGGACCCTACGCTATCTCCGTTCAACTATTTCCATTGGGTCTAAGGCACGCTCAAACCTATCAATTCAGGTGGAGTCGATGCTTGGTACCTGCAACCTGCATCACACAACACGGTCTATGCACAAATATAATAAATATAAAATGATCATAGAGTGAAATAGAATTGCAACGTCGCCGGATGCTCACAAATGAGTGGTATGACATCATCTCTTTTCACACCACACAATAATCAGATCATCCTATAATACAGAATCAGTCTCATAAAATAAATCCTAACATATAACAATCATAGAAAGATCAACATCATAATCACCTGAATGTAAAACAATGTCAGAGCATATAAATTATCAGTGTCACAACAAAGATTATCGATAAAACATACTAACTGTCATATGAAACCACATATGAGCATAATCAGGAATGTCATCAACATGAATGTAGCATCTACCAACATCATATAATGTACAACATCAACTATCTAACATACCCTAAATATTCCTATTATTTTACCTTCATCTTCATGCTCCTTAGCCAAACTATCTGCACATCTAAGATGAGAATGGAGGGGCACTACAATTGCTGTCCCTGAGTTGTATACTAGTTGGGTCCTAATCGGATCCCGTAGTATCTGATACACATCCTCAACTATCACTGTCCTCTCCCTTGTTGGGAGGTGGAATGTGCTAGTCTTTGATCTCCACCACTCTACCAGTACTGTCAACACAGTCCTATGGGCACAGATGATAGGCATCCTTGCAATGTACTCGAGTTTGTACTCTCGTAGTATATCTTGCTCGGCATCACCAAAATAATCCATCCTGCTTAATACTACCAATCTCCTCTCACGTGTCTCTAGAAAATTTAGCTGCACCTACACATCATGCATCACACATGTTAGCCCACATAAATCATCTATCTATCTATCTAGCTATTCCACCCAACCCTATTTATTCACCCCATTTCATTGTTTTTGTTCCCATTTCTTCATCCTAGCTCTGTTTTCCCTCATTTTTCTTCTGTTCTTCATTTTTTCCCCTCCTCTATCTATTTTTTTACCTCATTTTCTTATTTCATGAGCTCCCTTGAACACCTTTTTCTTGTGTGACCTCTTGAGGGGGCATCATCCTATTATCATTTTCCTCTATTTTTCTCCTATCCATTAATCGACTAGGTTATATTTTCCCCTTATTTCTTCGAGTGTCCTATATTTTATTTTTCTTTGAAAATAATGTTATTTTAATGCCATTTCAAAGAGGGGAAAACTGTAGACACCTAAAAATTGACACTTTGTCAATCCTGACCATTTCTTCCATAATTGATCATTTTTAACCAATTATCCCATTTTTAACATTTATATTAATTAAATAATATCTTATTATTGAATTAATATTTTCTAATATCCTCATAACCCCCCTTCATCACTAAAAATCATTACTTCATCTAACCTAACTTTAGGCAAATAATTATTTATTTTTCTAAGACCTTATCCCCTTTCCTCCCCAAATTAAAAAATATTCCTATTTATTTAATTTTCTATTTTGTCCACTTTTTCTTAATTCCCCTAATCACCATTTGTCTTCTAATCACATGCACATGGGTTTATTAATACCTAAACAAGGATTTACCATCCCAAAATCCCATGAGGATCCACTTGTCATACCATGTACATGCATGTACATGACAAGTGGTACTTTATGGAATGGCCAAATTTTCCATTCCCTTTTCTTCAAATTTAAAATTTGTCTTGTCCTTATGGCTTATAATTTTAAATTTGATTAAATCCAAACCATGCCTTTCATTAATTCTTCCAAAGTATCTTAACTACCCATTTAATCCCAACCATCCACTCTTTCCAAAATCAATCTTACACCATTGATCTTCCTACAATAATTGAACCTCCATTTGCAACCAATCCTCCTTTGCCACTTGTTCAATTCTCCTTGCTCGAGAGCTCTCAAGCAATGTGAACCCTTGATCTTCATCCTCAATCTTGACCCTCCATTTTGGCTTCCAAAAATGTATAAATTGGAGGTGCCCCTAGTCATTTGGAAAGGTTATACTGCTACTTTGAGCACTTAGACATTAAGAAAAATTAAGCAATTATCATAGGGCACATACACTTTTAGAAGTGCAACAAAGGGAATCTATGTTTGTCTTTTGGGTTCATTTTATTTTAATTGAATCCCTTTTCTAGCCCAATCTTGAGTGTCTGTAGTTCATAGTAATTAGGTCTAACTTGTTTAGGTCTCCTTTGCATGATTACTTTCTCCTATACACAATATTCTACATATATCATCAAGCACTAAAGTACTTGGGAAACAAGTCATTTCTACATGGGCACATATGTAGGTGACTAATACTCTTTTACGAGTTTGATTTCAAGATAGTAGTACACTTGAGAAAGCTTCATGTAGGACCAACCCATTGGTCAAGGATCGATTTTGGGGGATAAAGGGAATGTTTCAATTGAAGATAAACTACTTGATGTTTATTTATTAATATTTGAGATAGTACCGGGCAGGGGGCCTGTCTTGATTGGTGAGTACTTCTTGTGGTAGGCATGAGGTCACGAGGTCCAGTCCCCCCCACCCACGTGGTACTGGAGGGCGTGTTGCGCTAGCACCAATGGTCACATTAAAAAAGTTTACCCGATTTCATTGCAGGTTATAGGGGGCCTACCTGATTCCTATAGTAAACAAAATTGAGATAATACCAAATGGTATAGAGGAAATAGAAAAATTTAACATCTAGATGAGCATTAGAGTCCAATAGCACAAACCAAAAAAAAAAGGTAGTGATTCATGAAGTGCCATATTAGTTAATTGATGGGAAATCATATAAGATATGAATTAATGAAGTGTTATGTAGGTGAATACCTAAACTGGAGAGATAAATTGTGTTGCATGAATATCCTGAAGGATAAGTAGGAAATTATCAAGTTTACATGACTACACAAAAAGTGTTACAAGTAGGACTTTGGTGGATAATATTATGCAAAGATGTGTAGGACATTACCATAACATTTTATGCTTGTTAGTGCTTGCAAAAACCTAACCACATCAACAAGGTGTCACTTGCATCAATTCTAATGTAAGAATACTTTGATAATTGAGTGATCGAATTTGTTAATCCAATTTATCCCTAGCACTAACCAAAATCCTCCTTTAGTGCACTATGACAATTTGATCAAACATTTAATACTTGCACACCAACTTTCCAATGACAACTCCAAAGGGTAGTCTCACTTGAGGTGAACTTGATTTAGAAACCTAATATTGGTTCCTACTATGGAGACATACATATAACAATATTGTATATTCATGCTTTCATATTTTAGACACCTACAATTCACCACACCTCTAACATCACTTTCGACACCCTTTCGACACTATCCTAATTTCATCCTAAACACATTCATGCTAGCACTAATTAATTAGATAAGTCATATTTATTTAAATAATTAGGATTATCCCTTTAATATCCATTCCATCATTAAATTAATTAAATTTATTTAATTAATCTAATTTTCCAACATCCCTCTCCATTAATTAATTAAATAATTTTATTATTTGATTAATTAATGTAAAAATCCTAAATCTCATTTTAATTCCCCATTTATCCTAATTAATCCCAACCTTATCCATTTTCCACAAACAAATAAATAAAAAAAATAAAAAAAGTCACATGACTAGCTAAGAGTTATCTAGACACATTGAAACTATACACTCTCACAAAAGTCAAACTAATCTTATATCTCCATCATCCATTCCATACCACATATTTTAATCGTAGCCAATCACATAAGGATAAGCCCTAGAATCTTCCATCCTTGCCCTAATTCCTCTCATGCAATCCTATCCATCCATTCATCTTTAATCTCAACCATTCATCCTTATAGAATGTCCTAGAAGCTTCTAACCTTGCCCTAATTTGTCTCATTCAAACCTAGCCATCCATTTCTAATCAAATCTTAGCCTTTCATCCTATCATCCAAAAATCTATAAAATAATCCTCAATCAATCCATTTTCATAAGACAAGTTGAAGGTAATGTTATGTTGTCCAAGTGAGCAACCAATAATCAATCTCAACATCAAGAATCAGTTGGAACACGAGCACCATTTCTTGGTGCAACAAGGGCTAGCTTGGTGAGATTTTTTTATGTTTTCATTTGATTTTTCTATCCCTTTGCTCTGTTGGTTCTAAAATCTGCACACATCAAACTCTAAAGGTTTGCCACTTCTTATAATCTAGTTCAATGGAGATCTAGCCAATAGAGAGGGATATTGTTTGTATCTATCTACCCTGGACTTTAGGCTCTGCCAAACCTGGGGGTGTTCCTTATTATAACATCTATAGATTTGTCTTTCGTTTACAACCAAGTAGATATGTTCTCATATATTTATACCAAGATTTGTAAGATCAACCCTAGATTGGCAATATTCTTGGATTATCTTCACTACTTAAATCTGAGAACATGCACTAAGACTTACTCAAACTACAACCAAACAAACTAAAATATTTTAATTGGTTTTATCTTCAAATTTTATTCTTTCTGGACCCTTAGGCGAGTAAATTTCTTGATCAATGCCTTATCAAGGGTAACAAAGTCAAAATTCCGCACTGCAAAAGTTTTTTTTATGACAATAAAACTTCATATTCAGAGGGTATATTTGTATCAATGACTTGCAATGACACACCCAAGAAAAAGTATCTCCTGCAATTCTTCTTCAATAATCCCTAATGTAATACATTACTTCCTACATCTCGCTTAAAGCATATTTAATCCAATCCTTGATTAGAAGCAGTAAATAAGGCATTCAATACAACAAATGTGCATAGATGAAATCCAAAACCCTTGATCCTTCATTCACAAAAGAAATGCATACATTCAAGGAGATAATTGTAGAAAGCACACACATATAGTGTTATTCATATATTGCAATCTGAATTGAAAAATTGTCATACAAAGATTTGTTCATGTATAGGCATCATTCTGCTGTGTAATCTTGACAATACACTTACTCAGTTATAGAAACCACTCCCCAAGATGTGGATAACTTGTATCTAGATCCCATAATAGAATTCCCTTACCCCTCTTCTTCTGGAATGTCTTTCTTACACTCTATCTATCTATATCCTATACTACGACTTTTGAAATTCTATAAATAAGCAAACTAATTTGGTCAAGATTTCCTTAGTACAACTTTTTAGTTACAATACATTTAATATTTGTGACTTAGGAAACTACATCCTTGCTCTAATTGGTGGGCACTTTCTTTTAGCCAATTCCTTGTTCCAAAATGTTCTAATCGATTGAAAGTTCTTCTGGGCAGTTAGGAACATATGTTTGCTCTTTATTAAGAATTCATGCTCAGATTGTGGGCTGCTGGGAAGGCAACACAACTCTCCATCTTTCCATCCTCATCCACTAGAGATATAAAATCTAGAATCATCAAGGCAGTTCTTAACAGTCAAACCAAAAGATGTCATCCTTGCCAGGTCCATGACTTCTTTGACTCTGTCAACAGAGTCCCACTTCTGCACTATGGTCCCTAGCATCAAACCATGATGCCCTCCCTCTACTGCTGTTCTTGATGAAAGTCATCAAAAGGAGGGATGACGTGTGAGAAAACTGGTATCTCTCCTGCTACGTTCTTGAATGCTAATCCTGCTCAAGGTTGCTGCAATAATACCTAGTTGGTCCACCCTCAGGAAACAACTTCATGCAGTTGGAGTATCTAGATGATCTGACCAGTCTCCCACCAGAATGGAACTATTCAGCTATGGTTTTGGGAAACTAGCAAGACCACTGTCGCCAAATACTCATACTTTTTCCAATACCTTCCATTCCAACAGTCAATATCTACCTGTCCTTAATTCAGAATGAACATACCTGCAACCAAGAGAACATGGATATGCTTCTTTGGGAATACAAGATAGAAATTGTAGGGAAGTATTTTGCACAATACTCATGATGGTAACTGATGTGAACAATCCATGGGAACACTTCCATTTATAGAGAGAATGGACGAAGGTCTTTTACCTAAGCAATTTTCCATTTTCCAACAACTTCTTTAATTGCATTTCAAGTGTTCATAGGCTCGACACATTTGAATTCATATCTGGAGATACTCAATGATTTGTCCACACCCTCCAAAGCATGAAACGAAGGCGCATATAAATGTCACCTGACTACAAATGCCTCTCACATGGACAACAAAGACTTGGTTCATGTACCAAGATCGAGTTGAGGATCAAGAATTACTAAAGAAATGTGTTGATTGTCAAATCACCTCCTTGCATACTCGATCCACATCCTCCAGCTCACATCAGAACACATCTAATAATTTCAAAAATCCAGGCAAACATGCCATGTTATTGTTGCTTCAAAATTTGGAACCGGATCGTTGATTTGGAGCACATCAGAGCAAGATCCTCAGCTCAGACTTAAAAATAATCCACTAGGACCGTTGAAAAAGTCATCAGCCAATCTAGGAATGCCAACAAATAAAGCCTTTACAGTCAACAAACCATGATCTTTCCACATGTCACCTCATCACAGCATCACTAGCCTGAAAGGGACTCATGCTACTACCTCCGCCCTTGCGCTCTACATGCTTGCTTAGCTTCTTTCGAGACAAATCTAGGTTCCTCCCTACAGTTGTCATACGATTGTAATGGCTCAAGGAATATTCCATAGCACTTTTTCGTAGTGCGCTCATGCGATCCAATAAGTAGGCACATAGCAATCAAAGATCCCAGACCCACCAACTCAAAACCAACGGCCATCGCATTAGCGCAGTCCCAATAGATTTGACAGACCAAAGGTCTGTGATAGTACGATAACCATCCATTATACTTAGAGAACATTTGCACAAACAAGGAAAGATGGTGACTAGGTTCATGGGGCCGGTTATGAATGAAGCTAAGGACATTAAGTCATGACTTAAGCTTGGGTTACCACCTATCACAAGTCAACTTTAAAATTACACAATAGGCTTTGAAAAGGGCTTATGGGCTTAGGCATATTAATCACAAGTTAGGCCAACATTTAGGGTTCAAATTCAGAGAACAAATAAATTATGGGAGGGGGTTCCACCATGCTCAATTGGAGGTGTTGTTAGATATGGAATAACATCTTTGATTTGATGCGTTATTCCTTATTTTGTTTCATGTTTTAGCATACATACATTTAATTACATATTATATCATCCAAGTACATTCCCAACCATTATGTCTCTCTTATATATCTCATCTCTCACATATATTCTACCCATGTTATTCACTTAAGTGCTTTTATACTTATTTTCCCTCTCTTATGTTATTCTTCTTCTTTTTACACCTCATACTTGATATTGTCTTTTTCGCCCATTATGCATCCTGAGTGGTTATTAATCTTTCTGGACCATGCTCCTTTATCACATCATTCTCCTTATATATCTTCATAATGTCTCTTTGTGATGACTTTTCATGATATCTCTTCATGGTAACTCTTCTTTCTCTTCTTGCCACATTTTTCCTCCTTTTATTAGTAGTTTATTACTTTATATGACTTATTTATTCATTTAATAGTTGATTAAGGATATTTTATCACTTTATGACGCATCTCTAGTGTCAAAACATATAGCAACATGTGTGCTACCATACATTCTCATATGCCATTAGCTAAACTATTAACTTTCTTTGGGTACCATTGAGACATTTTGGAGTACTAGAATTTGTCTAACATGGTGAATATACCTACCAACATTACCTATATTCTTGAAATTTTGTCTTGTCCTTGAGACAACCTCATGGAATATCCAACAATATTTATTCCCATCCAAGAGTTTCCACACCATTTATCTTACTCATCTTTTCCCTACATGAATGTTAACAAAGTTGGCTATAAACTATTTCCTCTACAATTTGGTTAAGATTCTCTTTCAATTATCTCTTCCTCTATTATTATTGTATGTTTACCAAATGGCACAGAGAATAGTGTTTGGCATGGATAGAAAATTTAATCGTGGGGTATTTAGGATTGTATTATTTGGGATCTCATTAATTATCTCTAATCCTACTTTGTCTCCTTTACTATTACTTTCTTTTTACTCTTTACTATTTTCTAGTATTTATTTTATATTTCTACATCTTCCCTCCTCTAAATTCTAATCTCCCTATTCTAATCTCTTTTACTTCCACACTTCTCACTCTCTTTCTACTCCATCTCATTAAGGATCTCACTGGACTACCATTCATCTTCCACTAGTGGGATGCAATCATCATGAATTTTAGATTGTAATCTATGGAATAAAATGATTTTTATTTTACAATTTCTTTTTGGTTCACCAATGCAAGAGATATTTCCTTTTCTTCCTCCTCTTCCTCTTCTACTACCTCTTCCTCTTAGTGTTAGTTGCCTTCATCAGAACTCTATCCAACCACCTTATCCTCCTAGACATCCTGTTCTCTCTCTATTTTCTCTTCTACTTCCACTTCTTCATTATTGTTAGGATTAAGGTGCCATCAACCTTGTAAATCTTATGTAATTTATTATTCCTATTATTGTTTGTAAATCACCCATAAGGGATGATAGGATTCACCAGCAACGATCTTGTTTTAGCCACATGTTTATATCTGGTACCCAACGCAAATTCATCTACAACGGGGGGTCGTAGGGGGGTTTCCCACTTGCGAGGGGTTTGGGGGGGATCATCCTCCTAGCGGGGGGTCTGGGGGCCCCGTGCCTCGGTGGGGGTTTAGGGCAGCACCCTTGAAACCACATTTTATTTATATTTTATCATTATAAAATTTGGACCATTCGTCATTAGGTCACAAATCTGATGGTCGATATTATGTTAGTTTTCTTTCCCTAGAAGGAAACCCCCTTTATAAGGATATTTGTACTACATTTTTAGTAGAGTTGAGAGTAACAAGCGCTACTGGATTGAAGACTGAAGAAGAAGAGGAAGTGCATATATTGTAATCTCATATTTGAAGATAATACAACTTGGAGCCTCTTTTCTTGATGGAGTTTTTTACTCGAAAGGGTTTTCTCTATGTTACATACTGTGTTATGTGTTCAGTTCTTAATGCATCTTATTTATGTGTAGCGAGTTTTATTTCTATTGCAATCTCCATATATTCTACATTATTTAGAGGATATTAATAAGGTTTGAATTAGATTTCCATCGTGTGGTTTGCACCTTCATTTCTAACAATTATCTAATCCCTCCTTGATGACCTCAATGAATCTACCACTTTTAGTATTATGTTTAGGATTTATTTGATTTGGATTTGTATTTTTGGTGTATCCTCTTTATTCATAGAATCCTTTGTTGCTTTGATTTATGTAATAGTTATTAACTTGGGTTTTCTATATTTCATCTAGGGGGTTTTTATTCCCACTATTTCCACATTTATCCCTCTTGATTTGTATACTCTTATTCTCTATAATTTAGTTATCTTTACCCTTTGAGTCTATTGTGGCCCCCCCTGGTATAGTCCCCTTGGTTCAAAAATTCCTCTTCTGTATTACTAATCTTTTCCTCTCCTATTCTAACTTCATTTCTCTATTTGTTGCTATATTTCTTATTTTAGTTCTCCTACAATCCCTCCATCTTATTATTCACTGAATATCATATCTAATTTATCTTAGCAATCATATATTTCTAAGATATCTCCCTTTTCTCATGCCATTCCCTTGTTGAATAATGTCTTATGTGTTACTACTAGATTTCTCCATAGTTGTGCCTTACACAACTCACCCAATTTTTCCCAAGTAAATTATGGACCCCATTTTGCCCAGGCAAATTGTGGAACCCATTTTGATTTTCAATCTTCAATTACATGTTCATCTAGTTTGTCAAGATTCTAGTCTTGGCTGGTCTTGGGATGGTTATACTGCTTCAAGAAGTTGGATTTTATCACCTAGTCCACTTGATCTATTTATCATTCTTGGATGACCAAGTATGGCTTCAGTTGTGTTTGTGGTTTACTTTCTAAGGTATCTTGTTTTTATCTTGAGTGGCTTGATAATCCCTTTAATTGATCCTAATTTAGGTGATGGTCACACTCTTCTTTGTTTACAATGTGATTTCTAAAGTATAGTCCATGATTGAAAAGGAGGTAAGTACATGTTGTGCTTGACATTTTCATGATCATGATATTTAAATGAGGTTTGATCTTTCTTGTTTGAGTTATTAATGGTTTTGGGTCATTTCATATTTATTGTATTAGACTATGATCTACGTATGATTACAATAGAAAAGGATTAAGTCTTAGCTAGGGTATTTGAGCTTTCTTTGAGGTGGTTGAGATGTATTCTTAGGTCTTATATCCATAATAATACCCTTTGGTGTGCACTTAAAATAGTTATATAGCTTGGGATGGGACTTACTTAAGGATGAAATTCAAAGTGGGAGGGGGTCTCTTTATGACTTAGATAAGGTTTACAAACCTTATCTAGGTTGTCCAAACCATCTAAGACTACCTAAAACCCCTTCAAAGGGTCTTAAACCCTCAAAAAACCCTTCAAAACTCTTTGGGCACCAAAAATTTTAAATATTTATAGGAGGGAAGCTAAAGATAAATTTGAATATGAACCATTAGATTTAAGCCATTAAATCTCCATTATAGATTGTCCCTTTAGTAGATTGCCTTTTAAGATCTAATTTTCCATTACTTTTGGGCTTAAATTTGATAGCCCACCCTTGTGTTAGAAACTCTCATTTACATGTCACGTTACTACCAAATGTCTTCTAGCTATTAGGGGTTTGTGGAAGATGTTTAGGGGAAAACTAGATAGTTTATCTCAACTAGGTCAAGTACTACCATTTGACCACTAAACATTGGGGAGGACAAGGATTGAATGTAAGGTCAATCTATAAATTGCTTGTCTACCCCTTTAGGCTCGTGGTATCTGATTTGAAGAGACTAACTAAGGTTTTATTAAGTATTTTTCTCATAAACCAAGTAAAACCCTAATTATGCCTTAAATAAGAGATATATAGAAACTGATAACAGTATAGGAAAAATTGATCACAAAAATGCAAAGATAGAGTATCAGAGACTATGCACCCAGATTTTGAGGGCTGCCTAGATTAGGGCACCCGCTCCTTAGTCCTAAAAGTTCTCAAAACTAGAAATCTTCTACACAGGCTATCAGACACTCCCAAATGGCTCCCAGATCCCAGAAATTGCCCCATGTTGGACTAGGGCGCCTGCTTCTTAACTTCCTGCAAGTGTTAGAATCTAAAAACTCAAAAGTCTGTGATGACTGTACCTGCAATATCCTCTTTTCTGTAGCTCCTTTTTGCTGGAACCTGCAAAACATGATATGCACCTACAAAAGAAGGAGAAAGATGTTGTGGCTATATAGGAGCTTGCCTCGGTCAAGCCCCATCTTTGGTATTTCTACATCAACAATAGCTAGAGATAAATATTTGCAGAAGTGTGTGCAAACCCTACAATGTGTATGCAAAAATATCAAACCCTAGATGTCTCAATCAAGGGAAGAACAACAACTTGCTTTGCATCAACAAACACATACAACTTCACCTCAAGGAGATGAAACAGATGAAGACTTGCATGAACAAGAAGGTGAATCAACAATGTCTGCGAAGGATCTCCAAGCTTGATGTTGGAGGCTTCAACCCTTCTCCCGATCATGCAAAGAGTGTACAAACCCTAGGAAGAGAAAGATAGTCTTAAGATCTTGATTCCTAATCTCCATCCACTGTCTCCATGATAGAAAACATAAATTACTTTCAAGAGCTTCAACAAGTCACTGATCTTCAATAGCAATTTTGGCAGAGTTTTGGCATCAAGCTTGCATAAGAATTGTGTGTGTTAAAATGATTTTCAAATGTCTTTTTATATCTAGCTTTAGGGAATTCAAATTTCAAAATAACGTCTTGATATCACGCGAAAACTGAGAATTTGCAAACGGAATCCCGAGGCACTCGGCGGGAGGCGACATCTCGCCAAAATTTAAAATCCTAGGAAATAGGGGAGGACTAGGGCGCAAGCACCCAAGTCCAAGTGCCCCAATTTCCACTCAGATCTACTTTTTGGGGGTCCCAGGGACCTATAATTCAAATCCTCTTTTCGAGTTCCATCAAAAGTTTACCTCAAAAAGTGAACATTTTGAAACTAGACTTAGTCAATCAGGGTTTCGGGAAGGTTAGAAAGAAAAAGGTTGAGAGGTCACTTAAAGTGAGGAGCTAAACTGAGGGAAATTGTACCATACCATACAGGAGGACAATTTCTGACGTTATAGAAAAATTGTAAAATCACACTTTCAATGTCTAGGCACTTCACCACCTAGGCCCACATGTGTGGTGTCCATTATGAACCCTTTAATAACTATGATAACATATAAAATTTGATTTTTCCATCTATTTTTGGGTGTAGTCCTAGAAAACAAATATCCTATGCATTTCATCTCACATTTGCATGTTTGTTTCCTTATTTTTGGTTTAAAGTGCATGATATGACAGTTTAAAGATTGCTTGAACATCAGAACATAGTTGCTAGTAGGTTTGAAAGAAGGATCAAAGGGGAATGAAGGTGGATATAAGTGTATAAGTATCCATTTTTTCCATTCAGGAGTGGTTTTTTGGATTACATATATCTGTGACTAATATTATGATTTATTTTGGCAAATCTATGCATTTGGATTTTCAAAAATCTAACATGTTTCTCGATTGGTTCTTGTAAGGCTTGTATCAATTAGGAGGTAAACAATACAATAAAGATCAAAGAAAAGGATCTTTTGAGATCAAGTTTTGATTTATTAGGGGGGAACTCATCAAATCTTGGTGAGATGTCTACCAGGAGATGATCAAGATTGTTGATCAAAGAGAGTGTTCTCCATGCTAGGTCACCTTGATAAAGTTGTGAATCCATGAGAATAATTTGACCTAGACTATAGGGTTTTGGTATATGCCATGAAGGATGAGTTAGAGTTGCATAAATAGATATGGGATGAGATGACTTGTGTTATGGGATGAGAGTGAAATCATAATAAGGTCTTGGATGGAGATAGAACTGAGTTGTGATCAAGATGTTGCGTTGACTAAATTATCACCACATGGATAAGTAGTCATGTGTCACAAGGGATAATTTTAGTCACCAAGATGAATGGACAATCATATTATATGTCAAATAGAAAAATAATTCATAAGACAATCTAGGCACAAAGACAATCATGATCAACATTAGGATAATCGTGAATTTGAGAGGATTGTTATCAGTCAAGGGCCAAAGAAGATTCAATCATGGAACAATCCATGACTATCATAAAAATTGTCATATATAATGTGATAGTCATAGACAAAGAATACAATAAACTAATCTTAGATTCATAAAGGACACGATTTCATGAAAGTCATCCCATGCAAACAAAGAGGTAGTTTAGGCAAAGACAATCATGTCAACCATTAGGCTATCACAAGCACAAGAGGAAATCATAGGTTACAAAGAGAAATCCTAGCAAGTGGTTGAGCAACCATATATGGGATTTTCATAAGCTTAAAGAATAATGGTAAAGTCATAAAGGAGAATATCACATCATTTACAATAAGAGGACAACCCTGTAACTTGCATCTTATTGAGTCATAGGATTATTTTTGGGTCATGAAGATCATGACAATAGTGATGGAGATCTAAAATCACAATCAAGTTTTCCATGATGGTCACCATGAGTTGAATATGACTATCATTTAACAATAAATGATTTCCATTGTAGTAGTAGAGACAATATTCATTTTAGAGGTGTTATCATTATTACAAGCATTTTCATAAAGAATAAGAGATGGTCTAAGCGCACAATAGGGATATTAAATCATCATGGGCAACTAGAGAAAAAGGATGTCCTACCTCAAGTAGTCATAAGTAGTGATCATTTTATTCTTAAAGTCACAAAGTCAATGATTGCAACATCAGGGGAAGTCTAATCACCTCAAGGTGTCATAAAGATCTAACATTGTCATGAAGGACAAGGAACTGTCAAGCTAGTAGGACCGTCTTAGTAACATGAAAGAATGCCATATCACTCCCAACAACATTACCAAGAGACTAGGGAATTTATAACCATTATACAATGATATCATCCTAGGGGGAAAGTCATGAAGATGTAAGGAATGCTCATATACCTAAAAGACTCACCACCAACTTAAGAATATCATTAGAGACACTTATCGACCCAAGAGATAGTTTTTTCATCATCTAAAGGATGATCACCTCACCAATTCAGACCATGTCCAAGAGGTAGTCATATAAATATGGTGACACCTAAAAAGACACTCAAATGCCACTCTGATCAAATTTTCAAGTCACTAGAATAGTTATATAGAAGCAAGGAAGACTGCCATGTTGAAAAGATCACTATAATGAACACCTAGGAAACAATAACACCTAGATGAAGAATCATGATCTCTTAGTGGACTAATTATCAACCTCATAAGTATATTGTCAACATCATAGGATAGTCAAATTAGAGACAAAACTATTATCAATATTCAAGAACAAAGACGTTTGTCATGACAATTATGGACAATCATGTAGAAAATTTAAAATGACATCAAAATCTATGGGTTTTCCTAAACTTGCATACACACCTAAACATTGTCATGATATTGAAAATGGTCACTTTCATAAAATCTAGAAGGCACTACAAAGAGAGTTGTGCATGCATGGTAGGAGATAAGGAGTCAAATAGGGTAACAATGGAAACACCTAGTTTGACTAAAGATGAGACATTGGTACTAGATCTAACTTGAAAAGAACAATGAATTTTGACTGAAGATGGGACATTGATAGTAGATCTAACTTGAAAAGAACAATGAATAAGTATGGGCATGTTTTAGTTCTAAATCTAGTCTCTCTTAGTTTCTACCTCTAGTTTGTCATGATATATGCCCTTGATTCAAGAAATTGTATAGCCCTAAATAGTATGATTGAGGAATTAATATAAAATAATCTTATATAGTCATCCTAATGTATACACATATTGGTTTGCTTTTTGACATGATATTAATATCTTCTCATTACTATTGATATATGAAGATGGAATGCTTTCTGTTGAATAAATTGATATTTTGTTTTGTTATTTGGTTTCACGAAGAGATGGATAATGGAACTTCCCTATCCTTTCTAATTTTGAGTGAGTTGTCATCAATATGAGCTTGTTGTTGATGTGATCTAATTCCATGATCTTGATTTTCTACCCTACCTCCATTATCCTAAGAAGGAATTACACAAGAAAGTCCTAAAAGAGAGAGGATCACAATTGAACAAGGAGATGGCAAGGATAATGAGGTTAACAAAGAGGAAGTTATTAAACATTTTACCAATCTAAAGACCTAATTACTACTATTATGAACATCTCCAAGACTCCATATTGAATCTACAAGAGAGTGTCACCGTTGTCCTAAAGTAAAGATGGAGATCTTGGAGCTCAATTAGAGATCCTGATGGAGAAGAAGATTACATCTTGATAATGCATTCTTGCCTACAAAGATTTGTAGTTTTATGAATGGTTGTTTAAGTCATCCTATGCTACATTTATGAAAAATATCATGTGATTTGCTGGTCCTAGGAGAAGTTATATGTTTTCAAAGAGAAGTTGACACCTAGAAGCTTCTACCATCATCACGTAGGCAAGAGAGAAGATTTTTCATGAAGATATCTCAAAGTGGAGGTTGAGTTTAGTCTCGAAACTTATGCCACCACTTTTTTAAATGTAATTTTTGATGACAAGAGTTTGTTATTAATGTTTAACTCATTACCACCAATATTGAATGTTCTTAATCATGAGCCCTAGGATCAATTTAACCATAGCCATTGATGTACAACCAAAATTTAATAATTTTCTCAAGTTGTTATGGTTGTAAATAACCCTTTTTTGAATTTTTTCCTATATATGCACAATGAAAATACATTGTAAGGCTTGGAGACCTGATTTTTGTAATAAGATTTTACAATTTTACCTTTGCTTTCCAAGTTGTTTTCTTAGTTTTCTAGGGTTTCCAAACAAATATATGCTTATTGTTTTGAACTAATTTCTAGAAATTCACCTAAGAAAGATACAATTCCACATGTTGAATGCTAAAACACCTAAAATTGAAGACTTTTTGAGGCTATGTGTGAGATCTACATTTGTAATACAATGGTTTTATTTATATTATTTCAATTTTCCAAGTTCCTTACACATCTGCACCAACTTTGTGTTCTTAATTATGTGGAGTGTGGATCAAGCAATATTGGTTACTAGGAGTTTTATCATCTCAATAAGGATTGGGAAGCAACTCATTAAAAACATGCTCATTTTCTCCCTTTAAATCCTCATTTCTTTTGTGATTTTTTAAAAATCTAGTTAGAACAGGGTTTGTTTTAGAAAATGAACTTGTAAATTATTGATATAATGCTGAAATATTATTCTTGAAAAGGTAAATTCATTGCTAATTTAGAGAGATATTTAAATGAAATGAATATTTTAGATTAGTTTGTGCATGCATGTTAAACCTGAAACACTAATTATCTTTAAGCAACTAACCATGTGGTTGCCTGAATAGCTTTTGAAACAACACAAGCCCCTTAAATTTGAATAGCTTTACAATGGTCACTAAATTATCTTGCATGGTCATGGCCTAGTTACATAGACCTTGGGGTAGCTGGTTTTCATCTACGAGATTTATTTCCTTTTAGGAGAGGTGAGGTGTTTATGATATTTCACCTTGAGTTGTTAAGTATGTCAAATCACCAATTAACATCCTCTATAATAAAGACATTTTTTAGGTCTTAGTGTTGTGATGCTCACAACATGCCCCATTTTACCTTTTAGCAAAATGAGGACCCCTATTGTGGCTTGTGGCTTTTGGTTTGTGTGGTTTTTGCTTGCTTGGTGGTATAGTTAAAATAACATGGATGCTTGAAATTTGAGTTACACAATGCTTGTGTATAAATTGTTGCTATCAATAAAATCTGCATTAAAGATCAGCTAGGGTTGCCTTTTGAATCATTTGAAAATTTTACATATTTTGAGAGTTATAATTGTTCTTGTGAAAAGTCAACGCTAGACGAATGGTGGTCAACGTGTATCTGATATACATTGTCATTTGCATGTATATGTTATACTTTTGGTCTATCGGGTTACTTTATTCATTGTGTTTTAAATCAGTGATGTATATGGTATACATAAAAATATTCAAGTCCAGACCCGAAGGCATTTTATGAACTGTATAAATGTTGAAATCTGTAGTTGTATTTTGTATATTATAACTCTTGTATTAGAAATACAAATGCAAAAGATACATGGGTGTATGTCAAAATAAGTTTGAAATGATGTATACAGTTGGGGTCATCTCATTTGTATGATAAATACATTGTTTTGATATACTTTTGATACAATGTAGATCTAGACCCGAAGGTAAAATTCAATCGAATTTTGAAAATAAAGTGAATGCATATGTTTGTATGTATTATTGTATGTATAGCTGCATGTATTTTATATACAAATACAAAGTCGAACGTGATCCAAAAAATCAAACAAAATGAATTTTAAATGAAGTCTGCGTGTGTATATTTGGAGGCATGTATTAGAAATACAAAAAGTGAAAGTGCATTCATGGATTTGAACCTAGTATTAAATAAAGAATAAAGTGCATTTATTCATAACAAATGATTGAAATGTCAACCTCACGGATATTTGTATCTGCACATGTATATGATATACATGAGGATATACAAAGGAATTATATTCAAAACTTGATGTAATTAAAGGTTTGAATATGGTATACTTCGGGTGGGGTCCAAATCTGTATGTTTGGGATACTCGAGCATGATATACAAATGGGTGATACAAAAAGACTTAGATGCAAAGCCGGACTCGAAACTAATTTCAATCTGTTTTATAAACCCGCTAGAATTTGAGTTTGTATATTTCAATGATTGTATAAGATATACATAAGGATATACAAAACTAAATATATAGAAGTAAGAGAGAGAAACTACTAAAGTGCATAAAGACCTATCTTGCATGAATATGATATACAAAATGCAAAAGTACATAAAGCCAACGGATATATGATTCAAAATATGCAGGAACAGTAGAAGTAAAGCGCAAATTGAATTGTATGCATTGATTACAACATTTAATGCACATCTACCACTGGAAAACCTAAATTTGAAAGGGTAAAAAGGAATTTTGATTGTGATTAACTTCACAATTGCATTCAAAGTTTAGTTGCAGAGCATTTCACGGATTTAAAGAGAAGTGCGATTCAAAGGCGAATTGCGATTTCAAGGCAACTGGGTTGAATTCAAAGTGTAAATCTCGTATCAATGGTATAAAGTCAACAATCATGAATTCAGGTATGTATCTAAGATCCCGCTTGCGTTTAACAAAATTTGATTATGGTAGTTTTATAGTGATTACAGTAAAATAATGGGAATAGTTTAAACTTAATTAATCATTGTGATAAATCATAGCATGGGGGGCAGATATATATATTTTGAAAAGGGAAAAGATGAGACCATGGGGTTAAATGTTAAATGGCAAATGTATATGGTAAAAAACCCTAGGAAATATGGATATGGTTGTAAAATGAATGTATATCTTTTCAGGATGCCGCCTAAGGGAAAGAAAATTGAGAAGACGACGGGAAAATCTGAAAAGAAAGACACAAAGACCCAAGAGGAGTTTCCAATCAGAGGCTATGTGTCAAATATATATGCTACAGGAGGAAGGATAATGGACACAAAAATTGGAGATTTTGATTCTGAGGAAATATTGAAGAAGATTAGAGCGCCGGGTGCGTCTGTAGCCATGAAAAACATATGGGATGTAGGATTGTATAAAGCAGCAGGATTTCGATTGGCTATGGAGGCTAGAGACCTAGTTCTTGAATGTATCCACAAGTACGATTTGAATTCTAGGAAGGTTAAACATAATGGGGTGATATTTGCAGATTTGTCTGTTGAGGGTATAGCAGAGACCTTTGGGTTGAAGACCATTGGAAAGATGAAAGAGATAGATGTAGAAAGATACTTAGGTGATTTTAGGAAGAATGAAGCAACTTGTAAAAGTGCAATATTCTATGGTTGGTATCCCACATAAAATAAAACAAAAGCAACTGCTAGGGTACCAAAGAATTTATACAAGTTAGATTTTAAGGAGGAAGTCTACATCATAATTACATTGTTAAGCAGAGTAATGGGTTTAGCCGATGCTGCTACCTTCGAGCCATGGATGTTTTCTGTGATATAGTTTATCAGAGAAGAGATAGGGAATGTTCATTAGGCCTTAGCTATCCGTAATGCCATTTATAATCAAGTGTTGAGACTTAACAAACAAAGGAGTTTCTTCCTGTCATCTTACATTGTTTATTCTTGTGCATCCAAGATGCAAATAAATGGAATACCAAGGATTGGCACATTGGGAAGTGGGCCAAGGAAAACTTTAGTATATGATCATTACCTGGACCTATAGGAATATAATGTAGGGAATACATGGATAAGGGTAAATGATGTTTTTTTCATGTACCTAGTGAGGATATTGACAGGAGAAATAGATCAGAGGTAATTTGAAGCATCCAAGAAAGCAATCACATGGCATAACACTTGGTATATACAGTTCTCTACTTTCACTTACATTAGAACTGAGGGATTCAAAGGAAAACCTTTTAGACTACTAAGGTACCCATCGGATAGGGTAGTGTTGTTGGAATTCACAAGGCAAATACTTGATGTGTATAAGATGTACAAGGCCAAGTTTAACAGGGGTAACCTCAAATTTCCCTTTGTTATTGGAAACTGTTCATGTTATAATGAGGATGTAGCCAAAACCTCAGAGGCAGAATTATTATATTATGGTCTTCCGGTTTTTGATCTATCCATACCTTTTGATCCATTCAAGAGAATTCATAATTTTATAGATAAAAAGTTTAAACATTAGCCCCACATTGAAGATTTTTGGGCTGACTGTGGCAATGAGGTTGAGGTCAAAAAGAGAGCTGATCAGAGACTAACTTTGGATCAAATAAGAACCTTGGGAGTGATTGAAGTACCCCAAGAGATTATGGATGGTGATGGGAGTACATTGCATACCAGCTATGATAGTCAAAAGGATGCTGGGGAAATTCTGAGTGAACCTGACTGGACTCAACCTAAGGAAATTTCATTGGCTAATGTTTTAAAACCAGTGCTAACATATTTTGATATATGGATAAAAGAGAAGAAGAGAAATTGAAGTCTAAAGGAGTCACGGTTACTTATCAGGGGAAGAAAAGGAAAATCTTATAGAGTGAGGGAAGTTTGATGACTTCTTGAGAAGGAAAAGACAGGTGGTAGAGGCCAAGATAGCTGAAATTAACCCTGGGACCACACTGTTGGACCCATATGCATTAGGTATCATAGTGGCTATACCTACAGGAACATTTGTATCAACAAAGGGGGAAGCATCCACTTCAGTCACTACACCAGGACAAAATTCAGTGAGGGCATTTGCAATAGCAGAATAGTCACCTACACACACAATGTCTGTACAAACACCAAATGTCCAAGTAGCACCAACTGCTACACAAACACCCATAGCAGCACAAACATAGGAAGAAAAGTTGAAGGGGTTTGTTAAGGTAAAGCAGGAGATGACCAAAGAAATGATGGAAAATACATTCAAAGTCCAAATATCCACAAAAGACAATGTAGAAGTAGTGGATGTGGATCAAATTGAAGATGTTGAGGATGGTCAAGAGGAAAGTGAAAATGAGACTGGTAGCGATGATAGCCTTGAGATGAGCAGCAAAGAAGAAGAAGACACACAAGTACCAAAATCTCATCTCATGCTTGGGGTGTTTGATGCAAGGAAATCACATTAGGTTTCCACCCCATCAATACAAAATATTAAAATAATTGATCCTTTTGAAAACTTAGTGCCTAAAGACATTATGGAGGAAGTTAAGGAGGCAACCAAAGAAATACTAAGAAATCAAGAAGAGGAGAAGGAAAGTGAAGGGCAAGATAATATGCTAGTGGATCAAGGAGAAGGTCTATCGGGTCAAGAGAATGTGCTTGCAGATGATAAGGAAGAGCAACAAAATGTTGAAGGACATCAGCCTCTCCAAGAGCAGTAACCTCTTCAGGAACAAGCCCCTCCACAACAACAACAACAACAAGAACAAAAAGATAGAGAAGAGGAAGAAAATAATGAAGAACAGGAACAAGAGGAAGTGATAACAAAGGAACCTTAGGAGGAGGTCATGAATGATAAAGCTGTAAATGCCAATGTGAAGGTACCATCTTGGATAGGGGCAGAGGTGAGGCAAGAATCAACCGTGCAGTTGATGCCCATTGATATAAAGAGTTTACTCTCTAATGAGGCCAATAAAAGGGGTTGAAGAAAGACAAGAGTAATGTCTACAATAAAGAGAGATCCCTCAAGGACAAGGACTGTACAAATGATATTTCCAAAAGCAGACAAAGAAAAGGGAGAAATTGGGATAGAAGAATATAATGTTATAAGTATGAATCTAGGGCATGTCAATAGAGTACAACACATTGAAGAATTACAAGAAATGACTGAATTGACTGCCAACAAAATGAGAAAAGACAAATAGAAAATAAAGGATTTGAAGGGGCAAGTTGCCCAGTATAAACAATTCATTTAAGGGATATTTGATCCTGCACAAAGTGTACTAGAGTTGTTTGCTGATTTGACCATTCTTTCTTAGGAACAGATAAGAGAGATAGAGAATAAAAAGCATGAAGCTAAAATGTGGGAGGAATATATCAAAACATTCATTCAAAAAGGAGAAGTAATAAAAATTGTGGTTGGGAATTGGAGCATCGCATTGATAGAAAAGGACAATTGTGCTAACATTATACAAAGGTGTCAAGGAAGAATATTGTAGAACAAAGATGAGTTAAAGAAACTCAAGGCTATGGAAGGACATACACAGTCCTTGGTTAATGAGGGTATTATAACTTTGCAAATTGTGTTTCAAATACCTAACTAGAAGATGGAGTTAAAATTTGAGGAAAGTATAATTAGGCCTTGCATGATCAACGTGCAAGAATTAGAAAAGGCTGCTCAAGATTTATTGAAGAGCATGTGAAGATAGTAGAACATTTGGTTAAGCATCAATGCGCTCAAGCTCAAATATATGATGTGGATACAACGGTGAAAGAGTTCAAGGATAGATTTCAGTGATGTATTGAGGACCCTGCGAATAGATTGGATGAAGATGTAATGGAAAAGATAATGGAGCTAAGTGACAAGATTAGAAAATATCATAAAAGAAGGGAGGATAGAGAAAACAAAGCACAAATATTGAAGACAAATATGGAAATGCACTAGTATACTTGGGATGCCTCTCAAAGAACAAGTCATGCTGACATATCAACTGTGGTGGAAAAATATACTGAGTATATGAGAAAGAGGAAAGGAGAACTACAAATAGAGGATACATGAGATAGTGAATAATGTGCCTATTTCACTTGTTATTTTATCATTCTCTTGCGCATACAGGAAAGTCAAAGACAAAAGGTCAACTATTTTAAATACATTTTGATATGTAAAAAGATTCCAAAGGTATCTTTGCACCTGAGGAATATTCTTTTAAGATATTTTAGAGAATGACAACTGGCATTATTAGACCATTGTTGATTTTGTAACCATAACAGGGGGGAATCATAGTATATATAAAGAGCTTTGATAGACATATTTTAGTACACACGGCTGATATAGAAAAAGCTACTAGAGAGTTTGCAAGAGAAGTGATTTAGGAAAATACTTTGAGCATAGTGAGTTGAGCAAGCATTTTGCATGTCTGTAGAAAGGACGATGTGGAATGTCTTGTTTCCTTTTTACATTTGTAAAAACATTTGTAAGTTTGAAAGTTTTGTTGATATTTAGAAGATTTAAAGTCATGGAACATTGTAAATTTGAAATGGCTAGCATATATCAGTGAATGCAAACATTGAATTTCTGCATCTATTCTAGAGTGTTATTCAATTTATGTGTTTTGTTGATATATTTTGTTGAAGTTTGTAATTCTATGTGTTAATTTGTGAAATGATTTGGATTAACATATAAGATTTTTATTCATTTCTGAAGTGTTTAGGGTAATCAAACTTGTCGACGTGAGTAACAGAGAGTAGTATATTGTTTAGATCATGTGTTTAGCCTTATCTTTTGAGTTTTCTTTTACCAATAGTTTAAATAAATGGTTAAAACACAATTATCCAAAGGAAATTGTTAAAGATTTTGGTAAATACATGGAAATGCTAAAGATCTTTAAGGATTTTCATAAAAGTTTGAAATATGAAATCTGTCACTGTGAAATTTATGCAAAGTTTGAATTGAAAGTTACAAATATTTGCAAAGAATTGATATCTTTAGAAGTATTTGAGGTTATTTGCAAAGAACAAGTGACAATTTCTAGTAATGAACATTTAAATCACGTAAGGCCCCTTGAACAAACAGCTTCACATTGAACATTGAGTAAGTCCAATACAACCATGACCTGGTTACTGTAGACTTGGAATTGAGAATTATCACTTGATAAGCCTCCATATTCTTCAAGATAGATTAAGTTCTTTGTGAATTTATATCATGTTGTGCATGTATAAAAGCATCATCAATAGTTTTTGGCATTAGGAGGAGGGCCTAATAGGATTTAAAGTGATCTTTGTGCAAACTGGCTAACAATACTGGGCAGACGACTAGGTCTAGGTCAAATCTAGGGGATATTCTCACACAATTGCCTGACAAATGACAAAAAGGTACAAATAATCACTTAATATTGAGTCCTAGAATATTTTAGGTAGGAGGTTCATCAAATACTCCTCCAATTTCAAGATCACCTCTGGTTATACCTAACATAGTAAGTCCTAATGTTTCGGCATTCAAACCATTGATTTTTTGTCTAAATTTTTAGACTCAACCAAATTTTGGTTCAAGTCCACCTAGAGGTCCTACCATGGCATTCTTTAATGTAGATTCACCTATACACTTTGGTGTATATAATGATATGCCAAAGAATCCAAACAAAATTTGTCCTAAGTATCAATTACATCAGGACCCCAAAGATCACATTAGGATTTTCAAAGAAACTTGCTTCGAGGCAAGACTAGCACATGAGGATGTGGTATGTAGATTATTTCCTTTCACATTCAATGAACAAGCTTACAACTGGTATGTCAATTTGCCTAACAATCACATTACAAGTTGGTCACTTATGGAAGAAAGCTTTCTGTCTAGATTTAGAGGTCCAGTAGAGCCATCATCTTTGTATCATAGGTTAGCAGAGATCAAAAGAGGTGAAAGAGAGTTTATAACCACATTTAATGATCATTTCCAAAAGGCTTATTCAAGGTTAGTTTCTCCTTATACTGTAACTAATGATGCAATATTAGCAATGTATTATGCTGCTTTAGATCTATTAACTGCAATGTTTGTCAAGAGACAACTACCTGTTGTAGCTAACATGTCAGAAGCTTATAAAGAGGCAGTGAAAATCAATCAGGAGATGAGACAAAAAATTTATGGTCCTTTAGTGAGTCTCAGAAATGCTGTAGTTCCTAATCAAATGCAGCAGGTGAATGGTGTTCTAATGCACCATACTCCAATGTTCAATCCAGTACCTACTCATATGCCAGTATACAATCCAGTTCCCACTCGTTCTATAGTTCCATACATAGGCAGTGTTGCCAATGATAACCAGTTTAATGGTCAATCATTCTTCCAAGCTCCCCAGGATACATATGTGGCTAAAGCACAAGAAAACAAGGATGAGTTAAAAGAAATTACTGCTCACTTGAGAAGGTTAACGACTAAAATGACTCAGTTGAGGAATGATAGTTTCTATGGCAAAACTCCTCAAAATCAAAATCAAAACCAAGGACAAGGATCACATAATAGAGGCCATAATGGATATAATAAAGCCTATGGAAATGATAATAGGAATTTGAACCAGCCTAGACCCCCTAGAGTATGGAATACAAGACCAAATAACGGTACTCTGGCTTCTCCATTTGAGAATCCAGATAATCGGGAGTCTAAACAACCCACTAGGATACAAGTAGAAGATGTAGCCCTTAAGAATTGGTGCAGGATTCATAATACTAGTGCCCATGCCAAACTTGATTGTCCACAGTTTCACTTGGCGGCTAGTATCTTCAAAGTATAATTACAAACCCCTACATTTGAATTCTTGATTCCTAAAGGAAATGAGATAGTGCCTTCAGGATACGAGTCAGCCATGGTTCTAGAAAGTTTTACATTCTCATCAAAAGAAGAAGAAGATCATATAGAAGAGGATGAGCCATATTATTGTGAAAGTTTATATCCTAAATCAGCTCTAGTGTTAGAGACTTTCCAGTTTCCCTTTGAAATTGAGAATGAAGTGTAAGGTGAACCAGATGAAGTTCAAGCGTTTCAACAATCCCAAAGGAATCATACTTACAACTTGAGAAATAATAGAAAACTTGGAGGTCCTTTTACTATTTCCACACCTCCAAACAATCTCAATATACCACCTAATCTGCATTCAAGTAATAATCCTCCGCCTCCTAAAGCAAATTATCAGGGTGCTAGTACTTCAGCCTCACAGAAAGTTTAGGGAGGTAAATCAAAACTTAATGAAGCTTCTAAATTGATGAATTATTTGTCTGAGGAGATTAGGAAGATAAAATTTAATGTTCCTTTGTATGAATTATTGAAAAGTCCAGGAGTGAGAACTGCATTTATGAAATCCTTAGATGAATAAGGTCCTAGGGAAAATTCAGCAAGTCTAGATAACCATAGCAAAGACATACAAACTAAGGACAAGAACAAAAGTGTTGAACAACCTGCAAGTACTAATGTACTTTTGTATATAGAGAAGAACGAGTCTCCTCCTTTCTTGTTAACCTTAAGAATTTTTGGAAAAAACTTGCATAATTGTATGGTGGATTTTGGCACCTCTGCCAATGTCATGCCATTAGGAGTGTGTAAAACTTTAGGACTCACCCCTACAAAGTTAGCCAAGATTGTAACTCAATTGGATAAATCTGAAGTAAATCTCATAGGAGAGTTAATGCATATTCAGATGCAATTAGATTCTGATCCTAGAATCACATAGTATATTGACATTCAGGTGGTAGACATTCCTATGAACTATGGTATGTTATTGAGTAGAGATTGGTCCAAAACTCTAAACGGATACATGGCGACTGACTTTTCACACATGTGGTTGCCATGGAGAGGCATTCCCAATCAAATTAGGATTGAAGCAGAACCAAAGATGAAGCATATGATAACTGAGTACAATAGAACAAATGAAGTATTGCACGCTATAGTAGAACTAGGTGTGTATAGAGTTTCAAATAGAGGAGTACAAATAGAGGAAATCCTAGCCCTTGATTTTGAAGAGAAACCTATAAACAAGGGAACTAGTGTCCTCATTAAGTCTAACCTTGATTCTTCTGATGAAGAAGAAAACACTATGAGTAATTTTAATCAACTCATCAAGGAAGGAATTCAAAAATGTATTCAACAGGGAACTCCTATTCAAGATGTTTTACGTAAGGGATGGTGCAGAGGTCATCAGGCTGTCCATTTTGAGGAAGATTGTGGTATATGTAGGGAGATAATTGAGAGTCAACATAGAAAATGCATGACACGAGGTGAAAACTAAGAAAAAAAACATGTTGTTGATAGTCATAGGTTGTTACCACATAGGTATGTTGATGTTGTACCAAAAGATTTAACTGGTTCTATAAGAACAAAAGGGGATGAACATCTAATTACACATAAGCCCAATGAAAAAATTACAGAACCTATAGGTAAGACAAAAATGCATAAGGATATACAAGCTTCTACAAAATTTGAGGTAAGTAAAACGCTTCCTGTAAAAACAAGAAATCCAATTTGCAAAAGGAGTAACATGTGGATTTTAAAATGTGATGGATCAAAATCTAAATAGGGAGTAGGGGCAAGAATTGAATTAATTAATCCTGAGGGGAAGTCATTTTTGGCAGCTTACATATTACAATTTCCATGTACTAACAATGTAGCAGAGTACGAAGCCTTAATACATGGGTTGGTAATGGCCATTAAGAAGGTAAGAGTCCTTCAGGTTTTTTATGATTCAAAATTAGTAGTCAGACATGTTAGGAAATTATATGCTTGCAATTTTTGAAGAATGGTAAGTTAAAGGCATAGAGTGTGGGATTTTGATGCAGAGGCATCCACACTAAAACCTTGACATACAGCATGTATGTCTAACACCCTTCATCATCATCATCATATTTCCCTTAACACTGTCAGCATCATCATATTTTCTCTGCCGACCGATATCCTCCTGCAGACAAACCTTCGACCCTTCGCCTGTCAGCAGCATCATCATATTCGGCTATCGGCAGCATCATCACATTCGGCAAGCGCAAACATCCTCCTGACGTTCACTGTTCACCTTACCGCCAACCTCTATCTGCAACATCATGATGTTCAACATCATGTTCATCAGTAGGATATAAAATATCCTGTTCCTCCCATATATCTTGATGACGACAACCTCATGCACCTTTCCTTCGATGCTTACGTCACCCCGATATCCTGATGACGATGACGTCACATGCAGTTCCTTCAATATCCTGCTGTCGGCCAAACATAACATTATCGGCCCGCGATGGTTTTATCAACCTGATCTTCTACCTTATGCCGATACGCTCCTCCTTGGTAACACCTGATGATGCTCACCCCGATGCACATTCACTTTATGCAATCGACTGCATCATGCTCATCTCCACCTACTCGGATGACGCCCGAAATAACTGCAGGATATACACAGAAATATCCTGATGATGCCGTTGTGATGAATTTCTAACCTTAGCGAATTTTCAATCCACTGAACCTCCTGAGGTGACCCGATCCGCTTCCAGGGTGATCTTCCAGACTCTAACAACCAACATGACCTAGCACATACCCATGCTAGTGTTCTCAACACCTCTCGATTGCGATCCTGCAAACATACATGCGAACAAACACAAAATGCAAACTAAATCCTAAACTACTGTACATAGCCATTCCACCGATTCGACGAATCAACCGGTGGAATGGATCAGCGAATCCATGTAACCACCAAAATAGCAACTCGATTACACAAAGGAATCCAAACAGAGAATTGACACAACAGGATCTCTTTATTGATTTCAAAAGATGCAAATACAATATTTAGTCTCTCCCTCTGTCTCACTCTCTGCAAAGTCTGATCGGTGATCGATGATATGCAATACCAACCGATCCTCATGCATAAATAGGATCTCCTGTGAGTACTACCACTCGATTCCCAGTGGCTGGGAGCTTCCAAGCGGCTGGGAGGATCCAACCGAACATATAGCATAACAGCTGTCCTAACAACCTAGCTAAAAATAGTAAAGTCTGGTCAACATGACCTTATTACATGCATTGGTCTTATACGACCTTCTTTGAAACATTAACAAGACCTAAAACAAACTAACTGCCTTATGGAGGCCAGCTGTCAGGTAGGTGCTCCTGCACCAGATTTGATAGAACATTTTGATACTTTTAATATTACACACATTCCTAGAGAATTGAATCAATGTTCAGATGCCTTAGCAGTCACGACTAGCATACTTGAACCATTAACCTTGTCTGGACTAAAGAAATTTGTAGGAGAACTAGTGTCTATTACTAGTATACCTGACAATGTGACAAACTTTTAGGTATTTGAAGGTGACCAATAGATCCTTGATTTTATAACAAGTCATGATGTTTTTGAGGTTTAGATAATTGATGAACAAGATAGACCAGAAATATCTTGGGATGAGGAAGACATAGTTGACCTGAAAAGTAACTTCTTACCCAAAGGAGTAATTGAACTAGAGAAGATTTTAAATTTTGATGGAATTGTTAAGCAAAAAGATCTGCCTAAAACAGAAGGGGGTAAGTGTGATCCTTTCAATTTAGGTACTGATAAGGACCCTCAAAATGTGTTGATTGGCAGAACTTGTTCCATTGAGTTGAGAAATGATATAATTGATGTGATGAAAGACTATAAATATGCTATAGCTTGGACATATGAGGATCTTAAAACTTATGATACATCCATCATAACTCATGTGATCCCTTTGAGACCAGGAGTAAAACCATTTAGGTAGAAACAAAGACCAGTGAATGCCATACTAGAACATTTAATCTTTGAAGAGGTTAAAAAGTTGTTATCTACCAAGATAATCTCTCATGTAAGGCATTTTACTTGGGTAGCTAACTTAGTTCCTTTGAAAAAAAATAATGGAGACATTAGACTCTGTGTTGATTTCATAAACCTTAATAAAGCATCCAAGAAAGATAATTATGCCTTACCACCTTTGGATGAGGTTTTGCAAACAGTCAATGGTGCCAAGATGATGCCCTTCTTGGATGGATTCTCTAGTTATAATCAAGTTTTAGTGGATAAGGAGGATAGATTAAAAACTACTTTCACATGTAAATGGGGTAATTATGCTTATAGAAGAATGCCATTTGGTTTAATCAATGCAAGGGCTGCATTCCAAAGAGCTATGGATATTGCATTTTGTGGATTGGTAGGTAAATGCATAGTAATTTACATGGATGACCTGACAATTTTCTCTAAAGACAAGTCTACTCTTGTAGGTGATTTGAGAAGAGTACTACAAAGATGCGAAAAATATGGTATATCTCTAAATCCAAAGAAATATGTCTTTGGGGTGACAGAAGGTAAACTACTAGGGCATATTATTTCTAAGAATGGCATTTCCATTGATCCAGATAGAGTGGAAGGGATAAATAAATTACAATTACTAGCTAGTAAGAAGGAATTGAAGTCATTTTATGGTAAAATCAACTTTGTGAGGAAATTTATCACAGGTTTTGCTAAGATAGTGTGACCTTTGAATGCTATGCTTAAAAAAGATGACCAGATAGAATGGACACCAGTGGCTAGGGAAGCATTCAAAGATATAAAAGAAGCAATCACTAATGCTCCAGTACTGACTAGTCCAGATTATACTAAACCATTTTATATTTATTCTTTTGCATTAGAACACTCATGTGCTGCAACCTTAACACAAAAGGGTGAAGAAAGTGAAGATAGGCCAATTGCATTTATGAGTGCTCCTCTTAAGGATGCTGAGTTGAAATATCTAGATACTGAAAGATAGTCATTGGCATTGGTAAAAGTGGTGAAAAAGTTTAGACATTACATTCTGAGAAGTCAAGTTAAGGCCATTGTGCCTGATGCTGCAGTGAAGATGTTATTGATGCAAAATGAACCAGGAGATAATAGAGCAAAGTGGATTATAGTGTTACAAGAATTTGATCTAGAAATCATTCTGATGAAATTGGTTAGAGGTCAGGCTTTTGTGCAGACAATAGCCAATACAGACCCTAAAATCGTGAACCAACAATATGTGGTGAATACAACTACTACGAGCGGGTGGTATGATGATCTTACTTCCTTTTTAATATCAGGGAAATATCCCAATCAGATGAAATCTTCCTAGAGAAGGGCGTTAAGGATAAAAGCTCAAAAGTACATGATTCAGGGAGGGTTATTATTCAGGAAGAACCATGAAGGAATATATCTAAGATGTCTGAATAGAGATCAAGCTAATAAAGTATTGCTAGAATTGCATGATAAGTATGGGGCAACTCATGGATCTCATTTGGTTACAACACATAAAATCTTGAGATCAAGATACTATTGGCCTACCATGTTTAAAGATACTGAAGAGCACATAAGATGTCATACTTGTCAGACCATTGCTGATAAGGGAAGAAACATGAATCATCCTTTGCAACCTGTAATTAAAACAAGACCATTTGCACAATGGGGACTGGATTTCATTGGAGTCATTAATCCCCCATCTTTTGCTAGACACAAATTCATATTTATAGTAAATGACTACTACACAAGATGGATGGAAGCTACTTGTTGCAAATTGTCTACTACAGATGTCGTCATCAAGTTTTTAGAGGAAAACATCATAACCAGGTTTGGAGTACCCTATGCACTTGTATGTGACAATGGCCTTGCATTTTCTTCTTTAAAGTTTTCAAATTGGGCTTTTGAATATGGTATTGTGTTGAAAATCTCATCAAATTATTATCCACAAAGGAATGGTTTAGCAGAATCCACTAACAAAATTTTGTTAGATATCATTAAGAAACTAATTGCCAAAAATCCGAGGGAGTGGAATACTTTGTTGAAATATGCGCTATGGGTAGATAGAACCAAGGTTAAAATTGCATTGTGTAATTCCCCATACCATTTGGTATATGGTACGGATCCTATTTTGACTATCAACTTGAGAATCCCAACTTGGAAATTTTCTAATGAATACTTAGGCTTTGATGACCAAAGGGAAGCTGGGTTGATTCAATTACTACACCTAGATGAAAAAAGAACCCAAGCCATTGATAAATTTGCTAAACATCAGGCAGTAGTTAAAAGATGGTTTGATAAATGAGCTAGAGTTAAAACATTTAAAATCTCAGATTTAGTTTTATGTTGGGACAAAGCTCATGAAAAGAAAGGAAATCATGGAAAATTTGATAAGCTGTGGGTAGGTCCACTACAAATTTCTAAAATTATAGGAGATAACACTTTTAGGTTAAAAACTTTGACTGGTGAAGATGTTCCATTACCTGTTAATGGTCAATATCTTAAACATTACTTTCAAGCCTAAAGTGTTGAACTAAGTCCTATGGTGTATCATAGTGTAAATGCTTGTATAGTTGTTTGTTTTCTCGTTGGTTGTTTTGGTGTGTGGTTGGTTTTCTATTTGTGTGTTTTGTCATTTGTTCTTGCCCTTGTTTTGTGTTGGTCTTCATTTTGATTTTTGGTATATAGGAGAAGGCTACAACTTTAGAAAATACTTGAATTTCTAGAATCAAGGAAACCATTTGAAATTTAGGTATAAGTTGTAGCTTTTATAGATGCAGTTTGTTTGTTTGGTCTGTTGAGGACTTTATTTACCATCAACAAATTGAAACAGTCGGGGAATCATATAAATACATATATTTAAGAATCTAGAAGTAGGTTTGGGGATATTGGACACTTGCATTAAGTGAAAAATTTAAAGGTTTGCCTTTGCTACCACTATAATCTCCACCCTGCATATCTTAACAGGATTCTACTATTTGTTAAACATGAGCTATATTGTAATATTAAAAGTATTAATGCTGAATACAAAACTAATGATCAAAAGAAATCATTTGAAAATATATGAGGGCCACCAGATAACTCCACCAGGGCTATGGATGCTTGTTGGCAGTGGGGCTCTATTTGGGTAGATTATAGGTGATAACCTTGCTGGGGCTATGGATGCCTAATTGGCAGCAAGGCTCTATCCAAGTTGGCTTAGAAGGTTAAACCCATCTATGTAGTTTAATGCAAATAGTTGTTTTCTGAATCTATTTCAAAGAATGGGAATTAATCAATTGCACACACTTAAGTTCCTGTTGAGGGCTTCTTTTGATGTTAGTGAATACATTCTTTCTGTGATTGAGCAGCATCTTTCATATAAAGAAGTTGGAAATTTATGATTTTATTTAATCTTGTTTCCTGAATCCTTTGAATTTAGTTGTTTTATTTGGTTTCTAGTTGTTGTGATGCTCACAACACTCCCCATTTTACCTTTTACCAAAATGAGGACCCCTACTGTGGCTTGTAGCTTTTGGTTTGTGTGGTTTCTGCTTGCTTGGCGGTATAGGTAAAATAACTTGGATGCTTGAAATTTGAGTTACACAATGCTTGGGTATAAATGGTTGTTATCAATAAAATCTGCATGAAAGATTAGCTAGGGTTGTCTTTTGAATCATTTGAAAATTCTGCATACTTTGAGAGTTATGCTTGTTCTTGTGAAAAGTCAATGCTAGACGAATGGTGGTCAACATGTATCTGATATAAATTGTCATTTGCATGTATATGTTATACTTTTGGTCTGTCGGGTTACTTTATTCATTGTGTTTTAAATTAGTGATGTATATGGTATACATAAAAATATTCAAGTCCAAACCCGAAGGCATTTTATAGTGAATTGTATAAATGTTGAAATCTGCAGTTGTATTTTGTATATTATAACTCTTGTATTAGAAATACAAATGCAAAAGATACATGGACAGATGTCAAAATAATTTCAAAATGATGAATAAATTCGGGGTCATCTCATTTGTATGATAAATACATTGTTTTGATATACTTTTGATATAAATGCATATCTGGACCTGAAGGTAAAATTCAATCGAATTCTGAAAATAAAGTGAATGCACATGTTTGTATGTATTATTGTATGTATAGCTACATGTATCTTATATACAAATACAAAACTGGATGCAATCCAAAAAGTCAAACAAAATGAATTTTAAATGAAGTCTGCGTGTGTATATTTGGAGGCATGTATTAGAAATACAAAAAGTGAAAGTGCATTTGTGAATTTGAACCCAGTATTAAATAAAGAATAAAGTGCATTTATTCATAACAAATGATTGAAAAGTCAACATCACAGATATTTATATCTGTGCATGTATATGATATACATTGTTACATCCCCCTTTTTGGACTAATTTTTACTATTTACTTTTACTTGTTTCATGGATAGAAATAGACATGTGAATACATGATATGCTTATGGGAAATAATGTTATGATTAGAAATGTTAATTCTATGGAATCATGATTTTACCTCTTATATATGATTAATTCGATGATTTGAATTAATATGTCTTTTACAATGTGGAAAAGTGAAATGTCATGATTATGATTGGGACACCGGTACGCTAACCACAATTTGCATGTAAGAATGTTTGACAGGAACAGGTGGATCTAACTCTCTGAGAAGCAAAGGAGAGAGAAAGTATCTTCGGGGAAGGAGAGTATAGACTTTGGATTACAAAAGGGTATTTACCACTAGGTATGGTACATCAGACAGTGGACTTTAGTTGTCTTGAGATAACCTTTAATTTTGGTCAATTTAAATTGCCTCAATGGGGTCGTCGATGAATTCAGGAGTAAGTCACTTCTTCATGGCATTGTGAAGGAACAACGTTGTTGTCTAAATGTCGTTGTCACAACGAATGTCGTCATTCGACGTCTACGTCATAACCTTTGAGTTCATGTTGTCAAACGTGGATGACAGTTAGATATTATGTATATATCTTATGGCACGTCCTTGTTGAGTCCTTTTCGACATAAAACGTTGAAATTATTTTGTAGGGGGAGATAAAAGTCAACCCCGATACGTTAACCATCAACTTTGTCATAAACAATTTAAATATTTCACGTGTTGTGAACTTTTAACTTGCACCTTGTAGCGGTTGCGTAGGTCAACCATTGTGATGGTTAAAGTGTTTTTACTCCAACGTCAATAAGTTGACGGATAAATATCATCGCTGTAACACTTTAAATAGGCACAATATATATATATATATATATATATATATATATATATATATATATATATATATATATATATATATATAAAGTATATATGGGATAATGATGAATGTTGTATTGTACCTATTAATGATATTATCGTTCAATAAGTTTAAATAGTGAATTATGTCGATGTGAATATCTAATGCCAATATCATCGACTATAGTCAATCCATATTAATATATAAATAAATGTGTCGGGGGCAAGTTAATAAAGTTGTCATGTTTTATTATAATAAAGACTTTGGTCTAGTAAGATAGGGTAAACACTATCAATGTAATGATAAGCGATGGTAAGTTGATCAAGTTGGTCACCTTTTTACCTTGCCATGACGACATAACTAATCAGCATCTCGAGCCACAACAAAAGAAACACCTGTAAGGCCGGCATGCCTATCTGAATGAAAGAAAAAAAGATAACTTTGTGAAGGGAGATAGGAACAAGAATTAGTTAGGTTTGAAAACAATTATTCCCATGCCATCCTTTAACCAATGAGAGCCTTTTGCCAAATGATATTCGTAGCTAGAGTGGATAGAGAGCCAGGGACAAGGAGTGAAGAAGAAATAGTGTGTCTGAGCTAAAAACAGGTTCAGAAGAACTAGAGATTGTGGAGCTCGCTAGTAACAAGTTTCCCTCTCTCTATTATTCTGTGTAACTTTTACATAAATATCTCCTGTGACTCAAACTGAGAGCAACCTCAAATATCATTACTTCTTTATAATGTTTATCGTGTGGACAAATTATCATTTGTATGAAATAATCTGTAGAACGTGAGTCTTATATTTTGAAGAGTATGATTGGATCTTGTATTTAAAATGACAACAAACTTTATGTCCAATTTATACTATAAACAATTGCAAATTGCCCTACGACCGTAGCACAGAAAGAACGGTTGAATCTTAAAAATCATGAATCTTTTCTTGACTGTGTTCTTGTAATAGAAGCGTAATAGCATTGCAATGTGTTATGAGAGCCCTCATACAGAGTTTAAGCCTGAATGCCACCTTTATTAAACACACTTCTGTTGTACTAAACACATGGAAACCAATTAATTTGATATGATAAGCTTTGGTTATGCCTTAAATGAAGACTTCTTTATACTTGATGTAATTTCCTACTTCAAAGATTGATTGACCAAGAGTTTCGAGGGTATTTATGCCCCTATACTCTGCCCCCTCCTTTTTGGATACTAAACTAATGCCAATATCTAAAATAATCGATGCCATTATCTTTTAACCCCTAATAATGAAGCTGTAAGATGTTAGTCTCTATTAATTATTGCATAGGACCATTATCTTTTAACCACAGATAATGAAGCCATAAGATGTTAGTCTTTGCTCATTATCACATAGGACAGTCGAACTTAGTTTTACCATGTTATTATACTCTCAAAAGACCAACTCATAGTTATGGTTAATGGTGGTTAGAGGGCCAAAACCTAAAGTCTTCGACTGCATAAAGTTTATCATAAGATATCATTGTTTAAGTTAATGTTTAAAGTGACCTCTTGTCTTACCACCTATCTTGACCTTATGTGATAAGTAGTATACTTTTAAATGTAGTCTACCAACCTGAGGATAGGCTAGTTCCTCGAGAGCGAGTCTCTCGTAAGCATGGTTAAAAAAAGGTTAAACCTTTCCTATTATCTATTTAAAGACAAGAATTCGGTTAAAGACTCTATCATGTATAGTTTTAAGTCTAGTCTAGGCTGCCACCTTAGTAAATATAGCATCATGCCAACATGCAAACCTTATGAATATTAAATGAGGTTCAATAACTCGAATTGATGGACTAGTGAATAATTGAATCTAGAGTCAACCTTGTTTAGGGTTTCTTGACCCAAGATGTTTACGTTAAATCATAGGAAATAGTCCCAGTAGCCTTATGACAATGGTTATATTAAACCTTGAAATTGAGAATAGTGGATGTCAATTTGATGACTAAGCTCGATAGTATAATGTGTTATTTGTGAAATGATAACTTGAAGGAGGATCAATCCCTAATGGTCTACAAGAGAAATAGTATCATATCTAGATGAATTAGTAAAACTAGAATACATGCCTTTTTCATTTTGATGGTAAGAAGACCCTAAGAATCTATTATATTCTCACATACCCTAGTATTTGCGACAAATCAAACTGTTATGCTTAGAAGCATATCGAGCTGGGAAGGCTAAGAAATCTATCTTGACCAAACATCTGTAGGATTGCGACAATATTCAAATCAAGTTGGGGTGGGTGAATGTAACGACTGCGTTGATCACAATGCTAATTTTACTAAAAATCTTTGGCCAAAGTAATGCACTTGTCTCTAGTGCATTATTGGTTCACTGTGACTGGAATACGTTACTTGTGGATGGTCATACTTGACTAGAGGGTATCTAGGGGTGCGTGATAACAAGTTGTGTAGGTCACAAACACCAGTACTTAGATGGCAAATACCATAGGTCATCCTAGGTCTATACTCTTCATGAAGGGTAGGGCCACTTCCGAAAAGGAAGGTGTACAGGAGACCATCGCTCTGTGGATGGATGTAAAGCTCTCTGAAAATGCTTTCTCTCTCTTTAACTAGAGGCTTGCCGAGGCTTGAAATATGGAGATCGACAATCGAGATGCAATGATCTTTGGTAATTTCTCATTTTGAAAATTTCCTTTTGAATAATATATCATATTGTTAAACCATTGAAAATGAATAGACTCTATGTGTATCATAGTACCAACATGATTATTAAATAAGTTGTTGATTAAACTTCAATGTTTGAAAAAGAGAAATTTTTTATCTACCCTTTTACCTTTTCAAATTTTACTTCATGATAAAAATTGGATTTTAGAGTTATATTATATTTAGATATTACATACATGAGGATATACAAAGGAATTATATACAAAACCCGATGTAATGAAAGGTTTGAATATTGTATACTTCGGGTGGGGTCCACATCTGTATGTTTGGGATACCTAAGCATAATATACAAAAGGGTGATACAAAAAGACTTAGATGCAAAGCCAGACTTTAAACTAATTTCAATCTATTTTATAAACCCGTTGGAGTCTAATTTTGTATATTTCGATGATTGTATAAGATATACATAAGGATATACAAAACAAAATATACAAAAGTAAGAGAGAGAAATTACTAAAGTGCATAAAGACTTATCGTGCATGTAAATGATATACAAAATGCAAAAGTGCAAAAAGCCAATGGATACAAGATTCAAAATATGCAGGAACGGTAGAAGTAAAGCGCAAATTGAATTGCATGTATTGATTACAAAATTTAATACACATCTACCACTGGAAAACCTAAATTTGAAAGGGTAGAAAGGAATTTTGATTGTGATTAACTTCACAATTGTATTTAGAGTTTATTTGCAGAGCATTTTATAGATTTAAAGAGAAGTGCGATTCAAACGTGAATTGCGATTTCAAGGCAGCTGGGTTGAGTTCAAATGGTAAATCTCGTATCAATGGTATAAAGTCAATAGTCGTGAATTTAGGTATGTATCTAAGATCTTGCTTGCGTTTAACGAAATTTGATTACGGTAGTTTTACAATGATTACAGTAAAATAATGGGAATAGTTTAAACTTTATTTAATCATTGTGATAAATTGTAGCATGGGGGGTAGATATGTATAATTCGAAAAGGGAAAAGATGAGACCATGGGGTTAAATGGTAAATGGTAAATGTATATGGTAAAAAACCCTATGGATATGGTTGTAAAATGAATGTATATATTTTCAGGATGCCGCCTAAGGGAAAGAAAATTGAGAAGACGGCAGGAAAATCCAAAAAGAAAGACACTAAGACCAAAGAGGAGTTTCCAATAAGAGATTATGGTTCAAAAATATATGCTACAACAGGAAGGATAATGGACATAGAAATTGGAGATTTTGATTGAGAAATATTGAATAAGATTAGAGAACCGCATGCGTCCGTAGCCATGAAAAACATATGGGATGTAGGATTGTATAAAGCAACAGGATTTGCATTGGCTATGGAGGCTAGAGACCTAGTTCTTGAATGTATCCACAAGTACAATTTGGATTACAGGAAGGTTAAACATAATGGGGTGATATTTGTGTATTTGTATGTTGAGGGTATAGCAGAGACTTTTGGGTTGAAGACCATTGGAAAGATGAAAGAGATAGATGTAGAAAGATACTCAGATGATTTTAGGAAGAATGAAGCAACCTATAAAAGTGCAATATTCTATGGTTGGTATCCCACATAAAATAAATCAAAAGCAGTTGCTAGGGTACCAAATAATTTGAATAGGTTAGATTTTAAGGAGGAAGTCTACATCATAATTACATTGTTAAGCAAAGTAATGGGTTTAACCGATGCTGCTACCTTCAAGCCACGGATGTTTTCTGTGATATAGTTTATTAGAGAAGAGACAGGGGATGTTCATTGGGCCTTAGCTATCAGTAATGCCATTTATAATCAAGTGTTGAGATTTAACAAACAAAATAAGTTCTTCATGTCATCTTACTTTGTTTATTCTTGTGCATCCAAGATGCAAATAAAAGGAATACCAAAGGTTGGAACTTTGGGAAGTGGGCTAGGGTAGACTTTAGTATATGATCATTACCCGGACCTATAGGAACATAATGTAGGGAAGAATTGGATAAGGGTAAATGATGTGTTTTCCATGTACCTAGTGAGGATATTGACAGGAGAAAAAGAATAAAGGTTTTCTTAAGCAGCCAGGAAACCAATCACATGGCATATCACTTGGTATATACAGTTCTCTACTTTCACTTACATTAGAACTGAGGGATTTAGAGGAAAACCTTTTCGACTACCAAGGTACCCATCAGATAGGGTAGCGTTGTTGGAATTCACAAGGAAAATACTTGATGTGTATAAGATGTACAAGGCCAAGTTTAATAGGGGCAACCTTAAATTTCCCTTTGTTATTGGAAACTATTCATGTTATAATGAGGATGTAGCCAAAACCTTCGAGGTAGAATTATTATATTATGGTCTTCTAGTTTTTTATCTAGAAAACCTTTTGATCCATTCAAGAGGATTCATAATTTTATAGATAAAAAGTTTAAACATCAACCCCACATTGAAGATTTCTAGGTTGGCTGTGGCAGTGAGGTTGAGGTCAAAAAGAGAGCTCTTCAGAGACTAACTTTGGATCAAATAAGAACCTTGGGAGTGATTGAAGTACCCCAAGATATCATGGATGATGATGGGAGTGCATTATATACCATCTATGATAGTCAAAAGGCTACTGGGGAAATTTTGAGTAAACCTGATTGGACTCAACCTGAGGAAATTTCATTGGATAATGCTTAAAACTAGTGCTAACATATTCTAATATATGGATAAAAGATAAGATAGAGGAATTGAGGGCTAAAGGAGTCATGGTTACTTATCAAGGGAAGAAAAGGAAAAGGAAAAGCTTAGAGAGTGAGGGTAAGTTTGATGACTTCTTGAGAAGGAAAAGACAGGTGGTAGAGGCCAAGATAGTTAAAATTAACATTGGAGCCACACTGTTGGACCCATATGCATTAGGTATCACAGTGGCTATACCTGCAGGAACGTTTGTATCAAAAAAGGGGGAAGCATCTACTTCAGTCACCATAGTAGGACAAGATCCGGTGAGGGCATCTGCAGTAGAAGAACAATCACCTACACACACAATGTTTGTACAAACACCAAATGTCCAAGTAGCACCAACAACTACACAAACACCCATAGCAGCACAAACACTGGAAGAAAAGTTGTGGTTTGTTATGGTAAAGTAGGAGATGACCAAAGAAATGATGGAAAAGACATCCATAGTCCAAACATCCACAAAAGACAATGTAGAAGTAGTGGATGTGGATCAAATTGAAGATGTTGAGGATGGTCAAGAGGAAAGTGAAAATGAGAAAGGTAGTGATGATAGCCTTGACATGAGCAGCAAAGAAGAAGACAGACAAGTACCAAAATCTCATCTCATGCTTGGGGCATTTGATGCAAGGAAATCACATCAGGTTGCCACCCCATCAATACAAAATATTAAAATAATTGATCCTTTTGAAAACTTAGTGCCTAAAGACGTTATGGAGGAAGTTAAGGAGGCAGCCAAAGAAATACTAAGAAATCAAGAAGAGGAGAAGGAAAGTGAAGGGCAAGATAATATGCCAGTGGATCAAGGAGAAGGTTTATCAGGTTAAGAGAATGTGCCTACAACTGATAGGGAAGAGCAACAAAATGTTGAAGGACATTAGCCTCTCCAAGAGTAGCAACCTCTTCAGGAACAAGCCCCTCCACAACAATAACAACAACAACAATAACAACAACAAGATAGAGACGAGGAAGAAAATAATGAAGAACAAGAACAAGAGGAAGTCATAACTGAGGAACCTTAGGAGGAGGTCATGAATGATAAAGCTATAAATACCAACATGGAGGTACCATCTTGGATAGGGGCAGAGGTGAGGCAAGAATTAGTCGTGCAGTTGATGTCCATTGATATAAATAGTTTACTCTCTAATGAGGCCAATAAAAGGGGTAGAAGAAAGGCAAGAGTAACGTATGCAATAAATAGAGATCCCTCAGGGACAAGGACTATACAAATGGCAGTTCCAAAAGCTGACAAAGAAAAGGGAGAAATTGGGATAGAAGAATATAATGTTATAAGTATGAATCTAGGGCATGTCAATAGAGAACAACACATTGAAGAATTACAAGAAATGACTAAATTCGCTGCCAGCAAAATGAGAAAAGACAAACAACAAATAAAGGAATTGAAGGGGCAAGTTACCCAATATCAACAATTCATTCAAGGGATATTTGATCCTTCACAGTATACCAGAGTTGTCTACTGATTTGACCATTCTTTCTAAGGAACACATAGGAGAGATAGAGAATAAAAATCATGAAGCTAACATGTGGGAGGAATATATCAAAATAATCATTCAGAAAGGAGAAGTAATAAAAATTGTAGTTGGCAATTGGAGCCTCGCATTGACATAAAAGAACAATTGTGCTAACATTATAAAAAGGTGTCAAGGAAGAATATTGCAGAACAGAGATGAGTTAAAGAAACTCAAGGCTATGGAAGGACATACACAGTCCTTGGTTAATGAGGGTATTATAACTCTACAAATTGTGTTTCAAATACCTAATTGGAAGATGGAGTTAAAATTTGAGAAAAGTATAATTAGGCCTTGCATGGTCAACGTGCAAGTATTAGAAAAGGGTACTCAAGATTTATTGAAGAAGCATGTGAAGATAGTAGACTGTTTGGTTAAGAATCAATGCACTCAAGCTCAAATATATGATGTGGATATAGAGGTGAAAGAGTTCAAGGATAGATTTCAATCATGTATTGAGGACCCTGTGAACAGATTGGATGAAGATGTAATGGAAAAGATAATGGAGCTAAGTGCAAAGATTAGAAAATATCATAAAAGAAGGGATGATAGAGAAAACAGAGCACAAATATTGAAGGCAAATGTGGAAATGCACTAGTATACTTGGGATGCCTCTCAAAGAACAAGTCATGCTGGCATATCAACTGTGGTGGAAAGATATACTGAGTATATGAGAAAGAGGAAAGGAGACCTACAAATAGAGTATACAGGAGATAGTGAATAATGTGCCTATTTCACCTATTATTTTATCATTCTCTTGCACATACAAGAAAGTCAAAGATAAAAGGTCAACTATTTTGAATACATTTTGATATGTTAAAAGATTCCAAAGGCATCTTTGCACCTGAGGAATATTCTTCTATGATATTTTGGAGAATGACAACTGGCATTATTAGACCGTTGTTGATTTTGTAACCATAACAGGGGGGAATCATAGTCTATATAGAGATCTTTGATAGACATATTTTAGTACACACGATATATATAGAAAAAGCTACTAGAGAGTTTGCAAGAGAAGTGATTTAGGAAAATACTTGGAGCATAGTGAGTTGAGCAAGCATTTTGCCTGTGTCTGTAGAAAGGACGATGTGGAATGTCCTGTTTCCTTTTTACATTTGTAAAAATGTTTGTAAGTTTGAAAGTTTTGTTGATATCAGAAGATTTAAAGTCATCGAACATTGTAAATTTGAAATGGATAGCATATATCAGTGAATACAAACATTGAGTTTCTGCATCTATTCTAGAGTGTTATTCAATTTATGTGTTTTGTTGATATATTTCCTTGAAGATTACAATTCTATATGTTAATTTGTGTAATGTTCTGGATTAACATATATGAGTTTTATTCATTTATGAAGTGTTCAGGGTAATCAAACTTGTCGACGTGAGTAACAGAGTGTAGTATATTGTTTAGATCATGTTTCTAGCCTTATCTTTTGACTTTTCTTTTACCAATAGTTTAAATAAATAGCTAAAACACAGTTAGATCTCCAAAGGAAATTGTTAAAGATTCTGGTAAATACATGGAAATGCTAAAGATCTTTAAGGATTTTCATAAGTTTGAAATATGAAGTCTGTCACTATGAAATTTATGCAAAGTTTGAATTGAAAGTTACAAATATTTGCAAAGAATTGATATCTTTAGAAGTATTTGAGGTTATTTGCAAAGAACGAGTGACAATTGCCAGTAATGAATATTTAAATCACGTAAGGTCCCTTGAACAAATAACTTCACATTGAACATTGAGTAAGTCCAATACAACCATGATCTTGTTACTGTAGACTTGGAATTGAGAATTATCGCTTGATAAGCCTCAATATTCTTCAAGATAGATTAAGTTCTTTGTGAATTTATCTCATGTTGTGCATGTATAATTGCATCATCAACACTTAGAAATGGAACCAAATGTTGACAAAAGATCCTCGTTTAGTTGACCATATAATCAAACATTGAATACTTATGCACCAACTTTCCAACCACAACAACCTTGAAGGGCAGTCTCATTTGACATGTGCTTACATTTAGAAACCCCAGTACTTATTCATATTATGGAGGAATACATATAACCATATTCTTTATTAATTCATTCATATAACTATATTATATCATTAAAGTACATTCTCGTTCATTATATCTCTCTCATTATCTATTTTCTCACATATATTTGTCCATGTTCCTCAGTCATGTGGTTCTATACTTATTATCTTTCTCTTATGTTTTTATTCTTCTTTTTATGCCTCGTGCTTGATATTACTCTTTTTAGTAGTCCATTATGCCTCCTGAGTTCATATTACTCTTTTGGCCCATGCTTTTATGTCACATAGTTCTCCTCCTTATGTATCTTCAAATTTCTCTTGATGATATCTCTTCACGATAACTATTCTCACTCTTCTTCTAACATTTGTCCTCCATTTATTATTAGTTTATTAATTCATATGAATAATTTCTTCATTTAATAGGTGATTAAGGATATTTAATCACTTTATGATGCATCCCTAATGCAATAATGTACTACAACATGTTGTGCGCTATCATATAGTCTCATGTGTGTCATTGTCTAAATTGTTAACTCTTATTTATTGTACTACTAAGACCTTTGTGGTACCAAAACATCTCTATCTTCATGAATATACTTGCCAACAATCCCCCTGGACAAAGGAGATTTATGTGGTACATTATCACTACCATAGATTACCTACCATAGTGGGTAGAAGTTCTCCTATTAGGGATTTCACTATAAATACTACTACGTAATCTATCTTTGAAAACATGATCACTAGGTTTGTATGTTCATTGATTCTAACAAGTGATTAAGGTACTCATTTCATTCGATAGATAGTGCAAGTGTTATTGCATGAGCTCATGGTGCAACACCATAAGAACTCAACACATTATCCTTAGGTAAATGGCATGGTGGAATCATTCAAAAAATATAAAAAATAATACTATTGAAGGTTTACAATGTAGGATGGAAAGATTGGGATGAATATGCTCCCTAAGTACTATGGGCATAAAGGACTACTTTCAACAAATTGAAATGGTACAACCCATTCTAATTAGTGTACTAGAAAGAGACTATGGTACTAATGGAGTTCCTTGTGTTAGGGATTACATGCAAAAGATATCAATTAAATGCAAATAAATATTAAACAAAGGAATGAAAATACATAGAAATAATAACAACGAGAGACAAGTTTTAACGTGGTTCACCCAAACTTGAGCTACATCCACCAACAGATAGTCCAATATTATTATTCAATAAATCAAACTAATTACAACCAGCAATCCTTGCAACTCAATACTACTGCAAAATGCTACAATACATCTACAGAAACCCTAACCCTTAGCAGATTTTATCAAGCCTTATGTCGATTAGAAAAATAGGGTTTTTTAATGTTTGCCAATAGATAAATAACTCCTGATGCCTTAATAAAATAATAAAAAATTATTGGAGGTTTCAGGGGCACTGCCCCTCGACCCCGCCTTGTATCGCGGCAGGGAGCGCACTAGGGGCGCTACCCCTTGACCCCGTTAAATAATTTGGGGGGAAACTATGCTGATAAAAGGGGTAAATTTAACCTCTGAGTTTGATTAAGCTCCATATAACAACAATATCCCACTTGGAGACTGATCAGACTCCACACCATATCATCTCCCACTTGGAGACTGATCATAACATTGCTAACCCTATATCTCCCATTGGAAATAAGCACCCTGAACTCTGTTGTTTTGCTTTTATTTTTTTCAGTCTTGAAGACCAACTGAAGCTAAAGAGGAGCTCAACTTCTCCCTTGTTACTGCCTTCATCAACATATCTGCTAGATTTTTATCTGTATGTATCTTTTCCAGCCTTAACTATCCATCATCTAACACCGACCAGATGAAGTGATACTTGAGCTGTATGTGTTTGGTCTTTGAATGGAAGGCAAAATTCTTTGCAAGATGTATGGTACTCTGGCTGTCCATAAACAAATAACTGTTAGCCTGTTGTTTGCCCAATTCTTCATGAAAGATTGTAGCCATATCATCTCCTTGCTTGCCTCTGTTGCAGCTACATACTCTACCTCCGTGGTGGATAAAGAAACCACCTTTTGCAACCTGGAGATCCAACTCACCATTGTCACACCTACAGTAAAGACATAACCTATAGTACTCCGCCTGGTATCAATATCCCCTGCCAAATCTAAGTCCACATAGCTTGCTAAATCAATATTAGAACCCCCAAAAGATAAGTGTTTATTGGATGTACCTCTTAAATATCTAAGAATTCATTTTACCGCATTGCAATGCTCCAATCTGGGATGACTCATATACTTGCTTACGACTCCTATAACATGTGCAATATTTGGTCTTGTGCATACCATGGCATACATTAAAATTCCTATAGCTGAAGCATATGGTACCTTAGACATTTTGTCTTCCTCCTCTTGTGTCTTTGGACATATCTCTTTAGTCAATTTCAGATGACTAGGCAAAGATGTGCTGACAGCTTTTGCATTCTCCATATGGAATCTCTGCAACACCTTTTCAACATAATCAACCTGAGATAGAATGAATTTTCTCTTCTTCCTATCTCTATAAATTTTCATACCAAGGATTTGTTTTGTTGCCCCCAAATCCTCCATAGCAAATGATTGTGCTAACTGTTGTTTTAAATCTCTTATGTAATCCATGTTAGACCCTGCTACAAGCATGTCATCAACATATAAACATAAAATAATGTAGCTGCCATTATCCAACCTCTTAAAATAAACACAATAGTCAGAATTACACTAGTTGTAGGCTTGCTTAGCCATAAAACTATCAAATTTTAAATACCATTTCTGAGGTGCTTGTTTCAAGCCATATAAACTCTTCTTCAATCTATACATCAATTTCTCCTTATCTTTGACCTCAAATCTCTGTGTTTGTTCGATATAGATCTCCTCCTCCAAATCACCATGGAGAAAGATAGTTTTCACATCTAGTTGTTCCAAATTCAAATCTTCAGCAGCCACAATACTTAAAATAGTACGAATAGAAGTCATCTTAACAACTGGAGAAAAAATCTCATCAAAATCAATACCTTTTTTCTGTGCAAATCCTTTTACAACTAACCTGGCTTTAAATCTTTTCTTACCTCCATCTTCCGCTTTCAGCCTATAAACCCATTTGTTTGGTAAAGCCTTTTTACCTACAGGCAACTTACATAATTCCCAAGTCTGATTTTTCAGCAAGGAGTCCATTTCTTCTTTGATTGCAAGCTCCTAGTGAACCTTTGTATCCACCTGCATAGCTTCATCATACCCTTCTAGTTCACCAACATCTGTTAACAAAATAGAATATAAAGAGGGAGAAAACCTTTTAGGAGGTCTACTTAGCCTTGTTGACTGTCTAACATTCACTAGAGTTTGTGGTATTTGTTATTGTTGTTGCGGAGCATGAGGAACCACTGGAACATCATTATCTAGAGTATCATCCAGCACCACATAATCCTTTTCTTTCTTCTCATGCTACTGCAACTAATCTTTGTATAACACCTCATTGAATACAACATCCCTTCTCACAATTTTTTAATTTTCAAAATCCCAAAGCCTATAACCAAATTCATCAATGCTATATCTAATGAAGGTACATTTTTTTGATTTTGCATCCAGCTTGGTTCTATTTTCAGAATCTACATGTGCAAATGCTTCACATCCGAAGGTTTTGAGAAAAGAATAACTCACCTTCTTACCTGTCCATGCTTCCTCTGGAATACCACAGCCCAAAGGAACTAAAGGACCTCTATTAATTAAATATACAATGGTATTGACAGCCTCTACCCACATGTTTAAAGGCAAACCAATATGCAATCTCACGGTCCTTGCATGCTCCATTATTGTCCTATTCATGCGTTCAGCCACTCCATTTTCCTGTAGAGTCCCTAGAACCATTTTCTACCTACGAATTCCATTAAAAGAACAATAATCCTCAAATTCTTTGCTGCAATACTTGCCACCATTATCAGATCTGAGACATATTAATCTTTTACTCATCTCATTCTCAACCAAGCTTTTCCATTTCTTAAATGTTTCAAATACATCAGATTTCTACCTAAGGAAATAAATCAAAACCTTCCTAGTTGCATCATCTATGAATGTAACATAATACCAAGAGCCACCGAGAGAAGATACCTGAGCTGGTCCCCATACATCTGTATGCACAAGCTCCAACTTTTCATCTTTCTTTTGCTTCCCATCCTTGAGAAAACTGACTCTCTTTTGTTTGCCATACACACAACTTTCACATAAATCCATATTAATACATTTCAAATCTGGTAAAACTTTCTTAGAATGAAGTACCTTCATACCTTTTTCACTCATATGCCCAAGTCTGTTATGCTACAGTGTTGTCTCAGAACTTGCAATAATTATTTCAGTCTTTTCTTGTGAACCTGCAGCAACTGTTCCTGAACCTATTTGTTTTTTCTCTGCAATAGCTAAAGTAGAAGGAACAATATGACCTGTACAAAGATATAAGGTCCCTACTTTCACACATTTTTCTACTATTAAGGCACCTCTTGAAACCTTCCAATTTTTATCAGTAAATGTAACTATGCAACCTTCATCAACTAGCTGCCCTGCTAAAATTAAATTCCTACTTAGCCTTAGAACATGCCTTAACTCTTGTGGTAGCCAATGATTCCCATTCTGCAACTTAATCTTGATTCTTCCCTTTCCAACAATCTGACAGGTTCATTATCTCCCAAATAAACTAGCCCAAAATCCCCTTGGACATCAATAAAATAACGTCTATGGGGCGTAGCATGAAATGAGGCCCCTAAATCTAAAACCCATGAATCATCAGCTTTAGTTAGGGAAAGAATCAAAGCATAATCTTTAGATTTATTACTTACCACATTTGCCTCCTTATTGCCTTCTTGTTTATCTCCTTCTTTATTCTTCTGAGACCAACAATCTTTCTTAAGATGGCCTAGTTTCCCATAGTACAAACAATCCTTCTATCCTCTAGATTGGGATCTATTGTCCTATTATTTTCCTCATGACTTCCCATGACCTCCAAAACCTTTTCCTCTCTCCTTTGATCTGCCCCTACTTTTTTCATTCAAAACACTACCTGATGTGGACCCTCCTGAGCTTTTCCATCGCATTTCCTCGCTAAGGATAACACCAACAACATCATCAAATTTCAAAGTATTTGAACTAGAGACAGTTACTTACAGCCATTACCAAGCTATTCTAGCTTTTTGGAAATAACATAATGTCAAGAGAGCCCTCACCTCTTCATCAAAACTTACTTTTACAGAAGTTAACTGACTGACAATCATATTAAACTCATTTAAATGATCTATCATAGGTCCACCTTCGATCATTTTCAGATTAAACAAATGCTTCATGAGAAATACCTTATTTGAAGCTGAGGGTTTTTCATACAATTTAGCCAAAGCTTTCATCAAACCATCTGTTGTCTTCGCTTCCATTATATTGAATGCCACTGACGGTGCCAGACAAAACCTAATGGTTCCTAGTGCCTTTTTGTCTAGAAGATTCTAATCCTCATCAGTCATTGTTGCCAATTTCTTGGCTATTCCTTCCAATGGCCTCCACAAATCCTTCTGATAGAGATAATCATCCATTTGCATCTTCCATAACTGATAGTTTTGCCCATTGAATTTATCTACCTTCAATTTACCCTCATCCGCCATTACTCCCACTCAACCATGAGACTCCCACTCAACTATGAGACCTTCCTGCAGACAATAATCGAACATAACCTGCTCTAATACCACTTGTTAGGGATTGCATGTAGAAGATATCAATTAAATGCAAATAAAGATTAAATAAAGGAATGAAAATACATAGAAATAATAACAACGAGAGACAAGTTTTAACGTGGTTCACCCAAACTCAGGCTACATCCACCAATAGAGAGTCCAATATTATTATCCAGTAAATCAAACTGATTACAATCAACAATCCTTGCAACTCAATACCACTGCAAAATGCTACAATACATCTACAAAAACCCTAACCCTTAGCCAATTTTATCAAGCCTTATGTTGGTTACAAAAATAGGGGTTTTTTATGTCAGCCAATAGAAAAATAACTCCCGACACCTTAATAAAATAATAAAAAATCATTTGAGGTTTTGGGGGTGCTGCCCCTTGACCCTGCCCTATATCACGACAGGGAGCGCACTAGGGGCGTTTCCCCTAGACCTTGCAAGGGGCGCTATCCCTTGACCCCGTCTTGGGGGTGCTGCTCCCAAAACCCTTCAAGGGGTGCTACCCCTTGACCCCGTTAAATAATTTGGGGGGAAATCACATTGATAAAAGGGGTAAATTTAACCTCCGAGTCTAATTAGGCTCCATATAACAACACCTTTTGCCAAGTGTGCATATCACACAAGTTATGTGCATAAGTCTAGGAGAATCACTACATGAGAGAATTTTGATTTAAAGCATCTGGAATAAAAGTACATATTAGGTATGGTGCTAAAACATAGAGAAATATAGATAGAATATTTGACATGATGGGAACATAAAAAGGAGTTCAAGGTGGGCAAGATGGTGTTGACGTACAATTCTAGGTGTTAGTGCCCATATTTTTCAACCCTAAATTTACAAAAAATCTAAGTTTGGATCCACATTGTGCTCAATGTACCCCTGGTGTCTTCTTGTTTCCCCCTTTTCATTCTAGTGTCTTGCCCAAGTTGATTTAAATGTCAAAATTGTTTAAGTGTTGAACTCTTCAAGAGGTTTGCAGGTTCACAAACCTATCGAAAACTTGAAAGACTTTGTGTTTCAATATTTTGGGAAGTTCATGATCTGGAGAACCTGCCGAATGGTTCATAAGTTTTAGTTCATCTGAAGGCCTGAATGAAAAATAGGAAAGTTGGAAGCTTTAGTTTTTTAATTTTTTAGGTCATTCAGGAACTTGTGAACTGGTTGAAAAGGTTCATTGGTTCATGATTTCCCAAAAATGATGAAAGAGAACAAGGAAGAGAAGAGAATGAGAAAGAAAGTGGCTTTCAATAATTTGCAAGTTCATGAACTCGCCCAAAATCCTAAGTAAAAGAAGAAACAAGTATTTGGCGAGTTCACAAACTTGTCGAATCACTGAAAAGGAAGAAGGAAAAAGGAGACAGAGAAAGAAAATACAAATGTTTTGCAAGTTTGTGAGTTTGTGAACTCACCAAAATGCCAAAAGAAAAAAAAAAGAAAGGGAAAGAAAGGATGAAATTCTTTTGGCAAGTTTCTAGGTTCGTGAACTTGCTGAAAGACTGAAAGATTTTGCTAATTCTTGAAAGTCCCAAAAGCCTGAAAGATGAGTATAGAAAATGAAGGAGAGAAAGAGAAAATAAAGGATAAGATATTTCAATATTCACAAACTTGCTGAAATGCTGAAAAATCTTTAAAAAGAAGTTTAAAAAAGTCAGCATGGTAAAGAAAAATATTTTAAAATTAAAAAAGGATGCCAAAGTAAAAATAGCCCTCATAATGTAGTGTAGACATGCATTCAAATGCTCCAACCACCTCAACAACTTCCAAGAATGACATGAATGTCCAGTAGGTCATTCTTAGCTACCTGTTGTACTTGTGTGTGATCTAGGCTATTCATTTTGGGTGGGAAGATTATAGATGTAGATTGTTGGGACCTGAAAAAACCAAGTTCCCAAACACATTTTATTTGCCTAAATCCATCAAAAATCCTAGTTTGTGCCTTTGTTGTTTGAACCCATCATTTATACCCAATCTGAGATTATTTCCATGGGTTCCCTTCATAAAAATTCTAAGTATAAAATCCTCTAGTCCCTTGTGTTTTTCCTTGTTGTTTGTCTGATTAAAAGTCCTTCAAAAAATTGCCTAAGTATTGCCTTTTCGGCAAGTTTGCAAGTTCGTGAACCTGCCGATTTGCCGACTATGTTTCACAGGTTCATGGTTTTTCCTATTTGTTTACTAAGGTTCACAGGTTCATGGTATTGTCGATTTGCCAACAAGGCGAAGAGGAAAGGAAGAAATTTTAGGTCTTTGTCAATGAATTAGCTGGTTTGCGAACCGCTGATTTCACCGACAATGGTTTACTAGTTCATGGTTTCGTTGATCAACTGATAAAGAAGAAGATGAAGAGAAATGAGGCCTTTGTTGGCAAAGTTGGGAGTTCACCAACCGCAAAGTTTGTTGAAGTCCCATTTCACCAATAAAGGAAGTGGATTAAGATTTTTTATGGTGGAGAAAGAAAAAGGAAGAGAAGCCAAGAGCTTGTTAGTGAAGTTGGAGGTTCGTGAACCTTCAAGTTTGTCGATAGGGGTTTTCCTTGAAAAATGAAGGATGACGATGAAGAATGAAGAAAGAGAAAAGGCGGCAGCTTCATCGAAAAAAAGACGAGTTCACAAATCACAAGGTTCACCGATGATAAAGTTCGTCGATGGGGCAAAATGCCGACAAAGGGAGAAAAGAATGAAGTGGCAAAAGAGGAAGAAAGAAAAGATGAAGTGGATGGTTCACCGACTTCATAGTTTGCTGATAAGGCAAAAAGGGGTAACAAGGAGAGATAAAGTGCTAAGGAAGGATAGATAGAGAAAGAAAAGAAGATAGCTTTGAGGTTTGCGATAAGGGAAATTCCCTGATAAAAGGAAAAATGAATATTAAAAGGAAAAATAAAACAAAAATCAAATGTTGCGTAAAGCATAATGTAAATGTAATAGTTTAAAATATTTTAGAATGTTGTAAAGGCTTTACATAAGCATTTTGGCAGGCTTACATTTCAAAATGCCCATCTACTCCCGGCTGCCATGAATGCAAACTTGAAGAGGATGTATAAATGGGTGGTGAGTTTGGTGGAATTGGTTACAAGAATTTATGGAGGTGGGTGATATTTAATGTTGGTACAAGTGGGTAGGTAATTGGCGCCCATCTGTTACATTGACTTTCACTTATATATGCAAGTTTCAAAGATGTTCTGGTGTTTGATTCTTTTTTGGTGGCTGGAGGCTGTGCAGATCCATAATACTTCTAGGGTTCCAAATCACACCATGTCCAGTTGCAGAGGAGTAATGGGGTGGTGAAACAGATGAAAAATAGTGTGCAGTAGGGATTGTGTAGAGAATGTCTCCATGATTGTTTGTATGTATTTAGGGTTTTCCTCTTATCACATTTGCTGATAAGTTTGTATTGGGCATTTGAATATGTGACAACATTTTAAATATATTACAAGCATTTTAATTGTCATATGTTCTTTACATTTGAATACATGCAGTTAGTTTTGGATTACTAAGTCTATTTGAAGCACGAAACCTGGAATCTGATATAGCATGTGCTTAGATCAAATTTTCTTTATTTCCTTTCCATTGTTATCTTCTCTGTCACCTTTGACTCTGTAGCCCAGTTGGATTGACACCAGTCTTGGCTCCATTAGACCAATCTCATATCATTTAAAACAAACAAATATCTACCAGTGGTTTAGGGGAAGAACCATCTTTCCTGTGCATGCATAGTTGCATAGTTTGTATCAGTTATATAGGGGTCTTGTCACAACCAGTTGTCCTTGGTTCAATGACAGGCTTTGGGGTCAAGATAATGAGTTGGGTTTGGTTGTCCATTTATTTTTAGTTGTTCATTTGGTTTTGAAATCAATACTTATTAAGGTATACCCCTTGGAATATCCCTCCAGAGTTTATCTGAGTTTGAAGTGTAGGGGATGAAACCCACTCCCGTAGAGTTGACCTTCAACCCTCCATGTTCTGTTCATGGACTGATTATGCTTACATGACGACAACCCTAACTGTGTGAGTGTGAGTCAATCCTAGGAAGTGGAGTTGTGGTTTTGGGACCCAACATAGATGATCATTCAATGTAGATTAGGGTACAACATCTAAGGGATATAAAAACAAGTGTTGTATTCATGTTAAGGGGTTGGTCATTAAACCAATTAATGATTATATGTGCTTCAATAGGTTCTAGGGTAACAAATGATGTAATGTCGATCTTTGTAAAGGATGTTGCAAGCTTTTAAATTAGTGGAAATTGTATTCTAGTGGGTTTCGCTTGTATCTATATGGTATGTGTTAGTGGAAATATTGTCAACAGTATTAAACTACTAATAATCCAATAATCTCAATGAAATATGATGCAAATCAAATAAACAAAGACATTTTACCTTGCAAACTAATTTACCTCAAACCTTCCATTGTTCACCTATCTTGTATTGATCTTGTTGATGAATAGAGTTCTCAGAAGTGTGCTTCCTTGCTGTTTGAAGATGACAATACTTGAATGGTTGTATGTTGGATAAATGCAATGAAGATTACATACAATGCAACTATTGTGAGGATGATGGATGAATGATTTGAAGCCATGGTTGTATTGATATGAAGATAATGGATATAAAATGCAATGAGCAATATGGATGCTTTGCCAAAGGTACACTGGGATTTCTGTAGAGTAACTTTGCTATAGCTTGTGTATTGTAGAATGAGGGAATTGTTAGGGTTAGCTGACAGAAGATATCAATTAAATGCAAATAAATATTAAATAGAGGAATGAAAAATACACAAAAATAATAACAAAGAGACAAGTTTTAACATGGTTCACTCAAACCTGGGCTACATCCACCAATAGAGAGTCCAATATTATTATCCAGTTAATCAAATTGATTACAACCAGCAATCCTTGCAACTCAATACTGTTGCTAATGCTACAATACATCAATAGAAATCCTAACCCTAGCCGCTTTTATCAAGCCTTATGTTGGTTACAAAAATAAGATTTTTTTCTAATAAAAAATCGTTGGAGATTTCGGGGGCACTGCCCCCGAGCCCCTAGAGCCTGCAAGGGGCGTTGCCCTTTGACCCCTTTAAATAATTTGGGGGGAAACCGCGCAAATAAAAGTGGGGTAAATTTAACCTCTAGGTCTGATTAGGCTCCATATAACAACAGGAATGAGATTCCTTTTATAGGCCAAGGAGGGGGCAAATCCATGTGTCAAGATCTCAACGGTGGAGAAGAAGTCGTGAGAGGTGTATGGTGAGGATTGAGTTGGTTGAGATGAGGGAGAGAAAGAGGGAAGATGCTCCTCTCACCTTGACATGGTGGGTGACATGAGTCCACATGTCACAAGGCTCACAACGACCAAAGAGAGAAGGTCAAACAAGGAGATCACGTTTGTAGGGAGGTTGGAAAGATTCTAGGGACTATGGAACAAGTGTCACAAAGTGTCCCTTTGACCATGATGACATGTAGAGACCATGCCCTTTAGAATACGGATGGTTGGAGGAAGAATAAGCCATGTGGGTGAGGGAAAATGGATTAATTAAATATTTAATATATTTAATTACATGTGCAACAAGGTTAGATGGATTAGATGATGTGGAATAGAGGACTTTTGACTTTGGAATAGGATGATTTTGGGATTAAATAATTTGATTATTATTTAATTAAGGGATGGCATTAGAAGAATAGGTTTAATTGATTTAATTAAATAAATTGATATTTATTTAATATTTGGACTATGAATCAAATAAATAAATTGATGAATTTATTAAATGATAGAAGAAAGGGAATTAAATAAATAATAAATATTTATTTAATTTATCTTTGCCATTTTTAGGTGTATACATTTTGCCCCTCTTTGATGCAATGTGTTTTATCACGTTGCTTCAAAGAATAAAAATTTTCTACAATTGATACATGCCCCAGTTTGCCCCTGGTACAGGTTTACTATGATAGGATGCCCCCTTGGGAGATTGGAGGGGAAGAAATTGACGACAGGATGACGTACAATCTCACGATGTGATAGGTTGAATGATAGGTTGACTCTATAGATGGGTGAAGAAATTGGTTGATGCGGAAGAAAAACTAGGTGAAAATCATGCCCCAGCATCGACAAGGTCAAGCATCTCCCATTAGGGTTCCATGCGCTATATATAGGAGTGTGGGGTCACATTCCTAGTCATTTGCACCCTAGTCTTTGAGAGAGAGATTTTAGGAGATAAGAACCTTTTGAGCACAGAGCAGTCAACAAAGATGTAGCAATTTCCCATTGAGCTTCATCAATTCGAGCGGATCTGATGGTTCAACCATCTAGCAGACTATGGGTTGCCGGTAAGTACCCCTTTGTTTCTAGGCTAGGTGCATTTATGATAGCATTAAATATAGTTCAAAAATTTAGGTTTTATATGCGTTGAAAGGCAGAATGGCGCAAATGACGCGCGTTACCACGCAAATGATGCAATTCCATGCAAATGACACAGGAATTGGCACAAATGCTATTTTTTCGCAACTGAAGTATATGTCTGCACAAACAAGCTCCTGTTGCGCATGCAAACAGGGATGCTACGCTTTCAAGGTTTATGGCACATGTGAATTATTACTGCACAATTGAAATTCTGCAGCACTTTTAAAGCACAGTCGTACACATGCAATGTAAAGTTGTGCATTCAAGATAATTCGGTGCATGCAAGCTAAAGTTGCGCTTATGGGATAAAAGTGCGCATCTGATAGGCAGAACTGCGCATATGAGTTTAGCTGATCAAATCACTTAGAAATTTGATGAAGTTGATTATGCGATGGATGCTGTCAACTTATAGGTCATCTCTAAGATTGATAGAATCTCCAGAGAGATGATAGGATTGCTTTCCTATTGAAATAACTAAGTGTTTGATGTTGGATAAATAGACTTGCAGTTTAGTCAATTTTGATTGGTTAACATGTACTTGTTTGATTGCAGGAGGAGTTAGATGATGTCCTCATGTCGAGGGAGCAGTTTCCAATGATGTATATGTTAAGGCCATATCTGACTGAGACTAACCTACTTGTTATTGGATCAGCTGGATTGTCATTTGTGCTCTTCATGTTTGAGATTAGGGATAATCTTGGCATGTTGACTGCTCTAGTGGAGATATTCCACAGTGAGGATGGGACCTTTTATCTTCCCACTGGGGAGATCACAGTGACCCTAGAGGATGTTCATAGGATTCTGCACTTACCTATTGATAGAGAGCTTGTTGAGTATGAGTCATAGATTGGGGCAGGATTGGACCAGTGCCAATGAATTTTTGATGACGATGAGATCAAGGGCATTGAGATCTGTTGGGCTAACATGGTGGCTTACTATGAGCCTATTCCTTCAGTTGTGGCTGGATTGATCGGAGGTATTGTGTGCCCTGACAGACGGTCACGTGGTTTTGCAGTTGGATGGGAGCAGGTGCTAGAGCGGATCACTACAGATGGTACCAGATATGCTTGGGGAGTATGCATCCTTGCTTACTTATACCATGATTTACACCAATTTGTCTATGATGGCTCTTCCAGTTTGGCCTACGAAGTATCACTTTTGCAGATATGGGCATGGACACACATAGCCATTACACATCCCATTAGCATTAGCACTCAGGGTAGGGGTCATCCCTACTCCTACATGTTTCAAGACATCCTTTCCCAGCGCAAGCTGGGAAAGTTGGAGTATTAGAGACATGCTTTTGACAATGTGACTCTATTGTTTGGCGACCATACCTAGACTGCGAGGTATGGGATGATGATGCTTATGAGCTTCCATTCTATTTTCAGACTAGATGGCTTATAGGGAGGACAACCTATATACTGGAGAGACAGATTGTATCACGTGTGTTCAGGTAGTTTGGCAGAATCTAGGGGATGCCCTAGGGTAATGCCATATTTTCCCATACGCATAAGGAGAGGACACAATGGGGACCTAGGCCATCCTATGAGATAGCTCGTGATGAGTTTCTACTAATTCCATATCAACCTTGGGTGATGCATAGGGCAGTGGCAGATGCGGGCATGACCCAGGATTTCTTTGATTGGTTTGCTGCACATCCATTTCCACGCTACTCTAGACCAGGAGAGTGAGCCCTGATTCTAGACGATCGGGAGGATGATGACAAGGGGCCATGGAGGCGACCTAAGAGGAGACGAGGATGGGGGGGCAGAGGTGGCCGAGGTGGGGATGATGGTGGTGGCGGAGGAGGAGGGCATGATGGTGGTGGTGGTGGCGGTCATGATAGTGGTCATGATGGCAGTGATGGGGATGATGGCAAAGATGGAGATGGGAGGAGGGTTTGCCAGTGGATTGATCCTACCTAGCATGCTCAGTTAGCTGTATAGGCACAAGTGTAGCCTCCAGTCTAGCCACAGTGGCACGGGCCAGTTGATGGGGTTATAGCAAGGTTACGAGCCTAGTTGGCTCAGGCTCAGTCTATGCTACAGCAGCAACATGGATAGATTGGGTAGATGTAGGCCTAGATTACACAGCTGTAGGGTGACCTCCAGACTACACAGTTAGAGAGAGACACATCCATCTAGAGGTATGGTAGGGCAGAGGCACTCTTGGAGCAGGTGCAGGAGACTGCGACATAGGGTGCAACTGGCCAGATGGTTGCAGAGATGGTTAGGGTAGGTCAGGAGATCTTCTACTGGCAGTCTCTATATGAGTAGGCAGTGCCACCAGAGCTTAGGGCAGGCAGCTATAGACCCAGTTATCGTAGCAAGTCACAGAGGGTACTAGGAGAGAATGGTGGGTTGATGGGACCTATGGGGCCACCCCGCGGGCCACCAAGAGGAGATGGAGGTGCACCCAGGACAGGGATAGCAGGTGGAGGAGGAGGAGCAGAAGGCATCATACCACCATAGCCAACACCATCAGGAGGGAGTCACTCCTAGTTGTCTCTTGATATGTATTAATTTCTAGTACTTTTATTTGGACATGTATACACCACTTTGGTTTAGACATTTCAGGATGTATTATTATTTTGACATCATTGTATACTTGCACATTCTTATTCTTTTTGATGATGATGATGATGATGATATGAGACCATGATTCGACAGACTATGCTATAATTTATTGTGATGGACACTACTTATGTTATGATGTTATGATGCGCTTATGCTTATAGATGACTTACATGATTTATGATTTGGATGCTCATGCTTATGTTATGTGATAGACTTGATGCTCTATATGATGACATGTATGATGCAACACTATGATGATTATGTTGATGCTTCTATAGATTTTTTATTTACTAGACATGATGCCTCTACATGCTTATGATGTTTGACCTAATGCTATATTCGATGATGCATCTATATGTGTTGATTTGTGTAGTGCAAAATGTAATGATATGACCCATTTATGCATGCATTAAGATGGTTTAATTGATGATCACATTATCTATGGTTTTGTATTTTTTGTTTTCTCTCATGATATGCATGTGAAACTAAAATGGATTAATGATGTGAGTATATGACTCTTGATATGGATAATTTATGATTTACTTGTGTTTATGCATCCTAATGAACAAAATGATATGCCTCTATGATGATGGACCTAATCATGACACACAATGATTTATTTCTATTAAATGCCAAGTATACTCAATCTTAATAACAATACACTTTTTAGAAGCAAACGAATTGGATATATGATAATGAAAGATAAGAAATGTGACAATGAATGATTTGGTAATGAACAATAAGAAACTGGATAATGATGGATAATAAATTGGATAATGAAGGATCACAAAGACACATGGATTTTGGTAAAACGATAACATGCTAATAATGCAATGAAATGCAACAGGTTAAGTATGGATATGAATTCTTGTCATCTTCGATTGTGCAAGTTTTTAAAGTACTTTGTTTCATCATTGAGCTTTTAAAATGTTGTAAGAAAATACAAGCATCTAGGTATAATTAAACCACGATGACTTGAGTATTTCTTACATGGATTTTGATTTAGCAAGTTAGTACAAGCATCTAAGTATAATTGAACCAAGATGACTTGAGTACTGCTTGCGTATCAATAGACAAGGATTAAACCTGTTTCATGTTTAGACCTTTGATGTCCTCAATGATCATTTTGTTGATCATGTCGTTAGACAAGGCTTTCACATTACTAAAGATAAATCCACCAACAACAGACAAATAAAATGATTATGCCCCTATCATAGCTTCTCTAGTTTAATACATCCTTGAGTAGCATAGAAAGACATAATAACAAAAATCATAATATAAGACTTTTAAAACAACCATTGAAAAAATTTCTTGCCCAAAACATGTTTTCTTGCAATAACTTGATAGAATTAGCTTGATGTCTTAGGTCAAAAGGGATTTGCCAAGTGTAGTTTTGCTATCTTTCATGTCAAGATGATGTTGAAAACTTGCTTGTCATGTTGCTTGTTGTCTAGTGATAAAACCGTGATCCGATTGTTTACCCTCTAAATTTATAGCATTCAAGAATCCTACTCCCTGACTAGGTCGAGGATTTGTCCCAAGTCAAGTAGAGGATTGATTTATTATGGAAGAACTGACGATGAACAATGTGATGGGCCCTAAGGGACTAACCTAGTGCCTCGGGGGCTCATTGTTAAATGGCCTTGCCTACGTGATGATGCAGAGGCAACGTAGTTCAGGGTGGACCTATGTGGACCTAAAGACCTAGGGGTAGGAAGCCTTAGGAGCTCATTGATGATGGCCTTGCCTATGTGACGACGCAGAGGCAACGTAGTTCAACCTTGAAGGCTAACGCTAGTGACGGATGTATGAAGCATAGGTTCATGGTAGGATTTGAGATATGGATGAATGGAGGAGAAACCTCAAGGGTGCATCAAAGATAGCCTTGCCTATGTGATGATGCAGAGTCAATGTAGTTCAGAAAATGATTGATATTGACAATGGACTTGTGATAGGATGAATGATAGGATAATGCGATGGGATGACCCTACTGGATACGGTGATAGGGGTGACAAGATACCAGGCTATGGTAAGTCATTGCTAGGTAGATGTGATATGGATGTAGTTACTGGATGAATATGATAGGAAAGATGGATGTAGGTTGGGTTGTACTAACAGATGGAGGTAGCGGTTAGTCACAAATAGTGCCTATTTCCAAGTTTTCACCACTTGCTTCTATTTGTACCATTTTTATTTTTTTTGTCCCTTGCATTGGGGTTATTAGGTGTAAAACCTTTGAAGGTGCATATTGTTGATGGGGTCATCAAAGAATTCACCTTCTGATGTTGAGAGTTGATAAGTGCCTGATCCATAGGCAGCGGTTATGACATAGGGACCCAACCAATTAGGTTCAAACTTCCCCTTCTTCTCTCTATCCTGTTGATTGCGTGGATTTTCTCTTAGGACCAAATCACCTACCTGAAAGACCCTTGGTTTAACCTTGTGATTATAGCTCCTTGACATTCTCTGTTGGTATATCTTAAGATGGTTAAAGGCATGTTGTCTCCATTCTTCTAGCAGTTCTCGTTCTTGAAGCCTTGATACTCTATATTCCTCATCATTTATGAGTCCCTTTAACGACACCCTAAGGGAAGGAATTTCAACTTCGATAGGCAATATGGCTTTAGAGCCATAAACAAGGGAGTATGGTTTCGCACCTGTGGGTGTGCCTATACTAGTTCTGTAGGCCCACAAAGCAGGGTTCAATTGCATATGCCAATCCTAACCAGCGTCATTGACAATTTTTTTGAGTATCTTCAAAATGGTTTTATTTGATGCCTCAGCTTGGCTGTTACATTGTGGGTAGTATGGAGTGGAGAAACGATGCTGGATGTGGAATTTATCACAGAATTCTTGTACAACTTGATTCTTGAAGGGTCTTCCATTATCTATGACAATGTATAATGGAATACCATATCTACATATGATATAGTTAAGGATGAAGGATGAAATCTATTTCCCAGCTGTGACTGTGGTTAATGGAACAACCTCAATCCACTTCATAAAATACTCTGTGGCTGTAATAATGAATTTGCGGCCATTGGAGGAGGAAGGGTGAATCTTGCCTACTCGATCAAGTCCCCATTGACAAAAGGGCCAAGGTGTCATTAAAGGTTGTAATTCTTGAGCGGGTGCATGTATCAGATTACCGTGAATATGGCATTTCTTACACTTCTTGACAAACTGATAGGAATCTTTTTCCATGCTCGGCCAATAATATCCTAAACACATGAGTTTCTTCGCCAGAGTAGGACCACTAGAGTGCGTCTAGCAAATGCCTTCATGAACCTCCCTTAGAGAAGTCTGATATTCATCACTATCTAAACACCTAAGGAGAGTACCATCTAAACCTCATCTATACATGGTGTTGGCAATAATGGTATATCTGGATAATTGTAATATGAACGTATGTTTTTGGTTGTTTGACAGGTCAGGAGGTAGGATATTCTCTTTAAGATAGTGTAAATCTTATCACAGAAAGGAGAATTGGCTCCTATAATGTAGTAGATGGTCTTATCTTTTGGGATTCCATAGGATGGGTGGGAGACTAGCTCCACCAAAAACTCATAACGCGATTAATTTTTAGGGATATCTAGAAGGGATGCAATAGTGGCCATTGCATCTACTGCTTTGTTTTCCAGCCTTGGTATTTGCTCGAAGGAGATCACAACAAAATATTCCTTGAAGTCATCCACCATACGCTTATATGGTATCAGCTTCTTGTCCTTTGTTTGGTATTCATCATTTATTTGATTAATGACAAGTTGTGAATCCCCATATACATGAAGTTCTTTGACCTTCCACTCGACTGCCAGCTTTATGCCAATAACTAGTGCTTCATACTCGGCCACATTGTTGGTGCATGGGAACAGAAGTTTGTATGATTTAGGGATTGTATCCCCCTGCGGTGTTACTATCAAGATACCTGCTCTAGATCCATGTTGCATGTATGACCCATCGAAGTAGAGCTTCCAAGCCATTGTTGTGATGTTGAATATATATTCATCAGGAAACTCAAAACTCAAGGGGTTATTATCAATCAACGGTGCATCCGCCAGCTAATCTATGATGACCTATCCTTTTATGGCTCATCTGTCCATGTACTTAATGTCAAACTCACTAAGAATCATAACCCATTTAGATATTCTACCTATTAGGGTAGCTTTGCTGAGGAGATACTTTAGTGGGTCTATCTTAGCTACCAGCTTTATGGAGTGAGAGAGCATGTAGTGTCTCCACTTTTGTGAAGCGAAGACGACTGCAAGGCATGCCCTTTCAATTGGTGTGTACTAAAGCTCGTAACCTACTAATGTCCTGCTGATATAGTAGATTGCTTGCCCCTTTCCTTCATGGTTTTCTTGTGCTAGAAATGCTCCCAAAGCTATGGGTGTAGCTGAGATATATAACAATAGAGGTTTGTCTTGAATTGGCGGCATTAGGACAGATGGGTTCATCAGATATTCTTTTAGTCATTGAAATGCTTGCTCACAGTTATCATCCCACTTGAATGGAACATTTTTATGCAACAGATGTGAGAATGGATGGCACTTGTCTGCCAGTTGGGAGATGAACCTTCTAATTGACTACAACTTTCCCTATAAAGACCATACCTGACTCAGATTCTTTGGTGGCGGCATTTCCATAATTTCTTTGACCTTTGTTGGGTCCACCTGTATTTCGTTTGCTGATACGATGTATCCAAGTAGTTTTCTAGATGTAACTCCGAAAACACACTTTTTAGGATTCAACCATACATTAATCTACTCTAGTCTTGTGAATATTTTGTCTAAGACTTCAAGATGTCCCTCTCTAGTGAGTGATTTCCCTAGGATATCATCAACATATCTTCCATGATGGTATGCATCATGTCATGAAAGATTTTTGTCATTGCTCACTGATATGTTGCTCCTGCATTCTTGAGACTGAATGACATGACACACCAACAATAGGTGCCCCATGGACAAGTGAATGCAGTTTTATGTTGATCCTCCGGTGCTATCTTGATTTGGTTATATCCAGAGAAACCATCCATTAAGGACAACATGGTGTGACCTGTTGTGAGGCCAATAATGATATCAATGTTTGGTAAAGGGAAGTCATCCTTCAGATAAGCCTTATTTAAATCTCTAAAGTTGTTACATAATATGATTCTCTTGTCAGGATTTAAAATAGGTACAATATTACATACCCATTTTGGGTAGTCAATGGCTCTAATGAACCCCATATCTAATAACTTCTTGAGCTCTTCTTTTACCATTAAAGCTATGTGGGGATGCATTTTCCTCAGCTTCTATTTAATCAGCTTGGCTCTTGGAGCTAGTGACAGATGGTGCATAATTAGATCAAGATCAATACCTGGCATATCAACGTTAAGACCAAGCAAAGTTTATATGTTTTATCCTATAGAACTTAGCAAACTCTATCTTTTCTTGTGCAGTTAATGACTGTGCTTGATAAAGGAGTTTTGGATTTGCCTTTGTGCCAACATTGATTGGTTCTGATGGTTCAACCAATACAAAAGATCTTTCTAGATGTACATAGAGGGGGAGAGGGTCAATCCTTTCATCTATTAGCACCTTAGAGAGGTTTTCACCTTTAGATACATCTTTTCTTTTTCTCTTTTCATGATCTAACACTGCCACAAAGAGGTTTTCACTATTAGATCTCATTTTTATTTTGACATTTTTGATGACTGAAAGGATTGGCACTCTCTTCGAAGTATGCCCTATTGTTAAGGTTGATGGGGAAGCTAGCCTTATGGTCTCCTATGGGTAAGTGTTCTCTAAGCTCTAGGTAGTTGATGATGGCATCATCATTTTCAAAGGTCTCAAGCTCAGGTGATGTTTCAGATAGATCCCAATCTATTAATTTAGGGTGAACAAGAGGTAAAGGATGATCAGGTTCATTGGACTCAAGGGAAGTTATGGTTAGGATGGATAATTCATTTGAATGGGATGAGGTATCGACGAGGTCTATTACGGTACTCTCCTCCAGTTGGTTCATCAAGCTTGATATCGTACTCTCTTCACAAAGTTCATTCTCGTCATGTTGCGGTCCGGACTCTAGAAGTCTATCTCTAGAGCTTTGTCCCTCATGCATTGTTGGAGTATTACTATATCGTTGGACCACATCAGTCCCTTTGTCTTCACAAGACACTCAGAGAGGCTATCCCACTCATACTCATTTGAATTAGTTTCACTAGCCTCTTGGAGGTGATGAATTTGTTCCACTAAGTTAGTGGTAGTTGTTTGTCTGTCTTCAACCTTTTGTTTACCTTTGCCTTTGTTCTTCTATTGATCTTGGTACCCTAACCCAGTAGTGTCTCAGGCTATTTGAGTGGGGGGTTTGATAGGTTCTATGATACCATCCTTTCTTAGTCCTATGGGACCATGACCATTATATCCCATCCTTTGCAACATGAAAAAACCTTAACCATATTGTTCTGTAGGAAGATTAGGTTGTTGGTCCTCTGGTATGGTTTGACTGTCTACATCTTTGAAAAGCCATTGTAAGACATCTTTCTCATCACTCTCATTGGATAGGCTTCCCCATTTAATGAAAGGACCTACAGGAGTCTCAAGTGATTTAGCTTTGTTCAGGGATGGTCTCGCATAAGACTTTGGTGATAGTGGCAATTGTGCTAGAGAGAAAGATTGTTCAATAACATACTCCCCAACGCCTTTGTCTTTGACTTTGATTTTTAACTCTGATATTTTTGAGGTGGAAGCTAAGGAACTTGGATCCACTTGGTTGGAGGAAGAAGAAGCTGCTCTATTGGTAGGTATCACAACTTCTGGTTTAGACTATATAGAATTGCAATACTGAAAAGGATTGGGGTCCCCTTGTATGGTTATTTCTTGACCGTTATGTGTGAACTTGATACATTGGTGATACATTGATGGGACAGCCTTCATTGCATGGATCCAAGGTCTTCCTAAAAGAATGTTATATATAAGCTCCATGTCAAAAACTTGGTACACTACATCTCTTTCTACTGGTCCCACTCATATTAGCTAAACCACCGTTCCTTTGGAGGTTCTTTCTTCCTCATCATATGCCTTGATGGTTATCTTTTTCTTGGGATAAACAACATTTTTAGAAAAACCCAATGCAAGGATTAACTTTAGTGTACAAATATTCAAACTAGACCCTCCATCTATTAGGACCCTTTTTATTCTGTGCTTATGTATTAGGGACTCAATGTGTTGGGATGCATTGTGTCGTTGATTTATTGACATGTCATCCTTCTTAGTGAAGGATAGGAAATACGGTGTGGTGAGATGGCCTACCATAGCCTGTAATTGATCTTGGGTAAGGTTCATAGGAACCATTGTCTCTAAGAGAGCTTTTTCTAAAATGGCTTTATGGGAAGGTGATAAACACAATAACTCCAAGATAGATATATGCGCAGGTGTTTTGTGAAGTTGGTCGATGGTGCTGTACTGGTTTGAGGTGGAAGATGACTTGGATGTGGAAGATGGTTTTAGCTGAGCTCCTTGTAGAGTTATGTTTCCATGACGTGTGGTCACATTACAATCAGGTTGATTATTGATGGTGATCACATTGATGTGTGAATCACTTTGGGAGATATGATTGATGGTATAATCAAAATGAGCATTGTTATAGCTTACTTTCTCAGTGCCATTTTTGTTGTTTTGGTTTGAAGAACCTCCTTTTTTTGTAATGAGGAAGAGGATTCTTGAATGCTATATGTTCATCGTTAGTAGTATGTCCTTCATTAATGGATACACGTTTTTGGTCAAGAAGGTCTTGAATGACATGCTTGAGTTTCATACAATCATTAGTTTTATGACCTTTGCTCCTATGGTATTTGTAAAAGTCATTTTCATTCCACCAAGGAGATTTAAACTTGGGTTCGTATTCGCGCACTGGTGGGAGTGTGATGAGGTTGCCCCCAATTAACTTTCTAAGTGTGGATTCAAGTGATTCACCAAGTTGTGTGAACTTTCTTCTTGGAAGGAAGTTGTTTTGTTTCTGTTCAGTGCCTTGAGGCTTGGTAGATGGTGCGTTGCTCTGTAGATTAGATAAGTTGAAAATAGGTTGCTTTGGTGCCACATGTTTTGCATCTACCACACCATCATTCACTATGGGTTTTTTTTAGTCCAAAACTATGACATATCTGCATTGTTGTTAGAGCTTGGGGTGTCTTTGTATATCTTTACTTGCCCTTTCGCTATCAAGACTTTCTCAATGAGAAGCCCCATCTCAGTGACCTTACTAAAAGTTGATGGACATTGAATTTGTATTTGATATCTTAGCTCAGTGGACAAATTATGCATGAACATTTTGATCATTTGTTTTTCAGGTATGTGGTAGGGACACTTGCTCGCAAGTTGTCTCCACCTTTTTAGGAAAGATGCAAATGATTCTCCTCCTTTTTGTTTATTATTGCAAAGGTCTAGCATGGAGATTTCATGTTCTATGTTATAAGAGAAATGTGTGATGCATTTGTCCACTAATTCGTTAAAGGTACGGATGCTGGGAGGTAGACGTGAAAACCACTCCATAGCTTGTCCTCCTAGACTTCTAGATAATTGTCGCATTAGATAAGTTTCATTGTGGGCGACTTCAAGAAAAGTGGCACTGAATTCTCTTATATGATCTCTAGGATCCTCTTTTTCTCTATACTTGTCAAAATTTGGCACTTCAAATCTTATAGGAAAAGGTATCATGTTCAAGGATTTGTCAAATGGGTAAGGTGAGATATCTTCAAGTGAATAATGTTTCGTTGTGGTTCTACTTTGGATATCTACCAATTGTTTTTGTAAGGCTTGGATTTGGGTCATCAATGCATTCAAGGGATTAAGTGCATCCTTAGCCTTTTTCTATTTTTGGAGCCTCTTTGTTAGATTTGGAGCCATCTTTCGATAACTCAGCTTCATTTGAGGCATTATTCTCTCATAGATTAGAGATATCAAAGTCTGTGGGCAGCTTTGCTCCTTGTTGAGCAAGCACGAGGAAATACTTTTGGGGATCGGTAGCAACAACTCTATCTATTATCTTTTGGAACTTAGGGTCTTGGAGTTGTTGGAGGATTTCCTCTTGAGTGACTTCCTTATCATCCGGATCGGGTATATTATTGTTAAGGTTGTCCATGTTTTGCTTTTGTTTTGATTGAGATCTAGTTTGCACCATGCAAGATTTTGGGATGGGATGAAATTGGATTATGTGATTTGCTAGATTTTGACTTGATTGGAGGTATGATATGGTAGAAGGTGAGTTTAATTAGAATAGATTTTGCTACGGTTTTTGTTGATTCTATGTTTGACTCAAACAATGTAATTCTTGAGCTATAATGTCTAATAGCTATCGAAGTGTCGACACAAGTGGTAGTCCTAATAGGGATAGAATGACACCGCTATTTGATGAAGACTATTTTCTTGTCAAGGTTACACTTGCATAGTTTTGTTGAGAAGGATGATTTGGAATCCTGTTATAAAAACTAACTAGCTCTTGTTTGGTTTGCTAGAGTATCAACTAGGTCCTATAACCAAGTTGTGGTTTGATTTTGGTGTTTTGATAGCAAGGTAATGATGTGAAAAGAAGATGCTTGTGAAAATGATATGGAAGTTGTTTGCATGGTATAACTAATTTTTCAAGGTGAAACTATAGCAAAAAGGGTACCTAAAACTGATAATGTTTTTATCCCTAATAGTACAGAATATCTTTGTTTTGGATGCGCAGCTTCAAATGCGCAGGCTAACAGATCAAATGTGCAGCTCAATGTGTTAAATGCATAGATCTGGTTGATTTTGAAAGCGTGGTACTGTGGTTTATAAGCGCAGCTCTATGTGTCAAACACATAGATAGATTATAAGCATAGTAAAATGTTTCAAATGCGCGGTAGAATTGGTTATATGCATAGCATGATTAAATATGCAACAAAAGTTGTATGTGCAACATAGTGTTTTAAAAGTGCGGAACTGCATGTACTTGGTTTTTTGTTTCAGTTTGACAGTTTGATTTGTTTGGAACATTTTCCTAAGTTAATCTAAGGTTTGCAATGCTGATTTTTGGTTCAAGTTATTGCTATAAAACACAAAGAACAAAAGGTTTCCATGATTTCTTAACAAAACTAAAAACAAACAATTACAATCCTAGGGATGACAAAGACAATATTTGATGAGTTCTAACTTGGTTTTTACACCAGCCACTTGCATAAAGGCAGACAACTAATACCTTGGTAGCACTAGCTCCCCTCCACGACACTCACTTCTCACGCATACCAAGTTATAGTTCCTCCGAAGAGTTGAACTTTTCTATCTCTACACTAAATGAGTGTATGACGTTAGACAACTCTAGAGGTTCATCCTCCTGTCTCACCAAATAGGGGATTTTGGCTTACTAGAACAAAAGGATTTTAGTCAAGGCATCCGTTCACGTGGTTACACATGCGGCCATTTGCTTCGATAAGAAGGCTTCCCAGCCTGCAGAGGTTATGCTCCACAGGGTTTTGGGGGAAACATTGGTTAGTGTAACATAGTGGCACCCATCGCTTGCAATTTTTGTCACAAACACAATTTATTTATAGTGACTTGGAGGTGGCTTGGCTTTAGCCCATTATCACTTAAGGTCGTCCCACTTGGAAGGAAGGAATTCCAAGGGCAGACCTCTCTAAAGGTAAAACATGCAAAATGATAAGTTTGGCATTTTGGTCATCCAGTTAAGGGGGCAGCATAGTCCTATTATCATTCTAAAAACATGGAGAACACTAGTTCTTTATCTCCCTAGTTAAAAGAAAAAAAACTAAATGTGTTAACTCTACCAAGCACAGAAATTTGTAACAAGATAGCAATAACTTGGAAAAGATTTTGTTAATTTTATCCCTCTAACAAATTTAGGTTTAGATTGTTGTTTGAAGAAATAAGACAAGTATTACTTTCCCCCTATTATGCTATGTGATAGATTGTAGTGTAAGATAGTAAAAACATAAAGAAATTGTTCAGTTTTAACCCCTAGGTTGGGACTAGATGAAAGTTGTGATGCAACAAAATGATTTACTTTCCTCCTAGTTAAGTCTATGTGATGATTTGAATGAACATATTAAGTTACTCCTTCCTAATTAGTTCTAGGTGGCTTAATAATATAGCTAAAATGACTAAATCTAGCTCTTAACACCTGCAAATAAAAGTTAGTATGGAAAACCTTATAACACTTTTACAACTTTCTATTACAAATTGAATGCGCAGGACTGCAAATCATATGTGTAACACTGCATAGTATATGCACAAATTCGCAAATGCATAGTAAAATGAATCGGATGTGCAGGTCCGCATGCTGTATGCGCAAAAAGAGCAAAAGCGCAACAAAATGCCTCAGATGCGCAACAATACTGGTTGGATGCACAAAAAGGTATAAGTGTAGGAGGACTTGTTGAATGCGCAGAACTGGAAGTTGTATGTGCAAAAGCGACCTGTCATGACAGAACCTTCACAAAACACTCAAATGGAAGTTAAAAATGGGGCAAGGCCCCATGGTGGGTGCCAAAAATGTTAGTGGAAATATTGTCAACAGTATTAAACTACTAATAATCCAATAATCTCAATGAAATATGATGCAAATCAAATAAACAAAGACATTTTACCTTGCAAACTAATTTACCTCAAACCTTCCATTGTTCGCCTATCTTGTATTGATCTTGTTGGTGAATAGAGTTCTCAGAAGTGTACTTCCTCACTTTTTGAAGATGACAATACTTGAATGGCTATATGTTGGATAAATGCAATGAAGATTACCTACAATGCAACTATTGTGAGGATGATGGATGGATGATTTGAAGCCATGGTTGTATGGATATGAAGATAATGGATATAAAATGCAATGAGCAATATGGATGCTTTACCAAAGGCACACTAGAATTTCTGCAGAGTAACTTTGCTATAGCTTGTGTATTGTAGAATGAGGGAATGAGCTTCCTTTTATAGGCCAAGGAGGGGGCAAATCCATGTGTCAAGATCTCAATGGTGGAGAAGAAGTCTTGAGAGGTGTATGGTGAGGATTGAGTTGGTTGAGATGAGGGAGAGAAAGAGGGAAGATGCTCCTCTCACCTTGACATGGTGGAGAGAAAGGGGTGACATGAGTCCACATGTCACAAGACTCACAACGACCAAAGAGAGAAGGTCAAACAAGGAGATCACATTTGTAGGGAGGTTGGAAAGATTCTAGGGACTATGGAACAAGTGTCACAAAGTGTCCCCTTGACCATGATGACATGGAGAGACCATGCCCTTTGGAATAGGGATGGTTGCAGGAAGAATAGGCCATGTGGGTGAGGGAAAATGGATTAATTAAATATTTAATATATTTAATTACATGTGCAACAAGGTGAGGTGGACATGTGAGGTGGATTAGATGATGTGGAATAGAGGACTTTTGAATTTGGAATAGGATGATTTTGGGATTAAATAATTTGATTATTATTTAATTGAGGGATGACATTAGAAGAATAGGTTTAATTGATTTAATTAAATAAATTGATATTTATTTAATATTTAGACTATGAATCAAATAAATAAATTGATGAATTTATTACATGATAGAAGAATGGGAATTAAATAAATAATAAATATTTATTTAATTTGTCTTTGCTATTTTTAGTTGTATACAATATGTCTCCATGACAGGCATATAATATGTCAGGAGGGATTTTGAACCTAGTTGTTATCTCTCACTTGCCACATTTGATGGCATGATTGTAACAAAAGTTGCAATGGTCTTCTCTTGTTGCATGTGGGATGTTATTAACCGATTCTAGATAATTAAGAATGTCTATCTATACGTTTTCTTATTTCATAAATATTTTTGAATGTGAAAGCATGGTCCCATTGCTAATTTACAGACTTGTTCTTCATCATCTTTAGAAGTTTGGACTATGTTGCCCACTAGAGTAGACACCAGTTTGATTGGTGAAATGCCAACACTTTTTAAATCATAAATCTTTCTCTTGTTAGTTGTAGGAGTAGGTTTAGTTTCCACCATGCCTACATGATTCAATGTTATAAACTATGTCATATTTATGTAATATTGAAATTGAACATCATTAGAAAATCATGCTAGTGTGTTTCTCCCTCTTACCCATGTGTATGTAATCTTAAGTGGATTCATCTTCTGGGGAAAATAGTGTAACTACCATCTTTAGGTACAGGGTAAGAGTGGAATTTAATCTATTTATTAGAGGTATAATAAGTTTGTATGCAACTAGTGTTGGCATGAACTTAGTGACAATTATAGGTGTTCATAGCACATTGGATATAGTTGCTTAAGGACCTAGTGTTTAATATTTTATTTATATTTTTGAGACCTCAGGGAATAGCTTCCTTGGCCTTGTAGGGCCAAAAAATGAAGGTGAGTTTATCCAATCACAACAATTGGTCAATTAATGCCACTATTTGATCATAAGTCTTGCTTATCACCTTTGATGACATACCCTTGGAGTTAGGTTTTGGTGCAAGTCTTTAGGATTTTTGGAGCTACATGTTTTAGCACCAACACCAGGTACAAAAAAATTTGAAGAATCTACAAGTAAGATGGTTAGGGTCATTTATCATCAAGGAAGTCACCACACATGGTGCAGTAAAACTAGAGTTGTTAGATGGGTCTCTAGTAGAGGGTGTGGTTAATGAAAGTTGGCTTAAGTCATACTTCAAAAGAGCCCATGTAGACTAAGTCAATTTCAAGAGAAATAAGGCATTTCCATACCAAATAAGTAGAGTAGGGTAGAATAGATTTTAGTTACAACATTTATTTTTAGTAAGTAATCATAGGGGTATATAGAATAAAGTTCTAGCACAAAACAATTTTTGGGGCAAAGTTTATAGAACAAGAAAGAAGGGAAGGAAAACATCACAATAGAAAGAAGGAAATAGGAAACATGGACTTGTGCATGTTGGGTATATAATCTTGTAAGATTGAAATAAAGGATAAGGACTTACATGAACAAGATTGCAAGACCAAAAATATTTGCATAGAAGGCATGTGTAAAACAAGGAAAGGAAGTACAATTGAGTGTGCTAAAGGGGATAAATACTAAAGGTTGAGGAGACTAGAACTATTTATAGATTGCAAAAGGATGCTAGAAATTTGCATGACCAAAGTGAGGAGTGTACAAAGAAACATTTAGAGATATGTGAGTCATACAATAGAATACAAAGTTGTGCCATAAGAGACAAACTATAAAAATAGAAAAGGATGCATAATGGACTAGGGAATGTTGTACAACAATAATTGTTGGATAGAATGAGTATTGATATTTGTTGGATGTAGTGTGTGCATAAGAGGAGAATGAAACCCAACAATCTATGCAATATAATTTGGTGGGGGCATAGGAAAATAAGAAAATGTTGCATAAAGAAAGTTGTATATGAATGGGAAGAAGATTGCTCATCTATAGAAGAAAAGAGTGTCATGCACATATGTGGGCAAATAGAGGAGATCCATATAAATATGGGCATGAGGAAAGGAAAATTTTAATTTAGAAAATAAGGGAAATGCAACTTATGCGATCAACATGATTGTGACTATTTAATGATGCAGGATGCTCAAACAAGATTTAGTCATAATGAAACATAAAAGTGAGATAATTGTGAATATTTAAAAAGAAAAATATAATATTGAAGGAGTTATTGCATGTATAGTTACCTAGAAGATCTCAAAAAGTCCAAAAAGTTGTAAGAATGGTAAAAAAGAGTGATAATTTAATGGAAAGGCATGAATTAGATGTCGTGAATGTTGGGAAAGATTATAAATTAATTGGAAAATGGTGAGCTATTGTAAATAGTTTGAAAACATGAGGCACTCAAATTGTAGATTTGATAATTAATTCAAAGATTTTGAAGTGAAAGACATTAATTGGTTAAGGGTTTGTGAAAATTATATATAAAGTTGAATCATTATTTTGCTTGTTTTATGACTATCCTTTTGCTAGAATGGTTTGGAGTTATTTTATTTCTTCTTGGGTTGTTTTTTAAATAAAAATTGAATTGATTGGATGGATATAGTCTTCAATTTTATTAGTAGTAATTTTCACTTGTCCAAATTTGTGTACATGTTATGGTTAGCTTGTTGTTTTAAAATATTATGGTTTATTTAGACTAGGAGAAATAAGGATGTTTTTCAAGGTCATAAAAGAGTGTTCACTGAATTCTCAAGAGAAGACACCATTTCCATTATTTTTTGGTAGGTTGGTTTATAGATTCATAGAAGTTAGGAATATGTGAAGAAAATTCTCCAAATTGGTCCTCCTTTTCCCAATTCTTAGTCTAAAGAAATTGAACATAACTAGTATGTCAGTGCTCAAAAAGTTCTGTATGGAGAAGATGAGTGGCTAGTATAGGATGGTGGCTCTAATAAATCTAGTTTCCCCATTAGATTTGCTCCTACTAGTGAGTCAAATTTAGAACTACATCAAATACCTTGATTAGAAAAAAGTTGACAATGAAAATAAGCAATGATTAGTTGTCTTTAGTGTTGTTTATGGTTTCTAGTAGATTTTGGGCTAAGTGCCTTTTTGATATTCTAATATCTCTTGTCTCCTACATAGTTTGTTAACTTGTTTTATTTAGATGCTTGTTTTGGAGTATTGATTATATGTATTTATTTCATGTATTAGTTTGAATTGTGCTTGAATGGAGATAATTTTAGTCGTATTGGTTCCCAACTATTTGTAGAGGCATATTTATACAATTTTCTCCAATATGAATAAATTATATATAAAGGTTCCAATTTATGAATAATTTGTCAGAGTATTCAAGCTTATTGTAGAATAAAAGTCCTCGCAAGTTCCAAAGAGCCAAATGACATTTGAATTTATAGTTAAATGGAGACTTTTGTTGGGTATTGATCCCAATACGACTAATAAATGATCATTGCAAAACCTTAAGATGGTGTGATCCAAATGAAAATTATGTTGTTACAATTCAATTAGAAAATATTTTGAATGGACATGAAATGATACACAATCCACACACACATGAGACACAAGGATTTACATGGGAAACTCTTTAAATAAAAACCCACTAGCAAAGAGAGTTAATAATTATATTAATATGTGAAATAGACTCCAAATATATTAATTCTCCTTACACCATCCTTAATCTATGGACTATATTGTACAACCTCAGAAATAAACTTCATAGCATCATCACATCATTAGAAAAAACCTCTACATCAACTTATTCTATTTGCACCACATACTAGATGTACTCTTAAGTCATTAGCCAAGAATCCCAACTGACTAAACACTCTAACAATTAATGGAATATTAACCATCACATAACCATAACATGACATTATCCTACCACATGTCACTCCAACCAAACATATCTAAACAAACAATAAACTCATCTGCTTAGATCCTCCCATAATTAATTAGTCAATTATTGTTGACCAAACATAACTAATAGTGAATTTGTCATCCTACAATACCACCAAGACTAGACAATGGCTTGTGGTAATAGAGACATCACTTATAATAAATTGTGGTAATCTAGAGTATCTCCTAGAACATACACCTATCTTATACTATCTTCACATGTATCTAGTAATGTCACATGTGTACCTACACTGTACCATACATACTCCAACGACATACCTTGTTCATGATGTGATAATCAATTCTTAAGTAAAACTTCATGTAGTTTCTACCATGGCAACATTAGGATATAATACAAATCCATGCCAAACCATAAAGTTTAACTCCATCATATTCCTACTACACAAGCTTTTGACATTATTTTACCAGCTAGAATCAAACTTGTCAACAAGAACTATCAAGTCTCAAAACTTTCTCTTACTTGGGAATTGTGTATAAGTGAATAGCACACCAAAGTTCCAACATTCTCCCACGTTATATTCACTATAGGAGAGTTATATCATAAATAGAGAAGAAAATTATGCATGGTAAAGGGATAAACACATTGCATCCCTACACCACAAAAATTTAATTGTACTTACATATTCTATTAAAGAGTCATCTACATTCACCTGAATGTCATTCTATCAATCTAAACCTTACCTTCCTCTACCATCTCCCTAACAAAATGATAGTGCACATCTACATGTTTAGTTCTAGCATGGTAAGTCAAATTCTTTATCAAATAAATTACACTCTGACTATCATAGTTTAGTATTGTATTGCTCTTAAAACCAATTCTAGCACAAAGTATTTGTAACCACACTACTTATTTTCAATCATGTGTGATAGCCATATACCCTACTTCAATAGTGGATAACACAACTGTCTACTACCACTTACTCATCTAGCTCACTACTCCAAATAGAGTGAACACATAACCGCTTGTTGATCTCTATTTATCCAGATCTCTAGCCCAATTAGAATCTACAAAACCCTATGTGTTCAATACTTTATTGACATCATTAGTACCATGATAAAACAAATAGTCTAAAGTTCCTTTCAAGTACGTAATTTTTTTTAACATGAGCCAAGTGTTCTCTACCGAGATTTGACATGAATATACTAAGAACTCCCACTACTTGGGCAATAATGTCTATCCTTGTATATACTATAGCATACATCAGGGTTCCTATTACACTTGCATATGGAGCATTACACGTGTCCTCCAAAGCCTCTGTATAGAATTAAGACACTATTCCAACTTAACTTATTGCCTACCAGTGAAGGGATATTTACAAACTTACTATCATGCATACCAAACTCTACAAAACAATTTGTATATACCTACTCTTGTTCAATCACAACTTCTTATCATCCCTATCTCTAGTTATTTATGTAGGATCGAGTGTATTGTCCACCTTACATATCCTAAGGTCTATTGTAACTTAATTATTTGTAGATGGGTAAATAATTTGTGTCCTCAAGAATCGTGGAGTTGAGAAATGGGATGTCCACGTGAGGGTGGGGAAGTATGTAATTATTTTATTATTCTTTAGGGACTTAGAAATATTGTTTTAATGAATTGATGAGGGGGTTACATAGTGGACTTGTAAGAGCATCTTCAGTTATTAGTGGGTGTAAGATGTAATTAGTGCTTCATGGGGGAATTCTTGGGAGCTACTGATGCAGAGGTAGGAGGACCAAAACTATCCTCAATAACATTAACAAATCAAAGAACTAATCCAATTTCTTTGGTCAAGTTGAAGAGAACATTAATACATATTTTTCCTCCAATTTTCATGAAGATCCAATGGTAGGAGAGAAAGTTATGACTCTTTTCCCAAAACTACAAACCCTAGGCAGTGTTCAGACCTGCCCTCACTAAACTTAATGAAATTATACCAAACCAAAATAATTGTAAACTAGAAACACATATATTTCCATCCATATTTTATATACATCAATGTGATGTCGTACCAAGCTGTACCATGCATATTTTCAGACTGCATTTTCATAAAATTAAACTCTGCAGACCTACCCTCAATAAAAATGCCATAACTTATTCAAATCTTAATGAAATTTGATGCAACAAAAAGAAATGGAAATTAGACTCAAGAATATTTCCAACCATATATGGCTTGTCCCTATATATATATCTATACAAAACCGTACCAAACGCTACAACAGGACTGTTATAGGAGAATTCTAGAAATTGCAGTCACTAAAACGGTCATAACTTCCTCAATATTGCACCAAATTCGATGAGACAAAAAGGAAAATGAGGGTGATTGAACATAATTTCATTTGAAATCAAAAATAAATGTCCTCCTCCCCTTACTGGGCTGTACCATGCAAGAAAACAGTAAATTTCTGAAGTATAATACAGAAAACATTGCGTTTTACCATTCCATTCTCAATCTTCAATCACCTCCAAGTTTTCAAAGGTATACAAGGCCTTTTTAAAGGTATTACAAATGACCTTTCAGTTTCCAACTACTTGGAATGAACCAAGAGCCAAATGACTCTTCACCTTCCCTCATTCTTCATCTTTTTTCCAACTTTACATTGACAACCTTTACATGGTTTGCAATATTTTGCATATTTGAACTTCCTAGTGACCTCTAATACATAACAATGACTTGATTAACCTTATACAATGATGAATCATTACAATATTGGATCATTTTAATCAAACTCCTATGGAAGTCAAGGTGCTCCTGCACCATACAACCAACCAACAAAGATTTCTAAGTCCCTTGGAAATGTATCTGCAACAAAAGTCTCTTTCCTCTGTCTTCAATCTTCAATCTTCTCAACTACAATCTTCCAAATCTTCACGTCAAGAAAGGTGACCAACCAACCAACAAAACAAACTACCATCTTCACAAAGCATCCTCAAGCTCCTTCTACTCCCATCAATGGAGTATTCTTCAGGCTGCAACATCAAGTGCTTCTAAAGGTATCCATCTCTCTCACTGCTTCACAACAAACCAACTCACCAAACCATTGATCTCACCCAACAACAGATCCTGGTGATGCACCTACCACTCTCTCCTTAGTGGTTTCTCTCTACATCCTTCTCCAGCCAAATCTCTATTGGAGAATGGTCATGACAGACCTCATCTTATCTGCCAACACACACAACCTCAGAAAACATCCTTCTTACAGCTAGATGGAACAAGCACCTGCAACCAAACAACTGAGCAACACAAAATCCAAAAGGTGTAGATTGCCTCCCTTAGTGATCTATCTACACAATCAAGATCTTCTCGCTCTTCACCTACCTTCTCAGTGACAGGAGAAAAAAAATACACACCACCCAAATCTTTCGCCAGCTCTGATACCAATATGATGCAGAGGTAGGAGAACCAAAACTATCCTCAATAAGATGAAAAAATCAAAGAACTAATCCAATTTCTTCCGTCAGGTTGAAAATAACATTAATACATATGTTCCCTCCAATTTTCATGAAGATCCAATGGTAGGAGAGAAAGTTATGACTCTTTTCCCAAAACTACAAACCCTAGGCAGCGTTCAGACTTGCCCTCACCAAAATTGCAATATCTCTCACAAAACTTAATGAAATTATACCAAACCAAAATAATTTTAAACTAGAAACACATATATTTCCATCCATCTATTATATACATAAATGTGATGCTGTACCAGGCCGTACCATGCATATTTTCAGACTACATTTTCAGAAAATTAAACTCTGCAGACCTACCCTCAATAAAAATGCCATAACTTATTCAAATATTAATAAAATTTGATGCAACAAAAAGAAATGAAAATTAGAATCAAAAATATTTCCAACCATATATGGCTTGTCCCTATATCTATCCATACAAAACCGTACCAAATGCTGCAACAGGACTGTTATAGGAGAATTCTAGAAATTGCAGTCACTAAAACGATCATAACTTCCTCAATATTGCACCAAATTCGATGAGACAAAAAGGAAAGGGAGGGTGATTGAACATAATTTCATTTGAAATCAAAAATAAATATCCTCCTACCCTTACTGGGCCATACCATGCAAGAAAACAGCAAATTTCTGAAGTATAATACAGAAAACATTGCTTTTTACCATTCCATTCTCAATCTTTAATCACCTCCAAGTTTTCAAAGGTATACAAGGCCTTTTTAAAGGTATTACAAATGACCTTTCAGTTTCCAACTACTTGGAATGAACCAAGAGCCAAATAACTCTTCACCTTCCCTCATTCTTCATTTTTTTTCCAACTTTACATTGACAACCTTTACATGGTTTGCAATATTTTGCATATTTGAACTTCCTAGTGACCTCTAATACATAACAATGACTTGATTAACCTTATACAATTATGAATCATTACAATATTGGATCATTTTAATCAAACTCCTATGGAAGTCAAGGTGCTCCTGCACTAGCTACATATGCCAACTTGAGTGGTGGAAGTCAAAGATCATTGTGAAGAAGTTGTATTCTAATTTTGGAGGTCACTCTCATGGAGTGGGTCATAATAATTATTATCATAGTATTTTGGGACCTTCTTTGGGCCCATGGTATTGTCATATGGTGGTTTTCTAATCCTTATTGAATCTATATCTTGAGGACTTGAGATTAGGGAATTATGCATTTCTTTTTTGTAGGGTTGTGTTGTCATCTTTCTCCAAGATTGAAGAGTGTTGATCTCCCCTTTCTCCTAATAGAGAACTGGACTTTAAGAATGTATTATCACCATTGATTGTTGTTGAATAATACATTTGGTGTGTTTTGGAGGCTAGGATTTTCCTAAAAGGGTTTTCCTAGGGTATATCTATGTAACTCTTATGGTTACTTCTATTCTTATCTCATTCTTTTTATTTTCTAAGTGTTTTTTATATGTCAAAATGTTACTAAAATTTCTATAGGTTGGTTTATGTAATCTTCTCCTTATAGGATCAATGTGGAATACTTTCATGTTTAGTAGTTTAGCTTTGTTTTGACCTTAATTTCTAAGAGGTTTATGGGCATATTCCCTTACTGTTTACATTCCAAGTATGTACCTTGTATCTATTGATTTCTTCATATAAAATTTATTAGGCAACTAATCCTTGAGTTCCCTAATTATTGCCTTATTATTTATAATTATCATATAATAAACATGCAAAATAATAATTAAAACACGATCTCCTACATGTTTATAGTACACAAAGTGATTTGATTTACTCCTTCCAAAACCTAGTTCCATCCATGTGCATCAAACTTTTGATACCACATATGTGGTGACTACTTCGAACCATGTATAGACCTTTTCAACTTACAAACCAGATCGTATTTTTCCTTAATCTTAAATTCTTCAATCTGATCCATAAATATTTCCTCCTCTAAATCTCCATACAAGAATGAAATATTAACATCCATCTATTCTACTTTCAAATCACATGTCGTAGCAATAGATAACAACATTATAATAGAGTTTAACTTAGCTACAAGAGAAAATATTTCACTAAAGTATATTCCCTCAATTTGGGAATACCCTTTTTCCACCAATCTTTCCTTTGTACTTTTCCAATGTATCATCCACATTGAACTTCTTGTACACCCATTTGTAGTCAATGGGATCCCTTCCCTTAGGAAAATCAAACAAGTCCCAAGTCTTACACTACTATAGTACCATCATCTCCTCTTTGATGACATCATTCCAAGACTTATTTTCCCTAGAAGAGAGCTTCTTATATAGGTCTTGGTTCACCATGAATATAAGTTTAAGCAAAAACACAATAGAAATATGGTAGATTATACTTTTTAGGTAATTTGTGTTGCCTTGTAGACCTTCTCATAGTTTCTATTGGAGACCCCACCACATCATAATTCTATTCTTCTTTAGAATTTTCCCTTAATGATGCTTCCTAGAGCTCTTCCTCTCCATCTGCACTACCATGTCCACTATCTTGTTAATTTGTAAATGTATCTTCCTACTCTATTTTGTGTTCAAAATGATTCCTTTGGCTCTTTGGTTTCATTAGTTGTTCCTTCCTAGATAAACTCTAAGTTCCCTAAATATAACATCCCTTGAATAGAGAACTTTCAATGTAATTGGATTCTAAATCTTATAGCCTTTTACATTTTCAACATACCCTATGAAAATATACTTCTCAATCTTAAAATTCAACTTAGATCATTTTTCCTTTGGCACATGTGTAAAAATGCCTCATAGCTAAAAATTCTCAAATGTGTAACAATAGGCTTTTTTTACATATTTATCCCATGTGGCATCTTCTTCTCAATCAAAGGAGTGAGAAGCTTGTCTATCAATTAATTAGTAGTATTTATAACTTCAACCCAAAACTTGTGTTCTAGACCAACATTGCTCAACATGCTTCTAGTTTAATCTATCAAGGTTTTGTTTAAGATTTCAGCTACCCCATTTTGTTGTGGCATATGGGGTGTTATCCTTTGTCTAAAAATTTTAGTGTACTTGCAAAACAGTTTAAATTCCTTCGAGAAATACTCTCCACCATTATTGACTTTAACACCTATGATTTTCTACATGTGGCTTAAACTCCTTAAACTTGTGAATAAACTCAAACTTTTGAACATGTCTAAAGTAAACATCAATGAATGAGATATAGTACTAAGACTTACCAATGAAGTGCACATCCATAGGACCAAACACAACACTATGAATTATTTCCAAAATCTCCCTTAATCTAATACTTCTTGAAGAAAACTTTAATCTATTATGCTTTCAAACCATAAAATGTTCACAAACTCAAATCCAATATAATAATCTAAAATACCTTCCACCATATTCTTACTTACTAAGGTTTTAAAGGATTTCTCACCAATGTGACACATCCTATGGTGCCGCAACATTCTTGATTCAGGTTCAATTGCATTGACAATATTGCATAGAGTTGATGCTTCCAAAGTAAAGAGTGTACTATGCCTAATACCTTTATCCAACACCAAATCCCATCTAGACAACCTAAAATCCTTCTCATTTAAAATAACATGCATTCTAGAATCAATCATATTAGAAATAGAAAAAATATTTCTTGTTAGAATTATAATATGTAAAGCATCATAAGTGCCTTCAATCTTCCATCCCCAAAGGAACTTTTTACCATTCCTTGGCCAACTTTATGGAGATAATTGTTATCACAAAGGAAAACTTGTCCTCCATCACACTCCTTGTACTAGGAGTAGCACTCCCTATGAGGAGTCATATGAAATGATGCAACTAAGTCAGTCCAACAAGAATCATCACCAATAATGTTAGCAAAGATAAAAGCATCACTACTAATCTCCTCATTATTTGAGGATTTACTAGAGAAATCATCCTTCTTCTTAGACTTGCATTCCTTCTTCATGTGGACTATCATGTGACAATTCCAACACTTTAATTTATGTTTACTAGGAGACATGGTCCCAACCTTTCCTTTGGAATTTCTATCTCCAACCTTATTCTTACTCCCTTTATTCTTTGACCTACCTCTCACAAATAGGGCATCACTAGAGGATTCATCTATGGAATTTTTCCTTATTTATTCACTTAACAAAACTGTAATGTAATATCTGTAAGTTTAGGTGAAGAATAGTTTGTTAGAAAAAGGGTGTTGTACACCTTGCACAAGTAATAAATTATTTTAATTATGTAAAATAAATATTTATTTTTCATACATCAAGGAGATGTGTTTAGCCACATTAAATATTTATTTGGGTCGACTTGTAAAGTTGTATGTAACATTGGTTAAATCTTTTAAGTGTGGGAGACATAGAATAAATATTTAATATTGGGAAAACTTAGTAGCAAAAAGTAAATGAGGGGGTCAATGCTTTTGTGCTCTCATGGTTTTGAGACAAATGGTTTTTAAAATACCACGATTAGTATTTGTGTGAACTTGAGTCTATAAAATCAAGCCCATGGTTAGTGGTTTGGGTTGGTTGGTTGGGTTGGTTGCAATGTATTGAGCTCTCCTAAAGAGTGCATATGTGAAGCATGGCATGGGATGTGTGGTTACTTGCTTGGACACATGGAGGATGTATGGAGGATCTTGATGTTTCAAAAGTATTTATAGAGACTCTGTAAGTGTATTGTAATGTTTCATTGTTGAATAATACATTGAGTGTGGATGCTTTTGGACGCTGGATTTTTCAATCTTGAGGGTTTTCCCAGGGTATATCTTGTGTCACCTTGTGGTATGTTTGTATATTATTTTGTATGGTGGATTCTAATTATTTTGAGTATTTTTTAAAATATTTATCTCTCATGGGGAATGTGGAGATGTTCTTTATTGATGTATTTTTCCTTTCAAGTGGTATCATAGCCTAATTTCTAGGTTGTATGAGGAGATCTCCTATGTATTTGTAACTCTTGAAATGAGTAGATTCTTGTGCATAGTGAATCCATGGTCATGCAAAATGAGAATGAAGGTATTTTCAAGGTCACATATATGTTTACAGACTTGGGTTGTTGCAAATCTAGGGTTTGATGGAGATTTGGTAAATGGGTTTTTTGTTAGGGCTCTTTTTCTGGGGGTTTTGAGGGTGATCTTTTGTTGGAGGCCTCTTGGGAAAAGTAAACCTCACCATTGAGTCTAGAAGGCCCAAAAACCTATATTTTGATATAAAACTCAACTATGTTTGGACACAAAAAAATTGACCATTTTCTGCAATAGATGTAACCTTGTAGTAGAATCTTTCTGTACAGATTTCATATGGTCATATGGATTCATTCTATACATGTCAATCTATAGAGTATAGTCAATACCTTATAGGGAATATTCTCTATCTATGTTTGCAAAAATTAAAATAAAATTAAAATTAAAATTCTATGGGGAGTGCCATTAGGTGTGGACCCCCACGTGTTCAAATGACAGTGGTTATAGTGTACAACTAGTAGGCAAGATACTACAGAGAAGGGTATGTCGGATGACATTGTTTCCAGTGGTCAACTACCAATTGGTGGTTGTCATGGTCAGTGGGTCCTTTGGCCCTTGATCATAGGCCCTAGTTAGGTCAGCCTAAGTTGAGCCCCCAACAGGTGTTTAAATAGAACTTCAAACATTAAATCTGACTTTATATGTATTTCAGGTCCATAGAAAAGTTTTTTAAAATTTGAAATAATTAAATAGGATTAAGAATTGTATCATATTTTTCCACCCAACCGACACCTGAGCATCACCAGTGCACCACCATCGCCCAGTTGTTGCCCTTGCATCATGTTGATGACATCTATATTGATGTGTCCCTTTGGACGCCTTTTAACCTTTAGAGAGTGTTTTTCTTCCAAGAGACATACCTTTCAAATACGGGATCAATTTTAGACTTCTTATAGGTGTCAGAAAGGTCACTTTGAGCACTACACAGTGGTATAGGTTTGGTGATCATGTTTTTTATTTGTGTTAAAATTTGGTGCCTAAAGATGACATTGCTTAGTAATGGTTAAAAGATCATAACTTTCACATATGGAATCATATTTTAGATTTCGAACAAGCAGAGTACTACATAGTGGATTATGAGGATTTTTCCTTACACGAGCAAAGAGAGGATTGTACTTGTTTGAGCACTTATAGGAGCCTAAGATTTAGGGTGTGATTCTGCGAGCATTGAGTCGAATTAGTGGGAAAAAACTTGTGGAAGTGCATGTTTTTATGAGACCAATATGATGGTACAATAGGTTATCAGATTTGGTACTTCTTGATATAGGTTTACAGGTGTTTTCAAAATGTTGACTTTGATGGAGACAGGTACACAGGTCGTCTTCTAGTTTGAGGACATGGTTGATACGTGTATGAGACTAGGAGTCTCCGTTCAGTGGGAGTTGAGTATAGGTACTATAATGGTGATGATTATGGTATCATGGATATGCATGTACATTTGAGTATTAGCATGACATGATCCTGTATGTGGTTGATAATTTTGGGCTGTGATGATTTGATTTGTAACATCCCCAATTGAAATGCTAATAAAAACTTTCAAAAATTTAAGCAATAAATGTCGCAATCTCATAATTCTTTTTTTTAATCATATGAAGTAAATCAAATACATTTGCATATACAAGATACATGAAATAATACATCATCTGATGGTCACTTTACATGTGAATTACAATTTTTACATAAATACATATACAAAGAAATGATGTCTTTTGCCCACAAGTCTTTGGCAGTCAATTGCAAGAGGGAGAGCATCACCCTGGTGCTTTTCCTCCGATGGTCGCCCACACACCTTCCTATTAGAAGTGGCCCTTCCCTTCACGAGGGTATAGATAATTAGAATTAACTGATTCTATGTGCCATCTAAGAACTAGTGCAGTGTCCTAGCTTAAGAACATTCAGGTTTACAACTCCTAGTCTAGCTCTAGCTATGTATAACCCTTTGACCGTTCAAGCTATCTGGAAACACAATGAACCAAAAATACAAGTAGTGATTTTGCATTACTTTGGCCAAAGTTTCATAAAAATAAGTCATATGTTCACACACTCTTTTCTCAACTTGGAGACAATCATTCTTTTTTTTTAAGTTATTAATAAATTAACATAATTTAATATGGTTACCCTATATCTGTCTATTCAACATTAAGTAAAACCCATTACTACAGGTCAACTAAACAGGTATGGGATAGATCCTAGGTGACTTATGTACTTGCACCGAGCCCCTCTTTGCATCCTTGCAATCTCAAGTCTATGACTACCTATCATTCTACTCAATGTCTAGTCAAACCCGATTTCATGCTCATGGATATATTTAGTATTCAATGTTTTAGATATGCAAGACCTATATGTTGACTTCGGTCGCTATGTCCTTGCCACCCAAGGAGAATTCACCTTAGTCTAAATTTACACTCGAATGACTACTTGTCAAGGTCATCAATATAGTTTAACTAATCCATCATATTTATTATTTTCACATTTGTATATCAAGAAGATATTTGAAGTAAAAGATGGTTTCTTGTCAATGATAAATTACACTTATATATATCAATTTGCCTTAGTATTGCTATCGGCAAGGCATTGGCTATACCTAGCCACTATCAAGATAACTGATGACTATTCTTAGTCACAACTTATTATAAACTGAAGTAACATTAGTTTCACATAGAATATCTTCTCACTTATGCTACACATATAATGTATATTATTTGGTCTCGCGGCCATATAACAATGGTTGCTAAGTCAATATCTCTTAATCAACCAAAGTTACACTAATACTAGGCTCTTGGCCTCTTATAGTGATTAGTTATCTCCACGACATTATATATACTTTGGCAATCAAAAGACATGGATCTCAGTCTTTAATCGAGGATTTGATAGCATTAGGTTTTTCGGCCTTAGTTTAGCAAAGATACATTTATCTCAGACAACCATTCCATGGTCAGTCTCACTCAAAATGTTTAACAGTTAACCTTTATAGGATTAAGAAGAAAAATGGCCATTCGGCCTATATTTACTAGAGATATATTTATCTTAGATGACCATTTCATGGTCGGTCTCACTCAAAATATTTAATAGTTAACCTTTATAGGTTTAAGAAAAAGAATGGCCTTTCAACCTATATTAAACGTAGAAGTATTTACATATCCTTCAGTCTTATACAAAAGGAACAATGATCCTTTTATGGAGTAAAAAGTAGCAATGTGTCTTTTTACCTCCTTGTTTAGCTCCTAGGTCCCCGTGATTACATTATACATTCTAAATAGTCATCCCGATGCAAAATTACCCAACACCAATGTAAATTGGGAATAAGGTGCCCATGTTTTACCTTACCCCGAACCTAAAAGGAGCCCTAAGACTTGGGTACCACCGCCCAAGTCTCTCCTGATTGGTTGGGGCAAATTCAAATGTATGTCAGCATAGGACCTTTAAAAAGGTTTCTCTTTGTCAGCTCTTTTGGTTTAAATTCACAAATGTTAGCGGGAAAGCATTTATAAGTGTGTTTTTGTATTCATTATGAACCTAGATAGAGATAGCCAAATTGAAGCATTGGAGTAAAGAGCATTCAAAGCATTCATTGTGATTCTAGAGCAAATTTGTGTTGTCATTGTGTGTGTTGTTGCAAGTTTGAAGTTATCATCTATCTCTCCTTATGAGTTGAAGGCCATTCATCCTCCTAAGGGTTTCATCACATAGGTGATGTCATTATTATTTATCATCATTTGATTCATCATATTGTTATTGTGTCTAGCCTTTGCCCTACAAGGGCACACTCTCTTTATCTATCAATGGTGTTGGGAAGCTTGAATGCTATCCCAAAATTTGACTGAGGCAAGTCCTTAAACACCATAACCCCCAAACCCCTTGCTTCTTCTTGTGTGCAGATTACAGGAGTGAGATTTAGGAAATATGAAAATATAGGAAGACTGAGCAAGGATCAGGGTTCCAAGATCCAACAATAGTTCAGGAATATTCCTTTGTGCAAAACTTGGGCAGTGGCGCCCTAGTCTTTCTATCCCTACTAACTCTAGATCTAGAATCAGGGCAGTCTCTGCAACATTTCTCCAGTTTACAGCTTTTGAAGATTCAACCATCCAGGACTTGGGCAGTCTCAAAATAGTCCTTCAACATCCCTACTTTTGGGACATAGGTTCTATCATCTTCCTGATCCTCTCTATGCAATTAGTTTCTAGAGATTTGTTGTGCATCTTTTGTTATAATCAGATCATCATAGAACTAGGGTTAGTGCATTATTGACCTAGGGTTTGGTAAAAGGGCTTCATTAAATCTGATCTTTCTATAACACTCTTGAGTACAAGATCTGTAGCTAAGTCTACCTCCATTTGGTAGTGATTTGGCTCAGTCTTGTCCTAGAATGTTATTGTGAAAGAGGGTTTGATCTAGCGTGCATGCTAGTTGTCATCATTCATCTTTTTCACACTTAACATTTTAGTGAACCCGTAGCTTTAAACATTTGCATCTCACTGACTAATAAAATTAGATCTTGCATTAGTTTATTACACATTTCTCATTATTCATTTGAAAATTTTGTATCATTTCACATCATAGATTTGAAAATTCATACATTTGTAATTACACATTGTGTATTTCAACATAAGAAGTTTGACATCTCTTTTACATATCCTTGCAAGAAATCTTAAAGTTGATTATATTACCTTTTTGTGCAGTACATTTAAGATCTTAATCACTTTGTTTGTAGTGACACAAGTGTGTTTTTGATCTTGGAAAAAGCTTCAAAACCCTGATTTCCTCAAACTAGTGTCTTGATGTATAAAAGTCTCTCATATTGGTGTTGTTTGATAAATGAATAGATCTGATTGTACATTGTTGTTTCAAGACATTTCATTATGGCATCTTCATGTCATTTCTCTTTGGTATATTTGCATGCATATATCAAAGATCTTGATTTTCTTAGATTCATAACCCTCATGGGTGAGCATCGTTCAATATTAGAAAATCTAACTGATTTCATCTCCATGAATACTCATGAGAAAGATGATTGTGAAAGTTCTTCTTCTTCTATTACTACTATAAATCATGATAATGCCTTGGATCTACTATCTAAATTATATGATGATAATGATGATTCCATGAGTCATCCTATTCCTCCTTTAGTTGAAAGTTCAAGCACCTTGGATATCACTAAGGAAGTGATGACCTTGGATCTTCCTTCTTTCTCTGAATGTTCAAGTACATTAGATATCACTAAGGATGTGAAAACCATGGATAGTTCTCCTTTGGTTGCATGTTCAAACCCCTTGGACATCACTAAAGATACAATCATCAACAATGTTCTTAACAACACTTTACCTTCCCTTCATTCCAATGCTCTCCCTTCAAAGATGAAGCATTGGTGATTGAAGAAAGGTCTCTCACATTAAATCCTTTGGGGGTGGATGTTGAGCTTAATCAAAGTAAAAACAATGTTAATTCAATCATCATTAATAGACTTATTCAACCTACTAAGGGGATAGTGAATAAGTGTACTAATGTTCCTAAAATCATTGTGCATAAGGCATCTAATGTACCTCCTCTCTTCAAACCAGTGATTATGGCTCAAGGTGCTCCAACCCCACCTTGACCCCCGAGTTACATTCTCAATTTTGCAAAACAAATTACTCAAGAAAATATATCAAAAGGTGTCACAACAACCCTATTACAATGTGGTTTCTCACACATACAATATGCAAAATAATAAATAAAGTATACAACAGTCAAACATTCTGATCACTTTACCAACTTCTCAACCTATACTTCCTCAACCACCTTGTCTTACTCATAAATTTGGTCAAGATTATGATCTTGTTGAGCAGCTTTGTGCTACTCCCGCTAAGATCTCTCTCTGGGAACTCATACAACATCACCTACATACCACATAATGCTCTAGGAATCTTTACAAAAGGTGATCGTACCACCCACTATTAAGCCTAATGATGTAGTGGCTCTATTAGATTATATGCATGCAACAAAAACAAATATTCTATTTCAACAATATGAGTTACCATTAATTGAAGTTCAAAATCAACATGATCCTCTTGTAATCTTTGTCGCAATAAAAAAGTTGATAAAGCGAGTTATGATTGACAATAGATTGGCTCGTAATGTTTGTGGCATTGATTTGTTACATAAAATCAAGGTTGACACATCTCTAATCAAACCAGATATACTTCACATTCGTGGCTTTCATAACGTTGGTAGACAATCCTTGGGTACCATAACTTTACCTGTAAAGGTTGGACCCATGACATTATCTACCCTTATCCATGTCATGCCTGGTCCACTTTCATATAATATGATTCTCGGTAGACCGTGGACTCATGCCATGGGAGCAGTTCTATCTACCCTTCATCGATCAATAAAGTTTATTTATGCAAATAAACTTCAAACCATTGAAGTTGATTTGAACCCAGAAAGTTGTTTACAAATTGAAACACAAAAACAAGTTGTCAATCACAAGATTCTCAATAACTTAAAAGTTGATTCATCAATACCTCTTGCTAGAGATAATGTTGTGCAAGATTCTAAACCACCATAAAATGCACTTCTTGGTGGTGATTAGGGTTCATTAGATTTTAATCCTTCCTTTATGAAGGAATATAAACTTAATAACCCTAATCTTGAAGCTTCAAAAGTTGCCCCGATCTCATCCAAACAATTTTTGCAAATACCTAAGAAACCTAAGGTTTCTTTAGTAGAAAACAAAGATAATACTCTTACTTATACTACAAAATATGAGACTTATGAGGCCCTGCCTTCTTCTAAAGAGATGGAGTCTCTTTTTGGTCATGGATTTCAAATCCTTTACAAAAATTATGACTACGTTGGCAATGGTTGTGGTGTAAACCAAAAAGGAGTCTGAGTACCCTTACAAGTTGCTACAATTAACTACCTAGTTGGTATTGGATACTGTTCTTTGAAGCCCACCAAAGCTTATTGTCATTCTAAACTTAATGATAACACAATATCAACAAGTCCAATACTCAATTCAATATATCCTAAGATGATAGACATAAATTGTCCGCTAGGAAATATCTCGTTAAATACTTTTTCAACAAATGAAGCATCAACTAAATCTTGCAAATCAAGTATCGTGTGACTACAAGTAAGTATTCCTCCCTCATTTAGCCACACTCGATGTAGCACCTATTCTAGTTGCTCTCAAGGGTGGCCTCCTCCTAGGTATATATGTTGATAGTATTGTGTTGTGTTCCCCCGTGTAGTGTTAAATGTGTGTTTAGGTCTCCTTGGATGACCCTTGATACTCTTGTAAGGTTAAGGATACAAGGAGACCGCATTTGTTGTGATACTTCTTCTATTGTTTCTTTATTCTTCTACTCTCCTCTCTCTTATTGCATTTTTTGTGTGTGCTGCCTTGGGGGCATAACATTGTGGAGAGTGATTTGGGGGCATCCTTCCACATTGTGGCCTTAAGTCACTTTTATCTCATCTATAATTGTTCATGATTTCATTCCTCCATTGTACTAGTGGCTCTACTAGTTGGTGGATGACAATAATAAATAAATACTGATAAGGATTGTGTGTCCCTACAACAAGAATAAAAATGGACCCAGTCCATATATGAAGATGGGGTTAATATGTTACTAACACTTGACTAGTAGAATCACTTTGTCTTATGATGTGATCATGTGCAGTGTTGTGAAATTCTTCTAACAAACCTTTGTAATACTCTAAATCTTTTTCTAGGCACTTTAGAATGTTTTTGTATCTCACCTTGTAGCTACACTCATTTTTGAGATACTTGAAGTATAACCTCATGGCTATATTGGCTCTGAACTTGCAAGTATAGCCTTGGTTTGTTTAAGTGGTATGTTGCCTTATTTCTGTATCAATTGTTCACAAGATGATTTGGTTGTTATCTTAGCTAAGATTTTCTAGCCGAAGTTTGTTAATTGTTAGCATATAATACTAATGTATTTCTATTGTGATTGTTGGAAACAATCAGCGATCGTAAGCACATGTCACTTTGGGGCATGGGCTTTGTGAAATCTCTTGTTCCCTCACGTGTTTTCAAACTCACATTAAACATGATTGATACCAGCAAAAGGGATCAACCACTTTAAGGTGGGGGCATATATTGTGGTAAATGTTTGGATATCTTAGACATTGTGATAAAATGTGTGGCGTATGCTTCCTTTTCACCATAAGGAGTCTCCACGATGCAGGTGGGGTTGTGTACTTTGTTGTGTGTTTGTATATACTTCCTTTTTACTGTAAAGCATCTCTGCGATGCAAGTAGGGTTGTATGTTTTTGAAATCCCTTCTACAAAAGGTAGGATTGTGTATTCCCTTTAGTGGTTGCACATCCTTTTAAAAAGTCCTCTGTGGAGGCAAGGTTAGATCTTGAGTTATTCACCCTTAAGCATGTCTTTTGTGGTTGTGGTAGCGTAGCTTAATAATCAGGTGTGTTTGGCATGTCTTAGATGGTGGCGTGTAGTGATGAGCTCCTTCCATCACCCATGTTTTATGTGTTTAAGACGTATAGTGTGTCGATGACATACTCTATGACGCTCGTGTATTTCGTGTGTCTTCCTTGCATGTATTTCATGTTTTAGTGGTAGTGCATAGTGATGAGCTCCCCCCACGCCATGTGTTTTGCATGTTTTGTGGTGGCGCATAGCGATGATCTCCCCCCATGCTATGTGTTTTGTATGTTTTTTATGGGAGTGTGTAGCGATGAGCTCCCTCAATCACCTAGTTAGGGTAGTATAATTACTTAATCATGTTTCCTCTTCATGTATGCCTTGTGTACTATGTGTTTGCTTTCATGCCTTCTCTCTGAATTACGTTCCTCTTTACTATCTTCTTCATGTATTACATGCTTCTTTACTGTATTCTTTGTTTTTTACATGACTATCAAGTGTTTTCTTATGTTTACCTAAGCTTGGGGCTAGAAATGGTCTTCCAAACTTAGGGTGTGTCTTCGTTCTAGTGTTCGATGTGTTTGATGTGCTTTGACCATACTTTAATGCATGTAATAAATCATAAGATCATACACACATTAAAGTGGGGGCTAAATGTTATGGATTAAAAAGTAACCACATGTCTTGTTACCTCCTTGTTTAGCTCCTAGGTCCCCTTGATTACATTATACATTCTAAATAGTCATCTCGATGAAAAATTACCTGACACCAATGTAAATTGGGAATAAGGAGCCCATGTTTTACCTTATCCCAGACCTAAAAGGAGCCCTAAGACTTGGGTACCACCACCCAAGTCTCTCCTGATTGGTTGGGGCAAATTCAAATGTATGTTGGCATAGGACCTTTAATAAGGTTCCTCTTTGTCAGATCTTTTGGTTTAATTTCACGAATGTTAGCGAGAAATCATATATAATTGTGTTTTTTAATTCATTATGATCCTAGATAGAGATATCCAACTTGAAGCATTGGATTAAAGAGCATTCAAAGCATTCATTATGATTCTAGAGCATGTTTGTGTTGTCATTGTGTGTGTTGTTGCAAGTTTGAAGTTATCATCTATATCTCCTTATGAGTTGAAGGCCATTCATCCTCCTAAGGGTTTCACCACATAGGTGATGTCATTATTGTTTATTATCATTTGATTCATCATATTGTTATTATGTTTAGCCTCTACCCTGCAAGGGCACACTCTCTTTATCTATCAATGGTGTTGGGAAGCTTGAATTCTATCCTTGGATTTGACTGAGGCAAGTCCCTAAAAACCATAACCCCCAAACCCCTTTTCTTCTTCTTGTGTGTAGGTTAGAGGAGCGAGACCTAAGAAATATGAAGATACAGGAAGACTGAGCAAGGATCGGGGTTTCAGGATCCGACAATAGTTAGGGAATATTCCTTTGTGCAAGACTTGCACAGTGGCACCCTAGTCTTTTTGCCCCTGCTAACTCTAGATCTGGCATCAGGGTAGTCTTTGCAACATTTCTCCAATTTACAGCTGAAGATTCAACCATCCAAGACTTGGGCGGTCCCGAAATAGTTCTCTAACATACCTGCTTCTGGGACACAGGTTCTATCATCTTCCTAATCCTATCTGTGCAATTAGTTCTGGAGATTTGTTGTACATCTTCTGTTATAATCAGATCATCATAGAACTAGGGTTTAGTACATTATTGACCTAGGGTTTGGTAAAAGGGCTTGATTAAATCTAATATTTCTATAGCACTCTTGAGTACAAGATCTATAGTTGAGTCCACCTGCATTTGGTAGTGATTTGGCTCAGTCTTGTCCTTAAAAGTTATTGTGAAAGATGGTTTGATCTAGTGTGCATGCTAGTTGTCATCATTCATCTTTTTCACACTTAACAAATCTTGTATCTCATCTTAGAGAGTTTTGACTATTTCTCCATGGTCTCTATGGCTCAAAAAAAGGATTCTTTAACACCGAAATGAACATATCTAGTTCACTACTACAAATATCTCTTGTTCACTTTATACAGTGCATGGCCACTTAGGGATGGTTTTAATGTTTAATACATATCTAGTCTTTGAAATAAAAGTTTGGTCCAGTTCTAATAAGAAAAAGTTTGAGAGCAAGGCTTTCAACTTAAAATAATAGTCAGCCCAGATGGCCTTGAATAAAAATGTTAAGATTACAAAAGCTTTCAACCATTTACTTAGGTGTGAGGATGTGAAACCAGTTATCAACATTATATAGTTTGAATATAAACATTCCTACTTATACATTTACTATCCATTGTTGAATCCTTAAAGAGCAATAAAGATACATTATAATAATTGGAATTCAATAATGAACCTATGAATGCAAATACAGTGGCTCGAGATTTAAACTCTACTCCTACAACGTTACTCCACGCGATATGAGAGCTTAACAATGCCTCTATCATGTTGTTTTTGACTCCTCAAAATGCCCCGCTAAAGCATAAAAACTCCTATACTTTCAAACCCGTCGATTGTTATCAATCAAGACTCAGTTTGAAGAACTAAAAACTAAATGTTCTTCCCACACTATGTCCATGCCTATATGTTGGGATTGAGTGAGTTTTTTTTCCCTCCTATCCCTCTAGGAATATCGGAGGCGTTGGGTAGTGGTGGAAGGTTCTATGCCCTCCACTCAGAAATTTGGGTGAACAAGAAATATATAAGAAACAATAATTTATTCTCCTCTATGCTTGGGAGTAAAAATAATATTATAAATACTCATCATATTAATAATGAAATTAATATCAGCTAATAATTTAATAACTTTAAATAGATAAATATTAAGTCCAAGGATCAACTAATCAAGAGGCGAAAACATAAAACCAAGGATCAAAAGATGGATAACAAACAATGAGATATTAGTATTGATGTATGACTCCATAATTCTTGCAAAATATACGTGGCGAGAAATAGTCGTCAAGCTAAGTTCACGACTCAGATGGAAGGCAATCACGACTCTAATCAACATCAAATTGATGAAAGAGGAGAATATGAAAAATCAAAGGCATATCAACACAATATGACTACTAAGTGTGTGTGGTTCTCATATGGCACAATGATCACTGAATTTGCGTGATCTATCACCCTCTCCCTGGTGATGCTCTCCCTCCTCTTCTGGGAGGGGAAAAACATTGTCCTTATATCCACTTCATTATACAATGGTAGATAGTCCATTACATAATTTAACCATGCTTATATTAATATAATCACATACAATATTCATTGCATATAAAATAATATAATTCACATGCATTTTTCTATCTAGCACAATATTATTTTAATCGTAATAATTTTACCGTCTACTCTATGTCTACATGAAATAAAATGTTAAAGATTTCTTCTTTTTAGAATGGGTTGTGACATATCTGCCCCCTTAGAAATCATTGTCCGTAATGATTATGTCCATATCAAAACTAAATTCAAACAAATAAGTTCTTTTACATCATGTTTTCTTAAAAAGATATGGGAATTTTTGGTAAAATTCATTGTAATCCTCCTAGGTAGCATTGTCCTCTGAGTATTGGTCCCACTGGACCTTGCACTGAGTAACATTTTTATTATGCAAGCGGAGCTTGCGAACTTCGATCACTTTGAGAGGCTAGATCATAACCACTCCAGGATCATGTACCTGAAGAGCAGTCCAATCAAGTATATGACTAAAACTAGATACATATTTCTCCAAATAAGATACATGAAATACATCATGTCACACCCCAAATTTTGACTATACTTTACTTTTTACTTGCAAGTAATTAAAAGTTGATTATGCATGATTTAATGATTTGACGTTTAAGGAAAATGACAGGAAAAAACAATAATTTCATGAGTTTATGCTTATATTATTAGAATTGACATGTAATCATATGTTATTAAGATTATATATTTATGATGTATAAGGAATTACTAATGATACACCAATCCCCGTTTGGTAATTGTGAGATGTAACTAGGAAAATAGATTTCCACTCTCCAAGAAAAGAGGGAGAGCATCATCTGAGAGAAGTACATAGATATTTGGAAAGAACATATTGGTTACCATTTGAATCTTGAGCCTTTATAGTTTTAGTGAACCATTAGTGAGATTGGTAAGTTGCTTTGACCTAATTAGACTAATTTTGGTTTCGATTCGACAGTTGTCGAATCGTCAAAAAGATCCAATAAGTCTATGTTTTGTTGTAAACCAAGTTGGTATGTCACTATCGACGAGTAATGGTTGATAGTTGATAGATTATTTGTTGGAAACTCCTGATAAGGATTCTATCTTGTTATTTTGTCTTTATTGATGTTTAAACGAGATAGAGAGGGGGAGAACACCTCGACCCCAATCTCATATCTTGCCAAGTGTTAAAACAACGAGAGTGTACATTGTATAAGTAGATAATATGTTGTTTCTATTTAATTATAGTTTAAACTTTAGACTCTCTCAATGTTTTCAGTTAAAAGAAATACATGATAGAGATCTTTAATTGGTAGAGACCACTCTCTTAGTAGTGGAAGCTCAGCTCCTTTACTCCTTAACTAACTTGAAGGTTATGGAGGAGCTTTGAAGTCGGATTGTGGAGTAGTCTTTAAGACCATTATCTCCACCAGCTTATCAAACCTTTGTGGGAACCTTTAAAGGCATTTTCTCTACCTAATACTCTGTGGGAATGCAAAGAGTGGAAGCCTTTAATAAGGCTATTCCATCATGGAGTGGTCCGGGATGACCATCACCTCCTTTCATATGCAGACCCTCATGGTAGTTTAGGGGGGGCATTATTTCAAGGGTTACTAAATATGGTTACTGGAAGTTCTTAGATCAGGGAAAAGCTAATTGAGTTCTATGTTAGTGTATTAAGTCTTAGCAAACACAAGGAGCTCAGCAATGTCATATGAGCTCGGTATTAAAACAATAAGCTCTGCAATATCATGGAGTTGTATCTTATAAACCGTGGAGATTAGACTATGGGTGGTGAAATACACTTAAAGAGTTTTAGCATGAAGGAGAAGTATAGATATATCTCTTCACAGAAAATGGATGAAAGGATATACATGTCAAATGTTCTCAAGGGTTTCGTGGCACTAGAGAGTCATTAAGATGGCTTAACCGGTTGATAGAAGATCTATCATTATCAAGTCCAGGTATGAGAATTCCTCACTGTCTCTATGAGACATTCTATAGGCTTGAAATCTAAATTCTCTTGATTTAAACAAGTGTGTGTATCCTCCTATAGCTTCACATTTTTTTATGAAGTCAATGTTCCTTGTATATCCAATCGTAATAAGCATGCATTTCTATATGGTTACTATTCTTACCAAATTTGATACGCCATGTGAGCTCTTTTCACTGGTGATTAAACATTTTTATGGGGTGACCTGTAGTATAATTATCATTGTCAACTAAATTTCTATGGTGCGGCCTAATAATCTTTTCCAATGATAAAACTTGATAGGTGGGGTCTGTGCCACATTATACCATATGGAATTCGTATGATACGACCCATAGGAATTTGTTTTATTTTCCATCATTAGATGGCACAACCTTTGGAATAATTTCATAATCTATATGTTATTATAATCCTGTATGGTTAGATACAGATGCTATTATGAGCTCGTATGTGAGTATTAATGAATGTATATATATGTGGCCATGTCGCCTTATGGGGACAGAAAGCCCAATAACAGACCGTCCAGTCTATCTTTAATAAATATAGTGCCTGAAAGGTATGATTAATAAATCTTAATGAATTACCTTACCTGTAAAGGTTGAATCCTTTTTTTTGTATAAGATGTTCTTTGATTGTCTCTAAGTAACAAAGAGCTTATTAAGTATTACGTATGTCTAAACTAAGTTGGGCCGATAGAAATTCCTATATACATATTTACCATTTGATGGCAGTATTATTGCCATAGACTTTCAATGGCAGTGTTAGGGACATCTGATGGGACTGAACATCCTTTAAATGGTTGTGATAAAGCCTTTAAGATTAAACTCCCATTTTATGTGGTAGATATAACAAATACTTGACTTAGCCAAAAATATAGTGTCAAGAACCTATTTTAAGTGGAATCAAGGAAATCTAATGGACCAAATTATCTTATTTTTATAGTAGACTCAATCTTATCTAAGGGAAGGATTAAATAAGTCAAGAATGTTTATATTATTCCTAGTATACTCGTATTTTATGTATTATGATTAACAAGGATTCTTATAGTGCCTAAGTGGTCTAGAGAAGACTAGAAGGTACTGTTGGTGCCTGAATTGACTGTCAGTTAATTTAGCAATTTTCATGCAGGCACCTTCCCAAAAAATCCAAAAAATATTCTAAGTGTTGGACTTCCTCAGTATTTTTCAGCTGCAGCATCATATTTTCTTAAGGGGAGGAGGTCATCATCATCATGTTTCCAGTCATCATCCTGATGATGTTGCTGCAAAGTCCTAAGCATGAGCCGATATTCATCGGGGTCATCATATTTGAACATCAGGGTGATATCCGCTTTTCTGCCTGTCTGCATCATGATATTTCCAAAGGGAGATATCCGCCTGTCGGCTTCATGCATTGTCTAGTGGGGGGTGATCATTTCAAATATCCGTCATATCTATACATCACCCTGATGTTTCGTGGAGCTACAGCGTAGCATGATATTTGTGCATCAAGATGATATTTCCAAATATCCGGTTATCTTCCGAATATCATCTTGATGCCGATATGTGGTGACATCATCAAGGTCCGAGGGGGGTCATACTTCTAACACTAGTCACCTTGTGGAGATCCCCCGATGTTGCGAATATGACGATGATGTCATCCAGATATGAGGAGGTGTGCAGTAGACAGATATGCCGATGACGTCATCAGGATATGACGATGACATCATCAGGATTTTTGAAGGCATCGGCAGGAAATTGCATATCGGCATAGGTTTGAGATGCTGGGCCGATGGTGGTCGTCTTGCCGAAGAAGGTGAGGTTGTTGAAGGACCATCGGGGTGACTTGTGTTGTCAGCGAAGGATCTTTTGTGCTTGCCGATGGCTTTAGTCATATCGATGGTGAAGTGTGGAGTTCGCGGTCGGCGAGACCTTTGAGATCGATGTAAGTTTTTTGGGGTTAGCCGATGGCTTTGATCATAGCGATGGGCTTTTGGACAAAAAGGCATGTGTCGAGCGTGGCAAAAGTGCTCGACACCTATTATGCATGTGGCCGCGTCTATAAAGTGGTGGGAGGCTCTCCGCACCGTGCATGTGGGATTAATTTCCCTGCACATTTTAAAACTTTAGTAAAGTGTGTTTTGGCAGGAATTTCTCTTTTGAGCGCAGCGATGGTTTCCAGGTAGGCCGCAGGTGGTTGAGCCATCAATGGCGGTTGTTGCAGAGGTATGGGCGATGGTGTGGACAGATCTAGTACCTGATTGGAGTTGTACACCCACAGGCAGCGGCGCAAGGCTCGAGATCCCTTCCTGTCTCCTCCCCTACCTGCTGTATTCAATGCGAGTTGGGCGCCATTTTATCAATGTACTATATCTGGCAAATTTTGACTTTTGGCATGTAATTAATGTTGGGAACCTTCCTTGCTGTATATAGTAGGTTGTGTTGCTCATTTGAAGGTTGTTGAAGGCCTGAGGCATTTTTGTGTAAATAATGAAGAACAGGGCATGATCTTGGCTGTTTTATCCCACTTTGGAGTTTATGAGTTGCAACATGAGTGTATTTTGCACATATTTTCAATTTCAGTGTTAATGTTATATGAAAAATGCTTATTGCATGTGTCTATCTGCTTGTCTCCATTTGCTGCATGTTATTCTCCTTCTTTTGAATCTAGTTGCATGTCAGCAGGGATATTTGTAAGTAGAAGCAGTTAGATACCCATTCTTGGGTGATGTTTGTAAGGCAAGCATCAGTCCAACCCCCTGAAACTTGAGTGAAAGTTGCAAACCATCTGTTATATACGTCTAGTTGACTCCTTGCCCAATGGATAGGCACCAGTTTGCTCCTGGATCAGTAGTTATGAGCCAAAACCCCTTGTCTTGCATCCCAGACATTATGTCCGCCCATTTCATCACTTCCACCTATTAGTTGTAGGATTAGGAGTAGGAAAACCCCTGCATGCTCTCATACCTAACCAGACATTATGTCCAAGAATGTTGCCAACCTTGTGATCTATCATGCAGATCTTGGTCCATACATGAGAGTATTCTGCCTGTTGTTGTCAAGTTAGATCTTTCTATCTTTGAGCTAGTCAAGGTCACATCTTAAGTTATAGGGATACCCCCCTTGGTGCGGCAGAACCAGAAGTGAAGGGGAGGAGCTCACGCAACCTCTTGTATTAGTTGGCTGAATCTACATGTGCATAGGAACTGGCAAACCCTGATGCTGATTTAGAAGAAAAACCAACAGGTACTACACTCATGATGTATTAAGATCTTATTATTAATTGGATTCTAAGTAAGAAAAGGGAACTTATGAAAATGGAAATTGATCCATAAAGTTATGATGAAGACTATGATTAATCCATAGATTTATTCTTGCCTTTTAAAAGCGTATAATCACTATCTCTCTTAATAGAGACTCTAGTTAGATAATGTCGTTACGATATTATAGTAACTATGTTACAACTTGAATATAGACAAAGTTAAACCCAATGTTGGGTATCCCTTATATGACCTACCCCAAGTTGGGCATGTTGGGAGATTCGAAACTCAACCCCACATGATTTTTGTATTGGTGATTAATGATAAAAATTTATGTAGTATATATATATAAAGAAGGTTATATAAGAGTTCATAACCTATCTTTAATTGAAATTTCGTAGACTTAAGAAGACCCTAGGTTGAAAGTATTTTATTATCTTTTATGATTCAAACCTATTAGGGTTGATAGATTGAACTTAGTCCAAAGACTAGTTATGAGAAATGAAAGTATCCATTAAGAAATTATATGGATGAGGATATACCTCATATACTATGTTTATTCATGTTATGTGAAAGGTTAAGTCAATCAATGCCAAGTGGTCTAGGCAAACTAGAGGCATTTATTTTATTGCATCTTTTATTTTTGGAAAATAAGGATGTTTGATATTTCCAAATATTGGGTTAGATAAGCTAAACCCTAAAATCAACCCTGAAAGGTTTTAGGAAACTTACACTCTTAAGTCATATATGAATTTATATATTATAGTCAATAATGAATGATCGAGAAAACCATAGGTCAAGACAGAAAGAGTCTAAGTGGTACTTTTATAGATTTAAGTGATTATATGATAGAGTTGAAAACTTGTTATATTGCACAAGGATGTTTGATATTTGAGTTAGAGAGTAGAATGACAAGAGGTCATAGACCCAAGAAATTTGTAAGGATGCAAAGAGGGACTCTCTGAAAGGTTGGAATTACCTAAACCTATATAATGTATGTATATGCTATATTAAGGATTAAGTTAGATTGACTAGAAGGGATTACAGTATAGACAAGTTTATGTCTAGCATTACTAAGTAAAGAAAGTCAAACTATAGGATGAGATAGTCTCCAAGTCGAGTAAGAAGTGTGTGAACTCACGTCTAAGTTAATTGCAAAACATCTATTTATATTGAATCTTTGGATAAAGTAATGCATTTGTCTCTACATGCATTAGTCGGTTCACTGTGCTTGATATTTACATAACCAGCCAGTAGTGTCATACTCAATTAGAAGGAGTCTATAGTTGTAAGACCGTGTTGGATATGTAGGATAAAACACTAGAGACTCAAATGGAAAAAACCTATTGGTTCCATATATCTATACTCTTCGTGAAGGGTAGGGCCACTTCTAGGAAGGAAGGTGTGAGGGGGACCGTTGGTTTGTGGTTGGAGGTAAAGCACTCAGATGATGTTCTCCCTCTATAGTAGAAGACAAGCTGAGACTTGTGAAGACATATATCAATATTCCAAATGTAGTGTACTTCATATTATGACTTATGATAGTCAAATTTTATGATGTAAAACTATTCTTTATGCCAAGTGCAATTTATGTAATGTAAATGAAAGGTGAAAGGATTTCACTATGATAGAACTATCTTTGAATATGTTGTAATTTCAAGGTTGAAAATATTCAAAAAGATATACTTTATTTCTTGTGATTATGCAAATGATTTATATATTAAAAAAAGTTTATCTCTCATGTTTACCATGTTTATTTACCTCTTGTAAATTCTTGAGTTACTTCGAGTAATATGAGAAGGTACGTTACACATCATGTATACGAGCAAGAGTGGGAGGTAGAGCTATTAGTAAGCCACTGGATTGAGCACTTCTAGTACTACAAAGGGTCCCACATATCTAGGGGCTAGTTTGGAAGACTTTCCAAACATAATAGGACTCTTATGTGGTTTGACTCATGAGAGAACTTTATGTCCTATTGAAAATACTTGTGGGTTACGCTTGGCGTCAGCATAAGTTTTCTTTCTATCATTCACCTCTACTAATCTTTGCCTAATTAGCTTAACTTTCTCTTCCATTTCAGTTAGCAATTATGGTCCAAGGTGAATCCTATCTTCTATCTTATCCCAACTTATACTTTCTACCATACAATGCCTTGAAAAGAACCATTTTTATTGCTGAATGATATGAATTATTATAAGCAAATTCAACCAGTGGAAGATACTCTTCCCGTTTATATTGTTGATCCATGCAGTACATCCTCAACAAGTCCTCCAATACTTGATTAACTCTCTCTGTCTGGCCATCTGTCTCTAGATGATAAGTCAAGCTTATGTTTAATTGCATCCCAAGCATAGAAAATAAGGTTTTCCAAAACCTTGAGGTTACCCTGCATCTCTATCGGAAATAATCTTTTTCGAAACTCCATGCAATGTGAAGACCTCTTAAATGAATTTCCTAGCAATTACATGTGCTCCATCAGTATGATTTTTGGCAATAAAATGTGTCGCTTTAGTTAATTTATCTACCACCACTAGGATTGCATTGTGTCTATGTTTTGTCATGGGCAATCCTCAGACAAAATCCATACTGATCACCTGCCACTTCCATTCAGGAATGTTATGAGGATACAAGAGCCCTGTCGGATGTTGATGTTCCTTAACTCTGACATTCTAGACATCCTACCAAGAATCTCACAGCATCATTTTTCATTCCCTTCCAAAAATATAGTGGATTCACATCTGCCAAGAGTTTTGTCACTCCTGGGTGACTAGAGTAAGGGGCGGAATGTGCCTCTTTCCACAGTATGTTTCTCAAATCTTGCTAATTCGAAACATACATCCTATTCTTATACCTCACAACTCCATCAACCTCAAAGAAAAATTATTCATATCTTGCATATTGAGGATTTTCAGAGAGAGCATTTAGGACTTGCTCATAATACTCATCTCCTACCGAGTTTTTCAACACTTGATCTCTAAAATTGGTTTGTACATTTATCATAGCTGCAATATTTCTTCTACGTCTCAGGGCATCCGCAACTCAATTTTCCTTACCCTTAATATAACTAATTTCAAAATCATAATCAGTTATAAGTTCCAACCACCTTCTCTAGTGAGCATTAAGGTTTGGTTGGGTGAAGATATACTTCAAACTTTGATTATCAGATTTGAGCTCAAATTGCTTACCTAGCAAATAATGCCTCCATACTTGGAGAGTATGTACAATTGCCACTAACTCTAAATCATGTGGGGCATAATTCTTCTCATACGGTCTCAATTTCCTGGACTCATAGGACACTACTTGGCTTTCCTGCATTAATACTCCTCCTAATCCTTCTCTGGAAGCATTAATTACAACTACAAAGAGACCTTATGGATCTGGAACTCAAAGGATTGGGGTTGAAGTTAACTTCCTCTTAAGGATATTAAAGGCCTCTTCACACTTTCCTGACCATTCAAGACACTTACCCTTTCTCTGCAGAGAACTAATGGGGTGAGCAATCCTTGAGAAGTTCAAAATGAACTTTTTGTAATATCCAGTCAGGCCTATAAAACTATGAACTTCATGCATATTTCTTGGCGCAGGCCATTCTAGGATAGCTTTTGTCTTAGAAGGATCTACTGCAATTCCATATGCAGAAATTATATGGCCCAGATATTGAACTTCCTTCTAAAAGAAGGTACATTTGGATAGCTTACTATACAACTTATGCTCTCTAAGGCATTGTAAAACTGTTTACAAATGTTGGAAATGTTCTTCCTCATTGTAGGAGTAAATCAAGATATCATCAAGAAAGAGTAAAACAAACTTATCCAAATAGTATCGAAAGACATTGTTCATTAGATTCATAAGGTTGCTGGGGCATTGGTCAACCCAAAAGGTAAAACTGTGAATTCATAATGCCCATACCTTGTTCTAAAGGTTGTTTTATGGATATCTTCATCCTTAGCCTTAGTTGATGGTAGCCTGATCTCAAATCAATATTTGAAAATACACCTGCTCTTTGCATTTGATCAAAAAGATCGTCTATGCATGACAAATGATATTTTTTCTTTATTGTTGCCTTATTAAGCATATAATAATCAATACACAACCGTAGGGTACCATTCTTCTTTTTGACAAAGATCGCCAGTGCTCCCCACGATGATACACTAGGTCAGATCAAACCCTTTGACAACAATTCATGAAGTTGGGATTTCAGCTCCATTAACTCAGTTGTGGTCATTTGTATGGTGCCTTCGACATAGGTTTGGAACTAGGAATGATGTCAATCAAAAATCAAATGCCATTTTAGGGGGAAATCTTGGAAGGTCTTCAAGAAATATGTTCTGAAACTCCCAAAGAAAAGGATAATCTTCCATTGAGGGTCTATTTGTCTTTCCTAGATCCTCACCTTTCTCATTCAATTATTCCATCTTGATTGAGAACATCTAACAACCCTTCCATTTGGCTATTTTCAATTGCATTGCAGAAATTTGTCTAATTTTCATTTCCTGGTGCATTTTTTATTGCACCAATATCTATGAGAATGGTAACTGGAATGCCAAATAAATTACCTATAGTTTCAATTGGGGTGCTTTGGTATTCGGCCTATCAGTTGTCTAAGGTGGCATGGATCCTTTTTTGGAAAGTCATTTTCTGCAATGGCAAAGAGTTACCATGATATGGATTTTTTGGGGCCTTGGTAGGACACTGATTAGCATAGTGGTCTCCTCCACAAGTAAAACACCCTCCATGAGGAGCTTTCTTTACCGAAGGTCGGTTGGGATTATCATCATTCTTTTTAGAAATATTGTCTTTACTTTCTTCCTTGATTTCATTTTTGCAATGCCTAGAATCTTTACCATAGTTTTTCCCTTTAGAACTTTGATTTCTATTTTTCTTTTTGAAGGAGGTGGATGGATGATTCCAACTATACCTCTTACGGTATTTTTCCTGATAAGTTGAGATAGACTTAAGTCTTTGTTCTTGTTTCATGGCCTTCTCAAAGACCTGGTCCATGGTTGTTGGTCCATGGACATCTACCTCTCCTTTGATTTGAGCATTCAAGCTCGTTATGAATTTTCTTATCTTGAATCTCTCATCCTTTTGATATTGTGGTACATATTTCAACAACCTAGTGAATTTTTCCTAGTACTCTATAACTGTCATGTCTCCCTGGCGCAAGTTTTGGAAGTCGGTTATTTTTTTATCAAAATACAATTGTGGTAACCATCTTTTTCTAAAAAGGTCCACGAATTGATTCTAGGTCAAACTTAGGGAACTCAGTGCCAATTCCATTTTCTTATTCATCCACCCTGTCGATGCTTTTTTGGCCAGTTGATACGCTCCCTAGACTGCCTTAGTGATCTCAGAGTAATTTCTAATCTCAAAATATTTTTCCATTTATGTTAGCCAAGCCTCGACTGCATCACCAGTCACAGTTCCATCAAACTTAGCAGGTATGATCTTTTTCATGTCCCTTGCTAACTCATTAGTGAGGTGAGCTTTCATTTCACTAGGGACTTGAGAATCTTGTTTACTTTCTCTTGGTTCAATCTAAAAACTTTATTCATGAATGTTTCCTTCCCATTTCTCAAAATGATGTTCTCTGTTGTTTTCCACTCCTCTAACTTCATGTTCTATAGTTTCCAACCTCACTTTTGTTTCATTTAACACAGACAAGATTTGGTCAAGTTTTGCCATTGGGTTTATTTTTCAATTAGAACCTTCCTGGCTCCTCTCTAGTTGGTTTTCAGTGTGTAACATGCTGGTATTTTCCATACCTGACATTTGTATAAAAATTTTAATCAAACCATGAACTTTATAATGCTTAACTTAAGATTGCAAGTTCATAAATGCAAAAAAATTCAAAATCATTTCACAAATGCCACTTTTATTCAAAAAGCCAAAATTTGTTTCATTCTCATAATAGATTTTACATCTTTTTCAAATACAAAACTTTTCTATTTTCAAGTACAAAATATCTACATATCACTTTCAGACAGAGGAATTTCCTCGGGTTCCTCTTCTCTGTTAGAATCAAGTAACACAAATTTAGAGGGTGGATGTACTCATGAGTACTCAACCAACACCTCCTTTCACATCACAAGCGCATCCTGACCACACCCGAAAGGCAAATCCAAGTGGGCGGATGGTTTACTAATCTTAAAAGTAGTAGGAATAGACGCTTTCTCAGTGGCCTCCAACCATTTCCTCCTCTCAAGGAAGATACGTTTGAGTGCATCATCCAACGTCTCAAAATTAGTGAGCCAAGCCCAGTTTACATATCTAACTGGTTCTTTTATTTTTGGCTCGGGAGAAGACTCTTTCTTAGGCATTTTTCTAGATTTTGTTTTCTTGGTTTTCTTTCATTTTCTTCTCTTTCTTGCCATTCTAGCACAAGAACAATCATTTTAACATTAGCATAATTTTTCCAATTTGCAAAAATTTGCAATGCGCTCCTAGGTCCAAGTGTTGAACCTGGTAGCTCTGATACCATATGTAACATCCCCAATTGAAATGCTAATAAAAACTTTCAAAAATTCAAGCAATAAATGCCACAATCTCATAATTCATTTTTTAATCATATGAAGTAAAGAAGATACATTTGCATTTACAAGAAATAATACATGAAATAATACATTATTTGATGGTTGCTTTACTTGTGACTTACAATTTTACATAAATACATATACAAATAAATGATGTCTTCTACTCACAAGTCTTCAGCAGTCAACTGCAAGAGGGAGAGCATCACCCTCATGCTTTTCCTCCAACCACAGACCGGTGGTCCCCCGCACACCTTCCTATTGGAAGTGGCCCTTCCTTTCATGAGGGTATAGATAATGAGAATCAACTAATTCTATGTGTCATCTGAGAACTAGTGCAGTGTCCTAGCTTAAGAACAATTGGGTTTACAACTCCTAGTCTAGCTCTAGCTATGTATAACCCTCTAACAGTTCAAACTATCTAGAAACATAGTGAACCGGCATTGCACGTAGTGATTTTACATTAGTTTGGCCAAAGCTTCATATAAATAAGTTGTACATTCACACACTCTTTTCTCGACTTGGAGACAATCATTCTTTTTTTTTACTTATTAATAAATTAGCATACTTTAATATCGCTACCCTATATCTGTCTATTCAACATTAAGTAAAACCCATTACTATAGGTCAACTAAATAGGTATGGGATAGAGCATGGGTGACTTATGTACTTGCATCGAGCCCCTCTTTGAATCCTTTCAATCTCAGGTCTATGACTACATGTCATTCTACTCGATGTCTAGTCAAACTGATTTCGTGCTCATGGATATATTTAGTATTCAATCTTTAGATATGCAAGATCTATATGTTGACTTTGGTTGCTATGTCCTTTCCACCCAAGGAGCATTCACCTTAGTCTAAATTTACACTCGACTTACTACTTGTCGAGGTCATCAATATAGTTTAACTAATCCATCATATTTATTATTTTCACATTTGTATATCAAGAAGATATTTCAAGTAAAAGATGGTTTATTGTCGATAATAAATTACACTTATATATATCAATTTGCCTTAGTATTTCCATCAGCAAGGCATTGGCTATACTTAGCCACTATCAAGATAACTTATGACTATTCTTAGTCTCAGATTATTATAGACTGAAGTAACATTGGTTTCACATAGAGTATCTTCTTAGTTATGCTACACATATAGTGTATATTATTTAGTCTCGCGGCCATATAACACTGGTTGCTAAGTCAATATCTCTTAATCGACCAAAGTTACACTAATACTAGGCTCTTAGCCTCTTATAGTGATTAGTTATCTCCACAACATTATATATATACCGTAGCAATCAAAAGACATGGATCCCGATCTTTAATCGAGGATTCAATAGCATTAGGCTATCGACCTTAGTTTAATAGAGATACATTTATCTCAGATGAACGTTCCACAGTCAGTCTCACTTAAAATGTTTAACAGTTAACCTTTATAAGTTTAAGAAGAAAAATGCCCATTCGGCCTATATTTAGTAGAGATATATTTATCTTAGACGACCATTCCATGGTCGGTCTCACTCAAAATGTTTAACAGTTAACCTTTATAGGTTTAAGAAAAAGAATGGCCTTTCAGCCTATATTAAACACAGAAGTATTTACATATCCTTTAGTCTTTTACAAAAGGAACAATGATCTTGTATCTCGTCTCAATACAAGATGTTGACAAAGAGATTTTTGACCATTTCTCCATTGTCTCTATGGCTCAACAAAATGATTCTTTAACACTGAAATGAACATATGTAGTTCGTTGCTACAAACATCTCTTTTTTTCTTTTTACGGTGCATGGCCACTTAGGGATGGTTTTAATGTTTAATACATATCTAGTATTTGAAATAAAATTTCATCCTAGTTCTAATAAGAACAAGTTTAAGATCAAGGCTCTCTGCTTGAGATAACAGTCGGCCTAGATGGCCTTGAATAACAATGTTAAGATTACAAAAGATTTCAGCCATTTACTCAGGTGCGAGGACATCCAGCCAAGTATCAACATTGTATAGACTGAATATAAACATTCCTGCTTATACATTCACTAGCCATTGTTGAATCCTTCAGGAGCAATAAAGATATGTTATAATAATTAGAATTCAATAAAGAACCTGCGAATGCAAATGTAGTGGCTCAAGATTTAAACTTTGCTCCTACAACATTACTCTACGTGGTATGAGAGCTTAAAATGCCTTTATCCTATTGTTTTTGACTCCTCAAAATGCCCCACTGAAGTGTAAAAACTCCTATACTTTCAGACCCATTGATGCTTATCAATCAAGACTCATTTTGAAGTACTAAAAGTTGAACGCTCTTCCCACATTGCGCCCATGCCTATATGTTGGAATTGAGAGAGTGATTGTTCCCTTGTATCCCTCTAGGAATATAGGAGGCGTTGGGTAGTGGGGGAAGGTCCTATTCCCTCCACTTAGAAATTTGGGTGAGAAAGAAATAAATAAGAAATAATAATTTATTCTCCCCTATGCTTGGGAGTAAAACTAATATTATAAATAGTCATCATATTAATAATGACATTAATATCAACTAATAAAGCAATAACTTTAAATGGATAAATATTAAGTCCAAGGATCTCCTGATCAAGAGGAGAAAACATAAAGCCAAGGCTCAAGAGATGAATACCAAACGATGAGATATTAGCATTAATGTATGACTCCATAATTCTCACAAAACATATGTGGTGAGAAATAGTCGTCAAGCTAAGTTCATGACTCAAATGGAAGGTGATCATGACCCCAATCAACATCAAATCGATGAAAGAGGAGAATATGAAAAATCAAAGGCATACCGACACAATATGACTATTAAGTGCATGTGGTTCTTAGATGGCACAATGATCATGTTCAATTCACGCGATCAATCACCCTCTCTCTGGTGATTCTCTCCCTCCTCTTCTGGAAGGGGAAAAACATTGTTCCTACATCCACCTCATTGTACAATGGTAGTTAGTCCATTACATCACATTTAACCATGCTTATATTAATATAATCACATACAATATTCATTGCATATAAAATAATATAATTGACATGCATTGTTCTATCTAGCACAATATTATTTTAATCATAATAATTTCACCATCTACTCTATGTTTTCATGAAATAAAATGTTAAATATGTTTGCTTTCTAGAATGGGGTGTGACATGATTGATTCATGATTATAGGCATTCATGTGGTTTAGTGTGAGGAGGTTATTCTTATCTTCTGGATGCTTGTTTGGTTCCTTGACTATGGTTACTTGTTTGAAAAATTAGATCTGGGGTTGATCTGGTGTTTGAGTCTTGAGGTCTACATGTTATCTTCTTTGTTATCTCAGTTTGTAGGTTATTGATGTGATGATAAGTTTCCATGCTTCATTTTTTTGGGGATCTACAAGTTATGTAGTTTTGTGGGTTGATCACCCATTGGTCACAGTGATGACTTGGATGTGGATTGTCTATATCTGTATGTCTTTTCAGTGTTGATGTAAACTTTATTAATCGGCCTTGTATATGGTCATTTGTGCTTTGGTATGTTGCATTGGGATGAGAGGATGGATTATTAGAGTACCTCTATAGTCAATTTTTGGGACTTGTAGCATGTTTATCATGATGTCATGGATAGCTCGGTATCACAATTCATTGGAGCTTTGGTAGTGATGTGTATTTGTCACCTAGTGATTGATGATCTTCTACAGTGGTTGTGGGTGTCATGGACAAGATCCTGGACTATGATTCTTGTATACAATGAGAGTGCTTTGACATCTTGAGTTCTATTTTCAGGAGATGGTTATCTTCATGTGATTGGAGATGTTGACATCTTGGTTTACCATGGAGTACTCTTGTAGTCTTTGGTTAAGGTGTTAGTTTATGACATCGATTTTGATAGGTGACCCATGGTTGAGAGGATGTTTAATGTTCTACCATGGTTGACTCTTGATTCTAGATTCACGTTTTGGCATGATACAAGTTCTCTTGAGAACATGATATGTTCATTGGAGCATGTGATCTCCTAGGAGTAGATGTTAGATCACGATGTCATGAAGTGTTCCTAGATTATGTAGATGTACAGTGGGAGCTTTGAAAATGGTTTGGTTAGTTCTCTTAGTATTGAGTACATTGGTCATTTTCTTGGAGCTTCATGATAGTGTGATGTTGCATTTGGAGTTTAGCTTGGATTGTCAGTTGTAGGTGCTCATGGATACTTGGAGACATGGGTGAGGGTAGAGTTCTCTTGGGTTTAGAGATATTATTAAGATGGTTATTGTTTGAAGGTTTCAATAGGAAGACCAAGGAGCCTAGACCTAGATATGGATGTGAACTCATCATGGACTTGAGAGGAGATTTTTCTTGGAGAGAGTTATTGTGGCTTGGTGTATCCTGGATGAGCATTCTCATTCCCCACTCTTGGTCTACTCAGCGGATAATCATCTGAGAGGTATCACCCATATTTTTCAAATGTATTTTGTTTTATGCTTTATCTTCTCATGGATATCGATCTTGAGCTATGGTTGTTAGTTCTTGAGGGTTCATTTGAGTGGTGTTTGACATGGTTATCTCCTTTTATATATGAGTTTGATTTATGATGTCATTTATGAGGATTTTAGGAGATGTTATTGGACTTATTCCTAGTTATGGAATGGTTATGAGTTTGATCTTCCTTGGTTAGAGTGACTTATAGCCATGTTGGTTATACATGATACATATGTTTCATTTGATCTATGAGATTGAATGTTTGGGTGTTGTTAAGGATTTTCATTTGGGGTTGTAAATGAGATCATACTTGACACAACTTAACACTTTGAGGTGTTGGTACAAGGACGTGTTATGATATGATTTGCGGGTTTTCTCTCTTTGTTCTATGGCTACTTCCTAGAGCTTCATGTTCATAAAATAGATTTGGGAGTGTAATGGTGAAATGTTGTGAGGGATTATACAGTGATTTGTGTTGCATGTGTGGATCATTGTGATTATTCTTTGTACTACATGTTTTAATTGTTAGCCACACCTTGGTTTGAGTGTTGATTGGTATACTTAGTATGTCTTGATCTATTTTTAGATTTGGCATTACCCATGTAGTGGGAGTTCCTAGATGTGAGTTCTTCATTGACAAGTTTTATACAAGGAGCTTGTGATTGCAATTTATGGGTTGGATATGTTGTTGGCATGAATTTATTGATGTTGTTGATACCTAGGAGGTATGGATGGTTGGATGTATTAGCATTTTCTATGGGTGCTATTTCTAGTCATGTGGGTTTTTACCTTGGTACCATCTTGGAGCCTTTGTTATCACTTGAATTTGATGCTTGCATTCTTTGGATTGGTGTATCTTCACCTTGGCTTGTTCCTTTTCTTCCATAGGTGGCATGTTGGAGGATGAGAGGAGTTGTTTCTTGAGATGGTGGTCACTTTGGTTTTATTGCAAGTATCTTGATAGAGCATGAGAGCATGCTGGAGATTCATGTGGTTTCATGGATGTCTATGATGATGTGTTTCATCGATTGGCCCTTAGGCAATGCATACAACAAGTGGGAGAATGTTTGCAAAAAGGGTGTTGTACACCTTACAAAACTAATGAATTATTTTAATTATGTAAAATAAAAATTTATTTGTGGTGCATCTAGGATATGTGTTTAGCCACATTAAATATTTATTTGGGTCCACTTGTAAAATTATATGTAACATTGATTAAATATTTAAGTGTGGGAGACAGAATAAATATTTAATATTGGGAAAACTTAGTACCAAAAAGTAAATGAGGGGGTCAATGGTTTTGTGCTCTCATGGTTTTGAGACACATGATTTTGCCAATACCACAAGTATTATTTGTGTGAGCTTGAGTCTATAAAAGCAAGCACATGGTTAGTGGTTTGGGCTGTCTAGTTGAATGGTTGTCATTGTATTGAGCTCTCCTAAAGAGTGAATATGTGAAGCATGGCATGGGATGTTTGGTTACTGTCTTGGACACATGGATGATTCATTGGAGGAGCTTGATGTTTTAGAACTATTCATGGAGACTCTGTAAATGTATTGTAATGTTTCATTTTTGAATAATGCATTAAGTGTGGATGTTTTTGATGGTTGGGTTTTTCCCTCTTGAGGGTTTTCCCAGGGTATATATTGTGTCACATTGTGGTATGTTTGTCTATTCTTTTGTATGGTAGATCCTAGTTATTCTAAGTATTTGTTTGTATATTTATCTCTCATGGGATTATGTGGAAATGTTCTTTATTGTTTTATTTTCCCTTTCACAGTTACCATTGATTGTTATGATTAGATTCTCACATGAATTAGATAAGGAACAAATAAATATTATGCACTTATCCTCTTTTTTTAACTTGACTCCAATTGACATTAATTGACACATAATTAAAATGAAAGCATTGAGATGATCATTAGAAAAGTCTCCCTCTCTCATATTTAAAGAGTACACTTTCCTTTAAATAAAAGTTTGTTAACCAAACTCTTGGACTGATAAACGGTTTACTATCTTCTTCCATAACAAATATGTAGTTGATTATTTTGACACATTTATTAATATAAAATCTAAAAGACATAAATAAATAGTACATCTAGATTTCTTATCTAGTTTATTCTAGTCCTCATTAGACATACCTATAGGTTTTGACAAAGAAGACACTATTGTCAATTAATCTGTATCCACTAAGAGTTACTCAAGTTTAAACTTCCATAGCTCAAAATTTTGCCCATTGAATCTATAAATCTTAGATCTCAACATCATATCCATGAATTCAAAAATATATGCTCTATGTTCTCATATAATCTTCCAAATTCTCCTACTCAAACTAGTTATACACATACAATAAGAAGAGGCAACCCCTTCCTTCCACTAAACAAACCCTAGCACAAAACCATTGAGGGTTTCACCAACAAACATGTTTGGTTTTCACACCAAATGATGTGGCCTTTCCTAAACACCAAATATCTTATACCAATATGAGATGTTTTGATATCAAACTACCATCTATGATACCAAATGTTGGGAATTTGATCCCAAAATTATTCATAATGTATCACTATAGAACCTTAAGACTATATAATCCAAATGATAGTTATGCCATTATCTCAATTCAATTCTAAGCAATTATTATTGTTACTAATTTTTTGTTCACACTTAAAATTAGTTGGACCTAAGTGTAATTGTTTAGAAGGAATAATAGAAAACTTCAAAGTTATGCATTTCTTGAATGGTTGATGCCTTGACAAAATATAAAAGAAGATCCAATTGTCAGGATAACCCATCAGTCCAATCAGGACTGATAAGTTATCATGACAAAAGAATTGATTATCAAGAGATCAAACATTCAAGGAGATACAATTGTTCTACATAGTGTGATCTTTCAGGATTTATAAGTTAAATTGATTATTCAGTTAATCAGTTTTAAATAAAAGAGAGAAAGATATTGTATTACACTATTATTTCATGTCATGTTTTTAACATACATCCAGGTATCTGTTACTTTATCTCATGCATTGATTGAAAAGGAAATACATATAAATCATATGCATCAGAGAAACTAACTAATCATGTTTAAAAGAAGTGTTCAAATGTATCCCACACAAGCCGTGGGAGTAACTAGACTAAGTAATTGAATACATGCAAGCTATGTATCTATTTGATAAAAGAAAAGAGAAAAGAACATATGATAAATCTAAACATCCATCCTTGCCTAATGATGGAGGTTGCTATAGAAGTCAGCCTTCAAGTCTTCAGCTTTCAGTCTTCACTCCAAGCCATCATCAAGTTGAAACCTACAAAATTTTGGGGACATCCTTGTTAGTGCTCCGGATGTTTACAATTATCACATACTTTTATCAAACAGAGACATCTACTTATCATATCATGCATTCAGATAAGAGATCAAATCAGATATATGACACAAATTAGGAAGAAACCATGAAGGAGATCAATCAATGCTATCAGGTACTTTTTTATGCTAACTTGTTTGTTCACTGTGCAGGTATAGGACAAATTTTGTTGCTGATTTGAAGACAAATAAACATGTGGATTAAATGTGGCTCAAGGGTTTGATCCCAGCATGTTTCTTTCATTTTCGAAAAGAGTATCAGAAAAGACAGGATGCATCATTTTGAGCTATATCGTGCATCATCTAATCAACTTGCAGAAAGGATATGTCATCATGGCATTATTACAATTGATTAGAGAAAAGTAGATTAACATGATTGAATGCAAAAAATCAGATTACAGTCATCCAGGCTACAGGAGCCATCTAAGGTACAGTATCATTATGAATGCATGTATTTATTTCATCACAACTAATAAAGAGCAACTGACAGAGTGCATTTATAGTAAAAGGATATGATACAAGTTTTTAGATTAATGTGATTGATAAAGAGATGAAAGACAGCATAGAGAAAGATAAAAGTTATGCCTTTAAAAAGACAAATCAAAACAACAAGGCATTATTAGCTCTAGGCTGATGTATGGAAGATGAAAATGCAGTCATGAATATATCATTGTCTTGGACCAATAGCTAAGCAGTAATCAATGCCTTGAAGCTTCAAAACCATCAGGATACATGGATATACAATGAAACAATTCAAATGCAAGCAGATAGGACTTAGTTTCAAAGATGAGGCAACACTCTATACCAGGTATTTCTCATTTTACCTCATATTGTCAAAGATGTTCAGAGTTTAACAGTTATATCACATTCAAGTTGCAAGTGTGTCATAGAGATAGTCAAACAAGATGCTACATGGAACAGTAGATGAGACGGCATCCAAGACAAGAGATACAGTGCATACTAAGAATGTGGCAGTCACATGCTAGGGGCAAAGATGCAAATGACAGATGCATATAGCATGCTCTCTGAAGAGCACTCATCAAGTGATAAAGACTATCACGTAGTATCAAAGATCTTAGAAGAAGAACAAAACAGGAGCAGCATTCATTTATCATCACTGTCATGACAGTCAAGTATAAATCCAAAAGCAGGAGACAGTCACGTCTAGAAATGAAGGATCCAAATACAGTAAACACAGTGGAGTATTAAGAATGCCACAGCCCAAAGATAACAAGGTGGTTTCCATACACCTCATCTTTGTTTGACCAAACAAACCTTACCTCATACACCTAGGAGCTATGGCGATACCATGATACAGTCAACAATGTCATAAAGAGAGATACCATGAAGAACAAAGATAGGTTCAGTCAACTTCACCATGGACAGTCAAGGGCAGAATCAATAAAGTGGCTTATACAAGAAAGAAACAGTTAGAGTAGATCACAATTACCATATCCATCTATAAGAGTAAGTCAATGATGAAGGGAGAACAGCAGAAGAAGGACATGATACATGCCAAATGCTACAGTATTGATGATTGACATGGATCATTGAAAATTCACAAAAGTAAAGAGCTCTCTTTCTTTTATGCCATCATGATGCAGTCATAGTAAACAGACAACCAAGGAGGAAAATACATGATGTCTAGAGCACAAAAGAATCCCAATACATATGACAGTCACATAGAGAAGATAAATAATATCTATGCCATGGAAGAATCCAGTTATAAGTACAAAGACAGTACCCAGTCAAAGACGATGCCACATGACAAAGGTTCATCATCTTATAGTTGGCAGGCAAAAGAGTTACAAGTTATCATATGCAAACAAATAAAGAGACCATCTATGCTACAAGAGAGTCTCACAGAGAGTATAAAGACTTGCTTATGCCAAATAGCTACAGTGAGACAGATAGTAGAGGTGTATCATCATCACTAATGACATGACAATCAGAATGTGTTATGAAAGCAAAGAAAGAAACTCCATCTATTAACACCTCAGACTCTTAATGTTGTTGCTACAGGAAAAGCCCATATTCCAGAAGATAATATACAAAAAGAAGCATGACTCATGCTAAAATGTATTTTCTAATCAAGATATCAAACTCTAATATTCATTTTTTTTCACCCACAGTCAAGAGAGTTGAGGAAAAGAAAGATACAGTCAGAGCCATGACAAAGGAGCAAAGTTTCCTCATGATATCAGGTAAAAAGAAAGAGCAGTGAAAGATACTAGAGCATGACCATAACAGGTAGAGGCCTTAAAAATGCAAAAAGATGTTAAAAACCCTCATTTCAAAAACTCAAACCCTCAGGTTTTGTGCATCTACAGATAGTTCAAATTAAAAAGAAGATATATGTAGTCATGGCCGAAAGTGATAAGCCATTTCTTATCACAAAATGCAATACCCATAACCTCAAACAACCCTTGCCATTTTTTTTAAACTGTGAAAAGAGACAAAAGAAGCTACAGAAGATGAAATGACAAGAGATTACCTCATTTCGCCGATAGGAAGAAGGGTCTACCCACAGCGTCACAGTGGCCTTAAAGCTTTCAAGAACAGGTGACGGTTGCAAGGAAAGATACAAAGAAGAGAAAAGGTGTTAAAGAATGCATAATGACAAAGAGAGAGCCATAAAAGAGGAAAGAAGGCCACAACCATGAAAAAATAAAGCCACAGAGATGAGTAAATGCCTCATATAGAGTAGAAAACAGCGTTACCTTCTCTATTAATGATGCAGTTCCAAGATGCAACCAAGGATCCTGTTGAGAGGAGTGAAAACCAGAGCCATGATGAAAGCATTCAAACCCTAGATCGGCAGAGCAAAGTTGCAGAGCTTTGAAGAAGGAAGTCAAAATGAAGAATGAACAAAATTAGGGTTGTTTCCTCACTTTTCTTTGAAGGTTCTTTTTTCAAGTGTGTTTTTTGACTTGTGAAAAATAAATAATTACATTATCCAAAAGAGATGTCATGGTCAAGACTTTGGTCTTGAAAGTCCCTAGTCATCATAACATGGAGTGGCCGACAATCTTTTTTAGACTTGATTTTTATTAAGTCAAGAGGGCCAATATGATGAAGGCAAAGGCTTCAATGCCTTACCAACTTCTTAAAGATTCCTTGGTGGTCAGGTTATGCATAGACAAGGTTTCACATGCTATGTTCCTTGTCTTATTCAAAGCATCCAAAGGTAATGATACTTCAAGATTATGCATGGTGGCTAACAAAGCTAAGAAGGTGTAATTTTTGACATGGCATGCATAAGGTTGTGTATGGAGTCTTCCAAGAGGAAGATAAATATTTTCTCATTGATCATGGAGTGATAAGGGTAAAATTTTTTGCCTTAATGTATTTGCATCATGCAAATAGGGACATTTTCTTACAAGGAGTTATAAGGAGTTTGTATTTGTCCCTAGGTTCTATTTTTTGCTCATATCATGTAAAATAGGCAAATGTAATTGGAGTGATAAGGAGTCATATTTTTCTTCTAGTCATGCATGATTTTACATACAAATTAATTGTAAATAAATAATAAAGTAATATTCTATAAATTACTTTATTATTTTTCACAAATTGTAAAATTGAAAATAGAACAAATTGTAACCAATAATAGAGTAATATTCTATTACTTTATTATTTACTCACAATCAATTTTGCTCATGCAAAATCATGCAAATTGATTAGTGGAGTTAACTAGGTCACCTAGGAGGTTTTACATGACTTTTAGGAGTATTTTTAGTGTCCTTGGTCAATTTTTTTTGGTCAAACATATGGAGAGGCCCAAATTGAAGCTATTTTTGCTTAAGTTGTGGCATTTTTAGGCCCTAATTTTGAGGATTTTTGAGGTTGCTCAGGAATGAGTATTTTTAGAGGCAGTTTTCTGCAAGTCCGCATTTTTTGCATGCCTCTTGGAGAGAGCAGACCTATATTTTGTAAAGAAAAAGTTTGTTTTTGCTAGTTCTTGATTCTTATTCTGATTCAGATAGTTTGGAGAATTCTTGTAGCTCACTTTTACAGTTTTATTGAGAGATCAACAGGTTACATGTTACCTTTTGCCTTATTTGCAAAGCTTTCCTTTGTTTATTTCAGATCAATTGAATTACCTTTCCTTTTTGTGCTAAATGTTGAAGTGATTTGATGAAATTTTGCTGTGTTTTATTATTAAACCTTCAAAATTATTGTCTCACCTCCTTGTTTGTAGCATTAAAGCATATATTCATCACAGGTCTTAGGTTGTGTTAACCAGAAATAGTCTTTTTATGCTATGAAAAAACCATTTCCTTCATAAAAACCTATTTTCAAACCTTCCTTAGAAACACTTTTGTGGTATTTATGCCAAGTCTGGATTGTGTAAAAGTTAGATTTCTGAGTATACATTGTGGATCAGATTGCATTATTTTTATCCATATCAAGTGCATCACCATTTTACCTTTAGCATTCACTTAGTTTCTTTCTTCCTTTTTTCCCAAAAAGTGAAAAACATACGTCTCAATAGAACATTTGTAGGGAACCAGCCCATAATCTAGAGGTCTAATCTCATCATAGGGTACCCACAACCTGAGATTAGTCCCATGTTACACAGAATTGCAGTACTTTAACCAACCTTGCATACGAGTGCAATTCCAAGTGATAACAGTTTTTTGCACGCCCAGTGGGACTTTGAACTGATTTTCAGTTCAAAAGGACTTATTTTTTTTGTTGTTTTTGGTATGAGTAGCACAATTTCAGCCTTTTAGAGGTTCACTATCAAGTACCTGACAACTCTAATACTTTGGTTTTTTTCAGAACAGATCTTGCAGCCTATGAAAAAATACCAAACAAGGTCAAGTAAAAATTTTGAGAAGAAGCATAATCAGTTATCTCCACCAAAGAGAAGAATAAAATTAGATAAAGATTCCAACACAATAGTTTTATCAGTTGTTACAGATCTGCCTAGTACACATCCTGAGTTCGCTTCACATTAGAATCCATTGTTTGCAAGTACATCATCAAAAAAATTTAGTTCTCCACCAACAAGCCCAAGAGAACATATTCCTATTTTTCAAGAGAAATCTCTTCTTCTTGAGTTTACAGAGGAAGAACCTGTGCTACAAGAAATTTTCCAAGTAGTTTCATTTCAAACACCAACTCAAGTTCTACCCACTCTAATGCCTTTACTAGGAGGAGGAGGAGTATTACCACCTCCTGGTGGAGGAGGTGGAGGAGTGTTATCACCACCCGAAGGTGGTGGAGGAGGTGGAAGAAATCCACCACCACCTTGAAATCAGCCTTTTGTGTCATTTAATGGAGGCAGCCCTTTGAATCTGAATCAACATGATGACATACCGATGGTTGCATTGAAAAGTTTACCAAGTTTTACAAGAGAAGATGGGACTACACCCATTGAACATATCAGAGATGTGGCTTCTTTATGTGTTGTTCACCACATCACCAAAGAAAACATTGCAATCAGGTTGTTGGCAGCATCACTAAAAGGTAAAGCTCTTCAATGGTTTAGAGACTTAAGAGTCAATTCCATTAGATCTTGGGATGAATTAGGTGCTACTTTGAATAGGGAATTTCAGGACAAATCTAATCATTTATCATTAGTTGAACAAATGACTACTATTAAGAGGGCTCCACAAGAGCAAATAATAGATTTTAATTTCAGATTTTAGAAAACATGGAATAGAATCCCTGAAACAGTGAAACCATCACTAGAGCATATTTTTTTTGTATTATTTAAGGGCATTAAATTCTGATATTGTTGTTATGATACAATCCATGGGAGGGGTAACTTTACTAGGTGCTTTTGATATTGCAATTAGAGCATAAAACAATTTAATACAAGCTGGTAAGATAGCACCTAGGCCCCCAATGCCAATCTTTCCAGATATACAGCCCTTAATTCCAATTTCAGCCCCACATATTTCAGCAATACCATCTTTTGGTTATTCAGGAAATACACAAAACAGTACAGATCCCATTCATTCTAAATTTAGAGAGCTAAAAGAAAACCAGCAAAGCATAGCAAAAATACTGCAAATTGTGAGCAATGACTTAGTGAGTCTGAAAATTTAAACAAATTAGAATAACAAACCTTACCAAGTAGCCCCTTACTAAGCAAATAGACCTAGTTATCAAGCAGATTATCAGGGTCAAAGAAGGAATTATAACAATAGGCCAAATCAAAGTACAATCCAAATGTTGTCAGTACATCAAAAGAAATAGTGCCTATACAAAACAACATGGTTCAAAAGTATGCATGGTGCTATCCCTATAATTAGCCTCATAATCAAGCCACTTGCCCAAATGGAATAGTAAATCAAGCTTTGATGGTACAGAATAACTATGTTGCTGCTAAAAATTCAGCAAGTGATGTAAACAACCAACTGGACATTTAGACTCAGTATGTTAATCCTGATGTAGCTTTAATGAATTGGTAGGCTAATGAATTTTGTGGTGTAAATCAGTTGCCAGGTCAAAAGCAATCTTTTATTAATATTGCAGCAAACACAAAATTAAAAAAGAGAGTTGTTGACTTGCAACAACAGTCTGGAAATACAAATCAGCAAGCTAAAACTGGTAAACAGCAAGCTGGAAATGTATCACATCCAGTTGATAAAAGGAAAAATACAGTTTCTACAACTTAGAATGAATAGATTCAAGCCTCTACATCAAAGGATTTGCACATTTTGTCAAGACAGCCAACTACAAAAAATAAACAGCCAGCAAAAGACCAACCAGAGGTTGTTGTCCCAAAAGTACAGCAAAAGGTTAATGGCCCTATTTTTAATATTTTGGATCATATGAAAAAGACAACAGTAAGCATGTCTATTTTAGATGCTTTACACATTCCAGGACAAAAGGATTTGTTACAAAATGTTTTATCTCAGTTGTCTTTGTCAAATTAAGTACAAAAATCACATCAACCTTAGATTATGATTGCAAATGAGATAGAAAAAAGAATAGAATAGCCTAAACCAGTAGGCAAACCTCCACCATTTTATGTCACTTTGATTGTAGGTGACTATTTAGTACATAATTGCATGATAGATTCATAAGCCAGCAATTCAGTTATGCCAAAACAGCTAGCTGATAAGTTAGGTCTGAAATATGAACCTGTTGTTAGAGGGGTTGTACAAATGGATGGAACTGAAGTGAGTACAGTTGGAAGGTTAAAAAATTTAGGCCTTACTTTGCATGCTTGTCCAAACTTTGTTATATACCAGGACATTTATGTCATTGATTTGCCACCTACCTTTGCCATTTGCTTATCCAGAGATTTTACAGCAAGGTTAGGAGGGTATTTATCATCTGATTGGACACATTTATTCTTCAGAACTAGATATGGAACCAAGGTTACAATCAAGCCTAAACTACTAGCAAAAGAACATTTGGAACCTTACACACCCAATTCTATAAATGCAAATCTTCCCATTTTTTATCAAGAGGGTTTGATTCCTGTCCAAGATCCAAATACACCTTTAGAAGGAATTCTAGATATGGTTCTAGACCAATGGGCAGCAGAAAATCATGAAACAAATCCATTTGGCAAATGGATGAGATTGGCCTTGGTGTGTACATGATTCAAGAAAATAATACAGTTATTCCAATTCTGGTTAAAGAGGAAAAACAACAAACTGAAGAGTCTGAAAATGATGTTTGGGAACTATATTTTGATGGTTCTAGAAGCAAGGTAGGAGCTGGAGGAGGAGCTATTTTAATTTCTCCTACAGGTGAGAAATATTATTCATCTTTCAGATTTGCTTTCAGTTGTTCTAACAACTCAGCTGAATATGAGGCTTTAGATCATGGACTAGAATGGGCAAGAAAAAATAAAATTAGATGTCTAAAAGTTTTTAGAGATAGTGAGTTAGTGGTTAAACAAGTCAGAAACCTTGCTGCTACAAAAAATGACTTGCTAAAATTATACAAACATAGAGTTTGGGACATGATAAAAGAGTTTGATGCATTTAATCTGATATCCGTACCTAGAGCTGATATCAAGCAAGCTGACAAACTTGCTGCTATAGGAGCTGAGTATGATATTCTTGCTGAAATGAAGAATATTCACTCTCCTTTATATGTAAAAGTTTCTATTAGACCATCAGTTCCAGATAATAATGTCACTTGGCAAGTGTTTGATAGTGATGAATAGATTGTAAATTTCTTAATGGAAGAAGCTGAATTTTTTGCAGGTAATCAACAGAAATTTGTACAACAATATGATGATCAAATACTTTAGTTAAGATCAAATAAGCTACCCAAGGGCTTAGTGACCTTGGAATCTATCTTTAATACTGATGACCAAGTAAGAAAAGACAAGGCCAGCTTGTCAATAAAGCAAGAACATTATGAACCTATTGAGATCTTTAAAGGAAAGTTGGTCAAGCTGGGAAAGGTATGTACAAACAAGAACAACAAGCATTCATCTAGCTTTGTCAAGAGTTTAGTGAAATTTTTGCATGGGAATATGGAGATCTGAAAGGTTTCAACCCTGAGTTAGCTCAACACACTATAGAGTTGGAACCCAAAGCTAAACCTGTCAGACAGAAGCAAAGACCATTGAATCCCAAACTAGAAGTGCTCATGAAGACAGAACTCAATAACTCATTGAAGGTAATATCATTTTCCTATCAAACATACTTCATGGGTTTCTAACTTGGTTCCTATCAGAAATAAAAATGGAGAAATCAGATTATGTGTTGATTTCTGTGATTTAAATAGAGCATCTTTAAAAGATCGTTATCCTTTACCATCTATGGAGCAGATATTGCAGGTTGTTTTTGGATTAGAGAGATTTTCTTTATTAGATGGTTATTCAAGTTATAACCAAATTCTTGTAAAAGAGGAAGATCAATACAAGACAACTTTTACCAAAAAGTGGGGCACACTAGCATACAGAAAGATGTCATTTGGCTTATCAAATGCATGTGCAACATTTCAGAGAGCAATGGACATGGTTTTTCAAGGCCTGATTAATAAAATTGTACTTGTATACTTACATGATGTGACTATTTTTTCTAAGAAAGTTGAAGATCATTTTCATCATTTAAGACTAATCTTTGAAAGATGTAGAGAATTTGGGGTATCATTAAACCCAAAGAAGAGTATTTTCTGTATTCATGAAGGCAAACTATTGGGACACATTGTGTCTAAGGATGGAATATCAATTGATCCTGAAAGAATTACTGCAATATTGGCATTACCTCTTCCTGCACATAAGAAAGGCTTACAGAGATTTTTGGGAAGAATTAACTTTGTAAGAAGGTTTATTCCAAACATAGCAGCACTTTTACAATCTCTTATAGCAATGCTGAAGAAGAATATTCCCTTTAGCTGGACCAAAGAAGGAAAGCAGAGTTTTGAAGAGATAAAGGAAGTACTTGCTACTGCTCCAACTCTGATAAATCCAAATTTTGATAAAGACTTCATTCTATATGCATTTGGCAGTGTGGATACTACATCAGCTATGCTATGTCAGCAGAACAGTGAAGGAATGGAACAACCTGTGGCATTTTTCAGCCAGGTTCTACATGACTACAAGGTAAGATATTCTTTTTTTGAAAAGCATGTATTAGTTGTTATCAAAAGCTTAAAGAAATTCAAACATATGCTTTCAAATAATAGAATTTAGTTAATGGTTGCTCACCCAATAGTGAAAGAATTTTTTCTCAGTAAAGATTTAAATGATAAGAGAGCAGGGTGGATAACAAAGGTCATGGAATATGACATACAAATTAAGGTAACCAAGCTGGTCTGAGACAAAGGACTGTGCGAACAGCTTGCAAAAAATGAAGGATACAGCAAGGAACTTGAAGGAGAGGCTGAGACAGTGCTTCAAAATAATGAAACAGTCACTATCCTAGACCCCCTTGCAAGTTGGGTGCATGATATGATTCATTATTTACACATTGGTGATTGTCCACAAGGCCTGGATAGATCTAAAAGAAGATATTATAGATTATAGGCAATCCCTTATGCTATAATTGATGGAATTCTGTACAAAAGAGATTTTAACAATGTTTTAATGAGATGTGTATAGCCAAATCAGACTCAAAGGATTCTAGAAGAATTTCATGATGGACCTGCTGGAGGTCATTTTGTAGCTAGAACAATAGCTTTGAAAATTATGAGAGTTGGTTACTATTGGCCTGAAATGTTTAAGGATGCTCATGAATAGGTAAAGAAATGTCTAAAATGTTTAGTTTTTGCAGGTAAACAAAGGCTGGTAGCAATGCCCTTGCATCCAAGTGGGGATTAGACTTTATTGGTCCTATCAACCCACCTTCAAGCCAAGGACACAAGTGGATTTTGACTACTACTGATTATTTCACTAAGTGGACTGAAGCGGTTGCTTTGAAAGATGCTAATGAAACATTAGTCCTGAATTTTTATCAAGATCTAGTGTCCAGGTTTGGAACTCCTGACTCAATTATTTCAGATAATGCTTTAGCATTTATTGGATTAAGAATGTCTTATTGGTCTGTCAAAAACAACATATTCTTGAATACTTCATCAAATTATTACCCTCAAGGTAATGGACAGGATGAATCAACTAACAAAAATCTGATTAAGATTATAAAGAAAATAGTTGATGAGAATCAGAGATCTTGGCATGATAAGTTAAAGTTAGCATTGTGGGCTGATAGAATTACACCTAAAAGATCAATAGGTAATTCACCCTATGTGCTTACATATGGAAAGGAAGCCAAGTTACCAATAATAGTGGAGTTGCCAACACTTAGCTATATAAAAGAGATAGAGTTACTTGAAGAATAGCCAATGGAAATCAGGCTTGCACAGCTGATTGACCTTGAAGAGATTAGAAAAGAGGCCTTAAAAACATTGGAAGTACACCAGGCCCAAATGAAAAGGACTTTTGATAAAAGAGTAGTACCAAGAATTTATGAAGGAGATCTAGTTTTCAAGTGGAATGAATTGAAAAGCAGACCAGGATAGCATACAAAGTTTGATGCAATGTGGGATGGACCATATATAATCACAAAGTACAAGTAACACAATGCATTTCAGCTTGCTAAGTTAGATGGTGAGGTGTTGCCAATCCCAGTTAATGGGATTCAAGATATGTTACTAAGGCAGCCCTATGCTGCAAATAAGTGCTTTTACATAGTTAGTTTCAATTTTTTTGTTTTGTTTCTAAGAAGTGCTTTTGCACATGTAGCTGGTTTTGTTTTAAGAAAATCACTTTTAGTTTCAGTTTTCAATTAGTTGCTGTTGTTGTTTTCAGTTAGTGTGAGTTGCAGAATTTCTCTAGGTTCAGGGCAGAAATGACTCTATGCCTAATGAGAGGGCAAGGCTACTGGTTCTAAACTGTTTAGCAGGCAAACACCCCTGAGAGGTTGCCAGAAGTGTTACTAATTTTTTGTTCACACTTAAAATTAGTTGGACCTAAGTGTAATTGTTCAGAAGGAATAATAAAAAACTTCAAAGTTATGCATTTCTTGAATGGTTGATGCCTTGACAAAGTAGAAAAGAAGATCCAGTTGTCAAGATAACCCATCAGTCCAATTAGGAGTGATAAGTTATCATGATAAAAGAATTGATTATCAAGAGATCAAACATTCAAGGAGATACAATTGTTCTACAAAGTGTGATCTTTTAGGAGTTATAAGTTAAATTGATTATTCAGTTAATCAGTTTTGAATAAAAGAGAGAAAGATATTGTATTACAATATTATTTCATGTCATGTTTTGAACATACATCCAGGTATCTGTTACTTTATCTCATGCATTGATTGAAAAGGAAACACATATACATCATATGCATCAGAGAAACTAACTGCTCATGTTTAAAAGAAGTGCTCAAATGTGTCCCACACAAGCCATGGGAGTAACTAGACTGAACAATTGCAGGCATGCAAGCTATGTATCTATTTGATAAAAGAAAAGAGAAAAGAACATATGATAAATCTAAACATCCATCATTGCCTAATGATGGAGGTTGTTGTTGAAGCCAGCCTTCAAGTCTTCAGCTTTCAGTCTTCACTCCAAGCAATCATCAAGTTGAAACCTACAAAATTTTGGGGACAGCCCTGTTAGTGCTCCAGATGTTTACAGTTATCACATACTTTTATCAAATAGAGACATCTACTTATCATATCATGCATTCAGATAAGAGATCAGATCAAATATATGACACAAATCAAGAAGAAACCATGAAGGAGATCAATCAATGCTATTAGGTAATTTTTTATGCTAACTTGTTTGTTCACTGTACAGGTATAGGATAAATTTGTTGCTGATTTGAAGACAAATAACATGTGGATTAAATGTGGCTCCTACAAGGGTTTGAGCCCAGCATGTTTCTTTTCATTTTTGAAAAGAGTATCAAAAAAGATAGGATGCATCATTTTGAGCTATATCATGCATCATCTAATCAACTTGCAAAAAGGATATGTCATCATGGCATTATTACAATTGATTAGAGAAAATTAGATTAACATGACTGAATGCAAAAAATCATATTACAGTCATCTAGGCTACAGGAGCCATCTAAGGTATAGTATCATTCTGAATGCATGTATTCATTTCATCACAGCTAATAAAGAGCAACTGATAGAGTGCATTCATAGTACAAGGATATGATACAAGTTTTCAAATTAATGTGCCTGATAAAGAGATGAAAGATAGCATAGAGAAAGATACAAGTTATACCTTTAAAGAGACAAATCAAAACAGAAAGGCATTATTAGCTCTAGGCTGATATATGGAAGGTGAAAATGCAGTCATGAATATATCATTGTCTTGGACCAATAGCTAAGCAATAATCAATGCCTTGAAGCTTCAAAACCATCAGGATACATGGATATACAATGAAAAAATTCAAATGCAAGCAGATAGGACTTAGTTTCAACGATGAGGCAACACTCTATACCAAGTATTTCTCATTTTACCTCATATTGTCAAAGATGTTCAGAGTTTAACAGTTATATCACATTCAAGTTGCAAGTGTGTTATAGAGACAGTCAAACAAGATGCTACATGGAACAATAGATGAGACATCATCCAAGACAAGAGATACAGTGCATACTAAGAATGTGGTAGTCACATGCTAGGGGCAAAGATGCAAATGACAAATGCATATAGCATGCTCTTTGAAGAGCACTCATTGAGTGATAAAGACTATCACGTAGTATCAAAGATCTTAGAAGAAGACCAAAATAGGAGCAGCATTCATTTATCATCACTATCATGACAATCAAGTATAAATCCAAAAACAGGAGATAGTCTTGTCTAGAAATGAAGGATCCAAATATAGTAAACACAGTGGAGTAATAAGACTGCCACAACCCAAAGATAACAAGGTGGTTTCCATACACCTCATCTTTGTTTGACCAAACAAACCTTACCTCATACACCTGGGAGCTATGGTGATACCATGATACAGTCAACAATGCCATAAAGAGAGATACCATGAAGAACAAAGACAGGTTCAGTCACCTTCACCATGGACAGTTAGGGGCAGGATCAATAAAGTGGCTTATACAAGCAAGAAACAGTCAGAGTAGATCATAATTACCATATCCATCTACAGGAGTAAGTCAATGATGAAGGGAGAATAGCAGAAGGACATGATACATGCAAGATGCTATAGTATTGATGATTGACATGGATCATTGACAATTCACAAAAGTAAAGAGCTCTCTTTCTTTTATGCCATCATGATGCAGTCATAGTAAACAGACAGCCAAGGAGGAAAATACATGATGTCTAGAGCACAGAAGAATCCCAATACATATGACAATCACAAAGAGAAGATAAATAATATCTATGCCATGGAAGAATCCAGTTATAAGTACAAAGATAGTACCCAGTCAAAGAAGATGCCACATGAAAAAGGTTCATCATCTTATAGTTGGCAGGCAAAAGAGTTACAAGTTATCATATGCAAACAAATAAAGAGACCATCTATGCTACAGGAGAGTCTCACAGAGAGTATAAAGACTTGCTTATACCAAATAGCTACAGTGACACAGATAGTAGAGGTGTATCATCATCACTAATGACATGACAGTCAGAATGTGTTAAGAAAGCAAAGAAAGAAACTCCATCTATTAACACCTCAAACTCTTAATGTTGTTGCTATAGGAAAAACCCATATTCCAGAAGATAATATACAAAAACAAGCATGACTCATGCTAAAACGTATTTTCTGATCAAGATATCAAAATCTAATATTCATTTTTTTTCACCCACAGTTGAGAGGGTTGAGGAAAAGAAAGATATAGTCATAGCCATGACAAAGGAGTAAAGTTTCCTCATGATATCAGGTAAAAAGAAAGAGTAGTGAAAGATACTAGAGCATGACCATAACAGGTAGAGGCCTTAAAAATGCAAAAGGATGTTAAAAACCCTCATTTCAAAAACTCAAACCCTTAGGTTTTCTACATCTATAGATAGTTCAAAGCAAAAAGAAGATATATGCAGTCATGGCCGGAAGTGATAAGCCATTTCTTATCAAAAAATGTAATACCCATAACCTCAAACAACCCTTGCCATTTTTTTTAAACTGTGAAAAGAGACAAAAGAAGCTATAGAAGATGAAATGACAAGAGCTTACCTCATTTCGCCAACAGGAAGAAGGGTCTACCCACAGCCTCACAGTGGCCTTAAAGCTTTCAAGAACAAGTGAAGGTTGCAAGGAAAGATACAGAGAAGAGAAAAAGTGTTAAAGAATGCATATTGACAAAAAGAGAGCCATAAAAGAGGAAAGAAAGCCGCAGCCATGAAAAAATAAAGCCACAGAGATGAGTAAATGCCTCATATAGAGTAGAAAATAGTGTTACCTTCTCTATTAATGATGCAGTTCCAAGATGCAACCAAGGATCCCGTTGAGAGGAGTGAAAACTAGAGCCATGATGAAAGCATTCAAACCCTAGGTCGGCGGAGCAAAGTTGCAGAGCTTCGAAGAAGGAAGTCAAAATGAGGAATGAACAAAATTAGGGTTGTTTCCTCACTTTTCTTTGAAGGTTCTTTTTTCAAATGTGTTTTTTGACTTGTAAAAAACAAATAATTACATTATCCAAAAGAGATGATGTGGTCAAGACTTTGGTTTTGAAAGTCCCTAGTCATCATAACGTGGAGTGGCCGACAATCTTTTTTAGACTTGATTTTTATTAAGTCAAGAGGGCCGATATGATGAAGGGAAAGGCTTCAATGCCTTACAAACTTCTTAAAGATTCCTTGGTGGTCGGGTTATACATAGACAAGGTTTCACATGCTATGTTCCTTGTCTTATTTAAAGCATCCAAAGGTAATGATACTTCAAGATTATGCATGGTGGATAACAAAGCTAAGAAGGTGTAATTTTTGACATGGCATGGATGAGGATGTGTATGGAGTCTTCCAAGAGGAAGATAAATATTTTCTCATTGATCATGGAGTGATAAGGGTAAAAAATTTTGCCTTAATGTATTTGCATCATGTAAAATAGGGATATTTTCTTACAAAGAGTTATAAGGAGTTTGTATTTGTCCCTAAGTCCCATTTTTTGCTCATATCATGCAAAATAGGCAAATGTAATTGGAGTGATAAGGAGTCATATTTTTCTTCTAGTCATGCAGGATTTTACATACAAATTAATTGTAAATAAATAATAAAGGCTAAAACTGCCACAAATTGAGCAAAAATAGCTTCAATTTGGGCCTCTCCATATGTTTGACCAAAAAAATTGACCAAGGACCCTAAAAATACTCCAAAAAGTCATGCAAAACCTCCTAGGTGACCTAGTTAACTCCACTAATCAATTTGCATGATTTTGCATGAGCAAAATTGATTGTGAGTAAATAATAAAGTAATAGAATATTACTCTATTATTGGTTACAATTTGTTCTATTTTTTATTTTCCAATTTGTGAAAAATAATAAAGTAATATTCTATAAATTACTTTATTATTTTTCACAAATTGGAAAATAAAAAATAGAACAAATTGTAACCAATAATAGAGTAATATTCTATTACTTTATTATTTACTCACAATCAATTTTGCTCATGCAAAATCATGCAAATTGATTAGTGGAGTTAACTAGGTCACCTAGGAGGTTTTGCATGACTTTTTGGAGTATTTTTAGGGTCCTTGGTCAATTTTTTTGGTCAAACATATGGAGAGGCCCAAATTGAAGCTATTTTTGCTCAATTTGTGGCAGTTTTAGCCCCTAGTTTTGAGGATTTTTTAGGTTGCTCGGGAATGAGTATTTTTAGAGGCAGTTATCTGCAAGTCCATATTTTTTGCATGCCTCTTGGAGAGAGCAGATCTATATATTGTAAGGCAAAAGTTTGTTTTTGCTAGTTCTTGATTCTCATTCTAATTCAGACAGTTTGGAGAATTCTTGTAGCTCACTTTTACAATTTTATTGAGAGATTGGCAGGTTACAGGTTATCTTTTGCCTTATTTGCAAAGCTTTCCTTTGTTTATTTCAGATTAGTTGAATTACCTTTCCTTTTTGTGCTGAATGTTGAAGTGATTTGATGAAATTTTTCTGTGTTTTATTATTAAACCTTCAAAATTATTGTCTCACCTCCTTGTTTGCAGCATTAAAGCATATGTTCATCACAGGTCTTAGGTTGTGTTAACCATAAATAGTCTTTTTATGCTGTGAATAAACCGTTTCCTTCATAAAAACCTATTTTCCAACCTTCCTTAGAAACACTTTTGTGGTATTTATGCCAAGTCTAGATTGTGTAAAAGTCAGATTTCTGAGTAAACATTGTGGATCAGATTGCATTATTTTTATCCATATCAGGTGCATCACCATTTTACCTTTAGCATTCACTTAGTTTCTTTCTTCCCTTTTCCCAAAAAGTAAAAAACATATGTCTCAATAGAACATTTGGAGGGAACCAGCCCATAATCTGGAGGTCTAATCTCGTCATAGGGTACCCACAACCTGAGATTAGTCCCATGTTACATGGAATTGCAATGCTTTAACCAGCCTTGCATATGGGTGCAATTCCCAGTGATAACAATTATGAAATAATATAAAATCATACACAATCCACATACACCTGAGACAAAAGGATTTACAGGTGAAACCCTTTCAAGGAAAAACTCACCAACAAAGAGAGTTACATTTGTATTAATCTACGAAACAAACTCTAAATACAATAAGTCTCCTTATACCTTACTCATTTTTTAGATTATAATGTATAATGTTAGAAATTGCTTCACAATACCATATCATCAAGCACAACCTATTCCATCTACACCATGGACTAGATGTACCCCTGAGTTATTAACCTAAAATCTCAACTAACTCAACACTAATCACTTATGTAATACCAACCATCAAAAAACCTTAACATGACCATGCCATGATCTTGCCACATATCACTCCAATAGGACATATTTAAGAAATAATCAACTCATCTTCATAGATCCTCCTGTAATGAATTAGTCAATTGTTGTTTACTGAACACACTTTATAGTGAACATGTCTTACTGTAATACAACCAAGACAAGACCATGGACTTTAGTAATAGAGACATCACTCCTAATAACTTGTAGCAATCTAGAGTATCTCCTAGAACATGTATCTATCCTACCATCGTCACATGTACACTAGTAATGCTACATATGCACATGCACTGTCATATAAACTCAAACAATGTACTTTGTTCATGATGTGATAAACATTTCTTAACTAGAGCTCTTGTGGTTGCTACCATGACAACATTGGGATATAAGACACCTCCATGCCAAATCAAAAACTCTAACTCCACTACATTCTTACCACATAGGCTTATAACATTGTTTTACCAATTTACAATCAAACTTGTCATCATAAACTAGCAAGTACCAAAACCTTCTCACTTAGGAACTCTTTATAAGTGAATAGTACACCAAAGTATCAATAAATTTATCTAGAGCAAAGAAGAAGACAGAATCTATGTTATTGAAATTAAACATCAAAAATGTCACCACAAGGAATAGCATGAGGTCATGGATGAGGTTGAGGCTATGCCACTATCAAAGAGCTACAATTAGATGTTGGGCAATGAGTTGTGGGAGGAGTGTAAGGTGTGGAGATACTAACATCAACACTTATGAGTGAATGAGTGGAATTTCATGTAGTTAGGATCTTCTACAACCATCTAATGAATTTTGAGATCACTAACACCAACCACTATGATAAGATGCTCAATAGGAAAATATGTCAAAGACCTATTGAGGAGTATTTCAATGATTGGGGCATGGAACATAGGTATTGAAATAAAAATGGTTGTGACTTACTTCCCACAAGAGTCCTAAGTTGTACAAGATCCCTTATTTAGGGACTACTAAATTATTGGTGTTGTTCCTAACAAGACAATTTCATAACAAAGTGTTATATTTGGGAGATAATCACATTATACCCATCAACCTGCACATATTGATAAGTTTAATGGGTTGCCATTTAAATTAAATACACCTAAAAGATAATCTACTTTATGAAGATCTAAGCACCATATTCATAATTGTCTAGAGCAATGAGTTGGTTACACACTTGGTGTAGGGTACCAAGGGTACATGTGGTATCAATAACTTCAACATGATAGATTTACAAGTTTGTGTGGAAGGCACACTAATAGGGATGAAATTATTGTACAAGGATAGAGTTGATTCAGTCCCTCTTGGAGGCATGTATGCAGGATACAAATACATGTGATGGAGTCATTTATGACTACTACATATCTTGCTAATGACATGGTGGAGGAACACACAAACCACTTTAGACAAAGGAGAACCATTCTACTACAAGGCGCTTCTCATTCATCACATTTTAGCATACTATAGTATGCTAAAGGGAAAATTAGTATGAAAGTTAGAGCAAGATTTGACGTAGTTATTGAAAAACTATCTTGACCATGATGCACAAAGATTATATAAATCAACATAAGTTGTTGAAGGATACTTGGTCACACACCTTGCAATTGTAATTTATAAAATACTTTCAAGTCACACAGGAGCTTATTGTTTTATATCTAGGTGTTCATTTCCAACTTTTCAACATTTTAGTGGGGTAATCTTTATATATTTACAGAGTGATTATGTGCCAATCACTCTTCCCTACATGTTGATGGCAAAAGTTGTTGAGGCAAAGCATGTGTGGTCATTGATATGGGTGTCATTTTGGGACAATATCATTCCCACCTAGATCATCACTCAGCCACTATGACAAGAGCCAATAATAAGTGAAGTTGTGTAGCATAATTTCTCTAAAATCTAGATCTAATTGAACTGTCTAGTCCTTCTAAAAATTTCTTCATTTTATTTTAAACCAAGTTGAATCCCTTTCTCCAAGGAATCAAGATGAACCAAAATATATTTGGGAAGCTCACTCTCTTCATTTGAAATACAAGAATTCAAACCTAGGAATATGATAAAGGGGACAACCCCCAACATATTCAAAACTTTACCCCAAAATAATGTTCACACTTAATATCAGCTTCAGATTATTCTTAGGAGATACCTTAGTTGAAGGTGGATAAGCAATTAGAGAAGGAAAAGATGTATCACTCAGACCAACCTCATGACCAAAGGATAAATAGAAGAAGATTTTCCTTTAAAAACTAAAGAGGATTTAAAAATATTTCTAGTTTGAGGGAGCTGCATCATCTAAAAAGAACCAATTATGATATTTGATGAATAAAAATTCCTTCTTAATCTTGAAATTCAATTTCTTATTCTAAATGAAACCAAAAGAGGGAGGGAGATAAGGTTTACTTAATGAACCTGGTTAACCTTTTACTTGCAATATTGAGGAATGTGGACAATCTTATGACAAGATGAGCAATAAAATGGGAAGACTTAGTGATCCAATTCTTGATAAAAAAATCCTTGAGGAAGAGAGAAAAACATTTACTTTGGAAGTAGAAGATAAAGGTAATGACTAATCTTGATCTGAGTGTCAATGGTATGAGATGAATCCAAAGAAGAGGGACCAACTTCAACAAGATCTCCCATACTTCTACAAATATTTTCATGGTTCTCGAGACCCAAATTTCTAATCATAGCCCATATAATTTGATCTAAAAATTACAAAAACATAGTATAAAAGACCCCATAAAGAAGATTCAATGTCCAATATTTTATTTCTACTTTGAAGTCAAAAAGTTATAAGGATGACAAATTAATAATCTCTTTTTTAATTTCTTGAAATAAAAATTCGGCTATAAAAAACCCTTTACAAAGAAAAGTTATTGACAAGTTGTCCTTCCATACCTTATTTTCCCAAGACAAAATATTCACTTTTGAGAATCTACACTACTAGATGGAACTAACCACCACCAACTTGGAAAGAGAATCTCTCTACATCTATATGGGAGAATGACAATTGAACCACTAGGAAGACACCTAAAAATTCCAAAAGTTGTTACCATGAACTATGATCCATTAACATAGAAAGAGGATTCTTGAACCTATTGTGCACAAGAGGAACTAGGTTGGCCCTAGAGTATGAACTATCATTGTGTCTTGACTTCTACCTATTGTAAAGAAGGAATTAAGTTTTTGTTAAACATCTATATTACATTGCATGAGTTGGGTTGTAAAATATAATTTACTAAAATCTAGTAAACAAAATTAAAAAATCAAATTCACAGTGAAGAAGAGGAACTCAAGACATACCTGGTAATTAACCTTAAAAGATTACTATCTCAAACACTATCATGTTGTGTAGACATTCGCATGATGCAATGTCATCCTTCTTACATGTTGTTGACCTAGTCACATGTCATCCCAAAAAGTTACAAAATTAAAATATTTCTCTAGATTTTTTTTTTTTGCATATAGGAAATAAAGACAACAACAAGAAGAAACCTAGGATATACCAAAATACATAGAAATACTAAAAAGTAATCTAAACCATCTAAATTAAAGTAAATAGTATAATGAACAAGATGTTAGGAATTGTATGTAGAAGATGTCAATTAAATGCAAATAAAGATTATACAAAGGAATGAAAATACACAGAAATAATAACAGCGAGAGACAAGTTTTAATGTGGTTGACCCAAACTTGGGCTACATCCACCAACAGAGAGTCCAATATTATTATCTAGCAAATCAAACCGATTACAACCAGCAATCCTTGCAACTCAATACCGCTGCAAATGCTACAATACAATATCGAAATCCCATCCACAACATACATCCTAGCTGCTTATAACAAGCTTTTTAGAAGCTTCTAGAATTAGGGTTTTACAATGTCATTTTTCTTTTGTCGGTTAACAAAAAATTAACAACCGACTCTGAATGGGCAAAAAGAGGGAATTTTTTTTATTACAAGTGTACAGTACTTGCATGATCAGTCGCCACAAACCAACAATCTCCCACTTGGAGAGTGATCAGGCTTCACACCAAACACAAGAGAAGGAAAAGATACAAGCCAACCTCAATGTAAATATAGAGCCACAAAGTACCTATAACTAAGATAGGAAAAATGGTTGGAACTTCTTGGGAGCTTGCCAAGAATGGTTAGGCCCTATTTTGGTCTTTCAACCTCCATGGGTAGTCAAATAGAAAATAGAGACTAGAGAATGTGTGTGCTTAGCCTATGTGCATCTAGAACTAAGAACATAATAATAAAGTAAGTCTATAAGTAATGATCCTTGGTCTATGAGGGAAGAATACCCTAGTGTGTGAACAAGACGAGGTGATGGTCACTAAGACATATGCCAAGAGAAATGTAAAAGAAAATGTGATAAAGAAATGGTTGCAATATTATTCAAACAATAATAATAAATTATTGAAATAATATTACCAACATGATGTAGAATAAATAAGTAAGCACATGGAGTTGTCAATAAGAATCCGACAACATGTAACCTCAGCAAGCTTCAACAATGGAATGTATAGCCAAGAGAGAGCCAAGAAAGAGAGTTTCATTTTTTTGGAGAGTTGAGATTCAAATGTTTCTTTATTTGCTTGAAGTTCATGGGGAAGCTAAGAGGTCGCATTCAAATGCAAAAAGCATTTTTTAAACAGATAGATGTTACAGTAGACAACAACAAGTACCTGGGTGGGAAACCAACAACTCAAATTTTGAAAACTCATGGGATGTTAGCACATTGTGAGAACATATGCACATCACACTAGTGTCCCAAAGAAAACACTCAAAATTTGAAAAGTGGTTATAGGTCAATGAGAAGAATCAAAAATGTGACGCAAAAAATTGACAATCCGGAGAAGGAAGAAGTAGGGCCAAATGAAAATGATCTCTAAAACATGCTACAAGAATGGACACTAAAATAAAGATAGTTTGTAGTTTCAACATTACAGGGTATTCATTTTTCAACATTACACCTATTAGCATTGAAACCATGTTTGGAATCAAAAATTAACTATTGCCTTGAAATTCCAAAAAATCCCACCTAAAATTTTGAAAACGTCTTCGTTACACACCATAGAATCCCCTTCATTATCTTTTAGCCTAGACTATATTATTATTGTCAAATTAAAGTGTGGTCTAATAAAAAAATCTTAAATATACATATATATAGAAACTATCTCAACCCTTTTTCTTTTTAACTTAAGGAATACATGCATTGTTTTCTTAATACTGGATCTAATTGCAAGATTTGAAGCATTATTTTTTTAAATTACATATTTTCCAAAGCCTTTATTCTAAATATTTTGGATTGAGTGAAGCATCAAATATCTAATGTAACCTTAATTTTCCCTTACATTTAATTCAAAATTATGTAATGAAATAACTTGCATAATAGAATAATGCAACAACAATTACTTTGTAAATATAATAGGAATACTCACAAATGCTTGGAGATATAATAGGAGTACTTGCAAATACTAGATAATAATAAGCCATTTTGAGGGGGTGAACATCCAAAATTCTTAAATAACAAATAAAATTCCAAATATAATAATCAACTACTATTCACCTCCTATAAATACCATACTTGTGCCTTGGATGCCACCCATGACAATCAAATTACCTATATAAGACTATATAAATGATTATATAACTTAATTAAGGGTTATTCTAGGCAAAATTTGACTACACATATCCCAATACAATCAATGGGTTAAGTGCATAGCATGCCTCCCTCTTTAGAGAAGCGTTATGCTCAACACAGATAATTGTTTGCTTTCCCACACAACATCTTCAATTGGAGAATTCTACCACTTGATCAAATACTCTATGATTTCCCTCATCTACAACCTCTCAGTGCATGTTTGAAGGATTCTCTTAGGTACCAAAATTATTCTACCCTCCTCATCAAGCTTTGGTAACTTAGTCTAGGTTGAAACTCTTTATTAGATAACATTCGTTATGTAGGAAACATGGAAGACCAAATATATTTTTGTTAACTCAACTAACTCAAATTTGTATGTCACACTATCAATCCTTTGCAAAATTTTATAAGGGCCATAATACTTTGGTACAATCTTGTTAACCTTCTTTTGTCGTTTTAGTGATAACTACATGTATGGTTGTAATGACACAAAGACCTAATCTCTTACTTCAAAGGTCATTTCATTGCAGTGCTAATAAACTTGTTACTCCATTTTGTTATGTACCATTATTAAGTTCTCCTTGAGACTAAAGAGTACCTCTTGCTAGTGTTAAATGTGTTCTTCAGTTGCTCCAATTTTTAGGTGCACTTTCAATGAAGAGATGATTAATGGTGGATGATAACTATATAATGCTAAAAATAGAGACATTTTCGATGAGGTGTGGAAAGAAGTGTTACACTACCATTCTGCTAGTGGTAACCATTACGCCCATCTCTCTTGTTTATATAAAACAAAAGATCAAAGATAGCCCTCCAAGCACTTGCTAACCACCTTAGTCTATCCATCCAATTGAGGATGATATGATGAGATACAAGCAAGTTGAGTACCCAAACATAAAATAAGGTAGTCCAAAAATTACTTGTAAATATAGGATCATTATCACTTACTATGATGTTTGGAGTCCCATGTAGCTTTTGAATAGTGTCCATAAAGATTGTTGCTATATTACATAGTACAAATGGATGTGACAAAGCACAAAAATATGCATATTTGGTGAGTCGGTCCACAACAACCATGATAACATTTTCTCCTTTAGACCTAGGTAAACCCATGATGAAACTGATGGATACCTCTTTCTACCTATATCTTGGAACATATAAGGGTTGTAGTTTAGACCTAGAGTCTTAATTATCTCCTTTTTATTTTGTTGACATACCATGCATTTTGCTAAAAAAAACTGGATATTCTTTTTAAGCCCATTCCAAAAGAAGTCTTGCTTGATTCTATGATAATTCTTCAAGAATCCTAAGTCTACCATCTCTCTTGTAGAATATTTTGTTTGAGGGTGGAATTCTTCCATAGGTACAATCTCTCTTTATACCATAGGGAATATCCCTTCCAACAAAACTTATTAGAGTTGCTTGGATCATTTTTCAACTATTGATTAAGATTCCATGTAGTTACATCTTGATACCATTTTAATCTTGCTTCTTCAACCCAATTTTATTGTAATATTGAAATGGCACACAATAATGCTTTCTCCTTATCATCCTTTTTATATAGTGAATCAACCACTACATTCTTCTTCCCTTTCTTATAGACAATATCAAAGTCATACCCCAACATTTGAGTGACCCATTTTTATTTTTAATCAAAGGATAATCTCTGCTCCAAGAAATATTTTAGGCTATCAAGATTTATCTTTACTTTGAAGTGTCTACCCATCAGATGTGGCCTCCATTATTTGATTGCATGAAGAATAGCTAGCATTTCCTTTTCAAAAATATATTCGAGTTGATTCTTACCCTTCAAATAATGACTTTCAAAAGAAGTGGACCTACCTTCTTGCATGAGAACTACTCCTATACCATTCCTTGAAGCATCACACTCTACAATAAAATTCTTGGTGAAATTTAGATTAGCTAGAATTGGAGTGGTATGCATAGCCTCCTTTAGTGATAAGATCCACACATATAATAATGGAAATATAATGTAGAAGATAGATCTCACACAATACAAGAGATGTTTGTGGGCCAATATTTCCTAATATCCAATATATGTAAAAATAGAATAAACCCTTAAGGTAGGGTAACATCGTACAATACTCATTAAGAAATAAGCCACTCCACACTACATCTCCAAGAGTTCCCAAATACAATGTCATGCTCGACACCTATCTTTACAATGATATTCACCTCCTATATATACCACCTACTAATACCATAATGGAGGGGTAATCCCAAATTTAACCTACTCATCACCTAATATAATTAATTACACAAGTTGTCCACGTGACCCAATATAACTAACTTAAGGGGTGTGTACCACATGTCAGTATCTCTATCCAACTAATTACATTAATATAATATCATATTCCTGTTGGAAACAAGGTAGATAACTGAGAGGGGGGGTGAATCAGTTATCTTAAATAATTTAACTTTCTGTTCTTCTTTAACAATTAGTGCAACATCAAAACATATAAGCAGATATAACTATGAGAGCAGAAATAAAATCAACACACATAACACAATGATTTTGACATGGAAAACCCTGTTAAGGGAAAAAACCATGGGGTCACTAACCCAAGATTGTATTCTCTGTTAAAAGAATAAGAAGTACAAAATGGCACTTGTCAATTAGGGCTCACTGCCCAAGCACACTGCTCACAAGAGGCACACTACCTACAAGAGACTTACTGTCTACAAGGATATAGAAGGTAACCAGATGTTTGAATTGAAGAGAGGCATCCACATATGTTGAGGTTCAGTTCTGGTTAGGCTCAATATGCTGATCTACTACACTTCATACTTCCTCTGTTTTAGTGTTGGTGTTTTGTCACATACTGGACCTGTATTGCTGCTTCCACACTTCTCTCTGCCTTTTGTCACACACTATTCCACACAATCCACACCCTTCACATCAAAATCCATCTGGTATATATATCCGCACCAAGGATTTCAACATCTTTCTAGTCAGCATCCAGAATACTCAAGATTTTCCCAATCTCTAGTCTGTCGGCTGAATCCATGCTTACTAAGTGATGTGCATCAAAGAGATAGTTATAGAAGTCATCAATCATGTCGGCCAACCATGAATGATCCCTCAAGAAGCTTGATCGCCATCAATTTCTCATCCGGATTAAGGTCTGATGCTCTGTCGATTAGTTCTTGCTCAGTCTGCTCTGCCTGTCAGGAGCCCAACACTTAGGTGCTCATATCTTTTCACTCTTTCATCACCAAGGCTCAATCTCTAGAATGTGGTAGTCATGGTACTCCTCTTGGCTTCCCCAAGTCTGCACTTTGCTGAGATACATCATCTGAGAGATCCAGACCTGACTATCGAACCTTGCTGCATGCTCTGTTCTTGATCACTGGACCAAAATACTCTTCAATCTAACTTCTGGTATAGACATACCATGTGCTGCGGATGAGTGGGATGGACTTTGTTGCCATCAATGACAACACTCATGAAGCCACACAGTGTCTCTTGCCAACAATCTCCCCCTTTGGCATTGATGGCAACACTTAGTGAAAAATGACTAATTTTTATAACAAACTCCCCCTTAGCTGATGCTCTATCTTATGTACACTTTTGCCAGAGCTCCCCCTTAGCTAGATTCCACATTTTTCACTACTCCTCACTCCCCCTTTAACATCAATGGCAAAGGGTGAAATCCGCACACCAAAATTTGTAAAAAGGCAATCTATACATAGCCGCATAAGTATATACATGTTATACTTACATATACTTAAGTATATCCGCAAAAGTGGTCTTCAACTGGACAAAATCTATTGCCCAACTCTGCTTCATCCTGTCCAAAATTGAGATGTGACCACTCAACAAAAATGCAAAAGCTTCTGCCCTTTTTAAGTTTGTCGGATCACTAGTCTGGGCTGTAGTCTAAGCATCAATTAGGGCCTCATGCATTGCCTCTAACTTAGGGATAATTATCCCTCTTAGTTCACTCATTCTACTTATTCTATTCTTCTTTTCATTCTAAAGCCTCTTTATCTCATTTATAGTGGCAATAGCTTGGCACTCTTGATTCATTATGGATGAGGTGAGAGGATCAAAACTCTGGGATAAACTTGAGAGTTTACCCTCTTGTTCTTCCACCTTCTTTGCAATGTCTGCTGTCATTGTGGACCAAAATAAACAAAATTTGTATAATTCTCTACCATCTTTAAGAGTATTTTCTAGGCTCTTTATTCCAATATTCAGATTTCTCCTATCATTTGCTATGAGCCCCTATACTTTAGAGAATCTCTTACCCAAGAGCTCTTTCTGGACTTTCACTTCTGCTGATTTCTCCAATGAATCAAAATGTGTGTTAACAGAATTAACAAGAGATTTTAGATTACCTGATGAGGAGGCCGAAAGATCCTTTTGGAAGGATGTCATGATTTTCTCTAGCACACCAGATGCAATCTGTATTAGCTCACAGTCTTCCATGTGAGACTTCAGAAGCTTTTCTTTTGCTTTAGCTTGAGCAAAAGATGCTACCTTCATTGTCAGGACCGGAGAGAGGGAGTCAAAATTGAGTGGTCCATGAAACAATTCTGGTTCATCTATCTCCATTAATTCCTTGGTCAAGAAATTCTTCACTGCTTCTGCAGTGTCTCTTGCTGGAGACTTCTTTCCTTTTGCAGTCTCAAAGCTATCATCAGAGGTCTTCTCTGTTTGTTCTTCTTCTCTTCCCTTTTTCTCCTCTTCTTGATTTGCTTTCTCCTCTTTTCTTGCTTCTCCTTCAATTCTGGAGTCTGCTGGTGGATTCGGAAGAGAGATGTTTACTTCTTCATGGACTTCCTCTTCCAGAATAGAGGAATCCAAGTCCTTAGTCTTCTCCTCATCTATCTCCTTTGACTCTTCTGCAATTTTCTCAGTAGAATCTTCCTTTGATGCACTTGATCCTTCGACATCCATGGTAGAACGTTCATCACTTATATCCTCTATAATAGGAAGATTGAATTTTTTATATGCATTCCGGAGGATGTCTTTAGTCTCTTTTGCCACTTGATCAGTCTCTCCAAGCATAAGCTTGTTCATTCTGGCTTTGCTCCAGAACTCATCCTTGCAATCATTGAAGATCATGTTCATTTGTTTTGGAGTGATGGAAGGATAGAGCTGAATAGCTATTTGTTCCTGGATCTCCAAATCTTTTTCCTTGGTATTGTCTTTTCTGAGTTCAAGTACTTTCTCTAAACTCTTGGGGATTAGAGAGATAATTTCAATGAATGCTTTATTATAGATATTCAAATACTTGACTGTGGCTTCCTCCAAAATTCTTTTGTCAGTGTCATTATACTCATCATAAAATTCTATTATGGGCTGTAGATTCCCATCTATAGTGACTGCCTTGATGACATCATCAATGGAGAGAGTAGGCCTTTCAACAAATTTTTTTGCTTCTTCTTCTTTGTTTTTGCCAGCAGAGGATTCCACATATGTTTTCTTTTTCTTCTTCATTTTATTAACCTCCTCATCTGTCTCTGTCTCTTCATTATCCTTTTGACTTATGTAGGATCTTGTAGCCTTGGTTTTTGTTCTCTTTTCTCCTTTTCTAGATGACTTTGCTTCTAGTTTGGAGGATTTAGAGCTCTTAGAGGTGGTAGGTGCAGAACTCTTTGAGGATCTAGTCTAGGAGGGGGCTTGCACTGGATCACTTTCTTTTTCTGCATCTTGTCTCTCTTTCTCTGCTCTTTCTAGTTTTTCTCTATTTGCATCAACTGCCTCTTTTGAAATGCCATATCTTTTGGAAACTTCCTCTACTTCTCTTCTTACTTTTCTTTTCATCTCCAGTAGTCTTAGCTCAACATGAATTTTCAATCTCAATTCTTGAAAGGTGCCAAACCTTTCTGCCTCAGGGTCCTTAGGCTGACTCAGTAGGTGTTGGACATGCAATTCCAGGATTTTCTCATCCACCTCATAGCCCATTGGCATAATCCAGACTATTGATCAGTGTCTACCATAAAACACACTGTATCTTTATATTTTTCAACTATTATCTGTGGAATTCTTTCTCTGGCCTACATCATACCTTGGAAATTCTTAAAATATCCCCAAAGAGCTGTGCTTTGAGCCTTGGCATCACCAAGCCCATACATATAATCTCTGATTTGTATGGCAACCGGTCTGTCAGTTTGCCATACCCAACCACTGGATCCAAGTAGCTCATTCATATAGTAAAAGAAGAGACATAATATTAGGCCACCATACTTAAATGAGTTCTTCTTATCCTTCTTTATTTTCTGCAAATTTTCTAACAGTTGGCTCAGAAGAAGCTCGCATAGATCATAGTCTGCATTTTTCCTTAGCATTTCATATGTAGTATATATAGCAGTTCTGGATACTGAATTCTCCCTGCTGGAGTGATAGATTTTGTAACCAATTATCATAGAGGCAAATTTGATGTCCAGATCTATGATGTCTTCTATTGTCATTGCTCTCTTGTCAAACTTTGATCTGGTAGCCTCACTTACTGTTTGGTTCTTGATAGATTTGAGAGCAGGCAACCCACCGGATGAGTGCAAACTGGTTACTGCCATAATGGCATCTTTTGTGATCTTGAATGGCCTCATCAACCACATGAAGTTGTCATGTATTGTGCTCAGAACATACCAAACCCATTCATCCTCTGCAAAATAGGGAAAGTGGATGCAATGTCCAAAATGCTTATCCCGGATGGCCTTGTATTGAGGTTTAAGTTTAAATGTTTCATCTACTAATTGCTTGTGATAGATATCCATTAGTTTGGATTCCCCAAATTCCTCAATATTGGCGTGTATGTATACCCTAACATCTTCTACATGCAGAACCCCATGCAGAATGCTAGAGAAGGCACCTAAAGGATCAACTTCTAGGGATTTGTAAGGATATTTCTTGAACTTAGGGCGCGGCCTATCTTTGATCTTAACAACATTTGGAGTAGCCATCTTGCAAAAAGATTTAGAGAGAGATATTCAAGAATGGAAATACCTTTTTATGCTTCTAGGGTTCATGATATAAGCCAGAAAAGATCGCTGGTTGAATCAGATTCTGGTTGATCTTTGAGAGGGTTGAAGCAATCTTGTTTGCAGAGCCCTTTCTTTCTTCTTCTTCAAGTGTAAATGTGTAAATGATGAATACAAGAACCCTTATATTTCTGTGCAAACCCTAATTTCATATTGCAATAAATGCACACCTTAAGTCATTCTGGTTCCCTTGTTCTGAGAGAGATTCTTCTGAATCACTGAGATGCACTTAGAATTATTCTTGGTGACAATTGACAATGTATCTCCCTTTCTCCAATCATTCCATTTATCCACAGATCAAAATATTTCAATTTTGAATCATACCGGATCTAACTATGAAAATCTTGCTTTTGTCAGATGACTGTCCAACTAGATTAATCTTGGATGATTAACCTCTTCAAACTCCTTGCAGATCTTTCATATTTTTACCAAGGGTTATTTGGATGTTTCTCTGAGAACCCTTTAATCCGCAACTTTCCATATGCCAATTTCAGGCACCAATTGACTGGCTGGGGGAATTTATTTTCCTTTGTGACTCCCCTTGAGCCAAAGCTCATCTAATTTAGTTTCTGGAAGGAATATCAGCACCAAATTCTGGTGCGGATCCATCCCCAATATTTTATGTATTTCTCTTCACCCAAATCTTGTTCATCTCCTTTTGAACTTCATCCACATTCACTTTTCCTTTGTCTTGATTTTGATTATGATGCATCGAACCCCTTTTATCCTAATTCTTACTTCTGCAGAATTTGGTAATATGACCGGATCTATTGCAATTGTAGCAAACAACATTTCTTTGCAAATTTGACTGATATCCTCTTGATCTACATTGATTAGCCATATGTCCCATTTTATTGCATGCAAAGCATCTACCATTGAATGAATTGTTTAATTGCATATTTCTACATTCATGAGATTTGTGACTATACCTTTTGCAGTTAAAACATTGTCCGAAGAAGGATGAATTAGTCTGATTCATTCTTCTTCTACACTGATTTGCTTTATGACCGAAGTTATTGCAATTGTGGCAGTATCCATTGAAGGATGGATATCTTTGAGCATTTGGTTGCCTTACCAGAGGTCTTCTAGGCTTGTTCCTTGGATTTCCTAATCCAGAGTTCTTCTGACCGGATCTAGATCTTTCAACTTTCTCATACCCCAAGCCTTGCTTGTCATCTACCCTCTTTTGGCTTTCAAGAAGAACTTCAAGTTGAGCAGAGCTTATCTTGAATTTCTCTTTGTATTCATTTGTTGTTTGAAGATCCCTTCTAAGAGTGTCTATCTGATTCTCAACTTGTTCCTCATTATCTCTAGCTTCTTCCAGATCAGATTCTAGATGCTGGATTATTCTATTCATTTTATGGTAGTCTTCTGACTTCTCCCTGAGAGATTGATTTAGATTATCTTCAATTTTTCTCTTTTCATCAATTTCTTGGGTGAATTTCATAACCCCTGATTCCATTTCATGTCTTACCATAATGACCTCTTTTGATAGCTTCTCACATAACTTGTTCTTCTCATTTAGATCTTCATTAGTATCATTGGCTTCACTTTGACTTGCTAATTGTTGAAGTAGTTCCTTTCTCTTTTTCATAGAGATACTCAGTTTCTCTTTGAGTTCATTTATGAAATCATCAACTTGTTTGAGTCTTTCCCTCAAGTTATTGACTTCAGAGTGAGATTGCTCAAGATCATCTAGGAAAGACTGAAGTTGTTCCCTCATACCATACATATCCATTGAGATTCCTAGATCTTCCTCAAGCTGTTAAGCTCTGTTAGGAGGAACTTAGCTCTGATACCAATTGTTGGAAACAAGGTAGATAACTGAGAGGGAGGGTGAATCAGTTATCTTAAATAATTTAACTTTCTGTTCTTCTTTAACAATTAGTGCAACATCAAAACATATAAGCAGATATAACCATGAGAGCAGAAATAAAATCAACACACATAACACAATGATTTTGACGTGGAAAACCCTATAAAGGGAAAAAACCACGGGGTGACTAACCCAAGATTGTATTCTCTATTAAAAGAATAAGAAGTACAAAATGGCACTTGCCAATTAGGGCTCACTACCCGAGCACATTGCTCACAAGAGGCACACTACCTACAAGAGACTCATTATCTACAAGGATATAGAAGGTAACCAAATGTTTGAACTGAAGAGAGGCATCCACATATGCTGAGGTTTAGTTCCGGTTAGGCTCAATATACTGATCTACTACACTTCATACTTCCTCTATTTTAGTGTTGTTGTTCTGTCACATACCGGACCTATATTGCTGCTTCCACACTTCTCTCTGCCTTTTGTCGCACACTGTTCCACACAATCCACACCCTTCACATTGAAATCCATCTGGTATATATATCCGCACCAAGGATTTCAACATCTTTCTAGTTGGCATTCGGAATACTCAAGATTTTCCCAATCTCTGGTCTGTTAGCTAAATCCATGCTTACTAAGTGATGCGCATCAAAGAGATAGTTATAGAAGTCATCAATCATGTCGGCCAACCATGAATGATCCCTCAAGAAGCTTGATTGCCATCAATTTCTCATCTAGATTAAGGTCTGATGCTCTGTCGATTAGTTCTTGCCTAGTCTGCTCTGCCTGTCAGGAGCCCAACACTTAGGTGCTCATATATTTTCACTCTTTCATCACCAGAGGCTCAATCTCTAGAATGTGGCAGTCATGGTACTCCTCTTGACTTCCCCAAGTCCACATTTTACTAAGATACATCCTCTGAGAGATCCGGACCTGATTGTCAGACCTTGTTGCATGCTCTGTTCTTGCTCACCGGACCAAAATACTCTTCAATCTGACTTCCAGTATAGACATACCATGTGTTACGGATGAGTGGGATGGACTTTGTTGCCATCAATGACAACACTCATGAAGCCACATAGTGTCTTTTGCCAACAATTCCTAGGTACATAACATTTAGCCTCACAAATATTGTATTAGTAGTCTCATTCCATTGGAAAGCATCCTTTTTCAAAAGTGTTATAAGGGGTGCTACTATGTAGCCATAATTCTTTACAAATATTTTATAGCATGTAGTAACTCCCCTCAAGTTATTGATGGTTTTAGGAGCCACCTACTCTAATATAGCATTGATTTTATTCGGATCATATTTTACTCCATTAGACACAATGTGACCCAAGTACTCCACCTCTTTGAGTCAAAATTCACACTTAGAAGGTTTAACATAAAGCTAATTTTATTGGAGAATTTGTAATGCCTAATCAACATGGTGGAAATGATCTTCCCACGTATTGCTCTAAATCAATATATCATCAAAGAACACTAATACAAACTTCATAAAAAATGGATTAAATATGGAATTAATCAAATTTTGGAATGTAAAAGAAGCATTAGTAAGACCAATTGCATCTCTAAAAACTAATAATGACCCTTAGGAGTCCTAAATATTATCTTGGGAATATCTTCTTCCTTAATTTTGATTTGGTGATAACTCGATCTAAGATCATTTTTTGTAAAAAAACATAGCTCCATTTAATTCATCTAATAAATCATCAATAACCAAAATAGGAAATATATATTTGATGGTGTACTTGTTTAGTTCTATATAGTCTAGACACATGCACCAAGTATCATCCTTCCTATGTACCATCACCACTAGAGAGGAATAAGTACATGGATCATGATGGATAATATTTGCTTCTAAAATATAGTGTACCATCTTCTTAATTTCACTCTTCTATACTATGGGTACCTATAACACCCAATGGTAGGTGGTTGGTACCTTGGCACTAGTTGAATGACATGATCATGATCTATGTTGGGAGGAAATCCTTTTAGCATAGCTCCAAAGACTAATAAATGTTTCTCCACAATAGGTTTTAGGTCTGGTGGTGTAGACTCCTTTGTTGGTTATGCCCCTATGGAAAATAATTGAGCCTCAAACTCATCTACAGTCTTTTTTCCAAGCTTTTTCATTTGGGGAGAACTCACCAATTATGGTAGTGATACATGTAGCTCACGTAGCTCAAATTTTCTACGCTCTAACTGGAAACACATGCAAAGCCCTTAGAAATTCATATCAATCATTCCTAAGGTAGTTATCCATTGTACTCCCAAAATAATATTATCTCCACCCATAGGAATGGAAAACATAGGACCATTGAGTCAATATTCTCCCATGGAGAACTTAATACTATGACATTTTTTATCTAATAATACACTATTACACGATCTATAATCATGACTTAATTAAACTCTAGAGTTGGATGAATAAAACAATTTAAACATGTAGCTAATTTACTATTAATGAAGTTATGAATACTACTTGAGTCAATTACTACTGTCACCTTCTATTTTTTCCAAAAAACCCACTACCTTGAGGGTTTGTGGAATGCTAATGCCTAAAAATGCATGGGAAAAAATAGTTAGTTGTGTTTCTTCAATTTCTTCCCTTGTCTCCTCATCAACCTCCCCTAACAAGTCTACATCCATTTCTTCTTAATTGGCAACTTGAATGTAGAACAATTTGTTTTCTCTACACTTGTGTCTTCGACTATACTTGCTAACACAATTAAAGCATAAGACTTTGCTCTATTCTCTTCAGTTTGTTGAGTCAGTCTCATAGGTTGAGGAAATGATTGTGTAGGAGTAATCCTATCTCTTATACTTGTGAAAGTATGCCTTTTGGTGACTAGTACTCTCTCCTCTAATATGTGTGCCATTATAATATCCTCTGATATAGAACTTTTCTTAAACATGTGAACCTCATGTTGGATGTGATCCTTGAGCCCTCTCAGAAATAAGTCATTCAAATTTTCATTGTGATTTATTCCACTCACAATGATAGATTTTGGAACTATTAAATATAATCCTTGAAAAATCTTGTATGGCATAATTTTCCTAATTAGCTAAATTAATTCTCTAAGCCACACTATCACAATAGTGCAACTGTGATTCATCAACAAAAATTGACCAATTGATACTGAGGCCCCTCTTCTTCTTCATAGCACAAATTTATTGATAGCAAATGAACTATTATGGTTCTAAGTATAAAAATGACACTACCACCTTTTGACCACATTGGATTTGATGTACATCAAAAAATCTCCATTTGGTTGATCCAAGTGGTTGGATCCTTCCCGTTAAAATTATGCATTTTCACTTTTGTCATTAGGTTATGCAGTCCTAAATGGGTACCAATTGAAGGTAATGGTTGTGACAAATTTGGGATTTCATTGGTTTGTCTATTAATGAATGGTGGTTGATTTAGTGGATTATATTGCAAGTTCAACAATTGATCAAGTCTTTTCCCAATCTCAATCAATCAATGACTAATGTTGTGTTAGTGTGTGCATGGTATATTTCCTAACTAGTTCATTTCCTAGCTAGTTCTCCACTTAAGTCCTTTTCACACTAGGTTAAGTTTACTTAGGGACTTTTTACACATTATCCCACATTGGTTGTGTTTTTAGTCTCCTAGGTGATATATCCTGTATACTCATCTAGATTTCATTTGTAAACACACATTTTGAATTGATTTACATTCTTGATTGAATAGAATATAGTTTATTCTTTCATTTCCAAATTTTTGTTCTTGTCTTCCTTCATTCATTTGATTATGGGTGGCTTTACAGCCAAATCTTACATGTTGGTCATATCAACCTAGAGATTATGCACACTATACTTGAGTTGGCTCACTTTGTGATTGTTGTCAATTAGGATTGCACCCATGATGCAAAGTTGTGATACTCAGCGATCCTTCTAAACATGGGATCAAACTCAGGTTGTGGGTGACCTATGTTGAGTTTGAACCTCTAGATTATGGGCTGGTTCCCTTAAAATATTCAATTGGATCTATGACTTTGATGTGGAAAAAGGGTTAAAAGGATCTTTCTAAAAGAAAATAAAATTGAAAAAGTATGGTGATGCACCTAATAATGATGAAAACTTAGCAATCTAACTCACAATAGATCTCAGAAAATCTATCCACACAAACCACTTTCAGCAAATTGATCACAAAAATGTTTCTAAGGGAGGCTAGAAAATATTTTTGTTTGAAGGAAAAGGGGTTTTTCACAACATAAAAGAAAGATTCTCCAATTGCACAGCCTAAGACTTGTGATTTTCAAAGCTATCTAACACATGCAAGTATAAATGAGACAATGATTTTAAAGGTTCTGATGTTAAACACAACAAAATCTCATCAAATCACTCATACAAGTTGCATTAATGGAAGGTAGATACTTGATCATACCAAAAAATAAAGGAAATAATTGCATAAAAACAAAGTATAGAACATGTAACCTGTTGTAATATCTATAAATCTGCAAATAAGTGAGTTACAAAACCTCTTTCTCTCTCAAAGTGTAAAGACCAAAAAGGCAAGAACTGCAAAAATGAGTTTCAAACAAACTCTTTCTCTCATAAATGTGTAGGAGAGAAGAGAATGCAAGAAATAGGCAAGGAAAGACCAAGAAAATGTAAAAAATCAAACCCTCAGGCTTGCTCTTGAAACCCTTGTGTTTTTTACATCTGCAGAGAGGAGTCAAGTTACTGGAAACAATACAATATAATATCATGGTCGTGGCCAGAAAAGTCTTATGTCCTCAAAAAATTGAAACCCTTTGATTTTCATTTTTGAAACCCTTACAAATTTTGTATCTACAGAGAAGTCGAGCAAAAGAGAAGAACAAAGACTACAAGTCGTAGCTAGTAAAGGAGAGATGTTCTGCAATATTCAAAAAAAAACTATCAAACTTTCTTTGAAACCCTAATACTTTTTCCAAGTTACAGTCACAGAAGAAGTGAAAAAGAGTCAAAATACATCACGGCCATTGCAAGGGAAGGTTTTCCTTCAAGAAGCAAAGATACCCATTTCAACATTTCCTGAAACCCTTGTCAGTTTGATAGCCACGGTGAAAGAAATGATATACAGAGGGTCGAACAAGGAACTCACCTCATATTTTGCAGAGAGAAAAACCATAGAGGCCGCGGGCCTTATTTCTATTTTTGAAACCCCTTTCAAATACATGGAGGTCGGCACAAGAAACACAGAAAGAAAAGTACCATGTTAAAAGTATAAAGAAAGATTTATAGATGCTCAGAAGAAACCATCAAGCCATAGCCATAGTGAAGAAAAATCACAGAAAGATCAAAGTAGAGTCCATTATCATGCACAAAAGAGGCTCACCTTCTTTCTTGCATCAAAATGCCTTTAAAATGCTAAAAGATAGACCGAAATGGAAGGAGAAAACCAATGGAGAAGCATTTTCCTTCCAAACCCTAGCCGACGGCTCAAAAGTTGTAGAGCCAGAGCGAGTAAAGTGAACAGAAGAAATGACAACTTTTAGGGTTTGGTCTGGTGTTTTTGTTCGATGGCATCTTCCCTTTTTTCAAAATTCTTTTGACTTAGCAAAAAACAAAATTCATTTACCTTATCTATGCCGAGGTCAAGACTTGTGTCTTGATAAAACCAAATAATTATTCCACAGGAGGGTCGTGGGCCAAACACTTGTTTCTTTTTGCATTTGATTTTACAAAAGTCAAGGATAGAAATCATCACAAGGTAAGGCTTAATGCCTTTTGTGCCTTTTCTTCTCCATGATGGTCGACAGGATAATGGTCGAAGATTCCCTATGTTACATGCAAACCAAGTCAAGGGTTGAATATCCCTTTTTACCTTATGCGTTTTGAATGTATATTAAGTCAAAATAAAAGATCATTCAAAGGTAAGGTGATGAGGTAAAATTTTTATTTGCATGGTGATATGAAGACAAAGAAGATATGGGTAAGGATGATATGTACATGAAGAAATGCAATATGAAGACAAAGGTAGTAAAGTTGTGAAATGCAAAACTATATATATTTTTTTGCATAGTGATGGAGTGATAAGGGGATGTGATTATGCCTTGTATGCATGTGAATGCAACTATGGAGATTTTATTTTGCATGGAGTAATAAGGTGATCAAAATGCAATTATCATTCTTTTTTGATAATGCATGATATTATTTTGCATGTAATGACTTAAAATTTGCATGGGAGGCATAAGGGGGTAATTTTTTCATTTTTCATGCATGATGACCTAATTAATTTTTGGCATCATTATCATATGAAGTTATGCAAAATTATGCAAATGTAAAGGAGAGATAAGGTGTATTATTTTTCTTCCATTTCTTCATGATTTTACAACTGTAGATAATGTAAAAAAATTAATAAAGTAATATTTTATAAATTACTTTATTATTTTGTCACAAGTTGTAAAATTAAGGAAATTCGACAAATTGAAACTCATAATAGAGTAAATCATGCAAATGATTACTTTATTACTTTTCCACATTATGTACACATGCAAAATCATGCAAAAATGGAGGAGTTGAGTTAACTGAAGACTTTGGGGGTCTTTTTGCATGTCTTGGAGGTCAAAATAGAGAATTTTGGTCAACTCTTGGGGCGAACACATGGAGACTAGCAGTTTGGAGCTATTTTTGCTCATTTTGAGGCAGTTTTGACTCTTATTTTTAGAGATTTCATTGTTTGCTCGTGGATCAAATTGGAGAGCTTATTTTTAGACACAGTTGACCGCAGTTGATTTTTCATGCCTCTTAGAGAGAGCAAACTATATATTGTAAGAAAAACTTAGGTTTTTCTAGTTCTTGCATTCTTTTCTCTCTTACACATTTCTGAGAGAAAGAGTTTGTCTGTGACTCATTTTTGCAGTTCTTGCCTTTTTGCTCTTTACACTTTGAGAGAGAAAGAGGTTTTGTAACTCAGTTATTTGTAGATTTATAGAGATTACAACAGGTTATAGGTTCTATACTTTGTTTTAATGCAATTATTTCCTTTATTTTTTAGTCTGATCAAGTATCTACCTTCAATTAATGCAACTTGTATGAGTGATTTGATGACATTTTATTGTGTTTAACATCAGAACCTTTAAAATCATTGTCTCATTTATACTTGCATGTGTTAGATAGCTTTGAAAATCATAGGTCTTAGGCTGTGAAATTGGAGAATCTTTCTTTTATGTTGTGGAAAACCCCTTTTCCTTCAAACGGAAATATTTTCCAACCTCCCTTAGAAACATTTTTGTGATCAATTTGCTGAAAGTGGTTTGTGTGGATAGATTTTCTGAGATCTATTGTGAGTTAGTTTGCCAAGTTTTCATCATTTTTAGGTGCATCACTAAACTTTTTCAGTTTTATTTGCTTTTAGAAAGATCCTTTTAACCCTTTTTCCACATCAAAGTCATAGATCCAATTGAATATTTTAAGGGAACCAACCCATACTCCAGAGGTTCAAACTTGACATAGGTCACCCATAGCCTGAGTTTGATCCCATGTTTCGAAGGATTGTTGAGTATCACAACTTTGCATCAAGGGTGCAATCCTAATCGACAACAGTGACATGTTGAAGAAAACCTTGGAATAAAATATCCATCAATTCTCATTTTTGGCTCCACATCCTCTTTGTTAGGAGTTTTCCTAGTGTGTATGAATTCTTGCCTTGACCTCTAGTTTATGGCCCTACCATGATGTGATTGTTGGTTGCCCCTCAGTTATTGTCCATTGATGACAAACACACAACTTGGTACCACTTGGCACAATGACTGTTGACACACAACTTGGTACCACTTGGCACAGTGACTGTTGGCATTGGCATTTGGTATTCATGAGGTTTAGTGTTTGATGCATGAACTCATATTCTTGATGATGTGATGTTCTTTTATGCTTATACTTGATGATGATCTTATTTATGCTTATAATGTTGTTCACTTGAAGAGAATCAAACATGTTACATGTTGGTGTTGGTTGTGGCATTTACTATTCTCTACAAGCAGTTGGTATTTGGCTTGTAATGTTGATAGAGGTTATTGATTCTAGCATCATGGTAATGGTAATGGTATGGCACATGCTATACAGGACAGTTGAGTTTGTTGGTTCAGTTGATTGTTGGCATGCTCATAGTTATGCATGTTCTATGATAGCTCTATGATGATTGATATACAGTGGTCACATGCTCTAGTATATGCTTGACAGTTGGCACATATTTGTTATGGTATCATGCTTACATGCTCAATGGCATATCATGTTCATGGCACAGCGTCATATTGTTGTTGACGATAGTTCATATATGTTCTCATGGTTCATATTTTCTATGCTATTGATCTTCTGTGTTCTTATGCTCTCTTGGTATGATGATCTTTTGTGCTCGTATGGGATGATGACAGTTGGATATCATTATATTGATATAGACTTGCAGCCATGTATTGTAAGTATGGACATCTATGATATTTGATATGCATTTGATGCTCATCTCAACTGCTATAGTTTCTATACTGTTTCATTTTGATATCACCACAATTGACATGATACTGACAGCATGGTATCACTTGCTTCAATTGTGAGCTCATATCATGATGGTTGTTATGGTATACTTTGTCACTTTCCCATGTCTATGACATACAGATTTCAATTGTTCTTGATGGATGTACTGATGGTATGACATCACAAGTTATTTATGTAGTATGATAGTTTACATATCTCCAGATGTTTTTACTTGGCACATGGATTCTTGTGACAGTTTGGCTTATGACACAGTTGAAATGAGGCACAAGTTTTGGTTGGCATGAACTTTGAACTCATATTTGCATTAGAGGGATTATAAAGGCATACACAGGCAAACTTTTTATCACATGAAGACCATGCATATAAAAGGAGAAGAATATTTGTTTTATTGTTATAAGGGGTTCATAATATCTTGAGTTGAAAGGCATGTATTAAAGTGTTCACCATGGTTTGTATCTTACACAAGGTCATATTGAATTTCCTAGTGAATATAATACTTTGCAAAAGCATTCACATCGGGCATGTTAAGTGGTTTACCTGCTAGGCAGGTTGTCATCGATTAAAACAAGTTTGAAAAGGTTTTATTTCCAAAGTTTCCACCGGCCCTTTTTAGGGTACACCGAGGGCACCGGTTACAAGGAAACAAAAAGGAACAAAACACTTTCATTTTGCATAGTTTAAAGTTTGGATATTGTTGGCAGAGCTAGGGTTTGTTTCTATTTCATTTTTTAGTGTAATCATGGGATGTAATGGAGATACCAGCATCAATCTTTGAAAGTCTTCTAAGGATCTTGTGGATTTGATAGAGCTGAATAGTGAGCTAGTTTATGGTTGGCCTATCAGGTGATACTTTCCTTTCTTGGATCATTCTTCTTACAAAATCTTCTCATATATAATAAGGGTATGCAACATTTTTGATGAAACTTTATTATGCACATAAATCTATTGAGGGTTTTCATTCTTTCTTCTTAACAGTCGAAACAAAAATATACAAGTCAGTTTTCCTTTGTGGGTATATGTTATTTTCTATGCAAATCAGTTGTATTTAGTTGAGATGAGAAAATCTTCAGTTAGTTTGTGGTCGTTTGATCAGTTGTTTCATCTTTCATTACAGTTTCCTATATAGGTATTCTTGGCAGTTATGAAGAGCCTTCTTTAACTCTATACACACTTTGAACATTACTTTATCATGGTTAAAGAAGAAGTTAAAAAAGGTTACTAGATATAACCTCCTTGTCAGTTAAGAATGACCTCAGATAGTTACACTTCTACAGTTATGTTTTTCAAACTGTTTGTAGAGAGAAAGAAGGGCTTGAATAGAGAATGTTATATATTGATATATCTCTGATGTAATGTGAAGTATAGATGTGAGAGAACATTATTGTTGACATTATAACAGAGATAGTGAGGTTTAGTGAAACAGAGTGTCCCTCTGTATTTGATTTACACAATTTATTGTAATGGTTGAGATAAGCCAGTGAGGCAGAAATAAAAGCAAGCCAGTGAGACACTATTGTTAGTGAGACAATGTTGAAAAGCGAGTGAGGCAATGTTGAAAAGCCAGTGAGGCAATGTTGAAAAGCCAATGAGGCAATGATTGTAGGTAGTGAGGCAAGTTTATTACATAAGCCAATGAGGCACTTTTACTGAGTGGTTTTCTACCCTAGAGGGTTTCCACTCCTAAAATCTCTATGTTATGTTATCTATCCTCTGTTTCATATTGTTATTCTGTTATTTGCTATTTGATTTATAAGTTGATAGTACATGATTACTTATCTCTTTAACACACTGGTTCATGCAATAATAAGCATTCATGTCTATTGTTCAAATCTATAATAAAGTGTGAAATTTTGCATTGTTTCTTGTAACACTAATTCACCCCCCCTCTCAGTGTTACCAAGTACTCCAACAAGTGGTATCAGAGCCAAACCCTTTTAAGAAGTCTAACCAACTTAAGGGTTCCTGGCAAGTGGAGTACAATGGATAAAAAGAATAGGAATAAGGCCTCAAATAAAGAAAAGAAAAATGTTGATCAACAAATCGAAAAGCAAGCCTCAGTTAAGTCCAGCAATGAGTTGTTACATGAGTCTACCATGAATGTAGATACAAAATGTCATAAAGAAATCAGTCCTGCAGTTAAGAGTCTTGACAATGTGAATGTTAGTAGACAAGAACTTGATGATTTTGTAGTTGAAATTAGTGATGCAGGAGGAGATTTCTTTATAGATGAAGATGGACAGGAGTTTAATGAAAATGACTGTGAAGTTGATATTGAAGGAGAACTTTCATGTGCTCTAGAAATGAACAAGTATCTTGAAAAAGAAAACCGAAGATTAGAAAATCAGCTTCAACAAGAAGAAGACTCCAAGAAAAAGGTACTTTCTAACCTTGCAAAAGTCTCTTTAGAACTTGAAGAGGCAAGAAACTTGATTGTAGATTTAAGAGGTCAAGTTGAAGATTCAAATAAGCTAACTATTAGCCTAAAGACTGAAATAGAGGAAGCCAAAAGAATAGTTGACCTTACAAAATCTGATCTTGAAGTAAAAAGAATAGAATGTCTGAAGTTAGAGAAAGAAATAGTCTCTTTAAGAAAGGATTTGGAAAAAGCTTCTTCAAAGCTGCATAAGAATATTCAATTTGAAAAGAGTACTGACTACCTGAAAGACATGTTGAGTAAGCAAAGATATTACAGAGGCACTATTGGCTTGGATTATGAGAAAGGAGAATGTTCCAAGTCAAGAGATGCTCCTAGAAAGAAGAAGATAGATCTGAATGCTTACTCTATTGAGAATGAAGCCAAGAAGAAAGAAAAAGATAAAGTTGCTGATAGAAGTAGTACAAATAGGCACTCAAGACCTTCATCTACCAGGGAATATCATTTGGCCAAGTATAACTATTCTCAGTTCCATGGTTATTGCTATGCATGTCATGTTTATGGTCATAGGGCCATAGATTGTAAAATAAATGATTTTTGGTGGAATAAAAATAAAATTCTTTATGGATGATCAAATCAAAACAATAATGTTTGTTTTAACTGCAATAAAGTTGGCCATTTTGCAAGAAACCATTGGATGAATGCAAGGTATGACTCTAGAAGAAATTATTCTCCTCTTGATCAAAACTATAATATGTTGTGTTATAGATGCAATAGTTTTGGGCATAAAGAACAATTGTGTAAAAGAGGGATAAATCCAACTGGAGGCTATATGCTTAAGCAAAGGCAAGTGAATGTCTTGGGCAAGGAAAACAAATTTCCTATACTAGTTTGGAGAAGAAAGCAAAATCAGGAAAAGGAAAAATCTAAGCTTGTGCATGGTGCACAAGAGGAATCACTGAGTGCTTAAAGAGATCCATGAAGTTAGGGGAGATATTTAATGCTCTATTTTTTTTCCCCAAGAAGAAAAATAAGGAGGTTGTGATGATCAAGGAGTAAATGAAGACATATCAGCATAATGAGTAATTAAGTGCTTCTCCCTTCAAAAATTAGGTACTTCAGTAAACCATGTAATTTCTGATGTCTCAGATCAATGGTATACTCATAGGACAGTGCATTTCTTAGTGTTACCTTGTAGACAATTTGGACAGTTGTGCTTATCATTTCTCAAGAGTTGCTCAAAGTTGTTTACCTTGATGGTATTGATCAATGAGATCTTGTATTGACTTCCATATGAAGTAAGGTTGATATCAGGTTTGCTTTGTGTAAATCAAGAGAAGTGCATTCATTCAACTGTTGATGTGATCAATCTTGATGTTCATGCTTCATGAGGTTTTGTTCAGCTATTTCACTTTCATGTCAAAGTTGAGTTAATGTGTTTGTCATGCCCTTGTAGTTCATCATGCTTCAAGGTTCAGTGTGTCAATTTGTAGGTGTCTCCATTTTTCTCTAAATCAGTCACATACAAAGCATAAGTAATCTTGTTTGGCATTTTGATCTTCACATTTGGGAGTATAGTAGTTGTGACAATTGTTAGGGTTTTGTTGAAGATCCCTGCAGTGTTCAAGAATTTAGTTAGTGATATAGTGTTTTGTGACATGAGATAGTTGTGTTATTCTTGTATCAGATATCAGTGTTTGTAACATTGTTGACAACTGGGACAGAGGTAAACAGAGGTAACAATATATAGGACAAATGTTCTAACAATCTACTAACAAGGGATAGTGTATTTCTTGACTCAATGTTGCTTTGATAGTGTGTTGAGTTTGTTTTTGCTTGTGTACTCATGTTAACATACACCTTGTCTGGTGAACAGTGATACAAGGTGATGGTAACAATGTTGACTATGTACAAGTCTTAATACTAACAGAATTTTATGTTTAACAATGCTTATTTGCTGAGATCTGATAGATAGGACAGTGGCCAATCATTTTAGTTCTTTATAGTATTGACTAATGGTTGTAAAGAACATTCCTTGTGTCTTATTCTGAAGACAGTGATAATCATGATGAGAAATACCTATGGGCCAATGTTGCAATGATGTGTGGTAACAGTGCTAATGTCAAGACAAGACATGGTTTGATATGATGCAAACAGTGATACTTCTTGCTTTAAGAGTATGATACAGGTGCTACTTAAGTATTATATTATGTTGTTTTGTATTTGCTCCAGTGGTGTACTCAGCTATTCTTTTGGGTTTGATCATTGATAGTGATGACAGTGTTCTTCTATCAGCATATTCAGTTGTTGTCCTTACTTTGTATATGCTTCTTTCTATGTCACTCATGGTGCTGACAATGTAGTTTCTGTTTCAAATGCTCTGGATAGTTCTCCTTCATGGGATAGTCATGGTATGTTTGGTAGGTTTTATATTTTCTACTTTTGTTTCTCATTTCAAGCATTTGTTGATCTCTGATTTATGTTATCTCCTAGAGGCATTGGCACATTTTTCTTTCTTCCTTTGTCTTGATGACAAAAAAGGGGGAGAGAAGTTGTGTTTTTGCCATCATGGATAAAGGGGGGAGTTTGTTGGTTACCCCTTAGTTGTTTTCCATTGATGACAAACACAAAACTTGGTACCACTTGGCACAATGACTGTTGGAATTGGCATTTGGTATTCATGAGGTTTAGTGTTTGATGCATGAACTCATATTCTTAATGATGTGATGTTCTTTTATGCTTATACTTGATGATGATCTTGTTTATGCTTATAATGTTGTTCACTTGAAGAGAATCAAACATGTTACATGTTGGTGTTGGTTGTGGCATTTACTATTCTCTACAAGCAGTTGGTATTTGGCTTGTAATGTTGATAGAGGTTATTGGTTCTAGCATCATGGTAATGGTAATGGTATGGCACATGCTATACAGGACAGTTGAGTTTGTTGGTTCAGTTGATTGTTGGCATACTCATAGTTATGCATGTTCTATGACAGCTCTATGATGATTGATATACAGTGGTCACATGCTTTGGTATATGCTTGACAATTGGTAAATATTTGTTATGGTATCAAGTTCACATGGTCAGTGGCATATCATGCTCATGGCACAACATCATATTGTTGTCGATGATAGTTCATATATGTTCTCATGGTTCATATTGTCTATGCACTTGATCTTCTGTGTTCTTATGCTCTCTTGGTATGATGAACTTTTGTGCTTGTATGGGATGATGACAGTTTGATATCATTGTATTGATATAGACTTGCAGCCATGTATTGTAAGTATGGACATCTATGATATTTGATATGCATTTGATGCTCATCTCAACTGCTATAGTTGCTATACTATTTCATTTTGATATCACCACAGTTGACATGATACTAACAGCATGGTATCACTTGCTTCGGTTGTGAGCTCATATCATGATGGTTGTTATGGTATACTTTGTCACTTTCCCATGTCTATGACATATATATTTCAATTGTTCTTGATGGATGTATTAATGGTATGACATCACAAGTTGTTTATGCAATATGATAGTTTACATATCTCCTGATGTTTTTACTTGGCACATGGATTCTTGTGATAGTTTGGCTTATAACACAGTTGAAATGAGGCACAAGTTTTGGCTGGCATGAACTTTGTTCACATTTGCATTAGAGGGGTTATAAAGGCATACACAGGCAAACTTTTTATTACATGAAGACCATGCATATAAAAGGAGAAGGATATTTATTTTATTGTTATAAGGGGTTCATAATATCTTGCATTGAAAGACATGTATTAAAGTGTTCACCATGGTTTGTATATTACATGAGGTCATATTGAATTTCCTAGTGAATATAATACTTTGCAAAAGCATTCACATCAAGCATGTTAAGTGGTTTACCTACCAGGCAGGTTGTCATCGATTAAAACAGGTTTGAAAAGGTTTTATTTGCAAAGTTTCTATCGGCCCTTTTTAGGGTACACCGAGGGCACCGGTTACAAGGAACAAAACACTTTCATTTTGCATAGTTTAAACTTTGGATATTGTCGGCAGAGCTAGGGTTTGTTTCTATTTCATTTTTGAGTGTAATCATGGGATGTAATGGAGATACTAGCATGAATCTTTGAAAGTCTTTTGAGGATCTCGTGGATTTGATAGAGCTGAACAGTGAGCTAGTTTCTAGTCAGCCTATCAGGTGATACTTTCCTTTCTTGGATCATTCTTCTTACAAAATCTTCTCATCTATAATAAGGGTATGCAACATTTTTTATGAAACTTTGTTATGCACATAAATCTGTCGAGGTTTTTCATTCTTTCTTCTTGACAGTCGAAACAAAAATATACAAGTTAGTTTTCCTTTGTGGGTATATGTTATTTTTGATGCAAATCAGTTGTATTTAGTTGAGATGAGAAACTCTTCAGTTAGTTTGTGGTTGTTTGATCAGTTGTTTCATCTTTCATTATGGTTTCATGTACAGGTATTCTTGGCAGTTATGAAGAGACTTCTTTAACTCTATACACAGTTTGAAGATTACTTTATCATGGTTAAAGAAGCAGTTAAAAAAGGTTACTAGATATAACCTCCTTGTCTATTAATAACAACCTCAGACAGTTACACTTCTATAGTTATGTTTTTCAAACTGTTTGTAGAGAGAAAGAAGGGCTTGAACAACGAATGTAATATATTGATATATCTCTGATGTAATGTGAAGGATAGATGTGAGAGAACATTATTGTTGACATTATAACAAAGATAGTGAGGTTCAGTGAAATAGAGTGTCCTTCTATATTTGATTTACACAATTCATTGTAATGGTTGAGATAAGCCAGTGAGGCAGAAATAAAAGCAAGCCAGTGAGGCAATGTTGAAAAGTCAGTGAGGCAATATTGAAAAGCCAGTGAGGCAATGATTGTAGCCAGTGAGGTAAGTTTATTACATAAGTGAGTGAGGCACTTTTACTGAGTGGTTTTCTACCCTAGAGGGTTTCCACTCCTAAAATCTCTATGTTATGTTATATGTCCTCTGTTTCATATTGTTATTCTGTTATTTGCTATTTGATTTATAAGTTGACAGTACATGATTACTTATCTCTTTAACACACTGGTTCATGCAATAATAAGCATTCATGTCTGATGTTCAAATCTATAATAAAGTGTGAAAATTTGCATTGTTTCATGTAACACTGATTTACCCCCCCTCTCAGTGTTACCAAGTACTCCAACAGTGATGTGGTAAAATAATTTTACAAAAAATTATACAAGATATATCTAAATAAGCAAAAAAATTACTATAACTTACTTGGGCCTAGATCTCACTTTTCAAAAAAATCTAAGAAATTAGTTTATTTGTACTCTTTGGAGTAATATTGGTGAAAACCCTAGCTTCACGATAACTCTTTCAAAACCACTTCAAATAATCTCATATTTAGGTTGTAGTAGCTTTAATATGTTTCTAATAAATCCTCCAAATTTCAAAAATAAAATTTCCAAATTGAAGTAGATATGCACTTCATAATCTAACCTCCTAAATTAAAAATTAGCTTTGTTTCTTGCCTTTTGGATGCCAAGATTATGTTTTGATACTACTTGTAATGAATAACTTACATAATAAAAGAATACAATAGCAAATACTTGGAAATATAATAAGAATACTACAAATACTTGATAATAATAAGCCACTTTGAGGGTGCAAACACCCAAAAGTCTTCAACAAGAAATAAAATTTTGAATATAATGATTAACTACTACTAACTACCTCCTATATATAGCATACTTATGCCTTGGATGTCACCCAAGATGACCAGACTACCTATATAATACTATATAAATGATTATATAACATAATTAAGGGTTATGTTAGCCATAAGTCGACTACACATATCCCAATACAATCAATAGGTTAAGGGTGTAGCAAATTACTAGTATCACAAATGATGCTTTAAGATATAGATATGTGTTAGAAGTCTTCTTAATAAGGAGTGTCAAAATTATCTATTATTGTAAATAAAATAACAATTAAAGTTTGAGCCTTTTTAATAAAATTTACTAATGGGAATAGTTGCAAGTAAAAAAAAACTAAATTTTAGAGAAGAAAATTTATATATAATGTTATGTAGGTGAGAATCTATTAAATTAGAGACAATATATATTATTGTTAGCTAGGTGATATTTTATTGATTTTTATAGACATCTATATTTAATAAATGAAATTACATTAATTATAATAATGTTAGGTGAAAACTATATTTTTAAAATTATTAAATTTTCAATCCAATAACTAAATATTGATAACTTGGAGTAAAATGAGTCTGTTGTTTTAAATAATATAAATTAAGATAAATAAAATTTTATAAATTCATATTTTTGATAGGTTAACATGGGTTCTATAGGGTACCACTTCCAAAAAAAAAAAAACATAATTGTGGGCCAAAATAGTTCATCTATCTAGAGAGCATTTCTTACAACTAAATGACTATATCCATCTAAAAACACTAAACACAAAAGTAAACTACATTCAAATCCTGCTACAATCTTTCAGCTTGATGGCCTGGGAGCACCTACCTCCTCCTCCTTAGCAACAACCTAAACCCCTTTTTCCAAGAAGGTATGTTGAGATTAGTTGGTAACCCCCCTCAAGGATAGTGATGACATAGTGAATCAATTAGAAATTTCTAGATTGTCATGCCTAAGGATTACCTAGAGATTATCAACATTCAATTCCAAATCTTAGAAAAAGTGCAATATATTCACCTAAAATTTTGAGATAGTTAAAGAGGAGATCTTGAGTTTCTTTATTTCCTCCTCCACTCCCTAATTCTAGCCTATAGGTTTGGTTCATCCATTCATTCCTCAAATCTTTCCATAATAAAAACATCATCCTTAGTAGGAAAACTTTGGGTGACAATCCAATCCTTCACCAACCCATCCTTGACTCTACTCTCTCTAGATATTTAAAAAAGTTAATCTTCTATTGAGTTTCTTATCCTTTGTTCCCATATATTGCTAAGGCCTTCTTCACCTAAAATTTACTTCACAAAATTCAGTCTTAACATCTAGAATGAAAAACACATGTCATCGTCTAATGTCTAACATTGTTATATTAGAGGAAGAGTCCCTAATAGAGAATCATCTTTCCATTCTTCTTGAGATTACCTTTATAACATCAAATTTATGTTCTTGCAACCTTGCCTACATGATATCTGTAAACAACTTGGGAATGAAAGAAAAAATGACACTAATACAATCCTTCCCACAAGTCCAAATATAGGGTTGTGTGCCTCATCACACACGTGGGAGCCTTACAAAGTATGATAAAGATGAAAAATTCTTCCACTACTTATTATAATTTGGAGTGGCCATTTTATATATTTGAGGGTATCAAACAAAAAATTGGAGAAACGGGTGATTCTCTATGAAATGCCACCACCTTCAAATTGGATCTATATATTACTCATTTGAGTCCTCACTAATTTATTTGAGGGGAAATTCTAACTTTAAGATATTACCAATGTCTCAATCTTTTGATTGATCACTTATTTTGTAGAACATGGTAGTTGTAAGATCCCATTATTTGCTAAGAAGTCTACCTCTAGGTTGCATTCTCTATAGTTCAATAGTTATATAGTTGTTTCAAAATTCCTATCAATGATAGAAACTCTTCCAAAATGCTATGAATCTTCCAAACTTTGAAAGCTTTCTTAATTAACCCTTGAATAATCACCTAGGAGTTCCACTCTACTTTCAAACATTTACATCCCCAAACAACCATCATTTTATACCTTCTAGTAGTGTGAGAGCCTCCATTTTTTGTTATTCATCTTAGAGTTCAGAAAAAATGATCCAAATCTCAAGAAATAACCTTGGAAGGAAAAAACCACAACACCAACACCAATAGTACTAGGATTACCCATTAAAGCTCTGTCAAAATTCAATTTGAAAAAAAATATTTTCTATCATTTCCAAGTAGCATTACACTTAAGATTATTCTTAATTTCCCTATTAATGAGGGACACAAATTAAGAATTGCATCAATTATTTTAATAAATAAATAATTTATAAAATATTAATTTAAAAAATCCTAATAAAGGGACTCAAAAGAAAGTTTAAAAGAAAACTAAAAATCTTGTCCACACTACCATGAAGTTCTTAAGATAAAATTTGGTGGGTTGCTATAGGAAATCTAGGTCTAGTTGATGTAGGTGGGATAATAATGAATGATAAAGGTGAGAAAATTCTCCTTTATTGTGAAGCTTTTAGGGTTGCAAGTAATAATGGAACAAACTCTAATTCTTTGTGTAGAGGCCTTTAAGTTTCATGAGATAAGGTTTTGAGAGGATGTGAACGTAAGGGATGCTCATGAATTATAACCAATGCTATGGGATAGGTCAAGTGTGAAAAATGGCAATTGAAGAATATTATAGTAGATTACATAAAAGGTTATTTTTAGTATTAGAAGGAAAATATAAGAGTGTTAGGGATAGAGTAGTAGGTTATATTGCAAACTTTGACGTAGAATTGAACTTTAAAGGAAGAAACTTAAGTTTAAAAATGTCCTCTTGGAGGGACACAAACATTATAAAATTGGAAAGAAAAGATTTGCATTGCAAGTGTATTGTAATCACCATTAGATTTTATAATACATTGTGTAGGTTTTGGAGTGTGGGGTTTTTCACCAGAAAGGGTTTTCTTCACGTATATCTTGTGTCACTTACATTCTACTTGTTCTTTTATGTTGTTTAATCTCCCTGTTATGTGTATCACATATCTGTAACTGTAAAGGATCTAAAAAATTGCATAACATTCTCCTCATTAGATCAGTGTAGGAAGCATTTCTGAGTACCTTACTTCCTTTCAATTAATATTAGAGCCAGTGGTCTCAAGTTTGAAACTCCCTGGGTAACTCTAGGGGAGATTGTTGGCATGTGCATCTAGTGCTCCCTGTGATGTTTCATGACATGGACTAACCGCCTCTCATGGATCCTAACTCTAGCGATTGTAGCAGAGATTAATGCCTGTGGGTTTTGGTCTAACAACAATCGTGGTCCATCAAATTGGTATCAGAGCTAGGCTAGGAGTCCTAAGCACCTACAGTGTGGCTTAAGGGGGTTTTGGAAGTAAGTCACACCTAGATCGATGATGGACTGCCCACAAGGGTCCAGTAGCTCAGTTGGTAGAGCACTCCAGCAGCAAATGGAAGGTCTTAGGTTCGAGTTCTAATTGGTCCATATGAGCAACAACTCAACATTGTTTAGTAGTCTACCATCCAGTTACATTCTCTATGGTTCTGTGGTTGTAAAAAATCACTTAAAAGTTCCTATAAACAATAAGAATCTCTTCCAAAATTCTATGAAGCTTCTAGTATTTGAAATTTTTCTTAATGCGCCCTTGAATAATCACCTAGGATCACCACTCTACTTGTAAACATTTACATCCCATAGCAACCACAATTTGTATACCTTCTATTAATGTTAGAGCCTCTATTTCATTATCTATCTTATATTTGAAGAAAAATTATCCACCTCTCAAGCAATAAGCTTTGGTGGAACAAACCATAGCACCAAGACCAATAGGACTAAGACTACCCCTTGAAGTTCTGTCAAAATTCAACTTCAAAAACCTTGCTTTCTACACTTTCCAAGTAACATTAAGCTTAAGAATATTCTCAATTACCCTATTAATACGGGGACACAAATCAATAATTATATTAATTACTTCAAATAATAAATAAATTTAAACAATATATTTTCAAAAAATATTCTAAGACTCAAAAGAAGGTTTGAAGTTCCTAAGATAAAATTTGGTGGGGTTGCAAAAGGCAATGTAGGTCTAATTAATGTAGGTGGGATAATAATAAATGAGAAAGGTGATAAAATTATCTTTTATTATGAAACTTTTGGAATTACAAGCAATAGTGTAATAGAGGTTGTCTTTTTGTAGAGGTGTTTAAATTGCATGAGATAAGGTTTTGAGAGGAGATGAATTTAAGGGAGACTTATAGATTATAATCAATACTATGTAGTAGGTCAAGTGTTGAAAATGACACTTGAAGAATATTATAGTAGACTGTAAAAGGTTACTTTTAGAGTTAGAAGGAAAATATAAAGAGAGTTGGGGATAAAGCATTAGATTATATTGAAAATCTTGGGGTAGAATTCAACTTTAAAAGAATCAACATAAGTTTTAAAATGTTCTCTTGGAGGGATGCAATCATTATCAAATTAGAAATAAAATATTTGGAATGCCTTCCAATTCAACATAATCATTAAAAGGGAGCATGTGTGGAAAGTAATTACGAAATTAAATATTTTAAATTCCCAAAGGAATAGACTTTTATGGTTACTTATCTTGCCAAGTTATTATTTGGATGATGAAAACATGGGACCTCCTCGAGTTGGGTGGAAAAAGTTTTTGAGGCATGCTATTTGGTCTACCTCCCCCCTTCCATCCTACTTTCCATCTAGTTTTGACCTTGCTTCTTCTCTTGCATGGCGTAGTGGGTTGCTTTGCTTAATATGTGTCTTTTTTCGATAGCCATGTGATTACAATTTAGAATAAAATTTTATTGCATTAATTGTTGTTTGAAAGGATCTTATTTATTTATTTCCTCTTTCTTTTTATGGTTGAAATATTTTTGTGAAATTCAAAAAAGATGGATATAAAAATATTCTTGGCAGAAGAAGACAATATATCTCTTCTTCTCCTAACATGTATCATATCCCTAGAATAATGATTTTGGTGATACCTATGAAGTGGAGAACTAGTATGCAATGTGAGGTGTATGACAAGGATTTATCTTCCTCCATTATTTTTTTGTTCCAATTTATGAAAACCATGAACTTGAACCTTCTAAATGAATTTTTTGCTAATCAATCATTCGCAACAAGAGATACTTTTTTTGAAGCCACATTATAAATTTTTTGTTCTTTTAAAATCATTTTTTATTTGAAGAACAACTCTCTAATTAATGGTTATGTAAAGAGGAAAATGTAGGGCAAACTCTCTAACTAATGGTTATGTAAAGAGGAAAATGTAGGGCATGTCTGTAATGTCCCCATTTTTGGAATGGTCGCCATTAGAGTTGATTTGGGCCTTTCACCTCACTCTGGGACATTTGGAGGATATCATGAGCAGTGGAGATGACTTGTCACATTGGTATGTTGTCTTCGATGCATTCATCAGGGATGCAGAGATTTGTCTTCCTCGGAGTCAGCCATTTGGAGGGCCTTTCATATGAAGTTGTGTTAGAGGTTTGGGCTTCATATGTTGAATGGATGTTATCACTTCATCTTGGATGCTTTTATGCGGATGCTTTGTCATGGTCACATGGTCACAGATATTATCATTCATATTGGGTGACTTGACATCATCATGGAGATTAGTAATCATCTTGGACCATTCAACTTCATCATGGATACTACTATTCACCTTGGGTGAGGAACATGTTATTCACATGGCTCTCCTAGGCACTCATTGAGAGATTATTATATTTCCTTGTCTAGTGCTTGGTGGAATAAAATAATAATTAATTATTATCCTTGGCAGCATCTTTTGCTAATCTCCTAATTCATATCTTCAATTTGAATTAGGCACTTCCTTGGGAAAGGATACATACATGGGTCGACCCTCTTGGAGGGAAATCTAATAATTCAAATATAATACATTGCCAGGTCGGCCATGAGGAAGATGAGATAAGTTGTGTATATATAGTAGTTCATTTAGCATTGCAAATCATATCATTCAAGCATATATTCTTATACAACTTGGAGAGCGATCTCTAGAGGAGGATTGTGGGATGAAAACTTCACTATCCTTGGAGGATTCCATCATGGGAGTTCACTTGCACTTAATTGTTTGGGAGCAAACTTGTAGAGCAGAACTATATATCAACTTGAGAGCATCTAACAAGAGTGAAGGTCCCTAGGGTTTGTTCTACTTTGGAGCGCACCTCATTGAAGAAGGGGTGACTTATGTTAGAGGTGATTTAGAGGAGTGGTTGGTTGTTAGGGCTTTAGTTTCAGCAAACTTATCTCAACAACTAGGGCAGATCCCTTTCGCCATCCTTATTTGGCTTCTCTCAGCATATTTAGTATGTAATTTGAAGACAAGTATTATGCTATGTAAATTGTGATTAGAAGTTGTTTTCCCTAGTCAAGTATTTAATATTTTGGATTGAATTTACTCAGTTTATTACAACAGACTGGTTTCATCCATTTATGAGTTGTTATCATGGTGAATGTTATGTGTTTCATGGCATAATATCTTCTTATGCTTGAATGAACCATGCTAGAAGATCATTTGATGTTTGATTATGCATATGTGATTGTTATAAGTGTAAAAATCTAAATATTGTCATAGAGATCATATTTCATTCACCTAGGGTTTGAGCAGAGATAATAAAATATTTGGAAAGCCCAAAAATACAAATAAGGGCAAAATATTCCCATTTGGGATATTACTGTAATGTCAGAAAATGTCCCCTTGGGGGCTTTTCCCTCAAAATGTTTAGCTCTTGGGTCTTTAGTGTGCATTTAGGACATCTTGCATCATAATTCAACATCCCGATGGAATGAACCCTGGGTATCATTATAAATGGGGCCTAGGGGGACCCCTTGAACCTAACCCTGCCCAAAATAGGGGGGAGGACTTAGGCACCCGTGCCCTAGTCCTACCCTATTTTGGGTCATGCCCAAATTTCTAGTGTTAGTTTATGACCGTTATTTGGTCCCTAGGCCAACACGGTAAGTTTGAATTTATGAAATCTTGGCAGGAATGTTTGTAGTTGCATATAAAAGCATGATTAGGCATTCATTTGTAAACTAGAGCATTACTAGATGAGCATTGGTATTCTAAAGGTGATTCAAGGCTTTCATTGTGTTGTAAGAGCAGATTTGTGTTGTCTATGTGTTTGTGTTTGCAGATTTGAGCATCCATCTCCTCATGGAATGAAGAGCTTCTTTTTCTCATGAGATCTTCACTACAAGGTGACATCTATTATGATTATTGATCATTTATCATTTGGTTTTTTCCTTTGCCTCCCAAGGGCATGCACTCTCTATCTGACAACGGTGTTCAGAAGGCTTGAATGTCTCTCCGGGGCTTGACTGAGGCAAGCCTCTAAACACCACAACCCCCTCCTAAAGTTTTCATGATTACATATTACAGGTTGGAGTTACAGATAAAGTGAAGTTGTAGGAGGGTACAACAGAGTGTTAGAATTGCAGATCAGAGAAGAAAATAGCTCCCTGGACTTGGGCACCCACTCATTAGTCCACAAAGTTCTACAACAGGAAAATCTCTAGTACAATAGATACAGGTTGCAGACCTTGCTTCCAGATCTCGACAAAAAGCAGGGCCTTGGACTTGGGCACCTGCTCTTTAGTCCCTGAATTTTCTGCCTCGAAACCCCAAAAACAACTGCACAGTTATTTGTTATTTTACCTTTCTACAGAAGCATTTTCCATTATTCGTCTATTTATTGTTGTATTTGCATAATTAGGGTTTTAAGGTACAATTGAGCATAAGAGAAAGAAATTGACAATCAAATCATAAAAATCCAAGTTTCCCTCCATCTCAATAGTGACCTAGGGTATGATAGTACATTGCAACTCGACCCTAGGTCCTTGAATATAAGGGTGAAAGGAGGATATACACCAAAACTACCAAAAACCTAATATCCAAATTTTACCCATTACATTTTGGTCATCCCGTGTTATTGGACTTGTTTACACCTTTCTGAGTGTTTTGCTTTAGATTTGCATTGATTTTCATTCATTCATAGTATCATTCATCTTATTGCATTGTAAAATTTACAACAAAAAAAAATAAAAAATTGGAAAAATTGGAAAAAAATGGCATTTTAGGGTTTGCATGTTGCATGAACTAATTTGAATTTCATAAAATTTCTAATTTTTCCATTAGATCTAATTTAAATTAAAGAAAATTACAAAAAATTAGTAATTTGCATGGCATTTTCATCATAAAATTGCTAAGGTTTTGTTGAAAATTGTGATTTTTGCATATAACCTAGTAATTCCAAAATCTAGGGTTTGTAGGTAAAATCTTGTTTCAGATTTTTCTATTGATTTTAAAGACTCGTTCAAATTTACATTTGGCTGTAGTCTTTCATTTTGGAACAAATTTACATTTGGCTGTAGTCTTTCATTTTGGAACAAATATGCATTTAGCTTTTAAAAATTTGTATTTTTGCATAGAAAAAGTCAACAAAAAACTACCATTTTCATTGATTTTTCACTAGATTTGCATTTGCATTTTGCATGTTAGAGATTAGAAATCATTTTAAGATATGAGAACATTTAATTTTCATCATATATCAGCTTTCAAAACATTCATATAGCATTTTGTGTCAAGATCTTAAACCTAGGGCTTCAAAAACATTGATTTTCACTAGATTTGGTCTTATCGACTCTCTACATTTACACCATAGGCGTGTTGTGAAGGATATTTTTGCATTAATTGGTTGTTATCAAGGTCATAATTTTCTACCCCTCCTAAAAATCTTCACAACACCTTTTTATCGGGCTCTTGTATTGATAATTTGGTGAAAAAAACTGCACATTTTTGCTATTTTTGCCCTAGGGTTTGGCCTAGTTTGCACTGCAAGTGTGTTGTAACAAATTTTATGGATTGAGGTGACTGATATCATCAATATTATTTTCTTCACATCTTAAAATTCTTTACAACACCCCTTTTTCTAGGTCTTGGAATTAAAAAAAGTGAAAAATTACCTATTTTTGCTATATTTTCACTAGGAGTTGACCTTGAGTGGCACTAAAAGCATGTGATGATGGATATTTTAGCATTAAGAGGCTGTTATTACTGATATAATTTTCTTTCCATCATCATTTTCCTCACAACACCCTTTGTCATGCTCTTTTGCATTGACATTTGGTGAAAAATAACATATTGTATCATATTTTCACTATATTTTGACTTGGACCGTCATCCTAGATTTACATCAGTCTAATAACTCGCTGCCCTAAGAGAAACATTCCTTTAAGAAGAAGCATAAGACACATGGGATCTAGTGCTCTTGAAGAAGTTGGCACATTGAACACCTTCTTTACAAAAGGAGAGACACAAATATTACAAGACATTACACCTATCACAAGTACAATGGAAGAGCAAACTTTTCATGATGTTGGTGATACTATTGAGATGACATGATATGTATCTGATGAGCAAATAAATAAACTTGACAAAGACTTATCTGAATTCCAAGACTATGTGCAAATTGAGAGGATAGTAGAAGAAGTTGTTCCTGTGATTCACCATGTAAGAGAATTGATAAAAGAAGGACAAGATGATGTTAACGCAATCTGTGGTTTAGCACATATTGTACAAACTAATATCATGCCAGTGATGGAATGTGTAAAAGTGATAAATAACACCTTGTCACCATCTCATACACAAGTATCGACACCTATACTGACTACAGGAATATCCACTTTTACATCCACAATCTTAACAATTGATGTGAATGCTTGTAGTAATGCTACCACTAGTATTGGAGTATCTATTGGCACTAATTACAAAGCTGTGGGATTTGATTATCAAAATTTGGTTTCTACAGGGACCTCCTTTATGCATAATTGTTCTCAACCACCTATCTATTCCACTCATTTCCAGCCACCTATTACCTACTCGCAAACATCTTCCACTTATCAATATGTCCAACCACTGTTGACATATCCTCAGCCTCCACATATCACATCTCAAGCTCATTCACCTCCTCACTTTGATTCCAATTCCTCGCAACAAACCGCATCTCCCAACAATGCCATCCTAAACCAACTTTTACAGGGAATGAATGCTTTACAAAAAAAGGTAACAAATTTGACAAATTCGTTGCAGCCCAATATACCAACATATCATGCCTGTAATCCCCTCTCCTATGCAATCTTAAGAACTCTTATGCCCGAGAGGTTTGAGACTCCTCGCTTTGAAAAATATGGTGGAAAAGGTGATCCTAATACTCATGTGGCAGCATTCATAGCTATGTGTAGTGATTTCTAGTTTGAAGAGGACTTGTTGGCAAAACTTTTCCCGCGATCTCTCAAAGATACTGCTGTAGAATGGTTTTGCTCTTTACCTCCAAATTCAATACACTCCTTTTCGCTGTTGATTGATCAATTTTTACAACATTTTCAAGCAAACATCAGACCCCAAGTCTCCTTAATTGACTTGGTTCATTGCAAGCAAGGTCCGAAAGAGAAATTAACTGAATTCATTAGTCGGTATCAAGCTTTGTATACACAAATTCAATATCAGATGAAAGATGAGGATGTTCAGAAGGTGTTTATTACAAATCTACAACCTAACATCTATGATAAGATCCTCTTCATGAAGTATAACTCCTTTCAACATTTATGCACCACCCTTCGTGATTACCAACTTTCGTCTAGTTAGTATGAAAAGAAAAACTCATCGGCTCAAGTTAGTCAATCCATGGGTGGATCATCACAAAACAACTTTAAGAGAAACAATAATAATAGAAGTTTCATCAAGATTAATGGACTGAATACGAACAACTTTTCTAATGTATCTACTATCACTAATCTGAAGAAGACATCATATCAACCAAGAAAGTTTACTCTGATATCTGAGTCTTATCATTCTATCATGAATCAAGCTATGAGTAATAACATTCTGAAGCTTCCCCTGATTAAGCCTGTTGATCCTAGTAAAGCACAAGGACCTTACTTCGATGCTAATGCCTTTTATCATTTTCATTGAACACAAGGACATGACACTGAATGATGTATGCATCTTAAACATGAGATACAAGACCTTATTGATTCAAATATCATACAGGTATTGGGTGTGAATGATAACATAAATAAATCGGTTGCTCCGCCGAATCAAAATTTACAAATCTTTACTAACCCATTTCCTAAACATATTGATACCAATATGATGGAACAAGGTTTAGTGGAAATAGATGATGATGATTATTTAGACTATGATAATATCATAGGTATGATTGAAGTGGATAAGAAGTAAGTGGATAATCTACCTCACCCACAAAGACAAGGAATTTATACTAAGGTTCCTCCTCTGTTATCCTTATATGGATCGAGAGATAACCAAAATGCACCAAACAAACAAGTAGAACAATTGATACAGACGAGTGAGAAGATACAGGATAATTCTTGTTACTGTGTTAGAAAGATTCAACAACAAAAACTTGCTAAAAATTGGAAAAGAGAAAGACGATTGTCAACAGTTGGGAATAATAGTGGTTCTCCCCTCATAAGCAACAAAAAGTCTCACTTCAAGATGGAATCACAAAACAAGCATCATACGATAATAAACAAGACTTTCATAAGAAGCACTCAAACTTTGCACTCAACATGATCGAGTACCTCTCCAAGAGGTTCGCGAGTTCCAAAATCTGATATAAAAATCCTACAGGTAAGTATCTCTAACCCTTTATCTCTCTCATGATGTGCTTCCCTTGTGATGTGTTATGTGTTGTTTAGACCTCCTGGGATGACCCTTGATTCTCTTGTAAGGTTTGGGATACCAAGAGACCGCCTTTGTTGTGACCTTCTTCTATTTGTATCATCATTCTTCTATATTACCTCTCCCTCTGATTTCATTGTTATGTGTTGTGTCTTGTGGACATAGCATTGTAGTTGGTGACTTGGGGGCACCCTCCTACATGACTATCCCTAAGACACTTATTTCTCCTCTCTTATTTATTGTTTCCCTTCCTCTAGTGTTTCTATCTAGTGGGCGGATGACAAAAAACATTTATACTAATGCAGACCTAGCGTTCCTTTTGCGAGAAATAAAAAATTGGACTTAGTTCCTAATATGACGATGGGGTTGTATATTTTATCTAACACTTAGCTAGTGGAAGCACTCGTGCTTTCCGCGTAGTGATGTTGATGGTGTTCTATCTCATTTACAAATCATAACAATATTGTTGCTTCGTGCACTTTGTCTATCTTGAATCTTGCATGCCTCAGATTTCATATGCATTGATGTTGTTTTTATGTGGACACTAACATGTTTCTTGTAGGGATGTGTTTGTGGGAACATTTGGCAATCGTAAAGTGCATGTCACCTCTAGGGGGCATGGGCTTTGTGAAAATTTGTGTTCCCTTGTGTGTTTCTTCCTACCTTAATGTGCTTGATATTGATGCATGATATCAACCACCTTAAGGTGGAGGCATATATAAGATAAGTTGTCTGTTCTAGATGCTAGTAAAGTGTGTTTGAACAATCTTGAAATCTATTTCGTATACCTCCTTTTCACCATAAGGCATCTTCATGATGCGGGTGGGGTTGTATGTCGTGCTTCTTTTTCACTGTAAGGCATCTCTGTGATGCGGGTGGGATTGCATTTTCAAAAGTCCTCTACAGAGGTGGGGAGCGGTTCTGTGACTAACTCAACCCTTAATCGTGTCTTCAGCAATTGTTGTGGCGAAGCCCAATCGTCGGTGTGTGCCTGTAATGTGCCTGAGATGGCGTTGAACCTAGAAATAGGGACACTCCATTGCTTGTCTGCCGTGTTTTCTCCGTGTCTTCAAAGTGTGTGTGTTTGGCGTGCTTACTTTGTTTGGCATTTTTTTGCCCCATATGCAGTCTAAAGACCTGTGTGATGAGTGCATCCTGCATTTTGGGAGGTTTTACATGTCTTGCGTGTGTGTTGCCCCATATATGCAGTACATCCTGTATTATGGGAGGTTTGTTTATTTTCCTGTATTTGCATTGGCATTTCATAAATATGAGAAAAAGAAAAGGAAAGAAATCATTCCTATCTTCCATGCATTAATGTGTCTTCTATGCATTTAATGTATTCTCTGTGTTTTACGTGACTGTAATTGTCTTCTCCATGTTTTGCATACCTATCATTGTCTTCAGTGTGCTTGGCGTGTTTTCTATGTCTATTGACCGTACTTTAATGCATGTATTGGCCTCGCGTTTATACATACATTAAAGTGGGGGCTAAATGTAATGTTGAAAAATGTTCCCTTGGGGGCTTTTCCCTCAAAAGGTTTAGTTCCCAGGTCTTTAGTGTGCATTTGTGACATCTTGCATCATAATTCAACACCCTGATGGAATGAACCCTGGGTATCATGACAAATGGGGCCTAGAGGGACCCCTTGAACCTAAACCTGCCCAAAATAGGGGGAGGACTTGGGTGCCCGCGCCCTAGTCCTGCCTATTTTGGGTCAGGCCCAAATTTCTAGTGTCAGTTTATGACCATTATTTGGTCCCTAGGCCAACACGATAAGTTTGAATTTACGAAATCTTGGCAGGAATGTTTGCAGTTGCATATAAAAGTATGTTTAGGCATTCATTTGTAAACTAGAGCATTACTAGATGAGCATTGGCATTCTAAAGGTGATTCAAGGCTTTCATTGTGTTGCAAGAGAAGATTTGTGTTGTCTATGTGTTTGTGTTTGTATATTTGAGTATCCATCTCCTCATGGAATGAAGAGCTTCTTCCTCCCATGAGATCTTCACTACAATGTGACATCTATTGTGATTATTGATTATTTATCATTTAGTTTTTGCCTCTGCCTCCCAAGGGCATGCGCTCTCTTTTTGACAACAGTGTTCGAAAGGATTGAATGTCTCTCCAGGGCTTGACTGAGGCAAGCCTCTAAACACCACAACCCCCTCTCAAAGTTTTCATGATTGCAGGTTACAGGTTGGAGTTGCAGACAAAGTGAAGTTGTAGGAGGGAACAACAGAGTGTCAGAATTGCAAATCAGAGAAGAAAATAGCTCCCTGGACTTGGGTGCCCGTTCATTAGTCCTCAAAGTTTCACAACGGGAAAATGTCTAGTACAATAGATACAGGTTGCAGACCTTGCTTCCAGATCTTGAAAAAAAGCAGGGCCTTGGACTTGGGCGCCTGCTCTTTAGTCCCCCACTTTTCTGCCTCAGAACCCCAAAAATAGTTGCACAATTATTTGTTATTTTACATCTTTCTCCAAAAGCATTTTCTGTTATTTGTCTGTTTACTGTCGTATTTGCATAATTAGGGTTTTAAGTAATAATTGAGCATAAGGGAAAGAAATTGAGAATCAAATCATAAAAATTCAAGTTTCCCTACATCTCAATAGTGACCTAGGGTATGATAGTACATTGCAACTCGTCCCTAGGTCCTTGAATGTAAGGGTGAAAAGAGGATATACACCAAAACTACCAAAAACCTAATATCCAAATTTTACCCATTACAATTACAATGTCACCTTATGGATTGCTTACTTTGCTCCTTGTGCCATATTGTGTTGGATTATCTTTCTAATACTCAAATGGAAGAGGTGGTTGGAAAGGGAGTTTGAAATCCAATCAATATATCCTCTCTTATATATACAACTTTAAGAATGTCTATCCAACAAAGAGGTGAAGTATCATTTTCTAATAGATCGTCCAATCGAGCAAAATCTAGGTTTTGAGAAAATATTATGAGAGGACAAGGAAAAATGATTAAGACTTGGAGGATGTTTAAAGGTCTTATGTTAGTTTGGTCAAGCATTTGAAGGTTAGGCAACTCCTAGACAATGGAATCATAATGGACAAGTCCACTACATTAACTATAGATTAAGCTTTGGATAATTGCAAGTCAATTCTTGATGAAGGATTAAAGGATGAGAAGGTGTTCAAGTGGGTAACTATGAACAAAGTTCTAAGTAGGCATGCTCAAGTTTACTTGGGAGTAAATAGTATAGTTGATGTATAGTACTACATGTTATGAGAGACCCTTTTCAGTCAATAACAAGTTTAATAAGTTAAAGGTGGCTCACATAATTAGTATTCAAATTGTGTTGTTAAATTCCAACAACATTCTATAGTCTGTGGAAATTAGGATAGTGCTACAATTTCACAACATGTGGAAAATCCAAAATTGGGTTGCTTATGAGAATATGGATCAAAGTAAAATATTGAAGGTAGTTTGTGACATGTTGTAGATTGATCATAAAACTTATAAGGTGGTGGTAGATGATGTAAGCAATGTGGGAGAAGTGATTATGCAAAAGTATCTTTGGACCAATGGGAGATCCCAAAGGTAGTATCCATTGAGGAGAATGCAAACATAGGTGTAGGGTGATGTCGTAGTTGGAGCCTTGAGTTTATATTTTACTAATTATAAAATTATGAATGTTTTTGTTTTTATTTGGAGATGGCAAGTTAGCAATTGCATTTTGTCCCTTTATTTGCTTTGTAGTTAGACATAGGTAGTTAGCTTTGTATCTAGATATGGTTACTTTATGCTATTGTAATGTTAAAATTCTATCACCTTATGTTTCCTTTGGTTTAAAACTTTTATTTTGCATATATAATTGTTGGGTTAGATATCCCTTAAATGTTTATCTAATTAAAAATGATTTTACTTTTGTTGTATGCATAACAATGAAAAATAATTAGCTTAGACTAAATATATAATCTAACCTAGACGTAGACTAACAATTGACACCCCAATTATACAAGTAATCATTTGTTCTTTATGACACACATGAGATGATATTCTCTCACTTGTCTACCAACACAATGCACTTATAATAATACATTATGATGATGTTTTTTAGGTCATAAAATGTGTACATAGTGAAGCAACACTTCAAATCCTCTATACAAAGTGTGATTTGTAGTTATCTTTGATGATGCCAACTTTTACAATCTTCGTACTCTTTGGAATTGATGCACCTTCACAATACTTAATTTTTTTCTATATAGATACGTTCACAATAGAACACTTTTCAATTAGAGCACCTAAAAAACAAGTAATGAATTAAAAATAGATCAAAATAATAAATAATTAAACACAAAATTCAAAATGAAACAAAATAAAAGAAAAAATAATCTTTTAACACATTATTTATCAATAGAAAAAGCCATATTTATTTATGTTATTGTGAATTCAACAAACATTAAAATTCCAAATAAAATCACTATATGACTCTTTTAATATGACAAGATATGTGAGGAATTAAAGGACATGATTTGTTTTCATATGCTATATCTTGAGTGCTTATTTTTGCTCTCTTTGGGTTTGCTAGAGTTGCTTGGACTCTCTATTCCTTATTTTTATTATACTTTCTTGTTTAGTCCTATGAGCCAAATTTTTTATGGAAACAATCTGATTATGTAGATATTGACATCTTTAACCTTTTTAAGTAGATTACAACATGATGAATAATCATACATCAACCAATTCTTACACTAAGCTACCACAAGTAGGGGGAAACAATTTGTCAAAGTCAACACCCCTAAAATTTTAAAATTTTGGGTACCCTAGTGCTAGAATTTGTGGCTTAAATTTTTTGAAATGTCTTGATGATCTCCTATATTGCCTTTATTTTATCATGTCACCATTTGTTCTAATGCTTCATCCTCGGGTGTGAAGTGGACTTTTAAATTTAAGCGGTTAAGGTCACAAAGTCATATTAAAGTTGTATTGTTTAACCCTTTGTTTAAAATTATCTGTAGACACTCAAAAATGTCCTCTAACACACTTGTAATCAAAAAGCCTAATTTCCTTCTATGTCTCCATAATTAATTAAATAAGGATTATTTAATTAATTAAATATCTTCATTCCTCTATTTTTCATACATAATTAAATAATTTTAAATTATTTAATTATGCTCTCTTTCTTCTAAATAATAAATAAAACCAATGTTTTATTTATCTTCCTATCTTATATATAAATTAAATAAATTTAATTTGTTTAATTTATATCCTTTATTTCTTCCAACATTTTTTCCATTTGTTTAAATAATAAATTAAATAAGCATTATTTATTTAATTTATTATCTATTTCGCCCACCTTCCATTCTTTTCTAAACATGCACATGAGTTCAAAATAGCAACAAATCAAAAAAAGCAACAAATCAAAAATCAAATATGGAAGATTTTACAAAATAGAAAAATCTAAGTTAACTCCACAAACTATGGAAACTTCCAATTTAACTAAAGGCAAGTGGAGACATGTGTCGCATGCACATTCGTTCTCTCCTCACAACTCCTCTTGACCATTGATCTTCCCATTGCATCTCCACCATCGATCAATCACCCTCTCAAATCTATAAATGCACTCTTGTGCTCTCATTTGATCTTCTTTCTCTTCTCTCTCTCTTCAAATCTTCTTCTTCTATCTTCTGAGCATTCATCTCCATCCCATCCTCTACATTTTGTCACTTTTGCATGTCACTTTTCATCACAATCATGGCAGCTCCATCGAATCAGATGGTTGTATGGTGAAGCAATCTACATATGCACCAAGGAATTAAAGCATCCTAATGATTTTATTTTGATTGCATGTTATTGTTAGTCATTTAGATCAAATTCCTTGAAGGTATCCAGGTTTTTTATCTTGATTTGCTAAGCGTAGAATTTCCCTGGTATACATTCTAGCGCTACAAAGAGGGCTGAATGCATCCCTGATTGATCTTTCGATCTTGGCATCATTTCATGAATTTTTCAGGGTTGCAAATCTGATACTTGTTTTGCAGGTTTAAAATTTTATAAAATTTCTTGCAGGTTTAATCTCACTATTGGAAGGTGTAATCTGTTTCAGGGTCGATTGTTTATTGGATATGGCAGGCTTAATAGTCGATCTTGTGGGTTGTTAAAGAATTTGCAGGTTTTATTTTAATCGATTGATTGAAAAACTGTCAATTTTCAATCATTGAACCCTTGTCATCTATCAAAGAATCTCTTGTCGACCTCTCTGTAGGATCCATGGCTGTCGCTTCCAAAACATAACACTATCATAGTCCTTTCTTCACCATTCTACCTACCTCCCAGCGTTACATATTCTTTGTCAACCTCACAGTCTTATTTGGTCGCCACTTTACTTTACTTGGTTGCTTTCCTTAACATAGTCAAAACCTGTCGACCATCTCTCAACCCTGTCGACACCTTGTTCGTTGTTGCATCGCCAACTTTGCTTAGTCACTGTCACCTGCCACCCCTTCAAACTTATCTCTGAGCTAGTCACCTTTGCTATCAATGGTCGTTTATCCCTCTCAACACTTGCAAACCGTCTGTCTTCAACTGCAGTCGCCACTGCATGCATCGTATTTGTCACTTGTATCTCTGATCACAAGTCGATTGCAAACCCTAACGTTTGAAAAGTTATTCTAAAGTTTTGAAAGCTAGTCAAAAAGTTTTAAATGGAGGTCAAAGTCACAGTCAAAGTAACCCGTCGACCTTGGATCTCTCCTCTACTCACCTCACACCCTGTCGCTATCGAAATCCCCCTGTCGATCCTCGTCGCCACCAAAAGCTTTGTGTCACTGCAACCTTGGACACCCTACACAAATATGGTTGCTATTTTTTTACCTTAATCACCTATTTACGTGTGGTCAAAACAAATCAAGATCAAAATAAGGGTCGGCGGCTAAATCATTATAAGTTGATACTTTAGAGTTTTTAGTCAACACCCTAGACTCTCTAGTCAGTGACAGTATAAACCTGCAGTCAACGATAAAGTGGTCATTGTTTGTCATAGCCCGTTGCCACCTTATGTCACCGACTTGAAACATCTTTCAACCTTGGTCGCAGTTATCAAATCTTCAGCCCAAGTCGCAAGTGTAGTTTAGGTCGCAGCATATAGTCAGCTTTAAGCCTTTGGTCGAAGTCTTCAAATCGCCAACTTAGATGTTTAGGGTTTAGTGGTTGGCCTTAAAAATTTGGGGTTGCTATGGGCTTTAAAACAATTTTTGGGTTTAAATATCTTTGTTGAATGTTTAAGCTTGGAATGTTCTAAATTTTAATCTTTTAAAAGAGTGGGGTGGTGTCAAAATCTTTATAATTTTGACTTTAATGCAAGTTACAACCATAAAAATAAATCTATAACCACAGTACGTACCATCAAAGAGTTTTTTTGCAAACACCAAAAGGCGTCAGCCCATCAAAAATTCAAAAGTCAAACAACAAGCCAACTTGGTCAACCTGTTCTCTCAAATATACCGAAGGAGGCTGACTTTTTCTTTTAGCCATAACTTTGTCATACGGGGTCGAAATCATGCATGGGAGGACTTGTTTTAAAGATAATTCCATGAAATTTGTAGTGGAGTGGGTCTCATCAGGTAATTTTGCCATTTCGATAGGTAATTTCGATAGGTAAACCTCATCCTTCTTTCAAACTTCAATTGATCATATTTTGAGCAAAACACATCAAAATTTAACGATTTTTTTTTAAATTGCGTGGAATCGTCTAAATTTTCTATTTATGCACGCTATTTCTCAATATCAGATCATTTATTCCATCTTTTTGACATATTGTTTTTTTTTTCTGGAAACTAATGATTTATTTGTGCAGCTTGTCAAAACATGCTTGTCAAAGAATGGAGAAAATAAACTAATGATCTATCTTCTGCAGGTCCGAGTGGTCAAAGAAACATATTGATTATCACTAGAGTAGGCAAACTTTAGTTTGGTCCTTAAAATTAACTTTGTCTTGCTTAAAATTAACTTTGTCTTCATCGTGCCTGTTTTTCTTTTCTTTATTTGCTTGTTGAGTTTGTTTGTCACCCAAGGTAGCAATACAAGTATCCTCCCCCTACCTAACTAATGGATTTGGGGTGTACGAGAATGTGTTTCTAACTTTTAGGCGAGCCTGCCTTCCCATTGTGAGAAGGGGACAACTCGGGGAGGAACAGGTCAAAGCCAGACCATTCCAAGCCACTATATAAATAATGTGTTTGTGACAAAAGTCACAAACGATGAGTGTTGTTCTGCTATACTGCAGAATGTTTCCCCCAAAACCCTATAGAGCCTAACCTCTACATGCTAGGAAGCCTCCTTAACGGAGTGAATCGCCGCATGTATAGCCACCTGAACATAAACCCTAACTAAAAACCTCTATGTAGAAGCCAAAAAACCCTATTTGTTGGTACAAGAGGAAACTCTGATAGTCGACCCACATTTTCGCAACTTGTGGTAGAGATAGCAAGGTATCACAAGGTTTACAAGCCTTGTGGACCTGGAACTTGGTGTGCCTAAGAAGTGAGTGCACTATAAGGGGGAGCCCATGCCCCAAGTTCCTGGAGCTATACACCATAAGTAGGCACAACTGAGTAAAACCAAGTGGGAACCCAACAGATATTGTCCTTTCCTAGCCTAGGGTGTACACATTGATCATTGTGTTTAGTTTGCATGCATTTGTATGTGAGATCGCGTGTTTGATATTGCCCCATCATCCTCGATCCTACTTGTCATAACACACATTTCCCAATCATTACACTTCATACTATCACATCATCTTATCATCCTAGTCATCCAATCAACCCCATCTTGATAAATCTGAGCCATCTACCCCCATCATTACGCATTATCCTCTTTCTAATCCAATCCACATTCATCGCACACCATGCCGACCTTAGAGGATGTGGCACAAGAGATCATTGACATACTTCACGAAGTTCAAACAAGCCGATCACCCTTAAGCCAACAAATGATTCAACGTATCCATAACATAATCCAAGGACTTCAAGAGAGCCAATCCTCGCAAATGCCACACCTCATAGCACAAATCCACCAGCTCATAGGTACTTGCCAATTACAGACCCAACAAGTACATCATCATCCTTTATCCATTCAACACCAACCAATTCCATTGCATTCCTATGTGGCATTCCCTTCCATTTCACACCAATCTGATCCACCTACATATCATAACAATTTCGCATCACCTTATCTTGTTTCTTACCAATCTAATCCACCCACATCTCAAATCACTACCACATCACCTTGTTTAGGGGAAAATTGGATTTGTTAAAGTTCTAGTGTTTAGATGCTTAAACCCTCCTTTCCACCTTACATTCAAGGATCTAGGGTCAAGTGACGAGCACTATCATACCCTAGGCCACTTGCAGATGTAGGGAAACTTGGATTAGGGATTTAATTATCAATTTTTCTTTCTCCTATGTCCAATTGACCATTAAAACCCTAATTATGCAAATACAACAACAAATTAATGATTTACGAAAAAAGCTCTTGCAAACAGGAGTAAAATACTAAATTACAGAGTACCTATTTTTGAGGTTCCAAAGCAGAACAGTTGGGGACACTAGAGCGGGCGCCCAAGTCCAAGGTACCTACTTTTTTGGGGAATCTGGACCTCCTTCCGACACTGATCAGCCCTGTAACTTATGTTTCCTGAGATCTATCTGTGGAGGACACTAGAGTGAGCGCCCAAGTCCTGGAAGTGCTCCTTTGTCTGACTTTTCTTCAGATCCTGAATCCCTTATGCCTGCCATGCCTTCCTACAACTCTACTTTTTCCAGATGCGACACCAATAACTTGCAATCACAAGAATTAGTTTGGGGGTTGTGGTGTTTAGAGGTTTGCCTCAGTCAAACCTCAGAGGACACTTAAGTCTCCAAACACCATTGTCAGATAAAGAGGGTGTGCCCTTGTAAGGCAGAGGCCAAAAACCAAAGGAATCAATGATGAAAACACAATTTTATGTCACCTTGTAGTGAAGCTCTCATGGAGGAAAATGCTCTTCATGCCATGAGAAGATTGATGCTCAAATCTGTAAATATCAACACACCAAACACACAAGTCTACTCTTGCAACACAATAGAAGCCTTGAATCACCTTGAGAACACAATAGCTCGCCAATAATTATCTAGTTTACAAATGAATGCCTAATCATGCTTATATATGCAACTACAAGCATTCCTGCCAAGAAATTAAAAATCAAACTTTACTATGTTGGCAAAATAACGAAATAACGGTCATAAACGGACACACAGAAATTACGGCTGCTCCAAAATAGGGTAGGACTAGGGCACGGGTGCCCAAGTCCTCCCCCCTATTTTGGGCAGGGTACAGCTCAAGGGGTCCACCTAGGTCCAATTTGCCATGAAACCTATGCCTCATTCCATCGGGATGCCAAAATATGAACTTAAATGTCCTAAATGCACTCTAAAGACCTGGGAGCTAAACCTTATGAGGGAAAAGCCCCCAAGAGGACATTTTCTAATGTTACATTTAGCCCCCACTTTAATGTATGTATGAACGCAAGGCCCATACATGCATTAAAGTAAGGTCACAAACACATCAAGCATGAAGAAGACATGTCAATCTCATAGAAGACAGTAACAGGCATGCAAAACATGGTGAAGATAATTACAGTCACGCAGGATACAGAGTAGACAATCAATGCATAGAAGACACATTAATGCATGGAAGATAGAAATGATATCTTTTCTTTTCTTTTTCTCATATATATGAAATGCAAATGCAAGTACTGGAAAGCAAACAAACCTCCCATAATATAGGATGCACTACCTTAAGGTGCAGGTCTCTGCATATATGGGGCAACACACAAGACACCCAAAACCTCCCAAAATGCAGGAAGCACTACCTGAAGGCACTGGTCTCTGCATATGGGGCAACAAACATGCCAGACAAAACAAGCACGCCAAAACACACACACTTGAAGATGCAGAGAAAGCACGGCAGACAAGCGATGGAGTGTACCTATTTCTAGGTCCAACACCATCTAAGGCACATTACAGGCACACACCGATGATTGGGCTTCACCACAACAATCATCGAAGACACGCTTAAGGGTTGAGTTAGTCATAGAACCACTCCCTACCTCCGCAGAGGACTTTTGAAAATACAACCCCACCCACGTCATGGAGATGCCTTACAGTGAAAAGGAAGCATGGCATACCACCCCACCCACGTCATGGAGATGCCTTATAGTGAAAAGGAGGTATGAGCTTAAAAGTATACAACCCCACCCGCATCACAGAGACGCCTTATAGTGAAAAGGAGGTATACGCAATAGATAGATTGATTGATTGCAAACAAACTCAAGATGCAGGAAGTACTCATCGTACTAGCCTACACCTGAGGACAAGCAAATTGCCAATATCTATAACAGACATCTTACCTTATATATGCCCCCACCTTAAGGTGGTTGATATCAGTTATCGATATCAAGCACATTAAGGTAGGAAGAAAACACACCAGGGAACACTGACTTTCACAAAGCCCATACCCCCTGGAGGTGACATGTACTTTACGACTGCCAAATGTTCCCACAAACACATCCCTGCAAGAAACATGTTGGTGTCTACAACATCATGATAAAGAACAACATCAATGCATATGATTAACCACACAAAGGGCCAAGGTTATACAATGAATTCAAAGTTCAAGGATAACTATGGGCTATATTGTGAAGCTTTCTGAATTGAGTACCGCCAAGGCTAGATTCAAAGGCAAACAAAGGTGCATGGAGCAGCAGTATTGTTAAGGTTTGTAAATGCGATAGAAACATCATGAAATTCACTACGTGGAAAGCACGAGTGCTTCCACTAGCCAAGCGTCGGATAAAATATACAACCCCATCATCATATTAGGAACTAAGTCAATTTTTTGATTGCTCTCGAAAGGGACACTAGGTCTGCATCAGTATAAATGTTTGTCATCATCCGCCCACTAGATGGAAACACTAGAGGAAGGGAAACAATAAATAAGAGAGGAGAAACAAGTGTCTTAGGGAGAATCATGTAGGAGGGTGTGTTGCAAGTATGGGCCTAACCAGTGTTGTCATTGATGTCAACATACTCATGTTGCATTAATGAGAAGGATTGGATGAGCTGTGTGTTGAGGATATTGAGAAAATTAGTCTCAATCAGGAACAGTGAAGAACAGTGATGACAACAAGGTAAAAGTCCAAGATAGGTTGAGGATCAGAGGATATGGTTTAAAGGGTTTGTAGATATAAGTCTTGAGATGCTCCAGTCAAGTTTTCAAAGGTCCACATGAAGATCAGAAGAAGTTATGGTCGCTCAAGTAGAACCGGTTCTGGCAGGTGTTCAGAGGTGACAGAGTGACACAGATAGGTTTGGTGAGATCCAGAAATACATTATCCCATTTTGTGGATTTGAGGAAGTGTTGAGAACATCCTTGCTAAGTGTCAAGTCAATTGGTTCATGGTTTGAAGGTCCGGAAGAACCTATTCCTTTGTGACAGTGATGACAGACTGTGTTCTTGAGGTTCTAGATGAAGGAGAGAAGGATTCCAGTAAGCAGATGAAGTGCAGATGTTCTTGGTGATTCAGAAAAGCTCGTGGTGATCTATGGATCGTGTCTAGTTCATATTGATGGTCCACATTGAAGTTAAAGCTCACATTTGAAGAATAACCACCGAATGTTGGTGTTCTTCCTGAGACTGGCCGACTGGATGTATTACACGTCTTGCGGATGTTCTTGTAGGTGTTTGCCGACTTAGATGGTTGTTCCTAAGTCGATGCCTTGTATAAGTAAGGGATTGTGAAGTCATTTCAAAGTGGGTCTTGCGGTGATGAGTGTGTGGTAGCGAGTAGGAGTGCAAAAGGCAGAGCAGAAGTATTGGGCTTAAATGGAACTGATTCAAGCATGGTGAAGATGCTATTCTCTAGTTCATGAAGGTGATACTTATCTCTTTGAAGACAGTGTGTCTCTTGTAAGCAATGAGCCTCTTGTGAGCAGTGTGCTCAGGCAGTGAGCCCTAATTGGCAAGTGCCATTTTGTTCTTTCTATTCTTCTAACAAAGAATACATTCTTGGGTTAATCACCCTGTGGTTTTTCCCTTAACTAGGTTTTCCACGTCAAAATCTTGGTGTCTTATGTGTTGATGAGTTTCTACTTTTGATTTGAATGCATTATGTTTTATGTTTAATATACTGCTAATCACTAAGAGGATTTAAGTGTGTAAATTGGAGAAAGTTTTGCACAACTGATTCACCCCCCCTCTCAGTTGTGTGCCCTAAGTCTAACAATTGGTATCAGAGCCAAGTTCCTCTAAAAGGAGCTTAACCGCTTGAGGAGATCCAAGATGTCGTCTTACAAGAAGGATAGTCCGAAGTTTGATGGAACCAACTTTGCTCTTTGGAAAGGTCGCATGAAATGTCACTTGCAATGTATGGGAATGGCGTACTGGTCCATGGTTACAAAAGTGTATGTACCTCCACAGGGTGGTCCAACAACCCTAAATGAAATCACAGATGTTGAAAACAATCTGCGGACTAAAGAGGCTCTTCTAAGTGCATTATCTGACTCAGAGCTCTCAAATGTTATTGACCTACCAACTGCCTTTGAGATTTGGAATAAACTGGAACTTTTACATGAAGGAGACCAGTATGTTAAATGTGCAAGGTTACAGAGTCTAAAAGGGAAATTTGAAAAACTGAAAATGAGAGATGATGAAAATATTACCACTTTTATGCCAAGAGTGAATGAGCTGGTTTGTGGAATTAGCAATGCTGGTGGAGTCTTGGATGAAAATGAGATTGTTGGTAAAATTCTCAAATCCCTTCCTGCTTCTTACAAAATCAAGGCTGCTTCCATTGAAGAATTCAGAGCCCATACAACTATCACAACAGATCAATTGGCTGGGAAATTGGCTACATTTGAAATGACAGAGTTTGGAGACGACCCCCTCAAGACTGAATCTGCATTCAAAGCCAATGCCTCTGTTAAAGGTAAACAAAGGTTTGATCTGAGAGAGAATTCTTCAAGGAAATTATCATGGTATGAAAAAGCAAGAAAAGATCTGGAAGAAGAAGAAGTAGAAACTGCGCAACTTCAAGCCCTTATTGCAAAGAGGCTGCCAAGAGGATCCGGTAAGTATGAAGGAAAATTACCCTTTAAGTGTTTTAACTACAATAAGATTGGTCATTTTGCCTCAAGGTGTTTGGAAAGATTTTCAAGGCAAAATCCTAACAAGCCAAGGCTCCAAAAGAATTGTTACTATGTACATGAAGATGATGATAATGAAGGAGTAACAGATGATGAATCAGAGATAGGAAACAAATCCAGAAATGAATGTGTGTTCATTGCCATCAAGGAAGAAGATCCAATGTCCTCTGTATCTGTCAATCTTAAGACTATGGAAAGAGCTCTGGCTGCCCAAATTGAAGAGAAGGATGATTGGGTCATTAACAGTGGATGCTCTCACCATATGACAGGTGACAAAAATAAGTTTTTAGATTTGGAAAGGTATGAAGGAGGAGTGGTAAAGTTTGGTGACAATTCTGCTAGTAGAATCAGAGGAAGAGGAACTATTTCTTTTGATGGAAGAAACAAAACTGGTAATGTATTGTATGTTGAAGGTTTGAAGCACAATCTTCTCAGTGTTGGACAGTTGGTGGACAAAGGCTATGATCTCTGATTCAAGGATGGAAAATGCAAAATCTTTGAAAGTTCTAGAACAGAGATTGCATCCGGTACTCAAACTAAAGGTAATATCTTCCACTTAGTTGGTACTGGTAAAAACTGCTTATTTGTTCAAGTTGATCAGAGTTGGTTATGGCATAGATGTGTCATATAAATTTTGATAATATCATCAAGATAAGTAATACTCAGGTTGTAAGAGATCTTCCAAAATTGGTGAAACCTACTAACAATTTGTGCAAGGAATGTCAGTTGGGTAAGCTGAGCAGAGTCACATTCAAAAGCAAGGAACTATCTTCTACCGGATTATTGGACTTAGTTCACACTGATCTTTGTGGTCCGACAAGAACCAGGAGTATTCAAGGTGATAGATATTTCATGCTGCTAATTGATTACTATTCCCGGATGATGTGGGTAACCTTTCTAAAGGAGAAATCAGAAGCTCTTGAGAAATTTAAAATATTCAAGGCTATGGTAGAGAATGAAATAGGATTAAAGTTGAAATGTCTGAGGTCTGGTAGAGGTGGAGAATTCACATCTGGTGAGTTCATAGAGTTCTATGAGAAATATGGAATTAAGAGACAGTTGTCTACTCCTAGGACTCCACAACAGAATGGAGTAGTGGAGAGAAAGAACCGGACCATCCAGGAAGCATCTAGGACCATGATGATGGAAGCAAATGTTCCTCAGATCTATTGGAGAGAAGTTGTTAGCACTGCAGTCTATACTCTCAATCGAGTTCAAATCAGAATCTATACCGGTAAGACCCCTTATGAACTTTGGTTTGGCATTACTCCTACTGTAAGATATATCATAGTCTTTGGTAGCAAATGTTACATCAAAAGAGATGAATATCTAGGCAAGTTTGATGCTAGAAGTGATGAAGGAATATTCTTGGGTTACTCTACTCAAAGCAAAGCATACCGATGTTATAACAAGAGACTAAGAAAGATGATAGAAAGTATAAATGTGAAGGTTGATGAGGGAATAGAGAAACCCTCAAGGTTTTATGAATATGATGAAGATGATCAGAATGGTGTTCTGGTTCAAGGAGTTCAATCCTCTTCTGAAAGTTAGATACAAACTGATCCGGTAAATCAGGAAGAAGGGATAGGTCTGAATGAGCCTAATCAAGAAGCAGAAGTGCAAGAAACTCCCAAAGTTCTAAGGTATGTAAGACTAAACCACTCTGAAGATCAGATCATAGGTGACAAAAGCAAAGGTGTGCAAACTAGAAGGAAAATTGCTCAAAATTTAGATGAATATTGTCTGATTTCAAAGATTGAACCTAAGACAATAAATGAAGCCTGCAATGATGAAAACTGGACCAAAGCAATGGAGGAAGAGTTGATGCAAATTGAGAAAAATCACACTTGGGATCTTGTTCCCAGACCTAGAAACAAGAATGTGATTGGAACCAAATGGGTCTTCCGGAACAAACTAAATGAAGTTGGTGAAGTAATCAGAAATAAAGCCAGATTGGTCTGTAAGGGCTACTCTCAAATAGAAGGAATTGATTTTGAAGAAATGTTTTCTCCGGTGGCAAGAATTGAAGCAGTCAGATTATTCCTTGCCTTTGCTGCCTTCAAGGATTTCAAGGTATATCAGATGGATGTCAAGTCTGCCTTTCTAAACGATGACTTGGAAGAAGAAGTGTATATAAAGCAACCGAATGGATTTCAGTTGTCTAATCATGGTGATATGGTCTGCAAGTTGAAGAAGGCACTGTATGGATTAAAGCAAGCCCCAAGAGCCTGGTATGAAAGATTGGACAAGCATCTTTTGAAGATTGGTTTCAACAAAGGTAATGCTGACAGTAACTTATATTTCAAATTTGATCATGAAAACATCTTGATTGTTGAAGTATTTGTTGATGATATCATCTTTGGAGGAAGAGATAGTATGTGTAAAACTTTTGCAAATCAAATGAAAAGTGAGTTTGAGATGTCTATGCTTGGTGAAATAAATTTCTTCTTGGGTCTACAAATTACTCAAACAAAGAAAGGAATCTTCATTTCTCAGACCAAGTATGTGAAGGAATTGTTGAGGAAATTTGGGATGGAAGATTCAAAGCCAATGAATACTCCAATGGCAACCGGATGCAAGTTGAGCAAAGATGATGACTCTCCTAAGGTAGACCAGATAAAGTACAGATCAATGATTGGAGGATTGTTGTATCTCACTCAAACTAGACCAGATATTATGCAAGTTGTTGGTCTCGTTGCTAGATTCCAGGCTGATCCTAGAGAATCCCATGTCATGGCAATCAAGAGGATTTTTAGATATCTAAAAGGGACGGTTGAGTATGGGTTGTGGTATCCTAGAGATCATGATTTCTCTCTTCATGCATATACAGATGCAGATTGGGCAGGAGATGTGGATGACTGGAAGAGTACCAGTGGTGGAGCATTCTTTTTGGGAAAGAGATTGGTTTCTTGGCTAAGCAAGAAATAAGAGGCAATATCTTTGTCTACAACTGAAGCAAAATACTTTGCAACAGCAGGTAGTTGCACTCAAGTTTTGTGGATGAAGCAGATGCTAAGAGATATTAAAGTAGAGTATGAGGAGCCTATCACAATCTTCTGTGATAATTCAAGTGCAATAAATATTTCTAAGAATCCGGTGTTGCATTCTAAGACTAAGCATATATCTATCAAGTTTCACTTTCTGAGAGAGCAAGTGAACAAGGATGAAGTCAGACTAGAGTTTGTGCCCTCTAAGGATCAGATTGTAGATATCTTTACTAAACCTCTTCCCAAGGACTCTTTTGAGTATCTCAGAGAGAAGTTAGGGGTTATTGCCCCTCCGATGATGAACTAAGGTGTACTGAGGTGCATCAGTCCGGTGGATATCACAGTCATATCTTGTGATCTGGATTGATGGGAGCTGCTACTCACGGGGAGCAGCAGGTATGATTCTAAAGTGGTGAATTTGCAAGTATGTGCCCTTTGACATTGATGTCAAAGGGGGAGAGAAGACATGTGAAAAACAAGTGGTTGCTGATCAAAGGGGGAGCAGTAAAGGGAGAGAAGACATGTGAATGGTTGCTATTGATAGGGGGAATTGTGACAATAAGGAGAAGTTCTTGTCTTGATGGTTTTTCACATCATATGTTGCCATCAATGACAAAGGGGGAGATTGTTGCAAGTATGGGCCTAACCGGTGTTGTCATTGATGTCAACATACTCATGTTGCATTAATGAGAAGGATTGGATGAGCTGTGTGTTGAGGATATTGAGAAAATTAGTCTCAATCAGGAATAGTGAAGAACAGTGATGACAATAAGGTAAAAGTCCAAGATAGGTTGAGGATCAGAGGATGCAGTTTAAAGGGTTTGTAGATATAAGTCTTGAGATACTCCAGTCAAGTTTTTAGAGGTCCGCATGAAGATCGGAAGAAGTTATGGTCGCTCAAGTAGAACCGGTTTCGGCAGGTGTTCAGAGGTGATAGAGTGACACAGATAGGTCCGGTGAGATCCAGAAATACATTATCCCATTTTGCGGATTTGAGGAAGTGTTAAGAATGTTCTTGTGAAGTGTCAAGTCGATTGGTTCATGGTTTGAAGGTCCAGAAGAACCTATTCCTTTGTGACAGTGATGACAGACTGTGTTCTTGAGGTTTCGGATGAAGGAGAGAAGGATTCCAGTAAGCAGATGAAGTGCAGATGTTCTTAGTGATTCAGAAAAGCTCGTGGTGATCTATGGATCGTGTCCAGTTCATATTGATGGTCCACATTGAAGTTAAAGCTCGCATTTGAAGAATAACCACCGGATGTTGGTGTTCTTCCTGAGACTGGCCGACCAGATGTATTACACGTCTTGCGGATGTTCTTGTAGGTGTTTGCCGATTTAGATGATTGTTCCTAAGTCGATGCCTTGTATAAGTAAGGGATTGTGAAGTCATTTCAAAGTGGGTCTTGCGGTGATGAGTGTGTGGTAGCGAGTAGGAGTGCGAAAGGCAGAGCAGAAGTATTGGGCTTAAATGGAACTAATTCAAACATGGTGAAGATGCTATTCTCCAGTTCATGAAGGTGATACTTATCTCTTTGTAGACAGTGTGTCTCTTGTAGGCAGTGAGCCTCTTGTGAGCAGTGTGCTCGGGCAGTGAGCCCTAATTGGCAAGTACCATTTTGTTCTTTCTATTCTTCTAATAGAGAATACATTCTTGGGTTAATCACCCTGTGGTTTTTCCCTTAACCGGCTTTTCCACGTCAAAATCTTGGTGTCTTATGTGTTGATGAGTTTCTGCTTTTGATTTGAATGCATTATGTTTTATGTTTAATATACTGCTAATCACTAAGAGGATTTAAGTGTGTAAATTGGAGAAAGTTTTGCACAACTGATTCACCCCCCCTCTCAGTTGTGTGCCCTAAGTCTAATAGGGTGTCCCCAAGTCACCAACCACGACACTATGTCTGTAAGACACAACACTCAACAATTAAATCAAAGAGAGAGCAATATATAAGAATGATGATACAAATAGAAGGTCACAACAGAGGCGGTCTCCTGGTATCCTGAACCTTACAAGAGAACTAAGGTCATCCCAGGAGGCGTAAACAACACAACACATCACGGGGGAAGCACATCATGAGAGAGATAAAGGGTTATAAATACTTACCTGTAGGGTCTTCCAATCTAAGTCTTATCATCAAGTAAATCATCGTTGTCCTCCCACTCCCTAATGTTAGAGGAAAGTGGGATATAAGGTACCATAGCCCAATTCATGTCTCGCTCATCATGTTGTTCATTGTTAGAATCATGTTTGTTTGGTTCAATGTTAGGATCAATGTTTGCTTGTTGAGATGCCAGGTAAGCTCATCATCTTCTCTTTCTCCCTTTTGCAAGTTTACGTTGTTGTATTTAACGACTTAGTTTTTGTAACGTAGGGCTTTGCTTTGTTATGGATTTTTGTGTTGTAGAGGAGGAAGCACCAAGATCAAAGGTCCTTTGTCTAGGTGGAATGTTTTCTTGTTGAAGCTTACTATCGTACTTATTCTCCATCCTCTTAGTGATGTTCAAATGACTTGAATATTCAAACAAAGGAGGGACATTAAAGGTCTTCGGTTCCTTAGTGAAATCCAAGGTGTGTGAACAATCCACTAAAGGAAGAAAGTTGGTGGGATGATCCATAGAGGTAGGAATTTGATTATTGTTAAATGAATGCTTATTTTCTACCCATGGAATGTTCTTTGTTAAAGGGAGCTCTTCATTCACAAATGCTTCATCTTGGCCAGGGAGAGCAGTGGAATTACTAAAGATATCCCTAGTCTTCTCATTTGAATATTCAGTTATAGGGGAAGTAGGATAACTTATGGGATCATCATCAGCCTTTTCCTTGCTACTCATGGAGAAGAACTCAGTTAAGCTTTCTAATATCGTAGGATGTTCACTCATGAGGGTTAAAAATTGGTCAAAATCAAGGTTTTTGACAAATGCATGCAAAGATACAATTGAAAAATGACATGAAGGTGCCATTTCAATGTAAGATCAGATTTTGAAAATCCTTTTCAACTTTATACAAAAGTCAAGTGCAAAACTATATGCAAAAATGATCTTAAAATGCTTAATTTTTGGTACTTTTTCAGTGCAATTGAATGAAACAAAGGGTGTTGTAAGGATTTTTATCAAGGGAAGAAATTTATATGTCTAATATCAATCCAAAATAGAAATATAATCACTCTCAACACACTCTTGATGCAAATCCAAGATAATGCCAAGTCAAAATATAGTGAAAATATGTCAAAATAGGCACTTTTTTCACCAAAGATCAATGCAAAAGATCATAACAAAGGGTGTTGTGAGGAAAATGATGATGGAAAGAAAATAGTATCTATAATAATAGCCACTTTGTGCCAAAATACCCAACACAACATGATTTTAGTGCCACTTAAGGTAAAACCCTAGTGAAAATATAGCAAAATATGCAATTTTTCACGGTTTTTCAATTTCAAGACCTAGCAAAGGAGGTTTTGTAAGGAATTTTAGAAGGTAAAACAAATAATATCAATAATTTCAGTCACCTCAATCCATAAAATTGATCACAACACGCTTGGAGTGCAAACTAGGTCAAACCCGAGGGCAAAAATAGCCAAATGTGTAGTTTTTTACCGAATTTTCACTACAAGAGCCCGATAAAAGGGTGTTGTGAAGCTTTTTATGAGGGAAAGAAAATTATTTCCCTGATAACAGAAAAATTATGCCAAAATACCTTTCACATCACACATATGGTGCAAGTTTACAAAGTCGATAAGGCCAATTTTAGTGAAAATTGTTGTTTTTGAAGCCCTAGGTTTGAGATCTTGGGACAAAATTCTATGTGAATGATTTGAAGTATGATTTATGATTAAATTGAATTACTCTCATATCTGAAAATGATTTTCAAGTCTTAACATGCAAAATGCCCATGCAAATTTAATGAAAATGCATCAAAATTGCTAGTTTTTGTTGAAATATTCTATGTAAAAATGCAAATATTTTAAATCTAAATGCAAATTCACACTAAAATGCAAGACTACAGCCAAATTAAAATTTTAATGAGCCTCTAAAATCAGTAGAAAAATCTGATGAAAGATTTTGCCTACTAACCCTAGATTTTGGAATTACTAGGTTATATAAAATTGTCAAAATTTCCACAAAACCCTAGCAATTAAATGATGAAAATGCAAGGCAAATTTTTATAGTTTATATCAAATCTGATGCAAAAATCATGAATTAGGAAAATTTAGAAAGAATTGATGTAAATTAGGAAGCCAAACAATGCAATTTTTTTTTGTATTTTCCAAAGTTTTCAATTTTTTTGAATTTTTCTCAATGCAATGAAATGAATGACCAAATGAATGAATGAAATCAATCCAAATCTAAAGACAAACACTCGGCAAGTTGCAATTTAAGTCAAAAAACACGGGTTCACCAAAATGTTTAGGGGAAAATTGGATTTGTTAAAGTTCTAGTGTTTAGATGTTTAAACCCTCCTTTCCACCTTACATTCAAGGATCTAAGGTCGAGTGACAAGCACTATCATACCCTAGGCCACTTGCAAATGTAGGGAAACTTGGATTAGGGAATTAATTATCAATTTTTCCTTCTCTTATGTCCAATTGACCATTAAAACCCTAATTATGAAAATACGACAACAAATTAATGATTTACAGAAAAAGCTCTTGCAAACAGGAGTAAAATACTAAATTACAGAGTACCTATTTTTGAGGTTCTAAAGTGAAACAGTCAGGGACACTGGAGCGAGCACCTAAGTCCAAGGTACTTGCTTTTTTAGGGAATCTGGACCTCCTTCCAACACTGATCAGCCCTGTAACTTTTGTTTCCTGAGATCTATCTGCGGAGGACACTGGAGTGAGTGCCCAAGTCTTGGAAGTGCTCCTTTGTCTGACTTTTCTTCAGATCCTAAATCCCTAATGCCTGCCAAGCCTTCCTGCAACTCCACTTTTTTCGGATGCAACACCGGTAACCTGCAATCACAAGACTTGGTTTGGGGGTTGTGGTGTTTAGAGGTTTGCCTCAGTCAAACCCCAAAGGACACTTAAGTCTCAGAACACCATTGTCAGATAAAGAGGGCATACCCTTGTGAGGCAGAGGCTAAAAACCAAAGGAATCAATGATGAAAACACAATGTTATGTCACCTTGTAGTGAAGCTCTCATGGAGGAAGATGTTCTTCATGCCATGAGAAGATTGATGCTCAAATCTACAAATATCAACACACAAAACACACAAGTCTGCTCTTACAACACAATGGAAGCCTTGAATCACCTTAAGAACACAATAGCTTGCCAGTAATTATCTAGTTTACAAATGAATGCCTAATCATGCTTATATATGCAACTACAAGCATTCCTACCAAGAAATTAAAAATCAAACTTTACCGTGTCAGCAAAATAACCAAATAACGGTCATAAACTGACACCCAAAAATTAGGGCTGCCCCAAAATAGTGAAGGACTAACACGTGGGCGCCCAAGTCCTCCCCCTATTTTGGGAAGGGTACAGCTCAAGGGGTCCACCTAGGTCTAATTTTCCATGAAACCTAGGCCTCATTCCATCGGGATGCCAAAATATGAACTAAAATGTCCTAAATGCACTCTAAAGACCCGAGAGCTAAACCTTATGAGGGAAAAGCCCCCAAGGGGACATTTTCCAACGTTACACACCTTATCCTACATCTTTCTATAACAATATCACATCACCTTATCTCACATCATTCCATAACAACTCCACATCACCTAGTCCTATACCTTCCCATAACAATGCCACATCACCATACCCTACTTCTTCCAATATCCACCATTATCCACAACAATCCATATCCCAAGATCTTTCACCTATGCATCCTACCATTTCATCTCTTCATCAAACACATTAACAATACTATTAGTGGCCCCCACAACATGGACATGCAAATCTGAGTGGCTCTTTGTATTTAAATCAAGCATCCCTAAGCTCACCTTTGCAGCAAGACTTAATAACCTTTGACGAGGGAGACACCAACCTAAAGCAGGTATCCTATGAACATCCTCCATCACCATCTAATCACATGCCAACACATGACCTTACTAGTCTCATTTTGACACCATCATGTGATCCCATTCCTAGTCTGTTGACCCACCAACCACCTGATCCATCTAGTCTTATCTTGGCACCTCCATCAAATCCTACTCTGAATTCATTCAATCCTCCTATCCTTCCATCCAATCCTCCTATCCTTCCATCCAATCCTCCTATTCCTCCATCCAATCCTAATCCATCTAGCCTCACTATCCCTCCATCCAATTCAAATCCTACTTCTAAGCCTATAACATCATCCACTATCATCATTCATTCCCTCTATTATCCATCCACCCATACACTTGCAGAGGATGTGATCCATTGGCTATTAGTGAGGAATAAATCATTGCCATGTCATCAAAGTCCCATTCATGAGCCTATCACAAATTCTCCCAATGCCTTGCTTATTCCTCCAACTCCACCATGTGGCCCTCAAACCATTGAACTTATTGAGAAGACTTCTCCCATGAGTTTGCATCAAGACCTATCATACCCTCATGTTATTGAGAAAAATCCTATCCAAGAGTCATCCCCTCCCATCCAAGTAATCCAAGAGCTATGTTAAGAGCATATTCCAACGCATGTGGAAACACCCAGCCTTCATTTGAATCAAGGTCAAAGCATCTCTAAGTTCAAACTATCCATGACCTATACATTTTATGTGATCAAGATATTAGCTATGATCATAACCCTATTCATGAGCAAAGTGATCCCATTCATAGCCAAATTAATCTTTTTTATGCTCACCTTTATGATCAAGATTCTATATATGATCATAAAAACCACGATGAGCCTCTTAGCCAAACTTTATGCAATTCATCATCAAGAGGTTATCACTCCACTATCCTTCCTTCCATACCCATCCATGAGCAAGATATCCAAATTGCTCCTATCCATCCTCCATCTAGCTCTACCCATGATCCCCAAACATCTACCTGTCATGGTAAGACACATGTCCCCCACATAAGCATAGAAGATCAAACAACTACCTTGGATCATAATGAACACAAGCAAGATCCTAATGATCCTCCATCACCCACTATCGACCACATTTCAAATCCACCATCATATCGTGTGGGTCTATCCAACTTTATCCATGAGTATTCCTCCTTAGGAACACAACAACCTTTATCTGCCACCTCTACTTCTCCATCCAATAAAGGACTTGTGCCTAGTGTTCCACCTACACCTAGTCCCATTGTCCATCGCATCCTCCAAAACATGAACTATCAAGGTAAGGGTTTAGGCCCTCTTGAACAAGGTATTTTGGAGCCAATCCATGTCGATGTCCCTCCGTGCTCATTTGGCCTTGGATACACACCTCAAGGTCAACAATCTAACGATGTTGGTACTTCTTCCATCCATCCTAAGTCCACCACTTTCCATCTCACATCCCATCATACACCTAAATCATATGTCGACATTCCGCCTCCCTCATCCTACAAATCACAAAAGCATGTGACCATACACCTTCCACCATCCACTTTGCCTCTACTGCTTCCAACTCCTAATATCCCTCCATCGAATCTACCTCCACTACTTCCAACACCTTATCCATCCATCCTTAAATCCTCTAAAAATCCCAATCGTGGCCAACAAATGCACACATTGTTTAAACAAGGAGCTTCCACCAAGCCCACTTCCACCATGCCCATGAGATTCAAAAGTAAAAAATTGGATGCCTCTACCTATATAGCCAAAAATCCTACAAATCCTCATGCCTTAGGATACAAAAGCAAAGAATCAAAGCAAGATCCATCTCTAAAGCTGCATACACCCACACACCTCAAAGTAAAAATAAAAAAGGTGTGGGTCCCCAAGAAACAAGTAATTACCTCAAAAGCTACACAAAAGCTACATATATCCGAAACCATACCTCCACAAGCAAAGTATAAAACTAAAACAGTATGGGTCCCTAAGCAAAAAGCCATCAAGTCAAATGAGGCATCCACCTCTTGTGAATCCCAACCATCTCCTTCCGTCCATTCCATCCAAAAGCAGAAAAATCCTCCATCCCACATGAAAAGTAAAAATCTGAAAAAAACTAAGCCCATGTGGGTCCTTCAATGCTTACTTAATCCATCTCCTAAACAAACATCACCATTTCTCCCTACACCACCATACAACCAAAAGCTTCAATGTTTATCACGATGTGTGCAACTGTTAGTAATGGTTCCCTTCCATCCCACAACACTTCCACATTCCTCCATCTTCCCATCCTTCATCCACTATCCTACATATTTTCCTCATCACTTCCCTATGGTCCATGCTTTTGCATAAGCCTTCCATCCATAATTTCTACATAATCCATGCCATAATCCACATCATAATCTATATCATAATCCACTATCGCACCTTCCATAATCCACTACCTACCTACTTCATCTCACTTTCATGTCATCCCTTATCAACATCTATGAGCGCACTTGACATGGTCCATGCAACAATATCCATCTAGCGAGACCATCACTTTCATGGAACTAGACACTTGAGTCTCTCCCATCCATTTCCACTTGTCCTATCCTATCAATAAAATAAAATAAAAAAATTCAAAAAACAAGAAAAAAAAAGTAAAGAGAAATCCCTTCTTCGAACGGTGAAAACCTGGCAAATAGGCACCCTGGATAAGTACCATGATGAAAACCTGGCAAATAGGCGTCATGTGTAAGTCTGATCTTCTATGTCACCTACACTTGGGGGCACCTTGTCTCATCTTACCTATCATTTCCCCATCCTATCATATCTTATCATACCACCATCCTATTATCCTTATCCATTACACTTGCATATACCTATCCTATCGAGTCCATCCATTCATCCTTCCTCTTCTTGATCTTGATAAAGATTGGGGGCAAAATGTTGAAACATTCTTGAAAAAAAACTCTTGATGTACCTTATCCCTTCCAATCCATCCTTTCATCCTATCATCATCCCATTGACATAAGCCTCATCCTAGCATGAGTCCTATCGCCATACGTGTCATCATGAAAAATCCCAAGCATACTATCTAGAATGGGGCATGTTATTCCTATGCGACATAGTCTTTGAGATCACATCCTTGCTCTCTTATGCATACATCCGATGTCGCCTATCCTCTTATCCAATCATTTATCATGAGTCTTCCATTCCATCCCTTATCACCCATCCTTTCATCCATCTTATATCCTTTCTACCACCTAGACTTGGTATTCCCTCGTCACTGGTATCTACTGCAAAGGCTGCACAAATTGTAAATCCATTGACATCCCAAATATCCCAAAAATCTAAAAAATCATAAAAAGTCTGTAGACACTAAAAATTATCTAGGTCTTGTTTACACATGACCTTGTATGTCTTTGCCCTAGGTCCTAGTTACACAACACATTATCGACATGAACTTGTATATGTTCCCCTAGGTCCTAGTTCATCCTAGTTCATCTAACCTCATCCCACTTAATCCCATTCATCCCTAGGTCCTAGTTCGTCCCATCTTAATCACATTTGTCTAACTTAATCACCTTCCTGATTAATTAAATAAACCCACTTTATTTAATTAATCCCACTTGATCACATTCCCAATTAATTAAATAAAATCCCATTTATTTAATTAATTGCACCTAGTCACATGTCTCACATAATTCAAATTAAAAATTTGAATTATTCCCTCACCTCTCATCACATTGCAACACATGTCACATGTCTCATCTCCCACTTAATACCGCTTCACATGTCAAACTAATTCAAATAAAATATTTGAATTAGATTCCTTTCATTCTCCTTCACACACTTGTCACATGACTATGATTTCTTGATGTGCAAGGAAACCTAATTAATCCTAGCCATCCATGTCTTCCAAACCCTAATTGATCTTGACCATCCATTCAAACTAGGTCTTTCCTATAAACCTAGCCTCTCTTGAGCCATTTGCAAGGAATCTTCTTCTAGTATCCTTACTCTACCAAATTTTCCTCTCAATCTCTCATCCATCTATCTTGCATTCATCCAATCTTCCATCTACCAAATCCCTATCCTATCATTATGTTGTTGAATTGAGCAATCAACATTCATCTCTTTGGGTAAAGCTAGAGTGCTTTGGGTGCGGCATTCTCAACCCTATCAATGGATCGTGAGTCAATATGAGGTTTGCATTCGTTTGATTTGCATTTGTTATCCTTTCCTTCATGTCAATTTTTCATGATTTCATTTGGTACGCCCGGTCTTGGATCTAATCGTGAGTTTTTTGCATATTTTGTTGTCAAAATTTCATTTTTTCTATAACCCTAGGTTGTCAAAATTTGCAAATTTTATGGGTAAACTATTGCAGGTTGTGTCTTGGGTGAAAACCGACTGCACCATTCCGATCAGGAGCCCTGAAAAACAAAAATTGACATAAAATTTGACTAGTTTTGCTCACTATGAATTTTATTGTTTTTAGCCAAAAAAAATTAGTACGACAGTCCATACTGTACAGATTTGTATGGGTCCATACCATACGGACATACAGTACCATTCCTGCATAGTGGTCTTTGTGAAAATCTTGGTTGTCATTGTTCGATGGCTAAATTTACATATTGCAGGTTGATTTTGTGGGTATTGTGTTTGCAAGGAAATTTTTTGTTATTGCAGTGCTAAAACCCTAAGCTCTATATTCTTGACCATCGGCCTATTAAGAGGGGGTAGTCACCACCCTTTCAGCTATCACCACCGACTGCCTCTGGTTTGTATTTCCTCCACTCTTAAATTACCTTATCGCCATCCACTTCTAAACCCTAACTACACTACCTAAGAACCGCCCTTGCACCTCCATTTGAATCCTTGACCTCCACTGCCTCCGCCATCCTATCTCCTGCCGACCACTGCCTGAGGTGTTGACCTCCCCGTTCTCTACCCATGGTGAACTGGTCGCTTCCTCCTCACACTGGGTGCCATCCCTCCAAAACCACCAACCACCACTGTGAGCTCCCTGTTGCCTCCTATCGGTGCCACCTCCTCTCTGTAGATCTCCACCGCTGCACCACTAATAAACCCAAACCTCACTCAGTTGCCACTCATCAATGGTCTCTTCACCGCTAAGTCTCCCCATCCTTTGCCACCCTGCATAGCTCAGTCGACCTTTGCCAACCCAATCTCCTCTTGCTCACTCCCTTTTCAACCTGCATATAAATCCTAGCATAAGCCTTTGTTGGCGTGGACCTTATTCATTGAATGTAGAGCTCTAAACTGCTAGCGAAAAGCTTTAAGTGGTCGACTCTGGAACCCTAACCATCATTAGGGATTTAGCCTTAGTGCTTTATCATCAGCATTTAGCACTAATATTAACATTTAAATGTTTAGCATTTAGATTTTATTGCTAATGTTAATATATATACTATCGAACATTTAGACATAAGGTTCCAACTTTAGATTTAAGTTCTTTTTTTGCATCATTTCAGCCCCTGGTCATATTGAAGACCAGGGCGCAATTTGACACTGACTTCTAGCAGAAAACCGTGTCATGTGATCAAGATCTAGCTAACGGCTAGCAGCTAACTGAAACTGTCAGGGTTATCTTGTGCCTCCTACATGCCAAAGGAAGCTATTTTTTTCAAATTTTCATAACTGGAGCAAATGGAGGCAAAATTTTGAAAACAAACATTTGTTGGAATGAGGATTCAAATAAATTCACAACAATGTAGGTTTTTCCAGATGATTGTACCATTTTGATCCCTTTTTTATCAGTCAAAGTCAAACTTGCATGTAATCTTCAAATGCTCATATCTTTTGCAATTTTGATCAAATTTTCGTGATTTTTTTTTAAAAAGTGCATAGAATTTTGTCTAGAATCTATTTATGTAGTCCAATTTTTTTTGTATTAGATCATTTTTATCAAATTTTTATTAGATTTCTCTTTTCACATAACGGATCCCTAGGCACTTTCACTTGCTTGTTTTTCGATTTGGTGGCTTGTAGATGACCCCAAGGAGTTGGAGCAGTGTTCACATCAGCATCTACAGAAGCTAGGGATAGTGAAACAATTAGGTGTATCCATTTCATCAATCATCTCTTTCATTTGATCAATCAATCTTCGTTGCATCACACATTTCAATTTGGGCTTAAAACGAATATTGCTTTAGCAATCACATTGAAAAAAATTGGGCTAAAATTAACCATTGTATTCAATCACACATCTTAACTTTGGGTTAAACAAGAACAAGTGTCTTCATTTCTTGGTGAAGTTGCATGTGATTAGTGGTGTGTATGCTCTTCTCATGCGCTTCGTGCGATCTTGAGAATCAAAAACACCTCTTATCCATCCACATTCACACCTCACATTTCAATTTCTAAGGGTTAATTTACAAGTGCGAGTGTGAATCAAGTGTGTGTGTGTATGCTCTCTCCTCACACTGCAAGGTGATCTTGGAGATCAAAAACACCTCACTTGATTTGCTTTTGTTTACCCTTTCCTAGGAGGCCTGCTAGGGGATTTCATCACCCCTAGGGACGACCTCAATTTGAGGCCGAATCGAAAGACACCCTCATTGGGAGTTGGAATCTTGTCACTCTTGGCTAAGCCCCAAAGAACTTTATACCTTTGGGAAGTGAAGGTGAAGGGTGGGTTACCCCCTTCTCCAGGCTGTGTGGCAAGATTTCCCTTTCAAATTCCTAGTCAACCTTATATAAACATAGCCTAAGACCTAATTGGCCATACCCCACTGGACTAGTCATAGGGCTTGTTGATGTGTCTTCCACGTGTGCTTGTTTAATCATCATTACACTCATTCCAAGTTAAATTCAAAATTGCTTATGTGTCTTGCGTGAGTGATTCATGATTGTACATGTGTGATCATTTGATTAAACATTGCCAAATCAAGCTAAACACCAAGCACATAAAGACAAGTCATTCAACTCATTCTTCCAACACATTCAAAGCCAATCACATTCATCCTAATCACCCATTTTTAACCACTTCATTCCTAATCATATCCAAGTCATCATCCCAACAAATCAACATCATCCTAATCATCCTAGTCGTCATCCTAGTCATTACACATCATCCAATCATTCCAAGCCAAATCACATCCCAACTACTTTCATCCCAATCCAAATCCAAATCAACCCAATCAAAAATCAAGACCTTAGTTGATCATCATCAACTGGTATCCAAACTTGCTTGAGATCATTAGTCTATCTTAAGTAAGTCATCTAATTAAATCAATCCAATCAACCCTCTATTACTTAAGTGTCATTAGTCTACCTTAAGTATAGAGAATCAATCCAATCAACCCTCTTACTTGAGATCATTAGTCTATCTCAAGCACAAAGAGCCATCCATAAAAAAACAAAACAAATCAAATCATCCTAAGGTCTTGAAATTTTATCCCAATCACTCCACATCATCACCTACATTTCTCATTTAAACCACTTTCATCCCAATCCATTCATCCTAATCACCTCAATCCAAGTCACCCCACCTTGTTATCCCACATCACCCTTACCATTATCCTAAATCATCCTAGTCACCTACCCTAATAATTCCACCATCATTCATCCTAATTCCTTTAAGCCATCCAATCTCATCATCCTACTCATCTTCGACATCCTAATCATCATCACCATAGTCCTCATCATCCAAGTAAAACCCTAATCATTTATGGCCATTACACATCATCAAATCTTCATCCAATCAATTCTCCACATCTATCACTTGTAAACATGGACAGGGCATTTCTAAACAACACCTATGAGAATGATCCTTATGGCACCAAAAGAATACTTAATCAACTTAGTCAACTTAGGTGGTTGTATAGAAAGGAAGAAGACCCTGTGTCACCACAACATCAACATTTCCCACAACATCAAGTCCTGGGCCAATATCAATGCCCCCACATTCCATCATAAGCCCAACAAGCACATAATCCAAACACTAATGCTACCACATCCATACCACAAATCACCCTCACTATTCCTAGCAACACCCCAAATGCAAGTACTTCCATAAGTCTACCATCCAATGATCCTAACTCCATTGCCATCATATCCCAACTGCTTTCTCAACAAACCTCCAACATCAACCAATGTCCACAACAATTCACCTCACAAACCCTTTCACCTACAAATCCTATCATACCACCTCATCACCAAACCTATCCACATGGCAATCAAATGTCCTTACAAGAACAAAAATCAAGTCCAAATGCCCCTATGTACATAAATCAAGAAAGTCCAAGTCATCTTATGCAAGACCTAAAATCCTTTGACAAGGGAGAAACCAACCTAGAAAGTGCCTCCTTTGAGTCACCTTCACCATCCAATCATATGCCAACACATGAGCCAACTAGTTCCATCCCAACACCTTTATCAAGCCCTTCATCACCTTCATCCCCATGTTCCACTAATCCTTCATTAAAATATTCCATGGAGATACTTTTAGAGAAATTGGTCCAAGCAAATTTGATTGAGCTATACCTATTCAAAGCATATTCTCCATTTATGATTAAACCTAGAGGGTATAATGAAAACCATTATTGTGCATACCATAGGTATAGGGGCCATACCATATCCACTTGTGTCTGATTTCAAAGATTAGTCAAGAACCTATAAGATTGTGGTAAGATTGTCTTGGATAAGACCAATCCCTCTAATTCCATTATCTTTCCATCTAGCCCAAATCCTGATCCCATTATCCATCCAACAAATCCCAATCCTAAGCCTTCAACTTCCACTATTATCATCCATCCACTATATTGCCCATTCATCCATACCCTTGCAAAGGATGTGATCCATTAGCTACTAGCAAGGAATAAAGCATTGCCATGTCATCAAACACCTATTCTCGAGCCTCCCCATGAGTCCTTAAACACTTTGTCTAGTCTTCTAACCCCATCATGTGATCTAGAAGCTATCAAGCTTATTAAAGAGCCTTCCACTTCCATTCAAGAAAACCAAGAGTTATGTCAAGAGCATGATCCTAAGCATGAAGAAATAATATCCCCTAAATCTAATCAAGATCAAATCATCCCCATCCAATCTATCCATAACATGTACCTTCTTTATGATCATGATGATACCTATGAAGAAGCTATTCATGAGCACCTTGATCCTATCCATAATCCTATAATCCATAAGCAAGACATCCAAATTGCTCCTAGTCATCCTCCATCTAGCCTAATCCATGATTCTACACCTTCCACTTGTCATGATGAGACATGTGCCTCCAAAGCAAACATAGAAGATCAAATAAATAATTTGGATCCTGGTGAACATAAGAAAGATCCTAATGATCCTTCCACATCCACCATTGATCCCATTTCAAATCCACCATATACTACTAGTCTACCACATTCATTCAAGAGTGTTCCTCCTTGAAACACCAACAACCATTATCCACTTCACCTTCTCCATCCAATAACAAACTCAAGTCTAGTGTCCAAACTACACCTAGTCCTATAGTCAATTGCATGCTCCAAAACATGAACTACCAAGGCAAAGGTTTAGGCCTACATGAACAAGGCATTTTGGAGCCAATCCATGTCAAGGTCCCTCCTCACTCATTTGGCCTTGGATACACACCCCAAGGTCAACAATCTAAAGATGTTGGTAATTCCTCCATGCATCCTAAGTCCACCACCTTCCATCATAAACCCCATCATACACCCAAAACATATGTCGCCATTCCACCGTCGTCATCCTACAAATATCAAAAGCATGTGACCATTCACCTTCCACCATCCACTTTACCTCCACTTCTTCCAACTCCTAATTTCCCTCCATCCACTTTTCCACCATTGCTTCCAACACCTAACATACCTACCATCCATAAATTCCCTAACATTCCTAATCCTGACCAACAAATGCACGCATTGTGTAAACATAAAACTTCCACCCTTTCCACCCGCCACATGGGATTTAAACATAAACATTTGGATGCCTCTACCTATAAAGCCAAACATCCTAAGGGTTCTAATACCTTAGGAAATCAATCCAAAAATTCAAAGCAAGGCACATTCAAAAATCTATCCAAACCCATACCTCTAAAAGCAAAGTCAAAAAGCAAAATGGTATGGGTACCTAAGCAAAAATCAAGCAAATCAAATGAGGCATCCACATCCTGAAAATCCCAACCATCCTCTTCCCTCCATTCCATTCCAAAGTCTCAAATTCCTCCATCCCACATGAAAAACAAAAATCATAAAAATACTAAGTCCATGTGGGTTCCAAAAGTCCTAAATCATCCATCTCCTACGCAAACATCACCATTGCTTCCTACACCACCATCCAATCAAAAGCTTCCATGTTTAACATGGTGTGTGCAGCCGTTGGTCATGATTCCTTTCCATACCTCTATCACTCCATCATTCACTCATTATCCTAAATATTTCCCTCATCACCTTCCTATGGTCCATGCTTTTGCATAAGTCCATTATAATCCACATCATAATCCACTTTTACCCCTACATAGTTCACATCATAATCCACTTTCGATCCCTCCATAATCCACTATCTACCTTATCCATCTCACTTTCTTGCAATCACCCTACCAACATATTGAGCATAATGACTTGACATGGTCCATTTGTGATGACATCTTTCTCTAATGGGACTATCACATTACATGGAACTAGACACTTGAGTCCCACCCATCCATATGCCCCCCTTTCCCATTCAAAAGTCAAAATAGTCACAAAAAAATGAAAAAAGTCAAAAAAAGAAAAGAAAAAAATCATAAAAAAGTAAAGAGAAATCCTTTCGTCCAACAGTGAAAACCTGGTAAACAGGCGCCTTGGATAAGTACCATGATGAAAACTTGGTAAACAGGCGTCATGTGTAGGTCGATCTTCTATGTCACTTACACTTGGGGGCATAATGTCTCATCCAAACTATCTATCCCACTATATCATTTTCCATCCTATCATGTCCTATACTATCTTATCCTACCATCCTTATCCATTACACTCGCCTACATATACCTATCATATTGAGTCCATCCATTCACCCTTCCTCTTTTGATCTTGATAAAGATATGGGGGCAACAATGTTAAACATGTTTTGGATATCTCTTGATGTACCTCATCCCATCCAACCCATCCTATCATTATCCTCTTGCCATTACCCATTTTTCCATCCTTTACAAACAAACCCTATCATCCAAGTCATAAGCTTTATCATGTCAAATCCTATCATCCTATTGCCTAAAGCATTGTCCTGAAAAATCCTAAGTCTACTACCTAGACTGGGGCATGTTATTCCTATGCAACATAGTCCTTGGAGATCACATCCTTGCTCTCTTACATGTACATCCATTCTATTCCATAGCCTATCCTTTTATCCTATCTGTTTATCATGATCCTTTCATCCATCCACTATCGTCCATCCTTTTATCCATCCATCCTACCTACCTCCTTGCATCTAGACTTGGTTTCCCCTTGTCATTGGTATCAAGCATAAAGGCTACCCAAATTGTATATCCATTGACATCCCTAAACATCCAAAAAAATCAAAACATTTCAAAAATCCAAAAAAATAAAAACATTTCAAAAATCAAAAAAAACGCAAAACATTTCAAAAATCAAAAAAATAAAAACATTTCAAAAATCCAAAAAAAAGCAAAACATTTCAAAAATCCAAAAAAATCAAAACATTTCAAAAATACAAAAAAATCAAATATTCCAAAAAAAAATCCAAGCAATAAGATCAATCATTATCAAATAATCCACCACATCAAAATCAAAACAAGTCCAATCAACATCAAATCAAGCCAATCTATCAATCAATCAAAATCAAATCAAATCAAATCCCAAATCATCAAACATCTAATCAATCTCAATCGATCCATAATCATATCAATCCATCCACTTTCATTATCACCATCAACAAAACACAAATTAGAACTACATCCCATCTCTATCGTTAAGTGCCTTGATCTCGTGGATACAGGTATGTAGGCAGTCTGGAGTATGAAGGGAGTGCCCAGATTCAGGCATAGACGATATTCCTCTTTCATCTCTCATTTCTTCTATCATCTATCTCCCACATCATCTATAAACATCTAAAATTCAATTCATCCAATCATCCTTCAAATTAATTCTTCAAATCAATCCATCAATTAATTCATCTTCATCAATCACTTCTTCTTCAATCTCATCATTTAAGCAATAAACTCAAATGCAAGTCATCATCAATTAATACCAATCAAATCAATCAATCGTGTCAAATTATCCAATCACATCCTTTGTCTTGATCCTAATCTTGTCGTAAACCAAATCAATCAATCATTATCATCATCAATGGGATATATCATTCCCGCATCCTTGTGTTGATCTAGGGATATATCATTCCCTGCCATGACAACACTATCATCAATCAATCAAACAATCAATCATTGGTTTACAGCTTCACAGGGGCAATACCTTGTTTGTTTTTGTATCATTTGTGCATGCTTGCTTGCTTGCTTGTGTGTGTTATCATTTTATCTTGCATTTGTTTCAAATCTGAATCCAACCCAGCTAATATTCATATCTCGTATCTAGACAAGGTTGTATTATGATGGGGCATGTTGGTTCCCAAAAATGCAGGTTGCTAACCCTAAGAGGATGCCAGACTCTATGTTTGGATTTGCAACATTTTTGGACCAATTGACAGAGCTATTAGCTCCCTACACTTTAGGTCCTGCAAACCTAGGCGGGTGTACCTTTGTAACTAAAGCAGATTTAACACTATATGACTTGATTGGATTAGTAAATCTATCACAATGGCATAAAATGTAATAGATGCAAGCTTCTAAACTACTCCTAATACTAAGATCTGAGATGTAATTGTTTGAATGAGATTTTATGGAATCCTAAAATGGAATTGGTATGACCAGTGCCTATTTCTGTTGGGCTAATGGAGTCAAGGTGTATGTGATATATGATTTATGTATAGGTTACAATCCTAATTGTTTGGCACTTGTGTTTGTTTATAGCTTGTATAAACGTGCAAGAATGTGACTGACAAACTCTACTTAGTGATCCACTCGAATCTTACCAGGTTACTGTGACTTATTGAAAGGATTTTTTAATCCTTGCTTGAAGGAACCGATCAAAAGAATCACACAATGACAGCAAATGTGTATTGACAAATGGAGTTGATGCTAAATTTGAATAACAAGACAATATCGAGTTGGAGACAGTATGGCAATCTTGATAATTATAGGGCTGCTCTTACCTATCCAAATGCTACCTCCAGGTTACTGTAATCAATCAAAAGGATTTTATATCTATAATGGAAACCAATTGATTTGATTACACAAAAACAGCAAATGTGTTTTGATGAAACTGAAATATCAACTTGGAAACTCAGGTTCAAATAACAAAGAAATAACAGTATGGAGGCAACCAAATAATTGCTCAGCTCAACAAACAATAGACACCAATATTAAATCATTAATTTATGCATTTTCTCCACTATACAGTTTCAAAAGATTTTACAATGTACAACATAATATTTTATTTTGGCAACTGGTCAATCCATCCAGTTATCTAACTGATGTTTTTCCTAATCTACTCTTGATCCTAATCTACTGATGTTCCCTTCTCTCTTTGATTTCATCTTTATACATACTGTGCATTTTTTAGGGTTGTGACCCTTCACATACCGGTGCATCCTTTGGTATGATTCTTCATTAAATTGTTTTAGGCAAAATAAAATATTTAATTAGTTGCCATTGGCAAATTAAATATTTTGATTAAACTTCAAGCTCAATTTTACTCGTACATATGTTTACCATACTTAATCACCCATTTTAACTCCTCGAGTAAAAATATTTCGTATTACATTTACTTTGTGTGTCTTCACTTTGTTTTGCTAAAAATATTAATTTGGGTAAAAATATTACCCCGTTCTCTCTTCATCGGTGAAAACACTTTTGCTGCAAATCATTCTTTAGGTTTGATGTCTTCTTAAACCTCAGAAAAATATTTCATTTCTTGAAATATTCTCAACCAATATGATGCAAATATTTATTTTTGTTCTATTTTGGTTTTACTTTATTTATTTCTTGCACCACTAAATATTTATTTATTTATATTTTTATTACTTTTCCTTTACAGGGTCCATCGGTGTAACATAAGTTTATCGGGAGCTTTAAAATACTACATACCGATATGCTATTTCTTGCAGATAAAACCTCCATTTTTTACAAAGTTTGCTCACCGATAACTTTGAAATATCATCTATTTTCTTGTATAATTTTATATTTTTTACACAATGTTTCCCAAACGTATTTTGGTGGCCCACCCCATCGGTGTAATGCACATCATCGGAGAGATCTAAAAAGTTTGCTCCGATCTATTTGGTCTTGCCGATGAGTTATATTAGGGTTTCTTTTTCAAATTTTCAACTGTGTATTTACCGGCGAGAATGCAGGGAGGATTCTGGCAATGATCTGGCTTTACACCCGTAATCGTAGTATTCTGTGAGATCACAAATAGCTTATGCACTTTGCTTAGATTTTCACATTCTACAGGCATGTCCATCAGAGTATTTCAACTATAATATATGTCAAAAATTCTCGTTTCACTTAATAATGTTATCTAAGGATAAAGAGTGTTCTTCATGCCCTCGCCATTTTAATATTCAACCATTTACATCCCTTCCAGCAACAATTGTATCAGATGGATGAAAAGCTTGTGTAGAACACATTTGTATATGATGCAGCCGGATCTTCTTCACCTCTTTTTCATTTGTAATTTTCTTCATCTGGAGTCTTCAAAATATGAATTACCATTCTATCTACTACTCCAATATATTTTTATCGGTGGGATATAACTGTATCGGGAGCTTTAAAATATCTCCTATCGATATGCCGTCTCCTGCCGATGAAACCTCCATCTCTGTGAGGGATAACAATTTTTATTAATGCAAAATATAAAACATTAGCCTTCAGTCCTTTAAAATTTAATTATTTCCCTTCATGTGATGAATAATATTAATCTCTTGTGGTCACGCTCACTCAATCTTCGGAGTAGAAATATTTCACTCGTTAGGGTAACATTATGACATATTAAAATAATACCCTTGTTAGGGTTTGCCTTCATTCCACATGTATTTTGATTATTTACTTAATTAATTGTATCCTTTCTCTTTGATGGCAATCTTCACGTATTCACTCTTTGCTGGAATTATTTCACCTTTAATAAAATGTCATCAGGGTGAAATAACCTTCACTCTATAATCCTTGGTTTCACATCTCGATAAAAATAGGTTATAATTTCATTGTCAAGAGGTAAGAAAATATTTACCCCTCCTTGTTTTAATTAGAGGATACTAGATATACTTTCGCGTGAAAATAAAGTATTTCATAATACTTTATTTTAATCTTTGTGTTGAATTTTTGGATTCTATTTTCCATTGTGTATTTTTACCTTTACTTGGCAAATATTTGATTTGGGTAAAAACAATTACCACCCACTTGTTTCACTCGTTGCCTTATGCATTTTCACATAAAAATTTATTTAGGTAAAATAATTACCTATTTGATTAACTTCTCTAGAAAAGTATTTTTCTTCTCAGTAGAAAATATTTTGAATAAATTCTCACCTTATAACTCCTTCCATGAAAATAGGATATTTATTTGTACCTTTTGTAAATATTTATTCTCCTTTGAATAAACCTTTCATCTCACGGGACTCCATCGGCAAGACTTGTTAGATCGGTATGACTTGAGATTTTCACTCCGATGGTATATCTCTTGCCGATGAGTTTTCCATCGGTGAGACCTATATGATGTCTTGCTGATGAAAAAAAAATTTATAGCTTTTGTTCATCAGTGAGACTTTTGCTGAAACTGTGTCCATTGTAGCAAATTGTTATATCACGAAAAAGGATAAAAAGTATTCCCAGTTCTTTTAATTCCATTTCACACACCTTGCATGGTGATCAAAACAGGCCAACTAGCCTTCGGAATTAGCTTGAAAAACTAATCAAAACTTTTCCCGGAGCCACAAAAATACACCAACATGTTGAATTATGATAGGGGAGTATGGTCATCAGACAGATTGGCATGAAGTTATTGGGATTAAAAGCTGCTCGCAATCAAAATAGCTCACTCAGCATGTTTTGCACCTGTTTTAAACTCAACTGAAACCTATTATTTTGCCTCTTTGGAAAAATATCAAATCTGATATTGAGAAGCTGTCGTCCTGGGGATTAGTTCATTTAGGCCACGTGAACATGTGTGCAAAAGGATTTTTCATTATTCCTCTTCCTTCATAAGATATTAGATGTCAAAGTTGACCTTTCTGAAGCTCCCTGGGAATGCAGTCACAGAACTGTGTAAAATCCATTTGGATTCGATTTTGAAAAAATATCAAACGAAGTGCCGGGACCTTGAGAATTGGCATGTAGGCACATTAACATGGGAAGAATTTGAGACATCAATTGGTTTTTTATGAACACGACCCAAATGCTAGATATTACCTTCCAAATTAACCTCCTTGAAAACTGCCCCTTCAAAACCTGATTCGAGCTCACCAACTTGCAATTTTAAAAACCCATTAAATCTCTTCCTGGGAAGTTGTAACTGGAAAGTTGAGTTTATTTAGGCTTGATGAGTGCGTGTGTAAGAGGATTCTTCACCATCCATCTTCTGTTATGAAATGGTAAGGGCCAAAGTTGAGCTCTCCGCAACTTTCTGGAAATGCATATGGCAACTAAACTTTTTACATTTGCTTTTGATTTTGAAAAAATAGCAAATGAGATGTTGGGGTCCCAAAAATGGGCATGAAAGTACATTATCATGAGAAAAATATGGAACACTAATTAGTTTGTCAGGATCATCATTTAGCTGCTAGATATCAACCTCCAAAGTTGGCCTCTCAGGCTGATTTCACATTGTGCAAGTAACAAACCTTATCAAAACCCTCCAACTTGGTTCTTCAAAACCTAGTCAAAATTGATCATAGGAAGCTGAAATCAGGTGTGCTCACTTACATATGGCAGACAAACATGTTTGTGAAATAATTTTGTATGAAGACGAACTGGCTCCGAATTATAATGCTTCAAAGTAGGCCATTTGAGCATATTGTGCAGGTGTATCTATGAGTGTTGAAATTGAATTTTTCATATGGGAACCTAAAATCTTGCAAAAATTGGTATGAAATTTTAGGTCCCAACAGGGCATGCGGCACATCGTCACCTTTGGTCCTTATACCTTTGTGCATAACATCTAGTGCAACATCAAACATCATGGTTGCTCACCTTCATTGCAGCATAACGCATCCATCCCTTCTTCTATCCATTCCTTTATCTTTTGCCATTCCTTTCATTTCGAGAGCATACCTGTGTTTGTCCAACCCGCCTATCCTCTCAAGGGGCCGTCATCATCCTATCCTTTTCCTCTATCTGTTTCCTTAACTTCTTTGAAATGATGTTACTCGACATAAATCTCATCATCTCGTAACATCATCTCAAAGAGGGGCAAATGTAGACACTAAAAATTGTCTAGGTCTTGTTTACGCATGACCTTGTATGTCTTTGCCCTAGGTCCTAGTTACACAACACATTATCGACATGAACTTGTATATGTTCCCCTAGGTCCTAGTTCATCCTAGTTCATCTAAACTCATCCCACTTAATCCCATTCATCCCTAGGTCCTAGTTCGTCCCATCTTAATCACATTTGTCTAACTTAATCACCCTCCTGATTAATTAAATAAACCCACTTTATTTAATTAATCCCAATTGATCACATTCCCAATTAATTAAATAAAATCCCATTTATTTAATTAATTGCACCTAGTCACATGTCTCACATAATTCAAATTAAAAAATTAAATTATTCCCTCACCTCTCATCACAATGCGACACATGTCACATGTCTCATCTCCCACTTAATACCCCTTCACATGTCAAACTAATTCAAATAAAATATTTGAATTAGATTCCTTTCATTCTCCTTCACACACTTGTCACATGACTACGATTTCTTGATGTGCAAGGAAACCTAATTAATCCTAGCCATCCATGTCTTCCAAACCCTAATTGATCTTGACCATCCATTCAAACTAGGTATTTCCTATAAACCTAGCCTCTCTTGAGCCATTTGCAAGGAATCTTCTTCTAGTATCCTTACTTTGCCGAATTTTCCTCTCAATCTCTCATCCATCTATCTTGCATTCATCCAATCTTCCATCTACCAAATCCCTATCCTATTGTTATGTTGTTGAATCGAGCAATCAACATTCATCTCTTTGGGTAAAGCTAGAGTGCTTCGGGTGCTGCATTCTCAACCTTATCAATGGATCGTGAGTCGATATGAGGTTTGCATTCATTTGATTTGTATTTGTTATCCTTTCCTTCATGTCAATTTTTCATGATTTCAAAGTCCTAAAAAAATCCACAAAAATCATAAAAATCCCTGAAAAAATTCAAAAAAAATCATAAAAGCCCTGAAAAAATCCTAAAAAATCATAAAATGTTCTTAAAAAATCCAAAAAAATCATAAAATGTCTTGAAAAATCCAAAAAAATCATAAAATGTCCTGAAAAAATCTTAAAAAATCATAAAATGTCCTGAATATATATATATACATAAAAATTAAATATTCCCAAAATACAAAAAAATTATAAAATCCAACAAAAATCAAAACAATCATTACTAAATCAATTCTTCCAATCATGCAATCAACAATCAATCATCAAATCAAAGTAAATCAATCACATCAATCCAATTCAATCAATCAAATCCTCAAAATCAAATCAAATCAAGTTAATCTATCAATCCATCAAATCAATTCTTCTAATCAAATCACCAAATCATCAAATCAATCATCAAACTCTGATCAAATCAAATCACTTCCTCGAATCATCAATCCATCACATCGAATACAATCATCAACATCACATCATCAAAATCAACAATCAAATCAAATCAGCAATCATTCAATATTCAAATCCGATCATCAAATTCAATCATAAAAATTAATTCATCAAATCAAATGCCATCAATAACGTCATCCAATCAATCCATAACCTGATCAATCTATCCATCATTATCATCGTCATCAAAAAACAAATCAGAACTACATCCCATCTCTATCGTTAAGTGCCTTGATCCCGTGGATACAGGGTATGTAGGTAGTCTGGTGTATGAAAGACATACCCAGATTCAGGCACAAGATGATTCCCCTCCTCCATCTTTTATCTTTCCTCTGCTCATCTTTCTCATCATTCATCTCATTTTCTTCTATCTTTCATCTCTCGTATCATCATCAAAAAAACAAGAACTACATAACATCTCTATCATTAAGTGCCTTGATCATGTGGATACAGGGTATATAGGCAGTCTAGAGTACGAAGGAAGTGCCTAGATTTAGGCACAGACGATATTCCTCTTTCTTCTCTCATCATCTTCTTCTCTCATCTATCTTCATCAATTCATCAATCTTTCAAAACAATTCTTCAATCTCTTCTTCAATCCATCACTTCTTCCAGTCAATCTCATCAGCAATAAACTCCAAATGCAAGTCATCATTTATCCATACCAATCAAGTCAATTAAGCTTGTCAAATTATCCGATCGCAATCAATGGTCTTGATCCTATCCTTGTTGTAAACATAATCAATCGTCAATCATCAATCAATCAATCATCCTTGTGTTGATCTAGGGATATATCATTCCCCGCAATGACAACACTTTTATCATCCTCAATCAATCACTCAATCATTGGTTTACAGCTTGACATGGGCAATACCTTGTTTTTTTTGGTATCGTTTGTGCATGCTTGCTTGCTTGCTTGTGTGTGTGTTATTTTTATCTTGCATTTACATCAGTATCTTCCCAGCTAATATTCATATCTTGTATCTAGATAAGGTTGTATTATGTTGGGGCATGAGACACATCATCACCTTGGTCCTTATACCCTGGTGCATAACACCTCGTACAATATCAAACATATGGTTGCTCACTTTCATTGCAGCATAATGCATCTTCCTTTTCTTCTATTCATTTCCTCCTCTTTCTTCCTTGACCAATCCATTTTCATTTCGAGAGCATACCCGTGTTTGTCCAACCTGCCTATCCTCTCGAGGGGGTATCCTTATCCTATCATTCCATCCTCATCCTATCTTTCTGCCATCATCTATCTTTTTCCTCTATCCGTACCTTAGCTTCTTTGAAATGATGTTACTCGACATAAATCTCATCATCTTGAACATCATCTCAAAGAGGGGCAAAATGTAGACACCCAAAAATGTCCACCTGTCGCAACGTTACATCACTTGGGCATCTTGTATCCTGTTTTGCCCTAGGTACCCATTTGTCGCCATCATGGGTCAGTGCAAGAAGTTGGGTCCACTTTTTGACCAAAAAGTGGAAGTGTTTTCCCTGATTTTCAGAATTTGTCGCATTTGACCTTAAAATTTGAAGCACTTAGAAATGGAATCTTTAAAAAAGTCACTAAATATAAAATGTATTACTCGGAGTCTAGTTTCTAAATATGTAATTTTTTTCAATACCCAGATGATACAAATTAATTTTCAATAGGCATTTCTAAAAACCACTATTTAAAAGTCACTTTTTTTTTACCATACCATGCACGTGTACGGCCAACATAATTTGACCTAAATAAAATTATTTTTCAAAATCCTTTTGGGAAAACATGTGTAGTACAGTGAAGTTTGATGAGGATATTTTTTTATAATTTTTTTCTAAATAATTTTTTTTTATTAATTTTTTATTAGGCCTAATTGGTACTTTTGAAAACCCCTCGTGTACGGCCAACATAATTTGAGCAAAAAAAATCATAAAATTAAATTTTTTTTTTTTATTGTGTAAAGAATGATGTGTAGATTGATGACATATATTTTTTTTAAAAAAAAATTTAAAAATTAAAAGTTATTAAAAAAATACAAACACCTGTCATTTCAAGTTTTTGGACTAGTTTCCTTATAAATTAAATAATAAATAGAAGAACATGTCCAATTACAAAAAAAATTATATATTTGAAAACTAGACAATGTCATCTGTAATGGGTTTTCATTTCGTAAAAAAATTCAAAAAAAAAAGCCCTCAGCCATACAAGTAAACTCAGTGTTTCTTCTTGTTTTGTACTTAGAAAAAAATTTGCAGGTCCAAGGCTCAAGGTCGGTCAACCATGCCTATCTGGAGCCTAAAACCTAAGCAAAGGTCAGGGAAAAAGCGGCGGAGATTTCTAATTTCAAATAACGGGTACCCGTTATAAAACAGGTACGCGTTACATAACGGGTACCCGTTTTATAATGGGTACCCGTTTCTATTATACCCGTTATTTCCCATATTAGGGAAAAAAGTACTTTCCCTGTATCCCTGCAACTTGCAAGTCTGATACGTACGGCGCGACAGCGACAATTTCTACATTTTTTTACTTACAATTGTTTTGTGGAATCTCTTAACAGGTCATATTCTATTCAGATTTTGAAAGGAGTCAATCATATGAACAATTCTGAAGTGAAATCAAGTGCATGAGCCATTTTCAAGAGGAATAAAGCAAGAGAGTTTTTGTTTTTACATCTACCTTTTACTTCAAAATCTATGGAACAAAGGATCTACATCTAATTCTACTTCAAAAGTTCAAATAAGGACATCAATTATGAAATTGGATTAAGTATCAATTGTTATTTTATCAAGAGGGCTTGGTAATCATGGGATCAAATCAACGTCAAAGAAAAAAACAAAGGAGGGTAATGACACCTCAAGAAATTGAAGCAAATAGAGAGAAGGAAGCCAAAAGGCAAAGAGATAGAAGAGCAAGGATTCAAGAGATGAAGAATATTGAAGCATCTAGTTCCATGAGTATTGAAGAGAAAGACATTCAAGAGAGTAAAAATGATGGGATGAATGTAGATGATGCAAATGTGGAAATGGTGAATTTGGAAGAAAATGTGTCTATAGAAACAAATGCATGTATGTCTTCAAACCCAACTTTCGAAGATATGGAAAATGTGACTATACAAACAAATCCAGGTATGTCTTCACAGCCAACTTTCAATGTTATGGAAAACAAGACTATAGAAACAAATCCAGGTGTGTCTTTGGAGCCAACTTTCAATGATATAGAACACACGACTATAGAAACAAATCCAGGTGTGTCTTCGGAGCCAACTTTCAATGATATGGAAAACACGACTATAGAAACAAATCCAGGTATGTCTTCAAACCCACCTATTGATGATATGAATGAGAATGATATCCCTTTTAGAAGTGAAAATGAAAATGTTTTATTTGAGATTGAAAGAAATGTCTTAGATAATCTTCCTGGTAAGATTTCTTGGAGGCAAATGAGAACTCATGCAAATAGATTATATAAAGATTTTTTTTATAGAAAAAGTCTTGGATTTCAATGTCAACTTATGATGCAATTGATGAAGATGTGGAAATTGCGAAAAGTAATGAAAAAGTTAGGCATATTTGTAAAACCCAAAAAAAAAGATGAATCAATGAAACAAGTTTTATCTAGTGTTGCTAATGCTATTGATTCTATTGGTAAAAAGAGTCGATCTAAAGATAGCAATGCAGCACTAAGAGCTATAACAATTGCTTTAGTCAATAAATCGTCTTCTAATAAAAGAATGATAAGTAAGACAAGTGAAATTCTAAAGATAAATCCTAAAACTTTGAGAAGAGCAGCAAAGAGAAGAGAATCTATTGAAAAAGATCCAATTAACCAATGTTAGAGTTTTAGTGGTAGACTCCCAAGGTATGACATGAAATTAAATAGTGAAATCAAATTTTTAATTGAAAAATATTGGCATGATAATACAAGGGTATCATCTAATGTTAGAGATGTTTTAAAATTACGAGTGGGGTCTAAAATTCGTGATCCTCATCCAAAACATCTATTAGACATGACTCAAACTGAATTATATAAAAAATTCTTAGATGATTTAGTGTTAGAACCTTTTAATATTACCATAAGCCAAATATCTTTTGAGAAATGTAAACCTTGGTATGTGAAAATTAATAAACAGCGAATCTCTTGTTGTTGTAAAACTCATGTGCAATTTCGTTATTATTATGATCTTTTTCGATATATACGTTCTACTTTGCATACTAACAAAATTATGCAGGAATGTGGTATTAATATGCCACCTCAAACAATTAAGGAGTTTGTAGCAAGTTTGTTTTGTGAAACATCTACTGGATACTTATTTTATTCAAAAGCATGTATTTCTGGACAATGCAATAGATGTGGCAACTTTTCATTGTTAGGAGAATGTATGCATGAAAATATTTCACATGAATTTGGACAACAATTAGTGGATGTGAAAAGATTCAAGAATGTTGAATATTCTTTAAAAGATGGAAAAATTGGAAAGCGTTGTGAGTTAGTCACTGAGAAAATTTGTGTGCATGCATTCATCAAAGATTTTAAGGATAATATTGTATCCAAATATGTCAAACACTCCCAATATGCTCGGTGGCTTGATGGACAATTCCGTTCATGTTAAAACACCTTTCCAATTGGAACTATCCTATCAGTGGTTGACTTTGCAGAAAACTATACTCTTGCTCCACAAGAGGAAATTCAATCTCAGTATTATAATTCAGTGCAGGTGGCCATATTTGTTCATATTGTATACAGACATGCAGATGATAGTACAGAAGATAATAGAAAAATTTTGAGGGAGTATCATTTCTATTTGAGTGATAACCGGTTACACTCTTCAGAGTTTGTGCAATATTGTTTCACAAAATTTTATGAAAGTTTAAAAGAAAGAGGAATCCAGATGACACAACATTTCATATGGTCAGATAATTGTACAGGGCAATTCAAAAATGCAAGAATATTTTATTGGCTATGTAGGGCTCACAAAGAAATCAATATCCAACATATGTGGAGTTTTTTTGAAGCTGGACATGGTAAAGGAGAACATGATGGAGCTGGAGCATGTGTGAAAAGAGCTCTTGCTAGAGAGCAACTAAAATTTGAGGATACAGCCAAATTTAGAGATGCACGTACAATTGTGGATTGGTGTAATGAAAAGTTATCTACGGGATCAAGTCAGAACTCTACAATTCGATGATTCTTTTGGTTAGTTGAAGAAGAGAATATTCCTACTCGACTTGATTGTGAGACAATAACTGGATCAACAAAATGGCATTCATTTAAGAGTTCAAATGCAAGCACATGGACTATATGGACTAGGGAGCTTGCATGTTTTTGTCAATTTTGTATTACAGGTGATTGGGGAGCATGTGAAAATACAGAATGGGTTGAAGAATGGAAACAAAGATCCTTGACACCTACAGAAACACAAGATCAACTTGAAACAACAATTGAAGATGATAATCAAATGTTTGCATCAGATGACTATGATCGTGTTTCAGACCTTGTACAAGAAGGTACTTTTGTTTTCAATTTTTTTTATTGTCAATTTTTTGTACATCCTGTATATAATTAATTATATATGTATGCATCCACAAATTTATGTGATTTAGGTACATGTCATGTCACTTTATTGAATTACATAATTTTTTTGTAGGACATGTCTATGCTGTTATTGCACCTGAGGGCAATGAAGAGGAAACCGAGTATTGGTTGGCTCGATGTGTTGAGACAAAACAAAAGTTGTTACATCCTAGAGTGGATGATGATAACATGGAGTATCCAACAGGTTCTGTGGTTGTTGTTGGCACTTGGCTACGAAAATATCTAATAAGAAGGAATGGTGTGCCTGCATTTGAAGATTATGAAACACATAAGAAGATCATACACTACTCACATTTGGTTGTGGCAACAAATATAAAACTAGTCAGATATCAAGGCAAACCTTCTAATAAACAGTTATGGACACTTTCGATGGAAGAACATGAGTCAATTATAGATGCATTACAAAAAAATGAGGATGCAGATGGTACAATAGAATAAATTTTTAGGTAAGTAAACAATACTCTTACATCCCCAAGTTAAATTCTTTCATTCTCATTTTAGCTTCTATATTATTCCCCTTATCTTAAATTTTGTATCGACCCATGGAAATATATAGTTAATTTACTTGTACATTTGAATATTACTTTTTGCAGGTGTATCCTAGACAAGTAGTCAAATGTGCATGATTGTCAATAGGAGTTATCACCATACAAGTATGTGAGGTCAATTTTGTAATCTTCAACTAAAAGTGAACGCAAATTAGGTAATTACATATATATATACTCAAATATTTATCATCCATCCTCTAAAGACACCCGCTTGTACATCCCCTTAAGCCATCCTCTTCCATCCCCTTAAGCCATCAGGTTTTATTTTATACTTTGTAAATTGACTAGTGTACATCTCTCCAAGTAAGCTATCCTCTTTTGTATTCTCTTAAGACATCCTCTTCTAGCTCCCCTTTGAATTAATCATCTTATACATCCCCTAAATCCATCTTCTTATGTATCCCCTTAAGACATCCTCTTAGCTCCCCTTAAGCCATCGTCAAGTTGTATCCTCTTTTTTGTTATTTAGTACATATTGCATTAATATTTTGTGTTTTTGGTACATATTCTTTCATTCTCATTTACATTCATTATTTCTTGCAGGTGTATCCTACAAGTAGATTTTTCCATGATTGCCACTACAAGATTTGATCATAATGTAAATTGTAGATCAATTTTGTAGTCATGTCAAACTAATGTTAGTCAAGAGGTTTTCACAGTAATTGATGATCAAGTATATTGTGTGGATAAGATTCAAATGAATTTCCTTAGATAGTTTCTTCTTTAAAAGAGTTCTAGTTTCTCTACAAGAATTGTTCATGCTACTTCTTGAATAATTTCAAATTGTGATAAATTTATTTGTATCTTATATTGTGTGGATAAGAAAATTGAATTTCTTTGTAGTTTCTTCTTTAAAAAAGTTAGTTTCACTACAAGAATTGAATACTACTTGAATAATTAAATCCAAATGTGATAAATTTTTTTGTAGCTTATATTGTGTGGATAAGATTTAAATGAATTTCCTTAGATAGTTTCTTCTTTAAAAGATTTAGTTTCTCTAGAAGAATTGAATGCTACTTCTTGAATAATTTCAAATTGTGATAATTTTTTTTGTAGCTTATATTGTGTGGATACTTGATTTGAATTGAACCTTTTAGTTTCTTCTTGATTTGAATTGTTTGAGATTTGTGATGGAGGCTTGCAAAGAGCCATTCATGGTTGAACTTTGTTGAACATGCTTGGGCAGAGCTTAGAGACTTAATATAGGTATTGGTTGGTTGTTGCACAGAACTAGCTATGTGATTAGTATAGTGTTGGAGTCATTTAAAGTAGGTTGTATTAGACAGAGCCATACATGGTTGAAGTCCACAAAGAATGATGTCTTTTGGAGACAAAGCTTAGAAAAGTTGGTGGCATCTTCAAAGCAAAAGTGTTGATTGTATGTAGGTCGATACAGTTATTGAGAGTCCTTGATAGAGGTATAGATTGCAAATAGACCGGAGCCATGTTGTAAGTTTACAGTAAAGCTTGTGAAGCCGGTTGGTTGATAAAGATTCAAAGCGTTATGACTAGCTAGATAGTTGATTATGGTTGGAAGAGAGGTTGCATGCAAAGTCAATTGGGATTGTTGCAATAAAATTTTGGACTACTATTTAAGTGGTGTTTGGAACCCATGCATGGAGCTCTCATCCTTCATTCTCCACCATTGCAAGAGGAGTTGTAGGTCATGATCCATTTTAGAGAATTGTGCATTTGGATAATTTAAGTCATGTTAAGGCTATGTAAAAGCCATTATATATTATGAATTAGTGTCATTAGAAGCATTGCTCATTTTTTTGAGAATTTTATGCCTAGTTGAGAGTTTCTCCCAAGTTTGAATTCTTGTGTTGTATACTATTTATTTATGTGTGATGCAAGTTTAAATGTTCCACATTTGAGATGTTGTCTTAGTCTTTTAATACACATTTTAGATAGCCATTAGAGGTGGTTGATTGAAGGTAAAGGAAGTTGGAAGTATCTCATTTTTATATCCATATGTGATGTATCGAAGTGAGGCATCTAGCTACGGTCCCGAGTTTATGGATTAATTGTCATTTGTTCTATACAATGTGTAGAGGTCTAGAAATGTGTCAACTTTCATGGACTAGAGAATGCAAAGTGTCCAAAGGTTCTTTTGGTGGAGCTTGTAAGTGTGTTTGGGAATGGTGTGCACAATAGGGCCTACAACAAATGGAAATCTCTCTATGAGGAGTGGGACGTTCGATGCATTAGGGAGTGCCAAAGCTCCCTCAAGATGTTGATGTGGTTTGGTGTTTTGTTTGTTTTTTAGCTTTCTATTAGTTGTGTTGGAATTTTGTGCTTGCTATATGTATTGGGGTATTGATATATAGTTGCATATGGGTAGTTTAGAAACCTTTATGGGATGTTGTGCTTTCTACTGCTATGCCTAGTCTTGGGTTGTTAGCACACTCATTTATATATGTTTTCTAAACTATTTAGTAAGGATGGGTCCCCTAAGTAGAACACCTATATTATAATTCAAAAAAATTAAACCAAACAAATATGAAATCCACACTAGGAACTAGGTATGTTGAAGATGTAAAGTAATTTTGAATTGGGAAAATATTCATAGGAATCTCTTCTTTAATTCCTTTCCTTTATGAGAAACTATATGTGATTCAACTTCCAAAGGCCAAGGAAGTTTTGGCTATTATAATGGTTAAGTAAGAAAGATGATAACAAAGTCTCAGTTGCAAATTAATAAAATTTCAAGGACTATACAAATGATATATATCAAGAAGGTTTTGTAATCAAAGGATGACCACAATCATTTAAAGGAACATGTATCTCAATTGAGGCTAACTAGGTGAGTCTAACATCCTTATCATTTTATCGTGATTTTGTAGGTTTATCCTAGGTAAATTACCTTGTTATAAAGTGCCCTAAATTTATCTATTAGATAATTGTAACACCAAATTTATCCATTAGATAATTGTAACACCAAACTTAATTTAGGTTTGTGAGGCAGTTAATAGATTGTTCACTATGCATAATGATTGATACAATGGGAAAGGTGACAAACCTAAAATAGTCCAAAATTTGGGATGCATATTCACATTTAAGGAAGTCTCTGGACAATCATCATGTATTTCTGAAATGTGAATATGCATCCCAAATTTTGGACTATTTTAAAGAAATATGGTGCATTTAGGAACTTGGTGATTGTTGGGGTAAAGAGGAATATATGATCATACTAGAAGAGGTGGATTAGGCCCATAATTGGCCAAGGTTGCTTTGAATAAGGTTAAAACAAGGAGATACCCATGTTGATATTCACACCCTTTGGTCCACACCTACATTGGGATGGATTAAGCTTGAAATTTTGATGGGTAGCCAAGGGTAATCCTAGTGAAGTAGGAGGAGTATGTTTATTAAGAGATGATAAGGGAAAACCTCTACCTATCTTAGCTTATGATTTTGGTGTCAAGAACAATAATATGGTAGATTCTAGGGCCATGATATCCAGGGCCTCAAGATGACTTGGAAACTAAACAAGATATCCCTTAGTGTGGAAGGAGATTCCAAGATCAACATTGATCATATGAAAAAGCATAGATGAAGCTCAAGTGGTTATTGGAAACTATTCTATTGGAATCTAGAAACTTGGTGAATAAGTTTAAATCTATCTCCTTCAAACATATCAAACGAAAAGGTAATTATATTCTAGACTAGGCAGATAATGGAAGAAATCATTAAATTGCTCCTAGACATCTAGCATTTGTTGGGAAGAATAATTTTGTTATGTATTCAACTCAATCCCTAAGTTGTGCCTCCATGCTATCAAATGTTACTTGTATCTACCTTCTATACAATGATATTGAAGGGGTAGAAGGTTAGGCTAAGGATTTCTATATTGCTACTTAGATAAATTCCACAACTTCAATGTGTGGCATGAGCATATGCACAAAGCCTTGGAGGATATTTCTACGATAATGAAGATAAACCTTCATCTTGATGCTAAATTGGATGATCCTATTGGTTTATGTTTGATGTCATTGTAGTATGTACCTTTTTAAAGATAGATAGTATATTTTATGGAGTTTGAGATAATAGGGAATATCACAAACTTTTATGGAATAGTTGATGTCATGATATGTGGTGTTTCAATTCACATATTTTAATAGAAACTCTTTAGTAAATTGATGGTAGTATGTTCTTGGCAATGACACATTATTTTAGAAAAGAATCACATCCTTAAGGTTGAATCCATTTTTGGCATTTCTAGTGAGACAAATTTGAGAGGGATAACACATATAACATAGATGGATCTACTAAACACTTTGTTACTAAAATCCAAACTTTTGGCATTCTTTTTGTTCACTATTTCAAGAAAAACTATTGAACCATAATGCATTTAATCACTTCTTAAAAATTTAAAAATGTAGTAGAGAGAAATCTTCTAACATACATCTCAATTAAATAATTTATAATCTAGAAGTGAACAATGAAGCATATTTAACATATTTAACAATGAAGCATATTTAACATACTAAACTACATTCAAGCATATATACTCAATAATATATACATGTAGATCTAGATCTAGATAAGTCCATGAAATACTATAAAATATCTAGGTAGGACCCATGAAATGTGTACTTTAAAACATCTACTCATCATCAGCATATAAATAAATACAAATCACAGTTCATGAAATACTGAAATATATTTAGAAGAACATGTCATAGCAAGTTCGACATAGATAGTCAAAGTCTTGGAATGGCATATATAAAAAATAATGTGCACATCATACAGTTTAGTCTATGAAATAAAACTCTATGTCAGGGATGATCATCACTCAAGTTCAAATCTGAAAGAGGCCTCTTTCTTCCTCGTGAAATGGATGGATCTACCTCATGCTGTACACACAAGAGAAAGAACTTGCAATCAGATTTAAAAATTTTAAAAATGACATATGAAATTAAATATTTAAATGTAGGCTTTAAAGTGTGCATTTAAATTACCGTCTCACTTTCCACATTTTATTGTGCAGGTGGTATAACTGTTTCATCTTCATGACCAAAAGTTTCACTTGCTAATTGCTAGAATTTCAAATAAAGCAAGTTTGAAATAAGTTACAATTTAAAATTAGCATATAAAGACCTAGAAATTGCACATATAGAAAATTTTAAAGTAAAGTTTAGGACCTGAAAATGTGTAGATGGCTCATGAATTTGTCCCTGAGTACCAACCTGACCAATAGTCTCACTCCTATCATCCTGCACTTACATATATATGGGTGCATATATACATTTATATAAACTCAAAAAAAGAAACTTAGTACAAATTAGTACAATTTTTTAAAACACACACCGGGGAATACTCAGGCATAGTAGCTGTCGATGGAGGATCAATGGAAGAAACACCTGAGCCAGGTGGTCGATCAGACATGGGAACTGCCACATGACCTGAGCCTTGCTGCAATAGTAGTGTTTCACATACATGTATGTATATAGTTATTTATTTAATTATACACAGTAAATGTTAATTTAAAATATAATATTGATAAGTTTCAAAAGAAAAATGAAACTAGAATTAGATACATATGGTTTTAGGGTTAAGATATATTGGTTTACCCCGTAAGGTGTGCCAACCTCTACAGCTGTCGATGCAAAACTCAATGTATCAAATCGTGATGTGGCCCTAGAGCGACTTGAGATCTGTACAACAAATAGTTTACAATTATATAAATTAATTCATTAAATTATTTATAAAAAATTTGATCTACGTTCAAATTATACACTTGAAATATTTAATAAAATGTGGTCAATGTACCTGTGTAGGATTATCATCCGAATATAGTAGATCCAAGTATGACTCCACTCCGGCTGTAGCTGTATCTGATGTGGATGTAGGAGCAGGACCATAACATGGTTGATTGCAATTTGTACACAAATGTGCCCCTGACAGGCCTGGGGCTCTATGCTGAGATGCATCGACTCCTCCATGATGCTCTCCACCACTGAATTTAGCTGCCATGTGGGCAGCTTGTTCAGTGAGATTGCCTGAGAGTCTACTCAATGCTCCTAATGTCGACAAAACTGACTGCTGCTGAATAGGTGCAGGAATCGTGGGCAAAACAGGAGCAACCATAGGAGCAGGAGGAACAGGTCGATTGGGGTCAACTCGTGCCCCTGGTCTGTGTTGTGGCATGCCACGACCAACACCCTGAAAATCTCTCATATCAAAATAATTGGGTTTTTGATCCAATTGAAACTCCACCCATAATTTTCTCAAAAAATATAGCGGCACCTCACAATTAGCATGTGGTGGGTGATCAAACACCATCCACCACCGATCCCAAAAATGTCTCGAAATCCCCTCATGCGTACACCACTTAATTGAAATTCTTTTTTTTGTTGCAGCTATAGGTTGATTAGTTTTTGGGTGACGAAAAAATGGGGCTAATGTTTGTTTTGTAATGTGGAGGTCATGGATGTCTTTATATGAAAGACCATCTGCATAGAATTGCCTCCTCTCCTCCCGCCAAAGCTGAAATCTATTTAGGTCTGCATCGATAGACCTAACAGAATCAATAATGGTTTGCATCGAAGATGCAAACCGAACCACATGCGGAGGCATCAAGTGAGTTTGATTATTAATCAAATTAATGTTCTCCTCAATTGTATTAATATTTTCATTAATGTTTTGCCGCAATCGGGCCTCATCAAATGGAGGGGGTGGGGGGTTTTGAGGTGGAGGGGATGGAGGGTTTTGAGGTGGAGAGGGTGGGGGGTTTTGAGGTGGATCATGGGGTGGGGGGTTTTGAGGTGGATCACGGGGTGGGGGGGTTCCATAAAGAATGTCATCTATTAAAAATTCATCTAGACTCTGGTCATCCATTAGATCTGTCTCCTGCAAATTTTCAAATATGTAAATTCATATAAAAAACTTACAAATGTATAATTTCACAATTTATATATATATATATATATATATATATATATATATATATATATATATATATATATGTATATGTATATGTATATTGAAAACTTACAAACAAATATCTATAAATTTAAACTTAATCTAGAATAGATCTATAAATGATTTAGTTTAAAATATCCATGAATTCAGAGAGCACGTAATACTTGAAAATTAAACACATGCACAAGTTTATCATATAATATGAACAATCAAATGATGATGCCTCATACCGATGTCTCCTTAAATTAATCCAACATTTCCCTAAAATATTATATTCTCCTTCCTTCTTCATTCCTCTTTAACCATTTTTTAGAGGGTTTTTGAACTATAGAATTGGTATTTATAGATAAAATATGGAATAATTAGAAAAAAGATCTCACAAAAATTACCAAGAGGAAGTTATGCAAAAAATTACAACATAAAGCTATGTCTAAATTTTTAGATCATTAAATTCACATAGTGGACAAGGTTGCAGGTTCTAGGTCCTAGTCATACACCAAGGTGTCACTCTACCTAACAAGGTCTCAAGTCGTATCATCATTTTTCTCAAAATTATAATGGAAGTTACATTTTGACACCTTATATAGTCCAAATTTAAAAGTGCATGCCAAGTGTATTAGATTCCCATTTCTCTATTAATTAGGCTACTTCTAGCTTCTAAGTTAAGCTCAATTGTGATGGTGTGACATGAAGATGTCTACGTGATGCCCTGACATTATAGGTTCCTGACATTATAGGTTCCTATTTCTCTTCCTATATTAACTCCAATTTTACTATAGGCTTCTCATGTGTCTCAAAAGAGCGGTACAGATTATGACTTAATTGAACATTGCATGCTACTTTTATACTACATTTATTACCAATACTACATTTATAACAATAGTGACCTTGTTAAAGACTACATTTATACCAATACTACAACATTGTATTCCAACAATATGAGTTACCTTCTGCTGAAGTGTAAAAACCCTAAAATATCATTTTGAAACCTTATTAAATGTTAATTTCCAAACCCTAATATGAGAATTTGAAACCCTAAAATGTCATTTTAAAACTCTATTACGTGAATTTTCAAACCCTAATCCATCATTTTGATACCCTAAAAGGTGAAAAGTTCAAAGCCCTAAACATCTAAGTTTTAGAACCCTAAAATTTATATTTGAAACCCTAAATTGTGGATGTCAAGTTCCCTAAATTGTAAATTTGAAACTATAAAATGTGGATGTCAAGGGTAGAAGAATGTTTTCCTCAATATTTTTAAATGAACTAAGGGTAGGCGAAGGATTAAGGAATGATCCCAACTTCATATAAGATTGCACACCGTATGTCGATATGCGACTATATTAATCGATCTACTAGAATGGACCCAAAACTAAATGAGAATTAGCATAGGTCTACAAATGTCACCATTGCACTAGTTAATACATGTTGATGTTATCTAAATCATATTTAATTGTGAAACTAAAACAAGAGGAGAGAAAATTAAATGTTAATTTCCAAACCCTAATATGAGAATTTGAAACCCTAAAATGTCATTTTAAAACTCTATTACGTGAATTTTCAAACCCTAATACATCATTTTGATACCCTAAAAGGTGAAAAGTGAAGCCCTAAACATCTACTTTAGAACCCTAAAATTTATATTTGAAACTCTAAATTGTGGATGTCAAGTTCCCTAAATTGTAAATTTGAAACTATAAAATGTGGATGTCAAGGACCTAGAAGAATGTTTTCCTCAATATTTTTAAATGAACTAAGGGTAGGTGAAGGATCAAGGAATGATCCCAACTTCATATAAGATTGCACACCGTATGTTGATATGCAACTATATATTAATCCATCTACTAGAATCCAGACCCAAAACTAAATGAGAATTAGCATAGGTCTACAAATGTCACCATTGGGTGCTAGTTAATACATTGATGTTATCTAAATCATATTTAATTGTGAAACTAAAACAAGAGGAGAGAAAATTATTTATTGAAGTAAAATATAGATGCAAATTTGTTATTCCAAGTTTAAAATCTTATGGCCATAGTGCATCAAACATGTTGGATAAACACTATGGACTCAAGGGAAGCAGGTAAAACAAGTATATAACTAGAACAACACAGGCTATAGAAAACACATCCTCATTGGTCCATCATTTAAATGTATCATGAAGGTATCAAGGATGGAAGGATCACATGTCACAAAAGATTATCCAAGCTTCTAGATAGGTTGAATCAAAAAGGTATATATCACTATTTACATGCTCAAACCCTAATCAAGATATGATAGGAAAAGATAAACAAGGACATGTTCAAATGCAAACCGTAGGTTTATCTATTTAAGAAAAAGATAAAAACTTGAGAAATTAGATCTAAGAACTGTAATTAAAAAAAGGCCAAACCAGTACTATAAAATCCTAGGTGATGGAATGTCAAGTTCACTAATAAATATAAAGGAAATCCATTTGACTATTACTGGATACAATTTCAATACATCTAACAGTTGTGTTACACAAAATGAACCACTAGTCAATGATCATAGTGCCTTACACTTGAAGATGATTGGGGTCCATTAGAATTTATATCTTATAGTTTTGGTGAGTATCATGTGGATCTTAAAAGGCTTATGGTATTCCATTATTAAATACATATGACCAAATATCGTTCTATTTTAATATGGACCCTTAAATAATGTGATATTTCATAGAATGGAAAGAGTCTAGGAGTTTAATATGGTTCATATACATTACACTCAAGTGAAAACTATGGTCAGGTTCACAAATAAATGTAAAGGAATATCATTTAACTATTATTAGATACTTGTAATTTCAATATATCTAACAATTAAGTGACACAAAATTAACCCCTAATGATCATAATGTTTTACAAGAAGATGATTTGGGTCCATTAGACTTTATGTCTTATATTTTTGGTGATAGCAACCTTACTGGCATATCAGACAAGAACTTCTAATAGCCAACAATGAAAGATATCAAAGATAGGGTATAGTCTTATAGCCAACAATGACAAATAAAAAATAGGGTATATAGTTTTATATGATTCCTCAATATTCATCTTGATACATTTAGTGTACCCTAAGTTAATCATCAACACTGAAGCATCTACATGCCTCCTCTTGATACATTTTCATCTTCAAACTTATCCCTTTTATCATTATATTACATATACTAATTTGGTTTTTTAGGGTTTAGGTTTTTAGGGTTTGTAGGACAACATGGTTTTAGGGTTTATAGTTTGGTTTTTTAGGGTCTATAGTTTACGTTTTTAGAGTTTGCAGTACAACATGGTTTCAGGGTTTATAATTTGGTTTTTTAGGGTTTATAGTTTAGGTTTTTAGGGTTTGTAGTACAACATGGTTTTAGGGTTTATAGTTTCAGTTTTTTAGGGTTTATAGTTTAAGTTTTTTAGGGTTTGCAGTAACATGGTTTTAGGGTTTGCAGTAACTTGGTTTTAGGGTTTGCAGTAACATACAATCACAAAATTCTAATAACAAGTAAAACCCTTAAATAACAAATAAAACCCTAATTTTCATTTTAACCCTACAATTAGAAAAAAACATTTAAAACACGCTAAAGATAGGTAGAGAACCAACCTGGAAGAGCTCGAGGGTGACGAGGTGCCGGGAGGAGGTGAGAGGGCAAAAAAAACTATGTTGTTTCCCTTGTCTGGTGCTTGACAACGCGTACCCATTTCTTGGTGTCCGCTGTCACTGTCGTCCTCTGTGGGTGAAAATGAGCCCGTAGAGCTCTTTTTTTTAAAATATATAATTTTTCAAAAACGGGTACCCGTTTAGTAACGGGTACCCGTTACTAAACGGGTACCCGTTAAGGCTCGGGTGCCCGTTGCTAAACGGGTACCCGTTACTAAACGGGTACCCGTTTAGGCTCGGGCGCCCGTTCCTAAATGGGTACCCATTTCTTTGAAAACGGGTACCCGTTACCGGCGGCATTTTTTTTGCCCGCGCGACTTCCCCTATATGTGGACCCAGTTTCTTGCGGGTACCCTCATAACCCATGTCTTCATAACCTAATTAACATTTCCTCTAATAAATTAAATAAATATAACATTTATTTAATTTAAACACATCCTCCATATCATTAAATAAATAAAATTTATTTATTTATTTATTCCCCTCTCTTCTATGATTAAATAAATAATTATTATTTATTTAATCAATCGTGCCACTTAATTAATTAAAATTTTATTTTAATTAATTAAAGTCACTTACCATTTCCATCTTCCAAATCCTCTCTAGTTAACTTGATTCACTTTCTAATTATCTCTCGAGTTAATGTGGCCCACCTTCCATTTTCTTCTCCACTCATCACTTCACTCATCTCTTTCACATTCCAATTATCTCTCTAGATGACTAGATCCCCTTCCATTTCTCTCTCCCAAGTTGCATGGCAACTTTCCAATTTCATTGTCACTTGCAAATTGGAATGTTTATCCTTCCATTCTCTCATCTTGTCTATAAATAAGCCCATTTTCATGCCATTTCTCATGGATGAATCTAAAAGCACCATTACTCTGCCGAATTTCCTCCTCATCCATCAATCTACCTATTTTCCTCTATCAACCTCAATCCCATCAAATTGTCGTTATAGTTGCAGAACGTGAAGCAATCAACAATGAAAACCAAGGAATCCAACACCTAGGTGAAATCATTTTGATTTGCATTTCATTTATTTGCTTAGGGTTTGATTTCTTGAGGTTTTGGGTTTATCAGATCTCTCTTGTTTGATCTTGACACTTGTGACCCATTACAAAATTGGATACAGGGTATGTAGGCAGTCTAGTGTATGAAGGACATACCCAGATTCAGGCACAAGACGATTCCCCTCCTCCATCTTTCATCTTTCCTCTGCTCATCTTTCTTATCATTCATATCATTTTCTTCTATCTTTCATCTCTTGTATCATCATCAAAAAAACAAGAACTACATAACATCTCTATCGTTAAGTGCCTTGATCCTGTGGACACAGGTATGTAGGCAATCTAGTGTATGAAGGACATACCCAGATTCAAGCACAGACGATATTCCTCTTTCTTCTCTCATCATTTTCTTCTATCATCAATCTTTCAAAACAATTTTTCCAATCAATCTTCATCAATCACTTCTTCTTCAATATGATCATCCAAGTAATAAACTCAAATGCAAGTCATCATTTATCCATACCAATCAAGTTAATCAAGCATGCACAAATGATACATAAACAAACAAGGTATTTCCCCTATCAAGTTGTAAACCGATGATTGATTGGATTGATTGAGGATGATAAAAGTGTTGTCATTGCAGGGAACAATATATCCCTAGATCAACACAAGGATGATTGATTGATTGATGATTGACGATTGATTGGGTTTACAACAAGAATACGATCCAGACCATTAATTGCGAACAGATAATTTGACAAGCTTGATTGACTTGATTGGTATGGTTTTAAGGATTGATCTAATCAAATCATCAATCCAATCATTAGTCCAATCATCAAATTAAATCATCAAATCAAGCCAATCTCTCAAACAATCAAATCACATCAACATCATATATCAATCAAGCCAATCTCTCAAACAATCAAATCACATCAACATCATATATCAATCAATCAATTAAGCCAATCTCTCAAATGATCAAAATCACATCAATCCATCTACCTTCATCACCATCACCATCAATAAAACACAATTAGAACTACATCTCATCTCTATCGTTAAGTGCCTTGATCCCATGGATACAGGGTATGTAGGCAGTCTGGAGTACGAAGGAAGTGCCCAGATTCAGGCATAGGCAATATTCCTCTTTCTTCCATCTCATCATCTTCTTCTATCATCAATCTTTCAAAACAATTTTTCCAATCAATCACTTCTTCCATTCATCATTCAATTGTCCAAGCAATAAACTCAAATGCAAATCAATCATTAATCCATACCAATCAAGCCAATCTCTCAATCAATCAAAATCAATAACAATCAATCAGTAACTCAATCAAATCAATCCATCAAATTTCATCATCATCATCAATAAAATAAAAAAACAAAAACCACATCGCATCTCTATCGTTAAGTGCCTTGATCCTGTGGATACAGGGTATGTAGGCAGTTTGGAGTACGAAGGAAGTGCCCAGATTCAGGCACGGATGATATTCCTCTTTCTTCTCTCATCATCTTCTTCTATCTTCACCAATTCATTAATCTTCATCAATCAATTCTCCAATCAATTATTCAATCACTTCTTCCAATCAGCCATCCAATAAACTCAAATGCAAGTCATCATTTATCCATATCAGTCATGTTAATCAAGCTTGCCAAATTATTCAATCGCAATCAATGATCTTGATCCTAATCTTGTCGTAAACCCAATCAATCGTCAGTCAATCAATCAATCATCAATCCATCCTTGTGTTGATCTAGGGATATATCATTCCCCGCCATGACAACACTATCCTTATCTATTATCATCATCAATCAATCAACAATCAATCATCAGTTTACAGCTTGACAGGGGCAATGCCTTGTTTGTTTTTGAATCATTTGTGTATGCTTGCTTGTGTGTGGTATCTTTTTATCTTGCATTTGTATCGCATCAGTATCTCTACAGCTAATATTCATATCTTGTATCTTGACAAGATTGTATTAGTCTGTCGCGCATTGGATACTTGACACCTTGGTCTTTATACCCTGGTGCATAATATCTAGTGCTATATCAAACATCAGGATTGTAAATCTCCAATTTTATATGCAACCATCTGAAGCTACCTTTCACCAACAATTCTTCACTTGCTTGATCAATGGTTTCATCATCGTTCTTTTGATCATCATTCTCTTTATCCTCACCATCATCCTTTTCATCTTGTTGAACAAGTGTGTTAGACATGCATAACCCTAATCCTTTTTCTTCTAAACCAAACCCTAATTCTTCTATACCATCCCAACTTGACCCCACCCAAACCCTAATTTTTCGTGTCGACCTAGTTTATCACCTTCTGTCATCTTATTGCGAGTCAACCCATCCTTTTCGGGTAGTCTGGCTTTCCTCTCGCAGGGGCATCATCCACCAGTTTCACTGGGGCATAGACTATTTATCTAACATATCATATCTTCTTTGAAACAACGCCCTAACGGACATTGTCTCAAAGAGGGGCAAAATGTAGACACTCAAAAATGTCCTCTAACACACTTGTAATCGAAAAACCTAATTTCCTTCTATGTCTCCATAATTAATTAAATAAGGATTATTTAATTAATTAAATCTCTTCATTCCTCTATTTTCCATACATAATTAAATAATTTTAAATTATTTAATTATGCTCTCTTTCTTCTAAATAATAAATAAAACCAATGTTTTATTTATCTTCCTATCTTATATATAAATTAAATAAATTTAATTTGTTTAATTTATATCCTTTATTTCCTCCAACATTTTTTCCATTTGTTTAAATAATAAATTAAACAAACATTATTTATTTAATTTATTATCTATTTCACTTACCTTCCATTCTTTTCTAAACGTGCACATGAGTTCAAAATAGCAACAAAGCAAATAGCAACAAATCAAAAAAAGCAACAAATCAAAAATCAAATATGGAAGATTTTACAAAATAGAAAAATCTAAGTTAACTCCACAAACTATGGAAACTTCCAATTTAACTAAAGACAAGTGGAGACATGTGTCGCGTGCATGTTTGTTCTCTCCTCACAACTCCTCTTGACAGTTGATCTTCCCATTGCATCTACACCGTCAATTAATCACCCTCTCAAATCTATAAATGCACTCTTGTGCTCTCATTTGATCTTGTTTTTTCTCTTCTCTCTCTCTTCGAATCTTCTTCTTCTATCTTATGAGCATTCATCTCCATCCTATCCTCTGCATTTTGTCACTTTTTCATGTCACTTTTCATCACAATCATGGCAGCTCCATCGAATCAGATGGTTGCATGGCGAAGCAATCTGTATATGCACTAAGGAATTAAAGCATCTAAATGATTTTGTTTTGATTGCATGTTATTGTTAGTCATTTAGATCAAATTCTTTGAAGGTATCCAGGTTTTTTATCTTGATTTGCTAAGCGTAGATTTTCCCTGGTATACATTGCCAAGTTAGGTCGAAACCCCAAGCTCCTTTTCTTTGGTAATTCCAAAGCTATCTCAAAACCCCAAAGCCCACCTTTTGGCTCTATGGTTGTCATTGACAAAGTCATTCAATTCTTCCATGTTTGATTTTTTTTCATTGCATTTGCAGTTGATTTGACATAACTCATTGAAATTGTGAAGTGGCAATTCAAATCGTAGTTAAGGTACACTGATTTTTGTTTTTAAGATTAAACCTAGTTTATGCCCTAGTTTTTGGCCCATGTTGCAAAATTAAATCTTAAGCTTGGTGAGAAATCTGATTGTCCTTCCATTTAGAAAATGGTTTCAATTTGTAATTTTTTATTAAACCCCAAATTATTTGCAACTTATAGTTTTTGCAAATTACATCTAGAGTTCAAACTTTAGTTGCACTCTGGAGCCCTAAAGTATTTTGCAATTTGAACGTTGTTACAAATTGCAATTAAAGTCCAAACTCTGCTTGCAATTTGGAAGCCCAAAAGTTTTTGTAGCTTGTGGGTTTTTACACACTACAAATCATATCCTAGGTCTGATCGACAGTCGCAGTCCCTTTATAGTTTGCAAGATTTTACAAACTACAATTGGAGTCTGAACTCTAGCTACAGTTCAAAAGACATGTTCACTTTCCAAATTACAAGCTTTTATAGACTGCAAACCAAGGTCAAAGTCTGATTTGCAAGTTACAAGTCAAACCCAGAGTCTGGTTTGCATCTTCAACTTGTTAGAAAAACACTCTTTTTGAAGGTTTTAATGCATGGAAGTTGAAAATTTGGACATTTTAGACTTATGAATAAGTATCTTACAAATATATTTTGAGGGATTAAAATTAATTGATATTATTATTTTAAATGAATTTGATGCTTTATTGTTTTTAAATGCATGATACAAGCATAAAAAGGAATGCAAGTTGCAAAAATAGAATCAAATGCAAATGATGCTAAAAGGGGGATCTTTGGAGACTTGGGAAATATGTGCAAGTCCTATGACGTGAATCTACACGTCAAATTTTAGATGACATGTAATAAAGGAATAGAATGTGAAAGGACAAGTCAAAGGGACCCTACACATTCCAAGTTAATTTGTCATTTTGTAATTTTGGAGGGAATGATTGTCTATCTTCCCATCCAAATGTGCCTATATATATTTGTGTGCTCCTCATTTGTAAGCATTGGAAAACCTATTGGGGTTTGGAAACCTTAAGTTTGAATGGAATTTATTGTTTTGCTTCATTTTTTCTCATTTTTCTTTTGTTCAATGAGGTTTTTAAAACTCTAAATATACTTTCTTTTCGCTTCATCTTATGTGCTTAATTCAATGAATATTGATGAAACACCGACCGCGTGTTTATACCATTGATGCTATATTGATGGTAGGGTGTTCTATGTGGTCGATTGAACATGTTTACGCACACTCTGATTCACCATCACTCACACACAAGATTTTCCTTTAAAGATTGCACCATCTCGCATTGGGATTGCACAATGGGTTCAATAGAGATTGGTTTTCGTCAGGTTTGTCCATTCATCAAATGGTGCGTAGGGAGGACTGAATGCAGGTTTGGGTTTTATTTTTGTTTTTCTTTTACCCTTTCCTTTCCCCCTTCCTTTGCATTTTTTATAGCAGATGGTAAATTAGTTTTAATTTTAGTTTTTAATAATGAATTTCATTTTTATAAGGTAGAAATTTGAGCTAATTTTCTAACTTCCATATGGTTAAATTTTGCAAATCTTAATCGTGTTCCTTGTTGCCTTGAAAAATAGAATTTTATTATGTTATAATGAACAAATTCTAATGCACAAATCATTTAAATTCCATGTTTAAAATTCTAATTTTTAATAGGCATATTGTTGTTGTAAAGTTTTTAAACATTTGCAAAGGAATTTAATGATTAAAATTAATTGTGGGAAGTTAAACAAATCAAATCACAATTCAGTTTGAAGTGAAATGGAAATTTGTGTGGCTAATAGTGATAAATCTCACTAAATGAACCTCTATTTTAAATGAATGATTCTTAATTACTCCATGTAGCCCCTTCAACAAACCAACCAAAGCGCTCTCTATTTGAGGATTCTGGAAAACCTCTCAATCAAATTCATGAAAGACTCTTGAGGCTAGCCACTTCCAAGTAGGGGAAGCTTTGTTGTTTCACCCTGCATGCTTCATGGTGCGTAGGTAAGTTGGTGTGTCAAAAACCACATCAACAGGTTGAAACTGGCCCAATTGCACCTCTAAGGGATTTGAGCCAAGGTGGATTGCATAATCAAGGAACATACCATCATCCTCGTCAATTGAGCTCAACCAATTAAGTTGCAACCCTTTAATTCACGTGCCAAATTTGACATTTCGTGGACATTAATATAATTATACAAGTATGTGAAAACAAAACCAATATTACAAATATAATGTGATAATGGATAATTCCACCTAATGAAGTTGAAGGGACCTAATGACATAGTTTTAAATAATGACAAGATATGTGAGGTATTAAAAGATATAATTTGTTTTCATATACTTTCTCTTTGATACTCATTCTTGTTCCCTTTTGTGTTTGTTAAAATCAAACTTTGCACTCTCTATTCTTTATTTTTCATTATACTTTTTCAATCTCATAAATGGATTTTAACTTTTGGTGAACATTAATATTATTATACAAATAAATGAAACAAACCAACATTACAATTAATGTGATGATGCATAAACTGATTACTTTTATATCATGTCTTCAACTACTTTTATATTGTTAAATGACGACATTAAAATTTGTTGGGATTAGACATTTCCCAAAACTTAGGGCCTACATGTGAATGCATCTTTAAGAAAACTTTGACCGACAAGATAGTCCTCTAACAACAATGTTATTCAAATACTCCAACCGCTAAAAAGTTACAATCACTTTCACACATAGGTATCCAATCCAAGTTACAAGCATTTAGTCTAGACTTTTACTCCATAGTGATTTATGGTTTGTTGATAAAAGCTACACATTGCCTAACATCACTATGTTTAGACAAGTGTCCCCGTCCCCGTAGGGAAAATAAAGAGTCTATTCTTACTTCTTTTTATAGACAAACTTCATGGACCCAAAATTGTCCAAACTATATAGTTCGTTAATTCAAATAATAACAATATTCTTGGAGATTTTGGTGTAGGTAAGGATTAGCATATTTTTTTAATTGAATATAGAATTTAATTAAATATAATTTGTATTTTTTAAATTATGAAAAGGAAAAATCTATATGTCAAACTTAGAAATAGGTTTTTAATCTATTACTTTGTCAAGACTCATAAGTAAATAATATTTTATTTATATTATATTTTATATATTGTTTAAGAGTTATGTCATCCATTTTTTTAAAGTACTGTAGATGAATGATTTTGAATTTAGAAGTTGATTGTCAATTATTTTGGGTTATTTTTGCGAGTGCGGGAATAATTTGTGTAACTATGGATCTGATCTAGACTTGTAAATTTGAACTTTGGTGTGCAAATTTGATCTCTACTAAACTGTGATATGTACTTTTTAGTTCATGTTGATGCTCATATTATGTTTTAGCTAACTAGTGTTGTTTGGCAACACATTTGGGGAGTTTATTAGGCAATATTTGATTTTCTTTTGGTCAAACCTCTAGAATATTGATTTAATGACTTTTGGAAAAAATCAAATACAATATATAGTCACGCAAAGACTAACTTAGATGATGTAAGCAAATAATGTAGCAATGATGCTCTGATTACGTCAATGAATGTTCTAAATGTGTGTTATATATCTAGGTGCTAGTATGCTTGTGAAAATGAACTAGGATTAGTCCTCAAATATAATTCCAAAGTGGCATGCGAAATGCTTCATGCTCTGAGTCAATACACAATGACTAGTTCGAAGGGTTGTGTCGGCCCCAAATTTGAATTTGAAATTTAAAAGTTTTGGATTCCTTTCCGAAAATTATGGAATTGACTTTGATCCTATAAATTGTAGAGTTAACCTAGGTTACTCCCACAAATTGAAGATCTAAACCTAGGTAGGAAATGAATAAATTGAGGATTAGGATTGGTCCCTGGGTATGAATGCAAATGAAATCGAGTAAAGTTTGGGTTATATACTAGCTTTCAACAAAAAACGTACCACTTGTACACTTGTCATTGCATAAAAGCCAACTAAATCAAATTGATCTCAAAACAAAAGGAAAAAATGCAAGATATGCAATTTTCACCATTACACATCTCTGTAAACTATAATCCTCATGTTAGAACCATAACTCTTAGTTTTCAGTAGAATATATATTTTTATGTAAAATACCCTAAATATAATACATGGTTTAGTCTAAACACCAACATTATATGTTGAAAGAAGATTCAAAATGACCCTAATAGAAATGCAATCGAGCTTTGAACATCAATATTTTTTTAATGTAAACAATTGGATTACATAGATATCGACATCTCTATCCATTTTTTAACAAACATATTACAACATGATGAGTAAGCATGCATCCAAATTGGAAACCATCCTTCAGCTAAGTAGCCACAAGCACGGGGATCTCATCCGTCAAAGTCACAAAGGGGTCGAACCTAGCCAAATTGCACCTCTAGAAGTTTGAACCTTGGTACATTAATATTGATACATTATTCTTCTATAAGAAGTGTGTGTGTGTGTGTCCTTATTTAACATTTATCTATGTGATTTTTTAATTGAAACAAAGTTTGAATTATTTGATACATAGGAACATAATGTAATGACAAGATGTTGAGTTTGAATACCTAAAATATTGAATATGAGTGTTTTTAGAAGAAACTTGTGTCATTTTTTTTTGTATCAATTCATTTTGAATCACACTTTACGATTCATCATCAAGACGAGAAACACTTGTATTCAGTATATGGATTGTGGAAATATCACGTCTTTAACCTAAAAAGCAATTTTCAAATCACTTTAAAAAAAATAAGGACTAAGTCCTCAAGTATAACCTCACTAAGGGAGAGGACCTAGTAGATGAGTGCACTCCAATAGCCGCTATGGAGTTGCACAACAATGACTCTTTTTTTGACTTTTACCCATTACTCGTAAAGTTAAGCACTAGTAGCTATCAAGTTAGAACTTTAAAAATGGACCAAAAATATACATTTTCACAAATTCATTAAAGAAATGATCAAACATATGGTGACACATAAGGTGATTAGTAATACATATCTTGATACACATGTCCCAGTGTAACTTTTTCCTTGGAATGTTTTCAAACAACTCATCAAAGACGTAGTTTATGCAGCGAAATCATTGAGACCCACAACCCAAACAATATCTTTAAGATCTTAACTCACCTATAAAAACATGCTGAAATTTTTAGAAAAAAATCAATTTACAATTTAAAATCTCAAAAAACACGAAGTTAGGGTGTACAGCGACTAGATCCCTTGGTTAAGGGCTTGATCACTTTTAACCCCATGAAATAGACACTAGGTTGGCCTTTAGTTTTCATTAAAAAATATTTAGGCGAATTTATCATCCGTATTAACAGACTGAAACTCACGGTCCTTCGGTGTGACCTGTATTTTGAACCAAAATAGAATAATCAGTTACATTTGACGCCGTTGGAATATATGAATTGAAAAAATATTAAACATTCTAATTTCGAAATGGATTCTGACCGTTGCGATGAAAAATGGTGTTCGCTGGAACTTGGATGTATGGATGATATGATATGTCATACATCATCCTTAATATGGTCATCATAACATATTCCCTACCACAAACAGTCTTGCCATATAATATCGCGTCTTTATGGGGCTAACTAAAATTTGAATGTACCCAACACGGTCACATGCCAGGAGCTTTAATTCTAAGGATGATATATCGGGCGCTCAAATTCACGAGCCGGCGGTCACGTAAGTATTAACACCCATATTAGTTGTGAGGTGTTTAAAAAAAATTAATTATTTCAATATTATGTGAAGAAGAATTTTTTGGATAAAAGATCCTGTTATAATTTTTTGTACATCAATGTTTTGTACCACTCAAGTGCGCACCATTTTTAAGATCCACAAAATTTAACATGCTTTCTATCAAAAGTTGTTTCTAATTATTATGGATTGTGTAAGTTTTATGTTTTAATTTTGAATGGTTTAAATAGAGGGATGACAAATTAATTAAAGGTATTAAGATAATTGAAATAGTTGAAATGAAAAAAGTTGATTTTGATCGAGGGTTCTGGCTCCCTCCATGATCAAGTTGCAGTGCCCCCGTCCTGAATCTTGATCCTCTTTGATCTCTTAGTTCTACATTTGTCCTCATTTTTCCCAGTAGTTTTACTTTCTAAATTCTTTTTGTCTTTAGTAATTCGGGTTTTATTGCTTTTAACATTATATTATTTAGAGTTAGTCGTTTGGGTTTGAATTATTGTTTTTGGATTTCCCGCCTGCCTTAGCACATGTGAAAGGCTCTCTCAGAGCACGATGCCGGCCGAGGCATTAACTCTTCGGCCGGAGGAAGGGATTGAGAAAGCTTTAGATGGCGGTGTTGTTGCAAAGGGTGATGGTAGTTATGGCGGTTCAAAGACCTTCAAGGAGGCTCTCGACGTCAATAATGCCGCCCCACCGCCCGAAGATGCGTGCTTTAAGGCGCGCGAGGAGGGAGATGATGGCTCGTGTGGTGGCAGGTGTGGAAGGAGTGAAGGAAGAGATGGCGTTGAGCAAGGTAAGGGTTCTAGTGTGCATTGCAAATTGGTCCTTCATCCGAATGATGGTATGCAGTTGGCTGTAAATGCTAAAGAAAACAGACTTAAGAATGTAGCTTTATTCTTTGTTTGCTTGGATTTGGATAAATTGCCTACGCAGAAATTTTTTGACCACTAGTTATTTATAGTTTGGGGTAAAAAAATGGGGGCATCTGTTTCGTTTTGTAGAATGGTGTCCAAAGGAATATTTGTTATTATTTTGAAGAATCATTCTATGCAGAGGAAAATACTTGAAAAGGAAATGTGGAATGTAGGGAGTGCATTGTTTAAGGTCTTTCCGTGGTCCCCGGAGGCCTCCATGCAAGATATTAAATTTTGCTTAGTCCCGCGATGGCTGTTAATTAAATCTGTTCCCATTCAATTGTGGGCTTTCATTCCCAAACTGTTGGAACCGTTGGGGAAAGTTTTAAAAACAGAGGATGCTAAGATGACTCTTCCCCATATGGATGCTAGGGTTCTTGTCTCTCTTAAGCCAGGAGTTAATATCCCAGATTGTATTCAAGTAAATCTTGAGAATAAATCTATTGAATGTGTTGTAGTTGCCCTGGGGGGTCTCAACTCTTGCTTTTTGTGTAAATCTAATGGTCATTTAAGGAAGGATTGTCCTATCCTTAATAAAAGAAACAAAGGGATTAGGTTTGAACTTGATAAACCTGAGATGCATAATTTTGGGTTGGGGGGAGGTGGGCTACACTTTGTCCCAGCCACTGTGGCAAAAGAGCCTACTTAGGTGGTGGCCGAGGCAGGGCTTAACCCTCTATCTTCACATAATGTCTCCGGCCAGCTTGATAAGGCTTTAAAAGAGGTGAGAAATAGCCTGGAAAAATTGACCATTGATGAGTTAGTTCCTAAGCAAGTGGTTGTTGGTCCTTCAGATGTGGGAGATATCTCTCATTTCCCTTCCCCTTTTGTGGGGCTGCATATCATTATTTTTGGTGAGGCCAATGTGGAAGTTGTAAATGCCTCTCCTGTGGTCCTCCCCATTCCCTTTGAGGCCCCATTGGTTTTGTGCCCCTCTCCTCCTACCTTATCCCTCAGTGTTGAGCAGAAGGCTCTTTGGGAGTCGGCTCTAGAGGGGGGGATGACCCAATATCCAAAAGTCTGTCAGAAGTTAATGTTGGTTCTTCTTCTGGCTTTGTTGAAAAAAGATTTTCTTTCAAAGAAGGGGGAACTCATATGGGTATTCCGGAAAAGAAGAATGCTCAACAGTTGGTAATGATGAAATATAGAGAAGAACTTCTAAATAAAAAGATGCAAGATCTAGTGTAAGAAATTAGGCTTCCCACCCAGTCAGAGCCCCCCCTAAAGAGTGTGAAGGGGAAGAGATTGAATGTGGCCCTAGAGGGGATGGGGAAAGGAAAAAGAGGAAGTATGTGAAGAGGAAAGGGATAGACTGCAAGAGGGTGAAGGGAGGTAGTCTACCCAAATGTTTTGATAAGATGGGAGTTTCCAAGGAGTAGACCCATTGACTGATGGTATTGTACCTAATCATACTATTTTCATGAAAATCATAAGCTGGAATGTAAGGGGGCTGGAATCCCCAGACATAAAGTACATTGTTAGGCAGTTAGTTAACAAGAACAGGGGTCTAGACTTCCTCTTGTTGCAAGAATTAAAAGCTACCAATTTTCATTTGGATATTGTACTTAGATTTATATGGAAGGACTCCTTAAAAAAATGTACTAAACATGATAAGGGTAAAAGGGGAACTGCTCTCCTCATCAATCCTTGTTGGGAACAGTTTTTATATCATTCAAGTTGCTCTCCCTGCAATAGGGCTGCTTGGGCTTGCTTTGATAAGAATGGTGAAAAATTTGGCATCTGCTCATTATATGCCTCTAATGATCATAAAGAGAGAGGATGTATGTGGGAATGGCTGTCTACAAATCGCCCTAAGATTCCATGGATTGTGGTAGGGGACTTCAATATGGTGGAAAATAGGGAGGACAAGGTGGGTGGCATCAATGTAGGGTGGAAAGGAAATGAGAAGTTTTTCTGGACCAGTTTTAAAAAGTCACTCAAATTGATAGATCCTCTGGAAGGTGACAAGAGTAATAGATGTGGAATCTGGTACACTTGGTGTAATGCCCAAGTAGGAAATAGAAGAATTTACTGCAGACTTGACATAATATATGTTAACAAAGACTTCTTTCAGGTTAATAGGCACTCTGGAGATAATGGGGTGATAGTCCTGCCTAGCTCCCTTTCAGATCATCATCCGATCTCTGCAGACATCTCTTTTTTTGGGCTTAATTATGGGTCTAAGCCCAATGTTGGGAACCATTTTAAGCTTAATATTAGGCTGCTTGACAATGAAGACTGTAAGAAAGGTATTATCTCAGTTAGAGCCATTATGAAAGCAATTCATGCTTAGGACAATCCCATTAGTTATTGGGCCAAACTCCTTAAAGCCTGTTAGGAGATTTTTCAAGTTTGTGGGAAGAAATCTGCTTTGGAGAGAAGGAAAGAGGAGAGGGACCTCCAGAGATCCCTTTTGATTTTTGAGGTGTTGATTCAGGAGGCCCCTTTTGATAGGGTGCTTTGCTCAGGCTTGAGTGAGGCCAAACATAACCTTAGGAAATTTGAAACTTTTAGAGCCCAATCTGCAAAATTTAGGGCTAAGCTGAACTGGATTCGAGGAGGGGATAAAGGCTCTAAGTACTTTTTTAACCTTTTGAAAAATAAGTTTAGGCAAGAGCACATTGAGTCAATTGTGGAAGAAGGAACTTGCTATTCTAGTCTGGATGATATTATGAATCTTTTTAAGAATTTCTATGAGAAACTATTTAGAGCTGAAGATGATAATACTGCTTGTAGAGAGGCTCATAACTTATGCTCCTGCATATGTCCTAGGAAAATAGATCTGGTGATGGTAGAGAAGTTAAAACAAGGATTATCCAAAGATGAGATTAAAAGTGTCATTTTATCAATGAAGGATGGCAAGTCACCTGGATATGATGGGCTTCCAGTAGAATTTTACAAAGCCAACCTAGACTGGGTTGTTAGTGATCTGTTTGAGGTCTATCAGGAGGCCATATGCAAAGGGTTGTTGGGAAAGGACATCAATAGAGGAATAATTAAGCTATTACCCAAAGGGGGTGACAAGTCCAACCTGAGAAACTGGAGGCCTATAACCTTGCTTAATGTGTCATACAAAATCTTGGCTAAAGTTTTGGCAAGAAGGTTGGTAGATATCTTACCTGAAATTATTAATCCTACTCAAGCTGGGTTTATAAAAGGCAAATACATTTTAGAGAATCTTATTACAAGCTGGGAAGCCACTCATTGGGCTAGGGAATCAGGGTAGAATGCAGGGATCCTTCTCCTAGACTTTGAGAAAGCCTATGATAGGGTTGAGTGGTCTTTTATAATATGTATCCTTAAAGCTATGGGATTCCCACAGGTATTTTAGTCAATGGTAAAAGTGCTTTTCCAAGATGCCTCTGCTCAGGTTGAAGTAAATGGTGCCTTATCTTCTCTACTTTCGATGAGCAGGTCAATCAAACAAGGGTGTCCCTTGGCTCCAACCCTTTTTGTTATTACTTCTGAAGCCCTGTTTTATCTGTTGAGAACTGATGCCATTCCAGGGAAAGTGGAGGGGATTAGGCTCCCAGATGGTAACTCATTGCTTAATATGTAGTTTGATGATGATACTGCATTGTATCCAATTTTAGATAGAGATAATATAGATAACCTCAAGCTCAGACTGAATGTCTTTTGTTCTGCTTCTGGAGCTAAGATTTCATTGAATAAGTCATGTTTGATAGGCTGGAACAATGCCCCTCCTTGGTTAGGCATGGATGACTGGCAGTGGGGAGGTCCTAAAAAGATTGTTAGATTTCTTGGTATCCCCTTTGCTCTTGACCCATCCCTCAAGCAGATGTGGAGTTGGCTTTTTTCAAAGATTTAAGTTAAGCTTAAAGTTGGAACAGAGAGGCTTTGACTCTAGCTAGTAGATTTCAAGTCTGTCAAAAAATCCTCTCAGCTTATTCAGTTTACTATGCATCAATGTGGCTCTTTTCCAATTTGCAGATTGAAAAAACTCAAAAAGAATTTAGGTCTTTTCTTTGGTCAGATGGTAAAGGGATTGGCAAGAAACACCAAGTAAAATGGAATTGGTGCTGCTCTAGCAGGGAGAACGGAGGATTAGGCCTGAAAGATTTGAAGTTGCATGGGAATGCCTTAGTGGCAAAATGGATTATTAACTCCTTTGAAGGATCTGAACCGTGGAAAGTTCTTGTAAGAAACAACATCAAGCTGTCCTGTCCTAAAGCTACTCCGAGTTGGAAAAACTTGCATCCGCTAGACATTTTGTTTGGTAAATTCAAAGTGAAGTTGTTTGGCATAGTGGTATTTGAATCCATTTGGAGAGCTTGGGAAGGTTGCAGACACTTAGTGATTACCTTTGAGTGTGATGAAGGCATTGTGCAAAGGGGTATACATAGTTCTATATGGTGGTCTCTAGAGTACAAGGAGAGACCTTTGGCTATTATTCAAGGGTGTTTTGGGCGTAAGTGGCATAAGCTAGGATTGGTCTCCTTTGAAGATATATTTAGTTCCTCTGGAATGAAAAGCTGGGAGGATTTGAAAGAAGATTTTGGTTTGAGTGATTCTCAGAAAAGAACTTACTCTATGTTAGTGGCTGCCTGCTCAGCTATCTTTGGCCTTCCAAGATTCTTGGATGTGCAGGTATGGTTGAACAAGCTAAGTTGGAAGGATGGAGGTTCTTTGACAGGTGGTGTAGCCAAAAGAATTTATAAGATGCTTTGTGACTCTCATGAGATCTTTGATCATTGTGCTAAGGCATGGGACTGTGAACTTAGTATGAAGGACCTTAGGGTTTGCTTTTTGTCATTTTGGTCTAAGTATTTGGAACCTAAAAAGGGATGCTTTACATGGTTATTGGGATTAAAGAAATTGCCAATTGGTTATAATAAACCCCTGTGTAGGCTGTGTAATGTTATTGAAAGTTGTGATCATATTTTTATTGACTGTCCCTTTGCATTACAAGTGTGGAATATGTTTCTGTATAATCTTCCTAGCTGGTCCTTATCTGATTGTAAATATAAAGGTATTATATTTGGTCATTTGGTAGGGCTTAGTGCTAAGCATAAAGTTTTTTGGTTAGTATTATCTACTGAAATTTTGTGGACATTGTGGAAGTTGAGAAATGAGGATCATTTTCAAGGTAGGCTTAGAACTCTTATTGAGTCTAATTGTAGACTCACACATTTTGACATATATGTTCAGGTGGTTATTGTTGTCGAAGATCAGTTGGCTTAGATGTCTGTAGGGGCAGATATTGGTCTTACTTCTTCCAATGGTTCTATCCCATTCTGGGCTAAAAAAAAGATGCTAACTTTGAAAGATCCAGAAAGTCTTTTGAAGATAGACTTGAAGATGTGCTTCATAGAATTCAAGGTCTTCATCTGTTTGAGGAAAGTGTTGATGACTTTGCTCACAAGGAGCACTAGCAAGTTAATCTCAGGCCACCATTTATAGCTTTTGCACTAGAGGAAGGGAAGATCTATATGGACTGTTTGGGGGTGGGACATGCTGCTCTAGAACCAGAGACTGCTTCCTCAGACAGTGTTCCTGAACTAGTTCCTTCTACATCAAATGAATAGTGCATATACGAGATGATATAAGCAGTAATTATAAGCATTTAATATTGAATAGGCTGGATCTTTTGTTCATTTGATACTGGACTGATATACATATAATCTTGTATAGGCTGGATCTTTTTGTAAGATGTAATTAGGTATTCTGCTACTGGATTGTTGATCAATTGGTGGCCATCTTGACCACGTTTTGTAACGTCACATATTTTTTTTTTTGATAATATGATTAAACTACCTTCAATCCAAAAAATAGTTGAAATGGATAAGAATTTATTTTGAAATTAGATTGATGTGAATGTTTGATTGTTGTGATAGAGATTTGTAATAAATTTTGGAATTGAATTTAGGATTAAAAAATTTATGACTAATGGATCTTTGAGATTTTGAGTGGTTGGGACTCAATAACATCCATGATTTGGTCTAGTTAGTGTGGTTGTGTCCTTGGTAGCATGATTTTGTTCACTATAGAAACTAATCTTTAATACTTGCAAAATATGTTGCCTCTTGATGAGTATTTATGTTTTGGAAATTGTGTGGTGCTAAATAGCACATGCAAAGCTTGTTATGATGTTCAATTTATTTGCTATAAATTAGGCCCCTAATTTGATTTGAAGTAGTGAAAGAGAGATAAGAGATGGTAATGAATGTCGATTAGTTCAATGTTTGATCCTATTTGAGTCTAATGTAGGTTGAAAGTGATAGGTGCTTTGTGATAAGCTTCTGATAATAAATTTGACAATGTCATTGATACCAACTAAGATTGATGTGTGAGATATTTGAAGTCCTTGGTGATTTCTTTATCAATATAAGATATGCACTAATAGTGTCCTATGATGTTGCGCTCAAATACACAACCCTAAAGACAGTTTTTGGCATATGTGTCGATACATAGAAACTATATTTTAGGATTGTTGGCCTTAGAAATTGGGAAAACTAAATTTATGAAGAGAAGATTATGCCCATGATCCCATCTAGGGGACATAATCGTAGTTGCAATCTAGCCCATAAAGGTATAAACTAGATAGGAGTTGGAGCAGTATTGGTTTGAGATAGATAATTTGGCATGACAAAGTAGTGAGTTCAAGTTTAAGCTCGATGTGTGCACCAAAAGAGCCAAATAATGTGTTAGAATTTTGCATTAAAAATTCTTGCATGAAGCACAACATAAAACAAGAGAGGAAAAGGGCGAGATGTGCACTTTTCTTCTCTATTTTTGTCCTCACTTTAGTGTGCGTGAAAAACTAAATATGCAAGCATGCCAATGAAGAAATAATTGTGATAAAAAAAAGAGTATAGAATTTTTCAATCTGACAATCTAAGCAATTGGAACAAGTATGTGCTACCTATGAGACTATACATTTATTAGAGATAGGATTAGTAAATAATATGCCCCCTCAATTTGTGTGTACTATGGAGGAATGCCCACAAATAGAAGAGAGAAAAAGGAAATTAAAAATGAAAGTTGTGATGAAAATTGGGTATGATGAGTGCACATGATATGTAAATCTAAAATGATTGAAAAATTGAATATGATTAATAAATAAAATTTTGAATTTTTGTGTACCTAAGATGTACTTACCCATAAGGTTGCAATCAATAGTCCAAAGATGCCCCAATTTTGCCCCTAAGAAGAGCAAGCATGAACATATAAAACTTGCAAAAAGAACCAATACCTTGCCCCCAAATGATAAGATTAAGTGAAAGCATGCAAGAGCACACAAACATATCATTTAAAAGTGTGCTATTGAGATATGTGTGACCAATGGGGTGTCATGAGAAACCGATGTCTTGTGAGACCATTCTCTAAGAAGAGTTGAGATTGTATTCTTTAAGATGAGCTTATGATTTATATGCCATGATATAGCGATAATGTATGATCATATAATATCTCCTTATGAACAAAGATGGTGTATAAAGATGGCACTTTTGATGTTGTCACATGTTTCATGCCTTTTCATGTGAGATTTTTCTTTACTACCACATTGACCATGATCACAAAAATGTATATATAAAGATGTATCTTTTGTAAATATTGACTCATCTTGACTCTCTTTTCATACCTTTGTTTCTATAGTGATGTTCATTGGAGTGCTTCTAGATCAACCATTATACCATCACATAATATGCCATCGATGCTCACTTGTATGTAAAGATTTTCCTACATTGTCATTTTGTTTGATTTATTTGTGTGTAATAATGACATGTGATGTGCTATCTACATCCTTGAAATTTTGAGAAAACAAACATGTTCCTTATGACTAGGTTTCGAAGAATCCTCCTTATCTACTTGTACTTTCTCTTGTTTAGGTGTTAGAAGTTGTTTTCCTTTATTGTTAATACCCTCAATTTGGATAACATTATTGTCAATATGATCTTGATTTTTATGCTTTGATTTTGTTGTTAATATGATCTAGTCAACTTTTTAAACTCTTTTAGTTTCACTTGAATAATTTTGTCTTGAGAAGCAATAATAGTATAGATGCTATGTGTAGACTCGTGGTGGATAATGGGATATGTATATGTGACATAATGATAATAACATGCAGTATTGAAAAATAATGTACATAATGTGAAGATATATGATGTTCCTCATGATAAATCAAATATAAAGGAATGATGGTACAAATCAAAGCAACACAAATAAAAAACTTGGAAAATTCTACCCTAAAGGATAGACATGGAAGACACAAGTTTAGCAAAATGTAGAGATATAAAACAACCCTACAAATGTATCTAAGTCTAATTAGTGATATATGAATTAAAAAAAAATTAGATATACAAAGCCAAGAATGAATAACTGGGATAGAACAATATAAATGATAATTGAAGTAACTAAGATAGGATTAAAGCTTACCTATAAATTTGATCAATGTGAATGCTTGATTGTTATACTACCATGGCAAATACCTACAATATGAAATTAAAACTATGATAAAACAAATTGGTGATGAATGGATCATGGGATTTTGAGTGCCTGGGACTGAATCATACCCAAACCTTTGTCCACTTTATGTGATTTTGTCCTTGGTGGCATGACTTCTTCTATTGTAGAAATTGATCTTCAATACCTACAGAAAAATGTTTGCTTGAGAGTATAGAAATGTTTAGAAAATTATGTGGTGATAAAGAACATCTTTAAGATGTTGCTATGGATAGAGGCAAGAGTGTTTGACATCCTAGCTAATAGTCAAGCTACTACATTGATTTAACAATAGTGCAAAAGAGAAGAGATGGCAATGATGTTGGGAATTAAGGTGTCTCAACCTTGTAAATTCCTTACATTATTAATGTTTGTATTTATTATTTAATTGCCTATGTTGTAAGTATTTGTAAATTCCAATTGTCATATTGTGGGACGTGGCATGGTGATGTGTCAATCCTATATGGAATATGACAACTTGTAATTTTGTCATCCCACTTTGTGGTAGGAGCATTTTTCCATGTGTTGACATCTTCCATGTTGTGTAAGAGAATGTTTGAGTAAAACGGTTATGACGGATTCCTATGACAAATCTATGACATGTAAGAGTTAGAAATAGAAGGTTGTAAGACAGGTGAAGACACGTGTCATGAAGTATCTTTGAAAAAGGCATATTTGGGAGCCCCAAGGTGGACTATGACATATTGTAAGAGAATATGCTATTTATAGCCTATGTATGACAGATTCTCCTACAACTGTAAGTTGTAACCACTATGACAGATTCTATGACGGTCGTAAGTGTCGTAAGAGCATCTATCATAGCCCATTTTGGAAATAGGAGACCCCTTTGGGATGGGAGCTATGGACAAGTGTCAGGCACATTCTACAATGTTGACCAAGTGTCCTTAGGCATGGGTTTTGGTCCATGAAGCCATGTTGGACGCCCATTCCAAGAAAGGTCCAATATTGCGTTGTATTTTCTATATAAATAGGTGCTTGGAGAGGGAGTTGTATCACAGGTTCTATAGGTATTGTTATGTTGCCGGTTTGACTCCAGACACGAGTGTTGAAGACCATTGAAGCTTGCATTGCAAGTGTATTGTAAACATATTTCAGATTTGTTAATGCATTGTGTAGGTTTCTGAGTGTGGGGTTTTTCACCTGATAAGGGTTTTCTCCACCATAAATCTTTGTCTCTCTTCTTCTATCTACTTTCTGGTTCTTGTGTTTTGCTGCAATATCTCATGTTAATGGTTTAACATTGCTGTAATAGTTAGGATAAAATTGAATTTACATAGCCCTCTCGTCATTAGATTAGTGTAGGAAGTGATTTCTGCACACCTAGCTTCCTTTCAAATGAATGTCAATTAACCAATGTTTGATATGAGTTGAGTTTGATGCAAGTTGATATTGATAGGTGACTTTGTGACCAACTTTCAATAAAGAAGTTGACAATGAATACCATTTGTTGATTATTATTCCATATGCCAATGTAAACTAAATTGTGAGTGATACCAACTAAGATTGATGTGTGAGATTATTAGAGTCCTTTGATATGATTCTTTTTATCGATAAATGATATGCCCTAATAGTGTCCTGAGATGGTGTCCTTAAATACACAACCCAAAATGCACAATTTAAATTTTTTGGCACCCATGTCAATGGGTAATGACTATATCCCATAATTCTTAGCCTTGGAAAGTGGGAACACCATGTTTTGAATGAGGAGATATGATCATGTTCGTAATATTGTTAAGGGGACATGATCACAGGTGCAATCCAAGCTAAGAAGGTGAAAACTCTGGGAATTGAATTAGTATTAGTTTGAGATAGATGATTTAAAAAAACAAAATAAGGAATTTAGATTTAGGGCCAGTGCATGCACCAAAATAACCAAATAATGGGCTGAAATTATGCATTATAGACATCCACACAAAATGGCATAAAAACAAGAGAGGAAAAGGGCAATGTATGCACTTTTCTCCTCTACACATAAATATCACATTAGAATAGTTCCTTTATCTAGTAAAAATGGATTGTAAGAAGAGGAAAACTTATAAAACAAACCTAACATATGTCAATTATACTTTTTAGTATAAATTATAAAATCAATACATAGTACATTAATAACAACCACAAACTATGATATCGAAACTTTGGTAATATTAAGTACAAATATTGAGGGAAGATTCTAACACATTAATACTAGCTCAAATATCTTAAATATATTTATTTTAAAAATATTGAGAAATATCAATTTCGAGGTGCCTATTTTGAATTTGTCAAATAAATATATTTAAGATATGTCAGCTAATAACATTTGCAGTTGTGTATTTATACTTATTTAAAATATTCTATTATAAAAATATTATATATAGATAATATAAGAATTTAAACATATAATTTGTTTACTAGTTATATATAAGCAATAATAAACAATATATGCAATACATTTAGTCATTGAAAATGATGCATAAATTTACTATTAATGACATGGTTTGATGGTTAAGAATGTTGAATGTTGACAAATCCACCAAGCTTCAAAGCCCCATTCGGTCGTTGAACTCGCGGGCCTTGTGGCTTTGCTAGGCCACTGAACTTGCAAATTTGGATCACCTTTGTTAATGCAAGGGGGTGATAATGCCCAAAATGGGAAGAGGTCCTCCAAAAGTGGCCTCTCTAATTCGCGGCTAGGCTAAAAATCCAGTTTACCATCAAAAAAAGAAAATGATACATAAATTTTAATTGGAATTAAACTATATTTCGTAGGAATGTTGATAATTTGATATAGGAATATATGATAAAAGAATATTATATAAATTAAAAAATATTTAATACAAATTTAAATGAATATTACATACGAAAAATAGATGGGTATTAGACAGTTTTTAGCTAAGTGTCAAAAAATATTATAGCTCCAAAGAATTAAGCTTCTCTTCTTCAACTTTCTTTTTAGCAACTTCTCTTTCTAACTTTAATTGTTCATAGCAACCATATGAAAATGGTAGCAAGATTCTAAGTCCTTCCAAAAATTTTACACAAAGGATAACCACAAATGTTAACCATGTCCTTTCTACATGCAATTTATTAATATATATTTCTGTAAAAGTTACCTTTATGATTTATGTACTGTTAGTTCCCAAGCCAACCACAAGAGAAGTTGGTGTATGTGACCCCTTTCTATTGATGTAATTTAGGAATATTATATTTTAGAGATTCATCTCTAAATGACATTCTTGAGTAATTGTTAGTTTCTACCATAACATATGTGGGTGTATTAGGTGTGGTATTTTCAGGTTTGTACACTATGCTCTAAATATGTATCTTGTCTCCATTCACAAGTGATGCTTCTATTCACAAGTTCGAGGTTAAGAGCACCATCATAGTTTTAGCAATCAATAATTTAATAACAAGTTCTTCATTATCGTCTCTTCATGCATCAATGCTCCATGCTTTAGTTGTAATGCTACATACAATTGGTTGATTTAACATATACAATTTCCTTATGTTAAGGTTTTGCATATTCTTTTTCATTGCAAAAATATGAATATTGTCATCAAGTTCTACCATGATAATTGGATCTAATAAAGCATTAATTCTTCTCTTTAATAATTCCCAATCATAATTTTTTTGATGATATTAGAGAAGGTTCTATTGGGGGCCTCACTCATATAATTCTAGAATCTAATTACAAAATACCCAACAATCAAAATTCCAAAAGATAAACAAAGATGGCCAACACTAGCATAATAGTTAGGACTAGATGCATTCAACAAACTCACCTAAAAACTAACAACACATAGAGACATATATGCACCCAAAAACTATAGAGACCAACAAAAATAGGGATACCTCCATCCAACCACACCATGAGAAGCAATAGTTGACCCACCAACTACATTGTAGGGCATTACCCAACCTTGAGCAACCATCACTACTAGATTTGACTCAACCATCTTAGGACCTCCATAGTTAGCTAGAGCTATAAACTTGACACGTTGAATAATTTCATGCCTATTGACCACCCATTCCAACACACCACCAAAAAGAGAAGTAACGTAAACACGTTGGTGACTTACATGTTCTTGTGATTGTGAGGTCTTGAAGCTCATGATTCATTGCTAGAAGTGCTTTGTTGAGAATGATAAAATCTCCAACTAAATTTGAATCACCCAAACCAATAAGGACTAGACAAACTTACCCACCTCCTTAGGACTTACAACCTCAAAATCTAGTGAAGAATGAAGCAAAAATCGGAGGACCCATTTTCTCACTTTAACCCACTGAACCACATCCTTAATTTTGGAATGGAAGTCCACCAAAATTGATGCATGAGAACAAATCATCCCTATGTCTTCAATACCATTTGAGCCCAAAATTGATTTCACTGAGTTTAGGGAGACCAAATCTAGCCACAAAAAAAACACTCTTAGATGCTGGAAAAAAATATCCTTTCCCTAAAAAATATATCAATGACATTGTATGATTAACACATATGCACCATTAAAAACCTTGCATAGTGGCAAACCAACCCAGAAAGCCAAAGATAAAAGGGAAAACCATAGTAACCAAAAAACACACCACCAAAATACAAAGAAAGGATACACATTCATGGATGCCTCCATCCATCACATTATAAACTCCCACACACTCACATGAGTGGCAACCACATGACTTACCAAGCTATAAATTCTTGTGTATAAAACAATCATCAAAGGCTAGCTCAGTTGATAAAATCACAATGAAAAAAAAGAATTAGGAATTGAAAGTAGGGAGGAAATCAAAGGGCCCATAATTCAAACATAGGCTAAGGGAGTTGATCATCATACAATTTTTTTCTTAGTCTATCTACGTGTCATATCTATCGCTAATGAGAGCAAAAAAGGGACCTAATCAATTATCAAATTGGCTATAAAGTTAGTCACCTTATTAACTTCTCTAAAGCAGTGAGTAAAAAATACTTTGTCAAATCCCTTGCAAAAGGTAATCACTTTTGCTAAAAAATTGTGCAACTTCTGACTCAAACAATCTTTTTTCTTAAGACCATAAAATAATATCCATCAAGTCCCCTTAAAGATGTGCTTCTTACACCTAAACTCAAAGCCATGTCGATCCCTAAAACCACAAATTCCCACTCAATTTCATTATTATACTTGTTTCCCAAAAAGGACCCCTCTAGATAAAGCTCCTCTAAGAGTCTCTTAGAACCACACTACCTCATGTAGGACCAAGGTTTCCTCTTGGGGCCCCATCAAAATTAAGCTTGAGGAAACCTCCAATAGAAGACTTCCACACAACCTTACCTTGCACAAAATGTTTATATATTAACCCACAAATATGGGAACTCTTAATCATGAATTATTATATGCACATCTCTAAGATTTGTAAGTAGTTGACTAAACCTTCGTTGTTGCTTACTTCCATATTCTTGTCTAGTACTGACCATTGACAATAGTTGCTACACTGATTTTGCATTCCTAACACTCATATATGGTAGTATGGCAGTTTATCCATAACCAAGGTACTTGTCCTAAATCTCCTAATAGAATGATTGATTTCCATCCATCACATTTACAAGAAATACGTAAATCTAATAATTGTTGGCCTATAAAATTCATTTCGTCATGTCAAATCAATCAATAAAAACTTGCAAGTCTTGTTCCTTCTAATCTATTAAAATTAATGTTCAAAATTTGAAGTGTTACATGAATATTTATGTTAGCCATTTATTTGAAAGGTAGTTTGACTAAAGATAATTAAAAGACAAAGAGAATTGCAATAATTATGCCGAGAGGCGTTCTACAATCATAGCGGGGTGGAGATGAGAGCACTCATTTTTTTATGCCGAGAGGCATTCTACAATCACATCGGGGTGGCGATGAGAGCACTCATTTTTTTCGTGTAAATATATAGCCAAAAAATACAAAATAAAAACCAAAAAAGAAATTGGAAAAAAAAAAAAGAAAAAGAAAAAGAAATTTGAAATAGAGAAAATAGAAAAACTATAGAACGAAAAAGAAATTGGATAAAATTAAAAAAATGGAAAAAATCACAAAATCCATGAAAATGCAAAAAAATACGGACAAAACCTTGAGAAATATTTCTGACATATTGTAGATATTTTTTTTAAAATATAAATATACTAGTAATTAAAAAACAACCTCCATCAAAATTGGAAGCATAGTGTTATGCATTGCCATAGGTCCTTAATAAAACTAGTCTAGCGAGTTAATTACCAAAGGACTGAAGTGAAATTCAAAAAGAAATTAAAATCCTAAACGGGCCAAAAATCTCGCACTAAATTAAACATAATAATCATACATCCATACATCCATACATAATTTGAATTGAACACAATCATCAACCGATGCAACGTTCGAAATTGAGAGAGAGGAGAGGGACAGTCCTGGGCCGGCCTTTTCCCCATTTTCCCAGATCTCTTTAAACGCCATTCTGCTTCAAATTCACCACAAAATTAATAAAATTTAATGCAGCAATTTTCCTCCCAAAAGAAAATCCTTTGGGAAGGAAGGACGTATCTCGCACAAGGCGTTGAAGGGAGCGAGATTCGAACCCTGTACCTCTCCATTCATGCGCTTTTAGGGTGGGATTAGCATTAGCATTGGCTTTTGGAGCACACTTCGCTTTGTTTTTAAGCAAAACAGAATCCTTAACAGGTAGGAAACCTCAATCCCAATCTATTCATTTCCTATTTTCCTTCATGCTTTATTTAAGCCATGGAGCTCTCATTGCCCTGAAGACATTCTGCGTTTCGTACACTTTTGTGCCTGCATTAGCCGGGGTTTGGTTTGTTGATTGACGGCGGAAAGAAACATATTTCTGTTAAGGATGGACGACAACGGGAACAATCACGATGGGAGCATTGCTTTAGCAAAAGGAGGGAGTAATCTGTCAGGTGACGGCGGGGCTGAAAAGGATATAATGCAGTGCGTGCAGGTTGCGGTGCACATTCGGCCTCTAATAAACCACGAGCGTCTCCAAGGCTGCAAAGAATGCATTACCGTCATTCCCGGCGAGCCTCAGGTTTTTATTTATTTTGCTTTTATGTTTGATCAATTTGAAGAAGTTATAGCAAAATGCTGTGCTAGATTTCTGTGTTTTAGTATTGTTAGGTCTTAGATTTGCGTATACTCTACGTATCTTAATGTTTTTGGTTTTTACTTTGATTTTCTTCAATTTGAAGAAAATCTAGTATAAATGTGGTGCTAGATTTGTGCTGAAAATGCATTAAATTTAAAGAAAATTTGCCATACATTCTGTGCTGGATTTATGCCCTGATCTTTAAATTAGTTCTGTTTCTTGCTATGACTCTGAACAATTTCCACTTCAGATGTTTTTGCATCTACATTATTTTGTTATTAATTTTAATTGAAAAATTGTTGTGCATAGATGTGCGGCCTTTTAGTACTCTCACTGAAAATGCCCTGGGTTTTGAAGATATAAGTATCTCATGATTTCAACCCTCAGATTTCTTGCTGTTACTTTATTTCCTTCGTTTTAAAGAAATTTTAGTGTAAATGCTGTGCTATATTTGTGTCCTTTTAGTACTTTCACTATAAATGCAGCCTTAGACTTGTGTTTTCTCCCCGAACCTTCGGTTTTTGGCTTTACTTTATTCTGTTCAATTTGAAATAGAAGTGTAAAGTCGTACTAGATTTCTGCTCTTTTAGTACTCCCTCAAAATGCTTCAATTTTTGAAAATTTTAAATTATCTAACAATGTGAGCCTGAGATCTTTGCTTTGGCAGCATTTTTCTCAATTTTAGTATTAATATTTGATCGTTTATTGAAAATGCCTTGTTTTATCTAGAAAAACATTTCAGTCTGTACAGTCACACAGTGTCACTCTGAACATTATGACCCTCGGGTCTTTTTCTCTTACTTTATTTTGTTCAGTTTTAAGAACTTTCAGAAAAATTCTGATGGTAGATTTGTGCCCTGTCATTACTGTCACTGAAAATGACTAATGTACTTGAGAATAGTGTGATCCTTAGGTCTTTTGCTTTTACTCTATTTGTTCCATTTGAAGAAATTTTAGCAAAACAGTCGTGCTGAAATTCTGTCCTTTCAGTCCTAACCCTGAAAATGGCATAATTAGACAACAATGTGAGCCCCAGCTCTTTGATTTTACTTTATCTTGTTCAACATAAACAATTTTTAGCTAAAATAGTTTGCTTTATCTGTGGCCTAGTGGTCATTTAAAATATCCTGATTTTTAGGAGTTTTAGAGTATTTCAGCACAATGTGACTCTTATGCCTTTTACTTACACGTTATCTTATTCAATTTAAGTAAAATTTAATTGTTTTGTTCAGTTTAATGAATTTTTATTATAAATGTTGTGTGTCCTTTGAGTACTTCTTTGAAAATAATAAAATTCTGAATTATTAAAAAAATTGGATATCTGAGAACATGGTGTGACCCTAAGGTCTTTTGCTTTGACTATAATTTTTTCAATTGAAAGAGATTTTAGCTTAAATGTTGTGGTAGATTTATTCCCATTACGGAAAATAATTTATTTTTGAAAATTTAGAAAAATAGAGTTTCCTGCTTGTTATTATTGAGAATAATGTCAATTGTTTGTGCTTTAATGAAATTTTAACAAAAAAATGTTGTGTTAGATTTGTCATCTTTTACTAATGTTTTAGTATAAATGTTGTGCTAGATTTATTCCCCTTACAAAAAATTCTTTATTAATTATTTGTTAAAATTTAGACAAATAGAGTTTCTTATGATTGAGAACAATGTCAATTGTTTATGTCTTCTGAAAAACGTTGTGCTAGATTTGTGATCTTTTAGTAGTGTTTACAGTATATTAAAAAATGTTTACAGTATCTGCATGAAGTGAACCTCAGCTTATTTTGTGTTTACATTAGTTTCAGGCTGAGATGAATTTTTTAGCATAAATATTGTGCTAGATTTGTGCCCTTTTACTGAAAATGCCAGGATTCTCAAAATTTGAGAAAATGGAATTTTCAGCTTGTCAACCTCAGGTGTTTTTGTTAGTGTTATTTTGTTGAATGCAAGGAAGCTTTCATATAAATGTGTGCGAAATCTGTGCCATTTTGATACTGTCACTAAAATGCCCTTATTTTTGGAAATTCACTAAAATACCCCTATTTTTTGAAATTTGAGAGTATCTTGACATGAAGTGAATCTCAGATGTTTTACGTCTAGTTTTACTTTGTGTTCAGTTTTGAGGGAATTTAGCATTAATTCTATCCTAGATTTGTCCCTTTCTAGTACTATCACTTAAAGTCCACTTTTTGGAAGTTTAGAGTATCCAATAAATTATAATTTAGAAAAGTGTTCCCCTCAGCTCTTTTGCTTTTACATTTTTGTAAGGAAGTTCTAGTATGATTGCTATGTTAGATTTGTGTCCTTTTTGTTACTGCAGTCCTGCTGATATTGAACCCATATTCAGCAGTTAATAGCTCTGAAGTTCGGCTTGAGTAATACTCATGTATGTTTTTTTAATCCCTTTTGAGTGGTAATTGCCTCTGGGGTTGAATTTGAAGAGCAGTCTTGTAGGTTTTTCATTTAATACACTATTGTAAATGCCTCTGATGTTGAATTTGAGTGTTAGTCTTGAGGGGCTCTACTCTATGATTGGCAATAAAAGCCTCTCTAGAGTTGAGTTTAACTAGTAGCCTTTTAGCAATGAAGCCATGTAGACAACATTAAATGGTCGTTCTGAGGACACATTGGAGCCTTTAATGCTGATATCTGACAGTGTAGGAACAATCCTACAGCATAATAATCACTACCTAATCGTTCTAGCTCCCAGTGGCCTTTCTTCCTTTAGTCTTTCCCTGATGAGATCTATTTTGTAGACTGGCTTCACATTCTTTGTTTTTCATCTAATGAGTTTGGTCTAAAGTAGCCTTCTTTCAAGTATTTTGTTTGATTATTCTGTTAATAATCGGATAGTTGCCGTTTTTAAGGGACTGTATGTTCTTGCCATTTTTCATTTAAAAGCTTCCCAAACTAACACCTCAGTGAATAGCCACTTTATTTTTCTTATATTTGTACTGGGAATTTCATTTTCACTAAACCTGGCACATGATATGTTATATCCTACAGAATAGTATTTGTAAAAATTTAATTTGAGTCTTGACTGATTAAAAATTTAAAAATAAGGAAAATGAAGGCATACAAATTCCTAAATTCTTGGAAAACACATGCACATTTATACACAGTTTAATTCAACAAAATAAATGGGTTGCAGCAGTTTCATCTACAAACCTTATAAAATGAAAATCATTTTGTGAGCTAAGCAAGGCAAATGAATAGATTTTCTTGCAACTTGCTTTGAGACACTTTACGTGCTTCTTGTTATTCTAGTTTGACTGTGAAGGAGATTATGCCTTGGTGATGAGAGGTTTATATTGCACCGGGGAAAATCCTTTCTTCCACAGATGTTTCCTCAAAGCTCCAAATCTGTATCATAGTTGCAAGATATTATATTGAATTTCTTTCAGTTCTAGTGCTTGAAGGATTTCCATGAATATATTTTCGATGCAAATGAAATTCCAAAACTTGGAAGAGCGTAGACCTTAAGGACTGTTTTAACATTGTTCTACATGTAAAAAAATGTTAAGCTATATGTCGTGTTATAGAAAATTAGTACAATTCAATACAACTTCACACTTCTAGGTTACCTAAACTTCAATGCTAAACAAACCTTTGTACTTAAGGTGAACAGATTTCATGATATAATGAAATAAACATTATCAATTTTGTCAACCATACAGTCTATTTTATGAAACAGACAGAAGTTGTTCCTTTTCTCTATATAAAATAAGCACATTTATGTTCTATTTCTTCAAATTGCAGACCAGAAGCGGTCCAAATAACAAATTTTGACTTGTTGTTTTGCAATACTCACTTTATCATATCGCTTTTCTTTCCTATCATGCCTTCTAAGTGTTTTTGTGACTTACATCTGTGTTCTATAAGGTCTGATAGATTGTTTTCATCTGTTTGGCAGGTCCAAATTGGAACTCATTCATTTACATTCGATCATGTGTATGGTAGTACAGGCTCACCTTCGTCAGCCATTTTTGAAGAATGTGTTGCTCCACTTGTTGATGGTTTATTCCAAGGATACAATGCTACAGTTCTTGCATATGGGCAGGTCTGCACTAGAAGTGTATACGCTTCTGTTATGTGTGTTTTATGGACAATTTTATTGCCTGGTAGAAGTAGATACACAGCTCTACTGTTTACTGGAAAAATTATATGCATAGCTCTACTGCCTAATTGAAAAATCATTTTTCTTTGCTAAAAGTTCTTGTACCGAGGCACCTTTTAATAAACTCTTTTGTCATGGTGCAGACTGGTTCAGGCAAAACTTACACAATGGGAACTGCTTACACAGTGGGTGGTAATACCGAAGGGGTAATTCCTAAAGTTATGGAGGCAATATTTAAGAAAGTTGAAGAGTTGAAGCACCAAGGAGAAATACTGTTGAAGGTTTCATTTATTGAGGTTTGTTTCTTGCTTCTTAATCTTTCCACTTAAATGCTCACACCAATCAACTTAAGGCTTTTGTCTTCCATGCTAAGAAGTGACATGTCAAATATCCATTTCAAAGGTTTGGACTTTATTCTGCTTAAACATATGAACTATTTGTCCACATGATGTTGAATTTCCTTTATTATTGAAGATAAAAAAAGCTGAAGAACTCGACATGAAAATTTGTAAGCGGTTTACTAGTATGGGAAGAATGAAATACCCCTTATATGAATTCAACCCTATTGGACTTATTTACTGATTTCAATTTATTAGCAGCACATTCATCCTTATTCCATAGTCACATTACTGTTTCACCATAAACAGTTAGCACAAATTGATGGTTGTTATTTAGTACTCAGATCTCTGTTAACAAATGTATATCATCATACTCTTACACAATTGTATTATTACTCCAATTCTAGACATTCACGTTTGGTATATAAAGAATACAAAGATATTCGGATCTGCTTAACTAGACTGTTCAATATCAGAAAATATAATTACATCAGATAGCAAAGATTCCTGACCTTGAGTATGCTGCTGCCTCCTGTTGGTGATAAAGATGACTTGGCTGCACTAGGGAAGAGTGACGTACAGGGCGGATGGAATCTCACTCAGCACCACGGAATTTAGATTCTACCAGCTACGTCTCCTAGCAATGATGTGGTTGCCTACGCTGCCGCACACAGATTCTCTGCCCCTGTCCTGTAGATAGTGCGATATAAATTTGCAAGCAAATGGTTTTAAACTTGAAACCCAGTGTTGTCCAAATGTAATCAGATTGCCCCCCTTATAATGATTAATGGCGGCCTGTGGACTGTTATGACCAATGCGCTAGGATGGAGTGATCACCAGTTCATTGAACTCCCCTCTCAATGATATTTTTGGTGGGTACGAGTACCTTATTCTGGCAGATTCCTAGTAGTGATCACATATAGCAGCAATTTTGAATTTGCTGGCACAAACACTTCCCACTGGCGAACCTTGTCCTTAGCCTTGAAACTGAACCAGATTTGGATGGATGAGGCGCTAGGGGTTTTCTGGGTGAATCTTCTTCAAGGATTTATAAAATTATTGGCAGTGATTGATGTAGTTCATCCAATTCAATTCATCCCAGCTGCACTCTTGTCCTGGAAATAACAAATTAACCAGTTAGTTCTGCCTGCTACTCCTGAATGGAGTCGCGAAGGTGAGGAATGGGGTTTCATCCAAACGTCAAACAATTCAGACTAGCGGTTTTCGTCCCAGCATCCTTGTTCTCTTGAAATCTCAAAACTTGACAATGCAAAACTCAAATTCGGATAATCAAAACTGAGCTCCAGCGTCTCCTATTCAGATCTTCTCCTTTTTGGTCCCATGTGACCCAATTGTGGTGCCAAAATCAAATTCAAATTTTAAACTTTATTATTATTTTACTAATATTTATAATTTAATATTTTATTAATATTTATATATATGTAGTGTTGAAAAACACTATTATTTAATAATAATAATATTAATTAAATAAAGTGGAGAGGACATGACAAAGAAGGGTTTGAGGCAGGGGAAGAAAATGCCAGGGTTTGATGGTGCTGAAAAGATGTCACAGCGACAGAAAATGCTTCTTTTGTGGCACCAGAAAGAAGTTGCGGCGACAACAAAAGATTATTCTATGAGGACTACGATTGAGTGGAGTGGAGGGCAAAGGCGCCATTGTGAGCATGGATATAAGCTTCATTAGCTTGTAGTTGCTGCAAATAAGTCATTCAAATATATTATATTGCTATGGAAAACTACACGACTCACAAAGTAGGTAATATAATACATATGAATGACTTATTTAGTGTAGAGAAACATTACGAATGAGAAGAATTATATTCTTATTAATGATAATAATATTTTTTTGTTGGTTAACTCGGGAATTATTAGCTTGGCTTGAGCTAGAGAGGCCGCTTTTGGAGGACCTCTTCCCATCTTGGGCATTATCAACCCCCTGCATTACTGCATTAACATAGACCATCCAAATCTGCAACCTCAGCGGCCTAGCGAAAGCAGAAGGCTTGCGAGCTCAATGGCCCAACAAGGTTTGAATCCTGGTTGATTTATCAACATGCCATGTTTTTAACCATCACACCATGCCCTTAACAACTAATGATAGTAATATTTAATATTATATAAATATATATATTTTTGCAAATTTTGAATATTTATATTTATACACACACACACACAAACCTGTTATCGTACTCGGAGGGAAAAAATGCCGTATTGGCATACCCGAACCTCGAACCTCGAACCTATACCCGTTCCTGTATAAGGACTGGCAACTTAGATATAGATTGATGCGTGAAAAATCAAGGAAAAGCCTGCTTATTAGGCTTTTTGAGAGTGAGTTTCTTGAACAACGTATGATAGCGACAACCAGTGGCCTTGAGTGCATGCACTTTGTCCTGTCATTAATTACTTACACATGAATATCTTATTAACACAAGTCAAATCTCATTTCCGACATTGTTCTAAAATACAATGCACTTTATGAAAGAAGAAATCCTTTCAAGATAAAGATACTCTTCAAGAATAAGGGTAAGATTAATCTTCTTAACTAATAGTCGCAGTTATGGGTCTCTATAAGTTACATTAAGAGCTGCAATCTTTGGAAATCACTACAAGTCACACTATGAATTATAGTTGCATACAAAGATTTCAAGCTCTCCAGGGTTTCATGTGGATTGCATGAAATCATGCTGAAGGAGGGTTGTGTTTGAACTGGTTTTGTAGACATGTCAAAATTTAACTCATCCAACCTTTTCAATATAAGGATTGTTCAGGACGAAGAGATTTATGTTTCAAAGTAACCCCTGTAGTGTGTTACTATGTTTCTAAGTTCACTTCCATTTTTAAATATAGTACATACTGAGAGCTAGTGCTTCCTTTCTTTCTGTTGCCATCTTGTTTATTTTTCAGTGGGAATTGTATTGGCTTAGCAGAAGATAGAAGGTACTTCCTAGATTGAAAACATTGTGATAATTGCTATAGGAAAAGTTCAGATCAAAGAAAGAATCCTGAAATTGACAGTGGATAACTCATTTATTCAGTATATGAGAGTCCGGCTTGGAAGCTATTTTAATTAGTAACCCATTTACTCTAGTGTTGGAAATGATTATTTACGAAATACTTTGTAGCAAGCAATCCCCAAGTTGAATCTTACAATAAGTGAAAAAAATCATAAAAAACTTTTTATCTAGAAATGTACGTCCTCACCTTCAATTAAATAAGCGAACCCTTACCCAATTATATCCGTTATCTTTTATGCCTAGCACTGCCCTTTGCTCATTTGTGACCATTTTCTAGAAATTTTACCAGAACTTTTGAATAACATCCTGATCACTACTACCATACTTCGCTGATCTGCCTCAACAATAACCAGTGCCATCTAATTTAGAAGTGAGTTTATGCTCTTCACATATAGGTTCTAGACTTTATGAAAGCTAATATACTAGATAATATGTCACTAGCTTAGCCAGATGGAAACACAAGGCTTTCTCTCACAGATGATCATTCAGTATATTCTCCAAAGTTTGTTTCAGCAATAATTGTTGTAACTGTAATATGAGATCTGCTGGTACAGATAAAGTCTCTTCACATGGATCATTCTTTGCAGCAATTATACCTAAATACCTCCTTGGCTGCTCCATGTCTTCCAGCTTTGTTTTCTCCACCCACAAGGAAGCCTTAAGCTCTTAGTCTTCAATTATTTCCTGTAATTTGAAATCCCATTTAGTAATAAGGGCTTCAGAGAGGTTTTAAACAAAAGAACTTTCCCTAATGTCAAAAACTACAGCTCAGTGCCAAAGAAAATTGCCTAGCTGAGACATTTGCTTATGACATTAGTAAAGCTTAAATGTCTGAGAGTAATGTTTTCATCAGATCACCAAGCATCAAAATCATCTGCGAGTAATGTCTTCATTTAGTGAAGCAGGGCAGGACAGGATTCTGGTAACATGCAACTCAAACAATAAACTCATATTCAGAAATTTTTGCCTTTTCCCTTGCAACAATCAAGACATGTTTCAGAGTACTAATAAGGTGACTCCCAAAAACACAAATCCTCTTAAAGTCAATAGAAACCGTTATAAATTTGATTATGAATGAAGGGCACGAATAACTAATCTGGGGAGTGTCAAGCATCTAGACAAGGCAGCTGCTCCTTCAACCCACCTTTGGAAACAACGCCACTGCAGAGGGAAGTAAATAGTTATACCCAAACATGGTAGCAGAGACGCCATTTGTCTGTGTTTTGTGAATTCCATCAGATACATTATTGAAACTAAAATGAGCTGGCAAAGCTTAAGAACTACTACAATGAAGAAATTTTCAGGAATACAAAATATTGAGTCATCTTGTTTTCCTGGCAGCTTATAAAATTCGATTGTATCAGCTTGGTATTGCAGAACTGGTTGAACCACAATCTAAGTTGCCGAATCGGGTACGGGCACCGGTACGGGTACGTGATTCCGGTACGCCGGTACGGCAATTTTTTTGAAGGGGGTTTGGGTACGTTAGTACAAAATACATATAAAAAATTTAAAATATATATATTTGCAGCCTAGAAACAGAATTAGCTTCAGATTCTGAGAATATCAATACCACATGCTAAACAAAACAATTACAAGTTTTAAAATTCGAAATATAATATACTAATTCGATATCAAAGTTCAAACTTGAATGTCATGATAGATAATCATTGTTCAAAATTAAAATGATACAATTATTAGTCACTGATCAGCATCATCAAAATCATCATCATCATCATTAACATCATGTGATGATGTATGTAGATTACGAGAACCACATGGAATCCCACTACTCGCACTAAAAGTATGCTGACTAGACTCCTCAAAAGCTGCAGCTTGTGCAGTAGAAGAAAGATCCAAGTCAGTTCCCTCTGGATCTACATCCCACAACTTTGCTGCCCCTTCCTTGTAGTCATCAACTTTGTAACTTAGAAGTCGCAAGTTCGAATGCACATAAACTAGCTCCTCTGCTTTACTTGATGCCAATCGATTGCGCTTCACTGAGTGGATGAAGGAGTATGTACTCCAATTCCGTTCAGATGAAGAAGAGCTAGCAACCTATTGAAGCAAAGGGAGATCTTGTTAGAGACTAGAGTCTTTAAATTTGAAATGGAAATTTTTAAAATGAAAAAATAAAAGTTTGAAGGTGGGTAAAATTGATAAACTTACTTGTGATAAAAGTCTGATTGCAAGTACTTGAAGGTGTGGCATTTTATTGGCATGGATGTACCACCAAGAGTGAGGATCCTTCTTATACCTGTTGCGGAGAGCAGAAACACTTAGCCCATTGGAGGCTGCAAACTCAGCAAACTCAGTTGTAACTATATCCTCTAATTCAGGATCAGGATAGAGTTTAACAAGTGCTTTATTTAACTTCTGAATCACGGTATGGTGGCACCCTTGTTGGCATAGAAAGGATCTCATCGCTGTAATATTTGGGAGTCAATGCAAAGGCAAGAAGATGGAGTGGGGTGGTCATTTTGTTCCACCATTCAACACAAACTGATTGCACCTGTTTGAAGAAAGTCTCTTTAGGATCTTGCTCTTTTGCATTTATGATGGATCTCATTTGCTCAATCATTGAGTCAATGCCATCATAAACCTCTCCCAAGCATGGCTTATCCATGTCAGTAAAGCGGAGCATACTCATGATGGGCTCAGTGAAACTAAGAAGATACTGCACTCGATCCCACCAAGTGTCAGTTAGAATCATTTGCTTTACATTAGCTGCCCTGTCAGTGTTGGATTGCCTCCATATGAACCATGAATCACTGATGACCATGTTAGCAAGTGCTTTTCGCACCTTCACAAGTCGTCTCAAGACGATTGTGTTGGATGCAAATCTAGTCTCAGCAACCTATTTGAAAACAAAAAATAAAAAAATTATAGACAAAGAAGAATGCAAACTTAATTTTTTTAAACACAAATGATAAAATTAAAACTTTGCATTGTTTGAATAATGAATTACCTTCAGCAACTCTAATCGTGAGAATGATCTAAAAATGGCCTGTGACATGTGGTGGTTTGTAATGAACATTTGGATCTCTTCGGCTTCAGCATAGACTTGTTTGATCCAATCTATTTTCTTACCCAGCTTTTGTAGCATGAGGTTGAGTGAGTGGACAGCACAAGGTGTCCAAAATATATGTGAGAACCGTTGCTCAACCAACATACCAGCTGCTTTGCAATTCTTTGCATTGTCCGTTACAACTTGGACAACATATTGAGGACCCACTTCCTGAATGCACTGTATAAGGATTTCAGCAATAAATGATGCATCCTTCACTTGCCCCTCACAATCCACAGCTTTCAAAAACATTGGCCCTTTAGGGCACACTGCAATCACATTGATTAATGGCCTATTTTTTGCATCCTTCCATCCATCGGAAACGATGGACACCCCTGTTTCTTTCCATGAGCCCCTAATGGGAGACAATGAAGATTCTATATGTTTGACCTCCTTTGACAATAAGGTGGTACGCCCCTTCTCATAACCTGGACCTGTGTACCCTTTTGGAGCTTCACTTATTTTTCTTACCATGTCTTGCCAATACGGAGATCGAACAACATTGAAGGCCAAACCATTTGCATAGAGACATCTTGCAATGGCTTGATCAGCAATCTCTCTTGCATCATTTTGAAATGCCCTCTCTAATGGTCCCCTTGCTCTCTTCACATTTTCGGGCTCAAGTTCATTGACATTTCTACCCAAAAATGGGTGGCTCTCAAATACAACTTCAGGGGCAACACCATGAGTATCAGATGAAGAAGCAAGTGGCCTTCGTGAGCCCCCTCCTCTCCTCAAAGGATGCCCTCCTAGGCCTCTATTCAGAACTCTTGCATCTGCGTCCTCTTGCTCTTTGATATATGCTGCGATTTGATGAGCTGGGATAGGTGTGTTATTCTTTCCTGGACAAGCTCTGATTCCCAATCCAGGAATGGCACACAAATGGCCTTTGACCCGACTGTATGAACTTGTATACTGCTTTTCACACCCATTGCATTTCCAAACATATGTTCCGCCACCTGGTACCTGATGTAACATCTCTACATGCCTCCACAAAGGTGAATTTGGGTCAATTTTGAAGACAGGTGAATTAGAGCTGCTGGCTGCCATCCTGCAATAACAATTTAAAATTTTAACATGATTGAAAAACAAATATTATATTTAAAATTTGAGCTAAAATTAAATTAAAATATTGAAATTAAAATTAAAATTGACATTCTTCAATATGTACTGTTTAAAATATTCCAATAAAATTAAAATATTCACAAATTTATTAAATTTTAAAACTCATATACAGTTCTATAGTTCTTATTCATTTATTTCCCTTTGAGACCACAAAACAGTAAGACAATGAAAATAGAGTAAACAATGAAAAAAGTGCAGCCACTGGTTTCAGACTTTCAGTCTTTCAGATATCTTGCATATGTATGCTAAGATGCAGGGTGAAGTAATACCTAAATATGGCATGAGAGGTTGAAAAATCTCTACATCAACATAGATTAGAAGCAAGAATATTCATATGCTTACTATGTCATTTCACAGAGGATCTTGTTGGCAAACTTGGCATGCATTATGGTTTGTATTCTAAGCTTGCCATTTGATAGTTGTTTAACTAGCAACATGAATTCCCTCCTGAATCATTCAGAATAGTTACAGCTAAAACAACAGATCTAAAAAGTGTCTCCAACTAAAGATCTAAAAATTACATATTGCCTGAAGGCTAAAGCTGTAAGAGTCAAATTCAATTGCAGCTACCCCGATTATACTCAAGAAATAGGAATATAAAATCAATAGAACACAACTTTGCATTTTAGCCAAAGAAAAACTTCTCTGTGTTTTAATATTTATTAATTATTAATTTATTATGATTATAAATTTATATATGAAAAATATTAATATTTAACATATTGATATTTCATATTTGAATATTGTTAATTTATAATGTTAAAAACTTATTAAATATATTATATTAATAATAATAATAACTAATAAGTTAATAAATTATTAAATAATATTTAAGATTATAAATTTATAATAGATAAACAATAATTTTTAATTTAGTATTACGTAATATACAAATTTACAATGGGGACAACCCTAAATAGTAAACAATAAAACAAACGTTACTCAATAAATATTAATTATTAAAAATGTAAATATTAAAAACCTTAATAAAGTTTTAACATTCGAAAATTGAAATTTATTTCTTTGCTTACCTGTGTTGGCGTTTGGAAATGCGGAAATGGGTCTGGCGTTTGGAAATCCGAAATTCAAATCCTCCTGCAAATGCGTTTGGAAATGCTCCTGCAAACACGTTTGGAAATATTATCTCATCTGCAAATAATCGGCATCTGCATATTCGGCGTCGTTCGGATGTGTCTGGATATATTGGCATCTGCAATGTCTGGAAATATCGGCGTATGCAAAATCGGATGTGTCTGGATATATCGGCGTTTGCAAAATCGGCGTCTGAAAAAAACCCTCCTGTCTTCTGCGTTTGGCGTCGAATGGGGGAAAATAGCGTTAAAAGCAAATACGATGAATTGAAAAAAGACAAAAAAAAAAAAAAACACGTTTTAGGGTTTTCCGACGGTCAACAAGTCAAAAATCGCTCTCGAATCGCCTCGGAATCGCCACGTCGACACCAAAATTGCCTGGGTTCGAAATTATTTTTTGGAATCGAACCTGTGCACGAAATAACGAACCCTGTTGGATTCCACAGGCGATTCGTATTGATTCCGACTCGGGTACGTTTCGTACCCGGAATCGGTCGCTCAGGTAGAGCGATTTGGTAACTTAGACCACAATTAATTTCCCAATTGTAAATTGTGATTGCATTTCTATTGCCATCATATACCTATTACCAGATTGCAGTTAGCTCTCTTTTTGTCATTGACTTTACAAACCAATCTTCTAGTGGAAGGCAAATGTCAAGACCTGAGATGCGTGTTGTACATTCACCAATGTTACAAACAGGTAGAGAACAAAATTTTAGGGTACAGAGTGGCAAATGACCACAAGTTACAATTACCTGGCAATAAATTCTGCATTTTCCTGTCTGAACATGCACTGAGAAGGGCAGTTTCACCAAGGCCTGTTTAAATGCACACACTATGAAGGCGTCTTGCAAGATGCATATATTTGGGCATTATAGTTATATGCTTGGCATGAAATGCACACAAGTTTGCGTCCTCAAACAGATGAGGAACTGCCTCTTGCATAGCCACTAAAGCTTCAGCAGTTCATCAATTCACCCTTAGAGTATAATGTGCAGGCAACTCCCTCATGGTTCTAGCGAATGTAAGAGCTGGGATAAGCAGTTCAAAGCTCTTCTGACAATGTCTGATCTGTCTAAGAGCAACTCTTTATCTGGCATGCCATGCAATGGCTTGTTTGGTCAGTGGAGGGGAGACTTACATGCACCTGTAGCAGCTGGAGGTAGAATTTTGAGCCATGTAGCATGGATGTGCCACTTATTTGAGCAGTGAAGGGGAGATGTGGCAGTTTTTATATTATTTGGCAGGTTGGTAAACATCAAATATTTTTAAATTCTTATATTTTCTCGCTTCAGCTGCACCCAAGAAAAAAAGGCTCAAACAATAACAGAATTAGAAACAGCTAATTTTGAGCCCAAGAAAAAAAACATTAGTTGTCTGTTTGGTTTTTGGCTTTTGCATGATTTACAATACTAACACATATAAGGAGATGATCCACAATTTTTGTCTACATACCATAAAGAACATCTGTAGAAAGCTTTCATAGGAAACTTTCATCCACTTCTTTAAATTCTTATATTTTCTTGCATTGGCTGCACCCAAGAATAAAAGACTCAGACAGTAACAAAATTAGAAATAGATAATTTCAAGCCCGAGAACAACAAAAAAAATTGAAAACATTGGTTGTCTGTTTGATTTTGGCTTTTGTACAATTTACAATGCTAACACATATAAGGAGATGGTCGCTATGGTCTCTGCCCTAAGCAGGGACTGACATCACTAGAAAGCTTTCATAGGAAACTTTCATCCACTTCTTTTGACCATGAAATGAGGGGGTGGGGCTTTGAGGGACATAATTGTGAGGACTAACTAGTGATATTTTGTTTAAAAGAAATTGATGTTTAGGGTCTCTTGTAGCTTATGAATGAAGCAACTCTACTATGGTTTCCTAACGTGGAAATAGAAATACTTTAAATTATTATTTTTTTTGATAGGTTTAATATATCCCCTTGCAGGATGACCTTTGGCTCAGATGCCATGACTGAGGGGTATCTCTTTTATCAAATTCACCTAGGACTTGGATGTGGCCTCTCCTGTTGGGGTATGCCACATCTAGAATTTGATGTGGCAGTTTACCTGATTCAGCATTCAATATTTGTACATTTTTAACCATGTAATGTATCTCTTGGGGATTTGGACACAGATCTTCAATATGAAAGCAACGATGCTTTACCATTTGATCTCATTCCATTTGACAAAATTCTTTAAATTATTTAGTCATGCAAGTATTGGTCAATTTAATTTAGAAAATGTTTTGTAATCATATAATTTATATCCAATCTGGCTTTTCTAAAAATGTGAATGTCTGACCTTTTTGGTGTTGCAGATTCTGAAAGAAGAAATCCATGATTTGCTTGAAGCAAACCACTCAAAAGGCCCTATACAAATTCGTGAAAAAAGTAACGGAGGCATAACCCTTACAAACGCCGAAGAGGTAGACGTTACAAGTCAAGAAGAAATGGCAGATGTTTTGGCTCAAGGGTCATTATGTCGAGCTACTGGGAGCACTAACATGAACCAGCAATCCAGGTTGGTGTGTGGTATGCCTTTGAAATGTAAGCAATGTTCCATTAAATGATTCTTTACTTTCATGGTTATGCATGATGGTCTTTTAAGCACTCCTTTATGTACAATTTTGTTATTCAGATAAGGTGTATGGATATTCTTTTGATACTGCATTACATATATTGCAAAGTTTGAAGGGATTGCTTAAAGAGTCCATTAATATATTATATTAAATTGTGTTTACTAGAATTGCTTTGTCTGTGCTTGTATCAGATGGCACCGTCTTTTCATATCAATGTGTATTCTGGATCCATTGTTGTCATATTTTAGTCAGTTGCATAATTTTTTCTTTTCTGGTATCAATCATGGGACATCTTTTATGTTGAAATTGATATTCTGATATGATGTAGGATTCTGATTAACATGCTAACAGAATAACTAAAGGTTTGAAGGGTTAGTTAATCTGATTTTATTTTATCTCTTGATTTCTCTTTTGGACCCTGTTGGTTGTGGTAGTCTGAATTGTTAAATGTGATCAGTTTTTCATAGTCTAAGCTCCAGTTCAGAAATAAGCAATTACTAATATGTCAACTACAATTTATACATTCCCGATCTGTGATGTTTTTGAAGGGTTAGTTAATCTGATTTTATTTTATCTCTTGATTTCTCTTTTGGACCCTGTTGGTTGTGATAGTCTGAATTGTTAAATGTGATCAGTTTTTCATAGTCTAAGCTCCAGTTTAGAAATAAGCAATTACTGATATGTCACCTACAATTTATACATTCTTGATCTGTAATGTTGTAAAATTATCTCTTTAAAACCATCTTGTAAATAAAATATTTTTTGCAGAAAATATTTCTACTTCATTCCAGAAATTATATATGCTGGAAATTACTTTTTCATTTGCATTGGTTGCTGCCAGATATCCGTTTGAATGTCTATGTGGAACTACTTCTGCATTTGCTTTGGTCACTGCCTGTTTCCTCTAAAAACATGTAAAAGAATGCACGAGTTTCTCAATTGATAATCTAAATGTCAAGCCTCTTTAAAAATTGTCTCCAGTACTATTGATCTTTCAAAGTTTCTTAGCTTCTGAAGCCTTCCACTTGTTTGATAGTCATCTTTGTGGTCTTCTATTTTTTTATCTGGCAGCCGTTCTCATGCCATATTTACGATCAACATGGTGAATAAGCGGAAATCGGAAGTGGCTGTACTTATGAGTGGTGATCCAGGCTCTTCAGAAGAGCAGTGTGAAGAAATTGTATGCGCAAAGCTTCATTTGGTGGACCTTGCAGGGTCTGAAAGAGCCAAGAGAACGGGTGCAGATGGGCTCCGCTTCAAAGAAGGTAGCTGGTTATTCTTCTTTTGATTCTACTACTGATAATTATATGTGCAATTTTTACAGCGAGCAAATAATTTACTTTGCTTGCAGGTGTTCACATTAATAAGGGGTTGTTGGCACTTGGGAATGTCATAAGTGCACTTGGTGATGAGAAAAAACGCAAAGAAGGTTCTCATGTGCCATATAGAGATAGTAAATTGACTCGTCTTTTGCAGGTTTGACCATTCATACTGAATTGTCTGTGCATTTTGTTTCTGTTTTTGTTAGATGAGCATTTTACTTGAGCGAATTTAGAAACATCAAGTCATGTTCCTCATCATTTACTTAGGAAGTCTCTGGCTGTAAAATTGGACTCTATAGTTGAAAATTGTGTCGATTGTTCTGGCTAATTCTGCCACTTTTGCAGGACTCTCTTGGAGGAAACAGCAGAACTGTGATGATTGGTAAGTTGGTTTCATTTTCAATTAATTTGGGATTCTGTGATTCCATTGCCTGTATAAATTATATAGCATAAATTACCCCAAAAATGATTTACTGTTAACAGAATATTATGTATTGGGTTATGAAATGCTCTCTCTCTATGGCTACCGGCATGTTAGGTTTTGTAACTTTTCCTACTTGGCATTGTTAAATTTTATGATCCTCAAAAACTCTCTGGACATTGGTTTCTTAGCCTAGGTTGTACATGCTTTTTACTGTTTTTATTTATTTGCAGTAGTGCACCACTAGTTGATCTGATACCTGATCTTTAAGTCCATGGAATGCCCTAGGCAAGTTTCTAAAATCTAGAGGAATGTACTTGTGACTAGATGACTAGTTATTGCATATATTCTATATCCTACATGAATATTGAAGAACTGTATGCTATCATTGGAGTATGGTTTAGTATGATGTAAATAGATTTGTTGACTAGACATCTGACAGAGACCTAGATGTATTTCAAGCCTCAAGGCACTCCTATACTGAAGAGTATTATAGTTTAAAATCAGTAAGGCACTCCTATACTGTACCCAAAATGGTTATTACTACGTTTCTAGGAGTGTCCAGTGTACTGGGATTTGTTTACAGTATGGCAATAATTTCCTTGGATTTTGGGGATGTAAAATTTGGCAGCAGATAGAAATTATCTATGTTACTGATTTGTCAGAGGCTAAGTTGCTGAATTGGCCTATTTCTTTCTCTGCCAATTCTGGGTATGATTTGTCCTGGAATTGGATACTACTTGGAATCCCTGCGGAATCGGCCAGGGTCGAGATAAAATTGTCTGAAACATATTTTGTCATGGCTGGCCAAACCCAAGTGAATCCAAAGCTGACGTAGCATTTCCGAGCAGGTCTGATGCAATACCAAAGTAGGACACCTTTTTTCTTTCTTTTTTTTGATTTTGAAAAAACCCTAGCTGACATTTTTTCTTCCCAAAAAGCATTAACGTTTCTCATTATTCCATATTTTGTGTTTAATGCGCCCGTGAACAGCAAAAAGAACTCTTGAATGGGAAAAAGTAAAAATGTGCCGCTGCTGGTTTTTGTTGCTCAAATCAACCTCTGTCCTCAACTTATTCAAAGGCTAAAGCTGCTCGATTTCAGTAGAGATATTCAAGTTTTGACACGAAATTTGAAAATTGTTTTCTGAGTTAAAATTTTTAAAACTGTTTTATGAGTTAAAAACTTCAAATTTTAAAACTGCATTGTGTGTGATGTATATACATTATACTGTGTACTGTACACACTATATATTATCGTTAATTTAAAATTTAAAATTTATATATTGGAAACGTAAATGGTAAAATTTAAATATTTAGCATTAAACTAGTTTTTTGTATGATAAATATTAAATATTAATTTTAAATTTAAAAAAAATATATAAATTAAAAAATATGTTCAATATTTGCCGTTCAAACTTGTTGTAGAGAATACAATGGCAGCCGACACTAGTTCCATTGGCCAACTCACCTTCAAAATCGACCTAGACACCTTTGTGGAGGCATGTACAAATGATACAATAGATTGGAGGCTAGAGTTCGAGATAAAACTATTTGAAATGTATTATGTTGCAGCTTGATGCACTTGGATGAATCCGAAGCTGACGTGGTGTTCCGAGCAGTTTTTGATGCAATCCCAAAGTTGGGTGTCTTTTTTCATTAATTTTTATGTCTTTTTTGACTTCAAAAAACCCTAGCTGACATTCTTTCTTCTCAAAAAGCATTAATGTTGCTCATTATTCCATATTTTGTGTTTGATGCACCCGCAAACAACAAATAAACCCTTGAACAAAAAAAGTAAAAATGCGCTGCTGCTGGTTCTTGCTGCTTGAATTTGTTGTGACGTTTTCACACATCGCCCCATTGCAAATGGGGACCCCCTTTTTCTCGCTTTCGCCGTCGTTTTTTGCTTTGATCTTGCAGTTTCTTGCCCTGATCCATGAAGCTAGGAAAGAATTTCCAAGCACTTAGCTCACAAGGAATATTAAGAGGGCTTGAAGTGGTGAAGAAAAGAGTGATTTTCCTGAGGATGAATGAAACCCTAATTATCATTCCTTGATCAAATCTGGCCAATCCATGGCATAAGTCTATCATTCCATAGGAAGTGTCTAAATCCTTCGCTCTCAACATAAGACTCCGTGATGAATAAGGAATCTTGTTCCAACACTCCCATCCAGAAGTTCCTGTTCCAACACTCCAGTCCAGAAGTCCCTGTCCGAGTCCCAGTCTAGAGGTCTCTGTCCAGAAGTTCCTATCCAGGACTCTCTGTCCCAAGTTCCAATCCAGGAATCCTGTTCCAAGACTCCAGTCCAGAAGTTCCTGTTCCAACACTCCCATCCAAAAGTTCCTGTCCAGGACTCTCTATCCCAAGTTCCATTCTTGGAATCCTGTTCCAAAACTCCATTCCAGGAATCCTGTTCCAAAGAATTCCTGTCCAGAATCCAGTTCCATGGTCTATCTAGATTCTTATCCCGACAAGGTCCCGAATTCGACAAAGCTTGTCACTCCTTGGCATGTTCATCTTTCCATCATGGAACTCAGTTCCCGGGCCGGCAACCCCACTCCGGTAAGTCCAATCCAAGGGATATCCTTTTCTATCCTGATCCAGGACTCAATCCAAGACCATGACACGGAGGAATTTCAATGAACAAGGTTTCAAGACTTATGGCATTTTCAAAGACGAATCATCTGAGTGTTTTTAAGACCCCCCCTCCCAAGGCATTGTTGATTTTTGCAAAGGAATACTCCTGGTCACATTCCAGTACCAACTGGAATATGCACCTAGGGAGGATTTTGTTCCTGGTCGCATAATCCAGTAGGTACTGGATTATGCGGCCAGGGATGATTTTTGTCCTAGTCGCATAATCCAGTACCTACTAGATTATGCGCCCTAGGATGAGGTCAATCCTGTTCCAAAGTTCCTGCCCGGAGTGGATTCTACAACCTGTCAGGGATGATTCTTGAATCCAGTTTGCAAGTACCTGGATGAAGGAAAATTCCCTGCCTATCTGAAAACCTCACCTTGAAATCCGGAAATCCCTGAGGGGTAGAAGTTACTTACTTCCCCATGATGGATTTTATTTCAAATGATGAATCTCTGATCAATGTCAAAAGTTTATCCTTACAAAGAATTGAACAAAATGATAGACCCTTAGCCAAAAAAGTGAATTGCCATTTCCTGGTCGCAAAATCCAGTAGGTACTGGAATTTGCGACGAGGAAGAAATTTTGTCTTGGTCGCAAAATCCAGTACCTACTAGATTTTGCGCCCAGGGAATGAGGATGTTCCAGGTCGCAAATTCTTGCAGGAGGTGGATTTTGCGACCTGGACAACAGGATTCTTGTTGACATTGAAAACTGCACCCTGACCTGGAATTTCATCCTATCCTTGCCTGGTGACCCTGGAATGAAGGAAAAATGTGAAGGATATCAGAAAATGATGAAAATCCTCTATTTGTTCAGGAGTTCATAAGTCAAATCTATCAAATCTTGCAAGTTTGTTTCATGTTTTATCTTTTGATTGCTTTGCCTTTAAGGACCTTGTCCATCGTGACTACTCGAGGTTTCCCTTATTTTGCAGGAATCCAAGACGAGGATAAGTTCCATGAGGAGGACGAGCAAGGATGATCCAGGACAATCAGGATGGATACAGAGAGTTCAAGCGTCGAAGGATGACCATTTCAGGATCCAAGAGCTCCAACAACAAGAAGACTACACATGCATACCAAGGGAAGATGAAGGCATTGCTCCTTTCAAAGGCCATTGATTTCATCAACACGCCCCTCTTCCAACGCTCAACATGACTGGCGCAAGGAAGGCAATGTCAAAGGATTCCAGTTTCGGACAAGAGGATCAATCCTTGGAAAACCGGAAGGATACACTTCAAGTTCACCATCCATCGAGAAGAACGAGAATCCACACCAAGAGCAAGGATCCGTGCCGGTGCGGGAATCCAAAGGAAAATACAGCAGGGATGGAATTTCAATTCCAAAGTACACAGCACCGAGACAAAATTCCAAGGATCGCTCCAAGAATTCCATCAGGATTGACTTGATTTCCAGCCTGGAAGGAATTCCACAACAAAAGTTCCTTGACCCCCTGGATTATGCGCCCAGGAAGAAAATCATTCCAGGTCGCAAAATCTTGTTCCAGGTGGAATTTGCGACCAGGACAAGTGGATTCCAGGACACCATGAAATTTGCGACCGAGCAGGACAAACAGACAGTTGATTGGTCTCACCTACCTACCAAGCAACTTAGTCAGTCAGGACAAGGTGGCGCCTAGGACAGGTGGCAGCATCCCATAGGGCCTATGACATGTTCATCCCTATCTCTTTAGGGTTTGCACGGATTTTTAGGAGATAAGATCTCACCTCCTCCTTTGGGTTATGTTTGCCTATAAATACGCTGTGGCGCTTCATTTGGAGAGATCCCTAATCCTGGTCTCTTCATCCCTATCTCCTTTCTCTTCTCTCATCCTTCCCTGTTCTCTGAGTAGCTGGACTGTATATTCTTTCTTCATCACTCCATTTCTGCACTTCTGTTGAGCTGAAACACTTCAAGGATCAGCCAGATTGTTGTATACAGACTTCCAGAGCAATAATATAATCATTGTAGAATGGTGTTCATATGGTTCTTTGGATTTTTGACATGGTCTTCTCGATTTCTTGAAGCATATCTTAAAATTTTTGAAGTTATTTCTCTTACTTTCAAGCTTTTCATTAGTTAGGATGATGGAGATTATTACTGTTGAATGATTGAATCTGTTTGTTCATACCATTGGTGATATGTGGCCTACAAATCACCGTGCATGGTTAACTTGAACTAATTCCAAGTCTAACTTCAACTGTTCTGCACGTTTCAGTTCCATATCCCTTGCAGGAGCAGTCTGAAAATCCTCATTCCCTCTCAGAAGATAGCATCATCCCTGCCTAGTTGTTGCCTCATGACGAAGCAGAGGATTGGTTCCAGTTTCCATCCTCAGCAGTAGTCTTTTCCATCAGTTAGTTTCTTGAACCCTCATTCATCTTTTGCATTTTCTTTTAGATTTTCGCTAGGATTAGTTTTCCAGAAGCTTCATTGCCAAATCATACGCCTCTTCAAGAGTGGAACTTGGGACTTCCAAGTTGTCCATTTGTGAAGGAGTTCCATTCACCCACAAATCCGAGTCCGAGGAGTAATGAACTATTCCATGTCCATGAAGGAGCAATCTCACGTAAGTCCCCCTCGTGACACGTAAGTCCCCCTCGTGATTACCAACAAATCACATCATTCCACTGAGTCTATTCCTATGCATGTCAAGACCTGACATTCAAGGAACCTTGGAGCAGTCTCATTCGATCACGAAGTTCAGCGTCTGAGAAGCTTTGTTCAAGAGAGGATAGGATACTCGGTATTTTATTCTATTGTTGTCGTGTCACAAAAACATCATCAATAGAATCAACCAATAGTCACCAAGTATTCATTAAAGGCTAAATCTGCTTGATTTTAGTACAAATATTTAGTTTTTCACACAAAAATTTGAAAATTGTTTGCCGACTTAAAAATTTTAAGATTGTTTTTTGAGTTAAAAAGTTTAAAAGAGTTAAAAACTTCAAATTTTAAAATTATAGTGTATTATATATAGTTATACATTATGTTATATACTATATATAGTATATATTATTGTTAATTTAAAATTTTTTAATTTATATACTAGAAACATAAATGGTAAAACTAAAATAATTAATCTTAAACTATTTTTTTGTATGATAAATATTAAATATTAATTCTAAATTTTAAAAACAGTATATAAATTAAAAAACTTGTTCAATATTTGTTTTTTCAAACTTCTTGTAGAGAATACAATGGCAACCAATACCGGCTCCATTGGCCAACCCACCTTCCAAACCGACCCAGGTTCACCTTCCAAGCTCGTACAACTTGGTGAAAGCCCACTTGTGTGTCATTCCCAACATGGGAATCAAAGCATGTCCATGAAAGAATGGTGGTGCGTGCGCCTATGCCAAATCATCAAATAGTAGAATATATTAGAGAGTAGGAGGAAGCATATGCAAGAGTTTCCTTAGAGGAAGGCATCCTTTGAGGAGAGGAAGGGGCCCCTTGTTCATCTCATGGTGTCTTCCTTGATGGATAGCCATTCGTTTTTGGGCTCACTAATATGAAGAGAATGAGGGGGCCATTAGAGAGGGCATTTAAAATGACACTAGAGAGATTGCAGATCAAATTGTTGCAAGATGCCTCTATGCAAATAGTGGTACATGGGCCTAGGTTATGAGAAAGTGTGCAACACTTCATTTGTAAGGAGTTAAAAAATACACTTCATTGGCTCCCATTAGGAATTTGTGGAAACAAACACGGATGTGAGAAATCAGTTGTTAATGTGATTGTAGTGTGCCCTAAAGGGGCAATGACTTTGATTGTGAAGGGTAGGTGAAGGATGCACAATTTATTGTTGATATCCTTATATGGAGCATTTAGGGAGTGGATCTTCAAAATGTTGCTCAAGTCATAAGGGGCAACACAAAGAATCCTATAGCAGTTGGTATGTTGGTTGAGTCACGATTTTCACATATATTTTGGACATCTTGTGCTATCCACTTGTTGAACCTCATGCTACAAATGTTTGGCAGGAAAATAAATTGGATCAAACAAGTCTATGTGGATCACAAATGTTCATCACAAACCACCACGTCGCAAGCCATTTTTAGACCATTATCTCAATTGGAGCTGCTGCAGTTAACTAAAATATACAATTTTAAATTTTAGGTTTCACTTTAGTAATTACTAATTTATTTTTTAACTTTAAGTATGCTTTCTTTTTTGTTTTTATTTTAATTTTTGAATAAGTTGTTGAGACCCAATTCACATCCAATACAATCGTCTTGAGATGACTTGTGAGGGTGTGAGATGTATGGTCATCAGCCAAAGTTGGTCCCTACGGAGGCAATCATCCTAGATGTCACTTGGTGGGATTGCGTGGAATATCTCCTTACTTTCACCAGGTCCATCATGAGTATGATCTGCTTTACTAACATGGATAAGCCATGCTTGGGAGAGGTATATGATGGCATCGACTCAATGACTTAAAAGATGAAGTCCATCATAAATGAAAAAGAGGAAGATCTTGAAGAAACTTTCTTCAACAAGGTGCATTCAATTTATGATGACCAATGGAACAAAATGACCACCCCACTACATTTTATTGCTTTTGCATTAACCCCCAAATTTTATAGTGATGAGATTCTTGCTATGCCATCAAGGGTGCCACCATACATAGATGTAGAAGCCAACAAAGAGTATAGGGAAGCACTTAGTAAACTCTTCCCCAATCTTGAAATGGAAGATTTAGTTATGGACGAGTTTGCTGATTTTGTAGACTCCAATGGTCAAAGTGTTTCTGCTCCCCATGACAAGAAGAGGAAGGATGCTCACACTTGGTGGTACCTCAATGGCCATACATCACCACACCTCCAGACTCTTGTGATCAAATTCTTATTGCAAGTTAATTTTAATTGCACTCTCTAAATTTGAATATTTTTCTTTTATAAAATAAGAAAATTATTATTTTCAAATTTGTTGTCCGATTTACAATTTTATAATTGTAACTCTCTCACTTTGCTTCAATAGGTTGCTAGTTCCGCTTCATTTGAGTAGAATTGGAGTACACAGTGAAACACAACCCATTGGTAGCAAGTAAAGCAGAGGAGCTAGTTTATGTGCATTCCAACTTGCACCTTCTTACTCATAGATAGAATGAGTACAAGGGGCAACGGAGTTGTGGGATGCAGATCCAGAGCGAACTGAGTTGGATTTTTGTGTTGCCACACAATCTTTACTTTTTGTGGAGTCAGATACCCAATGTACTTTTACGAGTGACAGTGGGGTTGCATGTGGTACTTCTAATCTACTTCCATCATCTAACTGTTGCAAGTATGGGCCTAACCAGTGTTGTCATTGATGTCAACATACTCCAGTTGCATTGATGTCAAGGATTGGATGAGTTATATGCTGAGGATATTGAGAAAATTAGTCCTATCAGGAACAGAGAAGAACAGTGAAGACAATGAAGTAAAGATCCTAGCTAAGATGAAGATCAGAGGATGCGCATCAAAGTGTTTGTAGATATGTGTCTTAAGATGATCTAGTAAAGATTTGAGAGGTATGCATGAAGATTTGAAGAAGTTATGGCCACTTGAGTAAAACCGGTTCTGGCAGATGTTCAGAGGTGACAGAGTGACACAGATAGGTCCGATGAGATCCGGAAATGCAATATCTTGTTTTGCGGATTTGGTGGAGTGTTTAGGAAGTCAATGTGAATTGACAACTCAATTGGTTCGTGGTTTGGAGGTCCGCAAGCATTTATTCCGATATGACAGACTGTGTTCTTGAGGTTCCGGATGAAGGAGAGAACGATTTCAGTAAGCAGAAGTAGTGTGGATGTTCTTGGTGATTCAGGCAAGCTTGTGGGGGTCTCTGGATTGTGTCCAGTTCGTGTTGGTGGTCCGCATTGAAGATTGAGCTCGTAATTGGAGAATTACTTCCAGATGATGATGTTCTTCCTAAGTTTGGCTGACCGGATGAGTTACACATCTTGCGGATGGTCTTGAAGATGTTCTGTGAAGCATGGTGTGTTCCTAAAAGAAGATTGAAGTCTCAGATCTGTATGGCCGATAGTATGATGATCCGCATGAAGTCTTTTGTAATTAGTCAAGTTGTATTTGCTCTGTAAAGTGTGCCAACTTGGATGATTATCCCAAAGTCAATGTCTTGTATAAGTAAGAGTTGTGAAGTCATTTCAAATGTATCTTGGCGGAGATGAGAGTGTGGTAGAGAGGAGGAAAGCGAAAGGCAGAGCAGGAGTATTGGGCTTAAATGGAACTGACTCAAGCATGGTGAAGATGCTATTCTTTAGTTCAAGTATGTAATATTTATTATTCTGTAGACAATGTGTCTCCCGTAGGCAGTGGGCCTCTTGTGAGCAGTGTGCTCGGGCAATGAGCCCTAATTGGCATGTGCCATTTTGTTCTTATTCTTTTAACAGAGAATACAATCTTGGGTTAGTCACCCCGTGGTTTTTCCCTTAACCGGGTTTTCCACGTTAAAATCTTGGTGTCATATGTGTTAATGTGTTTTTGCTCTTGAATTGTTGCATTATGTTTCTATGATTGATTTATTATTATGCTACTGAATTACAAGAAGGATTTAAGTGATTAACAGGAAGAAAGTTTTTGGACAACTGATTCACCCCCCCCTCAGTTGTCTGTCTTGAATCTAGCACTAACGTCAATGAATATCTATCCCGACATTCAAGTTTTGACAAATTGATATCGAATTAGTAGTATATTGTATTTCAAATTTGCAATATTTATGGTAGTTTTATTTATCATACACATGATAATGTGGTATTTTGAACTTAATTCTTGTTCTTATGCTGCAAATATGTATATATTTTTTATTTTTATATGTTTTTTGTATGAATGTACTTAGAACATACCATCCCCCCAATTTTTTTTGTAGTATTAGTGTACTGTACCCACATACTCATAACCGATTTTGATTCGACAACTTAGGTCAGGGCAATCCTAGATCTGGGTCAAATACACAAGAGGATTCAACCAATGTGTGGTTAGACATCCGTGGGTTCATCCAGACGAACCTATTGCAAATTTGGTAGAACCTAACCCAAAATAATGTCTTTTTGAATATATATTTAATCAGTTGGGTGAAGAGATGTACCTTTAAGTGCTAATCTTTAAGTCTCAGTTGAGTTCTCGGCTCAACCCCTATCTATCTGGCAAATGTGATTTCTGATAGGGTATCACACATGCATCTGGTTTAAGTCTTCACTAATGAGCTGTGACTATTATTGGCATGCTTGAAAATGGGTGACAAATGCTGTTTCTTTTCACTTTGCTCATTAAAGCTCTGTCTCGATAGGGATTTGCTCAACTAAGCCGTAGTTTATTAATAGTCAATAATGAGATGTGCCTTTAAGTGCTAATCTTTAAGTCCCAGTCCAGTTCTTGGCTCAATTTGTATCTATCTATCTAGCAAATGTGATTTTTGATAGGGTATCGCACATGCATCTGGTTTAAGCCTTCAATAATGACTTGTGACTACCATTGGCATGCTTGAAAATGGGTGACAAATGCTTCACGTTATGGCTTCTTTTTCTTTATTGTGATAGGGATCTGCTCAACTAAGCCATGGTTTATTAATAGTCAACAATGGCACCACCCTATCCAACACAAGCAAACTTCCGTTGTTGTTTGTGTGAATTCTCTTTGCATTGTCTTTTCTTTGAGAATGTAAGAATGAATGCATGAACAGAAATAAAACTATTTGATTTACATGCTGCAATCTATGACACTCATGGGATGAGGGTGGTTCATTTTGAAAGAGATGGGAATGTGGTGAGATCTGCTCACCATGTCAATCACCTTTTGACACCTCAGCTTACTAATAATCAGTAACTATCAAACACCTCAAGATTTCAATATGTTTCAAACTCTTGAATATTATAAATGATACGACTTCACATCATTACATAGCAATTACATAGCAGGGTGTTAATAGGATATTGAAGCTTTTATCATTATTTATGGTCTATCTATATAAATTTTAATATTTATAATTTAATACAATATTTTTAAATCCAAAGTAATATTATAAATTTAATAATATAATAATATATATTTATGAATTCAATTTTTTTTTTAGGTCAAAATATGTTATATATCTATAATTTTTATATATTTTTTGTACAGATGAACCCAAACCAAACTCAACCCCCAAAAATATTTTACTGAATCCGCATACTGAAACCCGAACTGGCAATTTAGCAAATTATATATATCAATTATAGCTGATTATATATATATCTGGTTTGTAGGACCCGTAAAAGGGCATCATTCTGCTATACAATCCAATTTGTCGTTGTTCTTGTAGTTATTGCAATACTGCTTACCATACATGTCCTTTAACAATTAGAGAATGGAGCCTGTTATGTTCAGTAAAATTACTTTGACCATGGGGATGCGATCTGAATTGCACTATTCTTTCAAAATTTCAACTATACAAATCCAATTTGTTGTTGACTTTGTTGTGCAATGTATCATTGGAGTTGTTCTTGTAGTTATTGCAATACTGCTTGCCTTCCATGTCCTTTAACAATTAGAGAGTGAAAGCTATGTTGTTCAGTAAAATTACTGAGCATGGTGGTGTGATCTGAATTGCACTATTCTTTCAAAATTTAACATTAAAAACTTGAATTCATCTAAAGTTGAACAGCGCTTTTTACTTGTGTTATCTCTTATAATATGGATGGAGACAATGGATTTGATTATATTCTTTCTTTGTGCAAAGTTGACCTAATTTCTATAATTCACATCCCTGCATCACACTATTCAGCTATTATTGGTTTGCCAGTTTCAGTATAGGATTTGTGTTCTATGTGGAACTGATTTCTTTCAATTGTTTTCCAGCATGTGTTAGTCCTGCTGACACGAATGCAGAAGAAACTCTAAATACACTAAAATATGCAAATCGGGCCCGCAACATTCAGAATAAGGCTATTGTAAGTGGCACTTATGGCCTTGTTTTCTATCCTTCGATACCTTAACCTAGTTTCATAACTATGGTTTCACTTTCATGTTTTCTTTAATTGGTTAGTATTCATGGTGTGCATTCGCTTCCAGGTCAATCGTAACCCACTGGCTGCTGAAATGCAAAGAATGCGGAATCAACTAGAGTATTTGCAAGCTGAACTTCTATGTTCTCGTAATGGAGCTGCTTCATCTGATGAGTTGCAGGTAATTCAAATCCTAGCAAAAAAGGTGGACCTGAACATTCTTGCAAAGGTTAATTCAAGTCTAAGTCTCCTCATTGTAGCTGCTGTGTTTATGCAGGTTCTTAACCATAAGATCTCGCGGCTTGAAGCAAGCAATGCAGAACTCCGTCAGGAGCTTCAGGAGTGTCGCTTAAACTCACAAATATTAGCTGATCGTGCAATGGATGCACAGGTTCATTGAATTTCTTTTTCTTAGTTCAGTTCTTCAGTTTTAAAATTATTTTACACTTCTAGCAATGCAAATAATGGTTTTCAGGAAGCCAAGTGCATAAGCGCAACTTTCCAAATATAAAACAATCCAGATATAAACAAGCAGATAAATTACAATGACATTCCTTATCCTAGTACAATCTCCAATTCTGATTCCATTTTGTTGTTGCAAAAGTAACCCTGGGTTTTGATTTCAAATTCTTTCTCGGAACAATCATAAGATCTCGTCGTCTGTAGCTCTCAATTGTTTGGCCAAAGTGTTTGCGTGGAGCTATGCAGTTGTTTTGAGGCTATTTGTACTATACGTGTTCTTTTCTGAGCTTTATTTGTTGTGATTACGTATCTCTCTTGATGTTTGGAATGTTTAAGGTTGAGAAAGACCAGTTGAGCTTCAAAATGGAGCAGTTACGCAATGGGAAAACATGGAAAGAGATTGATGATGCTGATCAAAGCCAGGTCTGCACATATGAATAAATATTGTTTCTACATGTAAATATAAATCATAATTACCAGGTTTGGAGCAAAATTAGAATTATTTTTTTCATTACCAGGTTTGGATTTTGTCATTTGTCTGCAGGATGTGGATTTGATTAAAAGTTATTTGTCAAAGATACAAGACCTGGAAAATGAAGTCCAGCACCTTCAAGCTTCCAGGAATATTCAATCAACAGGAACTATTAGACCTAGCTCTTTCGTTGATTGTCTTGATATTGAAGACAGTGCATTAGTGCCATCTCATGAAGTCTTTAGAGACATTGTGGGCTTGCAGCCTAACGAAGTTAGAGGTAGGGTTTACTTATTGTTCTTATTCTTTTGTTCAAAATCTGAGTTTGTAGAGAGTTGCTTTTAATGATAATATTTTTTCTATATCAATTGTTATAATTATTGTTGATTTATTTTTGTTGTTCATCTCCATATTTAAGTACGATGCAATGATTTTGATGCACTCCTGAAATTATAAGTTTGATTTTCTGCAGGTGAGGAGTCCAGGGAAGGGGAAGAAGAAGATGAGACTGCAAAAGAACTTGAACATTCTTACCTGCAAGATACAATGGGAAAGGAATTACAAGAACTAGACAAACGGCTGGAGCAGAAAGAGGTATGATAACTGAAGACTTTTACATTATCAGTAGACATGGTATATATTTGTGAAACATTTACCTGAATTTGAGAACTTAAATAGTTGCAACAAGAAGGTAAAATAGCAAGAAATTGCTACAGTTTGGTCTGGAACTTGCAACATTTCTTAAGAAGATAATATAATGGTCAGGTGAGCCTCATCTGATATTGTTTATAAATGTTGCCCTGTCAAGATGACATTAATAAAAAAAGATAAGTTGATTGTCAGATGAGTGCCTTTTGGTATGTTTACAAATGTTGTTTAATCAAGGCATGTAGTATCCAATAGAACAGTTCAGGCAAGTTGAACATAGCTGTCCCAATATTGCAGAATTTCAGAAAAGTATTGTTACCTGATAATCATTTCTTCATTATATTGTCACTTCTAGTAAACCTCTGATTCCAAACTTTTGACCAGTTATATTGGGATATTGGGGTTTGCCACGATACAATTCAATTGTTTCTCACAATGCAAATGTTAGTTAAAAAATCTTATACTCAATTTCTTTATCCAATTTATTCTACATAAAGTGTAGTTAAACTGATCTTATTAGGAGACTTTACAATTTTATTGATGGGCAACAGCTCATGAACTCAAATCTTGCTTGCATTTATTTTCTGCAGGCAGAGATGAAAATGTTTGCAAAGGCTGACACGACAGTGCTCAGGCAGCATTTTGAGAAAAAATTTATGGAGCTCGAAGAAGAGAAGAGGGCTTTACAGGTATTCTTTTTTTAATGAAGCCTAAAATGATACTATTTTATGAATATTTCATTTAAATACGTCTTTTTTATGCTATTTGAACAGAAAGAAATGGAGCGATTGAAAGCTGAACTTGAAGGTATTTCAAATACATCTGATGAACATACACAGAAGATGCAAGAAAGCTACACTCAAAAGTTGAAGGCACTTGAGACCCAGGTATACAAACTAACTATTGCAAGTTTGTCTTTTTTGAATGGAATAAAGAAGAGAGGGGATGGTGGTATGGCTTCTTTTTTTCCCATGCGTAGATTTCTTTTATATTCTGCAGATATGTGAGCTCAAGAAAAGGCAAGAAAACCAAGCACAACTTTTGAAGCAAAAACAAAGAAGTGATGAAGCAGCAAAACGACTCCAAGAAGAAATACAACGAATTAAGACACATAGAGTATGCTTATAACTTGTTAATGCAAGATAACTGCATTAACATGTATTTTTATTTTCAAAAATTGTCTAGATGTAAGATTAACTCCTTATACTTTTTTATTATTGGTAAGGTACAACTGCAACATAAAATGAAACAAGAATCTGAGCAGTTTCGGTTTTGGAAAGCTTCTCGTGAGAAAGAGCTTCTTCAGGTATTTGTTAAATGGTTTGTTGTTTTCTTTCATAGTTTGGCATTTTATTTTTGGCTTAGATACACAACACTTGAATATGAAGTGAAAGAACGATACATAGTTAGAATTACTTTGGTATTTGAGGATTGCGTGTGTTTTTGTTTTAAACCTTATGTAACTCTTTCCATGTTAGATGATTTTGTATGGTATTAGAGGCACAAAAGATTCATTTTGTAACTAGATAAAGAATTCCTGAAGATGAAATAAAAGAAGACCCAGAGTTGGAATTTCTTTCTTGTTTGAGGATTATGTTGATTATATTTGCTCTTGCCTAAAATCTATGTTACTCTTTCCATCATTCTTTAGGTCTCAGTACAATTATTTCCTTTTGGAGTAAGGTGACACTCTCTTCTGTGCATGTCGTTAGAATGTATTATAAATGAACTGTGTCATTGCTGATGGTGATATCCTTATTAAATATGGCTAATAGTTTATGATTGATCGTTATGCTGCTTGAAAAAGATATGCATGCCAAGCATTATGGTTTGTGCTTGTCCATGTTTTGTACATCTAAAGAACTTTTATGAGTATTTATCTTAAACATTAAAGAGGTAATAATTCCAACTTCGAATGGCATATCAGCAATGTTTGTTGCTTGTTTTGAATAGCTTAAAAAGGAAGGGAAGAGAAATGAATGTGAGATGCATAAACTCAGCAATGTTTGTTGCTTGTTTTGAATAGCTTAAGAAGGAAGGGAGAAGAAATGAGTACGAGATGCATAAACTCCAAGCATTAAACCAACGGCAAAAGATGGTAAGGATAAGCAGATCTACTTTTTTATATTTATAAAGAAGCAATCTATGAAACTAAAATTCTAATCTCTATTTCTTATATTTGAAGGTTCTGCAAAGGAAAACTGAAGAGGCTGCCATGGTTACAAAGAGGTTAAAAGAGATCCTGGAAGCTCGTAAAGTTTCATCACGTGATTCCACTGGTAAGATGGAACTACAGAAAAGTTATTATTTGGTGGTTGTATTGATGGGATAACCTTTGTCTAATGAATTTGATTGCTTTACTGCAGGAGGTGCTAGTGGGAGTGGTCAGGTACTAGTTGCGAACAGATTTTGCTGTTACGAGTTTGTGTTTTAGGCTTCAAACTTGGTATTCTAGTTCAGATGTTTACTCCGACTTGTACTAAAGATTATCATAATTACAAAATTCTCATACTTTTCCAGACCATAGCCGCAACAAATCTCCAAATTGGAAAATGCATATCTTTTTTTGGCTACATGTATTAAATGCCCATTTTTTATGAGAAAGTGGGTCAACCATGATTGATCCTAAACCACAAATTCTTTCTGAAGTTCTCAATGCTTAGGGATTGTATGCCATTTTATTGTTATTCTGGAATCTTCTTTGCTCTAATATGTTTCATGTTTTTAAACCTATTGTATTTTCTTTTTTAATGAACATGGCGACTATGCTCCAGACAAACGGGAAAGCTCTGCAACATTCGCTTGAACAAGAGCTAGAAGTAGTTGTTCGTGTACATGAAGTCCGCTCTGAGTATGAAAAGCAAAGTCAATCGTAAGAGCCAAACAACCAAAATTCCTCCTTAAAATACAACAATATTGTTTGATTTTTTATTAAAGCACTGCCATACTGGTTTTGATGCAGGAGGGCTGAAATGGCAAAAGAGCTAGCTAAACTAAAGCAAGCACATGAAAGGTGCGATGTTATGTAATTCTCTGTTTATTTATGTCAAGATTGCGTCAATTGCTTTTATATTTTATAAATTTATTCTTACTTTTGTGTGTTTACTGTTGTGGGTTTTGCAGTGGTGGTACTCCTTCAGGCACTCCAAATGCAAGGGAGGCGAGGATTAAAGTTCTCGAAGAGATGCTGAACAATAGTTCTGCTGTACTTGTGAACATGGCATCCCAACTGTCTGAAGCAGAAGAACGTGAACGCTCTTTTATTGGTGGACGAGGTCGTTGGAATCAATTGCGATCAATGGGTGATGCAAAAGTTTTACTCAGTTATCTGTTCAACATAGCAGCTAATTCAAGGTATGGTATAATTTTTTGACTTTTCGTTCTTGCTCCATCTTTAACAATATATGCTGGCTGTTGATTCTGTTTGCACATTCCTGCGCTTTATTAATATTCATTTTGAAGAACTACAAGTAACTTAGTCATTCTTGATTTAACATTAAATAATGCTTTTTTGATCTAAGATTTCTACAGATAAGGTATTTTTTGAGACAATGCTGTGTTGTTTTTGAATGACATGTTATTTAATTATTGGGTTTACTGACATTTTGAATATTTTTTGGAGATAATACTGTGTTGTTTTTGACTGGGTTTATGGGTTTACAGGTGTCAGTTACAAGACAAGGAACTAGAGATTTGTGAATTGAAATTAAATTTTCATAAGCTTAACTCTACATTAAGACAGAGTGAAGCTCAGAGGGAGGAACTGGAGAAGCAATTGCGGTCAAAGGAGCAGGTAGATTCTGTTTCATTGGCTACAAAATTCTTGCGAATTTGATTGAGCATTGTTATACATATCAAGAAAAGTTTTCTCTGGCATCTCTTTGCTAATATTTTTTGATTATTTAACAGGTTAGCTTAGATACTCACAAACGTTCAACAGATTTGAATTTTGTTTCATCCCAACCAGAGGGAACATCAAAACAGCTGCAAAACCAAGCATCCTATATTGACATTTCAAATACAGGGAGCGAGAATTTCCCTTACGACTTACGCAAGGCATGTTATCAGAGCCATAACTTCTCTCATTTTTTTTTCTGTGCATGTTTAAATATCTTCCAAGAGTGCAAGTTTTTGATAATTTGAAGTACTTAAAATATAAAATCTTCAAGCAAGCACAGGGGGCTGTAGCTTGCTTTGAGTATGTCTTGTAGTTTACTTTTGAGTATTCTAATTGTAACACACTAACCTGACTTTCTGCTTGCCATCTATTTATTCCTTAAGGCTTCACGCATTTCCCAGTGCTACAGTAGGTTTGCACACAATTATGAGATTGACATCTTAGAGCAGGAGGATATGGACACATCAAGTGATGATCAGTATGATGAAGAGTCAGATGTGGATTGGGCTGAAGATTTAGAACAGCGTACAACAATGAAGAAGAACAAGGTCTTTATGGTCCCAAAAGGGCCTAAACCTTTAGACAGGAAGTCAAGTGGCAGCGTAGGAAGTGATTTGCAGGATAACGAATCTTTGGGCCATTCCCAGGGTGAGACTGTATGTGGGGAAAATGAAACTAAATTAAAATCAGAAACTCAGGTTTGCTGCACATGTAGTCGTGTTTCAGGTTGTAAGACTATGAAGTGTGGATGCAAGGCTGCAGGTAGTTTCTGTGGGCCCAGGTGTGGGTGCAAGGCTGGTAGGTGTGCAAACAGAGAAACTTTGGAAATGGAAGTGGAGCCATCAACAATGGATGATGCGGTTCAAATGGAAGTGGCAGAATCTGTGGAGACTCTTGGAGTGAACAAGGCACAGCGACAAAACCATGACAGGGATGAGATCAAGAAGACTGACAGCATTGGAGATGGCTTGATTGAAGAAACCAAGGCTCTTGCTGTGCATGGGGCGTCATTGCTAGAGAATGCATTAAAAGAATCAATATCAAGTCATGAGTTGCATGCTGATTCAAATAGAGAGGAGGAAGGGGGACAAGAACAGAATGGTTGCCAGCGCAAACCACTAACGGACATTGGCAACACTAATGTATGCCTGACATTTTGTATTTATTGTTCTGTACCTTTGTTATGTTTTTTTTTGATGGTCACTTGCATTGTGTATTTACTGGTCTGCTCTTTTTCTTCTGTTCTATTTACCAGATCACATCTCAAGATCAAGCTAATTCTAAGGCCAACCAACGGAAAAAATGGAAGAAGCCACTGATTCAGCTAGTTGAAATTGCACCTCAATCTAATGCCCAGCCCAAAGAAACATCATCAACAACAACAAATACTAAGTTAGTTGTTCCCGGCACTTCCTTGACTAATATAAGGCCTGTCTCACGTACTGCAGAGGAACCATCAAATACTTCTGTTCAAGAGTCAGCTATTCCTCTAAAATTGCCAAGGAGTATGCACAAAAATACAAGTGCCATGACAAGTCCTTTAAAAACACGAAATACCCGTGCTTCAGAAGAAAGTGGAGGAGATAAGTCTGCTGCGAATGGTCCCGGAAGTCCAGGTAAATGTGGTCGAGGAATGAACGGAAAAGAGAATTTAAGATCCAGCTAACTTATTCTAGTTTAATCTTATTTTTTCTGTGGTTCCATCCTACACTGTTGTCTGGAAGATTGGGCTGTGCATGGCTTGCCTACAGGTCAAGTCAAGGAATGATTTATATTGGTGTCAGCGGACACACGGCTTAGAATGATCTGTGCTTGGACCTCTATTTACAATTTCACTTTACTATTTGGAGTTGTTCATTGCTCGTTGTATAATCAACAAATAGGCACATGGCATAAGTCAATTTCTGAAGTCAATTTCTGGCATTTTCGCCAAGCTTGTTGGTTCCAGGGTTGTATCATGTATTCATAATAGAGATCAGTTTCCCTGGTTTCAAATTGAATGATTATGAACTTCTGTTGTATCACGAAGTTGGCAGAGAAACAGATGACTGCTGTATTCCTGATCACTTGCTTTCTATTTCAATATTGTGGAAGTACTTTTTCTCACCAAAGCCTTGTGAAATTGTTTAGCGTTAGATTTTTTTAATGTATATATTTCCTTTTGAATATTTGATAGAAATAGTAAAACTGTGTACCATTTCATACAGAAAGAACTTGGAGCCGTAAAAGCAAAGCTCTGGAAAATGACTTTGGGGGAGATTTTATTTAGTCATAATGGAAATTATACCTCTGATTTTCTTCATAAATTTCAGTTTTAACAACTTAAGTTGTATCCATTTTTTTCATCCCAATGAGTGATTTGATTCAAAAAGTTAATTCCAAAAATAAAGGTGAGAATTTGCTGATTGAGCATCCTATGTGGAGCGTTTAATAAGCGTTCGTTTAATAAGTGTTCATATGACTTACGAATAATGTAGGGAAATAAAACCAATAAAATTATTTTTAAGATTATTTGCTGGTTGAGCATCCTAGGGTTTTAATAAGTACTTCATATGACTTCTAAGTAATGTGCCAAAGTAAAACCAATAAAATTATTTTAAGTAATAAATATGATCTATAAATAATGTGGAGAAGTAAAACCAATAAAATTATTTTAAGATTAGAATATTAGGGAGGGAAATATATTTATTGAATCAATTTAGATATTTAATATCTAAAGTGGTTGCAATTTATCTTTATTGAATATAAGTTGCACTATAATGTAAAACTTCTGCAACTATTTTTAGTAATGATTTATTTACAGAATTTGGACTAAACCATGAAACTAGTGTTTTTTTAAGGAAATTAGATTGGAAGATTTTGTGAAGTTTGTAAAAGGATGGAGACTTTTAGAATTTAAATTTGGGAGCAGAGATCAGGCTGCTTGGAGAGATCTATAGGGGTTCTTTGAGGTAGAGGTGATATAGCTTGAGATACACAACTTTTGGATGACTAGTCAAGCCACAACTTCAGCCTCAAGGGATTCCTAGATGATGTATCGATTGGGAAAATAGAGGATGTTTACTCAATCATGTAGAGAAATTTTTGTAAAGGACCATGAGATCTTCCCCATGTCTAGCTAAATGCTTTAGTTGCTATGAGATGATGTAGATAGTAAGATAGAGATAGGGTGGTTGAATGTGAAATTGCAAGGAATATTGACCATGAAGATTGGAAGAAGATGGCATGGAGTTTATAATGGATGGAGACTCTTAGAATTTAGAATTAGGGTGCTTGGATAGATCTATAGGGGTTCTTTGAGGTAGAGGCGATATAGATCGAGATTCAATTTTTTTTGGATGACCAAGTCAAGCTATGCAATTTAGAGATTCCTAGATGAGGTACCAACTAGGAAAATAGGGGGATGTTTACTCAATCATGTAGAGGAATTATTAAGTTGAATCATTTAGAGGGGGTTGATCATTGTGAAGATTTTTGTGACTTAGGGAATTAAGTGATGGATGTACCCCAAACTCTACCTATGCACCTTATTCAAATATTGAGGAAGCTTAGGAATTGGTAGAACCACAAAAATTGAATGATTTGATCAAAAGAATAATACTAAATACAATTGTATGAGCTAGTTTGATGAGTGTAGCAATATAGAGGGAGGTGGTGAGAAGTTTGAGAAAACTTTTGAACTTGTTAAAGGCACAATGTTAATGGTGAATTTATCTTGTGAAAGTTTCCATGGATTCCATTATGAATCACAAGTACTAAATGAACTTTGATGTAAAATGTGTTGGGTGTGTGCTTGTCCCATACTAATAAGGCTCAAATGCTTTAAAAGCATTGTCAATCTAGTCATGAAAGTCTTTGGGTTGATATGTTAGTATCTCCCACTCTTTGGTTTTGACATTTGCTTAGAGGTGCCTGTAAGATTTCTCAATCTCATTGTTCAAAAAATTACAAGGTTGTTCCAAACAAAATAGTATAGCCATGGGTTGAGTATTTTGTACTAAAATGATGATAAATTTTTTGAACCAAATTGGATGAAGAGTTTATGACAGATATGTCATCAAGGTGTATAATCATAAAGGTATTTGTCAAGAATGATTTAGAATCTTCATCGAGGTTATAATAACATTTGTGAATGTGAATGGTATAAGCAAAGAGTCAAGGAGGCCTTTCTAGGAAGAAGGCTACCTTCCACACATAACATTTGGGGTGCCCTAGAGCTAAGGGCTTGGCTTAAATCTTGAAACATAGTTGTTTGACAATCTAATTGATAATGCTAATAATATTTCATCTTACTAGAATGGTTATACTAATTCTAATTTGACTAATCAAAATAATTTCAACTTTGTGAGTTTATTTATTTTTGTTATGATTAGGGTTAGTTCTCGCTACACATAAAGCTTAAACAACAAATTGCTTACTTTTGGCCCTCACAATCTCTATAGTGAAATAGATTGTTAAACTATCCCCAAACCATCTTCAGTTGACTAATTTGTAAAACTTATAATACTAACAAAGTTGAAGAAGAACACTGTCCCTTTTGACTTGTCTTTACCAACATAACAAAAAGAGAAGTGTCTCCATCTAGTTTATAACTCTAGAACTCTTCATGTTGTCTTACTATATAAGAAGGAAAATGATTGGATACCTTCATTTCCATGTTGTCCAAATATACAAATGATATTAAAAAGAATATTTAATATTATTTCTATTTTTCAATGTATAGATGAATGCTACCTTATTCATCTTTTTGATTTTACAAGGCACTTTATAATCAATATTTATGAAGATTTTAAAAAATAAGGAGAAATCAAATGATTACAATTATTATGACTAGTTCATAGATAAAACTTAATATAATTATTACATAATGATGCTACTAAAAAACTAGCATTCAAGCTTTGATTTGGAGAATGAATTCCTCAAAAACTAGCATCCGGGCTTTGATCTAAAGAAGGAATACTTTAAGAAGGTCCTAGTTTGGGTTAGGCTACTTGGGTTTGCCATTAGAAGTTTGGGAGGAGGTTTTGGAGGGCTTAACTAACTCATTTGAGCAACTTATTTTCCTTGAATTGGTGACCAAGTCTAGGAAGTGCTTAGTGTTTGCAAGATTTTGTGTTAATGTGGATGTTGATATAGTGCTTCCTTCTTCAATCACTCTATCTTCTAAGTTTGGTGTCTAGGTTTAGTAGATTGTTTTTGAAGATTCTTTGATGATATGTTGTAAATGCCATAAGTGAATCATTCTATAGCCAGTTGCATGACTATTTAGAGGAACCAAAATGTTGGTGATTGGTTGGTGTCTTCACACTGAGACCTTTGTGGAGGGGCCTTTGGCTAGTAAAGGTAAAGAGGTTGGCCCTTCTTCAACTAAGAAACATGTAGATCTCGTGTCAGCTAGTGTGGGCTTGGGTGGTGAATACCAAGGCCCTTGGCTTGGGTCTCGAATGGCTCCCTTCATGTTGTCTTCAATCTTAAAAAAGTGATGAATGCAAGGGAGAGGCATGCTAATAGCCCCTTGTTCTCCACTGATTCTAGTCTAGCTTCAAGAATTGGGAGAATAGCTAATGGAACATAGCTAATTTTAGGGTCCAAAGCTTGCTTATGCAATTTGGCTTTAAGTCACCTTGAGCTAGTTGTTCTTTGTTATTTCTTAGAGTTTAATCATTAGTTTATTGTTTTCTTCTCCCTCTTGTGAGTTACTGCATATTTATTGTTGGATTACAACAAGAGTGCAATTTGTTCCTTATCGTGGTGTGGTTGATGTTGGTTTAACTCTTTGTTGTTTTGGTTGTAAAAGGTTTGGGGCCCTTTTAAAACCTTACTTTTACCCTTTATGAAAAATGATGCAACTAATAAAATAAAATATAATAATAACTTTTACATATCAATTTAGTCTAAAGGATATTAGAAGTAATATTGTCTCATAGGCATTTAGTATAATCATTTTCATCCCCATCCTCATCACATATTAATATATAAAATTAAAGTTATAAAACATCTTTATGAAAAAGAATTTAAATATCTAGAATCCCAAATATACGTCAATATAATTTATCATCTAAAAACTAAGTTTAATTTTTTTAACGATCTTAATTTCTCCTCAACAAAAACAACTAGCTCTTTAATGATACAGTGGGATTATATTATGAATACAAGGTGTCCTTAAGGATATTTAGTATACAACATTGGCTTGGAACATAGATCAAATTGAATTAAACAATAACTTTGGATCTATAACTTTTGTGTTACCTTAGGTATGGTGATTTGTAACTCAAAATCTATTATGATAATTTATATATTCTGAGGGAGTGGAGCTAACAAATGAGCTGGTTACTATATTTATGATGTTAGTTAGTATAGTGGTTTATATCTAGCTAAATGATGCAAATGTGACCTAAATAGCTAACCTCCTACTTCTGATTAGAGCATAAATGAAAGGTAAACAAGAAAATGTAAACTTAAAACAATATACCTTCCATGATGTGGCGATGTACTCCAAATGATGTTGATGTGGATGCTCCTTGATATAATGCTACTCAAACCAACAACATAAGGATAGGATGGTGGATGATTGCTTGAGAAAATAACATGATGATAGTGCATGAATAGTTGATGGAACGAGGGGGGAAAGCCTCTCTTAAATATATTTTTTGGATAAGATATGGAGGGCTAGGATGTAAGAATGAAATCAATGGTTGAGATTTGTTTGCACATGGATTGACGAGGTGGAAGACCAAGTATGCTCACACATGTGTGGAGATCATTCTCACACGTGTGAGAAAGGAGTGGGGGAAGAATCAAGGTTGAGGGATGAGATGGAAGTCAAAGATGCTTCCAAGTTGGCATGCTCACACATGTGTGAGCAAGGAGTGGAATGAGTCAAACATGCTCACACATGTGGGAGCATGAGGTGGGTTGAGGTGGAGGGCTAGCATGCCTCCAAGTTGGCAAGATAACACATGTGTGAGCATTAAGGGGGGTTTGGACACATGTTAGATGATGGATAGTTTAGATCTTGATCCATGTAGAGGATTAGATAGTTAGGATTAAAAAAGACAAGGATTGAGGGTGATGTGGAGTATTAAATTAGAAGAAATGTTAAGGGAAATTAATTATTCTTAATTAATTAACTAATCATGGATTAATTAATTGATTAAGTTGGAGGAATTGGGAATTAAGGTTATTTAATTAAGTTGGTTTAATCAATTAACCTTAGGGAGGAATGAGAATAATTAATTGTGAAGGGTAATTAATTAATTAATGACTAATTAATTATGAGAAGGAAGGTTAGATGTGAGGATAATTAATTAAATAGTATCTTATTTAATTAATTTGTGGGAAATTAGTAAGACGAATATTAGTGGGGAATTTGGGGTGTCTACATTTTTCCTCTCTTTGATACAATGTCGTGACTAGAAGAAGTGGCATCATGTCAAAGAAGAAAAAAAAGTAGAGAGGAAGAAGCTTCGGTGGTAGGTTGCCTCGGTCGCTAGGAAGCATGGGGATTGATGGTGGATTGGAGGTGTGATATTGATGATATATGTTGCCCCAAGCGTCAAAGATTAAGGATCAATTGACTTAATGGGTTGATTGATGATAGCGTTGTTGATAATAAAAATAATACAGGGATTGTGTTATTAACTATGAGAACAGCATGAGGATTGATTGCTTTGATTGGATATGATTGATTTGATTTGATTAGAAAGATGCTTTAACACTTGGGATAGGCTTAGATTTGGGATTTGATTGGATGATGGGATGATACAAGGATGCCTCCTCGAGAGGATGAGTGAGTTTGAAGAACATGGTTGTGCTCTTGAAATGGATGAAAGTGATGTTAGGAAAGACGGGGATTTAGACTTGGGATGAGGATTGAAGGTGACAAAAGAAATGAATTAAAGGGTGAATGTTAGTGATGAAGGATATGAGGATGTAGAGGTTGGTGAGGATGGAAATGATGTTCCAAATGTTGTCATGATAACATTGGTGCAAAGAGTAACCTATTATTTATTGTAGCACTAGCATTATGCACCATGATATAATGGATCATGATGATAGTGCACCATGTGCATATGGATTGCCATGAAAAAACACATGTTGTAAATAGCCTAGTGACCCAATGACACATTGTCAAGGTACACCAACATATGGAGGATGATGGCAGTCATGATGGTGTGTTGTGTGGAGCATTAGGACTATTGACAACAATCAAACACACACGCAAGTAAACAAACACCTAAAAAGCACATGATCCAATAACTTGTGCAATGTTGAAGCCAAGGTAGTGGATGAGGGATAGGATGGAGGGATGGAAATGGATTGAATGTTTGGTTTAGGATCAAGAATAAAAAGATGGGGCAGGATTAGATTTTGCCCTTGGTTGAGCTATGTGCCATAAATTGATTTGATGATGATGACATTGTTAATGATGATGATGATTGGATTGTTTTTAGGACTAAAGATGATTTGTAACGAGATAGGGAACAAAGGCTATGGATGTTTTTGGATGGGTATAGGGTTTTGGGTGAGACTTTCTTAGATTTGGAGAGCTTTCACATAAATGAGGTATATTAGGGATAATGCTTGGGTAAGTATTTTCTTGTGGTTAGTGTCTTAGTGGTGGAACTGATGTTGAGGGAAAAACCAAGCCTAGAAAAAAGGATGGAAGTGGATTAGATGAAATGGTTGAGGGATACGAGCTAGGGTGACATGGAGAAGAGATGGATTTATGGAAGGATGTAGGGGAAGATCTCCAAGGAAAATATTGTAATGGGGTAATGTGTTTTATCCAGGAGATGTGATTGGATAACGTTATGGAGGTGATGATATGACATTAGATGGTGTGTAGCCCAAGGATAACCATGTCAAGAGTGTGCCAAAGCATGTTTTAGGCATTTTCCCGCAATCATTATCAAAGTCAAAGGGAGGATGGATTATATATGATTAATGGATCATGTATATATGATGGATAGATGTGATAGGAGGGATAAGTATGGTGGAATGGATGAGACAACTTACTCCCAAGTGCATTGGTACACAGATGGATTTTACTGATGATGCCCACGAATGGGTTTGTGTAATGGTACTTGCCCAAGGTGCCACTAGAAGTGGTTTTCACCATTAGAAAAATTTATTTCTCTTTACTAGTTTTAATTTTTTTTTTTGATTTTTTAAAATTTTTTTTATTTCTATTGCTTCAGGTGTCGAAGGATTACTTAGTTGATGTAGTTGATTTGGAGGCTCTTTTCATGACATACCAATAGTAGACTACTTTGTGTAATTTCTTGATAAGGATCATTCCACTGATGTACAACCTACAAGTGTTGTCATGCTCTTTGATAGATGGGTTGACTTTATCTGAATGTGCATATCTCAATAGGTTGCCATCATAGCCCTTATGGTAAAGTGTCACTACTAGGATATGACAGATTCATGATTTTGAGTTCTTGGATGTGAGGCATGTTTTTGGATATGGATGGGGGATGTTGGATGTAGAATTAGGTGATGGAGGTTTGTAGGATTTAGGTGGATAGATTGGTGATTTAGACTCGGTTGGAGCATTCTTGACTCACCATACCTAGGATGGTGGATTATGGAATTCAGATTTTGGATCAAGGTGGTGATTAGGACCAACATTCTTGTACAATCTAGAATGCAATGGACACCTATTATAAGTAAGGTGCATTTTTAATGTGGCTCCACTTTTGGAGTGATTGCTAGATTTGGGTGTTTAGGACCGACATTCTTGTATAATTTGGAAGGCGGTATATGCAACATTCTTATACACCTTATGTGTTGGAAGTGATGATAAGCTTGAAGGTGGTGGACACCTATTAAATGCAAGGTGTATCTTTCGATGTGGCTCCACATTCTGATTGATTGTTTGATTTGGATATTTAGCTTTACTTGATTTGATTGGTCCACTTTATGTAGGATAAGGTGCCATTAACCTTGCAATCCTAAATAATTTTCATGTGTCTTCGTGATCCTTGGAATGTGTTCTTGGATGCTTAGGGTCATGAGAGATAAAAATATTTAATATTTATTTGTCTATGAAAAATTGTAATTGCATTCATAGAGGTGGATCTAGTCATTGTTGGTGGTTACAAAGCATATTGTAAGAAGATTATTTTTGCACATCCACTTTGGAGGTGGGGTCCATTTGGATTTGCATGTACGTGCGTGTATCTTGCATGTTATCCAAAATGGGGCACCTTAGTTTGCATGTTGTGCATGTTAGCTGTCGGTGAGTAATTGAGCACTCAATATTGACCAAATTTCATTGGCTATGGGTTGAGCACCCATGTGAAGATTTATTATTATTTACTAAGTTTGTAGGCTATCCACTAATGGAGGTGTATGTTTTTGCATGTGGTTTTTCCACTTGTTTTGAGATACTATGGTGGTATTTTCACATCTAGCTTCTCTATATATTGGTTCTTTGAGTTAGTAGAAAATATGATATTTTTGCAAGTTGGAGGAGTAACGAAGTGCTACCGAAATTCTGAGAGAAATGCTATGTTGATGTAAACTTCTTTGAAGGATTAACACAAGCATTAGATCTCTTTGGGTGTGGAGATTTTTCCCGTAAGGGTTTCTCCACATAAATACAGTGTCACTTGTGTGTTTATTTCTTCATATTATTGTTGTTGAATGTGCTAACTACATAAACACCATTGTGGGTAATCTTGGAAACTAATTTTAGATTTGCATACACTTTGTTTAAGTTAATATTGCAGTAGTTTCACCTTGATTTTAAACACTTTACTTGGAGATCCATATGTCTTTTATGTTTCTTCTTTGATCTTTTGATTCATTCACCTTTGATGTTTGATTTGGAGCATTTTCTTTGTATGGTTGACGATTGTGTTGGTCCGAATTGATGGGTTGGGGATGTATAGGATAAGGTTTAATGGAATTGATACTAGAGGGGGTGAAAGGATTAGTGACCTCAAGATTATCGCAGGGGCTATGAATGGCCTTTATTTTGATGTTTATATTGGATGAGGTTACCTCAACTATCATTGAGGTGCCATCATTTTATTGTTTGCTAGAAGGTGTGTAGCTAATGCCTTAATATCCTTGATTTTCATATATTGATATTGGTTCTAGAATACCTTGTTCATGAAGGCCTAAACCTTTTTTGTTGTACGCTATGACTTTGCAAAATTATTCTCTGAATTCGTTTCTTTTGAAATAGGATGCAAAGCCATCTTTAGGCAACTAGGACTAACTAGAGAGGTCTATTTGCTCATTCACAAGAAGGTTGAACTGTATGAAGGTGTCTTAACCAAGATGGTAAGATATTTGTGCATTCTCCTTGTCTGTGATTGTTGTATCAATGATATGCTCAATGTGATCAATCTTATCTTGTGCATCCTCATGCTTGATGGAATCCATGTCATTTATTTGATTGTCTACATGTCCAAGGGAGGCAAGCATCTCATCTTGGGAAATGGAGGTTGTTTAAGTATGGATGTGATCAACTTCAATTTTGTGGTCATGGATGTGATACAGGTGGATGAGGGGGTCATTTTGGGCTTCTTGGTCATAGATGGTGTTAGTGTTATTTTGTCAGCCATGGAACATGCATAATTTTGCCCAAAATCCATTAAAATCCCATGGTTATGCCTCTATTAGCCTTGGCCCATTTGACCCATTATTGTTAAATGATCTAAGACATCATGAAAGGGTCTCCCATATGCCAAAGTGCCACAAAAATCTATAAAAATCTATGTCTGAAAGGTTTCTATCTTTTCCCCTTGGGTTTTCTATTTTTTTAGCCTTTCAAAGTTTCAGGGTTTCCTTATCGGCATGCTATTCTCATCGGCTCTTAACTCCCCTTGGTGTCTTGCAAAATTGGCTAACTGTTTTGGCGTCAAGGCGTTAGTCATCCCCATTATCCCTTACTTTAGAAGCATACATCTTGTGGTGGGCCCAATCCCTGATTCCCAATAGCTTCAAAGTTATTCTAAGTATTTTGGGACCATGGGATCGGGGGTCCTCTTTTCTCTTGTTCAGCAAACGACATAATGGTATTGGTCTGACTGCCAAAGATTGATGGATTTTTGTTTAAGTGTTTTTGACTTCAGAGGTTGGGGATTCTTTGGTCCCTATGCTTGAGTACAAATGGTATGGTGAAGGCCCGACTACCAAAGTTTGATGGGTTGCCTTGTTTATATTTTCAAACTTCAGAGTTCACGAAGGTTCTTATCCTTTGGCAGAGCGTTGAAGTGTTATTATTTAAATAGTATTCCCAATTCCCAATCCCCAATGTTGCATAATTGTTCTAAGTCTTTCAAGATCATGAAATCGAGCGGTGTAGGTTTTTCATGATCAATTGTTGGATGCTTGGCGTAGGCCCGATTGTTGAAGCCTGATAAGTGTTTCCTTTTGTTTCTTTGGACTTCGAAGGTTAGTGTTTCCTTCTATGGCTATTTTTTAGAGAAGGATGTATTGCGACAACCTGACTACTAAAGCCTGATAAGTGTTCATTTACTTGCAGACTTAAGAGTTTGAGATGGTGCTCATTCATTTTCTCAAAGGATGATGGTTTGGTGTGAGCCCAATTTGTTGGGGCTTGTTGTTTTTTCCTTCCTTGACTTCCATTTTGTCTGTGCGCGATGGGACGTTCCAACAACTCTCTAGGTTGCCATTAATGATCATTTTGGAGTTTGTTGGCGTGATAGATGAATTTAAATGCTGAAGTTAATGTAGTAGATGGGGTAGGTGATTCCTGCCCAAGTGCAGTCATGGAAAATAATGCTATATATACATGAAATGAAGATGCAAGAGGTTGTTGGTCTTTGAACCAATTATTTGGTCTGGAATCACCTAAGGAAGTTTTTAGGCATCAAGAAAAGCATAATGTTTGTGCAGTGAATGAGGGAATACATCTAGTAGTTTGTAGGAAAGGGCTTCAACACATATCTTCATGTAGTGGTATGTCTCCATGGATGATTATAATGATTCAGGGGAATGTTGAAATTGTAGTTTCATTGTTTCCTCTTACCACATTTGTTGGCATGAATGTAATAGAGTTAGATGAATGTATGACAACATTTTAATGCAATACAAAGGCTTTGTATTGGTCTTCTTCTGTTACATGTGGGTTATTGCAGTTTAACTTGGGATTATTAAGTATGTCCAATGTATGTTTATATATCTTAGATTTGTGTGTGAATACATTTCATGTTTCTATTGATGGGTGTTGTATGTATCTCCTTCCCCTTTGTTGCTTATGACTCGGTTGTGCAATGGAGTAGGCATTGGTCTATATTGATGAAGGATCAAACACTCTCTTTTAATCAAACCCTCATCTTGTTAGTTGTAGGAGTAGGAGTAGGGTTGGGTTAGTTTCTGCATGCTGCTCATGATTCCGTGTAAGAACTAGAGACAAATCTGAAGTAATCCAAAACTATTTCAATCTTTTGTGAATCATGTCATGCATGTCTACATATTGCCACTATGTAAAGAATATCAAATGAATGTATCGCATGGGGATATAAGTGGTTTTATTTATGGGTGCATGTGCAAGATGTATAATCAACTTTGTTAGAGGTTTGTGTAGTAAGTCGTCTTGACCTAGTGACAACTATAGGGGTCAAGTGTACATTGGGTATGGCTATGAATGTTTATTTGTGTAATATTTTATGCCTCTAGGAATATCCCTCCTAGGTCTAGCTAAGCTCGAAGTGAAGAGGAGTTTTCCCATTCCTATCAGTTGGTCCAGAACCATCCTCAACTTATTGATGACACCCTTGACCTAGGTGATTGGGTAATGTTTTAGGGGATCTTGGTTATTTTGGGAACCAATAGAATGGTGCCATTTCTAGGGATGTATTCTTGGGTTAAAAAGAATTTGAAGACTCTTTTGGTGAGCTGAACCTAGAATCAATTTGTGGCCTTAGAGTTTTGTCATGCTTCAAGGAATTACTCTTTGGAAGAGGTGGTGACTCTGCTGTCAAAGAACATTTAGAAATTTGTTGCTATTGTTACTCAGTGTTCTATTGGTGATTTGAATGCTCAATTTCAATGTACAATAACTAGTGTTTAAAGGTACACATGGTTGTCTTCTTATCTTTTGGTTATTTAGTTCCTGTCATGGTGAAGGAACATAGTTTGTAATGCCTCAGTTTTCTCCCCAACATTGTAGAATATTTCAGTCATGGATAATTGGTATGGATATGATTATTCTAGGGATGCCCCTATTGGCAACATAAGCATGATGATGAAGAGAATGATGTGCATGGTAGTAAGCAGTGTTGTCATTGTTGGCAACAAAGGGTAAAGACATAGTGGTGTTGGTCCAGAGAGGTTTAGTAAAGTATATTGGTATAGTTGTGTTGGTTTGGTTAAGTATGATATCCTAAGTGTTGTTTCAGAGAAGCTACTAAGTGTAATATGATGAAGAATACATCAAAGCATGATATGCATTCATTATGGTGCTCCACAGCTAGGTATAACATGTTGAAGATTTCCCTAAGGCATTTATTGACTAGAACATAAGACAGGGTCACCGTATTTCAATCTGCACTTCTCTGCTATAAAGAGTTTTGATTTGCAGTTGTAAGGTGATGATAGTGCATACTAAAGGAGTCTAAATCTAAAGATTCAATTTTTGAAGTTCTCCAGAGTAAAAGATAGGGTTGATAGAGTACCAGACTCTATAATGATAGTGCTAGTGACAGATTGGAATGCTCCGCATTCCACTGCATATGAATATCTTGCCATGTGGTTTTGAGGAAGAATTTATAGATGTCAGAGGTGTGTATGATTCAAATGGTAAGCATTTTGGTGGTCTGCATGTTAAATTATGAATTAACAGTTAGTTCATGCTATTGCTGCTTCATTCGTTGGGCCAACCTGAAGGTGTTGAGCTTGTGCGGAGCTAAGAAATGTATGAAACAATGTCATTGGAGTAATTATAGGTTGTGCTGACCTATATGAATGTGCTACATGCTTTGGTTCTCTCCGAAAAGTGTATTGGATTATGTTTTGGGCTGATAATATGGGAAGTCACATAGTACATATATTGTGCCGACCTAATTGATGTTTTTCCTTAGTGTGGTATATATAGAAGATTAAATTCTTGTGTGGAGGTGTGAGTGTGGAGTGAAGGTGTGAAGTGAGTATATGTAAGCAAAATCTGATGCAAAGAAGGATAAGTTGAGGTTGTGGTGAATATGAAGTGTGCAAAGTCAATATTCTGAACTCCGGTGGAACTGTATCTCTAGCATAAGTTAGATGCACTATTAGCAGTTCATTTTGGCAGTGAGCCACCCCTTCTTCTATCTCTTTCTATTCAGGACAGTGAGTCCTTAGGCAATGAGCCACCTGTAGTGAGCATTCTTTGTTATGGATAGTGAGCCTTTTTGGCAGCGAACCTAATTATAATTGGTAGTGTTATTCATACATATATGTGAGCTAATCCTCACCATGGTTTTTCCCTTTTTGGGTTTTCCACGTAAAAATCTAGTGTTCATATGTTATGTGCTTTAATGGTTGAATTCATGCTTTTCTTTCTTATTGCAATTTAAATGTGGTGTGTGGAATGAATGCTTAAATGCTTAAGTGGTTTTAGAGAATAATGATTCACCCCCCTTTCAGTATTCCGGGTGTTCAACAGCTCCTACATATGAATCTTCCTATATATCAGACCCTAGAAACCACATTGATGTGGATTATCATGACTATTCTAGCAATGCATATTTTAGTCATGGCTCTACACCTTATAAAAAGCAAAACCTATGTGCACCAATGCAAAACCAATATGATTTAGAATTCCAACAATATGAAATTGATAAAACCAAACAATTTCTAGAGTCCTTATGGTAGCAAGAAAAAGAAATAGAAAATCTTATTAAGCTTCTAGAGTTTAGGGTATAGTCCAATGTTTGCTCTGCTACCCCTAAAAATTAGATTGTTTAGTCTCATGTTTCTCCCTTAGATCCTATTTATAGTCAGTTAGACCTATCTTGGGTTTATTACAAAATAATGAGCATGCCAACCAAGGTCTACAAATAGTTGTCAAAGTTTGATGGTTACAACTTTTGGGAAGGGGACACACACGCTGATGAGTTTTCAAAATTCATGGAAGAACATCAGTTTGAAGATGAATACATGTGGATGAGGTTCTTTGTTAGGTCCTTACTGGAAAGGCAAAAGAATGGATTCAAATATTTCCCAAGTAGTCCTTTGCTTCATGGAATTAACTTGTGGCTACATTTGAAGAGGAGTTTGCTAAACCCCTACTGATCTCGTGATAGAGTTGAAAGAAATCAAAAGACAAGAGGTTGATTCTAGCATGGACTTCAATCATAGGTTTTTTGTTGCCCTTTCCAACATTCTTAAGGATTTCAGACCTAACACTCCTACTTGCATTGATATGTTTTTTGAAGCATATGAAGTTGGATTGAGTTATGTACGGGAAGATTTGAAAATAATAAGTTTATAGCAGGCATACAAATGCCTAGATTACTTAGAAAAGATGAGGGATAACTACATAGTGAGGTTGTTATTTGCAAATGTGAGTACTGTTGGTAATGAGCATGCTAAAATGAATGACAGTGACGTGGATACAACTAATTAGATGAGTTCAACATCAAATGAATATGATTGTGTGGTCAATAGGGTAGAATGTAAAGGTGGTGCATTATATAACAGTGGCGCAGATGATGAAGCTAGTGTGTGCACCCACCTTCAGTTGGACAGTTCATCCATTTGAGATGAAAATGAGATGCATGATGACTTCTATCTTGAGAATGAGGTATGTGGCCAGTTGAACATTAAGGAAGGTGTATACAGGAATGAGTAGCCAATTGAATCAATTGATGAAGCTAATTATGAAGATTATGCACAAGTAAGCAAGATAGAGAGTGGGTAAGAAACTAGCTTTTTATTTGAGGAGATGCCCTCCTTTGTTCTTGTTAGTGATGACGAAGTAGTTAGTGTTTGTTTGCATGGGGATCATATGGAGGTGGTTGCATTTGACGATAACTTATTAGAGACAAGTGTTAGTATAGCGATGGAATTTTAGTGTGAAGAACTTGTCATTGATGAATGTGAAGATGGTGATCAAGATGGTGATAATGTGGACGCATATGAGAACCTATTTATTTGGTGCAAGGTTTGTTTTCTTCCTCATGTAGAATGTGCTTCAATTTAGCCACAAGGAAATGATATAAGAATAAATGTGGAAGAAGAAGTGTGTCATTAGTCTATTTGCAACATTGAATATGACATAGCTAGCTGCCAGAGTGAGCTCCAAATATCAAGACAATTGGAAGAACTTGGTTCTTCACATGAAGTGTCTCTTGGTCCTGATTTGTGTGTTGATGGTTTGAATTTTGAATTGAATCATGTTCATGATTCAATTATTGGTGATTGTATCAACACAAATGAAAATGATGTATGTTGGCCACCCATTGTCCAAGAGTTTGACACTTATGATTACGAAACTTTCCATTGTTATAAAGAACAAGTTTCTATTGATATGGATGATAATGTTGTTCTTGAATTTGAAACATTTGTATGCAACCAACATGCAGAGGAAACTGATGTTGAGTGGCAACATGAGTGCCAGATTGTAGATCAGCATGTTGCAACCCAACTTGAAGGTATGCTAGAGCTAGATTTTTTTTCAATTTGATTTGCAAGAAGAGTCCTCTTCTTTTGTATATCAACAATGTGGCTTTCTTTTTCATGCAAATTGGAGATGTTCTCCTTTTACCTCATTTTGCATGAATAGGTCAACATGTGTCGCAACATGACAATTGGTGATGGATGCTTGCTTCCATCCATTTCTCCTGTTGCTGACCTAGTTCTTGACTTTGTAACCTCTGTTGCTATGAACAAGTATGATGTGGAATGGAATAGGTCAATCACCTATTACTTATGGTTTCCTTGCAGCAGTGTTCATGGTGGACCTAGCCTTGGCTTCATGAGCATTGGTTGCAGATTGGTGCATGTTGGTGGAAGCCATTATTTTTTGTAACTGGATGGTGAGTATAGTTTCATTTTGAGGGAGACCAGTCCTTCCTTCAGCTTGTATTCAATAGAAACATGTAGTTTCATCCATCTTATGCAAGTTGGACCTGCAATGTGTTAAATTTTTTTTGCATCCATCCTTTATGTCTCAATGCCTTCATGTTATTGGTTGTTAGTATTGTATATACACCTCTATTGCGTGTTGCCTTGTAAATATGTCTTTCATTGTCTCCCCTATGTGTTTTGATTTTTGGTCTTCCCAGAGATAGTTGGTTCTTGTTGTGCCAAGATTGGCACACGTCCCCAACCAAAGCCAATGTGTTAGTGCTATTTTTTGTCAGCCTTGGAACATGCATAATTTTTCCCAAAATCCATCAAAATCCCATGGTTATGACTCTACTTTCCCTAGCCCATTTGACCCATTATTAATAAATGATCTAAGACATCATGAAAGGGTCTCCCATATGTCAAAGTGCCATGAAAATCCATAAAAATCTAAGCCTGAAAGGTTTCTATCTTTTCACCTTAGGTTTTCTATCTTTCAGCCTTTCAAAGTTTCAAGGTTTCCCTTACCAGTAACCTATTCTTATCGACTTCGAACTCCTCCTGGTGTCTTGCAAAATTGGCTGTGTTTCAGGGTTAGAGCGTCAGTCATCCTCGTTTTCCTTATTCAGAATCATACATCTCATGGTGGGCTCGATCCCTAATTCCCAATAGATTCAAAGTTATTCCAAGTGTTTTGGGACCGCAGGATCAGGCGTCCTCTTTTCTCTTGTTCGATGGAAGGTGGAATCATATTGGCATAATTGTCGAAGCTTGATGGATTTTTGTCTAAGTCTTTCAAACTTTAGGGGTCGGGGAATCTTCGGTTCCTATGCTCGAGTGTGGATGGTATGGTGTTCAAGCCCAACTATCAAAGTTTGATGGTTTGCCTTGTCTATATTTTTAGACTTCAGAGTTCAAGAAGGTTCTTGTCCTTTGACAGAGCGTTGAAGTGTTATGCTTTCAATGGTATTCTCGATTCCTAATCCCTAATGTTGCATAATTCTTCTAAGTCTTTCAAGATTCTAGAACTGGGCAGTGCAGGTTCTTCATGATCAATTGTTGGATGCTCAGCGTAGGCCTGATTATTGAGTCTCGATAAGTGTTTCCTTGTGTTTCTTTAGACTTCAGAGGTTGGGGTTTCCTTCTATGCCCATTTTTAGAGAAGGATGCATCATGATGGCTCAACTTTTGAAGCCTGATAAGTGTTCCTTTTCTTGCAGATTTTGAAGTTTGATCTAGTGCTCATTCGTCTTCTCAAAGGATGATGGTTCCATGTACTCCCGATTTGTTAGTCTGATCGATGTTTTCACCTTCTCGATCTATCATTTTTTTGTATGCAATGGGATGTTCTAGCGACTCTTTCACCATGTTAATGATCATTTTGGAGTCCTTTGCCATGGTAGATGAATTCAGATGCTGAAGTTAATATAGTAGGTGGAGTAGGTGATTCCAACCCAAGTGCAACCATGGAAAATAATGCTATATATACATGAAATGAAGATGGAAGAGGTTGTTGGTTGCTAAACCAATTGTCTGATCTAGAATCACCTAAGGAAGTTTTTGGGCATCAAGCAAAGAATAATATTTAGGCAATGAATGAGGGAATACATCTAGCAGTCCGTAGGAAAGGGATTCAATGCATATCTTCATGCAATGGTATGTCCACATGGCTAATTGTAAAAATTTAGGGGAATGTTGAAATCATAGTTTCATTGTTTCTTCTTGCCACATTTGATGGCTTGAATGTAATAGAGTTAGATGAACATATTACAACATTTTAATGAAATATAATGGCTTTGTATTGGTCTTCTTCTTATGTTACATTTGGGTTATTGAAGTTCAACTCAAGATTATTAAGTATGTCCATTGTATGTTTATATATCTTAGATCCATGTGTGAATACATTTCATGTTTCTATTGATGGCTTTTGTATGCATCTCCTTCCCCTTTACTACTTATGACTCAATTGCCTAATGGAGTAGGCATCAATCCATATTGGTGAAGGATCAAACACTCTTTTTGAATCAAACCTTCATCCTATTAGTTATAGGAGTAGGAGTAGGGTTGGGTTAGTTTTTGTATGCTGCTCATGATTACATGTAATAACCATGGACAAATATGAAGTAATCCAAAACTATTTCAATCTTTTGTGAATCATGTCATGCATTCTACATCTTGCTACTGTGTAAATGTTGAAATGAACCAGACAACTAAGAGGAGGGGTGAATCAGTTGTCTCAAATATTTAACTAATTCTGCACCTTAAAACATTAAACACTTATCCATTATTTGTTATGATTAAATGATGAAAGCATAAACTCATAAACATAAACACAATTGCAAGATCATACACAAGAGACACCAGATTTTTATGTGGAAAACCCTGTTAAGGGAAAAACTACGATGGATGTTACTCCACAAGATATATAAGTTATAACAATACCAAAAATTAGAGGCTCACTGCCTAGAAAAAAAAGGCTCACTGCTAAGGGGTGGCTCACTGCCAAGGGGTTTTAAACTGAGATAATGGCATCTACTCCATGCCTGAATTCAGTTCCATTGAAGCACAATACTCTTCCTCTGCTCTGCTCTACCTTCTACACTTCTTCACTTAACTCCACATCTTCACACAAGGACATCTTTTCCATGACCAAATTACAAGTATATATATTATTCATCAGCCTTGGAATGTACATCAAGGTCGGCATTACATTCATCAATCGTTGGAACAATCTCCAAGGTCGGCATTACAAACATTTACAAAATAGGTCTTGACCTAATACAAAATTATGCTAAGGAAATGTAGTAAATATGTATACGGATCACTCCACGCCTTAGCTGGGACTCAAAGACAATCTTCCACGCCATGACATGCTTCTACAATCTTCATTGGATCTCTGCAATCACTGGAATTAACCAAGTCGGCTAAGACTAGTTACACACTACGTTATCTGGGAATAATCTTTAAACAGGATCTCAAATCATTAACATAGACCAAAGTAAAGGTAGGAACACAATCAAGAGGCATCCACAGTACGTTAACATAGACCAAAGTATGTTGTAATCACCAGGAGAAACCACACAAACTCTAACCACTTTGTCCATGAGATTCTTCACACCAAAGCACATGAACTTCACTGTCTTCGACTGTCATGAAAGAAAGATAGCTTGCGGACCGCCAAATCATGAACCATTGTAGTTGTAGGCACTTATCATCATCCCAGACTTCCTCTAGAACCACAGAGCAAAATACTTCAACGCGGAGGAATGTGGAGCAAAATACTTTCTCCCTGTCAATAATGAACAATCAGAAAAAGCAAGTTTTACTCTGGTGAATGTAACTCACTCAATTCTTCATACTGGAGGCTCAAACTTAGGATTTAGCATCTTCAAACATGCCTCTAAATAAATTTCAATCCGCAGACAAAGATCTTCAATCTGCAAGAAATGCAGAGCAATCTTCTGGACTATTCTTCAGTATGCAACTCACTGTCTTCACTGTGATTCACTGTTTGCTTTTTGATTCTTTCGGAGGGGACAATTTTCTCAATGTCCTCAACATACAAGGCTTCTAATCAATCAAAAGATAAGGATACAATTGACACCAATGACAACACAGATATGTTAACATCAATGACAACATTGATTAGGCACATACTTGCAACAATCTACCCCTTTGTCATTGATGGCAACATATGATGTGAAAAATTGTAACTACCATCAAGACAAGATTCTCCCCCTTACTCTTCACACATCTGCATTCTTTCCTAACTGAGTTTTTCACATGAATTATCTCCCCCTTTGACATCAATGGAAAAGGGCACATGCTTACATTTTTCTGCTCTGATAGAACCAAACTTTTCTCTGACCTTACTTTTATTTATTACTCCCCCTATCAACAATACTGCAATACTTACTGATCTCATTAGCTACTCCCCCTAAGATGTAGCTACCAAATCATCAATCCAATTTAAATAATGAAACTTCAAGCACCACCAGATTGATGCACTTCTATGCACCTTAGTTCATAGTAGGAGGGGTAATGACCCCTAACTTTTCTCTAAGATACTCAAAAGTATCCTTAGGCAGAGGCTTAGTAAAGATGTCTGCAATTTGATCTTTTGTAGATACATGCTCCAACTTGACTTCATTCTTTGTCACCTTTTCCCTCAAGAAATGATATCTTATGGATATGTGTTTTGTCCTTGAGTGCATCATTGGATTCTTGGATATGTTTATGGCACTTGTATTGTCACAAAAGATTGCAATTGAATTTTCATACACAACCTTGATGTCTTTTAATGTCTGCTTCATCCTAATGCTTGAGTGCAGCTACATGCTGTTGTAATGTACTCTGCTTCTGCAGTGGACAAGGAGATTGAGTCTTGCTTCTTGCTCAACCATGAAACCAATCTACTTCCCAAGAAGAATGCACCTCCACTAGTACTTTTCCTGTCATCCATATCTCTAGCCTAATCAACATTTGTGTATGCTCTGAGGGTGAAACCATTATCCTTTGGATACCACAAGCTGTGCTCTGGTGTGCCCTTCAAATATCTCAATATCCTCTTGACTGCCATCACATGTGACTCTTTAGGCTCTGCTTGAAATCTTTCCACAAGATAAACTGCATGCATTATGTCAGGTCTAGTTTGAGTCAAATAAAGCAATCCTTCAATCATGGATCTGTACCTTTTCTAATCTACCATAGGTGAATCATCATTTTTGCTTAGTTTGTAACTAGTCACCATGGGAGTGCTTACCAGTTTGGAGTCCTCCATCCCAAACTTCTTCAACAACTCTTTCAAATACTTAGACTGAGAAATGAAGATACCTTTATCTGATCGATTGATTTGCAAATATGTCATCAACAAAGACTTCAATAATTAGGATTTTCTCATCATTGATTTTGAAATAGAGATTTCTATCCGCGGTACCTTTTTTGAACCCCAATTGTAACAAATGCTTATCTAACCTTGCATACCAGGCTCTGGGATCTTGTTTCAATCCATACAATGCTTTCTTCAATTTGCACACCATGTCACCCTACTCTGATGATTGAAATACTTTTGGTTGTTCAATGTAAACCTCTTCATCCAATTCTCCATTCAAGAATGCTAACTTGACATCCATCTAATATACCTTGAAATCCTTGTAGGTTACAAATGCTAGAAACATTCTTACTACTCCAATCCTTGCCATAGGTGCAAAAGTTTCCTCAAAATCTATTCCTTCAACCTGAGAGTATCCCTTGCATACCAACCTTGCTTTGTTTCTTACCACTTCACCATTCTCATTCATTTTGTTCCTGAAGACCCATTTGGTACCAATCACATTCTTGTTTGCTGGTCTAGGGACAAGATCCCAAGTTTGATTCTTTTCTATCTACATCAATTCTTCTTTCATAGCATTTACCCAATTTTCATCACTACATGCTTCATTTACATTTTTAGGTTCCACTTGAGAAATCAAACAATAATTAACTTGTTCTTCAGTAGCTCTTCTTCTGGTCTGAACTCCTGTACTCTTATCTCCCATGATTTGATCTTTAGAGTGACTTAACTTCACAATGTTGTCAAAATTGATATGACATAACCTTCTATGCCACAACCAACTTTCATAATTCTGAGCCAACAAACAATATTCATTGGTCCCTTTCAAATGATAAATGTTAGCTCTTGTCTTCTTACCAGTTGCAATCACTGTTCTAGAGCTTTCCAAGATCTTGCATCCATTGTCCTTGAATCTGAGATCATAACCTTTGCCACACATCTGACCAACACTCAAGAGATTGTGCTCTAATCCCTTCACATATAAGACATCATTAGTGTTATGCTTGCCATCAAAAGAAATAGATCCTTTTCCACAAATCTGATTAGCTGTATCATCACCAAACCTAACCAGTCCTCCATCATATCTTTCCAAACTTATGAACTTACTTTTGTCACCAGTCATGTGATGAGAGAATCGACTATCAATAACCCATTCATCTTTGTCTTGCACAACCTGAATAGCCAAGGCACTTTCCTCCACTGGTTTTTCTTCCTTCACGTAACTAGTAGGATTAGTAGACATAGGTTCTTCTTTAATAGCACTGAACAAGCATTCATTTCCAGTAGTACTAGCATTATCTGATTTATCATTTGTTACTCCTTCATCATCAAAATCTTTAACATAATAACATTTCTTTGGAATCCTAGGTCTATTCTCAGACCAATTTTACCACAAGTAAAATATTTGAAAGGTAATTTGCCTTTGAACTTACCAATACCTCTGGGTAGACTGCTAACAAAACTTGCCTCCATTTCTTCAAGCTCATAATTCGGTTCCACCTTGTACTTATCAAGTCTAGAAGGCCTTTGTGAAGTGCTGGCCTTGAAAGCAGTCTCTGTCTTAGGAAGTGAATCACTAAGTTCCCTCATCTCAAAAGCTGTTAGCTTCCCATGCAACTAATCTTTTGTAATTGTTGTCACTGTCATTATTTTTTCAATTGCAGCCACCTTATGACAATAGGATTTAGGCAATGATCTCAGAATTTTATTCACGATTTTAGGTTCTTCAATCTTACCTCCCACACTTTTGATGCCACTTATAAGCTCATCAATCTTTTGCATATAGGATGAAATGTTCTCGTCTCCACTCATCTTCAAACTTTTATATTTCACCTTCAAGCTTTGCAACTTGGCACTTTTCACAGATTCATCTCCTTCATACAGGTTCTTCAACTTCTCCCAGATTTCATGAGCAGTATCTAGCTCAATGATCTTTGTCATGTCTGTGTCAGATAGGGCATTCAACAGGGCATCTTTAGCTTTGATATTCAACTCATACTCCTTGATCTCATCTTCAGCTTTAGGACCATCCTTTGGTACTTATACTTTGGGTTATTTTCCATACATCAAAACCTAAGCACATGAGATGGGTTTGCATGCGGATCTTCCAGATGGAGTAATTTGTTCCATCAAACCGTGGACTTTCCTTCTTGCCAGACATCTTGGATCTACCTCAAGTAGTTAAGCTTGCCTCTGAGGAGCATTGCTCTGATACCAATTGTTGAAATGAACCAGGCAACTGAGAGAGAGGGTGAATTAGTTGTCTCAAATCTTTAACCTTTTATGCACCTTAAAACATTAAACACTTGTCCATTGTTTGTTATGATAAAATCATGAAAGCATAAAGTCAGAAACATAAACATAATTGTAAGATCATACACAAGAGCACCAAATTTTTACGTGGAAAACCCTGTTAAGGGAAAAACCACGGTGGATGTTAGTCCACAAGATATATAAGTTATAACAATACCAAAAATTAGAGGCTCACTACTAATAGGGCTCACTACCCAAAAAAAAAGGCTCACTACCAAGAGGTGGCTCACTGCCAAGGGGTTTTGAACTGAGATAATGGCATCTACTCCATGCTTGAATTTAGTTCCATTGAAGCACAATACTCTTCCTTTGCTCTGCTCTGCCTTCTACACTTCTTCACTTAACTTCACATCTTCACACAAGGACATCTTTTCCATGACCAAATTACAAGTATATATATCATTCATCAACCTTGGACTGTACATCAAGGTCGGCATTACATTCGTCAACCATTGGAACAATCTCCAAGGTTGACATTACAAACATTTACAAAATAGGTCTTGACCAAATACAAAATTATGCTAAGGAAATGTAGTAAAGATGTATGCGGATCACTCCAAGCCTTAATTGGGACTCAAACATGATCTTCCATGCCACGACATGCTTCTACAATCTTCAATGGATCTCCACAATCACTGGAATTAACCAAGTTGGCTAAGACTAGTTACACACTACATTATCTGGGAATAATCTTCAAACACGATCTCAAATCCTTAACACAGACCAATGTAAAGGCATGAACACAATCAGGAGGCATCCACAAGTACGTTGTAATCACCAGGAGCAACCGCACAAACTCTAACCACTTTATCCATGAGATTCTTCATATCAGAGCACATGAACTTCACTGTCTTCAACTGTCATGAAAGAAATATAGCTTGCAGACTGCCAAATCATGAACCATTATAGTTGTAGGCACTTATAATCATCCCAAACTTCCCTCTAGAACCGTAGAGTAAAATACTTAAACACGGAGGAATGTGGAGCAAAGTGCTTTCTCCCTATCACCAATGAATAATTAGAAAAAGCAAGTTTTACTCTGGTGAATGTAATTCAATTCTTCATACCGGAGGCTCAACTTAGGATTTAGCATCTTCAAACATGCCTCTAAATAAATTTCAATCCACAAACCAAAATCTTCAATCTACAATAAATGCGGAGCAATCTTCTGGACTGTTCTTCAATATGCAACTCAATGTCTTCACTATGATTCACTGTTTCCTTTCTGATTCTTCTGGAGGGGCTAATTTTCTCAATGTCCTCAACATAAAAGGCTTCTAATCAATCAAAATATAAGGATACAATTGACACCAATGACAACACAGATATGTTGACATTAATGACAACACCGATTAGGCACATACTTGCAACAATAAATAATGTCAAATGAATTTATCTCATGTGGATATAAATGGTGTTATTTATGGGTGCATGTACAAGATGTATAATCAACTTTGTTAGAGGTTTTTGTAGCCACTCGTCTTGACCTAGTGACAACTATGGGGGTCAAGTGTACATTGGGTATGGATATGATTGTTAATTGTGTTCCATTTTATACCTCTAGGAATATCCCTCTTGGGTCTAGTTGAGCCCAAAGTGAAGAGGAGTTTACCCACTCCCATCAGTTGGTCTAGAATCATTCTCAACCTATTGATGAACCACTTTCCAATCATCTTGATGACGCCCCTGGCCTAGGTGATTGAGTAATGTTTTAGGGTTTTGGATCTTGGTTATTTTGGGAACCAACATATGGGATCTTGACCAAAGATTGGACTAGTTTGCATAGGATTTTAATCAAAGATGGTATTAGTTTGGATTTCTTTACCATCTATGGGGAATGTTTGGGTAACTTGATCTAGATTCAAAATGGAGCTTGTTTTGTCATGCTTTGGGCTTGACTCTTGACATAGATCCAATGGTTTGGATAACAAGATGTGAGTTTAGATAGGGATGGGGGATTCTCAGACGGGCTTAGGATTTTGGCATGGCAATAATGGATCTTGGATAGAAAGATCTTCAGTGGGCTTGATAGGTGGTGGAGTGCATGAAGGGGTTGTGGACATGGAGTTCTTAGATTTTTTGGTTTTTTGGTTTTTTGTTTATCCCATGCATTTAGTGCTCAGACAAAGTCTTTAGTAGATGGATGAGACCAATCAAATTTCTAAGGATGGGTGGATTTTGGATAAGATGGGATAGAGGATTTGGATGAGGAAGCAAATGACATGGAATATGTGGATGAATTGGTGGACTTAAAGGATCTAAAGGATTTAAATGGTTTGAATGAAAATGATTTGGAGGAGGCAGATGCGAATGATTTGGGAGATTTAATGGAGGTGGACGAGTTGAAGGACTTTAATGACAATTATTGGGAGAGTTTAGATGAGTTGGATGTAGGAGATGAGGGACATGACTCTAGGAGGGTATTTCCCTTGCCATGAATGGGATAATGATGACTCTCAAACATTTTCTTTTAGTTCATGAAGTAGTTGACACTAGGGTGTCCTAGGTTTAGAGGATATGGTTGTTTATGGTTAAGCATGGAGGATCTATGTGAGGCTTGCCCATGACTATCTCATTAATGATATTTTGGTTAATACTATCATGTCATCATAGGGGTCATTGTTGGGCTAGTTGACATCATCATCATCATGTTCAAAGGGCTCATATTTTGGTTGTTCGACAAGACTATCATCATCATGATCATATGGATCATTTATTGGTTGATTAATAAGGTTGTTATAGTCATTGTGCTTGGCTTGATTTGGGAAGAGGAGTTGATCTAAGGGGTTCATGGTGTTTGTTTTACCATTGATTATGATCTTTGGCCTTGCTTTGATTATGATTTTTGGCATTGTTTGTGTGGGATATGGGTCCATTATTGTGGTTAGGTCCTAGGATTTTGATTGATTGGATGTTTTAGATTTTAGATGATTTGGATTTTGAATGGTTTTGAATTTGACTTGGATAATTTAGATTTAGGATGACCTTAGGATTGAGGTTAATGTTGGAGACCCAAGGATAAGGTTTGGATTGGCTAATGATTGATGCTAAGAATTAACCTTTGAATTAAGGTTGGATCAATTGGGCTTTGACCTTCCAATTATTTATGTGCATGATACGATGTTTTGGATTAAGGTGAATGGTGATTAGGATTGGGATGACAAGGATTGGTATGTTTTGGAGTATTAGATAGTTGGCTAAAAAGGGATAATGAATGACAAATAGAGTTTAAAGGGGAATGGTATCCTTAGATAAGCTTTCCAATGATTACAGAATGGTTTGGAGGGATGAATTGGATAGGTGATTTTGGATGGATGGTTTGGATAAATTGTAACATGTACTATAACAAAGGTTAGCTTTGGATCTTAAGGACGTTTAAGACTAATTAAGATTGATGGATTTTGGCCCAAGATGATTAAGGGTCCTAGTGGATAGATGAGATGTTTGGTTTAAAGGATCCAAGGTGAGTTTTAAATTTTCCAAGAATTGCTCCTAAGGATGGTGGGTTTGGATTATGGAGATGTGAGGTTTACATTAATGTGGATTGGATGATTAAGGAAATGGGATGTGGATTTATGGGATTAGGTTGAACTAGGTAGGTTGAGGATGAACCAAAGTGTTGGGGGGTTAGGTTAATTGGAGAGTGGATATGGATTGGAGCTCAAGTATTGGATTTGGTTTGGTGGACTAAGTCTTGTGTAGATTTGCATGGGGAATGAGGTTTAAGGTTAACTTCAATCTTATGAATAGGTTAAAGCTTATTTTGGATGAGGGGGGATAAGGTTTGCATTGGATTAAAGGTTGGGGATTTTGTACGGATGCAATGGTTTGAATTGAGATGGGATTGATTTGTTTGAGCTTGGGGAAATAACTTGGTGATCTGGGATGTTCAAAATTCCAAAGTTTTGATAGGTTAGGGATCTTGGCTTCAAATGTTTTGCTTATGGTCCATGTTTTTCTCAAGGCAATGTTTAAGATTTTGGGGATATTGGTTTGGCTTAAGGTTTTACAAAAAAGCACAAGTTTGTCACAATAGAAAACAAAGTAGACACGTCAATAAGCTAACTTTAGTAGAAAGGGTGTGTCAATTTCCATGGGCCCACAAGTATACTATCTACTAATTTGTGGATAACTAGGGAATGTAAGGTCATGTACCACCTATACACCTTTTTTGTGGAGGCCAAGGTCTTCCCCATAGTGAGCTCTATCTCTACAAACTTAGAAGTATGGTGTGAACAAATTCTTGGGCCTAACTGGTAATTGGCGCACCATGAAAAAGGATGATTGGAAGATCTTAATCTAGGCAAACAAGGCTTCTAAGGGTGTCCCCGATATACACAAGGTATGAGGGGCCAAAGTCTATGAACAAGGATCTTTTCTACAGACATGTGTTAATGGTTGAATCTAATCCCACTTCACCTTGGCTCCTTATAGAAAGGGGTGCCAAGGTTTTGCCAAGACACGATGATGGATCCTATTGAGGCAAGTCTTTCAATTCTCATTCCCTTTGATATACCTCATCAAAGAACAGGGTTTGGGTCTTCCCCTAAGGTGATGAAATCCTTAGGAAGGCCCCTAAATGGAAAGAATTCCAAGTTCTTTTAATTCCCAAGATCACCTTGCGATGTAAGGTGAGGGAAGAGCATACACAACTTGGATTCTTGGGTAATGCAAGTGGGGAAGGGTATTTTTGATCCTTAAGTTCACCTTGTAGTGTGAGAGGAGAGCATACACACTTTTATCCATGAACACACAAAGATCTAAACTAAGTAATACACGCTAAACAATATTAATTTACACTTAAAAAGTGAAGTATGCTTAATGATTAGTGATAAAAATGAGATCTTTGACAAGTATGCTACATCAAAAACATGTTAGTAGTTTGGATAAAGAGTCTTCGACATACAAAAATGTTGCAAGAAACACATTAGTAGCACATGGTACCAGAAAATATGTAAATATACAATTCAAATTGAGATATCTAATGTGCTTGGTGGGGTGGGAAAAATTGGTTGAGTCCACGACGAAGGCAACACCATCAGTTTTTCGTCACCTATAAAAATGCAAAAAAAGGCCAAGTTGGGTGAAAGTTATGTTTATTTGAGTGAAAAGGAGCTTATTTGGAAAGGTGGATTAGGAGCGGTTCCTGAGCGTAGGGCCAAGTGGAAGAGGGTTTTGGAGGGTTGGTGGAGCCTAGGTCAACAGTAGAAGTGGTCGATGGCACGTGAAGGGCGCGACAAAGTTGTAGAGGGGGTGTGCAATCAAAGCGGACGATGTGGGGTAGATCAGTGACAGGGAAGGAGTGGTGGAGGCAAGAAGGGCATTAAAAAGGGGCATAGAAGTGGTCGAGAAGTGGCCAAGGAGGTAAAATTTGAAGATTAGGGCAATTGTGAGTAGGGATAGTTAGATTTGGGTCAGGATAGCCGAGGTGTTTGGGGAGATGGAGATGGGGATGGGGTGGGATCAGAGCTTGGGGTAGAGGTGAGGGTTAGCCCAAGAAAGGGGATGGGATGGTTATAGGGTGCCTAGGATAGGGGACACCCACAGACAGGGTGTTCGTGACTAAGATAAGTTCTTCATGATCGGGGGCAGGGGGTAGGTCAATAGGATCAGGGGTGGTAGGTGTTAAGTTTGATTTTTTTTTGTGTGTTTGTTTTAAATTTTAGATTTGACAAAATTTAAAATAGTGGGCAGGGGTGTGCAAATAATCCTACACAATGAATGTTAAAAATATTTTTCTTTTAAACAAAGAAAATAAAATTAAGTTAGGAAATTTTAAACTTTTAAAATTAAAATGCTAAAAATAAAAATATGAAAATTATAAATGAAACCATTGAAATTAACAGTTAAGCTAATAAAACTAAAATTAAACTATAAAAAAATTAAAACTAAATTATTAAAAAGTTAAAAATTTAAAATCTAATCTATTAAAAGTTAAGCTACTAAATGACTAAAATAAGTGTATTTTATTTTAAAAAACTACATTTTATTTAAACAAAATTTATTGGGCGTGACAAAATGTAGTGGTTTAAATCTAGGTAAATGATGAAAATGTAACCTAAATAGCTAACCTCTTACTTCTGCTTAGATCATAAATGAAAGGTAAACAAGACAATGTAAACTTAAAACAACATTATACCTTCCATGAGGTGGTGATGTGCTCCAAAATAATGTTGATGTGTATGCTCCTTTCTAGAATGCTACTCAAACTGACAATATAAGGATAGTATGGTGGATGGTTGCTTGAGAAAATAACAACATGATGATAGTGCATGAATAGTTGATGGAATGAGAGGGAAAGGCTCTCTTAAATAGATTTTTTGGATAAGAGATGAAGGGCTAGGGTGTAAGGATGAAATCAAATATCAATGGTTGAGATTTGTTTGCACATGGATTGGTGAGGTGGAAGACCAAGTATGCTCTCACATGTGTGGAGAGAATTCTCACACATGTGTGAGCAAGGAGTGGAATGAGTCAAACATGCTCACACATGTGGGAGGATGAGGTGGAGGGCTAGCATGCCTTCAAGTTGGCAAGATCACACATGTGTGAGTAAAGAGTGGTATGAGTTAGCATGCTCACACATGTGTGAGCATTAAGGGGGGTTTGGACACATGTTAGATGATGAATGGTTTAGATCTTGATCCATGTAGATTGATTAGATGGTTACAATTAAAATGACAAGGATTGAGGGCGATGTGGATTATTAAATTAGAAGAAATGTTAAGGGGATTAATTAGTCTTAATTAATTAGCTAATCATGAATTGCGAGCTAAGGTTATTTAATTAAATTATTTTATTTAATTAACATTAGGGAGGAATGGAAATAATTAATTGTGAAGGGTAATTAATTAGTTAATGACTAATTAATTATGAGAAGGTAAGTTAGATCTGAGGATAATTAATTAAATAGTTTCTTATTTAATTAATTTGTGAGAAATTAGTAAGATGGATATTAGTGGTGAATTTGGGGTGTCTATAGTTAGAACTTAAATATGTAAGGAATTTGTGTTATTACACTAATATGTAATAATATATTTGATGTATTTATTTTTAGATAATATAGGTTTAAATAATAGTTTAAATTTTGTAAAGGTGAAATTGTATATCTTGCACTTTTATGTTTTATTTTACACTACTTTGTGTGGTTGTTTTCAATACTTTTTCTTAGTACATGATTTTGATTGATTCAATGTTTCTATTGACCTCGAACTTAGATTGACTTTTAGAAATTGAAGCTAACTCGTGTAAAGTACTGAAACCATCACAAAAGTAAAATGAAGTAAATAATCCACTTAAATACAACATCAGAAGTAGCGAAAGTAAAATGATGTAATTAATCCGCTTAATTACAATATCACACGTAAAAAGATAAATCTCATAAATATGAAATTAATAAAAATCATTAAATCTTACAAAATCTTGTGCTCAATCTAGGTGAAAGCACTGTAAAATAATAGACAAAGTCATTTGGTATTCATGCCATAATACATCCAATTACAAGTTATAGCAATCATGAACAACAAGTATAAATAAATCAATACACTCTCTAATCGCCACAAACCAATTGGTCCTCCTTCGAGCCGAGAGACGAGAACATGGCTCGGGCACTTTTCCACCCAACCATGAAGCAATTACACTTCCTCGGATCCCTTCATGACACAAAGGAAACCTAGCCCTGCACAAAAAGTCTGGCTACCTCGAACAACTGGCAGGTGGGAACACCCAATGCAACCTGATGTCTAATATGCAATTCTAAATAATGAAATGCAGATTGTCTCACAACAGGATGTGGTAGAGATATATATCAATAAGTTTTCTAGACAAATATCCATCTTTTTCAATGACAACTCATTTAGATCTAAACCTTGAAACAAAGTAACCGATTCAATTCTCAAAAAGAGGAAAATCCATCTCTAATAATCCACATTTAGCATCTTAGCCCAAGAGTAACCCAATAACATTCCTAGATAAAAATCTACTCCCTTTTTCACAATAAATAAAATGATAAGAAAGCAATGTTCTCCTATAGTCCATATCTAAATCCCTTTCCCAAAACATAAATCATGAAACTCACTTTTCCAAGCAAGAATTCATCATTTGATTTCACAAAATACATCTATAAAACTTCTAAAATTGATTCAATTACCAAGTCCATATTTCATTCATAATTCGTATGTAATAAGTATTCCAAGTTATTTGTTAATCTTACTATTATATCTGTGACAGGAACTATTTCGTTCAATAAATATATAATGCAATATGTTTTATAAATCTTTTAAGATCCTTACGGTCACAATTGTGATAGGAAGTCAAGAAACAAGGAAAATAGTCTTTCTGTCGCAACTACAACAGGAACTGTAACAAAATTAAAAAATAAAATCACAGAGTTCATAATCAGATTTAAATAGGTCTTAGAACAACATTTTAAAATAAGGGAAAATATAGCTACAAGAATCCCATACTTATCAACTAAGTTTATTTGCAGCTTTGTTTAATCATTAAGAGGATGTCATTTTCTAATAAAAGATTATTTTCTAATAGTAAAAAAAAAGATAACAGCTATGATATTTTATGTCTATCAGAGAATAATTGATCAACGACTAGGAGTTTGTTAAATTTCAGCTCCAAGTTTAAAGACAACGATTAGAAAGAGGGCAATCTCCTTAAGCATACAACCCAAAAAGCAAGGAAAAATAGAAAGAATGAAAGAATAGCATGTCGAACCAATATCAATGCTCTGGTTTTAACGAGGTTAGCAACAGGGAAGGATCTAAGCAGGTTTTGTCTTAGTTTAACGGTCAAATAACAATCGCTTCTACATGCTAAGAAGTAGCAAATCAAGCATAGAAAGAGGCCAAACACCTACACAAAAGGTCAATTCTGGTCACAAAGAAAATAATAGTTGACCTAGACCAGATTGCTACAGTTCTAACAGTTATAACAAACATAAAAATTCTTTATTATTTGCAAAACATATAAGGAAAATAACTGAATTCTACCCGAAAAGAAGATGGACGATTCTGCCTGGTCGCTCCTTACTTCTGCCTTCCAGTCGCTGCCTTCAATTCCTTTCTATCACTTTCAGAACTAGAGCTATTGGTCGCTTGTAGATGATTAACGCTTTCTGCTAACCTTTTTTATTTTTATTCCAAATCTGCCCTAAAATTGGTGTCCACTATTTTTGGTTTTGACTAGCTTTCATAACTGACCGATACCTCAGTTTTGCATGAGATTGCCATTTAAAAAAAGGCTATCATATTTCTATTTAATTAGAATAATAAAAAAATAACTTATTAACTTTCTGTCGCATGCATGACAATAAATATGTATTTCTATCACATGCATGACAGTAACATATTTTTAATTCTCTTTATTTAAAATTCTAAATATAATAGTATTATTAATATAGTTTATTTATTTTTGAAATAACATAATCACTTAAATCAAAACAAGAAGTATTTAAAATTATATATATATTGTAATTAAATATAATTATTTAAGTCTAATTTAGATATTGTCTTCCAAACATCCATATTTATATAAATAGGAAACGTTTATTATTTATTTATTATTAAATAACATAAAATACATCCATTTAATATATATTCACCATTTTAAAATAGAATACACCATTTAAAATATAAATCGAAAAAACATTAATATTCATGACTAAATCAAGCATTCGAAAGGAACTTACTGTAGCAGTTAAAACACAATATTTTCTAAGTATCTAACCATCAATCATTCGAAAGGAACTTGATGAGGTGGAAAAATTGGTTGAGTCCACAACAAAGGCAACATCAGTTTTTCATCACCTATAAAAATGCAAAAAAAAGGCCAAGTTGGCTGAAAGTTATGCTTGTTTGAGTGAAAAGGGGCTTATTTGGAAAGGTGGATTAGGAGCAGTGCTTGAGTGTAGGGCCAAGTGGAAGAGGGTTTTGGAGGGTTGGTAGAGCCTAGGTCAACAGTAGAAGTGGTCGATGGCACGTGAAGTGCGCGACAAAGTTGTAGAGGGGGTGTGCAATCAAAGAGGACGACGTGGGGTAGAGCAGTGATAGGGAAGGAGTGGTGGAGGCAAGAAGGGCATTACATAGGGGCAGAGCAATGGTAGGGAAGTGGCTAAGGAGGTACAATGTGAAGATTAGGGCAATTGTGAGTAGGAATAGTTAGATTTGGGTCAGGATAGCCGAGGTGTTTGGGGAGATGGAGATGGGGATGGGGTGGGATCAGAGCTTGGGGTAGAGGTGAGGGTTAGCCCAGGAAGAGGGATGGGATGGTTATAGGGTGCCTAGGACAAGGGACACCCATGGACAGGGTGTTCGTGGCCAAGATAATTTGTTCACAATCGGGGGGAGGGGGTAGGTCAATAGGATCAGGGGCGGTAGGTGTTCAGTTTGATTTTTTTGTGTTTGTTTTAAATTTTAGATTTGACAAAATTTAAAATAGTGGGTAGGGGTGTGCAAATAATCCTACACGATGAAAGTTAAAAAGATTTTTCTTTTAAACAAAGAAAATAAAACTAAGGAAATTTTAAACTTTTAAAATTAAAATACTAAAAATAAAAATATGAAAATTAGACCAGGAAATTAGACCGTGAAAATTAAAAATGAAACTATTGAAATTAAAAGTTAAGCCAATAAAATTAAAATTAAACTATAAAAAAATTAAAACTAAATTATTAAAAAGTTAAAAATTTAAAATCTAATCTATTAAAAGTTAAGCTATTAAATGACTAAAATAAGTGTATTTTATTTAAAAAACTGCATTTTATTTAAACAAAATTTATTGGGCGTGCCAAAATGTAGTGGTTTAAATCTAGGTAAATGATGAAAATGTAACCTAAATAGCTAACCTCTTACTTCCGCTTAGATCATAAATGAAAGGTAAACAAGACAATGTAAACGTAAAACAACATTATACCTTCCATGAGGTGGTGATGTGCTCCAAAATAATGTTGATGTGTATGCTCCTTTCTAGAATGCTACTCAAACTGACAATATAAGGATAGTATGGTGGATGGTTGCTTGAGAAAATAACAACATGATGATAGTGCATGAATAGTTGATGGAATGAGAGGGAAAGGCTCTCTTAAATAGATTTTTTGGATAAGAGATGAAGGGCTAGGGTGTAAGGATGAAATCAACTATCAATGGTTGAGATTTGTTTGCACATGGATTGGTGAGGTGGAAGACCAAGTATGCTCTCACATGTGTGGAGAGAATTCTCTCACATGTGTGAGCAAGGAGTGGAATGAGTCAAACATGCTCACACATGTGGGAGGATGAGGTGGAGGGCTAGTATGCCTTCAAGTTGGCAAGATCACACATGTGTGAGTAAGGAGTGGGATGAGTTAGCATGCTCACACATGTGTGAGCATTAATGGGGGTTTAGACACATGTTAGATGATGAATGGTTTAGATCTTGATCCATGTAGATTGATTAGATGGTTACAATTAAAAGACAAGGATTAAGGGTGATGTGGATTATTAAATTAGAAGAAATGTTAAGGGGATTAATTAGTCTTAATTAATTAACTAATCATGAATTAATTAATTGAAATTAAGTTGGAGGAATTGCGAACTAAGGTTATTTAATTAAATTGGTTTAATTAATTAACCTTAGGGAGGGATGGGAATGATTAATTGTGAAAGGTAATTAATTATTTAATGACTAATTAATTATGAGAAGACATGTTAGATGTGATGATAATTAATTAAATAGTTTCTTATTTAATTAATTTATGAGAAATTAGTAAGATGGATATTAGTGGTGAATTTGGGGTGTCTATAGTTAGAACTTAAATATGTAAGGAATTTGTGTTATTACAATAATAGGTAATAATATATTTGATGTATTTATTTTTAGATAATATAGGTTTAAATAATAGTTTAAATTTTGTAAAGGTGAAATTGTATATCTTGCACATTTATCTTTTATTTTACGCTACTTTGTGTGGTTGTTCTCAATACTTTTTCTTAGTACATGGTTTTGATTGATTCAGTGTTTCTAGACCTCAAACTTAGATTGACTTTTAGAAACCGAAGCTAACTCATGCTCAAATAATTCCAAATTATTAGTTCCTCTATTAGGTTCAAAACTGTAGGTGTGATTTTGACTTAGGTCAATTCCATAGTTATGAGATTTCCTTGCATTTTCAAAATCCATATTTAATCCTAGGCCCAAGTCAACTCAGTTCTAACCAGTCGTTATTTACCAACCCCTATGCCAAAACTTTCAAATTTTGCATGTGAGACATGAATAAAAGGACATCACCTCTAAACCATTTGGATCCACATGCTATATTGGAATAACTTTTGCAAATACAACTTATTACATTGCCTCCTATTAAGCTCATTGGTGCACCTAGACATGTGTCGAATCCTTTCATCACTCATCATTTTTGTTTCTATCATTAGATAGATAGACATTATGGGTAGAATTTTTTTACTCAAGCATGAAATTTATGATCTTATTGGCAAGAAGGTGATGCATGTTGAAGATATTGATGGTTATGGACATATATCTCTAGCACTAAATCATGATATAGAGATGGTTCTTTGAAGATTAATGACAAATCAATTAGAGGTTGTGTAAGGAACCAAGCATCTACAACTAGCAAATGAAACACATTGTGAAGTCTACATATAACTATACATCAATGGAAAATATATGGTGGTATGCTTACAAAAGTAGATTATGAAAATCAAAGTAAGGTTAAGGTTACAAAGGATACGTCTCAAGAGCAAGAAAAGGTGAGTTCTCCAAAGATTACATCACAAGTATCTTCACTACATGACACCTTTGTTCATAAAGAGACATTAGTGAATCCTTCTTCATTTTATATCATGATATAAAAGCACAGGAACAAATACATCTTTTGGTTGTATTTGACCTAAACTCTATATTTTTGATTTACACGTGCTATTTTATGTTTATGAATTCAAATGCTATTGCCACTTTAAGGGAAGGATTTTTATAGGTCACAAGCATCTAAAATTGTCCTAATTAGGGGTAAAAGCGAGGGAATCTTTCATTTTTCATACACATAAAGGTATGCATCTCAAGTATGTATCTCTAAATTTTCACTATTTTTATCTTTGATATTTATGCTCAAGTATATCATGCTTATGATTCATATTCACTTTATCATGCTTATTCAATAAATTTCTATATACAAATTACCATGTTGAGTTTTTATCTATTCTTTCTATCTACTTGATTTGTGTGTATGCTATTGGTCAAGGGGTCATATCATTAGTAATAAAATCTCAAGTTTATGTGCACTTCATAGGTGAACTCTAGATTATTGCTCTATCTATCCTACTTCTAGTTGTGCTTGTATTTTTTAAAACTTTGATATCTTGATCATGTAGATTCACAATCATACCAAAGTGGGGGTAAAATGTAAGGGTGAAAAGTGCATACCTTGCAGTTTTACCTTTCGTCTTACACCACTTTGTGTGTGTGCTCTGAGTAATTTTCCCTACCACACGATTTTGAATAATTTAGTTCTTCCATTAACCTTAGTCTTGGATTAAATGTTAGAAACAAAACCTAACTGCTACTTAGACAATTCCTAGATCTAAAATTATCAGTTCCTTTGTTAGGGTCAAAACTATAAGTGCAATTCTAACTTAGGTTAGTTCGTAGCTACAAGGTTGACCCACATTTTAAAAATCCAAACTTGATAGTGGGCCTAAGTTGACTTAGTTCCAGCTAACTATTATGTGCCAACTTCCATGCCAAAATTTTCAAATTGTGTTCCTAGTACATGTATAAAAGGACATCACCCATCCATCATTTGGATCTATCATAGACCATTTAGGACATCCATCTACCATAAGAATTACTCACTACTATTGTTGTTAATCTTAAAATCACCCATCCTCCTATCATAGCACTATTTTGCATCAACTATTCTAATTGCCTTGACATTTTTATCAATAAATCACAAAAGCCTAGCTCTTGCACTAGGCCATTCATCACCCTTTTAATCTTTATCCATCTTTCAAGATATCACCATTATATCCACATCATTGTCATTATAATTTGATACTTTGTGTCTTTAAACTTTATCAAAATATTGAATCGATCAATGGGGCTTGTTTAAGGCAAAGATCCTAGCACAGTAAGCTCCTATGGTGTTCCTTAACACCACCAAGTTTCTTAATTATAGGTACAATCAAGTCTTTCATTATCGGTACAAATGTCAAGTGAAGCTCTATTGTAGGTACTAAAGGCAATTTACTTAGTTCTCTATTATCTAGGATAATTTATTTATTTATTTATACCTAGGAAATTTACCCTAGACATTTACTAGGTATAGTTTATTTCCACACAAGACAATGATTAATAAATATTTAATATTTAAACTAGCATAGATATCTTAAATATATCTATCTAAAAAATGTCAATAGATATCAGTCTTGAGTTATTTTATTTACTTAAGAGTTATTTTATTTTTGTTTACAACTATTTAAGAATTATTTTATTTTATTTACATTGTTTACTAAAGAGCCATTTTTTTGGTAACTCAAGTGAGGGGTAAGGGCCCTCTCCCATTATATTTATAAATTGATCGAAATTTCAAAAGATGTCTATCCATGATAGTGGGCTAACAAAAACATTACAATATTTCATATATCATATGACTTCCCTAGATTGGTAGAATGTCATACTAACTATCGAACAAATAACATATAAAATGGTTGTAGAAACTACCTAGAGACAACTGACATTATTATGATCACACAACATACAAGTTCATGATGTGAAATATCCTTAAACAAACATCAAACAACTATACCTGATACCAAAAAGAGCCCCATGACTAGCTATTGAGATGACACTAAAGCCACAACCACTATCCACTATCAGTGTTGATGGAAGAACCATAGGACCCATTCTCCTTCTTGGCTAGCCCCACTCTACACTGCAAAAACTTGAAAGCCTTTAAGGCCTTCACAATATTGAATCTCTCCTAATGAGGGGAGCACTTGATTAATTCACCAAGAGCCATACACATCCATTAATGGTTTGTATGGGCTCCCCTAGCTTTTAAGAAGCCTTGGATATTGGCCACTTTACTAATTTCATAAACTTGGCCTCAATTCATCTTACTATATCCATGGAAGCCAACCCACAGAATTCAAGACTTATAAATGAGAGTGATTCCATCTTGATTGGTTTTGTTCTATCCATTGCCTCTTAATCCATGCTAGTGCTTCTCCTAGATGTAATATCATCCTAATACCTTTGTTAGTTCTCTAGTGTAGGTGATAATGAAGATGATTGAGACAAACATTGAAGAGATATCTGAATTAACTCAATGATGGGTAGGTCCTTCTATGAAATATTTCCCCAACACCTCCTATATAGCTTCCATCATGTCTCATCCTCCAAAGAAGAATACCTTGCATAGCCTAGTTTCCTTTATTTCTCTTGCGAAAGCCATCTATCTTAATTCCCCACCAAACTAAATATATGACTCCATTGTCTTTGTTGGTAGAAGTGCCTCAAAGCTAGTAGTTTATCAAGATTATTGCATTGAATGGATGAGATGTCACCCATATGATACTTTATCCACTTCTCTCAAGACTTCCAAGTGTGTGACGAGTCCTTCACATTTAATGAGAAGTGATTGGAGGAGAGGTTGAATTAAATGCAATGATGAATCCATTGCATAAATCAATCATTACTCCTTTCCCAAATCTTACTAAGGTGAGGCCATATTCTAAAGTCATCCTTGATGATTAATTCATCTAATCCATCGATGTCTTGGTTGGAGAATAAGTTCACCACCCTGTTGCCTTCCTTATATGCAATGGGAAATTGTGCACAAAGATAATGTGTCTAAGATGTCTCGTGCCTCTTTTAGTATTTTGTTTATTTTCTAGTTGGGAGAATGTCTTTTGAGGGTGCTAAGAATAGTTACCATTGAGTCTTTGCTTCGTTGTTGGTACCTGGTTGTAGTTTCTTAGATCTAGCTTTTACTAGATTGCCTTGAAAGTCTCTAATGATGCAAGCTAGGCTTGACAACCCTGCATTGCTTCTATAGGCACCATCAGAATTTAGTTTGAGTTCTCCCTCTAGAGGTGGAGTCCATTTGATCTTAGATTTATTAATTAGAGGGTGGTTTAAACTTGGAATCCCATGAATTGGAGGGGGGTGTAGCTTGTTCCATACCATCAACATCTCACCATCCCAAGTCATAAACATACACTTCCTTTATGCTTTGGATGTAGTGTGAGTCATGACTACTTCAGAAATCTAGTTTGGAGAGAAAGGTACTCCAATTTAAAGCCACATCTTGAAAAATTTCTCAATTCCTCTCTTTCTAGATGTTCCATATTACCAGGGATGGGCTGACCATTCATAAGTTGGAGAAGTTGGCTTTGGGTTTGGTAATGGGCCACTTTTTGAATAGTTGTAGTAGAGAATTCGCTTGTAGAGGATTCTGTCTCAATTTATCACTCAACCATCTCCAACATTTGGTGGAAAAATAAACTTTGTCTTGATTTCCACCGTTTGTTTTCTTCTACTTGTTTACAAAGGAGGCATATGAATGTGCCTCAAAATGCAATCTTTGTTAGTCTTGCACCATTAAGAATCTTGTTCTTTATAGCTTCCCATGTAAAGGCACCTACTTTCGGTAGATTGAATCTGCACCAACAATTTATGGCTGAAAAATATTGATCCTTTGGAGGATCCATGAGAGAAGCTATCCCAATCTCACCGAGAAGTTTCCACTCTTTGAACATGTCCAAAATAGCTCATCATCTATATCTCTGATTCTAATTTTGCAAGTTTCAAGGAGTGCAGAAAGGATCTCAATTTTATTTGGAGGGGCTTGGATTGCATATAGATCTTTCCATCTATGTTGTTCACACCCTCCCCCCAGTGGATTTGCACATAATCTACCAACCTGGGTCCCCAATTATTTTGCAAGACTTGACGAATATAAGATAAATCCTCTTATGGAGGTCAGTGTCCAATCTATAAATCATCCCAAAATTTTACTTTCCTTTCATTCTTTATTGACCAAGATAGATGATTTGCAATGATGGACTTGTACTTAATGATGGAATTCCAAATGTGAGATCTAGAAGGGGGTTTCTATGTGGTGAAAATCTTGGAATTCTTCATGGAGTCTAGTTATTTCTTCCTTATTAGTTTACTCTAGGCTGACTCTAGAAATACAAAGATGTTTAAAGCCAATTTCCCCCTAAGGCTAGGTTCTAAAGAGAAAGTTTTCTTATTCCTACCCCACCATTTTCTTGTGGAAGACATACTTTTTTCCCAAGCTATAAGCAATTTTTTTCTATCTTCCACTCCTTGCCAGTTGAATCCTTCATGACCTTGTTGATCAAGTCAATGATGCTTTGTGGAACTTTTAGAACATAGAAGAAATAGATTGAAAGAGTAGATAAAATTATTTTAACCATGGTTATGCTGCCAACAAAGGTGATCCATTTTCCTCTCCATGAAGCTATCCTAGATTTGAATGCTTCCAACAAGGAACTCCATAACAATATTTGCATGCCTGTGCAAATAAGGGAACACCTAGATATTTGCTAGGCATCTTCCCACTTTTGAACCTGATAATTCTTGATATCCTTTGTTGTAATCAAGGATGGGACTTAAACAAGATCTCCAACTTTTTCTCATTAATTAGCTAATCCGATGCCAATTAGTAAGAAGAGAGAATATCTCTAGTTGTGTTGGCCTCCATCAAGTTGGCTTCCCCAAACATGATCATATCATCAACAAATTGTAGGTGAGTGAAGGCTTCGACTCTCTTTGCAACAACAATTCCTTTCTAGTGATTCACTTGGTATGAGTGGGAAATGGATCTACCTAACACTACCATGAGATTGAACAAATAGGGGGAAATTGGGTCTCCTTGACAAAGCCCTCTCATGACCATAAAAGAACCCTCTAGACCACCATTAACTAAGATTGAATATTGAGTGAAGGAGATGCATTCAAATATTAGTTTCCTCCAAATTTTTTTATCAAAGTCAAATTGCTCCAAATCCTAGAGTAGGAACCTCCAATTCACTCCATCATAAGCTTCACTAATGTCTAATTTGACAATCATGCTCTTCTATTTTATATTGGAGATAGAATGAATGATCTCATGAGTGGTAATAATGCCTTCAATGATTGCCCTATAGGGAAAAAAGCCTACTCTACGCTTGTGAAATGAGGTTGGGTAGCACCAATTTTAGCTTGTTGGCAAATGATTTTGAAAGAATCTTATAAAGAGTATTACACGGAGAAATGGGGTGAAAATCATCAAAGGAACTAGGAGCAACATCTTTTGGAATGAGAGCTATAAAGGTCTGATTCAAAGCTTTTAGATTTTTTTTTTGTATTTATGAGCTTCATTACATGCATCTACCACCTCCTTGCTTATGAAATGCCAACTTTCTTTTGAAAAAAACTTGTCGGAAACCATCAAGCCTAAGGGCCTTGTCTAGGTTCATTTGGTTGAGAGAAAATTTAATCTCTTCTTTCTTGAAGGGGGACATAAGCATTTGGTTATCTTCCTCGCTCACCAGTCAAAGAATAAACTAGAGGAAAGAAGATTGCTCATGCAAGGGTGACACCTCCATGTTTCCTAGTAGATTATTGAAGAAGGCAACTGCTTTAGCTCTGATAACATTTGGGTCAGAAATAGTTGTACCATCCTAGGTAAATTGATGGATGTAATCTTATTCCACCTTTTTCAAGCCTTGGTAGAATTATTGAAGAATTTTGTGTTTTTGTCCCCTTCCTTCAACCAAATTTCCTAGGATTTCTACCTCTAGTACACTTCTTCTTTGGCTTGGATATCTACCAAATTTGCCAACAAGATTTTTTATTTAAAATACCAATCCTAATTCACCTCCTCGTTGATGATCTAAAGCCACCCTTCAATCCTCTCTTTTGCCTTGAAAATGTTTTTGAAATTATGGTGGTTCTAGTCTTTTAGAATAGGCTTTAACACAACAAGTTTCTTTGTTAGAGAATACATCTTTGTTCCCCACCCTTGGGAGGTTCACCCACCAATTCTTAATATGTTCCATGAATGATTTGTCTTTAAACCACATGTTCTCAAACTTGAAAGGGATCCTTGGGTTAGGGAGATCCTCCATGATATCCAGGATTAGAGGAAAGTGATTTGAGCCCGACCAAGGGACAATCTCACACTCTATTGAGGTGTCCAACTCAAGCCATTTAGGAGAGATTAGAAACCTATCTAGCCTCTCTAAGATATTGCTAAAACTAGACCTCCTATTTGTCCAAGTAAATGAACCATGTTTAGGCTGTAAATCAATGAGTGCATTGCTTTGAACAAAAGAGCAGAAATCAATATGTGATTGAGTGGTTCTCCCTACTTCCCTCAGTTTATTGGAGGATCTTAGAATGGCATTCAAGTAGCCACATACAATGAAAGGCTCATTCTTAATTGGCTCTATCATTGAAGAAATCATATCCCACAAAAGCCTTTTTTGAAAAGGATTGATTGGACCACAAACATTAAAGAGAAAAAAGTGGAGATTAGCTGCCACACTAATTACTTGACAAAGCTGCCAATTACTAGGGGAGAGGACCCAATACCCACCCATGTTCCAATAGCTGCCATGGTGTGGTGCACCTAACCCCCCAATTAAATATATGAAAAGAATAGTAGTTGAAAAATAGTATACTAGTAAATTTTTTTAATAAGGAACCAATACATGTGCACATATACATGTGTAATAATACACTTCACATGTCACATCAAAGAAACAACCAATCATATGGTGAAACATAAGGCAATCATAAGGCAATCGATAATAGGTGCCTTGGTGCACATGTTTCGGTCTAACTTTTTTTGGGTGTTTTTGGACAACTCGGTGAAAATGTAGCTGATTAGGCTACATCATTGATACACAGAACCCCAAACAATAGCTTTAAGCTCTTAAGTCACATACGAAGAAACCCAAAAAACTCGTAAAAATCTGATGTGCCATTTAGGAGCTTAAGGTGTGTGAAATTAGGGTGGGCGGGTACTGGGTCCTCTCCCCTACCTTGATTTAGGATGTCAACTTTTGTTTTGTTCTCATATCATAGCATGCTAAGACCTTCCAAGGCTCCATTGGAGTTGACAAAAGAGTCCTTCCACTTTTGCCACCTTTGAATCACTTTGTTTGCCTCATCATTGCCTAATTTAGTTTCTTGAAGAAGAATGATGTCAGATTTCTAGACATACTCATCATTGCCTAATTTAGTTCCCTTGAGAAGAATGATGTTTGATTTCTACACATCCTCATATTTCTAGGACATCCTTATCATTGCCTAATTTAATTCCCTTGAGAAGAATGATGTGAGATTTCTACACATCCTCATCATTGCCTAATTTAGTTCCCTAAAGAAGAAGAATGTTAGATTTCTACACAACTACGAGATGCTAAATTAAGTGTCTCTTATTAGGGGCATTCATGCCCCTCGCATTCCATGACAAGGCCCTCATTGTTCTTGTGAGGGGCACTTCCCCCCTCGTCTTGTTCTTTGCTTTGCAAAACTCAACGTTCATTGCGATCCGGATTTGATCTCTTCTATGGTCAATTCTTTTGTTGTCTTCCTTCCTTTTCTTGTCTTGCACCCATAGCTCGGTTTTGAATTATTTGTTTCATGCTGAGAAATGGTTCTGATTTTTGTAGAAATTAGTTTGTCTAGCTCCTCTTCCAATCACAAGTGATCTCCTTCCACTTGATTCCCTATCTTAGTCCGGACTAGGGTTGTTGGCAACAATTGGATTCTCCTTGGGGCAATATGACCTTGATATGTTCTCTCCATTAGATTGAGTGACTTGACATGATTGGTTGGGAATATTAGACTCAGAGGGAGAGCTGGTCAGATTGCCATTGTCCACCTTGGAAACCAACCCTTCCTTCAGATCTGAATTTATCATCAATCCAGGTTCTTGGACTTTCGAATGAGGAGAGTTTCCAACTTTTTCATTCTCCACCCATTTCTCCACACTTGTTGGGGCTCTACTCTTATAATTCCTAGGGTAATGGGAATTGGATTCGCAGAATCTACAAAAAAAAAGACACAGGTTTGTCTCGATTTCCACCGTTTGTTTCCAAGTTTCCAATGCTGAGTCAAGAAGAATAGGCTATGGCAAGGGTTTGGTGAAATCTTTCAATATGCAGAGCCTTGTATAAATTTGGGATACGCCCTTCAATACTCGCTCATTCACAGTTTGAAAGTTCCCCAGTGCGATCCCGGTCTGTTTTAGAATTTCCATGTCCCAGTAATCCTCTGGTAGGTTATAGAGCCGTATCAAAACAGAGGACTCAGGGATTTAAAAATTGATTGGGTTAAAGTTAGGGTTCATCTTCTGAGAAAGAGACCCGCGCCCTCCGACAACCATAGGCCATTCTTTAGTATCTTTTCTCTGAAATCTTTGGATGGGCATTCTCCCACAGAGAAACCTTTGGGCAAAAAGTTAACCTGCACTTCCATTCCCCAGCTCTCCTTTACCCATCCTTCCAATTTGTCTCGCGCCGGCCACATACTGCTGTATTTTCCGATTAGGGCATTCCAACCCAGGGATTTTCTGCGCTCCCCAATGTTATCTTGAAGAAGGGAGATTTTTATTTCCAAAGCCGGATCTTGTGTGCATTATTCCCACCATCTCCTTCCCTTAGGGGATTGAGAAGAAATCCTTTGGAAGCGATCAAAATTTTGAAAAGGGGATTGCCGCCATTTTTCGAAATTCGATTTTTGAATGCCCTTCCAGTCTTGGGGTAGCCTGTCCTCTTGAGCTTTCTGACAAAAATAATCTCGACATTTGCTTGACCGAAGCTTCCCTAACCACATCTGCATAACTCTTCTGCACTCTACTTCTCCCTCTGAAAGGAGAACACTGTGTTCGGGGTCTCGAAATTTGTCTCTTCCGATTCCTGCCTCGTCATTCACATTCCACCGACTCCCCACCCCTTTGATTCTGTTGTCTTCCTAGCCAAGAATGATTTGCCTGAAAAAAGGGATCCTGCCCTCCCTTGCCGAATTCCCTTCTATTCCTTTGATCTTGTTCGCTCCACTATTTCTGCTCTTGTTCGCTCCAGTTTCTTGGTGTTGAGACATGGGTCAGTTAGCACTTGAACCTAGGACCTTCTATTTACTGCTGGAGTGCTCTACCACTGAGCTACTGGGCCCTCTTAGGCTAGTCCATTGTCGGTCCGGGTGTGGCTTACACCAACACCCCCCCTTAAGCCACACCTCTCGTGTGCTTGTGGCTCCTAACCTGGCCTGGCTCTAATACCATGTTGAGATATGGACCAGCTAGGACTTGAACCTAAGACCTTCCATTTGCTACTGGAGTGCTCTACCACTGAGCTACTGGCCCCTCTTAGGCCAGTCCATCGTCGGTCCGGGTGTGGCTTACACCAACACTTGGCTCTCGCCAACTATCCAAGAATTAGTCTTTATGGATGGATTGAATACATATACAGTAGTAGTGGGCTTGTGAGTGGATTGAGAGGTACTTTAGGAGGAGAGGAGAGCAATGCTTCTTGAAGCATGTTGAAGCATGTTGAAGACAATGGCACTCCAAGATCATAACTTCAACACAAGCATATGAAACCAACACTGGCACTAAAATCTTAATTTTAAAGTTTTATAGTTGTATATAGATAAAGGTTTGAGCTTTCTCTAAAACCATTATTTAAAAAAATAAAATAAAAATGCCTTTATATGGTTTAACTTTTTAAAGATAGCCAAAGTTTTCCCTCCATAATGAAGACATTAGACTAAATCTTATCTTTTTATCTTGAAAGGAGTTTGTTTGCAAACATTTGCTAAGCTATATTCAAAAGTCATTTTGAAGAGACCATGGAGGATTTTGCTCTAGCCTCTATTGTTTTCCCAATATAATTATTTAAACTTGTTTACCTATCATCAAATTAATTTGATTTGATTTGTTTTTATCAAGTAAAAAAAAATTCATATGAGTTTGTGAGTGTGTGTCAAATAACATTATAAAACATCATCCAACTCTCTTATACGAGATGCAATACATGTCAAATTTTGGGCAAGTTTTGTCTCAACCCCTTAAATATGTCTTTAATTATTTTCTTTATTAGACTTGATATGAAGAAGACTCGATATTGCTATTGTTGAGGAAATCTCTCTTGCCACAAGCATTAACTGATGATTTTGTCACTAGTCTAGGGCTAAGTCTAATATATGGGCCTCAACCATTTGGACTTTCTATTAGATCAAGTTGATTTTTAAAATAAGCCTCAAGGCTATGCAATGAAGAGTCTAGCTTCTCATTGTCAAATATTTCATCAAATTTTAGAATGGAAATCTTTGTTTTGAGTTGGAGTGCGTTGTGGCACCATTTGAAATGCTACAACAAGACCTTGTGTGACATGATTTTGGCTCTCTATTTCACTTTGCAAAATCTATTGAAGACTAATCATGTTTACCAACTCTTCAAAAGTCTCTTCTCACTGTGTATCCTACTTAGGAGCCATATAAAAGGACAAATAGTGAAAATATTCTTTATTGAGGGTTTTGAAGTAGAGTGCCTTCTGAAGGGTATAACTTTTGATCTAGAGCTTCTATTCCAAAATTTTTTAAAAAATGAAGTTCTTGACAAGATGTATACATTAAATGGATCAAAGATTAGTTTGTTGATCATTAAAACCCTTAAAAATCCCTCAGAAGACCTTAAAAATGAGCTCCAAAGTTTTGTAGTGTGATACTTGAGGAAAAAGAGTAGAGATCTATCAACGGTAAAATGTGGAAACCCTTAAGGTGGCTATATTTTTGAGCTACAAATGAAGATCTAGACATGACAAACAAAGGAAATCCTCAAGGAGGTTAGATCTATGGCAACCTAAGATGAGGGATCTAGTAAGGGTCAACCAAAACCTTTTAGAAGACCAAATCCAAGACTACAATCACATGGCTCTAATATCAAATGATATGAGTATAAAAGAATAAATCACATAAGAGAGATTTCCTCAACAAAATCAATACTAAATCTTCTGCTTATCAAGTCTTATAAAGGACTATAAAGATGCTTCTAGAAGAAGGAAGCTTCATGAAGTGAGAAGTGCCTAGAAGGAAAGCACATGGAAGCTTCCAAAAAAAAGTACAAAATAACTAAACATTATAGTATTCCACTAAACTAACTAATCACACATTATTTCTAATGCAAAGACTAAGCCTTATCACTATCTTCCTTATTTTTCATCACTCATATCTACTTGTTACCATCAACTATCTCCTTTACTGTAATTATCCTACATTCCCATTGACACCCCCTAGACCCTAGAATGCCTTCATGAAACCCCCTAAAAAGTAAAAAATGGTAGGACTTAGTTCCCTAGCACGCCCCCATCAGACATTTGCACCCCTTAGTGCACTCCCTTAGGACAACCTCACCACTGCTAGTGCCCCTTAAGGGGCATGCCTAGTTTCTTTAACTTTTTCCCTTCAAACTTTCCTCAAGACTAGTTCGAGAGTCTAAATCGTAATAGGTCTCTATTTCTTGAAAGTAGGAGTTTTAGAGAATGGGAACTCGCTCCATGTGACAAATTTTGGCCCCACATTCCACTCCTCAATGTGGATCCATTATATTGTACTTACCCAACCTTACAACTATTATCATCATGAGTAGTTTCTAATTTGTAGTATCTAGTATCCAATTTTCATTATCCTATCTTTACCTTTGCTAAGGCACCTCTTTGTGGATCCAACCACTCTCCTCTTTCCTTTTCCTTTAGATCTTCTTAAATCATTCTTGTAAAATAAAAATTATTGCCTTGTTTTAACCCTTACAGAATAAAACCAACATTGTGTGTATGCTTAGCCTAAGTGATGTATTTTCATGTGTTTTCATGTTATTTCCATTGTGCACCCTTTCATGTTGTATGTTTCAATGTTTAATGTATTGTGATGTTTCTATTTCCCATATGTATCGTTTGGAACCACTTTTGTATACATATAGTGATTACTCTCCTTGGATGCATTGCAAGAACAAGTACACATGTACTAGAACCAAAGACAAAGAACAAAAGTAAGAAGACCAATATCTATCCTTTTTTATGTATCCACTATATTTACATGATGATTATATATGTTTTCTATACTCTTTTACTTTAGCATGCTTCTTTCCCTTTAGTGTTTTCAATGCAATAAAGTGGGGGGAAAATATAATAACAAAAATTGCATACCCTACAACTTATTTTACTATATGTTAATTGCACTCATTTTGGGTGTTCCCTTTTTCATGTGTCTTTACCCCTTTTCATCCTTATCCACGTAATATTTATCTTGTCCACTTAACATTTAGTTTGTATCTTCCTCTCATGTGTTATAGACCCTTCCTTTCTCCTTATTTATCTCATTATCTTATTCCATGATGATCAATCACCTCCCACCACCTTGTCTTAGCCTTCTTTACATACCCTAGAAATTTTGGCTTCATATCATTAAATGTCAGTTGTGCCCCCTAGAAGATGATGCACTATTACCTACTCCTATTGACAAGTGAGGTTTGTTTTAGTGAGTTTCACCATCAAAATTTATGAGTAGTTCATTAATGACCTACCTATCCTATTTCTCATGGTCAATTACCCTAAATACCCCCTAAAACCTATAAATAGACCCCCTATTCTTGTTATTTCACTAATCCTTGGAGTTCATCTTTCCATAAGTGCTTACACTTTAAAGCAATGGTTTCATTATGCAAGTGCTCTTGGAGGAAATTTTGCTAAAGCTTATACTATTGGAGATTTCTCATGATTTGAAGTTTTCACTCTCTTTGATATTTTACCTCTTGTGGTTCTCTTCCCTCTTTCCCCTATATGTTATCTATCCATTTTCTCCCTATCCCTATCTATTAGGTCCCCTATTTTCATTCCTAATTTTACATTCTCTCTTGCCATCATTAGATTTTTTCATCCTCCTACCTCCAAACCCTTGCCCCTATCCATTTTATCATCATTTTCTATCTCCTAATTATTATCCATTTTTCATTCCTCGTAGGGCTAGCCTTTACACTTTAGGATTTTATCTTTTACATCCATTACTGTCCATTATAGTCATGTGTTTCCATATCCTAGGTCTTCATACATCATTTTCCATATTTTTCATGTGTTTTATTGGAATAACCCACAAAAGGGGATTGAATGAGGTAGGCTCCCCCTTAAGAGTTTTTTTATTTTGTAAGGTTTTCTATTTTGTAGGTGATTCGGCGTACATTCATTGAAAGTGATAGTTAACAAAAGTTTATTGCAAACCATCATGAAAACTTCCACAAATTTTTAGAGTATTATGATATAGTGCTAGCCACATGCTCAAAGGACAACCTCACTCACACCCCTTTGTTAAAGGATTGTGAAAGGAAGAAAAATAATGGAACACTTCCTACACCGATCTAAAAGGAGAGAAATTATAACATGTCGTCTCATATTACTCAGAATTACACATACAATTTAGTAAGAAAGTAAAAGGACATGATAAACATGAGTGATGTGTGTGTGTGTGTGTGTGTGTGTGTGTGTGTGTGTGTTTATATATATATATCATTTGCATAATCATAAATAAATAAAAGCATATCTTTTCTGAATATTTATCAACCTTGAAATTACAACATATTCAAAGATAGATTCATAGTGAAATCATTTCACTTTACATTTACAAATATTCTGCACTTGGCATAAAGAATAGTTTATATAAGTTGACTATCATAAGTCATGACATGAAGTACACTGCATCTGGAATCTTGATACCTGTCACCTAAGTCTCGGTAAGTCTTCTGCTACAGAGGGAGAAAATCATCCAAGTACTTTACCTCCAACCATAGACCGATGGTCCCCCACATACCTTCCTTCCTGGAAGTGGCCCTACCCTTCACAAAGAGTATAGACATACAGAACCAATAGGCTTGCCATCTGATTCCTAGTGTTGTGTCCTACGTAAATCAACCGACCATATGACTCTAGACAATCTTCTAGCTAAGCATGATCATTCTAACTAGTCATGCTGGAGTATAAAGTTGTGTCACACTTTTATAAAGGAAACGACCAACATGGATCCAACTTTTAAACTTGAATCACTAAAAGGTGACATATATGTTTTCAATTTTGAAATGATGTAAACTAATAAAATATATTTTTAGTATATTTTATATTTGTATTTTTTTGAAAAAAATAAAAAAAATATTTGAATATAGTTTTTAATAAATTGACACTATAATTTAGTTGTTGATAAAATGCCGAAAAATAAAGTTACATGAGACGTCAATCTTTATATAGTAAATTTTATTTTTTTCTTCAATTTTTTTGTGTATTTATAACTTGAAACTTTAGTGCATGGATATATTTTTTTTCCAATTTTGATAAATATATATTTTTAAATAAATATTAAAATGTGTATTAAAACGTAGTTGTTTCCATTCGACGTCAACTTTCATATTAACTATTTATCTAAAATAGAAAAAAAATTATACCATCTTGATATAGATTATTTTATCTAGTGCATCATATTTTTTTCAAATTTTTTAATAAGTTTTACTATTTTTCCTTGACATGGTAATCAACCTAATGTTTTATGTTGATAACCTACTTTTAGTAAAAATAAAACGGAAAATATAATAATAATTAAACTATTAATATATATATATATATATATATATATATATATATATATATATATATATATATATATATATATATATATATATATATATATATATATATTTGAAAACTAAAATTATAGATCTACAAAAAGGACTCTTATACTTAAAAAAAATGTTATTTACATGAATAGAAGTTGTTGAAATATCAAGTTTTAAATTTTTTTTTTTTGGTAAATTGGCCTCAATGTGGTGCTACATATGCATTTAGCCAACAAATTTAGTTGGAAAAGTTGTGGACATATCTAACTTAGCTAGAATGAATCTTACAAGATCATATGTTTGACCAAAATTGATTTTAAGTTAGAAATACTTAATTTCACTTGTGCTGATAAGTTGGCTGAAAGTGTGACACAACTTTGTGCTTTTAACCACCATCCAGACACTGTGAACCGACTAATGCATATAGAGACAAATGCATCACTTTGGCCAAAGTTTCTATATAAATAGATATTTGCAATAAATGTAGTCGTGTGTTCACATACCTCTAACTCAACTTGGAAACTAGATCATCCTACAGTTTGACTTTCTTCACTGGTAGTTCTCTAGACATAAAATTGTCTGTACAATAATCTATCCTAGTCAATCTGACTTAGAACTAATCCTTAATCTAGGAGATACATGCAATATATAGATTTAGGTAATTCTAACCTTTCATAGAGTACCTCTTTGCATACTTGCAATTTCTAGGGTCTATGATCTCCTGTCATTCTACTCACTGACTCTAATATTAAATACTCTTGTATTAAATAACAAGTTTTGACTCTCTCATTGTATCACTTAAACTTATCAAAGTACTACTTAGACTCTTTTTGTCTTACTCTATGGTTTTCTCAACCATTCACTGTCGACCAAAATATATATAGTCATATCCAACTTAAGAGTTTTAAGTTTTCTAAACCCTTCTGGTTTTGATTCTAGGGTTTAAATTCTCTAACCCAATACATGGAAATATCAATATCCTTGTTTTCCAAAGATAATAACATATATATAATATAACATGAGAAACAAATACCTCTAGTCTTCCCTAGACCACTTGGCATTGTCAAATTCACATTCACAAAACATGAATAAGCATAGCATACAAGGTATATCCTCATTCATATCATATCTTAATAATACTATCATTTTTATAACTAGCCCTTTGATTAAGTTCAATCTTTCAACCTAGATAGGTTTGAGTTACAAAAGATAATAAGATACTTTCGACCTCTTGGTCTCCTTAATTCTACTAACTTCCAATTTAAGCTAGGTTATGAACTCATATATAACATCCTTTATATACATGCCACATAAACCTTTATCAACATTCATAAGTACAACAATCATGTGGGGTTGAGTTTCAAATCTCCCAACATATCCTAAATAGAGTTGGTTATAACAATAATGTCAAGCGTTGGGTTAACTTTGTCTTCTATGCACTTAGCACTAAAATACTTTCTATTAAACATATATATTAAGATAACTATAACTTCCCATCTCCTAGTATGTATATACCCTTGAGCTGGTTTAATAGTTTCAATCTTGAAACATAGGAGACATTACTTATGTCTCATAGCATGCTCTATCTCGAGATGGTTTTACATAAGTGATAGTTGTTAATCAAAAGGATATACAGATTTCCACTTACTTGGTTCACCCATTCCCTTGGATTTGTATTACAATATAACAAGAAGATTTCTATTCCACATAAGGAAATCTACATCCATATTGTAACTGTAAGCACAAAAATCATGCATAGCCTCCACAAGGACCCCTATTATGATTCAAAATCCTTGTCACATACATGTAAGCTTAAAATAATGTCCTTTAAGTAGCGAGCCTCTTGATGACGTGTCCTCTTTTCTTGTCTTGTGTTGTTTCTTCTTTGTTGATTTCTCTCTCTTCTCGTTTGCGACACTTGTTGACTTGCGTTTTCTGAGCTTTCGACCTTGCTCCTAAGCCTTGTGAATGTCTTGTAGGTGAGTTTTTATATTTCCCCTTTGTTTTTCCTCTAGTGCACCTCCTAGAAGCCTTCTAGAGGTCTCCTGATCCATCTCCCACTTTCACTTTTTAGTTCCACCCAACCAATCCAAATCTCCCCCTATTATTTCCAAATCACCTCCGGGAGATCCTGCAGACGCAAATGGAGATTTGGATTCTTCCACATAACTGACATGTTTCTTGATGTAGAACCCTTCTTTTTCTTCTCTTCTTGCATCTCCCAACCTATTTTTCTGCATCTGACCCTGTCTAGCCCGGATCTCCCCCGGGTGACCTATGGTCGCCCAGGGGCGATCCTACTAGCAAAAGGGGTGACCCTGTCGTTTTTGCAGTTGCGGAAAAACTTGAGTTTCTCACTCGTTTTTTCTCTATTTTCACCTATTTTTCTTTCAATTTGCATGATTTTTTATGCCTGATATAGAGTTAACTATTTCATGCACCCACACATGCATAATTAGCTCTATTTGATCTCAAATTAACTCTCCAATCAATCTCATGCATTCCCTCACCTCCATTTCCTCTCCAGTGATAAGCTATAATTGAATTATCACTCTCTAATCAACTGAGTTCATTGGGTAATCAACCTTGTTAACTCCCCAATCATCCTTGCTAACTCATCAATCAAATGAGTTAACTCTTCAATCAATTCCTTCTTCTAAACCTATAAAGCCCCCCTCCCTCAAGCACAAAGGGAGGCAAATTCATTGTGCACACAACGCTTGTTAGTTTTTTCTCTCCAACTTAGCATTCAAATGCTCTCACAAGACGAAGGTGCCTTTTGCTTTATTTGTTCAACTAAGCAACACTATGCTGCTTCATTCTATGCCATTGTGCTCAATCCAAGTTCTCATTGAGCTCATACAAGCTTCATCAAAGCTTCTTTCTACTTCTTTTGTCATTTTGTTGTCAAGAGGATCACCTGCTGCCACAAAAGGATTCGAGGTTGCCAAATTACAAGGATTACTAAGGGTAGTGGAGTCAACAAATCTTCATTTCTTCTAGGTTAGTAATCACACATCTACCTCTATCCTGATTCATGAATGTGCTTAGGAGTGAGAGGAGAGTGGGTGAGGGCTAGATCTGTGATGAGATCGAGGGGCTACATCCATGACCACAACAACAAACGTTTGTTCAACCACAAGGAGACCTGTTGGATCTCTTATTGTTAGAAGAGACTAGACAACACCAAATACAACAAGAATACATTCAACACATACAAAGACAAGAGAACATAAATGAACAGAACTGCCTACCCACACAGAGGTGGAATCAAAGGAATCCAAACAGAAGAAGAGAAACCAGTGACCCTTTGAGTCATAGGGTTATCTCAAGTACAACAACAATTGAACAAAACATACAACTAAACACACAACAATAAAGGCTACAAAACTTGCCGACCCCTCTCCATGAAGTCCAGCTCTCCAACGAGCCAGACCCCCGCCGTGTCTCACCTCCTCTCGACTAGCTAATTCCATGTGAGCGAGAGTGACATGGCGGATCACCTCGTGGAAAGGAGGGAAAGGGTCCGTGTGCATGTTGAAATCTGACCCGACAGCCCCAGGTAACCGGATTCATGATTTTGAGAGTACATATTTTGGTGAACCCGATGTGAAATACAAAATCTTCTAGTTTTGTAGTTTGTGTTTCCATTTCAAGAATTTCAAAAAAACATTCAGCAATCACAACATTCTTTCAGTGCTCTTCATAGCCGCTTCGACTTCCATCGTCTACGCTATCATCCATTCCATTTATTTTGTGATGTCTATGGAACCCACGAATATGACAGAACCTGACTTAAACCAAGAGAACATTCCCTCAATAGAACTAGAAACCCCTTCCTTCGGTAGGTATGTGCCGCCACATCCTGATGCGCCAATCACCAATTGTTATGGCTACGAAAACTCTAATTATGAAAACGATCAAAGAGAATCTAGGCGTTCTCTATCTTTCAACAACCCAGCTTGGTAAAACAACTCGGCCATACCAAATGTGCCACATAAAGCAAGAAGGATAAGGTCAGAGATACATCAACCTAAACAACCTTCCACAAGCACATCGACTACTCATCTTGATGAGGAAGTTAAAAGGTTAGAAAAACATCTACAAGAAGCCAAAGACGCTCAAGAGGCATTGAGGGTTTCCTTACAAGAACAAAAAGAAAATGCCACACGTGAAGAGGCACATCACTATGGAAATATTTGAAGGGAACATCCTAGAAATGAGGAAACCCCTAGAGTTGCCACTCCTGCAGACTTGATCGCAATGCTAGGACAAAGAATTAGAATCTTGGAAGAAGAACAAGCCACTCTCAAAAAAAGGCCCAGAAATCTCATGAACAGGACCAGGGGGCATCTCAAAATCCCCCCTACCTCAATTATTATTCATAAAATGCTAGTAATGACACTTGTCTAAATGGGAATCCTCCTATTTAGAACAATCCAACAAATCCAACAATGGGTTATCAAAACCCGCCCATAAGGTTATTAATGTCAACCCCACAATCTCAAACTCCCTTTTTAGGAACATATCTTGAATATTTGAAAGAACCTTTGGACCAGAACATAAGAAGCATGCAATTACCTCAGCCATTGTCAGATCTCTTGAAGTTCAAAGGAGAAGGAGATCTGAATTCACACATTAAAGCTTATACCACAGCCATAAGAGAACTCCTCCATTGGGATGGGGTTGTAGCAAAAATCTTTTTGAAAACTCTTGAAGGCATCACTTTGGATTGGTATTATCGTCTCCCAGAAGCGTCAATCCATTTTTTCAGATAACTAATCAGAGAGTTTGTCATGGCATTCGACATGAACAAACTTGTCAAAACAGGGATCAGAGAATTCCTCACAATGAAACAAGAACCAAATGAATCTGTAGCACACTTTGTAACTCGATGGAGGCAAGTCCTCTACTCTTCAACCAGTGCTCCGAACATGGATCATCCCAAACCATGCTTTCTCTTCTTGCATGCCCTTAACAAAGACATGAGACAAGATGTTCAGAAATTGCCATACAAATCCTATGAAGAGGCATTGGAAAGTGCTATGAGAATTGACCAACTATGGTTCAAACAGAAAGCTAATAAAGGAAGACACAGGAAACAACACCCCAGTTGTTAAAATCCTCAAAAACAATAGGAGTGCAACCATAGATGGGGTAACAGATCAACCCCCAATCAAAAAAATAAAAGATGATTACAATGGGAGGGATTACTACCCTTCTAATGTAAATGCCATAGATTGACCTAGTAACAACGGGTACTATTCGCAAGATAACTACCAAAGTTGGAACCACAATGGAAATGGGAATGAAAATGATGGGAGGTACGAGAGACCCCCATATGAGTTGAACCAGTTATGTTCTTTTCATAGAACAAGGGGCCATATCACATAATCATGTAGGGAATATAACAGATTCATAGCAAGACTTCCGGAAGACCAACAACATCTATTCATAGAAATGTTCTTAAACCCACAGGAGGTCACACGAGATAACAAAGATATAAGACAAAATCAAGCTTCGATAGCACCACATAATGCAAATATGAGAATTTATCAGGACCTGCTCCCCACACACAAAGATACAGAAATGATAAATCAAAACAAAACAATGCAGAGTAGTAACCCCGAAATCCCACCACAATTGGGACAAAAAGGAGAAGCTAGGATGATAGGTGTTATTAGAAATTGTTGTTAACAACATAAAACCATTAATAAACCAATGAACATCAATAGAAATTTCAAATAACAAGATGGAAAATAAAAGAACAAACCTCACACAAACCTTGTTATCTTGTTGCTTCCATTGTTTGCCTAGTCTCGATTGATCTTTTTTTGTGATGAAAGTTGCCCTCAGGAAGTGCACTTCCTTGCTCCGTTCTTCAAGATGGTGATGGAGAAATGGCTTTGATACTTTATTGCAATGAAGATGAACTTCAAATGCAATGAGGATGATCTCAAGCAAAATGGATATGGGGGGTGCCAAAGGCGCGCTGGTAATTTGACAGAGTAATATTACTTAAAGCTTGGATGATAGAAATGGAAGAATAGGGCTGTATTTATAGAGTTGTGAGAGAAAAGATCAACGATGTAGAAGAAATAAGAAGATCAATGGTGGAGAAGATTTGAGAGAATGTGTACCAATAGAAAGAAGACAAGTGTGAAAGAAAATCTACTTTGTTTGAGTTAATTGCTTTCATGACAAAGATAAGATTTGCTTTTACAAATTAGAATGATTTTTTCTAATTTAAGAGTTGTTGATAAAAAACAAGACTATTTTAAATCAATTAACTCAACTTTTTGCTTTTGCATGACAAGGAAGATTTATTTTTAGAAGATTTGGAAGATAAGAAAGCACATTAAATAAATAAATTTATTTAATTGTTTGTGCAAGATTCAGAAGAATAAATAAAATATTTAATTTATATTTTATTTTTAGAGATTGAGAGGATTTAAGTAAATTTGATTGATTTATTTAAATTTGGAGGAATACATGACTTAATTAAATAATTTAGAATTATTTAATTATTTGGAGGAATTAAATTAAATAAAAGATTTTATTTAATTTTGACTTTAGAAGAGGTAATTAAATATTTTGATATTTAATTAACTCAGAGGAATATGAATCGAATAAATAAATTTGTTTGTTTATTTATTGATGGAGGAAATATACTTAAATAAATATTAAGAATATTTATTTGGACAGAGTCGTGTCATTTTTAGGTGTGTGCATTTTGCCCCTCTTTGATGCAATATTTTTTATCACGTTGTTTCAAAGAATAAGAATTTTTCTGACAATGATACATGCCCTAGTTTGCCCCTGGTACAAGTTTAACGACAGGATGCCCCCTCGGGAGATTGGACAGGAAGAAGGTAGAAGGGATGTGAGATGGACAATCTCATGATGAAGAAGGTGAAAAATAAGATAGGTTGAAGAAAATAGGTTACGGTTCGGGGAAATGGGAAGAAACATGCTTGGGAAGTAGTCATAGTTGTCACACAATCAGTTATGGTTCACTTTCTATATATAGGAGCTAGGTCCACAAGTCCTATTCATTTGCACACTTGTCCTTAGGTGATTTGTCTTTGAGAGCTTAGGAGAGTAGAGGAGCTAGAGCAGCCAACAAAGATATGGATATTCCACACGAGGAGCACCACTTTGAGCGAGTTTGACGGTTCGGGCGGCCAGCTGAGGCAGGACCATCGGTATGTAATTCGAAAAAAATTGCCTAGGGTCATTTATTAGGCTAATAAATGCTAGGGAAAGGCAAGATAGATGCACCAATTCGCAGTTCGACGCATATGCACTTTGAAACCATGCATACATCAAGAAGCCACACATATGAGTCATCTAGCTGGGCATATGATAAAGCTACGCATACATGATAGGAATCGGCGCATAAACTACGAAACTGCACATGTGACATGAGAAGCTGAACATATGCCAGAACTGCGCATATGCTATAAGTATCGGCACATTCATGGTGAATCGGCACATTTGCTATGATTTGGGGCATTTGTGACCTGGTTCGACACATTTGCACTAGGATAGTTAGCTGACTTAACGGAATTGACTCAATTGGCATCTTGATCGATGCGTCAATTGATAAGCGATCTCTGAGATTTCTGGAATCTAGTCAAGAGATGATATGCTATTTTGATCAATTTGATATGTTAAGTCAGTGATAGGATAGTTTGATTGCTTTGAGTAGGTTTGCTTAGATATGGATTTTGCCTGACACTATGCTTTTCTTGGTTTTAGGAGGATATTTGCGACATACTCATGTCATGGGAGTAGTTCCCTTTGTCGTTGTTGCAACAGTACATACTTATTGAGATGGATCGAGAGGTTCTTGGCGCTATGGGTTTGGACTATGTCTATTTCATGCCCAAGGTTCATGCGAACCTTGGTCTATTGACTGCGGTGGTGGAGCGATTCCATAGTGAGGATGGGACCTTCCATCTGCTGACTGGGGAGATGACTATCACCTTGGAGAACGTATATAGGATTTTGCATCTTCCTATTCAGGGTGAGCTTGTAGAGTATGATTCGCAGTGGGATGCAGGATTAGTAGAGTGTAGGCAAGTGTTCGATGATCCAGAGGGTCAGGTGATTTCGTGGTAGGACATACATGATTATTATGACTACTTCCTGGGAATAGTGGCAGGGCTGATCAGGGGTGTTGTATACCCTGATAGGAGGTCACATGGGTTCCTGATTGGTTGGAGGAGGACCATGGAGGGGATGATTACAGATGGTACTCAGTTTGCATGGGGTCTGTGCATGCTTGCACATTTGTATCAGGATATGCATTAGGTGGTGTACCATAGGGCTTTGAGCTTGTCTGCTGGAGTTTCTTTACTGCAATTTTAGTTGTGGGAGCACATAGCCATCACGCGACTGATCTGTGTGTTTGCTAGGTAGCAAGGAGAGCCGTACAATTATGGTTACGCAGGAGTTATTTCCCAGCATAAGCTGGGAAAGCTCAAGTACAAAAGACACACGCTAGATAATGTAGATGCAGTTATCTGGCGCCCCTACATAGATTGTGAGCGGTGGGATGATGAGGATGCTGAGATACCTTATTGTTTCTAGACTCGGTGGCTCATTGGGAGGACATGATTTATTTTAGAGAGGCAGATTGTGAGCAGGGTACAGAAATAGTTTGGGAGGGTGCAGGGTATGCCACAGGGGCAGGCTCAATTTGCAAGGACACATGCAGAGAGGTTGAGGTGGGGCGTAGTGGCATCATATGAGGAGGCCTTGATAGATTTTTAGCAGATTCCCTATGCCACTTGGCCTATGCAGAGAGAGATAGTGGACACAGGGATGACTCTTGACTATGAGGAATGGTTCGCAGTGCATCCTTTTCTGTGGTACTTAGGGCCCGGAGAGTTGGTTCCTCGCATAGATGAGGAGGATTCAAATGACGAGGATGGGGATGGCAGGAGGAGGAGACGGAGGAGGGGTAGAGGAGTATGGGGAGAGGGAGATGATGGAGGTGATGGAGGTGGTAGAGGTGGTGGGGGCGGAGGAGGGGGTGGAGATGGAGGCCGACAGAGGCAAAGGAGGAGAGTTAGGTAGGGACCCTCCCAACAACAGCAGGTAGTGCAGCCACAGGTTGCACAACAGGTTTAGATGCTGCCACCGCAACAGTTGGCTCAAAAGTAAGTGCAGGGACAGGCACAAGTTCCTCAAGCTCCTCAGCCTAACTTACAGTAGCAGGCCATTACGACATTGTAGGGTCAGATTAGATAGCTTCAGGCACAGCTTAGGATGGCTAAGTCATGGAGAGAGGCAGATGCACGTGTGATATCGGGGCTCACTACAGAGCAGGATACAGTACTGGTGAGGGTGCAGGCCATCATACTAGAGAGGGAATCAACCTTAGCAACCATGGGGATAGATGGTGCTACTGGGTTTTTGGTTACATAGGTGCAACAGGCACAAGCACAACTTGCACAGGTTCAAGCAGAGCTATCTAGGGCGTAGGTCTAGACTCAATATTATAGAGGATTATACCACATGGCTATTCTAGCAGATTAGAGGGCACCTAGCTTCAGGAGCCAGTCGGTGGCAGGCACTTCTCAGAGAGTAGGGGGGTCACAGTCAGGCGGGTCAGTGATGGGCCCATAACAGTTTGGGGCTAGCAGAGGGGGGGATGGAGAGGGAAGTGCTGGGAACAGTGGCCCATGGTAGCAGGGCTAGCCTATAGTTGCACTTGCATCAGATTTTGGCTTTTATGTATACACTTTTTGATGGCTCAGATAGCCTGATATGTATATACTTGTATTATTTTGTACTGAGACATGTATCATTATTTTTTGAGATGTATACATTTTATGACTTTGACCCAGAGATGGACTTTGATATTCTACATTTGGACATGTTTTATGTTATATTGATATGATGATGCAGCTATTGATGCTCTTCAAATGCAGTTGTTTATGCTATATGTCCTCGATGCATTCTATCTTATGATGTTTCACATGTGATGCATACTTTTATGATGTGTTATATGATGCTATGTGATGTTTGATCTAATACAGACTTAGATGTTTACTTGATGTTCTAATAAGCAAAATGTGATATGCTTAGCTATATGATGATGCAGTTCATGAGATGATCTACATATTCTTATCTATGTTTTATATTTTTCTGTTGAATGATGTGCTGATGCAAATGTATACGAATGACCTGATATATCTATTATGTATGAAAATGATTTAATCATGTTAATGACTATCTCATGCGATATGATACACAATTTATGTTATGTCCAAATGTACTCAATCGACATAGAAATGACACAGTGATAGAAGAAAGCGAATGAAAGGGTCATAGGCTTTTATTTGTAAACATTGATTCTCTGCAGGAATTTCCTATTGCATGGGATATGGATGATTTGTGGATGCTTTTGGACGTGAATGGATGCGAATGGTTTTTTCCATCTTGATATTTGCAAGTATTTTGAAGTGCTTATTTCATCATTGGGCGTTTATTATGTCGTAAGAAAATACAAGCATCTAGGTATAATTAAACTGAGATGACCTGAGTATTACTTACATGGATTTTGATATAGCAAGTTAATACAGGCATCTAGTCAAAATTGAATCTAGATGACCTGAGTATCGCTTGTGTTTCAACAGACTAGGATTGCCCCTTTTCATGTTTAGACCTCAGAAGTCCTCGATGATCTTTTGCTGATCATGTTGTTAGAAAAAAGTCGTCACACTACTAAAGATTAATCCACAAGCAGTAGACAAAGAAAAATGATTATGCCCCCATCATAGCATCTCTAGCTTTTGGCATCCTCGAGTAGCATAGAAAGACATAATAATGAAAATCAAGACTCTCTAACTTAACCTTTTCACAAAATATTCTTGCATTAGATGTGCTTTCTTGCCATAGTATTGATAAAATCATTTTGATGTGTTTTGGTCCTTGTTTGCTTTGCTTTGGAGAGGTTGATGCTTTTGTGTCAAGATTTTTATTTGGAAACATGTTTTGCTGTGCGTGCTTGTCTAGTGAAAGGTATCACAATCCTTATTAGTGTCCTCTTGGAACAAGTGGCATTCAAGAATCCAATTTCATAACTAGGGCAGGGACATGCCCCCAGTTAGATAAAGGATCGACTTATTATGGATGAACTGATAAATAGAGACAAAGAAATGAGCCCTAAGGGATTGACCTAGTGCCTTAGGGGTGCATTACTAAATGGCCTTGCCTACGTGACGACGCAGAGGCAACGTAGTTCAGGGTGAACTTGGTGGACCTAAGACCTAGGCGATAGGAAATGGTATGGATTTAGATAGATAGAAGGATAGACGACATGTAATGGAATGGAGGAGAAGTGGAGCCTCGAGGGAACATCTATACAAGATGGCCTTGCCTACATGATATCTCAGAGGTGATGTAGTTCGACAACGGTTCAAAAGATTACCTCAAGACAGATGACCTTGATGGAAGCAAGTCTGGATTGATAGTCTGACGGCAGAAAGCAATAAGGACAAGCGAATGAGCAATAGTAGGTACACTGATGTGATTGGGTGGATGCTTGGTTAAGAGGTATGAATGAGGAACAAAGTTGAAAAAGATGGAGAAGGTAGTTCATCACAAGGAGTGCCTGTTTACCATGTTTTCACCACTTGCTTTTATTTGCACGAAAGCTAAAAGTACACATGATGCCTGTTTGCCAGGTTTTCACCATGGTACCTATCCAAGGCACTTGTTTTCCAGATTTTCACTAGAGGATGATTTTTTTTGTTGGTTTTCCCATTTTCCTAATTTTTTTGCGATTTTTCCATTTTTTGATTTTTTTTGCTATTTTTTGCCATTTTTAAAATTTTTTGCTATTTTTGACTCCCTTGCATTGGGGTTTAAGTGTAGAATCTGTGAAGGTGCATGCTGTTGATGGGATCAACAAATAGTTCACCTTTTGATGTGGCCAATTGATAAGCACCTAACCCATAGGCAGCAATGATGACATTGGGACCTAGCCAGTTGGGTTCAAACTTTCCTTTCTTTTCTCGATCTTGCTGATTCCTGGGATTTTCTTTAAGCACTAGATCACCAACATTGAATACCCTGGGATGGACTCTATGGTTATAAGTTTGGGACATCCTTTGTTGATAAGCTTTGAGATGGTTAAAGGCCTGTTGTGTTCTTTCTTCTAGCAGCTCTAACTCTTGAATTTTGGATACTCGGTAGTCTTCATCTGTTATGAGGCCTTTTAATGATACTCGCAAAGATGGGATCTTGACTTCAATGGGAAAGATGGCTTCAGATCTATAGACCAGGGAGTATGGTGTTGCACCTATGGGTGTGTAGATACTTGTGCGGTAGGCCTATAGCACCTGATTCAACTGGACATGCCAATCACGACTGACATCATTGACAATCTTTTTCAAGATTTTTAAGATGGTTTTATTTGATGCCTCCACCTGGCTATTTCCTTGGGGGTAATACGAGGTGGAAAAGCGGTGCTGGATATGGAATTTGTCACACAGTTCTTTGACATCTTAGTTTTTGAATGGTCGTCCATTATCAGTGATAATGGATCAAGGGACATCATAGTGGCAAATGATATAGTTTAGTATAAAAGAGGCAATCTATTTGCCTGTGACATTAGTGAGAGGTACGGCTTCAATCCACTTCGTAAAGTACTCAGTGGCGGTGATTATGAATTTATGGCCACTAGAGGATGGAGGGTGTATCTTGCCCACTACGTCAAGTCCCCACTGATAGAAAGGCCAAGGAGTCGATAAAGGTTGCAACTCCTGTGCTGGTGCATGTATCAGGTTTCCATGGATTTGGCATTTCTTGCACTTCTTGACAAAATGATAGGAATCCTTTTCCATTGTTGGCCAGTAGTATCCCATGCGTATGAGTTTCTTGGCTAGGGTAGGACCACTAGAGTGGGTCCTGCATATACCGTTATGCACTTCACTCAGGGCAGTTTGATATTCCTTGCTATTGAGACACCTAAGGAGAGTACCATCAAGACCGCGTCGATATAAGGTATTGGCAATAATAGCATAATGGGATGCTTGGAAAATGAAGGTTCACTTTTGGTTACTAGAGAGATCCGGGGGTAGGGTATTATCTTTGAGGTAGGGAAATACTTTTCCATATAGGGGAGAATTAGATCCTACAATTTGGCAAATGATATGGGATTCAGGAGAGTTGTATGCAGGATGGGAGACTAGCTATACCAAGAACTCATAGCATGATTGATTATCAGGGATGTCGAGGAGAGAGGTGATCATTTCCATGGTGTCTACTGGTTTGTTCTCTATCCTTGGTATTTGCTCAAAAGAGATCTCAATAAAGTATTCTTTGAAGTCGTCCACCATTCACTTGTAGGGTATTAACTTCTCATCCTTTATTTGGTAGTCATCGTTCACTTGGTTGATAACTAACTGAGTCACCATATACCTGAAGTTTTGTGATGTTCCATTCAACTGCTAGCTTGATTCCAATGACTAGGGCTTCATACTCTGCCACATTGTTAGTACAAGGAAAGAGTAGCCTGCATGATTTTGGAATGGTGTTTCCATGAGGTGTGATCGACAAGATGACTGCCCCCGATCCATGCTGAGTATAGGAGCCATCAAAGTATAGTTTCCAGGTTGTCGTTGTTATATGAAAGATGGAGTCATCTGGAAACTTGAAGTTCAAAGGATTATCATCTGTTAAAGGTGCCTCTGCCAGTTGATCTGCGAGTACTTGACCCTTTATTGCATGGCTGTCTACATATTTGATGTCAACCTCACTGAGAAGCATAACCCATTTGGACAATCTACCTGTAAGAGCAGCTTTGTTGAGCAAATACTTTAGTGGATCAATTTTTACTACTAGCTTTATGGAATATGATAGCATGTAATGTCTTGATTTTTGTGAAGAGAAGACTACCGCGAGGCATGCTCTTTTGATTGGTGTGTATTGCAGCTCATAACCAACCAATGTTTTACTGATGTAATAAATTGCTTGTTCTTTCCCTTCATGATTTTGCTATGTAAGGAGAGCTCCCAGAGCTGTTGGTGTAGTGGAGATATAAAGTAACAGAGGTTTACCCTGGATGGGTGGCATCAATATAGGTGGTTTCATGATATACTCTCTCAACTGTTGAAATGCCTATTTGCATGAATCATTCCATTTGAAAGGAATGTTCTTGTCATGCCCACATTTTCCTTGTGGTCACAACACACATCGCACGTGTCATAACCACATCTGTCATGTGGTTGTGACACGAGATATGAAAAACTTTTCTCACACTGTCCTAAAAACCCCTTTCGCATGCGTACGCATGCTCAACGGTGTTCTCTCATGGCGAAACACTATACTCTTCGGCGGAATACAAGTATAATGGCGTGCAATCCAGAAGCCTATAGATCAACAAGAGGGTCTATACAATGCTGCTAACGTCATTGCAAGAGTGAGATTACCCAAGGTTCTTAAGTCAAACCCTCGGCAGTTTTCGGTAGCAGAATGCCTTACGGCATTAATGGGAATTACGCTGCACTCATTTACGCACGTGGTTCGCTGATAGAAGAACCACTCCCCACGACGCCTTGTTCCGACTAAACCGGCTAGTGATCTCCCTATTTAGTCATTTTTCAGCCAGGCACGGTTGTCTGTCTCCTCTCTTGTTTCCTGAAACATACCCCTCCTATGACTTAGCATTTTCAACAAGGCGGTTTGGTTGCCCTCTCTTCCCTTTCCACAAGTTCTTAAGTTGGATTATATCTTTATCGCCCTTACCTTAACTATCTCTTAGTTCATTTAGTGTGTTTATATTTCGGTCTCTCTCTCTCTTTCATTTTCTATACTTTCTTTATGTGCATCCTGTCCTTTCTTCGTGATTTACGTCAATCAGGGTTATTACTGCAGCTATTGTTGATATTAAACCTAATTTCAGGATGATCTCGGTCACAAAGGCTGGTTTACTATTTCGCTGGACTCGGTCTCCTAATCTTCCCCGATCTAGGTTCCTCCTTCCTAAGCACAATTGACAGAAGGGTCCGTCAACTTAGTTCTCTTATCCCGTGTGAGAAATGTCGCGCATTTTCTCCTCTGTGTTTTCCAATGTTATATTTTTTTTTTTTTTTTTTTCTTCGGAACCTCTTACAGATTTACATATGAGATCGTTTGCTACAGTTGAGATTAATATGGCCACATGGATAGTTAGTGGTGGCTTCATAAGTTTATTTCCAGTGTTCTTTTGAGCAAGAGTTGTGTAATTTTCCTCTTCATTTTCCGGGTGATTATTAGTACGTTAACAGTTAAAACTTCCGAGAAACTCTTTCCTGAGTATCACTGAATATTCCTAAACTCTCTTTACATTATAATTTTATTTTCTCTTGTTTAGAATTACTGTTGTTACTGTTACTCTTAATTACGATTCATACACTGATTGTGACCCGTATAACGTTGTAAATAGATGTAGGAGGCTCTCCACTTTATAAAACCTTGATCCTGGAAATATCACTTCTTTGGTTGTTGTGTTCAACTCTTAATAAAAAAAAACACTAACTGTGAAAATATAATTTGTTATTTTATTTTTTAGATATACAGGAGCCATATTTTAGTAAGATTTAAAATGAGGGTCCACTAAAATGGCTCATAAAACTCTTTTCATAATTCTATATATATATATATATTTTAATGTCCATGTATTGACGAACTTGTTCTTTTAGTTAATTAATAAACTCCACGTAATCTTTTTATATATAAATAGTTATAGAAATATATATATATATATATATATAAATTATTTCATATCAAATTGCTATATACATAGGCATATATAGTATCTATATATGCCTATATAAATGGCAACTTAATATGTGCTAATTCAAATAAAATCCAACCTATGTGTTAGGGCCCAAAGCCCTAACACTTAACCCCATTTTTTTTTTTTTGTTTTATTTTCCAGACAGCGGAGGAGATGGGCGGCGGTGGCCGCTGCCAGCGGAGGACCGCCGCAGAGGAGGCGCGGATGTGGGTTTAAGCCACAGGCCGCGGCAATAGTGGCCGCGCTAAGCGGCGAGTGGGAAGCGGGGATCTCGGTGGAGGGGGTAGGCCTGTATTGGCCGCGGGAGTCATAAGGGGAAGGGGGGGATGTGGAGTGGGGCGGAGCCCCACCCACATCCCACGATGTGGGGTGTGGGTGGGGCTCCGCCCCACTCCACACCTCCATTTAAAACTAAGGTCTGCGGTGGGGATTTCTCCCCACCGCCCGCCCATTAAAAAAAATGCGACTGTGTTTTTTGTTATCCGCGGCTTCACTTCCACTTCGACAGTCATTTCTCACAACATTAAAATATATATTTATATATATATATATATATATTCATATGTATATATATATATATATATATTTATTTATAAATGAGTATATAACTAAAGATATATATAAATATATATTTATATATATATATATATATATATATATATCTATATATATCTATTTTTATATTGATATTTCTCAGTCAATTTCATAAAAAAAATGATAAGTTATTTTCAATTTCACTATTATTCTGGAAAATGATAATTACTCAAAATATGAAATATATATATCTATTTCTATATAGATATATATATATATATATATATATATATATATTTAAATTTATTTATATATAAAAATATTCTTATATGTGCTTAACTATTTCCTAAATTTCTCAATTTCACTACTTAATGCATTTTCTCCAAATCAACCTGTTATAAAGAAATTGTCATAACAAGTAGATATAATTATATATATACATATATATATGTATATATATATCCCAAGTTCACTTAATTGATAGAAATGGTAACTAGCTATTCCCTTATTCTAAGTATAATTTTCCATTTTCATAAACATTTAAGACTTCGTAAATTTACAAACAGATTATATATTTACATGCTAGATTTCCTCTAATCCTTCTAATTAACAGAATCCATGAGAATAGCTCAACTATTTAAAACTGTCTTTTCCGTTTTAACATTGAACTATAAGAAAATTAGCATTTCAATTAGTGAAGCAATTCCAAACTTTCAAATGTAAACAACTCAGATTAAATTGCAAAAACGAACTTGTTTCTTTCAGTAATACTTGAAACACAAAAATTGCTATTGAACAAAGTTTGCAAACATCAACTTAAAATTTAAGCACATTCATATTACAGTTTCTCAATCATGATTACCAACTTCCCAGATATGAACTTTCTCCTCCCAAACAGTATACCACTGAAACTTATGACAACCAATAAAAGTCCAATAATAACAAGATCAGGGAGGTGATTTTATTCACTCCCAGAATATCATTAATTTACAACAATAACAAGAGAGGTGTTCTCTCTTCGTCTCTATGAAATGAACCAGGCCTAATTCTCATGACAAGAAGATGAACTGTTTCTTCATAGATAGTCAACCAGAATCTCCAAGAGAAAAACCTGCGTATCAAAGGCAAACAAAGAAGAAAATACCACTTGTCTAGCTCTCCTCCCTACCGTAGACCCGCAAGAGGGTCACCCCCGAGCTAGGGAGACCATACTCACACCTGGGTACTCAAACACTCCACTTCACAACAGAAACAACAACAATCCCAAAGCACACATACACCCGTGGGTATTTTACACTATACGGAAACTCAACTAACGTGAGTTTCATAAGGGGCAGGAGAGTGGATACACTCGACTTCAGAGTGTCACCCTGACAGATAAATGAACTAATATAAATTTCTCTTGGTCTCAACCAAGTGTGATCACAATTTGTAAGAAATCTGTATATGACTCTCAAGTCAAAAATACAGTCACAGATACATGCCCTCAAGGCTTTCAACATCCCAAAAGATGGAACAGGTATGCACCCGAGGAGGATCTCTCCTCCCCTACCCCAAACTTGATGAGCATTTCTCCCAAGTGGGAGACGCTCTGTCAAACACCCGACAAGAACCCCCACAGAAAAACAAATTTAAACACATATTTCACACACATTTCATACACATTTCAGTTCTACCAAAACAAAGATACAATTCAGACCAACCTTGCAAAGCCCTCCTGGAATGAAGTTGTTGCAGAGTCCACAGAGTTCACTTCCAAGCTTAGCCACCAACTCCCTCTCCCTTCTCTATCTTCCAAACTAACTTCTCTATTTTTGGTAAGGCCAAAGATGAAAGATTTTCCCCAAAATTCAACTAACTCCCTCTCATCCCAAAATTTGAAAATAAATAACCCAAAATTCTCTTTCTTTCTAATTTTGAGAAATGGGGAAGTGACACTTGTCACCTCCTCACCCTTCCCAAAAATCACTATTCTGTCCAGGTGGCTTATGTCACTCTCCATTCCCAAGGGTACTCCTTATTCCTTTCATGTGACTCCACTTTCTCATGGGAAAAATAAAAAAAGAGTTAAATGGGAACAAGACAGGTGACCCATGCCTCTTTCTCCTTTCTTCACATGGGTGTCCCCATAGTACATGGGGGAATCTTACTAAAGAAGAGGTAACTTTTACTAATGGATGGCATCTCTTATCTAGGGTAAAGTAGAGGGGATGGGTTGAGTGTTGGTACAACCCATCATGTCCCCTCCTACCTCCAATTTTCGCCACTTAACCTCAGGGGAAGGTTAAGTTGACTAGATGGAGGTTACTCAAGGGTTACCCATGCCAAATGGGCCCCTGGACCCATGGGGTAGAACCCAGGGTCAATTTTAACCCATACAAGACACCCCAGGTCAAGGTAAAGCACAAGAAAAAGGGCCTCATAATTTAAAGAAAAATAGAAATTTCAAATTCAATCTCTTAACAACACTTACTTATAAAAATAATGATACATGAGGGTAACCTAACCCACTCGACCATATGAAAGACCACATTACATCAAGACATCAAACACAAAGAGATCTTGGTTCTTCGTGGAACCAGATCGGCTTAACAGGGAATAACAATTAACAAGGTGTGGAATGATCTCCGAAATCTGTGGTTTGATTAGTAGTCCCTGCACACTCAATTACAAGATCAGTAACCACATAAATTCATCATAGCTGAAGCAACTTAAATAACACATGCATTCTCATGCCTTAGTACAATTTAACATAATTAAAAAATCATATTACAATTTTTCCATCATCCCTAATTCATTTTTCTGAAAAGTAACTTATCCAAACATCACCCAATTAGTTTTTCCGAAAACATAATAAAGTTAAATAGTCTGACAAATTCCGGGAATTGCTATCCCACAAATATGAAAGTAACAATAACAGTACTGTAAATAGTCATAACAATAGTAGTAGAAAGGGCGGTCCTCACAGTTCTTATGTAGGAGATGCGTGAATGGGTGGCACTTGTATGCCAATTGAGAAATGAACCTTTTGATAGATTGCAGTTTATCTTGTAGAGACCTTAGTTGACTAATATTTTTGGGAGGTGGCATTTCCATGATGGCCTTCACCTTAGATGGGTCTACTTCGATTCCATTTGCAGATACGATGTATCCTAGAAGCTTGCCAGATATGACTCTGAATACGCACTTCTTTGGGTTAAAGCACACATTGAATTGCTCCAATCTTGTGAAGATTTTGTCTAGTACTTCTAGGTGTCCTTCTCTTGTGAGTGATTTGGCCAATATGTCATCCACATAATCTTCCATTATGCTATACATCATGTCGTGAAAGATTTTGGTCATAGCTCTCTAATATGTTGCCCCTACATTTTTCAATCCAAATGGCATGACACACCAACAATAGGTGCCCCAGAGACATGTGAATACAGTCTTGTGTTGGTCCTCAGGTGCAATTTTGATCTGGTTGTATCCTGAGAAACCGTCCATTAGTGACAACATAGAGTGTCCTATCGTGAGATCTACAATGATGTCTATTTTTGGCAGAGGGAAATCATCTTTTGGGAAAGCTTTATTTAGGTCTCTGGAGTCGTTACACAGTTGAACTCTCCCATCTGGTTTGGCAACAGGCACGATATTGGAAATCCACTCAGGATAGTCTATTGGTCTGATGAACCCAAAATCTAGCAATTTCTTCAGTTCTTCTTTTACCATGAGGGCAACCTACAGGTGCATCTTTCTGAGTTTTTGCTTAACAAGTTTAGCTACTGGAGCTAAGGACAAGTGATGCATTATGAGATTTGGGTCTAGCCCTGACATGTCTGCATAAGACAAAGCAAAGTTTATTTGTTTCCTTTTAAAGAATTCAGTGAACTTTGGTTTTTCCTGTGTAGTTAACAATTGTGCCATATGAATCATCCTTGGATTATCACCCGTGCTGACATTGATCTGCTCTATTGGTTCTATCAAGATCGATGATCTCTCCTGATGTGTTAGACTGGGGAGAGGGTCAAGTATTTCATCCTTCGGCGCCTCAAAAAGGTTTTCACCATTGGATACGTCTTTCATATTTTTACTATTTTCATGATCTAACATTGTCGCAGAGCAGTTTTCACCATTAGATCTATTTTTTATTTTTACATTTTTGAGACTAAAAGGCTTGGCACTCTCTCCAAAATAAGCTTTGTCATTGAGTTCTATGGCATAGACAACCCTGTGATCCCCTGCGGGTATATGATCTCTAATTTCTAGATAGTCTATTATGGCTTCATCCTTTTGAAAGGTATCAAGCTCAGGGGTAGTATCTTGTAAGTTCCAATCTCTGAGTTCTGGATATACCAGTGGTAGAGGGTCATTGGGTTGGTCTAGTTTGAGGATGTTGATGGTTAAGATAGAGGAGCTAAGGTGGTCATTATAAGCATTGACAATGGCTGCGATGGTACTCTCCACTAGTTTATCTGGCAAGTTCAGTATCATTCTTTCCTTAGGAATTTCACTATCATTATTATGCAGGTCAAACTCTAAAGGTCTAGCCCTTGGACTTTGTCCCTCATTTGTTGCATGGGTAGGGACATACTCATGGACCACATCAATATCTTTTTCGTCACAAGATTGTTCAAAGAGACTATCCCATTCATACTCATTGGAGTCCGTCTCACTTGATCCTTATAGTCAGTGAATTTGATCCACTAGATTAGTAGCAGATGTTTCTGGTTGCTTGCCTTTATGCTTATCTGTTCTGTTGGTTTTTGCTTTCCTAGTGTAACCTAGCCGTGTAGTGTCTCAGGCTGTTAAGGTATTAGGTTGGATAGGTTCAGTGATACCTTCCTTTCTTAATCTGATGGGACCATGACCTTCGTACCCCATTCTTTGTAGCATTGAGAATCCTTGGCCATACTGTTCATTTTGTATCGTGGAGTGATGCTCTTGTTGCATGGATAAGCTGTCGTTGTCTTTATATAACCATTATAGGATGTTCTTTTCATCACTCTCATCTTCAAGGCTTCCCCATTTGACAAATGGACCTTTAGTAGTTTCTATTTATTTAGGTTTGCTCATGGAAGGCTTTCCATAGGATTTGGGAGAGATCGGAAGCTACGATAAACATAAGGATTGTGCAATTGTGTATTCCCGTAGGCCCTTGTCTTTGACTTTGAAGTTAGCTTGGGGTGCCTTTGATGTTGAAGGGAGTGAAGTTGGGTTGACATGGGATGAAGATGAAGTAGAGGCACGGTTATGGGGAATCACAACTTCAGGTTTAGATTGCACGGTGTTACAGTACTGAAATGGATTAGAATCACCTTGGATGGTGATTTCTTGACCTTCAAAGGGGAATTTGATACACTGGTGATAGGTTGAAGGTACTGCCTTCATAGCATGTATCCAAGGTCTCCCAAGGAGAATGTTATACGTAAGCTCCATATCCAGGACTTGACACACGACATCCTTTACTATAGGTCCCACTTTGATAGGTAAAAAAACCACTACTTTTGAAGTTCTTTCCTCATCATCATAAGCTTTGATGGTGATTTTCCTTTTTGGATCAATAGCATTCTCTAAAAAGCCGAATGCAAGGATTAGCTTTAAAGTGCAAATATTTAAACTGGCCCCTCCATCGATTAGAACCCTTTTGATTTTGTGTGTGTATGAAGGCTTCAATGTGGAGAGAGGAATTATGAGGTTGAGTGGGGGACATATCATCCTTTTCAGTGAATGATAGGGAGTGAGGTGTGGTAATGTGACCTACCATGGTCTGGAACTTCTCTTCAACAAGGTTTGTTGGAACAGTGGCTTTAGAAAGAGCTTGGTCTAGTATGGCTCTGTGAGATGGAGACAAGCGTAAGAGTTCCAAGATGGAGATATGTGCAGGTGTTTTGTGAAGTTGATCCAGGACACTATACTGATTGGACGAAGAGGATGGCTTCGATGGGACCCCCTTAAGAGTAACTGTTACTAATTTTTTTGTTCACAATTAAAATTAGTTAGACCTAAGAGTAATTGTTCAAGGGGGAATAAAAGAAAACTTCAAAGTTATGCATTCATTGAATAGTTGATGTCTTGAAAAAGAAGAGATGATATCCAGTTGTCAGGACAACCCTTCAATCCAATCAGGACTAATAAGTTATCATGACAAGAGAATAAGTTGTCAAGAAATCAAACATTCAAGGAGATACAGTTGTTCTACATAGTTTGATCTTTCAGGAGTTATAAGTTAGATTGATTATTTAGTTAATCAGTTTTGGATAAAAGAAAGATATTTGTATTGCACCGTTCTTTCATGTCATGTTTTGAACATACATTCAAGTATCTGTTACTTTATCTCATGCATTGATTGAAAAAGGAAATACATATACATCATATGCATAAGAGAAATTAACTGATCATGTTTAAAGGAAGTGTTCAAATGTGTCCCACATAAGCCGTGGGAGTAACTATACTGAGTAGTTGCAGACATGCAAGCTATGTATCTGTTTGATAAAAGGAAAAGAAATGAACACATGATAAATCCAAACATCCATCATTGCCTGATGATGAAGGTTGTTTGTTGATGCCGGCCTTCAAGTCTTTAGTCTTTAGTCTTTAGTCTTCACTTTAGCTCCATCATCAGTTGAACCTGCAAAATCTTGGGGACTGTTGGTGCCCACCAAGGGTTAGGGTTTTGAGTCAAATCTGTAGCATGTATTTTTGTTTCCTCAAACCCTTAGTCCCTTTGGTTTTGTTTTCCCTCAAAATCCTGCATTGTATCTTCTATTTTGTCGTTGACCTCCTGTAGTAGGTTATCAATCACTTAAGTTGCATTTTCATGCCTTAGTGTTCATAGGTTGACTGGCCCTGTTGCATTGTATTACCGCTTTCTCCCATAGTGCTAAAAAAGATTAAAAAAAAAGATGCTAAGTCCAAAGAAAACCCTTGTGCGGTGGTGAAAATCCTTGTATGTATCGTTGTATGCATATCAGGTTGTGTGTGCATCGAATATTCCATCATAGATTCCATGCTTGTATGTGAAAATAAATTGCATGTATGTTGTTGTATATTCGCATATACAATGGGTATATACAAGTGGCAGATCTCAAATATGTTCAAATTAGGTTGAATAATGGTCGGGCCCACAGGTATGTAGCAGAAAAATTGCATGTATATTGTGTTGTATATTCAATATACAAGGATAAAGCATACAAGGGCAGACATGCAAAGGTCTTGTACATTTTCCACATGCAAGCAAATGATCAATCGACGGCAACATACAAAGACAAGATGCAAAGCAAGAGACACAAGGTCTGGGGCCCACCAATTACATGTATAGGCGATTGTATGTTTGCACATACAATTGAACATACAATGCAAAATATACAAGTCCCAGACACTAAAGTTTATCAAATCAGGCCTGACGGGGATGGATGCAAGAGCAGAGTTGAAAAGTCAAAGCATTTCCTTATATGTTGCATTGTATGTATCTCCGATATACAAAGTGAAATGTACAAGCAGATAGGTGCAATGTGGACGCGACCAAGGAGTTAACTACGTTTGTGAAAAAGGTGGAATCCGTGGGTTGTATATTGGGATTGTATGTTCCCAACATACAATCAAACATACAAGCAATAGATACAAAGAAATATGCAAGCAGGTTGCGGTCAAAGTCAAAGATGTTTAAATGCATGGTGGGGCCTGCATGGTTGTATGTTTTGTGGGTTGTATGTATGTGCGACATGCAATGCAATATACAAAGGCGCACACATACAACCCAGACGCGAAGAAGGAATGTATTTTGGTTGATAAGTGGCTGGGGTCCGCAGGATGTACATTGTGTAGACACCCAAATTTGTCCCAACTTTGTTCATGTCTAGCAACACCTTGTCAAAAACATCACTTAGACATCATGTAGCATTTTGTCCTAAATCCCACTCTTAACCCCACTTTATCCATTAGCCCATTAATTAAATAAATTTTATTTATTTAATTAAATCCCATCCTTATCCCACTTAGCCAATTAATTAAATAAATTTTATTTATTTAATTAATTTCACATGCATAATCCCATTTATCCTATCCCACTATCCAATTAATTAATTAAATTTTATTTATTTAATTAATATCCAACTCATATCCCAACTAATTCAAATATTTTATTTGAATTAAGTTCTCACATTTCATTATAAGCCGACTTTCTAATTAATTAAATAAATTTTATTTATTTAATTAATTTATCTTGTCATTTAGCTGACATGTGTGCCTCTTTCATTTAAAAAAGATAAGTGGTACTACAACCTTTTATTTAATATCTTTCACATGTAGTACTTTTTATGTACACAAGCACACATGAGCCCTATTCTCCTTGACACTTGTCAAATGACTACAACTCCCTTGAAGAGTGGGATAACCAAATCAATCCTAGCCGTCCACATCAATCAATTAGGTTTTTAATCTCAGCCGTCCATTGGAACCAAGCCTTTCCTATAAATCAACCCCCTCACAAGCCATTAGCATGCATTGATCTTCAAGTACCCTTATTCTGTCAAATTTTCTATAATGCATTGAGCCTCAAGTAACATTATTCTGCCAAATTATCTAAAGCATGCATGGAGCTTTAAGTAACATTATTCTGTTGAAATATCATTAGAGCCTTTGCATCCTTCAGCTATCATCCTCATTTCATCTTCATCTTAATGTTATGCTGCAGAAGTGAGCATCCAACATTCCTCCAACAATAATCCTTCAAAATCTTGCATGCTCATGCGAGGTGGAGAAGAGCAATGGAGATAAATCAAGCATAGCGTGGAGATCGGTTTGCATTTACATTTGTTATTTTGATTTTCATGTTGTCTTGTGCTTCATTGTGCATTGCTAGGGTTTTTATCATTGCTGATTATTCATTTGCCCTAATTTGCAATTTTACCCTAACTACACATTGCACATTGTATGTGCGATATACAAGGAGACATACAGAGAATGAGGATGCAAGCTGGACCCGATTTCTGTTTCAATTTGCTTCATAATAATTTGGGGTCCGTGCCTTTGTATGTTGGTGATTATATGTATATGCAATCTCAAGTATGTAACCACAGATGCATGTTGATACAATGGCTCATCGATGAGACTTCGCTTATCGGTGGCTAGGTTTAGGGCCTTTCTGACGACCAATGGAGGGGTAAATGCATAGTGATAGCGATCCAATTAGCAGTTGCCACGTGTCCAAAAGTATTTATATGTATATGCATTTGCATATACTGGGATTTGAAGGAAAAATGGGCAAAAAGGTAATGCATATGTTTGCGTTGGGAAAAGTCAGTGATGGAAAATGGGAGCCTACGTGGCGCGATTTCATTAACAGGTGTCTTTTCGGCATGTTTTGAGGTTGCAGATCTCGGTGGGAGAATTTTGATCGACGGTCATCATTCAAAATTATGATAGGGGGAGATTTGTATGTTTTCACAGTTGCATTTCAAATCGAGAGAGTTCTAGAGCACGCAACTGTTGCATTTCTTGAGGCTGCGGGTAGGTTGGCCATTAATGGTATAGTTTAAATGAGGTATGGGTCGAGTGGATAGGCCAACTACCATATTTGATGAGAAAATCTCCAGGCAGCGGCCCATTTCCCCATTTCCTCCTCTTCCTTCTTCTTCTACCTACCGCATTGAATGTTTTGGGTGCCATTTCCATGGTGCATTGTATTTGGCAGAATTTTGATTTGACCATTGTACTTGATTCTTGAGTACACGTTCTTGGTATATATTTGAACTGTGTTACTCATTTGAAGGTTGTTGAAAACTAGACAAATTTTGGTGGAGTAATAAGATACAGTTTTGCTAGTGGCTCTGTCTTGGTGTCTTGTGAGTTCATGAATCATATGTTGTATGTTTTATGCATAATCTTACTAGTTTCATGTTACTTTTATATGAGAAATGATTTGTTGCATGTGTTTGGTTATTTATCTTCAAGTTGTGGGCATCTTTTCTTTTGAATCTAAATAGCTAAGGGTTATTTGGGATTCTAGAACATGGGTTTTCTGTGTTGAATGTCTAATCTCTTACTTTTGTTCAAGGAACAGATTAAATGTTTTAGGTTATGCATTGGGAAAAGTATGCTGCAACAGGGATGTTATTAAGCATGAATGACTAAATACTCAGTCTTGGGAAGTATCTGTAAGGAAGACACTAAAAAATTCCCTTGAAACGCAGTTATTGATTCAAGTTCATGGTAATCATTCACATATGTATGTCTATTGACTCTGAGCCCTAAGATAGGCACCAGTCTGGTCTTGTATTGAGGTTATAACCCAAAGTCCCAGTCTTGCATCCAAATACAAAAAATACAAATTCAAACTTCAAGTACAACCTTTTAGGACATTAGAAGTAGTTTTAGGACTAAAATCCTCTGTCACACAACTGAGCATAGGCCCAAAGCTAGCCCCTTTGCACTTATTTTACAGTTTTGGTCTGCATAAGAGAGGATTTATCTGCTTTGTGTCAACATCCCAGTAAGTTCACATGCATATTTTATAGATGTTGAATAAGGAATACCCCCCTTGGTTCTGCAAAGCCTAAAGAAGAAGAGGAGATATTTATAGAGTCTATCTCCTGTACTGTTGGCCTCTGGCCTGGGAATCCTGTTGATCAATTATGGCTACCTTGTAGGGATAACTGGGAAGCATCCAGTCTAGGAAAAACTCCAATAGATTTGGCAACTCTGCTGGGGAGTGCTTTATGTAAGAAGCTTGGTTTACAAAAGAGAAACTAATTCCTAGTTATAGGTGGCGACTCCGAACAAATCTCCCAACCGGTAAAGTAAAATTTGTATGCAAGAGAGAAGATCCCTGCGTAATCCTTTGTTTGAAGAATTACCCAGAAAAATGATGTATAGAAGAAAAGGGACCGTTCAAGCTGGTCAAGAAGGTTCTCCAAGCCCTAGAAACAATGATAATACCCAAGATAATCCAGGATCTTCAGAGCAGCAGGCACCTTATTTTTCAAACACAGAAGCTGAGATTCAAGATGTATATGAAAGACAACAAGGTGATAGATTGAGAATGAGATCAGAGGTGTTTCAGGAATGCCCTTTTTTAGATCCTCCTGATAGATTTGAAGAAATTGAGTCCCTAAGGGATGATGATGATGACCAATATGGAAAGGGATCATCCTCTTCTATGCCAAAAGATGAAGAATTAGCTGAAGAAATCAAGAACCTGAGGGCTGAATTAGAATATTTGCAGGCTTTAAGGATTAGAGATGATATGAAACAAAAGGTGTAAGCTTTGAAAATTGCTCAACATGATTCAGTTCCCACCCTTGATAATGCAAATGTGCTGAGAAACCAACAAAGAAATGAAGTTCAGAATCAACAGAATGATCAAAGACAAAATACAAACAATGTTAGGGTACCATTGAACAATGTGAGAAATTAGAATGCTAACAAGAAAGCAAATGTTAATTAGTTTGGTAGACAACCTATGTAGTTGGATAGGTTTAGGTAACTAGTTTTTAATGGTATGCCTGGTTACCCTAACCCCATTGATAAACATGTAAGGATTCAAATACCTAAGTTTTCAGGAAATAATGCTGTGTCAGGTGAGGATCATTTGAAATCCTTTCAGAATGTTATGGACAACTTTGAGGTTGAACATGAAGATGTCTTTATGAAGTTGTTTATGCAATCCTTAGTTAATGAAGCTAGAGAGTGGTATAAAAGTCTACTTGACCAAAGTGTCTCATCATGGGATGACTTCAGAAGGATTTTTAAAGAACAATATGGTGATAAGACTGATCCAAGCTTTTTTATAAATGAATTCATTGGTATTACTAAGGGGTCAAATGAGCAGTTTGCAGATTTTAATGCTAGGTTCACTAAAGTATTGAACAAATTACCACTTCATATGAGGCCTAATGAACCAATGTGCATGGTACTATACATAAATGCTTTTAATGCTAAAACAACTTATGGGTTAAGAGATAAGGGTCCTACTAGCCTCAGGGATGCTTTCAGAATTGCAACCAACATTGAAAATAATATGAAAGCATTTGGTAAGACAAATAGAAGGGATGATGTAAAGATTCTACAAAATCCAAATAATAAGTCTCAAAGTAATCAAGGTAATGCATCTACTTCTAAAGAGAAATTGGATAAATTGACAACTATTGTTAAGGACCTAAGTTATAGACTTGCTAAAAATGAACAAGGGATAGGTCCTAAAAGGCAGGTTTACCAAAGACAAGAGAAGAGACCATCATTGCATGATATGCCATATAACACTAATTGGCACAATGGTAAACTAGTTCTCCCAAATAGCAACACTAATCAAAGAGCCCAAAATGTTAAGGAGACTCCTGATCCTTTGAAGAAAGCTGTTAACATTGTTGATGACACCCCATGGTGCATAATCTGTCAAATGCCTCACTCACAATCACAATGTATGATTGCTCAATCTTTGTATAATAATGCTATTGCCTGTGATGAATGCAATGAACAACATTGCATGGAGGATGATAATGTCAATATGTTGTTCACAAATGGGGAGTATTCTTCTTTTGATGCTGATGAAAGCATGAGTTATGGGACTTAGGTCTGCTAGCAGATTTCTTATGATGAGGATGATGAAGATAATTATGCTTATGCTTAGGACTCATGCATCTTTCTGAATAACTTGAGAAGGCCTTCTGATGAAGAGATTAGAGCTCTCATGGCTGCAGTAGTAGCTCAGGTCAAGAGCAACTATAACCTTAGAGGTAAGGCTCAGGTAGGTGATCCACGTCAACTAGAAGACACCTGTGTGAATCAACCAATGCATAGCCATAAAGGGGCTGAACCACACAAGATGCGATGGAATAATAATAAGAAAAATTCTAAGCAGAAAACAAGTCATGATTCTCAAAGACCAGGAAATGAAGTTCCCCAAAATGAAGATCAAAATAAGAATTCTCAAGTCATGGATGACAGTCAGAAGGCCATTAAAATTAAGGCTGGATCAGCTCAGGATAAGAATAAAACCACGATTCAAGCTACAACTGTTATACAAAATTATGCTCCCTTTGACATAACTCAGGTTTGATCCCAGATAAAGGTCTCTGTTCCATTGATGGAGCTGATGAAAGTTGATGAATTCAGAAATAAAGCATTATCCCTAATTTTAGGGGTAGCTTGTCAGGTCGAGCAGAGTGTTGAGAATCAGGGTAAGAAACAAGCCTTGTGTATTGATGAGGATGAAGTTCCTGAAGTCTATTTGGGGGTGACAATGACAAAATGCCCTTCACAGGTTGAACCGTTTTATGTCTCCCTTGTTATCAATGGAAAGGTAATCAAGAACTGTATGCTTGACTTAGGAGCATCAACAAATATTATGCCTCTGGCTATCATGCAACAAGCTGGATTGAAAATAGATAAGGCATGTGGAAAATGCTATGCAATGGATGCTAGGGAGGGGCTAGTTATTGGAATCATGAAGGATGTGGATTTTATGCTAGTAGCATATCCAGAAAAGACATACAGAATGAACATAACAGTAGTTGACATAAAGCCACAGTATGGTATGCTGTTGTCAAGAAGATGGGCAGCATTGATTGGAGGAAGTATGCAGTTAGATTTATCATATGCCATGATCCCAATGAATGGTAGAGATGTCAAATTGGTCAGAGAAGAAAGGTCACCAGAAATAGTGGGAGATCAAGATTCAGAAGAGCATATCTATTTTGTGGATACTGACTGTGAGAATTTCAGAATTGTCTCAGATGATCAAGGAAGTGAAAAGAGAGATTTTTGCATTCAAGAGCTTGACCAACAGGGTCTCTAGACTATGTATTTTGATGGAGCTTATTCAAAGGAAGGGTCTAGTGCTGGAGTTGTGTTTTTATCTCCAGCAGGTAAGCTTTTGAAATTTTCTTTCCTGTTAAAATTTGCCTGCACAAATAATATTGCAGAATATGAAGCTCTACTACTAGGCTTAAATGTTGCTTTGAAGCATGGGATTAAAATGCTAAAAGTGTTTGGAGATTCATAATTAATTGTCTCCCAGGTGAGAGATAAATATGCTTCAAAAAATAGAAGGTTAAAATAGTATAAGCATGCTGAATGGGATACAACTGAATTATTTGATGCTTTTTCAATAAATTGGATAGAAAGATCAAAGAATGTCATGGAAGACTTTCTAGCTAATGTGGCCATAAGGCCAGATGATGTTACTTTGTTTGATGTTACAAATGTTGAAGTTAAGATGAGACCCACAGTACCAGATAATATATGCAGTTGGAATGTGTTTGATGATGATAAAGATTTGCTGAGGTTCCTACACTGCATAGATGAGTATGAGAACCAGGAGATTGATTTTCAGAACTTTGTTGAAGTTATGAATGGAAAAGAAACTCTTTTGGGGAAAGAAGTAATTCAACTTAAAACAAATAAAATCCCCAGAGGGCTAGTTGCTTTAGAAAGAGCATTTGACAATAGGGACCAGTTTGTTAAGAAGGTATCTCCTACAAACAAGGATGACTTGGAGGAGATAAACTTGGGGAACACCATGCCCCCAAAAGGGTATATATTGGCAAATAGCTCAAGCCACACATCAGGAGTATGTTGATTGCCTTATTGAAAAAATATAAGCATGTCTTTGCGTGGTCATATGAGGACCTAAAATCTTATAGAGAAGATTTATTCCAGCATGAGATTCCTTTGAAACCTGGAGCTAAACCATTCAGACAGAAACAAAGACCTATTAACCCAACTTTGGCTCCAAAAATGCAAGAACTTGTAAAGCTTAGGGAGGCTGGAATAATTGTGCCTATTAGACACTCAACTTGGGTGTCCAATCTTGTTCCAGTTATAAAAAAAATGGTGATATAAGACTTTGTGTGGACTTCAGAAACTTGAATGTATCTTCTTTAAAGGATAATTATCCACTGCCTAAAATGGAGGCTATGTTGCAAAAGGTAACTGGTTATGAGCTTTTATCCATGATGGATGGATTTTTAGGATATAATCAGGTGAAGGTAAAAGAATCTCAACAATACAAGACTGCTTTCACCACTCCATGGGGACTTATGTATATGTAAGAATGCCATTTGGACTAACAAATGCAGGTGCTACATTTCAGAGGGCTATGGATGTTGCTTCTGTAGGATTGATTGACTCAGTTCTGGCTGTATATCAGGATGATTTAATTGCCTATTGAAAAAAGGAGAAGCAACATTGCATGCATCTAGAACAAATTTTTATTAGGGCATTATAATATGGCATCTCACTTAACCCAAAGAAATGCACTTTTGGGGTAGTAGAAGGAAAATTATTGGGACACATTGTTTCCAAGGATGGAGTTAGGATTGATCCTGAAAGGGTTGCTGCAATTGACAGAATTTAAATTCCTAAAACAGTGAAAGGCATTCAGTCTTTCTTTGGGTAGATTAACTTTGTTAGAAGATTTATTCCCAACTTTGTAGAGATTACAAAGGATATTTCTAAAATGTTGAAGAAGGGTGAAACTATCAAGTCAGAAAGTGAAGCAACTAGATCATTTTAGAACATCAAAGAGGCTATAAAGATGGCTCTTGTGCTGAGATCTCCTGATTTTTCTAAGCCACTCCAGTTATTCTCATTTGCCTCTTTTCATACTATTGCTACATGTTTATTATAGAAAAATGAAGATGGTTTTGAGTAACCTATTGCTTTCTTTAGCATGTTATTGCAGGCAGCTGAGTTGAAATATGATATTATGGAAAAGTAGGCATATGCATTGGTTAGGGCAGTCAAAAGTTTCAGGCCATACTTGGTAGGATCTCAAATAGTTGCATATGTGCCCCATGCTACGGTTAAGGACATTTTCACTCAGCAGGAAGTGACGGGAAGAAGATGCAGGTGGATTAACAAGTTACAAGAGTTCAACATTGAGATACAAATTACTAAATTGGTAAGGGGATAGGGTTTGGCTAAGATGATGACATAATCAAATTTGGAGGCATGCCAGGTAAATGTAGTTCAGGATGAAGTTGTTAACATGTCTGAATCTGAATGGTACAAGGATATTGTGAATTATTTGCAGAATTTGAATTGTCCTTCCCATGTCAGTGATAGTCAAAAAAGGAATTTAAAGTTACATACTATCAAGTACATCATTATTCAAGGAGAATTATATTGGAAGAATCCTGATGGTGTACTACTTAGGTGTGTGGATGAAAATCAAGCTATGGATATTTTAAATGACATACACAAAGGAGTGTGTGGTGGACACTACTCTGCCAATACAACAGCTCTTAAAACCCTTAGAGCAGGCTATTGGTGGCCGACCCTTTTCTCAGATGCACAAAGGATGGTAAGAAAATGTGATCCCTGTCAAAGGTTCTCAAGAAAACTTAAATATGAATGTGCATTACCCCTTAGCACTGTAACTATGGAGGCTCCATTTCAGCAATGGGTAATTAATTCTATAGGGGAAATTTTAGAAAAATCAAGTGGGGGACATAGTTGGATTTTGGTTGCTACTGACTATTTTACTAAATGGGTTAAAGCCATACCAACTAAGAAAGCTACAAGTAGGGTAGTGATGGATTTCATTTTGGAACACATTATTATCAGATTTGGAGTACCAGTCAAAGTGGTCATAGACAATGCCACGTGCTTCAGATCTGGTGAGTTTGTTGATTTTTGCAACAACTATGGGATTAATTTGTCATATGCATCACCGTATCATCCACAGGGAAATGGTTAGGTAGAATCAAGTAATAGAAGCCTCATGAAAATCATTAAAATGATGGTAGACAAGAACAAAAGGGCATGGGATTCAAAGTTAAAGATGGCACTATGGGCTGATCGGATAACAATGAAGAAAGCAATTGGAAGGTCACCTTTTGAGCTAGTGTATGGTGCACCAGCTAAGTTACCTGTTAATAACCTCTTGCTAGTTTATAGATTCATATAGGAAAATGATAAAGAGATTGAAGACTCAATGGATGAAAGGATAAATCAACTGGTTGCATTGGATGAAACTAGAAGAGAAGCACAGAAGACAAATATCAAGAAACAATAGAAAATGAAATATTTGTTTGATAAAAGGGCTATAGAAAGAAAGTTTCAGGTAAGTGACTTGGTCCTTGTTTGGAATGCAAAGAGCCAAGATAAGGGTAAGCATAGTAAATTTGAGCCCTTATGGATGGGCCCATATCAAATCAGCAATACTCATGGAGAAGATTCCTACTTTCTCTAGACCCTAGATGGTGAACTACTGGAATTGCCTGTGCACAGTCAGTTCCTTAAACCCTATTTCTCATGAATGAATATCTTAAGTGCACATTCTAAATTAGGTGTGAATAGTCTCTACGTGCCTTGTTTTATTGGTGGTGTTTTATGTTTTGCGTTTTGCTTGGTCTGTCTCGGAGTGGTCTGGTTCTCGCTGCAGCCTTATGCCTGCACGTCCCTAGTCAGAGCCAATGTTAGTGCCCACCTAGGGTTAGGGTTTTGAGTCAAATCTGCAGCCTGTATTTTTGTTTCCTCAAACCCTTAGTCCCTTTGGTTTTGTTTTCCCTCGAAATCCTGCATTGTATCTTCTATTTTGTCGTTGACCCCCTGTAGCAGGTTATCAATCACTTAAGTTGCATTTTCATGCCTTAGTGTTCGTAGGTTGACCGGCCCCATTGCATTGTATTACCGCTTTCTCCCATCATGCTAAAAAAGATTAAGAAAAAAAAAGATGCTAAGTCCAAAGAAAACCCTTGTGCGGTGGTGAAAATCCTTGTATGTATCGTTGTATGCATATCAGGTTGTATGTGCATCAAATATTCCAGCGCAGATTTCGTGCTTGTATGTGAAAAGAAATTGCATGTATGTTGTCGTTGTATATTCGCATATACAATGGTATATACAAGTGGCGGATCTCAAATATGTTCAAATCAGGTTGAATAATGGTCAGGCCCACAGGTATGTAGCAGAAAAATTGCATGTATATTGTGTTGTATATTCAATATACAAGGATAAAGCATACAAGGGCAGACATGCAAAGGTCTTGTACAACATACAAAGACAAGATGCAAAGCAAGAGACACAAGGTCTGTGGCCCACCAATTGCATGCATAGGCGATTGTATGTTTGCACATACAATTGAACATACAATGCAAAATATACAAGTCTCGGATGTCAAAGTTTATCAAATCGGGCCTGACGGGGATGGATGCAAGAGTATAGTTGAAAAGTCAAAGCATTTCCTTAAATGTTGCATTGTATGTATCTCTGATATACAAAGTGAAATGTACAAGCGAATAGGTGCAAGGCGGACACGACCAAGGATTAACTGCATTTGTGAAAAAGGTGGAATCCGCGGGTTGTATATTGGGATTGTATGTTCCCAACATACAATCGAACATACAAGCAATGGATACAAAGAAATATGCAAGTAGGTTGTGGTCAAAGTAAAATATGTTTAAATGCATGGTGGGGCCCGCATGGTTGTATGTTCTGTGAGTTGTATGTATGTGTGACATGCAATGCAATATACAAAGGCGCACACATACAACTCGGATGTGAAGAAGGAATCTATTTTGGCAGATAAGTGGCTGGGGTCCACAGGATGTACATTGCACATTGTATGTGCGATATACAAGGAGACATACAGAGAATGAGGATGCAAGCCAGACCTGATTTCAGTTTCAATTTGCTTCATAATAATTTGGGGTCCGTGCCTTTGTTTGTTGGTGATTGTATGTATATGCAATCTCAAGTATGTAACCACAGATGCATGTTGATACAATGGCTCATCGGCGAGACTTCGCTTATCGGCGGCCAGGTTTAGGGCCTTTCCGACGACCGATGGAGGGGTAAATGCATAGCGATAGCGATCCAATCAGCAGCTGGCACGTGTCCAAAAGCATTTGTATGTATATGCATTTGCATATATTGGGATTTGAAGGAAAAATGGGCAAAAAGGTAATGCATATGTTTGCGTTTGGAAAAGTCAGCAGTGGAAAAGGGGAGCCTACATGGCGTGATTTCATTAACAGGTGACTTTTTAGCATGTTTTGAGGTAGTAGATCTCAGCGGGAGAATTTTGATCGACGGTCATCATTCAAAATTTTGATAGGGGGAGATTTGTATGTTTTCACAGTTGTATTTCAAATCAAGAGAGTTCCAGAGCACACAACTATTGCCTTTCTTGAGGCTGCGGGTAGGTTGGCCATTAATGGTGAAGTTTACATGAGGTATGGGTCAAGTGGATGGGACAACTACCCTATTTGATGAGAAAATCTCCAAGCGGCGGCCCATTTCCCCATTTCCTCCTGCTCTTCCTTCTTCTGGCTACTGCATTGAATGTTTTGGGCTCCATTTCCATGGTGCATTGTATTTTGCAAAATTTTGATTTGACCATTGTACTTGATTGCTGAGTACACGTTCTTGGTATATATCTGAACTGTGTTACTCATTTGAAAGTTGTTGAAAACTGGACAAATTTTGGTGGAGTAATAAGATACAGTTTTGCTGGTGGCTTTGTCTTGGTGTCTTGTGAGTTTATGAATCATATGTTGTATGTTTTATGCATAAGTTTACTGGTTTCATGTTACTTTTATATGAGAAATGCTTTGTTGCATGTGTTTGGTTATTTGTCTTCAAGTTGTGGGCATCTTTTCTTTTGAATCTAAATAGCTAAGGGTTATTTGGGATTCTAGAACATGGGTTTTCTATGTTGAATGTCTAATCTCTTACTTTTATTCAAGGAATATATTAAATGTTTTAGGTTATGCATTAAGAAAAGTATGCTGCAACAGGGATGTTATTAAGTATGAATGACTAAATACTCAGTCTTAGGAAGTATGTGTAAGGCAGACACTAAAAAATCCCCTTGAAACCTAGTTATTGATTCAAGTTCATGGTAATCATTCACATATGTATGTCTATTGACTCCGAGCCCTAAGATAGGCACTAGTCTGGTCTTGTATTGAGGTTATAACCCAAAGTCCTAGTCTTGCATCCAAATACAAACAATACAAATTCAAACTTCAAGTACAACCTTTTAGGACATTAGAAGTAGTTTTAGGACTAAAATCCTCTATCACACAACTGAGCATAGGCCCAAAGCTAGCCCCTTTGCACTTATTTTATAGTTTTGGTCTGCATAAGAGAGGATTTATCTACTTTGTGTTAACATCCAAGTAAGTTCACATGCATATTTTATAGATGTTGAATAGGGAATACTCCCCTTGGTTCTGTAGAGCCTAAAGAAGAAGAGGAGATATTTATAGAGTCTATCTACTGTACTGTTGGCCCCTGGCCCAGGAATCCTGTTGATCAATTATGGCTACCTTGTAGGGATAACTAGGAAGCATCTAGTCTGGGAAAAACTTCAATAGGGACAACCCTGTTAGTGCTCCGGATGTTTAAAATTATCACATGCTTTTATCAAATAGAGACATCTACTTATCATATCATGCATTTAGATATGAGATCAGACCAGATATATGACACAAATCAAGAAGAAATCATGAAGAAGATCAATCAATACTATTAGGTACATTTTTATGCTAACTTGTTTGTTCACTGTGCAAGTATAGGAAAAGTAATGTTGCTGATTTGAAGACATTTAAAGCATGTGGAGAAAATGTGGCTCCCACAAGGGTCGATCCCAACATGCTCAAGTAAACCATTACATGTTATGCTTTATCCAATAGCTCATCAGTGATCAAATTCCAAATGATATGCAAGAAACAAGGTACTGTTCTACCTTCTTTATCATTAATAAAGTGTGATCTTTCATAATAGTCCTATGCCATCAATAGATACACAAGGTACAATCATAAAAGATGACAATGAATAGCTATACCGCAAAGTAAGGTAATTAGGTCTAAAAGACCAAGACACATCCTATGAAGTATAAAAGGAGCAGTGTCTAGGGATACAGTGATGATGCTTTGTGCTTAAGGAGGTAGATGCAAACGTACAGTCATATAAGAATGATTTATATATTCAGGGACAGTCCTCATAAAATAGAAATGCACCTCCAAATTGAGAGGAGTGCCAGCTAAATGATAAACATAAATGAAGAAAGATACAATCATCGTGGAACAACTAATAGAACAGAGGATAGTCATAACAACTGAAATGACTATATTAGGAATAAAGCCTCATTTAAGCATAGAAAAGAGATAAATATCACAGTCTATCTTTTGGCTAACTGTCAGTAAAGCCAATAAACAACCCTACAGATTTAAGGAGGAACAATATTATCAGATGCAAACAAAATTAGGGCCATCATGGATAGAGTGAGGAACTAGTCTAGTTGTAGAGTATACTAGCTGTATCAACAAAACTTCAAATACTACCCCTGTAGTGTTTTGGAAGAATCAAAGTGACAGTCACATGTATCCTCATGATGAAATAAGTCTTTAATCATAGTATACAAAACTATAGTTCACTAAAGACTGGGTCACTTGGTGGAATGTGTCAGGCACACACTGAAGATAGTAATCATAAGCATCCAAAGACATTCTGATCCTTTTGATGATATCATCATCAAGAGTGGACAGTCATAATCTATTAAGGAACTATGCAACAATCATAAAGTAGAACAACATCATGCAAGGAATATAGCAGAGTAGCAACTTTTTTGATGATATCATATCTACTTTGGAGTAGACAGTCAAGGAAACTATAGGACAATGATGAAGGTTTCTAGGACAGCCTTGGAGTCAGCCCATAAGTGACTACATCACTGAGAATAGCAATCACAGAATAGTTAAAAGGAACAGTATTCATATTATAGAGACCAAGGAAAATGCAAGAATATGAAGGTTATAGTAAAACAGTCAAGGGTTTGAGGTATACAAGCAAGAGGACCTTAAATGAGGATGCCTTGATAGTCCACATGAATGCCCTGCATCACCATCTCAAGAATTCACTGTCAAGAGAGGGACATGAACTACAAAGTTCCATTACCATTAGAGCACTTTCACAATGTAATTGATGAAATCTCAAGAGGACAACAAAGCCATCATTAAAGGATTGTCATCATAGTATGATTATCATTTCAGGAGCAACAGTGACTGTCATGTGAGAATCAAGAAAGAGTAAAGAAAAGTACATGCCAAGGATAGTCATTAAGGACTATTATAACATCAAGATAAGTCTTCTATCCTTATGACTTCATAACTTTTTACTCCAATAGATGTTGATGAGTCATAACAAATCACTGTCAAAGTTGATGAACATAGTCAAAACCTGAAGTCATCATCAAGAGCCTTCAAAGCTATAACAACAAAAAAGGAGTAGCAACATATAGGGTGCTTACCAAAGATAATGCAACAATCAGTTTGAAAACATAATAGAACAAATATTTACCATTTTTTTTGTAAATGAGGTGTAAATGTGATAGTAGTTTGATGAGAGGTTAAGCAAACAGAGATTCATAGTCTTTTTACTTTAAGGAAAGAGCAAAAGAAAAAAGAAGCATGCAATCATATCATCTTTATGATATATTGAACCATTATAAGTGACAGTTAAATCATGACTATAGGAGTCAATAGCTATCATGCAAGAGTATAGTCATGATGGTTAGGAAGTGGTTCAATAAATAAAGGAGAGTACTTAAACTCATCATGGATAGTGCTTTTGAAATAAAATCATGGCAAGATATAATGAACAACTCTGAAGAAGCAACAATTCTTTGTATACAGTAGATGGAAGTCTCCTGTCTAAATGTTTCAGCAACCCAAACATAGGAGAATTACTTTGATGCTTATAGTCACTTTAGAATTCACAGGGAAATGCTTAGTGATAAGGTCTGGATGGATGCATATAGAAAGTGATTTTAAAACAATCCATCTCTTTTCAGTCAAGTTGTAATTATGAATGTTGAATGTAGAACTAGAATTCTAAGGCAGGAGTTTCAAAAGTAATTGCTATTGAAATAAGTGAAAAGATGGCATTTGTGGCTTGCCAGTCTATGTTAGCATAATGTATAGATTGCAAAAGCAAATAATATGTTCAAGGAAGAGCATGAGAGTGGCAAACATGATAATTTGTCTAGAGTTATTACAATGGTTGAAGGCATAATTGAACAACTTGATAGTCGTATGCTGACTAAACATCATAGTGTGGATGTGATAGTGAGTAAGGGGATGGGATACTATCTTCTTTTCAATGCTTAGCTCAATTATTTATGATCCCGATAATTGGTTGGAACTTGGTGGGGTCATCTTTTAGGAAAAACATAGCTGAAATATATGTGGCTGGTGGAACTAGTTTTCACAACTCTGCATATTAAAATATGAGAGGTAGAGGTACGAGAAGATCACAAAAGAAATAGATAGAAGCTACAGGAAAAGAAAATATACAGAAAACCCCCTTTTCGCAAACATTTTGAAACCCTCATATTTTGCATCTGTAGAAGAAAAATGATATACATGAATGAGATATTCAGTAGGCTGTAGCCAATAAAGGCCATTCTATCCAGAAATATGAAAACCCATTTGCATTTTCTTAAAACCCTTTCCAAAGATGTATACACATTCAAAAGAAATTTCAAATGTCAAAGAAGTATGAGAGAAATCAAGGTACAGGCACGACTAAAAGAGATATATCATTTTTTGCAAGAAAAAGCAACACCCATTTCAATAAATTTGAGAAGACCCTTGTCATTCTTTAGTCACAAAGAGACAAATGAAGCTACAAGAGAGACAAAAAGTAGAGCTTACCTTATTTTATTGCATGAAGAAACACTTAGCTGTGGTCTGATTTTTGTATCAAACTCTCAAATACAAGTTACAGTTGCAAAGAACAAGGATGCAGAAACAAAGGAAAGATTGTTAAGAATGACACAATAATGCACAGTCATCATGGCCGTGGCCATTCAAAGAGAAAGGAGCTACAGAAACCAACAAAGATGCCAGTATATACTCAAAACAAATATTTACCTTCTTTTTTGCATGTGAAATGCCAAATTTTCTACCAGAGAGGACCATATGAGAAGTGAAAAACTAGAGAAATATGTTAGAATTGAAACCCTATAAAGTTAGCCGAATGAAGAGTTACAGAGCCGAAAAAGATAGAATGCAAAATGAAGATGAGGATATCTTTTTGGGTTTTCAACTTCTTTTTTTTCGACGAGTTCTCAAGTTCTTTCTTTCATTTTTTGTTTTGACTTCATACAAAACATCATTTCCATATCTAGACCGTGGTCAAAGACTTAGGTTTTGAATATACCTAGTCATCATGCTAAGGAGGGGCCGACAGTCATCAAGGTGGCCGAATGGAGTCAAGGAGGTTCTTTCATGTCTTATGCATTTCTTAATGTATTGAGGGCCAAAGATGAAATATATGTGAAGACAAGAATGCATGCAAGGTGGTAAGATTGTGGATAAGGTAAGTCATTAGGGTGGCAGAATGAATAAAGACAAGTAAATTATTTGCAATGTGCATAAGGACAATGTGATACATGCAAGTCAAAGATTGAGAGAATGGCATTGTGAATAAGTTTAAAATTTTGGGCATGATGGTGCTGTATGATAAGACAAGAATCTTTATATGAGGATGAATGAAGACAAAAGGTATGGAGTAAATAAGGCAGGGTATATTATTTTTGCCTTAGTGCATGTGGAGCGATAAGGATTTTTTTTATATGCCTAAGTGTCTTGTAAAGAATTTTTGATATTGTAAATGGAGTGATAAGGGTAAATTTTTGCCTTAAATGCATATGTCATGCAAACTAGGGGTTTTTTCTCACATGGAGATATAAGGAGTTTTCTTTTTCTCCTAAGTCCTATTTGTGCTCATATCATGCAAAATAGGCAAATGTAATTGGAGTGATAAGGAGTGATATTTTTCCTAATCATCATGCATGATTTTACAAATTCATTAATTGTAAATAAATAATAAAGTAATATTTTCCAAATTACTTTATTATTCTCCACAAGTTGTAAAATCAAAAATAGAAAAAATTGTAACTAATAATAAAGTAATTATTCTGTTACTTTATTATTTACTCACAATCAGTTTTACTCATGCAAAATGATGCAAATTGATTAGTTGAGTTAACTAGGCCACTTAGGAGGTTTTTGCATGACTTTTAGGAGTATTTTTAGGGTCCTTGGTCAACTTTTTTGGTCAAACATATGGAGAGGCCCAAATTGAAGCTATTTTTGCTCAATTTGTGGTAGTTTTAGGCCCTAATTTTGAGGATTTTGGAGGTTGCTTGTGAATGAGTATTTTTAGAAGTAGTTGTCTGCAAGTCCATATTTTTTTTGCATGCTTCTTGGAGAGAGCAAATCTATATATTGTAAAGCAAAAGTTTGTTTTTGCTAGTTCTTGATTCTCATTCTAATTCAGACAGATTGGAGAATTCTTGTAGCTCACTTTTATAGTTTTATTGAGAGATCGGCAGGTTACAAGTTCTCTTTTTGTCTTATTTGCAAAGCTTTCCTTTGTTTGTTTCAGATCAGTTGAATTACCTTTTCCTTTTTGTGCTAAATGTTGAAGTGATTTGATGAAATTTTACTATGTTTTATTTTTAAACCTTCAAAATTATTGTCTCACCTCCTTGTTTTCAGCATTAAAGCATATATTCATCATAGGTCTTAGGTTTTGTTAACCAGAAATAGTCTTTTTGTGTTGTGAAAAAACCATTTCCTTCATAAAACTTGTTTTCAAACCTTCCTTAGAATCACTTTTGTGGTATTTATGCCAAGTCTGGATTGTGTAAAAGTCAGTTTTCTAAGCAAACATTGTGTATAGATTGCATTATTTCTACCCAAATTAGGTGCATCATCATTTTATCTTTTATATTCAATTAGTTTCTTTTTTCCCTTTTCCCAAAAAGTAAAAATATACATCTCAATAGAAGAATTGAAGGGAACTAGCCCACAATCTAGAGGTCTAGTTTCATCAAAGGGCACCCACAACCTAAAATTAGTCCCATGTTACACTGAATTGCAGTGCTTTAACCAGCCTTGCATATGGGTACAATTCCTAGTGATAACAGTAACCTTTCCACTACGAGTGGCCACGTTACAATCAGGAGTGTTACTTAGGGTATTGACATGTGAATCACTTTCTAAAATGTCGTTAACCACATAGTCAAATGTGACGTTTGTATAATTGGCATTATTAGTGCCACTATTGTTTTGTCTTGAGGCCCCTCCCTGCTCATGATTGGGAAGTGGATCTTTGAATGCCAAATGGTCATCATTAGAGGCATGTCCATCAAGTGACACCTTTTTTTGGTCCAACAAGTCTTGAATGGTATTTTTGAATGCTATACAATCGTTGGTCTTATGTCCCTTGTTTTGGTGAAATTCATAGAAGTCGTTGTCATTCCACCAAGGAGGTTTGACCTTTGGTTCATAATCCCATGCTGCCGGAAGTGTTATGAGTTGTTTTCCTAGAAGCTTCCGTAGGTTGGTTTCCAATTATTCTCCCAAAGGTGTGAATTTTCTCCTAGGTTGATAGTTTGTGAACTGTGATTTAGTGTTTTGCAATTTGTTTTGTTGAGGGTTGTTTTGTGGGCTTGTTAAAGTAAAAATTGGTTGTTTTGGTGCCACATTTTGGGCATCCACTACCCCATCATTTACAACATTTTTGTTCTTGGTCTAGAAGTGTGGCTTGTCCGTGTTGCTATTTGTACTTGGAGTGTCCTTGTACAGTTTGATTTGTCCTTTCGCTACCAACGCCTTTTCAATGATCAAGCCCATCTCAATGACTTTGCTAAAGGAAGAAGGACATTGTATCTAGATTTGGTAGCTGAGGTTAGCATGGAGGTTATGAATGAACATTTCTAGCATTTGTTTTTCAGGTATTTTGTGTGGACATTTGCTTGCCAATTTTCTCCATCTTTGTAAGAATGTAGTGAATGATTCTTCACCCTTTTGCTTGGTGTTACAAAGATCTAAAATTGAGGTGTCATTCTCAATATTGTAGGAGAAGTGTAGGATGAACTTGTCCACTAGTTTGTTGAATGTTCAGATGCCAGGGGGTATTCTAGAGAACCACTCCAATGCTTGTCCTCCCAAGCTCCTTAGAAAAAGTCACATGAGGTACGTGTCATTATGGGCGACTTCTACGCATTTTGCACTAAACTCTCTAATGTGGTCTCTTGGATCACCTTTTCCTTGATATTTGTCAAATTTAGGTACCTCAAATTTAGAGGGGAAAGGTATCATGACCAAAGTTCTATCAAAAGGATACGGTGAAATATCGTCTACAGAATAGTGTTTCATTGATGTTCCAGTTTGCATGTCTGTGAACCGTTGCTATAATTCTTGGATTTGTTGCGTGAATAAGCCGATAGAGTCGGTAGAGTCAATGGTTGCCTTCCCTTTGTCTACGGTTCTCTCTTCTCATGCACTATTCTTAGGGATTCTTTCATCTTTAGTTTCCTTTAATGCGTTGACATCAAAGTCCTTGGGGAGTTTTGCTCCTTGGCTTGCTAGGTAAAGAAAGAATCTAGTAGTGTCTTGGGTGAGCACCTTATCCATTAGTCATTGGAACTTTCAGTCTTGTTGACTCTGTAGCAACTCTTCCTAAGTAATCTCCTCATCACTGTCGTGAGGGAATGAGACAAATTTTTTAGAGGTGCCTACCATTTCTAATTGTTTTTGGTGTTGGGATCTTGTTAGGACCATGCAATGTGAATTTTGGATGGGGGTGGTGTTGAAGGGAAAACTTGTAGTGGTGAGGTTTGAACAAGGGTTTCCTTAGACCAATGACATCAAAGAAGGTGGTAGATGCAAAAACGGTAGCCGAAGTAAGGATGTTTGGAATCTGATTACTTGATGTTGACTAGTCTTGCACAAGCCCCTAGTGAAGTTACAAAGGATGATAGATCCTTGATCGTGGTGACTTACTAGGTTTGTTTGAGGTTGAATTGATCTAGAATTTCTTTGTCCTAACTTGGTTTTGATACTGGGTTTTGATTTTGGGAAATTTTTTGAACTGTTATGGAAGTGGATGAAAAAGGTATTTGCATGGTAAAAATTGATCTCAAAAATTGGAATACAATTGAAATGTGTACTCAGAAGTGTTGAAATGTTTCTCTTGAAAGATCGGGAAAGATTTACTGTCACAGATGCATAGCTACATATGCATTGAAATAGAAGATGTATGCACAACAAATCTATCTATATGCACAGGTCTGGTGAAGTTCAAAAGCATAGTAACAGACTGTAAATGCGCAGCTGGTCTCAGTGTAAGCGCAGAAAGTTGAAACAGATGCACAATTTTGCAGTGTACATGCGCAGATCTAGTTTTTTGAATGTTTTTGTAAAGTTTTTCGATACATTTTTGCAATTTTTTTTTTTTGGTTTTTTGGTTTGCAGATTGGTCTTTTGAATCTGGTTTTATCAATTATAGCAAGAAGGCACAACAAACACATAGAATGATTTCATGATTTTTTTGGATTTTTTTGTAAATTTTGGACTCTTTTGACTAAAGAAAAATAGTTACAAACCTAGGATAGTAAGGACAGTATTTGTCGGATCCCCTAGCTGTGCATATTCAAAGAATATAGCTTCAGGGTCTTGGTAGCACCGACTCCTCTCCACGGCACACACTTCTCACGCATACCAAGATCTAGGTCTCCCAAGGCTCATACCCCCATTGAACCTTAGGATTGTCCCTGCTATCTCTACTAAGAACCACATGAATTGGGGAAGCTTCAAAGGTCCCACCTTTTACACCAACAAATAGAAGGATTTTGGGCCACTAAAACAAAGGATATGTAATGAGGGCAGCCGTTCGAGTGGTTATACATGCGGCAACACTACTCTCTGTTATGGAGTCTCCCAGCCTACAAGGGTTACACCTTGGAGGGTTTTGGGGGAGGTTGGATTTTGGTATAACACATCTTCACTCATTGTTTGAAGCTTTTACTCCAAACATAATTTATTTAGAGTGGCTTGGCAGGGCTTGGCTTTAGCCTGTTACCACTTAGGGTCATTCCTACTTGGATGGATGGGTATCCAAGAGCAAGCCCCTCTAAAGGTTCAACACATGTGAAATGACATGTCTGGCATTTTGATTCACTTGAGATAGGGGAGAACATATGCCTAATGTCATTCCAAAAACACAAAATACAGTAGTTCTTTCCACCTATTTAAAATGAAAAAAACTAGATGCACTACACTACTTGGGCACACACACAATTGTTAACTTTGAAGTGATTAACAAGATAGCAATGGTTCAATTTTTAGCAAGATAGCAATGTGTTTAACCTTAAAAGATAGCAATGTAGCAATGATCCAATGATATGCAAGATAACAATGATTCAATTACAACCCTCCTAATTAGAACTACGTGAGATTTGTATGAACATCATTTTACTTTCTCCTCTAATTAAATCTATGATGAGCTAATAGGTGCAGCTATATGACTAAACCAGCTCCTATCTCTGCAAGTAGATGAGAAAAATAGTCCTACAAAACAAGCGTTAGCATTAGCAGAAACCATAAGCGATACTCTAAAATCCCTGTTTAGGACAAATGCGTAGCTTTAGAGCCTGAATGTGTAGAAACAGTGTTAAGAAGTACAAAAATTATGGAAGCATAGAAATAGAGGTTATAAGCGTAGAATACAAGGGTAAATGCGTAGGAATATCATATGCACCAGAATAAATGGCATATGTGCATCTTTTGTGGTCAAATGCGCCAAAGAACTATATGTGCTGAAATAGAGGTCATATGCATAGCCTCTAATGATAGATGCGCTAAATAATTATATGCATCAAAATAGAGGTCATATGCATGCTAGGACTATTCAAATGCATAGAATGAACCTGTATGGAACTTGTACGGAACCTGTCACTCAAAAACTTAGTTTTGGATTAGATTTGGGGTAAGAGCCCCATAGTGGGTGCCAAAAATGTTATCAGAAATTATTGTTAACAGCATAAAACCATTAATAAACCAATGAACAATATAAATTACAAATAAAAAGATGGAAAATAAAAGGAAAAACCTCACACAAACCTTGTTATCTCGCTGCTTCCATTGTTCGCCTAGTCTCAATTGATCTTTTTTTGTGATGAAGTTGCCCTCAAGAAGTGCACTTCCTTGCTCCATTCTTCAAGATGGCGATGGAGAAATGGCTGCGATACTTTATTGCAATGAAGATGAACTTCAAATGCAATGAGGATGATCTCAAGAAAAATGGATATGGGGGGTGCCAAAGGCACACTGGTAATTCGATAGAGTAATATTACTTAAATCTTGGATGATAGAAGTGGAAGAATAGGGTTGTATTTATAGAGTTGTGAGAGAGAAGATCAACAGTGTAGAAGAAATAAGAAGATCAACAGTGTAGAAGAAATAAGAAGATCAATGGTGGAGAAGATTTGAGAGAATGTGCATGAATAGAAAGAAGACAAGTGTCAAAGAAAAGATGCTTTGTTTGAGTTAATTACTTTCATGACAAAGATAAGATTTGCTTTCACAAATTAGAATATTTTTTTCTAATTTAAGAGTTGTTGATAAAAACAAGATTGTTTTAAATCAATTAACTCAACTTTTTTCTTTTGCATGACAAGGAAGATTTATTTTTAGAAGATTTGGAAGATAAGAAAGCACATTAAATAAATAAATTTATTTACTTGTTTGTGCAAGATTTAGAAGAATAAATAAAATATTTAATTTATATTTTATTTTTAGAGATTGAGAGGATTTAAGTAAATTTGATTGATTTATTTAAATTTGGAGGAATACATGACTTAATTAAATAATTTAGAATTATTTAATTATTTGGAAGAATTAAATTAAATAAAGAATTTTATTTAATTTTGACTTTAGAAGAGGTAATTAAATATTTTGATATTTAATTAACTTAGAGGAATATGAATTGAATAAATAAATTTGTTTGTTTATTTATTGATGGAGGAAATGGACTTAAATAAATATTAAGAATATTTATTTGGATAGAGTTGTGTCATTTTTAGGTGTGTACAATAGGATTAGTCAGGATTATGCACAACAAAGAAAGAGAGGAAGACCGTGAGGATGAAAATGAGCAAATAGAACCATATGAGGGCACCATCTCAATAGTAGAACCAATAACAGCTCCAATCATACCTTATGAGCTCATAGAAGACTTAAATAAAACATATGTGCACATTTCATTCATTAATTTACTTAGGAATTCCCCTTCACATCGCTCGACATTGCTAAAAGCAATAGGTCTGAAATACCTTGACCAAATTACGCCACCACCTAGGGAACAAGTCAATCATGTGGACTATGATCTTAGCCCACCAAACTCAGAACTTAAAGATTTAGGGCTTTTCTTTGACTTACAACAGATGCCTTCTAAGGCAGAGTTAACAAAAAAAGGGGACCCGACACTATATCTTCAAGTGTGGATCTATGACACATGCATCAAACAAACGTTAATCGATGATGGGGCCGCAGTGAATATAGTTCCGTTCTCCCTTCTAGAGAGGATGGGCTATGGCTACACCAATATCACCACCTCAAGAGATACTCTAAGTGGATATGATAACCTAAAAGCTACCACCATAGGTAAAATTACCCTTCCAGTGACTTTGGGACCCAAAACCATTCCAACTACTTTCTATGTCATCGATAAGGACACATGATATAACTTGATCCTTGGAAGGCAATGGATACATAGAATGAAAGTTGTGCCATCCACATTGTTCCAGGAGGTTTGATTCTTAAACTTAGGGAAAGTGTATGTCACAAAGGGAGATCCAAAACCTTTCAGTATGTTAAAAACAAACACGCCAAACAAACGCATAGGTATCCCCATAGACTATGAACTCCCTACCAACAAGTTAACCATCCCCGACCCTACACCTCAATCGATATGCATAAAATGAATGAAAATCCCATAAAAAGACCATAATCGCTATAGAAATCAAAACTCTAGAGAATGGGTCACTACCAAAACAAAGGGAAATTGTTTCCAAAGAGAAAACTATTGAGATCATGGAGTTGATCGAGCAAGATGGACCACTCCAATTTCCCCTAGAGATACTCATGACTGACATCTAAGAGGCTTATAAAATCTTCCTTTGCATAGGGGAAAAGCCTTATAGAACTGAAGGACTGGTGTTTCAAACCATCACATTAGATCTAAGAAATGTAGACCCACATACTTTCTCAGATGCAGAGGAAGATATGATGGAAGGTTACACACCATTATCACCGCTAAGTGAATCACATGTCCCTGAGACACCAGAAGAAACAAAATCATATAAACCTCTCACACCAATGGAGGATTCACATCAAACAATAGTGCCCATGAAAGAGGCACAGACCATAGATAATGAATCAACCAATACCATAGGGATTTTACCTAGGATGTTTGTGGTGTCTAAACAACAAGAAAAATTGTCCACCTCTGCCTCGGTCCAATCAAATAAACTAGGTGAATGGGAAGCACCCCAGGTACAAATAGAAATGGTTGAAAGACTTCCTAATGAGGATGAAGAAAGTGAAGGTATCTTTCACAGAGAGTGGAAAATGAGAGTGATAGTTGGTGTGGATGACCCTATCATTTTTGAACTCCAAAAAAGTTATATTGGATATGCCATGGACCTAAGACTAGAACCCAATGGAAGGACAAGCATAAGCTTTGTCCCTCCTGATGAGCAAAGGGAGCGACAAACTCCTCTTGAATTATTCCAATTCTTGCAAAGAATCCAAGAAAAATTAGAGGTGAAGATCTACATGCAAGAACAATTCGACCTATTAGCAGAGCTACTGAATTACGACAGAGTCTTGTATTAGACTCCCTCTCACCAACATGCCTTTCGAGACTTACTTCATCTCATAATGCTAAGAGGAACCACCAAACTGGTGCCAGTAGATCTGAATGACAAACCTTACAGAATAGGAGAACTTGTCCTAAGAAGAGGTAGCACGAAAAATAAGAAAATAAGATGAAAAAGAGCCTTTTTGGAAGACTGGAAAGGTCCTTACATGGTTAAAGATGTCGAAAATGGTGCTTGTCTTTTGTGCATAATGGAGGGAGAGGAATTTGGTGAAAGTGTCAATGCCTTTCACCTCAAGAAATATTGTCTAAAAAACCAAAAAAATCATAAAACGTAAAAACACAAAAAAATTTATAAAAATAAAAATGTGTCAAAAACAATTTGTTTCTTGCATTTTTGCATCATTTTGTTTATCTTGCATTACAGTTAGTGACTTGCTCTTATACTTCCCTTTAGCAAGAAGTCTAATGTTTCCTTGATATATGTCATCCTTTTAGGACCTAGAGATTCCCCATTTTTCACAATTGCCATTATCCCCCTTCATTCCTAGTGATTCTAATCAAAACCTAGCTCTTAGCTTTACACTGATCCCAGTCTTAATGAGTGAAGATGTTAGGTCTAAGAAAAGTCAATATTCAAACCTACAGTGTTCAAAAGAAGCTTGCAAGTAGACCTTCCAATTCTTCCCTAGTAGTAGAGAAGTCCAAACAGATTACAAAGACTTTAGGTGGCGCTCAACCCCTTATCTTTCTTGGCCAAAAATGTTAGGAGAATTAAAACTCTGAAGGAAGCAATCTAAGATCTGAGTGAATAAAAAATGAGTGGTCAAAATAAGAGTGTTGAAAAGTGAGAATGGAGAGATCAAATCATTGCATAGAAAAAGTTCCAAAAGCATTTATTTATGGAAAAGTCAAAATCCAAAAACAAAAGAGAAAAATCAAGTGAGGAAAAATACAAAAAAAAGCAAAAAAGAGAGATACAAAAAAAAGAGTAAAAGAGAGCAGATTGTTGAATGTCCGTACTCTTGGGTGGAGATCAGTCTAAGCTCAAAACCTTAAGGGTGACATTCTAATAGAGAAAGAGAGGTACAAGCACACACACACACACTAGATGAGCAAAACCAAAGAGTCTAGTAGTCTCTAGGATCATCTTCTATCTAGGGACCCTTGTTCTTTCCCTTTTTATCCTTTACCTTGAGTCTACTTTGCTTGCCATCTATGATCTAAGTCTAGCAAACACCAATAAAATTTTCTACTTGTCTAAGTTGAAAGCTTGTTAGTTTGTCTTATCTAGATAAGGTTCAGTGTTTAGCCTTTAGAGAAGTCTAGAAATCAGAAGCACTCCATATTCATTTCCACTCCCCACTTGAGTTTTCTTAAATCCTATCTCACAACATCGAATAGGTTTCTTATATTAGGACAACTCACAATCCCCTGAATCAAAAATCGTATCTAAGAGCAGTCATATTGTTTGTTCCACATTGTATCCATGCCAAAAATTAGAAAAAGAGTCTCAAAGCAATAAAGTCAAATGTCATATCTCATGACATTCAGTAAGAGTAAAAGTTTTATTTCAGCATTTCTTGTGTTCTTGTGTTATCATATCGTGAACTGTATCTCATATATATGTCATTAAAAAAATACAAAAACATGTCATTGTTATCATACTTGCATTGTTAAGAGAGTTGAAAAGGTCAAACATAATCAAAAAATTCCCAAAACCTTCAAACATGCACAAGAGATGAGTATAAATTCGATAGGAGAAAACCATAAAAGGATAAACTTTCATACACCTGAAGTTTGCATATACAAGGGTATCAAACAACTAAGACAAAATGCTCTCGAGAGGAGTAAAGGCTCCCCATGCAAGGGGGCACACTTTCAAGAAAAGGAAGTCAAGGGAGGTTCCCTCCAATGGAACCCTCAGGACTTTGGCTCCTCCATCTACGAGTACCACTCGTCGCTCCATGAGACCTATGAGAATGAGGTGCTCTACTGTGAGCATGTGACTAAGAGGGCCCCACCATGCTAGCATCTCATCATCCAAAGTTAAGGTGAGCCATCTCTCGCAGTACTTGGTTCTCACCCTTAAGCATGTCAACCTGGGTCTTCAATTCTATAGTTATCTAGCACCCATGGTAGACATGAGCAAAAATGTCAGTGTGTCGTCCTACAATAGGGGGCACACCAGGATCATCCAAAAGATGATCACGAGTCATCCTAGTGAAGGGATAAGATAATCCAACATCAATTTCATAAACAAAGTACCTCCACTCTTTGAAATTGCCTAAAATAGAAAATCAAAAAGAGGACCAAATCAGTTCCACATGAAAAGAGAAAGGACAATGGTAAGCAAAAGCAAATGAACAAAAACTTACATTGATCACTAGGTTTCCAATCAGGGTCAAACTGATGCATCACCTCATCTAAATGAGGAGGTCAAGGAACCATAGGAGGACCCTTGGGGATATTAGGAACATCATCTGAATCATCAATGTCGTCAAAATCCTCGTACTCAGGAGGGGCCTCATCTGACAAATTATTACCATATGGAACGTAGTCCTCATTATTAGACTTTGAGTCAACAGTCACAATTAGAGATCCGGAAGGAGTCCCTCTCCCTCCCCTCCTTCCTCTTCTAGAGACCCTAGTAATGAAGATGCATGGAGTCAATTAAGGAGTCCAAATGACGTTTCTCTGTCCAATCTCACCCATCTCCTGAACGGTCTTGTAACAAGTAGACACTGGGGGCAAGACCTCAGGGACGTCTTTGCCAAATTGTTGGAAGACATGATCAACTCGATGAGCCTCAACCAGACCATTGTAGTCTATGATCTCAGAAACCTCACGACAGTACTCTCTAATCTCTCCATCTCGGGCCCATGATCCCTCCATGTCATGATAGGGATCAAAAATCATGTCATCATCAGTGAGAGTAGCAACAGTGGGTAAGGAAGCATCAAAATGACCAACATGCATCCACCTCATTCCTTTTAGTAACCATCTATCTAGAAGTGGAATAAGCTTCTAGTAAGGCTTCATGTGCTCAAATATCCATGTCATGATCAAAGAAGAGTGGCTAAAAGCTAGAGCCCCTCACCGTGAAATATGATAGAAGTCTCTATAGACCATAGCCAAGATGTTAGGTCCCCAAGCGTAAACCATGCCCTCCTCAATCTCACGAATGATCAGTGCCCAACACCATCTCAAACGAGCTGAGGCCTTGTCTCCTGATAGCCTCGACGCAATCAAATCAATCAGGAACCTCCTCAAGAGTGGGATATGGAGTCGTGGCACAAAGGTAAGTTGAACTCCTGTCTAGTCCCCAGGGTGATTTACCCACATAAATGCAGTCCAAGATGCCTTGTCCTTGAAGGACTCACTAACTAGAAGAGATAAAGGTTGTCCTCTCACAGGAACCCCAAGTATGTGATACACATCATATAGAGTGATAGTCCACTCTCTAGAAAACTATGGGAACCTGAATGTGTTTCTGTCTACATCCCAGTAAGTCAAGATGTCATAGCGTATACAAGAAACAAGATGAATCACTAGTACATGACAAACTCTAGCAAGACCCACCCTCTTCAGTATAGCACAATCCTCAATACTCAATGAAGCAAACTATTGATTATCAGGAACACTAAGAGGGGGGGTGAATCAGTGTTCTAAAAATCTTTTCATGCACTTTAACTTTCAACTATTTCCCAAATCTAAATAAACAAAAAAAAATATGCATATGAATAGCAACCATGAAAACATGACACATGAACACCAAGATTTTTACGTGGAAAACCTAAGAAGGGAAAAACCATGGAGAGGGTTAGCTCTCATATATATATTGCAATCTTTACAAAAATAATGTTTAGGCTTGGTCACTCCATGAGCCTGGAACATGCTGGCTCACTGCCATGAAGTACAATGAGGTCTAGTAGGCTCATTGCCTCAACCCTAAACGTAGAAAGATTACAATAAGGGCTATTAACCCTAAGGGCTCTTAAACCCTATTGAAGGCACACTGCTAGCGCACTGCCTTGATGATGAAAGATTGCTTCCAATCAGATTGCACATAAAAATTGAATACTGCTTAAGCATCTGCCACTATACCAGGTGCAGTCATTTAATAGCTAAATTCTGAATCCCAACTCTTTATACTGACTATTTTGTGTCACTACTCTGTTATTGGCATATTTACATCACACCCACACGTTTTCTATTATACACTTCCCATCTTTGCTTAGGAAAACTTCTCATGACTCAACTACAAGTATTTATACACTACAACAACCTTAGAATGATCATCAAGGTCGGCATCACAATCATCAACCATTGGAACAATCTCCAAGGTTGACATTACAAACATTTACAAAATAGGACTTGGCCTATTACAACATTATGCAAAGGGGATGAAGTAAAGTTGTATGCGGACCATGACATGCCTTAGCTAGGACTCAAACATGATCTTCCATGCTTCAACATGCTTCCACAATCTTCAAGATATCTCCACAATCACTGGGATTAACCAAGTCGGCTAAGACTGGTTACACGCTACATTATCTGGGAACAATCTTCAAACACAATCTCAATTTATTTAATGTGGACCAAAGTCTAGATAGGAACATGATTAGGAGACATCCACAAGCACGTTATAATAATTAGGAGTAACCACACAACCTTAGCCACTTTAACAATAGGATCTTCACACCGGAACACATTAAACTTCACTATCTTCAACTGTCATAAGAGAAAGATAGCTTGCGAACCACCAAAACATGAACCATTGCAACTGTAGGCACTTATCATCATCCCAGACTTCCCTCTAGAACCACAAAGCCAAATACCTTGTTGTAGAGGAATGCAGAGCAAAATACTTTCTCCTTGTCCTAACTGAACTTACAGAAAAAGTAGGTTCCACTCTAGTGAACACAACTCACTCAAATCTTCATGTGGAGGGCTCAATCCCATAATGTAGCATCCCTAGTCATACCTCTAACTTACTTCCAATCCATAGACCACGATCTTCAAGCAGAAATAAATGCAGAGTAGTTTACCAGACTGTTCTTCAGCATACAACTCACTATCTATACTACACTTCTCTATAACTTATTTGTTTCTTCCAAAGAGGCTAATTTTCTTAATATCCTCAACATACAAGTCTTCTAAACAAGTAATAGAATAAGATACATTTGACACCAATGACAACAAGGATATGTTGACATCAATGATAACACCGATTAGGCACATACTTGTAACACAAACATCCCTAAGAGCCATCCCTGCTCTTGGTAGGCATTCCATCAGATACACATGTCTTGCAAAATCAGAAGAAAACTTTAGATTAGATCTCGTAAACTCCAAAAATCCCTAAACATCATAAAACTACAAAAAACTTAACACAAAAAGTGTATAAACCTTCAAAATTGCAATAAATAGGTAAATATAGTGACCAATCATGTTAGATCAGAGTTGTTGGTGCTTGCATCATTTATCAGGTTCCAGGTTATTAGCTTGCAGGCACCTTCCCAGGATTTCATGAAATTTCTAAGTCTTGGACCCTCTTTGTGTTTTGCTGCATCATCAGGATATTTTGAAGGTAGGGATCATCATCATCATCATCATATTTCCATGCATCCACCTGATGTTTCTTGCGAGGGTCATTTCTCCTCATGTCCGAATATCCTGTGGGGGTCATCATGCATTTGCCAACCCGATCTTCTGCCCGCGGGGTGATATTTTAACATCGGGTGATCTTAGTTAAGATCATCCTGATGATGTTGCTGCAAGGTTCTAAGTATGACCCGATATTCATCAGGGTCATCATATTTGAACATTGGGTGATCTTTGTTAAGATCATCCTGATGTTGTTTTATCACTTCATGTTCGTTGTTTTATCACCCTGATGATGCTGACATCATTCTTATGTCAGGGTGATATCTGCTTTTCTGCCTGTCTGCATCATGATATTTCTGAAGGGAGATATCTGCGTGTCGGCTTCATGCATTGTCCAGTGGGGGGTGATCATTTCAAATATCTGTCATATTCTTATATCACCCCGATCTTATAGTGGAGCTATAGTGCAGCATGATATTTATGCATTAGTGTGATATTTCCAAATATCTGGTTATCTTCTAAATATCATCCTGATGCCGACATGGCGGTGACGTCATCAGGATGTTCATCGGCCAGACATTTGGTATTAGCTAAGCAGGAGGATCTTCCTCCAATGCATCAGGTTGTGCCGATGAAGGTGAATATCGGGATGATATTTCACGTGAAGGTAAGGTTATCATGCAGATGATGATGCTGACGTCAGGGTGATATTAAGCAATAGGATATCATGCTAGAGGATGATGATGATGAAGGTCTTATACTAGGTGCCATTGGGAGCAAAATCACCGACATCATATATGCTCACGACCTAGTATATAAGGTGATGAGGAGGTTACCGCAGGGTGCATGTGGGATAATTAGATCCTCCATGATTTGAAATATTGGGATGATACATTTTGGCGGGAAAGGTTTGCGATACATAGTATGATGTTTTTCCCAAGGCCGCAGGTTGGTACGCCATTAATGGCGGATGTTACAGGGTATGGGCGAAGATGCAGACAGATCTACTACCCAATTGATGATGTGTTTCCCTAGGCGGCGACGCAGGGCTCGAGATCTCTTTCTGTCCCCTCCTCCACCTGTTGCATTGAATATTTGAGTGCCAATTTCTCATGACGCGCTGCATATGGCGACTTTTGATGTGCCATTGTACTGAATGATGGGTACACCTTCCTGCTATATAATGCAGACTGTGTTATTCATTCAAGGTTGTTGAAGACCTGGGTATTTTTTGTGTAAATAACGAAGAACAGGGCATGATCTTGGTTGTTTTATCCCATTTTGGAGTTTATGTGTTGCAGCATGAGTGTATTTTGCACATATGTTTAGTTTCAGTGTTGATTTATATGAGAAATGCTTCATTGCATGTGTTTATTTGTTTGTCTCCTTTGCTGCATGTCACTCTCCTTCTTTTGAATCTGGTTGCTAAGGGTTTCATAGATTCTAGGGTGTAGATTTCTATACTGCATGCCTGATCTCTAACTTCCATTCAAGGAGTGGATTAAACTATTTTAGGTCAAGTATGGAGAAGGTTGCATGTCAGTAGGGATATCTGTAAGTAGAGACAGTTAGATACCCACTCTTGGGTGATGCTTGTAAGGCAAGCATCAAGTCCAACCCCTTGAAACTTGAGTGAAAGTTGTAAACCATCTGTTGTATACGTCTAGTTGACTCCTTGCCCAATGGATAGGCACCAATCTGCTCCTGGGTCAGTAGTTATGAGCCAAAATCCCTTGTCTTGCATCTAGGACATTATGTCCACCCATTTCATCACTTCAACCTTTTAGTTGTAGGAGTAGGATTAGGAACCCCCTGCATACTCTCATACCCACCAGACAAATATGTCCAAGAATATTGCCAACCTTGTGATCTATCATGCAGATCTTGGTCCACACATGAGAGTATTCTACTTGTTGCTGTCAAGCTAAATCTTTCTATCATTGAGCTAGTCAAGGTCACATCTTTAGCTATAGGGATACCCCCCTTGGTGCGGCAGAACCAGAAGTGAAGGGGAGGAGCTCACACAACCTCCTGTATTAGTTGGTTGAATCTGCCTGTGCATTAGAACTGGCAAACCCTAATGCTGATTTAGAAGAAAAACCAATAGAAATTGGCGACTCCGCTGGGGACTTATTTGTGTAAGAACCTAGGTTTTTAAAAGAAATAATTCCTACTTATAGGTGGCGACTCTGAACAATCTCCCAACCGGTAAAGTAAAAAATTTGTATGCAAGGGAGAAGATCCTTGCGTAATCCTTTATTTGAAGAATTACCTAGAAAGATGATGTATAGGAAAAAGAGAACTATCTCAGCCAGTCATGAGGGCTCTCCCATAAATAATGATGATGCCCAAAACAACCCTAGGCCATCAAGACAACATGTGCCTTATTTTTCAAATGCAAAAGCTGATATCCAAGGTGCATATGAGAGGCAACAGGGTGCTAGTTTAAGAATGAGGTCAGAGGTGTTCCAAGAACACCCTTTTTTAGACCCTGGTGAAAGATTTGAAGAGGCTAAATCTCCAAGGGATGATGAGGATGATGACCAAAATGGAATGAGACCATCTTCTTCCATGCCCAGAGATGACCAATTAGCCGAAGAGATCAAGAACTTGAGAGCTGAATTTGAATATTTGCAAGCTGTGAAAATTAGGGATGACATAAGATAAAAGGTGCAAGCCTTGAGGACTGCTCAACAGGATGCAATCCCTACCCTTGATAATGTAGATGCCCTGAGGAACCAACATAGAAATGAAGTCCAGTATCAGCAAAATGATCAAGGACAGAATGCAAACAATGCTAGAGTACCATTAAATAATGTGAGAAATCCAAATGCTAATAGAAATGTTAATGCTAATAAATTTGATAGACAACCCATGCAGCTGGATAGATTTAGGCAGCTAGTTTTTGATGGTATCCCTGGTTATCCTAACCCCATTGACAAGCATGTGAGGCTTCAAGTGCCAAAGTTTCCAAGAAATAACACTGTGTCAGGGGAGGATCATTTAAAGGCTTTTCAGAATGTCATGGACAACTTTGAGGTTGAGCATGAGGATGTTTTTATGAAGTCATTCATGCAATCTTTGGTTGATGAGGCTAGAGAATGATACAAAAATTTGCCTGATCGGAGCATTTCATCATGGGATGATTTCAAAAGGATGTTTAAGGAGCAATATGGTGACAAAACTGACCCTAGCTTCTTTGTAAATGAATTCACTAGTATCACTAAAGGGTCAAATGAGCAGGTTGCAGACTTTAATGCTAGATTTACTAAAGTGTTGAACAAACTACCACATCATATGAGGCCCAATGAACTTATGTGCATAATATTATATATAAATGCTTTTGATGCTAAAACAGCATATGGGTTAAGAGATAAGGGTCTTGCTACTCTCAGAGATGCTTTCAGAATTGCAGTGAATATTGAGAATAATAGGAAAGCATTAGGCAAGACAAACAGGAGGGATGATGTAAAAATTCTGCAGAATCCAAACAAGCCTCAAAACACTCAAGGTAGTACATATGCTCCTGAAGACAAAATTGATAAACTGGCAAATGTTGTTAAGGACCTAAGCTATAGACTGGCTAGAAGTGAAAAAGGGATAGGTCCTAATAGGTAGGTCTACCAAAGGCAGGAAAAAAGGCCATCATTGCATGATATGCCATATAATACCAATTGGCATAATGGTAAACCTGTATTTCCACATAACAACACAAATCAGAGAACTCCACATGCCAGGGAGACTCCTGATCCTTTGAAGAAAACTGTTAATATTGCTGATGATACCCCATGGTGCATAATCTGTCAGATGCCTCATTCACAGTCACAATGCATGATTGCTCAATCTTTGTATGATAATGCTATGTCCTGTAATGAATGCAATGAGCCACATTATGTATAGGATGATGATGTTAATATGCTGTCCATAAGCAGTGGGCACCCTCCTCATGATGTAGATGAGAGTACAGATAGTGAGATTCAGGCCTATTAGTAGGTTTTCTATGATGAAGACAATGAGGATAATTATGTATATGCTCAAGGCTCACACAACTTCCTGAATAACCTGCAGAGACCTTCTGATGAAGAGATTAGGGCTCTCACAGCTGCAGCAGTGGCCCAAGTCAAGAGCAACTATAAGCTCAGAGGCAAAGCTCAGGTAAGTAACTCACACCAACCAGAGAGTACTTTCACAAGCCAGCCAGTGTATAGTCATAAAAGGGTTGAACTGCAAAAGAAATAGTGGGGCAACAATAGGCAAAATTTTAAGCAGAAAACAGGTCATGATTCTCAAAGACCAGAAAATAGAATTCCCCATGTTGAAGATCAAAACAAGAGTTCCCAAAGCAGAAATGATTATCAATGGACTATGAAGATAAAAGCTGGATCATCTCAGAATAAAAACAAAGCCACAACACAAGCTACAACTGTGGTACAAGATTATGCTCCCTTTGATATAACTCAAGTCCTCTCTCAGGTAAAGGTTTCTGTTCCATTGATGGAACTGATGAAGGTAGAAGAAATCAAGAATAGAACAGTATCCCTAATTTTTGGAGTGCCTTGTCAAGCTAAGCAAAATGATGAAGCCCAAGGTAAGAAGCAGGCCTTGTGCAATGAAGAGGATGAAGTCCTTGAGGTGTATTTAGGGGTGACCATGACTAAATGTCCTTCACAAGTGGAACCATTCTATGTCTCCCTTGTTATTAATGAGAAAGTAATTAGGAATTGTATGCTTGACTCAGGAGCATCAACAAACATCATGCCTCTAGCCATTATGCAACAAGCAGGATTAAAATTAGACAAGGCATGTGGAAAATGCTATGCCATGGATGCTAGAGAGGTACCAATAATTGGAATCATAAAGGATGTGGATTTTAGACTGGCAGCATATCCTGAAAAGACCTACAAAATGAATATAACAGTGGTTGACATAAAGCCACAATATGGTATGCTGTTATTAAGGAGATGGGCAGCACTGATTGGTGGAAGTATGCAACTGGACCTGTCATATGCCATGATCCCAATGAATGGTAGGGATGTCAAGTTAATCAGAGAAGAAAGGTCATTAGAGATAGTGGAGGACCAAGAATCAGAAGAACACATCTGTTTTGTGAACACCGACTGTGAGAATTTTAGAGTTGTCTCAAGTGATCAAGAAAACTAAAAGGAAGACCTTTGCATTCAAGAGTTGGACCAGCAGGGTCTGTGGACCATGTATTTTGATGGAGCTTGTGCAAAGGAGGGCTCTGGAACTGGAGTTGTATTCCTGTCTCCAACTGGTAAGCTTCTAAAGTTCTCTTTCTTGCTGAAATTTGCCTGTACAAATAATATTATAGAATATGAAGCTTTGTTGCTGGGATTGAATATGGCCCTCAAATATGGAATCAAGATGTTAAGAGTTTTTGGAGATTCTGAGTTAATTGTTTCCCAAGTTAGAGATAAGTATGCTTCAAAGAACAAAAGATTAAAACAATACAAGCATGTTGTCTGGGATACAATTGAATTATTTGATGCATTTTCAATACGCTGGGTAGAGAGATCAAAAAATGTCATGGCTGATTTCTTAGCTAATGTGGCCATAAGGCTAGATGACATCACTCTATCGGATGTTACAAATGTTGAAGTTAAAATTAGACCTGCAGTACCAGAGAACATATGCAGTTGGCAAGTGTTTGATGATGATAAGGACTTGTTAAGATTTTTGCACTGCATAGATGAATATGAGAACCAAGAAATTGATTTTCAAAATTTTGTAGAAATTGTAGATGGAAAAGAAACTCTTATGGGGAAAGAAATAATTCAGTTGAAGACTAACAAAATCCCTAGAGGGTTGGTAGCTTTAGAAAGAGCTTTTGACAATAGAGACCAATTGGTCACAAAGACATCTCCAACAAATAAAGATGACTTAGAGGAGATAAATTTTGGGACATCTTAGGCCCCCAAGAAGGTATACATTCGCAGACAGCTCAAACCACACATCAGGAGCATGCTGATAGCATTGCTAAAAAAGTATAAACATGTTTTTGCTTGGTCATATGAGGACCTAAAGGCCTATAGAGAGGACCTATTCCAGCATGAAATCCCTTTGAAGCCTGGAGCTAAGCCATTTAGATAAAAGCAAAGGCCTATTAATCCTACCTTAGCTCCAAAAATGCAAGAAGAACTCAAGAAGCTTAGGGAGGCTGGAATAATTGTGCCTATTAGACATTCAACTTAGGTGTCCAACCTTGTCCCAATCAGAAAAAATAATGGTGATATTAGGCTTTGTGTTGATTTCAGAAATCTGAATGTGTCTTCTTTAAAAGACAATTATCCACTACCAAATATGGAGGTCATGTTACAGAAGGTGACTGGTTGTGAACTCCTATCCATGATGGATGGATTTTCAGGATACAATCAGGTGAAGGTAAAGGAATTAGAATAATTTAAGACTTCTTTCACCACTCCATGGGGAACCTATGTGTATGTGAGGATGCCATTTGGACTAACAAATGCAGGTGCTACATTTCAAAGAGCAATGGATGTTGCTTTTGCAGGGTTGATTGACTCAATCCTAGCTATATATTAGGATGATTTGAGTGCCTATTCTAAGAAGGAAGAGCAGCATTGTATACACTTGGAGTAGATTTTCATAAGAGCACTAGAGTATGGCATCTCTCTTAATCCCAAGAAATGTGCTTTTGGTGTAGTTGAAGGAAAACTCTTGGGGCACATTGTTTCCAAAGATGGAGTTAGGATTGATCCTGAAAGAGTAGCTATAATTGACAGGATCCAGATGCCAAAAACAGTAAAAGGAGTCCAGTCCTTCTTTGGACAAATAAATTTTGTTAGAAGATTTGTTCTCAACTTTGTAGAAACTACAAGGAACATCTCCAAGATGATGAAGAAGGATGCAACTGTCAATTGGGAAAGTGAAGCAATTGAATCATTTCAGAGCATCAAAGAAGCAATAAAGATGGCTCCTGTGCTAAAGTCTCCTGATTTTTCTAAGCCATTTCAGTTATTTTCATTTGCTTCTTTCCATACTATTGCTGTATGTTTACTACAGAAAAATGATGATGGTTTTGAGCAGCCCATTGCTTTCTTTAGTATGTCACTGCAAGCTGCTGAATTAAAGTATGATATCATGGAAAAACAAGCATATGCACTAGTCAGAGCAGTCAAGAGTTTTAGGCCATATCTGGTAGGATCCCAGATAGTTGCATATGTACCTCATGCAGCAGTCAAGGACATCTTCACTCAGCAGGAGGTGACTGGAAGAAGGTGCAGATAGATAAACAAACTGCAGGAATTCAACATAGAGATACAAATTACCAAGCTGGTAAGAGGACAAGGATTAGCCAAGATGATGGCACAGTCAAACTTGGAAGCATGCCAAGTCAATGCAGTCCAGAATGAGAATGTTAATGTATCAAAATCTGAATGGTATAAGGACATCATATATTACTTGTAAAATCTGAATTGTCCTTCCCATTTCAGTGACAGTCAAAAGAGGACCTTAAAACTACATGCAATCAAGTATGTTATTGTTCAAGGTGAGCTGTACTGGAAGAACCCTGATGGTGTGCTGCTAAGATGTGTGTATGAAAATGAAGCTAACAATGTTTTGAATGACATGCATAAAGGATTGTGTGGTGGACATTATACTGCCCAAACAACAGCTCATAAGATCCTTAGGGCAGGATATTGGTGGCCCACTCTCTTTTCAGATGCACAAAGGTTGGTAAGGAAATGTGACCCTTGCCAAAGGTTCTCAAGAAAGTTAAGATATGAAGGTGCACTGCCCCTTAGAACTGTAACTGTGGATGCTCCATTTTAGCAATGGGGAATTGATTTTATAGGGGAGATTGCAGAAAAGTCAAGTGGGGGCATAGTTGGATTTTGGTGGCTACTGACTACTTCACCAAATGGATTGAGACTATTCCAACTAAAAGAGCTACAAGTAAGGTGGTGATGGATTTTATCCTAGAGAATATCATCATCAGATTTGGAGTACCATTCAAGATAGTCACAGATAATGTTATGTGCTTCAGATTTGGTGAATTTGTTGATTTTTGCAACAAGTATGGGATAAATTTATCATATGCATCACCATACCACCCACAAGGAAATGGTCAGGCAGAGTCAAGCAATAAAAGCCTCATGAAAATCATCAAGAGGATAGTGGATAAGAACAAGAGAGCTTGGGATTCAAAGTTAAAGTTGGCATTATGGGCTGACAAGGTGACAACAAAAAAAGCTATTGGAAAGTCACCTTTTGAATTGGTGTATGGTGCATCAGCCAGGCTGCCTATAAACAATCTCCTGCCAGTTTACAAATTCATCCACAAGAATGATGAGGAGATTGAAGACTCCATGACAGAAAGAATAAATCAGCTGGTTGCACTGGATGAAAGCAGAAGGGAGGCCCACCAAGTCAATCTCAAGAAACAACAAGATGTGAAGTATCTGTTTGACAGGAGAGCTGCAGAAAGGAAGTTCCAGATAAATGACTGGGTGCTCATCTGGAATGCAAGAAGTCAAGATAAGGGCAAACATGGTAAGTTTGAAACCTTATGGATGGGCCCATATCAGGTTTGCAATACTCATGGGGAGGATTCTTATATACTCTAGGCCCTAGATGGTGAGATGCTAGAATTGCCTGTGCATGGTCAATTCCTCAAGTTTTATTTTGCATAAGTGATCTGCCTCTGTGCACATTTGTAAAAGTATGTGTATATTGTAAATATCTTGTACAGTTGGTGCTTTTTTATGTTTTGTCTGGTTTGCCCGGAGGTCTGGTTCTCGCTGCAGCCTTGTGCCTGCACGTCCCCAATCAGAGCCATTGTTGGTGCCTGCATCATTTATCAGGTTCCAGGTTATTAGCTTGCAGGCACCTTCCTAGGATTTCATGAAATTTCTAAGTCTTGGACCCTCTCTGTGTTTTGCTGCATCATCAGGATATTTTGAAGGAAGGGATCATCATCATCATCATCATATTTCCATGCATCCACCTGATGTTTCTTGCGAGGGTCATTTCTCCTCATGTCCGGATATCCTGTGGGGGTCATCATGCATTTGCCAACCTGATCTTCTGCCTGCGGGGTGATATTTTAACATCGGGTGATCTTAGTTAAGATCATCCTGATGATGTTGCTGCAAGGTTCTAAGCATGACCCAATATTCATTGGGGTCATCATATTTGAACATCGGGTGATCTTTGTTAAGATCATCCTAATGTTGTTTTATCACTTCATGTTCCTTGTTTTATCACCCTGATGATGCTGACATCATTCTTATGTCAGGGTGATATCCACTTTTCTACCTGTCTGCATCATGATATTTCTGAAGGGAGATATCCACCTGTCGGCTTCATGCATTGTCCAGTGGGGGGTGATCATTTCAAATGTCTGTCATATTCATATATCACCCCGATCTTATAGTGGAGCTATAGTGCAGCATGATATTTATGCATCAGGGTGATATTTCCAAATATCTAGTTATCTTTCGAATATCATCCTGATGCCGACATGGCGGTGATGTCATCAAGATGTTCATCGGTCAGACATTTGGTATCGGCTAAGCAGGAGGATCTTCCTCCGATGCATCAGGTTGTGCTGATGAAGGTGAATATCAGGATGATATTTCACATGAAGGTAAGGTTATCATGCAGATGATGATGCTGATGTCAGGGTGATATTGAGCAACAGGATATCATGCTGGATGATGATGATGATGAAGGTCTTATACTAGGTGCCGTCAGGAGCAAAATCACCGACATCATATATGCTCACGACCTAGTATATAAGGTGATGAGGAGGTTGCTGCAGGGTGCATGTGGGATAATTAGATCCTGCATGATTTGAAATATTGGGATGATACATTTTGGCGGGAAAGGTTTGCGTTGCACAGTATGATGTTTTCCCAAGGCCGCGGGTTGGTATGCCATTAATGGCAGATGTTACAGGGTATGGGCGAAGATGTGGACGGATCTAGTACCTGATTGATGATGTGTTTCCCTAGGTGGTGGCGCAGGGCTCGAGATCTCTTTTTGTCCCCTCCTCCACCTGTTGCATTAAATGTTTGAGTGCCAATTTCTCATGAGGCGCTGCATCTGGCAACTTTTGATGTGTCATTGTACTGAATGATGGGTACACCTTCCTGCTATATAATGCAGACTGTGTTATTCATTCAAGGTTGTTGAAGACCTGGGCATTTTTTTGTGTGTAAATAATGAAGAACAGGGCATGATCTTGGTTGTTTTATCCCATTTTGGAGTTTATGTATTGCAGCATGAGTGTATTTTGCACATATGTTCAGTTTCAGTGTTAATTTATATGAGAAATGCTTCATTGCATGTGTTTATGTGTTTGTCTCCTTTGCTGCATGTCACTCTCCTTCTTTTGAATCTGGTTGCTAAGGGTTTCATAGATTCTAGGGTGTAGATTTCTATACTGCATGCCTGATCTCTAACTTCCATTCAAGGAGTGGATTAAACTGGTTTAGGTCAAGTATGGAGAAGGTTGCATGTCAACAGGGATATCTGTAAGTAGAGGCAGTTAGATACCCACTCTTGGGTGATGCTTGTAAGGAAAGCATCAAGTCCAACCCCCTGAAACTTGAGTGAAATTTGCAAACCATTTGTTGTATACGTCTAGTTGACTCCTTGCCCAATGGATAGGCACCAGTCTGCTCTTGGGTCAATAGTTATGAGCCAAAATCCCTTGTCTTGCATCCAGGACATTATGTCCACCCATTTCATCACTTCAACCTGTTAGTTGTAGGAGTCAGATTAGGAACCCCCTGCATACTCTCATACCCACCAGACAAATATGTCCAAGAATATTGCCAACCTTGTGATCTATCATGCAGATCTTGGTCCACACATGAGAGTATTCTGCCTGTTGCTGTCAAGCTAAATCTTTCTATCATTGAGCTAGTCAAGGTCACATCTTTAGCTATAGGGATACCCCCCTTGGTGCGGCAGAACCAGAAGTGAAGGGGAGGAGCTCACGCAACCTCCTGTATTAGTTGGCTGAATCTGCCTGTGCATTAGAACTGGCAAACCCTAATGCTGATTCAGAAGAAAAACAACCAAGAGTGAAAGGAGCATTAAACAAACATCAAATGTAGTAAAAAATTAGTCCAACAAGGTCACCTCCGGGTGACCCAGGTGTTTTTTAGGATCTCCCTCGGGCAATCCTGCTACTTTTTAGGATCTTCCCTAGGTGACCGTGCTACTTTTCAGGATCTCCCCTGGGTGACCCTGCCTGACAAAAGGAGTGACCCTAGGAGTGACTCCCTCAACCAAAAATCACTCTAAAAACCTCAATTTTTGACTGATTTTGGAAAATGAAAGACCAATCTTGCTCTAAACGATGAGACAAATGCAATGCAACAGAAAAAATCATCAAAAACAAATAATTTAAAGAGATTTTTCACAAAATTCAAGCTAGGGTTTATAGAAGAGTTTTTCACTAGTTGCATACCCAATTCTCCGCAGCTGAAGAAGAGGTGGCCATCTCTGCAATCTCCTCAACGATACCTTTCTAACGACTGCTCACATGAACAATTCCATCGCCGTTTTGCTCTAATCTCACAATTTGGCTTGCTTGATTTACCCTTAGCTTAGTTTCATTTATGCATTTTAGATTAGTTCTTTGTTTTTATGCATCTGCTTCATGCATTGTTTTGCATGCTCTCATCCCTACAGGTCCAAACTGACAAAGGCAAACAACTAGCCGAGCTTGAACAATCCATGGTAAGTTTGTCATTTCATTTTTTATTATTTATTTTGATATATTTAAATGCCAGACTAATACTAGTTATTGCAGGAAAATTGACAATAGGTAAGGCCTAGTTCGGGAATGGTATCTACCTTTCATGAAGACTACTGTCCCCGAGGGGGCAAATATGTAAGCACAAAAATCACGCACAACCTCCATGAGGACCCCTATGATGGTTCAAAATCCTTGTCACATACATGTAAGCATGAAATAATGTCCTTTAAGCAGCGAGCCTCTTGATGACGTGTCCTCTTTTCTTGTCTTGTGTTGTTTCTTTTTTGTCAATTTCTCTCTCTCCTCGTTTGTGACACTTGTTGACTTGCATTTTCTGAGCTTTTGACCTTGCTCCTAAGCTTTGTGAATGTCTTGTAGGTTAGTTTTCACCTTTCCCCTTTGTTTTTTCGTCTAGTGCACCTCCTAGAAGCCTTCTAGAGGTCTCCCGATCCATCTGCCACTTTTAATTTTTAGTTCCACCCAACCAATCCAAATGTCCCCCTATTATTTCTAGATCTCCCTTGGGAGTTCCTGCAGATGCAAGTGGAGATTTGGATTCTTCCACATAACTGACCTGTTTCTTGATGCAGAACCCTTCTTTTTCTTCTCTTCTTGCATCTCCTAGCCTATTTTTCTACATCTGACCTTGTCCAACCCTGATCTCCCCCTCACCCAGGGGTGACGCTACTGGCAAAAGGGGTGATCCTACCATTTTTGTAGCTGTGGAAAAACTCGAGTTTGTCACTCATTTTTGCTTTGTTTTCACCCATTTTTCTTTTTGTTTGCATGATTTTTTATGCTTGATATAGAGTTAACTACTTCATGCACCCACACATGCATAATTAGCTATAGTTTGATACAGAGCCACACATCAAAAGCTTACAAATAGGGTGAAAAACCCATTAAACCCACCAAACAGCTAATACTATTTCCTATCAGCAAGATATCTCTTTTTCACCTACCGACATCATCATCATATTCGGTGAACACAATTATCCTCCTGATGATCACTATTCACCTTACCGCCAAACTCTATCTGCAGCATCATAACATTTGGCATCATCTGCACCTTTTATCAACAGGATATAAAATATCAGGTTCCTACCAAATATCCTGATGACGACAACCTCATGCACCTCTCTTCGGATGCTTACGTCACCCCGATATTCAACCCACTTACACAACCAGCATCAGGATATAACTTATTGGGTCATATTGACACATCCTGATGACGATACCCAACTTTATGCACATGACGAATATTCCACCGAATATTCCTTCCACGATCCACTTAGTGTTAATCTCCTATCGCCAAGACATGAACTGTCGGTGAACACTTCACACTGATCACCCCGATATCCTACGCTTATGTCAAAACACTTATCGGCAGGATAAACCTTTATCAGGTGATATTTGAAATGTCCTGATGACGATGACGTCACATGCACTGTTACTTCCTCTGGTGTCTACGTCACCCAGACATAAGACTCATTTACATACTCCGCAGCATGATATGAATTATCAAGTTATACAATAATATCCTAATGATGATCCTAAGGTCTATGTGATCCTCGGCTACCTGATGTTCAAACAAAAGATGCTCCTCCTCCTTTCTTTGGCAAATGTGACTTTGACTCACCGTTGACCCATTTGATTGTACCTTCGCTTGCGTGTATGCTCCAGCATACAACAACGATATGCAGAAGATGGATACACATGGAATGATGATCCTGATGATGATATATACAGGAAATATATATCCAACTATTTTATCCTGATGCCTCCAAAACATGCATTTTCCCTAAGTTTCAAGACCTGATCTGGATAGCGATATGCGCATAGATGCAAATGCGATATACATAGTCTGTAATGTTGCATGCAAATGCTGTATATCCGTCAAATGTATATTTTTTGACAAAACTCTCAGAACTTCACAATTTCACATAGAAAGCATGACGATTAGGCCGGATCATCACCTGAGCAATTCAAACTTAGAATTTATCCTCCTAAACCCTAGCACATGAAGATGCTAGGATCATTCACAGCATGCTAACAATCGATCCCACGAACATGAAATGCATAAACAGAAAAATAAAGATGCAAACTAAACTACTGTACATGTCCATTTCACCGATTCAGAGAATCAACCGGTGGAATGGTTGGGTGAATCCATTTGCCTATAACAAAAAAGAATCAATACACAGATAGCTTGTAAACCAGACAAATGAAACCAATGGGATTTCTTACTTTCAATAATAGAGATGCCTACAAGATTCACAGTCTCACTGTATCACAAATGTCTCTTCTTCTGCTATGCAAAAAAACTCACTAAAACTATCAATTCTCCACTGTTTAGTCTACTACCTAAAACAAACTGATCTAGGGCATAAATAGCAATTCTTCGAGAGTACTACCAACTCGATTCCCAGCGGTTGGGAGCTTCCAAGCGGCTAGGAGGAGACAGCTAAGATAGTTGTCATAACAAACTTCTAACTAACCTACACATCCTCCTAGATCTATCTAAAACATACGCATTGGTCCAATGGACCTTATTACATCATGAAGTCAAACATACTATAAATAGACTTATGTTCTATTTTGTAGGGGTGCTCCTACACCATACTCCCCAGAAGAAGAAATCTCAAGTCCACTTGAGATGAGAGTATGTAGATCTACACCATGTTTCTGGATCTGCTCTTCAGTCATCAGACTGCTTTTGAATCAAGTTTTCCCTGCCAAGACACTAAATACTCCAAATAGTTTTTGTTCCGTGTCTTCTTGATCACTCTTGTGTCCAAAACCTTCTGCAACTGTGGTGAATCATGCTTTGGAATGTCATTAGCTACAGTATCCTGTAGGAGTTCCTGTTCTTCATCTGGATTATGCTTGTATGGAGTTAAATCACATACATTGAATATAGGTGATAAACCAAGATCTGAAGGGAGTTGTATCTCATAAGCATTCTGTCCATGCTTTCTCAAAATCTGACATGGTCCAATCTTCCTCTGCATGAGTTTAGTAATTTTCCCTTAGGAAGTCTTTCTGTCTTCAAATGAACCCATACCAAATCTCCAACATCAAACTGTACATCCTTCTTTTATCAGCATATTCTTTATACTTCAAGGTAGTTTGCTGTAGTTGGGTCTTTACTTGATCATGAACCTCTTTTATGGCTTCTACAAAAGCTTCTCCCTCTGTACTAACATGGTCTGCTATAGGTAGATCTCTCAATTCCAAAATTCCTCTTGGATGCATACCAAACACTATTTAAAAAGGTGATTTCCCTATACTCCTATTGATAGTATCATTATAGGAAAATTCGGCCTGAGATAGGATATTATCCCACTTTTCTCCATGCTATTTTGTCACACATCTGAGCAAATTCCCTAAGGAACGATTTACCACTTCAGTCTATCCATCTGTTTGAGGATGATATGCGGAGGAAAAAGACAAATTTGTTCCAAGTTTCTTCCAAAGAGTTCTCCAGAAGTGACCAATAAACTTCACATCCCTATCTGACACTATGCTCAATGGCAATCCATGTATTCTGACAATTTCCTTGGAAAACAAATCTGCAATGTATGAAGCATCAGCAGTGGTTTTGCATGGCAAGAAATGTGCCATTTTGTTGAATCTGTCCACTACAACAAAAAACACTGTCAAATCCTTTCCTTGTCCTTGATAAACCCAAGACAAAATCCATACTTATGCTTTCCCATGGTTTGGAAGGAATGGGTAAAGGCTGATATAAACTTGCATTAGTTGATCTCCCTTTTGCTTTCTGACATATCACACATGTCTCTACAAACTTTTTGACATCTGATTGTAACTTAAGCCAAAAATAATGTCTTCTAACAAGATCAAGAGTCTTATCTAAACCAAAATGACCTGCCATAGCTCCACAATGTTTATCTTTGATGATGTTCAACCTCATAGAACACCTTGGAATACACAACTGTCCACCTTTGAACAACAATCCATCCTGGATCAGAAATTCAGAAAACTCAGCATGATATTTATCTCCAAAAGAAGTACATACCTGATATATCTCTCCAAAGTCTTCATCAACATCATACATGGTCTTCAATGAATCAATTCCAACACTTTCCAACTGAATCTGGTTGACTGTTAGAGCTCTCCTACTCAAGGCATCTACTACCTTATTCTTGATTCCTTTCTTATGCTTCAGTGTGAAAGTAAAAGTTTGCAAAGTTTCCACCCATTTCATGTGTCTGTGGTTTAGCTTTTCTTGGTTGTTTATGAAACTCAGAGCCTGATTATCTGTGAATACTATGAATTCCTTTGGCATCAAGTAATGCCTCCATTTCTTGAGTGACTGGACTAAAGCATACATTTCCAAATCATATGATGAATACCTCTTTTTAGCATCGTTGAGCTTCTCACTAAAAAATGCAATTGGCCTACCTTCTTGGCTGAGTACTGCTCCAATGGTCATGTGACTGGCATCACATTCTACTTGAAAGATCTTGTTAAAGTCTGGAAGTGCAAGGACTGGCTACTGTGCCACTTTCTTCTTCAATGTTTCAAAAGAATCATCTACTTCCTTAGTCCAAGCAAATCTGCACTTCTGTCCTCCTTTTATAGTATCAAGCATGGGTGCACAAATATGACTAAACCCTCTTATAAACTTTCTGTAGAAGGTAGCTAACCCATGGAAACTTATGACATCATTCATAGTCCTTGGAGTTGGCCAAGACAATATGGCACTTACTTTCTCCTTATCCATTTGTAGCTTTCCTTGGGAAAGGACAAAACCCAAATATGTGATCTCCTCCTGTATGAACAAACACTTGTCCAAATTTATCATCAGCTGCTCTTCATGTAACCTCTTGAGAACCAAATCTATATGTCTGAGATGTTCTTCCTTTGTGTTGCTGAAAATCAGAATGTCATCTAGATATACTATGACAAACTTTCCCATGAATTCTCTCAAAACCTCATTCATCAATCTCATAAAAGTACTAGATGCATTAGACAACCCAAAAGGCATAACTTTCCACTCATAGAACCCTTCATTGGTTTTGAATGCTGTTTTCCATTCGTCTCCTGGCCTAATCCTGATCTGATGATAACCACTCTTCAAATCTATTTTTGTAAAATACTTAGCACCTCCCAAACAGTCAAGTAAATCCTCTATCCTAGGTATTGGAAACATATACCTGATTGTGATCTTATTAATAGCTCTGGAATCTATGCAAAGCCTTCAAGTGCCTTCTTTCTTGGGTGCTAGTACAACTGGTACTACACATGGACTTAAATTTTTACCAATCAGACCTGTGTCTAACAATTCCTCAATTTGTCTTGCTACTTCTGCATTCTGCTCTGGAGTTAGCTTATATGCTGCTTTGTTTGGAAGTGTAGATCTTGGGATTAGATCTATGCAATGGCTGATATCCCTTATAGGTGGTAGGGATCTTGGCATTCCATCAGAAATGATACCTTTATACTTATCCAATAGCTCTTGGACAGCTGGGTCTATGAACCTCTGCCTCTTCTCTTTCTTGACTTCTTGCTGCTATTCTTTATTCACTACCAGACATGGAATTAGGGCATATGCAACTGCACCTTCTGCTGCTACTTCTTTCATGAACTGTTTTCCTTCCATCAGCATTACCTTCACCTCTTTTCCTTTTGATTTCTCCTCCTTCTCTATTAATGGTAGTAACTCAGTCACTGTACCATTCTTAGTGATTGTATAGGTGTTTCTAACACCATCATGGCATGCCTTCAAGTCATACTGCCATGGTCTACCAAATAAAAGATTGCAAGCATCCATCTTGGTAATGTTAAACAACAACTTGTCTTTATATGCTCCAATATGAAATTCTACCCAAGCCTGTTCTTCTACAACCGTCTGCTGAAGCCATGAGACCTTATATGGGGATGGGTGAGGCAATCTTCTAAGCTTAAGCTTTGTTACCATTTCATCAGATACAAAATTTTCAGTAGAACCAGAATCAATTAAAACTTTACATGCCTTACCTCCTGCTTTGCAAATGGTTCTGAAAAGTGACTTTCTTTGTGGGGGTTCTTTGTCAGGTACCTTCATGGTAGTCATTGTTCTCCTCATCATCAGAGATCCTCCACTCTCTGGATATCCATAATTGTCAGGAGCATTCACACTCTGGAAAGTGTGTGAGCTTGTTGCACTTTGACTATCAGGTTCTTGGATCAGATTTGTTCTCCTTTCTCCTGTTGAGCTTGTTGCCTTTCCTAGACATCTGCTGGCTATATGGCCTTCTCTGTTACAATTATAACATCTGATAGATCCTCTGCCCTAGGATCTTCCTCTGAAAGGTCTTCTGCCTTTGAAGTTTCCTTGCTGGTTGTAATTTTCTCTCTAGTTTTGACTATTATTTCCCTTGCTATTGTCATGACTGGATTCTCCCTGATATCCATGTCCATGTCCTCTGCCTCTGAAAGGACTTCTTCCACCTCTTTGCTGTTTACCTCTTCCTCTATTGTTCTGCTCTTGTCTTCTCTTTAACTTCTCTTCCACTTTCAATGCCAACTGAAAACATTTCTGAACTGTATCTAGATTATGCAGATTCAAATCTTCCTGAATGTTGAACCTCAATCCATTAAGGTATTTGGCTACCTTTTCTTCCTCACTCTCTTTGACCTTTGTCTTCACACAAAGTTTCATGAATTCCTCTGTATATGAGTTGACATCTAGCTCCTTCTGCTTCAGGTTTTGCTTCCTCTTGTGCAATTGGATACTATAATCCAATGGAAAATAGGCTTCCTTCACTAAAGCCATCATCTTCTTCCATGTAGCAACTCTACACTTTCCTTCTTGTACTTTGTCATCTTGAACAAAATTCCACCATGTCAATGCAGCTTCTTTCATTTTTGACTGGGCTATCTTCACTCTCTGTTGTTCTGGTATCTCCTCTGTCTCAAAGAAATTGGTTAGGGAGTCTATCCACTCCATCACTGAATCAGGTTCCATCTTTCCTGTAAACACTGGTAAATCTAGTTTCACATCCATGGTTCTCCTCTCCATGGCTTTGAGGGTGTTCAACAGTGACCTCTGGTCTGCAGGAATAACCTCCTCGTTCCACCTAGGTATCTCTTCTTCTTCCCTATCTTCTTCTCTACCAGAACCTACTCTATCCCTCAACTTCTCCAACTCATCCTTCAATTCCTAATTCTGAGCCTTCACAGCCTTGCTCTCGGCAATCTGCTTCTTTACGAGAACTGCCAACTCAGCGTTGGTCATTTTTGTCAGGAACTCTGATGTTCCTTCTTCATTTGACATCTTACTGTCTTAAATCTTCCCCAAAGATTCAACCTATGCTCTGATACCACTATGATGCAGAGCCACACAACAAAAGCTTACAAACAGGGTAAAAAACCCATTAAACCCAACAAACAACTAATACTATTTCCTATCGGCAAGATATCTCTTTTTCACCTACCAGCATCATCATCATATTTGGTGAACATAATTATCCTCCTGATGATCACTATTCACCTTACTGCCAAACTCCATCTGCAGTATTATGATGTTCGGCATCATCTGCACCTTTTATCAGCAGGATATAAAATATCAGGTTCCTACCAAATATCCGGATGACGACAACCTCATGCACCTCTCTTCGGATGCTTACGTCACCTCGATATTCGACCCACTTACACAACCAGCATTAGGATATAACTTATTAGGTCATATTGACACATCCTGATGACGATACCCAACTTTATGCACACGACGAATATTCCACCGAATATTCCTTCCGCGATCCACTTAGTGTTAATCTTTTATCGCCAAGACATGAACTGTTGGGGAACACTTCACACTGATCACCCCGATATCCTACGCTTATGTCAAAACACTTGTCATCAGTAGGATAAACCTTTATCGGGTGATATTTGAAATGTCCTAATGATGATGACGTCACATGCACTGTTACTTCCTCCGGTGTCTACGTCATCCATATATAAGACTCATTTACATACTCCATAGCATGATATGAATTGTCAGGTTATATGATAATATCCTGATGATGATTCTGAGGTCTATGTGATCCTCGGCTACCTGATGTTCAAACAAAAGATGATCCTCCTCCTTTCTTTGGCAAATGTGACTTTGACTCGCCGTTGACCCGTTTGATTGTACCTTCACCTGCATGTATGCTCCAGCATACAACAACGATATGTGGAAGATGGATACACATGAAATGATGATCCTGACGATGATATATATAGGAAATATATATCCAACTATGTTATCCTGATGCCTCCAAAACATGCATTTTCCCTAAGTTTCAAGACCCGATCTGGATAGCGATATGCGCATAGATGCAAATGCGATATACATAGTCTATAATGTCGCATGCAAATGCTGTATATCTGTCAAATGTATATTTTTTGACAAAACTCTCAGAAATTCACAATTTCACATAGAAAGCATGACAATCGGGCGGATCATCACCTGAGCAATTCAAGCTTAGAATTTATCCTCCTAAATCCTAGCACATGAAGATGCTAGGATCATTCACAGCATGCTAACAATCGATCTCACGAACATGAAATGCATAAATAGAAAAACAAAGATGCAAACTAAACTACTGTACATGTCCATTCCACCGATTCAGAGAATCAACCGGTGGAATGGTTGGGTGAATCCATTTGCCTGTAAAAAAAGAATCAATACACAGATAGCTTGTAAACCAGACAAATGAAACCAATGGGATTTCTTACTTTCAATAACAGAGTTGCATACAAGATTCATAGTCTCACTGTATCACAAATGTCTCTGCTTCTGCTATGCAAAAAAACTCACTAAAACTATCAATTCTCCACTGTTTAGTCTACTACCTAAAACAAACTGATCTAGAGCATAAATAGCAACTCTTCGTGAGTACTACCAACTTGATTCCCAGCGGCTGGGAGCTTCCAAGCGGCTGGGAGGAGATAGCTAAGACAGTTGTCATAACAAACTTCTAACTAACCTGCACATCCTTCTAGATTGATCTAAAGCATACGCATTGGTCCAATGGACCTTATTACATCATGAAGTCAAACATACTATAAATAGACTTATGTTCTATTTTGCAGGGGTGCTCCTGCACCATAGTTGATCTCAAATTAACTCTCCAATCAATCTCATGCATTCCCTCACCTCCATTTCCTCTCCAGTGATAAGCTATAATTGAATTATCACTCTCTAATCAGCTAAGTTCACTGGGTAATCAACCTTGTTAACTCCCCAATCATCCTTGTTAACTCATCAATCAATTCCTTCTTTTGAACCTGTTTAGGGGAAAATTATATTTTGTTAATTCTCTAGATTTTAGATATTTAAATCCTCCTTTCCACCTTACATTCAAGGATCTAGGGTCGAGTGGTGAGCACTATCATACCCTAGGTCACTTGCAGATGTAGGGGAACTTCGATTAGGGAATTTAATTATTAATTTTCCTTCTCTTATGCCCAATTAACCATTAAAACCCTAATTATGCAAATACGTCAACAAACTGACGAATGACAGAAAAAGCTCTTATAGACAGGAGTAAAATACCAAATTATAGAATACCTATTTTCAGGGTTCCAAAGCGGAACAATCAGGGACACTGGAGCGAGCGCCCAAGTCCAAGGTGCTAGTTTCTTTGTGGGATCCAGACATCCTTTTGACACTATCAGCCTTATAACTTTTGTTTCCCTAAAATCAGATGCGGAGGACACTAGAGTGAGCACCAAAGTCCTAGATGTGCTCTCGTGTCCTTTTCTTCGGATCCTGGATCCTTGATGCCTGCTAATCCTTCTTGTAACTCCACTTTTCTCAAATACAACACCTGTAACCTGCAACCACAAGATTTGGTTTGGGGGTTGTGGTGTTTAGAGGCTTGCCTTAGTCTAGCCCCAGAGAACACTTAAGTCTCTGAACACCATTGTCAGATAAAGAGTGCATGCCCTTGTGAGGCAGAGGTAAAAACAAAAGGAATCAATGATGAAATCACAATATAATGTCACCTTTGTAGTGATGATATCATGGGAGGAAAATGCCCTTCATTCCATGATGAAATGGATGCTCAAATCTACAAATATCAATACACAAAACACACAAGACTACTCTTTCAACACAATGAAAGCCTTGAATCACCTTGAGAACACTTGAATATCACAATTGCCATCTAGTTTGCAAATGAATGCCTAAACATGCTTATATATGCAACTACAAGCACTCCTGCCAAGATTTTAAAAATAAAAACTTTCCGTGTTAGCAAAAGGACCAAATAACGGTCATAAATTGTCACCCAGAAACTAGGGCTGCCCCAAAATAGGGTAGGACTAGGGCGCGAGCACCCAAGTCCTCCCCCCTATTTTGGGCAGGGTATAGCTCAAGGGGTCCACCTAGGTCCAATTTGCCATGGAACCTAGGTCTCATTCCATCGGGATGCCAAAATATGAACTAAGATGTCCTAAATGCATACTAAAGACTCGGGAGCTAAACCTTATGAGGGAAAAGCCCCCAAGGGGACATTTTCTAATGTTACATTTAGCCCCCACTTTAATGTATGTATAAACATCAGGCCAATACATGCATTAAAGTAAGGTCACAAACACAACAAACACATCAAGCAGGAGAAGACACGCTAATCACATAGAAGACAGTAACAGGCATGCAAAACATGGAGAAGACAGTTACAGTCACATAGAACATGGAGAAGATAGTCAAGGCATAGGAGACACATTAATGCATGAAGATAGAAATGATATCTTTTCTTTTCTTTTTCTCATATATGAAATGCAAATGCAAGTACCAGAAAGTAAACAAACCTCCAAGTCTTTAGAATGTATATGGGGCAACACACATGCAAGACACACAAAACCTCCCAAAATGCAGGATGCACTCATCGAGCACGTCTTTAGACTGCATATGGGGCAACAAAGATGCCACACAAAACAAGCACGTGAAAACACACACACTTGAAGACACGTAGAAAACACGATAGACAAGCGATGGAGTGTACCTATTTCTAGGTCCAACACCATCTTAGGCACATTACAAGCACACACCAATGATTGGGATTCACCACAACAATCACCAAAAACATGCTTAAGGGTTGAGTTAGTCACATAACTGCTCCCCGCCTCCGTAGCGGACTTTTGAAAATGACAGGATGATGTAATCTTCTCTGAGAAATACACCATCCCCGCCTCTGTAGAGGGATTAAGAAAAAGGATATGCTCGATATCCCACCTCTATAGAAGGCTTACATGATTGATTGATTTATTGCAAACAAAACTTAGGATGCACGATGCACTACTCTGGGGTGGAAGTCTTTGCATCTGAGGTCAAACACATTGCTAACATCTATAACAAATAGCTTACCTTATATATGCCCTCACCTTAAGGTGGTTGATATCAGGCAATGATATCAAGCGCATTAAGCTAGGAAGAAAACACACAAGGGAACACTGACTTTCGCAAAGCCCATGCCCCCCAGAGGTGACCTGTACTTTACGATCGTGAAATGTGCCCACAAACACATCCTTGCAAGAAACATGTTAGTGTCTACGAAATCATGATAAACAACAACATCAATGCATTTGATTATCCACACAAAGAGCCAAGGTTATACAATGAATTCAAAGTTCAAGGATAACCGTATGGCTATATCATGAAGCTCTCCGAATCAAGTATCGCCAAGGCTAGATTCAAAGACAAATAAAGGTGCATAGAGCAGCAGTATTGTTAAGGTTTGTAAATGTGACAGAAACATCATCAAATTCACTACATGGAAAGCATGAGTGCTTCCACTAGCCAAGAGTTGGATAAGATATACAACCGCATCGTCATATTAGGAACTAAGTCCATTTGTTAATTGCTCTCGAAAGGGACACTAGGTCCATATCAGTATAAATATTTTTTCGTCATCTGCCCGCTAGGTGGAAACACTAGAGGAAGGGAAACAATAAATAAGAGAGGAGAAACAAGTGTCTTAGGGACAGTCATGTAGGAGGGTGCCCCTAGGTCACCAACCATGACGCTATGTCCGTAAGACACAACACACAACAATGAAATCAGAGAGAGGCAATTTTAGAAGAATTATGATACAAATAGAAGGTCACAACAGAGGCGGTCTCCTGGTATATCGAACCTTATGGGAGGATCTGAGTTCATTCTAAGAGGCCTAAACAACACCTAACACATCATGGGGGAAGCACATCACGAGAGAAATAAAGGATTAGAGATACCTACCCGTAGGGCCCCTTCCGAGCTAGAAGTTGTCTATAACCAAATCATCATCGTCATCTTCCCACTCCCTAATGTTGGAGGACAATGGGACATATGGTACCATAGCCAAATTCATATCTTTTTCATCATTATTGTTTGGTTGAATGTTGGGATCGATGTTTTCTTGTTGAGAGGTAAGGTTTATAGCATATTCTTGTCTTCTTTTTCTTCTTTCTCTTGCTTTTCTATTTCGTCTTCTTTTACCACTTATCTCTTGTAAGATAGGGCTATCCTCTTTCATAGGATTGTGCAAATTAGAAGATGAAGTGCTGGGATCAAACCTCATTTGTCACGGTGGAACACTTTTTTGTTGACAATGACCTCCTGATCCCTGTAAGGATTTCAGGGGAGGAACCTCAGGATAGGGACCTTGTCCTTTCGGTCTAAAGTTCTCTTCACATGCGGGTTGTTTATCTTTTGTCATTTCTTGTGTAGGAGGACTAGGTACTTCCATTTATCCCAAAATTATTTCAACTTGTAATGTGTTTGCTGAACCAAAGGTTTATACTTGTTGCGAGGGACGGTGATTATACGGCCGTCCAGAGGGAATTTCAGAGAATGGTGTATTGTTGAAGGGATAGCCTTCATTTATTTTATCCAAGGATGTCCCAATTTAATGTGAAAGAGGTTAGAAATAGGGACAACCTCAAACAATTGTTCGACATGTTTTCCGGATAATGTTACTAACAATGATATCTTACCCAAAGGCTTGATAAAGGTTCCCTTATGTGTCTTAATCATCATGCTCGAGAGGTCATAAGAACCTTGCATTAGTTGATGTGAAAAGAGGAATTCTTTGGTGGAAACATTAGTCATGAAATTAAGGTCAATAAGAGTTCCATCCATGTTGTTTCCCATTATTTTCATGGTGATGTAAAGAGGTCCTTCAAAATCACCGATTGTTCTATCATGAGGCGTGAAAACAATTTCAGGTTCAGGAGCCTTTGTTTTCATGTAAGGTCTAGGAGGGAACCTATTGTTTATGTTATGATTAGAGGCCATGTGTTTATGCTCAAACCAATGCCAAATCATATTTTGAAAGATTTTCAAAATTGGTGCAAGACAAGAGCAAAAAATAGCCTAAAATGCTTGATTTTTCGATATGTTTTCAATGCAAATAAATGAAACAAAGAATGTTGTAAGGATTTTAATTGAGGGAAGAAAGTTATATGTCTGATATCAGTCCAAAACAGAAAAAGTATTCTTCTCAACACACTCTTGATGTGATTTTAAGATAATGCCAAGTCAAATTATAGTGAAAATATGTCAAAATAGGCACTTTTTCACCAAATTTCAATGCAAGAGAGAATAACAAAGGGTGTTGTGTGAAAAATGATGATGGAAAACAAATAATATCAGTAATAAAAGCCACTTTATGCAAAAATACATAACACAACATGCTTTTAGTGCAACTTAAGGTCAAACGCTAGTGAAAATATAGCAAAAATAGGCTATTTTTCACAGTTTTTCAATTCCAAGACCTAGAAAAGGAGGTGTTGTAATGAATCTCAGGAGGTAAAAAAATAATATCAATTATATCAGTCTCCTAAATCCATAAAATTGATCACAACATGCTTGGAGTGCAAACTAGGTCAAACCCTAGGGCAAAAATAGTCAAAATGTGTAGTTTTTCACCTAATTTTCATTACAAGAGCCCGTTAAAAGGGTGTTGTGAAGATTTTTATGAGGGTTATAAAATTATTACCATGATAAAAGAAAAATAATACCAAAATAACTTTCACAACATGCCTATGGTGCAAGTTTATAAAGTCGATAAGGCCAAATTTAGTGAAAATCGTTGTTTTTGAAGCCCTAGGCTTAAGATCTTGGGACAAAATGCCATGCGAATGTTTTGAAGTCTGATTTATGATAAAAATGACTTAATCTCAAATCTGAAAATAATTTTCAAGCTTGAATATGCAAAATGCCCATGCAAATTTAATGAAAATGTATCAAAATTGCTAGTTTTGTTGAAATTTTCTATGCAAAATTGCAAATAATTTAAATCTAAATGCAAATTTACACTATAATGCAAGACTAAAGCCAAATGAAAATTTGAATGAGCCTCTAAAATCAGTAGAAAAATTTGAGAAATAGATTTTGCCTACTAACCCTAGATTTTGGAATTACTAGGTTATATCAAAATTTCTACAAAACCCTAGCAATTAAATGATAAAAATACAATGCAAATTTCTGAACTTTTTAGATTTTTCTGTATTTTATATCAGATCTAATGCAAAAATCATGAATTAGGAAAATTTAGAAATAATTGATTCAATTTAGTAAGCCAAACAATGCAATTTTTTTGTATTTTCCAAATTTTTGAATTTTTCTCAATGCAATAAAATGAATGACTATATGAATGAATGAAATCAATCCAAATATGAAGACAAACACTTAGAAAGTTGCAATTTAAGTCCAAAACATGGGTTCACCAAAATGTTTAGGGGAAAATTGGATTTGTTATTGCTCTAAATTTTAGATGTTTAAATCCTCCTTTCCACCTTACATTCAAGGATCTAGGGTCAAGTGGCGAGAACTATCATACCCTAGGTCACTTACAGATATAGGGAAATTTGGATTAGGGAATTTAATTATTAATTTTCCTTCTCTTATGCCCAATTAACCATTAAAACCCTAATTATGCAAATACGACAACAAACTGACGAATGACAGAAAAAGCTCTTACAGACAGGAGTAAAATACCAAATTACATAATACCTATTTTTGGAGTTCTGAAGTGGAATAGTCGGGGACAGTGGAGCAAGTGTCCAAGTCTAAGGTGCCAATTTCATTGTGGGATTTGGACCTCCTTCTGACATTGATCAGCCCTGTAACTTTTGTTTCCTGAAACTCAGATGCAGAGGACACTAGAGCGAGTGCCCAAGTCCTAGAAGTGCTCCCATGTCCTTTTCTTCAGATCTTGAATCCTTGATGCCTACCAATCCTTCCTACAACTCCACTTTTCCCAAATGCAACACCTATAACTTGCAATCACAAGACTTGGTTTAGGGGTTGTGGAGTTTAGAGGCTTGCCTCAATCAAGCCCCAGAGGACACTTAAGTCTCCAAACAATGTTGTCAGATAAAGAGTGCATGCCCTTGTGAGGTAGAGGCAAAAACCAAAGGAATCAATGATGAAATCACAATATAATGTCACCTTTGTAGTGATGATATCATGGGAGGAAGATGTCCTTCATTCCAAGATGAAATGGATGAGCAAATCTACAAATATCAACACACAAAACACACAAGTCTGCTCTTACAACACAATGAAAGCCTTGAATCACCTTGAGAACACTTGAACATCACAATTTCCATCTAGTTTACAAATGGATGACTAAACATCCTTATATATGCAACTACAAGCACTCCTGCCAAGATTTTAAAAATCAAAACTTACCGTGTCAGGAAAAGGACCAAATAACGGTCATAAACTGTCACCCAAAAATTAGGGCTACCCCAAAATAGGGCAGGACTAGGGTGTGGGTGCCCAAGTCCTCTCCCCCTATTTTGGGCAGGGTACAACTCAATGGGTCCGCCTAGGTCCAATTTTCCATGGAACCTAGGTCTCATTCCATTGGGATGCCAAAATATGAACTAAGATGTCCTAAATGCATACTAAAGACTCGGGAGCTAAACCTTATGAAGGAAAAGCCCCCAAGGGGACATTTTTTGATGTTACAAAACCTATAAATACTCCCCTCTGTCAAGCACAAAGGGAGGCAAATTCATTGTGCGCATAGCTCTTGCCAGTTTTTACTCTCCAACTTAGAATTCAAATGCTCTCATTTGACGAAGGTGCCTTTTTCTTTATTTGTTCAACCAAGCAACACTATGCTACTTCATTCTATTGCATTATGCTCAATCTAAGCTCTCATTGAGCTCATACAAGCTTCATCAAACCTTCTTTATGCTTCTTTGTGTGATTTTGTTGTCAAGAGGATCACCCGCCACCACAAAAGGATTCAAGGTTGCCAAATTACAATGATTACTGAGGGTAGTGGAGTCAACAAATCTTCATTTCTTCTAGGTTCCTTCAATGTTATTATTCAATTCATAGTAATTAGAGAATCAAATTTTCTCTTGGGAATAGTAAAACATTTCTTTTTCCTTGATAATTAGATCTTGCATGTTAGATTAATCACTTTTACATTTATAGATCTAGATTGTTAGAAGAAGCATTTTCACTTTTCTTTAGATTAGATTACTTTAAAATCATCGAAAACCCCAAAAAACATAGGTTAACTTTGCATTGGAAATTCATATAGGATTGCATACATATTTCTATTTCATAGATTGGAAGTAATTTTATTTTCAAAATACTCTAAAAAATACCAAAAAAATGTTTTGCATATCATTTAGTTTTCATGCATATAGAAACTCTAGAATAGACAAAATTGCAAACCTTCGATTCCATCACGAGGTAACCACGGTCAAACATTTTAAATCAAACCCTCGATTCCATCACGAGGTAAACACAAAGTCAAAATGCATGTCAAACCCTAGGTCAACGAAACCCTAGGTCAAAAACCTAGATCTGGTTAAGGTTAGTAATCACACATCTGCTTCTATCCTGATTCACGAATGTGCTTAGGAGTGAGAGGAGAGTGGGTGGGGGCTATCCATGAGGAGATCGAGGAGCTACATCCATGACCACAACAACAAACATTTGTTCAACCACAAGGAGACCCATTAGTTCTCTTATTGTTAGAAGAGACTAAACAACACCAAATACAACAAGAATACATTCAACACATACAAAGACAAGAGAACATAAATGAACAGAATCGCCTACCCACACAGAGGTGGAATCAAATGAATCCAAACAGAAGAAGAGAAACCAGTGACCCTTTAGGTCATAGAGTTATCTCAACTACAACAACAATCGAATGAAACATACAACTAAACACACAATAACAAAGTCCACAGAACTTGCCGACCCTCTCCGCAAAGTCTAGCTCTCCAACAAGCTAGACCCCCGCCATGTCTTGCCTCCTCTCGATTGGATAATTCCACGTGAGTGAGAGTGACGTGGTGGATCACCCCGTGGTAAGGAGGGAAAGGGTCTGTGTGCATGTTGAAATCTGACATGACAGCTCTAGGCAACTGGAGTCACGATTTTGAGCATACAGTAACATAGTCACTTCAATATCAAAATGGCATTATTTCACCAAAATCTCTATTTGGAAAAAATAGTGATTATATGCTTCCTAAAGAAAGGATACATCTATGGACCTATCATAGTCTTCATCATAGCTTAATGGAACAATTTCTATTTTCCTAGTTTCCCACTACTTACTTAGAATCCAAGTCCAATAATATAATAATACCACATGAGTCTAGTACCCTGTAGTCTTCTCTAGACCACTTAGGCATTATAAGAATCCTTATTACTGATATAGAATATGAGTACACTATTAATAATATAAACCTACTTGACTAAGGTCATTCTAATAATCCAAATAGTTTTGAACCCAGTACACTACTTTCAATCTTATTGGTCTTCCCGAGTTCACTGTCTTTCATTATAGAATGGGTCATGTACTCATGCATGACAAGTATCATGAATATACAATATCATAGTTTGTTAAATACAAAAGTGATAACATATCACTGACCTTGGATAATACTAAAGATATCAATATCTTTCCTATTTTCTCTTGATAAGAGGTTATCTATCACAAAATCTTATGATCAAATTTAATAAAACTTGTATATAAACAACATTTGAGATATAACTATCTCTTTCTAGACTCACATGTCTTTGACTGCTAAGTCTAAATAGGGTTCTATGAAGACTACAAAAAGATTTAAATTTCCTTAGCATCTATACTAAAACTAAAATATTCTAAATTTAAATCTACCTAGCCTTTCAATCTGCCAAGGTTTACACAATAGTACATAGTAGCTATAATATGAAATTATAATTCTTCAGCCTACTTCCAAACAAGACCTATGGCTTGTATAGGTTAAACATTCTATTTACTATAGAATAAGCATTGAAGGAACTAGTCTTTACCAGAGAACACATATTGCAAAGGCCATTCAGCCTTAAATTACTCAAAAATATACAAATCTTATCAATCGAGCACTCTCTTAGTAGGTTATTTGCTTATTGGCCTTAAGCACATGGTTTTTACTAGGATTATCTGCCTTATAACCTAACAGAGATATACTCAGTTCACTGGCCATATACACATAGAGATAGTCTAAAACTATCAGCTAGAGTTATATAGATACTCTCTAAGTTATAACGACCATATAAACATATAGTGATAATCTATTTCTAACAGCCAAATAAACACTGAAATATATAACTTCTATCAGCCATAGAAACTTACAGAGATAATCAATTTATAACGGCTAAATAAACATGCAATGATAATCTAAGTTGTATAGTCTATCGACCTGTATAGGTTAATCTTCTATCAGTCTTCTAATACACCAAGGTTTCTTTATATTTCATCCTCATAAAACACATATTTTTATTTATATTTGTTGGCCTAGTTTTACACAGTGATACCTATCAACCTCTACTTAAACATAAAGGTAGCAAAGCCTCTCGGCCTTATCCATACATAGAGATAACAAATTTCTAATACAAAGATAATGAAACTTATACATAGTGATGTCGAAGCTTGTATAGGGATAACACAACTTATACAATGATAATATAGTGATATCAAAGCTTACATAGCGATAACAAGTCTTATACAGTGATATCAGAGTGATGTCAAAGCTTTTCAACCAAAGAACACAATACTTCTATCGACCATATAATAACAAATATACTTTACTTCTTGTGCCATATAAGTACTTAGAGACATTCTTTTACTATCATAAACTTTCAAGGAAAGAAGTAACTTGAAAAGTTCAAAGGAGTACATTATGATTCTTCTTCTTCCTCTCTATAGATTGACCAACCATTGTCGCAATATATGAAGCAACAACACCAAAATCTTCATCTAATATTGCGTCAATCTTTTACCAAGCATTCCATTTAGCTCTAGCAGCAATCTTAAGAGTTGAAGACTAAGGAACCATACACAACCCCTTCATAGCAAGCTTATAAATCTCATAAAATTGTCACCACCCATCATTCAAAATCCTCCCTGATAAGGTCAATTTCTCTCCCCTTCTGCCACTTAATTCCTGAATACCAGACTATAATAGCTCTTAATAGGTGGCAAGCAGAAAAAAAGGGTTAAGGGTCATTAAAGACCACTTGTAGTCAATTTAAATCACTTCTCCTTACTCCTGAGCTATCATGGAATAAAGGAGATTTAAGTGTTAAAAAAACCACGTGGTAGTTAGCATTTAATAGGCAACTAAACCACATTCCTCTATAACTCAACATCTATTTAGTATAAGTTATACTTATAGATCATGTTTAATATATACATATATATATCAACAAAATATTTCAAATACAACGTATACTAATGTCAGTTTTATCACTTGACAAGATGTGTGAACATGATCAAGGTATTCTCCCCCTTACAATCTTATGTAAACATCAAAACAAATAGATAGGTTACCATAATGGAATTTCAACCGCAAATTACCATTAAAAAATATTTTAACCACTAATAATATTTTCTCTTGAATATAACTATATTCATATCAATCAAGGACTAACAACTATCAACCATTTTTGTGTCAACGGTCAAACTTCCCAGCTTGGATTATGATAAAACATAAACTTATTGGATCTTTTTGACAAATCGATGACCATCAAGTTGAAACCAAATTTAGACTAGTTGGATTAAACACAACTTACCAAACTTGATGACGGTTCACTAAATTGTACAAGAACACGACTAAGATGGCATCAAACTATTCTTTTCCATATGTCTTTTCACTTCTCTCCGATGATGCTCTTCCTTTCTTTCTCAGAGGGTGGAAACCTATTTCCTTAATACAACTTGCAATCACCAAACTGGGATTAGTGTATCATTAGTTAATCCATAAATGTTATGAATAAATAATCATAACATCAAATAATCACATGTCAATTCTAATCATATAAACATAAACTCATGAAATCATTAATTTTTCCTGACATTTTCACTAAACATCAAATCATGGAAAATTATCTACTAATTATGTACAAGTAAAAAGTAAAACATAGTCAAAATTAGGGATGTGACATATCCCCCCATAAGATTCATTGTCCTCAATATTGATTCAATGTATCCAAAACAATAATAAGATAAAATTTTGTTTAACTTGCAAAAGCATAAATAAATAAGGAAATCTTTGATAAAAATCATGCTAATCTTCCCATGTGGTACTACCCTCTAAATACTGGTCCCACTGGACCTTGCACTAAGTAACCTCTTTGTTATGCAAGTGGAACTTGCAAACTTCAAGCATTTTAAGAGGCTTGAACCTAACCACTCTTGGGTCTTGTACCTGTAAAGAATTCCAATCAAGAATTTGATTATCATCAGTTATATACTTTTTCAAATATGAACTAGAAAAGCATTATGCCTCTTGGAAAGAGCTGGTGGTAGAACAATTCTGTAAGCAACCAAATTGATAACTTCGAGAATTTCAAAGGGTCCTACGTATCTAGAAGCTAGTTTGGAAGACTTTCCAAACCTTATGGAACTTTTGTAAGGCTTAACCCTCAAAAGAACTTCTTCCCCAACTGAGAATTGTCTTGGTGTATGCTTGTCATTTGCATAACTTTTCTGCCTATCATTAACTTCTGCCAATCTATTTTTGATCAGCGTAACCTATTCTTCCATTTCTATCAACATTTCTAGACCAATGCTAATCCTAACTTCTAGCTTATCTCAACTTATACGAGTTCGACATCCTCTTCTATTCAATGTTTCAAATGGAGCCATTTTGATAGCAGAATTGTGGGAGTTATTATAATCAAACTCCACAAGTGGTAGATACTCTTCCCACTTGTATTGCTGAACCATTCAATATATTCACAAGAAACCTTCTAAAACTTGAGTTATCCTCTCTATTTGACCATCTATTTCAGAGTGATAAGCTGATTTTATATTGATTTGAGTTCTTGGTGCTAAAAATAAATTTTGCCAAAATATTGATATCATACATGCATTCTATCTGAGATAATCTTAGTAGGAACCCCATGCAATCTAAACACTTCTTGCACAAAATCCATACTTATGACTTGCGACTTCCATTCTGGAATATCATGAAGTTACATTAGTCCTACCGGTTTCTGATACTTAGCCTTGACTCTCTGGTAGTCTAGGAAACTTGCTACAAATCTTAAAATGCCATTCTTCATTCCTTTCTAGAAATAAAGAGTTTTCACATCGACTAGGAGTTTAGTTACTCCTAGATGACCCAGACATGGTGCAGAATGAACTTCCTTCCACACAAGGTTTCTTAATTCTACCAAATATGGAAAATACATGTGTCCTGTAAAACTCAGAATCCCATTTGGCTCAAAATAGAACCCATTATACCTCCAATCTTGAGGATTTACTGAGAGAGTCTGCTTATTTTGCTCATAAAACTCATCACCTATAGAATTTTGTAATACTAAATTATTGAATTTTGAGTGGATAGAGACAATTGATGAGATATACCTCCGTCGACTCAAAGCATCTGCTACTTGGTTCTCTTTGCCTTTTCTATAACTTATCTCAAAGTCATAGTTGGATATAAATTCTAACCATCTCCTTTGTTGAGCATTCAGATAAGGTTGGGAAATATAACTTAAGACCACGATGATCCAACTTTAACTCAAAAGGCTTTCCTAGCAAATAGTGTCACCACTCTCACAAAACATGCACAACTGCTACTAACTTTAAGTCATGAGGAGCATAATTCTACTCATATGCTCTCAACTTTCTAGATTCATAGGCTACCACTTACCTACTTTATATAAACACTCCTCCTAATCCTTCTCTTGAGGCATTAATAATTACAACAAATTGGCTTTCCAGATTAGGAACTTTCAATATTAGTGCAGTTGTCAACTTCTCTTTTAATTGATTAAATGCATCCTGACATTTCTTTGAACAATCAAAATACTTTCTTTTTCTTTGAAGCGAAGTGATTGGGCTTTCAATCATAGAAAATTTCAAAACAAACTTCCTATATTATCAGCTAACTCCATAAAATTGTGCATTTCTTGCACATTCTTTAGTACATGCCACTCTAATATAGCTTTGATCTTTGAAGGGTCTACTGAAATTCCTTCAACTGATATAATATGTCCCAAATATTGTATCTCTTTCTAAAATAAAAATACACTTTAAAATCTTCCCAAACAACTCATGTTCTCTCAGTAGCTGTAGAACTGACCGCAGATGCTACAAGTTCTCTTCCTCATACTTAGAATAAATAAAAATGTCATCTAGAAACACTAGAAAAAATTATCCAAGCAATCTTAAAAAATACTATTCATTAGATTCATGAATGCAAAAGGGGCATTTGTAAGTCCAAAAAGGTAAAACCATGAACTCATAATGTCCATACCTTGTTCTGAAAGTTGTTTTATGAATTTCCTCATCTTTTATTCTTAGTTGATGATAACTAGATCGCAAATTGGTCATAGAAAACATTGAAGTGCCACACATCTGATAAAAAGATCATCAATATGTTGTAAAAGAAGGATGGAACCTTGTGTTTGTGTATAGAGAAACACTGAGTCTAGTCAATCCCTTAGACAATAGCTCCCAAAGCTGGACTTTCAATTGCATCAAATCCATAGTAGTCATACAGTAAGCGCCTTTAAATATGGCTTCGATCCAAGTATTATATCAATTGAGAAATCAAAAGCTCTCTTCGGAGGTAATCTTGGAAGTTCATCTGGGAAAACATCCTAAAAATCTCTAAGGATAGGATAATTCTCCAAAGATGCACTTTGTTTACTAAAATCTTCATTTACATGCTTCATTTTGTCTACAAAGGTTGACAACCTTTTCACCTAGCCCTCTTCAGTTGCAAAGCAGAGATTCGTCTAATCTTGACTTCTCTCTGTGAGCCTTGCAAATAGACTTTGTTCCCTACATCATCTAGACATTCAACTATTTTTGTAAAACAATCGACATTGGCCCTGTGTTTCAATAGCAAATATATTCCTAAGATAACATCATAGGAACCTAGGGGGCCTACAAACAAATTCACCTTAGTTGGAAAACTAGGAAATTTATTCTTGGCTTCAACAGACATTGCTCTACTTGAGCTTTGGTTTGGTTAGAAAATTTGACTGACCATGGTTTAACCAGTTTGTTGTGTTATTTCTTAACCATTATCTAGGGTAAGTTCTGGGGAATAAGACTCCCTAGAAATTTTCTTGGTTCTTCTCCATGTCATTCTGGCACAAAACTAGTTTCAAACATTAGCTAATCTGCTAAATGTTGACGAGTTTCTTGTAATGAGCTCATAGGTCCATGTGTTGAACTTGGTTAGCTATGATACCATATGTAACATGCCTTCTCATATTGCTTGGAATTACACATATAATTTACTAAGAAAGTAAAAGAACATGATAAACATGAGTGATATATATATATATATATATATATAGAGAGAGAGAGAGAGAGAGAGAGAGAGAGAGAGAGAGAGTCATGTCATTTTTAGGTGTGTGTGTGTGTGTGTGTGTGTGTGTGTGTACACACACACACACACACACACACACACACACACACACCTAAAAATGACATGACTCTACCTAAATAAATATTTTTAATATTTATTTCATCTTAATATTCCTCTATCAATAAATAAATAAATCAATTTATTTATTTGATTCATTTCCTCCCATTTATTTAATCAATTTCATCTATATCAACTTTATTCTTCTAAATAATTAAATAATTTCAATTATTTAATTAAATCTTTCATTCTTCTAAATTTAAATAAAATGCAAATTTATTTAAATTAAAATCTCCAAAAATAAAATATATTAAGTATTTTATTTATTTCTTTCAAATCATGTGCAAATAATTAAATAAATTTATGCTTTCTTATCTTCTAAAAAATCTTCAAAATCTTCTAAAAATAAATTCTTCTTGTCATACAAAAGCAAAAGCTGAGTTAAAGCAACTTTAAAACAACTTTGCTCTTAAATTAGAAAAATATATTCTAATTTAAAGAAATAAAAACTCATCCTCATCAAGAAAGAAGTTAACTCAACAAAGCTTCTTTTTGAATGACACATGTCCTTCTTCTATTTGTGCACGTTCTCTTGAACATTCTCCTCCATTGATCTTCTTACTTCTTCTCCACCATTGATCTTCTCTCACCCAACTCTATAAATACAACCCTCTATCTCTTCATTTCATATCCATCATTTAAGTAAACTTATGCTGCAGGAACTATAGCACGCCATTGGCACCCCTACCATCATTCATCATATCATCCATCCATATTGTGTTGAAGCTCATCTTCAACACAACAAGTATCTGAGTTGTTTCTCCTTGTCATCTTGAGGAATCGAAGCAAGGAAGCAAGCTTCCTGAGGGCCATATTCATCTTTGAAAGATCAAGAAAGAATAGGTGAGCAATGGAAGGCGTAAGGTAAAAGGTTGTAAGTATTTCTCTTTATTTATTTTAATCCTTTTTACCTTGATATTTCATTGATGTTTTGGGATTGTTATTGATTTGATTATTCCCACATTTTACCCATCACATTTCTAGCGCCCACCGTGGGTCTCTTGCCTCTTATCTAATAAAAAATCTGAGTTTTTGAGTCACAGGTTCTGTACAAGTGTCGAGCAGGTTCAATCAGTGGATTTGAACAATCCTGTGGTGCATCTACAACATATTCTGGTGCACGCACTCTTCTAGCACATGCATCTTCCAAGCTGGTGCATTTGATCACTGTTCTAGCGCTTTTAAAGTTACGACGCATACATCCCCTGTTCCGGCGCTTCTACTCCCTGTTCTGACTCTTACAGAGATCCGGCACATGCTTTCTAATACATGGCGCTTTCATACCATTTCACAATGCATATGTTAGATTAACGCATTTATCCCTTCTTCCTACGCTTTTGATACCTGTCTAAGCGCATCTGTAAAACACTGCTTGCATTCTCTATTTCTGCACATATAGACTGTCAAGTGGCACTTCTGATTCCTCACTGTGGTTTTAGGATTTCATTCTAATTTTCTAATCAACGCTAATATTTTGTCTTGCAGGAGTAAGAGCTGGATAGATCATTTAGCTGCATTGGTTAATTCACTTAGATTAATTAAGGGAAAAAGTAAAAAAAAAATGCATGCATGCACATCTCACATAGTCTTTAACTAGGAGGATAGTAACTGAACCATTGCCATCTTTGCATATTGCTATCTTTCTTAGTTAGAATATTGCTATCTCACAAACAGGAATGAACATTTGCTATCTTTTAAACACTTCAAAGTTAACAAATGCGTGAGTGCCCAAGTAGATAACACATTTAGTTTTTTTCCTTTTAACTAGGGTTGGATTAATCAGTGTCTTCTATGTCTGTCAAATGATAATAGGCTTATGCTCTCCCCTTCACTGGGTGACCAGAACGCCATACTTGTTATTCCATCTGTATAACCTTTAGAGGGGCCTGCCCTTGGATGCCCACCTGTCCAAGTGGGAATGACCCTGAGTGGAAACAGGCTAAAGCCAAGCCCTACCGATCCACTTTAAATAAATTGTGTTTGAGGCAATAGCTTCCTACAATGAGTGCTACTATGTTACACCGACAACCAACCTCCCCCAAAACCCTCCAAGACATAACCCTTGGAGGTTGGGAGACTCCATAACAGAGAGTAGTGCTGCCGCACATGTAACCACTCGAACAGTTGCCTTGATTACGAACCATTGTTTAGTATACCAAAAACCCCTATTTGTTGACACAAAGGTGGAACCTTTGAAGCAGCCCCGATTCATGTGATTCTTAGTAGAGGTAGCAGGGACAATCCTATGGTTCGATGGGGGTATGCGTGAGAAGTGAGTGCCATGGAGGGGAGCCAGTGCTACCAGATCCTGGAGCTACATGCTTTGAATATGTACAACTAGGGGATTCAACAAATACTGTCCTTTTCCAGCCTAGGTTGTGTTTTGTTCTTGAGTCAAAAAGTCCAAAAATACAAAAAAATAACAAAAGATAAAAATCATGAAAACTTCTATGTGCTTGCTATGTCTTTTGGCATAATTGAAAATCAGAATTCAAAAATACCAAGTTTTCAACCAAAAAACTAAATTTTTTTGGGAAATGTGCCAACACTCTACAAAAAACCAAACTAAAAACTAGAACGGTACATTTGTTGCGACTTGCGGCTCATATGCTTAGAATTACGACTCATTTGATCCCTATTGCAGCGCATATAAAATTTACTAGATTGGTGCATTTGCTTCGACCTGCAGTGCATATATCCTTTGTTTCTGCATATTTTTAGCTGCGCGTGTATCACAGTAAGCTTTTCCAGTCTTGTGTCAATGGCAAACCAATTAGAATATATTTCTCAAACACTCTAATATATAAACTGAGGTCCCTCGCCCCAAGATTGTATAGCAATTGCTCAACAAATCCAAGTCTTACAACAAGAAATGGCAATCTTGTAAGTTGAACGTGCCAGTACCAGCTACACCTCGCCCCAAAATCATATATCCTTTTTCCATACTCGTGACAAGGCAAGCACCACACCAAGTTGGAACTTGTATACCACCCCACCTACTAGACCTCCTTCACCATCTCCCAGAGCACATAGCCCAGAGCATACTAATCCTACACCTAGCTCAAAACTGCCCAAAGAATCCCATGATGATTGGCTCCAAAGACTATTCTACAAGCCTAAAAGAGAAAGAAAAGCTATGGAAAACTCCAAATCCATCCATTCATTACCTCACTCCTCTACACCTACGAAGGATGTGATCCAAGGGCTACAAGCAAAGAGTCACCCATATCCCAAAATTTTGGTCCTTGACCTTATCAAAGATTCCTCCAATAACATGTCCAATCCTACAACCCCTTCATGTGATCCTCAAACCCTTGAGATTATCAAAGAGTCTCCTACTATGAACCCAAGTCAAGAGCTATTGTACCTTCATGTCGATAACCATCAAGAACATGTCAAGCCTATCCAAGAGCTATCCACTTCCATTCAAGCACATCAAGAGTTATGTCAAGAACACACATTAGAGCATGTGGAAACATCCACCCCTTGTCTAAATCAAGATCAAAGCACTCCCATTCAATCCCTACATAACCTCTATCTTTTCGATGATCCTATACCTATACATGAGCAAGAGATCCAATTTCCAACCATGCATAACCTATATCTTTTCCATGATCAAGATACTACCTTTGATGAAGAAGCTATCAATGAGCAACTTGATCTTATGCATGAACTAGAAATCCAATTTTGGTCCCTCCATAACCTATGTCTTTTCTATGATCAAGATATTATCGTTGATGAAGAACCTTTACAAGAGAACATTAATCCCATCACGCTAAATCCTATCTATGATCAAGATCCCATCTATGATGAAGAGCCTATCTATGATCAAGCAGACCATGATGATCCTCTTAGCCCACTTTATGCATTCCATGGTCCTCCTATAACCCCATCTAGTCCTATCCAAGATCCAGCAACTTCCACTTCCCTTGATGAGATAATTGCCTCCCAAGAAAGCGTAGAAGATCAAAACAATAATACTCCTTCACTATTCGTTATCGACCATGCTGCAAATCCCCCACCAGATATTCTTGGTCTTACCACCTTCATTTATGAGTGTTCCTCATTAGAACACCAACAACCATTATCCTCTATCTCATCTTCTCCATCCAATAAAGAACTTGTGTCTAGTGTTCCACCTACACATAATCCCACTGTCCACCACATACTCCAACATATGAACTATCAAGGTAAAGGCTTAGGCCTTCATGAACAAGGTATTTTGGAGCCCGTCCATGTCAATGTTCCTCCTGCTTCATATGGCCTTGGATACACACCCCAAGGTGAACAATCTTGAGATGTTGGTACTTTCTCCACTCCTCGTAAATCCCCCACTTTTCATCGCAAACCCTATTGTATCCCCAAAACATATGTCACCATTCCTCCTCCACCTTCCTACAATTGTCAAAAGCATGTGACCATACACCTTCCACCATCCAATCTACCACCACTTCTTCCAACTCCCACTATCCCTCCATGCATTTTACCACCACTTCTTCCAACACCTTATCCATCCATCTATAAATCCTCTAAAAATCCCAATCATGACCAACAAATGCACATGTTGTCTAAACAAAGAACTTCCACCAATCTCACTTCCACCATCCCATGGGGATTCAAAAGCACAAATCCGGATGCCTCTACTGATCAAGTCAAAAATCCTAAGAGTCCTCATGACCTAGGATATAAAATCAAAGAATCAAAGAAAAACCTACCTCAGAAGATGCATACACCCACACACCTCAAAGAAAAATTGAAAAAGGTGTGGGTCCCCAAGCAACAAATTATTACCTTAGAAGTTGTACCAAAGCTGCAAATACCCAAGCCCATACCTTCACAGGTACAATCTACAAGCAAAATGGTTTGGGTGCCCAAGAAAAAAGTCCTCAAGTCAAATGAGGCATCCACCTCTCATGAATCCCAACCATCCACTTTCTCCTTTTCCATCCAAAAATCGCATTCCATCCAAAAGTATCAAATCCTTCCATCCCACATGACAAGCAAAAATTAGAAAAATACTAAGTCTATGTGGGTCCCTAAAGGCCTATATCATTCATCCATCAAGCAAAACTCTTCATTACTTCCTACACAACCTTCCCATCATCAGCTTCAATGTTTATCATGGTATGTGCAACTGTTGGTCATGGTTTCCTTCTATTCCACAACACTTCCATATAACTCCATCTCCTCTCCCTTCCACTACTATCCTACATATCTTCCTAATCCTATGGTCCATGCTTTTGCATAAACCTTCCTTCCATCCTTGCATAAGTCCTTCTGTATTTTGCATCGTCATCCACTATCTCACCTTCCATAATCTGCTATCTACCTACTCCATCTCACTTTCATGCAATCCCCTACCAACATCTATGAGAACACTTGACATAGTCCGTGCAACAACATTTCTAGTGGGACTATCACCTTTTAGTGAACTACATACTTGAGTCTCTCCTTTCCATGTCCACCTTCTCCCATCCAAATACTAAAAAAAAATAAAAATAAAAAAAGAGTAAAGAAAAATCCCTTCATCCAATGGTGAAAATCTGGCAAATAGGTGACTTGGATAAGTACCATGATGAAAACCTGGCAAACAGGCATCATGTGTAAGTTGATCTTCTATGTCACCTACACTTGGGGGCACCTTGTCTCATCGGCATATCACTTTTCTCCTACTAGTTTCCTTCTGTACCATTTCCTATCCTATTCCTCTATCCATTACATACCTATGCTGTCAAGTCTATCCATCTTGTTCTTCCATTCCTCTATTTCTTTGATCTTGATAAAGATTAGGGGCACAATGTTGAAAAATGTTTTTGAATGGCTCTTGACATACCTTATCCCTCCAAACCACGCAAATCCTTCATTATCCTCTCATCACCCTCCTTTGTCTTAAGCATTGTCATGAAAAATCCCAAGTACTCTACCTACAATGAGGCATGTTATTCCTATGCGACTTAGTCCTTGGTGATCACATCCTTTCCCTCTTCATGTGCATTTCATTCCTTATCACCCATGCATCTACCTATCCGTGGTGTTTCCTTGTCATCAGTATCATCTGATCCATATCTAATCCATATCTATTCTATATTTGACCCATATCTATTTCATATCATGTCTCATCCAATCCATATCTTAGTATCACAGGGTTCACCCTAAACTACGTTGCCTTTGCATCATCACATAGGCAAGGCCATCGTCAATGCACCCCCGGGGCTTCCCATCCATCCCATGTCTTGTCGTCTATCCCTCTATTCGTTCGCGTCTGCACCCTTTCACCAGGCAAGCAAGCACAACAAAACACGTTTCCAAACAAAAGTCTTGACGCAAAACATCAATCGATCCAAAAGCAAAGCAAAACATATATCGAAACACTCAGATTAACTCTATATCAATTATGAAAAAAAGACACATCTAATGCAAGAATGTTTTGTGAACAGGTTAACTTACAAGGTCTTGGATTTTTGTCATAATGTCTTCCTATTCTACTCAAGGATGCCAAAAGCTAGAGATGGTATGATGGGGGCATAATCTTTTTCTTTGTCTATTGTTTGTGGATCAAACTTTAGTAATGTGATGACTTTTGTCTAACGACATGATCATCAAAAGATCATTGAGGACTTTGGAGGTCTGAACATGAAAAGGGGCAATCCTTGATTGTTGAAATGCAGGAAATACTCAGGTCATCTAGATTCAATTTTGACTAGATGCTTGTATTAACTTGTTATATCAAAATTCATGTAAGAAATACTCAGGTCATCTTAGTTTAATTATACCTAGATGCTTGTATTTTATTACAACATTTTAAAATCCCAATGATGAAACAAAGCACTTCAAAATACTTGCAATATCAAGATGACAAATATCCATATCCATATCCATATCCCATGCAATAAAATTCTAAAAGAGAATCAATGTTTACAAATAAAAGTTTGTGATTTCTTCTATCGAGTCATTCTTCTATCGATCAAATTTCTATCTATCTTCATATCTCTCATCAATAGTTCTAGCTATCAATCCAAGCAATGATCAAAATGCAAGTCTATCCTTAAATCCATACCAATCAAGTCAAGTCAATATTGTCAAATGAGCCAATCACAATCAGTGGTCTTGATCCTTGTTTGGTCATAAACCAACTCGATTAGTTATAATCAAACATTTGTCTTATACAGGATGTAGCATTGTCAAAATCAGACCAATACACACGTCTTACATGACATGTTTCATTTCCTAAAACTAGACACTATCCTTTGTGTTTCTCTAGGGACATATCATTCCTTGCCATGACAACACTGTCGTATATCGTTATCAGTATATCGTTGGTTTACCGCTTGACAGGGGCAATACCTTGTTTGTTCTTGTATCATTTGTGCATACTTGCTTACTTGCTTGTGTGTGTCATCATTTATCTTGCATCACGTATCATTCACCTCTTTCTTTTGCATCCAACCATTTCTTCTCTTGTCAACCTATCATGAGATTGTCTATCTCACACTTTCTACCTTCTCCCTGCCTAATCTCTTGAGGGGGCATCCTATCATGAAACTTGTACTAGGGGCAAATTGGGGCATGTATCATTGTCAAAAATTCTTATTCTTTGAAACAACGTGATAAAACACATTGCATCAAAGAGGGGCAAAATATATACACCTAAAAATGACATGACTCTACCTAAATAAATATTTTAAATATTTATTTCATCTTAATATTCCTCTATCAATAAATAAATAAATCAATTTATTTATTTGATTCATTTCCTCCCATTTAATTAAATAAATTACATTTATTTAATTAATTTCATCTATATCAACTTTATTCTTCTAAATAATTAAATAATTTCAATTATTTAATTAAATCTTTCATTCTTCTAAATTTAAATTAAAATCTCCAAAAATAAAATATATTAAATATTTTATTTATTTCTTCCAAATCATGTGCAAATAATTAAATAAATTTATTTATTTAATTATGCTTTCTTATCTTCTAAAAAATCTTCAATATCTTCTAAAAATAAATTCTTCTTGTCATACAAAAGCAAAAGCTGAGTTAAAGCAACTTTAAAGCAACTTTGCTCTTAAATTAGAAAAATATATTCTAATTTAAAGAAATAAAAACTCATCCTCATCAAGAAAGTAGTTAACACAACAAAGCTTCTTTTTGAATGACACATGTCCTTCTATTCACGTACGTTCTCTCGAACATTCTCCTCCGTTGATCTTCTCTCACCTAACTCTATCAATACAACCCTCTATCTCTTCATTTCATATCCATCATTTAAGTAAACTTATGTTGTAGGAACTATATCATGCCATTGGCACCCCTACCACAATTCATCATATCCTCCATCCATATTGTGTTGAAGCTCATCTTCAACACAACAAGTATTCGAGCTGTTTCTCCTTGTCATCTCGAGGAATCGAAGCAAGGAAGCAAGCTTTCTGAGGGCCATATTCATCTTTGAAAGATCAAGAAAAAATAGGTGAGCAATGGAAGGCGTAAGGTAAAAGGTTGTAAGTATTTCTCTTTATTTATTTTAATCCTTTTTACCTTCATATTTCATTGATGTTTTGGGTTTGTTATTGATTTGATTATTCCCACATTTTACCCATCACACACACACATATATATCATTTGCATAATCATAAAGAAATAAAAGCATATCTTTTCTGAATATTTTCCAACCTTGAAATTACAACATATTCAAAGATAGATTCATAATGAAATCATTTCACTTTACATTTAAAAAACTTCTACACTTGGCTTACATAATAGTTTATATAAGTTGACTATCATAAGTCATGACATGAAGTACATTGCATCTGGAATCTTGATACCTATCACCTGAGTCTTGGTGAGCCTTCTGCTATAGAGGGAGAGCATCATCTGAGTACTTTACCTCCAACCATAGACTGACGGTCCTCTGTACACCTTCTTGGAAGTGGCCCTACTCTTCACGAAGAGTATAAACATAAAGAACCAATAGGTTTTCCATCTAAGTCCTAGTGTTGTGTCCTACGTAACTCAATCGACCATACAACTCTAGACAATCTTCTAGCTAAGTATGATCATTTTGACTGGTCATGCCATCTAGACAGTATGAGCCTACTAATGCATGTAGAGACAAATTCATCACTTTGGCCAAAGTTTCTATATAAATAGACATTTGCAATAAACGTATTCGTGTGTTCACACACCTCTAACTTGACTTGGGAACTAGCTCATCCTATAGTTTGACTTTATTCACTAGTAACTCTAGACATAAATTTGTTTGTACTATAATCCATACTAGTCAATCTAACTTAGAACAAATCCTTAATCTAGGATATACATGAAATATATAGATTTAGGTAATTCTAACCTTTCAGAGAGTCCCTCTTTGCATACTTGCAATTTCTAGGGTCTATGACCTCCTGGCATTCTACTTACAGACTCTAATATTAAATACTCTTGTGTTAAATAATAAGTTTTGACTCTCTCATTGTATCACTTAAATTTATCAAAGTACTACTTAGACTCTTTCTATATTACACTATGGTTTTCTCGACCATTCATTGTTGACCAAAATATATATAGTCATATTTGACTTAAGAGTTTTAAGTTTTCTAAACTCTTTTGGTTTTGATTCTAGGGTTTTTTGAACACACTTGGATACTGAGAGTGGGGGTGAATCAATATCTAAACAAGCTTCAAATCCTCTAGAGATGATTAAAACTTAAACTTTATAGCATTAACATAAACATGAAAGATCAACAGAATGCATAACAACACATAACACTAGATATACGTGGAAAACCCAAAAAGAGAAAAATCATGGTGGGGATTAACTTACAATAAATGAAGCTCACTACAATAAAAGATTACTACTTTGTTTTAGGGCTACAACCCAAGGAAGCTACTACTCCCTGTTGACTTTGTTTTAGGGCTACAACCCAAGTAAGCTACTACTCCCTAAATAAAGGTTTTAGCATCAATCCCAAGGAAGCTACAACTCCTTGCAGACTTTGTTTTAGGGCTACGACCCAAGGAAGCAACTACTCCCTGGACTGAGAACAAACTTAGAAAAGATTACAACATGATAGTCTTTCTACTATTTAAAAACTAACAATGAAGCTCACTCCTTTTGATGATTGTGCTTCTTCCTTTTCACTTCTCTTTGATGATGGAATCAACTCAAGCACATTCTTCACTTCCCTCTTGTCTTAAAAAAATTCTTCAAGATGAATCAATATAGGCCTTATTACTTCTGCTCTTTCTCTTTCAGTCGTACATCATAATGCATATCATACTTATATTTTGCTCTTCACATACTCATATTTGCAATCATGCCTCACCTAGATCAACTAGGTTTACAATATATACATGATATTACATTGATTGCATTACAAGTTAGCCAATACAACAATAATATTACAATTTACAAGTTAGTTAGAGATCACACAACATGAAACATGTAGAGGGCAAGCCCTAACATGAACTACACACAACACCAAGAAGAGAAACATTCCTTGTGGATCCCAAAAAATGGTTAGCCCGGTGCTAACATTCTCCACAACATCATCCTTCAAGAAATAACACCCACACACTTCACACATTTGAATTAGGTCTCCCTTTAGATAGAATTCATGAAACTTGTAGTACTTTGGCCATTACAACTTGGCAATACACATGGATGATTAAACAATACTTATTCTTCTCCTAGATGAGTTAGAATGACCCATTCAACATCTCTAAACACTTCTTGAACTCCACACAACAATCACTTTGTGGCACAGACCTCCAACATACATTCTGAGAACAAATAGGCTTTCGAAACTCTTTGTATCTCACTGCCATTTGGAAAACTGAGCTTGTGGACCTCTAAATCACCTAATATTGCAAGGTAGCATGTATTGAACCTCCCCAAACATGTCCATAGAATTGCATGGACAAATATTCACTTGTGGAGGAATGCAAAGAATTCCAAATAGCCTTCACCATCACCTCATTTTACCATAGCACAGACTGGAACTTTGTCACTTATAACATTCATTGCTAAAGGTATAATGAATTGAATTATTGGATATAACACCTTCACAACATACTGAACTCAACTTCTAAACTACATGATCTTATATATCTTCAAATGTGAAGGAATACAGAGCATTTTACAAGGTAATCTTCTAGACAACTTCCTGTAATAGAAACCTTCACCATCATTCGGAGACTAGAACCTTCTTGTAACAACAAATACTTTCTTAGGATCATCAGAAAAGAGAATACATCAAGCTACATGCTATCAACAACATCTTCACAACATCAATGTTAATGCTTCTAATTCCCATCTTAATGCATCATCATTCATTTTAATGTTTATAATTCCCATCTTAATATATCATCATGATATCATCTCTGCTGATGACAAGCATACTTAATTGACATTAAACAATACATGACATCCAACCATTAACTTCAGCAACCAATCATGAACATCAACAACAACTGCTAGCACACCATCAATATAAGCATCAATGACAGACCAAACTAAGTGTTGACATGAATGATAACCACACAACCACATCAGTGAGAACCTTAGGTAATATATGTGCAACAATCTTCCCCTTTGGTATTGATGGCAACACACACTAGCTCATTCTCCCCCTTTGACATCAAGGACAAAGGGTGAATTCTTCTCCTTAGGGCACAAACTCTCCTTTTCATCCTTCTCCCCATGTCAACAACAACTACCTACTCCCCCTGAGAGGTAGCCATCATTAGTCCAGCAAACAAATATAGCATGAATTACTCCCCCTAGACAGATGCACCAACCATGTATCTAGCAAGAAGGAGGGGAAATTACCCCTAACTTCTGTGAGAGATACTCAAAAGTATCCTTTTCAAGAGCCTTTGTGAAAATATCTACAATCTAATCCTTTGTTGGAACATATTCCAACTTCACTTCATTCTTTGCAACCTTCTTGTTATGTATGAAAAGAGGGAAGATGATGAGGTTGATAATATGATTAAATCCTCCTTTCACATATAACATTCATGAACATTAAACTGAGTCATGTCACAAATTTGCAAGAGGACTCAACTACAGGTTTGGTGTCACTTGAAATGATAAGGAAATTTGGAATTTATTAATTAATTTTTTAAAACCCTAATCCAATTAGGCCTAAAACCTTAATTATACAAAATCGTAAACAAACAGACAAAACCTGACAAATGCTTGCATAGGAAGGCACTAAATTTATATTAGAAACATACCAAGATTTGAATTTTATAGAGCGGAAACTTCGAGGATGAAAGAGCAAGATCTATTGTCCAATGTGGTACTTTTTCTGAGAGATTGGAACTAAAATATGCTTTAGACTATAATCTGTTCATAGATTTCTGGTAATGCTAAACTAGAGGACACTAGAATGAGCACTTGTGTCCAATTAGGGCTATTATTTATTGTTTTCTTTAGATCTAGAATCTTTATGCTCTACTCTAATCTCCTACAACTCCTCTCTACAAGATCTGACACTTATAACCTGCAATCACAAGAGTTGGGGGTTGTGGTGTTTAGGAGTTTGCCTTGGTTAAGCCCTAGAATGACATTCAAGCCTTCCAACACCGTTGTTAGATAAAGAGTGTGTGCCCTTGCAGGGCAGAGGCAAAAGCAATTGATGAAATAGATAGATTAAAACACAAATAGATATCACCTTGGAGGTGAAGATCTCATGGGGAGATGAAAATCTTTCACACCACATGGAGATGGATTGATGAAGACAAATCTACAACAAACACAACACAATACTACTCTACAACACAATGAAAGCTCTGAATATACTTAGCATAAGATCACAAGTTTGCATTATCCATATCTAGTTAAAATGAAGTCTAAAACATGTTTATATATGCATTCCTGCTAACATTCGTAAAATTAAATTGACAAGGTCGACAAAGGGAAACCTTTTAACAATCACTTTGTTGACATTCAAAATTTTGGGTCTCGACAAAATAGGTCTAGACTAGGGTGCAAGAGCCCAAGTCCAGGGGCCTATTTTGGGACTTGATTAAGCTTTAGGATACACCCCTAGGCCCCATTGGACATGGGTTTCAAGGGATTTTTCTCCGGGATTCATTTTTAACATGCATGATTAAATCTAAGGGACCTTGGAGCTAAACTTAGGAGGTAAAAGTCCTAGGGGGATATTTTACTACATAACATTAAGACCCCACTTTAATATATGTATGATCTTTTGACACATGCATGCAGTAAAGTATGGTCGAAAACACATCAAACATGCCAGGCACTTGAAGCTATGACATACACAAAGATTGAGGAACTATTTTTAGCCCCAATCTCAGGTAAGCACTAAAAAAACATCACAGACACACAAAACACAGAGAAGACAATAACAAGCATGCAAAACATGGAGAAGACAATATTGAAGACACACAAGACACAATGAAGGCATGAGAGCAGTCACACAAAACACAATGAATACAATTGATATAGCATTTTCATAACATTTTCAAGCATATATATGCATGGAAATAAAATTGTAACACAAAACCCCAAAATGTAGGAGGTGCTCATCGCTACACCCTTGACACTACACCAGAAGAAAACACACCATACAAAACCCAAGTGTGGGAGGAGCTCATTGCTACACCCTTGAACCACACACAAGGGAAAACACGCCATTCAAAACCCAAAGTGTAGGAGGAGCTCATCGCTACACCCTTGATACTACACTTGGGGGAAAACATGCCATACAAAACCTAAACTTGTGGAGGAGCTCATCACTACACCCTTGAGACCACACATGGGGAATACACATGGAAGACACACAAAATACATGAGCACCATATAGCATGCCATAGACATACTATACGTCTTAAACATGGTAAACAAGGGCGATGGAAGGAGATTATTGGTATCCCACCATCTCAAACACGTTGCAGACACACTTGATGATTGGGCTTATGCCACAACAACCACCAAAGACATGCTTAAGGGAGGATAGTCTCAAGATCCAACCCCACCTTTGTGGAGGAATTTGTAATAAAAGGATGTGCACTAGCTCAAGAGATACACCATCCCATTTTCTATAGAAGGTCTTTTAAATAAAAGGATACACACTAGCTCAAGAGATACATTATCTTGCCTCACATAGAGGGCTTCTTTTGATTGTAATATAAAGATGTGTACTTGCACCAGAGATACAACATCTCACCTCATGGAGAGGGCTTGCAAACACGCTTTGTTAGTATCAAAATCATCATACATATATCATTATATATGCCCCCACCTTAAGGTGGTTGATGTCGTGTACTGATATCAAGCACATTAAGGTAGAGAGAAAACACGCAAAGGAACAAGAGCTTTCACAAAGCCCATGCCCCCAAAGGTGACATGTGCTCACGATCGGCACATGTTCCCACAAACACATTAATAAGATTTGCTTAAGATAAACAACAAGAGAGGTTATAAATCTTACTCTAGGATAATAACCAATTCAATTCATTAAAGCTATGTATGAAAACATTCAAATCAAGGACCAAGCTATACTATAGGTTCGAAGCTGAGTATAATTGTTGGGCTATACTACAGGTACCTCAGAACCAAGTGTAGCAACAAGGTGAGATACCAATCAAATTGTGCAAGAGTAGATTGAGTGGATTCTAAAATGCTAGTTACAAGAAATGCCATAAGATGATACATCACACAGAGTGATTCTACTAGTCAAGTGTCAGATATATATAGATCAACCTCATCTTCATATATGGACTAGGTCCATTTTTTCTTTGCTTTCTAAAGGGACACATAGTCCATATCAGTATTTGTTTGTTTTCATCATCCACTGACTAGGTAGAACCACTGAAGAAGGTAAACAATTCTTATCCTCGAATTCTAGCTTGCTCAAATCATGGTATAACCCCTATGAAACTTGTCCATTTTGTAGCCTATGCCCTCTAAGCATACAAATCGAGACATTTCTAGGTCGTCTCAGGTGTGGTTTGATCCCTTGAAGAATCTCTTTGATTCGGGTCATTGTTCATTTTTAGTTATTTGCAAGTGTTCGCATTACCAATGTTAGTCTTTTTTGAGCTTTCATGTCAAAGTGCTAAAAATCTATGCAATTACATGGAATGTGTAATTGCAGAAAAAATTAGCACACTTACACTCCCTCTTTGGCACGTATGGTCTTAATGACCAATAATGCAAATCTTTTGAAAATCTTATTTTCCCTATTTGTTGTGATTTTTTGTCTATATGCTTCATTTATTTCTCTTAGCATTGTGTCTATCCTTCTTTTCTCCATGCCCTAAGTGGATCTAATTCAACAAAATCATGAGCCTTATCACTGAATTTATTTCGACTTAGTCATTGGTATGTCTTCTTGTTCTTTCCTCTGTGCATTCTTTATTGCTTCTTTGTTTTGTGTTGCTCGTTGTTTACAAAACCCTAGCTTTGCATGTTTTTAAACTAGGTTTTATTGTTGTTTTACTTCCTGTGTGTTATTTTTTCCTATTTCTTCTAATAGAAACCCTAGGTTTTGTCTTTGCTTTGATCTTAGTTTTTAGTGTTCTTTTTGTTAGTATGTATCATGATTGTTCAGAGTTTAATCTTTGAACAACATGATCTTGGGATCATGTGTTGTTCAGAGATTAAACTCTCAACAATCATATGATTTTATGCCATACCAAGCACAGGGTGTTGTGCGAGTTTTGAACTCCACACAACATCCAGTGTTTGATGTTGTGAGGAGTTCAAAATCTGCACAACATCCTTTGATCTATCTTACATTTTAGTTACAACATTGTTGATTGTTGTGCAGAGTTTAAACTCCGCACAACAATCACTAAACATTGCCACCAATATCCTTTAGTTAGGATGCCATGCAGACTTTAAACTCTACACAACACCTAGTGTTAGATGTTGTGCAGAGTTTAAAGCCTGCACGACATCCCTTAACCTTTTTCAAAACACCAACACTATTAAGTGTTGTGTAGACTTTAAATTCCGCACAACACATATAGTAAAGTGTTGTGCAAAGTTTAAAGACCACACAACACATCACTCTTTTACCTTAACACTAATGTGTTGTACAGACTTTAAACTCTGCACAACATTGTTATAGTATGTTGTGTGGAGTTTAAAGTCAACACAACATGATCTACCCCTCCCTCTCAAAATGCAAAGTTATACACTTAAGAGTTTTATAAAGGGATGCAATTTGGAGATTTTTCTTCGATCTGCATCTCCTTTATTTGAATTTTTCTAACACTGAGAAATTATACAAAGTACTTAAAGGGGATATTTTTCCAGTGTTGCACATTGTAACAAGCCATCTCTTGTTACCTAAAATTAACAAACTTAATTATCAGTAAGTACAAGGTCATGATTAACATAATCAAGGTTAAATAAATAATAATCAATATCATAATCAAAATTAATATGCATATCTTTTCTGGAACATTTCAAAAATGAAATTTACAACAAATCCAAAGATAACATATTAGTGAATTCCTTTCACTATACATTTACAATGTTTTTCTTATAGCATCAATGTTAAATTTAGACATAATATTTGACTGTCAAGTCATATAAAAGAATGTACTATATCTAGAACTTTGACATCTATCTTCATAGGTCTTGGCTTGTCTTCTACTTGGGAAGGAGAGCAACACCTAAGTGATTTTCCTCCAACTACAGACCGGCGGTCCCCCACACAACTTCCTACATGGAAGCAACCCTACCCTTCACAAAGGGAATAGATATAAGGAACCAATTGGTTTACCATCTGAGTATTTGGTGTTGTGTCCTTCATAATACTTCACGGTCATACAACTATAGATCCACTCTAACTATGTATGACACTATTGGAAGCATTATGCCATCTAGAGCATAGTGACCCGACTAATGCATGTAAAGATGGATGCATTACTTTGGCCAAAGATTTATATACATAAACATTTTGTAATGAACGTAGTCAAATGTTCATGTTGCAAGTATGTGCTAACTGGTGTTGTCATTGATGTCAACATGTTTATGTTGTCATTGGTGCCAACTGTATCTTTTGATATTGATGTCTGTTGATTGATTAAAGAACACTGTTTGAGGATTTTGCTCTGCATTTTCTCTGTATTGAAGACCAGAGTATGAGCTTTGGATATGATTTAGAGAAGTGTTTGAATATGCTAAATCTAGAATTTGGTGGTCTGGATCATGGTGCAGAAAATGTTCTATGCACCAGTGTGAAGACTATGCCTAGCAAGGTTTGCAGAGTGACAAAGAGAAAGTGTTTTTCTCCGCATTTCACTGCATATTGGATTTTGGCTTTGCAGTTTTGGACTTAAGCTTACAAGGTCCTTAGTCATCTTCATTTCAAAGGATATGTGATTTGAAGCTCTGGAAAGGAAGTTTCTAATTAGCAGAGTTTGATAGTGTCTGATAAGAAGCAATCTGTGATATGTTCTTCAAGTGATATATGTTGTGTTCAAGTGAGATCTGTTGTGGATGGATTTGTTGACTCCCAAGTGATTCTAAGTTGTCCATGGATGTCTCTAGAATATGTTGAAGGCATGTACTTGATTTGCAAGCTACAATGAAGATCTTGCAAGCATGTTTCTAAGTGTTCTTGATATGTGCATAAGTTCTGGCTGACCTGGGTTGTCAAACTTATTGCTGAGGTGATTCGTGAATTGTGGAAGCATGTTCAAGTGTGTGAAGATGTATTTGGGTCTGAGATAAGCCATGATGTGTTCATCCTTTATTAATTAGCTCCACAAATTTATTTAGGTCTAGTCCTAATTTTCAATTTATGTATGTATGCCGACCTTGGAGAAAGTTCTAATGGTTGTAGAATGTAATGCGGACCTTGATGTTTATTCCAAGGTCGATGATAGGTATAAATACATGTAATGAATTTGTGTTTAAGGTGTGAGTGTGTGAAGATGCAAAGATAAGTGTGAAGTGTAAAAGTAGAACAAAGCAAAGGAAATATATTGCACTTCAATGGAATTGAACTCAGGCATGGTGTAGATGCTACCAAATTAGTTCACACTTTGGTAGTGAGCCACCCCCGGTAGTGAGCCAACCCTCGGCAATGAGCCATTCTTTTGGGTAGTGAGCCCTTTGATAGTGAGCCACCTTTTGATATTAAGTACTGTTACTACATTATATTGTGAGCTAACACTCACCCTGGTTTTTTCCTATTTAGGGTTTTCCACGTAAAATCTAGTGTTCATGTGTGTATGATGCTGATGTGTTCATTCATGTTTAATGTTCATAATAGAATAAGGAAATAAGTTAAATGATTGTGAAAGTGATTTTGGTTTAAAGAAGTTAAAATTTTGATACAACTGATTCACCCCCCCTCTTAGTTGTCTTGTGCATTTCAATAGTTCACACACCTCAAATCAACTTAGAAGCTCTCATCCTACAATGTTTATAATTTGACTCCTCTAGGTCATAGATTGATGGGTTCAATTCACCCCTAGTCCATCTAACTTGGACTTTTGACTTTGGTTCCAGGAGTGCATTCATTATTGGTCTTGTTGCCTATGCAACAGGGAATCTGTGCCTCCAAGTCACTCTATTCCCATACTTTCTTTTATAAATTCACATGTTCATGGTTTTATTTTAAAAGACCATCCCCCATCTAATTTTCTATGGCTACCTTATTTCAAGGTTTTCATTGAATTCTCTTCGACTATAACACATATCACTATAGTCTAATAAGTCAACAATGTTAGGTAGACCTTTGGTCAAAAGAATTCAAAAGGGTTCTTGACACCCTATACGTCATCCACGAAGTACTGCCATTCAATAAAGAAACATATCCATAATACATTTTCAACGAATAATTTTTCATAATCATTTTTCATATCCTTTCCTATATGGAAATAAAACAATAGTTGAGGGTTTACCCTCTTGACATGCAAGATTCAACATGCACTTAATGTGGCCTATACAAGGTTATCAATAATAAACTGGTTTTACACCATGGATACTAAGAGTCATATTACTCTTATATATATATATATATATATATAACACTCAAAGGTATAAAGTTATCTTTCCTAAACACTTGAGTGTTTCCTTCTCCTTTTAAGTGCCTCGAAAGCCTCCATGGCATGGACACTGTCACAACTATGATTATCATGAATAACTCTTTGTTCCATTTTGCATGGCCATCGGCCTTTTCAATTATCTTACCTTTTTATAATGTATTAGCTATCAACCTAATCAAAAGGCTTATGATTATGTTTTGCAAGGCTCATGGCCTACTCAAAAGCCATTATTATTAAGCAGTGAGCATGGCTCTCGACCTTCTCCAAGATTATCAATATCTTTCAATGATTATAAATAATGTCAATTACCCTTAGCCTTATCGGCTTTAGGGCATGAGACTGCTACATCAGTGCTCAATACCATTCGGCCCTATGGCCTTAGCAATATTAATAAACATGTAGTTATTATTGTATAAGAAAAACTCATTTTCTTTAATCATTTGGCCACGAAGGTTGTAACTTAAATATCAATGATAATAAAGCCTTCATAAAGGATAATACAGTCCACATTTAACCACTGTGTGACTACCAGTAATAACATTATGCATACATCTACATTCCACAAATTAACATGACTGTAATAAACAATCTTACCTGAGGTGGTGGTTATGTAGCCAAGCTACGTTTAGCTAGGTGCTATTCTATCGAAGATGCTACTAGCTACTTCTTGCGAGCTCTCAACCAGTATCTTGCTACTCCTGTAGCCTTCCCTGTCGACCTCTAAAAATAATAATCATAATAATCCTCTCTCTACTGAAAGGCTATCATTCTTTTCCTTTTTTGTGTGCATGCTGTTATTCTGATACCACTCATAACCACCACCTTTGAAGTGAAAGTGGGTAAAACGGTTGGCATATCCTACCACCTCATGGGTTTTAAGACTCCACAAAGACCATAATACCTCCCATTCAAGAGTCATCTAAAATGTTTAAGCTTGTGATAAGCTTTTCCACCATTCCCACTCTATCCACTCATCATGGATAGTGGTATGGTTGGCAATAAAACATATAAACTTATATAACAAAGTGCTAGACCACTACAAGTGGGAAATAGTTATGTCTCACATATAATCATTTACATCTAAATGATACTAGAATTATTAAAATAATCTAGGGTATCACCAAGTTATATTACCATCGTTAATATGGTAACATTAATATGTGAATTATGGAGTTGAGTCTCACACTCCCACTTCTCTATATTAGAGTATTGATAAGATATTTACACGATAAACACAAAATCTAATAAAGAAATATATATGTAAACTAGGAAAACTAAACATCCAAACAAGGTTACTATGGACTATGAGAACATTCTAAGAACACTATTTAGTCAATTCAATGTAAATGATGTTGAGAGATCTTGAATCGACTTGCCGACAATAGTCGAATTGAAATTGACTTACAAGGAAAAAGACTTATACTCACCCTATTTGCATCAATTCATAAATGATCGATTATGATACTTAGATGGAATTCTGATCCTTTCCCAACATCTATTTCCTTCTCCCAGGTGATACTCTCCTTTCATCCTCGAGGAAAGATTATTTTCTTGGTTACACTCTCAACCATATAACCATGATTAGTGTATCGTCATTTAATTCATAAATCATTATGATAAAATAATCTTAACAACATGTATTCTCATGTCTAATATAATCATCAATCGATATCCATATAATCAATGATTCTACTTGATATTTTCCACAAACATCAAAATCATTAATCTAAGATTAATTATCCTATTTACCACATTAAAGTAAGATTACGCTTAATCAAAAGTTGGGGATGTAACACACATGAAATTTTCTAAGTGTAGAAGTGCTGATTTTTCCTCCAATTGCACAAAGGCAGAATGCATGAAATTTTCCTCTCTGGGAAAATATCTAAAAGTCAAATTTTTGGAGTTCATTGCCAGATGTTTGATCCTTCTCCATAGAAGAAAAACATGAAGTACAAATTACAAGGTGTCATCCCAATGACCTTTGCAGAGTTAATGTAGATGACATCAAAGATATAGAAATTGGTCATGTGGCTATGTCAGAGTTCTTAGAGAGAATAAATCAGCAACTAGTGCCATCACACATGCAGTATGTTTTGAATAGTGATATTCACTTGGTCTCCATGTTCCTAGTGTCTGCATAGAACCTTGATTTCATATTTGGCTATGACAAGGAAATTGATAAAGACACAAGAAGCATATTAAATGTGGAAGGTAATGTTATCATAAAATTGGATGTAGATTACTTTGACCAAGTCATCATGTGTCCTGACATTGATGATTATGCCAATCTCACGATTGAGGATGCACAAGAGCACTACGAGACACACACAGAAAAGTACAAGAAAATCATCAACACTCGATGGCTCAAAAATCCTAGGCCTATAATTTCAAGATGGTCTAAGAACATTTTCAGGAGTGAGTTCATCAAAGAGGTGGGTGATCTCATAACCCTCCTCAGCAAGGTAAATGGTCTTCCTACATCAAATACCTTTTAGGAATGGATGTATCAATACATTCATGTCATTAGTAAGGGAAATTAGAAGATATGGTGGAGGGAACAGATCAGTGACTCCATTTGTGAACAACTATCTAAGGTACCCACAACATTGGATTTCTACTTGACTTCGTACTTGGTATATGCTGTTGCAGCTATGAAGCATTTTCCAAGGCTTTCTTTAGAAGGAGACAGGAGGAATATTCCTATATATGAGTACTACCCCTAGTTGACCCTGAAATAAAGTATTAAACATTTTAGGAGGGTGAATGATGCATTCTTCTACAATTACATCTACATGTTAGAAAAGGACCTTGCGAAGAAGAGGGTCTAAGATGAGGTGTGGGAGCAAGTAATAAAGTTTGGATGTATCTTTTTACAATTTTCTACCTTCATTTACATCAGAGCTAGTTGTTTTAGTGGACAACCATATATGCTTCCAAGATATCTAGGAGACAGGTTAGTATTGATGGAGTTATGTAGACAAGTTATGGATGTACATTTGAAGCAAGCAGACTCTCATAGAGGTGGTTTTAAATTTCAATTTAAGATTGGTAGATATGGTATTTCTACTACTCCCAAGGCAAAGACAATGGAAATAGAATTAATGGGTCACTCTGAAGAGGTACATGAAAAGACTTGATTTTGATTACCGAGGGATGAAGAACAAGCTTAAAGGTAATTACACACATGTCCATAAAATTGAAGATGTCTTGGCTAAATGCAGAACAGAGGAAGATGTGAAGAGGATGGACTATAGTCAACTCTCCCTGAATCAAGTTAGAATCTTTCAAATAGCTGATGTCCCAGAGGATACGCAATATGAAGGAGATATAGTTGAGGCTATATATATGGGCAACAAGATTGCTAATACCCCTCTTCCTACAATACAATGGTTGTAAAAAGAAATGACCTTAGTGAGAGAGATTTCAGAGCATTCTTGCTAACACTAATGTCTAGCTACAAAAGAAAGGGATAAAATTCAATCCCTTTAAAATAGGTTCAGAGGAAGAGTAGACAGAGGGACCGGTAGGAAGAAAATAGGAGATGAGGACAAAGAATAAAGAGGACATTCCTGTTAGTGGTAAAAGGACTAGGTTTATTTTTAAAATAGGAGATAAAGGGAAGAAGGAAAAGTAAGGAACATCTACACAACTAGATATTGATTAAGAGGAGATAGCTGCAGAAAAGTCACAAGATCTTCCTATCAACTCTCAAGAAGAATCTACATAGGTGACACCTCCTCATTCCTATCCTCTAGATTCAAGTGTTCAAATTCCTATGCCTCCTGTGTCATCAAGTACACAAAAATTACCATCTGTTTCCACTAACCCCCAGTCACCTAGTGTGTCAATTCATTCCATTCATTCATCTCCCTCAACACCTGGTAATGGTTCATTGTTTGATTATCCCCTTGATACTGTTGATAATATTTTTGGTTCTCTTACATCCATACTCAGTTTATCTGATGTTCCTACTTCATTGATTGATCCAATAACACAATCTAAGTTTGAGAAGTTCTTGTCTTCTATTTCCACCAAAGTGACCATTCATGTTAATCCTACGGCTATGTAAACAAAAACCCCACCAATTGTTACTTGCACTCCACTCATGTTAGCACCATTGAAGGTTTCATCTATCCCACTAGTGTTAGAATAACTTGTAAGTTACCCTACCTCATCTAAACCAGACTTTGGTAATAGGAGGTGATACTTTTGTTCTTCCCCCATGGTTTACAATGCAAAAGTCAAAAAGAAAAAAGCAAGATGTGCCACTCAAAGATTTCAACTTTGGTCAGTTGGTTCTAGTAAAGTAAAAGGCAACCAAAAAAGCCAAGAATTTGTCTAGGGTGCTTGTTGATGAGTTAGGTAATAAATATGTTGAGGTAGTTGTGCCTCCACATGACAAGAGCATCACAGAAGTTCAAGCTTTTGATTATGTTATATCAAGAGTTAAGCTTGGAAAGAAGACACATGAAAGTGTAAAAAAGGATTTACTGGCACAATTATCTGCGTGGCTAGACATATATGATAGAGACAAGGTGATTAAAGACCAACACAAGTTGAACCTGTTGAAACTAGCATAAATAATGAAGCCATTCAAAAGCCTGAAAGGATTGGTGCTAAAGGTCAAGCAGTTGATGCCTGGATTGATAGAGTACTTGCCCAATGTTTGTAGCTAATAAATTCATCCATTAAACTTTATAATGTCTTGGGTATAGTAGGGAAAAAAATCAGCCAAACACTTGAGATCCTTTCTCAAGATATGCATCTAGTTGAACAAGATTTAGACTCATGGAATAAGCTATGAGATTTCAAAATTGAAGTGTTGGTTGAGCATGGGGTAATCCCTAATAGAAATAAATATGTGTAATGTAGGGAGGCCATGATTCATAAGAAGGACATCATTGAAGGCTTGATTCAAGATTTGAACAAAGATTTAGAAAGGGGAGAAAGAAAAGCTTTTGATATTTCAGATGAGCTAGCTGAGCTTCCTTGCCATATGCTAGATGATAACCAACAAACTCTCCCATAAGATGCAGTCATTCAAGAGTTTACCAACCTTATAAAAACATAGGTAGAAACAAAAGTCTTCACATTCGCTTTAATTGATAGGTTGATGGATTTCTAGATAAGTTTGGATAGACTACAGAAGAAGATGAATAAGCACAAGAGCGTGCCCAACACCCTCACGAATTCCATCACCTAAGTGCTGGTCATCTTCAAACATACACCAAGGCTCGACAGTAATGAAGTCTAGGCCACCATGAAGAGATATGGAGATTTTCTAGAGAAAGATCAAGATGATGAAGAAGTGTCTAAGGACACTTAGTTTATTTCCCATGTTTTAGTTTTGTGTTTTGTAATTTGTAGATGACAAATTCCATGTCTTTTTATAAAATCAGATTACACGAAGTATGAGATAGAGTCCTAAGTCAATTAGGACTCTGATTTTGAATAAGTCAAGATAGTTGAAAATTCCCTATTTTTGCTCATAGCCTCTCCTTATAAATAAAGAGGGGCTCTTATGTAATTTTGATCTTTTAGTTATCAAAGTGAAACATTGCCAAATTGAAGAGCATTTTGAAACTTTGTGTTCAAGTTGTAAATAATAAGTAAAGAAAGTGGGTGTTCAATCTTTGTCTTGAAACAAACTTGTAGTGCATTAGAGATGTTCTTATGTCTTTTCCCTTGTACTTTCTTGTGCAATTGATCAAATTGTAGTGTGAATTTGGATAATCTGGGAGATGTTCTAAAGATGATTTTGGAGACTTTGTGCTACAACATTATCTTTGGGTTTGTGTTTTATGTTTGTGAGTGGAACATATTGGAAGACTTTGAGCTGCTAGTTATCTTCTGTGTTTGTTACTATCATTCTAGTATATGGTGGAGACTTTGGGCTGCACCTTATTCTATACTTTTTCAACTTCAAGTTACCGAAAGAAGCAAAAAAAGACTTTGTGCTTTTGTGTGTTTCTTGGTATTAAAGCATTCTGGTATCATTTTGATTATTCTTACATTTATTCAATTTGGATATTGGTTTTTATTGTTCCAACAAATTGTTTTTAGTTTATCACACTTTGTAAGAATTAAAGATTTGATATTAAAAGTTTGTAAGTGAACATCATTTTTGAAATAAAAGAAATAGATGATATGCCAACATACACATGTTAGTTTTAGTGTGAATAAACATAGTTAAGTGTTGATATGTGGTGACTGATCATGCAAGTACTGTACACTAGAATTTTTTTCCCTCTTTTTTGCATGATCAGAGTCAGTTGTTAATTTTTGCTAACCAACAAAAGAAAAATGACATTGCAAAACCCTAATTCTAGAAGCTTCCAAAAAGCTTGTTATAAGCGGATGGGATGTATGTTATGGCAATGTATTCACAAGATTATAATCTATTTGGCACTAGATAATAAAATCATTGGATGGCTAAATTTCTATGGATGTAGCCCATATTGGGTGAACCACGTTAAATTTTTGTGTTGATCTCTTTTGTGTTATTCCTCATTGTTATATTTGGGTTATTTAATATGCATATAATTGTTAGTGTTTATTGCTTTGATATGCTTGAACCGTAATAACTAGTATCAGAGTGGGTTGTGTTTTTTGTCTACAGGAAGGTCTCACGGTTGAGTGGGAGTCTCATGGTTAAGTGGGAGCAATGGAGAATGAGGGTACATTGAAGGTAGATAAATTCAAAGGGAAGAACTATCAATTATGGAAGATGTAGATGGAGGATTATCTCTATCATAAGGATTTATGGAGGCTATTGGAAGGAATAGCCAAGAAACTGGCATCAATGACTGATGAGTATTGGGAATTTTTGGACAAAAAGGCACTGGGAACCATTTGGTTGTGCCTGGCACCATCTGTGGCATTCAATATAACAGAAGTGAAGACAACAAATGAACTGATGAAAACTTTGACCAAATTGTATGAAAAACCCTCAGCCTCTAATAAGGTATTTATCATGAAGCATTTGTTTAATCTGAAAATGATTGAAGGTGGATCTGTGTTAGATCATTTAAATGAGTTTAATATGATTACCAGTCAGTTAACTTCTATAAAAGTGAAATTTGATGAAGAGGTGAGGGCTCTCTTGGTTTTATGTTCTTTGCCAAAAAGCTAGAATAGCTTGGTAATGGTTGTAAGTAACGCTGTCTCTAGTTCAAATACTTTGAAATTTGATAGTTTCATGGCTGAACAAGGTTACAAAAGATGTCATTCTGATTATTGTGTTTATTTCAAGAAATTGGGTAATGGAAGCTATATTATCATGTTGCTTTATGTTGATGACATGCTTGTTGCTGGGTCTAACATGCAACATATTAATGAACTTAAGTAAAAATTAGCAAATTCATTTTCTATGAAGGATTTGGGTACAGAAAAACAAATCCTTCATATGAGGATCACATGGGAAAGGACAAATAGAAAATTATTTTTATCTCAAAATGAGTATGTAGAGAAGGCGTTGAAAAGGTTTAACATGCAGAATGCAAAAGTAGTTAGTACACCTTTACCTAGTCATTTTAAGTTGACTAAGGAGATGTATCCAAAGACACAAGAGGAGGAAGACAAAATGTCTAAGATACCTTATGCATCAGTAGTTGGTAGCTTGATGTATGCAATGGTATGTACAAGGCTAGATATTGCACATGCAGTGGGAGTTGTGAGTAGGTATATGAGCAATCAGGGAATGGAACATTGGAATGCTATAAAATGGATTCTCCAATATTTGAGAGGTACTACTTCAAAGAAACTATTTTTTGGAGGAACAAATTCTGCTTTAAAAGGATATGTTGACTTTGATCTGGTGGGTGATATTGATAGTAGGAGTACTACAAGGTATGTTTTTACTAGAGGAGGTACTGCAGTCAGGTAGATTTCAAGACTACAAAAGGTTGTTGCACTTTCAACCACTGAAGTTGAGTATGTTGCTGCCACAGAAGCTAGCAAGGAGATGATTTGGTTACAACATTTTCTGGAGGAATTAGGGCAACAACAAGAAGATAGCCCTTTTTACAATGATAGCTAGAGTGTCATTCATCTTGCTAAGAATTTATCTTTGCATTAAAAAACTAAGCACATATAGCTTAGATACCACTTCATCCCATTAGTTTTGGAGGATGGATAGTTGAAGCTAGAGAAAATTCACACAAGTGAGAATCCTGTAGATATGTTCACAAAGGTGGTTACACGAGAGAAAATGATTTCCTCATTAATTTTCATTGGCCTTCACAACTGATAATGGTGGACATAAGAAACTAGCCAGGCCTGTAATCCAGTGGGAGCTGCAAGTGCAACAGTGTCGTCCAGGATTAGTCTCCAAGTGGGAGATTGTTGATATGTGGCAACTGATCATGCAAGTACTGTACACTAGAATTTTTTTCCCTCTTTTTTGCATGATCAGAGTTGGTTATTAATTTTTGTTAATCAACAAAAGAAAAATGACATTGCAAAACCCTAATTCTAGAAGCTTCCAAAAAGCTTGTTATAAGTGATTGGGATGTATGTTACAATGATGTATTCGTGAGATTGTAATCTGCTTTGCATTGGATAATAAAATCATTGGATGGATGAGTTTCTGTGGATGTAGCCCAGATTGGGTGAACCACGTTAAATTTTTGTGTTGATCTCTTTTGTGTTACTCCTCATTGTTATATTTGGGTTATTTAATCTGCATATAACTATTAGTGTTTATTGCTTTGATCTACTTGAACCTTAACAGTTAAGTACTTGTTGATTGTAGTGGGCAATAAGAAGGGAGCCTCCCCTTAATGAGAGGAGAGATTATATCTCATCAGACTATGGTTGATATAACCATTTTGTTATCAGTTGATAATAAAATATTCACCCAACAGTTTTGGTGACTCCAGTGGGAAAAGGAAACGCAACCAAGAGCCTCTCATATTTGGTTAAAGTATACCAGCCTAATTGGTTGTAGTTGTTTTGTTAATTCTAATCTATTATTTGTTAAGATTGCACTCTGGTAGAACAAAGGTACACACGTAGCAGAAGAGCTCAAGGACTCATAGATCCTATTTTTGAATTGATACAAAAGAATAACTTTGATCTTTTTCCTACACGTATGATATCACCTCTTTCATATACAAGGAGTTTTCCTCCTACCAACACAATATCTCCTATACCAAGCAAGGCTTCTAGTGCTCGTAGATTTCTACCTATCACACTAGTCCAAAGGTTTGCTATCCCTACCTTCAACCCTGGTAGATTGGCTACTCAAGGTTTGTGAGGAAATGCCTTTGGTCCATTGAATTTGGCTCCACCATCACATGAACTACCTTGTGGTTCAAGCAAGAACTACCTTGTGGTTCATGCAAGAACTTTCCCAAGTTCCATGGGGATGGTAAATAGCATCCGGATGAGCACATTGTTGCATTCTACATTGCGTGCGGTGTTCTCATAGTAGAACACACGGATGTATCCATGAGGTTGTTTGTTGAAACCCTTCAAGGAGTGGCTACTAATTGGTTCTATCATCTCAGTAGGAAGTATTACAAGTTGGACTACCCTTCAAACTAAATTTGAAGAAAGGTTTAAACTAGCTAAAGATGCTCATGCTTTGTTGGCTCAACTTACATAGATGAAAAAAGAACCATAAGAACCCATGCATGAGTTCGTGGCTAAGTTCAATAAGCTAACAAATAGAATTCCAACTATTTCTCAACCAATAGCTAAAAATCTGAAATGTTTCTTCATCAACACTCAATTGCTAGAAGTGAGTTTTCTCCTATGACAGGCAGCCACAACTGATCTTGCAACTGCTCAAAGTCTAGCTATCAAGGTAGAAGATGATTTAATCCTTACAGGAAAGTTGAGAAAAGATTCAAATAGATCTAGAGGACAACCCTCTACCATTCCACCTTCTACTAGCACCACAGATCCCATGGTACAGAAGCTAGCCAATGAGTTGCTAGCTCTCAAGAAGTAATGTCTCAAAGTTTATCTATTCCCTCCTACAAAGACATCCCAAGGAGAACATACCCAAATTCTTCTAATTATCCAAGCAATGCTACAAGGAATCAAAATCAGAATAGACTTCCCCCACCACAAGGAAGACTTGCACTGGAAGCATCACCCGTCAATGCAACAATGGGTTTTTACGAATCAGAGCAAGATAATCTTCCACCATCAGAATATGTTTAGGAAGATGATGCTAATCTCTTCACGGAGGGGGAACAAGAGGTAGTTGGTAAATCTAATATCAAGTTTCTTAATTATGAAGAAGAGACTAAACAAGAAGAAAACACATATAGTGAGTCTTATGCTATTTTTACCCATTCTCAAAATCAGCTCAATCATCCTCATGAGGTTGATAGAGATAAGACAAAAGATGATTCATGACAAGTGATTATGATTGCTAAAAGGGGGACTCCTTTGCCAGTTCAACAAAAAGACTTGGTGGGAAACAAGCAAGTAAGTACATCAAATCATCTTGTTTCCTCTTCTACATACAGACCTAGTGTATCTATTCCTAATCCCCAAGTTGAAAATCCCTCGTCTTCTTTAGCAAATCCTTAACAAGCCTTCAATATTATAGACCATGCTAAGAAGACCAAAATTCAAATGTCAGAGGTTGAATATCTTACCCCAAGCAGTTTGAAAGATTGGCTAAATTTGTCAAAAACAAAGCTACTCCTATTAACCAAGATTCTTCCAAAACTACCCTTGTTGCTACTAAAGCAAGACCTACCCAAAGCAACCTAGTTGCCACTCCTTTGTCTACTACTGGGAAAGTAGAGCTTTTCTACATTTCCTTATTGGTCAATGGCTATAAACTTAGTATTTGTGTCATAGATTCAAGTGCTTCTGATAATGTAATGCCCACCAAAGTAGCTAATGCTTTGGGGTTAACATTGATGAAAACTTTTGGCCATTGTTTTTCCATGGAAACAAAGCAAGTGCCCCTCATAGGGAAAATCAAGGATGCCTAGTTTGTATTTGCTACTTTCCTTGAAAAGAGGACTAAAATGATAGTCTTGGTAGCTGATGTCCTAGCTTCATATGGTATATTGCTAGGGTGGAATTTTTGTAAGAATGTTGGTGGTGAGATCAACATGGATTGGTCTAAAGCTAGGATACCTATCAAAGTTGTTGTTGGGACTCCTATTTTCCATGCCTCAAAATTGCAAAGTCTTGTCAAATTCCTCAAATTTTCCTAAGTGAGACAACTTAATCAACAGGGCCATAACTTTCAGGCCAATCCTAGACAACAAGTGAGACAACAGGGTGTAAATAATGCCCATGCTCAAAATATGCACACTCAGCCCCTACAGAATCAAATGAATCAGCAACATAGCAATATTTAGAATGTTAGACCTCCATTTAGAAGACAAGTACAAAGGTTTCTTCGATGGAGGCAACCATTGGGAGCTAAAAGGTACAAACAACTTGACTTTATTGGCATACCTAATTTTTCTAATCCCATTCCAACTGAGATTAGAGGGAAAATTTCTAGGTTTCAAGGTAATAATGCAATCACTGGTGAGGAACACTTGAGACACTTCATCAATGTGACAAATGAGTATGAGATTGAGGATGAAGATGTGATGATGAAGATGTTTGTGTATTCATTAGAAGTGCCAAAGAATGGTACAAGGCACTCCCTGATAATAGCATTGACTCATGGGAAGAGTTCATGAGAGCATTTATATTGCAGTATGGGGATGAGATTGGCCTCAAATCTGCTATCCATGAGCTCACAACAATCAAGAAGGGAATCAAACAAGCTTTTGTTGACTTCAATGGAAGATTCATTATGACAATGAGAAATGTACCTCCTCAAATGAGACCTAATGAATCTATGTGTTTAGTTTTATACTGTGGTGCATTTGATTCTAAAATTGGTTATTGCTTGAGGGACAAGAGTCCTCAAACACTAAGGGAGGCCTATGTTGTGGCCATCAACATTAAAATTAACATGAGAGCCTTCGAAAAACATGTTAAGAGATCTAATGTGAAGATCTCTCAACCAGATAGAGCAACTTTTAATAAGCCTTTCACAACTTAAGACAAGTTAGAAAAGGTTATGGGGGTTATGAAAGACCTATCTTACAAAGTTTCTTGAAATGATAAAGGTTTACCACCACAAGGTGCTACAACACATTTCAACGAAGGTCAAAGACTGCATAACCAACCTCACAACATAGATTGGTCTAAGAGACCACAACAGAATAACAGACAAGCTGCCCCTAGGCATGTTAGTTTCAAACAACTTGAGAGGGATACTCCTGATCCATTGAGTAAAGATCAAGTAAATTTTCAAGATGAGAGTCTTTGGTGCCAGGTGTGTTTCCTTCCCCATGACCCAACAAACTATGCAATTGCTCATTCAATGAGCGGAGATGAGGAATTTCCCAATGAAGGTGGAGCTGAGTACCATGAGGAGGAGATAAACTGGTTTGACACATAGGAGTATGAGTAAATGGGTCATAATCTTTATTATGATAGCTATGAGGATGATGATCATATTTTCTAATATGATCATGATGAAGGTCAAAAGAGATATCACCTGCCCGCTCATGATTTTGGGCACTTGAGGGATCTCATGCAAAAGAAGTATAAAAAATCTAGACCTTCTGAGAAGGATGTGGAAGCTCTCACTGATGCTTCCATCTTGCAAGTTCAAGGGGGCTTTTAGTTGAGAAACAATCAAGTGCCTATGCAGAACTCTCTTGTTGCTGAGCCAAGACAAGGTACATTGGATGATGGCAAGAAGAGGTAGAAGGTGGATGTGGAACAAAAGAGCAATACCATTCCAAAGAAGACTATACATGAAAAGAAGAAGCTTCCAGTGCATCCTATAACAACAAAATAGAAATATGTACAAAAGAACCCAACATCAAAGGTGCAATTGGTTACCTCGTCCATTCTAGGGGTCCATTATCCGAAAGATTACAATAAACGTGATCATCCTCAAGTTCAAAAGGAATTTGAAAAAGAGAAGACAAAGGAAGAAGGTAAGGATATCTAATCCTCTCAAGTAATACCTTATATTCCTTTTGTAAATGATGCAACTATTTCATCTAATACTCTTTTGCCAAATTATCTCCCTATTGACATGGCTCAAGTATTTAGCCAAATTAGAATTTCTGTGCCAATAGTGGAACTCCTTAGGATCCTTGAGCATAGGGATGGAGCAGGGTCTCTTATACTACCATAGAAGCACAAAAACAACCTATTGTTGAGCCCAGTAATGATGAGACCATAGAAGTACATCTGGGATCAACTATTGTTAACAACAAGATGGGAGTTGACCCCTTTTTCACCATATTGATCATAAATGGATGGTTGTTACACAATTGCATGCTTGACTTTGGTGCTTCCAGTAATGTTATGCCCTTGTCTATAATGAATAAATTGGGGTTGAAAGTGTCCAAGTCTTTTGGCAAGTGTTTTGCTATGGACTCTAGAGAGGTAAATGTGATTGGTCTTGTCAAGGATGTTGAGGTCAATTTGGTAGCATACCCTGACAAGTCATTTTTAATGGACATAATTATTATGGGTAGTTGGCCTGCTAAGTGGGGTATGCTGCTATCAAGAAAATGAGCAGCCTCTATGGGTGGAAGTATCTAGATAGATATTTCATATGCCTCTATTCTAGTATAGGGTGTAGATGTGAAGTTGTATAGGGAACATAAGGTAGAAGATGAACACATGAAGATAGATACAAAATAGAGGAAGACCGATTAAATTTCTTTGACACTGACATAGACCATTTCATGGGATATTGCAGTGATGATAATCCTAATTTGGAGGCTTTACCTTCTAACCTTATTACTCCTGTTTGTGGTACGACTGATTTGTGGACTTTATATTTTGATGGCGCATATTCAAGGGAAGGTTCAAGTGTTGGTAATGTCCTGATAGCACCTAATGGTGATTAGTTTGGAAAAAATTTTATACTTGATTTTTAGTGCACCAACAATGTGGCTAAATATGAGGCACTATTGCTAGACTTAAATGTTTCCCATAAACATGGAATCACATGTCAGAATACTTGGTGATTCATAATTGATTATGAAGTAGATTAGAAAGATATTTGTTGCCACTAGGACATGTTGATGTTGATTATTAGTCAAAACTACATGAAATAAAAGTTACACAACAACCTTTATTTGTCTTGAAAGATACGATAAATTCATAGTGAATTTATGATCCCAAGTATCCATGCATTAGTTCATAATGATCTAACATTACTCAGAGGTTGATGTGTGTTGATGTTTTCCATTCAGGGGCCTTACGTCTGATTTTTTTAATTTGTATCCTGATATCTAGATGTTACTCTACTCGTGCTCTATAAAATTTCAACAAATAATGTCAAATCTTACAATATTTAAGCAATTCATGCAAATATTTATGTATGTTTGATCAATTCTTCTACTTATTACTCTGGTTAAGGTTTTCCATGACTATTTTGATTAGTTCTTCTGAAACTATCTTCAATTTATTGGTGTTGAACTAATCTTTGCTTAATTTCACTTTTGCATTGTAAATTTATTCAAATGATGTGCCTACAAGCATGTATTTATATGATTCTTATCAATATTTGTATTCATTTGCATGATATTTGCTAATTTATGTACACTTTATGTAAATATGCCTATGATCTTCATGTGTCTATGGATATCAGCATATTTCATGTTATGCTTTTCATATTTTTGTATACTTGCATTTATGATGATGATTCAAATGAAATTTAAAGAAATTGGACTAAATCTTTCTAAATTTACTAAAATAAATGAATCTTCATTCATTGATACACATATATCCTTGATACTGTCATGAAGAGAAGAAAATCAAATGATATTTTCACCAAGTCATTCCACAGCTAGATATGATTGATGCTAACTTCAAAGGAAAAGAATGAAGACAACATGCATAGACTGAGATGCACTCCAAGGGACATAGAAAATCAAAGTGACATCCAAAATTCATCCATAGATTACACAAAGTTTACGATTGTTTGTAATCACAAATCTTCATCTTCATTATGTATGCAAAAGGAGTATATATTTACAATTGACTTTGAGAATTGGTCGACATTTAACAATCCAATCTCAATTAACTTCTAAATGACTATAACTGAGATTCTCCATCCTTTTATAGAACAAGGATGAGAATCAGTTACAAAAGATCCTAAGATCAAGATTTATCTATTACAATCAACGGTTTACATTACTTTGACCAAGTCAACATTCAAAATATGTGGCACAAGTTGCCAGTTGGCAATTATCTGGTAAGATAAAGATGGCACTCTAGAATATTCTAGGATCTTTGATTTAGTCAATTAGACTGGAATTGGCAAAAATGACCAAAAGTATCCTCGATGACACCTATTGCAACATCCTCTTTATTTAGGTGTATCTTCTTCATGTACCAACTTCCCTATGTCTAACTTCTTGTGATTATCATATGCTTATACAAAAGTATCCACTTAGAATTTGCTTAGTGTCTGAGCTCTCAACTTAGCATATTTTAGTGCTTTTATCTACTCATCCAAAGATTCCAACATAGATGCCCTGTTATCTTCTTCTTTATCATATGTTTTTACCTTTATATTTAGATCAAACATCTCATCCATGACATCCTCTGTAAAGGGCCCTATTGGATCCTCTGCCACTTCTTTAAATTTATCCTTGAATATTTGGATGGCATCATCCATCTCTAGCACTGCTTCCTCTATTACAACATCTTCTAGCTGCTCTTCCAAGACCTTCATCTCATCAGCTAACAAGTCATGGATCATAGTTTGAGTCTCTCACTTTAGTCATGCTAGCCTTTACTACATCCAATTCATAATTCATTTCAGTCATCTAGGTATCCACGAGTGGCAAAGTTATATGGGTGACAATTTTATTTTTTAATAACTCTTCATTTGTCATCCCCTTGACTCATTTGAGTCTTACCATTGCATAATTGCATTTTTGTATCCTCGGAGTGAATTCACTCTTCAAAGAATCAATGTCATTTTTTAGGTTGGACAATGTGTCCTAATTGGACCTGAAAGTCCTTATTATCTTCTCTCCAGATGTCATGAATCTTATGAATCACTTGTCCATAACATGAGCTTGGTGCTTCTGCACGTCTAGACTAGCTATTTCTTCTTCACTTATTAATGTTAGAGCGATAGGCTTCTCTGTAACCTGTAGGGTGGATGCCAAGCTATCTGACTTCACTAATCCTTGTATAAATTGATGTAGTTGAGCATTTTGTTCTTTAAGCTCCTTCTTTTTGGCCTTGAGCTTCTTTACTTTAGCCACCACAACCTTAGTGCTCTCAATATGCTCTTGTATTTCCTTATCTCTAGTGACATGACCTAAGTCAATTTGTGTCACTTGGAACTCTTTTGGCCTAATTTCTCCTTTGGCCTTGTCTACTATGGGAACAACAACTTGAGCTGTCCTCTTTCCTATTTTTGGATCCCTCTTGATAGTGGAGACTGTCCTCACTCTCCTTTTAGCTTTAGTTGGATCAAGAGTGAATAAAGACTTGAAATCAAAAGGTACCTGTTGTTCTTGTGATCGGCCTACCTCTAATGAAATTAATGATACTACGACTAATTGAGATCCTCCTTGATCTAATTGCTCAATTTGAGCATCTTGTATTCCTTTGTCTTTATTGACTTCCTCATTGCCACCAAGATCCCCTAGATTTCCTTGTTGCCTTTGATCTTGATCTTGCTCTTGATCTTGTTGTTCTACTCGAGCATCCAACTTATCTTTCTCGGGCATATGATCTTCCTGCCTTTTCTCTGGAGGAGGCTAATTATCTTGTGCCTTATCACCCTATTCTTCTGAAACCTTGTCATCCTTGGGCTCTTAGCCTTTATTTGCTTGATCATCATGATGATATTCTTGTTCCTGCTTATCAATCTTATCTCTTTTAGTAACAAGTGATTTAGACACCCTCTGTTGTTCAAGTTTATCCATCAGGATATCCTGTTGTGCTATTTTTTCTTGAGTATAATTATTCTTATCATCTATCTCCATAGAAATATTCTCCTGCTGCCCTTGGCTATCTTTAATAGCCTCTTCTTCAGTGCTACCCTTTTTAGGTACATAGGTCAAATCGACCACTACTGGACTAGTCACATTCTCAACTAAAGTATTGAGAGGTCCCATACGTACCTCTACTTCGGGGGATTCTTCTCTTTCTATCCATTCATCATGTGACTCCACTACTGCATCACCTTTATCTGTAGCTTTTGTATGTTGCAACACGGTCACTACAGGATGGTTTGTGATGTCTTTGACTACATCATCCTCTGTAAGATCAACTGTGTCACTCAGTGGGATGGCCTTTGTAACTTCTTCTTCTTGTGCTTTGACCTTGGCCTCCTATGCCATCTCAGTTTTTACTTTGACAATTGCCTCCACTAGCATGTCATGTTGTAGTTCCTTGACTACATTCAGTGATGGATCCATTGATCCTGATGCTAGTGGTGGTAGTGGTGAAATAGCCCCCCTCATACTAGGACTCTGATATCTTAACTTCTTGGGTACTTTAACTCTCTGCAACACATCACTTCTTTTCTTCCTCTTTAGTGTTCCAAGAGGCATCTTATCTTCTTCCTCATCACTATCTTCCTCCCTTGCAATAGTCTTTACTAGACTTTGCTCTATATCCTCTAGCATTTCCCCCTGTGTGGTTGGTGCTTGTTGTGTAGGCACAGGGATCGTCTTAAGCACTGGTCTTGTAGGAGGTGACAATGGTTGATATACTAGGGATACTCCTTTAGAGGTAATCTCCTCTACTACTTCAAATGAACTAGGGTCAAGTGGCCTTGTCCCAAGGATTTGTCATTTTCACATAAGGAATTCATCATATCCTTTTTCCTCTCTTTCCTTTCTGTTCCCCTTTTGTTATCTGTGATTGCCACACCTTTTGCTTTAAGCTCATTTACTTTCTTGGCTACCCAATTCTTTGTCCTAGCCATGACTTTGGCAGTGAGGACATCTATGGATGTTTCTTCCCTCTGTTTCAAATTTGGGGTAGAGATTGTGTCATTATATATCTTTTTCTCTTCATATTTAGGATCCGTGAGGTCATCATCATCCTTTCTAATTTGTGGAGATACCTCAGGTTGCCCTATGGTCCTCATTTGATCCAATGTCAATCTTTGATACTCTCTTCTTCCCACCTTGTGTTCATCATCACAATTAGTCCAATAGTCCTCGAGATGAACACTGTGTTTGTACTTCTTATTAAACCTTTGCTCAATTTTTTGATAATGATCATAATCCCCAGCCATAGGAAACAATTTCAGATTCAAGCTTTTCAAGTCTGCCTCTACCTTCTTTGCATTATCCACTGATTCCATAAGGAACCAGTTAATATCAATAGGGAACTTCCTGTATGGCCTCCCTTCTTTAACCTTGGATGACTCAAATGTGGGCAATTGTTGCCTTATCATCTCCATTAGTACTACCTTGTCACAAGGGTATCTTGGTAACATATATGGTTTCCCACTGAAATCCTCCATGCAGATATAGGAATATGTTTTAGCTTGGATGAACCAGGAGCCATATCCACTGATTGGTTCTATAGCTCCCACTAATTTTTTTTCGTTCTATCTCCCTCACTAAAGCCTCACTATGTACATTGAGAAACAATCATTGACAAGCTTGTAATTCTGCACCAATAGCCTCCTCTCCAGCTGGGGATAGTGTTTCCAGGGAGTCTTCTCATTGGGTAGTTTACCCATCCTGCCTACAGTTTGCAGTCCATCAAATGTGCCTTTTGTTGCATAGGCATACACGAGGTAGGAAGTCATTCTAAAAATTGTGATTTTATTCTCTTTCCATTTGACCATTTGGTCATGTATTGTACCACTGATGATTTTGGCCCATTGGACCTTTGCATTCTCCTTATTATACTCAATAACCATCCTCATCAGCCTGAACATCCATGGATCGAAGGTTCCACAATTTAACATGTGGTTCATTTGCTGAGCATGAAGATTATATATTAGACTTCCTCATTAAAGTTGAACTTGTATAGATGTTGTGCCATTTTTGCTGTAACCTTGGCTATCAAGGTGATTTGATAGCCTTAATTAGCAAGATTGCATAGGATCATCAAAGGTGTTCATTGGCATGCTTTTGAATTTAAATGCCAATGGCTTTTATTTTGCATTAAATGCAAAAAGTGCAGGTATATGGGAGTGGATATCCTATTGAGGAATATCCATGTGGATATTTGGATATGAACATCTAGATGATGTCATTATGTGTCAGATCAAGTCAACATTTGTTTGAACAAAGAATTATCATCGGGTCACAAATTCTCCTTCAATATGTTTGGGAGTGGTATGGACACGTGTCATCATGTTATCGGTTTAGTTTAGGGTCTAGATATTTGGTTAAGGTTGGGATATCATGTTTGTGAAATATCCATCCAGTCAAAAGGTTTGGATGATGTCAGTAGGAGGAAGATCTTTCATCGCAGCATGATAAGGTGATGTCATCGGGATGACGATACTGGAATAAGATCTAGACATTAAGAATATGAAATATCCCCATGGCTTCATGTCCAGATGATGTAAGCATATATCCATCTTATATATCACGTCAAGATAGGATGATGTCATTGGGGATATAGATGTTAAAATAATGTCTAGATACTAAGTTAAGATCCAGATGATAGTTAATATCTAGATGATGTAAGCGAGTTTATCATTCTTCATTAGGCTGAGATGATGTGACATCATCTAGATTCAGATGTTAAAATAAGGTTAGGATGTTAGAAAAGTTAATATCCATGTGCTCTAATATCTGGATGATGCCAACATGTTCGGGGCTCTTTGTAAAATCAAGATGACTTGACGTCATCGGGACATGGATATTTTGGTCAGGGTACTAAGTTAAGATCTGGGCATGAACTAATATCCTCCATATGACATTTAACTTGATAAGTCTCTTAAATTTGATGTCTAGATGCTAGTGAGTGTCAGGATATTAAGTTAATATATGGATGATATGCAATGTAAATATCGTGACAACTTGTTGACCAAACTTTGACCGATTGTAACTTCCTTATTTTAATGAATTTCAGGGTGCTTCAAAAAACAAACCTACTTAGATTTTCATGCTCTTTCACTTGATAGGATCTATAATATGAAATTTGAAGTTCAAAAATATGACCTATAACCTGAGGTCTAGATATGCAAAGGATGACATCATGTCATGCCTCTGATACTGATTGTTTTTACCATACTGCCTGAAAGTACAAGGACAAGCAAACCAAGCAAAAAGTTGGGTCTGTGTTTTGCTAGGGAAAAATGGGGCGTGTTGTGTAACCACACAACAAATTGCCACCAAAGAAAAAACAAATAAAATTCAAATAATTCAAGAGATGAAGACAAATAAAGACATAATGCTCCAACTCTTATCAAATATAAGCATCCTGATGTTTTTGAATCGTATCATGTTCATCAATATAACAATATGTAAGGAGTCAGGTGTGTGCATGTGATTCATATCCTTCATCTTGAAGATAAGTTGAAAACACTAGTGCCTGTTGTTAAGCTACATAGTTTAATTTTGAAAGGAAGCTAGCTGTGCGGAAAATGCTTCCTACACTAATCTAATGAGGAGAGGGCTATGCAAATTTAGCTTTATCCTAACTATTACAGCAATGTTAAACCATTAATATGAGATATTGCAGCAAAACACAAGAACCAGAAAGTAGACAAAAGAAGAGAGATAAAGATTTACGGTAGGAAAAACCCTTATCGAGTGAAAAACCCCACACTCAGAAACTTGCACAATGTATTAACAAATCTGAAAGAATGTTTACAATACACTTGCAATGCAAGCTTCAATGGTCTTCAACACTCATGTCTAGAGTCAATCTGGCAGCATAACAGTACCTGTAAACCTGTGATACAAACTCGATCTCCAAGCACCTGTATATAAAGAGTAGTACGAATGGAGGTAGCTTCTAGAGCAAGTCACACAAGGAACTCGTCCAAATCTATGTGGCCCAATTTCTAAGGCCATAAAACATGCGTATGACACATGTAAGTGATTCTCTTTCATCCCTTACAACCCCCAAACTTGGGCACCCCAAATTTACCCAATTAAGGTATGACAGATGCTCTTACAATGTCATAAAATTTGTCATATATGACAACTCTTACAGTTGTAAGAGAATTTGTCATAACTGTCTATTAATAGCAAATTCTCTTAAAACCTTGTCATAGTCAAACTTGGGTGCCAACTTCCCCATGCAAGATGTTTTCAAACACTTATCTTCACCTCTCATATAATCTTCCATTTCTGGCCCTTACATGTGAGGACAAAAACAACATGTGGTCACCTTCCATGTAGGATGACACATCACTATGCCAACTCCCACAAAGCGGCGAAATAGGATTTGCATCCAAATTACAATACTAGGCAAAATAATAAATACAATTAAATAATAAATGCTAGAAACTTGCAAAGGTTGAGACACCTTAATTCCTAACATTCTCCCACTTGTCGAACACCTTGTAAGATCCAATAGAAAAAAATGATTTAACTGCTATAGGCTGAGAGGCCCATAGACTCCGAACACCATCTAAACTTCTCTGTGCTCACTGGTTTCATCAATGCATCTGCAACATTCTTCAAAGTATCTACCCTCTCCAAATTTACCTTCCCATCCTCAACCATGTCTCTCACGAAGTGAAACTAAACACCAATGTGCTTGGTTCTAGCATGGAAAGTTAGATTCTTTGTAAAGCAAATTGCACTCTGACTGTCACAACTGATTGTGATTTGACCTGCATCAACACCAATATCTGAACACAATCTCTTAAGCCAAATGGCTTCCTTACAAGCATGGTTGCTGCCATATACTCAGCTTCTATCATGGACAAAGCAACAACAGGTTGTCTCTTACTCATCCAACTAATAGCACCACCAAATAGTGTAAACACATAAGCACTGGTGGATCTCTTGCTGTCAATGTCAACTGCCCAATCTGAATCCAAAAATCCATGAATATCAATAGAATGTGGAGGTCCTGAAACATTACCATGATAGAAAATGGAATACTCGATAGTACCCCTCAAATATCTGAACACTCGCTTAACTGCATCCCAATGAACCTGTCTAGGATTAGCCATAAATCGACTAAAGACTCCCACTTCTTGGGCAATATCTGGTCTTGTGCAGACCATAGTGTAGACACCCTAAAATGACCGTGTCGTCAAATCACTTGCATTCCGTTATCTGTCTAATCACTTGCATTGCAAACGTTAATTAAATAATCTAATTATTTAATTAATTATCATCAAATTCTTCTAAATCTCCTAAATTCAACATTAATTAAATAAATCCTCTTTATTTAATTAATTAAATTAAATTCCTCTATATTCTTCCACAATTAAATAATTTTAATTATTTAATTATTTAATTATCCTCTTTCCAAATTTCACATCCACGTTAATTAAATAAATCCAATTATTTAATTAATTCATCACAATTCTATCTTATCTACAATTAAATAATTTACATTATTTAATTAAATCAATTGTTCTTCTAAATTTAAATAAATCAAATCAAATTTATTTAAATTATCTCAATCCTCTAAAAATAAATAAAATCAAATATTTTATTTATAATCTTCTGTTCTTCCAAAATCATGCACAACAATTAAATAAATTTATTTATTTAATTTGCTTTCAAAATCTTCTAAATTAAATAATTCTAATTATTTAATTATTTCTTCCAAAATATCTTCTCTAAATTTAAATAAATCAATTATTTATTTAAGTTGCTTTTTCTTCTAATTTGAGTTATCTCTAAAATAACTCAAGCTTTCTTGCTCATCAATTAAATATTTCTATATTTAATAAAGCAAAATATCTTCTTTTCTCATGCAAATCCCTTCTTCTTGTTTTAAATCACTTAACTGATTACTTTATTTTTTTAATTGATTTATCTCTTCAGTTAACTTATTCTTCTATTCTTGATAACTCCTCTCATGCAAGAGCAAGCAAGACACATGTCTTCTCCTCATTCGTTGCACATTCCTCAACTTATCTCCTCCATTGATTCTTCTGAATTATCTGGACCGTTGATCGATTTTCCTTGAAATCTATATAAACCCCCCTCATCTCCTTCATTTACTCCCTCTCTTCGATCGTATTCTCAGGCATACTTAACAGAGCTTCGAGCATACACAACGCGTTGATTGAGCACTATAACGATCTTTTGACATTGATCTCTTGAGCACATATTTGCTTGTTGCAGCCATGGCTTTGCAACTACATTGAGCAATCCACATATCTCCAAAGGGAACAATACAGGTTTTGGTAAGAGTTTTCATTTATCTTTGATTTGTGATTTATGGCTTTTACTTAGATTCGTTTCCTTTATGTTATTGGGTTCTTTGGTTTTATTTAGTTTAGATTTAATCTATTTTTCCATATACACATTCTGGCACGCCCGGTGGGACCCATTGGTCCTGATTTAATATCAAATTTGTGGAATTTTTAGTTTGATTTCACAGGTTTTTTAACTCTTTTTTTTGGAGAGATTCGAAAAAAAAAAATTTAAAGGAAGCTTGCTGGGCAAAAACGGAGGTCACGGTTGCGTTCGGAAGGGTCGAGGGACGAAGAAAAATATAAAATTTGGCCTATTTCGGTGAAGGTAAAATTTTTTCATTTCTGGTACGCAACCCGAAGCCATACAATCACTGTGAGGTACGGTAAAAAAAAATTATATATTTTTTTTTAAGTTTTCTTTGTTAAAAAATAGAAATTTTTTTTTAAAAAAAAAAAAAAAAGCAAAAGGAAAAAGCAAAAAAAAAAATCCAAAAATAAAAAAGCAAAAACAAAAACAAAAAAAAAAAACAAATAAAACAAATAAAAAATTCAAAAAATAATCACAAAAAAGCTTAAAAAACAAATTCCTTTGCAGCCCTGACAGCAGGTACAAGGTACCTTATTTTGCAGTAGGTACAGCGTACTATTTTTTCCAGCCAGCTTTTTCTTTTGTTCTTATGAAAAGATTTGTTTTAATAAAAAATGAAGTGTTTTTAGTTTTTATTTCTTTTAAAAAGTAAAACAAAGTAAAGAGAATCTTTTTTCTTTTTTCTTTTTATTTTTTGAAAAAAATAAAGCACCTTCAGCCTAGCAGCAGGTCACATCAGTGACCAGGAGCCAGTCACAGGGGGCTAAGACAGACCCCTCTTCAATGAGCTTTTTAAATGAATAGGCGATTTTCAAACCTCATTATCTTGGTCATACGGACACGTATTTCAGTGCTTTTTTTTTTTGAAATAGGCTAGAATTTCGTGATCTACATCGTGGTGAAATTAGTTTTTTCTCAAGATTCTTTGATTTTTCAGAAAATTGATTTTCTCACTGCTGTCTTTGTCTCGTCACAGTTTTTTGACTTTTCAAGCTTCATAACTTTCACAAACGGACTCAGATTCAGGTGATGTTTTTTTTGAAAGTTGGTATTTTTCTATCCTCTACATAGTGGTAATATTGGTTCAAAGATTTTCTAAGATTTATTTTTTAAGACCACTCATTGGCCTATTCTCAATCTCTGACTTCAAGCACTTGCTAACTTTTGAGTTTGTGTGGACCTAACTCACTTGTTGCAGCTTCTTATTACTCACATAGAGCCAATAGGTGTTTTCTTAACATGTTCATGCAGGATGAGCATTGAAGACCTCTTTGATTTATCTCACTAAGTCTTAGAAACACATTGCATGCTTAAAAGGATAATTGAACAAATCTTTTCTTGCAATCTAAGTCTTAGGAATATACTGCATTTCTTAAGGGACAATGGACATGTATGAACAAACACCTTAATTTTCTAAAGGACAATGGACATGAATGCCAAACACTTCATTTCATAAGGGACAATTTACAACTACAATCGTGTGTGTGCATAGCTTAGTTGCACCTTATTTTTCTTATAACGGGACAATTGAACCTTTGTTTGACGTGCTTGCTTTTACTTTTTTGTACTTCCTTTAGAAGGGCCTGCATTTGGATTGTGATTCATCCAAAAGGGATGACCCTAAGTGGAGTTTTCCTTTGAACCGCTATATAAGAGGGATAAGGCGAAAGCCAAGTCCTAACCGACGTCAGCCTTACCTTGTGGTGCCAAACTGAAAAGAGGTGTACTAGCTCTTTGTGGAAACGATTTTCACATTGAGCGAAGTGTTTGAAACTCTTAGTAGGATTGGTTAAAACTTTTAGTAGCTTGTCGCATTGCTCGTAAGGCGTTGGTCCCTCAAAGTCACTAAGAACCAATTTAGATAGAGACTACCCGACCTACCTCCGAACATTGCGGTAATCATCAGTGCAAGGGAAATCGATTTAAACCCTTAAGATACTCACCATTGGCTCCCTTGAGAAGAGATAGTATTCCCTTGGACATAAAGCTCTTGTGACCTACTTGAGCTTTCCAAGGGGAGGGTGAGATATCCCTACCTATCGTCTCTCGCAAAGATACTAAATATCCGACACCTTTATGGAATGATATTTTTATCGATGGAGTATTAAGCTGTGAGCTGATCTACTGCAATGAAATCTTGTCTCTAGGGATAAAAAGTGCTTATTATTGATTGCAACTATATTAGACCTGTGGAAACATTGGGCTTGTTTGGAGCCTTGAACATACACTATCTGTTGTGTTAGTCCTTGTGCCTTTTTTGGCCACTTGTTTGCTGTGTTTTCTCTTGCCAAACCAATCCAATCAGAAATAGAAAAAATTTTGCCTTTGAAAAACATCAGACACTACTTCAGCGCCTCTGGTATTACAGTAGCTTGCCTTTGGTAATACAGTAGATCGCCTTTGGTCAGCAGTAACCCACCTCTGGCAAAACCCTACTTCAGCGCCCTCGGTATAACAGTAGCTCGCTTTTGGTCACTGTAGCTCGCCTTTGGCATAGCAGTAACTCGCTATTGGTAGCTCAGTCCGTCGCCTCTGGCCCACAGTAGCACGCTTTTGGTAGCACAGTCCTGTGCCTCTGGTCAAACAGTATAGCGCCTTTGGTCTAGTACTTTATGCATCAGAGTTTGTCCGTTTCTTCAAAGCATCTCACAGATTCCTAGCATTACATTGTGTCCTAAGTGTATCCCATGGTCACCACTAGGCTACAGCAAACCATGAAGTCTAGGCAAGTTGTCCCTAAGAAGCACAAGTCACCCCCTCGCACACCACAATCAGGTCGTCTCAACATTACTCCCAAGGTTACTCCTAGTACACCCGCGGTAAAACCAATCAGCTCTCCAAACATGCCGCACATAGATGAACCAAGCAATCCTCATCAGGATAGAACCCCTTTGCTAAATGCACTGTAGTATACCACAGGCTTGCCTCTGGATTTTGTCCCACAAGGTTACATCGTAGATCAAGCCCCATCTCAAGAAGAGCGACACTTTGAAATAGGTCAATCCTCTCAAGAAGATGGGCAAGATCTTGATGAATTTATACAAGATCCTAGAGCTATAGCTGCCTTTGATAAAATCCTTAGTGAGAACCAGGATCATTTCTTTCGCTTGCTTGCAAAGCAAGGCGCCAAGTTACCTCAAGATTTTGATGTGTCCACTCTCAAGGAGAGCAACAACACCCAAGAAACCATACAAGCAGTGCAAACCATGTCCACGGTAACTACGCCCTTACCTACTCAAGGCTCGCAGTATAGGAATCCCCTTTTTCAAAATCCAACAGAGGAGAGGCCCATATCACCACTTTTGACTCCTATGGAGATCTATCAAAACCAACAAGAAACTCTCCAACGTCAAGCAGAGTTAGCTAAGCAAGCCACCTTAGCTTGATCGAATGTGCAACCACCTCCTAAAGTGTCCACCCCAAGCGCAAGTGGAATCTTGGTTACCCCATCACGCATAGGTTTCCCACCCAATTACAATCCGGGGAACACTTATGTAGCCATGCAACAAGGGTCTCAACAAAAGCCACCTCCTATATCATCACACCTGCATGTCTCTCAACCAATTAGAGTCACGCAGCCCCAACCACAACATTCTTCTACTCTCATCCTCAAGCAACCCCAATCGTCGCAAATCACTTCTACCTATGTTCCTCCACCACAACATTCTTCTACTCTCATCTACAATCAACCCCCACCGTCGCAAATCACTTCTACCTATGTTCCTCCTCCACAACGTTCATCCACGCTCAACTTCTTTCACACATTGCCTAGCCACTCTCAACATTCCCAACATCAGGTTTCCCAAAGCTATGTGCCACCATCACAACCTAATCAAACACACTTTAGCTTTCCTCCCCCCAATACGTTTCTTCAACCATCGCAGAGCCAACATTCTTACCTAGCGCCACCTCCACCTCTGCCTAATCAAAACCTCCAATTCCAACCCAATCTGAACCAATCATACAATCCATACAATCCCAATCAATCTTACGACCCTTACAATACCACTGCGCATGGCTCACATTATAATATTCCATATGGGCAGCACCAACCGCTTTTTGGACAATAGGAGATGTTACCAACCTCTCCCACGACTATGGAACTAAAGATTGCGGAGGTGCAACAACAGCTATCTGATCTTACGTTTGGCCACACCAAAAAGACCTTCTCCTTGGAGGAAGTGTGCCCTTATCCTTTTGATCGGTCGTTACCAATGATCCCTTTTCCTCAAAATTTCACTATTCCCAAGTTCGATAAGTACAAAGGAAAAGGTGACCCAAAAGACCATCTTAGGGAATTCTATCTTGCTTGCTTCGAGGTTTCTCACAACGACACATATCTTATGCGTCTTTTTCCTCGCAGTCTTGGAGGTCAAGCAATAGAATGGTTCTCACACTTACCTACGGGCATCAAGTCTTTCAACGAGCTAGCAGAGAAGTTTGCCACCCACTTTTCTTACAATGCAAAGCATGAGATTTCCGTGACAGACCTATGCAACAATAAACAGAAAAATGGTGAAACGTTCATTTCTTTCCTCCAACGATGGAGACAAATGGCTAGTAAATTCCCTTTCAAGATTCCAGAGAAACAGCTTGTTAGCATCTTTGTATAGAACCTCAACCAAGAGTTAGGTTTCCATTTGCAAATCCTTAGTGCTACAACCTTCGATGAAATCACATACAAGGGTATCAACATAGAGAAGGCCCTCATTGCTAAAGGTGTGGTCAAAATCTTTAAAGAGACGAAAGATAGCTCTTCTCATCAACAATTGAACGATAAACCCAAATATTGGAACAAGAATAAAAACGTGGTCAATGATGGAGTGGTCGATACTAAGCATGTCCAAACGTTGCAAACACCACTGCAACTCTCCAAACCAAGTCAAGCTCCACCTCAACAACAGCAACGACAACAAGAGCGGCCCCAACAAGATTACCCTCCGCGACGTCAATTCACTCCCTTGGGAGTACCCATCGAATCGGTCTTATAGCAAGCTTTGCAGAAAGGGCTCATCACCCTACCTGATGCTCCTCCTTATGGAGAACCTGTCTACAAAACTGCACGTTACAGAGACAATGAGTATTGTGAGTTCCATAGGAGCAAAGGTTATCGAACTGCATCTTGCATGAAGCTTAAGCACCTCATCCAAAACCTCATCGACGGTAATCAAATCACTTTTGAGAATGAATCACCAGCACAACACACGAACAAGGATCTCGATATGTACAAGGAACCATTCCCTCATCACGGTCCACCTCCTCCTCAGGATAGAGGTAAAGGTATCAATCACGCGTCCACATCTTTCGATTCCATTGTAGGTTGTTTTGAAGAGAGTCGAGTGTCTACCCTCACCATCAAAGGCAAATCTACGGATTGCGCTGTTACTACTCGTCGAGGTCATGTCACCATTCGTGCACCTACACCTAGGCTTCCAGTTCAGTCTGATTATAATCTTGTCGAACATCTAGGGAGAACACCAGCACAGATCTCTATTTTGGACCTTCTACAGTCATCACCTGCACATAGAGTGGTGTTAGAAAAAGCCCTCCAAGAGTCATCCATTCCTAACAACATAGCAGTCGCAGATTTCCAAGCTATAGTGGGTAATATTGCTTCGCCTTACAATGTGGTCTTCTCTGAGAAATACCTCCCCTCCCATGATCCTTGTCACAACGATGCCCTGCATATTGAAGTTCTCATACATAAGCGCAAAATCAAACGCATCCTCATAGATGGTGGTGCTGGTCTCAACATCTGTTCTTTAAAGTTACTAAAGCAATTGGGATACTCTGAGGATCACGTCAACACTGATCATAGTATTACAATCAAGGGGTATGATGATGCAGAATGTCGTTCAGAAGGTGTTATTCACTTGCCTATACAGTTGGGCCCCGTTATGCTTGAAACTAGGTGTCAAGTCCTTGATATCGAGCTGCCTTACAACATTATTCTAGGCCGCCCATGGATCCATGCAATGAAAGCTATTCCCTCCACGTACCATCAGTCCCTAAAGTTCCCATACAATGGTACGGAGATCACCATCCCAGGAGATCCTAATCCTTTTGAATTTTGCCGTGTCTTGCAAGGAAGCTATAAGAATTGCAACCAAGTGCCTAAAAATGACAAAGCCGTTGAATCCCCTTTCTATGTTGACCTTGAAACTCTCACGCAAGCCTCTACAAGCAAGCCTACACCCCTCCCCAAAATCACAGTACGGGTCCGAGATATAGGCTTTGGCACTTATGATATCTCTGAATCTTGTTGTGTAGGGTGGATGCCCTTATCTCCAAAATCTTACGGCAAACCACCCATTGCCAAAGTTACCAAAAAAGCAACTATTCCTCCCCCAACATTCCTAACCCAATTCCAACATGGACGGTTATTGGAAGAGGAAACTATTGAGGACATCTCTTCTTGGCTCTACAAGGAGAAAGAACCAGTCACGATACCAGTCAAGCAATATGGCAATGGCTTAAGGATAGTGAAAAACATGGGCTATAAAGGCCAAAGTGGCCTTGGGAAACAGAATCAAGGCACTATGGAGCCCATTGTGGTAACAAAGAAGCTAGACAAGAAAGGATTAGGATTTGGTAAGAAGGTACCATGCACCTTGGACATCGAGTATATCCTCGACGAGGTAGCTGACACTTTTCCCGCTGATACGACGTCGGCAGAGGATATCATCGATGACTCTTCCCTCCACATCACCAATCTATTCGCAGAATCCTCCATTTTTATACTATCCTCCATATCCTTAACTTCCACCACCAGCACCCAGAATGTCACGCTTGTCTACCCTGAACTTATCGATTGGGACCAACAAGGGGCCCCCGTTATAGATGTCTTTCAGAATGACGAAGCTTTAGCTGAATTCATGGGACTTCGAGAAGGTATCCCTCTTGGTGATCACAAGGCAGGTTTTGTAATGGAACTTAAGCCCACGGCTTATTTTGGTGAGAATGCCAAATCCTCTAGTCGCAAAAGTACAAATAAAGAAAGATCTCTAGGTGAAAACCACACTGTGGCACCTCCTGATCACAAAATAGTAAAAATAAAGGACGTATCCAAAGGTGAAAACCCAACTGTGGCACCTGAGGATGGAGGATTTGACCTTCCCTTACCATCTAAGTACCAGGAGAAATCAGCTCTACTAGTGGAAGATTCTACAGAGATCAACCTAGGTACAGAACAGAATCTAAAGACAACATTTCTAGCAGCATCATTATCTGACACAGAGCACAGAAATCTTAACAACTTCTTCTTGCAACGAACCATCAACTTTGCATGGACCTATGCAGATATGCCAGGGCTAGACCCTAAGCTGGTAGTTCATTATCTCACTGTTGATCCCAAGGTGAAACCAGTCAAGCAGAAATTGAGAAAAATGCACCCACAGATAGCTTTCTTGGTGAAGGTGGAAGTACAAAAGCTATTAGACGCAAAGTTCATACGACCTATTGACTATTCAGATTGGGTCTCAAACATTGTACCTGTCTCTAAACCTAATGGGTGCATCCGCATGTGTAATGATTTCAGAGATCTCAATAAGGCCTGTCCTAAAGATGACTTTCCACTACCAAACATTGACATTATAGTGGACTTGACAGCAGGTCACGAGATGCTTTCTCTCATGGACGGATTCTCAGGTTATAATCAGATAAGGATAGCTGAAGAAGACCAACATAAAACAACCTTTACTTGTCCTTGGGGCAATTATTGTTGGTGCGTCATGCCGTTTGGTCTCAAGAATGCAGGAGCAACCTATCAGCGAGCAATGACAGTGATCTTCCACGACCTCTTTCATCACATTATGGAAGACTATGTTGATGATATATTGGCTAAATCTTCTAGAGCGGATCACATACAGGTCCTAGGACAGATCTTTGACAGGCTGGAAAAATACCAAGTAAGACTCAATCCAAAGAAGTGTGTATTCGGTGTCACATCAGGGAAGCTATTGGGATACATCGTATCTTGTAGAGGCATCAAAGTAGATGCAGCGAAAGTAAAAGCTATAGTGGAGATGCCTCCACCAAAGAACCTAAAAGCATTAAGGAGCCTCCAAGGAAGGTTGCAGTCCATCAGGCGTTTTATATCACAGCTAGCAGATAAATGTCAACCCTTTCAACACTTGCTCCAAAAGGATGTCTCGTTTCGATGGGACAACAAGTGTCAGGCAGTGTTTGATCAACTTAAAGAGTATCTAGCTACACCTCCTGTATTGGTTCCACCAGTGGCGGACAAACCCTTGATATTGTACATCTCCACTACAAACTCAACCCTAGGGGCTCTGCTAGCACAGAATGATGACACAAGAAATGAGCATGCAATTTATTACATCAGTAGAACATTGGTGGGATACAAGCTCAATTATTCACCAATGGAAAGGGCTTGTTTAGCAGTAGTGTTCGCCTCCCAAAAGTTGCGACATTACATGCTGAACCAACACACAAATCTGATAGCCAAGATTGATCCCTTGAAGTATCTACTAGCAAAGGCAGCTCTCACAGGCAGACTAGCTAAATGGGTTATGATCCTTAGTGAGTTTGATATTGAGTACACAGATCGTAAGGCAATTAAAGGACAAGCCCTCGCGGATCAACTAGCAGAAGCACCTATGAAAGATACACATCCCATGGTAGCAGACTTTCCTGATGAGAATCTCTTCACTCTTTCCAACTCCATAATGTGGAAGTTGTACTTTGACGGTTCTTACACACAGCATGGATCAGGAGCCGGCATCTTATTTGTTACACCTCAGAATGACTACATTCCAAAGTCATATCGGCTAGCATTCCCTTGCACCAACAATATAGCCGAGTATGAAGCACTCCTTATAGGTCTCAATACAACAGTTCAATGGGACATCACAGAATTACAAGTATATGGAGACTCACAGCTAGTCATCCGCCAAGTCACGGATGAATGCCAAACAAAGGATGAAAAGTTGGTCCCCTACAAGCAACTAGTGGATGCCTACAAACCACACTTTTCTAGCATCACATTTGAGCAAATTCCAAGAGACAATAACAAAGCTGCAGATTCTATGGCTTCTGTAGGGTCACTAATTGATATGCCTGCAAATACACAGAAATGTGAATTCTTGATTGAGCAATTGTTGATACCAGCCGTCGATGTTCCTGTTACTAAAATCATCTGCGAACTTGTTGGTCCCAATTCCCCATGGTACGAAGATATCTATGAATACCTCAAGAACAAAACCTTTCCCCCTGACCTATCATCCACTCAACGCAAAACCTTTATCCGTCGATCCTCTCGTTACATCATTCTGGGTGATACACTATATCACCAGAGTCTCGATGGTATCCTCTTACGATGTCTTAACGCGGAAGAAGCTGAAGCTACCTTACGAGACATACACGAAGGTGTCTGTGGCGCACATTCTACTGGTCCTAATCTTGCTAAGAAGATACTCAGAACAGGTTATTATTGGCCTACAATAGAGCAAGATGCCACACAGTTTGCTAAGAAGTGTCTACAATGTTAGCAGCATGGAGATCTGATTCACGCACCCGCTCATGAGTTACAACCTGTGACAACTCCATGGCCTTTTTCTCAATGGGGTCTCGACCTTGTAGGACAAATCCACCCTTCCTCCTCAAATGGCCACAAGTTTATCATTACCGCCACTGAGTATTTCATGAAGTGGGTGGAAGCCATTCCTATGACCTATATCACCGGTAAACAAATAGCTAAGTTTATCCTAAACTACCTCATATGCCGGTATGGTATTCCCCAAGCCATTGTCACTGATAATGGGAGACCATTCAAGAACCAAGATGTCCGTGCTTTATGCATACAATACAATATCCAACATCGCTTTTCAACTCCCTACTATCCGCAGAGTAACGGCCAAGCTGAGGCTTCCAATAAGACCATTCTCAAAATCCTCAAGAAAACAGTCAATGAAGCTGGTCGTGATTGGCACTTACAACTCAATCCTGCCCTATGGGCCTACCGCACTAGTATCAGAACACCTACTGGTGCCACACCATATGCCTTGGTCTTTGGCTCTGAAGCCATCCTACCTATAGAGGTCGAGATCCCATCCCTCAGAGTATCCATGCAGGACCTGATCGGCAGAGATGAGTATCGTACTTCTAGATTAGCTGAGCTTGAACTACTAGATGAGAGGCGCCTTGCCGCACTTAATCATCTCCATGTCTATCAAAACCGCCTCCGGCGTAATTACAACAAAAAGATCAAAGGAAGACGGTTTCAAGTTGGTGATCTTGTACTTAAGGAGAATCAGATAAATCAAGTAGATCGAGAGAAGAAGGGTAAGTTTGAGCCTAACTGGTTAGGTCCCTTCATTGTCACAGCAGCATATGGATCGGGAGCTTATACTTTAGCTACACCTGACGGCATTCCTCTAGATGAGCCACTTAACAGTGTCCATCTCAAGAAGTTCTATGCTTGATCCTCAGAGTATTCCCACAAAAAATCAAAAAAATAAAAATAAAAAAAAAAAATCAAAAAAATCCAAAAAAATCCGTCCTCTGGTGAAAACCTGGCAAACAGGTGCCTTGGATAAGTACCATAGTGAAAACCTGGCAAACAGGCGCTATGCATAGAGTCCACATCCATCGTCTATCGAGTCCTGTCCGCTCCTTGCCCAGTTCACAACGCGCTTCATCTATCCATCCATAATAAAACCATTGACTTTGTTTGCATTTCCATCTCCCTACCTAGTATAGCTTGGAAATTTGTCAGTGTCCCTCATCGTCATCCCACGTCTTGATCTGTGTCTACAGTTAACACTGTCTTGTCCTAGGTCAAGTCTTTCTGTGTCTTCTTCGGTGGTCACCCCTACAGTTTCCTCTACCAGAATGTGGGCAACTCTTTCCTTAGCTTCGGTCTAGGATTGGTTCCTTGTTCGTGGTTCACAGCACATACTTCAATCTTGTCTCATTTCCATAGGTAACACCCTTTAACGGACACATCGCTCCTACGATAAGGCTGTTATCTTCTCAACACTCTTTCTACATCATCACATCTAACCAGAACTACATATTATCTCTTCTCAATCTTAAGGTACCTTGATCCCATGGACATGGGTATGTAGGCAGTCTGGAATACGAAGGACGTTTCCAGTACTCAGGTACATAAGATCACCTCTTCTCCACTCTCTTCCCACATCATCACACTAACTAGAACTACATATCATCTTTTCAATCTTCAGGTACCTTGATCCCATGGATATGGGTATGTAGGCAGTCTGGAATACGAAGGACGTTTCCAGTACTCAGGTACATAAGATCTCCCTCCTTTCACCTTGACCCACTTCATCACTCTATCCAGAACTACATATTTATCACGTTCATCTTCCATTGTAAGTGTGCCTTGATCCCGTGGATACAGGGTATGTAGGCAGTCTGGAATACGAAGGATGTATCCAGTACTCAGGCACACACGATCCATCATTCTCCACCCGTTTCAATCCATTTGCATTCCATCCTTCTAGTCTTCCATTTGTCAGAATCCATTCGCCTCAACTTGACTAACTCAAGCAGCAAGCTAGCACACCCATTCCAAGCAATAGTCCTTCGCAAACCTGAAGCAAAGCAGCTTCCTTCCAGAGTCATCTACTGTCCTGCATACCGATTGCCAACATCAGCTAAGTACCGCTTAACCAAGCCCTAGATCAACGAGCTTGTCTTCTTCAAAGTGTTCCATTGACGAGACCAACGCACACGTCTCTTGCAACATGTGACATTTCCTGCAAGTGAGACATTGTCTTTTTAGGTAGATAGCCCCCTTTAACGGACACAGATTTCCTACGATAAGGCTGTTATCTTTCCTACCCAATCTATCCTGAGCAACCTCTTTGGCAAGAGAATATGTTGGCTGTATGTTTACTCTGTAAGTCAGTCAATTTGTGTTATGGTTTATCTTTTGTTCCTTATCCCTTACCCATTCAAGGCTACCTTGATTTATTTATAATCTTGGTATGTTGCGATGCAGTACGGATTGGGGGCATGGTCATTGCTTTCTGTGTGCCGTGTTTGAGGAATGATCTTTAGTATCTTTCTTAGCATTCTATTTATCTTGTGTGTGTTACGACCTAGCATCTTACATATTAATATTCTTCTTGCATTTACATGTATTGAAGTTTATTTTATGTTTAAGACTATGGCTTATTCACATGTTCCAACAAGGTTATATTATGTCTAAAAGGATCTAAGTTCAAACCGCTTGCTTGTAGAGTCAACGTCCACGCACTCGGGTATTACTGCACCTTGGTCTTTTATACCTTGGTGGCAAACTATCCACGTGCTATATCAAAAATAAGGATTGCTCTTTATAAACAAATATGAAACCATTGCAACAAGCTCATCCATTTACACCATCCATTTTTTCATGGCCTTATATAGTTTTCCAGCAAAGATCAATCAACAGTCTTTCTCTTATGTTCTCTCCTATCTCCTTTCTTCTATCTATCATCAACCCAACCTCGCCTATCTCCAACAAATCTTCTAGTCGAGCGTCAACACAGTTCTTCTGTCGCTTCCCTATCTTTCCTCTCGAGGGGGCACCCTACGCCAGCTACGCTGGGGCAACTACCTACACTGGGGCATCAAAAAATTGTATTACATCTTCAACAATCATTTTCTTTGACGCAACGCTACATGTTGCATTGCATCAAAGAGGGGCAAAATGTAGACACCCTAAAATGACCGTGTCGTCAAATCACTTGCATTCCATTATCTGTCTAATCACTTGCATTGCAAACGTTAATTAAATAATCTAATTATTTAATTAATTATCATCAAATTCTTCTAAATCTCCTAAATTCAACATTAATTAAATAAATCCTCTTTATTTAATTAATTAAATTAAATTCCTCTATATTCTTCCACAATTAAATAATTTTAATTATTTAATTATTTAATTATCCTCTTTCCAAATTTCACATCCACGTTAATTAAATAAATCCAATTATTTAATTAATTCATCACAATTCTATCTTATCTACAATTAAATAATTTACATTATTTAATTAAATCAATTGTTCTTCTAAATTTAAATAAATCAAATTAAATTTATTTAAATTATCTCAATCCTCTAAAAATAAATAAAATCAAATATTTTATTTATAATCTTTTGTTCTTCCAAAATCATGCACAACAATTAAATAAATTTATTTATTTAATTTGCTTTCAAAATCTTCTAAATTAAATAATTCTAATTATTTAATTATTTCTTCCAAAATATCTTCTCTAAATTTAAATAAATCAATTATTTATTTAAGTTGCTTTTTCTTCTAATTTGAGTTATCTCTAAAATAACTCAAGCTTTCTTGCTCATCAATTAAATATTTCTATATTTAATAAAGCAAAATATCTTCTTTTCTCATGCAAATCCCTTCTTCTTGTTTTAAATCACTTAACTGATTGCTTTATTCTTTTAATTGATTTATCTCTTCAGTTAACTTATTCTTCTATTCTTGATAACTCCTCTCATGCAAGAGCAAGCAAGACACATGTCTTCTCCTCATTCGTTGCACATTCCTCAACTTATCTCCTCCATTGATTCTTCTGAATTATCTGGACCGTTGATCAATTTTCCTTGAAATCTATATAAACCCCCCTCATCTCCTTCATTTACTCCCTCTCTTCGATCGTATTCTTAGGCATACTTAACAGAGCTTCGAGCATACACAACGCGTTGATTGAGCACTATAACGATCTTTTGACATTGATCTCTTGAGCACATATTTGCTTGTTGCAGCCATGGCTTTGCATCTACATTGAGCAATCCACATATCTCCAAAGGGAACAATACAGGTTTTGGTAAGAGTTTTCATTTATCTTTGATTTGTGATTTATGGCTTTTACTTAGATTCGTTTCCTTTATGTTATTGGGTTCTTTGGTTTTATTTAGTTTAGATTTAATCCATTTTTCCAGATACACACATAGCATACATCAAACTTCCAACAACACTAGCATATGGTACTCTGCTCATGTCCTCCACCTCACTAGGAGATTTTGGACAATCCTCAAAAGATAACTTTGTCCCCAAAGAAACAGGAACACACAATGGTCTACAATCTACCATGCTAAATCTGTCCAACACGGTCTTCACATACTTACTCTGGCTTAACCAAAGTTTTTTGTTGGTTCTGTCTCTTCTGATTTCCATTCCTAGAATGTACCTGGCTGCCCCTAAATCTTTCATTTCAAACTGAGTTAACAACTGAGATTTAAAATTAGAAATCATATTCTTACCCTTCCCAATGAGCAACACATCATCAACATACGGTGCAACAATGAGAATACGATCACCATCAAATTTATAATACACACAGTGATCTGATTTCGATCTCACAAATCTAATTGACAACACAAAGGCATCAAACTTCAAGTACCATCTCCTAGGGGATTGCTTCAAACCATACAAAGACTTCTTAAGTTTGCAAACCAAATTTTCTGTATCTTTTACCATGTAATGCTCTGGCTATGACATGTAGATTTCTTCCTCCAAGTCACCATGAAGGAAAGCTGTCTTCACATCCATCTGTTCTACCTCCAAGTCATAAGCTGCTGCGAGTGACAATAGGAATCGAATGGATGTTAGCTTTGCAATGGGAGAGAAGATCTCACCATAATCTATACCCTCCACTTGTGAATACCCCTTCGCAACCAATCTAATCTTATACTTCTCAACATTGCCATCTGCACCAATTTTCTTCTTGAACACCCATTTGCATCCAATGGGTTTCCGTCCAGGAGGTAAAGGCACCAAGTCCCAAGTTTGATTCTTTTCCAAAGAAGCCATTTCTTCCTCCATGGCCTCCTTCTAGGAACCTGCATCCTTCATATCCAAAGCCTCTAATATAGTTCTAGGTTCATCACTATTAGTGATTAAAGCATAAGCACAACTAGAATCAAGCAATGTAAAACCAAACCTTTCAGGTTGCTTTCTTATCCATGTAGAACTCCTCAAGAGCTAAGGTTGAGGCTTAGCTTCTTCATCTGAGCTTTTAGAGCTGCTGGAGATCTCCTCATTATCAGGTCCAACATTGTCTTTCTATTCAGTCTTCTCAGGGGTGAGAGGAAATTGAACAACATCCTCTTTCTTTTCTTTTTCTTCTGGCTGCAAAATAGTGGAAGAAGGTGTAATCTCTCTGAAGATGACACTTCTTCTATACAACACTTTTTCATCCACAGGGTCCTAAAGCTTGTATCCTTTCACACCAACACCATAGCCAATGAAGATACACTTAATAGTTTTGTTTTCCAACTTTGACCGCTTCTCCCTAGGCACATGTGCATATGCCTCACAACCAAAAACATGAAGATGCCTTACTGAAGGCTTTCTACCAGACCACACCTCCATGGGTGTCTTTCCAACAAGAGCTGATGTAGGAGATCTGTTTACCAGATAGTAGGCAGTGGCAACAACTTCAGCCCAAAACTTTTGTTCTAGGCCAGCTCCACTAAGCATACTCCTAGCCTTCTCCATCAGTGTCCTGTTCATCCTCTCTGCAACTCCATTTTGCTGCGGGGTGTATGGAGTTGTCTTGTGCCTTTCAATCCCAAGTTCCTTGCAATACTTATCGAATTCTATAGAATAGAACTCACCACCATTGTTAGTTCTCAAACATTTAATCTTTTTACTAGTCTAATTTTCAGCAAAGGCTTTAAACTCCTTAAACTTGCTATAGACTTCAGATTTGTTTATGAGAAAATAAATCCATGTCCTTCTACTGTAATCATCTATAAAAGATACAAAGTATATATATTTTGATAACAAAGGAACATTAATAGGACCAAACACATTAGAATGAATAAGGTCCAACACACCAAAAGACTTATGAGAAATCGAGTAAAACTGAACATGGTTTTGTTTTCCATAAATGCAATGTTCACAAAATTTGAACTCAAGATTACAATCATCTAACCCCTCAATGAGGTTCTTATTTTTTAGGGTACGCAGGTCCTTCTCACCAATGTGGCCAAATCTCTTATGCCATAACATTGTCTTTTCAACAGGATGTTTAACTTCCAATGCACAATTACAACCATCAAGACTAGAAACAACATATTTCTTCACTGCTCGTTTAGATGGTGGGGATGAAGTGACTACTTCCCTCTTCCTTGAGTCAGAAGAACTATTGCATTGTGGAATGCATGCCTCCAGATGAAACAGAGTACCTCTCTGAGTACCCTTAGCAAGCACCATAGCTCCTCTAGTCATCTTGCATCCTTCTTTCGAAAAGACAACCTTTACGCCTACATCATTCAAACTACTTATAGAAAGTAGGTTCCATGCTAAGCCTGGGATGTGCATAACTCCAGAGATCCCCTTCACTCGACCATCAGGGATTCAGATAGAGACTCTTCCATGACCAATGATCTTTAGATGAGAGTCGTCACCCAGATACACCTTTCCACCATCGAAATCCTCATACTTAGTGAACCAGTCTTGATGTGAGGTTATGTGGAATGATGCACCAGAGTCAATTAGCCACACATCATCAGATGCATGAGTTGCTAGGGCTGCGATGAAAGCATCATCATCATCTTGTGACTTGTCAGAATTTGAATCAGGAGCTTTCTTCTTTTTCTTCTTCTCCTCCTTGCATTCCTTTCAGAAGTGCCCGATTTTCCCATAGTTCCAACAAAGAGCCTTTGACTTTCCAAGAGATTTGGATCTCCCACATGATTTGGATCTACCCTTCTCAGCTTTCTTGTCCTTCTTCTTCCCTTTCTTCTTAGATCTTCCATGAACTGCAAGGGCCTCTTTGGCTTCCTCAGAAGACTTTCTCTGCATCTCTTCAGACAACAGTGAAGAAACCACTTCTTCCATTTTGAATGTGGATGTGGTGCTTTTGATTACCATGTCAAGATGATCCCATGAGTCCAGTAGAGAACAAAGCAGGGTCATACATCGATCCTCCTCCATCTTTACACCAATAGAGGTCAATTGTGCAACCAATATGTTGAAAGCACTCATATGTTCAGCAACGGATCCTCTGTCCTCCATTCAGAGGGAATACAACTTCTTTCTTAGAAAAAGTTTATTGACTAGGGATTTGGCTTGATACACATCCCCCAACTTCTTCCAAAGAAGTTTTGCAGTAGTCTCCTCATGGACATTTAACAGCATAGAATTGGCAAGACTAAGTCTTATGAGACCCTTAGCCTTCCGATCCTTTAGATCCCAGTCAACTTGTGACATTGCAGCTGGTTTAGTTCCATTCACACTATCCCAAAGGTCTCGGTCAACTAGCATGTCTTCCATCTTGAGCTTCCACAGCTCAAAATTACTGCCATTAAACTTCTCTACTTCAAATCTTCCAGATGTGTCTGCTATCTCCTTGCTGCAATAAGATATAGAATACTCTGCACAGACTCCCAGTCAACCTAAGATTAGCTCAAGAAACCCCTACCCAACAACTAGGACCAAAGGTGATCAAGCTCTGATACCAACTGAAAGGAAGCTAGGTGTGCAGAAAATGCTTCCTACACTAATCTAATTAGGAGAGGGCTATGCAAATTCAACTTTATCCTAACTATTACAGCAATGTTAAACCATTAACATGAGATATTGCAGCAAAACACAAGAACCAGAAAGTAGATAGAAGAAGAGAGACAAAGATTTACAGTGGGAAAAACCCTTATCGGGTGAAAAACCCCACACTCAGAAATGTGCACAATGTATTAACAAATCTGAAATAATGTTTACAATACACTTTCAATGCAAGCTTCAATGGTCTTCGACACTCATGTCTGGAGTCAATCTAGCAACATAACAGTACCTGTAAACTTGTGATACAAACTCCATCTCCAAGCACCTGTATATAAAGAGTAGTACGAATGGAGGTAGCTTCTAGAGAAAGTCACACCAGGAACTCGTCCAAATCCATGTGGCCCAATTTCCAAGACCATAAAACAGGCGTATGACACATGTAAGTGATTCTCTTTCATCCCTTATAACCCCCCAACTTGGGCACCCCAAATCTACCCAATTAAGGTATGACAGATGCTCTTACAATGTCATAAAATCTATCATATATGATAAATATTATAGTTGTAAGAGAATCTGTCATAACTGTCTATTAATAGAAAATTCTCTTACAACCTTGTCATAGTCAAACTTGGGTGCCAACTTCCCCATGCAAGATGCTTTTAGACACTTGTCTTCACCTATCATATAATCTTCCATTTCTGGCCCTTACATGTCATAGATTCTGGCATAGGAATCTATCATAACTCTTATGCGTCATAAACCTCTTACAACACCTGAAAGATGCCGACACATGGAAAAACTCTTCTACCACAAGGTGGAACACCTATCTCCTCATATAAGGACAAAAAATACATGTGGTCACCTTCCATGTAGGATGACACATCACTGTGCCAACTCCCACAAAGTGACGAAATAGGATTTGCATCCAAATTACAATAATAGGCAAAATAATAAATACAATTAAATAATAAATGCTAGAAACTTGCAAAGGTTGAGACACCTTAATTCCTAATAGATTTAACCCTCATAGCCAACCTGGATAGAGCCTTGCTGCCAGTAGGCATCCATAGCCCCAACAAGGTTATCTTTGTGATTCTCCCAAGTAGAGCCCTATTGTCAGTCAAGTGTCCATAGCCAGAGTTACTTGGATGGCCTAATTATTTTTTCAAATATTTAATGTATTTCTCTCTTTTGTTTCAATTCTCATAAGATATGATCATGTAAGCACATTTTCAAGGTGTGGACACTTGCTATTTAGGTTGAGAATTACAATGGTAGCAAGAGTAAACCTTTAGATTTTTCACTTAACACTACACTAGCATGTTTAACAAATCCAAGGTTGTTAGGTGTATTCTGTGAGGATTTCCTTGAACAAGAGGATTATCACTTATGAATAGGACATCACAGACCTGATCAGAAGTACTTAAACTGACATGAGTTACAACCTTTGTAATAATTTGTATTCATCTCTTGAATTCTCACAATTTCACTAGTTTTCTAAAGTGCGAAAGTGCACTATCTTGTCTGAGCAAAAGAGGGACTCAATAACACACAAAGCAAAGCAAACACATAGAAAATTGTACATGCAACTATACAAAATATATATATAATACATGATCCTGATATGACCTACCTAGGCTTGAAAATAGTGTTTGAGGAATTATCCATTGACTGGCAATGGGACATCCTCACCTATTAAAGTTTTAAGCCTATAGGTGCTATCACCTAAGATTTCTGATATTTGGTAAGGGCTAGTCTAAAGTTTATTAAATTTTCCATGGTCACCCTTCTTTTCATGGGCTTTATCCCATGATAAGACTAAGTCTGATATTCTAAATGCTTTTACTTTAGCTCTTTTGTCAAACCAACGCTTGACAGTAGCCTGATGTTTGGCAAATTGATCAATTGCCCTATCCCATTTTTCTTCTAAATGCATTAGTTGTAGTAACTTGACTTCTTGTTCATTATCAATACCTAAGTATTCTTGTCCAAATTGTAGGGTAGGGATTTTTAGGTTAACATGGAGGATGGGGTCCACCCCATAAACTAACTGGTAGGGAGAATTTCCCAGTGCAGTTTTCATTCTAGTTCTATCCACCCACATGGCATATTTAAGTAGGGTGTTCCATTCTTTGGGGTTCTTTTCAATGAGCCTTTTAATGATATTCAATAATTTTTTATTAGTTGATTTAGCCAACCCATTACCCTGGGGATGGTAATTTGATGAAAACTTTAAGATTACCCCATGGTCAAAAGCCCAACTAGAAAGTTTGAGAGATGCAAAAGCTGGTCCATTATCACAAACAAGGGCATAAGGGACTCCATACCTAGTAGTAATGTTGCTCTCTAGAAAATTGATTACATCTTTTGAGGTACAAGTTTTGCTATTAATGGCTTCAGTCCATCTGGTGTAGTAGTTTGTAATTGTTAGTACATACCTGTGCCCTAAGGAAGATGGAGCATTAATTGGACCAATGAAATCCATGCCCTATTATGTGAATAGGTGCATATTCATGATAGGTTGTAGAGGCTAAGTTGCATATCTTTCTTTGTTTGAGGCAATCTGGCATGTATGGAAGAATTTGATGTGGTTGGTAGTGTCTTTGAAGATGGTTGGCCAGTAATATCCTACTCTTAGGATGACATGAGTAGTGGACAAGTGTGATTCATGAGCTATGCCAAATTTGTCATGTAATTCAGTAAGGACATTGGCAGCTTCTTTCTTGTCTAAACACCTAAGGTATATCCCTTCATAATTTATTTTGAATAGGGCTCCTTCTTTGATCATATATTTTGGTGATTTGATCCTTAGAGCTCTTCTCTGGGATGCATGCATGTTTGGTGGACATCTCCCAATAATTAGGATATGCCTGATATCTAAATACCAATCATCATATTCATTTGTACCCATTGGATATTACTGACTTATCTGATTTGGATCTATTTTAGCAATCATTTGGCTAAGGGTTTGTCCCCTGACCAACTTCATTGGAGTTATATCCATGTCATACTCTTGGAGGATAGTGATCCATTTTGCTCTCTTTTCTCAAGGCTCACTCTGTATCAAGAGCATCTTGACAGTTGAGTCTGGTACTACAACAATCACCTTGCTTCTCAAGATATAATGTCTAAATTTATTCACAGCTCTAACCAAGGCAAGAGCTTTCCTTTCCACATCCATGTATCTGATCTCGGCATCTCTAAATGAAGAACTCATGAAGACAATGGGCTTTTCCTCTTTTGTGTCACTTCTCTACATCAAAACTGCTACACATGTATGCTTAGATGCAAATGAGTAGATATAAAAATCTCTAGTATAATCTGGTCTGATCAAGACTGGTACATCTGCAATAGCCTTCTTGATGTCTTCAAATGCTACCCTTTCTTTAGAAGTCCATTTAATCTTGGCATCTTTTTTGAGCATGGCATTATGTGGTCTTACAAATTTTGCAAACCCAGTGATGAACTTCCTGACAAAACTGATCTTACCAAAGTAAGATTTTAGTTCCTTTTTACTTCTTGGAAGATGTAACTTCATGATGGAATCAATTCTTGTAGGATCAATGGTTATCCCATTTTCAGATATGATGTGACCAAGAAATTTTCCAGTGGTCACTCCAAATATGCATTTCTTTGGATTCAAAGAGATACCATACTGCTCACATTTCTTGAGCACCTTCCTGAGGTCTTCTATATGGTCACCTCTCTATTTAGGAGAAGAGTGTCAGGTCATCCATGTATATGACTATGCACTGACCAACCAATCCCCTAAATGCTATATCCATAGCATGTTGGAAAGTGGCTCTAGTTTTAATAAGGCTGAACGGCATGCACCTATAGGCAAAAATTCCCCATTTGGTGGTGACTGTTATCTTCAATCTATCTATCTTATCCACCATGACCTGGTTATATCCTAAGAAACCATCTAGAAAGGACATCATTCTTGCTCCATTTACCATCTGGAGAACTTCATCTAGGGAAGACAAAGGATAATTGTCTTTCTCTGATGCTCTGTTTACCTAAAGTCCACACATAAGCGTATGTCTCCATTCTTCTTCCTGAAAGGAACTAGATTAGCCACCTGGGTTGAATGTCTAACTAGAAATATGATCTGAGCAGCAACAAGCTTCTTGACTTCTTAGAAAATGAGTGGTTCTAGCAAAGCATTAATTGGTCTTTGCTTCTGCCTGAAGGGCTTTGCATCAAGCTTCAAAGGTATTGTATGGGTAATAATGGACGTGTCATATGTTTTCAATTCATCATATGTCCATGCAATGACATGTATGTAGTCCTTTAGGGCTAAAGCTATCCCTTCTTTTTCTTCATTTGAACAGACTTTACCTATTAGGATGTTTCTTGTATCTTCACCTTGTCCTATGTTGACAGGTGCATACTCTCCATATGTTTTGGGAAGATCTTTCTATTTTATCATGTGATCCATATTAAAGGCTCTTTCTAGTTCAATCATGCCTTTTGGGATTTTGTTGCTAGGCAAGTACATTATGTCTTCCTTATCCTAGACATGGTCTTCCAGATTTTTCTCATCTACTATCTGGGCTTCAAATATATCTCTGTTTGCAATGAAATCTAGAATGTGTTGGTCATCATAAAATACCTAGAAATTGGTGATATTATCTAGAATGGATGGTGTTGATACCATCTCTATGGAGAATCCCTTCATCCATGATATGGATAAAGGTTCTAATGTGCTAGCAACTTATACTAGTGCATATGCTCTGTGATTCAGCTCTCTAGGTACATGCATGATATTGAAAGCATCAAAGCTTTCTATCAAATCCTAGACTTTGTATTTGTAACTTTATAACTTCTTGTAGTTGCATGCATGTATATTTTTGACTTGCTTTACTACTAGTTTTGAGTCTCCATAGGCATGTAGAACCTTAACGTTTTTCTTCAAAGCGAACAATAAACCATGAATCAGGGCTTCGCATTCAACCACATTATTGGTGCAAGGGAATTGTAGCCTATATGCTACTAAGAATGACTTTCCTGATGGATTGATCAAATCAACACCTACATTAGCTCCTTGTTTTGACTTAGACCCATCAAATCTCAGGATCCAGGGCTTGTCCTCAGTTAAAGGCTTGTCAGGACCCTCTCTCTTCTTCTTTGCATGTGCAGCTACACCTGCAAATATCCATTTTATCTTATGTGGCTCATTTTTTACCACATTTAGAAGTTTTGGTGGAACTATAACATTCACCTTCTATTTGTCTTGAATATCATCATGTGGATTATCTTCTTTTTTTACCACTTTATTGTTGTCATCTTTATCATCATGAGATATTACAATTTCTTTTCTTGCATCTTCAGGAATATCCCTGATCTTATGGGCCTTGTTACCTAAGCACTTTTGCTCTTCTTTGTTTAATAAATGCAGGCATAGAGCACAAGTTATCTCTAAATGTGGTGCTTCATGAAGCCTGCACCATCCTTCGATTAGTCCATGATGTGTAGGAATTCCTTGCAACATGTGTGTCTAGATTTGTTTAGATAGGAATTGTTCAAATTTAGTCAGATGACTTCCTCTATCCTCATATGACAACTCGTAATTAGATTCAATAAGACAATCAGTTCCAGGGATGATGATACTTTTCTTATGATTAGCTTGTGCATCATTAATTAGCATAACTTCTTCTAAATTAGGCATCAGGGCATTATCCTGATTTACTTTTTGTTCATGTTCTTCTGGATATGTCATAAACAATAAATCATCGTTATCATCAGAATCAATTATTTCACTTACCTCAGATGATGAAGATCCAGTCTCACTACATACTCTCTCTAACTCAATCATGTCTAGATGTACTTCACATGTAATTTTAGAGTGTGCCTCCTCATGTAATCTACACCATCCAAATATCAGGATGTCATCTATTGGTGTTCCAATCAAATGACATCTTTGAATTTCTTTAGACATATATCTTTCAAATTCTTAAAAGTGATCCACTTCATCCTCATCAGTTGAGATATAGTTGGACTCAATGATGAATCTTGTTTCCATCACCACTTCACTCTTCTCATTTTCTCCCTGCATGTGCATATTGTACATTAGTACCTCCTATATTTTGATTATATGAGGTCTTAATGCATGCACCCCTGGCTCAATGTCCACATATAATATCTCATTGGGGTGATTATATTAAGTGAACATGTGTTTCATATGTGGTTCAACCTTAATTTTTAGTTGATTAGGAACTCCTTTCCATGGCAACCACATATGACTGAAATCTGTAGCCATATAACCATTTAGTGTCTTGGACCAATCTTTGTTGAGAAGCATACCATATGTGTTAGGTATGTCTACTACCTAGATATCTATGTAATATTGTACCCTTGGGTCTAGTGCAATATGCATGTGGATACGAGTTAACTCCCGTACCACACTGACCTCTGATTTGTCTAGTTGTGTCACTTTCTTAAGGGACTTGGCTAGATGTATTGGTTGACGCACCTGAATCTACAAGATAGTTATGCAAGTTCTTACCAAATATCCTTAATGTGAGTAAGAAAGGGGGGTGATTTAGGTTTATCTTTGTATAAAGTCATATGTGATGTATCATCAACATGAACTGTGGCTTGCACTTTGGGTTTAATAGTGTTATCTCTAGGTGCAAGATCTCTAGTCATGATATGAGTATGGCTATTACTAGGATTGTCTTCCTTAGGTGCAGGTTCATCTAGTGATTTCAAGAAAGCTTTCTTGATCACTGGGGTTTTCAAGATTTTTGATAAGGATAGACTGATCTTTATCTTCTTCATTTCATTAGCCAGGTAAGTGACAAGTTTGTCTGAATTAGGCAGCTAGCTCATAGCCTTTGCTACTATATTCTGTGGTGTAAAGTATTCACTTTAGGAGGTCCAAGGTTATTGTTAGCATTAGGATCTGGCGGTATATTGAAAATTTTAGGAGGAATGGATGTGGTCAAACGACCAACAGGTCAGTTTGTATTGCTCCTAAGGTTGTAGTTATGTCTACCTTGATATTTCTGTTGATAGGCATGAACTTCCTCAACTTCCTATTTAGGTTCATTTTCACCCTCAAAAGGAAAAACATAGTTTGTCTCAAATGCTAAGACAAATTCTTCACATGCCAGGGTGTAGTTCTCATGTGTTGTAGTCATCTGTTGATGCTGATGATTGTTAGAACTCTCAAGTACTAAGGAAGATTCATATCCTAAGGGAACAATCTCATTGCCTTTAGAAAAAGGTGGATCTCTTGCAGTGTTGGACACTTCAACCTAGAATATGCTAGCTACTATTTTAAACTAAGGACAATCCAACTCAACATATGCATTTGTGTTATGCATCATGTACCAATTGGTGAGTGTAGCTTCTATCAAATTTACTCTAGTTATCTACTTAGGTTCAGTAGGAGGTTGATTATCTGATGGTGAAGGCAATGAACCATTATTAGGTTGGGTATTCCACACTCTAGCTAGCCTAGGGGAGTTGTTACCACTATTGTTGAAATTTCTCTTATTATTGTATCCCTATTAGGATATCTAGACATATCATTATTGCTCCCATATCCTTTATCAGGATATCCCCTATTTTGGTTCTCATTTGGCTGTGAATAGAAGTTTTGAGTTCTCAGATGAGTGACCTCAGTGGTTAGTTTTCTTAACTGGGCTGATATTTCTTTGATGTCATCCTTTTCTTCCTGCACTTTGGCTACTACATTGTCTTGTTGTGACTAGAAGAAAGAACTACCAATGTTATTTTGTACAACATCATAATGTGCATGTCCTGGGTTAGGTATGATTTGTCCATTACCTTGAGGAGGCATGATGCTAAGTGGAGGTATTTGAAATGGATTTGGAATCATAGCTGGAGGCATTGGGGCTCCATTAATTTGTGGCTGACTAGGATATGCAGGATATCCTAAGTTAGGGGTAAAACCAGGTGTTAACTACTGATTAACTTTGATAGCTTCTTCAAAATCACCTTCTAGAGATGTGATGGTAGGATGTGTCCTCCTAATGAACATGGATGTTAAGGGATCTAAGGCTGAGTAGTAAATTGACCTAGCTGCTTCATCATCCACACTATAAGGAGTGGTTAACTTGGAGTACATCTTTTGGAACCTAGCATTAAAGTTGGAGATTAACTCTCCCTCTGCCCATTTAATGGTAGGAAAAAGGTGATATGTCATGGTTGGATCTATGGATTCTTTGAATATCCCTTTGAAGGCTTTCTCTAAAGCTTCCCAATTAGCTATGGAAGACTGAGGAAGGCTAATGTACCAGTTGTATGCCTCTTCTCCTAGTGAATAAGGGAACAAGCTACACACAACATCTTCATATTGTATCCTGGCCCTGAAACAATCTTCCTTATAGGTCCGGATGTGATCATCCACATCCTAATATGGATGGTATTTTGGACAAATCTTGTTCGGATTCTTTGGCAAAGAATTATACACTACGAAAAGTAGGGGTGATTCAAAAGTGAAGAATGACATTGTAGGAGGTATCGAAGGTATTGGTGGCACTACTGGAGACATTGGAGGTGTCACAATAGGTACCAATGGAGATACTGGTGAACTTGAACTAGTAAGACTATGATGGATATTCGTTATATAGGGTCTAAATCCAAAGATAGGCAATTCTTCTAAAGGTCTGGTGGATCTCGACCTAGTATTAGGTTTGTGAGCCAGTGCTTCACAACTTAAGGTGAACTTTGGATTTTTGACACAATCTTTGTAAAGGTATGGATATTTACTCTTTTGGAGTGGATATTTATGATACAAATGTCCAAAATGACCATATTTGTAGGATCTTTGTAGGAAATGCAAATATTGACTTGAGATTTAAAATTTCAAACAATTGATTATAAAGATTGGGGTAACTGACCACCAAGAGCAGAGATTTACAGACAGATTCCTCAAATTTTCAAAGATAAATGAAATCTTTACACAAATCATCATGATTTAACGTATTTTTAAGAAATTTGAAAATAATTTCACCTAAGCATGGGAAATGATATCCGGATGATAAATCTTTCCATTATTTTCTCCCTCCTTCTGGCACCATTTCTGTTGATGTTGATTGTTAGTCAAAACAGCATGAAATAAAAGTTACACAACCTTTATTTATCTTGAAAGATACGATAAATTTAGAGTGAATTTATGATCCCAATTCTCTATGCATTAGTTCATAATGATCTAATGTTACTCAGAGGTTGATGTGTGTTGCTGTTTTCCATTCAGGGGCCTTATGTCTATTTTTTTATTTATATCCTGATATCCAAATGTTACTCTATTTTACTTGTGCTCTATAAATTTTCAACAAATAATGTCAAATATTACAATATTTAAACAATTCATGCAAATATTTATGTAAGTTTGATCAATTCTTTTGCTTATTACTCTAGTTAAGGTTTTCCATGACTATTTTGATTAGTTCTTCTGAAACTATCTTCAATTTATTGGTATTGAACTAATCTTTTCTTAATTTCACTTCTGCACTATAAATTTATTCCAATGATGTGCCTACAAGTATGTATTTATATGATTCTTATCAATATTTGTATTCATTTGCATGATAATTGCTAATTTATGTGCACTTTGTGTAAATATGCCTATGATCTTCATGTGTCTATGGATATCAACATATTTCATGTTCTGCTTTTTGTTTATCTATATACTTGTCATTATGATGATGATTCAAATGAAATTTAAAGAAATTGAACTAAAGATTTCTAAATTTACTAAATTAAATGAATCTTCAGCCATTGATCCACATATATCCTTGATACTGTCATGAAGAGAAGAAAATCAAACCATATTTTCACCAAGTCATTCCACAACTAGATATGATTGATGCTAACTTCAAAGGAAAAGAATGAAGACAACATGCATAGACTAAGATACACTCCAAGTGATGCAGCAAATCAAAGTGACATATCCAAAATTCATCTACAGATTAATCAAAGTTTACAATTGTTTGTAATCATAGGTCTTCATCTTCATTAAGTATGCAAAAGGAGTATATATTTACAATTGACTTTGAGATTTGGCCACGACATTCAACAATCCAATCTCAATTAATCTTCTAAATAACTATAACTAAGATTCTCCATCATTTTATAGAACAAGGATGAGAATCAGTTACAAAAGATCCTAAGATCAAGATTTATCTATTACAATCAGTGGTTTACATTACTTTGACCAAGTCAACATTCAAAATATGTGGCACAAGTTGCTAGTTGGCAACTATTTGGTAAGATACAATTGGCACTCTAGAATATTCTAGGATCTTTGATTTAGTTGATTAGACTACAAGTGGAAAAAATGACCAAAAATATCCTGGATGACACCTGTTACAACATCCTCTTTATTCAGGTGTATCTTCATGTACTAACTTCCCTGTATCTAACTTCTTGTTATTATCATATGCTTGTACAAAAGTATCCACTTGGAATTTGCTGAGTGTCTGAGCTCTCAACTTAGCATATTTTAGTGCTTTTATCTACTCATCCAAAGATTCCAACATAGATGCCCTACTATCTACTTCTTTATCATATGTTTTTACCTTTACATTTAGCTCAGACATCTCATCCATGACATCCTCTGTAAAGAGCCCTATTGGATCCTCTGCCACTTCTTTAAATTTATCCTTGAATATTTGGATGGCATCATCCATATCTAGCACTACTTCCTCTATTACAACATTTTCTAGTAGCTCTTCCAATACCTTCATCTCATCAGCTAACAAGTCATGGATCTTAGTTTGAGTGTCTCTCACTTTAGTCATGCTAGCCTTTAATACACCTAATTCATAATTCATTTCAATCATCTAGCTATCCATGAGTGGCAAAGTTACATGGTTGACAATTTTATTTTTCAATAACTCTTCATTTGTCATCCCCTTGGCTCCTTTGAGTCTTACCATTGCATAATTGCATTTTGTATCCTCTGAGTGAATTCACTCTTCAAAGAATCAATGCCTTTTTTTAGGTTGAACAATGTTTCCCAATTAGACTTGGAAGTCCTTATTAGCTTCTCTTCAGATGTCATGAATCTTATGAACTATTTGTCCATAATATGAGCTTGGTGCTTCTACACATCTAGACCAGCTATTTCTTCTTCACTTATTAATGTTAGAGTTGCAGGCTTCTCTGTAGCTTGTAGAGTGGATGCTAAGCTATCTAGCTTTACTAATCCTTGTATAAATTGTTGTAGTTGAGTATTTTGTTCTTTAAGCTCCTTCATTCTGGCCTTAAGCTTCTTTATTTTAGCCACCACACCCTCAGTGCTCTCAATGTGGTCTTGTATTTCCTAATCTGTAGTGACATGATCTATTCAATTTGTGTCACTTAGAACTCTTCTAGCCTGATTTCTCCTTTGGCCTTGTCTACTGTGGGAACAACAACTTGTTTTGTCCTCTTTCCTATTTTTGGATCCGTCTTGATAGTGGAGACTATCCTCGCTCTCCTTTTAGCTTTAGTTGGATCAAGAGTAAATAAAGACTTGAAATCAAAAGGTACCTATTGTTCTTGTGATTGGCCTACCTCGGATGAAATAAATGATAATGCAGCTGATTGAGATCCTCCTTGATTTGATTTCTCAATTTGAGCATCTTGTATTCTTTTTTCTTTATTTACCTCCTCATCACCACCAAGATCCTACACATTTTCTTGTTGCCTTTGATCTTGATCTTGCTCTTGATCTTGTTGTTATTCCACTCGAGCATCCAACGTATCTTTCTCAGGCATATGATCTTCTTTCCTTTTCTTTGGAGGAGGTTGATTATCTTGTGCCTTATCACCCTATTCTTTTGGAACCTTGTCATCCTTAGTCTCTTGGCCTTTATTTTCTAGATCATCATGATGATGTTCTTGTTCCTACTTATCAATCTTATCTCCTGTAGTAACAAGTGATTTAGACACCCTCTCTTGTTTAGGTTTATCCATCAGGATATCTTGTTGTGCTATTTGTTCTTGAGTATAATTATTCTTATCATCTATCTCCATAGAAATATTCTCCTACTGCCCTTGACTATCTTTAATAGCCTCTTATTCAGTGCTTCCCTTTTCAGGCACATAGGTCAAATTGACCACTACTGGACTAGTTACATTCTCAATTAAAGTATTGGGAGGTCCCATATGTACCTCTACTTTAGGGGATTCTTCTCTTTCTATCCTTTCATCATTTGACTCCACTACTACATCACCCTTATCTCTAGCTTCTATATGTTGCAGCATGGCCTCTATAGGATGGTTGGTGATTTCTTTGACTACATCATCCTCTATAAGATCAATTGTGTCATTCAGTGGGATGGCCTTTGTAACTTCTTGTGCTTTGACATTGGCCTTCTATTCCATCTCAATTTTTACTTTGACAATTGCCTCCACTGGCATGTCATGTTGTAGTTCCTTGACTACATTCAATGATGGATCCATTGATCCTGATGCTGGTGGTGGTGGTGGTGAAATAGCCCCCCTCATACTAGGGCTATGATATCTTGACTGCCTAGATACTTTAACTCCCTGCAACACATCACTTCTTTTCTTCCGCTTCAGTGTTCCAAGAGGCATCTTATCTTCTTCCTCATCACTATCTTCCTCACCTGTAGTAGTCCTTATGGGACTTTGCTCTATATCCTCTAGCATTTCCCCCTGTGTGGTTGGTGATTGGGGTGTAGGCACGGGGATCACCTTAAACACTAGTCCTATAGGACGTGACAATGGTTGATATACTAGGGATACTCCTTCAGAGGTAATCTCCATTGCTACTTCAGATGAACTAGGTTCAAGTAGCCTTGTCCCAAGGATTTATCATTTTCGCACAAGGAAGTCATCATATCCCTGTTCCTCTCTTTCCTTTCTCTTCCCCTTTCTATCATCTGTGATTGCCACATCTTTTTCTTTAAGCCCATTTACTTTCTTGGCTACCTAGTTCTTTGACCTAGCCTAGCCATGACTTTGGTAGTGAGGACATCTATGGATGTTTCTTCCCTCTGTTTCAAATCTGGGGTAGAGATTTTGTCATTATATATCTTTTTCTCTTCATATTCAAGATCTGTGAGGTCATCATCATCCTTTCTGATTTGTGGAGATACCTCAGGTTGTCCTATGGTCCTCATTTGATCCAGTGTTAATATTTGATACTCTCTTCTTCTCACCTTGTGTTCATCATCACAATTGGCCCAATAGTCCTCGAGATGAACACAGTGTTTGTACTTCTTATTAAACCTTTGCTCGATCCTATGATAATGATCATAATCCCTAGCCAGAGGAAATAGTTTAAGATTCAACCTTTTCTAGTGCACCTCTACCTTTAAATTATCCATTGATCCCACAAGGAACCAGTTAATATCAATAGGGAACTTCCTATATTGCCTCCCTTCTTTAACCTTGGATGACTCAAATGTGGGCAACTGTTGCCTTATCATCTCTATTAGTACTACCTTGTCACAAGGGTATCTTGGTTACATATGTGGTTTTCCACTGAAACCCTCCATGCAGATATAGGAATATGTTTTAGCTTAGATGAACCAGGAGCCATATCCATTGATCGCTTCTGTAGCTCCCACTAAAAATATTTTTGTTCTATCTCCCTCCATAAGCCTCACTATATGCATCAAGAAGCAATCATTGACAAGCTTGTAATTCTGCACTTATAGCCTCCTCTCTAGGTAGGGATATTGTTCCTAGGGAGTCTTCTCATTGGGTATTTTACCCATCCTACCTACAGTTTGCAATCCATCATATGTACCTTTTGCTGCATAGGAATACACAAGGTAGGAAGTCATTTTGAAAACTATGATCTTATTCTCTTTCCATTTGACCATTTGGTCATGTATTGTATCACTGATGATTTTGGCCCATTAGACCTTTGCATTCTCCTAATTATACTCAATAACCATCCTCATCAGCTTGAACATCCATGGCTCGAAGGCTGCACAATTTGGCAGGTCATTCATCCTGCTAAGCATGAACAGTATGTACTGGACTTCCTCATTGAATTCAAACTTGTATAGATGTTGTGCCATTTTATCTACAGCCTTGGCTATGTTATCATAACTTCTCCATCCCTGATATATTACTGTTTTGTAGACCTTACCATCGTCATCAAATTCTTTGGCTAAGGCACCCAGGTCTAGCACATACATAGGTTGGGACATCGATAATTTAAATACTTTAGCTATGCCATCCATAGATATATCGGCAGATAGTATTTCTTGTTTCTCCACCTTCCTAGTGGTGATGTCATAATTTTGTGTAGATTCTACTAGAAGCTCAAATGCCTCTATGGCATAAGCTAAACTAGCTGCCATATGTAGCCCAGATGCCACTATATTGTTCAAAATAGGGTCATCTTCTCTGGCATCAATCCAAGCTCTAAATGCCTCAATATATGTGTTACCACATTGGATATCCTCCTGATTACCTAGTTTTTTGTATACAGTATGTGCTCTGGGAACATGAAAGGTTTGAATTCTACATCTCTCTTATCCATGTGTGGTTGAGACATTTTATCTTACAAATTAAACACACTAGTCTTAACAAAGGCAGATATCCTATCTAGGGTTAGCATAATATTGACTCTTTATGTTTTGAAAAATCTTAAACCCTACAAATTAAAATTAAACAATGTCTAATTGCTATTAGAAAACCATCATTTATTCTTTTCAACATGATTACAAGACGGTTCATAAAATAACCAGAGTAATAGGGATTTATACATACTTATGTTCACTTCCTTAACCTGTAATTAAAGTGTTGATGACAGAATTAATTCTCTAGATGAAGTGCTCCTCTGCAATTTTATTCTCTAGTTTAGCTCTAGTTTGCAATAAGCTTTTAACAGTGAAAATTAGGGCTCTCAAATGCAATTGTGTCAATTATGATGATAGAAATCCCTTTTACCTTAATTAATTCATGATTTTAGGGCTTATTAATGGCATCAAGGTGATTTGATAGCCCCAATTAGCAAGATTTCATAGGATAGTCATAGGTATCCATTGGCATGCTTTTGAATTTAAATACCAATGGCTTTTGTATTGCATTAAATGTAAAAAGAGCGAGTATATGGGAATTGATATCCTGCTGAGGAATATCCATGTGGATATCTAGATATGAATATATGGATGAGGTTATTATGTGTCAGGTCAAGTCAACCTTTGTTTGACCAAAGAATTATCATTGGGTCACAAATTCTCCTTCAATATGACCGGGAGTGATATGGACATGTGTCATCATGTTATTGGTTTAGTTCAGGGTCTGTATATTTGGTTAAGGTTGGGATATCATATTTGTGAAATATCCATATGATCAAAAGGTCCAAATGACGTCAGCAAGAGGAAGATCTTTCATCGCAGCATGATAAGGTGACGTCATCAGGATGTGGATACTAGAATAAGATCTAGACATTAAGAATGTGAAATATCCCCATGGCTTAATGTTGATATGACGTAAGCATAGGTCCATCTTATATATCACGTTAGAATATGATGATTTCATTGGGATATGGATGTTAAAATAATATCCAGATACTAAGTTAAGATCTGGATGATAGTTAATATCTGGATGATGTAAGCATGTTTATCGTTCTTTATTAGGCTAAGATGACATTACGTCATCTAGATTGGGATGTTAAAATAAGGTTAGAATATTTGTAATGTTAATATCCATGCACTCTAATGTCTAGATGACGTTAGCATGTTTGGGGCTCTTTGTAAAATTAAGATGACGTGATGTCATCAGGACAGGGATATTTTGGTCAGGATACTAAGTTAATATCCAGGCATGAACTAATATCCTGTATATGATGTTTAACCTGATAAGTATCCTAAATTTGACATTTGGATGTTAGCGAGTGTCAGGATATTAAGTTAATAGTCAGATGATATGCAATGTGAATATATAGATGACATGTTGACCAAACTTTGACCAATTGCAACTTCCTTATTTTAAAATTTTTTAGGGTGCTTCAAAAAATAAACCTGCTTAGATTTTCATGCTCTTTCACTTGGTAGGATCTATAATATGAAATTTGAAGTTCAATATATAACCTATAACCTGAGGTTTGGATATGCATAGGATGACATCCTGTCATGCCTCTGATATCGATTGTTTTTAACATACTGCCTGAAAGTACAAGGACAATCAAACCAAGTAAAAAGTTGGGTCCTTGTTTTGCTAGGGAAAAATGGGGTGTGTTGTGTAACCACACAATAGGATACAATGGAATTGTTCAATGCCATTGGCATTGAATGGATTGAAGGAATAAAATATGAAGAAGCAAATTCCCTTGCTATCATTGGTTCAAAATTTGACACTCAAATGAATTTTCCCCATAGCCAATATGTTGTGGAGGTACTCACAAGGACAAAAATTCTTGATAACATTTATAGAACTGGCATGTTTTCAATGACACCTATCAAATTTTTAGTTTTATGAATTGCATGGATGAATTTAAAAATTAGTTGATTGATTGGAAGTCAATGATGGAAGTGACAGATGGTAAGGAAACTCTGTTTGGTACTAAGGTTGTGCAATTAAAGACAATCACTATTCCAAAAGAGCTGGTAGCATTAAAAGAGTGTTTGACAATTTAGACCGATGGAAGAGTAAAAGTAAACCTGTTATAGAGGATAATGTTGAAGGTGTAAACCTTGGAACTAGGGAGGCACCTAAAATGGTTTACATTGGGAAGAAGTTGAAGCCTCATGAGAAGTAGATGCTGATTGCTTTGCTCAGAGAAAATTCAAGAAGTGTTTTACATGGTCCTATGACAAGCTTAACGATTACAAGGAGGATTTGTTCTTGCATACCATCCCTCTTGAACCTAATGCAAAACTATTTAGGCAAAACCAAAGGCCTATAAATCCTACCATTTCTCTGAAGATGCAAAAAGAACTATTGAAGATGAAAGAGGGAGGCATTATAAAACCTATTAGACATTCTAAGTGGGTATCCATCCTTGTCTCGGTAAGAAAGAAGAGTGGGGAAATCAGGTTGTGTGTTGATTTTAGAAATTTGAACATCAAATCCCTCAAAGATAAATACCCTCTCCCAAGCATGCACCATTTATTACAGAGGGTTGTTGGTTCAGAGTTGATGTCAATGATAGATGGATACTTTGGATACAACCATGTGCTGGTCAAGGAGTCTAAACAACACAAAACAACATTCACCACTCCTTGGGGGACCTATGTGTACCTAAGAATGCCATTTGGATTAAAGAATGTTGGGTCAACATTTTAGCGGGCTATGGATGTGGCTTTTGTCGGTCTCATTGATGAGATCATGGTGGTCTATCAAGATGACCTGATGGCATTCTCAAAAGAAAGAGGTGAGCACTGCAAGCATCTTGAGATAATCTTCCAGAGGTGCTTAGAATATGGGATTTCTTTGAATCCTAAAAAATACTAGTTCAGAGTTGAAGAGGGCAAGTTACTCAGGCACATTGTGTCAAAAGATGGGGTAATGATAGATCCAAAATGAGTCAAGGATATTGATCTCATTCCCCAACCCAAATCAGTTAAAGGAATACAGTCTTTTATCAAGCAAATCAACTTTGTTAGGAGATTTGTTCCAAATTTTGCTGAAAAGACTAAGGCCATTTCTAAAATTCTCAAGGGGCAATCTATTACATGGGAGAAAGAGCCATCTGGAGCATTCAAGGATATCAAAGAAGCTATCAAGGAGGCACCTGTATTGATAAGTCAAGATTATTCTAAATCCCTTCAGTTGTTTTCCTTTGCTTCTTTTTATATTGTTGCTGTTGTTTTACTTCAAAAGAATGAAGATGGATTCGAACAACCTATTGGATTCTTTAGCAATTCTTTATAGGCTGCTGAATTGAATTATTCATTAATGGAAAAGCATGCCTATGCATTGGTTAAGGCCATAAAGAATTTTAGATCTTATTTCACAGGGTCCACGATCATAGCATATGTGCCACACATAGCAGTGAAGGATATCTTCACACAACATGAAGCTTATGGGAGACGGTGTAGATGGATCAACAAGATCTAGGAATATGACATGGACATACAGGTCATGAAGTTGGTTAGAGGTCAAGGCCTAACTAAGATGATGTGAAATTCCAACTTAGAGGGAACTGAGATAGATGAGGTAAATGCTTCTCAATATGCTGGTATATGTGCTTTGGCTAACAATCCATAGTATAAGGATGCTATATTTTATCTTGAAAACATAAATTGTCCACCATGTATGGATGAAAATAAAAAAAGAACACTCAAGCTAAAATCTCAAAGGTATGTCCTATTCCACAATGTGCTCATGTGGAGAAACCACGAGGGAGTATTGCTCAAATGTTTGAATCAAGAGCAAACTAAAAAAATGATGAATGAGTGTCACCATGGCATTTGTGGGGGACACTTCAAACCAAAGACCACCGCTCAAGATTCTTAGAGCTGGGTATTGGTGGCGACCTTATTCAAGGATGTGGCACAAGAGATAAGAAAGTGTGATTCTTGCCAAAGATTTTATGGCAAGCTAAAATTTGTCAGGGTATTACCCTTGTTAACCCTTGTTGTAGATGCACCTTTTTAGTAGTGGGGAATTGACTTCATTGGAGAAATACAAGAAAGGTCCAGCAATGGTTTTAAGTGGATTCTTGTGGCCATTGATTACTTCACCAAGTGGGTAGAGGCAGTCCCCACTTGCAATGAAACTTCCAAGGTGGTCATTGACTTCATAGTAAGTAATATAATCATCAGGTTTGGAGTGCCAGCTAGGATTTTGGCAGACAATGCAATGTGTTTCAAATCTCAAGAGATGTTGAACATGTGTTCTAAATTTGGCATAAACCTTGTGCATTTTTCTCCTTATCACCCCAAAAGTAATGGACAGGCTGAGTCAAGTAATAAAAGCCTGATGAAAATCATAAGGACACTAGATCAGAATAAGAAGAGATGGGATGACAGTTTGAAGTATGCCCTTTGGGATGATAGGATAACCTTCAAGAGATCCATTGGTAGAAGCCCATTTGAGCTAGTATATGGAGCAGAAATGAAGATGCCCATCAACATAGAGTTGTCAGTCCACCAGCTACTACAAGAGATTGAAGGGGAACAACATGATGCAATGCCTTAGAGGATCTTACAGCTAACTAAGATAGAAGAATAGAGAAAAGTTGTACATGACAAAATGTTGCACCAAAAGCAGAAAATGAAGCTCTTATTTGATAAGAGTACTATGTCAAGAGACTTCTAGGTTGGTAACTTGGTGCTTCTATGGGATGCAAGATCTAAAGATAAAGGGAAACATGGCAAATTCAGTCCCTTATGGCTTGGGCATTATGAAGTTGCAGAAAAACTAGAGCTCAATGTCTACCATTTGATGACCTTAGAAGGACAATTACTGGAGGTGCCTATTCATGGTCAACTTTTAAAGTATCACTTTTCATAAGTAATGATTTCCTTGAAATTTTGTGATGAAATCTTGCTATATCTAATATTTTTGACCTCGAGTAGTCTTGACCACTGTTGGTCTTGATGGTGTTTTGTTTTTGTTCCTGTGTATCATTTTTTGACGGTCTGCCCGGAGATCTAAATTCTCATTGTGCCACTGCTTGGCACACATCCCAAACCAGAGCCACTATTGGGACTCCTATTTTCCATGCATCAAAATTGCAAAGTCTTGTCAAATTCCTCAAATTTTCTTAAGTGGTCACTATGTTTTTACCCTGGTACATGTTGTTGATCCCCTAATTTTTGCCTAAGTTTGAAAGCCTAAAAACCCTAAAAATTTGGCTAAGTCTAAAATTTGGTGGATCCTCCAAATTCTAGAATCTACATTTTAACTCCTATGGATCCGAAACCTATCTCAAACATCCTGATAGTACATTTTAAAATATACTGTCTTGAGGCAAAATTGAGCCCTGAGGCAAAATCAGGCCCTGAGGAGAAATCAGGTCCTAAGGTAAAATTGGGCCTCGAGGCAAAATCAGGCCCTTGAGACCAATGTGGATTTTTGGACCATTTCCATATGTTCTAAAAGTCCTAAGTCCTCCCACAGATCTAGTACCCATTTTCTCTTGACCCCCTCAGCAAAGTGGATTTCAGGCCCAAGGTGCATTTTGGGACTTCGAGACCAAAATGGATTTTTGGTCCTAGTGCAAAATCTTCTTGGACCCCCTAAACTTTCAAGGCAACTTTGGAGGTGCAAAATTTTGAGTTTTCAAATGGTTTTTTTAGGAAAGGGCTAAGTTTTTCATAGAGAATCAGGTCAAACATTCTACTTTGACTTTTGACACTTTTGATCGTTTCTGTACTTCGAGACCAAAGTGGATTTCGGGACCTTGATGCATTTCAAGACTTTGGGACCAAAGTGGATTTCGGGACCTTGATGCATTTCAGGACTTCGGGACCAAAGTTGACTATTGGACTTTTTCCAAAGGTCTGAAAATCCTAAGTCCTCCCACTGACCCGACACTCGCTGAACACCCAGAAATGCCAAGAAATGCTTAGAAACACGTGGAAACGCTCCACCAATTCTCCAGATCATCATCAATGTGAAATGGGTAGTTGAATTTGGTGTTATTAATGTAGTTGGTGGAGTTGGTTGGATTTTCCTTCCCATTCCAAGATTAGATCTGAGTTGCAAATGATATAAAAGGAGAATTGAAATTCTTTTCAAAGGGTTGGTCATCTTTACTATTTTTAGGCTACTAAAGTGCATAGCTATCTAGGGTTTCAAAGAGCAGAAAAGTGACAGTTCACAAGCAGACAAAAACATAGGTTATGAAAGGTTTTTTCAGAATGATTTCAGTTATGTTTTTATTAATTTCTCCTATAATTTTTCAAGGAAAGCCTAAGTTTAGCTAGGTTTCCTCTTGCCACACTTTGTAGTATGACTGTAACCGTTTATCAAATGAAAACATTACATGTTGTGTAATGATAATTTTTATGGTTGTAGATGAATGATTATATGTTGCAAAGGATTACTAAGTATTTTCTTCTTTGATAACTGTGTTTCCTTGCATCTGGGTATCTAGAAAGTGCATGTTTCATTTCTTTTTTTGTTTTCTTCCTTCTGTTGAACTGTTGACTCCATAACCCAATATATAAGGCACAGATTTGAAGTGTTTGATCACACACATTCTTAAAAATCAAAACAAACTTATCATGTGTGAAGCAAGTAATTAGTTTGTATATCTTGCAAACAAGCATACCTGCACTTTTGATTGTCAATGGGAGTGCCTTTTTCATCAGCTATATAGGAGTTACTATTGACAACCAGTTGTTTTAGGTCTAGTGACAACCTTTGGGGCCTAAAAGATGAGTTGGGTTTGGTTGCCCTTTCATTTTTAGTTGTTCATCTGGTGTTGAAACTAATACCTATTTAGGTATACCCCTTGGAATATCCCTCCTGTGTCTAAGCTAAGCTCAAAGTGTAGAGGAGCCTACCCACTCCTGTTAGTTGGCTAAAATCACCCTAAACTTGTTGATGAACCTTTTCCTTTCACCCAGAATGACCATCCCTAGCCTAGGTGATTTAGGAATGTTTTAGGGTTTAGGGTTACAACTATTTTGGGTCCCAATAGGTGTTATGTAGAAGATTCTTCCAGAAAGAGAGGCCAAATACACCATGACAAAATTTGAAGATCCAAAAGCTCAAATCCTTTTTGAGTCTTCTAGAATGGGCACATATTTTTTGACAAATGATTAAGTTCTTGAGTCTTCTATTGAAGATTTAAATTAGGATGATGTAATAGATGATTCTTCCTCTCCAGGTGAAGAGACTCCTGATTTTGAAACCACAAAGATAGGAAGGTCAAATGATGTTTGGACTTTGGAATTTGATGGCAGTTGTTCTTCCACTAGATCTGGAGTAGGGATAATTCTCATATCCCCTGAAGGAAATATATTTCCTTTTTCTTTCAATTTGTAGTTTGACAATACTAATAACATCGCTGAGTATGAGGCTTTGTTGTTATGTATGAATGTTGCACAAAAAAAGGGAATCAAAAATCTTCATGCACAAGATGATGCTAAACTGATAATTTGTCAGGTAAGAAATTTTTACCAGACAAAGAATGAAATACTGAGACATTATCGCAATCACGTTTAGAATTGCATAAAAGATTTTGATGCATTCAAAATATCTGTGGTTCCAAGGGAATATAGTGACAGGGTTGATTTTGTGGTTGTCTTAGCCACCCTCATGGTTCTGCACAAAGATTTCTAAGGAACTAAGTATACCATTGAGTTGATTTTTTGACCAAGTGTTCCTAACAATTCCACTCATTAGAAAATCTTCAATAGTGATGATCAAATCATTGCCTTCTTGGAGAAGACAAAATTTTTTAGTGAATTATATTTTGAAGGGAGTGACCCTCCTCCCTGGGAATCTATTTTTGAAGTAAATCAAGAAACTGGTGAAGAAATACTATAGCTGAAGGGGAATAAATTTCTTAAAGGTTTGGTCTCTCTAGAGAAACTTTTTGATAAGCATGATCGCTATATCAAATGACAACAATAATCTGGTTCAGATTCATCAACCGAGGTTGACAAAGTTAATTTGAGTATGGATAATGATCCTAAAATAGTGAATATTGGGAAACGATATATGTTGGAGGAAAAGAACAATATTGTGACACTTTTGTGATAGTACATTGATGTGCTAGATTATTCATATGATGGCTTGAAGTCTTTCCATCCAAAGGAAGTTCAACATGAGATTTCTCTCAAGTCAGGATCCCTGCCTCACAAACAGAAGCAAAGGTAGTAGAACCCAAAAATCTTAGGTACCATTCTTGCTGAGATTTAAAAAATGCTAAATGATAGAATTATTTTTCCTATCCATCATTCAACATGGATAACCAATATTGTTCTAGTGAGAAAGAAGAATGGAGAAATCCACATTTGTGTGGATTTTCATAATCTGAATCAATCATCACTAAAAGATAATTACCCTTTGCTAGTAATGGATCAAGTTCTATAAACAATGACAGGTTCAGAAATGTTGTCCATGTTAGATGGTTTCTTGGGACACAATCAGGTGGAAGTTAGTGAAGAAGATTAGCATAAGATTGCTTTCACCACCCCACGGGGTACTTTTGCATATCACAGAATGCCTTCTGGATTGATCAATGCCAGTGCCACTTTTCAAAGAGCAATGGACCTAGCTTTTCGTGATGAAATGGGTAAGTTCATTATTGTTTACCTCAATGATTTGAGTATATTCTCCAAGAATCATCAAGATTATTCTCATCACTTACGACAAGTTCTGGAAAGGTGCCATCAACATGGTATTTCACTTAATCCCAAAAAATCTATCTTTGGGGTTACAAAAGGTAATCTTCTTGGACACATCATGTCTAAGGAAGGGACCAACATTAATCCTAAATGGGTCAAATCCATCTAGAGTCTTACTTTTCCCTCAAGTAAGACAACAATATTTTTTCCTTCTTTAAGAAGGTGAATTTCCTCTGAAGGTTTGTTCTAGATTTTGCAAAGAAGACTCATCATATTGTAGATATGATGAAGGGAAAATCTACTTTCCATTGGAGTGCGGAAGGGAAAGAGGCTTTCAATGATATAAAAGATGCAATTGCACATGCTCCTGTCTTAGTTTGTCTAGATTACAAAAAATATTTTATCATGTTGTTTAGGGTGAAAATATGGAAGCAAGATATAAGGTTTCAAGTCCCACACTTTCACTTACTAAAGCATTAGAGAAGCAAAGGACAAGTTTAGGGATAAACTACTGATCTCCAATGTTCTCTTTTCCTATTAATTGTGTCTATGTGACTATTTGAATTAGGTTTTACAAGCTAGTGTATCTCTCTAACCTTAAAACCCTAATTTCTTAATCAAAATGTAATAACTAAATTCCTAACACAAATAGCACTGAAATGAATACAATAATGCAAAGTAAATATTTTAGAGACTATGTACCCCAAAACTAAAGAGCAGTTGGACTAGGGCATTAGTCCCTATTGTTGGCAAGAGACACTATATAGACTCATGAATGTTGTCATTGATGGCAACAAAGGTTATCCCACACATCCGCAGGACATGATGAGTCTATTGCAAGTATGGGTTGAACCGGTGTTGTCATTGATGTCAACATACTCAAGTTGCATTAATGAGAAGGATTGGATGAGCTGTGTGCTGAGGATATTGAGAAAATTAGTCTCAATCAGGAACAGTGATGATAACAAGGTAAAAGTCCAAGATAGGTTGAGGATTAGAGGATACGGTTTAAAGGGTTTGTAGATATAAGTCTTGAGATGCTCAAGTAAAGTTTTCAGGGATCCGCATGAAGATCTAAAGAAGTTATGGTCGCTCAAGTAGAACCGGTTCCAACAAGTGCTCAGTGGTGACAGAGTGAGACAGATAGGTCCAGTAAGGTCCGGTAATGCATTATCTCACTTTGCGGATTTGAGGAAGTGTTTAGGATGTCCTTGTGAAATGTCAAGTAAATCTGTTTGTGGTTTGCAGGTCCGGAAGAACCTATTCCTTTGTGACAGTGATAAACAGACCATGTTCTTAAGGTTCCAGATGTAGGAGAGAAGGATTTTAGTAAGTAGAGGAAGTGCGGATGTTCCTGGTGATTTAAGAAATCTTGTGAAGGTCCTTGGATTATGTTCAGTTCGTGTTGATGGTCTACATTAGAATTAGAGCCCGGAATTGAAGAAACACTTCCGGATGAAGGTGTTCTTTCTGTGACTGGCCGACCGGATGAATTATACACCTTACGAATGTTCTTGTGGTTGCTTGCCGACTTAGATGTCTGTTCCTAAGTTAATGTTGTGTATAAATAAAGGTTTGCGATGTCATTTCAAGTGTGTACTTGTGGAGATGAGTGTGTGGTAGTGAGGAGAAGAGAAAAAGGAAGAGTAGAAGGATTTGGGCTTTAATGGAACTAATTCAAGCATGGTGACGATGCTATTTACCAGTTCAAGTATGTAATACTCATTTATTGTAGACAGTGTGTCTCTTGTAGGCAGTGAGCCTCTTGTGAGCAGTGTGCTCGGGCAGTGAGCCCTAATTGGCATGTGCCATCTTATTCTTTCTATTCTTCTAACAGAGAATAAATTCTTGGGTTAGTCACCCCATGGTTTCTCCCTTAACTAGTTTTTCCATGTCAAAATCTTGATGTCTCATGTGTAGATGTGTTTTTCGCTCTTGGTTAATTACATTAAGTTTTCATGATTGATTTATTGTTAATGCAAAGTGAATGCAAGTGTTGAAAGAAGAAAAGTTTTGGACAACTGATTCCCCCCCCTCTCAGTTGTCTGCCCTAAATCTAACAATTGGTATCAAAGCCAAGTTCCTCTAAAAGGAGCTTAACCACTTGAGGAGATCCAGGATGTCATCCTATAAGAAGGATAGTCTGAAGTTTAATGGAACTAACTTTGCTCTTTGGAAAGGACGCATGGAATGTCACTTGTAGTGCATGGGATTCACATACTGGTCCATGGTGACTAAGGCCTATGTACCTCCACAGGGTGGTCTGACAACCCTAAATGAAATCACAGATGTTGAAAACAATTTGCAGACCAAAGAGGCTCTTTTAAGCACATTATCTGATTCAGAACTCTCTAATGTTATTCATCTACTGATTGCCTTTGAGATTTGGAAGAAATTGGAATTTTTGCATTGAGGAGACCAGTTTGTTAAATGTGAAAGATTACAGAGTCTAAAAGGGAAATTTGAAAGACTGAAAATGAGAAATGATGAAAATATTACCTCTTTTATGCCAAGAGTGAATGAGCTAGTTTGTGGAATCAGAAATGCAGGTGGAACACTGAGCGAAGATGAGATCGTTGGCAAAGTTCTTAGATCCCTTCTCGAGTCTTATAAAATCAAAGCTTTTGCAATCAAAGAATTCAGAGCTCACACAATAGTCACAAGGGATCAATTGGTTGGTAAGCTAGCTACTTTTGAAATGGCCAAGTTTGGAGATGATCCTCCAAAGACTGAATCTGCATTCAAAGCAAGTGCCTTGGTAAAAGGAAAACAAAGGTTTGATCTGGGAGAAAACTCTTCAAGGAAATCATCATGGTATGAAAATACAAGAAAAGACTTGGAAGAAGAAGAAGCTGAAACTGCTCATCTTGAAGCTCTTATTGCAAAAAGACTACCAAGAGGATCTGGTAAGTATGAGGGAAAATTGCCTTTTAAGTGTTTTAACTGCAATAAGATTGGTCATTTTGCATCAAGGTGTCCGAAAAGATTTTCTAGGCCAAATAGTAATAGACCAAGATTCTAGAAGAATTGTTACTATGCTCATGAAGGAGATAATAAAGGAGTAACAGATGATGAATCAGAGAAAGAAGACAAATTCAAAAGTGACTGGGTGTTCATTGCCATCAAGGAAGAAGATCCAATACCCTCTGAATCCGTAAATCATAAAGCCCTAGCTGCCCAAGTTGAAGAAAAGGATGATTGGGTCATTGACAGTGGCTGCTCTCACCACATGACAGGTGACAAAAACAAGTTCATAGATTTGGAAAGGTATGAAGGAGGAGTGGTAAAGTTTGGTGATAACTCTACAGGTAGAATCAGAGGTAGAGGAACTATTTCTTTTGATGGAAAGAATAAAACTAGTAATGTATTATATGTTGAAGGATTGAAACACAATCTTCTTAGTGTGGGACAGTTGGTGGACAAAGGCTATGATCTCAGATTCAAGAATGGAAAGTGCAAAATCTTTGAAAGTTCTGGAACAAAGATTGCATCCAGTACCCAAACAAAAGGTAACATCTTTCACTTAGCTGGTACTGGTAAAAGTTGCTTATTTGTTCAAATTGATCAGAGTTGGTTATGGCATAGAAGAATGTGAACTTTGATAATATCATCAAGATAAGTAATACTCAGGCTATAAGAGATCTTCCAAGATTGGTAAAACCTACAAATAGTTTGTGCAAAGAATGTCAGTTGGGAAAACAAAACAAAATCTCATTCAAAAGAAAGGAACAATCTTCTACCGGATTATTAGACTTGGTTCACACTGACTTATGTGGTCCGGCAAGAATCAGGAGTGTGCAAGGTGATAGATACTTCATGTTGCTAATTGATGACTATTCCCGGATGATGTGGGTAACCTTTCTAAAAGAGAAATCATAAGCTCTTGAGAAATTCAAAATATTCAAGGCTATGGTGGAAAATGAGACCGGATTAAAATTGAAGTGTCTGAGATCTGATAGAGGTGGAGAATTCACATCCGGTGAGTTCATAAACTTTTGTGAGAAACATGGAATAAAGAGACAGTTGTCTACCCCTAGAACTCCATAGCAGAATGGAATTGTTGAGAGAAAGAACCGAACCATCCAAGAAGCATCTAGGACCATGATGATGGAAGCAAATGTTCTTCAGATCTATTGGAGAGAAGCTATCAGCACTGCAGTCTACACTCTCAACCGAGTTCAAATTAGAAACTATACTGGTAAGACTCCTTATGAGCTCTAGTTTGGCATTACTCCCACTGTAAGATACTTCAGAGTTTTTGGTAGCAGATGTTACATTAAAAGGGATGAAGATCTAGGAAAGTTTGATGCTAGAAGTGATGAAGGAATATTCTTGGGTTATTCCACTCAAAGCAAAGCATACCGATGTTACAACAAGAGACTGAGAAAGATTGTAGAAAGTATAAATGTGAAGGTTGATGAAGAAATTGAAAGACCCTCAAGAATTCTTGAACATGATGAAGATGGTCAGAATGGTGTTCAGATTCAAGGTATCCAAGTCTCTTCTGAGAAACAAAGTCAAGTTGATCCGGTAAGACAAGAAGAAGAGATAAGTCTCAATGAGACTGATCAAGAGTTAGAAGTGCAAGAGACTCCCAAAATTCTAAGGTATGTAACTCTAAACCACTCTGAAGATTAGATGATAGGTGACAAAAGAAAGGGGGTGCAAACAAGGAGGAGAATTGTTCAAAATTCAGATGAGTATTGTCTAATTTCAAAGATTGAACCTAAGACAGTAAATGAAGCCTGCAATGATGAAAACTGGACTAAGGCAATGGAGGAAGAACTGATGCAAATTGAGAAGAATCACACTTGGGATCTTGTTCCTAGACCAAGAAACAAAAATATGATTGGAACCAAATGGGTCTTCCGGAACAAATTGAATGAAGCCGGTGAAGTAATCAGAAATAAGGCCAGATTAGTTTGCAGAGGTTACTCTCAAATAGAAGGGGTTGATTTTGAAGAAACTTTTGCTCCGGTTGCAAGAATTGAAGCAGTCAGATTATTTCTTGCATTTGCTACCTTCAAGGATTTCAAGGTATATCAGATGGATGTCAAATCTGCCTTCCTAAATGGTAATTTGGAAGAAGAAGTATATATTGAGCAACCGGATGGATTTCAATTGTCTAATCATAGTGACATGGTCTGTAAATTAAAAAAAGGCATTGTATGGACTGAAGCAAGCCCCAAGAGCCTGGTATGAAAGATTGGATAAGAATCTCTTGAAGATTGGTTTCAATAAAGGTACTGCTGACAATAATTTGTATTTCAAAATTGATCAAGAAAATATCTTAATTGTTGAAGTATTTGTTGATGATATCGTTTTTGGAGGAAGAGACAGTATGTGTAAAACTTTTGCAAGTCAAATGAAAAGTGAGTTTGAGATGTCAATGCTTAGAGAAATGAATTTCTTTTTGGGTCTACAAATTACTCAAACAAAGAAAGGAATCTTCATCTCTCAGTCAAAATATGTGAAAGAATTGTTGAGGAAATTTGGGATGGAAGACTCAAAGCCAATGAACACTCCAATGGCAACTGAATGCAAGTTGAACAAAGATGATGACTCTCCCAAGGTTGATCAGACAAAATATAGGTCAATGATTGGAGGATTGTTGTATCTCACTCAAACTAGACCAGATATTATGCAGGCTGTTGGTCTTGTTGCTAGATTCCAAGCTGATCCTAGAGAATCTCATGTTATGGCAATCGAGAGGATTTTTAGATATGTAAAGGGGATAGTTGAGTATGGTCTATGGTATCGTAGAGATCATGATTTCTCTCTTCATGCATATACAGATGTAGATTGGGCAGGAGATGTGGATGACTGGAAGAGTACCAGTGGTGGAGCATTCTTTTTGGGAAAAAGATTGGTTTCTTGGCTAAGCAAGAAACAAGAGGCAATATCTCTATCTACAACTGAAGTAGAATACATTGTAGCAACAGGTAGTTGCACTCAAATCTTATGGATGAAGCAGATGCTAAGAGACATTAAAATAGAATATGAGGAGCCTATCACAATTTTCTGTGATAATTCAAGTGCAATAAATATTTCTAAGAATCTGGTGTTACATTCTAAGATCAAGCACATATCTATCAAGTTTCACTTTCTGAGAGAGCAAGTGAACAAGGATGAAGTCAGATTGGAGTACGTACCCTCCAAGGATCAGATTGCAGATATCTTTACTAAACCTCTTCCCAAGGACTCTTTTGAGTATCTTAGGGAGAAGTTAGGGGTTATTGCCCCTCCAATGATGAACTAGGATGCACTAATGTGCATCAGTCCAGTGGTTATCATAGTCATATCTTGTGGTCCAGATTGGTGTTCGGGTGCTGCTACTCAGGGGGAGCAGCAGGTGTGTTTATAAAGTTGAAGGAACGGGCCCTTTTCCATTGATGTCAAAGGGGGAGAGAAGACATGTGAAAAACAAGTGGTTGATGATCAAAGGGGGAGCAGTATAGGAAGAGAAGACATGTGAATAGTTGTTGTTGATAGGGGGAGCTATGACAGTAAGGAGAAGTTCTTGTCTTGATGGTTTTTCACATAATATGTTGCCATCAATGACAAAGGGGGAGATTGTTGCAAGTATGGGTTGAATCGATGTTGTCATTGATGTGAACATACTCATGTTGCATTAATGAGAAGGATTGGATAAGCTGTGTGCTGAGGATATTGAGAAAATTAGTCTCAATCAGGAACAGTGAAGAACAGTGATGATAACAAGGTAAAAGTCCAAGATAGGTTGAGGATCAGAGGATGCAGTTTAAAGGGTTTGTAGATATAAGTCTTGAGATGATCCAGTAAAGTTTTTAGGGATCCACATGAAGATCTGAAGAAGTTATGGTCGCTCAAGTAGAACCAGTTCCGACAAGTGCTCAGTGGTGACAGAGTGAGACAGATAGGTTTGGTAAGGTCTGGTAATGTATTATCTCACTTTGGGGATTTGAGGAAGTGTTTAGGACATCCTTGTGAAATATCAAGTAGATCTGTTTATGGTTTGAAGGTCCGGAAGAACCTATTCCTTTGTGACAGTGATAAACAGACTGTGTTCTTAAGGTTCCGGATGTAGGAGAGAAGGATTTCAATAAGTAGAGGAAGTGTGGATGTTCTTGGTGATTCAGGAAAGCTTGTGAAGGTCCTTGGATTATGTTCAGTTCGTGTTGATGGTCCGCATTAGAATTAGAGCCCAGAATTGAAGAAACACTTTGGGATGAAGGTGTTCTTTCTGTGACTGGCCGACCGGATGAATTATACACCTTACAAATGTTCTTGTGGTTGCTTGCCGACTTAGATGTCTGTTCCTAAGTTGATGTCATGTATAAATAAAGGTTTGCGAAGTCATTTCAAGTGTGTACTTGTGGAGATGAGTGTGTGGTAGCGAGGAGAAGAGCAAAAGGAAGAGCAGAAGGATTTGGACTTTAATGGAACTGATTCAAGCATGGTGACAATGCTATTTACCAGTTCAAGTATGTAATACTCATTTATTGTAGATAGTGTGTCTCTTGTAGGCAGTGAGCCTCTTGTGAGCAGTGTGCTCGAGCAGTGAGCCCTAATTGGCATGTGCCATCTTATTCTTTCTATTCTTCTAATAGAGAATAAATTCTTGGGTTAGTCACCCCGTAGTTTTTCCCTTAACCAAGTTTTCCACGTCAAAATCTTGATGTCTCATGTGTAGATGTGTTTTCTGCTCTTGGTTAATTACATTAAGTTTTCATGATTGATTTATTGTTAATGCAAAGTGAATGCAAGTGTTGAAAGAAGAAAAGTTTTGGACAAATGATTCACCCTCCCCCTCTTAGTTGTCTGCCCTAAATCTAATAGAGTCTTTACTGGAAGTTAGATTGAAGAAGTGTTGAGGTCCGGTAAGCAAGAATAGAGTAGTCAGTAAGGTCTGACAGACAGGTCCGAATCTCTCAGAAGAAGTATCTTATTGAAGTGCAGATTTGGGGAAGTCAAGAGGAGTACCTTGACAAATAGAATCCAAGGATTTAGCCTCTGGTGTTGAAAGGATGAAGAGATATGAATACTTGAGTGTCAGGTTCCTAATTGACAGTGTGAACAGAGGAAGAACTGACTGGCAGAACATAAGACATTATTCCGGATGTGTTACTAATGATGGTAAAGGTTCTTAAGGCATAAGTTATGCTTGGCCGACATGATTGATGACTTCTACAAGTATATCCTTGATCCACATTCCTTGGTATGCAAGGATTCAGCTGACAGACTAGAGTTTGAGGAAAATATTGACTATTCTGGATGCTGACTAGAAAGGTGATGAAATCACTTGTGCGGATATATATACATGATTGATTTAGATGTGAAGAAGTGTATGTGTTGTGTTGGTTTGAAGAAAAGCAACAGAGCAGAGTGAAGATAGTAAAAGAGGTCCAGAATGTGACGGTACAGCTGCATCAAAAGAGAGTAAGAATGAAGTGCAGCAGATCAGTTTATTGAGCTTAACTGGAACTAAATTTTAGCATGTGTGGATGCTTCTCATCAGTTCAAACATTGAGTTACCTTCCTTTTCTGTAGACAGTGAGTCTCTTGTAGGCAGTAACCCTCTTGTGAGTAGTGTGCTCAAGTAGTGAGCCCTAATTGGCATGTGCCATTTTGTATCTTCTATTCTTCTAACAGAGAATAATATCTTGGGTTAATCACCTTGCAGTTTTTCCCTTAACTGGGCTTTCCACGTCAAAATCACTGTGTCATGTGTGGTATTTCCTTTTCATGGTTATATTTGCTGATTTGATTTGATATTACATTAATTGTTAAAGAAGTTCAAAAGGTAAAAGATTTAGATAACTGATTCACCCCCCCTCTCAGTTATCAACAATTGGTATCAGAGCCAACTTCCTCCCAACAAAGCCTAATAGCTTGAGGAAGATTTGGGAATTCAAATGGATGTGTATGGTATGAAGGAGCAACTTAAGTCTGGCCTTGATGATCTTGAGCAATCAAATTCTGAAATCAATGAATTAAAGGAAAGACTCAAACAGGCTAATGATTTCATAAAAGAACTAAAAGAGAAACTGAGTCTCTCTATGAAAAGAGAAAGGAGCTGCTCCAGCAATTGGCAAGTCAAGGTGAAGCAAATGATACAAGTGGAGATCTGAAAGAGAAAACCAAGTTATGTGAAAAGTTATCAAAAGTAATCATCATGATAAGACATGAAATGGAATTAGGAGTTATGAAGTTTACCCAAGAAATTGAAGAGAGAAGAAAATCTGAAGATGACCTAAGACAATCTCTTAAAGACAAATTAGAAGACTGCCACAAGATGGATAGAATAATCAGACATCTTGAATCTGATCTTGAAGATGCTAAAGATAATGAAGAAAAACTTGAGGATCAAATTGTCTCTCTCAAAAGGGATCTTCAAATAGCAAATGAATACAAAGAGAAATTCAAGATAAGCTCTGCTCAACTTGAAGTTCTCCTTGAAAGCCAAAAGAGGGTAGATGACAAGTGTGGCCTGGGATATGAAAAAGGTGAAAGCTCTGGATCCGGTCAAAATAATTTTGGATCAGAAAATCCAAGGAACAGGCTTAGAAGACTTCTGATAAGGCAGCCTAATGCTCAAAGATATCCATCCTTCAATGGATACTGCCACAACTGTAATAACTTTGGTCATAAAGCTAATCAGTGCAAAAGGAAAATGAATCAGACTAATACATCCTTCTCTGGACAGTGTTTCAACTACAAAAGGTATGGTCACAAATCTCATGAATGTAGTAATATGCAAATGAACAATTCATTCAATGGTAGATGCTTTGCATGCAATAGAATGGGTCATATGGCTAATCAATGCAGATCAAGAGGATATTAATCAAATATGCAAAGAAATGTTGTTTGCCAAATTTGCAATAGATCCGGTCATATTGCCAAATTCTGTAGAAGTAAGAATCAGGACAAAAGAGGTCCAGTACATCATAATCAAAATCAAGACAAGGGAAAATAAAAAGTGAATGCGGATGAAGTTCAAAGTGAGATGAACAAGATTTGGGTAAAGAAAAGTATAGAGAATGTAGGGGATGGATCTGCACCAAACTCTGGTGCTAATATTCATTCCAGAAATTAAAAAGTGAGCTCTGGCTTAGGGGGAGACACAAAGAAAACTATTTTCCCCAAGCCAGTCAATTGGTGCCAGAACTGGCACAAGGAGAGTTGCGGATTAAAGGGTTCATAAGAGAAACATCTAAATAAACTATGGTTAAGATTTGGAAGATCTGCAAGATGTTTAGATCAAGATTGATCCGGTTCTTCAAGTCATCCGAATAAGGCAAACCAGAATGACTTAGGTCAAGCATTTATTGCAACTTGGTTTTAGGGTTTGCAGAACAATATAAGGGTTCTTCTTATTAAACATTTGCTCATTCTGCATTCAAGAAGAAGAAAAGAGGTGCTCTGCAACAAATTTCCTCAAGCCCATCAAAGATCATTTGTAGAAGTCAATTCTTCTAGAAATCGATCCGGCTCACTCCGTGAAACCTAAAGATGCAAAAGGTATTTTCCGTTCTCAAATATCTCTTTGCAAATCTTTTGAAAATATGTCTACTCTGAATATTGTGAAGATCACTGATAGGCCTCGCCCCAAATTCAAGAAACAACCCTATAAATCCTTGGAAGTAGATCCCCTAGGAGCATTTTCTAGTGTTCTGCATGGTGTGTTGCATACAGAAGATATTAGGGTTTACATACACATGAATATTGAAGAGTTCAGGGAATTCAAACTAAGAGACATTTATCATAAACAATTGATAGATGATGCTTTTAAACTTAAACCTCAATATAAGGGCATCTAGGAGAAACATTTTGATCAGTTCATTCATTTCCCCTAATTTGAAGAAGATGAATGGGTCTGGTATGTATTGAGTAGGATGCATGATAACTTCCTATGGTTGAACAGACCTTGCAAAATCACTAAGGAGGCAATTAGGGCAGTAATCGGCTTATACTCCTCTGGAGGGATACCTGTCCTGAAATCTGTCAAAAACCAAACTGTAACTAAGGCCACCGGATCAAAATTTGATAAGAGGGCAATGACCTGAAGATATCACGGACCCAAATATCAAGTTTGCATCTATGATAATAGGGTATAAGATATATCATTCTAGTAGGGAGAATTCAATGTTTGAAACTACAGTGTATACTGCCTCTGAGATGCTGAGAAAGAATGTAGAGTATGATCTCTGTGAACTTCTTCTAAGTCAATTGATGGAGAACATACAAAAGATCAAAAAGGACAAGAAGAACTCCTTTAAATATGGTGGACTGATATTGTGTTTATTTTTCTACTTCATGAATGAGCTGCCCGGATCCAATGGATGGGTATGGCAAAATAACAAACCGGTAGCAATTCAAATCAGAGATTACTTGCATGAACTTGGGGATGCCAAGGCAAGGAATACAACTTTGTGTGGGTACTTTAAGAACTTCCAAAATACTATGCAAATTAGAGAAAGAATCCTAAAATCATTGGTTGAAAAATATAAAGATACAGTGTGCTTCATGGTAGACACTGATCAATGCCTAATGGAGGCATGTTGTTCTCAAAATCAGCGATGCTTGTTTTTGTAGACAACCCCCACGAAACTTGTCCATTTCGTGAATCTACACTCTAAGCTCGCAGACCGAGACAAGATTCTCTTGATCTCGTGCGAAGTCATTTGACATTCTAAACTGGTTTATGACATCCCTTTGAATAGGTTTCTCGATATTTGGAAGAACATTCAAGTCGTAAATTGGTTAAAATGTTAATTTTAGTCATTTTTAAGTGTTAGTAAAATTTGTAATCTTGATATGCAAGAGCGGCAAAAATTGCCGCTCCTGCATACCTCTTTTTGACTTGTTTTCATTACATATGTAATGGCGGTGTTTTTTTCCGCTTTTGCATATACTTTTCATTTTGCATGTAAAGGCGGCGGATTTTGCCGCCATTACATGCATTTTTTGGCTTAACATGTGAAGTCGGCGATTTTTGCCGTTCTTACATGTTTTTCTTCTTTTATGCATGGTCGGCAAATTATACCACCGGTGCTTCTTTTCGATTTGTGCACTTGTCGCCGAAATCTCCGCTCGAGTGAGATCTTTGGAATCTTGGTCACGCAGTACCATTAATGGCCACTCATGCCACTCGTCTAGCATCTGTGTTCACGTTATTTAATGTGTTTTGATGGCTTATTTTGCCATTTCATTCTTTCTCTCGAGCTATCCTCCAGACCCCTCCTCACACTACTTGATCGCGTCGTCGAAGAGATCAATCAACATTCATCGCCATTGAACATAGGGTTTCTGGTACTAGACGGGTAAGTGTTCTTTTTTTGTTTTCCATTCCCCTCCCTCACGGATTACGGTGTGTATCATTTAGATTTTTAGAGTTTCGTTACGTTTCATTTTAGTTTTTTGTTTTGTTTTCTTGTTTTCATGATTTGTCTTCGCACCAGAAATCCCTAGGTTTTCCCCCGAAATCCCTAAGGATTCTACTGCCCTAGATCCCCCAACCCTCGCTACATACCATTATTGTAACATCGGCAGAGTTCGCCAATCCTACCTGGAAATCCTATGATCACTACCGAATGTTCGACATGAAACTCCTGGCCCTTGGACCTGTAAAAAAATCCTCAAGTGTAACGTCGGCAAAATTTGCCGCTAGAACATCACCATTCCTATCGATGTGCAGTGTCGGCTAATTCTGCCGCTCATACATGTATCGAATTCCCCTCATGAGATGTTGGTGAAATTTCACCGACCAAACACCGAGAAGCGAAAAACCTCATATGCAGCGTCGACAAATTTTTCCGCTCTGACATAAACCCTTGCCTTTCTTATTTCATGCATGGTCGGCGAAATTTGCCACTTATACCAATTCCTAGTCTTCTCTCAACATGCAGTGGCAGTAAATTTTGCCGCCAATGCAAATAATACAAAACCCTCATATGCAAGGGCGGCGAATTTTGCCGCCCATGCAAAAATGTCCCAAATTTTCCCGACTCTGGAAAATTTCCAATTTTGATTTCCCGAGCCCGCTTCTCCTCTGATTTTTGACCAGCTCGTACTATAGCCCTTTTTCAAGCGCATTCCCATAGTCGTGATCATCAACATGCAATTTTCCCAGATTGCCCATATTTTCCCTAATTGCATGATCATGACTTTTGTTGCAGTTTCTTCTGCGGAGCTTCGTTCAACATTAGACTTCTTCTCGGTGAAAGTTCATCCAAATGACTGACTTGTCCCCGAAGAAGTCAATATCAAGGTGTTTTCCCAATCACCTTAGTCCATTATAATGTTGAGGACATTAGAGATACAGAGATTGGCCATGTTGATATGGCTGAGTTTGTAGAGAGAACCAAGTCAAGCAACCCCAGTGCTATGATGAAGAAGATAGTGGAGAGTAATATTCATCTGGTATCCTCCTTCCCGGTGGCGGCTCACAATACAGAATTTGTTCTTCAGTGTGCCCATTTCTATAACAAAGATATTAGAGCCGTGGTGGACGCCAGTGGTAATGTAATAATCAGGTTGGATCCTGAGTTCATTGACAAGGTGTTCATGTGTCCTCCTGCGACAGAGGTATTGAAGCTTGACTTTGTTGAAGCTCAAAAGGAATATGACAAGAATCCAGAAAAAGCGAAGAAAGTGATCAACAACAAATGGTTGAAGACTGCAAGGTCAAGTTTGTCAAGGTGGCCACGTAGTTTTCCTTGAAGTGATTTTGTGGAAGAAGTTGGTGACTTGATTACCCTCCTCAGTAGGATAAGAGGTTTGTCCTCCTCTTCACAGTTTCACGAATGGATGTATCCTTTCATTAAGGTCATACTCCAGGGCAAGCAAGTTATTTTCTGGGGAGAACAAATCAGTAATGCTTTGCATGACCAATTGACGAAGGTATCCACTACCTCCAAGTTCTTCATGACTTCCTATCTAGTATACATTGTAGCTTCCATGAGGATTTTTCCGGGATTATCATCAGAAGGGGATAGGAGAGTAGTCCCAGTATACCAATATTATTCTCAGCTAACATTGAAAGGTTCAATTCACCATTTCAGGAGGGTGAATGATGCGTTCTTTGCTGTATTCTTGTGTCTTTTTGATCCCCAACTGGAGCAGAGAAGAATTTCAGACGAGGCATGGACAGTGGTTAATAACTTTGGTTGTATGTTTTTGCAATTTCCATCTTTCTCATACTTGAGGGTTGGCTTTTTCCAAGGCTACCCTTATATGCTTCCTAGGTTTCCTTTAGATAGACTAGTCTTGATAGAGTTGTGCAGACAAATGATTGTCGTGCATAACAAACAGATGGAAGTCAAGAAGCCTGGTTTCAGATTTCCAGTGGAAATCAGTAGATACTCAGTGTTGACTGCCACAAAGGCAAGGGCTATGGAGACAGAAATGTAGTTGGTCACCATGAAGCAATTTAAGAGGAGACCAAAATTTGACTACCAGGGCGTAAAGGATAAAATCAGGAGGAAAACTCAGTTTCATGAACCCATGGTGGAAGATGTCTGGATAGACTTGAGAACAGAGGAAGATATCAGGAAACTAGACTATAGCAGGCTATCACTAGAACAAATTGAATATCTGGGACTTGCTGATATTCCAGAAGATCTTGTGGATGATGGGGAATTGGTTGATGCCAGGTACGATGCAGAACAGATAGCTAGCACTCCTATTCCTCCAATCCAATGGTCCCAAAAGGAGTTGACTTCACTAAGGAAGAGATTTGAGCCTATATTGGCTAACACCAATAACTGGCTGGCAGATAAAGGAATTACGCTGAAAGAATTCCTCACCAGTTTAGAAACTGAAATTCAAGAGCAGACTGGTAAAAAGGCGGAAAACAAAATGAAGAATAAGAGTGATGTTCCATCATCCTCTAAAACACACAAGCCTAAAATCAGATTTGTAACAAAGAAAGCAAAAGTTGTTGAGGAAGAACCTGAAACGAAAGATATGGAAGTTGAGGAGCCAGTGACTGAAGATCCAGCAACCGAAGAGCCAGCTATAGAAGAGATGGATGTTGAGGACAGGAATTTAGATCAACAAGATGAGGAGGCTTTGTCTCCACAGCACAATACACCTGTCGGAGCCCCTGTGTCTGTTTCCCCTATTAACATTCCTTCCTCTGAATCCCCCTCTCCTCCTAAAATAATTTTTGATAATCCCCAAAGCACTTTTGAAAATGTTCTCTGTTCTTCTGAGTCAATTCCTAGTTTGTCTTCTTCGTCTTTTGATATTGGGGATACATCCATGTTTGATCATTTTGTGATGAATACTGAGCAAGTTTCAAGTGCAAATGTAACAGGTGCAGTTTTTACCAACACCTCGCCTATTGTTTCTACTACCAATACAAGCACAGTTCCAGGAACACCAGCAGTAGGAATGGATCCCAATGTGAGTACTCTGCTCCCACCTTGGTTATCAGCTTACACGCCAAAGAGGAAAAAGCAAGTCATCTCTCCAGATGATTCTGATTTCACTAAGTTGGTACCTGCAAAGCCTAAGGCCCCGAAGAAACCAAAGATCCTTTCCAGGGTACTTGAAGATAAGGGACATAAATTTCTGGAGATAGCAAAACCTCCACAGGATGCAACTGTTGAAAATTTTGATATGAATGACTATTCTATTTCTAGGGTTGAATTGGGCAAAATCACCCATGAAAGCGCTAAAAATGATATGCAATCAGCCATGGACATCCTGATCCAGAAGTTCGACAGGGAAAAAGAAATGAAAGATTATTACAAGGCAAAGGCAGAACAGCTGACCGCAGTGGTAAGAAAGATCACTTTGAACTTAGAAGCAGTTACTCCAGAGGCCATATCTGTAGAAGACCCTATCATTCTGAAAGCAGAGAAGACTCACCTCAGAGGAAAAGTACTTGAAGAGTACTTAGACAGGATGCGAGCGCAAGGAATCTCTTTGCTCACGGATGTATTTGAGAAGACGGATAAGATGAGGAAAGTAAGGGCATAACTCAATGATCTCATTGATGCTATCTCTCAAGATATTGAGCGCATGGAGGATATTCATGATAAGTGGGTGGAAATGAGGAAGCTAAAAATAAGTACCTTAATATCCATTGGCACTATTTCTAATAGGGATTCATACACAGAAACAAAGGAAGCTCTGATGTACAGGAGCAGTATGCTAAGGAATTTGATCAAGGATCTTGAAACTGCAAAATAAATCAATGAAGAAAATGATGTTAATCTTTTGCATAAGTTGGAGGAGTTACCTTGTAAGTTGGTATCGCAAGATAACCAATTTCTTTCTGCAGAAGAAATGGTTAAGGAATTTGAAGACATGTTCCAGAAAGAATTTGAAGATAAAGTATTTTCAATAACTTCTGTGGACAACATCTTAGACAACCAGTTAACCTTGGACAATCTGAAAACCAGGTTAACTAATCATGCCAAATCAATCACTACAGTGAGGGATGCCATAGTAAGGGCTAGAATGATCTTCAAAAATGCATTCAACCCAGATAGCATTGAAATGCAAGTGGCCTTCACTATGTATGATCACCACATGAGAAAAAGTGGTGACACAAATTGAAGCAGTTGTTTTTCCCTTAGTTTATTCTCTAATTTTCATATGTACTTTCAAAACAATTATGGACATTTTTACATGTACATTTTTAATATGCAATTACATGTAAAAATATAGGAAGTCCCAAGTCAATAAGGACTCCTATTTTTGAATAAGTCAAAGTAGTTGTAGATTTCCTAGATTTTCTCAAGGTCTTTCCCTATAAATAAAGGGGACCTCTTTTGTAAATATTATCTTTTGTCTATTGCAAGAAAACTCTGGCGAATGGAGAAGCAAATCAAGACTTTGTGCTTTTTGTGAAAATCAATATTCAAATATTTATCAATACAAGAAAGCAAGTTCAATTCCAATCTTTGTCTTGGGATTATTTGTGTTGTGATAGTTTTGTTCTTACGTCTTGCTATCATAATCTTATTTGATAATAGTTGAAGTGTGGAGTTTGTTTCAAGTGATTGGAGAGTGCTCTTAATTTGATTCTGATAAACTTTGTGTTATCAAATCAGTTGTGGGTTATATGTTCATGTTTGTGAGAATACAATAGTTTGGAGACTTTGTGCTTCAAGTTGTTATATTTGATTTACTTTTATCATCTTGAAGAGGAGTGAAGACTTTGGGCTGCATTCTACTTCAAATAGTTCCGTTTACAAGTAGTAAGTGAGGTAACAGAAAACTTTGTGTTTCTGTGATTTTGTGACAATTTATAAGTCTTATATCAAGAGTTTGAAATATAAACATCTATTCTGAAAAAAGAGAATGAGATGGAACCACCACAAACATAGTTTTTAGTGTACATAAATTTCATAAGTTGTTTGGTTTGCAAAAGTCAAGTAATTAGAGGGAACCTCCCCTTGCTGAGAGGAGAGACTTTGTCTCATCATAGCTGTGGCTGATATACCCATTTTGCCATTAGCGAGTTAACGACAAAATATTCACCCAACAGTTTTTTAGCGACTCTGCTGGGGAAGGAACGCACAACTTGAAGCCTCACGCTTCGAGTTGAAGCATTTTCAGTTCTTTTCCATTTTCTTGCAAAATTGTGTTTAGCATAATATAGTCTGGCAGATTCCTAGTACACCAGAAGTAAAAGGGCTTAGGGTATTATTGATCCTGCATTTGAATTGATGCAGCAGAATAATTTTGGATTCTTAACTCCACGACCTCGTCTTTAGCGCACCAGGAGTTTTCCCCCTACAAATACTAGGTCTCCAATACTAGGTGAAGTTTCTATTGCCAGTGCTAACAGAGTTTTGGCTGTTCATACGCCACCAAGGTTTGTTATACCACCTTTCAATCAGCGTGTCATGGCAGCCCAAGGTCCTTGGGGTAATACCTTTGGTCCTCTAAATTTGACCCCACCATTGCATGAACTACCTCATAGTTCAAGAAAGAATTTCCCCAAATTCTATGGTGACGGAAAAGTTCATCCTGATGAGCATGTTGCGGCTTTCTGTATAGCCTGTGGTGTGATAGGTGTCGAACACGAAGACGTGGCTGTGCGACTCTTTGTAGAAACACTACAAGGCGTTGCTGCAGACTGGTTTTACCACCTCCAAGCTCAGACCATAACAAACTGGGCTACTCTCAAAACCAAGTTCGAAGCCAGGTTTAAACCTGCGGAAGATGCTCATGCATTATTGGCACAGCTGACACAGATGAAAAAGGAACCTCATGAACCAATGCGAGATTTCATCGCTAAGTTCAACAAATTGAGAAACAGGATTCCCGCCACCGCTGAGCCCACAGCGGAGAACCTCAAATGTTTCTTTATCAATACACAGCTTTCGGAGGTGAGTTTCCTATTGAGGCGAGCTGCTCCTACTGATCTTGCTGCGGCTCAGATTCTGGCAACTGAAGTAGAAGATGATCTTATCCTTGCAGGTAAGATAAGAAGGGACACTAATAGAAATAAAAGTTCCTCTTCTACTGAGAACGTTTCCACAAGCACCACAGATCCCATGGTGCAAAAGCTAGCAAATGAATTGCTAGCTCTCAAGAGACAAATGTCCCAAGGTATATCTGCGCCTCTTTTTTACCGAGATATACCAAGGAGGACATTTCCAAATAATTCATATCAAGGCAATGCTGCTAGGAATCAAGGACAGCAAAACCATCTTCCACCTACACAGGGGAAGCTTGCTATTGAAGCAGCGCCGGTCAACTCTGCTGTTGGCTACTATGAAGCTGAAAATGAACTTTCTTTCCAACCTGAGTTGGAATATGAAAATGGTGCTAATCTCTTCACAGAAGGAGAAGAAGAGTTAGCTGGCGACTCTACCATCAGCTTTCTGAACTACCAAGACGAAGCTCAAAAAGGAGAAGTGAGTGAAGGAGCATATGCTATTTTCACTAGGTCTCAAAATCAGTCGGCTCTTCAAGCTGATAAAGGGAAGGCGAGAGAAGAATCTCAACCAGCGATTTCAATCGCTAAATGGGGGACTCCGCTACCTTTCCAATCAAAAGACCCGGTGGTCAATAAATAAGTAAGTGCCTCTAATGAATTTGTACCTTCCACCTCTACTCCTCAGACTAGTGTTGTCTCTACCAAAAATCAAAATGATGGTTTTTCTTCCTCCGTATCTAATTCTTTTTAGCAGTTTGATATAATAGATCATGCTAGGAGAACTAAGATACAAATGTCTGAAGTTGAATATTTATAGGCTAATCCTGAACAATTTGATAGATTAGCTAAATATGTCAAAAATAAGGCCGTCCCTACAGGACAAGAGTTTCCCAAAGCTACTCATGACTCCTGCAAAAGTAAACCTACCCAAAACAATCTTGTTACTACTCCTCCTGAAGCCTCTGGGAAAATTAAACCTTTCTATGTTTCCCTATTAGTAAATGGTCATAAATTGAGCAATTGCGTAATAGATTCTGGAGCCTCAGACAACGTTATGCCTGCTAACGTAGCAGATGCCCTTGGCCTCACCTTAACCAAAACTTTTGGGAGGTGTTTCTCTATGGAGAATAAGCAAGTTTCACTTTTGGGTCAAATCAAAGATGCCCAATTTGCATTTGTAGCTTTTCCAGATAAGAGAATCAAGAAGATAGTCTTGGTAGCTGATGTTCCAACTTCATACGACATTCTTCTTGGACGTAATTTCTGCAAGGATGTGGGTGGAGAGTTGAACATGGATTTGTCTGAAGCTAGGATACCTGTCAAAGGTGTCATGCAGAAGCTGCTTCCTGAGAAGGAGGCAAAATACATTGTTACTCAAACATCAAACCCCAAAGCTCAAATTTTGTTTGAGTCCTCGGGAATGGGTAACTATTTTCTATCTTTTGAAGATTGTTCCGATTCATCAGATGAAGCTACATCGGGTGATAGCTCCGATATGTCAGATGGAGACTTAGAAGAGTTTTCAGATGAAAGTTTAGGTAAGGGTATAGCAATTCCAGATTCTTCCCTCACCAATGAAGAGGAATCTTCTGACTAGAGAAAGTCCAAGAAATCAAATTCTGATGGAGTCTGGATTTTAGAATTTGATGGCAGCTATTCTTCTACCGATTCTGGAGCTGGAGTAGTCTTGATATCGCCACAAGGTGATAATTTACCTTTTTCATACAAGCTACAATTTGACAATACCAATAACACCGCCGAATACGAGTCCTTGTTGCTCGGATTGGAAGCTGCACGTGTCAGAGGTGTTAAAATCCTTCATGCTCAAGGGGACGCCAAATTGGTGGTTTGTCAAGTAAGAAATTTGTACCAAACAAAAAATGAAAGGTTGAGACAATATGGCAATCGCGTATGGGATTGCATTGAAGATTTTGATGCTTTCAATATTTCAGCAGTGCCTAGAGAGTTCAATGATTGTGCAGATTCATTGGCTGTTTCCGCCACTCTCATGGTGCCTCACAAGGATTTCAAAGGAAACAAGTACACTATTCAGCTGGTCTTCCGACCAAGTGTACCTGATAACGCTGACCATTGGCAGGTGTTCAATGGCGATAATCAAATCATTGCTTTCCTAGAAAAGATGGATAGTTTTGATGAGATTTACTTTAAAGGAAGTGAATCACCACCTCGTGAATATGTTTTTGAGGTAGATTCGTAGACTAGCAAAGAATTTCTACAGTTGAAAGGAAATAAAATCCCAAAAGGTTTGGTTTCCCTTGAGAAACTCTTTGATAAGCATGACAGGTATATCAAGCAGCGGCAACAACAACAAGATTTAGGTTCCTCTATGGAATTTGAGCAACTCAATTTGGGTTCGGAAGCGGATCCTAAGACGGTCAACATTGGAAAATGTTGCACTGCTGATGAAAGATTCAAATTCATTACCCTCCTCCGCCATTACATTGATGTTTTGGCTTACTCTTATGATGACTTGAAGTCTTTCAGGCCTAAGGAGGTTCGACACGAAATTCCCCTCAAGGCTGGATCGTTGCCTTACAAACAGAAGCAGAGGCAATACAATCCAAAGATATCAGGTACGATTCTTTGTGAAATTCAGAAGATGCTGAATGCAAGGATAATTTTTCCAATTCATCATTCCACATGGATTTCAAACATAGTACCTGTAAGGAAGAAGAATGGAGAAATCCGTATCTGTGTTGATTTCAAAAATCTCAACCAGTCTTCCTTGAAAGATAACTACCCTTTGCCCATCATGGACCAAGTATTGCAAACAGTGACAGGTTCAGAAATGCTATCTATGTTAGATGGTTTTTCAGGGTATAACCAAGTGGAGGTAAATGAAGCTGATCAGTTCAAAACTGCCTTCACCACACCACGGGGCACATTTGCATATCACAGAATGCCTTTTGGTCTGATCAATGCTGGTGCAACATTTCAGAGAGCGATGGATCTTGCCTTCAGAGATGAGATGGGTAAGTTCATCGTGGTATATCTCGATGACTTGACTGTTTTCTCCAAAAACCGTCATGATCATGCACATCATTTGCGACAAGTGCTGGAACGCTGTCGCAAAATGGTATTTCCCTCAATCCCAAGAAGTCAGTTTTTGGGGTGACAGAAGGCAAGCTTCTCGGGCACATTGTATCCCGGGAAGGTACTAAGATTGACCTGGAGAGGGTTAAATCTATTCAAAGTCTCACTCTGCTAGCAAGTAAGACTGTTGTTCACTCTTTCTTCGGAAAGGTGAATTTTCTGCGAAGGTTCATTCCTGAGTTTGCAAAAAAAACCTGTCACATTGTTAATATGATGAAGGGTAAGACTACTTTCTGTTGGATTGCGGAAGGTAAGGAAGCATTCGAATATATCAAGAGAGCTATTGCTCATGCTCTAGTTCTTGTTTGTCCCGACTACACTAAGGATTTCGTAGTCTATAGCTACGCTTCAGAGCACACACTTTCAGCTATTCTGGTTCAGCAGAATGAAGAAAGCGTTGAATCCCCCATATCATTTATGAGTTGTCCTCTCAAAGCTCATGAATTGAAGTATTCAAATATGGAGAAGCATGCCTATGCCGTAGTCAAAGTGGTTAAGCATTTCAGGTTCTATATTCTAAACTCACACACTGTTGTCATGGTGCCTGATACAACAGTCAAATCTATCCTAACTCAACAGGAGTTCAGAACAAAGAGAGGTAATTGGATCACTAAGATTCAAGAATTTGATCTGGATATCAAGCCTACCAAGCTTGTGCGTGGTAAAGGTTTGTGTCAATTGATCACAGATAATGTTCCAAAAGAGACAGGAGATGAAGAAGAAGTTGTGGACACGCCAACTATTCTTTTTGTTATTGAAACTGACGAGTGGTATTCCAATATCGCTCATTTCCTTACCTATGGTGAGTGCCCTTCTCACTTGTCTTATAAGGAAAAGAGAACTGTCAAGTTAAAAGCTACTAACTACGTCCTTTGGGACAATGGTTTGTACAAGAGAAGTCTTGACGGTGTATTTCTCCGTTGCGTGGATAAAGTGCAATAAGGTAGACTTTTGGAGTCTTTCCACAATTTGGCTTGTGGAGGGCATTTTTCAGCACCTGTAACGGCTCACAAGATTCTGTGAGCTTGATACTATTGGCCCACACTGTTCCAAGATGTGTACAATTGGGTATGCAGGTGTGAGTTATGCCAACAGTTTGTTGGGAAACCAAAATTGGCAGCCTTACCTCTAAAACTAGTGGTGATTGAGGAGCCTTTTCAACAATGGGGTATTGACTTCATTGGTGCAGTGAATCCATCATCAAGTGTAGGACATAACTATGTTCTCACTGCAACAGACTATTTTACCAAATGGGTGGAAGCTATTCCAGTCAAGCACGCTACTTCAGAGGTGGTATGCAGTTTTCTTAAAGAGAACATTATTTCCAGGTTTGGAGTTCCAAATAAGATTGTAGCAGACAATGCTACTTGTTTTTCCTCTCATGAGATTACTGAGTTTTGCTACGAACATGGGATCACTCTTTCCCATTCTTCAGACTATTATCCACAAGGGAATGGTCAAGCAGAATCAAGCAATAAGAATCTGGTCACTATCATCAGGAAGCTGGTAGATGAGAATCAGAGAACTTGGCATAAGGCATTGTTTGATGCTTTATGGGCAAATAGAATTACACCCAAAAGGGCGATAGGCATGTCGCCATTTCAGCTTCTATATGGTCTGAATGCAGAAATACCGATTACCTTGAAATTGCTAGCGTTGAAGTTGGTAAAGGCATTGGAAGATAGGACTTTTGATAGTTCTATTGATAAAAGGATCATGTATTTGACTGAACTTGAGGAGCAGTGCACTATAGTGGTGGACCGTATTGCTGAGCACCAAAATCAAGTAAAGAAACTCTTCGACAAGAAGACAAAGGCTCGTGATTTTCAGGTTGGAGATCAAGTCTTGCTGTGGGACAAGAGGAGAGAACCAAAAGGGATGCACAGAAAATTTGATTCCTTGTGGAGAGGTCCATTCACCATTCATCAGTTCTGTGGTGAAAACAGTTTCTTGCTGGAGTATCAGGATGGGACACCATTCTCGTTGCCTCACAGTGGACAACATCTGAAGCACTTCAATCCTTGAAGTTTCAGATAAGTTAAAAATTGTGCATTTGTATAGTTTTGTGTTTTTATTCGTGTTTTCTTTTAGTCTTTTGTGTCTTTTTCTTTTAGCTTGACTCTATAGCCCAATGGCATGGATGAAGGCACTTAGAGACTGGATTCTACTCCCCTCAATCGTTTCAAAGTTTGATTGAAGGAAGTTCCCCAGTTAGAGCCAGCTGTTGTTCTCAAAATCAGCTATGCTTGTTTTTGTAGACAACCCCCACGAAATTTGTCCGTTTCGTGAATCTACACTCTAAGCTCGCGGACCGAGACAAGATTCTCTTGATCTCGCACAAAGTCATTTGACATTCTAAACTAGTTTATGACATCCCTTTGAATAGGTTTCTCGATATTTGGAAGAACATTCAAGTCGTAAATTGGTTAAAATGTTAATTTTAGTCATTTTTAAGTGTTAGTAAAATTTGTAATCTTGATATGCAAGAGCGGCAAAAATTGCCGCTCCTGCATACCTCTTTTTGACTTGTTTTAATTACATATGTAATGGCGGTGTTTTTTGCCGCTTTTGCATATACTTTTCATTTTGCATGTAAAGGCAGCGGATTTTGCCACCATTAGATGCATTTTTTGGCTTAACATGTGAAGTCGGCAATTTTTTCCGTTCTTACATGTTTTTCTTCTTTTATGCATGGTCGGCAAATTATACTGCCGGTGCTTCTTTTCGATTTGTGCACTTGTCGCCGAAATCTCTGCTCGAGCGAGATCTTTGGAATCTTGGTCACGCAGTGCCATTAATGGCCACTCGTGCCACTCGTCTAGCATCTGTGTTTGCGTTATTTAATGTGTTTTGATGGCTTATTTTTCCATTTCATTCTTTCTCCCGAGCTATCCTCCAGACCCCTCCTCACACTGCTTGATCGCACCGTCGAAGAGATCGATCAACGTTCATCGCCATTGAACATAGGGTTTCCAGTACTAGACAGGTAAGTGTTCTTTTTTTGTTTTCCATTCCCCTCCCTCACGGATTACGATGTGTATCATTTAGATTTTTGGAGTTTCATTACATTTCGTTTTAGTTTTTTGTTTTGTTTTGTTGTTTTCATGATTTGTCTTCGCACCCGAAATCCCTAGGTTTTGCCCTGAAATCCCTAAGGATTCTACTGCCCTAGATCCCCCAACCCTTGCTATATACCATTATTGTAACATCGGCGGAGTTTGCCGATCCTACCTGGAAATCCTGTGATCACTACCAAATGTTCGACACGAAACTCCCGGCCCTTGGACTTGTAAAAAAATCCTCAAGTGTAACGTCGGCAAAATTTGCCGCTAGAACATCACCATTCCTATCGATGTGCAGTGTCGGCTAATTCTGCCGCTCATACATGTATCGAATTCCCCTCATGAGATGTCAGTGAAATTTCGCCGACCAAACACCGAGAAGTGAAAAACCTCATATGCAGCGTTGGCAAATTTTTCCGCTCTGACATAAACCCTTGCCTTTCTTATTTCATGCATGGTCGGCGAAATTTGCTGCTTATACCAATTCCTAGTCTTCTCTCAACATGCAGTGGCGGCAAATTTTGCTGCCAATGCAAATAATACAAAACCCTCATATGCAAGGGTGGCGAATTTTGCCACCCATGCAAAAATGTCCCAAATTTTCCTGACTCTAGAAAATTTCCAATTTTGATTTCCCGAGCCCGCTTCTCCTCTCATTTTCGGCCAGCTCGCACTATAGCCCTTTTTCAAGCGCATTCCCATAGTCGTGATCATCAACATGCAATTTTCCCAGATTGCCCATATTTTCCCTAATTGCATTATCATGACTTTTGTTACAGTTTCTTCTGCGGAGCTTCGTTCAACATCAGACTTCTTCTCGGTGAAAGTTCATCCAAATGACTGACTTGTCCCCGAAGAAGTCAAAAGCAATGAAGTACAAATATCAAGGTGTTTTCCCAATCACCTCAGTCCATTCTAATGTTGAGGACATTAGAGATACGGAGATTGGCCATGTTGATATGGCTGAGTTTGTAGAGAGAACCAAGTCAAGCAACCCCAGTGCTATGATGAAGAAGATAGTGGAGAGTAATATTCATCTGGTATCCTCCTTCCCGGTGGCGGCTCACAATACAGAATTTGTTCTTCAGTGTGCCCATTTCTATAACAAAGATATTAGAGCCGTGGTGGATGCCAGTGGTAATGTAATAATCAGGTTGGATCCTGAGTTCATTGACAAGGTGTTCATGTGTCCTCCTGTGACAGAGGTATTGAAGCTTGACTTTGTTGAAGCTCAAAAGGAATATGACAAGAATCCAGAAAAAGTGAAGAAAGTGATCAACAACAAATGGTTGAAGACTGCAAGGTCAAGTTTGTCAAGGTGGCCACGTAGTTTTCCTTGAAGTGATTTTGTGGAAGAAGTTGGTGACTTGATTACCCTCCTCAGTAGGATAAGAGGTTTGTCCTCCTCTTCACAGTTTCACGAATGGATGTATCCTTTCATTAAGGTCATACTCCAGGGCAAGCAAGTTATTTTCTGGGGAGAACAAATCAGTAACGCTTTGCATGACCAATTGACGAAGGTATCCACTACCTCCAAGTTCTTCATGACTTCCTATCTGGTATACATTGTAGCTTCCATGAGGATTTTTCTGGGATTATCATCAGAAGGGGATAGGAGAGTAGTCCCAGTATACCAATATTATTCTCAGCTGACATTGAAAGGTTCAATTCACCATTTCAGGAGGGTGAATGATGCGTTCTTTGCTGTATTCTTGTGTCTTTTTGATCCCCAACTAGAGCAGAGAAGAATTTCAGACGAGGCATGGACAGTGGTTAATAACTTTGGTTGTATGTTTTTGCAATTTCCATCTTTCTCATACTTGAGGGTTCACTTTTTCCAAGGCTACCCTTATATGCTTCCTAGGTTTCCTTCAGATAGACTGGTCTTGATGGAGTTGTGCGGACAAATGATTGTCGTGCATAACAAACAGATGGAACTCAAGAAGCCTGGTTTCAGATTTCCAGTGGAAATCGGCAGATACTCGGTGTTGACTGCTGCAAAGGCAAGGGCTATGGAGACAGAAATGCAGTTGGTCACCATGAAGCAATTCAAGAGGAGACCAAAATTTGACTACCGGGGCATAAAGGATAAAATCAGGAGGAAAACTTAGTTTCATGAACCCATGGTGGAAGATGTCTGGATAGACTTGAGAACAGAGGAAGATATCAGGAAACTGGACTATAGCAAGCTGTCACTAGAACAAATTGAATATCTGGGACTTGCTGAAATTCCAGAAGATCTTGTGGATGATGGGGAATTGGTTGATGCCAGGTACGATGCAGAACAGATAGCTAGCACTCCTGTTCCTCCAATCCAATGGTTCCAAAAGGAGTTGACTTCACTAAGGAAGAGATTTGAGCCTATATTGGCTAACACCAATAACTGGATGGCGGATAAAGGAATTAAGCTGAAAGAATTCCTCACCGGTTCAGAAACTAAAATTCAAGAGTAGACTGGTAAAAAGGCAGAAAATAGAACAAAGAACAAGACTGATGTTCCATCATCCTCTGAAACACACAAGCCTAAAATCAGATTTGTAACAAAGAAAGCAAAAGCTATTGAGGAAGAACCTGAAACGAAAGATATGGAAGTCGAGGAGCCAACGACTGAAGATCCAGCAACCGAAGAGCCAGCTACAGAAGAGATGGATGTTGAGGACAGGAATTTAGATCAACAAGATGAGGAGGCTTTGTCTCCACAGCACAATACACCTGTCGCAGCCCCTGTGTCTGTTTCCCCTATTAACATTCCTTCCTCTGAATCCCCCTCTCCTCCTAATATAATTTTTGATAATCCCCAAAGCACTTTTGAAAATGTTCTCCGTTCTTCTGAGTCAATTCCTAGTTTGTCTTCTTCATCTTCTGATATTAGGGATACGTCCATGTTTGATCATTTTGTGATGAATACTGAGCAAGTTTCAAGTGCAAATGTAACAGGTGCGATTTTTACCAACACCCCACCTATTGTTTCTACTACCAATACAAGCACAGTTCCAGGAACACCAGCAGTAGGAATGGATCCCAATGTGAGTACTCTGCTCCCACCTTGGTTATCAGCTTACACACCAAAGAGGAAAAAACAAGTCATCTCTCCAGATGATTTTGATTTCACTAAGTTGGTACCTGCAAAGCCTAAGGCCCCGAAGAAACCAAAGATCCTTTCCAGGGTACTTGAAGATAAGGGACATAAATTTTTGGAGATAGCAAAACCTCCACAGGTTGCAACTGTTGAAAATTTTGATATGAATGACTATTCTATTTCTAGGGTTGAATTGGGCAAAATCACCCATGAAAGTGCTAAAAATGATATGCAGTCAGCCATGGACATCTTGATCCAGAAGTTCGACAGGGAAAAAGAAATGAAAGATTATTACAAGGCAAAGGCAGAACAGCTGACCACAGTGGTAAGAAAGATCACTTTGAACTCGGAAGCAGTTACTCCAGAGGCTGTATCTGTAGAAGACCCTGTCATTCTGAAAGCAGAGAAGACTCACCTCAGAGGAAAAGTACTTGAAGAGTACTTAGATAGGATGCGAGCGCAAGGAATCTCTTTGCTCACGGATGTATTTGAGAAGACGGATAAGATGAGGAAAGTAAGGGCAGAACTCAATGATCTCATTGATGCTATCTCTCAAGATATTGAGCGCATAGAGGATATTCATGATAAGTGGGTGGAAATGAGGAAGCTAAAAATAAGTACCTTAATATCCATTGGTGCTATTTCCAATAGGGATTCATACACAGAAACAAAGGAAGCTCTGATGTACAGGAGCAGTATGCTAAGGAATTTGATCAAGGATCTTGAAACTGCAAAAGAAATCAGCGAGAAAATGATGTTAATCTTTTGCATAAGTTGGAGGAGTTACCTTGTAAGTTGGTATCGCAAGATAACCAATTTCTTTCTGCAGAAGAAATGGTTAAGAAATTTGAAGACATGTTCCAGAAAGAATTTGAAGATACAGTATTTTCAATAACTTCTATGGACAACATCTTAGACAACCAGTTAACCTTGGACAATCTGAAAACTAGGTTAACTAATCATGCCAAATCAATCACTACAGTGAGGGATGCCATAGTAAGGGCCAGGATGATCTTCAAAAATGCATTCAATCCAGATAGCATTGAAATGCAAGTGGCCTTCACTATGTATGATCACCACATGAGAAAAAGTGGTGACACAAATTGAAGTAGTTGTTTTTCCCTTAGTTTATTTTTTGATTTTCATATGTACTTTCAAAACAATTTTGGACATTTTTACATGTACATTTTTAATATGCAATTACATGTAAAAATATAGGAAGTCCCAAGTCAATAAGGACTCCTTTTTTTGAATAAGTCAAAATAGTTGTAGATTTCCTAGATTTTCTCAAGGTCTTTCCCTATAAATAAAGGGGACCTTCTTTTGTAAATATTATCTTTTGTCTATTGCAAGAAAACTCTGACGAATTGAGAAGCAAATCAAGACTTTGTGCTTTTTGTGAAAATCAATATTCAAATATTTATCAATACAAGAAAGCAAGTTCAATTCCAATCTTTGTCTTGGGATTATTTGTGTTGTGATAGTTTTGTTCTTACGTCTTGCTATCGTAATCTTATTTGATAATAGTTGAAGTGTGGAGTTTGTTTCAAGTGATTGGAGAGCGCTCTTAATTTGATTCTGATAAACTTTGTGTTATCAAATCAGTTGTGGGTTATATGTTCATGTTTGTGAGAATACAATAGTTTGGAGACTTTCTTCTGCAAGTTGTTATATTCGATTTACTTTTATCATCTTGAAGAGGAGTGAAGACTTTGGGCTGCATTCTACTTCAAATAGTTCCGTTTACAAGTAGTAAGTGAGGTAACAGAAAACTTTGTGTTTTTGTGATTTTGTGACAATTTATAAGTCTTATATCAAGAGTTTGAAATATAAACATCTATTCTGAAAAAAGAGAATGAGATGGAACCACCACAAACATAGTTTTTAGTGTACATAAATTTCATAAGTTGTTTGGTTTGCAAAAGTCAAGTAATTAGAGGGAACCTCCCCTTGCTGAGAGGAGAGACTTTGTCTCATCATAGCTGTGGCTGATATACCCATTTTGCCGTTAGCGAGTTAACGACAAAATATTCACCCAACAAGGCAGTAGAGCCAAGGACAGTCTAGATCATGCCTATGGGGTATGAAGTTGATGAACAAATTGTGGAGTTGCATGTTCAACACATGCTAAGTCAGCCAAAGGATCCAAGGGTAGAAAGGTTTGGAACCTTTGAAGAGTTAACTGTAAAAGTTCATGTGGAACTCAGACAACCAGAAATAAAGAGGAAAGTGAGAAAATAAGTTGAAGTTGCCAAAGGCTTAGGAATCTCAAAGGAGGCACTTGATGCCAACAGGGAAAAGATGGAAAGGGCTGAGGAAGAGAAGAAAGAGTTAGAAAAGCGAAGTAAGGAAAGTGCTCTGGTAGAATCTTCCACCTGGACAAGATCATCAAAGAGATCTGCACCTGCCACTGCTAAAAGCTCAAGGACATCAAAACTGGAAGAAAAATCGTCCGGTAGAGGAGAGAAAAGAACTAAAACAAAGGCCACAAGGTCTTATGTCAGTCAGAAGGATGATGAATAAATTGAATCAGATGGGGAGATAAAGAAAATGAAGAAGCAGAAGAAGAAAACATCTGATGAACCCTCTATCGGTCAAGGTGAAGAAGAAAAGGCAGAAGAATTTGTAGAAAAGCCCACTCTATCTTTAGATGATGTCATCAAATCAGTCACTGTGGATGGAAATCTTCAGCCAATGGCTGAATTCTATGATGATTACAATGAAGTAGACCAAAAGATCTTGCAGGAAGAAGCAGTTAAGTATCTGAACATATATAACAAGGCTTTTATTGAAATTATATCTCTTATTCCCAAAAGACTAGAAAAAGAGTTAGAAATAAGAAAGACTACTGCCATGGCAAAAGATCTTGAGATCCAGGAATAGATAGCCATTCAACTATATCCTTCAATCGATTCAAAGCAAATGAACATGATCTTTAAGGATTGCAAGGATGAATTTCAGAGAAAATCTAGAATGAATCAGCTCATGCTTGGTGAGACTGACAAGACAGCCAAGGAAACAGAAGAGATCCTCAAGAATGCCTTCAAAAGATTCAATCTTCCTGTTATAGAGGACTTGGGCATTGATCCTTGGGCCACAAGTGTTGAAAAGGAGTCCACTGAGGAAATGACAGAAGAACTAATGGACACTGGTGAAGATAAGGGCTTAGAATCCTCTGCTTCGGAAGAGGTGGCCCATGAACAAACAAACATCACTCCTCTGGTTTCCCCTACTGACTCCGGATCCAAAGGAGAAGAAAGAATAGAGGAGAAAGAAGCAGAGGTGAAGGAAAAAGAAGATGACATTACCAAGGTTGTAGAAGGAGAAAAAGCTCCAAGAGACAGTTCTAAGACTGCAAAAGAGAAGAAGAACCTATCTCCGGTAAGAGACACTGCAGAAACTGTCAAAAAGTTCTTAGACAAAGAGACAATGGAAATTAATGAACTGAAACTTCTGTAAGGGCCATTTAATTTTGACTCTCTTTCTCCGGTACAAACAATGAAGATAGCTTCATTTGCTAATGCAAAGGCCAAAGAAAAACTCCTGAAGTCTCACATGGAAGACTGTGAGCTTATAACAGCCACATTTGGAGTGTTAGAAAAGATCATGCCATCTTTTCAAAAGGATCCCTCAGCCTCCTCATCTGGTAATCTCAAATCTCTGATTAATAGTATTAGTACACATTTCAATTCTCTAGAGAAATCAGCTGAGGAGAAGGTCAAGAAACAGTTTTTGGATAAGAGATTCTCTGAGTTGCAAGGGCTAATAGCAAATGACAGGAGAGTAATGGGTATTGGGATAAAGAGCTTGGAAAATGCTCTCATGGACGGAGGAGATGTATACAAATTTTGTATATCCTGGTCTAAAGCAACAGTGGAGATTGAGAAGAAAGTGAAAGAACAGGAGGATAAACTAACAAAACTTTCTCAAAATTTTGATCCACTTACCACATCCATAATAAATCAAGAATGTCAGACAATTGCAGTTTTGAATGAAATTAAAAAGCTTGAAGAAGAGAAGAAAAACATAATCAGCAGGTTGAATGAACTTAGAGGAATAATTATCCCTAAGTTGGAGGCCATGCATGAGGCCTTAAGTGATGGTCAAACTACAGCCAGAACAAATGATCTGACAGAACTGAAAAAGGTAGAAGCTTATGCATTCCTATTGAGTGGTCGAATTACAATTTTGGACAGAATGAAGTAGAGTTGGGCAACATAATTTGTCTAGTTGAAGACATCTTTTGCAGATATCCTTTAGTTTATGTAAAGTATAGCATGTATAAATACTTATGCAACTAAGTATAGAAGTGTTTTTGAGAATTTTTTTTTGTGTACGGACCCCACCCTTTGCCATTGATGTCAAAGGGGGAGTGAGGAGCAGTGAAAAATGAGGAATCCAACTAAGGGCAAGCTCTAGAAAATGTATATAAAAATAGAGCATCAGCCAAGGGGGAGTATAGTGTGACACTTAGTCATTTTTCACTAAGTGTTGCCATCAATGCCAAAGGGGGAGATTGTTGGCAAGAGACACTATATGGACTCATGAATGTTGTCATTGATGGCAACAAAGGTTATCCCACACATCCATAGGATATGATGAGTCTTTACCAGAAGTTAGATTGAAGAAGTGTTGAGGTCCGGTAAGCAAGAACAGAGCAGTCAGTAAGGTCCGACAGACAGGTCCAGATCTCTCAGAAGAAGTATCTCAATGAAGTGTAAATTTGGGGAAGTCAAGAGGAGTACCTTGAAAAATAGAATCTAAGGATTTAGCCTTCGGTGTTGAAAGGATGAAGAGATATGAATACTTGAGTGTCAGGTTCCTGATTGACAGTGTGAACAGAGGAAGAACTGATTGGTAGAACATAAGACATTAGTCTAGATGTGTTACTAATGATGGTAAAGGTTATTAAGGCATAAGTTATGATTGGCCGACATGATTGATGACTTCTACAAGTATATCCTTGATCCACATTCCTTGGTATGCAAGGATTCAGCCGACAGACCAGAGTTTGAGGAAAATATTGACTATTCTGGATGCCAACTAGAAAGGTGATGAAATCACTTGTGCGGATATATATACATGATTGATTTAGATGTGAAGAAGTGTATGTGTTGTGTTGGTGTGAAGAAAAGTAGCAAAGTAGAGTGAAGATAGTAAAAGAGGTCCGGAATGTGATAGTACAGTTGCATCAAAAGAGAGTAAGAATGAAGTATAGCAGATCAGTTTATTGAGCTTAACTGGAACTAAATTTTAGCATGTGTGGATGCTTCTCATTAGTTCAAACATTGAGTTACCTTCCTTGTCTACAGACAGTGAGTCTCTTGTAGGCAGTAAGCCTCTTGTGAGCAGTGTGCTCAGGCAGTGAGCCCTAATTGGCATGTGCCATTTTGTATCTTCTATTCTTCTAACAGAGAATAATATCTTGGGTTAATCACCCTGTGGTTTTTCCCTTAACCGGGCTTTCCACGTCAAAATCACTGTGTCATGTGTGGTATTTCCTTTTCATGGTTATGTTTTCTCATTTGAATTGATATTGCATTAACTGTTAAAGAAGTTCAAAAGGTAAAAGATTAAGATAACTGATTCACCCCCCCTCTCAGTTATCAACACCTATGTCCCAAAGATTTCTAAATGTCAAGATTTTTTGCATCAACTGCTTCTCACTCTCCCAAGGTTTCTAGATCCTTAGAATCACGGGATTCAAATTTCATGATGAATGTGTCTACAATATCTGTCTTCTTGTTGCTTCTTTTCACTCGATCTCGACAAAGGAAATCTGCACATACAAAAGGAGAAGAAAGATGTTTGTAGCTATATAGGAGCTTGCCAAATTCAAGCACCATTTTTGGTATTCCTACCTCAACAATAGCCAGAGATAAAGATTTGCAGAATTGTGTGCAAACCTAACAAAGTGTATATAGAAATGTCAAACCCTAGATGTCACAATCAAGGGAAGATCAATGACTTGCATCAACTTAATGAACAAATACAACTTCACCTCAAGGAGATGAAAACAATGAAGACTTGCATGAATAAGAAGTCAAATCAACAATGTCTATAGAGGATCTCCAAGCTCGATGTTGGAGGGTTCAACCCTTCTCCCAATCATGTAAAAGGTGTACAAACCCTAGGAAGAGCAAGATAGTCTCAAGATCTTGATTCCTAATCTCCATCCATTGTCTCCATGAAAGCAAATCCAAAATGACTTTGAATAATTTCAAGAGATTCAACAAGTTGTTGATCTTCAATAGTAATTTTAGTAGAGTTTTGGCATAAAGTTTGCATAAAGATTGTGTTTGATGAAATGATTTTCAAATGTCTTTTTACATATAACCTTAGGAATTTCAAATTTTAAAATAAGATGTTGACATCGTGAAAAAAAAATTTAAAAATAGAATCCTGGAATGTACGACAATAGCCGACATCCCTCCAAAATTTAGGACCCTAGGAAATAGGGTAGGACAAGGGCACTAGCGCCCAAGTCCAATCTTTGGTTTCCCATTCAAGACTACCTCAAGGAGGTTAGGGGACCCCAAATTCAAGTTTACCTTTCACCTTCAGTCTTCCTTTATTTCAAAATGTGACATTCTTCCAGTTGGACCTAGGTTAGTCAGGGTTTGGGAAGGTCTATAATAAACTAGGTTGAAAGGTCACCAAAGGAAAGGAGATAAACCTTGGGGAAATTGTACCATTCCATACAAGAGGACAATTTCTGACATAACATTTAGTCCCCACTTTAGTGGCCATATGACACTATGTGCATATGCAACTAAAGGAAAGTAAATACATCAATCATGAAAAGAATACCCAAAAGGATACTATAGAGGATGCCAAAGTGTTGTTGCAAGAGAGGAAGAAGCCCCCAAGTCTATAATCCTACAAGACCACAGAGTTAGGAACTGCAACTTGCAAGGGAACACTTGTCAGAAAATCAAAATCAAATTAACCTACAACCACCATCAGTAAGTCAGTTCAAAAACACTAAGGGGGTTGAGTGATGAGACATGATGAGGGAGTAAATCAAGGGAGATATATGCCCCCTTGTTTCTGCTTGCTAAGTTTAAAAAGGAGAAACAAGGAGATATCTACACATGTTGATTTCAAGGGAACTTGACGATAAATGCATTGTGAGGGTTGTTTGGAGAAACAATGCCCAAGCACAACACATTGGGTAAGGAGTGGAACCAAGATTCCAATGCAACAAATGACACAAAAATTAGAGTTCGATAGCTCAAGATAGAGGCTCAAGAGTAAAACAGTTCAATTTTGCACCTAGATAGTGATAGGAATTCTCATCTGCTTAATATATGTAAAGAGAAGTTTCACTTCTCACTATTCATTGTTACTTGTCATTGTGTAGAGGAAAGAAGGAGAAGGAGAGAGAGATTGATGATACCAACCTGACGTCCATACCAACTTTTGTAACTGGAGATGCTACGAGCCCGAGTGGCAGAGAGATGTTTTGAGGCCAAGGTAGGGTCTCAATCCTTGCTTACACTATCTTTCATTATATTTTCATGTGATTTTATCATTTTCTATGCCAACTAGGACAATCATTGACAAGGGTCCCCAACAGGGGTGCCCAAGTCCACCCAGGATACCTGGGTCCTACTAGGGCACCCTAGTCCACCTGGGGTACCCAAGTCCAGAAAGAATAAGGGCCCTAGGGGTAGGGCACTGACTGTTCTAGTGGATACTTAGTTTTGTTTCCATTTGGTTTACTAATTTGTTCTTTCACTATTTGTTGTGCAAGTTGTTCCAATGATGCGAGAGCATATAGGTGGTCACTTGATGTTGCTACTTCGTGATCATGTCAATACCATGTTTGAAGTAGAGAGAGAGCATTTATAGGAAGTAGGTCTTTGGTGGGTATTTGACATGCCCACAAGTAGATTTCATGCTAGTATGCTGATGGAGAGGTGGAATGCAAATACTTCTACATTCCATCTACTAACAAGGGAGATGACCGTTACACTGGAGGATGTCTACAGGATCCTACACCTGCCTATGCATGGAGAGACAGTGAGGGTTGTGTTGGATTTTTCCCAAACTAGATGTTTCCTAGTTATCCCTACAAGGTAGCCATCATTGATCAATAGGATTTTTGAGCCAAGGGCCAACAGTATAGGAGATAGACTCTATAAATATCTCCTCTTCTTTAGGCTCTGCAGAACCAAGGGGGGTATTCCCTATTCAACATCCATAAGATATGCAGATGAACTCACTAGGATTTTGAGACAAAGCAGATAAATCCTCTCTTATGCAGACCAAAACTGTAAAATAAGTGCAAAGGGGCTAGCTTTGGGCCTATGCTTAGTTGTGAATTAGAATATTTTGATCCTAAAACTACTTCTAATGTCCTAAAGGTTTGTATTTGAAGTTCTGAATTGGTTTTTTGTATTTAGATGCAAAACTGGGACCTTGGTTGTAACCTCAATACAAGATTGGACTGGTGCCTATCTCAGGGCTCAGAGTCAATAGACATACATATGTGAATGGTCACCATAAACTCGAATCAATAACTAAGTTTCAAGGGGGATTTTTTAGTGTCTACCTTACAGATACTTCCCAAAACTGAGTATTCAGTTATCTCTGCTTACAAACATCCTCACTGCAATATATTCTTCCCAACACTCAACCCTGAACATTTAATTACCCCTTGAGCAGAAGTAAAATATCAAGCATTCAACATAGCAAACCCATATCATAGAATCTTAAACACCCCTTAGCTGTTTAGACTTAGAAGAAGAACACATTCAATTTGGAGACAAATAACAGAATACATGCAATGAAGCATTACTCATATAAAACAACATGAAACCAGTAAATTTATGCATGAAACATTCAACATATGATTAATAAACTCACAAGACAACCAAAATAGAGCCACCAATGAAGTTGTATCTTATCACAGCACCAAAACTTTTCTAGTTTTCAACAACCTCAAATAAGTGATACACTTGCATTTTATAGCAAGACTGCGTACTTAGCAATAATGACATGGCAATTCAAAAATTATGCCAGATACAGTGCACCCAAAAATGGTGCCCAAAACATTAAAAGCGCAGGCAGAACAAGAGGGAGAAATAGGTGAGCTCGGGAGATGTGCCGCTGCTTGCAGATTTTCCTCATAAATCTAGTAGGTTGTTGTCAATGATTGACCCATACCACTATGATTTCACCATTAATGGCCAAACCTACCATGGCCCCTAGAAATGCAGCTAACTGTGTACTTCTTAAGTTTTCCCACCTGAAAACGGCCACAGATATAAAGAAAACCTTTGTTGCTGAGAGTTTAAAAGATGGCCATTGATTCTCCTCCCTTCGCTGAGATCAGCGGCCTCAAAACACTTGAAAAGTTGTCAACCAATAAGAATGTGCCACGTAGGCACCCTGTGCTTCCATCGCTGATTTTTCCACCATCATAACATGCATTTTGCCTCTTTTCACCCCTTTATATATGCAAAAGAACATACACATACAAACAACTGCCTACATACAAAGCGCGGATCCCAAATTGTTATAGAACAAATTGAAATTGCAATTAGGTCCTGCCTTGTACATCTCTCTTTGCATATCTCCTTTGTATATTGCAGATACAAACACAATATACATTCTACAGATTTCAAATTTTTATGAAGCGTTTTGAAATTGCTTTGAAATCTAGCCTGTATCCCTATTTTCTTATATATCGGCATATACAATGCCATATACATGCAAGCCGTGGACACTAGCCCTGAATTAGCGAAATCTGACTTTTGAATCGGGTCCGGCCAATGCATCTCGAGAATGTATATCGCACTTGCACATTTCGATATACATTCTGCTTTGTATGTCGAACACATACAAACTTCTTTGTATGCTTGCGGGCCCCACCTATTATATATAGGCTCTTCGCATGTTGACTTTGCAAATTTATCCTGTATGTTTTCTTCATTGCACATCGCCTTGCATGTGCGCCTTATATATGCAAACATACATTTGCATATACATGCAGTTTGTGGGCCCTAGGCCTTGTATCTTGCCTTTCTATGTTTTGTTTTGTATGTGTGAATGTATATTGCACTTGCATCTTGCACATACAAAACCCCTTTGCTCATACCTGCGGACCCGACCACTGTCTTAGCCCGATTTGAATCCTTTTGGAGTCCGCCAACTGCATCTTTTGCTTGCATGTGCACTTGTACATCTGCTTTGTATGTGCCAACATACAAACCTGATATGCATTCTCCTTTGCATATCCGCGGGTTCCACCACTTGTACATTGGCCATGTATGTGGTCCCTTGCACATTTCTTTTTCATGTTGCCAATGCATCTAGTCGTTGTATGTCTAAACATACAAACTTGATATACATGCAGGGAATATTCCTAGAATCTGCGAAAGATTCCTCAATGTATATAAAAATTGGATATGTATTTAAAACACATACGATCACATTTTTTCACTTGTTCAAAAGTCAATTGAACATTTTTGGCCTGTCAATGTACATTTGGACTTGTACATTCAAAGATACAAACATGCAACAGACTTCACGAAGTGCACAAAGTGATTTTAAACTTAACATTTTTTCTTAGGTGCGACGAGAAAAAATTGGTAAAGCACTGCATAGGGCCGATCAACCAATGAGCGCCAAGGCATGAAAATACAACTTAAGCAACTGAGAACTCGCTACAGGAAGTCAACAATAAAATAGGAGATGCAAGGTAGAAGGCCAAGGGAAAAATTAACCTAAGGCATCAAGGGTTTGAAAGAATAAAAACATAAGCCTACAAACTTAATTCAAAACCCTAACCCTAGGTAAGTACCACCATTTGGCTCCAACTGGGGACGTGCAGGTGCAAGGCTACAGTGAGAACCAAACCACTCCGGGATAGACCATGCAAAACACAAAACACAAAACACTTGACTATACAAGGCATGTACAGACTATTTACACCTAATTTACAATGTGCACACAAGTTATTTATTTATGAAAATTAGGGCTTCATGAACTGACCGTGCACAGGCAACTCCAGTAGTTCACCATTTAGGGCCTGGAGAAAGTAGGAATCTTCTCCATGAGTATTGCTGATTTGATATGGGCCCATCCATAAGGGCTCAAATTTACCATGTTTGCTGTTATCCTAGTTCTTTGCATTCCAAACAAGGACCAAATCGCCTATCTGAAACTTCCTTTCTGTAGCCTTCTTATCAAACAAATATTTTACTTTTTGTTGTTTCTTGATGTTTGTCTTCTGTGCCTCTTTTCTGATCTCATCCAGTGCAACCAGTTGATTTATTCTTTCATTCATTGAGTCTTCAACCTCTTCATTATTTTCCTGTATGAATCTATAAACTGGCAAGAGATTATTCACAAGTAACTTAGCTACTGTACCATATACTAACTCAAAAGGAGATCTCCCAATTGCTTTCTTCACTGTCACTCTGTTAGCCCATAATGCCATCTTTAACTTTGAATCCCAAGCCCTTTTGTTCTTATCTGCCATCCTTTTAATGATTTTCATGAGGATTTTGTTACTTGACTTTGCTTGACCATTTCCCTATGGATGATATGGTCATGCATATGACAAATCAATCCCATAATTGTTGCAAAAATCAACAAATTCACTAGATCTGAAACACATGGCATTATTTGTGACCACTTTGACTAGCACTCCAAATATGATAACAATATGTTCCAAAATAAAATTCATCACCACCTTGCTCCTATCTTTCTTAGTTGGAATGGCTTCAATCCATTTGGTAAAATAGTCAGTAGCAACCAAAATCCAACTATGTCCTCCACTCGACTTTTCTGAGATTTCCCCTAGAAAATCAATCCCCCATTGCTGAAATGGAGCTTCTACAGTTACAGTTCTAAGGGGTAATGCACCATCATATCTAATTTTTCCTAAAAACCTCTGGCAGGAATCACATTTTCTTACCAACTTTTGTGTATCTGAGAAAAGAGTTGGCCACCAATAGCCGACTCTAAGAATTCTGTGAGTTATTGTCTGGGCTGTATAATGTCCACCACACACTCCTTTGTGCATGTCATTTAAAATATTTTTAGCTTCATTTTCATCTACACACCTAAGTAATACACCATCAAGATTCTTCCAATGCAACTCTCCTTGAATAATGATGTATTTGATTGCATGTAGCTTCAAGGTCCTTTTCTGACTATCACTAAGATTGGAAGGAGAATTCAAATTCTGCAAATAATATACAATATCTTTGTACCATACAGATTCTAACATATTAACAATTTCATTTTGAACTACATTCACTTGGCATGCTTCCAAATTTGACTGTGTCATCATTTTATCCAAACCTTGTCCCATTATCAATTTTGTGATCTGTATCTCAATATTGAACTCTTGTAATTTGTTTATCCACCTGCATCTTCTTCATGTCACTTTCTACTAAGTGAAAATGTCTTTAACTGCTGCATGAGGCACATAGGCAACTATCTGAGATCCTACTAAATATGGCCTAAAGCTTTTGACTGCTTTAACCAATGCATATGCTTGCTTTTCCATGATATCATATTTTAACTTAGCTGCCTGCAATGACATGCTAAAGAAAGCAATATGTTGCTCAAAACCCTCTTCATTTTTCTGTAACAAACATGCAGCAACAGTATGAAAAGAAGCAAATGAGAATAACTAGAGTGGCTTAGAAAAATTAGGAGATTTCAATACAGGAGCCATCTTTATAGCTTCCTTGATGTTCTGAAATGATTTAGTTGCTTCACTTTCCCATTTGACAGTTGCACCTTTCTTCAACATTTTAGAAATATCTTTTGTAGTCTCTGCAAAGTTAGGAACAAATCTTCTAACAAAATTAATTTGTCCAAAGAAGGACTGAATACCTTTCACCATTTTCGGAAATTGAATCCTGTTAATTGCAGTAACCCTTTCAGGATCAATCCTGACTCCATCCTTGGAAACTATGTGTCCCAATAGCTTTCCTTCCACTACCCCAAAAGTACATTTCTTTGGGTTAAGTGAAATGCCATATTCTAATGCTCTAATAAATATTTGTTCTAGATGCATGCAATGTTGCTCCTCCTTTTTTGAATAGGTAATTAGATCATCCTGATATACAGCCAAGATTGAGTCAATCAATCTTGCAAAAGTAACATCCATAGCCCTCTGAAATGTGGCACTAGCATTTGTTTGTCCAAATGACATTCTTACATATACATAGGTTCCCCATGGAGTGGTAAAGACAGTCTTGTATTGTTCAGATTCTTTTACCTTTACTTGATTGTATCCTAAAAATCCATCCATCATGGATAAAAGCTCACAACCAGTTACTTTCTGCAGCATAGCCTCCATGTTGGGCAGTGGATAATTATCCTTTAAAGAAGATACATTTAGATTTCTAAAGTCAACACAAAGTCTTATATCACCATTCTTCTTTCTAACTAGGACAAGATTGGACACCCAAGTTGAGTGTCTAATAGGCACAATTATTTCAGACTCCCTAAGCTTCATAAGCTCTTCTTGCATCTTTAGAGCCAGAGTTGGGTTAATAGGTCTTTGTTTCTGTCTAAATGGCTTAGCTCTAGACTTCAAAGGAATCTCATGTTGGATAGGTCCTCCTTATAAGCTTTTAGGTCCTCATATGACTAGGCAAAGACATGCTTGTATTTTTTCAGTGATGCAATCAACATACTCCTGATGTGTGGCTTGAGCTGTTTGCCAATGTATACCCTTTTGGGGGCATGAGATGTCCCCAAGTTTATCTCCTCCAAGTCATTCTTGTTAGTAGGAGATGCCTTTGAAATAAACTGGTCTCTATTGTCAAATGCTCTTTCTAGAGCAACCAGCCCTCTGGGGATTTTATTTGTTTTAAGCTGAATTACTTCTTTCCCCAAAAGAGTTTCTTTTCCATCCACAACTTCTAGAAAATTCTGGAAATCAATCTCTTGGTTCTCATATTCATCTATACAGTGTAGGAATTTCAACAAATCTTTATCATCATCAAATACTTGCCAACTACATACATTTTCTGGTACTGCAAGTCTAATTTTGATCTCAACATTTGTAACATCAGACAGAGTAATATCATCTGGCCTTATGGCCACATTAGCTAAAAAATCTGCCATGACATTTTTTGATCTTTCTATCTAGTTTATTGAAAATGCATCAAACAATTCAATTGTATCCCATACAACATGCTTATACTGTTTTAACCTTTTATTTTTTGAAGCATACTTATCTCTAACCTGGGAAACAATTAATTCTGAATCCCCAAATACTTTGAGCATCTTGATCCCATGCTTCAAAATTACATTCAATCCTAGTAACAAAGCTTCATATTCTGCAATATTATTTGTGCAGGTAAACTTTAACAAGAAAGAGAACTTTATAAGCTTACCAGCTGGAGACAAAAATACAACTCTAGCACCAGAGCCTTCCTTTGAACAAGCTCCATCAAAATACATAGTCCATAGACCCTGTCGGTCAAGTTCTTGAATGCAAGTATCTCTCCCTTTACCTCCTTGATCATCTGAGACAACTCTAAAATTTTCACAGTCAATGTCCACAAAACAAACATGTTCATTTGGATCCTGATCCTCAACTGTTTCTAATAACCTTTCTTCTCTGACCAGTTTGACATCTTTGCCATTCATTGTGATCATGGCATATGATAGATCTAGTTGCATACTTCCACCAATCAATGTTACCCATCTTCTTGACAACAACATACCATACTGTGGCTTTATGTCAACAACTATTATGTTCATTTTGTAAGTCTTTTCTAGATATGCTGCCAGTCTAAAATCCACATCTTTCATGATTCCAATGACTAGTACTTCCCTAGCATCCATTGCATAGCATTTTCCACATGCCCTATCTATCTTTAATCCAACTTGCTGCATGATAGCCAAAGGCATGATATTTGTTGATGCTCCTGAGTCAAGCATACAATTCTTAATCACTTTTCCATTGACAACAAGGGAGACATAAAATGGTTCAACCCGTGAAGGGCATTTTGTCATGGCCACCCCAAGATACACTTCAGGAACCTCATCCTCATCAATACACATGGCTTGTTTCTTACCCTAAGTCTCAACACTCTGCTTGGCTTGATAAGGTACTCCTAAAATCAGGGACAATGCTTTATTCCTGAACTCTTCAACTTTCATCAACTCCATCAATGGAATAGAGACCTTTATCTGGGACAGGACTTGAGTTATGTCAAAAGGAGCATAATTTTGTATAACAGTTGTAGCTTGATCCATAGTTTTACTCTTATCCTGAGCTGATCCAAATTTAGTCTTAGCGGCCTTCTCACTATTATCCAGGACCTAAAAATCTTTATTTTGATCCTCACTTTGGGGAATTTTATTTTCTGGTCCTTAAGAATCATGATCTAGTTTTTTCTTAGAGTTCTTCTTATTCCTGTTCCATTGCGTCTTTTGTGGTCCAACCACTTTATGATTATGCGCTGGTTGATTCACAAAGGTGTCATGTGGTTGACGTGGATTGCCAACCTGAGCCTTACCTCTAAGGTTGTAGTTGCTTCTGACTTGGGCCACTGTTGTAGCTGTGAGAACTATAATATCTTCATCAGAAGGCCTTTTCAAATTATTTAGAAATATGCGTGAGTCTTGAGCATAAGCGTAGCTATCTTCATCATCCTCATCACAAGAAATCTGCTGGCAAACCTAACTCACACAACTTGTGCTTTCATCAGCCTCATAAGAAAAGTGCTCCCCATTTGTGGACAACATATTGACATTATCATCCTCCATACAATGTGGCTCATTACACTCATCACAGGTAACAACATTATTATATGAAGGTTGAGTGATCATACATTGAGACTGTGAGTGAGGCATTTGACATATTATGCACCACGGGGTGTCATCAACAATATTAACAACCTTTTTCAAAGGATCAAGAGTCTCCTTGGCATTTTGAGCTCTCTGATTAGTGTTGTTCTGTGGGAGGATGGGTTTACCATTATGCCAATTAGTGTTATATGGCATATCATGCAATGATGGTCCCTTTTTTTGTCTTTGGTAAACCTGTCTGTCAGGACCTATTCCCTTTTCATTTTTAGCAAGTCTATAACTTAAGTCCTTAACAACAGTTGTCAATTTATCTAATTTATCCTCAGAAGTAGATGCATTACCTTGAGTATTTGGAGACTTATTTGGATTTTGCAGAATCTTCACATCATCACTTATGTTTGTCTTACCAGATGCTTTCCTATTATTTTTAATATTTGTTCCAATCTTGAAAGCATCCCTGAGGCTAGTAGGACCCTTATCTCTTAATCCATAGGCTGTTTTGGCAAGGTAGAAGGCCAAGGGAAAAATTAACCTAAGGCATCAAGGGTTTGAAAGAATAAAAACATAAGCCTGCAAACTCGATTCAAAACCCTAACCCTAGGTAAGTACTACTAGGTTGTAGAGCATCAATCAGCGGTGTATACACGAGAGAGCTAGATGTACTATCTAGGCCAGACAGTCACCCAGGTAGAGCGAGGGCACATATAGCTTCAACTACTAGAGTAGGGATGCACTGACATCTCTCTAATTCAGAAGATTATGATTGTCACAGTAGCATTAGCAACAACACCAGATGGACGAGGCATCCACCTTCACGGGGGCCTTGTTCATACCATCAGGGCTATGGAGGAACATCGAATGGTCTATGCGTGGGGATGCAGTATGCTTGCACACCTCTATTGTGACTTGGGATGATATGTCCATTATGAGGCACATAGCTTGATGTGTTGCACACTACTACAGGTCTGGGCCTTTGAGCATATCAGATATATGCAACCTATAGGTTTTCCTATAGAGCGAACATTCACATATCCATGGGTCCACGCCTATCCTCTTATCAGGTGCTAGAGACATGGTGATCTACTATATTGGAGGATTATGTTTGATAGATTGTAGCTGAGCGACGTCATTTGGAGACCATATCATGGCTATATAGTATGGTTGGGTCAGCGGAGATAGTTAGCGAGGATGTAGAGGGATCGGCTAGTGGCCAGTCACCTCAATCACAGTCTCATGGTTTTACTTTGATCGAGTAGCATGAAATTTGGACACCGACAGGATGTGCTTGTGATACGTCCAAGCTATGCGCACTCTGTGCACAATGTAGTCAAAGTGAACAACACCTGATGGGCAACATTAGCAGATGTGGTATAGTGAGTGACGATGATGGTCCATAGGATGTAGAGCTGATATCTAATGCAAATGATGTTAGATTTACCCAAGCATATTAGGTTTGGTGGCAAATCATGCGACCCGCTCCTATCTATCCTCTAGGTCACCCCATAGGTGATCCTCAACCTTGGGTTGGTCATGGGAGTGACATAGGGATAGAGGATGATATTAGTGACTTTGCAAGATATTATGATCTAGATGATGATGATGATGATGATAGTGATGAGGAGGTCCCATCACGGTATGTTTTCAAGGTGAGACTGAGGTGGGAGTAGCAGGAGGAAGATAGAGATGACGAGGCTGAGACTCAGTCATAATCGAGAGCTTATGGTCTATCTCATGGATGTGAGGAGATTGAGTTGGTATGAGCAAGGAGAGACTAGAAGTCATATGGCCCTAGCTACAAAGGTAGATGCAAAGTTGATCACCCCATCAACTATCTGAGATCCATCTTGGTGAGATGGAGATCCAGGTAGGATGCTTGTTATGTTTAGATGCAGTTATTTGTGATTATTTTCTTATGTTATCTATATGAGGTACTGATATTCATTTTACTTTCTTTTTGTAGTTGGGATAGATGCCTAGTGCGACATGGTGAGTCATTTCATAGCAGAGATAGTTCCAACTGATGCAGCCTAGCAGTGGGTGCGAGTGGGATACTTGCCACAACCATCCATGGGGCGGCACGCAAAGATCTTTATGCCTTTTGTGAGGTATCGGTTATTAGTGGAGTCTATTATAGATTAGGCTATCCAGGGAGCCGAGCATGTAGAGGCGGATCTATAGATGCTACGAGATTAGGTAGCAGCTACACTTGCATTAGAGAGAGATCTTGTCGCTAGCAAGATCTTACTTCCTGAGTTACGTCAGGTGAGAGCTAATAGAGACAGGGCTCAGGAAGAGAGAGACCAGTAGTAGCAGATGTATATGGAGTTACAGGATGAGGTACTAGGAATGAGAGGTGAGATCAGGGGGTTACAATCATGGAGTGTCTCTAGGAGTCATTTGTAATCTATAGCCACACATGGTCAGGCCTCTGTCACACGTGCACCATGAGGGCTTGAGGACACAGGTGATAGGGGTTTAGCTATGTGATGTATATGATTTACTAAGACCTCCCATTTTGATAAATGGGATAGTCAACTTGGATGTATATGCAAACTGATGATATATATATAGTGTTGTTTAAGCTATCACTTCTATTTATGTAAAAATGCAGCTAGTGATAAATGTTAAAAGCTCGTGAGGAAATGTAATTAATGTAAATTTGATACTAAATAATTCTTTTCAGAACATATAGTAAAAGCACAATGATTAATGAATTTCACACATAATTAATATTTTATGCTATGCAAAGTTAATACAAAAGTGATCTTAATAAAGCATGTTTAACAAGATACCATGATGATTAACTGAAAGAGATTTCTATGTTAAATGAATTAAGACAAAATAATCAGACCTTGTCAAAATTGAAGCTAAACTAACTAATAAGTTTTTCTTTTTGAAGTAACATCTAACATATAATCTTAAGCATAAAATTTCTTAAGGTGCGCAACATTAATAGGTTCCTTAAGTGGTATACCTTGTTCATCAGCTAGCTTATATGCTCTTGATCTAAAGGCTTTAGTAACAACATACGGTTTGAGCCAATTAGGGTTGAACTTTCCTTTTTCTCCAGGAGGTACAATTACATTGTGTTGATTTTCATAAAGTACCAGATCTCCAATGTCAAATGAATGGTGTATAACTTTCTCATCGTACGATCATTGTATACTCTTTTGATAAGCCTTAAGATGCTCAAGAGCATTGATACACTATTCATCTAGCATCTCAAGTTGTTGTAACCTCTTTTCTCTTTCCATATCATCATCAATAACGTCTCACAAGGAAACTCTTAATGAAGGGATTTTGAGTTCCAAGGGCATTACTGCATCAATGCCATAAACAAGATTATATGGGGTAGTTCCAGTAGCCATACAAATGCTTGTTCTATAAGCCCATAATCCGTAAGACAATTGAATATGCCAGTCTTTTTGATGTTTGCTAATGGTTTTGAGTAAAATTTGTCCTATAACCTTTGTTTGAAGCTTTTGCTTGACCATTTGACTAAGGATAATAAGGCGTAGAGAAGCGATGTTGGATATGATATTTTTCTAGAAATTTCTTCACTTCCTTGTTTTTGAATGGTGTACCATTGTCAGAGACTAAGGAGGAAGGTATACATAATCAAGAGATTATGCTATCTTGTATGAAATGACAAATTATGTTAGTAGTCATGGATCATAAAGGGACGGCTTTGACCCACTTTGTGAAGTAATCAGTAACAATGATAATAAGTGTATGTCCTTTAGAGGAGGGTGGAGAAATTTTACCAATTAGATCCAAGCCCCAGACAGAAAATGGCCAAGGTGACACTTGAGCATGGAGTTCCTAGGTAAGTGCTTAGATTAAATGTTGATGTTGTTGACATTGCGAACACTTCTTGACATAAGCAAAGGAATCTTGTTCCATGCATTGCCAATAATATCCCATATGTATTAATTTCTATACCAATAGTTTTCCTCCAAAATGCCCTCCACAAGCACCAGAGTGAGCTTCTTCTAAAGCTATTAGAATCTCTAAATTACTAAGACATCAGAGAAGGATACCATTATAATTTCATCTGTATAAGACATTAGATAATATGATATAGCGCGCTGCAATTTTGCGTAGGTGAACTTGGGCATTCTTAGAAGTTGAATTAGGGATGGTTCCATCGCGCAAATAGTTATATATATGGGAGAACCATTCATCAGGGTTTATATCATAAAAATAGTCCAGACTCACGACTACATCTTCTATGACTAGAATTTTGAGATTATGAATAAGAAAAGTGACTGCGTTAGTAGAATCATCAGGGAATATAAGGGAGGTTGTGCTTTCCATTGTATCCACATGTCGATTGTCTTTTCTTGGAATAGTATCAATTGAAAAGGATTAAAAATGCTTTAATAAAGACAAGGCAAAATTACGATACTAAGTTAATTTATCTTGTTTAGATTGATATGGTCCATTTATTTGTCATACAATGAGTGGTGAATCACCATATATAGTAATGTTTTTTATGTTTAAAGCCAAGGCAACATGAAGTCCTGCGATAAGAGCTTCATACTCAACAATGTTGTTGTGCATGAGAAGCTCAGACGGTAAGACATAGGAATTGACTTACCTACAGGGGTACCAGTATGACACCAGCATTGGAGCTGGTTTGGCATCTTGATCCATCAAAATATAATTCCCATTTATCTTCTATATCAATAGCTAGGGTTTGATCATCAGGGAATGTCTCCTAATTCTATGTAGCAAAAGGGGAGGGTGCCTCAGCTAAATTATCAGTTAATGCTTATCCTTTTATTGCTTTCTGAGATATAAATTTGAGATCAATTTCTGTTAATAACTTAACCCATTTAGCAAGGTGACCGTAAAGATTTTTTTTAGCCAATAGATGTTTCAGAGGGTCAAATTTTACTATTACATGTATCTCATCATTTAGGAGATAATGCCTAAGCTTTTGTGTTGCGAAGACAAGAGCTAAGAATTATTTCTCAATGAAAGTATATCGCACTTCATAATCAAGCAATGTTTGGCTAATATAATATACAACACATTCTTTGCCTTTAGTATTATGTTGTTCTAATAAAGCAGCGAGAGAATTATTAGTTGCATAAGTGTAAAGTATAAAAGGTTTATTGGGAATGGTAGGCTGCAAAACAAGAGGTTTAGCAAGATAACTTTTTAAGTCCTCAAGAGCCTTCTGACATTCCAAATTCCATTGAAAATTTGAATCCTTCTTCAATATTTGAGTAAAAGGGTGAGTTCTATCTATGAGTTGTGAAACAAATTAGTGAATGGCCTGTATCTTCCCTTGCAAACTATGAAGTTGAGATATATTTTTAGGTGGTGGCATGTTAACGATCATGTTGATCTTCTTCGTATCTACTTCAATACCATGATTTGAAACTATGAATCCCAATAATTTTCCACTGTCGACACCAAATACGCACTTACAGGGATTTAATCGTATGTATTTTTTTATCCACTCAAAGATCTGTCGAAGAGTCATTGCGTGATCTTGGCGATGAATGGATTTCACCAAGATGTAATCAACATAGTCCTTTAAGATAGAATGCATGTAATCATGAAAGATAGGAGTCATGGCATGTTGGTAAGTTGCTCCAACAGTCTTAAGTCCAAACGACATGACTACCCAACGAAATGTACCCCAAGGTGTTATAAAAGTAGTTTTATATTGATCATGAGGGTTTATAAGGATTTGATTATATCCTAAAAATCCATCCATGAAGGAAAGTAATTCATGGCCGACTATTGAATCCACAATCATGTCAATGTTAGGAAGTGGGAAATCATCTTTTAAGAATGCAAGGTTCAAATCTTTAAAATCAGTACACATGTGAATACGACCATCAAGTTTAGCAACAACCACTATATTAGAGATCCAAGGTGAATAATCAATAGGGTGAATAAAGCCAACTTGTAAAAGATTTTCTATTTCAATCTTAACAAGTAGCACAATCTTAGGATTAATTTGACGAATCTTTTGCTTAATCAGCTTAGCATCTGGTTTCTGTACAATATCGTATGTTACTGTTTAGGGTAAAATTTGGATAGAGGGTTTTTGATTTGATGGTTTGTGTGTATCCTCCTTTCACCTTAAATATTCAAGGACTTTAGGTTGAGTAGGAATCTACTGTTAGGCCTTCAGTCACTTGGAATGTGGGAAGATTGGAATTGTGTAGATTTGTTGTTCAATTATGCCCACTTATGCTCAAAACTCTAATTATGCAAATTTGAAAGAAAACAGACAAATAACAGAAAATGCTCACACACAGAATACTAAATGATAATCAAATGCGTACTAGATTTCAAAGTTTGGAAAGAGGAACAGTCAGGGACTAATGAGCAGACACCCTAGTCCAGTGCCATACTTTTTGTCAGGATCTAGAAACCTTGTTTGGAACCTCTTCCTGCTATTCTAGGAATTTTCCTATTGTGGGATCCGGAGGACTAATGAGAGGGCGCTCAAGTCCAGGTCACTATTTTCTCTTCATATCTACAAATCTAACAGTCTGCACTGCTCTCCTGCAACTCCATTTTTTTTGCTCCTGCAATCACATAAAAATGGGTTGGGGGTTGTGGTGTTTAGAGGCTTGCTTTAGTCAAGCCCCAGAGAGACATTCAAGCCTTCTGAACACTGTTGTCAGATAAAGAGTGTGTATCCCCGTGGGATAGAGGTAAAATCTAAATGATAAATGATTGAAAACACAATTGATATCACTTTGTAGTGAAGTTCTCATGGAAGGAAGATGCTCTTCATGCCATGAGGAGATGGATGCTCAAATATGTAAACACAAACACAATAACAATGCTCTGCTCTGCAACACAATGAATATTTTGAATGCTTCAAATCACAAGTATGCCAAAGTCATCTAATGATACTCTAGTTTACAAATGAATGCCTAAACATACTTATATATAAAACTACAAACATTCCTGCCAAGAATTTTGTAATTGAAACTTATCGTGTCGGCATAGAACCTAAATAACAGTCACAAATCAACACTTTGATATTGGGCCTAACCTAAAATAGGGCAGGACTAGGGTGCGGGCACCCAAGTCCACCCCCTGTTTCAGGCAGGGTTTGTCATAAGTGCATCCCCTGAGTCCAAATTACCATGGAACTTCAGGGTTTTCTCATCGGGAAGTCAGATTAACATGAAAAAATACTCTAAATGCATAAATAGGACCTGGGAGCTAAACCTTAAGAGGGAAAAGCCCCCAAGGGGACATTTTCCAACGTAACAGTTACAATTTGAGGATCGATACCAGGCATATCCAGATAGTTCCAAGCAAACAACTTAAAGAATTCATGTAATAATTTTGTCATATCTTCTTTTTCTTCTTCACTTAAGCAATCACCTATAGGGATAACTTTTTTAGTGTTATCCTTCTCCATGAAAACATCAACAGTCTTTCCATTAAGTAGAGTACTATGGTCTGGGAGATTGGGTTATAGTAATTCTTTAGATTCTCCTTCAGGTTTTAGAGTAGTATTTATCAAGCCAGTAGACTTTCCAAAATATGCATCATTATTCAAACGATAAGGCAATCCAAGTTTATGATGGTAATGGGGAATATCGTCGTAAGCACCCAAGAATTTAATTGTCACTTCATCTGAGGAAAGGATATATAAGGGGATCTCTCCTGGACGACAATTAGGTTCATCATCTAGGGGAATATCAAGTTAATCATGGATATTGTATGCACATTAAGAGTAGGACATTTACAAGCTTTAGATTCCCTAAAAGGGTTATATTCAATACCACTTGAGTAATGTCGTGAAGTAGATTCTATAGGTACAAGAATCCCTTGTTGATTAATAATACAACCATTACGTACATAATCACAATTCTTATAAAGGATCTAAAATCCTTGACCATAGAGTGAAGCCATTTCTTTGGATGAAGGTGGGGCTTTGTAAGTCTCATAATATGTAGTGTAAGTAAGAGTATTATCTACATTTGTTAGCAAAGAGGCTTTAGTATTTGAGCAATGAGATGAAATCGATGCAACACTTGATGTCTCAGGAGTGGAGTTGTTAATTTTATACTCACCTGTAGAGGGAGATGAAAATCTAACAAACCCCAATCGTCACCAAGAAATGCATTAGATTGTTTTAATTCTTACACAATATTATCTATAGCAAGGGAGGTTGGTGAGTCCACCTTGAGATTGTTTAGGATTTTATGTTGAAAAATTTGCTTTTGTGATTCAATTTGTAAAAAAAGATCTGGTTTAGGATGAGCATGAATAGTATGAAGTTTATCTTTATGAATAAACTTTATTGAACGATGAAGGGTAGAAGGAACTGCCCCTAGTGCATGAATCCACGGTCTACCAAGAATCATGTTGTAAGATAGAGAACAAGGCATGACATGAATTAGGGTAGGTAGAGTTATAGGTGACAGGCTGTCGTAAGGTCCTAAATCTTTAGTTGTAAATATGTCAATTATGTCAACCGAGTAGTGTCCAAAGACTGTATGCAATAGGGGATATTTTGGCCATCTCTCTTAGTAAGATTTTCTAAATTTTTGAAATGGTTGAAAACATAAATTAAACTAGAAAGAATCAAATTGTTTAAGCTATAAAGCATTCAAATTCCTATTCTATAAAGCATGTAAACTATCTAAGAATCAACACTTGCATTTTAACTATGAAATTGAAACATAGGCGACTAACTACTAACTAAAAGTACACTTAACATCTTTTAATAAATAACTAACAATAGTTTTAACAATAGAGTGGATGCTTTGGAAATTCCAAGTAAATAAAAGTTAGAGATCATTAACTTGAAAACATAACCTGCAGGAACACACAATAGAACTAAACACAAAGTAACATTTATCTAAACATAACACGCATAGAACAAAAATAACAACATTAATGATAAAGAAATACTTATCTAGTCTATGAGATCCCTCGAGTGGCCAGCTCTTGGGTGTTCCTACTATTAGTTCAAATCATATGTGGTACTTTTGCAACTTCAAAGTAATCCAATTCATAGTACTTCCATTACTCAGAACAATAGTTGTGATATTCATTCATTCGTATCATTATAGTGTAATAGCATAGAGAACATAACTGAATAGTATTCAGAATATATCATAATAGGCTATCCTTGTTTTTAGAAACTACATATATAAATATTGTACTACTACAAAATCCTAATTTGTAGATGGCAGGTAAATGCCATTGAAAAAGTCTTAAATAGAATTACAACTAACTGGTGTTCATGAAATAAAACATAATAAAGGCTTTGAGTAGAGCCATAAAGTCTCAAATAGTGTTTAACAGAAAATAATAGAATTCTTTAAAAGAAGTCTTCCACTATGCACGCCTAAATTTCCAGTGCCCTAACTTCTGGCACTCTGATTTCAACCGCTTGAAGTCCATTCCTTTCATAGGCCATGCATAAGTCATGCACAATTACTCAAAGTCTATACCATTATATCAACATTAGTTAGCTAATTCCAATCAATTTGAGAAATAAAGATTTATACACCATTTTATAAAAAGTAGACAATTATTGCTTCTAAAAATAAACAAATCAGCATGGCTGAGGTGGTTGGAAAGAACAAAAAGGGGTATTTAGCTCATCATAAGAATGAGGTTGTTTATACCTCATCATTCGGCCCAACTTGTATAGGTAAAGTTATAGTGCCTATAGATTATCTTCCAGCATTATCAAAGCTACAGATACTTATCCTATCCGATTTGATCAAAGATGTATCAATTTTAATTTTATGCAATAAATTGATGCTACAAACATTAAGGGATGATCCATTATCAATCATAACTCGTTTAATTAGTTTCTTATTTATTGTAATGAATATAATCAAAGGATCATACTAATTTTGAACTTCAAGAGATGGCAACTCACATTGTTGAAATAAAATGTCTATTTTTGTCGCATGCATACAATCGAGAAGAGCTGTTACATCATTAGGTTTAATAGTAGGTGGTACAATCACCTTTTGTAAAGCTTCTTGGAGCATTCCATGGTATGTAGGTGAAGTTTGTATAAGTTCCCAAAGAGATATCTTAGTAGGAGTAGCACGAAACTACTCAACAAGATCATAACTTGACCAACCTTATGTGTTAAATGAGGTATTTGAGGAAGCATAGGTTGATAAGTTGGTAAAGATATCAAAATGCTTGATTTTTTTTTGCTTTGTTTGTTATTTCAAGTATTGTAAGCATGAGCAATGATAGTATGACTAGGTTGTTGTGAATTCTAATGTGTAATATGTTTAGCATAGTTATAAATGTAATCAGGAGGATAATAAGAAGGTGAAGGACCTCTAATGATGAGAAGTGGTTTAGAAGTAGGTTGAATGTGTTGATAACTGAGAGGGGGGGGGTGAATCAGTTATCCTAATTATTTCCCTTTTTGAACTTTCTTATTAATTAGTGCAGCATTGAATTAAACACAAAAACATTACCATGAAATAAGAAACACATGACACAGTATTTTTGACGTGGAAACCCTGTTAAGGGAGAAAACCACGGGGTGATTAACCCAAAAATTATTCTCTGTTAGAAGAATAGGAAATTACAAAATGGCACTTGCCAATTAGGGCTCACTGCCCGAGCACACTGCTCACAAAGAGGCCCACTGCCTACAAGGAGACACACTGTCTACAAAGTGATAAGAATCACAGTCTTGAACTGATTGGAAGCATCTGCATATGCTAGAGTTCAGTTCTGGTTAGGCTCAGTACACTGATCTGCTGCACTTCATCTTTCCTCTGTTCTTTATTCTGCTATCCTTTCACATACCGGATCTTTCTTGCTACTTCTGCTCTGTTCTGCACTTATTCGCATATACCTTCACACAATCATACACTTCACAACTAAATCCATCCTCTATATATATCCGCATAAGTAATTTCATCACTTTTCTAGTCGGCATCCGGAACAGTCTAGTTTCTTACAAACTCTATTCTGTCGGCTGAATCCTTGCTCACCAAGCAATGCAGATCAAGCATATACTTGTAGATATCATTAATCATGTCGGCCAAACATGATTCATGCCTTCACAACCTTTATCATCAACAGTAACACATCCGGAAAGTAGTCTGATACTCTGTCAGTCAGTTCTTCCTCTGTTTTCACTGTCTCTCAGGAATCCGGTACTCAACTATTCATATCTTTTTCCTTGTCCATCACCGAAGGCTAAATCCTTGGAATATACCACTCAAGGTAGTCCTCTTGACTTCCCCAAATCCACACTACACCAAGACACTTCCTCTGAGAGATCCGGACCAATCTGTCGGACCTTGCCACATGCTCTGTTCTTGTTCACCGGACCACAACAATCTTCATTCTGACTTCCGGTAGAGACACACCATGACTTGCGGATATGTGGGATGACCTTTGTTGCCATCAATGACAACAACCATGAATCCATATAGTGTCTCTTGCCAACAATCTCCCCCTTTGGCATTGATGGCAACACTTAGTGAAAAATGACTAAGTGTTTACACTATGCTCCCCCTTTGCTGATGCTCTGTCTTTATATACAATTTCCGGAACTCCCCCTTAGTTGGATTCCTCATTTTTCACTGCTCCTCACTCCCCCTTTGACATCAATGGCAAAGGGTAGGGTCCGTACACCAAAATTTTCAAAAATTTTCTATACATAGCCGCATATTTACATACTCACATATACTGAAGAATGTCTGCAAAGGATGTCTTCAATTGGATTAGTTCTGTAGCCCAACTTTGCTTCATTCTATCCAAAATTGAGATGTGACCACTCAACAAAAATGCAAAAGCTTCTGCCCTCTTGAGATCTGTCGGATCATTTGTTTGGGCGGTGGTCTGAGCATCACTGATGGCCTCATGCATAGTTTCTAACTTAGGGATTATAATCCTTCTAAGTTCTCCCATCCGGTTAGTGATATTCTTCCTTTCCTTCTCAAGATTCTTTATTTCATTCAAGACTGCAATAGTCTGACATTCTTGATTTATTATGGAGGAAGAGAGAGGATCAAAACTTTGAGATAAACTTTGTAGCTTGTCCTGTTCCTCTTTTATTTTCTTATCAATTGCTGCTATTGCCTTTGACCAGGATATAAAAAATTTGTAAATGTCACCGCCATCCTTAAGAGCATTTTCTAAGCTCTTTATTCCAATACTCATATTTCTCCTATCGTTAGAGATTAATCCTAATACTTCTGAAAATCTTTTATCCAAAAATTCCTTCCAGACCTTTTCTTCAGCAGATTTTTCTAGAGATTCAAAATTGTACTAACACTGCTGACTAAGGTTTTGAGATTACCGGAAGAGGAGGCTGTGGGATCCTTTTGAAAAGATGGCATGATCTTTTCTAGCACTCCAGATGCTACCTCCATAAGCTCACAGTCTTCCATGTGAGATTTCAGCAGTTTCTCTTTGACTTTCTCATTTGCAAATGAGGCTATTTTCATTGTTTGCACCGGTGACAAAGAGTCAAAATCTAATGGTCCTTTTAGCAGGTCCGGTTCATCAATTTCTATAGTGGCTTTTGTCAGGAATTCTTGAACAGTTTGTGCAGTGTCTCTTGCCGAAGACAGATGTTTCTTCTCTTTTGCAGTTTTGTCCTTTTGAATCTTTTCTCCTTCCTTACTCTTACCACTTTCAGTCGTGGTTTTCTTTGTTGGGGTGCTGTCAACCTCTTTTTCTTTAACTGCTGCTTCTTTCTCCTATAGTTTCTCTTCTTCTTGGGATCCGGAGACTGTAGGGGAAACCAGAGGAGAGATGTTAGTCTGTTCAAGGCCCACTTCTTCCGGAGCAGATGATTCCAAATCCGTAGCTATTTCCGCACCTAAGTCCTCTACAACAGGAAGATTGAACCTTTTGAAGGCCTTCCGGAGGATCTCTTCTGTTTCTTTGGCCACTTTGTCAGTCTCACCAAGCATGAGTTGATTCATCCTGGCTTTACTTCTGAACTCATCTTTGCAGTCTTTGAAGATTATGTTCATTGTCTTGGGATCAATTTGAGGATATAGCTGAATAGCTATCTGCTCCCGGATCTCAAGATCTTTTGCATGAGCATTATTCTTTCTTATTTCTAATTCCTTTTCTAGGCTTTTAGGAATTAGAGATATGATCTCAATGAAAGCCTTATTGTATATGTTCAGATACTTGACTGTGGCTTCCTGCAGAATCTTTTGGTCAGCCTCATTGTAGTCATCATAAAATTCAGTCATTGGTTGAAGGTTTCCATCCACCGTAACTGACTTGATTACACTCTCTAGAGACAGAGTGGGCTTTTCAACAGATACCTCTGCCATTTCATCCTTGTCTTGGCCTATGGAGGGTTTACCGGATCCTTTCTTCTTCTACTTCTTTATTTCTTTTACTCCCTCATCTGACTCAGTTTCCTCTTCATCCTTTTGGCTTTCATAAGCCCTTGTGTCTTTTGTCTTAGATCTTTTACCGGATGCCTGGACTTCCGGTTTTGAACTTTTGGTTGTGGGAGGTGCAGATCTTTTTGATGATCTGGTCCAGGTGGAAGTTTCAACCGGAACACTTTCTTTACTTTTCTTTTCTTCCTCAGCCTTCCTCCTCTTTTCCCGGCTGGCATCAAGTGCCTCTTTTGAGATGCCTAGGCCTTGAGCAATATGCTCTACTTCTTTTCTCACCTTTCTCTTTATCTCAGGTTCCCTGAGTTCTACATGGATCTTTACACTCAGCTCCTCAAAGGTTCCAAACCTTTCTGCCTTTGGATCTTTGGGCTGACTTAGCATGTGTTGAACATGCAGCTCCACTATCTGTTCATCCACTTCATACCCCATGGGCATGATCCAGACAGTCCTTGGCTCCACCGCCTCCATTAGGCACTGATCAGTGTCCACCATAAAGCACACTGAGTCTTTGTATTTTTCAACAAGAGACTGGGGAATTCTCTCTCTTGCTTGCATCATGCTTTGGAAGTTTTTGAAGTATCCCCATAGGGCTGTATTTCTTGCTTTGGCATCCCCAAGCCCATGTAGATAGTCTCTTATCTGGACTGCAACATGTTTGTCATTCTGCCATACCCATCCACTTGATCCGGGCAGCTCATTCATGAAGTAGAAGAATAGACATACTATAAGAGTACCATACTTAAAGGAATTCTTCTTGTCCTTCTTGATTTTCTGTATATTTTCCATTAATTGGCTTAAGAGCAGTTCGTAGAGATCATATTCTGCATTCTTCCTTAGCATTTCATAGGCAGTATATACTGCAGTTCCAGATACAGAATTCTCCCTGCTGGAGTGATAGATCTTGTATCCTATTATCATGGACACATACTTGATATCCGGAACAGAAATATCTTCAATGGTCATTGCCCTCTTATCAAATTTTGATCCGGTGGCCTCAGTTACAATGTTATTTTTGACAGATTTAGGATAGGTATCCCTCCGGAAGAGTATAGACTAGTTACTGCTCTAATTGCCTCTTTTGTGATCTTGCAGGGTCTATCCAGCCATAGGAAGTTGTCATGCATCCTGCTCAGTACATACCGGACCCATTCATCTTCTTCAAAGCAGGAGAAATGAATAAATTACTCAAATTGTTTCTTCTGGATACCCTTATACTCTGGTTTAAGCTCAAAAGCATTGTCTATCAGTTGCTTGTGATAGAGATCTCTCAATTTGAATTCCCCAAATTCCTCAATGCTTGCATGTATGTAAACCCTAATGTCTTCTGTGTGTAAAACTCCGTGAGGAACACTGGAAAATGCTCCTAAGGGATCTACCTCCAATGACTTGTTTGGATGTTTCTTAAATTCAGGTTGGGGCCTATCTGAGATTTTCACTATATTTGGAGTAGCCATTTCTTCAAAGATTTGCAGTGAGATAATGAAAACGGAGAATACCTTATGCGCCTTCGGTTTGCACGGAGTGGTTGGATTGATTTCTTTATGCAATGACTTCGGCAGGAGATCTTTGGTGTGCTTGATGAATCTTGTTGCAGAGCTCCACTTTTCGCTTCTTCTTGAGTGCAGAATGAGCAAATGCTTTTTGAGAAATCCCTTATATTGCTCCGCAAACCCTAATATCTGATGGAAATAAATGCTCGACCTATATTATTCCGGTTTGCCTTATCCGGATAGCTTGGAGTATCCCAGATCAGTCCTGATCTGTGAACATCATCCGGATCTTTCAATCATGAATAAATCGAGGTGACACATTACAAGAACATCCCAAACACTCTGTCCAATCCGCAGAATAAGACAATGCACTTCCGGATCTCTCCGGACCTTTTTGTAATCCTCTGTCATACCGGAGCATCTCCCGGAATAGGTCTTACTTGATCAATCACAGCTTCTTCATATCTCCATGCGGACCTCTGAAATCTTATCTGGATCATCTCAAGACTTATATCTTTAACCCTTTACTCCGCATCTTGTGCCACATCCGGCACCACTTGATTGGCTGGGGAAACAGGATTTTCTTTGAATCTCCCCCTGAGCCAGAGCTCACTTTTTAATTTCTGGAAGAAATATCAGCACCAGAGTCTGGTGCGGATCCAACCTCTACATTCTCTGAACTTTTCTTCACCCAAATCTTGCTCATCTGATTCCTAACTTCATCCGCATTCATCTTTTGTTTACCCTTGTCTTGATTCTGATTATACATCGGACCTCTTTTGTCCTGATTCTTGCTTCTGCAGACTTTAGCACTATGACCGGACCTATTATAGATTTGGCAAATAACATTTCTTTGCATATTTGACTGATAACCTCTTGATTTGCATTGATTAGCCATATGACCTACTCTATTGCATGTAAAGCATCTACCTTTGAATGAATTGTTTACTTGCATATTTCTGCATTCATGGGATTTGTGTCCATACCTTTTGCAGTTAAAGCACTGTCCGGAGAAGGATGAATTAATCTGATTCATTCTCTTTTTGCACTGATTAGCTTTGTGACCAAAGTGGTTGCAGCTGTGGCAGTATCCATTGAAAGATGGATATCTTTGAGCATTGGGCTGTCTTACCGGAGGTCTTCTAGGTCTATTCCTTGGATTTTCTGATCCAAAATTCTTTTGACCGGATCCAGAGCTTTCTCCTTTCTCATATCCCAAACCATACTTGTCATCTATCCTCTTTTGACTTCCAAGAAGAACTTCAAGTTGAGCAGAACTTATCTTGAATTTCTCTTTATATTCATTTGCTGTTTGAAGGTCTCTTTTGAGAGAGGCAATTTGATCCTCAAGTTTTTCTTCATTATCTTTGGCATCTTCAAGATCAGATTCAAGATGTCTGATAATCCTGTCCATCTGGTGGAATTCTTCTGATTTTTCTTTAAGAGATTGTCTTAGATTGTCTTCAGCTTTTCTTTTTTCTTCAATCTCTTGAGTAAACTTTATAGTTCCTGATTCCATTTCATGTCTTAACATAATGACTTCTTTTGATAACTTTTCACATAACTTGGTTTGCTCAGTCAATTCTTCATTTGTATTGCTTTCTTCACTTTGTCTTGCCAATTGTTGGAGTAGCTTCTTTCTCTTTTTCATAGAGAGACTTAATTTGTCTTTTAATTCTCTCATGAATTCATCAGCCTGTTTGAGTCTTTCCTTTAATTCATTGACTTCAGAATTTGACTGTTCAAGATCCTCAAGGGCAGTCTTGAGTTGCTCCCTTAAACCATATGCATCCATTTGAACTCCCAGATCTTCCTCAAGCTGTTAGGCTCTATTAGGAGGAACTTAGCTCTGATACCAATTGTTGATAACTGAGAGGGGGGGGTGAATCAGTTATCCTAATTATTTCCCTTTTTGAACTTTCTCATTAATTAGTGCAGCATTGAATTAAACACAAAAACATTACCATGAAATAAGAAACACATGACACAGTATTTTTGACGTGGAAACCCTATTAAGGGAGAAAACCACGGGGTGATTAACCCAAAAATTATTCTTAGTTAGAAGAATAGGAAATTACAAAATGGCACTTGCCAATTAGGGCTCACTGCCCGAGCACACTGCTCACAAAGAGGCCCACTGCCTACAAGGAGACACACTGTCTACAAAGTGATAAGAATCATAGTCTTGAACTGATTGGAAGTATCTGCATATGCTGGAGTTCAGTTCCGGTTAGGCTTAGTACACTGATCTGCTGCACTTCATCTTTCCTCTGTTCTTTATTCTGCTATCCTTTCACATACCGGATCTTTCTTGCTACTTCTGCTCTGTTCTGCACTTATTCGCATATACCTTCACACAATCATACACTTCACAACTAAATCCATCCTCTATATATATCCGCACAAGTAATTTCATCACTTTTCTAGTCAGCATCTGGAACAGTCTAGTTTCTTACAAACTCTGTTCTGTCGGCTGAATCCTTGCTCACCAAGCAATGCAGATCAAGCATATACTTGTAGATATCATTAATCATGTCGGCCAAACATGATTCATGCCTTCACAACCTTTATCATTAACAGTAACACATCCGGAAAGTAGTCTGATACTCTGTCAGTCAGTTCTTCCTCTGTTTTCACTGTCTCTTAGGAATCCGGTACTCAACTATTCATATCTTTTTCCTTGTCCATCACCGGAGGCTAAATCCTTGGAATATACCACTCAAGGTAGTCCTCTTGACTTCCCCAAATCCGCACTGCACCAAGACACTTCCTCTGAGAGATCCGGACCAATCTGTCGGACCTTGCCACATGCTCTGTTCTTGTTCACCGGACCACAACAATCTTCATTCTGACTTCCGGTAGAGACACACCATGACTTGCGGATATGTGGGATGACCTTTGTTGCCATCAATGACAACAACCATGAATCCATATAGTGTCTCTTGCCAACAGAATGGTATCTGAGCACAAAGTTACCACTATTTTTGGTTTCATAGATTCTTCTTTAGTTTTAGGAACATAGATTGCATTTATAAACCTTTGAAACAATGATGGTTTAAGAGTTTAGTGGATTGTTCAATTGAGATAAAGTCCTCAAGGGCTTTATCTAACATATTGAAATCATCATAACTAAATGGCTCATCATACACATGAAAGTCTTGAAAAAAGTAATTAGACATTTTAACATTCTCAAATTAACCCAAGACTTAAATGTAAAATGATTAAGCATAAACTTTTTGAAAATGTAATAGAAGAACACCACACAACACACAAAGTTCTAATTTCAAACTCTTTTAATGAAAGGATTAAGAGAAATCACCAAATTTCAATGCATGTACTTTCACCAAAGAGGGTTTGCAACCTAAATTTATTTTAGGACAGAAAACTAATTTAGATCTAAGTTTGTAAAGGATGTAAATTCTTTAGAGCACGCGTTCATCAAAATGTTTAGGGTGAAAATATGGAAGTAAGATAGAAGGTTTCAAGTCCCACACTTTCACTTACTAAAGCATTAGAGAAGCAAAGGATAGGTTTAGGGATAAACTACTAATCTCCAATGTTCTCTTTTCCTATTAATTGTGTCTATGTGACTGTTTGAATCAGGTTTTACAAGCTAGTGTATCTCTCTAACCTTAAAACCCTAATTTCCTAATCAAACTCTAATAATTGAATTCCTAACACAGATAGCACTAAAATGAATATAGAAATGCAAGGTAAATAAATTAGAGATTGTGTACCTAGAAACTGAGGAGCAGTTGGACTAGGGTGTTAGTCCCTGTGTCCCAAAGATTTCTAAATGTTGATATTTTTTGCATCAGCTGCTTCTCACTCTCTTGAGGTTTCCAGGTCCTAGAAAAATCACCTAGTTGTACTAGGGCATTAGTCTTTATGTCTCGAAAGTCTTAGAATCACATGATTCAAATTCCAAGATGACTATGTCTACAATATCTATCTTCCTATCACTCCTTTCTGCTGGATCTCAATAAATGCAACCTGCACATACAAAAGGAGGAGAAAGATGTTTGTGGCTATATAGGAGCTTGTCTCAGACAAGCCACATTTTTGGTATTCCTACCTCAATAATAGCCAGAGATAAATATTTGTAGAAGTGTGTGCAAACCTAACAAAGTGTAAGTAGAAATTTCAAATCCTAGATGTCACAATCAAGGGAAGATCAATGACTTGCATCAACTTAAAGAACAAATACAACTTCACCTCAAGGAGATGAAAACAATGAAGACGTGCATGAACAATAAGGTGAATTAGCAATGTCTGTGGAGGATCTCCAAGCTCAATGTTGGAGGCTTCAACCCTTCTCCTGATCATGTAAAAGTACAAACTCTATGAAGAGCAAGATAGTCTTAAGATATTGATTCCTAATCTCCATCCATTATCTCCATGAAAGAAAATTCAAAATGACTTCGAATAATTTCAAGAGCTTTAACAAGTCGCTAATCTTCAATGACAATTTTGGTAGATTTTTGGCATAAAGTTTACATAAAGATTGTGTGTGATAAAATGATTTTCAAATGTCTTTTTCTATCTAACCGTACAAATTTCAAATTTCAAAATAAGATGTCGACATCTCGCGAAAATAAAAATTTGAAAATAGAATCTTGGAATGTACAACAATAGCTGACATCCCTCCAAAATTTAGGACCCTAGGAAATAGGGCAGGACAAGGGCACTAGCGCCCAAGTCCAAGCCCTGGTTTCCCACTCAGGACTACCTCAAGGAGGTTAGGGGACCCCAAATTCAAGTTTACATTTCACCTTCAGTCTTCAGTTATTTTAAAATGTGACATTCTTCCAGTTGGACCTAGGTCAGTCAGGGTTTGGGAAGGTCTGTAATAAACTAGGTTGAAAGGTCACCAAAGGAAAGGAGCTAAACCATGGGGAAATTGTACCATTCCATATAGGAGGACAATTTATGACATAACACATGTACAACTATGCTTCTAAGAATACCCTATCTTCCATCCTAGTACAACAAAACAAGGAAGAAATCAAGTCTCTAATAACATTCATGAGTTGTCCTTTGAAGACTCATGAGCTTAAGTACTCTTATATGGAGAAGTATGCTTATGTTGTGGTAAAAACAATTAAGCATTTTAGATATTATATTCTTAACTCTCATACTATTGTATTGGTTCCTGATACAATAGTCAAGTCTATCTTGACTTAGCAGGATTTTGGGAGTAAAAGGGGTAACTGGATTGCTAAGATCCAAGAGTACGACATGGAGATTAAACCCACTAAGCTTGTTCATGGGAAAGGTTTTTGTCAATTGATCACTAACAACATACCGAAAGAAATATCTAAGAATGAGGAAGAGGATACCAAAGGTCTTCCCACAGTCCTATTCGTGAGCACAATAGACCAATGGTATTTGAATATTTTACACTTCCTCACATATGGAGAATTTCCTAAGCATTTGTCATATAAGGAGAAAAGAACAATCAAACTAAAGGCTACAAACTTTGTCCTATGGGACAATGCTTTTTACATGAGGAGGTATTGATGGAATTTTTCTGCGGTGTGTTGACAAAGCATAAGGTAAGATTTTGGAATCTTTTCATAGTTTAGCATGTGGAGCACATTTTTCAGCTCTAACTACTGCTCACAAAATTTTGAGAACAAGGTACTACTATCCCACACTCTTTCAAGATGCATACAACTAGGTAAGTAAGTGTGAATTGTGTTAGCAATTCATGGGGAAACCCAAATTGGCAGACCTACCCCTCAAACTAGTGGTGATTGAGGAACCCTTTCAACAATGGGGTATTTATTTCATTAGAGCAGTGAATCCACAATCAAGTGCAAGGCATAGTTATGTTCTCACAACTAATGATTACTTCACTAGGTGGGTGGAAGCCATTCTGGTGAAGCAAGCTACTTACAAAGTAGTTTGTAACTTCCTCAAAGAAAATATTATCTCAAGATTTGGGGTGCCTAACACAATAGTAGCAGATAATGCTACTTGTTTTTCATCTCATGAGATCACGTAATTCTATTTTGAGTATGGGATCATTATTTCTCATTCTTCAAACTATTATCCCTAAGGAAATGGTCAAGTTGAATCAAGTAATAAGAATCTGGTTACCATAATCAGGAAGTTGGTTGATGTAAATTAGAGAACCTAGCACAAAGCATTATATGATGCATTGTGGGTAGATTGTATCACCCTCAAATGAGCAATTGGCATGTCTCCATTTCAGCTTATGTATGGTTTGAATGCCAAAATACCTATCACATTGGAGTTGACTACTTTGAAGTTGGCTAAGGCCATTGAAGATGAAACTTTTGATAGTTCCATCGACAAGCGTGTTATGTTTCTTGCTGAACTTGAGGAACATGTGAAGGTGGTGGATCACATTGTAGAACATCAAAGTCAGGTAAAGAATCTCTTTGACAAGAAGGAAAAATCCCAGAGTTTCCAAATCGGTGATCAAGTCCTATTATGGGACAAAAGAAGAGAGCCAAAAGGGATGCATGAAAAGTTTAATTCTTTGTGAAGAGGTCCTTTCATGATTCATCAGTTCTATGGTGAAAATAGTTTTCTTGTAGAATATCAAGATGGAACACATTTTCTATTGCCTCATAGTAGACAACATCTAAAATTTTTCTCTCAGTGAAGCGACAGATAAGTTTTATGCTTTTTATATAGTTTTTTTATTTCGTGTTGTGTTTTATCGCTTGACTTTATAGCCCAATGGTTGGATAAAGGCACTTAGAGTTCTGGGATCCTTCTCCCTTTGATCACTTCAAAGAATGATTTAAGGAAGCTCCCCAGTTAGAACCAACTGTTATCCTTAAATTCTAGCTCACTTAATTTGTGGGATAACCCATATGAAACTTGTCTATTTCATAGCCCACACCCTTTAAGCATGCAAATCAAGACATTTCTAGGTCATCTCGAGTGTGGTTCGATCCCTTGAAGAATCTCTTCAATTTGGGTTGTATACACCTAAAAATGACACAATTCAATCTAAATAAATATTCTTAATATTTATTCCATCTTTATTCTTCTATCAACAAATAAATAAACAAATTTATTTATTCGATTCACATTCCTCTAAATTAATTAAATATCAAAATATTTAATTATCTCTTCTAAAGTCAAAATTAAATAAAATCCATTATTTAATTAAATTCTTCCAAACAATTAAATAATTCTTAATTATTTAATTAAAGTCAAATCATTCTTCCAAATTTAAATAAATCAAATCAAATTTATTTAAATCCTCTCAATCTCTAAAAATAAAATATAATCAAATATTTTATTTATTCTTCCAAATCATGCACAACATTTAAATAAATTTATTTATTTAATTTGCTTTCTTATCTTCACATTCTTCAAATATCTTCCAAATCTTCTAAAAATAAGTCTTCTTCTTCATGCACATAAAATTAAATAATTTATTATTTAATTTCTCTCAAATCATGCAAAAGCAAATCTCAAGTTGAGTTATCTATTCAATCAACCTTGTTTTTATCTATATCTCTTAAATTAGAAAAAAACTTTCTAATTTATGAAAAGCATGTCTTATCTTTAGAAAAGAAAGTAGTTAACTCAAATAAAATAGCTTTTGGGTGACACTTGTCTTCTTCTTAATTGTTGCACGTTCCTTAACCGTTGATCTTCTCATTCTTTCTATACTGTTGATCTTCACTTTCCCAAGTCTATAAATTGAACCTTATTCTTCCATTTCATTCATCCAAGCTTAAAGTATTGTTACTCTGTAGGAATTACAGCGCGCCTTTGGCACCAATTCCTTCATTGCTTGTGATCATGCTCGTTACTACGCACTATTACCATTGTTGTGAAGCTCCTCTTCATTGCAATAAACTATCACTACCATTCCCAATTGACATTCTTGAAGTATACCAAAGAAGTGCACTCTCTGAGGTCATCATTCATACATGCAAGAACAATTGTGATAGGCGATCAATGGAAGCTTCGAATTGAAGGAGGTTTGCTTTGTTGTTCATTATTTATTTGAATCTTCTGTGTTCACCATTTCAATAAGTTTTGGGTAACTTGATATTGATATTATTGATTATTCATTTGAATCCAATTTTCCCTTAACATTTTTGGTGCCCATCGTGGGGCCTAGCCCCAAATTTAACCCAAAAACTAAGTTTTTGTGTTTTAGAAAGACGTACACAGGAGGAAGCAGTGCATTTGTCACATCCTAACACATATCTGTTACCTATCATAACACATACATTTCTACAGCACATACATACTTTGTTATGATGCATTTACCATTTGAAACGGTGCATCAGTTACTTTAGTGCATAGGCATTGTTTTCCGGCGCTTTTAAGCTCTATTTTAGTGCATATGTACTGTAGCACTTATGTTCACTATTTTTGTGCATTCAGTCTTTGAAGTGGCACATCTATTTTAGGCAATGTTTTTTGGGGTTTTCTTGAAGTTTTCACTAACATTGACATCTTTGCAGGAATACTCGATCTATTTTGCAGGCTAGGTACTAGTTTAGAATCATTTAGTTGCACTTGTTAGCTCACACTTTGATTTCTAACGGGAAAGTAAAATGGATGCTCATGCAAATCTCACATAGTTTTAACTAGGAAAGCGGTAATTGAATCATTGCTATCTTTTCAAAGTTAAGAACTCATTGCTATCTGGATAAAAATTGAACTCATCATTGCTATCTGGGTAAAACTAAACCATTGCTATCTCAATCTTCACTTCAAAGTTAACAATTCATGGTATCTAGGATAAAAATTGAACTCATCATTACTATCTTGGTAAAACTGGACCATTGCTATCTTGTTATCACTTCAAAGTTAACAAAAATCTGTGCTTGCCCAAGTAGATAGCTCATCTAGTTTTTCTTATTTTAACTAGGGTAAAAGAACCACTGTATTCTGTGTTTTGGGAATGATACCAGGCCTATGATCTCCCCTATCTTAGATGACCAAAATGCCAGAGATATCATTTTTGCATGTGTTTTTCCTTTAGAGGGGCCTACTCTTGGATACTGTTCATCCAAGTAGGAATGACCCTAAGTGGTAACAGGCTAGACGCCAAGCCCTTCCAAGCCACTATAAATAAATTGTGTTTGGAGTGAAAGATTCAAACAATGAGTGCAATTGTGTTATATCGACAGCCAACCTCCCCCAAAACCCTCCAAGGCACAACCCTTGCAGGCTGGAAGACTCCATAACGAAGAGTAGTGCTGCTGCATGTATAACCACTCAAACGGTTGCCTTTATTACTCATCCTTTGTTTTAGAAGACCAAAAACCCCTATAATCTGGTGCAGGGAAGGGTGATTATTACCTCCCAAAGATGCCTCACCTAGAAATAGGGAGAATTCAGTTTTATACTATCCTTTGAAACCTAGGGTTGCACTTGCTTTCTTTTTAGTCCAAAAAGAGTAAAAAAATCACAAAAAAATAAAAAAACCATAAAAATATTGTTTGTGTTTGCTGTGTCTTCTTGCTGTAATTTCAAAAAATTAGATCAAAAAGACCTTGCAACCAAAGTGCCAAAAACATCAGAAAAATTCAAAAAAATTGCAAAAATACTAAAAAAACCAGAGCGACACATCCGTCCTCTATTTTTGTGCATTTGTCCCAACCTGTGGCACATCTATTTTGACTTGTAGCACTTTTATTGTTTGTTACAATGCATCTGCTATTTACCAGTGTGGTACATCTGTCCTGACTTCTTGCGCATTTACGAGTTTCTACAGCGCATCTATTCCGGTGCATGCGTGACAGTGAATACTTCCACATCTTTTCAGAGAAAAATTTCAAGTTTTCTAGGTACCCATTTCAATCTTGTGTTAGTTTCTATGGGAATGACAAACCAATTAGAAGTAATTGCTCAAGAACTCCAATACCTACGAGAGAAATTAGACTTCGATGTCTCACCCCAGGATCATATAGCAATTGCCCAAGAACTCCAAGTCATACAACAAGAAATAGCAATCTTACAAGCTAAACGTGTCAGTACTAGCTACACCTTGCCCCAAAATCATACATCCTTTTCTTGTCTTCATGGTACTGGTGACAAGGCAAGCACCACCTCAAGTCAGAAATCATATACCACTCTATCTACTAGTCCTCCTTCACCATCTCCCAGAGTACATAGCCCAGAGCATATTAATCCTACTCGTAGCTTGAAAATCCCCAAAGAATCCCATGATGATTGGCTCCAAAGACTTTTCTACAAGCCTAAAAGAGAAAGAAAAGCTATGGAAAACTCCAAATCCATCCATTCATTACCTCACTCCTCTACACCTACAAATGATGTGATCCAAGGGCTACAAGAAGAGAGTCACCCATATCCCAAAATTTTGGTCCTTGACCTTATCAAAGAACCTTCAAGCATGTCCATTACTCTAACCTCGCCATGTCACTTTTAACCCCTTGAGCATATTGAAGAACCTCCTACCATGTACCAAAGTCAAGGTCTATCACACCTTCATGTTGTTGACCAAGAGCCTATCCAAGGGTCTTCTACCTCAACTTCAATTCAAGCACATCAAGATCTATGTCAAGAGCACACTTTAGAACATGTGGAAACATCAACCCCTTGTCTAAATCAAGATCAAAGCACTCCCATCCGAGCCCTACATAACCTCTATCTTTTTGATGAACCTATACCTATACATGAGCAAGAAGTCCAATTTCAAACCATCCATAACCTATATCTTTTCCAAGATCAAGATATTACCTTTGATGAAGAAGCTATCCATGAGCAACTTGATCCTATACATGAGCTAGAGATCCAATTTCGGCCCCTCCACAATCTATATGTTTTCTATGATCAAGATATTATCATTGATGAAGAACCTATACATTAGAACCTTGATACCATCACACTAAATTCTATCTATGATCAAGATCCCATCTATGATGAAGAGCTTATCTATGATCAAGTAGACCATGATGATCCTCTTAGCCCACTTTATGCATTCCATGGTCCCGAGCTTATAACCCCATCTAGTCCCATCCAGGATCCAACAACTTCCTCCTCCTTTGATGAGACACTTGCCTCCCAAGCAAGCATAGAAGATCAAACCAATAATGCTCTGCCATCCATTATCAACCATGTTGCAAATCCCCTACCATATATGTTGGGTCTTACCGCCTTCATTAATGAGTGTTCCTCCTTAGAACACCAGCTACCATTATCCTCTATCCCACCTTCTTCATCCAATACAGAACTTGTGTCTAGCATTCTACCTACACATAATCCCACTGTCCACCGCATACTCCAACATATGAACTATCAAGGTAAAGGCTTAGGCCTTCATGAATAAGGTATTTTGGAGTCCGTCCATGTCAATGTTCTTCCTCCTTCATATGGCTTTGGATACATACCCCAAGGTGAACAATCTCAAGATGTTGGTACTTCCTCCACTCCTCCAAAATCCCCCACTTTTCATCACAAACCCTATCATATCCCCAAAACATATGTCACCATTCCACCTCCATCATCCTACAATTCCCAAAATCATGTGACCATACATCTTCCACCATCCAATCTACCTCCGCTACTTCTAACTCCTAATATCCCTCCATACATTTTACCACCACTTCTTCCAACACCTTATCCATGCATCTATGAATCCTCTAATAGTCCCAATCATGACTAACCAATGCACGTGTTGTCTAAACAAAGAACTTCCTCAAACTCCACTTCCACCATCTCAAGAGAATTCAACCATAAAAATCTGGATGCCTCTTGTCAGATTTAGGGCAGACAACTGAGATGGGGGTGAATCAGTTGTCTAAAACTTTCTTCCAATTAAACACTTAAATCCATTTTGTAATTCAGCAGCATAATAATAAATTAATCATGGAAACACAATGCATCAAATCAAGAGAAGAAACACATTAACACATGAGACACCAAGATTTTGACATGGAAAACCTGATTAAGGGAAAAACCATGGGGTGACTAAACCAAGAATGTATTCTCTGTTAGAAGAATAGAAAGAACAAAATGGCATATGCCAATTAGGGCTCACTGCCCGACCACACTGCTCACAAGAGGCTCACTACCTATAAGAGACACACTGTCTACAGAAGAATAAGTATCACATACTTGAACTGAAGAATAGCATCTTCATCATTCTTGAGTTAGTTCCATTTAAGCCCAAAACCTCTGCTCTGCCTTTCACTCTACTCCTCTCTACCACACTCTCATCTCCACAAGATACATTTGAAATGACTTTCCAATCCCTTATTTATACAAGACATCGACTTAGGAATAATCATCTAAGTCAGAAAACATCCACAAGAACATTTGCAAGATGTGTAACTCATCCAGTCAGCCAGACTCAAGAAGAACACCATCATCTAGAAGTAATTCTTCAATTACAAATTCAACCTTCAATGCGGACCACCAACACGAATTGGACATGATCCAGAGACCTCCACAAGCTTGCTTGAATCACCAAGAACATCCACACTACATCTTCTTACTGAAATCCTTCTCTCCTTCATCCGGAACCTCAAGAACATAGTCTGACATCACTGTCACAAAGAAATAGATGCTTGCAAACCTCCAGACCATGAACCAATCAAGTTGACACTTCTTAAGGAATTCCTAAACACTCCACCAAATCCGTAGAATAGGATAATGCACTTCCGGATCTTACTGGACCTATCTGTATCACTCTGTCACCTCTGAACACCTACTAGAACCAGTTTTATTTGAGTGGCCACAACTTCTTCAGATCTTCATGCGGACCTCTAAAATCTTTACTGGACCATCTTAAGACACATATCTACAAACCCTTTAAACCGCATTCTCTGATTCTCATCCTAACTAGGACTTTTGCCTTACTGTCTTCACTGTTCTTAACTGTTCTTGAAATGAACAATTTTCTTAATATCCTTAGCAAATAGATCTTCTCTTCCTTTCCTGCTTCCTTTTTGATTAGCAACCACTTGTTTTTCACATGTCTTCTCTCCCCCTTTGACATCAATGGCAAAGGGCACATACTTGCAATTTCATTACTTAATAATCATACCAGCTACTCCCCCTAAGTAGTTTCTCCCAATCATTAATCTGGACCACAAGATGTGACTATGATATCCACCAGACTGATGCACATCAGTGCACCTTAATTCATCACCAGAGGGGTAATAACCCCTAACTTCTCCCTAAGATATTCAAAAGAGTCCTTAGGAAGAGGTTTAGTAAAAATATCTGCAATCTGATCCTTGGAAGGTACAAACTCTAATTTGACTTCATTCTTGTTCACTTGCTCTCTCAAAAAGTGAAACTTGATGGATATATGTTTGGTCTTTGAATGTAACACCAGATTCTTTGAAATATTTATTGCACTTGAATTATCACAGAAGATTGTGATAGGCTCCTCATACTCCACTCTTATGTCTCTTAGCATTTGCTTCATCCACAAAACTTGAGTGCAACTACCTGCTACTACAATATATTCTACTTTTGTAGTGGACAGAGATATAGCCTCTTATTTCTTGCTTATCTAAGAAACCAATCTCTTCCCCAAAAAGAATGCTCCACCACTGGTACTCTTCCGGTCATCCACATCTCCTACCCAATTAGCATCTGTATATGCATGAAGAGAGAAATCATGATCTCTAGGATACCATAGACCATACTCAACTGTCCTTTTTAGATATCTAAAAATCCTATTGACTGCCATGACATGAGATTCTCTAGGATCAACTTGGAATCTAGCAACAAGACCAACAACATTCATAATGTCAGGTCCAGTTTGAGTGAGATACAACAGTCCTCCAATCATTGACCTATACTTTTTCTGATCAGCCTTGGGAGAGTCATCATCTTTTCTCAACTTACATCCAGTTGCCATGGGAGTATTCATTGGCTTTGAGTCTTCCATCCAAAATTTCTATAACAATTCTTTCACATATTTGGTATGAGAAATGAAGATTCCTTTCTTTCTTTGAGTGATTTGTAGACCCAAGAAGAAATTCATTTCCCCAAGCATGGACATCTCAAATTCACTTTTCATTTGATTTACAAAGGTTTTACATATACTATCTCTTCCTCCAAAAATGATATCATCAACAAATACTTCAACAATTAAGATATTTTCATGATCAATTTTGAAATACAAATTACTGTTAGCAGTACATTTGTTGAAACTAATCTTCAAAAGATGCTTATCCAATCTTTCATACCAGGCTCTTGGGGCTTGCTTCAGTCCATACCATGCTTTCTTCAACTTGCAAACCATATCACCATGATCAGACAATTGAAATCCATTTGGTTGCTCAATGCATACTTCTTCTTCCAAGTCACCATTCAGGAAGGCAGACTTGACATCCATCTGATATATTTTGAAATCCTTGAAGGCAACAAAAGAAAGAAATAATCTAACTGCTTCAATTCTTGCCACCGGAGAAAAAGTTTCTTCAAAATCAACTCCTATTTGAGAGTAGCCCTTGCAGACCAATCTGGCTTTATTTCTGATCACTTCACCAACTTCATTCAGTTTGTTCCGAAAGACCCATTTGGTTCCAATCACATTCTTGTTTCTAGGTCTAGGAACAAGATCCCAAGTGTGATTTTTCTCAATTTGCATCAGCTCTCCCTCCATTGCTTTAGTCCAGTTTTCATCATTGCAATCTTCATTCACTGTCATAGGTTCAATCTTTGAAATTAGACAACACTCTTCTGAATCTTGAGCAATCCTTCTTCTTGTTTGAACACATTTTCTTTTATCATCTATGATTTGATCTTCATAGTGGTTCAGTCTCACATACCTAGGAACTTTGAGAGTTTCTTGCACTTCTGATTCTTGATCAGGCTTATTAAAACTCATTTGTTCTTGATTTACCGGATCAATTTGAATCTGAATTTCAGAAGGGACTTGGGCTCCTTGAATCAGAACACCATTCTGATCATCTTCATCATATTCATAGAACCTTGAGGGTTTTTCAATTCCTTCATCAACCTTCACATTTGTACTTTCTATAATCTTTCTCAGTCTCTTGTTATAACACCGGTAAGCTTTTCTTTGAGTAGAGTAACCCAAGAATATTTCTTCATCACTTCTAGCATCAAACTTTCCTAGATCTTCATCTCTTTTAATGTAACATTTGCAACCAAAAACTCTGAAATACCTCACAGTAGGAGTGATGCCAAACTAAAGTTCATAAGGAGTCTTACTAGTATTATTTCTGATTTGTACTCGATTGAGAGTATAGACTGCAGTGCTGACAACTTCTCTCCAAAAGATCTGAGGAACATTTGCTTCCATCATCATGGTCCTAGATGCTTCCTGGATGGTCCGGTTCTTTCTTTCCATGTTTCTCATAGAATTCTATGAACTCACTAGATGTGAATTCACCACCTCTATCAGACCTCAGACATTTTAATTTTAATTTGGTTTCATTCTCTACCATAGCCTTGAATATTTTGAATTTCTCAAGAGCTTCTGATTTCTCTTTCAAAAAAGTTACCCACATCATCTGGGAGTAGTCATCAATTAATAACATGAAGTATCTATCATCTTACACACTTTTGATTCTTGTTGGACCACATAAATTAGTATGAACTAAGTCTAATAATCTGGTAGAAGATTGTTCCTTGCTTTTGAATGAGACTTTGCTTTGTTTACCCAACTGGCATTCTTTGTACAAACTATTTGTAGGTTTTACCAATTTTAGAAGATCTCTTACAACCTGAGTATTGCTTATCTTGATGATATTATCAAAATTCACATGACACATTCTTCTATGCCATAACCAACTCTGATCAATTTGCACAAATAGACAACTTTTACTAGTACCAACTAAATGGAAGATGTTACTTTAGGTACTGGATGCAATCTTTGTTCCGGAGCTTTCAAAGATCTTGCATTTTCCATTCTTGAATTTGAGATCATAGCCTTTGTCTACCAACTATCCAACACTAAGAAGATTGTGCTTCAATCCTTCAACATACAGTACATTACCGGTTTTGTTCTTCCCATCAAAGGAAATAGTTCCTCTACCTCTGATTCTACCAGTAGAATTATCACCAAACTTCACCACTCATCCTTCATACCTTTCCAAATCTATGAACTTATTTTTGTCTCCTATCATATTGTGAGAGCAACCACTGTCAATGACCCAATCATCCCTTTCTTCAACTTGGGTAGCCAGAGCTCTTTCTACAACTTTATGGTTGAGAGATTAAGAGGACACTGGTTCTTCTTCCTTGATGGCAATAAACACCCAATCACTTCTGGATTTATTTTCTATGTCTGATTCATCATCTATTACTCCTTCATTATCATCTTCCTCATGAAGAGAGTAACAATTCTTTTGGAACATTGATCTATTAGGATTTGGCCTTGAAAATCTTTTCAGACATCTTGAGGCAAGATGACCAATCTTCTTGCAATTAAAACACTTAAAAGGCAATTTCCCTTCATACTTATTGGATCCTCTTGGCAGTCTTTTTGCAATAAGAGCTTCAAGTTGAGTAGTTTCAACTTCTTCTTCTTCAAGGTCTTTTCTTGCTTTTTCATACCATGATAGTTTCCTTGAAGAGTTCTCTCCCAGATCAAACCTTTGTTTACCTTTTACAGAGGCACTGGATTTGAATGCAGATTTAGTCTTTGGGGGGGTCATCTCCAAACTCGATCATTTCCAATGTAGCTATATGGGCTCTGAATTCTTCAATGGCAGCAACCTTGATTTTATAAGAAGCAGGAAGGGATCTGAGAACTTTGCCAACAATCTCATCTTCATCCAAGACTCCACCAACACATCTAATTCCACAAACAAGCTCATTTACTCTTGGCATAAAAGTAGTGATATTTCATCTTCTCTCATCTTCAGATTTTCAAATTTCCCTTTCAGACTCTGTAGCCTTGCACATTTAACATATTTGTCTCCATGCAAAAGTTCCAGTTTTTCCCAAATCTCCAAAGTAGTTGGTAGGTCAACAACATTTGAAAGCTCTGAATCAGTAATGCACTTATAAGGGCTTCTATAGTCCGCAAATTGTTTTCAGCATCTATGATTTCATTTGGGGCTTTCGAGCCACCTTGTGGAGGAGCATACTTCATTGAAGCGATGTTCCAGTATTGCATTCCCATACATTTCAAGTGACATTTCATGTGACTTTTCCAAAGATTAAAATTGGTTCCATCAAACTTTGAACTATCCTTCTTGTAGGACGACATCCTAAATCTCCTCAAGTAGTTAAGCTCTTTTAGAGGAACCTGGCTCTGATACCAATTGTCAGATTTAGGGCAAACAACTGAGAGGGGGGGTGAATCAGTTGTCTAAAACTTTCTTCCAATTAAACACTTAAATCCACTTTGTAATTCAGTAGCATAATAATAAATTAATCATGGAAACACAATGCATCAAATCAAGAGCAAAAACACATTAACACATGAGACACCAAGATTTTGACGTGAAAAACCTGGTTAAGGGAAAAACCATGAGGTGACTAACCCAAGAATGTATTCTCTGTTAGAAGAATAGAAAGAACAAAATGGCACATGTCAATTAGGGCTCACTACCCAGGTACACTGCTCACAAGAGGCTCACTGCCTACAAGAGACACACTGTCTATAGAAGAATAAGTATCACATACTTTAACTGAAGAATAGCATCTTCATCATGCTTGAGTTAGTTCCATTTGAGCCCAAAACCTCTTCTCTACCTTTCACTCTACTCCTCTCTACCACACTCTCATCTCCACAAGATACATTTGAAATGACTTTCCAATCCCTTATTTATACAAGACATCGACTTAGAAATAATCATCTAAGTCAGCAAACATCCACAAGAACATTCACAGGATGTGTAACTCATCCGGTCGACTAGACTCAGGAAGAACACCATCATCCAGAAGTAATTCTTCAATTACAAATTCAACCTTCAATGCAAACCACCAACATGAACTGGACACGATCCAAAGACCTCCACAAGCTTGCTTGAATCACCAAGAACATCCACACTACATCTTCTTACTGAAATCCTTCTCTCCTTCATCCAAAACCTCAAGAACACAGTTTGATATCACTGTCACAAAGAAATAGATGCTTGCGGACGTCCAGACCATGAACTAATCAAGTTGACATTTCTTAAGGACTTCCTAAACACTCCACCAAATCTATAGAATAGGATAGTGCACTTCCGGATCTTACCGGACCTATCTGTATCACTCTGTCACCTCTAAACACCTACCAGAACAAGTTTTATTTGAGCAGCTACAACTTCTTCAAATCTTCATGTGAACCTCTGAAATCTTTACTGGACCATCTTAAGACACATATCTACAAACCCTTTAAACTGCATTCACTGATTCTCATCCTAACTAGGACTTTTGCTTTACTATCTTCACTGTTCCTGAAATGACCAATTTTATTAATATCCTTAGCAAATAGATCATCTTAATCCTTGTCATTAATGTAACAGAAGTATGTTGACATCAATGACAACATCGGTTAGGCTTATACTTGCAACACCTCTACCTATCAAGTCAATAATCCTAAGAGTCATCATGACCTAGGATACAAAATCTAAGAATCAAAGAAACATCCTTCTCAAGAGCTACATACACCCACACACCTATACGCCAAGCTGAAAAAGGTGTGTGTCCACATCCAACAAATGATTACTCCAAAAGCTACACAAAAGTTGCATACATCCAAACCCTTACCTTCACAGGTACTATCTAAAAGCAAAATGGTTTGGGTACCTAAGCAAAAAGCCCTCAAGTTACATGAGGCATCTACCTCTCAAGAATCTCAACCATCCACTTTCTCCCATTCCATCCAAAAGTCTCCAATTTTTCCATCCCACATGACAAGCAAAGCGTAGAAAAATACTTAGTCTATGTGGATCCCTACATGCCTAAGTAATTCATCCACAAGCAAAAGTCTCCGTTGCTTCCTACACTACTTTCCCATCACCAGCTCCAATGTTTATCACGGTATGTGCAACCGTTGGTCATGATTCCCTTCCATTCCACAACATTTTCATGCACCTCCATCTCCCCTTGCTTCCACTATTATCCTACATATCTTCTTCATCCTACTCTCGTGGTCCATGCTTTCATATAAGCTTTCCATCCAAACTTTGCATCATCATCCACTATCACACCCTTCATAATCCAATATCTACCTACTCTGTATCCATTTCATGCAATCCCCTACCAACATCTATGAGAACACTTGACATAGTCCATGCAACAACATCCATTTAACGGGACTATCACCTTTCATGGAACTAGATACTTGAGTCTCTCCCTTCCATATCCACCTTCTATCTACCCAAATATTCAAAAAAAAAAAATTTAAAAGAGTTAAAAAAACCCCTTCGTCCAATGGTGAAAATATGGTAAACAGGTGCCTTGGATAAGTACCATGATGAAAACTTGGCAAACAGGTGTCGTGTGTAAGTTGATCTTCTACATCACCTACACTTGGGGGCACCTTGTCTCATCAACATATCACTCTTCTCCTATCAGTTTCCTTCCGTACCATTTTCTATCCTATCCTTCTATACTGTCCAATCCATCCATCCTAATCTTCCATTTCTCTATTTCTTTGATCTCAATAAAGATTGGGGGCACAATGTTGACAAATGTTTTAGGTGTCTCTTGACATAACTTATCCCTCCAAACCATGCAAATCCTTCATTACCCTCTCATCCTCCTATCGTCATAAGCTTTGTCATGAAAAATCCTAAGTATTCTACCTACAATGGGGCATGTTATTTTTATGCGACATAGTCCTTAGAGATCACATCCTTGTTTCTTTCTACCTACCTGTTCCATTCTTTATCACCCGTACATCTACCTATCCATGGTGTTTCCTTGTCATTAGTATCATTTGATTCATATCTGTTCCATATCTGATCCCTATCTGTTCCATATCATGTCTTATCTGATCCATATCTATTTCGTATCTGATCCATAGCTATTCCATATCGTGTCTTATCTAATCCATATTTGTTCCATATATGATCCATATCTGTTTCATATCGTGTCTCATCTGATCCATATTTGTTCCATATATGATCCATATCTGTTTCATATCGTGTCTCATCTGATCCATATTTGTTCCATATCTAATCCATATCGTGTCTTATCTGATCCATATCTATTCCATGTCTAATCCATAGCTGTTCCATATCATGTCTCATCTGATCCATATCTTAGATCCATGGTCCAAGTCCATGAACTATGTTGCCTCTGCGTCATCACATAGGCAAGGCCATTATTCTCAAATGCACCCCTGAGGCTCCATTGTCCCATCCATCCCATGTCTAGTCCTTCTATCTATCTGAGTCCACCACTTTCTATTGGCTAGGCCTTAGGTTTGTTAGGGTTTACCCCAAACTACGTTGCCTCTGCATCATCACGTAGGCAAGGCCATTTAGCAATGAGCCCCTGTGGCACTAGGTTAGTACCTTAGGGTCTGTCTCACCAATAAGGATTGTGGAAATCTTCTCCTCACCAAAAAAGCAAGCACAAGTGAAACTTGCTCTTTTCAAGCAGAAATCCTGACGCAATCAATGCATTTAACCAATCCAAGGCAAAGCAAACAAACACCTAAGGCCTTCTGAATGATTTTACCCAAATTATGGCAAGAAACAAACACATCTAAATGCAAGTATGTTTTGTGGGTTGGAAACATGGTTAAAATATGGAGTCTTGATTTTTGCTATCATGCCTTTCTATGCTACTCAAGGATGCCAAAAGCTAGATATGCTATGATGGGGGCATGATTATTTTCTTTGTTTGTTGTTTGTGGATTAAACTTTAGTAATGTGATGCCTTGTCTAAAGACATGATCAACAAAAGATCATTGAGGACATCCAAGGTCTAACATAAAAGGGGGCAATCCTTGGCTGTTGATACGTAAGAAATACTTAGGTCATCTCAGTTCAATTATACCTCGATGCTTGTATTAACTTGCTAAATCAAAATCCATGTAAGTGATACTCAAGTCATCTCGGTTCAATTATACCTAGATGCTTGTATTAACTTACAACATTCAGAAAAAGTACCAAAAAATCACCCAATGATGAAATAAGCACTTCAAAATACTTGCACCGTCAAGATGTCAAAATCAAAGCATCCATCATACATCCATACCATATCCCATACAATAACAGATCCAAAAAATGCAGAGTTTCAATACAAACAAAAGCTTGTGATTCCTTCATTCACATTTCTTCTATCAGTCAAATTTCTATCTGTTATTATATCTCTCATCAACAGTTCTAGATGTCAGTCTGAGCAATGATCCAAATGTAAGTCCATCCTTAATCCATACCAATCAAGTCAAGTCAATCTTGCACAAATGGTTCAATCACAATTAGTGGTCTTGATCCTTGTCTGGTCGTAAACCAACTCAATCCGTTAATCAATCAATTGTCTTATACATGATGTAACATTGTCAAAATTAGACCAACACATGCGTCTTACATGACATGTTTCATTTCGTGAAATCAGACACTATCCTTCGTGTTGCTCTAGGGATATATCATTCCCCGTCATGACAACACTGTCGTATATCATTATCAATATATCGTTAGTTTACCGCTCAACAGGGGAAATACCTTGATTGTTCTTATATCATTGGTGCATACTTGCTTACTTTCTTGTGTGTGTTATCATTCTATCTTGCATCACATATCATAGACACCTTTTCTGCTCGTTCTTTCTGCATCCTAACCTAGTTTTTTCCCTTCATCTTCGTGAGATTGTCTGTCTCATGCCTTCTGCCTTCTTCTCATCCAATCTCCCAAGGGGGCATCCTAGCGTCATAACCTGTACCAAAGGCAAACTGGGGTATGTATCATTATCAGACTATTTATTCTTTGAAGCAACGCCGTAAACTGCATTGCATCAAAGAGGGGCAAAATGTATACGCCTAAAAATGACACGATTCAGTCTAAATAAATATTCTTAATATTTATTCCATCTTTATTCTCCTATCAACAAATAAATAAACAAATTTATTTATTCGATTCACATTCCTCTAAATTAATTAAATATCAAAATATTTAATTATCTCTTCTAAAGTCAAAATTAAATAAAATCCTTTATTTAATTAAATTCTTCCAAACAATTAAATAATTCTTAATTATTTAATTAAAGTCAAATCATTCTTCCAAATTTAAATAAATCAAATCAAATTTATTTAAATCCTCTCAATCTCTAAAAATAAAATATAATCAAATATTTTATTTATTCTTCCAAATCATGCACAACAATTAAATAAATTTATTTATTTAATTTGCTTTCTTATCTCCAAATTCTTCAAATATCTTCCAAATCTTCTAAAAATAGGTCTTTTTCATGGACACAAAATTAAATAATTTATTATTTAATTTCTTTCAAATCATGCAAAAGCAAATCTCAAGCCGAGTTATCTATTCAATCAACCTTGTTTTTATCTATATCTCTTAAATTAGAAAAAAAACTTTCTAATTTATGAAAAGCATGTCTTATCTTTAGAAAAGAAAGTAGTTAACTCAAATAAAACAACTTTTGGGTGACACTTGTCTTCTTCTTATTTGTTGCACGTTCCTCAACCATTCTCAACCGTTGATCTTCTCATTCTTTCTATATTGTTGATCTTCACTTTCCCAAGTCTATAAATTGAACCTTATTCTTCCATTTCATTCATCCAAGCTTTAAGTATTGTTACTCTGTAGGAATTACAGCACGCCTTTGGCACCAATTCCTTCATTGCTTGTGATCACACTCATTACTACGCACTATTGCCATTGTTGTGAAGCTCCTCTTCATTGCAATAAACTATCACTGCCATTCTTAATTGACATTCTTGAAGCATAGCAAGGAAGTGCACTCTCTGAGGGCATCATTCATACATGCAAGAACGATTGTGATAGGTGATCAATGGAAGCTTCGAATTGAAGGAGGTTTGCTTTGTTGTTCATTGTTTATTTGAATCTTCTTTGTTCACCATTTTATTGAGTTTTGGGTAACTTGATATTGATAGTATTGATTATTCATTTGAATCCAATTTTCCCTTAACATGTGTCATTATTGATTTTTAGTTATTTACAAGCGTTTGCATTTCCAGTGTTAGTATTTTTTGAGCTTTCATGTCAAAGTACTAAAAATCCACACAATTACATGGAAGGTGTAATTGTAGAAAAAAATAGTGCACTTACACTCCTCTATGGCACATATGATCTTAATGACCATTAATGCGGATCTCTTGGAAATCTTGTTTTCCTTATTTTTTGTGATTTTTGTCTATTTGCTTTATTTATTTCTCTTAGTGCTACATCTATACTTCTTTTCTTCATGCCCTAAGCAGATCTAATTCAACAAAATCATGTGCCTTATCACCGACTTTCTTTTGACTTAGTCACTAGTATGTATTCATATTCTTTCCTTTGTGTGTTCATTATTACTTCTTTGTTTTGTGTTGCTCGTTGTTTACAAAACCCTAGCCTTGCATGTTTTTAAACTAGGTTTTATTGTTGTTTTACTTCCTATGTGTCATTTTTTTCCTATTTCTTCTAATCAAAACCCTAGGTTTTTTTTTTGCTTTGATCCTAGTTTTTTTCGTTCTTTTTCTTAGTATGTATCATGATTGTTTAGAGTTTAATCTCCAAATAACATGATCTCAGGATCATATATTGTTTGGAGATTAAACTCTGAACAATCATATGATTTTCTACCATACCCATTGTATAGGATAAAAAAAGGGAAGATGACGGTTGATGGTTTTGTTTCAAGGGTTTATCTTGATCCTTGTTGCACCACTAAACATTCAAGGACATTCAACCGAGTAGATAACTCTACTACAGATCTCCTATCACTTGGAACATAGGGGAATATTGGAATTGTATGAATTTGTTGTTCAATTAAGTCTAATTATGCTCAAAACCCTAATTTTGTAAAATCATAAATAAACAGACAAATTATAGAAAATGATGGCACATAGAGATATCAAATGACAACCAAATACATACCAGATTTTGAAGTTTGGTGTGCGGAAAAAGTTGGGGACTAATGAGTAGGCACCCTAGTCCAGTGTACCTACTTTTTTTGGGATCTCTAAAGAATTTCTGCAACTTGATCCTGTTGTCATAGAGATTTCACTGCTTCAAAATCTAGAGGACTAATGAGCGGGTGCCCTAGTCCAAGCCCTAATTTTCTTCTCAAATCTACAATTTTGATAATTTGTAATGCCTTCTTACAACTCCACTTTTGCTTCTGAAACCTATAACCTGTAATCATAGAAAAGTGGGTTGGGGGTTGTGGTGTTTAGAGGCTTGCCTTGGTCAAGCCCCAGAGAGACATTCAAGTCTTTTGAACACTTTTGTCAGATAAAGAGTTCGTATCCCTATGGGATAGAGGAAAAATCTAATTGATAAATGATAGAAAACATAATAGATATCACCTTGTAGTGTAGATCTCATGGAAGGAAGATGCTCTTCATGCCATGAGGAGATGGAATCAAATTTGCAATTACAAACACAATAACAATAAAGTACTACTCACCAACACAATGAATGCCTTGAATCACTTTAACATAAGCTTGTAGATCAAAATGTCCATCTCTAGTTTACAAATGAATGCCTAAACATGCTTATATATGCAACTAAACAACTTCCCACCAAGAAATTTATAATTCAAACTTGAGGTGTCGGCATGGGACCTAATAACGGTCACATAACTGACACATGAAAATAGGGCCCAACCCAAAATAGGGCAAGACTAGGGCACAGGCGCCTAAGTCCTCCACCCTATTTCAGGAAGGATTCATCATAAGTACATCCCCTAGGTCCCATTTTCCATAAAAATCAGGTGTTTTCTCATCAGGATTCATAATTAACATGCAAGATGATCTAAATGCATTCTAAAGGACCTGGGAGCTAAACCTTAGGAGGGAAAAGCCCCCAAGAGGACATTTATGACATAACATTTAGCCCCCACTTTAATGTATGTATGAACACAAGGCCAATACATGCATTAAAGTATGGTCAACAAACACAACAAACACACTAAGCACGAAGAAGACATGCCAAACACATTGAAGACAGTAATAGGCATGCAAAACACAAAGAAGACAGTTATAGTCATGCAAGACATGAAGAAGACAACATTGAAGACATGTAAAACAGAGTGAATATAGTGAATGCAGTGATTATTTCTTTTTCATTTTCTCATATATATGAAATGCAAATGCAAGTACAAGCAAAGTAAATACACAACCCAAATGTAGGAGGAGCTCATCACCACCAATCTTGAAACTACATAAGGGGCAATAGACACACCATAAAAGTCTCAAAGTGTAGGAGGAGATCATTCCCACCAGTTTTGAAACTACACTTGATAACAAACATGCCATACAAATCCCAAAGCATAGGAGGAGCTCATCACCATCAGTCTTGAAACTATTCTTGGGGAAAAACATGCTATACACACACACATGGAAGACATGGAGAAAACATGGCAAACAAACAATGGACGAAACCTATTGCTAGGTTCACAGCCATCTCAAGAACATTACAGAGACACACTGATGATTGGGCTTCACCACAACAATCACCGAAGACACGCTTAAGGGTTAGGATAGTCTCAGATCTGCTCTGCCTACTCGGAGGAATTTTTGAAAATAATAGGATGTGTAATCTCCTTGAGAAATACACCATCCCTGCCTCCACAGAGGGCTTAAAATAAAAGGATATGCACAATATCCCACCTCTACAGAGGGCTTAATAATTGCAATATAGAAAAAAAGATGTACACTCACTCAGAGATACAACATCTTGCCTCCATAGAGGGCTTCAAACATGCTTTGTTAGTACCAAAATCATCAAACATCTTACCTTATATATGTCCCCACCTTAAGGTGGTTGATATCATGTAACGATATCAAGCACATTAAGCTAGTGAGAAAACACACAAGGGAACATGAGCTCTCGCAAAGCCCATGACCCCCAGAGGTGACATGTACTTTATGATCGCCAAATGTTCCCACAAACACATAATTTCTTGCAAGAAAAGGTGTTAACATCCATATAATCATGATAAATAATAATGCAAGCCTAGATCCATGATAGAAAAAGTGCATGGAGTATAAGTATTATTATGTTTTGTAAGTATGATAAGACAACATCAAAATATCACACGGAGTGATTCTACTAGACAAGCGTCAGATGATATATATCAATCACATTGTCATGTTTGGACTAGGTCCATTTTTTTATTTCTCACTAAAGGGAAACTAGGTCAGTATCAGTATTATAAGTTTTTTATCATCCATCAACTAGATAGAACCACTAGAGGAAGGTAAACAATAAATCAAGAGAGGAGAAACAAGTGCCTTAGGGTTGTCACGTAGGAGGGTGCCCCCAGGTCACCAACCGCAATGCTATACCCCTAGGACACAACACACAACAATGGAAATATAGGAGAAGATCAATAGAAGAATGATGATACAAATAGAAGAAGGGTCACAATGGAGGAGGTCTCCTGGTATCCTTGACATTACAAGAGAATCAAGGGTCATCCTAGGAGGCCTAAACAACATATAACACATCACGGGGGAAACACAAAATGGAGGTAAAGGGTTAGAAATACTTGCCTGATTCATCCCAATGTTAAGAATATACATATCTAGGAAGAGGTCACCCTTGCTACAATGAGTATAGCTTAGAGATGGAGAAATATTTACCTGATTCAAAGGGATGCTTCCTAGCTGACAATTCTTGTCTATCAACCTAGGATATCTCACATGTCATTTGGTCTTGTTGAAATTGCATTAACATTGAGTTTAGGATGATGAGAGGATTTCTTTTCTTTAAAAGGATTATATCCAATGCCACTTGAGTAATGTCTTGAAGCAGATTCTATACATACTCGAATCCCTTGTTTATTTGCACCACATCCCTTACCTACATAGTCACAATTGTTATAAAGGATTTTAAATCCCCGACTATAGAGGGATGTCATTTCTTTAGAAGATGGTGAAGCCTTATAGGTCTCACAATTGTAGTATAAGTAAGTGTATTATGTTTGTTTTCTACCAAGGAGGCTTTAGGTCTCTGAGATGTTTCAAAAGATTGATAGATGCAACTTTTGATGTGTTAGGTTTATTAAGTTTATATTCCCTTACACTGCAAGGATTAAAATCTAATGAACCCCAATCGTCACCAAAAAGTGCATTTGATGTTCTAGAGTCTTGTACAACATTATATGTGGCAAGAGGTTTTGATGAATCAACTTGTAAGTTGTTTAGACTCCTATCATTGCTAACTTGTTTTGCTTTTCAATCTGTAAATAATTATCCAGCTCAAGCTCAGCTTTCCAAGTGTAGAACTTGTTTTGATAGATGAACTTAAGTGAGTGATGAAGGGTAGACAAAATTGCCCCCATGGAATGGATCCATGGTCTACCTAGAATCATATTATATGAGAGAGAATCAAGCATAATATGATAAAGAGTATCTAATGTCATAGGTCCAACCATTACAGGTAAAGTTATTGTGTCCACAGTTTATTTTGCAACATTATCAAAGCCACGAATGCTAGTCCTATCCAGTTTGATTAAAGATGTGTCAACCTTGATTTTGTGTAGTAGGTCAATGCCACAACCATCAAGAGCTGATCCATTATCAATCATAACTTGTTTTATCAACTTCTTATTTATTGTGACAAAGATCATAAGTGGATCATATTCATCTTTTATCAATGGTATTTCATGTAGTTGAAAGAGAATATCTATTTTTGTCTATGCATAGAGTCTAACAGAGATGCTACATCATTTGGCTTAATAGAAGGTGGGAAAATCACCTTTTCTAAAGCTTCTTGGAGCATTCCATGGTATGTAGGTGATGTTCGTATTAAATCCCAAAGAGAGATCTTAGCCGAAGTAGCACAAAGCTTCTCGACAAGATCATATTCTTGACCAACATTTTCTGTTAAATGAGGTGCTTGAGGAAGGATGGGTTGAGAACATGGAAGAGAGATAGGCACATGAGGTGGTTGTTTACTTTGATTGTTATTATGGACAGCAATAGGAAGAAATGGCTTATTAGGCCTATCTCTATGAACATGAGTTGGAGGCACAAATCATACAGTTTGAAGAAAGGATTGAGAAGGAGATGCTTGTAAAAGAGGAGCAAATGAAGATTTTGTTTGCTCAAACACAAAGGTATGAGGTCTAGACAACTACATTCATTCCAGATTATCCTATTCAAGATGAGGTTAGTGTTGGAAATAGGACAGACAACTGAGAGGGGGGGTGAATCAGTTGTCTCAAAACTTTGTATCTTTTTGCAGTTAAATCTTTCTTTTGCTATTTAATAACAATTCAATAATTTAATGAAAACAATCAATCATAAGTGTAAAAGTAGCAACACAATAACACACTTGACACCAAGATTTTTGACGTGGAAACCTGGTTAAGGGAAAAACCATGGTGAGGGTTAACCTCCAAAAATTAATACCCTGTTAAAAGTATTTTACAAATAGGAATGCACATGCATTCAGGCTCACTACCTAGAGCTCACTACTCAAATGGAGGCTCACTACCTATGGAAATATTACAATAGAATAACAGAGATCTGAACTAATTAACAGCATCTACCCATGCAAGAGTTTTAATTCCGGTTAAGTAAAAAAAATTGATCTTACACATTTTATCTTTGCTCTGCTCTTCTTACTGTTCTGCCTTCATTCACACTTTGGATTTTTGCTCTTCTCACATACACCTTCTTCACTTACACTTCACACACTAAACCATCCAATTCCATTAGCTATATATATTTTCAACATGACTACAATCATTCTATCAGTCAGCTTCAACAACACTTAGAACTTTTATGAATGCTTTGCTGTGTTGGCTAGATCTATGCATAACTTAAGGTGCTGACCAAAACTTGCTCTTGAAAATCATCACTCATGTTAGCCACTATCATTGATCATCACCATTTATCCAATAAATAACTTTCATACATTCGGAATCAAGATCTTCTGTAAGGTTGGCCTGTTCTTCTTCTATCTGCTCTGAAAAATTGAAACTTGGTACTTAGAGGCTAATATCTTTTGAATCCTTCATCACCAGAGGACAAAAATCTAGATTTAGATTGTCTTGATAATGCATATGACTCCCCTTGATCTGCAACTAATCATAACTTTCCACTAGAGAGATCTAGACCAAAATATCAGGCCCTGTTACTGCTTTGTTCCTAACTATCTAGACTTAGACAAATTCTGATTTTGACTTCCGGTATGAACAAATTGTGTTATGTGGATGATTGGGATGATCTTAGTTGCCATCAATGACAACTCCTATCAATGTGAAGTAATGCCTCTTGCCAACAATCTCCCCCTTTGGCATTGATGGCAACACTTATTGAAAAATGACTAAGTGTTAGAATAACTCCCTCTTTGCTTGTACTCCATAATATTGTTCATACTTCATTCCAATGCTCCCCCTTTGCTAGATTCCTCATTTTTCATTGCTCTTCACTCCCCCTTTGATATCAATGGCAAAGGGTGGGGTCCGCAAGCCAAAAATTTCCAAAACTTCTGTGTATAATGCCGCATATGTACAAGTAATCATTAAGTTCTATTTACATGAACTTGAGAATGTCTGCCAAGCTGGTTTTCATTTGCACAAGTTCAGAGGCCCAAGTACTCTTCATTCCATCCAAAATTGAGATGTACCCACTCAACAAAAATGAAAATGCTTCTGCCTTTGCTAGGTCTAATGGATCACTAGTTTGAATTGTAGTCTGAGCTTCAGATAGGGCATTATACATTGTCTCTAACTTAGGGGCAATCAATCCCTGGAACTCACACATTGTCTTCATAATGTTGCCTTTCTCTTTGACAAGTTTCTTTAACTCCTTAGTCAAGCTAATTGCTTGAAATTCCTGACTTATGGGTGACATAGTTAGAGGATTAAAATTAATGGATAGATTTGACAAGTTTCATTCTTGTTCCTTTATCTTCTTCTCAATATCCTCACTTACTTTGGGCCAGGATAGAAAAAATTTGTATACATTACTTCCATCACTTAGAGCATTTTGAATACTCTTTATACTGATAGCAAGTATAGTCCTATCTTATCCTATCAGACTTTTAATTTCACTAAATTTCTTATCTAGAAACTCATTTCTAACTTTTGTCTTAGCAGCTTCTCAAAGGACTCAAAATGAGTATTTACAGAACTTACAAGATTTTTCAGATGTCTAGAGGGGGAATTAGATGGACTCTTCTAGTAGGAAGGCATTAACTTTTCTAAAATCCCAGTTACAAGCCCTAGTAGCTCATTGTCCTCCATGTGGAACTTTAACATCTTTTCTCTAGCCTTTACTTGGGAAAATGATGCTATTTTCATCAATTGAATTGGAGAGAGAGCATCTGGATTGGCTAAACCTTGGAGTAGTTTAGGTTCATCAAGCTCAATTATTTCTTTCTCAAGAAGAATTTTCACTGCATTTGTAGTGTCTCTTGCAACATTTTCTGAACCATCCTTTTGTTCTTCAAATTTCTCAGTATCTACTTTAGGTCCTTCAATGTTTGCACCATCTTCTTCTGCTTTATCTTTCTTTCCTTTTTCCTCCTCTTTCTCTACTTTACTTTTCTTTGTGTTCTTTGTAGGGGGACTCTTTCCTATTTGTTCACCACTTGCAACTGGATCCAGAGGGTTCTATGTAGTGGCAATATCCTCTTCTTTTTTAGAGTGATCAGGTGGAGGAGTTACTTCTGCATCAACTATTTTGTCTATCATATCTATGTCCTAATTGACTTGTTCCTCTTCCTGGACTTCTCCAAAATTTAGATCTGAAAATCCAACATCAGTCTCTTCATAGGTTAACTTTGGAGGATCTAAATTAACACATTCATCATTAATTATTTTGTTAGTCTATTCTTTTGGAGGTTCATGTTCTGGAATAGGAGGATTGACTTCTACTTTTTCTTCTAAAATAATATAATTTTTATCTTTGTCTAAAGCCTTTCTCAAGATTTCTTCTATTTCTTTTGCAATTTCCTCAGTTTCACCAAGCATTAGTTTATTCATCTAGACCTTGCTTCTAAATTTATCTTTAACTTCTCTGAGGATTTTATCTGCTTCTCTTCTAGTCATCATAGGACACAAAGTGGAGAGATCATACTCTCTGAGTTCTATGTCTTTATCCTTAGCTACTTCTTTTCTCATTTCCAGTACTTTCCTTAAACTTTTAGGAAGTTCTTGTAAAATTTCCAACAGTGCTCTATTGAATTTATTCAAATATATGATAATGGCATCTTCCAAAATTTTCTTATTTTCTTGATCAAAATTATCATAGTAAACTCTGATAGGCTTTAAATTTCCATGAATAGTGATTGTTTTTACAATTTCATCAATAGTCATAGCGACATTACCAATGACTAACTTTTTACTGGCCTTATTGCTTCCAGAAGGCTAGTCTTCAGAAGTCTTTGAAGTTCTGACTTTCTTAGATCTTATTTATTTTACTTCTTCATCTATCTCTGTCTCTTCGTCATCTTTTGTGCTTGTGTGGGTTCTTGTGGCCTTGGTTTTCTTCTTTTTCCCATCACCGGATGGAGTCACTTCCGGCTTCTTAGTGGAAGTGGACTTGAGTTGTTCAACAGGAGTTATAGAACTCCTTGTCTTCCTTGAGGAGATTGGTGGGATTTATGGAGTGACTATTAGCTGACTTTCTACTTTTTCTTCTGTAGTCTGCTCAATGCTTTTTGTCATCTTTTCAATTCTTTCTCTGTTCTGCTTTACTACCTCCTTGGTTAGGCCAATGCTCTCAGCATACCTTTCAACTTGTCTTTATACTTTCCTCTTGGTTTCAGGCTGTCTGAGCTCCACATGTAATTTTAAACTTAATTCCTTGTAGGTTCCAAACCTTTTCACAAAGGTATCTTTAGGTGTGCTTAGAAGATGCTGAGCATACATATCCAACACTCTTCCATCCACCTCATAAGCCATAGGCATTATCCAAACTATCCTTGGTTCTACAACTTCCATCAAGCACTGATCTGTGTCAACCATGAAACATATGTCATTTTCATACTTCTCCATAATTATTTTAGGGATTCTTTCGCTTGCTTGCATTAAACTCTAGAAGTTTTTGAAGTAGCCCCAAATGGCAGTCTTTTGAGCTTGGGAATCACCAAGACTGAGAAGGTGATCTCTTATTTGCCATGCTACTGGTTTGTCAGTTGTCCAATGCACACTTTGAAATCCAGGTACTTCATTCATAAAATAGAAGAACAAGCATATAATCAAGGAACCATATTTGAAGGAATTTTTATTTTCTTTATCTTGCTCAAATTCTCAATCAATTGATTTTGTAGTAGTTCACAAAGATCATAATCAACATTTTCTTTTAACATTTGATAGGTTACATAAATTGTAGTTTCAGAGACAGAGTTTTCTCTACTGGAGTGGTAAATTTTGTATCCAATCACCATGGAGGTGAATTTGACATCCGGTTCTATAATATCATTGATGGTCATTGCCCTTCTGTCAAACTTGGCACTGGTAGCATTAGTCACTGTCTGGTTTTTCACGGCTTTCAGCATGGGTAATCTACTGGTGGAGTTTAACCCAGTTACAATATTGATAAAATCCTTTGTAACCTTGAATGGTTTCAATATCCATATGAACTCATCATGTATTCGGCTTAAGATATATTGAACTTATTCATTTTTATCAAATATTGGAACCTAATGACTTGTAGAAAATGTTTTCTTTCTAGGGCTTTGTATTCTAGTTTCAATTTGTGGCTATCATCCGTTAAGTAGTTGTTAAGTAAATCCAAGAGTTTTAGGTTTCCAAATCCATCCATGTTATAGTGGATGTATCCCCTAATATCCTCAACATACAGTACACCATGTGGAACCTCAGAGAATGCACCCAATGGTTCAATTTCAACTAATTTGTGTGGATGCTTCTTAAATATTGGTCGGGGTCTTTTAGTTACATCAACAACTAGAGGTGTAGCCATTTGTAGAAATTGAGAACTCAAGAGATTTCACAGAAAATAGAAAATACCTTGTTACACAGATTAGGGTTTTTGCTTGGAAATCCTTTTCTCACTTCCAAATCTCGAGAATTCTTAGCTCTAAGTTTGTCCACTTCTTCTTGTTTTCTCCAAATGCAAAGTATTTCAAATGAGGAATGAATGACCCTTTTAAGCTTCACATCACCTAATTTTCCTTTGTAATAAATGCTCTGCCCTAGCACATCTGGTAGCTCTATTTTTTAATAGTCTTTCATGTATCACTCATAATCACTTCCTTTCTTCTAGAAATCCTTCCAAATGTTTTAAGTCAATTCAAGGTACCTTTTCTCATTGTGCTAGAACCAGGTACTCAACTACTGGTTGGGAGTATTTAATTTACAATGCTGCTCCCCCTGAGCCAAGGCTCCCAAATTAATTTCGGGAGGAATTTTCAGCACCAGATTCTGATGCGGATCCATTACTGTCATCCATAATTGTTTTCTTGACCCATATCTTGTTTGATTCATTCTAAGTCTCATTCGTATCAATTTTTTCTTTGCCTTTGTCTTGTCTCTGCTCATCCAGTTTTCTATTTGCCGGACCACTTCTTCCATTGTTCCTACTTCTATGGAATCTTGCAATATGACTAGATTTATTACAGTTAAAGAACACAACATTTCTTTTCTTATAAACCTGATTTTCTCTTGATCTGCAATGATTAGCCATGTGTCCAAACCCATTACAAACAAAACAGTAACCATTGAAAGAATTGCTAATTCTTCAATTGTTAGCATTATTCATTATCATACTTCTACATTCATTTGATCTATGACCATACCTCTTACACTTGAAGTATTGACTGAAGAAGGATGGACCATTTTGATTTACTCTGCTTCTGCACTAAGTAGCTCTATGAACAAATTTGTTACAGTTGAAAATTTTTTGATTGAATGATGGATATCTTTGAGCATTAGGCTGTCTTACCTAAGGTTTTCTAGTTCTATTTCTCCCATTCCTAGGTTGAAAATTTCTCTATCCGGATCCATAGCTTTCACCTTTCTCATATCCAAGACCATGCTTATCATTAGCCCTTTTTTGTCCTTCGAGCAGTGCTTCAAGTTTTGCTGAGCTTATCTTGAACTTCTCCTTATATTCATTTAGAACATCTAGGTCACATTTGCGAATGATAATTTGCCTTTCAAGTTCTCTCTCATTGTCTCTACTTTCTTGTAGATCAGACACTAGATGGCTAGCTATTCCATCCAATTTGCAACATTCTTTAGTTGTTTCTTTTATTTTTTGATTCAGATCTTCTTCAATTTTCTTCCTATCTTCACTTTCTTTGGTTTGCCTCATCACCTCAGATTCCATTTCAATTTTTAGAATAGCAACTTCTTTTGACAACATTTCATATTCCTTTGTCTTTTCTTCCAAAGCTTCATTCATGCCATTTTCTTTAGGTAAACTAGATAGCTATAGAAGTAGCTCCTTTTTCCTTTGCACAAATTTCTTTAATTTATCTTTTAACATTTCAATGGTATCATCAGCATCTTTAAGTTCACCTCTCAGATTACTGATTTCTATTTTAGACTGAACAAGCTCTTCTAGGGCCAACTGAAGTTGATCTTTGAGTGAACCCATTTAAAACTTCTTCCAAGATCTTTTCCTCAAGCTGTTAGGCTTCTCCAAGGAACCTCACTCTGATACCAATTGTTGGAAATAGGACAGACAATTGAGAGGGGGGGTGAATCAGTTGTCTCAAAACTTTGTATCTTTCTGCATTTAAATCTTTCTTTTTCTACTTAATAACAATTCAATAATTTAATGAAAACAATCAATCATAAGTGTAAGAGTAGAAACACAATAACACACTTGACACCAAGATTTTTGACGTGGAAACTTGGTTAAGGGAAAAACCATGGTGGAGGTTAACCCACAAAAATTAATACCCTGTTAAAAGTATTTTACAAATGGGAATACACATGCATTCAGGCTCACTACCTAGAGCTCACTACTCAAATGAAGGCTCACTACCTATGGAAATATTACAATAGAATAATAGAGATCTGAACTAATTAATAGCATCTACCCATGTAAGAGTTTCAGTTCCGGTTAAGTAAAAATATTGATCTTACATATTTCATCTTTGCTCTGCTCTTCTTACTATTTTGCCTTCATTCACACTTTGGATTTTTGCTCTTCTCACATACACCTTCTTCACATACAATTCACACACTAAATCATCCAATTCCATCAGCTATATATATCCGCAACATGATCTACAATCATTCTATCAGTCAGCTTCAACAACACTTAGAACTTTTATGAATGCTCTACTCTGTCGGCTAGATCTATGCATAACTTAAGGTGTGGACCAAAACTTGCTCTTGAAAATCATCACTCATATTGGCCACTATCACTGATCATCACCATTTGTCCAACAAACAACTTCCATACATCTGGAATCAAGATCTTCTGCAAGGTCAGCCTGTTCTTCTTCTGTCTACTCTAACAAATTGGAACCTGGTACTCAGAGGCTAATATCTTTTGAATCCTTCATCACCAGAGGACAAAAATATGGATTTAGACTGTCTTGACAATGCATATGACTCCCCTAGATTTGCAGCTAATCATGACTTTCCACCAGAGAGATTTGGACTAAAATATCAGACCCTATTACTGCTTTGTTCCTAACTGTCCAGACCTAGACAAATTCTAATTTTGACTTCTAGTATGAACAAATTGTGTTATGCAAATGATTGGGATGATCTTAGTTGCCATCAATGACAACTCCTATCAATACAAACTAGTGTCTCTTGCCAATAGTTAGTACGTATGAATTTCCAAGTTTTAAGAAAAGTGAGTCTCCTAACCCTTCTAAGGTCAAGATTCCTAGTTTTAGAAATCCTTTACCATTGCAAGAGCCTAAGTTAGTACAATCTAAATTTGTTATGATTCAAAACCAACCACTTGAGGAGCCCTTTTTCCTCCAAGAAACTCAAGAAACTCGCCAAAGTCTCCAAATTCCAAGTTTCAGAAGTTCTGATTTTACTCAGGAACCTTTTTGCATTCAAAACCAATCCATTAATCCTTAGTATCAGTCATATCAAGAACCTGAACTAAGTCATCAAAGTTTTGAACAACCATGGAAGCCTTCTTGGACTAATATCCTGATTATAAAATGCCAAATCTTTTTAAGGCTACCCCTCCCATACCAATCCAAAATCAAGAAGAGGAAAATGTAGTAAAATCTGAACCAATCAAGATTCCAAGTTGGTATGGTGAACATGAGCGAAAGGTTGTAGAGCCCAAGCCAATCAAAATTCCAAGTTTTAGTCTAGCAGCTGATGGTTCTGTTGTTTTTATTGTGTTCCCAGATGAAAATGAGCATAATGCATGTGTAGAGGGGTTTGACTCACATTTGACACTGAATCCTTTACATTTTGATTCATTTGAGAAGTTTTCTAATGCTATTCACAAGATGAATGAAAGTAGGATAAAGACATTGGAAGGTGAAAGTATTTAATTGCAAAGACAAATTGTCCAGGTTCTGATGCAGAATAAACTAGATAAAGAAAAGGATTCAGTTTCTTTGTTTGATCAGCTGCCTATTATTAGGGTTAGCTAGCAGAAGATATCAATTAAATGCAAATAAAGATTAAATAGAGGAATGAAAATACACAAAAATAATAATAGCAAGAGACAAGTTTTAATGTGGTTCACCCAAACTCGGGCTACATCCACCAACAGAGAGTCCAACATTATTATCTAGTAAATCAAACTGATTACAATAGCAATCCTTGCAACTCAATACTACTGCAAAATGCTACAATACATCAATAGAAACCCTTACTCTTAGCCACTTTTATCAAGCCTTATGTTAGTTACAAAAATAGGGTTTTTTATGTTAGCCAATACAAAAAAATAACTCCCGACGCCTTTATAAAATAATAAAAAATGTTTGAGGTTTCAGGGGCGCTGTCCCTTGACCCCACCCTGTATCGTGACAGGGAGCACACCAAGGGTGTTGCTCCTTGACCCTGTTAAATAATTTAGGGGAAAACTACACCAATAAAAGTGGGGTAAATTTAACCTCCGAGTCTGATTAGGCTCCATATAACAACACTTGCTTTTGTTGGTGATGATGAAGACATCATACAAGTACCAAAATTACCAGTTGATTTGGGACAGCTAGGCAATATTGTAGAACATGATGTACTGTTGGTTCATAAAGGTAAGGATGAGATTGAGGCCTCAGTTCAGCTAGAAGAGCAAAAGGATAGTCCTGTTGAGGAGGCTAACAATCTTGTTTTGCATGAAGATAGGAATGACTACTAGGCTGAACATGAAACTAAATCAAATCAGATTATCCATGAAGATGAAACATCTGATTTGTTTTTAGAACTCCCTTTGTACTACACTGAAGAGGCTAGCATTGATCAATTGAAGGCAACTTGCCTTGAAGAGTAGTCAAGTGAAATAATAGAAGATATTCAGTCTTTTCATGATAACTCTACATCTGATTGTCAAGATCCTAGCTGTTCAACTTGTAGAGAGCTTGCCACTCTATTGAATTCTTGTAGTGATCAGAAGCCCAAGCTAGTAAATGATGAGGACAACAAGGTAAAGCAGGTTTCTAAACTTTTTCCTTTTGCATTTGAACAATATAAGGCTAATAAGTTTGAGGACAACAAGGAAAGTATGCAGATAGAGATTTTAGAAGATGAGCAATGCTTGATTGAACTATCATCAATGCCCAGTTTTGAGTAGCAAGATGAATGGAATCAATTAGGTAAAGTACAGATTTAGGAAGAATCAAGTGAGGATAGTCATGTTTTAGAAAGTCAAGAGGTTGATTCACAAGAAAAGGTTGTTCAAATAGAGAAAGAAAAGTAGCAAATCATAGATTTTGAAGGTATGAGTTTTGAAAGCCATCATGAGGATACGTTAGAGCATACGTTGCATGATGAAATTATTCATCAAAAGGATTTATTCTCAACTATCATTGAAAATTTTTGCTCTAAAATTGTTGATAACTTAGCATCTTTCAAGGCAAAGGTTTGTGATCAACATAATCAAGTGATCAAAGAGGTTGTGGTTGAAAAAATAATTCTCAAAGGAGAATCCAACAAAAAGAATTATTAGTTTATCATCTCAAAAGGATGTGCAATCAGGCATCTTTCCAGGATTGAGATTCTAAGCATACTTGATGAGGTTTCAGTAGCAAGACAACAGATCCAACTTATTCATTCACTCCAAACCAGTAGCATGGTTGGTCATATTTAAAGGATGAGTGAGTTTGTCTACATTCTTTATGAAGCATTGCAGTAGTTTATTGAGTATCTTCTTGTGTTTCCTCTAGTTTCAGCTGTTTATAAGCATGTAAATCAACGTTCTTTGTTGAGAAAGGGTAGCTACTTTAACCAAACAGTAAATGGATTCATTTGAGGCTTTCATAGTTGTTTGGTTAGGGTAGGGTAGTTTTCAAGTTAATAAGTGCTCAATGCACATTTCCTTTCAATTCAGTTTTGTTTTCCAAGAAGTGCATATGCACATGTTTACTGGCCATGTCCTAAACAGGGTTAGAATAGTTGTGTTTAGTTTTTGTTTTTCTACTATATAGTTCTTGACAACTGAGTTACAAAGGGTTTACAAGGTTATCGAGGACAGAAGTTGACTCCATGCCCAATGGATTATTCAGGCAACTAGTCTACATGCTTAACAGGAAAGCATTCAATAGAAATCACTAGAAATGATACCAAATTTTTACCTACAGCTAAAATTTGTAGAGATGAAACAGATTTTACATCTAGGGTGAAAGGTACTTCAATAAATTTCTGCTAAATCTCAATCTTTTGGATGTGAGGTTTTAAGTGGAGTTTAGTTTTTATTATGCAATGATTTACAACAGAAAGTGATTTTACAAATTGCATGATATGTTGTATTTCATTCATTCTAAAAGTGGAAATGTATACAATGTTGTTGTTTCATTCATTAAAATGAATAGGAATGCTTAAATATCCCACGCAAGCCATGGGAATGGCTGAATTGAATTAATACAGCATGTATGCAAGCTATACATATGAAGATAAGTAAAGAAAAACACATGAGAAGAGGTCATGTTCATCATTACCTTAAGGGATGATACAGATTTTGGTCCTTCAATCTTTAGCTTAATCCTCCTATCTTCAGCTCCTCTTGTTCCCGATCTCTAGATGCACCTACAGATGATTGAGATATTTTGTTAGAGCTTGGGACATGAAATTTGGTCACATGTTTCATCAACAGACATATAACTTACAACTATGATGCATTAAATCAATGGAGCCATTACCAAATAAATGCAAAAAGAGGCAGAAAGATCAAATCATCACATGAGTATTGTATTTATTGTTTTATCTAACTTGTTTGTACAATGTGTAGGTATAGGTACATTCATCATTATGCAGGACATTTCAACATGTGGTAAAAAATGGGCTCCCACAAGGGCTGAGCCTAGCATGCTACCCCTTGATCTTAAGGGGAATATAAGATAAGCAAAGAAACTTTTAGATCAATAAATAAAAGCATATTCTGATTGAAAGTCAATGGCAACACCAATACATCATGGACAACTAATGAAGTAGAGCAGTCATAAATGCCATTCATAATGACAAAGTACAAGAGCAAGTCTCTTTACTGTCTATACATCATGCAAAGACATATTGATGCCATCAAGTGAACACATAGTGCATGGATGTATATGAACTACAAGAATATAAACAATGGATACCACATTCATCTTGGATACAGTCATCTTGACAATAAATGCCTACTTTGTCACTATGAACAACAATTAATACCACATCAAGAGCATGACAGCCAAAGACACATCATGGAGTAGCAGATGGACAGTAGTAGAATAGGTATTTACCACTTTTTGTTGTGAATGAAGTGAAAGTTTCTATTGAATGCATGAAACAACCATAAAGGACAAAAATTAGTCATGATTATGACCGTCCTATCAGTCATAAAACATATTATCAGCTATAGGATAGTCATACCAAGAGAAATAGTCCTATATCTGTAACAAAGAGGAACAACTTGAGTCACGATTGATATAGTAGTATAAGTTCCATGTCAACTTTCTAGTATGTAAGAGAAATCATAGGAATAAAATGTCTAACTGCCTTAAGAAGTAAAGGAACAACAAACTATTATGGAGAGGCAGACAAGAACTTGCAATGTTTTAAAACATGAGACAGTTACCTTAAGGATAGTCCATTCATCATATAATCACCATATACCTCTACCAAATGAAGATACAATCATAGGCTATAGGTACATCCACTTCATTGAAGATCAACCATTCTAAAAATCAAGCAACATTGTGCCATAGATGCAATGTTTCAATCAACAAATGACATTCACAAGGAGTCCATGACAACATTCCAAGCATGTGGAACATCCTAAGAAGGAGGATAGTCAAAGATATCCAACTGACAAGTGTACTCATAATGCTTAAATGTCAAAGAGATCAAGACAAGGTACAATCAAGGTATGCTGATCACACAGGCACAACCATTTATGACTAGTATATCTACATAATAGAACAGTCAAAAGAGGGATAATTCATTCATCATTTGATCACTCTATACTTCTACATTATGAAGAGAAAATCATAAGCTATAGGAGATGCAACTATAGGAATCAAGAGCAATCCATAGTCATGATACCATATACAAGACAAAGCCATAGCTATTGCCATGACAATGAGACAATCATGCGAGTATAGGTTGTTTGAGAAGGTTAGTGTGTATACATTAAGGAGCAGAGTCAATGAAGGAACCTTAAGGAGTAGTGAAGTGCATTACAGGAGATACAAATAATAACATATATTTTAAACTCATTCTATAACCTTCATCATTAGGTGTAGAGTCTACAGTGTATATGTGAGTCCATATGGAGCAATAGAGAAAGAGTAAGGTCATAAGCAGTAGAGAAAGAGTAAGGTCATAGTCTTTCTTTTAGGGTGACTGTCACCACTATCAATACACTACACTATTTAGAGAGTGAGGGAGTAGGTGAAACCCTAGTAGGGTTTATGGTAAATAATAGGAAAATTCTCCATCACTTCATTACATGAAAGCCAAAGTTAAAATAGTGCATAGAAAGGTGAACAAAATAATAAGAAATAGCATTATCTTTTGTGACAAAGGAATAACAAAGATGGAGTATATATTTTTACCAAACCTTACTAGGGTTTACATATAGTAAGTAAAGTTGTTTACCCCTTTATTTCAACGGCCATATATACTTGTTCTTGTAGCAGTCATCATACCATGAATGAAAGAGCAAAGCATATAAGGAAGTATGAGTTACTTTTTCTCTTTTCAAAGAGTTCAAACTCATAATGCTAATCACGAAGGCTAAGCAAGAGGAAGAAGAGTATATAGAAGCAAGATATAGTGAGCTAAATGAAAAACTACTGTAAAAAACTACCTTTCTTCCCTTGTTCTTTAAAAAAATAGAGCAAATATGGAGTGGACCAGAAGCAAAAAAGGAGGGATTTTCTTTCATCATGATGTTACTATATAGAAACCTAAAAGGAGATAGCTGTAGGAGAAACAAACAATGTAGTTTCATCACCTTTTCTTGCAAGCAAACAAAAACATATAGAAAGGAGACTTACCTGAGCCATGATGATGTTGAAAATAGATCACAAGAAGTAGTTTAAACCTCCACAGTGCCTCCAAAAATAGCAAATAAACCCTAGCATTTCGGTGGGCAGAGAAGCAAGAAGAGAAAGCAAAGTGCAAAATGAAGACTTTTTAGGTTTCATCTTCTTTTTGGGTCAAATGCCCTAAGCCTGACTGTGGGCTTTTGATTTCTTTTTATATTTAATCATTGTTATCCAATGAAATGCCTGTGTTGAAGACTTTAAGTCAATAAACCTAATGATGCAAAGGGGGCCCGTGGAGATGTTATGATTTGTTTCGATTTTATTAAGGTTTGTTAGATGTTCAAGTCAAACAAGACAATAATGCAAGGAGATACCATATGCATATGCATGGTAATGGATATGACATGGGATTCATAAGGATGTAGTGATTTATATAATCAAATGATGTGGTATTATGACCTTGTTTGACTTATGCATGGATTGGACATGAGGTCCAGTTAGTTGTTAGTGCCACCTTTTGGCACTTTGGAGTTCTTGCCTTTTTGCTCTATTATGCATTGTAGAGAGAAGAAGTGTTTGTAACTCATTTTATAGATTTATACAGTATAGCAGTTTACAAGTTATCTTTTTTGCCTTTTATGTAGATTTTCCTTGATTTTTAGTAAGATCAACTATTTACCTTCTCAATCGTGCTATTTTATGAGTGATTGGATGAAATTTTATTGTGTTTTAATATCAAAACATTTAAATCTATCTCATTCATACTTGCATGCATTCAAAGTAGTGAAAAATCACAAGTCTTAGGTTGTGTATTGGAATAATCTTTTCTTCCATGTTGTGAAAACCTAGTTTTCCTTCAAGAGTAAGTTTATTCAAGCCCTCCTTATAATCATTTTTGTGGTTAAATTGTTAAATTGATCTATGTGGATAGTTATTCTAAAAGTCATTGTGAATCAGGGTTGCATGTTTCTGTCATTTAGGTGCATCACCATCCATTTAAATTCTAGTTTTAGTATATCCATTAGAAAGCCTTTTTACCCTCCTCCTGCAAAGTCATTAATTTATTAGAGAATCAGAAGGGAACCAACCCATAATCTAGAGGTCTACTTTCACCATAGGGTACCCACAACCTGAAAGTATTCTAATGTTACACAGATTGTTGGGATTTCTAGCTATGCATAACAGGTACAATCCTACTCAACAACATTAACATTGTTTCCCTCTTGATTATATCCAACATCTATCCCTAAAGGATTTAATGTGAGAGTCCTTTTCTCATCCACTAATGCTACATCTTGGCCAGGGAAAGCATTTGAATGAGAGGAAGGTACAGTGTTGTTAGGAAGGTTAGGTGTTGTATCATTAATAGAGCTATCCATAGTCTTCTCATCTAAGGTTCTTAAGCATTCGACTATAGAAGATGTAGAATAATCTATGGAATTATCATCATCATGTTCTTTAGCTATTGATTTTAGAGTATTAACAGAAAAATAATTTTCACTCATCTTTCTCATGAGTATTCCAAGAGATGAATTTAGTTAAATCTTCTAATATCAAAGGATATGCTCCTATGAGTAATACAAAGCTATTAAAATCATGTGTATAAAAAAGTAATTTCAGCTTATGTGTAGATCATATAGAGACATCAATATTACTTACAGAAGCTATGTGTTCTAGAACATGAGGATTCTCATTAGTGAAATTAGAGAAATTTTCAAAATCCAGGATATACTCATGCAAAGATTTCAAAGAATAATAACATGAAGATGCCATGTGTATATGTTTTCAAATCAATGTAAAATCAGATTTTAAAAGCTTTTCAAAAGTTATGCAAGAAATAAGTGCAAAACAATATGTGAAAATGACTTAAAATGATTGATTTTTTCAACTTTCTTCAATGCAAACAAGTGAAAGAAGAGGTGTTGTAAGGAAATTGATGATGGGAAGAAAATAATATGTATAACATCAGTCCAATAAACTAACAATATCCTTCACAACACACCTTTGATGCAATCCTATAATGAGGACAAGTCAAAACCTAGTGAAAATACACCTAAAATATGTAATTTTTCACCAATTTTCAATGCAAATGCCCAATAGAAAGGGTTTTGTGAGGAATTTGAGGAGGTGTAGAAAAATATAACCTTTATAACAGCCAATTAATGCAGAAAAATCCTTCACAACACGCCTATGGTGTAATTCTAGAGAGATGATAATGCCAAATCTAGCGGAAATGCAAGTTTTTCAAACCCTAGACATGAAATTTTGCAAGAAAGCCACTATGATGAAACACTATAGTTATAAATAAGTCCTAATGAATGTTTTTAAAGGGTAGTAAAATCTGAAACAAGATTTTGACTACAAACCCCAGCTAATGCAAAACTAGTTTATATGAAAAAATGCACAATTTCAAGCAATTTTTAACGACTCAATCATGAAAATGCAATGCAAATGAATAATGTATTTATGTAAATTAAATCATATTTGATGATAATGACAGAAATTATATGAAATTAAATGCAAACTAATTCAAATTATTTGAAAATGTAAGCTAAGAATGCTAATTTTTTTCAAAATTTTCCAATTTTTTTTTTTTGTAATTTTTCAAATGCAATAGGATGAAAACTAAATGAAAGAATAAAATGAATGCAAGTCTGAAGTACAACACTCAACAAGGTGCAAAATTCATTAAAAACATGGGTTCACCAAAATGTTTAGGATAAAAAGAGGGAAGATGATGGTTGATGGTTTTGTTTCAAGGGTTTATCTTGATCCTCCTTTCACCACTAAACATTCAAGGACATTCAATTGAGTAGTGATCTCTACTACAGATTTCCTATCACTTGGAGCATATGGGAATATTGTAATTGTGTGAATTTATTGTTCAATTAAGTCTAATTATGCTGAAAACCCTAATTTCATAAAATCGTAAATAAATGGACAAATAACAGAAAATGATCACACATAAAGATATCAAATGACAACCAAATACATACTAGATTTCAAATTTTGGTGTGTGGAAAAGTTAGGGACTAATGAGCATGTGCTGTAGTCCAGTGTACCTACTTTTGTTGGGATCTCTAAAGAATGTCTACAACCTAATCCTACTGTCACAGAGATTTCACCACTTCAGAATCTAGAGGACTAATGAGCAGGCACCCTAGTCCAAGCCCTAATATTCTTCTCAGATCTACAATTTTGATAGTCTATAATGCCTTCCTACAACACTTCTTTTGCTTCCAAAACCTGTAACTTGTAATCATAGAAAAGTGGGTTGGGGGTTGTGGTGTTTAGAGGTTTGCCTCAGTCAAGCCCCAAAGAGACATTCAAGTCTTTCGAACACTGTTGTCAGATAAAGAGTGCATATCCCTGTGGGATAGAGGAAAAATCTAATTGATAAATGATAGAAAACACAATAGATATCACCTTGTAGTGTATATCTCATGCAAGGAAGATGTTGTTCATGCCATGAGGAGATGCAATCAAATCTGCAATTACAAACACAATAACAACAAAGTACTGCTCTACAACACAATGAATGCCTTGAATAACTTTAACATAAGATTGTAGATCAAAGTGCCCATCTCTAGTTTACAAATGAATGCCTAAAAATGCTTGTATATGCAACTAAAAAACTTCCTGTTGGTCATGATATTACTCATAAATAAACATAGATAAAGAAATGCAATTCAAACCTTTATCATCTTGAAAGATACAATGAATTTAGTGAATTCATGATCCCAAGCTCCCTGGATTAGTTCATAATCTACTAATGTTGCTCATTGGTTTGATATGATTTGTTGTTTTCCATTTAGGGGTCTTACATTTCTAATTCCAAGGATTTGTGTCTGGATGTTCTCAATTCTACCTACTTTTTGTGAATTTCTCAACAGACCACGTTAACTTTGCTATATTTAGCCAGATGATGCAAATATTATATAAGTTTAATCAATTCTTCTACTCATCATCTTATATTAACTAAATTTCACCTATGCACTATGGATTTATTCAAATAATCTACCTATAGGTTGGTATCTGCATGATTACTTTCATCATTTATGTGTATTTGCATGATATTTTCAATTCTACATGCAATTTGCTCAAATATGCATATGATGTTCATGAGTCTACGGATGTCTGCATGTTTACTCTATTCTTCTTATTATTTTCTATTATTTGTAGTTTTGATGATGGTGATTTAAATGAAATTTAAAGAAATTGAACTAAAGCTTTCTAAATTTATTGAAATAAATTGAACCTTTAATAGTTGGTCCATATGCACCATTCAGTATTTCATAAAACAGAGATAAAAACCAAACCATGCTTTGCCAGGACATTCCACAACTTTCACATAGTCAATGCTAATCTCCTAAGGTAAAGAATGACAACAATATCCACTAGTTGATATGCACTCCAAGGGACACATCACATCACAGTGAAATACCCAGATGACATTCATAAAGATTACTTAGAATTTAAGATGTAATTGTAATATGATATCTATTTCATTAATATTCAAAAGCATGCATATTTATAATCTGTCTTGAGAAAGTATCATGAAATTCAACAATTCTATCTCAATTAAGTCTTGAATGATTACAAAGTGCACTCCATCTCCCTTTTATAGGACAAGGGCAGAAGGCGATTACAAAACATCCAAGGATCAGGATTTCTCAATTAGGATCAATGGTTCATATCACTCCTTGACCAAGTCAATGGGTAGACAAGTGGCATAGGTCACCAGCTGGCAACCATCTGGTAGAATATTATGTACATGACATTGTGATGTTGCATCATGCTTGTTCTCTTCCTCATCAGTGGATGAGTCTTCTTCTTCTACATGCACATTAATAACTCCCCTAATGGGCTCATATGCCTGCACTATTTGTTCAACTTCTCCTCCATCTTGGACCTTGGCCTTTGCTATTGCATGCTCATGTGAATTGAACTGTGCTTGCAATGCAGACCACTTGTTCTTTCTGCTATTTAACACTTCATTATATTTTTCTACTTTTGCCTTCATTCTCATGGCCTTGTTGATTATATACTCTGATAAATGATTAAGGGGATCATTTGCAATAGGCTTGAAATTGTCTTGGAAGGCTTTAACTGCAAAGTTAGCATCCTAATTTTCAATCTTCCCCTCCACCTTTTCCTCAAGGGCCTCCAGGATCTCTACTTCATCAGATAAAAGTTTGTGCAATTTAACACTAATATCCTTGAGTTTTGTATTGCACTTCCTAAGGACATCACCTTCAAATTTGGTATCCTCATACCATATGCTTAATATCTTTGATGTCTGGTTATTCAATATCTTGTTCTATACTAGAACATTTACATCTATATGCTTCATTTCAGATAGGGCAGCCAGATGCTTCTCAATCTTGATTGACCTTTGCTCGACTTCTCTCTGTAATTTATCTATCCTACCCTTCAACATACTGAGTAGGTTCCAATTATTAAGAGAGGTTTTTATTACCCTCTCTACCTCAATAATGAATTGAATAAACCACTTATCCATCATATGTGCCTTATGCTTCATAATATCTAATCCTATCACCTCATCTTGTGATATGATGGTCAGTGGGGTGGATGTGCTAATTGGCATATTATTGGGGTCTACTAGACCCTTTATGAATGTGTGAAATTGAGCAATGTGCTATTTGTGCACCTTATTTTTACTCTTCTCCTTCTCTAATATAGTTAGTAAAGAATCAATAATATCTTTGGCCTCTTGGCCATCTTGTTGTTCTGTAGCAAAGCCCAAGTCAGCAGTGGTTATCTAAAACCCATTGGCACTTATCTCTCCCTTGGCTTTGTCTACCACAGGTACAGCTACTTCAACTATTCTCTTATCTGTTGGTGAATCTCTCTTTATTTCCGATGTGGCTCTAGCCCTCCTCTTAGGTTTGGCTATGTCAATCGAAAATAATGAAGCAATATCAAAATTTGATGCAACACTAGGTGGATGTTTGTTTACCTCATGTTGCAGCCAATATGACACCTCATCTGGGGACCCTTGTTGGTCTATATGTTCAATGTGAACATCTTGTGATTCTGTATTTTGTTCCACCCTTGGTGGTGACTACTCCTTTTCTTGTTCATTAGGTATCTCCTCATCATGCTCCTCCTCATTTGTAGGGACATCTTGTGTTACCTTTTCATTCTTGTCCTATTCATCTTGTGATGTTGGTGGTACATTATGAGGGCTTGGATTGTTTTGGTCTAGTATATCTTGATGATCTTTTTGACTATATTCATTCACATTCTCTTCTTTTCCTTGATCATCACCTACCTGAGGACCTTGTTCCCCATGTTTTGGTATATCTGCCTCTTTAGAATCTTGGGGTTTAGCTATCATCACTTTATCTACCTCCCTCTCTTGTACTTGTTCACTATCCTAAGAATCATTATGATCAGGTACCTTTGTATCCTCCTCCATGGGTACATTAACTTCTAATTTATTTTTCTTCGGAGGTAGGTCTTTACCATTACTTTCATCATCCTCACCCTGATATGTCAAGTCTATTAATGCTGGGCCAGTGACTTGATCTAGTAATCTTGCTAAACTAATTTGTTGTGCTATATTCTTAGGGTGACCCTTCTCTATGTCTTCCTCTTCTACCTCCTTTCATACTGTGGGAGTACCTTGAGGAGTCTTTTTTGTATTTCTTGCCAGTATCTCCATAGGGCTGGTAGACACTTCATTCACAACTTCATCATTAGATAGTTCCATCATCTCATCCAAGGGAAGAGGCTGATCACTTCTTTTATCCTTCATCTATTTTCTCTTCTCCTCATCCATTTTAGTTTTAAATTTAATTATGGTGGGAGTGGGCACATCATGCTGTAAGTTCTTCTTTATCCCCTCACCACCTGTACCTTTCAACAAAACAGGGTGCACATCAACTGACCCTCTCATGGATGGGGCTAAACTCTTCTTCTGAGGTACCTTTTCAGTTTTCCCTCTTTTCCTTTTTATTATGAGGGTGCCACCATCATCAGAATCTTCTTCTAATTCTTCATTGACTACAACAGGTTTGGTGGTAGGCTTTTGCTGCTTTGTAGGCTCCTAGGATGTTGAGGCCATATCTCTTTTGGGAGGGGTCCTCCTGATGATTCTTACACCTACATTATGTGGCTCCTTTTTTCCCCCTTGGGTCTATCATCTTGTTTTCTCTCTCCTTTAGAGGTTCTCTTCTCTTTGAGGAAATCATCAAATTCTTCCTCTACTAGGTCTTATCTTTTCCTCTTTTTATCTACTATGACTGCCACTCCCTTTTCTTTAAGTGTAGCGACCTCTTTGTCTATCCACTCCTTAGTCAATTGTATGACTTTCTATGTTATGTTTGTGAAGGAGGTCTCCTCTGGTAAGCTCTAGTCTGGTGATGATATTGTCTCATTGTATACTTTTTTGTGTTAATACTCTTGAGACATGATATTCCCATCATCCTCATGTAGTTCGATAGGAATTGGTATACAATCCAAGGTACAAACCTGCTTCAGAGTGCATCTTTGGTAATTCCTTCTTACTTCAACCTCATCATCATAGTTAGTCCAATAATCTTCAATGTGGACCTAACGCACAAGCTTCTTCAACAATGCCTGCATTCTGCCATAAGGGTCATACTGCCTAGTAATAGGGAATGCTTGTAATGACATTAGCTGTAATCCTCTATGGCCTCTTTGGAAAACTCCTTATCAGCACACATATACCACCCAATGATGAGTGGAAACAAGACATTAGGTCTCTTATTCTTTTCAACAAAGGCCTCAAATGAAGGCAATATTTGCCTGGCCATTTCCATCAATATAACTCGATCTGTTGGATATCTGGGCAACATGAGGGGTTGCCTGGTGAAGCTTTCCATTTTGATGTATGAGAATGTGGCAAATTGAATGAATCATGCACCATTCATGTATATCACGGCTTGAGCCTCCATGCTTAGCCTTTTTTTCCCTGTCCTCCTCCATGGTCCAGACTAGATGCATGATGAGTGAGTCATTGACTCTCTTGTAATGTTGGAGGGATTCTCTTCTCTTCAATTGGGGATAATGATCCCATATGTTCACCTCACCATAGTTGCGGCCAACCTTGTCGACTATTTGTAAACCATTAGAGGTTTCTCTGTATGCATATGCATAAACTACATATGAAGTCATATGAAATATATTTGTTTTCACTCCTAGCCTCCTCATAGCCTCATCTAGACTATCACTGATGATGCTTTCCCATTGAGGTGTTGTAGTAGTTGTTTCTACCATTCTCATTAACCCATACATTCAATCCTCAAAGTAACCTGCATTCTGGCTCCCTCTCATGTGGTTGAGCATGACCATCAGGTATTGATACTCTAGGGTGAAGTCAAATTTATACAGGTGCACAGGTAACTTTATAGAAGCCTTGTAGGTGTTGTTGCTTGCTCTCCATGAGAACATGATTCTTTTGCATTCCTTTTGGGTGTTATTATATTGTTTTGTTAGCTCTGCTAGATTTGGCATATCTTAGGTCCTTTCAGGAGATTGAAAGTTGCTGTGATGCCCTCAATAGAGAAGTCGGCATATACCTGGCCATGTTTTTCAACTTTCCTATTGTGAGGGTTATAATTCTGGGCACATTCAACTGCCATCTTGGTTTCCTTTGTTGCATGTAGGAATCCTCCTGCATACCACATGCTTGAGTTATAAACATTGATGAGCATTGGCTTCCCGCTGCCTTTCTCTAATTGTGTCATCCATACATCCAAATCCGTATTCCTCAGATGTGTATCATTGATTTGACCATAATTGAAGGATGTCCCCCCTGGTTGTATACTCATAGGTTGTAGGAATTCTGAGTCTGATCTGTTCTTTCGAATGTCCATGGTGTCTTGCAATAAAAAATTTACATAACATACAACATATGTGTTTGAATATAACAATTGCAAGAATATCATGACATTTTAACTTTTGGAGAGCATAGACCTGACAACATCACCAATTTACTATGGTAAAAATGATATTTACCTGCTCATTTTACCAGTAAACGATAAAAGAGGGTTTTTTGGTTACATACTTGAAATTCATACCCTTTTAAACTATTAAATCTATATCCTAATATGCGGCTATACCATGTAGATATCCTCCTCCATTCAACATTAGCAAATGCACCCTTTTCTGTTTGAGCTTTTAAAGGTTGCAGTAATGACATCTTAATCTTAGGAGCTCTATAATTTCTCTTCTCAAATTCATGGTAAGATTAAAATGAACCTCAAATTTTCTTTTAAACCAGTGAATTAGGGTGTATTTAATGTTTAATTACCCTCATCCATGGATCTATACCCTAAGGCTTGAGATTATAATAGGTGGTGCGATGCAATTTGAAAATTTGAATGTCCAGCTACCATTAACATAGCATTTAATATGGGTATGCATATTCATATATTTCAGGGATATTAAGCAATATACCTAATCTTAGGAAAATGTCTATGATGTCATCATGATGATGTTCAACCATTGACCAATGACCAAAAGATTGGGTCACTGTACCTTTGTTTAACGATCATGATATCATAATGTGCTAATATGATTGGGTCAATGTGCCACATGGCAACATCCTATTGGTTCACAAAGATCTATGTGTCATGTGTCTTAAGAGTGTATATGGGGATATTTAAGGAATATCAGGGTCTTTAAGTATGCAAAATATCCCCCCACATTTGAAGATGAAGATGACGTCAGCACTCTTCACTAATATTTCAAACTGGAGCAGAAATGATGTCATCGTCACATTAGCAAAAATTAGGGATCTTAGTTAATGTGTGGGATATTAATATTTTCCTTTATTTTGCACTAGGTCAGGATATTAATGAATATCTGGGATATTAAGAATGAGATGACCCTTTTATCATGGGGGACCATGATGACATCACCATCATATCAGGTCTTCTTTATATCAGGTCAAGATGACATCATCATGATGGTGTTCAGTGTTTTCACTATATTTAAAGTAGGTCTGCACATTAGCGAATATCAAGGATATTAAGCAATGTGCACCCTTCGGGAACGTACATGGATATTTGACGGGTGAGCGTTTCCCGGACTGAAATTTGACGTCTATACATTAGTGAATATGCAGATATTGGGATTTTCTATGTAAAAAATCTATGTGAGGGACATTAGTGAATGTCTGAGATATTAAGAAAATGTCATGATCCTCTCATATATGACCAATTTTACCAACTTTGATTGACCATAACTTCTTATCCCTAAGGAATTTTAGGGTGATACAAAAGGCAAACCTGCTTAGAATTTTGCACTCTTTCACTTGGTGGGGTTCATCATGAAAAAAATCTGATTTTGGCATTCAACCCCCTTTTATGAGGACTATGCATACATAGGGTGATATCCTATCATTGCATCTGCTACTTAACTTTTACCATACCACCTGGAACAAGAAAAGCAGGGAAACAAGCCAAAAAGGTTGGGTCCCTATTTTGCTAAGGCAAAATGGGGTGTTTTGTGCAACTAAACAACACTTCCCACCAAGAAATTCATAATTCAAACTTGAGATGTCGACAAGGGACCTAATAATGATCACATAACTGACACATGAAAATAGGGTCTGACCCCAAATAGGGCAGGACTAGGGTGCGGGTACCCAAGTCCTCCCCTCCTATTTCAGGTAGGATTCATTATAGGTGCATCCCCTGAGTCCCATTTTCAATAAAACTCAGGGGTTTTCTTATTGGGATTCATAATTAACATGCAAGATGATCTAAGTGCATTCTATAAGACCTAAGAGCTAAACCTTAGGAGGGAAAATCCCCTAAGGAGACATTTTCTGACATAACACCCATCACATGGCGTTGTGCAAGTTTTGAACTCTGCACAACATATAGTGTTGGATGTTGCGCAGAGTTGGAAACCCACACAACATCCTATGATCTACCTTATGTTTTAGTTACAACATTGATGATTGTTGTGTAGATTTTAAACTCCACACAAAAATCACTAAACATCGCCACTAATATCCTTTTGTTAGGATGCCATGCAGAATTTAAACTTTGCATGACACCTAGTGTTAGATGTCATGTAGAGTTTAAAGTCCACATGACATCCCTTAATCTTTTGCAAAACACCAACATTAATAAGTGTTGTGTGGACTTTAAACTCCACACAACACAGATAGTAATGTGTTGTGCAGAGTTTAAAGCCTGCACAACATATCACTCTTTTAACTGAACACTAACATGTTGTGTAGACTTTAAAATCCACATAAAACTGTTGTAGTATGTTGTGTGGAGTTTAAAGTCTACACAACATGATGTACCCCTCCCTCTCAAAACACAAAGTTATACACTTAAGAGTTTTATAAAGGGCTGCAATTCAGAGATTTTTCTACGATTTGCATCTTCGTTATTTGAATTTTTCTAACACTAGGAAATGATACAAAGTACTTAAAGGGGAGATTTTTTCTAGTGTTGCATATGAAATTTTCTAAGTGTAGAAGTGTTGTTTTTTCTTGCAATTGCATAAAGGCAGAATGCATGAAATTTTTCTAACTCTGGGAAAATTTCTAAAAGTCAAATTTTGTAGTTCATTTCCAGATGTCTGATCCTTCTTCGAAGAAGAAAAACATGAAGTACAAATTCCAAGGTGTCATCCCAATGACCTCTGTGGATTTAAATGTAGATGACATCAAAGATATAGAAATTAGTCATGTGGATATGTCAGAGTTCTTAAAGAGAATAAATCAGCAACCAGTGCCATAACACATGCAGTGCATTCTGAATAGTGATATTCACTTGGTCTCCATGTTCCCAGTGTCTGCACATAACCTTGATTTCATATTGGCTATGGTGAGGAAATTTGATAATGACACTAGAACCATATCAGAAGCAGAAGGTAATGTTATCATAAAATTGGATGCAGATTACTTTGACCAAGTCTTCATGTGTCTTGACATTGATGATTATGCCAATCTCACGATTGAGGATGCACAAAAGCACTATGAGACACAAAAAAATGCAAGAAAATCATCAACACTCTATGGCTTAAAATTCCTAGGCCTACAATTTCAAGATGGCCTAAGAACATTTTCAAGAGTGAGTTCATCGAAGAGGTTGGTGATCTCATAACCCTCCTCAGTAGGGTAAAAGGTCTTCCTACATCAAATACCTTTCAGGAATGGATGTATCAATGCATTCATGTCATTATGAAGGGAAATCAGAAGATATGGCAGGGAGAATGGATTAGTGACTCCATTTGTGTCTAAGGTGCCCACAATATTGAATTTCTACATGACTTCATACTTAGTGTATGTTGTTGTAGCTATGAAGCATTTTCTAGGGCTTTCTTCTGAAGGAGATAGGAGCAATATTATTGTATATGAGTACTACCCCCAGTTGACCCTAAAAGAAAGTATCAAACATTTTAGGAGGGTGAATGATGCATTCTTCTACAATTACATCAGCATGTTAGAAAATGACCTTGAGAAGAAGAGGGTATCAGATGAGGCATGAGAGCAAGTAAGAAAGTTTGGATGTATCATTTTATAGTTTCTTACCTTCACTTACATCAGAGTTGGTTGTTTTAGTGGACAACCAGATATGCTTCCAAGATATCCAAGAGATATGTTAGTATTGATGGAGTTATGTAGACAAGTTATGAATGTACATTTGAAGCAAGAAAAATCTCATAGAGGTGGTTTTAAATTTCAATTTAAGATTGGTAGATATGGTATTTCTACTACTCCCAAGGCAAAATCAATGGAAATAGAATTACAATGGGTCACTTTTAAGAGGTACATGAAAAGACTTGATTTTGATTACCGAGGGATGAAGAACAAGATTAAAGGTAATTACACACATGTCCATAAAATTGAAGATGTTTGGGTTGAATGTAGAACAAAGAAAGATGTAAGGAGGATGGACTACAACTAACTCTCCTTGGTTCAAGTTAGAAACTTTCAAATAGCTGATGTCCCGGAGGATATGCAAGATGAAGGAGATATAGTTGAGGCTGTATATATGAGCAACAATATTACTGATACCCTTATTCTTGCAATCCAATGGTCATAAAAAGAGATGCCCTCAGTGAGAGAAAGATTTTAGAGAATTCTTGCTAATAGCAATGTCTAGCTACAAAAGAAAGGGATAAAATTGAAACCCTTTAAAACAGGTTCAAAGCAAGAGCATAAAGAGGGGCCGACAGGGAGAAAAGAGGAGTTAAGGACAAAGAATAAAGAGGACAATCCTTGGCAAAAGAACTAGGTTTATTTTTAAAATAGGAGATAAAGGGAAGAAGAAGGAAAAGGAAGCAACATTTGCACAACTAGATATTGATCAAGAGGAGATAGCTGCATAAAAGTCACAAGAGCTTCCTATCAAATCTCATGATGAATCTACATAGGTGACAACTCCTCATTCCTCTCCTCTAGATTCAAGTATTCAAACTCTTATGCCTCATGTTTCATCAAGTGCACAATAGTTACCATCTGTTTCCACTAACCCTCAGTCACCTAGTGTGTCAATTCATTCCATTCATTCATCTCCCTCAACACCTGGTGATGAGTCATTGTTTGATCATCCCCTTGACAATGTTGATAACGTTTTTGGTTCTCTTACATCCATACCTAGTTTATTTGATGTTCCTACTTCATTGATTGATCCAATAACACAATTTGAGTTTGAGAAGTTTTTGTCTTCTACTTCCACCAAAGTGACTATTAATGTTAATCCTACGGCTATGCAAACACAAACCCTACCAATTATTACTCCCACTCCACTTGTGTCAGCACCATTGAAGGATTCATCTATGCCACCAGTGTCACAAGAACCTATAAACCTACCTCATCCACCCAAAATTTGGTAATAGGAGGTGATACTTTTGTTCTTCCCTCATAGTTTACAATGGAAAAGTCAAAAAGAAAGAAACAAGTTGTGTCACCCGAAGATTTCAACTTTGGTTAACAAGTTTCAGTAAAGTCAAAGGACACCAAAAAAGCCAAGACTTTATCTAGGGTGCTTGTTGATGAGTCAGGTAATAAATATGCGGAGGTAGTTGTGCCTCCACCTGACAAGAGCATCACATAAGTTCAAGCTTCTGATTATGTCATATCTAGAGTTGAGCTTGGCAAGCAGACACATGAAAGTGCGAAATAGGATTTGCTGGCACAATTGTCTGCATTGATAGACAAGTATGATAGAGACAACGTGATGAAAGACCAACTCAAGGTACAAGTAAATTAGTTGAAGTTGGTATTTATAAGGATAGCTCAATCATCTGAACAGGTAGAACCTATTTAGACTAGCACAAATAATGAAGCCATTCAAAAGGTTGAAAGGTTTGGTGCTAAAGGTCAAGTAGTTGATGCTAGGATTGATAGAGTACTTGCCCAAGGTTTGTAGCTAATAAAGTCATCCATTGAACTTTATAATGACCTAGGTAAAGTAGGGAAAGAAATCATCCAAACACTTGAGATCCTTTCTCAAGATATGCAACTAGTTGAACAAGATTTGGATTCATGGAATAAGCTGCAGGATTTCAAAATTGAAGTGTTGGTTGAGCATGGGGTAATCCCCAACAAGAAGAAATATGTGCAATGTAGGGAGGCCATGATTCATAAGAAGGAAATCATTGAAGGCCTGATTCAAGATTTGAACAAAGATTTAGAAAGAGGAGAAAGTAAAGCTTTGGATATTTCAAACGAATTGGTTGAGCTTCCTTGCCATATGCTAGATGATAACCAACAAACTCTCTTAGAAGATGAAGTCATTAGAAGTTTACCAACCTTATACAAACAGAGGTAGAAACAAAAATCTTCACATTGACTTCAATTGACAAGTTAATGGATTTCTAGATAACTCTGGATAGACTATAGAAGAAACTAAATAAGCACAAGAGCGTGCTCAACACCCTCACGGATTCCATCACTTGAGTGTTGACCATCTCTTTACATACATTGAGGCCCAAAAGTAATGAAGTCCAAGCCACCATGAAGACATATAGAGATTTTCTGGAGAAAGATCAAGATGATGAAGTGTATAAGGACACTTATTTTATTTCCCATGTTTTAGTTTTGTGTTTTGTAATTCGTAGATAACAAATTCCATGTCTTTTTGTAAAATCAAATTACACAAAGTATGAGATAGAATCCTAATTCAATTAGGACTCTGATTTTGAATAAGTCAAGATAGTTTTAAATTCCCTATTTTTTCTCATAGCCTCTCCCTATAAATAACGAGGGGCTCTTATGTAATTTTGATCTTTTAGTTATTCAAGTGAAACATTGTTGAATTGAAGAGCATTTTGAAACTTTGTGTTCAAGTTGTAAATCATATTTTATCAATAATAAGAAAATAAAGTGGGCATTAAATCTTTGTCTTGAAACAAACTTGTGGTGCATTGGAGATGTTCTTATGTCTTTTCCATTGTACTTTCTTGTGTAATTGATCAAATTGTAGTGTGAATTTGGATAATGTGGGAGATGTTCTAAAGCTGATTTTGGAGACTTTGTGCTACAACATTATCTTTGGGTTTGTGTTTTATGTTTGTGAGTGGGACATATTGGAAGACTTTGAGCTGCTAGTTATCTTTTGTATTTATTAATCTCATTCTAGTATACAGTGGAGACTTTGGGCTGCACCTTATTCTATAGTTTTCCAACTTCAATTCAATGAAAGAAGCAACAAAAGAATTTGTGCTTTTGTGGGTTTCTTGGTATTAAAACATCCTAGTATCATTTTGATTATTCTTACATTTATTCAATTTGGATATTGGTTATTATTTTTCCAACAAGTGGTTTTTAGTTGATCACACTTTGTAAGAATCAAGGATTTGATATTAAAAGCTGGTAAGTGAACATCATTTTTGAAATAAGAGAAATAGATGATATGGAAACATCCACAAATTATTTTTAGTGTAAATAAACATGGTCAAGTACTTGTTGATCATAGGGGGAAATAAGAAGGAAGCCTCCTCTTTCTAAGAGGAGAGATTATATCTCATCACACTGTGTTTGATGAATAGGTATCCAAACAAATTTCAAATCCTCCAGAGAAGATTTAAACTTAAACTTTAGAACATTAACATAAACGTGAAAGATCAACTCAATGCATAAAAAAATATACCACTAAATATATGTGGAAAACCCAAAAAGGGAAAAACCACGGTGAGGATTAACTTGCAATATATGAAGCTCACTGCAATAAAAGATTACAACTTTTTTAGGGCTACAACCCAAGGAAGCTACTACTCCCTGCTGACTTTGTTTTAGGACTACAACCCAAGGAAGCTACTACCCCCTGAAGAAAGGTTTTAGGGTCACTCCCAAGGAAGCTAAAACACCCTGTAGACTTTATTTTAGGGCTACAACCCAAGGAAGAAACTACTCCCTAAATTGAGAACAAACTAAGAAAAGATTACAATATGGCAGTCTTTCTACTGTCTAAAAACTGACAATGAAGCTCTTTCCTTTTGATGATTGTGCTTCTTCCTTTTCACTTCTCTTTGATGATGGAATAAATTTAAGCACATTCTTCACTTCCCTCCTATCATAAAAAATGTCTTCAAGATGAATCAAGACAGACCTTATTGCTTATGCTCTTTCTCTTTTAGTCGCACATCATAATGCATATCATACTTATATTATGCTCTTCACATATTCATATTCACAATCATGCCTCACCTAGATCAACTAGTTTTACAATATATACATGATATTACATTGATTACATTACAAGTCAACCAATACAACAAGAATATTACAATTTACAAGTCAGCCAGTGATTACACAACATGAAACATGTAGAGCGCAAGCCTTAACATGAACTACACACAACACTAAGAAGAGAAATATGCCTTGCGGATCCCAACACACACTTAGCCCAATCCTAAACATTCTCCACAAGATCATCCTTCAAGAAATAACATCCACACACTTTGTACATTTAAATTAGGTCGCCCTTAGGCAAGAAGACATGAAACATGTAGCACTTTGGCCATTACAACTTGGCGGTACACATGGATGATTAAACATTACTTGTTCTTCTCTCATATAAGTCAGAATGACCCATACAACATCTCCAAACACTTCTTGAATTACACACAATAATCAATTTATGGCACACACCTCCAACATACATTATGAGAATAATTAGGCTTCTAGAACTCTCTGTAGCTCACTGTCATTTGGAAAATTGAGCTTGCAAACCTCCAAATCACCAGGTATTGAAAGGTAGCATGTATTGAACCTCCATAAACATGTCCAAAAAACCACATGGACAAATCTTCACTTGTAGAGGAATGCAGAGAATTCCAAACAACCTTCATCATCACCTCATTCTACCAGAGCACAGGCTAGAACTCTGTCACTTGTAACTTTCACTATTGAAGGTATAATGACTTGAATTCTTGGATATAATGCCTTCACAACATAATGCAATAAGAATAGAAACTTCCTACAATAGAAACCTCCACCATCATCTAGAGACTAGAACCTTCTTGTAACAACACATACTTTCTTAGGATCATCATAAAAGAGCATACAACAAGATACAAGCCATCAAAAACATTTTCACAATATTAACATTAATGCTTCTAATTCCCATCTTAATGCATTAGTATTCATATTAATGCTTCTAATTCCCATCTTAATATATCATCATGACATCATCTCTACTAATGACAAGCATACTTAATTGACATTAAAAAAGACATGACATCTAACCATGAACTTTAGTAACCAATCATGAACATCAACAACAATTGGTAGCACACCATCAATATAACTATCAATGATATGTTGAGAATTAAGGTGTCTCAACCTTGGTAATTCCTTGTATTTTTTACATTGTATTTATTTATTATTTGCCTGTATAAATTGGATGCAAATCCTATGTTGTCATATTGTGGGAGTTGGCATGGTGATGTGTCATCCTACATGGCATATGACCACATGTATTTTTGTCCTCACATGAGGAGATAGGCATCCCACTTAGTGGTAGGAATATTTTTCCATGTGTCAGCATCTTGGATGTTGTTTAAGGGAATATTGACCATAACGGTCATGACAGATTCCTATGATGAAGTTATGACATGTAAGAGTCAGAAATAGGAGATTCTATGACAGGTGAAGACATGTGTCGAAGAGCATCTTTGAAAAAGGCATATTTGGGTGCCCCAAGGTGGACTATGACATGTTGTAAGAGAATATGCTATTTATAGCATGTGTATGATAGATTCTCTTACAACTATAAGTTATGATAGCTATGACAGATTCTATGACAGTTGTAAGAGTCGTAAGAGCATCTGTCATAGCCCATTTTGGAAATAGGCAACCTCCTTAGGATGGGGTGACTTGACAAGTGTCAGGAGCATTCTATAGAGTTGGACAAGTGTCGATAGGCATGGGTTTTGGGCCATGAGGCCATGTTGGATGCCCATCCCTATGTGGAGCCATATTTTGCCTTGTATTTGTTATATAAACAGGTGCTTTTGAGAGGAGATGTATTACAGGTTTGACATGTATTGTTATGCTACTAGTTTGTCTCCAGATATGAGTGTCGATGACTCCTGAGAGCTTGCATTGCAAGTGTATTGTAAACCATTTCAGTTTTGATAATACATTGTGCAGGTTTTGGAGGGTGGGGTTTTTCACCTAATAAGGGTTTTCCCCACGTATATCTTGTGTCTCTCTTCTTCTGTCTCACTTTATTTGTTATGTGTTTGCTACAATATCCCTATTAGTGGTTTAACATTGCTGTAATAGTAAGGATAAAATTGAATTTTCACTCTCCTCCCCTCATTAGATTAGTGTAGGAAGCAATTTCCACACACCTAGCTTCCTTTCAGTTGGTATCAGAGCCTAACCAGTTTTGGTTCTAGCTGCTAGGTAGGGGTTTTTTGAGCTAATCTTAGGTTGAGTGGGAGTGTTGTGTAGAGTATTTTGTATCTTGTTGCAGCAAGGAGATGGTAACCACATCTGGAAGGTTAGAGGTTAAGAAATTCAATGGCACTAATTTTGAGTTGTGGAAACTCAAGATGGAGGACCTACTTGTTGATCGTTACCTATGGGAAACTATATCTGGTGTGAAACCTACAACAATTTCACAAGCTGATTGGGACCTCAAAGATCAGAAGGCTAAGGGTCTCATAAGACTTTGTTTAGCTGACTCTGTCCTGTTGAATGTCCATGAGGAGAAGAGCACGAAAGATCTTTGGAAGAAGTTGGGTGATGTTTATCAGGCCAAGTCCTTGATAAACAAAATTTTCCTAAAAAAGAAGTTGTTTTCTCTGAAGATGGAAGACAGAGGATCTATTGTGGATCACATGAATGCTTTTAACATGATTGTTGCATAGTTGACATCTGTGGGTGTGAAAATGGAGGAGGATCGATGAATGACCCTACTTTGTTCTTTGCTAGATTCATGGGATCATATTATCATGGCTATCGAAAGCACCACTACCACCTTTAAGATGGAAGATATGGTATCTCTGCTATTATCTAAAGAGATGCAGAGAAAGTCTTCTAAGGCAGCCAAAGAGGCTCTTGCAGTTCGTGGAAGACCCAAAGAGAAAGGGAAGAAGAAGGACAAGAAAGGTGATAAGGGCAGATCCAAATCCTGTGGGAGATCCAAATCTCCTAGAAAGTCCAAGGATCTTTGTTGGAACTCTAGTGAAACTAGGCATTTTCAAAAGGAATACAAAGAGTAGAAGAAAAAGAAGAAGAAAGCTCTTGATTCAGATTCTGACAAGTCACAAGATGATGGTGATGCCTTCATCACAGCCCTAGCCACCTATGCATCTGATGATATGTGGTTGATTGATTCTAGTGCATCATTCCACATGACCTCACATTAAGACTGGTTCATGAAGTATGAAGAGTTTGATGGTGGAAGAGTGTACCTGGGTAACAACTCTCATCTAAAGATTGTTGGTCATGGAAGAGTCTTAATCTGATTACTTGATGGATGAGTGAATGGGATCACTGGAGTTATGCACATTCCAGGCCTTGTATGGAACCTACTTTCTATAAGTTTGTTGAATGATGCAGGTGTGTAGGTTGTCTTTTCGAAGGATGGAAGCAAGATGACTAGAGGATCTATGGTGCTTGAGAAGGGTACTCAGAGAGGTACTCTATTTCAAATGGAGGCATGCACTTCATAGTGCAATAGTTCTTCTAACTCGAAGAAAAGAGTTGTAGTCACTTCATCCCCACCATCTGAACGAGCAGTGAAGAAGTTTGTTGTAACTAGTTCTGATGGTAGTGCACATGCTTTGGAAGTTAAACTTCTTGACAAAAAGACTATGTTATGGCATTTGAGATATGGCCACATTGGTGAGAAGGGTCTGCATACCCTAAAAAATAAAAACCTCGTTGAGGGGTTAAATGATTGTAATCTTGAGTTTGATTTTTGCAAACATTGCATTTATGGAAAGAAAAATTGTGTTCAGTTTTACTCTAGTTCTCACAAGTCTTCTAGTGTATTGGATCTTATTCATTCTGATGTGTTTGGTCCTATTAATGTTCCTTCAATTTCAAAATTTGTATATTTTGTATCTTTTATAGATGATTACAGTAGAAGGACATGGGTTTATTTTATCAGAAGCAAGACTGAAGTCTTTAGTCAGTTTAAGGAGTTTAAAACCTTTGTTGAAAATTAGACTAGTAAAAAGATTAAGTGTTTGAGAACTGACAATGGTGGTGAGTTTTGTTCGGTAGAGTTCAACAAGTTCTGTAAAGAGCAAGGGATTGAAATGCATAAGACAACTCCATACACCCTGCAGCAAAATGGAGCTATAGAGAGAATGAACAAGACATTGATGGAGAAGGCTAGGAGTATGCTTAGTGGAGCAAGCCTCGAACAAAAGTTTTGGGTTGAAGCTATTGCCACTGCTTGCTATCTGGTAAATAGATCTCCTACATCAGCTCTTGTTGGTAAGACACCTATGGAGGTGTGGTCTGGTAAGAAGCCTTCAGTTAGACATCTTTGTGTTTTTGGTTGTGAGGCATATACACATGTGCCTAGGGTGAAATGGTCTAAATTGGAGAACAAGGTTGTTAAATGTATTTTCATTGGCTATGGTGACGGTGTGAAAGGATACAAGCTTTGGGATCCCATGGCTAAAAAAGTGTTGTATAGAAGAAGTGTTAGAGCTAACACCTTCTTCTGTTGTTCTATAGACAGAATAGATAGAAAAGAAAGAAGATGCGGTTCAGTTTCCTTCTACCCCTGAGAAGACTAAACAGTTAGACCCTGTGAGACTTGATGATGAGGAGAGCTCTAGCAGCTCTAAAATCTCAGAAGAAGAAGTAGAACCTCAACTTTAGCCATTAAGGAGGTCTACACGAACAAGAAAGCAACCTAATAGGTTTGGTTATTCATTACTTAATTCTAGTTGTACTTTTACTTTACTTACTAACACTGATGAGCCTAGAATTGTGAAAGAGGCTATGGGCATGAAAGATGCAGGTTTGTGGAAGGAGGCCATGGAGGATGAGATGGCTTCTTTGGAAAAGAATAAAACATGGGACTTGGTGCCTTTTCTTAATGGATGGAAACCCGTTGGATGCAAATGGGTGTTCAAGAAGAAATTTAGTACAGATGGCAGTGTTGAAAAGTACAAGGCTAGTTGGTTGTGAAGGGGTATTCACAAGTGGAGGGAATTGATTATGGTGAAATTTTCTCTCCCATTGCAAATTTGACATCCATTCAATTCTTGTTATCTCTTGTAGCTGCTTATGCCTTAGAGGTAGAATAGATGGATGTGAAGACATCTTTCCTTCATGGTGATTTGGAGGAAGAAATCTACATGTCACAGCTAGAGCATTACATAGAGAAAGGTAAAGAAAATTTGGTTTGCAAGTTAAAGAAGTCTTTGCATGGTTTGAAATAGTCTCCTAGGATATGGTACTTGAAGTTTGATGCCTTTGTGTTGTTGATTAGATATCTGAGATTGAAATAAGATCATTATATGTATTACAAATTTGACAATGATCACATTCTCATTATTGCATTATATGTTGATGATATGTTGTTGATTGGGAATGGTAAGAATATGATTTCTGATCTAAAGTCTCAGTTGTCAGCACAGTTTGAGATGAAAAATCTTGGGGTAGCTAGGTACATTCTGGGAATAGAAATCAGAAGAGACAGAGCTAATAGAAAACTTTTGTTAAGCTAGAGTAAGTATGTGAAGACCGTGTTGGACAGGTTCAGCATGGTAGATTGTAGACCATTGTGTGTTCCTATTTCTTTGGGGATAAAGTTGTCTATTAATGATTGTCCAAAATCTCCTAGTGAGGTGGAGGATATGAGCAGAGTACCTTATGCTAGTGTTGTTTGTAGTTTGATGTATGCTATGGTCTGCATAAGACCAGACATTGCCCAAGTACTGGGAGTCCTTAGTTGATTTATGGCTAATCTTGGACGGGTACATTGGGATGCAGTTAAGCAAGTGTTGAGATATTTGAGGGGTACTTTTGAGTATTCCATTTGCTATCATGGCAATGCTATAGGACCTTTGCATTTAGTTTGTATTCATGGATTTGTGGATTCTGATTGGGTAGGTGACCTTGATAGTAGGAGATCCACCAATGCCTATGTGTTCACTATGTTTGGTGGTGCAATTAGTTGGATGAGTAAGCAACAACCTACGGTTGCTTTGTCCACTACAGAAGCTAAGTACATGGCTACAAATCATGATTGTAAGGAATCCATTTGGCTTAAGAGATTGTGTTTAGATATTGGTGTTGATGCAGGACAGATTACGATCAGTTGTGACAGTCAAAGTGCGATTTGCCTTGCAAAGAATCCAACTTTCCATGCCAGAACAAAGCATATTGATGTTCAGTTTCACTTTGTTCAAGACATGGTAGAGGATGGGAAGGTAAATTTGGAGAAGGTAGATACTTTGAAGAATTTTGCAGATGCATTGCAAAACCAATGGGCATAGAGAAGTTTAGAAGGTGTTCGGAGTCTATGGGCCTCTCGACCTATAGTAGTTAGATCCTATTAATTCTATTGGCTCTTACAAGGTGTTTGACAAGTGGGAGAATGTTGGGAATTAAGGTGTCTCAACCTTGGTAATTCCTTGTATTTTTTACATTGTATTTATTTATTATTTGCCTATTGTATAAATTGGATGCAAATCCTATGTTGTCATATTGTGGGAGTTGGCACATTGATGTGTCATCCTACATGGCATATGACCACATGTATTTTTGTCCTCACATGAGGAGATAGGTGTCCCACTTAGTGGTAGGAATATTTTGCCATGTGTCAGCATCTTGGATGTTGTGTAAGGGAATATTGACCGTAACGGTCATGATAGATTCCTATGATGAAGTTATGACATGTAAGAGTCAGAAATAGGAGATTCTATGACAGGTGAAGACAAGTGTCAAAGAGCATCTTTGAAAAAGGCATCTTTGGGCACCCCAAGGTGGACTATGACATGTTGTAAGAGAATATGCTATTTATATCCTATGTATGACAGATTCTCTTATAGTTGTAAGTTATGACAGCAATGACAGATTCTATGACGATTGTAAGAGTTGTAGGAGCATCTGTCATAGCCCATTTTAGAAATAGGCAACCTCCTTAGGATGGGGTGACTTGAAAAGTGTCAGGAGCATCCTACAGAGTTGGACAAGTGTCCATAGGTGTGGGTTTTGGTCCATGAGGCCATGTTGGATGCTTGTCCCTATGTGGAGCCATATTTTGCCTTGTATTGTTATATAAACAGGTGCTTTTGAGAGATGTATTACAGGTTTGATAGGTACTATTATGCTACTGGTTTGTCTCTAGATATGAGTGTCAATGACTCCTGAGAGCTTGCATTGCAAGTGTATTGTAAACCATTTCAGTTTTGATAATACATTGTGCAGGTTTTGGAGTGTGGGGTTTTCTGCCCAATAAGGGTTTTCCCCACGTATATCTTGTGTCTCTCTTCTTCTGTCTCACTTTCTTTGTTATGTGTTTGCTGCAATATCTCTGCTAGTGGTTTAACATTGCTGTAATAGTAAGGATAAAATTGAATTTGCACTCTCTTCTCCTCATTAGATTAGTGTAGGAAGCGATTTCCGCACACCTAGCTTCCTTTCATGATAGACCAAACTGAGTTTTGACATCAGTGATAACCACACAACCACATCAGTGACAACCTTAGGTAATATATGTGCAACATGTTTAAGTTCTCTAACTCAATACATGGAAATGTCAATACCCTTGTTATCCAAAGATAATAACATATATATGGGTGTTGCCACAATAATGGGTTACACTTTTTGGGACATCCTGATTTTTATCACATATTTTTAGAAAATATAATTATTTAAGCCTTGAAAGTTCTATTTAAAGGATTTTAATTGAAGAGGGTTTGATCAAACCCCCTTAGATTCAAACCCCCTTGGATAGAACCCTGCTAGTTTTAAACCATGCATATAATGGAGTCTCCTCTACACCTATCAAAATGTTGATAAAAAACCACTTTTGATTTACCTTTTGGGGGATCAAATGAATTCATTTAAAATTTATGTTTTGTATGTAGTCCTTATTATAAGCTTCCCAAAAAGTATAATTTTAAATATACTTAATTTGGTTATTATATTTATTTTTTATTTCTTGTGAATGTAGGTTTTTCAATGAACATTAAGAAGACAACATATATATATTATAACATGGAAACAAATACCTCTATCCTTCCCTAGACCACTTGGCATTGTTTGAATTCACATTCACAAAACATAAATAAACATAGCATATGAGGTATATCCTCATTCATTTAATATCTTAATGAATACTATCATTTTTTATAACTAGTCCTTTGATTAAGTTCAATCTTTCAACCTAGATAGGTTTGAGTTATAAAAGATAATAAGATACTTTCAACCTCTTGGTCTCCTTAATTCAATGACTTCCACTTTAAGATACATTATGAACTCATATATAAAATCATTTGTATACATGCCACATAAACCTTTATCAATATTCATAGGTACAACAATCATGTGGGGTTGAGTTTCGAATCTCCCAACATATCCTACTCAGAGTTTGTTATAACAATAATGTTGAGTGTTAGGTTAACTTTGTCTTTTGTGCACTTAGTACTAAAATACTTTCTATTAAACATTTATATTAAGAGACCTATAACTTACCATCTCCTAGTATGTATGTACCCTTGATCTGGTTTAATAGTTTCAATCTTGAAACATAGGAGAAGTTAATTATGTATCCTAGCATGCTCTACCTCGAGATCATTTTACATAAGTAATAGTTGTTAATCAAAAGGATATAAATATAGATTTCCACTTACCTAGTTCACCTATTCCCCTGGATTTGTATTACAATATGACAAGAATATTTCTATTTCACATAAGGAAATCTACATCCATGTTGTAACATAGTCACTTCAATATCAAAATGACATTATTTCACCAAAATCTCTATTTAGAAAAATAGCGATTATATGCTTTCTAAAGAAAGAATACATCTATGGACCTATCATAGTCTGCATCATAGATTAATGGAATAATTTCCATTTTCCTAGTTTCCCACTACATACTTAGTATCCAAGTACAATAATATAATAATAATAATACCAAATGAGTATAGTATCCTCTAGTCTTCTCTAGATCACTTAAGAACTATAAGAATCCTCATTACTCATATAGAATACAAGTACATTATTAATAATATAGGCATACTTGACTAAGGTCAATCGAATAATCTAAATAGTTTTGAACCCAATACAATAATTTCAATCTTATCGATCTTCCTAAGTTCACTGTCTTTCATTATAGAATGGGACATGTACTCATGCATGATATCTATCAAGTATAATGAATATACTATATCATATTTTGTTAAATACAAAAGTGATAACATATAACCAACCTTGGATAATATTAAACATATCAATATCTTTCCTATTTTCTCTTGATAAGAGGTTCTCTATCACAAAAACTTATGATCACATTCAATAAAACTTGTATATGAACATCACTTGATATATAACTATCTCTTTCTAGACTCACAGGTCTTTGACTGCTAAGTCTAAATAGGTTTCTATGAAGACTACAAAAAGATTTAACTTTCCTTAGCATCTTTGTTAAAACTAAAATATTCTAAGTTTAAATCTACCCGGCCTTTCAATCTACCAAGGTTTACAAAATAATACACAATATCTATAATCTAAAATAATAGTCCTTTGGCCTACTTCCAAACAAGACCCTATGGCCTATATAGAGTAAACATTCTATTTACTATAGAATAACCATTGAAGGAACTAGTCTTTACCATAGAACACATATTGCAAAGGCCATTCAACCTTAAATTACTCAAAAATTTATAAATCTTATCAATCAAGTACTCTCTTAGTAGGTTAGTTTCTTATTGGCCTTAAGCAAATGGTTTTTAATAGGCTTATCTATCTTATATCCTAACAGAGATATACTCAGTTCACTAGTCATATACACACAGAGATAGTCTAAAACTATCAGCCATAGTTACACAAATACTCTCTAAGCTATAATTTGACCATATAAACATACAGTGATAATCTATTTCTAATGGCCAAATAAACACTCAAATATATAACTTCTATTGGCCATAGAAACTTACAGAGATAATTAATTTCTAATGGCCAAATAAACATAGAATGATAATCTAAGTTGTAGTCTATCAACCTATATAGGTTAATCTTTTGTCATCCTTCTAATACACTAAGGTTTATTTATATTTCATCCTCATAAAATAGATAGTTTTATTTATATTTGTCATCCTCACTTTTACATAGTTATACCTATCGGCCTCTACTTAAACATAAAGGTAGCAAAGCCTTTTGGCCTTATCCATACATAGAGATAACAAAAATCTAATACAAAGATAACAAAACTTATACATAGTGATGTTATAGCTTATACAGGGATAACCCAACGTATACAATGATAACATAGTGATATCAAAGCTTATATAGTGACAACAAGTCTTATACAATGATATCACAGTGATATCAAAGCTTTTTCAACCAAAGAACATAGTACTTCTATCGGCATATAAAAACAAATATACTTTCCTTCTTGTGCCATATAAATACTTAGAGACATTCTTTTACTATCATAAATCTTTCAAGGAAAGATGGAAAATAAAAAGTTTGAAGGAGTACATTATGATTCTCCTTCTTCCTCTGTAGATTGACTAGCCATTGTCACAATATATGAAGCAGCAGTACCAAAAGCTTCATCCAATACCGTGTCACAATATTTTGCCAAGCATTCCATTTAGCTCTGGCAGCAATCTTAAGAGCTAAAGGCTGAGGAACTATACATTGCCCCTCTGTAGTGATCTTATTAAAGCTCATAAAACTTCCACCACCCATAATTCAAAATTATCCCTGATAAGGTCAATTTCTCTCCCCTTCTACCACTTAGTTCCCAAATACCAAGCTATAATAGCTCTTAATTGGTGGCATGCAAAAAACAAAGGGTTAAGGGTCATTAAAGACCACTTGCAATCATTTTAAATAACTACTCCTTACTCCTGAGCTATCATGGAATAAAGGAAATTTAAGTGTTTAAAAAACCATGTGGTAGTTAGCATTGAATAGGTGGCTAAACCATGTTACTCTAGAACTCAACATCTATTTAGTATAAGTTATACTTATAGATCATGTTTAATATATATATGAATATATTTATCAACAAAATATTTCAAATACAATGTATAAAACATTGTTTTATCACTCAACAAGATATGTGAATGGGGTCAAGGTATTCTCCCCTTCACAATCTTGCATAAATATCAAAACAAATAGATAGGTTACCATAATGGAATTTCAATTGGAAAGTACCATTAAAGAAATAGTTTAACCACTAATAATATTTTCTCTTGAATATAACTATATTCATATCAATCAAGGACTAATGAATATCAACCATTTCCATGTTGAAGGTCAAACTTCCCAACTTGGTTTATGATAAAACATAAACTTATTGGAGCTTTTCAACAAATTGACAATTGTAGAGTCGAAACCAAACTTAGACTAGTTGGATTAAACATAGCTTACCAAAACTTGATGACAGTTCACTAATGTATACAAGCACAAGACTAAGATGGCAACAAACCATCCTTTTCAATATTTCTATTCACTTCTCTCTGATGATGCTCTCCCTCTCTTTCTCGAAGGGCAGAAACCTGTTTCCTAAATACAAGTTGCAATCATCAAACTAGGATTAGTGTATCATTAGTTAATCCATACACCTTATGGATAAATAATTATGACATCAAATAATTACATGTCAATTCTAATCATATAAACATAAACTCATGAAATAACTTATTTTTCTTGACATTTTCACCAAACATCAAATCATGCAAAATTATCTACTAATTACGTACAAGTAAAAAGTAAAACATAGTTAAAATTAAGGATGTGATAGAAATGCATAGAAAACATCATCAAATAGTTTAGAAGATAGTTTTTTCATGAAAAAATGAACCACATAACATAGTGTTTATCATAGGAAAACCCTTTCAAGAAAAAAATTAGCCTCCAAATCTCAAACCAATTGTATTTCCAACAACACTAATGAGGCCACAATACAAATCTAGGTTCACGCCTTCACAAGAGATTTCACCAACATACATATATGGTGATATTATAGTAGCATAATGCTAACCACAATACAAACTATATAACCCTCCATCTCAAACACCAAATAAATAGGAGCTCAAACCACAAACCAAGGGAAATTTACCAAAGCCATAGGCTTAACCCAAAAATGGCACCCAAAATCAAGGCCCAAATTTTAATACCCTTTTCCAAAGGAGTCAACAAGGTATTTATAGTATAGATACCCTTACGCTATCATATTCTATTATAACTCTCTCATAACCCAATCCTTGAGTTAAGGCTCCATTATGTCCATTCAAAGATGCTATATGATGCATCATAATTTGATCTTCAAGTTAAGTCAACAATATAACTATTAGGATACTATGATATTTAATTACAAGCCTAATGCATATTGTATGTCATGCATCCAAACATCTTAGAGAGGGTACTTAGATGCCCTCTTAAGTGGATGAGAGATATTATTTTATTATCATTTTCCCATTGACTTTGAATATTAGTTGTAATGACATTCATGTAGGTGGAGTTGATAGTGGGGGATACAAAGTTACTTTTGGCATGCTTTCCTAGCCTTAACATCTGAGGAGATATAAAGAATCTTGTGAGTTGTATATAGGGCCCACATGAGTTGTTATCTCCATAATGGGGAGCAATATTTGGATATGTGAGATAATGTTCCTAGGATTGAACAAATAAACACAAGGATAATGAAGGTGCTTTTGATTTCCAAGGTCACCAAAAGGTCCAAGAAGAGAGCATACACCCTTTTCAAAATCCAAAGACTAAGTGAGAAATGTTCAATTACTATCCTCCTAGATTAGACTAAGTGCCTAGATTAGCGATAAAAGATGTCTTTGACTAGTGAATCTGCAATAACTTGTTAGTGTAAGGAAATGAGAGCATCTCAGAACACATTTCTAAGAACAATGGTGTCTTTGATAGATTTAAATTCTTTTCAATTGCCTCAAAAACATGCACAACTATGCCACAAAGCGGAAACAGACATAGAACATTTCCAACATTGACCCTTAGAGGAAATACAAGCAACAAAATCTAATTTCAACAATAGAAATGCTAACACAAAAGATAGAACATAAGACACAGATATTTCGGGGGAAAACCCTTACGGGTAAAAAAAACCCACACTCCAAAAGCCCAGATCACCATTGTATTATTCAGCAACAGAAAATATAGTCACAATACAATTTAGGCACTAAGCCTTTCATGGAGATTAACATCCTGTTCCATCTAGAGAATAACTGACAACACAACCCTGCATAAAGTTCTCTAGCACTCGGGTTAGTCCTTCATACTGTTATCATGCCACAAATGGCATACAGTATAGGACATCACCCTACACCCGAACTCTATTCTCGCTTTCCTCTTGTACTTCTCTATTTCTCCTCTTCTTGGTTCAGTCCCTTCACATACTGTTATCATGCTGCATACAACATACAGCATAGGACTTCCCTAAAGAATAACATAGAGATTACCAGATTGAACTGACAATCAGACTCTCATGATCCAAGTCTATCCATCTCCAAACTTGTCTAACCATCCGAGCAACCAATCGATTCAGTTATGCTCAGTCCAACCATCCAAACTATTGTCTGACTATTCACATTCGTGAGAACTCATTAGTCCCACATGCACTAGACATCGGTCGTAGTCATAGTATATATACATGACCACGCAGAAAGTCTATCGTCAACACTTTTTCCGCTGACGACCCCCAGCCAGTCAATCATCAACAAACCATCAGAGAGACCAAGACCTATGGTGTGACTTCATCTTACTTCACTGACATAGTTCCTCCTGCCAATGCCAAACACCATCAGACAGACCAGGCTCATCAGAGTGACATCTCAACACTACACCAATCAAAGAGATCTTGCCGACACCAACCTTCATCAAAGAAACACTTACCATCGAAAGGATTTCCAAAACTCAAACTGATAATGCTTCTCACGCTGATGCCAAGACCTTCATCAGTGTAACATGAAGTACTGGAGAGACATCTTCCAACCACGCCGATGTCACTTATCATGTCAATCACCCAAACCTCCATCAGAGTGACTCAACATATCAGAACAACACTTCAAAACCGAGATGATAGTGATTTCCATACCGATGACCTTTCTCTATCGGAATGACTCTCACTGACACCAACCACCATCAAAATAACACACACCATCAATGATAGTCTCTTAGATCACACCGACAGATCACGTCTTTCCCATACAAAGGATAACCCACTATTTTCATATGATCTATGAGACAAAGGTCAACTCTTGCCGATGCAGGTAAATCTAAGTCACATGTACTCAACATTCTCCCACTTGAAGAAGGATTTACAGGAGCCCATCAATACTCCAAGTCACAGAACCAAAGCTGATACTGCCTCCACTCCACTATGCTCACAAGCTACATAGAAGCATCAACATAACCAACTTCAAAGCTTCTAGAACATAGCCATGAAACCATCCTCTAGAAATAAGATAGAACATCAGCTAGAACAACAATCAGAAAACTAACTGCACCCATCCAACTGAACAAAACCCACGTGACTGAAAATAGCACACACAGCCAGTGCTAAAACATCCAATCACTCATACCTTGAAGGTATGAACATCAGCAGACTCATGCCACCTACATATGCACCCATCAACTGCAAATACAAGATCCATGTGTCAACCAGTCAAAGAAGACCAAACACATCTAAGAACTCCCACTACATGGGTAATGTAAATTTGAAAAAGATCATGGCATACAAAGTCCACCAAAAGCATCACATTATAAGTGTGAACATCATGTAGTACCAAAGAAACATCCACCATGATATGCAAAATCTGTAAATCAATAACCTGTACATCTCAACACCAGTCCAGAAATCTCTCAAGTTCTTCACACCCAACAATGAAAGAGATAACAAAACCTTCATGCTATCACCCAAGAACATAAGTGAAAGCACATGACCACAAACTAGTGATCACAATAGCTCCAAACAAAACCTCAAACCAAAGTAATGTGAAACACACCATCAAAAAAATAACTAAGACCAAGAGAAACACTGCACATCATATACCTGTAGACAATCCTTCTACATACACCTTTGAATGTCAATTATGTCAAGTATGATCTCCTTCAAAACACCCCAAAGAGAATAGCATAACAACACCCAAACAAACATTCAATCTGAAGAGATCAAATTCAACATATGTAATCATGCAACTAACATGGATGTAAGCCTCTCAAACCAAAGAAGATCAAACTAATCTATTTCCCATTTCAAGAAATCAGCCTATAAACCATATCCTAACAATCCTCATCAATGAACGATATCTTAAACTCAAATGCACAAGGAGATTAATCATGTTATCCATCTCTCACAATGAATCCTCTAGAACCATCTATGGGTAGTTCAAGATCCATGTCTATGAAAGAAAACATAACACACCTGAGAGTAAACAATGGGCAATAGCTCTCAAATGAAACTTGTCGAGAAGACCAAGAGTGGGGAATGAGAATGTTCTTCCAAGATATCCAAGTCCCAATGACTTTCTCCAAGAACAATCTCCTCTAGATCTTTTGTTGAACTCACATTCAACCAAGGTAAAGACTCCTCGAACTTCCTACTGCAAACTCTGATTAAACACAACATATATAGTCTCACCTTATTCTCCATGTATCCATGAGTATCTGCAAATAATCATTTCATGCTAAACTCCAAATGCATCACTGCACCAACATGAAGTAATCAAGCAAAAGATCAATGCATCCAACACAGAGAATCACCAGACCACTTTCAAAGCTCTAATCATCTGAATGAGGAACTTATCATGACACCATGATCTTACCATCCCCCTCTAGAGATTCCATGCTCCAGGTGAACATAACCATGGTCTCAAGAGCAATGTATCATGTCAAAACTCAAAAGCAAAAAATCAAGAAAATATCATGACATGAAACAAACCATACTCTAAACCAACATCACCTGTCAAGCACCACCAACACCTCAGCCAAGGATTTCATGAATCCTCCATGACTCCAAGATGTTACATCCTCAAATAGTGCCCCTGCAAATGCGAAAGAACCCTTCTACAGCAACATGATCTAAGAGCTCCTCCTAGTAACATCTGCAACACTAAAGAAGATCATTCACCACTAAGTGATGAACACACAGTCAATGCTAAAGCTCCCACTGAACTGTAACAACTGAGCTTTTCAAGCATCATGACCAAACATCTCCTAATCTAAAAATCCTCCAGGCCCACACATTAACATGTCCATGTGACAATAAAACCAAGTGACACCAAGATCTTCAAAACAAGGAAATACACTATCACTGTCAATAGCTTACACAAACCTGTGAATCCAAGCTATTCACGACATCATGATACACATGCTACAAGTCCCCTTAACTAACTATTTAGGTACTTTACAACATCCATCCTCTCATTCCAAAGTAGTCACACCAATGCACAAGTGACCAGAGACAAGGCCAACTAACAAGTCTACACAATCACATAATCAATCTTGTGGATATAGACCGTCCACTTCTGAGTTATCCCACTGCAATCAATAGGATGTACACAGCTAAAAAATTGTATAACTTGTAGATCCAAATATACTGAAACATGCAAACCCACAATTGCACTAGAAACTACAAAACTGAGATCTCAAGGAATAGATAACAATGTAGACAACATGACTCAAGCACCAGATTACTTACAAATCTGATTCGCCAAACATGTCCACAACCTAAGCACCATAGTCAAGAAACTAGAAGCATTACCACAAAAATATTGAGTGACATATCACTTACCAGTACTCCCATGCAGAGAAAGCATTTCACCTCCTCACACCATACATGAAGCATGCATGCAAAACTGCAACTATATCATCCAGCAACACCTCAAAAGCCAGGGTCTAGAAATAGCTTAACTGCAGCTTCACAAAACCACAAGTTTTTCTCTTGACCGTGTAAAACCTGCAAAACCATTGTGTTTAAAAAAAACACCCATGCACATCCATACCCACTTCACATCTGGAAGACCAAGAATATGAATCAAGAAACACCATAACAGTTAAACTAGAAAAATGGATCATCATGAATATGCATAACCATAGATTTTAGGAAAAACTATGAAACCCCTCAAAACCAAGGAACATGATTCTGAGACATGCAAGTACAAAGCATCCACTAATGGAAACAACAATTCAAGAACTTTAGGCCCACTTATAGGCCAACTCCACAACCACCAACTTGCACATGCATTCGAGAGAGACGGGCTATTACAAAATCTCTCAGACCATCCAATGATCAACTCCATAGCCTACATGCAATCAGGGTAACAAAAAAGTTATGCCTTCCAATACTAGGACAAAACACCCAGCATAAGCACATTTCTCCATAGTTGAAAAACAACCCAAGCTTCTCCATATCATCAGGGAGTCTCTTACACAGACACCCAATAAAGAGATTTGCTGCATCTCAACCATAGAGTAAAATCTTCCACCCCATGCATCATAATTATATTGCTGCCAAATCACGAGCTTCAGGTCACATCATTTCAATATGACCAGCTTCAATATCTCCATCTTCACCATCCTTCAAGTGCCTGTTGTAACATGAAGACAAGATCAACTGCTAGACTTCTCTCAAAACAAGGATCAAACATCAGACGATTCCTTCAAATTTCCTCAAGCATGTCACACTAAGAAATCATCACAGAAGGAATACCTAGACCTTATACACCAAGAAATCTTACATGCAAACACATGCAGCACACAAACGTACATATGTGAGCAACAAAGTAGATTCTAGAAGAAGGCTTTGATACCACTTGTAAGAAAATGAGAGCATCTCAAAACATATTTCTAAGAATAGTGGTGTCTTCGACAGATTTAAATTCTTTTCAATTGCCTCAAAAACATGCACAACTATGCCACAAAGTGGAAACGAACATAGAACATTTCCAACATTGACCCTTAGAGGAAATACAAGCAACAAAATCTAATTTCAACAACAGAAATGTTAACACAAAAGATAGAACAGAAGACACAGATATACGTGGAGAAAACCCTTATGAGTAAAAAACCCCACACTCCAAAAGCCCAGATCGCCATTGTGTTATTCCGCAATAGAATATATAGTTACAATACAATTCAAGCACTAAGCCTTTTATGGAGGTTAACATCCTGTTCCATCTAGAGAATAATTGACAACACAACCTTGCACAAAGTTCTCCAGCACTCGGGTTAGTCCTTCATATTGTTATCATTCCACAAATGGCATACAGTATAGGACATCACCCTACACCCAAACTCTATTCTCACTCTCCTCTCGCACTTCTCTATTTCTCCTCTTCTTGGTTCAGTCCCTTCACATACTGTTATCATGCTACGTCCAACATACAACATAGGACTTCCCTGAAGAAGAATACAAAGATTACCAAATTGAACTCACAATCAGACTCTCACGATCCAAGTCTATCCATCTCCAAACTTGTCTAACCGTCTGAGCAACCAATCGATTCAGTTACGCTCAGTCTAACTGTCCAAACTGCCATATGACTGATCACATTTGTGAGAACTCATTAGTCCCACTTGCACCAGACATCGATCGTAGCCATAGTATATATACATGACCACGCAGAAAGTCTATCATTGATGCTTTTGCCACCGATGACCCCAGCCGGTCAATCATCAATGAACCATCAGAGAGACCAAGACCTACGATGTGACTTCATCCTACTTTGCTGACACAATTCCTCCTGGCAATGCCAAACACCATTGGATAGACCAGGCTCATCAGAGTGACATCTCAACACTACACTGATTGAAGAGATCTTGCTGACACCAACCTTCATTAGAGAAACACTTACCATTGGAAGGATTTCCAAAACTCAGATCGACAATGCTTCTCACGCCGATGGCAAGACCTTTGTCGGTGTAACAGAAAGTACTGGAGAGACATCTTCCAACCACGTCGATGTCACTTATCACGCCGATCACCCAAACCTCCATCGAAGTGACTCAACATATCAGAAAAGCACTTCAAAACTAGGCCAATAGTGATTTCCATAGATCTTTCTTTGTTAGAATGACTCTCACTGACACCAACCACCATCGGAATAACACACACCATCGATGATAGTTTCTTAGATGACACTGATAGATCACGTCTTTCCAATACAAAGGACAACCCACTATTTTCATATGATCACTGAGATAAAGGTCAACTCTTGCCGATGCCTGTAAATCTGAGTCACATGTACTCAATAGTTAGTAGTTTCAATGATTTTGATCTTTGGCAAGCGAAAGCTACAAAATAAGTGTTAGGCTAAAAAAGATAAATCTGGTAAAATTTGAAAATGATGAATTGATATAGAAAAATGGATCAAATGAGTAGATTCTATGTGAAATTCTAAGCTCTTTCAAAAAAAAATCTTAAAATTTCATTGAGTTTTACAAAAGATATGATGAAATGAAATTTGCAAGCTAGGGTTAAATGCAAGCAATTATACTTGAAAAATATGATGAAATCTGCTAATGAAGTTGACACTACTGCGAAGCTAGGAGAACCAGCTTTCCAATGACTCTGATTTTGCTATCAAAAGTTAGGAAAGTTTGTAAAAACAACCTACTTTAGTATGTTTGGAGGATGGGGGTTTGCTTGGCAGTTTATGCTAACTACTAGCAGCTAGCAATTTTTGGTCACATTGACAGTTAAGTTGGTGGTTATGGTTTTGTTTGACTGTAAATATTGGTGGTTTTCTTAAATTTGGTCACATACAAAATTGTTTCCCAACAAAATATGTTAGTGTTAGCAGTTTTCTTAGCTTTTAATGTTGTGTTTTAAAGCTAATGTTGTGGTTTAATGTGTTAATGCTACCACGTGTTTATCCATAAACATGTTTTAATGCTATGGGATAATGATAACTTAGTGGTTTGCTTAACTTTTAAAGTTGTGTTAATAGACATACAATAGGATATAAGTATAGAAGGTGACCGTTTAGAAGAATATTGTCACCATCTATAGAATATGATATAATATCCTTAAAGAACGGTTTGCAAGAGGGCTGAGGGCCATGACTGCTCATCCTGAGGATCAAGGTAGAGGCTAGACCTATAGGGATCTCACGAGAATCCTACGATTCCTTCAAGGCTGGAACAAAGGATCCACAGTCAAAGGCACTTCAAAACCATAGTGGGTGGGAGAGAGTGCAGATCAACAAATAAAAGATATACCCTATGGATAAATGGTGGGAAATTTTTGAATGGTGAGCAACAAGAGTTTAAGACCTTGTGGGTAAAGTAATACACCTGAAGTTAAAGCTGCAAATCAATGGTTAATGCCCAATATACAAAACAAACCCTATACCTAGTAGATAAAACACTATGAAATGGTTTAAATAGGCACATAAATCTATTGCTCAAATCATACAATTATCTGATCATTAGCTTGTTTAACAAATTAAAACCCCTAGTCTGTGAATTAGCTTGGAGATTGGAAACTGCATGTGGGAGATTGAAACTACACTGGGTTTTGTGGGTAGTTTGGAGCTTCAAAGGGAGGTTTAGGTGGGTGGAGAGATCAAAGGGCCACACAGGGGTGACCAGGGGCTAGAGACACCATAGGACCAAGAGCTAAGGGCTTCATGGAGCCCAAGACTAGCTTTCAAACACTGCAGGGATTGTGAAAAATACGGAAGACCAGCAACAAATCTTTAGAACTTGTGGTTAAAAAGACACTGACCTGTGGATAATTATTGAAGATCTATGGTTTACCAAGGATTTATATGCAAATAACATTTGATTGATGGTTAAAACCAAGTGATTTGTAGTAAAACAATAGTAAAAGCTTTGAACTCGAGACGATAATGGATTATAACCTACAAATAAAACCTCAGATCCTACAAATAAAATATTAAATATGTGGACAATGGATAGAGAAGTAAAAATAGTGAAAACCCATGGAAAAATCCCTAAGGATCCCAATGGACAAAGAGTCCCACTGTGTATTTTGTTAGACAGAGGGATGAAAACTCTTGATAAATAAATGACTACATAGATAGAGCCTACACACTCTACAGGAGGCCATATAGATCTGTACGGATTTGTATGTTATGGCCCTGCAATAGGGGCCAAACTAAAAAAATTCAAAATTTTTACCTCGATAGAAATATAGAGTATTTTATATCAATTTTTACTTGCGAGTTACTCTGGACTTAATGGCGGGGTTGATTCAACATAGGAGGCCATCTGCAACAAGTGACCCTTAGATATTGACCAAAATGAGCCTAAATCTGTAACAAAGAGCCTCAAAAAGTTGCAAAAAATGGTGGTTAGATCACTGGGCATGCCAAAAATGAAGACCTAAAAATCATGCAAGGAAAATAACATGAAAAATAATAACAAATAATATAAATACTTTTAGACCTTGCATCAATTCAATCTTCATGATAGGATGGAATGGAGTGCACCCAAGCTCCATCAAGTTTGTCATGATAATCATGCATTGTGGACTGCTCACAAAACCAACATAACTTGGCCATAATGGAAGTAAAAATATTGAAAATGATAGCATAAATATGCATGTGAAGGATAGTTGGGGGCTTGGTAAGTTGAAATGAGAGTTTCAATTTATAGATTGAGAAGGATAGAATAGATGGCTAAGATTAGAAGGGTGAGGTGTGAGATGGACGGATATGATGAAAAGTTAAAATTAGTGCTTATGACACACATTCAATGAGGATGACAGGTGGCTAAAATAAGAATGGGAGTGGGGAAATGAGATTATTTAATTGATTTTTGGAGAGGAAGTGCTTATGATGCACAATTAATGAGGTTAAAATAGGGAAGTGAGTGGGATAAATAATTTAAATAATAAAATTATTTAAATTATGAGAGACATGTGGCATGTGAGAGCTAATTTAAATAAATATTTAATTTATTTAAATTAGTTGGAGGAATATGGGGGAAAATTAAATAGATAAAATTTATTTAATTTGGTGAAAAATGGGGATGAATGGATAAAAGGGATTAGTTAAATAAAATATAATTTATTAACTAATGGGAATGATGGAAGGGGTCATGAAGGGGGCCTAGAATGAAATATGTCACAAGGTGACACCAAAGACATGGTCAATTTTAGGTGTCTACAATATGCATGAAAGACTGGGTGGCAAGGCAAGTCAATACATGATTGGACCTATCCTCTCTAGGATCACAAAAGGTCTAATAAAATGTGATGCGAGTTTAGAACCTTTTCCATAATGGATCAAGATTTTACGTAGTTGCACTGTCAAGAACATATGATCTCCAAACAAGAAATGTTGATTCGGTCTCTTAGAACAAGCATACTTTTTTTGAGGATCGTAAGCAGTCACTAAAGTACTCTTTGATCCAAATAAACTACTACTCCATATCTTAAAGCATCTTGGGTCCAAGGGCTAGTCAATCCTCTATCCTATCCCAATTCAATGTAGTCTAACAAGGACATCCATACAAGCCATGATATGGATCCATACTTAGAGAACTATGATTCTCATTATTATAAGAAAACTTAACGAGGTATATATAGTCCTCTCATTTGGATTGTTGATCCATAATATAAATGTGAAGCGTGCACTCCAACACTCAATTCACTCTCTTAGTTTGACCATCTACCTCTAGGTGAGAGGGATGATACCACAATAGTGATTACACTTTTTGGCCAAAGTTGACATTGAAATGAATATTTTGAAAACAATCTTCACTTTTGGACACCTATAGTTGCTAAACCATGAGGAATTTCAAGATGATGTAAACTAATGATTTGTCACATTTTGTCTGTAGATTCTAAATATATATTTTTAATTTTTTGGAATCAAATTATATTTCATTTTCCATCTCCTTCAATAACTAGTTTCTAACAGTAAAAACCATTTTTAAAGAGTGACGTGTATTGTGTAAAACATAACTTTTTATCCATGAAGGATAAAATGCTATTTTTGACTAAGATATCTAGAGGATGCATTTGGTTTCATAATGTTTTATTGAATATTTTTCTTTTAATTAACTTTTGAAGTCAAACCAATTACAATTTAGACATAGGTGTATTGTGTAAAGCATAACTTTTTTTGTATGTATCAGGATTCAATTTTTTTTTGTTGGAATAAGGACATCAATACCTAGAGCACATGTATTTTTTAGAATTTTTTTCCCTATATTTTTCTATTTTTTCATATGTATGAAATCGAGACCTTGATGTTCATTAAAAAACCTACATTCACAAGAAATAAAAAATGAATATAATAATCAAATTAAATATATTTAAAATTAACTTTTTGGGAAGTTTATAATAAGGACTACATACTTACAAAACATAAAATTTAAAATGAATTCATTTGATCCCCCAAAAGGTAAATCAAAAGTGGTTTTTATCAGCATTTTGATAGGTGTAGAGGAGACTCCATGACAGGTATGGTTTAAAACTAGCGGGGTTCTATCCAAGGGGGTTTGATCAAACCCTATTCAATTACATCCTTTAAATGGAACCTTTCAAGGCTTAAATAATTATATTTTATAAAAATATGTGATTTCAGAAAAAATCAGGATGTCCCAAAAAGTGTAACCCATTATTGTGGTAGCACCTAGAGGTTGAACTAAAGTTGAGTTGAGCACCCAACACATGCTATAATGATACACAAAACATGGATGTGAACATGGGATCATAGTTTGAAATGATTTTGTGAGGCACTCCATGCAATCAAACAATATCCTTGATAAAGATATTGCCATTGACTCAGGAGTATAAGAAACCTTGGTCAACTTGTCCATTATTACCATGATGGTGCTATGATACTAGGAAGATAGAGATAAACCCATAATAAAATCTATAGATATCATGTCCCATTTCTACCCAAGAATGTTTTGCAATTCTAGAAGGCCCATGGGATAGTGGTTCTCTACCTTTACCCTCTAGAAATCAAGGCATCTAGATGCAAACTCAATGATGTCAAGTTGCATCCCTACCCATTGATGCTATTACTAAAGGTCAGCATGCATATTCTTCACACCAAGATGCATTTCATAAGGTGCACAATGCACCTCAAACAACACAATAGTGTGAAGACTACCTAAAATTGTGACATAAATATGACCAAGATGTCGTAATAGTCCATCTAGCTCTAAGGAATAACCATAAAACTTTCCCAGAAGGGACCTTTGAGACTTTATCTTGGTCAAGACATTTTGTTACCATGGATCCTTTGGGGTTAATCAAGAATATGGCTTCACAAATCTATGCTCAAGGATAACACTAATATTTCACATCATCTTCTACCCAAGGCATCTATGATAATGTTTTCTTTCCCTTGGATGTAATTATCACCAAAGTTATACCCACACAAGAACTCCATCCATCAATGCTAATGAGAATTCAAGTTTGGTTGTATGAAGATGTGTTAAAGACTACAATAGTCAGCACACAACTTGAACTAATGGCCTAGAGGAAAGTATCTTCATCATAAAAGTGCATGAATGACTACAGCCAAATCAAGTTAATATGTAGAATAATTTAGCTAATGGTCCTTGAGCTTTTGTGACTCATAAGTAATCACTTAGTCCTCTTGCATAAGGACTACATGTATCCCATCCAATGAAGCATTAGTATAAACCATAAAATTTGTTGTAGGTTTAGACACTACAAGGATTGGAGCATTGGTCAATCACTCCTTTGAGGACCTGAAAGGCCTTCTCACACTAGTCAGACTAGACAAAATTCTTACCCTTTAATTGAAGAGAAGTAATGGGATGCACCACTCCTGAGATATCCATGATGGATCAGTGGTAGTAACTCGCTAATCCCATGAAGCTCTGAACCTTAGACATATTTGTGGGTGGAAGCTAATCCAAAATATCACAAATATTCAAAGGGTCTACCAAGACACCCTCTCTAGATATAGCATGCCCCAAATACTTCACCTCAAAATAAAATAATTCACACTTTTCTAAGTTTCCATAAAGTTGATTATGATGCAAACACTACAAAACCTAATGCAAATGGATTTCATGCTCCCTCATTGTCCTTGAATAAATCAAAATATCATTAAGGAACACTAAGACAAAGCAATCTATATAGTTGTTAAACACCCCATTCATTAAACTCATGAACATTGATGGAGCATTTGTCAACTTGAATGGAACTATATTGAACTTGTAGTGTCCATAGTGAGTTTGAAACACAATCTAATGAATATCAACCTCCTAAGTGTAAAGCTAATGATGCCAATATTTCAGATCAATAGTTTCATATAGAACATCATTAGAGTATTACATGCATACCCATGTGACCATTCCAAATTATTTGATCCTTTGACTCAATGAAATGCCATGTTAGCTTAAGGTGGTTTACATTTTATGCACCAAGATACAAGGTCTTGCACCCATAAGTAATCATTCAAAAGGCTTCATTAACCCCATGGTGGTTTATGGTTATATGCTTGTATTAATATTGGAATCATATTTCTAGTAATGACCAACCTAGAACCTTCTACATCAAAGAAGTACTGTAAAAGGGGGTCTAGTTTAATAGTGAAGACTCAACAAAGGACAAGGAGAGATTCAATGGCTAAGTAGTGTCATCTTGAGTACGATAGAATCTATAAAATTAGCATCAGTCTAGGGAAGCTCATTATTAGGTCTCCACTTATGTGAAGTGTAGATTTTAGATTATAATATAAGATTGAGGTCTAATATGTAAAGAGCCCATTATTGCATAAATCTTGATATCATTTTGATTGTGAATGATTACTTTATAAATACAATTCATGTTCAAAATCTTATGTTAAAATTTTTAGTATCAATCTTCATGCATTATGTGCATTTTTGTTGAAGCTACATGGTTGGATAATCCTTGTTTGGACCCTCCTACCATGATTGCATCAAATAGTATCAAAGCCTAGTTGTCACTAGGTTTGTGCATGTTTTGCATTGTAGGTGATCCATTTAGATGAGCAGTTCACAAATTCTTGTGCATTGTTTTCATTACAAGTGACCCAATTAGAGAAGTTGTTCATGGGAATCTTCTGTGTGTTATGAACTATAGGTGATCCATCTATGCAGTGTTGTAAGACCCACCCTTTTGCTTAGACTTTTTATATGCTATTTTGACTTGGACCTTGATGACTATTTATTATTTTATTATTGATGCTTAGAGTAGGGGACTATGTTACTCGTGATTTGGATATTTATATTTGTGATGAGTGTGTTATGATAGACATATGTATTTGGAAATTGAATGTTAACTAAATTTTATGTTAGTGGAATGATTTATTTATGTTAAGTTGTGAAATTGAAAGTTTCTTAGAATTATATGGTTATGTGATTAAAAAAAAGAAGAAAGAATTAGTTAATATTTTTATTAAAATGTTATTTTTATGTTGCTTCGGCTATATTACCAAGATATACTGATATTCAAAATGTGAGTTGTGGAGGAGGGTGGCCAAGGTGTTAGCAAAAATGTCTAGTGTTAAACTTGTTTAGTCAAGCCTATTTATGCCTTGAGGAAAATTGGGTGTGTGTTAGTAAGTGGGTCATATTTATTTGTTAGAGATGTAATTTTTTTATGTTTTGTGGATGAAAATTAATTTCTTTAATTTTATTGATAAGTTTTATTTTTATTGTTGGATAAATTTTAATGGAGGATAATTATTTATTTGTTTTTTTATTTGAGATATTTTCCTCCTATTTTAAATTTATTTATGGCATAAGATTTTTATCTTGTTTTATTTGTTTCTTTTAATTTTTATTAAGATTTTTATTTCTTTAATTGAAAGCTTTATTTGTTTAATTAAATTATTTTTGGGAAAAGATGGCTTTTTTTTGGGAAATTAGTATTTATTATTTAATGTATTTTTGAGGAAGGGGAATTTAATTGGTTTTGGGGAAAAAACTTGTTCTGAAAATTTTGGGGTTTTTTTGGGTAATGGCTTCATGAAATTGGTTTTGGAAAAGAATGGATAAAAGTTTTAATCTGGGAGAAATTTTAAAGCTTTGGGGAAATTGAAGATTTTTTTTAGATTGCTTGGTTTGGGAAGTTTGAAAGTTCTTTCCTAGATTGCGCTGCTCCTAACTTGGAGGACAAGAAGTAGGACCTATGTCTCAAAAAATTGCTTATATTTGTGTGTGTTTGAAATTTTTGAAAGAAAAATTATTATTGGAATTTTGGTGTAAATTGATTGTGTTTGTGGGAAAATTGTTTGGGGGACATTTTTGAAGTTGAGATTTGTAATTTGAAGGTTTGTGATAATTCCGTAGTTGGGTTGATATACTCTGAAGGGTTGTGAAAATCTCCGTAGTTAGGTTTATGCATATAATTGAAGGGTTGTGAAAAATGTTGTAGTTGGGTTATTATGGAAGAATGATGAATGAAGTGGTAGTTAGGTTATGAAGTTTGAAGGGTTGATTATTGATTGTTCCCCAAGAGAGGAGTTTTCTCTCTTTCCCCTTTGAAGAATCCACTTAAGTTTCTTGTGTTTGTGATTGTCAACTTGGGATCTTGGATAAAGATGGTTGTGTACTTGAGTTTTTCTATTGTGTGAGTTTTAGCCATGAATATCTATTTGTCAACCTATGTTTCTTAGAAGATCTCCTAGCTCAGGGGTGGATTGGTTTTCCAATCCTATGGTAGGGTGGAGAGCACTCTTGGCCATCCATGTTGGTTATCGATGTGTGGAGGTTATTTGCAAGAGTTTGAAGAGTTTAGTATTGTGGAAAGTTTTATGGTATCAAGAGCTTGGGGCTCTTTCTTGTGGGTCCTATAGTATAGTTTATGAATATATATTTTAAAACCATTTTTAGAATTGTACTATTAAAAGGGAAAATTTGTTTATGTATAGTTTCATTTGTCTAATAAAGCATAATTTGTATAATTTCAATTATGTATAATTTAATTTGAGAGTAAATGAATTTGTGTTAGTTCTTCTCATGGATTTCTTGTGGAATCTATTTTAGATCCACAAATTTATAATGATATTTGTAGATTTATTTAATTATACAAAAATATTAATGTATATACAAGTTTATTTGCTTATATAATAAATATATATTTTTATTATGATTATATGTTTATATGAAGCTGAGAAATTCATTGATAAGAGAAGGAATAAGGAATAATTTATATATATATAATTTCAATATATAAAATTTGTTCAAATTTATATATATATATATATATATATATATATATATATATATAACAAATGCTGGAAGGGTAATTTGAAATCATGTTGTTTTTGTGTGGCTCAAGAAACTAAATTGAATTTTATATTTCTATGTAAACTTGATAAAATCCTTTGTTACATGGGAATAAATGAAAATTAATTTGTAAATGATTTTATTTATTTTATGTAAAAATCTCTTGCTCCCATTTTGGTTTCATTGTTGAGAGTGAATAGTTTGATTATTTTAGATATATTATCAAATATATTTCTTTTTATATAATTAACTGTAAATTTGTGAAATTGAAGAAATTATGTTTTTTTTTCCAATAAAAATAAACTCAATTATATTTATAAAATATAAAAAAATAAAAGGTTTCTCTTTATGTTATGCACTGCCAAAGGGCAGGTAGCAGCAACTAGTGGTCGTTGGGCGCTGCCTTTGGCAGCACTGCAGAGGGTCTTGGGAAAATCTGAATAGCTCCCATCAAGGGTATAGGCCTATGGCCTTTCAAAAAAAAAAAAAAATTCTTGATTTATTTTCTGTAACTTCACTTGAACTAATTTGGCCTTGCTTAGATTTTTATATTTCATCCAAACATCTTGTCATTATCTTTGTTTGATGATATATATATATATATTTTCTTCTTAACCCCTCACCAGGGCTTAAATTTGACGGTTGACCTTGCCTGTCAAGCAATTTTTTTAGTGGCAATTATCTATTCAAAGGTGCCTTTAAAATATTATAGTATAAGTAAAATTATATAAAAATGAAATATATAATATCATTGTAATTCTATATAAATTTTGACAGTCTATCCAAAATCTCTCCTTTCATGTGATATGATCCTTTTAAAATTTTGATTGTATTTTATGGTAAAAATGTCTAAATACAGCCATACGGCCATAAAATTTAAGCCATGCCCCCCACTCCCACACATATATACCAATGAGTACTATCAAGACTTGTAACCTACAAACAAATAATATTGGAGAATGAAATTTTAGGAATATTAAAAGGAAATTTAAATTAAGAGAATTGAAAAAGGATAAATAATTAGAAAGAAAGCTATAGAAGCCAAGAGAAAGTAAAAAGAGATTATAATATTATTAGAATTATTTTTATGTAAAATTATTTAATTACATTCTTTAAAGAAATTATTCTCCTTTAGTTTTTCAAGGAATGGTATTATAAATTTGTGTTGTTAGAAATTTGAAATTATGAAATGATAGTGAATAATTTTAGATCTCGAAGACAATAGTTAATTTTTTAATTATTCAAATTATTGGTTTATTTGTGAATTAAATTTAAAAATCTATTTAAAAATCAAACTAGCTCTCTTGTCGATGTTGGACATCATAGTTAGACTTAAGTAAGTAAACAAAATAAAATTGGAGAACTTTAGACTAAATGGTTTTAATATCCTTGAACATAGATAACTCATGAAGAGTTTCCACAAACTTAGCTTCTCATGGATTGTGTCTTCATGAGACTTCTTAGGTATGTACATTATTAATTAACTTAATTCATTTAGTTTAACTTTAAGAAAATAATATGTATGCGCCCATTTGTACACGTGTATACAAGTGGGCATTACAGGTGGCTCACATGTTTTTTGAGTGTTGAATAATAGTAGAGAGTGCGGAGATATCTTCTAGGACAAGGTTGTTAGGTAGAATGTATCAAGGCATTTTGAGTTATCCTCCAATGTATTGTAGCATTGGGTAGAGGATAACCTAAACATTGAGGCAATAGATAGGATCTCTCATTTGAGGAAATATATGATAAGTAATGGATGACCTAAACTTAGAAGTAACTTGGTGGGAATTTCTAACAATATGTAGACTAGAGGGCTATTTGTTGGAGGAAACATTATAGTTTCTAGTTTGGAGAAACTTTGGAAGAAGCTAGAGGAAAAGAGAAATCTTAAGAATAAGGAGACTTACTAATGGAGTCTTTGAGGGATGTTTCACTCTAAATTTATTCCTTGGGTAAAAATGTTCCCATGGATTATATACATGGAGCCATGGATTGGGAGGCCATCTACAATAATGGGATATAGAAAATATAGGGATCAAAGAGTAAGGTAATCTATGAAGGGATAATTGGTGAAAATCATGTTAGTAGATGTATAGTGACACAACTAACAATATATAAGGAGGAGAAGTAGTTTCCCTACAAGAAATATGTGGTTGTTCTAAGTAATAATGGATTTAAAGCTAGAAAATTGACTCTAGGTAATGTGGAAAGTGAGGTACCCTATGAATAAAGTGTAACTAATTAGGTAAGAGAAGATTTGTCATGATGCTAATGTGGAAAATTTAGAAATAATATGTGAATATCTCAACAATACTCTTGAGGATGATTATCTAAAAAGGTTTATATTTAAGTTCTCAAGGAGCAAGGATAAAGAAGGAATTGAAGAAAACTATAGATTTCATGCATGACCAAGAGGAGAAGAGGTGGTGGTCTTCATTGATGAGGATCGAGAAATTGAAGTGACTAAAGTGGTAATTGAAGTAGGAAAGTCATTAGAGGGTTGTGATCTCTAAATTATTTCTACAAAAGGGGTAATTTAGTTGGAGGAAGAACTTTCCATGGAATGTGTTTATGGATTGTTGTAGACTTAAAAAAGTAATATTACTAAACTCTATAGTTGGAAATACATTTACAAGAATGTGATGGGAATTGAATTGTGAGTCAAAAATTGTAGATCTATTTTTCAAAGAGGTAGATAGGTTACATGAGTTCTTGTCTCATTGTTGGCACATTTTGAGGAGTGAATTTGTATAGTGGGGTCATAGCCTAGAAAAAACTAAAATCATATAGGATGGATTCAAAAGAAGAACATTATTCTAGTTAAGTATTGGAGAAGTTGCTAGGAGTGTTGGTGGCCCATTGGTTATCTGCTTGAGGTTTTAAGTGGTAGAGGCATTAATTGTGAGAATTTTATTAAGATGTAGAATGCCAAGTACAATTTAGATATTAGGGAATAAAATAAAGAAAATACTTTCTCAAAGGAGGAATTAGTTATGGAAAAAGGAAATTTCCTTGATCTTAGATGACTTGTAATATTAAGAGCAGAATGAGTGGGAAGGGATCTAAAGAATTAGGGTTGACCTTGGTTGTACCAAACTACAAATGGTCATGATTGGGCTCACTTGTGGTGGCATAAATGGTGTAGAAGATATTATTGTAATACTAAGGATTGTAGTTGTGAATATGGAGAATTTTTCTAGTGAAGAGCTAGTATATAATTATGAAACTATTAACAATGATAAAGAAGAGGAATGATTATGAAAGATCATTTGATCAGATGACTGATCTATATAATTTGGAATAGATGGGTTTGAAGTGAAAATTTAAGGATATAGTTTAATAGAATGCATCAAGATATTTGTTGTATGGAAAATTAGTGCAGTTGGTTGGGTGGAAGAAATCGTTTGGACCATGAACTATAAAATCTACTTTAGAATTTAGAAACTAATTAAATTATTCAATTGTCACCTAGTTTCTTTGAAAATGAAAATTTTAGATTGTTAATAGGAGGAATTACTATTCTTTGAACATAAATGAACATGAAACAACTCACAACACATTAAATATTATCATTTAAAAAATCTCCAATGTGGAAGAAAAACTAGTTTTACTAGTAGATGTGTCTTGCTACTCTCCTTTATTACTTTATAAAATATTATTGTATAAAGTGGGTAATCTTGCATTCCACTTTTTATAATTTCTCCTACAAGAACAAAACATAGAATAATTCCAAACTTCTCCAACTACTGATGGATTGAATGTTCTCATGCAAGCCTATTGATAGATTTTCTAATACACAATTGAGTTTTCCTAGTCCTTAGGTGAAGATTGATAAGCATTATATGTTGAAGTGATTCTTGTATAGTTTGAATTTAGGATTTTAATTTTGGTATAGTTGTGGACACTAGTGCACTTATGTTGTGGTCTAGACTTTAGTGCACCTACACCATAATTTTTCTGGTTGTGATGTCATCCATGTATAATATAGTTTGTAGTATTGTCAAACACATGTCCTTACACCTAAATCCTATTTTCTATTCCTAGTTTCCCTATTTCATATGTATTCTAGGATCTTTTAGGTCACACCTCCCTTCTTAGGAAGGATTTTGTTCCACAAAAGCTTAATGAGACATTAAATGAGGAAAGTGTTCTCTTACTCTATCGTTGGAGTATCAATTGGATTAGGTTGCCTTGTGACCTTTAAGTTCAATCTTCCAAGTTTCCTAAAATGTATTCCATATTTCCATTTCTAGTACCACATCCTCATGAAATATGGTCCTTACTTCTACCCTAAATTTTTCTATGGATGGTAGCACTTTCTCTTCATCTTTGTATAGCATAAAGGGATGATAAAGTTATAAATACTAATAATTTACAACTAAATGCATCTTCATGAAATAAGGAAGTTCAAGTTTGAATGTATTTTTACCTATGGACTCCAAATTACTAACCATCTATACCTTAATGGTACAATTTTGTTTGTTTGTCCTTCAAGTCTTTTCTTTCCCAAAGAAATCCAGACATTGTATCCCACTTTGAATTTGTGATCCTTTTTATGTTGATTGTCTTTCTTTATACATTTGTTGTGTTGTTTCTAAATGTTCTTTTTCTTTGAGTTGTATTTTTATAATCATCTCAACAAATTTAGATTCTTTACTCACCTAATTATCTTTCATTGCTTGTTTAGATTGTCTATCAAAAGCTACATCAAAATCTTTTCCATGTTCAACATAAGCCTCTTTTGTGAAGGATTCCAATTGATTTAAAGCACAACCATTGTTGAAACTTGTGTTATAGATAACATATATACCACACCATTGTTAGTCCCTTTTTATATTTGATTTCCTAATGAAATCGTTGAAGAAATCTATCCATTTTTATTGTCTTGATTGTTGTAATTTACTTTGTGCTTGAAAATATTAGAGGTTGGTTGATAATGTGCATAATAGTTTCTTTACCAAAAATAGTTTCAATCTTTTAATGGATTGAACTAGTGTATATAATTCTTCACCATAAGATGCATACCCATAACTACTAAAGTAGCAGCCTCTGAATGATAACATATAGGATTAAGACCTTGAAGCAAGTTGCCACCCATGGAATATTCATTATCATTTATTTTTACCTAAAACAGATTTTGTATGTTAGGAAGAGCTAAAGCTAGACCGTGATTTATTTTATACTTAAATTTTTCAAATTATTAATTTGTTCACTACCCTAATTAAAGTTCCTTTTTATGATGAAAATGCAGCAATGTAGGAAAAATAAGGAATAAATTTTATCATGAATTGTGTAGCCCCTAGAAAACTCCTAGTTCTAAGGTACTCTTTAGTGTGGGATAATTTATAATTCCTTCAACTTCATATGGGTCTTGTTGATGCATGTTTTAGCAAACCAACACCTTGAATTGGCATAAGTTCCCCTACTTGAAAGGATTAATGCACAAAGAGTCTTTTTTTTATATTCTATTAACAAAAAGACCAAAATATCTTAGTAGATGAGCTTTAGGCTATTCATTCAAGGGGCTCTAGTGAAACTTTTAGGATCCAAACTTTAAGGTGAAACCCAAAATTTTGTGACAAATCTTGCTATAATTAAATTAAGATTTCAAGGACAAACTTCAATAATAATCAAAACCACACAACTTTCCACAATTTAATAACAAAATTTTGAAACAATTTTAGCAATTCACAATATCAATGATCATTGGAATACCAATAATCACAATTGGAATATGAAAATTCATAAAGTAATAAAATTGAAACACAAAGATTCCTTACCTCAAATTTGTGCAACAAATGATAAAAGAGATTCATGGAATAATCATATACAAAACTCATAAAATAAACCTAAAAAATTACAAACTTCATGTTAGTGTAAAAAGAGATATTACCTAGTTAGTCATTCCTAGGTCTTCTTCACACTAGTTACTTAAGCTTACTTAGGTGTTATTAGGTACATTCAATAATGTACAACTATGTGCATTTAATGTTTTTACACTATTTGTCTCATGTCATAGCATTAAGACACTTGTCATTTTACAAGTTATCTTACATGAATTTATTTATTAGTGGTGTCTAGGTGCATTTATTATTTGTGTCATCTAGTTAGTTTTTCCACCATCTTGGCCGTGTGCCTCACCTCTCACCTTGCCTAAATAAGGGAGGTCTCTCATTGTACAATTCAATTGTAGTCAAGCTCTGTATCTTGTAAATGTTATACATCTTTATTCTTGGTACTATTACTTTTCTCTCTTGTTGTGGAAGACTGAATTGATTACAAGTGATCTTGGGAGTGCTTGAGTCCATTATTGACTCTTACATGGTATCACAACATCAAATATGCAATCTCCTTCTCTCTTTTTCAAGATATTTGGCCAAGAGATAATTTTTGGTTCATCCTAGTGCAAAATGCACTGCACAATTGCAGTTAGAAGGCATCAAAACCTAAGGATCACCTATCCAAATGTTGAAATCATAGCAGTTTGATTTTTTACCATTTTTGGGGTTTGTAGTTTTTTCATCATCAAATTTCCATACAATCCATACAGATCTGTATGCTGTATAGATTGTATAGCCTTGGACATGCCTACATCACTATACCCTCCTCTTGGTGTCATCGTCAACATAATTCTTTAACCGTCGAGTAAAAGTTTTATTCAACAGTTAATAGAAATATTTTTTGGTTTCTAAGGTTTTTTTGTTTGATTTGCAGGTCCCTACATCAACAAGGTACATACCTTGCATCAGGAGGCTACCCATAGGTATTGCAGTAGCTGTGGGGGTGCCATGTCATGCGGGGCCCCCTCCCTATCTCTCACCCGACGGACAATACCTCTGGTTGACACAATCTCCATCAGTGGTAGAATCTTGGTAGATTCTAGGGAATATTCCCCTATTACAATCTAAAACACTATCAAAACCACCCTCCACCTGCTAAGTGGTATGGCACCCAAAAATAGGTGGTTTCTTCCTTCTCAAAGGTTTTTTTGCACTTTACAGGGTAGTTTTGTGAAAACTGGTCATGGTTTTGAGTTCCCAGTAGAATATTCTGTCCATAGAGAGCCTATTCTATTTTGGGGCTAGGTGAGATCAACATGACATCATAGTGACATCAGTGGCCTCTTTGGCCTTATTTTGACCCCCCTCTAGTTTGCATTCTAATTTTGGTAGTTGAACTTCTGAGGTTGATATCTTGCTCATATTTGCTCTATTTTTTGAGCAGTTTTTTAATTTGGGATAGAATTTCATAGGCTTCACTATGGTATTATCAGATTTTATTTTTGGTGTCTAGTTTGTGTAGAATTTGTAGATTTTCATCATTGTTGCTTAGCAGTTCTTCTTTTTGGAACTTTTAGGGCTCCATTTGAGCTCGTATGGTAACATTTTTTGTTGAAACTTTTTTGAAGGTGCATGATTTGTCAAGTACTTCTTGGATTTGTGATCTATTTGGTCTTATTTTGTACCCAAATTGTACTTTCATTATAAGGCCTATTTTGACATTTGCATGTACTAAGATCAAAGACCACTTAGCTATTTTCGCTTGTGGCAATTTTAAATGCCCTAAGTATAAAGTTCCATCATCATATTTTTCTAGGGGTTCTCTTGATTAAGTGAAATTAGGGGGGTCTCTTGGTGTGTGTTTTGATCTAGTTGCTTGTGCTCTTCTTTTCCTCTAGTAATGGATAAGTCTAGGGTTCCTTTGCTAACACCTTATAACTATTCAACTTGGCATCAACAAGCATGGAATTCCCTAATGGATCTTGGGCATTCTCTATATGTTGAACAAAAGGTACTTGAACCCACAGATGATAAGGACAAGATAAAATGGATGATTAAACATACAAAAGCTCTTGGATGTATTCATAGTTTTGTTTCCCTTGATCTTATGTTTCACATTGAGGCATGCACAAATTCACATGATGCTTGGGAAAATTTGAAAATATTTTGTGGTACAAGAGATGAATTCAAAGGCTATCAAATTGATAATGAACTCATGAACCTTGATCCTAAGACTTTTAGCAACATCTAGGATTATATAATGAAGGTTAATGATCTAAGACCACAATGTAAAGCATGCAGTATTGACAAAAAGGATATTTGGTTGATCTATAATGTATTTAACAAACTTGGTCTTGAATATGTAGCTCTTGTTTCTAGCTTTCACACTCACGGGTTAACTATGGGCTCTACTTATACTACACCACCAATTGCATCTTTTTCTGAGATGTTAATGCATAAACAACAAAAGCTTCTTTCTATGGGTCTCATTAAGCCATTGCAATCACATGCTTTGTTGGTTAATCAGTCTAAGGAACAAAAAGAGTAAGGTCCTTCTAATAAGAAACATAAATCAAACCATCACCTTAATCAGACTAGAACAACAATTTTGTCATGTATGCTTTCTTATTGCTGATGTGGAGGCAAGCCATGTTTTTTAGGGAAGGGGGATTACAAGGTGCTCTAACATCTCAACCCCTCCTCACATGCAGATACTTATTTCCAAAATAAGAATCCCTTGCTTTGCCTCACTGACCATGTAAGTAGAGAAGGGAGCATCCACTAGGATCAACAGAGAAAGAAAGCATTCAAAACTAGAATCACACTCATTATGCCCAATCCTAGACAAGGGCAAGTGACTCCTCACTTTTGATTGGGAAGTTCCCAATCACCTCAACCAATCAAGAACTAGAAGAGGCCACTCATAGTTGGTTTTGGCTAGGCCAAAATTTCAGCTAGGAAGGAAGTAGTAATAGTTCTGATTCCCTCCTTTGTTTCCACTTGTTTCATCCAGGGGGACAAGGCCACATACAGATGAAAAAAAGGGGTGAAGAAGGGTTTACAATAGCTCAATAGATGTTGTTGAACTTCCCCAATCTTACCAGATCCTCCCTTCCCTTAGAAAAATAACTCTAATCTCTTAATCTTGTAAGGACATATCATCAACCATGAGAATAGAGAAGAAAATCCTAAGGAATAGGATGGTGGAAAAAGCACACTCAAAAGATGAAGATCCATTATGTCTTCACAGGAAGGATGATGCATGAAGTAATAGTAGAGGCTCCTATTTATAGCCAAATTGCAAAGGTTCCCATGCCAATGATAATTACTCCCTACTGATTTGCCATATCAATTCAATTCAGTTAGTACCATAGTAGACCAGTCATAAATGGAAAACCTTTATCAATTCGCCAACATTGCTGAAAAAGGAAAAGGAGGTGACACTCTGCATCATGTTGATTTCCCACAACACAGACTTGTCAATTCCCATAATGAAACTACCAAACTTGGCACCTTGATCATAGAATATTAACCATTTGGAATAGCTAAATTCATTTCAAGCTATGCCATGAAACAAGTAGAAGATCCCCTCAGTCCTAGACATAGATCCCTAAAGGTCAATTTGTATGCCACCAATCCCTTCACAAGCATAACCTTTCCATAGTGGCAGCGAGGTAGACTCATCGCATGTTTGAAAAAGCCTTCTGATTCACTAGCTCATTAATTCCTATGCGTCATCACCCTGTACCCTTTATTAAATTTGAAAGTTAACCACTGATGATTCTAGTTTAAAACAACATCGATGGCCATTGGATGTCACCCATTAGTTTGATGATCTTCTATCATGAAATGCGATACAAAGGATCTTCATGATGTGCCCAGATGCTGCCACATGTCCACCCTTTACTGTTTACCAGCCTTACCATAATTTACTCAAACTCTAGTGATCTCAAACTATGAAGTGAAGAAATACTATGATGAACCATTCCCATTTGACACCTAGCAGGGGATAAAGCACATCAAAAAACCCTTGCCCAAAAGTCCTTTGCACATCACACTTTACCACATTTCCCCTTTGAGTGACTTGTGATGTGATGAAATTCCATGAAGAATAAAGATGGAGACACATGGTACATCTTGGACCATTGTCGTGTATTTCTATTTCACTTTCTTTTCACAAAATACAAACTACGATAGGAAGACTCGGCACGATGAACTATGGAGTAGACACTTGTCCCAAGGAATACTTCATCACACATTACATTTTAGAATGAAATGTTAGAAGAGAAAATGTGATGCAAAGGATATGTGCAATGGAGGACTTAAATAATAAATAAAGCACATGCACGAAATGTTTTAAAAGGGGTCGTGCTAGGTAAAACAAACATAGGGGACTTAATCATTGGAAGGCACAATTGTAGTCCAACCTAGGGACAACACTTCACTATAATGCATTGGATATTCGTTAAAATGTTGGCAAGGGACCAAGTAGTAATATTAGGTATGAGGGACTAGTCATAACATGAAGACATAGACATAAGTTATCACTCATCCAACTCAGAAGCAAGTTCTATCGATCAACGGGGAAAAAGAAAAAGCAACCCAGAGACCAAAGACTAGGGTTTCTTGATGGTTTTACAAATCATGATAAACCCTAAACAATATATAGCAAGAACCCTTACCCATAAGGACCAAGTAGAGACTCAAAGATAGAAATTCACATAGAAACCACAAGGTTTTTTTTTTTCAAGTCCTACCAAAAAGAACAATATTCAAATGACTGATTCTTCTTCTCCTTCTACTTCTAATCAGTCAAGATCTTCTAGACTATGTCATGCAAGGAAAGCTAATAAGGAACTCAAACATTAATTTGGTGCACTTTGTGCAAGTACAAGTTATGGATTAGGTATATGGCTTTTTGATTCAGGAGCCTCTCATCATATGGCTTCTTCACATGATATATTCTCTGCTTTTGAGCCTTGTACAATGCCACCTATTTTTTATGCGTAACAACACATACATTAATCTAATTGGGAAGGGAACTATTGATATTGGTGAAGGTACTTTCAATGATGTACTTTGTGTGCCTTCTTTAACCAATAACCTTTTTTCCATTCTATCAGATTACTCTTAGTGGTTCAGGGAAGGCTGTGGATTTTACACTTGATTTGGCTGTTATCAAAGACTTGAAGAGAAAAAATATTATTTCTACTAGGGTAGTTGATCATACAACTTAGTTATACACCTTTTTTGTTTTCTCTCCTGATGATGATTCAGATCCTTTGGCTGATATTCACACTCCTTATGTGAATCATACTTTTGAAGAGATATTTGGTCACTTGAACCTTGGTATTCTTTCATCTTCTTTTGTTCTTGAGACTTGTGCTACACTTCCATATCATCTACCTCCTACTTCTTCAGAGTTTAGTGTTTTAGTTTAGTAGGATGTTTCTTGTCTTTCAGATATAGATTTGTGGGATGAGTAGTTGATAGGTATTTTAGATTTGTTTGTTGAGTCCTGTCTTGCAAATTTGGAGCACACTATTGAGGATACTCATCTCCTCTTTGATTATAGCCATAGCACAACTATTGTCACATCATCTTTTTCTTTGGAGCTTGATGATTTTCAGTTTCCAATTGGTTTTGGTTTGTCACCCTCATTAGTTAATCCTAGGACTCCTGATTTGATTGTGGCTTCTTTCGGCATCGACATGGGGACACATGACCATCTTTTAGAGACATCATACTTCATGAGGCTTCCTTCCTCATCTCTTGTTTTGGAGTTGGAGTTTCTTCCCAAGGGGAGAAATGTTATTTGTCGATTTTAGATCCTCTTTGGTCTTCTTCTTCAAACATTCACCATTAGTATAGGAGATAATTCATTTCAGGGGGACATCTTGTCTCATTATTTCCCTCTTATGGGGGGCTATTGTTTGTATATTTGTGTTTGATGGTGTACTTGGGGGTATTGAGTCCTTCCATCATTTCATCACTTGTACATGTTGTTATTGCATTCTCACTTTTGGAGAAGAGTTTTATCCCATGTGGTTTTCTCTTTTTCTCCACTTGAGATTTGTTGTTCATAAGTACCTAACATGGACTCATATCTAGGAATCATTCATTCATTCATGCCTAGTTTTCTTCTCCCTAAGTTGCACTTAAGGGAGAGTGTTAGTGTAAAAATAGATATTACCTAGTTAGTCATTCCTAGGTCCTCTTCACACTAGTTACTTAAGTTTACTTAGGTGTTATTAGGTGCATTCAATAATGTACAATTGTGTGCATTTAATATTTTTGCACTAGTTTTCTCATGTCATAGTATTAAGACACTTTTCATATTACAAGTTGTCTTACATGCATTTATTTATTAGTGGTGTCTAGGTGCATTTATTATTTGTGTCATCTATTTAGTTTTGCCACTATGTTGGCCTTATGCCTTACCACTCACCTTGCCTATATAAGGGAGTTCTATCATTGTACAAGTCAATTATAGTCAATCTTTTCATCTTATAAATATTATACATAATTATTCTTGTAAATATTGCTTTTCTCTCTTGTTGTGGAAGATTGAATTGATTTCAAGTGATCTTGGGAGTGCTTGAGTCCATTATTGACTCTTACAGTTCATTCATAGTACATAATTTTTTAGCTTTTAACATTAACTTTCTTTTATACAATTCATCTTTATTTATATAAAACCTAAGATAACACAAATATGATTAAATTAAGCCTACTCTACTCCTACTCTAACCATGATTTCAAAAAATAAGGAAAAGGGAAGGGAAGAAGAAAAGGGTTAGAAAATCCAAGTATGTAGCCATTATCCTTCATGTGTCATTATATGACTAAAAAAAATTGATTAAAATCATTCCTCATATAACCCATTTACTCAATTAGCATGTAGGAAGGTGAAATATTATAACATAAATTTGCATGTGTGAGATAAAAATATGTAGACTTAGGCACAACAATGTGCTTCAAATTACCACACAAAATACCTCACAATAAGATAATCATCAATGGATCTAACACATATACAACTCATCAACATTTGGTCAACTAAGAACATGAATAGATAGGTACATGATCAAATTTTGGAAACTCACATAGAAAGGAAAAAGAACTTCAAAATTGAAGTTGCAAAAGTAACTTGTATTACCAATGAGTTTCCAACCCTTTAAAATATAGAGAACATTCGTATTCATAGATTTTGAGAGGCAAGAATGTGAAAATCCATTCCATCCCAAATAGACAAAATGAAAAAAATTCAAAAGACACTTGTGTCTTGTAGCACCTTTTGTCCTATTGCATTATTGCATCCAAGATAAAATTTGATGTGCAAATGAATGCCAATATTACACACTCTAGCTAGTTGATCTTAGCAACTTCATTCTTTAGGTCTTGCAAGTAGGATGCATAATTATCTAGTTCTGCCTTTGCTAACCATAGATTGGGTCCATATTATTAGGTGAATTTGACATCAATCTTCATAAAAATATCCTAGAGTCTCTTTTGAGTAGTTTTAAATTATTCAATCCTAGGCTCAAAATCACCATTATCACCTTTTATTTTCATCAAATAATTGACAGATCTTGTGGAAAAACTTAGATCCTAGGATATTCCTTCTTCACCAACTCCTATTATTGATCTTTCAAAACTTGTAGTAGCTAAACACTATATCCCATATCAAATAAAGAACACCCCAATTTATCCAGGAATTCCTTCATGTCATTAAATAAACTTTGGACTAGGGAGTATGCTTTCAAGCTCTTATTCTAACACCCCTTTAGGATCTTTGTCTAGAACTTGTACACCTACTTCCACTTTTGATGCATATTTAGTTTTTGGTCAATAGAATACCCTCATCCACCAAATATGAGAAATCCATATCATCCATCTAAGATATTTGGGTGAATATATTTTCTATAGCCTCTAATTCTATTTTCACTCCTATCATCAAGGTCTCAATAGCTTCCATTCTTTTGGATAATGTTGCAGCAATATCAACTACTTCTTACATTATCTTATGGCCTAAGTGCACAAATTCTGCATTCCATGCATGGATGACTCTCATAATGTTCTTCAATTCTTTGGTAGCTATTATCTCCCTTTCTATACTTAGAATATGCTAGGGAACTATATCTATTGATGATGAATCGATGGGACCAACTTAATGTTGAATATTAGTCATAAGGTGCATGCAACCTTATCTTACAATTCTTCCTTAATTTCCTTATCATTGTCCATCTTCTAAATGACCCAATCCATCAAATATTTGGCAAGATATTTTCCTTCCTCCCTTGTTAACTTTCCTAAAGTAATCATAGTGACTATGTAATCTAATTTGCTTCAGGAATATTTGATAGTGGTTTAATAATCTCATTTTGCCTATTTCCATAACTATCAATTATGATGGAATATTTTACCCTAGCTCTTTTTGGAAGACTCAACTTTGGGAGCAAAACAACTAATTAAGCAAGATCATCCAAGGCTAGTTTCACAACCCTCTTTCTCTTCTAAATGGTTTGATCAAACCACCAAGGTGTATCCATATTATGTACTTCCCCTACCAAGATATTAACTTGAGGTTGCTATGGAGTGTTTGATCATTATAAAAAAATGGATAGGTAGAAAATTTGGGAGGAGATGGAGATGTATCTAGATATATACAATTATCCTCTCTAGAGATTGAACAAGAGTTTTATTTGAAACACGTGATGGATATTGTAGGGCTAGCAAAAGAAAGGTTTATGGGCTAAGTGATGAGAGGTACATTTTGGAGAGACTGAGATGGTGATTTAAAAATTTCTTATAAAGAATAAGGTATAGGTTCATTAATCCAAGTGGGTTCCACCTAAATAGATTGATAAGGGGCTTCAAAAGGAACATCATGATGGCTAGGATAGATGTTCATACCTTGAGTCTACACTTGTTCTAGCTGATTCAAATTTTAACAAATGAACTTTATCTTGGGAGACTTCCTTTTGTATACCAACCTTATCTCTTTCTCTTTTGGATCTATAACGTCAAAAATTGTCCTCCTATATGGTATGGTACAATTTCCCTTAGATTAGCTCCTTGCTTTGGGTGACCTCTCAACCATTTTTTTTCTAATCTTCCTGAAACCTTAATTGACTAAGTCTAGCTACAAAATATTCACTTTTTGAGGTAACCTTTTGATGGAACCAGAAAAGGGAATTTGAATTACAGGTCCCTAGGACCCCCAAAAAGTAGATCTAAGTGGAAAATGGGGGCTTGGACTTGGGCGCCCATGCTCTAGTCCTCCCCTGTTTCCTAGGATTTTAAATTTTGGCGGGGTGTCGGCTCTCGCCGTATGCCTCGAGATTCCATTTTCAAATTCTCAGTTTTCGTGTGATATTGAGACGTTATTTCAAAATTTGAATTTCCCTAAAGCTAGGTATAAAAATACATTTGAAAATCATTTTAACACACACAATTCTTATGCAAGGTTGATGTCAAAACTCTGCTAAAATTACCATTGAAGATCAGTGACTTGTTGAAGCTCTTGAAAGTTATTTGAATTTGCTATCATGGAGACAATGGATGGAGATTAGGAATCAAGATCTTGGGTCTATCTTGCTCTTCCTAGGGTTTGTAAACCTTTTGCATGATTAGGAGAAGGGTTGAAGCCTCCAACATCGAGCTTGAAGATCCTCCACAGACATTGTTGATTCTCCTTATTCATGCAAGTCTTCATTTGTTTTCATCTCCTTGAGGTGAAGTTGTATGTGTTTATTGATTCAAAGCAAGTTATTGATCTTCCCTTGATTAAGACATCTAGGGTTTGATATTTTTGCATACACATTGTTAGGTTTGCACACACTTATGTAAATCCTTATCTCTGGCTATTATTGAGGTAGAAATACCAAAAATAGGGTTTGACTGAGGCCAGCTTATATATAGCTGCAACATCTTTCTCCTTTTTTGTAGGTGCAGATTGTGTTTTGTAGGTTCTAGCATAAAGAAGCTACATGAAGAAGGATATTGTAGGTATAGTCACCATAGACTTTTGAATTTCCAGATTCTAACACTTGTTGGACTAAAGAGCGGGCACCAGACAACCTATGCAAAGGATTTTCAGTATCAGAAACTTTTAGGACTAAGTAGCAGGTGCCCTAGTCTAGTTAGCCCTCAAAATTTGGGTGTACATTCTCTAAAACTCTTTCTCTACATTTTTGTGATTAGTTTTGCTTGTTTCATTATTGGATTTTGAATATTTTTGATTTAAGGCATAACTACGATTTTACTTGGTTTATGAGCAAAACACTTGATAAAAACCTTAGTTAGGTTCTTGAAATCAGACCACGTGAGCATAAGGGACAGACAAAGTGATTAGTAGCTTGATCGAGAGCCCAATCCTTGTCCTCCCAATGTTTAGTATGGTGAAATAGTAGTATTTAACCTAGTTGAGACAAATCTACAATTTTTCCACTAAACATTTTGGTGAACCCAAGTTTTAAAGAATTTGCATCCTTTTAAACTTTAGATCTGAAATAATTTGATGTCCTAGAGCATAATTGGATTGAAAAATCTCTTTGGTGAAATTGCATGCATTGAATTGTGAATCATATTCTTTATCATTTCACTAAAAGAGTTGGAAAATTATCATTTATTATTTTGCATAGTATTTCATTTTCATAGGCCATCATTGTGCATTTGAATCTCAGATTAAAAAGAGCATGTTAAAATGTCAAATTATTTTTTGCAAGATTTTCATGCTTATGATGAGCCATTTAGTCATGATGACTTTGATATGTTAGATGAAGCCCTTGAGGACTTTATCTCGATTGAACATTCCACTATGGCCTCTAAGCCATCATTATTTCAAAGATTTGTAAATGCAATTTATTTTCCTAAACCTAAAGAAGAGATTGAAAAACCAAAAATTGTGGTTACTTATGTTCAAATGTGGTGCAACCATCTTCTAAACCTGTGCTTACTATCAAAGATTGTCCATCTTCTTCTCGACCTCCTGATTACATTTATGATTATGCTAAACAAATAGCAAAACAAAACTTACAACAAACTAATCATAATGTGGTTTCTCATGCATACAACACTTGGAATAATAAACAAAACACACAATAATCAAACATTTCAATTTCTTTACTGGATTCTCAACCTATGCTTCCTCAAGCACCTTGTTTAACATATGAAGGTGGTAAAGACTATGTTATTGTAGAGAAGCTTCGTGCTACTCCTGCAAAGATATCCCTTTGGGAACTTATACAAACTTCACCTACTTACCATGGAATGCTCCAAGAAGCTTTACAAAAGGTGATTGTCCCACCTGTTGTTAAACCAAATGATGTTGCCACTCTATTACATTGTATGCATGTGACAAAAACATATATTTTGTTTCAACAATAGGAATTGTCATTTCTTGAAGTTCAAAATCAGTATGATCCTTTGATTATCTTCATTACAATAAACAAAACATTGGTTAAGAGAGTTATGATCAATAATGGATCATCCCTTAATGTTTGTGGCCTTGACTTATTACATAGGGTTAAGGTTGATACATCTACAATCAAACTAGAATCATTAAGTATCCGTGGTTTTGACAATGTTAGACAACAATCTGTGGGCACTATAACTCTACCTATACAAGTAGGACCTGTGATTGTGCCTACCCTGATTCATGTCATGCCTTTCTCTCTATCTTACAACCAGATTCTAGGTAGACCTTGGATACATGCATTAGCAGCAGTTCCTTTACTTTACATCATTCAATTAAGTTTATATTCAAAGATAAGTTGTACACTATTCATGTTGATCTTGAACCTGATAATTTCTTGCAAATGGAAGTTCATAAGCATGTTGTTGGTCCTGAGACTTTAAATAATCTAAAAATGGATTTATCAACTCCTATTTCTTTTGAAAAGATTACACAAGAGTGTAAGCAATTGAATGCATTTGTTAGTGATGACTGGGGTTCGCTAGATTTTACATCTTCTTCTATAGGAGAATACAAACCTAAAAATGGCGCCCCCGAAACATCAAATATTGCATCGATCACATCGCTTGCTTCGAATGATAAACATAAAGCTTCTTTGGTGACAAACGTGGATAATACATTCACTTATACTACTAATCATGACACTTATGAAGCTCTGCCTTCCTCCAAAGAATTGGTTTCTCTCTATGGTAGAGGATTCTGAATCCTTTATAAAGATTGTGATTATGTAGGTAATGGTTGTGGTATATATCAACAAGGAATGAAAGTCCCTATAGAATCTATTTCGCGACATTGCTCAACTGGCATTGGATATAATCCTTTTAAGGAATCCAAAGCCCGTAAATGCCCTACTTTTAATGTGAATACAATATCAACACTTAGTTTGATATTTCCTGAGATGATTGACACTAATTGTCCTCCAAGATCACTTCCATTGGATGTATTCTTAGTAGATGAAGTGATAATGGAATTCTTGGGTGCTTATGACAATATTCCTCATTATCATCATAAATGTGGCCTACCTTATTATTTAAAAATAATGCATATTTTGGAAAATCTACTAGCACAATGAATGCCACTATAGAACCTAATGGAGAATTTGAAGAAAAATTACAATCCTCTAATCCCTTAGACCATAGTATGTTCATTAATGGAAAGACCATTGATGTTGTTATGGATAAGGATAATGCTTAAAAAGTTCTCCCTATTGGTGATTGTTTAAATGTGGAAGAAAAAGAAGAGATGACTAAGTTATTGAGTGAATTCTCAAAATTGTTTTCTTGGAATTATTTTGACATGCCTGGTATTGATCCTCAAATTGTAACACATAATATCGTGTTGAAACCAGATGTTAAACCATTTAAACAGAAGATTCGTAAGATGAATCCTAAGATTACATTGCTTGTTAAACTGAGATAGAAAAGCTTCTACAAGCTAGTTTCATACGACCTATTGATTATTCACCTTGGATTTCAAACATTGTTGCTATCGCTAAACCTGATGGTTGAATAAGAATGTGCATAGATTTTTGAGATTTGATTTTGGCATCTCTGAAAGATGATTTTCCACTTCCTAATAATTATATGATTGTTGATTCAATAGATGGCCATGAATTTCTCTCTTTCATGGATGGTTTTTTAGGATATAATCAAATTCTAATAAATCCTCATGATCAGTATAAAACTACTTTTATAACACCTTGGGGTATACTTTGTTGGGTAGTCATGCTGTTTGGACTTAAGAATGCAGGAGTTACTTACCAATGTGCAATGACTCTTATATTTCATGATTATATGCACAATATTTTAGAAGATTATGTTGATGACATCTTGGCAAAGTCTATTCATTGTAAGGATCACACTACAAATCTTTGACAAATATTTGAACGCATAAGGAAATATAATATGTGGTTGAATCCTCATAAGTGTGTTTATGGAGTGGATAGTGGAAAGCTATTAGGATTTATTGTCTCAAATAATGATATTGAAGTAGATATGAAAAAGATAGATGCAATTGTTAATATGCCAATACCTAAGAACATATCTCAACTTCGTAGTTTGCAGGGAAAGATATAGGCCATCCGTTGATTTGTCTCACAACTCACGGATAGGACTCGACCCTTCACGCAACTATTGAAGAAGGATTCTAAATTTCAATGGAATTTTAAATGTCAAAGAGCTTTCGATGACTTAAAGGATTACCTAGCTAATCTACCAGTTCTGCAACCCACTGTCCCCAATAAACCATTCCTATTATACATTTCAGCATCTAACAATGCCCTAGTAGCTTTGTTAGCACAACATAATACTGAAGGCAAAGAATGCGTTGTTTATTACATCAATCAAACTTTGCTCAATTATGAAGTGTGATACATTGTTATTGAGAAACATTGCTTAGCTTTAGTGTTTGCAACTCAAACGCTTAGACATTACCTCTTAAATGCTGAAATACATGTGATGGTAAAATTCAACCCTTTGAAACATCTATTCACAAAAATAGATTTATTGGGTCATCTCACTAAATGGGTTATGCTACTAATAAAATTTGACCTTAAGTTCATTTCCCAAAAAGTGATGAAAGGGAAAGCATTAGCTGATCAGTTAGTTGAAGCTCCCCCCTTTTCTACACAACATCAAGATGTATTTCCTAACAACCAAATATTAACAGTCTCTAAGGATGAAAAATGGGAATTATACTTTGATGGATCAAGATGTAGAACTGGCTCCGGGGCTAGTGTTATATTGATACCCCCCGCCAGAAAGTTGATTCCTCTATCTTACCACTTAGACTTCTCATGCACAAATAATATAGCTGAATACGAAGCTCTCATTGGAAGACTTTGTGCCACTTTCGCTCTTAATATCAAACACATTACAATATATGGTGATTCTCAACTAATTGTCAAACAAATAACTGGATCATATCAAACTAAGCATGATAAGCTATCTCAGTATCATGAGTTTGCATTATCTCTCTTAAAACAATTCACATCATATTCAATCAACACAATTCTTAGGAAATACAATTGACATGTGGATGCAATGGCAAGCATAGCTTCCCTGATATCCCTTGATGATTCTCCTGAGGAATTTACTTTCATTGTTCATAATCTTAAAACACCAACAATTGAAGATCCTATAGTTGCAAATTTGGAACTCTATGGTAATACATACACTAATGAATGGTTCTCCTATATATTCAATTATTTGCGCAATGGAACTATTCCTAATTCAACATCTAAGAATGCCCAAATTTGTTTATGCAAAATAGCAATGCAATATATTATAATATCAATTGTCTTATATCGATGAAGTTACAATGGTGTTTTACTCTGATGTTTAAGTAATTTAGAGATTCTGATAGCTTTAGAAGAAGCTCACTTTGGTACCTATGGAGGGCATTTTGGAGTAAAATCATTGGTGCAAAAATTGTTACGAATGGGCTACTATTGGTAGCATATGGAACAAGATTCCTTTGCTTATGTCAAGAGATGCCCACAATGTCAACAACACAAACACCTCATCCATGCTCCCACTCAAGTGCTTTGCACCCAGGTGTCACCATGGCTATTCTCTATTTGGGGCTTGGATCTAATTGGTAAAATTTCCCCACCCTCCTCTCAAGGACATACATTTATCATTACCACCACTGATTATTTCACAAAGTGGGTCGAAGAAGTCCCCTTGCGATCTACAACTGCCAATGTAATCTATCAATTTATATAAGACAACATTGTTTCTCAATTTGGACTACCTTACTCCCTTGTTTCAGACAATGGTATGCCATTTAAGAATAAGGACATGAAAAAGTTCCTTAAGAAGTATCATATATAACATCACTTCTCTACACCTTATTATCCTCAATCAAATGGCCAAGTAGAAGCTTCAAACAAAGTAATTGGACAAATTTTATAGAAAACTGTTAATAAACATCAGAAAGATTGGAATACTCAATTATCCTATGCATTATGGGCTTATAGAACAAGTATTCGAATGCCTACTAGTAATACACCATATAATCTTGTCTATGGCACAAACGCAATAATGCCCTTAGAGTTAGAAATTCCTTCCCTAAGAAATTCTCTAAGAGACATCATGGATGATGACATGGAATGTGAGAAAAGATTACAAGAACTTGAGATGCTTGATGAAAGATGAATCAACGCTCTTGAGCACCTCAAGGCTTATCAAAAAGGTATACAATGATCCTATAATGCGCAAGTCATACAACATTCATTCAACGTTAGGGATCTGGTTCTTTATGAAAATCAATGCAATGTAAATGCACTGCCTAGAGAAAAAGGTAAGTTCAACCCTAATTGGCTTGGACTGTATATAATTATTGAAGGCTTTGGATCTGGAGCATATAAATTAGTTGATGAGTAAGGTATGCCACTTAAAGAACCTATTAATGCAGTGCACCTCAAAATATTTTATGCTTAAGGATTTAATGTTAACTGTTCCTAAGCCAATTTATTACATAGATTAGCTTCAATTTTGACAAGATATTATTGCTTTGTCTTAATTCATTTAACATTACATCTTTGTTCAGTTAATCATTATTGTATCTTGCTTAAGTATTCTCTGTTTTGATCACTTTGGTATTAATTGAATATAGCATTAAAATTAGGATTATGTATAAAATGCTTGATCATTGTGCTTATTACTATATGTTCTTTTAAGAATTGTTAGTATATCACAATAGCATTAATTATAGCATTTAGATATCATCACTAGTTGTATTTTTACAAAAATCACATGTGATAGATCAGAAACCATTACACATAGATGGAAAGAAATAAACATCATACATATATCCTTAATTTTAAATATATATATGTCTGAGTTGACTATCCCTCAAGAGAAAATGGGATGTCATAGTGCATAAAATCTATACATCACATAGTTGAGCCTTGATTGTTGGTACCCTTAGGTCCTTGTGGTTTGCGAGTGATAGAAGCCTGAACATGTGTGGCTACGAATCGCAAATGAATCCTACAGACGCTTCACGATCATAACCCCCTAATCTCGTCTCTCATCTCTATCATCTTCTCATGTGCCTCCTGGTACATCCTCTAGTACTGGTCCTCTCGACCTAAATCCTGTCTTTGTCAGCTCTCACTTGTTGAACCTCACACAATAAGAACTCACTAATAGATAGCTCTCCCTCTGATGTAGGTACTGCTACCATCTGCTCTCACTGCGCCTCAAGTTTAACTTTAGCATGCTCAGCTCTCTATCGTAACTCCTCTCTCTCCCATGCAGACTGCTCTAGCATAGCCTCTATATCGGTCTTGTACCAGATGAAAGGCATAAATATCTCTGCATGTCACCCATCGGATGACCGTGGTGAATAGCCTACCTGCACTTGCTGCTCTGAAACATCTTTAGGTATTATGTCTACTATGACATGACCCACAAAGTCTCACCAAGTGTTCATCACAATTGCAAAATAGAGGATAAGATAAATAATAGACTCTCATATAAATCTAACAAATAATAAACTATACAAAGCATCAAAATAATAAATCAAATCCAACCTGGATCTCCATCTCGCTAGGATGGATCTCAAATCACCAAAGGTGTGATGACCTCTACAGTCTAATCTATAGATGGGGGCATAGACCTACTACATTCCCCCCGCTCTCTCTGACTAGGTCTCACATCACCTACAGGAATAGGACCATGAGCCCTAGACTGTGGCCTCGACTTGGTCTCCTCGTCAGCGTGTACCTCCTACTAGCCCTGTCATGGTCTCACTCTGAAGATGTACTATGATGGGACCTCCTGTAACTCATCCTCAACCTCCTCCACATCCTCATCGAGATAGTAGTATCCCACAAAATCACTAACATCATCCTCTACTCTTGTGTTACTAGCGTGACTAGCCCAAGGTCAAGCATCACCTATAGGGTGACCAGGTGGAAAGATAGGAGCAGGTCATGCTATATGCTACCAGGTCTGAATGTTCAGGTACAATTGACATTGTTTGTGTTTGACACTGGCTCTATATTCTCAGGACTCTCATCATCACTAAGTGGCACATCTACTACCGTCGACCATCGGATAGTATTTGCCTTGACTGCACTATGCACAGCATGTGCGTAGCTAGGACGCACTGCAAGAACATCCTGTATTTGTCCAAACTATCATGTCACCCTGTCAAAATAGAACCAAGCCATGACATGATCAAGGCAACTGGCATAAGCGGATCCCTCTACATCCTTGCTAACTACCTCTTCTAGCCAGACCATCTGATGTAGTCGTGATATGGTCTCTAGATGATGTTGCCAAGCTATAATCTGTCAAAAACAACTCTCCAATATAACAGATCCCCATGCCTCCAACACCTGACCAGTGGATAGGTGTAAACACGTGGATGGGTTCAAATGTTTCCTCTATGGGATAACCCACTAGCCATGTGCACCTGATGTGCTCAAAGACCCAGACCTGTAGTAGTGTGCAGATCATCAGACTATGCATCTCATAATGGACATATCGCCCCAAGTCGTAGTAAAGGTGTGCAAGCATACTGCGCCCCCATGCATAGACTATGTTATGCTCCTCCATCTCCTTAATGGTGTGAATTAGACCCCCATGTATGTGAGTACCTCACCCATTTGGCATAATGGCTAATGTGACTGTGACCATCATAATCCTTCGCAGCAAGGGAATGTCACCGCATCCCTGCTCTAGAAGTTAGAGTTGAATGTGTCCTCACTTTGCCTGAGAAATAGTGCAACCCATGTAGTATAGCTGACTCTCACAGGTGTACCTCATTGAGCACTGTCCTACTATCCTCAATATCTCTCCTCGGATAGGTAGTCGAAGGATTTTGGATACATCCTCTAGCATGATGATCATCTCGCCAGTAGGTAAGTGGAATGTGGAGGTATCTACATCCCACCTCTCCATTAGTGCCATCAACATAGGATAGTGGAATCTAATTGTGGGCGTATCAAATACCCACCATAAGCCCACCGTTTGCAGGTGCTCTCTCTCTATCGTAGATAAAGAACTAGCATGCCCTCATAGAAGTGCCATCAGGTGACCGCTTGTGTGCTCACATAACTTAGGGACATCTTGTAGGTCAAAAAACAAATGAGAACATCAAAATCTCCTCAAAAACTAGAAGTAGCTATCAAAGACAAAAAAAGAGTGTCTGTGCCTAGGGCTAGTGTCCTCTGTGGACCTGGGCACCCCAGGAAGACTAGGGCATCCTAGAGGAACACTGGAGCCCCTGTGGGACTAGGGCACCCTAGAGAGACTCTAGCACCCTAGGCAGACCCGGGTGCCCCTCTCAGGGACCCCTGTCCATTCCTCCCTCTTGGCATATTAAAAGACAAAGTCAAAACAAAAGGTAACGTGAAAGATGATAGAAGTGCAGAATTAGGACCCTACATCAGCCTCAAAACACCTCTTCGCTACTCAGGCTCAGAGAATCTCTAGTCGTGGTTACTGATAACGGCGTCAGCTTGGCATGGTCATCCTCCTATTCTCCTTTTCTCTCTCCCCTATTTTCTACAATGACAAGAAACAAGAATGAGTAAGTGATAAGTGACAACTCCCTTTACATAAAGTAAGTGAGTGAGAATTCCTATCACTAACTAGGTGCAAGATTGATCTCTTTTACTCTCGAGCCCTTATCTTGAGCTGTTGAACTCTGATTTCAATGTTGTTTATTGCATTAGAATCCTGGTTCTGGTCTCTTTCTTACCTAATGTGTTCTATTGGAGTGTTGTTTCTTCAAATGACCCTCATAACACATTTCTCATCAAGTTTCCCTCGAAATCAACGCGCGTCGATATCTCCTTGTTTCTCCTTTTCAGACTAAGCAAGAAAAAACAAGGGGGGCATATATCTCCCTCGATTTCCTCCCTCATCATGTCTCATCACTCAACCCCCTTAATATTTTTGTACTGACTCATTGGTGGTGATTGCAGGTTGATTTGATTTTTGATTTTCTGACAAGTGTTCCTTTACAAGTTGCAGTTCCTAACTTTGTGGTCTTGCAAGATTGTAGACTTGGGGGCTTCTTCCTTCTTTGCGACAACACTTCAGCTTCCTCTATAGTATCATTTTGGGTATCCTTTTCATGATTGATGTATTTACTTTCCTTTAGTTGCATATGCACGTAGTGTCATATGGCCACTAAAGTGGGGGCTAAATGTAACGTTAGAAATTGTCCTCCTATATGGTATGGTACAAATTCCCTCAGTTTAGCTCCTTGCTTTGGGTGACCTCTCAACCATTTTCTTTCTAACCTTCCTGAAACCTTGATTGACTATGTCTAGTTGCAAAATATTCACTTTTTGAGGTAACCTTTTGATGGAACTTGAAAAGGGAATTTGAATTATAGGTCCCTAGGACCCCTAAAAAGTAGATCTGAGTGGAAAATGGGGGCTTGGACTTGAGTGCCTGCACCCTAGTCCTCCCCTATTTCCCAGAATTTTGAATTTTAGTGGGGTGTCGACTCCCACCATATACCTCGGGATTCCGTTTTCAAATTCTCAGTTTTCGCGTGATATCAAGATGTTATTTCAAAATTTGAGTTTCTCTAAAGTTGGGTATAAAAATATATTTGAAAATCATTTTAACACACACAATTCTTATGCAAGCTTGATGCCAAAACTCTGCCAAAATTTCCATTGAAGATCAATGATTTGTTGAAGCTCTTGAAAGTTATTGAATTTGCTATCATGGAGACAATGGATGGATATTAGGAATCAAGATCTTGAGTCTATCTTGCTCTTCCTAGAGTTTGTACACCTTTTGCATGATTGGGAAAAGGGTTGAAGCCTCCAACATCAAGCTTGGAGATCCTTCGCGGACATTGTTGATTTGCCTTCTTGTTCATGCAAGTCTTCATTTGTTTTCATCTCCTTGAGATGAAGTTCTATGTGTTTATTGATTCAAAGCAAGTTATTAATCTTTCCTTGATTGAGACATCTTGGGTTTGATATTTCTGCATACATATTGTTAGATATGCACACACTTTCATAAATCCTTATCTCTAGCTATTGTTGAGCTAGAAATACCAAAAATGAGGCTTGATTGAGGCAAGCTCCTATATAGCCACAACATCTTTCTCATTTTTTTGGTAGGTGTACATCATGTTTTATAGATTTCAATGGAAAGAAGCTACAAGAAGGAGGATATTGTGGGTACAGTTGCCACAGACTTTTGAATTTTTGAATTTTGACACTTGTGAGACTAAAGAGCAAGTGCCCTAGTCCAACTGGGGATAATTTCCAAGATCTGGAAGCCATTTCAGAGTGTTAGACAGCCTATGCAGAAGATTTTTAGTATCAGAAACTTTTGGGACTAAGGAGTGGGCACCCTAGTCCAGTTAGCCCTCAAAATCTGGGTGCACATTCTCTAAAACTCTTTCTCTGTATTTCTATGATCAATTTTGCCTGTTTCATTGTCAGATTTTGAGTATATCTGATTTAAGGCATAACTAGGATTTTACTTGGTTTATGAGCAAAATACTTGATAAAAACCTTAGTTAGGTTCTTGAAATTAGACCACGTGAGCATAAGGGACAGGTAAAGTGATTAGTAGCTTGATCTAGAGCCCAATCCTTGTCCTCCCAATGTTTAGTACGGTGAAATAGTAATACTTAACCTAGTTGAGACAAATCTACAATTTTTCCACTAAACAGGATCTTCTTTTTCATCACTTGCTATTATTACTATTTTAACATAGTGGCTTTCTCTCTAAAAATTCCTCAATACTTCTTCAAGCCACTTCTCACTACTTTTAATCACCATTGAGGTTCTAGCTTCTAGGTTCTTAAATTTTCTTGAAGTCCAATCATGCATTGGAAAAGGTTGATCAAATACCTTGTTAGCCTCATATGAGGGGTCTAAGGTTTCACTGTTATCTTGCAATCCTCTAGGAATCTGGTAATCTAATACTTCCTCATTTGTGACATGTTCATGAATGAATAGAACCTCTTATGAACCTCTACATCATCAGTACAATTCACCTAATAATCCTCCAGATGAGGCTTATATATGATGGTAAATTTCAACCCTTCAAAACACTTCCTTGGGTTGAAATATGGTCTCACTTCATGGGGCCTAAGTGTCAAGAGAGATATTTTTTTTGTATTTCTAGTTTCTTGAGTGGTTGGACAAGTATATCTTCCAATGGACAAATAGAAAGGAATACCTTTAACCTTCTTCTCAATGGATATCTTATGAACCTTAGTGCCTTTTATACATACTTCCAATAGGGTTATTCCATCACTAGCATAAGCTAGTATTTTTAATGGCACCCTTGAAAAACTTACAATTTTGATGTAGGTAAAGGTAGTAAACTGGTAGAACCAATTTGTTAGAAATGAATGCAAACAACTATCAATGGAAAACTGATTACAAATGTAATATAGATATTTCACTGTGTAGAACCAAAATGGAGATGGTATGAAATCAACCCAAAGAAATAATAGAATAGAAGATCAAACACATAACATAGTATTTACATGGAGAAACCCTTTTGAGAAAAAAACTCCACACAAAAAGTGATGCACTAATATGTATTAACTTCAATAGAGTTTACAATACAACACTAACAATCTCCTCTTTGCTCTTCAATCTTGTAGCGCCTGTAATACTCATCCACAACTATAATACAATATCCTCTTAAAAGAGTGTTACCTTCTAGGGAAAAAACTCTAACATAACCTCCACCATCAAATATGTGACCTAATGATGAATGGTCCAGATTGACTATGAAATTACAATATTTTACAAGGCAAATTTCTAAAAAATTTCTCTTCCAAGGTGTTGCCCTTGAACCCTCACTAGGGGGATTAGGAAGTTGTTGCTTCCCCCTTAGATCCCCTGATGATAGTAGTGGGGGAAAAGCCCCCTCACACCCCCATCGAGTACAAGGATCCAAAATGTAGCTAAAACAAGATCGCTACTAGGTGAATACTTCATCCCTTATGAATGATTTACAAACAATATTAGGAGTAATTAAATACATAGGAATTACAAGGTTGATGACACCTTAATCCTAACATAATTTCCCATTTATAAATATGTTCCATAAATTGTAGAGAAATCTTCTTCACCCTATCATTTTAAGCATTCTTATGATGTAAAATATGAAAACATCATTCACCCTTCTAATATACTTGTGACTTTAATTGAACTCTAGCTCAAGATAGTACTGATACACTAATTATCATCCTAAACCCATGAGGCCAATTTGTTCAAGTTCAATGAAATGCTACCTCCTTGATAAGGCATATACACAATATGAATTCATGTAAAATTACTTGGACTGGATGACTTAACATAACTACTTGTGGAGGTTGTCACTTATTAGGGTTGCCCAATCAATGAACTCCTTTCTAAAATAACTTAGGAATATCGAGTCATGTGACCTGACTTAAGAGAGTAATTACGTCACTGTTCTCCTCTTAGAAATCACCATGAAAAAACTTCTTTGGCAACCTAAATATCATTACTCTTGGCTTGGACAACTAATTATTATTAATGACATTTATGCATTGATTAGCATGAGACTTGAAATACACTTTAGAATATTCCATGGTTATTTTGATAAAGGCATACCTCAAAGGTAGATTAAACATTTCTTGTATGTATGGTGGTTGAATCTGCACCACCCTTTCCTTCTTGTTACAAAATCTCATACATGTTAGGACAAGGCTTAAATATTGAACTCAAATAAAAAGGAATTATGCTTTGACTAGACTTCTCAACATGATGTTTTGTAGCATCTTGGTTTTATTTCTTTCTATTATCCTTATGCTAAACTCCTCTTGTCCCACATGACCAAAATCTATCATAAATGTTGTTTAGATCGGACACTAATTTTGAAGGTGGTACCACACCTTTTCATTTATACTTCAACTTTATTAGTGAAGACATTCCTAATTAGAAGTTCTTGCCACAAATAGATGTGCCTTATTATTTATAAATAAAACATGAATTTGAAAGATGTAATTAATATAAAAATTAACCCAAAATCATGTAATTATATCTATTAAACACTTTAGTATGATAAAAATTGATTAAAATTAATTTTCCCTAAAAAAATTTAGCTTATAAAATTGTCTAGGAGAGTTTCATATTTTGCAAAAATTTGCAACTTGCAAATTGGATTTTGGATCCAGTTTCAAGTTTGCAACAATGTTGCAACTACAAAATGAAAGTGCACTATGGGTTGCAACTAGACTTTGGGATCTAATTACAATTTGGAAAAACTTACAAGTTGCATGGAAAGTATGATTGTTGGCTAGAGTTCATAATTAGTTTGCAATGCACATGAACTTACAAGCTACAAATTTTTTTAGGTTTCTAGACTAAAAATAGAGTTTAGACTCTAGTTGTAGTTTTTAAAAAGTTGCAAACTGCAAAATGTTTTATAATTGTGAAATGTGACCAAAGTTTAGACTCTAATTGTAGTTTGTTAAAACTTACAAATTACAAAAATATTTGGGACTGTGAGATGTAACTAGAGTTTAGACTCTAATTGTAATTTGAAAAAAACTTGCAAATTTCAAAGTAAATGTGATTTCCAAGTAGGGTTTGTAGTATGTAAAAACTTGCAAATTATAGAAAGTTTTAGGAGTCTAGACCTAAATTAGGGCTTCAAAAAATCATGCAAAACTCCTAAAATCTAGTTAGGAAACCATCACAAATTGAAAACATGAAAAACCATCAACTATTAAATCCATAGCACATTTAAGATGTAAACCCATTAGGAATTGAAGTCATTTGAAAACACGTGATCTTGTAAAAAAACTACATGGAAAGGGGGAAATGAATTACAATCAAGAAGAAAATGCATGGATACTAACTTGAAAGGCGAATATGAACATGCATAGATAAGAAGCTCAAAAAATCCAACCTTGTGCAAGTGAAAATGGTAAAAAAATCAATAAAATAGAGTTAAAAGGTTAAAAATGAAGTGCTAGGATAAAATAGATGTGCTCAAAAAAGTTTTTTGGTGTATACATTATTTTAAAAAATTGGTTGGTAGAAATATAGTCAAGAGTAAGTACTACAAGTTGTGTATTTTTACATATTTTATTGAATATTTTTTTTAATGATTTTTGAAGTGGACGCACCTTGAAAATTGTATCACTGAGTGTGTGTGTCACATAACTTGCATAAAACTAATAAAAAATGTAATTTTTTTTAATGTGTAGAGAATGAAGTGTAGAACAATCCTATATAGTTTTTTTTCAAATTTGGATAGGTGGAAAAGTTATAAAGAAAAATCAATACATATGTATTGGAGGAATATGAAGACACTCTTCAAAGAAAATAAAACAAAATACCATAACTTATTCAAAATAATAATAAAAAAATGGCTAGAAAGCTAAGAAGCAGATCTTCATTTTGGTGGTAGTTTCATAAATTTTTGATTTGAAACATGTAAACCTGATGATGTTGAAGTTCAAATTCATTGTTTTATGTTGAAAACACAAATTTAGGAGCAAAAAGGGATCTCCAACCCTTAGGCTTGGAAATTCAAACCTAAACGAGAGGGACCATAACAATTTAAATTTAATTCTTTAAAAACATGTTCATGTTATAACACATGTGTGTTATATAATGTGTATACATTATACTTTGTAAATTCAATGCAAACATAACATGCTCATGTTATGATTGCATTGAATTTTACAAAAATCAATGCAAACATAATGCACTCACATTATGTTCACATTGACTTTGCAAACTATAACACATGTATGTTATGCCTTGGATCTAATCCAAACCATAACATGTATGTGTTTTATATAGTGTGAGCTCATTTTTCCAAAAACTCAAATTTGACCACTAAATTGTATCCCATTTCCAGGCACTTACCTAAAACAATCTGTAATTTTATTCTTGACAATATTATTTCTTGTTTTGGACTTCCTTTCACCTTTGTTTCTGATAATGGTACCTCATTTAAGAACAAAGATGTGAAGTAATTCTTGCAGACATTTTGCATTCAACAATGCTTCTCTATGCCACACTATCCATAGTTTAATGGTCTTCAGCAGAAGCTTCCAATAAAATAATTAAAAAAATTCTTTGTAAAACTATTAATAAATATGGTAATGATTAGCTTATCAACTTTCCTATGTATTATGGGCCTTTTACATGAGTATCAGTATGGCTATAGGAACTACCTCGTACAATCTCATCTATGGTGTCGATGCATTCATGCCTTTAAAATTGGAAATTCCTTCTTTATGATTTTTCCTCTGCTATTCTGATCTAGGTTAATATGATTATAGATGTGCTAGGTTAAAAAGGATGTGCTAGGATAAAATAGATGTGATCTTTGTTCTAATTTTTAGCTTCAGCAGTGTTGATGGGTGTTTTAGCACTCAACAATGCAGGTGTGATTGCTGGTTTCACACCTCTCTTGAAAAGTATCCTACCCTAGGCAAGACTACTCCAAGGTTTCTACAGCTAGGTCTTAGCTCACTTGGAATCTCTCAGTTGGAATGTTCTAGTTGTTCCTACAAAGGGGTCTTACATGCAATCTACAGATTTCAACAATTGGAGCAGCAATTCATGAAAACCCTTTATGATTTCAGCTGATAAAACAATATGAAATGCTGCTGAAATTCCTAAACTAATGGTTGTTTTCAAAGAAAATACAAAAGAGGGTAGGGTTTTAAGAAAATCTTAAGTGACATTCAGAGTATGTGGACTGCTGCAAGTAGACAAATGCTCTAAAATTTAACTAGTTTTGTGAGTTACCAAACTAAAAATGAATGTTATAGCACTGCAGAAAATGATGCTATCTTCAATAGAAATCGATAAATTATCAGAGTACAATTAATTCATCAAATACCCAACAAATGGCACAATTTAATTTATGAAATGTAATTAAACTAAGCACAACTGATCAGCCTAGACTAACTTTGCACAGTTATCTACCATCAGCAAATAACTAAAAGTATGGACTAAGAGCATTCATCAGATACTTTCAACAAACCATGAACATTGCAAAAGCACAACTAATTAACTATTGGAGATCAAGAGGTGAACCATGAAAACCAGATAAGCAAATACAATAAAAAAATTCTCAAGATAACTGCAAAAACTTGCTTTGTATTACTTCAAATGGCAGAGTGTCAACAATTCAACAACAAGAATTCTCCCTCAAAACAATGGAAATGGTAACCCTTTATATAGGAGAGAAGCCATACTGTGTTTTTGAATGGACGGTGGAGATTAACTCAACACCAATGGTCCTGATTTACATCATTAAATGCATTTATAATGGCTTATAACAATCCCAGATTACAGTTTGTCTCTTATGAAAAAGATGAAAAACGACCCCCAGATACATTGAATCTAGACAATTTGGCTACCCAACTAAATATATATAGAAAAAGTCATTTTTAAGGCATAATAAAGACAAAATAGTGTCACATGTCACTCTAAATATAGCAGTTTACATTAGTGATGGGATTACATTTCAAAATATTCAAATTACACTAAGATTCATCATCCAAGTCTATTTTGTCTTCTTCTGCAATCTTGTTGCAGTAGTTGACCCAGGCTGATAGTGTTGGATTGATGTTTGCGAGGTCTGATTTCTTGAGGTGATTGGCCTGATATCTAAACATCTCCAATTCCTGGCTATATCGATTATATATTTTCTCTATCTCTGCCTCTACTTTATGAAATCCATTGAATTTAGTCATGAGGTCACTGACTCTGTCCAATCTAGCCTCCACGTCCAATTCAGTATCTTCAAAAACTATCTTATGTAACTTATCTTTACATCCTTTGACATCATATGGCTCCAAATCGTCACAGCCCATCACAAGGAAGTCTTTTAAAGTGTCATTTATTTTGTAGATAAGAGCCAATATGTTTTCATCTACTATTTTATAGGCCTCTTTGATGCTGTCAAATACTTCTTTCCTCAACTTTATTTGCTGATACCAGTCAATAGCTTTATGTAACTTATCCCCTGTCAAAATGTTTTCAGACAACAATGTTTGAGCAGGCAAGTCTCTAATCACTTGTACTTGAGGAAACATATGAGAATAATATTCATCAAAGGTATCACATTCCTCATGCAAGTCTTTCCAATGTTCCCAAAGTTGAACTAGATTCTTATGAAATTCGGTCGCAGCATCAATTGTCCTACATCCTTTCTCACACACTTTGATCATCCAACTTCATGTGCCTCTTGACAGAGTTTGAATTTCACCAAGGTTGGACATTTTATCTCTTGACAAAAAAGTGGGCACTGTCCTTATCTCACCATCTGAATCTACTAGTTTTATAAAAAATTGTAAATAGGCTTAGAGTTCTTCATTCTGCTACTTCATTTCTTTTTTGAGAGTTCATCTTTATCAAGGTATTCCAGGATGGAAGTAATAGAACCTTTGAATTCATCAACCCTCTGAGCTCTTGTAGCTAGTCTTAAATTTACAGTTGTTATAATATAATCTTTTACTCTGACTTGCTCTCTATTTGTGTCAACCGGTGGGATAGCTATTTCAACTATTCTAGACCCAGTTTCATCCTTGTAAATCTTGGATTACACCTTGGCTTTCTTCTATTTCTTCAGCTTTTGGGCATGTGACAAGATGACACTTAGATCCAATTTCATTACTTCTACCTAAGGCTCTAGATATGTTACTCTATTTTACAGCTAGTCAGGTGCAGAAGAAGAAGGTTCTTTAGGCCCATCAATGTCTTTATTATCTATATCAGATGGCCCTTCAAGCAGCCTTTGCTCCTGTTCTGACCCTTTATTTAAATCTTCTTCCTCATTTGCAAGGTTTCTCCAACTTACCAATACATCTTTCTGAGCTACCTCGAAGATTGCTCTTGTTTGACTCTTTTCCAGAGGACTATCTAATATTTCAATTATTTCTGCACTGGCAACTTCAGCCAAAGGTTCATCAATTATTTCATTTTCTCTTTCAACGAACACATCCTTCTCTAGTTCTTGCTCTTGGAGACCTAGTTTAGCACACACTTTTTCAATACCTGGCAACAATTGCATAGCCAAGGGAGTTGAATCTTGCTCTAGGGCAGCTTGGGAAATGGGAGCAATAGCTAAGATGGGAGTGGCACTTGAAGGTAGGCTAACTTGTGTCAAATTGGCAAAGGCTTCAGACCCCAAAGTCGGTGAGATGAAAGAAGATGGTAGGATGGAAGAAATGACAATGGGTGAAGAAATGGACAAAGAAGGCAAGGGAAGAGAAGGTGAAAGAATTGTAGAAATAGGAGGTAATGCAAGGGAAGTAGAAAGTGGGATGGAAGATATGGAAGGTAAAGGTGTGGTAATGACAAAAGAACATGAGGTGGCAGCAATGGAGGAGATGGGACTTCTAGGGGTGCTAGAAGATATTGCCAATGAACAAGAGGCAGTTGAAATGACAGTGGAAGGTGAGGTAATAATAGAGACAGTTTCCTGGACAATAGTTACTAAGGTCATAGGTGCAGCAATGGAGACAATAGAGGGAGATGCAACAGCAACAACTGTTGGAGAGAGTATAGCAACATTCACATCTGTGGTAGAAGGAGATGGAGAAGTTGGCAAATTTGCACTATCAGTAGTGGTAGCAATAACTTCTACTGTCTTACTAGTATCTTTTACTCTAGCTTTCTTCATTTTCAACCCCTCTCCTAGCCCACTAGGAAGGTCCCTCTTCTTTGAAGCTCTTGTTTGGGTAGAAGGAGGCATATCCTTCTTCTGAGTCTTTGTAGCAACCTTCTTACTCTTTTGTGCTTTGGCCTTTTCTGCCAAGGGTATGTGATCTTCACTATCTGATTTGAGTCCTTGGACTGGTTCGGCTTCATCAGTGATCTCTATGGGTTCATCCTCTTCTCCTCCAAATTCTTTTTTTGATTCAAGTGCAGTGTATGTGAACTGAATCCCTTGTCCGTCCAAGGCAGAAATTTGACCTCTTACCCATGCTTTGCTTAATCTAATTGGTTCTTTTATCATAGCATCAAGGGAACTTTCCTCAGCATTAGCCCAATTAGGCAAGGGAATTGGTTGGTGGTATTGCACCTCCTAGGCACCTCTATGCATCATATTTTCATCATCCTCTAGTTGGTCAGAGACTACAATAATATAAACTTTCTTATGAATGCCAGTGATAATCTGGAGTGGGCCTTCTTCATGACCTCATAGTCATCCATGCAATTTTCCTAAAAGTCTTCTATATGCATCTTATGAAATAATTCCTTACTCACAAACCTTTCCATCACCTTATTTGGATCAAAATGATTTCTTTTGTTGTAATAATGAAGATTGAGATGTTGAAGTTCTATGTTAGAGTGCTCAATTGATCCCAAAGAAGGACATGCATAGTTTCCTTTGCCTAATAGGATGGGAAATTGGACATTCGTTCTATGCAGATGCTTGAGTTTTTTAGCACAAGTTATTAGTTGTCTAGATAGCTCGAGGTGCACTACTTTGTTTGTTGGATATCTAGGGAGTCTATAAGGCATCCCTGTGAAGCCTTGTATTCTCAAATATGTGAACTTCTCAAATTGAATATACCACCTTCCATACTTGGCGACTTCATTCATAGCTTCGGTGGATATTCTTAGAGCTGTGTTGCCTTGCAACAACCTAGTTATGTACATAGTAAAGGCATCATTTACCTTCTTATAATGCATAAGAGATTGTGTCAATGTGAGTTGGGTGTAGCATTCATAGACCTTAATCTAGGTTTTCTCATCATTTCCCACTTCCCCCACCTTGGACAGTCCAGCATAATGATTCTTCCTCGCCAATGCATAAACTACATAAGATGTCCATCTAAAGAAATTTCTCTCTTTGAAGTCGCTGAATGCTTCATGGATATTATCTCTTAGGATTTGTGCCCAATGGAACTTAGCTCCCTTTAATATCTCCTCAATTATAACAAAAATCCATCCTTTGAAGGTTGATGCTGCAGATGACCCATATAATCTACTCAACAAGGTTACTAAATCTCTTATTTCATCATGAAAGTCACTCTGGTACAGTACCTGAGGAAATTTTACTAAGGCAGACCTTTTACTTTTTTCCCAGTGTTCATTAATATGCTTTCTACATCCATTTTCATCTTTCTTATAGGTGGCTTCTGATCCTATCTTATCTGGCATAGTCATTACTAAATGCCATGGAATGCCAAAAAATTTAGCCAAGGAGGGTGGACTTAAGTCAGCTAACACTTCTCCACTGGTAGTTTAAATTGTTCTTGTCATAATGTCATATCTCTTTGCATAGGTAACAATCAGCTCTGCACATTGAGCAGATGTGGAGAAAGAGGCAACATCTGCAATCCCACTATCTTTTACCTTCTTGGCTCTTGGGTTGGATTCAGGCCAAATATTCTGAGTCTAAAATCATCCAGGTCAATATGACACAGGTCTGTGTCTCCTACATTCTTCCACCCAGTAGCAATCTTTGTTTCTGGGGGAATACCTTTGAACTCGTACCTCATGGCTTGAGCTTGTGTAGTCATCTAACCTGCAAGACTAGACCTTATAAGTCTTGATGCCTCTGAGATGGTTTTCTCTAACTCCTAAACTTAAACTCTAAGATTATCAAGTGGACTATTACATTATCGAGCCATGTTATGATAAATGAGCCTGAAATGAATCTACCAAGTTACCATCATATGCATATGAGAACATAAGTTTGAAATTTACCAACTATTGCATTCATCACATGATTAAATAATAGAGCAATCTTATACTAGTACATGTAATAAATAATTTAATGCTACAAAATCCTAGTTAAAACATGTAAAACATCATAATTTGCTAAGTGCAATTATTATTACACTCTCACAGACATTTCCCCTTTTTGATTTTTTTTTAAAACCATCATTTTACCTAGTTTACACTAGTTTTAGGATCAACTGACCTGCAAGAGGAAAAAAGCACTGATTTCAAGGTCAACCAACCTGGTGGAGAAATCAGAATGGTCTGACCAATTGATTTTCTTATGTTTATGTTGTTGCGACATCTTGCAAGAATTTCACAATCAACCGACTTGCTTGGGTTTGAGTTGAGACCGACTTGAGTTAGTCAGTCGGGTCGGTCAATTATAATTTAGCATAAGGTAATCAAACAGACCTTACCACATTTTACATGGGATTGGGTATCATCTGACCTTGCGGAGTTTTCGTAGGTAACTGACCAAGTCAGTGAAGGCACTTTCTGGTGCAAGGGTCAGAGTATCAAGCTTTTGGCGCAAAGCAGTCTTTTAATAGTTAGTGGGGATTTAGGGCATGGCAGACTTGTGAAATATTTTAGAGCTTCTGACCTAAGTTAGAGAAGTGATCTTTTAGCACTGAGTTGGTGCATTTGAAAATTAGTGTAAAGTAAACCTCAGAGTCATGTGGGACTTTTGGGATTTGCCGACTAAGTTAATTGAAGTGATGAAAAAATGCAAAGTTAGAGAACTAAGTTTTTAGTACAACATTGATTTTGAGTCCTAGCAGGGGTTTTCAAGGCCGCCGACTGACCGGATGGATCGCAAAGTTTCCAAAGTCAGTCGGATACACTCTTAGCACAAACTTCATTTTTCATTTATTTTGCTGATCGACTAAATGTGCTAAGGAAAGATTCTTTTGTTTTGCTAGGGTTTGGAGAATATCAACTTCATTTTGCCTATGGAGAGGACCTCGGATGATGTTCTAAAAATGGACTACCTCCCCTCTATTTGACATTAAGGTTTCATGATAATAAACTATTTCAGTAAAGAAAACCCTAGCTTCTGTGCCCTAACCCTATCATTTGTGCATTTGTTGTGCTTCTGGAAGAAAATGCATTTGATTTTAATTGAAACCCTAACTAAAAGCCCTAAATGAGGAAATGAACTCCTACCTGATTCGTGAGGGTGAAGTAAGCTGAGACGTGCAGGCAGGGAGGAGGCGTCCAGGTTGAATCCATAGGTTGCATAGGGAATTTGATCAGAATGTCACCAAAGAGCTCTCCAAGTATTTGTTCAATACAGAATGAGCTCAAAAACCATGAAAATCCCCTTTTATCCCCCTGAATCAATCGCCATTAATGCAGAATTTACAAAGTGTCATTTGGGAGATTCGACAGAATATTAGGGTTTACACAGATTAAGGTTGTTTCTGACTTGGCGGGGTTTTGGAGTGTCATAGACCTAGTCGGCGGATGTCATTCTCAATGCAAAAGTGATCAGTCTTATTGTAAGCACTTTGCAAGATTTTAGGGTTTAGTGGACCAGTGGGGAATTTACCACTCTCTGACTTAGTCGGTGAGTAAACACTGCAGTGCAAAGTTGGTGACAATTAGTTTTAGTGCTAAGGTCAGTGGATGTGAAAAGTAGCGCTAAGGTCAGTCAAGTAGGAATACAGTGCTGGGGTCAGAGGAAAAGGATTCTAGCATAAAGGTCAGACAAAGGGCATTTTGGTACAAAGGTCAGATGGAAGCAATTCTAGTGCAAAAGACAGTCAAACCTAGTTTTATAAAATGTAGGGACTTAGACTTAGTAGATTTTAGAATGACCTAGTAACATCAAACTTCTAACACAGCAAGAAGTACATTTTGACCACTTGACTACTTAGGTGGTGGAAAACCCCCTTGACACTCTAAGCCAAGATTTAAAAGAGGGTGTCCCTATTTTTTGAAATGGGGTGTGTGTGCAAGGCACAATAAATAGGGACTTTGATGGGAAATACACTAGAGCATTTCAATGATAAACTTTTGGTTCGAACCCAGAATCTCTATGTTTCCCATACATTAGACAAGAAAGCAAGATACCTTATCAAAGAATCAAAGACCACTAACTAGTGCAAACATCCATATCCTAAAAACCTGAGTGTGTGCAATTGCATTCATTCCCATCCCTTGGCAACTAAGTTCACCCAAGATCCTTTGTGCTAAGCTATAAAGTTGAGATCATTTTATAACCAAGAGAATGCTCTAATATTGAGATATGATGAACCTTCAAGTAGTAATCTTTCTGCAATGGTTTCCTCCTTGATAATAATACCTTTGATGCTAATAATTTTTAGATAACATTCTTCATGTGAGAGTCTTCAAATGCTGATCTATTTATTGATACTTTGTAGTGGGTCTGGTGTTGAAAAACACCTTTTATTTTCACCCAATAGGTTAGTAGTACTCAGTACCACCTGCCACTCTCATCTGAATTTGCAGAATTGGTGTTGGTGGTAAAATTGGGGGATCCAAACTCTTCACTAACACATGATCACCCAGGCTTACTTAGCTACTTCAAGATTATTTAAAGTGTGAGAGATATATGGTTAGAAAATACTTTAGGTGCACCATATAATGACTTCTTTTCAATGACTAGACATCATACTCTTGATATAACAGTGAAACCCACAAGAAGACCTAAGCAGAACTTTGGCTTCTCAAAGAAAGATCACAGATAATTTACCCAACAAGGAATCATCTACAAGACCGCATAACTGCCACCACATTCTAGAAACAAGAACCCCATGCAAAAGCAACTGCCATAAGCAAAATCAAATCCAAAAGGATAACTAACTAAGGGAAAGCAAGAACACCTAAAAAACTATAGAAAGCGAAAGCAAGAAAGCAAACCTAATCTAACAACAACCTACTCTAACCAAAGCAAACAAGAAATCCTAATTATGTACACTAAAGGGAGGCATGAATGCTTCTCAATCCTAGAAGTAGTGCTTTAGGAACTACCCATTAATAGGCAATGGGAGCTCCTCAACAGTAAGGCTCTTGAGTCAATATGTGTTGTCACCAAGGATCTCATAGATCTGATACAGACCCAACCAAAGTTTATCAAACTTACCATGCTCACTTTTCTTCTCATGAGCTTTATCCCAATACAGGACTAAATCAAAAATGTGGAAGGCTTTTACCTTGGCTCTCTTGTTGAACCATCACTTCACCACACCTTGGTGCTTAGCAAAGTTTTCTATAGCAACGTCATGTTTCTCTTCAAGGTGCAACAATTGGGCTAATCGGGAAGACAATTGATCATCGGTTTCAAGATAGTCTTGCATGAATTGTAGGATGGGGATCCTTAAGTGAATAGGAAAGATTGGCTCAGTACCATAGACTAAATGATAAGGCAATGTTCCCAATGCGGCCTTGTGTCAAATTCTATCAGTCCATAAGGCAAATTTGAGTTGAGTGTGCCAATACCGAGGGTTTTTGTCTAGAAGTTTCTTAATTACTTCAAGAAGATTTTTGTTCATTGATTTAGCTACCCCATTCCCTTGTGGATAGTAATTAGATGAGAGTTTTAGGATGATCCCATAAGCAAATGCCTAGTTAGAGAAATGCAATGATGAAAAAGCAAGACCATTATCACAAACTAAAGAAAACGGGCATCCAAACCTAGTGATAATATGCTTTTCAACAAATTCAATGACTACCTATGTGGTACATTATTTACAAGCTATTGCCTCAGACCAGCGGGTACAGTAATTAGTAGTGGCCAGAATATACATGTAGCCTGTAGAGGAAGATGGATTTACCAATAAAGTCAAGACCCCACTGAGCAAATGGTCATACCTCCACAACTAGTTGCAATGGCATGGTGGCATTTTGCTCTCTATGTGTAATAGTTTGATAGGTGTGGCAGGTTATTATATGTAAGTAAGTATCTTTGAATAATGTAGGCCAGTAATATCTAGCTTGAAGGATTTGATTAGCCGTTGAATGGGCTGATCTGTGGCTTGTCCTGAACCTCTCATGAAAACTGGTTAACACCTGATTTACTTATGTCTTGTCTAGACATCTCAAATAGATCCCCTCGTGATTCTTCTTGTAAAGTATTGATCCCTTTATCATATAGTTGTTACTTTTCAATCTAAGTACTCTTCTTTGAACTAAATTCAACTGTGGTAGGTAGCGCTGATTAAGTAGGTAAAATATGATGTCCCCATACCACTCATCTTTCAAGATATCCTCTAACATGTACTACTGGGAGACTAAGCCTGGCTCCACCTCTACCATAGATTTGGTCAATGCCTACCCTCTAACCAACTTCATGGGCTATATATCTATATCAAACTCCTACATAATGGTAACCCACTTTCCTCTCCATTCTCCAAGTTTGCATTGCATCAATAGTGCTTTAACTGCTGCATCCAGTACTATGGAAATTACTTGACTTCTTAGAATGTAATGATGAAACTTCTTAACTGCCTTTACCAGAGTGTATGCTTTCTTTTCCATGTTGGGGTATCGTAACTCTACATCTTTTAATGGAGTACTCATGAAAGTGATGGGCCTTTCATCATCGACTGCTCTCTTCTAGGTCAACATTGCTGCACAAGTGTGTTTGGATGCAAATGAGTAAATGTAGAATGGTAGTGTGTAATCTGGACTTACCAATACTGGAACATTAGCTATGGCCTACTTAATTTCTGCAAAGGCAGTCTTGGCTTCTAGAGTCCAATCCATTTATCATCCTTTTTCAACATGGCATTGAGAGGTCAAATAATTTCAGCAAAACCTATGATGAATTTGTGTATAAAATTAATCTTACCAAAATAGGATTTAAGTTCCTTCTTGTTGGCTAGGGGTGGTATTTTGAGGATTGCTTGTATTTAGTCTGGATCAATGGATATGCCTTGTTCAGATATGACATGCCCCAACAAATTACCTTCAGTTACTCCAAAGATACATTTCTTAGGATTGAGTGAGATACCATAATCTTTGCACTGTTGTAATACTTTCCTAAGGTCAGCCACATGATCCTCTCACTTTTTTGAAAACAATATAAGATCATCCATATAGATTATGATGCATTTTCCAACTAATCCCATAAAGGCCACGTCCATTGCTCATTGGAAGTGTTAGGTCTCAAAAATCCAGGTTGCTAATCCTAAGAGGATGCCAGGCTCTATGCTTAGATTTGCAACATTTTTTGAACTAACTTAATGAAATCAAACCTTGAGGTATAGTGATTTCCTGCACTTCAGGTCTTGCTACACCTAGGTGGGTGAACCTTGGGAATTAAAGCAGACTAAATGGAAATGTATTGACTAATTAAATCTATCTACAATGGCAAAGTATGTAGAACAAGAAAGCTTGCTATCTGATTTTATATCTAATGTCTGATAAATGGTTTGGTAAAAATTGTATAAGCAATATCAAGGTAAAAAAGGATTTTAAATGATGAATTTAAATAAGACCAGTGCTTTGTTGGGTAACAGAGTCAAATGAAGGACCAAGACTAGTGGCTTATAATGGGTACTAATTCTAATTGTTTGGCACAACTTTAGTTTATAACTTGCATAAACGTGCAAGGGAATGATTAAAAAACTCTTCTTGATAATCCAAGCAATATAATCAAATATCTTATAATTCACCAGAAGGTTTTTTAATCCTTACTTGAAGGAACCAATTGAAATGAATGTGCAAGAATAACAAATAATATTATCTTGGAGACAGAATGGCAATCCTAATTATATGGCTCTACTTAGTAATCCAAACTAATACTTCCAGGCTACCATGACTGATCAGAAGGATTTTAATTCCTCAAATGGAAACCAATTTACTCAATCACACAGATATAGCGAATGTGTATTGACAAATTAAATATATACTTGATATATTTATTTGAATAACAAGGAAATATAGAACTGGAGACAACCACAGAATTGAGTAACTTTAACAAACAATTGATACCAAGATATAACCACTAAATCAGAGAACTTCAACCTACTTCTTCAAATAAAATATGCAACATGGTCTTTTTGAAACATTGTAAATTATATATATGTATATATCTTCTACTGCTGATGATCTTTCAGCACCAATTGTTTGAACTTATATAGATAATTTTATGAAAAGACTTAACCCTTCAATAAGTCTTTTGGGAAATTAACAAGATTAACAACTATTACATAACCATTGATTAGGTTCTATTCAGCCACAAGTAAATTTTAGCCAGATGGTCCAAGTACTCTTGATCACGATGGGAATCAGTAAGCTCAATGGCATTTCTTGTAATCACATCAATTGTGACCATCTTTTCTAGGTGTTTGCAAGCTTCTCTAGATGCAGAAATTTTGTCTTTAAGAGCTCCCATAGCCTCGTGTAATATAGCTTGACAATCAACATTCCACTCTTCTTTGCTTTTTAGTTCTCCATCACTTTTGGATAAGGCGGGCACTCTTGCATTCGAAGCTTCAGCACCTTCCTTAGCATCAATTTTGAGTTGATTGTAGTATCTCTGATGTTGCTCGATTAATGCTTTTGTATTGGAGATACCTGTACTGTCAGAAGCATCTTTACTTTGTATCTCATTTAATTTCTCCTGCATTCTCTGTTCGAGCCTTTCATGTTCTCTAATTGCTTTATGATTCTGAGAGTAATTATCCCAAAATAGGTTTAACCAATGTATCATGTTTGCATGTCTGCTCTGTAGCACTGTGACAAGTGTATCTATTTGGATTTGTGCTGCCTGATCTAGGGATAATGCTTGAGTGCCTTATGAGCTTTCTCCCTAAGTTAATCTCTTTGTTGATTGCCCAAAAGTACTCTTAACTGCATCCTTCAAGTAGTCATTTTCTTTAGTTAGTCTCTCATAGCTCAATTTATATACATCCCTTTCTTTGATCAACATTTGAGCTTGTGCTTTGTTTAGCTTCGCAACATTGATGCCAATGTCTACTGTAATTAGAGGGTTAGTTTCCCCTGCTTTTAAAGTCATGACATGGCCGAAAGTTTTTTCAGTATCTATGATAGCTGTCTTCTTATGGGGAGGATATAACGCCCATATCATCAATGAATTTTCATCATTATTGTATTTTGTACCCATATACACTTCATTAACTCCCTCTAGAGTGAGTTTATATTTATCATTTGTACTATTTAGAAAACTATCAAAAACTAAAGCAGAATTCAAATCAAGACCAGGAAAAATCATAACCCCTGCATCTTTAAGCAATTATCTACCCCTGCTAGGGGTCATATCCTGTATCTCCTTATCTACTGTTATTTTCAGCATATCTAGCAATTGTCTTTCATTATCAACAAAGACATCATCCACTGATTCTCTAATTTCTTTCCCTTTGCATTTATACAAGAATGATTTGAACTCTTTTGACTGGATAAATTTATCATCAAAAATGAAAGAATCATAAGCTATCTGATGTGGATCTTCATCAGCAGACCCCTCCTCATCATGTATTACAATAGGACGCTGATATTGTTGCATTTTTCTTTTGGACATTTGTATTGTTTTGTCCTGTAGCTCCTCTTGCCCTGCAGGTTCTTCATCTGAAGATACAACTTCAATCTTTGCCAGCTGTTTTCTTTTCTCACTTAGATCCCTGTTATATTTTTCTACCACTAATTCTACCTCAGCTTCTTCTAGGTTTCTAATAACATCATCATGTGGATAAGGGATGTGTGTATATCCACTAAGGTTTTGTTTCCTTCGAGCAGAGTCAATAAAACCCTCTGGGTCAAACCCTTTCCTTACCTCAGCACTCCTCATGTTATAATGCATTAGTTTATCCATAATGAGATTGTAACCTTCTTTGGACACCACAGTAAAATCTCCAAAATATAAAGTGCTAGGCATAAAAGATTGCTTATCATGTGAGCTCAGATGCATTACATTCAAGCAGTGCATCTGCCAAATTATTTCTAAATAAGCAATTTTGTCAGGGACAGTTTTGGGCAAGATGAATGGAGTGTCTTCAAAACCATATACTCTAATCATGGTAGAATCTTCAAAATAATACCAGTCTCCCCAACTATGAGTGACAGTAGGGGGGCCACCAAAATCTCTTAGCCTAAGGAACCTTTTTATCTCAGATGAGATTGAGTATTCACAAGGGTGGTTGAAATATCTATACAATACTCTTACACAGTGTTCTTCAAATTAGGCATAACTAGAATGGGCATATGTACTATCCCATATTCTAGTCCACATTTGTATTGGTAACTTTTACCCCTTTTGGTCTGCAGGAACAACTTTAAATTCACTTGGCCATAACCCTACTTCCTGGCTAAAATACAACACCATGTGCATAAGCAATGAGTAATGCTCAAAAGAGCATGTTGGGGAACTGTTTCTTATTGCAGTCAAGCCAGAATCTCTTCTATTAACAACATAAGCAGCATAGTCAAACTGCCTTGCATTATGACACTGGATGTCAGTAGCTATAACCATCAAAGGGATTGTCATGAACTCAGGGACGTCTAATCCTAGGACTTGGCCCACAGAATAGTAAGTGTGTTGTATATATGGTTCAAATATTGCTACATGAAAAGGAGGACCATCATTCTCAGTTAGAGGCATCAATTCTCCTTCAACTCTGGGTCTATGAATGGGCAACCTCCATCCATTATAGGTTGTGTCCATTCTCCAGTATTCCTTCTCTAGGTCCTCATAAATAATGGGGACAGTGCATAAATCATCTAAGTTGAACACTTCACAAATGGCATTTTTTGACAAATGTACAATTGGCTCCCCTTGTGGGTTGCATAAAGCTTTCAGACTTGGATTATATTGTTTGGCAAGAAGTTGGAGGAGTTCAACACTCAGGAATACATCAGGCACAACTAATTTTCCTAAATTCAAGTGCTGTGGGTTTGACACTGGAGCATTCCTGAATCTTTTGTTATAGTGGAATCTGAATAGTTCATATCCTCTGATCGGGGTCCAAATACCTCCTAAGAGTTTGCATCTATCTTCTAAATTTTCCATTTCTGCCCTAAGTTGAGCAGATCTTCTGACCTTGGGAGTTGACCCCAGCAACTGATCAATTAAATCATGATTTAGCTTTCTGTCCTTTCTCTTTTCTTCAAGGATTTTATCAGTTTTTTGTTTCTTAGATTTACTTGTTTCCCCCTATGATTTTCTACTTTTTCCCTTTCCTGGAGTCTCCATTATCAAATTTTGACAGAAAATCCAAACATAGGCTATAACACAATGGTTCATATGTATGTACCTGTCGTTTGTGGCTGCGATCAAAATCCTCTGTTTGTGCTTCAAAATTCTTCTATCACTTTTCTCAAACAACCTTGTTAATTGTAATTACAATGATCTTAGAGGATTTCATCGTAGTCTGCATTTAATCGTCTGAGCAATTCAATGTCATTCATCACTGTGAAATGTCACATCGCCATAACTCCTGTCATCGGCATGATTTTCAAAATGTCTGGGCGACCTTAATATCTCCTCATGGCACGAATAATCAATCGGCATAACCCCTCAATTGTCTTCTCGATACTATGTTGAATCATATCGAAGCGGGTGCAACCATCGGCATGACTTTTTTCATCACCGTGTGATTCAAATTTCCTTTCAATATAATGAGTGTTACCGATACAACTATCGGTGAGAGTCTCACCAATATGTGTGACAACAATTTGTTATCAGGGTGATCAATACCATCGGGATAACATATTTATGTTTCCTTGAGCTTCGTCATCTTCCCAATAATCTTCTATATTCTGGATCGGAAGGACTATCTTAATGTCTCACTAATATGGTTGTTGGTTAAATTTCTTATGGGTGTGATCTTATTTCCATCAAAGTGAGGTATACTATCAGAGTAATCCTTTTCAAATCATCCAATCGCAATTATCTCCCTGATAGCCACTTTATATTATTTATCAGAGAGACCCTTTCAAAGTGTCACCGACACCTTTTATCACTGTGACTTGTTAGTTGGCAAGACATAAGTACCTCATTCCGATATGTTGAGTTATGCCGATGGATATGTGTATCAGTGTGACTCATACCAAAAGAGCTTTTTATTGTTTCGCCAAGACACTGGAGCATCGAATACTCATTAATTTTTCATCCTGATGTTTATTTCTTGCCGATGGCTATCATTTCCTTTGTCCCAATAGGATGTTCGGTGAGACTTTTACCGAAATGCTTCATCGGTATGATATATACCGTCGGGGTAATTTTCAAAACACCACCTGATGACTATTAGTCATACCGATCGGTGTGACTGCTTGATTCTCTTACCGATAAAAGGCCATCGGTATTACTTCTTCCATCGGCAACTTCTATAAATCTCTCTTTGATCTTTACTCTTACACCGATAGTCATTTTCATAGATTTCTTATGTATCGGCATAAGCAACACAAAGTCTTGCCGATAGGTTGAAATTTAGGTAATTTTGCATTTTTTAGCCATGGACATCTTGTAGGATGTATCAATTTTTTACTATGGTTTTGGGATGTTTTATGATTTGCTTAGATATGGTGAAGTGAGAATACAATAAAATTTTTAAATTTTTACTATCCCAACAGTGGCTCTGTCTAGGATGTATACTCCCTATGAGTATAACAAGGATCCAGATCTCCTAGGGAAGTAGACCACATGTTTTATTTATTTGGGGTGATGATTTTATGAAAATGGAAAAGGAGAATGACAAATGATGGGGAATGGGAATGATTCCTAAACTACTGTGTATGGAATAAAATATTTTGAGAATTGTTTGAGGGTTGTCTATGCACTGGCAACGCTCAATCCTCCTTATACATGTTTATGAAAAGAACAACTTTAAATATTGCCCATGCACAGGCAATTCTTGCTCTTCTCCAGACATATTTTGCAAGTAATAAGAGTCATCACCTCCTTTGCTAGTGATAACAAAAGGACCTAACCATAGGGCCTCAAATTTTCCATGCTTTCCTTTGTCCTGACACCTTGCATTCCACATTAGTACTAAATCATTTATTTAAAACTTTCTATCTTTGGCCTTTTTATCAAAGAGATATTTTACTTGTGATTGTAACTTAGTATTCTTCCTTTGAGCTATTCTTCTTGTTTCATCAAGTTCTGCAAGATGTTCCAACCTCTCTTCCATTGGTTCAGGAATATTTAAGTCTTCCTGGAGAATGAATTTGTATACTGGTATAAGATTCTCTAATGGTAGTCTTTCTTGTGTTCCATACACTAGCTCAAAAGGAGATCTCCCAATCACTCTTTTTACAGTAATCCTATCAGCCCATACTTCCATCCTTAATTTTGAATCCCATGCCTTTTTGTTTTTATCCAACATTCTTTTTATGATTTTCAAGAGGCTTTTGTTACTTGATTCTGCTTGTCCATTTGCTTGTGGATGATAGGGGGCAGCATAAGATATAGTGATGCCATGTGTACTGCAAAATCTTTTGAATTCATCAAATCTGAAATACATTCCATTATCTGTAATTAACCTTACTAGAGTGCCGAATCTGAATATAATATTTTCCATTAGAAAGTTAATTACCACCTTACTTGTTGCCTGTTTGGTTGGAATTGCCTCCACCCATTTTGTAAAATAATCAGTTGCCACTAAAATCCATTTATGTCCCCCACTTGATTTCTCCACAATTTCACATATAAAGTCAATACCCCACTGACAAAATGGAGCCTCAACTTGCATGGGTTTTAAGGGTAGTGCTCCCTGATACTTCAATTTCCCTGAAAACTTTTGACATGCTTCACACTTCCTAGTGTAATGATATGAATCATTAAAATTTTAGGCCAATAGTATCTGGCCCTCAAGATTTTGTGGGCTGTAGTCTTTGCTAAGAAATGACCTCCACACATGCCTTCGTGTAACTCCTTCATAATATGTTTTGATTGATATTCATCCAAGCATAATAGTAAAATCCCATCTTTGTTTTTCCAGTAAAGATCCCCATTGATAAGTACATATTTTGAAGCTTGTAATTTAAGTGTCCTCCTTTTGTTATCATCATACCCTTCAGGACACTTCATATGTTTTAGATAATATATTAAATCAGCATACCACGGAGTATGCTCAATATTGGTACTTGCATTAGCATTACATATCTGAGAAGCTTCAAAATTACTTTCAACCATCAATTTGGCAAGACCCTGTCCTCTCACTAATTTAGTGATCTGGATTTCAATATTCAATTCCTGAATTCTATTGATCCACCTACATCTCCTACCAGTGACTTCAGTTTGGACCAATACATCCTTTACTGCAACATTAGGAACATATGCTATGATTTTAGCTCCCACCAAATATGGTCTAAAAGTCTTAACTGCTTTTACTAATGCATATGCCTACTTTTCAATGTCATATTTTAACTCTGCATTCTGAAGGGATTTGCTGAAAAATGAGATAGGCTGTTCATATCCATCATTATTTTTCTGCAATAGCACTGCTGCAACTGTATGATAAGAAGCAAATGAAAACAGTTGGAATGATTTACTGAAGTCAGAGGTTATTAAGACTGGGGCTTGCTTGATTGCCCTCTTAATAGTGGCAAATACTTCTACTATTTCTGTTGTCCACTTTACTTCTGAGTTCTTCTTCAGCATCTTTGATATAGGACAAACAATTTCTGCAAAATTTGGTATAAATCTTCGAACAAAATTAATCTGAACAAAAAATGATTGTATAGCTTTTACATTTTTTGGAATAGGCACTTGATCAATTGCCTTTACTCTTTCAGGATCTATTTTCACTCCTTCCTTCGAGACTATATGACCAAGCAATTTTCCTTCTATTACTGCAAAATGGCACTTCTTATGATTCAATGAGATCCCATATTCTAGGGCTTTGATAAATATTTGCTCTAATTGTGTGCAATGATCCTCAGCCCTTTTGGAATATGCTGTCAAGTCATCCTGATATACTATCATAATCTTATTGATTAACTCGGCAAAAGCCACATCCATTGCTCTTTGGAATGTTGCTCCAGCATTAGTTAGTCCGAATGGCATTCTCAAATAAACATATGTTCCCCATGGAGTGGTGAATGCAGTCTTAAATTGTTTTGACTCCTTGACTTTTACCTGATTGTAACCTGAGAAGCCATCCATCATTGACAACAATTCACATCCAGTAACCTTTTGTAGTATTGCCTCCATATTGGGGAGAGGATAATTATCCTTGAGAGAAGATTTTTTTAAGTTTCTGAAATCCACACACAGTCTAATATCACCATTCTTTTTCCTGACAGGCACCAAATTTGAAACCCAGGAGGAATGTCTAATGGGTTTAATTATAGCTCCATCCCTCAACTTTGTAAGTTCTAGCATTTTAGGAGCTAATGTAGGATTGACTAGCCTCTATTTTTGCCTGAATGGTTTAGCATCTAGTTTTAGTGGTATCTCATGTTGAAATAGATCCTCTCTATATGCCTTTAAATCATCATATGACCAAGCAAATACATGCCTGAACTTTCTAAGTAAGTTGATGATTCTGCTCCTGATTTTTGGGTCAAGATTTCTTCCAATATACACATTCTTTGGGACTGCTTGTGTCCCCAAATTGATTTCTTCAAGGTCATTAGGTATCACTGGTGTGTCTTTCTTTTTACATCTATCATGTCCATCAAATGCCTTTTCTAATGCTAAAAGTCCCTTAGGTATCTTATTCATTTTCAACTGAACTATCTTTTGACCAAAAAGGGTTTCCTTCCCATCATGTTCCTCTACAAATGCATTGAAATCAATCTCTTGATTTTCATAATAATCAACACAATGTAAGAAGTTGATTATATCAACATCATTATCAAACACTTGCCAGTTATGTATATTATCTAGGATGGTAGGTCTAGTTTTGAATTCAACCTCTGTAATTCCTCCTAATGTGACATCATCCCTCTTCAATGCGATATTTGCTAAAAAATATGCCATAATATTTTTAGACCTATCAACCCAGTTGATTGAAAAGGCATCAAACAATTCAATATTATCCCAAACTGCATTTCTGTTGTTGTCGATGGGTCTCCCATCCTTCCAATTTGTATTGTAGGGCATATCGTGCAACCTAGGCCTTTCATGCCTATGTTGACCCTCTGATTTAGTTTGTTGAACATTTGGGTTTTGAGGATTTCTATGGTTGTCTCTCTTACTAACCATTCCTGCAGCCTTCCTATTGTTTTCAATGGTTAGGGCCACTTTCTGTGCTTCGGCCAGGGTTGCAGGACACTGATTTCTAAGGTCATACCCTGTTTTGGGGTCAAATGCTTTCATATAAATACTCAGTGCTACTGGATCAGATAACTTGGCTCCATGTGGTACCTTATTATGTAATTTGGAAAATTTTAGGTTGAAATCATATACTGATTCATTTTGATACTTCTGTATACTTATCAATTCATTTAATGCAAACTCAGGGGCATATTGGTTGCTGTACTGCTCCTTAAACTGATTATGAAAATCAGTTATTGAACTGATTGAGGCATCAGGCAGGCTATTAAACCAGTCTCTGGCATCCTCAGTGAGGGACATCATGAATAACCTCATTCTAATATCTTCCTAGTCCATACCAATATCTTGCATGAAAGCATTGAAACTTCTGATATGATCTTCCGCTGATATTGCATTGTTTCCAGTAAACTTGGGAACCATATTCCTCCAAGTACTATCCATAGGATATGGATACAACTGATATTCAGTTAAATTAAATTGACTACATATATTTGCAAGCTTTTGAGGAGGAAAGTTCAAGGGTGGTGGATTAGGATAGTAATTATATCCACCTGGTGGCTAATGCTATGCATATTGCTGCTATTGATTCATGTGGGGATTTGTGTAAGGGTTCTGTGGTCTACAATACTGTTGGCCAGGGGGTGGGTAAGGATTTGCCATATGTTGAGATGCATTATGCATGGGAGGTGGCCTAGGGTTTTGGGGAATAATGTTCTAATGACTTCCGGATGCATGTGAATTTTGGACACCACTTGTATTTTGCTGTGGATTTCTTGAAGTGTTTCCTCTATGCGGAGGTACATATTTTGGGGGAGCTGTTTTAGCTTTACTTTTCATCTGTTGAATTTCTTGCTGCAACAACCCTTTCTCTTCCTGTATCTTGAACCTTTCAAGTTCTTCCTGGAGCCTGAGTACTTCTTGTTGTTCTTCACTCATACTTCTTAGATTCTCTGGATTGTCATTTATTTCTTGATTTGAAAACCCATGTCTTACCCCCTCTCCCTAATGTAATGACATCTTAAGATCATGTTCAACTTGATTTTGGTCAATATCCCTCATGACCTGTGTATCATGCTCGAGTTGTTCTTGAGGAGTTGGTCTTTATCTTGCCAAGATATCATCAGTTGCTCCACTGAGATTCTCGTTTGAATCATGTAGAGGTGTGAACTTGTTGTGAATTGAAATATTTTGCTCTGCATTATTCTCTTGGGTATCCAGATTATTATCTTGGTGAGAATAATTTGAAGTTCCATTTCTTTTGGAAATGTTTCTAAGTGGTGGACATGACTGCAATTTCTTGCCTTCCATCTTAGATCTCCTACCATCCATTTAATATTAAATTCTTTGTTATAACTGTAACTAGAGTCGCCACCTATTAGTAAATAGGAAAAGTTTGTGTTTTATCTTTAGGGGTTCTTGTTTCTAGTAGAGTTACCAAATCACAGTTTCTAAAATGACTCTATGAAATGAATGACTAATCTAAGGTCCTCCTTTTAGGTCCCCAATAGAGTCACCAATTTGTTAGGTCTAAAAAATGCAGGTTGCTAATCCTAAGAGGATGCCAGGCTCTATGCTTCAATTTGCAACATTTTTTGAACTAACTTAACGAAATCAAACCTTGAGGTTTAGTGATTTCCTGCACTTCAGGTCCTGTTACACCTAGGTGGGTGAACCTTGGGAATTAAAGTAGACTAAATGGAAATGTATTGACTAATTAAATGTATCTACAATGGCAAAGGATGTAGAATAGAAAAGCTTGCTATCTAATTTTATATCTAATGTCTGATAAATGGTTTGGTAAAAATTGTATAAGCAATATCAAGGTAAAAAAGGATTTTAAATGATGAATTTAAATAAGACCAGTGCTTTGTTGGGTAACAGAGTCAAATGAAGGACCAAGACTAGTGGCTTATAATGGGTACTAATTCTAATTGTTTGGCACAACTTTACTTTATAACTTGTATAAACGTGCAAGGGAATGACTGACAAACTCTTCTTGATAATCCAAGCAATATAATCAGATATCTTATAATTCACCAGAAGGTTTTTTAATCCTTACTTGAAGGAACCAATTGAAATGAATGTGCAAGAATAACAAATAATATTATCTCGGAGACAGAATGGCAATCCTAATTATATGGCTCTACTTAGTAATCCAAACTAATACTTCCAGGCTACCGTGACTGATCAGAAGGATTTTAATTCCTCAAATGGAAACCAATTTACTCAATCACACAGATACAGCGAATGTGTATTGACAAATTAAATATATACTTGATATATTTATTTGAATAACAAGGAAATATAGAACTGGAGACAACCACAAAATTGAGTAACTTTAACAAACAATTGATACCAAGATAGAACCACTAAATCAAAGAACTTCAATCTACTTCTTCAAATAAAATATGCAACATGGTCTTTCTGAAACATTGTAAATTATATATATGTATATATCTTCTACTGCTGATGATCTTTCAGCACCAATTGTTTGAACTTATATAGATAATTTTACCAAAAGACTTAACCCTTTAATAAGTCTTTTGGGAAATTAACAAGATTAACAACTATTACATAACCATTGATTAGGCTCTATTCAACCATAAGTAAATTTTAGCCAAATGGTCCAAGTACTCTTGATCACGATGGGAATCAGTAAGCTCAATGGCATTTCTTGTAATCACATCAATTGTGACTATCTTTTCCAGGTGTTTACAAGCTTCTCCAGATGCAGAAATTTTGTCTTAAGAGCTCCCATAGCCTCGTATAATATAGCTTGACAATCAACATTCCACTCTTCTTTGCTTTTTAGTTCTCCATCACTTTTGGATAAGGCGGGCACTCCTGCATTCAAAGCTTCAGCTCCTTCCTTAGCATCAGTTTTGAGTTGATTGTAGTATCTCTGATGTTGCTCGATCAATGCTTTTGTATTGGAGATACCTGTACTGTCAGAAGCATCTTTACTTTGTATCTCATTTAATTTCTCCTGCATTCTCTATTTGAGCCTTTCATATTCTCTAATTGCTTTATGATTCTGAGAGTAATTATCCCAAAATAGGTTTAACCAATGTATCATGTTTGCATGTCTGCTCTGTAGAACTGTGACAAGTGTATCTATTTGGATTTGTACTGCCTAATCTGGGGATAATGCTTGATTGCCTTGTGAGCTTTCTCCCTGAGTTAATCTCTTTGTTGATTGCCCAAAAGTATTCTTAACTGCATCCTTCAAGTAGTCATTTTCTTTAGTTAGTCTCTCACAGCTCAATTTATATACATCCCTTTCTTTGATCAACATTTGAGCTTGTGCTTTGTTTAGCTTCGCAACATTAATGCCAATGTCTGCTGTAATCAGAGGGTCAGTTTCCCCTGCTTTTAAAGTCATGACATGGCTGAAATTTTTTTCAATATCTATGATGGATGTCTTCTCATGTGGAGGATATAGCGCCCATATCATCAATGAATTTTCATCATTATTATATTTTGTACCCATATACACTTCATTAATTGCCTCTGGAGTGAGTTTATATTTATCATCTGTACTATTTAGAAAATTGTCAAAAACTAAACCAGAATTCAAATCAAGACTAGGAAAAATCATAACCCCTGCATCTTTAAGCAATTGTCTACCCCTGCTAGGGGTCATATCCTGTATCTCCTTATATACTGTTATTTTCAACATATCTAGCAATTGTCTTTCATTATCAACAGAGACATCATCCACTGATTCTCTAATTTCTTTCCCTTTGCATTTATACAAGAATGACTTGAACTCTTTTGATTGGATAAATTTATCATCAGAAATGAAAGAATCATAAGCTATCTGACGTGGATCTTCATCAGCAGACCCCTCCTCATCATGTATTACAACAAGAGGCTGATATTGTTGCATTTTTCTTTTGGACATTTGTATTGTTTTGTCTTGTAGCTCCTCTTGCCCTACAGGTTCTTCATCTGAAGATACAACTTCAATCTCTGCCAGCTGTTTTCTTTTCTCACTTAGATCCCTGTTATATTTTTCTACCACTAATTCTACCTCAGCCTCTTCTAGGTTTCTAATAACATCATCATGTGGATAAGGGATGTGTGTATATCCACTGAGGTTTTGTTTCCTTCGAGCAGAGTCAATAAAACCCTCTGGGTCAAACCCTTTCCTTACCTTAGCACTCCTCATGTTATAATGCATTAGTTTATCCATAATGAGATTGTAACCTTCTTTGGACACCACAGTAAAATCTCCAAAACATAAAGTGCTAGGCATAAAAGATTGCTTATCATGTGAGCTCAAATGCATTACATTCGAGCAGTGCATCTGCTGAATTATTTCTAAATAAGCAATTCTATCAGGGACAGTTTTGGGCAAGATGAATGGAGTGCCTTCAAAACCATATACTATAATCATGGTAGCATCTTCAAAACAATACCAGTCTCCCTAATTATAAGTGACAGTAGGGAGGCCACCAAAATCTCTTGGCTTGAGGAACCTTTTTATCTCAGTTGAGATTGAGTATTCACAAGGGTGGTTGAAATATCTGTATAGTACTTCTACACGGTGTTCTTCAAATTGGGTATAACTAGAGTGGGCATATCTACTATCCCATATTCTAGTCCACATTTGTATTGGTAACTTTTACCCCTTCTGGTTTGTAGGAACAACTTTAAATTCACTTGGCCATAACCCTACTTCCTGGCTGAAATACAGCACCATGTGCATAAGCAATGAGTAATGCTCAAAAGAGCATGTTGGGGAACTGTTTCTTATTGCAGTCAAGCCAGAATCTATTCTATTAACAACATAAGAAGCATAGTCAAACTGCCTTGCATTATGACACTGGATGTCAGTAGCTATAACCATCAAAGGGATTGTCATGAACTCAGGGACCTCTGATCCTAGGACTTGGCCCATAGAATAGTAAGTGTGTTGTATATATGGTTCAAATATTGCTACATGAAAAGAAGGACCATCATTCTCAGTTAGAAGCATCAATTCTCCTTCAACTCTGGGTCTATGAATGGGCAACCTCCATCCATTATAGGTTGTGTCCATTCTCCAGTATTCCTTCTCCAGGTTCTCATAAATAATGGGGACAGTGCATAAATCATCTAAGTTGAACACTTCACAAATGACATTTTTCAACAAATGTACAATTGGTTCCCCTTATGGGTTGCATATAGCTTTCAGACTTGGATTATATTTTTTGACAAGAAGTTGGAGGAGTTCAACACTCAGGAATACATTAGGCACAACTAATTTTCCTAAATTCAAGTGCCATGGGTTTGACACTGGAGCATTCTTGAATCTTCTATTATAGTGGAATCTGAATAGTTCATATCCTCTGATCGAGGTCCAAATACCTCCTAAGCATTTGCATCTGTCTTCTAATGTTTCCATTTCTGCCCTAAGTTGAGCAGATCTTCTGGCCTTGGGAGTTGACCCCGGCAACTAATCAATTAAATCTTGATTTAGCTTTCTGTCCTTTATCTTTTCTTCAGGGATTTTATCAGTTTTTTGTTTCTTAAATTTACTTGTTTCCCCCTATGATTTTCTACTTGTTCCCTTTCTCGGAGTCTCCATTATCAAATTTTGACAGAAAATCCAAACACAGGCTATAACACAATGGTTCGTATGTATGTACCTGTCATATGTGGCTATGATCGAAATCCTCTATTTGCACTTCAAAATTCTTCTATCCCTTTTTCTCAAACAATCCTGTTAATTGTAATTACAATGATCTTAGAGGATTTCATCGTAGTCTGCATTTAATCGTCTGAGCAATTCAATGTCATTCATTGCTGTGAAATGTCACATCGCCATAACTCCTGTCATCGGCATGATTTTCAAAATGACTAGGTGACCTTAGTATCTCCTCATGGCATGAATAATCAATCGGCATAAGTGCTCAATTGTCTTCCCGATACTATGTTGAATCATATCGAAGCGGGTGCAACCATCGGCATGACTTCTTTCATCGCCGTGTGATTTAAGTTTCCTTCCGATATAATGAGTGTTACCGATACAACTATCGGTGAGAGTCTCACCGATATGTGTGACAACAATTTGTTATCGGGGTGATCAATACCATCGGGATAACATATTTATGTTTCCCTGAGCTTCGTCGTCTTCCTGATAATCTTCTATATTCTGGATCGGAAGGACTATCTTGATGTCTCACCGATATTGTTGTTGGTGAAATTTCTTATCAATGGGTGTGATCTTATTTCCATCAGAGTGAGATATACTATCGGAGTAATCCTTTTCAAATTATCCAATCACAAGTATCTCCCCGATGGCCACTTTATATTCTTTATCAGAGAGACCCTTTCAAAGTGTCACTGACACCTTTTATCGCCGTGACTTGTGAGTCGGCAAGACATAAGTACCTCATTCCGATATGTTGAGTTATGTCGATGGATATGTGCATCGGTGTGACTCATACCAAAAGCACTTTTTATTGTTTCGCCAAGACACTGGAGCATCGGAAACTCATTAATTTTTCATCCCAATGTTTATTTCTTGCCGATGGCTATCATTTCCTTTGTCCCCATAGGATGTTTGGTGAGACTTTTACTGAAATGCTTCATCGATATGATATATACTGTCAGGGTAATTTTCAAAACACCACCCGATGACTATTAGTCATACCGATCGGTGTGACTGCTTGATTCTCTTACCGATAAAAGGCCATCGGTATTACTTCTTCCATCGGCAACTTCTATAAATCTCTCTCCAATCTTTACTCTTACGCCGATAGTCATTTTCATAGATTTCTTATGTATTGGCATAAGCAACACAAAGTCTTGCCGATAGGTTGAAATTTAGGTAATTTTGCATTTTTTAACCATGGATATCTTGTAGGATGTATCAATTTTTTACTATGGTTTTGGGATGTTTTATGATTTGCTTAGATATGGTGAAGTGAGAATATAGTAAAAATTTTAAATTTTTACTGTCCCAACAGGAAGGTGGCACTAGTATTTATCAACCCAAATGGCATCCAACAATATGCATAGATGCCCCATTTACATGTAAAAGATGTTTTCAATCAGTCCTCGTAGTCAACCATTACCTGATTGTAACCTGAATACCCATCCAGAAAAGACATCATCAGTGATCCATTAATAATCTACAATACTTCGTCTAATGATGGCAATGGATAATTGTCCTTTTTAGATGCTCAATTCAAGTTCTGAAAGTTGACATAAAGTCTGATTTCACCATTTTTCTTTCAGACCAGAACCAAATTTGCTACCCAAGCGGAATGTCTGATAGGAAATATTATTCTTATTGACATCAGTTTCTATACTTCTTTGAAGATCAGAGGTTCCAACAAGGAATTCATGAGCCACTACCTTTGTCTGAATGGCTTTGCTCCTAGCTTTAGTGGAATGGTGTGAGTAATGATCAATGTGTCATATGTCTTGAGGTCTTCATAGCTCCATGCTATAACTTCATGATAGTCTCTTAATATGTGAATGATGCCAGCCTTTTCTTCTTCAGTACTGGCTTTTCCAATAAGCACATTCTTAATCTCTTCATCTGTCCCCAAATTGAAAGGGTCACATTGTCCCCTAGGTGATTCTCCCTCTTTCCTTTGGGTTCCTAAATTGTCTGAATCGAACAGTCTTTCCAACTCCACCATCCCTCATGGACTTGTGTTGGTCTTCAAATTGAGGACACCTTCTAAATCCATCTCAGTAGGTTCCATTTCCTCTTCATTAATTATTTTGGTGGTGAAGACATCTGATGAAGTAAGGAAGTTGATTATATGCTTGTTGTCCTCAAAGACTTGAAAATTTGTGACATTATTTGGTACAGACAGAGTGGTGACAAATTTGACAGTGAACTTTAATCCTACCATGGATGTTGGCTCTAATGTGCTTGCTATTTGACCTAGAGCATCTGCAACATGATTCTATCTTCTAAGAATCAACTAGATATTGAACCCATCAAAGCATTCGATCAGATCCCACACTCAGTTTCTATAGCTGCTCAACCTCTTATCATTACAAGAGTGCTACTTCCTTACTTGTTTCACAACTAATTCTAAATCCTTGAACACCTGAAGAACTTTGACTTTCTTCTGAAGTGCCATCAACAATTCTTGCACTAAAGCTTCATACTCAGTTACATTATTTGTGCATGGAAATTGTAGTCTATGCGATGCTAGATATAAGCTTCCAGTGAGACTAATCAACTCAATGCTTGCCCTGGACCCTTGTCTACATCTCGGTCCGTCAAATCTCAGAGTCTAGAGGTGGAAATCTTTACTATTGTCATCCCATTTTGTTGATCTTTTCTCATTAATCTAAGGTTTTGGCTCCTTCTTTGTGGCAGCTAGATTTTTCTTCAGAACAATGGGAATTTTTAGTTGTTTCTACACTTGCTCCTTTGCCTTTTGATAGAGTAGACATGTAAACTTAGAATGTGATGCATCATGTATACAACACCAATTTGGCAACAATAACTCTTCTATTTGAACTTGCTTCCCTACAGCTTCTTGATTGCTTACAAATTTGGCCACAAAATCTCAAAATCCTTCGAATATCCCTGGTTCATCCTCTTTTGAGGAATTTCCTGAGTTTGATTGTACATATGCTTATGTGCTTTCTAGTTTTTCTACAAGTGGAGGATTAGGAAATCTGTTGCATCTTAGCATAATAATCTCCTCTATTTGATCAACATGAGTAAGGTAGACCACCAAATCAACTTTTGAAAACAAAATATCATTGGTCTGGTTATACTCTATAATCATATGTTTCATTTTTGGTTCTCTTTCAATGTATATCTGGTTTGCCAATCCCTTCGATGACAGCCACATATGAGAAAAGTCAGTGGCCATGTAGTCGTTTAATGTTTTGGACCAATCCTGACTTAAGAGCATGTCGTATTGATCTGGAATATCTACCACTTGTATGTCTATGTATTGTTACACCCTAGGGTCAGAAGCCAATTGTATGTGTATCCTATTCAATTCACCCATCACATTCACCTCAGTCTTATCTAACTATGTAACTTTCCTAGAAGATTTGGCTAGAGTGAGACCCAGTGCCTTGCATACCGACAAATGCATCACATTTATGGAAGCACCAGAATCCACCAAACAATTGTGAAGGTTCTTCCCAAATATTCTAAGTGTTAAGAGAAAAGGAGGACTTTCTCTCCTATCTTTGTAAAGTGTCATTTTCTATTTAGCATCTGTCACATGGATTCTATCCTTTACTATATCTATGTTATCCCTCATAGGAACCTCCTTCTAAGAAGAATCTATTCTAATACCTACACTCACATCTTGCAAGAAGGCTGTCCTAACCTTAGGTATCTTTAACAACTCATAAATAGACTAACTAACCTTCATCTTCTTGAGTTCTTCTACAACATACCGCCCCATTTTTGCTACATCAAACCATTGAAAATTCTCAATAGTAGCCTCCTATTGTACTGACTGAGGTGTGGCTTTTGGGGGTTTGGGATTGTTAGAAGCTTTTGGATCTAGTGGGATTTGGTAGCTATTCAGAGGGATGGAAGTGGTGAAAGGGCCCTTTGGCTTACTACTTTGCAAGTTATATGAGATTTTATTATATTACTGATAAGCATTTACCTCATTCGACTCTTCCTCCTCAGGCTGATTATCATCTTGAAATGGAAATGTATAACTATCTGTTGGCAAGAGACACTATATGGATTCATGGTTGTTGTCATTGATGGCAAAAAAGGTCATCCCACATATCCGCAAGTCATGGTGTGTCTCTACCAGAAGTCAGAATGAAGATTGTTGTGGTCCGGTGAACAAGAACAGAGCATGTGGCAAGGTCCGACAGATTGGTCCGGATCTCTCAGAGGAAGTGTCTTGGTGTAGTGCGGATTTGGGGAAGTCAAGAGGACTACCTTGAGTGGTATATTCCAAGGATTTAGCCTCCGGTGATGGACAAGGAAAAAGATATGAATAGTTGAGTACCGGATTCCTGAGAGACAGTGAAAACAGAGGAAGAACTAACTGACAGAGTATCAGACTACTTTCCGGATGTGTTACTGTTGATGATAAAGGTTATGAAGGCATGAATCATGTTTGGCCGACATGATTAATGATATCTACAAGTATATGCTTGATCCGCATTGCTTGGTGAGCAAGGATTCAGCCGACAGAACAGAGTTTGTAAGAAACTAGACTGTTCCGGATGCCGACTAGAAAAGTGATGAAATTACTTGTGCGGATATATATAGAGGATGGATTTAGTTGTGAAGTGCATGATTGTGTGAAGGTATATGCGAATAAGTGCAGAACAGAGCAGAAGTAGCAAGAAAGATCCGGTATGTGAAAGGATAGCAGAATAAAGAACAGAGGAAAGATGAAGTGCAGCAGATCAGTGTACTGAGCCTAACCGGAACTGAACTCCAGCATATGCAGATGCTTCCAATCAGTTCAAGACTGTGATTCTTATCACTTTGTAGACAGTGTGTCTCCTTGTAGGCAGTGGGCCTCTTTGTGAGCAGTGTGCTCGGGCAGTGAGCCCTAATTGGCAAGTGCCATTTTGAAATTTCCTATTCTTCTAACAGAGAATAATTTTTGGGTTAATCACCCCGTGGTTTTCTCCCTTAACAGGGTTTCCACGTCAAAAATACTGTGTCATGTGTTTCTTATTTCATGGTAATGTTTTTGTGTTTAATTCAATGCTGCACTAATTAATAAGAAAGTTCAAAAAGGGAAATAATTAGGATAACTGATTCACCCCCCCTCTCAGTTATCAACAATTGGTATCAGAGCTAAGTTCCTCCTAATAGAGCCTAACAGCTTGAGGAAGATCTGGGAGTTCAAATGGATGCATATGGTTTAAGGGAGCAACTCAAGACTGCCCTTGAGGATCTTGAACAGTCAAATTCTGAAGTCAATGAATTAAAGGAAAGACTCAAACAGACTGATGAATTCATGAGAGAATTAAAAGACAAATTAAGTCTCTCTATGAAAAAGAGAAAGGAGTTGCTCCAACAATTGGCAAGACAAAGTGAAGAAAGCAATACAAATGAAGAATTGACTAAGCAAACCAGGTTATGTGAAAAGTTATCAAAAGAAGTCATTATGTTAAGACATGAAATGGAATCAGGAACTATAAAGTTTACTCAAGAGATTGAAGAAAAAAGAAAAGCTGAAGACAATCTAAGACAATCTCTTAAAGAAAAATCAGAAGAATGCCACCAGATGGACAGGATTATCAAACATCTTGAATCTGATCTTGAAGATGCCAAAGATAATGAAGAAAAACTTGAGGATCAAATTGCCTCTCTCAAAAGAGACCTTCAAACAGCAAATGAATATAAAGAGAAATTCAAGATAAGTTCTACTCAACTTGAAGTTCTTCTTGGAAGTCAAAAGAGGATAGATGACAAGTATGGTTTGGGATATGAGAAAGGAGAAAGCTCCGGATCCGGTCAAAAGAATTTTGGATCAGAAAATCCAAGGAATAGACCTAGAAGACCTCCGGTAAGACAGCCCAATGCTCAAAGATATCCATCTTTCAATGGATACTGCCACAGCTGCAACCACTTTGGTCACAAAGCTAATCAGTGCAAAAAGAGAATGAATCAGATTAATTCATCCTCCTCCGGACAGTGCTTTAACTGCAAAAGGTATGGACACAAATCCCATGAATGCAGAAATATGCAAGTAAACAATTCATTCAAAGGTAGATGCTTCACATGCAATAGAGTAGGTCATATGGCTAATCAATGCAAATCAAGAGGTTATTAGTCAAATATGCAAAGAAATGTTATTTACCAAATCTGTAATAGGTCCGGTCATAATGCTAAAGTCTGCAGAAACAAGAATCAGGACAAAAGAGGTCCGGTGTATAATCAGAATCAAGACAAGGGTAAACAAAAGATGAATGCGGATGAAGTTAGGAATCAGATGAGCAAGATTTGGGTGAAGAAAAGTTCAGAGAATGTAGAGGTTGGATCCGCACCAGACTCTGGTGCTGATATTTCTTCCAGAAATTAAAAAGTGAGCTCTGGCTCAGGGGGAGACTCAAAGAAAATCCTGTTCCCCCAGCCAATCAAGTGGTGCCAGATGTGGCACAAGATGCGGAGTAAAGGGTTTAAAGATATAAGTCTTGAGATGATCCAGATAAGATTTCAGAGGTCCGCATGGAGATATGAAGAAGCTGTGATCGATCAAGTAAGACCTATTCCAGGAGATGCTCCGGTATGACAGAGGATTACAAAAAGGTCCGGAGAGATCCGGAAGTGCATTGTCTTATTCTGCGGATTGGACAGAGTGTTTGGGATGTTCTTGTAATGTGTCACCTTGATTTATTCATGATTGAAAGATCCGGATGATGTTCACAGATCAGGACTGATCCGGGATACTCCAAGCTATCTGGATAAGGCAAACCAGAATAATATAGGTCAAGCATTTATTGCCATCAGATATTAGGGTTTGCGGAGCAATATAAGGGATTTCTCAAAAAGCATTTGCTCATTCTGCACTCAAGAAGAAGCGAAAAGTGGAGCTCTGCAACAAGATTCATCAAGCACACCAAAGATCTCCTGCCGAAGTCATTGCATAAAGAAATCAATCCAACCACTCCGTGCAAACCGAAGGCGCATAAGGTATTCTCCGTTTTCATTATCTCACTGCAAATCTTTGAAGAAATGGCTACTCCAAATATAGTGAAAATCTCAGATAGGCCTCGACCTGAATTTAAGAAACATCCATACAAGTCATTGGAGGTAGATCCCTTAGGAGCATTTTCCAGTGTTCCTCACGGAGTTTTACACACAGAAGACATTAGGGTTTACATACATGCAAGCATTGAGGAATTTGGGGAATTCAAATTGAGAGATCTCTATCACAAGCAACTGATAGACAATGCTTTTGAGCTTAAACCAGAGTATAAGGATATCCAGAAGAAACAATTTGAGCAATTTATTCATTTCCCCTGCTTTGAAGAAGATGAATGGGTCCGGTATGTATTGAGCAGGATGCATGACAACTTCCTATGGCTGGATAGACCCTGCAAGATCACAAAAGAGGCAATTAGAGCAGTAACTGGTCTATACTCTTCCGGAGGGATACCTATCCTCAAATCTGTCAAAAATAACATTGTAACTGAGGCCACCGGATCAAAATTTGATAAGAGGGCAATGACCATTGAAGATATTTCTGATCCGGATATCAAGTATGTGTCCATGATAATAGGATACAAGATCTATCACTCCAGCAGGGAGAATTCTGTATCCGGAACTGCAGTATATACTGCCTATGAGATGCTAAGGAAGAATGCAGAATATGATCTCTGCGAACTGCTCTTAAGCCAATTAATGGAAAATATACAGAAAATCAAGAAGGACAAGAAGAATTCCTTTAAGTATGGTACTCTTATTGTATGTCTATTCTTCTACTTCATGAATGAGCTGCCCGGATCAAGTGGATGGGTATGGCAGAATGACAAACCTGTTGCAGTCCAAATAAGAGACTATCTACATGGGCTTGGGGATGCCAAAGCAAGAAATACAGCCCTATGGGGATACTTCAAAAACTTCCAAAGCATGATGCAAACAAGAGAAAGAATTCCCCAGTCTCTTGTTGAAAAATACAAAGACTCAGTGTGCTTTATGGTGGACACTGATCAGTGCCTAATGGAGGCAGTGGAGCCAAGGACTGTCTGGATCATGCCCATGGGGTATGAAGTGGATGAACAGATAGTGGAGCTGCATGTTCAACACATGCTATGTCAGCCCAAAGATCCAAAGGCAGAAAGGTTTGGAACCTTTGAGGAGCTGAGTGTAAAGATCCATGTAGAACTCAGGGAACCTGAGATAAAGAGAAAGGTGAGAAAAGAAGTAGAGCATATTGCTCAAGGCCTAGGCATCTCAAAAGAGGCACTTGATGCCAGCCGGGAAAAGAGGAGGAAGGCTGAGGAAGAAAAGAAAAGTAAAGAAAGTGTTCCGGTTGAAACTTCCACCCGGACCAGATCATCAAAAAGATCTACACCTCCCACAACCAAAAGCTCAAAACCGGAAGTCCAGGCATCCGGTAAAAGATCTAAGACAAAAGCCACAAGGGCTTATGAAAGCCAAAAGGATGAAGAGGAAACAGAGTCAGATGAGGGAGTAAAAGAAATAAAGAAGCAGAAGAAGAAAGGATCCGGTAAACCCTCCACAGGCCAAGACAAGGATGAAATGGCAGAGGTATCTGTTGAAAAGCCCACTCTGTCTCTAGAGAGTGTAATCAAGTCGGTTACGGTGGATGGAAACCTTCAACCAATGACTGAATTTTATGATGACTACAATGAGGCTGACCAAAAGATTCTGCAAGAAGCCACAGTCAAATATCTGAACATATACAATAAGGCTTTCATTGAGATCATATCTCTTATTCCTAAAAGCCTAGAAAAGGAATTAGAAATAAGAAAGAATAATGCTCATGCAAAAGATCTTGAGATCCGGGAGCAGATAGCTATTCAGCTATATCCTCAAATTGATCCCAAGACAATGAACATAATCTTCAAAGACTGCAAAGATGAGTTCAGAAGTAAAGCCAGGATGAATCAACTCATGCTTGGTGAGACTGACAAAGTGGCCAAAGAGACAGAAGAGATCCTCCGGAAGGCCTTCAAAAGGTTCAATCTTCCTGTTGTAGAGGACTTAGGTGCAGAAACAGCTGCGGATTTGGAATCATCTGCTCCAGAAGAAGTGGGCCCTGAACAGACTAACATCTCTCCTCCGGTTTCCCCTACAGTCTCCGGATCCCAAGAAGAAGAGAAACTACAGGAGAAAGAAGCAGCAGTTAAAGAAAAAGAGGTTGACAGCACCCCAACAAAGAAAACCATGACTGAAAGTGGTAAGAGTAAGAAAGGAGAAAAGATTCAAAAGGACAAAACTGCAGAAGAGAAGAAACATCTGTCTCCGGCAAGAGACACTACACAAACTGTTCAAGAATTCCTGACAAAAGCCACTATAGAAATTGATGAACCAGACCTGCTAAAAGGACCATTAGATTTTGACTCTTTGTCACCGGTGCAAACAATGAAAATAGCCTCATTTGCAAATGAGAAAGTCAAAGAGAAACTGCTGAAATCTCACATGGAAGACTGTGAGCTTATGGAGGTAGCATCTGGAGTGCTAGAAAAAATCATGCCATCTTTTCAAAAGGATCCCACAGCCTCCTCTTCCGGTAATCTCAAAACCTTAGTCAGCAGTGTTAGTACACATTTTGAATCTCTAGAAAAATCTGCTGAAGAAAAGGTCCGGAAGGAATTTTTGGATAAAAGATTTTCAAAAGTATTAGGATTAATCTCTAACGATAGGAGAAATATGAGTATTGGAATAAAGAGCTTAGAAAATGCTCTTAAGGATGGCGGTGACATTTACAAATTTTGTATATCCTGGTCAAAGGCAACAGCAGCAATTGATAAGAAAATAAAAGAGGAACAGGACAAGCTACAAAGTTTATCTCAAAGTTTTGATCCTCTCTCTTCCTCCATAATAAATCAAGAATGTCAGACTATTGCAGTCTTGAATGAAATAAAGAATCTTGAGAAGGAAAGGAAGAATATCACTAACCGGATGGGAGAACTTAGAAGGATTATAATCCCTAAGTTAGAAACTATGCATGAGGCCATCAGTGATGCTCAGACCACCGCCCAAACAAATGATCCGACAGATCTCAAGAGGGCAGAAGCTTTTGCATTTCTGTTGAGTGGTCACATCTCAATTTTGGATAGAATGAAGCAAAGTTGGGCTACAGAACTGATCCAATTGAAGACATCCTTTGCAGACATTCTTCAGTATATGTGAGTATGTAAATATGCGGCTATGTATAGAAAATTTTTGAAAATTTTGGTGTGCGGACCCTACCCTTTGCCATTGATGTCAAAGGGGGAGGAATCCAACTAAGGGGGAGTTCCGGAAATTGTATAAAGACAGAGCATCAGCAAAGGGGGAGCATAGTGTAAACACTTAGTCATTTTTCACTAAGTGTTGCCATCAATGCCAAAGGGGGAGATTGTTGGCAAGAGACACTATATGGATTCATGGTTGTTGTCATTGATGGCAACAAAGGTCATCCCACATATCCGCAAGTCATGGTGTGTCTCTACCGGAAGTCAGAATGAAGATTGTTGTGGTCCGGTGAACAAGAACAGAGCATGTGGCAAGGTCCGACAAATTGGTTCGGATCTCTCAGAGGAAGTGTCTTGGTGCAGTGCAGATTTGGGGAAGTCAAGAGGACTACCTTGAGTGGTATATTCCAAGGATTTAGCCTCCGGTGATGGACAAGGAAAAAGATATGAATAGTTGAGTACCAGATTCCTGAGAGACAGTGAAAACAGAGGAAGAACTGACTGACAGAGTATCAGACTACTTTCTGGATGTGTTACTGTTGATGATAAAGGTTATGAAGGCATGAATCATGTTTGGCTGACATGATTAATGATATCTACAAGTATATGCTTGATCCGCATTGCTTGGTGAGCAAGGATTCAGCCGACAGAACAGAGTTTGTAAGAAACTAGACTGTTCCAGATGCCGACTAGAAAAGTGATGAAATTACTTGTGCAGATATATATAGAGGATGGATTTAGTTGTGAAGTGCATGATTGTGTGAAGGTATATGCGAATAAGTGCAGAACAGAGCAGAAGTAGCAAGAAAGATCCGGTATGTGAAAGGATAGCAGAATAAAGAACAGAGGAAAGATGAAGTGCAGTAGATCAGTGTACTGAGCCTAACCGGAACTGAACTCCAGCATATGCAGATGCTTCCAATCAGTTCAAGACTGTGATTCTTATCACTTTGTAGACAGTGTGTCTCCTTGTAGGCAGTGGGCCTCTTTGTGAGCAGTGTGCTCGGGCAGTGAGCCCTAATTGGCAAGTGCCATTTTGTAATTTCCTATTCTTCTAACAGAGAATAATTTTTGGGTTAATCACCCCGTGGTTTTCTCCCTTAACAGGGTTTCCACGTCAAAAATACTGTGTCATGTGTTTCTTATTTCATGGTAATGTTTTTGTGTTTAATTCAATGCTGCACTAATTAATAAGAAAGTTCAAAAAGGGAAATAATTAGGATAACTAATTCACCCCCCCCTCTCAGTTATCAACACTATCAAGGAGTAGGGTGTTGGAAAGATGGTTGCCATTGCACCAAAAGATTAACCTGTTAATGCCTGATACAACTGCTAGAGTTAATGAATCCATGGGAAGCGGTTAAGCCTTGTCACGAACCCAAGCGTTGCACTGCACAACACAAGGAGACTAAGGGTGCACACCTTGCAATAATCCCCCCAATGCAAGCAAGGGGTTCAAACCTATGACCCAGGATCTGATACCAATTTTTGGAAAGACAGTTGTTGTTGCACAAAAAGATTGACCTGTTAATGCCCGATACAACTGCTAGAGTTAATAAATCCATGGGAGGCAGTTAAGCCTTCTCACAAACCCAAGCACTATGCTGTACAACACAAGGAGACCAAGGGTACACACCTTGCAACATAGGGCAGTATCATACCTTTGTGATGGGACAAGTTCATACCATGTTGGTAGATTCTCCTAAGTTTCAGCATTTTGGATTTCCATCTGGAAGATGCTGGATGCTATCTAAAATTCTAGACAGTCTAGCTTAGAGTGAGCATTTGTATTGTACAATCTGCACCAAGTAGACAAAGATACCTTTGCCAACATCACGTGGCCAGGAGGTTGGGTATCATTGTTCTGAATTTCTAATGGCGATGGCACCCCTCCATTATTAGGCCTCGTGTTCCAAGACTGATTTGATCGCTACTGAAAATTTTGATTTTGATATTGATTCTAGTTTTGGTTCTGATTTTAGAATTGATGTTGATTTTGATTCCTCTATTGTAGATAGGCATTTTGATTCCTTAGGTGAGTGACCTCTGTAGTGATCTTCGTCATCTGCTCTGCTAACTCCCTAATATCATCTCTATCTTCCTTTGCTTTCACTACCTCTGAAGATTGGAGAAAAGGCATTTGGGTGAGAGGCATTTTAGCTATTGGATTTCCTGGATGTACTACCAAAGCTTGTGTTGCAGCTGGGTTAGGAATTAGATTCATTACAGGGGTATGATTGGCCAAGGCTTGGTTAATCATGGGTATTTGATTTGCAATGGCTATAGGGCCCATGTGGTTCAATGGACTGATAGTTGTTTGTCCTAGCTGAGTGCTTACAGTGATAGCTTCAGTATATGCTTTGACTAGAGTAGCAAGAGCTGGATCTACTCTTCTTACGAACATGGATGTAAGTTTATCCAAGGCTAAAAAATAAATTGGCAAGGCTGCATCTTGCCCTATGGCATAAGGATCTTGCAAATGACTAAAGGCTTTATGGAATATATTGTTAAAAGAACTTATTAGCTCACCTTCACTCTGACGAATTTTCACAAAGGACCAGTAGAAATCAGCTAGAGTAGTGGGCATTCGAAATTGATTTAGAAATGCAATTTTCAAATTCAGCCATGAGTTTATGGATGCTGCAGGAAGGTTAGCAAACTAATAATAAGCCTCATCTTGTAAAGAATAAGGAAACAATTGGCATACCACATCTTCGTACTGTACTTGTAGCATAAACATGCTACTCTCAAAGATTTTAATATGCTCATCTGTAGTCCTATCTGGATCATTCACCCTAAACTTGGAACATAACTTATCAGGGTTTTTCGGCATATCATGATAGTCATTAAACTGAAATCGGGACTGGTTATTTTCTATGAAGAAATCCATGACTGGAGGATTGAAAGGAGCTGTAGCTACATTCCTTGGGACTGACTAGGCTCTTGGTACTCTAGGTATCCCTTGATCTCTTCTTGTTTGTTTGAATACTGTCAGGGACAGTAGCTCTTCTCCAGCTGAGTTGGATCTGGTATGTCTTTGTCTAGTCTCCAGACTTGTGGATTTTTGTGGAGGGGGGGTAATTCCTTGTTCAGCCCTCCTTATAGCACCAATTTTGTTGATGGGTGTTTTAGCACTCAACAACATAGGTGTGATAGCTAGTTTCACACCTCTCTTGAAAAATATCCTACCCTAGGAAAGACTACTCTAAGATTTCTATAGCTAGGTCTTAACTCACTTGGAATCTCTCAGTTGGAATGTTCTAGCTATTCCTATAAAGGGGTCTTACATGCAATCTACAAATTTCAACAATTGGAGCAGCAATTCATGAAAACCCTTTATGATTTCAGCTGATAAAACAATATGAAATGTTGCTGAAATTCCTAAACTAATGGTTGTTTTCAAAGAAAATGCAAAAGAGGGTAGGGTTTTAAGAAAATCCTAAGTGACATTCACAATATGTGGACTACTGTAAGTAGACAAATGCTCTAAAATTTAACCAATTTTCTAAGTTACCAAACTAAAAATGAATCTTACAGCACTGCAGAAAATGATGCTATCTTCAATGGAAATCAATAAATTTTTAGATTACAATTCATTCATCAAATACCTGACAAATGGTGTAATTTAATTTATGAAATGCAATTGAACTAAGTGATGAATGCCATATAGCACCCATGAAATACATCTCTTTACCTCTTTTTTTCTTCTTTCTGATTCCATGTTCTTGATGACTGCATCTGAATAGGCTAGCAAGATTATTCTAAATAATGATTAATAGGAGATGAATTAGTTAAGATCATGATTTTTGATTAAAGGACTAATGTGCATGGAATTGATGGAAATATACAAAAAAACTTCTCTTTTTGAATCAACAGGTGTAGATGTTCGAGATGGCAATTTTGTGCACCTTCGGAGGTAGTCCTTGTATACACCTAAAAATGGCACGATTTGGTCTAAATAAATATTCTTAATATTTATTCCCTTCTAGTTCCTCTATCAATAAATAAATAAACAAATTTATTTATTCAATTCATATTCCTCTAAATTAATTAAATATCAAAATATTTAATTACCTCTTCAAAAGTCAAAATTAAATAAAATCCTTTATTTAATTAAATTCTTCCAAACAATTAAGTAATTATTAATCAAATCATTCTTTCAAATTTGAATAAATCAATCAAATTTATTTAAATCCTCTCAATCTCTAAAAATAAAATATAATCAAATATTTTATTTATTCTTCCAAAATCACTCTAAATTAAATAATTCCAATTATTTAATTATTTCTTCCAATAATATCTTCTCTAAATTTAAATAAATCAAATATTTATTTAAGTTGTCTATTTCTTCTAAATTGAGTTATCTCTAAATATAATTCAATCCTTTTGCACATGCAATTGAATATTCTAAATATTTAATTGAGCTAAAATATCTTTTCATCCTCATGCAATTTCCATTCTCTAGTTCTATTTCTCTTAACTAATTGATCTATTCTTTTAATTGATTAATCTCTTCAGTTAACTCATTCTTCTATTTTATTAATTGCTCTCATGCAAAATATAGCAAGACACATGTCTTCTTCTTATTCATGCACGTTCCTCAACCATTCTTAACCATTGATCTTCTCATTCTTTCTATACCGTTGATCTTCTTTCTCTCAAGTCTATAAATTGAACCTTATTCTTCCATTTCATTCATCCAAGCTTTAAGTATTGTTACTCTATAGGAATTACAGTGTGCCTTTGGCACCAATTCCTTCATTGCTTGTGATCACACTCATTACTGCACACTACTATCATTGTTGTGAAGCTCAACTTTATGGCGAAACTATCATAGCCATTCCCATTTGAACATCTTGGAATCATAGCAAGGAAGTGCACCTTCTGAGGGCCATATTCATAGATAAGATCATTTGTGATAGGTGATCACTGGAAACTGAGAATTAAAGGAGGTTTGCTTTGTATTGTTCATTGTTTGATTGAATCTCTTTTGTTCATTATTTCATTGATTTTTGGGTATCATTGATATTTATTATATTGATTATTCATTTAGATCCAATTTTCCCTTAACATTTTTGGCACCCACCATGGGGCCTAGCCCTAAATTTAACCCAAAAACTAAGTTTTTATGTTTTAAAAAGCCGTACACAGGAGGAAATCACGCATCTGACACATCCTAACGTGCATCTGACACATCCTAGCATGCATCTGATATCTATTATGGTGCATACACTCCTTTGGTGCATATAGTCTCTGATCTAATGCATATACTATATGTTCCGATGCATACATCCTTTTGGCGCATACATACTCTGTTATGGTGCATTTACCCTCAGATACAACACATCTATCAGACCTATGCATACACACTATTTTCCTATACTTTTGACCTCTGTCATAGTGCATATGTACTACAACATTTCTGATCTCTATTACAGTGCATTCAGTCTCTAAAATGGCGCATCTGATTTAGACAATGATTTTTAGGGTTTTTCTTGAAGCTTTCGCTAATGTTGACATCTTTTTGCAGGAACTCTCTTGATCTATTTTGTAGGCTAGGTATTGGTTTAGAATCATATAGTTGCACTTGTTAACTCACACTTCAATTTCTAAACAGGAATGTAAATGGATGCTCATGCAAATCTCACATAGTTTAACTAGGAAGGCGGTAATTGAATCATTGCTATCTTGCATATCATTGAATCATTGCTATATTGCTATCTTTCAAAGTTAACAATTCATGCTATTAGGATAAAATTGAACACATCATTACTATCTGGGTAAAACTAAACCATTGCTATCCCGATCATCACTTCAAAGTTAATTTGTGCTATCTGGGCAAAATTGAACCATTTCTATGTAGCACCCCTCCATTCTCACCTTGGATGTGCAGGTAGTTTGGCTAAGGAACCTGATGATGAGGATGGAACAAGAGCTTCTGTTAATACTTTTGGGAGTGTAGTGCCCCTCCATTCTCACCTTGGATGTATAGGTGAACTGGTCAAGGCGCATGAAGGTGAAAGTAAAATAACAGGAATATTCAAGGTAAGGTAAACAATTGATGTTGTACAATATAGATAGATGCTTCATTCATGTGTGGTTTCATATGATAGTTAATGTGTTTTATTGATAATCTCTATTGTGGCACTGATAATGCAGGCTTTGGTATTGTTTTGCATTCCAATGATTAAGATGTCGATCTTACTACAATTGTTATATATTAGAATGGATCTCATGTGACTGATTCTGTTAGATTTAATTGTTATGATGGTACTTCTAACACTTATGATTTCATGCACCTGGATGTTAAGTGTAGAGTTGTGTTCAGATTAAGAAATAGATTTGATTTGGTTATGATTATGTGTTGAGCTAATCTAGATTGATATGACGTGGAAGGGACAATGTAGCATCACTCACTTGTGAGCGCCCTGCAATGTTGTGATTCCTTTTTCCACCTAGTGCTAGCTTATATGCATCTATACATGCTTGACCGTGACATTTGTTGCAGGATGCAGGTACCAGGTATCCACTCCACCTGAATTAACAGGTCTGAGCATGCCTTGAACCCAATGGATACGTTGTTTCAGAGATAACTTAAGGTCCCACATCCCAAGTCATTATCCTTAATCAGGATGCATGACATGTCTAGTCAACCTGTCAGTTCTGTTAGTATGTCGGTCTTGCAATTGATTTATATTTGATGGAGCTTGTTGGATAAGTGTATTTTGGCCTAACTTGAGAACATGTTTGATTTGATCTTTTTGAGAACAGGTTTGATTTGGGTTTTGACGGCTGTCCTACTCAGTGGGTTATGTTGTATGCCTATATTTCATTATATAGTCATACTAATATTTGAACCACTTTAATATTTAATAAGGTCATATAATATTCTTATTATTATTAATATTTAATAAGATTAAATTGGTAATTGATAATTACCTAGTTCAAATAATTATTTAAAGTTGTTTGAATATGAATTATTTTATTACTACTATTAAATTGATTTAATTAAGGGAAGGTCACTGAACGCTAGTAAACGCACTAACCAGACCCTAGAGTAGAGAGGAGACAGTCCTATCATCTAATTGACGAAGCCTAACAATTGGATCAAGAGTGTATTGATTCAGCATTAGACTATGGTTACTAATGGATTTGTGATAATATGTTATTTATGATGGATATATTTTGGCTATATATTGTACTAACACTTCTTGTTGAGTGTACATGTAGAATTATTATGTCAATAGATGATGGTGGTCATTTAGCCACTTTATGTCTTTCTGTGTGATGTCTGACCTAGGCATGGGGCCCTAAGGTCTATTGGCCATGATGTTAAGAAATATTATTTTTAGTTTTATGTGATAAAATGATTATGTTCTTGTGTGGGATTTATCCTTGTAACTTTTAAAATAATTTTTAAGTGTTTTTAAGAGGTCTAAGTTGTATTTTATGTTTGGAAAATTGTCTTATGTCCAAAGTACATAGGTAAGAAGTTTATTTTTGTCATTTATAATATTTTAAAAGATTTTTAGACCCTCCTTTAAGCCCCACTTACAAAAGTGACGAAAATGGGGAGGTGGTTGGTTGAATTAGTTGGGTGGTTGAATTAGTTGGGTGGTTGAGTTAGTTTTGGGTAGGAAGTTACTCTTTCCTTCTCTTTAGAAACTCTTCATGGAGTGGGGGTGACTTGCTCATTTTTATGATTTTCATTCAAGGATTCTACCATTAGTGGGATATTGCGATTGAGGTATCATGTTTTCTTTAGTAATTAAATATAAATATTATATGTTTTCTTTATTGATTAAATGTAAATTTTATATATTTTTCTTTATTGATTAAATATAAATATTATATGTATCCTTTATTTATTAAATGTAAAGGTTGTTTTTCTGAGGGTTGTTGCTTGTGAAATTAGAAAAAGAAAACATTTCAATGTAAATCTTGAAAGAAGCATATTTGTTGCCTTATTTGCATGTCATAAACCTAGATCATCATAGCATAAGCAGATCTTGTGTAAGTAGAATTAATATTTCTAATAAGGTTATGGAAGTAATGTATAATAGTTGTAGAAACCATATTTTGGGCTCTAGAATTGCTAATGTTTTCTAAGAAGGTTCCTTAAATTGTTGGGCCTTATTCGTAAATTAAATAGAATGTTGTGAACCTCAGGTTTTGATTAAGATAAGTATAGACCAAATTCCCTCTTAGGTTCTTCCCATCTTGTATTCTTATTTTGTTGATGATGCTTAGCTAAATGGAAGTATAGAATGTGGATGTTTTGTTACTAAGTAGGGAAAACATGGCTAATTAATAGTAGTAGCCTTTAGTGCTGAATATCATCATTAAGTTCATATGGTTAGTATTTTACATTTTATTAATTTCATTACCTCAGACCTCTTATTACCTCCTTATGCATAGTTAAACTTTGGTGCTCTCTTGAGAGATACCTTGGGCAATGTATAGTCATGAGACTTTAACTCTAGGAAATGTTGATAACCTTGTCCTGTTTTAAAAGGGAGTTATGTTTATATAGTTTAAGGAATAAATTCCTATCGATCATGATGTTAATAGAATTCTAGGTTTATTATTTTATGAGTAGGGGAATCAATCTTTTAATTGCGGGTTATTGTTACAAAAAAAAAAAAATGAGGATAAGACTTTTGTAGTACCATCATAGTAATGTTATCATTAGAGGAAACATTCTTCAACTCTTTATTAGTGCATTATAGTATGCTGCAATTGTCGTTAAATACGAGTTCAAATTAATTATTCTACCTAACAAAAAAATTGTATTTAGGATTGAATAAGTGGTAATTCAAGTGTATTATGTTAAAGTTGTTTAGTATCTAATTTGGTTATAATTGTTCTTCATTGCATTTGAAGATAGGATGTTGTATTGAGTTGGACTATGACTTATTCTTATTTTGATTTACTAGAATGGCATCTATACTAGAATTTAGCTAGTTGGGAACTCCTTGTGTAAGAAAAGTTTAATATGAGAACTTTAGTTATCATAAATATGGTAGGATGTAGGGTTTGGATCTTGAGGTTCTTAGTGAGTATCGCATCTTAGTTTAAAAGTGATATGCTTATCATGTTATTGAATTAAGAATAGAATCATTTGTGATCTCTTTTAGATAGTTTAGTTCTAAGCGTTGCTCATCAAGTGTCTTGTCGAGTAATGGTTATTGCTAACTTTTCCTAGTAGTGAATTAAATGTTGAGAATAAGTGCTAACTCTTTGTTATAAGTGTTTTGGACTTGGATGAGTTGTTGGTTGCATTCATAATGAAGTCCACATTCATGGATCCCATTTGATATAATAAATTATGTTGTTGTTTATATCGTCTTGTTGCAAGGAATAGTAGAATAATTGAAGTGAATGTTGTATTGATTCATGGGCATCTTATGAGTATGGTACTGCTTTGAAGACCCATGGTTAGTATGTCATATTATATATTGCACTTAGGGTATGTTATTGGATTGGTCTATTTTAAGAGTAAATGTTAATGTGGGGATTGTTGTGTTTCAGTGGTGTCTAGTGAAAGTTTATTCCAGAGGGCAGTAGGGGTAGTTGTGGGTTGATCCTTGCATTGTTGCATTCTGGTTGAAGAATGAGCATGTTTTGGTTTTATGTGATGTTGACTTCCCCCTGCTTATGGCTTATATGATTTTCACGACTGTTTAAGAAGGATAATGCCCTGCTCTAGATTACACTTGGTTATGGTTGAAATTTTGGGAGCAAGAGGACCCATGCCTTGCTCTGGTGATTTATTATGCTGTGATTGGTTGCAAGATGGTTGATGCCTTGCATTGTTATGTATATTTGTTGCTATGATGATAGTTGTTATGTTTGATGGATAGGGTTTCTAGGTGCAGGTAGGGGAGTGGCTTCCAATGTGGGGCCGGCGCCCAAAGTGGCTGTCAGGGTAACCCATTGGAAGTTGTTAACCCAGTGATAATAAATTTAGGGGGTTGGGTAGATTTCACACTAATCAATATAATTGGATGCCTCACTCATGCCTGTAGTGCTCGTTCAGGCTAAGGATGAGATGAGAAGGCCTGGAATGGCAAGATCAACTACCTTGTCCTCATGAAAGGTATGTTGATTCCGAATGAGCGTTGTATGGGGGCCGGGGCCTAGGAAGGCTTACCAGGACAACCCATGACAAGCCATGTGATGACACTCCTCCCTACTGCAGCCTAGCATTCCCTAGTTGTACTCTCCCCATTTGTTAAGTGTTTGCCTCTTGAAATACTGTGGTGTTGATATTGACATGTGATGTGTTGTCTTATAGTTTACTGTCTACCTGACTGTCTATTGTAGTGAGACGTTATGTTATCTCCTAGCTCAGGGGGTGGACCTTAGGGTTCCACATGGTCGGGTGGAAGAGCTTTTATCCATTAGTTTTCCCTTGCCATTGTTTGTGAGCAAGGGGGTTATATCTTGTGTATCAGGCATCATATCTTGTACCAGTTAAGAAGGTAGTGATCTATATTCATGTACTTGTCTGGTGTACCAGTTGATTCATAATGTATGTATTCAAAAAGTGATAATGTAACAATGTAATGTTGTACTCATATGTGAGGAGAAATTGTAACTATGTACTAGATTCTAACGAATACTTATATGATGTTATGTAGATGTAAATGTTTATTGTTTTAGTGCATTAGGCTTACAATGAGTTACTAATGTTAATTCATGATGTGTGTTAGATTATGTTAATTGTTTTCTCAAGTAATGCAACCATGAAATCTTAGAGGACAAGTTGTTAGTTCAAATGATGTGTATAGATGTGTTAACATTACTTTGTTATCTTATTCATATAAAAAATAAATTATCCTGCTTTGCATAGCATAGATATGTTGTTCTCTAAGGTGTTCATGGCGGGGCATTACATGCTATCTTGATTAACACTTCAAAGTTAACAATTCTTGCTATCTGGGATAAAATTGAACACATCATTGCTATCTTGGTAAAAATGGACCATTGCTATCTTGTTATCACTTCAAAGTTAACAAATTTTTGTGCTTGCCCAAGTAGATAGCTCATCTAGTTTCTTGCATTTTAACTAGGGGAAAAGAACCATTGTATTATGTGTTTTGAGAATGATACTAGGCCTATGCTCTCCCCTATCTTAAGTGACCAAAATGCCAGACATATCATTTTCACACGTGTTTTTCCTTTAGAGGGGCCTGCTCTTGGATACCGTTCATCCAAGTAGGAATGACCCGAAGTGGTAATAGGCTGATGCTAAGCCCTTCCAAGCCACTATAAATAAATTGTGTTTGGAGTAAAACCTTCAAACAATGAGTGCAGTTGTGTTATACCGACAACCAGCCTCCCCCAAAGCCCTCCAAGGCACAACCCTTGCAGGCCAGGAAAGTCCATATTGGAGAGTAGTGCTGCCACATGTATAACCACTCAAACGGTTGCCTTTATTACTCATCCTTTGTTCTTAGTGGCCAAAAACCCCTATAATTTGGTGCAGGGAAGGGCGATTATCACCTCCCAAAGATGCTTCACTAGAGATAGTGAGAATTTGGTTTTATATTGTCCTTTGAAACCTAAGATTGTACTTGCTTTCTTTTTAGTCCAAAAAGAGTCAAAAAATCACAAAAAAATAAAAAAACCATAAAAATACTCTTTGTGTTTGTTGTGTCTTCTTGCCATAATTTCATAAAATTAGATCAAAGAGAACTTCTTGCAACTAAAGTACCAAAAACATCAAAAAATTTCTAAAAAACTTGCAAAATACTGAGAAAACTAGAGTGGCGCATCCGTCCTCTTCTGTTGTGCATTTGTGCCGACCTACGACGCATCTGTACTGACTTGCAACACTTTTATTACCTATTATGGTGCATTTGATATTTAGCAGTGTGGTGCATTTGTCCTGACTTCCTGCACATTTACCAGTTTCTGTAGCGCATTTGTTCCAGTGCATGTGTGACAGTGAGCACTTGGACAATCTTTGAGAGAAAATTTTTGTCAGTTCTGGGTACCCATTTCAGTCTAGCTCCAAGTTCTAAGATTAGGTTTTACCTTGCAGTCTTTTTTCTATCCATTTTGCGTCAAAATCTCTCTTTTGTTGGTCATCCCATTCACCTTTTATCAGGTCTTCCTAGTCTAAGAGTCAAAGTATCCCATATCAGATCAGCATAGGCCCCTTTTTCGTATCATTGTGGATTCAAGTAACCCTGGTAAGTCACAGAACTTCGCTAGTGGTCTTGGTGCATGACTAGTCCCTACACAATAAGATAGGTATTGAGTACCCTTACTAGTGGCTATCATTTTGTATTGACCGTCTTACTTGGAATCATTGATTAAAAGAGTCCCTTGTCCAAATCTTGTCATAAGTATCCTATTCTCAGTAGTCTCCATCGGTACCTTGCCAAAATCTCTAGTTTCATCCCACCTCATCCCATGTCACCTTGCATGGTTCTTTCTAGATCTCAATACAAAAAGCAACTCAAAATGGCCATATCATCCAGCCACATTATCACCCCTCATGATAGCAATGAGGAAATCTCTCATGAAGAGTATCAAGGAACCCTCCAAGATTGGAAATTGCAATGCTTGCTAGAGAAAGTGCTCCATGAGGACCCTCACAAGTATTTTTATCATCTTGCAAATCTTGGAATTAAACTCCCCGCTAATTTTGATCAAAGCACAATCCAAGAAAACGTAGAGGATAATCATGAGAAAGGAAAGAAAGCCATAGACCCAAGCACTCCTATGGAAGAAATGAGGAAACAAATCGAGGGTCTAACACAACAAATGATGGATCTCAAGATGGGTACATACACTAAAACCTACTCCTTGGAAGATATTGCACCGTACCCCTTTGATAAAAGTTTGAACATGACACCATTTCCCTATCGATTCAAAATCCCTAAGTTTGACAAATACAAAGGGAAAGGGGATCCTAGAGATCACATTAGAGAATTCAACACAACATGCTTGGAAGTAGCTCACAATGAGACTTACTTAATGAGACTATTCCTTAGATCTCTAGTTAGTCAAGCCATGAACTGGTTCTCACAGCTTCCACTGGGCATCAAAATGTTTGATGAGCTAGTCAACAAACTCATCACACACTTCTCGTACAATATTGAACACGAAGTCTCTATGCTTGATTTATGCAATACCAAGCAAAAGAGTGGCGAATCATTCACCACCTTCCTACAAAGATGGAGACAACTAGCAAGCAAATTCTCATATGATGTACCAGAGAAGCAATTAATGGAGATGTTTATTCATAACCTTAACTCTGATCTTAGCTATCAAATACAAATTCAATGCCCTACTTCATTTTCAAAAGTCATTGAAATGGGATTGTTCATCAAAAAAGATATGATCGCCAAGGGGCAAATCAAGTTATACAAGGACACACCTACCTCCAACTACATGACTGACAAATCAAAGTTTTGGACTAAGAATAAAAATGTTGTCAATGGAGTAGTTGATGCCAAGGTGGTAGCTCCCAAACAGCAGCCAATACTCACTCTCAAAGGAGAGACAAGCAATGTTACACCCAATAAAACATTTTCTCGGGAGCCAAGAACATGGTTCAACTCAAATCCAATGCGAAAGTTCACACCACTGGGTGAGTCCCAAGAATCCGCATTAAGGAAGCTATTAGCCAACAATGGAATCTCTCTACCACCAACAAGTGATTATGAGCCTCAAATTAAACCTCACTATTGGAAAGACACTGACTATTGTGAGTATCATAGAGGAAGGGGACATACAACCAACATTTGTATCCATCTCAAACATGTTATTCAAGATGTGCTTGATCAAAATAAAGGAAGTTCTCATCAACATACTTCTAATGAGACACATGTGGCTTACAAAGATCCGCTTCTAAATCATGACAGGCCGTACAACAACAACATCAACAATGGCAACAACAACAACCACAATAGGAAAAATTAGAACAATAGGAATAGTAATGCCAACTATGCAAGTGTACCATTCGACTATATCGTCAATTGTATATCAGAGCATATCCCACAAATCAATGTGGTCATGTCCAACCAACAATCAGAACCCAACAAAACTGATTGTAGTATCATTACCTGCAGCGATAAGGTCACCTTGAATACCATTCCCCTAAGGTCATCACCCTCTCAGTCCAACTTCCATTAGTATAGTGTCATAGACCAACTACAGAAGACTCCGGCCCACATTTCTATCTTAGAGTTATTGCGTCTATCTCCTTCCCACAAGGAGATTCTCGATAAAGCCTTAGTGGAAACCACTGTCCCCACTAACTTGACCCAAGAGAAGTTTCAGGCCATGGTAGGTAATCTAACCTCCTCAAGTACCATATCATTTACCGAACAAGATGACCTCTCAATATCTCAACCCCATAACACCCCTCTGCACATTGTCACCTTCATCCACAAGCATCGCATCAAGAGAGTTCTCATTGATGGGGGAGCTGGTTTAAATATTTACACGTTGAAGGTAGTCCTTACATTGGGGTTCTCTAAAAATATAGTTGATCCAAGGAAGAAGATTACTATCAAAGCCTATGATGAAGAGGAGAGAACTACCAAAGTAATAGTGGTATTACCCATACAAGTGGGACTAGTGATAAAAGACATTGTGTGCCAAGTCCTAGATAGGGAGCTCACCTATAATATTCTCCTAGGTAGACCATGGATTCATGCCATGATAGTTGTGCCCTCTACCTATCACCAATGCATAAAATTCCCTCACAATGATAAGTAAGTCACCATCCAAGGTGACTCTGACCCCTTTTAGCATTGCAACTATGTCCTTTCAAAACTTGATTGCATCATACGAAACAATAGAGCATCTACATCCCCTACCCCATAGCATGATTCTACCTCTGAAGCTTCCTCATCAAAGCCCAAAGAGCAGAAAATTACCATCAAAGAAATAGGAGTAGGGGAATACTCTATTGAGCATAGCCTCAATCTAGCCAAGATGCCTTTATCTCCTAGATCCTTTGGATGACCCAACCATTTTCCAAAGCCATCTACTCCTCCTACGCTTCCCACAGCTCCCTTTGTAAAATGGGGGACCTTATTAGATGAAATAGAGGAAAGAGATATCCTACAATGGGTTTACATTGAAGAAGAAGAGAACATACAACAAGAACCACCTAAGCTCCCAATAGAAATCTATGGGCGAGGTGAATCTATCCTACACAGAATGGGTTATGAAGGACAAGGCCCCATCGTCCTAAGAAAAGAAGGAATCATAGAACCCATTCAACCTTCTTCATCCTCATTGGCTAGAACTACAAAAGGTCTAGGATATAAAGATAAGGGCAAAGCAAAAGTAAATGCTTGTCTTGTGGAAATGATCCATACCCTTCAAGAGGACAGTGACATAGATTCTAATGAATATGAGTAGGATAAGCTGATAGAGCATTCCTACAATGAAAAAGAGGTGAACACCATTCAAACTTATAGCCCATACCATGAGGGACAACTACTACTGCATAAGCCACTAGAGTGTGATTTGCCTATCCTTGAGAATATGACTTTCGAGGAAGGTTCGATTTCTATTGCAATAAATAACTTGGAGGAAAGTACCATCCGGAATAGTCCCCCTACCAATACTCCTAGTATATCTATTCAAACTAATAATAAATCATATCTATCCACTAACTACCTCCCCCTTGTACATCCTAAACTTATTGACTGGAATCTACGAGGAACCTTGCAACTAGACATGTTCCAAAATGATGATGCCTATATTGACTATATGGAACTTAGGGACCACCTACCTAAAGGAGATCATAAAGATGGCTTTTCTATTGAACTTAATACTGTGTCTTATTTCAAAGAGGGTGCCAAGCCTTCCAGTTACAAAAATATCAAAGTAAAAACTAGATCTGATGGTGAAAACTACTCTGTGGCAGTGTCAGATCCCAAAACAGTAAAAAGAAAGGATACATCTAAAGGTGAAAACCCAACTGTGGCACCTGATGATGGAAGGCTTGACACTCTCCTTGATGACATGCACCAAGAGAAGTCTCAAATTGTTGTGGAACCCACAGAGCCTATTCACATTGGAATAGAGGAACAACCTAAGATCATTCACTTTGTTAAGTCTCTAACCCCACCATAGAAGACTAAGTTTCTACCATTCTTCAAAAGAAAGAAAGTCAATTTTTCTTGGTCATACACAAATATGCCAGGGTTAGACCCAGACCTGATTTTACATCATCTTCCATTAGATCTAGGAGTGAAACTAGTGAAACAGAAGCTTAGAAAGATGTATCCCCACATTGCACTTCTTGTAAAAGAAGAACTCAAGAAACTACTAGATGTAGGATTCATCAGAGCTATAGACTATCCAAAATGGGTCTCCAACATAGTACTAGTGTCCAAACATGATGGCCAAGTCAGACTATGCAATGATTTTAGAGATCTAAACAAAGCTTGTCGCAAGGATGATTTTCCATTGCCAAATATAGATATCATAGTTGACTTAACAACAGGGCATACCATGTTATCTCTCATGGATGGATTCTCAGGATATAATTAGATCAAAATAGCACTAGAAGACTAGCATAAGATAACTTTTACTTGTCCATGGGGCACTTTTTGCTGGAATATCATGCCATTTGGGCTAAAGAACATAGGAGCCACATATCAATGTGCTATGACCACCATATTTCATGAGATGATGCATGTAACAAAGGAAGACTATGTAGATGATATCCTTGCAAAGTCACTCAAAAGAGAATCACACCTGGATGTGTTAGAGAAAGTCTTTTAGAGATTAGAATAATTCAAAGTCAGGTTGAACCCAAAGAAATGTGTGTTCGGAGTCACCTTAGGAAAACTCTTAGGTTTTATTATATCGGCAAATGGAATAGAGGTGGACCCCGCTAAAGTCAAGGCTATTATGGACATGCCACCAACCAAGACTCTTACTCAACTAAGATTTCTACAGGGCAACCTACAAGCAGTCCATAGATTCATATCACAACTGGCAGACAAGTGTCAACCATTGAGTCATCTCCTGTACAAGAACATTCCATTCATATGGGATGAGAAATGCGAAGAGGCATTCAACAAACTGAAAGAGTATCTTATGAATCCACCCATTCTCATGCTTCTTATCCAAGGGAAGCCATTGTTACTATACATATCTACTACACCAACAACTCTTGGGGCTCTTCTAGCACAACAAAATTATGAAGGTAAAAAAGAGTCGTCTACTACATCAGTTGCACATTGGTGGGCTATGAGATGTAATACTCTCAAATAGAAAGATCATGTCTTGCGGTAGTTTTTTCTTCCCAAAAACTATGATATTATATGCTTGCACATCCAGTCAAACTTATTGTAAAAATAGATCCACTGAAGTACCTACTAAGCAAAGCAGCTCTAACAGGTCTCCTAGCTAAATGGGTAATGCTCCTAAGTGAATATGACATTGAGTATGTAGACAGAAAAGCTATCAATGGATAGGTCATTATTGATTAGTTAGTAGATGCACCACTACAGGACACCACACCAATGCAATTTGAGTTTCTAGATGAATCCTTATTCAATATATCAACACATTCCTGGAAGCTCTACTTTGATGGGTCCTACACAAACCATGGATCAGGGGCAAGAATCTTGTTTGTAACTCCTCATGGAGACACCATACCGAAGTCTTACCATCTATTATTCCCATGCACCAACAACATAGGAGAATATGAAGCCTTGGTCATTGGCAACAGAGTGGAAAATTAAAGAGCTACATGTCTAAGGTGATTCTGAACAAGTAATCAATCAGGTCAATGATGATTACCAAACCAAAGATGAGAAGCTTGTCCCATACAAACGGATGGTCGAGGACTTTAAGGAATACTTTATGATCATCTCTTTTGAGTAGATACCTCACATAGAAAACAAAGTAGCAGATTCCATGGCAACCATTGCCTCTCTTCTCGAATTACTAGAGAATGAGTCATGGTATGAGTTCTTAGTGGAATGAATTCAGCAACTAGCTTATGATCTTCCTGAAACCCATTCCATATGCCTATTAGTTGGATCTGATTCACCTTGGTACGATAAGGTTTACACTTACCTTAAGGACAACACCCTCCCACCTGACTTATCTTCAAACCAATGACAAACCTTTATACGCAAAACCTCTCGTTATACCATTATTGCCGACACCCTATCCTGACGTGGTCTAGATGGTACTTTACTCCATTGTTTAGAACAAGAAGAATCCCAAACCGCCTTACAAGACGTACATGAAGGGATCTACAGAACACACTCTAGCAGTCCTTCCTTAGCTAAGAAACTCATGCATTTGGGTTATTACTGGCCGAACATGGAAAAAGATTCATATCAATTTGTGAAGAAGTGCAAGCAGTGTCAAATACATGGGAACTTGATACATGCACCAGCTCAAGAGTTGAGACCTTTAATGACACCTTGGCCCTTTTTCCAATGGGGACTTGACCTTGTGGGAAAAATCCATCCACCCTCATCCAATAGCCACAAATTCATAATAATCGTCACTGAGTACTTTACCAAGTGGATTGAAGCCGTCCCCCTCACCACTGTCACAGGTAAATAAATCTCCTCATTTATCCTTAATTACCTCATCTACAAATATGGAATTCCCTCATCCATTATCATGGATAACAGAAGACCCTTCAAGAATCAGGTGTCCAAGAACTCTGTGACCAATTCAAAATCCAACACCGTTTCTCTACACCCTATGAACCCCGAGGCAACGGACAAGCAGAAGCATCCAACAAGACCATCTTGAAACTCCTTAAGAAGACAGTCAATGATGCTAGCCATGATTGGCACATCTAACTCAATCCCATTCTATGGGCCTATAGAACTAGTATATGCACTCCCATAGGTGCTACCCCTTATGCCCTTGTCTATGGCTTAGAAGATATCCTCCCAATAGAGGTCAAATTACCATCTCTCAGGGTGTCGTTAAAAGGTCTCATAACAGATGAAGAATACATAATCTCTAGATTGCAAGAACTAGAGTTGCTAGAGGAAAGGAGACAGAAACCCTTTGATAATCTCAAAGCATATCAACAAATGATGTCACAAATCTATAACCATAGAGTTCACCCAAGAGTCTTCAAGGTCAGAGATCTAGTACTTAAAGAGAACCCCCGTAATCAACATGATTGGGAAAAGAAAGGCAAGTTTGAACCCAACTGGCTTGGACCTTATGTGATCATAGCTACTTACAGATCGAGGGCATATTACTTAGCAACATCAGAGGGTGAGTTGTTCGATGACCCAATCAACAGTATACATCTTCATCAGTTCTATACCTGGGAGAACCCTAATGTAAGGGGGGCATAAAACACAAAAAATAAAAAAAATCAGAAAAATACAAAAAAAAAAAATCAGAAAACTACAAAAAAAATCATCCTTTGGTGAAAACCTGGCAAATAGGTGCCTTGGATAGGTATCATGATGAAAACCTAGCAAATAGGTGACATGCATACTTTCTAGCCTTCATGTAAATAAAAGCAAGTGGTGAAAACCTGTTAAACAGGTGTTACTTGTGATAAACTGCTTCCTCTATCTTTGGGAAACCAATCACCTTGTGTCCATTCTTCCTTCACTCATGTCCCATTCTATCCATATCTATTCCATAATAAAACCTAGTGATAACCTATCTGTTGTGATGTTCACAACACGCCCCATTTTACTCCTTAGAAAAATGAGGACCCCTGATGTGGCTTTGCTTTTTTTACTTTTGTGTGTTTTGTTTTGCTTGGTGGTAAAAGGAAAAGAGGGTTAAAATTGCAAACTTTGATAGAAATGAAGAAAAAAATGCATTTTCTATACCAGGGCATGATATGGTTGGATTCCTTGTGAAAAATGAGCTAGGGTTGCTTATTGAACCATCTTAAAATTTGCCATATTTTGCAAGTTATGATCATTTTGGTAAATGTACATTCAGGTTTGTATGTTGCATGAATAGTGCCCTTTGTATATTGCTTTGCATATACAAAGTCCTTTGTATGTGCAAAGTCTTTTTTTACTTAAATCACTTTTTGTAGTCGGGCTCATATACATTGTTATTTGCATAGTTGGGTCAATTGTATATTCTTTTTACCTTGTATATGTTTTAAATAAAAGCTTTATTTATACATACAGGATGGATCCGAAACAGTTTTTAGAGTAAAAGTGAATAAGGGTTTGAATTCTGTCACGTTTACCTAACGTTTGTATGTTTGGCAGGTCGCAACATACAAGGAAATATACAAGACACTTTATACAACGCGGACCCGAAAGGTTATTAAACAGACTTAAATACTTGTATGTTTCAGAATATACAAAAGCATGACATATAGCATCGGCATACATTCCGAAATATACAATGCGGAATTAGAGGGAAAATAAGCTGCGGTTAAGCGTTTGTATCACGTCCAAGTGAAATGTCCGAAGGATACAAAGGCACTTATACATTGCGCAGATGCGAGGGAAGGTTAAGAAGAGTTAAATCGATGTATGTGTCCGGCTTGTATATAATTTATCTACATTGCCATTTACAAGCCGCGGATTTGAAAAGTTACAGAATAGAGTTAAATGCTTGTATATTTCCGGCTTGTACATTGAGATATACAAATTGATATACATTGTCACATATAAGCCAATATACATTACGAAATATGCGTTACCCGATATACAGAGGAAAAGTAAGGGCATCGGTGTGAGTAATACAATTGGTAGGAAATTGTTAGAGGGCACCGATGAATGAAAGTCACGTTGATAGGCGGGAAAAGACAGAGCAATGGGAATTTGAGGATATTTTTTTTGGAGCCCGAATGCATATTTTTGGTAAACGATGGTTGACCTGACTATTTTGGACGTTGTATATGTATTTTTTTTTTTGACGCGATTTTCACAAATTTAGGGCCCGATTGATGCATTCACATAGTCACGACTGGATTTGGCAGCTATTTTTCTTCTTGCAGGTTTCTTAAATGATGATACTTATTGCTTATCTATTTTTGCAGGTTTTGTAGTTGAAGAGGGAGCTAAAGCTTGATGGCGGTGACATCACGGAGGAGGAAATTAGATCTCAGGAGCAGAGGAAGATAAGGATGAAGTCCAAAGAAGTCAAGGGTCTTCACTGATGAAGACAAAATGTAGTTGAAGACATTATTGCAGCAGACCACAGAAGTTATTATTGAGCTGCTAGGGTTTCCAGAAGGGCATATTTTGCCCAGATTTGATGTATGCTCAGAGATATTTTGGGAGATTTGATCTCCAACATTTATTGTTGTAACCAGAGGTTTAAACCATTGCTTAACTAGGGTTTTGAGCTGTATTGAGGACAATCAAAGTCTATATATTGTGTCTCTATGCACTATAAAACTTTACACAGGGGCTACATGGAAATTTGTAGCAGCAAGAATTTGTAAAAGTGGCATTTTAGTTTAGTTTAGAAGTAGAAGAAGGAGGTCACCTGTGTCTGCAATAAAGAATGCGTGGAACATCTGGCTTCCTTACTGTATCTGTAAAGCTTGTAAGTTTTCTATAATTTGATCATTGAAGCTAAGAGTCATTCTGACATTGTAAATCTTATATGACTATCTGTTTCTAATACAATTGAATCTGGAATTCTACATCTATCTTCTGTGTTTTCCTACTCTTCTTTGTGTTTGAAACATTTTCTCTTAGAGCTTGCAATCTTAGGTGTATGTTTGTGAAAATGCTCAGAACTCACACTTAAGGTTTTGTCTGTGGATTTGATCAAATTGCTATATTATTTATAAAGTGCATAACAGAACAATTAGATCCTTCAAATAGAATGAATGAGGTGTAGATTAGATCTTTCTAACTTTTCCCAACCCATTTAAAAATACTTAGCTTAAAAGGTAGAAATTTGAAGGAAATCTGTCTCATATTTGAAAGAAGCATGCATAACAGAGTTAAAAGTAGACAGTTTTCATAAATATTTAAGAGGAGAAAGCTGCAATAATCCGAGAAGACTATTTAAAGTTTTTCAGCACAAGTATAAGTTTATGCAAAAGGGATGAACAACATATTGACATTTATTAATCTTTTGCATAGTTTGAGTCCAGTAACCCAACAAGAAACCCTAAATCACGTAAGGCCCCTAGAATATTACAGCTTCACATCGACCAACTGAATTTGCCCAATAGGTCAAGACCTGACCATATTAAACTTGGGATTAAGTGACTCTTAACTGATTCCTTCATATCTTTCAAGTCAGTTTTGGTTCATTTTATGTGAATTTTAACTAATTGTTATGATTGCATCAAACCAATCATCAACAATTTTTCTGGCGCTAGAAGGAGGGCCTAATGGGATTTAAGGTTGATTTTCTGAATTTTAATGCTTTATTCTAAGATATGTTAGATCTCATGAAATTTCAAAAAAACCTAAAAAGGTGAAAGCAGAGTCCCATTTTCAATGGACTTATCTAGGGACAATTTTCATGTTAACATTCCTTTATTTCAGGAAACTTTGAATGAATAGCTTTATCCTCAAAGTTTATCTAACTTTGGTTTATCTAGTTGTTGTAGGATACACCAGTCTGTGGAACACAACGAAATTAATTGTTTAACTTTCCTCACTAGGATAGATTCATATTTGAAAGGACTAATTCTTTTCTTAGATGTGTTCAGGGTTGAAGTCTGGCAGGAAAATGAAGAAGTTCTGGAGCAACAAGTAGATACAACACTAGAAATTATTAGTTGGTTGGACAATACAATAGCTAAATTAGTCCTTGAGGGGAATAATGTCAAAACATCTTTCCTTGAATCATTTTATGGAAAAGAGAAATATGGACAGATGGAAGAATTACAGTGCACTAAAATTGATGAGATTCTTGTTATAGCAACTAATGAAGTCATAGAAAAGAAAGTAAATCCTAATTTCATAGATGACTCCTTTAAATTGAGTGATTAGGTGCAGGATTGTTGCAGGTCAATAGAATCAGACCCTTTACTGGATGACAAATGTGAGGTATTTGATGAACAATTCTTGAAAATTGAAAATACAGAAGATTTTGGAGTTGCTATTCACAATCAGACATCACCCCAACATTATTTTGAAAATGAAATAGGGGAGTATTCCTGTCAATCTAGAGATATTGTTCCACCTTTACTCTCAAGTGATTTAGAAATGATTAATTTCTGTATATTAGATTATGATTATAAATATACTCACTTAAGTGCTGATGTGCAGGGAACTGATCAGAACATTGAGAAGTTTGCTGAATTTGAGGATAAACTGAACATCCAGAATGAAGGAACAAAGCTGGATAAAGATGAAGAAATGATACATCTAGAGTCATTCATCTTTCAATTTGAAGAGAAGCCAGACATGGAGCTGGGTAATGAAAGTTCCAAGTTGAATGGAGGACCAACTATCAATGAACAAGCATGTCCCACAGAGCTAAAAATACATCAGGTTGTCTCTTTCCTTTCCTCAGTGAATGATGTTGAATACTACTTTGATTATGGAAATTTAAGGGATAGGACATGCATATGGATTACTCATGAACAGGATGGGCTACCTCAATTGTTGATAATTGGAGATCATCCTATTAAGCACAATGAATTTAGAGTACAAGAGCATTTTTCAGAATTCAAAGATAAATTTGCTAAGTTGAGAACATAACCAGTACCCTGTTACTCCTACACAATCTAAAGAAATATGCAAATAGGGGTGTCTTTGGGTCTTTCTCTGGGTTTTGTTTGCCTCGTAGGAGGCTTGTATATAGTTTGGTGTAGGTACTGTACATTTTTCTTTGCTTTGTTTTCTGCTTTCCCTTTTTTTTTGTTGTTTTCTTTTGTAGGTTAGTTGTTTGTATAGTTTCCTTTTTGTTTCTTTCTGTTTGTTGTTTTGTTTCTATTCTTTTGTTTGTACAGTTTTATTTTCTTTTCCATTTTGTTTTCCTTGTACAGTCTGTTTGGTTGGTTTGTTTGTTGTCTCCTCAGCAGGGATCTTTATTTTACTTTAGAGTATTAAGGAGCAACTAACAACCATTGAAAATAGTATAAAATTTAGAATATTTAGGTTAATCATTTGCAATTTATGCATAACTACTTGTGACTGTCATGAATGTAGAGAGTTGTTTACCTTCTGAAATTTTATATTCAATAAATGTGATTGAGAGTTTGAAGGAGGTTTCTCACGATGACACACCTAAAATCCTTGGGTTTGTTGAATCTACCAGTGTAGATATTAGGTGAAAAATCTGAGGTCACCCTTGCTACCATTACAATTCTTAGCTTAATTTCAGCAAGTGTTCACTCCTTGCATCATGAAGTTACAACTGAAATATCTTGTGAAATCTCTTTCAAAATCATAAAATATAAAATATAAAAATGAATAAAGTAGATTATACTGAAAATCCAGATTAAGCCATCTAAGTAACTCTACCGGGGCTATAGACGCTCGCTGGCAGTGGGGCTCTACTTAGGAGAATTGTAACAATAACCTTGCTGGGGCTATGGACGCTCGCTGGCAGCAAGGCTCTATCCGGTTGGCTATGAGGGAATATCCTCAACTACGTAGGCTAATGTTAGACATTGGTTTGTTCAACCGATCTTCAAGATGAGGATAATTAATCCCGTGCACATACTTAAACTGAAAATAAAAATTCATGCACCCTTATTGAATACCTTAGGTCTTGAGTTCAATAATAATTTGCAGGAAAGATAGTTGGAAGTTATGGATTCATTTCATTTAGTTTTCTTAAATTCTTTGAATTTAATTTTTTTGTTTGGTTGCTAGTTGTTGTGATGTTCACAACACGCCCCATTTTACTCCTTCACAAAATGAGGACCCCTGTTGTGGCTTTGCTTTTTTTACTTTTGTGTGTTTTGTTTTGCTTGGTGGTAAAGGGAAAAGAGGGTTAAAATTGCAAACTTTTATAGAAATGAAGAAAAAAATGCATTTTCAGTACCAGGGCATGATATGGTTGGATTCCTTGTGAAAAATGAGCTAGGGTTGCTTTTTGAACCATCTTAAAATTTGCCATATTTTGCAAGTTATGATCATTTTGGTAAATGTACATTCAGGTTTGTATGTTGCATGAATAGTGCCCTTTGTATATCGCTTTGCATAGACAAAGTCCTTTGTATGTGCAAAGTCTTTTTTTTACTTAAATTGCTTTTTGCAGTCGGGCTCATATACATTGTTATTTGCATAGTTGGGTTGATTGTATATTCTTTTTACCTTGTATGCGTTTTAAATAAAAGCTTTATTTATAAATACAGGGTGGATCCGAAATAGTTTTTAGAGTAAAAGTGATTAAGGGTTTGAATTCCGTCGCGTATACCTAACGTTTGTATGTTTGGCAGGTCGCAACATACAAGACACTTTATACAACGCGGACCCGAAAGGTTATTAAACGGACTTAAATACTTGTATGTTTCAGAATATACAAAAACATGACATACAGCATCGGCATACATTCTGAAATATACAATGCGGAATCAAAGGGAAAATAAGATGCGGTTAAGCATTTGTATCACGTCCAAGTGAAATGTCCGAAGGATACAAAGGCACTTATACATTGCGCAGACACGAGGGAAGGTTAAGAAGAGTTAAATTGATGTATGTGTCCAGCTTGTATATAATTTATCTACATTGCCATATACAAACTATGGATTTGAAAAGTTACAGAATAGAGTTAAATGCTTGTATATTTCTGGCTTGTACATTGAGATATACAAACCGATATACATTGTCACATACAAGCCAATATACATTACGAAATATGTGTTACCTGATATACAGAGGAAAAGTAAGGGCATTAGCGTGAGTAATACAATCGGTAGGAAATTGTTAGAGGGTGCCGATGAATGAAAGTCACACCGATAGGTGAGAAAAGATAGAGCAATGGAAATTTGAGGATATTTTTTTTGGAGCCCGAATGCATATTTTCGGTCAACGATGGTTGACCCAACTATTTTGGACGCTGTATATGCATTTTTTTTTTGGACACGATTTTCACAGATTTAGGGCCCGATTGATGCGTTCACACAGTCACGACTGGATTTGGCAGCTATTTTTCTTCCTGCAGGTTTATTAAATGATGATACTTATTGCTTATCTATTTTTGCAGGTTTTGTAGTTGAAGAGGGAGGTAAATCTTGATGGCGGTGACATCACGGAGGAGGAAATTAGATCTCAGGAGCAGAGGAAGATAAGGATGAAGTGCGAAGAAGTCAAGGGTCTTCACTGATGAAGACAAAATGTAGTTGAAGACATTATTGCAGCAGACCACAAAAGTTATTATTGAGCTACTAGGGTTTTCAGAAGGGCATATTTTTCCCAGATTTGATGTATGCTAAGAGATATTTTAGGAGATTTGATCTCCAGCATTTATTGTTGTAACCAGAGGTTTGAACCATTGCTTAACTAGGGTTTTGAGCTGTATTGAGGACAATCAAAGTCTATATATTGTGCCTCTATGCACTATAAAACTTTACACAGTGGCTACATAGAAATTTGTAAAAGTGGCATTTTAGTTTAGTTTAGAAGTAGAAGAAGGAGGTCACCTGTATCTGCAATAAGGAATGCATGGAACATTTGGCTTCCTTACTGTATCTGTAAAGCTTGTAAATTTTTTGTAATTTGACCATTGAAGCTAAGAGTCATTCTGACATTGTAAATCTTATATGACTGTCTGTTTCTAATACAATTGAATCTAGAATTCTGCATCTATCTTCTGAGTGTTTTCCTACTCTTCTTTGTGTTTGAAACATTTTCTCTTAGAGCTTGCAATCTTAGGTGTATGTTTGTGAAAATGCTCAGAACTCACACTTAAGGTTTTGTCTGTGGATTTGATCAAATTGCTGTATTATTTATAAAGTGCATAACAGAACAATTAGATCCTTCGAATAGAATGAATGAGGTGTAGATTAGATCTTTCTAACTTTTCCCAATCCATTTGAAAATACTTAGCTTAAAAGGTAGAAATTTGAAGGAAATCTGTCTCATATTTGAAAGAAGCATGCATAACAGAGTTAAAAGTAGACAGTTTTCATAAATATTTAAGAGGAGAAAGCTGCAATAATCCGAGAAGACTATTTAAATTTTTGCAGCACAAGTATAAGTTTATGCAAAAGGGATGAACAACATATTGACATTTATTAATATTTTGCATAGTTTGAGTCCAGTAACCCAACAAGAAACCCTAAATCACGTAAGGCCCCTTGAACATTAAAGCTTCACATCGACCAACTGAATTTGCCCAACAGGTTAAGACCTGACCATATTAAACTTGGGATTAAGTGACTCTTAACCGATTCCTTCATATCTTTCAAGTCAATTTTGGTTCATTTTATGTGAATTTTAACTAATTGTTATGATTGCATCAAACCAATCATCAACACTATCATGGCTTGATATTCTATCTCTTTGTTGCCTTGTCAACCAGGTTTTATCCCATATCCTATCCACAGTATCAATCTAGCATAGTGCCTCTCGTTAGTATCCATGGTCCAAGTCCATGAACTACATTGCCTCTGTGTCGTCACGTAGGCAAGGCCATATTTCTATGCGCCCCTAAAGCTCCACTATCCCATCTATCCCATGTCTAGTCTTTCTATCTATCTTAGTCCACATCACTTTCTATTACCTAGGTCTTAGGTCCATTAGGGTTTACCCCAAACTACATTGCCTTTGCATCATCACGTAGGCAAGGCTATTTAGTAATGAGCCCCCAAGGCACTAGGTCAGTCCCTTAGGGTCCATCTCACCAATAAAGATTGTGGAATCTTCTCACCGGGCAAGCAAGCGTAAACAAAACCCGCTCTTTTTAAAGCAAAAATCCTAACGCAAGACATTAACCTATCCAGAGCAAAGCAAGCAAACACCTAAGGTATTCTAAATTATTTTACCCAAATTATGGCAAGAAACAGACACATCTAAATGCAAAAATGTTTTGTGGATTGGAAACATGGCTAAAATATAGCGTCTTGATCTTTTGCTATCATGCCTTTCTATGCTACTTGAGGATGCCAAAATCTAGAGATGCTATGATGGGGGCATGATTATTTTCTTTGTTTGTTGTTTGTGGATTAAAATTTAGTAATGTGAAGCCTTGTCTAAAGACATGATTGGCAAAAGATCATCGAGGTCATCCAAGGTCTAACATGAAAGGGGGCAATCCTTGTCTGTTGATACAAAAGAAATACTTAGGTCATCTTGGTTCAATTATACCTAGATACTTGTATTAACTTGCTAAAGCAAAATCCATGTAAGCAATACTCAGGTCATCTCGGTTCAATTATACCTAGATGCTTGTATTTTCTTACAATATTTCAAAAATACACAAAAACAAAAAAGCCCAATGATGAAATAAGCACTTCAAAATACTTGCAATATCAAGATGTCAAAAAACCACTCGCATCCACAAAGCATCCACAAGCATCCATATCCCATGCAATAAAAATTTCCAAAGCATCCATATCCCATGCAATAAAAGATCCAAAATGTAGAGTATCAATACAAACAAAAGCTTGCGAGTCCTTCTGTCGAGTCATTCTTCTATCAGTCAAATTTCTATCTATGATCATATCTTTCATCCTTATCTAGTCAGTCTGAGCAGTGATCTAGATGCAAGTCTATCCTTAATCCATACCAATCAAGTCAAGTCAATCTTGTCAAATGAACCAATCACAAATCAGTGGTCTTGTTCCTTGTCTGGTCGTAAACCAACTCGATCAGTTAATCAATCAAATTGTCTTATACAGGATGTAACATTGTCAAAATTAGACCAACACACGCGTCTTATATGACATGCTTCATTTCTTGAAACCAGACACTATCCTTCATGTTGCTCTAGGGATCTATCATTCCCCACCATGACAACACACTTGCCGTGTTGATCTAGGGATATATCGTTCCCCACCATGACAACACTGTCGTATATTGTTATCAGTATATCGTTGGTTTACTACTCGATAGGGGCAATACCTTATTTGTTCTTGTATCATTTGTGCATACTTACTTCCTTGCGTGTGTGTGTTATCATTGTATCTTGCATCACATATCATTCATTTTTTCTTCAATCCTAACTTATTCTTCATCTGTCTTCATCGTGAGATTGGCCATCTCACTCCTTCTGCCTTCTTTCCATCCAATCTCTTGAGCGGGTCCTACTGTCGTTAAACCTATACCAGGGGCAAACTGGGGCATGTATCATTATTAGAAATTTATTTTTTGAGGCAACGCCACAAACTGCATTGCATCAAAGAGGGGCAAAATGTATATGCCTAAAAATGACATGACTCGGTCTAAATAAATATTCTTAATATTTATTTCATTCTAGTTCTTCTATCAATAAATAAATAAACAAATTTATTTATTTGATTCATATCCCTCTAAATTAATTAAATATCAAAATATTTAATTACCTCTTCCAAAGTCAAAATTAAATAAAATCTTTTATTTAATTAAATTCTTCAAAACAATTAAATAATTCTTAATCAAATCATTCTTTCAAATTTGAATAAATCAATCAAATTTATTTAAATCCTCTCAATTTCTAAAAATAAAATATAATCAAATATTTTATTTATTCTTCCAAAATCACTCTAAATTAAATAATTCCAATTATTTAATTGTTTCTTCCAATAATATCTTCTCTAAATTTAAATAAATCAAATATTTATTTAAGTTGTCTATTTCTTCTAAATTGAGTTATCTCTAAATATAATTCAATCCTTGTGCACATGCAATTAAATATTCTAAATATTTAATTGAGCTAAAATATCTTCTCATCCTCATGTAATTTCCATCCTCTAGTTCTATTTCTCTTAACTGATTGATCTATTCTTTTAATTGATTAATCTCTTCAGTTAACTCATTCTTCTATTTTATTAATTCCTCTCATGCAAAAAATAGAAAGACACGTCTTCTTATTTGTGCACGTTCCTCAACCATTCTTAACTGTTGATCTTCTCATTCTTTCTATACCATTGATCTTCATTCTCTCAAGTCTATAAATTGAACCTTATTCTTCCATTTCATTCATCCAAGCTTTAAGTATTGTTACTCTATAGGAATTACATCGCGTCTTTGGCACTAATTCCTTCATTGCTTGTGATCACACTCGTTACCATACTACTATCGTTGTTGTGAAGCTCATCTTCATGGCAAAATTATCATAGTTGTTCCCATTTGAACATCTTGGAATCATAGAAAGGAAGTGCACCTTCTAAGGGCCATATTCATAGACAAGATCATTTGTGATAAGTGATCAATGGAAGCTATGAATTAAAGGAGGTTTGCTTTGTATTGTTCATTGTTTAATTGAATCTCTTTTGTTCACTATTTCATTGAGTTTTAGGTATCTTGATATTTATTATATTGATTATTCATGTTTAATCCAATTTTCCCTTAATAGTCCTAATGATCTCTGAAGACAATGCCAGAATACCACGACATCAGAAGTTTTGAAGTAAAGAGGAAAAGCATCTTTGGAGTTAGACTAAAGTCTAGAGCAACTCCAGAGCTGAGAAAGAAGGCCATAATTATATCTTCGGAGATACAGGCAATATATCTCCGAAGCTACAGACAAAGACATACATTTTCAGTGCCTCTTTAGAGCAGAGTAGATTTCCAACATAGCTATCGATTAGACACTTTCAGTAGAGATCGTGATACCCCTGATATTACTCAAATCATCACTTGAGTAATTAAGGGCAATCTATAGTTAACTGTTGGGATTTTTTATCTCTTTTTAGTTTTTGCATGAGTTACTAATGAAATTGATTTAATATCCATATTTTCAGGGTCTCACTGCCCAAATGTATTAAGACTCAAACTTAGATTCAGAGTGGACTTCTATTCCACTCAATTTATTTTTATTGCATGGTTATTTTCTGTAGTTAGACAACTAGTATAATAAAGAGATGGATGTCATCTCATAGAAGAACTGGTAGATAAGATAAGTGATATGTCATCACTAATTTTATATATACTTACAAAAGTAGTAGAAAATAAAGTGATTATTATTATTCTAATTTCTGTAATCTCATTTTTGATATCAATATTTCTCTGAATACAAAGCAAATGGAATTGGACTGAATTAAGTTGTGATCTTATTCTTTTGTACTGGCTCCCTATTGTAGTCTTCAGCCCTAAGGGTGTGGAGCAAGGGCCCACTCTCACCACCAAGGTAGAAGGCTAGTACCACTATTTTGTAGTTTCATATTTTGCTTTATAGAATACTTATTGATTTTGATAGATAGATGCATGTTGCAGTTTATAGATTTGATTTAAGTAATTTACTGTTCAATTTTATTTATAGCATTCTTTGAATTCATTTAGTAAGTAGATAGATCAATTTATTTAAATTAGTAAAAGTCATTAGAATTAGCTAGAGAAAACTGGTAACTGTAGAATCCCTAATTGCTGATAGCTGAGGACACAGCCCTAGATTTTGACATTTGAAATATGATTAAATGAGGAGGTACAATGACCCTTGTCATTTTTGGTGTCGTTGCCAGGGAATATTGTGTTAATTAGGGAAACTTAGCTAAACAATTTTTAGGTTAGATCTGTATGGTTAGAGCTAGAGATTCAAAAGGAAGATACATAAAACAGACACCCCATCAATAGACTATAGGAGAAAGCAGTGGAGTGGCACAAGATCTTGTTGAAGAAAGAAACCTAGAACCTACCTTGAAAACTGCACCTCAAATCAATAATCCCTTAGATCCTCTAAATCTTTGACTCACTGATTATATCCAAGAATTACAACAAAAGTTCCAGGCAGATCCTTTGATAGAAACTAATTTCCTAGAACCTTAGAGAGAAGAACTAGTACTAGACATGGATGATAATCATGAAGAGGAGGAAAATCAAGGTCCAAGAACCTTCTCATATCCCATTGTTCTGGCTGCTAGAGACAATGCTCCTACGAACAATATTTCACCAACACACTTGCTAAATTTTAGAGGTCTTTCTTCTGAGGATCCAGATTAGTTTTATTTTGAATTCAAAGTGGTATGCCAAACTTATGATTATGGATAAGATAACAAAAAACTCAAATTGTTCCCTTCAACCCTAAAAGATTCTGCAATGAGATGGTTTATGGGTTTACCCCAGAACTCTATCCATTCTTGGGATCAGATGGAAATAGAGTTTTTAGGAAAGTACCAAGATTATTGTAGAGTTAGTAATAAAAATGAGGAATTGTTTAAAATTAGACAAGGAGAGGAAGAGACCTTAGAGGACTATGTGGACATGTTTAACTTCACCTTGAGAAGGTATGGCAACCCAATAAATCACTCTTTGGCTAGAACCCTGTTTGTAAATGGATTGGATAAATAATCAAAATAGGCACTAGATCTAATGGGAAAAGGAAATATCAACAAAATAGATATACCTACTATAGAAGAACTCTGCATGAACTATTCTAGAACCCAAGATGGAGTGAGATCATCCAAAACCTTCAAAGGGAAGAATGAAATATGATAGTTAATGGAAGAGATTGCAAATATGAAAATAGATATTTTGGTCCAACTAAATACCACATTGGATGGGATTCAGGCAAAAAATAGAACTGACCAAAATAGAACAACTGAACCACTCTCCATCTATTGTCCTAGGTGTAGAAACAAGTATCTGTTGAGAGAATGCCCTTTAGACAAATTAGAGATTTGTCAGATCTATGACAGGGAACATCCTACTAGTCAATTTAGTTAGCTTCCATCCCTAAAAAGGTTGAGTATGAAGAATGCCATCATAGAAGAAGAATTGAACTATGTGGGACAAAAATAGGCTAGAAATTTCCCTTATAATCAATATCCAAACCAGCCTTCTTACAGGGGTCCTTCTAATTGGGGAAATAATCAATGGAATCCAACTTCACATGGGCCTCAGAATAATCCCCCTTGGGGACAACAAGATTGGCTAAATCAACAGTGGTAAAAGCAAAATTGGCACAATCAGTATTGGGGGAATCAATAGTGGCCACCACTGTGAGGCCTACCTTTTTCATTTCCATTCATGTGACTATTTACCTTACTGTAGATGATACTTTTATACTTGTGGGACTGTTGATCCCAGATTTATGAATTATTAGACTTTATTATGTTAAAGGAAAACTAATTGGGTGATGTTAGATATATGTTTATTTTATAGGAAAACTAATTGGGTGATGTTAGATAGATGTTTATATTATAGGACTATTAAAGGAAAACTAATTGGGTGATGTTAGAAAATTTGGAATGTGATTTCCTTTATGCTTAAGAAAATTTGTGGTATTTTATGGGAATGCATGTTTTAAAGTGCTTCAGCTATGATATTTATATGAGGAATTAACTTTGCAATTAAGTGTGCAGGAATTTCTAACAAACCACAGATACTGGAGATCATCCCGCACCTTATGTTGTAATCCCTTGTGAAGCCAACCTAGTTCCATGAGGAACCAAGATCAACTTTGTGTTTAATGTAATGTTGTAATGTTAATTTGCATGAGGTTGAATGGGTTAGGTCTACCCTCTTTTAATTTGAATTGTGATTTGTGTTGTAAGAATTGTTTTTAAAATTTTTTTTTGGAGACCCTTTTCTTGTGTTTTAACTTGACCCTAGTTGTTCTAACTAGGTTAAAATTGACCTTGGGTTATACCCCATGGGTCTAGGGTCCCTTTTGACTTGGGTAACCCTTAGTAAACCTCCATATGGTCACCTTAACTTCACACTAAAGTTAAGTGACGAATTTGGAGGCATGGGAGGGATAGGATGAGTGGTACCAACACTCAAGCCCATCCCTTTTCAATTCCCAATGCTAGAGATGACTCCAAGACCCACCAATTGTGGAGGACTTGACTTCAAGTCTCTCTCACAATTGGTGAGAGTCCCCATGGAGTTGTGTGGTCCTTCATGAGGGGAAAGGAAGGGGAGACATGTGTCACCCTTTCCCTCTTTAACTCCCCTTTTCTCTCCCATGTGTTAGAGAGAGGACATGTGGTAAGGGGTAAGGAAGACTTTGGGGATGGGTGAGTGACATGTGTCAACACCCATCCCTTGGGACACAATAGTAGTGGGGAGGAAGAGTGAGGAGGTGACAAGTGTCACCTCCTCATTCCTCTAAGCTCATGGATTAGACTTATTTTAATCCCACTTGGGATAGGGAGAAAGGTTGTTGAATTTTTGAGAATTTTTTATTATTGGAGATTGATTTTGGGGAAAAAGGATAGAGGGAGTTTGGTGGCTTATGTTGGAGGGGATTTTAGAGGAGCTCTACATCAACTTCTTCCATATTAGGGTTTTTAAAGGTTGGTTTTCAAGGCTTAGGCCTTCCCCTTGTATTTCAATTTTGCTTTCTTGATGAATGTGTGAGATGTATTTTGCTTGTGTTATAACTTATTATTGTGGGGAATGTTTAGTAGGGTGTTGAAAGAGCCTCTCCCATTTGGGAGAAAATGCTCATCAAGTGTGGGGTAGTGGAGGATGTTGATAACTGAGAGGGGGGGGTGAATCAGTTATCCTAATTATTTCCCTTTTTGAACTTTATTGTTAATTAATGCAGCATTGAATCAAACACAAAAACATTGCCATGAAATAAGAAACACATGACACAGTATTTTTGACGTGGAAACCCTGTTAAGGGAGAAAACCACGGGGTGATTAACCCAAAAATTATTCTCTGTTAGAAGAATAGGAAATTACAAAAATGGCACTTGCCAATTAGGGCTCACTGCTCGAGCACACTGCTCACAAAGAGGCCCACTGCCTACAAGGAGACACACTGTCTACAAAGTGATAAGAATCACAGTCTTGAACTGATTGGAAGCATCTGCATATGCTGGAGTTCAGTTCCGGTTAGGCTCAGTACACTGATCTGCTGCACTTCATCTTTCCTTTGTTCTTTATTCTGCTATCCTTTCACATACCGGATCTTTCTTGCTACTTCTGCTCTGTTCTGCACTTATTCGCATATACCTTCTCACAATCACACAATTCACAACTAAATCCATCCTCTATATATATCCGCACAAGTAATTTCATCACCTTTCTAGTCGGCATCCGGAACAGTCTAGTTTCTTACAAACTTTGTTCTGTCGGCTGAATCCTTGCTCACCAAGCAATGCGGATCAAGCATATACTTGTAGATATCATTAATCATGTCGGCCAAACATGATTCATGCCTTCACAACCTTTATCATCAACAGTAACACATCCGGAAAGTAGTCTGATACTCTATCAGTCAGTTCTTCCTCTGTTTTCACTGTCTCTCAGGAATCCGGTACTCAACTATTCATATCTTTTTCCTTGTCCATCACCGGAGGCTAAATCCTTGGAATATACCACTCAAGGTAGTCCTCTTGACTTCCCCAAATCCGTACTGCACCAAGACACTTCCTCTGAGAGATCCGGACCAATCTGTCGGACCTTGCCACATGCTCTGTTCTTGTTCACCGGACCACAACAATCTTTATTCTGACTTCCAGTAGAGACACACCATGACTTGCGGATATGTGGGATGACCTTTTTTGCCATCAATGACAACAACCATGAATCCATATAGTGTCTCTTGCCAACAATCTCCCCCTTTGGCATTGATGGCAACACTTAGTGAAAAATGACTAAGTGTTTACACTATGCTCCCCCTTTGCTGATGCTCTGTCTTTATATACAATTTTCGGAACTCCCCCTTAGTTGGATTCCTCATTTTTCACTGCTCCTCACTCCCCCTTTGACATCAATGGCAAAGGGTAGGGTCCGCACACCAAAATTTTCAAAAAATTTCTATACATAGTCGCATATTTACATACTCACATATACTGAAGAATGTCTGCAAAGGATGTCTTCAATTGGATCAGTTCTGTAGCCCAACTTTGCTTCATTCTATCCAAAATTGAGATGTGACCACTCAACAAAAATGCAAAAGCTTCTGCCCTCTTGAGATCTGTCGGATCATTTGTTTAGGCGGTGGTCTGAGCATCACTAATGGCCTCATGCATAGTTTCTAACTTAGGGATTATAATCCTTCTAAGTTCTCCCATCCGGTTAGTGATATTCTTCCTTTCCTTCTCAAGATTCTTTATTTCATTCAAGACTACAATAGTCTGACATTCTTGATTTATTATGGAGGAAGAGAGAGGATCAAAACTTTGAGATAAACTTTGTAGCTTGTCCTGTTCCTCTTTTATTTTCTTATCAATTGCTGCTGTTGCCTTTGACCAGGATATACAAAATTTGTAAATGTCACCGCCATCCTTAAGAGCATTTTCTAAGCTCTTTATTCCAATACTCATATTTCTCCTATCGTTAGAGATTAATCCTAATACTTCTGAAAATCTTTTATCCAAAAATTCCTTCCGGACCTTTTCTTCAGCAGATTTTTCTAGAGATTCAAAATGTGTACTAACACTGCTGACTAAGGTTTTGAGATTACCGGAAGAGGAGGCTGTGGGATCCTTTTGAAAAGATGGCATGATTTTTCTAGCACTCCAGATGCTACCTCCATAAGCTCACAGTCTTCCATGTGAGATTTCAGCAGTTTCTCTTTGACTTTCTCATTTGCAAATGAGGCTATTTTCATTGTTTGCACTGGTGACAAAGAGTCAAAATCTAATGGTCCTTTTAGCAGGTCCGGTTCATCAATTTCTATAGTGGCTTTTGTCAGGAATTCTTGAACAGTTTGTGCAGTGTCTCTTGCCGGAGACAGATGTTTCTTCTCTTCTACAGTTTTGTCCTTTTGAATCTTTTCTCCTTCCTTACTCTTACCACTTTCAGTCGTGGTTTTCTTTGTTGGGGTGCTGTCAACCTCTTTTTCTTTAACTGCTACTTCTTTCTCCTGTAGTTTCTCTTCTTCTTGGGATCGAAGACTGTAGGGGAAACCAGAGGAGAGATGTTAGTCTGTTCAGGGCCCACTTCTTCCGGAGCAGATGATTCCAAATCCGCAGCTGTTTCTGCACCTAAGTCCTCTACAACAGGAAGATTGAACCTTTTGAAGGCCTTCCGGAGGATCTCTTCTGTCTCTTTGGCCACTTTGTCAGTCTCACCAAGCATGAGTTGATTCATCCTGGCTTTACTTCTGAACTCATCTTTGCAGTCTTTGAAGATTATGTTCATTGTCTTGGGATCAATTTGAGGATATAGCTGAATAGCTATCTGCTCCCGGATCTCAATATCTTTTGCATGAGCATTATTCTTTCTTATTTCTAATTCCTTTTCTAGGCTTTTAGGAATAAGAGATATGATCTCAATGAAAGCCTTATTGTATATGTTCAGATATTTGACTGTGGCTTCCTGCAGAATCTTTTGGTCAGCCTCATTGTAGTCATCATAAAATTCAGTCATTGGTTGAAGGTTTCCATCCACCGTAACCGACTTGATTACACTCTCTAGAGACAGAGTGGGCTTTTCAACAGATACCTCTGCCATTTCATCCTTGTCTTGGCCTGTGGAGGGTTTACCGGATCCTTTCTTCTTCTGCTTCTTTATTTCTTTTACTCCCCCATCTGACTCTGTTTCCTCTTCATCCTTTTGGCTTTCATAAGCCCTTGTGGCTTTTGTCTTAGATCTTTTACCGGATGCCTGGACTTCCGGTTTTGAGCTTTTGGTTGTGGGAGGTGCAGATCTTTTTGATGATCTGGTCCGGGTGGAAGTTTCAACCGGAACACTTTCTTTACTTTTCTTTTCTTCCTCAGCCTTCCTCCTCTTTTCCCGGCTGGCATCAAGTGCCTCTTTTGAGATGCCTAGGCCTTGAGCAATATGCTCTACTTCTTTTCTCACCTTTCTCTTTATCTCAGGTTCCCTAAGTTCTACATGGATCTTTACACTCAGCTCCTCAAAGGTTCCAAACCTTTCTGCCTTTGGATCTTTGGGCTGACTTAGCATGTGTTGAACATGCAGCTCCACTATCTGTTCATCCACTTCATACCCCATGGGCATGATCCAGACAGTCCTTGGCTCCACTGCCTCCATTAGGCACTGATCAGTGTCCACCATAAAGCACACTGAGTCTTTGTATTTTTCAACAAGAGACTGGGGAATTCTTTCTCTTGTTTGCATCATGCTTTGGAAGTTTTTGAAGTATCCCCATAGGGCTGTATTTCTTGCTTTGGCATCCCCAAGCCCATGTAGATAGTCTCTTATTTGGACTGCAACAGGTTTGTCATTCTGCCATACCCATCCACTTGATCCGGGCAGCTCATTCATGAAGTAGAAGAATAGACATACAATAAGAGTACCATACTTAAAGGAATTCTTCTTGTCCTTCTTGATTTTCTGTATATTTTCCATTAATTGGCTTAAGAGCAGTTTGCAGAGATCATATTCTGCATTCTTCCTTAGCATCTCATAGGCAGTATATACTGCAGTTCCGGATACAGAATTCTCCCTGCTGGAGTGATAGATCTTGTATCCTATTATCATGGACACATACTTGATATCCGGATCATAAATATCTTCAATGGTCATTGCCCTCTTATCAAATTTTGATCCGGTGGCCTCAGTTACAATGTTATTTTTGACAGATTTGAGGATAGGTATCCCTCCGGAAGAGTATAGACCAGTTACTGCTCTAATTGCCTCTTTTGTGATCTTGCAGGGTCTATCCAGCCATAGGAAGTTGTCATGCATCCTGCTCAGTACATACCGAACCCATTCATCTTCTTCAAAGCAGGGGAAATGAATAAATTGCTCAAATTGTTTCTTCTGGATATCCTTATACTCTAGTTTAAGCTCAAAAGCATTGTCTATCAGTTGCTTGTGATAGAGATCTCTCAATTTGAATTCCCCAAATTCCTCAATGCTTGCATGTATGTAAACCCTAATGTCTTCTGTGTGTAAAACTCCATGAGGAACACTGGAAAATGCTCCTAAGGGATCTACCTCCAATGACTTGTATGGATGTTTCTTAAATTCAAGTCGGGGCCTATCTGAGATTTTCACTATATTTGGAGTAGCCATTTCTTCAAAGATTTGCAGTGAGATAATGAAAACGGAGAATACCTTATGCGCCTTCGGTTTGCACGGAGTGGTTGGATTGATTTCTTTATGCAATGACTTCGGCAGGAGATCTTTGGTGTGCTTGATGAATCTTGTTGCAGAGCTCCACTTTTCGCTTCTTCTTGAGTGCAGAATGAGCAAATGCTTTTTGAGAAATCCCTTATATTGCTCCGCAAACCCTAATATCTGATGGCAATAAATGCTCGACCTATATTATTCCGGTTTGCCTTATCCGGATAGCTTGGAGTATCCTGGATCAGTCCTGATCTGTGAACATCATCCAGATCTTTCAATCATGAATAAATCAAGGTGACACATTACAAGAACATCCCAAACATTCTGTCCAATCCGCAGAATAAGACAATGCACTTCCGAATCTCTCCGGATCTTTTTGTAATCCTCTGTCATACCGGAGCATCTCCCGGAACAGGTCTTACTTGATCGATCACAGCTTCTTCATATCTCCATGCGGATCTCTGAAATCTTATCTAGATCATCTCAAGACTTATATCTTTAAACCCTTTACTCCGCATCTTGTGCCACATCCGGCACCACTTGATTGGTTGGGGGAACAGGATTTTCTTTGAGTCTCCCCCTGAGCCAGAGCTCACTTTTTAATTTCCAGAAGAAATATCAGCACCAGAGTCTGGTGCGGATCCAACCTCTACATTCTCTAAACTTTTCTTCACCCAAATCTTGCTCATCTGATTCCTAACTTCATCCGCATTCATCTTTTGTTTACCCTTGTCTTGATTCTGATTATACACCGGACCTCTTTTGTCCTGATTTTTGCTTCTGCAGACTTTAGCATTATGACCGGACCTATTACAGATTTGGCAAATAACATTTCTTTGCATATTTGACTGATAACCTCTTGATTTGCATTGATTAGCCATATGACCTACTCTATTGCATGTAAAGCATCTACCTTTGAATGAATTGTTTACTTGCATATTTCTGCATTCATGGGATTTGTGTCCATACCTTTTGCAGTTAAAGCACTGTCCGGAGAAGGATGAATTAATCTGATTCATTCTCTTTTTGCACTGATTAGCTTTGTGACCAAAGTGGTTGCAGCTGTGGCAGTATCCATTGAAAGATGGATATCTTTGAGCATTGGGCTATCTTACCGGAGGTCTTCTAGGTCTATTCCTTGGATTTTCTGATCCAAAATTCTTTTGACCGGATCCGGAGCTTTCTCCTTTCTCATATCCCAAACCATACTTGTCATCTATCCTCTTTTGACTTCCAAGAAGAACTTCAAGTTGAGCAGAACTTATCTTGAATTTCTCTTTATATTCATTTGTTGTTTGAAGGTCTCTTTTGAGAGAGGCAATTTGATCCTCAAGTTTTTCTTCATTATCTTTGGCATCTTCAAGATCAGATTCAAGATGTCTGATAATCCTGTCCATCTGGTGGCATTCTTCTAATTTTTCTTTAAGAGATTGTCTTAGATTGTCTTCAGCTTTTCTTTTTTCTTCAATCTCTTGAGTAAATTTTATAGTTCCTGATTCCATTTCATGTCTTAACATAATGACTTCTTTTGATAACTTTTCACATAACTTGGTTTGCTCAGTCAATTCTTCATTTGTATTGCTTTCTTCACTTTGTCTTGCCAATTGTTGGAGCAGCTCCTTTCTCTTTTTCATAGAGAGACTTAATTTGTCTTTTAATTCTCTCATGAATTCATCAGCCTGTTTGAGTCTTTCCTTTAATTCATTGACTTTAGAATTTGACTATTCAAGATCCTCAAGGGCAGTCTTGAGTTGCTCCCTTAAACCATATGCATCCATTTGAACTCCCAGATCTTCCTCAAGCTGTTAGGCTCTATTAGGAGGAACCTAGCTCTGATACCAATTGTTGATAACTGAGAGGGGGGGGTGAATCAGTTATCCTAATTATTTCCCTTTTTGAACTTTATTGTTAATTAATGCAGCATTGAATCAAACACAAAAACATTGCCATGAAATAAGAAACACATGACACAGTATTTTTGATGTGGAAACCCTGTTAAGGGAGAAAACCACGGGGTGATTAACCCAAAAATTATTCTCTGTTAGAAGAATAGGAAATTACAAAAATGGCACTTGCCAATTAGGGCTCACTGCCCGAGCACACTGCTCACAAAGAGGCCCACTGCCTACAAGGAGACACACTGTCTACAAAGTGATAAGAATCACAGTCTTGAACTGATTGGAAGCATCTGCATATGCTGGAGTTCAGTTCCGGTTAGGCTCAGTACACTGATCTGCTGCACTTCATCTTTCCTCTGTTCTTTATTCTGCTATCCTTTCACATACCGGATCTTTCTTGCTACTTCTGCTCTGTTCTGCACTTATTCACATATACCTTCTCACAATCACATAATTCACAACTAAATCCATCCTCTATATATATCCGCACAAGTAATTTCATCACCTTTCTAGTCGGCATCCGGAACAGTCTAGTTTCTTACAAACTCTGTTCTGTCGGCTGAATCCTTGCTCACCAAGCAATGCGGATCAAGCATATACTTGTAGATATCATTAATCATGTCGGCCAAACATGATTCATGCCTTCACAACCTTTATCATCAATAGTAACACATCCGGAAAGTAGTCTGATACTCTGTCAGTCAGTTCTTCCTCTGTTTTCACTGTCTCTCAGGAATCCGGTACTCAACTATTCATATCTTTTTCCTTGTCCATCACCGGAGGCTAAATCCTTGGAATATACCACTCAAGGTAGTCCTCTTGACTTCCCCAAATCTGTACTGCACCAAGACACTTCCTCTGAGAGATCCGGACCAATCTGTCGGACCTTGCCACATGCTCTGTTCTTGTTCACCGGACCACAACAATCTTTATTCTGACTTTTGGTAGAGACACACCATGACTTGCGGATATGTGGGATGACCTTTGTTGCCATCAATGACAACAACCATGAATCCATATAGTGTCTCTTGCCAACAGAGGAGTGATCCTCCTTGAGTTCATTACCTTGTTTTTAGATGTTGAAAGCCTTGAGGGCATTTTATGTGATTTTGAGTAAATTGTTATATGGCTTGAGAGCCAAAATATGAACTCCTTTGGAAATTTTGTTAACATGTTAGGCTTGAGGCCATGAGAAAAGAATTGTGTTGAAATATTTTGAAGGAGTGGCACTCTATAGTTGAGTGTGTCCACTCTCCTACTCCTTTTGAAACTCACTTGGGTTGAGTTTGTGTGTGTGTAAATATCCATGGGTGTATGTTGTGTTTTGGGATGTTGTTTTACTTTGTTGTGAAGTAGATTTGGATTCCCTAGGTGTGTGGATGACCTCCCTAGCTCAGGGGTGACCCTCTTGCAGGTCTACAGTAGGGAGGAGAGCAAGATGTGTGGTGTTTCTTTCCCTTGTGTGATATACAGGTTTCTTGGAGCATAATATGAAGTTGAAGAAGTTTTCTTGTTTTGGGAAAATATTTTATTTTCCTTTACTCTTAAGGCTCTTGAGAGAGAGTTTGGCCTTCTTGGAGATCTTCATTCTAATTGATTGTCAAAGAGGAGAACTTCTCTCCCTCTCTCTTGTTGTAATTTTTTTTTTTAAAGATTTGAGCAAACCCCTTTCATTGTATTGATTATTATAGTTGGTTTATTTAAATTTTTCCATTTTTGTAATGAAGAAGGAAAGGAATTTATTTTTCAAAGGATATTGATTTTTTTTGTATAATACCCAATACCTCTATTAGCAAGTTGTGATTTAGTTGTTATGGAAAATAAAGAAAGTTTGTTAGAATCCATTGCACTGTATGTCATATTGAATTGGAAAATCTTGTAAAGTTATGAAGTTGTAATAGTAACAAACAAGAAAATATAAATTGTTATTTGAAAGAAATGAAAATAGGTTTTAGTTAATCATTAGAGTTATTCTTCTTATTTTAATTGCAAATATATGTGATTCTTTCCTTTTCTTTTATGAGTTTCTTGACTCTTAGAAATTTGAGAAAATCAAAAATATTGTTATATATAATCTGGTATATTTGTTTAAAAAAAAAAAAGAATTCCTATGAGTGTTTAGAAAGAAAATTATTATTGAATATATATATGTGTGTGTGTGTGTTTATATTGTGTATTTTGAGTAAATTGCATAATTGTAGTTTTTACATGGATTTAAAATTTATTGCTTCCCTTAATTCTTTCAGATAGACGAGTTCCATGACTTACAACAGAGAGGACTCACGGTTGCTCAGTATGAGAGCCAGTTCATTGAGCTTTCTCATTATGTAGAGTATCTCCACAACAAGAAACTCCTAGTGCACAAATTCATCAGAGGACTGAATCACGGGATAGCAGGACCAGTGCGTATGGCAAACTCCCAGACTATGAGTGAGGCTATCGAAAAGGCTTTTATTATAGAGGAAATTCAGGGATAAGGGTAGAATTCACGCCCATAGTCTCAGGACCATAATCACCAGTAATAGCAAAAATTTCGTAGGCCACAATCCACACCATAGAGAGGAGGATTCAATTCCTCATCATTACCTTCTAGGTCTCCACAGCAGCAACATCATCAACAGAGGTCTAGACCCCAACAGATGGTTTAGGGAGGATAGAACCATGGTTGGCAGTAGCAGGGCCCGTGTAGAGATCAGAGATAACAGGGATCATCTGTGGGACCCGTGAGGTCTCAGCAGTCTTACAGAGGTTCATAGGGGTCCACTGGATGGACTGGACAACAACAGTCAGGTAGGACTCAGTCAGGACAGTCACAGGCTAGGGGCTTGTGTTATGTATGTGGTAGGACAGGGCATATGGCTAGAAAGTGTCCACAGGGTTTTACAACAAGGGGACAGCCCCGTCCAGGAGGATCTGAGCAGACTGTAGGTGATGTGGATAGATCCCACCGCATGTTTGTAGTGGTTGACAACTGCCAGGATGACTTCTAGGCCTCAGTTATTGAGACAGCAGGTATGATTGGGGATTTCCCCATCTCTATTCTTTTTGACTCTGGAGCTACTGATTCTTTTCTATCTACATCGTTAGTGGAACATTGCAGGCTGGTGGCTTCTAGGCAGGACATTAGGTGGTAGGTTGAGTTGGCCTATGGGGCCAGGATGTCATTAGATACCTTGGTTAGAGATTGCGAGATCACCTTGGGTTCCTGTTGTGATGTTCACAACATGCCCCATTTTACTCCTTAGCGAAATGAGGACCCCTACTGTGGCTTGCTCTCTTGTTTTTGTGCTCTGGGTGGTAATGGTAAAAAGTAACTTCAATCAGGATGTGTGTGCATCATGTCAGGTGCATTTGTGATCTTCCTGTACGAACCCAAAATTCTAAGTTTGAATCTTGCCTCAAGAAGCCTGCCATGTGAAAAAGTGTAAAATTCTAAGCAGGTTTTCCTTTTATATCACCTTAAAATTCGGCCAAGTATGGAAGTTATGGCAAGTCAAAGTTCTGGTCAAACATGATATTCTGGAGGGGGGTCATATTTTGAACATCAGTCATCTTATGAAAGATCACCCTGATCTTAGTTTATCACCCGATAATCACCTTGTTCACAACATCGGGACGTCAAGTTTTCATGGTAGTGGTTTTGGCCCATCAATTTGCCTCATATTTTGTGGGGGTCATATTTTGAATATCACCTGATATTTTGAAGATCACCCGAACTTCTGAATATCACCCGATCTTTTGTAGATCACCCCCTCGCAAAATATCACCCCAGGCCAATATGGGGATGACGTCACCTAGGCCCGATAAACAAAGGAGATCAATATGACGGTGACGTCATCACCCTTTTACCTTGCGCAGGTATGTTTCCAATATCACCCCATCCTCTACATGACGATGACGTCATGATAGCTACAGCGATAAAATCAATACATCTACATGCTGACGTCATCCCGATCTTTCAAAAGAGAGGTCATTTCACTCCTGGGGGGTCATCTTCTGAATATCACCTGATCTTAAAACATGACCTGATATGCAAGGCTCGACATGTCCCGATGACGTCATCCTTTCAGAGGGTGATATTCTTCAAAGTTCTTCCCTCGGGCTCATGTTCCTTGGACCCCGATTTCCTTCAATATGACCGTGGCATCATCCTTCCACATTTTAATGAGGCTCACCCATCCTGATGACATCATCATCATATCTTGATTTATTTGAAAGTGCTCAGAAATTTACATGCAAGTGGCGGAACCGAGAGGGTTATCAAAAGGGATTAAATACTACTATGCATGCGGATTTTCATGGTTCATGACCTAATATATATATGTTTGCACTTTCAATACATGATTGAATATAATTGTCTCCTCCTACTGACTATTTAAATGATGATGCCTAACTTTTGTATGTTGACCGCAAGTGCTGATGATCATCATGATGTGCGATCTGCGATACAAAAGGCAGGAAAAGCAGGGTGGGTGGATTTTGAACCCATTCCAGAGCCCGATGGCGTGCAGGTGGAGATACAGTAGAGCTTTAATGGCGGGGGACATCCCAAGTGGCGGACCAGATCCCGAGAGGTCGCAAACACACTAGGAGGGGACAAAGATTTCAATGCGGTGGTTTGCAGGTGAAGACATTATTGAGGGAGCGGCGCCCTATCTATGGGCCATTCAAATTCTTGGCGGGATCCATTTCCCACCATTTGATGCTGCATCTAAGGATGTAGACTATGGATTCACTAGGTTTCCCTAGGCACAGTGCTGGAGGGTGAAAAGAGAGACATATATTCTGCCCCTGCACTCTATAGAAAAAGGGTCAATCATTCAAAAATCTAACTAGTAGCAATTCTATGTAGGAGATCGGATTATTGAGATTGGGGAGGATTGAATTGTTAAAATATTCAAGGTTCTTCCTCTAGATCACTGTATATGTACCTTTTTTATGAGCATACTGTATGGAGATGAAGCTTTAGATTACATCCTGATTGTAAACCTTAAGTAATCTTCAAGCTAATTTCTAGATATGTAATGATAAATCCTGTCTTCAACTAGAAGTGTTTTCATTCTATTGCATGTTGTTGTCAGCTTTCCCTTGAAGATTTGCACTGGATCATGCTGATTTGTGGAATGTCCTAGTGAAGTATGATTCTAGTTTTCTTCTCTTCATTACGGTATGGGAACATGTATGTGGATCAGTGATCTCAGCCAAGTAATTTTAGGAATCTCATCTCTCTTTCTAACCCTTTTCCTCATTTTAATTTCATAGAAATCACTTTTCATAACTGCATATCATGATAAATATTAAGCAGAACAGAGGAATATGTTGACATCTCATAGATAACTGAAAATCATTAGCATATTTTGAGCTAGATGCATGTACTATTGAAAATATCATGCAAAGAATCATAAATAAGGGTAGAACTCATGCAAATATCAACTTAGACACATCATTTGGAGATATATGTTGTGTAGAGTAACTTCCCTGTGTAGCATTTTTGCAGAAGCTGAATCTATTGATCTACATAAGACCCCAAAATGGAAAACAACAATACACATCAACCATTGAGTAATATCCATAGATTATGAACTAATCAACGGGGACTTGGGATCATGAATTCTTTGAATTCATCATATCTTTCAGGATAAACAAGGGTTGTTGTGTAACTTTTGTTTGGTGTTTGTGTGTGACTAACAGCCACATCAACAATTCCTTCACTACATCATGTGACCTTAGGTTTATGCCATTAGGATCCTACGGTGTAGTTCTGGGTATGGACTGGCTTGTGGCTCATAGAGCCAAGCTAGATTGTCGCCAGAGGATGATTAACTACTTAGATGATCATGGCACACCGGTTGAGATAGTGGGCATTCAGAAGCCCATGGTTGTTCGTATGATATCCACTCAGTAGCTTAAGCATTGCATGTGGAAAGGTTGTTAGTTATTCGCTATCATGGTCAGTGACAGATCAGAGAATGAGCCTAAGGCTAGCTTAGATGATCACCCTATCTTGAGAGACTTTGCTGATGTATTTCTGCCAGAATTACCAGGTATGCCTCCACGCAGAGAGGTTGATTTCCACATTGACTTAGTGTCGAGTGCGAAGCTAGTGTCTCATGCACCCTACAGGATGACTACACATGAACTTACAGAGCTCAAATTATAGTCAGAGGAACTACTTGAGAAGGGGCACATCCGACCTAGTGTTTCACCATGGGGTGCACCGGTTATCTTCATGAAGAAGAAGGATGGATCTCTTCAATTATGCATGGATTACAGGCAGTTGAACAAGGTGACGGTGAAGAACCGTTATCCTCTGCCTAGGATTAATGACCTCTTTGATCAGATGCAGGGAGCCATAGTGATCTCAAAAATTGATCTAAAATCTAGGTATCACCAATTGCGCATCACAGAGGCAGACATTCATAAGACTATTTTTCGAACCAGATATGGCCATTATGAGTTTACAGTGGTACCCTTCGATTTGACAAACGCCCCTGTAGTGTTCATGAGCCTCATGAATGGGGTGTTCCGCACTTACTTGGATCAGTTCGTGATCATATTTCTTGATGACATTTTGATCTATTCGCGGACTGAGGAGGAACATGTGGATCATCTGCATTAGGTTTTGCAGTGCTTACGAGAGCAGCAGCTTTATGGAAAACTGGCAAAGTGTGCCTTCTTTAGGACAGAGGTGCAATATTTGGGGCACATCTTATCAGGCGATGGCATCTCCGTAGATCCATCAAAGATTAGAGCGATTCAGGACTGGCCAGCACCCACAAGTGTGACCAAGGTCAAGAGCTTTATGGGATTAGCCGGTTATTACCATAGATTCGTTGAAAGCCTTTCTAGATTAGCGCATCCCATCACTTCCCTTCAGTGGAAAGGGAAAAGTTTCACTTGGACTGAGTAGTGTGAGAGGGCCTTTGGGGTCCTCAAGGAGCGTCTTACCAGCGCTCCCATATTAGTGGTTCCAGATCCTGCAGAGGATTTTGTTGTTTGCATAGATGCATCATTAGAGGGTTTGGGAGCCGTGCTTATGTAAGGTGGTAGAGTGATTGCATACAAATCACATAAGCTCAAGACACATGAGCTAAACTACCCTACTCATGATTTATAGCTCATAGCAGTTATTCATGCTCTTGTTCATTGGAGACACTTCCTTTTAGGTCGACACTTTGAGCTCCATTCGGATCACCATAGCTTATAGTACATTTTCACATAGCCAAATCTAAATGCCCGCTAGCGGCGTTGGATGGAGTTCTTATGCAAATATGACTTTGATGTCCACTACATCAAAGGAAAGGAGAACGTGGTCACTAATGCTTTGAGTTGAAGGCGCCATGAGATTCTGACCTTGAAATTGAGGGTGAACTTGAGAGAGCGTATCTTACAGCATCTACTTGAGGACGAGTGTTAGAGGGCCCTTAAGGGCAAATTTGCAAGATATTCCCTTGAGCTTGATGTTTTTCTTAGACATCAGTAGTGCATCTATGTACCCCATGCAGGTGATCTACGTGTAGTGATTCTTTCAAAGGCTCATAGAGCACCCTATGTAGCACACCCAGGAGTGAAGAAGATGCATGCTAATTTGTGATAGTTATATCATTGGGCTGGGATGAGACGAGACATTGTAGGATATGTTGCTCGTTGCCTTGAGTGTCAAAGGGTCAAGGCTGAGCATCAGCATCTAGCAGGACTGTTGCACCCTTACGAGATACCTGAGTGGAAATGGGACACCATTTCCATGGATTTTATTGTCGGTCTACCTATGTCATCACGTCACCATGATGCCATCATGGTGACAGTTGACAAGTTGACCAAGGTGGCACATTTCTCACCTGTACGCACGACGTACAATGCACCATCTTTGGCAAGAGTGTTTTTAGATCAGATTGTTAGAGTTCATGGAGTACCTCGTCGTATCATTTCTGACAGAGACTTAGTATTCACTTCATCATTTTGGAGAGCCTTACATCAGGCATTGGGCACACAGCTCAACTTCAGTTCAGCTTACCATCCTGAGACCGACGGATAGACATAGAGAGTCAATCAGGTGTTAGAAGACATGCTTTGTATGTATGTTATGGACCATTAATCTAGATGGGAGGAGTATTTGTATTTGGTTGAGTTTGTCTACAATAATGGGCATCACAGCTCGTTGGGTATGCCTCCTTTCAAGGCTCTATATGGAAGACCATGTAGGACACCTTTGACTTGGGATTGGATAGAGGACAGGGTTGCCATTGGTCTAGAGATAGTTCAGGATATGGAGCAGCAGGTTACATTGATTAGACAGAGACTTCAAGAGGCATAGGATAGACAGAAGAAGTATGCCGATGCCAAGAGAACTGATCAGAGCTTCTCACTGGGTGACAGAGTATTTTTGAGAGTGCGACCACACAAGAGTCCAATCCATTATGGAAAGGGCTCTAAGCTTGCACCTCAGTTTGTAGGACCTTTTGAGATTTTAGAGCGGATAGGACCTGTAGCCTATCGTCTAGCCTTGCCACCTAGCCTGTCATGTATCCACGATGTCTTTCATGTTTCAGTTTTACTTCATTACATCTTTAACTTATCTCACGTATTGGATTGAAGTGCTCTTCATGTAGAGGCAGACAGACAGCTAGCGTTGGAGCCAATTCGTATATTAGCTTGTCGGATGTTGGGCCTTCGCGATCGAGAGCTGGACCAGGTTAGGGTCTAGTGGGATATGTATGACGAGCTCACTGTGACATGGGAGGATACAGAGAGATTGAGGACTCTTTATCCTCACATCTTTGATGACTTCCAGAAGGAAGTACAGTCTTAGGGGGGTAGGATGTGAGGCCTACCTTTTTCATTTCTGTTCATGTGACTATTTACCTTACTGTAGCTGATACTTTTATACTTGTGGGACTGTTGATCCTGGATTTGCAAACTATTAGACTTTATTATGTTAAAGGAAAACTAATTGGGTGATGTTAGATAGATGTTTATATTATAGGAAAACTAATTGGATGATGTTAGATAGATGTTTATATTAAAGGAAAACTAATTAGGTGATGTTAGTTAGAAAATTTAGAATGTGATTTCCTTTATGCTAAAGAGAACTTGTGGTGTTTTATGGGAATGCATGTTTTAAATTGCTTCAGCTATGATATTTATATGAGGAATTAACATTGCAATTGAGTGCGCAGGTATTTCTAACAAACCACAGATACTGGAGATCATCCCACACCTTATGTTGTAATCCCTTGTGAAGCCAATCTGGTTCCACGAGAAACCAAGATCAACTTTGTGTTTGATGTAATATTGTAATGTTAATTTGCATGAGGTTGAATGGGTTAGGTCTACCCTCTTTTAATTTGAATTGTGATTTGTGTTGTAAGAATTGTTTTTAAATTTTTTTTGAATTTTAATTTTTGGAGACCCTTTTCTTGTGTTTTAACTTTACCCTGGGTGTTCTAACTAGGTTAAAATTTACCTTGGGTTATACCCCATAGGTCTAGGGTCCCTTTTGACTTGGGTAACCCTTCGTAAACCTCCATATGGTCACCTTAACTTCACACTGAAGTTAAGTGACGAATTTGGAGGCATGGGAGGGATAGGATGAGTGGTACCAATACTCAAGCCCATCCCTTTTCAATTCCCAAGGCTAGAGATGACTTCAAGACCCACCAATTGTGGAGGACTTGACTTCAAGTCTCTCTCACAATTGGTGAGAGTCCCCATGGAGTTGTGTGGTCCTTCATGAGGGGAAAGGAAGGGGAGACATGTGTCACCCTTTCCCTCTTTAACTCCCCTTTTCTTTCCCATGTGTTGGAGAGAGGACATGTGGTAAGGGGTAAGGAAGACTTTGGGGATGGGTGAGTGATATGTGTCAACACCCATCCCTTGGGACACAATAGTAGTGGGGAGGAAGAGTGAGGTGGTGACAAGTGTCACCTCCCCATTCCTCTAAGCTCATGGATTGGGCTTATTTTAATCCCACTTGGGATAGGGAGAAAGGTTGTTAAATTTTTGAGAATTTTTTATTATTGGAGATTGATTTTGAGGAAAAAGGATAGAGGGAGTTTGGTGGCTTATGTTGGAGGGGATTTTAGAGGAGCTCTACATCAACTTCTTCCATATTAGGGCTTTTAAAGGTTGGTTTTCAAGGCTAAGGCCTTCCCCTTGTATTTCAATTTTGCTTGCTTGATGAATGTGTGAGATGTATTTTGCTTGTGTTATAACTTATTATTGTGGGGAATGTTTAGTAGGGTGTTGAAAGAGCTTCTCCCATTTGGGAGAAAATGCTTGTCAAGTGTGGGGTAGGGGAGGAGTGATCCTCCTTGAGTTCATTACTTTGTTTTGGGATGTTGAAAGCCTTGACGACATTTTATGTGATTTTGAGTAAATTGTTATATGGCTTGAGAGCCAAAATATGAACTCCTTTAGAAATTTTGTTAACATGTTAGGCTTGAGGCCACGAGAAAAGAATTGTGTTGAAATATTTAGGAGTGGCACTCTAGAGTTGAGTGTGTCCACTCTCCTACCCATTTTGAAACTCACTTGGGTTGAGTTTGTGTGTGTAAATATCCATGGGTGTATGTTGTGTTTTGGGATGTTGTTTTACCTTGTTGTGAAGTGGATTTAGATTTTGTAGGTGTGTGGATGACCTCCCTAGCTTGGGGCTGACCCTCTTGCGGGTCTACGGTAGGGAGGAGAGCAAGATGTGTGATGTTTCTTTCCCTTGTGTGATATACAGGTTTCTTGGAGCATAATATGAAGTTGAAGAAGTTTTGTTTTTTTGGGAAAATATTTTATTTTCCTTTACTCTTAAGGCTCTTGAGAGAGAGTTTGGCCTTCTTGGAGATCTTCATTCTGATTGATTGTCAAAGAGGAGAACTTCTCTCCCTCTCTCTTGTTGTAATTTTTTTTTTTTTTAAAGATTTGAGCAAACCTCTTTCATTGTATTGATTATTATAGTTGGTTTATTTAAATTTTTCCATTTTTGTAGTGAAGAAGGAAGGGAATTTGTTTTTCAAAGGATATTATTTTTTTTTGTATATTTTATTTTTCTTTACTCTTAAGGCTCTTGAGAGAGAGTTTGGCCTTCTTGGAGATCTTCATTCTGATTGATTGTCAAAGAGGAGAACTTCTCTCCCTCTCTCTTGTTGTATATTTTTATTTTTTTTAAAGATTTGAGCAAACCTCTTTCATTGTATTGATTATTATAGTTGGTTTATTTAAATTTTTCCATTTTTGTAGTGAAGAAGGAAGGGAATTTGTTTTTCAAAGGATATTGATTTTTTTTGTATAATACCCAATACCTCTATTAGCAAGTTGTGATTTAGTTGTTATGGAAAATAAAGAAAGTTGGTTAGAATCCATTGCACTGTATGTCATATTTAATTGGAAAATCTTGTAAAATTATGAAGTTGTAATAGTAACAAACAAGAAAATATAAATTGTTATTTGAAAGAAATGAAAATAGGTTGTAGTTAAGCATTAGAGTTATTCTTCTTATTTTAATTAAAAATATATGTGATTCTTTCCTTTTCTTTTTATGAGTTTCTTGACTCTTAGAAAATTGAGAAAAGCATAAATATTGTTATTATAATCTGGTATATTTGTTTTTTTTTTAAAATAGAATTCCTATGAGTGTTTAGAAAGAAAATTATTATTGAAAATATATATATGTTTAAATTGTGTATTTTGAGTAAATTGCGTAATTGTAGTTTTTACATGGATTTAAAATTTATTGCTTCCCTTAATTCTGTCCAATAAATGGACTGTTTCACATATACTCATTATATATATATATATATATATATATTTATAAAACTCTAATTGTGAATCTGAATAAATTAAAACTCTGTGTATTGGAACAAGATTGTGATTATATATATATATATATATATATATATATATATATATATATATATATATATATATATATATGGTGCAGGAGCACCCCTACAAGACAGGATATAGGTTCATTGTCCGCATGACAGGACATTAGTCTATTTTTAGCATGTTTGACTTCATAATGTAATAAGGTCCATTGGACCAATGCATATGTATTAGATCAGCCTAGGAGAGTGTGCAGGCAGTTAGAGCTCGTGATCAGGTTGTCTGAGCTGTCTTCTCCCAGCCGCTTGGAAGCTCCCAGCCGCTGGGAATCGAGTTGGTAGCACTCATAGGATATTGCTATAAATAACTCAGATCAGTTAGGGTTTGAGATCAGAGAGAGAGTAGTAGTTATGTTATGTTGTACTGGTGATTGAAGAGAGTAGAGAGGAGAGAGTAGTAGTTATGTTATGTTGTACTGGTGATTGAAGAGAGACAAGAGAGAGAGAGGGTAGTAGTTATGTTATGTTGTACTGGTGATTGAGTGAGATCCAGAGATCAGTCCAAACATTGTGAAACATTGTTGTTCGATAGTATTGTAGAAACAGGACATTTGTGTTTCATCTAAATAAGATCTCATCAATTGCATTATCTGGTTTATCAGCTGTTTATGTTTTGATTTCTGTTTTGATTACAGGTTAATGGATTCTTTCAACCCTTCCACCGGTTGATTCTATGAATCGGTGGAATGGTCATGCATGTTAGTTTAGGTTGTATTTTAGTTTTCCGTTTATGCATTTCATTGTGTGGGAGATCGATTGGTAGTATGCTATGAATCAACCTAGCATCCTCATGTGCTAGGTTTAGGAAGATAAACTGTTAAGTTTTGATCTGAAGGTGATCCAGCCCGATCATCATGTTTTCTTTGTGAAATTGTGCGGTTCTGTGAGTTTGCATGCAGCTGACGGATATACAGGGATCTGCATGTGCTTTTCCAGACGGAGTGAATCGCATCGACATCTGTGAGTATATCGCTATCAGGATCAGGTTCTGAAGCTGACGAAGACTGTATGTTTCAAGTGCATCAGGATGATATAGGTTGGATATATACTCAGTGTATATATCATCGTCAGGATCATCTTTCATGTGTATCCATCATCCGTATATCGCTATCGCATGCAGGAGTGAAAGTTCACTTTTTGGCTAAGGATCGGAAAGGTCATCATCAGGATATTGAAAAGATCACCAGATATTCATTATCATGTTACGGAGGATATAAGTGTCTTATATCCTGTTGACATCATCATCAGGTGCATTGACATCATCATCGGGTGCAAGTGACGTCATCGTCATCAGGATATTGCGAATATCACCCTATGCAAGTTTATCTTGCTGTCGCTAAGTGTTTTGGCATCGGCGTAAGTCATCGGCATAAAGTTTGGTTAACATCATCAGGATGTTTCAATATGACCGGATAAGTCATATCCTGATGCTGTTGTTTAAGTAGTCAGATATCAGGGTGACGTAAGCATCGAAGGAAAGGTGCTTGAAGTTGTCGTCATCAGGATATATGAGAGGAACCGGATATTTTATATCCTGCTGATGAAGGTGATGTTGAACATCATGATGATGAAGATAGAGTTTGGCGGTAAGGTGAACAGTGAACATCAGGAGGATGTTTGCGCTTGCCGAATGTGATGATGCTACCGATAGTCGGATATGATGATGCTGCTGGCAGGCGAAAGGCGAAAGGCGATAAGGAAGTGAACAGTAGTTAGCAGGAGGATATTTCATGCCTCTTCGAAATATGATGATGCTGTCTGTGTTAGCAAGAAATATGATGATGATGATAAGCCGATAGGTATTACATACTGCATGTCTAGGATTTTAACATCCTGGTTGTGTTAATGACTCCTCCTTCCCATTTGTAAGCTTCTGTTGCGTTTTCCTCTGCATCATAGTGGTATCAGAGCAAAGGAAGGATCTTCTGGAAAAGATCAGGATATAGCAGGATGTCAGATGAAGAAGGAACATCTGAGATTCTGGCAAGGATGACCAATGTTGAGTTGGCAGTTCTGGTAAAGAAACAGATTGCAGAGAGCAAGGCCGTGAAGGCTCAGAATCAGGAATTGAAGGATGAGTTAGAGAAGTTGAGGAACAGAGTAGGTTCTGGTAGAGAAGAAGATAGGGAAGAAGAAGAGATCCCTAGTTGGAACGAGGAGGTCATTCCTGTAGACCAGAGACCACTGTTGAATGCCCTCAAGGCCATGGAGAGGAGAACCATGGATGTGAAATTAGATTTGCCAGTGTTTACAGGAAAGATGGAACCTGATTCAGTGATGGAGTGGATAGACTCCTTGAACAATTTCTTTGAAACAGAGGAGATACCGGAACAATAGAGGGTGAAAATAGCCCAGTCAAAAATGAAAGAAGCTGCCTTGACATGGTGGAATTTCGTCCAAGATGACAGAGTACAGGAAGGAAAGCGTAGAGTCACTACATGGAAGAAAATGATGGCATTAGTAAAGGAAGCTTATGTCCCATTGGATTACAGTATCCAATTACACAAGAGGAAGCAAAACCTGAAGCAGAAGGAGCTAGATGTCAGCTCATATACAGAAGAATTCATGAAACTTTGTATGAAAACAAAGGTAAAGGAAAGTGAAGAAGAGAAGGTAGCCAGATACCTTAATGGATTGAGGTTCAATATTTAGGAAGATTTAAGTCTGCATAATCCAGATACAGTTCAGAAATGCTTTCAGTTGGCATTGAAAGTGGAAGAGAAGTTAAAGAGAAAACAAGAACAACACAATAGAGGAAGAGGAAGACAACAAAGGGGTGGAAGAGGTCCGTTTAGAGGTAGAGGACATGGACATGGATATCAAGGAGAATCCAGTCATGACAATAGTAAGGGAAACAATAGTCAGAAACAGGGGGAAAATTATAGTCAGCAAGGAAACTTCAGAGGTAGAAGACCTTTCAGAGGAAGATCCCAGGGTAGAGGACCCATCAGATGTTATAACTATAACAAAGAAGGCCATATAGCCAGCAGATGTCCAGAAAAGGCCACAAGCTCAACAGGAGAAAGGAGAACAAATCTGGTCCAAGAACCTGATAATCAAAGTATGATAGGCTCTAATGATTTTCAGAGTGTGAATGCTCTTGATAATTATGGATACCCAGAAAGTGGAGAGTCTCTAATGATGAGAAGAACAGTGACTACCATGAAGGTACTTGACAAAGAATCCCCTCAAAGAAAGTCTCTTTTCAGGACTATTTGCAAAGCAGGAGGTAAGGCATGTAAAGTTTTGATTGATTCTGGTTCTACTGAAAATTTTGTGTCTGAAGAAATGGTGACAAAGCTTAAGCTTAGGAGATTGCCTCACCCATCCCCATACAAAGTCTCGTGGCTTAACCAAGGTCAGCAGACAATTGTAGAAGAGCAGGCTTGGGTAGAATTTCAGATTGGAGCATATAAGGATAAGTTGTTGTTTGACATTACCACGATGGATGCTTGCAATCTTTTATTTGGTAGACCATGGCAGTATGATTTGAAGGCACAACATGATGGTGTTAGAAACACCTATACAATCACTAAAGATGGTAAGGTTATAAAGTTACTACCATTGATGGAGAAGGAGGAGAAATCTAAAGGAAAAGAGGTGAAGGTAATGCTGATGGAAGGTAAACAGTTCATGAAAGAAGTAGCAGCAGAAGGTGCAGTTGCATATGCCCTAATCCCATGTATGCGAGTGAATATAGAACAGCAGCAATAAGTCAAGGAAGAGAAGAAGCAAAGGTTCATAGACCCAGCTATCCAAGAGCTATTGGATAAGTACAAAGGTATCATCTTAGAGGGAATGCCAAGATCCTTACCCCCTGTCAGGGATATTAGTCACTGCATAGACTTAATTCCAGGGTCAACACTTCCAAACAAAGCAGCCTATAAGCTAACTCCAGAACAGAATGCAGAAGTAGCCAGACAAATTGAAGAATTATTGGATTCAGGTCTGATTGGGAAAAGTCTAAGTCCATGTGCAGTACCAGCTGTACTAGCACCAAAGAAGGAAGGTACTTGGAGGCTTTGCACAGATTCCAGAGCTATTAACAAGATCACAATCAGGTATAGGTTTCCAATCCCTAGGATAGAGGATTTACTTGACTGTTTGGGAGGTGCTAAGTATTTTACAAAAATAGATATGAAGAGTGGATATCATCAGATCAGGATTAGGCCAGGAGATGAATGGAAAACAACATTCAAAACTAATGAAGGGTTATATGAGTGGAAGGTTATGCCTTTTGGTTTATCTAATGCACCTAGTACTTTTATGAGGTTGATGAATGAGGTTTTGAAAGAGTTCATTGGTAAGTTTGTCATAGTATATCTAGATGACATTATGATTTTCAGCAACACAAAAGAAGTACATCTCAGACACATAGATTTGGTTCTTAAGAGGTTACATGAAGAGCAGCTGATGATAAATTTAGACAAGTGTTTGTTCATGCAAGAGGAGATCACATATTTGGGTTTTGTCATTTCACAAGGAAAGTTACAAATGGATAAGGAGAAGGTAAGTGCCATATTGTCTTGGCCAACCCCAAAGACTATGAATGATGTCAGAAGTTTCCATGGGTTAGCAACCTTCTACAGGAAGTTTATAAGAGGGTTTAGTCATATTTGTGCACCCATGCTTGATACCATCAAAGGAGGACAGAAGTGCAGATTTGTTTGGACTCAAAGAGCAGATGATTCTTTTGAAACATTGAAGAAGAAGGTGGCACAGCAGCCAGTCCTTGCACTTCCAGACTTTAGCAAAATCTTTCAGGTGGAATGTGATGCCAGTCACATGGCCATTGGAGCAGTACTCAGCCAAGAAGGTAGACCTATTGCATTTTTTAGTGAGAAGCTCAATGATGCTAAAAAGAGGTATTCCTCATATGATTTGGAAATGTATGCTTTAGTCCAGTCACTCAAGAAATGGAGGCATTACTTGATGCCAAAGGAATCCATAGTATTCATAGATAACCAGGCTCTGAGTTTCATAAACAGTTAGGAAAAGCTGAACCACAGACACATGAAATGGGTAGAAACCTTACAAGCTTTTACTTTTACATTGAAGCATAAGAAAGGAGTCAAGAATAAAGTTGCAGATGCTTTGAGCAGGAGAGTTCTAACAGTCAACCAGATTCAGTTCGAAAGTTTTGCAGAAGCCATCAAAGAGGTTCATGATCCAGTCAAGACCCAACCGCAACAAACCACCTTGAAGTATAAGGAATATGCTGATAAAAAGAAGAAGGATGTACAGTTTGATGTTGGAGATTTGGTATGGGTTCATTTAAAGAAGGACAGACTTCCTAAGGGCAAATATACTAAACTCATGCAGAGAAAAGTTGGACCATGTCAGATCTTGCACAAGCATGGACAGAATGCTTATGAGATACAACTCCCCCCTGATCTTGGTTTGTCCCCTATATTCAATGTATGTGATTTAACTCCATACAAGTCTTATCCAGATGCAGATCAGGAACTCCTACAAGATCCAGTCCATGATAACATTCCCAAGCATGATCCTCCACAGTTGCAGAAGGTTTTGGACACCCGAGTGGTCAAACAGACCCGGAACAAACAGTACTTGGAGTATCTAGTCTCTTGGAAGGGAAAACCTAATTCTGAAGCAATATGGATGACTGAAGAGCAGATCCAGAAACATGGTGCAGATCTTCATACTCTCATCTCAAGTGGACTTGAGATTTCTTCTTCTGGGGAGTATGGTGCAGGAGCACCCCTACAAGACAGGATATAGGTTCATTGTCCGCATGACAGGACATTAGTCTATTTTTAGCATGTTTGACTTCATAATGTAATAAGGTCCATTAGACCAATGCATATGTATTAGATCAGCCTAGGAGAGTGTGCAGGCAGTTAGAGCTCGTGATCAGGTTGTCTGAGCTGTCTTCTCCCAGCCGCTGGGAATCAAGTTGGTAGCACTCGTAGGATATTGCTATAAATAACTCAGATCAGTTAGGGTTTGAGATCAGAGAGAGAGTAGTAGTTATGTTATGTTGTACTGGTGATTGAAGAGAGTAGAGAGGAGAGAGTAGTAGTTATGTTATGTTGTACTGGTGATTGAAGAGAGACAAGAGAGAGAGGGTAGTAGTTATGTTATGTTGTACTGGTGATTGAGTGAGATCCAGAGATCAGTCCAGACATTGTGAAACATTGTTGTTCGATAGTATTGTAGAAACAGGACATTTGTGTTTCATCTAAATAAGATCTCATCAATTGCATTATCTGGTTTATCAACTGTTTATGTTTTGATTTCTGTTCTGCTTACAGGTTAATGGATTCTTTCAACCCTTCCACGGTTGATTCTGTGAATCGGTGGAATGGTCATGCATGTTAGTTTAGGTTGTATTTTAGTTTTCCGTTTATGCATTTCATTGTGTGGGAGATCGATTGGTAGTATGCAATGAATCAACCTAGCATCCTCATGTGCTAGGTTTAGGAAGATAAACTGTTAAGTTTTGATCTGAAGGTGATCCGACCCGATCATCATGTTTTCTTTGTGAAATTGTGCGGTTCTGTGAGTTTGCACGCAGCTGACGGATATACAGGGATCTGCATGTGCTTTTCCAGACGGAGTGAATCGTATCGACATCTGTGAGTATATCGCTATCAGGATTAGGTTCTGAAGCTGACGAAGACTGTATGTTTCAAGTGCATCAGGATGATATAGGTTGGATATATACTCAGTGTATATATCATTGTCAGGATCATCTTTCGTGTGTATCCATCGTCTGTATATCGCTATCGCATGCAGGAGTGAAAGTTCACTTTTTGGCTAAGGACCGGAAAGGTCATCATCAGGATATTGAAAAGATCACCGGATATTCATTATCATGTTGCGGAGGATATAAGTGTCTTATATCCTGTTGACATCATCATCAGGTGCAAGTGACGTCATCGTCATCAGGATATTGCGAATATCACCCTATGCAAGTTTATCCTGCTGTTGCTAAGTGTTTTGGCATCAGCGTAAGTCATCGGCATAAAGTTTGGTTAACATCATCAGGATGTTTCAATATGACCGGATAAGTCATATCCTGATGCTGTTGTTTAAGTAGTCAGATATCGGGGTGACGTAAGCATTGAAGGAAAGGTGCTTGAAGTTGTCGTCATCAGGATATATGAGAGGAACCGGATATTTTATATCCTGCTGATGAAGGTGATGTTGAACATCATGATGATGAAGATAGAGTTTGGCGGTAAGGTGAACAGTGAACATCAGGAGGATGTTTGCGCTTGCCGAATGTGATGATGCTGCCGATAGTCGGATATGATGATGCTGTTGACAGGTGAAAGGCGAAAGGCGATAAGGAAGTGAACAGTAGTTAGCAGGAGGATATTTCATGCCTCTTCGAAATATGATGATGCTGTCTGTGTTAGCAAGAAATATGATGATGATGATAAGCCGATAGGTATTACATACTGCATGTCCAGGATTTTAACATGCTGGTTGTGTTAATGACTCCTCCTTCCCATTTGTAAGCTTCTGTTGCGTTTTCCTCTGCATCAATATATATATATATATATATATATATATGTTGATGGGAAAATGGATTAGTCAATTATGATAAATAAACCCAAACATCAATGAAATATGCGAGTAACAAGAATAAACAAATAAAAGCACAAAACTTACAAACTTGTTACCCTGCGGCTTCCATTGTTCGCCTATCTATCCTCGACCTTGATGAAGAAGATTGGCCCGCAGTGAGCTTGCTTCCTTGCTTCTTGACGGTGACAAGAACGGAATGGCTGTGATATTTTGTTGTGTTGAAGATGAGCTTCAAACATAGGGACAATGAATAGAGGATGTGGGATGGCTAGAATGATTTCTGCATTAGGAGGGTATGAAGAAGGGCATTGAGAAGAAATTGGGCATTATGAGGATGCCAGAAGCAGATTTCTAGAAGAAGTTGGGCATAGTAAGGATCCCTGAATATGTTGTGTATTAATTGCTTAGAGAAGGGTCTTATTTATAGAGTTTTGGAGATGAGGATGGAGGGGTGTATACAATATATATACATACATATATACATACATACATATATACATACATATATATATACATACATATATATACATACATATATTATTATTTTTACGGAATAGACTTGAATTAAAATATACATTTTAATGCCAAAATTGAGGGACTGTATTATTTTTTTTACTATCGTTGGAATTGTGAAGGGGCAGAATGCATAAAAAAAAAAATATTATACAAAGTTTGGTGGAGGGGGGGTTCGAACCCCCCCCACTCACGGTTGACATTGCCAAAGGGTGTGGGGAGGGGGTGGAGCCCCCATGTACACCCCACTAAATGGGATGTGGGTGGGGGCTCCACCCCCTCCCCACACCCCCATATTCCCCTTCCCCGCAGTGTCTCCCAACCCCCGCGGGCCTTGCATTCCCCACGCTGTGTTCCACTGTGCTCCCTGTTACCTCTGTTCCGCCGCTCCCCTGCCACCGTGAACACCCCCTGTGGCTTCCTCCTCCTGTGAACACCCCTCTGTGGATACCTCTGCCATTCCTCCAGCCTTTCCCCCTTCTCTGCGACCTCCAAAGCGCCGCTGCTGCCTCCATTAAACCCTGCACATTCAAACACAAAACAAAAGAATGTTAGGGCTTTTCAATGAGTTTGAAAATAAAATATGAGGTGAAACAATAAGCTTAGTTTTTATAAAAAAAACCTAACTTTTTTTATGACACATTATAATATAAATATATATATATATACTATTTATTAATAATTTTGGTTCATTTAAAAACAAAATGTATATATATATATATATAAAACCATAAAAAAAAACCTAGAGATATAAATGCAAATAAGCATATATATATATATATATAAATGAAATTAAGCCATCATATGCATTTCATATGTGGCCATTGTAAACTTGACCTATAAATTGAGAAAACATCCAACTAAGAAAAATGAGAGAAAAAGAGAAAGAAAGATAAGAGTGAAAACAAAGAGGAGAAAATGCACAACCTTTCCAGGATAGGGCTAAGAGTATTAATTAAGATGTAACATTCCATTAAACTTGATTTGGGGCAAATTAATTAACAAAATTAATTCAACATTGAATTAAACCTAGAGTAGAAACCTAGTGGACTTCATCAAGTGAAGTTAGTAAGTCCTGTTTAAGTGATCTGATCTACCATGAAATTAGGAATAATGTAAAGGATGCAATGATAACTTTGAATGATAAAGAACTGATCTACCAAGAAATTAGGAATAATGTAAAGAATGCAGTGATAACTTTGATTGATAGAGAATGTGAAAGAGAGCAAAATAAAATTAAATTTCAGAGAAACGGAAAGGAGAACAAATGTGCAGGCTTTGTTGAAAATGATAAAATTAGGAGAAGAAATTAATATTAAATTTCAAAAAACGTGAAGGAGAAGAGATGATTGAGCTTTGTTGAAAAATGTTCCATTAATGTGATCAACTGTAATTTTATTGTAATTAGGGAGTTGTAAGAAATTTTGTTAACCCTATCAGGAGACCTAGTGATCAAGATTAGTGTTAGTGCAATAAACCCCACTCATGCCCATGAGGCATTATGTTGCTAGAATTTTCCAAAATTTAGGGTTTAGTAGTTTAGTAAGTGTAACCCTTGTAGCGACGTTAACCGCGTCGCGATGACCCTCTTGTTGGCCTTCTTATGTTTGAGAATGCGTACATGTGTGTATTCCCCCGCTGACAACTGTATTGTTTAGGCCTTAAGCATATGCCACTGAGCACGCTTACACGTGCAAAGGGGTTTCTAGGGAAGCGTGGGAAATTTTTTTATATTTTATTTCATGACCACATGACAAATGTGGACATGACACATGTGATGTGTGTTGTGACAGCATGGGAAATGTGGGCATGACAACCATAGTTTGGATCACATAACATGCAACCTCAATGGGTTCCTCAATAGGGATATAATCAACAATACCAGGGACAACCTAGACGTTTCCAACTTCAACAACAAGCATTACTAACTAGACCCTCCAACACACTAGGTCAGTCACAAAATGAGCCAGTTAGCCAACCACCCTTACTAGCTCAACCTATACCAAATCCATGAAATAAACAGGGAGTACCTGTTTACATGATAGAGCAAGAAAACATGGTTGGTATTAATGCTATATATCCAAATAATCTCCAGCTACGTTCTAGGAAAGCATTCCCAAGACTATCTCCTCCAACTATGGTTGAAGTAACCAATGATGAGGAACCTGAAAAATTCATCCACTCAACTTCTAGAGGAGATTACTACAAAAAAAGTGCTAAAAGAATAATCCTTGGATAACTCTGGAGTTGCTCCTAAAAGACTGACTCGGGAGAACATTCCTAGACATGCTTCTGATAAAAGCTCCGGAGATGCTCCAGAGATGGAAAAACTAGCACCATACCCAAAATGGCTCAAACAACATGTTCCCCAGAAAAAGATCTTACAAAAATAAGTCTAGTCTAACATGGTATCAAAACTTTTACAAGAAATTAGGCAACTGAACATTGGAATTCCTCTCCTCCAAGCAATCAGAGATGTACCAGAACTAAATCAATTCATTAAACAACATTGTGTCAAAACACAGAGAAGGAAGAAAAACTTTCCTTCTACAATCCAGGTGGAAGGGAAAGTAGTAGATCTATTGATGGGAGAAATGCTCCTCCCAAAATATGGAGACCTTGGAAATCCTATCATAATTTTTTTCATCTCAGGGGTAGAAATTTCAAATGTTTTGGTTGATTTGGGAGTAGCAATTAATGTGATGACAGTTCATACAATAGACAAATTATCCCTAACAGGTATCCAATCCACAACTACAATCCTTCAAATTGCTGACCAATCAGTAGCTATTCTGAAAGGGGTAATTACTAATGTTCCAGTTGTGATAGTATCATGGGAATTTCCAGTAGACTTCCTAATATTAGAACTAAGAAACTAGAGAAATGCTTATCCACTAATATTAGGAAGACCATGGCTAGCTACAATAGCAACATCTATTGATTGTCGAACTGAGGATATGGTTATTTCTAATGGGATAGATTTGAAGAAAATATCTCTATATCCTCTAGCTAAACCATTAATACATTATACAGGAAGAGTATGGGTGGATGAACCAAGTAACATGGACAACAGTGCCTCAGTAGCTATGGTCACCATCAAGGAACATTTGGGAGAGTTGGAAGAAGAAATATACTATGATACAACAGAAGATATTACCCACATCCTCATCAATGAGGATGTGATGAAGCTTACCCAAGATTCTAGGAGAGAACTCACTTCTACTCATTGTACCCTAACAAATATCATTCCTTGTGGGGAGACCTTTTACAGAGACTTAGCCATGTTCCACATGTTGCTTCCATATTCTTGTCCCCTCAATACCATGACTCCAGTGTATGGATTAACTACATCCATGGATCAAATCACAAAATAGGTCATGATTTTACCAGGGAAAACACTTAATATCAATACTCAGTTGACAACAAATCAAGAAGAAAAACTTATCCAACTTCTAATTTCCCATTCAACAAATTTTGCTTAGGAATACCAAGTTATGAAGGGTATCCCTCTTGAGATTTGTAACCATCATATATACACTGAGTATATCAAACCTGTCAGACAACCCCAAAGGAGATTGAATCCTGCTTTAAAAGACATTGTTAAAACTAAAATAGAAAAATTATTGCAAGCAGGGTTTATATATCCAATCTCATATAGTCAATGGGTCTCACCCCTGGTCATAGTGCCTAAAAAGAATGGGAAATGGAGGGTGTGTATTGACTATAGGGAGCTAAACAAAGCTACAAAAAAGGACTACTTTCCCTTACCATTCATTGACCAAGTGCTGGATAACCTTGCTGGGAGGAAGTATTTTTCTTTCCTAGATGGGTTCAGTGGGTATAAGCAAATCCAAGTAGCACCTAAAGAACAGGACAAAACCACTTTCACCTGCTCTTGGGGAACTTTTTCTTACAAAGTTCTTCCATTTGGACTATGTAATGCCCCAACTACATTTCAGAGGCTTGTTTTAGCCATTTTTCCTAAACTAGCTAATGAATGCATGGAGGTCTATATGGATGACTTTACTGTGTATGGGGATAATTTTGAAGAAGCTCTCACAAACCTTGAGAAAGTACTAAATTGCTATGAGAAAAATCAATTATCCCTTAGCCATGAAAAGTGCCTCATGATGGTGGAGGAAGGAATTGTATTGGGACACCACATTTTAGCAAATGGGATCAAAGTGGATCAAAACAAGATAGAAGTGATCACACAGTTGCCTTCATCCAAAAATTAGACAAATGTTAGAAGTTTTCTGGGTCATGCAGGCTACTATAGGAGATTCATAGAAAATTTCAGCAGAATAGCTATCCCCTTGTTTACCCTGCTTAACAAAGACACAAAATTTCTATGGATAGAAGACTGTCAATTAGCATTTGAAACCCTAAAAGAGAAGCTTATTGTCACACCTATTTTGAGAGGACCTAATTAAAATTTACAATTTCACATACAAACTGATGCTTCAAATGAGTCCATTGGGGTAGTTTTAGGATAGAAGGAGGAAGGAAAAAGTATGCATGTCATTTATTACATCAACAAAAACCTTACCTCTGCAGAAAGAAATTACACCACAACTGAAAAAGAATTCTTGGCAGTTATCTATGCTATAAACAAATTTAGGCATTATATCATTGGATATAAAATATTTGTACATATTGATCATGCAACCATCAAGTACCTAATGAATAAGCTAGTAGTGGGTGCAAGGATCATCAGGTGGTTATTGCTATTGCAGGAATTTGATATTACCATAGTTGACAATCTAGGCAAGTTTAATTTGGTTACTGATTTTTGTCAAGATTGCATATAGGAGGAGAAAACCAGCCAGTGGAGGATAGGTTCCCAAATGAACATCTCTTTGATATCTCCTCTACAGTACCTTGGTTCACTGACATAGCTAATCTTTTAGTTACAAGCTTGTATCCATCCCATTTAACCTCAAAACAGAAAAAATGCTTAGTTAAGGAAAGCTTATCTTACAAATGGTTAAATGATTTTCTATTTAAATGTGGTGCTGATTTCATTTTATGCAAGTGTTTAAAAGCTGATGAAATTTTTGATGTGTTGAGAGCATGTCATGATGAACCATCTGATGGGCATTATTCTTCCCACAGAACTATCCACAAGATCCTAGGAGCTAGTTACTACTAGCCCTCTCTTCATAAGGATACTAAGAAGTATGTGCAGCAGTGTGATTAGTGCCAAAGGATGGGACAACCAATCTTCACCCAGGAGATGTTATTGCATCCTCAAGTAATGACGGAACCATTTGAATAGTGGGGCCTAGACTTTGTGGGACCAATTTCTCCACCATCATTAGGCAAGGAGTATATTCTAGTATGCATAGACTATGTGACTAAATGGGCTGAGGTTCAAGCATTGCAATTTACACGAGAAGAAAAAGTTGATGATTTCCTTTATAATAAGATTTTCTTGAGGTTTGGAGTCCTAAGATCCATAGTTTTAGATAGAGGACTTCAGTTTACTTCATAGGTAATCAGAGCATTCACAAATTTATATCAAGTCAAGCACATAAAATATTCACCTTACCATCTTTAAGCCAATGGGTAGGTAGAGGTGACCAATAGGGAACTTGAAAATATTCTGACAAGGACAGTAGCAATGAATAGAAAAGATTGGGCTAACAGATTACCTGAAGTAGTTTGGGCTTACAATACCACTTGGAAGTCCACAACAATGTTCTCACCATATGATTTGGTTTATGGGAAAAAACCTATTATGTCTATAGAATTTGAACTCTAGACACTTAAAACTGCATTGGATATTGGTCTACCATTGTCCATAGCCCAACAGAATAGAATTCTTCAGCTCAATGAGTTGGATGAAATATGGATAGAGGCCATTCAGCAAATAGAAATGGTTCAATGTCAAATGATACAATGTCATGACCAACACATCAAGAGGAGGACATTTCAACAAGGTGATTGGGTTCTTCTTTATGATTGTAAATTCAAGGAGTTCAAAGGGAAATTACAAACTCATTGGATGGGTCCTTATTAGAAAAAGAAAGTTTTTGAAAATGGAACAGTACTGTTGGAACCTATTGATGGAAGTACAGACACATTCTTAGTGAATGGCCACTGAATCAGACTCTATAAAAGGCCATCCACTAAAGAAGATCTCCTCAACGATTTGTGTTTTGATATAGGGGACACCTCCTCTATCACAGTTTTGGACTAGTTGAAAAAAAAAAGAAGAAGAAGGTTGAAAACTAGCAAATGGCGGCCTTCTGAAAAAAAAGGAAAAAAAAAGAAGGTTGAAAACCAGCAAATGGCAGTTCCCTTCTTCATGCTAGCTAAGAATAATCAAGCTACAAAGGTGATCAAGTGCTGGGAGTTACTCAAACACACCTTCAGTGATTGCAAACTAGGAGTACCTCTAGTGCTTCACCGACTAGGAGTACCTCTGGCACTCCACCAATAAAGAGTTATTGACAACCATAATAAGAGGGACGGGACCCACCTCTCCAAGAAATAAAGTAGAGATGTCATTTGATGAGGTCATCACGACTCATCCTCCACTTTATGGTAGGAACAAAGATGAAGTCAACACACATCTCAGGAGAAATCATTACTCTCGTTTACATGGGTACTTACAAAGACTGTGTTGATGTCACCCTGGATACATGGATTCTTGAACCACTCAGTGAGAATGATTGCAGGTTGCATGACAATGAAGATGATTGACGTCATTTCAAGCCACAAAAAGCTACTCAAGTGCCACGTCGCATCCAGTCTCATCAATGCCGTAACATCTCAGCCAAGTACATCATGTCTCATCATTAAGAATGGTTCAGGTAATTCTCTCTTAATTAAGCATTAATTAGCAATTGTCTTGTCATTTCTATTTTTGGGTGCCATCATTATAACACGTCCTCCTACCATTATTTTCCTTCCCAAATTCATGCATGCCACCATCTTTGCTATACTGTCACCATGCCTATGGATTGTCACATCACTCTACTTCAATTATGACCGCATAAGTACTCTAACCAATTTTAAGTTCTTTTTCCATAAGCCTAAGCTATCAAACAAATTGACATAATAATCCTCATTCAAAACTGTAACATACCCTGATGAACAAAGTTAGCTAAAATAGTTCCCTGGAGCCTACGAAGTGAGGAAGGATTGTAAGTACAGAGTATAGGAAAAGAATTTAGAAATGAGGGTTAAGAAGAAATCAGAGCTAGAAAATGCTATAGGCTTTTTATAGGATGATGTTGTAGCAGACATTCTGAGGAATGCAAGTTGGTTGGAATTTCTAAAAAAGTTTAAAGGGTTTCAAGAAGATATTGTTGATGAGTTCCTAAGAAACCTGAGGGACAATCAAACAGCTGTAAGGGGAGTTCAAATCAATCGCTCTACAACCATTATTAGTCATATTTCTAGGTTTCCTGAACAAGGTGAGAGGTTCTATCATCTGAAAACTTTATATGTTGATTTGATTAGAAATTTCTCTGTTACAGGTGAACCTACAATACAATTGCATTTAAATAAAAATGAGGTTAAAGGAATTCTTAGGTCCTTACTTCCAAACCCTTGGCAATTTGTAGCTACATGGCTGATGAAATATTTCACATGTGATGGTCAATTTTCCTTAGTATTAGGACCAATAATGAAAATGTCAATTTTTTTGAGGTATGGGAATGGACACCCTGAATTTAGCATAAACATTCCCAACTTTTTGTACTCTGCCATTAGGGCAACTGCAGAATAATATCAACAAAACAAGGGTCCTATGAAACATCATGGCCTCACATTTCTGATAGTTAAACACCACTTTTTGTCTCAATCTAATGGGGAATAATTATGGCAAACATTTCTTGAACAAAATCCCTAGGACAGAGAGCCAAAGAGGGCACAGGAAGAGGGTGAGGGTTCCTCTACCCAGCAAGAAGAAGAGATAGAACCTTCAACCTCCTCTCCAATTGTTGAAAAAGGAAAGAAGTCCTCATTGGAGGCAACTTCATCTTCAACCCCTATTTCTAATAAGAAGAAAGGAAAAGAAATTAAAGAGACTGCTCTTGAGCAAACTCCATACATGACTCGCTTAGCCAGGAGGAAGATGACTTTGGCTGAGGAATCTTTCCCTAAGGGACTAACAGGGGAGAGGTCGAGGTAGAAAGCAAAGAAAACCCCAAAGAAATCTGACTCTAGAATACACTATTGGGCTGAAGAAGCATCCCATGATCCCAATGAGATCCCTCTAGTGAGAAAGAAAAGATTGAGAGAAGTTTCCCTAGAACCATCTGTCCATCTGGGTTCAAGTCTAACTTTAGAACAATCTCCTACTCTAGAGATAGAACACAAGCAAATTTTTTTTTATTTCCTCAGATTCTGAGGATGAGACACCTGCTCTGAAGGCACCTATCCCACCTATACTATAGAGAAGCAAAATAAAAAGGTAGCTCTCCTAGTTGAAGTGCTTCTGGGTTTTAGAACTTCTGAGGAGAAAGCTGGGCCTTCATTAGTGCTAGCACAAACAGAGAAAACCAAAGAAGAACCTTAGGATAGGGAGGCTACAGGGAAAGATGAAATAGAGTAATTGGGTGCTACTGATAGAGTAGGATAGATATCTATGGAAGATCCTGATGTGCAGTAAATAGAAGAAGAAAAAGTAACTTTCTCTCACCTCTCTGCTCAAGAGGATATTGAGATTTCAAAAGAGCAGCAAATGTTGGAAGAAATTGATAATCTAAAAAGATTACTTTGGGGGAAAAATTAGATTATCATTGATCTCAAGAAGGTTAGAATGGAGATAGAGATGGAGTAAAAATAGGTAATTGAAAAATTGCAAACAGAGCTCCAAAGAAAAAACTAGATAATTTAGGAGAAGGAAGTAGAATTGGAAGCTTAGAAGACTAAAACAACTCAAATCATGAAGGGAAAAGAGATAGAGGTAGTACAAAGTATTTCTGATCTTACCAAGGCTAGAGACAATGGCCTCATAATAATTGCAGCATTAATTGAGAAAGTACAGAGCCAAGATAAACAATTGACTTGGGCCAACAACAAAATAGATGATCAAGAAGAATATATTCATGAGTTAGCTAGCCCAAGGGCAACCAGTGAATAGGAGGTACAAACAGATCCATATGTGGGTCCAATCCCCATCGATATACCTAAGGCCCTATTTTACTAGGAAAAGAGATGTAGAGAATATGAGGCTTCTAAGCCTATACTGCAATTACAGAGGGCAGTTACTGCCATGACAAAAAGAGTAGAAAGCTTGGAGGAAAAAGTCATTCAGATAGCCTCTATTTCCTTTGAGATTTTATCTTGCAGGCCTCCCAGTGATAGTTATGCTATGTTTTTACAAGAAAGGGTCCTACAAAGAAAACTGTCTTTAGTCCTATCTGATCTAACTGAAAATATAGAGACAACAGAGGGGTTCATGGAAGCATATACAAGGAGCTCTGATGAAGACAAAAATTTCCTATGTGAATTATATCTGCATGGTTTTTGTGTTGATGATATGACCTTCATTCTTAATTATTTTGTAGGGGATTGCTAGCTTAAAGCATTCATGTCAATGATGAGCAATCATCAGATTTGGAATAAGTGAATGGAGGCTCACCTCAAGAAGGATATAGAAACAAATCTTTTAATCAAAAAGGAGTGTCCAAACCCTCATGCTTTTGAGGTCCAATTCAGGGCATATGCCTATCACCCTGAAAGTTAGAACAAAATTTTGCCATTATACCTAAAAAATCTGCCAGAGTGTTCCATTGATTTTGGTCTTTTTATGAATAGTTTAGCTAATCCAGTGCTTACAATAGTAAAGAAAAGGTGGAATATTCTGACCTCAGAGTAGAAAATGAGAGAGGTGGTAACCCCTGCAAACTTAAGGTTATTTATGAGGAAGGCAAGGTTAATATCTAAAATGATGGATAAGCATAAAAAGGAGTGGATAGGTGGGCATTTTAGGCCCCCTCTCATAATTGAGCCACTAACTATCTGGGTTGAGTAGATGGAAGATGAGAAATTATAGGAGTGGTTGAAACAGGTTGATCAGTACAGGGGAAATAGTAATACCAACCGCACCACTTAGACTACCTATGCACAAGATTACAGCTTGACTGACAGGCTTCTCTACCAGAATAAGTCCAGATTGTGAGAAGCAGGAGGACCTGCTAAACCTTAGGTATGGGAGGATGATGAGTGCTAGATAGTACCCATGAAATACATCTCTTTACCTCTTTTTTTCTCCTTTCTGATTCCATCTTCTTGATGACTGCACCCGAATAGGCTAGCAAGATTGTTCTAAATAATGATTAATAAGAGATGAATTACTTAAGATCGTGATTTCTTATTAAAGGACTAATGTGCATGGAATTGATGGAAATATGTAGAAAAACTTATCTTTTTGAATCAACAAGTGTAGATGTTCGGGATGGCAATTTTGTGCATCTTCGGAGATAGTCATAATGATCTCCAGAGACAATGCTAGAATACCACCACATCAGAAGTTTTGAAGTAAAGAGGAAAAGCATTTCCAGAGCAAAACTAAAGTCCGGAGCATCTCCAGAGCTGAGCAAGAAGGCCACAATTATATCTTCAGAGCTATAGACAATATATCTCTAGAGTTGTAGATAGAGACATACATTTCCAGCGCCTCTTTAGAGTAGAGCAGATTTCCAACATAGCTGTCGATCAGACACTTTTAGTAGCGATCATGATATCCCTAATATTACTCAAATCATCACCTGAGTAATTAAAGGCAATCTATAGTTAACTGCTGGGAGTTTTTATCTCTTTTTAGTTTTTGCATGAGTTACTGATGAAACTAATTTAATATCCATATTTTCAGGGCCTCGCTACCCAAATGTATTAAGACTTAAACTTAGATTCAGAGTGGACTTCTGTTCCACTCAATCTATTTTTATTGCATGGTTATTTTCCATAGTTAGACTACTAGTATAATAAAGAGATGGATGTCATCTCATAGAAGAACTAGTAGATAAGATAAGTGATATGTCATCACTAATTTTATATATACTTACAGAAGCAACATAAAACAAAGTGATTATTATTATTCTAATTTTTGTAATCTCATTTTTTATATCAATATTTCTTTGAATACAAAGAGAATGGAATTAGAGTAAATTAAGTTGTGATCTTATTCTTTTGTGTTGATTCCTTACTATAGTCTTCATCCCTAAGGGTGTGGAGCAAGGGCCCACTCTCACCACCAAAGTAGAAGTCTAGTACCACTATTTTGTCATTTCAGATTTTGCTTTATAGATTACTTATTGATTTTGATAGATAGATGCATGTTGCAGTTTATAGATTTGATTTAAGTAATTTACTATTCAATTATGTTTCTAGCATTCTTTGAATTCATTTAGTAAGTAGATAGATCAATCTCTTTAAATTAGTAAAAGTCATTAGAATTAGCTAGAGAAAACTTGTAACTGTAGAATCCCTAATTGCAGATAACTGAGGACATAGCCCTCAATTTTGACATATGAAATATGATTAAATGATGACGTACAACAACCCTTGTCACTAAGCACAACTGATCAGCCCAGACTAACTTTGCACAATTATCTACCATCAGCAAATAACTAAAAGTATGGACTAAGAGCATTCATCAGATACTTTCAACAAACCATGAACATTGCAAAAGCACAACTAATTAACTATTGGAGATCAAGCGGCGAACTATGAAAACTAGATAAGCAAATACAATACACAAATTCTCAAGATAACTGTAGAAACTTGCTTTGTATTACTTCAAATGGCAGAGTGTCAACAATTTGGCATCAAGAATTCTCCCTCAAAATAATGGAAATGGCAACCCTTTATATAGGAGAGGAGCCATACCGAGTTTTTGAATGGACAGTGGAGATTAACTCAACACCAATGGTCTAGATTTACATCATTAAATGAATTTATAACAGCTCACAACAATCCTAAATTACAGTTTGTCTCTTATGAAAAGGATGAAAAACAATCCCCAGATACATTGAATCTAGAAAATTTGGCTACCCAGCTGAATATATATATATATATAGAAAAGGTTATTTTTAAGGCATAATAAAGATAAAATAGTGTCACATGTCACTCTAAATATAGCAGTTTACATTAGTGATGGGATTACATTTCAAAATATTCAAATTACACTAAGATTCATCATCCAAATCTATTTTGTCTTCTTCTACAATCTTGTTACGGTAGATGACCCAGGCTAATAGTGTCGGATTGATGTCCGCGGGGTCCAGATTCTTGAGGTGATTGGTTGGATACCTAAACATCTCCAATTCCTGGCTATATCGATTATATATTTTCTCTATCCCTGCCTCTACTTTATGAAATGCATTGAATTCAGTTCTGAGCTCACTGACTCTGTCCAATCTAGCCTCCATGTCTAATTTAGTATCTTCAAAAACTATCTTATGTAACTTATCTTTACATCCTTTGACATCATATGGCTCCAAATCATCATAGCCCATCACCAAGTAGTCTTTCAAAGTGTCATTTATTTCATAGATAAGGGCCAGTATGTTTTCATCTACTATAATATAGGCCTCTTTGACGCTGTCAAAGACTTCTTTCCTCAACTTTATTTGCTGATACCAGTTAATAGCTTTATGCAACTTATCCCCTGTCAAAATATTTTTAGACAACAATGTCTGAGCAGGAAAATCTCTAATCACTTGCACTCGAGGAAACATATGAGAATGATATTCATCAAAGGTATCACATTCCTCATGCAAGTCTTTCCAACATTCCTGAAGTTGGACTAGATTCTTATGAAATTCAGCCGCAACATCAATTGTCCTACATCCTTTCTCACACACTTTGATCATCCAACTTTGTGTGCCTCTTGACAGAGTCCAAACTTCACCAAGCTTGGACATTTCATCTCTTGACAAAAAAGTGGGCACTGTCCTTATCTCACCATCTAAATCTACTGGTTTTATAAAAAAATGTAAACAGGCTTGGAGTTCTTCATTCTACTGCTTCAACTCTTTCTTTGAGAGTTCATCTTTATCTAGGTGTTCCAGGATGGAAGTAACAAAACCTTTGAATTTATCAACCCTATGAGCTCTTGTAGCTGGTCCCAAATTTATAGTTGTTATGGTATAATCTTCCACTTTGACTTGTTCTCTATTTGTGTCAGCTAGTGGGATAGCTATTTCAGCTATTCTAGACCCAGATTCATCCTTGTAAATCTTGGATTGCACCTTGGCTTTCTTCTGTTTCTTCAGCTTTTGGGCATGTGAAAAGATGGCACTCAGATCTAGTTTCATTACTTCTACCTTAGAATCTAGATATGCTACTCTGTTTTGCATCCAGTTAGGTGTAGAAGAAGAAGGTTCTTTAGTCCCACCAATGTCTTTATTATTTATATCAGATGGCCCTTCAAGCAGCCTTTGCTCCTATTTTGAGCCTTTATTTAAATCTTCTTCCTCATTTGCAAGGTTTCTCCAACTGACCAATACATCTTTCTGAGTTGCCTCAAGGATTGCTCATGTTTGACTCTTTTCCGAAGGACTATCTGATATTTCAATTATTTATGAACTGGCAACTTCAGTCAAAGGTTCATCAATTATTTCATTTTATGTTTCAATGAACACATCCTTCTCCAGTTCTTGCCCTTGGAGACCTAGTTCAACACACACTTTTTTAATACCTGGCAGCAATGGCACAGCCAAGGGAGTTGAATCCTGCTCTAGGGCAGCTTGGGAAATGGGAGCAATAGCTAAGAGGGGAGAAGCACTTGAAGGTAGGCTAACTTGTGTCAAATTGGCAAATGCATTAGACCCCAAAGCTGGTAAGATGACAGAAGTTGGTAGGATGGAAGAAATGACAATGGGTGAAGAAATGGACAAAGAAGGCAAGGGAAGAGAAGGTGCAAGAATTGTAGAAATATGAGGTAATGCAAGGGAAGTAGAAATTGGGATGGAAGATATGGAAGGTAAAGGTGTGGTAGTGATAGAAAAACATGAGGTGACAACAATGGAGGAGATGGGACTGCTAGGGGTGCTAGAAGATATTGCCAATGAACAAGAGGTAGTTGAAATGGTAGTGGAAAGTGAGGTAACAACAGAGATAGTTTCCTAGACAATAGTTACTGAGGTCATAGGTGCAACAATGGAGACAACAAAGGGAGATGCAATAGCAACAACTATTGGAGAGAGTGCAACAACTGTTGGAGATGGAGAAGTTGGCAAATTTGCACTATCAACAGTGGTAGCAACGACTTCTACTGTCTTACTAGTATCTTTTACTCTAGCTTTCTTCATTTTCAACCCTTCTCCTAGCCCACTAGAAAGGTCCCTCTTCTTTGAAGCTCTTGTCCAGGTGGAAGGAGGCATATCCTTCTTTTGAGTCTTTGTAGCAACCTTCTTACTATTGTTATTTGGCCTTTTCTGCCAAGGGTATGTGATCTTCACTATCAAATTTGAGTCCTTGGATTGGTTCGGCTTCATCAGTGATCTCTATGGGTTCATCCTCTTCTCCTCCAAATTATTTTTTTGATTCAAGTGTAGTGTATGTGAGTTGAATCCCTTGTCCTTCCAAGGCAGAAATTTGACCTCTTACCCATGCTTTGCTTAATCTAATTGGTTTCTTCATCACAGCATCAAGGGAACTTACCTCAGCATTAGCCCAATTAGACAAGGGAATTGGTTGGTGGTATTATGCCTCCCAGGCACCCCTATGCATCACATTTTCATCATCCTCTAGTTGGTCAGGGACTGCAATAATATGAAACTTTCTTATGAATGCCAGTGATAATCTGGAGTGGGCCTTCTTCATGACCTCATAGTCATCCATGCAATTTGCATAGAAGTCTTCTATATGCATCTTATTAAATAATTCCTTACTCACAAATGTTTCCATCACCTCATTTGGATCAAAATGATTACTTTTGTTGTAATAATGAAGATTGAGATGTTGAAGTTCTGTGTCAGAGTGCTCAGCCGATCCCAATGAAGGACATGCATAGTTTCCTCTACCTAACAGGATGGGAAATTGGACATTCATTCTATGTAGATGCTTGAGTTTTTCAGAAAAAGTTATTAGTTGTCTAGATAGCTCCAGGAGCACTACCTTGTCTGTTGTATATCTAGGGAGTCTAGAAGCCATCCTTGTGAAGCCTTGTATTCTCAAATATGTGAACTTCTCAAATTGAATATACCACCTCCCATACTTGGTGACTTCATTCATAGCTTTGGTGGATATTCTTAGAGCTGTGTTGCCTTGCAATAACCTAGTTATGTACATAGTAAAGGCATTGTTTACCCTCTTATAATGCATAAAAGATTGTGTCAATGTGAGTTGGGTGTAGAATTCATAGACCTTAATCTGGGTTTTCTCATCATTTCCCACTTCCCCCACCTTGGACAGTCTAGCATAATGATTCTTCCTCGCCAATGCATAAACTACATAAGATGTCCATCTGAAGAAATGTTTCTCTTTGAAGTTGTTGAATGCTTCATGGATATTATCACTTAGGATTTGTGCCCAGTGGAACTTAGTTCCCTTTAATATCTCCTCAATTATAACAAACATCCATCCTTCGAAGGTTGATGTTGTAGGTAACCCATATATTCTACTCAACAAAGTTACTAAATCTCCTATTTCTTCATGAAAGTCACTCCAGTACAACACTTGAGGAAACTTGACTAAGGTAGACCTTTTACTTTTTTCCCACTATTCATTCATATGCTTTCTACATCCATTTTCATCTTTCTTATAGGTGGCTTCTAATCTTGTCTTATCTAGCATAATCATTACTGAATGCCATGGAATGCCAAAAATTTTAGCCAAGGAGGGTGGACTTAAGTCAGCTAACACTTCTCCACTGGTAGTTTGTACTGTTCTTGTCATAATGTCATATCTCTCTACATAGGTAACAATCAGCTCCACACATTGAGTAGATGTGGGAAAAGCAACAACTTCTACAATCCCACTATCTTTTACCTTCTTGGCTCTTGGGGTTGGATTTGAGCTAAATATTCTAACTCTGAAATCATCTAGGTCAATATGACTTAGGTTTGTGTCTCCTACATTCTTCCACCCAGTAGCAATCTTTGTTTATGGGGGAATACCTTTGAACTCATACCTCATGACTTGAGCTCGTGCAGTCATCTAATTTGTAGGAATGGACCTTATAAGTCTTGATACCTCTAAGATGGTTTTCTTTAACTCCTAAACTTAAAATCTAAGATTATCAAGTGGACTACTACATTATCAGGCCATGTTATGATAAATGAGTCTGAAATGAATCTACCAAGTTACCATCATATGCATATAAGAACATAAGCCTGAAATTTACCAACTATTGCATTCATCACATGATTAAATAATAGAGCAATCTTATACTAGTACATGTAATAAATGCTTTAATGCTGCAAACTCCTAGTTAAAACATGTAAAACATCATAATTTTCTAAGTGCAGTCATTATTACACTCTCACAGACATTTCCCCTTTTGAAGTTTCTTTTAAAACCATCATTTTACGTAGTTTGCACTAGTTTTAGGGTTAACCGACCTGCAAGAGGAAAAAAGCATTGATTTCAAGGTCAACCAACCTGGCGGAGAAATCAGGATGGTCTGACCAATTGATTTTTTTATGTTTATGTTGTTGCGATATCTTGCAGGAATTTCACAGTCAAATAACTTGCTCAGATTTGAGATGAGACTAACTTGAGTTAGTCATTCAGGTCAATTAGTTGCATTTTACGACAAGGCTATCAAACAGACCTTACCACCTTTTGCGCAAGATTGGGTATCATCTGACCTTGCAGAGTTTTCATAGGTAACTGACCAAGTCAGTGAAGGCACTTTCTGGTGCAAGGGTTGGAGTATCAATCTTTTGGTGCAAAATAGTCTATTCATAGTTAGCGGGGATTTAGGGCATGGTAGACTTGCAAAATATTTTAGAGCCTCTAACCTAAGTTAGAGAAGTGATATTTTAATGCCGAGTTGGTGCATTCAAAAATTTGCACAAAGTAAACCTCAAGGTCATGCGGGACTTTTGGGATTCACCAACTAAGTTAATTGAAGTGATGAAAAAGTGCAAAGTCAGAGAACTAAGTTTTTAGTGCAACATTGATTCTGAGTCCTAGCGGGGGTTTTCAAGGCTTCTGACTGACCGGATGGATTGCAAAGTTTTGAAAGTTAGTCAGATATGCTCTTAGTGCAAACTTCATTTTTTGTTTGTTTTACTGATCGATTAAATGTGCTAAGGCAAGATTCTTTTGTTTTGCTAGGGTTTGGAGAATATTAGCTTCATTTTGTGTACGGGGATGACCTCAGATGATGTTCTAAAAATGGACTACCACCCCTCTATTTGACATTAAGGTTTCATGATAATAAACTATTTCAGTAAAGAAAACCCTAGCTTCTATGCCCTAACCCTATCATTTGTGTGTTTGTTGTGCTTTTGGAAGAAAATGTGTTTGATTTTAATTGAAACCCTAACTAAAAGCCCTAAATGAGTAAATGAACTCCTACCTGATTCACGAGGGTGAAGTAAGTTGAGACATGGAGGTAGGGAGGAGGTCTCCAGGTCGAATCCATGGGTTGCGCAGGGCAATAGATCATAATGCAACCAAAGAGCTCTTTGAGTATTTGTTCAATGCAGAATGAACTCAAAAACGATGAAAATCCCCTTTTATCCCCCTAAATTGATCGCCATAAATGTAGAATGCATGAAGTGTCAGTCGGGAGATTCAGCAGAACATTAGGGTTTGCGTGGATTAAGGTTGCTTCTAACTTGGTGGGTTTTTGGAGTGTCACGGACTTAGTCAGCCGATGTTGTTCTCAACACAAATTGTAAGTGCTTTGGGGGATTTTAGGGTTCCTTAGACTAGTGGGGAATTTGCCACTCTCTGACTTAGTCGGTGAATAAACACTGTAGCATGAAGTTCTTGACAATCAGTTTTAGTGCTAAGGCTAGTGGATGTGAAAAGTGGCACTAAGGTTGGTCAGGTAGGAATATAGTGCTGGGGTCGGAAGCAAAGGATTCTAGCACAAAGGTTAGAAAAAGGGCATTTTGGTGCAAATGTCAGATGGAAGCAACTCTTGCGCAAAAGACAGTCAGACCTAGTTTTAAGAAATGCAGGGACTTAGACTTAGTAGATTTTGGAATGACATATTAACATCAAACTATTGGCAAGAGACACTACTAGGTCATTTAACTGTTGTCATTGATGGAAACAAAGTGTATCCTGGACATCCGTAGTCAGTAATTCATTCATACCGAAAGTTAGATTGAAGTCAAGATGGTCGGGTAGACAAGAATAGAGCATGCTACATGATCTAACAATTAGGTCTGATTCTCTTAGATGGTGTAACTCAGTAAGCTGCAGACTTGGATAAGTCAAGAGGAGTCATATGACTAGTTTATTCCATAGATTTAGTCTCCGGTGGTAAAGCATGTAAAAGATATGAGCATCTAAGTGTCAGGTTCCCATATGGTAGAGCAGACAGAGGAAGAACTGAGTGATAGGGTATCAGACTTCAATTTGGATGTGTAAAATGTGCTGATCAAGTAATCTATGATATCATACATTATTAGTCGACATGATTAATAACTTCTATGCCTATGTTTTGACATGCATCACTAATCTAGCATGGATTCAGCCGACAGATCAACAACTTGCAAATATCTTAGGTGTTCTTGTTGCCGACTAAGAAAGTGTTGGAAATCCTTGATGCAAATATATATACCTGATGGATTCAAGCTTGTAAGTGTGTGAATTTGATTATATGAATGGTGAAGTATGAAGAAAAGTAGAGGCAAGTATGAAGATAGTAATTCAAGTTTAGAATGTGATAGGAAAGCAATATTGAGCCAAGGAAGAATGAAATGTGCCATATTAGTATACTGTACCTAACTGGAACTAAAATCTTGCATGCATAGATGTTCATCAATTCAAACACCTTGGTATCATTTGTAAGCATTTGTAGACTGTAAGTCTCTTATAGGCAATGGGCCTTTTGTGAGCAGTGTGCTCGGGTAGTGAGCCCTAATTGGCAAGTGCCAAATTTGCACTGTTTATTCTTTTAATAGAGAATACAATCTTGGGTTAGTCACCCCGTGGTTTTTCCCTTAACAAGGTTTCCATGAAAAAATCCTTGTGTTATGTATTAATTTATTTTCATCTCTTATGATTGCCTTGCTTTGGTATAACATTAAATGTTAAGTTAAGAAAAGAAAAGAAAAATAGAAAAGTTATAAGATAACTGATTCACCCCCCTCAGTTATCTGCATTGTTTCCAACAATTGGTATCAGAGCTAAGTTCCTCTAAACAAAGCCTAATAGCTTGAGGAAGATCTAGGAATCTCAATGGATGCATATAGTATGAAGGAACAACTTTAGTCTACCCTAGATGATCTTGAACAATCCCACTCTGAAGTCAGTAATTTGAGAGAAAGACTCAAACAAGCTGATGATTTCATAAATGAGCTAAAAGAAAAACTTAGTATTTCTGTGAAAAAGAGAAAGGAACTACTCCAAAAATTAGCCAATCAGATTGAAGTCAATGATACTGATGAAGCTATGAATGAGAAAAATAAGCTATGCAAGAAGCTATCAAAAGAGGTCATTATGTTAAGGCATGAAATGGAATCAGGGGTTATGAGATTCACCCAAGAAATTGAAGAAAAGAGAAAGATTGAAGCTAATCTAAAACAATCCCTCAAGGAGAAAATAGAGGACTGCCACAAAATGGATAGAATAATTAAGCATCTTGAATCTAATCTTGAAGAAGCTAGAGACAATGAAGAACAACTTGACAATCAGATGGACACTCTTAAACAAGATCTTCAAACTGCAAATAAATACAGAGAAAAGTTCAAGATAAGCTCAACCCAACTTGAAGTTCTTCTTGAAAGCCAAAAGAGGGTAGATGATAAGTGTGGCTTGGGATATGAGAAAGGTGAAAGCTCCGGATCTAGTCAGAAGAACTCTGGATTAGGAAATCAAAGAAACAGGCCTAGAAGACCTTCAGTAAGGCAACCAAATGCTCAAAGATATCCATCCTTTAATGGATACTACTTCAATTGCAACAAGTTTGGTCACAAAGCAATCCAATGCAAAAATAGAATGAATCAATTCAATCCATCCTTCTCCGATCAATGTTTTATTTGCAAAAGGTAAGGTCACAAATCTCATGAATTCAAAAATATGCAAATAAACAAATCTTTCAATGGTAAATGCTTTGTATGCAATAGAATTGGACATATGGCTAATGAGTGCAAATCAAGAGGATATCATTCAAATAAGAAAAGAAATGTTGTGTGTTACACTTGCAATAAATCCGGTCACATAGCTAGATTCTACAGAAGTAGAAATCATGATGAAAAGGGTCCAGTAAAACCTGATTAGAATCAACACAAAGGCAAAGGAAAAATTAATCTAGAAGAAGTTCAAAAAGAGATGAGCAAGATTTGGGTTAAGAAGAACACAATGACTATTGGAGATGCATTTGCACTAGAATCTGGTGCTGATATTCCTTCCAGAAACTAAAAAGGTGAGCTCTGGCTCAGGGGGAGTCATAGAGAAAATCAATTTCCCCCAGCCAGTTAGCTAGTGCCTAAATTCGGCACATTGGGTAAACATCTGATGCTGTGGATTAAAGGGTTCTCAAAAAATTCCCAAATAACCTTTAGTCAAAATGCGAAAGGTCTGCATGGAGTTTTGCAAGATTTATAACTGCTCAAGTTAATCTGGTTCTGGCAGCTATCCAGTAAAGCAAATTTTCAGAGACAGATCCGGTATGATTCAAAATTGAAATGCTTTGATCTACGGACCCATGGCATGGTTGAAGAAGAGAATATATGTTGTCAATCCTCACAGATAATGATTCTAAGTTCCACACAGTGATTCAAGAAAATCTCTCTCAAAACAGGGCAACTGGATAACTTAAGTTGTGCACCTATTACAAAAGGAAATTAGGTTTTTGGGCAAGGTTAAAAGGCTTCTCATCCATCACTTACAATACTTTGCACTCACAAAGAAGAGAGAAGAGCTCTGAAAAGAAATCCAAGCGCAATCTATTCCGGCAGTCACTCCAAACCCTAAGGCATGAAGAGGTATTTCTTTGTACAAATCTCTCCAATTTTCATTGTTTATAATGGCTACTCCTATGGTTGTCAATGTTTTTGAGAGACCAAGGCTAGTTTTCAAGAAACATCCTTTCAAGTCTCTAGAAGTCGATCCCCTAGGTGCATTTTCCCATATTTTGCATGGCGTTCTTCATGTAGAGGATGTTAGGATTTACATTCACACAAACCTCAAGGAACTGGGAGACCTAGAATTGATAGAGCTATATCATAAACAACTAAGTGATGAGAATTTCGAGCTTAAGACAGAATTCAAATCCCTAAGGGACAAACACTTTGCGCACTGCATACATTTCTTGTCATTTGGAGAAGATGAATGGGTCCGATATATCCTGAGTAGGATACATGATAATTTTATGTGGTTGATGATCCCATTCAAAATATCCAAAGATGCCATCAAGGCTATAACCGGATTGCACTCAATTGGTGGGTTCCCTGCTCTCAAAGCTATGAACAGTCAAATGGTAACCGAAGCCACTAGATCAAAATATGACAGGAGGTCAATGACCATAGATGATATCATTGATCTGGATGTGAAGTTTGCACCAATCATAATTGGCTACAAAATTTACCACTCCAGCAGCGAGAACTCTGTATTTGACACCACAATTTATGTTGCATATCAAATGTTGAGAGATAATATAGACTATGATCTATGTGAGCTCTTGTTGAACCAACTAATGGAAAATCTAGAGAAAATCAAGAAATACAAGAAAAACACCTTCAAATATGGTAGTCTAATATTGTGTTTATTCTTCTACTTCATGAATGAGCTACCCAGATCAAGAGGTCTAATCTGGTCAAATGATAAACCATTTGCGATTCAAATCAAGGATTATCTATATGGACTTGGTGATGATCAAGCCCAGAAGATATCTCTCTAGGGTTACTTCAAGAATTTCTAGAGCTTGATCCAAGCAAGAGAGAATTCCCAAATCAATAGTGGAGAAGTACAAAGACACAGTCTACTTTATGGTAGATACTGATTAATACCTAATAGACGCAGTTGAGCCAAGGATAGTATGGATAATGCCCATGGGCTATTAGGTTGATGGAAACATATTGGAGGCTCATATTCAACATTTGTTGAGTCAACCCAAGGACCCCAAGGTAGAGAGATTTGGCACTTTTGAGGAATTGAACATAAAACTGCATGTTGAATTAAGAAGACCTGAGACAAAAAGAAAGGTGAGGAAAGAAGTTGAAAACATGGCAGAGGAATATGGCATTACCAGAGAAGCTGTCACTGCAAATAGAGAAAGATTAGAAAAGATTGAGAAAGAAAAAGAGGATGCAAAGAAAGAAAGTGTTCCAGTGCAAACCTCCTTCCGGACTAGATCGTCCAAGTGCTTTGCTCCTAACACCCCTAAAAGCTCAAAAACTACCAAACTAGAAGTCAGGACATTCGAAAAAGGTGAAAAGAGAATGAAGACCAAAGCATCAAGAACTTATAAGAGCCAAAAGGATGTTGAAGAGACTGAATTAGAGGAAGAAATTAAGAAAGTAAAGAAGTAAAGAACATCCAAGAAGTCCTCTGATAATAAAAATGAGAAAGAAAAATTAGAGGAATTTGTTGAAAAACCCACTTTATCAATTCATGATATAATCAAAGGCATCACCATAGATGGAAACCTTCAACCAGTGATAGAATTTTATGATGAATACAATGAGGTTGATAAAAGATTACTTGGAGAGGCTACTATCAGGTACTTGAACATTTACAATAAATCTTTCATTGAAATTATATCATTGATTCCTAAGAGCCTAGAAAAGATACTTGAGCTGAGAAAAGAGAATGTAAAGGTGAAAGACTTAGAGATTTGGGAGCAGATAGCAATTCAGCTATATCCTTCCATCACTCCAAAACAAATGAGCATGATTTTCAAGGATTGTAAGGATGAGTTTTGGAGCAAGACGAGAATGAATAAACTCATGCTTGGAGAAATTGACCAAGTAGAAAGTGAAACAAAAGATATCCTTTAGAATGCCTTGAAGAGATTCAATCTTCCTATTGTAGAGGAAATAGATGAAGAACCTTCTACCATGGATGTTGAAGGATTAAATGATATCAATGAAGAACCTTCTAACAAGGATGTCGAAGGGTTAAAGAAAATAAATGAAGAAATCTCTGAGGACTTAGATTCCTCTATTCCGGTAGAGGAAGTTCATGAAGCAACAAACACAGATGATATCTCTCCTCTGGATCCCATTATAGCCATGACAAACATTCCAGACACTGAAGCTGAAGGGGAAGGTAGAAGAGAAGAAAAGAAGAATCAAGAAAAAGAGGATAAGGGAAAAGAAGAAGAACAAGCAGAAAAGATTAATGATGACTTATCAAAACCAGTCAGTCCTGATATCTCAAAAGGAAAGAAGTCTCAATCACTAGCAAGAGACACTATAGAGATGGTGAAGTACTTCTTAGATAGAGAAATGATGGAGCTGGATGAACCTAAGTTATTTCAAGGGCCACTAAATTTTGATTCTCTCTCCTTAGTTCAGACAATGAAAATAGCATCTTTTGCTCAAGCCAAAGCAAAAGAGAAACTCTTGAAATCATATATGAAGAATTGTGAGCTATTGCAAAGTGCATCCAGGATATTGGAAAAGATCATGCCATCCTATCAAAAGGATCCTTCGGCCTCACCATTCGGTAACTTGAAAAACTTAGTAAATTCTGTTAACACTCATTTTGAATCTCTAGAGAAATCAGCAGAAGTAAAGGTCCAAAAGGAGTTTCTGGGGAAAAGATTCACTGAGGTGTTGTGTGGTTACACAACACGCCCCATTTTGACTTGGCAAAATAGGGACCCAACTTTTGGTTTGGCTTGTGTTGTCTGCTTTCTGGCAGTTTGGTAAAAGTAAGTCATGTGCATCATCATGTAGAATCAAGATGAGGTAAGTCATCATTATGAGGTTAGTTTGTCAAAGTTTGAATTTCATTTTTGTGACCTCATATTTAGAAAGATCATCAAATTCCATGCAGGTTTGCCTTTTACATCACCCTGATATTCATCAAGATGTGAAAGTTAGGAACAGTCAAAGTTTTGGTCAAACCTAATATTCGCAAGAGGAGGATCATATTTTTATAACCTCAGTCATGTTATCAAAGATCATCCTGATCTTAGTCCATCACCCGATAAGTCATGCAGTCCAAATATCCAGACGTCAACTTTAAGTGATGGTGATCCTTACCTGTCAAACAGCCTTATATTTCGCGAGCGTCATATTTCCAAATGTAACCCGATATTTCTTAATATCCTCCTGCCACGAAATATCACCCTAAGCCAATATCCTGATGATGTCATTCAAGTCCGATAAATGAAGAAATGATATGATGATGACATCATCATCACATTTACCTCTCGGTAGGATATTTCATAAACATGATCATGTTCGCATAACATGACGATGACGTCATCATGCCTTTCTGATACACTGAACGAATATCTGGATGACGTCACCCTGATATCCCAAGAGTTAGAAAAAGAATTTTGGTCATCATCATCATCTAAAACACAGCCTAATGGTGCGAACATCACCCAATATTTAAACATGGCCCGATATTTTCAAATATCATCCTGCCGTTTAGATATCATCCCGCTCCCGTTGCCGCCATTAGCATTAAATGCATGCTGAGGTGGTTGGTATTTCCTGTCGATCATTAAACCCGATGGAACACCTGGCAAAATCCTAACTTTCCGTGCAAAAAATCAGTGAATAAAATCTAATCTGTGAGGATTTGCCCTAAATTTACCCTAATTACAAGGTTAAAAGGTAAATCTAACGCCATTTTTACATTTACCTTGCGAAGAAATTACTTTTTACAGAGCACAGCTTCCATATCCTCCTACAGGTGGTACTACAATGAGCGAAGTTTGCAGGCAGCTAAAGGTGCATGGTCATCAGCCGAATTAAGAGCATTTTCTGGGAAGTCACTGGTATAAAAGAAATCTGCATAACTAGGTAAGTAAATGAAACCCTCATCATGTTGTTTTTGTAACAGTTAGGTATGATGTTGTGAGTTCTGGTTTATGCATCCCCATGATGGGTTTATGCTGAATGAATGTAATATGCGTGATGAATATTAAAGGTAAATTGTTATATGCATGCCTGTGAGAACCCAATGTAAGGCAAGATTTTGTTAATTGCAGGTAGTCATGGCTGACAAGAGGTTGGCTAAGTGTGAGGCTAAATTCAGTAAGCCTATGTTCTCATCTCAGAGGGGCATCCTATTCAAATATGGCGCCATTACAGATACCCATCAGGGGGATACCAATTTGGAAGCCTGGTCAGCTAAGCTGAATGACAAGAAAAATAGAAGTCCTGTGCTGGATGCAGTTTTCGTATCCGGGATGTGGAATGCCGCTGGTTTCCTATACTCCATGGAGTCTCCGAAGCTGGTCATCGAGTGTGCCAAGAATTATAATCCAGAGACCAGGCAAGTGATGAAGCATGGGAGGGTATATGCAGACCTATCCATCAAAGGTCTTTCTAGGACATTTGGACTACCATTGGGCAAGAAGGTCAAGAGTGTAGACCTGAAGAAATTAGAGAAAGAATATGAGAATAACAAAAAACAAGCCAGGAAAAACATGTACCACTGGAGGGCTGAGAACATCACATATCCTGCAGCCGCCAAACTTCATGTGCACTTGTTCAAATATGATTTTAGTGAGGAATACCAGTACATGATGGCACTACTGAGCAGACTCATAGGCCAGCCTGATGCTGGTAGCTTTAAAGATTGGATGTATGGTGTAATTATGATGTGCATATACTCTGACATCAAGCCCTTGTGGAGCCAATTAATAGGTGATTCTTTGCATGAGCAGCTCATGAACCTAGGAGGTTCAAATTGTGCTTTCTATATGACATCCTATATTGTTTATTCCTGTGCACACTAAGGCACATTTGATGCACTAGTTACAGATGGAAAGCTTACAGGTACAAATGCTGTGCATATCTGGGATCATCATCCCCAGCTGCAAAGAGCCAATTACCTCCAAGACTACAAACTAGTCAATGATGCATTCTCTATGCATCTGGTGAGGACCATAGAGGAGGACAGAACAAAGAGATTGAGCATGGAAGCTCAAGAGATTATCTACAGGCATGGAGCCTAGTACATACAATTTGCCACATTTTTCTACATGAGGATTGAGGGTTTTGAAGGACCTCCCCTCATGCTGCCCAGGTATCCCACTGATGCAGTGATACTGATGGAGTTCATCAGGTAGAGCTCCACAATGATTAAAACATACAAGGATGCAAAGAAGCTGCCACCAATTTTGTTTCTAGTCACCATTGGCTGGTACATGTGCCCAGATTCAGAGAACATAAAGAAGGTGATGGTCACCTTGAATAAAATGAATCTGCAGCCTTTTCCATTGATGAGACCATATGATCCTTATGGTAGGATACAGAAAATAATAGGAAGGCCTATTCACCAGAGGCACCTAGAAGACTTCTGGGCCAACTACAAAGATGAAGCAGAAGCAAGGAGAAGAAGGTATCAAAGACTAACATTGAATCAAATCAGAACCTTTGATTGCATCCCCATCCCTCAACAATTGAAGAAGGATGATGGCAGGATAATTGTAGATGAGTATGAGCAAAAGAAAATATATAATGATACCATCTCTGCACCTGACCTCACCATACAAGAGGATGTATCCTTAGACCCCTTCATTGCCAGGACCATACAGCTAACCCAAGCTTGGGTTGATGAATAGATAGAGGCTTTGAAGAAGAAAGGTGTTCCCATTACGGTGGACAACAAGAAGAAGGGGCAGGATACTCCTGGGGATGAGTATGATGACTTCGTAAATGAGAAGAGGAAGTCTAAGGGAGATAGGCTCCCTCCACAACAACAATAGAGCAAAAGACCCCAAAGGGGCAAGAAAATAGATAAGGAACCCAAAGGGGTTATTATTGAAAGAGCAGTGTTCAACGCTGAGGAGGCAGCAGCATCAGGATCGGGATCAGGATCAGGATCCACATCACCTCCACGGACAAGCAAAACAAAGTCCAAGAAAGGAAAGATAGCAAAGGCTGGAATTACTGAGACCCACGAAGAGGGTCAATCATCAAGACAACTAGATAAGGAGTATATCCTCATGGAGGAAGAGCCTGAGGAAGAAGAAGCTCCTTTGTTATTTAAGAGGAAAAGGAGGTCTCCATAGGTGGTGGTGTCTACCCCACCTAAGAAACAAAGAACCTCTATGAGAGGTGAAATAAGACAACCCCCTACATTGTTACAAGGGGCAGGTAGTGAAGTACACAAGGAACTTCAACACAATGTTCCTCTTCCTACCATTGTCAAGTTTAAAACCGAGCTCGCAGAACAGCAGATAAAAAAAACTTCTGAGACACATCTAGGTCACATCTCGCTAGACGAGACAATAAATTTGTCTGATGATGAAGTTGTACAGGAAGTGACTTCACAAAAGATGGAAACACTTGCTGCTGGTACAAGCATGACCCCTCACAAGACTCCACCAGTTCAAACTATACTGGAGGAACTGAAGCAAGTAGAAACTGAGAAAGAAAAGAGCCCAGAATAGATAGCCCAAGAAATAGGGCTAGATACATTAATTACACAGGTGACAAGTCCTGTAGTGGTAGACCTGACAGAGAAATAGGATGTGAATCCTGAACATCCAGTAGGATCACCTAACAAAGGGCACCCAGCAGAAGAAATAAAGATGGCCGAACCAGAGAGCCATACTTCAGAAATAAGCCAACCAAGCACACAAGATGCATCAACGGAACCTGTTGTAATAGAGGTTTAGGAAACAAAGGCTGATGAAAAGGATGTATCTAAAGATCCTGCTGGCAAAGCTCAGAAAGTTGATAGTACAGGTGCAGAACAAATAATGGCTTCAGAACAAATGCCAGCACCGCAGGCAGACTCCACAACATCGAGTGTGGTGGATAGGCAACAAGCAAAAGAAAAGCCAAAGGAGGATGCCACAATGTCCATTGATGAAAATGTACCTCAACAAGGGGAATAGTCAAAAATAGATGAGGTAATGATAGAAAAAGATCATGATCAATAGATAGATACATCACAAGATCCTCCACCTTGGGAAGATGCTCATCTGGAGAAAGAAGTTCCTCAACAAGTTGACATGCCACAAGATCAACAACAAAGTGAGCATTATTAAGAAGAATCGAGAAAATCACCTTCTCCACCACACTTGCTGATAGAAACGGGAGATGAAGGTGAACATCATGATGATGCAGAGAAACATGATCAGGTACCTCCATGGTTGGAGAAAGAGGTAAATACAGAAGTAGAATTTGAAATTCAGGAATTTGACGTATCTACTTTATTTTCTGAGAATATAATAAAGCCTAAGAGGAAGGCTAGGATGACTTCGGCCATCAAAAGAGATCCAACAACTGGGAGAAGGACTGCACAGATTGCAGTACCTACTGTGGAGAAAGAAAAAGGTAAAATTACCTTAGATGAGTTTCAAATGAGCACAGTGGATCTAGGTTTTGCCAATGAAGACCAAGAGGGTCAAGAAGGCAAAGATATTATTGATTCTTTAATTCAAAAGGTGAAAAGAGAGAAAGAGAAAAATAAGCAACACAAAGAGCACATTGCTCAGTTGCATGCCTACATAAGAAGACTAACTAATACTGAAGAAGCTTCAACTGAACATGCAGTCCCATTGACTGCTATTTCTCAAGAGGAGGTGAATAAATTAGACCTCATGAAACATGAGGCATCTATACTAAAGAGATGGATGTCATCCACATTGGATGATGCTGAAGAAATGGTAAAGGCCTCTTTGAAGAGGTGGAGCACTCTCAGTGACTCCAGGACCAAAGTAGACAAATTGCAAATGCAAACAGGAAAAAGGTCTTACAAATTGGAAAAAGTACTAAACATCTTGGGAGAAATAAAGAGGATAAATCCTCGGCTGCTTATCAATAAACAGGTATTGAACAGTAATACCGCCTTGTTGATTGACATATGGTATAAGGACATTCAATTTGAATGTGGAGTACTCAGAAGATGCAATAATAAACTGAGAGATATCAGCATGAAGTTACACGATTTAATGGCTGTGGAAGCTAAAATATTGGAAACATTGGAAGGAAAAATAGAAAATCAAGATGAAGAGTTTGCCATCAAAGCTTTACATGGCAACTTCCAATCAGTAGCAGATGATCCACTTGTCCACTTGACAGAAGAAGTCATAGATAAAATAATGAGAATCAAAGTCAAGATGGAGAATTACAATGAGACACTACAAGATAGAAAAGATAAACTAGATAGCAATAGAAACAAATATGAGGCACACAAGCACGCCATCATCAAAGCAAAGACTTAGGATGGCAGAGAAATAGATAAAATTGTGCAGTCATACGAGTAGATCCGAAGCAGCATGCAGCCTCATATGCGACGTCATCATCATCATGATAATGAAAGTTCGGGAAGCGATGCACATGATGATGATCCACATGAATCAGATAAAGAGCATGATGAAGATACATCATAAAGGGAGATATAAGTGTAAGTAATCTAGATAGTTGCCAGCTGGCAACTTGTGCCACTTTTGATAGGTTTGACAAAGTCAAAGAAAATGGTGACCGTAGATATGCATTGATAAATCATGATCGTGGATCTTTTGTAACGGATTCCTCACCTTGTTCTATAAAAGGTGATGGAATACCTTATTGTAAATATTCAAAACTTAATTGAAATTTGTCTGCTGAAACATTCAGAGCTCATTTCAAAGTTTTTGTATACATTTATATTTTTGCATGCTTAATGAATGAGAAGACTGTGTCGATTACAATTCATAGTAAATCTTGAGTAATCAGTGTATGAATTCTGGACATATGTGGTGATTTGCTGCGTCCCTTGGAGTGCATGTCTACTTACATGTGTTGTCTTCGTACAAATTCCCTTTGAAGTTAGCGTCAACTATATCTAGCTGTGGAATGTCCTGGTGAAAATATGGTTTGGTTTTCTTCTCTTCATGATAGTATCTAATATACATGTGGTTCAAAAGCTAAAGGTTCAACTTTAATTTGAAGCATTTCTTCCAATTTCTTTTAAATTTCAGAGAATTTCATCCTCATAATTGCAAAGAATTGATGATCTTAAGCAAATAACACAAATATGTGGACATCTCGTAGATAATTGCAAATATTTAGCATAATTGAATACAGAGCATGTATAATTGAAAATATCATGCAAAGATTGAAGTATTTCTGCATCATTTCATCAAATAGCTATATAATATGACCTCTCTGTAAAGAATCTTGGTAGGAGTATCATCATGATGATGAACTTTCACATAAGGCCCCAAAATGGAAACAACAACTCACATTAACCTCTGAGTAATGTCAGACGATTAAGACCTAATCACCAGAGATTTGGGATCATTAATTATCTAAATTCATCGGATCTTTCAAGATGAATAAAGGTTAATGTGTACTTTTATTCTATGCTTGTTTATGACTATCATCATAACCAACATAAATTGGTGCTAGAAGGAGGGCCTGATCCGAAAGACTACGCTCATCATCATTATTTTCAGGTTTGATGATGTAGAGAGTAAGGTAACCTCGAATCGTCTGAGAATTTCAAATATTACACAAATATTTACTGTAGGAAGCTTGTAGATGCTCATTCTGTGTAAAGGTTTCCAGATTTAACATAAATATTGCAAGCTTTACAGTAGATCATTATGAATTCACAAATATCAGCCAAAACTACATAAATTTGTTCAAGCTTTGAAGAATTTTGTCCTTAGAAACTTGATATCTCGTGCCAGGGGTCATTATACTACAAATATCATCTTATATTTGCACTGTCTTTGCAAATAGTTCATAAATATCCAGTCCGATTAGTCATCCGACCGCAAATATCACCTCAGCCAGTGAAATCCAGCCAATATTTGCAAAGTTTTAGCCAATTTGCCTCAAAATTGAGAAATCCTAGCTCACAGGATAAATACCAGGTCTAGACCTAGTGGAATTTTTGAAGAATTGCCTGTTAGAGGTTTTAGACCTAGAACTGTGGACATCCATCATACTCCTGGGCCCAGTGCATCAGGAGCTTCACCAGAACCTCCTCTTGTAACTCCTATTAGTTTTCAAATACCTTCTAGGATATCTGTGACACCTCCTGTTCAACCTCAAGGTGTACCTTTAGTCCAACCTCAGCCAGTTGCATCACCAGCTCAACCTCCTCCAGTTGCAATGTCTTTCTTTGCAGCAAAGTTACCTTTGACCTTTACTGCATATCATGAATTACCAAAGAATCCAAATAAACTTTGTCCAAAATATCATCCTTACCAAGATGTTGAGGATCATATCAGGACCTTTAAGGAAGCTTGCTGCAGAGCTAGAATAGAACATGAAGATGTGGTGTGCAGATTATTTCCTTTTTCCTTAGGGGAAGAAGCCTATAATTGGTTCATTAGTCTTGGTCAGGGTTCTGTTGACTCATGGGCCCTACTAGAGAAAGCCTTTCTTGATAGATTCAAGGTTCCTGTCGGTCCCTCAATAAACTATCATTTATTTGCCACTATCAAGAGATTTGAGAATGAGCCTATTGCAAATTTCAATGCTAGGTTTCAGAAAATGTTGTCCAGGGTGGTCACTCCTTATACTATGTCTGACGAAGCTACAAGGAGCATTTATTATTCGGCCTTGGATCCTTTGACCTCTATGTTCATAAGGAGAACACACCCTCAAATCACAACTTTAGCCTTAGTCTTTCAAGAAGCCATACAAGTAAATCAGCAGTTGATACCTGCTCCTACTCCAAATATAGTATTCCCTACCTTACCTGGCATGCATCCACAATATCCTGCATCATATTTTGCACAATATCCTACACAATATCCTAATGGGGCAGTGATACCTCTAGCAGTCATGCCTGCACCTTTACAAGTACCTTCACTGAGCATTATGCCTCCTCCTAATGGAAAGGGCCAGTTGCCACAATATCCTGCACAAGCTCAGACACCTCAGGGTACTGATCTGTCCAACAATAACCATGGATCCTCTTTCTTCAAGCCTCAGACTAAAAATGTAGTGGCCAAAGCTCAAGAAGAAAAGGAAGAAATTAAAGAAATTTCTGCTCAATTGAGAAAACTCACCACAGAAGTGACACATTTGAGAAATCAGGGTTTCTATTCTCAGTCAAATCAGAATAGAAATTATTCCAATGATAGGCCAAATTATCTTGACAGAGGATATAACACCAATAATTTCAACAATAATGGTGGAAATAACAATAATCCTCAGAGACAACCTAGAGTATGGAAATCTAGGCCAAATAATGGCTCATTACCATCACCCCTGGACAATCAATCTCCAGGTGAAGCCAAACAGACTACTAGAATCAATCTTGCTGAAGCAGCCCTTACTAATTGGTGTAGGATCCACAATACAAATGCACATGCAGAACTAGACTGTCCACAATTTAGAATTGCAGCTAGCATCTTTCAGACTGAAGTGTCTAACACTTCTGGAAATCCACCTCAGGTAGAAGGAAATGAGATTGTTCCATGTGGATATGACTCAGCCTTTGTGCTGGAAACTTATACAAATCAACCTCATCAGAGTTATAACCAAGCATGTGAAGAATCTGCCCTAACCTTTGAAACAAACTATGTATTCCCCTTTGAGGATGAAAATGAGTCTGCAAGAGAACATGAGGAAGTGCATGCATACCAGCAGCAATATCCTGGTAAGCATAATTATAACTTGAGAAGTAATGCCAACAGACCTGCTGGTCCATTGACATCATCTTTACCTCCAAACAACTTCAATACACCTCCTGATCCTAAAGCTAGCAATAACCCTAGGTTCCCCAAGGTAAATACTCAATACTTGTTGCCTCAGAACACAGGATCAAAGGTTTAAATGCACCTCATGAATCTGACAAGTTGGTCAATTATCTGGCTGATGAAATGAAGAAAATTAAGATCAACCTGTCCCTGTCTGAGTTACTAAAAACTCCTGCCATCAAAAAGGCATTTATGAAGTCACTAGATGATCCTGCTCCTAAAGAGGATGGCCATCTTTCAAGTCAATCTAGTGGCAAAGATCATGTTGCTAGAGATAATACTATCAAGCCTAAAGTGTCAGCTACAGTCCAAGCTGCAGAAACCTCCCACATGACCTTGTATAGGGACAAAACTGAATCACCTCCGTTCCTCCTCACCATAAGAATGTTCAGTAAGAACCTACACAACTATTTGGTGGATTCAGGAGCCTCCACGAATGTTATGCCCTTGTCAATATGTAATGCTTTAGGACTGCATCCCGCTAAATCCCTAAAAAAGGTCACTCAACTAGACAAAACAGAAGTAAGTGTAGTAGGGGAGTTGACTCATCCACATGCAATCAGCATCTGATCCTAGGATCCAGTATTACATCGACATTCAGGTAGTTGACATACTTGATACTTATGGGATGTTGCTTAGCCGAGACTGGTCCAAAATGCTTAACAGATATATGTCCACAGATTTTAGTCACATGTGGTTACCATGGAAAGGTATACCTAACCAGATCAAGATTGATGTTGAGCCTAGAAAGAAACATATGATCACTGAGTACAACAGAACAAATGAGATCATGTACGTAGACGTAGAACCTGGAGTCTACTGCGTCAGGCCACAGACTGTCAAAATAGAAGAGATTCTGATGCTTGACTTTCATCATCATCATGATGATGATCATCAGGAGGATGTACTAGTCGTAGAACCTAACAATAATCCTGAGAATGAGACCGAAATAGATCGCTTCAGAGACTTTGAGATGCATCTGTTTAATCAGGTAAGGCATTGTCAATTGTTAAATATACCTGCTAATGATATTTTGATTGATGGATGGTGCAGATTACACGATGAAGCACATTCAGAAAGGACTTGTGAAACATGTTTAGATATGATGATGCTGGAGCAGACATGCAGTGAGGCATCATCATCATATTCTGAGGTAAGTTCTACATCTGATGATGATGATGATACTAATTCTTGTTTGTCTTCCACAGGAACAGAAGAGCTGACGGATCATGATGAGGATCATATCCTGAGAATAGAAGAAATTCTAGTTTATGACCAGATAAATGATGAGAAGAAAGAAAAGATCACCCCTGGGAGTGATTGTTTTATGGAGCCATATTATGAATTGTCCGATGAAGACAAAGGTAGTGACTTGACTAAGTTCGAAGAATTCCTAACGAAAGAAATAGAGAAGATGACACAACAGCATAGATCTCCCCACGAGGTCTTAATTAAAGGTTGGTGTAGGTTGCATGAGGCACCTCATTCAGAAACAACCTATTCACTATGTTTACACATTTTGAAAAGGCATACAGCCACAGATCCAGAGGATCATCCTCCTGCTGATGTGAAAGAGAAAATAGAAAAGCCATTAGGCTCACAAATGAAAGAAAAGAAGAAACTTGAGAACGATGAGATCCCTAAATTAAAGTGGATATCAGGCGGAGCAGTAGCCAGAGCTACAAAGAAAAAAGAAGGTTCAGCTAAGTATCCTGCTGAAGATAAACCCTGGATCCTAAGGTTTGATGGATCCAAGTCCAAGTAAGGTGCTGGGGTAGGAATTGACCTCATTGATCCATCAGGAAAATCCTATCTAGCAGCCTACAGATTACAGTTCCCCTGCACTAACAATGTAACAGAGTATGAGGCTCTGATTCATGGGATACTGTTTGCTCATAAGAAAAAAGTAAAGATTTTGCATGTCTTCGAAGATTCAGAACTAGTTGTAAAGCAAGTAAGAGGAATTTACTCTTGCAACTACAGGAAGCTATCCAACTACAGACATCATGTGTGGGACCTGATTGAGGACTTTGACGCCTTTAATATCACCCACGTGCCAAGAGAACAAAACCATAGGGCAGATGCACTTGCCCAGGTTGCCAGTACATTGGAGCCACTATCTATATCAGGTCTAGAGAAATTTTCAGTAGAACTGGTGTTAGTACCTTCAGTACTTGACAATGTGACCAACCTCCAGGTGTTTGATGATGATCAGCACATTTTGGATTTCATCTCAAACAGAGATGTATTTGATGCCCAAATCATAGATGAGAATGGTATGGAAGATCATGTCTGGGAAGAAGATGAAATATTAGAATTGCCTAGCAATAGGATTCCCAAAGGTATGATTGAATTAGAAAGAGCCTTTGATTTGGATAATATGCTTAAACAGAAGGATCTGCCCAAGGCAGATGGAGGTCAATATTCACAAGTGAATATTGGACAGAATGAAGACAAGAGAAATGTACTGATTGGTAAGGTTTGCACACCAGAAGAGTTAGAAGGAATAACTCATGCCCTCAAAGATTACATCCATGTAATTGCATGGACTTATGATGAGCTGAAGATGTATGACACATCAGTCATAACTCACAGTATACCTCTTAAGCCAGATGCTAAACCTTTCAGACAGAAGCAAAGGCCAATCAATGCTTTGCTTGAACCAATAATTCTTGAAGAAGTCAAGAAGTTGTTAAGTGCCCAGATAATTTTTCCTATGAGGCACTCCACCTGGGTTACTAATTTAGTTCTGGTCAGAAAGAAGAATGGAGATATCAGGTTATGCGTAGATTTCAGGAACCTGAACCGAGCTTCAGAAAAAGACAATTATCCCTTGCCATCATTAGATGAAGTTCTGCAGATTGAAAATGGAGCCAAAATGATGTCCTTCCTGGATGGCTTTTCAGGATACAATCAAGTCATGGTTGACAAGATTGACAGACTAAAGACTGCCTTCACCACAAAGTGGGGGATATTTGCATATAGACATATGCCATTTGGACTTATAAATGCTGGAGCTACATTCCAGCGAGCAATGGACATAGCCTTCAGAGGCTTAATAGGAAAGTGTATAGTCATCTATATGGATGACTTAATAGTGTTCTCCAAAGAGAGGAGTGACCATGTAACTGATCTCAGAAATGTATTAAAAAAATGTGAAGAGTATGGAATATCGCTGAACCCCAAGAAGTGCATATTTGGGGTGACAACACGAAAGTTACTAGGCCACCTGATCACAGAAGATGGAATTATCATTGACCCTGACAGGGTGGAATCTATTATGAAGTTACAACTTCTAGGAAGCAAGAAAGAACTTAAATCTTACTTTGGTAAGATAAACTTTGTGAGGAAGTTCATCACCGGCTTTGCTGAGATTGTCAGACCACTAAATGCCATGGTTAAAAAAGATGCACAAATCAAGTGGACACCAGAGGCCAAAGCTGCATTTGAAGATATAAAGAAAGCCATTTCTAATGCTCCTGTCCTTATCAGTCCAGACTACACAAAGGACTTCTACATTTATTCATTTGCTTTAGAACATACCTCTGCAGTAGTGCTTACTCAGAGAAATGAAGAGAAAGAAGAGAAACCAATTGCTTTTATGAGCTGTCCTTTCAGGGATGCTAAATTGAGATATGTAGATATTGAGAGATAAGCACTGGCATTGGTCAGAGCAGTAAAGAAATTCATACACTACATACTGAGAAGCAAGGTGATTGCAGTAGTGCCTGATGTAGCAGTGAAGATACTGCTGATGCAGAGTGAGCCTGGTGAAAAAAGAGCCAAATGGATTACCGTATTACAAGAGTATGACATGGAAATTACACCAATGAAACTGGTAAGAGGACAAGCTCTGAGTCAAATGATATCTGAGATTGACCCAAACATCACTAGTCAGCAGTACATTATTAATGAGAAAGATAATAAAGAGTGGTATTCGGATATCAGGCATATCCTGATCATCGGAAGGTGTCCATCAAGAATGCAAGCTTCACAAAGAAGAGCCTTGAAAATAAGATCCCAAAAATACATGATGAAGGGAGGAACCCTATTCAAGAAAAATTATGAAGGAATATACCTAAGATGCTTAGAAAAAATAGAAGTAAATAAGGTTTTGTCAGAACTACATGACAAGTTTGGAACGACACATGGATCAGCCTTGGCCACAACACATGCAATCCTCATAGCAGGATATTACTGGCCTACAATTTTTAAAGACACAGCTGATCATGTTAAATGCTATCATGTATGTCAGGTTGCCGCCAACAGAGAGAAATATGTTGTGCAACCCTTGCAACCAGTGATGGAAGAGCGCCCATTTGCACAATGGGGCATGGACTTCATAGGACCAATCAATCCTCCATCCTCCTCAGGTCATAGGTATGTCTTAACAATTACTGACTATTGTACCAGATGGACTGAGGCAGTTAGCAGCAAGACCTGTACTATAGATGATGTTATTAGATTTCTGGAAACCAACATTGTCACTAGGTATGGAACTCCTTATGCTTTGGTAAGTGATAATGGTTCTTCCTTCACTTCAACTAAATTGTCAAGTTGGGCTTTTGATCATGGGATCATACTTAAGTTTTCATCCAACTACTATCCCCAAGGGAATGGATTAGCAGAATCCACCAAAAAGAATTTGTTGAATATCATAAAGAAAGTAATAGAGAAGAACTCTAGGGAATGGAACTCATTTTTGAAATATGCCTTATGGGTAGACAGAACTAGAATGAAAACTACATTAGGAAACTCAGCTTTCCAATTGGTATATGGGGTGGATCCTATCCTCCCTATAAACTTGAAAATTCCTACTCTACAATTTGCCCAAGAGTACCTAGGCATTGATAATAGACAAGAAGTCAGGTTGCTTTAGCTGATGCACCTAGAAGAGAAAAGGAGTCAAGCAATTGACCAGTTTGCAAAACATCAGGCTGTTGTCAAACACTGGTTTGACAAGAGAGCTAGAGTTAAAGCTTTTAGGATATCTGATTTGGTCCTGATGTGGGATAAAGCCCATGAAAGGAAAGGTGATCATGGCAAATTTGACAGATTATGGATAGGTCCCTTTCAAATTTCTGAGATACTAGGAAACAACACTTATAGGCTTAAGAACCTGACAGGTGAGGATGTCCCATTGCCAGTTAATGGACAATTCCTCAAACATTATTTCCAGGCCTGAGTGACTTCATGATAGTTATGTGTATTATATTGTACATTTGTATGGTTATTTGTACAGTGTTCTTTTGTCCGGTTTTGTTTGTGTGTTGAGTTTTGTTTTGGTAAGTCAGGATGATGCACTTCATCACCCCAGAAAATAACTAAATTGTTAAGATTCAAGTGATGAGATCAAATTTAGATATAGGTTATGATTCATTCTAAGAAATAATCATGATTAGGTTTGTGATATCCTTTCATCAGGGTGCCTTTTCTTGGTCAAAGTGAATCAATCACAATGAAACACCTAACAGTGTTGGGTTTGTTCAACACACAAGTATAGGTGTTAAGTGAAAAATCTAAAGGGACTCCCTTGCTACCAATACAATCTCCAACCTAAAGCTGCAAGTGACTATACCTTATACAAATGAGCTGACATGATGATATCAAATACAAAAAAAAAGAGATATAAACAATAATATTAGGCCATCTAAGTAACTCTACTAGGGCTATAGACGCCTGCTGGCAGTGGGGCTCTACTTAGGGAGATTGTATAGATAACCTTGCTGGGGCTATGAACACCTGCTGGCAGCAAGGCTCTATCCAGGTCGGCTATGAGGGATGATCTCCAACTATGTAGTTTAACACCAGTTACTCATATTTTCAACTTGCTTTCAAGATGAGGATAATTAATCATCTGCACACACATGCGATCCTTTGTTAGTATTGTTACCATGATGAAATTTTATCATTCAAAGGATCATGATGCTTATGCTTAGACAAAATTAGAATACTATGAATGAATGTGATCACATCACTTGAATCATTGGAATTTGTTTGTTTTCTTTGGTGGCAAGTTGTTGTGTGGTTACACAACACGCCCCATTTTGACTTGGCAAAACAAGGACCCAACTTTTGGTTTGGCTTGTGTTGTCTACTTTCTGGCGGTTTGGTAAAAGTAAGTCATGTGCATCATCATGTAGAATTAAGATGAGGTAAGTCATCATTATGAGGTCAGTTTGTCAAAGTTTAAATTTCATTTTTGTGACCTCATATTTAGAAAGATCATCAAATTCCATGTAGGTTTGCCTTTTACATCACCCTGATATTCATCAGGATGTGAAAGTTAGGAACAATCAAAGTTTTGGTCAAACCTAATATTCGCAAGAGGAGGATCATATTTTTATAACCTCAGTCATGTTATCAAAGATCATCCTGATCTTAGTCCATCACCCGATAAGTCATGCGGTCCAAATATCTAGACATCAACTTTAAGTGATGGTGATCCTTACCTGTCAAACAGCCTTATATTTCGCGAGCGTCATATTTCCAAATGTAACCCGATATTTCTTAATATCCTCCTGCCGTGAAATATCACCCTAAGCCAATATCCTGATGATGTCATTCAAGTCTGATAAATGAAGAAATGATATGATGATGACATCATCATCACATTTACCTCTTGGCAGGATATTTCATAAACATGATCATGTTCGCATAACATGACGATGACGTCATGATGCCTTTCCGATACGCTGAACGAATATCTAGATGATGTCACCCTGATATCCGGAGAGTTAGAAAAAGAATTTTGGTCATCATCATCATCTAAAACACAGCCTGATATTTTCAAATATCCTCCTGACATTTAAAACATAGCCTAATGGTGCGAACATCACCCGATATTTAAACATGGCCCGATATTTTCAAATATCATCCTGCCGTTTAGATATCATCCCGCTCCCATTACCGCCATTAGCATTAAATGCATGTTGAGGTGGTTGGTATTTTCCATCGATCATTAAACCTAATGGAACACCTGGTGAAATCCTGACTTTCCGAACAGAAAATCAATGAATAAAATCTAATCTGTCAGGATTTGCCCTAAATTTACCCTAATTACAAGGTTAAAAGGTAAATCTAATGCCATTTTTACATTTGCCTTGCGAAGAAATTACTTTTTATAGAGCACAGCTTCCATATCCTCCTACAGGCGGTATTACGACGAGCGAAGTTTGCAAGCAGCTGAAGGTGCGTGGTCATTGGCTGAATTAAGAGCATTTTCTGGGAAGTCACTGGTATAAAAGAAATCTACATAACCAGGTAAGTAAATGAAACCCTCATCATGTTGTTTCTGTAACAGTCAGGTATGATGTTGTGAGTTCTGGTTTATGCATCCCCATGATGGGTTTATGCTGAATGAATGTAATATGCGTGATGAATATTAAAGGTAAACTGTTATATGCATGCCTGTGAGAACCCATTGTAAGGCAAGATTTTGTTAATTGCAGGTAGTCATGGCTGACAAGAGGTTGGCTAAGTGTGAGGCTGAATTCAGTAAGCCTATGTTCTCATCTTAGAGGGGCATCCTATTCAAATATGGCACCATTACAGATACCCATCAGGGGGATACCAATTTGGAAGCTTGGTCAGCTAAGCTGAATGATGAGAAAAATAGAAGTCCTGTGCTAGATGCTATTTTCATATCCGGGATGTGGAATGCCGCCGGTTTCCCGTACTCCATGGAGTCTCCAAAGCTGGTCATCGAGTGTGCCAAGAATTATAATCCAAAGACTAGGCAGGTGATGAAGCATGGAAGGGTATATGCAGACCTATCCATCAAAGATCTTTCCAGGACATTTGGACTGCCATTAGGCAAGAAGGTCAAGAGTGGACCTGAAGAAATCAGAGAAAGAATATGAGAATAACAAAAAATAAGCCAGGAAAAACATGTACCACTGGAGGGCTGAGAACAGCACATATCCTACAGCCGCCAAACTTCCTGTGCACTTGTTCAAATATGATTTTAGTGAGGAATACCAGTACATGATGGCACTACTGAGCAGACTCATAGGCCAGCCTGATGTTGGTAGCTTTAAAGATTGGATGTATGGTGTAATTATGATGTGCATATACTCTGACATCAAGCCATTGTGGAGCCAATTAATAGGTGATGCTCTACATGAGCAGCTGATGAACCTAGGAGGTTTAAATTGTGCTTTCTATATGACATCCTATATTGTCTATTCCTGTGCATACCAAGGCACATTTGATGCACTAATTACAGATGGAAAGCTTACAGGTACAAATGTTGTACATATCTGGGATCATCATCCCCAGCTGCAAAGAGCCAATTACCTCCAAGACTACAAATTGGTCAATGATGCATTCTCTATGCATCTGGTGAGGACCATGGAGGAGGAAAAAACAAAGAGATTGAGCATGGAAGTTCAAGAGATTATCTACAGGCATGGAGCCTGGTACATACAATTTGCCACATTTTCCTACATGAGGATTGAGGGTTTTGAAGGACCTCCCCTCATGCTGCCCAGGTATCCCACTGATGCAGTGATATTGATGGAGTTCATCAGGCAGAGCTCCACAATGATTAAAACATACAAGGATGCAAAGAAGCTACCACCAATTTTGTTTCCAGTCACCATTGATGAGACCATATGATCCTTATGGCAGGATGCAGAAAATAATAGGAAGGCCTATTCACCAGAGGCACCTAGAAGACTTCTGGGCTGACTGCAAAGATGAAGCAGAAGCAAGGAGAAGAAGGTATCAAAGACTAACATTGAATCAAATCAGAACCTTTGATTGCATCCCCATCCCTCAATAATTGAAGAAGGATGATGGCAGGATAATTGCAGATGAGTATGAGCAAAAGAAAATATATAATGATACCATCTCTGCACCTGACCTCACCATACAAGAGGACATATCCTTAGACCCCTTCATTGCCAGGACCATACAGCTAACCCAAGCTTGGGTTGATGAACAGATAGAGGCTTTGAAGAAGAAAGGTGTTGCCATTACGGTGGACAACAAGAAGAAGGGGCAAGATACTCCTGGGGATGAGTATGATGACTTCGTAAATGAGAAGAGGAAGTCTAAGGGAGATAGGCTCCCTCCACAACATCAACAGAGCAAAAGACCCCAAAGGGGCAAGAAAATAGATAAGGAACCCAAAGGGGTTATTATTGAAAGAGCAGTGTTCAACGCTGAGGAGGCAGCAGCATCAGGATCGGGATCAGGATTAGGATCCACATCACCTCCACGGACAAGTAAAACAAAGTCCAAGAAAGAAAAGACAGCAGAGGCTGGAATTACTGAGACCCACGAAGAGGTTCAATCATCAAGACAACCAGATAAGGAGGATATCCTCATGGTGGAAGAGCCTAAGGAAGAAGAAGCTCCTTTGTTATTTAAGAGGAAAAGGAGGTCTCCACAGGTGGTGGTGTCTACCCCACCTAAGAAACAAAGAACCTCTATGAGAGGTGAAATAAGACAACCCCCTACATTTTTACAAGGGGCAGGTAGTGAAGTACACAAGGAACTTCAACACAATGTTCCTCTTCCTGCCATTGTCAAGTTTAAAACCGAGCTCGTAGAAGAGCAGATAAAAAACTTCCCAGACACATGCAGATCACATCTCGCTAGACGAGACAATAAATTTGTCTAATGATGAAGTTGTACAGGAAGTGACTTCACAAAAGATGGAAACACTTGCTGCTAGTACAAGCATGACCCCTGACAAGACTCCACCAGTTCAAACTATACTAGATGAACTGAAGCAAGTAGAAACTAAGAAAGAAAAGAGCCTGGAACAGATAGCCCAAGAAATAGGGCTAGATACATTAATTACACAGGTGACAAGTCCTGTAGTGGTAGACCTGACAGAGAAACAGGATGTGAATCCTGAACATCCAACAGGATCACCTAACAAAGGGTACCCAGTAGAAGAAATAAAGATGGCCGAACCAGAGAGCCATACTTCAGAAATAAGCCAACCAAGCACACAAGATGCATCAACGGAATCTACTGTAATAGAGGTTCAGGAAACAAAGGCTGATGAAAAGGATGTATTTGAAGATCCTACCACCAAATCTCAGATAGTTGATAGTACAGGTGTGGAACAAATAATGGTTTGAGAACAAATGCCAGCACCGCAAGAAAACTCCACAACATCCAGTGTGGTGGATAGGCAACAAGAAAAAGAAAAGCCAAAGGAGGATGCCACAATGTCCATTGATGAAAATGTACCTCAACAAGGGGAAGAGTCAAAATTAGATGAGGTAATGATAGAAAAAGATCATGATCATCATGATCAACAGATAGATACATCATAAGATCCTCCTCCTCGGGAAGATGCTTATCCGGAGAAAGAAGTTCCTCAATAGGAGGACATGCCATAGGATCAACAACAAAGTGAGCATCATGAAGAAGAATTGAGAAAATCGCCTTCTCCACCACACCTGCTGACAGAAATGGGAGATGAAGGTGAACATCATGATGATGCAGAGAAACATGATCAGGTACCTCCATGGTTGGAGAAAGAGGTAAATACAGAAGTAGAATTTGAAATTCAAGAATTTGACGTATCTACTTTGTTTTCTGAGAATATAATAAAGCCTAAGAGGAAGGCTAGAATGACTTCAGCCATCAAAAGAGATCCAACAACTGGGAGAAGGACTGCACAGATTGCAGTACCTACTGTAGAGAAAGAAAAAGGTAAAATTACCTTAGATGAGTTTCAAATGAGCACAGTGGATCTAGGTTTTGCCAATGAAGACCAAGAGGGTCAAGAAGGCAAAGATATTATTGATTCTTTAATTCAAAAAGTGAAAGAGAGAAAGAGAAAAATACGCAACACAAAGAGCACATTGCTCAGTTGCATGCCTACATAAGAAGACTAACTAATACTGAAGAAGCTTCAACTAAACATGCAGTCCCATTGACTGCTATTTCTCAAGAGGAGGTGAATAAATTAGACCTCATGAAACATGAGGCATCTGTACTAAAGAGATGGATGTCATCCGCATTGGATGATGCTGAAGAAATGGTAAAGGCCTCTTTGAAGAGGTGGAGCACTCTCAGTGACTCCAGGACCAAAGTAGACAAATTGCAAATGCAGACAGGAAAAAGGTCTTACAAATTGGAAAAAGTGCTAAACATCCTGGGAGAAATAAAGAGGATAAATTCTCAGCTGCTTATCAATAAATAGGTATTGAACAGTAATACCGCCTTGTTGATTGACATATGGTATAAGGACATTCAATTTGAATGTGGAGTACTTAGAAGATGCAATAATAAACTGAGAGATATCAGCATGAAGTTACATGTTTTAATGGCTGTGGAGGCTGAAATATTGGAAACATTGGAAGGAAAAGTAGAAGGAAAAATAGAAAATCAAGATGAAGGGTTTGCCATCAAAGCTTTACATGGCAACTTCCAATCAGTAGCAGATGATCCACTTGTCCACTTGACAGAAGGAGTCATAGATAAAATAATGAGAATCAAAGTCAAGATGGAGAATTACAATGAGAAACTGCAAGACAGAAAAGATAAACTAGATAGCAGTAGAAACAAATATGAGGCACACAAGCACGCCATCATCAAAGCAAAGACTCAGGATGGCAGAGAAATAGATAAAATTGTGTAGTCATACGAGCAGATCTGGAGCAGCATGCAGCCTCATATGCGACGTCATCATCATCATGATAATGAAAGCTCAGGAAGCGATGCACATGATGATGATCCACATGAATCAGATAAAGAGCATGATGAAGATACATCATAAAGGGAGATATAAGCGTAAGTAATCTAGATAGTTGCCAGCTGGCAACTTGTGCCACTTTTGATAGGTTTGACAAAGTCAAAGAAAATGGTGACCATAGATATGCATTGATAAATCATGATCGTGGATCTTTTGTAACGGATTCCTCACCTTGTTCTATAAAAGGTGATGGAATGCCTTATTGTAAATATTCAAAACTTAATTGAAATTCGTCTGCTAAAACATTTAGAGCTCATTTCAAAGTTTTTGTATACATTTATATTTTTGCATGCTTAATGAATGAGAAGATTGTGTCGATTACAATTCATAGTAAATCTTGAGTAATCAGTGTATGAATTCTGGACATATGTGGTGATTTGCTGCATCCCTTGGAGTGCATGTCTACTTACACGTGTTGTCTTCATACAAATCCCTTTGAAGTTAGCATCAACTATATCTAGTTGTGGAATGTCCTGGTGAAAATATGGTTTGGTTTTCTTCTCTTCATGACAGTATCTAATATACATGTGGTTTAAAAGCTAAAGGTTCAACTTTAATTTGAAGCATTTCTTCCAATTTCTTTTAAATTTTAGAGCATTTCATCCTCATAATTGCAAACAATTGATGATCTTAAGCAAATAACACAAATATGTGGACATCTCGTAGATAATTGCAAATATTTAGCATATTTGAATACAAAGCATGTATAATTGAAAATAGCATGCAAAGATTGAAGTATTTCTGCATCATTTCATCAAATAGCTATATAATATGACCTCTCTGTAAAGAATCTTGGCAGGAGTATCATCATGATGATGAACTTTCACGTAAGGCCGCAAAATGGAAACAGTAACTCACATTAACCTCTGTGTAACGTCAGACGATTAAGACCTAATCACCAGAGACTTGGGATCATGAATTATCTGAATTCATCAGATCTTTCAAGATGAATAAAGGTTAATGTGTACTTTTATTCTATGCTTGTTTATGACTAACATCATAACCAACATGAGGTACAAGGGCTTATTGAAAATGATAGGACCCTAGATATTGGAATAAAGAGCCTTGAAAATGCTCTCAAAGATGGTGGGGACCTATTCAAATTTTATCTGACTTGGCCTAAAGTGACAAAAGACATTGAGGAGAAAGTAAAAGAACAAGGAGAGAAACTGTCAAGCCTAGTTCATAATTTTGACCCTCTTTCGTCCTCTCTAATGAATCAAGAATGTCATGCTATTGCTATAATAAATGAAATAAAGAGAATGGGCAAAGAAAAGAACATAATGAACAGAATGGGTGAACTCAGAGGGATAATTATCCCTAAGTTAGAGGCAATGCATGAGGCCTTAACAGATGCTCAGACCATGGCCCAGACTAGTGATCCAACGGATTTAAGAAGGGCAGAAGCTTATGCATTTTTATTGAGTGGTCACATCTCCATTTTGGATAGGATGAAGAGGTGCTGGGCCACAGAGTTTGTACAACTGAAGACTACTTTTGCAGACATACTCAAGTATATGTAAGTTTATCATATGAATTATATGTACATATGTGACCTTATGTAGAAACTTTTTGTACAATTTTGGTTTGCAGATCTTTCCCTTTGCGATTGATGTCAAAGGGGGAGTGAAGTTTAGTGAAAAATGAAGAATTCTGCATCAAAAGAATACTGGCTTAGTTGGAGCATATGCAAAGGGGGAGTTACTGCGACACTTAGTCATTTTTCACTAAGTGTTGCCATCAATGCCAAAGGGGGAGATTGTTGGCAAGAGACACTGCTAGGTCATTTAAGTGTTGTCATTGATGGCAACAAAGTGTATCCCAGACATCTGCAGTCGGTAATTCATTCATACCAGAAGTCAGATTGAAGTCAAGATGGTCTGGTAGATAAGAAAAGAGCATGCTACATGATCTGACAATCAGGTCTAGATCTCTCAGATGGTGTAACTCAGTAAGTTGTGGACGTGTATGAGTCAAGAGGGGTCATATGACTATCTTATTCCAAAGATTTAGCCTTTGGTGGTAAAGCATGTAAAAGATATGAGCATCTAAGTGTTGGGTTCCAGTCCGGTAGAGCAGAAAGAGGAAGAACTAAGCGACAGGGTATTAGACTTCAATCCGGATGTGTAAAAGGTGTTGATCAAACAATCTGTGATATCATATATTATTAGCTAACATGATTAATGACTTCTATGCCTATGTTTTGATGTGTATCACTAATCTAGCATGGATTCAGTCGACAGATCAACAACTTACAAATATCTTAGGTGTTCTTGTTGCCGACTAAGAAAGTGTTGGAAATCCTTGATGTGGATATATATACCCGATGGATTCAAGCTTGTAAGTGTGTGAATTTGATTATATGAATGGTGAAGTATGAAGAAAAGTAGAGGCAAGTATGAAGACAATAATTCAAGTCTAGAATGTGATAGGAAAGCAATATTGAGCAGAGGAAGAATAAAATGTGTCAGATCAGTATACTGTACCTAACTGGAACTGAAATCTTGTATGCATAGATGTTGTTCATCAATTCAAACACCTTGGTATCATTTGTAAGCATTTGTAGATTGTAAGTCTCTTGTAGGCAATGGGCCTTTTGTGAGCAGTGTGCTCGGGTAGTGAGCCCTAATTGGCAAGTGCCAAATTTGTACTCTTTATTCTTTTAACAGAGAATACAATCTTGGGTTAGTCACCCCATGGTTTTTCCCTTAACGGGGTTTCCACGTAAAAATCCTTGTGTTGTGTGTTAATTTCTTTTCAGATCTTATGATTGCCTTACTTTGGTATAACATTAAATGTTAAGTTAAGAAAAGAAAAGAAAAATAGAAAAGTTATAAGATAACTGATTCACCCCCCCTCTTAGTTATCTGCATTGTTTCCAACACAAACTTCTAACACGGCAGGAAGTGCATTTTTACCACTTGACTACTTAGGAGGTGGAAAACCCACTTGACACTCTAAGCCAAGATTTAAAAGAGGGGGTCCCTATTTTTTGAAATGGGGCATGTTTGCAAGGCACAACAAGCAGTAGTTTTCAAAATTGAATATGATATCTAAAAAGTTATTATTTTGATTGTGTGTGTGTGTGTATTTATATACATAATCTATGATGTAGCTGTACTTATATGGGAAATACAGAGGTATATATGTGTTGTCTAGAATACAGATCATGAAATGGTTGAATGTTGACATCTCTGTTGTTTTGTTTAAATTTTAACTCAATAGTATATGAATCTAAAATTGAGTGGAAAGATGATTTTCTCAACCCTTTATCTCAAATTCTATCATGATTGTATTATGAATCAGATCTTTCTTGTGAGCATGAAATCATTGAATTAGCCTTTCTTATGAGATAATTGCACATGTAATGAGGGTATATGTGTGTGTGTGTAAGAATCCATCATGATCAATACTAGCATCTTTCTTTATATAATTGAAATCTCTTTATCCCTATTATAAAACAATAAGAAATGGTTAGGAAAACATGAGTATAGATAGTATTTGCATTTGAAATAAATAATCGCATGAAGTTCCTGTTAGAAGTATAATATGCATAAATCATCATAGATCTTGTACTTGCAAGAAAAGTATAATTTTCAAATCACGTTAAATTTTGCATGAAAAGATAAAGGATTTATTTATTGGGCAAATATATGTACTACCATGGATTGTTTAAATAAAGAAATTAGTTTATTTTCTATGAGTGTGATGGGTTTACCTTTCGGGAAAGGGTGTCAAATGTGGGCTAACAGAGAAGGTTGATCCTCTTTTCGAGATTTATCAATATATTCATAAGTGCTTTGGACAAATCTATGTTTTTATTGAAATAGATGGATAGTTGCCTAGTTTATATTGATATGTTTCTCTATCATATCCTGAAAGTAGGAAATTGCATGTGTCATGATAAAAATGCATGTAGATATATTAGGTTGCATTGGGTTTCCACCCTACCTATTATTTCCAGGTTTCTAGGCATTTTGTATAGGGTTGGGTATTCTTTGAAGTAGGAAGAATTTTGGGGAAGCGTAAGCTTTGTGGTTGGGCAGAAAAGTGCTTGGGCTATGTTCTTGTCTCTTGCCTTTGTAGATGACCACGTGGGTTAGTGGTAGCTAGTGACAATGACATTTATATATCATTACTTGTATAATTCTTGTATTTGTAAATCATTATTGTATAGAGTTGACTATATGGCATGAGAGCAAGAGTTGTACCATTTTGTATACATATTTATTGTGGAACACCTAGATTCCTATATTTGTACTTGTGAGATGTAATATGACATTTTTACATATATTGAAGATGTATCTTTTGCATTTTGTATTAATGTGAATTTGAGATGTTTATTTAATTCCATGTATAGTTTCTGGGATGCGTACTCTACATTTGGTATCAGAGTTCATGTTGCATCATTGGGAGCTCTGGGGTGTTTGTGTTGCTCGATTTGTTTGAGCATGAGTGATTCCTTGTGTTTTTGCGTGCTGTGAATAGTATGTGCCTTCTTTTACTATGCCTTTCTTGCATGTGTGTGGTGAGGAATACATTGTTGTGGGGTTAGATAGACCCCAGTGGATAGACCCCAGTGGTTACGAAGAAGTTGTTTATGTGCATTTTCCTTCTTGATGCCATGAATGCTTGGCATGAACCCTTGTAGCATGTGTGAGTGCTTGAGTGACCTTTGTAGGGTCATGTTCATGCTTGTGTGACCACTTTTGATAGTGGATTTATGGAAATCTTTGTGTGAAAGGAAATACCATGTTCATGAGTGTGATTGAACTTGGTTTACTCTTTTAAAAGTTATACATTATATGTGAAAGAGATGTTTTGATCATATGCTTGATATGTGAAGAATATTGTTGTGGTAATGCTAGTTTAAATGAACCTTGCATTGTGCACCTTGTTGTGTGTATGTTTGTTACAAGAGTAGCATATCCTCATAATGTTTGACATATTTGTTTATTAATGCCTCTGTATGGTGATTGGAAATGCTTATTGAAATGCATATTGCATTGTCTTCTTGAGAACATGTTCCTATGTGTGAATTAATTATGTGGTTGTAAGAAAGATAGTATTGCATTGCATTGCTAGAATAGATCATTTCGGTAATGAATTATGTCCCTAGATTGCATTCTTCCATAGGATTCATGTGGAAACTTGGGTGTAATTTTTGTATTACGTTATTTGAAGAGTTAAAGAGAAAAGGGGTTGTGAAAAGGGTCATTTGAATAGTCCTTGTGATGTTTGAGGTATCATGAGTGAATTAATAGACCCTGCATCTTGTCACTTTGAGTTGTGATTTCCCCATTGCTTAATGTGCATTTAATATGCTTGTCATCATGTTGTGAAGAAATTTAACCTCATGCGAATGTTGCATTAATGCATTATCCATATGTTTGGTGAATCCCTACATGGCAAGACATGTTAACCATTGCATGTTGGAGAGATTGGTGTGTTTGAATATCTTAGTTTGTGAACCTAATTTTGTCCTAGCTTAATCTTGGTTGTTAGATGTTTGCTAGTGTATGACTATGTGTGTCTTTGCATGGTGATTGTGATTCCCTTGAATGGGATGCAACTTTTGGTTGCTTGGCATCTTGAGTGATGTTCGTGTGGTTAAGTAGAAATGATCTCAGGTTATAGATGTGATTGGGGTCTTAGAAGACTCGTTTGTTTGGTGTGTTTGAGTGTGTTCTCCTACTCGCCTCAGATTTTTGGAATCTAGGTGTAGTGTAGCTTTGTACTGTTGATAACTGAGAGGGGGGTGAATCAGTTATCTTAATTATCTTAACTTTCTATTTTTTTATAACTAGTGCAACATCAAAACAAATAAGCATCCATTATCATGAAAGCAGGAACAAAGACAATTCACATAACATAATGATTTTGACATGGAAAACCCTATTAAGGGAAAAACCACGGGGTGACTAACCCAAGAATGTATTCTCTATTAGAAGAATAGAAATAAAAAAATGGCACTTGCCAATTAGGGCTCACTTCCTGAGCACACTTCTCACAAGAGGTTCACTACCTACAATAGTTATAGAAGCAAACTAGATACTTAAACTGATGAGAAGCATCCACATGTGCTTAGGTTTAGTTCTAGTTAAGCTCAATACACTAATCTACTGCACTTCATTCTTCCTCTGCCTTAGTGCTGTTGTTCTGTCACATACCGAACCTTTATTGTTGTTTCCACACTACTCTCTACTTTTCTTTGCACAACATAATGTTCCATGCCCACCTTCATACTAAAATCAATCTGGTATATATATCCGCACCAAGGATTTCATCCACTTTCTAGTCAGCATCCAAAAAACTTAGAATATTTCCAAACTCTAGTCTGTTAGCTAAATCCTTGCTTACCAAGTGATGCGTATCAAAGAGATGCTTATAGAAGTCATCAATCATGTCGGCCAGTCATGAATGATACCTCAAGAAACTTGTTCACCATCAATAACTCATCTAGATTAAGGTCTGATGCTCTGCTAGTCAGTTCTTCCTCAGTCAACTCTGCCAAATAGGAACCCAACACTTAGGTGCTCATATCTCTTCACTCTTTCATCACCGGAGGCTTAATCTCTGGAATGTATTAGTCAAGGTACACCTCTTGACTTCCCCAAGTCCACACTTTACTGAGATACTTCCTTTGAGAGATCCAGACCTGACTGTCAGACCTTGCTACATGATCTGTTCTTGCTTACCAGACCACAACACTCTTCAATCTGACTTTCAATATAGGCACACCATGTCTTGTGGATGGGTGGGATGAACTTTGTTGCCATCAATGACAACAATCATGAAGCTACACTATGTCTCTTGCCAACAATCTCCCCCTTTGGCATTGATGGAAACACTTAGTGAAAAATGACTAAGTGTCACACTACACTCCCCCTTGGCTGATGCTCTGTTCTAATATACACTTTACCGGAGCTTTGCCTTAGCTGGATTCCACATTTTTCACTGCTCCTCACTCCCCCTTTGACATCAATGGAAAAGGGTAGGGTCCACACATCAAAATTTCCCAAAAACAATCTATACTTGGCCGCATAAACATATATACATGTTTTACTTACATATACTGAATTATATCTACAAAAGTGGTTTTCAACTGTACCACTTCTGTCGCCCAACTGTTCTTCATCCTGTCCAAAATTGAGATGTGACCACTCAGTAGGAATGCAAAAGCTTCTGTCCTTTTTAGATCTGTCAGATCACTAGTTCAAGCTGTTGTCTGAGCATCAGTTAGGGCCTCATGCATGGCCTCTAACTTAGGGATAATGATCCCTCTAATTTCACTTAACCTATTTCTTCTATTTTTCTTCTCCTTCTCAAGCTTCTTTATTTCATTTATTACTGCAATAGTCTGACACTCTTGATTTACTATGGAAGAGGAGAGAGAATCAAAACTTTGAGATAAACTTAACAATTTATCCTCTTGCTCTTTTACTTTCTTCTCAATGTCCTTGGTCACTTTAGGTTAGGATAAACAAAATTTATATATATCTCTACCATCTTTAAGAGCATTTTCTAAGCTCTTTATTCCAATATCCATAACTCTCCTATCATTGGTTATTAGTCCTTGTACTTCAGAGAATCTCTTTCCCAAAAACTCCTTCCAGACTTTTTCTTCTGCTGACTTCTCTAAGGAATCAAAATGCGTATGAATAGAATTTACAAGAGACTTTAGATTACTGGATGTGGAGGTCGAAGTATCCTTCTGGAAGGATGGCATGATCTTCTCCAATACACCAGATGTAATTTCTATGGGCTCACAGTCTTCCATGTGAGACTTCAATAGTTTTTCTTTTGCCTTTGCTTGAGTAAAGGATGCTAGCTTCATGGTTTGAACCAGGGAGAGGGAATCAAAATTGAATGGTCCTTGAAGCAGTTCCAGTTCATCAAATTCCATCATCTCTTTGGTCAAGAAATCTTTGATAGTTTCTACAGTGTCTCTTATTAGAGATAGAGTCTTCTTTCCTTCTACAGTCTCAGAACTGTCTCTTGGGATCTTCTTTGTTTGGTCTTTTTCTTTTTCCTTTACTTCTTCTTCTTGACTGGTTTTCTCCTCTAATCTTTCTTCTCCTTTAGATCTGGAGTCTGCAGGGGAAACCGAAGGAGAGATGTGTGCTTCTTCATGGACTTCCTCTTTCAGGGTAGGGAAATCTAAGTCTTTAGCTATCTCTTCACTTGTCTCCTTTGTCATCCATGATAGAGGGTTCATTACCTAAGTCCTCTATAATAGGAAGATTAAATCTTTTAAAAGCATTCTATAGAATATCTTCTGTTTCTTTTGCCACTTTGTCAGTTTCACCAAGCATAAGATGATTCATTCTAGCTTTGCTCCAGAACTCGTCCTTGCAGTCCTTGAAGATAATATTCATTTGTTTAGGGGTAATGGACAGATAGAGCTGAATAGCAATTTGCTCCCAGATTTCTAGATCTTTTGCTTGGGCATTGTTCTTCCTTATTTCAAGTTCCTTCTCTAAGCTTTTGGGAATCATAGATATAATTTCAATGAATGCTTTGTTGTAGATGTTTAAATACCTGACTGTGGCATCTTGCAATATCTTCTGATCAGTTTCATTATATTCATCATAAAATTCAACCATTGGTTGTAAGTTCCCATCCACAGTAACTGATTTGATGATATCATCAATGTGGAGAGTAGGTTTTTCAACAAATTCCTCTGCCTTCTCTTCTTTGTCTTGACTGGTAGAGGGTTCACCGGTTGTTTTCTTCTTCTTCTTCATTTTCTTTACTTCCTCATCTGTCTCTATTTCTTCATCATTCTTGAGGCTTGTGTATGATCTTGTAGCCTTTGTCTTTGTTCTCTTTTCTCCTTTACTAGATGATTTTGCTTCTGGTTTTGATGCCTTTGAGCTCTTAGAGGATCTGGTCTGAGAGGGGGCTTCTACCGGAGCACTTTCTTTTTCTTCTTCTTCCTTTTCTTTCTTTGCCCTTTCCATCTTCTCTTTGTTTGCCTCAAGTGCCTCTTTTGATATTCCATGCCTCTTGGCAAATTCTTCCACTTCCCTCCTCACTTTTCTTTTTATTTCTGGTTGTCTTAGCTCCACATGAATCTTCACACTCAACTCTTCAAAGGTTCCAAACCTTTCTGCCTTAGGATCCTTGGGTTGACTAAGCATGTGTTGAACATGTAGCTCTACAATTTTCTCATCTACTTCATACCCCATTGGCATAATCCAAACTATCTTTGGCTCTACTGCCTCCATTAGGCATTGATCAGTTTCTACCATAAAGCATACAGTGTCCTTATACTTCTCAACTAGAGATTGGGGGATTCTCTCTCTTACATGCATCATACTCTGAAAGTTCATGAAGTAGCCCCATAGTGTTGTATTTTGTGCCTTGGCATCACCTATTCCATGCAAATAATCCCTGATTTGTATGGCTACTGGTCTATCATTTTGCAACATCCAACCACTAGATCTGGGTAGCTCATTCGTGTAATAGAAAAATAGATAGAGTATCAATCCATCGTATTTGAAAGAGTTCTTCTTGTCCTTCTTTATCTTCTGCAGATTCTCTAAAAGTTGGTTTAGAAGGAGCTCACAAAGATCATAGTCAACATTTTCTTTTAGCATTTGATAAGCTGTGTAGATTGTAGTTCTAGGTACTTAATTTTCCTTGTTGGAGTGATATATCTTGTAACCAATTATCATCGATGCAAACTTGATATCTAGATTAGTGATATCTTCAATTGTCATTGCCCTCTTGTCAAATTTTGATCTGGTACCCTCACTCACTTTTTGATGGATTTGAGAATAGGTAACCCTCCAGATGAGTGTACACTAGTTATTGCCCTAATAGCATCTTTTGTGATCTTGAATGGTCCATTCAACCACATGAAGTTGTCATGCACTCTGCTCAAAATGTATCGGACCCACTCATCTTCTGCAAAATAGGGGAAATGGATGCGCTGACTGAAATGCTTATCCCTGATGGCCTTGTATTGGGGTTTGAGATCAAATGAATTGTCTATTAGTTCCTTGTGGTAGATATCCATCAGCCCAGATTCCCCAAATTCTTTAATGTTTGCATGAATGTATGCCCTAATGTCTTCAACATGCAAAACCACATGCAAAATGCTGGAAAATGCACATAAGGGATCCATTTCTAGAGATTTGTAGGGATGTTTCTTAAATTTAGGGCGCGGCCTATCAGTAATCTTTTCAACATTTGGAGTAGCCATCTTAAAGATTCAGAGATAGTTTGATCAAGAACATAAAATACCTTTTTCACTTCTAGGGTTCACGTTATGAACCAGATTGGATTGCTGGGAGAATCATCTTCTATAGTTGATCTTTGAGAGGTTTTGAGGTAATTAGCTTAAGAGCTCCTTCTTTTCTTCTCCTCAAATGCAAATGTGCAAATGATGAACACGAGAACCCTTATATTTCTGCGCAAACCCTAATTTCATATTATAATAAATGCGCAACTTAAGTTATTCTGATTGTTCCTTGTCCTGAGAGATTTTTTCGGATCACTGAGATGCACTTAGAGTTATTCTTGGTAAAAATTAGCAATCTATCTACCTTTCTCCAATCACTCCATTTATCCACAGATCAAGATACCTCAAATTTGAATCATACTGGATCTACCTATGAAAATTTAGTTCTTACTAGATGACTGTTAAACTGGATTAATCTCTGATGATTAACCTCTTCAAATTCCTTGTGGATCTTTCATATCTTTTCCAAGGGTTATTTAGATGTTTCTCTAAGAGCCCTTTTAATCCGCAGTCTTCCATGTGCCAATTTCAAGCACCAATTGACTGGCTGGGGGAAATTGTTTTCTTTTGACTCCCCCTGAGCCAGAGCTCACCTATTTAGTTTTTGGAAGGAGTATCAGTACTAGATTCTGGTGCGGATCCATCCCCAACATTTTTTGTACTTCTCTTTATCCATATCTTGTTCATCTCCCTTTGACTTTCATCCGCATTCACTTTTCCTTTTCCTTTGTCTTGGTTTTGATTATGATGCACCGGACCCTTTATGTCCTGATTCTTACTTCTGCAGAATTTGGCAATGTGACTAGATCTATTGCAATTGTAGCAAACAACATTTCTTTGCATATTTGACTGATATCCTCTTGATCTACACTGATTAGCCATATGTCCCATTCTATTGGATGCAAAGCATCTTCAATTGAATGAATTGTTCATTTGCATATTTCTACACTCATGAGATTTGTGACCATACCTTTTGCAATTGAAACACTGTCCGGAGAAGGATGAATTAGTCTGATTCATTCTTCTTCTGCACTGATTTGCTTTATGACCAAAGTTATTACAGTTGTGGCAGTATCCATTGAAGGATGGATATCTTTGAGCATTAGGTTGCCTTACCAGAGGTCTTCTGGGCCTGTTCCTTGGATTTCTTGATCCAGAGTTCTTCTGACCGGATCCGGAGCTTTCACCTTTCTCATACCCCAATCCTTGCTTGTCATCTACCCTCTTTTGGCTTTCAAGAAGAACTTCAAGCTGAGTAGAACTTATCTTGAATTTCTCTTTGTATTCATTTGTTGTTTGAAGATCCCTTTTTAGAGTGTCAATTTGATTCTCAAGTTGTTCTTCATTATCTCTAGCTTCTTCAAGATTAGATTCCAAATGCCTGATTATTCTATCCATATTGTGGCAGTCTTCTGACTTCTCCTTGAGAGATTGTTTTAGATTATCTTCAGTCTTTCTTTTCTCTTTAATTTCTTGAGTGAATTTCATAACTCTTGATTCCATTTCATGTCTTATCATAATGACCTCTTTTGATAGCTTCTCACACAACTTGTTCTTCTCATTCAGATCTTCATCAATATTATTGGCTTCATTTTGACTTGCTAACTGTTGAAGTAGCTCCTTTCTCTTTTTCATAGAGATACTCAGTTTCTCTTTTAGTTCAATTATGAAATCATCAGCTTGTTTGAGTCTTTCCTTCAATTCATTGACTTCAGAGTGAGATTGCTCAAGATCATCTAGGGCAAACTAAAATTGTTCCCTCATACCATACACATCCATTGGAATTCCCAGATCTTCCTCAAGCTGTTAGGCTCTATTTGGAGGAACTTAACTCTGATACCAATTGTTGATAACTGAGAGGGGGGGTGAATCAGTTATCTTAATTATCTTAACTTTCTATTCTTTTTATAACTAGTGCAACATCAAAAAAAATAAGCATCAATTATCATGAAAGTAGAAACAAAGACAATTCACATAACACAATGATTTTGATGTGGAAAACCCTGTTAAGGGAAAAACCATGGGGTGACTAACCCAAGAATGTATTCTTTGTTAGAAGAATATAAATTAAAAAATGGCACTTGCCAATTAGGGCTCACTACCTGAGCACACTGCTCACAAGAGGCTCACTGCCTACAATAGTTATAGAAGTAAACTAGATACTTGAATTGATGAGAAGCATCCACATGTGCTTAGGTTCAGTTCCGATTAAGCTCAATACACTGATCTACTGTACTTCATTCTTCCTCTGCCTTAGTGCTGTTGTTCTATCACATACCGGACCTTTATTGCTATTTCCACACTACTCTCTGCTTTTCTTTGCACAACATAATGTTCCACGCCCACCTTCATACCAAAATCAATCTGGTATATATATCTGTACCAAGGATTTCATCCAATTTCTAGTTGGCATCCGGAAAACTCATAATATTTCCAAACTCTAGTCTGTCAGCTAAATCCTTGCTTACCAAGTGATACGTATCAAAGAGATGCTTATAGAAGTCATCAATCATGTCAGCCAATCATGAATGATACCTCAAGAAACTTGTTCACCATCAATAACTCATCCGGATTAAGGTCTGATGCTCTGCCGGTCAGTTCTTCCTCAGTCAACTCTACCAAACAGGAACCCAACACTTAGGTGCTCATATCTCTTCACTCTTTCATCACCGGAGGCTTAATCTCTAGAATGTATCAGCTAAGGTACACCTCTTGACTTCCCCAAGTCCACACTTTACTGAGATACTTCCTCTGAGAGATCCGGACCTAACTGTCAGACCTTGCTACATGCTCTATTCTTGCTTACTGGACCACAACACTCTTCAATTTGACTTCCGATATAGGCACACCATGTCCTGCAGATGGGTGGGATGAACTTTGTTGCCATCAATGACAACAATCATGAAGCTACACTGTGTCTCTTTCCAACATGTACTCCCTATCTAGTGGCTATAATTAGTCACGTAGTTCATGTAATGTGGAACTTTTGAACTTCAATACTTTATTTATTTGACTTTGGTGAATTCACTAAACATTGTAAGGGCTAGCATTGAACTTTATTTTTGTTTATGAATGAGTATAGCTAGTGAATTTTGAAATTTATTTATCTTGTGATCTTTACGGTCATACTTGATTTATTGTTGAAATTGAACTCATTTTATACCTTATTGTTGGAATTGACTTTTCTTCCACATTGGTGTTTTATTTATTTATTTATTATTGGTGGCTATGCTTTAATATTTTAAATTGTTGGTCATGTATTGTGTTATGCTATCTATCATGTCCATGATGGGGCTCTGATGGATTGCATAAGGGAGTAGAATGTGGAGAATATACTAGTTCTTGGTGTGCATGTTACTAGAACTATGGTAGATTGAATTCCTTGATTTGTCGATAGATGTAAGCAAATATCAATTGTGTGAAATGTTGAGAAATTTTTGAAATGGTTTTGTGTTTCTATGGATCACTTGATGTGAATTGAATTCTTGTATGAGCTTAAATGTTAATTGTGTCGAATACAATGAACACTGAGAGGGGGGGTAAATTAGTGTTCCATAAAACCATTTATGTCCTTACTCTTTTATCCAATTACCAAATTCAATTAAGTGAAAGAAGATTAAACAAATAAAGAACAATGATAAAGACATAACACATGAACAACATGATTTTTATGTGGAAAACCCAAACAGGGAAAACCATGGAGAGTGTTAGCTCTCAATATTATTATTATAACACAATACCAAATTACAAGAGGCTCACTACTCAAGAGAAAAGTCTCACTGCCAATTAGAAGAAGAAAGAAGAAGAAAGATGGCTCACTACCAAAGATGAAATCATAAACACTGACTCAGAACTCTTCATTTCAGTCTGCTCCTGTTTCTCTGCTCTGCTCTTACATATGCTCAAGATCTTCCTTCATATACTGAGGGCACTTTATCTTCATATGTTTCGCATCACATACATCACATCACTTCTTGCTTTCTTTCCAACACTAAAATCCAACCTCTATTTATATCTGCAACTAAATCTTTCTCATGATCAGGTCGGCAAGCAAACTGTGAAACATGTATACCAAGTGTTATATCCTATTGGCTTGCACTTGTGTTAAATCTCCAATGTGGATCCAAAAAATTGTGTACATGTCTTCATATGTGTCAGTTCAAATCATACAACCACTTACATTTATCATCCAACTCATATTTCTTCTGTAAGGAAATGAAAGTATCTCATAACGTATTTCTAAGAATAGTGGTGCCTTCAACAGATTTAAATTCTTTCAATTGCTTCAAAAACACGCACAACTATGCCATAAAGTAGAATCAGACATAGTTCATTTCCATCATTAACCCTTAGAGGAAAGTACAAGCAACATTAACCAGTTTCAATAGCAGAAATATTAAATATGAAAGATAGAACAAAAACATAGATATACGTGGGGAAAACCCTTATGGGTAAAAAAACCCACACTCCAAAAGCCCAGATCGCCATTGTATTATTCAGCACCAAAAATATAGTTACAATACAATACAGGCACTAAGCCTCTCATGGAGATTTACATCTTGTTCCTCTGAAAGAATAAGTGACAGCATAACTCTGTATAAAGTTCTCTAGCACTCGGGTTAGTCCTTCATACTGTTATCATGCTACAAATAGCATACAGTACAGGACATCACCCTACACCCAAACTCTGTTCTCTCTTCTCTATCACACTCTTCTGTTCCAATGCATTTTTCACATCACAAAAGAGAGCATTCAGTTCAACTCCATAATGGACCAAGCAGTTACAAAAGACAACTATTCAATTTACAATATTTGTCATGTGCATTACCAATACAATGTTGGCTTTTCTGTCCTTCTGCCATGTCAAGGAGCCACATCACCACTAGCTCATAACCGTTTCCATGACTGTTCAAATTCATGAGATCTAATTATCCCACATTCATCAGTCAGTGAAACTTTGATTGCTTTATATACAAGACCACCGAATATACAAATGTCGTACAATTTTGTTGCCGACATGCCATTTGTCCACCCTATCATGGAGACTCCCACTGAACATCCTCCATCGGAGTAACGAGGTCCATCAGAGAGATTCATTGTGAAGACCCATGTCCTACCGATAACAAGACCTTATCAGAGTAACAGAAGACCGTTAGTAATGTCTCAACACTACACCGATAGTTATTCTCACGCCGATGCCAAGACCTTTGTCGATGTAACATGAAGTACCAGAGAGACATCTTCCAACCACGTCGATCGCCCAAACCTCCATCGGAGTGACTCAACATATCAAAACAACACTTTAAAACCTAGCCAATAGTGATTTCCATACCGATGACCTTTCTCTGTCAGAATGACTCTCGCCGACACCAACCACCATCAGAATAACACACACCATCGATGATTGTCTCTAAAATCACACTAATAGTTCATGTCTTGCTGATACAAGAATCAACCCACTATGAACAACAAGATTGCTGAGACTCTTTCCAATCGCTATAAATCTGAGACACAATTACTCAACATTCTCCCACTTGATGAAGGAATTATAGGAAACTATCAACGCTCCAAGTCACAGAACCAAAGTTAATACTGCCACCACTCCACTGTGCTCACAAGCTACATAGAAGCTCCAAATTCAAAGCTTCCAGAACACAGCCATGAAACCATCCTCCAGAAACAAGATAGATCATTAGCTAGAACAACAATCAGAAAACTGACTGCATCCATCCAACTGAACAAAACCCACGTGACTGAAAATAGCACAGAACCAGTGCTAAAACATCCAATCACTCATACCTTGAAGGTATTATCATCAGCAAATTCATGCCACCCACATATACACCCATCAACTGCAAATACAAGCTCCATGTGTCAACCAGTCAAAAAAGACCAAACACATCCAAGAACTCCCACTGCATGGGAAATGCATATCAGAAAAAGATCATAGCATACAAAGTCCACCAATAGCATTACATAGAAAGTGTAAACATTATGTAGTACCAAGGAAACATCCACCATGATATGCAACACAAATAACAACTCCTCACCACCAGTCTAGAACTCTCCCAAGTTCTCCACACCCAACAAAAGAAAAAGATAATAGAACTTCCATGTCATCACTCAAGAACATAAATGAAAACACATGACCACAGACTAGTGATCACCTCAGCTCCAATCAAACCTCAAACCAATTTAGTGTGAAACAAACCATCTAGGAAGATAACTGAGACCAAGAGAAACACTGCACATCATATACCTGTAGACAATCCTTCTACATACACCTCTGAAAGCCAAGTGTGTCAAGTATGATCTCCTTCAAAACACCCCAAAGAGAACAACATAACAACACCCAAAAAAACATTCAATCTCAAGAGATCAAATTCAACATATGTAATCATGCAACTAACATGGATGTAAGCCTCTCAAACCAAAGAAGATCAAACTAATCCATTTCCCATTTCAGGAAATCAACCCATAAAACCATCTCCTAACAATTCTCATCAATGAATGATATCTTAAACTCAAATGCACAAGGAGATTAATCATGCTATCCATCTCTCACAATGAATCCTCTAGAACCATATATGAGTAGTTCAAGATCCATATCTATGAAAGAAAGCATAAAACACCTGAGAGAAACAATGGGCAATACCTCTCAAGTGAAACTTGTTGAGCAGACCAAGAGTGGGGAATGAGAATGTTCTTCCAAGATATCCAAGTCCCAATGACTTTCTCCAAGAACAATCTCCTCTAGATCTTTTGTTGAACTCACATTCAACCAAGGTAAAGACTCCTCAAACTTCCTGCTACAAACTCTGATTAAGTACAGCATATACAGTCTCACCTTATTCTCCATGTATCCATGGACATCTGCAAATAGTCATATTATGCTAAACTCCAAATGCATCACTGTACCAACATGAAGTAATCAAGCAAAAGATCAATGCACCCAACACATAGAGAATCACCAGACCACTATCAAAGTTCCAATCATCTAAATCAAGAACTTATCATGACATCATGATCTTACCATCCCCCTTTGGAGATTCCATGCTCCAGGTGAACATAACCATGGTCTCAAGAGCAATGTATCATGCCAAAACTCAAAAGCAGAATTCAAGAAAATACCATGACATGAAACACACCAAACTCTAAACCAACATCACCTGTCAAGCACCACAAACACCTCAGCCAAGGATTTCATGAATCCTCCATGACTCCAAGATGTTACACATCCTCAAATAGTGCCCCTACAAATGTGAAAGAACCCTTCTGCAACAACAGGATCTAAGAGCTCCTCCTAGTAACATCTGCAACACTAAAGAAGATCATTCACCACTAAGTGATGAATGCACAATCAATGCTAAAGCTCCCATTGAACCATGACAACTGAGCTTTCCAAGAATCATGACCAAACATCTCCTAATCTGAAAATCCTCCAGGTTCACACATTAACATGTCCATGTGACAATAAAACCAAGTGACACCAAGATCTTCAAAACAAGGAAATACACTATCATTGTCAATAACTTACACAAACCTGTGAATCCAAGCTATTCACGATATTGTGATACACATGCTACAAGTCCCCTTAACTGACTATTCAGGTACTTTACAACATCCATCCTCTCATCCCAAAGCAATCACACCAATGCACAAGTGACCACAGACAAGGCTAGCTAACGAGTCTACATAATCACATAATCAATCTTGTGGATATAGACTGTCCACTTCTGAGTTATCCCACTGCAATCAATAGGCTGTACACACCTAAAAAAATTGCATAACTCATAGATCCAAATATACTAAAACATGCAAACCCACTATTGTACTAGAAAATGCAAACCTGAGATCTTAAGGAATAGATAACAATGTAGACAACATGACTCAAGCACCAGATTACTTATAAATCTGATTCGCCAAACATGTCCACAACTTGAGCACCATAGTCAAGAAAATAGAAACATTACCATAGAAATACCGAGTGACATATCACTTACCAGCACTCCCATGCAGAGAAATCCTTTCACCTCCTCACACCATGTACGAAGCAGGCATGCAAAATTGCAACTATATCATCCAGCAATAGCCCAAAAGCTAGGGTCTAGAAATAGCTTAACTACAACTTCACAAAACCACAAGTTTTTCTCTTAACCGTGTAAAACCTGCAAAACCACTGTGTTTGAAAAAACACCCATGCACATCCATACCCACTTTACATCTGGAAGACCAAGAATATGTATCAAGAAACACCATAATAGTTAAACCAGAAAAAATGGATCATCATGAATTTGTATAACCATAGATTTTAAGAAAAACTATGAAACCCCTCAAAACCAAGGAACATGATTATGAGACATGCAAGTACAAAGCACCCACTAAAGGAAACAACAATTCAGGAACTTCAGGCCCACTTGTAGGCCAACTCCACAACCACCAATCTACACATGCATCTGAGAGAGACAGGCTATTACGGAAGCTCTCAGACCATCCAATGATCAACTCCATAGACTACATGCAATCAAGGTAACAAAAATTATGCCTTCCAATACCAGGACAAAACACCTAGCATAAGCACATTTCTCCATAGCTAAAAAACAACCCAAGCTTCTTCATATTATCAGGGAGCCTCTCACACATACATCCAATAAAGAGAATTGTTGCATCTCAACCATAGAGTAAAATATTCCACCCCATGCATCAGGATTATATCGCTGCTAACTAGGAGCTTCAGACCACATCATTACAATATGACCAGCTCCAGTATCTCCATCTTCACTATCCTTCAAGCACCTGCTGTAACATGAAGACAAGATCAACTGCCAGATTTCACTCAAAACAAGGATCAATAATTAGACGATTTCTTTAGATTTCCTCAAGCCTGTCACACTAAGAAATCATCACAGAAGGAATACCCAGACCTTATACACCAGAAACTCTTACATGCAAACACATGCAGCACACAAATGTACATATGTGAGCAACAAAGCAGATCCTAGAACAAGGCTCTGATACCATTTGTAAGGAAATGAGAGCATCTCAGAATGTATTTCTAAGAACAGTGGTGTCTTCGACAAATTTAAATTCTTTTCAATTGCTTCAAAAACACACACAACTATGCCACAAAGCGGAATCAGACATAGTTCATTTCCAACATTAACCCTTAGAGGAAAGTACAAGCAACATTAACCAGTTTCAACAGTAGAAGTATTAAATATGAAAGATAGAACAAAAACACAGATATACATGGGGAAAACCCTTACAAGTTAAAACCCCCACACTCCAAAATCCCAGATCGCCATTGTATTATTCAGCAACAAAAATACAGTTACAATACAATACAGGCACTAAGCCTCTCATGGAGATTTACATCTTGTTCCTATGAAAGAATAACTAACAGCATAACCCTGCACAAAGTTCTCCAGCACTCAGGTTAGTCCTTCATACTATTATCATACTACAAATAGCATACAGTATAGGACATCACCCTATACCCAAACTTTGTTCTCTCTTCTCTGTCACACTCTTCTGTTCCAATGCATTTTTCACATCACAGAAGAGAGCATTCAGTTCAACTCCATAACAGACTGAGCAGTTACAAAAGACAACCATTCAATTTACAATATTTATGATGTGCATTGCCAATACAATGTTGGCTTTTCTATCCTTCCGCCATGTCAAGGAGCCACATCACCACTAGCTCATAACCATTTCCATGACTGTTCAAATTCGTGAGATCTAATTATCCCACATTCATCAGTCAGTGAAACTTTGATTGCTTTATATACAAGACCACAGGATATACAAATATTGTACAATTTTGTTTCTGACATGCCATTTGTCCACCCTATTGTGGAGACTCCCGCCGAACATCCTCCATCGGAGTAACGTGGTCCATTGGAGAGATTCATTGCAAAGACCCATGTCCTGCCGATACCAAGACCTCATCAGAGTAACAGAAGACCATTAGAGTAATGTATCAACACTGCATTGATAGTTATTCTCACGCTGATGCCAAGACCTTTGTTGGTGTAACACGAAGTACCAGAGAGACATCTTCCAACCACACCGATTTCACTTATCACGCCGATCTCCCAAACCTCCATTGGAGTGACTCAACATATCAGAACAACATTGCAAAACTAGGTTGATAGTGATTTCCATACCGATGACCTTTCTCTATTGGAATGACTCTCACCGACACCAACCACCATCAGAATAACACACACCATCGATGATTGTCTCTAAGATCACACCGATAGTTCACGTCTTGCCAATACAAGAATCAACCCACTATGAACAACGAGATCGCTGAGACTCTTGTCGATTGCTGTAAATCTAAGACACAATTACTCAACATCTTCTCTATATAAGGATTTAACTAGCCTATTGGCTTGTTCCTAACATATATATATATACATATATATATACATATATATATATACATATATATATATATACATATATATATATATATGATAGGTTCCTCTGTCACATCACAACTTTTTCTATGGATAAAATGCACCTTCATGAATCATATTCAACAATCATTAATGGTCTCTTAACATGTCTTCAACTCTATAGAACACGATAAATCTATATGCTAGAATACAGACCTTAGAACTATTGCCCAGACACACTGTAACACTATCATATTGGATGTCGATATTGGAGAGCCTATAGAATAAGATTAGTTGTACTTCTAGAGCTACAAACTTGGATTTAGGTAGTCATGACATATTCTTAAATTGCTTCAAAATAGTAGGACAAAATATGCTAATGCGGAGGAATGCAGACCAATTTAATCAGCATAGTTCACTATCTCTGTCTTACTTCTGTTGACTCGGACTTAGTCTTTTCACCAGATGACTTCCGGAGGAAGTCATGACTTGATTATTGGAATATAACATCAATAGATAATTGTGAACATCATACCTGAGCCACATCTTTATGTCTTCACTTGTGGAGGAGTACCAGATTAGGATTGTCTTCCAGAGTAATGTGTCTTTTCCATTGTGATGAATGATCTTTACCTTGTTTCCATTAATGACAACATTCTAGTCTACTACACACCAGTGTCTCTTGCCAACAATCTCCCCCTTTGGCATTGATGGCAACACTTAGTGCAAAATGCTTGTCTACTTCTCCTTAGTTGTTTCTCCCATTTTTCACTAATCTTGTTCTCCTCCTTTGACATCAATGGCAAAGGTGTATGAACTGAAGTCAAAAACTTGTCGAAGCTACAAAAATTTCTATACTCTGCCACATATATACAAGTATAATCTTCATCTTAATTTTACATGAATTGCAGGATATCATCAAAAATGGTCTTCATTTGAGATAGTTCCTCATCCCATGCCTTCTTGGCATTATCCAAAACTTCAATATGGCCGCTCAAGAGAAAAATAAGCTTTTCTACCTTTTACAAATCAAAAGGTATGTCAACTAGTGAGGCTGCTTGTGCCATTGTTGTTAGATTCAACATTGAGTCCAACTTAGGACTAATCAGTCCTCTTAACTGACACATTTTATTTTTTAATTGATCTCTCTAGTTTATCTGATTGCTCAAGTCATTATGAATTTTTATGTCTTGGATCTCTTTGTTGCCTATGGATTCCATCACTAGATCAAATGCTTTAGACATATTGACTAGCTGCAGCTCCAATTCTTTGATTTTATCTTCTATTTTTCTTGTGACTACAAGTGAAGATAGACAAAATTTGTATAGGTCTCCTACCTCCTTAATTGCATTCTGAATGCCTTTTATTCTACCATCCAACTAGGTCTTATCATTTTCTATCATTTCCTACAACTCATTGAACCTTCTTTCATTGAACTCTTGTCTTAATTTAAGTTCAACAGATTCCTCAAAGGACTCAAAATGTTTATTAATAGAATTTATCAAACCTTTGAGTTGGTCTATGGAGGACACAAAAGTATCCTTTTAATAAGATGGCATTAGTTTTTCCAAAATACTAGATGCCTCTCCAATAATCTCACTATCTTCAATGTGAGATTTAAGTATCTCTTCCTGAGCCTTGGCCTGTATAACTATTACCGATTTTATTTTTTGTGTTGGTGACATTGTCTCCAAGTTTATTGAACCTTGTAGGAACTCAATCTCTTCCAAAATGTGTTTTCCTTTATCCAAAAATTCTTTTGCTAGTTTTGTAATGTCTCTTGCTCTGGCAGAGGCTTCTACTTTATGGGTTTGTTCCAGATTATCTAAGTTCATGTCTTTATTAGCATCCTCCTTCTGTTCCGGTGGAGGGGTTTCCTTGATGTGCTTCTTTTCTGGTTTCTCCTTGTCATTTTGTTCTTCTGGAGGAGGTGTTAGCTAAGGTTCCACTATAGGTGCTTCCATCTCTTTGGGCACATGGTCATCTTTTCTTGCTTCTTGCTTAGGATTCAACTCAGAAACAAATGTGTCATTACCAGCATCTGTATTTGTACTATCATAGATTGTTGGTAGATTGATTTCTCTTAAAATTATTAAAGTAATCTCTTCAGTCTCCTTGACCACTTTGTCAATTTCTCCTTTCATCAGTGAATTCATCCTCATCTTAGTTCTGAACCCTTTGTTTAGTTCTTTGGAGACTTGGGCTTTTTCTTTTGGGGTAATCTCCAAACATAGCTTTATCAAGGTATGTTCTCTGAGATCTATGTCCTTTGCCATCACATTTTCCTTTCTCACAGATAGTATGCTACCTAGGCTATCAGGAAGATCACCAATGATCTCAATAAGAGCTTTGTTATAGATGTTTAAGTATTCTATGGTGGCTTCTTCAAGAGTTCTCTTATCTGTGTCATTATATTCATCATAGAATTCAGCCATAGGTTTCAAATTTCCATCTATTGTGACTACCTTTAAGACATCCTCAAGTCTTATTGGGGCCTTTTCCATTTGAGGCTTTTCCTCATTAGATCTTTTGTTGCTTCTAGAGGACTTTGTGGTTTCAGATTTCATCTTCTTGACATCTTCATCAAATTTAGTCTCTTCTTCAACTTTTTCACCTATACTTACATACATTCTTCTACCTTTTGTTTTCTATCTTTTTGCTCCTCTGTTAGTTGGCTTCTTTACAGATTCCTTTATACCAGCAGATGTAGGACTAGAAGAAGAGGTAGATCTTCTGGTAGACCTCTTTGTTGCTTGAGGTCTTTCTTTCTTTTCTTTAGGTTCTTCTAGAACCTTAGCTCTTTCACTTTCTTTCTTTTCCCTTGCCTCCCTGATCTATTCCTTTATGGATCCATGCCTCAAGGAAACCTCTTCTACTTATCTTCTTACTTTTCTTGAGATCTTTGGTTTTCTAACCTCCACATGAATTTTCACATTTAGTTCTTCAAAGGTTCCAAACCTTTCTTCTTTGGTGTCAAGTGGTTTTCTCAACATGTGCTGAGCATAATTATCAAGAATTGCTTCTTCCACCTCATATCCCATGGGCATAATCCAAACTATTCTGGGCTCAATGGGTTCCATCAAACATTGATCCTTGTTGACAATGAAGCATATTGTATCCTTATATTTTTCAACTATTTTCTTTGGAATCATTTGCCTAGAATGCATCATACTCTAGAAATTTTTAAAGTATCCCCACAGAGCAGCTTTTTGGGCATCATGGTTCCCAATAGTATTAAGGAGACCTCTAATTTGTATGGCTACAGGTTTGCCAGTTAACTAGAACAAATTCTTCATAGTAGGTAATTTATTCATGAAATAGAAGAATAGGTAAATAATCAATGTACCAAATTTAAATGGGTAGTTCTTGCTCTCCTTGATTTTCTTCAGATTCTCCATCAAATTTTGGCTTCGCAGAAGTTAACACAAGTCAAAATCAACATTTTATTTTACCATTTGATAGACCATGTATATCACAGTACTAGAGATAGAATTCTCCTAGTTTGTAAAGTAAATCTTATAACCAATAACCATGGAGGCAAATCTTACAGTTGGATCTATAATATCATTAATAGTCAGTGCCCTCTTGTCAAATTTTGCTCTGATGGATTCCATAACAACCTGACTCTCCACAGCTTTCAACGAGGGCATGCCTCCAGTGCAGCTTAACCATATTACTGCACTAATAACCTCCTTGGTGATCTTAAAATTCTACTCTAACCACATGAATTCATCATGAATTCTTCTCAGTACATATTGGACCCATTCATCTTCAAGAAATATGGGGAAGTGTACATATTCGATAAATTTCTTCTCTGCTAGAACTTTGTATTCATCCTTAAGCTAAAAATGATCTCCACTCAAGTGATTCGGATATAGATCTATGAATTTTCTATTTGGACATGTTCATCCATGGCCACATGAATTTATGCCCTAACATCTAAATATAGAACTCCATAAGGTACCTCTAAGAATGTGCCTAATGGATCTACTTCGGTTGCTTTGTAGGGGTGTTTCTTGAATTTTGGGTGAGGGCACTCAATAATGTTAATGATTTGTGGAGTGGACATTTCTCAAAAGATTCAACAAACACAATGGGGTTTGGTCTACAAATACCTTGTTATACTGAAGTTAGGGTTTCCTTATTTGAATGCTCTGAGTTCTTCAAATCTCTTTTAAAATTACTTAAAAGTTCACTTCAATGCTCTTGAGTATTTGAAAACTTGAATGCAAAGTGAAATGGAAGTCAAATAATCTCCTTTTTATCCTCTGCAAGGCTTGACTTAGTTGCCATAAATGCTTATTCACAAAAAGATTTCTAACTTCTTTTGACAGACATAGTAAGTTAGGATTACTTTCTTAATTTGCCACACTTAATCTTTTCCTTCCAGTTTTTTCTTCATGAGATTCTTCCTAACAAGTTCTTCATCATATCTTTGTGTTAGTCTCCAGCACTAATCATTTGGCTGGGGGATTTAGATTTTCAATGCAACTCCCCCTGAGCTAGAGCTCCCAATTCACTTCCCAGAGGAAGTATCTGCACCAGGTGCTAGTGCAGATCCATCCTTAACTTCATTCACATCCTTTTTTATCTAGATCATACTCATCTCCTTCTTGGTTTCCACTGGATCAACCTTCTCCTTGCCTTTATCATTTCTCTATTTTATTTTCTTCTATTATGCATGATAATCTCTATCCACATTTCCAATTTTGCAGAATCTAGCAAAGTGTCTAGACTTGTTGCAATTGAAGCACACAATATTTCTTTGACCTTGATTTCTCCTGACATTTGAATTTGGCCTTGATCTACATTGGTTAGCCATATGTCCAAATCTATTACATACAAAATACTTGCCATTGAAGGATTGACCATTCCTTGAATAGTTTGGCATATTTCTTGACACACTTTTGCGCTCATTTTCTTTATGACCAATCTTCTTGCAATTGAAACATTGACCAGAGAAAGATGGAACATTTTGATTCATTCTACTTCTACACTGAGTATCCCTATGACCATACTTATTGCATTTAAAACAATGACCATTGAAAGATGGGTACCTTTGACCATTTGGTTGTCTGATCAGGGGTCTTCTAGGTCTTCTTCTTTGATTTCTGAATTGGTTTCCTCTGTTTTTCTTTATTCATAATTTGCTTGACCAGATTTTGAACTTCCTCCTTTCTCAAATCCTAAACCTTGCTTATCACTAGTACTCTTTTGACCAGCAATCATTTCATCAAGCTTTGCATAAATTAGTTTGAACTTCTCTTCATATCTCTTAGCTGGTTCCAAGTCAAATTTTAGAAGTAGCACTTCTTTGCCCAATTTTTCACATTCCTCTAATTTATCCTTAACAACTTGGCTCAGATGCCTTTCAATTTCTTCCTTCTTTTCAACTTCCAATGTCAACCCATTTAGGAACCCTTGTGATTCATCTAATTGATCATTTAGCTCCTTGTTTTTCTCCTTGAATTTCCTAACATGTTCTCTTAGCTTTAGGATGCATTCATCAGCTTCTTGAATATTTGTTTTTAGATCCCTGATTTCAGCCTCAGATTTTTCAAGATCAATATGGGCTTCTTCTAGTTTCTTGTTGCTTTCATAATTTCCAAGTCTTCTTGCTGCCATGACTCCAAAACCCCAGATTTTCTTTAAGTTGTTAGACTTTTTCCAAGGACCCTTTCTCTAATACCAATTGTTGAATATAATGAACACTGAGAGGGGGGTGAATCAGTGTTCTATAAAACCATTTATATCCTTGCTCTTTTATCCAATTACCAAATTCAATTAAGTGAAAGTAGATTAAACAAATAAACAACAACCATAAATACATAACACATGAACACCAGGATTTTTACATGGAAAACCCAAAGAGGGAAAAACCACGGAGAGTGTTAGCTTTCAATATTATTATTATAACACAATACCAAATTACAAGAGGCTCATTGCACGGAGTTCACTGCTCAAGAGAAAAGGCTCACTACCAATTAGAAGAAGAAAGAAGAAGAAGGATGACTCACTGCCAAAGATGAACTCATAAACACTGACTCGGAACTCTTCATTTCAGTCTGCCCCTGTTTCTCTACTCTGCTCTTACATATGCTCAAGATCTTCCTTCATATGTTGTGGGCACTTTATCTTTGCATGTTTCACATCACATACATCACATCACTTATTTCTTTCCTTCCAAAACCAAAATCCAAACTCTATTTATATCTGCAACTAAATCTTTCTCATGATCAGGTTGGCAAACAAAGTGTGAAACATGTATACCAAGTGTTGTATCCTATCGGCTTGCACTTGTGTTAAATCTTAAATGTAGATCCAAATAATCATGTGTTGGCAAGAAACACTATATGGATTCATGGTTGTTGTCATTGATGGCAACAAAGGTCATCCCACATATCCGCAAGTCATGGTGTGTCTCTACCGGAAGTCAGAATGAAGATTGTTGTGGTCCGGTGAACAAGAACAGAGCATGTGGCAAGGTCCGATAGATTGGTCCGGATCTCTCAGAGGAAGTGTCTTGGTGTAGTGCGGATTTGGGGAAGTCAAGAGGACTACCTTGAGTAGTATATTCCAAGGATTTAGCCTCCGGTGATGAACAAAGAAAAAGATATGAATAGTTGAGTACCGGATTCCTGAGAGACAGTGAGAACAGAGGAAGAACTGACTGACAGAGTATCAGACTATTTTCCGGATGTGTTACTGTTGATGGTAAAGGTTGTGAAGGCATGAATCATGTTTGGCCGACATGATTAATGATATCTACAAGTATATGCTTGATCCGCATTACTTGATATGCAAGGATTCAGCCGACAGAACAGAGTTTGTGAGAAGATAGATTATTCTGGGTGCCGACTAGAAAGATAATGAAATCACTAGTGCGGATATATATAGAGGATGGATTTAGTTGTGAAAAGGAGTGATGGTGTGAAGGTGTATGCGAATAAATACAGAGTAGAGCAGAAGCAGTAAGAAAGATCCGGTATATGAAAAGATAGCAGAATAAAGAACAGAGGAAAGATGAAGTGCAGCAGATCAGTATACTGAGCCTAACCGGAACTGAACTCCAGCATATGTAGATGCTTCCAATCAGTTCAAGTATTGTATAACATTCTTTTGTAGACAATGTGTCTCCTTGTAGGCAGTGTGCCTCTTTGTGAGCAGTGTGCTCGGGCAGTGAGCCCTAATTGGCAAGTGCCATTTTGTAATTCCTTATTCTTTTAACAGAGAATAATCTTTGGGTTAATCACCCTGTGGTTTTCTCCCTTAACCGGGTTTCCACGTCAAAAATACTGTGTCATGTGTTTCTTATTTCATGGTAATGTTTGTTTGTTTGATTCAATGCTGCTTTGATTAATAAGAAAGTTCAAAAGAAGAAATAATTAGGATAACTGATTCACCCCCCCTCTCAGTTATCAACAATTGGTATCAGAGCAAGGTTCCTCCTAATAGAGCCTAACAGCTTGAGGAAGATCTGGGAGTTCAAATGGATGCATATGGTTTAAGGGAGCAACTCAAGACTGCCCTTGAGGATCTTGAACAGTCAAATTCTGAAGTCAATGAATTAAAGGAAAGACTCAAACAGGCTGATGAATTCATGAGAGAATTAAAGGACAAATTAAGTCTCTCTATGAAAAAGAGAAAGGAGCTGCTCCAACAATTGGCAAGACAAAGTGAAGAAAGCAATACAAATGAAGAATTGACTGAGCAAACCAAGTTATGTGAAAAGTTATCAAAAGAAGTCATTATGTTAAGACATGAAATGGAATCAGGAACTATAAAGTTTACTCAAGAGATTGAAGAAAAAAGAAAAGCTGAAGACAATCTAAGACAATCTCTTAAAGAGAAATCAGAAGAATGCCACCAGATGGACAGGATTATCAGACATCTTGAATCTGATCTTGAAGATGCCAAAGATAATGAAGAAAAACTTGAGGATCAAATTGCCTCTCTCAAAAGAGATCTTCAAACAGCAAATGAATATAAAGAAAAATTCAAGATAAGTTCTGCCCAACTTGAAGTACTTCTTGGAAGTCAAAAGAGGACAGATGACAAGTATGGTTTGGGATATGAGAAAGGAGAAAGCTCCGGATCCGGTCAAAAGAATTTTGGATCAGAAAATCCAAGGAATAGGCCTAGAAGACCTCTGGTAAGATAGCCCAATGCTCAAAGATATCCATCCTTCAATGGATATTGCCACAGCTGCAATCACTTTGGTCACAAAGCTAATCAGTGCAGAAAGAGAATGAATCAGACTAATTCATCCTTCTCCGGACAGTGCTTTAACTGCAAAAGGTATGGACACAAGTCTCATGAATGTAGAAATATGCAAATAAACAAATCATTCAATGGTAGATGCTTTGCATGCAATAGAGTAGGTCATATGGCTAATCAATGCATATCAAGAGGTTATCAGTCAAATATGCAAAGAAATGTTATTTGCCAAATCTGTAATAGGTCCGGTCATAATGCAAAAGTCTGCAGAAGCAAGAATCAGGACAAAAGAGGTCCGGTATATAATCAGAATCAAGACAAGGGTAAACAAAAGATGAATGTGGATGAAGTTAGGAATCAGATGAACAAGATTTGGGTGAAGAAAAGTTTAGAGAATGTAGAGGTTGGATCCACACCAGACTCTGGTACTGATATTTCTTCTGGAAATTAAAAAGTGAGCTCTGGCTCAGGGGGAGACTCAAAGAAAATCCTGTTCCCCCAGCCAATCAAGTGGTGCTGGATGTGATACAAGATGCGGAGTAAAGGGTTTGAAGATATAAGTCCTGAGATGATCCAGACAAGATTTCAGAGGTCCGCATGAAGATGCAAAGAAGTTGTGATTGATCAAGTAAGACCTATTCCGGGAGATGCTCCGGAAGGACAGAGGACTACAAAAGGGTCCGGAGAGATCCGGAAGTACATTATTTTGCTCTGCGGACTGGATAGAATGTTTGGGATGTTCTTGTAATGTGTCATCTCAATTTATTCATGATTGAAAGATCCGCATGATGTTCATAGATCAGAACAGATCCGGGATACTCCAAGCTATCTGGATAAGGCAAACTAGGATAATATAGGTGGAGCATTTATTGCAAACAGATATTAGGGTTTGCGAAATGATATAAGGGATTTCTCAACAATCACTTGATCATTCCACATCCAAGAAGAAGTGAAAAGCGGAGCTCTGCAACAAAACTCATCAAGTTCACCGAAGATCTCCTGCCGAAGTCATTACATACAGAAATCAATCCAGCCACTCCGTGCAACCGAAGACGCAAAAGGTATTTTCCACTTTCGATATCTCGCTACAAATCTTTTGAAGAAATGGCTACTCCAAATATAGTAAAAATCTCAGATAGGCCCCGACCTGAATTTAAGAAACATCCATACAAGTCATTTGAGGTAGATCCCTTAGGAGCATTTTCCAATGTTCCTCATGGAGTTTTACACACAGAAGACATTAGGGTTTACATACATGCAAGCATTGAGGAATTCAGGGAATTCAAATTGAGAGATCTCTATCACAAACAACTGATAGACAATGCTTTTGAGCTTAAACTAGAGTACAAGGGTATCCAGAAGAAATAGTTTGATCAATTCATTCATTTCCCCTGCTTTGAAGAAGAAGAATGGGTCCGATATGTATTGAGCAGAATGCATGACAACTTCCTATGGCTCGATAGACCTTACAAAATCACAAAAGAGGCAATTAGGGCAGTAACTGGTCTATACTCTTCCGGAGGGATACCTATCCTCAAATCTGTCAAGAACAACATTGTAACTGAGGCCACTGGATCAAAATTTGATAAGAGGGCAATGACCATTGAAGATATTTCGGATCCGGATATCAAGTATGCATCCATGATAATAGGATACAAGATCTATCATGCCAGCAGGGAGAATTCTGTATCCGGAACTGCAGTGTATACTGCCTATGAAATGCTAAGGAAGAATGCAGAATATGATCTCTGCGAACTGCTCTTAAGCCAATTAATGGAAAATATACAGAAAATCAAGAAGGACAAGAAGAATTCCTTTAAGTATGGTACTTTTATATTATGTCTATTCTTCTACTTCATGAATGAGCTGCCCGGATCAAGTGGATGGGCATGGCAGAATGACAAACCTGTTGCAGTCCAAATAAGAGACTATCTACATGGGCTTGGGGATGCCAAAGCAAGAAATATAGCCCTATGGGGATACTTCAAAAACCTCCAAAGCATGATGCAAGCAAGAGAAAGAATTCCCCAGTCTCTTGTTGAAAAATACAAAGACTCAGTGTGCTTTATGGTGGACACTGATCAGTGCCTAATGGAGGCAGTGGAGCCAAGGACTGTCTGGATCATGCCCATGGGGTATGAAGTGGATGAACAAATAGTGGAGCTGCATGTTCAACACATGCTAAGTCAGCCCAAAGATCCAAAGGTAGAAAGGTTTGGAACCTTTGAGGAGCTGAGTGTAAAGATACATGTAGAACTTAGGGAACCTGAAATAAAGAGGAAGGTGAGAAAAGAAGTAGAGCATATTGCTCAAGGCCTAGGCATCTCAAAAGAGGCACTTGATGCCAGCTGAGAAAAGAGGAGAAAGGCTGAGGAAGAAAAGAAAAGTAAAGAAAGTGTTCCGGTTGAAACTTCCACCCGGACCAGATCATCAAAAAGATCTGCACCTCCCACAACCAAAAGTTCAAAACCGGAAGTCCAGGCATCTGGTAAAAGATCTAAGACAAAAGCCACAAGGGCTTATGAAAGCCAAAAGGATGAAGAGGAAACTGAGTCAGATGAGGGAGTAAAAGAAATAAAGAAGCAGAAGAAGAAAGGATCCGGGAAACCCTCCACAGGCCAAGACAAGGAAGAAATGGCAGAGGAATTTGTTGAAAAGCCCACTCTGTCTCTAGACAGTGTAGTCAAATTAGTCACTATGGATGGGAACCTTCAACCGGTGGCTGAATTCTATGATGACTACAATGAGGCAGATCAAAAGATCCTGCAAGAAGCTATAATAAGGTACTTGAACATCTACAATAAAGCTTTTATTGAGATTATCTCTGAAATCCCAAAGAGCCTAGAGATGGAATTAGAGATAAGAAAGAACAATGCCATGGCAAAAGACCTTGAGATCAGGGAACAGATAGCTATTCAGCTATATCCTTCAATTGATCACAAAACAATGAACATGGTATTCAAAGACTGCAAGGATGAATTCAGGAGCAAAGCAAGGATGAATCAGCTTATGCTTGGTAAGACCAACAAGGTAGCCAAGGACACTGAAGAGATTCTCCGGAAAACCTTCAAAAGGTTTAATCTTCCTATTGTAGAGGACTTAGGTGCAGAAACAGCTGTGGACTTGGAATCATCTGCTCCGGAAGAAGTGGGCCTTGAACAGACTAACATCTCTCCTCCGGTTTCCCCTACAGTCTCCGGATCCCAAGAAGAAGAGAAACTACAGGAGAAAGAAGCAGCAGTTAAAGAAAAAGAGGTTGACTGCACCAAGGATGCAGAGAAAGAGAAGACTCCAACAGAGAAAACCACAACTGAAAGTGGTAAGAGTAAGGAAGGAGAAAAGATTCCAAAGGACAAAACTGCAGAAGAGAAGAAACATCTGTCTCTGGCAAGAGACACTGCACAAACTATTCAAGAATTCTTGACAAAAGCCACTATAGAAATTGATGAACCAGACCTGCTAAAAGGACCATTAGATTTTGACTCTTTGTCACCGGTACAAACAATGAAAATAGCCTCATTTGCAAATGAGAAAGTCAAAGAGAAACTACTAAAATCTCACATGGAAGACTGTGAGCTTATGGAGGTAGCATCTGGAGTGCTGGAAAAGATCATGCCATCTTTTCAGAAGGATCCCACAGCCTCCTCTTCCGGTAATCTCAAAACCTTAGTCAGCAGTGTTAATACACATTTTGAATCTCTAGAAAAATCAGCTGAAGAAAAGGTCCGGAAGGAGTTTTTGGATAAAAGGTTCTCCGAGGTTCAGGGTTTGATCATTAATGATAGAAGAAACATGAACATTGGGATAAAGAGCTTAGAAAATGCTCTTAAGGATGGCAGTGAAATATACAAATTTTGTATCTCCTGGTCCAAGGTAACAGTGGACATTGAGAAGAAAATAAAAGAGCAAGAGGACACACTACTAAGCTTGTCTCAAAGTTTTGATCCTCTTTCTTCCTCTATAACAAATCAAGAATGTCAAACTATTGCAGTCTTGAGTGAAATCAAGAAATTGGAGAAGGAAAGGAAAAATAGAATAAGCAGGTTGAGTGAGCTTAGGGGGTTAATTGTCCCTAAGCTAGAGGCCATGCATGAGGCCATAGCAGAAGCTCAAATCACAGCCCAGACAAGTGATCCGAAAGATCTAAAAAGGGCAGATGCATTTGCATTTTTGTTGAGTGGTCACATTTCAATTTTGGATAGAATGAAGCAAAGTTGGGCTACAGAACTGATCCAACTGAAGACATCTTTTGCAGACATTCTTCAGTATATGTGAGTATGTAAATATGTGGCTATGTATAGAAAATTTTTGAAAATTTTGGTGTACGGACCCTACCCTTTGCCATTGATGTCAAAGGGGGAGTTAGGAGCAGTGAAAAATGAGGAATCCAACTAAGGGGGAGTTCCAGAAATTGTATATAAAGATAGAGCATCAGCCAAGGGGGAGCATAGTGTAAACACTTAGTCATTTTTCACTAAGTGTTGCCATCAATGCCAAAGGGGGAGATTGTTGGCAAGAGACACTATATGGATTCATGGTTGTTGTCATTGATGGCAACAAAGGTCATCCCACATATCCGCAAGTCATGGTGTGTCTCTACCGAAAGTCAGAATGAAGATTGTTGTGGTCCGGTGAACAAGAACAGAGCATGTGGCAAGGTCCGACAGATTGGTCCGGATCTCTCAGAGGAAGTGTCTTGGTGCAGTGCGGATTTGGGGAAGTCAAGAGGACTACCTTGAGTAGTATATTCCAAGGATTTAGCCTCCGGTGATGAACAAAGAAAAAGATATGAATAGTTGAGTACCGGATTCCTGAGAGACAGTGAGAACAGAGGAAGAACTGACTGACAGAGTATCAGACTATTTTCTGGATGTGTTACTGTTGATGGTAAAGGTTGTGAAGGCATGAATCATGTTTGGCCAACATGATTAATGATATCTACAAGTATATGCTTGATCCGCATTACTTGATATGCAAGGATTCAGCCGACAGAATAGAGTTTGTGAGAAGATAGATTATTCCAGGTGCCGACTAGAAAGATAATGAAATCACTAGTGCGGATATATATAGAGGATGGATTTAGTTGTGAAAAGGAGTGATGGTGTGAAGGTGTATGCGAATAAATACAGAGCAGAGCAGAAGCAGTAAGAAAGATCCGGTATATGAAAAGATAGCAGAATAAAGAACAGAGGAAAGATGAAGTGCAGCAGATCAGTATACTGAGCCTAATCAGAACTGAACTCCAGCATATGTAGATGCTTCCAACCAGTTCAAGTATTGTATAACATTCTTTTGTAGACAGTGTGTCTCCTTGTAGGCAGTGTGCCTCTTTGTGAGCAGTGTGCTCGGGCAGTGAGCCCTAATTGGCAAGTGCCATTTTGTAATTCCTTATTCTTTTAACAGAGAATAATCTTTGGGTTAATCACCCCATGGTTTTCTCCCTTAACCGGATTTCCACGTCAAAAATACTGTGTCATGTGTTTCTTATTTCATGGTAATGTTTGTTTGTTTGATTCAATGCTGCTTTGATTAATAAGAAAGTTCAAAAGAAGAAATAATTAGGATAACTGATTCACCCCCCCTCTCAGTTATCAACATCATGTACATGTTTTCATGTGTCAGCTCAAATCATACAACCACTTACATTTATCATCCAACTCATATTTCTTCTCCACATAAGGATTTAACTAGCATGTCGGCTTGTTCCTTAATAACATATATGATAGGTTCCTCTGTCACATCACAACTTTTGTTACGGACCAATTGCGCCTTCATGTATCATATTCAACAATTATTAATGGTCTATTAACATGTCTTCAACTCCACAAAATAATATAAATCTGTATACCAGAATATGGACCTTAGAACTGTTGCCCAGACACACTATAACACTGTCATACTGGATGCCAATATTGGAGAACCTGTAGAATGAGATCAGTTGTACTTCCGGAGCTACAAACTTGGATTCAAGTAGTCATGACATATCTCTAAATTACCTTAGAACCATAGAACAAAATATGCTAATGCAGACCAATTTATTCAGTACAGTTCGCTATCTCTGTCTTACTTCTATTGACCCGGACTTAGTCTTTTCACCAGATGACTTCCGAAGGAAGTCATGAGTTGATTATTAGGATATAACATCAATAGATAATTGTGAACATCATACCTAAACTATATCTTCATGTCTTCACTTGCGGAGGAGTACTAATCCTTTTCTTGTCTCATACCTGAACACTTCCAATACTTAGCTAATTTAGGGCTTCCAGACCAAAATGCTTGTACGTTATTACTGGATTAGGATTGTCTTCTAGAGTAATGTGTCTTTGCCATTGTGATGAATGATCTTTGCCTTCTTTTCATAAATGACAACATTCTAGTCTACTGCACATCAGTGTCTCTTGCCAACAGATTGTGTCTATGTGAATGAGATATGTAGAGAAATCATTTGTATTGAATCTTGCTTTTAGTAATTGCATTTGGTGAGTGTTGTGTTGTTTGACCTTTTTGGTCTAGCTTAGTTAAGAGTTGAAATGGTGTTGCAAGTAGTCATACACCTTGTTGGTGTGTTGTATCTACCTTAGATGCACTGCTAGTGAGTAACAGGTTGCTAAGCCTTGCTTCATGGAAGTGCTTATGTTGTTAGAGGATGTGGTATAGATTCTTTCCTATGAGAACCTATTTGGTTGATCTTAGTTTTGGTAGTGTAGAGATAGAGTGTTAGAGAAACTCTCTCTTTTAGGACTGGAGTGTGAGGAAGTACCTCATGTAGGGAAACCATGTCTAGAGTTGAGGCATGCTTTTGGTCAGGATGAAGGTATGGTAGTGATGCCTATAACCTTATTATCTTTCCCTAATCCTTGAGTTCTTTTGTTGTGGGTAGTGCTCGAGGAAGGATTGTTGAGAGAGTAATATTTTGTTTGTAATTCTCCTTGAGAGTTGTTATGGTAGCCTTGTGAGTTCCTTAGACTTATTTGAGATCTTGAGAGGTTATCCCAACATAGTTATGGTCTATTGCACCTTTTGGCTAGAGCCTCTTCTCATTAGAGTGGCAGTTGGAGCATGGAGTGGTGTAGTCTCAGAGGATTTGTATACACAATGGTTGGTTTTGACCTAGTTGTTGCACATTTGGAGATTTGTTTTGTTGTTTTGAGACATCAACCTCATGTTGGTTAGAAGGACTAATCTTTTGAGGACATGTGTTTTCCATGTGATTGCATGTGCATTGTGATGCTTGATTTATGCTTTGTTTGGCATGCATTTAAAGTCTGATTATTTCCCTTATGCTTGAATGTTATGATGTCATTATTTTATGCTTTGGAAAGAGTGCCATATGTTACTTGAATGCAATTGGATGGTAGTTGTACCATGTATGTTTATATGCATTGAATTGCTAGTTGCACCATGTGTGTTGTGTGCATGGATTGGCATGCTTTACAATTACATGATCCAGGAGTGGTGCTAGTGGAGCCCCCTCAAATTCTTGATAGACACAACATTAAGTTGCATAATAGAGATATTCTTTAGTATAAGGTCCAATGGGACTAATATTTTGTGGATAGTGCCACATGGGAGGATGCAGAGGATATAAATCGTTCTTTTCCTCATTTGTGGACTTAGTTGAGATACTTTTATTTGCTTAGTGTGGTACTTTATTGCTACAATGTGATTCTTTGTTTGCATAGTGTGGTACTTTTGATAGCATTAGTGAGATACTTTTATTACTTTAGTGTGTGTGTGTAATAACACATTAGGATTTCTCTTCCTAGTGAGGAAGGATGTCACATCTTGATTTTTTCTTACATTTATAGTTTAGTATATTTTATGAGACTATTGGACATTACCTTATTATTGTTGATTATTGGACAATTACATGTGCATGAAGGTAAAATTTGTCATTATTTTTAAAAATCCATAAATTAGAAAGTTGTTATAATGATGGATTATTATGTTATGATTGTGACTTATATCTTGTTTGTGCTTTAGCTATGGTTTTATGGGCTAACCTATTGATGAGAATCTCAGTGCAAATGAGTGGAGGAACATGTCAAAGATGAGAACATGGTTGAGGTAGAAGTGTCCTAGCTATCCGACAAGAGTTGACATGATGGAAAACCTAATGCACACACACTCACGTAGTTTTATACATATTGCATCATTACATACTGCATTAATGAATGGCTTCATTATGCATTCACGTAACATAGATATGTAGTCTTAATTGTTCATTTTACTTTGAATATTGTTTTTTATTAGACATTTAACAATTAGTTTATCTATATGAAATTTCGCTTGCTATGTATGATTATTTTTGTTTTCTTCTTTTGATTAAATAGATTTATTATAGTGATTGATTTATGATAGATTTATTATAATTATATATGTGTCTATATATATACATATATAATTTAAATATATATGTATATATAAATAAAAATATATATACACATATGCATGTTAAATATAATGAAACAATAGTAGAGAGTGAAGTTTGGAATTAAAAGCTAAAAATAATAGCTTTGGGTGGCCACACACCCTTCATAACATGCAAAAAGTGTTAGTTCAAAACAAGACAGAAAAAAATCTTGGACTTAATTTTAGAACACCCAAAATTAGGGCAGAGATATGCATAAAACATAGGGAGAAAAAGCATCATCAATGGAAGGTAGGAAGAAGTTTGCAAGAACGGCCGATGAAGGATCAATTTGAGCTGATTGGGAAGGGATTTTTTGCATTGAGCATCAGGAATCTAGGATTTTTGAGTGGAAGGGGATTATTCCAGTTTCTTCTTCTCTGATATAAATGGGTATGTGAATTCTAGATTGTCTTGCTTGCTAGGGTTTATGGTAAAAATGGAAAACCGTTGTCCCTATGTGAATTAGATTCTTTTTCTTTGTTTTTGAATACCTGTGCATACATACATGTATATTCATATGTATATACATATATTGATAAATATGTATGTATACACCAACAAGAACAATTGCATGATCAAAAACTTAACCTTTGCTATGAACACAATGAAATCAATGATATTTATTTACCTCTTCTGTTCACATTGAAACAAATGATATTTATTTACCTCTACTATTCACAATGAAACCAATGATATATATTTACCTCTCCTATTCAGATCGAAACGAATGATATTTATTTACCTCTTCTGTTCACAATTAAATCAATGATATTTATTTACCTTTGTTTTTTTTTTATTCAGAAGAGAGGTATAGTTTTATATTGAAATTCAAAAACGTATTACATTTTTGTCTTTTTTCCAAAAAGGCATAGTTGAATCCCAACTATATCTAATATTTATTTACCTTTGTTGTTCACATTAAAATGAATGATATTTATTTACCTTTGTTGTTCACAATGAAATCAGTGATATTTATTTACCTCTGTTGTTCACATTGAAATGAATGATATTTATTTACCTCTGATGTTCACATAGAAATGAATGATATTTATTTAGCTCTGTTGTTCACAATGAAATCAATGATATTTATTTACCTCTGATGTTCACATTGAAATGAATGATATTTATATACCTCTGTTGTTCACATTGAAACGAATGATATATACTTACCTCTGTTGTTCACAATGAAATCAATGATATTTATTTACCTCTTATGTTCACATTGAAATGAATGATATTTATTTACCTCTGATGTTCACAATGAAATTAATGATATTTATTTACCTCCATTGTTCACATTGAAACAAATGATATTTATTTACCCTTACCGTTCACACTGAAATCAATGATATTTATTTACCTCTGTTGTTCACATTGAAACAAATGATATTTATTTACCTCTGCTATTCACAATGAAATCAATGATATTTATTTACCTCTGTTGTTCACATTGAAATGAATGATATTTAGTTACCTCTGCTATTCACTTCATGAATGAAAGATATATAGATACCTCTGTTGTTCACATCATGAAGGAAAGACATAAAGTTATCTCTGTTGTTCTGATTTTTACCTTCAATGGTAGTTTTTAGAATTAAATATGCTGTCTAAAAGGTTATTATTTTGATTATATATATGTATATGTATATGTATATGTGTAGGTATATATGGTGCAGAGCACCCTTGACAGTATTGTTTTTTTGTTTGATGCATTGTTATGATAGTCTTGGTCTTTTTCATGATTTGAGTTAATAAGGTCTAAGAGACCAATTTGGGATGTAATTTGAATATAATAATGTTTACATAAGGTTTTAGGATGGTCCTTTACAAAGTTGTCACAAGTGATGTAAAAGTTGTCATCAAAGATGTAAATAGTCACCCCTTTCAAAATACAGTTGGGGGGTAGTTGTAACTGGTTTGAATCATGCTTAAATGCCTCCAAAACCTTTAAGGCATGGTTGTTTGAGGATTCATTGATGAAAATACAATAATCTTCTCTATTTTACCAAGTTTCTTGTGTTTCCTGAACTTGCAGCGTACAGTATTGTTCCATACAACATTTCTGACATCTGAGAGTTATGTGAAATTGAAGCACATAGAGTCTAGTTTGATTTGAGTCTTTTTTGGTGAGTTTTCATCAAAGTTTGAGGGAGATCCATTCATTTTTCTGCAATTGCTCTGTTATAGGAGGGTTTCTAGGGTTTGCAAGAAAATCATGTAATATTTGGCCATTCCACTGTTGAAAATTTCCCATCTTTGGTGGAATGGAAGGTGATAGAGTGTACTTAATGTTGATGGAGACTCAAAACAGAGCCATTGTGTTGGAGGGAGAAAATTGATGTCCTAGTATTGTTTGGGCATCAAATTCATATGTTTTATGCCATTGGGGGAGGACAATGGCTATAAAAGTAGACTGTTTGGAGATAGGAACCCAAAACCCTCAAAATCCCTTATTTTACCACCAACCCCACTTGTCCAAGTGGTTATGCCTATTCTGTAAGACAATTCTTGGGCAATTACTTTGAAAAAAGGCCTAATTGAGCCCCTGTGCAGCAGTAGAAGCCCTGATTTGGGTCGCATGTCCCAAAACAACCTAGGGTCATATTAGGATGTTAGTTAGGTCACTATAAAGGGTATCTATGTTTGGTTTTGGATTTGGGAGAAAGAGTCTTAGAAGAACGTTATTTGATAGTGACACAGTCCTTAAAAGAAGGGCTACAAGGAGATTGTGGGGTTTGTGAAGCATCTCACCTTTCCCTATGCCCAAGACCCTAACAAATGCATTGGGAATGTTTGTCTAGGTGCCCTAAGATGTTTGAAATGGCTGTACTCAAGACCATGAGCCTTTGGATGATTTTGTTCTATGTTGGGTTCCTTGGCCTAGGACTAGGAGGCCTAGTGAGATAGGTGATTTGGGGAGTAAGACTTTCCCATTGTTTAGTGATTTGAAAAACTAATTGATGAACAACCTAACCCTCTGACCACCTCTGCATCAAAGTGGTATCAGAGCAAAGGTTCTGAATGGAAGAAGTAGTTGTGTTTTGTGTTAAGAAAAGTTGAAGGTTGAGAGAGAGAAGGTGTTAAAATGCCTCCAAAAGGTGGGGTCAGTAGTTGCTAAGGAATTGAAAGCCTTAAGAGAAGAGATAGAAGCATTGAAGGCCAGAGAAAGGAGCAGGTAAGGTGAAGAAGAAAGTACTTCTAAAGAAGAAGAAGAGGGTGAAGGTGGAGACCCTCTAGAGAGACCTCAAGAAGAGGAGATAGCTCCTGAAGAGAGAAGGTTTATAAATGCTTTGAAGACTATAACAGGGGAGACCTCTGATGTGAAAATGGACCTGCCAATGTATGGGGGAAAGATGGATGCTGAAGAAGTGCTAGAATGGGTAGATGCCTTAAATAACTATTTTTAGTACAAGGAGGTGGTAGAGGACAAGAAAGTCAAGTTTGCCAAGACAAAGTTGAAGGGGTCTACCTTGACATGTGGAACTACATTCAAGGAGAGAGGGTGAAGAACAACAAGTCAATGATCAATTCATGGAGTTGGATGGTGTCCAAATTGAAGGAACAATTCATGCCTATTGATTATGAAGTGCAAGTGTTCAGAAAATTGCAAAATTTGAATCAAAGAGACATGAATGTGGCAACCTATACTGAGGAGTTTCATAAACTCAGTTTGAGGTCTGGTCATGTGGAGAATGAAAAGGAGAAAGTGGCTAGGTATTTGAATGGCCTAAGGTATAGCATTCAAGATGAAATGAGCCTTGTCACCCCCAAGATAGTAGAAGACTATTTTCAAATAGCATGTAAGGATAAGGAGAAGTTAAAGAGGAAGCAAGAGCAGCAAGTAAGGGGAAGAGGCAGAAATTCAAGAGGAAGAGGAACCTTTGGTGGCAGAAATCAGTCACAAAGATCACAAGGATAATCAAGTACAAGCCAAGAATCAGCCCATGATTCAAGATGAGGTTTTAGGGGTAGGAGACCTAATGGAAGAGGAAGATCAAATGGACAAGGAAGGGGATCCAAGACCTTCTCTAGTAGGTGTTATAATTGCAATCAGTTTGGGCACCCTGCCTTCAAGTGTCTAGAGAAGTAACCATGACATTCCCAAGGAGGAGAGTGTGAGGCCGACTATTTTACCTTCCATATTTTGATCATTGTGCTATTCAATAGTGACTATACTTCATTATGCAAACTTGATGTTTATCTCACTGACTTGATATATGTGATTTGATTTAGTCATTTTGATGATATGTTGTGGTTCAATATATGGGATTTATATTAGATGTTATTTTGTTATGAGATTCTAGTTGTTTGTGTGTTATGGAATTAATTGACATATGATTTGGTAATGCAATTTGATTTGTAGTTATGTATTGGTGTTTATTTCGATTGTGTGAAGTTAATTTTAGTTGCTTCAGCTATGACTTTTCATAACAGGATGTGCAGGTTATATGTTCCCTAGCCACGAGAAATTGGAGGTAGGAATTCACACCATGTTATTCCCGGTTAAGCTGATCCATTCCCAAGAGGGATAAGGATCACATGTGTAATTGAATGATGATTTATTGTGCTTGGTTTAATTTTATTATTATTTTTTTTAGCCCTAGTACCCCTTCTTTTTCTTATTTTTGATTAATATTAAGTGTTGTAATATTTTATTTGATTTATGTCATTTGTCATTTTTTTTTTTTGGGCCATTTATATGTGGATTTTTGACCCCTTTCATGACCCCTAGGGTCCCCAAAGTTACCCTAGGTGGTCAACCATGAGTCAAGGGTCAACTTGGACCACCTAACCCTAGTTTTGACTCACCTTAGGTCACCCTAAACCATGGTTGAGTCAAGGTGACGAAAATTGGAAAGAGGGAAGATGAGGGATGGACCTTGCCTTGGGAAGAACCCATCTCCCATCCCTATGTTTTGGGAAGCATTCCCAAGGAGGACTAGGGAGGTCTCCAAGAGTCCTCCCAAACTCCCAAGTGAGTGGGAGCACCACTCAAGGCCATTGTCTTCATGAGGTGGAGATGGAGGTGGAGGGAGAGGAGGACACTTGTCATCCTCTTACCTTCTCACTCTTTCATGTGGCTTTGGTGGAGGGAAGAGATGGTGACAAATGTCACCACCTCATTCTCTCAAGGCCAAGTAGAGGGCCTATAATAGCTCCTCTTGTAGAGGAGTGGGGGTTCTTCTATCCTATTCTTTTTCCTTGCATTTTAGAGACTTCTTGCAAAAATTTGGATTTCCTTACTAGTTTGGGGGGAGTTAGAGAAGGTTGGGGAGAAAATCTGAAAGGTTGGAAGACTTGGGAAGGCTTGGAGCTCTTCACTAACTTCTACATCCATTGTCAAGACCTTGAAGGTAGGCTCTTAACTTGTTTCTTGTTTTGTTTATATGATGTTCCATGTTTGAATTTTGGTTGTATGTTTGTTTGCATTGTGTTGTTTTGCATTTGATGTTGGGTTGGGTGTCATGGTGAGAGCACCTCCTATGGAGGTAATGCTCAACTTGTATGGGTAGGGGAGAGGAACAATCCTTGGGGGATCTCCCACAGTTTGTGTTTATGTGTTTATGCCTTGAGGGCTTATCATCATTTGAGGAGGAGTTATCTAAAAGGCAAGAGTGCCATGCATTTTGTTGTAATTCTTGAGGATTGTGGTGTTCTGGGAATTTTGGCTCAAGGCCAAGTGTTGAGATATTCTTTACTTTTGGGAGCCCTTTTAAGTTGAGAGGTCTATCCCCTACCCTCACCAAGCTCATTGCTGTAAGCATAGTTATGTGTTAAACCTATGGTTTGTTCTGGTTTTGTGTCATTGTGATTGTTTTCCTTGTTGTGGAATGGAACCTATGTGAATTCTCTACCTCCCTAGCTCGGGGGTGACCCACTTGCAGGTGTACGGTAGGGAGGAGAGCTTTTCCTTCCTAGTGGCTGGTTCTTGTGTTTTCTATTGTGTTCTATTGCAGGTTGAGGGAAAATAAGTGAAGTTGTTAAGGAGCCCTGTTAGTGTGGCCTTTGCAAAATCTTGGAGGCTGATTTAGCCATGGCATTAGTGGCCTTGTTCTTGGTAAATCCTTGCAATTGTTCTTATGAAACTTGCCATAGAGTGGCTATGATTTTAGTGGAATATAAACTCCTGTTTTATTTCACTTAAAACTGTTTGCTTCTTTGTTGTGAAGATGGCAATGTATTGAGGAAGATGAGTGAATATAGATATAAACAAAATTCTCTGTCATTTCCTATCGAAAGAAATATGCATGAGTTGTTCTAAATTTTTCGGTCACATTCCTTCCAAAGAGATTTTTAAATATGTGGATGTTGCTGATTAAGGTTCATTATATTCTATGAAAGAAAGAGAAATTTTGTCACATTTTTGCCACTATACTCCTAGGTGTGAAATACATATTAGATGTAGGTAATTCTTTTATTTATTGCAAAGAAATATATATATATATATATATATATATATATATATATATTTTGGTGATCTGAACTGTCTCGGATAAATTCATATTTCTATTTGGTTAATGTTTCTTTTTAAAAAAGAAATATATATATATAGAGAGAGAGAAAGAAGAGATATTGGTGAAGTTGTAAGTTGCAAATCAGTAAACTATTTAGTTCATTGTAGAGATGAATGTTTGTTATACCTTGCAGAATTTACTACCCAAAACAGAAAAGAAAAAAAAAATATAATAATAAATGCAGATAGGTTACTGTTCATAAAGATTAAAGTGCATATCTGAGACAAAAAAAAACTTACCTATTGTAAGCTCTGTTTATACATCCAAGTACACACACACACACACACACACACACACACACACACACACACACACACACACACACATATGTGCATTTATGTAATTAGATTTACAATAAATAATGTAAGAATTTCAAACTGGTTACAAGAAAGGAAAGTGGTTATATTTACCCTAATAAATAAATATATGTATATATTTATATATAAATATATATTTATATATGTATATATATATATATATATTTATATACATATATATATATTTATATACATATATTTATATATATATATATGTATGTATATATATATATATATAAACATACAGATAGCTTAATATCCAATATACACTGTATATTTCGCAGAGATTATATTCATTATACATGTGACGGGCTGTATTACAGAACAGTCCAAAGTTTATTAAAAAAATATAAATAAAAATATTAAAAAAAAATGTGTGCCTGTGGGTGGCGGTGCCACCCACAGTAATGTTTAGAGTGTGGGTGTGGGGGAGGAGGCTTAGCCTCCGCCCACACCTGTGGGTGTGGGTGGAGGCTAAGCCTCCTCCCCCACACCCCCCGTAGCCCCTACTGCGCACAAACCACACCGTGCAGCACCTCCTCCGCAGTCCATGCAGCGCAGACCACGCTGCCACCACCGCAGCTGCAACTCCCACCCCTCTGATGTGTGGATTTCGTCAGCCCTGTTACCCTCGTGACCTACCCTTTCGGTCTCCCTTGCCACCCTATCCAAATCCGCCACCGCAGCCACAACCAACACCACCAGAGACTCCTCTCAGCGTCGTTCCTCGGCCCTCCAACCACCATAACCCCTGTCTCTCACAGCTTCAACACCACCATTCGGTCCGTTCCCCCATGGAACTCTATAAATCCATAAACAAGTTTAACTCTGTCAATAGCTAGGGGTTTTGGTACATGTTTGCAAAAAGAATATATATATAAAAAAAAGATTTGCTATTGTGGCAGTATAGCTACATACACCTCCGTGGAGGCTGTGTTTGAAACCGGGGCCTCCATTGTTGGCCAAACCCTTGACCTAGACCTGCACACACAAAAAAAAAGGAGAGAGAGACCAAGCAAACAAAACAAAGGAATTAGGGCAAAATACAAAAGAGATGAAATAAGGAGTTTAGGGTATTTTGTTGAGATAACACTCTTAAATTAAGATTAGGGTTACCTTTCTAAAATTTAGTGATTTTAAATTAGGGCTCTAACTTAATTAGTGATATTTAGGAGGACTTGTTATGAGGTTTTTACCTTATTCATTTCAAAAAAAAATGAAACAACTCTATATAACATTTTAAAATAAATGTTTTATTTTATAAAACATATATATATATATATATATATATATATGTTTTATAATTACATAAAAAAATTGTTATGTCAAGCTAGTAAATCATATTAAATTAAAAACATATGTTTTATAAATACATATTCATATATAATATTCAAACTAATGAATTTTATTATATATATATTATATATATGTATAATATTAAAACAAGAGAACCATATTTTCTTTTATATATATTTTTTGTATTATTAGAACAAACGAGGATATATATAAATTTATTTATATATATATATATATATATATATATTTATATATATATAAATAAATATATATATACATATATAATATTGTTGTTAGCAAATATGTAATTTCATTTAAATGGTAAATATACTTGTTTGGTGTAATTATTTGTATAATATAAATATTCACCTCTCGTTATTGATCACTAGATTCAAAAAAAAAAGGAAGCCTTTTGGAACGTTTAAGCAGGGGTTATAAATTCCTACCAATAAATATATAACCACAATTAAATTAATAGGGGAGGCTAAATATTGTTTTTTTTCCCATATTTGAAAATGTAGAATAAAATTGTGAATCGGAGTTGATCCATTTGCCACAAATTATAATACCAAGCGAGAGTATTAATCATAACGGAATCTTTATACCCATTGTTAGTTAAATTAAGTCATCTTAATCGATCACTTGTCAGTTCAAGTTTAATTAGGGTTCAGGTTTATCTAGTCTAACCCTATAAGCGACATCTTACTTGTCGCATACTCCTTTGTCGGTCTTCATCTTCATCGATTGTGTTGTCATGTTTACGCCCCTGGCGTATTGCCACCGAGCACGCAAGCGCATGCGAGGTGGTTCTTAGGGTAGGAAGAAATTTTTTTCGTAGTTCGTGTCATGACCACATGGCAAATGTGGGCATGACATGCATGTTTATGTGTTGTGACCACATGGGAAATGCGGGCATGACATTTGGTATCATAGCCTAGGTTTTTAAAACCCTGGGCTTGTTTTAGGCAAATTATTGTTTCTGCAACTATGATTGACTTGTGGCTACCTTGTTTTGTAGGATGCCTCCCAGACGAGTTCGGCGAGTGCAGACCCACCGCACTCCACCCACAGAGGTACGCTCTGATTCATCAGCTGTGGGACCGGGTTAGCCAGATCCACAAGGTCAGCCAGTTCCACTGGTTTAGCCAGTTCTACAGCCACAGACAGTTCCTTAGGTACCGCAGGCACCACCAGCCCCACCAGATATGGGACCACAAATTTTACAAGCCTTATAGGCTATCTTAAATAGGCTCTCACTAGTAGTAGCAGAGCCACGTGTCGAGCCTCGCGAGGATCCACGAGAGGAGCCCCACGTAGAGCCATGTGGGGCACCACGTGAGGAGCCTTAGGTCGAGCTACCAGAGACAAAGGAGGTTGGTTCGGCCAACAGGGCCCGTAGTAGGAGCCCCCCACATCGGGCTAGGCAGGACGAGACAGTGTGTGTAGAGCACTTAGGTCACAGACCTTATGAGTATCATGTAGATGAGCCTATCAGGGGGCACATAGATAGAGGGGATCCCATCAGGGACATATTGAGGTTGAACCCTCCTACTTTCATCGGGACCACAGAGGGAGCTGAGGCAGAGGCCTGGCTTATTATTTTGGACAGGTGCTTCGCGTTGCATCCTTACAAGGGCAACACAAAGGCTTGGGTGGCAGTACACTTATTGCGGGATGCAGCAGCTACCTGGTGGCGCACTGAGGAGTGCAAGTGCCACCTATCTTTAGACACCTTCACCTGGGAGGCCTTCATTGAGTGCTTTAATGCGCACTACTTGTCAGACCATTACAGACAGCGTCGTCTGGAATAGTTTCATGACCTTCAGCAGAGGGGACTTTCAATGGCTCAGTATGAGGCCAGGTTTACAGAGCTATCTAGATATGTGGAGTATCTCCATGATGAGAAACTCCTGGTGCACAAGTTTATCAGAGGGCTTAATCACAGTATAGCAGGGCCTGTGCAAATGGCAGACCCCCAGACTTTGAGTGATGCTGCCAAGAAGGCATACATCACTGAGGAGATCTAGAGATGAGGGCAGAGTTCTCACCCTCAGTTTCAAGATCAAGGACAACAGCAGCATCAGCAGAGTTTTCGTAGGCCATCACAGCCACCTCACAGAGGAGGATTCAGTTCAGCATCTTTACCTCCTAGACCCTCACAGCAGCAGCAGCCACAGCAGCAACAGAGAGCTAGGACACAACAGAGGACACAGGGGGGACATAGGTTGGTAGTAGTAGGGCCCACGCAGAGATCAGAGGCAGCAGGGACCACCTACGGGACCCGCGAGGTCATAGCAGTCTTTTAGGGGCTCACAGGGGTCTACTGGTAGATCAGGATAGTAACAGTCAAGTAGGACCCAGACTGTACAGGTATAGGTTAGGGGCCCTTGTTATGTCTGTGGTGGAGCTGGACACCTAGCTAGAGAGTGTCCATAGGGTTTTGCAGCAGGGGGATAGCCTCGTGCAGGGGGTTCTGAGCAGACAGTGGGTGATGTGGGTAGATCCCATCATATGTTTGTAGCGGTAGATAACCGCCAGGTAGATTTTTAGGCATCAGTGATTGAGATGTTAGGTATGATTGGGGGTAACCCCATTTCTATTCTCTTTGACTCTGGTGCTACTGATTCTTTTATATCTCCATCATTAGTGGAGTGTTGCAGGCTGGTGGCCTCTAGGCAGGGTGATAGGTGGGTGGTTGAGTTGGCTTCAGGAGCCAAACTGATAGTAGATACCTTAGTCCATGATTGTGAGATTGCTTTTGGACCCTTCACTACAGTATGTGACCTTAGAGTCATGACATTAGGATCCTATGATGTGGTGTTAGGTATGGATTGGCTTGTGGCTCATCGAGCCAAGCTAGATTGTCACCGAAAGGTGATCAGCTGTTTGGACGATCACGGTGCATCAGTTGAGATTGTGGGTATGTAGAAGCCTACCGCAGTACGTATGATATCTGCTTAGCATCTTAAGCGCTACATGTAGAAGAGATGTCAGATGTTCGCCATCACAGTGAGCAATAGATCAGATGACGAGCCAGAGGCATCTTTGGATGATCATCCCATCCTTAGAGAGTTTGCCGATGTATTCCCAGCAAAGTTACCGGGGATGCCTCCCCGACGTGAGGTAGACTTCCATATAGACTTAGTGCCGGGTGCCGAGCCAGTGTCTCGTGCACCCTACAGGATGACCACACATGAGCTCACTGAGCTCAAGCTACAGTTGGAGGACTTTCTAGAGAAGGGGCACATTTGACTGAGCATTTCACCTTGGGGCGCTCCTATCATCTTCGTGAAGAAGAAGGATGGGTCTCTTCATTTGTGTATGGACTACAGGCAGTTGAATAAGGTGACGGTGAAGAACCGTTATCCTCTGCCCAGAATTGATGATCTTTTCAACTAGATGCAGGGAGCCAGGGTGTTCTCTAAGATAGACTTGAAGTCTGGGTATCATCAATTACACATCGTAGAGGTAGATATCCATAAGACCGCCTTCCGGACTCGTTATGGGCACTATGAGTTCACAGTGGTTCCCTTCGGCTTGACGAACGCCCCTGCAGTGTTCATGAGTCTCATGAACGGGGTGTTCCGTACATATTTAGATCAGTTCGTGATCATATTTCTCGATGACATTTTGATCTACTCACGGACTGAGGAGGAGCATGAGGAGCACCTTCATCAGGTTCTACAGTGCTTGCGAGAGTAGAAACTTTATGGGAATTTGGCAAAGTGTGCATTTTTCAAGACAGAGGTTCAGTACCTAGGGCATATCCTTTCTGGCGATGGAATCTTAGTAGATCCATCGAAGATCAGAGCTATCAGGGATTGGCCAGCACCCACTAGTGTGATAGAGGTCAGGAGTTTCATGGGGTTAGCTAGATATTACTATCATTTTGTTGAGGGCTTCTCTCGAATTGCGTACCCCATCACTTCCCTCCAGTGGAAAGGGAAGAGCTTTCTTTGGACTGAGCAATGTGAGAGGGCCTTCAGGGTCCTCAAGGAGCGTCTTACCAGCGCTCCTATTTTAGCAGTTCCTAATCCTGTAGCAGACTTCATGGTTTGCACGTATGCATCACTTGAGGGATTGGGAGCTGTACTTATGCAGGGTGGCAAAGTGATCACGTATGAGTCATGAAAGCTCAAAACTCATGAGCTAAACTACCCCACGCACGACTTGGAGTTAGCAGCAGTGGTTCATGCTCTAGTCTGTTGGAGACACTTCTTGTTGGGCCATCACTTTGAGCTTCATTCTAATCATCATAGCCTCCAGTATATCTTTACTCAACTGAATCTGAATGCCCGTCAGCGGCGTTGGAAGGAGTTCCTCTGCGAGTATGACTTTGATGTCCACTACATCAAAGGGAAGGAGAACGTGGTTGCTGACGCATTGAGTCGGAGGCGCCACGAGCTCTTGACCTTGACTTTGAGGGTGGACTTGAGGGCTTTCATTTTACAGCATTTGCCAGAGGATGGATGGTATCTTGAGGTACAACAGGTGATCAGTTCACAGAGGGCCCTTGTGGGCAAGTTTACAGGGTATACACTTGACATAGATGGTTTACTTCGACATTGACAGCGCATCTATGTACCCCGCGCAGGTGACCTGCGTACTGTAGTGCTATCAGAGGCTCATAGAGCACCATATGCGGCACATCCAAGGGTGAAGAAGATGCATGCCAATCTTTGACAGCTGTACTTTTGGGCAGGTATGAGACGAGATATAGCAGAGTTTGTTGCTCGTTGCCTTGAGTGCTAGAGAGTCAAGGCCGAGCATCAGCATCCAGTAGGTCTCCTATACCCACATGATATACCCGAGTGAAAATGTGACACCATTTCTATGGATTTTATTGTTGGTCTTCCTATGTCTTTGCGTCACCATGATGCCATCATGGTGACAGTTGACAAGTTGACCAAGGTGGCTCATTTCTCTCCTGTATGCACGACGTACAATGCGCCAGCTGTGGCGAAGGTATTCTTGGATGATATTGTGAGACTACATTGGGTACCTTGCCACATTATTTCAGACAAAGATCCAGTGTTCACTTCAGCATTCTGGAGAGCCTTATAGTAGGCCTTGGGCAGACAGCTCAATTTTAGCTCCGCTTATCATCCAGAGATAGATGGGCAGACAGAGCAGGTGAATCAGATATTGGAGGACATGCTTCAGATGTATGTTATGGACCATCAGTCTAGATGGGAGGAGTATCTTTATCTAGTTGAGTTTGCCTACAATAATGGGCATCACAGCTTGTTAGGTTTCCTCCTTTTCAGGCTTTATACGGTAGACCATGCAGGACACCATTGAGTTGGGATCGGATTGAGGACAGAGTCGCCATTGGTCCAGAGCTAGTACAGGATATGGAGTAGCAGGTCACATTGATTAGACAGAGGTTGCGGGAGGCACAGGATAGGCAGAAGAAGTATGCCAATGCCAAGAGGATAGATCGGAGCTTCTCAGTGGGAGACAGGGTATTCCTTAGAGTGCGGCCACACAAGAGTCCAATCCGTTATGGAAAGGGCTCTAAGCTCGCACCACGGTTTGTAGAACCCTTTGAGATTTTGGAGTGGATAGGACTAGTTGCCTATCATCTAGCATTGCCACCTAGCCTATCACGTATCCACGATGTCTTTCATGTTTCTGTTTTGAGACGATATATATCTGATGTTTCTCACGTACTGGACTGGAGTGCTTTACAAGTAGAGGCAAATGGGCAGTTGGTACTGGAGCCAATTTGCATATTGGCTCGTCGGACATTGGGCCTTCGAGGTCGAGAGCTGGACCAGGTTAGGGTCCAGTGGGATCGATATGACGAGGTCACTGTGACTTGGGAGAATGCAGCTAGTTTGAGGGCACTCTATCCTCACCTTTTTGATGACTTACAGGAGGAAGTTCAGTCTTAGGGGGAAGGATGTGAGGCCGACTATTTTACCTTCCATATTTTGATCATTGTGCTATTCAGTAGTGACTATACTTCATTATGCAGACTTGATGTTTATCTCACTGACTTGATATATGTGATTTGATTCAGTCATTTTGATGATATGTTGTGGTTCGATATATGGGATTTATATTAGATGTTATTTTGTTATGAGATTCTAGTTGTTTAAGTGTTATGGAATTAATTGACATATGATTTGGTAATGCAGTTTGATTTGTAGTTATGTATTGGTGTTTATTTCGATTGCGTGAAGTTAATTTCAGTTGCTTCGGCTATGACTTTTCATAACAGGACTGACACTTGATCAAGATGTGCAGGTTATACGTTCCCTAGCCATGGAAAATCGGAGGTAGGAATTCACACCATGTTATTCCCGGTTAAGCCGATCCATTCCCAAGAGGGATAAGGATCACATGTGTAATTGAATGATGATTTATTGTGCTTGGTTTAATTTTATTATTATTTTTTTTAGCCTTAGTACCCCTTCTTTTTCTTATTTTTGATTAATATTAAGTGTTGTAATATTTTATTTGATTTATGTCATTTGTCATTTTTATTATTTTTTTTTGGGCCATTTATATGTGGATTTTTGACCCCTTTCATGACCCCTAGGGTCCCAAAAGTTACCCTAGGTGGTCAACCATGAGTCAAGGGTCAACTTGGACCACCTAACCCTAGTTTTGACTCACCTTAGGTCACCCTAAACCATGGTTGAGTCAAGGTGACGAAAATTGGAAAGAGGGAAGATGAGGGATGGGCCTTGCCTTGGGAAGAACCCATCTCCCATCCCTATGTTTTGGGAAACATTCCCAAGGAGGACTAGGGAGGTCTCCAAGAGTCCTCCCAAACTCCCAAGTGAGTGGGAGCACCACTCAAGGCCATTGTCTTCATGAGGTGGAGATGGAGGTGGAGGGAGAGGAGGACACTTGTTATCCTCTTACCTTCTCACTCTTTCATGTGGCTTTGGTGGAGGGAAGAGATGGTGACAAATGTCACCACCTCATTCTCTCAAGGCCAAGTAGAGGGCCTATAATAGCTCCTCTTGTAGAGGAGTGGGGGTTCTTCTATCCTATTCTTTTTCCTTGCATTTTAGAGACTTCTTGCAAAAATTTGGATTTCCTTACTAGTTTGGGGGGAGTTAGAGAAGGTTGGGGAGAAAATCTGAAAGGTTGGAAGACTTGGGAAGGCTTGGAGCTCTTCACCAACTTCTACATCCATTGTCAAGACCTTGAAGGTAGGCTCTTAACTTGTTTCTTGTTTTGTTTATATGATGTTCCATGTTTGAATTTTGGTTGTATGTTTGTTTGCATTGTGTTGTTTTGCATTTGATGTTGGGTTGGGGGTCATGGTGAGAGCACCTCCTATGGAGGTAATGCTCAACTTGTATGGGTAGGGGAGAGGAACAATCCTTGGGGGCTCTCCCACAGTTTGTGTTTATGTGTTTATGCCTTGAGGGCTTATCATCATTTGAGGAGGAGTTATCTGAAAGGCAAGAGTGCCATGCATTTTGTTGTAATTCTTGAGGATTGTGGTGTTCTGGGAATTTTGGCTCGAGGCCAAGTGTTGAGATATTCTTTACTTTTGGGAGCCCTTTTAAGTTGAGAGGTCTATCCCCTACCCTCACCAAGCTCATTGCTGTGAGCATACTTATGTGTTAAACCTATGGGTTGTTCTGGTTTTGTGTCATTGTGATTGTTTTCCTTGTTGTGGAATGGAACCTGTGTGAATTCTCTACCTCCCTAGCTCAGGGGTGACCCATTTGTAGGTCTATGGTAGGGAGGAGAGCTTTTCCTTCCTAGTGGTTGGTTCTTGTGTTTGCTATTGTGTTCTATTGTAGGTTGAGGGAAAATAAGTGAAGTTGTTAAGGAGCCCTGTTAGTGTGGCCTTTGCAAAATCTTGGAGGCTGATTTAGCCATGGCCTTAGTGGCCTTGTTCTTGGTAAATCCTTGCAATTGTTCTTATGAAACTTGCCATAGAGTGGCTGTGATTTTAGTGGAATATAAACTCCTATTTTTTTTCACTTAAAACTATTTGCTTCTTTGTTGTGAAGATGGCAATGTATTGAGGAAGATGAGTGAACATAGATATAAACAAAATTCTCTGTCATTTCCTATCAAAAGAAATATGCATGAGTTGTTCTAAATTTTTTGGTCACATTCCTTCCAAAGAGATTTTTAAATATGTGGATGTTGCTGATTAAGGTTCATTATATTCTATGAAAGAAAGAGAAATTGTGTCACATTTTTGCGACTATACTCCTAGGTGTGAAATACATATTAGATGTAGGTAATTCTTTTATTTATTGCAAAGAAAAAATATATATATAAATATATATTCTGGTGATCTGAATTGTCTGGGATAAATTCATATTTCTGTTTGGTTAATGTTTCTTTTTTAATATATATATATATAGAGAGAGAGAGAGAGAAGAGATATTGGTGAAGTTGTAAGTTGCAAATCAGTAAACTGTTTAGTTCATTGTAGAGATGAATGTTTGTTATACCTTGTAGAATTTACTACCCAAAACAGAAAAGAAAAAAAATATAATAATAAATGTAGATAGGTTACTGTTCATAAAGATTAAAGTGCATATTTGAGACAAAAAAAAACTTACCTATTGTAAGCTCTGTTTATACATCCAAGTATACACACACACACACACACACACACACACATATATACATATATATGCATTTATGTAATTAGATTTACAATAAATAATGTAAGAATTACAAACTGGTTACAAGAAAGGAAAGTGGCTATATTTACCCTAATAAATAAATATATGTATATATATATATATAAATATATTTATATATATAAACATACAGATAGCTTAATATCCAATATACACTGTATATTTCACAAAGATTATATTCATTATACATGTGACGGGCTGTATTATAGAACAGTCCAAAGTTTATTAAAAAAATATAAATAAAAATATTAAAAAAAAAATGTGTGCCTGTGGGCGGCGGTGCCACCCACAGTAATGTTTAGAGTGTGGGTGTGGGGGAGGAGGCTTAGCCTCTGCCCACACCTGTGGGTGTGGGCAGAGGCTAAGCCTCCTCCCCCACACCCCTCGTAGCCCCTACTGCGTAGCACCTCCTCCGCAGTCCATGCAACGCAGACCATGCTGCCACCACCGCAGCCGCAACTCCCGCCCCTCTGCTGTGTGGATTCCATCAGCCCTGTTACCCCTGTGACCTACCCTTTTGGTCTCCCTTGCCACCCTCTCCAAATCTGCCACCGCAGCCACAACCACCGTTACTAGAGACTCCTCTCAGCATCATTCCTCCACCCTCCAACCGCCATAACCCCTACCTCTCATAGCTTCAACACCGTCGTTCGGTCCTTTCCCCCATGGAACTCTGCAAATCCATAAACAAGTTTAATTCTGTTAGTAGCTACGGATTTTGGTACATGTTTGCAAAAAGAATCTATATATAAAAAAAAGATTTGCTATTGTGGCAATATAGCTGCATACACCTCTGTGGAGGCTGTGTTTGAAATCAGGGCCTCCATTGTTGGCCAAACCCTTGACCTAGACCTGCACACACAAAAAAAAAAGGAGAGAGAGACCAAGCAAACAAAACAAAGGAATTAGGGCAAAATACAAAAGAGATGAAATAAGGAGTTTAGGGTATTTTGTTGAGATAACACTCTTAAATTAAGATTAGGGTTACCTTTCTAAAATTTAGTGATTTTAAATTAGGGCTCTAACTTAATTAGTGATATTTAGGAGGACTTGTTATGAGGTTTTTACCTTATTCATTTTTAAAAAAATGAAACAACTTTATATAACATTTTAAAATAAATGTTTTATTTTATGAATATATATATATATATGTGTGTGTGTGTGTGTGTGTGTGTGTGTGTGTGTGTGTGTTTTATAATTACATAAAAAAATTGTTATGTCAAGCTAGTAAATCATATTAAATTAAAAACATATGTTTTATAAATACATATTCATATATAATATTCAAACTAATGAATTTTATTATATATATATATTATATATATGTATAATATTAAAACAAGAGAACCATATTTTCTCTTATATATTTTTTTTGTATTATTAGAACAAACAAGGATATATATAAATTTATTTATATATATGTATATATATATATATATTTATATATATAAATATATATATATACATATATAATATTTTTATATATATATAAATAAATATATATATATACATATATAATATTGTTGTTAGCAAATATGTAATTTCATTTAAATGGTAAATATACTTGATTGGTGTAATTATTTGTATAATATAAATATTCACCTCTTGTTATCGATCACTAGATTCAAAAAAAAAAGAAGCCTTTTGGAACGTTTAAGCAGGGGTTATAAATTCCTACCAATAAATATATAACTACAATTAAATTAATAGGGGAGGCTAAATATTGTTTTTTTTTTTCCCATATTCGAAAACGTAGAATAAAATTGTGAATCAGAATTGATCCATTTGCCACAAATTATAATACCAAGCGAGAGTATTAATCATAACGGAATCTTTATACCCGTTGTTAGTTAAATTAAGTCATCTTAATCGATCACTTGTCGGTTCAAGTTTAATTAGGGTTCAGGTTTATCTAGTCTAACCCTATAAGCGACATCTTACTTGTCGCATACTCCTTTGTCGGACTTCATCTTCATCGATTATGTTGTCATGTTTACGCCCCTGGTGTATTGCCACTGAGCACGCAAGCGCATGCGAGGTGGTTCTTAGGGTAGGGAGAAAATTTTTTCGTAGTTCATGTCATGACCACATGGCAAATGTGGGCATGACACGCGTGTTTATGTGTCGTGACCGCATGGGAAATGCTGGCATGATAGAGAATGTAGAAATTAGATTGTGCAAGAGGATGAGGAGAGTGTGACCTCACCCATGGTGAATGTTACTTCAGAGGTAGGAGAAAGTTTGATGCTCAAAAGGACATTGCTCAAGGTACCAGTTGTCAAAGAACCCCCACAAAGAAAGGCACTATCCAGAATCAATTGCAAGGTGCAAGGTAAGGTGTGTAAGGTAGTAGTGGATTCTGGTTCTACTGATAATCTTGTAGAATTAGAGATGGTTGAGAAGCTAAATTTGAAAAGAGTCCCTCATTCTAACCCCTATAAAGTTTCATGGCTCAATAAGGGGCAACAGGTGCTTGTGAATGAACAATCTTGGGTAGAATTCAACATTGGTGCCTACAAGGACAAAATTTTGTGTGACATTATCCCTATGGATGTATGTCATTTACTTCTAGATAGGCCTTGGCATTTTGATAGGAAAGCCCAACATGATGGGGAGAAGAACACCTATGTGATCACAAAAGATGGAGTGGTTTACAATCTTACACCTCTACAAGAAGGAGATAAGGTAAAACATGAAGGACCTAGTGTCATGATGGTTGGAGAAAAGGACTTTTTGAAGTCTTTGAAAGAGGAAGGGGGTTAGGGATTTGCTCTGATTATCAGACCTAAGAGAAGATCAATTTTGGCCACAAACAAGAAAGGGGCTATTCCTAATGAAGTTCAAACCTTGTTGGAAAGGTATAAGGGGATTGTAGTAGATGAACTATCAAGTTCCTTTCCTCCAAGTAGAGCTATCATCCATCAGATTGATCTAATCTCTGGTACCATATTACCAAACAAAGCTACCTTTAAAATGACAGTTGCCCAAAATGAAGAGATAGCCAAACAAGTACAAGAACTCTTGGATAAAGGCCTGATTAAGAAAAGTATAAGCCCTTGTGTAGTACCTACTATCTTGGCCCCTAAGAAGAATGGTAATTGGAGGATGTGCACTGATTCTAGGTCCATCAATAAGATAACCATTAGATATAGGTTTCCTATCCATAGGATGGAAGACCTAATGGATTGTTTGGGGGGTGCTTGCTATTTTTCCAAGATTGACTTGAAAAGTGGGTACCATCAAATCGAAATAAGGGAAGGAGATGAATGGAAGACTGCTTTTAAGACAAATGAGGGTCTTTATGAGTGGATGGTGATGCCTTTTGGACTCTCTAATGCTCCTAGTACATTCATGAGACTAATGAATGAGGTATTGCAACCTTTCATTGGAAAATTTGTTGTTTATTTGGATGATATCCTTGTGTTTAGCAGGTCTAAGGAAGAGCATTTAAAGCATCTTGACATGGTCCTAAGAAAGCTACATGAGGAGAAGTTGATGATTAATCTCCAAAAGTGTGAGTTCATGAAAGAAGAATTGGTGTACCTTGGTTTTGTCATATCAAATGATAGTTTGAAGATGGATCCTTCAAAAGTTGAAGCCATACTCAATTGGCCAACACCTAAAACAACAACAAAGGTAAAGAGCTTCCATGGTCTTGCAAGTGTTTACAAAAAGTTCATCAGAATTTTTCGTCATATTTGTGCACCCATGCTTGATACTATCAAATGGGGTAAAAAGGGTAGTTTCCAATGGACTAATGAATAAAATGAGGGTTTTGAATATCTGAAAAGAAGGGTATCTCAACAACCAATACTCACTTTGCCTAATTTTAACAAAGTATTCACTATTGAGTGTGATGCAAGAAATCAAGCCATAGGTGCAGTTTTGAGCCAAGAAGGGAAACCGGTTGCATTCTTTAGTGAGAAATTGAATAAGAGTAAGAGAAAGTACTCTTCATATGATCTTGAACTCTATGCCATCGTCCAAGCCCTCAAGAGGTGGAGGAACTACTTGTTGCCAAAGGAGTTTATAGTATTCACTGACAATCATGCATTAAGTTTTCTTAATATCCAAGACAAATTGAACTGCATGCACAAGAAATGGGTGGAGTATTTGCAGGCCTATACTTTCACCATAAAGCATAAGAAGGGACAAGCAAACAAAGTTGCAGATGCCCTTAGTAGAAGATCACTTATGGTCCATGAGATTCAACTACAAAGTGTTGGTATAGATGCCTTAAAAGGTATGTATCAAGATGATGATGATTTTAAGGAAGCATATATGTTTTGTAATCCGTTTTCCAATACTTTTCACAATGAGTTTTCTGATTTTGTGTTACAAGATGGGTTGCTCTTTAAAGGTGCTCAAGTATGTGTTCCTAAATTCTCTATGAGATCAAATCTGATCAAGGAAAAGCATTGTGGCAGTTTGGGTGGCCATTTTGGGTATGATAAAACATTGGAGCAGGTCAAGAGGTTCTATCATTGGCCTAGAATGCATGTTGATGTAAAGAAGTTTGTGGAATATTGTGTGATAAGTCAAAGGGCTAAAGGATCAAGCTCTAATGCAGGTCTATATCAACCCTTGCCAATACCCAACCGCCCATGGGAGTCAATCAGCATGGACTTTGTCCTAGGTCTTCCCAAGACACAAAGAGGGTATGATAGTGTTTTTTTTGTTGTGGATGGATTTAGCAAGATGGCACATTTAATTACTTGTAAGTCCACTAATGATGTAACTCATATTGCTGGTCTATTTTTCAAAGAAATTGTTAGACTTCATGGATTACCTCTAACCATAGTGTCTAATAGAGATTCTAAATTCCTTGGTTATTTTTGGAGGACCCTATGGAAAAAGTTAGGGACCAAACTAACCTATAGTTCTGCCTATCACCCACAAATAGATGGGAAAACTAAAGTTGTAAATAGGTCCTTGGGGAACTTGTTAAGGTGTCTTACCAAAGAACATAATTAGGCTTGGGATCTCATACTGCCTCAAGCAGAGAATGCCTACAATGACTCCATAAATAGAAGCATAGGAAGAAGACCTTTTGAAGTTGTGTATGGTATGAAGCCAAGGGGCATATATGAGCTGAGGGATCTCAAGGGGATGGAACATAGTAGTGCTCAAGGAGAAGATTTTTTTTGTTGCCATGCAGGATATCCACCAACAAGTGAAGGAGACACTTGCAAACAATGTTGACAAATACAAGAAGGCAAATGAGAGAAGGAAAGATGTTCAATTCAAGATAGGTGACTTAGTCTTGGCCCATCTAAGAAAGGAGAGATTGCCTAAGGGAAAATACACCAAATTGATGATGAAGAAGATTAGACCTTGCAAAGTAGTCCACAAGTTTGGAAGCAATGCTTATGAGATCGAGTTACCTCTCGGGATTGCTATCTCACCCATATTCAATATTGCTAATCTTTATCCTTTTAAGGGTTTTATGGATGTAGGTGATTATATAGGTACTTCAAGAGTTGAAGATGATAATTGGGTGCAGGACCTACCACCTAGCCAACCCAGGAAGCTTGAAACTATCCTAGATACAAAGAAGGTCAAAAGAACAAGAAGGAAGGTATATAAAGAATATTTGGTCAAATGGGCTGGCCTACAAGTTGAAGATGTCACTTGGATGTCTAAAATAGATATTGTACAACATGGGGTCACTATTGTAGACCTTATTTCATTAGGAGATTGAATTTCTTTCATCCCCGGGTTTATGGTATAGAGTACTCTTCACAGTCTTGTTTTTTTGTTTGATGCATTGTTATGATAGTCTTGGTCTTTTTCATGATTTGAGTTAATAAGGTCTAAGAGACAAATTTGGGATGTAATTTGAATATAATAATTTTTACATAAGGTTTTAGGACGGTCCTTTACAAAGTTGTCACAAGTGATGTAAAAGTTGTCATAAAAGATGTAAACAGTCACCCCTTTAAAAATACAGTTGGGGGGTAGTTGTAACTGGTTTGAATCATGATTAAATGCCTCCAAAAGCTTCAAGGCATGGTTGTTGGAGGATCCATTGATGAAAATACAATAATCTACTTTGTTTTGCCAAGTTTCATGTGTTTCTTGAATTTGCAGCGTATAGTACTATTCCGTACAACATTTCTGACATCTGAGAGTTATGTGAAATTGAAGCACACAGAGTCCAGTTTGATTTGATTCTTGTTTGGTGAGTTTTCATCAAAGTTTGAGGGAGATCCGTTCATTTTTCTATAGTTACTCTATTATAGGAGGGTTTCTAGGGTTTGAAATAAAATCATGTGATATTTGGCCATTCCACCATTGAAAAATTCTCATCTTTGATGGAATGGAAGGTGATAGAGTGTACTTAATGTTGATGAAGACTCAGAAGAGAGCCATTGTGTTTGGAGGGAGAAAACTGATGCCCTAGTGTTGTTTAGGCATCAAATTCATATGTTTTATGCCATTGGGAGAGGACAGTGGCTATAAAGTTAGACTATTTGGAGATAGGAACCCAAAACCCTCAAAATCCCTTGTTTTTCCACCAACCCCACTTGTCTAAGTGGTTGTGCCTATTTTGCAAGCCCATTCTTGGGTAGTTACTTTGAAAAAAAGGCCTAATTGAGCCCTTGTCCAGTAGTAGAAGCCTTGATTTGGGTCACATGTCCCAAAACAACCTAGGGTCATATTGGGATGTTAGTTAGGTCTCCATAAAGGGTATCTAAATCTGGTTTTGTATTTGGGAGAAAGAGTCTTAGAAGAAAGTTATTTGACAATGACGTGGTCCTTAAAAGAAGGGCTACAAGGAGATTGTAGGGTTCGTGAAGCATCTAACCTTTCCCTATGCCCAAGACCCTAACAAATGCATTGGGAATGTTTGTCTAGGTGCCCTGAGATGTTTGAAATGACTGCACTCAAGACCATGAGCCTTTGGATGATTTTGTTCTATGTTGGGTTCCTTGGCCTAGGACTAGGAGGCCTAGTGAGATAGGTGATTTGGGGAGTAAGACTTTCCCATATGTTTAGTGATTTGAAAAACCAATTGATGAACATACTAACCCTCTGACCACCTCTACATCAATATATATATATATAGACACCTAAAATTGGCTCATGTCAAATTAAGTAAATATTTTAATATTTATCTTAATTCTTATTTTCTTCTATCAATTAAATAAATATTCTAAGTTTATTTGATTGGTTCATTATCCCATAATTAAATAAAATTATTTTATTTAATTAAATTCCCTAAATTATTCTAATGTCTCACATAAATTAAACAATCCTACATTATTTAATTAATCCTAAATCCACCTCATCAACCCACCTCATCAATCCACCTCATCTTTCCACCTCAACTTTTCCACTTCACCATGTTGCACATATAATTAAATATTTTTAATATTTAATTAGCTAATATCCTCCACTTCCCAAAAATGAATCTTTAATTCATTTTTATCCTCCACTAATTGAATTAAAAATTCAATTTGTCCTCCACTCCCCAAAAATAAATCTTTAATTCATTTTTGTCCTCCACTAATTGAATTAAAAATTCAATTTATCCTCCACTCCCCAAAAATAAATTTTTAATTCATTTTTGTCCTCCACTAATTGAATTAAAAGTTTAATTTGTCCTCCACTCCCCAAAAATGAATATTTAATTCATTTTTATCCTCCACTAATTGAATTAAAAGTTCAATCAGTCCTCCACTCCCTAAAAAAGAATCTTTAATTCATTTTTGTCCTCCACTAGTTGAATTGAAAATTTGTCATATCCATTATCTAAAAATGAATCTTTAATTCATTTTTGTCCTTCACTAGTTGAATTAAAAATTCAACTTGTCATAATCCACTCTTCCCAAAAATAAATCTTTAATTCATTTTTGTCCTCCACTGTGAATTTAAAATTCACAAATAATGAGAGCCCTTGATCTCAACTCTTGATCTTCACCCTCCATCCTCTTTTTAAAAGTCTATAAATGAGACCCTTCTCTAAGCCATTAAGGAGAGAGAGAGGACTTCTTCATGCATCAAACCTCTGCCAAAATCTCTCCAAAATCCTCTTATCATACCATCATAATGTCAAAATTATCCCTCATCCTCATCTCCATCTCCATCTAAGTCTGAATCCTTCATCTACATTGTGTTGAATGCACTTGAGCAATCCACATACATTCTAGTCTTGGGTAAAATCTGAGGAGCTCTTGGGTGCACTGCTTCCCTCTCTTGGATTTGTGAGTCAAAAGGAAGGTATAATCATTTGTTTGTGCATTTGATTTGTATTTAAATCTTCATTTTGATTTCATAGATCACATTGGCATGCCCAGTGGGACCCACAAGGTCCATATCTAATCTTTTTTTTGGTGAGTTTTTGTGTTGGAGACGTGTTTTTGTAGGTGTGGCGCTATCTACCTTGCGTAGTGGTGCAATCTTTGGTGCCTTTTAGTGCTATCTGACAGAACACTTTTTTCTCTTACATCTTGTTCACATTTTTTTTCCTCTGATCTCTCTTCTTCTGGCTATCTTTCTATTCTATCTACTCTCTGTTCTACAGGTATCTTGAACAAAGAAGGGGAGACTATGGAAATTTTTTTCTAAAATCATCCATTGACCAACTTTTTGTCATATTGGCGCTATCGTCACCTAGTTTGGCGCTATCTTTCTCACTGCAGACTGTAAACTAAGGTAAAAACATAGTTTAGCGCTATCTTGCTTCTATATTGGCACTATTTTATGTATTAGCACTATCTTGCATCTGTATTGGTACTATTTTCTATATTGGTGCTATTTTCTGTATTGGCACTATTTTCTGTATTAGCGCTATCTTCTATATTAGCGCTATCTTGCCTCTGTTTTGGTGCTATTTTCTTTACTACCTTAGGGATCTATGCAGGGTTGTGTCTCTGTTTTGTAGGGTATTTCATATCATCCAAGACCATCATCTCAAAGCTACTAACATCTTTTGCAGGGATTTAGTAGATTAAGACACATCTTCTTTTGGTGCACTAAAAAGAACCTTTATTTTCTTAGCTTAGAAAACACTTGAATTTGGTGCATAAAATCAATCTTGCTTGCAAACAATCTACAATCAAACACTTTATCTTGGTGCACCTAGAAAAAATCTTTGAGTGCCTTAGTGTAAAGAACATTTGATTTTGGTGCAACTAAAATTAATCATTGCTTGCAACAAAACAACTTTAGGCACATTTCAATTTGGGCTTAAAACGAATATTAGCTCTTGTTTGTCGTGTCTTGTGCACTTACACATTTGTGTTATCCCATAGGGTAGAATCAAAGTATCCTCTCTCCTTGAATTCAAAAGGATCTTGGGTGAAGAGAAATGGTTCTATTCTATTTTTATTTTTAGGATGTGGGCCTGCCCTTGAGACACATCCATTCAGAGAGCTCATTGGCGACCCCAAGTAGTACTTTCATCCAGTCCACTATATGTAAATTGAGGATAAGGTGAAAGCCAAGTCTAATTAGTATGAGTGCTTACCAGTCGGTGCTAGTTTGAAAGGAAGTAGTACCCTCGAGGTATATTAAAATCCTAATAGAGCTAGTCAAAACCTTAAGTGGTTTATTGGATGCTCGTAAGATGCTGATCCCCCTAGATGTTCCCCCACTATGAACCTTTATTTTAGTGGCCCAAATCCCTCTACTTGTCCCACAAGTATTGTCATTGCCTTGCCTTAGGTTGTACATGCTTGATTATCACATTTTTCATAAATCAAACCTTTAGCCATTATGTTTTCTTGCTTGATTGTTTGTCTACTTGCCAAGAAAAATTGCATTCATCCATCAATCCAACCATTCGCATCCTTTAGCACCATTTTCTTCTATTTCAGCACCATTTTCCATCTATTTTAGCGCCTTCTTCATTCATGTCCAAAAATCAAATTTTTCCATCAAAAACATCAATTTTATAAGCCTATTTTTCCTCCCAACACCACTAAACCATCCCCCCATTTATCAAACCCCATAAGTTGAGCTTATCCAATCCCTTTATTTGAGCTTGATAAAATTCTAATCCACTTCCTCTCTAGTCATAAGCTATCTTTATCATCCTAATCATTCTTATCCACTTCATCTTAATCCAATCACCCATCTATAATAATCATCCTAACCACCTATCTTATCCACATCATCATCCAAATCATTCAATCCAATCTTATTATAATCAACCTCATCATCCTTAATCTAATTCATCAACATCATTCTAATCCCATCTCTTCCAAATCAAAATCCAAAATCTGACCAACATCAATCCATAATCTTCCAAACCATATTCCAAGTCCAATCCAAAATCAACATCAATCCCAATCATTATCTAAGTCCCCCAACATCATTATCAAACTCCAAATCCAAATCAACCCAGTCAAAAATCAAGACCTTAATTGATCATCCAATCAACAATCAACCCAATCAACCCTATTTCTTAAGTGTCATTAGTCTACCTTAAGCATAATAGGATCATCAACCATCCATCAAATCAAAATCAAATCAAATCATCCTAAGGTCTTAAAATTTGATCCCCAACATCACAATCATCCATTATCCTCCATTTCATCTCATATCTTTCCAACAAAATGGATCCTTATGAAGCAATGCAACACTTACAAAGACTTCAAAAAGTCTATGAGAACATGGATCCTAATGCTAAGGAAAAATGCAAAAATAACATTAAGGATATACCCTTAGCACACCTCATCATTGGAGAATCCCAAGCCCCTACCCAACCTTCATCATATCAACAAAAATCCTACATATCGTCCCCATCCACATCATATCAATCCTCATTCTTTCAACCTTCATACCAACCTACATCTTACATATCCACTCCATCAACCTCATATCAACCTTCAACCTCATACCAACTTCCATCATATCAACCTTTACCCTCATATCAATCTTCATCCCCTTACACATCCATGCCATCATACTTATCCAACCAATCAATACCTCCAACTTCTCCATCCTCCAACCTTTGTCATGCTTACTTTGATCAAGGGAACACCAATCTATCACACCTTATCTCCGATATCCAAACCTTATATCAACAACCATTTCCCCAAGCAAATCCCCAATCCCCCAATCTCCATCCTCCAACCCTCCCATCACAATATCCCCCCAACCTTATCAACCTTAATCCATCACCCTACCTACCTTACAATCCATCAATCCCAACCCCCCCAACACAATGTTCCTCCAATCTTAATCCATCACCCTATGTATCTCCCAATCCACCAACCCCTATCACACATACACTTTTTAATCCACCATCAAATCTTCCAAATCCTACCACCACAACATCTAGTGAATCCTTGTGGGATTTCCTCCAAAGAACATCACCAAGCAAAGCAAAGGAATCCCCTCAATCCTCCACCCCTCCAACACCACCATCTAGTCCCACACCTATCCTTGAACCCATCCAAGAACCATCACTACCTAATCCCATCACCCACCTATCCAATCTCAATCCCAATTCTACACCATCCACCATCATTATCCATCCATTATATTGTTCTTCAACCCATACACTCATGAAGGATGTCATCCATTGGCTATTAGCAAGGAATCAAACACCCTCATGCCATCCAACACCCACCAAATTTCTTGAACAATCCCCTATCATAAGTCAAGAACCATCATGCAGCCATGTTCAAGAACCCATAAGTCAAGCACCTATCACATCCATCCAAGCACCTGCCACATCTATCCAAGTCACTTCCACTTCTATCCAAACACATGAGCTATGTAAAGAAATAAATCCAAAGCATGTTGAAACGTCAATCCTTTCTCCTAATCCAGATCTCACCATCCCATCTAATCCCATCCCCAATCCCCTCCCATTTATTGATCAACTTATTGATCTCACACCCTCTTCTACCACCCCTTTACCATCCCCCATGAATCCTTCACCTCCATCTACCAACCCCATCCCAAATCTATCCTCCTATTCACTTGGACAAAGCACTTTCATCCGTGGTGACTCCCTTGTAAGAGGTGAACAGCTTCCATCCACCACCTATCCTCTTCCAACAAATAATGGACTCGCGTCTTGTTTCCAAAGCATCAAACATCCGATTGCATGTCGCATGCTCCAACATATGAACTATCAAGGCAAAGGCTTAGGCCTTCATGAACAAGGCATCTTGGAGCCCATCTACACCACATTCCATCAATCCTTGCATGGCATTGGCTATACACCCCAAGGCAAACAATCTAAACATGTTGATACCATCCACCCACCTTCCAAAATCCATTCATCCACTCCCAAGCATGGTGCATCTCATCGCACCCCCAAAGCATATGTTGCCATCCCTCCTCCATCATCCTATCATTTGCAAAAGCATGTGACCATTCATCTCCCTCCATCAAATTTACCTCCTATCCTACCAACTCCAAAATTCCTGTCAAATCCACTCTACCTCCTATCCTACCAACGCCAAATATCCCTATCAAATCCTCTTATCCTCCCATCCTCCAAACTCCTAATATCCCCATCCTCAAATCTCCTCATCCATTTATCCAAAAATCCACTTTTTACTCCTCCACCCATAAAACCCCTAAAATTCCCAATCAAGATCAACAAAAGCACACATCATTCAAACATGAAGCTTCCCCCAAATCCATAGGATTCAAAAATAAAAATTTGAATGCCTCAAGTCATAAAGCACAAAAACCTCAAGATATTATCCCTTCCAAGCAAAATGAAAAATCCCAAAGGCTATCAAACACCACACCATCACAAGAAAAAGCAAAAACAAAAATGGTGTGGGTCCCTAAACAAAAAGCACCAAACTCTAATGAGGCATCCACATCCCAATCTACACCACATTCCCAAGCATCCTGCTACCCATCTAAAAATCCCCCAACACCTAAGTCTATTTGGGTCCCTAAAACCCCAAATCAACCATCCAAAAATCCCCTATCCCGATCCCCATTACTCCCAACTCCACATCCAAAACATAGGCTTCAAAATCCAAAACGGTGTGTGCAATTGCTGCTCTTGGTTCCCCTCCACCACTTGACATTCCCACATACCCCCATTTCATCATCTTTCATCCACTATCCTACATATCTTCACCATCACATTCCTATGGTCCATGCTATTGCATAATCCACATCATATTCTGCATAATCCACATCTACATCAAATTGGGTAAAATCTGAGGAGCTATCGGGTGCAACTCCTTCCCATGATCTTGGATTTGTGACTCAAAGTGAAGGTAATCATTTGTGTTTACATTTGATTTCTATTTCAACTTTCATTGACATTCCCACATACCCCCATCTCTCCATCTTTCGTTCACTATCCTACATATCTTCCCCATCACATTCCTATGGTCCATGCTTTTGCATAATCTACATCATAATCCACATAATCCACATCATAACCCACTATCCACCAACATCCATGCACTCATCATCCAAAATGCTATCCAACATGGGACCATCTTTGCCTTGCTATGGAAACAGATGCTAGAGTCCCCATTCTATCAAAAAGCAAAAAATCAAAAAAAAAATCAAAAAATCAAGAAAATAGTAAAGAGAAAAATCCGTCCAAATGGTGAAAACCACTCCTCATGGTGCCTTGGACAAGTACCATGATGAAAACCTCTTGTGGGCATCATGCGTAATCCCTTCTCCATCCATTTTGTATCCCTACACTTGGGGACAAAACCATCTAATCATCCACATCCATAATATCTTTTACACATCTTATCCACTATCTTACCCTTATCCCATCATTTTCCTATCCTATCCATCACCTATCTTTATCCTATAATATTCATATCCACCATTCCCTACTTATCCTAGCATTCCCCATCCATTCTATCCACTATATCCCCCTCCTTAGATCTTGATAAAGACAAGGGGAAAAATATCAACAACATGCTTTGGAGGCCTCTTGGCATACTCCCTTTGTAAGCATATCCTCTATCCATCTACTACAAAGTCCATCCATTCAAACATGAACCTATCATGCAAAATTCTAAGCATTGGGGCATATGATTACTTGTAACCTAGCCCTTGGAGTAAATCTTAAAACCCCCCATCCATATATCATGCATACCTATCCCTCATCCCTATCTTCCATCTATCTAACATGCATCCCTATCGCTTGTCCATTCATCTACCACAAATCTCCTATCCATTATCCTTTCATGGCCAATCCCCCTATCCAACCCCATCACTTTCACCTCTAGACTTTGTGTTCCCTTGTCATTGGTATCTAATGTAAATGCTATCTAAACAAAAACCAATGCAACCATCACATAATAAACAATTCCTTTTCCAAAATCCAAAAAATCAAAAAATCCAAAAAAATCAAAAAAATCCATAAAATCCCAAAAATATCCATCACAAAATCAACACTGCTCCATCAACATCTCATCATCTTCCAACATACTCAAAATCACCCAAATCATCCAACACATTTCATCATCCAAGCATCACATCACCTATCAAAGCACCATCCCTTAACAAAAATCATCAACTATCAAATCAGCATCAACCACAACTTGTCACCATCATATCTTGAGCCAATCTTACAACATCAACTAAGCATGATCCAATCATCCATCAATTCTTGCCTTAGGATATATCATTCCTACGATAGGTAGAATCCATCACTCATCATTCTTGGCAAAAGATATAATGGTTACTTGTTTGGTTTGTTGGTCTTTTTGTTTTTGATTTTTATCTTTTGTCCTATTCGAAGATCACATTAAAGCTACCTTGATCTCACTATATCATGGTATGTGGCGAAAACATCTAGAATGGGGCATAGTCTTGTTTCTATATGTTGTTCTTGTGGGTTGGTTTCATTACTCCAAGCTAGTATTCATATCTTGTTGATCATAGGGTCGATTCTAGCATATTGATCTCCTGATGTATCTAAGGTTCATCATACCTTTTGTGTACTAAGGGCTTATGCTATGAGTCCCCTTCCCTCATCTAGACAAGGTTGTACTATCTTGGGTATGCATGGGATCATCCCTTTGTTTGTGTGTCTAGTCCATGCAAATGTTGGATAAATATCATCACCTTGGTCTTCTATACCTTAGTGAAAATATCCACTTTGCTATATCAAACCTAGGATTGCTTTAAATCATTTTCAGCACAATAATCATCCATTTTCCAATCCATCATCATTATTTCCTCTCACCCCTTATCCTCCAACCACTTCTACTAATCTGCTTCGTCCATTTCGAGAGCACAATCGTGTTCTTGCAACCCGCCTATCCTCTCGAGGGGGCATCACCCTTACCAATTATCCCCAAACCTTACCCTATTCTTCTAATCCAAAATCTTTTTTCTATCTAATCCAACTCTATGTTTTAACTTCTTTGAAATGATGTTACTTAGCTACAACACCATCTTAAAGAGGGGCAAATGTAGACACCTAAAATTAGCTCATGTCGAATTAAGTAAATATTTTAATATTTATCTTAATTCTTATTTTCTTCTGTCAATTAAATAAATATTCTAAGTTTATTTGATTGGTTCATTATCCCATAATTAAATAAAATTATTTTATTTAATTAAATTTCCTAAATTCTTCTAATGTCTCACATAAATTAAATAATCCTACATTATTGAATTAATCCTAAATCCACCTCATCAACCCACCTCATCAATCCACCTCATCAATCCACCTCATCTTTCCACCTCAACTTTTCCACTTCACCATGTTGCACATATAATTAAATATTTTTAATATTTAATTAGCTAATATCCTCCACTTACCAAAAATGAATCTTTGATTCATTTTTATCCTCCACTAATTGAATTAAAAATTCAATTTGTCCTCCACTCCCTAAAAATGAATCTTTAATTCATTTTTGTCCTCCACTAATTGAATTAAAAATTCAATTTATCCTCCACTCCCCAAAAATGAATCTTTAATTCATTTTTGTCCTCCACTCCCCAAAAATGAATATTTAATTCATTTTTATTCTCCACTAATTGAATTACTCCCCAAAAATGAATCTTTAATTCATTTTTGTCCTCCACTAGTTGAATTGAAAATTCAACTCGTCATATCCATTATCCAAAAATGAATCTTTAATTCATTTTTGTCCTCCACTAGTTGAATTAAAAATTCAACTTGCAATAATCCACTCTTCCCAAAAATGAATCTTTAATTCATTTTTGTCCTTCACTGTGAATTTAAAATTCACAAATAATGAGAGCCCTTGATCTCAACTCTTGATCCTCACTCTCCATCCTCTTTTCAAAAATCTATAAATGAGCCCTTCTCTAAGCCATTAAGGAGAGAGAGAGGACTTCTTCATGCATCAAACCTCTGCCAAAATCTCTCCAAAATCCTCTTATCATACTGTCATAATGTCAAAATTATCCCTCATCCTCATCTCCATCTCCATCTAAGTCTGAATCCTTCATCTACATTGTGTTGAATTCACTTGAGCAATCCACATACATTCTAGTCTTGGGTAAAATCTGAGGAGCTCTTGGGTGCACTCCTTCCCTCTCTTGGATTTGTAAGTCAAAAGGAAGGTATAATTGTTTGTTTTTGCATTTGATTTGTATTTAAATCTTCATTTTGATTTCATAGATCACAATGTATATATATTTATATACATAATCTCTGTTGTAGTTGTAGTTATCTTGCAAATATAGAGGTATATACCTGTTGTCGAGAATACAGATCATGAAATGGTTGAATGTTGACATCTCTATTGTTTTGTTTATTTTAACTCAACAATATATGACCCTGAAACTAAGTGGAAAAATGATTTTCTCAACCCTTTTTCTCAAGTTTTATCACGACTATATTATGAATCAGATCTTGCTTGTGAGCATGAAATCATTGAATTAGCATTTCTTATGAGATAATTGCACATGTAATGAGGGTTATATATATATATATATATATCTGTGTGTGTGTGTGTAAAAATCCATCACGATCAATACTGACATCTTTCTTTATATAACATAAATCTATTTATCCATATTACAAAACATCATGAAATGGTTAGGAAAACATGAGTATTGATAATATGTTCATTTGAAATAAATAATCGCATGCATTTTCTGTTAGAAGTATAATATGCATAAATCATCATAGATCTCATACTTGCAAGAAAAATATAATTTGCAAATCACGTTAAATTTTGCATGAAAAGATAAAGGAATTATTTATTGGGAAAATGCATGTGCTATCATGAATTGTTTTTGTAGAGAAATTAGTTTATTTTCTATGGGTGTGATGGGTTTACCTTCTAGAAAAGGGTACCAAATGTGGGCTAATAGAGAAGGTTGATCCACTTTTTGGGATCTATTGGTATATTAATAATTTCTTTGGCCAAAGTTGTGGTTTCATTGAAATAGATGAATATTTGCGTAGTTTATATTGATATGTTTCTTTGTCATATCCTGATAGTAGGACATTGCATGTTCATGATAGAAATGCATGTAGATATATTATTTTGCACCAGATTTCCATCTTGCCTATTGTTTCTAGGTTTCTAGGAATTTCATGTAGGGTCAGGTATTATTCAAAGTAGGAAAAATTCCTGGGAAGTGTAAGCTTCGTGGTTGGTCAGAAAAGTGCCTGGGCCATGTTCTCATCTCTCGGTTTTGCAGATGTCCATGTGGGTTAGTGGCAACTGATGACAATGACTTATTCATGTATCATTACTTGTATAATTCTTGTATTTGACATCATTATTGTATAGAGTTGACAATATGGCATGAGTTCCAGAGTTGTACCATTTTGTATATATATTTCTTGTTCTAACACCTAGATTAGGAACTTGTACTTGTGATATGTAATGTGACATTTTTACATATATTGAAAATGTATCTTTTCCATTTTATATTAATGTGAATTTGAGATGTTTATTTAATTTTATGTATAGTTTATGGGATGTGTACTCTACACGGCCCTAGATTTGGCCCAACCTTCTTAGGTTTTTTCACCCTCTCCTTAGCATGATTATCTCCCGTCACCCACTCCTACCTCTCCACCAATTTAGCCTAACATCAACATCACATATAGTACTACTATATTAGGTGTTCCCCATTGTCCTGCATCTCGCTACCATTGACATTAACATCCCACCGTTGCTTCCAAAGTGCAAACATGAGCATTACCCCACCTCACCCTTCTACAAGGTAAAATGCATGCATCCCTTGTTGGAACTAATCCTTCTACACCATCCATTCTAGTTATCGAGATTGTTTCTCCTCTAATGCTCACAATCCCCATGTCATCACTGGATGACCACCTATTGTCATCTATTCTAGTAGTGACCTAGATCATTCTTCCCCCAAGGAAGATGCATTTATGACCACCTATTGTCATCTATTCTAGTAGTGACCTAGATCAATCTTCCCCCAACAAAGATGCATTTAAGTCCTTGGAAGAGTTACAATCCCTATCCTTGATCTTCATAAGATTGATGGACCTCACCTTCAGTGAGTTGCACTAGGATCCTCCCTTGGATTTTGATCCTCTACATGATGAAATAGGAATTGTACCAAGTAATTCTCACAACATGGTCCCTCTAGCCTCCTATCCTCCATCCTATATGATGAGCAAGATTGGGAGGCAGATGACCTACTAGAGCCTGATCCTTGAGCATAATACCCTTCGTTTCATTTTTTTTGTTTGTTTCCTGTATGTTTTGTAATCCCTATAGTTGTTATATGGTGTGTTTTTTTGTTTGTTATCTCTCCTTAGAGGACCGTTGATTCCCTTGTAGGCACATGGATACAAGGGGAATGAAAATGTCATGATATTCCTCTATATGTTTCTACATTCTTCTATATATGTAGTACTTCAAATTTTCCACATTTTTGGGATTATGCAAAGCGTTGGATGATTTAGAATCCCTCCATATTGACCCAAAATTTTTATTTTGTCTTCATGTGACATTCTTCCTTTGTATTTGTAGTTTTATGTGCCTAGAAGATGATGAAAATTCCATAATACACTTCCTTGATTATTCCCCTTCTATTTCATAAAACTGACTCCAAAACATGTAGGTCCCTTTGTGTTTTTATGATGTTGCTTGTTTTATGTGACACCTTTTTGTGTGTCTTGACATCATACCATGCTTACACAAGCCATTGTGTATCATGCCTACAACATCAACTTAGTTTTCATGCTTGGGAGAAACCCTCTCATGACATAACTCTTTTGAACATATCCTCTAGGCACATGCTTCTTGAAAGTTGTTCCTTTATCCCTCTTTTTACCTTGAAAGTAAATGCTCCTCTATGATGTAAGAAATTATTTTAAGGTGGGGGCATATATTTTCTATATTGCACACTCAATCACACACCACACCGATGGTATGCTCCTTCCAATACTTTGTGTAGCATCCATGGTCCTAAGAAGATGCATTGGCTTTGACTAACCACCTTTATCAGAATTAACTAACCATGCTAGCCATGTAATTTTTTATATTGTTTGACATGTAGTTCCCCTATCAAAGCAATGCTAGTCTGTGATGCTTCATTTTCTACCCTATCATCACTTCTCATAAGCCACCTAGGAAACAATGAACTTTGTTAGCCCTAGGGACTTATAGAAGACTTTTTTAGTATGGTTCCTAGCAAACAACAAAATTTTCTATCCCAAGAACCATACCCTTTCTTATTTTTTGTATGTTTGTATTAGATTAATGTGCATTAGACTATTTTATTTGCTAACTATAAGGGTTTTGAAACATAATATTTGGTCTAATCCTCATTCTTATTAGCTTTATATATATACATGTGCATCTAACATCTATTTCATGTGTAATCTTTTTTGCCTAACATTGTGGTTTAGCAGAATCCTAAATTGGGGGCCTTCATCTCTCTCATTTAGGGAGATTTTGCATCCTCTACAGTCTTTGGGTAAAATTTTTTCTTTTATGTTATTTTCTTTCCTTTATTTTAGGTTGCATATGCATGTAGTGTCATATGCCCACTAAACTGGAGGCTAAATGTAGCGTTGTAAATTGTTCTTGCTCACAACTTCATGCTCTATTTGGTACTCACTTTAGTGTCCACTCCCTTAATGTGCTTTCTAAATGCTTCTTTGACCCTTTCTTCTTGTCCTATCTTAAAATTGTAAAAGTGCCTTAGCCTTGGCAATGCCCCAAGTCCTCTGAACCTTTTGAAAACTGAAGTTGCATGGACAAAAATGCTAGGCATGGACATTTGCGTGGCACACTAGCATCCCAAAAGTGTCATATAGTTTAGAAACCATTTTAGAAGGTGTATTTTTATTTGTCTAGCATTATGAGCTTTTCCTAATGTCTATCTGTGCCCAAACAGCTCATTTCCTACCTTTTTGGCCTCTTGCCTCTTCTATAAAACCTTGTCACTTTTCCATTCAAATGATGGATCTCTCACACTAGTGAAGCTCTACCAAAATTATTGTTGACTATTATTCTATTTTCACTATTATTATTCTATGCACATTTCTTATTGTAGATTATTTAAAGTATTGCTTTCGTCTCTTCGTACTCTTCAAAAATGATCTCATTCAAGATCGCTATCCTTCTGAACAAAGCTTCTTTTTGTTCTTCTATGCAATAGTGTTCTAGCAAGATCCTCATAACCTCTTTCCCAACCTTTGTCAATTCATTTAGATTAGAATTTATCATATGTGTTGAGTATTGTAGACACCCAAAATTGACCTAGTTATCATTATTAAAATATTGCATTATTCATCATTTACATTTGTCTAACACATTTGAATAATTTGTCTATTTTCTCTTAAATCATTTATTTCTTCTATTAATTAAATAAATTTATATTTATTTAATTAATTGTCCATCTATTTTATTAGCTATTTTTCTTCTATTTTCCTCTATCTATAATTAAATAATTTTTAATTATTTAACTATCTCTCTATCCTCCTTAAATTAAATAAATTTACATATTTATTTAATTTAGTTCTTCTATAAATAAATAAAATCTATATTTTATTTATTTATTTTCTCATCATGAGCATAAATTAAAAAAATTCATTTATTTAATTTATGACTTTTCCTCCAATCTTCTAAAAATAACATTTTTCTCTGTCATCATCTTATCATTTCGCTTTCTTCTATGTGTATAAGATAGATCATATCTTAAACCAAGGGAAAAGAATGATTTAATTGGTTCTAAAAAGCAATTATCCTTGTCATCATATCTTTAAAAATAGAAAAGCATTTTATTTTAAGGGGCTCTATCTTATCTTTATCCAACAAAGTCCAACTAAATCATTTAATAAATGTAAGCTTCAAGGACACTTGTCTTGTGCACATTCACCTATGATCATGAATTTATCTCAACCGTTCAAACTATCTTTTCTTCTCCATCGTTGATCAACTTTTATTGAGTGCTATATATACACCCACTCATTCTCATTATCATCATTTTACCATATAGCGTCTAGAGTATCATCTCAAGCATAACACCTCTATTAGCATCTATTGAGCATTTTGAGCATTTCATCCATCATCATGGCAGCTTTAGCATCTATGATTGTTCGCAATTGAGAAGCAATCGACAAATCCAACCAAGGAATCAATACTCTAAGTGATTTGCTTTCATTTGTTTGCATTCTTATATCATTTAGATGGATTCTTTGAAGGTGGTAGGATTAGGTTTGATTTGCATTGTTTGATCATCTTAAACTGATTTTGCCTGCTCACACATTCTGGCATGCCTAGTGGGACCCACATCCTTGATTTAACATCTTTTTGTATAGTTGTTTTTGTGAAGTTGGATTTTTGCAGGGTTTCGAGCACAATTATTATGTAGAAAATTGCATCTGCACCACAAATCACCACAATTGACCAAAAATAGAGCACAATTGATCCATAGATTTTTTGCATTTGGTCTTATTTCAAGTACAATTGCACAGTAGAACATCGCACCTAGTTTTTCTAGCTGCATCTAGTTAGTTATGGTTTTTATTTTGTAGGCTGTGCACAATTGTTTAGATCTGATCACAATTGAATCATAGATCGTCGCATTTGGCTTAAATTCATATGCAATTGGTCACATCTTATCTGTTTGTCAAAGAAAGGAGGCTCTAAAACTACTAATCCATTTGTTGTAGCATTGATTGGTCCAAGACATATCATTTTTATCACTAATCTAGGAACAGTTGGATTTGGTGCTTAAAAGGAACCTTGGTTGCTCCATGTTGGTTTCATCTTTTTTTTATTACTTGTTGTGTATGTGTGTAACCCAAATTTAATAACAAAAGTATCCTCTCCCCTTGCCTATCAAATGGATCTTGGGTGCAAGAGAACTTGTTATTATCTTTAGAGGGCCTGTCTTCCTGGTGTGAGAAGGGGACAACCCAAGCAATAACAAGATAAAGCCAAGCTCCTCCAAACCACTATATAAAAAATGTGTTTGTGGTGAAATGGGTGTTGCTGTGTTACACCAATGAATGTTTCCCTCAAAACCCTATTGAGCATAACCTCTTTAGGCTGGGAAACCTCCATAATGGAGCAAATCATCGCATGTGTAACCACCCAAATGGATGCCCATACTAGCAACCTTTGTGTAGTAGCCAAAAACCCTCTATCTATTGATACAAGAGGACAGCTGATTAGGCCTCTAATAGTCATCCCACATTATTGTAGTTCATTGTAGAGGTAGCAAAGTATCTTAAGATCTGCACATCTTAAGGAATTGGAACTTGGTGTGCCTAAGAAGTGAGTGCACTATAAGGGGGAGCCCGTGCCACCAATTTTCTAGAGCTATCCACTTTGAATAAGTGCGTCTAGAGCAATCCAAGTGGGAACTCAATAGATATTGTCCTTGCCTAGCCTTGGTTGTACATGTTTGTGAATGTTAGAGTGATTGTTTGCCTACAACCATCATTTTTCTATCAAACATAATCTGAAACTATAATTAAACAACATAAAATCACAATTGAACAATAAACCCTCACAATTGTCAGAAAACCATACGTAATTGAGCCACAATTAGTCGCATCTAGTCAAAATTTGTATGCAATTGGTCTCTGTCAAATCTTGCTGCTAAAATCCCCATCAGATGCATTTGTTTATTTCCAGTTGCAATTGACCCACAATTCATCACATTTGTCAAAAACCCAGTCACAATTGAACCATAATTTTTCACAATTGGCTTATTCTTGGTCACAATTGAGCTATCGTTCATCGCAATTGAATTATCCTGCCTCACAATTGGTCATTTACAGATAGTTATCCAATATCTCTGCTAAACTCCTCATTTTTATTGTTGTCTAAGCATTATTTCTAGTCTGTAAGCTTTATTCTGAGCATCCATCATCTATTTTACACAACAATCATTTCATTGAGCCTAGAATCATCATCTATTTTGGACTTTTGAACACTCATATCCATTGGGACTCCCAAAACAACAAACCAAATCAATCATCTAATCAAATCAGTGACTTCCTATAGCTGAAACCATCACTCAGGTCTGATTATCATCATCCTTAGCATCCTATCCAACAATAGCATATCCCTTGAGTTCAAGAGTCTATCTCTAGGGGTGTTCCTTATCCAAAAACCAAATCAAACAATTGAGCAACTATCCAATTAACCAAGCATCTAATCCATTAGCAATCCAATTAGCAATCCAGCTAGCCTGTTAACCAGTCAGACCATATCAAAGCCATCAAAACAACAACCAATCCAATCAAGCAATGCAATCCAAACAATCAACAGATTAACCCAAAACATCATAGCAAACAATCAATCCTAGCAACCCATCAACCAAATATCAAATAATCAACCATCATCCTAATCAACTTTGGAGTCTCAAACTTTGTGAAACAAGTCCACCAATCTGGGCCAACATCATCCAATGCCTCGAACAAGGAAACAATACAAGGAAGCCATGGAGAAAAACTTGCAACAATTCCAAAACACTCCTCTTAAGGATGCCTCACAATTTACAATCGGAATGAGCCCATAACATTTTTACCCGAGGGTTACACTTTAGGAGCTTCATCCTTTACTTTGGGGCCACAAGAACAAGTAGTTATGTATGAAGATTCCTTGGAAGATGACCAAATGTCCCTTCAAGACCCAAAAGCTATGCGACATGCAAATAAGATTATAGAAGCCAATCGACAAACAATACTTGTGAATTTGCTAAAAGACGAAACTTTGTTGCCAAGTGACTTTGATTTTTCCATTATCCAAAAAGAAGCACCTTCAACTGTCACTCCCGCTGCTATCACTTCCATGTCCACTAAGCCCACAACCACACCATCTAAGGTTGTGTCACCATCCTTGGCTCAATTTCCTCCATTTCATACTCCTGTCACCATGCAACCTATCATACAACCAACCACCATTGCTAAAATGCATGATTCCTTAGCTTCTCAACTTGCAAATCAAAATGCAATGCCAATTTCATAAACACTTGTAAGTTGTACTCAAAATGTGCCTATGGATAATGTGCCTCATGCCATGCAAAGCACTACAACCATAGCCCAAACACCTCAAGTGTTGCAAGCGTCAGTTACCAATGTGTCGCATGTTGAACCATCCCAACTATCTAATGCATCTTCCTCCATAAATACCATAACCTCACACCAAACCAATCTGGATACTCCCCTCATTGACCTCAATCCTCCCAACACCAATCCTTCTCCACTTGACCAACTTTTCTTTGGATTATAGCCTTCCAATACCCAAGCTTCTTATGTTAATCTGCCCATTGTCTCACAAGCACAATTCCAAGCTAATCCATCTACCACTCCACCTTTAGTATCCCAACTGTCATTGACAAATGTATCTACCGCATTACGAGCTAATCCATCTGTTGATACATATGCATCATATACCAACCCATCCACTAATGTTCAAAATTTGCATACCATATCCCAAGCTCCATACATATCTTATGTTAACCCAAATCCTGCAATCCAAAATCCATTGACCATCTCCCAAGCCCACATAATTCCACTCTACAAGTAACCTATGTCAATCCACCCCATGGTTCACATGTGACATTTGCATCCAACTTCAATACCTCCCCACATTCATTTGTTCCTCTGTACCTTGGTAGCCAAGGACATAACACATACATCCAATCCTACAACACCCAACCACCATATAACCCAAATCCAAATCTGCAATACCATATACCGCATCCAAGCCATCAAAGTCACATACAACAATAATAAAAAATGTTTACTCTCAAGCAATTTCAAAAATTATGACAAGATGTGGACAATATTCAGTTGGGTCACAACAAGAAAAGATTTTCATTTGAGGAAGTGTGTCCTTGTCCATTTGATAGATTATTGCAAATGACACCTTTTCCTCCACATTTTGAAGTCCCTCAATTTGACAAATACAAAGGGAAAGGATTTCCTCATGACCATCTTAGAGCTTTCTATGTTGCTTGTCTAGACATTCCATATGATGACACATACCTCTTGTGTCTATTCCCTCGCAGTCTAGGGGGACAAGCTATCAAATGGTTTTCTCATCTTCCTCTAGTGATCAAAATTTTCTAGTGAATTAGTTGAAAAATTCTTGTCACGCTTTGCTTTCAACATCGAAAATCAAATCTCCACGAATGAAGTTGTCACAAACAAACAACGCAATGGTGAGACATTTGCATCCTTTTTACAATGATGGTGCAACATGGCTAGAAAAATTCCTTGGCAAATGCCTGAAAAACAATAAGTGATATCTTTGTTCAAAATCTCAATCTAGAACTTTCATTCCAACTGCAATTGCAAAGTGCCACTTCATTTGATGAAATTATTTCCAAGGGAACAAATATTGAGAAAGCCTTAATTGCCAAATGTGTGATTAAAATATTTAAAGACAACAAAGATAACCCACAATCTTCAAATGACAAATCTCATTTCTAGAACAAGAACAAAAATGTCGTCAATGATGGTATTATAGACGTAAAATATGTCCAAACTATGAAATCTCCTATGCATATTCAAGTTGCAAATAGAAGCACTACAAAAAGAAATACACCATTCCTCCCAAGAGATCAAATCCAAGAAAATCCACCACCAAGATGCAAGTTCACTCCTTTGGGAGAGCCTATTGAGGCTGTTTTGAAGAAACTTGTTCAATTAGGAGCTATTATTTTACTAGAAGTGAAACCATATGAAGAACTTTAATTTAAGCCCAATTGGTACAAGGATAATGAATATTGTGAATACCATAGGGTAAAAGGACATAACGCCATTGGATGCATGAAACTAAAACATCTCATTCAAAACTTGATTGATCAAGGCCAAGTTAGTTTAGAACGACTTAAGCAAACATCAAACTATGATCTTGACACTTTCAAAGATCTGCTTCCTGCTCATGATAAAGCAAGTGCCTCCTCTTTGGGTAGAAATGTCCAATACACATATGAGTCATCCACCATTGGCTACATTGACCATGCTCACATATCGACCATCTCCATAAAAGCAAAAGAACATATTCATATCCAAGCTACAAAAGAGTCTAATTGTGTTGTTACCACTCATCATGGTCGTGTGTCGATCCAAGCTGCACCATCCATTACAAGACCGACTATGGGATACAATATCCTTGATCACCTAGGCAAAACTCACATGCATATCTCCATTCTAGAACTACTACGCATATCCCCTGCACATAAAGCTATCCTTGATCAAGCATTACAAGAATCATCAGTCCCTAATAACATAGACACTACACAGTTTGAAGCCATGGTAGCAAGTAGTGCATCCCCATAACGCTTAACCTTTTTTGACAAAGACCTATCACCACTTGGTTCATCCCATAATGAAGCCCTTCATATTGAAGTTTTCGTTAATCAATGCCACATTAAATGAATCTTAATAGATGGTGGAGTGGGTCTAGATATTTGTTCGTTAAGATTAGTAAAATTATTGGGATATTTTGAGGATAAAATTGATATATCTAAAAGCATAATAATCAAAGAATATGATGATGTTGAAAGATAATCAAAATGGATTATAACTTTGCCTGTCACAGTTGGTCCAGTCACTATAGATACTCATTGTCAAGTTCTTGACATTGAATTGCCATATACCATCATCTTTGGTCATCCTTGGATTCATGCCATGAAAGTTGTGCCATCAACTTACCATCAATGCCTCAAATTCCCTCATAATGGAGCTGAGATCACCATTCCTGTAGATCCCCATCCTTTTGAGTTTTGTCAAGCATAGCAAGCTAAGTATCAAACTCCTAATTGTATGCCTATCAACACTGAAGCATATCCATCCACTTCCAATGTTGACCCTGCCGATCTCAATAAAGCATCCTCAAGCAAAGCCATCCCTAACATAGAAATCAAGTACGAGGAAAAAGGACTTGGTGAGTATAAATTGCAAGAATCCTATTGTGTCAGAACATTGCCTCTATCCCCAAAGACATATGGGAAACCATTAGCATCTAAAGCATCATCATCTTAAACAATTATCAAAGCTCCTCCTACAGTATTTATAAAATTAGGGCAACTAGATTATGAAGACATTGAAGACATTCATTCATGGATTTTCTATGATGAAAATGATCAAAAAACACTTGAAGTGGAGCATTACAACAATGGTTTCCATATCATCAAAAACATGGGATACAAAGGACAAGGTGGTCTAGGACTGCATGAGCAAGGACCTACAAAACCAATCACTGTAACCAAGAAGTTTAATAAGAAAGCTCTAGGGTATGGACAGGAGGACCCACCTTCTAAAGACATCAAATGTATTCTCAACATAGTAGTGTTGATGATGATTGTTAGTCATAACAACATGCATAAAAAAATTGCACAACAAACCTTTATTATCTTGTAAAGTACGATCAACTTAGGATAAGTTGATGACTCCAAGTCTCCATTGATCAGGTCATGATCATCTGACATTACTCAGAGGTTGATGTGACATTTTGTTTTCCATTTCAAGGGGTCTTACATTTGTCTAGATGATCAGTATTGTACTGTTTCCTGTAAATTTACTCCACGGAGAGGATAACTCTACTCTATTTCCAAAAATAGCTGATATATTTGCATGTTTGATCAATTCTTCTGATCATTGATCACTATGAACTTGTTCTTTCTTCTACATTGTATATTTATTCAAATGATGTGTCTATAAGTAGATATTTGCATGGATTTCATGGATATTTGTATGAATTTGCATGATATTTGTCAATTTGACACGCTTTTACTCTAAATATGCTCTGTATTTTCAATTATCTACAGGATATTTACATATTTCATGTTATTTTCTTTTGATTCTCTATTATTTGCAATTGTGGAGATGATCTGTTATGAAATTGAAATAAATTTAAAAGAATACTTCTAATTTTAGTGAATCTTTAGTCATTGAATCACATACATACAAGATACATTCATGATGAGAAGAAATCAAACAATATGTCACCAGGATGTTACATAGCTAGATATGGATGATGCTAACTTCAAAGGGATTAGGAATGAAAACAACACATGCAAACTGACAAGCACTCCAAGGGACACAGCTAATCAATGCATGTATCTAAATTTCAAACACATATTACTCAAGATTTATGATGATTTGTAATCAAAATGTCTTCTCTTTCATTTAGTATGCATAACATGTACATTTACAACAACTTTGAAATGAGTCCTGAAATTTCAGCAATCAAATTTCAATTAAATTTCCGAATGTCTAAAATATTGCACCCTTGTAACTTTTATAGAATAAGGTGAGGAGGTAGTTAAAATTGACCAATGGTCAAGATTTGTCAATTAAGATCAATAGTTGATAACTATCCCTTTGACTCAGTCAACTCTTCCTCGTGGCACAAGTTGCCAGCTGGCAACCATCTGGATGACTCATTGTTCATGAGTGCCTTATGCATATGTCATCATGGTGATGCATCTTCATTCACTCTTTAGGTTCCTCCTCTTCATTTTCTTCTTCTTCATCATTTTCATCATCTTCATTACTTTTAGTATCATTGTCACCTTGGTGGACATCCTCCTGTATGTGGACCTTCATCGTTGTCCTGATGTGCTCATATACCTGTACTATTTTATTCACCTCTCCTCCATCTTGGATTCTAGCTTTTGTTATGGTATGCTTATGAGACAGGAATTTAGCTTTGAGCACTTCCAACTTACCTTTTTTGCTACTCAAAGTCTCATTATAAGTTTCTACCCTAACTTTTATCCTCATGATTTTATTCATTACTTCTTCCGTCAGGTGGGTGAGGGGGTCATCTGCTACCGGTTGGAAATTATCATACAGAGCTTTGATAGCAAAGTCTACATCCTAATTTTCAATCTTTCCCTCTACTTTTCCTTCTAAAGCCTCAAGGATCTTTGCTTCATATGCCATCATGCTGTGTAGCTTTATATTTATATCCCTGAGCTTGCCACTGCATTTCTTCAAGATATCACATTCAAACCTGATATCTTCATACCATATGTCTACTAGCAGGGTAGTATTATTATTCAACACTTGATTATTTATCAAGACTAAAGGATCAATCCTCTTCATTCACTTAAAGCAGTTAGGTCCTTTTCCAATTGGAATGACCGTTTCCCTGTTTCAAATTGCATCTTATCGACCTATCTTTTCAAACTTCTTAAAGAATTCCACCTCTGTAGGGAGGTTCTCAAAACATCCTCAGCTACAGTAAGGGCTAACAACATCCATTTATCCATGATCATTGTCTCATGCCTCATTAGGTCAAGCTTCATGACCTCTTCTTGGGATATGACAGTCAATGGGACTGTCGGATCAACTGGTGTATTATTAGGGTTAATTAACCCTTTTATGTAAGAATGCAGCTGAGCAATGTGCTCCTTATGCTTTTTATTTTTCTCTTTCTCCTTCTTTACCCTTTGGGTCAAAGAATTAATAATGTCCTTCCCTTCCTAACCCTCCTGGTCCTCATTAGCAAAACCCAAATCAACAGTTGTGATTTGGAACTCCTCTAGGGTGATCTTGCCTGTCTCTTTCTCAACCATGGGAAGTGCTACCTGTGTAGTCCTTCTGGCTGTAGAAAGATCTCTCTTTATGGCCAATGTTAATCTGGCCTTCCTCTTTGGCTTCATCATTGTTTTAGTAAACAAGGTCGAAACATCAAATTCCTAAATTTCAGACCCTTGTTCCATACCTATTTCTCTTTCTAGCCATTGAGGCACGTCATCTTCATATCCTTGATGTTCTTTGTCAACATCTTGTCTACCTTGTTCTCCACTATTTGCTTCTATTCTTTGTGAAGAAGGCACTTTATTAATTTCTTCCTCATGGATTTCCTCATGAGGGGGATCCTGTTGCATTTCTTCTTGCTGAGGGGCTTCCTTCTACAAAGGAGGAACCTATGGAATGTTCACACTATGATCCTGCACCTGATCCTATACTCCCTCCTTTTGACTTTCATCCACTTTACTATTTTCCTCATCTTGAGGCATATTGACATCCGTGGATGTTTGTGTATTTGGGGCTTGTGCATCACCCTGATGAAGGGTCATTTCTTGTTCTGCACTTGATGCACCAATATCTTGTGGCTTGGGGTCCTCATGACCTGATTTATCTTTTGATCCTAAGGCTTCCCTGGGATCTCCCTGAGTTTGAGCAGCAACAACACCACCTGATATATCTTTATCACCTCTGCTCTTCTGTTGAACTTCTACTATTTTTTGCTCTACGGGTATCTCATGTTGTTGCTAACCCATATCAAGAGCATTGCTTTCTTTTTCTACCTGCTTAGCCACTTCAATCTTCTCTATTTCATCAGATGCACCTACTTTATCCTTGGGGCTCACATCACCCCTGTATGCTAAGTCTATAATTGTAGGGCTAGTCACCTAGTAAACCAACTTATCAAGCCCTATTTGTTGGGCTGCCCTCTCTGGGCTACTTTGTTTTACTTCTTCTTCTATTTGCTTTATTTCTTCCAACACCACCATTTGCACTAATGGGGTCCCATGAGGAGTCATGCGGGTACTAGAAGTGAGAGTTTTCATCTGTTGAGAGGTCATGCTTTGGATGACTTCATCATCAGATAAGTCTACAGTGTCCTCCAAGGAGAAAGGACCACCCTGACTTGCTTTGAATACTTCTCTTGTTTGTTCCTTTGCCTTCTCAATTTTTAGCTTTATTATGGTGGGAAGTGGAACATCATGTTGCAGTTCCTTCCTGAATACTTCACCATCAGCTCCTCTCAATACAATAGGGTCAGCCCTGATATCCCCTCACATGGATGTTCTTTGCTTCTTGGGTGGTGACATCAGTGGCATCACCCTCCTCTTCTTACTGATCATCATCAAGTCATCACCTATAGGTTCCTTATTTACCTGTGTTTCTTCCAATGGGATGCCCTCTCCCACTTCCTTCTGCAAGGCTTGGCCCTCCTCCTAAACTTCTGTAGTTTCAACAGCTAGCCTCAAGATCCTCGTAGTCTTTGGTTTTTCAATTAGAGGTTGTGCAGATGATGCGGATGCTAGAGCTGATGTTGATGCACCTACAGCTGGTGTGGCAATCCATTCAATTATCACCCCCTTAGGTTCATCTTCAATTTTCTTACCTCTAGGGGGACCCTTCCTTTGTTTTTGTGTGGGCAATCTCTCCCCATTGGACTTTATTTTCTCACTGAGGAAGTCATCATCTTCCTCATCCAGTATTTCCTGCCATTTCTTTTTGGCATCAACTGTAAGGGCCACACCCCTTTTCTTCAATCTATTTATCTCCTCATCCACCCAAGCTTGGGTTAACTGTATCACCGCACTTGTCAGCTGATCCAGGAATATATCCTCTAGTTGTGTAAGATCAAGGGCTGATATGGTGTCATTGTACACCTTTTTATCCTCATATTCATTGGACATAATCTTTCCATCATCCTTCCTCAGCTGTGCTGGCACCGGGATGCAGTCAAATGTCTTTATTTGGTTCAAGGTGAGTCTCTGGTACTTCCTTCTTCTCACCTTAGCTTCATCCTCACAGTTGGTCTAGAAATCTTCCAGATGCTTCTGATGTATAGGTTTTCCTACTATGTTTTGCATCCTGCCATAGGGATCATAAGATCTGGCCAGTGGAAATGGCTACAAATACATCAGTTTCAGTCCTCCCATGACATGTTTTATACTCTCCGAGTCTAAGCACATATACAAGCCCATAGACACTGGAAATAACATCGGAGGTATCTTCTTTTGTCTTTTGTAAACTTCAACTATGGTAGACACCTATTTGACAAATTCCATCAGGATAACGCCATCAGTAGGGTATCTTGGTAGCATAAGGGGATGTCCTTCAAATCCCTCTATTCTTATATATGAAAAGGTGGCAAACTGGATGAACCATGCCCCATGTCTGTAAACAACTTCCTAAACCTTCATGCTCCATCTTTTAGTCATGTCTTCCTCCATGGTTCTGACCAGATGCATAGAGAATGTATCATTCACTACTTTGTAGTCCAGGAGGTAATCTTTTCTTTGTAGCTAAGGATAGTTATCCCATATGTGGGCATTATTTGCATCACCATCAGCCTTACCACTATCTTCAAGGCATCGAAAGTTCCCTTAGAAGCACATGAGTACACCACATATGAGGTCATATAAAACAAAATGTCTGGCCACCCAAGTTCCTCATCTCTTCATCTAGTGCATCACCAATGATCTTGGCCCATAATGGCCTATTATTTGCATATAGGACCATCTGAATGATTCCAAACATCCAATTATCAAAATTTCCAGCATGAGGCTTACATATCATCCTGCTCAGCAGGGCAATCATATACTGGTACTCTTCAACAAAATCAAACTTATATAAATGTATAGGCAATTTGGCTGAGGCAGTGTAGGTGCTGCTCTTTGACCTCCACTAGTACATCCTCTTCCTAGCATTCTTCTTATTATTATTGTACTCTATTTCTAGCTTGCGTAGATCTACACTCACCACCTTCTTTCCAACTGGCAAATTAAAAGTAGAGGTGATGCCCTTGATTGAAAAGTCATCATATATTCTTCCATGTTTCTCCACCTGCCTGGTCTCAAGGTTATAATTCTTGGCACATTCCACTACCAGCTCTTGGGTGTCCATGGCATATGGAAAGCCAGATACATGCCACATTCCTGAAACATATACCCCACCTAGAATGGGATTATCCTTATCATGATCTACTCTTGTTGACCATGCTACCAAGTCCACATCCCCTTGGTGAGTATCACCAATAACTCCATATTTAAACTATACCCCCTCGGGTTGAACAAACATAGGCTTGAGAAACTCTGAGTCGAACCTATTCCTCCTAAGATCTGCCATGGATTCCTGCAACAAACATGATTTGTCTTACCTTATAATGTCCACATGCATTCATACAATGTTATGTACTTCTACAGCATCATGCATATTCTATCTACTATTCTTTACTTCATCCTGGTATGCATATGCACAGAGCGAAACCACAAGAAAGAACATACACTCTACCCAAACATGTAGAAAATGACAACATGAGGGTTTTCAGTTACTTACCTAACAATGCTTTCCTCCTAGATTAGATGACTAATTATGGAAGAGGGTCGTAGATGCTGAAGATCACCCATTCCATTATGTTGAAGGATCTAATCCATTAACAGGTAGCTGTATGAGGGTTTGACTTGTCTGCTCTATAATTTCTTGTTTTTTTGCAAGGTAAATGAAAATAACCTTTGAAATTTACCTTGAAACGCATCCGTAGGGCAAATTAGGGTGAAACCTACGTTGACTCAACCAAATCCGTTCATTTTCTACAAGGAATTCATGGATGATGTCAAGCGTTCAATCTACATTCGTAATTGGCAGGAATCCATCTACTACATTTAAGTGTATTCAATGTCAGGAAATAGGGGGGTGATCTTCAAAAGATCAGGGGATATTCAAAATATGACCCCATAAGATAAAATGACCCCCCACCCTTGAGCGGCAAAACTAAATGCAAAGGAATTAGGCAATGTGGTCAATGTTGACCACGTGTATATCAGGTCATGAAACTAAGATCAGGGGATGTTCAAAATATGACCCCGTAGATAAAATGACCCCCTTGGAAAAGATCAAGGTGACATCACCGTGTCGACGACTTCGTTTAAGAATTATTTTTTAATGACATCACCGTCATGTTTAAGGAATATGGTGGGCATCGAATATATACCTCTACTAGGTAGAATGGAATAATGATGTCATCATCAGCGTGATTTCCTTCATTCGTTAGATTTAGATGACATCACCATCATATTAGCAATGGGTGATATTTTGCAAAGAGGGTGATTTTTGTAAGATGACAGATATTAAAAATATGACCCCCTGCAAGATAACTAAAGTCATTTGACAGGTAGATATCGGCCCCTCACAAAAAGTTGATGTCCACACTTCGTGGATCAAGTGATTATTGGGTGATAATACAATATTAGGGTGATCATACAATATCAGGGTGATCTTGTCTAAGATGACTGATGTTTGAAATATGAACCCCCCCCTTAGATATCAGTTTTCACTGAACTTTGACTCAACATAACTTTCTTCCCTTAGACAATTTTGGGGTGATCCAAAAGGCAAACCTGCATAGAATTTTATGTACTTTCTGACCACGAGGTTAATAATATGACATACTAACTTTGGCAACTAACCTCATCATGGTGACATATCCACCCCCTTGTAGGGTGTGTATGTATGACTAATTTTACCGACCTGTCCAAAGCAAAAAAAAAAAAAAACAAGCTAAAGTAGAAAGAAAAAGGGTGGGTCCCTATTTTGTCAAGGCAAAATGGGCCATGTTGTGTAACCACACAACAACTTGCCACTAAAGAACATAACCAAATTCCAATGATTAGAGTGATGGGATCACATTCTAACATAGTATTTTAACTCTTTCTAAGTATTATAAGTATTATAATCTTTCTGAATGATAAGGTTTTCATCATGGCAACAATGCTAATAAAGGATCAGGTGTGTACAAATGATAAATTATCCTCATCTTGAAAGTAAGTTGAAAACATGAGTAACTGATGTTAAGCTACATAGTTTGGGAGCATCCCTCATAGCCAACCTAGATAGTGCCTTGCTGCTAGCAGGCATCTATAGCCCCAGCAAGGTTATCTATACAATCCCCCAAAGTAGAGCCCCACTTCCAGCAAGTGTCTATAGCCCCGGTAGAGTTACTTAGATGGCCTAATTTTATTCCTTTTGGATTTGTAATATTTATTCTTTCTATTCATATGATATTATCATGTAAGCTTGATATGCAAGGCATGGTCACTTGCTGATTTAGGTTGGAGATTACATTGGTAGCAAGGGAGTCCCTTTAGATTTTTCACTTAAAACCTATACTTATGTGTTCCACAAACCCAAGGCTATTAGGTGAGTCATTGTGAAAAATCACTTTGGTTAAGAAAAGGCACCCTGATGAAAAGGATATCATAGAGCTGATCACCAACACTTCTCAAAATGAGTCATAACCTATATAGAAATTTGTTCTCATTACTTGAATCATAACAATTTGGTTACTTTCTTAGGGTGATGAGCTACATCATCTTGACTAACCAAAACAAAACTCAACAAGAAAACAAGCAAAACAAAATGAAACTGTACAAACAACTATACAATATGCACACTATGATACACATGACTCTCATGACACTATTTTAGGCTTGAAAATAATGCTTGAGGAACTCTCCATTAACTGGTAATGGGAAATCTTCACTAGTTAAAGTCTTAAGCCTGTAGGTGTTGTCTCCTAAAATTTCTGAAACTTGAAAGGGACCTATCCAAAGTTTATCAAATTTACCATGATCTCCTTTCCTTTCATGTGTTTTGTCCCACATCAGGACTAAATCTAAAATTCTAAAAGCCTTAACTCTAGCTCTTTTGTCAAACCAATGCTTGACAACAGCCTGATGTTTAGCAAATTGATCAATTGCTCTATTCCTTTTTTCTTCCAGGTGTATCAACTGAAGCAACCTGACTTCTTGTTTGTTATCTATACCCAGATATTCTTGTGTAAACTACAATGGGGGGATCTTTAGGTTAACAGGGAGGATGGGATCCACCCCATATACTAGGTGAAAAGGAGAATTTCCTAATGCAACCTTCATCCTGGTTCTATCTACCCACAAGGCATACTTTAATAGGGTGCTCCACTCCCTTGGGTTCTTTTCTATCAATTTCTTTATGATGTTCAATAAATTCTTGTTTTTGGATTCTACTAATCCATTCCCTTGAGGATAGTAATTTGAAGAAAACTTTAAAGTAATTCCATGGTCAAAAGCCCAACTTGATAATCTTATTGATGCAAAGGCACGCCCATTGTCACATACTAAAGCATAAGGGACTCCATACCTGGTTACTATGTTGCTTTCCAAGAACTTGATTACATCCTCAACATTGCATGTCTTACTGCTAATAGCTTTAGTCCACCTAGTACAATAATTAGTAATAGTTAACACATACCTGTGGCCTAAAGATGATGGAGGGTTGATAGGTTCTATAAAATCCATCCCCCATTGAGCAAATGGGTACATGTCCATCACTAGTTGTAAAGGTTGAGCAACATATATTTCTCTATTTGCAGCAACCTGACACATATGACAACATTTGATGTGTTCAACAGTGTCTCTAAAAATAGTGGGCTAGTAATACCCTACTCTGAGGACAGCATGAGTGGTAGCTAAGTATGATCCATGTGCATTTTGAAACTTGTCATGCAATTCTATTAACACTTTGTCTGTTTCTTACCTTTCTAGGCATCTAAGGTATATTCCCTCATAGTTCTTCTTGAAAAGGACTCCTTTTATCATGTATTTTTGTGATCTTATTTTCAAGGCTCTCCTTTGTGAGGTCTGCAACCTTGAAGGGCATCTTCTAGTAATCAAGATATGCCTGATGTCTGAATACCATTCTCCATCTTCCTTTGTATTTATGACATATTGTTGACTCATGATGTTAGGATCAATTTCTGATATCATTTGACTCAATTCTTGTCCTCTCACTAATTTCATGGGTGTTATGTCCATATCATACTCTTTTCACGTGGATCACTTTGCATTAAAAGCATCTTTACTGCTGCATCTAGTACTACAGTGATCACTTTACTTCTCAAGATGTAATGTCTAAACTTCTTGACTGCTTGGACTAGAGCAAGTGCTTGTCTTTCAACATCCATGTATCTAAGTTCTACATCTCTGAAAGGACAACTCATGAAGGCTATAGGCTTTTCTTCTTTAGCCTCATTTCTTTGTGTTAGTACTGCTGTAGATGTATGCTCTAAAGCAAATGAGTAAATGTAAAAATCTTTAGTATAATCCAGACTAATTAGAATAGGAGCATTAGATATGGCTTTATTGATATCTTCAAAATCTGCTCTAGCTTCAGGTGTCCACTCAATTTTGGTATCCTTCTTGAGCATGGCATTCAATGGTCTAACAATTTCTGCAAAACTAATAATGAACTTTCTAACAAAATTGATCTTACCAAAACAAGATTTGAGCTCTTTCTTACTTCCAAGAAGCTGTATCTTCATGATTGATTCTACTCTCTCAGGGTCAATGATGATCACATTCTTTGTTATTAGGTGACCTAATAACTTCCCTGTGGTTACCCCAGATATGCATTTCTTAGGGTTTAGGGATATTCCATAATGTTCACATTTCTTGAGTACCTTCCTGAGGTCTTCTACATGATTCCCTCTTTCTTTAGAGAAAATTGTCAAGTCATCCATGTATATGATGATGCATTTACCAATTATCCCTCTGAAGGCTATATCCATTGCTCGCTGAAAAGTGGGTCCAGCATTTATCAATCCAAAAGGCATGTGCCTATAGGCAAATATTCTCCACTTAGTGGTGAATGCAGTCTTCAATCTATCTATCTTATTGAACATCACTTGGTTGTAACCTAAAAAACCATCCAAAAATGACATCATCTTTGCACCATTTACAATCTACAGGACTTCATCTAAAGAAGGCAGATGATAATTATCCTTTTCAGAAGCTCTATTTAAATTTCTAAAGTCTACACACAATCTAATGTCACCATTCTTCTTCCTTACTAGGACCAAGTTGGCCACCCATGTAGAATGTCTCACAGGAAATATGATCCTGGAATTAAGCAATTTCTTAACTTCTTTAAAAATGATATGCTCCAGCAAAGCATTAATAGGTCTCTACTCCTGTCTAAAGGACTTAACATTTGGCTTTAAAGGTATAGTATGAGTGATGATTAATGTATCATAAGTTTTCAACTCATCATATGTCCAGGAAATAACATGAATATAATCTTTAAGTGCTTGGGTTATTCCTTCCATTTCTTCTTTTGTACATACCTTTCCAATCAGGACATTCCTTTTTTATTCATCATGTCCTATGTTAACTTGTGAATACTCTCCTCCATCTACTTTAGGTAGATCTATCTATTTCAGCATGTTGTCTAAATCAAATGCTCTTTCCAACTCTATCATTCCTTTAAAAATTTTGTTACTGGGAAACTCTATGATCTCTTCTTCTTCCCAGATATGATCTTCCACATTTCTTTCATCTATGATCTGTGCATCAAAGATATCTCTATTGGATATGAAGTCTAAAATGTGATGGTCATCATCAAACACTTGAAGGTTAACTACATTGTCTAGTACAGAGGGTACTGACACTAATTCAACTGAAAATCTCTTCAAGCTAGATATGGACAATGGTTCCAAAGTACTTGTAGCTTGGGCTAAGGCATTTTCCCTGTGATTTTGTTCTCTAGGCACATGGGTGATGTTAAATGCATCAAAATCTTCTATCAACTCCCATACCCTATGTCTGTAGTTGGACAACTTCTTGTAATTACAAGAATATATACCTCTTACTTGTCTTACTACTAATTCTGAGTCTCCATAGACATGCAGAATCTTTACTTTCTTTCTGAGTGCAAACAATATCCCATGAATCAAGGCTTTATACTTTGTCACATTATTTGTGTAGGGGAATTACAATCTATATGCTACTAAGTAGGATTTACCAGCTGGATCGATAAGATCTATTCCTACTCCAACCCCTTGTTTTAATTTGGATCCATCAAACTTAAGGATCCATGGCTTATCTTCAGTTAAAGGCTTGTCTGGGCCTTCTCTTTTCTTTTTAGCTCTAGCAGCTGCACCATTTGATATCCATTTCAATTTTGGTGTTTCAATTTTCTCAAACTTCACCTTATCTGGTTGATGTGAAGCTGATATTTCTTCTTCTTCTTTATCATTAGAAGGAAAATCTTTTGGACAAGGCAAAATCTACCTTTTCAGAATATGCAAACATAATGAACAAGTAGTTTCTGAATGTTGTGCTTCATGTAACCTACACCATCCCTCAATTAGAACATCTTGTGGGGATCTTTGTTGTTGTATCATCTTCTGAATCTGTTTTGATAAAAATTCCTCAAACTTGGAAAAATTACTGCCTCTATCTTCATCAGATATTTCATAATCTGATTCAACTAAGCAATCAGTTCCGGGGGTGATTCTCTTGTTACTTTTAGCATTACTCTTGCTACACACCAATATATCTTCTATCATCTGAATAGGACTTTCATCATGATATGTGCTTTCTTTTGTTCCTGCAGATGATAGACAAAAATCAGTATAACTATCACTATCCATAGAACTTACCTTAGATGGTGATGATGATGCCTCACTGCATGCTTGTTCTAGTTCCATCATGTCCAAGCAAGCATCACAGGTCTTTTTAGAATGCCCCTCATCCTATAACCTACACCATCCTTCAATTAGAACATCATGAACATGCACTTTAAACAATTGACAATTTTGCACTTCTTTGGACAAGTGCATCTCAAAGTTCTTGAAGTGATCTATTTCTATCTCATTTTTAGAGCTACAATCGGACTCTAAAATCATCCTATCATCCTGAAGATTATTGTTATGAACATGAACATCATACATGAGGATCTCCTCTATCTTGACAGTCTAGGGTCTGATGGAGTACACTCTAGGTTCAACATCTACATACATGATCTCATTGGTTTTAGTGTATTCAGTGATCATATGTTTCATGCGAGGTTCAGCATCTACCCTTATTTGGTTAGATATTCCTTTCCAAGGAAACCACATGTGACTAAAATCAGTGGACATGTATCCATTGAGTGTTTTTGACCAATCCCTACTGAGCAACATCCCATAGGTATCAGGTATATCTACTACCTGAATATCAATGTAATATTGGATTCTTGGATCTGATGCCAACTGCATATAAATGTGAGTTAATTCTCCTACTACACTCACTTCTGTTTTATCTAACTGTGTTACTTTCTTCAATGACTTAGCAAGATGCAACCCTAAGGCATTACATATGGACAGGGGCATTACATTGGCAGATGCTCATGAATCTACTAAGCAATTATGTAAATTCTTACTAAACATCCTTATGGTAAGGAGAAAAGGAGGTGACTCAGTTTTATCTCTGTAAAGAGTCATGTGTGAAGTCTCTACAACTTGAACAATGGCTGGAGCTTTGTGTTTAACATTAATATCCCTACTGACATGATCTTTATTCCCAATCTGACCAAAGGCATGGTTATCCTTTTTTGGAGCAGGATCATCTAAGGATTTCATGAAGGCTTTTTTGATAGCTAGGGTTTTAAATAGTTCTGACAATGACAGATTGATCTTGATCTTTTTCATTTGATCTACTAAGTATGTGACCAATTTATCAGACTCGAGAGCTAGATTACCAGTTTTTGGTACTGTATTTTCTGGTGCTAAGTACTGGGCATTAAATTTAGGAAATCCAGGGTTATTGCTTGCCTTAGGATCAGGAGGAGTGTTGAAATTATTTGGAGGAAAGGATGTAGTCAAAGGACTAGCAGGTCAGTTGGAATTATTCCTTAGGTTGTAATTATGTCTACCTTGATACTTCTGTTGATAAGCATGTACTTCTTCATGTTCAATTGATGGCTCATTTTCAACTTCAAATGGAAAAACATAGTTGGTTTCAAAATCCATGGCTGACTCTTCACATGCTAAGGTATAATTCTGATGAGGTGACATTGTCTGCTGATGAGGATGATTGATGAAACTTTCTAGTACAAAAGCAGAATCATATCCATAGGGGACAATTTCATTGCCTTTAACACAAGGTGGATTACCTGCAGTATTAGACACTTCAGTTTGGAATATATTGGTGGCTATCCTAAACTGAGGACAATCCAACTCTGCATGGGCATTGGTATTATGTATCCTGCACTAGTTTGTAAGAGTTGCCTCTACCAAGTTTACTCTGGTGGTCTGCTTAGGTTCACTAGAAGGCTGATTATCTAGGAGCGATGGAAGAGAACCATTGTTTGGCCTAGTGTTCCACACTCTAGGCTATCTAGGGGGACTATTTCGACCATTGTTATTATTGTAATTGCTATTATATCCCCTATCAGGATAATTAGGTCTATCATTGGCATATCCTCTATTCTGATTTGGTTGAGAATATAAATTCTGACTTCTCAAATGAGTGATCTCAGTTGTGTTGATATCTCTTTAATTTCTTCCTTTTCTTCCTAAACTTTGGCTACTACATTCTTTGTTTGAGGTTTGAAGGAAGATCCATTGTTATTGTTATTTGACTGTTCCACAACTTGAGGTACCTATGTATGTCCTGGATGTTGTAGTATTTGTCCATTTCCATTTGGAGGTGGCATGATACTGAGTGGAGGTATTTGTAAAGGGCTTGGCATTACAACTGGAGGTATCATGGCTCCATTGGTCTGTTGCTGAGCAGGATATGTAGGATAAATAGGGAGTGTAGGAAATGCAATATTAGGTGTTGGAGCAGGGATCAACTACTGATTGACTTTGACAGCTTCTTCAAAAGCTCTTGTCAAGGTTGTGACTCCAGGATGTGTTCTCCTGATAAATATAGAAGTCAAGGGATCTAAGGCTGAGTATTATATGCTCCTAGCAGCTTCATCTGTTACAATATAGGGAGCAACTAGCTTTGTGAGCATCTTTTGGAATCTTGCATTGAAATTGGCAATAGGTTCTCCTTCAAATCTCTTGATTGTGGCAAATAGATGATAATTCATTAAAGGATCTATAGGTATTTTGAATCTACCCTTAAAGGCTTTCTCCAAGGCAGCCCATGAACTGACTAAACCTTGACCAAGAATGATATACCAGTTATATGCCTCTTCCCCTAAGGAAAATGGAAATAACCTACATACCACATCCTGATGTTCAATTCTAGCCCTACAACAGGCTTCCTTGAATGTTCTAATGTGATCATCAGTATCTTGATATGGATGATACTAAGGACAAATCTTGTCAGGATTTTTAGGTAAAGGATGATAAGTAGTGAAAGTCAGAGGTGACTCTATAGTAAAGAATGACATTGTGACTAGTGGAGGTTGGACCTGAGGTGTGACAGGTGGTCCTGTAGGTGTTTACATCCTGATAGGAGTTATAGGAGTGTGTTCTAGTGAAGCTCCTGACACGCTAGAACCAAGAGAATGATGAATATCTACTGTTCTAGGTCTGAATCCCTGGATAGGCAATTCTTTAAAGAGTCCATTGGATCTAGACCTAGTATTTGGCCTGAGAGCCAGGATTTCTTGAATCTAAAGAAAATTCAGCTTGTTTACTGTAAAGATCAGCTAAAACACTCGATCAAAGGCTGTATTTATAATCAGAATCTAAACTTGACTGGATATTCATGTAATATTTGTAGAAATGATATAAATATGAGGTGATATGAGGCTTTGGGACACAAGCAACTGGATATTAGGTCTCTTAAGCAAACTACCTCAAAGCTTTAGCAAAAAGACTTGAAATATAGCTTATCTTTGAAATATCACAGTGATCAACCACAAAGCTTGAAATATTTACGCTTTATTTTGAAAACTTTGCAATGAACAAGCATGCACAGACTTAAAACAACAAATCTTTGCATATAACTTGAAATACAAAGCTGCGTGAGTATTACCTTTCTGTCTATGTCATCACATCAGACAAATCTACTAATGTGGCCCTCCTAGCACCAATTTATGTTGATGATGATTGTTAGTCATAACAACATGCATAAAAATTTGCACAATAAACCTTTATTATCTTGTAAAGTACGATAAACTTAGGATAAGTTGATGACTCCAAGTCTCCATTGATCAGGTCATGATTGTCTGACATTACTCAGAGGTTGATGTGACATATTATTTTCCATTTCAAGGGGTCTTACATTTGTCTAGATGATCAGTATTGCAGTGTTTCCTATAAATTTACTCCATAGAGTGGGTAACTCTACTATATTTCCAAAAATAGCTGATATATTTGCAAGTATGATCAATTCTTCTGATCATTGATCACTATGAACTTGTTCTTTGTTCTACACTGTATATTTATTCAAATGATGTGTCTATAAGTAGATATTTGCATGGATTTCATAGATTTGTATGAATTTACATGATATTTGTCAATTTGACATGCTTTTACTCTAAATATGCTCTGTATTTTCAATTATCTATAGGATATCTGCATATTTCATGTTATTTGCTTTTGATTCTTTGTTATTTGCAATTGTGGAGATGATCTATTATGAAATTGAAAGAAATTTAAAAGAATGCTTCTAATTTTAGTGAATCTTTAGTCATTAAATCATATACATACAAGATACATTCATGACGAGAAGAAATCAAACCATAGGTCACTAGGATGTTCCATAGCTAGATATGGATGATGCTAACTTCAAAGGGATTAGGAATGAAAACAACACATGTAGACTGACAAGCACTCCAAGAGATGTAGCTAATCAATGCATGTATCTAGATTTCAAACACATATTACTCAAGATTTATGATGATTTGTAATCAAAATGTCTTCTCTTTCATTTAGTATGCATAACATGTACATTTACAACAACTTTGAAATGAGTCCTAAAATTTTAGCAATCAAATTTCAATTAAGTTTCTGAATGTCTAAAATATTGCACCCCTGCACCTTTTCTAGAATAAGGTGAGGATGCAGTTACAATTGACCACTGGACAAGACTTGTCAATTAAGATCAATGGTTGATAACTATCCCTTTGACTTAGTCAACTCTTCCTCGTGGCATAGGTTTCCAACTGGCAACCATCTGGATGACTCATTATTCATAAGTACCTTATGCATATGTCCTCTTAGTGATGCATCTTCATTCACTCGTTAGGTTCCTCCCCTTCATTTTCTTCTTCTTCATCATTGTCATCATCTTCATTACTTTCAGTATCACTATCACCTTGGTGGACATCCTCCTATATGTGGACCTTCATCATTGTCCTGATGTGCTCATATACCTGTACTATTTTATTCACCTCTCCCCCATCTTGGATTCTGGCTTTTGTTACGGCATGCTTATGAGACTAGAATTTAGCTTTGAGAGCTTCCAGCTTAGCTTTTCTACTATTCAAAGTCTCATTATAAGTTTCTACCCTGACTTTTATCCTCATGATTTTATTCATTACTTCTTCTGTCAGGTGGGTGAGGGGGTCATCTGCTATCAGTTGGAAATTATCATACAGAGCTTTGATAGCAAAGTTTGCATCCTAATTTTTTATCTTTCCCTCTACTTTTGCTTCTAAAGCTTCAAGGATCTCCGCTTCATATGCCATCATGCTATGCAGCTTTATACTTATATCCTTGAGCTTGCCACTGCATTTCTTCAAGATATCACATTCAAACCTGATATCTTCATATCATAAGTCTACTAGAAGGGTAGTATTATTATTCAACACTTGATTATTTATCAAGACTTGAGGATCAGTCCTCTTCATTTCACTTAAAGTAGTTAGGTCCTTTTCCAATTGGAATGACCATTTCCCTATTTCATTTTGTATCTTATCTACCTTTCTTTTCAAACTGCTTAAAGACTTCCACCTCTGTAGGGAGGTTCTCAAAACATCCTCAGCTACAGTGAGGGCTAACAGCATCCATTTCTCCATGATCATTGCCTCATGCCTCATTAGGTCAAGCTTCATGACCTCTTCCTGGGATATGACAGTCAATGGGATTGTCAGATTAACTGGTGTATTATCAGGGTTAATTAACCCTTTTATGTAAGAATACAGTTGAGCAATGTGCTCCTTATGCTTTTTATTTTTCTCTTTCTCCTTATTTACCCTTTGGGTCAAAGAATCAATAATGTCCTTCCCTTCCTGACCCTCCTAGTCCTCATTAGTAAAACCCAAATCAACAGTTGTAAATTGGAACTCCTCTAGGGTGATCTTTCCCTTCTCTTTCTCAACTGTGGGAAGTGCTACCTATGTAGTCCTTCTGCCTATCGCAGGATCTCTCTTTATGGCCAATGTTAATCTGGCCTTCCTCTTTGGCTTCATCATTGTTTTAGCAAACAAGGTGGAAACATCAAATTCCTAAATTTCAGACCCTTGTTCCATACCTATTTCTCTTTCTAGCCATTAAGGCACGTCATCTTTAGATCCTTGATGTTCTTTGTCAACATCCCGTCTACCCTATTCTCCAGTATCTGCTTCTATTCTTGGTGGAGAAGGTACTTTCATAATTTCTTCCTCACAGATTTCCTCATGAGTGGGATCCTGTTGCATTTCTTCTTGCTGAGGGGCTTCCTTCTACAAAGGAGGATCCTATGGAATGTCCACATTATGATCCTATGCTTGATCGTATACTCCCTCCTTTTAACTTTCATCCACTTTATTATTTTCCTCATCTTGAGGCATATTGACATCTGTGGATGTCTATGTATTTGGGGCTTGTGCATCACCCTGATGAAGGGTCATTTCTTGTTCTACACCTAATGCACCAATATCCTATGGATTGGGGTCTTCATGACCTAATTTATCTTTTGCTCCTAAGGCTTCCCTTGGATCTCCCTGATTTTGAACAACAACAACACCACCTGATATATCTTTATCACCTCCGCTCTTCTATTGAACTTCTACTATTTTTGGCTCTGTGGGTATCGCATGCTATGGCTGACCCATATCAGGAGCATTGCTTTCTTTTTCTACCTACTTAGCCACTTCAATCTTCTCTATTTCATCAGGTACACCTACTTTATCCTTGGGGTTCACATCACCCCTGTATGTTAAGTCTATAATTGCAGGGCTAGTCACCTGATCACCCAACTTATCAAGCCTTATCTATTGGGCTACCCTCTCTGGGCTACTTTGTTTTACTTCTTCTTCTATTTGCTTTTTTTCTTCCAACACCAACATTTGTGCTAATGGGGTGCCATGAGGAGTCATGCGGGTGATGGAAGTGAGAGTTTCCATATGTTAAGAGGTCATGCTTTGAACAACTTCATCATTAGGTAAGTCTATAGTATCCTCTAAGGAGAAAGGACCACCCCGACTTGCTTTGAATACTTCTCTTGTTTGTTCCTCTGCCTTCTCAGTTTTGAACTTTATTATGGTGGGAAGTGGAACATCATGTTATAGTTCCTTCTTGAATACTTCACCACCATCTCCTATCAATATAATAGGGTTAGCCCTGATATCCCCCCGCATGGATATTCTTTACTTCTTGGGTGGGGATGTTAGCGGCATCACCCTCCTCTTCTTACTGACCGTCATCAGGTCATCACTTGCAGGTTCCTTATTTACCTACGTTTCTTCCAACAGGATGCCCTCTCCCACTTCCTGCTACAAGGCTTTGCCCTCCTCCTGCACTTCTATAGTTTCAATAGCTGGCCTCAAGATCCTCTTAGTCTTTGTCTTATCAATCAGAGGCTATGTAGATGATGCGGATGCTGGAGCTGATGTTGATGCACCTGCAACTATTGTGACAATCCATTTAATTATCACCCCCTTAGGTTCATCTTCAGTTTTCTTACATCTAGGGGGACCCTTCCTTGGTTTTTGTGTGGGTAATCTCTCCCCATTGGACTTTCTCTTCTCACTGAGAAAGTCATCATATTCCTCATCTGGTATTTCTTGCCTTTTCTTTTTGGCATCAACTATAAGGGCCACACCCTTTTTCTTCAATCTATTTATCTCCTCATCCACCCAAGCTTAGGTTAACTATATCACCCCACTTGTCAGCTGATCTAGGGATATATCCTCCGGCTGTGTAAGATCATGGACTGATATGGTGTCATTGTACACCTCTTTGTCCTCATATTCATTGGACATAATCTTTCCATCATCGTTCCTCAGCTGTGCTAGCACTAGGATGTAGTCAAATGTCTTTATTTGGTTCAAGGTACACCTCTGGTACTTCCTTCTTCTCACCTCAACTTCATCCTCACAGTCAGTCTAGAAATATTTTAGATGCTTCTGATGTATAGGTTTTCTTACTATTTTCTACATCCTGCCATAGGGATCATAAGATCTGGCTAGTGGAAATGGCTGCAGATACATCAGTTTTAGTCCTCCCATGACATGTTTTATGCTCTCTGAGTCTGAGCACATATACCATCCCATATACACTGGAAATAACACCAGAGGTATCTTCTTTTGTGCTTTGTAAACCTCAACTATGGTAGACACCTGTCTAACAAACTCCATCAGGGCAACCCCATCAGTAGGGTATCTTGGTAGCATAAGGGGATGTCCTTCAAATCCCTCTATTCTTATCTATGAAAAGGTTGAAAATTGGATGAACCAGGCCCCATGTCTATAAACAACTTCCTGAGACTCCATGCTTAGTATTTTGGTCCTGTCTTCCTCCATGATTCTGACCAGATACATAGAGAATGCATCATTCACTAATTTGTAGTCCAAGAGGTAATCTTTTCTTTGTAGTTGAGGATAGTGATCCCATATGTGGGCATCATCTGCATCACCACTAGCCTTACCCACTGTCTTCAAGGCATCAAAAGTTCCCTTATAAGCACATGAGTACACCACATATGAGGTCATATAAAACAAACATGTCTGGCCACCCAGGTTCCTTATCCCTTCATCTAGTGCATCACTGATGATCTTGGCCCATAATGGCCTATTATCTGCATATAGGACCATCTGGATGATTCCAAACATCAAATTCTCAAAATTTCTAGCATGAGGCTTACATGTCATCCTGATCAGCAGGGCAATCATATACTGGTACTCTTCATCAAAATCAAACTTATATAAATGTACGGGCAATTTGGCTAAGGCAGTGTAGGTGCTGCGCTTTGACCTCCACTGGTACATCCTCTTCCTAGGATTCTTCTTATTATTATTGTACTATGTTTCCAACTTATGTAGATCTACACTCATCACCTTATTTCCAACTAGAAGATTAAAAGTAGAGGTGATGCCCTTGATTGAAAAATTGGCATATATTCTTCCATGTGTTCTCCACCCGCCTGGTCTCAGGGTTATAATTCCTAGCACATTCCACTAACAGCTCTAAGGTGTCCATGGCATATGGAAAGCCAGCTACATGCCACATTCCTAAAACATATACCCCATCTAGAATGGGATTATCCTTATCATGATCTACTCTTGTTGACCATGCTGCCAGGTTCATATCCCCTTGGTGAGTGTCACCAATAACTCCATATTTAAACTGTACCCCCTCAGGCTGAACAAACATTGGCTTGAGAAAATTTGAGTCAAACCTATTCCTCCTAAGATCCGCCATGGATTCCTACAACAAACATGATTCATCTTACCTTACAATGTGCACATGCATTCATACAACATTATGTACTTCTACAACATCATGCATAGTCTATCTACTATTCTTTACTTCATCCTGGTATGCATATTCACAGAGCCAAACCACAAGAAAGAACATATACTCTACCCAAACATGCAGAAAACAACAACAGGAGGGTTTTCAGTTACTTACTTGGCAATGCTTTCCTCCTAGATTAGATGACTGATTACAGAAGAGGGCCGTAGATGCTGAAGATCACCCCTTCTATTACTCTGAAGGATCTAATCTATTAACAGGTAGTTGTCTAAGGGTTTGACTTGTCTCCTCTATAATTTCTCATTTTTTTGCAAGGTAAATGAAAATAACCTTCAAAATTTACCTTGAAACGCATCCGTAGGACAAATTAGGGTAAAAACTTCACTGGCTTGACCAAATTTGTTGATCTTCTGTAAGGAATTCATGGATGATGCCAAGTGTTCAATCTGCATTCGTAATCAGCAGGAATCCATCTACCATACTTAAGTGTATTTAATGTCAAGAAATAGGGGGTGATCTTTGAAAGATCAAGGGATATTCAAAATATGACCCCCGCAAGATAAAATGACCCCCCGCCCTTGAGCGACAAAACTAAATGCAAAAGAATCAGGGGATGTGGTCAACGTTGACCACATGTATATCGGGTCATGAAACTAAGATCAGGGGATGTTCAAAATATGACCCCATAGATAAAATGACCCCCTTGGAAAAGATCGGGGTGACATCACCATGTCGATGACTTTGTTTAAGCATTATGTTTTAATGGCGTCACTGTCATGTTTAAGGAATATGGTGGGCATCAAATATATACCTCCGCTAGGTATAATGGAATAATGACATCATCATCAACGTGACTTCCTTTGTTCATTAGATTTAGATGATGTCACCATCATATTAACATAGGGTGATATTTTTTGAAGAGGGTGATTTTTGTAAGATGATGGATATTAAAAATATGACCCCCCCACAAGATAATTGAAGTCGTTTGACGGGTAGATATCAACCCCTCACAAAAAGTTGACATCCGCACTTCACGAATCAAGTGATTATCGGGTGATAATACAATATCAGGGTGATCATACAATATCGAGGTGATCTTGTCTAAGATGATTGATGTTTGAAATGTGACCCCCCCTTGGATATTAGGTTTGACCAAACTTTGACTCAAAATAACTTTCTTCCCTTAGACAATTTTGGGGTGATCCAAAAGTCAAACCTGCATGGAATTTTACATACTTTTCGACCATGAGGTTAATAATATGAAATATTGACTTTGGAAACTAAACTCATCATGGTGACATATCCACCCCCTTGCAGGGTGTGTATGTATGACTAATTTTACCAAACTGTCCAAAGCAAAAAAAACAAGCCAAAGCAGCAAGAAAAAGGGTGGGTTCCTATTTTTTCAAGGCAAAATGGGGCATGTTGTGTAACCACACAACAGGTAGTTGAAGCTTTCCCTGCAAGAGAGATTTCTAATTTGGATACCATCGATGACTCTTCCCTTCACCTCACTGAACTATTCCACGATCTATCCATTTTCATGATCTCATTCACAACCTCTATTTCCCAACCCTCATCATCTGACTTACCTCTCGTATATCCTAACCTCATCAATTGTGACCAATAGGGGGTACCCGTATTGGATACATTTCAAAATGATGAAGCTCTAGCAGAATTCTTGGGACTAAGAATAGGTCTACCACTCGGAGATCATAAGGTGGGCTACAAAATGAATTTACCTCAACTACCATACTTTGGGGGAAGTGTCAAGGCCTCTAGTCGCAAAAGTGAAATGAATAAAAAAGAAAATAAAAGGTCTCTAGGTGAAAACCGCAAGGTGCCTCTTGACTGAGAAAAAGTAAAAATAATGCACGTATCTTGTAGACACCCAAATTTGTCCCAACTTTGTCCATGTCTTGCAACACCTTGTTAAAAACATCATTAAGACATCATGTAGCATTTTGTCCTAAATCCCACTCTTCATCCCATTTATCCATTAGCTAATTAATTAAATAAATTTTATTTATTTAATTAAAATCCCCATCTTAATCCCATCCTTATCCTAGTTAGTCAATTAATTAAATAAATTTTATTTATTTAATTAATTTCACATGCATAATCCCACTTTCCAATTAATTAAATAAAATTTTATTTATTTAATTAATTTCCGCATCATATCCTAATCCCACTATCTAATTAATTAAATAAATTTTATTTATTTAATTAATATCCAACTCATATCCCAACTAATTCAAATATTTTATTTGAATTAAGTTCTCACATTTCATTATAAGCCGACTTTCCAATTAATTAAATAAATCTTATTTATTTAATTAATTTATCTTATCATTTAGCCGACATGTGTGCCTCTTTCATTTAAAAAAAGATAAGTGGTACTACAGCCTTTTATTTAATATCTTTCACATGTAGTACTTTTTATGTACACAAGCACACATGAGCCCTATTCTCCTTGACACTTGTCAAATGACTACAACTCCCTTGAAGAGTGGGAATAACAAAATCAATCCTAGCCATCCACATCAATCATTTAGCTTTTTAATCTCAACCATCCATTTGAACCAAGCCTTTCCTATAAATCAAACCCCTCATAAGCCATTAGCATGCATTGAGCCTCAAGTACCCTTATTCTACCAAACTTTCTAAGATGCATTGATCCTCAAGTATCCACATGCTGTCGAAATACCATTAGAGCTTTTGCATCCTTCATCTATCATTCATTCTATCATCTTCATCTTAATGTTATGCTGCAAAAATGAGCACCCAACATTCCTCCAACAATAATCCTTCAAAATCTTGCATGCTCATGCGAGGTGGAGAAGAGCAATGGAGATAAATCAAGCATAGCGTGGAGATCGGTTTGCATTTACATTCGTTATTTTGATTTTCATGTTGTCTTGTGCTTCATTGTGCATTGCTAGGGTTTTTATCATTGCTGTTTATTCATTTGCCCTGATTTGCAATTTTACCCTAACTACATATCTAACGGTGAAAACCTCTCTAAGGCACATGAGGATGGAGGACTTGACCTTCCTTTAAGGGAATATCAGGAACAATCACCTTTGTTAATTGAGAAATCTCAGGAAGTTAATCTTGGTATAGAACATGATCCTAAAATCATACATGTGGTTGCATCATTATCAGAGCAAGAAAAAGTAGATTTCATGGCATTCTTCATGAAATGCACAATCAATTTTGCATGGACCTATGCAGACATGCCGGGATTGGATCCATCACTTGTGGTACATCACTTTGTAGTATATCCAAATGCCAAGCTAGTGAAGCAGAAACTTTGAAAGATGCATCCTCAAGTAGCTTTGTTAGTCAAGGTAGAAATTCAGAAACTTTTAGATGCCAAATTCATAAGACCCATTGATTATCCTAAGTGGGTGTTGAATCTTGTGCTAGTATCAAAACTAGATGGAAGCATATGTCCTTGTACAGACTTTAGAGATCGAAACAAAGCATGTCCAAAAGATGATTTTCCATTGCCAAACATTGATATCATTATAGATCTCATAGCTGGGCATGAAATGCTATAATTAATGGATGGTTCTTTAGGATACAATCAAATTTTAATTGCTCCTAAATATCAGCACAAAATAGCTTTCTTCTACCCATGGGATGCCTATTGTTGGAGAGTGATGTCATCTGGTCTCAAAAATGTCGGAGCAACATATCAACGAGCAATGATAGTAATATTCCATGACCTTTTCCATACCATAATGGAAGACGACGTGGATGATATATTGGGAAAATCTAAAACTTGATAAGATCACTTGAAAGTGTTGGAACAAATCTTTGACAGATTAGAGAAATATCAAGTTCGATTAAATCCAAAGAAATGTGTGTTTGGTGTAATATCAAGAAAACTATTGGGCTATATAGTATCAAGAAGAGGTATCAAGGTAGATCCTAAGAAAGTGAAAGCCATAATGGACATGCCTCCTCTAGTCAATATAAAACAACTTCATAGTCTTCAAGGTAAGTTGCAGTCCATCAGTAGATTTATAGCACAATTAGTAGACAAATGTCATCCTTTTCAACATTTACTCCATAAAGGAGAATCTTTTAAATGGGATGATAAGTGCTAACAAGCTTTTGATCAAATCAAGAAATATCTAGCAACTCCACTAGTGTTGGTACCTCCTGTACCTGATAAACCATTGTTACTATACATCTCCACAATAATAGCGTCCTCTAGGTGCTTTACTAGCTCAACATGATAATCTAGGAAAAGAACAAGCCATCTACTACATCAACAGAACCTTGGTAGGTTATGAGCTCAATTATTTGTCAATGGAAAAAGTATGTTTGGAAATAGTGTTTGCTTCCCAAAACTTGTGGCATTATATGTTAAATTAGAGAACCAAGCTCATATCCAAATTTGACCCACTCAAGTATTTGTTGTCAAAAGAAGTGCTCATAGGAAGATTAGCTAAATGGGTAATAATTCCCAGTGAATTCGACATAGAGTTTGTTGTTTGAAAAGAAATAAAAGGACAAGTAATAGCTGATCAACTAGCATAAGCACCCATAACAGATATTCATCTAATTCATGCAAAATTCTGTGATGAAGAGTTATTCAACTTACATCCTTCAATAGTTTGGCAACTATATTTTGATGGTTCATTCACATAGCATGGATTTGGAGAAGGCATATTGTTCATCACTCCACAACGAGATTGTATACCTAAAGCATACAGGATAGCTTTTCCTTGTACAAATAACATCGCAAAATATGAAGCATTGATCACAGGATTGCGCATGGTAGTACAATGGAACATCAAACAACTACAAGTCTTTGGAGACTCACAACTCATAATTAAATAGGTCTTGGATGAGTATCAAACAAATAATGAAAAGATTCTTCCTTACAAGCTAATGGTCGATGATTTCAAGTACTTTTTTGAGATCACATTTGAATAGATTCCTAGGATCAATAATAGAGTAGTAGATGCCATGGCAACGATTGGTTCTCTTCTAGACATGCCCAACAATGCACATAAATATGAGTTTCTAGTAGAACAACTTTTGATCCTAGCATTTTAAGTACCTCAATCCGAGATGGTATGTGAAGTTGTTGGTCTCAATTCACCTTGGTACGAGGATATATATGAATACTTTCGCAACCAAACCTTCTCTTTCTACTTCTCAAACTCCCAACCCAAAACATTCATATGCCAAGCCTCTCACTACACTATCATTGGAGATACCATATATCGAAAGAGCCTTGATGGTATCTTACTTAGATGTCTCAACTCGGATGAAGCTAAAACTACCTTACGCGAGGTACATGAAGGTGTCTATGGATCACATTCTGCTAGCCCTAATCTTACTAAAAAACTCTTGAGAGCAGGTTACTATTGGCTGACAATGGGGAAAGATACACAATAATTTGCCAAGAGATGTCTACAGTGTCAACAACATGGTGATCTTATACATGCTCCAACACATGAACTACAACCCCTCATAACTCCATGGCCATTCTCACAATGGGGACTTGACCTCATAGGGAAAATCCATATGTCATCTTCTAATGGTCACAAGTTTATCATTACAACCACTGAGTATTTCACAAAGTAGGTGGAAGCTATACACATGTCATATAATACTGGTAAGCATATATCCAAATTTATCCTTCATTATATCATCTACTGATATGGTGCTCCTCAAGCCATAATCACTTACAATGGTCATCCATTCAAGAACCAAGAAGTTCGTGATTTGTGTCATAAGTTCCATATTCAACACATATTTGCTACACCATACTACCCTCCAAGCAATGGCCAAGATGAGGTTTCAAACAAGACTATCATCAAGATCCTTAAGAAAATAGTCAATGAAGCTGGTCGTGACTGGCACTTACAGCTTAATCCAGTATTGTGGGCATACCGAACTAGTATCAGAACTCCAACTAGTGCTACACCTTACTCTTTGGTTTATGGAACTAAATTAGTTCTACCCATTGAGGTCAAGATCCCATCATTGAGAGTCTCCTTGCAACACATTGTCTCTAATGAAGAGTACAGAAAATCTAGATTGAGTGACCTTGAATTACTTGACAAAAGACATGTAACAGCCCTAAATCATCTCCAAGTATATTAGAATCATCTTCATTGTAGCTATCACAAGAAAATCAATGAGAGAAGGTTTCAAGTAGGCGACCTTGTCCTAAAGAAAAATCAAAAGAATCAATAGGTTCATGACAGAAAAGGCAAGTTTGAACCAAATTGGCTTGGACCATTCATAATCACAGCAGTCTACGGATCCGGAGCATATAAATTATCAACACTAGAAGGCATTCCCTTGGATGAATATATCAATAGTATTCATCTCAATAAATTTTATGCTTAATCCTCAGAGTATCTATCTAAAAAAAACAAATCAAAATAGTAAAGAAAAATTATTTGTCCTATGGTGAAAACCTGGTAAACGGGTGCCCTGGATAAGTACCATAGTGGAAACCTGGCAAACAGGCGCTATGTGTAGAAGGCTAGCTCCCACCATCTATTTCGTATTCATTTATCTCTATAATCTATTCTACAATTATCCTACATAATCCACATCATAATCCACTAGTCCCCTACATAATCCACATCATAATCTACTATCCCTTTCCCATAATAACGTTGCCTATCCCTAATAAGATCTATCCATCTTTGTATGCTACCATGGTTAGAAACTGTTGGAGTCAATATGTTATTCTACCTTATGTTAAACCATCTATGCTATTGCCTAACCTATGATCACCTCATAATAAGTCCATCCCGCACTGGGGGCACCTACTTGCACCTCATTTCGAAGTGAACATTTAGAGCCTCGTTGTTAGACATTTTGTAGCATTCCCCAAAACTGTAAATGCATTGTAAATAACATGACACCTTAAAACATCCCAAAAATCTAAAAAAATCAAATATTCCCAAAAATACAAAAAAAATATTAAAATATTCCCAAAAATCTAAAAAAATCAAAATACTCTAAAAAATACAAAAAATCAAATATCCAACAAAAAAGTCCAAGCAATAAAATCAAATCCATCAAAACAAATCCAATCAAATCATCAAATCAAGCCAATCTATAAATTAATCAAAATCACATCAATCCAATCCATGTCATCCCATCAAATAATATCATATATTATCAAACATCCAATCAATCCCAATCAATCCATAACCCGATAAATCCATCCACTTTCATCATCATCATCAATAAAACAAAAACAAGAACTACATATCATTTCTATCATTTAATGCCTTGATCCTATGGATATAGGGTATGTAGGGAATCTAGAATATGAAGAAAATATCTAGATTTAGGCAAAGATGATACCCCTTTTTTTCATCATCCATCTTTCTTCTGATCATTCTCTCTTGTCTCCCATCCCACCTTTCTTCTGTCATCATACCTCCCATATCATCAATAAGCCCTAGAACTACATATAATCATGTCTCATCATCATCATACTGTGCTTTGATCTCGTGGATACAGGGTATGTAGGTAGTCTGGAATATGAAGTATCTAGTACGCAAGCACAAATGCCCCATTTCTTCTATCCTCATTTTGTCTTTCTCGTCTTCTTCCATTTTGGCTAACTCAAGCAGGAAGCAAACTATGCATGACTCGATAGCTCAAGAGCGTACTAAATCAAGGGCCAAGCTAAAAGTTTTTTGTCCACCATGCCTTAAGCCAATACCCACTGCATCTATCTCAAGTAAATCATCTTGAGCCTTCAATAGGATATATCTTTCCTCACAACAAGGCACTATCCAATCAATCCAAGAGCATTTAAATTTGGCAAGAGAACATGATGGCTATGTCTTTTGTTTATCTTTTGATTTATCTTTTGTCATATCTTGGTATGTTGAGATGAAGTATAGGCTAGGGCATGGTCATTGGCTTTCATATGCTTTGTTTGTGGGATGATCTTATTCTCCTACTATGCCTAATGGTATCTTGTACGTGTTGGGATTAGCATCTTGCATAGTAATATCTTTTGCATTTGAGAAGCTAAACAGTCTCCTATGCACTAAGATGATGAAGGGGGTAAATCACAAAACACACAACAACAGAAATGGAACATAGAAAATAAAACTTTCTTTTATTGATCTGGGCAACTCATTACATTATAGAATCCCAATTACAATTAGAGGATGAATCCCCTACTAGCTGCAACACATTACAGCTTTCCCAACCTCAAGGCTCTAGAATCTTCAGCCTTCTGTAACCCCAAATCTGCTAGGGTTTCTATTTTTCCCGCCTATTCTTGACTCTACACTTGCCCTCCTTTACTCTACCACTACCTAGGGTTCCCAAAATAGCCATAAATAACACTTTTTGGTGGCCTCCAGCTAAATTTCAAAATTTACAACTCCCTCCAAAAGTAGGTCAACTTTTGGGAAGCATAACTTTTGATCCGGGTGTCTGATTGACGAACCGTTTTAGGCATCAGAAAGCTCGCGATGTGAACTATCACACTAGAAATCCGTAAATGGACTTTTGTCAACTTTTTGGGATGTTTAGGGAAGTTTTAGTGCCTCATATCTCGTTTCAAAAATTTTTAGGGGCTTTTTCAGAAAACAAAAACTTTAATATCTTTCAGGTCACAAATGATCTTTGCCTGATTCCTTCATCAAAGGTCTTATATTTCCATTATGTAGCTTTCTGCAAGTTTTCGCTTCAATCCATGCCCAACTGCGAACTTTCCAAAAATAGTAGGTAGACTTTCCAAAACAGGTTGTTATTTTTAGCAGTTTTGGAAAAACTGAAAGTCCTACATCATTATTCTAGATATTATGGAACCAGAAACACTAATTATGGAAAGAAATGAAAACAACTACAATGATTTTGAATTAACTTCTTTTTGGGTGATGCAAGATTGCCCTTACACCACTGGATGCTCCTGCAACAGACACCCAGGGTAATTTGAGAAGTGACCCTGTCACGTCTCAAATGTTTGTGTGAGGGAAACCCAAATGGTCAACCTCTACCTTAGATAACCAAGAGGAATCTTCAATAGGCCTTCCTTTCCATTTTACCAGATATTCTTCATATTGCTTGTTTCGAGTACTTCTTCCCACATGGCTATCTAAGATCTCTTCTATCTCGTCCATTGAAGTAGATGCTGGAATACTCCACTGCACTTCTATTGGTCCATCCTCTGTTCCACCTTCATGATATTCTGATAAATCAGCAATGTTGAAAATAGGGGAAATATTGATCCCATTCAGCAGCTCTACCTCATATGCATTTCCTAAATCATGCTTCTTCAAGATTCTCCATGGTCCAAATTTCTTCATTTTCAACTTATTGTATGTTCCAATTGGGAACCTTTCTTTTCTCAAGTGAACCATGACTTCATCTCCTACCTGGAACTCCTTATACCTCCTCTTCTGATCTTCCTTAGCCTTGTATAGAATATTCATCTTATTAATGTGCTTTCTCACCTCTTCATGCAAATTCTTCAGATGTTTTGCAAAGTCTTCAGCTTCAACACTTATCTTTTCTCCTTTGTCCAGCTTCCTTAACTCAGAAGCATTTCTCAGGCTATTGCCATATACAACCTGGAATGGTGATTTACCAGTACTCCTATTGATAGAATTGTTGTAAGAAAATTCTGCCTGTGGTAAAATCAAATCCCATCCCTTGGGCTTATCTCCTACTAATCACTGTAGCAGGTTACCCAAACTCCTATTCACCACTTCGATCTGTTCATCAGTCTATGGATGGTGTGCAGAACTGAACTTCAAATCTATCTTCAACTTCTTCCATAATGTCCTCCAAAAACAACCAATGAACTTGGTATCTTGATCTGAAACTATGCTCTTTGGTAGATCATGTAGTCTCACCACCTCTTTGAAAAATTATTCATCAATATGAACAGCATCATTAGTCTTCTTGCAAGGAATAAAATGTGTCATCTTCGAGAATTTGTCCACCACCATAAAAATGGAATCATGTCCTCTCTGTGTCCTTGGTAAACCAAGAACAAAATCCATACTGATATCATCCCATGGCTTCTCTAATACAGGTAATGGCTGATATAGACCTGTGTTCTAACTTGCTCCTTTTGCCATCTGACATACTCTGCAACTCTGCACAAATTTCTGCACATCCTATTGCAACTGTGGCCAATAATAATTTTCACCAACAATAGCAATGGTCTTATCTCAACCAAAGTGTCCAGCCAATCCTCCACTACGCTTCTCCTTAATCAGGTTCTCTCTCATGGAACTCCTTGGAATGTACAACTGGCTTCCTCTAAATAACATGTCATCTTGGATTATGAAATCCAACTATTTTGTCTTGTCTAAAGTAACAGGTTCCATACAAGCTTTCCAGGCCTCTGTGAAATCTGGATCTTCAAGATACAAACTTTTGAGCTCATCAAACCCAACAACCTCTATCTTCATTTCTGTCAACAAATTTTGCCTTCTGCTCACGGCATCTGCAACTCTGTTGGACTTCCCACTCCTGTGCTTCAAAACAAAAGTATAGCTCTGCAAAAACTCAACCCATTTTAAGTGCCTTTGGTTCAACTTTCCTTGACTATTAAGATACTGTAAAGCCTGATGATCAGTATATAAAACAAACTCCTTTGGCAACTAATAATGTCTCCATTTCTTCAAATCTTGAACTATTGCATAAAACTCTTGATCATAAACAGAATACTTTTTCTTGGCATCATTAAGCTTCTCACTAAAATAGGCAATGGGCTTACCTTCTTGGCTCAAAACAGCTCCTATATCACTACCACTAGCATCATAATCTACCTAAAATACCTTATTGAAATCTGGAAGTGCCAAAACAGGTTGTTCTACAACTTTCTGCTTCAATGTATCAAAGCTCTTGTCTGCTCCTTTAGTCCATCTAAACTCTTTTCTATCCCCTCTCATTGTCTCAGTTAGGGGTGCACAAATGCTACTAAAATTCCTGATAAACTTTTTGTAAAAACTTGCCAAACCATGGAAGGATCTTACCTCTATTGCACTCCTTAGCATAGGCCATTCAATGATAGCCCTTACTTTTTCTGGGTCCATCTTAAGACCTTCCTCTGAGACTACAAATCCCAGGTATACCAACTCCTTTGCAAAACTACATTTCTTCAGATTAATTAGCAACTTCTCCTCCTTAAGCTTCTCCAGAACTCTTCTGATATGCATCAGATGCTCATCCCAAGTCTTACTAAAAATCAAAATATCATCCAAATAAACAATAACAAAACTTCCCAAAAATTCTTTCAATACCTCGTTCATGAGCCACATGAATGTGTTCGGTGCATTGGTTAGCCCAAATGGCATGACTAACCACTCATACAAACCTTCCTTTGTCTTGAGGGTTGTCTTCCACTCATCTCCTTCTCTGATACAGATCTGGTTATACCCACTCTTCAGGTCAATTTTTGTGAAGTACTTGGCTCCACTCAAAACCATGATGTCATCCATTCTTGGCAATGGAAATCTATACTTGATCATTATCTTATTGATGGCTCGAGAGTCTGTACACATCCTCCATTCTCCATCCTTCTTTGGTGCTAGTGTTGCATGTACCACACATGGACTTAGGCTCTCCCTTATCAGTCCCTTCCTCAACAACTCCTGAACTTGTCTGTTCAGCTCTTCATTCTCTGCAGGGGTCATTCTATGGACTACCTTGTTTGGCAAACTAGCTCCTGGTATCAAATCCATTTGATGACTTATCTTCCTTACTGGTGGTAAACCTTCTGGTACATTGTTAGAGATAATGTCTTGGAACTCTTCCAACATATCTGAAACTTCTACTGGTACATCTTCACAGTTCTCTTGACTAATCTTAGGAATCAATGCAAAGCAATGACGCTCATACTTCATACCCTCCAAAAATTTCCTACCATCTACCAAGCAAATTCTGGCAGTACTACATGCCTTTTCTTCCACCTCCTTCAAGGGCTTCAACTTATGACAAACTCCATCCTTTGTTAGGGAATATGTGTTTGCACGACCATCATGGACATGGCTCCTATCATACTACCACAACCTCCCCAATAGCATATGACATGTATCCATCGGTATGATATCACACATCACCTCATCATGGTAGTCCCCAATCTTGAACTTCACTAAACAATGCTCATTGACCAAAGCTCGGTGGTCCTTCTGCAACCATGCAATCCGATATGGATGTCGATTCTTTCTTCTTGTCAACTTTAACTTGTCAACCATCTCCTCTGAAACAAGATTATTAGTGCTTCCACTGTCAATAATAATATCACAACACTTACCTTCACATTTGCACCTTGTGCAGAATAAATTCTTCCTCTGATTGGGTTCTTTCTCCTCATTCAGCAAGGTTCTTCTGACAACTAGGGTTTCTCCCCTTTCAGCATCTTCAGAATGCTCAGAATGTGCATCTTCATCTACATGTGCAACTCGTGCATTGCCTTCAGGTCTTCTATTTGTCCTTCCTTGATGTTGCGGACACTAGTATGCTCGATGCCCTTCTTCTCCACATTGGAAATAGGTTCCTCTGAAACCTCCTCTTCCAGGTACTTGCCCAGGTCTATCTCTTCCTCTTCCTCTTTGCTCACCATTGTTCTGGTCACGAGGGTGGTAGGTATTATCTCCTCTCTGATTTCGATTGGTGCTAGCTTCTTCACTTTTTTTGTATCTTCATTTCGGCCCCCATAGGGTCTTCCACCAGTCCTTCCACCTTGACCTCTTCCCCTTTGCTTGCTGTCGAATCTTTTATTCAGCTTCTCTTCCACCTTCAGGGAAAACTGGTATGCATCTTCTATGGTGATCAGTCTGACTAGGCTCAGCTCCTCTTGAATACTTGGCCTCAACCCATTAATGTAACGGACTACCTTCTCCTTGTTGGGCTCTGCATGGCCTATCCTGATAGTAATCTTATAAAACTCTTCTGTATACTCCTTAATAGACTTGTTACCTTGCTTCAGTCCTTGCAACTTCTTCAGTAACTCCGTCTCATAGTCTACAGGAATGAACTGCTTCTTTAGTTTCTCCACCATCTGATCCTATCTGGTGATCTTTCCTTTTCCTCTTCTATTCCTCTCTATTTAGACCTCCTTCCACCAAATATTGACATGGCCCTTTAACATTGTTTTTGCAAACTTGACCTGATATGGGTCCTCCACATCTTCATACTCGAAATACTCCTCCATGTCATTGATCCAATCAATAAGCTGTTCTGGATTCAAATCCCCAGAATATGTAGAAACCTCAATCTTGGGCCTCTTTCTGATCTTTGAAATAGCCCTCAACAACCTAACTTCTATAGGATCTTCGGCAGCTTCTTGTTCTTCCTCAGATAGCTCTTCTTCAGCTTCATCTTCGCTTTCGTCTCTTATCCTCAGCTCAAACCCTCTTCGTAGCTCCTCTTGCAATGCATCGATTTGCCTTTGCAGGGCTCTAAAACCCTCTTCTATCAAAGTATTCCTTCCAACATGATTTCTTCATGGAGGCATCTTGGTCTCCGTAGCAAACCCACAACCTCAAGTCCTGGTGTAAACTGCCTCACAATCGGCGATCTGTCTACACACTCAGAAACCCTTTCTCTGATACCACTTGATGAAGGGGGTAAATCACAAAACACACAACAACAGAAATGGAACATAGAAAATAGAACTTTCTTTTATTGATTTGGGAAACTCATTACATTACAGAATCCCAATTACAATCAAAGGATGAATCCCCTACTGGCTGCAACACATTACAGCTTTCCCAAACTCAAGACTCTAGAATCTTCAGCCTTCTGTAACCCCAAATCCACTAGGGTTTTTGTTTTTCCCGTCTATTCTTGACTCTACACTTGCCCCCCTTTACTCTACCACTGCCTAGGGTTCCCAAAATAGCCATAAATAACACTTTTTGGTGGCCTCCAGCTAAATTTCAAAATTTACAACTCCCTCCAAAAGTAGGTCAACTTCCGGGAAGCATAACTTTTGATCCGGGTGTCCGATTGATGAACTGTTTTAGGTGTCGGAAAGCTTGCAATGTGAACTATCACACCAAAAATCTGTAAATAGATTTTTGTCAACTTTTTGGGACATTTAGGGAAGTTTTAGTGCCTCATATCTCGTTTCAGAAATTTTTAGGGGCTTTTCAGAAAACAAAAACTTTAATATCTTTCAGCTCACAAATGATCTTTGCCTGATTCCTTCACCAAAGGTCTTATATTTCCATTATGTAACTTTCTGCAAGTTTTCACTTCAATCCGTGCCCAACTGCAAACTTTCCAAAAATAGCAGGTAGACTTTCCAAAATAGGTAGGTTGTTATTTTTAGTAGTTTTGGAAAAACTGAAAGTCCTACATCATTATTTTGGATATTATGGAACTAGAGACATTAATTATGGAAAGAAATGGAAACAACTACAATGATTTTGAGTTAATTTTTTTTTGGGTGATGCAAGATTACCCTTACACCACTAGATGCTCCTGCATCATAAGACTATTTTATGCCAAGACTATTCCTCATACATATAACCCGCAAGGTTTCATTATGTCTAGTAGAGATGAGTTCAAACCTTTGTTTGTAGAGTCTGTGATAGGTGAAAGTCAGGTGTGGAAGATCAGACATAGTCATGAAACCCTAACCCTACCATCATCAAGGAATCTAATCTAAATGAAGCCAAAAGAACAATGCAATGTAAGCATAACATCACCTAGACCGTGCGATTCCTTGTTTGAGATGGAAATGTGGACTGCTTCTTCAACGATGAACAATCACAAAGCTGAAAGCTGCCATTGATGGATGATAAAAGCTCAAATGCTCGAATGCTCAAGATGATAATGGAGTTGCTATATGATTGCTGGATTGCTCAATACTATATGAATGCTGGATTGCTATATTTCTGGATGTCTCATATGGAATGAGAGGCTGTTTATATAGGACTCAACCAAGATCAATCAACGGTGGAGATTCAAAGGCTATGTGAATGGCTAAGATTGAAAGTTACTAAATTTAGGTCCAATTAGTTGTACATGTGAAGGATTTTAAATGAAAGTTGTCTTACAACACATGATAAATGGGAAATGGACAAGTGTTGAAATGTGATAAATGATAAAGGCTTAATTCAAATAAAGTATTTGAATTAGTGGGATATGAGTTGGAAATTAATTAAATAAATAAAATTTATTTAATTAATATGATAAATGCATAAAATGAGATAAGACCTGATGTGGAATTAATTAAATAAATACAATTTATTTAATTAATTGGCTAAGTGAATGAGAATGGGATTTTAATTAAATAAATAAAATTTATTTAATTAATTGGATAATGGATTAGGGATGTAACAAGGTGTCATGGACATGGACAAATTTGGGTGTCTACATTTTGCCCCTCTTTGATACAATGTTCGATAGAACGTTGTGTCAAAGAAGATGTGAGATATGTTCGATAAACAAGTTATCATCCATCAATGGCAGCTTTCAGCTTTGTGATTGTTCATCGTTGAAGAAGCAGTCCACATTTCCATCTCAAACAAGGAATCGCACGGTCTAGGTGATGTTATGCTTACATTGCATTGTTCTTTTGGCTTCATTTAGATTAGATTCCTTGATGATGGTAGGGTTAGGGTTTCATGACTATGTCTGATCTTCCACACCTGACTTTCACCTATCACATTTTGGCACGCCCGGTGGGACTCACGTCCCTGATTAACTTCATTTTTTGGAGTTGTTCCCTTGAAGATCAGATTTTGCAGGTGCTCGCAGAAAATTTCAGTCGCTTTTAAAGGAAAATCAGCCGCTTCGAGATTTCTGCGTCGCTTCTGAGCTGGAGCAGGCCGCATATTCCTCTCTGGATCGCCTTTGACCTAACATTCGTCGCCTTAGGTAAAACGCATCGCTTTTATCATTAAAATGATCGCCTGGGACTGTATTTGCCGCTTTTGATCTAACAGCCGCCGCTTTTGCGCATAATCAAATCGCTTTTAATCTAACAGGGGTCGCCTCTGCATAAATCCGCATCGCTTTTGACCTAACAGTGCACGCTTTTATTCTGATATGATACGCTTATGAGCTAATAATATTCGCCTGTGCAGGTTAGGGTTTTGATTTTTGTTTTGCAGAGACAGGTCGCTTTCGACTTCCAACAGGTCGCTTCCGGTACATTGCGATCGCATATGAGACGACAGACGTCGCTTTTGCATATATTTGTGTCGCTTATGGACTAATATTATTCGCCTGTTAGGCTAGGGTTTTTGTTTATCGGCTGTGTTTTTGCAGAGACAGGTCGCATCCAGCCCTCAACCGATCGCTTATGGAAAATATGCATCGCTTATGAGCTAACAGGCGTCGCATACTGTGTTTTTGCGCGTCGCATATGATCCGCAGTCTTTCGCCTCTGACATAATAGAGGTCGCTTTTGATCAACAGTGGGTCGCATCTGGTAAAGCTCTGTTGTTTTCAAGCCTGTTTCAGTTCCAGTTTGATTTTTGGCTATTAACTGGGTATTTGCGCAGCATCTTATCGATCTGTCCAAGAAAGGAGGTTATCAAACTACTGACATATCTGTTGCAGGTTCGATCGGTCCAAGATTTGTGGTTTTTTTTCACTAAATTAGGCATATTTGGGCTTGGTGCTTAAAATGAACTATTGTTTACTCCGTGCTTGATTTATCTTTTTGATTGCTTGCATGTGCCTGATTGTAACCCAAATTTAATGACAAAAGTATCCTCTCCCCTTGCCTATCAAATGGATCTTGGGTGCATGAGAACTTGTCATTATCTTTAGAGGGCCTGCCTTCCCGGTGTGAGAAGGGATACGACCCAAGCGGTAACGGGCTAAAGCCAAGTCCTTCCGAACCGCTATATAAGAAAAGTGTTTGTGTCGAAAGCCACAAACAACGGGTGCAGTTGTGTTATACCGACAGCCAACCTCCCCCAAAACCCTCCAAGGCGCAACCCTTGGAGGCTGGGAGACTCCATAACGGAGAGTAGCGCTGCCGCACGTATAGCCACCCGAACGGATACCCTTATTAGCAACTTTGTGTAGTAGCCAAAAACCTTCTATCTGTTGACGCAGAGGGCAAAACCCTTGAAGCGGCCCCGATTCATGCGGTTCTTAGCCGAGGTAGCAGGGACTATCTAAAGGTTTGGAGAGGGTCAAGCCTTATAAGAATCCCAGATCTTGGTATGCGTGAGAAGTGTGTGCAAATGTAAGGAGGAGCCGGTGCTATCAAGATCCTGGAGCTACCCGCTTTGAATAGGCACAGCTAGGGGATTCAACAGATACTGTCCTATCCTAGCCTAGGTTGTATCAGTTTGTGCTTGTTGTGAGTGTGAGTGACTGTTATCATTGTTTTTTTGCTGAAAAAACTGCAAAAATCAGACCACTGGTACACAAACACAGTCGCTTTTGAACCTAAACTGCTCGCACAGACCATCAACATCACTTCTGAACTGTAGTGACTCGCATTCTGCCTAAACTGCATCACTTTTAAACAACAACTGCCCGCATGCTGCTTAAACAGAGTCGCTTTTAAACCGCAGTTGATCGCCTTTTGCTTGAACACAATCACTTTTGAACCACAGCTGATCGCCTACTTCTGAAACAAGCCGCATCTGATTCATTACCAGTCGCATATTGTTTGAGCCAAGTCGCTTTTAATCCATAATTATTCGCCTGATTCCTGAACAAGCTCACCTATGAACAACAGACTGTCGCCTTTAGGGATATCTGAGTCGCCTCTGAACCAACAGTAATCGCCTTTGCACCAACAGTCATCGCCTCTGGCATAGCATTCGCTTCTGGTTAGCACTGTCATTTTTTCTGTCGAAACTAAACCAGGTCGCATTTGAGCTATCATTAATCGCCTTTAGCATCCTCTGCGTCGCCTTTGAGCTATCATCAGTCGCCTGTAGCTAAAATTCTTGCAAATCTCAGTGCATCAGCTAAATCAGCCTCAGGCCCAGCTTGCTTGAACCTCACACATCAGTTTTCAGACTTACCTTTGATCAACAGCAAACACCTGGACTTTGTCTCCTATTTTGAGCTTATCAATCAATCACAACTCATGAGCTTTTCCATCTTTTTGAGATCCCAACCAGCAAATCAGACATCAATCCAATCATTTCGATCAACAAACAACCTTCAGTTTTAGCTTCAGCCAACAAACAGCCTTCAGCTTTAGCTTCAGCAAACAATCTCTTTTAGCTTTAGCTCCAACAAACATCAACAGCAAACAATCTTTCCCTTGAGTGATTAAGCTACCTCTAGGGACAACCAACAACAACTTAGCCAAACCAAATCAACCAAGCAACTTAGCCAAACTAGCAAAACCAAAACAACAACCAATCAACCAACTATCATCTTTTGGGTCTTAAAACTTTGACAAGCTCAACTTCATTATCAACATCATGCCTCAAACTAGGAGTCAATATCGAGCTGAAATAGAAGCCAAATTGAAAGCTGAAATGGATGCCAAATTGCAAGCTGAGATGAAACAATTCACAACACCTCTTAAGGACGCAACTCAATTCACAACTGGTATGCCTTCTCATATGTTTATGCCTCAAGGGTACACTAGGGGCGAATCATCTTCACAACAAATGCACCCTCCACCATCCTTGGAAACTTTCGAAGAACAATCTCAAGACGACTCATCAGAATTTCAAGATACCTATCTATGGGACCAAGTTGAGAAACTCATGATATCTGAGCCTGATCGCTATTTTCTCCAACTTGCTCGCATGGGTGCTAAACTACCTAAAGACATTGATATATCCACTATTAGAGAGCACGATCCCAACACTACTGCTGTTGTTGCGAATAAACCATCTACTATAGTCACATCATCTCTTATTACTTTGCAAACACCATCCTCATTGCCTCTTGTTGCTTCATTTGAGTTACCACGATCAGAGCATACCTTAGAACCATTGATAGTGCCCACCAATGTGCTTCCTCTCATATCACAAAATCTCAACATCCCACCTTTTCATGTCCCTCAACATATCTCTCCTTCTACCATGACTGTTTCCATGCCTCACGTCACACAAGCTGTCCATGTAACGCAAGCACAAACACTTCGAGCATCACAAGCAATTCCCATATCTTATGGTGTGCATACCTCTCAAACCATTCCAACAACACATGTCCTCCATGCTTCACAACCATTGCAATCTACCACATCTCATACACCAACTGCTAATTCCTTCATGTTATCCCATAATCCCAATGTTAGCCTTATTGACATGAGTGATCCCCTCATTTCTCAAGCCAATCCAAACAATAAGATCGCTTATGTTGATCAACTTACATCCATGCTGTCCTCTTCTTCCAATCCTTCACACACTATCAATCCATCTTATGCTACCCAAGGCTTCTCTAATATCACCCAACACATGACATATACCAATCCTCATATTGTCCAAAATACCAAACCCAATGTTCACCCTTCTGTTGTATCTACCAATCCCTCCGTCACTTACCATGTCATGAATTCAATTCCAACTTCCCAACCATCTGCTACTATCAATCCCACATCCACTTCTCATGTAATGCACACCCACTTACCACTTGTGTCTCAAGGACAGCAATCCTCTAACACATACATGTCACATACCACTCCTTTGACATACATTGTGGGCACACAACCCCAACAAACCGTTACGGCTTCATACATCCCACAGCCACAACAAACTGTCACAACTCCACATATACCACAACCGCAACCACAATATGTTTCATATCACACTCCACCCCCTTTGCAACAACAGCAGTTATCCTCAGCCGATATCCAACAGATGATCGATGAAAGGGTAGGACAAGGCAAGAAACCCTTCTCTCTCGAAAACATATGTGCTTATCCATTTGACAAGTCTCTTAATATGATACCTTTTCCACCACACTTTGAAATCCCACAATTTGATAAGTACAAAGGGAAAGGAAATCCGGATGACCATCTTCGAGCCTTTTTCGTGGCATGTCTCGATGTTGCCTATGATGATACATATCTTTTGAGACTATTTCCTCGAAGCTTAGCAGGACAAGCTCTCGAATGGTTTTCCCATTTACCTCCAGGAATTAAGACTTTTCCCGAATTGGCAACCAAGTTTCGATCACATTTTGCCTTCAATATTGAACATGAGGTAAACATGAATGACCTTGTCAACAACAAACAACGCAATGGTGAAACCTTTTCCTCATTTACCCAACAATGGCGTAATATGGCTAGCAAATTATCATGGGAAATCCCTGAGAAACAACAGCTTGACATCTTTGTTCAAAATCTTCATCCTGAGCTGTCATTCCAATTACAATTGCAAAGTGCTAGCACCTTTGACGAACTAGTTTCCAAAGGAGTTATTATTGAATGAGCCTTAATTGCCAAAGGAACCATCAAGATCTTTCGTGATAACAAAGATTCTCCCCAAAATGCCAATGATAAGTCTCGCTTTTGGAACAAGAACAAGAATGTTGTCAATGACGGTATTGTTGATACAAAGAATATCCAAACTATGAGAGCTCCTATCAACATTCAAGCAGCCTCTCCACCAAGACAATCTTTTCCACAACGATGAAACCAACGCCAAACTTCTAATCCACGCCGACAATTTACACCATTAGTGGAACCCATGGAAGTTATTCTTCGAAAGCTGCTTCAAGCTGGAGATGTTATTTTACCCGATGCACCACCAAATGGCGAACCACTCTTTCGAGCTCCTTGGTACAAAGAGAATGAGTATTGTGATTACCATCGAGTTAAAGGACACAAAACAAATGGTTGTATGCGCTTAAAACATGTTATCCAAGACTGCATTGATCAAGGTCTAATCAACGTCACACCTTCAACACCTCAACCTGCTCAACAATCCACATCAAACTATGATCTAGAGACTTTCAAGAATCCACTTCCATCTCATGATCAGACAAATAACCTTCAAGCTGGAAATGCTATTCCCTATAGCTATGCATCATCTACCATTGGCCGCATTGACCATGCTCGCATTTCTACCATTACCATCCAAGGAGCACCTGATTGTGCCATAACCACGCGAAGAGGTCGCGTTACCGTTCAAGGAGCACCTCCTCATCCTCCTCGACCTCTCTCTGACTATAACCTCTTGGATCACCTTGGCAAAACACCCGCACACATATCTATCCTTGAACTGCTCCGCATATCCCCCACACATAAAGCTATCCTTGATAAGGCCTTGCAAGAATCTTCGGTGCCTAATAATATTAATATCACACAATTTCAATCCATGGTCGCTAGCATTGCAGCCCCTTGTCATTTAACCTTTTCTGACAAAGATCTTCAACCCTCCATGCATCCGTCACACAATGAGGCCCTCCATATTGAAGTATTTGTTAACCAACGCCGTATCAAACGAGTCTTGATAGATGGGGGAGCTGGTCTAAATATATGTTCTTTGAAACTTATCAAACAATTGGGATATTCTGAGAAAAATGTTGACACCTCCAAGGTTATAACTATCAGAGCATATGATGACGCTGAAAGAGATACTGAAGGGATCATCTTATTGCCTATTCAAGTTGGACCGGTCATTACAGAAACTCGCTGTCAAGTCCTTGATATTGATCTGCCTTACAACATCATCCTCGGTCGCCCTTGGATCCATACCCTTAAAGCAGTTCCATCTACATATCACCAATGCCTTAAATTTCCGCATAAGGGTGTTGAAGTTACCATTCAAGCTGATCCTAATCCATTTGAGTTTTGCCGTGCTTTTCAAGCTAAATATCAGAGTCCAAACCGTATCCCTCTCAACACCGAGGCATATCCATCATCCTCCTATGTCGACCCATCCGATCTCCTCAAGCCCTCATCTAGCAAAGCCGCTTCCAACCTCCATATCAAATATACCGACCATGGCCCTGGTGAGTACAAATTGCAGGAATCCTGTTGCGTTGGCACCCTTCCGTTATCTCCTAAATCCCACGGTAAGCCTTCTATATCTAAGCCCACTTCATCCTCTGCTGTTATCAAAGCTCCCCCTACCGTATTCATTAAAGGTGGTTTCTTGGATGACGAAGACATTGAGGACATAGACTCTTGGATATTCTTTGATGAAAATGACCAAGTCCAACTTGAAGTAGAGCGATACAACAACGGGTTTCGTATCATAAAGAACATGGGCTATAAAGGACATGGCGGCTTGGGATCACAGGAACAAGGACCTATTGAGCCCCTTATTGTGTCTAAGAAGTTTAATAAGCAAGGCCTTGGTTACCAACCGGAGGTACCGCGATCCAAAGACATTAAGTGTATTTCCGATATTGACGTTGGACCTTCTTCGGTAGGAGAGACTTCTAACTCGGATACCATCGACGACTCCTCCCTTCATATCACCGACCTCTTTCAAGAACATTCCATCTTCATGTTTTCCGCAATCTCTTCTAGCCATCACGATCCCTCCATTAGCCTCTCACTCGTATATCCTGACCTCATTGATTGGGACCAACAGGGGGCACCGATATTAGATACATTTGAAAATAACGAAGCCATTGCAGAATTCATGGGTTTGAGACAAGGTATCCCATTGGGTGATCACAAAGCAGGTTTCATGATGGAATTACCTAAACTAGCATATTTTGGCGGAAGTATCAAATCCTTCAGTCGCAAAAGTGAAATAAACAAAATTCAACAAAATAGGTCACTAGGTGAAAACTGCAAGGCGCCTCTTGATCGTGAAAAAGTAAAAATAAAGGACGTATCCGAAGGTGAAAACCTCTCTGAGGCACCTGAGGATGAGGGATTTGATCTTCCTGTCACCGCTGATTACCATGAGAAATCAACTGTGCTAGTTGAAAAATCACAAGACATGAACTTGGGAACAGAACAAAATCCGAAGATCACCTTTTTGGCAGCATCACTATCAGAGCAAGAACGAAAGAACTTCATAGCATTTTTCCTGAGACGAGCTATAAATTTTGCATGGACTTATGCAGACATGCCAGGACTAGATCCTTCACTTGTGGTACATCATTTAGCAGTATTCCCTGATGCAAAGCCTGTCAAACAAAAATTGCGCAAAATGCATCCACAAGTTGCCTTATTGGTTAAAGCAGAAATTTAGAAACTATTAGAAGCAAAGTTCATAAAGCCTATTGATTATCCAGAATGGGTTTCAAACTTGGTACCTGTAGCAAAACCAGATGGACGAGTTCGCTGCTGCACGGACTTTAGAGATCTTAACAAAGCATGTCCTAAAGATGATTTTCCATTACCAAGCATAGACAACATTGTTGATCTTACAGCAGGACATGAAATGCTATCTTTGATGGATGGATTTTCTGGTTATAATCAAATCAGAATAGCAGAGGAAGACCAAGATAAAACGTCTTTTATTTGTCCATGGGGCACATATTGCTGGGTTGTAATGCCTTTTGGTCTCAAAAACGCTGGAGCTACCTATCAACGAGCCATGACAATTATTTTTCATGACCTTTTTCATACTATCATGGAAGACTATGTTGATGACATCCTGGGAAAATCTAAGACAAGGGAAGGACATCTACAAGTATTGGCACAAATTTTTGATCGATTAGAGAAATACCAAGTCAGACTAAATCCAAAGAAGTGTGTATTTGGTGTAACATCAGGAAAACTATTGGGATATATTGTGTCTCGACGAGGCATAGAAGTGGACCCAGCTAAGGTAAAAGCTATCATAGAAATGCCTCCACCAACGAATCTCAAACAGCTCCGCAGTTTACAGGGTAGGCTACAATCTATCCGCAGATTTATCTCACAACTCGCAGATAAATGTCATCCTTTTCAGCATCTTCTTCGCAAGGGTGAACCTTTTAAGTGGGATGAAAAGTGTCAACAGGCTTTTGATAAGATAAAGGAATACTTGGCAACACCTCCTGTGTTAATACCTCCTATACTTGATCGTCCATTACTGCTTTATATATCATCAACAACCGCAGCATTAGGTGCACTTCTAGCTCAACATGATGATTCAGGAAAAGAACAAGCCATCTATTACATTAGCAGAACTCTTGTGGGATATGAACTTAATTACTCATTCATGGAAAAAGCTTGTTTAGCATTAGTGTTTGCTTCCCAAAAGTTGCGACATTATATGTTGAACCAAACAACAAAGCTCATCTCTAATGTGGATCCCCTCAAGTATCTCCTTTCAAAAGCACTTCTCACAGGGAGATTAGCAAAATGGGTTATGATCTTGAGTGAATTTGACATACAATATGTGAACCGTAAAGCTATCAAAGGACAAGTCATTGCTGATCAATTAGCTGCAGCACCTATCACAGACATTCAGCCAATATATCCTGAATTCCCTGATGAAGGATTGTTTACTTTCAGCTCTCCAGCACGATGGCAGCTATACTTTGATGGATCATACACTCAACACGGATCTGGAGCAGGTATCTTGTTTGTCACTCCCCAAGGAGACTGCATACCTAAATCATACAGAATAGCATTCCCATGTACCAACAACATAGCAGAGTATGAAGCTTTAATAACAGGTTTGCGCATGGCAGTACAATGGGCTATCAAACAGTTACGAGTCTTTGGTGATTCTCAGCTAGTTATCAAACAGGTCTTAGATGAATATCAAACAAAAGATGAGAAGCTTCTTCCATACAAACTAATGGTGGATGATTTCAAGCAATATTTCGAGGACATTACCTTTGAGCAAATTCCAAGACTACAAAACAGAGCAGCTGATGCCATGGCTATGATTGGATCTCTTTTAGACATGCCATCTAACACCCATAAATGTGAATTCTTGGTCGAACAGCTTTTGATCCCCGCATTTGAAGTTCCACAGTCTGAGCTCATATGTGAGATTGTTGGTCCCAACTCGTTGTGGTACAAAGATATATACGAGTATCTCCGTAATCACACCTTGCCTCTTCAACTATCCAACACCCAACGTAAAACTTTTATCCGTCGAGCCTCTCGTTACACTATCTTAGGAGACACCCTTTATCGCCGGAGTCTTGATGGTATCCTTCTTAGATGTCTTGATTCTGAGGAAGCAAAAACGGCCTTACGTGAAGTACATGAAGGTGTCTGCGGTTCGCATTCCGCTGGCCCTGGCCTTGTTAAGAAACTTCTGCGAGCAGGATACTATTGGCCAACTATGGAAAAAGATGCCCAACAATTTGCAAAGCGATGTCTACAATGTCAGAAACATGGAGATCTAATACATGCACCAGCACATGAGCTTCAGCCTATTGTCACTCCATGGCCTTTTTCGCAATGGGGACTTGATCTTGTGGGTAAAATCCATCCTACTTCATCAAATGGTCATAAGTTTATTATCACTGCCACTGAGTATTTCACAAAGTGGATAGAAGCCATACCAATGACCTACATCACAGGTAAACAAATAGCTAAATTCATCCTACATTACATCATCTGCCGTTATGGAGTTCCTCAAGCTATTGTCACAGATAATGGCCGGCCTTTCAAGAACCACGAGGTTAGAGATCTTTGCAATAAGTTTCATATTCAACATAGGTTCTCTACGCCTTATTATCCTCAGAGCAATGGTCAAGCTGAAGCCTCTAATAAGACAATCATCAAGATCCTTAAAAAGACTGTTAACGAAACTGGTCGAGATTGGCATCTACAACTGCATCCTGCTTTATGGGCATATAGAACAAGTGTCAGAACTCCTACTGGCGCCACACCCTATGCTCTAGTCTATGACACTGAAGCTATTTTGCCTATCGAGGTTGAGATCCCCTCTTTGCGCATATCCTTGCAACATACTATCTCAGATGAAGAATATCGAGTCTCCCGACTCCATGATCTTGAGCTCTTAGATGAACGCCGCCTTACAGCATTGAACCATCTTCAAGTCTATCAAAACCGGCTACGTCGCAGCTACAACAAAAAGATCAGAGAACGCAGATTTCAGGTTGGCGACCTTGTCCTTAAAGAAAACCAAAGGAATCAACAACATCGAGAGAAACAGGGCAAGTTTGAACCAAATTGGCTTGGTCCTTTCATTATCACAGCAGTTTATGGATCTGGTGCATACACTTTGTCAACACCTGAAGGCATTCCCTTGGATGAACCCGTCAACAGCGTTCATCTCAAGAAGTTTTATCCATGAATCTCAGCTATCCCACAAAAACACCAAAAAAACAAAAAAATCAAAATATGTCAAAAAAAAAAAAAAAAAAAAAAAAAAACAAACATAAGATAAATAATCCGTCCTCTGGTGAAAACCTGGTAAACAGGCGCCTTGGATAAGTACCATAGTGAAAACCTGGCAAACAGGCGCTATGTGTAGTGACCAGCTTCCCTCATTTGTTTGGTTCGTTCGATCATTCTTCCCCACCGCATCTTGTATAAGCTATTTTCATAAGCCCTATCGCACTCTCACACATAGCTTTTCCTCTTCATCCTTTGCCAATGCTAGCTATCATATGTGAGACATTGTCGTGATATCTATATCTTTTGGCGCCTTAGCATCTTGGCCACATCTTTTCTGCATTGTCGCTTCTGCATAATAAACCCCATCCCACACTGGGGGCATTTGTTGAGTCTTATTTGGAAGTGGATCCTGTTATCTCTAGCTCATAACACATCAACCAACTCAGCTTTCAACACAGCACACCTTATCAACTTCAGCCATGGCACATGTCCACCGACAACTATGACCTAACGACTTGCAACCAGGACTCATACCTTCACACTTCATCCACATTCATCCAACAATCGCAACAAACATCGCTTGATCAAACATCCAATCGATTAGCCACATCAATAAGAACTACATCCAGCTCTATCGTTGACGCCTTGATCCCATGGATACAGGGTATGTAGGCAATCTGAGATGCGAAGGAAGCACTTTGATTCAGGCTAAGACGATAGCCCCTTTCATCAGTCATTTGTCATCTTTCCTTCTAAACATTCTTCAATCTTTCAGGTCATATTCTTCTATCTTTCATCACTTACATCATCAATAAAACCCAGAACTACATATTCATCATGTCTCATCTTCATCGTAAATGTGCTTTGATCCCGTGGATACAGGGTATGTAGGCAGTCTGGAATACGAAGGAAGTTTCCAGTACTCAAGCACCGATGATCCCCCCATCTTCTTCATCTTCATTCATCATCCATCTTCTCCTCTTTGATCAGCTCAAACAGGACGCAATCCATGTGTATATTACAAGCTCAAGCACTTTAACCAATCATAGGTAAGCCAGAAGCTATTTGTCCGCATGCCTTAAGCCAACCTTTGCTATAGCCATTTATCAACAACGTTAGCCTTCAACAGGATGTAGCTTTCCTCTTAACAAGGCGTCAGCTTAATCTATCCACGAGCACCCAAATTTGGCAAGAGAACGTGATGACAGTATCTTTTGTTTTATCTTTTGATTTATCTTTTGTCCCTTTTCTGTACCTAGTCAAGACTGCCTTGATCTATTTATATCTTGGTATGTTGCGATGAAGTAAGGACTGGGGCATGGTCATATAGCTTTCGTATGCCGTGTTTGCGGGATGATCTTATTCTCTTCCTATGCGTCTTGGTATCTTGTACGTGTTGGGATTAGCATCTTACATATCAATATCTCTAGCATCTGAGAAGCTAAACAGTCTCTTATGCATTAGAGACTATTCTATGTTAAGACTAACTCCATACATATAACCAGCAAGCTATCATTATGTGTAGTGGAGATAAGCTCAAACCATTGTTTGTAGCGTCAAAGTCCAACACTAGCTGTTATTCATATCTTGTGCATGTTGGCTCAACATCTTGACCACATGCGTTCAGACAAGATTGTAACACGTTAGTTACGCATTGGATACCTCGACACCTTGGTCTCTTATACCCTGGTGCATAACATCCATATGCTATATCAAACATAAGGACTGCATTTCTTTTCATTTTGAACAATTACTTGAAAGCTGCCCATCATCATCTTATCTTATCCATTTTATCTATCCATTCGTTCCGTCATCCTCAGCCAAGATCAATCATCTCCATCATTCTTTGTCCATATTCCCGCTCCTGCAAAACAAGTGTTAGCCATACATAAGTCCATTACATATCTTTTTCTTTACCATCTACCTATATGCATACATCTATTCATGTCATTACCCTTTACATTTTCAAATATTTTCTATCCATTACCATTTGCATAAATATCCATCCATAATCCATATATAATCCATACACATAACATGCATAGCCATCATAATATCAACATCACAACCATTATAACATCATATAGATCGCCAAAACTGCTATATATATATACATGTGTGTCAAAATACAAGTGTCTACAATACAAGCTGAGCCCTGAAAAGAATGAATGTACAACAATGGCTCTAGGCCTCATCATGATACAATGTCAACAAGGTATGCCCTAGCGACTACTGCCAGCTCCCTCACCCTGACCACCACCACCAACAGGTCCTGTACCTGGTCCTCCATCTCTCGGTGGCCCCATCACTGAAGCTACTGACCGCGATCCACCTGACCTCCGTGAGCTCGAAGCCCCTGACCGGCTCCTGAAGCTCGGCTGTCTCTGCTCTGCCGGCACAGCTCCATAATATAAGCCTCTATAATACTCTGCCTCACCCTGCACTCTCCGAAGCTCAGCCTGTACCGCTATCAACTGTGTGGCTAAGTACATAGTAGCTCCATCAGTCCCCAAGGCAGTCACTGCTCTATCCCGCTCACTAGTCATAACCTGCAGCTGCTGTACTGCCCTATCTCTCTCAGCTCGCAGACTATCTCTCTCAGCTCGCAGCCCATCTCTCTCTGCTCTCATAGCCTGCTCCTGTTGTACTGCAGTATCTCGCTCAAGCCTCATCATCTGCTCATGCTGCCTAGCTGTATCCCTCTCTCCTGTAACTCTCGCGAGCGCACCATCATCCTGTCCATCTTGGAAAAGAAACTAATATTCATAGCTTATGTATGTTGGATCAACATCTTGACCTCATATGTTAGACAAGATTTTATTACGATGTATGCATTGGATATATGCCACCTTGGTCTTCTATACCTTGGTGCATACTAACTAAACACTATATCAAACATAAGGATTACAAATCTCATAACTTTGTGGCAATCATTAAAGCTGTCTCCATCCATCCATCCATCTTGCAATAATATAATAAGACTCAATAGAATTGCTCATTGGTTTTCTTCTCCATCTAATTATCACCTTCATTTCTTCTTATCCTGCCAAAACAAATGTGTTAGACATATACCATTTGCATTATCCATTATTATCATATATAATATAGTACCGCCTATCATTTCCATCACACTTGCCTAACACATATCATGACATATTTTCATTGCACAAGTTATCATCTATCTACCATTATATGCATAAATGTAAACATCCATTACCTAATTATTAAACATGTGTATCCATAAATCATATATACATTCATATCCATAGCATGAAAAATCATAAACACATAACACATCATGAACATTCATCTCATATATATACATGAATAAAGGTGAATATATAATGTGTATCTCATAGATATACAAAGAGCTTATCAAAATGTACATTAGGCTCACATGCCTCATAATGATACAATATATATACAAGTAGACTATGTCTCATGTCAGGCATGGGTGGCACTCCTTAAGGAGGCCTCACTCTGGTCCCTACCTGCTCCACCTATACCCCTCTGTATTGGAGGCCCCATGAATGAAGCCACTAATCGTGAACCTCTAGTCCTCCTCGAATGGCCTGATCTGTTGTGAAAGCTGGGTTGTCTCTGATCAATGGGCACTGCACTAAAATATAAGCCTCTATAGTGCTCAGCCTTAGCTTTTACTAACCCAACCTCACCCTACACTCAGGAAAGGTCTCTAGCCAAAAACAAACTAGCCTAATATGTACCCAAAGCCGCAACTACTGCATCCCTCTCAAATACTACAACATCTCTCTAAGTAGTGAGTCTGGCTACAGTCTCATCATCAACCACTACCTGAACCGGTGTTGGCTATACCACATGTACTGGCTGCACTACCTATGCAACCTCATAAGCCTCTACCTAAGCCCTAGCCTGTCTCATAGCCATGAGGGCCCTATCTCTATCCCTCTCTATCCTCTGGAACCTAGCCTCCAACCTGATCCTCTAGTCCATCTCATGTCGAAGATGTCATCGTAACCCATCCACCTCTCCTCCATCACCATCCCCCCTCCCGCAGCCTACTACTATGGTGGCATAGCAACATGTCTAGGCACCTATCCACCCTGTGCCCTTGGTACAAGGGCAATCACCTGTACCTGAGGTGGCCTCCTCTATCCCCTAATCATGCCTCTCCTCAGCCTAAACACTGAAACCTCCCCCATCTCCCTAAGTACAGTCAACCTGGTGGGCCTAGCAATCAACCAATGTTTATCATAGTCGGCTATGATCCCCGAATCTACAAGACATAGTATCCAATCCCACACTATTGGTTGTAGTGCCTCCACTGCCAGTAGTGTTGTCTCCACCACAATCTCTAGTCCCTAGTGTGGAATCTCCTGTCTGGTCTGACCATATATGGTCTCACCGACAGGTGTAGTCTGTGGCAATCCAAACTATCTAAACACATGTCTAGGAAGATATGACTCAATACTGTACAAACTAATCCCAAACAAATAATGAGTCTACCAAGCATACAATAACTCTCTGTGATCCTCCTCCTAGCTCTCACAGTCTCTCCATGGTTGCCATATAAATTGATCCATCTCATCAAACTATCACCACCAATACACGAGGGAGTTCAACTCTTGATAAGTAGTAACACCACCATAGATATGAGCATAAGGCTGCCTAGGCAACCTCTGTCTAACACCCAAGGGCCTAGTCATAGCAATATGCTCATAAGCCCATACATGAAGCAATGTGACTCCCGCAGACATGCTAAAGCCTCCCAAGTAAGCACAATCATGTAAGTGATGGTACAATTGACCAAGTACACATGGAGCCCAAGCATATCTAGTACCATACATAAACAAGCCCTCCATAACTGTCCCCCATCCTGTAGACAATCCTCTAGTTCTCCGATCAGGAACTAGGAATCTGATGATAGCTATGACCAATCTCTATAGCCTTTCACATAGCTCATCCCTGATCCTTCTCATTGGTGTCTCATGCTCATCATCCCTAATTTTGACTACTCCAAACAAGTGGAAAAATGCAGCAAGACCACACTCTGTGTCATAATCAACTTGATCCCCATCAATAGGAATCCCTAGCATCCTATGCACATCCTCTAATGTGATCGTGGCCTCACCAATAGGAAACAGAAAGGAGCTATGCTCACTATACCATCGCTTGACCATAGCTATCATTAGAGCATAGTGAGCCCACACCGGTGTAAGCTCTGCAACATGATGCAACCCTATAATGTCTAGAAATAGGTGATCCGTGGCATCAATCTCTTGAATCAACCACAAGTCCAAAGGATGTACCTCTCGTGACAGTAATGGTGGCAATACAACCTACAAACATTAGTAAAATCATCATCATGAAGGAAAAAACTAGCAAACATCCTAAGTAATCCTAAGTATGCCTTGGTTTTGACCAATTGCAACTAGGAAACCCAAAAGTGATTTCCCCCCTCACAATTTCAATTTGATTAACCATATGCAACTGCTAGTCACTCAATTAAATGCTTTTGGTTAAGTTTTAGCTAATACCAATGCTGGTGCTCTTACTAGTCATCCAAAGGTCCTGACCTGCTCTGCTCGGTGCTTTGCATGTGGAATAACCATCCTAGAAGCTCTCAAAGGTCTCATAATACTCAAAGCTTAGAGCTCTAAAAATCCAAAACTACAAAAGCACAAATGAAGCAAATGACAAGGATTGCACTACTGCACTTGTTTATATAGCATCAAACCCTAATCCCCTTTCTTCTAAGCCAAGCTCGTATTTCTTCCATTCCATCCCTTTTAACCCCTCTAATCCCTAATTTCTTCATGTCAACCTAGTTCATCTTTGTCTTGTCATCTATTCATGAGTCAACCCTATTGGCAAGAGACACTATATGGATTCATGGTTGTTGTCATTGATGGCAACAAAAGTCATCCCACATATCCGCAAGTCATGGTGTGTCTCTATTGGAAGTTAGAATGAAGATTATTGTGGTCTGGTGAACAAGAACAGAGCATGTGGCAAGGTCTGACAGACTGGTCTGGATCTCTCAGAAGAAGTATCTTGGTGCAGTGCGGATTTGGGGAAGTCAAGAGGACTACCTTGAGTGGTATATTCCAAGGATTTAGCCTCTGGTGATAGATGAGGAAAAAGATATGAATAGTTGAGTACCGGATTCCTGAGTGACAATATGAACAGAGGAAGAACCGACTGACAGAACATTAGACTACCTTCTGGATGTGTTACTGATGGTGTTAAAGGCTATGAAGGCATGAATCATACTTGGCCAACATGATTAATGATTTCTACAAGTATATGCTTGATCCGCATTACTTGATGTGGTAGGATTCAGCCGACAGATCAGAATTAGTGAAAAGATTGACTATTCCAGGTGCCGACTAGAAAGGTGATGAAATTACTTGTGCGGATATATATGCACGATGGATTTAGTTGTGAGAGGTGTTGTTGTGTGATGATATATGCAAATAAGTGTAGAGTAGAGCAGAAGCAGTAAGAAAGATCTGGTATGTGAAAGGAAAGCAGAATAAACAGAAAAGGAAAGATGAAGTGCAGCAGATCAGTGTACTGAGCCTAACCGGAACTAAACTCCAGCATATGTGGATGCTTCTAATCAGTTCAAGTATTGTATAACATTCTTTTGTAGACAGTGTGTCTCCTTGTAGGCAGTGTGCCTCCTTTGTGAGCAGTGTGCTTGGGCAGTGAGCCCTAATTGGCAAGTGCCATTTTGTAATTCCTTATTCTTCTAACAAAGAATAATCTTTGGGTTAATCACCTCGTGGTTTTCTCTCTTAACAGGGTTTCCATGTCAAAAATACTGTGTCATGTGTTTTTCATTTCATGGTTATGTTTTCTTGTTTGAATTAATGTTGCATTGATTAATAAGAAAGTTCAAAAGAAGAAATAATTAGGATAACTGATTCACCCCCCCTCTCAATTATCAACAATTGGTATCAGAGCCAAGTTCCTTCTAATAAGAGCCTAACAGCTTGAGGAAGATCTGGGAGCTAAAATGGATGCATATGGTTTAAGGGAGCAACTCAAGACTGCCCTTAAGGATCTTGAACAGTCAAACTCTAAAGTCAATGAATTAAAGGAAAGACTCAAACAGGCTGATGAATTCATGAGAGAACTAAAAGACAAATTAAGTCTCTCTATGAAAAAGAGAAAGGAGCTACTCCAGCAATTGGCAAGACAAAGTGAAGAAAGTAATGCAAATGAAGAGTTAACTGAGAAAACTAAGTTATGTGAAAAGTTATCAAAAGAAGTCATTATGGTAAGACATGAAATGGAATCAGGAGTTATAAAGTTTACTCAAGAGATTGAAGAGAAAAGAAAAACTGAAGACAATCTAAGACAATCTCTCAAAGAGAAATTAGAAGATTGCCACCAGATGGATAGGATTATCAGACATCTTGAATCTGATCTTGAAGATGCTAAAGATAATGAAGAAAAACTTGAGGATCAAATTGTCTCTCTCAAAAGGGATCTTCAAACAACAAATGAATATAAAGAAAAATTCAAGATAAGTTCTGCTCAACTTGAAGATCTTCTTGGAAGTCAAAAGAGGGCAGATGACAAGTGTGGTTTGGGATATGAGAAAGGAGAAAGCTCCAGATCTGGTCAGAAGAATTTTGGATCAGAAAATCCAAGGAACAGGCCTAGAAGACCTCCGGTAAGACAGCCCAATGCTCAAAGATATCCATCTTTCAATGGATACTGCCACAGCTGTAATCACTTTGGTCACAAAGCTAATTAGTGCAGAAAGAGAATGAATCAGACTGATTCAACCTTCTCCGGACAATGCTTCAACTACAAAAGGTATGGACACAAGTCTCATGAATGCAGAAATATGCAAATGGACAAATCATTCAATGGTAGATGCTTTGCATGCAATAGAGTAGGTCATATGGCTAATCAATGCAGATCAAGAGGTTATCAGTCAAATATGCAAAGAAATGTTGTTTGCCAAATCTGTAATAGGTCCGGTCATAATGCAAAAGACAGCAGAAGCAAGAATCAGGACAAAAGAGGTCTGGTATATAATCAGAATCAAGACAAGGGAAAACAAAAGATGAATGCGGATGAAGTTAGGAATGAAATGAACAAGATTTGGGTGAAGAAAAGTTTAGAGAATGTAGAGGTTGGATCCGCACCAGACTCTGGTGCTGATATTCCTTCCAAAAATTAAAAGATGAGCTCTGGCTCAGGGGGAGACAAAAAGAAAACCCTGTTCCCCCAGCTAATTAAGTGGTGCCGGATTTGGCACAAGATGTGGAGTAAAGGGTTTGTAGATATGAGTCTTAAAATGATCAAGCTAAGATTTTAGAGGTCCGCATAAAGATGTGAAGAAGTTGTGATCGATCAAGTAGAACCTGTTCCAGGAGATGCTCCAAAATGATAGAGGATTACAAAAGGGTCCGGAGAGATCCGGAAGTGAATTGTCTTATTCTGCGGATTGGACAGAGTGTTTGGGATGTCCTTGTGATGTGTCATCTTGATCTATTCATAATTGAAAGATCCGCATGATGTTCATAGATCAGGACTAATCCGGTTCTTCAAGTCACTCGAATAAGGGAAACCAGAATAATGTAGGTCGAGCATTTATTGCAAACATATATTAGGGTTTGCGAAGCAATATAAGGGATTTCTCATAAATCACTTGTTCATTCTACACTCAAGAAGAAGCCAAAAGTGGAGCTCTGCAACAAAATTCATCAAGTTCACCAAAGATCACTTGCAGAAGTTATTACACATAGAAATCAATCCAACCACTTTGTATAACCAAAGGCGCATAAGGTATTTTCCGCTTTCAATATCTCACTGCAAATCTTTGAAAAATGGCTACTCCGAATATAGTTAAGATCTCTGATAGACCTTGCCCCACATTCAAGAAACATCCATACAAATATTTGGAGGTAGATCCCCTAGGAGCCTTCTCTAGTGTTCCGCATGGTGTATTGCATACGGAGGACATTAGGGTTTACATACATGCAAATTTTGAAGACTTTGGAGAATCAAAATTGATGGATATCTATCACAAACAGTTGATAGACAATTCCTTTGAGATTAAACCTCAGTACAAAGCCATCCGGGATAAGCACTTTGCACAGTGCATTCATTTCCCCTGTTTTGAAGAAGATGAATGGGTCCGGTATGTACTAAGTAGAGTGCATGACAATTTCCTATGGTTGAACAAGCCCTTCAAGATCACCAAAGATGCAATTAGGGCTGTAACCAGTCTACACTCATCTGGTGGAATACCTATTCTCAAGTCTGTCAAAAATCAGACAGTTAGTAATGCAACCGAATCAAAATTTGACAAGAGAGCTATGACAATTGAAGACATCACTAAACCGGATGTCAAATTTGCATCTATGATAATTGGTTACAAGATCTATCACTCCAGTAGGGAAAATTCAGTACCAGGAACTGCAATTTACACAGCTTATCAAATGCTAAAGGAGAATGCAGACTATGATTTGTGTGAGCTTCTTCTAAACCAACTTTTGGAAAATCTGCAGAAGATCAAGAAGGACAAGAAGAACTCCTTCAAGTATGGTAGTTTGATCCTTTGTCTATTCTTTTATTATATGAATGAGCTTCTCGGATCCAGTGGATGGATATGGCAGAATGACAGACCAGTTGCCATCCAAATAAGAGATTATTTGCATGGACTTGGGGATGCTAAAGCAAGAAAAATAGCCCTGTGGGGATATTTCAAGAACTTTCAAAGCATGATGCAAGAAAGAGAAAGAATTCCCCAGTCTCTTGTTGAGAAGTACAAAGACACAGTATGCTTCATGGTAGAAATAGATCAGTGCCTAATGGAGGCAGTAGAACCAAGAACTGTGTGAATCATGCCCATGGGGTATGAAGTGGATGAACAAATTGTGGAGCTACATGTTCAACACATGCTAAGTCAGCCTAAAGATCCAAAGGCAGAAAGGTTTAGAACCTTTGAGGAGCTGAGTATAAAAATCCATGTTGAACTCAGAGAACCAGAGATCAAGAGGAAGGTTAGAAAAGAAGTAGAACATATAGCACAAGGCCTTGGGATCTCAATGGAGGCACTTGATGCTCACAGGAAGAAGAAGGAAGGGGATGAGAAAGAGAAGAAGAGGGCAGAAAAGAAAAGTGAGGAAAGTGTTCCGGTAGAAACCTCCACCCGGACCAGATCATCAAACAGATCTGCACCTGCCACAGCCAAAAGCTCAAAACTAGAAGTCTAGGCATCCGGCAAAAGATCCAAGACAAAAGCCACAAGGGCTTATGAAAGTCAAAGAGATGAAGAGGAAACTGAATCAGATGAGGGAGTAAAGGAAATAAAGAAGCAGAAGAAGAAAGGATCCGGTAAACCCTCCACAGGCCAAGACAAGGAAGAAATGGCAGAGAAATTTGTTGAAAAGCCCACCCTGTCTCTAGACAGTGTAATCAAATCAGTCACTGTGGATGGAAACCTTCAACCAATGGCCGAATTCTATGATGACTATAATGAGGCTGACCAAAAGATCCTGCAGGAAGCTACAATCAGGTATCTAAACATTTACAACAAAGCTTTTATTGAAATTATCTCCCTAATTCCTAAGAGTCTAGAGAAGGAGTTGGAAATGAGAAAGACCAATGCCATGGCAAAAGACCTTGAGATCAGGGAACAGATAGCTATTTAGCTATATCCTTCAATTGATCACAAAATAATGAACATGGTATTCAAAGACTGCAAGGATGAATTTAGGAGCAAAGCAAGGATGAATCAGCTTATGCTTGGTGAGACCGACAAGGTAGCCAAGGACACTGAAGAGATCCTCAGGAATACATTCAAAAGGTTCGACATTCCTATTATAGAGGACTTGGGTGCAAAAACAACTATGGACTTGGAATCCTCTGCTCCAGAAGAAGTGGCCCTTGAACAGACTAACATCTCTCCTCCGGTTTCCCCTACAGTCTCTGGATCCAAAGAAGAAGAGAAATTACAAGAGAAAGAAGCAGCGGTGAAGGAAAACGAAGGTGACAGAGCAAAGATTGTAGAAGGACAGAAGACTTCACCAGAGAAAACCACAACTGCCAGTGGTGGGAATGTAGAGGGAGAGAAAATTCCAAAGGATAGCTCCAAGACTGCAGAAGAGAAGAAACATCTGTCTCCGACAAGAGACACTGCACAAACTGTCCAAAAATTTTTGAGCAAAGAAACAATAGAGATTGATGAACCGGAGCTTCTACAAGGTCCATTCAACTTTGATTCCCTCTCTCCGGTACAGACAATGAAGATAGCTTCATTTGCAAATGCTAAGGCAAATGAAAAACTCCTAATGTCTCATATGGAAGACTGTGAGTTGATAGAAGCTGCTTTTAGAGTGCTTGAAAAGATTATGCCATCGGTCCAGAAAGATCCGACAGCCTCCTCTTCTGATAATCTCAAAACTTTAGTCAGCAGTGTTGGTACACATTTTGATTCTCTAGAAAAATCAGCTGAAGAAAAGGTCCAGAAGGAGTTTTTGGATAAGAGATTTTCAGAGGTACTAGGATTAATCTCTCATGATAGGAGAAATATGAGTATTGGGATAAAGAGCCTAGAAAATGCTCTTAAAGATGGCAGTGACATTTACAAATTTTGTATCTCCTGGTCAAAAGCAATAGTAGAAATTGAGTAGAAAATAAAAGAGGAACAGGACAAACTACTAAGTTTGTCTCAAAGTTTTGATCCTCTCTCTTCCTCCATAGTAAATCAAGAATGTCAAACTATTGTAATCACAAATGCAATAAAGAACCTTGAGAAGGAAAGGAAGAATATAATTAACCGGATGGGAGAACTTAGAAGGATTATTATCCCTAAGTTAGAAACCATGCATGAGGCCATAAGTGATGCTCAGACTACCGCTCAAACCAATGATCCGATAGATCTCAAGAGGGCAGAAGCTTTTACATTTTTGTTGAGTGGTCACATTTCAATTTTGGATAGAATGAAACAAAGTTGGGGTACAGAACTGGTCCAATTGAAGACATCCTTTGCAGACATTCTTCAGTTTATGTAAGTATGTAATATGCGGCTAAGTATAGTAAAAATTTTGAAAAATTTTGGTGTGCGGACCCTACCCTTTGCCATTGATGTCAAAGGGGGAGTGAGGAGCAGTGAAAAATGAGGAATCCAACTAAGGGGGAGCTCCGAAAAATGTATATAAGATAGAGCATCAGCCAAGGGGGAGCATAGTGTAAACACTTAGTCATTTTTCACTAAGTGTTGCCATCAATGACAAAGGGGGAGATTGTTGGCAAGAGACACTATATGGATTCATGGTTGTTGTCATTGATGGCAACAAAAGTCATCCCACATATCCGCAAGTCATGGTGTGTCTCTACCGGAAGTCAGAATGAAGATTATTGTGGTCCGGTGAACAAGAACAGAGCATGTGGCAAGGTCCGACAGACTGGTCTGGATCTCTCAGAGGAAGTATCTTGGTGCAGTACGGATTTGGGGAAGTCAAGAGGACTACCTTGAGTGGTATATTCCAAGGATTTAGCCTCCGGTGATAGATGAGGAAAAAGATATGAATAGTTGAGTACTGGATTCCTGAGTGACAGTATGAACAGAGGAAGAACCGACTGACAGAACATCAGACTACCTTCCAGATGTGTTACTGATGGTGTTAAAGGCTATGAAGGCATGAATCATACTTGGCTGACATGATTAATGATTTCTACAAGTATATGCTTGATCCACATTACTTGATGTGGTAGGATTCAGCCGACAGATCAGAATTAGTGAAAAGATTGACTATTCCGGGTGCTGACTAGAAAGGTGATGAAATTACTTGTGCGGATATATATGCACAATGGATTTAGTTGTGAGAGGTGTTGTTGTGTGATGATATATGTGAATAAGTGTAGAGAAGAGCAGAAGCAGTAAGAAAGATCCAGTATGTGAAAGGAAAGCAGAATAAATAGAAAAGGAAAGATGAAGTGCAGCAGATCAGTGTACTGAGCCTAACCGGAACTGAACTCCAGCATATGTGGATGCTTCTAATCAGTTCAAGTATTGTATAACATTCTTTTGTAGACAGTGTGTCTCCTTGTAGGTAGTGTGCCTCCTTTGTGAGTAGTGTGCTCGGGCAGTGAGCCCTAATTGGCAAGTGCCATTTTGTAATTCCTTATTCTTCTAACAGAGAATAATCTTTGCGTTAATCACCCCATGGTTTTCTCCCTTAACAGGGTTTCCACGTCAAAAATACTGTGTCATGTGTTTTTCATTTCATGGTTATGTTTGCTTGTTTGAATTAATGCTGCATTGATTAATAAGAAAGTTCAAAAGAAGAAATAATTAGGATAACTGATTCACCCCCCCTCTCAGTTATCAACAAACCTGGCCTTTTCCTGATTGCCTGGTGTTTCCTCTTGAGGGGGCATCATCTGCCAGCTTCACTAGGGCAAAATCTATTTTTTGAAAGCAACGTATCATATCATATTTTCTTTGAAACAATGTTCTAATGAACATCGTCTCAAAGAGGGGCAAAATGTAGACACCTAAAATTGACCTAGTTATCATTATTAAAATATTGCATTATTCATCATCTGCATTTTTCTAACACATTTGAATAATTTGTCTATTTTCTCTTAAATTGTCTATTTCTTCTATTAATTAAATAAATTTATATTTATTTAATTAATTGTCATATATTTTATTATCTATTTTTCTTCTATTTTCCTCTATCTATAATTAAATAATTTTTAATTATTTAACTATCTCTCTATCCTCCTTAAATTAAATAAATTTACATATTTATTTAATGTAGTTCTTCTATAAATAAATAAAATCTATATTTTATTTATTTATTTTCTCATCATGAGCATAAATTAAATAAATTCATTTATTTAATTTATGACTTTTCCTCCAATCTTCTAAAAATAACATTTTTCTCTATCACCATCTTATCATTTCACTTTCTTCTATGTCTACAAGATAGATCCTATCTTAAACCAAGGGAAAAGAATGATTTAATTGGTTCTAAAAAGAAATTTTCCTTGTCATCATATCTTTAAAATAGAAAATCATTCTATTTTAAGGGGATCTATCTTATCTTTATCCAACAAAGTCCAACTAAATCATTTAATAAATGTAAGCTTCAAGGACACTTGTCTTGTGCACATTCACCTATGATCATGAATTTATCTCAACTGTTCAAACTATCTTTTCTTCTCCATCGTTGATCAACTTTTATTAAGTGCTATATATACACCCACTCATTCTCATTATCATCATCTCACCATATAGCATCCAGAGTATCGTCTCAAGCATAACACCTCCATTAGCATCTATTGAGCATTTTGAGCATTTCATCCATCATCATGGCAACTTTAGCATCTATGATTGTTCGCAATTGAGAAGCAATCTACAAATCCAGCCAAGGAATCAATACTCTAAGTGATTTTATTTCATTTGTTTGCATTCTTATATCATTTAGATGGATTCTTTGAAGGTGGTAGGATTAGGTTTGATTTGCATTGTTTGATCATCTTAACCTGATTTTTCCTACTCACACAAGTATCATTTCCAAGTATTTATTCATTTATCAATATTGCAATATCAAATATTGTCACTACTCGTCACAATTCTAGATGCACTTAGAATTTAAATAAACACACTATTTTACCAATATATCAAGCTCTGGTTGTCGTTGAGGTGGAAACATAAAAAATGGGGTTTGAATGAGGCAAACTTCTATATAGCCCAACCCTTCTCTATCTGTTATTGTAAGTTGTGTGAAAAGAAATTCCAAGTACATGAGTGTTTGCATTACCTTTTTCCTTTCTTGTCGATTCCATTATTTCATTCTTGTCATATCATTTCTATCTATTCTCCTTATCTGTCAATATTTGTGTGATGATCATTGTGTTTGTTGTCAATAGGAAATCATTAAAATTCATGTGAAGTTGTATAGATCTAGAATCTTGGTTTTCTATGCCATACAGACTACAATGGTAAGCGCAGACATCCACGCCATGCATTATCGTCTTGGGTAATGAGGCTGCTTCCCTGGTTCTAAGTTCCTCGTGATCTATTATTTTTGTTTTTACATTTATTTATGTGATTCAATTTGTTGATCTCTGTATTTTGCTTGTTTTCTCCTATCTTAGTGAGTTTTAGTTAATAATATTTAATCATTTCCCTACCAATTGCAACAAAGGGATATAGCCCAGATATTCTTTCTCTTCCTAGTCAGATAGCAGCAATATATACATCTTTGGTGGCTAGTATCCTAATGTGTAATGGGGATTTGTTCTTATTAGATAAGGCTTAGTTAGAATTAATTTTCCCATATCACACAAACCAATTTTTATAATAGGGTTGTGCGAAGCTAAGGTGAATTCCTAAGGAGATTGATGAAAAATTTCTTTACATAGGTCTTTTTTAGATCTTCCACAAGGTCATATGGCCCAATAGGAGATGGCATGTGATCAACCATAGAGATGGTTTTTCCATGAATTCTATTTCTTATTGCTTATTGGGCTCTATTTTTACTTCATCATGAATTAAATCTACAAGGTGCAACATCTTAGTTTCTCCTTTTAGTCCTTGCTAAGTAGACATACTTGGCTCATCAATGTTTGGTATGTTTTTTTAACTCAAAGTTATCAAGTTTTGAGTACTAGTTTCATTGTTACAATGGGTGTGGGAAGGATCCTAAAAAATATTCATATTGGAATTTTATTGGGCTATGTGTGTTTTTCAAACATTATTATTGTTCTTAGCCATCACCTCTTGCAAATTAAGTAAAATCTCAATGAACAAGCATTGTTGGTCTTTTGGTGATCTTGAGATGAATCAATTGTACTCTCAACAAGATTTAGTGCTATTTCCTCTCATTTTGTGCAATGAACAAAAGTAATTATGCTCATATGATTTATGGTATGGTTGATACCTATTGTCATGTAAGGGTTCCCTTGTTTTTGATTACCCCCAAGACAATGGTTGTGTCACATCTCATTTTTATGAACAATATGATCATTCTAGCTTAGTGACCAGTTATTGTGATTGATTTTAAGTAAATTTGCATACGTGGAGGTAATTATTATGAGTTATATTGATGAAAGTTAGAAATTGTTTTAAATATTGAATATTGGTGTAAATACAATAATTTGCTTTGGCTATGTTTTTGGAGACACTAACCTATTGACATCGAGTTGAGTACAAATGGATGTAGGTACTCGTCGAAGACGAGAGCATGGCTAAGGTATAAATGATCTAGCCACTTGGCAAGAACTGATGAATGGATTACCCTGATGCAATCACACACATCATGTAGTTGCATATGCATTATTGAATGGTTCTTATTGCATTAATGCATGATTTTTTTTAATCATTTTCAAATGCATGATGTGATCACTTTAACTTAATATCTTTTCGATATAGATTCAAATAATGTATTGTAGTTTATTTAAATAAATATTTAAATGAATAATTGTTTTCTATTTCAATATTATAGATGTATGGAAGACAATATGCTCCTTAAAATATCTATATCTATATATGCAAATATTGTATTGCATTCCTCTTTTGATTATTTCATTAGTTTTGTTTTAATAACAATAGTTAAGTAATATTAAAAATAGTAATATTATATTTAGAACAAGAACAAAAGAATTAAATATATGTTTCTATCATTCATGCGACAGTAATCTGAAAAAGATAATATTTTACTATTTTAAAATAGCATTTATTTCCTCTATTTTCATTGGTCGAATGTTCATGCAAACTGAGAATTCAAACTTCAGTTTTAAACCTAATTCTTGATCGCTAAAAATAAGAAGGAAAAACTTTAATAAAACAAGGGATTTGGGTAGAAAGACAGACCATGATTTTATAGAGGAGAAAATTGCTTTTACTGAGCAATAGAAGCAAAGAGGAGTTGCTGCGATAGGAAAGGAGAGAGGATCATTTGTAGAAGAAAAGTTGACCCTTTCTTAGGCAAAAACATCATGGGTATTTTCCTTTGTGTTATGGGATTTTGTTGATATCGTTTTGATGCTTAGCATGATAAGAATTTGTTTCTCTAGCCTATGTATGATGCTAGCAGCCTACATGTTTGAGCTCTGATGTGTTTTTTCTCCATTTCTACCACCTACTCTTAAACTCTATTGTCTGCTATAGTCAACCCTTTTGAAGTCGTTGATTTGTCCTAGCAACTACGACCTACCCAAGGGAAGCCATTTGGATCTATCGACCTGCAATCTTTTGGTCATTTTCTCATTATCTTAGCAATTTTTTTCCTATCCTTTATGGCCACTTATCTTGTTTTTACCTAGTCATTCTCTTCTTCTGGCTGCCTGGTGTAGACACCCAAAAATGACCAAGTGATCACATCACTTGCATTTTGTCCAATCTGTCAAATCACCTGCATTCAACATTAATTAAATAATCTAATTATTTAATTAATTTCTTCAAATTCTTCCAAATCACATAATTTTGACATTAATTGAATAAATCCTCTTTATTTAATTAATTTTGGTAAAATCAACCTTATTCTTCCAAAATTAAATAATTTTTATTATTTAATTAGCTCATTATCCTTTTTCAAAACTCAAGTCTCCATTAATTAAATAAATCCAATTATTTAATTAACTCATCCAATTCTATCTTATCTCCAATTAAATAATTTACATTATTTAATTAAATCACTTGTTCTTCTAAATTTAAATAAATCATGCAAATTTATTTAAATTATCTCAATCCTCTAAAAATAAATAAAATCAAGTATTTTATTTATAATCTTCATGTCCTCTAATCTTGCACAAATAATTAAATAAATTTATTTATTTAATTTTCTTTTTCCTCTAAAAAATAAATCTTCTAAAAATAAAATATAATCACATATTTTATTTATCCTTCATCATGCAAAATAAATTAAATCAATTTATTTGTTTAATTTATTTAAATCTTCATACCTTATCTATTCTTCAAAATCATGCACAATCAATTAAATAAATTTATTTATTTATTTTCAATTATCTTTCCAATTCATTTAAAAATATCATGTTAACTCATGTGCACAATCAGTCTTATTTTTAGAACTCTAAAAAAGGCAGAATTACAAGTTGAATTATCTATTCAATCAATCTTGTTTTCATCATATCTTAATAAAAATATCCTTATGGATTGACACATGTCGTGTGCACATTCATCATGGTTATTTGATTTATCTCCTTCGTTGATTCTTTTGAATTATCTAGACCATTGATCGATCATGTTTGAAACCTATATAAACCCCCTCATCTACTTCACAAATCCTCTTCAATCACTTATTCTCAGGCATCCTTTACAGCGCTTTGAGCATACATCGCATCGATTGAGCACTTTACGATCTTTTGACATTGATCTTTGAGCACTTTGAGCACCTACTTGCTTGTTGCAAACATGGTTTCATAGCGTTATTGAGCAATCCACATTTCGATAAAGAGAACAAAACAATCTAGGTAAAAGCTTTCTTATTTCATTTGATTTATAGATCATGGCTTTTTATTTAGATTAGATCTCTTTATGTTATGGGCTTTTGATTTGTTTGTTTTGATTTTATCATTTAAACATAATCAATTTTCCTCATACACACCTGGTTTCATGCTGGCCATGCTTTTCTTGTGGTTGTTTTTATTTTGACTATTCTTGGGTGATTTGTATAGATTGACCCATGTCCTTTTGATATCACCAGTTTCTCAGACTAAACATGGACGTTATTTTTCATCCTCCTTCAGTTTTGACTAAAACTCCTATCGATCTGCTTAATGGCCGATCTCCTCAGTATTTAGACTAAAAATTAGAATTATTGATAGTCGATTTACCTTCCTTTGTATTTGACTTCCTGAAACCTTGGCATTTTCCTCTATGCTATGCATAAGTAAGCAATAATCTCATACTGGGAATGATAAACTGATTGAAAACTATAAATCAAAACCCCCAGATCATTGGAATAATTCTTTGTCAAAAATTTTATTACTGTATTTCTTACCTTGGCTGAAAATAGTTTTAACTTGAAAAAATGTCCTTATTGATGAATAAAACCTCTGAATTTAGGCAAAATCATATGTTCCTATAGCTAAATAAATTATTCTTGTAGCTCTGTTTAAAACTCATTGAAACAGTATGTCAATTCAAGACAGAGACAAAATAGAGACAATAGACTACATTATTACTTTCCTATGATTAATGAGGCTGAAAACCTATTGCATTATAATAAAAAATGAAACTAGATTAAACTATGTTCTTTTCTCATTTTCTTATTTTCTACAATAGTTCCTTTCGCTGTGCAACAAGAAGACTGTTTGATTGTTTATGGACTTCCTATCGCAGATTTGGACAATAAGTTATTTTGATTGATTTGTGAACTTTTTGGTTAGATAATTAGATAGATCATGTCACTGTTTTAATAGTAAGAATGCTGAAAGAAATTAGGATGAATATTTATTAGGAAATATGACTGTAATATGGACTTGAGTTTATGTCATTTTAAATAACCTTATGGACTATTTTTATCATTTTTATTGTTTTTTTTAAACCTCCTATCACAAAAATGACAGCAAGGTAGATTAATATTTTAGAAGGATTATTCTTGAAGACTTAATGACTGAAATACTAGATAGAAAACAATATCAATTGATAAAATTATGATTGCCATTGTATGAACAAAAGATGGTTTATTGCTTGAAAGTGTATTTTTCCTTGATTTTTTGGGAAAGGGATTGTATTTATTTATTGGATATCTTGAATTTGTGATTCTTTACTTATTTTCTTGCTTCTTGGGGAAAGAAGTAGTTTTTATATAGGATTGTATTGGGTTACTTTTGGGATGGCGATGCTGAATGTAGAGTATCAGAGATGGATTTTCCTCTTTTTGGGACTACACCAATATACTTAAATAATTAGATCTAATTGGAATAACATTGAAATAGATGTTTATTGTCTAGAAAACTTATATATATATGTCGCATCCTGTTGTGAGACAATTTGCTTTTCATTACTTAGAATTGCACATTCAGACATCAGGGTTGCATCAGGTGTTCCCTCCTGCAGTTGTTACTAGGTAGCTAGACATTTCATGCAGGGTTGGGTTTCCTTCATTTCAAGAAGGGATCCGTGGAAGTGTAAATACTTCATGGTTGGGTGGAAAAGCACCTGAGCCATGTTCCCGTCTCTTGGTTTGCAAGTGGTGGACCACTTGGTTCGTGTAGCTGGAGAGTGTGTTGATTTATTTATTATTGATCTAACTATTTATTGTACCTATTTTGGATGTATTATGCAATGTTGCCAAAGGATTTATGTATATTATTTTATAGTGCTTGTTACCTGGATTGGCACACAGTTATGTAAGATTTAATGACATTGAGATTCATATTTTTGAGATTTTCTTTTACTTGAGATATTGTGATTAAGCAGATTAATTACATCTCTTATCTTTGAAAGTTGTATCTAAGTGGATTATTTACATCTTTTTATTTTGGTTTTTGTGATGTTATATTTAAGTGGAATATTTACTTCATTTATTTTTGAGTTTGTTTAAATGCTTTTACATGATTTGTGAGGCTTTACATTTGGTATCAGAGCTCTAGGTTTAACACTAGGGCCTTTGTTTTGGGACTATTGTGCTAAAGTTACAAACGTGATCCAGATTGTCCATCATGAATATTAGAAACATTGATCAAGATGGAAGATTAAACTATATTCTTTCTCTCGTGATCTAAAAGGATACAAGGATGAATGCTCTTGAACATGAGATTCGAGGGATTCCTATATAGCAAAATGCTAATGAGAACCCAAGGATAGAAGTTCAAGTTCCTGAAGTTGGAGCTAATGATAATAATCAAGCAAAGATAGAGGAAGAAGTGGGCTATTCATTTACTTTTTAGGATTAAGGCCACAGATTGGAGCTAAGGTAGACATTCATAACCCACTCACTATGGATGCCACTTTTGAGAAATCAATAAAGCAAGACTAGAGGTTGTAATAGATAACAAATTACCATAAGCAAAGAGATGCTAAGTTTTGAAATAAGAAACCATAGAATAATCAGTAGAACCATCAACAGAATAAAGGCAATAATAGACAGATCAAAAATCTGAAGAGAGGTAATAATTCTCAGGATGAAAAGGGTGGAAACAAAAGAGGTGGCAATAACAACAGAAACAACAATCAAAGGGAAAGGACTGAAGGACTGAGAGGACCTAGGGGTGGATGTTACATCTGTGAAAGAGAGCATTATGTAAATGCATGTCCACATAAAAGAGGAAACAAGAATCAGTAAGCAGCACCGCAACATCAGATTCATACCACAGTGGATATTCAGCAAGCAGATTTTCAAGCAGCACCTATTTAGTTCCAAGGTAAGCTCTATGGACTACCTATTTCTATTTTAATTGATACTAGTGCCACAAAATGTTTTATTGATCCTAGAGTAGTATCTAATTTATCTAGTAGACCTAGACATATGGAAAACTCTTGGATGGTACAATATGGTAATAGTGAAGAAAAGAGAGTACACTCATGTTTAGCATGTAGTGAGTTAGATCTTCCTAGCTTTTAGACGCAAGTAAATCTGTATGTAGCACCTTTAGACTCTTATAATGTAATTCTAGGAATCAAATGGTTAATTGACCATAAGTCTCTAGTAAACTGTGAAGACAAGGTTGTTAGATGTTTGGATGACCTAAGGAATCAAGTGGAAATTAATGGAACTAAGAGACCTTTAGAGCTTAGATAAATCTTAGCTATTCAATTGAAGAAAGCCAAGAGGAAAGGATGTGTCATTTATGTTGTTAAAGTAAAGGACTTGATAAAGAAGAACCAGTGTTTAATGACTATTCAATCCTTAGAGATTTCAGAGATGTATTCCCTGTAGAGTTGACAGAGTTGTATGAGCTTAAGGCACAATTGCAGGAGTTGTTAAATCAAGGGTTCATTAGACCTAGTGTGTCACCTTAGGGCACACCGGTAATCTTTGTAAAGAAGAAGGATGCTACTTTGAGATTTTACATTGATTATAGGATTCTTAACAAAGCTACTATAAAGAACAAGTACCCACTTCCAAGAATAGATGAGCTTTTTTATCAGATGAAAGGATCAACGGTGTTCTCAAAGATAGACCTTAGAACTAGTTATCACCAATTGCGGATTAAGGATGAGGACATCTCTAAAATAGCTTTTAGGACTAGATATGGTCACTACAAATTCACTGTAGTACCATTTGGGTTGACTAATGTTCCAGCAACTTTCCTAAATTTGATAAATAGTATTTTTTAGAGATTGTTTAGATGTTTTGGTGTTGATCTTCCTTGATGACATATTGATATACTCTAAATCAGTGGAAAAGCAGGAAAGACATTTGAGAATTGTTTTGCAGTGTTTGAGAGAGAGAAATCTTTATGGTAAATTATCTAAGTGTACTTTCTTTCAAGATAAAGTACACTACCTTGGTCATGTGACCTTAGCAGAAGGGATTGCAGTTGATCCTGAGAAGATAAAAGCAATAATGGACTAGCTTGCACTGCAAAGTGTGAAAGAAGTTAGAACTTTTATGGGACTTGTAGGTTACTATAGAAAATTTGTGGAAGGTTTTTCAACCATAGCAGCACCAATTACCGCACTACAAAAGAAGGGTAAGAAATTTGAATGGACCAAAAAGTGTGAGCAAGCTTTCCAAGTGTTGAAGGAAAAGCTCATAGCTGCTCCTATCCTGACCATGCCAAATCCTAATGGGAACTTTATAGTTATAATAGATGCTTCAGGAGAAGGATTAGGAGGAGTGTTGATGTAGAATGAGCAAGTGGTTGCTTATGAGTTTAGAAAGTTAAAGCAACATGACTTAAACTATGCACCGCATGATCTTGAGTTAGCTGCCATAGTTCATGTACTTCAGATGTGGAGGCATTATCTCCTAGGTAAGCCCTTTGAGTTAAAGATAGATCATTTAGGGCTCAAGTATATATTCACCCAACCTAACCTTAATGCACAACAAAGAAGATGGTTAAAATTCCTTAGTGAGTATGACTTTGGAATTGAGTATATAAAAGGAAAAGAGAATAGAGTACCAGATGCTCTTAGTAGGAGAAGACATTTGACTACCATTTTTACTATGAGATCTAATTTGAAATAGAAAGTGATTCAGAATCTTCAAGGGGATGAGCATTTTGAAAGAGTAAATCAAGCTTTGGAAGTAGACCCTTAGATCACAGGTTTGATGATTATGTTATTAAATCAAATGGACTTTTGAGATTTCAAGGAAGAATGTATATTCCTAAATCAGGGAGTTGATGAAGTTAGTGCTTGGAGAGATTCACAATGCACCTTATTTAGGTCACCCTAGAGTGACAAAGATGGTCGAAGGTTTGAAACCTTTATACTTTTGGCCTAGACTTAGAGGTATGTGACAGAATTTGAAGCTCTTTATGGGCATAGGTGTCGAACACCTATTAGTTGGGATAGAGTGGAGGAGAGAATTGTGATTGGTCTTGAAATGCTAAGAAAAATGGATGATTAGATGAAGTTGATCAAGGAGAAGTTGAAGCAAGCTTCAGATCATCAAAAGAGTTATGCAGATAAGAATAGAACTCCTAGACAATTTTCAATTGGTGACAAAGTCTTTTTGAGGGTCAGACCTCATAAGAGTTTAGTGTTGTTTGGCAAAGCGTCCAAACTTGCTCCTTGTTTTGTAGGACCATTTGAAGTTCTAGAAGTGATTAATCCTGTAGCTTATAGACTTGCTCTCCCGCCTACACTTTCCAGAATCCATAATGTTTTTTATGTGTCTTTACTTAATCTTTATAATCTTAATGCACCACATATTCTTGATTGGCATGCTTTACAAGTTCTAGATCAAAGAGTGGTGTTGGTGGAGCCCACTCAAATTCTAGGAAAGCACAACATTAAGTTGCGTAGTAGAGATGTAGTGCAATATAAGGTCCAATGGGATCAATATTCTAAGGGTAGTGCCACATGCGAGGATGTTGAGGAGATTGATAGATCTTTTACTCATTTGAGGATATAACATAGATTTCTTATTCATGCATATCTTATGATATTTTGAGTTCAGTTATGCTTTGATACTTTGAGTTGATGTTATTGTTTTATGACACCTTGAAATTTTATTGGTGGTTGATGGACATTTTATTGTTTTGATGTTTAATAGGACATCGGGACGATGTCTCTTCCAACTGGGGAAGGATGTCACGTCTCATTTTTATGAACAATATGATCATTCTAGATTAGTAAACAGTTATTGTGATTGACTTTACTTTAAGTAAATTTGCATATGTGGAGGTAATTATTATGAGTTATATTGATGAAAATTAGAAATTGCTTTAAATGTTGAATATTGATATAAATACAATAATTTGCTTTGGCTATGTTTTTGGAGACACTAACTTATTGATGTCGAGTTGAGTGCAAATGGATGCAGGTACTCGTTGAAGATGAGAGCATGGCTGAGGTAGAAATGATCTAGCCACTTGGCAATAACTGATGGATGGATTACCCTGATGCAATCACACACATCACATAGTTGCATATGCATTATTGAATGGTTCTTATTTCTTTAATGCATGATTTTTTTAATCATTTTCAAATGCATGATGTGATTACTTTAACTTAATATCTTTTTGATATCGATTCAAATAATGTATTGTATTTTATTTAAATAAATAATTAAATGAATAATTTTGTTCTGCTACTCCTCCAGATCAAAACAACTTCAGATCTCGCTTCCTATCTTCATGCTATCGATCATTGCTTAGAAGCAATCTTTTATCTCTTATTTATATCATCCACAAGCTTTCAAATCATCACCAGGTTGGCCTAATTGCAATGGCTAGCTTATGTAACGTGTACATAAAATAGGTTAGGCCTAAACATAAGGCAATTCTCCACAAATGTATAGAACTTCATGCGGATCTCACTGAAGGTTGGCTAGGTCCTAAACTTCGTCAATCAATGCTCCTTTTTTCTTTGTAAGTCACGGATTTGATCTGCAAGCTGATTAAACTTCACTGAACATAGTCAGCTTTGCTCTGCAAAAATAGTCAATCTTTTGATAGTGATATCTTTCCAAATCAAATCCAAATGATCTAAATTTTGGATATGATGAATATGATGATGTCTAGATGTTAAGTCTAGATTTGCAGCCTCTAATATTCAAATGCGGTAAAATATGGAATTCTCCAAGTTCACTCTCTCTGCAATCTGCAACTTCACTGGCAACTGTCTCAATTGTTTTGAATGCTTCTAGATGCTCCTGCATCAAACTCTCATGGTTATTTGAAAAGTGAGCCTCTTCACTTTGGTTTGTAGTATGTCAAATTCAATGTTGTTTCTTTGAATAGGTTTGGCAATCTATTCACAGGTACTTGCAACTGCCTCAAGGTCGGCGGTTTGTTCAAGTCCACCATGCACAACTACCTCAAATTCTACTAAGGTCAGTGTTCTACTTGTAAGCCTTGCACTACCTCTATGATCAGCGATCTGAGTAAGTCTTCTCCGCAAGCTTCCTCAAGTTCTTCATCTTGTCATGGTCTAGGTTCAGCAGTCTACTTGCAATCCTTGCACTGCCTCAATGTTCGACAGTCTGAGCAAGTCTTCTCCGCAAGTTGCCTCAAGCTCTATGTCTATTTCAACCAATAAAGAGTTGATCAATACCAATATGCATCCTATAGAACAATAAAGTCACTTCCTGATACATTCTTGAATTCTTCTCTGTAACTCTGCCTAAGTCTAGGTTCCTGTCATGATTTCCTCCACACTCATCAAAATATTATAGCCTCCACTTTTCTTACACTACTTTTGTACTTCACTTTGTTTCCCTTACCATAATCACTTCAATCCGGTACAGAATCCTTCTCCTTTGGTACAATATCTTGTCATTCCCTCTTCCTCTCTCACATGATCTTTTCTCTACTATGCTTTACACTTGTTCACATAACTTTCTCTTGCATTGTTTTTGTGCTGATTAATCTATAACATGATTCTTCTTAAGATTAATGCTTCTCCTTCTTTTAGTTTCTCTATTATACTCAATGATTCAAAAGGTTCTTCTTCTTCCTCTAGATAAACTATCTCTGCATCATTCTCTTCTGGTTCTTCTGTCAAACTTAGTGATTCCAAGGGTTCTTCTTCTTCTTAATAAATCATCTCCATATCAATCGCCTTTCCATCCTCTACACAAACTATCTTTGAATTACTTACTGCTTCTCCTTTATCAATTTCTTTGGTTACAAGTTCTTGATGACTTTCCTTGCTTGGTTCTTTTCTCCTCCAAACTTGAGAATAGGTTCTTCTTGCAAATCCTTTTACATCCCTATGGTATCTTTCATTGTGATAAGAATTATGACTCCTGTCACTTCTCCCTCTGTAGTTTGAATTACTATCCTTGTCCTACTCCACATAAGATCTTCTTTCCCTGCATCTTGATCTAACATATGAATACTTCAGTCTATATCTCCCTCTTAGCATACCAGTAACATTTTCCCATTCTTGTCCATCAATCCATCCATAATCTTTCTATATGCAACTTGTCATAGACTTTCTTCTCCTCATCTTATTCCAACACAACTTTTTAGAATCATTCCTCAATCCACAAATTCCACATGGGTATATATCCCAACAAGATTCATTTTCATGTCCATGCCTATTACAATGTAAACAATACATACCTTTTCTGCTTTGACTTGATTTGTTAAAGTTTTCCATAACATCCTTATCTCTGTCATATCTAATCCCTTCACTTCTTGACCTAATTACTAGTTCAACAGGTTCTATAATTCCTTACTGTTGCTTTCCTAAACCTTTTCCTTCATATCCCATTTTCTGCATGATTTTGAAACCAATACCATCACCAACAACTTGAGGTTCTGTCACACTGTCATCTTTAATTTCATTGTCTAAAGAAACTTTTGCATCATCACACAAATCATTAGTATCACAAGAAACATCACAAAATCCAGGTTTAGAACTTAAATTTTCATTCTCTCTTCTACAAGCTACAAGTGACTATTCCAACTAATCTTTCTACTCTTTTAATTCTAATATTTCACTTTTCTGCAAACTATTCTCCTTCTTCAATTCTTCCAAACTATCTTCTAGATCTTTGTTCCTTTGTTCAACCTTATAAAACAACTTAAATCCTTCTAGTTCTGCAAATTTCTTTTCAACATCCTCAAACAATTTCAGCTCTGCTTCTAGGTCTTCATTTCTCCTTCTTGCATTTTCTAATTCTTCTTCAAGGGCATCATATTTATCTCCTCCTAGTTCTTTCATCCTCTCCAATAATTCTGCATTATACTTCCAGATTTTGCATAGTTCATCTTCCAAAATATCTTTTTCACATATTAGGGTTTCATTTTATTTCTTCATCCTCTTTCCTATCTTCCCCATCTGAAACAAATTAGGTAAACAATTGAATTGAAAACCTACTAAATTTTTCCTGCCTTGATCTTCTTTGGCGATGATAATTATTACTTTTAGGGTTTCGTACAACACTTTATCAGATTTGCCACCTTCTAACAGATTCGCAACCAACCCAGTAGATTCAAAACCATCTCTAATACCACTTGATGTAGTCAAGGTAAGAGGGTTTGGTGAGGGACTGTCCAACCTTGCAGCCTTAATCAACTAACAACATGATCCTAATGGATATGCAATGGAAGCCAACATTTAATCAATAGAAAGGTAAAATATATTCATGAACACATAACAAAAGATGTATCCTGGGAAAAACCTAACAGGGAAAAAACCTATCCTTTTCTCGCTCATTCCACTTATATTATACTTCAAATCAAACTACACATGCCTCAAGGGATTTATAGATGCTAGGCCATAGCCCAAGGATTACAAAAGACTCATACAACAATATTCTTTCATGATTTCTTTCTTCTACAACTCAATTCTCTACTCTGCAACTCATTCTCCTTCTTGCTCTATCTTCTTTTCTATTCCGGTACTCCTTCAGATCAAACAACTTCAGATCTTGCTTCATATCTTTGTGCTATTGATCACTGCTTAGAAACAATCCTTTATCTCTTATTTATATCATCAACAATCTTTCAAATCATCACTAGGTCAGCCTAATTGCAACGGCTAGCTTATGTAACGTGTACATAAAATAGGTCAGGCTTAAACATAAGGCACTGTTCCATAAATGCATAGAACTTCATGCAGATCTCACTGAAGGTCGGTTAGATCCTAAAATTCATCAAACAATGCTCCTTTTTGCTCCGCAAGTCACAGATTTGATCCGCAAGCCGATTAAACTTCACTAAACATGGTCAGCTCTGCTCTACAAAAATAATCAATCTTCCGACAACAATATCTTTCTGGAATCAAAGCCAAATGATCTAAATTTCAGATATGATGAATATGATGATGTCTAGATGTTAAGTCCAAATCCGCAGCCTCTAATATTCAAATGTGATAAAATATAGAATTCTCCAAGGTCGCTCTCTATTCAATCTACAATTTCACTGGCAACTATCTCAATTGTTCTAAATGCTTCCAGATGCTTCTGCATCAGTTACTTTTGGGATGGTGATGCTGAATGTGGAGTATCAAAGATGGCTTTTCCTCTTTTCAAGAATTGACCAATTTACTTAAATGATTAAATCTAATTGGAATAACATTGAAATAGATGTTTATTGTCTAGTAAACTTATATATATATATATCTGCCACATCCTGTTGTGAGACAATTTACTTTTCATTACTTAGAATTGCACATTCAGACATCAGGGTTGCATTGGGTGTTCCCTCTTGAAGTTGTTACTAGGTAGCTAGACATTTCATGCAAGGCTGGGTTTCCTTCATTTCAAGAAGGGATCTGGAGAAGTGTAAATACTTCACGGTTGGGTAGAAAAGCACCTGAGCCATGTTCTTGTCTCTCGGTTTACAGGTGGTGGACCACTTGGTTCATGCAGCTGGAGAGTGTGTTGATTTATTTATTATTAATGTACTTGTTTATTGTACCTATTTTGGATGTATTATGGCATGTTGCCAAAGGATTTATGTATATTATTTTATAGTGCTTGTTACTTGGATTGAGCACATGGTTATGTAAGATTTAATGACATTGAGATTCATATTTTTGAGATTTGCTTTTACTTGAGATATTGTGATTAAGTAGATTAATTACATCTCTTATCTTTGAAAGTTGTATCTTAGTGAATTATTTACATCTTTTTATTTTAGTTTTTGCGATGTTGTATTTAAGTGGATTATTTACTTCATTTATTTTTGAGTTGGTTTAAATGCTTTTACATGATTTGTGAGGCTTTATAGGTTGTTATTTCAAGGGTAATCAATTGTAGTAACATTTTAATAGAAATAATATCTTCAAGTGTACCCAACATTATATACTCTATTGGGTTTATTCTTTTGGGGGGAATATCCATTACCCAATCCATTATTGTATTTTGATTATTCTTTAGAATCTTAATGGCAGAAGGGTTGCTTCTATTATTGTCATTTGCTTGAGTAATTAGTTGTCTATTTGTACCATAAATCTTTTGCCCACTATCAATGGTGGCTTGATAGATTTTTAATGCACTTTCCAAAGCCTCTTCATTAGACCTATAGAGAAACTTTTGAGCTTCATCACTTGTATCCTTACTAAGGGCATGTTATAAGAGGTTGCATAATTCTCTATGGTCCATATTTGGAGCACTATTTGATGGGTAGAGGACTTGTCTCTAGTGTATTATAAAATGTGCCACTAATTTGTTTACATCTTATTTCATGGTTAAGAACTCTTGAATGCTTGTTTTGACCAATTTTCTATATTGAAATCTTTTATAAACTCACGTATGAGTTGATGCAAGGAATTTATAAAGGCCTCTAGGAGGTGATAGTACTAATCTAATGTGATTTCTTTAAGAGTTTTGGGGAATATCCTAGTTACAACTCTATCCCAAGGGAGGAGTTGCCTCACAACCATTGTGTATGCCTTGATATACAAATTTGGGTCTCCCTCTCCTTTGAATTTTGGTAAGTATAGGAGGGGACATGATAATACAACTTTATGGATGTTGTACTCAAGAGGATATATTAAGTACTCTAGGTACATTTTTGAGAATGGGTTTTGGAAATCTAGTGTTGTTCCTATAAACATGAGCCCCATAGATGGGACTTGTTGATATTGCATTGGGACATTCATTTGGTATCCTAGCACAACTAGGTACATTGGTTGGACATTGATTTGGGTTGATACACTAGAGGATCCTAATAATTTTTCATTGAGTTGACTCTACTAGGTTGTTGAAAATGTGGAGATGTGTCATTATTGGTATTTCAAGAAAAAAAGTTCAAATGAGGTGGTTTTGGGTTTCCCCTAGCTTTTCTCAAACCTAGAGATAAAAGGATTAGCCTATGCTCTAGATCTTTGCTCTATTTTTCTCATTGGGGTTGTTCATCACCTCCAACTTCTCATGTTCTAATATTTTGGACCAAGGTGGCTATTATGCTAGCTAGGGTTGTAGCCCATGATCTTTGAACTTCTCCACCATGTGGTGGGATTTCTTGAGATTGAGTTTCTCCTTCAGTTTGCACTTCTAAAATGTTTTATAGAAATACATGATGCACCATAAATTGTTCAACTTGATATGTGACATGGAGGGCTTCCTAAGCCTCCTTCTTGTAAGTTTATTTCTAGATGAATCACTTCATTATCCATCTAGGTGGCTATTTCCCTATAGTTTGTGATAGGATGATTGTGTTGATAGATGTCAAATTGATGAGTACACTCAGTGCGCTCTACCTTGGTTGCAATGATTTGGTTGGATAATTGTATCCTAATTCTATTATAGGTTTTAAAGGTTAAGAAGTTGTGGGGATCTCATCTAATGTGCTCTAAGTCTAAATCTTCATCATTATAGCAATTTGAAAATGGGGCCAATGAATTTTTCAAAATGTATCTATCAAAATTTGGTGTTATGGGTTCATTAGAGGGGATGTTCCTTAGGGCTCTATCAAATTATATTATATTTCAAGGTGTCCAAAAACACCATATAATAAATGGGATGGTCAAAAGAAAAGGAAGATGGAGGTGGAGTGGATGAAAAGAAGTAGAGACAAAAAAAATATCACTTAAAAGGATTTTCTCTTCACATTGGTTCACCAAAATATGTGTTGTTTGAAGTTGAATCAGAAACTTTTTGAGTGAGTTAGAATCAGAGGCAACACATGAATTGTATTATTTCTAAGGGTGCCTACCTAGTCACTCATCTTATGGAAAAATCTAGTTGAGTGGTGGTGGAACCAAGGGGGTGTTTTGGTCAAGAACTATTGAAGTAAAATGTCACAGATTGTAGTTGGGTTGATCATGTTGTTGATGTGTGTACACTATTTTTGAGTGTTACAATTGTTGACGTTATTTCTCAAAGTTGAGAGGTTAGTTCATGAAGTAGATTAATATTTTCATGTCCCAACTCTCTTTTGATTTATAAGTCTCATCTTGTTTATTCATGGAATCTATTTATGATTTGACCTTAGTCTTGGAAAATTCTAAGGATATGAGTTAGGTAATTGTATCTCAATTGATTTTATCTAAGATTTCTATCTACTCTTGAATGTCTTCCTTAGTAGGATTTTCTTTTGTAGGGAGTTTTTGTCTAATTTCTTCTAAGACCTTTTGGATCCAATCTTCCCTCATACCTAGGCATATCGAGTGCTAAGCTAAGGAGATGGATACTTCATTTTTGTTTTGAATTTGAATGTTGTGCTTTGTGTTGTGCCTCATGATGAAATCAAGGGTTTATTTTTTGTTTGCTAAGTTTAATGTTTTTTGAATGTGTTGATTGCTTCATTTTGAGGTCAAGGCTTCCCTTTTCTCTCATTTCTGTGAACTTTCAAATGTTTGTATAAGTCTCTAAGTGCAGCTATTGCTAAATGAATTCAAACTTTTATTCTTTTTTCCATTTTCAAGATGAGGTAATCATTATGAAAATGAAATATGGATGCAAATATATATGGCTCTCCCTAATGTGGTTTAACTATGTGTTTTATTTTTTGTGTTTTGATTTTTAATATATTCTATGAAAATGGTGCAATCATGGTTAGGAGGGTCCACAAAGTGAACTATCTAGGTCATGTAGCTAGAGTAAACACAATGGAAACAACTCAAAGATATAAAGCAAATGCAGATTCAGTCATTTAGTATATCATAGAATTCAAATAGAAATTGGTTGACAACATGCAGGCTTACAATTAGGGCTCACATGCCTGATTACAAAATTTTAGAATATTGCACAAGATATAGCTTTGAAGCTCCTTCACAAAGAATTCAAACTATCAACTATCTCTATCAACTTCACTTGCTTTCCTAGGCATCTATTACATCAATATATATCATCTTTGGAATGTAATATTCCTCCACATTGGCCAAGGAAGATCACAAACTCCAGTGAAGAGCTGTAACGTGTGTACACGGATAGGTCGAACCTAATTGAATAGAACTCCTTCATGAATGAATAGAATTGCATGCGGATCTCAAGGAAGGTCAGACACAAACCAAAAAACATTGAATGATGTGTAATTTAGCTCCTTAAGTTGTGAATTTCTCTGCAGATCTTCTCCTTTAGCTGATTATTTGATGTTCTCAGGATGCTCTACTCTGAGAAAATAGTCGATCTTTTGATAGCGATATCTTACTGGTACCTGATCCAAATGATCTAAGATTTGGATTATTAAAATATATCAGACAACTGAGAAGAGGGGTGAATCAGTTGTCACAAAAAATTAGCTTCATATGAACATCAAACCATCAACAACTTAATTATTCATAATCATATTTAATCATGAAAGCATGAAATCAAAAACTTAACTGCAATCACACATCCAACATAGTAGACACCATATTTTTATGTGGAAAACCCTAAAAGGGAAAAACCACGATGGGTGTTAGCCCACAAAAATGTATAAGTTATAGCAATACTAAAAATTAGAGGCTCACTTCCCAAAATGCTCGCCGCAAGAAATGCTCACTGCCTAAGGGTGGTTCATTGCCGAGGGTGGCTCACTACTAAAGTGATGAACTAATTGAATAGCATCTACTCCATGCCAAGGTTCAGTTCCATTGAAGCACAATATAACTCCTCTACTCTATGTAGAGTAAAATACTCTACATTTTGATTTTTGAGTTTCAGTTGTGCGAGTTCCAGTTTTGTTCTCTGCGCTTCAGTTTTGGCCGTGAAGTCTTGACACAGAGCGCGGGCACGCGGGGTTTTTCATTTTTGTAAATTTTGCCTAAGTTCCTAAGTGCAGTAGAAACTGCCACGTGTCAGTAGCTGGGACACATTCTAAAGTTTCTTAAAGTGGCCGCGGAGAGTGCCACGTATCTTTTTACATTAAGCAGAAACTGCCAAGTGTCGGCACCCATTCCAGTTTCTTCTAAGTTTCAAACGTTTCATTTGAATGTTTCTCATAATGTAGCGGGTCCCTTTTAAGAGCTTCAGTGAGCACGGAAGGCGCCAAGTGGCAGACGCGGAGAGTGACTTTAGAGTTTCTTAAAGTTACACGGAAGATGTCGCGTGTCCCATTATAGTTTCAGCGGAGAGCTCCAAGTGTCATCTTCCGCGGGTTCCTTTTTGGTTTCATCGCTAAGTAAAGAGGTATGGTGGGCCCCGATTAATTTTTCTATAGTTTCAGTGGAGTGCTCCAAGTGTCACCATCCGCGTGATTCTTATGAGTCCCTAATGTTTCTATAAAGTTTCTCAGAGTTGCACGGAAGGCTCCCAGTGGCAACGTCCGCAGAGGTTTTGATTAAGTGCTAAAGTTTCCCGAAGTTGCAGCAGAGATTGCCAAGTGTCATCTTCCGCAGAATCCTGTAAATGTTTCAAAAGTCTCTCTAAGTACAGCGGAAGCTGCCACGTACAAAGTTTCTCATATCAGCGGAAAGCGCCACCTGTCCCTTTTTCTTTTTGAAGCTGCTTAGGCACGGACTGTTGGTGGGTCCCATTTTTAATGTTTCTTAGGTTCCAATGTTTAGCGGACTGTGACAGATGGAAAAGCCTGAGCACTCTTAATATAAGCCACAATAAAGACTCAAAGTAAAGTGGAGAGTGCCACGTATCTTTTGCAGGGGCCACGGATGCTGCCAAGTGTCAATTTCTGGTGTCTCCTGAGAAAGAAGCAGTTTATCAAGTAAGTCACACGGAGAATGCCATGTGTTAATTTCTTATTGTTCTAGAAAGATGAAGGAGTTTCAAGAGAGAGGCGCGTATGAATGCCAGTTGTTCCAAGGGTTTATAGTCGCAAAGACTATCAGAAGCTGCCACGCGTTCCTCCCTGATTCAAATAAGTGGAGTTACATGTATCTGTTGCAGCCAATGAACTTGCAGAGTGGCTAACCGTCTCCGATTCGAAAGAGATCTTCTGCCAGACACTTTCAGTTAAGTGCTAGTTCAGTTAGACCGTTGAGATTTGATCGTGCAGGCAATCTTTGAGCCAGTTCTATGCTATAAATATGGGTTCGGATCATAGTTAAAAATAACATTGGAGATATAAAGAATTTTCTGCAGTACAGATTGTTAGAGAAGTTTTGAAGATTTTTTGTAGTGGCCAGTAATATCATTTGCCTTTGTTCCATTTTCTTGATTCAGAGATTTTGTATAACTATGCATGATTATGTGCCTTTTATGTGACTAGAAAATTAATAAAGATAGAGTTCTGTGCCTTTGCTAATATTTTCTGTGTTATTGCAAAATATTCTAACTTGTGAGCCTTTGATCCTATTTATCTTTTCATCTGTTACATTGATCATGCATTATTTTCTCTTTAATGTGACTGAATCCTAAAGTAGTTTCACTGTGCTCAGTGTTGAGAAACAAAATCACATTCAGGCGCATCGCCATAGTTTAGTTTCCTTTTTAGTTGTATTTGTGATTCTGTTTAACTCTATCCCTTTTCCCAAACACTTTCGAGACAAAGAAGAGCCAGCTTCTTTAAAATCTGGAGGTTACTCTGAAGAGCATTCCCACATCTCAGAGTTTCCCATGTTGGTGTTAGAAACTACGTAATTCTGAGCATCAACAGTTTTTGGCACGCCCGGTGGGACCATTTCTTGAAGTTTTTTTCAAGACTATATGAACCAGAGAGTCACGAGGAGTCAGAGCTGTGGACCTGTGACAAGAGCTCAATCTGCTGTGAACCTAGGTATTCTTTTATCACCATTGATAACTAATCCAAGAAGAAGGGTCAATCAGTTTACAGCAACCCCAAGTGCAAACATGGGAGCACCTATAGCCCCAAGGAATTATGCAAATTGGAATATTGGCAGTGCTCTGATTCTTCCAGTACCACCAGCCACTTGGGATCCTATTCCAGCAAATGCCCTGAAGGCTCTGCCCAAATTCAGTGGGGAGGATTTCAAAACACCTGAAGAACATCTACAAGATGTGTCTGATGTCTGTGCAATACATGTGATCACACATCAAAATGTGGCTATAAGACTGTTAGCAGCTTCTTTTAAGGGGAAGGCTCTGGACTGGTATAGATCTTTGACCCCAAATTCAATATCTACATGGGATTAGCTTGGAGACACTTTCTTTGCAAGATTCAAAGAGAAGGGTGATAAATCTTCTTTGTTACAACAACTGATTACCATCAAGAGGGCACCACAAGAGGCAATGACTGATTTCAATTCCAGATTTTAGAAGACTTGGGAAAGGATTCCTGCTACAGCAAGACCATTACCAGGTATGGCTATAGTATTTTATCTTAAAGCCCTAAATTCAGATATAGCAGTAATGATTCAATCACTTGGAGGCCAGACCCTACCAGAAGCCTATGACTATGCAGTCAGAGCTGAAAATAATTTGATAGATGCTAGAAAATTGCCCCCAAGGCCTCCCATGCCTATGTTTCTAGAGATTACCCTACCATTGCCTCAAGAAACTCCTAACCCCATAACCCCACCTGTGTCCATGTATACATTTCCCCAACAACCTGCTAAAGCTACTGTCCCTACCCAGTCTTCAGAGATGGATGATGTCAAGAACATCCTGAGAACATTTTCTAATGAAATAATTAACCTAAAAAGACAGTAGAATCCTTATCCCAGACCCCAATATCAAGGCTATCAAGGGAATAGGCCTCCTTCACAGTCAAACCAGTATCAGGGCCCCCAAAGGCAAACTAACCCTCAGCCATCAAACCAATTGGTTGCAGTTCCTACACCCTTACAGACTGTTCCTCCCAATCCAAATAGAGAGATTGTCCCAGGGCAGAATAATTATGCAGATGGCACCAATGCCTGGTGTTTCCCTTGTAATAATGTACATATGCCCAGAGATTGTCCTAGGGGTAATCTACAGCAAAAGATAGCAGAGCAAAGAAGAGTGGATGGACAATTTGCAAATACTTCTGACACTCAGCCCTACCAATCCCCTGGTATGAAAAATTTAGTCCTAGTGGCTCAGATGCAAGGAATGTCCTTACAGCAAGAAGAAGAAATAGCCCCTGAGCATGCTCTATTTTCATGGATTGAAGATGAAGAGTCAGTATTCTTAAATGAAGCTTCAGCTTCTAAGAAGCCATTGGTACAATCAGATTACTATACTAGAGCCAAGAGAAGGATGATGGAACAACCTAGAGTCACAAATAATTGAATTATGGGAGTTCCACCATTTCAAGATCATCAAAATACAGCTACTAGACAAGAAATACCTCAGCCAGTGCAGAACCAAGTAGTTTCTGGACAAGTTCAAGAAAAAGCAAGGTACCCTTATTATCCAAGAACACAAGCACTAGGACCTGTGAATGTGGTGGATCAGTTGAAGAGGACTCTAGCACATGTGTCAATATGGGACATGTTAGCCATTCCTGAGCAAAAGACACTGTTGCAAGAAGCTTTACAAAGCCAAACTGTGCCTAAACAAAATGTTGCCAAAGGAGGACCTACTGATAAAGAAAAGCTCAAAGACACTGTTCCTTTGCAGACAACAGCTCTTCTAAACAATGCACCAGAGGTAAGTAAATCCAAGCCAGATCCCTTTTATTTAACTTTGATAGTTGGGAAGAAACTATTACACAATGCAATGATTGACTCTGGGGCTAGCACCACAGTGATGCCAAAGCAAATAGCAGATGCTTTGAAAATAAAATATGAGCCACTTGCAAAAGGAGTTATGCAGTTAGATGGGAAGTCTGTGCAAACAATAGGGAAAATTAAACAACTTCCACTACAGTTGTATACCTGTCCCAATATAATTGTTTATCAAGATGTTGTAGTCATAGATATTCCTCCTGTTTTTGGGTTATGCCTATCCAGAGATTTCACAGCCAAGATAGGAGGTTATATGTCACTTGATTGGTCTCATCTCATCATAAGGACCAAATATGGGACTAAAATGAAGGTACTATCAGAACCATTGTCAAAGGACCATATCACTAATGAACCAACCCCAAAGTTAGAAGCAGCCCATGCCATGATAAATAAGGAGGAAAGGGTTTTTGTTGAAGAAATAGGGGATTGGACTGAATATGATCAGCAAGTAGAGGATAACCAGTTGTTAACCATGATGCAGAGTGATCCCTTTGGGAACTATGACTCAACAAGGTTGGGCACTTATGTTATATTTGAGGAAGACCAGGAGATCCCTAATGTCTTAAGGCATGAGCCCTCTCAGACCCAAGAATCTATAAATGACTCAGGAATTTGGACCCTAAATTTTGATGGGACTAGAAGCAAAAATGGAGCTGGAGCAGGAATTTGTCTTACTGCCCCTAATGGTGAAAAGATTTTAAGAGCCATCCGCTTTCATTTTGCCTGTACCAATAATGATGCTGAGTATGAATCTTTAGTGCATGGACTTATATTGGCAAAAAGGAAAGGAGTAAAGAATCTGATAGTCAAAGGAGATTCAGAACTAGTGGTGAAACAAATAAGAGAGAAGACAATAGCCAAAAATGTAAGGATGAGATCCTATAGGCACAGAATTTGGGACTTAATAGAAAACTTTGAAGCCTTTAATATAGAAGTAGTTCCTAAAGCCCAAAATTCTAAGGCAGATAGGAGGGCACAAATTGGTTCACAGTTTGATCCAATAACTGATCTAATGGTCAATAATGAGTTAGTCAAAGTTATTGTGAGGCCAACCATCCCAGACAATGATGAAAATTGGCAAGTTTTTGAAAATAATTTTCAAGTACTCTCATTTTTGCAACAGTTAGGAGAATTTGTTGATCAGTTACAACCAAAAATTGAAGAAGCATATGGTGATCAGATCATTCAACTGAAGTCAAACAAGCTCCCTAAAGGACTAATTACCCTGGAAAACTTGTTTGATCCTGAAGATGCTAGCCTAGAAAAGAAGAGATTTCAAGCAAACAAAGAAGATTACTCTGAGACCCAGGTTAGTGAGGGGAGAAGACTGAAGGTTGGAAATTCTGCCACTCAACAGGAAAGAAAAAGGTTAATAGATTTATGTGAGAAATATGATAGGGTCATAGCCTGGACCTATGAAGATCTCCATGGTTATGATAGAAATATCATTCAGCACACTATAGAGTTGACTGAAGGATCCAAACCGGTTAGACAGAAGCAGAGGCCAGTGAACCCTAGGATTGAACCTCTGATGGTGGATGAGTTGCAGAAACTATTAGAGTCAAAGATCATTTTCCCAATCAAACACTCAACTTGGGTATCCAACTTAGTACCAGTCAGAAAAAAGAATGGGGACATAAGGCTCTGTGTGGATTTCAGGTATCTAAATAGGGCTTCCTTGAAGGATCACTACCCCTTGCCCTCTATGGAACAAATTTTATAGACTGTGGCTGGATCAGAGAGATTTTCCCTGCTAGATGGTTTCTCTAGGTACAATCAGATTTGGTTGGCTGATGAGGACCAGCATAAGACTGCTTTCACCACAAAATGGGTAACATTCGCCTATGCAAAGATGTCTTTTGGTCTTTCAAATGCTAGAGCTACATTTCAAAGGGCAATGGATGTAGCATTTGGAGAGATTATCAATAAAATCATTCTAATTTACCTAGATGACCTCACTGTTTTCTCTAAAAATGTTGCAGATCATTTTGACCATTTAGAAGTAGTTTTTAAGAAATGCCAAGAGTTTGGAATATCTCTAAATCCTAAGAAATGCATTTTTGCAGTACCTCAAGGTAAACTATTAGGGCATATATTCTCTAAAGAAGGAGTCTCTATAGATCCAGAAAGAGTCACTGCCATAATGAATCTGTCTCTGCCTGTCAATAAGAAAGCAGTTCAGTCCTTCTTGGGAAAGATTAACTTTGTCAGTAGATTCATAACAGACTTTGCAGGCCTAATAAGACCAATTACACTGCTACTAAAGAAAGACCTAGTATTCAAATGGACTACAGAAGGGAGACATGCTTTTGAGGAGGTCAAAAAAGCAATTTCAACAGCCCCAGTATTGAGGAACCCTAACTTCTCTAAGTCTTTTATAATGTATGTCTATGGAGGAGAATTTAGTGTTGCTGCTGTCCTAACACAGAAAGATGATCAACAAGAGGGAGAGCATCCAATAGCCTTTTTCTCAAGGACTCTTAGGGAGTATGAAGCTAGGTATAACTTTGTAGAGAAATAGGCATATGCTATGGTAAAAGCCCTCAAGAAATTCAGACACATGGTCACAGGTAATAAAATTCTGATACTAGTGGCTCATCCGAGTGTCAGAGAATATATTATGGAAGGAGAAATCACTGAGAAAAGAGCAAATTGGATAACAAAGATTCTTGAATATGATGTGGAGGTTAGACCAACTAAACTTGTCAGAGGCAAGGGTTTGTGCCAGTATATGGTTCAAGATATAAAAAAATGATAACTGAAGAAACAAAGGAGGAAAATGTATTGAGGATACAAGAAGTTGATCATAATTCTTGGGTCACAAATAGGATCCAGTTTATGAAACATGGGATTTTCCCAAAAGAGCTCTCTCAGGATAAGAAGAGGTACTATAGGCAACAGGGAATTCATTTTGTTTTAGTTGACCAAGTTCTTTTCAGAAGAAATACTGATGGCATACTTTTAAGATGCATAGAAAGGGATGAAGCCTAAAGAATACTACATGAGATGCACCATGGAGTGTCAGGTGGACATTTTTCTACAAGAACCACAGCTATAAAGATAAGTCAGGCAGGTTATTTCTGGCCCACTTTATTCACAGACTGTTATCAACTGGTTAAAGAATGCCAATCTTGTCAGTACTATGTAGGGAAGAGAAGGAATGCAGCAATGCCCCTTAGTCCTATAATCATTGATGAACCTTTTGCTCAATGGGGTCTAGACTTTATTGGAATGATCAATCCAGTGTCAAGTATGGGGCACAAATGAATCCTAACCGCCACAGATTATTTTACTAGATGGAGTGAGGCAGTCCCACTAAAAGAAGCAACAGAAAAGGTGATTCTTGACTTTCTGGAGGGTATCACTCAGATAATGCTAAGGCATTTTTGGGGGCAAAGATATCTGACTTTGTACTAAAGTATGGAATCTATCTGAAGACCTCCTCCAATTATTATCCTCAAGGTAATGGTTTAGCAGAATCAACTAACAAGAATCTGATCAGACTTATTAAAAGAATAGGGGTTGATCATCACAAAGAGTGGCATAAAGTGCTTAATATAGTACTGTGGGCAGATAGAATTACACCGAAACAAGTGACAAAAATGTCCCCATATGAATTGGTCTATGGTAAACCTGCTGTAATGCCCCTGAGCTTGGAGATTCCTGCTCTCCAGTTATTGAAGCAGATTGAGATTGAGGAAAATGGCCCCATGCAGGTCAGACTTGCTGAGCTCCTGGAAGTTCAAGAAAAGAGGGATTCAGCACATGAATCATTATTGAAACATTAGAAAATAATCAAAGACTATTTTGATAAGAAAACTTCAAACCCTCATTTTGAAGTAGGATTAGTTGTTTTGAAATGGGATGAGAGAGCTGCCAAGATGGGTCGACATAGTAAATTTGAGTCATTATGGACTGGCCCTTATAAAATCTGTTCCTGTAAACAGAAGAATTCTTTCGAGCTTGAAATGATGGAGGGTGAGCTTGAAGAGATTCCTGTCAATGGGATCTACTTGAAGCATTTCAATTAGATAGTGTATTTCCTGTGTATTATAGTTAGATAGTTTCCTTTTGTTGTTGCTTTGTTTTTCCCGCTTTGTTTTTCCCGCTTTTACTTTGAATAAGTGTTTTATAAACATGTGGCCACGGCTCAAGTCTCTTAGAAGTCTCGAAACTTTCGCATTCATTAAACCTCTCAAATCCCCAAAATTCCTAAAAAGTACCTAGCGCAGCCACTTTTTATGATGTGTCTGACACTCTGTCCCACTCAGATCTCTTAAGATTTTATAATGGTTTTCCATTTTTAATGCCATTTATGAGACTTGATGCGTCATTAAAATACCCCAACAACATGAGTTAAAGCTTAACTGAGTTTCATTTGTTTCTACTTCTGCTCAGTGTCTTCCCTGTTGCTGCGTTTTCATTGCAAAAACCTACTTCCTAATTGTGTCTTCCCTGTCGCAAAGCTTCCATACTCGTTTACAGTAAGTTATACAGTTTCCAGCAAACATAGAGATGGTGGAGGCACAGTCTTCTCAACAGGGGCTTGGGATTTACGAGTCTATTAACAGGCTCCTCACCAGCAAATCATACGCTTCGGCCCCTGCGCAACCTTTAAAGACCTATCCAAGGACTAGGGTTCCAGAGGTTGGTTATGCGGTCGACCCAGCTAAGGTGTAGGATTTTACAGATGGTATTGTTGAACCAGCCCTTCAAAAGTCTGGTAAAGCTCTACGAGATGGAGCACACCAAAGATGCCTCCTAAAGGCCAAAGCTAAACAATTTGAAACATTTGGCATGCGGATATGGACCTCTCAATTGGTGAAATTCATGGTCCCAAGCGTGCATTTATGCCCCGACCTGATTGAGGTATGCGCAGAATTGTTTCATGCACCCTTAAGCACCATTCAAAAGGGACCCTTCATGGTACAAATCACACCAAAGGCCATCAAAGACATGTTGGCCCTATACTATGATAGCACAGCCACGTTTCCCACCATTGCCAAAATGCAGAAGACATGGGCAAACGTCAAGCATCAATTAAGGTTTCTCAATTTAGAGATGCAGCTCGGAGATGAAAATACCCAAATGCCAGTGCTGCCAACAGGAAGGGCACAATTTACACAAGCCAGTTAGGAAGCGCTATCTATGATGGCATTTATCTTCGGAATGAAGGAAGACATCACTGTCTATGATTGGCAACTGGCCATTTTATTCAGAATGAAGACCGTGGATAAGTCTCAGGAGTTTTGGCTAGATTTCTCAGAGCAGATTGCCTACTCAATGGCCGAACAACTCACCAATTTCAAATCAACAGGGGTTTTTAGGTATTCTTCTTATCTATTTCACCTTATGTTATACCAAAACTATGCCATATTTTCCCAGTATATGCATCTGGACATGTATGACCCAAGTTTTGATCCCAATAGAACTATCCTTGTGTCTGCATGGACACATGTCTTGTCTGAATCGTCTGACCCCTATGAATTTTGGGAACATTTTGTCGCCCCTGCTTTTACTCACCTAAGCCCGGAGCCTGTTGAGAATAGATTGACATTAAGTGTCAGAGGCCTCATGGCAAATTCCCCCATTCCTTGTGATTATTTCTTTGGGTCTCACCATACTATTATCAGGGTCCATGGTTTTAATGGAGAGCCAATATTGCTACCCAAGGTTTTGACTCCTAGGCTAGCCTTCTTAGAGGTCACCCGGCAAATGTCTGTGGTTGATAATGATTATGGAACTGGGAAGAAGAAAAAGAAAATGTATGATATTCCCTGGGTGAAGAAAAACATGACCCTATTGGTCAGGGATGCTGAACACTTATTGCTAAGAAAGTTAGTTGTCCTGGGTTTTCTTTTGGTTGAAGATAAATGGAGATATGATCCAATCAGTTTCATAACCTTGTGGGTCAAGAATAATAATGTTGGTGCCAAAATTGTGCACGAGGGTCGTCCCTTTTGGGAAGACAGAAGAAACCCTAAGGAGGACATCCCTGATTTATATGCAGAATTGACAGATTTGCCCTTTGAGGGACCCAGGCCATGGGAAGTATTTTATAAAAAGGAAAAGGCCTATGACCCTAAGCTCAAAATGGGCACTGGATTAAAGAAAAATTTAATAAGAGATAGAGAGTGGAAGGCTGAGAAGATAGAAGCCTATTGGAAATATAGGCAGGAGATATTTGAAACAACCCACTCCTTTGGCAAAGTTGATACAGATGAGAAATGGGAGTCCATTTGGGACGAATGGCATCCGTCTCCAGTCTCTAGCCCTGATACAAGCAAGATCCGCAAAAGGGGTGAGGAATCTGAAGAAGAACCTGAATCCACTCACATAGTGCAGGCCCTAGGACAAACATCATCTGCAGCTGCTGTAACTACCTGGCCCCAATCTCTCAGTGCTATAGAGAAGCAAAAGAGTGTGGTGTCATCACCACCTAGAGGGACCCCATCAGTTTCAATGAGTGGGGCTTCCAGTTTTGTGCAAACACCACTAGCAATAGTGGTAAATGTTGAGGAGAAAGAAACACAACAAGAAGAAGAGAGGCCAAGGAAACATAAGAAGCTGAAACTTCAACCTAATTCAGACGAGGAGGTAGAACCTTTATTGCAGCCACCACTGAGTATATCTGTTGCTCCTCAGGTACGTGCTTCTTCTCCTTCTTCTTCTCAGTCTTTTTCTTCTTCAATAGGGGTGGCAATCCCAACTGGCCAAATATTATCCCCTGCCACCTCTGCTATACCAATTTCTCATTTTTCCCCGCCTGTCACTACATAGGCCATGTTATTACAGGCCACATCATTGCCTCCCTTTTCTCCCTCTTTTTCGAGAGTATCTCCTCAGATTCCTCCTAGCCAACATTTGGCTATCCCTTATGGTTTTACACAAGGTCATCCTTTTGCGGGTGGGTATATTACCTCTCCCCCTACCTTCCAAGCTCAAGCAGATACTGCTAAGAAGGCTAGGGAAGCCCGAATGGACAAAAAGAGAAAGAAGGACAATAAAGCTCAAGCTGTCCCACATATGAGGTCACTATTTGACCCAATCCAGCAGCAGCTAACTGTGACTCATTTGTCACCAAATGTAGTTAGACCCAATGAGCAGATGCAGCCCCATGATTATACAATGAGTGCAGTGGCGATGGACATGTCACTTTTTAGGCCACAAGACAGGGTAGAGCTGCTAAATGAAACCACTTCTGCTATAGCCACTGACTATTTGAAGTTATCAAGGAAGTTGCAGAAAGTGGAGGCTGATCTGGCTCAAGAAAGAACACATAGTGAGACCCTGACTGCTGAGCTCAAACTAAAAAATGATGAAATTGAAGATCTCACTAAGCAGTTGCAAAATACTGTTTCATGTTAGATTCATCAGGCTACACAGAGCCAAAATGCTTCCTTGAAAGAAGAACTGATCCAGGTGAAGTCTGTTGTGGCTACCTTGAAGCAGGAAAAGATTACATTGTAGAAGAGGCATCAGGATTCCTCTCAGCAAGCCACATAGTTCCAATAGCAACTATTGAAAGAATAGAACAATGTTGCTGCCATACAGGCTCAACTTCAGGCCGAGCAACAAACAACAAAACAATTGACCCTTGAGTTGGCAAATAGGCCTCAAAATGCAGGAGTGTTGAACTTGGTTAAGGAGCTATATGCATTAGTGTGGGCAAGAATCTCTGAAGAGATTATCCAGCTCAAACCCTCTTTAACTTTCCTACTACATGCATAGCAATTATGTGAAAAGGTGGAAACCTCAGTTCAGGCCACTTTGTCCATTGTTTCCATGAGAGTTTCTGATTCTCAACTGCTGCTAGTGAAACTTTATGATACATCTGATGAAACATTATCAGCAGCAGGGATCGGTGACAGAATGATTGCTGCTAAACGGGTGAATGAGGTTCTCAGTTGCAACTCTGCTGCAATTACTTGCCAGGAGCTCCTGGATGTGGTCAAGAAGGGAGTGAAGGACATGAAGAAACATATTGAAGACTTGGTGCAATTGGGCCTTCCTTCCCCTTTTCCTGATAGCAACACTGTATTAATGGTTGATGAGATCAAGCCTCTGTTGCTAGCCAGACAGAATGACCAATCAGTTTTCCAGGGTCTAACAGATGCCTCATCAGTGTCAGAAGTGGAAGCTGTTTTGATTCCCATGGCCTAACTTGATTTCTAGTTGAAAGCAGCAATCCATGTTTTGCAGAGCTTTTCACATAAGGACATGATCAACCTAGATTTAGCCTTCCAAGATTTGCAGAACAAACAGGGATTATCTGATGCCGAGTGGTCTGTATATCAGACGGCCTTGCAAAATTTGTAAATTTTGCTGTATACATGCATTTTTGGATTCTTTTTGAGCAAGCTCAAAATTCCTCAGGGTCATTAAGAACTGTAGAGTAAAATACTCTACATTTTGATTTTTGAGTTTCAGTTGTACGAGTTCCAGTTTTGTTCTCTGCGCTTTAGTTTTGGCTGTGAAGTCTTGACACAGAGCGCAAGCGCGTGGGGTTTTTCATTTTTGTAAATTTTGTCTAAGTTCCTAAGTGCAGCAGAAACTACCACGTGTCAGTAGCCGGGACACATTCTAAAGTTTCTCAAAGTGGCCGTGGAGAGTGCCACATATCTTTTTGCATTAAGCAGAAACTGCCAAGTGTCGGCACCTGTTCCAGTTTCTTCTAAGTTTCAAACGTTCCTTTTGAATATTTCTCATAATGTAGCGGGTCCCTTTTAAGAGATTTAGTGAGCACGGAAGGCACCAAGTGGCAGATGCAGAGAGTGACTTTAGAGTTTCTTAAAGTTACACGGAAGATGCCACATGTCCCATTATAGTTTCAGCGGAGAGCTCCAAGTGTCATCTTCCGTGGGTTCCTTTTTGGTTTCATCGCTAAGTAAAGAGGTATGGTGGGCCCCGATTAATTTTTCTATAGTTTCAATGGAGTGCTCCAAGTGTCACCATCCATGTGATTCTTATGAGTCCCTAATGTTTCTATAAAGTTTCTCAGAGTTGCGTGGAAGGCGCCAAGTGGCAACATCCGCAGAAGTTTTGTTTAAGTGCTAAAGTTTCCCGAAGTTGCAGCGGAGATTGCCAAGTGTCATCTTCCGTAGAATCCTATAAATGTTTCAAAAGTCTCTCTAAGTACAACGGAAGCCGCCACGTACAAAGTTTCTCATATCAGCGGAAAGCGCCACCTGTCTTTTTTTCTTTTTGAAGCTGCTCAGGCACGGACTGTTGGTGGGTCCCATTTTTATTGTTTCTTAGGTTCCAAAGTTTAGCGAACTATGACAGATGGCAAAGCCCAAGCATTCTTAATATAAGCCACAGTAAAGACTCAAAGTAAAGTGGAGAGTGCCACGTATCTTTTGCAGGGGCCGCGGACGTTGCCAAGTGTCAATTTCTGGTGTCTCCTAAGAAAGAAGCAGTTTATCAAGTAAGTCACGCGAAGGATGCCATGTGTTAGTTTCTTATTATTCTGGAAAGATGAAGGAGTTTCAAGAAAGAGGCGCGTATGAATGCCAGCTATTCCAAGGGTTTATAGTCACAAAGAATATCAGAAGCTGTCATGCATTCCTCCCTGATTCAAGTAAGTGGAGTTACATGTATCTGTTGCAGCCAATGAACTTGCAGAGTGGCTAACCGTCTCTGATTCGAAAGAGATCTTCTGTCAGACACTTTCAGTTAAGTGCCATTTCGGTTAGACTGTTGAGATTTGATCATGCGGGCAATCTTTGAGCCAGTTCTATGCTATAAATATGGGTTCGAATCATAGTTAAAAATAACATTAGAGATATAGAGAATTTTCTGCAGTACAGATTGTTAGAGAAGTTTTGAAGATCTTTTGTAGTGGCCAGTAATATCATTTGCCTTTGTTCTATTTTCTTGATTCAGAGAGTTTGTATAACTGTGCATGATTCTGTGCCTTTTATGTGACTGGAAAATTAATAAAGACAGAGTTCTGTGCCTTTGCTGATATTTTCTATGTTATTGCAAAATATTCTAATTTGTGAGCCTTTGATCCTATTTATCTTTTCATCTATTACATTGATCATGCATTGTTTGCTCTTTAATGTGACTGAATCCTAAAGTAGTTTCACTGTGCTCAATGTTGAGAAACAAAATCACATTCAGGCACATCACCATAGTCTAGTTTCCTTTTTAGTTGTATTTGTGATTCTGTTTAACTCTATTCCTTTTCCCAAACACTTTCGAGACAAAGAAGAGCCAGCTTCTTTAAAATCTGGAGGTTACTCTGAAGAGCATTCCCACATCTCAGAGTTTCCCATGTTGGTGTTGGAAACTGTGCAATTCTGAGCATCAACACTCTACTCTTTCACACCTTCATACTTATCTCTTCATATTTGTAACACACACACATTTAAGCAACTACATTATATGCTTTTATACAATTCATCAACCTTGGAATGTACATCAAGGTTGGCATTACATTCATCAACCATTTGAACAATCTCCAATGTTGGCATTACAAACATACATAAAATAAGTCTAGACCTAATACAAATTTATCTAAGGAAAAGATGTAAAGATGTATGTGGATCATGCCACACCTTAGTTGGGACTCAACCACAATCTTCCACACCACAACACACTTCTACAATATTCAATGCATCTCCACAAGTAATGAATTCAACCAGGTCGGCCAAGACTAATGAGAGCACTAGGTCTTCTAAGAATATTCTTCATTCACGATATAATTTTCTCCTTGCGGACCAATCCAAATGTAGGAACACGATTAGGAGATATCCACAAACACATTGTAATCATCAGAAACAACCACACAACTTCAAATCACTCTATCAAGAAGATTCTTCAAATTGGAGTACATAATTAACACTGCCAACCATTGTCATAATAAAAAGATCGCTTGCAGACCACCAGATCACGAACCATTGTTGAAGGCACATAACATCATCTCATACTTAACTCTAGAACTGTAGACAAAAATACTTCAATGCGGAGGAATGTGGAGAATATAACTTTCTTCCTATCATTGCCAACCACATTGAAAAAGATGTTTTCACTCTGGTGAACATAACTTGCTTAGATCTTCATACCAGGGGCCCAACTTCGGGATATAGCATCTTTAGGCATGCCTCTAGACAACTTCCAAACCACAGACAAAGGTATTCATCTATTAGGAAATGTGGAGTATTCTTCTAGACTAGTCTTCCACTAGTAGAATTTTGGCATATAAATCACTAAGTGACTAAAACTTTTAGTCACAACAACTAAAAATGACTAAATTCTACTAATTTTTTGCAAATCAGCTATAAATGAGTAAATAAATGACTAATTTGGTCATTGACTAAAAAATTATTTAGTCACAGAAATAAAATGACTAAATAGTTAGTCACCCAAATACAAATTAGTCAAAATTTTAAAAAGAACTTTTTGGGGAAATTATTGGCGAGTATTGCCATGATTCACTATTCACATTCATTCCAACATTTTTTGCTATCTACATCACCATCATACCTTGTTCTGTATCTTCCTTATGTTTGCACTCAAATCTCCAACTCCTTACTAAATATCACCATCACCATCACACTCTTCACTTGCAGGCACTCTAACATGCTCTTCATGCACTCAGCTTGGAATATCTCTGGCTGTTCAGAGCTACTTGTGATGGACTCACTGAAAAACAAAAGGTCAAGAATGTAGAGATGAAAGTACTTTCCTAGAGCTACTTCGCACTGAGGCATTTTGAGTTCTAGCAGCTACTTGCATAGGCGATAAAGAGGAGAGGACTTGGAAACTTCTGAAAAGGTGGGCAAGGAATTCGAAGATTGTTGCAACAAATTTGAAGTTGGTGAGGCCCTCTGCAGTGAAGTTGGATTTGGGGACACCCTTTGCAGCAAATTCAGAGGTAATTTGAAAGACTCATTACATTTATAAACACAAAATCTATAGCTTTGTGATTGGTAACTTACAGTAGTTACAATCTACTGCTCTTAATAATGTTTTTTTACAATCTTGCCACTATTCTGCTTTATAATGTGTTCTAGCTAAATATAATAAAATTTGGGTGTCAATGCCAAAATAGAATTTCCTCAAACAATTTTGATAAATTTTCACTGTAAGCACAAATTGTCCTTGTGCAAAGTAAACATGTGCTAGATTTACCCACACATCAGGCATCTGAACAAAGATGTTTCCTACTACATCTCCTTGTACCTATGTAAAAATTTCCTTTGCAATATCAAATTGACCCCTTTCAGCTAGCACAATGGCTGCCCCATTTGCAGCATAAACATTTCTTGGTCTCTATGCCAACACTTTACAATACAATTCTCTATCCTTCTCAAGATGTTGTGCCTCCACCTTTGGATCCCTCCTCTCATTGTGAAAAGCTACAAAATAATTCCAATTTCCAAGTGAAATGTCAAGATAAGAATTTTTTGCATCTGATTCATTTTGTGTAGCTTTAATTGTTTCTTTTTCTTTAAGCCAATTATCTATTTTTAGTTCCATTTTTCCAAGCATAAATAAAGCATTTGATGAGTTTTTATCCACCTTAAGTGCATCCCCAGTCAATTCTAGGCTTAGTTGGATCTCATTCCGAGCCTGAGCCATGGCTACAAGATGTAGATATGCATCCACATAATCAAGAAACTTGAACAATATTAGCATGTATAAAAGATTTTGTTTTTCAATATCATGTAGTTGTTCAAACAACCTAGCAAGATTAAATAGTGTTGTGATTTTATCCCATGGTAGCTCAAGTGAAACACCACCTTCTTCTAGTCGATGGAAGAATTCCATATCCTTGAAGAGCAAAGGAAAAACTGTAGACTTGGCACTGGGGCTTTTATTTATGAATTCAACCCAAGTGCCATTTCCTAATGCCTCCATAAAAATTTGTTGAGCCAAATCTAGTTCATCATGCTCAAAATGAAGAACCCTAATGTTGTTTAACAATTGAATGGGTATTTCTCTACTCTTCTTTAGAAGAGACTTTGTTGTCTTAAGAGAATCTAAGGCTGCACTGGGGTCTGATGATATTAATAACTCACCCATCTTGACAAATACATGGGCATCACATGGATCTATGTGAGTTAACTTTCTTAAAATTTCTAAAGCCTTCTCTGCCTACCCTTGATGAGCATACATATGGCCTACATCTTTTCATCTCTCATAGTTCTCAGGCTGGACCTCTAGAATCTATTAAAATTTTGAGAAAGATCTCTTAAGATCTCCTAGCTTCAATTGAACATGTCTATGAAATCCTGTGGCCTTTGGCTTTCCTTGACTGATGCCATGTAGTAGTAGCCAATGGTGTCATAATCACCTTTACTATGATAAGATCATGCAAGATTATAATATGAATGGGATTTCACGAGAGCATGGTCAGTTGAAACAAGAGCTATCTCAATCAACTGTTCCACAAGAAAATGTTGCCCTGTGAAGAAAAAATGGTTTGCTAAATGATTCAATGTCATTGCATAATACAGGTATAATTCAAAGGCTCTATGCATCTTTTCCATTCCTTGATGAACACTACCTTTTTCATTAACTGTGATAATCCTACAAGTAAAAAATGCACAAAACTGACCACAGAGTTTTATGTAGTGGTGCAGGAGCACCTTCTCTATGGTGGATCCAATCTTGGATCATTTGAATTCTATGCATGTCATGTTTTGTTTATGTTTTCAATAAGGCTTTTTAAGCCACATCATGTTTGTAATAAGGATTTTATGTCAATTTGGTCACTAGACCTATGTAGACCATGTTTTGGTCAAGTTTGATGTAATAACACAATGAAAACATGTAGTTTTCTTGTGATAGGAGAAACCCAACAGCTAACTGACTTTCCAAATCAGTTGGTATGGTTGGGAGGGATGTTAAATAATGTCTCAAGCCTTCTATAGGTGAGGTATGATGTAACTTGGAAGTATGAATGAAGAATTGGAGATTTGATGTGCTGAAAACACTATTTTTTTCTGAGTAATTCACTGTAACAGTCATTCTGTACGGCCTGTATGGATAAGTGACCATCTAAAACTGATTGAAGATGTTCATACATTGAGGTAGCTTTCATTTGGAAGTAGTTTGGTGTCTTGAAGTGTTGTAGTCTGTGAGATATTGTTATTTTTGCAAAGACTAGTCTGAAAACCTAGAAACTAGGGTTTTGTGAATAAATGGAGTGTTATTCCTCTGTCCATTGAAAGCAAGATTCTCATTTTCAGTGTGATGGAGGAATACAGTGTACATTTTGTGTTTTTTGTGGTTTTGGATCAAGTACTCAAGGATCTAAGGAGTTTAGCATGAGTTTGACTAGGCATCTCTATGTGACTAGTCATTGAAGCGGTAGGAAAAGTGTTGTTATGTGAGAATAGTTGGAGGAGTGACCAAATTGATGGACAGTCAAGTGTTTGTAGAGTTACAGAAGTTTTCATCAGTGTAATACAGCCCCTCGGGGAAGCTTTTGGAAGTTATACCAATCAATGGTGTTGGACCGATAGGAGGTGCATCGGTGAAGAATGGCTTTGGTCTTGCCAAAGGCAACATAACGTATCGGTATATCAGTTAAAGGACTTAAGGCTTCATCGATGTTTGGAGTCTCATCAACGATGGGTTGTATCGATGTATTGGCAGACCTTGGTCAGAGTTCGTCGATGGGGAGTAGTCAAGTGAAGTCAAGTGTATCGGTACATTGGCCAATGTTCATAAGTGTTCGCTGATGATCTAAGTCTTGCTGATGAAGGAAGTCACATCGGAGTGACTAAGACTTCAGAGAGATAAGTTGTAAGGAGGCCGATGGGGTATGTTTGGCAAATGACAAAAGAAGAAGAGTAGATCACTGAGACATAAGTTGGACTCTCACCAATCAATTTTGATAAGTGTTCGCTTCCATTGTGTGCTTTGCATCATATTGGTATCAAAGACAATATTTGAATTGGAGTAGTGTATGTTAGATGAGGAGATAGAAACTAAGGCTAGGACAATGCCTCCCAAGTCTATGAGCCAAGAAGCCATCAAGAAGATGGTAGAGGAGATGCTTGAAGCAAGGTTGAAAGAAGAGAGGTCTAAGGGTAAGAGTAAAGAGGATGGAAGTGCTTCTGATGCAAAAGAAGAAGACGAGGCCGAGGAGAGCCCTCAAGAACAAGATATGTCTACAGACCAAAAGGCATTTTTGAATGCACTCAAAGGTGCTCGTGGAGATAGTGGTGATCCAAAGATGGATGTTCCTACATTCAATGGGAAACTAGATGGAGATGCCCTCATGGATTGGATTGAAGCCATGTGCAACTATTTTGATTTCAAGGAGTATAGTGACAGGAAGAAAGTCAAGTTTGCTAAGACAAGATTGAGAGGTTCTTCCCTAGTTTGGTGGAACTATATGCAAGGTGAAAGAGAGAAAGTTGGAAAGAACCCTATCACCAAATGGAGTAGAATGGTGGCCATGCTAAGAGACAAGTTCATGCCATCTGATTATGAGTTGCAGACCATTAGGAAGTTTAATCATCTCAGACAAAAGGATATGGATGTGCCTACATATACTAAAGAATTTCATAGATTGAGCATGAGAGTCAATCACAAGGAGGAGGAGAAAGAGATGGTGGCTAGATATCTCGATGGCTTGAGGTATAGCATACAAGATGAATTTAGTATGGTGGTTCCCAAAATAGTGGATGAGTGTTTTCAATTAACCTCTAGGGAAGAAGAGAAGTTGAAAAGAAAGAGTGATCAAAACACTAAAGGAAGAGGTGGCAAAAATAATAGGGGAAGAGGCAGTTTTGGTAGAGGACAGTCAAGTAGAAATGAAAACCCAAGTCAACAAGAGTCTCATTTTGATGTAGACCATAGAGGTGGTGGTTTCAGAGGTTGGAGAAGACCAAATGGCAGAGGTAGAAGTGGTGGTGTAGGCAGAGGATCTGGAGTTTTCACTGGTAGATTCTATGGCTGCAATCAAGTAGGCCATATTATGAACAAATGCCTTGAGAAGGCAACTAGTTCCCACGATGGTGGAAGAAGGAATTAGTTATTGAAAGATGATGATTGCCAAAGTGTGAATTCACCCATTGGTAGTGCTGCACCAGTCCTTGAAGGAGAGAACATGATGATCAAGAGGACCTTGTTGAAGATGTCATTGAAACAAGAGCCCCCACAAAGGAAGACTCTCTTCAAAACCCAAGGTATAGCATATGGTAAACTTTGTAAAATCATTGTTGATTCAGGTTCTACTAAGAATGTAGTGTCTACTAAAATGGTAGAGAAGTGTAAGTTAGAAAGGCTGCCCCATGTTAGTCCTCATAAGATCTCTTGGTTGAATAAGAGTCAAAATTATATTGTAGAAGAACAAACTTGGGTTGAGTTTGAGATAGGTGATTATAAGGACAAGGTACTATGTGAGATTATTCCTATGGATGCTTGTCACCTTCTTCTTGGACATCCATGGCTGTATGATGTGAAGGCACAACATGATGATGAGAAGAACACATACCTCATCACCAAGAATGGAAGGAAGTTTAGGATGGATCCTATGCAAGAGCACATTGGAGAGAAGAGTAATGACACCAATGTCATGATGGTTAGTGGCAAAGAGTTCTTACACCTCATGAAGGAGAAGGATACCCAAGGGTATGCCTTGGTAATGAAGCCTAAAGATGAATCAGGTCAACAAGACAAAAAGCAGAAAGAGATTCCACTAGAAGTGCAGCAATTGTTGGATAAGTACCAAGATCTTGTGGTAGAGGATACTCCTAACTGCTTACCACCCATGAGAGATATGAGTCATCAAATTGACTTGATTCCAAGTGCCACATTGCCCAATAAGGCTACCTATAAATTGACACCACAGCAAAATGAAGAGGTGAGTAGACAAATTCAAGAACTCTTAGAGAAAGGACTGATTAGAAAGAGTCTTAGTCCATGTGCAGTCCCTAGTGTACTTGCTCCAAAAAAAGATGGAAAGTGGAGACTATGTATGGATTCAAGGGCCATAAATAAGATCACAATAAGGTGTAGATTCCCTATGCCAAGGATTGAGGATCTTTTGGACTATCTTGGAGGGTCATGTTATTATTCAAAGATTGATTTGAAATCTGGTTATCATCAATACGGAATTAGGCAGGGAGATGAATGGAAAACTACCTTCAAGACAAATGAAGGTCTCTATGAGTGGCTTGTCATGCCATTTGGCCTTAGCAATGCCCCAAGAACATTCATGCATTTGATGAATGAGGTACTTGTTGAATTCATTGGTAAATTTGTAATTGTTTATCTTGATGACATCCTTGTTTTTAGCAAGACAAAAGAAGAACATGTGAAGCATCTTGGACAAGTGATGAAGAAGTTGCATGAGAATAAGTTGATGATCGACTTGGATAAGTGTGAGTTCATGAAAACTAAACTTGTGTACCTAGGTTTTGTGATTTCTAATGGTTGTTTGAAGATGGACCCCACAAAGGTTGAGGCCATTCTCAATTGGCCTACTCCTAGGACAATGGGAGATGTTAGAAGCTTCCATGGCTTGGCAATTTTTTATAGGAAGTTCATTAGAGGATTCAGTCACATAAGTGCTCCTATTCTTAACACCATCAAGGGTGGAATGAAGTGCAAATTTCAATGGAAAAAGAAAGCAGATGATAGCTTTGAATTGTTAAAGAAGAAAGTGGTTGAATTACCTACATTGGTGCTCCCTGATTTTGACAAAGTTTTTATAGTGGAATGTGATGTAAGTTAGAAAGCAATAGGTGTTGTTCTTAGTCAAGATGGACATCCAGTGGCCTTTTTTTTAGGGAAGTTGAATGAGGCTAAACAAAGGTACTCTACCTATGACCTAGAGCTTTATGCAATGATGCAAGCTCTCAAAAAGTGGATACACTATTTGCTGCCCAAAGAATTCATTGTTTTTATTGATAACCATGCTCTTAGCTTTCTAAATAGTCAAGAAAAGTTGAATCATAGGCATGTTAAGTGGATGGAACAATTACAGGCCTATACCTTCACTATTAAGCATAAAAAGGGTGTTGCCAACAAAGTGGCTGATGCTTTAAGTGGAAGGATGCTTGTCATACATGAAGTACAGATGGAAAGCATGGGGATAGATTGTTTGAAGGGGTTATACAAGGAGGATGTAGATTTCAAAGCTGCTTATGAAGTTTGTGCTAGTTTGGCTAACACTTTTCATGGTGAATATTCAAATTTTGTGTTGTAGGAAGGTCTCTTATTCAAGGGCAGTTTGCTATGTAATCCTAAGTGTTAAATGAGGGATAACATTATCAAAGAGAAGCACAATGGAACCTTAGGAGGACACTTTGGGTTGGACAAGACTTTGGAACAAGTCACTAGATTCTACTATTGGCCAAAAGTACAATCAGATGTAAGGAGATATATTGCAAGTTGTACCATATGTCAAAAGGACAAAGGTATGTCTTATAATGCTAGTTTGTACCAACCCCTTCCTATTCCCAACAGGCCTTGGGAGAGCATTAGTATCGATTTTGTACTTGGTCTTCCTAAGACAACAAGGGGTGTGGACAGTATTTTTGTCATTGTGGATAGATTTAGTAAGATGGCTCATTTTGTGCCATGCAAATGCACAAATGATGCATCTCACATTGCTGGTCTCTTTTCCAGAGAAGTGGTTAGAATCCATGGTTTGCCCCTTTCAATTGTCACTGATAGAGACTCCAAGTTTGTTGGTCATTTTTGGAGGACCTTATGGAGAAAATTGGGAACACAATTGTCTTTCTCATCAGCCTACCATCCCCAAACTGATGGTCAGACTGAGGTTGTTAATAGGTCCCTAGGAAACCTTCTAAGATGCCTTACCAAGCAGCATGGGATGGCATGGGACTTGGTCATCAGTCAAGCTGAGTATGCTTACAATGATTTAGTGAATAGAAGCACTGGGAAGAGTCCATTTGAAATTGTTTATGGTTTCCATCCAAGAGGACCACTTGAACTCAAAGACCTACAAGGTTGGGATAAGAGGAGTTCTCTAGGAGAAAATTTTACTGCCACCATGAAGGCAGTTCATGATCAAGTCAAAGTTTAGTTGGAAAAAATAGTCTCCAAATACAAGGATAGGGCAGATCTCAAAAGGAGAGATGTATAATTTAAGGTGGGAGATTTGGTGATGGCCCATCTAAGGAAGGAAAGGATGCCTAAAGGATAGACAACCAAGCTTCTGATGAAGAAAATAGGACCATGCAAGGTAGTGCATAAGTTTGGTCCAAATACCTACGAAATAGAATTGCCATCCAGTCTTGGTATTTCTCCCATATTCAATGTTTCAGACCTCTTACCATTTAGACCTCCATTGAATGCTGAAGATGGATCAGATCTGGTGATTGAAGATGAAGATTGGGTTAGAGATCTACCTCCAAGTAAGCCTTTGCAATTGGAATGCATCTTAGATTCCAAGGTTGTCAAAAAGATAAGGAAGGGTGTGTACAAGGAGTACTTGGTCAAGTGGTAGGATCTTCCTAATTTAGAGGCTACATGGATGAGTGAGGTAGACATTTTGAAGCATGGGAAGACACTTCAACAGTTGGCAACTCAAGGGACTTGAGTTTTTCTTGCAGGGGGAGTATGGTGCAGGAGCACCTTCTCTATGGTGGATCCAATCTTGGATCATTTGAATTCTATGCATGTCATGTTTTGTTTATGTTTTCAATAAGGCTTTTTAAGACACATCATGTTTTTAATAAGGATTTTATGTCAATTTGGTCACTAGACCTATGTAGACCATGTTTTGGTCAATTTTGATGTAATAACACAATGAAAACATGTAGTTTTCTTGTGATAGGAGAAACCTAATGGCTAACTAACTTTCCAAATCAATTGGTATAGTTGGGAGGGATGTTAACTAATGTCTCAAGCCTTCTATAGGTGAGGTACGATGTAACTTGGGAGTATGAATGAAGAATTGGAGATTTGATGTGCTAAAAACACTATTTTTTCCTAAGTAATTCGTTGTAACAGTCATTCTGTACGGCCTGTACGGATAAGTGACCATCTAAAACTTATTGGAGATGTTCATGCATTGAGGTATCTTTCATTTGGAAGTAGTTTGGTGTCTTGAAGTGTTGTAGTTTGTGAGATATTGTTATTTTTGTAAAGACTAGTCTGAAAACCTAGAAACTAGGGTTTTGTGAATAAATGGAGTGTTATTCCTCTATCCGCTGAAAGAAAGATTCTCATTTTTAGTGTGATGGAGGAATACAGTGTACATTTTGTGTTTTTTGTGGTTTTGGATCAAGCACTCAAGGATCCAAGGAGTTTAGCATGAGTTTGACTAGGCATCTCTATGTGACTAGTCATTAAAGCGATAGGAAAAGTGTTGTTATGTGAGAACAGTTGGAGGAGTGACCAAATTGATGGATGGTCAAGTGTTTGCAGAGTTACAAAAGTTGTCATCAGTGTAATATAGCCCCTCAAGGAAGCTTTTGGAATTTATACCAATCAACGGTGTTGGACTGATAGGAGGTGCATCGGTGAAGAACGGCTTTGGTCTCACCGAAGGCAACATAACGCATCGATATATCGGTTAAAGGACTTAAGTCTTCGCTGATGTTTGGAGTCTCACCAATGACGGGTTGTATCAGCGTATCAGTAGACCTTGGTCAGAGTTTGCTGACGAGGAGTAGTCACACCGAAGTATTAGGAGTAGTCAAACGAAGTCAAGTGTATCGGTACATCAGCCAATGTTCATAAGTGTTCACTGATGATCTAAGTCTTACCGACAAAGGAAGTCACATCGCAATGACTAAGACTTCAGAGAGATAAGTTGTAAGGAGGCCAATGGGGTATGTTTGGCCGATGACAAAAGAAGAAGAGTAGATCGCTAAGACATAAGTCAGACTCTCACTAATCAATTTTGATAAGTGTCCGCTTCCACTATGTGCTCTAGATCATGTAGAGGCAGAACATGATGTAGAGGAAGGACTCACACACAATGATGCAGGAGCATCCAGTGGTGTAAGGGCAATCTTGCATCACCCAAAAAGAAGTTAATTCAAAATCATTGTAGTTGTTTTCATTTTGTTCTAGAATTAGTGTTTATGGTTCCATAATATCCAGAATAATGATGTAGGACTTTCAGTTTTTCCAAAACTGCTAAAAATAGCAACCTGCCTGTTTTGGAAAGTCTACCTGCTATTTTTGGAAAGTTTGCAGTTGGGCACAGATTGAAGAAAAAACTTGTAGAAAGTTACTAAATGGAAATATAAGACCTTTGGCGAAGGAATCAGGCAAAGATCATTTGTGAGCTGAAAGATATTAAAGTTTTTGTTTTCTGAAAAGCCCCTAAAAATTGTTGAAACGAGATATGAGGCACTAAAAACTTCCCTAAACATCCTGAAAAGTTAATAGAAATCCATTTACAAATATTTGGCGTGATAGTTCACATAGCAAGCTTTCCGATGCCTAAAACAGTTCATCAATCAGACACCCGGATCAAAAGTTATGCTTCCCGGAAGTTTACCTACTTTTATAGGGAGTTGTAAATTTCAAAATTTAGCTGGAGGCCACCAAAAAGTGTTATTTATGGCTATTTTGGGGACCCTGGGCGATAGTAGAGTTAAGGGGGCAAGTGTAGAGTCAAGAATAGGCGAGAAAATAGAAACCCTAGCTGATTTGAGGGTTACAGAAGGTGAAACGTTCCAGAGCCTAGTGATGGTAGCTGTAGTGTGTTGCAGCCTGTGGAGGACTAATTCCTCTTATTGTAATTAAGCTTCTGTAATGTAATAAGTTGCCCAGATCAATAAAAGAAAGTTCTATTCTCTGTGTTCAATTTTTTTTATTGTGTTTTTTATGATTTACCCCCTTCATCAAGTGGTATCAGAGCGAGGGTTCTTGAGTGTGTAGACAAATCACCGACCGTGAGGCAGTTTGCACCAGGACCTGAGGTTGTCGGTTTGTTGCGGAGACTAGGATGCCTCCACAAAGAAATCATGTTGGGAGGAATGCTTTGACAGAAGAGGGTTTTAGAGCCCTGCAAAGGCAAATCGATGTGTTACAAGAGGAGCTACGAAGAGGGTTTGAGCCGAGGATAAGAGATGAAAGCGAAGGTGAAGCTGAAGAAGAGCTATTTGAGGAAGAACAAGAAGCTGCCAGAGATCCTGCAGAAGTTAGGTTGTTGAGGGCTATTTCAAAGATCAGAAAGAGGCCCAGGATCAAGGTTTCTACATATTCTAGGGATTTGAACCCAGAACAGCTTATTGATTGGATCAATGACATGGAGGAGTATTTTGAGTATGAAGATGTGGAGGACCCAGATCGGGTCAAGTTTGCAAAAACAAAGTTGAAGGGCCATGCCAATATTTGGTGGAAGGAGGTCCAACTAGAGAGGAATAGAAGAGGAAAAGGAAAGATCACCAGATGGGATCAGATGGTGGAGAAACTAAAGAAGCAGTTCATTCCTGTGGATTATGAGATGGAGTTACTGAAGAAGTTGCAAGGACTGAAGCAAGGTAACAAGTCTATTAAGGAGTATACAAAAAAAAATTATAAGATCACTATCAGGACAGGCCATGGAGAGGCCAACAAGGAGAAGGTGGCCAATTACATTAATGGGTTGAGGCTGAGTATTCAAGAGGAGCTGAGCCTAGTCAGAATGACCACCATAGAAGATGCATACCAGTTTTCCCTGAAGGTGGAAGAGAAGCTGAATAAAAGATTTGACAGCAAGCAAAGGGGAAGAGGTCAAGGCAGAAGGACTGGTGGGAGGCCCTATGGAGGCCGTAATGAAGATCAAAAGAAAAGTGAAGAACCTGGCACCAGTCAAAATTAGAGAGGGGATAACGCCTACCGCCCTCGTGACCAGAACAATGGTGAGCAAAGAGGAAGAGGAAGAGGTAGACCTGGGCAAGGACCCGGAAGAGGAGGTTTCAGAGGAACCTGTTTCCAATGTGGGGAAGAAGGGCATCGAGCATACGAGTGTCTGCAACATCAAGGAAGGACTAATAGAAGACCTGAAGGCAATGCACAAGTTGCACATGTAAATGAAGATGCACATTCTGAGCATTCTGAAGATGCTGAAAGGAGAGAAACCCTAGTTGTTAGAAGAACCTTGCTGAATGAGGAGAAAGAACCCAATCAGAGGAAGAGTTTATTCCGCACAAGGTGCAAATGTGAAGGTAAGTGTTGTGATATTATTATTGACAGTGGAAGCATTGATAATCTTGTTTTAGAGGAAATGGTTGATAAGTTGAAGTTGACAAGAAGAAAGCATCTGCATCCATATCAGATTGCATGGTTGTAGAAGGACCATAGAGCTTTGGTCAATGAGCAGTGTTTAGTGAAGTTCAAGATTGGTGATTACCATGATGAGGTGTTGTGTGATATCATACCGATGGATGCATGTCATATGTTGTTGGGGAGGCCGTGGCAGTATGATAGGAGCGTTGTCCATGATGGCCGTGCAAACACATATTCCCTGACAAAGGATGGAGTTCGTCATAAGTTGAAGCCCTTAAAGGAGGTGGAAGAAAAGGTATGTAGTACTGCCAAAATTTGCCTGGTAGATGGCAGAAAATTTTTGGAGGGTATGAAGCATGAGCATCATTGCTTTGCATTGATTCCTAAGATTAGTCAAGAGAACTATGAAGATGTACCAGCAGAAGTTTCAGATATGTTGGAAGAGTTCCAGGACATTATCTCTGATAGTGTACCAGAAGGTTTGCCACCAGTAAGGAAGATAAGTCATCAAATGGATTTGATACCAGGAGCCAGTTTGCCAAACAAGGCAGCCCACAGAATGACCCCTGCAGAGAATGAAGAGCTGAACAGACAAGTTCAGGAGTTGTTAAGGAAGGGACTGATAAGGGAGAGCCTAAGTCCATGTGTGGTACCTGCAGTACTAGCACCAAAGAAGGATGGAGAATGGAGGATGTGTACAAACTCTCAAGCCATCAATAAGATAACTATCAAGTATAGATTTCCATTGCCAAGAATGGATGACATTATGGATTGTTTGAGTGGAGCCAAGTACTTCACGAAAATTAACCTGAAGAGTGGGTATCACCAGATCCGTATCAGAGAAGGAGATGAATGGAAGACAGCCTTCAAGACAAAGGAAGGTTTGTATGAGTGGTTAGTCATGCCATTTGGGCTAACCAATGCACTGAGCACATTCATGTGGCTCATGAGCGAGGTATTAAAAGAATTTTTGGGATGTTTTGTTATTGTTTATTTGGATGATATTTTAATTTTTAGTAAGACTTGGGATGAGCATCTGATGCATATAAGAAGAGTTCTAGAGAAGCTTAGGGAGGACAAGTTGCTGATTAATCTAAAGAAATGTAGTTTTTCAAAGAAGGAGTTGGTATACCTGGGATTTGTAGTCTTAGAAGAAGGTCTTAAGATGGACCTAGAAAAAGTAAGGGCTATCATTGAATGGCCTACGCCAAGGAGTACAACGGAGGTAAGATCCTTTCATGGTTTGGCAAGTTTTTATAGAAAGTTTATCAAGAATTTTAGTAGCATTTGTGCACACCTAACTGAGACAATGAGAGGGGATAGAAAAGAGTTTCGATGGACTAAAGGAGCAGACAAGAGCTTTGATACATTGAAGCAGAAAGTTGTAGAGCAACCTATTTTGGCACTTCCAGATTTCAATAAGGTATTTCAGGTAGATTGTGATGCTAGTGGTAGTGGTATAGGAGCTATTTTGAGCCAAGAAGGTAAACCCATTGCTTATTTTAGTGAGAAGCTTAATGATGCCAAGAAAAAGTATTCTATTTATGATCAAGAGTTTTATGCAATAGTTCAGGCTTTGAAGAAATGGAGACATTATTTGTTGCCAAAGGAGTTTGTTTTATATACTGATCATCAGGCTTTGTAGTATCTTAATAGTCAAGGAAAGTTGAACCAAAGGCACTTAAAATGGGTTGAGTTTTTACAGAGCTATACTTTTGTTTTGAAGCATAGGAGTGGGAAGTCCAGCAGAGTTGCAGATGCCTTAAGCAGAAGGCAAAATTTGTTGACAAAAATGAAGATAGAGGTTGTTGGGTTTGATGAGCTCAAAAGTGTGTATCCTGAGGATCCAGATTTTGCAGAGGCTTGGAAAGCTTGTTTGGAACCTGTTACTTTGGACAGGACAAGATGGTTGGATTTCATAATCCAAGATGGCATGTTGTTTAGAGGAAGCCAGTTGTGCATTCCAAGGATTTCCATGAGAGAGAACCTGATTAAGGAGAAGCATAGTGGAGGATTGGCCTGACACTTTGGTCGAGATAAGACCATTGCTATTGTTGGTGAAAATTATTATTGGCCACAGCTACAGCAAGATGTGAGGAAGTTTGTGCAAAGTTGCAAAGTATGTCAGATGGCAAAAGGAACAAGTCAGAATACAGGGTTGTATCTACCATTACCTGTACCAGAGAAGCCATTGGATGATATCAGTATGGATTTTGTTCTTGGTTTACCAAGGACACAGAGAGGACATGATTCCATTTTTGTGGTGGTGGACAGATTCTCGAAGATGGCGCATTTTATTCCTTGCAAGAAGACTAATGATGTTGTTCATATTGCTGAATTATTTTTCAAAGAGGTGGTGAGACTACATGGTCTACCAAAGAGCATAGTTTCAGATCGAGATACCAAGTTCATTGGTTATTTCTAGAGGACATTATGGAAGAAGTTGAAGACAGATTTGAAGTTCAATTCTGCACATCATCCACAGACTGATGGATAGACCGAAGTGGTGAATAGGAGTTTGGGTAACCTACTACGGTGCTTAGTAGGAGATAAGCCCAAGGGATGGGATTTGATTTTACCACAGGCAGAATTTGCTTACAACAATTCTGTCAATAGGAGTACTGGTAAATCACCATTCCAGATTGTATATGGAAATAGTCCAAGAAATGCTTCAGAGTTAAGGAATCTGGATAAGGGAGAAAAGACAAGTGCCGAGGCTGAAGACTTTGCAGAACATCTGAAGAATTTGCATGAAGAGGTGAGAAAGCACATTAATAAGATGAATACTCAGTACAAGGCTAAGGCAGATCAGAAGAGGAGGTATAAGGAGTTCTAGGTAGGAGATGAAGTCATGGTTCACTTGAGAAAAGAAAGGTTCCCAATTGGAACATACAATAAGTTTAAAATGAAGAAATTTGGACCATGCAAAATCTTGAAGAAGCATGATTCAGGCAATGCATATGAGGTAGAGCTACCGAATGGGATCAATATTTTCCCTATTTTCAACATTGCTGATTTATCAGAATATCATGAAGGTGGAGCAGAGGATGGACCAACAGAAGCGCAGTGGAGTATTCCAACATCTACTTCAATGGATGAGATAGAAGCGATCTTGGATAGCCATGTGGGAAGAAGTACTCGGAACAAGCAATATGAAGAATATCTAGTAAAATGGAAAGGAAGGCCTAATGAAGATTCCTCTTGGTTATCTAAGGCAGAGGATGACCGTTTGGGTTTCCCTCACATAAACATCTGAGACGTGACAGGGTCACTTCTCAAATTACCCTGGGTGTCTGATGCAGGAGCATCCAGTGGTGTAAGGGCAATCTTGCATCACCCAAAAAGAATTTAATTCAAAATCATTGTAGTTGTTTTCATTTCATTCCATAATTAGTGTTTCTGGTTCCATAATATCCAGAATAATGATGTAGGACTTTTAGTTTTTCCAAAACTGCTAAAAATAGCAACCTGCCTATTTTGGAAAGTCTACTTGTTATTTTTAGAAAGTTTGTAGTTGGGCACGGATTAAAGCGAAAACTTGAAAAAAGTTACTAAATAGAAATATAAGACCTTTGGCGAAGGAATCAGGTAAAGATCATTTGTGAGCTGAAAGATATTAAAGTTTTTGTTTTTTGAAAAGCCCCTAAAATTTTTTGAAACGAGATATGAGGCACTAAAACTTCCCTAAACGTCCTGAAAAGTTGACGAAAATCCATTTACGAATTTTTGATGTGATAGTTCACATCGCGAGCTTTCTAACGCCTAAAACGGTTCGTCAATCAAACACTCGGCTCAAAAGTTATGCTTCCCGGAAGTTTACCTACTTTTATAGGGAGTTGTAAATTTTGAAATTTAGCTGGAGGCCACCAAAAAGTGTTATTTATGGCTATTTTAGGGACCCTGGCCGGTAGCAGAGTTAAGGGGGCAAGTGTAGAGTCAAGAATAGGTAGGAAAATAGAAACCCTATCTGATTTGGGGGTTACAGAAGGTGAAAGGTTTCAGAGCCTAGTGATGGTAGCTATAGTGTGTTGCAGCCTGTGGAGGACTGATTCCTCTGATTGTAATTAAGCTTCTGTAATGTAATAAGTTGCCCAGATCAATAAAAGAAAGGTCTATTCTTTGTGTTCAATTTCTATTATTGTGTGTTTTATGATTTACCCCCTTCATCACACAATAACCTTGACACATCCCAAATAAGGTTTCAATACGCTTGATGCAAATTTGCACCCTTGTTCATTCTTGACAATTTTCTCCTAAGCCTAAAACATTGAAATAGCACCCTAGTGACACTCAATCATTGAAGACAATATAAAATATTGGCAACTTGGTTTATTTAGACCTATTACAACATCTTCTAGGGGTTTCCAAATGTACATGACTTAACCAAGTGATTAACACAACGATTTATACAATTTAGGTCTTGTTGCCACTAGGTACATTCAAGGTGTTGACTCCAAATGAAGGTAAGAACACTTGTCATATGAATTCCCAGACTTGTGCAGGCCCTAACAACATGCCACTATGATTATTCACCCCTCCATTGACATATAGTGCATAGATTATTCAAAACAACAAGGAACCTAGGGTTTTAGGATTGTCTCATAGCAAGTTTGCAGACACAGTCAATCATATCTTCTTCACACGTGCCAGTTGTGAGTTTTCCTCTTGCAGGGATGTGGATAGGCATGGGATAGATCTTTCCACCAATTTTCAAGATTTTTGGATGGTGGAAACTCTACCCATGATCAAATTTTACTCCCTTGAAACCCTAGGTAGGGTTTAGACCTGTACTCACCAAAATGCAATACCTCACACAAAACTTGATGAAATTCTACCAAACCAAATGCATTTTAAAGCTAGATTTTTGTTGCTAATAGATTTTTGTTGCTATGTGTAGAGCATTACAGATGGATCAACATCGAAGGTTGACTACGGATTAATACCATGCATTTGATGAGAGAATAGCCAATGAGAGGGACATGGACAAATATCCATGTCCATGTAAAGACTATCGTGGTGGAAAGGTGAGAAAAAGAAACCTAATTCTTTGACATATGATAAGATATGGGCATAGTGGTATAAGCCTTGGGATTACAATTATTAGGAAGATATGATAGAATTGTAGAGTGTGAGAGATGAAGAGGAAACAAACATAGATGAAGTGGCACCAAACATAGATGAAGAGGCATCAATGTTAGATGAAGGGTTTGAAGTTGATAGAATGTTGAATGAGGGTCTAGACAATGATTGGACCAAGTCGATGGAGGATGCTTTAAAGCCTATGTATGCTAATTGCAAGTTAAGTCGTTTGACAATAATCCTTCAAATTCTTAACTTGCAAGTGGTGCATGGTTGGACAAATAAGAGTGTAGATCAGTTATTGGAATTATTAAGTTTGTTGTTACCACTTGACTCCACATTGCCAACAAAATGAAGTCAATGTAAAAAGAAAATCACTAAGCTAGGATTAGGATATGAAAACATCCACGCATGTGTTAATGGTTGTGTATTATTTCACAATAATCTTGCAAGTGAGAGTGAATGTCTGAAATGTCATGAAACGAGGTATAGACAAGGGTTGAAATCAGTTGTGGTTCCTAGAAAGGTTCTTTTCCACTTTCCAATAATCCCATGATTACTCCAAATGTATAGGTGCAGAGACATTGCTGAACTTATGCAATAGCATGCCCAAAATAAGAGCACCAATGGAAAATAATGACGTGCCTAATTCTAAGACGTGGATGGAATTTGATAATAGATGGCCTGATTTTTCTCAAGATCCTCGTAATATTAAGATTGGGTTTGGCTCTAGATGGGGTGAACCCATTCTCAGAACAAAGTACTAAATGGTCAACTTGGCCAATGTTTTTAATAAATTATAACTTGCCTCCATGGTTAGAAACTAAACCATTTTTCTTAATGCTATCATTGATTATACCAGGAGATCTTTCCACCAATTTTCAAGATATTTAGATGGTGGAAACTCTGCCCATGATCAAATTTTGCTCCCTTGAAACCCTAGGTAGGGTTTAGACCTGTACTCACCAAAATTCAATATCTCGCACAAAACTTGATGAAATTCTACCAAACCAAATGCATTCGAAAGCTAGATTTTTGTTGCTATGTGTAGAGCATTACAGATGGATCAACATTGAAGGTTGACTATAGATTAATACCATGCATTTGATGAGAGAGTAGCCAATGAGAGGGACATGGACAAATATCCATGTCCATGTAAAGACTGTCATGGTGGAAAGGTGAGAAAAAGAAACCTAATTCTTTGACATATGATAAGATATGGGCATAGTGGTATAAGCCCTTGGGATTACAATTATTATGAAGATATGATAGAATTGTAGAGTGTGAGAGATGAAGAGGCAACAAACATAGATGAAGTGACACCAAACATAGATGAGGCATCAATGTTAGATGAAGGGTTTGAAGTTGATAGAATGTTGAATGAGGGTCTAGACGATGATTGGACCAAGTCGATGGAGGATGCTTTAAAGCCTATGTATGCTAATTGCAAGTTAAGTCGTTTGACAATAATCCTTCAAATTATTAACTTGCAAGTGGTGCATGGTTGGACAAATGAGAGTGTAGGTCAGTTATTGGCATTATTAAGTTTGTTGTTACCACCTAACTCCACATTTCCAACAAAATGAAGTCAATGTAAAAAGAAAACCACTAAGCTAGGATTAGGATATGAAAACATCCACACATGTGTTAATGGTTGTGTATTATTTCGTAATAATCTTGCAAGTGAGAATGAATGTCTGAAATGTCATGAAGTGAGGTATAGACAAGGGTTGAAATCAGTTGTGGTTCCTAGAAAGGTTCTTTGCCACTTTCCAATAATCCCACGATTACTCCAAATGCATAGGTGTAGAGACATTGTTGAACTTATGCAATGGCATGCCTAAAATAAGACCACCAATGGAAAATAATTACATGTGCTTGATTCTAAGATGTGGATGGAATTTGATAACATATGGCCTAGTTTTTCTCAAGATCCTCATAATATTAAGATTGGGTTTGGCTCTAGATGGGGTGAACCCATTCTTAGATCAAAGCACTAAATGGTCTACTTGGCTAGTGTTTTTAATAAATTATAACTTGCCTCCATGGTTAGCAACTAAACCATTTTTCTTAATGCTATCATTGATTATACCATGAAAGAAAAGTCTGACTTCAGATACATTCAATGCTTATCTAGAGCCATTATATGATGAGCTAATGGAATTGTGGAAAGGAATTGAAGAAATTCAATCTTTAAGGGATGGTCATTCAGTCAAATTCACTTTAAGATCTTCCTTATTGTTTACGATTCATAATCTTCCTGCATATGGCACATTAACTAGTTTTAGTGTTCATGGATACCATGGATGTCCTTCTTGCAACTTTAAGGATTTTATGAGGCACTCAAGAAGTTTGCATAAGTGTATTTATTATGGACATCATGCTTACCTTAAAATGGATCATCCATATCATCGACAAAAAACATGTTTCAATGGTCAAGAAGAGAATCGTGAAGCACCATTGCTAATAACAAGTGATTACATTGTTGAGAATGGACAAAAAAGAATGTCATTTATTGAAAACGATAGGATTGCTAGTAATAGATATGATCCATGTAGTGAAAGTGGTGTAAAATAGTTGTGGATATTCTATAAGTTGCCATACTTTAAGGATATATCCATTAGGCATACTATTGACTTTATGCATACTGAGAAAAATATAGCCTATGCTATTATAGAAAATCTTTTTGGCACTTTTGATACCATTTCATCATGTGAAGACTTTCAACATCTAAAGATTCATTGAAATCTTTGGGTTGAAAAATGTATTGATGAAAAATATAGCAAACCTAGTGCTCCTTATGTCTAGACAAAGGAACAACATGTACAATTCTTACAGTTGTTGTCTCAGACTCACTTTCCCACTGGATATGTAAGTAGTAGTATTAGAAGCCAAACTAATGTTAATGGCTTAAGAGGCCTCAAGACCCATGACTATCATGTCATAATCAAGAATATTTTACCTATTGTGGTAAATATATCAAGTTTGGCAAAGGGGCCAAGATTGGCAGTTATAAGGTTGGGCCTAATATTAAAGAGAATGAGTTTACATGTATTAGATCCTTCAAACTTTGATAGTTTGAGGGAGGAGGTTGTTGAAGTCCTTTGTCTATTAGAATGGGAATTTCCACCAACAATCTTTAACATTTCTATGCATCTTTTGATAAATCTAGAATATGAACTAGAGCATTGTGGCCCAGTAAGAATGAGATGGATGTATCCTATAGAATGATATATGAAAGTTTTGAAAAAATTTGTTCGTACTAGGGCAAAATCAAAAGGCAACATGTCTGAGGGATGTTCAATGCAAGAGGCCATGGGATTTTGCACAGATTATATGAAGGATTTTAAAAATGTCAATCAAGGTGTATGGGATGATGACGAAGATGAAAAAGTTGCAGGTGAAGTATTAGAAGGCAATGGATGTCACTTCAAGCTATCACATCAAGAAAGAAGTGAGATACATGCCTATATTCTTCAAAACATAACTTCATTCGATAAGTGGCATAGGTAAAAACAATTTACACAATAATTTATTTACTCAATTGCATTTACACATTTATATTATTAATCTTACTATTTGTATGTTACTATTCTATGTAGAAAATATGAAGAAGAGAGTCAAACTTGGATGCAACATTGACCTCAAAAGCGTAGATGTCATGATTTGATTGGAGGTGATTCTTTTCCAAAATTTCAAGAATGCATTATAATGCAGTCAGTCATACAAAAGAAGAAGGTCAAGATGTAACAATGGAGGAAAGTGAGCTTTCACAATCTCCACATGTATGGGCTATGTGTTTTAGTGGAATGTGGGCCTATGGTAGTCATTTAAGAGTGGAAGAAAAAGACAAAGGAAAGACAAATTGTGATTGTGTTGTTAGAGCTGAATTTCTTCATGAAACTAAGAAGAAATTTTATGTTGGATTCATCCAAGAAATTATTCAAGTGGATTTTGGTGAAAATAGTCCTATATTATTAAAATGTAAGTGGATCTGACCATCTACAGTACAATTTGATGAGTATCGATTTGTACACACAAATACAAGGCAATTTTTATCAAAGATGGATGAGTCATATGTTTCCCCTCTTCAAATTAACCAATTATTTCTAATTGATGATGTAAGAAGCCCAGGATGGTCGTATGTCATTCAAACAAAGTCTTGTTCCAAACAAAAATTCATGGAAGTTGTCGATATAATGCATGATCAGGAATATGTTAATTTACAAGAAACATTTGAAGAAGTGGATGAAGATGATGATGGAATGTTTGAAGAAGAGATTTTGATTACCAATGAAGAGATTGGGAGAGTGAATGAGCAACATGTCATAGACAAGGATGAGGAAGAAAATTAAGTAGATGCAAACATGAGTGATCAGGATTCTGATCTTGCTGGCAATGCAGATGATTATGATGATGTTTTGTCACCTTAACTAGCCTATCACCTTAAGAGGTTAGCTTGTCACCTAAACTTTGGTTATATGTATGGTGTAATTTATTATTGAATATAATAAAGATCTGAGTATAGGTATGCTTATTTAGTATTGTTTTACTGATACATTTTTTAATGTAATCATCATTATTCTGCCAGTACATTGTATACAAAACCTAAGATGTTCACTACTGATTTGAAGTGCATTTAAAGTTAGGTTCAATCATTCTTCTTAGTTTTCTTACTTTGGTTGAAATTAATTTTGTTTAGTTAGAATATAATTTCTTGTATGTCCTATATGTTTTCTAGATGCTAGACTTTTCTTGTATGTCCTAGATGATAGCTTTAGTTTGTAATACATATTCTAGCCTCCACATGCATTGAATATGCTTATGTGAAGGAAACAATGACGAACATCTGTGATTTAATAATACATATATATATATATATATATATATATATATATATATATATATATATATATATATATATATATATATATATATATATATATATATATATATATATATATATATATATATATATATATATATATATATCTTAACATTAGGTGAACTAAGCCTCCTTATTACAAACAAAGAAATGATCTCTTAGATATCTTAACCAGAATTCGAGCACCAAATTAAATCTTCCTCTCCATTGATTGCTTCAAATAGATATTAAAATATAACAGAAGTCTCCTCATATATGTTTCTATAAATGCCTATGATGATGATATCAAAATTTGGTCTTGGTTTCTCTTTTATAAGAGAAGCAACAAGCTTCAAACCATTACAAAATATAGCATCTTTTCAAAATTCATGCCTCTTTCTATAAACTAAACATTAATTTTTCTTAAAACATAATTAAGAGAAAATAGAGAAAGTAGGCAATATTGATTGGAAGCCCGCAGCACTTGCAATACACTTGTAGTCCATTAATCAACATAAGAGACCCATGATCATCCTGATTTGGCAAAGTCCCCCTCTCCATGATAGAGTGTTTGAAGGCTCGGTTCTTCCATTGCAACATCTTCAAGGTCCTATTCTTCTGGAGGAGCCAAATACTCTTTCTCCCATTGGTAAATTGTGTAGTCATGAGGCCATGATGTTCATTTCTCCCCTGCACGTATAGCATGTCTATTCATCATCTCGAAGATACTTCTCATGCCATTCAAACATAGTAAAACCACTAGGCCACTTATAATATTGAATTTGGAGCAAGTTGGCCTAGTGATCCTTCCACCTTTTATCCAGCAATGCTTTGACATCAATTACAAACTTTGTATATCTAGCATCCAAAGCAATTACTCTGTCTAGAATGATGTTGAAGCTGAGAATATTGATAACTTCATCCTTTTTCAAAAATTCCATGACCTTAGAAACTATATGACCAAATTCATCCTTACATGCATCAAAATCCTTGATCTTTTCATTCTCTGTTAGGATTGATGGAATGAACTGGTGTTTGAAAGTGGAAAAAGAATCAATCTTTTCTTGCATTCTTTGATTCTCACCATTCACATAGTGATACTCATCCAATATCATGTTGACCATTTTCTCTATTGGCTTTATAGTTGCAAGAGCATCTTGATTCCATTGTAGAACTTTACACAGAGTGATCAATGTGTGATGTGTTGACTACCATCTTTGATACAAGGGATCTAAAATAGAAAAAATTACTTTCAACCATTCCATGGCCTGAGACAAGGAAGAATAGCATTCATGCACATCTCTCAACTTGTCAACAACCATTTTCACTCTATATTCCAAAATTTTCTCAAACACTTCAAGATTTTTCAATTTTGCCTCATTCTTTGTTTTCTTGTTTTGGCTTTTCAATTCCTCATTTTCTCTTTCCAACTTCAATTTCAAAACATTGAATTGTTCAGCAGTCACTGTGGTATCACCGATCTCTTATGGCACAGGTGTTTGAATTGGTACAATGGCTTGAATTTGAGAAGAACTCTCACCCTTCAATTATTTTTTCAAGTTTATATTTTCAAGATACAATCTATTTACCTCATCATTCATCTCCATCTGAGCTCTCTCATAATCAAACAATCTTTGCTCTAACTTTACAATAGCAACTCATGTAAACATTGCAGTATGCATATTGAGGGTAGCTGCTTCAGTTGTTGATGTGTCTTGGAATGTCTTGACCACAGTTGTTCCCCTTATTTGTTGGACCACATCAAGTAATCTTGGTTTTATGGTGCTCTTTTGTGTTGCCCACATTGCCAAAGTCTCTATTTTTGGATTGTAACCACAACCAGTGACACCTTCCTCATAGTCAAATTCAAAAACTAGCATGGGGTCATCTTGATTCCTGACTTAGTCTAACAAAAACATTTTCTTCAACTCAAGCCAAGAAATGATCAGCATGTTGCTCCTTAATACCATTTGTCTAGCCTCATCAGGGCTGACACTTATTTCATCTATTTTCATATTCTTTAAAGTTTGTGAAACAATTTGGTCATGTTGAGATTCATCAGCACCCATTTTCTTTTATTTCCACTTGTTCTTGAAATTCTTTCATCTTCATCTTAAGCCAAAAATATTTGAATTTAGGAGAATTAATGAAATCATCATCCTCCATAAATCTCATAGAAGCCACAGTTCTTTCATCTTCTTCAAATTTAGGCTCCCCTTGTCCCTATTTGGCCATTATGGCCTCTGGTTTGTGTGCTTCTGTTTCTTGGCCAACAAGTGGCTGATCTATTTCTCCTTCATCTCCCATATTTTTTAGGATACTAGCTACTTCATCAATGTCACCCCCTCCTTCGCTCAATTCATATGGAACCAGTAGAGAAACATCCTCAATCCTTTGCCTTTTGGCAGGTGGCGAATCAGGGACATGAGCTGGATCCTGTAGTGACATTGCATCTGGTGCAAGCTCTTGAATCACAACTCTTAGTGGTCTTTTGACACTGAGCTTGGTAGCCTTTGAAGGCTGCTTCTCAAACTTGCTATATATTCTTTCAAAATTGTCAATTATCCTATCTATTCTTCTCAAAGGGTCCCTCTCTTTGATAAAGAATCCATCAAAATTAGGATTTTGTTTTCTCCTATCATCTGCAATCCCTTTCAAAATCTCCCATTTTCTTTTCCTATCATACACTTCTTGAAAGGTGACAAGATTTCTAATCACATCCTCATCAAAATTGATTTGATGGGATATTGCCATTCTTATTAGGATGATTTGTCTAACAAAGTCCATGTGACCCTCTAGATCACAAACCCTCAAAGAATTTTTAGCTTTCAAATAGGCTTGTAAATCCTCTAAAGTATTAGAACCAATGGACCAATCACCAAACACTATGGGATCAGGAAGAAATGTGCCTTTCTTCTATTTTTTCATTACATCCTTCTCCATCCACATCATTTGCCACATGAATTCAAGGAATGCAATTCTATCTGGTACAAATTTGGGCAACACATGGGGTGGTTGAGTACACCCATATATCCTGATTATAGTATGATCTGGCAAGAAAAACCAATCAGCATAGTTATAATTATGACCCTGTTCTAGCCTATGGGCAAGAGGCCTCAACATTTCCTTGATCTCTTTTGTCAATGTAGGAGAAAATCTACCAAGAGAATTTATTATTCTAACTGAGATTTCATCATGAAACACAACATAGTCACAATTCCTACAATGGCTATCCTATTTGTAACACTAGCACTGTGTTGGCAATCTTTGTCTCTTTTCATCAATCATGCTCAGATCCATTCTACTGGGCCATGTCCTTCTATTTTGATACAAAATCAAATGATATAACAAAGAGTAGTATTTGAAATCTATGGGCTTTTTGTTTTCTCTTATTTGCAAAATTCCATCATGCAGTTTCTTTTCAATGAATGTTGCAAAATCATATTCAACATTAGCTTCCAGATTTTGAATTTCCATGGCCATCATCATTAGGCCGACAGGCATTCTCCCTTGGGCATCAATACCCAATACCTAACACAAAGCAAAATATGTTCTTTTGAAATAGATAGAAAAATCTTCAACAGAGAAAGGTTCAATTGCAGTGGATGGGATTTCCATTCTTCTATTATTTGCCCCTTTCCTCATGTGCATGGGCACCTCATCCTTTCTGTGTGTTTTTCTCAAACTATTGTACTCCTGCTCACTCTTCTACACATCTACTGGTGTGAGGGCTTGCTTTCTCAACATGAACTAGTCTATGATTACATTCCTATCCACAGCCACTAATGGTGACCCATTTGGTAGTCTGACTATTTTGGTGGCTGAGTGATAGTGTTGTGCCAATGTTCTAATCAAATCCACATCAACAAATACATTAGGCACCACAAGCTTTGCCAAATCCAAATTCCATGGGTTTCCAACTAGTCCCTGTCCATCTTTCTTTGTACAAAAATACCAAAAAAGGTTCCATCCAAAGATAGGGATTGCAGCATCCTAACATCCTTCTACAAAATCCTTGAACAATTTCTTAGACCCCTTGTCAATTGATTTTCGCAGGATGTCCAACAATGATTGTTGAAGTGATCATTTCTTGGGAGCAAGGGGGTCAGTGCTCTTACTCACAGACTTAGATTTTTTAGGTGCCATATTTTAGTGCCTCTATGAACTAGGGTTTTGATATTTTACTTGCTTTACCAGACTAGTTAAAAATAGAGCACAAACCAAACACCAACTTTTATGCAAAGAGTGATAGGGCAGACTTACCCAGTCAGAAAATACCTAAGGAGAGCACACAAAGCTTGAATTCACCTTCTGCAATCAACACTGAATTCACTAGAATGAAGAAATACAAAGAAATCCCAAGTTTTATCATACCATGAAGATAGTCATTTTGCCATTAACCTGGTTCATGCCACAAAATCAACAAATCTCAGCATTCAATTCTTTTCAAACACAGACTATTGATTTGATCCAATTCGTTCAGTCCTTTCCTCAAAAACTAGAATCCTACAGGCATCAATGATAACCATTGTAGGGTAACACTAAAGTCATTTCAACATTTAGTTCCTTACCGCATCACTGCAAGACCAACTTAGGGCAATTGCAGGACCACATGACCTCTTGGACAGTTACATTTATCTTCACCACTTACCGCCACCCTGCAGGCCTTGTTGCACACCACCGCGGGATGGCAGGATACATGTTATCCCTTGTCTTTTATCGTGCCACCGCCAAGCTTTGGCCTGACCATTGCAGGGCCACGAGAGCCTTTGGTCTCCCATTTGTTGTTTACCACATTACCGCCAGTCAAAGTTATCAGCATCGTGGGGTCGCGGTATGTAGCATTACCGGTTACTTGAACTCCTTATACCGCAACACCACAGGCTCAACTTGAAATCGTTGTGGGGGTGCGGTGAACACTTAATCCTAACTCTTTCCTACTGCATTGCCGTCGGTCATCTCCTTACCTGCCACAGGGGCATGGTAACATATTATGTGTCGCTTGAGTTTATACCGCAATGCCGCAACTAAATTTTCTACATGTTGCGGGGAAGCGATAACTGTGTATTCACATCCTCTAATTTCTGCACACTTGCCAAGACTATTTACATGTACTGCGAAGCTGTGGTAAGAGACAAAAACACATCAATGGTAAAAAATATAAATTTATTTCACATAGACCTGATATGAGATGCTCATAAATGACTCTTGGAACAATTCTAAAAGGAATATGAATCCCTAATTATAGATTTATGGAAGGAAAATGTATGAAATAGAGTGGGACTATGTGAAATTTTGAATGGTTCTAACACACCTCATGATGAACTAGACTATGTTTTTCCTTCATCCTGCTTGTGTTATGTTTTTATGAGTTCTTTTCTTGTGAATATATCCCTAAGGAAAATTTGTCTGATACCTGTAATTGTAAACATCTTCTTGCTTTTTAACTACAATTTCTTTTTAATCTGTAAATTGAATTCTATTTTAAGTTTTCATTTGCAGTTATCAGCAGATTGGAAAGTCAACAGTTATCAAGTTATTTTAAACTGATTCAAGTTGTTGATTTATACATTATTGTTTATTTGGACTTCAGGAAATGAAGAGAAGGGTTGTAAGGCATAAATTAGATGGTAGTGATCATAATGTTAAAACTTCACTAACAGATTATGAGCTCCTTCATAGAGAAAAAGTGGCCAAGAATAATAAATATTTATTGAGACTTGGTTTGACAAACAGGCAAGTTGTAAATCCACTAAGTAGTATATTATTTGTTTAATAGTGTTTAATAAAATTTTATAGGCAAGAGCTTTATGTATATAAGACATAATATGATATCTTTTTTGTTTTATAGGCAATAAAAAGAGTGCAAAGAAAATGTGAGAAAAAACAAATGGAAAGAAAAGATACAGTGCCGCCATCTCGTAGAAGCCACTGCTTTTGTGATTCAACAAATGCAGTTGGTGAAAACAATAGTTGCAATGATGATCATGTATAGCCTGGTATAGCATGTGCTAATGTACTACAACCTGATATAGCACATGGTGATGTGCAGCCTAATATAGCACATGCTGATCATGTGCAGCTTGATATAGTACATGGTGATGTGCAACATTGTGATGATCTCTTAGAATAAAGTTTAAGAGAGTATTAAAAAACATCAAAGCATTAAAGGAACAACAGGTCTACAAATGATTTATTCAAGATTAAAGGATGTGTTTGAAGTGAAATCTGTGGAGACCAGTACTCATGATCTACCTACTAATGCCACACCTGATGTGGCCAAGGAGCATGAAGTTCCAATTAATGAAAGTCACACAGAGAGACCGCTTGAATCTGTTGTGCCTCAAAGTGTACCTATTACATCTAGAATTTTGATGGAACTAATGGATCAGCTAGAAATATTGGTAGTGGTTTAATAGAAGATGTGGATGCTTTTGTCAAAAGACAAAGATTGAGCAAAGATTTGTACAGATCTACAGAGAGGTATGCAAAAATAAGAAAATTAGAAGGCAAGAAGCTATTCTTGCTTGAGGTCTCGAGAGATGGTGAGCCCATTGGGCCAAATGTTGCAAAATGGGCCTCCAAGTTGGGTGTAAGATGTAGGGCCCATTTAGATGTTTGCAAATCAAGTTTTACAGAGCAAGATCCATGATCTATGGAAAATATTATACAAAAAATGGAAAATGCTTTTGAGACCACTGGTGGACAAACACTAGTAGAAATATGGCAAATAAATGACCAGGTGACTAAAATTTTAGTCACGTGACCAAACTTTTAGTCATGTGACCAAAATTTTTTGCAACACGACTATAAATGACTAAATAAATGACCAAATAAATGACTAATTTGGTCATCAGGACAAAAACACAACTAAATAATCGGTCAGACAAATAAAAATGACTATTACTCTATTCTTTTTTCTTTCCAATTTGATCATAATCCATGAATTCAAAGACAATACAAGGCAAGGCAATAAATGTCCACTTAGACCAAAGGAATAAAGAGAGAGAAATCTTGGACGTTTCCCATGAGTGAAGTTGGATTATCTTGGCTCTTCAATCTATCTCAGCACACTAGCCATGGCACAACATGCCCATTAATGATTTGCAGGCCTTGGGGAAGTGACTGTCCAGCCTCGACCTGCCAAAAACATCATTACTTACGACCTTGCCAAAATATACCGTGGCCTTCAATCACACTTTCGACTGTTGGAAAACAAATCCATCCTGCATAAAATGTCTAGGGGCTATCTCTACCCCCTCCATGCGACCTCTCATGTTTGCCAAAAGATCTGGCCCTTTATCAGATGATTATATAATATATATTATATAATATTACATAATATTTATATAATAATATAATATAATATTATAATATTATATAATAATATAATATTATAATATATTTAATAATATGGAGGCTTTTCATTTCTGACCTACAAAATGCTAACGATGAGTGCCATAACTAAAATGGTTAAAATTTAATTAAAATTTTGGCACCCATCTTGAAACCAAGGTAAACCCTAACTTAGGAAAGACTATTTTGTTTCATGTCTACAACTATTTTGAGCAGGGATATGGTGAGTAAATGATGGATGCTCAAAAACATGAATTTAGGTGGGGATATGAGGTATTAGACTAATACTATCCAGCCTACCGTTGACGGGATGGTGGACATTCTAAGAGCTTGCAAGAAAGCAAAAACTGTGAAGCGGGTAATCCATACTTCTTCCATCATCGCAGCTTGCCCTCGACATGAAGATGGACAACTTAAGGAGGTCATTGATGAATCTTGTTGGACTCTTGTTGATTATATCAGAGGCAAAGATGCCATTTTTGGAGTAAGTGTTGAAGTCTTTCTTTAATAATAATTATTAGAATTAATGGCCCCATCTTGTAATAGATGTTATGTTCATATGTATTTAGCATTGAAGACTTTGGTGGAGTAAGCAGCTCCACGATACGTGGCAGAGGAACATATTGAAGTGGTAACATTGTTGGTAGGGATGGTGGGAGGTCATTCTCTAACTCCCACATTTCTTGGAAGCAATTAAACAATGATAGCCTCACCGACAAGTAATTTACCCACTTCACTTAAAACACGGAAACATTAGTCTAGTGTTTATCGATCTACAAAATTATAGTTTCTTCTCTTCAAATATATTTGACCTGATAAACCCCAAAATTTCTTAGTAAACAGAGTACATTATGGAGTCATAGTTTCCAATCAATTTTTTTGGGATCGGTGTCATTGGTCCACATGGAAGATGTATGTAGTGCCCACATTTTTTTGAAGGAGAACCCATTTGCATCAGGTCGATATGTGTGCTATTTAGATGGCGTGACTATTGGTGACATGCTAAACTTCTTTTGCAAATGGTATCCAGAAATCCCCTTGGCCTTTGGGTAAGTATTTTAACGCTCATGATGGCTTTTGGTATTCTCACACTATATTTCTTTCGCAGTCAGGGGAATTGTTTCATAACTAATTTTCTTTGTTATGTGAAAAAGGGGAGAGTTTGGAGCAGGGCTCTTGGATTTGCATGCTATGGATGATTCTAAGATGTTTAATGAGGTTAGTATCATTTCTCTTGTGACAATCTTGGAGATAAATTTTGTTGTAGTGTGGCAATCAACACATACTTGAAGGTTCTTAACAACTCTAATAGTTGTTCCATGGGGCATGTTTAACAAACCAAATGCAATTGCCAACTTTTCACCATGGTGGCAGAGAAATAATTCTTTTTCCCATCCTTCCACAACATTAAGTAAATTCTTGAATCTAGAAAATACCTTGTTGCCTTCATCTTCCAAGCCAATTTCTCCAACTTTGCATAGGTCTCCTTTGTCTATGGATGTGATCTGTCTCCTACACAAAAAGCATGTACCATTTTATGCCCTTCAATCCAACTGTATCCAAGGATTTTTTTAATTCCTCTATCTTTCATCAATCTTCTTACCTCACCACACATGCCCGCTTCTGGATAGATGTTTGAGAGAACATAAGGTGTGCAACATTTTTAGGATCCAAATCAAAAAGTAGTGTTGCTGTAAATACTCCTAAGCCTATATTCATATGTGATCTACAGGCACCAAGAAAACACATCCATACAACTAGCATAGATTTAACAAGTATCTCAATGATAAAGTTTAGGGTGTCTTTAAGATAGCCAGTGCTACGCCCTTAATATTGGTGTACATAGGGTTATGAATAGTCGGCTTGTGGCTATCTTAACTCCTAATTAAGTCATATTATCATTATTATATTGTTATTTAGTTGTTTAGGTCGGCCTAAGGCTTCTATAGGTCTATCTAAGTCGGCCTGGGTGATATCCTAGGCATAAATAGGTATATATAGGGGTAGTGAGTCTCATTTCATATCATATTCAGTATTGTGTTCTCATTGAAGACTGTTGGAGGTATCCCCCTCGAAGTGGATTAGGAGGTTGCCCCCTCGAAGTGGCATATTATTATCAAGTATTTTCAGCATATTTACTATTATATTCAGATATTGTGCAAGTTGTTTCATTACAAGTGGTATCAGAGCATGATCTTGGCACCGTAGAGGCAAGATTTTTTCTCAACATTGGAGGCGATTTTGGGAAGAGCATAACTTTCCGATTTTAGCGAATTTTTTAAAGATTTTTAAAGGGTTTTTGAAGACCATATTAAAGAAGATACAGTCCAGATTTCAGAGGAATTGAAGCAAAAATAAGCGAGTTATTGCAAAATTAGGGTTTCCAACAAATTCGCTCTCAAGGCAGCAAATTTGCTAATTTTTTGGATTTTTTTCTGGGTAAGTGGTATCTTGGCCTTAGTAAGTTACAGTAAAAATTTCAGAAAATTTACATTTCATTTGTGTGATTTATTTCAAAAATATTGGTTTCCATCATGACGGGGCCTGCAACAAGAGGCAAAAAGAATGCTGCCACACCGGGGAAATCCTCTGATAAGGATGAGGAAATAATAGAGGATAGTAATCCCAATGAGGAAATGAGTAAGGTCAAAGAAGATGTGTCCTCAATTAAGAGGGATATGTGTGACCTAAGAGGAGATATATCAGATCTACGAAGCATGTTCAGCGCCTATATGAATGAACCAAGAAAGGAGTTCTCAAGCAACCAAGGTGAAACCTTCAAGTCAGCTAATAATGATACAAATTTTAATACTCCTATGGGATCTAGGAATTTCTTTCCTAAGGTGGATATGCGCAAGTTCGATGGTAAGGATCCTCTAACATGGATTAACCAAATGGAGAATTTTTTTGAAGTACATCAAATCCCATATGGACAAAAGGTCACGATGGCTTCCCTATATCTAGAACCAGATCAATTCATTTGGTATCGTTGGCTTTGTACTCATCGGAGAAAAAAGGGTCTCACCGTCTCATGGTCAATTTTTACAGAAGAACTCCAAGCACAATATAGCAATAGTGTGACAGACAACTTCTTCAGCCAGCTTGCTAAACTTCAACAAACAGGATCAGTTAAGGATTATATTCAAAAATTCCAAAATCTATCATTAAGAGTGGATACAATTACAGAAGAGAACTTGAATGATTTATTCTTGGGTGGTCTCAAGGATTACATTCAACATGAGGTACGTATGTTTAGTCCTAGCTCATTAAATGAGTCTTTTATCTTGGCACGCAGGGTAGAGGAGAAATATTTGATTCCTAGAAAGCAAGGGGCTAATATGACAAGAGAGAAAGGATATTCAACACCTTCTCTTCCTCAACCTACTAGGTTGACTCCCCAGCAAATTGAGGAGAAAAGAGCAAAAGGGTTGTGTTTCAATTGTGATAGCAAATACAGTCGAGGACATAAATGTAGTGAAAAGAAATTGTTCTATATTGAAGGTCCAAGTGAGGAAGAAGAGGAGGAACCCATATTAGAGGAGGATAGGGAGTCAAGTGAGGAATCACATGATGCTCAGCCAATCATTTCTTGTCATGCACTCTCAGGTTTCAGTGCACCACAAACTCTCAAGGTAGTGGGTTTCTTAAAGAAGCAGAAAGTAACAGTGTTGATCGACTCAGGTAGTACTCATAATTTCATCAACAAAAAGTTGGCAACTCGTCTAAATTGTTTTATATATCCAGCCCCAGAGTTTCAGGTTTTGATTGCAGATGGGGGTATAGTTAGTTGTTCGGGGAAGTGTCATAGCATTAAATTATCCATGGGAGATTATCAACTTGATACCCCAATGTATGCAATATCCATGGGTGCAGCAGATATTGTTTTGGGAGTACAATGGCTTACTACATTGGGAACAATTGAGATGAACTTCCAAGAACTATTCATGAGATTTCAATCAGAAGGAAAGGTAGTGGAGCTAAGGGGGTTGAAGGCAAAATCCCCACAGATGGTAAGCTCTCATCAAATGCAAAAGTTGCTTAAGAAAGGAGCAGATGGATTTGTGGCCCAGCTATGTTCATTAGAAGCCTCTCAATCTAATGCCCCTACTCATCCAGATTTACAAGCAATAATTGATCGTCACTCAGTGGTTCTTGGAGATATGCCTAAAGGACTTCCTCCTAAGAGGGATCATGACCATGCCATACAACTAGTTCCAGGGAGCCAACCACCAAACATCAGGCCTTATAGGTACCCACACATACAAAAAAGTGAGATAGAAAAAATTGTTGAGGAGATGCTAGAGGCAGGAATTATCGGGCATAGCCAAAGTGCTTACTCCTCGCCTGTGGTGATGGTGCGTAAGAAGGATGAAACTTGGCGCATGTGTCCAGATTATAGAGTGCTCAACATGTACACCATTAAAGATAAGTTTCCTATTCCAGTCATTGATGATTTGCTAGATGAATTGAATGGAGCTATGTATTTTACCAAGTTAGATCTTAGATCTGGTTATCATCAAATTCGGATTAAGGAGGAAGATATTTGTAAGACAGCATTCCGAACTCATGAGGGTCATTATGAATTTTTGGTGATGCCATTTGGCCTTACCAATGCACCATCTACATTCCAAAGTTTGATGAATTCCATTTTTAAGAAGTTCTTGAGAAAGTTTGTGTTAGTGTTCTTTGATGATATATTGATTTATAGCAAGACTTGGGAAGAACATTTGCAGCATGTAGATCAAGCATTACAATTACTCAAAGATCATCAACTCTATGCTAAGCCATCCAAGTGTGCTTTTGGTCTTAAGGAGGTGGAGTATTTGGGACACATAGTTTCACAGGAAGGAGTAAAGGTGGACCCTAACAAAATTAAGGCTATCATGGAATGGCCTATTCCAAAAACCATTAAGAAACTGAGGGGTTTCTTGGGATTGACAGGGTACTATAGAAGATTTGTGAAGAATTATGGTCGTATAGCAGCAGCCCTCACCACTCTCTTGAAGAAGGATTCTTTTCATTGGAATGAGTCTGCTAATGTAGCATTTGAGCAATTGAAGGAGGCTATGTGTACAACTCCAGTGCTTGCCACTCCGGACTTCACCAAGGAATTCATTGTGGAATGTGATGCTTCTGGAAATGGGATAGGAGCAGTTCTCATGCAAGAAGGTCGACCAATTGCTTTTGAGAGTCGTCAATTAAAGGGTAAAAATCAGCTCAAACCTATTTATGAGAAGGAAATGCTAGCAATCCTTCACGCAGTTAAACAATGGAGGCCTTATTTAATGGGTCGACACTTCAAGGTTAAGACAGATCATGATAGCCTAAAATATTTTTTGGAACAAAGACTATCCTCTGAAGAGCAACAAAAATGGGTCACTAAGATGTTGGGATATGACTTTGAGATTGTATATAAGAAAGGGAAGGAAAATATTGTGGCTGATGCACTTTCTAGGAAGGATGAGAAAGATGAAGCCTTATTGTGTGCCCTTTCAATATTACAAGCAAATTGGGTGGAAGAAGCCAAAGCAGAATGGCAAAATGATGTTGCAACAAGTAATCTCATCCAACAATTAAAAAGTGATCCTAGTAGTTCAGATAAGTTTTGTTTGAAGGGAGATATTCTTTGGTATAAAGAGCATTTGTATCTCTGCAAGAATTCCACTCTTAAACACAAGATTCTCACAGAGCTACATGAGTCCCCAGTTGGTGGTCATTCAGGATTTTTGAAGACATATCATCGGGTCAAGCAAGATTTTTTTTGGGAAGGGTTAAAAGGTGATGTTCAAAAATTTGTGGCTGAATGTTTGGTTTGTCAAAGAAATAAGGGGGAGACAATTAAGACACCAGGTCTCTTGCAGCCCTTATCTATTCCTAGCCAGCGTTGGGAAGAGGTATCCATGGACTTCATCACAGGGCTTCCCAAATCTAAAGGTCATAATGTCATCATGGTAGTAGTTGATCGCCTCACTAAATATGCACATTTCATTGCATTATCACATCCTTTTACAGCAAGTGCAGTGGCAAAAGTTTTCTTGGAGAATATCCAAAAGCTACATGGTACACCTAAGGTTATTGTCAGTGATCGTGATCCTATCTTTACTAGTCACTTTTGGAAAGATTTATTCTCATGTTTGGGTACTCAATTGGCTCATAGTTCTTCATACCATCCTCAATCAGATGGGCAAACTGAGGTTGTTAATAAATGTTTGGAAGGATATCTACGTTGTTTCACTTCAGAAAAGCAATCTCAATGGGTAGATTGGCTACCACTGGCAGAATGGTGGTATAACACTTCTTTTCATAGCTCATCAAAAATGTCTCCATTTTTGGCACTTTATGGATATCATCCTCCTTCCATCACATCATCATTAAAGGTGTCACCAAGAGTTCAGGCAGTAGAGGACCACTTGCATCATCAACAACAGGTACTTTCAGGACTCAAGGAGAATTTAGCTAGGGCACAAAATCGAATGAAACAACAAGCGGACCAACATCGTAGTGAAAGAAATTTTGAAGTTGGGGATTGGGTCTTCTTGAAATTGCAGCCTTATAAACAAATCTCAATGAAGCAACACAAAAAGACTAATAAGTTGTCTCCAAGATATTATGGGCCATACCAAATCATGCAAAAGATTGGTAGTGTTGCCTACAAGCTAGAGTTGCCACCAACAACAAAGATACATCCAGTTTTTCATGTTTCTTGTTTGAAGAAGGTAATTGGGCAGAATATTCCTACTCAAACAGTACTACCAGAACTCGATGAAGAAGGAAGAATAATTTTGGAACCAGAGGTCATTCTTCAAACTCGCACAAAGAAGCTGAGGAATAGAACCCTCACTCAGTATCTTATCCAATGGAAGAATTTACTAGTTGAAGAGGCCACATGGGAGGATGAGGAGTTCATTCAAAAGAATCCACACTTGGTTAGCATTGAGGACAATGCTTCTTTGAAGAAGGGGGGCATGCTACGCCCTTAATATTGGTGTACATAGGGTTATGAATAGTCGGCTTGTGGCTATCTTAACTCCTAATTAAGTCATATTATCATTATTATATTGTTATTTAGTTGTTTAGGTCGGCCTAAGGCTTCTATAGGTCTATCTAAGTCAGCCTGGGTGATATCCTAGGCATAAATAGGTATATATAGGGGTAGTGAGTCTCATTTCATATCATATTCAGTATTGTGTTCTCATTGAAGACTGTTGGAGGTATCCCCCTCGAAGTGGATTAGGAGGTTGCCCCCTCGAAGTGGCATATTATTATCAAGTATTTTCAGCATATTTACTATTATATTCAGATATTGTGCAAGTTGTTTCATTACAGCCAGCATGGGCAAGGAGGTCAACCATACACACATAATGATCAACTGTAGGTGTAATGCAATAAGGATTACAATTGTGATTGACGTATGTATATCTCTCATCCACTAAACCTGCATGGCTGCATGCACCTAGGATACAAGCAAAGATTACAATGTTAGGATATGTTCTAAAGTGCTTAATTAATTCAAAGATTTTGAGAGCGTCCTTACAAAATCCATTTTGTGCATATCCTACAATCATTGCATTCCATGAGATGACATCTCTTTGAGGAATTCTATCAAACAGTTCACATTTTTTGTCTATAATTCCATAGTTTTCATACATGTCTATGAGAGCATTTCAAACTATAATATCTCATAAGAATCTCCCTACCATTATACTTTGAAGGATGTCCATACCCTATTCCAAAGCTCCCATTTTGGCACAGACAGGGAGGATGCTAGCAAAGGTTACAAAATTTGGATTTACAGCTGTCAATTGCATTTGCTTGGAAGTTTCTAAAGCCTATTCAACAAATCCATTTTGTGCAATTCTACAATCATTGCATTCCATGAGATGGCATCTCTTTGAGGCATTCTATCAAACAGTTTTTGTGCCTTGTCTGTGCTTCCAAAATTTTCATATACGTCTATTAGAGCATTTCCAACTATAATATCTGACAAAAATCTATCTTCTATTATGCCTTGATGGATATCCATACCCTGTTCCAAATCTTACCATTTTGATATAAGCAGAGAGGATGCTGGCAAAGGTTGTGGAATCTGGCTTTACACCTGCCAATTCTTGTAACTGTTCTTTAGTGAAAATTTGAAATATGTCCTCAATGATTAGAAGGGCACCTGTTGGAGTGAACATTCTATTGCCAAATTAAAAAGTTCATTTCTATACAATATACAGTTATTAAAAAGTCTTTTACAGCCTTTGGATGCTATTCATTCCACACGATCATTGTTACTAGTAAGATACTAATGTTACTAGAAGAAGAATTTTTTAATTTTTCCAATATACATTTAATTTTCTTGTATTAGGTCCATTCTTGGCATTGACAAATGGCAAAAAATATTATCTTCATGTGCTTAGGAATGTAGTTTTTTATACAAGAATAAAGACTTGTCATTGTCTTACATAGGTTTAGAAGGGCACCTGTTGGAGTGAACATTCTATTGCCAAATTAAAAAGTTCATTTCTATACAATATACAGTTATTAAAAATTCTTTTACAGCCTTTGGATGCTATTCATTCCACACGATCATTGTTACTAGTAAGATACTAATGTTACTAGAAGAAGAATTTTTTAATTTTTCCAATATACATTTAATTTTCTTGTATTAGATCCATTCTTGGCATTGACAAATGGCAAAAAATATTATCTTCATGTGCTTAGAAATGTAGTTTTTTATACAAGAATAAAGACTTGTCATTGTCTTACATAGGTTTCTTCTAGTTGGAAACAAACTAGAAAAATGTGATTCCATTAATATAACTAGAAGAAATAAATATCTTGCTAAGAGCTTCTAGATTTGCTTGTGTATTATTTCTTATTACCGATGTTTTGGGGCTTCTTGTTGGACTTGTCGTTTGAGAAAAGAGCTTACAATTTAATCCTTGACAAAGAGATTAGGTTTACCAATGCTTGTAATGTGTGTTAACTCTAATCATTATTAAAAAAGTATTGATTAATGTGTTTCATAGAGCTTAATATTTTCAAAATGTTTAGTTAATGTATTGATGTAGAGCTATGATTAGTTTGATATAGTGTTCATAGATCAAGTCATGCTATTAGATCTATATCAATGGCAATTATTGCTCTACAAACTGTCAGTGAAACAAAAACTTTTGAATGGTGTAAAAGGAATGTGGTTCCATGAGATGTGGTAACTTGTCCAGTCTTAGAATCTCCCAATATTGGAATAAAATAGTGTGTGCAAATCCCTTGTAAATATTTTTCATGCATGTGTGGTATTATTTCAATTATCAATCTTGTGGTATTTCAAATTCATTGTTTTGTTATTCTTTATTAAAGATTGGGCTATTAATTTTAGAGGGTGCCCAAGAAAGGACATATTTTGATATCTCATGGATTCTTGTTGTTCTGATAACTGCAGAGTTTATTTTATAAGCAAACTACTTCAAAGATTCTTCTAAATTGTTCTTCAGTGAATTCTTGTAACACAATGATGTCTCTTATAATCAAATTAGGATTAACATCCTTATTTTTTGCGGGGTAGTTTAGACATAGATGATGATGCTGATTTCAGGCTGTGAAGAAGACAACGTGTCGAGCCTCTAGCCACTGACCAAACTGAGGAAGAGCCTTATGAGGTAAATCTCCATAATCATTTAATTCCTCTCATTGTCATCTCAATTATCACATCTAGTAGTTGTCTATTTTGTTCATCGTAGAATAAATATTTTGAGACTCTATCTATATGAACTTAAAATTTGCTCATGACTTGTGATGCTTGGCTGCTTGCACAGTCTAAATGAATACATTTCCATACTTGTCCAGATGTCACCTTCTTCTACTTATGCTTTTCCAAGATTGAAATTGTGGCATAAATCTTCACTAGTGCAGGCAACCTATACTTAATTATTTTATCATGTTTCTTTTGCCTTCTTTTGGTTTAATAGATGACAAAATTAATCAGGTCACAGAAAGACATTTTCTATGTTTAAATGCCCTAGCTTTAAAATTTTTATACTGTGGACTCAAGACTCTATTGTGATATGTTCATTAAATTATTCCATTGATTTTAAGCATATTGTCAATATTGCTCATTTGTATTTTAATCTCTTAACTTGACTGTTATACAGTAATAACTTTCTAGAAACACCATTTTACATTCATGAATTTAGTGTATCTTGAACTAATAACAGAGGAGTGTGCATCATATAGCCTTTTGGTTTGACTTGTTTTCTATGAACTTTTAATCCACACACTTCTAAATTGTTCATATTTCTCTACAATGTACAGGTGGAGGGTGGTGTATCTCATCTTCTTATTTTATATCCCATTTATTTTTGTGTACCCTTCATTAAGTATATGTCTTGCATCTAGAAAATACCCTGTTGCCTTCATCTCCCAAGCCAATTGCTCCAACTTTGCATAGATATGCTATGTTTGTGGATGTGATCTGTCTCCTACAGAAAAAGCATGTACCATTTTATGGCCTTCAATCCAACTACATCTAGGGATCCTTTTAATTCCTCTATCTATCATAAATCTCCTTACCATTTGAACCTCACCCCAGCTGCCCACTTCTGCATATATATTTGAGAGAAGAACATAAGTCGCAGCATTTTTAGGATCCAACTCAAAAAGTAGCATTGCTATAAATACTCCTAAGCCTATATTCATATGTGATTTACAGGCACCAAGAAAACACATCCACACAACAACCACGGGTTTAAATGGCATCTTAATGATAAAGTTTAGGTTGTCCTCAAGATAGCCAGAATGGGCAAGAAGGTCAACCATGCACACATAATGATCGACTGTAGGAGTAATGAAATAAGGGTTACTCATGTGATTGAAGTATGTATAGCCCTCATCCACTAAACTTGAATAGATGCATGCACATAGAACACAAGCAAAGCTTACAATGTTAGGATATGCTCCAGAGTGCTTCATTAATTCAAAGATTTTGAGAGAATCCTTACAATATCCATTTTGTGCATATCCTACAATCATGGCATTCCATGAGACCACATTTCTTTGAGGCATTTTGTCAAACAGGGCACGTGCCTTGTCTATACTTCCATATTTTGCATACATGTCTACTAGAGTGTTTCCAACTATAATTTCTGACAAAAATCCCCCTTCCATTATACTTTGATGGATGTCTATACCTTGTTCCAAAGCTCCCATTTTGGCACAGGGAGGGAGGATGCTGGTAAAGGTTGTGGAATTTGGCTTTAGACCTGCCAATTGCATTTGCTTGAAAGTTTCTAAAGCCTTTTCAAAAAATCCATTTTCCCCATATCCTGCAATCATGGCATTCCACGAGACCACATTTATTTTAGGCATTTTTTCAAAAAGTTCACATGCCTTCTCTGTGCTTCCACATTTTGCATACATGTCTACTAGGGAAGTTGCAACTACAACAAATGATAAAATTCCTCTATCCTTCATGTTTTGATGGATGTCCATACCCTATTGCAAACCTCCCATTTTGGCACAGGCGGGGAGTATGCTGGAAAAGGTTGTCGAATTTGGATTTACACCTACTAATTGCATTTTCTTGAAAGTTTCTAAAGCCTTTTTAATAAATCCATTTTGTGCATAAACCGCAACCATTGTATTCCATGAGATGACATCTCTTTGAGGCATTTTGCCAAACAGTTCACATGCCTTGTCAATGATTCCACATTTTACATACATGTCTACCGCAAGGTGGTTGTTGGGCCTTTGTGGTGATGTGGGCAACTCCCTGCATCACTACGAAGGCCCAACAACCACCTTGTGGTGTTGTGGTGACCCTAGCATCACTACTTTCATAGCAGCTTCTTTCAACCTCAATGCTTCCTTTATGCTTTGATGGATGTCCATACCCTGTTCCAAAGCTCCCATTTTTACATAGGCGAGGAGGATGATGGCAAATGTTGTGGAAGGCCATGTTTTCCTCAAAACCAACTAATGAGAAGTAACACAGAAACAATTTATGAAAGAAAAAGGAGTTATGTTTTGATGCATCCCATGAGTGTTCCAATTCTGTTGCATCTTTTAATATAAGAGGTAGAAAATAAAATTTTAAAAAGAGGGCCTTTTATGTGGCCAAGCTGAAATCCAATTCTATCTTTGAGACCCCATGGAGAAACCCCACATTGGGATTTCCCTACAAATTACACGAAATCAATTCACATTCTCTTATTGCAAATGCTTCAGGCATGTGGCAGAGCATCACAACTTGCTAATGGGATGTTCTAGTTTCGTGTCTTGATTATTCAATTTCTTAAATAAATCCCTATCAAAATTAAATTAGGAATTCCCCAACAAAAATTAGATCAGTCCAAACAACAAGTCTACCTAAAAAGGCACGGAAATGCAGATTCCAACAAATCATGTATTTCCATTGAAAAGAAAAAGACAATCACCTAAAGTCCAAACAATTGAGAAATGGCGATGAGGTGGGAAAAAAATAAAAATTGTTTCAGGTGCACCTTAGCGTCGAAGATGTCGCTTTGGACTCCATTCTAGTTGTCCATTGCATGCTTAAATGAAAAAAAAAAATATGAGAATGAGACCACCAACTCTTTCATTTGTAGGAAAAATGCAATGTTATAGATATGTGTGGGCTGAGTTTATAGCATGAGGATATGATTACATGATTGAAGTCTAAATAATGCTTAATCTATATAGAAATGATGAGGCAATGTTTTTAAAATCTAATATACTTAGTGAAAAGGAAAATAAATAATCTAAACCTTTAGAATCTTTATAAATAAAAATTTAGAATAAATATATAATTAATGTAATATAAGTATTAAATTTTAAATTTATTAATGAGTTGAGATTGATAATCAAAGTAAAATAAATGTAGAAAATTAAATAATAGTATTTAGTTTAAAATTTGATGAAGACTATATTGTGTTAGGTATTAGAAATTAATTGTTTACTTTATAAAAGTTTTTTGTGATGTTAGATAAATATTTTTGAATTTGTCAATTCTATATTTGATAATCTAGTTCACTTGTATTGTTGTGGAATTGATCTCCACAAGTGTAGATCTCAACCTTCTCATGGATTTGAATTTGTGTGAACGGATGTAATTTGCATTGATATATTAATCAAAAAATTTCTCACGTCAGTGTCTTCAACATGCATCTAAAAGGGGCAGTGTCTATAAACACCATTGAGGAACTTACTAGGCTAGGTGATTCTCCCTCGATCAAACCTATATTACATGGTCAATGGTATGAAACAAAGATTGAAGACAAAACACAAATATGCAATGTTGCCTAAATGTTGAATATATAAATGAATATATTACAGTAGTTAAGCTTTTGATATAATCTTAACCCTATGATATAGACAACTTTTGCATGACCTAAACCAACTAAAAGTTTTTCAATGCTCTTCAAGAAATTTATGTCATTAAAATTTTGAGATTAGCTAATACTTTAATATGTGTTTTTTTTTCAGTTTGAGGTTACACCATTCTTGCTTGTCTCCATGACAAGTGATTCTTTTCTACAAACTTGTGAGCTAAAAGACAATTGCATTGCATCTAAAATTGTTTGGGCTCTTCCGTAAGTTTTGTGAAAATATTTCAACACTCAATAATATATTAAGAATTCAATTCTTGAATTTGAAATGCTAATATGATTTCATTTTAGATTTTTTTGTTTATATTTTTTGAATCTTGCTTGTCAAAAAACATGTTGCAATCTTGGTACTTGTTATTATTGTTAACTACCTCAGTAAGTTATTCCTATTGCCATAATTTTAGTTTAGATTGTTAACACCTCAATGGCTTGTGTGAAGGAGAATATGGAATGCACCAAGGTTGCAGTCAAAGCACCTGAACTAGTTAACAGAATGCCAAAAGAAATGATGTCTCATGGAATGCTCAGTGGCAACATCTCTTTTCAAAGTGTTAAAAGATGTGAAGGGATTCATCGATCTGACCTACCTTTCCATTGTTTTGCTATTGTATTTAATGTGGTTGTTGAACTAGTCTTTTCTTCATCCATTCCTTGTAGTTTGTTGTACATGATAGAGCTGAACTAGTTTTTTTCTTATGGCATCCTTGTGCTACTTTTTTATTATTTGTAATTCTTTTCCTGCATTGTTCCAATACAAAAAAAAAGTATTTATTGCCATTTTTCTTTGTCTTGTTTCATTTTCTTATTGGCCAATTCTCAAATAGAAAGTGTTGGCTCAAATTTATCAATCTTTACTTGGCAACATCATAAAATATATAGTTTTCCAAATTTATTTGCTTTTATGTTTTAATTCAAATTTAATAATATGTTTTTTCTTCATTATAAAATTTATGGTATTTAATAAATTATTCATATCATGACTAAGTTTACTACCAATTAAAGGAAACCAGTAAATAAAAATGACTACCATGACTAAATAAATGACCAGTTAACAATAATCAATGACTGATGCAAGAGCATCCCTAGTTCAAGAGTAATCTTGCATCAACAAAAATCATTTACATTTGCATTTCATTTTTTTTGCATTTCAGTTCTTTCAGTTCTGAGTTCAGTTAGGCAATTTAGTCAGAAGCAGCTTAGCTTGTGGTCTGGTTTTAGCATTTCACACCTTGCAGATCTGGACTTAGCATCTCAATTCATTCATCTACATCATATCAAGAATTCAGAGCATTTGAGTTAGTTACCAAAAAGTTATCGCTATTAGAAGATCCTCTATTTTCTTAGTGTAGAGTTCTCTGACATTCATGAGTAATCAGCTGAAGGAGAAGGATTGGGAGCATTAACTAATTTGTGGATCCTTGTCATTCATTCTACAACATTCCTTGGATCGTGGCTGACCTTCCTCATAGGTCCGCACTTCATTGTATCCGTTGGAGAAGGATTTTCAAGCCGATAGGTCCAACCTATCCAAGAGCACACATTACACCTCTTCAGTAGGATTCTGGATCTCTTGTGGCTGACATGGAGGAATCTATTAGTCTAGAAATGATATATAATGATGTAATAGATCCCTAGGAAAGAAGTTTAGAGATAGCTATTCACATTAGAAAGATCTATAGTTTAGTTTTGTGCGAACGAGATTCGAAGCTTTATCTTGCGCATGTATGTAATCAGGCTTGTGAGTTGAATTCTAAGCCCACACATTGTCGGCTAGATTGTATTTGGATTCTTTGATATACTGAATGACTAAATCTGCATTTGTTCTATATTCTTGTGTTGTTTCCGTTGTGTTTACTCTCACTACATGGTCTAGACAGTTCATTCTATGAACCCTCCTACCATGACTACACCAAGTGGTATCAAAGCGAAAGTTTGATTCTTTGGAGTGAATTGATGAAGGGGATTTCATAAGATCTTGTTGTAAGTAGATCACCAATCCGAGGCAGGTTACTTGTGCACAACTGATTGTTGATTGAGAGGTAGTTGTCACTTGCAGCCCGATCACCGACCTGAGGTAGTTTGCACTTGATCCTAGGAAGATGTCACCGAAAAGAGTTCCTCCTATTGGTAAAATGGCTAATAGAATGGATGAGATGATGGAATTGATGAGAATAATGTGAATTCATTTGGATGTTGTTGAAGAAGATAGGCAAAGAGGATTGACACCTAGACCTAATATTGAAAGTATTGATGAAGAAGAATTTTAATCTGTTGAACAAAGTGGTGAAACCTTAGAAGGTCATGAAGAAGAAGAATCAGATCAAGTAAAGATGTTGCGAGCTATTTCAAAGATTTGGAAAAGACCTAGAGTGGATGTACAGAACTATACTGGTAATTTGAATCTGGAAGAGTTGATTGATTGGATAAATGACATGGAAGAATACTTTGAATATGAGGAAATTGAAGATCTAAAGAAGGTGAAATTTACAAAGACAAAGTTGAAAGGACATGCTGCTATATGGTGGAAAGAAGTTCAATTAGAAAGAAATAGGAGAGGAAAGGAAAAGATTACAAAGTGGGACTGGATGGTGACAAAGTTGAAGAATCAATTCATACCTGCTGACTATGAGTTGGAGTTGTTGAAGAGATTGCAAAACTTGAGACAAAAGGAAAAATCTATGAAAGAATACACTGAAGAATTTCATAAAATGATCATTAGAATAGGACATAGTGAAGCAAGCAAGGAGAAGGTGGCTAGATACATCAAGGGACTGAGATGGAATATTCAAGAAGAACTAAGCCTGATAAGCATGGCATCCTTGGAAGAAGCATATCAATGTATGCTAAAAGTTGAAGAGAAGTTGAATAAGAAACATGATCAGAGACAGAGAGGTAGAGGAGGTAAAATTCTAAGAGGTAGGACATTTTCTAGAGGGGATAGATCTTATTTGGAATAGAACAAGTTTGATAGCCCATTGAGGAAGGATGACAGAGATAATAATGCTTATCAGAGACATGACAAGAAATTTTATCAGAGAGGAAACCCTAGTGCATACCGAAATGAAGGATACAGAAGAGAAGGAAGATGATTTGATAAGAGAACATTTAGAGGTACTTGTTTTAAGTGTGGTGGTGAAGTACATAGAGCATTTGAATGTAATTAGGGTAGTACAAGCAAGAAAATAGAGAACAATGGAAGAGCAGCCTATGTTGAAGAAGAACCTATTGAATCACCTTGTTCAGTTGGCAATCCAGAGAAAGGAGAATCATTGGTAATGAGGAGAGCACTATTTCAAATAGAGACAAATGAAGAACCATCACATAAGAAAAGTCTGTTTAGAACCAGATGCAAATCTGAAGGTAAGTGTTGTAAAAATTTGTGATTGATAGTGGTAGTTTAGATAATCTAGTTACAGAGGAGATGGTGACTAAGCTAAAGTTGAAAAGATTGAAACACCCTAAGCCCTACTAGATAACATGGATTCAGTATGATCATAAGGTACAGGTGAGTGAACAATGTTTGGTGAAATTTCATATTGGATCTTATCATGACGAAGTCTTGTGTGATATTATGCCTATGGATGTTTGTCATATCTTGTTGGGTAGACCTTGGCAATATGATAGAAAAGAAATGCATGATGGGAGAAAGAATACATATACCATAACAGCAAATGGGAAGAGAATTACCTTGATTCCTTTGGAGGATGATCCTAAGAGCGAAGTATGTGGAAATGCTAGAATCTATTTGGTAGATGGAAGGAAATTTTTGGATAGTTTGAGACATGAGAATATGTGTTATGCCTTGATTCCTAAGAAACCTGAAGCATTGAAGAAAGAGACTGAAGAAGAATAGTTAGAGGAGATAAGAGAGTTGCTAACAGAATATGAAGATGTCATATCAGATCATGTGCCTAAAGGATTACCACCTATAAGGAGTATCAACCATCACATGGATCTTATACCGGGAGCAAGTTTGCCTAACAAAGTAGCACACCGGATGACACCGGCAGAGAATGAAGAATTGAATAGATAGATACAAGAGTTATTGAGGAAAGGTTTGATCAGAGAAAGTTTGAGTCCTTGTGCAGTACCTACAGTTTTGGCACCTAAGAAAGATGGAGAATGGAGAATGTGTACTAATTCCAGAGCTATAAACAAGAACACAGTCAAGTATAGATTCCCTTTACCTAGAATGGATGATATCATGGATTGTTTGAGTGGAGAAAGATATTTCACAAAGATAGATTTGAAGAGTGGATACCATCAGATTAGAATCAGAGAAGGTGATGAATGGAAGACTACTTTTAAGACAAATGAAGGATTATATGAGTGGTTAGTGATGCCTTTTGGATTGACAAATGCACCAAGTACTTTCATGAGGTTGATGAATGAAGTTCTAAAGAAATTCTTGGGTAAGTTTGTGATTGTGTATTTGGATGATATTCTAATTTTCAGTAAGACAAAAGAACATTTGTGGCATATTACACAATTTTTTCAGAGGTTGAGAGAAGAGAAATTGCTGATAAACATCAAGAAATGTAGTTTCATGAAAGTAGAGTTGGTATATTTGGGATTTGTAATTTTTACAGAAGGATTGAAGATGGACCCTGAGAAAGTGAAAGCAATTGTTGAATGGCCTACACTGGAGAGCATTGGAGAGGTTAGATCATTTCATGATTTGGCTAGCTTCTACTGGAAGTTCATCAAAAAATTTAGTTCAGTTTGTAACCCTATGATAGAGACAATGTGAGGTGACAGAAAAGATTTCAAGTGGACATCTGGAGTAGATAAAAGTTTTGAGTTGTTGAAGCAGAAGGTGATAGAGCAACCTGTTTTGGCATTACCGGATTTCAATAAGGTATTTCAAGTTGATTGTGATGCTAGTGGAAATGCAACTGGAGCAGTGTTAAGTCAAGAGGGTAGACCAGTAGCATATTTTAGTGAGAAGTTGAATGATGCAAGGAGAAGATATTGAGTTTATGATCAAGAGTTCTATGCCATAATTCAAGCCTTGAAGAAGTGGAGACATTATTTGTTGCCTAAAGAGTTTGTGTTATATACAGATCATCAAGCTTTGCAATATTTGAATAGTCAAGGTAAGTTGAATCAGAGACATATGAGATGGGTAGAGTTCATGCAAAGTTATACTTTTGTTTTGAAGCATAGGATTGGAAAATTAAATAAAGTTGTTAATGCCTTGAGTAGAAGAAGAAATTTGTTAATAGAAATGAGAGTTGAAGTGTTGGGTTTTGATGAATTGAAGAACATGTATGATCGAGACACTGATTTTGTAAAACCTTAGAAAGAAAGTAAGGAACCTGTTGTAGCAGATAGAAGTAAATGGTTGGATTATTTCATTCAAGAAGACATGTTGTTCAAAGGAAGTCAGTTGTGCATACCTAGCAGTTCAATGAGAGACAACCTGATCAAGGAGAAGCATAGTGGTGGATTGGTAGGACACTTTGGCATTGACAAGACAGTGGCTTTGGTAAGTGAAAATTACTTTTGGCCTCAGATTCATAAGGATGTTTGGAGATTTGTGCAAAGTTGTAGAGTTTGTCAAGTTGCAAAAGGGAATAGTTAGAACATTGGATTGTATAAACCTTTGACAGTACTGGAGAAACCTTGGGAAGACATAAGCATGGATTTTGTAATGGGATTACCTAAGACACAGAGAGGACATGATTCAATATTTGTAGTGGTTGACAGATTTTTAAAGGTGGCTCATTTCATACATTGCAAAAAGACAACTGATACAGTGCATATAGCTGACCTATTTTTCAAGGAAATTGTGAGATTGAATGGATTACCTAGAAGTATAGTTTCAGATAGAGATACAAAGTTTTTTGGATACTTTTGGAGGACACTTTGGAAGAAGATGAAGATAGATTTGAAGTTCAGTTCATCTTTTCATCCACAGGCAGATGGATAGACAGAAGTAAGGAATAGGAGTTTGGGAAACTTGTTGAGATGTTTGGTTGGAGAGAAGATAGGAAGTTAGGATTTGATTCTTTCACAAGCAGAGCTTGCATACAATAATTAGGTCAATAGAAGTACCAGAAGAACACCTTTTGAGATTGTTACTGGAGTAAACCCTAGAGGAGTGGCTGAATTGAGAGATATCAACATGGAAGAAAAGCGGAGTGCAGAAGTAGAAGAATTTGTAGATCATATGAAAATAGTGCATAATCAGGAGAAGAAGCATTTGGAGAACATGAACAGTAAGTACAAAGAGAAGGCAGATGAGAAGAGAAGACACAAAGAACTTGAAGAAGGAGATGAAGTAATGGTGTATTTGAGAAAAGAAAGATTTCCAATTGGGACATATAACAAGTTGAAGATGAAGAAGTTTGGACCTTGTAAGATACTCAAGAAATTTGATTTAGGAAATGCATATGAAGTGGAATTACCAGAGACATTAGGTATTTCACCTATTTTCAACATTGCGGACCTTTACCAATATCATGAAGTAGAGTTCAGTGACAGCATGGAAGAAGACTTGAAGAAACAATTACCACAACAAGCACTAGAACAAATTGAAGGCATTTTGGATAGCAAAGTTGGACGTAGCACCAGAGGAAGACAATACAAAGAATATCTTGTGAAGTGGAAAGGTAGACTGGAAGAAGATTCATCATGGATTTCTCAAGTTGAGGTGGACGGTCTTAGTTCTCCCCTAGCCCCAGTAAAGTGAGGGACTCACTTTTCCAATAACCCTGAATGTCTGATGCAGGAGCATCCCTGGTCCAAGAGTAATATTGCATCAACCAAAAACATTTGCATTTGCATTTTAGTTTGTTTTCATTTCAGTTCTTTCATTTCCCAATTCAATCAGGCAGTTCAGTCAAAAGCAACTCAGCTTGTGGTCTGGTTTCAGCATTTCACACCTTGCGGATCTGGACTTAGCATCTCAATTCATTCATCTACATCATATCAAGAATTCAGAGCATTTGGATCAGTTATCAGAAAGTTATCGCTATCAGAAGATCCTCTATTATCTTAGTGCAAAGTTCTCTAATAGTCATGAGTAATCAGTTGAAGGAGAAGGATTGGGAGAATTAGCTAATTTGTGGATCCTTGTGATTCATTCTACAATGTTCCTTGGTTCATGGTTGACCTTCCTCATAGGTCCGCACTTCATTGTATCCTTGGAGAAGGATTTTCAAGCCGATAGGTCTGACCTATCCAAGAACACATGTTACAACTCTTCATCAAGATTCTAGATCTTTTGTGGCCGACGTGGAGGAATCTATTGGTCCGGAAATGATATATAATGATGTAATAGATCCTTAGGAAAGTAGTTCAGAGATAGCTATTCACATTAGAAATATCTATAGTTTAGTTTTGTACAAAGGAGCTTCAAAGCTTTATCTTGTGCATGTATGTAATTAGGCCTGTGAGCCAAATTGTAAGCCCACATGTTGCCAGCCAGATTGTATTTGGATTCTTTGATATACTGAATGACTGAATCTGCATTTGTTCTATATTCTTGTGTTGTTTCCATTGTGTTTACTCTCGCTGCACAGTCCAGATAGTTCATTATGTGAACCCTCCTACCGTGACTGCACCTATGACTAAATGATTACAATGACTAAATATACTACCAAATTGATGCCTAAATATACTATCAAATTACCAAATATACTACCAAATTGTTGACTAAATATACTACCAAAATTAATGACTAAAATTTGTTTAGTCATAAATTTGGTCACGAGATAAATGACCGACAATAAACTACCAATGGTCACGTGACTAAATATACTACCAAATTGATGACTAAATATACTACCAAATTAATGACTAAATATGCTACCAAATTTATGACTAAATATACTACCAAATTAATGACTAAAATTTGTTTGGTCATAAATTTGGTCACGAGATAAATGACCGGCAATAAACTACCAATGGTTACGTGACCAAAGTATTGATCACATGATCAATTTTTGGTAGTTTTTAGTCATTTATTTATGTTTTTCTACTAGTGAAATCTCTAGAAAATATTATAAGCAAAAGACAAGAATTTTGATGAACAATTTTAGATACAATTGCAGAAAAGAAATCATGGAGGGAAAAGAGAGGTTAGACTCCACTTTATGTCCCAAATAGTGGGAGGCATTGAAAGAAACTATACATTCCAAAAAATATTTGGAAAAGAGTAACAAAGGCAAGAGAGCAAGAGATAATGTGAGGGCTCAATATACATTTGGCTGAGGCGGGTTACATGCCAAAATTGACAAATTTGGAGTAAGTGTATGGCTTTTTGGTTCAATTTACATTGTGTTATTTATTTCACTTTTTTATTGAACTGACTATATGTTGAAATTGACATTGTATTTTAGGTGGAAAACAGTAATAGAGAAGTAGGTGCAGAAGATATTGTCAATTATATGGCAGCACTAGATCCTAGTAAATCTAAGAGTAGGATGAAGTGGAAATCTAGTTCATCAACAGAGATTTCATAGCCATTTGTTACATGCCCAGTAGGATCAGCCTCTTTAGATCATGTCAACTCAAATGAAGGGTACCAACATGTACTGAATTACATATACGGTCTCAGTCAGCAAGTTTTGTAGTTGGTTGTCTCCGTTAACCCTATAGTTTCCGCATGGAATGAGCATAATTCCATGGATTTAGATGTGGTAAGAGGCTCTATTAATCTCATTTCTTCTTGTTTGGCAATTATGTATACAAATGCCTCTTAATATGTAGATTATTGAAATCTGAGCATAGGAGAACCCAAACCAGTTTCTTTATTGTTAGAGTGATCCAGAAAATGTTCTTTTGGACAAATTTATAGCTTGCATTCTTTATTTGACTATTGAATGCTTTGTATAGTTTTTTGCATGATGGTTAAACCACATGCAGAGCAATTTTTTCAAAGCATCAGGAAAACAAAAATGCCTTCATGATGTCAACAGAGCTATCGATATTAATAGTGATGATTATGATGAACTGGGCAAGAATGTGTAGTATAGTCATCATAGTTATGTTGAAATTGAGGTAATATAATAGTTGTCAGTTATTTGTCCCAATGTTTTGTCATTCTCCATGCTTAAAATGTTCTTTTAGACAAAAAATTATAGCTTTTACATTCTTTAAGTTGTAAGTTAATCTGACCCAATGTTTTTTCATTAATTCTTCATGCTTAGAATGTTCTTTTGGATAAAAATTTATAGCTTTTACATTATTTACTTGACTTATATTAATTTTTGCATGATGATTAAACCACATGTAGAGCAATTATATGAAAGCAGAACTAAAAGAAAAATCCCTGTCAATAGAGCTCTCTACAAAACTGTACAACTTCATGTCAATGTTGATAGTGATAATTATGATGATGAACTCAATGAGCATGCACATGATATTCATAGTAGTAGTTGTGCTGAAATCGAGGTACGAGTGCTATGAAACCACATGCAAGTAAGTACTATTCAAGTAAGTAATGGTTGTTTTATTATGTAAATAAGGATAATCATTACCTATTTGATAGAAGTTGGTTAGAATAGTAGTGAAGAGTAATTAGCTAGTATACATAGATTATGGAAATAAGGGAGAACATATAACTTACATATGGAAGCTTAGAGCTTAGTTGTAATAGAGTGCATACATAGATTTTGACTATGCATTAGTGCATTATGTTTGAGGATGTCATGGTCCTCAGTTGGGGGGACTTCATTGCCAATCCATGTCTCTTTCTGGAGTACTCGTACAATCTAGCACTATTGTAGTCTTGCCCTCCATTTGTTTGTACCTCGCAATGGGTTAGTTTTTTTTTTCAAAGTAAAAAGTTGCTTCTTTGTTATTCAACATAATAAAAAAAAGCACATACAAATATTGATTTGTTCCAAGACATAAGACATTACATACAGTTGTCAAAAATAATATAATGTGTGTTTTATATCTCAATATAATGTGTACTTTTTTGTTTTTGCAGATATTTAATATTGATAAACTCCAAGAAGGGGATAAAGTTTAGGTGTTGGATCCTAGTGATAGTGCTACGTCTGTGGGCATTGGGTGGATTCACTCACTATCTATTGTACATGGAGTCAAATTGAAAGGAACTGGAGATGCAAATGTAAATATTTTAAAGGTCACAAGTAACATACCCCTGGCTTATGAAGACAAAATAGATGGAGCTATCCATTTGAAAGAGAAAGAAGGGACCTTCACATGGTGGCCACTAAAATATTTGAAAAAAATGAAATAGTTGATGTTTATCATGTACTAGTTGTTAGATAGCTTGATCCACTACTTTATGCAATAGTTTGAATGTGTTGTTCATGGATCTTAGTGTTTTTTATCTATTTTGGAGCTGTATAAGCAAAAAAAGCCATTGTAACTCAATTTTCTCAGTCACGGCACTGAGAAACACACTTTGTAACACATTTTTCAAAGCAAAGACACATATTTAAGTCTTATGGGTTTTTTGGACTTGATTTTATGTTGCTTTTCCTCCCTAAACATTCAGCATCACTACCTTATATGACTTTATGAAAAGATTCTAGGGTTATTGTTGGCTGCATTGAAGGAGAGAATTTCATATATGGGACATGATCAACACTCAGTCATGAAGACTTAAGGAGCATAAATGAGAGAGCTTTATAAAAGAGAGAGCTTCATATATGAGATATCATCATGAAGATAGTCATGAAGACTCAAGGAGCATAAATTAAAGTGAGCAAGAGATAAAGTACATAGTTCATGTCATAGACAAAGTGAGATGAGTTTTAAGCTACTATGATCAAGGGTGGTGTGTTAGTTTTTGAGAAAGGAAGGACAGTTGGCAATGCACAAAGATCAATGAGCAAGATTATAGTCATAAGGTGATGATGTTAGCATTTCATCAAGACTTTGGAAGCAACTAGTAGACAAATTTCTAGAAGTCTTAAATAGCAAAAAGGACAGCAACTAATAATGCTATTATTACAAGGCATATACTAATAATACAATTCAATATTATCATCATCTCATGATATCATTCACAGATCTAACTCTTTGTAGCCGCTTGTGGAGAATTGTCATCATTGCTGGTCGAATATTCCTATCTACTGACCCAGTCTCTTGGTGCCAATTTCAATAGATAGTGGTATCAGAGCTACGTCCTGCCAACTTGTGAGGATACTGTATGCAAACATATAGAAGGCCAAGAAGTAGCCAAGTAAGGATGAACAATGAATTGAGAGCCTTCATTGAAGCAACCACAAGGAATTTGAATGATCAAAATCAAGTTACTCAAGTCCTTTTGCAAACTATGCAAACCTTGAGAAATGACATGGAAACTTTAAAGGCACAAACAGCTAATGGGAAGGAAGTAGTTTCTAATCAAGCTGAAAATAGCAACTCTTTGTCAAGTTCAAGGATTCCACTACCATCCTTCCTACCAAGTGAAGAAAATCCAAGAATGGAAAATGATACCCCCCAAAGCGTGAGCATGGAAGACAGGATGAGAGCTTATGCCAACTTAGAACCCGAACTAAGAAGAATGGTGTCCTTTACCGAATATAGCAATTCAAAAAGGAATGAGTTAACAAGAAGAGAGAAAAGGCCCGTAAATAAGGATTTGAAGCAAAAGGCCAATAAGACGCCCTTCAATTTGCCATCCTACATTTGGAAGGCTTAGCATATGAATGGTGGCATAACGGGAAAAGAACTCAAGGACATGATTCCATCACATCCTATGCGGAATTTTCCAATAAGTTCCTCAAAAAATTTGATAGAAGACATCCCCAACAAGACTTTCGAGATTTAACCTTAATAAGACAACGTGGAACTGTGGACGAGTATGTGAGTGAATTTGAGAAAGTAGCCATTCAAGTCCCCAGAATAGATGATGAAAGACTCACATTCCTATTTGTTCAAGGTTTGGATGAGAAGCTAAGAGGATTGGTAGGGGCTCTAAGACCATCTACCATGGATGATGCCATCAAAATGGCAACTCAATTAGAAACTAGTAAGACCCCTCAACTATTCACCAAACCTATGCATAAGAAGGAAAATCTTAATAAGAATCCATGTTGTAAATGTGGGGAACCATGGCAATCAGGACATATATGTCTAAGGAATGAAAAGAAATATGAGAAACCATATCTTTCTTATAATGGTCGGGAAGAGCTAAGAAAGAAGGGTCTTTGTTTTGATTGCAAGAACGAATGGGAGAAAGGACACATTTGTGAACAAGACAAAAAGTTGTGTTTTAAATGCAAAGAAGCATGGAAACCAGGGCATAGATGTGGAACAAGAGCTCAAGCATACAATATAGAAGTCATATTCAACAAAGAAAGTCAAGAAGAAATTGAGGTAACTCCAAGTAAAAGAAGAAAAGAGAATTGATTTTAGAACCAAAAGAAAATGTAATGAACTCACATGGGCCAAAGGGGTTCTACCCTCTAGTGAAGGGTTCTGCCTTTGGGTCTAGGATTGAAGTGCTCTCTAGATACGCCACTCATGGTGAGGAATGATAAGTCCACATAAGCCAAAGGGGTTTTGCCTTTGGGTCTAGAGAGAAATGTGCTCTTCTAGATACGCCACTTATGATGGAAGTAATAAGTTCACATGAGCCGAAGGGTTCTGCCTTTGGGTCTAGGAGAAAAGTGCTCTTCTAGATATGCCACTCATGATGAGAAATGATAAGTCCACATAAGCCAAAGGGGTTCTGCCTTCTAATGAAGGGATCTGCCTTTGGGTCTAGAGAGAAATGTGCTCTTCTAGATACGTCACTTATGATGGAAGTAATAAGTTCACATGAGCCAAAGGGGTTCTGCCTTCTAGTGAAGGGTTCTGCCTTTGGGTCTAGGAGAGAAGTACTCTTCTAGATACGCCACTCATGATGAGGAATGATAAGTCCACATAAGCCAAAGGGGTTCTGCCTTCTAATGAAGGGTTCTGCCTTTGGGTCTAGAGAGAGATATGCTCTTCTAGATATGCCACTCATGATGGAAATGACATGTTCACTTGGGCCAAAGGAGCTCTGCCCTTGGGCCTAAAGAGTTGGAACATTAAGATACCCTTTTGAAACCTCAATCCTCCATCAAGAGTATAAGGAGACCTTAGGGAAGTATAGGAAATAAGGAAGTTAATTTCACTAATCACAAGACCCATGAGCTAAATTCATTGCTTCCAAGAATCTTCTTTGAATTCTTCTCTTGATTTATGTAACATAATACCGATACTAAATCAAATTATGGGCCCATAACCCACAAACTCCCAGGATCATTCTTCATCTATGACACTATATTTCATCAAGCACATCACTTTTCAACTCTTCTTTAGTTAGGAACATGACTCTTCTCAATTTTGAGGTCAACAACATATGACAAGTACAAGACTAAATCTCAAGATGCATCTTGGAATCTCAATTATCTCAAATCTTCTTAATCTATGATACTTGCATCTCATCGTTATTATTCAAAACATCAAACAAATGCTCTCTTGATCACAAATTCTCTCTCATTGAATCACAATCATTTCACTCAAACATGTTCATTCTGAATCAAAACCATGACTTCGTCTCAACGCATTGAAGATATTAAAGTGCAAGGTATTGAAACAACTCATCATGATTACTTGAGGATAAGCAATTTTGAGCGGGGAGGGCTGTCATGTCCCATTACCAACTAGCAATAATCGTAGCCAATATACGATTAAGGATATCATCAATTAAATGATCAGAGAACAGACGAATTGTTAAGAGAACATGAGTGATTATGAATAATGATTTAGACAATACATGTGATTACCAGGAGAGGCGAGGTCTCTTGGAAAAGTGGCAACTCTTAGAATCTAAAGAATATAAGAGGGATCATCAGCAATAATCTCAGGAGGATATATTGGGAATTTATTCTCTCATCACAGAGTATTCAATCTGCAGCCATATCAGCAAGAAATACAATTCAATATTATCATCATCTCATGATATCATTCATAGATCTAATTCTTTGTAGCTTCTTGTGGAGAATTGTCATCATTGCTGGTCGAATATTCCTATCTGCTGACCCAGTCTCTTGGTGCCAATTTCAATAGATAGAAGCCTACAGACCATCATTCCTGGTCAACGTTAAAGTATATGGTAGCGATTGACATTGGATGCTGTCACATTTCTAAGTAGCGACTTCATTGCAGAGATCAGTTGTGACTATATTTAGCATCAAAGACAATTTCCATCACAGTGGGCAGTATCATCATCATAGAAGATCAAACCTCTAACTAGAGCGTATCTTCCTCTGAGTCGGTGACTCATATCATAAGGCACTGTAGAAGTGGATTCCATCATAATAGTCAACGGTTCCAACTCAAACTGTAATCATAACACTATTTCCATTACATTCTTTGTAACCCATAACTATTGCCATAGTTTTGCATTTCATAGTTAGTAGATATTGTGTCGGAGGCAATTGTATCTTGGAAGAAGATAGATCAGTTATTTGCATAATTGAAAGAATTGATCAAACCAGTTAAAATTGTGTGCAAGATTAAGAAATTTTGAACTGTATAAAAGGGGACATTACAAGTGGTATCAGAGCAGTGATCCTGCCATCCTGTGAATAATAGTTAAAAATAAATAAAAATAAAAAAATAATGGTGTTTAATACATTGCTAAAATAATTTAAAAATATATATAACATTAAAAAATTAAAAGTTACTCAATATGTTATGATGCAACATAAAAAAAAAAAAAAATTACAAATATGTAATAAGTAATGAGTAAATAAGGTAAAAAATAAATAAGAATAAAATAACTCTTAAAATTACATTAAGTAAATATACTAAATGAAATAGTAAAATAAAATAGTTAAAATATCTCTATAACCTACAGCTTGAAATGGCATGAGAAAAACAAATTAAAATACATGTAAACAACTAGCTCAAAATATTTATTGTGTACATAAATCTTAATAAAATATTATAGGATACCTAATTATAGTTGCTTGAGGACAAGCAATCTTGAGTGGGGAGGGTTGTCATGTCCCCATATCCAGACACTATTAAAGTACAGATTTGAACATAATAAAGATGGTTTCTAAAATATTATTTTGGATGATAGAAATAATTACATACATTATATATTATTTAATAAATAATATTATTGTATGAATATTTTATTATAATTAAATTAAAAATATATCTAATAATATAAATACAAATATACTTATAATTATCTTACTTTATAATATAAAAACAAATAATATAATATAAATCATATATCATTTATTATGATATAAATGATATAGTATAAATAATATAAAATATATAATATATCATTTATTATAATATAAATGATATAATATAAATATAAATAAAATAAATAAACATCTTTTAACCTATCCTCTTATGATAACAGAGTTACGTATGGTTAGAACTAGTTTTACCACAAAAGCGAATTAATATAAAGTAATAAGAATTATAAGAGGGTAAGTATGTCTTTTACCGCCAAGCATAATAAGAGACGTGCCTCTTCGAATATATCCCTTGAAAGGGAAATAAATAAAGGCTGTGAAATAGAAGGAAATCATCATTGGAAGAAAAGAAAATTCAGTAATATAATTATAAACATAAATAAGAGAATACAAGGAAAGATAGACTCAGAGTTCAAAACAATGAATATAAATCATGAGCTCCATAATAAATCAAATAAGAGGTAAATAAAAGTTTCAGCAGGTAAGTATATTTAACATGCTTATCTTATAATTATTAAATGTAAGATTTGTAAGTATGTATATTTAATTTATGTTTAGTATAAAGATTAATTAAGGCCTTAGGGTAAAACCTAAGGAGAAGGCTTTAGGGTAAAACCTAAAGATTAATGAAGGCCTTAGGGTAAAACCTAAGGGGAGGGCTTTAGGGTAAAACCTAAAGATTAATAAAGGCATGAATTCCTAAGGGTAGATACGAGACTTCCTTATTAACCACCTAAACACTAAGAAGGTGGGGTAGATAGTTATAGTAGGTATGGATCATTCCATGGGTATGGACCTTGATTGACGAATCAAGGATATTATGGGCCTTGATTAATGAATCGAGGATATTACTATGGACCTTCGATTTAAGTATCGAAGGAATGGGCCTTAGTTGACGAACTAAGGAATTATATTAATGGACCCATAGGATTGAGATGACATCACCTACCTAACGAATCTTCTCTCACAAGGTGGAAGGTGAGGTTAATAAGAGGCATAAGATTATCTCACCCAAGGAGAATCATGATGTATGGAAAAATGGATTTATGAAATGGCAAATAGTATATGGTTATGATTATGATTATCATCAAGATAAAAAGGAAATGAAAAATGGAATACTAATGTTCTCTTTTGGTAAGTTGAAATTGTTTGCAAGATTCTAGAAATTTTGGCTTGCTAGAAGGGGACATTACATGTTAGCATTTCATCAAGACTTTGAAAGCAACTAGTAGACAAATTTATAGAAGTCTTAAATAGCAAAAAGGACAGAAACTAATAATGCTATTATTACAAGGCATATATTCTACATGGTAGTATAGTTACAGGAATATGACAGTTTCATAAACTTATGATAGTCTACAAATGAAAGTCTAAATTCTGTATACTTATGGGTGACTATTCTATAACAGAGAGATAATGAGTTCATAGAGGTAAGATGTTCATGGTGAGTGGCAATTGTCAATGATTCCCAAGGATACAAGCACAGTAAACATGGTTTCAGTGGCATGAGAAAAGAAATAGAGGACTGCAATGTTAGCATTAATTAAAAGGAAAGTATATGAAAGTTGCAAGGCAATCATCTAGAAAGCAAGTATGCACAATTCAGTCACCACAATGAGTAGTGAAGACCAATGGCACTAAATATATATGACTGCCTACCAAGTGTCCAATGTAATAATAGAGGTAGGGTAAGTGAATGGTTTAGACTTAAAAAGAGGCTTTTGAAGATGCATTAATGAAGGAAGAATCTGATTCCATGCCTTAAGAGGGCCTGATATCTTCAAACTCAATAAAAACATGTCCCATAAGCAGTGCTGATGACAGTACAACACACAAGAATACAGTGATGTTTCATTAAGGAAGCCTGATCTAATCCATGTTTCACATTATGAATATCTTATCATAGACCTGACTACATATGATGTTGCAAATATGTGCCTAAATGGTGTTGTCATTGATGTCAACATATTCTTGTTGCCATTGGTGTCAACTGTATCCTATTTTGTTGTCTGTATAGAAGACTAGATTGTTGAGGATATTGAGAAAATTAAAGATAATCAATGTATATGGACCATATGACTAAGTAGAGGATTGTTAGAGGTTTCTCTAGTTAAGAATTGAGAAGTCTGCATGAAGATTTGAAGAAGTTATGACCATCTGAGTAGAACCGGATTTTGTAATATTCAAAAGAGACACTGTGACAGCAAGTTGGTCTGGATTGCTCCATAGTGAGATATCTTGGTCTGCGGGTCTGAAGGCATGTTTGGGAAGTCAGTGTGTATCATCAACTCTAGTGGTTCGTGGTTTGGAGGTCCACAAGTTATCTTTCTAGTTTGATAGTCATGGCAGATAGTGTTCTTGAGGTTCCGAAGGAAGATTAAAATGTTTTTGGTAATATGGTTTAGAGTGAATGTTATTGGTGATTTCAATGTGCTTGTGAAGGTCTTTGGATCATGTGGCTACTATGTTGGAGCTCTGCATTGAAGTTTGAGCTTGTTGATTGAATATTTCTTCTTTGAGGTTGATGTTCTTCCCATTCTTGGCCGACCGGATGTTCCTAACATGTTGCAAATGCTCTAAGAGCATTTTTATGAAGCGTGGAGTGCTTGTAGAAGCAGATTCAAGTCTCAGTTATGTTTGGCCGACAATGTGATGATCCGCGTCAAGTTTAGCCAACCTTGTTGATCATTCCAAGGTTGATGAAGCATATAAATACTTGTTGAAGAGTTGTTGAAATGTATCCTTGTGCAAATCAAATAAAATCTGAATAAAGGATCAGGAGTAGAGCAAAGAAGAAAAGGAGCGAGAGTAGTATAGAGAGTGAAGAAGAATTTGGGGCAAAGAAAAAGTTCTTGAGCATTCAATGAAACTAAATCAAGCATTAAGTAGATGCTATTTCTCAGTTATATCTTTCTATTCTAAATAAATTTTGTAGGCAGTGAGCCTCTCTTTTGAGTAGTGAGCTCTGGGTAGTACACCCGAAGGCATGTGCCTTCTATTTTTCTAAAGTACTTTTAATAGGGTACAAATCTTATGGGTTAACGCCCACCGTGGTTTTTCCCTTAACTTGGTTTCCACATCAAAATCTTGGTGTTAATTGTGTTGATTATGTTTCTACTCTTCTGTTGTTGATCTATGCTTTAATGTTTACATCATTAATCTGGTAGTAAGATAATAAAGAAGGTAAAAAGAAGAAAAAGTTATTATTATGGGACAGCTAATTCACCCCTCCTCTCAATTGTCCAATCTAATTCTAACATATGATAGTGTATTTCCTTTGGTTGCAGTCAAGAAGGACAAGTGCTAGACTGATGGGGTGGATTGGATGACCTGTGGCAGCAATTAGGCACTTTTTGGCAAAGCATTGTAAACTTGGAGAAGTTAATTCTTTCTTGTCATTTTTGTGCATTTTAACTTGATCAAATTTTTAGTCTTGTGACTGAAAATAAACATTGTAATACTCTATTTCTAAGCATTTTTCAAGCAAGATAGATATTTAAGACTTGTGCAAGCTATAAGAACACCTTTCTTTTAATAAAGTTCAGCAATTTTTCCTTCTCAATGGCTGTCTTTATATTGTATGCAATAAATTGATGATTATGATGTGTATTTCTGTGTTTTATGTTTATATCCTCAAATATCAATCAATTAAAATGACTAAATATACTACTAATTGATGTCAATTAATAATTAAATTGACTAAATATAGTACTAATTGATAGAAATCATTAATAGTGAATAAATATGAATAAATATACTACCAATTGATAGAAATCAGTGAACAGTGAATAAATATGACTACATATACTACTAGTTGATAGAAATTAGTGAACAGTGGATAAATATGACTAAATATATGACTAGTGTTAAATCAGTGAATAAAAATGATTAAATATACTACCAAATTGATCAAAATGATGATTAAAATTAATGACTAAATACACTACCAATGGACATAAATCAGTGAATAAAAATGACTAAATATATGAGTGAAAAATAAATGACCAAATTACAGCAATCAATGACTAAATACACTACCAAATTGATCAATCAAAACAACCAATAAATGACTAAAAATGGTTGAGTCATCAATTTGGTCATGTTATAAATGACTGGCAATAAAATACCAATGGTCACATGACTATGTTTGGTCATTTATAAGAAGTTTTAGTAGTTTTTATAGTCATATATTGCTCTTTCTCTACTAGTGTTCTGTATCTAATGCACTGTTTCCACTACAACTCACTATTTTTACCAGATGAGCTAATTTTCTCAATATCCTCAACATCTACAAGAAAGTAACAAAATGAGGATACAGTTGACAGCAATGACAACACAGATATGTTGACATCAATGACAACACTGATTAGGCACATACTTGCAACAATCTCCCCCTTTGTCATTGATGGCAACATATGATGTGAAAAATTGAATGACCATCAAGACAAGATACTCCCCCTTTCTTTTTACACATATGCACTCTTTCCCCCCTAAGTTTTTCACATGATTTCTCTCCCCTTTTGACATCAATGGAAAAGGGCACATACTTGCATGTTGTTTCTCTAATCCACTAAAATTTCTATGTTATCAATACTTACTTTAATAGAAACAAGTAGTTACTCCCCCTGAGAGGTAGCCCTTGAAACATCAATCCATATCAAAGAATGACACTTTGAGCTCCACTGGATTGATCCATTCCTATGTATCTTAGTTCAGGGCAGGAGGGGTAATGACCCCTAACTTTTCTCTGAGATACTCAAATGTATCTTTAGGCAGAGGCTTAGTGAAAATGTCTGCACTATGATCTTTTGTGGACATATATTCCAACTTTACTTCATTCTCTGTCATCTTCTCTCTCAAAAAGTGATATCTTATTGATATGTGCTTTGTTCTTGAGTGCATCACTAGATTCTTTGAAATGTTTATGTCACTTTTATTGTCGCAAAAGATTACAATTAGATCTTCATACACAACTCTTATATCCTTCAAAGTCTGCTTCATCCATAATACTTGAGTGCAACAACATGCTGATGCAATATACTCTGCTTCTATAGTTGACAAAGAGATTAAATCTTGTTTCTTGCTCATCCATGAAACCAATCTATTACCCAATAAGAAAGCACCTCCACTTGTACTCTTTATATCATCAACATCTCTAGCCCAATCTGCATATGTATAAACACCGAGAGTGAAATCATTGTCCTTTGGGTATCATAAGCCATGATCCAGAATACTTTTTAAATACCTTAGGATTCTCTTAACTACCATCACATGTGATTCTCTTGGATCATCTTGAAACCTTGCAACAAGACAAACTAAATGCATAATATCAAGTCTGGTTTGAGTTAGATAAAACAATTCTCTAATCATGGATCTGTATTTTTTCTGATCAGCCTAAGGTGATTCATCAGTTTTACTCAACTTGCAACCAGTCACCATGGGAGTACATACCGGTTTAGAGTATCCCAAACTTCTTCAACAACTCTTTCACATACTTAGACTAAGATATGAAGATTCCTTTATCTGATTGATTGATTTGCAGACCTAGAAAGAAATCCATTTCACCAAACATGGACATCTCAAACTCTTTTTGCATTTCACCAGCAAATTTCATACACATACCTTCATTGCCTCCAAATATGATATCATCAACAAAGACTTCAACAATCAAAATTTGATCACCATTAATCTTGAAATAAAGATTATTGTCAGCAGTACCTTTATTAAACCCTAACTATAATAAGTACTTATCCAACCTTGCATGCTAGGCTCTAGGAGCTTGCTTGAGTCCATACAAATCTTTCTTCAACTTGCACACAATATCACCTTGGTCTGATAACTTAAATCCTTCCAGTTGCTCAATGTAAACTTCCTCTTCCAACTCATCATTCTGAAATGCAAACTTCACATCCATCTAATACACTTTGAAATATTTATGGGCTGCAAATGCCAAAAATATTTTGATTGCTTCAATCCGAGCTACTGGAGAAAAAGTCTCTTCAAAATCTATCCCTTCAATATGAGAATATCCTTTGCACACAAGCCTTGCCTTGTTCCTTACAACCTCTCCATTCTCAATCAGCTTATTCCTAAAAACCCATTTGGTTCCAATAACATTTTTGTCAGTAGGTCTAGGAACTAATTGCCAAGTATCATTCTTTTCTATTTGCATTAGTTCTTCCTCCATGGCTTTTACCCATCTTTCATCATTGTAGGCTTCATTCACAGTTTTTGGTTCAACCTTTGAAAGCAAATAGTAATTCACTTGTTTTTTTGCATCTCTTTTCGTTGTCAGCACATCTTTATTTTTGTCACCTATAATATTATCTTTAGAATGATTGATCCTTACATACCTGGGAGTCTTGACAACACTTTCTAGAGCCTCTTCTTCATTTGACTATCTTCTTTCTCATCTTTTTCTTCATTCATTATAGTCACAAGTTCATCTGGTTCATAGCAACTCAGGTTTGATATTCTTTCATTGCCTTCATCCACCTTCACATTTGCACTCAACAATCTTTTTGAGCCTTTTGTTGTAGTACCAGTAGGCCTTACTCTTGGTAGAGTATCCAAGGAATATTCCTGTTGGCAAGAGACACTATATGGATTCATGGTTGTTGTCATTGATGGCAACAAAGGTCATTCCACATATCCGCAAGTCATGATATATCTCTACCGGAAGTCAGATTGAAGATTGTTGTGGTCCGGTGAACAAGAACAGAGCATGTGGCAAGGTCCGACAGATTGGTCCGGATCTCTCAGAGGAAGTGTCTTGGCACAGTGCGGATCTGGGGAAGTCAAGAGGACTATCTTGAGTAGTATATTCCAAGGATTTAGCCTCCAGAGATGGACAAGGAAAAAGATATGAATAGTTGAGTACCGGATTCCTGAGAGACAGTGAAAACAGAGGAAGAACTGACTGACTGAGTATCAAACTACTTTCCGGATGTGTTACAGATGATGATAAAGGTTGCGGAGGCATGAATCATGTTTGGCCGACATAATTGATGATATCTACAAGTATATGCTTGATCCGCATTGCTTGGTGAGCAAGGATTCAGCCGACAGAACTAAGTTTATAAGAAACTAGACTGTTCCGGATGCCGACTAGAAAGATGATGAAATTACTTGTGCGGATATATATAGAGGATGGATTTAGTTGTAAAAGGTGCGAAAGTGTGTGGTGATATGCGAACAAGTCCAGAATAGAGCAGAAGTAACAAGAAAGATCCGGTATGTGAAAGGACAGCAGACTAAAGAACAGAGGAAAGATGAAGTGCAGCAGATCAGTATACTGAACCTAACCGGAACTGAACTCCAGCATATGCAGATGCTTCCAATCAGTTCAAGACTGTGATTCTAATCACTTTGTAAGACAGTGTGTCTTCTTGTAGGCAGTGAGCCTCTTGTGAGCAGTGTGCTCGGGCAGTGAGCCCTAATTGGCAAGTGCCATTTTTGTAATTTCCTATTCTTCTAACAGAGAATAATTCTTGGGTTAATCACCCCGTGGTTTTCTCCCTTAACAGGGTTTCCACGTCAAAAATACTGTGTCATGTGTTTCTTATTTCATGGTTTATGTTTTGTGTTTGATTTTATGCTGCTTCAATTAAAAGGAAAGTTTAATAAGGGAAATAATTAGGATAACTGATTCACCCCCCCCCTCTCAGTTATCAACAATTGGTATCAGAGCCAAGTTCCTCCCAATAGAGCCTAACAGCTTGAGGAAGATCTGGGATTTCAAATGGATGCATATGGTTTAAGGGAGCAACTCAAGACTGCCCTTGAGGATCTTGAACAGTCAAATTCTGAAGTCAGTGAATTAAAGGAAAGACTCAAACAGGCTGATGAATTCATGAGAGAATTAAAAGACAAATTAAGTCTCTCTATGAAAAAGAGAAAGGAGCTGCTTCAACAGTTGGCAAGACAAAGTGAAGAAAGCAATACAAGTGAGGAATTGACTGAGCAAACCAAGTTATGTGAAAAGTTATCAAAAGAAGTCATTATGTTAAGACATGAAATGGAATCAGGAACTATAAAGTTTACTCAAGAGATTGAAGAAAAAAGAAAGGCTGAAGACAATCTAAGACAATCTCTTAAAGAAAAATCAGAAGAATGCCACCAGATGGACAGGATTATCAGACACCTTGAATCTGATCTTGAAGATTCCAAAGATAATGAAGGAAAACTTGAGGATCAAATTGCCTCTCTCAAAAGAGACCTTCAAACAGCAAATGAATATAAAGAGAAATTCAAGATAAGTTCTGCTCAACTTGAAGTTCTTCTTGGAAGTCAAAAGAGGACAGATGACAAGTATGGCTTGGGATATGAGAAAGGAGAAAGCTCCGGATCCGGTCAGAAGAATCTTGGATCAGAAAATCCAAGGAGCAGGCCTAGAAGACCTCCGGTAAGACAGCCAAATGCTCAAAAATATCCATCCTTCAATGGATACTGCCACAGCTGCAACCATTTTGGTCACAAAGCTAATCAGTGCAGAATGAGAATGAATCAGATTAATTCATCCTTCTCCGGACAGTGCTTCAACTGCAAAAGGTATGGACACAAATCCCATGAATGCAGAATTATGCAAGTAAACAAATCATTCAAAGGTAGATGCTTTACATGCAATAGAGTAGGTCATATGGCTAATCAATGCAGATCAAGGGGATATCAGTTAAATATGCAAAGAAATGTTATTTGCCAAATCTGCAATAGGTCCGGTCATAATGCTAAAGTCTGCAGAAACAAGAATCAGGACAAAAGAGGTCCGGTGTATAATCAGAATCAAGACAAGGGTAAACAAAAGATGAATGCGGATGAAGTTAGGAATCAGATGAGCAAGATTTGGGTGAAGAAAAACTCAGAGAATGTAGAGGTTGGATCCGCACCAGATTCTGGTGCTGATATTTCTTCCGGAAATTAAAAAGGTGAGCTCAGGCTCAGGGGGAGACTCAAAGAAGATTCTGTTCCCCCAGCCAAACAAGTTGTGCCAGATGTGGCACAAGATGCGGATTAAAGGGTTTGTAGATATAACTCCTGAGATGCTTCAGTCAAGTTTTCAGAGGTCCGCATGGAGTTATGAAGAAGCTGTGTTCGATTAAGTTAGACCTGTTCAGGGAGGTGCTCCGGTATGATAAAGGATTACAAAAGGTCCGGAGAGATCCGGAAGTGCACGATCTTGTCTTGCGGATTGGACAGAGTATTTGGGATGTTCTTGTAATATGTTACCTAGATTTATTCATGATTTAAAGATCCGGATGATATTCAGTGATCAGGACTAATCCGGGATACTCCAAGCTGTCCAGACATGGTAAACCGGAATAATGCAGGTGAAGCATTTATTGCAGACAGATATTAGGGTTTGCGGAGCAATATAAGGGATTTCTCAAAAGTTATCTGCTCATTCTACACTTGAGAAGAAGCGAATAGTGGAGCTCTGCAACAAGGTTCATCAAGCACACCAAGGATCTCCTGCCGAAGCTATTGCATAAAGAAATCAATCCAACCACTCCGTGCAAACCGAAGGCGCTTAAGGTATTCTTCGTTTTTCATTACCTCACTGCAAATCCTTGAAGAATGGCTACTCCAAACATAGTTAAGATCTCTGATAGACCTCGCCCCTCATTCAAGAAACATCCCTACAAATCATTGGAGGTAGATCCACTAGGAGCCTTCTCTAGTGTTCCCCACGGAGTCTTACATACTGAAGATATTAGGGTTTACATACACGCAAACATTGAGGAATTTGGGGAATTCAAATTAAGAGACCTCTATCACAAGCAACTGATAGACAATGCTTTTGAGCTCAAACCAGAGTATAAGGGTATCCAGAAGAAACAATTTGAGCAATTCATTCATTTCCCTAGCTTTGAAGAAGATGAATGGGTCCGGTATGTACTGAGCAGGATGCATGACAACTTCCTTTGGCTAGATAGACCCTGTAAGATCACAAAAGAAGCAATTAGAGCAGTAACTGGTCTATACTCTTCCGGGGGGGTACCTATCCTCAAATCTGTCAAGAACAACGTTGTAACTGAGGCCACCGGATCAAAATATGATAAGAGGGCAATGACCATTGAAGATATTTCGGATCCGGATATCAAATATGCATCAATGATAATAGGATACAAGATCTATCACTCCAGCAGGGAGAATTCTGTATCCGGAACTGCAATATACACAGCATATGAAATGCTAAGAAAGAATGCAGATTATGATCTTTGTGAACTACTACTAAGCCAATTGATGGAAAATGTACAGAAAATCAAGAAAGACAAGAAGAACTCCTTTAAGTATGGTACTCTCATTGTATGTCTATTCTTTTACTTCATGAATGAGCTACCCGGAACAAGTGGATGGATATGGCAGAATGACAAACCTGTTGCAGTCCAGATAAGAGACTATTTGCATGGACTTGGGGATGCAAAAGCGAGAAATACAGCTCTATGGGGATACTTCAAAAACTTTCAGAGCATGATGCAAGCAAGAGAGAGAATTCCCCAGTCTCTCATTGAGAAATACAAGGACTCAGTATGTTTTATGGTTGACACTGATCAGTGCCTAATGGAGGCAGTGGAGCCAAGGACTGTCTGGATCATGCCCATGGGGTATGAAGTTGATGAACAGATAGTAGAGCTGCATGTTCAACACATGCTAAGTTAGCCCAAAGATCCTAAGGCAGAAAGGTTTGGAACCTTTGAGGAGCTGAGCGTGAAATTACATGTAGAACTCAGGGAACCTGAGATTAAGAGAAAAGTGAGAAAAGAAGTAGAGCACATTGCTCAAGGCCTAGGCATCTCAAAAGAGGCACTTGATGCCAGCCGGGAAAAGAGGAGAAAGGCTGAGGAAGAAGAGAAAAGCACAGAAAGTGCTCCGGTTGAAACCCCCACCCGGACCAGATCATCAAAGAGATCTGCACCTTCCACAACCAAAAGCTCAAAACCGGAAGTCCAGGCATCCGGTAAAAGATCCAAGACAAAAGCATCAAGGGCTTATGAAAGCCAAAAGGATGAAGAGGAAACAGAATCAGATAAGGAAGTAAGAGAAGTAAAGAAACAGAAGAAGAAAGGATCCGGTAAGCCCTCCACAGGCCAAGACAAGGATGAAATGGCAGAGGTAACTGTTGAAAAGCCCACTCTGTCACTAGAGAGCATAATCAAGTCGGTCACGGTGGATGGAAACCTTCAACCAATGACTGAATCCTATGATGACTTCAGTGAGGCAGACCAAAAGACTCTGCAGGAGGCCACAGTGAAATATCTCAACATATATAATAAGGCTTTCATTGAAATAATATCTCTTATTCCTAAAAGCCTAGAAAAGGAAATGGAAGTGAGGAAAAATAATGCTCATGCTAAAGATCTTGAGATCCGGGAGCAGATAGCTATTCAGCTATATCCTCAAATTGATCCCAAGACAATGAACATGATCTTCAAGGACTGCAAAGATGAGTTCAGAAGTAAAGCCAGGATGAATCAGCTCATGCTTGGTGAGACTGACAAAGTGGCACAAGAGACAGAAGAGATCCTCCGGAAGGCCTTCAAAAGGTTCAATCTTCCTGTTGTAGAGGACTTAGGTGCAGAAACAGCTGCTGACTTGGAATCTTCTGTTCCGGAAGAAGTGAGCCCTGAACAGACAAGTGAGGACTTGGGACCCTCTGCTCCAGAAGAAGTGACCCATGAACAAGCAAGCATCTCTCCTCCGGTTTCCCCTACAGTCTCCGGATCCAAAGAAGAAGAGCAATTGCAGGAGAAGGAAGCAGTGGTGACAGACAAAGAGGTTGACAGTTCTAAGACTGCAGAAGAAAAGAAACATCTGTCTCCGGCAAGAGACACTGCACAAACTGTTCAACAATTTTTGAGCAAAGAAACTCTAGAGATTGATGAACCGGAGCTTCTAAAAGGTCCATTTGATTTTGACTCTCTCTCTCCGGTACAAACAATGAAGATAGCTTCATTTGCAAATGCCAAGGCAAATGAAAAGCTCCTGAAGTCTCATATGGAAGACTGTGAGTTGATAGAGGCTGCTTCCGGAGTACTTGTAAAGATCATGCCATCAATCCAGATAGATCCGACAGCCTCCACTTCCGGTAATCTAAAAACCTTAGTCAGCAGTATTGATACACATTTTAATTCTCTAGAAAAATCAGCTGAAGAAAAGGTCCGGAAGGAATTTTTGGATAAGAGATTTTCTGAAATACTAGAATTAATCTCTAAGGATAGGAAGATTGTAAGCATTGGAATAAAGAGCTTAGAAAATGCTCTTAAGGATGGCGGTGACATATACAAATTTTGTATATCTTGGTCAAAGGCAACAGCAGCAATTGACAAGAAAATAAAAGAGGAACAGGACAAGCTTCAAAGCTTATCTCAAAGTTTTGATCCTCTCTCTTCCTCTATAATAAATCAAGAATGTCAGACTATTGCAGTCTTAAATGAAATAAAGAATCTTGAAAAGGAGAGGAAGAACATTACCAACCGGATGGAAGAACTTAGAAGGATTATAGTCCCTAAGTTGGAAACTATGCATGAGGCCATCAGTGATGCCCAGACCACCGCCCATACAAAAGATCCGACAGATCTCAGGCGGGCAGAAGCTTTTGCATTTTTGTTGAGTGGTCACATTTCAATCTTGGACAGAATGAAGCTAAGTTGGGCTACTGAAATGGTTCAACTGCAGACATCCTTTGCAGACATTCTGCAGTATATGTGAGTATGTAAATATGCGGCTATATATAGAAAATTTTTGAAAATTTTGGTGTGCGGACCCTACCCTTTGCCATTGATGTCAAAGGGGGAGTGAGGAGCAGTGAAAAATGAGGAATCCAACTCAGGGGGAGTTCCGGAAATTGTATATAAAGACAGAGCATCAGCAAAGGGGGAGCATAGTGTAAACACTTAGTCATTTTTCACTAAGTGTTGCCATCAATGCCAAAGGGGGAGATTGTTGGCAAGAGACACTATATGGATTCATGGTTGTTGTCATTGATGGCAACAAAGGTCATTCCACATATCCGCAAGTCATGATATATCTCTACCGGAAGTCAGATTGAAGATTGTTGTGGTCCGGTGAACAAGAACAGAGCATGTGGCAAGGTCCGACAGATTGGTCCGGATCTCTCAGAGGAAGTGTCTTGGCACAGTGCGGATCTGGGGAAGTCAAGAGGACTATCTTGAGTAGTATATTCCAAGGATTTAGCCTCCGGAGATGGACAAGGAAAAAGATATGAATAGTTGAGTACCGGATTCCTGAGAGACAGTGAAAACAGAGGAAGAACTGACTGACTGAGTATCAAACTACTTTCCGGATGTGTTACAGATGATGATAAAGGTTGCGGAGGCATGAATCATGTTTGGCCGACATAATTGATGATATCTACAAGTATATGCTTGATCCGCATTGCTTGGTGAGCAAGGATTCAGCCGACAGAACTAAGTTTATAAGAAACTAGACTGTTCCGGATGCCGACTAGAAAGATGATGAAATTACTTGTGCGGATATATATAGAGGATGGATTTAGTTGTAAAAGGTGCGAAAGTGTGTGGTGATATGCGAACAAGTCCAGAATAGAGCAGAAGTAACAAGAAAGATCCGGTATGTGAAAGGACAGCAGACTAAAGAACAGAGGAAAGATGAAGTGCAGCAGATCAGTATACTGAACCTAACCGGAACTGAACTCCAGCATATGCAGATGCTTCCAATCAGTTCAAGACTGTGATTCTAATCACTTTGTAAGACAGTGTGTCTTCTTGTAGGCAGTGAGCCTCTTGTGAGCAGTGTGCTCGGGCAGTGAGCCCTAATTGGCAAGTGCCATTTTTGTAATTTCCTATTCTTCTAACAGAGAATAATTCTTGGGTTAATCACCCCGTGGTTTTCTCCCTTAACAGGGTTTCCACGTCAAAAATACTGTGTCATGTGTTTCTTATTTCATGGTTTATGTTTTGTGTTTGATTTTATGCTGCTTCAATTAAAAGGAAAGTTTAATAAGGGAAATAATTAGGATAACTGATTCACCCCCCCCCCTCTCAGTTATCAACAATTCCTTCATCACACCTTGCATCAAACTTTCCTAGATCTTCATCTCTCCTAATATAGCATTCACTTCCAAAGATTTTGAAATATTTTACTGTAGGAATTCTTCCATACCACAATTCATAGGAATTTTGGGTACCATTACCTTTCACTTGAACTCTATTTTGAATGTAGACAATAGTGTGAATAGCCTCTTTCCAAAAGACTTCTAGAAGATATACTTCCTTCATCATTGTCCTAGAAGCCTCTTGAACTGTCCTATTTTTCTTTTCCACAACTCCATTTTGTTGAGGAGTCCTAGGTGCAAACAGCTGTCTCTTTATCCCATGCTCTTCATAGAAAATGTTGAGTTCATTTGATGTAAACTCACCTCCTCTATCAGACCTCAACCATTTGATTTTCAACTCTATTTCATTCTCAACCATTGCCTTAAAAGATTTGAACTTTTCTAGGGCTTCTGATTTGTCTCTTAGAAAAGTAACCCAAGTCATTCTAGAATAATCATTAATAAGCAACATGAAGTACTTGTCACCTTGTAGGCTTCTTACCCTTGTAGGACCATAGAGATGTATATGCACTAGATCTAGCAAACTGGTAGAAAATTGCTCTTTTCTCTTGAAGCTTGTTCTTGTCTGCTTCCCTAACTGACATTCCTTACAAATTGTATTTGAGGGTTTCACAAGTTTTGGTAAATCTCTCATAGTCTGACCTGAGCTTATCTTTATCAGATTATCAAAGTTTATATGACACATCCTTCTATGCCACAACCAACACTCATCTACTTGGGCCAATAAATAGTAATCATTAGTTCCTCTTAGTTGATAGATGTTAGCTTTTGTCTTCTTACCAGTAGCAATCACAGTTTTAGAGCTTTCCATGATCTTGCACCCATTGTCTTTGAATCTCAAATCATATCCTTTGTCACACATCTAACCAACACTCAAAAGATTATGCTTCAAACCCTTCACATATACGATATTGTTAGTATTATGCTTTCCATCAAATGAAATAGATCATTTTCCACAAATCTTACTAGTTACATTATCTCCAAACCTAACCAGTCCTTCATCATACTTTTCCAAACTTACAAACTTACTTTTGTCCCCAGTCATGTGATGTGAGCATCCACTATCAATAATCCATTCATCCTTATCTTTCTCAACCTAAACAGCCAAAGCACTTTCTTCCACTGGTTTTTCTTCCTTCACACAACTAGCAAAATTAGTAGACATAGGATCTTCTTTAGTAGCAATAAACATGCATACATTTGCACTAGTACTAGCATCATCATATTCATCATTAGTCACTCCATCATCAAAATATCTAACATAGTATCATTTCTTTGGAACTCTAGGCCTACTCTCATATCTTTTCTTGTTTCTTTCAATTCTTTCAGGACATCTAGAAGCATAATGACCTACTTTACCACAAGAGAAACATTTGAAAGGTAATTTACCTTTGAACTTATCAGAACCTCTTTGCAACCTATCAACAAAGTTAACTTCAATTTCATCAAAGTCATCATCCACTTTATATTTCTTAGCTATGGAGATCTTTTCTGAAGTACTGGCTTTACAAGTTGACTCAACTTTTGGTAGGGCATCACCAAATTCTCTCATCTCAAAGGATGTAAGCTTTCCAAGTAATTGATCTCTATCAATAGTTTTCACAGTCATAAATTCTTCAATAGCAGCTACCTTGTGACTATAGGACTTCAGTAGTGATCTAAGAATTTTCATCACAACTTCCTTATCACCAACGGTTCCTCCCATTCCTTTTATTCCATTGACAAGTTCATCAACCCTTGGCATGAAGGTTATAATATTCTCATCTTCATTCATCTTCAAGCTTTCATATTTAGCTTTCAGGCCCTGAAGTTTAGCTTCTTTTACAGAATCATCTCCTTCATACATATTCTTCAACTTCTCCCAAACCTCATTTGCAGTTTCTAGATCCATGACTTTTATCAATTTAGTGTCAGTTAAGGCACTTAACAAGGCATCTCTGGCTCTTATATTCAACTCATATTCTTTGATTTCATCTTCAGTAGTCAAACCATTTTGAGGAATGGTATTTTTTGATTCTATAGCCTTCCATACTTTATAACTAAGACAAAGGAGATGGCTTTTCATTCATACCTTCCAGAGAGCATAATTTGTCCCATCAAACTATAGAGCTTCCTTTTTATAAGACATCCTGGATCTTCCTCAAGCTGTTAGACTTTCTTCTGAGGAACTAGCTCTGATACCAATTATTGAAATACACCAAACAATTGAGAGGGGGGGTGAATCAGTTGTCACAAAAAACTTAGCTTCATATGAACATCAAACCATCAACAACTTAATTATTCTTAATCAGATTTAATCATGAAAGCATGAAATCAGAAACTTAATTGCAATCGCACATCCAACACAGTAGACACAAGATTTTTATGTGGAAAACCCTAAAAGGGAAAAACCACAATGGGTGTTAGCCCACATAAATATATAAGTTATAGCAATACTGAAAATTAGAGGCTCACTTCCTACAGGGCTCACTGCCCAAAATGCTCATTGCAAGAATGCTCACTGCCTAAGGGTGGCTCACTGCCAAAGTGATGAATTGATTGAATAGCATCTACTCCATGCTAGGGTTTAGTTCCCTTGAAGTACAATATAACTCCTATGCTCTTCTCTTTCACATCTTCACACTTATCTCTTCATATTTGCAACACACACACATTTTCACAACTACATTACATGCTTTTATACAATTCATCAACCTTGGAATGTACATCAAGGTCAGCATTACATTCATCAACCATTGGAACAATCTCCAAGGTTGGCATTACAAACATACATAAAATAGGTCTGGACCTAATACAAATTTAGCTAAGGAAAAGATGTAAAGATGTATATAGATCACGCCATGCCTTAGCTGGGACTCAAATACAATCCTCCATGCCACAACACGCTTCTACAATCTTTGATTCATCTCTGTAAATAATGAATTCAACCAAGTCAGCCAAGACTGATGAGAGCACTAGGTCTTCTAAGAATATTCTTCATTCAAGATCCAATTTTCTCCTTGCGGACCAATCCAAATGTAGAAACATGATTAGGGGACATCCACAAGCACATTGTAATCATCAAGAACAACCGCAAAACTTCAAATCACTCTGTCAAGAAGATTCTTCAAATTGTAGCACATAATCAACACTACCAGCCACTGTAATAGTGAAAAGATCGTTTACGGACCACCAGATCACAAACCATTGGAGTTGAAGGCACATAACATCATCTTAGACTTAACTCTAGAACCGCAGACAAAAATACTTCAATGCGGAGGAATGTGGACCATAACTTTCTTCCTGTCACTGCCAACCATACAGAAAAAGCTATTTTCACTTTGGTGAACATAACTCGCTTAGATCTTCATACCAGAGGCCCAACTTTAGGATATAGCATCTTTAGGCATGCCTCTAGACAACTTCCAAACCATAGACAAATATATTCATCTATTAGGAAATGTGGAGCATTCTTCTAGACTATTCTTCTATATGTAATGCATTGTTTCCACTGCAACTCACTGTTTTTATCAGATGAGCTAATTTTCTCAATATCCTCAACATCTACAAGAAAGTAACAAAATGAGGGCACAGTTGACACCAATGACAACACATATATGTTGACATCAATGAATCTAGATGTTAAGTCTAGCTTCAAGGTCTGAAATGTAATTGGGGTAGAATGCAGACCAAAATATAGAAACTGCTACTGACTGAACTGCCTAAACTAAACTAGAAAATGAAAAGAAATAGACTAAAATGCAAACAAACTGATATGGAAATGTTTTTGGTTGATACAAGATTGCTCTTGAACCAGGGGTACTCCTGCATCAAACATCTGGGGTTATTAAAAAAAGTGAGTCCCTCACTTTGCTGGGATTGGAGGAAAACCAAGATGGTTCACCTCAACCTAAGAAATCCAAGATGAGTCTTCTTATAGTTTACCTTTCCACTTCATAAGATATTCTTTGTATTGTCTTCCTCTAGTGTTGCGTCCAACTCTGTTGTCTAAAACATCTTCAATCTTCTCTGGTGCTTGTTATGGTAAATGCTTCATGAAGTCTTCTTCCATGTTGTCACTGAACTCTACTTCATGATAATGATATAGATCTGCAATTTTGAAAATAGGACATATACCCAATGTCTTTGATAACTCCACTTTATATGCATTTCCTGAATCAAATTTTCTAAGTATCCTACAAGGTTCAAACTTTTTCATCTTCAACTTGTTATATGTCCCAATTGGAAATCTTTCTTTTCTCAAGTACACCATCACCTCATCTCCCACTAAAAATTCTTTGTGTCTCTTTTTCTCATCTGTCTTCTCCTTATACTTATTGTTCATCTCTTCCAAATGCTTCTTCACTTGATTATGCACTGTCTCCATATGTCTTGCAAATTCTTTTGCTTCTACACTTCTCTTCTCTTCCTTACTGATATCTCTCAACTTTGTTACTCCTTTAGGGTTCACTCCAGTAACAATCTCAAAAGGTGTTCTTTTGGTACTCCTATTCACTAAATTATTGTATGCGAACTCTACTTGTGAAAGAATCAAATCCTAACTTCCCGCCTTCTCTCCAACCAAACTTCTCAACAAGTTTTCCAAACTCTTATTCACTACCTCTGTCTATCCATCAGTCTATGGATGAAATGCTTAACTAAACTTGAAATATGTCTTCATCTTCTTTTAAAGTGGCTTCCAAAAGTATCCAATAAATCTTGTGTCTCTGTCCAAAATTATGCTCTTAGGTAATCTATGCAATCTCACAATCTCCTTGAAAAATAGGTCAGCTACATGCACTACATCAATTGTCTTCTTACAGGATATGAAATGTGTCATCTTTGAAAATCCATCCACCACTACAAATATTGAATCATGTCCTCTTTGTGTCTTCGGCAATCCCATTACAAAATCCATACTTATGTCTTCCCAAGGTATCTCTAGTACTGTCAAAGGTTTATACAATCCAATATTCTGACTACTCCCTTTTGCAACTTGACAAACTCTACAACTCTGCACAAATTTCCTAACATCCTTATGTATCTTAGGCCAAAAGCAATTTTCACTCACCAAAGCCACTATTTTATCAATTCCAAAATGTCCTACCAATCCACCATTGTGTTTCTCTTTGATCAAATCATCTCTCATGGAACTTCAAGGTATGCACAACTGATTTCCCTTGAACAACATATCCTCCTAAATGAAATAGTCCAACCACTTACTCTTATCTGCCACAATAGGTTCCTTACATGCTTTCCAAGGTTTTGCAAAATAAAGATCTTCCTCATACATGTTCTTAAATTCATCAAATCCCAATACTTCAACTCTCATCTATGTTAACAAGTTATTTCTCCTACTCAATGCATCTACAACTTTGTTTGATTTTCCACTCCTATGCTTCAATACAAAAGTGTAACTCTACATGAACTCTACCCATCTCATATGCCTCTTATTCAACTTTCCTTAACTGTTCAGATATTGTAAAGCTTGATGATTTGTATACAACACAAACTCCTTAGGTAATAAGTAATGTTTCCACTTCTTCAAGGCTTGAATTATGGCATAGAACTCCTAATCATAACTGAATATCTTATCCTTGCATCATTCAACTTCTCACTGAAATATGCTATAGGTCTACCTTCTTGACTTAACACTGCTCCAATTGCATTCCCACTTGCATCACAATCTACTTGAAATACCTTACTAAAATTTGGTAATGCTAATATAGGTTGCTCTGTCACTTTCTGCTTCAACAATTCAAAACTTTTATCTACTCCTAATGTCCACTTAAAGTCTTTCCTGTCATACTAAACTAAAATTTATGATGAACTTCTGTTAGAAACTAGACAATCCATGAAATGATATGACTTCTCCAATGCTCTCCGATGTAGGCCATTCAACAATTGCTCTTACTTTCTCAAGGTCCATCTTCAATCCTTCCATAGAAATCACAAATCCCAAATATACTAATTCTTCCTTCATGAAACTACATTTCTTGATATTTATCAACAATTTCTCTTCTCTCAGTCTCTACAATACTTGTCTCAGGTGCCACAAATGTTCTTCCTTTGTCTTACTAAAAATTAGAATGTCATCCAAATATACAATAACAAACTTACCCAAGAATTTCTTCAAGACTTCATTCATCAATCTCATGAAAGTACTTGGTGCATTTGTAAATCCAAAAGGCATCACTAACCACTCATACAATCCTTCATTTGTCTTGAAAGCAGTCTTCCATTCATCTCCTTCTCAAATTTTGATCTGATGGTATCCACTCTTCAAATCTATCTTTGTGAAATATTTTTCTCCACTCAAACAATCCATGATATCATCCATCCTAGGTAAAGAAAATATATACTTAACTATGATCTTGTTTATTCCTCTAGAGTTTGTACACATTCTCCATTCTCCATCTTTATTTGGTGGTAACACTACAAGTACTACACAAGGACTCAAGCTTTCTCTGATCAAACCTTTCCTCAACAACTCATGTATCTGTCTATTCAATTCTTCATTCTTTGCCAGTGTCATCCGGTGTGTTTCTTTATTAGGCAAACTAGCTCTAGGTATAAGAACCATGTGATTACTGATACTCTTGATTGGTTGCAATCCTTCAAGTACATTGTCTAATATGATACCCTCATACTCTGTTAGCAATTCATTTATCTCCTCTAGCTGTGATTCTTCAGTTTCCTTCAATGTTTTAGGCTTCTTAGGGATCAAAGAATAACACATATTTTCATGTCTCAAACCATCAAAAAAATTTCTTCCATCTACCAAACAGATTCTAGCATTTCCACATACTTCACTCTTAGGATCATCTTCCAAAGGAATCAAAGTAATTATCTTTCCATTTGATGATATAGTGTATGTATTTTTTCTCCCATCATGTATAGCTTTTCTATCATACTGCCATGGTCTACCCAACAAAATATGACATACATCCATAGGCATAATATCACACAATACTTCATCATGATAAGATCCAATTTGAACTTTCACCAAACATTGCTCACTCACCAGTACCTTATGATAATCTTGAATCCATGCTATCTAATATTACTTAGGGTGTTTCAATCTTTCCAACTTCAGCTTAGTCACCTTTTCTAAAACTAGATTATCTAAACTACCACTATCAATTACAACTTTACAACATTTACCTCCTGATTTGCATCTGGTTCTGAACAAACTTTTCCTCTATAGTGGTTCCTCATTTATCTCTTCTTAAAATAGTGCTCTCCTCATCACAAGTGATTCTCATTTCTCATGTTTACCAACTGAACTGGGTGATCCAACAGGTTCTTCTTCCACATAGGCTTCTCTTCCACTATTCTTTGTCTTTTTTCTTCTACTCCCCTGATTACATTCAAATGCTCTATGTCCTTCACCTCCAAACTTAAAATAGGTTCCTCTAAATGTTCTCATATTAGGTCTGCTTCCTTCTCTTCTATATCCTTCACTCCAGTATGGACTAGGGTTTCCTCTCCAATAGAAAGTTCTATCATCTCTCTAGTATGTATTGTTATCTCTGTCCTCCTTCTTGAATGTGTTCTCTTGTCTGTTATGCTCCGCATATGATCTTTCTCCTCTAGAAAATGTTCTCTCTTTAAAATTTACCTCCTCTACCTCTTTGTCTTTGATTCTGCCTCTTATTCAAATTTTCTTCAACCTTTAGGGAAAACTGATATGCTTCTTCCAATGTTGTCATCCTTACCAAACTCAATTCTTCTTAAATGTTTAATCTTAGTCCATTGATGTATCTAGCCACTTTCTCCTTGCTTTCTTCACTATGTCATGTCCTTATGATCATCTTATGAAATTCTTCAGTATACTCCTTCACAGATATCTCCTTTTGTCTCAGGTTCTACAATCTCTTCAACAATTCCAACTCATAATTAGCAGGTATAAATTGGTTCTTCAATTTTGTCACCATCCTATCCCACTTTGTAATCTTTTCTTTTCCTCTTCTATTTCTATCTAACTAAATTTCTTTCCGCCATATAGCAGCATGTCCTTTCATCTTTTTCTTCAAAAATTTCACCTTCTCTAGATCTTCAATTTCTTCATACTCAAAGTATTCTTCCATGTCATTTATCTAGTCAATCAATTCTCCAGGGTTCAAATTGCCAGTGTAATTAGGTACATCAACTCTAGGTCTTTTCCCAATCTTTGAAATAGCTTGCAACATCTTGAATTGGTTAGATTCCTCTTCTTCTTCATCTCCTAGGGTTTCACCATTTTGATCAACGGATTAAAATTCTTCATCATCATCACTTTCAACATTAGGTCTAGGTGTAAGTCCTCTTCGCCTATCTTCTTCAATAGCATCCAAGTGAACTCGCATGGTTTTCATCATTTCCATCATCTCATCCATTCTACCATCCACTGTTCCAACAATAGGGATTCTCCTCGGTGGCATTATTCCTTGGATCAAGTGTAACTGCCTCAAATTCAGCGATCGAGCTACAAGGTGACAACTGCCTCACAATCGATAATCAATTGTAACCTACCTTGGATTCGGTGATCTGTTCACAATAAGATCTTATGGAATTCCTTCGCCAACTTCTCTCAATTCCCTCCAAAAGATTCAAACTTTCGTTCTGATACCACTTGGTACAGTCATGGTTAGGAGGGTCCATAAAGTGAACTATCCAGGTCGTTCAACTAGAGTAAACACAATAGAAACAACTCAAAGATATAAAGAAAACATAGATTTAGTCATTCAGTATATCATAGAATTCAAATACAAATTGGTTGGCAACATGCGGGCTTACAATTACGACTCACAAGCCTGATTACAAAATTTTAGAATATGCACAAGATATAGCTTTAAAGCTCCTTTGCAAAGAATTCAAACTATCAACTATCTCTATCAATTTCACTTACTTTCCTAGGCACCTATTACATCGATATATATCATCTCCAGAATGTAATATTCCTCTATATCAGTCAAGGAAGATCACAAACTCCAATGAAGAGCTATAACGTGTGTACATAGATAGATCAAACCTAATTGAATAGAACTCCCTCACGAATGAATAGAATTGTGTGCAGATCTCAAGGAAGGTTGGCCACGAACCAAACAACATTGAATGATGTGTAATTTAGCTCTGCAAGTTGTGAATTGTTTCGTAGGTCTTCTCCTTTAGCTAATTATCTGAGGTTGTCAGGATGCTCTGCTTTGAGAAAATAGTTGATCTTCTAATAGTTATATCTTACTAGTACCTGATCCAAATGATCTAAGATTTGGATATGATGTACATGAATGAATCTAGATGTTAAGTCCAGCTCCGCAAGGTCTAAAATGCAACTACGGTAGAATGAGGACCAAAATACAGAAACTGCTACTAACTAAACTTCCTAAACTAAACTAGAAAATGAAAAGAAACAAACTAAAATGCAAATGCTTTTGGTTAATGCAAGATTGCTCTTGAACCAGGGATGCTCCTACATCAGAAAATAAAATTGTAATTACTCTAAGCAAGAAGAAAATAAATCTAATCTAGAAAATAATGAACTTAGAAAGCAATAAACACTAAAAAAAACAAAAGAAAATAAATATTGATTTACTTCCTCAAAAGAAAGAGATGTAAGCTAATTACTAGTGAAAGAAATAAAATAAATTATATAATTTAGCTATTAGTGCTAGGATTTTATCCTTAGAGATCTTGATGGAAATCATATCTTCCTCTTGATGATAGACACAAAGACATTGATTTATAGAAATGAATTTAGGCTTATAAGCAATAGCATAATGGAAACAAAAAGATCATGTGGTCTTGTATGAACATATAATTTTTAGTGTCCACTAAAACAATAGATGAGATGGATATTTATACATAAAAATTCAACATAATGGGTGGAATGGATTGAGGAGTTAACTAGAATTGATTAAACATATAACTAATTTGATTGGGAGATCATAAGCATTGAAGGGAACTTTACTATGGATTGATTGGGCATGAAAATTATGAGTTATTAAGAGTTTAGAATTAGTTAGGGGAGTAATGGTTTAGTTGTGTGTAGGAACTCTCAATCAAACACCAAAAATGAATGTTATTTGGGAGGAACTAAAAGAAATCATGCATGGGAAAAAATGATAGGGTCACCCCTTTTAGGATGTAGGTCACCCCTTTTGCCAAGGTAGGTTACTCAAGTGACCCTGCAACTTGAGGATAGGTTGCCCAAATGACCCTCCTATTGAGTATCTAAAAAGGGTTGTTCAACAATTGTAAAGTCTTGGAACTTAGTTTGGAGATTGAAAAAGATGGCCAAGGGGGTAGAGACACTAGTCAACATTTCATCAAGTGTGAAATTAGTGAGAGGGGTGTAATTCATTCCTTCATGGGTTGTGATTTGGATCTTTATATCATCATTGGACTACCATGTTGGCCTATGCTCCTTTTTTGTACTTATCAAACTGATGCCTATATGGTTTGAATTCTAGATTTTGATGTTGGTATGACTATGGACACTAGCACACCTACATTGTGATCTAGACTCTAGTGCACCTACACTATCATCTTCCTAGTCACATTATTGTCCATGTCTAATACAATTTGTAGTACTATCAAAAACCTAGCCTTACACATAAAACCTATTTTCTATTCCTAAATTACATATGTTTTTGAAATCATTTTAAATTAACCCCCTTTTCTTGTTTTGTGCTTAATTAATCACACCATATATAATTTTTTATGCCAACACATTGGTATATCTAGCCCTTCTTTTTACTCTCAAAATATCTCTTTCATTACATTAAATCGATTGAATAATGTATATGCCATCAATTTGAGGGGGAATATATCCTACTTTGTATTCGACACATTGTACAATGGTCAAAGTGATTCTTCATGAGTATTACACTACTTATTGGAAAAAGTGACACCTTCATGGGCTAAACACACCAATCAAATAGATCATGGATAGTATCCTTCATGGGGGCCAACTTGGTACAACAACTCCATGAATATCTTGTATAACATGATCCCTTCTACTTCCTTTGTACCTCTTCTTCAAGGTTTTATAGAGGTCAATTATGTTACATCTCCATGACTCCCTTTTAGATTTGATAAGATGATATAAAATTTCTTGAACTTGCGTAGATTACTTTATAACATTTTTATTGTGTATTTTGATTGCCATCTCTTTGTGTTTTGTAAATGTGAAAATGTTGACTGAGCAAAGACATGAAAAATAACACTAAGAAAACTCTTCTATATCCTTTAATTTAGGTATAACAAATGCAATTAAATATTTTAGAATACTTGATTCACCATAGGTCACATGCATGTTAGAGTGGAGGTAAAATATAGAGATGAAAAGTGTCTATTTTATATATTTGTTGTGCCTCGCACACACACCCCATTTCAAAATAGGGACCCCCTTTTTCAAATTTGGCCTAGGATGTCAATAGATCTTTTTCATCTCCTAAGTGGTTAAGTGCTCAAAGTGCATTTTGACCATGATTGAATGATGATATTGAAAAATCACTTCGGGAATCTGCTAAGTTAGATTTTCATATCCCTTTTGATGGCCTTACACTGACCTTTTGCATGAATTTCTCTCCAACTGACCTTTGCACCGATTTGCCTTCCAACTGACCTAGCGTTAAAAAACTTCATCACTGACCTTGGTGTTAGTTTTCCTCTTGATGGACTTTTGCGCTAAAATCAACCATCTCTAACTTGCGCTATATCGTTCAATCACCAACTAAGTCAAATGAGGCCAAAATTCCCGCAAGTCCGAAGGACCATAAAATCCTACAAACCGCATAAAGTTGAGCCTGTAGTCATTTTTCTAAAAGGAACTCTCACCAACCAGGTCCATCACCTCCAACTTCCCTACCAAGTCTGAAAAAATGAGAAGCCATGCTAAAACCTTAATCTGTCGACTATACGTCGCACATTAATGGCTATTTGGCTGGGATAATAAAAAGGATAACCTCCTTCATTTTAGTTGTATTTGCATTTGATCAAGATTTCAGAGCCCCCTTTGCAATCTTTGCTGCCAGTTGAACAATTTTCTGCCGTCGTTGCCCTGAGTTCAATCCCACGACCACTTCCTACCTGCACAATCTGGACACACTTTCTACACTAACCAGGTAGGGTTTCCAAATCTTGTCTTTTCGAGCTTTCACTGCATTTGGTTAGGGTTTGATTTGATTGAGTATTTTCTTTCTAAGAAATGCCTTTAGGGTTTCCATCTAGGGTTTTTGTGCATGAACTATTTGTCTTTCCTTTGAAACCTTGTTAAGATTCCCTTTTGAAAATGCAAATGGATTGTCATTAGTAAAGAAGAATGATAACTTAAACAAACATTGCCAAAGTTAAGCTAGAAAGACATTCAATTTTAGTGCTGAACTGGAGTCCGACCGACTTGTAAACATGCCAACTCTTCAATCAGTTAGTGACCATTGAAACCCACGCCACACTTTGAAATCCACTCAACGCTAAAAACATTGACCTCTGACCTATGTAGTCATGTCGTGTTTCACTGATTAGATCAGCGGGACCTCAAAACCCCACAAGCCTTGAAAAGCTATTTTTGTGCTAAAAACCTCTTGCGCCAACCTTGCGCTAAGTGACCCCATCTCTGACTTCGTTAGACACCTCGAATATCTCTGCAAAATTGGTGACATCCCAAAGTCCCACTGAAAATAAGACAACGACTTTGCGCTAAAAGTGATTCCATCCGACCCTACACTTAAACACTCTTTCACCGACTTAGTCCGTCAACCTCAAAACTCGCGCAAGTTGGACAAAGCTAAATCCCTCATGAATGTAATGCAAATAATCTAAAAGAGACTTGCGCTAAAACACAATTGACTGACTTAACAACCAATGAAAGGTCGGTGACCTTCAAAAGCTGCGCAAGTTGGTAACAACCAAAATCTGCACAAATGTTAAAAGAGAATGACTAGTAATAAAACTTTGAGTCGGACAAGCCCCATTTTCCCTGCTGAGGTCGGTAAACCTCAATTTAGCACTTTTCTGCCTACAAGTCGGTTGACCCTAAAATTAGCACAAACAATGCAAAATGATTGTGTTTTAAAGATTTTTCAAAGGGAAAGTGTCAGGAATGGTAAAGTTAATGTTGTAATGCATAGATAATGATGATTTTCATGTTTTCAATAAGATTTTTTGCAACATTAAATGTTTTTTGCATGCATTAATGATGAAATGCTATAGGTGCAATGGTGATAACTGATATATTTGAGATTCTTTAAAAAGGGTATATTAGTAGTATCAGCAGATTCATTAAGGATCCTCTCAAACTTAGGAATGTGAAAGAATTCTCAAGGTATCAAACTTATAAGGTCCGGTCCTGTAGATTAAATGATTGCCCGAGCTCAAGCCATGAAGTTCGAATTCAAAGGAATCCCTCCAAAGACCAAAATTCACTCTGGGTGGAGTGATGTAGGAGATACAGACCTAGGTCACATAGACCTAGATGACTTCAGATTGATCTTTGGTCCAAACCCAACTCCTAGGGCCAAAATACTCAGAGATCACAAGTTGCTACCTTCCCCACCTCAGTACAATGTGCAGAATTGATAGCAACCTGTGCAGATAGATATGATGTCATGACAAGGACAATTCAAACAACCAATGGGGATATCCTGGCTTATTTAAGTCCACCCTCCCTAGCTAAAACCTTTGATATTCCATGGCACAAAGTCATGACTATGCCAGACAAACAAGGATCAGAGGGGACTTATAACAAAGATGTAGAAGGATGCAGAAAACACATGAACAACAATTGGGCTAAAAATAGAAGGTTTGCCCTTAGCAAATTTCCCCAAGTGTTATATAGAAGTGATTTCCATGATGAAATTGGAGATTTGATAACTTTTTTGAGTAGGATATATGGATTACCTACAGCTTCCACTTTTGAGTGGTGGATGTTTTTTATCATCATTGAGATATTAAAAGGGACTAAGTTCCACTGGGCCCAAATCCTTAGTGATAACATTCATGAGGCCTTCAGCAACTTCAAGGAGAAGAGGTATTTCAGATGGACATCTTATATTGTCTATGCATTAGCAAGGAGAAATCACTATGTTGGGTTGTCCAAGGTTGGAGAAGTTGGGAATGATGAGCAAACCCAAGTGAAAGTATATGAGTGTTACCCACAGTTGACCTCATCTCAATCTTTGATACATTTCAAAAGGGTAAATGATGCTTTCACAATGTACATAGCCAGGTTACTGCAAGGTAACACAGCCTTGAGGATTTCCACTGAGGCAATGAATGAAATAATTAAATATGGTAGGTGGTATATCCAATTTGATAAATTCACATATTTAAGAGTACAAGGCTTCACTGGGATGGCTTATAGACTTCCCAGGTATCCCGATGACAAGACAGTGCTTCTAGAGTTGTCTAGATAGTTGATACCTTGTGCTGAGAAATCCAAACACTTGCATAGAACCAATGTTCAGTTTCCTATCAGGTTTGGCAAGGGGAACTATGCATGCCCTTCTTTGGCATCAACAGAGTATTCTGATAAAGAGCTCCAACTCCTCAACTTACATTATTACAATGCAAGGGATCATTTCGATCTGAATAAGGTGATGGAAAGGTTTGTAAGTAAGAAGTTGTTCCACAAGATACACATTGAAGATTTTTGGGCAAATTGCCCAGACGATTATGAAATTATGAAGAAGGCACATTCAAGGCTACCTCTATCTTTCATCAAGAACTTCCACATTATGGCAGTGCCAGATTAGTTACAAGATGATGAAAATGTTATGGTCAGATAACCTTGGGAAGCTCAGTACCATTAGCCTATTCCATTACCAAATTGGGCAAATGCAGAAGAAAGCTCCTTGGATACTATCATGAGAGAACCCATCAGATTAAGAAAGGCCTAGGTAAGGGGTCAGGTGGCTACTTTAGAAGGACGGGGAATGCAGCTCACTTATACAGCATTAGAATTAGATAAACACTCTGGAGGTGAGGAAGATGAACCAATCAATGTCATAGATGAGGCAGAGCCAGTTGAGAAATAGAAATTAGACAGTGAAGAACATACATCTCTAGCAAAGAAGGCAAAGAAGATTAAGAAACCATCTGCAAGGCCTCCTCCAAAGAAAGATCAACCTCCCTCTACTAGGACAAGGGCCTCCAAGAAAAGAGACATGCCAAGTGGCCCTGGAGAAGGTTCTAAGGCCAAGAAAGCAAAGGTAAAAGAGGTAACTAAGGAGGATGCTATAATAAAGAAGGATTCTAGTCCTCCAACTTCCCTATCCCCTGCTACCCAAAGTATAAGCATGGCTGCCACAACTCTTGCAGCTTCTACTACCACTTCTGCTCCTACCACTTCTTCTACTACTACATCCACTTCACCTATGACCTCCACTGCCATTGCTGCCACCTCTCTCACCTCTGCCATTGCAGCTACTTCCTGCTCATTGGAAATTGCTTCCAATGCCCCTAGTAGCCCTATTTCATCCACTGTCGCCACTTCATGCCCCTCTACTACTACTACACTTACACCTTCTACTTCTTCCACTCAATCATCCATCCCCGCAACATTACCTCCTATTTCAACTATCCTTTCACCTCCTCTTCCTCTACCTCCACTACCTTTTCCTTCACCTCTTGTCATCTCTTCTTCCTTATCGGTTGTACTAGCTAACCTAACGCAGGTCAATGTGCCCCCACTAGCCATATCTTCCATTGTTCCTATTTCACAAATGCCTATAGATTCTTTGGCCATACCACTGCTACCTGGGATTGACAAAGTCTGTTCAGAGTTGGGTTTACATGAGCCTGAAGTAGCATTTGAGGAGGAGAAAGAGGTTTTGACAGAAGTAAGCAATGAAGACTCCAATGAACCTGTGACTAATGTTGAAGTCATTGATGTATCTGACAGTCCTCCAGATAAAAGTCAAACAGAGGAAGTTATCAAGTTAGCCCAAGAAGAAGAGAAAGAATAGGAAATAAATACAGAAAAAGATGAAGAACCAGAGCAATGACAGAAACCACTCGAAGAGCTGGCTATAATTGATAATGATGGAGCCACTGAATTGAATAAATCTTTTGCACCTGGATGGCTGCAAAGTAGAATGGCATATCCTGAGCCACAAGTGGAAATAATGCAGCTTGATTTGAGTACAATTTTGTCACAAGCTCAGAGGCCCAAGAAACAAAAGAAGGCTAAAATATAGTCTAGGATCTATAAAGATGAATCAGGATCAAGAATTGCTGAAATAGCAATCCCGCCGATTGATGCAGCAAAGGAACAAGTTAGGGCGGAGGATTATGTGATATCTATAGTTGATTTGGGACCTGCCACTCATGCTCAAAGAGTGGATGATTTTAAAGAATCATTCACATCAATTTTGGAACAGCTAGACAAGGATGAGATGTCCAAGAAGGATTTGAAGCAACAGAATGAAGAGCTCTACACATGCCTTTAGTTTTTGGTTAAGCCAGTAGATGCAGGAGGAGATATAAGGATAGTACCCACTTTCCTATCTACTGATGAAATGGCTAGACTGGGTGAGGTAAGATCCAAATCCCAAGGTACAAAAAAATGGTTATCTAAAGTTTTTGAGATGGGATGTGAAACTATCAATGCCTCTGCTCAAGCGCACAAAAAATAGGTAGAATTGCATAAGAAATAGAAAGATCTGCATGAGGAATGTGACTCCTTTGATGAATATTACTCACATATGTATCCTCAGATAAAGAGCATCAGGAATTTGCCTGCCTAGACTCTGGTTGTGGAGAATATTCTAACTGGGAACCAACTACCCAAGGCCATTGAATGGTACCAATAGCTGCTTTTGAGAAAAGAAACTTTTGAAAATATAAAAGAAGCATATAAGCCAGCCGAAGAGGAGTTACGGTCGATCATATATGATATCAATGATTCTTTGAAGGACTGCCTGGAGACATCATATGATGACTATGCCCCATATGATACGAAAAGTGTAAAGACAAATTACATAAGGTATTTTTGAAGATGCTGAGCTCAGTATGGAGGATCGGTTAGATAAGGTAAGCGACCTTAGGGCCGAATTCAAGGCGTTTCAAAAGGCAGGTGCAGAGATAGAGAAAATATACATTAGATTCAGTCAGGAACTGGAGAATTTTGACTACCGAATCAATCATTTGAAAGATCCAAATCTGTCAGAAATTAATCCTGCACTTGACGCATGGCTGACTTACCGCAACAAGCTGGCTAGCGAAGACAAAATTGATTTAGATGAAGAATCTTGATAATAATTTGAATATTTTAAGAATGTAATCCCGTCATATTTGTAAATTGTTGTATTCAGGGGAGTAGGTGACTCTATTTTGTCTCTTCTGTGCTTCTAAAATGTTCTCTTGTATTAATATATTGAGTTGGCTAGTCAAATTGACTAGATTCAATGTATCTGGAGGCTATTTTTCATCTTTTTCATAGAAGATTAAATGTAATCTGAGAATTGATGTGAGCTGTTGCAATTGTATTTATTGATATAATCTAGACCGTTGGTGTTGAGTTAATCTCCACCGTTCATTTGAAACTCGGTATGCTGCTTTTCTATATAAAGGGCTGCCATTTCCACTATTTGTAAGAGAGATTTTGATGTCGAATTGTTGACTCTATGCCATTTGAAGTAATGCAAAGTAAGTTTCTGCAGTAATCCTAAGAATTTGTATCTTGTATTAGCTCATTTTGGTTTTCATGGTTTGCTTCTTGCTCTCCCGTAGTTAATTAGTTGTGCTTTCATAATGTTTATAGTTTGCTAAATGTATCTGATGAATACTCTAAGTCCATACTTTTAGTTATTTGTTGATGGCAAATAACTGTGTAAAGTTAGTCTGGGCTGATCATTCGTGCTAAAGTTCAATTGCATTTCACTAGTTAAGTTGTGCCATTTATTGGGTATTTAACAAATGAATGTAATATAAAAATCAATTGACTTCCATTGAAGATAGCACCATTTTCTGCAATACTGTAACACCCATTTCCGTTTGGTGACTCAGGAAACTGGTTAAAAGTTTTAGAGTATTTGTCTATTGAAGGCAACCTGTGCATTGTGAATGTCACTTAGGATTCCTCTAAAACCCTTACCTTTTTGCATTTGTTTTAAAACATCATTAGATTAGGAATTTCAGCAGCACTTTACCTTATTTTATCAGCTAAAAACCATAAAAGGGGTTATGTGTGTTTGATGCCCAAAACTTGAAGATCTGCAGATTGCATGTAAGGTCCCTTATAGGCACAGCTAGACATATCAACTGAGAGATTCCAAGCAAGCTAAGACCTAGCCGTATTATCCTTGGAGTAGTCTTACCTAGGGTAGGATACTTTTCAAGAGAGGTGTAATACTAACAATCATACCTGCATTGTTGTGTGCTAAAACCACCATCAACAATATTTTTCTCTCATTTAGCACTTGCTCTTAGCACCTTTTGTAATGAACATGATATTGCTCTTTTAAACCATTTTGTGCACTATTTGTCTATGAAAATTGGACCTCATGTCATATTTAACTTGTTTCAAACATGAACACTTTGTTTGTTTCACTCCCCCTCATTCTACTACCTCAAATGGGACTGCTCACATTCATGATCATAATGTTTTCAATTATATTTTTATATCAAATATATTTTCTCATTCTTTATGATAATTATTTATACACATTAAGGAGCAATTGGTAATAACTAGAAGTGTTCAAACATCTTAAAATTTACACACTTCCTAAGTTTGAAATTTAATACTACCCACCACAAATATATCATCCAATCTATATAAAAAATTGAATGTATAGTTTTTAATATATATTCTTTGTTTCAACAACTCATTTTTATAGAATAATCAACAACAATAAGCTTAGTAGTTAGTTATTAACTATTTTTTTAGAAGAAAAAATTTTAGACATTTATATGGGATTTAATTTTTTTTATTGCATATCGTTTACAAATATTCTCTCATACAAGATTTTCTCTCAACATGCTCTCATACAAGATTTTCTCTCAACATGAGACTAATACAAGTTCCTCACGAGCAAACACTTTAAGAAACTACATCCACATTAGAAGCCAACTATGGAAGACCAAGAGTCACAACCTAGAATTCCACATTAGATATCCCTATGGAGATTTGAACTTGTGTCTCCACAATGAGAACCCAACATTTTAACCAATTTAGCTCAATCCCTTGGACTGGGATTTATTTTTGATTATTTATAGATTAAAATTTCACAACATCTTCAATTTTCAAAATGAATGTTTGTCAAACTTCCACACCTCCTCTCTTATATGAATCTAAATTAAGGGTAATACATTTTTAAAAAAAAGTAAAGTGTGTGAATTTGTTTTACTTCGTATCTATTTCATGATGTAAACTTAACTAATTTAATGTATAAGTTGCACACTTATATATGTACTACAACCCACCACACATTTTTATAAAAAAATTATATATTTACTCCATTTTATATAAAATTTGAATAACACAACTTATGTTAAAAAAAATTACCCTTACCACCAAATTCATTTAGAAAACATCCTTTCATTTTTCAACTAATGTATCTTTCATCCCTCTTTCCATGGCCTTAAGACTATTCTTTTCCGTTCGTCACACGCAAAGAAAGCAGGAATGATATTTCAATAAAAATGTTGTTGAACGCCAATTTACACTAATTTATTGCGATGCAGACAAATGAAAAGAAACACAAATCTCAAAACGTTTTGAAGTGGTCCAGATTAGTATGTGGGTGTGATGTTAGGAACTTGACTTTCATCACCAACCTAATATCAACAGCGACATAAGTGGACCGGAGGACATAATTTTCAGTTAAACTGACCCAGAGTATTCTAATAATCAAAGAATACTGCTAACTTTCTTGCCATCTAGCGAGCCATCAAGTCATGCTCGATCTTAATAAGGATCTTTCCTTTCCCTTTCTTGAGTACCTTTCCAAAGTTTGGTTTGGACTTTTCGGTGCAGTCTGCCATTTTGTTTAAACAAAACTCCATTCCAGGCAATTGCTACCACAAATTGAAGTTAAAATTCCGATGTCATCTTTCGTTTTACGATTGTTACATTCATTCAAATACATCCATTAACGTCTTGATTTTATTGTCATCTCCTTCGTACATCTTTGAATAGTTGGGAGGTCGTTTATACAACTTTCTTCTGCTGTGAATACGAATGAAGTGAAATGCAAACAGCTTCCCACTTTCTCCGCTTTTTCTTTCGCTCGTTTTTCTTTTGCACGATTGACCAGCATAGACTTTGGTATAGTGGCTTCGTAGTTCGGTCACAAAGAACTTTCCAACTGAAAGGTTGTGCGGATAGTTAGATGGAATGAGTGACAATAAAAGTCATTGAACACAGTGTGTAGTGGGAGGGGGAAAATACATTGTTAATCAAAGTGTCTAATAATCTAATATTCATATTGTGTGTAGACAATCCTCCCCCTTCTTTCTTAGGGAGAGATATGTACTATCTTGTATATGGACATATCACTTGTAGCTAAAGCTCAGGGAGGTGTATAGATCTACATAACGCCACACCTACAATATTCTAGCTATTGTGACACCCTAATGATCAATATATTTGATGTCAAATGATGTTCTTAGAGTGTTAGACCATGGGATTTATGGATTGTCAAAGTTCACATCATTATTCAAGTGGAAGTTGGCGATGACCACCATGAGTAAAAAAAACAATTGGCAATTTTTTTGACAAATCAATGACAATATGAAGCAAAGGATTTGACGAATTGCACACCATGATTGTCATCTCAATATTTCAATTATTACAAATGCATTCTTATGCCTTTCACCTCAAGTTATATCTTATCAAATGATATATCTCGCCATTATAACATTTTGAAATGTGTAAAATGAAGAAACTCAAATCCTTGGTAAAATATTATGGATATCTGCACGAGTGTACAAACTCGAAAAACTTATGACTTCACCATTCTTACATGTTCTCTTTTGAAAGATCTACCAAATTTAGGACTTGAACCACTCGAAATAGAAAGTTTATAATTGTAAAGGTGAAAATTGTATACTTCATTTTTTTCGTTTTTATTTTGGGTTCACTTTGATCCTCAGTTCATATGGGGCCATTTTTTATCCTCAATTTATCCATTTCTTGTACAAGTTCAGGGCCTAATCCTCATCTCATTTGCACTCATTCTTGATCCTTAATGTATCCATTGGTTGTGGGTTCAACTCCTTATGGTTTAAAAAATATGAGCAAAAGAGTGGAACAATGTTTTGTATGTTTTATTGCATCGAGAGGCACACCCCTTAGACTCACTTTATTAGCTCTTACTAAGAAGATATAGTTGGTCATTACTACTCGAGTGGTTCAAGTCCTAAATTTGGCAGATCTTTCAAAACGGTGGGATGTGAGAATGGTGAAGTCATAAGGTTTTTGATTATTTCCAAATAAACTATTATTCCTCTTGATGAACACAGTGAGTCGAGGGAGGCTTGAGAGAGTTATGGGAATGGGGCCAAAGAGGGAATTGAACTGAGGTCGAGCCTTGTCAACATGTTTGACCATCCAAGAGAAGTTGGTATTGGTCCACTCAAATCATTGTCTTGCAGTACAAGAACACTAATCTTCTTTAGAGGCCCCAACTCCTTGGGTATATGACCTATCAACCCATTGCAACACAGTTGTAACACTGCATAAAAATCCAAGTTAGTCAATTGGGTGCTCACCTAGTAAAATATAGCAAAACCAAATATAGAAATATGTACACATTTGTTTGAGTACATTACAAATTAGACATAGAACCTAGTTCCTTGGGAATAAACTCTAATATCATGTTTATATTCAAATAGAGGTCCACAAGCTCTGTCAAGTTCAAGATCTCTTTTGGTATTTCACCTTGAAGACTATTATAATGCAAATAAAGCCCACTAAGACACTTTGATTGGCCAACTACTAGGGGAATGGAACCTAATAATCCATAGCCCAATGAAATATTTGTCACCTAACCAACTCATTACAGACAATTCCCTCAAAAGACCCATTGCACCCATGCATATAGTATCTCTCCGCTTGGGTCCAATGTAACTTTCATTTCCATGAGGACTCCCACTTCTACCCTTGCTACTCTACCTCCTAATATCAATACCACCAATGTCGAACACCCACATTATCACCATTTCCATTCTCATTCTAAATCCCACACCCACAATGAGGCTATGTTGATTTTTTAATGCATTACACATTGCTAGATTCCATGAGCCATAGATTGATAATGTAGAAAGCATTCTTAATTTCCCTAATTCATCTGCTATAGTGCTAGACAACTACAAATTAAAACCCAAAGGTAAGACCTAAAGCAAAAGAACAAATACCCAAATGTGGAGGAAAATTGTTTCTCAAATGATTGCAGGGGAGGAAAAAGGCCCTCTGATCGAGGCATGCCCAATTAAGAACAATACTTCCTACCATGTTGTGATAAAGATCTACAGAAAAATTTAGTACAATTACTGAGAGGGGGAATGTCAGTGATGAGAAAGGTGACTCTGATGTATAGATTAAATAGTTTCTTTAGTAAACCCATTACAAAAAGGATTAAACCCATGAGATTGTTGTAGCCAATCTCTAATATCTAGAGAGACATTCAATTACTCAGATAATTTGGGATGCTTCCTTTTAAAGGATGTTAGAGATGATGAGGACATGTAGCTTTCTCGAGAAACAAAATTCTATTATCCCCCATCAACTGGTTTTGTGTAAATCCAATCCATTGAAGACATGTGCAATTGGCTAAAATATTTGGAATGACACCTAGGAGCAAGTTAGTGCTAAGGTCTAATACACTCAACACTTTCATCTCTTCAAGTTGTTGTGGAATCCTTTATATGAAAGAGTTTATAAAGAGAATCAAGTTGTGCATAAAAGAAAAACCTCGTAAAGACAGAAAAATCATACCTTCAAATTGTAACTAATGGAGGATTATCGTAATCACTCTCTTACAATATTTTTTGCACTAAATACCTTTCCCCAAACACATATTCTTTGAATTGTTTGCCTTGTAAGTGGACAAGGAGATGGTTGTGTTAATCATAATGTTACATCTTGAGGATAATGGAACTTCAACATCACTTTAATCAATACCATCAATATCACCCACCATTATGGGTGTTACTTCTTTCTCCTCTAGCATGCAACTACAAACCACTTGGGATTGGATCATTGTCACCATTACAACATAATATGCAATTGATCCTCTCTCTCTGCTAATCGCAAGGCATCCAAAGACATAGGAATTGAATCACCAAGTGTGTTTCAAGGCTATCTTTACATAGGGCAGAGGAAATCATCTCAGCAGAGTACCCAGGTTTTGTTCCCAACGAGCTCACTCATTATAATTATTGGACCCTCACATTATTAAGACTGTATTTTCCAGTTGAAAGTGGATGTTCTATTACTAATCATTATCGGTCAACATGTAATACAAGAGAAGCTCTAGTCCATTCAATGCCAAAGATTTTTTGAAAGAACAAAGATGAACTTCATTATGTAACAGTGTGTGAAGCCCATAGAAATTCATTAATTTAACACTCCATAAGAGCCATATACACACTGCATGCACAATATATAAATTTCATAATATTAGATTCATCAATGTATAGTCACTTGACAATGAAGTACTAGACACATGCAGCAAGGCCACCAATACTATCAATCTAAAATCTGAAGCAGATGATAACATTGTCACAAATAGAAAAAAAAATAAGCCAAAGTTTATTGTAATATGCATAAAACTATGGCTACTAAGAGTTATAACATAGAAACCATGAATCTTTATATTGTCCTTCACAATCCCAGCCTGCACCAGCAAAATAGCAAACATCATTATGAGAAAATGCATGAAAAATTAACATAAACCATGCATCAACATACCCATTTAAAAAAGCATATGTAACAAACCATTGTAGTGGGGTTTGAAACTCAAACAACTAATAATTTCATCACAACAGGAATGTAAGTGATTGAAAGTTTTAGAATAGGAAATTTATATTCCCCTTTCACAATACAACAAAGTTATTTGTAGACTGCAGAGAAAAGAGCATATGCTAAATCATTCTCATGCTCCAAGCTGCCTCTTCGTCATCCACATACTATTAGCACTTGAAGGTGTTTGAAACTACCTTGGTTACTAGAAACATAGAGCAAGCCAACAAACATAATTGTTAGCAAGCATGGAAATGTCAAAAACTACTGCTAAATGAAAATTCTCTTGCAAGGCAAAACGTGTTGGTTTAAGACAGACAACTGAGAGGGGGGGTGAATCAATTGTCCCAAAACTTTCTTTTCTTTAAACACTTAATTCCTTCTTGAAATTCAACAGCATAATAATAAATCAATCATGGAAGCATAAAATAATAATTCAAGAGCAGAAACACATTAACACATAAGACACCGAGATTTTAACGTGGAAAACCTAGTTAACGGAAAAACCACGAGGTGACTAACCCAAGATTGTATTCTCTATTAAAACAATAAGAAGAATGAAATTGCACATGCCAATTAGGGCTCACTACCTGAGCACACTGCTCACAAGAGGCCCACTGCCTACAGGAGACACACTGTCTATAGAATAATAACTATTACATACTTGAACTGGAAATTAGCATCTTCACCATGCTTGAGTCAGTTCCATTTAAGCTCAATACTTCTGCTCTAGTTTTCTCTTTTCCCCTCTCTACCACTTCCTCATCTCCACGATCACACATTGAAATGATTTCACAACTCTTATTTATACAAGACATCGACTTTGGAATAATCATCAAAGTTGGCACAATACATACTTTATTTTATTACAGAGAAAATACACAAATACAACTTGACTTAGTAAAAAAGACTTCATGTGAATCATCACACAGTCGGCCACACATATCAGGGACTTAAATCTCCTTCAAGGAACACGCCATGCTTCGCAGAACATCTCCAAGATCATCTGCAAGATGAACAAAGCATCCGGTCGGTCATGATTAAGAAGAACATCATTTTCTGAAAGTAAATCTTCAATTACGAGCTCAATATTCAATGCGGACCACCAACATGAATTGGACACAGTTTAGAGACCTCCACAAGCCTGCCTGAATCACCAAGAATATCCACACCACTTCTGCTTACTGAAATCATTCACATCTTCATCTGGAACCTCAAGAACACACTCTGTCATCATTGTCACATTAGAATAGATGCTTGCGGACCTCCAGACCAAGAACCAATTGAGTTGTCAATTCACATTGGCTTCCTAAACACTCCACCAAATCTGTAGAACAAGATATTGCATTTCCAAATCTCACCGGACCTATTTGTGTCACTCTGTCACCTTTGAACATCTGCCAAAATAGGTTTTACTCATATGGCCATAACTTCTCCAAATCTTCATGTAAACCTCTCAAATCTTGATTGGATCATCTTTAGACACATATCTACAAGACCTTTGATGTGCATTCTCTGATCTTCATCTTAGATGGGATCTTCACTGTTCTCTGCTTCTGATAGAACTAATTTTCTCAATATCCTTGGCACACAACTCATCCAATTCTTGACATCAATGCAACAAAAGTATGTTGACATCAATGACAACAACGGTTAGGCCCATACTTACAACAAAATGTGCATACAAAACCTCGTATAACCACTGACTCGTACAATTGGGAATATACAGGGCTTGAAATTGCATAGAACAAAACATTAACTTACAAGAAAGGAACAAAAAATTTAAAAGAAAATTGTTAATTTCCACAGAAACTGAGTCATAGGCACTAGTATAGCCCAAGTCATTGACTTAGGCTGGTTTCAAGACTACAAACATGTCAGGATGGAATATGTTTGCTTGCAATTACATAGCCATTGAAATGGGGTCAAATGCCACATCTATAGGTGTCAAGTCTATGAATATTTGGCAAAATCAGACAAGATATTTATGGAAAAGTTTTTTGTCAGGTGCACATTTTTAAATTTCACTAACATAAATTCATTTATGCCTACAATCTACTAAATAATAGACTATTCTTATGTCATTGAGGCTCAATGATAAGATGAGAAGGGTCACCTTAAAGGTCTCCCAATATATTTTCAATAAATTTACAAAAACTTCTCGCATTGACCATCACACCATTGCTTAGTAAGAACAGTATAAGGACGTTTGTTTCTTAGTTATAAATACACTATCCAATAAGCTTTCCTTCTATAATTGTCTGTTTTGAAGAAACATACAGTTATAGGAGTAACAACTCAACAGTAAGTAGCTCATCATAGAGCCAAGATATACCAAATAAATTCTTCAGCAATAATTTTGTGGGTGGAATGTCAAATGATTACAACCTAAGTCTCCTCAAAACACACTCAACAATAATCACAATAACAATATACTTAAAATAGTTGTTTCGTTCTAGAAAAGAAAGAATTGGGCAAATCAGGTGAGCATTTAATACATTGAGCTTCAAATCAAAGCAAATACACCTATATTACATAGATGGTCATATCATATATAGTTCAAAACATCTCTTAGTTATTTTTGGAAAAGCTATTTTCAAAAGAAAAATAGTATTCAAAGGCTAGAAGCATAACATACCTCTGCTGCCTGTAACAAGTGTCCTTCATCCTTGTACAAAATCCCACAATGTGTGAAAGCATAAGCATTCTGAGGATCCAATACAATAGCTTCTACAAAGCTCTTGAATTCTTGTTGAGTCAAACCTTGCATTTGGAGACAAATTCCCTTTCCAATATGAACCTCAACATTACTTATGTCTGTTTCCAAAATAGTTTCATATAGAGACAGTGCGTCCATAAACTTGTTCCTCGATCACAGGATATTGGCATATGAAAGTGCATCCTTTCCTTGAAACTTTCTAAGTGGAGAGTCGACAAGGAGAGAAGAGGCAAGACTAGAACAAGAACTAATAGCATTCATTGAATGACTCATTATTCCATCAGGTGCTTTCTTCAAGTGCTCATTATTATTGCCAATTGGATCATGTTGATCCCTTACACTATTCACTACTGGGGTCTGGGATTGAATGATATGGGACTCTGTTGATGCCATAACTGGACACACATCCCACACCTCAATGGCACATTCCTTGCTTCTTATATAATGCTACTACACAAATGTGTGCTGAAAACACAAGAATTCAAATTACAAACTAAAACAAGAAAGACTGTGATATAGAAAACCCAATTTAACCTCAAAATCACTATCGTAATAATAAGTAGAAGAGCATAACTATTGAACAAAATCCCCATCATAAGGATATGCTAATATCAAAACACTATTACATTATGAATATCACATCTTGGACATAATTTTTGTACCAATGTAAAAATCAAACAAAACCCATCAGCCCTAGCACCCAATATGCCCTTAAGTTACAAATTTAAATCATAACCATAAGCCCTTGTACTAGAAATCCCATCAACATAAATTTCAAATTTTTAATATAAATCTAATGATACAGAAACATCAATTTAATCTCAAAACCCAAACTAGGAATTATTTTTGTGTCAGTGAAAGACTCAATCAATATTAAATAACGATTAGCACTGGCACTAAAACTGGTCACAACTTACATTAAATAAAATAATGATACAAAAACCACACTTTAATCTCAAAACCCTACTAGACACTATTTATGCATCATGTGAAATTCAAATAGCATCCATTCCCTCAACATAATATATCTTAATAACTTTAAGTAGGAAGCTAATGATGCATAAACCCCAATCTTAGCTCAAAACCCAAACTACACACAACTTTTGCACCAATGTGAGATTCAAACACCATCCACTAGCTCTGGAATCCCCCCCATGGAACATAACTTAACAAACTTAAACTAAAAAGTTATTAATATAAAAACCCCAGTTGAAGCTCGAGATCCAACTAGACCCTATTTTTATGTAAGATTCAAACAGTAACCATAATCCTTAGTGCTGAAAATTCTCTCTGCATAACATAACTTACAAACATAAACTATAAATCTAATGATACAGAAACCCCAATCTAAGCCAAACCTGACCATATTTTTGGACAAATGTAAAATTCAAACAATAACCACAAAACCTAATACAAAATCCCCTCAATATAACTTGCTAACTTTAACTATAAAACATAATGATAAAGAACTCCCAATTGAAGCTCATAATCCAATAGAACCTCAAAGTTAGACACTCTTTGGTATAAACATAAGACTCAAACACTAACCATAACACCTTTACACTGAAAATCCCCTCCACATAACATATCTTTAAAACTAAACTATAAAAATTACGATACAGAAATCCCACTTCATGCTCAAAACCTGAAAAAAACAAAACCAGACAATGTTTATGCAATGAATACTTAAAAAAAATAACCCACTGTCCATGGCACTGAAAATTCCATAACATTTTCTTTTTCCAAAACAAAAAAGAAAAAACCATGTCATATTTACTAAAACTTACATTAACAAACCATTTCAAAACTCTAAAGCAAATGCCCCGAAATGCATATTTCTAAAGAAACTACTCCATTTTCCACCAGTCAAAAAACTAAACCCTAATTAAAACTCAAAATAGAATAAATGCAAAACACAAGTCAAATGCCTACTTACCTGCAGAGTGAAAACATGCAGATGCTCCTCCTTAAACCCCATGATAATAGTTAAAAGAAAAGGAAGAAAATCAAACCGCTTGAAAAATATATATATAGATATGTGTGTATATGTAGAAAACTGAGAAGTGGACATCGAAAATACATGGCCTGAAATGACAACCAGGAATACTAAGACAATTTCTCTCACCGCCCATTCATTCTCAATCGTCGATCAATAGCGACCTCTGCATGGGTTATCCAACGCAATCTGAAATAGTAGAGTTGCACGCCAAGGTAACTATATGGAGCTCAACCCGCTACGTGGTGAAACGCCTATCGACATAATAATTCATAAGGGAAGTAGTTATATTAATCCATATTTCATTGTATAAAAGTGGAAACAATAACTTGTCTCAAGAAGGAAAATATAACTTGACTCAAGATAATCAAATCAAATTCGCATGACATAACTAATGCTCGTATGAAGTTTGACATTGTTCAAAAAACTTGATAATGGTAAAGCATTTTTGGTGTTAAGCTATGTAACATAGCTTAACCCAAAATGCCTTTGGGTAACCAAGTCTCCCCAATGCTACCACCTCATAGTAGAACTTAGGTTTTTTCATGTTCAACTTTAGGTATTTGAATGATTTGTTCATGTAGCCATGTTGTCTAGTGGCTTGCATATTATGTATCTTTCAAAAGCCTTGTAATTTTAGGGCTTATAATTTAATATAGATTATATACATACCATTGACATGTTTACACTTAAATTGGTGCACTAAAAGGAATGCATCATCTACTTGTTTCCCTCAAATTTGAAATTTTTGGTCCCTTCTAATTTTCCCTATATTTTTGAGTCATCAGCCATGTATCTTTTGTATTTTTTTTAGTCGATAATTTTATCTTTTCTCAATCCTTGCAATTTCTGTTTGGTGTCATATCGACAAATTGGGAATTTCAAAAATTTTGCTTGCCCCTTTTGTTCTATCGGCAAATATCTCAATTAGAAAACTTATCAGCAAACAAAGCCATTCTCTAACTCTGTCGGTAAAAAATGAAGTTCTCAAACCTTTTGTTTCCCCCTTTTGCCTTAGTCAGCTTTTGTTCATTTTCTAGAACTTTCTTTGGTTTGTTGGTTAGACATTTCCCTAGTTAGCCAATTCTCTGATAAGTCACTCTAACTTGTCTTCTATCGGCAATCTTTTCATCTTTCGAAGTGAACCCTTTGGTTCATAAGTTCTAAAGTTTGTCAGATTATTGATTCCCCGACAAAACATGTTGAAGCCTATCATTGGCCATTCTATCTTTCTGCAAAACTTTGTTTTGTTTGAAAGTTATATATTTCCCTAGTTCACCGATAATTTGGTGATCATGGTTTATGACCTAGGCTCATTGCCTAACTCAAAGAAGTTTGCAGCTACCATGCTTTGCTGACAATAAGAATACTTGGTTCGCAAATTACTCCAAAAGATGATAAAGCAATGAGAGCTCATGGCCAGATATACAAATAATTCACAAATGTTGTATTTTATCGATAAAGGAAAGCTTAAAGTCTTTAGAAGTTTGTGAGTTCAGTATTTTGTCGATTCACCGACTAACTGACAAAGGGCTTAAGAGCAAGTTCATGTTTTGGTTCTTTTACCGGCTACGGAGAAGTTGATGTCAATGTTAGAGGAAGTCAAAGTTTGTGGTTTGACTGTTTGGCTGACTAAAGAGTTTTGAAGATGAGGATAAGTTTAGAAGAACTAAAGAATCCAAGCTATTAGGAAAATCTTCATCAAAGAAATTTCTATTTTGGGAAGTAAGTTTGCAAGTTAGACATTTCCCCGATTCACCAACAAAGAAGATGTAAGGCATTGATAATGAAAAGAAATCTTGTTTATCCGTTAAAGGGAAGTTCATGATTTAGAACTTTTACCGATAAAAGAGAGAAAGCAATAGAAAAAGGAAGTTCAGTAAAAGTGATTTTTGTCGATAGAAGAAACAAAAGGAGGTTTAGAAACAATGAATTTTGCCAATATAAGAAACAAAGGCCGAAGTTTGGAAAAAGTGATTTTTGCCGATAAAGGAGTTAGAAGCCAAAGTTCAAAAAAGAGTGTTTTCACTGATAAAGAAAAGAATTCTTAAAAGAGACCATAGTTCAAAAAGATGACAATTTGCCGATAGAGGCAAAAAAGTAATAAAGTCATGCTTGAAAAAGAGGAGTTTTCACCGATAAAGAAGAAGACAAAGGTGAAGTTCTCAAAAGTCAAAAAATTGTTGATAAAGGGCTAAAAGCCAGAGGTGCAAAAAATGACAAATTCACCGATGGAGGATGGTTAAGGCCACATAATGGATGCATGGTGATGACAGTGATGCAGAAAAGTAGAAGTGTTAACATGCAAACAATTGGAGCTTTAAACATGTAGAAGATAGAGCAGACAAAAGGATACCAGATGGGTGAGAAATTGAAATCCATAAAAGATGATGATGATGCTACAGCTTCTTAATTGCTTTCTGCTTTGTCATATCAAAAACTTCTTGTAAACCATTCTTTGATATCTTTACACAAACTTTGTTTTATTATGATTAATTAGTTACAATAACTACATACGGGAAAGTTGGTTCTACTCCTTTTAATATATATTGTAAATGTAAATGAGTAGGGGGCATCTTTTTGCAAAGGAAAAATTTTACTTTTACAAGACTAGATCATTGAAATTCTATTCTGGAAGTAAGGGGGATATTCTAATAGTGTATACATGATGATATTAAATTCATTAATACTAGAAGGATTGGCAGTGAGTTGATTGTTTTGGTGATGATTATCTATTCTTCGTATGTTGACTATTTAATTGGTGATATTTTGATATCCACATAAATCTGTTAGAAATATTGATAACCTACTTCTATATTTGAAATATTATCATTTGAGTGTCTCTCTTCGTATGTTGGGATTTGACATGCAAAAGTGACATTGGAATTATTGTCGAAGTTTCAATTGAATTTCCTTTCATTCTTATGTCTAGAAGGAAATCATTTTATTTAATGAGTTTTTCTACCTACAATATAATTTGTGTTGTGGTTTGGTTAGATTTTACTTTCTTCTGCAACAATCTTTCCCACTTTTCGGTTAAAAGTGTAACAAAAAATTGTCAAATTATCATAAGAAGGGAGTTGTACCTTCTAAAACCTTCAAAGGACAAGTTGCAAGAGAAAATTATCCAATTGTTAGTGAAATTGTTACTGTCAGTAGGGTGGGTCAAATGAATATAGGCAGTGACCAATCTGTTTGCTAATAGATTTTTGGTGACTCTGCTAGGGATAACTAGACAAGAAAGATCTTTGCCATTTCGAACCATCAATTACTTTTATTAGATTTATATTGCCTATTTACATCTGGTAATGTAATTGCATTAGTTACAACCACTTGAAATAGAGCACTCCCATTTTGAGAAATAGATCCATTTAAAGGAGTGATCGTATTCCTTGGAGTCACAATGGGAGAGAAGGATTCATATAGCTGAATCGCTGAGATAGAAAACACAATTCCCAATGGTGCGCCAAGGAAGAGTTGTGTTGGTGCTTCAACCTAATGTAGATTGGCTCACTAACAAGCAAGAGGATATTGTCACTAGATTATGGAATTTGGCCTAGCAAAACTAAATAAATAATCAGCAGTTCTATCAAGTAAACAAAATTCTAGAAGTTGAAGAAGAAATCAGAGAGATAATAGAAGAAAACGCTTAGCATTTTGGTGAGGCCCAAGAAATTTACTTGGTTGAAGATGTTCCAGCCCCTAGGAGAGAAAGACCTTTTTGAATCATTTGGGTTCTTAATAGGAGAGAGAACAACCAACAAAATAACTGGCCTAATCATCAACCGAATAACCAGCAAAATATCCACCAAGGTAGTCAGGAGAACGGTCAATGAGCATGTCTTTTTTAAACCTTGTAATTAAAAGGGGTAGCGACTCTACTATTGTATACTATATTGTATTATTAAAAGTTAACTTCCAAGAGGTACACTAGAGGAGATAAGAAGAAAGGTATCTTCAATCTAAACTTTGATTTATTAGTGTAGATTAGGAAATCAAATTGAAGTCAAAATACAAACTAAAATGCATAAACACACAAACGCTATACCTCAACAAGAAGACCCAATCTCATCAAGGGAGAGGAAACTTGCACCCAAAAAGCTCCTAAGACATGATATTCCCTAGATAAGTGAATAAAATGTGAAATGCTATCCTAATTATGCAACTCATAATTCTAGCTCAAGTGGACATTTGGACATGGTAACATTACTTAAAGATTGGATCCCCAAATGGGTTGAGAGATGTTGTATTTATACATTTTTGGAAGGGATTTTGATCTAAGGGTGGAGATTGATTTGGAAGATCAATGGTGGAGGATAAAAGTGATGTGGAGGGCCTATATTAGATCTTGGAGGAATGGAGGGCTATGAATAAAAGTGAATCTTTTATTCATTTTGGGAAAAGGGGTAATTAAATGAGCATGGGTGTGAAGGATTATTTTTGAATTAAAGATTCATATGGGGAATGTAAAATGAATTAAAAATTCATTTGGGGATAAGTGGAGATAAATGAGGTATGGGGATGTAAGAGGAATTAATTGTGATATGGGATGTTTTTAAAATAAAAAAACTGACTTATGTGGATTTATTTCAATTTTTTATTTGGAGGATGTGGGGAAGGGTGTTAAACTAGGTTTGACCACCCAAATGAAAGGTTAGGATTAATTAAATATAGGTTTTATTTAATTAATCCTAGGGCTAGGATGAGGTAGGCTAGGGTAGGCAATTAAATAATAGCTATTTAATTGTCTAGGGTAGGGATAGGTCAATTAATAGGCTGAATAAATTAGTTAAACATGATTTAGCTAATTAATTGGATTTAGTGAGGAGAGGGAAATTAAAATAATAAACATTGCATATTTATTAAATCAATTGGCTAAGGCTTGAACTATTGAATTAATAAAATTAATTCAATTGTTGGGGACAAAATGATAGGAAATTGGGTGATGAAGGGATAATTAATTAAATACAAATTTAATTAATTGAATAGAAGGGAAATTGATGTATTTAGGGATGTCGGGAGTCGGTTTGATGGTCGAAACATTTTTAGGTGTTTACATTTGCCCCTCTTTGACATGGTGTCAGGACCTAGGAGGGAAGTGGCGTCAGGTCAAAGAAAAATATGCCCTAGCTACCGGGAAGAAATGAGATGGGTAAGGGATGCCCCCTCGAGAGGTCAACAGGAAAATAAAATTTTTTTGGGCGAGTTCTCGAAAGGACGCGACGGGAGTGAAAGTTGGATAGGGGACGGAAAAAAAAGATGACAGGAAGAAAAACGGAGGAAAAAGGTTGAGATCTGCACCTTGGAGGGAAAAAGAGGGGGTGGAAGGATGACATGGCCCACTATATTAGGAAAAGCGGGCCCTTAGAGTGCCACATTTACACACTTTGACTTTGGAGAAGGAGTGAAGGAGAGATGGCAGAGCGCAACCCCCAATTCCCTCGACTTTGATACATCTCAGAGCGGTTCCGATCATTTGGCCAGGCACCGGAGGCTAGACCCCAGGTAGGGTCTAACCTTGGCTTTTCCATTTTTTCATTTTTGTCACTTTTTTGTGTTCAGGAATTGGGGTTAGAGCGCGTAGCGCCAAACGTTAGGCGGTTTGTCACCATTTGCCTGGTGTTTTAACGCTATCCTCTGAAGTAGCGCAATTTTTTAGAAGAATAGAGTTTTGGCGTTTTAGCGCCAAATAGGTGTTATGGTAACGCTATATTGTGAAATAGCGCCATTTAGGGTAGTAGCACTATTTTTCATTTTAGCGCTATATAGGGGATTAGCGAAGCGCAATATATGATATATGTGCTTTTGCTAGGATTGGCGCTATTTATTGGATTAGCGCCAAGTGACAAAGTGACGCCATTTTGTAAAATGATGCCAAGTATGTTGTGCAGTAGCGCCATGTTTTGGATTAGTGCAAAGTGTATTGCACAGTGGCGCTATTTCTTGTAATAGTGCTATTTAGAAGAAGTAGTAGCGCCATTTTTAAAATGGCGCAAAGCGTTGTCTTTTTTGGCGCCAAATGATTCTGGCTTTTAGACATTAGAAGAAAGGGGTTGATTTAGAAAAAGAAAAGTTGATATCTAACCAGAAAGTTGTGGATACAAGATACGACGTCATTTATAGTGTATTCACGGGAGTGATGTGTTCCATTTGTGATGGCCCTGTTCGACCATTTTGATGATGCCACACGTGCGCGACTGGTTAGGTTGGGTCTTCTGACAATGGCGTCGATGCCACTTCTATGAGCTCATAGAGCTCTGATGACAGCAGTCGTGGAGCAGTACTGTTCAGAGACATGTACCTTTTTGTTGCTGACCAAAGAGATCACCATCACACTTGAGGATGTTTATCGCATCCTCAAGTTACCTATTCGTGGCCGGCGACTGAGGTATGACATGAGGAGGGGACGAAGGGCCCTGATTAGAGTGTTTGGTGAGGACCACATTTTGTTATCAGCAGATGGTAGGGAGATGAGCTATGAGGGGACATTGGCTATGGGTGCTGATCCCTTTGCCTTATTCCTATGTGCTTTGATTGGTGGTGTGGTGATGCCTGATAGGAGAGGCAGGGGTTTCCCAGTTGGCTAGGGAGAGATGATTGAGGGTTTGGTCAGGGATGACACTGTCTATGCCTGGGGACCAGCGATGCTAGGGCAGCTATATCACAAGATGCACACAATTATTTATCTCCATGATTCAGCATTATTAGTTGGGGTGACTCTGCTGCATGTGTGGATTTGGGAGCACATCACAGTTACCCAGCCGACGTGTGGGTACTATCACCGACCATTTGAGGTGTTTGTGTTTTTATATCAGGATGTAGAGTATACCTACACTAGATAGGTTCATTATTAGAGTCGAATGTTAGATGATGTTATTCGAGTGACCTGGTGACCATACATTAGGGTGGAGCCGTGGCCCAACGATGATATCCACATGCCGTTTATATTTCAATAGCGATACCTGATGGGTCAAGGAGACCACACCATAGATATGTACCTTTTGTCATGGGTGATGTGGTAGTTCAGGCTGCTGTAGGATACTCCGCAGCAGATGGCCATCTTTGCGCAGACCCCCCATGATGTGCGCTTTTGGCCTATAGCCATACAACCATAGGTTGCTCTGGAGGACTTTGCATCTTTACGGCCGGTATAGTGAGATTGGAGGAGCACTGTCAAAGATGTAGGTACTACCCTTGCATATGATATATGGTGGCAGATGTGGCGGCCAACTTGGTTTACGGATCCGGCCGAGGCAGTACCCGCGGAGGAGGCAACAAGCTCAGGGGATGATTATTCAGATGATGATGGAGATGACTCGGATGGGGGTGACTTCCTAGAGGAGGGGGAGGAGATCATTGGAGATGACCTCATGGAGGTTGGAGGGGATGGAGAGGAGAGGATGGTTGGTAGGGATGGTCCGCTGATAGATGTGTTGGCGGTAATGGCAACAGGAAAGGGGCAGGTGGGGCAACAAGTACCTGTTCAGCAGGTGCCTGTTGAGCAGGTGCAGATTAGAGTGGGGCAACAACATAGAGGACCTCAACGGCATGGGGGACAACTAAGGGTGGTAGGGGTGATCTACCCCCACCACAGGTAGTGCAACAGTAGTAGGGGGAGGTAGGTCTATCAGGGACAGCAGGAGAGGTAGAGGTTGAGAGGCTCACACCTCGTCAGTGGCCTCGGGGTGAGAAGGAGGAGATGGAGACCCTACGAGCACAGGTGGCCAGCCTACAAGAGGCATTAGAGAGCCATGATGCAAAGTTGGATCAGTTGTGGGGGGAATTAGCATTGTTGGATGGGGCAGATGGACAGGTGGCTGCATTGTGGGCACAGCTAGCCCAAGCTCAGGGTGAGATAGTGACTTTAACAGGGGAGTGAGATGCAACGCTCACTAGAGTATAGCAGGCAGAGGCTCAGGGTGACATAGCGACTTTGATCAGAGAGTGAGATGCGGCGCTTGCCAGGGCACAGTAGGTAGAGACTACAGTGGGTAGCCTACAGGCCTCAGGTGGTGGGCTGGCCCCTATGTTGACAGTGATGCAGACTCAGTTGTCTCAGGCACAGACATAGTCATATCAGCTACAGGGATAGTTGAGTCAAGTACAGGGGTAGTTGACTCAGGTACAGGGGGATTTGATAGAGGCCAGAGCACGGGTGGAGTATTATCGGGGCCTTTATTATGCGGCAGTGCCAGTAGCACAGCATGCCCCGAGCTACAGTTAGGTCAGTAGATCGGGGGCCTCCAGGTCTCATAGGTCTAGATCTATTCAGAGCGTTCAGTAGGGGATGGGTCCCCCATCATATGTGCCCCAGCAGGTCCCACAGGTATAGGTACAGTCACAGCCACAACCGCCGCCACCAGTAGGACCACAAGCATAGCCACAGTCACAGGTAGGACCACAGCCACCACTAGGGTCAGGATCCCCCACCCAATCAAATAGAGGATCCTCTATGTGACAGTCATATCATGTTAGCCCTCAGAGGCGTTATATCAGGACATTGTATTTTTTTATGTGTATATATGAGCGATGTACATTTTTTGCGGTGATTATATATGATATGGTGCTTTTTTGATAGTCTATGTGTTTGTTTATGATGTTCCATTATGATTATGATAATGGCTATGTTGATGGATGTAGTTTGCTTTATGGATTTATATGCTATGGATGTGTTGTGTTTATGCAATTATGTTTTTGATGTTATGGATGTACCTATGATGGATGCAGTGATGGTTTACTTATGTTGATATATGCATGGGTTGTGATCTATGGACTATATGATGTATAATGCAAATAAAAGTTTAGATTAATAAACATTTATTATGGATGCTCAATGTGATGGAAATATATGTTTATGTATGGGAATATGGATATGCAGCTAGATGATTATTAAATGCAGTTAAATGATTATGATTGTGATGATGTATGGTAACTAACTGTTTATGAGATGATATATGCAATGCAATGTGATGATATTAATTTAAAATGCCCCTATTGTGATGGCAAACTTGAATGAGTATGATATGATTTGCAATGTTAAATGATGTATAATGCGCAACTAAATGATTCTAAAATGAACCTAATGAAATGATATGCAAATTACCACATTCTAAAATGAACCTAATGATATGAAATGCAACTTAAAAGATTCTAAAATGAACCTAATGAAATGATATGCAAATTACCAGATTCTAATGAAATGATATGCAAATTACCAGATTCTAATGAAATGATATGCAACTTAAAAGATTCTAAAATGAACCTAATGAAATGATATGCAAATTACCAGATTCTAATGAAATGATATGCAACTTAAAAGATTTTAAAATGAACCTAATGAAATGATATGCCAATTACTAAATGATAGGTGAGATGCAATGTAGGTGGTAGGTGAGATGCAGACTGGGTGATAGGTGATATGGTTAAGTCCTGGTACACATGATGTTCTTTGTTTGACCCTGAGTGGTGGAGCTATGTGAAAGGGGACTAGGTGGGGAGAGGATAGGGGTGTATGGATGGGGGTATGGATAGGATTGGGAGCGTCTAGAGGATGGGGTGGGTATATGAGAGAATTGTTAGGTCGTATAACACCACGTCATTGAGGGGGGATGTATTTTGGTTCCGGATGTGTTAAGTGGGAGTAAGATGGGGAAGTTGGATTAGTGAGGTGATTATGAAATCTAGGCCCAGATGGTATAGCTGAATGAGTGAACAGGATGGTGATTTTGAGCTAGTAACAATAGTTGCATAAGATTAATTGAGAGCATTTCTTAGTTTACTATAGCAATGTAGGATTCAGTTCACAAAGGTATGAAATGACCTAGGTGATGATATATATCCCACAATTGCATGGACTAGACTGGCGAACAATAGGTTGATTTCATGCATGCCCAAGGTAGTATAACCTTGCCTGCCCTAGGAAGGGGACTCATAGCGACAAGTGTCCATAGTGTATATAAGGTTTTTTATGCCTGTATATGCAAATGAGGCACGTCGTACTAGAACCAACCCAGGCTTCAAGATATGAATACTATTCTTGGAGTAATGAAATCAACCCACAAGCACAACATACAAAAATAATGACCTTGTCTACTCTAGGTGTTGTCCTCCACTTACCATGATATAATGAGATCAAGGTAGCTTTGGAGATGACTTAGAGTGAGACAAAAGATAAAAATCAATAATCAAAAAGACCAACAAAAAGATACAAATAGCCTTTGTGTGCTCTTGCCAAGAGACGTGTTGATAAGATGACAGATTTTTGTCCATTGTGGGAAAGATATATCCCAGGATGCAGATCAGTTGGTTTTGATTGGAAATTTTTTAGAAGATGGGCAAAAGAACAGTTTGGCCAGGTGTAGGATTATAATTGGTATGTTGATTGATGATTTTTGCTTTAGGTATGATGGTTCAAATGCATACTTAGCATGTGTATCATATACTGGGTCTAGTAAGCTTAGTGAGTGGGGACCATCCAAACAGGTTGGATGGGTGCATCTTAGGTACTTGAGTACTGGAAACATCCTTCATATTCTAGACTACCTACATACCCTGTGTCCACGGGATCAAGGTACTTTCAAGATGCGGGCAAAATGAATATGTAGTTCTGGTTTGACTTGATGATGTGGGAATGGTTTAGGATGGATGCGATGGTGAAGATAGATGTTTGATGGTTGCGATTTATAGTAAGAGTGATGTATGGGGGGTGATCTGTGATGAATTGTGTTGTTTTTGGATTTTTTTATTTTGATTATTTTTGGATTTTTTTGGTTTTTGTATTGTTTTTGGATTTTTTATTTTTGCGATGTTTTTGGATTTTTTGATTTTCAGTTGTACAAATGGAAGCTTACAAGGATCCTCATTCCATGGATTGGGTTTTCAGTGAGATAGTGCGAAATGGGCGATAGGACTTGATGTTTCAGAATTCCAAGCCATGGGATGTGTGTGATATGGAGTGATGTGACGGGAAGAGGACTTATTAGATGGTAGAATCAACCACTACACATGGCACTTGAAACAGGTTTTCACCATGGTACTTATCCAAGGCATCACTGAAGTGATTTTCACCATTGGAAGTTTTTATTGCACTCAGATTTTTTCTTGTTTTTTGATTTTTTTTTTTTAATTTTTGATTTTTTGATTGGGATACTCGATGGGTTATGCATAGAATTTCTTCAAATGCAGAATGTTCATCGGGTCATCCAGAGGTTGCCCCTTAGGTGTTGCAAGCTGGTAGGCTCCTGATCCATAGCTAGCTATGATGACATATGGTCCTAACCAATTGGGTTCAAACTTACCTTTCTTAGTGCGCTCTTGCAAGTTCTTCTGATTTTCCATAAGGACAAGATCACCTACTTCAAATTTTTGGGTTCTGATTCCTTTGTTATAGCTTCTCCTGAGGTGATTTTGATAGGCCTGCAGGTGGTTCAATGCATTCAGGTGTTTCTCATCCAGTAGTTCTAGCTGATGCAACCTTGCGACTCGATATTCCTCATCAGTGATTATGTTTTGCAAGGATACTCTTAAGGACGATAGCTCGACAACGATAGGTAAAATGGCTTCAGATCCAAAGACTAGGGAAAATGGAGTGGCTCATGTGGGGGTGTGGATGCTTGTGCGATATGCCCATAAGGCAGGGTTAAGTTGGAGGTGCCAGTCATGGCCAGCTTCATTGACTGTCTTCTTTAGAATGTAGAGGATGGTTTTATTCAAAGCCTCTGCTTGACCGTTTCCTTGTGGGTAATATGGGGTGGAGAAGTGGTGTTTGATGTCAAAGTTTTTGCACAAGGTGCAAACTTCTTGGTTCTTGAATGGCTTTCCATTGTTAGTGATGATGGAATGAGGGATACCATAGCGACAGATGATGTAATGGAGGATAAACTTGGAGATTTGGATGCCAATGGTGAAGGTGAGTGGTATTGCTTGCACCCACTTGGTGAAGTATTCGGTAGCAGTGATTATGAACTTATGGCCATTAGATGATGGTGGATGGATTTTCCCTACGAGGTCGAGTCCCCACTATGAGAAAGGCCATGGCGTCGTGATTGGTTTCTGTTCTTGTGTTGGTGCGTGGATGAGATCGCCATGCTTTTGACATGGTAGACATTTTTTGATAAAACGGTAGGCGTCTCTTTCCATGGTTGGCCAGTAGTATCCAGTCCTTAGGATCTTTTTAGCAAGAGTGGGTCCACTTGAATGTGCCCCACAGATACCTATGTGTACCTCTTGCAAGGCCACTTTAGCTTCCCTAGAGTCTAAACATCATAAAAGCGTGCCCTCAAGACTCCTTTTGTACAGGGTATCTTCTACAAGGATGAAGTGAGAAGCTCGGCGGATGAAAGATTTTCGTTGTGAGGTGCATAGATTGGGGTGAATAAAGTTATTGTGGAGGTATAGGTAGGTTTCTTGATACCAAGGGGATAGGGGACCAATGACTTCGCACACGAGCTCGGATTGAGGCACATCATATGCGGCGATAGGGAGCTCTTCGATCAAGAATTCACACCTCTTGCTGTCTTTCTTCATGTCAACCAAGGATCTAATGGTAGCCATGGCATTTGCGGCTTTGTTATTTAACCATGGGATCTACTCAAAGTGGATGTCATCAAAATATTTGAAGTCATTGACCATCTTCTTGTAAGGTAGGAGTTTATCATCTTTGGTCTTGTACTCATTGTTTACCTGCCGGATGACCAGTTGAGAGTCTCCATACACTGTCAGTTTCTCAATTTTCCATTTTATTGCCATTTAGAGGCCTATGATAAGAGCCTCGTACTCTGCCACGTTGTTGGTACATGGGAATGTGATTTTGAATGACTTGGGGATTGTGTCACCTTGAGGGTAACAAATAGGATGCCTACCCCCGAGCCTCTATGTGTGTATGATCCATCGAAGTACATCTTCCATGCTTCTGTGGCTGGTGTGATTGTCAAGATAGCTTCATTAGGAAACTCTACCAATGTTGGATGTTCTATAGGAATGGGTGCTTCAGCTAGCTGATCAGCTATAACCTGTCCTTTGATGGCTTTTCTCTCAGTGTATTCAATGTCAAATTTAGTGAGGATCATGACCCATTTCACCATTCTCCCAGTAAGAGCTGCTCTATTTAGCAGATATTTCAATGGATCAATCTTAGCGATGAGCTTGGTTTTATGATTAAGCATGTAGTGTCTTAATTTTTGTGAAGTGAAGACTAGGGCTAGACATGCTCGTTCAATTTGCGTGTAGTTGAGCTCATAGGATATGAGAGTGTAGCTGATGTAATAGATGGCTCTTTCTTTTCCGTGCTCATTGTGTTGTACTAACAAGGCTCTGACAGCTGTCTCTGTTGCTGAGATGTACAATAGGAGAGGTTTGCCTTGCCTTGGTAGAGTTAGAATAGGGGGATTAGCCAGGCATTCCTTCAACTGATCAAAGGCAACTTGACATTGGGTGTTCTAGACAAAAGTTATATTTTTTTGGAGTAGGTGTTGGAATGGTTGGCATTTATCAGCAAGTTGAGCAATGCACCGATGAATGGACTGGAGTTTTCCCTACAGACTTCTTAGTTGTTTCAGTGTTGTTGGAGGGGGCATTTCATTAATGGCCTTGACTTTTGCGGGATCTACCTCGATTCCTCTTCTGGAGACTATGTATCCCAAAAGTTTTCCAGAGGTGACCTCGAAGACACATTTCTTTGGATTGAGGCGGACATTGTATTGCTCCAAACGGTTAAAGATCGTTGCCAATACATTCAGATGTTCCTCTCTTGTCTTTGTTTTTCCCAATAAGTTGTCCACATAGTCTTCTATGATGTGGTGAAAAAGGTCATGGAAGATGACAGTCATGGCTCTTTGATACGTGGCTCCAGCATTCTTTAGACCGAATGGCATTACCACCCAGCATTATGTCCCCCATGGACATATAAAGGATGTCTTATTTTGGTCTTCTTCTGCTATTTGGATTTGGTTGTACCCTGAAAAGCCATCCATGAGGGATAACATCTCATGTCCTGCCGTGAGGTCCACTATCATGTCAATGTTAGGCAACAGGAAGTCATCTTTTGGGTAGGCCTTGTTGAGGTCTCGAAAGTCAGTGCAGCAGTGGATTCACCCATCAGGTTTGGCTACTGGTACAAGGTTAGAAACCCATTCAGGATAATCAATCGGGTGAATGAACCCAACATCTAGTAGTTTTTTTAGTTCTACTTTGACGAGGAGGGCCACCTGAGGGTTCATTTTTTTGAGCTTCTACTTTACTGGTTTCGCGCCAAGGCGTACTGCAAGGTGATGAACGACCAAGGCGGGATCAAGCCCTAGCATGTCTGCATAGGTCCATGCAAAATTATGATTTCTACATTTGAAGAATGTTAAAAAGTTTTCTTGCTCGACTGTGCTGAGAGATTCTACCCTGAAAGTGATTTTCGGCTCTTCTTCCGTCCCAAGATTCATCTCTTGGGCTGGCTCTACTAAGATGGGTGACCTGTCTAGATAAACCTTGTCTATCTCGGGAAGGCCCATGCTTCCATCTCCTAGCACCTCATGGAGGTTTTCACTAGGAGATATGTCTTTTGTTTTTACTTTTTTAGGATCTGACACTGTCGCGGAATGGTTTTCACCATCAAATCCTTATTTTATTTTTATATTTTTATGACTGGAAGTAGGGGTTGTCTCCCCAAAATAGGCATGCGTATCAAGTTCCATGATGTATCCTACTCTATGATCTCCCAGGGGGAAGTGATCTCTAACTCCCATCATTTCAGCGATGGCTTCATTGTTTGGTGCTATGTCAAATACAGGAGGTCCCCGTTGGTCCCAGTCAATGAGGTCAGGGTATACCAGTGGTAAGTCAGTGGATGATGAGGCGAGAGTGGTGACTGAGTAGATGGTGCAAATGGATGAGTCAAAGAAATCGGCAAAGTCACTAAAGGAGTCTTGAAGGCCCGTTTCGTTGACGTTTTTGACTTCCAAGGAGACCGTAGTGACCTCGGCTAAGATACATTTGCTGGTAGTGAGGATATGTTGGGGTTGAGCGTATCCTAACCCTTGAGTATAGGGATTTCTTGTTGCTTGCAGCGGTTCCACTATCCCCTGTTCATGAAGGCCGATACCGCCTTGTCCTTTATAACCCATGCTTTTCACAATTTTAGACCCTTTACCATAGATTTCTGTTGGGATGGTAGGGGCTTCTTGCTCAGGCTCTTCATCCTTATATAGCCATGATGAGATATCTTCAAAGACATCCTGATCGAGGAGATGTTTCTTTTCAAAGATGGGTGATGGTTTGCACTTGATGACGACTGTGTTGGTTGCTTCTATCTTTGGGATGCCAAAGGTTTTAGGATTGGGTAATGTGCCCACACAAAATGTACCGTGTAGGTCATATTCCCCACATCCCATGTCGCTAAGCTTGATCTTGACCTCGGGTGGTGGCGGTGCTTGGGATGAAGTGGTGGCAATATTTGCAGGATCGATATATGAGGTGGATGCTGTTGGATTGGCTTTAGTGATAGCTTTGTTATATGGGTAGAAGGTATGGTTATGGCCTTCCAAGAAACTGCAGTATTGGAAGGGCTAGGGGTCAGCATAGACAGTGACTTTTGTGCCATTGTGAGGGAATTTGAGGAATTGATGGAATGTGGATGGGACGACTTGCATGGCATGAATCCATGGTCTGCCGAGAAGAATGTTGTAGGGGAGGTCAAGATCAAGAACCTGACATTTTGTTTCCAGTATTTTCTGTCCCACTTGAATAGGGAGCTTGATGGTGCCTTCAAATAGTCGTTTGGTGTCATCATAGCCTTTGATTGTGATGCACTCGCTGGTGTCTACAACCACATCGGAGTATCCCAAGTGTTTTAATAGTTTAAGAGTGCATATGTTTAGGCCGAAGCCACCATCTATTAAGACTCTTTTAATGGTGTGTTTGTGGATACGGACTTTGATGTGTAGGGCATTGTTATATAAGTGCTCAAAAGCAAGAACATCTTTTTCTAAAAATGTGAGATGGTGAGGTGCAGCGATATGTCCTACCATGGCTTGGAATTGAGTCACATTCAAGTTGGTGGGAACTTGAGTTTCCAAGAGGGCTTTATCAAGGACATCTTTGTGAAGGGGGGATGTGCAGAGTAGCTCAAGTATGGATATTTGTGCAGGGATCTTTCCTAGATGCTCTAGGAGGTTATATTGATTGGTAGGTGATGGACATGTGTTTGGGTGAGGGGGGAGGGTGTCTGATGTGGATGTGGGTGTTTTTTCAGTGGTAGGGGCTGTGCAGATAGATACATGGCCACGACATGTTGTAATAGCACAATCTGGTGTTTGTGTCTGAATGGTGATTGTGTTAACATGGTGAGATGATGGCTCGATCTGCCCTACAATAGAGTCGTAGGTTGCGGGAGGTGGGGTTATGTTGTATGCTTGATTGGATGAGGATGCTTTATTATGGTTAGGAAGTGGATCCTTGTAAGCTCCAAGATTGGCATTTGGCGATGATTGGGTAGTTTGATCAAGGCTGACTAGATTTTGATCTATAAGGTCTTGGATACAATGCTTTAGTTGCATGCAATCTGCCATCTTATGACCCACAATGCAGTGGTATTCACAGTAATCATTTTCGTTGTACCATGTGGCCTTGAGCTCATTCTCTTGACGGGGGCTAACAAGTGGGAGTGTGATCAAACCTTTCTTGAGACATCTGTCGAGGATGTCCTCGATGGGTTCCCCTAAGGGTGTGAATTGCCTTCAAGATTTGCGTGGTTTAGTTTGCCCCCTTTGGTTATTTACATTGGTTGCATATGTATGTGCAGGTGTTTGGTTCTATACATATTGGATGACTTTCATATCCGTGACGCCGTCGTTCAAAGTGTTCTTATTCTTCCCCCAATAGCGTGGCTTCTCATTTGATTATGTTTTGGCGCTGTTGTTTGTATTGGGGGTGTTGTTATGGGGTTTGTTGTTGTTGTTGTTGTTGTTGGATTTGTAGTCATACAGTTTGACGGAACCCTTAGCAATGAGGGCCCGTTCGATAGTGGTACCTTTGTCGATGACCTCTTCAAAGGTAGATGCACAAAGGATTTGTAAATGAAATCCTAATTCCTGGTTGAGGTTGGTCACAAACATGGTGACGAGTTATTTTTCAGGAATTGGCCATGGGAGTTTGCTTGCTAAGCTTCTCCACCTTTGCAAGAAAGAAGCGAAGGCTTCTCCGTTCTTTTGTTTGGTGTTGCAAAGGTCTATCATAGACATTTCATGCTCGAAGTTATAGGAGACATGGTTTACAAATTTTTCTACAAGCTTAGGGAAAGTCCTAATGCTTGGGGGAAGATGTGTGAACCATTCAGCGGCTTGACCACCGAGGATTCTTGGAAATAGTCTCATTAGATAGGTATCGTTATTTGAGACTTCTAAGAAAGCGATGTAGAACTCCCTAAGATGATCCCTAGGGTCTCCCTTTCCCTTGTATTGGTCAAATTTAGGTGTTTCAAAGTTCTTGGGGAAAGGGGGCATGTACAATGTGCGATCAAATGGATAGGGGCAAATATCCTCAAAGGAATAGTGCTTGTGCTTGCCCCCAGTTTGCATGTCCTCTACCTTTTGGATCAAGGACTGTACAATGGTTGTGAGATCGTGTGGTGGTGGTGGTTGGGGTGTGTAGGCTTGTTGATTGGTGAGATGTTGGAGATGAGGTGGGATTTGATGTTGGAGATTTGTTTGGCTAAGGTTTTGGTACTGCAGGTTGGTGTTTTGGTTGATGTGTGCTTGATGTTGTTGATATGCGTAGAGTTGTTAGAAACTATGTGGTGGTATTTGGGGGTTGGGATTATGTTGATTTGATGATGTGATGGAGATTTGTAGATATGTGACATTGGATGGATTGACGTTAGATGAGTGGACGTTGGAGGGGTTGGTTATATTGTAAGGTGGTTGTCAGAATAACTGTCTTAGGTAGGCGATGGTTTGAGGATTGGGTGGAGGCACACTTGTGGAAGTACTTGCATGTGTGGTGTTCCCTTGTATGCCTAAGGTGATTTGTGGGACAAAAGTGGTTACATTAGTTGTGATAGTGGATGTGGCAATGGGTTGGGATGTAGTAAGAGTGGAGGTACTTGTGGGAATCGTGGATGTGGTAGTGGTAGCACTTTTGGAGGTGGTAGATACGGTGGGTGTTGATGTTTGTGAGATGATAGGTTGGGTGTTTGATGTAGATGCTTGGGTGTTTGATGTGGTAGGAATGATTGTAGAGGTGGATGTTTGGGATACTGTCATGTTAAGGGGTAGTTGAGTATCAATTTTGAAAAGATGATCAAGATATCTATTTGGGTCCAACCGTAGGATTTTATCAAGTAGGTCCATGTTATCGGTGTCTTGCATAAAGCTCAAGACATCTAGATCATCTTGGGAAATGGTGGGGATGTTTTGTGTTGGTGGTGGTGGTGGTTGTTGTAAGAAATGGAAGGGATTTTCATTGGGATTATATGTGGGGATGTGAAAGTACGTAGGTGGGTTGTGTGTTTGGTTGATGGGTATGTTGTTGCTGTTGGTGTTAGGCATTCCTATGCTGCCATATTGTCCGGATTCTGCCATTTCTTGGTTCTTTTTGTGTTGTGATCTAGTTATGGGCATGCACATGTATGGATTTAATTTTGAGGTGGAGTAAAATGGAGATGAAGACCTTAGAGAATTTGGATTAAATTGTTGGACCCAAAGATGGATATGGTAGTGAGATGGAGTAGAGAAGAAGATGAAGGGGTGATGAAAGATCGATAGGTTTTCTCAAAAAGATATTAACCTAGGGGTGATAAGAATATATGGTAGTGTGGTTGTTTTGCACAAATTTGGACCAAAAGGTAGATGATGAATGATGTTTGCTTGACAAAGATTTTGATGTTTGATATGGGAGATTAGGATGATGTTTTTCAAGAGGTTTTGATGGTCAACAAATTAAGCTTAGGTAAGATCTAGATTTGTGTTGCACAAATGGATGTTTCTCTTTATTTGGGGTAGACTAATGACCTTATGCAAAGAAGGATGATTATTTCACTTGGAAGGTAGACTATTGACTCTCCAAACAAGATATGATGTGATGGATGAAATCTAGATCTAGCTTTAGCTCAAAAGGATGATGATTTTTTGATTGGTGGTTTTTTGATGGATGTTTTGAGTTTTGGAAGATTTTGGATATGTTTTTGGATTTTGGAATGATTTCTTGCGACAAGGATTTTTGTTTGGTCCAAAAGGTATGCAAAGATTAATGAGGATAGATGGATATGAAATTGAGTAGATTATGATGTAGCAAAGGGTCCAACAATGATAGTGATTAATTCTCTAAGGTCAAAGTGATAGTATGATTGGGAAATTTCAAGGAGAAAATGGATGCAGTACGGATGATTTTTTGGAATGTGAATATGGATTATTGCAGAACAGATGGTGAAGATCACAATTGAATGGGTCTTAGTCTCAGGCAAGTCAATCTAAAAATAGCACCAATCCATAGGTGAAATGGCACCAAACTCAGAAAGAGATGGCACTGATACAGGGCAGTGTTGGTCGAGGTCTTGAAAAGACAGATTTTGATGGCAAATTTTGGATTTTTTTTGGTTTGACGTTTGAGAAAATGATTTGGTTTGTCTCTTGGCAAGTTTGTTACAAACAATTCAAGCACAATAATCACTCAATAATCAAGATTTTGTTTTGTTTTTTGTGAAAAAAATGTGTGATTTTATTCAACAAGCACCTTGCACAACCTAAGGCGAAGATATGACAGTATTTGTTGAATCCCCTAGCTGCGCTTATTCAAAGCGGGTAGCTCCAAGATCTTGGTAGCACCAGCTCCTCCTTACAATTACACACACTTCTCACGCATACCAAGATCCAGGTTTCTTATAAGGCTTGTCCCTCACCAAACCTTTAAATTATCCCTACTACCTTAGCTAAGAACTACATGAATTGGTGCCACTTCAAAGGTTTCCCTTTTGCATCAACAAATAGAAGGATTTTGGCTTGCTAAACAATGGTTCTTAGTAAGTGCTTTTGTTTAGGTGGTTATACATGTGGCAGCACTACTCTCCATTATGGAGTCTCCCAGTCTCCAAGGGTTACACCTTGGAGGGTTTTGGGGGAGGTTGACTGTCGGTATAACACAACAACACCTATTGCTTGTGACTTTCATCCCAAACACCTTATTTTATATAGCGGATTGAAAGGGCTTGGCTTTAGCTTGTTGCTGCTTGGGTCATTCCCACCTTTCGAAGTAGGGTGGCAGGCCTTCTAAGGATTAACAAAAGCAATACAACCAAAAAATACTTTTGATCCCCAAGTTTATACAAAGATGCGAGGGGAGAGCATACGTATTCCTTGTGCTTGCATCACCCTAAACATGGTTCATTTTAGTTATTTAGATTAAGTTGGGGATGATTAATGCAAGTGTTGTGAAAAGCTTTTGATTCCCAAGGTCACCAAATGGTGCGAGGGAAGAGCATACACCTCTCACACTACAAACATAAACCACGAAAACACTTCACACAATTTAGATTGATTTTCTTGATTATATGAGTGAAGAATGCAGATTGTTGTTCTTTTTAATCCAATGATTTGATTGATGCAATTTGTGGTTCTTTTTAAAGCCCAAAGTCGAAATGTTTTGATAGTTGTTGGCACACAATTTGTGAATTTTAGAACACCAAATTCAAATGTTTGACACACACACACACAAAGATTTGTTTGTTTTGTTGATCAATTTTTATAACACCAAATCGAAATGTTGTGTAAACTAGCATGCAAGGGTTCATTTTAAATTTCTAATTGAAGTATTTTAAACAAAAGATGAAAGAACCCTACAAAAACTTATTAGTGTCCACGAAATGATAGTGATGACCTGCACACAAGCTATCAGTCCCTGCACAAAGAACAAAGTTAGTCTCAGAAAATAGCGCTAATACAGAGACCCAATGGCACCACTACGGACAACAAATGGCAACACTGACAAAAAAAAATCTAGAAACCTGACACCCTATACAGATAGTGCCAATTTATCAGATAGCGCTAATATCAGACTTAGAAGGCGCCAGAATACAAGTTTGCGCTACAATACTTTATATAAGGAGCTAAACAATAAGATAGTGCTATAATGACATATAGAAGGCATCAAAGTATTAAATAGCACTAATATCTGTGTAATAAGGTGCCACTGTGCTTGCTATCAAGTGGCCTAGTCTTAGTTGCAGATAGCGCCAATTTGGGTGCTGATAGCGTTGATATGAGTCTGAGTGTGCCTGTCCTGCAAAAAGAGGTCTTCCAAGTGGAAAAAGAAGGTTAGGCTGCACATAAAAGAGGTCCTGTTAGCATTGTTAGTCTTGACAAGTGAAAAATAGGACAAAATAGAAGCCAAAATGCATGCTTAGATTTTATGAAAATTTTGGCATAACCTCCTCCTTTTTGAAGATTTATGTAGAAACAGAGAGCAACTAGACATAAAAAACAACAGGAAGATCATTAAAAAGAGACATGTGAGAGGAAGTTAGAATAGAAAATGCTCCGCAAAGATGGCACTAAAATAGTAGATAGCGCTAAAACACGCCAAAGATAGCGCCACTGCACAGGGTAGATGGCGCTGCACCTACAAAAACACGTCTAGAGCACAAAAACTTACAAAAACTGATTAGATTCAGACCTTGTGGGTCCCACTGGGCATGCCAATGTAGATTAGGAAATCGAATTGAAGTCAAAATACAAACTAAAATGCATAAACACACAAAAGCTATACCTCAACAAGAAGACCCAATCTCATCAAGGGAGAGGAAAATTGCACCCAAAAAGCTCCTAAGACATGATATTCCCTAGATAAGTGAATAAAATATGAAATGCTATCCTAATTATGCAACTCATAATTCTAGCTCAAGTGGACATTTGGACATGGTAACATTACTTAAAGATTGGATCCCCAAATGGGTTGAGAGATGTTGTATTTATACATTTTTGGAAGGGATTTTGATCCAAGGGTGGAGATTGATTTGGAAGATCAATGGTGAAGGATAAAAGTGATGTGGAGGGCCTAGATTAGATCTTGGAGGAATGGAGGGCTATGAATAAAAGTGAATCTTTTATTCATTTTGGGAAAAGGGGTAATTAAATGAGCATGGGTGTGAAGGATTATTTTTGAATTAAAGATTCATATGGGAAATGTAAAATGAATTAAAAATTTATTTGGGGATAAGTGGAGATAAATGAGGTATGGGGATGTAAGAGGAATTAATTGTGATATGGGATATTTTTCAAATAAAAAAATGACTTATGTGGATTTATTTCAATTTTTTATTTGGAGGATGTGGGGAAGGGTGTTAAACTAGGTTTGACCACCCAAATGAAAGGTTAGGATTAATTAAATATAGGTTTTATTTAATTAATCCTAGGGCTAGGATGAGGTAGGCTAGGGTAGGCAATTAAATAATAGTTATTTAATTGTCTAGGGTAGGGATAGGTCAATTAATAGGCTGAATAAATTAGTTAAACATGATTTATCTAATTAATTAGATTTAGTGAGGAGAGGAAAATTGAAATAATAAATATTGCATATTTATTAAATCAAGTGGCTAAGGCTTGAACTATTGAATTAATAAAATTAATTCAATTGTTGGGGACAAAATGATAGGAAATTGGGTGATTAAGGGATAATTAATTAAATAAAAATTTAATTAATTGAATAGAAGGGAAATTGATGTATTTAGGGATGTCGGGAGTTGGTTTGATGGTCGGGACATTTTTAGGTGTCTACAATTAGATTCTCTCAATTTCTCTACTTTTCCTTCAAATAACAAGGTTAAGTCTTTCAGTGGGGCTCCCTCCCCTGTATGTCCTATTACATCCGTAGTGTGTCAGGCATTGGTGTTACATGGCACTACTTTGCCAGTGGTAATCAAATTTCAACCCATCATGGCTCATCAACAACCTATTCCATGGGGTCCCACTATTAGCCCATTAGCATTGGGTAACCAACTACATGACTTGCCTAGAGGCTCTGGCAAAATGTTACCTAAATTCAAGGGTCTATTAGAATTTTTGTGGAGACCTTATCTAATGCTACTGTAGAATGGTTTTATCACTTGTCTCCTGATTCCATCGATAGTTGGGACTCTATGAGAACTAAATTCAAAAATGGATTTAAGTCTATGGAGAGCAAACACACATTATTAGCCCAATTATCTTCATTGAAGAAATAAATGCACGAACTGATGAGAGAATTCGTGGCCAAATTAAATTGCATTGTGAATAGAATAGCTCTTGGGATGAGACCCAATGATGAGATTCAAAAGTGCTTCTTCGTGAATTCTTTTCCTCTAGATGCGAGTTATATATTCAAAAGAGAAGGAGCAACTAACCTTCAAAGAGCTCAAGAGGTAGCTATATCCATTTAAAATGATCTTATAACTGCTGGAAAGTGGAGGATGGAAATAGAAACAAATAAAGGGTAGGTAAGAACTTCTACATATCCGGTGATACAACACCTGGCTAATGATGTTATCGCCCTCAAAAGATAAATGTCTAGGACGCAATAGCAACCTTATTATCATGATGTGCCCAAAAGGGAATTTAGCATGTCAAATGCCAACAAAGCTCCAGCTCTACCTAGCCCATTGCAAAGGTTAGCTATAGAAGGTCCCTCAACCAATGGAAAGGCAAATCACATGGTGTGCAATTTCCATTTAACTATTGATCATGATGGTAGTTCCTATCTAGATATGACTAGGTTTATGAAGATGCTCTCCATGAACAAACACATGTGAATGAGTCATTGGTAGAGGAAAGAGACACAGAACAATACAGAGATACTGGTGGTGCCTGCATAAGCAATCAGGTTTTAAGCATTTAAATATGTAGGCCCCTTCCCACAAATCCAAAAAGTTCTATCTCTTTTGACCTTTGCAATGCTAAAAAATGCAAAAATTAGTCATATGCATGTGTCTTTGTATATACAAAGGTGTTTGTATATACATACAGGTCAAAATGTGCATTGGTGGGTCAAAAATCTCTATCGCCCTTTGAAAAATTGAGCTAGGTGCATTTCTGATTGTATACCGGGCTCTAAAAGGTGCATATACAAAGGGGGAATCTTTCACAGATTCTAGGGAATATTCTCACTTTGTATATCGGGTCATATACAAAGCAAAATATACAAGGAGGTGCAAATATACATTTGCTACAGTGGCGAGGCAGAGATGCATGTGGTGGGGCCTGCGAATATGCAAAGCAGAATATACATCGGCTATATACATTCGAAATATACAAGCCAATATGCAGTGAAAGAGATACAAGTCAGACTTCAAAGGGAGGTACATTCTGATGCATAATGGTTTGAAGTCCGCGGCATGCATGTATGTGGTGTTTGTACATGCCGATATACAAAGGGTTAAGATACAAGCCGGATCTAAACTGGTTCTCAAATTGTTCTAATAAAGTTTGGGGTCCGACTTGTATATAAGGTGCTTGTATATGCTTTTGCATGTACAGGGCGAAAAGGCAAAATGGTGAAGGCAGAAAGTTAGCGATGGAGGATCAAGGTGCCTATGTGGCATGATATTATTGGTTCGCAACTTTTCAAAGGTGTTTTGAGCCGCAGATCTCAGCAATGGGGAGGTGATCGACAGCTATGTTTTAATTTTGCTAGAGCGATGGTTTTCTTTGTCTGCGGCCCATTTTTGAGTGGGAAAATCTTCAAACGCATCTGTTGTTGCATCCCACGGGTAGATGACCCATTTATGGCAGAATTGCAAACAGGCATGGGTCGATGGTTGAACGGCCAAATACTAGGTTTATGATGAAAATCTTCCAGCGGTGAAACAGGGCTCGAGTTCAACTACTCCTCGCCCTTCTCTTGCTTCTTCCTGTTGTGTCCCCTGCTGCTGTATTTATTATTTTGAGTGCCATTTCTCACGATGCATTGTATCTGGCAATTTTTGAGTTGACAGTTGTAATTTTTGCTGAGTACACAGTTTTACTATAAAATGCAAACTGTGTCACTCATATTTGGTTGTTGGAGACTTGGGCAATTTTGGGGGAAAGATAACAAAATACAAAGCATTTCCTTGTTGTTCCATCTCATTTTGGAGTTTATGTATTGCATCTGTGATGTATCTTACACACATGTTCAGTTTCAGTGTCAATTTTATATGAAAAATGCTTCTTACATGTGTTTTGGTATCTGTCTCCACTTGTTGTATGCATTTTCTTCTTTTGAATCTAGTTGATAAGGGTTTCTCAGATTCTAGGATATAGTTTTGCTATATCACATGCTTGATCTCTAACTTCCTTTCAAGGAGAGGATTAAATTGTTTTAGGTTAAGGTATGGAGGAGATTGTATTTCAGCTGGGATATCTGTAAGTATGGACAGTCAAATACTTATCCTTGGGTGATGTTTGTAAGGCAAGCATCAGTCCTAACCCCTTGAAACTTGAATTCTAGTTGCAAGCCATTCTTATGTATATGTCTATTTGACTCCTTGCCCTGAGATAGGCACTGGTCTGATCTTGTGAAGTAGTTATGATCCAAAACCCTTGTCTTGCATCCAAATCATCATATCCACCTTTTCATAATTTCCAACCTGTTAGTTGTAGGAGTAGGATTAGGAACCCCTACATACTCTCATCCTGACCAAACAAATATGTCCAAGAACATTGCCAACCTTGTGATTTATCACACAAATCTTGGTCCACACATGAGAGTATTCTGCCTCTTGCTGTCAAGCTAAATCTTCCTATCATTGATCTAGTCAATGTTACATCTTTAGTTATAGGGACACCCCCCTTGGTGCGGCAGAACCAGAAGTGAAGGGGAGGCAGCTCACGCAACCTCCCGTAATCTGTTGGCTGAATCTGCCCGTGCATTGGAACTGGGAAACCCTCTACTGATTCAGAGAAATTAACCAACAGATTTTGGCGACTCCACTAGGACAATTTGATGAAAATAGAATTTATTTTTATCCATCCGAGTCACCAACAGAAATTGGTGACTCTGCTGGAGAGAAAGAGAGTCAAGTGATTTGAAGGCTGGAAAATCTAGTTTCTAGTGAAGTTGTTGTAGCAAGATCAAAAAATGACCATGTGGTGCTCTGCTGGCATGGTGAATCCAGAAAACATAAGTGCCTTGTTGATTTTCTATCCTCTCTGTGAGAGGTGGCGACTCTGTTGATTAAACTTATCAAAGCTGCAACATATTTCTAGGTATTCCATTCTTTTAAAAATGATGAGTTTAGAACAGCAATCCTGGTTGTGTCCTAAAAGAAGACCATTTTTTATTGAGAGATATAAAGCTCTAGATTTCACAGGGATATGTGGTTACCCAAACATTATTCCCAATGAAATTAGAAAATGTTTGCCAAAATATAGTGGATCAGATTCTAAATCGGCAAACAAACATCTGCAAAAATTTTGTAATTTAATAGAAGATTATGAGGTAGAAGATGAAGATGTTGTAATGAAACTCTTTGTTCAATCAATAGAAGATGATGCTAGGGTTTGGTTTTCAGACCTGCTTGTACTTTCAGTTTCTTCATGGATAAATTTAAAAATTGCATTCCTAGAACAGTTTGGTGAAAGATTTGATGTGGCCTCATTGATCATACATTTTATGAATATTCAAAAGGAAGATGAGGAGCTGGTTCCAGCCTTTAACCTTAGATTTATTAAGTTGCTCAAGCATATCCTTGAATATATGAGACCCAATAGTCCATTGTGCTTAGCAATTTATTTGGCTGCATTTAATGAAGAAATGAGTTATCTATTGAGAGATAGGGAACCAGCCACACTTCACCAGGCTTACCAATTTTCTATGGATATTGAAAACAATGAGAAATATGGAATGTCAGTGGGTTTCATGGCTGCAAGTTGTAAAAATAGTTATCAAAGTGAATATATTTCTACTATCCCGGTATGTTCATTGATGAATGATTGTGTAGAGGGAAATATATTTCAGAATAATGTGTGCAGCCATGATGTGATACATGAAGAAAATGTTGTAGAAAATGTAGGCACATCCTATAATGATGAAAACAAAGATTGTTATTAGCCTCTAGAAGACAAGCCTGCAGACACAAGATGCCCTCCAATTGATCAAATGAAAGACATACATGAGGTTGTGTCCTGCAGTAGTATGCATATCCCAGTTATGCCTGATTATTTGTATAAAATGGATATGCAAAGCTTCACTCTGAATGTAAAATATGTTGCTTCAAGGAATGATAGTGAATATGATAATGATTGTCAGCATTTAGATGCATATGTGAGCCTTTCAGATGATGAAATATATATGGATGCTGAATATGAGTGTTTCCTTGAAGATTCTGACCACTTTCACAGTGCAGAGGTTGAAAAATTCAATTTTGATTATCAAGGCATTGGTGAAGAGGAAAAATAGGGTCACTATTCAGAAGTGAATGGACAGATTGCAGATGTGTGTGCTCATACAGTTGGGGATAGTGCTGGTTGCAGGGGTGACTATGAAGCTTTCAGTGTAGGGCTGCATTCTGAGTTATTTCTACCTTCTTTTGAGACATTCCAGGTGGACATTGATGATGGGATTGCTGAGCATAGTAATGATGAATATCTGCATGTCTATAAAGATAAATTTGATTATGATATGTTGTTTGTGCCTGAATATTGCATGTTTGATATAGAGGAGCTCTTATTTTTTGAAGAAGGGCAAAATTCTGACGTGGATTCATTTGTTTCATGTGAGTCTGTCATTTTCCCAAGCAACATCAATGACTCATATGATGATGACATTCTACAACTCATGATAATGTACGCTAATGAGGCTCGTTGTAGATTTGTCAATAAAGGAGAAAGGAGCAGCAGCACAAATAATTGCAATGCTAGATGCTGTAGATGGATAAATATTTTCAGGTTTCATTTGAAGAAAATAAAACAGAATCAAGTATTTGATAAAGGAAAATTCTGGTTTTTCCTTTTTGGTGGCCCTGGGCCGCCAAGTAAATTTTAATAAATGTGTTTTGTGATGCAGGTTAGTACAGTTTTGACTCTATGCCCAATGGATAAGGCCTAATCTGCGAAACCAGAGATTCTAAGGTTCTCGCCATGCCTGCAAGAAGCATGCATCCCCAGACAGAGCCAGTGGTGGTGCCTGCATAAGCAATCAGGTTTTAAGCATTTAAATATGCAGGCCCCTTCCCAAAAATCCAAAAAGTTCTATCTCTTTTGACCTCTGCAGTGCTAAAAAATGCAAAAAATTAGTCATATGCATGTGTCTTTGTATATACAAAGGTGTTTGTATATCCATGTAGGTCAAAATGTGCATTGGCGGGTCAAAAATCTCTATCGCCCTTTGAAAAATTGAGTTAGGTGCATTTCTGATTGTATATCGGGCTCTAAAAGGTGCATATACAAAGGGGGAATCTTTTGTAGATTCTGGGGAATATTCCCACTTTGTATATCGGGTCATATACAAAGCAAAATATACAAGGAGGTGCAAATATACATTTGCTACAGTGCCAAGGTAGAGATGCATGTGGTGGGGCCCGCGGATATGCAAAGTAGAATATACATCGGCTATATACATTCAAAATATACAAGCCGATATGCAGTGAAAGAGATACAAGCCAGACTTCAAAGGGAGGTACATTCTGATGCATAATGGTTTGAAGTCCGTGGCGTGCATGTATGTGGTGTTTTTACATGCCGATATACAAAGGGTTAAGATACAAACTGGATCTGAACTAGTTCTCAAATTGTTCTAATAAAGTTTGGGGTCCGACTTGTATATAAGGTGCTTGTATATGCTTTTGCATGTATAGGGCAAAAAGGCAAAATGGTGAAAGCAGAAAGTCAGCGATGGAGGATCAAGGTGCCTACATGGCATGATATTATTAGTTTGTGACTTTTCAAAGGTGTTTTGAGCCACAGATCTTAGCGATGGGGAGGTGATCGACGGCTGTGTTTTAATTTTGCTAGAGCGATGGTTTTCTTTGTCTGCGGCCCATTTTTGAGTGGAAAAATCTTCAAACGCATCTGCTGTTGCATCCCGCGGGTAGATGAGCCATTTATGGAAGAATTGCAAATAGGCATGGGCCGATTGTTGAATGGCCAAGTACCAGGTTTATGACAAAAATCTTCCAGCGACGGCATAGGGCACGAGCTCAACTACTCCTCACCCTTCTCTTGCTTCTTCTTGTTGTGTCCCCTACTGCTGCATTTATTATTTTGAGCATCATTTCTCACGATGCATTGTATCTGGCAATTTTTGAGTTGACCATTGTAATTTTTGTTGAGTACACAGTTTTGCTATACAATGCAAACTGTGTCACTCATATTTGGTTGTTGGAGACTTAGGCAATTTTGGGGGAAAGATAATGAAATACAGAGCATTTCCTTGCTGTTTTATCTCATTTTGGAGTTTATGTATTGCATCTGTGATGTATCTTGCACACATGTTCAGTTTCAGTGTCAATTTTATATGAAAAATGCTTCTTGCATGTGTTTTGCTGTTTGTCTCCACTTGTTGTATGCATTTTCTTCTTTTGAATTTGGTTGCTAAGGGTTTCTCAGATTCTAGGATATAGTTTTGTTGTATCACATGCTTGATCTCTAACTTCCTTTCAAGGAGAGGATTAATTTGTTTTAGGTTAAAGTATGGAGAAGATTGTATGTTAGCTGGGATATCTGTAAGTATGGACAGTCAAATACTTATCCTTGGGTGATTTTTGTAAGGCAAGCATCAATCCTAACCCCTTGAAACTTGAATGCTAGTTGCAAGCCATTCTTATGTATATGTCTATTTGACTCCTTGCCCTGAGATAGGCACTGGTCTGATCTTGTGAAGTAGTTATGATCCAAAACCCCTGTCTTGCATCCAAATCATCATATCCACCTTTTCATAATTTCCAACCTGTTAGTTGTAGGAGTAGGATTAGGAACCACTACATACTCTCATCCTGACCAGACAAATATGTCCAAGAACGTTGCCAACCTTGTGATTTATCACACAAATCTTGGTCCACACATGAGAGTATTTTGCCTCTTGCTATCAAGCTAAATCTTCCTGTCATTGAGCTAGTCAATGTTACATCTTTAGTTATAGGGACACCCCCCTTGGTGCGGCAGAACCAGAAATGAAGGGGAGGTAGCTCACGCAACCTCCCGTAATCTATTGGCTGAATCTACCTGTGCATTGGAACTGGCAAACCCTCTGTCAATTCAGAGAAAATAACCAACAGATGCCACTGTGAATTTCATGGAATATGAATCAGATTCAGATGGGAGTGAAGAACTATACAATGAATAGGAGAATGCTAATTGCACTGTCTTTACCAGAGGACAACAAAGTTAGAAGAAAGAAGAGGAGCTCAAAAACCAGATAGGAAACAATACTTTCTCCTTGAATATATTGTCTAGAAACACTACTGAGACACCTAAGAAGACAAATGGAGACACTCTCAATGAGGTAACACCTAAGGTACCTATCTCTAAAAATTTGCTTGTCCTGGTTTTGATATTGTTGAATCATGTAAAAACACCAAAATTCAAATCTCTCAAACAAAATACCTTAGGCTCAACTTTACTGAGTTGGATAGGCTAGTATAGTATGTCTAACAAGAACCTTTTTCATCCTCTACTCGTGTCCATGCTCAGTGAACTCCAAAAATGTAGAAAAAGAAAAGTCTCCAAATGAAAGTGTATGATTCTAAGAAGACCCAACCTAAGAACCCTTTTGACAAGCCTAATCCCTTCTACATGTCTATGTTCATAGCTGGGTATAAATTAAGTAATTGTGTAATCGACTCTAGAGCCCCCGATAATGTCATGCCTACACAAGTGCCCAAGGCCCTAGGTTTGTCCCTAATCTCCTCTCATGGAAAATGCTACTCTATGGATTGTACACAAGTTCCCATTATTGGCTAGATTAAAGATGCCCAAGTGGCCCTAGCTACCTATCCAAAGAAAATGATCAAGCTGGCCATTCTAGTGGCTAATATCCCTGCAAGCTATGGTATGTTATTAAGCAAAATCTTTTGCAGAGACCTGGGAGGAGAAATTCAAATGGATTGGTCCCACGCATTGATACTAGTGGAGGGAAGGAAAGTCCATTTGGGACCCGAACCAAAGGCTAAGTTCACTATTTTGAAGTCAGGGGATCCTAGATCAGAGATACTGTATGTAGAAACAAGTCCTGGGACTTACATGTTTTCATCTGTGCCAGATGGAGAAGACTCAGGGTTGATCAGGCCTAATTTGTCAAATGAACTATGGACACTAGAATTTGATGGAAGTTGTTCCTCATTAGGATCAGGGGCTGGTGTAGTATTGATCTCTCTAGATAATTATAGATCCCCTTTCACTTTTAAATTGGAGTTTGAAAACACTAACAATACTGTCGAGTATGAGGTACTACTCCTAGGATTAGATATGCCTAAAGAAAAGGGGATCAAATAGTTCAAGACCATTGGGGAAATCAAGCTGACTGTAAAACAAGTGCAAAACATTTTATTTATTAAAAATGGTCAATTGAGGCACCATTGGAACTGAGTCTGGGATAGTCTAGAATACTTTGATGCATTCTCCATCAAATCTGTGCCCAGGGAACAAAACACCAGAGCAAATTCTTTGGTTGTTTCTACCTCTTTCCTCCTTCCCCATCCAGACTTTAAAGATAACTCTTATAGGGTTGAAGTTACCTATAGACCTAGTGTCTCATATAATGTGAACTACTGGCAAGTATTTGATAATGACAAATAAATCATTTCCTTGAAAGGAATCAGGTGTGAATCTATTAACGAGAGGACTATGCAAATTCAAATTTATCCTAACTATTACAGAAATGTTAAACCATTAACATGAGATATTGCAGCAAAACATAAGAACCAGAATGTAGACAGAAGAAGAGAGACAAAGATTTATGGTGGGGAAAACCCTTATCGGGTGAAAAACCCCACACTCAAAAACCTGCACAATGTATTAACAAATCTGAAAGAATGTTTACAATACACTTGCAATGCAAGCTTCAATGGTCTTAGACACTCATGTCTGGAGTCAATCCAGTAGCATAACAGTACCTGTGAACCTGTGATACAAACTCCATCTCCAAGCACTTGCTTAAATAGAAAATACAAGGCAATTTAGGACCTTTCTTGGAATGGGCGTCCAACATGGCATCTTGGACCAAAACCCATGCCTAGGGACACTTGGTCAACATTGTAGAATGTGTCTAACACTTGTCCACAGCTCCCATCCCAAAGAGGTCACCAATTTCCAAAATGGGCTATGATAGATGCTCTTAAGACACTTACGACCGTCATAGAATCTGTCATAGCGGTTACAACTTACAGCTATAAGAGAATTTGTCATACACATGCTATAAATAGCATATTCTCTTACAACATGTTATATTCCACCTTGGGGTGCCCAAATATGCCTCATTCAAAGATGCTTCATGACACATGTCATCACCTGTCTTACAACCTTCTATTTCTGACTCTTACATGTCATAGATTTGTCATAGGAATCTGTCATAACCATTTCGATCAAACATTCCTTACACAACATAGAAGATACCGACACATGGCAGAATATTACTTCCACTAAGTGGGATGCCTATCTCCTCATGTGAGGACAAAATAACAAGTTGTCATAATCCATGTAGGATTGACACATCACCGTGCCACATCCCACAACATGACAATATGGAATTTCCAATTATTTACAACATAGGCAATTAAATAATAAATACAAACATTACAAATGTAGAGAATTACCAAGGTTGAGACACCTTAATTCCCAACATTCTCCCACTTGTCGAACACCTTGTAAGAGCCAATAGAAAAATAGGATTTAACTGCTATAGGCCGAGAGGCCCATAGACTCCGAACACCATCTGAACTTCTCTATGCTCACTGGTTTCGTCAATGCATTTGTAACATTCTTCAAAGTATCTACCTTCTCCAAATTTACCTTTCCATCCTCAACCATGTCTCTCGCGAAGTGAAACTGAACATCAATGTGCTTGGTTCTAGCATGGAAAGTTGGATTCTTTGCAAGGCAAATTGCACTCTGACTATCACAACTGATCGTGATCTAACCTGCATCAACACCAATATCGAAACACAATCTTCTAATCCAAATGGCTTCCTTACAAGAATGAGTTGTTTCCATGTACTCAGCTTCTATCGTGGACAAAGAAACAACAGGTTGTCGCTTACTCATCCAACTAATAGCACCACCAAACAGTGTAAACACATAAGCATTGGTGGATCTCCTGCTATCAATGTCACCTACCCAATTTGAATCCACAAATCCACGAATATCAACAGAATGCAGAGGTCCTGAAACATTACCATGATAGAAAATGGAATACTCAGAAGTACCCCTCAAATATCTAAACACTCGCTTAACTGCATCCCAATGAACCCGTCCAGGATTAGCCATAAATTGACTAAGGACTCCCACTGCTTGGGCAAGATCTAGTCTTGTGCAGACCATAGCATACATCAAACTACCAATAGCACTAGCATAAGGTACTCTACTCATGTCCTCCACCTCACTAGGAGATTTTGGACAATCCTCAACAGACAACTTTGTCCCCAAAGAAACGAGAACACACAATGCTCTACAATCTGCCATGTTGAATCTGTCCAACACGTTCTTCACATACTTACTCTGGCTTAACCAAAGTTTTCTGTTGGTTCTATTTCTTCTGATTTCCATTCCTAGAATGTACTTGGCTGCCCCTAAATCTTTCATTTTAAATAGTGCTGACAACTAAGATTTAAAATCAAAAATCATATTCTTACCCTTCCCAATGAGCAACATATCATCAACATATAGTGCAACAATGAGAATATGATCACCATCAAATTTAAAGTACACACAGTGATCCGATTTTGATCTAACAAATCCAATTGACAACATAAAGGCATCAAACTTCAAGTACCATCTCCTAGGGGATTGCTTCAAACTATACAAAGACTTCTTAAGTTTGCAAACTAAATTTTCTTTACCTTTCACCATGTAATGCTCTGGCTGTGACATGTAGATTTCCTCCTCCAAGTCACCATGAAGGAAAGCTGTCTTCACATCCATCTTTTCTACCTCCAAGTCATAAGATGTTGTGAGTGACAACAGGAATCGAATCTATGTCAGCTTTGCAATGGGAGAGAAGATCTCACCATCATCTATACCCTCCACTTGTGAATACCCCTTCGCAACCAATCTAGCCTTATACTTCTCAATACTGCCATTTGCACCAATTTTCTTCTTGAACACCCATTTACATCCCACGTGTTTCTGTCCAGGAGGCAAAGGCACCAAGTCCCAAGTTTGATTATTTTCCAAAGAAGCCATTTCTTCCTCCATGGCCTCCTTCCAGGAACCTACATCCTTCATATATAAAACATCTGATACAGTTCTAGGTTCATCACTATTAGTGATTAAAGCATAAGCACAACTAGAATCAAGCAATGTAAAACCAAACCTTTCAGGTTGCTTTCTTATCTGTGTAAACCTCCTCGAGAGCTGAGATTGAGGTTTAACTTCTTCATCTGAGATTTCAAAGCTACTAGAGCTCTCCTCATCATCAGGTCCAACATTGTCTTTCTGTTTAGTCTTCTCAGGGGTGAGAGGAAACTGAACAACATCCTCTTTCTTTTCTTTTTATTCTGGCTACAAAATGGTGGAAGAAGGTGTAAGCTCTCTGAAGATGACACTTCTACTATACAATACTTTTTCAGCCACGGGGTCCCAAATCTTGTATCCTTTCACACCAACACCATAGTCAATGAAGATACACTTAACAACTTTGTTCTCCAACTTTGACCGCTTCTCCCTAGGCACATGTGCATATGCCTCACAACCAAAAACATGAAGATGCCTTACTGAAGGCTTTCTACTAGACCACACCTCCATGGGTGTCTTTCCAACAAGAGCTGATGTAGGAGATTTGTTTACCAAATAGAAAGCAGTGGCAAGAGCTTCAGCCCAAAACTTTTGTTCTAGACCAGCTCCACTAAGCATACTCCTCGCCTTCTCCATTAGTGTCCTGTTCATCCTCTCTGCAACTCCATTTTTCTGTGGGGTGTATGGAGTTGTCTTGTGCCTTTCAATCCCAAGTTCCTTGCAATACTTATCAAATTCTGTAGAACAGAACTCACCACCATTGTCAGTTCTCAAACATTTAATCTTTTTACCAATCTTATTTTCAATAAAAGCTTTAAACTCCTTAAACTTGCTATAGACTTCAGATTTTCTTTTGAGAAAATAAATCCATGTCCTTCTACTATAATCATCTATAAAAGATACAAAGTATACAGATTTTGATAATGAAGGAACATTAACAGGACCAAACACATCAGAATGAATAAGGTCCAACACACCAAAAGACTTATGAGAACTTGAGTAAAACTGAACACAGTATTGTTTTCCATAAATGCAATGTTCACAAAAGTCAAATTCAAGATTACAATCATCTAACCCCTCAACAATGTTCTTATTTTTCAGGGTACATAGACCCTTCTCACCAATGTGGCCAAATCTCTTATGCCATAACATTGTCTTTTATACAGAATGTTTAACTTCCAATGCATGATTACAACCATCAAGATTAGAAACAACAGATTTCTTCACTGCTCTTTCAGATGGTGGGGATGAAGTGAATACTACCCTCTTCCTTGAGTCAGAAGAACTATTGCATTGTGAAATGCATGCCTCTATCTGAAACAAAGTACCTCTCCGAGTACCCTTAGCAAGCACCATAGATCCTCTAGTCATCTTGCATCCTTCTTTCGAAAAGATAACCTGTACACTTGCATCATTCAAACTAATTATAGAAAGCACGTTTCGTGCTAAGCCTAGGATGTGCATAACCCCAGAGATCCCCTTCACTCAACCATTAGGGAATCGGATAGAGACTCTTCCACGACCAACGATCTTCAGATGAGAGTCATCACCCAGATACACCTTTCCACCATCGAACTCCTCATACTTAGTGAACCAGTCTCAATGTGAGGTCATGTGGAATGATGCACTAGAGTTGATTAGCCACACACCATTAGATGCATGGGTTACTAGGGCTACAATGAAGGCATCACCATCATCTTGTGACTTGTCAGAATCTAAATCAGGAGTTTCTTCTTTTTCTTCTTCTCCTCTTTGCATTCCTTTTGGAAATGCCTGATCTTGCCACAATTCTAACAAAGAGCCTTAGACTTTCCAGGAGATTTGGATCTGCCATGGGATTTGGTCTACCCTTCTCATCTTTCTTGTCCTTCTTCTTCCTTTTCTCCTTGGGTCTTCCACGAACTGCAAGGGCCTCTTTGGCTACCTCAGAAGACTTCCTCCACATCTCTTTAGACAACAGTGAAGAAACCACTTCTTCCATTTTGAATGTGGATGTGGTGCTTCCGATTGCCATGACAAGATGATCCCATGAGTCCGGTAGAGAACAAAGTAGGGTCATACAACAATCCTCCTCCTCCATGTTTACACCAATAGATGTTAATTGTGCAACCAACATATTGAAGGCATTCATATGTTTAGCAATAGATCCTCCATCCTCCATACAAAGAGAATACAACTTCTTTCTCAAAAAAAGTTTATTGACTAGGGATTTGGCTTGATACACATCCCCCAACTTCTTCCAAAGGAGTTTTGCAGTAGTCTCCTCATGGACATTTAACAATACAGAATCGACAAGACTAAGTCTTATAAGACCCTTAGCCTTCTGATCCTTTAGATCCCAATCAGCTTGTGACATTGCAACTGGTTTAGTTCTATTCACACTATCCCAAAGGTCTCGGTCAACTAAAATGTCTTCCATCTTGAGCTTCCACAACTGAAAATTACTACCATTGAACTTCTCTACTTCAAAGCTTCCTGATGTGCCTGCCATCTGCTTGCTACAATAAGATATAGAATGCTTTGCATAGACTCCCACTCAACTTAAGATTAGCTCAAAAAACCCCTACCCAACAACTAGGACCAAAGGTGATCAAGCTCTGATACCAACTGAAAGGAAGCTAGGTGTGCGGAAAACACTTCCTACACTAATCTATTGAGGAGAGGACTATGCAAATTCAAATTTATCCTAACTATTACAGCAATGTTAAACCATTAACAAGAGATATTGCAGCAAAACACAAGAACCAGAATGTAGACAGAAGAAGAGAGACAAAGATTTATGGTGGGGAAAACCCGTATTGGGTGAAAAACCCCACACTCAGAAACCTACACAATGTATTAACAAATCTGAAAGAATGTTTACAATACACTTGCAATGCAAGATTCAATGGTCTTTGACACTCACGTCTGGAATCAATCCAGTAGCATAATAGCACCTGTGAACCTGTGATACAAACTCCATCTCTAAGCACTTGCTTAAATAGAAAATACAAGGCAATTTAGGACCTTTCTTGGAATGGGCATCCAACATGGCATCTTGGACCAAAACCCACACCTAGGGACACTTGGTCAACATTGTAGAATGTGTCTGACACTTGTCCATATCTCCCATCCCAAAGAGGTCACCAATTTCTAAAATGGGCTATGACAGATGCTCTTACAACACTTACGACCATCATAGAATATGTAATAGCGGTTATAACTTACAGCTATAAGAGAATCTGTCATACACATGCTATAAATAGCATATTCTCTTACAACATGTCATATTCCACCTTGGGGCACCCAAATATGCCTCATTCAAAGATGCTTCATAACACATGTCATCACCTGTCTTACAACCTTCTATTTCTGACTCTTACATGTCATAGATTCATCATAGGAATCCATCATAACCGTTTCGGTCAAACATTCCTTACACAACATAGAAGATGTCGACACATGGCAGAATATTCCTACCACTAAGTGGGACGCCTATCTCCTCATGTGAGGACAAAATAACAAGTTGTCATAATCCATGTAGGATTGACACATCACCGTGCCACATCCCACAACATGACAATATGGAATTTCCAATTATTTACAACATAGGAAATTAAATAATAAATACAAACATTACAAATGTAGAGAATTACCAAGGTTGAGACACCTTAATTCCCAACATTCCTCTTTGGAGAAAGTAGATACTTTTGTGAACTTGTTCTTTGAGGGGAGCATCTATGAGAATAGTGAGGTTACAGAAGGTGCAATTACCCAATCTGGTGGAGGAAATGAGGAGATCATTCAGTTAAAAGGGAATACTCTTCCTAAAGGTCTAATAATACTTGATCTTTTTGACAAACATGACCATTATATTAAACGTAAGATCCAGTCTACCACCAATTCTTTAGCTGAGTACAATCACATCAACATTGGTACCATTAAGGAACCTAAATTTGTATGCATAGGTAAATGTTGTACACCCAAGGAGAGAAAGAGGTTAATATCCTTATTGATCAAGTATAAAGATGTGTTTGCATGGTGTTATGTAGATTTGAAGAAATTCATGAATGGAAAATTACAGCATCATATCCCGCTGAAACCAGGTACAAATCCTTTTAGACATAAACAAAGATCTTACAATCCAAAAGTTGTAAATGACATATTTAATGAGATTGATAAGATGTTAAAGGCTAAAATTATATATCCCATACACCATTCAACCTAGGTAGCCAACATAGTACCTTTCAGGAAGAAAAGTGGTGAAATAAGGATATGTGTGGATTTTAGAAATTTGAACCAGACCTCTCTGAAGGATAACTACCCATTAGAGGTGATGGATCACATTTTGTAAACAATCTCAGGGTCTGAGATGATGTCAATGTTGGATGGATTCTTAGGATATAACTAGATTGGCATAGCTTTCGAAGATTAACACAAGATAGCCTTCACCACCCCCAAGGGAACCTTTGCATATAATAGGATGCCTTTTGGACTCATTAATGTTGAAGCCACCTTTTAGAGGGACATGGATCTTTCTTTTGGAGACCTAAAGGACAAAATTATTGTGATATATCTTGATGATTTAATAGTCTTTTCCAAGAGGAGAGAAGATCACATTGATCATTTGGAGGTAGTATTGCAAAGGTGTAGGGACAAAAGTATATCACTAAAACCTAAGAAATATGTTTTTGGAGTTACTGAAGGAAAGATCTTAGGACATATAGTCTCAAAGGAAGGCATCAAAATAGGTCCTAAGAGGGTCAGAGTCATTCAGCAGCTGATTTTTCCTGTCAGTAAGAGCCACACAAGATCCTTCTTTGGACAAGTCAATTTCATGCAAAGATTCATGCCTTATTTTGTAGAGTTGACCAAGCATATTGTGGAATTGATGAAAGATAAACCTGTCTTCAAGTGGAGTGATGAAGGGAAGGAAGCATTTAAATCTATCAAGGAAGCAATCACCAATGCTCTGACCCTAGTGCATCCCAACTTCAATAAAGACTTCATCATTTATTCCTATGCATCAAAACACACTTTATCTACTATATTACTGTGAGGGGGAAAATAGGTTATTCAAATCAGTGAAACATGAAACCCAAACATCTACAAAATATGAAGATAAAGGAAGATTAAAAACAATGAAAAACAATGATACCTCCACCTTTTACCTTTCACCTTCTGTAGCTCGCCTATCTCACTTTGAACTTGATAATAAAAGGCCTCAGAAGCTTTTGCTTGCTTGCTTGTTTGAAGATGACAAGAGTGAATTGCTGTGATACTTGTGTATTTGAAGATGAGCTTCCAATACAGAAATGGATTATGAATGAGGATGCTCAAATGGGAGTAGGGGTGCCAAAGGCGCGCCGGTATCTCTGCAGCATAAGTTTACACAAAATCCAGATTCTGAAATGAAGAGAAGAAGGTTGTATTTATAGAAAAAGGTGAGGGAAGATCAATGGTTGAGAAGAAAAGGAAAGATCAACAGAGGAGGCTTGTTGAGGAACGTGCATCCAATAGAAGAAAGACACATGTCATTCCAAAAGCAGTTTAGTTGAGTTAACTCTTCTATTGATGAGGATAAGATTTGATTTTCTCCATTTTAAGAAAAGATTTGCTTTTAAGATGCTTTAAAACTGATTTTGCTTTTGCAACTCAGAGTTTTGCTTTTGTGTGACAAGAGGAAGGTTATTTTTGGAAGATAAGAATGATTTTTCGAAGAGATAGAAAGCATAATTAAATAAATGAATTTATTTAATTATTTTATAGATAATTGAGAGGAATAAATAAAATATAGAAATATATTTTATTTTTGTGAGGATTTTTTATTTTATTTAAATTAAATTTGCATTTTATTTAAATTTGGAAGAATAAGAGATTTTAATTAAATAATTAAAATAATTTAATTATTTTTAGAAGAATGAAGTTGGTGTAAGTGATTTTAATTAATTAAATAAATGTGTTTATTTAATTAAATGGGAGGAAGTGAACCACCTAAATAAATAAATTTATTTATTTAATGATAGAGGAATATGATGATGAAATAAATATTTAAAATATATTTTTAAGTAGAGTCATATTGTCATTCGACAATCAGTTATATCTATGTCTGAGTCTTGTAATCTCTATTTGATGAATATGAATATAATAGCGCGCATCGAGAAAGATGAACATTTCTGTTAGCTTCCTGCATGTGCTTACCGAAAATAGTTCAACTATTCATGTTAGAGCTAGATATACTATCGGTTTATGTGTTTGTCTATTGCAGCTTAGATTTGGTATCAGAGCCTCAGGCGATGATATTGCAGTGTGTTGTTTACGTTGTTGTCTAACGTTAACTCCCCTCTTTCCTTTATATCTGTAAAGCTCCTTTATTGTCTCCCTGTATTGTCTCAGACCGCCTTGATAGTCGTAAGTCCCGTTCAGTAAGTCCCGTCAAGTGCCGAGAAGGCCATAGGGCAAAAGGGCAGTGATCGGATCTTTGGAGCGCAGGTTCGAGCGAAGTGTGAGCGCAGATGGCTTCCTCTTCAACTTCTTCCCATTCTCAGGCAAAGGACAACAGCAGATCTGACATGACCGCAGATCGTAATGCAGAGGTTAGGTTTACTAACTTCTATGCAAATAATGAAAGTTGTTTTAGTGCAGAGTCAGTCTTAGGTAACTGTATAGATGAAATGGATGATTATGCTGTAGGTAATGCTCCTGAACAGCCATTTCGTGTACCTAAAATCCCTGCTCATGAAATTTATAAGGATATTCCGAAAGGAATCATAGATATGTTTAATAATAAGTCCATAGGTTTAAAGGATTGGTTTGGTTACAAGTCTTCCCAGAATTGTCATGTAGCAGAACTCTCACATGTTGTAAAAGGAGGAAACGAAGGAAAATTGAATATTTTCACTGATGAACTGGTTAATAAGTTTCAGAAGAAAGCCTTAGCCAGTAAACAAAATCCGCAGTTTATGCATTTATCATATATTAGAATAGGCATCTGTGGTCATTACCGTAAAGGTCTTCCAATCATAGCCATGATGATGCTTAAAGATGCAAGATTTTATAAACTATCTCACTCTCTGCTTGGTGCTGGTTGTGACTCCATGGCCAAAGGGCCAATCTTTCTAGATTGTCTTTTAGACTATCCAGTCAGTCTTTTAGACGGTAACCTCAAGGATGTCCTAGAGTATAAATTCAAAACCATGAATCTATTTATGAAAAAGAACTCAGTGGACCATTCCTTAGTTTTCCTGGTACACTATAGGTTGTATGATAAAGTAATTCCTTTGATGATTAATCCCAGGAACCCTAGAGAAAGAGGTATGGAAGGTCTCTCGACCTTATGGAGTTCGTCAAGTAATACAGCCAAGTTAACTGCACCCAAAATTGTCAAGCATAAAGATATCCAGATGCCCGAAGAATGGGTAATGGAATTATGGGAGCAAGATAGTTATGCAGAAATAGAGACAGAAAAGAATCCCCAAGTCCGCGGATTGTCTCTAGAAGAAATAGATGATCAGGCCATAATCAAAATGGGAACAACTGATACACGGTCTAAACGGCCTCCAGGGAAAACCTCTTCCTTCCCTGCTCCTTCAGTGCCAGCCCGTTATATCTCCCATGATAGGTCACACTTAGACTTTGAGTCAAGTAAAGAGCCTGTTCCATCTGTGTTGCCAAAATCACAAAGTATGAAACTACAACCCTCTCAAGGGTTTGAACATTTGTTTCGCATTCCCTCTGTGTCACAGCAGCCTTCATTTTAGAATAAAAATATTAAGCCTAGATGCAGTCATTCCAAGTATTCAATTTTGGAAAATGGTTTGTATCATTGTGAGGATTGTTCATTTGTTTTCCCTCCAACGCAAGCCAAAATCAGAATGATGACTACTAGAGAAATGTTTTCTGAGTATGAAGTTGCATTGCCAGATCCACCAATCTCTATAATGGATACCCAAATAGTAAATAATCCCGGTGGTGCTAATACCATTCCAGGGCGTATCCCGCCTTTTCATGATTTCCTTATGTTAGATACTACAGGGAAATTCAAAGCACCATGTTGGCCTCTCCATGTTTTACCATTAGGGAATAATGCCCCTACTCAAAGTTATTTGTTAAATTGGAATAATCTTTGTCAAAGGAAGGCATTACTGCTGCAAGAAGATAACAGGATCAGGATAGATCTTGAATTTGTTAAACATGAACAACATTTCCAGAGTATCCATGCCAATGACCATTCCATAATAGCTGAATTGCAGAAAGTCGAACATCGACTAAATCAAGAATGGGTAGATAAAGTTGGTAAAGGTTTAGATGAATTAAGAGAACTTTATCAGGCTTTCACTGTTAAATGTGAAATCTGGAAAATTGAAAGAGATGCAGCAATGGAGAGAGAAAAGGATTTGATAACTAAATTGCATCAAGAATTGAGAGCTGACTTTGAAGTTATCAATTCTCAAATGGGTACTACTAATGTTCAGATAAGACATACTGGACAGAGATTGCAAGAAATCTCTGAGGAGATCAGTTTCTTGACTTCTTCTCAGTTAAAGATTTCTGAGAATTTAAAGATTGAGTCTCAAGAGACTCGTGAGGCCATTTCAGCTGAGGCAAATAATTTGCATATTTCTCTTAATAAAATTAAGAGTCAAACTCATAAGCCTCCGCCTTATAAAAGTTTTCCGCGAAGTGCCAGTACATACCTAGCAGCTCAATATGAGGGAGGTCCCCAGTTAAAGGTCAATGTGCCTAATTCTAATGACCCTCTAAGGTATGACCCTGCTAGTGGCCAAGTTTTACCAACCCAGCCCCCTGCTCCTCCAGTTCAAGATCCGAGTCCTTCTGCTCCACCTGAACCTACAAACTCTCAGGGTACTGTGTTGATGGCCCGGGGGAATGGTACATATCCACTACCAGGAAGTGATCCATTTAAAAACATTCAGACTTTCAAAGCAGACACTCCACCCATGGTAAATTTTGACAAATTTGAAGAAGTAGAAAATGCCAGAGGTGTCGATGCAATGAGAGCATGGATCACCAATTACATGTCAACCAACCCAAATGCTGATGAAAAGGAAGTAATCAAGCAGGCCTTAAATTCTATGACAGGTATGGCCCGAAGTTTGGGATAGGTTGGATGAAGAGTTTATTGAAACTCTGTTAGATAGCGGCACAGATCAAGTCTGTGCTCAATTAGCAAGAATGTTTGTAGGAAAGCGTGATGTTTTGGAACAGCTTTCTTACCAGAAATTCATGAAAGGAAAATGTAAAGATCTGAGAAACTTCAAGCAATACTGTAAAAAGCAGTATGAGAATTTCTATTTCTCAGGTAAAGAACAAGATCATGAATTTATGTATACTACCTTTCTGAAAAGTTTCAGCGGTCCAATTGGCGGTTACTACCACCGAAAGGTTTTAGAAAATTTGTTAAGAGATAAATCTCAAATGAAAGAGTTAACCTTTCCGCAGATTGTCCAGTTTCTTGAACAGATCAATACTGACATATGCAATGAGGTCAGAGATCGGAAAGAGAAAAAGAAGATCCAACCGATCTTATCTGCAGCCGTATGCTACCAGCTGGAAAAAGGTGATGATGACTGTATTGATTGCAAGCCATACAAGAAAAAGTATAAAAAGAAATCTGGTCAGAAAAAAGATAAGGATCGCCGAAAGCCAAGAAAAAAGGGATACTTTCATAAGAAAGACAAAAGCAGAAAAGGTAGCTACAGACGCAAGCCAGTCTGTTACATCTGTAAAGGTGACCACCTAGCTAACAAGTGTCCGAAGAAAGATAAGAAAAAAGGAAAAGCAAAGGTTCGGGCGGCTAAAAGTAAAGGTGTCACGGCAGATGAATATGATTATATATATGACTATCCGTCTGAATCCGAGGACATAACAATTTCAAGTCCAGAGGATTCTGATTCAGAAGAAGAAGAGTATTACTCTTCTCGTGAAGATCAAGCTCAAGTCAAGTTGATGAAATCTCAGCTTGAAGAAGAAGAAGCAGCTTCCGAAGCAAGTGACTCAGATAGCTCAAAGGATTCAGAGGTATCATTCTATTACAGAATGATGAAGGGAACAACTTCAGAGTTAGATCAAGTGATTGGAGAAATCCTCCACATCGAGCAAAAATTGAAAGAAATGGACATGGGTCCAGAGACATGGAAACGTCTCAAAGCTCGACTCACTGATCTGAAAGCAAAGAAGTATAACCTCATGAAGCCGAAGGAACCAGCTTTCATAGCTCAAAGGCCAGCCGTTCCAGAGATCACTCTGGAAGAAGAAGAAGAAGAAGATCATTACTTCTATCAGTCCGCAAGGCCTTACCAGACAAGAGGCAGAGGCTTCATCCCAATACGGCCTCCTCATGTGCCGCAAAGTCCAAGAAGCCATGGTTACAAACCATCTCCATGGTATAACCAGCCGCGCAGTTCAGTGGCCTCTTTAAGAGAAGTGGGTCCTTCAGAATCAGTTGTTGTCGCAACAACACCAGTTGAGCAGAAAGGCCTCCTTGAAGCTCCTAGTCCAGGAAGCATGGCCAGAAGACTATGGCGTCGCCATCGTCTTGAGTTTCTTGACAAAGTGCTGAAACAAGCACAAGATGAAGTAGAGATCCTCATGGCTAAGGATATCGAAGAAAAGAATGTTCAAGAGTCCCAGCGGGAGTTGCAGCAATTTATCAACAGATACAACCAAGTATCTACAAGTCCCTTGCCTCAAACGCAGCCGTCTATCTCAGAAGAGCAACTCATGTGCTCTGAGAAGACTTTTCAAGTCAGAGAGGTTCAGACCCCTCTTGCCATAAAAGAAGAACAGATTAATGATCCGATGCAGTTTCTTGGAGAAGAAGCTTTCGAAGGAAGCCCTATCAGGGAAGTTATCCCAATCCAAGAAGATACACCAGTCTACCGAGGTTCGAGTAGCAAAGGAAAATACAGTGGAATGAATGAAAAGAAGCAGAACTTCCGCCTGGCTAAAGCCACAACAAATTGTCCGGGTGCGGTGCTTCTCATCAAGTTTCCAGGTATTCAAGCCTATCCCCTGTCTTTTCTGATAGACACTGGTGCGGATCTTAATATTGCTAGAAAGAACGCATTCCCAGAGGATGCTTGGAGAGAAGGTAAGACTGATATTACCTTCGGAAATAATGAAAAATCATTCAGTAAGCTATTCTGTGTTGCTCCTATTCAGTTAGGATTTGAAGATAAGCCTCAACAAACTTTGTTTGTTCATTATGAAGTTGAGGATTATGATGGTGTTATAGGAAGCAATACTCTGAATGAGTGGCAGCCTTTCACAGTAGATCAAGATTTCTTGATCTTTAAAGGTTTATATCAGCTGCCAAGGCTTTTCCATCCCACCTGCTTTTCACGGATTTCCCCAGATGAAAAGAGAAAGAAACCTGTTAATCAGGTTTGGCTTCACAAACAGTTCCAAGAGCGCACTGAAGAAATTAAGCAAATCAAAGAAATGTTTGCCACGACCATCATGACAAAGGATCTGAAGAAGTTCCAGAGGTCCTTAGTTTGTAACCTACCATTGAAACGTGATGTGGACGGTAAGGAAATTCTTCCCCGTGGTAAAGCAAATTATTTTTTGATGAGTTCTAGCGAAGTAGAAATTTGTGCTAAAGAAGTAAAAGAACTGGAAGCCCTAGGTTTGATTCAGGTCTCAGATTCACCATTTTCATGTCATGCAATGTATGTTCCAAAAATAGATGAACGTGGAAATGAGCTACCTGAAAAAAGATTAGTGGTCAATTACAAGCCTCTAAATGATTGTTTAGTAGATCATAAACATCCTATCCCCAGTAAAGATCATATTTGGCAAGCTATCCAGGGCAGTCATGTTTATTCAAAATTTGACTTAACCAAAGGATATTGGCAGATAGCCTTAAAATCAACTGATTATTACAAAACTGCCTTTTCAGTCCCTCAGGGTTTATATGAATGGACAGTCCTTCCCTTTGGTATTAAGACTGCACCTTCTATGTTTCAACAGAAAATGGATATCATCTTCCGGCCTCATGCCAAATTTATCCAGCCATATATCGATGATATCCTTGTTTTCAGCCAAAATATGGATGCTCATCTTGATCACCTACGCATATTCTTATCAGTCTGTCAACACAATGGCCTTGCTGTCAATCCCAGTAAGTCTATTATTGCTGTTCCAGAACTTGTTTTTATAGGGATCAAGCTTCTTCCGGGGGGGGAGATGGAGGTACAGGAACATATTTTGACCAGAATCCGCAATTTGCCAGTCACAACTGTAAAAGAACTGCAAAGGTTCTTAGGTTTAGTTAATTATATTTCTGGTTTTTACTACAAATTAGCTGAAGATCGCCTTGAGTTGAACAAGCTTTTAGGCAAGAAACCACCACCTTGGAGTCCTTTACATGATAGACTTATCCAAAATATCAAGGACAAATGTGCTAAGCTTCCTCAGTTAAAGCTTCCAGGCCCAGGCTATAAGATAATTGAAACGGATGCAAGTGAACTTGCATGGGCAGGAGTTCTTAGAGAACAGGCTACAGAGCAGTATAATCCTAAGGATAAAGGGAAAATTGTTAGAACTGTCTCAGGTAGCTTCAGAGGTGCTGAAAAAGACTACCATAGTACTCACAAGGAAATACTTGCAGTAGTAAACACTTTCCAAGCTTTTCAAATGTTTATTGCTGACAAAAGATTTCTATTGAAAAGTGACCTGCAGAACCTTCGAGGTTTCTTCAAGAAGGAGTCACGTAATAAGGTAGTTAGAGGAAGATTATTAAGGTGGGCACAGCTCTTATGTACTTATGAATTTGATTGTCTTCACATTCCAGGAGCTGAAAACATTGTAGCTGATTTTGTATCACGCGAAGGACACCAGGAACCAGAACCAGAACCAGAGCATGAACCAGAGAAGAAGATCAGACTAGTAAAAGGAAAGTTCCGAGTCATGAACATAAGGATTCGGGAACAGCGATGGCATGAGCTCAGTAGAACGGAGTGGAGCACCAATCCCTTCCCAAGAAGGGAACTTCATAATTTTAGAATGGCTAACGATTTCCTTTATGATCGTTATAAAATGTTAAAGGCTAAGTTGCTCCTGACTTCTCCAGGTCTCTGGAATGAAACCCCCTTCTTCCAATTCAATGCAGAAGCAGAACCAGTGGATCCAGACATTGGGCATGTTCTTAATAACTGGTGCGGGGATTTCAGCCTTCCAGTACAATTCAACAATCCGGCCATAGGTAAACCTGAAGAGTGGCTGAACTTCGAGGATGGTAAAGATCTCATCAGAGATATGCTTTCAGGACCATATCCTCCGGCGGAGAATCTAAACTTCCAAAATACAACAGCTTACACAGGTTGTATTTTCCGCCTTACTTTTAGTTCAGCAGAAGATAGTGTGCTTAATCGATACATGGCACAACACTATGGACCGTGTGGACCTGAGTCAGTATTCGAACACTGGACAGTAAAAAATAGAATCAGATATTTCTATGCACACCAGGTTCCCATTTGGATTCATGTGAAAACCTATCGCATGAATGAAGCAACTCCTCTTTCCATGACCAGAGGTATCTACGGCCCGTATAAACTTAAAGTCATGAGTATTATCTGGAAAGAAGGAACACCTCAATTAATGACAGGTTGTATTCCACATGCCTCATCTCAAACCTGTTATAATTGTGAAGACCATTCTGATGACGACCCAAGGGTCCCTCCTCCTCCACCGACTAATGTTTGCCATCATCCGGGGAAAGCATTTTGTGGTAACTGTGCATGGGGTCGAGATGACGATGATGATTCCCATAGCACTGGGTCCTAGGCTAATAAGTGGGCATGTCACTTATCGTGGAATCTTATCTCCGCGTGACTAAAGATAAGACGTGGACCCTACCACGTTGTAAAGGGGTTACCTTTCAACCTTACCGAAAGGCCAAGTTATTCCTCTTGGGTCCCAAAAGGAATGTCCTGTTTGTGTCGGTCGTCCTGATCTTATCTCGTTCACGAGTAATTGGGTCCCACCTTTTTGGGATGCTCTACGGATAAGGTTTGCTTCATGTCATCTCCTTGTGGACGGAACTCAAAACGAATTATGTTGTCGGGGTTAAAAGATCTGCCCTCGCTCCCTATAAAAGGGCCCAGGGCCGCCTGCATTCAACAATCGATTCCGGAGAGTGAAAATCTGAAGGAAGATTTGTCTGTAAGAGTCATATGTTTGTAAGTTTTATAGTCTATAGAGTCTTCAAAGTCCTGTAATGTCGATAACAAGTAGTCCATATTGTCATTCGACAATCAGTTATATCTATGTCTGAGTCTTGTAATCTCTATTTGATGAATATGAATATAATAGCGCGCATCGAGAAAGATGAACATTTCTGTTAGCTTCCTGCATGTGCTTACCGAAAATAGTTCAACTATTCATGTTAGAGCTAGATATACTATCGGTTTATGTGTTTGTCTATTGCAGCTTTTAGGTGTATACATTTTGCCCCTCTTTGAAGTAATGTGTTTTATCACGTTGTTTCAAAGAAAAAGAATTTTTGACAGTGATACATGCCCCAGTTTGCCCTTGGTACAAGTTTAACGATAGGATGCCCCCTCGGGAGATTGGACGGGAAGAAGACAGAAGAGCGTGAGATGGACAATCTCACAAAGAAGAAGGTGAAGAATGGGTTAGGGCGGAGAAAATGGGATATGGTTCGGAGAAAAAGACATGGGAAGTAGCCACATACGTCATGCAGTTAGGTATGGGTCATTTGCTATATATAGGAGCTGGGGCCACATGTTCTACTCATTTGCACACTTGTCCATAGTTGATTTGTCCTCTAGAGAGCTTAAGAGAGTATGGCAACCAGAGAGTTGGATATTCCGCGTGAGGAGCATCGGTTTGAGCGGATTCAAAGGTTTGATCGGCCAGCAGAGGCAGGACCCCCAGTATGTGTTTCTTCAAAACTTGTCAAAAGTTAATTTTTATGTGTATTAATGGCTAAGAAAGACCAACTAGCGTAGATGCGCAAAAACAACCATTTGGCACATATGTGCGCTGAAATGGTGCATGCGTTGCGGAATGGCGCATTTACACTGCGAAGTGGCGCATGTGTTTCTTGTGTGCATTTGAGTCATGAATGTGCGCATTTGAGCAATGAACAGGCACATATATCCAGAAGTTGTGCGTTTGACTCCTGAATAGGCGCATTTGACAGAGTTGTGCATGTGAGTCATGAAATGGCGCATTTGTCGGGAAGCTGCGCATTTGATATAGGAAGTGGTGCCTGGCGCATATGCATCAAAAAGTGGTGCATTCACGGTGAAGTGGCGCTTTTGGTATGAAACAGCGCATTTGCCACCTGGAGTGGCGTATTTGCACTTTAGGAAAATCTAGTTGACTTAATGAAATTAACCCAATTGGCATCCTGATCGATGCGTCAATTGATTTAGCGATCTCCGAGATTGCCGAGAATCTAGTCAAGAGATGATATGTTGTTTTGATTAATTTGATATGTTAAGCCAATGATAGGATAGCTTGATTTCTTTGAGTAGGTTTTGATATGGATCCAGATTTGACTGACGGTATGCTTTGTTTGGTTGCAGGAGGATATTCAGACCGTCCTGACGTCACGAGAGTTGTTCCCGTTGCTGCTGTTGTAGCAGTATATGCTGATCGAGATAGATCGTGAGGCTTTAGGCGCTATGGGACTGCACTATGTTTGCTTTATGCCTGAGGTTCGCATGAACCGGGCTATGTTGATGGCAACGGTGGAGCGATTCCATAGCGAGGATGGTACATTCCATCTACCGACGGGGGAGATGGCGGTTACTCTGGAGGATGTGTACCGGATTCTACACCTCCCGATTCAGGGAGAGCTGGTTGAGTATGAGTCACAGCGGGACGATGGCTTATAGGAGTGCAGATGTATTTTTGATGACCCAGAGTTGGCTGGGGAGGAGATTTCGTGGCAGGACATGCATGACTGTTATGACTACTTCCCAGGCATAGTGGCTGGACTGATCGGTGGTATGATATGCCTCGATAGGAGAGCGCATGGCTTCCCGATCGGCTGGGGGAGGGTACTAGAGAGTATGATGACAGACGGGACCTGGTATGCATGGTGGGTGTGTGTGCTTGCACACTTATATAGAGACATGCACTAGGTGGTCTATCACAGAGGGGCCAGTTTATCTGCGGGGATGTCGCTGTTGCAGTTTTGGTTGTGGGAGCACATTGCTATCACACGACTGATATGCATTTTTCACAGCCAGAAGGGTGAGCCTTATAGTTATGGCTATGCAGGAGTGATTTCCTAGCACAGGTTGGGGAAGCTCGAGTACTGGAGGCATGCCTTTGATGGACTAGATGCAGTTGTCTGGCAGCCATATATTAACTGCGAGGTATGGGACGACGAGGCAGATGAGCTACCTTATTGCTTCTAGATGAGATGGCTTATTGGCAGGACTCGGTATATTTTGGAGCAACAGATTATCATCCGAGTTTAGAGATAGTTTGGCTGAGTACAGGGCAGACCACAGGGGGAGGCACGCTTTGCCAGGATGCATGCAAAGAGGTACAGGTGGGGTCCTGTGGTATCTTATGAGGAGGCTTTGGCATATTTTCAGCAGATCCCATATGCAGCCTGGCCTATGAGGAGAGATATAGTGGATGCTGGCATGATGCCAGACTAGGAGGAGTGGTTCGCAGCACACCCATTCCTGACATATTCAGGGCCAGGAGAGTTAGCTCCTTGTAGAGATGAGGGTGATTCAGACGGGGAGGGTGCAGCTGGTAGGGGGAGGGGAGGACAGAGGAGGAGGAGAGATCAGGGAGATGATGGGAGACAAAGATAGAGGCAAAGGGTCAGAGAGGGGCTTGTGGGTCAGCAGGCAGTTGGACAAGCATAGGTCCAAGTGCCAATGCGGCCAGAGGTAGCACAGAGATAGATGCCGCCGCCACAGCAGGTGGCAGAGCCAATATAGGGATAGGTGCCAGTGCAGCAGGTGGCACAGGCTGAGCAGGCTCCACAGCTTGATGTGCAGCAGCAGGTTATGGTTTCATTACAGAGCCAGATTAGGCAGCTGAGGGCTCATTTGAGAGTGGCGGAGTCACGAAGAGAGTCAGATGTGACTCAGATATTAGAGTTGTCGAGGGAGAGAGATGCAGCCTTAGCTAGCATGCGGGCTATGAGGTTAGAGAGAGATGCAGCCGTGATGGCCATGGGCACAGATGGACTTCCAGTTTTTTAGTTTCACAGGTGCAACAAGCACAGGCATAGGTGGTCCAGGTGCAGGGTGAGCTTACTAGAGCCCAGGCACAGGCTCAGTATTACAGAGGGTTATATCACAGAGCTGTGTCAGTAGAGTATCGTGCACCCAACTTCAGGACCCAGTCGAAGGCAGCTCAGAGAGCAGGTGTATCACGGTCTACAGGATCAGTGAGGGGTCCCTAGCAGTCAGGGGGAGGCAGAGGAGAGGCCAATGCAGGGAGCAATGTGCCCCGACAGTAGGGTTAGACAGACCCAGATACTTGTACTAGTTTTGATTGTATCATAGCACATTTGCAATAGAGGGTTGAGATAGCCGATATGTACTTTTATTCTGAGACATGTATCACCATTTGTTGTATACATTTATGACATGACTCTGAGATTGGATAGAGATTATGATATATTGTACCTTTGGACATGTGTTTGATGTTTATGTGATGATGCTATTGTTTCCTGATCTATATGCATGGGCTATATATGTGATGCTTACTATATACATGATTTTGATTTATGCAAATGCTAATGTGGATGGATATGATTTATGCTGTTCTATATGTATGTGACCTATGTTTTTTATTTTCTTTGGATATGGTATATGGATGCACATGTATGTGGATGACCTAATGTATGTATGCAAAATGATTTAATCATGTAAATGACTACCTCATGTGATGTGATATGCAATCTATGCTATGTTTTTTTGATATGTCCAAATGTACTCAATCGACACAGGTGATGACATAGAATGAAGAAGAGATGAAGAAATACTGACTTTCATTTGATATACTACAGGATTGATTTATGGTATGGATAATATGGATTTGCTGGATATGAGACGGATATGGATGTGGATTTGTCATCTTTGCAAGGTTTTTTACTTTCATCATTGGGCACTTTTTGGTATTTTTTGCTTTTTGAAATGTGGTAAGAAAATACAAGCATCTAGGTATAATTAGACCGAGATGACCTGAGTATCGCTTACCTGGATTTTGATATAGCAAGTTGATACAAGCATCTAGTCAAACTTGAATCTAGATGACCTGAGTACTTCTTGCATTTCAACAGACAAGGATTGCCCCTTTACATGTTTAGACCTCGAAGTCCTTGATGATCTTTTACTGATCATGTCGTTAGACGAAAGTCATCACATTACTAAGGTTTAATCCATAAGCAGCAGACAAAGAAAACAATTATGCCCCCATCATAGCATCTCTAGCTTTTGGCATCCTTGAGTAGCATAGGAAGACATAATGACAAAAATTCAAGATCTTGTAAAGTAACCTGTTGACAAAACATTCTTGCATTAGATGTGTCTTTTGCCATAATTGATATACAAATCAGTCTCAGTGTCTTTGGTATGGTGCTGCGCTTTGTTTAGGACAGGTTGATGTTTTGCTTCAAGATCTTTGTTTTTGGGTAGCTTGCTTTGCTGTTCTTGCTTGTCTAGTGAAAGGTATCACAATCCTTTATTGGCATCCTCTTAGAAAGTGTGGCATTCAAGCTCCAAATCTGTAACTAGGTTGAGGAGTTACCCCCAGTTTAGATGAGGATCGACTTATTATGAGTGAGACGATAGACAGACATGGAGAGACGGACCCTAAGGGACTGACCTAGTGCCTCGGGGGCTCATTGCTAAATGGCCTTGCCTACATGACGACGCAGAGGCAACATAGTTCGGGGTAAACCCTAGCAGACCTAAGACCTAGGCGATGGCAAGGTGGTGCAGAAATAGCATGGACTCAGATTGACAGAAGGACTAGATATGAGACCGACGAGACAGTGGAGTGGGGAGGAGAGGAACAAAGTGAAGTGAAGTGAAGCCTCGGGGGCGCATTAAGAATGGCCTTGCCTACGTGATAAATCAAAGGCGACGTAGTTTGACAATGGTTCAAAGGACTGGTTCAAGATGAACGATATGAAGGACACAAGAGATATGAAGTTAAAATAGATGGAGGAAGTGGTTTGTCACAGATAGTGCCTGTTTACCAGGTTTTCACCACTTGCTTTTTATTTGCACGAGAAGCTAAAAGTACACATGATGCCTGGTTGCCAGGTTTTCACCATGATACCTATCCTAGGCGCCTGTTTGCTAGGTTTTCACCGTAGGATGATTTTTTTTGTTGTTTTCTCATTTTTGATTTTTTTGTTCTATTTTTGATCACTTTTTTGATTTTTTAAGATTTTTTCAGGAGTCTCTTACATTGGGGTTTTCAGGTATAGAACTTGTGAAGGAGCATGCTATTGATAGGATCATCAAATAGTTCACCTTCAAATGTAGCCAATTGATATGCCCCCGATCCATAAGTTGTGATGACGACATAGGGACCCAGCCAGTTAGGTTCAAACTTTCCTTTCTTTTCTCTGTCTTGTTGATTTCTGAGATTTTCTCTTAGGATGAGGTCACCGACTTGGAATATCTAGGGTTTTACTTTGTGATTGTAGCTTATGGACATGCATTGTTGATATGCTTTCAAGTGGTTAAAGACCTATTGCCTTCTCTCTTCGAGCAGTTCTAATTCTTGGAGTCTGGTTACTCTGTACTCTTCATCTGATATGAGGCCTTTTAATGAGACTCGCAGGGATGGGATCTTGACTTCAATGGGTAAGATAGCTTCAGATCCATAGACTAGGGAGTATGGTGTTGCACCTATGGGTGTGCGGATGCTTGTGCGGTAGGCCCACAGTGCGGGATTCAGTTGGACATGCCAATCACGGACAACATCATTGACAGTCTTTTTTAGGATTTTCAAAATGGTTTTATTTGATGCCTCAACTTGGCTATTACCTTGTGGGTAGTAAGGAGTTGAGAAGCAGTGTTGTTTATGGAATTTATCACATAGTTCCCTGACGTCTTAATTTTTGAAGGGTCGTCCATTATCAGTGATGATGGACGAAGGGACACCATAATGACAAATGATATAGTTTAGGATAAATGAGGCAATCTATTTGCCTATGATGTTGGCTAAGGGCACGGCTTCAATCCATTTCATGAAGTACTCTGTGGCAGTGATAATGAATTTATGGCCGCTTGAGGAAGGAGGGTGGATCTTACCCACTAAGTCGAGTCCCCACTGACAGAAAGGCCAAGGAGTTGTCAACGGTTGTAGCTCTTGCACTGGTGCGTGTATCAGGTTCCCATGGATTTGGCACTTGTTGCATTTCTTTACAAACTGATAGGAGTCTTGTTCCATTGTTGGCCAATAGTATCCCATGCGTATGAGTTTCTTGGCTAGGGTAGGGCCACTAGAGTGAGCCCCGCATATTCCATCATGTATTTCTCTTAGAGCAGTTTGATATTTCTCTCTATCTAGACACCTAAGGAGAGTACTATTGAGACCTCGGCGATACAGGGTGTTAGCGACAATGGCATACTGGGATGCCTGCCGGATGAAGGTTCTTTTCTGGTTATGGGAGAGATCAGGTGGGAGGTTATTCTCTTTTAGATAGGCAAATATTTTACCATAGAGAGGGGAATTGGTTCCTACGATGTGGCATGTGATATGGGAATTTGGAGTGTCATAAGCAGGACAGGAGACTGGCTCTACTAAGAACTCATATCGTGTTTGATTGCCTAGAATTTTGAGGAGAGATGCGATTGTATCCATTGCGTCTGTAGCTTTATTCTCGATCCTTGGTATCTGTTCGAATGATATTTTGACGAAATATTCCTTGAAGTCATCTACCATTCATTTGTAAGGAATCAGTTTCTCATCCTTCGTTTGGTAGTCGTCATTTACTTGGTTGATGACCAGTTGTGAGTCACCATAGACTTGAAGTTCCTTGATGTTCCACTCAACTGCCAGCTTGATACCGATGACCAGAGCCTCATATTCTGCTACGTTGTTAGTACAAGGGAACATTAATCTGTATGACTTTGGAATAGTGTTGCCATTAGGTGTGACTAATAAGATACCTGCCTTGGATCCATGTTGAGTGTAGGAGCCATCGAAGTACATTTTCCAGTTTGCTATGTTGACATGGAAGATAGACTCATCTAGAAATTCAAAACTCAGGGGGTTGTCATCCGTTAAAGGTGCCTCTACTAGTTGATCTACAAGCACTTGTCCTTTTATCACTTTTCTATCCACATATTTGATGTCAAACTCACTAAGAAGCATGACCCATTTGGATAATCTACCTGTTAAGGCAGCCTTGTTGAGTAAGTATTTCAGTGGATCAATCTTTGCCACTAGTTTAACAGAGTGTGACAACATGTAATGTCTCCATTTTTGCAAGGCAAATACAATAGCTAGACATGCTCTTTCTATTGGTGTGTATTGCAATTCGTATCCGACTAGTGTTCGACTAATGTAGTAGATAGCCTGTTCTTTTCCATCATAGTTCTGTTGAGCAAGGAGAGCTCCCAGAGCCGTAGGTGTAGCTGAGATATACAATAATAGAGGCTTGCCCTGAATTGGTGGCATTAATACCAGTGGCTTCATTAGGTATTCCTTTAGCTGTTGAAATGCCTGCTCACATGGCTCGTTCCATTTGAAGGGTACATTTTTGTGTAGCAGATGAGAGAATGGGTGGCACTTGTCTGCCAGTTGGGAAATGAATCATCTAATAGACTGTAGTTTCCCCTGTAGAGATCTCAGTTGAGTGAGATTCTTAGGAGGTGGCATTTCCATGATGGCTTTTACCTTTGAGGGATCAACTTCGATACCATTTGCAGACACTATGTATCCCAGTAGTTTGCCTGATGTTACTCTGAATACACACTTCTTTGGATTAAGTCGCACATTGAACTATTCCAATCTGTTAAAGATCTTGTCTAGTACTGCTAGATGCCCTTCTCTTGTGAGAGACTTTGCTAGAATATCATCGACGTAGTCTTCCATTATAGTATGCATCATATCATGTAAGATCGTTGTCATGGCTCTCTGATATGTTGCCCCAACATTTTTCAGACCAAACGGCATAACACACCAGTAGTAAGTGCCCCAAGGACATGTGAAGGTAGTTTTGTGTTGGTCCTCAGGTGCAATCTTTATCTGGTTATATCCTGAGAAACCGTCCATGAGTGACATCATAGTGTGTCCTGCCGTGAGATCGACAATCATGTCTATGTTGGGTAGGGGGAAGTCGTCTTTGGGACAAGCCTTGTTCAAGTCTCTGAAATCATTGCATATTCTGACCCTGCCATCTAGTTTAGCCACCGGTACTATATTCGAAACCCATTCAGGATAGTCTATAGGCTTGATAAATCTGACATCTAACAGCTTCTTTAGTTCCTCTTTTACCATGAGGGCCACATGTGGATGCATCTTTATGAGTTTTTGTTTGACTGGTTTAGCTTTCGGAGCTAGAGATAGATGATGCATGATAAGATTTGGATCTAGCCCTGGCATGTCAGTGTAGGTCCATGCAAAGTTGATTTGTTTTCTTTTGAAGAAATCTATAAATGCTGGTTTTTCATGTTCTGTTAGAGCCTTGGCCATGTGGACCATTCTTGGATTATCACCTATGTTGACATTGATTGCTTCTGCTGGTTCTATCAAGATCGACGATCTCTCCTGATGTGTAAGATTTGGGAGAGGGTCAAGCCTTCCATCCTTTGGCACCTCAGAGAGGTTTTCACCATTGGATACATCTTTATTTTTACTATTTTGATGATCTAACACTGCCGTGGAGTGGTTTTCACCGTTAGATCATTCTTTTATTTTGATGTTTTTATGACTGAAAGGCTTGGTGCTCTCTCCAAAATAGGCCTTCTCGTTGAGTTCAATAGCATAGCTAGCTCTGTGGTCTCCTGCAGGTATGTGATTTCTAAGCTCAAGATAATCGATGATGGCTTCGTCATTTTCAAAGGTGTCTAGCTCAGGGGTGGTGCCTTCTAGGTCCCAGTCAATAAGTTCAGGGTGTACCGAAGGTAAGAGATCATTAGGTTGGTCTGGTTCAATGGCGTTGATGGTTAGGATAGAGTTATTGAAGGAGCAGACAAAATCTATGATGGTACTCTCTATTAGTGGGTCCATCAAGGGGGGAAACATTTCTTCCTCACGATTTTCACTATTGTGGCTATGCAGGTCAGACTCTAATGGCCTAGCCCTTGGACCTTGTCTCTTGTTGGCATGGGTTGGGTCGTACTCGTGGACAACGTCAATATCCTTTTCATCACAAGACATCTCAGAGAGGCTGTCCCACTCATACTCGTTAGAATCAGTTTCACTCCCCATTTGCATTCTCTAAATTTGTTCAACCAGATTGCTAGTAGACTTTTCTAGTTGTTTGTCCTTTTTCTTATTGGTTCTGTTGTTTCTTGGTGCTCCAGTGTAGCCTAGCCCTGTAGTGTCTCGAGCTGTTAGGGTATGAGGTTGGATGGGCTCAGTGATGCCATCCTTTATTGCACCAAGTGGACCGTGTCCTTCATACCCCATTCTCTGTAGCATTTGAAAGCCTTGACCATATTGTGCCGTTTGTATAATGGGATGGTCATGTTGTGTTGAGGAGCTAGCTTCATCCTTGTATAGCCACTGTAGGATGTCCTTTTCATTGCTTTCATCTTCTAGGCTTCCCCATTTCACAAATGGTCCTTTGGTTGGCTTCTCTGTTGTTGGTGTTTTTAAGATAGGTCTCCCATAGGATCGAGGAGATAGAGGCAGTTGTGCCAAGTAGAGGGACTGAGATACCGTGTACTCACCCAGGCCATTATCTTTGAGTTGGAGTTTAGGTTGAGACGCTCCTAAAGAGGAAGCAAGTGTAGCTGGATCTATACGAGATGAAGAGGCGACAGAAGCACGGTTGGTGGGGATCACCACTTCTAGTTTGGGCTGAATGGAGTTGCAGTATTGATAGGGGTTAGGATCACCTTGGATGGTGATCTCTTGTCCTTCATGTGGGAACTTGATACATTGATGGTATGTAGAAGGTACTGCTTTCAAAGCGTGGATCCATGGTCACCCAAGAAGAATGTTGTACGCTAGCTCCATGTCAAGGACTTGACAAGCTACATCTTTCACTATGGGGCCCACCCTAATTGGTAGGGTAACAATTCCTTTAGACATTCTTTCTTCCTCATCATAGGCTTTTATGGTGATTTTTCTTTTCAGATCTATAGCCTTCTCCAAAAACCCCAATGTAAGGATTAGCTTCAATGTGTAGATATTCAAACCAGCCCCTCCATCGATTAGGACTCTTTTGATCTTGTGCTTGTGTATGAAAGCTTCAATGTGAAGGGAGGTGTTATGGGGTTGAGTGATAGACATATCATCCTTCTCAATGAATGATAGGGAGTGCGGTGAGGTGATGTGACGGACCATAGTTTGGAATTGCTCTTTAGCTAGGTTCGTGGGAATGGAGGCTTCTGCTAAGGCTTTGTCAAGTATAGACCTATGAGAAGGAGACAGACGCAGAAGTTCCAACATGGAGATGTGTGCAGGTGTTTTGTGGAGTTGATCCATGATACTGTATTGACTAGACGGAGGAGCAGAAGCTCCTCTAAGGGTGACCTTGTTACTACGAGTAGTAATGTTGCAATCCAGATCCTTGTTGATGGTGATCACATTGATGTGTGAATCACCTTCTGAGATATGGTTAACAACATAGTCGAAGCTGACATTTGTGTAGTTTGCGTTGTTAGAGCCACTGTTATTTCTGTTGGAAGGTCCTCCCTACTCGTAGTTAGGAAGAGGATCCTTGAATGCCTGATGATCGCTGTTGGAGGTATGTCCATGAGATTGTCCATTGACGGATATTTTGTTTTGCTCTATTAAGTCTTGGATTATATGCTTGAGTGCAATACAATCATTTGTTTTGTGCCCCCTATTTCGGTGGTATTCACAAAAATCATTGTCGTTCCACCAACGGGGTTTGACCTTTGGTTCGTACTCTCGTGTTGAGGGAAGCATTATGAGATTGTTGGTGATTAGCTTCCGTAGGGCATTTTCTAGTGACTCATCCAAAGGTGTGAACGTTCTCCTAGGTTGAAAGTTGGTAAACCTAGATTCAGTATTTCATGGTTTGTTTTACGGGGGGTTATTTTGAGGTGTTGATAGGTTGAAGATTGGTTGCTTAGGTGCTGTATTTTTGGCATCCACCACCCCGCCGTTCACAACATCCTTGTTTTTTGTCCAGAATCTAGGTTTGTCATTGTTGGTGTTGGTATTGGGAGAGTCTTTATAGAGCTTGATTTGACCTTTTGCAATTAGGGCTTTTTCTATGATGAGGCCCATCTCAATGACCTTGATAAAAGAAGTAGGACATTGGATTTGGATTTGGTAGCTTAGGTCTGTTTGCAGATTGTGGATGAACATCTCTAGCATTTGTTTCTCTGGCATTTGGTGTGGGCACTTGCTTGCCAGTTGTCTCCATCTCTGTAAGAAGGCAGCAAAAGATTCTCCTCCTTTCTGTTTGGTGTTACAAAGATCCAATATTGAGGTGTCGTGCTCAATATTGTAAGAGAAGTGGGTGACAAATTTGTCTATAAGTTCATTGAAGGTTTTAATACCGGGTGGCAGTCTAGAGAACCATTCCATGGCTTGCCCACCTAGGCCTCATGGGAAGAGGTGCATAAGGTATGTGTCGTTATGTGCGACCTCGAGGCAAGCAACATTGAATTCTCTGATGTGATCCCTTGGGTCACCCTTTCCTCGATATTTGTCAAACTTAGGCACCTCAAATTTTGAGGGGAAAGGTATCATGACCAAGGCCCTATTAAAAGGATATGGTGAAATATCCTCTAAGGTGTAGTGTTTAGTTGATGCTCCCGTTTTCATGTCTAAAAATTGTTGTTGGAGAGCTTTGACTTTTTGGTTCATTAGGCTTAGGGCATCCAAGGAGTCAATTGTTGTTTTGCTCTTATCCGTGGGTATTTCATCATGTCTACTTCCTTTAGGGATTCTCTCTTTGTCAGTTTCTTTGAGAGCCTCCACATCATAATCCTTAGGGAGTTTGGCTCCTAGACTTGCTAGATGTAAAAAGAATTTTGATGGGTCTTGGGCAAGCACCCCTTCTAATAGGCGTTGAAATTTTGGGTCATGCTACGTGTGGAGGATCTCGTCTATGGATGGTTCTTCGTCACTTTCGTGACCGTTGAGGACACATTTCTCTGCCATTTCTAAATATTTTTATTTTTGTAATCTTGTCAAGACCATGCAAGGGTGATACAAAAATGGGATGGAGTAAGATTGGAAAATTTGAGCAAGGTGCTAGAATGAAACAAGGTTTTAGCAAGGTTCTTCTTAGATCTAGGTGGTGTCAAACAAAGTGGGATATACAAAAGCGATAGTCAAAAGCTAGGATGTTAGGAATCCGTTGCTTGATGTTGACTAGCATTTGCACAACCCCCTAGTGGAGTTCCGAAAGGATAAGTAACCCTTGATATTGGAGCCTCACTAGGTTTTTTCTTGAGATTTGATTTTGATCAAGAACAATTTGGCTATACCCTTGTTGGAAATTTGGAAGAAGATTTTGGTGAGATTTTGGATGAGCAAGCAGCTATGGTGCGAAAAAGAAGGAGATATGGTTGATTTGCAAGGTCTCAATCAGATTTTGAAAAACTGAACAGGTTTTGAAGATGGTTTTTGAAAAGTTTTCGACAGTTTTGCTCTTGGAAGGTACTGAATTTTGTTCTCTCGTTCAAATGTGCAACAGTTTAAATGCGCAACAACAGGAGTCAAATGCGCAATAAGTCGGAGCAAATGCACAATTCTATGTTTGTTTAAATGCACTGCCAAATCAAATGCACAATAAGTCGAAGCAGATGCGCAAGAAGTTGAGGCAAATGCACAATTCTAGCTTTTTTGCTTGTTCTCTCTGAATTTCAGAAATTTTGGATCATTTTCAGGATTCTTCAATGTTTTTGGTTTGAAAAATTTGGTGTTTCTGATGATGCTGATGTTCAATTATGGCAAAAGCATAGCAAACACAAAAGTTTTCCATGATTTTTATCTTTTTATATTTTTTTGTGTTTTTGGACTATGATGACTCAAAACAAGTACAACCTAGGCTAGATGTGACAATATTCATTGAATCCTCTAGCTGTGCCACTCAAAGCGTGTAGCTCTAGAATCTGGTAGAACCGGCTCCCCTCCACGGCACTCACTTCTCATGCATACCAGATTTGGGTTTCCTTAGGCTTGTCCCTACACCAAACCTTAGGATTGTCCCTGCTACCTCTACTAAGAGTCACTTGAATCGAGGCTGCTTCAAGAGCTTTGCCCTTTGCATCAACGAATAGGGGTTTTTGGCTTGCTACATAATTAGTTCTTAGTTAGGGCAACCGTTCGAGTGGTTACACATGCTGCAGCGCTAGTCTCCGTTATGGAGTCTCCCAGCCTCAAAGGGTTACGCCTATGAGGGTTTTGGGGGAGGTTGGCCATCGATGTAACATAGAAGCACTCGTTGCTTGAGGTTTTCACTCCAAGCACAATTTATTTTAAGTGGCTTGGTAGGGCTTGGCTTTAGCTTGTTACCACTCAGGGTTGTTCCCACTTGGACAAGTGTGCATCCAAGGGTAGGCCCCCCTAAAGGTTTGACAAAAAGAATGACAAGTCTGGCACTTTGATCACCCAGTTAAGGGGAGAGCATAAGCCTATTGTCATTTGCAAGCACCGAAAACACTTGTTTATCCAATCTAGTTAAAAATAGAAAAACTAAATGAGTTAATCTACTTGTGCACTCACACGATTTTTAATTTGGAAGTGTTTAGATCATAGCATTGTTCATTCCCCATTTTGTTAACTTTGAAAGTGATTAAGACATAGCACTGTTCATTTTCCATTTGCAAAAGATGGCAGTGATTGAACTAGAAAATAAATCAACAATGCACCGATAGCAATAAGGTTCAGTTACTTCCTTCCTAGTTAGAAATTAAGTGAAGTTTGTTATGAAATGCACTTGTTACTTTCACCCCTAGTTAGTCTAAGTGAACTAGTCAAATCATCTAGATGACCTAATCCAGCCACTACTCCTGCAAAACTGATGTTAGCTCAACATGAAAATTAGAAATCATACAACAAAAAAGCAGAAGACAGATGCGCAACACTGCAGCCTGAATGCGTAGAAACAGGGAGTGTATGCGTCTTTGTACAGAAGCACAAGAATAGAAAATCAAATGCACAAGATAACGAAGTATATGCACATTAACGGCACATGTGCCATTTGACAGAATGGATGCACAAAAATATGGAGTAAATGCGCAACTTAGACAGATGCGCAGTTAGACAGGATGTATGTGCAAGTAGAACTCAGTGCCAAATCCAAGGATGAATGCACAACTGCGGAGGTTGAATGTGCAACTGCGGAGGTCGAATGCACTAGACTGTCATATGCATAAAAATAGAATGTAAATGCGTCACTTGGAAGGTCAGATGTGCCAGAAAAATAAATGTGCCAACTTGTAAGGTAAATGTGCCATTTGGGAGGTTGTATGCGCAAGACTGGCTCAGTGAAAAACTTGTTCGTCACCTATACGGACCTGTCTGCAAGAAAACTTAGATTTTTTTGATTAGTAGAGGGGCAAGGGCCCCACGGTGGGCGCCAAAATGTGAGGGGGAAAACAGGTTATTCAAATCAGTGAAACATGAAACCCAAACATCTACAAAATATGAAGATAAAGGAAGATTAAAAATAATGAAAAATAATGATACCTCCACCTTTTACCTTTCACCTTCTGTAGCTCGCCTATCTCACTTTGATCTTGATAATAAAAGGCCTCAGAAGCTTTTGCTTTCTTGCTTGTTTAAAGATGACAAAGAGTGAATGGCTGTGATACTTGTGTATTTGAAGATGAGCTTCAAATACAGAAATGGATTATGAATGAGGATGCTCAAATGGGAGTAGGGGTGCCAAAGGGATGCCGGTATCTCTGCAGCATAAGTTTACACAAAATCTAGATTCTGAAATGAAGAGAAGAAGGTTGTATTTATAGAAAAAGGTGAGGGAAGATCAATGGTTGAGAAGAAAAGGAAAGATCAACGGAGGAGGCTTGTTGAGGAATGTGCATCTAATAGAAGAAAGACACATGTCATTCCAAAAGCAATTTAGTTGAGTTAACTCTTCTCTTGATGAGGATGAGATTTGATTTTCTTCATTTTAAGAAAAGATTTGCTTTTAAGATGCTTTAAAACTGATTTTGCTTTTGCAACTCAGAGTTTTGCTTTTGTGTGACAAGAGGAAGGTTATTTTTGGAAGATAAGAATGATTTTTCAAAGAGATAGAAAGCATAATTAAATAAATGAATTTAGTTAATTATTTTATAGATAATTGAGAGGAATAAATAAAATATAGAAATATATTTTATTTTTGTGAGGATTTTTTATTTTATTTAAATAAAATTTGCATTTTATTTAAATTTGGAAGAATAAGAGATTTTAATTAAATAATTAAAATAATTTAATTATTTTTAGAAGAATGAAGTTGGTGTAAGTGATTTTAATTAATTAAATAAATGTGTTTATTTAATTAAATGGGAGGAAGTGAACCACCTAAATAAATAAATTTATTTATTTAATGATAGAGGAATATGATGATGAAATAAATATTTAAAATATTTATTTAAGTAGAGTCATGCCAATTTTAGTTGTATACAATTACTACAAAAGAATGAACAAGAAGTTGAGTCTCCCATAGCCTTTATGAGCATGCCTTTGAAAAAGCATGAGCTAAACTATTCTCCTATGGAGAAACACGCTTTTGCAGTTGTGAAAGTAGTTTAGATTTTATATCCTCCATTCCCATACTTTTATTTATGTCCTAGATCCTACAGTGAAATCCATTTTGACACAATAGGAGATCAACTACAATAAAAGGGGAGCTTGGGTGACAAAGGTGCAAGAATACGACATCACTATCAAACCAACCAAGCTGGTTAGAGGAAGAGGCCTTTGTAAGTTGATTGCAAAAACACACATGAGGAGAATGAAGACCTTCCTCTTACCCTTTTTGTAAGTACCACTAACGAATGGTTCTCTGATGTTTCATTCTTTTTGACTTATGGGAAATGTCCATCTCACCTCTATTCCAAGGAAAAAAGAAACCTGAGACTGAAAGCTACAAAATATGTCATCTGAGAGAATTCTATCAAAGAACAACAAAGAAAACTTCTTGAATTCTTTCACAATGAAGCTTGTGGAGGCCGCTTATCTGCTTCAGTAACTGCTTTTAAATTTTTGAGATAGTGCTACTACTGGCCCGACATGTTTAAAGATGCCTATAACTGGGCGTCTAAATGTGAAGAATGCATGAGATTTGCTGGTAGACCTCAATTGGCTGCTCTCCCTCATAGTCCTATAGTCATTGAAGAGCCTTTCCAATAGTGGGTTTTGGATTTCATAGGCCCTATTAATCAAAATTCCAGTGCCAGACATACCCATATCCTAACAACCACTGATTACTTTACTAAGTAGGTAGAGGTTGTTCCTGTGAGGCATACCACATCTGAAGTATGTAAATTTATGAAAGAAAATATGTTGGTTCGGTTCGTAGTCCCAAAGAAGATTGTGATAGATAATGCTTCTAGCTTTTCTTCTGTAGAGATGTCTCTTTTCTACTATGACTATGGAATTAGCCTCTCACATTCATCTTATTACTACCCCCAAGGTAAAGTACAGGCAGAGTCCAGTAATAAAATTTTAATCACTATTGTCTGGAAACTGGTGGAAGACAATAAGAGAAACTAGCATAAAAATCTCTATGATGCCCTCTGGGTAGACAAAACTACTTTGAAGAGAGCCACTAGCATGTCTCCTTTTGAGCTGGTATATGATGTTGGTAGTGCACTTCCTATTCCATTAGAGCTTGCTTCTCTGAACTTAAAGAAGGCCATTGAGGATGAACATTTTAGAGACTCTATGGAAAATAGAATCATGTACCTCTCCAAAATTGAGAAACAAAGAGAAGAAGTAGCAAACCACATCTCAGAACATCAGAAGAGAGTAAAGGAGATTTTTGATAAGAAGGCTAAAAGGAAAGATTTTTTATTGGAGAGTTAGTCATGATGTGGGATAAAAGAAGAGAACCTAAAGGAGCTCATGGGAAGTTTGATTCTCTCTAGAAAGCTCCTTTCGAAATCAGGGCTACTACTGGAGAAAATGCCTATTTTCTGGCATACTTGGATGGCACTGAACTACCTCTTGCCTATAATGGGCAAGATCTAAAGCTTTAAAATTGGTGATCTTTGTCTCTCCAAGTACTATAGTTTCTCAATTTTGTGTTTTTATCTTGTTTCCCTATCTTGTGTGTTGGTGTGTCGGGTCTGACTCTATGACCCATCCAATAAGGCATTGATCTGTCAGAGTTTTCTAGTTCCTCTACATCCTTCTAGTCTTTGTCACCAATTAGAGCCAACTGTTTCCCTCAAATTTGAAATTTTTGGTCCTTTCTAATTTTCCCTATATTTTTGAGTCATCAGCCATGTATGTTTTGTATTTTCTTTAGTCGATAATTTTATCTTTTCTCAAACCTTGCAATTTATGTTTGGTGTCATATCAGCAAATTGGGAATTTCAAAAATTTGGGTTGCCCCCTTTGTTCTATCGGCAAATATCTCAATCAGTGAACTTATCGACAAACAAAGCCATTCTCTAACTGTGTTGGTAAAAATTGAAGTTCTCGAACCCTTTGTTTCTCCTGTTGAATGCACAAGACAACTCAGAGGGGGGTGAATCAGTTGTATCATAAATTTCAAACCCTCATAAACATATTCACATCCACATCAATTCACTTAAACCCTTAATCTATTATGATGACTAAACATGAGAAGCAAATAACATAAACTTAAACACATCAATACTATACATAAGAGAACACAAGATTTTATGTGGAAAACCCTAAAAGGGAAAAACCACAGTTAGGATTAGCTCACACTATAATGTAGTAACAATACTAAATTACAAAAGATTCACTTCCATAAGAAAGAATGCTCACTGTAGGGGATGTTGGATCTAGGGCATACAACTGAGAGGGGGGGGTGAATCAGTTGTATAAAACTTCTTGTTATTTCAAACACTTGATTCTTTGTTGTTAGTTAGCAGCATATCAAATAATCATCCATGAAAGCATAATACATAAAACACAAGAGCAGATAAGTATCAACACATTGAACACCAAGATTTTGACGTGGAAAACCCGGTTAAGGGAAAAACCACGGGGTGATTAACCCAAGAATTATTCTCTGTTAGAAGAATAAAGAAAAATGAATGGCACATGCCAATAAGGGCTCACTGCCCGAGCACACTGCTCACAAAGAGGCCCACTGCCTACAAGGAGACACACTGTCTACAAAGTGATAAAAATCACAGTCTTGAACTGGAGAATGACATCTCTACCATGTCCGGATCAGTTCCAATTAAGCCCAAAAACCTCTGCTCTGTCTTTCGCACTTCTCTTCGCTATGCCACACTTATCCACACACCACACACACTGAAATGAACTCACAAACCGTTATTTATACAAGTCATCAACTTAGGAACAAACATCTAAGTCGGCAAACAACCATAAGAACATCCGCAAGATGAATAACACATCCGGTCGGCCACCACAAGAACATTCGTAGGATGAACAACTCATCCGGTCGGCTAAACAGAGCAAGAACTTCATCCGGAAGAATATCTTCAATTCCGGGTTCTACTATCAGTGCGGACCGACAGCATAACCTCAACATGATCCAAGAACCTTCACAGGCCTGCCTGAAAGACCGGATACATCCGCACTTCCTTTACCTACTGGAATCTCTTGTCTTCCTCATCCGGAACTTCAAGAACACAGTCTGTCACCATTGTCATAATGTAAGAGATACTTCCGGACCTCCAAATCATACACAAATCAATGCGGACCAACAACACAACCTGAACATGATCTAAGAACCTTCAACAGCTTGCCTGAATGACCAGGTACGTCCGCATTTCATTTTCTTACTGAAATCTCTTATCCTCCTTATCTGGAACTCCAAGAACACTGTCTGTTGCTACTGTTATAATGCAAGAGATATTTTCGGACCTCCAAATCATACACAACTCGAGATGGCACATCACAAGGACATCTCAAACACTCTTGCCAATCCGCAGATTAGGATTGTACAATTCCGGACCTCACCGGACCTTTCTGTGATCCTTTGTCACCTCTGAACACTTGCCTGAACCGGTTCCATACAGACAGCCATAACTTCTTCAGATCTTCATGCGGACCTCTGAAATCTTGCCTGAAGCATCTCAAGACTCATATCTGTAAACCCTTTAATCCGCATCCTCCGGTTCTCAACCTATACAATGCATTTGCCTTCTTCTCTTCACTATTTTTCACTGTTCCTGACTGAGGCTAATTTTCTCAATATCCTCAGCATACAGCTCATCAAATCCTTCTTGCCAATGCAATATGAGTATGTTGACATCAATGACAACACTGGATCACCTCATACTTGCAACAATCTCCCCCTTTGTCATTGATGGCAACATATGATGTGAAAAACCATCAAGACAAGAACTTCTCCTTTCTGTCACAGCTCCCCCTATCAACAACAACTTTTCACATGTCTTCTCTTCCTTTACTGCTCCCCCTTTGATCATCAACCACTTGTTTTTCACATGTCTTCTCTCCCCCTTTGACATCAATGGCAAAGGGCTCATACTTGCAATTCTAATACATCAGAATCATACCAGCTGCTCCCCCTTAGTAGCAGCTCCCCATCATCAATCCGGATCACAAGATATGACTGTGATATCCACCGGACTGATGCACATTAGTGCATCTTAGTTCATCACCGGAGGGGCCATGACCCCTAACTTCTCCCGGAGATATTCAAAAGAGTCCTTGGGAAGAGGTTTTGTAAAGATATCTGCAATCTGATCCTTGGAGGGAACATACTCCAATCTGACTTCTTCCTTGGTTACTTGTTCTCTCAAGAAGTGAAATTTGATAGATATGTGCTTAGTCTTAGAATGCAATACCGGATTCTTGGAGATATTAATTGCACTTGAATTATCACAGAAAATTGTGATAGGCTCCTCATATTCAATTTTGATGTCTCTTAGCATCTGCTTCATCCATAAGATTTGAGTGCAACTACCTGCTGCTGCAATGTATTCTGCTTCAGTTGTAGACAGAGATATTGCATCTTGTTTCTTGCTTAGCCAAGAAACCAATCTCTTCCCCAAAAAGAATGCTCCACCACTAGTGCTCTTCCTGTCATCCACATCTCCTGCCCAATCTGCATCTGTGTAAGCATGAAGAGAGAAGTCCGGATCTCTAGGGTACCATAGACCATACTCCACTGTTCCTTTCAAGTACCTAAAAATTCTTTTGATTGCCATAACATGAGATTCTCTAGGATCAGCCTGGAATCTTGCCACAAGACCAACAGCCTGCATTATATCTGGTCTAGTTTGAGTGAGGTACAACAATCCACCAATCATTGATCTATACTTTGTCTGATCTGCCTTTGGAGAGTCATCATCTTTGCTTAACTTACATCCGGTTGCCATAGGAGTGTTCATAGATTTTGAGTCTTCCATACCAAATTTCTTTAACAATTCTTTCACATATTTGGTCTGAGAAATGAAGATCCCTTCTTTTGTTTGAGTAATTTGCAGACCCAAGAAGAAATTCATTTCACCAAGCATAGACATTTCAAACTCACTTTTCATCTGATTTGCAAAAGTTTTGCACATACTATCTCTTCCTCCAAAAATGATATCATCCACAAATACTTCAACAATTAAAATATTTTCATGATCAATTTTGAAATATAAGTTACTGTCAGCAGTACCTTTGTTGAATCCAATCTGCACAAGATGCTTATCCAACCTTTCATACCATGCTCTTGGGGCTTGCTTCAATCCATACAAAGCTTTCTTCAATTTGCAGACCATATCATTATTGTCAGACAATTGAAAACCATCCGGTTGTTCAATGTAGACTTCTTCTTCCAGATCACCATTTAGGAAGGCAGACTTGACATCCATCTGATATACCTTGAAGTCTTTGAAGGCAGCAAATGCAAGAAGTAATCTGACTGCTTCAATTCTTGCCACCGGAGCAAAAGTCTCTTCAAAGTCAATTCCTTCTATTTGAGAGTAGCCTTTGCAGACCAATCTAGCTTTGTTTCTGATTACTTCACCAGCTTCATTTAGTTTGTTCCGGAAGACCCATTTGGTTCCAATTACATTCCTGTCACTAGGTCTGGGAACAAGATCCCAAGTATGATTTTTCTCAATTTGCATCAATTCATCTTCCATAGCTTTTGTCCAGTTTTCATCATTGCAGGCTTCATTTATTGTTTTAGGTTCAATCTTTGAAATCAGACAACATTCATTCTGATTTTGAGCAACATTCCTTCTAGTTTGTACACCTTTGCTTTTGTCACCTATGATTTGATCTTCAGAGTGGTTCAGTTTTACATACCTTGGAATTTTGGGAGTATCCTGTACTGCTGCTTCTTGATCAGGCTCATTTAGACCTATCTCTTCTTCCTGATTTACCGGATCAGGCTGACTCTGTCTCACCGGAGAGGATTGAGGTCCTTGAACGCTCTCTTGGTAATCTTCATCAATCTCATAAAATCTTGAAGGCTTCTCAATTCCTTCATCAACTTTCACATTGGTGCTTTCTATCATCTTCCTCAATCTCTTATTGTAACACCGGTATGCTTTGCTTTGAGTGGAGTAACCCAAGAAAATTCCTTCATCACTTCTAGCATCAAACTTTCCTAGATCTTCATCTCTCTTAATATAACACTTGCTACCAAATACTCTGAAATATTTCACAGTAGGAGTGATGCCAAACCAGAGTTCATAGGGGGTCTTACCGGTGTTGTTTCTGATTTGAACTCGATTGAGAGTGTAGACTGCAGTGCTGATAGCTTCCTTCCAAAACATTTGAGGAACATTTGCTTCCAACATCATTGTCCTGGCAGCTTCCTGGATGGTCCGGTTCTTTCTCTCAACTACTCCATTCTGCTGTGGAGTCTTAGGAGCAGACAACTGTCTCCTTATACCCTGTTTCTCACAAAAGTCAATGAATTCACCAGATGTAAATTCACCACCTCTATCAGACCTTAGACACTTTAGTCTCAATCCGGTTTGATTCTCCACCATAGCTTTGAAGGTTTTGAACTTCTCAAAAGCTTCTGACTTTTCTTTTAGAAAGGTAACCCACATCATCCGGGAATGATCATCAATCAATAGCATGAAATATCTATCACCCTGCAGACTCTTGATTCTTGTTGGACCACATAGATCAGTATGTACCAATTCCAGCAATCTGGTAGAAGACTGATCTTTGCTTTTGAAAGAGACTCTGCTTTGTTTACCTAGCTGGCATTCTTTGCACAAACTATTTGTAGGTTTCATCAATTTTGGAAGATCTCTTACAGCCTGAGTATTGCTTATTTTGATGATGTTATCAAAATTTACATGACACATTCTTCTATGCCATAACCAACTCTGATCAATTTGAGCAAACAAACAACTTTTGTTTGAACCAACTAGATGAAAGATATTACCTTTTGTCTGAGTACCGGATGCAATTTCAGTTCCTGAGCTTGTAAAGATTCTGCATTTTCCATTCTTGAACCGGAGATCATAACCTTTGTCCACTAACTGACCAACACTGAGAAGATTGTGCTTCAATCCTTCAACATACAGTACATTTCCTGTTTTGCTCTTACCATCAAAGGAAATAGTTCCCCTACCTCTGATTCTGCCAGCAGAATTGTCACCAAACTTTACCATTCCTCCTTCATATCTTTCCAGATCTAAGAACTTATTCTTGTCGCCAGTCATATGGTGAGAACATCCACTGTCAATAACCCAATCATCCTTTTCTTCTACTTGAGCAGCCAAGGCTTTTTCAACAACTTTGTGATTGACAGATTCAGAGAGTATTGAATCTTCTTCCTTGATGGCTATAAACACCCACTCATTTCCGGATTTGCTTCCTAGTTCTGATTCATCATCTGTTACTCCTTCATTGTCATCTTCTTCATGAACATAATAGCAATTCTTTTGAAACCTTTGTCTGTGAGTATTAGATTTTGCAGATCTCTCCGGACATCTTGAGCCAAAATGACCAATTTTATTGCAGTTGAAACACTTAAAGGGTAGTTTTCCTTCATACTTACCGGATCCTCTTGGCAGTCTCTTTGCAATGAGGGCTTCAAGTTGAGCTGTTTCTGCTTCTTCTTCTTCCATGTCTCTTCTTGCTTGATCATACCATGACATTCTCCTTGATGAGTTTTCACCCGGATCAAATCTCTGTTTGCCTTTCACATAGGCACTGGCCTTGAAAGCAGATTCAGTCTTGGGAGGATCATCTCCAAACTCGGTCATTTCAAATGCAGCTAGTTTGCTAGCCAGTTGTTCTCTTGTGACAGTTGTGTGGGCTCTGAATTCATCAATGGCAGCAACTTTGATTTTGTAGGCAGCAGGAAGGGATCTTAGGATTTTGCAGACAATCTCATTTTCATCTAAAGTTCCACCAGCATTTCTGATTCCACATACCAGCTCATTTACTCTTGGCATGAAGGTAGTGATGTTTTCATCATCTCTCATTTTCAATCTTTCAAATTTCCCTTTCAGGCTTTGTAACCTTGCACTTTTGACAAACTCATCTCCTTCATACAGAAGTTCCAGCTTAGTCAGGATCTCATATGCAGTTGGTAGGTCAATAACATTCGAGAGATCTGAGTCATTCAATGCGCTTAGAAGAGCTTCCTTGGTCCGTAGATTGTTTTCAGCTTCTGTGATTTCATTCAGAGTTGTCGGACCACCTTGTGGAGGTACATATGGTTTTGAAACCATATCCAAGTATGCTTTTCCCATACATTCCAAGTGACACTTCATGCGACCCTTCCAGAGAGTGAAGTTGGTTCCATCGAACTTCGGACTATCCTTCTTGTATGACGACATCCTGGATCTCCTCAAGCGGTTAAGCTCCTGTCAGAGGAACTTGGCTCTGATACCAATTGTTGGATCTAGGGCATACAACTGAGAGGGGGGGGGTGAATCAGTTGTATAAAACTTCTTGTTATTTCAAACACTTGATTCTTTGTTGTTAGTTAGCAGCATATCAAATAATCATCCATGAAAGCATAATACATAAAACACAAGAGCAGATAAGTATCAACACATTGAACACCAAGATTTTGACGTGGAAAACTCGGTTAAGGGAAAAACCACGGGGTGATTAACCCAAGAATTATTCTCTGTTAGAAGAATAAAGAAAAATGAATGGCACATGCCAATAAGGGCTCACTGCCCGAGCACACTGCTCACAAAGAGGCCCACTGCCTACAAGGAGACACACTGTCTACAAAGTGATAAAAATCACAGTCTTGAACTGGAGAATGACATCTCTACCATGTCCGGATCAGTTCCAATTAAGCCCAAAAACCTCTGCTCTGTCTTTCGCACTTCTCTTCGCTATGCCACACTTATCCACACACCACACACACTGAAATGAACTCACAAACCGTTATTTATACAAGTCATCAACTTAGGAACAAACATCTAAGTCGGCAAACAACCATAAGAACATCCGCAAGATGAATAACACATCCGGTCGGCCACCACAAGAACATTCGTAGGATGAACAACTCATCCGGTCGGCTAAACAGAGCAAGAACTTCATCCGGAAGAATATCTTCAATTCCGGGTTCTACTATCAGTGCGGACCGACAGCATAACCTCAACATGATCCAAGAACCTTCACAGGCCTGCCTGAAAGACCGGATACATCCGCACTTCCTTTACCTACTGGAATCTCTTGTCTTCCTCATCCGGAACTTCAAGAACACAGTCTGTCACCATTGTCATAATGTAAGAGATACTTCCGGACCTCCAAATCATACACAAATCAATGCGGACCAACAACACAACCTGAACATGATCTAAGAACCTTCAACAGCTTGCCTGAATGACCAGGTACGTCCGCATTTCATTTTCTTACTGAAATCTCTTATCCTCCTTATCTGGAACTCCAAGAACACTGTCTGTTGCTACTGTTATAATGCAAGAGATATTTCCGGACCTCCAAATCATACACAACTCGAGATGGCACATCACAAGGACATCTCAAACACTCTTGCCAATCCGCAGATTAGGATTGTACAATTCCGGACCTCACCGGACCTTTCTGTGATCCTTTGTCACCTCTGAACACTTGCCTGAACCGGTTCCATACAGATAGCCATAACTTCTTCAGATCTTCATGCGGACCTCTGAAATCTTGCCTGAAGCATCTCAAGACTCATATCTGTAAACCCTTTAATCCGCATCCTCCGGTTCTCAACCTATACAATGCATTTGCCTTCTTCTCTTCACTATTTTTCACTGTTCCTGACTGAGGCTAATTTTCTCAATATCCTCAGCATACAGCTGATCAAATCCTTCTTGCCAATGCAATATGAGTATGTTGACATCAATGACAACACTGGATCACCTCATACTTGCAACAAGGGACTCACTGTCCAAGTGGACTCACTACCCACTAAAAAAGAAGGAAAGAAGATAAGGATGGCTCACTACTAGGCTTTGAACTGATATAGTTGCATCTAACCTATGCAAGGAGTTCAGTTCCAATGAAGCTCAATATTCATCTCAACACCAACAACATATTCACAACATCACCAAAAAATAGTAGACACCTTCTACTCACTACATACAGTAGCCTAACACATGAAATATCTTTCTACCCCTGATCAAATTCACATCACACATCATATCCCTCGTGCACCCCCAAATCCATGACTCCTTGACACTCATGTATACCATCATCAATCATGAAAACATTCTCCAAGGTTGGCAACACAACTTAACCCATAAAATTCGAATTAGGTCTAGACCTAAACATCTCTGTGGAGGAAGGGAATGAATGCAGACAACATCATACCTTAGCACATACCTAAATCCACTCTAACATGCTTCAACATACTTTCACAATCACCAAGGCATAATTGGAATTAGTGAAAACAACCAAGTCAACCAAACTTATGTTAACACCAAGAACTTTTAATTACACGCTTCCTCAAAGATAAACACACCTTGTAGACCTTGTATGAAGCTTTAACATAATCTAAAAATATCCATGAACAACTTGAAGTCACCTGGAAACCAACAAATTCAGCCACAACAATTTTCACCTGAACACAACAACACTGTTGAACTTTGCCACACAATAACTTGCTTTCTGGAGCACCAAATAACAAACCTTTTGGATGGAAGATAGATAAGGACCTTATAAGCATATATCCAAAACTGTAACACCTGAAACCATTCTGCAGAGAAATGTAGAGCAAAATACTTTCTCCTAGACACACTGCAAACACTGTCAGACACTGTCTTAAAACTAGTGAACATAACTTTCACTGCACAGCGATTTGGAGTACCAAATTCTAGATTTATCATCTTCAAACACTTCTCAGCAACATATCCAAACTGTACACTCATATCTCCAACACAAAAGAAATGTAGAGCAGAAACTCAAACAATATTTTGTAAGCTAGGAGACTTCTTCAACACACTGTTTCTGATATTAATCAAATTTTCTCAGAAGCACTTGGAAACTTAGAAAGAGGAACATATTCTTAACATCTTCAACACTTCTTCAAGGCAATCACATCATCATTAATTCAGAAACATAATCATATAACACTAGTAATAGTAGAGAACATAGTTGACACCAATGACAACACAAACATGTTGACATCAATGACAACACTGATTACCACATACTTGAAACATCCCCAACAAGTCTTTATGTTTCCCCTCTTTGCCTTAGTTGGATTTTGTTCATTTTCTAGAACTTTCTTTGGTTCTTCAGTTAGACATTTCCCCCATTAACCGATTCCTTGACAAGTCACTCTAACCTATCTTCTATCGGCAATCTTTTCATTTTTCAAAGTGAACCCTTTGGTTCATAAGTTCTAAAGTTTACTAGATTGTCGATTCCATGACAAAATATGTTGAAGCCTATCATTGACCATTCTAGCTTTTTGCAAAGCTTTGTTTTGTTCAAAAGTTCTATATTTCTCCATTTCGCCGATAAGTTGGTGGTCATGGTTTAATTATGACCTAGGCTCATTTCCTAACTCAAAGAAGTTCGAAGATGCCATGCTTCACCAAAAACAAGAATACTTGGTTTGCATATTGCTCCAAAAGCCAATAAAGCTGTAAGGACTTCCCTTATCCCACAGGTATGTACTGGTTCATTTTATAGTTCTAGATTAGATGATAAAATGATTTAATTATGCAATAATATAGTTGCTAGATGGTTATGTACCTTGCTAGGTTTTGTATACTCATTGATCATAATATGTTGCTTCGGCTATGATTACCATGGTGGGATTTGATATTCTGACTTGAGTGTGCAAGATATACTTTTTCAAGTATTGACCAATGGATGGATGTGGAGGAGGAGACATGGAACCACTGGACCCCCTCACCTTACATAGCCCTAAGGACAAGTTATTGGCCCTATGTCATGTGGTATGTTGTCACTCAAACCATCCTTTTTGGTGGCAAATAGAGGACTACTTTCAGTGTTTGTCTTTTGCCTCTAACCAAAATTATTTTGTGTTAGGATCTCTATGTTGTGTGTAAACCTGTAGAGTGTTTGTGTCTTGTTATTGCGTTGGTTAGCATGTAATCCTTTTCTCTCCCTTAATTTTCTCCTATACTTGCTTTAGAGAGGTGGTCATCATCTTTCTTGTGCTCCATGTGAGGTCGTAATTGTTTAACGATCATCGTGGGTTGGTATCTTGTTTTTAAGTGTTTTATTATGACTTCGTAATGCTTGTTTTTTTTTTTGTGTGAGGTCGAATTAGTTTATCAACCATTATGTGAAGTCACTTGCATTGTGTTAGCGATGTTATGACTTATTGAAAGACTAGCGAGATTAAATGATGGCTTGAGTTTTGAACAAATAGATAGACTTTGTTTAAAACTTAACTATTGAAATTTAGTTTGGTTATGAGCTTAAGTGAGTCTATGGGGCTAAGATTCCATTGGTCTACCTTGCTTGTCAAGCAATTCTTTCATAATATTTATCTATGCAATTCTTTTATGATATTTATATATTCAATCCTTTATAAAAATTATCTATTCTATCCTTTTATAATATTTATCTATTCTATGGTGCCCTTGGTATATTATGACTTATCTTATTATGCTTAACCTTTTTATGAAAACCATATATTGATAATCGTGATCCTTTATAGAAATTGGCATTGTTTCTAAAATATTTCCTTTATTATATTGCCACCGCTATGAAAATTATATACATTATGAATCCTATGTATATATCCATGCTAAATGAATAAATGAGGAATTGAGTGTATTTATGTTTATTTTATATGAAAATCTAATATATTTATATCATTTTAATCCTATGCAAATTAGGATGAGGTGATTTAAAATCTCTCTTTTCATGAGTTGTGGTAGGTTAATCAGCTAATAGGCTTTATAGGTGAGCTTTTAGTGTTCGGGGTCATGGCTTAGTTTGAGGGTTGACCCTGCACATCAAACAATCTTGGTATGATAGTTATCCACTCCAAGGTGCCCTTAAAATGTGGTGGCATACCTTAGTATAGGGAATGTATATAAAATCCATATAAATATATCTATATTGATCATCCTTATGGGATATGAATTCCAATAGTTGTCCAAAACCTCTCCTTTCCTATGATGCAATCTTTTTATTATTCGATTTCTTTCTACAAAAAAATCACTAAATTCTTGTCAAGGGATATGTAATTGGATTTTTGGTTGGTGTTATGGGGGGGGGAGAAAATTAGGGCAGAGGAAAAAAACATTAGGGTTTTGGAAAAAAAATGTGGGGGGGCACAGGAGTCGGGGGAGGGAAGAGGACGGCAGGGGGGGAGAGGACCTTGGAGGGCGAAGAGAGTGAAAGGAAGTGGGGGGGATGGAGAAGGTGAAAGGGGGTGAAATGTGGGTGGCGGAGGGGCGATTCCTTGTTTTCATGGCCACCGGGGAGGTATTCCCCTATCTTTTCTTATTCATGCACTTCTAACAAATACCTCCATCCTTGTGTTATTCTATTATGGGGGGGTAGGAATGTAAACTCTGTAATATATGGATGGTGTTTCTTTTCTTCCCTGCGTATGCAAACAGAAACTTGAGGAACAGTAAATAATGGAGGTGCTTTAAATGTTAGAGGTAAAAATATATATATAAAAGAGCAATGCTATAGATTTTAAACAGTCTAGTTGTTGTCTTTCATGCTGGTTATGCAATCTTAAGCAATATCGAGGCAACCATTGAGAAGGCCGTAGTAAACATAAGCCTAGTCAATGCAGACCTGCAGCTTAGAGAAATGGGGACGAAGCAAAAATTTAGAGGCAATAGTAAGTCTCATCCACATAATAGAAAACGTTGGAGTAGGAAGTCTTGCAAAATAACTTCATGTCATGGAAATCCTTACGTAATGCTACCTTTGCCTTTCACCTGTATTTTATTTCTTAGCGGCCATCAAAGGCCTGAGGTAATAGATTGTTTTATATTTATCTTTTTATTTTTATTTGTCTCCATTGCACCAGTTATGGGTTGTTGGGAGGTACATATTCACATGTTACCATTACACTCAGCAACCAGTCAAGTAGTGGTGTAACAGAGTAGGAGAACACACTAGATAAACGTAGATCAACGTATAAAATAGATAGTCATGAAGTGCAACTAACCCATAGGAATGCTTAAGAGATTGTAGCCCTTGTTTTAATGTTTTTTCCTTTTTCTTTCATGTTGAGTGTGCGACCCACGACCTACATGAGGCAAGGCTCCAAGAGATGACCATAGAATCCCCCTTGGCAGGCGTGGCTATCTTGGTTTGGGTCACAGTCCCAATAGGCACATCTTTATTTCGGGTCACTCCCTCTGATAGAACTCACACTTCTAACTGCTAATAAATTTCACTTAATGTCCCCATTGTTGAGGACCGTAATTCGGTGTATTTCTATTTTAAGGCCAGGAATAAATAGAATCGTCAGTGAAGGACATTCTTCTTTTTGTGTTTGTGGCCAAGAGACCTTATGAAATGGGATTTGACAATTTCCCCTGTGTCTTCTATCTCATTTTATTTTATTCATTTATGTACATATATATTTTGGATGGGGTCCCCTATATAGATGAGGCCGCGTATAGTGATTCGAGTTTGTGGAAAGTAAACTTGTCGGGGCTCCTCTCTTAGATACCCACTGGTTGTGGTAAGGTTTTAGGGTTATTAGGAAAGCAATATATTTGTTCTTATTCATTTTAAGTTGTTAAATATGTGTCGATAATTCAAAGCTTTTCTTTGAAAAAAAAATAGTTTAATGTATATTGTGGGATCACCATGGCTTCCTGAAATGTCATTGGGGATCGCAACCCCATTATTTAGTTAAATCCTTTTTGGTTGTCAAGCATGTGTGCATGTAACACAATGTGGCGCTACCTTATTATTATTATTATTATTATTATTATTATTCTATCTCCTTGTTTCAAAAATGTTAGTTTGGCATGTGTTTTGGGTTAAATGTTGTATGGCTTGGGAGTTTCCCTTTTTGCTCCTGGCTTGCGTTGAGAGGTAATGTTTAGTGTATTTGCAAAGAAAATATTTTGTATTGGGATCAAGTTTTAATGTTATGGTCCTCTTGTTAGGCTCTTATCTATTCCTTGGTTGTTTGGGCCATGAGCCTCCTTTTTGTGATTTTAGTTATTGGGATTGTGCCTCATGTGTTATGTTACTTGGGTGGTCATGCTTGAGTTCCTCTAGTTGTGTCAGTTTCTCCCTAGGAGATGTGATGGGGGTGCTTGTGGGTTGTGTTCATCCTTTGCGAACAAACTTGGTGTTTTGATTAAGACCTCATTGTGTCAGGTTGGCCATGCTAGTAGTGATTCCATGATCTCCTCGCTCCGTAGCTTGGGGGATTGCCTAGAGTGACAATGGACATCTATTGCACTCGATGATGGCAATATGGTGGGGAGGTGGGCAACATCCCCCATTGGTCCCGTTCTAGCCTTCTCTTGAAGATTGGTGGAGATTTTGTTATGTATCGTTATGATGTACTCTTGTCATTCCAGTTGCTAATGGAGCATTGTGGAGGTTATTTGATATTATTGTACTTTTAATCATTGTAATCTTTTTATCAGAGTATGATGCTTCCATGTTGGGAAGATGACCTCAACAATGTAATTGTATTTTAGTATCATTAGGTTTAAATATTGTCTCCTTCTTGTTATGGAAAAATCTCTTCTTGTGTATGACCTTAAGTATGTGTTATTGTTTAATATGTAAGTTGATGTCCTTGTATTCTCCTTTAATGAATCCATGCTATGTTTTAGAGGTGGGATATTAATCTTATGTCTACAAGATTTTCACAACTATGTATGTTAGCATGATTAAATTTGTATCACATCTACTTTCTGATTGAAATATCAATGATGTAAGGATTAGGCTATTGTTAAGGAAATCCATCTAATGTTTTATCTTCTTTTATGTTGGAATGTATTAATTAGATGTTGGTATCCTCTATTCTCTAGGTTGTTGCCATATCATATTTAGTAATGGATGTAACACATTGCCTTGTACCCTCTTCTGCTCTGGTATGATAAATTGAACTAGAACTTATTGCAACCGCTTATGAATGTAGTATCCTATTCTTTTGCTAGAGGGATGTTGGGTTCAATCATTCTTGTATGGTTGTTGTTTTGGTCACTTAATGTTAGTATTCCCTAGATTGATTTTTTTGACAAGGTGTCTTGGATGTTTCATCCATGCCTTGTCTTCCTTCCCTCACCTCGTGTGACGGGAATTTAGGGATAAGGGGAAATTTTTTTTGGTGGTTCATGTCATGACCACATGGGCAATGTGGGCATGACATGTGGGTTCTCGTGTCATGGCCACTATTAAAAAGTGGGCATGACATTTGGTATCAGAGCCCATGTTTCAACATTGGGAGCTCTGGGGTTTGCATGTTGTTCGAGCCAACATGGAGGGGGATGAGTGTGGTTTGACCCTTGTCCTACTCCGTGTAGCTGCGATAGAGTGAGGTTGTGGTTTGTCAACTAACCTTCACTTTGGAGGAATATCCATCATCTTGTTTTGTCATCGTGATGGCCTTGTCACACGATTATCGAAGTCTTCCGCTTGTGTGTTGTGGTGGTTGTGTTCCTCCTAGTTGATTGTCCTCTTGAGTCAGTTGGTCTAGGTTGTGAGGGTTATGTTGGGCCCTTCCTCGGCCTTGTGTATTTTTGTGGAGAGTAGTGACATGTTAATGCCCATTTGATTTATTCTTTCCTTGTGAACTTGACGTGTGTTTATCATGATGTTGAATGGCATAATTTCTTGAATCCCTAACCCTTGTTATCATTGGAAATTGGCATTGTCTCCTTTGGGTTGATAGCTAGAAAGGATTGTATGAAGTGTATCTTGCTTTAAATTTTATGAGTGCAAGTTGTTACATGTGTGATTTCATTAGAGTACCTTGTAAAAATACTAAGAAAGAAAGAGGTGAAAATTAGTTTTATGCATGGTAAATTGTTAAGAATTAACATATGTTCTCAAATTGTTTCAATGATACATTTGTGTGCTTGGCGACCTTTCTGAAAAGTACTACAAAATAAGATTTTGCATTTTATAAATTTGTTCTCGTGTGAATTTGATATCATGTTATGCATACCTTGTGAGGAAAAGATGTTTGGGCTTCATATAGTAGAATAGTAAAATTAGAGACTTGATCTTGCTATTAGATCCTTCTTGTGATATGCCTCTACCTTATGAACCTTGTGTTGGATAAATGTGTGGTGGTTTCGTAGTGTATATGTAGTGTTATATGGGTTATCGTTAACTCCAGGATAAGTGATGTGTTGTGAGTTACCATCTTGTGAGTTGAAGTAATGTTGTTTGGGTTCGACTATGATCTATCAAGCATAGCTAGTAAATTGGGGTACTTACTTGGGGGTATTGCCTTATCTCTAAATGTGAAGTCATGGTTGGATTCCAATATTTCTTCGATAGATTAATTTGAGTTGATGTTTGAGTAAATTTCTTAGAGAACCTTTATGGTAATTTTTATGTGACTTTGGGGTATGAAAGTTGTCCTTCTTTACTAAGTAATGAACAATAAAGGAGAATTGTGTTATGTGTTACCTTGTGGATGTGAATACCTGTTATGAATGTGCTTGCTATGTGTTGTGATCACCCCGTACATGCGTTGTGTACTCATGAGCTTGCGATACTAGGTATCCATCCATGGGTTGAGTGTATAACTACAAGTATGGTGGAGTCATGCTTGTATGGCTTCTTGTTTGTATACCCTGTAAGGTCCAATCTTGGAGTTGGAGACCTTCCATGTGTGGAGTTAAGTAGTGGAGAGGAAGAACTTAGGAAGCTATGGCGATATGTTGTGGCATTGGTTTGGGATTACCCAAACAAGCATACCTTCCTCTACCAGAGTACCCCCTACTTCTCCTTAGTGAATGGACCTTTAAGAGGCCCATAGTGCTATCCTATCATGCTCTGTTTCCTTGATGGTACTATTGACATCTGACATGGGATCTTGGTTATGTTTTGGTATGGGCATGTAATTTGCTCAAGGCCATGCTACTTTGTGCATGTGTTTTCTTACTCTTGGTACCTTATTTGAGTGGATGTGTAGCATCCTAGAGACATTTAAATCATAATGATGATGTGTACCTTTGAGAAGGGCACGATTTACTATACTGATGATGTGTTACCTTTGAGAAGGGCACGATTCCACGTAAGAGTACGTGAAGGCGCATTGATAATTCTTACCTACATGATGTTAATGCATTGGTTGTGTTTGCATAACACATGTAGTGACCGTGTTTCCCTCCTTCCTTACTGGTGACTTGATGTTAGTCACATAGTGATGTAATGTGCACTTTCTTGGATTGCGATTATTTCTTTTAGTTGTTTGGTGACCTTTTTGTATCTTGGTTGTGTGGACCAGCCATGTTATTTTATCTTGCCTGAAAGTAGCTTAGCCACAACCTTTGATTTTTCCTTTTTCGCGTGACTCCTATGGTTACGTTGTTTTAATGTTAAAATTGTGCACATTTAGTCATTTATTTATTTATTTTATTTTGGTTTTGGAAACTCCTCTTGGCTTTTTTGGAAATCTATGTTGGCTAAGCTAGGTTCTTTTTGTTTTTCTAGTGCTGGTCTTGTGTTGTGATGTTCTTCTCACCATGTCGATGGAGCGACTTCTAGTAGAGTGTATATAAGGAAGCAGACGTGGGAAACTTATGAGGATGGGGGTAGGTGTGGACTAGTATGGGCTGGTCGTTATCCACTTACCTTCTTAGTGATCTTGTTCTTATGTTGGCTATCTCTTGGAGGCTAAACCACTTATACAAACAAGAGGTAGGCCATTGTGGGAATGTATAGTGAGGCCCCAGGCGCGTGACCTTGAGGCCATAATCCCACTTGGTTCTTAGATCTTGGCACTTGGCACTGGTTATTGCTTACTTGGTTCTATGATGATTCTATGACATCCCTTTAAAACCTTTATGTGAACCTTGTAAAGTTATACCTGTAATGTGGATGAATGAATATGTGTTCAGATATAAGATCTGTATTTGATGTATTTGCATATGAGTTGATGTTTTCTATATAAACATGTTATATGATGTATGAATTCCTCCATGCATGTGTGAAAATGATTAATGATCTTGAGATTCGATGTGCTGAGTTTTGATCCATAGAATGAGTTTTGTGAAAAGAATTATGCCTTCATAACATTTAGTTACCATGCGTTACCTTCTTGTGAAGAGTTCCTTATTGCATATGTTACCTTCCATACTTACCTTACTTGGTGCAAATAAGTTCAGGAAAATGCTTCTATCCTCCTCTTGATGACTTCCCGGAGTAAGTCATTTCCTAGGGGGTAGTATGTAAGGACTTCCCTTATCCCACAGGTATGTACCGGTTCATTTTATAGTTCTAGATTAGATGATAAAATGATTTAATTATGCAATAATATAGTTGCTAGATGGTCATGTACCTTGCTAGGTTTTGTATACTCATTAATCATAATATGTTGCTTCGGCTATGATTACTATGGTGGGATTTGATGTTCTGACTTGAGTGTGCAAGATATAATTTTCGGGTATTGACCAATGGATGGATGTGGAGGAGGAGACATGGAACCACTGGACCCCCTCACCTTACCTAGCCCTAAGGACAAGTTATTGGCCCTATGTCATGTGGTATGTTGTCACTCAAACCATCCTTTTTGGTGGCGAATAGAGGACTACTTTCAGTGTTTGTCTTTTGCCTCTGACTAAAATTATTTTGTGTTAGGATCTCTATGTTGTGCGTAAACCTATAGCGTGTTTGTGTCTTGTTATTGCGTTGGTTAGCATGTAATCCTTTTCTCTCCCTTAATTTTCTCCTATACTTGCTTTAGAGAGGTGGTCATCATCTTTCTTGTGCTCCATGTGAGGTCGTAATTGTTTAACGATCATCGTGGGTTGGTATCTTGTTTTTAAGTGTTTTATTATGACTTTGTAATGCTTGTTTTTTTTTTTGTGTGAGGTCAAATTAGTTTATCAACCATTGTGTGAAGTCCCTTGCATTGTGTTAGCGATGTTATGACTTATTGAAAGACTTGCAAGATTAAATGATGGCTTGAGTTTTGAACAAATAGATAGACTTTGTTTAAAACTTAACTATTGAAATTTAGTTTGGTTATGAGCTTAAGTGAGTATATGGGGCTAAGATTCCATTGGTCTACCTTGCTTGTCAAGCAATTCTTTCATAATATTTATCTATGCAATTCTTTTATGATATTTATATATTCAATCCTTTATAAAAATTATCTATTCTATCCTTTTATAATATTTATCTATTCTATGGTGCCCTTGGTATATTATGACTTATCTTATTATGCTTAACCTTTTTATGAAAACCATATATTGATAATCGTGATCCTTTGTAGAAATTGGCATTGTTTCTAAAATATTTCCTTTATTATATTGCCACCGCTATGAAAATTATATACATTATGAATCCTATGTATATATCCATGCTAAATGAATAAATGAGGAATTGAGTGTATTTATGTTTATTTTATATGAAAATCTGATATATTTATATCATTTTAATCCTATGCAAATTAGGATGAGGTGATTTAAAATCCCTCCTTTCATGAGTTGTGGTAGGTTAATCAGCCGATAGGCTTTATAGGTGAGCTTTTAGTGTTCGGGGTCATGGCTTAGTTTGAGGGTTGACCTTGCACATCAAACAATCTTGGTATGATAGTTATCCACTCCAAGGTGCCCTTAAAATGTGGTGGCATACCTTAGTATAGGGAATGTATATAAAAGCCATATAAATATATCTATATTGATCATCCTTATGGGATATGAATTCCAATAGCTGTCCAAAACCTCTCCTTTCCTATGATACAATCTTTTTATTATTCGATTTCTTTCTACAAAAAAATCCCTAAATTCTTATCGAGGGATATGTAATTGGATTTTTGGTTGGTGTTAGGGGGGGGGGGAGAAAATTAGGGCAAAGGAAAAAAACATTAGGGTTTTGGAAAAAAAAATGTGGGGGGGCACAGGAGTCGAGGGAGGGAAGAGGACGGTAGGGGGAGAGGACCTTGGAGGGTGGAGAGAGTGAAAGGAAGTGGGGGGGATGGAGCAGGCGAAAGGGGGTGAAATGTGGGTGGTGGAGGGGTGATTCCTTGTTTTCATGGCCACCGGGGAGGTATTCCCCTATCTTTTCTTATTCATGCACTTCTAACAAATACCTCCATCCTTGTGTTATTCTATTATGGGGGGGCAGGAATGTAAACTCTGTAATATCTGGACAGTGGTTCTTTTCTCCCCTGCGTATGCAAACAGAAACTTGAGGAATAGTAAATAATGGAGGTGCTTTAAATGTTAGAGGTAAATATATATATATATATATATATATATATATATATATATATATATATATAAGAGCAATGCTATAGATTTTAAACAGTCTAGTCGTTGTCTTTCATGTTGGTTATTCAATCTTAAGCAATATCGAGGCAACCATTGAGAAGGTCGGAGTTAACATAAGCCTAGTCAACGCAGACCTGCAGCTTAGAGAAATGGGGGCGAAGCAAAAATTTAGAGGCAATAGTAAGTCTTGTTTGGCATCCACATAATAGAAAATGTTGGAGTAGGAAGTCTTGCAAAATAACCTCATGTTGTGGAAATCCCTACGTAATGCTACCTTTGCCTTTCACCTGTATTTTACTTCTTAGCGGCCATCAAAGGCCTGAGGTAACAGATTGTTTTATATTTATCTTTTTATTTTTAGTTGTCTCCATTGCACCAGTTATGGGTTGTTGGGAGGTACATATTCACATGTTACCGTTACACTCAACAACTAGTTAAGTAGTGGTGTAACAGAGTAGGAGAACACACTAGATAAACGTAGATCAATGTATAAAATAGATAGTCATGAAGTGCAACTAACCCATAGGAATGCTTAAGAGATTGTAGCCCTTGTTTTAATGTTTTTTCCTTTTTCTTTCATGTTGAGTGTGGGACCCATGACCTACGTGAGGCAAGGCTCCAAGAGATGACCATAGAATCCCCCTTGGCAGGCGTGGCTGTCTTGGTTTGGGTCGCAGTCCCAACAGGCACATCTTTATTTCAGGTTACTCCCTCTGATAGAACTCACACTTCTAACTACTAATAAATTTCACTTAATGTCCCCATTGTTGAGGACCATACTTCGGTGTATTTCTATTTTAAGGCCAGGAATAAATAGAATCATCAGTGAAGGATGTTCTTCTTTTTGTGTTTGTGGCCAAGAGACCTTATGAAATGGGATTTGACAATTTCCCTTGTGTCTTCTATCTCGTTTTATTTTATTCATTTATGTACATATATATTTTGGATGGGGTCCCCTACATAGATGAGGCCACGTATAGTGATTCGAGTTTGTGGAAAGTAAACTTGTTGGGGCTCCTCTCTTAGACACCCACCAGCTGTGGTAAGGTTTTAGGGTTATTAGGAAAGCAATATATTTGTTCTTATTCATTTTAAGTTGTTAAATGTGTCAATAATTCAAAGCTTTTCTTTCAAAAAAAAATAGTTTAATGTATATTGCGGGATCACCATGGCTTCCTTAAAATGTCATTGGGGATCACAACCCCATTATTTAGTTAAATCCTTTTTGGTTGTCCTGCATGCGTGCATGTAACACAATGTGGTGCTACCTTATTATTATTATTTTTCTATCTCCTTGTTTCAAAAATGTTAGTTTGGCATGTGTTTTGGGTTAAATGTTGTATGGCTTGGGAGTTTCCCTTTTTGCTCTTGGCTTGTGTTGAGAGGTAATGTTTAGTGTATTTGCAAAGAAAATATTTTGTATTGGGATCAAGTTTTAATGTTATGGTCCTCTTGTTAGGCTCTTATCTATTCCTTGGTTGTTTGGGCCATAAGCCTCCTTTTTGTGATTTTAGTTATTGGGATTGTGCCTCGTGTGTTATGTTGCTTGGGTGGTCATGCTTGAGTTCCTCTAGTTGTGTCAGTTTCTCCCTAGGAGATGTGATGGGGGTGCTTGTGGGTTGTGTTCATCCTTTGAGAACAAACTTGGTGTTTTGATTGAGACCTCATTGTGTCAGGTTGGCCATGCTAGTAGTGATTCCATGATCTCCTCGCTCTGTAGCTTGGGGGATTGCCTCGAGTGACAATAGACATCTATTGCACTCGACGATGGAAATATGGTTGGGAGGTGGGCAACAACCCCCATTGGTCTCATTCTAGCCTTCTCTTGAAGATTAGTGGAGATTTTGTTCTATATCGTTATGATGTACTCTTGTCGTTCCAGTTGCTAATGGAGCATCATGGAGGTTATTTGATATTATTGTACTTTTAATCATTGTAATATTTTTATCAGAGTATGATGCTTCCATGTTGGGAAGATGACCTCAACAATGTAATTGTATTTTAGTATCATTAGGTTTAAATATTGTCTCCTTGTTATGGATAAATCTCTTCTTGTGTATGACCTTAAGTATGCATTATTATTTAATATGTAAGTTGATGTCCTTGTATTCTCCTTTAATGAATCCATGCTATGTTTTAGAGGTGGGATATTAATCTTATGTCTACAAGATTTTCACAACTATGTATGTTAGCATGATTAAATTTGTATCACATCTACTTTCCAATTGAGATATCAATGATGTAAGGATTAGGCTATTGTCAAGGAAATCCATCTAATGTTTTATCTTCTTTTATGTTGGAATGTATTAACTAGATGTTGGTATCCTCTATTCCCCAGGTTGTTGCCATATCATATTTAGTAATGGATGTAACACATTGCCTTGTACCCTCTTTTATTCTAGTATGATAAATTGAACTAGAACTTATTGCAACCGCTTATGAATGTAGTATCCTATTCTTTTGCTAGAGGGATGTTGGGTTCAATCATTCTTGTATGGTTGTTGTTTTGTTCACTTAATGTTAGTATTCCCTAGATTGATTTTTCTGACAAGGTTTCTTGGATGTTTCATCCACGCCTTGTCTTCCTTCCCCCGCGTAGTGTGACAGGAATTTAGGGGTAAGGGGAAATTTTTTTTGGTGGTTCATGTCATGACTACATGGGCAATGTGGGCATGACATGTGGGTTCTCATGTCATGGCCACTATTAAAAAGTGGGCATGACAAAAGCGGTGAGAGCTCATGGCCGGGTATATGTAAATAGTTCGTAAATGTTGTATTTTGCTGATAAAGGAAACACTTAAAGTCTTTGGAAGTTTGTGAGTTTGGTATTTCACTGATTCACTAAGTGAATGACAGAGGGCTTAAGAGCAATTTCGTGTTTTGGTTCTTTCACCGATTGAGGAGAAGTTGATGCTAGTGTTAGAGGAAGTCAAAGTTTGTGGTTTGACTATTTTTTCAACTAAAGAGTTTTGAAGATGAGGATAAGTTTAGAAGTTCAAGACTCCAAGCTATCGAGAAAATCTTCATCGGAGAAATTTCTATTTTGGAAAGTAAGTTTGCAAGTTATACATTTCCCCGATTCGCCAGCAAAGAAGATGTAAGGCATTGATAATGAAATGAAATCTTGTTTGTCCATTAAAGGGAAGTTTGTGATTTATAACTTTTATTGATAGAAGGGAGAAAGCAATAGAAAAAGGAAGTTCGGTAAAAGTGATTTTTACCAATAGAAGAAACAAAAGGAGGTTCGAAAAAAGTGATTTTTTCTAATAAAATAAACAAAGGTTGAAGTTCAGAAAAAGTGATTTTTGCCAATAAAGGAGTTAGAAGTCAAAGTTCAAAAAAGAGTGTTTTCACTGATAAAGAAAAGAATGCTTAAAAGAGACCACAATTTGAAAAGATGACAATTTGCCAATAGAAGCAAAAAGTAATAAAGTTATGCTTGAAAATGAGGATTTTTGCCTATAAAGAAGAAGACAAAGGTGAAGTTCTCAAAAGTCAAAAATTGTCGATAAAGGGCTAAAAGCCAGAGGTGTGAAAAATGACAAATTCACTGATGGAGGATGGTTAAGGCCACACAGTGGATGTATGGCAATGACGGTGATGCAGAAAAGTAGGAATGTTAACATGCAAATGGATGGAGCTTTAAACATGCAGAAGATGGAGCAAACAAAAGGATACTAGATGGGTGAGAAAAGTTGAATTCCATAGAAGAAGATGATGATGCTACAGCTTCTTAATTGCTTTTGGATCTGTCATATCAAAAACTTCCTGTAAACCACTCTTTGATATCTTGACACAAACTTTGTTTTATTATGATTGATCAGTTACAATAATTGCATATAGGAAATTTGGTTCTACTCCTTTTACTATATATTGTAAATGTAAAGGAGTAGGGGGACATCTTTTTGCAAAGGGAAAATTTTACTTTTACAAGGCTAAATCATTGAAATTTTATTCTAGAAGTAAGGGGGATATTCTAACAGTGTATGTGATGATATTGAATCCATCAATACCAGAAGGATTGGTAGTGAGTTGATTATTTTGGTGATGATTATCTATTCTTTGTATGTTGAATATTTAATTGGTGTTATCTTGATATCTGCGTAAATATGTTAGAAATATTGATAACCTGATTCTATATTTGAAATATTATCATTTGAGTGTCTCTCTTTGTATGTTGGGATTTTATGTAAAAGTGATATTGGAATTACTGTGGAAGTTTCAATTGAATTTCCTTTCATTCTTATGTCTAGAAGGAAATCATTTTATTTAATGAGATTTTCTACTCGCAATATAGTTTGTGTTGTGGTTTAGTTATATTTTACTTTCTTTTGCAACTACTTTTCCCGCTTTCTGGTTAAAAGCGTAATAGAAAATTTTCAAATTATCGCAAGGGAGATGTAGTTTCTATAACCTTCAAAGGATAAGTTGTAAGAGAAAATTGTCCAACTGTTAGTGAAATTGTTACTGCCAAGAGGGTGGGTCAAATACATATAGGCAGTGACCAATTTGTTTGCTAACACTACTTGAGAATTCTAGGAGCATTTTCATGAATAAAGAGTGTTTCCATTGATCATTTGTCTAGTCATTAAATCAACATGTAATTGTACTAGTAACTATTTCACCTAAGGGTCTCACTTTCATTGTTAAGTACAAACTTGAAAATAAAAAAACTAGTTTAAATTTGTGAGAGTAAATAGATATTAAAACATAATGAATGAAAAAGTAGAAGTCAAAAAGTAGTAAAAGTTAAGTTCACTAGTAGAGATCAAGTTCACAGTCATTTTTATGCATTTACATATTCCATTGGATTAACCTAGATTAACTATATAGGCTAACTTATTCTTTTTCCATCATATTTTTGGTGAACCTATTGTACGCCACACAATCTAGTTTGCATACAAGTAAATTAGTTTAGATTTATAAATCATAGGGTTTTCAAATCTAATATAATTAAATTAACTTTATTACTTATTTTAGATGTGTCCGGGGTTTATTCTTCATTTGATTATATTTTTTTATAATTTATAGTTTAAGTTTGTATATGTTAGCCTACCCTCCCAACCTATTTTACCTTACATTCATTACACCTATATCAGGGTTTGTTCCTTGGCTAAGCTACATTCATTTGTTCCAAATTTTGACATAATTGTATCCTTCACATCTTATGACACATCCATACCTAATTTACATGTGCAATTTTAATATATGTGGTCCTATTATATCATGTTATATCTTTCCCATCATTGATTGATTTTGATTGGTTTGATTTGTAGACTATCAAGATGATTTTGATTGATTTGAAATAATGTATATTTTGGAATATTGTATTCAAAGTTTAAAGTGCAAGGATGAAAGTATTGATTAGTTCAAGACATCATGGTGGTGAAGACCTATGTTTAACCAAGGGTCATTGCTTGTTGGTTAGTTTCTACAATTATCACAAACATAAAATAAATTTTAATTAAAAATATAATGCTATGATTGCCACAATGAAAAAGAAACAAACATAAAAGAGCTAATTAGAGAATCAACCAGACAATGATTCAAACTCCAAGGAACATAATCCATCCTCATAGTTTCCAATAAATTCATGCCATCTTTCAAGGCTTACTTTCACCATAAGCTTCTCCATTTTTCACAACATGAGATTTCAAAATAGTAAATGGAACACTATAGCTATCGCAAACACTTTAAATGGTCAATTATGGCATCCACAAAACTAGATACAACCCTCAACTATTCAAATAGAAATCTCAAATACTAAAGCCCTTCAGCAGATTAAAAAGAGGGTGCCAACTGGAAGCAAGTTTCTGTTACCTTTTAAACTACTTCAAAATCTTATCTAATTCAAGCCTAACAGAGATCATAGAGAAGCAATGAAAAAGGAAGTACACTATAAAAAATCAGAGATAGATTTATGAAATTAAACACTTATTAATTATTACTTGAAATGAAATTGCTCATCAAAGTATTTCAATTTCCTTAACTTCCTTCCTATTGTAAAATTCATCATACAATATATATTAGAGGATATACATATATTTATTGTGTCTACTATATGTGCTTGATAACATACAACATATACATCATATACAACATATTTATCATGTGTATATGATGTATATGTTGTATATACATGGTATATGTTGTATATGCACTATATATGTTGTATATGCATTGTATATGTGTATATAAAAGGAAGATGTTGTATATGAGCTGTATATATGTGTGTGTATATGATATATATGCTCTATATATGCTGTATATGCACTATATATATGTGTATATCCATTGTATATGCACTGTATATGTTGTATATGCACTATATATGTTGTATATGCATTGTATATGTTGTATATATTGCAATATATGCTCTATATCATATTTTTTTCATAATTTCTATGCACTGTATATGTTGTATATGCTCTAGATATATATTGTGCAGCTCAAACATTTCTAAAGCCTTTTTCAATGAATGAATCTGTGTCTAGCATATACATCATATACAATGCATATACATGTATATAAATATATACAACATATACAACACACACACACACACATATATATATAGACAACTTTGATTATACAACCTATACAACTCATATACAACATCTTCCTTTTATATATACAACATATATAGTGCATATATATAGAGCATATATAGCATATACAATATATACAATGCATATACACATATACAGTGCATATACAACATATATAGTGCATATATAAGGTACATATATAGTGTATATACAACATATATAGTGCAAAGAAATTATAGTCTATACAACATGTATACAATGCATATACATCATATACACATAGAAATTACATCATATACAACATATACAGTGCATATATGTATCAAATACAATGTATATGAGTAAGTGCACAAAGATGGGGACCAAACGGGGGTCTTAAGATGCCACTTTTTTTTTCTGAAATCAGGAAAGACTGATGTTGGATGAGAAATTGAAGATAATTACACTCAAATTTTGAAGATACAATAAAAAAAAGAGTTGTAGTGCTCCGAATCTAGTTTATAAACTATTGATTTTTTCAAAAATGGTTGAGATTAAGGGGTTCAAAAAGGGAGAGCACAAAAATTGGTCCTAATTTTTTCAAAAAAACATAACATAGCATATGGTGTGCTCCCCCTAAAATGTCAACTTTTTTTAGTATTTCAAAAATTGTTTCAGTGAGAAATTAGCTAACACCATTAGTTTATGCTTGATTTTTTTGATAATTTTTTGACATGAATAATTGATTTTTTACTAATTTTTAAAGTGGACACATCCTAAAAAATAGAAAATTGAGTGTGCTCCCCCCTAAATTTTTTGAAAACTAATCGAAAATCATTTTTTTTTAATGTGTAGAATGGAGTCTAGTTTGTTAAAATGTAATTTATTTGAAATTTCGATGAACGGTGAAAAAAAAGTCAAAAATACCAGACACTGGTTTTTGACAAAAAATGGATACATTAACAAAAAAAATTAAAGATGAAATCCTTGACATATTAAAAACGTAAAAAAAATTATATGGTTAAAAAGCTAACAAAGAGCTTAAGATTATGGTGGTATTTTTTTCGATTTGTCATTGAAAAAAGTGCAACCTGATGGGAAGCATGCTCCAGATAATGTGATTTTTGTTACAATCTAGAAAATGATGTTTTTGGATGTCCTAAACATAATCCAAGCCTTTGGGTTGGAAGCCCAAGGTAAATCCAAGCCAAAGTCTTGGAAATTACCAAGGCAGAGAATAACACGAGCGCGTTATAACACGCTCGCATTATGCGCTCTCTCTCTCTCTCTCCTACACCCTCTCTCTCTCTCCCCCTCTCTCTCAACTCTAGATCTCCCTCTCTCTCAAATCAAATTTGCATGTATTTTTTACAAATTATTTTTGTGTAATTTTTACCCAAGGAAATGCGTAATTGAAAAAAAAGAAGTAGCCATTTTCATCACTAGTCCATGGTTGAAAGGAAAGATCATTACAAATTTTGTTAAGTGTATTCTTGGCCGATTCAATACATTACTATTATGTCAAGTTATCAAGCTAGACAATATTATTCACTTTAGTTTGGATAAAATTAGTCACTCACTGATAATATGTCTCTTACATTTATATAAACAAGACTCATTTTCATCAACCAATATTTCCCTACGGCTTGGTTTGAGATTGCAAGAACATGGATAAGAATGAATGTTATAACTTGGCAGTGGCCCAAGATATTGATATTACATCACTTATCATGTGGGATTCTAAAATGTTCCATACAGTTGAAAAAGTTGTTTTACATTTCTTCTATAAACATTTTTCTTCACAAGTGCATATTTGACAGTAATTTTTGGCCCATTACAATGAAAATGAAAATCAAGGTGTGTCCAACATATGTTAGTGCCTTTCTCAAACAAGCTCAATAAGTTGGTGATTCAAGGGTTCAATAATCAACACACAACCGACTAATATATTTGATAAAAAAATTAGTAACATTACAAAAGTCTGATTTTTTTTACATTAGCAAATACTGAAGGTAGGAACAATCATGGGAAATGTGTTAAGAAATAAATTTTCTACCATTCATGTTCCATGGTTTTTTTTCCCAATACAAGGTAGCCCATAAATCACCCATTAAAGGAATAACATCTCTTTATCTTTTTTGGATTGTTTTTCCTTTTTAGCAGCATATATTTCTCTTGCAGTAGACTTTGAAAAAGTTGTAGGCTTCTTTGAATTCTTTGGATTTAGAGCATTTATGATTTTGGAGATAGCCCAAGATGTAGAGATCACATGGCCTGCAACTCTAAGGCTTTCATTGGTTAACTCAACAGTCTGGTCTCCATTACCATGGAAGAGTTTGGGTTCTGCAAGCCTAAATGTGGAAGGAGGACAAACACTTGGCATAAAAAGTGGCAGGTGTCTAGAGGTGAATTAGAGAATACATGATTTATGTACACTTCTTTTGCCTACATCAATTTGTTTTCAAATTTGGGAACAGTGACCAAAAATCAAAACAAAATAAAATATTAGGCTCCGTCCTGATAAATAAATTGAAGGAAAAGTCTAGGGAATACAAATATACAAAGGAATGTACGATAGAGGAAAACAACCTTTCTCTCCAACTTCCATGGTTATCACCATAATTATTAATTAAAAAAATAATTGCATTTTGTGCCATCTTTTCTTCAGATCAGTGTAATTGTACTTAATTTTGTATCTACTCAATTTAGGCTTAAGAAATTACCAAGTACCGTTAATCACTCACACCTTGGCTTTTTTTTAAGTTTTTTCCTGTCTACTTATCAAATTGTCTTATTGTATTTGTAGGTATAGCTATGCTTGTAGGTAATTCAGGATTATATTATTTTTTTGGGTTATTTTTACACAGGCTTTTGCATCTATGTTTACCATGGAGGATGAAGAAATGTGGGAGCTTTTTATACCATGCAGAGCATGTAGTCAAAAATGTTATAAAATACATGGCAAATACCATGATAAAGAGCGCTTTAATGGGTGTGCCTCCTTCTTCAAAGTTATTCTTGGAGAATTCACACAAAAATTGGTAACTCTATACATTATTTTTTTCATTCTTTTATGTCTTGTACACTGTTAAGAACTTGTAAAATCTCATTGAATAATGTGCTTACTACAACACATTCCTCCTGCATTTGTTTCACAGTTTATAGATGACACAGACGAACATATGGTGTTGCAAGGTCGAGGTGGGTAGGAGTGGGATGTACAATTAGGGGATACCATAATAAACTAAAATTTCAATAGGGTTGGAAAAATTTTGTCAATCATTGATGAGGATTGTTGCAATCCTTTTCATTTAATTTATCAATCCAGGGTGGTGTCCAAAGGTTGTATGCATTAGGAACTTAAAGATTTTTGGCAAACAGTTCTTTCTAACAAAAACAAAAAAAATTATATTAATCTAATGAAATCACACAAGCAAAATTTAAACACACTTGCATAAATTAAAACATGTTTCCATGAACTAAAAATACAGAAATAAAACACCTCTTGCACTAAAATCTAATTTAATACATTTAAAATAAATAGAAATGCATAAAACTAAAATAATACAAACAATCAAATAAGTACCAAATGTTGTCCTCTTCCTCGGGATGAGCAGCTTGCTCCTCCCTTGGAATTGGACCAATATCATTCACCCAATTTTGTGCTCAATGCTCCATATATATTATTTCTTCAACAAAATATTACAAATTTACTTCTAAAACTATTGTAGCTTTTTTATTTCAAAAATTTGCCAAAATAACAACTCCTTTCTTTAGAGTTGAGGTTTATTTATACATTGAAGATCTTCACCCAACTCCCTAAACTAGTGGAAATCATAAATACACTTGTCTTTCCCATTCCTATGATAAAGGAACAACTCCCTTTATTCTCTACACATATCTCTCCTACTTCTATGCTAAAGGAAAGAAATTCCTTTATTCTCTCTATATAGGAAACAAATTCCTTTATTCTCTCTACTAATCCTATGCTAAAGGAACAACATCCTTTATTCCCTCATTACAAAGTGACAACACATCCACATCCTTTTAAGGGAAAATGGCTTTATTTTTGCTACTTTTATGATTTTCCCAAAACAATTTATCTTCAACTTTTTAGAAAATAAAAGATTGAGAGAATATCAAATCCATGGTTCAAGCCAAATGAGTTGAAACACCTTTGGCTGAAATCAAGCTGGAATACTTTCAAAATTGGCTCTGAAAGTGATTTTAAAATGCTTCAAGGTTGGCTAAAAGAGGCTGGAATACTTCAAGACTAATTTTGCATCATTTTAAAATATATTGCATTCTATTTTTTCTAATAAACATTAGAAAATGTTAGCAATTAAATTGCAATAGACTTCTAAGAAACAAACCAATATATATATCTATATTCTATTTTAAATATGCTAACAGTTTGTAAAACTACATTTAAATCCACTTTTGATGCTAATTTTAAGAGAAAATAGAGATGAATTTAGATGAGACATTTCTAGTCTCATCAATCATCATGGGCTAGAGATTGGAGATTTTGTTGTGTTTAAGTACATATCAAAGTCATATTTTAAGGTTAAGATATTTCAAAGAATAGGGTGTGTGAAAAATATGAATGCTCTTCATCTTATGAATACCAACATTGATATAGATAAAAGATGCCCTTTTAATAGAGTATGTAGTTCAAGTCAACCATATTGGGAATTAAGGTGTCTTAACCTTTGCAAATTCCTAATGTTGTATTTATTTATCCCATGTTGAGTTGGCATAGTTAGCACCTTGTGTATATGCAGCAGGGTAAATTTTGGTGACTTTGGTAGCCGCGGTTTCCCCCTTGAATAATTAACGGGGATTTGGGGGCAATGCCCCCAAGACAGGGTCAAGGGGCGTAGCCCCTTGCGGGGTCCAGGGGCAGTGCCCCTAGCGTACTCCCTGTCGCGGTACAGGGTGGGGTCGAGGGGCAGCGCCCTCGTGGGGGCTCAGGGGCAACGCTCCCGAAACCTCAAATGATTTTTAATTAATGACAAGTGTCGGTGAGTATCTCTGCACGAGAGAAAGGCATCTTTGGGCAGTCAAGGGATGTTATGACATGTAAGAGGAATATGATATTTTTAGTCAGTGTATGACGGATTCTATAACAGCTGTAAGGTGCGTAAGAGCATCTGTCGTAACCTATTTTGGGACTAGGTGCCCACTTCGAGATGGGATGTTGGACAAGTGTCCTTAGGCATGGGTTTTGGGGCATGACTCCAAGATGGACGCCCATCTCTAGAAGGTTCTATATTTGCCTTGTAAACTCTATATAAACAGGTGCTTGGATGGGAGATAGATAACTTTTGTATAAGTACTATTATGCTGCCAGAATATCTCCAGATTCGACATTCGAAGACTCCTGAAAGAGCATTGGCTCTAAAACTATATTGTAATCTATTATTGTTTACTGTAATACATTTGAGTTGTGTTTTGGAGTGTGGGGTTTTTCACCCGTAAGGGTTTTCCCCACATATATCTTGTCTCTCTTCTTCTGTATTCTTTCTAGTTCTTGTATTTTGCTGTAATATCTCATGTTAATGGTTTAACATTGCTGTAATAGTTAGGATAAAGTTGAATTTGCATAGCCCTCTCCTCATTAGATTAGTGTAGGAAGCGTTTTCCACACACCTAGCTTCCTTTCAAACCAATGAGCACCAAGTTGTTGATTGAATTAGTTTCTGATGAGGAAAGCAACGATGATGTTCAGGCAATGGAAGAAAATCATAACTGTAAGTCTAATTTAATCTCTCTCTCTCTCTCTCTCACATGAGAGAGAGTTAGTTTCCATGCATGAAAGCATATATTAAAGTTTCCATGATGTGTTTGTTTTTTTCTTTAAACAAGAAATAATGTGAGCGCGTTATAACGTGCTCACATTATATGTTGCATGGGACCAAAAAGCCAAAGTGGTGACTTTTTGGTCCCATAACTTGGTGCATTCACCTATATACAGCATGTATACAATGTATATACAACATATGCAATGCATATACATCATATACACACATATATGTGTTGTATATGTTGTATAAGTTGTGTATGTTGTGTTGCAAGTATGAGGTGAACCAGTGTTGTCATTGATGTCAACATACTCATATTGCATTGACAAGAAGGATTGGATGAGCTGTGTGCTGAGGATATTGAGAAAATTAGCCTCAGTCAGGAACAGTGAAGAACAGTAATGAGAAGAAGACAAATGTATTGTATAGGTTGAGAACCGGAGGATGCGGATTTAAGGGTTTGTAGATATGAGTCTTGAGATGCTTCAGTTAAGATTTCAAAGGTTTGCATGAAGATCTGAAGAAGTTGTGGCTATCTGTGTGGAACCGGTTCCGGCAAGTGTTCAGAGGTGACAGAGGATCACAGAAAGGTCCGGTGAGGTCTGGAATTGTATAATCCTAATCTATGGATTGGAAGGAGTGTTTGAGATGTCCTTGTGATGTGTCATCTCGAGTTGTGTATGATTTTGAGGTCTGGAAGTACCTTTTGCATTGTGACAATGGCGACAGACTGTGTTCTTGAAGTTCCGGATGAGGAAGAGAAGAGATTCCAGTAAGTAGAGGAAGTGTGGATGTACCCGGTCATTCAGGCAAGCTTGTGAAGGTTCTTGGATCATGTTGAGGTTGTGTTGTTGGTCCTCATTGATGGTAGAGCCCGAAATTGAAGATATTCTTCTGGATGAAGTTCTTGTTCCGACTAGCCGACCCGATGAGTTGTTCATCCTGCGAATGTTCTTGTGGTGGCCGACCGGATGTGTTATTCATCTTGCAGATATTCTTATGGTTGATTGCCGACTTAGATGATTGTTCCTAAGTCAATGTCTTGTATAAATAAAGGTTTGTGAGTTCATTTTGAAGTGTGGATTGTGTGGATGAGTGTGGCATAGCGAAGAGAAGTGCGAAAGGCAGAGCAGGGGTTTTGGGCTTAAATGGAACTAATCCAGACATAGTAGAGATGTCATTCTCCAGTTCAAGATTGTGATTCTTATCATTTGTAGACAGTGTGTCTCCTTGTAGGCAGTGGGCCTCTTTGTGAGCAGTGTGCTCGGGTAGTGAGCCCTAATTGGCAAGTGCCATTCTTTTTCTTATTCTTCTAACAGAGAATAATCCTTGGGTTAATCACCCCGTGGTTTTTCCCTTAACCGGGTTTTCCATGTCAAAATCTTAGTGTTTAATGTGTTGATGCTTATCTGCTCTTGTGTTTATGCATTATGCTTTCATGGATGATTAATTGATATGCTAACAAAGAAGAATCAAGTGTTTGAAGTAATAAGCTAGTTTTTATACAACTGATTCACCCCCCCCCCTCTTAGTTGTATGCCCTAGATCCAACAATTGGTATCAGAGCCAAGTTCCTCTGAAAGGAGCTTAACCACTTGAGGAGATCCAGGATGTCGTCATACAAGAAGGATAGTCCGAAGCTCGATGGAATCAACTTCACTCTCTGGAAAGGTCGCATGAAATGTCACTTGGAATGTATGGGAAAAGCATACTTGGCCATGGTCTCAAAACCATATGTACCTCCACAAGGTGGTCCGACAACTCTGAATGAAATCACAGATGCTGAAAATAATCTACGGACCAAGGAAGCTCTTCTAAGCGCATTGAATGACTCAGATCTCTCAAATGTTATTGATCTACCAACTGCATATGAGATCTTGACTAAACTGGAACTTCGGTATGAAGGAGATGAGTTTTTCAAGAGTGCAAGGTTGCAAAGTCTGAAAGGGAAATTTGAAAGATTGAAGATGAGAGATGATGAAAACATCACTACCTTTATGCCAAGAGTGAATGAGCTGGTATGTGGAATTAGAAATGCTGGTGGAACTCTGGATGAAAATGAGATTGTTTGCAAAATCCTCAGATCCCTTCCTACTGCCTACAAAATCAAGGTTGCTGCCATTGATGAATTCAGAGCCCACACAACTATCACAAGAAAACAATTGGCTAGAAAACTAGCTGCATTTGAAATGACCGAGTTTGGAGATGATCCTCCCAAGACTAAATCTTCTTTCAAAGCAAGTGCCTATGTGAAAGGCAAACAGAGATTTGATCCGGGAGAAAACTCTTCAAGGAAGAGTCATGGTATGATCAAGCAAGAAGAGACATGGAAGAAGAAGAAGTAGAAATAGCTCAACTTGAAGCCCTCATTGCAAAGAGACTGCCAAGAGGATCCAGTAAGTATGAAGGAAAACTACCCTTTAAGTGCTTCAACTGCAATAAGATTGGTCATTTTGCTTCAAGATGTCTGGAAAGATCTGCAAGGTCTAATACTAACAGACAAAGGTTTCAAAAGAACTGCTATTATGTTCATGAAGAAGATGACAATGAAGGAGTAATAGATGATGAATCAGAACTAGGAAGCAAATCCGGAAATGAATGGGTGCTTATTACCATCAAGGAAGAAGATTCAATATCCTCTGAACCTGTCAATCACAAGGTTGTAGAAAGAGCTTTGGCTGCTCAAGTGGAAGAAAAGGATGATTGGGTTATTGACAGTGGATGTTCTCACCATATGACTGGTGACAAGAATAAGTTCTTGGATTTGGAAAGGTATGAAGGAGGAATGGTAAAGTTTGGTGACAATTCTGCTGGCAAAATCAGAGGTAGGGGAACTATTTCCTTTGATGGAAAGAGCCAAACAGGTAATGTACTATATGTTGAAGGATTGAAGCACAATCTTCTCAGTGTTGGTTAGTTAGTGGACAAAGGCTATGATCTCTGGTTCAAGAATGGAAAATGCAGAATCTTTACAAGCTCCAGAACTGAAATTGCATCCGGTACTCAAACAAAAGGTAATATCTTTCATCTGGTTGGTTCAAATAAAAGTTGTCTGTTTGTTCAAGTTGATCAGAGTTGGTTATGGCATAGAAGAATGTGTCATGTAAATTTTGATAACATCATCAAGATAAGCAATATTCAGGCTGTAAGAGATCTTCCAAAATTGATGAAACCTACAAATAGTTTGTGCAAAGAATGTTAGCTAGGTAAACAGAGTAGAGTCTCTTTCAAAAGCAAAGATCAGTCCTCTACCGGATTGTTGGAATTAGTACATACTGATCTCTGTGGTCTGACAAGAATCAAGAGTCTGCAAGGTGATAGATATTTCATGTTGCTAATTGATGACCATTCCCGGATGATGTGGGTTACCTCCCTAAAAGAGAAATCAGAAGCCCTTGAGAAGTTCAAAATCTTCAAAGCTATGGTAGAGAATCGAACCGGATTGAAACTGAAGTGTCTAAGGTCTGATAGAGGTGGTGAATTTACATCTGGTGAGTTTATTGACTTTTGTGAGAAGCAGGGTATAAGGAGACAGTTGTCTGCTCCTAGGACTCCACAGCAGAATGGAGTAGTTGAGAGAAAGAACCGGACCATCCAGGAAGCTGCCAGGACAATGATGTTGGAAGCAAATGTTCCTCAGATGTTTTGGAAAGAAGCTATCAGCACTGCAGTCTACACTCTCAATCGAGTTCAAATCAGAAACAATACCGGTAAGACCCCCTATGAACTCTGGTTTGGCATCACTCCTACTATGAAATACTTCAGAGTATTTGGTAGCAAGTGTTATATTAAAAGAGATGAAGATCTAGGAAAGTTTGATGCTAGAAGTGATGAAGGAATTTTCTTGGGTTACTCCACTCAAAGAAAAGCATACCGGTGTTACAATAAGAGACTGAGGAAGATGATAGAAAGCACTAATGTAAAAGTTGATGAAGGAATTGAGAAGCCCTCAAGGTTTTATGAGTTTGATGAAGATGACCAAGATGGTGTTCAGGTTCAAGGAACTCAATCCTCTCCGGTAAGTCAAAGTCAGCCTGATCCGGTAAATCAGGAAGAAGAGATAGGTCTGAATGAGCCTGATCAAGAAGCAGCAGTGCAGGATACTCCCAAAATTCCAAGGTATGTAAGACTGAACCACTCTGAAGATCAGATCATAGGTGACAAAAGCAAAGGTGTGCAAACTAGAAGAAATGTTGCTCAAAATTAGGATGAATGTTGTCTAATTTCAAAGATTGAACCTAAAACAATGAATGAAGCCTGCAATGATGAAAACTGGACCAAAGCAATGGAAGATGAATTGATGCATATTGAGAAAAATCATACTTGGGATCTTGTTCCCAGACCTAGAGATAGGAATGTGATTGGAACCAAATGGGTCTTCCGGAACAAACTGAATGAAGCTGGTGAAGTAATCAGAAACAAAGCTAGATTGGTCTGCAAAGGCTACTCTCAAATAGAAGGAATTGATTTTGAAGAGACCTTTGCTCCGGTGGCAAGAATTGAAGCAGTCAGATTATTTCTTGCATTTGCTACCTTTAAAGACTTCAAGGTATATCAGATGGATGTCAAGTCTGCCTTCCTAAATGGTGATCTGGAAGAAGAAGTTTACATTGAACAACTGGATGGATTTCAATTGTCTGATAATGATGATATGGTCTGCAAGTTGAAGAAAGCATTGTATGGATTAAAGCAAGCCCCAAGAGCATGGTATGAAAGGTTGGATAAGCATCTTGTGCAGATTGGATTCAACAAAGGTACTACTGACAGTAACTTATATTTCAAAATTGATCATGAAAATATTTTGATTGTTGGAGTGTTTGTGGATGATATCATTTTTGGAGGAAGAGATAGTATGTGCAAAACTTTTGCAAATCAGATGAAAAGTGAGTTTGAAATGTCTATGCTTGGTGAAATGAATTTCTTCTTGGGTCTGCAAATTACTCAAACAAAGAAAGGGATCTTCATTTCTCAGACCAAATATGTGAAAGAATTGTTGAGGAAATTTGGTATGGAAGATTCAAAGCCAATGAACACTCCCATGGCAACCGGATGTAAGTTGAGCAAAGATGATGACTCCCCAAAGGTAGATCAGACAAAGTATAGATCAATGATTGGTGGATTGTTGTATCTCACTCAGACTAGACCAGATATAATGCAGGCTGTTGGTCTTGTAGCAAGATTCCAGGCTGATCCTAAAGAATCTCATGTTATGGCAATCAAAATAATTTTTAGGTACTTGAAAGGAACAACTGAGTATGGTCTATGGTACCCTAGAGATCCGGATTTCTCTCTTCATGCTTACACAGATGCAGATTGGGCAGGAGATGTGGATGACCAGAAGAGCACCAGTGGTGGAGCATTCTTTTTGGGGAAGAGATTGGTTTCTTGGCTAAGCAAGAAACAAGATGCAATGTCTCTATCTACAACTGAAGCAGAATACATTGCAGCAGCAGGTAGTTGCACTCAAATCTTATGGATGAAGTAGATGCTAAGAGACATTAAAATTGAATATGAGGAGCCTATCACAATTTTCTGTGATAATTCAAGTGCAATTAATATTTCTAAGAATCCGGTATTGCATTCTAAAACTAAGCACATATCTATCAAATTTCACTTTTTGAGAGAACAAGTGAACAAGGAAGAAGTCAGATTGGAGTATGTTCCCTCCAAGGATCAGATTGCAGATATCTTTACTAAACCTCTTCCCAAGGACTCTTTTGAATATCTCCGGGAGAAGTTAGGGGTCATGGCCACTCTGGTGATGAACTAGGATGCACTGATGTGCATCAGTCCGGTGGATATCACAGTCATATCTTGTGATCCAGATTGATGATGGGGCACTGCTACTAAGGGGGAGCAGCTGGTATGATTCTGATGTGTTAGAATTGCAAGTATGAGCCCTTTGCCATTGATGTCAAAGGGGGAGAGAAGACATGTGAAAAACAAGTGGCTGATGATCAAAGGGGGAGCAGTAAATGAGGAGAAGACATGTTGCTGATAGGGGGAGCTGTGACAGAAAGGAGAAGTTCTTGTCTTGATGGTTTTTCACATCATATGTTGCCATCAATGACAAAGGGGGAGATTGTTGCAAGTATGAGGTGAACCAGTGTTGTCATTGATGTCAACATACTCATATTGCATTGACAAGAAGGATTGGATGAGCTGTGTGCTGAGGATATTGAGAAAATTAGCCTCAGTCAGGAACAGTGAAGAACAGTAATGAGAAGAAGGCAAATGTATTGTATAGGTTGAGAACCAGAGGATGCAGATTAAAGGGTTTGTAGATATGAGTCTTGAGATGCTTCAGTTAAGATTTCAGAGGTCCGCATGAAGATCTGAAGAAGTTGTGGCTGTCTGTGTGGAACCGGTTCCGGTAAGTGTTCAGAGGTGACAGAGAATCACAAAAAGGTCCGGTGAGGTCCGGAATTGTATAATCCTAATCTGCGGATTGGAAGGAGTGTTTGAGATGTCCTTGTGATGTGTCATCTCGAGTTGTGTATGATTTTGAGGTCTGGAAGTACCTTTTGCATTGTGACAGTGGCGACAGACTATGTTCTTGAAGTTCCAGATGAGGAAGAGAAGAGATTCCAGTAAGTAGAGGAAGTGCGGATGTACCCGGTCATTTAGGTAGGCTTGTGAAGGTTCTTGGATCATGTTGAGGTTGTGTTGTTGGTCCGCATTGATGGTAGAGCCCGAAATTGAAGATATTCTTCTGGATGAAGTTCTTGTTCCGACTAGCCGACCGGATGAGTTGTTCATCTTGCGAATGTTCTTGTGGTGGCCGACTGGATGTGTTATTCATCTTGCAGATATTCTTATGGTTGATTGCCGACTTAGATGATTGTTCCTAAGTCGATGTCTTGTATAAATAAAGGTTTGTGAGTTCATTTTGAAGTGTGGATTGTGTGGCATAGCGAAGAGAAGTGCGAAAGGCAGAGCAGGGGTTTTGGGCTTAAATGGAACTGATCCGGACATGGTAAAGATGTCATTCTCCAGTTCAAGATTGTGATTCTTATCACTTGTAGACAGTGTGTCTCCTTGTAGGCAGTGGGCCTCTTTGTGAGCAGTGTGCTCAGGCAGTGAGCCCTAATTGGCAAGTGCCATTCTTTTTCTTATTCTTCTAACAGAGAATAATCCTTGGGTTAATCACCCCGTGGTTTTTCCCTTAACCGGGTTTTTCACGTCAAAATCTTGGTGTTTAATGTGTTGATGCTTATCTGCTATTGTGTTTATGCATTATGCTTTCATGGATGATTAATTGATATGCTAACAAAGAAGAATCAAGTGTTTGAAGTAATAAGCAAGTTTTTATACAACTAATTCACCCCCCCTCTCAGTTGTATGCCCTAGATCCAACATGTTGTATGTTATCGAGCACATATAGTATAGACACAATAAATATATGTATATCCTCCAATATATATACAACATATACACACACATATACATGTGTAAATGTTGTATATATATACAACATATACAACATAAACACACACATGTTATTAAACACATATAGTAGATACAATAAATATATGTATATCCTCCAATATATATACAACACATGCACACACACCATATATATGTGTGTGTGTATATATATATATATATATATACACTTTCAATTGCATGTAAGTGGGGCTCATTTAGTGTTACCTAATATGCTTGAAGGTGGTGAACTGTTGCTAGAAGGCGGTGAATGGCAACAAATTCACCCAAATGGAACCCTAATCGTTTGTTGTCCCCACCTAACACGTCACTGTCTACCAGAAGCCTGTCGTGAAATATGCCAGCGTTCCTTTATTTTATTTTTAATTCCTTGGTTTTGAGCAAAATGAACTCGCCTGAAAAGTACAAGCCACGTATGCGGCACGTAGGCGTGACATGGTTTCAAGTGAAACTAACTCATGTGAAAATGACTCGATTCATACTATACTGTTGGGCGAAAGTGTGACACAAGTTTGTGCTTTTACTCTATAACATGATCCCTTCTACTTCCTTTGTACCTCTTCTTCAAGGTTTCATGGAGGTCAATTATGTAACATCTCCATGACTCCATTTTACATTTGATAAGATGATATAAAAGTTCTTGAACTTGCGTAGATTACTTTATAACATTTTTATTGTGTATGTTGATTGCCATCTCTTTGTGTTTCATAGTTGTGAAAATGTTGACTGAGCAAAGAAATGAAAAATAACACTAAGAAAACTCTTCTATATCCTTTAATTTAGGTATAACAAATGCAACTAAATATTTTAGAATACTTGATTCACTATAAGTTATGTGCATGTTAGAGTGGAGGCAAAACATAGAGATGAAAAGTGCCTACTTTATAGTTTTTTCTCTCATTTAGCACTTGCTCTTAGAACCTTTTGTAATGAACATGATATTGCTCTTTTAAACTATTTTGTGCAAGTGTATTTGTCTATGAAAATTGGACCTCATGTCATATTTAACTTGTTTCAAACATGAACACTTTGTTTTGTTTCACTCCTCCTCATTCTACAATCTCAAATGGGACTGCTCACATTCATGTTCATAATGTTTTCAAATATATTTTTATATCAAATATCTTTTCTCATTCATTATGATAATTTTTTATACACATTAAGGAGCAATTGGTAATAACTAGAAGTGTTCAAACATCTGAAAATGTACACACTTCTTAAGTTTGAAATTTAATACTACCCACCACAAATATATCATCCAATCAATGTAAAAAGTTGAATGTATAGTTTTTAATATATATTATTTGTTTCAACAACTCATTTTTATAAAATAATCAACAATAGTAAGCTTAGTAGTTAGTTGTTAACTATTTTTTTATTAGAGGTAAAAATTTTACACATTTATATGGGATTTAATTTGGATTATTTATAGATTAAAAATTCACATCTTCAATTTTCAAAATGAATGTTTGTCAAGCTTCCATACCTTCTCTCTTATACGAATCTAAATTAAGGGAATACATTGAAAAAAAAAAGTAAGGTGTGTGAATTTATTTTACTACTAACTCTACTTAAATATCATCCACTTCAATGGTCAAACAAGTAATAGCAATTTTACACCTCATTCACAACAAAAAGTGGTAAATATTTGTCCTATTTTTATTGGCCAAAATTGACCTTTGACTGTATCTATAAGAATAGCCCACTTATGACAGATGGATACGGGTGCACTGTGTAACAGTGGGGCGAGCTAGGGTTTCAAAGCCCTAGCTCGGCCTTTTTTTCTGCATCTTGGGAAGCTTTTATCAGAGATCGGGGTGGGGAGTTGAGGCATTTTGGGACAACGACCAAGGGTGGTCAAATTTTCAGTTTGCAGATCTGCGGCTCAGTTTATTTAGGGCTTCTCTTCCATCCTTTGTGGTTTGAGGTGGAGCTTTGTAGTTCGTTGTGGGCGCTGGTTGGTTCCAAGTGGGGTACTTAGATAGGGTTGTGTGGGTTTGGAAGAGCAAAGGTTGTTTTGATTTTTGTGCTATTAACCCTCGTTGATTGTATTCAGCTGAGTTTCTTGTTGCCTCCTTTGGTGTCGGGGCTGAGTTTGGTGTGTACTAGGGTTGGGTTTTGAATGGCGCTACATGCGTCTCCTAATGTATCGAATCGAGCCTCTCCGCTGGAGGTGGAGGTCTGAGTTTTTCAAACTCGACATTGCCTGATGTGGGCATGTTAAGAATCGGTGCTTTTAGATTGCAAAAGGTGAATGGGTGTTTAGAGAAATCCCAAGAGTAGCTAGTTTTAGTGATTCAACCTGAATCTGTGGTAGAGGATGTGGAATATTACAGCAATCATTTGTTGATTTGTAAGTTCATGGGGATGAGGGTTTCACTTTCTTTTCTTGATTCCTAGGTTTGCAAGACTTGGAACCTAGAAGAGGATTTTGATATCATATTGGTGCTGGAGCTAATATTTTCTTTATGGTAGATTTCTCTTGTGTTGTTGATTGGAATAGGGCTTTCAAAGTTGGGCCTTATTTTTATAACTAGGTGGTTCTCTTCATTAAACCATGGCATGCTGGATTTAACTTGGTGGAGGAACTATCTTCTAGAGTCCAGGATTGGGTACATCTCCCTCATATGCCTCTTGAATGTTGGAAAAGTTATATACTACAAATGATCACCTTACTGCTTAGAAAGCCTATTGGTCCATCTTAGTAGACACTAAATAAGAGGGTTCTTTCCTTTGCTCATGTGTGTATGGAAATTGATTTGAATAACTCGCTGCCTGATTCCATAGATATGTCTATTGGTTCTTCTTCTTGGACTCATCAGCTTGATTATGAGGCATTACCTTTTAGATGCCGGTTGTGTCATGAATATGGTCATCTTCAACGGAAGTGTCCCCATGTTATCCATGCCTCTGGTTCGAGTAATGCTCCTTTGCAATCTACCCTGAAGATGGATAAGGGTAAGGCTCCCATGCAGGGGGTGGTGGTTGATAAGGAGGGCTTTGTCCCCATTAAATCTCATAATAGGGGTAGAGGTCAAAAGAGAACCCTCAAGGATAGGCAGGACGAGGAGACCTTTAATAGGCTTGATGCTTTAGAGGATCTGGTTCAGGAAGAGGGGGTTCTATTGGACTTGTAGGTAACTGATGATTCAACAGTGGAGAAAGATCTTGGCAACCACCCTATTGATGGCTCCTGCTCAGTTCAGTTCGGGGTGCAGGAGACTCAGATGGACAGTGATCTTCCCCCTACGATTGTTTAGGGAGAGCTAGGTTTGGTGCCAGTGGCTATCGAAGGTCCTGTTGTTACTTATTCTGGTCTCCCTAGTGGGAGGAGCGTTGCTGATCTAGGTAAAAATAAGGCTTCTTCTCTTGCTTTGGGTTTACAACAAAAGCCCCCCAAAAAAGGCCCCCCTAAGAAATCTCTTAAGGTTGGAAGGAAGGACTAGGAAAGGGTTAAGTTAATGGGTGAAATGTTGGTGGAGTCTGGATTGGTAAGGACTATTGATGCTTACTTCTCCCAACCTCAACAATGATTGTGCTATCTTGGAATGTGAGTGGTATGAATAGCATCCCTAGACTATTTGATCATTGATTCATGTTCATTCTCCAGATTTGGTTTTCCTTCAGGAAACTAAAGTATCAGTTGAAAGTATGTTGAATATGGCTTCAATGATTTGGGGTAGAGGTCAATGTCAGTGTGTGGGAGAGAATGGTAGCTCTGGTGGGGTGGACTATTTATGGGATCCATGTAGAGTTAGTCTGATTTGTTGGCTCTCCTGCAGGTATTTTATTTCTCTTGTTGCTTCTAGTGTGGAGTCAGGTGAGAGAATTCTTCTCGCTAACATTTATGCTCCTATTGATCTCCCTGGTAAGGATCAGTTGTGGGCCCATGTTAGATATGTGCACTCTTTAGATCCTTTTCTTCCTTGAATTTTGGCAGGTGACTTCAATGTTGTCTCCTCACTGGAGGAGAAGAGGGGTGGTAGTGCTCGCTTGGATTGGATCCTTCTTTAGATCTCCTAAGGGATAATGTGGCTCTTTTGAACTTGGTTGATATTAAGTCCACCAATGGGGTGTTTACTTGGAATAATAGAAGAAGTGGGGAAGCTACTATATCTAAAAGGTTGGACGGATTCTTGGTGTCTAGCTTTTGGGTCGGTGATAAATGGTCGACTTGCTCTAAGATTTTGGATTGGCGAGGATCTGATCATTGGTTGATCAAGCTTGTAGCAGACTTATCTCAGTATTCTAAAAAGCAATCGTTTTAAATTTCAGCTTATGTGGCTTAGAGATGGATCTCTTCATGATCTGATTCCTAGTTGGTGGCATTTTGGGAAGCTGGAGCATGGTACTACAATGTACTCCTCCAATAGACTCTAATATGTTAAATATATGTTGAAACGCTGGAATAGGCATCATTTTGGTAATGTGTTTCAAGCTAAGTGGAATGCACAAGCCCACTTGGACTCTATTACTCGTTAAATTCATGACCAGGGTCTCACTGAAGAAAATGGTAAGCTAGAAGCAGCTATGGTGAAGGAAGTTGAAGAATGGGAATTAAGAGAGGAAATTTTCTAGAAGCAAAAGTCCCAGATTGATTGGCTACAGGAGGGAGATTAGAACAATTCCTCCTTTCATAACTCTGTTAATGATAGAAGGTAGGGTAATATTATCTCTTCCCTTTTGTCTTCAGATGGGGTTTTTCTTTCTTCCTCTACTATGATTTCGGAGGAAGCTGTCCATTTTTTTTCTGCTTTATTTTCTGAAAACCCTCCTCTAGTGGATGAGGATGAAACTGCAATTCTAGCTAGTATACTGCCTCTTGTTACTAGTGAAATGAATGAATCTCTACTTAAACTGATTTCCTTGTAGGAGCTTGAAGATATTGTGTTTTAGATGAAAAAAGGAAAGGCTCCAGGGCTAGATGGGTTTCCAGTGGAGTTCTTCCAGGAATTTTGGGAGGTGATCAAGATGGATCTGCTGGAGGTAGTTTAGGAATTTCACATGAATAAGCAAATGCTGAAGGCCATGAATGCTACTTTTCTGGCTCTCATCCCAAAAAAGGAAGGTACTAATTCTTTGGATCTTTTTTAGGACAATTGATTTATGCAATGTGGTGTATAAGATAATTACCAAGATGATTGTGGAGTGTCTGAAGCCTTGGTTAAGTTGGTTAATTTCTAAAGAGCAGGGTAGCTTTATTGCTGGTAGGCAGATTCTTGATGGGGTAATTATTGTGGTGGAGACTATTCACTCTATGGCTTCTTCTACAGAAAAGGTCATGTTTATCAAACTGGACATGGCCAAAGCTTATGATCGTGTTAAATGGGCTTTCTTATTCAGGATCCTGAGGGCTTTTAGTTTTGACAAAGCCTAGATTGAATGGGTTAGGAGTTGTGTCACATCTTCTTCCTTCTCTGTGTTGATCAATGGTGAGCCAACTAAGCTGTTTGGAGCTTCTAGGGGACTTCGGTAAGGGGATCCTTTATCCCCCTACCTTTTCATTTTATTGGTTGAAGGCTTAGGGAGATTTATTAGATCTCATGCGGAGTTGGGTCTCATTTAGGGTTGGACTTGGGGGAAATAATATTTCCCCCCAATCTCATCTTCAGTTTGTGGATGATATTGCTCTGATGGGAAGGGCCAAAGTTGTGGAAGCTATCACTTGACAGAAAGTTTGGATAGTTATTTGGCTGCTTCGAGATAGAGTATTAATGAAGGGAAGTCCTTTATTTATTTATTTAATACTCCTAAGCTCATTCAAAGGAGAATTGCTGGTATTTTTAGATTTTAGATTGCCTCACTCCCTTTTGTGTACCTTGGCATTCCTCTTGCTGTTCATTCGCTTCCCAGGTTGTTTTGGTAGGAGATTATTGATAAGGTCCACAAATTGGTTAGCCATTGGACTTGTAGGTGGCTCTTTATCGCGAGAAGAGTGACTCTTTTGAAATTTGAGGTCCAAGCTGTACCTATGTACAAGTGCTTTGTGTTATCTACCCCTTCTAGCTTCATCAAAGACTTTGAGAGTCTGTGTCATCAGTTTCTCTGGTTCGATAATCTTCTTTCTAAGAAATGGAGTTTGGTTAAATGGGATGATACCTATAGGCCGAAGTAGGAAGGTGGATTAGGCTTGTATGATGACTGATTTGAATGGGTAGGCTTTAGCTACTAAGCTGTACTGGAGATGGTGTTCTCAACAACATTAGATATGGGCTAAAATCCTCTCCTCAAAATATCTAGGGGAGGTTGAGCATGCTGATGTGCCTTATTTTAGCTTGGCAGGGAAGGGTTCTATGATTTGGGGAACCCTTAAAAGAGGTGCCAAGTTTGTCAAACAGGGGTTGTTTTAGATTTGTAACAGTGGTTGGGATGCTCTTTTCTGGTTTGATTCTTGGGATGGCCATCCTCCTATTATGACAACTCGCTCGCATCTACAGACATTATGTGGTCACTTTCTTGATGCTAGTTGGAGTCAGGTGGAGGATTTCAAATCTCCCCAGGTTCTTGATCATGTTAATGTGTACAGGTGGAAGGATCCGTAGGAGTGGTCCCCTAGGGATTCGGTGGAAGATCGACGAGAGCTGGCTATTATTTTGGTTGGTCAGGTTTGTAATTCTCTTCGGGGGAGGGATGTTCTGGCCTGGGGACCTGATCCAAAAGGAAAATATTTTGTTGCTTATGGGTATCAGGTGTTAGATAACTAGGTTTTTGGACATTCAGGGGTTTCGTGGTGGAAATAGATTTGGAATAAGTTTGCTTGGCCTAAGGGCAATTTCTTTTCTTAACTTGTGGTTCAAGGACGGTGCCTTACCTGAGAGAATATTTGGAAGTGTGGTTTTCAGGGGCCTTCTATGTGCGTCATGTGTACTTGTCATGAAGAGTGTACTTACCACCTCTTCTTTCAGTGCTCTTTTGCTAGAATGATTTGGCACTGTTGGTGGAGTATCTGGAGCCAACCATGCATACATGTGTGTTCTTTGGATGAATTTTGGAAGGGACAGGGAACTCTCTAGCTAAAACTTCTTTTTCTTCAAATAGCTTGGGATATTGGTCCTAGCTTGATTATATGGCATATATGGTTGGAACGCAACCACATGAATTTTCTGGCTAAGAAGTTGCTGGTGGGTTAGCTTTGGTTGAGGATCTTGGGGGTTCTCCAATAGACTCTGGCAGCTAAGTGTGACTTGTTTGGTCCTATGGACCCTGGTGATTTAGGTGTGGTTAGAACTTTGGGACTTTCTGCGGGTTGTAGGAGGAGCTTGGTGTTTGGACAATGTCGGTGTGGTAGGGGGAAGATTCAGCGAAGTGGTCACTAGTGTCCCCCTCCTCTAGGTGAGTTGAAAATTAACACTCATGGGTCATCTAGAGGTAATCTTGGGCATGCTGGGGCAGGTGGAATTGGCAGGGATAGCTCGGGGGTGGTGGTTTTCTTCTTTTCTATATACAAAGGTTAGCATACTAATAACTTTATGGAGGCCTTGGCTATTCTTCTGGCGCTGGAACAGGCTTGCGCCTTGGGTTGGAGGTGGATTGTTTGTGAGTCAGATTCCCAGGTTGTTATTGATATGTTGAATAAGCAGTGTCTTGATGATGCGAATTGGCAGTCGACGGTTGTGGTCAGACAAATCATCGCTTTGAGTGGGGTTTTGGATCTATCACCTTTTGTCATATCCCTAGGGAATGGAATAAGGTGGCAGATGGCTTGGCTAGATGGGCTTTTGAGCAGATGGGTACCTGAAATAAGGATAACTCGGAATGCCTTCCCGGGGGTCTTTCCCATGTTCTTGAAGATTGGGTAATGGAGGACGAGATGTTTCTTGGGAGTGACTTGATTTCTTGGGCTTGGCTTCTTGACCCCTGGTGGGTTTGTTATTCTCTCTAGATTTGTACGGATTTTCTGGATCAAAAAAGTTTTTACCCCTTTTTATTTAAATAAAAAAGAATAACCCACTTACAATGTATCTATTTCATGATGTAATCTTAACTAATGTAATGTATAAGTTGCACACTTATATATATACTACACCCACCAACACATTTTTATAAAGAAATTATATATTTCCTCCATTTTATGTAAAATTTGAAGAACACAACTTATGTTAAAAAAATTACCCTCACCACCAAATTCATTTAGAAAACATCCTTTCATTTTTCAACTAATGTATCTTTCATCCCTCTTTCCATGGCCTTAAGACTATTCTTTTCCGTTCGTCACACCCAAAGAAAGCAAGAATGATATTTCAACAAAAATGTTGTTGAACGCCAATTTACACTAATTTATTGCGATGCGGACAAATGAAAAGAAACACAAATCTCAAAATGTTTTGAAGTGGTCCAAATTAGTATGTGGGTGTGATGTTAGGAACTTGACTTTCATCACCAACCTAATATCAACAGCGACGTAAGTGGACCGGAGGACATAATACTGCTAACTTTCTTGCCATCTAGAGAGCCATCAAGTCATGCTCATCTTAATAAGGATCTTTCCTTTCCCTTTCTTGAGTACCTTTCCAAAGTCTGGTTTGGACTTTTCGGTGCAGTCTGCCATTTTGTTTAAACAAAACTCCATTCCAGGCAATTGCCACCACAAATTGAAGTTAAAATTCCGATGTCATCTTTCGTTTTACGATTGTTACATTCATTCAAATACTTCCATTAACGTCTTTATTTTATTGTCATCTCCTTCGTACATCTTTGAATAGTTGGGAGGTCGTTTATAAAACTTTCTTCCGTTGTGAATACGATTGAAGTGAAGTGAAAACAACTTCCCACTTTCCCTGCTTTTTCTTTTGCTCGTTTTCTTCCGCGTGATTGACCAGCGTAGAAATTCGCACACGATACCGCGTAAAAAGAGATGACTCCGCGTTACCTGCCTCCTTTAAATTAAGGACAGATTTGCCTGAACAAACAACCTCGGCTAAGTATTGTATGGGATGGTGTGGGTGCACTTCAAGATGTTTTCAAATAACTATTGCCTCCTGCTCTTTTTATTTCTCTCTACACTGCCAATTTCTGCTTACACTTCTTATTCTTCTTCTCTGTCATATCATTTCGATGAAGAAGCTCTCTTGGTTTTCAAGCATTCTCTCTTTGGAGGCCACAACAATTCTTTGTTTGATTGGTCTCTCAATCACTCTTTCTGCAATTGGACTGGTGTAACCTGCTCTTCTCATCATCAACGTGTGGTTTCCTTGAATCTCACAGGTATGTCTTTAATGGGCCCTATCTCTCCTTTCCTTGGCAATCTCTCTTTTCTTAGAGTACTTGCTCTCTGGAATAATAGCTTCCAAGGCCATATTCCTCCTCAATTGGGGAGGCTTTCTCGCCTTAGAATACTTAGATTGTCTATGAATGAATTGGAAGGCTCCATTCCATCCACTCTGGTAGACTGTGGTTCTTTGCAAATTCTCATTCTGTCTTATAACCATTTAAGTGGCAACATTCCTTCCCAGCTTGGCCTTCTTTCACATTTAGAGGTGCTTGGTTTAGCAGAAAACCAACTGATAGGAACAATCCCAGCTTCCATAGGCAACATGTCATCCTTAACTCAGTTGGATTTGGGCATAAACATACTCCATGGTGGTATTCCTATTGAATTGAGTATGCTTACTCAACTCACAATGCTTGATCTTGACACCAACAACTTGAAAGGAGTGATTCCTGTCGAATTGGGTATGCTTACTCAACTTAGAATACTTTATCTTTACACCAGCAACATGACAGGAGTGATTCCCACTACCCTTTCCAACTGCACTCTTCTCCAAAATTTGGGGTTAAATGACAATCACATAAGTGGCCACATTCCTTGGCAGTTTGGCAAACTATCAAAGTTGCAAGAACTAAGCTTGTGGGGAAACTATCTCATAGGAGAAATTCCAACCTCCCTCTCTAATTGCAGTCAACTCCAAACAATTGAGTTAGAGATTAACCAACTTAGTGGCACAGTGCCCATGGAGTTTGGAAAATTGCTCCAACTTCAAATTCTTCGATTATGGGAAAATAATCTTGTAAGCGGAAGCAATGACTTATCTTTTCTAACAGCCTTGACTAATTGCTCCTATTTGCAAGCTCTAGATTTGTCTAATAACTATCTCACTGGTCTCTTGCCCTCTTCAGTTAGCCAGCTATCAAGCCAACTCTCTTATTTGTTGTTGGACTCCAATAAAATTGAGGGAAACATACCAAGTGGCATTAAGAACCTTACAAATTTGACATGGTTAGACTTATCTGACAACCATTTCAATGGAACCATTCCATCCACACTTGGTCAGCTTCCAAATCTTGAAAGATTAAATTTAGAAAAAAATAATTTAAATGGAGGAATTCCAGAAAGTTTGGGTCATGCAAAAAGACTTGGGCTATTATCATTAAGTGATAACATGATTTCAGGCCAAATTCCAGATGCTCTTGGAGATCTTCCACAACTAAGAGATCTTATGCTTCATCATAATCAACTTTCAGGGAAAATACCTGCTAGTTTAGGGAGATGTGTCACTTTGGAGTTGGTGGACTTGGCTCACAACAAAATAGAAGGAAACATACCTCCTGAATGGGAAGGTCTTACAAATCTCCAATTTTATTTCAATCTTTCCAACAATTTCTTACAAGGTTCTATTTTAGTAATGAGTAAATTGGTAATGGTCCAAGCTATAGATGTGTCTCTCAACAACTTCTCAGGTGGAATTCCAGATGCACTATCAAGCTGCACAAACTTGCAATATTTGAATTTGTCATGGAATTCATTTGATGGCTCAATACCAGCATCACTCACAAATCTAAAAAATCTTCAAGACATTGATCTCTCAAGAAATAATTTGTCAGGTGCAATCCCAATGGCTTTTCAAGAAATGAAAATGCTTCAGCATATCAATCTCTCTTCAAATAGCTTAACAGGAGAGGTTCCAAAGGGAGGAGTTTTTGCAACTATTGATGAGTCAGTAGTTTCAGGAAACATTGGCCTATGTGGAAAGTGGATTAATTTGCAGCCATGCTCTGATTCCAAGCACAAACAATTCTCAGTCTCTAAAAAGGTGATAGTATCAATTGTGGTTGGCATTGCAATCTCCATTATGCCTTTTGTACTATTTTTAATTTTCTATCGAAGGAGACATACTAGTCAGAACACCATTGATCTCAACATTGGGCCTAAGAGATTTTCATATGAAGAACTTGTGGATGCAACTAGTGGGTTCAACCAAAGTAATCAGTTAGGGGTTGGTAGTTTTGGATCTGTTTATAGAGGAATTCTCAATAATGGTACAAATATTGCTATTAAGGTTCTCAATTCACAAGATGAAAATGCTCTCCAAAGTTTTGACAGAGAATGTAATGTGTTAAAAAGAGTCAGGCACCGCAATGTGATCAAAATTATTTCAGCTTGTTCTAACCTTGATTTTAAAGCATTGGTTCTTCCATTCATGTCAAATGGAAGCTTGGAGAGATGGCTCTATCTTGAGGGAGGAGATGAATGCAGATTATGTTTAAGGGACCGATTAAGAATAGCAAAGGAGATAGCACAAGGAATGGAATATCTACATCATCATTGTTTTGTGCAAGTCATTCATTGTGACCTAAAACCTAATAATGTGTTGCTAGGGGATGATATGACTCCATATATAACAGACTTTGGCATTACCAAACTCTTATTTGAGCATTCAATGGATTCATGGACTCCTACAAATGCACTTAGGGGATCCATTGGCTACATTGCACCAGGTATAGATTTTGTATAATACAATATTAAATGTCATTAACTTATATTTATATTTTTTATTTTTGTTTCAAATGGCTCGAGAGTTACTAGTTATTGTATTGTATTGCAGAGTATGGAATGGGTGGAAATATTTCAACAAAAGGAGATGTATATAGCTATGGAATTCTACTTTTAGAGTTGTTGACAAGGAGGAGACCTACAGATGACATGTTTGTAGAAGGTATTAATCTACCAAAATGGGTAAGTATGGATTTTCCTAATAGAATAATAGAAGTGGTGGATGACAACTTGCTTAGAGATGTTAAAGAACGAGATTTATCAATGGTATTAGCATGCCTTACTCAATCTATACAAGTAGGATTGATTTGCACAAGGGAGTCACCACAAGAACGCCCAAATATGATGGAGATAGTTGAAAGATTAGAAAAAATAACAAGTGCATTTCTTGGTACTCCTAGAGCTTTTCATTTTCCCATAAATATCTCCCATTTGCTTGAGAGTACAAGTAGTCTAAAAAATACTACTAAACATTGGTCTACATCTACATCTAATGCTTCACTTAGCTAGATGTATAGTGTTTAATTATTGTTACCTAGGTTTTAGATACTATTTCTTATAAAACTGTAATATATTAATTTTTACTATATGGGTTTAATCCCTATTTAGTTTATTGTGAGACTATGTAAGTAGGCAATGCCTAATGTCAAAACAAATTGGGGAGATTTAAAGGTGGTGTATAATTTTTAGCTAGACATGTTTGTTGATTGACTAAACATAAAAATAGAAAAAAAAATTCAAAAAAATATTATGAGCTTTTATATTTTAACATGTATTGTCATTCTTCTCTACAAAGATAAAAAATTTCACATATACAAAATTTAACTTTTTAATATGTAGAATATTTAGGTTGTTTTTGGGGTGGGTTAAATTATTTTATTTAATAGGACCACTATTTTCTTAAAATGAGAAAATGACATAAAAAATCACATACACTTTTAAAATAATTATTTAGAAAATGTTTTAAAATAACAAATGTATTTAAAAAATTTATTGTTTGGTCTCAAAATAAATAAGGATTGTTAAGAATTTACCACCAATTCATTGGAATTTTTTTTTGTAAACATTGTATTTAAAACTAGTCGAGGATGTATCTTTTAATGTAAAATGTATTAAGCTATGCAATGGATTCATATCAAAGATTTAAAATTTTCTCAATTATAGTTGTTTCTTAGACTATTATGTGCATGTCTATATACAACTAATCATAAAAACAAAATATGAATGTAGTTTACTCTTTTACTACAAAAACAAAAGTATAAGAATGTTGTAAAATAATATTATTGGAGAGATACTACAATTTGAAAGATATAATTATACCACATAGTCCTCTCATGATGTTGGAAAATCAAGTCATTGAATCTTCTCTACTTTAAACTATCATCTTACATTGACCTTTGTTGTGAACTTGATAACACTCGATGTAACTCTTCTCATATATTATGCACCCAAATAATATAAATTACAGAGGAAAAAATACATTCTACTTTCAATCCTCTTTCTATAAATGTCACATCCCAAATACTATGTTTTACTTTTTACTTGCACATAATTAGTAGGTGAATATGCATGATTTAATGATTTGACATTTAGTGAAAATGTCAGGAAAAATCAATGATATCATGAGTTTATGTTTATATGATTAGAATTGACATGTGATTATTTGATGTCATGATTATTTATTCATAAGGTTTATGGATTAACTAATGATACACTAATCCCAGTTTGGTGTTTGCAAGTTGTATTAAGGAAACATGTTTCCATCCTCTGAGAAAGAGAGGGAGAGCATCATTGGAGAGAAGTGAATAGATGTATGGAAAAGAATAGTTTGTTGCCATCTTAGTCTTGTGCTTGTATAATTTAGTGAACCCTCGTTGAGTTGGGTAAGTGGTACTTGACCCATTTGGTCTACATTGGTTTTGACTCGACAGTCATTGATTTGTCATCATGATCTCTTAATATAGATTTTTGTCGAGAGTTAAGTTAGGAAAGTTTGACATTCGACAAGGATTAGTCGATAGTCATTAGTTCTTGTGTGTTTGAATATAGATTATAGTCAAGAGAGAGTATATATATGTTAGTAGTTAAACTATCTCGTTTTGGTAATTTCTAGTAGAAACTCCATTAAACTATCCTATTTATTTGTTTTTGATGTTTACAAAGATTGTGAGGGGGAGAATATCTCGACCCCATTCACACATCTTGTCGAGTGATAAAAATGACATTAGTATATGTTGTATTTGAAATATTTTGTTGACAAATATATTTATATATATTAAACATGATCTATAAGTGTAACTTATATTAAATAGATGTTGAGTTTTCTAGAGGAACGTGGTTTAGCTGCCTATTCAATGTTAAGTTCTACCATGTGGCTTTAAGAACACTTAAATATCCTTTATTCTATGATGGCTCGGGAGTAAGGAGAAGTGGTTTTAATTGATTGTAAGTGGTCTTTAATGACCCTTAATTCTTTGTTTTCTACATGCCACCACAGAGAGCCTAGATAGGCTAGTATCTGGGAACTAAGCCATAGAGGAGGATAATGGTGGATTAAAGCCTTTAAAAGAGGCTATGCGTGGGGGAAGAGACAAGTGATGGAAGTTAACCTTAACAGAGAGGAAAAAATTTGATTATCACAGTGAGAAGTGAGAGCTTTGGAGACTTGAATGTTCGTAAGGATAGCATTGCAATAAGTTGGTCGGTGAGGGACATCGATAGAAAAGATAAATCATGGCTCGTCAAAGACAGAAGGAAAGATCATAATGTACTACAAACTCTTCAAGTTCATTCATTTTCTTGAAAGCTTAATGATAGTTTGAGAACTCATTAATGTAATTGGCTATGTGTATTTCCTTATGTGATTTAGACTGATAAGTTGAATATTACTTATATTTGCTTATTAAATATTGCTTATATTACATAAGGCCAATAGACCTTGTTAATGTTGTGACTGTATCAAGCTGATAGGCTTAGAAGCTAATATTGTGACTGTATCAAGCCAATAGGCTTAGAAGTTAATTTTGTTACTATGGGTGAAAAGCTTTGTCATCAATGTGTATAAGCTTTGTTATCATTATGTTTGAGTAAGAGGTAGATAGGTATTGTTTCACTGTGCACAAGTGAGGCCGAAAGGCTTTGATATCTCTATGTTAATTTCAGATTGATAACCTCTATTATCATTGTGTTTAGTAGAGGTCAATAGGCCAAGAAATCTGTGGTTATATGGCCATTAAAACTTAGAGTATATCTGTGTATCTCTGGCCGATAGTTTTAGACTATCTTTGTGTGTAAATGGCCAGTGAATCGAGTATATCTTTGTTAGTTTATAAGGTAGATAATCCTAGTAAATTCAATATGCATAAGGCCGATAAGCATGTACTACCCTACTGTGAGAGTACTTGGCTCAATAGGCTTTGTAGAATATTGAGTAAACTTAAGGTCGAATAGCCTTTACAATATGTGTTCTATGGAAAAGACTAGCTAATATAATTTGTTCTGTTACTAATTAGAGATAAGTGTATCTTTGTTTAGTATTAGGGACTATATTTCCTTATTATATTCAATGTCTTGAGGATGAGATCTCAATGATTATTCTATAGTACATAGAATGTTTAACCTATATAGGTCATAGGGTCTTATTTGGAAGTAATTCGAAAGACTATGATCTCAGCTTATAGCTACTGTGTATTATTTTGTAAACCATGGAAGATTGAAAGGCTGAGTAGATTTAAACTTAGAATATTTTATTTTTAGCAGAGATGCTAAGGAAATTTAAACCTTTTGTGGTCTTCATAGAACCTTGTTTAGACTTAGAAATCAAAGCCCTGTGAGTCTAGAAAGAGATGGTTGATATGTTAAATGCTGTATATTTACAAGTTTTAATGATTGTGATCTATCAAAGATTATGTGATAGCTTATCTCTTATCTTAGAAATGAAGCTATGATATGGATATTGGGAAAACACCAAGAGAGGTGATATCATATCATATGTGCAAACCACATCATGATAGTATTGTTATTTTACTCTAGGATGAACACAAGATTTTGTGATAAGTTACTCAATTATTTAGAGTTAACTAAAAGGAAACAACGTGTTTGGAAACACATAAGGTTAGAGTTACTGATTCATATAAGTATTTATAACAATGATAAGTATTATCATTATACCTTAAAGAAGTTGTTTGTGAGAGCAAAACCTATTCCTTATTGAGGTCAATAATAATAGTGTAGACTCAAACTTATCAAGGAGAAAGATTGATTAAGTCTTAAGTGAATATCTATGTTGAAGATTATGATAGATCCATAGAAGTATCCTTGCTTTGGAAGCATATATTCACTATTTTTCTGAATAGAGATTTTGGTGAGATAATATCATTACGATATTGAAGTGACATGGATGCAACACGGATATAGATTTCCTTATGTAAAATAGAGGTCCTCTTGTCATATTGGAATACAAATCCAAGGAAATGGGTGAACCAAGAAAGTGGAAACCTAGATAACCTTGTGATTAGCAACTATTACTTAAGTTAAACCGTCTCAATAAAAAGTATACTAGGAGACATGTAATTAACTTCTCCTATGTGTCAAGATTGAAACTATTAAACCAGCTCAAGGGTATATGCATACTAGGAGATGGTTAGTTATAGTTCTCATAATATATGAATGATATAACTTATTTTAGTGCTAAGTGCATAGAAGACAAAGTTATCCCAATGTTGGGTATCCCTGATATGATCTATTCTAAGTTGGGCATGTTGGGAGATTCAAAACTCAACCCGCATGATTGTTGTACTTATGATTGTTGATAAAGGTTTATGTGGCATATATACAAAGGATATTATATATGAGTTCATAACCTATCTTAAATTGAAAGTCAGTAGACTTAAGAAGACCAAGAGGTCGAAAGTATTTTATTATCTCAAACCTATTAGGGTTGAAAGATTGAACTTAGTCAAAAGACTAGTTATGAAAATGATAGTATTCATTAAGATATTATATGAATTTGAGGATATACCTCGTATACTATATTTATTCATGTTATGTGAAATGTGAATTTTGAACAATGTCAAGTGGTTTAGGGAAGACTAGAGGTATTTGTTATATTATTATAACTTATTATTTTTGGAAAAACAAGGGTATTTGATATTTCCATGTATTGGGTTGGAGAAGTTAAACCCTAGAAACAAAACTAGAAGGGTTAAGAAAACTTAAAACTCTTAAGTCAGATATGACATTGTTATGGTTGACAGTAAATGGTGGAGAAAACCATAGAGCAAGATAGAAAGAGTCTAAGAAGCACTTTGTTAAAGTTAAATGATTTCTAGTTTCAGATTTCTAATTTCTAGAGTTGAAATTTGTTATATATTGCACAAGAGTGTTTAATGTTAAAGTCAGTGAGTAGAATGATAGGAGGTTATAGACCCTAGAAATTGCAAGTATGCAAAGGGGGACCATCTAAAAAGTTAGAATTACCTAAACCTATATATATTGCATGTATATCCTAGATTAAGGATTACTTCTAAGTCAGATTGACTAGGATTTGAATATAGTTCAGACAGATTATGTCTAGAGTTACTAAGTGAAGAAAGTCAAACTGTAGGATGAGATAGTTTCCAAGTCAAGTTAGAGGTGTGTGAACACATGACTACATTTATTGCAAACATTTATTTATATAGAAACTTTGGCCAAAGTGATATATTTGTCTCTGCATGCATTAGTCAGTTCACAGTGTCTAGATGGCGTGACTAGTTAGAATGATCATACTTAGCTAGAAGATTGTCTAGAGTTGTATGGTCGATTGAGTTACATAGGACACAACATAGGACTCATATGGCAACCTATTGTTTCCTTATTTCTATACTCTTCGTGAAGGGTAGGGCCACTTCCAAGAAGGAAGGTGTGCGGGGGACCGTCGGTCTGTGGTTGGAGGTAAAGCACTCAGATGATGCTCTCCCTCTATAGTAGAAGACTCACTGAGACTTGCGAAGATCGATATCAAGATTCCAGATGTAGTATACTTCATGTTATGACTTATTCTAGTCAAAATTATGTAAAAACTATTCTTTTTGCCAAGTGCGAATTATTTTTAATTGTAAAGTGAAATGATTTCACTATGATTCTATTTTTGAATATGTTGTAATTTCAAGGTTGAAAAATATTCAGAAAAGATATACTTTTATTTCTTTGTGATTATGCAAATTATATATATATATATATATATCATGTTCTTTTACTTTCTTAGTAAATTGTATGTGTAATTCTGAGTAATATGAGAAGGCATGTTACATTGAAATATAAATGACAAGCTAATACTAAAAATATGAGAGAAATGCATAAAATACATGTAACTCTCTCCAGGTAAGATATAAATAGCAAGATAAAGAATGAAATACAAGTTTTTCATTGACACATTATGTTGCCCTTGTCTTTCTAAGAATGGGATTCTAACTTCTAAACTGAATAATGAATATAATCTAGGAAAGGAGAAAAGCACCAACTAAGGACATCATTAATATCCTCTAGATCATATTGGGGATCCTTTGATGCAAGAGCATCTAGTGGTGTAAGGGCAATCTTGCATCACCCAAAAAGAAGTTGATTCAAAATCATTGCATTTATTTTCATTTCTTTCCATAATTAGTGTTTCTGGTTCCATAATGTCTTGAATAATGATGTACGACTTTCAGTTTTTCCAAACTGCTAAAAATACCAAACTGCTAGTTTTGGAAAGTTTAACTACCATTTTAGGAAAGTTTGTATTTGGGCACGGATGGAAGTGAAATTTTACAGGAAGTTTCGTAACAGAAATATAAGACCTTTGACGAAGGAATCAGGCAAAGATCATTTGTGAGATGAAAGATATTAAAGTTTTTATTTTCTAAAAAGCCCCTAAAAATTTCTAAAATGAGATATGAGGAACTAAAACATCCCATAACATCCCTAAAAGTTGATGGAAATTTTTTTACAAATTTTCAGCGTGATAGTTCACATCGTGAGCTTTCTGGTGCTTAAAACGGTTCATCAATCGGATACCCAGATCAAAAGTTATGCTTCCTGGAAGTTGACCTACTTTTGGAGGGAGTTGCAAATTTTGAAATTTAGCTGGAGGCTACCAAAAAGTGCTATTTATGACTATTTTGGGAACCTTGGGTACTAGTAGAGTTAAGGGGGAAGGTGTAGAGTCAAGAATAGGTGGGAAAATAGAAACCCTAGCTGATTTGGAGTTATAGAAGGTAAAAGATTCCAGAGTCTGGTGATGTGTAGCTGTAGTGTGTTGCATCCTATGGAGGATTGATTCCTCTGATTGTAATTGAGCTTCTGTAATGTAATGAGTTGTCCAAATCAATAAAGAAATATTCTATTTTCTGTGTGCCATTTCTGTTGTTGTGTGTTGTATGATTTACCCCCTTCATCGAGTGTTATCAAAGCAAGGGTTCCTGAGTGTGTAGATAGATCACCAACCATGAGGCAGTTTGCACCAGGACCTGAGGTTGTGGATTTGCTACGGAGATCAAGATGCCTCCACGAAGAAATCATATTGGGAGGAATGCTTTGACAAAAGAGTGTTTTAGAGCCCTGCAAAGGTAGATTGATGCATTGCAAGAGGAGTTACGAAGAGGGTTTGATCTAAGAAAGAGAGAAGAAAGCGAGGATGAAGCTGAAGAAGAGCTATCTGAGGAAGAACAAGAAGCTGCAGGAGATCCTATAGAAGTTAGCTTGTTGAGGACCATTTCAAAGATCGAAAAGAGGCCTAGGATTGAAGTTTCTATCTACTCTAGAGATTTGAATCTAGAATAGCTTATTGATTGGATCAATGACATGGAGGAGTATTTCGAGTATGAAGATGTGGAGGACCCAGATCGGGTCAAGTTTGCAAAAATAAAGTTGAAGGGCCATGCCAATATTTGGTGGAAGGAGGTCTAGTTAGAGAGGAATAGGAGAGGAAAAGGAAAGATTACCAGATGGGATCGGATGATGGAGAAACTGAAGAAGCAGTTCATTCCTCTAGACTATGAGATGGAGTTGTTGAAGAAGCTGTAAGGATTGAAGCAAGGTAACAAGTCTATCAAGGAGTATATAGAAGAGTTTTATAAGATTACTATCAGGACAAGCCATGCAGAGGCCAATAAGGAGAAGGTAGCCCATTACATTAATGGGTTGAGGCCAAGTATTCAAGAGGAGCTGAGCCTGGTCAGAATGACCACCATAGAAGATGCGTACCAGTTTTCCCTGAAGGTGGAGGAGAAGTTGAATAAAAGATTTGACAATAAGAAAAGGGGAAGAGGTCAAGGCGGAAGGACTGGTGGAAGACCCTATGGAGGTTGAAATGAAGATTCAAAGAAAAGTGAAGAGGCTGGCACCAGTCAAAACCAAAGAGGGGATAATTCCTATCGCCCTCGTGACCAGAACAATGGTGAGCATAGACGAAGAGGAAGAGGCTGACCTGAGCAAGGAATTGGAAGAGGAGGTTTCAAAGGAACCTATTTCCAATGTGGAGAAGAAGGACATCAAGCATACGAGTGTCCACAACATCAAGGAAGAACAAATAGAAGACCTAAGGGTAATGCACAAGTTGCACATGTAGATGAAGATGCACAATCTAAACATTCTAAAGATGCTGAAAGGGGAGAAACCCTAGTTGTTAGAAGAACTTTATTGAATGAGGAGAAAGAACCAAATCAGAGGAAGAGTTTATTCCACACAAGGTGCAAATGTGAGGGTAAGTGTTGTAATATTATTATTGACAGTGGAAGAACTGACAATCTTGTTTCAGAGGGGATGGTTGACAAGTTGAAGTTGACAAGAAGAAAGCATCCACATTCATATCAGATTGCATGGTTGCAAAAGGACCATAGAGCTTTGGTCAGTGAGCAGTGTTTAGTTAAGTTCAAGATTAGTGACTACCATGATGAGGTACTGTGTGACATCATCCCTATGGATGCATGTCATATTTATTGGGGAGGCCGTGGCAGTATGATAGGAGTGCTGTCCATGATGACTGTCCAAACACATATTCCCTAACAAAGGATGGAGTTTGTCATAAGTTGAAGCCCTTGAAGGAGGTGGAAGAAAAGGTATGTAGTACTGCTATAATTTGCTTGGTAGATGGTACAATTTTTTTGGAGGATATGAAGCATGAGTTTCATTGCTTTGCATTGATTCCTAAGATTAGTGAAGAGAAATGTAAAGACGTACCAGCAGAAGTTGCAGATATGTTGGAAGAATTTTAGGACATTGTCTCTGATAATGTACAGAAGGTTTGCTACCGGTGAGAAAGATAAGCAATCAAATGGATTTGATACCAAAAGCCATTCTGCTAAATAAGGCAACCCACATAATGACCCCTGTAGAGAATGAAGAGATGAATAGACAAGTTTAGGAGCTTTTGAGGAAGGGACTCATAAGGGAGAGCCTAAGTCCATGTACGGTACTTGCAGTACTAGCACTGAAGAAAGATGGAGAGTGGAGAATGTGTACAGATTCTTGGGCCATCAATAAGATCACGATCAAGTATATATTTCTATTGCCAATAATGGATGACATAATGGATTATTTGAGTGGAGCCAAGTACTTCACTAAGATTGGCCTGAAGAGTGGGTATTACCAGATCCGAATCAGAGAAAGAGATGAATAGAAGATAACCTTCAAGACAAAGGAAGGATTGTATGAATGGTTAGTCATGCCATTTGGGCTAACCAATGCACTGAGCACATTCCTGCGGCTCATGAATGAGGTATTGAAAGAATTTTTGGGAAGTTTTGTTATTGTTTATTTAGATGATATTTTAATTTTCAGTAAGACTTGGGATGAGCAGTTGATGCATATTAGAAGAGTTTTAGAGAAGCTAAGGGAGGAGAAGTTGCTGATTAATCTGAAGAAATGTAGTTTTGTAAAGGAGTTGGTATACCTGGGATTTGTTGTCTCAGAGGAAGGTCTTAAGATGGACCTAGAAAAAGTAAGGGCTATCATTGAATGGCCTATGCGAAGGAGTGCCACAGAGGTACGATCTTTTCATGGTTTGGCAAGTTTTTACAAAAAGTTTATCAGAAATTTTAGTAGCATTTGTGCACCCCTAACGAAGACAATGAGAGGGGATAGAAAAGAGTTTAGATGGACTAAAGGAGTAGACAAAAGCTTTGATATTGTTGTCACATAGAATTGCACCCTACTTGGAGAGAGTCCAAGCATTCTAATGATATAATGGGAATGATCTCGAGGTGCGAGACCTTGCAAACTGTGATCAGACCTCCAAAGAAGGTTGGTTCCTCATTCTAAGCCTAATGCTTAGAGAAATATATCTAAACCTAGTGCTAATGCTTGCAAGGGGAAAGGGTTAGAAGGAAACTGAAAGGGAAATAGGGGTGATGCATCAGATTCAGTGAGCGATGGTGATCTTGGTGTAGACACAACAATGATCTCAACCATGAAGGGAGTTCACACAGACTTATAGGGCTAATTGAGGATTTGGTATGAAGGTCTAATCTATAGAGGAGTTGCTTTACTCACAGAACATATTATAATTTCAAGTGAAACACATAAATCAAGACATAAGAGAGGCAAGAAATCATGCATATATTGATCATGAAGGTTAGAAACCATTACAATACAAAATATCCAGTAGCAGGAAAAGATATAGTATAGCTAATTACATTCATTGGTGGATAAACAGGAAGACATCAGAGGCTAGATTCAGGCACAGTGAGTCACATTCCCTTACCCTGCAATTACACTAAGAGGTTTGACTACAAGAAATTTGGCAGCATAACAACCTAAAATTACCATCCTCTCCTGAAAAATGAGGTTACAAAGCATTATATAGGTCAAGTTCTTGTGCAGGGGACGCTGAGGTAGCTCCACAGGATCCAAGGTCATCAATGCAGGAATAGGGGCACATGGGCAGGGGCGTGGTAAAAAGCACAGGAACCATGCTGCTGGCAGGTTTGCAACACCAGAAAATGGTTGCCCACACACAAAAGAGGACAAAACATGAAGTGAGGAGCACAAAAGTCATTGCAGGCCATGAGGATATCTGCCAATGAGCCAAATGAACCCATGCACATTGAAGAACTTGACCATTCACCATGAATGCACCTGCAAAGCTCACCAACTGGAGTTACTGTGAAAGTATTAGCCTCAGCACACGCCAAATCGATCGTTGAGACATCCTGTTGGCCAACCATGCAAATCCAGATCATATTTGAAAGTGATAATATTCCCCTCAAAAGCCCGCCAGATGAAAGAGGAGGCAAAAATAAGCACTTTTTCCTTTTGAAGCATGCTGAAATTCACCAAAATGAGGGAGATATTCACGGTCAAAGTTGCAGTCAACTGCATCTTGCACTTCTATATCGCTTTGCATCTGCAATTGTATGTGCAATTGCACTTTACACTGTATATGCATCTTTGTATACATCGGGCTATTGGGGAGACATCAAAATGAGTCATACCAATATACAAAAGTGTCGTCGATGGCCCTTTGTATCTGTTTCTGTATGTGCAATTGTATATGGGAGATACAATCACCAAATATACAATTGTGGAACTCAATGGATCATCAATTAGAATGGAACCTTTAAAATAGGTTTGGCCTTGAATCTTTCTTTTGCATATCGGCATATACATGCAATTATATATACAAAATATGCTTGACTTTTCTAGCTTTCGATATGTACAAGTGCACTTTGTATCCTGCCTTGTATATGCATTTGTATGTGCCAAGATACATCGAGCCGTTAGGGAGACTTTGAGCTGATTCATGCTGATGTACAAATCTCCCACTAATATGTCTTTGTATCTCCCCTTTTTGTATCTGCCATTGTATATGCAATTGTATATGCGATATGCAAACAAACATACATACAAAGAACTCGATTGTACATTGAACATTGCACATGAGATACATACAAACGAAAAATGCATATGAGATACACTTTCAACCAAGTGCATGAAAACCACTAAATAGAGGATGACGTCACCCCCAGATGCATAAAAATGACCAAGTATAAAATTAAGAAATCCAAGCAATGGAAGGCAATTGAAGTCAAAGGATTTATGGGTTTTTCTAGATTTTAGGCAAGGATACTCCAGGCAAGATTTTGGGAAGTTTTGCAAGGCATAACATGGGGAAATGTAGGATTAAGGCCTTCCTCCTTCTATTTAGTCTATCTCTGATCAGATTTCTTCGATAGAAGGAGGGGGACATGAGTATTTTGAGGTCAAACAAAATATGACAACATTTTGGTGACCTCTCAGGGATGTTTGCCTACTAAACAAATTGGTCAGTGACCTTATGCATCCATTGGGCATGGAGTCAGGAAGAGGGTCAGTAGCAAGAATAGAGGAGCATGGAACAAAATGTGTTGGTGCCACCAGAGCAAAACAAAACAAAGCAGACAAGTATCTCCTAATGAGAATATAGCAGAGTGCAAAGGCACTTATTGAAGGGAAACCTACCTTATTTACAAGACCTCACAACCATGCTAAAAAAGATGGATCCCATTGACTAGGATGGGCAGAACCTCACCATTTAGCCTGGAAAGTTGAAATGCATTAGCCTGCTTGCAGTTGATAATGATATAAGGGCCACTCCATAGGGCATTAAACTTTGAATGTCTCCCAGCTTTAGCTCTATCTGCATCCCACTTCAACACTATATCTCCTTCACTAAATGTTCTGTCAGTAGATTTTCTATCAAAGGTTCTCTTAACTTGATCTTGGTGAGCCTCAAGAGTCCTCATAGCAACATCTCTCTTTTCTACAAGTTCCATCAGTTCTACAAGTCTGACCATCATGGCATCATTTTCCATTAATTCCAGTTGTTGTGCCAACTCAAGAGAAGGAAGCTCCAATGACAATGGAACCCTTGCTTCCTTTCCATATACCAGCATGAAAGGGTAATTACCTATGGCTCTTTTGGGGGTGATTCTGTTAGCCCAAAGAGCAATCTTTTACTTAGAATGCCAAGTCCTTTGATTATCTTCCACGGTCTTCTTGATAATCCTGATTAAGTTTTTGTTGGTAGATTCAGCCAAACTGTTGCCCTAAGAATAGTAGTTTGAGGAGGTCTTCATGTACACTCCATGATTCAATGCCCATTCACTGACCTTTGTGCCTATGAAGGCCTTAGAATTATCAAAAATGATGATGGATGGCACACCAAACCTCATGGCTATACCTTCAAGGAAATCCACAATAGATGCCTCTGTAGCATCCTTTAATGCAACTACCTCTGTCCATCTAGTGAAATAATCAGTGGCTGTAAGGATCCATTTATGACCTACACTAGAATGGGGATTGACTACCCCAATGAAGTCTAAACCCCATTGAGCAAAAGGTTTCTTTGTTTGGATTGGATGAAGGGGAAGAGCGCCATTCTTTGCTTTCTAGCAAATAATGCACATTCTTTACAATTTCTGATCCACTTATGCACATCACTGAAAAGGATGGGCTAGTAACAACCAGCCCTCATGATTTTCATGGTAGTTGTTCTAGGAGAATAATGGCTGCCAACAGGGCTATTATGGAATTCTTCTAGTACACTTGAAGTCTGATCTTGCATTATACACCTAAGAAGAACTCCATTGATGTCTCTTCTAAACAAGACGCCATCAATATTAACATAAGGGATGGATTAAAGTCTAAAATACCTTCTTTTTGATTGATTCAATCCATCTGGACATCTACCTGATTGTAGAAATGTGATCATGTCATGATACCAGTCAGCTGGAGTATGAGGCTCAATTGATTGCGCCTGCTCTTGAACATATACAACATCACTTCTGTCATTTATGCTTGCCGCCATTTGTTCACATAGACCTTTTCCATGTACTAGCTTGGTCATGCTGATGTTGATGTCATACTCCATTACCTTGGTAATCCACCTAGCTCTTTTCTCATTAATATCCTTGCATAGGAGAAACTCTTTGACACCTAAGCAATTCACCATCAACTGAATTCTGCTGTTGGAGACCATGTCTGAACTTCTTCAAGGCCTTTACTACAACAAATATCTACCTTTCTATGAAGTCATAGTTCAACTCGTATTCTTTAAGAGGCTGGTTGAAGAAAGCAATTGGTTGCTCCAGCTTCTCTTCATTTTGTTGTGTCAGGATAGCCGATATACCCTCTTTACCTCCAAAGGCGTAAAGAATGAAATCTTTCTCATAATTAGGACTTATTAGTGTAGGAGCTTGTGCAATAGCTTGTTTGATAGCTTCAAAACTATTCCTACCTTCTTTGGAACAAATGAAAGCAACATTCTTTTATAGCATGGCCGTGAGGGGTTTTGCTATTGAGGCAAAATTAGGTATGAACCTTCTCACAAAATTAATCTTCCCTAGGAAACTCTGCAGACCTTTCTTATGGCTAGGAAGGAGAAGAGCAAGAATGGCACTTGTTATTTCTGGATCAATGACCAATCCTTCCTTGGAGACCATATGTCCTAGCAATTTACCTTCAGGGACAACAAATATACACTTCTTGGGATTTATTGATATCCTAAACTCTGCATCTTTCAAAGACTTTTCTCAAATGACCCAAATGGTCAGCTGCATGATTAGAATACACTATCAAATCATCAAGCTACACTGAGATAACATCATTGATCAGGCCTTTGAAAGCCAAATCCATTTCTCTCTGGAAGGTGGCTCTAGCATTTGTCAATCCAAAAGGCATCTTTTGATAGGACAAAGTACCCCATTTGGTGGTAAAGGCCGTTTTGTACTGATCTGATTCCTTCACTAGGATCTGATTGTAGCTTGAGTAGCCATCTAGGAGTGAAAACCTTTTAGCACCTGCTACTGTTTGTAGGATCTTCTCCATGGAAGGGAGTGGATAGTGGTCTTTAAGCGAGGCCTTGTTCTAGTCTTTAAAGTCCACACAGTTTAATTTCTCCATTCTTCTTCCTAACTGGAACTAAGTTGGCTACCCAAGAGGAATGTTTAATAGGATAAATGATCTTAGCTTCTATGAGCTTGGATAGCTCCTTTCTCATTAATGGTTCTATTTTAGGATCAACAGGCCTTTGCTTTTGGCAGACAGGCTTGGCATTGGGATCTAGGTCAATGGTGTGTTGGATTAAACCAAGATCAAAACATTTCAAATCTCTATAATCCCAAGTAATTAGATCATTAAATTCATCACAAAGCTAAATGAAACCTTGCCTTTCAGCCTAACTATTTACCTTGCCATGTTTTAGAAATTTGCCATGCGCAACCTCCACCTCTTGGTAGTCTTGTTTCTTCACTGTCATATTCATCTTTTCTTTCTTTTGCTGATCAGGTCCAAACATGCTTTCTAGGGTGATCAAGCCTCTTGGCAATTTGTTAGTCTTTAGCTAGATGATCTGATCACTATACTGTTCTTGCAGCATAGACTGATTTTTGGCAGCAAACTCTGCCTCATCTTGCAAGAAACTCACTATTTGTTGGTCACTATCAAATACTTGCCAGTTGATCACATTGTTAGGCACAGTAGGCCTAACCACAACTTTCACATGCTGATCTAAATTTTGTTTGACATGCTGAGGTATGTCAAACTAGGTACCAACCGTAGCTAACCTATCAGCATCCTTGTTCTTCTGTCTAGGGATCGCCTAAATGTTGAAGGCATCAAAGTCTTTAATTAGGTCCCAGACTCTATGTTTGTATGACTTTAGCAAGTCATTCTTTGAAGCACTTAACTTTCTGATTTGGTGGACAACAAGTTCATTGTCACCAAATACTTGTAACACTTTTATTCCTCTTTTTTGAGCTAGCCGTATGCCTTAAATCAAGGATTCATACTCAACAACATTATTCGTATAGCTGAACTGTAGTCTACATGAAGGGAAATAAATTTCTTTTTGGGGTGAAATAAGTACAACCCCAGCACCAGCTCCATTTTTGCTTCTGGAGCCATCAAAATACATCTGCCATATCCCCCTAGGATTTGATTTTTCCTTTTCTAGATTAGGGATAGTGGCATCCTCCTCATGGATACAATAAGTACCCATCCCTGTATCATTTATGCAATCGGGAGTGTCAAACTGAAAGAAATTAGCCCACTCATCAAGTAGGATATCTGGTACTTCATCCACAGGAGTGGCAGCCTCATGTCTGTTGTTATCTTCTTCCTCCAACTCATGTATTGTGCAATTCATGTTGTCATGGTTTGGAGAGTAGGGTTCTATGTGGTCATTGACAATTGGTTCAGCCCTAATGGTCACTTTGGTACCATATCTAGTTCTAAAAAACATATGTGACCAGTCAGATGACAAATATCCACCTATCTTTGCAATGAAATCCCTAGACAAACAAATACCAAAGTATGCAAGGAGGTCAATAACAGACATGTCTTGTGAAACAGAGCAACTAGAGCATGCATGTAAGGTGAGTTCTAGACCTTTAATAACACCTACTGTCTTGATAGGAGTACCATCCAATTGCACTACACCCTTGTTTACAGGCTCATACTCTATTCCTCATCTTTCAGCGATAACCTTCGGCATGACAGAGGTACCCGCCCCTGAATCTATCATATAGTTATGCAACAATTTATCACCCATGACTAGGGAAACATAGAATGGAGGGGGCTTCTTGGCTTTGCTTGTACTTACCTCTTCCTTGGGCTGACATAGATTAATTGGGGCAGCAGTCCTTTCACTTGACAATTCTGCACCATCATGACTGATATCTGTTAGAGCCTCTTGGAGCAAGTTCCTTTGAGATGGAATCAGCAATGCATCCCACATGATGACACCTATGTTTGTTTTCTTCATTTGCTCCACTATATTGAAAGGTGTTTGGCTACCCTTTTGAGATGTTTTAGTGACTACAGGGTCACTTTTCTTTTGCTGTTCTTCACTTGGTTTGACTGTTGAGGCTGAATTAGCCTTACCAACAGTTGGATCTACTTGTTCTGATGAAATAACATGCACCTTTTCCTTTGCAGATTGGATTGGGTTTACATTAGGGATAGGTGATCAACTAATGGAAGGCACTGATGTGTCTTCAACAGCCCTTCTCTTTGATCTTGTATTGAATGCAACCGGACCAGAACTTTGATTAACACAACAGTGATCATCAAAAGTCCAATTCATTAGAGTTACATCATTTTGCATCTATTCTTGACTATCAACCACTCCTTGGTTGATGTTAACCTGACACTCTGAGCTTGATGGCTGATCTTGGACTATCAAAGTGTGACTGAAATGTCCTCCTTGGTAGAAATTTTGGTCATGTGGCTGATTGCAAGGGTGACACCAGTCACTATTTTGAGCTAGATGGTTCTGGATCGGCACAAGGGGCCCCAAAGTGGTAGCTGCATTAGGGTTAACATCATTGAGAGGTCTAATGTAGCTAGGCTATCCTTGCCTTTGTGCATTATATCGATATGGCGGCCTGTTCTGTTGATAACCCTAATTAAAGGGTTGATAATGATGGTTAGGCTACTGATTTGGCCGGCTTGGTTGTGCAATCTACCTCCTTGCCAATATCAATTCATTATTTAACTTTCTGATCTAAGCATCTATCTCCTCTATTTGTTCAATGTACGTGAAGCTAGGGAGGGGATAGGGTTGACTATAGTGGGAATTGGAGCAATAGCAACAGGTTGCATGATAGGGGCTTTTGGAAACAGAGGCATAGGTGGCCTTGGAGCAATCTTCCCTGCTTGAATTAGGTAATTTTCTACCCTAATGGCTATATCATAGGCATTAGACAAGACAACTCCACCCATGGATTGAATCATAATTGCAATATTAGGGTGTAAGGATCTCAAATAGTATATAAATGTAGTGTTAGGAGAGGGCTTCACTAGCTGAGGGATCCTGTCCCATGTCTTCTAAAAATGGTAGTTGAAATCTATCATGTACTCATGTGGAGCTCTCTTGATGTAGGCCAACTGCTCCATAAGTGACAAATGGTCACTTCTATCTTCAAAGTGCTGGCACAATTTAGTGCCCAAGTCATCCCAATTATGTATTGAATTAGGCTGGAGGCCTCTATACCATTGTAAGGCCTTGCCTTTAAAGAAGAGGCTAGCAATCTCACAACCAAGTTGTCAGCAGTGACATGGTGGACTGAATAGACAATGACAACATCTTGTATGTGCTCAATAGGGGTAGTAGAATTCTCACCATTAAAAAATGGCATAGCCTTCAAGGTTGATGTAGAAATACCATTGTATTGGGTTAGGTCCAAAGGGCTATCTCCATGAAATGCAACAAATGGCAGATTCCTCACCATGTTAGCTATGTTCAGGTTGATAACAAAGGGAATATGAAAAGTTCTAACTATATGTTCAGACCTAACCTAAAAATCTAATGGAGGAGTGGATTGTGCCCTTGGATGGTTCAAATAATTTTCACTCACAGGGGATCTAGATAATCTTGTTCTTCTTCTTCTATCGGTAAATGAGAGTTCAACAAATTTGATGAAGGGGGTAAATCATAAAACACACAATAATAGAAATTGAACACAGAGAATATAACTTTCTTTTATTGATCTGGGCAACTCATTACATTACAGAAGCTTAATTACAGTCAGAGGAATCAGTCCTCTACAGGCTGCAACACACTACAACTACCATCACCAGGCTCTGGAATCTTCCGCCTTCTGTAACCCCCAAATCAGCTAGGGTTTCTATTTTCCCCCCTATTCTTGACACTACACTTACCCCCTTAACTCTCCTCCTCCCCAGGGTTCCCAAAAATGGTTATTAATAGCCTTTTTGGTGGCCAACAACCTAATTTCAAATTTTGCATCTCCTTCCAAAAATAGGTCAACTTCCGGGAGCCATAACTTTTGATCCGGGACTCCGATTGATGAACCGTTTTATGCGTCGGAAAGCTCGCGGAGTGCTCTATGTGCTAAGAACTAGCTCTACCAGTTCCGGCCATTTTTGGGCCCATACAGGGCCCTTTAGTGCCTCAAACCTAAGTTTGAATAATTTTTAGGCATTTTTTGGGAAACAGAAACTTTAATATCTTTTAGCTCACAAATGATCTTCGTATGATTCCTTCGCCAAAGGTCTTATATTTCCGTTATGTAACTTCTTGTAAATGTTGACTTCATTCCATGCCCAAATGCAAACTTTCTAAAAATAGCAGTTTACTATTTTTAGCAGTTTGGGAAAACTGAAAGTTCTACATTATTATTCAGGCGATTATGGGACCAGAACCACAGATTTTGAGAAGAAATGGGTAGAACATCAACAATTTTGAAACACTTTTTTTTTTTGGGTGATGCAAGATTGCCCTTACACCACTAGATGCTCCTGCATCAGACACCCAGGGTAATTTGAGAAGTGACCTTGTCACGTCTCAAGTGTTTGTGTGAGGAAAACCCAAATGGTCAACCTCTGCCTTAGACAACCAAGAAGAATCTTGAATAGGCCTTCCTTTCCATTTCACTAGATATTCTTCATATTGCCTGTTTCGAGTACTCCTTCCCACATGGCTATCCAAGATCTCTTCTATCTCCTCTATTGAAGTAGATGCCGGAATACTCCACTGCACTTCTGTTAGTCCATCCTCTGTTCCACCTTCATGATATTTTGTTAAATCAGCGATGTTGAAAATAGGGGAAATGTTGATCCCACTCGGCAGCTCTACCTCATATGCATTTCTGGAATCATGCTTCTTCAAGATTCTGCATGGTCCAAATTTCTTCATTTTTAATTTATGGTATGTTCCAATAGGGAACCTTTCTTTTCTCAAGTGAACCATGACTTCATCTCCCACCTGGAACTCCTTATACCTCCTCTTCTGATCTGCCTTAGCCTTGTATTGAGTAGTCATCTTATTAATGTGCTTTCTCACCTCTTCATGCAAATTCTTCATATGTTCTACAAAGTCTTCAGCCTCGGCACTTGTCTTTTCTCCTGTATCTAGATTCCTTAACTCTGAAGCATTTCTTGGACTATTGCCATATACAATCTGGAATGGTGATTTACCAGTACTCCTATTGACAGAATTGTTGTAAGCAAATTCTGCCTGTGGTAAAATCAAATCCCATCCCTTGGGCTTATCTCCTACCAAGCATCGTAGTAGGTTACCCAAACTCCTATTCACCACTTCAGTTTGTCCATCAGTCTGTGGATGGTGTGCAGAACTGAACTTCAAGTCTGTCTTCAACTTCTTCCACAATATCCTCTAGAAATAACCAACAAACTTGGTATCTCAGTCTGAAACTATGCTTTTTGGTAGACCATGTAGTCTCACCACTTCCCTAAAAAATAACTCTGCAATATGAACAACATCATTAGTCTTCTTACAAGGAATAAAATGTGCCATTTTTGAGAATCTGTCCACCACCACAAAAATAGAATCATGTCCTCTCTGTGTCTTTGGTAAACCAAGAACAAAATCTATATTGATATCATCCCAGGGCTTCTCTGATATAGGTAATGGGTGATACAACCCTGTATTCTGACTTGTTCCTTTTGCCATCTGACATACTCTACAACTTTGCACAAACTTCCTCACATCCTGCTGCAACTGTGGCCAATAATAATTTTCACCAACAATTGAAATGGTCTTATCTCAACCAAAGTGTCTAGGTAATCCTCCACTATGCTTCTCTTTAATCAGGTTCTCTCTCATGGAACTCCTCGGAATGCACAACTAGCTTCCTCTAAACAACATGCCATCTTGGATTATGAAATCCAACCATCTTGTCCTGTCTAAAGTAATAGGCTCCAGACAAGCTTTCCAAGCCTCTGCAAAATTTGGATCTTTAGAATACAAACTTTTGAGCTCATCGAACCCAACAACCTCTATCTTCATTTCTGTCAACAAATTTTGCCTTTTGCTCAAGGCATCTGCAACTCTGTTGGACTTCCCACTCCTGTGCTTCAAAACAAAGGTATAACTCTACAAAAACTCAACCCATTTTAAGTGCCTTTGGTTCAACTTTCCTTGACTATTAAGATACTGCAAAGCCTGATGATCAGTATATAAAACAAACTCTTTTGGTAACAAATAATGTCTCTATTTCTTCAAAGCCTAAACTATTGCATAAAATTCCTGATCATAAACAGAATACTTTTTCTTGGCATCATTAAGCTTCTCACTAAAATAGGCAATGTGCTTACCTTCTTGGCTCAAAATAGCTCCTATACCACTACCACTGGCATCACAATCTACCTGAAATACCTTATTGAAATCTGGAAGTGCCAAAACAGGTTGTTCTATGACTTTCTGCTTTAATGTATCAAAGCTCTTGTCTGCCCCTTTAGTCCATCTAAACTCTTTTCTATCCCCTCTCATTGTTTCAGTTAGGGGTGCACAAATGCTACTGAAATTCTTGATAAACTTTCTGTAAAAACTTGCCAAACCATGAAAAGATCTTACCTCCGTTGCACTCCTTGGTGTAGGCCACTCAATGATAGCCTTTACTTTTTCTGGGTCCATCTTAAGACCTTCCTCTGAGACAACAAATCCCAGGTATACCAACTCCTTCTTTGCAAAACTGCATTTCTTCATATTAATCAACAACTTCTCCTCCCTCAGCTTCTCTAGAACTCTTCTGATATGCATCAAATGCTCATCCCAAGTCTTAATGAAAATTAAAATATCATCCAAATAAACAATAACAAAACTTCCCAAAAATTCTTTCAATACCTCGTTCATGAGCAACATGAATGTGCTTCGTGCATTGGTTAGCCCAAATGGCATGACTAACCACTCATACAAACCTTCCTTTGTCTTGAAGGCTGTCTTCCATTCATCCCCTTCTCTGATACGGATTTGGTGATACCCACTCTTCAGGTCAATTTTTGTGAAGTACTTGGCTCCACTCAAACAGTCCATGATGTCATCCATTCTTGGCAATGGAAATCTATACTTGATCGTTATCTTATTGATGGCTCGAGAGTCTGTACACATTCTCCATTCTCCATCTTTCTTTGGTGCTAGTACTGCAGGTACCGCACATGGACTTAGGCTCTCCCTTATCAGTCCCTTCCTCAACAACTCCTGAACTTGTCTGTTCAGCTCTTCATTCTTTGCAGGGGTCATTCTATGGGCTGCCTTGTTTGGCAAACTGGCTCCTGGTATCAAATCCATTTGATGACTTATCTTCCTTACTGGTGGTAAACCTTCTGGTACATTATCAGAGATAATGTCCTGGAACTCTTCCAACATATCTGAAACTTCTGTTGGTACATCTTCACATTTCTCTTGACTAATCTTAGGAATTAATGCAAAGCAATGACGCTCATGCTTCATACCCTCCAAAAATTTCCTACCATCTACCAAACTAATTCTAGCAGTACTACATACCTTTTCTTCCACCTCCTTCAAGGGCTTCAACTTATGAAGAACTCCATCCTTTGTTAGGGAATATGTGTTTGCACGGCCATCATGGACAGTGCTTCTATCATACTGCCACAGCCTCCCCAATAGCATATGACATGCATCCATCGGTATGATATCACACAGCACCTCATCATGGTAGTCACCAATCTTGAACTTCACTAAACACTGATCATTGACCAAAGCTCTATGGTCCTTCTGCAACCATGCAATCCGATATGGATGTGGATGCTTTCTTCTTGTCAACTTCAACTTGTCAACCATCTCTTCTGAAACCAAATTATCAGTGCTTCCACTGTCAATAATAATATCACAACACTTACCCTCACATTTGCACCTTGTGCGGAATAAACTCTTCCTCTGATTGGGTTCTTTCTCCTCATTCAGCAAGGTTCTTCTGACAACTAGGGTTTCTCCCTTTTCAGTATCTTCAGAATGCTCAGAATGTACATCTTCATCTACATGTGCAACTCGTGCATTACCTTCAGGTCTTCTATTTGTCCTTCCTTGATGTTGCGGACACTCATATACTCGATGCCCTTCTTCTCCACATTGGAAACAGATTCCTCTGAAACCTCCTCTTCCAGGTCCTTGCCCAGGTCTGCCTCTTCCTCTTCCTCTTTGATCACCATTGTTCTAGTCACGAGGGCGGTAGGTATTATCCCCTCTTTAATTTCGACTGGTGCCGGCTTCTTCACTTTTCTTTTCATCTTCATTACGGCCTCCATAGGGTCTTCCACCAGTCCTTCCACCTTGACCTCTTCCCCTTTGCTTGCTATCAAATCTTTTGTTCAACTTTTCTTCCACCTTCAGGGAAAACTGGTACGCATCTTCTATGGTGGTCATTCTGACTAGGCTCAACTCCTCTTGAATACTCGGCTTCAACCCATTAATGTAATGGGCTACCTTCTCCTTGTTGGGCTCTGCATGACCTATCCTGATAGTAATTTTATAAAACTCTTCTGTATACTCCTTAACAGATTTGTTACCTTACTTCAGTCCTTGCAGCTTCTTCAGCAACTCCATCTCATAGTCCACAGGAATGAACTGCTTCTTCAGTTTCTCCACCATCCGATCCCATCTGGTGATCTTTGCTTTTCCTCTTCTGTTCCTCTCTAACTGGGCCTCCTTCCACCAAATATTGGCGTGGCCCTTCAACTTTGTTTTTGCAAACTTAACCCGATCTAGGTCCTCCACATCTTCATACTCAAAATACTCCTCCATGTCATGGATCCAATCAATAAGCTGTTCTGGATTCAAATCTCCAGAATATGTAGAAACTTTGATCTTGGGCCTCTTTCCGATCTTCGAAATGACCCTCAACAACCTTACTTCTGCAGCATCTTCGGCAGCTTCTTGTTCTTCCTCAGATAGCTCTTCTTCAACTTCATCTTCACTTTCTTCTCTTGTCCTCAGCTCAAACCCTCTTCGTAGCTCCTCTCGCAATGCATCGATTTGCCTTTGTAGGGCTCTAAAACCCTCTTCTATCAAAGCATTCCTCCCAACATGATTTATTCATGGAGGCATCTTCGTCTCCGCAGCAAACCCACAACCTCAGGTCCTGGTGCAAACTGCCTCACGGTCGACGATCTGTCTACACACTCAGGAACCCTCGCTCTGATACCACTTGATAAAGGGGGTAAATCATAAAACACACAATAATAGAAATTGAACATAGAGAATAGAACTTTCTTGTATTGATCTGGGCAACTCATTACATTACAGAAGCTTAATTACAATCAGAGGAATCAGTCCTCTACAGGCTGCAACACACTACAGCTACCATCACCAGGCTTTGGAATCTTCCGCCTTCTGTAACCCCCAAATCAGCTAGGGTTTCTGTTTTCCCCCCTATTCTTGACACTACACTTGCCCCCTTAACTCTCCTCCTCCCCAGGGTTCCCAAAAATGGTTATTAATAGCCTTTTTGGCGGCCAACAACCTAATTTCGAATTTTGCATCTCCTTCCAAAAATAGGTCAACTTCCGGGAGCCATAACTTTTGATCCGGGACTCTGATTGACGAACCGTTTTATGCGTCAGAAAGTTCGCGGAGTGCTCTATGTGTTGAGAACTAGCTCTGCAGGTTTTGGCCATTTTCAGACCCGTACGGGGCCGTTTAGTGCCTCAAACCTAAGTTTGAATAATTTTCAGGCATTTTTCAGGAAACAGAAACTTTAATATCTTTCAGCTCGCAAATGATCTTTGTATGATTCCTTCGCCAAAGGTCTTATATTTCCGTTATGTAACTTCCTGTAAATTTTGAATTCATTCCGTGCCCAAATGCAAACTTTCTAAAAATAGCAGTTTACTATTTTTAGCAGTTTGAAAAAACTGAAAGTTCTACATTATTATTTAGGCGATTATGGGACCAGAACCATAGATTTTGAGAAGAAATGGGTAGAACATCAACAATTTTGAAACACTTTTTTTTTTTGGGTGATACAAGATTGCCCTTACACCACTAGATGCCCCTGCATCAAAATTGGAAGTTACCTCTAGAAGAAGACCTCGTCTGCATAGGCATGAAATGTTGAAATATAATGAAGGAACTGGATCAACAGAGAGTCGCCAGGTGTCTGTTCGCTTTCACTGCAGCATGTAGACCAAGAGTGACACCAAATCCTCAGTCTAGCTCTCACTCAGAGCAGAGTAGTCCCACTGGGTGTGCCAGAAACTGTTGTCACATAGAATTGCACCCTGCTTGGAGAGAGTCCAAGCATTCTAATAACACAATGAGAATGATCTTGAGGTGTGGGACCTTGCAAACTGAGATCAGACCTCTAGAAAAGGCTAGTTCCTTATTCTAAGCCTAATGCTTATAGAAATATATCTAAACCTAGTGCTAATGCTTGCAAGGGGAAAGGGTTAGAAGGAAACTGAAAGGGAAATAGGGGTGATGCACCAGATTCAGTGAGCGATGGTGATCTTGGTGTAGATGCCATAATGATCTCAACCATGTAGGGAGTTCACACAGACTTATAGGGCTAATTGAGGCTTCAGTATGAAGGTCTAACCTATAGAGGAGCTGCTTTACTCACAAAACAAATTAGCTTCAAGTGAAACATAGAAATTAGGACATAAGAGAGGCAAGAAATCATGCATATATTGATCATGAGGGTCAAAAACCATTACAATACAAAATATCTAGTAGCAAGAAAAGACATAGTATAGCTAATTACATTCATTGGTGGATAAATAGGAAGATAACATAGGCCAGATTTAGGGACAGTGAATCACATTCCTGTACCCTACAATTACACTAAGAGGTCTGACTACAAGAAATTCGGCAGCATAACAACCCAAAATTACCATCCTCTCCTAAAAAATGAGGTTACAAAGCATTATATAGGTCAAGTTCTTGTGCAGGGGACGCTGAGGTAGCTCCACAGGATCTGAGGTCATCAATGCAGGAACAGGGGCACATGGGCAGGGGCATGGTAAAAAGGATAGGAACCATGTTGCTGGTAGGTCTACAACACCAAAAAATGGTTGCCCACATGCAAAAGAGGGCAAAACATGAAGTGAGGAGCACAAAAGTTGTTGCAGGCCATGACGGTATCTGCCAGTGAGCCAGAGAAACCCATGCACATTGAAGAACTTGACCATTCACCATGAATGCACCTGTAAAGCTCACCAACTGGAGTTACTATGAAAGTATCAGTTGAGCATGCAAATCTAGATCATATTTGAAAGTGAGAATATTCCCCTCAAAAGCCTGCCAGATGAAAGAGGAGGCAAAAATAAGCACTTTTGCCTTTTGAAGCATGTTGAAATTCACCAGAATGAGGGAGATATTCACGGTCAAATTTGCGGTCAACTGCATCTTGCACTTGTATCACTTTGCATCTGCAATTATATGTGCAATCACACTTTACACTGTATATGTATCTTTGTATACATCGGGCTATCGGGGAGACATCAAAACGAGTCATACCGATATACAAAAGTGTCACTAATGGCCCTTTGTTTATGTTTCTGTATGTGCAATTGTTTATGGGACATACAATCGCTGAACATACAATTGTGGAACTCAATGGATCATCAATCAGAATGGAACTTTTAAAATAGGTTTGGCCTTGAATCTTGCTTTTTGCATATCGGCATATACATGCAATTATACATACAAAAGATGCTTGACTTTTATACCTCTCGGTATGTACAAATGCACTGTGTATCTCGCCTTGTATATGCATTTGTATGTGCCAAGATACATCGGGCCTTCGGGGAGACTTTGAGCTGAGTCATGCTGATGTGCAAATCTCCTGCTGATATGTCTTTGTATCTCCCCTTTTTGTATTTTCCATTGTATATGCAATTGTATATGCGATATGCAAACAAACATACTGTATACGCCTAAAAATGACACGATTCATCCTAAATAAATATTCTAAATATTTATTCCATTCTTCTATCAATTAAATAAATATTCTAAATTTATTTAATCAATTCACTGTTCCATAATTAAATAAAATCTATTTATTTAATTAAAATTCTTCTAAATGTCCTACACAATTAAATAATCATAAATTATTTAATTAATCCAAATTCCTCTATCCTAAGTTCTAAATTCCAAAAATCCACCTCACACTTACACCTCACTTTTCCACCTCACCTTGTCCACCTCATTGGGTTGCACATGTAATTAAATATTTAATTACCTATTTTTCTCTCACCCACATGGCCTATTTCTTCTCAAATCAGAAGTTAGTTAACTAATCAATCAAAAGTGTTAACTAACCAGTCAATTGAGTTAATCCCTCAATCAATTCAGTCAATCCCATAATCCACTCTTCTAACTGATCAATCAAGTTTGTTAACTGATCAGTCAATGGAGTTAACTCTCTAATCAATTTTGTCAAATCCCCTCTTTCATGATGGAGGTGGGACACTTGTCATATTTCTACTGGTTGCACATTCCTCAACCATTCTCAGCCATTGATCTTCATATCTCCTCTCAACCGTTGATTCCCATTCTTCTGAGTCTATAAAAGAAGCTTCATCCCTCCATTCTATTCATCCAAGCTATCTGTATTGTTACTTTGCAGGAATTTATTAGCGCGCCTTTGGCACCTCATTTCTTTGAAGCTCATCTTCATAGCACATTCATCACCACAACCATTCAATATCGACATTCTTGAAAACAGCAAAGGAGTGCACTCTCTGAGGGCCTACTTCATACAAACAAGGAGATCTTGATAGGCAACAATAGAAGCTTTGAAATAAGGAAGGTTTGCATTGTTTAATTCATTGCTTCATTTCATTTAAATCTTCTTAGTTTCATTATTCTATTGAGTTATAGATATTTGATGTTGTTTATTGCATATTCATCATTGATCCTATTTTACCCTAACATTTTTGGCACCCACCGTTTAATTTTATGTTTTTTACAAATTTTTGTAGTAAAAATTTGTGTTTCTCTAAACCCCATTGTTGAGTTTTGCAAGGATCTATCAAAAGGTGACCTCCTGGGTTGAAACTGACATCACCAACGTGCTCAGAAGGGTCGAAAACCTTAGAATCAGCTGTTGATTCACAAAAATCAGACTTAAAAAAATCTCTGTGATTTTTTTGAGGGTGCATCCTTTTATCTAGCGGTCCAAAGGGTGCTTCTGTAGAGTGCATCACTTTATCCAGCGGTCCGAAGGGTGCTTCCACGTCCTTTTATCCAACTGTCTGAAGAGTTTTTTTTTTTTTTTGCAGGGTGCATCCTTTTATCCAGTGGTCCAAAGAGTGCTTCCGTAGGGTGCATCCTTTTATCCAGCGGTCCAACGGGTGCTTCCGCAGGGTACATCATTTTATCCAGCAGTCCAAAGGGTGCTTCCGTAGGGTGCATCACTTTATCTAGTGGTCTGAAAGGTGCTTCCGCGTCCTTTTATCCAACTGTCCGAAGAGCTTTTTTTTTTGCAGGGTGCATCCTTTTATCTAGCGGTCCGAAGAGTGCTTCCGTAGGGTGCATCCTTTTATTCAGCGGTCCAAAGGGTGCTTCCGCAGGGTGCATCGCTTTATCCAGCGGTCCAAAGGATGCTCTCGCATCCTTTTAGCCAACTGTCCTAATAGCTTTTTCGCAAGGTGCATCCTTTTATCCATCGGTCCGAAGGGTGCTCCCACAAGGTGCATCATTTATCTAGTGGTCTTAAGGGTGCTTCCACATCCTTTTATCCAGTGGTCTGAAAGGTGCTTCCATAGGGTGCATTGTCTTATTGAACAATTCTCCATCCTACCTTCTTCTACATGCCATAAGGGTGGTATCTTTTTCTTTTTGCCATAACAAGAGCATACGAACTCGTAATTGCACAAATAAACACTTGTTGTAAAGGTAATTCTATGAAATTCACAATGGAGCAGGTTTGATCAAGTGATTTTATCATTTTGTCAGCTATTTTTATAGTCAAAGTTTAGCTATCTTTCCAAGCTTAAATCTAACATTTTTTCTTGAAAACTAATGATTTATCTGTGCAGCTTGACTTAAACACTTGTCAAAGAAAGGAGAAAAAAAACTTCTGATATATCTTCTACAGGGTTAAGAGTTAGATAGTTTTATTTTTCTTAACACACACATCATAGATTAACTAGGGGAAAAGTAAAACAACTTGCATGCAATTCTCATCTAGTTCTAATTAGGAAGGAGTAACCCATTGTTCATGCAACTTGCATACAATTTCCATCTAGTTCTAATTAGGAAGGAGTAAACCATTGTTCATGCAACTTGCATACAATTCTCATCTAATTCTAATTAGGAAGGAATAACCCACTGTGCATGCAACTTGCATACAATTCTCATCTAGCTCTAATTAGGAAAGAAGTAACCGGATCACTTGTTTTCGTGCATGTCACCATTTTTCAAGTTATTGCTATCTAGTATTAAAACTGAACTCACCATTGATTTCTAGGTTAAAATTGAACTACTGCTATCTTGTTGGACCAAAACTTCAAAGTTAACTATTTGTGCTACGTGGTTTAAAACTGAACTCATCACTGATTTCTAGGTTAAAATTGAACTACTGCTATCTCGATTGACCAAAATTTCAAAGTTAACTACTCGTGCTACGTGGATTAAAATTGAACTCACCATTGCTTTCTGGGGTTAAAAACTGAACCAATGCTATCTTGCTAAATCACTTCAAAGTTCTGTGCTTGCCCAAGTAGATTAGCCCATTTAGTTTTTCTATTTTTAACTAGGTTGGATTAATTAGTGTCTTCTGTGCTTGACGAATGACAATAGGCTTATGCTCTCCCCTTTACTGGGTGATTAGAGTGCTAGACTTGTTATTCCATTTGTTTAACTTTTAAGAGGGGCCTACCCTTGGATGCACGCTTGTCCAAGTGGGAACGACCCTGAGTGGAAACAGGCTAAAGCCAAGCCCTACCAATCCACTTAAAATAAATGTGCTTGAGGTGAAAACCTCCTACAACGAGTGTTGTTGTGTTACACCGATGGCCAACCTCCCCCAAAACCCTTTAAGGCGTAACCCTTTAAGGCTGGGAGACTCCATAATGGAGAGTAGTGCCGTTGCATGTATAACCACTCGAACGGTTGCCCTCATTAAACACCTCTTGTTCTAGTGGCCAAAAACCCTTGTAATCCATTTCGAGCCTAGGATTTTGTAATTGCTTTTTTTTTTCTCTTAGTCCAAATAGAGTCAAAAAAATCTCAAAAAAATCTCAAAAAAAAGAAACCATAAAAATATCTTTGTGTTTGCTGTGTCTTCTTGCCATAAATTTAGAAAATCAGATCAAAAAGACCTTTTTTGCAACCAAAGCACCAAAAACATCAGAAAAGCCCAAAAATTGCAAAAAAAAAAATTAAGAAACCACCAGAGCAGTGCATCTATTCCAGTGCATGCGTAATAGTGAGTACTTCCATGTCTTTTGCGAGAAATGTTTCCACCTTTCTGAGTACCCATTTCAGTCTTGTGTCAGTTTATGTGGAGATGACAACTAAATTAGAAGAGCTTGCTCAAGAAATCAAATACCTGAAATTGTAATTAACCTTAGACACCTCACCCCGAGGTCATATAGCAATTGCTCAAGAACTCCAAGTCATACAACAAGAAATGGTAATTTTACAAGCTGAACATGTCAGTACTAGCTACACCTCGCCCCAAACTCATACATCTATTTTCTGTCTTAATGATGCTCATGACAAGGCAAGCACCACCTCAAGTTGGAAATCGTATACCACTCTGTCTACTAGTCCTCCTTCACCACCTTCTAAGACACATATTCCAAAACATACTAGTTCTACACTAACACCACCATCTAGTTCCTCAAACTCTAAATAGATGACCAAAAAAGAATCAGATGAGTGGTGGGAAAGAGTTTTTCCAAATTTATACAACTAGAGAAAAGCTTGGGAGAAAGCTAAATCCCCTCATTCGTCTACCCATACACCTACGAAGGATGTGATCCAAGGGCTACTAGTAGAGAGTCAACCATGTCCCCAAATTCCAGTCCTTGACCTTACCAAAAATCCTTCATGTCATTCGCAACCCCTTAAGCTTATCGAAGAACCTCCTACCATGAACCAAGGTCACGGTCCATCAAACATCTATGTTGTCAACCATGAAGCTATCCAAGAGCTATCCACTTCCATTCCAGCAACCCAAGAGGTATGTCAAGAGTCTAATCCTAAGCATGAGGAAACATTAATCCCTAGTCTAAGTCTAGATCAAATCCCTTTCTTGCAACCTATCCATAACCTGTATCTTTTCCATGATCAAGATGATATCCATAATAATGAACCTCTCCATGAGCCACTTGATCCTATCCATCTCCCAACACCTATACATGAGAAGGAAATCTAATTCCATCCCATGCATAACCTTTATCTTTTCTATGATCAAGATATTATCGCTGATGAAGAACATATACAAGAGAACTTTAATCCCATCATGCTAAATCCTATCTATGATCAAGACCCCATCTATGATGAAGAGCCTATCTATGATCAAGCAGACCATGATGATCCTCTAAGCCCACTTTATGTGTTCCATGGTCCTGAGCCTATAACCCCATCTAGTCCTACCCAAGATCCAGCAACTTCCACTTCCCTTGATGAGACACTTGCCTCCCAAGCAAGCGTAGAAGATCAAACCAAAAATACTCATCCACCATCCGTTATTGACCATGCTGCAAATTCCCCACTGTATATCCTTGGTCTTACCACCTTCATTCATGAGTGTTCCTCCTTAGAACACCAACCACCATTATCCTCTATCTCATCTTCTTCATCCAATAAGAAACTTGTGTCTAATGTTCCACCTACGCATAATCCCGTTGTCCACCGCATACTCCAACATATGAACTATCAAGGTAAAGGCTTAGGCCTTCATGAACAAGGTATTTTGGAGCCTGTCCATGTCAATGTTCCTCCTCTTTCATATGGCCTTGGATACATACCCCAAGGTAAGCAATCTCAAGATGTTGGTACTTCCTCCACTCCTTCAAAATCTCCCTCTTTCCATCGCAAACCCTATCATATCCCCAAAACGTATGTCACCATTCCACCTCCATCATCCTACAATTGTCAAAAGCATGTGACCATACACCTTCCACCATCCAATCTACCTCTGCTACTTCCAACTCCTAATATCCCTCCATACATTTTACCACCACTTCTTCCAACACCTTATTCATCCATCTATGAATCTTCTAACATTCCCAATCATGACCAACCAATCCACGTGTTGTCTAAACAAAGAATTTCCTCAAACTCCACTTCCACCACCTCAAGAGAATTCAACCATAAAAATCTGGATGCCTCTACCTATCAAGTCAAATATCCTAAGAGTCCTCATGACCTAGGATACAAAATCCAAGAATCAAAGACGCATCCTTCTCAAGAGCTGCATACACCCACACACCTATACACCAAGATGAAAAAGGTGTGGGTCCGCATCCACCAAATGATTACTCCAAAAGCTGCACAAAAGTTGCATGCACCCAAACCCATACCTTCACAGGTACTATCTAAAAACAAAATGGTTTGGGTACCTAAGCAAAAAGCCCTCAAGTTACATGAGGCATCTACCTCTTAAGAATCTCAACCATCCACTTTCTCCCATTCCATCCATAAGTCTCACATTCTTCCATACCACATGACAAGCAACAATCAGAAACCTACTCAGTCTATGTGGATCCCTACATGCCTACATTATTCATCCACAAGCAAAAGTCTCTGTTGCTTCCTACACTACTTTCCCATCACCAGCTTCAATGTTTATCACAGTATGTGCAACCGTTGGTCATGATTCCCTTCCATTCCACAACATTTTCATATTCCTCCATATCCCCTTCCTTCCACTATTATCCTACATATCTTCCTCATCCTATTCCTATGGTCCATGCTTTTGCATAAACCTTCCCTCCGTATTCTGCATCATAATCCACATTATGTGCAACCATTGGTCATGATTCCCTTCCATTCTGCAACATTTTCATATACCTCCAAATCCCCTATCTACCTACGCCATATCACTTTCATGCAGTCTCATACCAACATCTATGAGAGCACTTGACATGGGCCATGCGATGACATCTTTCTAGTGGGACTGTCACCTTTCATGAAACTAGGTACTCGGGTCCCTCTCTTCTGTATCCGCATTCTCCTACCCAAATGTTTCAAAAAAAAAAAAAAAGTAAAGAAAAATCCCTTCATCTAATGGTGAAAACCTAGCAAACAGGCGCCTTGGATAAGTACCATGATGAAAACCTGGCAAACATGCGTCATGTGTAAGTTGATCTTTTATGTCACCTACACTTGGGGGCACCTTGTCTCATCGGAATATCACTCTTCTCCTATCAAGTTTCCTTCCATACCATTTCCTATCCTATATCTCTATCCATTACATACCTATACGGTCCAGTCCATCCATCCTAATCTTCCATTCCTCTATTTTTCTTGATCTTGATAAAGATTGGGGGCACAATGTTGACAAATGTTCTAGATATCTCTTGACATACCTTATCCCTCCAAAACCACACAAATCCTTCATTATCCTCTCATCCTCCTCCTTCGTCTTAAGCATTGTCATGAAAAATCCTCCGTATTCTACGTACAATGGGGCATGTTTTTCTTATGCGACAAAGTCCTTGGAGATCACATCCTTGTTTCCTTCTACCTACCCTGCCATTTCATTCCTTATCACCCCTGCATCTACCTATCCATGGTGTTTCCTTGTCATCAGTATTATTTGATCCATATCTGTTCCATACCGTGTCTTATCTATTCCATATTGTGTCTTGTCTGATCCATCTCTATTCCATAGCTGATCCATATCTGTTCCCTATCGTGTCTCATCTGATCCATATCTTAGGTCCATTAGGGTTTACCCCAAACTACGTTGCCTCTGTGTCGTCACATAGGCAAGGCCATTTAGCAATGAGCCCCCGAGGCACTAGGTCAGTCCATTAGGGTCCGTCTCCCCAATAAGGATTGTGCAATCTTCTCACCAAGCTAACAAATACAAGCAGAACCCACACCTCAAGCAGAAATCTTGACTGTGAGCATCTTAACCTATTCAATACAAAGCAAATACCCAAGGTCTTCTAAATGATTTTATGCAAATTAAGGCAAGAAATAAACACATATCATCGCAAATATGCTTTGTAGATCAGAAACATGGTTAACAGTTCGAGCCCTGATTTTTGCTATCATACCTTCCTATGCTACTCAAGGATGCCAAAAGCTAGAGATGCTATGATAGGGGCATGATTACTTTCTTTGTTTGTTGTTTGTGGATTAAACTTTAGTAATGCGAAGCCTTGTCTAAGGACATGATCAGCAAAAGATCATCGAGGACATCAAAGGTATAACATGAACGGGGGCAATCCTTGTTTGTTGAAACGCAAGAAGTACTCAGGTCATCTGGATTCAATTTTGACTAGATGCTTGTATTAACTTGCTAAATCAAAATCCATGTAAGTGGTACTCAGGTCATCTCGGTTCAATTATACCTAGATGCTTGTATTCACTTACAACATTTCAGAAAATGTACCAAAAATAAATCGCCCAATGATGAAATAAAGCACTCCAAAAGCAAAGCATCCATCTTATATCCATTTATACATCCATACCATGCCACATGCAATAAAGATCCAACAATGCAGAGTATAATTACAAATAAAAACTTGTGAGTCCTTCTATCGAGTCTTTCTTCTATCAATCAGATTTCTATCTATCATCATATCTTTCATCCTTGTCTGGTCAGTCTGAGCAATGATCCAAATGCAGGTCCACCCTTAATCCATACCAATCAAATCAAAGTCAATCTTGCACAAATGATCCAATCACAATCAGTGGTCTTGATCTTTGTCTGGTCGTAAACCAACTCGATCAGTTAATCAATCAATTGTCTTATACAGGATGTTGCATTGTCGAAATCAGACCAATGCACGCGTCTTACACGACATGCTTCATTTCCTGAAACCAGACACTATCCTTCGTGTTTGCTCTAGGGATCTATCATTCCCCGCCATGACAATACGCCTGCCATGTTGGTCTAGGGATACATCATTCCCCGCCATGACAACACTATCGTATATCATTATCAATTCATCAATTGGTTTATAGCTTGACAGGGGCAATACCTTGTTTGTTCTTGAATCATTTGTGCATACTTGCTCTCTTTCTTGTGTGTGTTATCATTTTCTCTTGCATCGCGTATCATTTGGCTCTTTCGTCACCCATTTTCTTCAAACTTAACCTTCTTCATCGTGAGATTTTCCGTCTCACACCTTCTGCCTTCTTCTCATCCAATCTCCCGAGGGGGCATCCTGTCGTTAAACTTGTACCAAGGGCAAACTGGGGCATGTATCACTATCAGACTATTGACTTCTTTGAAGCAACGCTGTAAACGGCATTGCATCAAAGAGGGGCAAAATGTATACGCCTAAAAATGACACGATTCATCCTAAATAAATATTCTAAATATTTATTCCATTCTTCTATCAATTAAATAAATATTCTAAATTTATTTAATCGATTCACTGTTCCATAATTAAATAAAATCTATTTATTTAATTAAAATTCTTCTAAATCTCCTACACAATTAAATAATCATAAATTAATTAATTAATCCAAATTCCTTTATCCTAAGTTCTAAATTCTAAAAATCCACCTCACACTTACACCTCACCTTGTCCACCTCATTGGGTTGCACATGTAATTAAATATATTAAATATTTAATTACCTATTTTTCTCTCACCCACATGGCCTATTTCTTCTCAAATCAGAAGTTAGTTAACTAATCAATCAAAAGTGTTAACTAACCAGTCAATTGAGTTAATCCCTCAATCAATTCAGTCAATCCCATAATCCACTCTTCTAACTGATCAATCAAGTTTGTTAACTGATCAATCAATGGAGTTAACTCTCTAATCAATTTTGTCAAATCCTCTCTTTCATGATGGAGGTGGGACACTTGTCATATTTCTACTGGTTGCACATTCCTCAACCATTCTCAGCCATTGATCTTCATATCTCCTCTCAACCATTGATTCCCATTCTTCTGAGTCTATAAAAGAAGCTTCATCCCTCCATTCTATTCATCCAAGCTATCTGTACTGTTACTCTGCAGGAATTTACCAGCGCGCCTTTGGCACCCCATTACCATTCAGTTGCTTGAGATCACCTCATTGCTTTGAAGCTCATCTTCATAGCACATTCATCACCACAACCATTCAATATCGACATTCTTGAAAAACAAAGGAGTGCACTCTCTGAGGGCCTACTTCATACAAACAAGGACGATCTTGATAGGCAACAATAGAAGCTTCGAAATAAGGAAGGTTTGCATTGTTTAATTCATTGCTTCATTTCATTTAAATCTTCTTAGTTTCATTATTCTATTGAGTTACGGGTATTTGATGTTGTTTATTGCATATTCATCATTGATCCTATTTTACCCTAACACATACATACAAAGATACATACAAAGAACCTGATTGTACATTGAACATTGCACATGAGATACATACAAACCAAAAATGCATATGAGATATAGTTTTGACCAAATGCATGAAAACCCCAAAACAAAGGATGACATCACCCCCAGATGCATAAAAATGACTAAGTATAAAATTGAGAAATCCAAGTGATGGAAGGCAATTGAAGTCAAAGGATTTTGGGTTTTTCTGGGTTTTCTGTAAGGATACTCCAGGCAAGAGTTTGAGAAGTTTTGCAAGGCATAGCATGGGAAAATGTAGGATTTAAGGCCTTCCTCCTTCTATTTAGGCTATCTCTGATCAGATTTCTTTGATAGGAGGGGGACAAGAGTATTTTGGGGTCAAGCAAGATATGCCAATAGATACATTGAAGCAGAAAATCACAGAGCAACCTGTTTTGGCACTTCCAAATTTCAATAAGGTATTTCAGGTAGATAGTGTTTCTATTGGTAGTGCTATAGGAGCTATTTTAAGCCAAGAAGGTAAGCCCATTGCCTATTTTAGTGAGAAGCTTAATGATGCCAAGAAAAAAGTATTTTGTTTATGATCAAGAGTTTTATGCAATAGTTCAAGCTTTGAAGAAATGGAGACATTATTTGTTACCAAAAGAGTTTGTTTATATACTGATCATCAGGCTTTGTAGTATCTTAATAGTCAAGGATAGTTGAACCAGAGGCAATTAAAATGGGTTGAGTTTTTGCAGAGTTATACTTTTGTTTTGAAGAACAGGAGTGGGAAGTCCAACAGAGTTGCATATGCCTTGAGTAGAATGCAAAATTTGTTGACAGAAATGAAGATAGAGGTTGTTGGGTTCGATGAGCTCAAAAGTTTGTATCCTAAAGATACAGATTTTGTAGAGGCTTGGAAAGCTTGTTTGGAACTTGTTACCTTGGACAGGACAAAATGGTTGGATTTCGTAATCCAAGATGGCATGTTGTTTAGGGGAAGCTAGTTGTGCATTCTGAGGAGTTTCATGAGAGAGAACCTGATTAAGGAGAAGCATAGTGGGGGATTAGCTGGACACTTTGGTCAAGATAATACCATTGCTATTGTTGGTGAGAATTATTACTGACCACAATTGCAGCAAGATGTGAGGAAATTTGTGCAGAGTTGCAGAGTATGTTAGATGGCAAAAGGAGCAAGTCAGAATACAGGGCTATATCAGCCACTACTTGTACCCAAGAAGCCATGGGATGATATTAGTATGGATTTTGTTCTTGGTTTACCAAAGACACAGAGAGGACATGATTCCATTTTTGTGGTGGTGGACAGATTCTCAAAGATGGCACATTTCATTCCTTGCAAGAAGACTAATGATGATGTTCATATTATTGAGTTATTTTTCAGGGAGGTGGTGAGATTACATGGTCTACCAAATAGCATAGTTTTAGATTGAGATACCAAGTTTGTTGATTATTTCTAGAGGACATTGTGGAAGAAGTTGAAGACAAATTTAAAGTTCAGTTTTGCACACCATCCACAGACTAATGGGCAGATGAAAGTGGTGAATAGGAGTTTGGGTAACCTGCTATGACGCTTAGTAGGAGATAAGCCCAAGGGATGAGATTTGATTTTACCATAAAATTCACTTACAACAATTCTGTCAATAGGAGTACTGGTAAATCACCATTCCAGATTGTATATGGAAATAGTCCAAGAAATGCTTTAGAGTTAAGGAAGCTAGACAAAGGAGAAAAGACAAGTGCCGAGGCGGAAGACTTTGCAGAACACCTGAAGAATTTGCATGAAGAGGTGAGAAAGCATATTAATAAGATGAATATTTAGGACAAGGCTAAGGCAGATTAGAAGAGGAGATATAAGGAGTTCCGGGTAGGAGATAAAGACATGGTTCACTTGAGAAAAGAAAGGTTCCCAATTGGAACATACAATAAGCTAAAAATGAAGAAATTTAGACCATGCAGGATTCTAAAGAAACATGATTTAGGAAATGCATATGAGGTAGAGCTTCCGAGTGGGATCAATATTTCCCATGTGTTCAACATTGCTGATTTAATAGAATATCATGAAGGTGGCACAGAGGATGGATCGACACAAGAATAGTGGAGTATTTCGGCATCTACTTCAATGGAGGAGATAGAAGAGATCTTGGATAGCCGTGTGGGAAGAAGTACTCAGAATAGGCAATATGAAGAATATTTGGTGAAATGGAAGGGAATGTCTATTGAAGATTCTTCTTGGTTGTCTAAGGCAGAGGTTGACCGTTTGGGTTTTCCTCACATGAACACCTGAGACGTGACAGGGTCACTTCTCAAATTACCTTGGCTGTCTGATGCAGGAGCATCAAGTGGTGTAAGGGTAATCTTACATCACCCACAAAGAAGATGATTCAAAATCATTGCATTTGTTTTCATTTCTTTCCATAATTATTGTTTCTGGTTCCATAATGTCTTGAATAATGATGTAGGACTTTCAATTTTTCCAAACTGCTAAAATAGCAAATTGCCAGTTTTGGAAAGTTTAACTGCCATTTTAGGAAAGTTTACATTTGGGCACGGATGGAAGTGAAATTTTATAGGAAGATTTGTAACTAAAATATAAGACCTTTGGCGAAGGAATCAATCAAAGATCATTTGTGAGATGAAAGATATTAAAGTTTTTATTTTCCAAAAGCCCCTAAAAATTTCTAAAATGAGATATGAGGAACTAAAACATCCCATAACATCCCTAAAAGTTAATAGAAATCCGTTTACATATTTCCAGCATGAGAGTTCTAAAAATTTCTAAAATGAGATATGAGGAACTAAAACATCCCATAACATCCCTAAAAGTTAATAGAAATCCGTTTACATATTTCCAGCATGAGAGTTCACATCGCGAGATTTCTAGCACTTAAAACAGTTCATCAATCAGACACCCGGATCAAAAGTTATGCTTCCCGGAAGTTGACCTAGTTTTGGAGGGAGTTGCAAATTTTAAAATTTAGCTAGAGGCTGCCAAAAAGTGCTATTTATGACTATTTTGGGAACCCTAGGGAGTAGTAGAGTTAAGGGGGAAGGTGTAGAGTCAAGAATAGGTGGGAAAATAGAAACCCTAGCTGATTTGGGGTTACAGAAGGTAGAAGATTCTAGAGTCTGGTGATGTGTAGCTGTAGTGTGTTGCAACCTATGAAGGATTGACTCCTCTGATTGTAATTAAGCTTCTGTAATGTAATGAGTTGTCCAAACCAATAAAGAAATATTCTATTTTCTGTGTACCATTTCTGTTGTTGTGTGTTTTATGATTTACCCCCTTCAGCATCCTTCTTAGTCTACATAAAGGTTCTTAAATGAAAAATAACCTCTCCCACTCGTAAAATTTCTTTCAATCATTCACACTAATCATAGATTCTATAATTAGAGATAAGTCTTTCCATGTAAAATGTTTTTGACATGTCCCTTGACTAGTAAAAGTTTGTTGAAAAATAAAATCCCATTCAATTGAAATATGACAAATCCAACACTAAGAAATAGTTGTAGTTTTGATATATTCTCAAACCTCTCATTAATAGAAGTCTTGAGTTCTTATAGAAATCATAACATTAAACAAACTATTTTTCATTTTAATGATTAAAGAAAATAATGTCAATATTTTTAAACCTGTGGTTTAAACCCTTAACCCCAAGGGTCAATATTTTTCTTTAGTTGGCCACCCAAAATAAAATCCTTTCCATGGATAACCTTGTCAAAATAGGTAGTGTTTTGATTAACAAGTGTGTCCTTTGCTTGATTGTGGAGGATTTAATCTCTCATTTATTCCTCGTTTGTCCCTTCTCTTCATCAATTTGTGGTAGCATCCTTTCTATTTTTAACCTTTCTTAGGTCTTTCCTTCATCCTTGTGTGACCTCATATCCCATTGGGCCCCTCCTTTTGTTATCCCTACCCTTAGGGTTTTGTGGTCTCTAGCTCTTCGTTGTGTTATTTGGTTCCTTTGGTTGGAAAGGAATGTTAGGTTTTTTAAAGGGGCATCTCTTCCCTTGATTTTTAGATCACCTTGGCCTCCTTCTTCTCCATCATGTATTTTTTTATTGACCTTCTTTGGTTATTCTATCCCTCCCTACCATTTGTTGGTCCTCTTTTTGGAGTCCTTGGTGGCCTCTAAGTGGAATTTAGGTGTTGACCTCAAGACCCCTCCCCCTCCCCTCTCCCTTGCCTACTCCCTATTGGCTTTGTCCTAACTTGAATTGGTGTAACCTCAATTTTGATCGAGCTTTTAAGGGTAATAAAGGCTTGGCAAGGAGCAGTGGTGTTACCAGAGATTGTTGGAGTAGAATTTTGGGTGCTTTTTTGATGCAGGAGCATCTAGTGGTGTAAGGGCAATCTTGCATCACCCAAAAAAAAAGATGTGTTTCAAAATTGTTGATGTTCTTCCCATTTCTTCTCAAAATTTGTGGTTCTGGTCCCATAATCGCCTGAATAATGATGTAGAACTTTTAGTTTTTCTAAACTGCTAAAAATAATAACTTGTTATTTTTAGAAAGTTTGTATTTAGGCACGGAATGAAGTCAAAATTTATAGGAAGTTACATAATGGAAATATAAGACCTTTGGCAAAGGAATCACGCAAAGATCATTTGCGAGTTGAAAGATATTAAAGTTTCCGTTTCTCAAAAAATGCCTGAAAATTATTCAAATCAAGGTTTGAGGCAATAAACGGCCCTGTATGGGCCCAAAAATGACTAGAACTAGAAAATCAAGTTCTTAGTATGTAGAGCACTCTGCGAGCTTTCTGATGCATAAAACAGTTCATCAATCGGACACCCGGATCAAAAGTTATGGCTCCCGGAAGTTGACCTATTTTTGGAGGGAGATGCAAATTTTGAAATTAGGTTGTTGGCTGCCTAAAAGGCTATTAATAACCATTTTTGGGAACCCTAGGAAGTAGTAGAGTTAAAGGGGCAAATGTAGATTCAAGAATAGGCGGGAAAACTAAAACCCTAGCTGATTTGGGGGTTACAGAAGGCGGAAGGTTCTAGAGCCTAGTGATGGTAGCTGTAGTGTGTTGCAGCCTGTGGAGGACTGATTCCTCTGATTGTAATTAAGCTTCTGTAATGTAATGAGTTGCCCAAATCAATAAAAGAAAGTTCTATTCTCTGTGTTTAATTTCTATTGTTGTGTGTTTTATGATTTATCCCCCTTATCATTTTTCCATCAACTTGGGTATCCAAATTAGTCACTTTGTGGAAGCTTTTGTAACCTATTAAGGCCCTTCTTTGGCTAAGGACCTATGTATTAGACTTTTGGAGGTGGATGAGGATTCTTTAAACATTATCAACTACCTCCTTAAGGTTAATCCCCCTAACTAGTCTATAAACCATATCATTTGTGACTCACTTGATCATTTTTCAAGCTTCTCCAAGGTTGAAATTCATCACATATATAGTGATGGTAATTGTGTTGTTGAGTTTTTTTCCAAACAAGGTGTGCAATTTGATGGTACTCAAAGATGGCTAGGAAATGATGAACTCCCTAGTCAGGTCGTGACTCTCATTCATCATGACAATGCTTATTATTCATGACAATAGAACAAGTACTAGCTTGACATTGATGATTTACATCATCATTTCTTATGATGGTTTATGATGTTTGAAGTTCAAGAGACTTATGTTGTTTTCAATTCACAACCCTAGGATTGTTCTTTGACTTTTTTGTAGATCTTGGTGTTAGAATCTACAAAATAGGTATTAACCCATGAATTAATACAAGCAATAGAATTTATAAAATTGTTAGACATATAGATGATAATAAAATAAAAATAGAAAACAAAGTTAGTTTCATAAGAGAAAATCTGATGTAAAAGATCACAATAGCTTCATTTGAAATATTCATATATTAAGGAAGGAAAGAGCTCTACAATATATAGCCTTATAGTTTCCAAATCCAATGAGGATGAGGATAAGGCAGAAAACCAAAAAACAAGGGATTGCTTATCCAAGTTTCCAAATCTATGAGAATAAGAAAAAAATAGAATTCCATAAAACAAGGAGAATGTGTGCAACTCATTATCGTATCCTACCTACGTAATAAATTATATAAGTAAACTTAATAAAAAAGTGAAATATCACACTTAGGATAAAGAATATCCAAGGTGAATAAAATATTAGACCAGCACTCCCCTTAAGTACAACTGAGGTAATAAAGAAATGGGTCCCAACAAGACAACCCATGTTAGTTACCCATGTACAATATGAAAGAACCCTGATGTAAAAAGAGAGTGTATCTCCTGAAAAGTACAAAAGGAAAAAACTTGTAGGAGAAAAATCTGTCTCAACTAAGGTATGTGAAGAAGACCTCCCTTGGAGTAGAAAGAAATGAAGGACAAAGAAGCCCCCTAAAGATGAAATATCCCAATGTTCCTACAAGATCAATGAATCCACATAGTAGAGAGAATGTGAATGCAAAATATCTCAAACAAAGTGTTGAAGTAGGTCCCTTTGCAATGAATGATGCACCTTTACTTATGAAGAAAGAAACCTTGAGCTACAAGTCTATTGAATTCTCACTCTTGTAGTGTCATAAATTGTTGCCACTCACAATTTCACACTAGACTTGGCCCCTTATTTAGTGTGCATGATTAACTTTGTGCATAATGTGACCATTTTGTTGATTGCATAAGAAACTGTGTTGAACCACTTAACAATTGACCTTTTAGGGGAGAATTGGGGCTGGACACTAGCGCCTAGCATTACGGTCCTACCTGTTGGCCCGAAAAGTTTGTAAATTTAATTGGCGGCTTTTGTGTGTTAAACGATGCATTTTGTTTTTCAACCTCAACATACGACTCTTCGAAAGGATGTTTGATTCATATATAAAGGAGTATTTTCCCTTGTTTGAATGTATCTCTAAGGAATCTTTATGACATCTTGACAATGTGACATGATATGATCTTGTGAATTCTACTACAACAAACCTCTAACTTTTTGAAGCTCTCTAATTGTGATTATTATTGACACTAACCTTTTTTCAGATATTTTATGAAGCTTCTTCATCTTATATCAACTCCTTGTATGTGATTGTGTTGTGACACTAATCAAACTAAGGTTTCATACTAAGGTAAATCTATTTCAGTTATAATAGTTTTTATTACTTTATTTGCTTCTGTTCATCACAAACACGTACTCTATATCAATCATCATTTGTTGTTGTGGAAGTGGGAACACTTACACAGGGTTTGATAGAGGCAAGCCCCTATACAACATAACCATTTTCCCTCTTTCTTGTGTGTAGATCCGAAGATGAAGCTTGTGATAGCGATGGATGATAGGAAGATGAAGGATCTCTGACAGAAGTTGCCAGACAAGAATTTAGGCCAAACACTAAGGATTAGGGCATCCAGCATTGAATTCCTAACATTTCTACTCCAAATTTTAGTGACAGATTCACTCTAATCTGCTCTACTCTTCTTTGCTCCTATTTCTATGCTCTATTACAGTTTTCTATAGATTTACTTAGTTTGTCACTTAGATCTCCTCATTGCATAGTTTAGTCAAATCCTTGTTTATCAATTTTCTCTCTTTGCAACAAAGGAACAAAATCCAGATAGTTTGGCTCTCCATAGAGGATTGTAGCCAAACACTAAGGTCTTTGGTGATTTGTGTTCCAATGTGACTTGGAGAAAGCTTGATCTAGGTTAATTCATTTGATTAGACTAGGTCTCTTTTCCACATCATAGCTCTAAAGGTGGAATGAAGAGCAGGGATAGGAATAAGTCTCTAGAAAATTATTAGGTATATCTAAGTTGGTGTTCAGATGTACCAACATATAATTAGGAGTCCCTAGTCTAACTATAGGGGTAAGTGCATGGAGTCATGGGACCAAAAAGTCACCACATGACGTTTTGGTCTCATGCAGAGAAAAATGTGAGCACGTTATTTTCTGCTTAAAAGTGTAAAAACACTCATTTGTTTGAATACCCATGACCAAAAATAGAGGTTGGCAAGAAAAATTAGAGTTTATAGCATGAGCACATTGAAGGAAGGTGAAATCAAGCAAGTGAAAAGAGAAATTGACATTTTCACAATGCCACCTCACTAAACCTACTCCCAAAGATGTCATGAAGAAAATGTAGAGAGTCTAGCAGCCGAAGAAGATAAGGTTTTATTAATTTTTGTGAGTTTGAAAAGAATTATTGAATTTTGCAATGTTTGATTAGTTTTTTATATTGCATTTACAATTAATGAGGCAGGAGAAAACACAAATCTAGCTGAGGATGGTCAAAACAACACTAAAAACCCTCCAAACCCTCAAAACCCACCTTCACGTCCTCACTATAAAAGAGATACTCAAGAAAACTATTTAGGGCAAATAGAAGAAAATAAAAGACATCTTCAAAGCCTAATTGAAATGTTAAACAATCCAAGTGCAAGCACCAATCGTAGGAGAGTGCTTGTGAAGTCATTAGAGATGATTGTTTCTCACACCGAATCAGTGACAAAACAAATCACCGAATTTCATGACTATAGGGAGAGGTGTCAGCAATACTATGTCGGCAAATTATCTTATGTGTTATCCTCAAATTCAGCTACACTCAATTTGTAGGATGACCCCTACAAAACTTGTCCATTTCATATATAGCCCACATACTCTAAGCACGCAAAACGAGATGAATCACATTTACCCTCGTGCGTGGTCCCCTAGCTTTGGAACATCCTTCAAAGCATTGACCTATGTCGGTTCCTTGGAATTTGTAAAACAAATCAAGTTGTAAATTTCACTTTTGCAAGTTAGATATATTTCTATAGATGCAGGAGTGGTAAATTTTAGCATCATTGCATCTTAAAGGTAAATTCAAGTCACATAGTTGGCAAATCTTTCCGATCCTGCATGTCTTTCTATCAAGTTGCATAGGTGGAAAATTTTTCCAACCTTGCAACTTGGAGTCCACACGAGTGCCATTAATGCAGCTCGTTAATGGTATTTCAAGGGTTTTAAAACTAGTTTTATTGTTTTATTTTTATTTTTATTTTTCTTTCTTTCCCTCATAATCCCTCTACGCCCTCAAGGAGCTCATGTGTTTGCTAGTATGTGGCCTGCGAGTGGATTGATCGAACAATTCAAGCTAGGGTTTTTCTATTTTTCCCTTGTCACTGAGTATGTTCTTCTTTTCCTTCTGTTTGCTTTTCTACATTGTTAACATTAGGGTTTTATTATTCTCCATCTTTCTCTAGTTATTGCTTCGATATGTTTATGTTTCTTTTTAAGAACTAGGTCTTTGTTTAAATTTGTGTTTTGTTCCCATTGTTCTAAAAGTCCTAAGCCCTAGTTCCCTAATCAAAAGTCCCGTTTCATTAATAACTATTTGTCGTGTGTTGAACTCTGAAGGACTTTTGATTTTTTACCAGTCTCCTGTTCATGAATCATTTGGTGGTCTTCACTAATTAATCACCATTGAATCAACCAAATCAATCGATGGTTTTCACCTTAGATTCAATAACTTAAGTGTCTATTTCCACACAATGGTGGTAAATTTTTCCACCTTTACATATAAAATAAGAACTTTGGAGTATTCGCTTGGATGCCACAAACTTTTTGTTATCCCACAGATGTAGTGTCAAGGTTTTTCACCGATCATGCACCCTATTTCGAATGGTGAAGGAAGAGATCCTTAGTGCTTTCACTTGAGTTTTTTCTTACTTGTGATGTCGGGGTTTTTTGTCGACCTTGCAGTATTTAGTGAATTCTCTCCCATGTAGGGTTGGCAAATTTTGCCGACCTTACACCAAGGTTTTGTGCAAAGTGTATGTTAGGGTAAGATTGCAAATCAGGGCAAATGAATAAACAGCAATGATAAAAACCCTAGCAATGCACAATGAAGCACAAGACAACATGAAAATCAAAATAACAAATGCAAATGCAAACCGATCTCCACGCTATGCTTGATTTATCTCCATTGCTCTTCTCCACCTCGCATGAGCATGCAAGATTTTGAAGGATTATTGTTGGAAGAATGTTGGGTGCTCATTTTTGCAGCATAACATTAAGATGAAGATGATATGAGGATGATAGCTGAAGGATGCAAAGGCTCTAATGATATTTCAATAGCATAATGTTACTTGAAGCTCCATGCATTTTAGAAAATTTGGCAGAATAATAGTACTTGAAGCTCAATGCATTATAGAGAATTTGACAGAATAATGGTACTTGAAGCTCAATGCATGCTAATGGCTTATGAGGGGGTTGATTTATAGGAAAGGCTTGGTTCAAATGAATGGTTGAGATTAAAAAGCTAATTGATTGATGTGGACGGCTAGGATTGATTAGGTTATCCCACTCTTCAAGGGAGTTGTAGTCATTTGACAAGTGTCAAGGAGAATAGAGCTCATGTGTGCTTGTGTACATAAAAAGTACTACATATAAAAGATATTAAATAAAAGGCTTTAGTACCACTTATCTTTTTTAAATGAAAGAGGCACACATGTCGGCTCAATGATAAGATAAATTAATTAAATAAATAAAATTTATTTAATTAATTGGAAAGTCGGCTTATGATGAGAACTTAATTCAAATAAAATATTTGAATTAGTTGGGATATGAGTTGGATATTAATTAAATAAATAAAATTTATTTAATTAATTGGATAGTGGGGAACTTAATTCAAATAAAATATTTGAATTAGTTGGGATATGAGTTGGATATTAATTAAATAAATAAAATTTATTTAATTAATTAGATAGTGGGATTGAATGGGATTTTAATTAAATAAATAAAATTTATTTAATTAATTGGCTAATGGAATAAGTGGGGTTAAGAGTGAGATTTAGGACAAAATGCTACATGATGTCTAGGATAATGTTTTAACAAGGTGTTGTAGGACATGGACAAATTTGGGACAAATTTGGGTGTCTACATTTTGCCCCTCTTTGAGATGATGTTCGAGATGATAATTTGTGTCGAGTAACATCATTTCAAAGAAGTTAAAGTATGGATAGAGGAAAAGGATAGTGATGATGATGTAAGGATGAAATGGGATAATGATGCAGTTAAGGTATGGATAATTGATAGGGATGCTGATGATTTAGGAAAGATAGGATGATGATGCCCCCTCGAGAGGTTAGGCGGGTTGGACAAACACGGGTAGGCTCTCGAAATGAAAGGGATTGGCTACAAAAGAAAGATAAGGGGGTAGATAGATAAAAGGATGATGCGTTATGCTACAGTGAATGTGAGCAACCATGATGTTTGATATAGCACTTGACGTTATGCACCAAGGTATAAGGACCAGGGTGATGATGTGTCTTATGCCCCAGCGTAATACAACCTTGTCTGAATACAAGATATGAATATTAGCTGGAATGGTACGGATGTGATACAAATGCAAGATAAAAAGATAACACACACAAGCAAGCAAGCAAGCATGCACAAATGATTCAAAAACAAACAAGGTATTGCCCCTGTCAAGCTGTAAACCAATGATTAATTGTTTGATTGTTTTGTTGATGATAGTTGAGAGTGTTGTCATTGCAGGGAAAGCTATATCCCTAGATCAACACAAGGTTGTTTGCTGAGTTGGTTGGCTAATTGGCTGATTGGTTTGGCTTACAACAAGGCTAGGATCAAGACCATGGATTGTGTTTGGATAACTTGGCTTGATTGATTAACTTGATTGGTATGGATTAAGGATGGACTTGCATTTGGATCATTGCTTTGAAATGGTTGGAAGATGATGAAATGCTAATTAGATTGATTTGATGAAATGTTGATGATGGGATGATATGTGGTGAATTGAGCTGCTTTTGATTTGCTGAAGTGATTGGATTTATTTTGATAGTTGGCTTGATATGCTTTGGTTAGTTTTCTTTGGTGTTGACGCTAATGATTGATAGGATTTGTTTTGATGATTGGATTGTTTTGAATGATGATAGTGATGGTGTGATGATTAGAGTGTCCACTCAATCTAAGCATAAGCAAGTGTTCTCAGTGTGCTCAAAGGATGCAAAACAAACAAGGTATTGCCCTTGTCAAGTCATAAACCAATAATTGATTGTTTGATTGATGATGATAGTGTTGTCATTACGGGGAAAGACATATCCCTAGATCAACACAAGGATGTGGGAACGCTATATCCCATTGATGATGATTGATGATTGATTGATTGGTCTCATGACAAGATTAGGATTAAAACTTGTTGATTTGATTGGCTAATGTTTCTTGATTGATTGGCTTGCTTGATATGGATTAATGTGACTTGGATGTAAGATCATTGCTTAGATTGATTTGATTGATATGATTGGAAGAAGTAATTGATTGAAATGGATGAATAAATGTTATTGATAGGAAAAATTGATGATGATGATGATTTGATTGAATGTTGATGGAGTTGATTATTTTGGATGATGTGATTGGTCTTATTGCTTGGATTTTTTCATTGGATATTTAATTTTTTGGATTTTTTGACATATTTTGATTTTTTTGTATTTTTTTGGAATATTTTAATTTTTTTGTGTTTTTGAATGTTTTGGGATGTCAATGGATTTACAATTTGGGTAGCCTTTGTGCTAGATACCAATGACAAGGGAAAACCAAGTCTAGGTGCAAAGAATGGATGAATGGGATTGGATGGATAAAAGGATTGATGATAGTGGATAAGATGAAAGACTGATGATAGTTGGATGGGATAGAAGGTTCATGAGAGTTGGATGGATAGATAAGAGGATAGGCCGTATAAGGTATGTATGCATGCCTCATGATAAATGGATAGGGATAAGCTATAAGATGGAAAGCTTATGATAAGGATATGCCATAGTGGATGGACCATAAGGGAGCTAGGATGTGATTTCCAAAGGCTATGGTGCATAGGAATAATAACTTGCCCCATTCTAGGTGGTAATGCTTAGGATTTTTACATGACAAAGTTCATGACCAAGGGATGACATGATGGATTGGTTTAAATGGGATGGATAAATGGTCAATGGATAGGACTTGGTTTGGAAAGAAGGTATGTCAAGAAATATCCAAACATGTTTCAACATTTTGCCCCTATGTCTTCATCAAGATCAAAAGGTGGAGGATGGATAAATTGGTTCAATAGGATAGGCATGTTTATGTAATGGCTAAGGATGGTAGGATTGTATGGTAATGGTAGGATAGGATAGGATGGATGAGACAGTGTGCCCCCAAGTGTAAGTGACATAGAAGATCAACCTACACATGACGCCTGTTTGCCAGGTTTTCATCATGGTACTTATCCAAGGCGCCTGTTTACCAGGTTTTCACCGTTGGACGAAGGGCTTTCTTTTTACTATTTTGATTTTTTCTTCTTTTTTTTCTTTTTTTCTTTTAGATGTGTTGACAATTACACATGGCGCCTATTTACCAGGTTTTCACCATGGTAATGGATAGGAGGGACTCAAGTGGCTAGTGCTATGAAGGTCGATAGTGTCCCTTTAGAGATTGATGATGTCTTCGCATGGACCATGTCATTATGCTCATCGATGTTGATAAGGGATTGCATGGATGGGAGATGGAGAGATGTAGTTGTGTGGATAGTAGATGATGAAATGGATTATGAAAGGTTCATGAAAGGATGGATGGATAAAAGGCTTATGCAAAAGCATGGACCAAAGGAAGGCGATGGGGAAGATTTGTAGGATAATGGATGAAGGATGGGGAGATGGAGGCATGTGGGAATGTTTTGGAATGGAAGGGAACCATGACCAATGGTTGCACACACCGTGATAAACATTGAAGCTTTTGATGGGATGGTGGTGTAGGAAGTAATGGGGATGTTTGCTTAGGATATCGTTGATGAAGTGATTTAGGAACCCACATAGATTTAGTATTTTTAGTGATTTTGCTTTGCTTGTGGGATTTTTGAAGGGAATGGAAGTTTTGGATGGAAATAGGCTCTTGGATGGAGATAGGTGGTTGGGATTCTTGAGATGTGGATGAGGATGCCTCATTTGACTTTCTAGCTATTTGTTTAGGAACCCAAACCATTTTGCTTTTAGGCTTTTCTTTTGGATGTATGGGCTTGGATAGCTTTGTGAATGTACTTTTCTTAGAATATGGATGATTTAGAGGCTTTTCACATTGATTCCCTAAGGCATGAGGGTCCTTAGGAGTTTTAGTTAGATTTTTGGCTTTATAGATAAAGGCATCCAAATGTTTATTTTGGAATCCCATGGGATGGATGGAGTGGATGGAATGATTGGAAGCTTTATGCTTAAACGATGTGTGCTTTTGTTGGCCATGATTAGGGATGCAAGGATACTTATGAACAATAGGTATGTTAGGTGTTGGAAGCAGCGGTGGCAAGGTGGATGGAGGGATATTTGGAGTTGGTAAAAGTGGAGGCAAAGTGGATGGTGGAAGGTGTATGGTCACATGCTTTTGACATTTATAGGATGATGGAGATGGAATGGCTACATATGTCTTGGGTATATGATAGGGGGTGCGATGGAAAGTGGTAGATTTAGGATGAATGAAGGGATTATCAACATCTTGGCCTTGTTTACCTTGGGGTGTGTATCTAAAGTCATATGAGCATGGAGAGATTTTGACATGGGTTGACTCCAAAATACCTTGTTCATAAAGGCCTAGACCTTTACCTTGGTAGTTCATGTTTTGGAGGATGCGATTGACTATGGGACTAGATGTGTTTTGGGAACTAGACTTGAGTTCTTTATTGGATGGAGAAGATGAAGTAGATAAAGGTCTTTGTTGTCCTAAGGAAGAACACTCATGTATAAGGGTGGATAGACCAATAGGACATGATGGATTTGAAGTAGAATCGATGGTGGATGTGGAAGGAGGCTCATTAGGATCTTGATTAGCATTGTGTTCATGTAGATCCAAGTTATTGATTTGATCTTCTATGCTTGCTTGGGGGACAAGTGTCTCATCATGACAAGTGGATGTTTGCTCATTATGGATAGGGCTAGATGGAGGATGACTAGGAGAAATGTGGATATCTTGCTCATGGAGTATAGAATTATGGATAGGATCAAGGTGCTCATATATAGCTTCTTCATAGGTATCATCTTGATCATAAAGAAGGTAAATGTTATTGATGAGTTGGATTTAGATAGCTTTCTCATGTATAGTTATTGGGAGATAGATAGGATCATTATGGCTATCATGTTGATCATGGAAAAGATACATGTTATGGATGGGTTGCATAAAAGTGTTTTGATCTTGAGTTGGACTAGGGCTTAAAGTTTCCACATGCTTAGGATTAAACTTTTGACATACCTCTTGGGTTGCTTGAATGGAAGTGGAAGGCTCTTGGATAGGCTCTTGGTCAACAACATAAGAACATGATGACTCTTGACTTGGATTAATGATAGAAGATTCGCAAATAGGCTTGATGGCTTGTAGGTCACATGATGAGTTTGAAGGGCTAGACATGTTAATGTAGGACTCTTGGATAGGCTCAAGGATAGGTGGACCACATGATGGGATTATAGGATTGGACATGACCTTTGGAAGTTCTTTGGTAGGCTCATGAATGGGTGTTTGACATAGAGGTAGTTTATTCCTAGCTAGTAGCCAATGGATCTCATCCTTCGCAAGGGTATGAGTGGATGGGCAATATAATGGATGGATAATAATAGTAGATGGTGTTGTAGGCTTATGATTAGGATTAGGTTGTGCGCTAATTGGATTGGGTGGATTAGGATTTGGACTAGATGGGGGTGACACTTGGGATTGGGATGATGTGGCATGTTTTCCCATTATAGGTAGGTACACCTTGTAAACAATTGGAACAAATATTGGGCATTGATTTGTATTATGGCCTTTGGTCCTATGGTATGCACAATAATCATATTCATCATATGGACTTTCTTCACATGGTTTGACTTCAGGAAGTTCAATGAGTTTTGCTTCAAGCATCCTTTGTAAAACTCTCTCAGCGGCATCCTTTGATGAAGGATTAGAATGACATGGTGATGAAGGTAATGAAGGGCTTGGTGATTTGGAAGGTTGATGGACCAATGGACTAGGAGTAGGATCACATGGTGGTGTTGGGATAGGATTAGTTGGCTCATGTGTTGGCATAGGATTGGATGATGAAGGCCACTCTAGATCGGTATCTCCCTTGTCAAAAGTAATTAAGTCTTGCATAGGATAACTTGGGCTTGTTTGATTTATGTACAAGGGACTACTTGGACTTGCATGTGGTGCTTGTGATATCACTTGATTGCCTTGTGGATGGGCTTGGTAGTGCATTGGAATGGTGGTATGAGGGATTGGATAAGCTTGAGGTGGACATTCATAGGTTGATGTGGCATTGACTTGGTGGATAGATGGATTAAGTTGATAGGAAGTGGATGGATATGACATGTGGCTATGAGGTGGATTAGGTTGATAGGAAGTGGATGGATATGACATGTGGCTATGAGGTGGATTAGGTTGGTATGAACTGGATGGATATGACATGTGGCTATGAGGTGGATTAGGTTGATAGTGAATGGCTAAGGATTGTTGTGCTTGTTGAGCTTGACTAGTGGCTAAAAGGTGTTGGACTTGGGCTATGAAGTGTTGTAGTTGAGGTGATTGGCTTGCATGGGGTTGAGCTTTTTGGATGAAGAATTGTAATGTTTTAATGGCATCTTGGTTTAGGGGTTGTGATCCTTGATAAAGATTTTGGAGGAATCTTTGGAATTTGATTTCTAGGTCCTCTAGTGTAGACATGTTGTCACCAAGTGTTTGTCTTAAGTCCTTTTAGCAAGTGCTTGTTTAGGGATTTGGATGATGATGTGGCTTGTTTGGATGATGTGTATTAGATTTAGATGTTGTTCGAAGAATGTGTAGGATGACTTGTCTTTATGTATTTGGGTGTTTAGAGCTTGATGTGGCAATATTCAAACAAATGATTATGCATATACACACATGAATCACTCACGCAAGACACATAAGCAAGTTGTTAGTTTGAAAAAATGTGATGATGGTTAAGCAAGCACGTGAAGACACTTCAACAAGTCCTAGTTAAGGCAAGGCCACTATCACAAGAAGGTTCTAATGAAAATCCGGGGGACCGGCACCCCACGAGCATCCAGCAAGCCACTTAAGACTTTAACTAACCCTACTAGGAGTTTTAATATACACAAAGGTACACCTCCTTTCGAGTTAGCACTGTATGGTGAGCGCTAATACCGGTTAGACTTGGCTTTCGCCTTATCCTCTGATTTTTATAGCGGACCGGATGAAAGTACCGCTTGAGGTCGTTCCCTTGGGGTGGATACCAAGGCAGGCCTCTCTAAGGCTAAACAAAAGCAACACAAGTAAATATTTTTGATCTCCAAGTTCGTGTTGGGACGCGAGGAGAGAGCATACACATTTACTTGGTCACACTCGCATGGGGTTCATTAACCTTAGAAGTTCCATGTGTGGAAGACAATTCAAGCACTTGTTTATTTTAAAGTCCAAATCCAAATGTGATGAAAGACAATGGTTCGTTTTAGCCCAATTTCAATGGTATGATTGCAAACAAGTTGTTCGTTTTATGCCCAAAGTCTAAATGTGTTTGCAAACAAGATTAGAAGATGAAAGATTAGAATGAGTGCACCTGATACAATCACTTTCCAATTTGCTGTAGATGTTGATGCCAATGCTGCTCCAGCTCCTCAAATGCCCTTGCAAGTCACAAAAATTGGGAAAGACCAAGTAAACTTGCAAAGAAGATGATTACATGAAAAAGATGAAATCTGAAAATTATAATGAAAATGATCTGATATAGAAAAATAGATTGCATAAACAGAAAGTTCAGGAGATTCTAAGCAATTTGAAAAAAAGTTTCGCTGAAAAATGATCAAAATTGCTCAAGTTATGCTCAAATGAAGTTTGCAATGAACCTAAACTTTGACTGATAAAAAATCTTGAAAAATAGTACAGTCACCTAATAAAAGTGGTACAGTTGTGAAGCTTGTCCTCCCAGCTTTCCAATGAGTCCTTGTTTGTGCGATTTGGCCTCCGTATGTGAGAGTTATGCAAGTTTGAAAAAAATAGCTTCCTTTGGCATGCAGGAGGTACAAGGTGAACCTTGGCGGTTAAGACAAGCGCAGAGGCGATTTACTGTTAATCATAAGCGATCTCCTTTAGCAACATGCGAACCCCTGAAGATTAAATGCGATCTGGAAAAGCACTAGATGCGAGCAGTGTAGGCTTGTAAGCGATGCGAAAGATGCAGAGGCGATCACTGCGCGTCCAGAAGCGATCTCATATTTTAACACAGACGAACCCTTGAAGATCAAATGCGATCGAAAGAACACCAGATGCGAACTCTGTACACTTATAAGCGATGCAAAAAAATCTGAAAGCGACCAATTTTGGCCTACAAGCGACCTGTATCTGCAAAATGAAAGATGCAACAGAAACCCTAGTTCTGCAGAAGGCGATTACTGTCAGACCAAAAGCGATGAGGTTAAAGACAAAAGCGATTACTATTTAGATAAAAGCGATCAAAATATGAGCAAAAGTGATTAGTATCTGACTAAAAGCGATCAAAATATGTGAAAAAGTGATTACTGTTAGCCCAAAAGTGATCTGGAAAGTTTCAGGAGACGGAAAGCAAATATTAACCATATGCGACCAAGTTTACCAGATGCTATCAATTTTTGTTCAAAAGCGAGCACTGTTTGTTCAAAAGCGGACCAAATTTGACCATAAGCGACTGCTGTTTGCCCAAAGGCGAGCTGATTTAGCCTAGGCGACTGCTTTTTGATCATAAGCGACCTGAATTACCAGAAGCACATTGTTGCAGTCCGGTTGTTGTTTTCTTCACCAAACGCTCCATTTTTCATCAAATTTAGGCAAATTTGTACTCAAAGTTTATGGAAACGGCCTCCCGGACACAATGGTGAGGTTAGATTTGGGCTAAGAAATCATCTACATACATTTTTAGCCAAATATTTGCAAACTAGGGTTAGAAAAATGCAAATTTTTGCTACAAAAGCTTGCAAAAATGAAAGATTGGCGCTCCAAGAGATCTAAACTTCATAAAAACAACTCAAACAAGAGAGGTTAATCAAGGACGTGAGTCCCACCGGGCGTGCCAAATGTATGTTAGGGTAAGATTGCAAATCAGGGCAAATGAATAAACAGCAATGATAAAAACCCTAGCAATGCACAATGAAGCACAAGACAACATGAAAATCAAAATAACAAATGCAAATGCAAACCGATCTCCACGCTATGCTTGATTTATCTCCATTGCTCTTCTCCACCTCGCATGAGCATGCAAGATTTTGAAGGATTATTGTTGGAAGAATGTTGGGTGCTCATTTTTGCAGCATAACATTAAGATGAAGATGATATGAGGATGATAGCTGAAGGATGCAAAGGCTCTAATGATATTTCAATAGCATAATGTTACTTGAAGCTCCATGCATTTTAGAAAATTTGGCAGAATAATAGTACTTGAAGCTCAATGCATTATAGAGAATTTGACAGAATAATGGTACTTGAAGCTCAATGCATGCTAATGGCTTATGAGGGGGTTGATTTATAGGAAAGGCTTGGTTCAAATGAATGGTTGAGATTAAAAAGCTAATTGATTGATGTGGACGGCTAGGATTGATTAGGTTATCCCACTCTTCAAGGGAGTTGTAGTCATTTGACAAGTGTCAAGGAGAATAGAGCTCATGTGTGCTTGTGTACATAAAAAGTACTACATATAAAAGATATTAAATAAAAGGCTTTAGTACCACTTATCTTTTTTAAATGAAAGAGGCACACATGTCGGCTCAATGATAAGATAAATTAATTAAATAAATAAAATTTATTTAATTAATTGGAAAGTCGGCTTATGATGAGAACTTAATTCAAATAAAATATTTGAATTAGTTGGGATATGAGTTGGATATTAATTAAATAAATAAAATTTATTTAATTAATTGGATAGTGGGGAACTTAATTCAAATAAAATATTTGAATTAGTTGGGATATGAGTTGGATATTAATTAAATAAATAAAATTTATTTAATTAATTAGATAGTGGGATTGAATGGGATTTTAATTAAATAAATAAAATTTATTTAATTAATTGGCTAATGGAATAAGTGGGGTTAAGAGTGAGATTTAGGACAAAATGCTACATGATGTCTAGGATAATGTTTTAACAAGGTGTTGTAGGACATGGACAAATTTGGGACAAATTTGGGTGTCTACACAAAGGTAGATGCCTTTAAAGTGTTCACACTTAGGTTTTTCTTCCCTTGCAAGGGTGGCAAATTTTTTTGACTTTACATTACAAGTAATTTACCCTTGTTGCAAAGTCAGAAAATTTTTTTGACCTTGGAACACTTCAAGTTTTTCCCACTTGCATAGTTAGAAAAATTTGTTGACTTTGTAAAATCTATTGCACTACCTTTAAAGCATGCAGAGGTGCTAAATTTTAGTGGAACTACATAATAAGCCTTCCAATATGCAGGGTCACTAAAATTTAGTGCCATTGTACTCACCTTGCAAAATTTTGCTAACACTGGGAAATTTTCTCACTTTTTCCCAATTGCCCACTTTCACTTTGTTTTTTGCCTCCATCGTACTCTAGCCCCTCAAAGCTCATGCAATTTCTTAGAATTTCCCCACCATTGCAATTTCTAGTTAAGCAAGTTTTCCTAACATTGTAAAACCCTAAATTTTGTGTTGCAGTCTCTTGTGCATGCATTTCATGATCTACATTTCAAAGGATAAGCTTTTCTTCAAATGATAGATCCCTCCCCGAGGAAATCAAAAGCCATGAAGTATGAATATCAAGGAGTCTTTTTGTTGACCTCGGTAACCTCAAATATTGATGAAATAAAAGATACTAAGATCGGTCATGTTGATATGGCTGAGTTTGTGGGAAGGACTAAACAACAACCACTCAGTCATGACATGAAGTGCATAGTGGAGAGTAACATTCAATTGGTAGCTACATTTCTTGTAGTTGCACATAATCTTGAATTTGTTCTCCATGTGGCAACACATTACAACAAGGATGATCAGAGTGTCAGAGAGTCCAAAGGAAATGTGATTATGAGGTTGGATGCATAATTCTTTGACAAAGCTTTCATGTTTCCTAGTATTGATGCATATGCAGATATCACTTTTTATGATGCACAAAAGGAATATGGTAAAGATCCTGAGATTGCTAAAATGGCGATCAACATTAGGTGGTTGAAGACTGCAAGGCCAAATCTTTCAAGATGGCCTAAGAACTTTCCTCACAGGGACTTCATTGAAGAAGTCAGCGATTCGATCACTCTTCTTAGTAGAGTGAGAGATCTACCTACATCATCTACTTTCCATGAATGGATGTATTTATACATCAGGATCATAATGAGAAGGAAGCAATAGATCTTTTGGGGGGTCCACATTAGTGATGCAATTCATCATCAACTTATAAAGCTGCACAATTCATTTAAGTTCTATATGACATCACATCTTGTCTAACATTGCTACTTCAATGAGAAGTTTTCTTGGGTTGACATCAGAAGGAGATAGGATAGTAGTTCCAGTTTACCAATATTATCCTCAGATAACTCTTGATGGAGGTATTCATCATTTCAGAAGAGTTAATGATGCTTTCTTTGCTACTTTCTTGTGTTTGTTTGATCCTTAGTTGGAAAAGAAAAGAGTTTCTAATGAAGCATGGTTAGTGGTGAATAAATATGGTTTCTTATACCGACATTTTCCTACATTTATGTATTTGAGGGTTGGATGTTTCATGGGGTATCCTTACATGCTTCCAAGGTACTGCAGTGATAAGATTGTGTTGATGGAATTGTGTAGAAAGATCATGGCAGTGCATAGTAAACAAATGGAGTCTAAGAAGTCAGGTTTCAAGTTTCCTATGGAAATTGGCTAGTACTCTATTTCAACATCCCCAAAGGCTAAAGCTGTAGAGTCTGAAATACAATGGGTCACAATGAAATCTTACAAGAAAAGGTCCAATTTTGATTACATAGGGTTAAAGGATAAAATCAAGAGATCTTTAACCCATGTGCATAGAGTTGAGGATGTGTGGGCAAATTTGAGGACAAAGGAAGAGATAAGGAAAATGGATTACTGCTAGTTGACTTTGAGTTAGATTGAATAACTTAGCTTGGTAGATATTCCTGAGGTTATGGAAGATGATGGTGATATCTTGGATCCTACTTATGTGAGGAATAATGTTGCAGACTCTCTTCTATCGACAATCTGATGGTCCAAGAAAGAGGTAACTTCTATTAGACAAAGGTTTCAACCAATTTTGGCTAACACAAATGTATGGATGGAAGAAAACGGAATTCATTTAAAAGACTTTGTAACTAGATCAAAGGAGGAAACTCAAGACCCCACTGATAAGAAGACTAAGTTGAGAACAAAGAATAAGAGTGATGTGCTGAGTTCTAACAAAACTACCAAGCCTAAAATCAAGTTTGTTTCAAAAGGTGGAAAGGTCAAGACAATTGCTGAAGGGCCATCTATCAAAGAACCATCTTCAGAAGAGCAAGAAGAAATTGATCAAGAAGAAAGGAAAGAAGAGCAGGAACAACATGAAGAACCTGAAATGTCTCCTCACAAGGACATTTCAGAGGAGCCACATGTTTCTTCTTCCCTAAATACTTTGCTAGTTTCTATTGCCACTCTTACTACCACATTCATTCCTGTTACTCCAATTAATATTCCATCTTCTGGGTCAATTCAGTCAGTTCATTCATTTCCTTCTTCTAGAAAAATTTTTGATAGTCCTAAACGTGGTTTTGAAACTGCCTTAGGCTCTCCCCCATCTTTGCCAAGTTTGTCTTCACCATCTTTTGATATAAACACTCAATCTAATTTAGAGCAACTCATGACTGGGTCTAGGCAATTTCCAAATGTAGCTATTCCTGGTGCTATTTTTACTAATACTTCACCTATTGTAACATCAACTTTTGTGAGTGCAGTCTCTTCCTCACAAACCATGGCTGCTTGGAAGTTTGTCTACACTTCTCCTTTATCTCTCGTCTCATACACCAAAGACGAAGAAACAAGCCGTCTCTCTAGATGACTTTGACTTTGAGCAATTGGCACCTACAAAGACCAAGACTAAGAAAAAGCCAAAGACTCTTTCCAGGTTGTTTGATGACAAGGCTTACAATTATGCAGAAGTAGCTCAGCCTCCTCCTAACAAATCTATTGAAGAGGTTGTTATCAATGAGTATTCCATCTCAAGGGTTGAATTGGGAAAGATAACTCATGAAAGTGTCAAGGCTAATGCTTAATCTACATTGAATTTTTTTCTTGTGAAATTTGATGAGGTGAAAAAGATGAAAGATTAGTATAAAGCTAAAGCAAAATAGTTAACTTCGGTGCTCCAAAATATTACCCTATCTTCTGAAATAGTTGAACCTGTAGCTATAACCATTGAAGATCCAGTTATTCAAAAGGTGGAAAAAGTTCATACAAGAGGCAGAGTAGTCAATGAGTTCTTGGACAGGATGACTGCACAAGGATCTCAACTTTTAAAAACCTTTGTGGAAAGAATGGAGAAGATGGAAAGTATAAGAGTAGAATTAGATAAAGTTGTTAATACTTTCTCTCAGGAGAAGCAAGACTTGGAATGTAGTTTGCAAGATTGGGTCAAAATGAAGAATCTCAAATTGGGCACATTGGTGGAAATTGGGATCATTCCCAATAGAGAAAAATTTGTAGAGGTCAAAGAGACCATGATACATAGATTGAGTGTCATCAAGGAATTGATTAAAGACTTACAAAGTGCTCATGATGTCAGTGAAGATAATGATGTGAATATGGTCAACAGGATTGAAGAATTTCCTTGCAAGTTACTTGATGACAACCAAAATTTTCTTTCTTCAGATGCAATGATACAGGAATTCAACAACATGATCTAGAAGGAATTTAAAGATCAAGCCTTTTCAATGACATCAATGGACAAATTGTTGGATATTCAATTGACTTTGGACAACCTCAAAGTGTTCTTGGGAAGGCACAAGAAATCTTGCAACACCATAAAGGATTCCATAACAAGGGCCCTTGCTATCTCTAAACATACTTCAGAACTAGATATTGATGAAGTGCAATCAGTCATGAAGAAGTATGAAGATTTCATGGAGAAAGATGGTGGAGAAATTTGAACGTGCCTTAGTTAATTTTTCAAAATATTTTCATGCTTTATGTATTTTGTTCCAGACATATTTACATGCTATTTTCAAATATGCAATTACACGTAAAAATAGAGAAGTCCTAAATTGATTTGGACTCTTTTGTTGAATAAGTCAAAGTAGTAAATTTCCTATTTTTTCTCTCAGCCTCTCCCTATAAATAAAGAGGGCCTCTTATGTAAATATTATCTTTCATCTATTGAAGTGAAGCGCTGCCATTTTGAAGAACAATTTGAGACTTTTACCTTATTTTGTTAATTAGTTTTCAATCAATATAAAGAAAGAAAGTTGGCACCCAATCTTTGTCTTGGATCAAGTTGTGATATTATAGAATTGTTCTTATGTCCTTTCTATTACATTATATTTTATGCATGATTGAATTGTAAGCATGGAAATCAAGTGTTTAGAAGGTGATTCAAATCTGATTTTGTAGTCTTTGTGCTGTGATATCATCTTTGGGATTTGTGTTTATGTTTGTGAATGAGAAATAACTTGAAGACTTTGGGCTGCAAGTTATTGTCTACGACTGTGTTATTTTATCTCGGCATATAGTGAAGACTTTGAGCTGCACTCTACTCCAAACTCTTTCATTTTTAATTGGCATAAGAAGCAATGAGAAACTTTGTGTTTTCATGGGTTTCTTGGTGATTAACACACACTAGTATCATTTAGTTATTCTTTTGTGTTACTTGATTGGATGTTGGCTATTATTGCTCCAAGTTCATAATTTGTAGTTATTTGCATATTATAAGCTTCGTGGGATTGTTATCTTGAATTGTAAACATCTATTCTGAAATAAGAGAATAGGATGATATGAAACCACCCCAAGGATAGTTTTTAGTGTAAATAAGTCTAGTTAGTTACTAGTTGATATTAGTTAGCAATAAGAAGGGATCCTCCCCTTTCTAAGAGGAGAGATTTAATCTCATTATATTGTGGTTGATATAACCATTTTATCTTCAGTTAATTGACAACAAAATATTCACCCAATAGTTTTTGGTGACTCTACTGGGGACTGAACATGCAACCACGAGCCTCTCACCTTTGGTTGAAGTATACTAGCCTCATTTTTTGTAGTACGTTTTTGTATTGCTGATCTTTTGTTTGTAAAATTGCACTCTGGTAGAATGAAGGTATACACAAAGCAGAAGAGCTCAAGGATTTGTAGATACTATTTTTGAATTTATGCAATAGAATAACTACAATCTTCTGAATGCACTCATGAGATCACTTCTTCAGTATACAGGGAATTTTCCTCCCACTAATGCGAGATATCCTATACCGAGTGAGTCTTACAATGCTCATAGATTTCTACCTACCACAATAGTTCAGAGGTTTGTTATTCCTCCATTCAACCAAGGAAGAATGGCCATTTAAGGTCCATGGGGTAATTCCTTCAGGCCACTGAATTTGGCTTAGCCACTACATGAATTACCTTGGAGTTCCTGTAGGAACTTTCCCAAGTTTTACGGTGATGGTAAGCAACATTCTGATGAACACATTGCTGCTTTCTATGTTGTATGTGGTATTATCAGAGTGGAACATGAAGATGTATCAGTGAGGTTGTTTGTTGAAACACTCCAAGGAGTGGCTACCGATTGGTTCTATCACCTTCCTACAAGAACCATTACTGGTTGGAATGTACTTCGAACCAAATTTGAAGCACAATTCAAACCAGCTGAAGATGCACATACCTTATTGGCTCAGCTCACCAATATGAAGAAAGAGCCATAGGAACCTATGCATGAGTTTATAGATAAATTCAACAAGATCATAAATAGAATCCCTGCTACCGCTCAACCAATAGTTGAAATCCAAAAGTGTTTGTTCATTAACACCCATTTGCTAGAGGTAAGATTTCTTTTATAAAGGGCTACTCTAGTTGACTTGGCGGCTGCCCAAAGTCTAGCTACTAAGATTGAAGATGATCTAATCCTTGCTGGAAAAATAAGGAAATATACAAACATGTCCAAAGGTTAGACTTCTTCAAATGCACCTTCTACAAGTACCACATATCCCATGGTACAAAAGCTAGCCAATGAGTTGTTGGCTCTCAAAAAGTAGATGTCCTAGAGTTTTCCCATTCCCTCCTATAAGGACATTCCAAGGAGGATGTTCCCAAATGATCCTAATTACCAAGGTAATGTTTCAGGGAATCAAAATCAAAACAGGCTTCCTCCACCATAAGGAAGACTTGCTTTAGAAGCACCACCTATGAATGCAATAGTTGGTTATTATGAATCAGAGCAGGACAATCTACCCCAATCAGAACATGATAAAAAAGATGATGTTAACTTCTTCACGGAGGGTGAAGAGGAAGTAACTGCCAACTCTAACATCAGGTTCTTAAACTTTGAAGATGAAACATAACAAGAAGAAGATGCCTATGGTGAATCCTATGTTGTTTTTACCCAGTCTCAAAATCAATTCAATCATCAACAAGTGGCTGATAAAGGGAAGTCAAAGGAAGATCCTCGACCTGTAGTTACCATTGCTAAGAGGGGCACTCGTTTACCTTTTCAATCAAAGGATGTGATGGGTAATAAGCAAGTAAGTACATCAGATCCTCTTGCTTCATCTTCTGTACCTAGGACCAGTACCTCAAATTCTAAACCTCAAAATGAGAATGTTTTGTCTTCTGTAGTTAGCCCTTATCAATCTTTTGATATCATAGACCATGCCAAAAAGACAAAAATTCAGATGTCAAAGGTTGAATACCTACAAGCTAATCCTGATCAATTTGATAGGTTAGCTAAATTTGTCAAAAGTGAAGTTGACCCTAAAGCTAGGATTTTTCCAAAGCTGCTCCTGTTGCTCCTAAAGCAAGGCCTACCCAGAGCAACCTAGTTTCTTCTCCTGTGTTGTCCATAGGGAAAATAGAACAATTCTACATCTTTTGGCTTGTTAATGGCCATAAACTCAGTAATTGCATCATAGACTCAGGTGCTTTTGATAATGTCATGCTTGTAAAGGTAGCCAATGCTTTGGGTTTGACATTAACTAAAACTTTGGCCACTGTTTTTCCATGGAGACAAAGCAAGTGCCTCTAATAGGGCAAATCAAGGATGCATAGTTTGCATTCACAACTTTCCCTGAAAATAGGATTAAAATGACATTCTTGGTAGCTGATGTCCCAGCCTCATAGATATTATTGGGATGGAATTTTTGTAAGGATTTTGGCAGGGAGATAAACTTGGATTGGTCAGAAGCTAGAATACCTGTCAAGGGTATTATGCAAAAGCTTCTTCCAGAAAGAGAGTCCAAATATACCATGACTAAATTTGAAGATCCAAAAGCTCAAATTTTATTTGAGTCATCTAGAATGGGCAATTATTTTCTAAAAACTGATGAAGTTCTTGAGTCTTTTGATGAAGATTCAAATGAGGACCTCATAATAGAAGATTCTTCTTCTTCAACTGAAGAAAATCCAAATTTTGGACCTGCAAAGTTGAAAAGTTTAGACGATGTTTAAACTTTAGAATATGATGGAAGTTGTTCCTACACTGGATCTGGAGTAGGGATAGTCTTCATATCCCCAAAGGAGAAATTTTCCCTTTTTCCTTCAAATTGTAGTTCGACAATACCAACAACACCGCTAAGTATGAGGCTTTGTTGTTAGACATGGATGTTGCAAAGAGCAAGGGAATCAAAAATCTTTGTGCATAGGGTGATGCTGATTTGGTTGTTTGCTAGATAAGGAACATTTGCTAGTCAAAGAATGAAAGACTAAGGCATTACCACAATCAAGTTTGGGATTGCATAGAAGATTTCGATGCTTTCAACATTATTGTTGTTCCAAGGGAATACAATGATAGAGAAGACTCTTTGGCTATGTCAGCTACTCTTATGGTTCCACATAAGGATTTTAAAGGGAGTAAATATACCATTGAGTTGGTCTTTCACCCAAGTGTTCCAGACAATTCTACCCACTGGTAAATCTTCAATAGTGATGATCAAATCATGTCATTCTTAGAGAAGTTAGAAAATTTCAGCGAGTTGTATTTTGAAGGAAGTGACTCCCCTTCCCAAGAATCTATTTCTGAAACATATCTAGAGACTGGTGAAGAAATGTTGTAGCTCAAGGGGAATAAGATTCCTAAAGGTTTGGTTTCTCTTGAGAAGTTTTTTGATAAACATGACTGCTACATCAAATGTCAATAACAATCTAGTTCAGAGTCATCAATTGAAGTTGAGCAAGTCAATATGGGCATGGAAAGTGATCCCAAATTAGTCAATATTGGGAAATGTTGCACGATGGAAGAAAAGTACAAGTTTGTAACACTCTTACGTCAATACATTGATGTATTGGCATACTCATATGATGAATTGAAATATTTTCATTTGAAGGAAGTCCAACTCGATATTCCACTCAAGTTAAGATCTTCACCTCAAGCAAAAGCAGAGACAATATAATCCAAAAATCTTAGGCACTATTCTTGTTGAGATTCAGAAGATGTTGAATGCCAAAATAATTTTCCCTATTCATCATTCTACGTGAATAGCAAATATTGTGCCAGTGAGGAAAAAGAATGGAGAAATCTACATTTATGTGGATTTTCAAAATCTGAATCAGTCATCTTTAAAAGATAATTACCCACTGCTGGTGATGGATCAAGTCCTTCAAATAGTGATGGGTTTAGAAATGTTGTTTATGTTAGATGGCTTCTTAGGTTATAATCAAGTGGAGGTTAGTGAAGAAGACCAACATAAGGCTGCTTTCACCACTCCATGGGGTACTTTTGCATATCACAAAATGCCTTTTGGACTAATCAATGCCGGTGCTACCTTCCAAAGAGCAATGGACCTAGCTTTCTGTGATGAAATGGGTAAGTTCATTGTTGTATACCTTGATGATCTAACAATGTTTTCAAAGAATCGTTTAGATCATGCATATCACTTATGACAAGTTCTGGAAAGATGTTGTCAGCATGGTATTTCCCTCAATCCCAAGAAATCTATTTTTGGGGTGATAGAAGGTAAACTTCTTGGACACATTGTGTCTAAAGAAGGTACCAAGGTTGATCTTGAGTGAGTCAAATCCATCCAGGGTCTTACTTTTCCCTCAAGTAAGATAGTAATACACTCTTTCTTTAGGAAGGTAAATTTTCTATGGAGTTTTGTTCTAGAGTATGCACAGAAGACTCATCATATTGTTGATATGATGAAGGGTATGTCTACTTTTTGATGGAGTGCAGAAGGTAAAGAAGCTTTTAATGATATCAAGGAAGTAATTGTACATGCTCTAGTTTTGGTTTGTCTAGATTATACCAAGGATTTCATTATGTATAGCTATACTTCCAAGCACACTCTGTTAACTATTCTAGTACAATAGAACAAGGAAGGCATCAAATCTCCAATTGCATTTATGAGTTGTCCTTTAAAGACTCATGAACTCAAGTATTCAACAATGGAGAAGCATGCCTATATTGTCATCAAGGTAGTCAAACATTTCAAGTACTACATCTTGAACTCTCACACCACTGCATTAGTACCAGATTCAACAGTTAAATCTATCTTGACTCAACAAGAGTTTGGGAGTAAGAGAGACAAACTAGATTGCTAAGATCCAGGAGTATGATCTGGATATCAATCCCACCAAATTGGTACGTGGGAAAGGTTTGTGTTAGTTGATTGCTGATAATGTACCAAAAGAAATTGGTGATGAGGAAGAAGTAGATAATGAGGTATTTCCCATAGTCCTATTTGTCAGTACAATGGATGAATGGTACTTAAATATTGCACACTTCCTCACCTATGGGGAATGTCTTGACCACTTTTCCTACAAAGAGAAGAGGACGATCAAACTCAAGGCTACAAACTTTGTCCTATGGGATAATGGTTTGTATAAAAGGAGTAAATTGATGGATTTTTTCTACATTGTGTTGATAAGATGCAACAAGGTAAACTATTGGAGTCTTTTCATAGTTTAGCATGTGGTGGACATTTCTTGGCACTAGTAACAACTCATAAGATCTTACAAGCTAGATATTACTGGCCCACACTTTTCCAAGATACATACAATTGGGTACGCAAGTGTGAGTTATGTCAATAGTTTGTGGGGAAACCAAAGTTGGCGGAGTTACCCCTCAAACTAGTATTGATCAAGGAGCCTTTTCAGTAGTGGGACATTGACTTCATTGGTGCAGTGAATCCATAGTCAAGTGTAGGGCATAGTTATGTTCTCACGACAAATGATTACTTCACCAAGTGGGTGGAAGCCATTCCGATGAAGCACACCACTTCTGAAGTGGTTTGTAAATTTCTCAAGGAAAATATCATATCAAGGTTTGGAGTGCCAAACTAGATAGTAGCAAATAACGCTACTTGTTTCTCTTCTAATAAGATAACTAGTTTCTATTTTGATTATGTGATCATTCTTTCTCTCTCATCTGATTATTACCCCCAAGGGAATGGTCAAGCTGAGTCAAGCAATAAGAATCTGATTACCATCATTAAGAAACTGGTTGATGAGAATCAAAGGACTTGGCACAAAGCATTGTTTGATGCATTGTGGGTAGATCATATTAAACCCAAAAGAGCAATCAACATGCACCATTTCAACTTTTGTATGGTTTGAATGCTGAAATACCAATCACATTGGAGTTGCCTACTTTGAAGTTGGTCAAGGCCATAGAAGATGGGACTTTTGATAGTTCTATTGACAAGCACGTAATGTTCCTTTCTGAGCTTGAGGAACAATGTGTGAAGGTGGTGGATTGCATTGCAAAACATCAAAGTCAAGTAAAGAAACTATTTGATAAGAAGGTGAAGTTCTAGAGTTTTCAAGTCGATGATCAAGTCCTATTGTGGGACAAAAGAAGAGAGCCGAAAGGAATATATGGGAAGTTTGATTCCTTGTGGAGAGGCCCTTTGGTTATTCATTAGCTTTGTGGTGAAAATAGTTTCCTTCTAGAGTATCAAGACGGAATGCCTTTTCTGCTGCATCATAGTGGACAACATCTGAAGCTTTTCTCATAGTGAAGTGATAGATAAGTTTGTAACTATTGTATAGTTTCGCATCTTTTTATTTTAAGTCCTTTGTGTCTTTTTGTTATGTTGCCTGACTCTATAGCCCAATGGATGAAGGCACTTAGAGACTGGAATTCTTCTCCCTTCGATCGTTTCAAAGGATGATCCAAGGAAGCTTCCCAGATAGAGCCAACTGTTATCCTCAAATTTAGCTATGCTTAACTTGTGGGATAACCCCTCTAAAACTTGTCCATTTCGTAGCCCACATACTCTAAGCATGCAAAATAAGGCAAATTGCATTTGCCCTCATGCATGGTCCCCTAGCTTTGGAATGTCCTTCTAAGCATTGACCTATGTTGATTCCTCAGAATTTGTAAAACAAATCAAGTTGTAGATTTCACTTTTGGGAGTTAGAGATTCTTCTATAGATGAATGAGTGGCAAATTTTAGTGCCATTGCATCTTAAAGGTAAATTCAAGTTGCATAGTCAGCAAATCTTTCTAACCCTTCATGTCTTTCTATCAAGTTGCATAGGTGGCAAAATTTGTTGACCTTGCAACTTGGAGTCCACATGAGTGTCATTAATGCATCTCGTTAATGGCGTTACAGGGGTTTTAAAAGTGGTTTTATTATTTTATTTATTTTGGTTGTTTTTCTTTCTTGCCCTTGTAATCGCTTTGTGCCCTCAAGGAGCTTGTGTGTTTGCTAGTACGTGGCCTATGAGTAGATTGATCGAATGATTCAAGCTAGGTTTTCTCTATTTTTGCCTTTTGTCACTGGGTATGTTCTTCTTTTCCTTTTCTTCACTTTTCTACATTGTTAACATTAGGGTTTTATTATTCTCCATCTTTCTCTAGTTATTGCTTTGATCTGTTTGTGTTTCTTTTTAAGAACTAGGTCTTTGTTTAAATTTTTGTTTTGTTCCTATTGTTTTAAAAGACCTAAGCCCTAGTTCCCTAATCAAAAGCCCTATTTCATTGATAATTGTTTGTCATGTGTTGAACTCTAAAGGAATTTTGATTTTTTACCAGTTTCCCATTCGTGAATCATTTGGTGGTCTTCACTGATTAATCACCATTGAATCAACCAAATCAATTAGCAGTTTTCATCGCCAATTCAATAACTTAAGTGTCCATTTCCACACAATCGTGGTAAATTTTTCTACCTTTACATATGAAATAAGAACTTTGGAGTTTTCTCCTGGATGCCACAAACTTCGTGTTATCCCATAGGTGTAGTGTTGGGGTTTTTTATTGATCATGCACCCCATTTTGAATGGTGAAGGCATAGATCCTTAGTGCTTTCACTTGAGTTTTTTCCTACTTGTGATGTTGGGGTTTTTTTCCGACCTTGCAGCATTTAGTGAATTCTCTCCCATGTAGGGTTGGTAAATTTTGCTGACCTTACACCAAGGTTTTGTACAAAGGTAGACACCTTTAGGTTTTTATTCCTTTGCAAGTGTGGCAAAATTTTTTGAATTTGCATTACAAGTAATTTACCCTTGTTGCAAAGTTGACAAAATTTGCCGACCTTGCAACACTTAAAGTTTTTCCCACTTGCATAGTTGGCAAAATTTGCCAACTTTGTAAAATCTATTGCACTACCTTTAAAGCATGTAGAGGCACTAAATTTTAGTGCAACTACACAATAAGCTTTCCAATATGCAGGGTCATTAAAATTCATCCCATTGTACTCACCTTGCAAAATTTCTCTAACACTAGGAAATTTTCTCACTTTTGCCCAATTGTTGGCTTTCACTCTATTTTTCACCTCCATCACGCTCTAGCCCCCCAAAGCTCATACAATTGCTCAAAATTTACCCACCATTGCAATTTCTAGTCAAGCAAGTTTTCCTAACACTATAAAACCCTAAATTTTGTGTTGCAGTCTCTTATGCACGCATTTTGAGATCTACATTTCAAAGGATAAGCTTTTCTTCAGATGACATATCCCTCCCTGAGGAAATAAAAATCCATGAAGTATAAATATCAAGGAGTCTTTCTGTTGACCTCAGTAACCTCAAATATTGATGAAATAAAAGATATTGAGATTGGTCATGTTGATGTGGTCGAGTTTGTGGAAAGGACTAAAACAACAACCACTCAGTCATGACATGAAGTGCATAGTGGAGAGTAACACTCAATTGGTAGCCACATTTCCTCTAGCTGCACACAATCTTGAATTTGTTCTCTAGGTCGCAACACATTACAACAGGGATAATTGCAGTGTCAGACTCCAATGGAAATGTTATTATGAGGTTGGATGCAAAATTCTTTGACAAAGATTTCATGTGTCCTAGTATTGATGCATATGTAGATATCATTTTTTATGATGCACAAAAGGAATATGATAAAGATGCTAAGATTGATAAAAAGGTGATTAACAATAGGTGGTTGAAGACTGCAAGGCCAAATCTTTCAAGATGGCCCAAGAACTTTCTTCGGAGTGACTTCATTGAAGAAGTCAGTGATTTGATCACTCTTCTTAGTAGAGAGAGAGGTCTTCCTACATCATCTACTTTCCATGAATGGATGTATTTATACATCATGATCATAATGAGAAGGAAACAACAAATCTTTTGGGGAGTCCACATTAGTGATGCAATTCATCATCAACTCATAAAGGTGCATAATTCATTTAAGTTCTATATGACATCATATCTTGTCCATGTTGTTGCTTCAATGAGAATTTTCCTGGGTTGACATCAGAAGGAGATAGGAGAGTTGTTCAAGTTTACCAATATTATCCTCAGATAACTCTTGATGGAGGTATTCATCATTTCAGAAGAGTTAATGATGCTTTGTTTGCTACTTTCTTGTGTTTGTTTGATCCAAGATGGAAAAGAAAAGAGTTTCTGATGAAGCATGTCAGTGATGAATAAATATGGTTGCTTATACCTACAGTTTTCTACATTTAGCTATTTGAGGGTTGGATGTTTCATGGAGTATCCTTACATGCTTCCAAGTTACCCCAGTGATAAGATTGTGTTGACGGAATTGTGTAGACAGATCATGGCAGTGCATAGTAAACAAATGGAGTCTAAGAAGTTAGGTTTCAGGTTTCCTATGGAAATTGGCTGGTATTCTATTTCAACATCCCCAAAGACTAAAGCTGTAGACTTTGAAATGCAATGGGTCACAATGAAATCTTACAAGAAAAGATCCAATTTTAATTACAAAGCGTTAAAGGATAAAATCAAGAGATCTTTAACCCATATGCACAGACTTGAGGATGTGTGGGTAGATTTAAGGACAATGGAAGAGATAAGGAAAATGGATTACTATCAGTTGACTTTGAGTCAAATTGAAGAACTTGGCTTGGTAGATATTCATGAGGGTATGGAAGATGATTGTGTTGGCAACATAGTCATTAAGAGACACTACTGATTGGGTAATGTTGTCATTGATGGCAACAAGGCAAATAGAGTATGATAGAGCTAAGGATGATTGGGAACTCAACTTAGAACAAATTGCATACAAGGTTCTGGTCCAAACACAAAAGACTAAGGCAGAATGGCTAAGTACTGACAACATAGAGTTAGTAGCAGAGACTCAAGTGGTATTACTTCGCAATTAATGGTCAAGGTATGTAGTTTAGGTATGTTATTTAGAATTGTTTGAAGATGCTATATTCAAGATTGCAAGTCTTGATGACTTTCAAAAGTCAAGTTGTGATTGGTCTAAGTCTAGGTGAACTCAGTTAAGTTAAGAACAATGTAGAGTGCATGAGTATTTTGGTCCGTATTTCTCCGCAAGTGATTGTATTTATATGTGATTTTGAGGTAGTATGGATAGATGTTAGAAGCATACAGTTGATGAATTATAGAGTCTAAAGTGATATGGAAGATTGTCTACAAAACTCCAAGTTTTGGCAGTTGGTTTGCCAGTACTTCACCAAGGCAGAAGACTTAGTTTTGAGTTCCGCATTTCACCATATAAGAACATTATAACCTGCAATTGGTAAGATATGATCTGTGAGGTATGAGGAATGGTTGATGTAATTCTTTGAGTCTCATTTAGTCTACAGTAAGAATTTTGGTGTGATAAATGATTAAGTCAAGTATGTTCTTGAGAGACAAGCCGACATGCATGTTAGATCTTTATGCAGAGAATATATATTGTCTAAACTATCAATCTAAGTGATTGAATTATTGGTGCCAACTTATATGAAGATGATTAAATGATTGTTTGGGTCTGCACTACTGGTTGTATACATGATCAAGCTGACAAGGTAAAATACAATGTGTACACACTTCATGTCTGGCTTGCAAACCTAATTATGAAATGAATTTGGTTGCGGATATAAATACTTGATGGATGGCAATGTTGATGTAAGTGTAGAGTGGTATAATGTGCAAATTTAAAGTGTAAAGAGATGTAAACATAATACATAGAAGAATAAGAAAACAAGGACAAAAACTAGAATATATGTAGAAAAGTTGAGAAGTAGGGAAAAATGATGAAGAGCTTTGAGTTAGTAATTGAGCAATCAAAGGAACTGCATTTCAGCATGCTGTAGATGCACTTGTAGTAGTTCATATTTGGCAGTGAGCCATTTCTCTTTCTATCTTATCTTTCTTTCTCAGTGGACAGTGAGTCCACTTGGATAGTGATTCTACCTGTAGTGAGCATTTCTTTGGGCAGTGAGTCCTAAGGAAGTGAGCCTTCTTGTAGTTCAGTATTGTGCTATCATAATATATTGTGAGCTAACACTCACTGTGGTTTTTCCCTTTTTGGGTTTTCCATGTAAAAATCCTCGTGTCTGTGTTATGTCTTTATGGTTTCTATTCTTATGCTTGTTATGCTTTCATGTTATTAATTTTGGAAATTAGATCAATAAACAAGTTAAGAAGTGGTTTTGCAGAATATTGATTAACCCCCCTCTCTATATTCCTTACTTTAAACAATTGGTATCAGAGCAAGGTTCCTTGGAAGAAGCCTAACAACTTGAGGAAGATCTGGGAGAGTTCACTCATGGCAGCTAGGAGATTTGGAAACTTCTCAAACAATGTTAAACTAGAAGCAACTCTTATTGATCTTGAAAAATTTGAAACAAAAATCAGGGATTTGAAGGACAACATACAAGAAGTTGATGAATGCATTCTAAAGTTAAAAGAAAAGGTCAAGAAATTCAAAGAAAAATACAAAGAGGTTAATGAACAATTAATATCAACAAATGAAACCTTGGATAATTTGATGGTGGAAGTTGTAGAAAGAGCTAAAGTAGAAGAAGATCTAAATCTGATGGTAAAAAGAAAGTCAAAAGAATGTGTCAAACTTGAAAAAGAAGTTGTGAGCCTGAAATCAAACTTGGAAAAATCCAAGAGCTATGAAGAAAAATTCAAGATAAGTTCTGCAAAACTTGATGAGATGATTGCTAGCCAAAAGACTTCCGATCACAAGCAAGGCTTGGGATTTGAGAAAGGAGAAAGTTTAAAATCAAGTCAATCAAACACTAAGTGGAAAGTTCAAAATCAAGTCAATCAAACACTAAGTGGAAGCAAAACAAAGGCAACTAGTTTAGGAATCAAAGAAAAAGACCTAGAAGACCTCTGTTCAGATAGCCAAATGCTCAAAGGTACCCATCTTTCAATGGCTATTGTTTTAATTGCAAAAAGTTTGGTCATAAGGCTAATCAGTGTAGGAGTAGAATAAATTAGAATGCTCCATCATTCTCTGGTCAATGCTTTAATTCTAAGAAAATTGGTCATAGATCAAATGAATGCAAAAGTTTGGTAAGAAATGGCTTTCACAATTCAAGGAATACTCAATCATTCAATGGAAGATGTTTTGCATGCAATAGATTTGGACATATGGCTAATCAATGTAGATCAAATCCAATCAATAGAAGGAATCAAGGACAAAGGAATGTGGTATGCTACAATTGCAACAAGTTTGGACATGTTGCAAGATTCTGTAGAAGCAAGAATGTGAAAAGAAATTAGTATGCTGAAGAAAGGAAAATAGAGCAGAGGAATAATAAGGGAAAGGAAAAAGTTGATCTAGTTGAAACTAAGAAAGAAATGGGTAAGATCTGGATTAAGAAAGATGTGATTGAAGTCAAGGATGGACCTGCACCAGTTTCTGGTGCAGATACTTCCTATAGGAAGTAGATTGGGAGCTCTAGCTTAGGGGGGGCTATGTTGAAAATCCAAAACCCCCAGCCAGAAAGCTAGTGCTGGAATCTGGCACTAAGGTATATTGTGAAGAACTTTATGGAAAATCCTCTAAAAGAAATTCTGGTCGAAAAAGATCTAATGCGGAGCATCACAGAGCAATTTGGATTGACTGTGGTTGACAGAGAAGTGTTTGGCAGCTTTTTGAAAGACTGCATTTATGATGATTAAGTTAAGGCTACAAGGGGTTAAAAGGCTTGGGTTCGTAAAAGATTAATCACTTTGCATTCAAACTATCAAGTGTCTAAGGCAAATTGAAGCAAAACTCCAAGTCACTTAGAGATTTCCAAAATGATTCAAGCCAAATTGACCTCAGGCGAAGGAAACCCTAATTTGGCAAAAAAGTTATTTATAGCTTGAAAACTCTTTTGTGTAGTCTAAAATCTTCTAGAAAATGTTTACTCCCAAATTAATTGAGATAATAGAAAAGCCCTACTTGAAGCTCAAGAAACATTTCTTCAAATCACTGGAAAATGATCCTGTAGGGGCATTCTCAATTATTCCTCATGGAATTGTGTACATGGAAGATGTTAGGGCATATATTCATATCAATTTAGAGGAATACGATCATTTGAATCTTGGCAAATTATACTTGGATGAACTGACTTTTGTTGATGTTGAGTTGAAAAATGAATATAAAATTCTAGGAGAAAAGAAATTGGACACTTGGTTGGACTTTCCTGTAATCCCGAATGATACATGGGTTAAGCTTATCCTAAGTAGAATTCATGATGAGTTTTTGTGGCTTGATGAACCATATATGATAACTAAAGAAACTATCAAAGCTGTAATTAGTATGAGTTCCTCCAAATTAGTAATGTAGCTGATAGGAGCCAAATTTGATAAGAAAGCTCTCACAATAAATGATATCAAGGATTTGGCTGTCAGATTTGCATCAATGGTTATTGGACACAAAGTATACTTTTCCCACTCAAAAAATTATTTGTCTGCACTAGCTATATACACAGCATATGACATGGTCAAAAATAATACGAATTACAACATATGTGAGTTACTTTGGAGTGAGTTAATGGAGAATTTGAAAAGAACAAAAGAGACAAATTATCCCTTCTACTCTTCTACTTCCTGAGAGAACTACCCAGTTTGGAAAGCATTGTCTGGCTTGATCACATAACTGTAGCAACTCAAATAAGAAATCACCTACAGAATCTGAGAAATACAGATAAATAGAATGAAATCTTATGGAATACTTCACCAACTTTCAAAAGAAAATGATATGTAGGGTCTACATACCTGAAAAGGTAGTGATGAAATATTAAAAGGACATCATTTTAATCATAAACAAAGATAAATGCTTCATGGAAGCTGTGGAACCAAGAACTACATGGGTCCCTGTATTAGGGTATGAAGTTATAGAAGATATCCTAACAGAATTAGCTGATGAACTACTAAACAAACCAAAAGATCTCAAAGAAAATAGGTTTGGGACATTCAAAGAATTATCTTTGGAATATGAGCATTTTGAGAAAATGTCAGATGAACAATCAAGTGAGGCAAAAACCAAAGAGGAAGGATAAGACCCTTAATTGTTCTAGATAAAGGGAAATCAAACACTTTAGAATTAAAAGATGATAAAGCTAAAAAAGAAAAACATGTATCTATCCCTAAGAAAAGAACAAGGACTTCATCCATTACTGAAGCCTCTATCCAAGTAGAGAAAGAAAATCCAACAAAAGAAAAGAAAAGAAAGAAAGTTACGCATAGTGAAGAACAAGCGGCAAGAGACACTTGTCGCAAGTATGGGCCTAACTGGTGTTGTCATTGATGTCAACATACTCCTGGTGCATTAATGAAAAGGTCTGGATGAGCCATGAGCTGAGGATATTGAGAAAATTAGTCTCAATCAGGAACAGTGAAGAACAGTGATGACTGTAAGACAAAAGTCCAAGATAGGATGATGATCAGAGGATGTGGATTAAAGGGTTTGTAGATATGTGTCTATAGGTGATCCATTAGAGATTTCAGAGGTCCGCATGAAGATATGAAGAAGTTGTGGCCGCTTAAGTAAAACCAATTCTGGTAGGTGTTCAGAGGTGACAGAGTGTAACAAGAAAGGTCTGGTGAGATTTGGAAATGAAGTTTCCTATTCTATAGATTTAAGGGAGTGCTGAGGAAATCTTTGTGGTATATCAACTCTATTTGTGCATGGTTTGAAGGTCTGGAAGCATCTATTCTTTTATGACAGTGATGATAGTCTGTGTTCTTGAGGTTCAAGATGAAGGAGAGAAGGATTTTAGTAAGTAGATGAGGTGTGGATGTTCGTGGTGATTCAGGAAAGCTTGTGGAAGATCGTGTCTAGCTCATGTTGGTGGTCTGCATTAGAGTTGGAGCCCGCAATTGAAGAGTAACTTTCGGATGTTGGTGTTCTTCTTGTGACTGGCTGACCCGATGAGTTATACATCTTGCAGATGTTCTTGTGGATGTTTTCTGACTTAGATGATTATTCCTAAGTTGATGTCTTGTATAAATAAAGGATTGCAAAGTCATTTTAAAGGTGTGCTTATGGAGATGCGTGTGTGGTAGCGAAGAGGAGAGAGAAAGGCAGAGCAGAAGTATTGAGCTTAATGGAACTGATTCAAGCATGGTGAAGATGCTATTCTCCAGTTCATGTATATAATACTTATTTCTTTGTAGATAGTGTGTCTCTTATAGGCAGTGAGCCTCTAGTGAGAAGTGTGCTCGGGCAGTGAGCCCTAATTGGCATGTGCCATTTTGTTCTTTCTATTCTTCTAATAGAGAATACTTTCTTGGGTTAATCACCCCGTGGTTTTTTCCCTTAACCGGGTTTTCCATGTCAAAATCTTAGTGTCTTATGTGTTGATGAATTCCTTCTTTTGATTTGAATGCATTATGTTTCAAGTTTAATATACTGCTAATCACTAAGAGGATTTACATGTGTAAATTGGAGTAAGTTTTTTCACAATTGATTCACCCCCCCTCTCAGTTGTGTGCTCTAAGTCTAACAATTGGTATCAGAGCTAAGTTCCTCTAAAAAGGAGCTTAACCACTTGAGGAGATCTAGGATGTCATCTTACAAGAAGGATAGTCTGAAGTTTGATGGTTCACCAACTTTGCTCTTAGGAAAGGTCGCATGAAATGTCACTTGCAGTGTATGGGAATGGCGTACTGGTCCATGGTTACAAAAGTGTATGTACCTCCACAGGGTGGTCTGACAACCCTAAATGAAATCACAGATGCTGAAAATAATCTACAGACTAAAGAGGCTCTTTTAAGTGCATTATCTGACTCAGAGCTCTCAAATGTTATTGACCTACCAACTGCCTTTGAGATTTGGAATAAATTGGAACTTTTGAATGAAGGAGACCAGTATGTTAAATGTGCAAGGTTATAGAGTCTAAAAGGAAAATTTGAAAAACTGAAGATGAGAGATGATGAAAATATAACCACTTTTATGCCAAGAGTGAATGAGCTGGTTTGTGGAATTAGAAATGCTGGTGGAGTCTTGGATGAAAATGAGATTATTGGTAAAATTCTCAGATCCCTTCCTGCTTCTTACAAAATCAAGGTTGCTGCCATTGAAGAATTCAGAGCCCATACAACTGTCACAAGAGATCAATTGGCTGGGAAATTGGCTACATTTGAAATGACAGAGTTTGGAGACAACCCCCCCAAGACTGAATCTGCATTCAAAGCCAGTGCCTCTATTAAAGGTAAACAAAGGTTTGATCCGGGAGATAATTCTTCAAGGAAATTGTCATGGTATGAAAAAGCAAGAAAAGATCTGGAAGAAGAAGAAGTAGAAACTGCTCAACTTGAATCCCTTATTGCAAAGAAGCTGCCAAGAGGATCCAGTAAGTATGAAGGAAAATTACCTTTTAAGTGTTTTAACTACAATAAGATTGGTCATTTTGCCTCAAGGTGTCCGGAAAAATTTTCAAGGCAAAATCCTAACAAACCAAGGTTCCAAAAGAACTGTTACTATGTACATGAAGATGATGATAATGAAGGAGTAACAAATGATGAATCGGAGATAGGAAACAAATCCAGAAATGAATGGGTGTTCATTGCCATCAAGGAAGAAGATCCATTGTCCTCTGTATCTGTCAATCTTAAGACTGTGGAAAGAGCTCTGGTTGCCCAAATTGAAGAGAAGGATGATTGGGTCATTGACAATGGATGCTCTCACCATACGACAGGTGACAAAAATAAGTTTGTAGATTTGGAAAGTTATGAAGGAGGAGTGGCAAAGTTTGGTGACAATTTTGCTGGTAGAATCAGAGGAAGAGGAACTATTTCTTTTGATGGAAGGAACAAAACTGGTAATGTTCTATATGTTGAAGGTTTGAAGCACAATCTTCTTAGTGTTGGATAGTTGGTGGACAAAGGCTATGATCTCCAGTTCAAGAATGGAAAATGCAAGATCTTTGAAAGCTCCGGAATAGAGATTGCATCCGGTACTCAAACTAAAGGTAATATCTTCCACTTGGTTGGTACTAGTAAAAGTTGCTTATTTGTTCAAGTTGATCAAAGTTGGTTATGGCATAGAAGGATGTGTCATGAATTTTGATAATATCATCAAGATAAGAAATACTCAAGCTATAAGAGATCTTCCAAAATTGGTGAAACCTACTAACAGCTTGTGCAAGGAATGTCATTTGGGTAAGCTGAGCAGAGTCTCATTCAAAAGCAAGGAACTGTCCTCTACCAGATTATTGGACTTAGTTCACACTGATCTTTGTGGTCCAGCAAGAACCAGGAGTATTCAAGGTGATAGATACTTCATGCTACTAATTTATGACTATTCCCAGATGATGTGGGTAACCTTTCTAAAGGAGAAATCAAAAGCTCTTGAGAAATTCAAAATATTCAAGGTTATGGTAGAGAATGAAACAGGATTAAAGTTGAAATGTCTGAGGTCTGATAGAGGTGGAGAATTCACATCCGGTGAGTTCATAGAGTTCTATGAGAAACATGGAATTAAGAGACAATTGTCTGCTCCTAGGACTCCACAGCAGAATGGAGTAGTGGAGAGAAAGAACCGGACCATCCAGGAAGCATCTAGGACCATGATGATGGAAGCAAATGTTCCTCAAATCTATTGGAGAGAAGCTGTCAGCACTGCAGTCTATACTCTCAACCGAGTTCAAATCAGAAGTAATACTAGTAAGACCCCTTATGAACTTTGGTTTGGCATTACTCCTACTGTAAGATATTTCAGAGTCTTTGGTAGCAAATGTTACATCAAAAGAGATGAAGATCTAGGCAAGTTTGATGCTAGAAGTGATGAAGAAATATTCTTGGGTTACTCTACTCAAAGCAAAGCATACCGGTGTTATAACAAGAGACTAAGAAAGATGATAGAAAGTACCAATGTGAAGGTTGATGAGGGAATAGAGAAACTGTCAAGGTTTTATGAATATGATGAAGACGATCAGAATAGTGTTCTAGTTCAAGGAGTTCAATCCTATTCTGAAAATTAGATTCAAACTAATTTGGTAAATTAGGAAGAAGAGATAGGTTTGAATGAGCCTGATCAAGAAGCAGAAGTGCAAGAAGCTCCCAAAGTTCCAAGGTATATAAGACTGAACACTCTGAAGATCAGATCATAGGTGACAAAAGAAAAGGTGTGCAAACTAGAAGGGAAATTGCTCAAAATTCAGATGAATATTGTTTAATTTCAAAGATTGAACCTAAGACAATAAATGAAGCCTACAATGATGAAAACTTGACCAAAGCAATGGAGGAAGAGTTGATGCAAATTGAGAAAAATCACACTTGGGATCTTGTTCCCAGACCTAGAAACAAGAATGTGATTGGAACCAAATGGGTCTTTCGGAACAAACTAAATGAAGTTGGTATAGTAATCAGAAATAAAGCCAAATTGGTCTGCAAGGGCTACTCTCAAATAGAAGGAATTCATTATGAAGAAACTTTTGCTCCGGTGGCAAGAATTGAAGCAGTCAGATTATTCCTTGCCTTTGCTGCCTTCAAGGATTTCAAGGTATATCAGATGGATGTCAAGTCTGCCTTTCTAAATGGTGACTTAGAATAGGAAGTGTATATAGAGCAACTAGATGGATTTCAGTTGTCTGATCATGGTGATATGGTCTACAAGTTGAAGAAGGCATTGTATGGATTAAAGCAAGCCCCAAGAGCCTGGTATGAAAGATTGGACAAGCATCTTTTGAAGATTGGTTTCAACAAGGGTACTGCTGACAGTAACTTATATTTCAAAATTGATCATGAAAACATCTTGATTGTTGAAGTATTTGTTGATGATATCATCTTTGGAGGAAGAGATAGTATGTGTAAAGCTTTTGCAAATCAAATGAAAAGTGAGTTTGAGATGTCTATGCTTGGTGAAATGAATTTCTTCTTGGGTCTGCAAATTACTCAAACAAAGAAAGGAATCTTTATTTCTCAGACCAAATATGTAAAAGAATTGTTGAGGAAATTTGGGATGGAAGATTCAAAGACAATGAATACTCCCATGGAAACCGGATGTAAGTTGAGCAAAGATGATGACTCTCCTAAGGTAGACCAGACAAAGTACAGATCAATGATTGGAGGATTGTTGTATCTCACTCAAACTAGACCATATATTATGCAAGCTATTGGTCTTGTTGCTAGATTCCAAGCTGATCCTAGAGAATCCCATGTCATGGCAATCAAGAGGATTTTTAGATATCTAAAAGGGATGGTTGAGTATGGTCTGTGGTATCCCAGAGATCATGATTTCTCTCTTCATGCATATACAGATGCTGATTGGGTAGGAGATGTGGATGACCGGAAGAGTACCAGTGGTGGAGCATTCTTTTTGGGAAAGAGATTGGTTTCTTGGCTAAGCAAGAAATAAGAGGTAATATATCTGTCTACAACTGAAGTAGAATATATTGCAGCAGTAGGTAGTTCCACTCAAGTTTTATGGATGAAGCAGATGCTAAGAGATATCAAAGTGGAGTATGAGGAACCTATCACAATCTTCTGTGATAATTCAAGTGCTATAAGTATATCTAAGAATTCGGTGTTGCATTCAAAGACCAAGCATATATCTATCAAGTTCCACTTTCTAAGAGATCAAGTGAACTAAAATGAAGTCAAATTGGAGTTTGTGTCATCCAAGGATCAGATTGCATACATCTTTACTAAACCTCTGCCTAAGGACTCTTTTGAGTATCTTAGAGAGAAGTTAGGGGTTATTGCCCCTCCGGTGATGAACTAAGGTGCACTGAGGTGCATCAGTTCGGTGGATATCACAGTCATATCTTGTGATCCAGATTGATGGGAGTTGCTACTCAGGGGGAGCAGAAGGTATGGTGAAATTGCAAGTATGTGCCCTTTGCCATTGATGTCAAAGGGGGAGAGAAGACATGTGAAAAACAAGTGGTTGCTGATCAAAGGGGGAGTAGTAAAGAGAGAGAAGACATGTGAATGGTTTCTATTGATAGGGGGAGTTGTGATAGTAAGGAGAAGTTCTTGTCTTGATGGTTTTTCACATATGTTGCCATCAATGACAAAGGGGGAGATTGTTGCAAGTATGGGCCTAACTGGTGTTGTTATTGATGTCAACATACTCCTGGTGCATTAAGGAAAAGGTCTGGATGAGCCTTGAGTTGAGGATATTGAGAAAATTAGTCTCAATCAGGAACAGTGAAGAACATTGATGACTGTAAGACAAAAGTCCAAGATAGGATGATGATAAGAGGATACAGATTAAAGAGTTTGTAGATATGTGTCTGTAGGTGATCCATTAGAGATTTTAGAGGTCCACATGAAGATATGAAGAAGTTGTGGCCACTCAAGTAAAACCAGTTCTGGTAGGTGTTCAGAGGTGACAGAGTGTAACAAGAAAGGTCCGGTGAGATCCAGAAATGAAGTTTCCTATTCTGCAGATTTAAGGGAGTGCTGAGGAAGTCTTTGTGGTATATCAACTCTATTTGTGCGTGGTTTGAAGGTCTGGAAGCATCTATTCTTTTATGACAGTGATGACAGTCTGTGTTCTTGAGGTTCCGGATGAAGGAGAGAAGGATTTCAATAAGCAAATGAGGTGTGGATGTTCGTGGTGATTCGAGCAAGCTTGTGGAAGTCTTTGGATTGTGTCCAGCTTGTGTTGGTGGTCTGCATTAGAGTTGGAGCCCACAATTGAAGAGTAACTTCTAGATGATGGTGTTCTTCTTGTGACTGGCCGGCCAGATGAGTTATACATCTTGCGGATGTTCTTGTGGATGTTTGCCGACTTAGATGATTGTTCCTAAGTTGATGTCTTGTATAAATAAAGGATTGTAAATTCATTTTAAAGGTGTACTTGTGGAGATGGGTGTGTGGTAGTGAAGAGGAGAGTGAAAGGTAGATCAGAAGTATTGAGCTTAATAGAACTGATTCAAGCATGGTGAAGATGCTATTCTCCAGGTCATGTATCTGATACTTATTTCTTTGTAGATAGTGTGTCTCTTGTAGGTAGTGAGCCTCTTGTGAGCAGTGTACTTGGGCAATGAGCCCTAATTGGCATGAGCCATTTTGTTCTTTCTATTCTTCTAACAGAGAATACTTTCTTGGGTTAATCACCCTATGGTTTTTTCCCTTAACCAGGTTTTCCACGTCAAAATCTTGGTGTCTTATGTGTTGATGAATTCCTGCTTTTGATTTGAATGCATTATGTTTCAAGTTTAATATACTGCTAATCACTAAGAGGATTTAAGTGTGTAAATTGGAGTAAGTTTTTTCACAACTGATTCCCCCCCCCTCAGTTGTGTGCTCTAAGTCTAACAACACTGTAGTAGAACAAATTTCAATTGACTATGCTAGAAAGTTTTTAGAAAAACAACAAGTATAGATTCTATATTCGCCCAAGATTCTAGAAGGACCAATAAATCTGGCTTCTATGTCTCTGATGGAGAAATTCTCACTAGAATCAATTGTGCAAGCTAAGGATTAGGAAGAAATGCTAAAAACTTTTATATAGGACAATGAACTTGTTGATGAGACATCCGGTATTCTGGAGAAGCTAATGCCCTTATACCAGAAAGATACATTAGTGTCATCAACTACTCATATCAAACGTCTAATAAACTCTATAAGTACTCATTTTGAATCCTTTGAAAAGTATGTTGACATTAAGGTTAAAAAGGAGTATGAAGACAAAAGATTAGCAGTTTCAAAAACTAAGTTAGACAGTGATAAAATTCTGTTAGAAAGAAGTATCAAGAATATGAAAAATGCAATCAAGGAAGCCTGTGATATGTACAAATTTTATTTATCATGGCCTGAGACTACTACAGAAATAGATGAGAAAGTCAAAATCCAGGAGCTTCAACTCACAAATATTTCTAAGACCTTTGATCCAGTAGTTGACTCAATCAGCAACATAGAAACACAAGTTGAAAATATTCAGAACAACATAAGTAGTCTGCTCAGTAGACAAGAAGAAACTAAAAACAAAATGTGTCTACTGAGAAGGATATTAAGCTTAAAAATTGAGATCATGACAAATCTTGTAGCTGAAGCATAGGTAGCTTCACAAATTGATACACTTGCTGATGTGCAAAAGGCAGAAAAATCAGTCTTTTTGATAAAAGGCTACATTCAAATTTTGGTAAGAGCTAAGAATTGATGGGATGAAGAGATTACACAATTAAAGATTGTGTATAAGGATATTCTTTCACCGACAACTAATTGACTTGAAGATTTTATGTGTACATATGCGGCAGAGTATGAATTTTTTTGCAGTTTTGACACAATTTTGATCTTTTGAACATACCCTTTGTCATTGATGTCAAAGGGGGAGAAGAAGACTAGTGAAAAATGGGTAAACACCTTAGGGGGAGCATAAATACAGAGTAAGGGGAAGAAAATACACATTTTTCAATAAGTGTTGCCATCAATGCCAAAGGGGGAGATTGTTGGCAATGTAGTCAAGAGACACTGCTGATTGGGTAATGTTGTCATTGATGGAAACAAGGCAAATAGATTATGATGCAGCTAAGGATGATTGGGAACTCAACTTGGAACAACCTGCATACAAGGTTCTGGTCTGGACACAAAAGACTAAGGCAGAATGGCTAAGCACTGACAACACAAAGTTGGTAGTAGAGACTCAAGTGGTATTCCTCTGCAGTTGATGGTCAAGGTATGTAGTTCAGGTATGTTATTTAGAATTGTTTGAAGATACTATTTTCAAGATTGCAAGTCCTAATGACTTATGGAAGTCAAGTTGTGATTGGTCTAAGTTCGGGTGAACTTAGTTAATTCAGGAACAGTGCAGAGTGCATGAGTATTTTGGTTTGCATTTCTCTACAAGTGATTGTATTTGTATGTGGTTTTGAGGTAGTATGGATAGGTGTTAGAAGCATACAGTTGATGAATTATAGACTCTGAAGTGATCTGGAAGATTGTCTACAAAACTCCAAGTTCTGATAGTTGGTTTGCCAGTACTTCACCAAGGCAGAAGAGTTAGTTCTGAGTTCTGCATTTCACCATATAAGGACATCTTAACCTGTGGTTGGTAAGATAGGATCTGTGAGTTATGAGGAATGTTTGATGTGATTCTTTGAGTCTCATTTAGTCTGTAGTAAGAATTTTGGTGTGACAGATGATTAAGTCAAGTATGTTCTTGAGAGACAAGCCGACATGCATGTTAGATCTTTATGCAGAGAAGATATATTGTCTAAAATATCAATCTAAGTGGTTGAATGATTGGTTCCAAATTATATGAAGATGATTAAATGATTGTTTGGGTCTGCACTATTGGTTGTACACATGATCAAGCTGATAAGGTAAAATACAATGTGTACACACTTCATGTTTGGCTTGTTGACTTGATTATGAAATGAATCTAGTTGCGGATATAAATACTTGATGGATGGTGATGTTGTGGTAAGTGTAGAGTGGTATAATGTGTGAATTTGAAGTTTAAATAGATATAAGCAGAATATATATAAGAATAAGAAAACAAGGGCAAAAAGTAGAGTATATGTAGAAAAGTTGAGAAGTAGGGCAAAATGATGAAGATCTTTGAGTCAGTATATTGAGCGATCAAAGGAACTATATTTCAGCATGTTGTAGATGCACTTGTAGTAGTTCTTATCTGGCAGTGAGCCATTTCTCTTTCTATATTCTCTTTCTTTCTTAGTGGATAGTGAGTCTACTTGGACAGTGAGTCCACCTGTAGTGAGCATTTCTTTGGGCAGTGAGCCCTAAGGTAGTGAGCCTTCTTGTAATTCAATATTGTGCTATCATAATATATTGTGAGCTAACACTCACCATGGTTTTTCCCTTTTTGGGTTTTCCATGTAAAAATCTTAGTGTCTATGTGTTATGTCTTTATGGTTTCTATTCTTATGCTTGTTATGCTTTCATGTTACTAATTTTGGAAATTGGATCAATAAACAAGTTAAGAAGTGGTTTTGCAGAATACTGATTCACCCCCCTCTTAGTATTCCTTACTTTCAATAGATGGTGATATCTTGGATCCTACCTGTTGACTTTTTCCCAGACTGGATGCTTATTCCCAGATTTCCCTACAAGGTAGCCATCAGTGATCAACAGGATCTCTGGGCCAGGGGGTCAACAGTATAGGAGATAGACTCTATATTTTATCTCCTCTTCTTCTTCAGGCTCTACAAGACCTAGGGGGGTATTCCCTACTCAACATCCATGAGGATATGCATGCAAGGCTGGGATGTTGACAGAAAGCAGATAAGTCCTCCTGTAAGTAGACCAAAACTGAAAGATAAGAGCAAAGGGGCTAGCTTTGGGCCTATTTGCAGTTGTAGACAGAGGACTGAGGTTCCTAAAACTAACTCTAATGTCCTAATGTTGGTTTTAGATTTTGATTTGGAGTTTAAGTGTGGATGCAAAGCTGGATATGGTTATAACACAAAACAAAGCATGATTGGTGCCTATCCAGGGCCTGGAGTCAGTAGACATACACCTGTGAATGGTCAGCATGAACAGCTAAAACTGGATTTCAAGGGGATATATGTGATACCTGCCTTACAGGTATCTCCCAATTCAAAGTGTTAGGTTATCTCTACTTATGGTATCCCTACTGTAGTATACCCTTCCCAATGTTCAACCTGAAAACAGTTTAATCTACCCCTTGAGCAGAAGTTAAAAGATCAGACATTCAACATAGGAATTCTATGCTCTAGAATCTAAACATTACCAAACATCCAGATTCAGAAGAAGAATACATGCAATACTGGAGACAGAATTAACACAACACATGCCAAACAGCATTTCTCATATAAGTTTAATCATGAAATCAGTGGGTTCATGCCAAAAACATACAACAAGAGATACATAAACTCACAGGTAAGCTATACAGAGCAACCAGATCAGCTTGTTATGCATTACAGAGCCAAAATCATCAACTTTCAACAACCACAAATGAACAACACAACCTGCTTATAACAGCCAGGTGGGTGCTCAGCAATTAATTACAATGTTGACCAAAAATCCCGCCAGATACACAGTATCATGAAAATGGCGCTCAAACACAACCAGATTGGCGCCCAAACTTGAATGCAGCAGGTAGGGGAGGAGACAGGAAGATTTCTCGAGCCCTGCGCCACTATCCGCGGATGTACATCTTCAGTCGGGTACAGGATCCATCCACGCCATCGCCCATACCTCTGCAACAATCGCCATTAATGGCGCACCAACCCGCGGCCTTGGGAAGAACATCAAACAGACTATCGCAAGCATTTCCCGCCGAGATTCATCATCATGATATTTGAAAATGCAGGATATCAATATCCCACATGCACCCTGCGATGACCTCAATAACACTTTATATACTAGGTCATGAGCATATATCATGTCGGTGCTTTTGCTCCTGACGACACTAATATAAGACTTCATCATCATCATCCTCCAGCAGCATGATATCCTGTTGCTCGAAATATCACCCTGACGTCATCATGATATTTGAAATATAACCTTCATGATAATCGGCACAACCTGATCCATCGGAGGAACATCCTCCTGCTGAGCTTATAACAAAAGTCTGGCCGATAAACATCCTGATGACATCATCATCATATCCTGCTGACGTCATCATCATGCTTGCCTACTGCGCACCTCCTCATATCCGGATGACGTCATCATCATGTTTGCAAATATCAGGGGATCATCATAAGATGATCAGTGTTAGAAATATGACCCCCCCGGACCTTGATGACGTCATCATCATATTAACATCATCATGATATTCGGAAGACAACCGGATATTTGGAAATATCCTCCTGATGCACAAATATCAGGTTGCACTGTAGCTCCACTATAAGATCGGGGCGAAAACTGAATATGATGATGCTGCTTGAAAAGATCACCCCCAGTAGATAATGCGTGAAGCCGGCAGGCGGATATCTCCTTGATATCAGCATCATCATGATGCAGCAAACATATATCCGGGTGATATGAAAATATCACCCCCTCCTTCGGAAATATCATGATGCAGATAGGCAGAGAAATAGATATCACCCTGATATAAGGATGACGTCAGCATCATCAGGATGACAAAACAACGAACAAGAAGTGATACAACATCATCAGGATGATATTGACTAAGATCATCCTGACGTTCAAAATATGATGACCCTAGTGAATATCGGGTCGCACTTAGAACTCTTCAACAACATCATCAGGATGATATTAACCAAGATCACCCGATGATAAAAATATCACCCCGGCGAAATATCATGAAGGCAGAAAATATGATGACCTCCGCAAGCAGCAGGATAATAACTGGAAATATCATGATGATGACGATGACCCTTAGGAAAAAACAAGTCAGGTCGAACCACTTAGAGAATAACCCCTTCAGGATATCGGGGCAACATCATCATCATGTTTGGGCAAAGTGATAATTTGAAGATCACCGGATACTTGAAAAATCACCCCCGCAAGCAACTGAGGGCGCACTGTAGCTTATCAGCATCATCAGGATGATATCCAAACATCACCCGATAGTTGAAATATGATGATGACGATGAGAAACCAGTTGACGAAGAACATGATGATGCAGACCATCATCGAAGACAAGATGATGATGATGACCTCCTCCTCAGGAAAATATGATGCTGCAGCTAAAAAATGCTGAGGAGGTCCAACACTTAGAAAAAATGGGCAAGAAGATAAAGGCTTCAAATGAAGAAACCTCCTGATCATGACAAATCAACCCCAGGTCAAAATGAGTGCTAACAGTGGCTCCGAATGGGGACGTGCAGGTGAAAACCTGCAGCGAGAACCAGATCTCCGGGCAGACCAGACAAAAAGCCAAAAAACACGAGCTGTACAAGGCATTTACACTACATACATATTTTTACAAATGTGCACAGCAACCAGCTATTCATGCAAAATAGAACTTAAGGAATTGGCCATGCACAGGCAATTCCAGAATTTCACCATCTAGGGCCTGGAGGAAATAAGAATCCTCCCCATGAGTATTGCAAACCTGATATGGGCCCATCCATAAGGGTTGAAATTTACCATGTTTACCCTTTTCCTGATCTTTAGCATTCCAAATGAGCACCAGATCATTGACTTGAAACTTCCTTTTTGTAGTTCTCCTGTCAAACTGATATTTCATATCTTGTTGTCTTTTGAGATTGATCTGGTGGGCTTTCCTTCTGTCTTCATCCAATGCAACTAGCTGATTCACTCTTTCTGTCATGGGATCTTCAATGTCCTCATCATTTTCTTGAATGAATCTGTAAACTGGTAGGAGATTGTTTATGGGCAGTCTAGCTGACGCACCATATACTAGCTCAAAAGGTGACTTCCCAATAGCCCTTTTCACAGTCACTCTGTCAGCCCATACTGCTAAGTTCAACTTTGAGTCCCAAGCTCTCTTGTTCTTGTCCAGTATCCTCTTGATAATTTTCATGATGCTCTTATTGCTTGATTCTGCTTGACCATTTCCTTGTGGGTGATATGGTGATGTATATGACAGATTTATCCCATACCTGTTGCAGAAGTCAACAAATTCACCTGATCTGAAGCACATAGCATTATCAGTGATTATCTTAAATGGTACTCCAAACCTGATGATGATGTTTTCTAGTATGAACTCTGTCACCACCTTACTTGTAGCTCTTTTAGTTGGAATGGCCTCAATCCATTTGGTAAAGTAGTCAGTTGCCACCAAAATCCAACTGTGTCCCCCACTTGATTTGTCTGCAATTTCCCCTATAAAGTCAATTCCCCATTGCTGGAATGGAGCATCCACAGGTACAGTTCTGAGGGGTAAAGTACCATCATATTTCAGCTTTCCTGAGAATCTCTGGCAAGGGTCACACTTCCTTACTAACTTTTGTGCATCTGAAAAGAGAGTGGGCCACCAATATCCTGCCCTGAGAATTTTATGAGCTGTTGTTTGGGCAGTATAATATCCACCACACAATCCTTTATGCATGTCAATCAAGATATTGTTAGCCATATCCTCACCCACACATCTCAGCAGCACACCATCAGGGTTTTTCCAGTACAGCTCACCTTGAACAATGACATACCTGATTGCATGTAACTTTAGAGTCCTCTTTTGATTATCACTGAAATGGGAAGGACAATTCAGATTTTGCAAATAATAGACAATATCCTTGTACCATTTAGATTCTGATACATTTACACTCTCATCTTGGACTGCATTAACTTGGCATGCTTCCAAGTTTGACTGTGCCATCATCTTGGCTAATCCTTGTCCTCTTATCAACTTAGTAACTTGTATGTCTATGTTGAACTCCTGCAGTTTGTTTATCCATCTGCACCTTCTTCCAGTCACCTCCTGCTGAGTGAATATGTCTTTGACTGCTGCATGAGGTACATATGCAATTATATATGACCCTACCAAGTATGGTCTGAAACTTTTGATGGCTCTAACTAGTGCATATGCCTGCTTTTCCATAATGTCATACTTCAACTCAGAGGCCTGTAGGGACATACTGAAGAAAGCAATGGGCTGTTCAAAACCATCATCATTTTTCTGTAACAAACATGCAGCTACAGTATGAAAGGAAGCAAATGAGAACAATTGGAATGGCCTAGAAAAATCAGGAGATTTAAGAACAGGGGCCATCTTAATTGCCTCTTTGATGTTCTGAAATGATTCTGTTGCTTCCCTTTCCCAGTTGACAGTTGCATCCTTCTTCATCATCTTGGAGATGTTCCTTGTAGTTTCTGCAAAGTTGGGAACAAATCTTCTAACAAAGTTTATCTGTCCAAAGAAGGACTGAACTCCTTTCACAGTTTTTGGCATTTGAATCCTGTCAATAGCTGCCACTCTCTCTGGATCTATCCTGACTCCATCCTTGGAAACAATGTGTCCCAGAAGCTTTCCTTCAACTACTCCAAAGGCACACTTCTTTGGGTTTAAAGAAATACCATATTCTAGTGCTCTTATGAAAATCTGCTCCAGATGCAAACAATGCTGCTCTTCTTTCTTTGAGTAGGCAGTCAAGTCATCCTGATATACAGCCAGGATTGAATCAATCAGCCCTGCAAAAGCAACATCCATTGCTCTTTGAAATGTAGCACCTGCATTTGTTAGTCCAAATGGCATTCTAACATACACATATGTCCCCCATGGACTGGTAAAGGCAGTCTTATACTGTTCTGATTCCTTTACCTTTACCTGATTATATCCTGAAAATCCATCCATCATGGATAGGAGTTCACAACCAGTCACTCTCTGCAACATAGCTTCCATATTAGGCAGTGGATAGTTATCCTTCAAAGAGGATACATTCAAGTTCCTGAAATCAACACACAGCCTAATATCACCATTCTTTTTTCTGACTGGGACAAGGTTAGACACCCAAGTTGAATGTCTGATTGGCACAATTATTCCAGCCTCCCTGAGCCTTTTGAGTTCTTCCTGCATCTTGGGAGCTAAGGTAGGATTTATAGGTCTTTGCCTCTGTCTAAATGGCTTAGCTTCAGGCTTCAGTGGGATCTCATGCTGGAATAAGTCTTCCCTATAAGCTTTTAGGTCCTCATATGACTAAGCAAAAACATGTTTATACTTTTTCAGTAATGCAATCAGCATACTTCTTATGTGTGGTTTGAGCTGTTTACCAATATATACTTTCTGAGGGGCCTGAGATGTCCCCAAATTTATTTCTTCTAAATCCTCCTTATTTGTGGGGGATGTCCTTGTGACCATTTTGTCTCTACTGTCAAAGGCTCTTTCCAAAGCTACTAACCCTCTAGGGATCTTGTTAGTCTTCAACTGAATGATCTCTTTTCCCACAAGAGTTTCTTTTCCATTTACAGTCTCTACAAAAGCTTGGAAATCAATCTGTTGATTCTCATACTCATCTATGCAGTGCAAAAATTTCAGCAAATCCCTATCGTCATTAAAAACTTGCCAACTGCATATATTTTCTGGTATGGCAGGCCTAATTTTAACTTCTACATCTGTGACACCTGACAGAGTGATGTCATCTGGCCTTATTGCAACATTGGCTAAGAAATCAGCCATGACATTTTTTGACCTTTCTACCCAGCCAATTGAAAATGCATCAAAAAGTTCAATAGTATCCCAAATAGCATGCTTGTATTGTTTCAACCTTTTATTTTTTGCAGCATACTTATTTCTGATTTGGGATACAATCAGCTCAGAATCCCCAAATACTCTTAACATCTTAATCCCATGTTTGAGAGCAATATTTAGGCCTAAGAGTAAAGCCTCATATTCTGCAATATTGTTTGTGCAATCAAACCTCAGCAAGAAAGAGGATTTGAGGAGCTTACCAGTTGGAGATAGAAAAACAACTCCAGCTCCAGAGCCTTCTTTTGCACAAGCTCCATCAAAAAACATGGCCCATAAGCCTTGCTGATCCAGCTCATCAATACAGGCATTTTTCTTTTTATCTTCTGCATCATCTGAGACAACCTTGAAGTTATCACAGTCATTGTCTACAAAGCACACCTGTTCATTTGCTTCTTGGTCTTCCACTGTCTCTGATGATCTCTGCTCTCTAATTAGCTTGACATCCCTGCCATTCATTGGAATCATGGCATATGACAGGTCCAGCTGCATACTTCCACCAATTAGTGCTGCCCATCTTCTTGACAGCAACATACCATACTGTGGCTTGATGTCAACCACTGTTATATTCATTTTGTATCTTTTTTCAAGAAATGCTGCCAGTTTGAAATCTACATCCTTCATGATTCCAATAACTGGTACCTCTCTGGCATCCATAGCATAACACTTTCCACATGCCTTGTCAATTTTTAATCCAGTTTGTTGCATGATAGCCAAAGGCATGAAATTTGTAGATGCTCCAGAGTCAAGCATACAATTTCTAATTATTTTACCATTTATAACCAGGGAAACATAAAATGGTTCCACCTGTGAAGGACACTTTGTCATGGTCATTCCTAAATAGACTTCAGGAGTCTCATCTTCTTCATTACACATGACATGTTTCTCACCCTGGGTCTGATCATCTTGTTTAGCTTGAAAAGGTACCCCTGAGATTAGGGATATTGTCCTATTCTTGATCTCTTCCACTTTCATGAGTTCCATAAGTGGAACAGAGACCTTTACCTGAGAGAGGATCTGGGCTATATCAAATGGAGCACAGTTTTGTACAACAGTTGTAGCTTGCTCCACAATCTTGCTTTTATCCTGAGTTGATTTAGTTTTCATTTTCATAGTTCCCTGATCATCATTCCTGTCTTGGGAACCTCTACTTTGATCTTCAGCCTGAGGGATTTTGTTTTCTGGTCCTTGAAATTCATGACCTGTTCTGTATCTAAAGTTCTGCTTATTATTTACCCACTGCCTTTTTTGTGGTTCAGTTCCTTTATGACCATGCACCAGCTGACCTGCAGAAATATCTTCTGGCTGATGTGGGCTGCCAACTTGACTTCTACCTCTGAGATTGTAGTTGCTTTTAACCTGAGCAACTGCTGCAGCTATGAAGGCTCTGATTTCCTCATCAGAAGGTCGTTGTAGGTTACTCAGAAAGTTGTGTGAGTTCTGAGCATACACATAGTTATCTTCATCATCTTCATCATATGGGGACTGTTGGCAGGCCTGAATTTGATGATCTGTCTTCTCATCAGCATCATAAAGAGTATATCCATTGCCTATGGACATCATGTTAACATCATCATCCTGCACATGATGTGGCTCATTACATTCATTACAAGATGTAGCATTATCATACAAGGATTGAGCAATCATGCACTGTGACTGTGAATGTGGCATCTGACAAATTATACACCACGGAGCATCATCAGCAATATTTATAGTTTTCTTTAGGGGATCAGGAGTTTCCTTGACATGTTGAGCCCTCTGATTTGTGTTGTTACGTGAAAATACAGGCTTACCATCATGCCAATTGGTGTTATAAGGCATATCATGTAATGATGGCCTCTTTTCCTGCCTTTGATAGACTTGCCTATCAGGACCCATCCCTTTTTCACTTCTAGCTAATCTATAGCTTAGGTCCTTAACAACATTTGCCAGTTTGTCTATCTTATCTTTAGGAGCAGATGTACTACCTTGAGTGTTCTGAGGTTTGTTTGGATTCTGCAGAATTTTTACATCATCCCTTCTATTTGTCTTGCCTGATGCTTTCCTATTGTTTTCAATATTTACTGCAATTCTGAAAGCATCCCTGAGAGTGGCAGGACCTTTATCTCTCAGTCCATATGCAGTCTTTGCATCAAAGGCATTGATATACAAAATTATGCACATTGGTTCATTTGGCCTCATGTGATGTGGCAATTTGTTCAACACTTTAGTAAATCTTGCATTAAAGTCTGCAACCTGCTCATTTGACCCTTTGGTGATACTGGTGAACTCATTTACAAAGAAGCTAGGGTCAGTTTTATCACCATATTGCTCCTTGAACATCCTCTTAAAATCATCCCATGATGAAATACTCCGGTCAGGCAGATTCCTGTACCATTCTCTTGCCTCATCTATTAAGGATTGCATGAATGACTTCATGAAAACATCCTCATGCTCAACCTCAAAATTATCCATGACATTTTGAAAGGCCTTTAGATGATCTTCTCCTGACACTGTGTTGTTTCCTGAAAATTTAGGCACTTGCAGCCTCAGATGCTTATCAATGGGGTTAGGATACCCAGGAATACCATCAAACACCAGCTGCCTGAATCTATCTAGCTGCATGGGCTGTCTGTTTGGCTGATTAATATTAACATTTCTATTTGCATTTTGGTTTCCTGTATGGTTCAGTGGTATCCTAGAATCATTCACATTTTGTCTGTCATCATGATGCTGATGTTGCATTTCATATCTTTGCTGATGTCTTTGCATATTTGCATTCTCTAGGGTAGGAACTGAATCATTTTGGGTAGTTCTTAAGGCTTGCACTTTCTGCTTCATATCATCTCTAATTTTCATGGCTTGTAGGTATTCTAGTTCTGCTCTTAGACTTCTGATCTCTTCAGCTAGCTGTTCATCCTTAGGTCTGGAGGTGGATGGTCTCATGCCATTCTGGTCATCATCTTCATCATCCCTTAGAGACTCTGCCTCTTCAAACCTTTCACTTGGGTCTAGAAAAGGGCGCTCTTGGAACACCTCTGACCTCATTCTCATACTACCACCCTGTTGCCTCTCATATGCACCTTGGATATCAGCTTCTGCACTTGAAAAATAAGGAGCATGCTGTCCTGATGGCCTAGGGTTGTCTTGTATATCATCACTTTTTCTGGGGGAGCTCTCATGACTAGCTGAGACAGTTCCCTTTCTTCTATACATCATTCTTTTTGTTAATGGTAACTCTTCAAATAGAGGATTTTGTTGGGATCTTCTCCCCTGCATATAATTTTACTTTGACCGGTTGGGAGATTACTTCGGAGTCGCCACCTATTACTAGGAACTGTTTTCTTCTGAAAACCAGGGTTCTTTCACAAGGTTCCCCAGCGGAGTAGATTACTGTTGCTGACTCAGATGGGTCACATGTATATTACTGGAGATGGTTAGATAGTACTTTTACTTCTCAATCCCCAGTAGAGTCACCAAGTTCTGTTGACTTTTTCCCAGACTGGATGCTTATTCCCAGATTTCCCTACAAGGTAGCCATCAGTGATCAACAGGATCTCTGGGCCAGGGGGTCAACAGTATAGGAGATAGACTCTATATTTTATCTCCTCTTCTTCTTCAGGCTCTGCAAGACCTAGGGGGGTATTCCCTACTCAACATCCATGAGGATATGCATGCAAGGCTGGGATGTTGACAGAAAGCAGATAAGTCCTCCTGTAAGTAGACCAAAACTGAAAGATAAGAGCAAAGGGGCTAGCTTTGGGCCTATTTGCAGTTGTAGACAGAGGACTGAGGTTCCTAAAACTAACTCTAATGTCCTAATGTTGGTTTTAGATTTTGATTTGGAGTTTAAGTGTGGATGCAAAGCTGGATATGGTTATAACACAAAACAAAGCATGATTGGTGCCTATCCAGGGCCTGGAGTCAGTAGACATACACCTGTGAATGGTCAGCATGAACAGCTAAAACTAGATTTCAAGGGGATATATGTGATACCTGCCTTACAGGTATCTCCCAATTCAAAGTGTTAGGTTATCTCTACTTATGGTATCCCTACTGCAGTATACCCTTCCCAATGTTCAACCTAAAAACAGTTTAATCTACCCCTTGAGCAGAAGTTAAAAGATCAGACATTCAACATAGGAATTCTATGCTCTAGAATCTAAACATTACCAAACATCCAGATTCAGAAGAAGAATACATGCAATACTGGAGACAGAATTAACACAACACATGCCAAACAACATTTCTCATATAAGTTTAATCATGAAATCAGTGGGTTCATGCCAAAAACATACAACAAGAGATACATAAACTCACAGGTAAGCTGTACAGAGCAACCAGATCAGCTTGTTATGCATTACAGAGCCAAAATCATCAACTTTCAACAACCACAAATGAACAACACAACCTGCTTATAACAGCTAGGTGGGTGCTCAGCAATTAATTACAATGTTGACCAAAAATCCTGCCAGATACACAGTATCATGAAAATGGCGCTCAAACACAACCAGATTGGCGCCCAAACTTGAATGCAGCAGGTAGGGGAGGAGACAGGAAGATTTCTCGAGCCCTGCGCCACTATCCGCGGATGTACATCTTCAGTCGGGTACAGGATCCATCCACGCCATCGCCCATACCTCTGCAACAATCGCCATTAATGGCGCACCAACCCGCGGCCTTGGGAAGAACATCAAATAGACTATCGCAAGCATTTCCCGCCGAGATTCATCATCATGATATTTGAAAATGCAGGATATCAATATCCCACATGCACCCCGCGATGACCTCAATAACACTTTATATACTAGGTCATGAGCATATATCATGTCGGTGCTTTTGCTCCTGACGACACTAATATAAGACTTCATCATCATCATCCTCCAGCAGCATGATATCCTGTTGCTCGAAATATCACCCTGACGTCATCATGATATTTGAAATATAACCTTCATGATAATCGGCACAACCTGATCCATCGGAGGAACATCCTCCTGCTGAGCTTATAACAAAAGTCTGGCCGATAAACATCCTGATGACATCATCATCATATCCTGCTGACGTCATCATCATGCTTGCCTACTGCGCACCTCCTCATATCCGGATGACGTCATCATCATGTTTGCAAATATCAGGGGATCATCATAAGATGATCAGTGTTAGAAATATGACCCCCCCGGACCTTGATGACGTCATCATCATATTAACATCATCATGATATTCGGAAGACAACCGGATATTTGGAAATATCCTCCTGATGCACAAATATCAGGTTGCACTGTAGCTCCACTATAAGATCGGGGCGAAAACTGAATATGATGATGCTGCTTGAAAAGATCACCCCCAGTAGATAATGCGCGAAGCCGGCAGGCGGATATCTCCTTGATATCAGCATCATCATGATGCTTGAGCAAACATATATCCAGGTGATATGAAAATATCACCCCCTCCTTCGGAAATATCATGATGCAGATAGGCAGAGAAATAGATATCACCCTGATATAAGGATGACGTCAGCATCATCAGGATGACAAAACAACGAACAAGAAGTGATACAACATCATCAGGATGATATTAACTAAGATCATCCTGACGTTCAAAATATGATGACCCTAGTGAATATCAGGTCGCACTTAGAACTCTTCAACAACATCATCAGGATGATATTAACCAAGATCACCCGATGATAAAAATATCACCCCGGTGAAATATCATGAAGGCAGAAAATATGATGACCTCCACAAGCAGCAGGATAATAACTGGAAATATCATGATGATGACGACGACCCTTAGGAAAAAACAAGTCAGGTCGAACCACTTAGAGAATAACCCCTTCAGGATATCGGGGCAACATCATCATCATGTTTGGGCAAAGTGATAATTTGAAGATCACCGGATACTTGAAAAATCACCCCCGCAAGCAATTGAGGGCGCACTGTAGCTTATCAGCATCATCAGGATGATATCCAAACATCACCCGATAGTTGAAATATGATGATGACGATGAGAAACCAGTTGACGAAGAACATGATGATGCAGACCATCATCGAAGACAAGATGATGATGATGACCTCCTCCTCAGGAAAATATGATGCTGCAGCTAAAAAATGCTGAGGAGGTCCAACACTTAGAAAAAATGGGCAAGAAGATAAAGGCTTCAAATGAAGAAACCTCCTGATCATGACAAATCAACCCCAGGTCAAAATGAGTGCTAACACTACCTATGTGAGGAATAATGTTGCAGACTCTTCTACTGACAATCCAATGGTCCAAGAAAGAGGTAACTTCTATCAGACAAAGGTTTCAACCAATTTTGGCTAACAAAAATATATGGTTGGACTAAAAATGAATTCATTTGAAAGACTTTGTAACTGGATTAGAGGAGAAAACTCAAGACCCCACTGATAAGAGGACTGAGTTGAGAACAAAGAATAAGAGTGATGTGCCGAGTTCCAAGAAAACTGCCAAGCCTAAAATCAAGTTTGTTTCAGAAGGTGGAAAGGTCAAGACAGTTGTTGAAGGGCCATCTATTGAAAAACCATCTTCAAAAGAGCAAAAAGAAATTGATCAAGAAGAAAGGAAAGAAGAGTAGGAACAACATGAAGAACCTGAAATGTCTCCTCACTAGGACATTTTAGAGGAGCCACATTTTTCTTCTTCCCTAAATACTTTTCCAATCTCTACTGCTACTCTTACTACTACAATCATTCCTGTTACTCTAATTAATATTCTATTTTTTGGGTCAATTCAATTAGTTCAATCATCTCCTTCTTCTAGGACAATTTTTGATAGTCCTAAACATGGTTTTGAAATTGTCTTGGGTTCTCCCCCATATTTGCCAAGTTTGTCTTCATCATTTTTTGATATAAACACTCAATCTAATTTAGAGCAACTCATGACTGGGTCTAGGCAATTTCCAAATGTAGATATTCCTGGTGTTGTTTTTACTAATACTTCACCTCTTGTGACATCAACTTTTGTGAGTGTAGTCTCTTCCTCACAAACCATGGATGTTGGTCTAGATGGAAGTTTGTCTACACTTCCCCCTTGGCTCTCATCTCATACACCAAAGAGGAAGAAACAATCCGTCTCTCTAGATGACTTTGACTTTGAGCAATTGGCACCTACAAAGACCAGGACTAAGAAAAAGCCAAAGACTCTTTCTAGGTTGTTTGATGACAAGGGTTACATGTATGCAAAAGTAGCTTAGCCTCCTCCTGACAAATCTATTGAAGAGGTTGATATCAATGACTCTTCCATCTCAAGAGTTGAATTGGGAAAGATAACTCATGAAAGTGCCAAGGTTGATGCTCAGTCTACATTGAATTTTCTTATTGTGAAATTTGATGAGGTGAAAAAGATGAAAGATCAGTATAAAGCTAAAATAGAACAGTTAACTTTGGTGCTTCAAAAGATTATCCTATCTTCTAAAATAGTTGAACCTATGGATCCTATAACCATTGAATATCCAATTATTCAAAAGGTGGAAAAAGTTCATACAAGAGGCAGAGTAGTCGGTGAGTTCTTGGACAGGATGATTACATAAGGATCTCAACTTTTAAAAACCTCTATGGAAAGAATGGAGAAGATGGAAAGTCTAAGAGTAGAATTAGATAATGTTGTTGATACTTTCTCTCAAGAGAAGCAAGACTTGGAATACAGTTTGCAGGATTGGGTCAAAATGAAGAAGCTCAAATTGGGCACATTGGTGGAAATTGGGATTATTCCCAATAGAGAAAAGTTTGTAGATGTCAAAGAGACCATGATACATAGAGTGAGTGTCATCAAGGAATTGATTAAAGACTTGCAAAGTGCTCATGAAGTTAGTGAATATAATGATGTGAATCTTGTCAACAAGATTGAAGAATTTCCTTGCAAGTTACTTGATGACAACCAAAAGTTTCTTTCTTGAGATGCAATGATATGTGAATTCAACAACATGATCCAGAAGGAATTTGAAGATCAAGCCTTTTCAGTGATTTCTATGGACAAATTTTTGGATATTTAGTAGACTTTGGACAACCTTAAAGTGTTCTTGGGAAGGCATGAGAAATCTTACAACACCATGAAGGATTCCATAACAAGGGCCCTTGCTATCTCTAAACATACTTCAGGACCAGATACAGATGAAGTGCAATCAGTCATGAAGAAGTATGAAGATTTCATGGAGAAAGACGGTGGAGAAAGTTAAACGTGCCTTAGTTTATTTTTCAAAATATTTTCATGCTTTATGTATTTTGTTCCAAACATATTTACATGCTATTTGTGTAGTTCATGTGGGAACCTATGTGATTATGTGATGCAAGACTCACAGAAGGACTCTTGGTAGGATGGTGCGACACAGGGGAAACATCCAATGATAGACACATCCATATTGGATGATACTGTTCTCACCGATGATGTATTATAGCATACATTTGGTATTGACTCTCAGGTAAATTTTTACAAGTTTCATCTTGATTTAATATATTCTTATTTGAAATTTGTAATTAATTTTATATGACTATCTATATTATAAGTTAAAAATAATGTATGTAATTGTCTACACAATGAAATTTGAGGGTCAGAGTCTTCATCTTGCCTCTGTTAGCTGTCCATTGGTGGGTTATGAGAGGAGGTCAAATCAGTAGGTATGTAATTTATCACATGATCGTAATTATTGTACATATATCAATGGTAATATGAGTTAGTGACAATTTGATGATTTCAACAGGGAGCTTCACCAACACCTCCATGGTTTCCTTGGTCCCCTAGATGCAAAACCACTTACATAGAGGTAAATTGAACCATTTGTAATCATTATGCATTTAAATAATGTTATGTATCTATTTTGGTCAAATAACTATGAACTCTATTTGTAGATGCTGAATATGGAGACTCCTCATCTTCGTGAGTTAGCATAGGTAGGCATTGCTACAACCATGATGTCTTCAAATTCTTTGACCGAGGTATGAACCAATAACATGAAAATGCCATTTTGTATTTCTTGTTTTATCTCATGTCATTTGATGTACATAAATGATATTTATGCTTAGTCAATTTTACTTCTTGATGCTTCTCACAAAAGGTCAAAACTCCAACCTGTCCAACTATGGATGAAGAGAGAGAAAAGATGATTGAGAGTAATCATCAACTAGCAGTAAGTGATCTATTACATATGTGATGTTATATATTTCATGTTTTCTATATTAATGTGCATATTGTTTGATTGTATTAACAGGTGGAGCTAGATAAATCTCTATCGAGGAGGTCAACTTGATGAGAGAGAGAGGATGAGTCACTGGTTGGCTCTTCATCTTCACAGCCAAGCAAGGGCCACCGATTATTTGATAGAAGTCCATAGGAAACTAGATTTTGGGACATTTTTGTATTCCTAGATGGCTTTGTATACATACTTTTGTATGTTACCGATATATATTTTTGTATATACCTATATGACTTTGTTTGGACATGCATATATAGCTTTATATATAGACTAGATGTTATGTTCATGACATTATGTATATGAGAATTTATATTAAATGTTTAATATGATGATCAATTATCATTACAAGAATTTGGTTTTACACATGCTAATTGCATTTTCTTGAAAGTTTATAAATTGTTTTCATATAATCCATTTTGTGCATATCTTGCAATCATTACATTCCATGAGACTGTGTATTTCTTTGATGCATTGAATGTCAAATGGCTCATGTGCCTTGTCTATGCTTCCACACTTTCCATACATGTCTACAAGGGCAACTACAAATACAATATATGACAAAATTCCTATAACCTTTATGCTTTGATGGTTGTCCACACCATGTTCCCCAAATCCAATTTTAGCATAGGCAAGGAGGATGTTGGATACGATTATGCAATTTGGTTTTAGACATGCCAATTGCATTTGGTTGAAAGTTTCTAAAGCCTTATGAAAAATCCATTTTGTGCATATCTTGCAATCATTGTATTCCATGAGACAACATTCCTTTGAGGCATCGTGTCAAACAGTTCACATTCCTTGTATATACTTCCACACTTTGCATACATGTCTTGCAAGGTAGTTGCAACTACAACATTTGACAAAATTCCCATATCCTTTATGATTTTATGGATGTCTATACTGTGTTCCAAAGATACCATTTCCAAGGTTTTGGAATTTGGATTTACACCCAGCAATTGTATTTGCTTGAAAGTTTCTAAAGCCTTATCAAAAAATCAATTTTGTTCAAATCTTACAATCACTACATTCCATGAGGCAACATTTCTTTGAGGCATCATGCCAAATAGTTCATTTGTCTTGTCTATGCTTCCACACTTTGTATACATGTCTCTAAGGGCAGTTGCAACTACAACATCTAACAAAATTCCCATATCTTTTATCCTTTGATGGATGTCCATAATTTTGATTAGAAAGAGTATTTTAGTTTAGAGGAGGTCACCTATGTCTGCACTAAGGAATGCGTGGAGTATCTAGCTTCCTTATTATATCTGTAAGACATTTGTAAGTTTTCTGTTAAGTTGATTAATGGAGAAAAGTGTCATTCATACATTGTAAATCATAAATGACTGTATTTTGAATACAAATAAATCTAGATTTCTGCGTCTATTTTCAGAGTGTTTTCTAGTTCTTACTTGTATTTGAAATAACACCTCTTTAAAAGTTTACAATCATAGATGTGCATTCATGAAAATACTCTGGGGTTCACATTTAATGATTTAGTCTGTTGATTTGATCAAGTGATATATTTCTTACAATGTGAATAACAGAGCATTTAGATCCTACAGTAGAATGATGTTCAATTTGAATTTCTCTAACTTTTCCCCAAATATTTGAAATAATTAGCTTAAATGCAGAGATTTAAAGGAAATTGTCTGACATTTGAAAGAAGCATGAACAATTGTGTTAATATTTGATAATTTTCATATTAATTGGAAGAAAAAGGCTTGTTTCATTATAAATCATACAAAGCTTTGTGATATAATAGCAAATTCATGCAAGGAGATGGATAATTTGTTGATATTTGCAACAACTTGCATAATTTGAGTCCAGTGAGTCATAGATCATCTTAAATCAAGTAAGGCCCCTTGCATATTATAGTTTCACATTAACCTACTGAATTGTCCACAAGGTCAAGACCTAACCTTACAGAAACCTGGGATTAAGAACTCTTAAGTGACTTCTTCATATCTTTCAAGACAGTTTAGGTTCATTTTGTGAATTTTAACTTTTGTTATGAATGTGTAAAAATAATCATCAACAAGACACAATAAAGAATAGACACAATTAATGAATTAAACCTTTTGTAACATGCTGCAATAGTGTTACGAGATGTCTGCCTCAAGATAACTACATTTCTGTATTCAAGACGGTTGTAACATTCTCCCTTTGATATAATATGTATGGGATTTTCTTAACCTACTATTCATGTAAAATTACAACGCCTATTTTGGCCATGATCACCCTAGATGGAATAGTGAATTCTTTGGGTTCCTAATAAGTTTTGTGATAATCCTAATATGTTGTAACAACAGGGGAATATGATAGTCTTGTCAAAGATAATGCCTTGCATATGAATAATTGATTTTCAATAATGACTCTAGATATATGAATCATGTGTGATGAACTTGTATACAACCTTGTAGACAATTCCTTGAATGCAATAAGACCTTGATCTCCATATCCCTGCATCCAAAATAAGATCAAACTATCAGCCCTATTATATAAGTACAGTGATCAAACTACATTGTACTCATACAAATGAATCAAATCAAATCCCTAGCCATTAATTTATGCAATTCGATCTAACTCCCAATTGAAATTCTTCATTTAAATCATATAAGATCTGGAAAAGATGAACATACAACACCATGAGGGCCTCCAAACTCTTTCCACTACCATAAACTATCAAGCCCTAGGCTGAAAATGCTAATTTAGGAAAGGAATTTATGATTTTTCTCTATAAGAATGCCTTCAATACACAAAACAACTACATTTTGATCAAAGAAGAAAATGTTAAGATTTTTCCAGAAAGCTTATGACTTTCAAAAACTCCATGCACAAGATTTTGAAGGTAAGTTGGCTGTCATTTATAAAGAAAGTGGATGAAATATGTGTCCTCAACACCTTGTCCATACATGTGTATTGAAGTTTCATCACATGTGTATTGCATTGGAAATGTGCTAGGCATGGCATTTTGCATTCCATAGCTTGTGGAATCGAACTGACTATGCCAATGCATTAGGGTGGGTGCTTAAATGCTAGGGGAGGTCTCATTTCATGTTCCAAGCATTGCACTCATTCAAGGCAGTAGACTATTGGCAAAGTCCCTTAGGATCCCTAAGACCAAAAAACTACCAAACTATGACAGAACAATTCTTAGAATTTGTAGTAGCTGGGAATGTTTTGTTTGGACCTACAGGTGCAAGTGGGGTCTGTCCAAAATAATCTCTCTCAATTTTGGTCAACTCTAGTCTATTTGACTATTCCAAAATCAAATGCATTCTTGCAAAATACTTCAGTTTCATGCAGTGGAAATGTGCTAGGAGTGACATTTTGCATTCCATATCTCATGGGGCTAAACTAATTGCACCAACACATTGGAGTAGGTAGTAAAATGCTAGGGGACCTCTTGTTTCATGCACCAAGGGTCCAGTCATGTGTGGAAGCAGGCTATTGACAAAGTCACTTAAGATCCTAAGAGCGAAAAATGCGAAACTTTGATGGAGTAATTCTCAGAATTCATGGTAGATGGGAATTTTTTGTTTGGACCTACAGGTGCATGTGGGGTCCTTCCACAATAACCTCTCTTAGTTTTGGTCAACTCAAATCTGTTTGACCATGCCTAAATCAAATGCATTCTTGCAAAATAATTTAGTTTCATGTAGCAAAACCTTGCCAGGTGCCATATTTTTTGTTTTGCTCATCATGGGGCTAAATTGACCACACCAATGTGTTGGGGTGGGTGGGTTAATGGTAGGGGAGGTCTTGTTTCATGCACCAAGCATCCCAGTTGTTTGAGGCAGCAGGCTACCAACAAAGTCCCTTAAGATCCCTAAGACCAAAAAATGCTAAACTATGATGGAGCAGTTCTTAGAATTCATGGTATCTAGGAACATTCTGTTTGGACCTATAGGTGCATGTGGGGTCCATCCACAATAACCTCTCTCAATTTTGGTCAACTCTAGTCTATTTGACCATGCCAAAATCAAATGCATTCTTGCAAAATGCTTCAGTTTCATGCAGTGGAAAGGTGCTAGGAGTGACATTTTACATTCCATAGCTCATGGGCCCAAACCAACTATGCCAACACTTTGGGGTGGGCGGGTAAATACTAGGGGACGTCTCATTTCATGCACCAAGTGTCCTATTCATTCAAGGCAATAGGCCACCAACAAAGTCACTTATGTTCCTAAGAGTAAAAACTACCAAACTTTGATGTAGCAGTTCTCAGATTTTGTGGTAGCTGGGAACATTCTGTTTGGACCTATAGGTGCACGTGGGGTCCATCCATAATAACCTCTCTCAGTTTTGGTCAACTCAAATCCATTTGACCATGCAAAAATCAAATGCATTCTTGCAAAATCCTTTAGTTTCATGCACCACAACCTTGCCAAGTAAATGCTAGGGGAGGCTTTGTTTCATGTGCTAAGTGTGTGAGCAAGAAAAATCAGGTTAGGATGATCAAACAATGCAAATCAAACCTAATCCTACCACCTTCAAATAATCCATCTAAATGACACAAAAAATGCAAAGAAATGAAAGCATATCACCTAGAGTATTGATTCCTTGGTTGGATTTGTGGATTTCTTCTCAATTGTGAACAATCATAAGTGCTAAAGTTGCCATGATAATGGATAAAATGCTCAAAATTCTCAATGGATGCTAATGGAGATGTTATACTTGAGACGATAATCTGGACGCTATATGATGAGATCCCTAAAAATGAAAATGAGTGGGTGTATATATAACACTCAACAAGAGTTGATCAACAATGGAGAAGAAAAGATAGTTTGAACATTTGAGATGAATTCATGATTATAGATGAATGTGTACATGACAAGTGGAGAGAGAGAATAAAGCTCATGTGTGACTGTGTACACAAAAACCTTTATTTAATAAGTTTATGTGTGATAGTGTAAACAAAAAGTAGTACATGTGTGATCGTGTACACAAAAAGTACTACCACACATGATTAGAATGAGAGATGGACAAGTGTTGAAATGAGGATTGGGAATTAGTTGGAAAATTAATTAAATAAATAAAAGTTATTTAATTAATTGGAAAATGGGATAAGGATGATTTTAGATAGACTTTTAATTAAATAAATAAAATTTATTTAATTAAAATAGAGATAATGAAAAGATAATAAAATAATTAAAATTATTTAATTATAAATAGAGTAAAATAGAAAAAAATAGATGATAATTAATTAAATAGATATGAATTTACTGAAGAGACATGGTGTCTCAAGTTATTGCTTGGAACCTCATTCATTCCTTGGCCATCGGGAAGACTTCTTGTATCAGCAGGAGTGAGGAGTTTTTGGGTGATATGCAATGTTACACCGATGAAGGCAAGCTATCAAGTTGACATGCTCTATCGAGTTGATATACTCTAGCTTTGCGATTGATATGTGTCATACCGATAAGATATGTCTATCGGTATGAGGTTGGATGTCGGCTAAGGTTGTGGTTGTCATTCTGATAGTTTGGGTTACTCCAATGGGAGTTGGCATCGGAGAGTAATGTATCGGTGTAAGAATTGCTATCGGCCCAGCCTTGAAATGTCACTTCGATTCTCTTGTGTCTCTCAGATGAAGGCTTGGATCAGCGAGACTATAACCATCAACGTAGTGTAAAGTATTTGGGCCGATGGCAGAGGTCACTCTGATGAGACTTAGCTTGGCATCATCGGCAACAAAATTGCCGACGATAGACTTAGTGAGTAAGCATGTATGTAAACCAGAATATCATATTTGAACTGGTGAATGTGGGACTAATGGTCTCACAAGTATGTGAACAATTTTGCGATGGTTGAAGTCTCGGTGCTGGGTCAGTTGGATTGAATGGTTAGGGCAGAAGTTACAAAATGGTTTTCTTCTCTTGGAAACTGTAATATACAGGTTTGGAGAAGTCGACTATGAATGAAGAAGAGATTTAATCATATTGTTCATTTTGTAAATGTACAGAGGAAGTGAACTATTTGTATGATCTGAGAATTGATATCTGTGCAAGAAGACTGGTATCTTTGTTGTAACTTTTAAGTTTACTGTAATAAAGATTGTCTCTCTTGTGGTGGTGGGTTTTTTACCCGAAAGGGTTTTCCCATGTACATTTGGTGATCTCTGTTATCTTGCATATTTATTCTATTTTTTCTGGTATGCTCATCTTAGTGTTTCAATTAAACGTTACCTGTCTACATTATCCCCTTTGAATTAACATTAGGGAAGCTGTATTCTGCACCTGTGCTTTCCTTACAAGTGGTATCAGAGCCAGGTTAGTTGTGTTATCCTTGGTTGTTGGTTGGGTTTTTTGTGTCAGTTCTATGAGTGGGAATTTTGTAGAGGTCTATTTTAAATAAGATGGCAAGTACATTAGGAAAAATAGACATTGAAAAGTTTAATGGCACAAACTTTGAGTTGTGGAAACTTAAGGTTGAAGATGTGTTGGTCGATAGAGATCTTTGGGTTGCTGTGTCTGGAACTAAACCTTCAGGCATGAAACAAGAAGACTAGGAATTGGCAGATAGGAAAGCTAGAGGACTGATAAGATTAAGTTTACCAGATTCTATTCTATTGAATGTCCATGAGGAGAAGACTGCAAACGCTTTGTGGAAGAAGTTGGGAGATATTTACCAGGGCAAGTCCTTGGTGAATAAACTTTTCCTCAGAAAGAAGTTGTACTCTCTGAAGATGGATGAAGGAGCATCTGTAGTAGACCATCTAAGAACATTTAATACAATTGTTGTACAGTTGACTTTTGTAGGTGTAAAAATAGAAGAGGACCGCTGTATGCTTTTGTTATGTTCCTTACCTAACTCATGGGATGATCTTGTGATGGCTATTGGAAGTACAACAACCACGTTTACAACTAAAGTAGTTGTTGCCTCACTATTATCTGAAGAGATATGGAGGAAATCTTCTGAGATGGCCAAAGAGGCTCTGTCCATTCGAGGTAGATCAAAGGAAAGAGACAAGAAGAAGGACTAGAAGTCTCAGTCCAAATCAGAGGGGAGATCAAAATCTCTTGGCAAAAAGTCCAAGGTAAAGTGCTAGAATTGTGGGCAGAAAGGACACATCAGAAAAGACTGCAAAGAGGAGAAAAAGAAGAAGAAGAAGAACTTCTCTGACACCGATTGTTCTCAGAGTGATGTTGATGCCTTCATTGCTGCCTTGGCAATGCTTGCATCTGAAGATGTATGGCTGGTGGATTCAGGAGTGGCTTTTCATATGACATCTCATAGAGAATGGTTCACTAAGTATGAACCTTATGTTGGTGGGAAGGTGTTCCTGGCAAGTGATTCGACACTGGAAATTGTTGGCCAAGGAAGAGTCAAAATCTAGTTCCCAGATGGCAGAATAAAGGGAATGAATGGAGTACTACACATACCAGGTCTGGCTTGAAATTTACTTTCTATTAGTAAGTTTAATGATGTTGGAGTGCAAGTTACTTTTGTGAATGGTGGCTGTAAGATGACTAGAGGTTCTATTGTTTTGGCAAAGGGTGAACGCATTGGAACTTTGTATAGGTTAGATGCTAAACCAGTGTGCTATAATAATGTCTCTCCAAAATCTAAAAAAGCTACTATTGTAACACATGATGCAAACTCTATGGAAGTTAAACTTCCTACAGAGAAAACAATGCTATGGCATAATAGACTTGGCCACATAGGTGAAAAAGGTTTAAAAACCTTGAAGAACAAAAACTTGGTAGATGGGCTGATTGATTGTAATCTAGAATTTGATTTCTGTGAACATTGCATATATGGAAAATAGAACCGTGTTTCATTTTACTCTAGTTCTCATAAATCTTTTGGTGTTCTGGACTATGTACATTCTGATGTTTTTGGTCCAGTTGATGTTCCTTCTCCGTCTAAATCAAGATATTACGTATCATTTATTGATGATTATTCAAGGAGGACATTTATATATTTTTTGAAAAATAAATCAAAAGTGTTAAGTCGGTTTAAAGATGTTAAAAATTTTGTGGAAAATTAGACTGGTAGAAAAATAAAATGTTTGAGAACATATAACGGTGGTGAATATTGCAATGCAGATTTTGATAAATTTTGTCTTGATCATGGAATGAAAAGGCACAAGACTACACCTTATACTCCACAGCAAAATGGAGTTGCTGAAAGGTTGAATCGATCATTGATGGAGAAAGCAAGAAGTATGTTGAGTTATGCTGGTCTTGAACAAAGGTTCTGGGCTGAGGCAGTTGCTACAACTTGTTACTTGCTGAATCATTCTCCTACTATGGCATTGGTCAATAAGACACCTATGGAAGCATGGTCTGGAAAGAAGCCCTCTCTAAGACATCTTCATGTCTTTGGCTGTGAGGCATATGCTCATATTCCTAAGGTAAAAAGATATAAGCTGGATTACAAGGCAATCAAATGTATTTTTATTGGCTATGGAGTCGGTGTTAAAGGGTACAAGCTTTGGAATCCTGAAACTGAAAAGGTAATTTACAGCAAGAATGTAATTTTTAGAGAGCTGAAACCTTTGGTTATTGATCCTCAGCCAGAGAAGATAGAAGAAAAGAAAGAAAAGAGTGTTGTCAATATTCCTCTAACCCATGTAAAAGAGGAACAACAAGAACCAAGTGTAGATGATTCAGATGTGAGCTTGAGTAGCTTTGAAGATTTAGATCCAGAGCAAGAACCTGAACCTGCACCTCAGCCATTGAGGCAGTCTACACGTGAAAGAAGGCAACCAGATAGGTATGGATTTTTAGTACTTGATTCAAGTTGTGCCTATGCTTTGCTTACTGATACTGATGAACCTAGGACTGTGAAAGAAGCTATTAGTTTACCTGATTCAGATTCTTGGTTGGAAGCCATGGATAGCAAAATGTCAATGTTGGAGAAAAATGGAACCTGGGATTTGGTGCCCTTGACTGAAGGTAGAAAACCTATAGGATGTTAGTGGGTATTTAAAAAGAAATATGGTCCAGATGGTAGTATTGAAAAGTAGAAGGCAAGACTAGTTGCTATGGGGTATTCTCAAAAGGAAGGTATAGATTATGGAGAAATCTTTTCTACTTTAGCTAAGCTGACATCCATTAGATTTCTGTTGTCACTTGCAGCAGCGTATGACTTTGAAATTGAGCAAATGGATGTGACAACAACATTTCTTCATGGGGAGCTTGAAGAAGAAATTTATATGTCCCAGCCAGAGCATTTTGTGGCAAAAGGTAAAGAACATCTGGTATGTAAACTTAAGAAGTCTCTTTATGGTTTGAAGCAATCTCCCAGAATGTGGTATCATAAATTTGATACGTATGTTTTATCTTTGGGATATGTGAGATCTAAATCTGATCATTATGTCTATTATAAAATTAATGGTGATCAGATTCTTATAATTGTACTGTATGTGGATGATATGTTATTCATTGGCAATGGTAAGGGGATGATCTCAGAATTAAAATCTCAGTTGTCCTTGAAATTTGAAATGAAGAATCTGGGGGCAGCAAAGTACATTCTGGGAATGGAAATCAAAAGGGATAGATCGAAGAGAAAGCTTTGGCTCAACCAGATCAAGTATATTACCAATGTTCTTGATAAATTTAATATGTCTGATTCTAAATAGTTAGTTGTTCCAGTTTTGCAGGGAATGAAACTATCTGTTGAAGATTGTCTAGAATCTTTGAATGAAATTAATGACATGAAAAAAGTGCCTTATGCAAGTGCTGTTGGTAGCTTGATGTACGCAATGGTCTGTACCAGGCCAGACATTGCCCAAGCAGTGGGAGTTTTGAGCTGGTTTATGGCAAATCCAGGGAGATCACATTAGGATGCTGTGAAAAGAGTTATGAGGTATTTGAAAGGGACATCTAACCTTACTATTTTCTATCATGGAAACTCAGTTGAATCTCAAATATCTATAAGCATTTAGGGATATGTTGATTCTGATTGGGCAGGGAACATTGATAGTAGAAGATACACCAGTGGATATGTATTCATGTTAAATGGTGGTACTATTAGTTGGATGAACAAGCGGTAGGCTGTAGTTGCATTGTCCAGAATAGAGGCAGAGTACATGGCAGCTACTCGTGCATGTCAAGAAGCTGTTTGGTTGAAGAGGTTGTGTTTTGATGTCAGTTTTGATGTAGACAGATACAAATTCATTGTGACAGTCAAAGTGCTATATGTTTGGCAAAGAACCCTACATTTCATGCTAGGACAAAACATATTGATATCAAATATCACTTTGTTCGTGATATGGTGGAAGACAAGAAGGTGAAGCTAGAAAAGGTTGACGCTTTGGAAAATGTCGTTGACACCTTAACTAAACCAGTGAGCACAGCCAAGTTCAAATGGTGTTCAGATGCAATGGGTCTTTAGACCCATAATTCTCAGTAATTGTATGCAGATTAAGAGGTAGCAATAATCTCTTTGACAAGTGGGAGATTGAAGAGACATAGTTACTCAAGTTACTACTTGGAACCTCATTCATTCCTTGGCCATTAGGCAAACTTCTTGTATTGGCGGGAGTGAGGAGTTTTTGGGTGATATGCAATGTATACTGATGAAGGTAAGCTATCGGGTTGATATGCTCTATCAAGTTGATATGCTCAAGCTTTGTCGATCGATATGTGTCATACCAATAAGATATGTCTATCGTTATGAGGTTGGATGTTGGCTAAGGTTGTGGTAGTCATTCCGACAGTTTGGGTTACTCCGATGGGAGTTGGCATCAGAGAGCAATGTATCGGTGTAAGAATCGCTATTAGCCTAGCCTTGAAATGTCACTCCAATGCTCTTGTGTCTCTCAGATGACGGCTTGGATCAGTGGGACTATAACCATCAACGCAGCGTAAAGTCTTTGGGCCAATGGCAGAGGTCACTCCAATGAGACTTAGCTTGGCATCATTGGCAACAAAATTGCAGACCATAGACTTAGTGAGTACGCATGTATGTAAACTAGAATATTGTATTTGAACTGGTGAATGTGGGACTAATGGTCTCGCAAGTATGTGAATAGTTTTGTGATAATTGAAGTCTCGGTACTAGGTCAGTTGGATTGAACGGTTAGGGCAGAAGTTGCAAAACAATTTTTTGCTATTGGAAACTGTAATATACAGGTTTGGAGAAGTCAACTGTGAATGAAGAAGAGATTTGATCATATTGTTCATTTTGTAAATGTATAGAGGAAGTGAACTGTTTGTATGATCTGAGAATCAATACCTGTGCAAGAAGACTGATATCTTTGTTGTAACTTTTAAGTTTACTGTAATAAAGACTGTCTCTCTTGTGGTGGTGGGTTTTTTACCTGAAAGGGTTTTCCCACATACATTTGGTGTTGATCTCTGTTATCTTGCATGTTTATTCTATTTTTTTTGGTATGCTCATCTTAGTGTTTGAATTAAATGTTACCTATCTGCATTATCCCCTTTGAATTGACATTAGGGAAGCTATATTCTGCACCTATGCTTTCCTTACATTTATTTAATTAATAGAAGAAATAGATGATTTAGGAGAAAATAGAGAAATTATTCAAATGTGTTAGACAAATGCAGATAATGGCTAATGCAATATTTTAGTAATGTTAACTAGGTCAATTTTGGGTGTCTACATTTTTCCCCTCTTTGAGACGATGTTCATTAGAACATTGTTTCAAAGAAGATGTGATATGATATATTGCATTTGACAAGACAGATTTTTGCCCCAGTGAAACTAGTGGATGATGCACCCTCGAGAGGAAACACTAGACAATTGGAGAGAGACTAGGGTTGACTCGTGAATAGATGACAAGATGAAGATGAACTAGGTTGACATGAAGAAATGAGGGATTAAATAGAGGTAAAAAAGATGAAATAGAAGAAATTAGGGCTTGGCTTAGAAGAAAAGGGATTAGGGTTTTGACACTATATTAAAAAGTGGATGAGGGCAATCCTTGTCATTTGCTTCATTTGTGCTTGTGTGGTTTTGAGTTTTGAGAGCTCTGAGCTTTGAGTGTTGTGAGACCTTTATGATCTTCCAGGATGGTTATTCCACGCGCAGATCACCGAGTGGAGCAGGTTAGGACTTTTGGGCGATCAACAGGAGTACCAGTACTGGTATGTATCTAAAAATTGACCAAAAGAGTTTAATTTTTAGCCCAAAAGCATCATTAATGTGTGCATGTGACCAAATACACACGGGTTTAGGTGCATGCGCAATTGAACAACAGTGCATCACAATTGGTGAAACACGTCACAATTACACGTGATTTCATTGCAATTGGTAAAATGATGTGTAATTGGTAGTGCTAGGATAGGATTAGGGTTTTATGCACAATTGGTGCAAAAACTTGTTTTTGAGCGACACAAAGTGGCAATTGGCTATCACGTCACAATTGAACGGCTGACAGTCGCATATGATAAATCACATCGCAATTGCAAGGGGAAAATCGCAATTGGTTTCCCTTGCCGCAATTGGTCAAAATCAAGGCAGACTTAGGGTTACTCAGGATTGTTGCAATTTTTTCTTTCATGATGATGATTTTGTTGATAACTGAGAGGGGGGGTGAATCAGTTATCTTAATTAATTTAACTTTCTGTTCTTCTTTAATAACTAGTGCAGCATCAAAACAAGTAAGCATCCATACCATGAAAGTAGAAATAAAATCAATACACATAACACAATGATTTTGATGTGGAAAACCCTGTTAAGGGCAAAAACCACGGGGTGACTAACCCAAGATTGTATTCTCTGTTAAAAGAATAGAAGTACAAAATGGCACTTATCAATTAGGGCTCACTGCCTACAAGAGACTCACTGTCTACAAGGTATAAGGAAAGTAACAAGATACTTGAACTGATGAGAAGCATCTACATATGTTGAGGTTTAGTTTCGATTAGGCTCAATACACTGATCTAATGCACTTCATTCTTCCTCTTCTTTGGTGCTGTTGTCCTGTCACATACCAGACCTATATTACTGCCTTCACACTACTATCTGCTTTTCTTCGCACATCACAATACACCACACACACCTTCCCATTGAAATCCATCTGGTATATATATCCACACAAAGGATTTCAATATCTTTCCAGTTGGCATCCAGAATACTCAATATTTTCCCAAACTCTGTCTGTCGGCTGAATCCTTGCTTACCAAGTGATACGTATCAAAGAGATGCTTATAGAAGCTGTCAATCATGTCAGCCAATCATGAATGATCCCTTAAGAAACTTTATTACCATCAATATCTCATCCGGATTAAAGTTTGAAGCTCTGTCGGTAAGGTCTTCCCTAGTCTACTCTACCAAACAGGAACCCAATACTTAGGTGTTCATATCTTTTCACTCTTACATCACTGGAGGTTCAATTTCTAGAATATATTAGTCATGGTACTCCTCTTGACTTCCCCAAGTCCACACTTAACTGAGATACTTCCTCTGAGAGATCCAGACCTGATTGTTGGACCTTGCTGCATGCTCTATTCTTGGTCACTGGACCAAAATACTCTTCAATCTAACTTCTGGTACAGACACACCATGTCCTGCGGATGTGTGGTATGGACTTTGTTGCCATCAATGATAACACTCATGAAGCCACACAGTGTCTCTTGCCAACAATCTCCCCCTTTGGCATTGATGGCAACACTTAGTGAAAAATGACTAAGTGTCACACTACACTCCCCCTTGGCTGATGCTCTGTTCTAATGTACACTTTTTCAGAGCTCCCCCTTAGCTAGATTCCACATTTTTCACTACTACTCACTCCCCCTTTGACATCAATGGAAAAGGGTAGAATCCACACACCAAAAATCCCCAAAAATCCAACTATACTTAGCCCATAAGTATATATACATGTTATACTTACATATATTGAAGTATATTTGCAAACGTTGTCTTTAACTGGACAAATTCTGTTGCCCAACTTTGCTTCATCCTATCCAAAATTGAGATGTGACCACTCAACAGGAATGCAAAAGCTTCTGCCCTCTTTAGATCTGTCGAATCACTGGTCCGGGCTGTGGTCTGAGCATCAGTTAGGGCCTCATGCATGGCCTCAAATTTAGGGATAATCATCCTTCTAAGTTCACCCATCCTAGTTATTATGTTCTTCCTCTCCTTCTTAAGCTTCTTTATCTCATTTATGACTGTAATAGTCTGACATTCCTGGTTTATTATGGATAAGGTGAGAGGATCAAAATTTTGAGAGAAATTTGATAGTTTATCCTCTTGTTCTTTCACTTTCTTCTCAATATCCTTTGTCACTTTAGACCAAGGTTAAAAAAATTTATATACTTCTCCGCCATCTTTAAGAGCATTTTATAAGCTCTTTATTCGTATATCAAGATTTCTCCTATCATTTGTTATTAGCCCTTGAACTTCAAAGAACCTCTTATCCAAAAACTCCTTCCAGACCTTTACTTCAGCTAACTTCTCTAAGGAATCAAAATGTGTATTAACAGAATTTACAAGCGATTTTAGATTACCGATTGAGGAGAGCGAAGGATCCTTCTAAAAAGATGGCATGATCTTTTCCCATACACCAGATGCAATTTCTATTAACTCATAGTCTTCCATGTGAGACTTCAGAAGTTTTTCTTTTGCCTTTGCTTGAGCAAAGGATGCTATCTTCATGATTTGAACTAGGGAGAGAGAATCAAAATTGAATGGTCCTTGAAGTAGCTCTGGTTCATCAATCTCCATCATTTCTTTAGTCAACAAATCTTTGACAGTTTCTGCAGTGTCGCTTGCCGGAGACAGAGTCTTCTTTCCTTCTGCAGCCTCAGCACTGTCACTTGTGGTCTTCTCAGTTTGACCTTCTTCTCTTCCCTTCACTTCTTCTCCTTGATTGATGCTCTTTTCTTTTCTTTCTTTTCCTTCAATTCTAGAGTCTGTAGGGGGATCCAGAAGAGAGGTGTCTGCTTCTCCATGAACTTCCTCTTCTAGAATAGAGGAATCTAAGTCCTTAGCTTTCTCTTTACTTGTCTCTTCTACAACTAACTCAGTAGATTCTCCTTTGTCATCCATGGCAGATGGTTCATCACCTAAGTCCTCTTTAACAGGAATATTGAATCTTTTATAGGCATTTCAGAGGATCTCTTCAGTCTCTTTAGCCACTTTGTCAGTCTCTCCAAGCATAAGTTGATTCATTCTAGCTTTGCTCCGGAACTCATCCTTGCAATCTTTGAAGATCATATTCATTTGTTTCTGAGTGATTGAAGGATAGAGATGAATATCTATCTATTCCTGAATCTTAAGGTCCTTTGCCTTAGCATTGTTCTTCCTTATTTCTAGTTCATTCTCTAGGCTTTTGGGAATTAGAGATATGATTTCAATAAATGCTTTATTATAGATATTTAGATACTTGACTGTAGCTTCTTGCAAGATCTTCTGGTTAGCTTCATTATACTCATCATAGAACTCAGTCATTAGTTTTAGGTTCCCATCCACAGTGACTGATTTGATGATATCATCAATGCGGAGAGTAGGTTTTTCAACAAATTCTTCTGCCTTTTCTTGCTTGCCTTGACCCGTAGAGGATTCACTAGATGTTTTCTTCTTCTTCTTCATTTTCTATACTTCCTCATCTATCTTAGTCTCTTCATCATCCTTGAGGCTTGTGTATGATCTTGTAGCCTTTGTCTTAGTTCTCTTTTCTCCTTTACCGGATGGTTTTGCTTATGGTTTTGATGCCTTTGAGCTCTTAGCAGTGGCAGGTATAGAGCTCTTAGAGGATCTGGTCTGGAAGGGGGCTTCTACTGGAGCACTTTCTTTTTCTGCTTCTTCCTTTTCTTTCACTGCCCTTTCCATCTTTTCTCTATTTACATCTAGTGCCTCCTTTGAAATTCCATGCCTCTTGGTGAATTCTTCTACTTCCCTCCTTACTTTTCTCTTGATCTCAGGCTGTCTTAGTTCAACATGAACTTTTACACTCAGCTCTTGGTAGGTTCCAAACCTTTTTGCCTTAGAGTTCTTGGGCTGACTCAGCAGATGTTGGATATGCAGTTCTAGGATTTTCTCATCAACCTCATACCCCATTGCATGATCCATACTATTCTTGGTTCCACTGCCTCCATTAGGCATTGATTAGTGTCTACCATAAAGCACACTATATCTTTGTATTTCTCAACTAAAGATTGAGGGATTCTTTCTCTGGCCTGCATCATGTTTTGGAAGTTTTTGAAGTAGCCCCACAGTGCTGTGTTTTGTGCCTTGGCATCACCAAGCCCATGCAAGTAATCTCTGATTTGAATGGCAACAGGTCTATCATTTTACCACATCTAGCCACTAGTTCCAGGTAGTTCATTCATATAGTAGAAGAATAGGCACAATATCAAGCCACCATACTTGAATGAGTTCTTCTTGTTCTTCTTGATCTTTTGTAAGTTTTCCAATAGTTGGCTTATAAGAAGCTCACAAAGATCATAGTCAACATTTTTCCTTAACATTTCGTATGTAGTATATACAGTAGTTCCAGACACAGAATTCTCCCTGCTGGAGTTATATATCTTATAGCCAATTATCATAGATGCAAATTTGATATCCGGATCATTGTCAAATTTTGATCCGGTAGCCTCACTGACAGTTTGGTTTTTGACTGATTTGAGAGTAGGCAACCCACCGGATGAGTGCAATCTAGTTACCACCCTAATGGCATCTTTTGTGATCTTAAATGGTCTATTCAACCACATGAAGTTGTCATGCACCCTGCTCAAAACATACCGGACCCACTCATCTTCTGCAAAATAGGGGAAATTGATGCACTGTCCAAAATGTTTATCACGGATGGCCTTGTATTGAGGTTTAAGTTCAAGTGACTCATCTATCAGTTCCTTGTGATAGATGTCCATCATCTTGGATTCACCAAATTCTTCAATGTTTGCGTGTATGTAAACCCTAATATCCTCTACATACAGAACTCCATGCGGAATGCTAGAAAATGTGCCTATCAGTGATCTTGAGATTTGTAGGGATGTTTCTTGAATTTAAGGTGTAGCCTATCAGTGATCTTCACAACATTCAGAGTAGCCATCTTTCAAAGATTCAAAGAGAGATTTCAAGAGCAGAAAATACCTCTTACGCTTCTAGGGTTCACGATATGAGCCGGATTGAGTTGCTTGGATGAATCAACTTCTGCAGTTGATCTTTGAGAGGTTTTGAGATAACTTGTTGCGAAGCTCCTTCTCTCTTCTTTTCGAATGCAAATGTGCAAATGATGAACCAAAGAACCCTTTTATTTCTACACAAAACCTAATTACATTTTACAATAAATGCACAACCTAAGTTATTCTGGTTGCCTTGTTTTCTTTGTTTTGAGAGATATCTTTCCAGATCACTGGTATGCACTATTAGCTATCTATCTACCTTTCCCCAATCATTCCACTTATCCACAGATCAAGATACCTCAAATTTGAATCATACCAGATCTAACTGTGAGAATCCTGTTCTTACTAGAAAACTGTTAAACCAGATCAATCTATGAAGATTAACCCCTTCTAAACTTCTAGCGGATCTTCCATATCTTTACCAAGGCTTATTTAGATGTTTCTCTGAGAACCCTTTAATCTATAGCTTTCCATGTGCCAATTTCAGGCACCAATTTACTGGCTGGGGGCTCGTTTTCTTTTGTGACTCCCCTTGAACCAGAGCTCATCTATTTAGTTTTTGAAAGGAATATCAGTACCAGAGTCTGGTGCGGATCCATCCCCAACATTTTCTGCACTTCTCTTTACCCAAATCTTGTTCATCTCCCTTTGAGTTTCATCTGCATTCACTTTTCCTTTTCTTTTGTCTTGGTTTTGATTCTGATGCACCGGACCCTTTTTGTCCTGATTCTTGTTTTTGCAGAATTTGGCAATATGACCGGATATATTGCAATTGTAGCAAACAACATTTCTTTGGATATTTGACTGATATCCTCTTGATCTGCATTGGTTAGCCATATGTCCCATTCTATTGCATGCAAAGCATCTACCATTGAATGAATTGTTCATTTGCATATTTCTACACTCATGAGATTTGTGACCATACCTTTTGCAATTAAAACACTGTCCGGAGAAGGATGAATTAGTCTGATTCATTCTTTTTCTACACTGATTTGCTTTATGACCAAAGTTATTGCAATTGTGGCAGTATCCATTGAAGGATGGATATCTTTGAACATTTGGTTGCCTTACCAGAGGTCTTCTAGGCCTGTTCCTTGGATTTCCTGATCCAGAGTTCTTCTGACTGGATCCGGAGCTTTCACCTTTCTCATACCCCAAGCCTTGCTTGTCATCTACCCTCTTTTGTCTTTCAAGAAGAACTTCAAGCTGAGCAGAGCTTATCTTGAATTTATCTTTGTATTTATTTGTTGTTTGAAGATCCCTTTTTAGAGTAACAATCTGATTCTCAAGTTGTTCTTCATTATCTCTATCTTCTTCAAGGTCAGATTCCAAATGCCTCATTATTCTATCCATTTTGTGGCAGTCTTCTGACTTCTCCTTGAGAGATTGTTTTAGATTATCTTTAGTCTTTCTTTTCTCTTCAATCTCTTGGGTAAATTTCATAACCCCTGATTCCATTTCATGTCTTAGCATAATGACCTCTTTTGATAGCTTCTCACATAATTTGTTCTTCTCATTTAGATATTCATTAGTATCATTGGCTTCACTTTGGCTTGCTAATTACTGAAGAAGTTCCTTTCTCTTTTTTATAGAGATACTCAGCTTCTCCTTTAGTTCATTTATGAAATCATCAGCTTGTTTGAGTCTTTCCCTCAATTTATTGACTTCAGAGTGAGATTGCTCAAGATCATCAAGGGCAGACTGAAGTTGTTCCCTCATACCATACATATCCATTGTGATTCCCACATCTTCCTCAAGCTGTTAGGCTCTATTTGGAGGAACTTGGCTTTGATACCAATTGTTGATAACTGAGAGGGGGGGTGAATCGGTTATCTTAATTAATTTAACTTTTTGTTCTTCTTTAATAACTAGTGCAGCATCAAAACAAGTAAGCATCCATAACCATGAAAGTAGAAACAAAATCAATACACATAACACAATGATTTTGACATGGAAAACCCTGTTAAGGGAAAAAACCACAGGGTGATTAACCCAAGATTGTGTTCTGTCACTGCCTACAAGAGACTCACTGTCTACAAGGTATAAGGAGAATAACAAGATACTTGAACTAATGAGAAGCATCCACATATGCTGAGGTTCAGTTTCGGTTAGGCTCAATACACTAATCTACTGCACTTCATTCTTCCTCTTCTTTGGTGCTGCTGTCCTGTCACATACCGGACCTATATTACTGCCTTCACACTACTATTTTCTTTTCTTCACACATCACAATACACCACACACACCTTCTCATCGAAATCCATCTGGTATATATATCTGCACAAAGGATTTCAACATCTTTCTAGTTGGCATCCGGAATACTCAATATTTTCCCAAACTCTGGTCTGTCAGCTGAATCCTTGCTTACCAAGTGATGCGTATCAAAGAGATGTTTATAGAAGTCATCAATTATGTCAGCCAATCATGAATGATCCCTTAAGAAACTTTATTACCATCAATATCTCATCCGAATTAAAGTCTAAAGCTCTGCTGGTAAGTTCTTCCTCAGTCTACTCTGCCAAACAGGAACCCAATACTTAGGTGTTCATATCTTTTCACTCTTACATCACCGGAGGCTCAATCTCTAGAATATATTAGTCATGATACTCCTCTTGACTTCCCCAAGTCCACACTTAACTGAGATACTTCCTCTGAGAGATCTGGACCTGATTGTCAGACCTTGCTACATGCTTTATTCTTGGTCATTGGATTAAAATACTCTTCAATCTGACTTCTGGTATAGACACACCATGTCCTGCGGATGTGTGGTATGGACTTTGTTGCCATCAATGACAACACTCATGAAGCCACACAATGTCTCTTGCCAACAGATTTTTACTAATGTTTGCAGGTTGTATTGCCGCCACTACTGTCACAAGGGGTACATCCTTTAGATTTACATTTGATTCGAGAGATTGATGCCGAGGAACACTTGTTTCTAGACATCATAGGGTTACATCATTTAGCGGCGCTGACACTAGTACAAGCTCACTATGCTTTGATGATAGCCATGGTTGAGAGATGGTATAGTGAGCATAATTCCTTTCTGTTTCCTACTGGTGAGGCCACCATCACGTTAGAGGATGTGCACATGATATTACGGATTCCTATAGAGGGGGATTGAGTGGATTATGACACAGATCGTGGTCCTGCCACATTTCACCGCTTGTTCGATGTAGCTAACATTAGGGATGATGAGCATGAGATACTGATGAGGAGGATTAGGGATGAGTTGTGCAACAGATTACAGAGATTGGTCATAGCTATAATCAGATTCTTAGTGCCTAATCAGAGAGCTAGAGGATTCTCTACATGATGGGGGACAATTATGTATGGTACTAGATATGCATGGGCTCCATGTATACTTGGGCAGTTATATCATCAGTTACATAATTGTATTTACTTGGGAGGCTCTAGCATGTCTATGGGAGTCACATTGCTTCATGTATGGGCTTACGAGCATATTGTTGTGACTAGGCCCTTGGGTGTCAGATAGAGATTACCTGGGCAGCCTTATGCTCATATCTATGGTGGTGTTACTACTTATCAGGAGTTGAACTCCCTCATGTACTGGCGGTGATAATTTGATGAGATGGATCAGTTTATATGGAGACCATGGTTAGGCTATGAGGCTTGGGAGGAGGATCAGAGAGAGTTGGTGTATGCACGGTAGCCTTGGTATTTGTTTGGGCTTAGTTTATACATAATTAAGTCGTATCTTCCTAGATGTGTGCTCAGATAGTTTGGATTACCACAGACTGCACTTGTCGGTGAGGCCATATATGGTCAGACTAGATGAGAGATTCCATACTGGGGACCAGATATTGTGGTTGAGACAACACTAGTAGTAGTGGAGGCCCTACAACCAGTAGTGTGGGACTAGATAGGAGGTCCTGCAGATCCAGGGACTACAACATATTATGATGCACACTAGGTGACTACTAGACCTACGAGGTTGACTAGACCTGGGGAGATGGGAGAGGTAGGAGTGTTTGGACTAAGGAGAGGCAAGATTAGAGGATAGAGGAGGCCACCTCAGGTATAGGTGATTGCTCCAGTACCAGTGGTACATGGTGGATAGGTGCTTAGGCATGTTGCTATGCCACCATAGTAGTAGGCTATGGGAGGGGGAGATAGTGATAGAGGAGAGGTGGACGGACTTTGGAAACATTTCATCATGAGATGGGCTAGAGGATCAGACTAGAGGCCAAATTCTGGAGGATGGAGAGGGACAAAGATAGGGCCATCATGGATATGAGACATGCTAGATCTCAGGTAGATGCTTATCGAGCTACAGCATAGGTGGTACAACCAACACTAATTCAGGTTGTGGTTGATGATGGAGTTGTGGCTAGACTTATAGCTAAGAGAGATGCTGCCTTATCTCAGAGGGATGTGGCTCTATCTCAGAGAGATGCGGCTTTATCTTAGAGAGATGTGGCAATTGTAGCTTTGGTGACAGACCAAACCAGTCTATTTTTGGTTAGAGAGATTACCTAAGCACAGGGTGAGGTTGGGTTGGCATGAGCTGAGGCTGAGTATTATAGGGGTTTATATTTTGGTGTAGTGCCTATTGATCAAAGACAACCCAGCTTTCATAGTGGATCAGGCCAATTGAGGAGAACAAGGGGTTCACAATCAGTGGCTTCAGTGATGGGGCCTCTAGTATAGAGAGGTACAGATGGTGTAGGCAGGGACCAAAGAGAGGCTTCCTTAAGGAATGTCATCCATGCTAGAACTGGGACATAGTCTATTTGTATATGTATTGTATCACTATGAGGCTAGCGAGCCTAATGTATATTTTTTTCGATGGGCTCTTTGTATATCTATGAGACACACATTGTATATTGACCTTTATTCATATATATATGAGATGGATATTCATGATGTGTTATGTGTTTGTAATTTTTCATGCTATGGATATGGATGTATATATGATGTATGGATGCATATGTTTAATGATTATGAAATGCATTAGATGAATATTTATGTTTATGTGTATAATGGTAAATAGATGGTAACTTATGCAGTGGAAATATGTCATGATATGTGGTATACAAATGTGATGAAAATGATAAGGGATACTATATTATGATAATAATGGACAGTGCAAATGGTATATGTCTAACACATTTTTTTTGGTAGGAGAAGAAGAATAAAGACGATGATGGGATGAAGAAGAAAACTAATGATCAATTCTCATGAGTGTTATTGTGTTATTACAGGATAGATGGATGGAGACAGCTTTAACGATTGTCACAAAGTTATGAGATTTGCAATCCTTATGTTTGATATAGCATATACATAGTATGCACCAAGGTATAGAAGACCAGGATGTCAAGTATCCAATGCATACAGTATAATACAATCTTGTCTAATGTATGAAGTCAAGATGTTGATCCAACATACACAAGATATGAATATTAGCTACTTTTTCTGAGATGGACTTTTGATTCTATAAGCAAAGGTTTGAACTCACCTCCACTAGACATAATGGAACCTTGTGGGTTATATGTATGAGAAATAGTCTTAGCATAAAATAGTCTTAATGCATAGGAGACTGTTTAGCTTCTCAAATGCAAAATATATTACTATGCAAGATGCTAATCCCAACACGTACAAGGTACCATTATGCATAGTAGGAGAATAAGATCATCCCACAAACACAGCATACGAAAGCCAATGACCATGCCCTAGTCTATACTACATCTCAACATACCAAGATATCATAGATCAAGGCAGTCTCAATTAGGTATAGAAAGGAACAAAAGATAAATCAAAAGATAAACAAAAGATATAGCCATCATGTTCTTTTGCCAAATTTGAATGCTCTTGGATAGATCGGATAGCGCCTTATTATGAGGGAAGATATATCTTGTTGAAGGCTAAAGATGATTTGCTTAAGATAGATACAATGGGTATTGGCTTCAGGCATGATGGACAAATAACGTTTAGCTTAGCCCTTGATTTAGTACACTGTTGAGCTATCAAGTTATACATAGTTTGCTTCTTTCTTGAGTTAGTCAAAATAGAAGAAGATGGAATGATGAGAAGATGTTAGAGGGATGGAGTGATGAATCATTGGTACTTGTGTACTGGATACTTCCTTCGTATTCCAGATTGCCTACATACCCTGTATCCATGGGATCAAAGTACCACATGATGATGATGAGACATGATGAATATGTAGCTCTAGGTGTTTATTGATGATTTGGGAGGTAGATGATAGAAGAAAGATGGGATGAAAGATGAAAAGGATGATCAAAAGAAAGATGGATGATAAGAGAAAGGGGTATCACCTTGTGCCTGAATCTGGGTATTTCCTTCATACACCAGACTGCCTACATACCCTGTATCCACAGGATCAAAGCACTTAACAATAGACATATGATGTAGTTCTTATTTATTATGGGATGGTGATGGTAGAGGATAAGTGATGAATAGGGTTGATGTGATTTGATGTAGTGCTGATTGGATTGGATTATGAATGGATGTGATCGATTGAAAAGAGTGGGTTGATGGATTAAATTTATTGCTTAAAGTTTTTGTTGGTTATTTGATTTTTTTTAGGCATATTTGTTTTTTTGGTATTTTTGGGAATATTTGATTTTTTTGCATTTTTGGATTGTTTCAAAGGATGTCTAGGTATCTATAATGTATTTACAGTTATTTACAAAATGTATGAAAATGACACTCTAAAGGTCCACTTCAAAATGAGGTGCAAGCAAGTGCCCCTAGTGTGGGATGAACTTATTATGAGATGATGATGGATCAGGTGATAACTTAGATGGTATAAAGTGGAATAACATATCGACCCTAACGATTTCTACCCATGGTAGCATGCAAAGATGGATATGTCTCATTGAGGGCAAGCAACATTATTATGGTAGGGATAGTGGATTATGATGTGGATTATGTATAACAATTATAGAGTAGATCATAGGGATAAATGAATATTGAATAGATGATAGGAGCTATTCTTCTACACATAGCACCTGTTTACCAGGTTTTCACTATGGTACTTATCCAGGGTGCCTATTTACCAATTTTTCACCATAGGACAATTTTTTTTTTTGATAGATAATATGAGGATTAAGAATAAAATTTCTTGAGATGAACACTATTGATGGGTTCATCCAAGGGAATGCCTTCTAGTCTTGATAGTTTATATGCTTCATATCCATAGACTACTATGATTATAAATTGTCCAAGCCAGTTCCGTTCAAATTTGCCTTTTCTGTCACAATCCTCTTGATTCTTTTGATTTTCCTTTAGGACAAGGTCACCTACTTGAAATATTCTCTCTCAGGTTTTCTTATTGTAACTGCGATGAAGATGATTCTGATATACTTGAAGAAGATTTAGGGCCGCTAGACATCTTTCACCAAGTAATTCAAAGTCACTCAATCTAGATTTTCTGCATTCTTCATCAGAGATAATGTGTTGCAAGGAAACTCTCAATGATGGGATCTTGACCTCAATAGGTATAACGGCTTCAGTTCCATAAACCAATGAGTAAGGTGTAGCACCAGTTGGAGTTCTAGCACTAGTTCAGTAAGCCCACAATGTTGGATTAAGCTGTAAGTGCCAGTCACGACCAACTTCATTGACTATTTTCTTAAGGATCTTTATAATAGTTTTGTTTAAAGCCTCAGCTTGGCTATTACTTTGAGGGTAATATGGTGTAGCAAATCTGTGTTGGATATGGAACTTACGACACAAATCACGAACTTCTTGGTTTTTGAACAGACATCTGTTGTCAGTGATTATGGATTGAGGAACACCGTATCGGCAGATGATATAATGAAGGATGAATTTGGATATTTTCTTACCAGTGATATATGTCATGGGTATGGCTTCCACCCACTTCGTGAAATACTTAGTGGCTATAATGATAAACTTGTGACCATTAGAAGATGATGGATGGATTTTCCCTATGAGGTTGAGTCCCCATTGTGAGATGGGCATGGAGTTATGAGAGGTTGTAGTTCATGTGCTGGAGTGTGTATAAGATCACCATGTTATTGACACTATAGACATCTCTTGGCAAATTACTGTGCATCTTTCTCCATTGTCGGTCAATAGTAACCTGCTCTCAAGATTTTTTAGTAAGGGTAGGGTCAGAAGAATGAGATCCACAGACACCTTCGTGCACCTTGCGTAGGGTAGTTTTAGCTTCATCCAAGTTGAGACATCTAAGTAGGATACCATCAAGGTTCTTTTGATATAAGGTATCTCCAATGATAGTGTAGCGAGAAGCTCAGCAGATATATGAATGTTTTGCGTTGGGAGTTTGAGAAGTGGAGGGCAAAAGTTTGGTTGCAAAGGTATTCATATATAACCTCGTACCAAGGTGAATTGGGACCAACAACTTCACATACCAGCTTAGGTTGAGGTACTTCAAATGCTGGGATCAAAAGTTGTTCTACTAGAAACTCATACTTGTGTGCATTGTTGGGCATATCTAGAAGAGAACCAATCATTTCCATGGCATCTACTACTTTGTTATTGATCCTAGGAATCTGTACAAATGTGATCTCAAAAAAATACTTCTTAAAGTCATCGACCATTAGCTTATAAGGAAGTGGACAAATCAAAGTCTCTTGGCAGCAAAGTTCTGCCTTTGAGAAAATTCACAAGTATCCTTTGTCGATTGGCTTCCATGATTTTGTTGGCATGATGCATGGCTGTTGGATCTTGAAGGGACATTTGGTCATCTTCCAAGGAATCTTCATAGAAATGTACTTGTTCTTATGGCCCTGGAGTAGAAGATGAAGCTTCTAAAGTGTAACCTTCAGGTAAAAAGTCTTGCGGGTTCATTCCAGTTGTAAATTGTGAGGCATCCTTAAGAGGAGTGTTTTGGAATTGTTGCAAGTTTCTCTCCATGGCTTCTCTATACTATCTCCTTGTTTGAGGCATTGGATGATGTTGGCCAAGATTGATGGACTTGATTCACAAAGTTTGAGACTCCAAGATTGATTAGGATAATGGTTGATTGTTTGATGCTTGGTTGATAGGCTGCTTGGATTGATTGTATGTTAAGATTGATTATTTGGATTGGATTGCTTGATTGCTCGATTGGATTGGTTGCTATTTTGATAACTTTAATATGGTCTAATTAATTAATAGGCTGGTTGGATTGTTGATTGAATTAGATGCTTGGTTGATTGGATAGTTGCTCAATTGTTTGATTTTGGTTTTGGATAAGAGATATCCCTAGAGATAGACTCTTGAACTCAAGGGATATAATATTGTTTGATAGGATGCTAATGATGATAACCAGACCTGAATGGTGGTTTTAGCTACAAAAAGTGACTGACCCAATTTGATGATTGATTTGGTTTTAGGCCCAATGAAATGACTGCTATGCAAGATGGATAATAGATGCCCCGAATGAAGGTTGTAGACCAAAAATATGGCTTAGACAGTAATGAAAATGAAGATTTCAATAGAGATTTTGAAAAACTATCTGTGGATGACCAATTGTGAGGCAGGATAGTTCAATTACTATAGATAATAGCTCAATTGTGACCAGGAATAAGCCAATTGCAAAAATCTACTGTTCAATTGCGATTGGGCTTTTAACAGATGTGACAAACTGTGGCTCATTTACGTCTGGAAATATGCAATTGCATCTGATAGGGTTTTTAGCAGCAGGTTTTAATAGAGACCAATTGCGTATGGACTTTGACCAGATGCGATGGACTGCGACTCAATTGCGTATGGTTTTTGACAAATGTGAGGGTTTACAGTTCAATTACAAGTTTTTATTGTTTAATTGTGGTTTCAGACTGTGCTTTTTCCAGAAAATGATGGCTATAAGCAAATAATCACTCCAACATTCGCAAACATGTACAACCTAGGCTAGGAAAGGACAATATCTATTGAGTTCCCACTTGGATTGCTCCAGCCATGCCTACTTATGGTGTATAGCTCCAAGAACTTGGGGCACGGGCTTCCTCTTATAGTGCACTCACTTCTCAGGCACACCAAGTTCCAAGTCACTAAGATGCGTAGATCTTGAGATACTTTGCTATCTCTGCCATAAGCCATGAGAATGTGGGATGGCTATGAGAGGCCTAATCATCTATCCTCCTGTATCAACAGATAGAGGGTTTTTGGCTACTATAAAAAGGTTGCTAGTATGGGAATCCATTCAGGTGGCTACACATGCATCGATTCACTCCATTAATGGAGGCTTCCCAGCCTAAAGAGGTTACGCTCTAAGGGGTTTTAGGGGAAACTTTTGTCGGTGTAACACAACACCCATTGCTTATGGCTTTCGCCACAAACATGTTTTTATATAGCAGCTTAGAAGAGCATGGTTTTAGCTTGTTACCACTTGGGTCATCCCCTTCTCACACCGGGAAGGCAGGCCCTCTAAAGATAATAACAAGTTCTCTTGCACCCAAGATCCATTTGATAGGCAAGGGGAGAGGATAGTTTTGTTATTAAATTTGGGTTACACACATACACAACAAGCAATCAAAAAAGATGAAACAAACACATAACAAACAATGGTTCCTTTTAAGCACCAAATCCAAATGTTCCTAGATTAGTGATAAAAATGATGTCTTGGACCGATCGATGTTGCAACAAATGGATTAGTAGTTTCAAAGCCTCCTTTCTTTGACAAACAGATAAGATGCTGCACAAAGAGTGTAGGAGTCAAGGACAACATTGAGAGGGGGGGTGAATCAGTGTTGTGTGAATTTTCAAATCTTTTTGCAAACTTTAACTTTCAAAACACAAGGAGAAAGATATCATTGATAAACATATGCACATAACTGAGAATGAAGAATTTTGCAAAGTATTCACATACACACATACAGATGAACACAACATAAATTTGCACGAGTGGAAAACCCTCCAGGGGTAGAAAAAACCACTCCAAAACTGCCTCACTGGCTTTATGAAAAATCTCACTGATTACAATATTTAGAAGCACCAACTTCAAGGAGCACCAACCCCTAATTTAGAACAAACTGTAAAGTGTGCAAGAAGTGATTGCTGCTCAATCTGATTTGCACCATTCAAATCAACTCATCTACAACATATATTCCATCTCTGATATTTTATCTTTTAATCATCTAATTCACCTAATCAGGGAAACATATCTCATTCATTAGAAATTAGTTTTTCACATTTTCATAAAATTGTCTTCATCATTGATCTGCATGATGAACCACACAATCACCTGTATAAAATTGATTTCAACACTGTCTCATCGGTCCTTACCCAAAACTCACAATTTCAATGCACCTGAAAAACCATTATATGTAAATTGAATGTCTTTTCACCTTTCATCTTTTGTATGTTTCATCTCTGTCAAATTATGAAGTTGCATCAATGCACCTGAAAAATTATTGTAAATAAAAGGATTCTTGATGTTCCTCTTTTCTGCAAAACAACATCCATCAATTTCCATTCTAAAAACATATGACTAATCATCTTCCTCTATCTGCAAAATAATATCAAACTGTCTTGACATAAAAAAATCATTTCATTTTGGAATTCCCTTCAATCTACAAAATGATGCTTCATATTCTTTCTTTTCAAATTCCTTCAATCTACTCCAATTTCTTCATATTCCTTTGAAGAAACTTCATTTCAATTCCCACCATAAATTATTCTTCAACCTGTAAGAATAAAAGACATGCAAATATATTTTCTCCTCTGCATCATTGTAATCCTGTTCTTTTTGAAATTCTTCTCTCTACAATTTCCTGCAATCAATCTTCAATAAATTATGTCCATAAAAATTATCTTCAAAATTTTGTATCCAATCTGCCTTCTAAAGGAAAAATCACCTTATTTGTTTCTAAATAGAAATAAATCTTCCATCTCAAAATAACTCCTCAAAAATCTTAACTTACTTGATGATATCTCATGGAGTCAACAATTTAGGAGGAAAAAGAATTAAGTTTCTAATTTAAAGAAAACTTATCATCTCCAAGAATTAAGTTTCTAATTTGTTCTAACTCCCTTATCTTTTTCTCCCCTTCAAATTAAAAAAAAAATCATTTTAAAAAAAAAACTTATTAAACGCCCCATATCAATGCATTGACGGGCTCTCCATATTTCATAAAGCATTTAAATGCTTTTTGAACTCATAAAAAACTTTCAAGGAAATCGGGCTCCAAAAAGCAATCCCCTTCGAATTTAAAATATTCATTCGAACAAACTTTCCCTTGTTTGAAATTGATGCCCACACATACCTGTTTCACCGGTGGAAAAGAAAGGAGGGGCCGGTTATTACACGGTGTAGACCCCTTAGAAAAAATAACTTAAGTTCTTATGACTTGCGATAGCAAAAACATAAAGCCATATCACTTAGCACATTTAAATCAATTGCATGTGTCTCAATAATGTGATCACCATAAACTTGACAAACTTATGAGATATAAAATGAACTTGAATATCCTTTTATCATGAAGCATGTAAACTTATCTGAAATCTCCTCAACTATGAATGATGACCATTATCCTTGTTTGAGTAAGCATATTATGAAGATCTTGAACAAAATATGCTTATGAAGATATAACCACATCAATTGATTCCAACAACTTGCATCAACTCAACATGTCAACACTCTTCAACTCAAATATGAAACTCTTGAACAAGAATGATATTTTGAACTCCTGAAATGAACATCTGACATGAAGACCATACCAACATCCATGACAACCTAAAATACACCTCAACATAACTGAGATCAAATGAAGACCATTCCGTGCTATTTGTATCAACCACTGTCACTTGTAATCAACATGATGTTACTGTATACAAGCAAGATCCCACTGTAAAAAATGATTGTGAAGACAATCTTTGTAAACCAAGTAAACCATGAATCAAGATCACATCTCATATCTTGTCTTGAGCACAACCTGACAACCTTGACTTGAGCATGATAACAAGATAAACACAAACAATTTACCATACTGAACAAACTGTGATATAACAATAGAAAGAACACACAAGATGATGTCTCCTGCTCCTGTCAACAACAATGGCAACTGAACATACTTTTGACATCAATGACAACTTATCACCATCAAAGAGATGATTAGATGCCAAAGAAATCAAGCAGAAATCAGTTTCAACCAAATGTGTATTAGAAAGACCAACTATGATGATTTGGGCTTCAATTGTGCATAAAATAAAACCAAATGCGAAAATTTACCAACCAATTACATATGAGATTAAGCCAAGTGCGAGAATTTGTGTTTCAATTGTGGTCGGATTGGAACAGTTGTGCTCAGCCTGCAAAACAAACCCTAGATAACTAGATGCGACCGAGAAAAACTAGATGCGACGCTCTACCATGCAATTGCACTTAAAATACAGCCAAATGCAAAATTTTGCGAATCAAATGCACTCTATTTTTGACCGATTGTGATGATTTGTGGTGCAATTGTGATATTCTATAGATCAATTACACTTGGAACCTTGCAAAATCTAACTTCACAAAAAACAACTCTACAAAAAAGATGTCAAATCAAGGATGTGGGTCCCATTGGGCATGCTAGAATGTGTGAGCAGGAAAATCAGGTTAGGATGATCAAACAATGCAAATCAAACCTAATCCTACCACCTTCAAAGAATACATCTAAATGGCACAAAAAATGCAAACAAATGAAAGCATATCACCTAAAGTATTGATTCCTTGGTTGGATTTGTGGATTACTTCTCAATTGTGAACAATCATAAGTGCTAAAGTTGCCATGATAATGGATAAAATGCTCAAAATGCTCAATGGAGGCTAATAGAGATGTTATGCTTGAGACGATAATCTGGACGCTATATGATGAGATCCCTAAAAATGAAAATGAGTGGGTGTATATATAACACTCAACAAGAGTTGATCAATGGTGGAGAAGAAAAGATAGTTTGACCGATTGAGATGAATTCATTATTATAGATGAATGTGTGCATGACAAGTGGAGAAAAGAGAATAAAGCTCATGTGTAACTGTGTACACAAAAACCTTTATTTAAAAAGTTTATGTGTGAGTGTAAACAAAAAGTAGTACATGTTTGATCATGTACACAAAAAGTACTACCACACATTATTAGAATGAGAGATGGACAACTGTTGAAATGAGGATTGGGAATTAGTTGGAAAATTAATTAAATAAATAAAATTTATTTAATTAAAATAGAGATAATGAAAAGATAATTAAATAATTAAAATTATTTAATTATAAATAGAGGAAAATAGAAAAAAATAGATGATAATTAATTAAATAAATATGAATTTATTTAATTAATAGAAGAAATAGATGATTTAGGAGAAAATAGAGAAATTATTCAAATGTGTTAGACAAATGCAGATAATGGCTAATGCAATATTTAAGTAATGATAACTAGGTTAATTTTGGGTGTCTACACCAAGCATCCCAGTCATTCTGAGATGTAAGCTACTAACAAAGTTGAAAGGTACTAGGAGTGAAATTTTACATTCCATAGCTAGTGGGGCCAAACTGTCTATGCCAACTCGTCGAGGTGGGTAGGTAAATGCTAGCGAAGGTCTCGTTTCATGTGCCAAGGGTCCTAGTTGTTCAGGGTTGCAAGCTACCAGCAAAGTCACTTTGCTGGTAGCTTGCAACCCTGAACAACTAGGACCCTTGGCACATGAAACGAGACCTTCGCTAGCATTTACCTACCCACCCCAATGTGTTGGCATAGTAAGTTTTTCCCCACAAAGAGAAGAATGAAAAATATGGCTCCTCGCAAGGTTGTGCTGCATGAAACTGAAGCATTCTGCATGAATGCATTTGATTTTAGCATGATCAAATAGATTTAAGTTGATCAAAACTGAGAGATGTTATTGTGGATGGACCCCACGTGCACCTATAGGTCTAGACGGAATGTTTCTAGCTGCCATGAATTCTAAGAATTGCTCTGTCAAACTTTGGCAGTTTTTTCTCTTAGGAACTTAAGTGACTTTCCCAGTAGCCTATTGTCTCAAATGACTGGGACACTTGGCACATGAAACAAGACCTCCCCTAGCATTTACCCACCCACCCCAATGCATTGGCATAGTTGGTTCGTCCCCATGAGCTATGGAATGCAAAATCTCACTCATAACACCTTTCTACTGCATGGAACTGAAGCATTTTGCAAGAATACATTTGATTTTGTATGGTCAAAATAGACTAGAGTTGACCAAAAGCAAGATAGGTTATTGTGGAAAGACCCCATGTGCACATGTAGGTCCAAACAAAACGTTCCAACTGCCACAAATTTTGAGAACTGGTCCATCATAGTTTGGCAATTTTTTGGTCTTAGTGATCTTAAGGGACTTTATCGGTAGCCAACTGCCCCGAATGACTAGGGCACTTGGTGCATGAAATGAGACCTCCCATTGCATTTTCTCACCTACCTTGATGCATTGACATAGTTAGTTTAGCCCCACAATGAGGAGAACAAAAAATATGGCACCTGGCAAGGTTCTGCTGCATGAAACTGAAGTATTTTGCAAGAATGCATTTGATTTCGGCATGGTCAAACAAATTTGAGTTGACCAAAATTAAGACAAGTTATTTTGGATGGACCCCATGTGTACTTGTAGGTCCAAACAGAATGTTCCCAACTACCACAAATTCTAAGAACTGTTCCTTCAAAGTTTGGCAATTTTTACTCTTAGTATCTTAAGTGGCTTTGTTGGTAGCCTGCTGTCACGAATGATTGGGACCCTTGACGCATGAAATGAGACCTCCCCTATCATTTACCCACCCACCTTGATGCATTGGCGTAGTTAGTTTGGCCCCATGAGCTATGGAATGCAAAATGTCACTCCTAGCATCTTTCCAATGCATGAAACTAAAGCATTTTGGAAGAATGCATTTGATTTCGGCATAGTCAAATGGACTAGAGTTGACTAAAAATGAGAGAGGTTATTGTGGATAGACCCCACTTTCACCTTTACATCCAAACAGAACATTCCCAGCTACCACAAATTCTGAGAACTGTTCCATCAAAGTTTGGCAGTTTTGGCTCTTAGGATCTTAAGTGACTTTCCTGGTAGCCTATTGCCGCAAATGACTGGGACCCTTGGCGCATGAAAAGAGACCTCCCCTAGCATTTAACTACCTACCCCGATGCATTGGTACAATTAGTTCAGCCCCATGGTGAGTAGAACAAAAAATATGGCACCTGGTAAGGTTGTGCTGCATGAAACTAAAGCATTTTACAAGAATGCATTTGATTTCGGCACGGTCAAATGGATTTTAGTTGACCAAAATTAAGAGAGGTTCTTGTGGATGGACCCCATGTACACCTATAGGTCTAAATAAAATGTTCCCAGCTACCACAAATTCTAAGAACTGCTTCGTCAAAGTTTGGCATTTTTTTAGTCTTAGGGATCTTAAGGGACTTTGCTAGTAGTCTGCTGCCCCGAACTATTGGGAGGCTTGGCGCATGAAACAAGACCTTCCTTGGAATTTAACCACCCACCCCAATGCATTGGTGTTGTCAATTCGGCCCCATGAGCTATAGAATGCAAAATCTCACTCCTAGCACCTTTCCATTGCATGAAATTGAAGCTTTTTACAAGAATACATTTGATTTTAGCACAGTCAAACATATTTGAGTTGACCAAAACTAAGAGAGTTTATTGTGGATGGATTCCATGTGCACTAGTAGGTCCAAACAAAATGTTCCCAGCTACCACGAGTTCCAAGAACTATGTCATAGTTTGGCAATTTTTTAGTCTTAGGGATCTTAAGGGACTTTGCCAATAGCTTGTTGCCTCGAATGATTAGTACTCTTGGTACATGAAACAAGACCTCTCTTAGAATTTACCCACCAACCCTAACACATTGGTGTAGTCAGTGTTATTAGAAAATTGGAATGATTATCAATAATATCAAATAACCCAATAACTCAATGGAAAAGAAAATAATCAAGATTCATACAACAAAGACAAAACCTTGCAAACCTCAATATTTCATAGCTTCCATTGGTCGCCTATCTCGATTGATCTTGCATAATGAATGAAGCCCTAAGAAAGTGTACTTCCTTGCTTTTTCTTCAAGATGTCAATGGAGAATGGCTATGATAATTCTTTGTAATGAAGAGAAGCTTCACAACAATGGTAATGGTGATGGTAACAAGTTGATCGCAAGCAATGGAGGAATTGGGTGCCAAAGGCATGCTGTGATTCATGCAAAGTAAGTTTACTAAAAGCTTGGATGATAGAAATAGAGGAAAATGGTTCAATTTATAGACTTGTGAGAGAGAAGATCAATGGCATAGAAAAAATAAGAAGATTGATGAAGGAGATAAATTTAGAACTCATGATGAATGTGCACACGACATGTGTCACACAAAAAGTTGTTTTGTTTGAGTTAATTGCTTTCTTTTATAAAGATAAGATTTGCTTTCATAAATTAGAATGATTTTTTCTAATTTAAGAGTTGTTGATAAAAACAAGATTAATTAAATCAATTAACTCAACTTGTGATTTACTTTTTGCATGATTTGAGAGAAATTAAATAATAAATTATTTAATTTTGTGTGCATGATGAGCAAGATTTATTTTTAGAAGATTTGGAAGATTTTTGAGGAATTAGAAGATAAGAAAGGAAATTAAATAAATAAATTTATTTAATTGTTTGTGGAAGATAGAAGAATAAATAAAATATTTGATTATATTTTATTTTTAGAGATTGAGAAAATAAAAATTGGAATGATTATCAATAATATCAAATAACCCAATAACTCAATGGAAAAGAAAATAATCAAGATTCATACAACAAAGACAAAACCTTGCAAACCTCAATGCTTCATAGCTTCCATTGGTCTCCTATCTCGATCGATCTTGCGTAATAAATGAAGCCCTTAGAAAGCGCACTTCCTTGCTTTTTTCTTCAAGATGTCAATGGAGAATGGCTATGATAATTCTTTGTAATGAAAAGAAGCTTCACAACAATGGTAATGGTGATGGTAACAAGTTGATCGCAAGCAATGGAGGAATTGGGTGCCAAAGGCATGTTGTGATTCCTGCAGAGTAAGTTTACTAAAAGCTTGGATGATAGAAATGGAGGAAAAGGGTTCAATTATAGACTTGTGAGAGAGAAGATCAACGGTATAGAAATAATAAGAAGATCAATGGAGGAGATAAATTTAGAACTCGTGACAAACGGTACACGACATGTGTCACACAAAAAGTTGTTTTGTTTGAGTTAACTACTTTCTTTTATAAAGATAAGATTTACTTTCATAAATTAGAATGATTTTTTCTAATTTAAGAGTTTATAAAAACAAGATTGATTGAATCAATTAACACAACTTGTGATTTGCTTTTTGCATGATTTGAGAGAAATTAAATAGTAAATTATTTAATTTTGTGTGCATGATGAACAAGATTTATTTTTAGAAGATTTGGAAGATTTTTGAGGAATTAGAAGATAAGAAAGCAAATTAAATAAATAAATTTATTTAATTGTTTGTGCAAGATAGAAGAATAAATAAAATATTTGATTATAATTTATTTTTAGAGATTGAGAGAATTTAAATAAATTTAATTGATTTATTTAAATTTGGAGGAATAAGTGATTTAATTAAATAATTAAAATTATTTAATTGTTTGGAAGATTGAAGTTGATTTCGAAAAAATTAATTAAATAAAGGTAATTTATTCAATTAATGGGAGGAATATGAACCAAATAAATAAATTGATTTATTTATTTATTGGTAGAGGAACTAAATGGAATAAATATTAAGAATATTTATTTACACAGAGTCATGTCATTTTTAGGTGTATACATTTTGCTCCTCTTTGATGCAATGTGTTTTATCACGTTGCTTCAAAGAATAGATTTTTCTGATAATGATACATGTCTCAGTTTTCCCTTGATACAAGTTTAATGACAGTAGGATGCCCCCTCAGGAGATTGGACGGGAAGAAGGTAGAAGGATGTGAGATGAACAATCTCACAACAAAGAAGGTAAAAAAATAGGGTAGGTTGAAGAAAAATGGGTCATGGTTTGGAGAAACGGAAGGAAACGGGCTTGGGAAGTAGTCACAGTCACCACACAACCACTTAGGGTTGATTTTCTATAAATAGGAGTTGGGTCCACAATCCTAGTCATTTGCACAGTTGGATTTAGTTGATTGGTCCTTCAGAGCTTAGGATAGTAGAGGAGCTAGAGAAGTTGATATAGAGATAGATATTCCATGTGAGGAGCACTACTTTGAGCAAGTCAGATGGTTCGGGTGGCCAGTCGAGGTAGGACCACTAGTATGTAGTTCGACAAAACTCACCTAGGGTCATTTATTAGGCTAATAAATTCTAGGGAAAAATTGCTAGGATAGATGCGCCGAATTGCGTTTCGGTGCATATGAGCCCTGAAACCACGCATATGTAGCGATTGGACGCATATGCTGAATGTAGCTGCGCATGCAAGCAAACTATGCATTTGACACGGGAATCAGTGCATCTGCTACAGAATTGCGCATACATTATGGGAAGCTGCGCATGTGTTACTTGTTTAGGTGCATTCATTCTAAAGTTGTGCTTTTGATATGAAACTACACATTTACTCAATGGCGCGGTGCAATTACTGTGAAATGGTGCATTGACCTTCTAGTTCGGCACATGTGTTTTAGATAGTCAGTTTACTTAATGAAATTGACTCGATTGGCATCTTGCTCGATGCGTCAATCGATAAGCTATCTCTAAGATTGTAGGAATCTAGTCAAGAGATGTCATGCTTGGTTTTGATCAATTTGATATGTTAAGTAAGTGATAGGCTAGTTTGATAGGTTTGAGCAGATTTGTAATTTTGGTTGATGCATTGCTTTGCTTGATTGCAGGAGGATATTCATGATGTACTCGTGTCGTGGGAGCAGTTTTCCTTGCCGATGTTGCAGCAGTATATGCTCACAGAGATGGATTGAGAGGCACTTGGTGTTATGGGTTTGGACTACGTTTGCTTTATACCTGAGGTTCGTGCGAACCTCAGTTTGCTAACTGCTGTGGTGGAGTGTTTTCATAGCGAGGATGTGATGTTTCATCTGCCTACTAGTGAGATGGCTATTACTCTAGAGGATGTCTACAAGATCCTGCACTTACTAATCTAGGGTGAGCTCGTGGAGTATGAGTCTTAGCATGATGCCAGACTAGCAGAGTGCAGGCGTGTCTTTGGTGATCCAGAGCTAGAGGGTTAGGTGATCTCATGGCAGGATATACATGACTACTTTGACTACTTCCTGGAGATAGTAGTAGGACTGATCGGGGGTGTGGTATGCCCCGACAGGAGGTCACATGGGTTCCCCATTGGTTGAGGTAGGACTTTAGAGAGGATGGTTATAGAGGACACCCACTTTACATGGAGTGTTTGTGTTTTGGCTCACTTGTATCATGACATGTATCAGGTGGTCTACCACAGAGGAGCTATTTTGTCTGTTGGCATCTCATTGTTACAATTCTGGTTATGGGAGCACATAGCCATCACTCGGTCCATTTGCGTGTTTTCTAGGCAGCGAGGGGAGCCTTACTCATATGGATATGCAGGTGTTATTTCCCAGCATAAGCTAAGAAAGCTTGAGTACTAGAGACATGCGTTGGATAATGTGGATAGAGTTATTTGGTGTCCATATCTAGATTGTGAGCCATGGGATGATGAGGATGATGAGCTCCCCTACTACTTTTAGACTTGGTGGTTGATTGTGTGGACACGTCACATTCTAGAGAGGTAGATAGTCAGTCAGGTGTAGAGGTAGTTTGGTAGGATACAGGGTCAACCACAGGGCAGGCACTATTTGCAAGGACACACGTAGAGCGGTTGAGATGGGGCCCGGTTGCTTGCTACGATGAGGTTTTAGCATATTTTGAGTAGATTCCCTACGTGGCTTGGCTAATGAGGAGGGAGGTGGTAGATGCGGGGATGACCCCCGACTATGAGGAGTGGTTTGTGGCCCACCCATTCCTGAGGTACTCAGGACTTGGAGAGTTGGTTCCTTGCTTGGAGGAGGTGAATTCAAATGATGAGGATGATGGAGGCAGGAGGAGGAGGAGACAAAGGAGGGGGAGAAGAGGATCAGGAGATGGAAATGATGGAGATGATGGATGCAGAGGAGGAGATGGAGGTGGAGGGGATGGTATTGATGGAGGTAGATAGAGGCAGAGGAGGAGAGTTGGGGAGGGATCCTCCCAGCAGTAGGCAACACAACAGCAAGCTACACAACAAATATAGGTGCCCCCACCATAATAGGTGCTCCAACAGGTGGTTGTACAGTAGCAAGCATAGGTACAGGTATAGGCATAGGTTCAAGTATAGGTTCTACAGGTTCCCGCCCAGCCTGACCTACATTAGTAGGCCATTACTACATTGCGGGGTCAGGTCAAATAGCTCACAGCACAACTTAGGGTGGCAGAGTCTTGGAGGGAGTAGACGCAGGGATTATAGCCGGTCTCACTGTAGAGAGAGACTTGGCCTTGGCAAGGGTGCGGGTTCATAGACTAGAGAGAGATTTAGCCCTAGCTACCTTGGGTACCAATGGGGCCACCACCTTTTTAGTTACTCAGGCACAATAGGCTCAGGCGTAGCTTGCATAGGTTCAGGGTGAGCTTCCTAGAGCGGAGGCTCAAACTTAGTATTATAGGGGTCTATATCACGGGACTATGCTAGCGGACCAGGGGGCACCCAACTATAGGAGATAGTCTGTGGTAGGCACATCTCAGAGGGTAGGGGGTTCACAGTCTGTAGCGTCTACTATGGGTCCACAACAGTCAGTGTTGGATTTAGGACAACAACTAAGAGGGGGGGAATCAGTTGTCACCAAAATCCTATTCCTTATTTACTTTAAAACATTCTTATATTTCAACAGCATATCAATGATTCAATCATGAAAGCATGATGCAATAGTTCAAGAGTAGAAACAAATTCAACACATATAACACCAAGATTTTAACGTGGAAAACCTGGTTAAGGGAAAAACCACGGGGTGACTAACCCAAGATTGTATTCTCTGTTAAAAGAATAAGAAGAATAAAATGGCACTTGCCAGTTAGGGCTCACTGCCCAAGCACACTGCTCAGAAGAGGCTCACTTCCTACAGGAGACACACTGTCTACAGAAGAATATGAGTATTACATACTTGAACTGGAGATTATCATCTTCACTATGCTTGAGTCAGTTCCATTTAAGCTTAATACCTCTGCTCTGCTTTTTGCTCCTCTTCACTACCACCTTCTCATCATAACCAAGGATACATTTGAATGACTTTGCAATTCTTATTTATATATGACATTGACTTTGGAATGATCATCAAAGTTGGCACAACATACACTTATTTTATTACATAGAAATTACAAAAATACAACTTGACTTATTACAAGAACTTCATGCACATCACTACATTGTCAGCCATACATAGCTGGGACTTCAATCTTCTTAGAGGAACATGCCATGCTTTGCAAAACATCTTCAAGATCATCCGCAACATGTGCAAATCATCCGGTCAGCCAAGACTAGGAAGAACACCATCATCCGAAGGTAAATCTTCAATTACGAGATCAATCTTCAATGCGGACCACCAACACAAACTGGACACAATCTAGAGACCCCCACAAGCTTGCTTGAATCACCAAGAACATCTGCACCACTTCTGCTTACTGTAATCATTTGCATATTCATCCATAACCTCAAGAACATAATCAATCATCACTGTCAAATTAGAAGGATTGCTTGTGGATCTCCAAACCATGAACCAATTGAGTTGCCAATTCACATTAGCCTCCCAAACATGCCACTAGATCCACAGAACATGATATTGTATTTCTGGATCTCACCAGACCTATTTGTGTGTCTATCACCTCTGAATAGTTGCTAGAACTAGTTTTACTCTCATGGCCATAACTCCTCCACATTTTCATGCGTACCTCTCAAATCTTGACTGGATCATCTTTAGACACATATCTACAAACCCTTTGATGCGCATTCTTTGATCTTCATCTAGCTGGGATCTTCACTTCATAGAGTTTCACTGTCTTCATTTTTCTTCTGTATTTCTGATAGGACTAATTTTCTCAATATCCTCAGCACATAACTCATCCAATCCTTTTCATTAATGCAACAAGAGTATGTTGACATCAATGACAACACTTGTTAGGCCCATACTTGCAACAATCTCCCCCTTTGTCATTGATGGCAACATATAATGTGAAAAACTATTTTAACCCGAAGACAAGAACTTCTCTTCACTGACTAACATAGCTCCCCTTATCAACAACAACCATTCACATGTCTTCTCTTCCTTTATTGCTCCCCTTTTGATCAACAACCACTTTTTGTTTTTCACATGTCTTCTCTCCCCCTTTGACATCAATGGCAAAGGGAACATAATTGCAACCACTTCTCATACTCCATAATCATACTGACTGCTCCCCCTGAGTAGAAACCTCCTAACATCAATGCAAATCACAAGATATGACTGTGGGATCCATCGAACTAATGCACATCAGTGCACCTTAATTTAGAACTGGATAGGTAATAACCCCTAACTGCTCCTTGAGATACTCAAAAGAGTCCTTAGGTAGAGGTTTAGTAAAAATGTCTGCAATTTGATCCTTTGAGGGCACAAACTCTAGTCTGACTTCATTCTTGTTCACCTACTCTCTCAAAAAGTGGAACTTGATGGATATATGTTTTGTCTTTGAATGGAACATGTGATTTTTTGATATGTTTATTGCACTTGAATTATCACAGAAGATTGTGATAGGTTCTTCATACTCCACTCTGATATCTCTGAGCATTTGCTTCATCCACAATACTTGAGTGCAACTGCCTGCTACTGCAATATACTCTACTTCTGTAGTTTACAGAGATATTGCCTCTTATTTCTTGCTTAGCCAAGAAACAAATCTTTTTCCCAAAAAGAATGCACCACCACTGGTACTCTTCTGTTCATCCACATCTCCTGCCCAATCAACATCTGTATATGCATGAAGAGAGAAATCATTATCCTTAGGATACCATAATCCATACTCAACTGTTCCCTTCAGATATCTAAGAATTCTCTTAATTACCATGACATGAGACTCTCTAGGATCATCTTGGAATCTAGCAACAAGACCAACAACATTCATAAATTTAGGCCTAGTTTGAGTAAGGTAGAGCAGTCCTCCAGTCATTGACCTGTACTTTTTCTAATCAGCCTTAGGAGATTCATCATCTTTACTTAGCTTACATCCAGTTGCCATGGGAGTATTCATTGGCTTTGAATCTTTCATCCCAAATTTCTTCAACAATTCTTTCACATATTTGGTCTGTGATATGAAGATTCCTTTCTTTGATTGAGTGATTTGTAGGCCCAAGAAGAAATTCATTTCCCCAAACATAGATGTCTCAAATTCACTTTGCATTTGATTTGCAAATTTCTTGCACATACTATCTTTCCCTCCAAAAATGATATCATCAACAAATACATCAACAATCAAGATATTTTCATGATCAATCTTAAAATATAGATTACTGTGAGTAGTACCTTTGTTGAAACCAATCTTCAAAAGATGTTTGTCCAATCTTTCATAACAAGCTCTTGGGGCTTGTTTGAGTCCATACAATGCCTTCTTCCACTTGAAGACCATATCTCCATGATCAGACAATTGAAATCCATCCGGTTGCTCAATGTATACCTCTTCTTCCAAATCACCATTTAGGAAAGCAGACTTGACATCCATCTGATATACCTTGAAATCTCTAAAGGCAACAAAGGCAAGAAATAATTTGACTGCTTCAATTCTTGCCACTGGAGCAAAAGTTTCTTTTAAGTCAACTCCTTCTACTTGAGAATAACCCTTATAGACCAATATGGCTTTGTTTCTTACTACTTCACCATCTTCATTTAGTTTATTCCAGAAGACCCACTTAGTCCCAATCACATTTTTGTCCTTAGGTCTAGAAACAAGATCCCAAGTGTGATTCTTTTCAACCTGCATCAATTCTTCCTCCATTGCTTTAACCTTGCTTTCATCATTGCATGCTTCACTTACTATTTTTGGTTCAATCTTTGAAATCAAACAATACTTCACTAAATCTTGAGCAATTTTTCATCTTGTTTGAACACCTTTACTTCTATCTCCTATGATCTGATCTTCAGAATGATTCAATCTTACATACCTGGGAGTTTTGGGATTCTTTTGCACTTCTAATTCTTGGACAGGTTCATCCAAACTTGTCTCTTCTTGTATTTCAAGATTCTCTAGATCAGTCTGAATCTAAACTGGAGTTGGGACTTGTTCTCCTTGGTCTGATACATCATTCTGATCATCTGCTTCATACTCATAATACCTTGAGGGACTTTCCATGCCTTCATCAACCTTCACATTTGTACTTTCTACAATCTTTCTCAATCTCTTGTTATAACACCGGTATGCTTTGCTTTGAGTAGAATATCCTTAGAATATTCCTTCATCACTTCTAGCATCAAACTTGCCAAGGTCTTCATGTCTTTTGATATAGAATTTACTACCAAAGACTTTGAAATACTTCACAGTAGGAGTGATGCCAAACCAAAGTTCATAAGGGGTCTTACCAGTATTGCCTTTGATTTGTACCTGATTAAGAGTATAGACAACAGTGCTTACAACTTCTCTCCAATAGCTATGAGGAACATTTGCTTCCATCATCATGGTTCTAGATGCTTCCTGGATGGTACAGTTCTTTCTCTCCACTACTCCATTATGCTGTGGAGTCCTTGGAAAAGATAACTGTCTCTTTATCCCATGTTTCTCACAGGATGATATGAACTCACCGGATGTGAATTCTCCACCTCTATCACACTTGAGGAATTTTATGTTTATGCGAGTTTCATTTTCTACCATAGCTTGAATGTTTTGAACTTCTCAAGTTCTTCAGATTTCTTTTTCAAGAAAGTCACCCACATCATCTAGGAGTGGTCATTAATCAACAACATGAAATACCTATCTCCTTGCAGACCCCTGATTCTTGCCAGACCACAGAGATTAGTGTGCACCAAGTCTAACAATCCGGTTGAAGATTGTTCCTCACTTTTGAATGTGACTCTGTTCTACTTACTCAACTGACATTCTTCGCACAAACTATTAGTAGGTTTCACTAGTCTTTGAAGATCTCCTATAGCCTGAGTGTTGCTTATCTTGATGATATTATCAAAATTCACATGACACATTCTCCTATTCCATAACCAACTCTGATCAATTTGAATAAATAAGCAACTTTTGCTAGTACCAACCAAGTGAAAGATGTTACCTTTTGTTTGTGTACTAGATCTAATCTCAGTTCCAGAGCTTTCAAAGATCTTGCATTTTCCATTTTTGAATCAGAGATCATAGCCTTTGTCCACCAACTATCCAACACTGAGAAGATTATGCTTTAGACCTTCAACATATAGAACATAACTGGTTTTATTCTTTCCATCAAAAGAAATGGTTCCTCTACCTCTAATTCTGCCAGCAGAATTATCTCCAAACTTTACAACTCCACCTTCAAATCTTTCCAAGCTTAAGAACTTACTCTTGTCACCAGTTATATGGTGAGAGCATCCACTGTCAATAACCCATTCATCCTTTTCTTCAACCTGAGCAGCCAAAGCACTTTCTAACATCTTATGATTGGCAGATTCAATAGGCATTAGATCTTCTTCTTTGATGGCAATAAACACCCAGTCACTACTGGGTTTGTTTCCTATCTCAAATTCATCATCTATTACTCCATCATCATCTTCTTGAACATAGTAACATTTCTTTTGAAACCTTGATCTATTAGGGTTTGGCCTTGAAGACCTTTCCAGACATCTTGATGCAAAATGACTAATCTTATTGCAGGCAAAGCATTTAAAAGGTAATTTTCCTTCATATTTATCGGATCCTCTTGGCAATCTCTTTGCAATAAGGGATTCAAGTTGTTTAGCTTCTAATTCATCTTCTTCTAGATCTTTCCTTGCTTTATCATACCATGTTGATTTCCTTGAGAAACTTTCTCCTATATCATATCTCTGTTTGCCTTTTGTAAAGGCACTAGCTTTGAATGCAAATTTAGTCTTGGGAAGTGCATCACCAAACTCAGCCAACTCAAATGCAGATATCTTACCAACCAATTGATCCCTTGTAATAGTTGTTAAAGATCTGATTTCCTCAATAGCAGTAGCTTTGTGTTTGTAAGCAAGAGGTAGAGATCTGAGAACTTTGGCAACAATCTTATCTTCATCCAATATTCCACTAGCACATCTAATGCCACATACAAGCTCATTTACTTTTGACATATATGAAGTGATATTCTCATCTTCACTCATCTTCAAGTTTTCAAACTTTCCTTTCAGACTTTGCAGCTTGGCACATTTAACATATTTGTCTCCTTCATAAATATTTTCCAGCTTTGTCCAAATTTCATAAGTAGTTTTCAAATCCATAACATTTGTCAGCTCTGAATCAGTCAAGGCACTTAGTAGGGATTCTTTAGCTCAAAGATTATTGTCTACATCTCTGACTTCATCCATAGTTGTTGGACCATTCTTTGGGGTAACTTATTTAGTCGTAGTTATGTTCCAATACTGATTTCCCATGCATTGTAAGTGACATTCCATGCGGCTCTTCCAAAGAGTGTAGTTTGTTCCATCATACCTTGGACTGTCCTTTTTGTAGGACGACATCCTGGATCTCCTCAAGTGGTTAAGCTTCTTCTAGAGGAACTTAGCTCTTATACCAATTGTTGGATTTAGGCTAGACAACTGAGAGGGGGGGGGAATCAGTTGTCACCAAAATCCCATTCCTTATTTACTTTAAAACCTTCTTATATTTCAACAGCATATCAATGATTCAATCATGAAAGCATAATCCAATAATTCAAGACTAGAAACAAATTCAACACATATAACACCAATATTTTAACATGGAAAACCTGGTTAAGGGAAAAACCATGGGGTGACTAACCCAATATTGTATTCTCTATTAAAAGAATAAGAAGAATAAAATGGCACTTGCCAGTTGGGGCTCACTACCTAAGTACACTGGTCACAAGAGGGTCACTGCCTATAGGAGGCACACTATCTACAAAAGAATATGAGTATTACATACTTGAACTAGAGATTAGCATCTTCACTATGCTTGAGTCAGTTCCATTTAAGCTCAATACCTCTACTCTACTTTTTTCTCCTCTTCACTACCACCTTCTCATCATAACCAAGGATACATTTGAATGAATTCACAATTCTTATTTATACATGACATTGACTTTGGATTGATCATCAAATTCGGTACAACATACACTTATTTTATTACAGAGAAATTACAAAAATACAACTTGACTTATTACAAGAACTTCATGCACATCACTACACTGTTGGCCATACATAGCTGGGACTTCAATCTTCTTAGAGGAACATGCCATGCATTGTAAAACAACTTCAAGATCATCCGCAACATGTGCAAATCATCCGGTCGGCCAAGACCAGGAAGAACACCATCATCCAAAGGTAAATCTTCAATTACAAGCTTAATCTTCAATGCGGACTACCAACACAAACTGGACATAATCTAGCAAGCTTGCTTGTATCACCAAGAACATCCACACCACTTCTGCTTATTGTAATCATTCGCATCTTCATTCGGAACCTCAAGAACACAGTCGGTCATCACTGTCAAATTAGAAGGATTGCTTGTGGACCTCCAAACCACGAACCAATTGAGTTGTCAATTCACATTAGCCTCCCAAACATGCCACCAGATCCGCAGAACATGATATTGTATTTCTAGATCTCACCGGACCTATTTGTGTTAGTCTGTCACCTCTGAACAGTTGCTAGAACTGATTTTACTCTCATGACCATAACTCCTCCAAATTTTCATGCGGACCTCTCAAATCTTGACTAGATCATCTTTAGACATATATCTACAAACCCTTTGATGCACATTCTTTGATCTTCATCTAGATGGGATCTTCACTTCATAGAGCTTCACTGTCTTCACTGTTCTTCTCTATTTCTGATAGGACTAAGTTTCTCAATATCCTCAGCACACAACTCATCCAATCCTTGTCATTAATGCAACAGGAGTATGTTGACATCAATGACAACACCTGTTAGGCCCATACTTGCAACAGTCAGGGGTTAGCAGAGGAGGGGACAGAGAGGGTAGTGCTGGGAGCAGTGTCCCACGGAAGCAAGGCTAGCCTTTACGCCTATACCAATTTTTGTCTATGTACACACTTTTGATGGCTCATGGATAGCCTAATATATATATACCTCATTTTGTACTGTTACTGAGACATGTATCACTATTTTTGTGATGTATACACTTTATATGATTCTAACTCATGGATGGACTTTGATATTGTACACTTGGACATATTTATGTTATATTTATATGATGATGCAACTTATGATATGGTCTACATGCGTTATGTGATGTCTAATGGATGCACCTTACTTTTTTTTGTATGTCTATATGGATGCACATTATTGTTGTTGATGTCTATATGATGATGTAGTTTATGTTGAGACAATATGATGCTTTATGAGATATGATTCTAGGACTCTGATATGATGTTGATCTAATGTAGATTTAGATGATTTCTGATGATCTAATATGCAAATGTGAATGTTTCTATATGATTATGCAATTTATGAGATGATCTAGATGTACTTGTCTATGTTTTTTATTTTTTCTATTAACACTATGTTATGCTAATGCAAATGTATATGGATGATCTAATGCACTATTATGTATGCAAATGTTTTAATCATGTTAATGACTATCTCATGTGATATGATATGCAATTTATGCCATGTTTTTGTTATGTCCAAATGTACTCAATCAACGTAGAAATGACACAAGATAGATAGAAGACTGACTGATAGAAGAAAGGATCACAAGCTTTTATTTGTAAAACATTGATACTCTACATAGAATTTTTATTGCATGGGATATGGATGCTTTGTGGATGCTTTCTAGATGTGAATGGTTTTGCCATCTTGATATTGCAAGTATTTGAAGTGCTTATTTCATCATTGGGCGCTTTTTTTGTTTCTTTTCTCTTTTGAAATGTTGTAAGAAAATACAAGCATCTAGGTATAATTAACTAACATGAGCTGAGTATTACTTACATGGATTTTGATTTAGCAAGTTAATACAAGCATCTAGGTATAATTGAACCGAGATGACCTAAGTATTTCTTGCATATCAACAGACAAGGATTATACCCATTTCATGTTAGACCCCTGATGTCCTCGATGATCATTGTGTTGATCATGTCTTTAGACAAGGCTTCACATTACTAAAGATTGATCCACAAACAACAAACAAAGAAAATAATCATTCCCCCATCATAGCATCTCTAGCTTTTGGCATCTTTGAGTAGCGTAGAAAGACATGATAAAAAAAATCAAGATGTTGTAACCTAACCTAATCACAAACACAAAACATTCTTGATTTTAGATGTGTTTTCTTGCCATAATTGAGATAGAATCAGTTTGAGTGTGTTTTAGGTAATTGTTTTCTTTACTTTTGGATAGATTCATGTCCTGCGTCAAAATTTATGTTTGAAAGCGGTTTCTACTACGTTTTGCATGCCTGGTGAAAGGTATCACAATCCTTATTGGTGTCCTTGGTGAACAACGTGGTATTGTAGAATCCAACTCCTTAACCAGGTCAAGGATTTGCCCCTAGTCAAGTAGAGGTATCTAGCTTATTATGGATGAAATAATAATGGATGCAAAGAAAAAGAAATTGGGACTGACCCAGTGCCTTGGGGGTGCATTGCTAAATGGCCTTGCCTATGTGACGATGTAGAGGCAACATAGTTTGAGGTGAACCTTGATGAACCTAAGACCTAGGCGATAGGAAACGGTGTGGACTTAGATAGATAGAAGGACATACAACACACGATGGAATGGATGAGAAGTGGAACCTCGGGGGCGCATTAATAATGGCCTTGCCTATGTGAGGATGCAAAGGCAACGTAGTTTAGGGAGAACTCTGGACTTGGATGTGGATGGACTAGAGGATAGATGACAAGATATGGGATGAATGGGAAGCCTCGGGGGTACATTGATAATGGCCTTGCCTATGTGATGATGCAGAGGCAGCATAGTTCAGGGAGAACCTTGATATTGACAATGAATGCTAAGATATATTGACACTATGGATATGGTACTTGACAACCTTAAGTATTAAGGTTACAATGGTTATAGAGTATCAAGCCATGATAGGTTATCATTAAGGTTATGCAAGGTGTTTATTATGAAACTAAAATGATTCGATAATGGATAACAGTGGGAAGAATGGACACAAGGTGATTGGTTTCCCAAAGATGGAGGAAGTGGTTCGCATCGTAGAGAGTGCCTGTTTGCTAGGTTTTTACTACTTTGCTTTTATTGCATGGGAGCTAAAATACACATGACGCTTGTTTGCCAGGTTTTCATCATGGTACCTATCCAAGGCACCTATTTACCAGGTTTTCACCAAAGGACATTTTTTTTAATTATTTTTCCATTTTTTGATTTTTTTTGCTATTTTTTTGATTTTTTGATTTTTTTTGGTTTTTTATGTTTTTATGCCCCCCTTACATTGTGGTTCTCTAGGTATAGAATCGGAAAAGATGCATACTGTTGATTGGTTCATCGAACAACTCACCTTCTGATGTTGGTAACTGATACACTCCTGATCCATAAGCAACAATGATTACATAAGGACCAAGCCAGTTGGGATCAAACTTACCTTTCTTTTCCTAGTCCTGTTGATTGCAGGGATTTTCCTTAAGTACTAGATCACCAACATTGAATACCCTTGGATGGACTCTGTGGTTGTAGCTTCATGACATCCTTTTCTATTATACCTTGAGATGGTTGAAGGCATTCTGCTATTTTTCCTCCAACAGTTCTAACTCTTGCAGTCTGGAAACTTTGTAGTCTTCATCAGTAATGAGACCTTTTAACAACACCCTTAGGGATGGTAACTCGACCTTGATGGGAAAAATGGCTTTGAAACCATAGACATGGGCATATGGGGTAGCACCTATGGGAGTACGTATACTAGTTCGATAGGTCCACAGAGTGGGATTGAGTTGTATGTGCCAATCACAGACGGGGTCGTTGACAATTTTCTTGAGAATTTTCAAGATTGTTTTGTTAGATGCCTCTGCTTGACCATTGCCTTGGGGGTAATAGGGGGTGGAGAAATGGTGTTGGATTTTGAATTTGTCACAAAGATCTTGGACATCCTAGTTTTTGAAAGGTCTTCCATTATCCGTGACTATGGATGAGGGAATTTCATATCAACAAATGATGTAATTAAGGATGAAGGAGGCAATCTGTTTGCTTGTGACATTGGTGAGTGGAACAACTTCAATCCACTTGGTGAAATACTCAGTGGCGGTTATGATGAACTTGTGGCCATTGGATGAGGGAGGATGGATTTTACCCACAAGGTCAAGTCCCCACTGACAAAAGGGCCAAGGTGTTGTTAAAGGTCGTAATTCTTGAGCTGGTTCATGAACAAGGTTTCCATGTATCTGACATTGCTTGCACTTATTGACAAAGTGATAGGAGTCCATCTCCATGTTCGGCCAATAATATCCCAAATGCATGAGTTTCTTAGCTAAAGTAGGACCACTAGAGTGTGATCCACATATTCCTTCGTGCACTTCTCACAAGGCGGTTTGAGATTCTTCACGTTCAAGACATTGGAGTAAAGTACCATCTAGACCTCGGTGGTATAGGGTATCAACAATAATAGTGTAACGAGATGTGTGTCGAATGAAGGTTTGGCATTAGTTGTTGGATAAGTTAGGTGGTAAAGTGTTGTCCTTGAGGTAAGTGTAAATCTTACCATACAAATCAGATCTGATGAGAAGGCAAATGGATTGGGTTTTGGGTATGTCATAAGCTGGCTGCATGACTGTCTCCACCAAGAACTCAAAATGTGATTCATTCTCTGGTCTATCGAGGAGTAAGGCAATGGTTGCCATGGCATCTATTGCTTTGTTTTCAATCCTTGGTATCTGCTCAAAGGAGATGATTACAAAGTACTCTTTAAAATCATCCACCATATGCTTGTAGGGAATGAGTTTGTCATCTTTTGTCTGATAGTCATCATTCACCTGATTGATGATGAGTTGTGAATCATCATAGACATGAAGTTCTTTTATTTTCCATTCTGTTGTTAGTTTAAGACCAATGACCAAAGCCTCATATTCTATTATGTTGTTTGTGCATGGAAAAAGTAGATGATAAGACTTCAGTATTGTGGTGCCCTGAGGAGTGACCAACAAGATGCCTATCCCCGATCCATGGTTTGTATAGGAGCCATCAAAATAGAGTGTCTATGACTGTGTCATGATAGTGAAGATTGATTCATCTAGAAACTCAAACTTCATTGGAGTGGTATCTTGTAATGGTGCCTCTGCCAACTGATTAGCAATGACTTAGGAGCATTACCCATTTAGCTAGGTGACATGTTAGAGCTTCTTTGCTTAATAAGTATTTCAGGGGATCTATCTTTGCAATAAGCTTGATGGAATGTGCAAGCATGTAATGTCGTAGTTTTTGGGAAGAAAAAACCATAGCAAGACATGATCTTTTGATTTGAGAGTATTGCAGTTCATACCCCATCAATGTGTGACTAATGTAGTATATGTTCCTTTCCTTGCCTTCATTGTCCTATTGTGCTAGAAGGGCACCCAGAGCTGTTTGTGTAGCAGATATGTAAAGTAATAGTGGCTTGCCTTGTATAGGAGGCATCAAGATAGGTGGATTTATAAGATACTCCTTAAGTTTGCGAAATGCTTCTTCACACTTCTCATCCCATCTAAATGGAATGTTTTTATGTAAGAGATGACTGAAAGCTTGGCACTTGTCTACTAGTTGGGAGATGAATTGGCGGATTGCTTGTAATTTGCCTTGCAATGACTGCAGTTGGGTAATGTTCTTTGGTGGAGGCATCTCCATGATAGCCTTGACTTTTGTAGGATCTACCTCAATCCCATTTGCTGATGTAGACACCCAAATTTGTCCAACATTTGTCCATGTCTAGCAACACCTTGTTAAATCATTATCCATTAAGCCAATTAATTAAATAAATTTTATTTATTTAATTAAAATCCCATCCTCATCCTACTTAGCCAATTAATTAAATAAATTTTATTTATTTAATTAATTTCACATGCATAATCCCATTTATCTTATCCCCATCCCAATTAATTAAATAAATTTTATTTATTTAATCACTTTCCACATCATATCTTATCCCATCCTATTCATTTATCCAATTAATTAAATAAATTTTATTTATTTAATTAATATCCAACTCATATCACAACTAATTCAAATATTTTATTTGAATTAAGTCCTCATTTTTTATCACATTCCAACACTTGTCTAGTCAATCATGTGTTGTAAGACAACTTTCATTCATATCCTTCACATGCACAACTAATGGGACCTAAATTTAGTATCTTTCAATCCTAGCCATTCACATAGCCTCTGAATCTCCACCGTCGATTGATCTTGGTTGAGTTCTATATAAACACCCTCTCACTCCATATGAGACAGCCAGCAATCATATAGCACCTACATTATCATCTTGAGCATTTGAGCTTTCATTTGAGCTTTTATCATCTATCATGGCAGCTTTCATCTTTGCAATTTTTCATTGTTGAAGAAGCAGTCCACATCTCTTAAACAAGGAATCGCATGGTCTAGGTGATGTTATGCTTGAATTGCATTACTCTTTGATTTCATTTAGATTAGATTCCTTGATGATGGTAGGGTTAGGGTTTCATGGCTATGCTTGATCTTCTAAACCTGACTTTTCACCTATCACATTTTGGCATGCCCGGTGGGACTCATGTCCTTGATTAACCTCTCTTGTTTGAGTTGTTTTTATGAAGTTTAGATCTCTTGGAGTGCCAATCTTTCATTTTTGCAAGCTTTTGTAGTAAAAATTTGCATTTTTCTAACCCTAGTTTGCTCATATTTGGCTAAAAATGTATGTAGACGATCTCTTAGCCCAAATCTAACCTCACCATTGTGTCTGGGAGGCCATTTCCATAAATTTTGAGTACAAATTTGCCTAAATTTGATGAAAAATGGAGCGTTTGGTGAAGAAAACAACAACCGAACTGCAAAAATGCGCCTCTGGTAATTCAGGTCTCCTCTGATCAAACAGCAGTCGCCTGGGCTAAATCAGCTCACCTTTGATCAAACAGCAATCACTTATGGTCAAATTTGGTTCACTTTTAAACAAACAGTCATAAGCTTTTGGTAAAATTCAGCTCGCTTTTGAACAAAAACTGATCGCATCTGGTAAACTTGGTCGCATATGGTTAACATTTGTATTTCGTCACCTGAAACTTTCCAGATCACTTTTGGGCTATTATGCGTCACTTTTGGCCTTTTTTTAGTCGCATATGAGCTATTAGATTTCACTTCCATCCATTTTTGCATCGCTTATAAGCAAAAAACCACCACTTTCTGCATATTCGTGTCGCTTTTGTACTTAAATCAGCCGCCTATAGTGCTTTTGTGGATCGCTTTTATCCAGACAGACATCACCTTTGGCATGATTTGAATCAATTTTATCTTGAAAGTACCCACTTTTGGTATAAATTAATCGCTTTCAGTCTAACAGTGATCGCGTTTTGCAGAGTTAGGGTTTCTGTTGCTTATTTTTATTTTACAGATCGAGGTTGCTTAAAGGCCGAAATCGGTCGCTTTTGGCTTTTCTGCATCGCTTACAAGCCTATAGAGATCGCATCTAGTGTTTTCTGAGTTGCATTTGATCTGTTGGGGATCACCTATGGTAAAACAGCAGTCGCTTCTAATCAACAGTAAATCACATCTGGCAACTGTAACTTGCTTCTGGTTGCTGTCATTGTGCATCTTGGTGTTTCTATCATAACTTTCACATACGGAGGCCAAATTGTGCAAACAAGGACTCGCTGGAAAGCTGAGAGAATGAAATACATAGTGGAGTAGGTTTTATCAAGTGACTATATCATTTTACCATCTTTTTTATCAGTCAAAGTTCAGCTTTATTTCAAGCTTCATTTGAGCATAACTTGAGCAATTTTGATCGTTTTTCAGTGAAACTTTTTCTCAAATTGCTTAGAATCTCCTGAACTTTCTATTTGTGAAATCCATTCTTCTGTATTAGATCATTTTCATTAGAATTTTCAGATTTCATCTTTTTCATGTAATCATCTTCTTTGCAAGTTTACTTGTTTCTTTTTGGAATTGGTGACTTGTAGGTATATCAAAGGAGCTGGAGCAGCATTGGCATCATCATCTACAGCAAATTGGAAAGTGATTGTATCAGGTGCACTCATTCTAATGTTTCATCTCTTAATCTTGTTTGATCACACATTTGGACTTTGGGATTAAAACGAACATCGTTTGCAAACACATTTGGATTTTGGGCATAAAATGAACAACTTGTTTGCAATTATACCATTGAAATTGGGCTAAAACAAACCATTGTCTTTCATCACATTTAGATTTGGGCTTTAAAACAAACAAGTGCTTGCATTGTCTTCCACACATTGAATTTCTAAGGTAATGAACCCCATGCGAGTGTGACCAAGTAAATGTGTATGCTCTCTCCTCGTGTCCCAACACAAACTTGGAGATCAAAAACATTTACTTGTGTTGCTTTTGTTTAGCCTTAGAGAGGCCTGCCTTGGTATCCACCCTAAGGGAACGACCTCAAGTGGTACTTTCATCTGGTCCGCTATAAAAATTAGAGGATAAGGCGAAAGCCAAGTCTAACCAGTATTAGCGCTCACCATACAGTGCTAACTCGAAAGGAGGTGTACCTTTGTGTATATTAAAACTTCTAGTAGGGTTAGTTAAAGTCTTAAGTGGCTTGCTGGATACTCGTGGGGTGCCGGTCCCCTGGATTTTCACTAGAACCTCCTTGTGATAGTGGCCTTGCCTTGACTAGGACTTGTTGAAGTGTCTTCACGTGCTTACTTAACCATCATCGCATTCTTCCAAACTAAAACTTGCTTATGTGTCTTGTGTGAGTGATTCATGTGTGTATATGCATAATCATTTGTTTGAATATTGCCACATCAAGCTCTAAACACCCAAACACATAAAGACAAGTCATCCTACACATTCTTCGAACAACATCTAAATCTAATCACTTTCATCCAAATAAGCCACATCATCATCAAAATCCCTAAACAAGTGCTTGCTAAAAGGACTTAAGACAAACACTTGGTGACAACATGTCTATACTAGAGGACCTAGAAATCAAATTCTAAAGATTCCTCCAAAATCTTTATCAAGGATCACAACCCCTAAACCAAGATGCCATTGAAATATTACAATTCTTCATCCAAGAAGCTCAACCCCATGCAAGCCAATCACCTCAACTGCAACACTCCATAGCCCAAGTCCAACACCTTTTAGCCACTAGTCAAGCCCAACAAGTACAACAAACCTTAGCCATTCCATATCAACCAAATCCATCCACATGTCACATCAATCCTTCATCAACCTATCATAACCTTTCCAATGTCAACCCTTATCCATATCAATCTATATCTCAACAACCATTATCCTATGCAACCCCTCCATCATAATCACATCAACACATTTACCAACATCAACAACAAATCATATCACAACAACAAGTCCAAACACCATCCCAACCTCAACAAATTCCACATCAACCTTACATGTCATCACCATCCACTTCCTATCAACCTAATCCACCTATCCATCAAGTCAATGCCACATCAACCTATGAATATCCACATCAACATTATCCAATTTCTCATTCTAACATTCCAACATACCACCAAGCCCATCCACAAGGCAACCAAGTATCCTCACAAGAACAACATGTACGCCCAAATCCACCTTGGCAAAAAGATCAAATGCCCTCAACTTTGAGTTCACCTCAAGATCTTTTGTCTACATATCCTACCATTACATCTACCTACCAAGACTATCAATGGCCTCCCCAACAAGCACAAGTGACCCTAAATCCACCTTTGCAACAAGAAGCACATGCAAGTCTAAGGGGCCCCTTGTACATAAATCAAATGAGTCCAAGTTATCCTATGCAAGACTTAATTACCTTTGACAAGGGAGATGCCAATCTAGCAAATGGATCTTATGAGTGGCCTTCATCATCTAATCACCCACCAACACATGAGCCTACTAGCCCTATCATAAGACCACCATGTGATCCTACCCCTAGTCCATTGGTCCATCAACCTTCCAAACCACCAAGCTCTCCATTACCTTCATCACCAAGTCATTCTAATCCTTCACCAAAGGATATGGCTGAGAGTTTTACAAAGGATGCTTGAAGCAAAACTCATTGAACTTCCTGAAGTCAAACCATGTGAAGAAAGTCCATATGATGAACATGATTATTGTGCATACCATAGGACCAAAGGCCATGATACAAATACATGCCCCATGTTTTTCCCAATTGTTTACAAGGTGTATCAACATACAATAAGAAATCATGCCACATCATCCCAATCCCATGTGTCACCCTCATCCAATCCAAATCCTAATCCACCCAAGCCAATTAGCCCCCAACCTAATCCTAAGCTTGCAACATCATCCTCTATTATTGCTCATCCATTATATTGCCCATCTACTCATACCCTTGTGAAGGATGTGATCCATTGGCTACTAGCTAGGAATAAACTACCTCCATGTCAAACACCCATTCATGAGCCTACCAAAGAACTTCCAAAGGTCATGTCCAATCATATAATCCCATCATGTGGTTCACATATCCTTGAGCCTCTTCAAGAGCCTTCCATTAACATTCTTAGCCCTTCAAGCCCATCATGTGACCTACAAGCCATCAAGCCTATTCAAGAGTCTCCTATTATGAACCCAAGTCAAGAGCCATCTACTTCCATTCAAGAAACCCAAGAGGTATGTCAAAGGTTTAATCCTAAACATGTGGAAACATTAAGCCCTAGTCCAACTCAAGATCAAAACACTTTCATGCAACCTATCCATAACATTTACCTTCTTTATGATCAAGATGATACCTATGAAGAAGCTATCCATGAGCCACTTGATCCTATCCATAATCCTATATCTATCCATTTGCAAGATATCCAAATTGCTCCTAGTCATCTGCCATCTAGCCCTATCCATAATGAGCAAACATCCACTTGTCATGATGAGACACTTGTCCCCCAAGTAAGCATAAAAGATCAAACAAATAACTTGGATCGTAGTGAACACAATGCTAATCAAGATCCTAATGATCCTCCTTCCACATCCACCATCTATTCCATTTCAAAGCTATCATGTCCTAGTGGTCTTACCACCTTTGTCCATGAATGTTCTTCCTTGGGACAACAACGACCTCTATCCACTTCACCTTCTTTATCCAATAAAGAGCTCAAGTCTAGTTCTCAAAACACACCTAGTCCCATAGTCAATCACATACTCCAAAACATGAACTACCAAGTTAAAGGTCTAGGCCTTTATGAACAAGGTATTTTGGAGCCAAACCATGTCAAAGTTCCTCCATGCTCATATGGCCTTGGATACACACCCCAAAGCAAACCCTCTAAAGATGTTGGTAATTCCTCCATCCCTCCTAAGTCCACCACTTTCCATCACAAACCACATCATATACGCAAAACATATGCTGCCATTTCACCTCCATCATCATATAAATGTCAAAAGCATGTGACCGTACACCATCCACCATCCACTTTGCCTCCACTTTTACCAACTCCAAATATCCCTCCATCCACCTTGCCACCATTGCTTCCAACACCTAACATACCTATCATTCATAAGTATCCTTACATCCCTAATCATGGCCAACAAAAGCACACATCGCCTAAGCATAAAGCTTCCAATCATTCCATCCCCTCCACCCATCCCATGGGATTCAAAAGCAAAAATTTTGATGCCTCTACCTATAAAGCTAAAAATCCTACCAAAAATCCTAAAGGTCTTCATACCTTAGGACATAAAAAATCAAAATCAAAGCAAATTTCATCTAAGCAGCCATCTAAACCCTTACCTCCAAATACAAAGCCCAAAAGCAAAATGGTTTGGGTTCCTAAGCAAATAGCTAGCAAGTCAAATGAGGCATCCTCCTCTACATCTCAAGAATCCCAATCACCTATATCCATCCAAAAGCCTACTTCCATCCAAAACTTCCATTCCCTTCAAAAATCCCACAAGAAAAACAAAAGCACTAAAAATATTAAATCTATGTGGGTTCCTAAATCACTTCATCAACCATCTCCTAAGAAAACATCTCCATTGCTTCCTACACCACCATCCAATCAAAAGCTTCAATGTTTATCATGGTGTGTGCAGCCATTGGTCATGGTTCCCTTCCACTCTGTAGCACCTCCACATAACTACATCTCCCCATCTTCCATCCATTATCCTACATATCTCCCCCATCACCTTCCTATGGTCCATGCTTTTGCATAAGCCTTTTATCCATCCATCCTTGCATGAACCTTCCATAATCCACATCATAATCTATTATCCACCTAATCCATCTCCCATCCACACAATCCCTTATCAACATCTATGAGAATAATGACCTGGTCCATGCGAAGACATCATCAATCTCTAAAGGGACACTATCAACCTTCATAGCACTAAACACTTGAGTCCCTCCTATCCATTACCATGGTGAAAACCTGGCAAACAGGCACCATGTGTAATTGTCATCCCATCTAAAATTTAAAAAAAAGAAAAAAAATCAAAAAAATAAAGAGAAATCCCTTCGTCCAATGGTGAAAACCTAGTAAACAGGGGCCTTGGATAAGTACCATGATGAAAACCTGGCAAACAGGCATCATGTGTAGTTTGATCTTCTATGTCACTTACACTTGGGGGCACATTGTCTCATCCAACCTATCCATTTCCAAACTATCTATCCCATTATATCATTTACCATCCTACCATCCTTAGCCATTACATAAACATGCCTATCCTATTGAACCCATTTTATCCATCCTCCCGCCTTTTGATTTTGATGAAGACATAGGGGCAAAATGTTGAAATATGTTTGAAGATCTCTTGACATACCTTCTTTCGAAACCAAGTCCTATGCATTGATCCTCAAGTATCCACATGCTGTCAAAATATCATTAGAGCCTTTGCATCCTTCATCTATCATTCATTCTATCATATCTTCATCTTAATGTTATGCTGCAGAAGTGAGCACCCAACATTCCTCCAACAATAATCCTTCAAAATCTTACATGCTCATGCGAGGTGGAGAAGAGCAATGGAGATAAATCAAGCATAGCGTGGAGATTGGTTTGCATTTACATTTGTTATTTTGATTTTCATGTTGTCTTGTGCTTCATTGTGCATTGCTAGGGTTTTTATCATTGCTGTTTATTCATTTGCCCTAATTTGCAATTTTACCCTAACTACATTTGAACTAGGCTACCTCTGCTTTGCTGGCACAGCCCCATAATACAAGCCTCTGTAATACTCAGCCTCACCCTACACTCACCGAAGCTCTGCCTGTACCTCTGTCAACTGTGTAGCCAAGTACATCGTAGCTCCATCAGTCCCCAATGCAGTCACTGCTCTGTCTCGCTCATTGGTCACCCCCTGCAGCTGCTGCACTGCCTGATCTCTCTCAGCTCGCAGACCATCTCTTTCTGCTCTCATAGCCTATACCTATTATATCGCAGTATCTCGCTCTAGTCTCATCATCTGCTCATGCTGCACTGCCCTATCTCTCTTAGCTCGCAGACCATCTCTCTCTGCTCTCATAGCCTGTGCCTGCTATATCGCAGTGTCTCTCTCTCCAATCACTCTAGCTAGAGCACCGTCATCCTGTCCATCTCCCCCCTGTGCTCTCAACTGTAGCTGAGCCTAATATGTCTGTGCCTGTGCTCTCGCATGTCACAGACTAATCACTACCTGATGCCTATCTATCTCCACCCTCAGCCTCATCTGTGCTTGCTGCCTCCATCTCCTCTCCTCTCTAATCTGTCTCTGCAGCTGCTGAATACCAACATCATCACCTACTACAATCTGTGCCTGAGGCTGTGCTAATATAGCAGGCTGACTTGGCACCTGCTCTGGCATCTGTATCCCTGGGGTGGCTAGCACAACAGCCTATGCTGGTGGAGCCCGTCGTCGTCTCCTCCGAACCGGTCTCTCCATCCCAATCTCTCCAATCTCCCCATCTCGTGTCAACTGAGTTGGCCTAGCTGTCGCCCAGTGTACATCATACTCTGGCAATGTGCCTGGATCTGTAGGACCTTGTCCCCACTGCCATGCTACTGGCTGTAATCCATCTCTCTCTGCCAAAGCTGTCTTAACCACCACCTCTGGATCCCAATCAAACACCTCCTGTCTCGTCTTCCCAAAAATGGCATCACCTACTGGTACTGCCTGTGCCTCCCCAAACTGTCTCAAAGTTCTCTCTGGCAAATAGCGCTCTATAATATACACACCGCGTCCAAAAATGTATCTCACCTATCTAGCATAGACAAGCTCTGCATCCTCCTCATCCCAGTGCTCACATCCTAGCCATGGCCTCCATACAAATCTATCTACCTCATCTAATCTCCTTCGCCAGTATACCACACCTCAACGCTGTCGATATGTTAGAGCCCCTCTATACATCCATGCAAATGGCTCTCCTGCTACTCTAGCCACCCATCCCTCTGGTCTCATAATCAGAATGTGCTCATACGCCCATACATGTAAAACTGTCACTCCTGCTGACATACTCGCTCCAAACATATAAGCGCAATCATGCAAATAATGATAGAGCTGTCCCAACACACACTCTGCCCATGCATATCTCATGCCATATGAAAACATGCCCTCCATCACTGTCCCCCATCCTACTGGAAAGCGTCTAGCTCTCCTATCACCCACTAGCCATCTAATGATAGCCACTACTACCCGCTGTAACCTATCACAAAGCTCCTCCATCCTCACCATCAGAATCTCTAAACCCTCTGCTCTGATGTCTGGTGTCCCAAATAATCTCATGAATGCAGCTGGACCCATATCTGGATCATAATCCACATGCTTCCCATCTATCGGAATCCTCAAAATCTGGAACACATCCTCTAAGGTGATGGTCGCCTCTCCTGTCGGTAACAAGAATGAACTATGCTCACTCATCCATCGCTCCACCATCACTGTCATCAGCCCCCGATGTGCCTAAACTGGCTCTAATCATGATACATGCTCCAAGCCAAGGATCTCTAACACCAGTCGCTCCTCTGTATCTAATCGTCTCACCAGCCGTAAATCTCTCAGATGTGGCTCTCGTGATACCAATGGTGGTAGTACATCCTGCATCATTCATTTCTCCTTGTCAGTTCATTCCGTTAGTTTATCCCTATCCAAATCTACTTATATATTTGCTATTCTATCTTACACCTACCATAAGCATTTCATTTTACCACATGCGCTTCTTTTCTGCTCCCTAGCGACTAGCTTTACCATAGGCGTACCTTTTTGTCTACATGCGAGCTATTTCTACTTATGCACTTACTATTTACCTATAGGTGAACTCCACTTCTATAAGCACTCATCTTTGCTTTACAGGTGTGTTATATTCCATATGCGCATCTATTTTCCCTAAAAGCGAGCCCTATCCTATATGCGCCTAACTTATTACCAAACACGAGCCAAATAACCATTTGCAACAATTTTAGCCCTAGACATGCACTATTTACCCTACGTGAGCTACTTTTATTCATATGCGCGTTGCACTACCATATGCAACTGCTGTCTGCCTATCAGCGACACATTTTTCTCCATACGCGCATTTTGCCTATGTTTTCCTGCTGACGGGATGCGACCTTTTTGGGAAAAGCGACTATCCCGCACCCATAAGCGAGCTATACTACTGTATTCGCTTTGTTTTCCTACATAAGCGACCTAAAACCACTATTTCCTAACCTAGTCACTTTTGGTGACGTGTGGGCATTAATGACGCTTTTAGGCTATTAATTACACGCTTTTGGGAAAAGTTTTGAAACATACCGGTACACCTGCTCCCTCTGGTCACCCATGTGTCCTCACTTGCTCTGCACGATGATCCCTGCGTGGAATAGCCATCCTGATAGCTCTGCAACTCTCACTCTTAGGAGCTCTGGATTTCTCTAGTTTCTGAGCACAAATGAGCACAAATGAGCCTATTTGCCATTGTAGAACCTACTTATAGCCCTTCTCAAACCCTAATGCTTCTATGCCACAGCCTATTTTCTTCCACCCAACCTCCATTTTCTTCGTGTCTGCTTTCTTTTTAGCCTTTTTCTTCTATCGCGAGCCAACCCAACCCTTCCTGGTTAGCTTGGGTTACCTCTCGAGGGGGCATCACCTGCCAGTTACATTGGGGCATAACTTGTTTATCGAATGCATATCGTATCTTCTTTGACACAACGCTCTATCGAACATTGTATCAAAGAGGGGCAAAATGTAGACACCCAAATTTGTCCCACATTTGTCCATGTCTAGCAACACCTTGTTAAATCATTATCCATTAAGCCAATTAATTAAATAAATTTTATTTATTTAATTAAAATCTCATCCTCATCCTACTTAGCCAATTAATTAAATGAATTTTATTTATTTAATTAATTTCACATGCATAATCCCATTTATCTTATCCCCATCCCAATTAATTAAATAAATTTTATCTATTTAATCAATTTCCACATCATATCTTATCCCATCCTATTAATTTATCCAATTAATTAAATAAATTTTATTTATTTAATTAATATCCAACTCATATCACAACTAATTCAAATATTTTATTTGAATTAAGTCCTCATTTTTTATCACATTCCAACACTTGTCTAGTCAATCATGTGTTATAAGACAACTTTCATTCATATCCTTCACATGCACAACTAATGGGACCTAAATTTAGTATCTTTCAATCCTAGCCATTCACATAGCCTCTGAATCTCCACCGTCGATTGATCTTGGTTGAGTTCTATATAAACACCCTCTCACTCCATATGAGACAGCCAACAATCATATAGCACCTACATTATCATCTTGAGCATTTGAGCTTTCATTTGAGCTTTTATCATCTATCATGGCAGCTTTCAGCTTTGCAATTGTTCATTGTTGAAGAAGCAGTCCACATCTCTTAAACAAGGAATCACAAGGTCTAGGTGATGTTATGCTTGAATTGCATTACTCTTTGATTTCATTTAGATTAGATTCCTTGATGATGGTAGGGTTAGGGTTTCATGGCTATGCTTGATCTTCTAAACCTGACTTTTCACCTATCACAGCTGATACAATGAAGCCTAAGAGTTTGTCAGAGGTGACCCCAAACACACTTTTTTGGATTCAATCTGACTTTGAACTGTTCTAGCCGCTGAAAGAATTTCTCTAATACATCCAGATGAGACTCCCTTGTTAGTGATTTGGCAAGGATGTAGTCCACATAGTCTTCCATTGTTACATGCATCATATCATGGAAGATAGTAGTCATAGCATGTTGATATGTTGCTCCTACATTCTTTAACCCAAAAGGCATGATGCACCAATAGAGAGTACCCCATGGATAGGTGAATGTTGTCTTATGTTGATCCTTTGGTGCTATCTTGATTTGATTGTATCCTAAGAAACCATCCATAAGAGAAAGCATTGTATGCCCAGCTGTTAAGTCCGCAATGATGTCTATGTTAGGTAATGGAAAATCATCCTTGCGGTAAGCTTTGTTAAGATCTCATAAATCATTACAAATTATGACTCTTCCATTTGGTTTGGCGATAGGTACTATGTTTGATAAACCCAACATCTAGCAGCTTCTTGAGTTCTTCTTTGACTAGTAGTGCAACATGAGGATGCATTTTTATGAGTTTTTGCTTTACAGGTTTTACTCCAGGATCGAGTGACAAATGATGTAAGACCAAGTCTAGATCTAGACTAGGCATATCTGCGTATGACCAAGCAAAGTTGATCTATTTCCTTGTGAAGAAGGGTGCAAATTTTGTCTTTTCTACTATAGATAAAGATTTAGCAAAGTGTATGATCTTAGGATTACCCTCTATACCGATATGCACTGGTTCTATTGGTTCTACGACAATCTGTGACTTCTCTTGATACATGTCATTGGGGAGAGTGTCAAGTCTTCCACCATCAGGCACCTCAGAGAGGTTTTCACCATCCGATGTGTCCTTTCTTTTTACTATTTTGGGATCTAACACTGCCACAGAGTAGTTTTCACCATCAGATCCAGTTTTTATTTTTATGTTTTTGTGACTGGAAGGCTTGGCATCCTCTCCAAAATAAGCCATGGAATTGAGTTCTATGGCACAACCAGCTTTATGATCTCCCACGGGTAAGTGGTCTCTTAGTTCCATGAAGTCAATATAGGCATCGTCATTTTGGAATATGTCAAGTTGAGGGGTTCCTCGTAGATTCCAATCGATAAGCTCAGGATGTACTAGGGAGAGGGGGTTGATATATTGACCTAATTCAATGGGTGTTATGGTAAGGATGGATATGTTGTTAGGATGGGGAGTTATAGGAACAAGATCTGGTATGGTACTTTCCTCAAGATTGTTTATCTCATGTGAACTTTGACCTTCCTCGTAAGTTGTGCTCTCAGGAATATGCGAATCACACTCTATCAGTCTATGCTTAGGTGTTAGTCCCTCATGGTAGGGGCTAGGTTTGAACGACATCGAATCCTTTGTCTTTGTAGGAATGTTCTGAGAGTTCATCCCATTCATACTCATTAGAATTTATCATTATCCTTTTGGAGGTTATGGATCATTTCCACAAAACAAGTGGTAGCCTTAGCTTTGCCTTTGCCTTTAGCTTTGTCTTGGTATCCTAGCCCTATTGTATTTTGAGTTGATGAGGATGAATAAGATTGAATGGGTTTGATGATTCCTTCCTTTCTTAAGCTAATGGGGCCTTGTCCTTCATAACCCATTATGTCTAAAATAGATTGTCCATGCCCATAGATTTCTGTTGGGAGCTTAGGTTGTTGGTCTTGTTGTGTATCATTTTCATCAATGTAGAGCCATTGTAACACATCTCTTTCATCACTTTCATCTAACAAGGTACCCCACTTGATAAAGGGAGCAGTAGGAGACTCAGGCATTGTAGATGGCTTTGGGCATGGTGAAGGTCATCTAAAGGACTTTGGAGATAGAGGCATTTTGGATAGACAAAGGATGCTCAATGGAGTATTCGCCTACCCCTGTTTCCTTGATATTGACTTTTTTCTCATGGGCTTTGGATGTGAAAGCTTGGGAGCTATGGTCCCATTGGGAGATAGGGGAAGTGGAAGCTCTGTTGTTAGGGATGATGGTTTCAGGTCTTGGTTGGATGGTGTTGCAATTTTGGAAGGGATTGGGGTCACCTTGGATGGTAATCTCTTGGCCATTGTAAGGGAATTTGATGCATTAGTGGTAGGTGGAAGGCACAACTTTCATGGTGTGGATCCAAGGTCTACCTAAGAGAATGTTATAGACAAGGTCCCCGTCAAGGACTTGACACACAAATTCCTTTGTAACTAGTCCAAATCTTAGTGGTAACACCATAGTTCCCTTGGTAGTCCATTCTTCCTCATCATAGGCTCTGATTGTAATCTTTTTCCTTGGATCCACTATATTTTTTAAGAACCCCAATGTAAGGACTAGTTTCAACGTGTAAATATTCAAACCTACCCCTCCATCAATGAGAACCCTTTTGATGCAGTGTTTGTGGATGAAAGCTTTGATATGTAGGGATGTGTTATGAGGTTGTGACACAAATAGATCATCCTTCTTAGTGAATGAGAGGATGTTGGATGAGGTAAGGTGACCTACCATGGTTTGAAACTTCTCTTGGGCCAAATTGGTGGGGACGGTGGTTTCTACTAAGGCTTTCTCAAGAATTTCTTTATGTGCTAGTGATAGACACAACAACCCTAGTATGGAAATGTTGGCCAGAGTCTTCCATAGTTGGTCTATGACATTGTATTGTTGGGGGGTAGACAATGAGGTTGACAACTTTGGAGGAAGTGTGTGCAAGGTAGTTTTTCCACTGCAGGTAATGATGGTGCAATCAGATTTGGTGTTGGGATCTGATTGTTTGTTGAATGTGAGCACATTGATCTATGGGATATGCTCTATTATGCTATTAACGGTGTACTCGAATGGTACATTTGTGTAATTTGCATTGTTGTTTCTGTTATTGTGGTTCTGCCGATTGTTATTGTTGTTATTTTTGTTGTTTTGGTTGTTGTTATGCTGTCTGTCGTGGTTAGGGAGAAGATCCTTGTACACCACATGTGATTCGTTATTTGGATGATCTCTTGTGCCGACATGGTTTTGGTCTAACAAGTCTTGAATGATATTTTTCAGATGGATGTAGTCATTAGTTTTGTGTCCTCTTCCCCTATGGTGCTCACAATAGTGGGCCTCATTCCACCAAGGAGGTTTGACAGGTGGTTCATAGTCACTTGTGGAGGGAAGGGTGACCTCATTGTTTGCTAACAACTTTCTCAAGGCAGACTCAAGTGATTCTCCCAATGGTGTAAAGTTTCATCTAGAATGGAAATCCCATGGTGATTGTCTCTGCCTATTTGATGGAGGTTTGTTGGGTGTTGCATTGTTTGAGGCACCTATGAGGTTGAGGATTGATTATTTTGGGGCCACTGCTTTAGCGTCAACCAGTCCATCGTTGACTATGTTTTTATTCTTGGTCCAAAATTTTGACTTGTCTGTGGTATAGTTAGAGTTAGGGTTGTCTTTGAACAACTTTATTTGTCCTTTCACGATCATAGCCTTTTCAATAAATAATCCCATCTCAATCACTTTCGTGAATGTGGTAGGACCTTGAATTTGTATTTGGTAGCTAAGATCAGGGTTGAGGTTGTGGACAAACATTTCTGTCATTTGTTTCTCTAGTATATGATGAGGGCATTTGCTTGCTAGTTGTCTCCACCTTTCTAGGAAAGCGGCGAAGGATTCACCACTTTTCTATTTTGTGTTACAAAGGTTTAGAATAGATACCTCATGTTCAATGTTGTATGAGAAATGTGTGATGAACTTGTTTACTAACTCATCAAAAGTTTTAATACCTGGGGGTAGTTGAGAGAACCATTCCATGGCCTGTCCTTCTAGTGATCGAGGAAAAAGTCTCATGAGGAAAGTTTCGTTGTGGGCTACCTCTAGACAAGCGGCACTAAATTCTCAGATATGGTCCTTGGGGTCACCCTTTCCTCTATATTTGTCAAACTTAGGAACTTCAAATGGAAAGGGGAAGGGTACCATGTTCAATCTTTTGTCAAAGGGATATGGCGAGATATCCTCTAATGAATAAGTTTTAGTGGATGTCCCTGTTTGGAGGTCCTCAAATTTCTGTTGCAAAGTCTGAATTTGTTTCGTCAGCGTGTCTATAGGTGTGTTGGGGTCTGTTGTTTTCTTTCCTTTATCTTTGTCAAGGGAGCTTTCCTCATTTGTGCTCTTTTCATGAGTTCTTTCCTTTCCAGGTTCTTTTAATGCATCGACGTCAAAGTCAACGGGGAGTTTAAGCCCTTGGTTTGCTAGGTAGAGGAAGAATTTTGAAGGGTCTCAGTTGATGACTTTGTCCATCATGCATTGGAATTTCCTGTCTTGGAGGGCTTGTTGTATGTCATCTTGTGAAATTTCCTCGTCACTGTCATGAGGGGATACAATCCTGTCTGATGTTCTGGCCATTTCAAATTGCTTTTGTGTATGGGATCTAGTTAATACCATGTGGTGCGGTTTGGGATGGGATGCTTTGACAAGGTGAGTTTAAAGGTTGCGGTGAAGGAGATATTTGTGGTGAAAAGATTTTGAGAAGGGTTTTCTATGATCTATGATTTCAAACGAATCAGTCGATACAAAATGATAGCCACGAGTAAGGATGTTAGTAATCCATTTACTTGATAGGGACCAGTCTTGCACCAACACAACTAGTGAAAAGTTTTGATAGAGAAGGATGATGTATCCTGATAGTGGAGACTTTACTAGTGATTGTTTGGGTTTGATAGGATCTAGAATTATCTTGTCATAACATAGTTTGATACTTTTGACTCAGTTTTTTTGGGAAGATTTGGACAAGGTGGACGAGACAAATGACAAAAAAGAGGGTACGCTATGGAAAATGGATAGGAGAAGTGATTGCACAGTAAATCTGATCTTTGAAATTGGAACAAGGTTGAAATGGGTACTCAGAAAGGTTGAAAATTTTCTCTCAAAAGACCAGGAAATGCTCATTGTTGTGGATGTGCAGCTGCAAATGCGTCGAAACAGAGTATAAAAGTGCAAGAAGTTAGAGTATATGCGTAGCTTTAGTAAATAACAAAAGTGCAAGAACAGATAATGAATGCATTGAAAGTTGGAATAAATGCACATCTTGTTGAAATAAATGCGCAGCTCTGTAGTACAAATGTGCAGCTCTGGGTTTTTTATTGATTTTGCAATGTTTTTGGCACATTTTTTGATGTTTTTGGTTGAAAGTTTGGTCTTTTTGATCTAATTTCTCAATTATGGCAAGTAAGACACAACAAACACTAAGAATATTTTCATGATTTTGATCTCTTTTGTAATTTTTTGGACTCTTTTTGACTAAAAACAAGTACAAATCCTAGGCCAGCAGGGACAATATAAACTAAATTCTCACTGTTACGTAAGGCATCTTTGGGAAGTGATAATCACCCTTCCCGGCACTAGTTTATAGGGGATTTTGGCTTCTAAAACAAAGGATGATTAGTAAGTGCAACCGTTCGAGTGGTTATATATGCAGCAGCGCTACTCTCCATTATGGAGTCTCCCAGCTTTCAAGGGTTATGCCTTGGTGGGTTTTGGGGGAGGTTGGCTATCGGTATAACTTAACAACACTTGTTGTTTGAAGCTTTCACTCCAAACACAATTTATTTATAGTGGCTAGGTAGAGCTTGGCTTTAGCTTGTTACCACTTGAGGTTGTTCCCACTTGAATGGAAGGATATCCAAGGGTAGGCTCTCTAAAGAAAACACATGCGAAATGATAGGTTTGACATTTTGGTCACCCAAAAGAGGGGAGAGCATAGGCCTACTATCATTCCAAAAACACGAAAGACAATGGTTCTTTTCCCCTAGTTAAAATGAAAAAAAAAATGAGTTAAGCTACTTGGGCACACACATGATTTGTTAACTTTGAAAAGAAGCAAGATAGCAATGGTTCAATTTTATCCTCCTAGCATTAGGACTAAATTTAAGTTGTTGATGCAACAAGATCAAATTACAATCCTCCTAGTTAGATCTAAATGAGATTTGCATGAACATCCATTTACTTTCCTTTGGCTAATTAGATCTTGAGATGAGTTGACAAATGCAGCTATATGACTAAACCAGCCCCTAACCTACAAGTAGATAAGAGAATATTCCTGTGAGAAGTGTTAAGCGTTAGCAAAATCACAAGAAAAACTCAAAAAGTCACTGTCAGAAACATATGCGCAGCTATAGAGATCATATGCATAGAGATAGAAATCAAATGTGTAGGATTACAAAAGCACTAAGACAGAGGTCAAAAGCACAAAAGCACATAATATATGCGTAGAAAGAATAGATGCACAGCTTCAAGGGGTATATGCGCTGAAAGATAAGATGCGCTAAAATAGATAGCAGATACATGTTAGAACTGATCAGATGCACATAATCCTCCTGTGAACATAACCTAACACACAAAAACTTAGCTTTGAGGTTAAATTGGGGCAAGCGCCCCACAGTGGGTGCCAAAAATGTTATCAGAAAATTGGAATGATTATAAATAATATCAAATAACCCAATAACTCAATGGAAAAGGAAATAATCAAGATTCATACAACAAAGACAACACCTTGTAAACCTCAATACTTCATAGGTTCCATAGGTTGCCTATCTTGATCGATCTTGTGTAATGAATGAAGCCCTCAGAAAGCACACTTCCTTGCTTTTTTCTTCAAGATGTCAAAGGAGAATGGCTATGATAATTCTTTATAATGAAGAGAAGCTTCACAACAATGGTAATGGTGATGGTAACAAGTTGATCACAATCAATGAAGGAATTGGGTGCCAAAGGCACATTGTGATTCCTGCAGAGTAAGTTTACTAAAAGCTTAGATGATAGAAATGGAGGAAAAGGGTTCAATTTATAGACTTGTGAGAGAGAAGATCAATGGTATAGAAAAAATAAGAAGATCAATGGAGAAGATAAATTTAGAACTCATGATGAACGTGCACACGACATGTGTAACACAAAAAACTGTTTTGTTTGAGTTAACTACTTTCTTTTATAAAGATAAGATTTGCTTTCATAAATTAGAATGATTTTTTCTAATTTAAGAGTTGTTGATAGAAACAAGATTGATTAAATCAATTAACTCAACTTGTGATTTGTTTTTGCAAGATTTGAGAGAAATTAAATAATAAATTATTTAATTTTGTGTGCATGATGAGAAAGATTTATTTTTAGAAGATTTGGAAGATTTTTGAGGAATTAGAAGATAAGAAAGCAAATTAAATAAATAAATTTATTTAATTGTTTGTGCAAGATAGAAGAATAAATAAAATATTTGATTATATTTTATTTTTAGAGATTGAGAGAATTTAAATAAATTTGATTGATTTATTTAAATTTGGAAGAATAAGTGATTTAATTAAATAATTAAAATTATTTAATTGTTTGGAAGAATGAAGTTGATTTCAACAAAATTAATTAAATAAAGGTAATTTATTCAATTAATGGGAGTAATATGAACCAAATAAATAAATTGATTTATTTATTTATTGATAGAGGAACTAAATGGAATAAATATTAAGAATATTTATTTAGACAGAGTCGTGTCATTTTTAGGTGTATACAGTCGATTCGGCCCCATGAGCTATGGAATGCAAAATGTCACTCATAGCACCTTTCCACTGCAAGAAACTTGTTGGTTTTCTTTTTGAATCAGCAGAGGGTTTGCCAGTTCCAATGCATAGGCAGATTCAACCAACTAATACAAGAGGTTGCGTGAGCTGCCTCCCCTTCACTTCTGGTTCTGCCGCACCAAGGGGGTATCCCTATAGCTAAAGATTTAACCTTGACTCACCCAATGACATAAAGATTGAGCTTTACAACAATAGGCAAAATACTCACATGTATGGACGAAGATTTGAATGATAGATCACAAGTTTGGCAACTTTCTTGGACATATCTGATTGGTTATGGATACGAGTATGCAGGGGTTCTAATCCTACTCCTACAACTAACAGGTCAGAATTATGAAAGGATGTGTTTTAAAATTTTGATGCAAGACAGGGGTTTCAGCTCATAACTGCTACACACGAGTAGATCAGTGCCTATCTCAGGGCAAGGAGTCAACTAGACATATACAAGAGAATGGCTTGCAACTGGCATTCAAGTTTCAAGGGGTTAGGATTGGTATTTGCCTTACAAACACCACCCAAGGATAAGTTTTTAACTGTCTCTACTTACAAATATCTTTGCTGACATACAAGCTTCTCCATATTTGACCTAAAATAGTTTAATCCACTCCTTGAATGGAAGTTAGAGATCAAGCATGTGATACCAAAATCTATATTCTAGAATCTGAGAAACCCTTAGCAACCAGATTCAAAAGAAGAAAATGCATACAACAAATGGAGACAGATAGATAAGCACATGCAATGACGCATGTTTCATATAAACATGACATGAAACTAAACATATGTGCAAGGTACATTCAAAATGCAACACATAAACTCCAAAAGAGATAGAGCAACCAAGAAAATGCTCTGTCTTTCGTTATTTTTCCCCCAAAAAATGCCCAAGTCTTCAACAACCTAGATGAGTAGCACAACTTGCATTTTATAGCAAGACTGTGTACTTAGTAGTAATTACATGGCACTTTCAAAATTTTGGCCAGATATATTGCACCAAAAATGGTGCCCAAATCATTCAATGTCCAGGTAAAGAGAAGGAAGAGAGTAGGTAAGATCGGGAATTGAGCCGCCGACTAGAGATTTTCTTCACAAATTTGGTAGTTGGCCAGTCAATCAGACCCATACCTCTGCAAATCACCATAAATGGCCAAATTGCTTGCATCCTTCTCAGAAATGTAGCAGCGAATGCATAAGAGACTTTCCCATCTAAAAATAGCTGCAAATACAAAGAAATCACCCCTGTAGAATGTTTGAATCATGGCCGTCGATTTCTCTTCCTATAGCCAAGATTTGGGGCCTCAAAACACTTTGAAAAGTCACAAGCCAATGAAAATGTGCCACGTAGCACCTTGCACTCCCATCACTGACTTTTCTGCCATCTATTTTGCCTTTTTCACCTTTTGCCATTTTTGCCTATTTTGCCTTTAAAACCCTTGTATATGCAAAAGAACATGCATATACAAACAACTGCCTACATACAAAGCATGGACCCCAAATGTTATAAAGCATATTAAAATCACCATCAGGTCCGGCTTGCATCTTGATTCCTTGTATAACTCCTTGTATATTGCATATATACAATATGCAATATACATAAAATGTGGATCTCAAATTATTATGAAACAAATTACAATCGCTTTGAAATCTGGCTTGTATCTCTATTTTCTTGTATATCGGCATATACAATGCCATATACATGCAAGCCGCAGACGCCAACGCTGAATTAGCCAAATCTAACTTTTGAATTGGGTCTGACTTGTATATCGTCCCATTGTATGTTTGCCTTGTATATCGCATATACAATGCAGACATACAAGCCAAAACATACATACATCGGACTTGAGCTTTTATCAATTACATTGCAAACCTTTTCAGATTCGGGTCATGCACATTAAGAATGTATGTTCCCTTGTATGTTTGAACATACAATCTCCTTTATATCTTCGCGGGCCCCACCAAATGTATCTCCCCCTTTGGTTGTTGCTTGTATGTCGCATATACATTGCGACTTGTATGTTGGAGATACAATGACCCTTGTATGTCTACGGGCCCCATCACTTGTATATCGGCCTTGTACATCTTTTTCCTTTGCATATGACGAATGCATATCGCATATACATTCTACTTTGTATGTTGCTGAATATACAAGACCCTTTGTATCTTTTCCTTTGCATGTTTCCATTGTATCTACCCATTGCATTTCTAAACATACAACACTAATGTACATGCAAACCCTCACATATAAGTAGGGAATATTCTGAGAATCTATGACATACAAACAACCATTTTTGTACCTTATGAAGCTTGAACATACAAACCACCTTGTATGCCTAAATGTACATTTGAACTTGCATGTATATACAAATGGCCTTGTATATACAAAGACACATGCATACAACAATTTTTTGCACTTTTTCAACTGAGAAGGCTGAAAGACTTATAAATTTGATTCTTTATGAAGGGGCCTGTAGATTTAAATGCTTGAAACCTGAATATTCATGTAGGCTCCAACACTGGCTCTGTCTGGGGATGTATGCCTCTTGCAGGCATGGCGAGAACCATAGATCTCTGGGATGCTGACTAGTCCCTATCCATTGGGCAATAGAGTCGAACACTGCACCAACCTACATCATAGATCACATTTTCAAACACTATTTTGGCAGCCCCAGGCATCCAAAAATGAAAAAAAACATAATTTTCTTTTGTCAAATGCCTGATTCAAAACAGAATAACCCCAACCACAATTGAAAAAACTAACAAAATTTACTGACAAGATGATCTTGTCAATTACATACTTCACCATTTTTGAAAACTTGCCTCTGTCAATATTACCTCTGTCACTCTGCATTTCAAAATTAGACATATAACCATACATATTATAAAATTCTTCAGCATTAGGCAACATATGTACGTTATACTCCTCTAACAGTATCTTATCATATTGCTCTTGGCATTCTTCACTGTCTTCCTGGCTATTGCATATTACTAGGCACTCATCCAGCTGATCTAGAAATTGAAAACACTCATAAAATATGAGACCCTCAATATCATTTATACCACTTATTGACATTGAAAATGAAACTTGATCTATACACCCATAGTTGCACATGTCTGAACCAACTGATGATGAACATTCATTATCCACAGTTTGCATATCCATATTATCTTCACAAGAGCTGAAGATATCTGACTCATATGTCCCCTCTTCACAAACTGATGCAACACCTATGTCAGTTGTTTCTTCGTATTCATCATCATCCTCAAAAAGAGGATTAATTCTGCACCAATGAAGGTCATGACTTTCAATGTTCAATGCATCTAATGGCTCATCATAAAGGGGATTCATTTTCATTGCAAAGGTCTCTATTTCTTCTTCATGACAATCCATCTCCTTTTCAACATTACCAAATCTAGAATCATAAGAAGAACAAAACTGATCCATGAACTGATCATGGATATCATTCTTATCATCTGATTGCCCCACATACAAGATTTCTACTACTTCAATGCAATCTGAAGCTAAACTATCTATATCACTTTCCAGCCCTCTAATGCTTCCTGATGAAACTGATATTGACTGTTGATCCACATGATCACAACCATGCACAACTGGATCATTTAAACATGAATGCTCTTTGCCGAGAACTAGCATATTAATATCGCTTGAAAAATCATTATTATCAACTTCATTTGCTGGGCAAATCAGGGCATCCTCCTCTATGGAAAAGTCATCATTAACTTGGAATGATGCATAAACAAGGATAGCAGGGGTGTGAGTGCTTTGACATTCATTTCCAACACTTAAATTATATCTTTCATCAACATTAGGGACTGCAAGACAACAAAAGTTTTTAGAGAAATAACCTTTTTTAATTCCATGCTTCCAATTGTTTTCAATGTCAATTAGAAACTAATGTGCCTGATGTAATGTGGTGGGCTCCTTATCTCTCAATCTATAGCTCATTTTCTTATCAAATGCTCCCAAATAGACTACTAGGTACAATGCATCACTAGGTCTCATGCATTCTGGAATTCTTTTCAATGCTTTCATAAACCTGAGGTTAAAGGCTGGAATTAGCTCATCCTTTTCAATATGGATGTACATGAAATCACTGATAACTGCATATTCAAATATTCTTTCACCATATTGTCCTAAAAATGCAAATTTAAAATCTTGCCAAGAGCTGACAGAGTAAGCTGGAAGATAGGAGAACCAGCCCCTTGCATCTTCATCCAGAGATTGAACAAATAATCTCATAACTACATCCTCATGGTCAATCTAAAAATCATCTATAACATTTATAAACTGCTGCAAGTGTCTCTCAGCTGATTCATCCTTTATACCATTGAATTTGGGTAGATACTTTCTGATCTTAGATGGAAAAGCATTTGGATAACCACAAATGGCACTAAAATTTATGGGCTTATATCTATCAATGCTGAAACTTCTCTTATTATATGGTTGGGATTGATCACTATACATTACTACATTTGACACCTCACAAGGGTGCATGGGCTGATAATACATTTTTGTGTGTTTTGGCAACCCTCTTCTCAACTCAGATTTTCAATTAATGACTTAAGGCCTCTAAAATATAAATTGTTGTTTCAAATTTCCTAAAGTCCTCTAAATGAGTCTTTTCAACAATATTGCATACTTCACTTGAAAATACAAACTATGTTCTCAGCAAATACCAAAGCATGCAAGTTTCACCAACATTTCCCTTTTAACTAGTGCTATTTCACCAAATAGGGAATCTTTTTACAATTTATACAAATACCTAGATATGTTATAGCTGCTGATAGGTTCATTCAATAGAGTTGCCACCTCCTTGGCAGAGGAATGAGTTTCACATAACATGAAGCTGAAAATTTATTTCTTTTCTTTCTGGGTTCTCCAACAGCAGAGCCACACATAAAACTTTAAATTTGTTGCAACAAGGCACTTCCAGGTCTGATTCTTCAATCTTTTAGACTCAAACTTCCATGGATATGACAATACATCCCCAGCGGAGTTGCCATTTTGTTGGTTTTCTTTCCGAATCAGCAAAGGGTTTGCCAGTTCCAATGCACAGGCAAATTCGGCCAACTAATACAGGAGGTTGCGTGAGCTACCTCCCCTTCACTTCTGGTTCTGCCGCACCAAGGGGGGCATCCCTATAGCAAAAGATTTAACCTTGAATCACCCAATGACATAAAGATTGAGCTTTACAACAATAATACTGTCATGTATAGACCAAGATTTGAATGATAGATCACAAGTTTGGCAACTTTCTTGGACATATATGACTGGTTATGGATGAGAGTATGCAGGGGTTCTAATCCTACTCCTACAACTAACAGGTCAGAATTATGAAAAGATGTATTTTAAAATTTGGATGCAAGACAGGGGTTTCAGATCATAACTGCTACATAGGAGTAAACCGGTGCCTATCTCAGGGCAAGGAGTCAACTAGACATATACAAGAGAATGGCTTGCAACTGGCATTCAAGTTTCAAGGGGTTAGGATTGGTATTTGCCTTACAAACACCACCCAAGGATAAGTTTTTAACTATCTCTACTTACAAATATCCTTGCTGACATACAACCTTCTCCATATTTGACCTAAAACAGTTTAATCCACTCCTTAAATGTAAGTTAGAGATCAAGCATGTGATACAGAAATCTATATTCTAGAATCTGAGAAACCCTTAGCAACCATATTCAAAAGAAGAAAATGCATACAACAAATGGAGACAGATAGATAAGCACATGCAATAATGCATTTTTCATATAAACATGACATGAAACTGAACATATGTGTAATGTACATTCAAAATGCAACACATAAACTCAAAAAGAGATAGAGCAACCAAGAAAATGCTCTGTCTTTCATTATTTTTCCCCCAAAAAATGCCCAAGTCTTCAATAACCTAGATGAGTAGCACAACTTGCATTTTATAGCAAGATTGTGTACTCAGCAATAATTATATGGTACTTTCAAAATTTCGGCCAGATACATCACACCAAAAATGGTGCCTAAATCATTTAATGTCCAGGCAAAGAGAAGGAAGAGAGCAAGTAAGTGTTGATAACTGAGAGGGGGGGTGAATCAGTTATCCTAATTATTTCTGCTTTGTGAACTTTATTAGCAATCAATGTAATATTAATCCAAATGAGCAAACATAATCATGAAATGGAAATACACATGACACAGTATTTTTGACCGAGAAATCCTGTTAAGGGAGAAAAACCCAAGATTGTATTCTCTGTTAGAAGAATGGAAATACAAAATGGCACTTGCCAATTAGGGCTCACTGCCCGAGCACACTGCTCACAAGAAGGCACACTGCCTACAAGAGACATATTGTCTACAAAAGAGTGTTATACAATACTTGAATTGATTGGTAGCATCCACATATGCTGGAGTTTAGTTCTGGTTAGGCTCAGTACACTGATCTACTGCACTTCATCTTTCCTCTTCTCTTATGCTGCTTTCCTTTCACATACCAGACCTTCCTTACTGCTTCTGCTCTGCTCTACTTTTATTCACACATCAATAATCACCATGACACTTCTCACAACTAAATTCATCATGTATATATAGCTACACAAGTGATTTCATCACCTTTCTAGTCAGCACCCAGAATAGTCAATCTTTTCACAAACTTTGATCTGTCGGCTGAATCCTTGCACACCAAGTAATGCGGATCAACGATATACTTATGGAAATCATTAATCATGTCAGCTAAACATAATTCATGCCTTCATAGCCTTCATCAACATTAATAACACATCTAGAATAATGTCTGATGTTCTCCCAGTCAGTTCTTCCTCTGTTCACACTGTCACATGAGAACCCAACACTCAAACATTCATATCTTTTTATCCTTTTCACACCGGAGGCTCAAATCTTGGAATCTATCAGTAAAGATACTCCTTTTGACTTCCCCAAATCCATACTTCACCAAGATGCTTCCTCTGAGAGATCCAGACCTGTCTGTCGGACCTCGCCACATGCTCTGTTCTTGTTTACCGGACCACAACATTCTTCACTCTGACTTCTGGTAGAGACATATCATGTCCTGCAAATGTGTGGGATGAACTTTGTTGCCATCAATGACAATATTCATGAATCCATATAGTGTCTCTTGCCAACAATCCCCCCCTTTGGCATTGATGGCAACACTTAGTGAAAAATGACTAAGTGTTTACACTATGCTCCCCCTTGGCTGATGCTCTGTTTTTATATACATTTTCTGGAGCTCCCCCTTAGTTGGATTCCTCATTTTTCACTACTCTTCACTCCCCCTTTGACATCAATGGCAAAGGGTGGGGTCCGCATATCAAAACTTTCAAAAATTCAACTATACTTAGCCGCATAAGTATATACATATGGCATACTTACATATACTTAAGTATGTCTGCAAAAGTTGTCTTCAATTGAATAAATTCTGTAGCCCAACTTTGCTTCATTCTATCCAAAATTGAGATATGACCGCTCAACAGGAATGCAAATGCATCTGCCCTTTTTAGATCTGTTGGATCATTTGTCTGGGCTGTGATTTGAGCTTCACTTATGGCCTCATGCATGGCCTCTAAGTTCACCCATCCAGCTGATCATGTTCTTCCTTTCCTTCTCAAAATTCTTTATTGCATTTGAGATTGCAATAGACTGACACTCTTGATTTGCTATAGAGGATGAGAGAGGATCAAAACTTTGAGACAGACTTAGTAGTTTATCCTCATGTTCTTTTACTTTCTTCTCAATATCTTTGGTCACTGTGGGCCAAGATAAGCAAAATTTGTACATATTTCTGCCATCTTTAAGAGCATTTTCCAAGCTCTTTATCTCGATATCCATTACTTTCCTATCATTTGCTATTAGACCCTGTACTTCGGAGAGTCTCTTATCCAAAAACTCCTTCCAGACCTTTTCTTCAACTGACTTCTCTAGAGAACCAAAATGTGTGCTAACACTGTTGACTAGAGTTTTGAGATTACCGGATGTGGACGCTATGGGATCTTTCTGAAACGATGGCATAATCTTTTCAAGCACTCCGGAAGCAACTTCTATCAACTCACAGTCTTCCATGTGAGACTTCAAGAGTTTTTCTTTGACCTTTGCATTGGCAAATGAAGCTATCTTCATTGTCTGTACCTGTGAGGACCGCCCTTTTTACTTCTGTTTTTGACTATTTACATTACTGTTATTGTTACTTTTTATATTTGTGGGATAGCAGCTCCCAGATTTGCCAAACTATTAAACTTTATTATGATTACGGAAAAACTAATTGGGTGATGTTTGGATAAGTTTACATTTCAGAAAAATTAATTAGGTGATGATGGAAAATTGTAATATGATTTCATTTATGCTAATTAGAACTATGTCATGATAATGCATGTTTTTAAGTTGCTTCGGCTATGATGATTATATGTGGATACTGATCTTGTAATTTAGTGTGCAGGATTTACTAATCTAACCACAGATTTCGGAGATCATTCCGCACCTTGTTATTGTTATTCCCTGTTAAGCCGATTTGGTTCCACGAGGAACCGAGATCTTTCTGTGTTTGATGTGATGTTGTAATGTGGTCTTTCGTATGGTCGAGTGGGTTAGGTTACCCTCTTGTAACACTATTTTATGGATTGTGTTGTAAAAAAAAGATTGAATTTGAATTTCTTTATTTTATTTAAATCTTTGAGGCCTTTTCATGTGCTTTACCTTGACCTTGGGTGTCCTGAATGGGTTAAAGTTGACCCTGGGTTATACCCCATGGGTCCAGGGGCCCATTTGACATGGGGTAACCCTTGAGTAACCTCCATCTAGTCATCTTAACTTCCCCCTGAAGTTAAGTGGCGAAAATTGGAGGTATGGAGGGGACATGATGGGTTGTACCAACACCCAACCCATCCCTCTTCAATCCCTAAGGTAAGAGATGACTACAAACCCATCCATTATTGAGGGATTGACTTGAAGTCACCCTCACCATTAGTGAGATTCCCCCATGTGCTGTGGGGTCATCCATGTGAAGGAAGGAAGAAGAGGCATGGGTCACCTGTCTTTTCCTCTTTTAACTCCTTTTATTTCTCCCATGCGTAAGAGAAATGACATGAGGAGAGGGATAAGGAGTACTCTAGGGATGGGTGAGTGACATAAGCCATCAGGACATAATAGTGGTTTTGGGAAGGGTGAGGAGGTGACAAGTGTCACCTCCCCATTCCTCTAAACGGAAAAGAATTTGGGTTATTTGTTTCCAATTTTGGGATGAGAGGGAGTTAGTTGAATTTTGGGGAGAGTTTTATTATTATTGCCAAAAATAGGAAAGTTAGCTTGGAGGAGAGGAAAGGAAGAGGGAGTTGGTGGCTAAGGTTGGAAGAGATTTCAGTGGAGCTCTGTAACAGTTTCATTCCAGGAGGGCTTTGTAAGGTTGGTTTGATTTTTACCTTTCTTTCGTATATCTGAATGTTGTATGAAAAGTGTGTGAAAGATGCTTATTTGTTTGTGTTTTAGATTTGTTTTTTGTGGGATTTGTTGTCGGGTTGTTTGACAAAGCTTCTCCCACTTGGGAGAAATGCTCATCAAGTTTGGGGTAGGGGAGGAGTGATCCTCCTCGGGTGCATACCTGGTTCCTTCTTTTGGGATGTTGAAAGCCTTGAGGGCATGTATCTGTGACTGTATCTTTGACTTGAGAGTCAAATACAGATTTCTTAAAAATTTGTGATCAAACTTGGTTTGAGGCCAAGAGAAATTGTGTTGGTTAAATTATCTGTAAGGGTGACACTCTGGAGTCGAGTGTGTCCACTCTCCTGCCCCTTATGAAACTCACTGTAGTTGAGTTTTCGTGTTGTGTAATGTACCCACGGGTGTTTGTGTGCTTTGGGTTTGTTGTTGTTCCCTGTTGTGAAGTGGAGTGCTTGAGCTACCCAGGTGTGAGTATGGTCTCCCTAGCTCGGGGGTGACCCTCTTGCGGGTCTACGGAAGGGAGGAGAGCTAGATGAGTGGCGTTTTCTTCTTTATTTGTCTTTGATACACAGGTTTCCTCTTGGAGCTTATGGTTGGATTTGGAGAAGTTATATTTATGAAGAAACAGTTTATTCTTCTTTGTCATGAGAATTAGATCATGTTCTTTTCATAAGAGTGTAAAAGAGAGCACCTCTCTTGATATTGTTGTAATTTATTGTCACCCTGGGAGTGAAGGAAATAACCTCCCTGATCTTGTATTGGGTGTGACTGTTACTTAGTTGTTACATAACTTCTTTTGTATGTTGGTTGGGAGAAGGAAATCCTTATCTTTCATCTTGGTAAGGGTAGTGAAAGAGTTAATCTTCCTGTATTGTGTATGATGTAATTATTTACCTTGAATTTCATATGGAAAGTTTGAAGTTAAATAAAAAGTTTTACTGTATTAAATGCGTTAATGAAAAGAAGAGATCATTACTTATTGCAATCAAATCTGAACTTGTTTACATAATTATAAGAATAGTTTTGCTTATCTAGTTGAAAGGACAGTTTTATAGTTCATTGTTATAATGGAAAATACAGTTTTAAATGATTAAGTTTCTTCTTCATAAATAATGGTTTCAGTTATTTTGTAAAGTTTAGAGGAAGTCTATTATGTATCTACTTCTGTTTAAAGATTAGGATGGAAGAAATTGTAATTATGAAATATTGTAATTTAAAGAATTTTGCATCTACTTGGTAAAATTATTCATTCATTTTATCTTATTGGGAAGTTTTGTTCTCTGTTAAAACAAAAAGAAAGGAGAGATAAAAGTATATATATATATATATACTTTATTAAGTTCTTAATTATTCATTTTATAAGAATTTGAGAAACTGAATAAAATACTGTATTTGTGAAATTTGAGTTATATATATATATATATATATATATATATATATATATTTGAATTGTTATATATTTAATCTTTTTTTTTTTTAAAACGAAATTTGGGACACTATAAATATTACTGAGTGAAATCATGCAAATGTTATATATATATAGTAAATATTAATGAGATGGGAATTAAACCTCATGAAATTCAAAATAAGGTAATGGAGGTTTCGCTGTGTAAAACACAGTTTAAAAAAAAAAAATTATAAAATAAACAATACATGGCGGTGGGGATGAAACCCCACTGCATTGTAATAATGGAGGGTGTGGGTGGGGGCTCCGCCCCCTCCCCACACCCCCACCTGTTAATAAACCGTGGGCCATTCTCTCTCCCATGACACCCACACCCTGCTACCCTGAAAACCCCAGCCGCCACTATCTACGGCCACAGCGCCACCACCGACCCTGCAACCACAGCGCCGCCACCTCCTCCATGGCTGCGACCTTCCACCTCCTCTTCGCCATAGCCTCTGCCCTCTGGTCCCGTCCGCCGCCGCCATGGCTACCACCGCCATGTCCCTGCACATTCACAGCATAAACATATGAGAAATAAGAAATGTTAGGGCTATTTAGCCCTAACATATAAGTTGGACAATACTTATGAATGTATAAGTTTTTAGTGGTTAATCCACTAGCTTTTGTTAAATGAAATAAATTATATTTTTATATATATATAGACATATATATAGATAACTATATATGTCTAATTATATATCAATATATAATGAATTATTTCATCTATAATTATATATATAAGTGTTGAACAAAACAACCAAATAAATTATGTTATATTTCCATAGTAAAGGTTTTATAAAGAGGGGAGCCTCTTTCATATATTAACAATGGTATATGATTGTATATATATATATATATATATATAATCATATTATATTTTTTAAAAAATAGAAGATTAATAATAGTATAATAAATAGATAAATTATTAAGATAATCTAACAATTGCAATAATAGTATTTGTAATAAATAATAGTAATAATAACAACAGTAATTATAAATATGAGAAATATAATTGAATATATATATGTTTATATATATATATAATCTTATATATATATATATACATATAAATATATCGTTACATACTTATATTATTTAATTATTAAGACTTTCAGAGAGGCCGTTTTCTCTTTACAATAATAAGAGAAAATAAAATTATAATTTAACGAGAGCATAAAGGAATATACTGTATTACTCTGGGAAGAGTTTCTCGGAAGTTTCAACTAACAACACGATTCAATAACCGGGAAAATGAAGAGGAAAATTACACGTCACCTTGCTTAAAAGATCATTGGAAATAAACTTAAAAAGCCATCACAGACATTCCATGTGAGGCCATTTTAATCTCAACTGTAGTAAACGTCCAGATAAGTAAACCTGTAAGAGAGTAAAAAGAAGAAAAACTAACATTGGAAAACACAGCAGAGAAAATGCGCGACATTTCCCACATGGGATAAGAGAACTAATTTGATGGACCCTTCTGCAAAATTTGCTTAGGAACAAGTTTAATTAATATAAACGTGGAGGAGAAACCTAGAACGGAGAAAACCAGGAGACCGAGTCCAGCGAAGTAGTAAACCAGTCTATGTGACCTGGACCATCCGGAAGTTAGGATTAATGTCAATAATAGATACAGTGATAACCCTGATTGATGTAAAATATGAAGAAAGGTCCGGATAAACATAAAGAAAGCATAGAAACCGAAAGAGAGAGACCAAAATATAAACAAACTAAATCTTCAGAGAAATAGTTAAGGTGAGCGCGATAGAAATACAATCAAAATTAAGACCCAGAGAAAAGGGAAGAGAGAGCAAACGAATAGCCTTGTTGAGAATGCTAAGTCGAAGGAGGAGTATATTTCAGGAAACAAGAGAGGAGACAGACAACCGTGCCTTGCTGAAAAAATGACTCAATAGGGAGATCACGAGTCGGTTTAGTTGGAACAAGGCATCGTGGGAAGTTGTTAATCCATCAGTGAACCACGTGAGTAATATAGTGTTGAATAATTCCCACTTACGCCATAAGGCGTTATGCTGCCGAAATCTACCGAGATTTAGATTTAGATACCTTGATTATATAAACTTTGTAGTGTCTTTAACGGTGTCGTAGAGACCCCCTTGTTGGTCTGCTTGCATCTAGTTGCACGCAATTGTACTTGTACCCCGCCGACAACTATAGTGTTTTCACCTTGAGCATACACCATTGAGCGTGCTTATGCATGCGAGGGGGTTTCTAGGGAAATGTGAGAAAATTTTTGATAGTTCGTGTCATAACCACATGACAGATGTGGCTATGACACGTGTGATGTGTGTTGTGACATGGAAAATGTGGGCATGACAGTACCGGAGAGAGTGAATCAAAATTAAATGGTCCTTATAGAAGCTCCGGTTCATCAATCTCCATTGTTTCTTTGTTCAGGAATTCTTGGATAGTTTTTGCAGTGTCTCTTGCCGGAGACAGATGTTTCTTCTCTTCTGCATTCTTAGGGTTGTCTCTTGGAGCTTTCTCTCCTTCTACATTCTTACCACTATCAGTTGTGGTTTTCTCTATTGGGGTCTTCTCTTCCTCTGCAACCTTGGTATTGTCAACTTCTTTTTCCTTCACTTCTGCTTCTTTCTCCTGTATTGTGTCTTCTCCTTTAGATCCGGAAGCTGTAGGGGAAACCGGAGGAGAGATATTTGTTTGTCCATGAGCCACCTCTTCCGGAATAGGGGATTCTGAGCCCTTGTCTTTACTAGAGTCCTCTGTGATGGGAATGTTGAACTTTTTAAGAGTATTCCAGAGAATCTCTTCAGTCTCTTTTGCCACTTTGTCAGTTTCACCAAGCATGAGCTGATTCATCCTGGCTTTGCTCTGGAACTCATCCTTGCACTCTTTAAAGATCATATTCATTTGTTGTGGAGTGATTGAAGGGAAGAGCTGAATGGCGACCTATTCCCAGATCTCGAGATCTTTTGCTTAAGCATTGTTCTTCCTCATTTCAAGCCTTTTCTCTAAACTTTTGGGAATTAGAGAGATTATTTCAATAAAATCTTTGTTGTAAGTATTCAAAAACTGAACTGTGGCTTACTCTAGAATCTTTTTATCTGCTTCATTATAATCATCATAGAATTCTGTTAAGGGTTGCAGGTTTCCATCCATAGTGACTGCTTTTACTACAACATCTAAGGATAGAGTGGGTTTTTCGACAAATTCCTCTTCCTTCTCTTCTTCTCCTTGATCGGTAGAATGTTCACCGGATGATTTCTTCTTCTTCTTCAGTTTCCTTATCTCCTCATCTGATTCAATTTCCTCATCATCCTTTAGGCTAACATAGGACCTTGTTGCCTTTTTCTTTGTTCTCTTTTCTCCTTTTCTGGATGATTGTGCTTCTGGTTTAGATGCCCTTGAGCTTTTGGCAATGGCAGGTGCAGATCTCTTTGATGATCTAGTCCGGGTGGAGGTTTCTACCGGAGCACTTTCCTTGCTTTTCTTTTCTACCTCTTTCTTCTCTTCCTCAGCCCTTTCCATCTTTTTCTTGTGGGCATCAAGTGCCTCCTTTGAGATGCCAAGGCCTTGGGCAATATTTTCTACCTCTTTTCTCACCTTCCTCTTGATTTTAGGTTCTCTGAGTTGCACATGAATCTTTACACTTAGCTCCTCAAAGGTTCCAAATCTTTCTGCTTTTGAGTCCTTTGGCTGACTGAGCATGTGTTGAACATGCAGCTCTACAATTTGTTTATCAACTTCATACCCCATAGGCATGATCCAGACTGTCCTTGGCTCTACTGCCTCCATTAGGCATTGATCAGTGTCTACCATGAAGCACACTATATCCTTGTATTTCTCAACTACTGATTTGGGGATTCTTTCTCTGATTTGCATTGTATTTTGAAATTGTTTGAAGTAACCCTATAGAGCTTTATTCCTTGCCTTAGCATCCCCAAGTTCATGCAAGTAGTCTCTGATCTAAATTACTACCAGTTTGTCATTTTGCCATACGCATCCATTTGATCCGGGCAGCTCATTCATGAAGTAGAAAAATAGACAGAGTATTAGTCCACCATATTTAAAGGAATTCTTCTTGTCCTTTTTGATTTTCTATATATTTTCCATTAGTTGGCTCAAAAGAAGTTCACAGAGATCATATTCTGCATTCTTTCTCAGCATCTCATAAGCAGTATATACTGCAGTTCTGGATAATGAATTCTCCCTACTGGAGTGATATATCTTGTATCCTATTATCATAGATGCAAACTTGACATCTAGGTTAGTAATATCTTTAATGGTCATTGCCCTCTTATCAAATTTTGATCTAGTGGCCTCAGTTACAATGTTGTTTTTGACAGATTTGAGAATAGGTATCCCTCCGGAGGAGTATAAACCAATTACTGCCCTAATTGCCTCCTTTGTGATCTTGCAAGGTTTGTTCAGCCATAGGAAGTTATCATGCACCCTACTCAATACATACCGGACCCATTCATCTTCTTCAAAATAGGGGAAATGAATGAATTGATCAAAATGTTTCTCCTGGATGCCCTTATATTCTGGTTTAAGCTCAAAAGTATCATCTATCAATTGTTTGTGATAGATGTCTCTCAGTTTGAATTCCCCAAACTCTTCAATATTTGCATGTATGTAAACCCTAATGTCTTCTATGTGCAAAACGCCATGCGGAACACTAGAGAATGCTCCTAGGGGATCTACCTCCAATGATTTGTATCTATGTTTCTTGAATTCAGGGCGGGGCCTATCAGAGATCTTTACTATATTCAGAGTATGCATCTTTCAAAGCTTTGCAGAGAGATATTGAGAATGGAAAATACCTTTTGCGCCTTTCGGTTTCACGTAGTTGGCCGGATTGATTTCTGGATGAATTGACTTCTGCAAATAATCTTCGATGAAGTTGTGGAATTTTGTTGCAGAGCTTCACTTTTCGTTTCTTCTTGAATGCAGAATGAACAAATGATTAATGAGAAAAACCCTTATATTGCTCTGTAAACCCTAATGTTAGGTTGCAATAAATGCTCAACCTAAGTTATTCTGGTTTTCCTTATTCGGATGCCTTGGAGAACCGGATCAATCCTGATCTTTAAACATTATGCGGATCTTCCAAATCTTTACCATAGTTTGTTTGGATGTTGCCCTTATGAGCCCTTCAATCTATAACTCTTCTTGTGCCAGTTCTGGCACCAATTGACTGGCTAGGGGAACAAGGTTTTTTTTGTGTCTCCCCCTGAGCCAGAGCTCACTTTTTAATTTTTGGAAGGAATATCAGCACCAGAGTCTGGTACGGATCCATCCACTACATTCTCTGTACTTTTCTTCACCCAAATCTTGTTCATCTCACTTTGAACTTCATCCACATTCACTTTTTGCTTTCCCTTGTCTTGATTCTGATTATGATATATCGGACCTCTTTTGTTCTAACTCTTGCTTCTACAGAATTTAGCAATATGACCGGATCTATTGCAAATTTGGCAAACAACATTTCTTTGCATATTTGATTGATATCCTCTTGATCTGCATTGATTAGCCATATGACCTATTCTATTGCATGCAAAGCATCTACCATTGAATGATTTGTTTATTTGCATATTTCTGTATTCATGAGATTTGTGACCATACCTTTTGCAGTTAAAACACTGTCTGGAGAAGGATGAATTAGTCTAATTCATTCTCTTTCTACACTGATTAGCTTTGTGACCAAAGTGATTGCAGTTGTGGCAGTATCCATTGAAGGATGGATATCTTTGAGCATTAGGCTATCTTATCGGAGGTCTTCTAGACCTATTCCTTGGATTTTCTAATCCAAAATTCTTCTGACCAGATCTAGAGCTTTCTCCTTTCTCATATTCCAAACCACACTTGTCATCTACCTTCTTTTGACTTCCAAGAAGAACTTCAAGTTGAGCAGAACTTATCTTGAATTTCTCTTTATACTCATTTGGTGTTTGAAGATCCCTTTTGAGAGAGACAATTTGATCCTCAAGTTTTTCTTCATTATCTTTAGCATCTTCAAGATCAGATTCAAGATGTCTGATAATTCTATCCATTTGGTGGCAATCTTCTGATTTCTCCTTGAGAGATTGTCTTAGATTATCTTCAGTTTTTCTTTTCTCTTCAACTTCTTGGGTAAACTTTATGACTCTTGATTCCATTTCATGTCTTACCATAATGATTTCTTTTGATAACTTTTCACACAACTCAATTTTTTCCTTCAGCTCTTCATTTGCATTATTTGCTTCACCTTGTCTTGCCAATTGCTGAAGTAGCTCCTTTCTCTTTTTCATAGAGAGACTTAATTTGTCTTTTAGTTCTCTCATGAAATCATCAGCCTATTTGAGTCTTTCCTTTAATTCATTAACAAAGTTTGACTATTCAAGATCATCTAGGGTAGTCTTGAGTTGCTCCCTTAAACCATATGCATCCATTTGAATCCCCAAATCTTCCTCAAGCTATTAGGCTCTGTTAGGAGGAACTTAGCTCTGATACCAATTGTTGATAACTGAGAGGGGGGTGAATCAGTTATCCTAATTATTTCTGCTTTGTGAACTTTATTAACAATCAATGTAATATTAATCCAAATGAGCAAGCATAATCATGAAATGGAAATACACATGACATAGTATTTTTGACGTGGAAACCCTATTAAGGGAGAAAACCATGGGGTGATTAACCCAAGATTGTATTCTCTGTTAGAAGAATGGAAATAAAAAATGGCACTTGCCAATTAGGGCTCACTGCCTGAGCACACTGTTCACAAGGAGGCACACTGCCTACAAGAGACACACTGTCTACAAAAGAGTGTTATACAATACTTGAACTGATTGGTAGCATTCACATATGCTGGAGTTTAGTTCTAGTTAGGCTCAGTACACTGATCTGCTGCACTTCATCTTTCCTCTTCTCTTATGCTGCTTTCCTTTCACATACCAGAGCTTCCTTACTGCTTCTGCTCTGCACTGCTTTTATTTGCACAGCAATAATCACCACGACACTTCTCACAACTAAATCCATCGTGTATATATATCCGCACAAGTGATTTCATCACCTTTCTAGTCGACACCCAGAATAGTCAATCTTTTCACAAACTTTGATCTGTCAGCTAAATTCTTGCACACCAAGTAATGCGGATCAATGATATACTTATGGAAATCATTAATCATGTTGGCTAAACATAATTCATGCCTTCATAACCTTCATCAACATCAGTAACACATCCGGAATAATGTCTGATGTTCTCCCAGTCAGTTCTTCCTCTGTTCACACTGTCACATGAGAACCCGACACTCAAACATTCATATCTTTTTATCCTTTTCACACCGGAGGCTCAAATCTTGGAATCTATCAATAAAGATACTCCTCTTGACTTCCCCAAATCCACACTTCACCAAGATGCTTCCTCTGAGAGATCTGGACCTGTCTGTCAAACCTCACCACATGCTCTGTTCTTATTTACTGGACCACAACATTCTTCACTTTGACTTCCGGTAGAGACATATCATGTCCTACGGATGTGTGGGATGAACTTTGTTGCCATCAATGACAACATTCATGAATCCATATAGTGTCTCTTGCCAACAATAAGATCAGGAACTGAGCCGCCGACTAGAGATTTTCTTCACAAATTTGGTAGTTGGCCGGTCAATCAGATCCATACCTTTGCAAATTGCCATAAATGGCCAACCTACTCGCAGCCTTCTCAAAAATGCAACAGTGAATGCATAAGAGACTTTCCCGCCTGAAAACAACTGCAAATACAAAGAAAATGCCCCTATAGAATGTTTGAATCATGGTCGTTGATTTCCCTTCCTATCGCCAAGATCTGTGGCCTCAAAACACTCTGAAAAGTCACTAGCCAATGAAAACGTGCCATGTAGGCACCCTGCGCTCCCATCGCTGACTTTTCTGCCATCTATTTTGCCTTTTTCGCCTTTTGCCATTTTCACCTATTTTGCCTTTAAAACCCTTGTATATGCAAAAGAACATGCATATACAAACAACTGCCTGCATACAAAGCATGGACCCCAAATGTTACAAAGCATATTAAAATCATCATCGGGTCTGGCTTGCATCTTGATTCCTTGTATAACTCTTTGTATATTGCATTTATACAATATGCAATATACATAAAATGCAGATCTTAAATTATTATGAAACAAATTGCAATTGCTTTGAAATCTGGCTTGTATCTCTATTTTCTTGTATATCAGCATATACAATGCCATATACATGTAAGCCGCGGACGCCAACGCTGAATTAGCCAAATCTAACTTTTGAATCAGGTCCAGATTGTATATCGCCCCATTATATGTTCGCCTTGTATATCGCATATACAATGCAGACATACAAGCCAAAACATACATACATTGGACTTGAGCTTTTATCAATTACATTGCAAACCTTTTCGGATCCGTGTCATGCACATTAAGAATGTATGTTCCCTTGTATGTTTGAACATACAATCTCCTTTGTATATTCGTGGTCCCCACCAAATGTATCTCCCCCTTTGCTTGCTGCTTGTATGTCGCATATACATTGTGACTTGTATGTTGGAGATACAATGACCCTTGTATGTCTGCGGGCCCCATCACTTGTATATCGGCCTTGTACATCTTTTTCCTTTGCATATGACGAATGCATATCACATATACATTATGCTTTGTATGTTGCCAAATATACAAGACCCCTTGTATCTTTTCATTGTATATGCATCGGTCGTCGGGGAGACCTTGGAGTTGGCTGCTGATGCAACATGTCATGCCAATGACCCTCTTACTGTAGCAAATGTATGTCGGTCCCCTTTGTATCTTTTCCTTTGCATGTTTCCATTGTATCTACCCATTGCATGTCTAAACATACAACACTAATATAGATGCAAACCCTCACATACAAGCAGGGAATATTCTAAGAATCTACCACATACAAACAACCATTGTTGCACCTTATGAAGCTGATTGAACATACAAACTGCCTTGTATGCCTGAATGTGCATTTGAACCTGCATGTATATACAAATGGCCTTGTATATACAAAGACACATGCATACAACAATTTTTTACACTTTTTCAACTAAGAAGGCCGAAAGACTTATAAATTTGGATCTTTATGAAGGGGCCTGCAGATTTAAATGCTTGAAACTTGAATATTCATGCAGGTACCAACAAAACTGAAGCATTTTACAAGAATGCATTTGATTTCAGCATGATCAAATTGACTAGAGTTGACTAGAATCAAGAGAGGTTATTTTGGATGGCCCTGACATGCACTTGTAGGTACAAATGAAATTTTCCCAGATGCCATGAATTCCAAGAACTGCTTTGTCATAGTTTGGCAATTTTTTGGTCTTAGGGATCCTAAGGTACTTTGTACGTAGCCTGCTGCCCTAAATGACTGGGATGCTTGGCACATAAAATGAGACCTCCCCTAGTATTTAACCACCCACCCCAATGTGTTGGCATAGTCGGTTCGGCCCCATGAGCTATGGAATGCAAAATGTCACTCCTAGCACCTTTCTACTACAAGAAACTAAAGCATTTTGCAAGAATGCATTTGATTTCCGCATGGTCAAATGGACTTGAGTTGACTAAAACTGAGACAGGTTATTGTGGATAGACCCCATGTGCACCTATAGGTCCAAACATAATGTTCCCAGCTACCATGAATTCTAAGAACTGCTCCATCATAGTTTGGCAATTTTTTAGTCTTAGAGATCCTGAGGGACTTTGTCGGTAGCCTACTGCCTCGAATGACTGGGACACTTGGCACATGAAATGAGACCTCCCTTGACATTTACCCACCCACTTCAATGTGTTGGCATAGTCAGTTTGGCTCCATGAGCTATGAAATTCAAAATGTCACTCCTAGCACCTTTCCGCTGCATGAAACTGAAGCATTTTGGAATAATGCATTCCTTGCCACGATAGGCAAATGAGATCAATTTAAAAAAATCAAGGTAGGTTTTTGTAGGGGGACTTGACATCCACCTATACATGCAAAGAAGATGTTCCTAGGTGTCACGGTTTGATGGAACAGTCGGTCCAAAGTTTGTCACCTTTTTTTTCTTAGGGCTCTTGAGAGATTGTCTATGTTTGATATAGCCAAGAACAACTATGAGGTTTTGCCACTGAAAAGACATCTCCCCTAGTGTTTACCCACCCACTTGGATGCGTTGGTGCCATTCATTTGGCCCAATGAGATGTTGAACGTAAAAATTCAGTCATAATACCTTTCTGGTAAATGAAAATTTAATACTATAAAGGTGTTCTCACTTGATCCAATGTCTTGTAGGGCATCAATTGAGGCTGTCCTTACCACTACTATCAATTGTTTATCATTAAAACTCATTAAGACTCATTATGAAATAGTAACATCATTAAAAAGAATTAAAACTTATAGTAACATCATTAAAACTCATTATGAAATAGAAAGTAAAGGACATATCATCATGAAATAATCATGAAAACCTACCTTACTTTCCTTCCAAAAGCAACTTCATAAGGATTATGCCTACCTCCATCATACTATAATCTTGCATGCAAATGTAAGTGCACTATTTAGCTAAAATGAGTAGCTAAAATATAAAAGGTGAAATGAGGATATCAAAGAAAAATAACATACCTTTCTGTCATTCCACTAATTCAATCCAATGAACCATCTAGGTGTGCTCTACTCTTTATTGTATCGAGTATTACCTCCTGATCAGACTCACAAACCTTCCACAAGGCCCTATTCAATGGTCTACCCCCATATTTGATCAAATAAACATTTGATGCCACAAAAAGGTTAGAATAATGAAGAATCTTCCTATATGTGTCAAAGTCCTCAAACAACCACACATCAGACTTCTTTACTGGGTAACTTCTAAACCATGTTCTAGTAACAACCACTGATCTTGTAGGGTACTCGATGTTTTCTCCATCTATAACAGGGGTATCTAATTTCTTTTTTGACTCAACATAATGACATAAATAATAATCCATTCCTTCTTCATTGTCTTCAGCTGCAATAACTATATAAACATGCCCTACATTGGTATGTGCATTTAGTTCGATGAATATAGTCAATAATACAAGAAAAACTACAAAATAAGATGGTATATTGAATTTTATTAATTTTAAATGCTGATAATACCTGGTTGAACTAGATCTAAAACATGGTCAAAATCAACTGATGATTCAATCTCTGTGATTTGTCATGTTGTCGATGGTTGATACATGTCAATTGTGCTTAGGCCTCTTGTACACCTGTTACTACATTTTTGTTCACACTTAAAATTAGTTGGACCTAAGTGTAGATGTTCAGAAGGAATACAAGAAAACTTCAAAGTTATGCATTTCTTGAATGGTTGATGCCTTGACAGAGTAGAAAAGAAGATCCAGTTGTCAGGATAACCCATCGGTCCAATCAAGACTGATAAGTTATCATGACAAAAGAATTGATTATCAAGAAATCAAACATTCAAGGAGATACAGTTGTTCTACATAGTTTGATCTTTCAAGAGTTATAAGTTAAATTGATTATTCGGTTAATCAGTTTTGAATAAAAGAGAGAAAGATATTGTATTACACTGTTATTTCATGTCATGTTTTGAACATACATCTAAGTATCTATTACTTTATCTCATGCATTGATTGAAAAGGAAATACATATACATCAGAGAAACTAACTGATCATGTTTAAAAGAAGTGTTCAAATATGTCCCACACAAGTCATGGGAGTAACTAGACTGAGCAATTGTAGACATGCAAGCTATGTATCTGTTTGATAAAAGAAAAGAGAAATGAACATATGATAAATCTAAACATCCATCATTACCTAATGATGGAGGTTGTTGTTGAAGCTGGCCTTCAAGTCTTTAGTCTTCATTCTTCACTCCAAGCCATCATCAAGTTGAAACCTGCAAAATTTTGTGGACAACCCTGTTAGTGCTTTGGATGTTTATAGTTATCACATGCTTTTATCAAACAGAAACATCTACTTATCACATCATGCATTCAGATGAGAAATTAGATTAGATAATGACACAAATCAGGAAGAAATCATGAAGAAAATCAATCAATGCTATCAGGTACTTTTTATGCTAACTTGTTTGTTTACTATGCAGGTATAGGACAAGTTTTGATGCTGATCTGAAGACAAAATAAGCATGTGGATAAAATGTGGCTCCCACAAGGGTTGAGCCCAGTATACTTCTTTCTTACTTAGTCAAGAAAGATATTAAGAGTAATGGACAAACTACACCATATATTGCTTCCTTTGTTAGACTTAGAGCACACAATTGAGAGGGGGGGTGAATCAGTTGTGAAAAAACTTACTCCAATTTACACACTTAAATCCTCTTAGTGATTAGTAGTATATTAAACTTGAAACATAATGCATTCAAATCAAAAGCAAGAATTCATCAACACATAAGACACCAAGATTTTGACGTGGAAAACCCGGTTAAGGGAAAAAACCATGGGTGATTAACCCAAGAAAGTATTCTCTATTAGAAGAATAGAAAGAACAAAATGGCACATGCCAATTAGGGCTCACTGCCCAAGCACACTGCTCACAAGAGGTTCACTGCCTACAAGAGACACACTGTCTACAAAGAAATAAGTATCACATGCATGAACTGGAGAATAGCATCTTCACCATGCTTGAATCAGTTCCATTAAGCTCAATACTTCTGCTCTACCTTTCACTCTCCTCTTCACTACCACACACTCATCTCCACAAGCACACCTTTAAAATGACTTCGTAATCCTTTATTTATACAAGACATCAACTTAGGAACAATCATCTAAGTCAGCAAACATCCATAAGAACATCTGTAAGATGTATAACTCATCCGGTCGGCCAGTCACAAGAAGAACACCAACATCTGGAAGTTACTCTTCAATTGCAGGCTCCAACTCTAATGCGGACCACCAACATGAGCTGGACATGATCCAAAGATTTCCACAAGATTGCCTGAATCACCATGAACATCAACACCTCATCTGCTTACTGAAATCCTTCTCTCCTTCATCCGGAACCTTAAGAACACGGATTATCATCACTGTCATAAAAGAATAGATGCTTCCAGACTTTCAAACCATGCACAAATAGAGTTGATATACCACAAAGACTTCCTTAGCACTCCCTTAAATCTGTAGAATAGGAAACTTCATTTCTGGATCTCACCGGACCTTTCTTGTTACACTCTATCACCTCTGAACACCTACCAAAATTGGTTTTACTTGAGCGGCCACAACTTCTTCATATCTTCATGTGGACCTCTAAAATCTCTATTGGATCACCTATAGACACATATCTACAAACCCTTTAATTCGCATCCTCTAATCATCATCCTATCTTGGACTTTTGTCTTATAGTCGTCACTATTCTTCACTATTCCTGATTGAGACTAATTTTCTCAATATCCTTAGCTCATGGCTCATCCAGACCTTTTCATTAATGCACCAGGAGTATGTTGACATCAATGAGAACACCGTTAGGCCCATACTTGCAACAATCTCCCCCTTTGTCATTGATGGAAACATATGTGAAAAACCATCAAGACAAGAACTTCTCCTTACTGTCACAACTCCCCCTATCAGTAGCAACCATTCACATGTCTTCTCTCTCTTTACTGCTCCCCCTTTGATCAGAAACCACTTGTTTTTCGCATGTCTTCTCTCCCCTTTTGACATCAATGGCAAAGGGCACATACTTGCAATTTCACCATACCTGCTGCTCCCCCTGAGTAGCAGCTCCCATCAATCCAGATCATAAGATATGACTGTGATATCCACCAGATTGATGCACCTCAGTGCACCTTAGTTCATCACCGGAGGGGCAATAACCCCTAACTTCTCCCTAAGATACTCAAAAGAGTCCTTAGGTAGAGGTTTAGTAAAGATGTCTGCAATCTGATCCTTGGATGACACAAACTCGAATTTGACTTTATTTTTGTTCACTTGCTCTCTCAAAAAGTGGAACTTGATAGATATATGCTTGGTCTTTGAATGGAACACCAGACTCTTAGATATACTTATAGCACTTGAATTATCATAGAAGATTGTGATAGGTTCCTCATACTCCACTTTGATATCTCTTAGCATCTTCTTCATCCACAAAACTTGAGTGCAACTACCTACTGCTATAATATATTATACTTTAGTTGTAGACAGAGATATTGCCTCTTGTTTCTTGCTTAGCCAAGAAACCAATCTCTTTCCCAAAAAGAATGCTCCACCACTGGTACTCTTCCGGTCATCCACATCTCTTGCCCAATCAGCATCTATATATGCATGAAGAGAGAAATCATGATCTCTAGGATACCATAGACCATACTCAACCATCCCTTTTAGATATCTAAAAATCCTCTTGATTGCCATGACATGGGATTCTCTAGGATCAGTTTGGAATCTAGCAACAAGACCAACACCTTGCATAATATTTGGTCTAGTTTGAGAGAGATACAACAATCCTCCAATCATTGATCTATACTTTGTCTAGTCTACCTTAGGAGAGTCATCATCTTTGCTCAACTTACATCCGGTTGCCATGGGAGTATTCATTGGATTTGAATCTTCCATCCCAAGTTTCCTCAACAATTCTTTTACATATTTGGTCTGAGAAATAAAGATTCCTTTCTTTGTTTAAGTAATTTGTAGACCCAAGAATAAATTTATTTCACCAAGCATAGACATCTCAAACTCACTTTTCATTTGATTTGCAAAAGCTTTACACATACTATCTTTTCCTCCAAAGATGATATCATCAACAAATACTTCAACAATCAAGATGTTTTCATGATCAATTTTGAAATATAAGTTACTGTTAGCAGTACCTTTGTTGAAACCAATCTTCAAAAGATGCTTGTCCAATCTTTCATACCAGGCTCTTGGGGCTTGCTTTAATCCATACAGTGCCTTCTTCAACTTGCAAACCATATCACCATGATCAGACAACTGAAATCCATCGGGTTGCTCTATATACACTTCCTCTTCCAAGTCACCATTTAGAAAGGCAGACTTGACATCCATCTGATATACCTTGAAATCCTTGAAGGCAGCAAAGGCAAGGAATAATCTGACTACTTCAATTCTTGCCACCGGAGCAAAAGTTTCTTCAAAATCAATTCCTTCTATTTGAGAGTAGCCCTTGTAGACCAATCTGGCTTTATTTCTGATTACTTTACCAACTTCATTTAGTTTGTTCCGGAAGACCCATTTGGTTCCAATCACATTCTTATTTCTAGGTCTGGGAACAAGATCCCAAATGTGATTTTTCTCAATTTGCATCAACTCTTCCTCCATTGCTTTGGTCCAGTTTTCATCATTGTAGGCTTCATTTATTGTCTTAGGTTCAATCTTTGAAATCAGACAATATTCATCTGAATTTTGAGCAATTTTCCTTCTAGTTTGCACACCTTTGCTTTTGTCACCTATGATCTGATCTTCAAAGTGGTTCAGTCTTATATACCTTAGAACTTTGGGAGCTTCTTGCACTTCTTCTTCTTGATCAGGCTCATTCAGACCTATCTCTTCTTCCTGATTTACCGGATCAGTTTGAATCTAATTTTTAGAAGAGGATTGAACTCCTTGAACAAGAACACCATTTTGATCATCTTCATCATATTCATAAAACATTGAGGGTTTCTCTATTCCCTCATCAACCTTCACATTGGTACTTTCTATCATCTTTCTTAGTCTCTTGTTATAACACCAGTATGCTTTGCTCTGAGTAGAGTAACCCAAGAATATTCCTTTATCACTTCTAGCATCAAACTTGCCTAGATCTTCATCTCTTTTGATGTAACATTTGCTACCAAAGACTCTGAAATATCTTACAGTAGGAGTAATGCCAAACCAAAGTTTATAAGGGGTCTTACCGGTATTGCTTCTAATTTGAACTCGGTTGAGAGTATAGACTGCAGTGCTGACAGCTTCTCTCCAATAGATCTGAGGAACATTTTCTTCCATCATCATGGTCCTAGATGCTTCCTGGATGGTCTAGTTCTTTCTCTCCACTACTCCATTCTACTGTGGAGTCCTAGAAGCAGACAATTGTCTCTTAATTCCATGTTTCTCATAGAACTCTATGAACTCATAGGATGTGAATTCTCCACCTCTATCAGACCTCAGACATTTCAACTTTAATCCTATTTCATTCTCTACCATAGCCTTGAATATTTTGAATTTCTCAAGAGCTTATGATTTCTCCTTTAGAAAGGTTAGCCACATCATCCGGGAATAGTCATCAATTAGTAGCATGAAGTATCTATCACCTTGAATACTCCTGGTTCTTGCCAGACCACAAAGATCAATGTGAACTAAGTCCAATAATCTGGTAGAGGACAGTTCCTTGCTTTTGAATGAGACTCTTCTTAGCTTACCCAACTGACATTCCTTGCACAAGCTGTTAGTAGGTTTCACCAATTTTGGAAGATCTCTTACAGCCTGAGTATTTCTGATCTTGATGATATTATCAAAATTCACATGACACATCCTTCTATGCCATAACCAACTTTGATCAACTTGAACAAATAAGAAGCTTTTACCAGTACCAACCAAGTGGAAGATATTACCTTTAGTTTGAGTACCGGATGCAATCTCTGTTTTGGAGCTTTCAAAGATCTTGCATTTTCCATTCTTGAACCGAAGATCATACCCTTTGTCCGCCAACTGTCCAATACTGAGAAGATTGTGCTTCAAACCTTCAACATATAGAACATTACCAGTTTTGTTCTTTCCATCAAAAGAAATAGTTCCTCTTCCTCTGATTCTACCAGCAGAATTGTTGGTGCAGGAGCACCTACCTGACAGCTGGCCTCCATGAGGCAGTTAGTTTGTTTTAGATCTGGTTAATGTTTTTCAAGAAGGTCGTATAAGACCAATGCATGTAATAAGGTCATGTTGACCATGCTTTACTATTTTTAGCTAGTTTGTTAGGACAGCTGTTATGCTGTATGTTCGGTTGGATCCTCCCAGCCGCTTGGAGAGATTTCCCAGCTGCTTGGAATCGAGTGGTAGTACTCGCATGAGATCCTATTTATGCATGAGGATCGGTTAGTTTGAGACATAGCATTGTATTGCAGAAGAGAGTGACAGAGAGTGAGAGACTGAGTATTGTATTGCATCTTTTGAAATCAATAAAGATCCTATTTGTGTTCATTCTCTATTTGATCTCCATTGTGAAATTTATCTGCTGTTTTGGTGGTTACATGGATTCGCTGATCCATTCCACCGGTTGATTCGTCGAATCGGTGGAATGGCCATGTACAGTAGGTTAGGTTTCAGTTTGCATTTTCTATTTGTTTGCATGCAGGTGTGCAGGATCGTCGTCGAGATGTGTTGAGAACCCTAGCATGGGCATGTGCTAGGTCGAGCTGATAGTTAGAGTCTGGAAGATCACCCTGAAAGTAGATCGGGTCACCCTAGGAGGTTCGGCGGATCGAAATTCGCTAAGGTTGGAAATCCATCGCAATGGCATCATCAGGATATTTCTGTGTATATCCTGCAGTTACTTCAGGCATCGTCATCCGAGTAGATGGAGGTGAGCATGATGCGGTAGTCTGCATAAAGTGAATGTGCATTGGGGTGATCATCATCAGGTGTTGCCGAGGAGGAGCGTATTGGCATAAGGTAGAAGATCGGGTTGATAAAACCATCGCGGGCCGATAAGGTTAAGTTTGGCCGACAACAGGATATTGAAGGAGTTGCATATGACATCATCGTCATCAGGATATACGTCATCAGGATATCGGGGCAGCAGGATATTGAGGAGCTGCATGTGACGTCATCATCATCAAGATAATCGTCATCAGGATATCGGGGTGACGTAAGCATCGAAGGAAAGGTGCGTGAAGAGAGTCGTCGTCAGGATATATGGGAGGAACCGGATATTTTATATCCTGCTGATGAACATGATGTTGAACATCATGATGCTGAAGATAGCATTTGGCGGTAAGGTGAACAGTGAACATCAGGAGGATGTTTGCGCTTGCCAAATATGATGATGCTTCCGATAGTCGGATATGATGATGCTGCTGACATGTGAAAGGGCGAAGGTTTGTCTGCAGGAGGATATCGGTCGGCAGAGGAAATATGATGATGCTGACAGTGTTAAGGGAAATATGATGATGATGATGAAGGGTTGCGGACATACATGCTGTATGTCAAGGTTTTAGTGTGGATGCCTCTGCATCATAGTGGTATCAGAGCTCAGCAAAAGGTCTAGGCTGTTGTGTGTTGATTCTGTCACCGAAAGGGCAGAGGTAGAGTTGATTCTGTCACTGAAAGGACAGAGGTAGAGGAGTGAGAGGTTGACAAAATGCCTCCGAAAGGTAGTAGTACTGCAAGGGAATTGCAGGAGATGAAGGAAAAACATGCCAGAGAGATGAGGAAGATGAAGGAGCTTGCTGAAGCACTTCAAGCCAGGCTTGTAGCCCTGGAAAAGAACAAAAAGAGGGAAGTGGAAGACAGTGAATCAGAAGAAGATGAAGATACTGTTGAAGAGTATGAAGAGGTAGCTGAAGACCAGAAATTTGCAAAACTGTTAAAGGCAGTGCAGAGTGATAAACCTAAGGTAAAGGTTGATGTTTCCAAGTATAATGGAAGTTTGAATGAAGATGAGTTGTTGGATTGGATTGCTGCACTTGATAATCACTTTGAATGTGAAGATGTTGCTGAGGATCAGAAGGTAAAGATTGCAAAGACCAAGTTAGGAGGTCATGCTTTGGTATGGTGGGATTATGTACAATCCGAGAGAAGGAAACAAGGGAAGTCAAAGATCACTTCATGGGATAAGATGGTAGGAAGGATAAAAGGTAAATTCTTGCCTAAGGATTATGAGGTTCAAATGTTTAAGAAGCTACAATTTTTAAGGCAGAAGGAAATGGATGTGAAGGCATATACTGAGGAGTTTTATAAGTTGAGTATGAGATCTAGTCATCATGAGAATGAGGTAGAAAAGGTGGCTAGGTACTTGGCTGGTTTGAGATTGAACATACAGGATGAGTTAGTTTTAGCTAACCCTAAGAATGTGGAGGATTGTTATCAAATGGCAATCAGGATTGAAGAAAAGATGAATAGGAGACAAGATAAGTCCATGAGAGGAAGAGGCAGCAATATGAGGGGAAGAGGATTAGCCCCTATAACAAGGCAAACCAATGAGGGTCAAGAAGACACTGGTAAAGGACAGGGACAGTCTGATTTCAGAGGTGGATGGAAAGGTAATAGAGGCAGATTTGGAGGTGGTAGAGGTTCTACTACATTTTCAGGAAAGTGTTACACCTGTGGTGAGTTTGGTCATCCATTTTTCAAATGTCCAGAAAGCAAAGGTTCATCATCCAGAAATGATAGAACGAATGACAAGAAAGTACAACTTGTGCAAGAAGAGAAAGTAGAGGAATGTGTACAAAGTTTAAACACTTATCAAGATAGAGTTCCTGACAATTATGGATATCCTGAGGAGGGAGAAGCATTGATGCTGAGGAGAATTAGTTTGCAGGCATCAAAGGATATGATGCAAAGAAGAGCTCTTTTCAAGACCACATGCAAGAGCAAAGGTAAAGTATGTAAGGTTGTCATTGATACTAGTTCAACAGACAACATGGTATCTCAGGAAATGGTGGATAAACTGAATTTGGAAAGGATTCCACACCAACACCCTTACAAGGCATCTTGGGTGAGTGATAGTCAATCACTTTTTGTCTATGAACAGGCATATGTGGATTTTCAGATTGGAGCATATCATGATAGAGTTTTGTGTGACATTTTGCCCATGGAATGTTGTCACCTACTGTTGGGTAGACCATGGCAATTTGATAGGAGGGTACTATATGATGGATATGCTAATACCTATACCATCAAGAAAGATGGGAAAACTATTATGTTGATGCCATTGCAGGCAAATGCTGCAGCACAGAAGGCAGCCCAAATCATTTTAATGGGAAAGAAGGAATTTGTGCAGAAGCCTATAGGAGCAGGCATAAAGGCAGTTGAGGACACTGCAGGGAAAGGAGTTGTTAAGGACAACAGGTTGAAGAAAGTTTCAGTTGTGACTGACAGAGGTCAGCAGCAGGTTCAGAAACAGGTTTGCAAACAACAACCAGTTGAGAGGAATGACAAGGATGTTGTCATAGTTGGGACTATTGTTTGTCCTATAAAGGTTGAAAGAAAGCTAGAGTTGAACATTGCAGAAGTTCAAGAGGCAGTTCAGACAGAGGTTCTGGTCAGACAACCTGACAAACACAAGGTATATGAGAGAAGGGCCTACATTGACAGGCATGAGGATTTACTTGCAAGACAACAAGTTACAGTTCAGAAGTCTTGGAGCAGCCAAGAGCCAGTAGAGGACAGAGCTGGAATAGGGCAGAACATTGCAAAGGCAAAGTGTAAAGGTGGAGGACTTCCACATCCAAACTCATGGGACATGAGTTCTTTTCTGTTGGGGAGTATGGTGCAGGAGCACCTACTTGACAGCTGGCCTCCATGAGGCAGTTAGTTTGTTTTAGATCTGGTTAATGTTTTTCAAGAAGGTCGTATAAGACCAATGCATGTAATAAGGTCATGTTGACCATGCTTTACTATTTTTAGCTAGTTTGTTAGGACAGCTGTTATGCTGTATGTTCGGTTGGATCCTCCCAACCGCTTGGAGAGATTTCCCAGCCGCTTGGAATCGAGTGGTAGTACTCGCATGAGATCCTATTTATGCATGAGGATCGGTTGGTTTGAGACATAGCATTGTATTGCAGAAGAGAGTGACAGAGAGTGAGAGACTGAGTATTGTATTGCATCTTTTGAAATCAATAAAGATCCTGTTTGTGTTCATTCTCTGTTTGATCTCCATTGTGAAATCGATCTGCTGTTTTGGTGGTTACATGGATTCGCTGATCCATTCCACCGGTTGATTCGTCGAATCGGTGGAATGGCCATGTACAGTAGGTTAGGTTTCAGTTTGCATTTTCTGTTTGTTCGCATGCAGGTGTGCAGGATCATTGTCGAGATGTGTTGAGAACCCTAGCATGGGCATGTGCTAGGTTGAGCTGATAGTTAGAGTCTGGAAGATCACCCTGAAAGTAGATCGGGTCACCCCAGAAGGTTCGGCGGATCAAAATTCGCTAAGGTTGGAAATCCATCGCAACGGCATCATCAGGATATTTCTGTGTATATCCTGTAGTTACTTCGGGCATCGTCATCTGAGTAGATGGAGGTGAGCATGATGCGGTAGTCTGCATAAAGTGAATGTGCATTGGGGTGATCATCATCAGGTGTTGCCGAGGAGGAGCGTATCGGCATAAGGTAGAAGATCGGGTTGATAAAACCATCGCGGGCCGATAAGGTTAAGTTTGGCCGACAGCAGGATATTAAAGGAGTTGCATATGACGTCATTGTCATCAGGATATACATCATCAGGATATCGGGGCAGCAGGATATTGAGGAGCTACATGTGACGTCATCGTCATCAGGATAATCGTCATCAGGATATCGGGGTGACGTAAGCATCGAAGGAAAGGTGCGTGAAGAGAGTCATCGTCAGGATATATGGGAGGAACCAGATATTTTATATCCTGCTGATGAACATGATGTTGAACATCATGATGCTGAAGATAGCGTTTGGCGGTAAGGTGAACAGTGAACGTCAGGAGGATGTTTGCGCTTGCCGAATATGATGATGCTGCTGATAGTCAGATATGATGATGCTGCTGACATGTGAAAGGGCGAAGGTTTGTCTGCAGGAGGATATCGGTTGGCAGAGGAAATATGATGATGCTGACAGTGTTAAGGGAAATATGATGATGATGATGAAGGGTTGCGGACATACATGCTGTATGTCAAGGTTTTAGTGTGGATGCCTCTGCATCAATTGTCACCAAACTTTACCACTCCTCCTTCATACCTTTCCAAATCTACAAACTTATTTTTGTCACCTGTCATATGGTGAGAGCATCCACTGTCAATGACCCAATCATCCTTCTCTTCAATTTGGGCAGCTAGAGCTCTTTCCACAGTCTTAAGATTGACATATACAGAGGACAATGGATCTTCTTCCTTGATGGCAATGAACACCCATTCATTTCTAGATTTGTTTCCTATCTCTGATCCATCATATGTTACTCTTTCATTATCATCATCTTCATGTACATAGTAACAGTTCTTTTGGAACCTTGGTTTGTTAGGATTTTACCTTAAAAATCTTTCTAGACACCTTGAGGTAAAATGACCAATCTTATTGTAGTTAAAACACTTAAAAGGTAATTTTCCTTCATACTTACCGGATCCTCTTGGTAGCCTCTTTGCAATAAGGGCTTCAAGTTGAGTAGTTTCTACTTCTTCTTCCAGATCTTTTCTTGCTTTTTCATACCATGACAATTTCCTTGAAGAATTCTCTCCCGAATCAAACCTTTGTTTACCTTTAACAGAGGCATTGTCTTTGAATGTAGATTCAGTCTTGGGGGGGTCATCTACAAACTCTGTCATTTCAAATGCAGCTAATTTCCCAGCTAATTGATCTCTTGAGATAGTTGTATGGGCTCTGAATTCTTTAATGGCAACAGCCTTGATTTTGTAAGAAGCAGGAAGGGATCTGAGAATTTTACCAACAATCTCATTTTCATCCAAGACTCCACCAGCATTTCTAATTCCACAAACCAACTCATTCACTCTTGGCATAAAAGAGGTTATATTTTCATCATCTCTCATCTTCAGTTTTTCAAATTTCCCTTTTAGACTCTATAACCTTGCACATTTAACATACTAGTCTCCTTCATGCAAAAGTTCCAGTTTATTCCAAATCTCAAAGGCAGTTGGCAGGTCAATAACATTTGAGAGCTCTAAGTCAGATAATGCACTTAAAAGAGCCTCTTTGGTCTACAGATTGTTTTCAGCATCTGTGATTTCATTTAGGGTTGTCAGACCACCCTGTGGAGGTACATACACTTTCGTAACCATGGACCAGTACCCCATTCCCATACACTGCAAGTCACATTTCATGCGACCTTTCCAAAGAGCAAAGTTGGTTCCATCAAACTTCGGACTATCCTTCTTGTAAGACGACATCCTGGATCTCCTCAAGTGATTAAGCTCCTTTTTAGAGGAACTTAGCTCTGATACCAATTGTTAGACTTAGAGCACACAACTGAGAGGGGGGGTGAATCAGTTGTGAAAAAACTTACTCCAATTTACACACTTAAATCCTCTTAGTGATTAGCAGTATATTAAACTTGAAACATAATGCATTCAAATCAAAAGCAGGAATTCATCAACACATAAGACACCAAGATTTTGACGTGGAAAACCCGGTTAAGGGAAAAAACCACAGGGTGATTAACCCAAGAAAGTATTCTCTATTAGAAGAATAGAAAGAACAAAATGGCACATGCCAATTAGGGCTCACTACTTGAGCACACTGCTCACAAGAGGCTCACTGCCTACAAGAGACACACTATCTACAAATAAATAAGTATCACATACATGAACTGGAGAATAGCATCTTCACCATGCTTGAATCAGTTCCATTAAGCTCAATACTTATGCTCTGCCTTTCACTCTCCTCTTCGCTACCACACACTCATCTCCACAAGTACACCTTTAAATTGACTTCGTAATCCTTTATTTATACAAGACATCAACTTAGGAACAATCATCTAAGTCGGCAAACATCCGCAAGATGTATAACTCATCCGGTCGGCCAGTCACAAGAAGAACACCAACATCCAGAAGTTACTCTTCAATTGTGGGCTCCAACTCTAATGCGGACCACCAACATGAGCTGGACATGATCCAAAGACTTCCACAAGCTTGCATGAATCACCATGAACATCCACACCTCATCTGCTTACTGAAATCCTTCTCTCCTTCATCCAGAACCTCAAGAACATAGACTGTCATCACTATCATAAAAGAATAGATGCTTCTAAACCTTCAAACCACGCACAAATAGAGTTGATATACCACAAAGACTTCCTCAGCACTCCGTTAAATCTGTAGAACATGAAACTTCATTTCTGGATCTCACCGGACCTTTCTTGTTACACTCTGTCACCTCTGAACACCTACCGGAACTGATTTTACTTGAGCGGACACAACTTCTTCATATCTTCATGCAGACCTCTGAAATCTCTACTAGATCACCTACAGACACAATTTACAACCCCTTTAATGTGCATCCTCTAATCATCATCCTATCTTGGACTTTTGTCTTGCAGTCATCACTGTTCTTCACTGTTCCTGATTGAGACTAATTTTCTCAATATCCTTAGCTCACGGCTCATCCAGACCTTTTCATTAATGCACCAAGAGTATGTTGACATCAATGATAGCACTGGTTAGGCCCATACTTGCAACATTCTTATCCTATGATTCTAAAGTTTAGGTCCATATGAGATACATCAAAAGTAGAGATATCATTCAATGCCTTTCTATGCAATAAAGAATACAAGTATAACTTCAAAGATGAGACAACATTCTACATCAGGTATTTCTCTTATTGGTCTCATATTGTTGAAAATGTTCAAAGGTTGATAGTCATAACACACTTAATTTACAAGTGTCTCATAAAGATCGTCAAGTAAAATGCCACATAGAACAGTAGATGAAACAACGGAAGGCAAGACAATCATATTCACATAATGTCAACTTGGCTGTCATAAAGCAAGCTTCACAAGATATATGAGAAGTGTAACAGTCACATGCTAGAGGCAAAGAAGCAAATGATAGATGCATACAACATGCTCTCTAGAGAGCACTCATCAAATGACAAAGATTGTCACTTATTGTCAAAGATCTTAGAAGAAAGATAAACTATAGAGCAGCTATTTATGTCATCACTAACATGACAGTCAGTACATATTCGAAAGCAAGAGACTATCATGAATAGAGCACACAAAGAGTCAAATACATGGAGCACAATGGAGTGTAAAGAGTGCAATAGTCCAAGGATAAACTTTATTCCCATGCCTTAAGAAGAGATACTGTGCAACATCAAGGAGATATGTAGTCACTTTCACCATGAACAAGCAAGACAAGATCAACAAATTAGCTTTACAAAGCATGACCAGTCAGAATATATTAGGATACATCATGAGTTGCCATATCCACCTATAGAGGTGTGTCATCAGAAAGAAGATGGAACAACAGAAAAGAAGAACAAGACTTATATCAAAAGCTACAGGGAGGATGGACAAAGAGCATGAAAGTCACAAGATAAATAGTCCTTTTGCTTTTATACCATTATGCTTTCATAATGCATTCATAGTAGTCAATTACCATGGTCAAAGATGAAGAAAGATGCTTGATATATATGTTACTGTGAGAGCCATGATAAGATAAACAGTCATAGTAAATAGACAGCCAAGAGAAGAAATGCTTGATATACATGATACATAACATCCAAATCATGAGATAGGTAGTTAGTATGCACAAGGATAGCTACAGGTGCAAGGAGAGAAAAGAACATTTTTTAAGCATGCTACAGGTGCATTTTAAGAATGACATAGACAGACAAAGAGAGGGTAGCATGATCTATGCCACGATAGAATACAGTCAAAGAGAAGAAAGACAATACACAGTCAAAGATGATACCACATGATAACAGCCCATCATATTACAGTTGGCAGGGAAAAAGAGATACAAGTTTATCATATACAAATAAGTCAAACAATCCATTTATGTTACAGGTATAGCCTTCCAGAAATGATAACAGTTATCATACAGAATATCAATAAACTTGCTATTGTACCTAGTAGCTACAGTGGGACAGATAAGGGAAGCATATCATCATCATCCATGACTATCAAAAGAGAAAGAGATAACAGAGAAGAGCATGGCCGTGGCATTGTGAAGGGATGAAAATGTAAGAAGGGTTGAAAATCTAGCTTCAAAGCTCACAAACCCTCAATAGTTACACATTTTTATGCCTATTTACAGAAGGAGCATGGCCATAACAGGTCGAAGATTTGAAAATGGAGAAAAGATGTCAAAACCCTCATTTCAAAACTTTAAACCCTCAGAGTTTCTGCATGATACAAATAGATCAAGGCAAAAAGAAGATATATATAGTTATGGCCAATAGTGACAGCATTTTTTGCTATGAAATGCAATACCCATGTCTATCAATGGACTTGTCATGCTGCAAAGAGTAAAATCAAAGACAAATTGAAGCTACATAGATGGAAATGACCAAGTGCTTACCCATTTTCTAATAGGAGGAGAGATCTCTCCATGGCCTCATAGTGGCCTTAAACTTTCAAGAGTAGATGAAGACCATGAGGGAAGAAGCACACAGAAACAAGGTAGGAAAATATTAAAAAATGCACAACAAAACCAGAGACATAGATGAAGAAGGCCATAGCCATGAAGAAGAAAATTATAGATCAATGAAATGCCTCATATAAAGCTCAAACAAATGTTACCTTCTCCATTAACAGTGCAGAGTTCCATGGTTTCAACAAAGAAGAGCCGTTGAAGGGAGAAAAACTAGAGACATGATGGAGAGATTGAAACCCTAGGTCGGTGGATGCAGTTGTAGAGCTCAGAAAGAAGGAAGACCAAATGAAGAATGAACAATTTTAGGATTGTTTCATTACTTTTGTTCGAAGTCTTTTTGTTTACCAAGTGTGTTTTTGACTTGCAAAAATAAATAATTACATTATCCCAAGAAGTGCCATGGTCAAGACCATTTGTCTTGAAGATCCTAGCCATCATAACATGGAGTGGCCGACAAACAAAAGATTAATGCTTAATTTTTATTAAGTCAAGAGGGTCGATGTGATGTGAGGGAAAGGCTTCAAGCCTTATAACCTTTTGAAGATTCCTTGGTGGTCGGCTATTGCATCGACAATGATACACATGCTTAGGGTTCTTTGTCCTTATTCAAAACATCATAAAGTAAGGTTATCTCCTAATTATGCATAGTGGCTAACAATGCGAAGAGGGTGTGTTTTCAGACAAAGATGCATGAGATTGAAATGGAGTTTTCTAAGGTAAGTGATTATGCATGGTGGCAGTATAATGTTGCACATATAATGGAGTATTTTGATACATGGAGTTTTTATGCATGCTGATATAATGTATGGAGTAATAAGGTGTTTGTTATCATGTTATGATGAGGGATAAAATTTATGCAGGAAGGCATATATTGTAAATGGAGTAATAAGGTAGAGTGTGTTATGATTTTCTCCTTAGTGCATATGAAGTGATAAGGATATGTTTTTCTCCTAAGGCAAGTTGTCATACAAGAGGGTTATTTTTCCCTCACAAGGAGTTATAAGGATTGTATTTTTCTCTCAAGTCCTAATTTTGGCCCAAAATCATGCAAATTAGGCAAATGTAATAGGAGAGATAAGGAGTGTTATTTTTCTTCTCATCATGCATGATTTTACAAAGATATTAATTGTAAATAAATGATAAAGTAATATTTTCCAAATTACTTTATTATTTTCCACAAGTTGTAAAGTCAAAATTAGAACAAATTGTAACAAATAATAAAGTAATTATTTTATTACTTTATTATTTACTCACAATCAATTTTGCTCATGCAAAATCATGAAAATCAATTAGTTGAGTTAATTAGGCCACCTAGGAGGTTTTTTGCATGATTTTAGGAGTATTTTTTAGGGTTCTTGGTCAACCATTTGGTCAAGCATATAGAGAGGCCCAAATTGGAGCTATTTTTGCTCAATTTGTGGCAGTTTTAGGCCCTAATTTTGAGGATTTTGGAGGTTGCTCGGGAGTGATTATTTTTAGAGGCAGCTATCTACAAGTTCATTTTTTTTGCATGCCTCTTTGAGAGAGCAAACCTATATATTGTAAAGAAAAAGTTTGTTTTTGCCAGTTCTTGATTCTCATTTTGATTCAGACAGATTGGAGAATTCTTGTAGCTCACTTTTATAGTTTAATTGAGAGATCGACATGTTACAGGTTATCTTTTTGTCATATTTGCAAAGCTTTCCTTTGTTTATTTCAGATCAGTTGAATTACCTTTCCTTTTGTTGCTGAATGTTGAAGTGATTTGATGAAATTTTGTTGTGTTTTATTATTAAACCTTCAAAATTATTATCTCACTTCCTTGTTTGCAGCATTAAAACATATATTCATCATAGTTCTTAGGTTGTGTTAACCAGAAATAGTCTTTTTATGCTATGAAAAAACCATTTCCTTCATAAAAACTATTTTCAAACCTTCCTTAGAATCACTTTTGTGGTATTTATGCCAAGTTTGGATTGTGTAAAAGTCTGTTTTCTAAGAAAACATTATGGATTAGATTGCATTATTTTTACCCAAATCAGGTGCATCATCATTTTATCTTTTATATTCAATTAGTTTCTTTCTTCCCTTTTGCCAAAAAGTAAAAATATACATCTCAATAGAACATTTGAAGGGAACCAACCCACAATCTAGAGGTCTAGTTTCGTCATAGGGCACCCACAACCTGAAATTAGTCCCATGTTACATAGAATTGCAATGCTTCACCAGCCTTACATACAGGTGCAATTCCCAGTGATAACAAAACCAATCATCAACCACTCCTTTGATTCAAAATGATACCAAGTTTCATATGTACATGAAGAACAAAAGCATGCCATCTGCCGCATATGAATACTCCATGAACTTGCATTAGAGCTTCTAAAAGAGTGTAGGTCACTCAATCATGTCAATGTACAACAGTCCTTATATTTTGCAATGTTAGTATCATCAACCAACCAAAAATATCTACAAACTATAGACTTACCTTCATTACCTGGACCCGTTGTAGCATTACACCATTCGATAATAGATCTCGCATCTATCAACTTTGCATTATATTTGTACTTCAACTCTTCTCATGTCAATGATCTTTTGATACATGCTCCTGCACCATCATGTTCCCCCTTTCCATGCCCAACCTCACAAAAATCCACATATGTTGAACATCATACATCATATGCATCCTGCTCAACCAATAGAACATTTGCGAGTTCTTGAATTGTGATGCACAATTATCTAACCATATGATATGCTGACAAAATGTTATGCTCCTACTAGCCAAATCACGGTAGAACATCTAAAAGAAACCTTGCATGAACTATGTAGAATGTGTATGATCATCACTAATATAAAAATGATATTCCCTCAAGATCTTCATGTTTTCCTCTGTACTATTTTCTGTTAGACTTAGGGCACACAACTGAGAGGGGGGTGAATCAGTTGTGCAAAACTTTTTCCATTTACACACTTAAATCCTCTTTGTGATTAGCAGTATATTAAACATGAAACATAATGCATTCAAATCAAAAGAAGAAAATCATCAACACATAAGACACCAAGATTTTGACGTGGAAAACCCGGTTAAGGGAAAAACCACGGGGTGATTAACCCAAGAATGTATTCTCTATTAGAAGAATACTAAGATCAAAATGGCACATGCCAATTAGGGCTCACTACCCAAGCACACTTCTCACAAGAGGCTCACTGCCTACAAGAGACACACTATCTACAAAGAAATAAGTATCACCTTCTTGAACTAGAAAATAGCATCTTCACCATGCTTGAATCAGTTCCATTAAGCTCAATACTTCTGCTCTGCCTTTCACTCTCCTATTCGCTACCACACACTCATCTCCACAAGCACACTATTCAAATGACTTCGCAATCCCTTATTTATATAAGACATCAACTTAGGAATGATCATCTAAGTCGAAAAGCATCCACAATAACATCCACATGATGTATAACTTATCCGGTCGGCCTGTCTCAGGAAGGACACCATCATCTAGAAGTTGTTCTTCAAATGCAAATTCCAACATCAATGCGGACCACCAACATGATCTGGACATGATCCAAAGATCACCACAAGCTTTCCTGAATCACCAATAACATCCACACTTCATCTACTTACTGAAATCCTTCTCTCCTTCATCTAGAACCTCAAGAACATAGTTTGTCATTAATGTCACAAAGGAATTTATGCTTGCAGACCTTTTGACCATGAACCAATCCAGTTGATACTCCACAAAGACTCCCTCAGCACTCCCTCAAATCCGTAGAACATGATACTACATTTCTGGATCTCATCGGACCTATCTGTCTCACTCTATCACCATTGAGCACCTGTCGGAACCGGTCTTACTTGAACAACCACAACTTCTTTAGATCTTCATGCAGACCTCTGAAATCTCTACTAGACCTCCTTGAGACACATATCTACAAACCCTTTAAACCATATCCTCTGATCCTCAACCTATCTTGGACTTTTACCTTACTGTCTTCCCTGTTCTTCTCTGTTCCTGATTGAGACTAATTTTCTCAATATCCTCAGCACACAGCTCATCCAATCCTTATCATTAATGCAATAGGAGTATGTTGACATCAATGACAACATGGATTAGGTCTATACTTGCAACAATCTCCCCCTTTGTCATTGATGGCAACATATGATGTGAAAAACTATTTTAACCATCAAGACAAGAACTTCTCGTTACTGTCACAACTCCCCCTATCAACAACAACCGTTAACATGTCTTCTCTCCCTTAACTACTGCCCCTTTGATCAGAAACCACTTGTTTTTCACATGTCTTCTCTCCCCCTTTGACATCAATGGCAAAGGGCACATACTTGCTATTCCAATACTTTAGAAACATACTTGCTGCTCCCTTTGAGTAGCAGCTCCCCATCATCAATCCAGATCACAAGATATGATTGTGACATCCACCGGATTGATGCACCACAGTGCACCTTAGTTCATCACCGAAGGGGCAATAACCCCTAGCTTCTCCCTGAGATACTTAAAAGATTCCTTAGGAAGAGGTTTAGTAAGATGTCAGCAATCTGATCCTTGGAAGGCACAAACTCCAATCTGACTTCATTTTTGTTTACTTGCTCTCTCAAAAAGTGAAACTTTATGGATATGTGTTTAGTCTTTGAATACAACACCAAATTCTTGGATATATTTATGGCACTTGAATTATCACAGAAGATTGTGATAGGTTCCTCATACTCCACTTTGATATCTCTTAGCATCTACTTCATCCATAAAACTTGAGTGCAACTGCCTACTACTGCAATATATTCTACTTCATTTGTAGATAGAGATATGGCCTCTTATTTCTTGCTCAGCCATAAAACTAATCTCTTCCCCAAAAAGAATGCTCCACCACTGGTACTCTTCCGGTCATCCACATCCCCTGCCCAATCAGCATCTGTATATGCATGAAGAGAGAAATCATGATCTCTAGCATACCATAGACCATACTCAACTGTCCCTTTCAGATATCTAAAACTTCTCTTGATTGTCATGAAATGAGATTCTCTAGGATCTACTTGGAATCTAGCAACAAGACCACCAGCTTGTATAATGTCTGGTCTAGTTTGAGTGAGATACAATAGTCCTCCAATCATTGACCTATACTTTGTCTGATCAACCTTAGGAGAATCATCATCTTTGCTCAATTTACATTCGGTTGTCATGGGAGTATTCATTGGTTTTGAGTCTTCCATCCCAAATTTCAACAATTCTTTCACATATTTGGTCTAAGAAATGAAGATTCCTTTCTTTGTTTGAGTGATTTGTAGAGCCAAGAAGAAATTCATTTCACCAAGCATGGACATCTCAAACTCACTTTTCATTTGATTTGCAAAAGTTTTACACATACTATCTCTTCCTTGAAAAATGATATCATCAACAAACACTTCAACAATCAGGATGTTTTCATGATCAAATTTAAAATATAAGTTACTATCAGCAGTACCTTTGTTGAAACCAATCTTGAAAAGATGCTTGTCCAATCTTTCATACCAGGCTCTGGGGGCTTGCTTCAATCCATATAATGCCTTCTTCAACTTGCAGACCATATCACCATGATCAAACAGCTGAAATCCATCTAGTTGCTCAATGTACACTTCTTCCAAATCACCATTCAGGAAGGTAGACTTGACATCCATCTGATACACTTTGAAATCTTTGAAAGCAGCAAATGCAAGAAATAATCTAACTGCTTCGATTCTTGCTACCGGAGCAAAAGTTTCTTCAAAGTCAATTCCTTCTATTTGAGAGTAACCCTTGCAGACCAATCTGGCTTTATTTCTGATTACTTCACCGACTTCATTTAGTTTGTTCCTGAAGACCCATTTTGTTCCAATCACAGTCTTGTTTCTAGGTCAGGGAACAAGATCCCAATTGTGATTTTTCTCTATTTGCACCAGCTCTTCCTCCATTACTTTAGACCATTTTTCATCACAGCAAGCTTCATTTATTGTCTTAGGTTCAATCTTGGAAATCAAACAACACTCTTCTAGATCTTGAGCAATTCTCCTTCTTGTTTTTACTCCTTTGCTTTTATCACCTATGATCTGATCTTCAGAGTGATTCAATCTTACATACCTGGGAACTTTGGGAATTTCTTGTACTTCTGATTCTTGATCAGGCTCATTGAAATTTATGTCTTCTTCCTAATTTACCGGATCAATTTGAGTCTGACTTTCAGAAGAGGCTTGAGCTCCTTGATTCAGAACACCATTCTGATCATCTTCATCACATTCATAAAATCTTGAAGGTTTTTCAATTCCCTCATCAACCTTCACATTTGTACTTTCTATCATCTTCCTCAATCTCTTGTTGTAACACCAGTAGGCTTTACTTTGAGTAGAGTATCCCAAGAATATTCCTTCATCACTTCTAGCATCAAACTTTCCTAGATCTTCATCTCTTTTGATGTAACATTTGCTACCAAAGACTCTAAAATATTTTATAGTAGGAGTGATGCAGAGGCATCCACACTATAACCTTGACATACAGCATGGATGTCTGCAGCCCATCATCATCATCATCATCATCATCATCATATTTTGCTTAACACTGTCAGCATCATCATATTTACTGTCACCGACCGATATCCTCCTGATGACAAGCCTCGCCCTTTCGCCTGTCAGCAGCATCATCATATTCGACTACCGGCAGCATCATCATGTTCGCCAAGTGCGAACATCCTCCTGACATCCACTGTTCATCTCACCGACAACTTCGACCTTCACTATCTTCAGCATCATGATATTCAACATCATGATAATCAGCAGGATAAAGAACATCCGGTTCCTTCCATATATCCTGATGATGACAACCTTTAACTCCTCGCACCGTCCCCTCGATGCTTACGTCACCCTGATATCCTGATGACGATGACGTCACCGGCAGCTCCTCAATATCCTGCCGCTCCGAAATATCCTGATGACGTATATCATGATGATGATGACGTCATATCCTGCTGTTGGCCAAACTTAGCTTTTTCGGCCCGCGATCAACCCGATCTTCTTCCTTATGCCGATACGCTCCTCCTCGGCACCTCCTGATGATGATCACCCCGACGCACTTTCACTTTATGCACTCAACTGCATCATGCTCTCCTCCACTTATCTGGATGACGATGCCCGAAACGACTGCAGGATATAAGCAGAAATATCCTGATGAGGCCGTTTTAACGAATTTTCAACCTTAGTGGATTTTCACTGTTCTGATCCGCCGAACCTCCTGGGATGACTCGATCCACTTCCAGGGTGATCTTCCACACTTTATCAGCTCGACCTAGCACATACTCATGCTAGGATCTTCAACATCTCTCAACGGCGATCCTGCACACCTGCATGCGAACAAACAAACTAACACCTACCCTACTGTACATAACCATTCCACCGATTCGACGAATCAACCGGTGGAATGGATCAGTAAATCTATGAAACCACCAAAACTGCAGATGGATTACACAAAGGAGATCAAACAACAGATGAAAACAGGATCTTTATTGATTTCAAAGATGCAATACAATATACTGTTTCTCACACAGCACACTCTAACTCCTCTGCTCAATGCAATACTATACTATCGATCGATGATCTACGGTCAACCAATCCTCATGCTTAAATAGATTTTCCTGCGAGTACTACTGACCCGACTCCAAGCGGCTGGGAACTCTCTAGGCGGCTGGGAGGTCCAACCGAACATACATCATGATAGCTGTTCTAACAAACTAACTAAAAATAGCAAAGCCTGGTCAGCATGATCTTAATATGATCAGCATGACCTTATTACATGCATTTGGTCTTATCAGACCTTCTTGAAAACATAAACAAGACTCAAACTAACTAACTGCCTCATGAAGGCCAGCTGTCAGGTAGGTGCTCCTGCACCATACTCCCCAATAGAAAAGAACTCATGTCCCATGAGTTTGGGTTGTGGAAGTCCTCCACCTTTACACTTTGCCTTTGCAGTGTTCTGCCCTGTTCCAGCTTTATCCTCTGCTGTCTCTTGGCTGCTCCAAGACTTCTGAACTGTAACTTGCTGTCTGGCAAGTAAATCCTCATGCCTGTCAATGTAGGCCCTTCTCTCACATACCCTGTGTTTGACCAGAACCTCTTTCTGAACTGCCTCTTGAACTGCTGAAATGTTCAATCCTGTCTTTCCTTCAACTTTTATAGGACAAACAATAGTCCCAACTATGACAACATCCCTGTCATTCCTCTCAACTGGTTGCTGTTTGCACACCTATTTCTAAACCTACTGCTGACCTCTGTCAGTCACAACTAAAACTTTCTTCAACCTGTTGTCCTTAACAACTTCTTTCCCTGCAGTGTCCTCAACTGCCTTTATGCCTGCTCCTCTAGGCTTCTACACAAACTCCTTCTTTCCCATTAAAATGACTTGGGCTGCCTTCTGTACTGCAGCATTTGCCTGCAATGGCATCAACTTAATAGTCTTCCCATCTTTCTTGATGGTGTAAGTATTAGCATACCCATCATACAGTACCCTTCTATCAAATTGCCATGGTCTACCCAACAGTAGGTGACAACATTCCATGGGCAATATGTCACACAAAACTCTATCATGATATGCTCCAATCTGAAAATCCACATATGCCTGTTCATATACCCAAAGTGATTGACTATCACTCACCCAAGATGCCTTGTAAGGGTGTTGGTGTGGAATCCTTTCCAAATGCAGTTTATCCACCATTTCCTGAGATACCATGTTGTCTGTTGAACCAGTATCAATGACAACCTTACATACTTTACCTTTGCTCTTACATATGGTCTTGAAAAGAGCTCTTCTTTGCATCATATCCTTTGATGCCTGCAAACTAATTCTCCTCAGCATCAATGCTTCTCCCTCCTCAGGATATCCATCTAGATAAGTGTTTGAACTTTTCTCTTCTTTCTCTTCTTGCACAAGTTGTACTCTCTTGTCATTAGTTCTATCATTTCTGGATGATGAACCTTTGTTTTCTGGACATTTGAAAAATGGATGACCAAACTCACCACAGGTGTAACATTTTCCTGAAAATGAAGTAGAACCTCTACCACCTCCAAATCTTCCTCTATTACCCTTCCATCCACCTCTGAAATCAGACTGTCCCTGTCCTTTACCAGTGTCTTCTTGACCCTCATTGGTTTGCTTTTGTGTAGGGGCTGCTCCTCTTCCCCTCATATTGTTTCCTCTTCCTCTCATGGACTTATCATGTCCCCTATTCATCTTTTCTTCAATCCTGATTGCCATTTGATAACAATCCTCCACATTCTTAGGGTTAGCTAAAACTAACTCATCCTGTATGTTCAATCTCAAACCAGCCAAGTACCTAGCCACCTTTTCTACCTCATTCTCATGATGACCAGATCTCATACTCAACTTATAAAACTCCTCAGTATATGCCTTCACATCCATTTCCTTCTGCCTTAAAAATTGCAGCTTCCTAAACATCTGAATTTCATAATCCCTAGGCAAGAATTTACCTTTGATCCTTGCTACCATCTTATCCCATGAAGTGATCTTTGACTTCCCTTGCTTCCTTCTCTCGGACTGTACATAATCCCACCATACCAAAGCATGACCTCCTAACTTGGTCTTTGCAATCTTTACCTTCTGATCCTCAGCAACATCTTCACATTCAAAGTGATTATCAAGTGCAGCAATCCAATCCAGTAACTCATCTTCATTCAAACTTCCATTATACTTGGAAACATCAACCTTTACCTTAGGTTTATCACCCTGCACTGCCTTTAACAGTTTTACAAATTTCTGGTCTTTAGCATCCAGTTCTTCAGCTACCTCTTCATACTCTTCAACAGTATCTTCGTCTTCTTCAGACTCACTGTCTTCCACTTCCCTCTTTTTGTTCTTTTCCAGGGCTACAAGCCTGGCTTGAAGTGCTTCAGTAAGCTCCTTCATCTTCCTCATCTCTCTGGCATGTTTTTCCTTCATCTCCTGCAATTCCCTTGCAGTACCATTACCTTTCGGAGGCATTTTGTCAACCTCTCACTCAACACACAACACACACTTAACTCTACCTCTGCCCTTTCGGTGACAGAATCAACACACAACAGCCCAGACCTTTTGCTGAGCTCTGATACCACTATGATGCAGAGGCATCCACTCTATAACCTTGACATACAGCATGGATGTCTACAGCCCATCATCATCATCATCATCATCATCATCATATTTTGCTTAACACTGTCAGCATCATCATATTTACTGTCGCCGACCGATATCCTCCTGATGACAAGCCTTCGCCCTTTCACCTGTCAGCAGCATCATCATATTCGACTACCGGCAGCATCATCATGTTCGCCAAGCGCGAACATCCTCCTGACGTCCACTGTTCATCTCACCGACAACTTCGACCTTCACTATCTTCAGCATCATGATATTCAACATCATGATAATCAGCAGGATAAAGAACATCCGGTTCCTTCCATATATCCTGATGATGACAACCTTTAACTCCTCGCACCGTCCCCTCGATGCTTACGTCACCCTGATATCCTGATGACGATGACGTCACCGGCAGCTCCTCAATATCCTGCCGCTCTGAAATATCCTGATGACGTATATCATGATGATGATGACGTCATATCCTGCTGTTGGCCAAACTTAGCTTTTTCGGCCCGCGATCAACCCGATCTTCTTCCTTATGCCGATACGCTCCTCCTCGGCACCTCTTGATGATGATCACCCCGACGCACTTTCACTTTATGCACTCAACTGCATCATGCTCTCCTCCACTTATCCGGATGACGATGCCCGAAACGACTGCAGGATATAAGCAGAAATATCCTGATGAGGCCGTTTTAACGAATTTTCAACCTTAGCGGATTTTCACTGTTCTGATCCGCCGAACCTCCTGGGATGACTCGATCCACTTCCAGGGTGATCTTCCACACTTTATCAGCTCGACCTAGCACATACCCATGCTAGGATCTTCAACATCTCTCGACGGCGATCCTGCACACCTGCATGCGAACAAACAAACTAACACCTACCCTACTGTACATAACCATTCCACCGATTCGACGAATCAACCGGTGGAATGGATCAGTAAATCCATGAAACCACCAAAACTGCAGATGGATTACACAAAGGAGATCAAACAACAGATGAAAACAGGATCTTTATTGATTTCAAAGATGCAATACAATATACTGTTTCTCACACAGCACACTCTAACTCCTCTGCTCAATGCAATACTATACTATCGATCGATGATCTATGGTCAACCGATCCTCATGCTTAAATAGATTTTCCTGCGAGTACTACTGACCCGACTCCAAGCGGCTGGGAACTCTCCAGGCGGCTGGGAGGTCCAACCGAACATACATCATGACAGCTGTTCTAACAAACTAACTAAAAATAGCAAAGCCTGGTCAGCATGATCTTAATATGATCAGCATGGCCTTATTACATGCATTTGGTCTTATCAGACCTTCTTGAAAACATAAACAAGACTCAAACTAACTAACTGCCTCATGAAGGCCAGCTGTCAGGTAGGTGCTCCTGCACCAAGGAGTAATGCCAAACCAAAGTTCATAAGGGGTCTTATCGGAATTGCTTCTGATTTGAACTTGATTGAGAGTATAGACTATAGTGCTAACAGCTTCTCTCCAATAGATCTGAGGAATATTTGCTTCCATCATCATGGTCCTAGATGCTTCCTGGATGATCCGGTTCTTTCTCTCCACTACTCCATTCTGTTGTGGAGTCCTAGGAGCAGACAACTATCTCTTAATTCCATGTTTCTCACAGAACTCTATGAATTCACCGGATGTGAATTCTCCACCTCTATTAGACGTCAGACATTTTAACTTTAATCCTATTTCATTCTCTACCATAGCCTTGAATATTTTGAATTTCTCAAGAGCTTCTGATTTTTCTTTTGGAAAGGTTACCCACATCATCCAGGAATAGTCATCAATTAGCAGCATGAAGTATCTATCACCTTGAAGACTCTTGATTCTTTCCGAACCACAAAGATCAGTGTGAACTAAGTCCAATAATCTGGTAGAAGATAGTTCCTTGCTTTTGAATGAGACTTTGCTTAGCTTAGCCAACCGACATTCCTTGCACAAGCTGTTAGTAGGTTTCACCAATTTTGGAAGATCTCTCACAGCCTGAGTATTGCTTATCTTGATGATATTATCAAAATTTGCATGAACATCCTTCTATGCCATAACTAACTCTGATCAACTTGAAAAAATAAGCAGCTTTTACCAGTACCAACCAAGTGGAAGATATTACCTTTAGTTTGAGTACCAGATGCAATCTCTGTTCCAGAACTTTCAAAGATTTTGCATTTTCCATCCTTGAATCGGAGATCATAGCCTTTGTCCACCAACTGTCCAACACTGAGAAGATTGTGCTTCAAATTTTCAACATACAATAAATTACTAGTTTTGTATCTTCCATCAAAATAAATAGTTCCTCTTCCTCTGATTCTACCAGCAGAATTGTCACCAAACTTTACCACTCCTCCTTCATACCTTTCCAAATCTACAAACTTATTTTTGTCACCTATCATATGGTGAGAGCATCCACTGTTAATGACCCAATCATTCTTTTCTTCGATTTGGGCAACCAGAGCTCTTTCCACAGTCTTAAGATTGACAGATATAGAGGACATTGGATCATCTTCCTTGATGGCAATGAACACCCATTCATTTATGGATTTGTTTCCTATCTCTGATTCATCATCTGTGACTCCTTCATTATCATCATCTTCATGTACATAGTAACAGTTCTTTTGGAACCTTGGCTTGTTAGGATTTTGCCTTGAAAATCTTTCTGGACACCTTGAGGCAAAATGACCAATCTTATTGCAGTTAAAACATTTAAAAGGTAATTTTCCTTCATAATTACCAGATCCTCTTGGCAGCCTCTTTGCAATAAGAGCTTCAAGTTGAGTAGTTTCTACTTTCTCTTCTTCCAAATCTTTTCTTGCTTTTTCATACCATGACAATTTCCTTGAAGAATTCTCTCCTAGATCAAACCTTTGTTTACCTTTAACAGAGGCACTGGCTTTGAATGCAGATTCAATCTTGGGGGGGTCATCTCCAAACTCTATCATTTCAAATGCAGCCAATTTCCCAGCCAATTAATCTCTTGTGATAGTTGTATGGGCTCTGAATTCTTCAATGGCGGTAGCCTTGATTTTGTAAGAAGCAGGAAGGGATTTGAGAATTTTACCAACAATCTCATTTTCATCCAAGACTCCACCAGCATTTCTAATTCCACAAACCAACTCATTCACTCTTGGCATTAAAGTAGTAATATTTTTATCATCTCTCATCTTCAATTTTTCAAATTTCCCTTTTAGACTCTATAACCTTGCGCATTTAACGTACTGGTCTCCTTCATGCAAAAGTTCTAGTTTATTCCAAATCTCAAAGGTAGTTGGTAGGTCAATAACATTTGAGAGCTCTAAGTCAGATAATGCGCTTAGAAGAGCCTCTTTGGTCCACAGATTGTTTTCAGCATCTGTGATTTCATTTAGGGTTGTTGGACCACCCTGTGGAGGTACATACTGTTTTGTAACCATGGACCAGTATGCCATTCCCATACACTATAGGTGACATTTCATGCGACCTTTCCAAAGAACAAAGTTGGTTCCATCAAACTTTAGACTATCCTTCTTGTAAGACGATATCTTGGAACTCGTCAAGCGGTTAAGCTCCTTTTAGAGGAACTTGGCTCTAATACCAATTGTTAGACTTAGGGCACACAACTGAGAGGGGGGGTGAATCAGTTGTGCAAAACTTTTTCCATTTACACACTTAAATCCTCTTTGTGATTAGCAACATATTAAACATGAAACATAATGTATTCAAATTAAAAGCAAAAACTCATCAACACATAAGACACCAAGATTTTGACGTGGAAAACCCGGTTAAGGGAAAAACCATGGGGTGATTAAGCTAAGAATGTATTCTCTGTTAGAAGAATAGTAAGAAAAAAATGGCACATGCCAAGTAGGGCTCACTACCCAAGCACACTGCTCACAAGAGGCTCACTGCCTACAAGAGACACACTGTCTACAAAGAAATAAGTATCACCTTCTTGAATCGGAAAATAGCATCTTCACCATGCTTGAATCAGTTCCATTAAGCTCAATACTTCTCCTCTACCTTTCACTCTCCTGTTTTCTACCACACACTCATCTCCACAAGCACACTATTCAAATGACTTTGTAATCCCTTATTTATACAAGACTTCAACTTAGGAATGATCATCTAAGTCGATAAGCATCCACAATAACATCCACATGATGTATAACTTATCTGGTCAGCCTGTCTCAGGAAGAACACCATCATCCAGAAGTTATTCTTGAAATGCAAATTCCAACTTCAATGTAGACCACCAACATGATCTAGACATGATCCAAAGACCACCACAAGCTTGCCTGAATCACCAATAACATCCGCACTTCATCTGCTTACTGAAATCCTTCTCTCCTTCATCTGGAACCTCAAGAACATAGTCTGTCATTACTGTCACAAAAGAATTTATGCTTGCGGACCTTTTGACCATGAACCAATCTGGTTGATACTCCACAAAGACTCCCTCAGCACTCCCTCAAATCCATAGAACATAATAATACATTTCCAGATCTCACCGGACCTATCTGTCTCACTCTGTCACCACTGAGCACCTGCCAGAACTAGTCTTACTTGAACAGCCGCAACTTCTTTAGATCTTCATACGGACCTCTGAAATCTCTACTAGACCTCCTTGAGACACATATCTACAAACTCTTTAAACCACATCCTTTGATCCTTAACCTATCTTGGACTTTTACCTTACTGTCTTCCCTATTCTTCTCTGTTCTTGATTGAGACTAATTTTCTCAATGTCCTCAGCACATAGCTCATCCAATCCTTATCATTAATGCAATAGGAGTATGTTGACATCAATGACAACACAGATTAGGTTCATACTTGCAACATCTTCTGCATAAATGAATGTTATTTGCACAAATATAGCAACCTGCATAGAGTTGTAATACTGTGATTGTACCTCATTTTGTTGATGTAGTGTGTAGTTCTCTACAAAGTCAACATCTAAAATGATGGTACCAAGTGGAAATTTGTCCTTGCATAACTCGAATTTCAAGTCCAACCATCAAGCTCTATGGGTATGCCTTGCATACTCATAAACTATATTATCTCAGAAAATAGAGATAAATTGATACACTGAAATCTTTTCAATGACCAATTCACACCTTTTTGCTTCTTTGTCATCTTTCAAACTATATGCCACTATCTTGTATTTACCAAAACTTACTAGTTCATTTCCAATTGCATGTGTGTTGTCCATATGTTGACAAATTGGAAAATGCTGCAACCCACCACAATGATCACACGTGCCATCCAAGCATAAGCTATTGTGGAATAATTAACCATCCACTCTCTAGCATAAGATACTTAATATGAAATCTCTTAAATATCTAGGTGGAGACTTTATATTACGCTCCTGCAAAACTTCGTTAGTATGCAAATCTACACATATATATCTATAAACATCATAATGATTAGAAAACTCAATATGTACTCTACAACAACAAGTTATGCATGTGTTATTTATTTTGACATAAAAAGGCTTTACCATTTCAAAATACCTTTAACTAATTTTCACCTGAGGATACATCTCTTGAAATTTCTTGAAAAATTGTGTTTGAGTCACATCCAAAAATGCTTTGGATGTGGCTCACGAGTTTGACAACAAATTCTCCTTCTTACAAAATCTCTTGCATTAGGAGATACCCTTGTGTTATTTTTCTAAAAATTTTCAATGAGGGATCTTAAGGCTTCAACAACAACTTTGTCTTTCCATGGGAGTCTCCCAAAGAATGCCCACAATTCATTGGTGTTTGGGTCCTCAACTCTTTCACCTCTTCCAACAGCTCTCATTAGAGATTTTTAACTTGTCTTTCTAATGATGTGAGCTTTCTTTGTTTGTTGGCTCACTATTGTCGATGTAATGACACATCGTGTAACATTATTATCCTTGGTGCATGAGGTGGAACCCACACTCTCATATGCACTCACTAGATTCTTTACAATTGATTTTTTACTTGAGGCATTTGATGTTCTTAGGCTAAGAATCTTCATAATGGGCCTAACTATTAGATTTCTCATCAATTCAACAAATAGTTGACATCTTCCAGTTTCATTTAAGTTCTCAAAGAATGATTTCCATATATTTTCACATATCTTTGTCAAGTACACTTGGGAATCTTATACTACATGGGCTACAAAACATTCTCATCAATATCAATTAGAAACTTAGGCTTCCTATGCAAAATTCTAGGAGGCATTTTCATTGTTAAAGTTGATTCAACATTAGGAATTTCTTCAATATTTACTTAAGATGGGATAGATGATGTACCTTCAATTAGAGATGAAAAAAATGAAAAGGATTGAAGTTGAGATGGAGAAGATCATGTACCTTAAACTTGATGTGTGAATGATGGTGTGCCACCAACTTGAGAAGAGAATGAAGATGTACCTTCAACTTCACCTATGAAAGATGGAGTGCCTCCAATTTGAGAAGATAATGATGGTGTTCCTTCAACTTGACCTATGGATGATGGAGTGCCTCCAACTTAGAGATTTAGTTTCCTCATTGAATGAAGGTTTTGCATTTGTTCCCTTTGTGCCACCAATTCCATCTGTCTCTTAGCTTCATTAGATGTGTCATGTTCCTCTTCAATTGGCAATAGTGGAATGTCTTCTTGTATGGTTGACAATTTCCTACTTTCACAAATTCACCTCATTCTTTCTCTTTTCCTCTCACTCTTAGCTTCATGCTCTTCTAGTGTTAGAGTCTTTTCTCATTTCCTCGGCATGATGATGATTTCTATATGCATAAGGAATAAGACAATGATGGTGTTAGAAGCATAATGAATAATCAGCATATGATGACTAATGAATAATCAACATATAGAAATCAACATATGAATAATCAACATATATGATGACTCCATACTTGTTGATTTTGACATGATTAGATTCTAGAAGTGAAATGTGTAATGACAACTAGGCCTAGATGTTCTTGATGACATAGATGAGCACATGTTGATTGTTGATGTTAATTTACAAATCGTGGTAGGCACAATCTCTAGGTTAGTTTCACATTTACTTAACATATCTTCTCAAACACGCTTTCTTAACCTCCCATGGATACACCTACTCAAGACAAGATAGAAGAAGTTACTAGCACTAAGGAGAGTTATGACAAGCACATTGTGATGGACCAACCATTCCAAATAGAGACTTGTGTAAGGTAAAACTAGACCTACCAACATTTTAAAGGATGGCCCAAATTCTTATATTGTAGGTGGTGAATTAGTTAGAGTAGCTCATGAAGACAAGTATGAAGTCATGTATATGGTTAGATGTGATCATTGTTATCTCAAGTAGGTAGTGGGACTACATAGAGCTTTGAGGGGGCTTTTGCAACAAAAACCAAAATTGGAGAAGGAAACTGTTGTAAGTATGGGCCTAACTAGTGTTGTCATTGATGTCAACATACTCCTATTGCATTAATGATAAGGTTTGGATGAGTTGTGAGCTAAGGACATTGAGAAAATTAGTCTCAATCAGGAACAGTGAAGAACAGTGATGACAGTAAGGCAAAAGTCCAAGATAGAATGAGCATTAGAGGATGCAGATTAAAGGATTTGTAGATATGTGTCTTAAGGTGGTCTAGTAGAGATTTCAGATGTCCGAATGAAGATATGAAGAATTTGTGGCTGCTCAAGTAAAACCGGTTCTGGTAGGTGTTCAAAGGTAATAGAGTGACACAGACAGGTCCGGTGAGATCTAGAAGTACAGTTTCATGTTTTGCAGATTTGAGGGAGTGTTAAGGAAGTCCTTGTGATGTGTCAACTTGATTGGTTCATAGATTGAAGGTCCGGAAGTATCCATTCTTTGGAGATAGTGGTGATAGACTATGTTCTTGAAGTTCCAAATGAAAGAGAGAAGGATTTTAGTATGCAGATGAAGTGTGGATGTTCTTGGTGATTCAAGCAACCTTGTGAAGGTCTTTGGATTGTGTCCAGCATGTGTTAGTGGACTGCATTGGAGTTGGAGCTTGCTATTGAAGAATAACCTCCAGATGATGGTGTTCTTCCCGAGACTGGCTGACCGGATAAGTTACACATCTTGTGGATGTTCTTGTAGATGTTTGCCAACTTAGATGATTATTCCTAAGTTGATGTCTTGTATAAATAAGGGGTTGCGAAGTCATTTCAAAGTTGTCCTTGTAGAAATGAGAGTGTGGTAGTAAGGAGGAGAATGAAAGGCAGAGCTAAAGTATTGAGCTTAAATGGAACTGATTCAAGCATGGTGAAGATGCTATTTTCTAGTTCAAGTAGGTGATACTTATTTCTTGTAGACAGTGTGTCTCTTGTAGGCAGTGAGCCTCTTGTGAGCAGTGTGCTCAGGTAGTGAGCCCTAATTGGCATGTACCATTTTGTTCTTTCTATTCTTCTAACAAAGAATACAATCTTGGGTTAGTCACCCCGTGGTTTTTTCCTTAACCAGGTTTTCCACGTTAAAATCTTGGTGTCTTATGTGTTGATGTGTTTTTGCTTTTAATTTGAAAGCATTATGTTTGATGATTGATATACTGCTAATCACTAAGAGGATTTAAGTGTGTAATTTGAGAAAGTTTTTCTCAATTGATTCACCCCCCCTTCTCAGTTGTGTGCCCTAAGTCTAATAATTGGTATCAGAGCCAAGTTCCTCTAAAAAGAGCTTAACCACTTGAGGAGATCCAGGATGTCATCTTACAAGAAGGATAGTCCAAAGTTTGATGGAACCAATTTTAATCTCTGGAAAGGTTGCATGAAATGTCACTTGAGATGTATGGGAATGGTGTACTGGACCATGGCTACAACACAGTATGTACCTCCATAGGGTGGTTCGAAGACCCAAAATAAAATCACAGACGCTGAAAACAATTTGCAGACTATAGAGGCTCTTCTAAGCGCATTATCTGATTCAGAGCTCTCAAATGTTATTGACCTACCAACTTCTTTTGAGATTTGGCAAAAATTGAAACTTCTACATGAAGGAGACAAGTATGTCAAAAGTGCAAGGTTACAAAGTCTGAAAGGAAAATTTGAAAATCTGAAGATGAGAGAAGATGAAAACATCACTACTTTTATGCCTAGAGTAAATGAGCTTGTTTGTGGAATTAGAAATGCTGGTGGAGTCTTGGATGAAGATGACATTGTTGGAAAAATTCTCAGATCCCTTCCTGCTTCATACAAAATCAAGGCTGCTGCCATTGAAGAATTCAGAGCCCATACAACTGTCACAAGAGATCAATTGGCTGAAAAATTGGTAGCATTTGAAATGATAGAGTTTGGAGATGACCCCCCCAAGACTGAATCTGCATTTAAAGCCAGTGCCTCTGTTAAAGGTAAACAAAGGTTTGATCCAAGAGAGAATTCATCAAGGAAGCTGTCATGGTATGAAAAGGCAAGAAAAGATCTAGAGGAAGAAGAAGTAGAAACTGCTCAACTTGAAGCCCTTATTGCAAAGAGGCTACCAAGAGGATCCGGTAAGTATGAAGGAAAATTAACTTTTAAGTGTTTTAACTGCAATAAGATTGGTCCTTTTGCTTCAAGGTGTCTAGAAAGGTTTTCAAGGCAAAATCCTAACAAGCCAAGGTTCCAAAAGAACTGTTACTATGTACATGAAGATGATGATAATGAAGGAGTAACAGATGATGAATCAGAGATAGGAAACAAATCTAGAAATGAATGGGTGTTCATTGCCATCAAGGAAGAAGATCCAATGTCCTCTGTATTTGTCAATCATAAGACTGTGGAAAGAGCTCTAGCTGCCCAAGTTGAAGAGAGGGATGATTGGGTCATTGACAATGGATGCTCTCACCATATGACAGGTGAAAAAAATAAGTTCATAGATTTGGAGAGGTATGAAGGAAGAGTGGTAAAGTTTGGTGATAATTCTTCTGGTAGAATCAGAGGAAGAGGAACTATTTCTTTTGATGGAAGGAACAAAACTGGTAATGTACTATATGTTGAAGGTTTGAAGCACAATCTTCTCAGTGTTGGAAAGTTGGTGGACAAAGGCTGTGATCTCTGATTCAAGAATGGAAAATGCAAAATCTTTGAAAGTTCCAGAATAGAAATTGCATTCGGTACTCAAACTAAAGGTAATATCTTCCACTTGGTTGGTACTGGTAAAAGTTGCTTATTTGTTCAAGTTGATCAGAGTTGGTTATGGCATAGAAGGATGTGTCATGTGAATTTTGATAATATCATCAAGATGAGCAATACTCAGGCTGTAAGAGATCTTCCACAATTGGTGAAAGATACTAATAGCTTATGCAAGGAATGTCAGTTGGGTAAGCTGAGCAGAGTCACATTCAAAAGTAAGGAACTGTCTTCTACCAGATTATTGGACTTAGTTCATACTGATCTTTGTGGTTCGGCAAGAATCAGGAGTATTCAAGGTGATAGATACTTCATGCTACTAATTAATGACTATTCCCAGATGATGTGGGTAACCTTTCTAAAAGAGAAATTAGAAGCTCTTGAGAAATTCAAAATATTCAAGGCTATGGTGGAGAATGAAACTGGATTAAAATTGAAGTGTCTAAGGTCTGATAGAGGTGGAGAATTCACATCCAGTGAGTTCATAGAGTTCTGTGAGAAACATGGAATTAAGAGATAGTTGTCTGCTCCTAGGACTCCACAGCAGAATGGAGTAGTGGAGAGAAAGAATTGGACCATCCAGGAAGCATCTAAGACCATGATGATAGAAGCAAATGTTCCTTAGATCTATTGGAGAGAAGCTGTCAGCACTGCAGTCTATACTCTCAATCGAGTTCAAATCAGAAGCAATACCGGTAAGACTCCTATGAACTCTAGTTTGGCATACTCCTAATGTAATATATTTCAAAGTCTTTGGTAGCAAATGTTACATCAAAAGAGATGAAGATCTAGGCAAGTTTGATGCTAGAAATGATGAAGGAATATTCTTGGGTTACTCTACTCAAAGCAAAGCATACTGGTGTTATAACAAGAGACTGAGAAAGATGATAGAAAGTACAAATGTGAAGGTTGATGAGGGAATTGAGAAACCCTCAAGGTTTTATGAGTATGATGAAGATGATTAGAATGATGTTCTGATTCAAGGAGCCCAAGCCTCCACTACAAGTCAGATTCAATCTAATTCGGTAAATCAAGAAGAAGAAATGAGTTTCAATGAGCTTGATCAAGAATCAGAGGTACAAGAAATTCCCAAAGTACCCAGGTATGTAAGACTGAACCACTCTGAAGATCAGATCATAGGTGACAAACATAAAGGAGTACAAACAAGAAGGAGAATTGCTCAAAATTTAGAAGAGTATTGTCTGATTTCAAAGATTGAACCTAAGATAGTGAATGAAGCTTGCAATGATGAAAATTGGACTAAAGCAATGAAGGATGAGTTGATGCAAATTGAGAAAAATTACACTTGGGATCTTGTTCCTAGACCTAGAAACAAGAATGTGATTGGAACCAAATGGGTCTTCTGGAACAAACTGAATGAAGTTGGTGAAGTAATCAGAAATAAAGCTAGATTTGTCTGCAAGGGTTACTCTCAAATAGAAGGAGTTGATTTTGAAGAAACTTTTGCTCCGGTGGCAAGAATTGAAGCAGTCAGATTATTTCTTACATTTGCTACCTTCAAGGATTTCAAGGTGTATTAGATGGATGTCAGGTCTACTTTCCTGAATGGTGACTTGGAAGAAGTGTACATTGAGCAACCAGATGGATTTCAATTGTTTGATCATAGTGATATGGTCTACAAGTTGAAGAAGGCACTATATGGACTAAAGCAAGCCCCTAGAGCCTGGTATGAAAGATTGGACAAATATATTTTGAAGATTGGTTTCAACAAAGGTACTTATGACAATAATTTGTATTTCAAAATTGATCATGAAAACATCTTGATTGTTGAAGTGTTTGTTGATGATATCATTTTTGGAGGAAGAGATAGTTTGTGTAAAACTTTTGCAAATCAAATGAAAAGTGAGTTTGAGATGTCCATGCTTGGTGAAATGAATTTCTTCTTGGGTCTGCAAATCACTCAAACAAAGCAAGGAATCTTCATTTCTCAGACAAAATATGTGAAAGAATTGTTAAAGAAATTTGGGATGGAAGACTCTGAACCAGTGAATACTCCCATGGCAATCGGATGTAAGTTGAGCAAAGATGATGACTCTCCTAAGGCTAATCAGACACAGTATAGGTCAATGATTGGAGGACTGTTGTATCTCACTCAAACTAGACCTGACATTATGCAAGCTGTTGGTCTTGTTGCTAGATTCCAGGATGATCCGAGAGAATCTCATGTCATGGAAATCAAGAGGATTTTTAGATATCTAAAAGAGATAGTTGAGTATGGTTTGTGGTATCCTAGAGATCATGATTTCTCTCTTCATGCATATACAGATGCGGATTGGGCAGGAGATGTAGATGACCGGAAAAGTACCAGTGGTGGAGCATTCTTTTTAGGGAAGAGATTGGTTTCTTGGCTAATCAAGAAACAAGAGGCAATATCTTTGCCCACAACTAAAGAAAAATATATTGCAGTAGCAGGTAGTTGCACTCAAGTTTTGTGGATGAAGCAGATGCTAAGAGACATCAGAGTGGAGTATGAGGAGCCTATCACAATTTTCTATGATAATTCAAGTGCAATAAATATATCTAAGAATCCGGTGTTGCATTCAAAGACTAAGCATATATCTATCAAGTTTCACTTTCTGAGAGAACAAGTGAACAAGAATGAAGTCAAATTGGAGTTTGTGCCCTCCAAGGATCAGATTACAGATATCTTTACTAAACCTCTACCTAAGGACTCCTTTGAGTTTCTCAGGGAGAAGTTAGGGGTTATTGCCCCTCCAGTGAGAACTAAGGTGCACCAATGTGCATCAGTCCAGTGGATATCATAGTCATATCTTGTGATCCAGATTGATGATGAGGAGCTGCTACTCAGGGGGAGTAGCAGGTATGATTCTGAAGTGTTGAAATTGCAAGTATGTTCCCTTTGCCATTGATGTCAAAGGGGGAGAGAAGACATGTGAAAAACAAGTGGTTGCTGATCAAAGGGGGAGCAGTAAGGGGAGAAAGACATGTGAATGGTTGTTGCTGATAGGGGAAGCTGTGACAGTAAGAAGTAGTTGTTGTCTTGATGGTTAAAACAATTTTTCATATCATATGTTGCCATCAATGACAAAGGGGGAGATTGTTGCAAGTATGGGACTAACTGGTGTTGTCATTGATGTCAACATACTCATGTTGCATTAATGATAAGGTTTGGTTGAGCTGTGAGTTAAGGATATTGAGAAAATTAGTCTCAATCAGGAACAGTGAAGAACAGTGATGACAGTAAGGCAAAAGTCCAAGATAAAATGAGCATTAGAGGATGTAGATTAAAGGATTTGTAGATATGTGTCTTAAGTTGGTCCAATAGAGATTTTAGAGGTCCGCATGAATATATGAAGAAGTTGTGGCAGCTCAAGTAAAACTGGTTCCGGTAGGTGTTCAAAGGTAATAGAGTGACACAGACAGGTCCGGTGAGATCTGGAAGTACAGTTTCATGTTCTGCAGATTTGAGTGAGTGTTAAGGAAGTCCTTGTGATGTGTCAACTCGATTGGTTCATAGATTGAAGGTCTGGAAGTATCCATTCTTTGGAGACAGTGGTGACAGACTATGTTCTTGAGGTTCTGAATGAAAGAGAGAACGATTTCAGTATGCAGATGAAGTATGGATGTTCTTGGTGATTCAGGCAACCTTGTGAAGGTCTTTAGATTATGTCCAACATGTGTTAGTGGTCTGCATTAGAGTTGGAGCTTGCTATTGAAGAATAACCTCTTGATGGTGGTGTTGTTCCTGAGACTGGCTAACCGGATAAGTTACACATCTTGTGGATGTTCTTGTAGATGTTTGCTAACTTAGATGATTATTCCTAAGTTAATGTCTTGTATAAATAAGGGGTTGCGAAGTCATTTCAAAGTTGTCCTTGTGGAAATAAGAGTGTGCTGGTAAGTAGGAAAGTGAAAGGTAGAGCAGAAGTATTTAGCTTAAATGGAACTGATTCAAACATGGTGAAGATGTTATTTTCTAGTTCAAGTAGGTGATACTTATTTCTTGTAGACAGTGTGTCTCTTGTAGGCAGTGAGCCTCTTGTGAGCAGTGTGCTCGGGCAATGAGCCCTAATTGGCATGTGCCATTTTGTTCTTTCTATTCTTCTAACAGAGAATACAATCTTGGGTTAATCACCCCATGGTTTTTCCCTTAACCAGGTTTTCCATGTCAAAATCTTGGTGTCTTATGTGTTGATGTGTTTCTGCTTTTAATTTGAATGCATTATGTTTCATGATTGATATACTGCTAATCACTAAGAGGATTTAAGTGTGTAATTTGAGAAAGTTTTGCACAACTGATTCACCCCCCCTCTCATTTGTGTGCCCTAAGTCTAACAGAAACAACTCTTAACAATTCCCAATAATGAAATTGGTAGACAATTCTTTTTGAATAGAGGAGTCCAAGAGACTATAGTAGTAGAGGTTGTAGATGTTATACAAATAAAAGGCATATTTAATGCCATTATTGTAAAAATAAATTGGGCATTTTGAAAAGGAGTGTAGGCTCAAACAAAGTCACATGTGAAATAAGAAATCAAATTTCACTTGAAATGAAGGAGACCATCTCAATTCCAATATTTTTTTCTTTTGTCATGCAGAAGAGAAATATTAAGATAATGTTTGGTTTCTTGATTTTGATTGTTCAAATCATATGATAGTCAATGGAGACTTATTTATGCTAGTTGATAAAATTGTAAAGAGTTGATTAAAATTTGGAGACAATAAAGTAGTGTAAGTTGTTGGAAAAGACACCTTGGTTGTTCACACCAACCAAGGTGAGGTAAGAAAATCAAGATACTTTATTAGTTGATGGACTTAGGCATAATTTATTGAGTGTAGTTTAGCTTATTGAAAATAATTATAGAGTTTTGTTTCATGATGGTACTTGTAAATGTTTTGATAAAAATCATGGTGGAAAAAGTTTTAGCAGAAGTTCTCAGGACAACAAATAGAATGTTTCCATTGCAAATGTGTTTATTAAAAATAGATTCTCTAAAAGAAACTCTTGAGGATACCAATTGGTTATGTCATTTCTAGTATGGTTAGTTGACCTTTAAGGAGTTGAACATGTTACATACTAAGATTTGTGGATTGTTCAAGATCTTATTAAAGAGTTTGATCATAAATTGATAAGATAGTGATAGAAGTCTATGGGTAACTATACATTGAGAGTTGGACATTGTGCTATGGCATGGAGATTTATTACAAAGAAGTGTTGCTATGGTAGCAACTACAAGATGCTTGGTGAAGAACTCACTATTGCATCATGAGATAAGTGAGTTGCTAGAGCATGTATGGTAGTGCAAGTGCACATGTGGCAGTGTTGGAGTGCATGTAGTGATAATTGAGAACATGTATATGTTCTAGAGAATGTTATAAGGTATCACAAGTGATAAGAAGCAATTGGGAGTTTCTCTTTGTTATCGCAAGCCATAGTTTGATTTTGGTTGCAATATAGGAAGACATGTACACATTTCATGTGTTTTGGTCAACAAATTTTGACTAACTATGAAGACAAGTATGACAAACAAGCTAATTATGGTGTACCCTTGTAAGCACTAAAAGTATTGAATTATCACAATCAATCAATACAAATTAGTAATTTGGCTGTAAAGAAGACATTGAGTATGACGGCACACCTAGTCCCAATGATGAGCATGAGTTGAATGGTTTATATATTAATGGTTCAAGATACAAAAAAAAGCATGTATATGTCATATTTTAATGATTCTATATCTATTAATACACATAATGATGACTTTTTTTTTAACTTAGATAGTTCCACTTTTAGTGATTGTGAGTGTTCTAAAGAACATAAAGTGAATTAAATTGGACATAAAGAACATACCTTAGAATTCGATATTCGAGTTGACCAATCCTCCAAAATTTGGCTTCAAAATACTCAAATTGATCTTTTTGGCAAGTTTGATTATGAATTCTATATAACTCTAGCATAGTATTAGTGAAATTTATGAAAAAACAAACACATATCATCAAATTCAATTTATGTCAATGGTAATTAGCTTTGAAACAATATGAAACATGAAACTTTCAGTTTAAATAATCAAATTTTGTCCAAAAATATGTAAAACCAATTCTTATACATTGAAAAAAAAAAAGGTGGTGGATTGATAAAAAAATGATTCTTAAAATGTCAAACACCATGAAAAAGTGTTTTCTTGTCCAATATCATGCATGAAAAGTAGGGAATAATAGACATGTGGGGTTTGAATAATGGATCCCACATATTTTTTTCCCATTTTTTTAATTCCCAAAATGTTCTCTCATTATAATGCGAGCACGTTTTGGGAAGCATGAAATCTTTATGCTTTCATGCATGCAAACAAGTATTTTAGTGTTTTCTCTCTATGTATAAGTATATATTTATAAGTATATATCTATCTCTTTATCTCCCTCTCTCTCTAAACCCCTAAACCCTAAATAATGCTGCTAAACCCTAAACCTTTATCTCCCTATCTCTCCCTCTCTAATCTCCTAATCCTTAAACCCTAAACCTGATCAACCCTAAACCCCTATCTCCTTGTCTTTATCATCCCTCTACCTCTTAATCTCTCTGCCTATGTCTCTAGCCATGTCCCTCACCCTCTATCTCCCTATCTCTCCCTATTGGTCCTCTCTCTCTCTAAACCCTAACCTAAACCTCTAAACCTTAACCCCTAACCCCTAAACCATAAACCCTAAACCCTAAATAATGCCCCTAAACCATAACCCTTAACTCCTAAACCCTAAAACTGAGCAACCTTAAACCCCAAACCTCTAAACCATAAACCCTAGAAGTAACCCTAAACCTCTATCTCCCTATCTCTTCCAATCTCTATCGATCCCCTCTCTCTATCTCTCTCTAAACCCTAAATCTAAGCAACCCTAAACCCCTAACTCCTAATCCCTTAAACCCTAAATAATTCTCCTAAACTATAATCCCTAAACCCTAAACTTATAAACCTAAAATAATGCCCCTGGCCCCTAAACCCTAAACTCAAGAAACCAAGATAAACCCCTAAACCATAAATAATTCCCCTTTAACCCTAAGCCATAAACCCTAAACTTGAGCAACCCTAAACTCATAAACCTTAAATAATGTCCCTAAATGTCTGAGAAACCCTAAACTCATAAACCCTATATAATGCCCCTAAACCTCTCTCTCTCTCTCTCTCCCAAAACCCTAAATAATGCCCCTAAATCCTAACCCCTAGACCATAAACCATAAACCTGAGAAACCCTAAAACCCTAAACCCTAAACTTAAGCAACCCTAAACTCATAAACCAACCCTCTCTCTCTCTCTCTCTCTCTCTCTCTCTCTCTCTCTCTCTCTCTCTCTCTCTCTCTCTCTTTCCCAAAACCCCAAAACCCTGAATAATGCCCCTAAACCCTAACCCCTAACTCCTAAACCCAAGAAACCCTAAACCTCTATCTCCCTATCTCTCCCCTCTATCTCTCCCTCACCAAGTTATCAAAACAAGAAAATAGGAATCTCTCTCTCTATCACCCTATCTCTCCCTCTTCCTCCCTCTCCCTTATTGAAAAAGAACATGAAAACAAGAAAAATGGGACATGCAAAGAGGGATGAGGATATAAATTGGGAGGATGAAATGGAAACAAGATAAGTTAGAAAAAGTTCATTGGATGGGAAGAATGATGAGGATAGGTGAAGATGGGATGGAAGTAGAGAGTGAGAGAGGGTGGAAGGTAGAGAGGGCAGGAAAGTAGAGAGTGAGAGAGAGGGTAGGAGGTAGAGATGGGAGGGAAGTAGAGAGTGAGAGAGAGGTAGGAGCTAGAGAGGAGAGGGAAGAAGAGAGTAAGAGAGAGGGTAGAAGGTAGAAAGGGGAGTGAAGTAGAGAGTGAGAGAGGTTAGGAGGTAGAGAGGGGAGGGAAGTAGAGAGTGAGAGAGAGCATAAGAGGTAGAGAGGGGAGGGAAGTAGAGAGTGAGAGAGTAAGAGGTAGAGAGGGGAGGGAAGAAGAGAGTGAGACTAAAGGTAGGAGGTAGAGAGGGGAGGGAAGAGGAGAGTGAGAGAGAGGGTAGGAGGTAGAGAGGGGAGGGAAGTAGAGAGTGGGAGAGAGGGTAGGAGGTAAGGAGGGGAGGGAAGTAGAGAATGAGAGAGGGTAGGAAGTAGAAAGGGGAGGGAATAAGAGAGTGAGAGAGAGGGTAGGAGGTAGAGAGGGGAGGGAAGTAGAGAGTGAGAGATGGTAGTAGGTAGAGATGGGAGATAAGTAGAGAGTGAGAGAGAGGGTAGGAGGTAGAGAGGGGAAGGAAGAAGAGAGTGAGAGCGAATCTAGGAGGTAGAGAAGGGGGGAAGAAGAGAGTTAGAGAGAGGGAAGGGAAGTATAGAGTGGGAGAGAGGTTAGGAGGTAGAAAGGGGAGGGAAGTAGAGAGTAAGAGAGGGTAGGAGATAGAATGGGGAGGGAAGAAGAGAGTTAGAGAGAGGGTAGGAGGTATAGAGGGGAGGGAAGTAGAGAGTAAGAGAGGGTAGGAAGTACAGAGGGGAGATAATTAGAGAGTGTGAGAGAGGGTAGGAGGTAGAGAGGGGAGGGAAGAAGAGAGTGAGAGAGATGGTAGGAGGTAGAGAGGGGAGGGAAGTAGAGACTCAGAGAGAGGGTAGGATGTAGATAGGGGAGGGAAGAAGAGAGTGAGAGGTAGGGTAGGAGGTAGAGAGGGGAGGGAAGAAGAGAGTGATATAGAGGGTAGGAGGTAGAGAAGGGAGGGAAGTAGAGAGTGAGAGAGGGTAGGAGGTAGAGAGGGAAGAGAAGTAGAGAGTGAGAGAGAGGATAGGAGGTAGAGAGGGGAGGGAAGAAGAGAGTGAGAGAGAATTTAAGAGGTAGAGAGGGGAGGGAAGTAGAGAATCAAAGAGAGGTTAGGAGGTAGAGAAGGGAGGGAAGAATAAAGTGAGAGAGAGGGTAGGAGGTAGAGAGGGGAGAGAAGTAGAGAGTGAGAGAGAGGGTAGGAGGTAGAGAAGGGAGGGAAGAAGAGAGTGAGAGAGAAGGTATGAGGTAGAGAGGGGAGGGAACTAGTGACTCAAAGAGAGGGTAGGAGGTAGAGAGGGGAGAGAAGAAGAGAGTGAGAGACAAGGTAGGAGGTAAAGAGGGGAGGTAAGTAAAGAGTGAGAGAGAGGGTAGGAGGTGGAGAGGGGAGGGAAGAAGAGAGTGAGATAGAGGGTAGGTGGTAGAGAGGGGAGAGAAGTAGAGAGTTCAAGAGAGGGTATGAGGTAGAGAGGGGAGGGAAGAAGATAGTGAGAGAGAGGGTAGGAGGTAGAGAGGAGAGGGAAGTAGAGAGTGAGAGAGGGTAGGAGGTAGATAGGGGAGGGAAGTAGAAAGTGAAAGATAGCATAGGAGGTAGAGAGGGGAGGGAAGTAGAGAGTAAGAGAGAGTGTAGGAGGTAGAGAGGGGAGGGAAGAAGAGTGAGAGTGAAGGTAGAAGGTAGAGAGGGGAGGGAAGAAGAGAGTGAGAGAGACGGTAGGAGGTAGAGAGGGGAGGGAAGTAGAGAGTGGGAGAGAGGGTAGGAGGTAGAGAGGGGAGGGAAGTATAGAGCGAGAGAGGGTAGGATTTAGAGAGGGGAGGGAAGAAGAGAGTGAGAGAGAGGGTAGGAGGTAGAAAGGGGAGGGAAGTAGAGAGTGGGAGAGGGTAGGAGGTAGAGAGGGGAGAGAATTAGAGAGTGAGAGAGAGGGTATAAGATAGAGAGGGGAGGGAAGAAGAGAGTGAGAACGTAGGTAGGAGGTATAGAGGGGAGGGAAGAAGAGAGTGAGAGAGAGAGGGTAGGAGGTAGAGAGGGGAGGGAAGTAGAGAATGAGAGAGAGGGTAGGAGGTAGAAAGGGGAGGGAAGTAGAGAGTGAGAGAGGGTAGGAGGTAGAGAGAGGAGGGAAGAAGAGAGTGAGAGAGAGGGTAGAAGGTAGAGAGGGGAGAGAAGTAGAGAGTGAGAGAGGGTAGGAGGTAGAGAGGGGAGGGAAGAAGAGAGTGAGAGAGGTTGGAGGTAGAGAGGGGAGGGAAGTAGAGAGTCAGAGAGAGGATAGGAGGTAGATAGGGGAGGGAAGAAGAGAGTGAGAGACATAATAGGAGCTAGAGAGGGGAGGGAAGAAGAGAGTGAGAGAGAGGGTAGGAGGTAGAGAGGGGAGGGAAGAAGAGAGTGAGAGAGAGGGTAGGAGGTAGAGAGGGGAGGGAAGTTGAGAGTAAGAGAGGGTAGGAGGTAGAGAGGGGAGAGATTTAGAGAGTGAGAGAGAGGGTAGGAGGTAGAGAGTGGAGGGAAGAAGAGAGTGAGTGAAGGTAGGAGATAGAGAGGGGATGGAAGTAGAGACTCAAAGAGAGGGTAGGAAGTAGAGAGGGGAGGGAAGAAGAGAGTGAGAGAGAGGGTAGGAGGTAGAGAGGGGAGAGAAGTAGAGAGTGAGAGAGGGTAGGAGGTAGAGAGGGGAGGGAAGAAGAGAGTGAGAGAGAAGGTTGGAGGTAGAGAGGGGAGGGAAGTAGAGAGTTAGAGAGAGGATAGGAGGTAGATAGGGGAGGGAAGAAGAGAGTGAGAGACATAATAGGAGCTAGAGAGGGGAGGGAAGAAGAGAGTGAGAGAGAGGGTAGGAGGTAGAGAGAGGAGGGAAGTTGAGAGTAAGAGAGGGTAGGAGGTAGAGAGGGGAGAGATTTAGAGAGTGAGAGAGAGGGTAGGAGGTAGAGAGGGGAGGGAAGAAGAGAGTGAGTGAAGGTAGGAGATAGAGGGGGGAGGGAAGTAGAGAGTGAAAGAGAGGGTAGGAGGTAGAGAGCGGAGGTAAGTAGAGAGTGTGAGAGGGTAGTAGGTAGAGAGGGGAGGGAAGTAGAGATTGAGAGAGAGAGAGAGAGAGAGAGAGTTTAGCATAACGTGAGCACATTATATGTGAATGCACATAACATGAGCACATTATAATGCACTCCCATTATGCTTTACCTTGTAAATTTCCAAGCTTGGATTTGCCTTGGGCTTCCAACCCAAAGGCTTGGACTATGTTTAGGTTGTCCAAGGACATCTTTGATACAAGAGCATCCCTAGTTCAAGAGCAATCTTGCATCAACCATGAACATTTGCATTTCAGTTTGTTTGTAGTTCAGTTTGTTTTTATTTTTAGTTTAGTTCAGGCAGTTTAGTCAGAAGCAGTTTCTATATTTTGGTCCACATTCTACCACAATTGCATTTCAAACCTTGCAGAGATGGACATAACATCTAGATTCATTCATCTACATCATTTCAAGAATTTAGAGCATTTACATCAAGTATTGGGATGTTATCGCTATCAGAAGATGAACTATTTTCTCAGAGCAAAGCATTCTGACAGTCTTAGACAATCAACTAAAGGAGAATACTTGCGGAGCATTTCTTGACTTGTGGAGCTAACGACACATCATTCAATGATCTTTGGTTTGTGGTTGACCTTCCCCAAGATCTGCACATCATTCCACAGATTTGCGGAGGAGTTCTATGCATTTAGGTCTGACCTATCTGTGTACACACATTACAGCTCTTCTTTGGAATTGTGACCTTCCTTGCCAAAATGGAGGAATCTTTTGTATCGGAGATGATATATAAGGATGTAATAGATCCCATAGTTCAAAAAGTTCATAAAAAGAGTAATAGTTGATAGTTTAGATTTTGTACAAAGGGACTTCAAAGCCATATTTTGTGTATATTATGATGTTTTGTAATCAGGCCTATGAGATGAATTGTAAGCGCACATGTTGCTGGCCCATTTGTATTTGAATTCTTCGATATACTGAATGACTAAATTTACATTTGCTTCATATTGTTGAGTTGTTTCCATTGTGTTTACTCTTGCTGTATGGCCTGGACAATTCACTCTGTGACCCCTCCTACTATGACTGCACCAAGTGATATCAGAGAAAAAGTTTTGAATCTTTGGGAATGAGTTGAGTGAAGTTGCTGAGGGAATTCTGTAAGATCTTTCTATGGACAGATCACCAAATTGAGGTAGATTACTTGTGTCGCAACCAATCGCCGATTGTGAGGTAGTTGTCACCTTGTAACCCGATCACCGAACTTGAGGTAGTTTGCACTTGATCCTAGGAAGAATGCCGCCGAGGAGAGTTGCTGCTATTGGAACAATGGTTGGTAGAATAGATGAAATGATGGAAATGATGAAAAAATGTGAATTCGATTGGATGCCATTGAGGAAGATAGGTGAAGAGGATTGACGCTGAGACCTAATATTGAGAGTGATGATGAAGAAGAATTTCAATCTATCAAACAAATTGGTGAAACCCTAGGAGGCAACAAAGAAGAAGAATTAGATCAAGTAAAGATGTTGTGAGCTATTTCAAAGATTAGAAAGAGACCTAGAGTTGATGTGTCGAACTATACTGGTAACTTGAACCCTGAAGAATTGATTGACTGGATAAATGACATGGAAGAATACTTTGAATATGAATAAATTGAAGATCCAGAGAAGGTGAAATTTGCAAAGACAAAGTTGAAAGGACATGCTGCGATATGGTGGAAAGAAGTTCAGTTGGATAGAAATAGAAGCAGAAAAGAAAAGATTACAAAGTGGGATAGAATGGTGACAAAATTGAAGAACTGTTTATACCTGATGACTATGAGTTGGAGCTGCTAAAAAGATTACAAAAATTGAGACAAAAGGAGACATCTGTGAAGGATTATACTGAAGAATTTCATAAGGTGATCATAAGGATAGGGCATAGTGAAGAAAGCAAGGATAAAGTGGCTAGATACATCAATGGACTGACATTAACTGAGCCTGGTAAGGATGACATCTTTGGGGGAAGCATATCAGTTTGCACTAAAAGTGGAAGAGAAGTTGAATAAGAGGCATGATCAGAGACAGAGAGGTAGAGGAGGTAAATTTCAAAGAGGTAGAACATTTCCCAGATGTGAGAAACCATTTGCAGAGTAGAATAAGCCTGACAGCACATTCAAGAAGGATGATAGAGATAATAATGCTTACCTAAGGGATGACAAAAAATTTTATCAAAGAGGAAGCCCTAGTGCATATCAGAATGAAGGATATAGGAGAGAAGGAAGAGGATTTGATAAGAGGACATTTAGAGGCACTTGTTTCAAGTGTGGAGGTGAAGGACATAGAGCATTTGAATGTAACTAGGATAGTACAAGCAAGAAGACAAAGAACAGTGGAAGAGCAACCTATGTGGAAGAAGAACCCATTGGATCACCTAGCTCGGTTGAAAAACCTGAGAAAGGAGAATCACTTGTGATGAGGAGAGCACTATTTCAAGTAGAAACAAATGAGGAACTACTGCAAAGGAAGAGTTTGTTCAGAACCAGATGCAAATCAAGAAGTAAATGTTGCAAAGTTGTAATTGATAGTGGGAGTTCAGATAACCTAGTTTCAGAGGAGATGGTGACTAAGCTGAAGTTGGAAAGATTGAGACACCCTAAGCCCTATCAGATACCATGGATTAAGGATGATCATAAGGCACTGGTGAGTGAACAATGTTTGGTGAAATTTCATATTGGATCATATCATGATGAAGTCTTGTGTGATATTATGCCTATGGATGTTTGTCATATCTTGTTGGGTAGACCTTGGCAGTATGATAGAAAATCTATACATGATGGGAGAAAGAATACTTACACTATAACATCAAATGGGAAGAGAATTACTTTGATTCCTTTGGAAGATGATCCTAAAAGTCAAGTATGTGGGAATGCTAGAATCTGTTTGGTGGATGGAAGGAAATTTTTGGATGGTTTGAGACATGAAAATTTGTGTTATGCTTTGATTCCTAAAAAGCCCAAAACATTGAAGAAGGAGACTGAAGAATCACAACTGGAGGAGATACAAGAGTTGCTAAAAGAGTATGAATACATCATATCAGACAATGCACCTAAAGGATTTCCACCAATCAGGAGTATTAGTCATGACATGGATCTTATACCGGGAGCTAGTTTGCCTAACAAAGCAGCACATAGAATGACACCGGCAGAGAATGAAGAATTGAATAGAGAGATACATGAGCTATTAAGGAAAGGCTTGATCTAAGAAAGCTTGAGTCCTTGTACAGTGCCTATAGTGTTAGCACCAAAGAAAGATGGAGAATGACGAATGTGTATTGACTCTAGAACAATCAACAAGATCACAGTTAATTATAGATTTTCTTTACCTAGGATGGATGATATCATGGATTGTTTGAGTGGAGCTATATATTTCACAAAGATAGACTTGAAGAGTGGTTACCATCAAATCAAAATCAGAGAGGGAGATGAGTGGAAGACTACTTTTAAGACAAATGAAGGATTGTATGAGTGGTTAGTGATGCCTTTTGGATTGACAAATGCACCTAGTACTTTCATGAGGTTGATGAATGAGGTCTTGAAGAAATTTTTGGGTAAGTTTGTTATTGTGTATTTAGATGACATTTTGATTTTCAGTAAGACAAAGGAAGAACTTTTGTGGCATATTAGACAAGTTTTGTAGAGACTGAGAGAAAAAAAATTGCTGATAAACATCAAGAAGTGTAGTTTCATGAAGGAAGAGTTGGTATATTTGGGATTTGTGATTTCTATGGAAGGATTGAAGATGGACCCTGAGAAAGTGAAAGAAATTGTTGAATGGCCTACACCGGAGAGCATTGGAGAAGTTAGATCATTTCATGGATTGGCTAGTTTCTACCAGAAGTTCATCAAAAATTTTAGTTCAGTTTGTAACCCTATGACAGAGACAATGAGAGGTGACAAAAAAGATTTTAAGTGGACATCAGGAGAAGACAAAAGTTTTGAATTGTTGAAGCAGAAGGTGACAGAGCAACCTATTTTAGAATTACCAGATTTCAATAAGGTATTTCAAGTTTATTGTGATGCAAGTGGGAGTGCGATTGGAGTAGTATTAATTCAAGAGGTTAGACCTGTTGCATATTTTAGTGAGAAGTTGAATGATGCAAGGAGAAGATATTCAATTTATGATTAGGAATTCTATCCCATAATTCAAACCTTGAAGTGGAGACATTACCTATTGCCTAAGGAATTTGTGTTGTATATAGATCATCAAACTTTGCAATATTTGAATAGTCAAGGTAAGTTGAATTAGAGACATATGAGATGGGTAGAGTTCATGTAAAGTTATAATTTTGTGTTGAAGCATAGGAGTGGTAAATCAAACAAAGTTGTTGATGCCTTGAGTAGGAGAAGAAACTTGTTGACTAAGATGAGAATTGAAGTGTTGGGTTTTGATGAGTTGAAGAACATGTATGAGGGAGACACTGATTTGTAGAACCTTGGAAAGCATGTAAGGAACATGTTGTGATAGATAGGAGTAAGTGGTTGGATTATTTCATTCAAAATGATATGTTGTTCAGAGGAAATCAGTTGTGCATACCTAGAATTTCAATGAGAGATAATTTGATCAAGGAGAAACACAGTGGAGGATTAGCAGGACATTTTGGCATTGATAAGATAGTAGCTTTGGTGAGTGAAAACTACTTTTGGCCTCAGATACATACAGATGTTAGGAAGTTTGTGCAGAGTTGTCAAATTGCAAAAGGGAGTAGTCAAAACACTAGATTGTACACACCTTTGACAGTACCAGAGAAACCTTGGGGAAAGACATAAGCATGGATTTTGTAATGGGATTTCCTAAGACACAAAGAGGACATGATTCAATATTTGTAGTGGTGGATAGATTTTTAAGAGATGGTACATTTCATACCTTGTAAGAAGACAATTGATGCAGTGCATGTAGTTGACTTATTTTTCAAGAAGATTGTGAGGTTACATGGATTACCTAAGAGCATAATTTTAGATAGAGATACTAGATTTCTTGGATACTTTTGGAAGACACTTTAGAAGAAGATGAAGATAGATTTGAAGTTTAGTTCAACATTTCATCCACAGACAGATGGATAGACAAAGGTAGTGAATAGGAGTTTGGGAAACTTGTTGAGATGTTTGGTTGGAGAGAAAGTTGGAAGTTGGGATTTGATTCCTTCACAAGTAGAGTTTGCATACAATAATTTAGTGAACAGGAGTACTAGAAGAATGCCTTTTGAGATTGTTACTAGAGCAAACGATAGAGGAGTGGTAGAATTGAGAGATATCAGCATGGAAGAAAAGAGATGTGCAGAAGCAAAAGAATTTGTAGATCATATGAAGACAATACATAATCGGGTTAAGAAGCATTTGGAGGATATGAATAGTAAGTATAAGGAAAAGGCAAATGAGAAGAAAAGACATAAGGAATTTGAAGTTGGGGATGAAGTGATGGTATACTTGAGAAAAGAAAGATTTCCAGTTGGAACATATAACAAGTTGAACATGAAGAAGTTTAGACCTTGTAAGATACTCAAAAAATTTGATTCAGGAAATGCATATGAAGTGGAATTACTCAAGACTTTAGGTATATCATCTATTTTCAACATTGCAGACTTATATCAGTATCATGAAGCAGAGTTCAATGACAACCCAGAAGAAGACTTGAAGAAGCAATTACCACAACAAGCACCAAAGCAGATTGAAGACATTTTGGACAGTAAAATTAGACACAGCACCAAAGGAAGACAATACAAAGAATATTTTGTGAAGTGGAAAGGCGGACCGTAAGAAGATTCATCTTAGATTTCTTAGGCTGAGGTGGACCGTCTTAGTTCTCCCCTAGCCCCAACAAAGTGAGGGACTCACTTTTTTCAATAACCCCAGATGTCTGATGCAGGAGCATCCCTGATTCAAGAGCAATCTTGCATCAACGAAAAATATTTGCATTTCAGTTTGTTTGTAGTTTAGTTTGTTTTCATTTTTAGTTTAGTTCAGGTAGTTCAGTCAAAAGTAGTTTCTATATTTTGGTCTGCATTCTATTGCAGTTGCATTTTAAACCTTGCAAAGTTGGAATTAACATCTAGATTCATTCATCTACATCATTTCAAGAATTCAAAGCATTTGGATCAAGTACCTAAAAGTTATCGCTATTAGAAGATCAACTATTTTCTTAGAGCAAAGCATTCTAACAGTCTCAGACAATCAACTAAAGGAGAAGACTTGTGGAGCATTTCTCTACTTGTGGAACCTAACAACACATCATTTAATGATCTTTGGTTCATGGCTGACCTTCTTCAAGATCTGCACATCATTCCACACATTTGTAGAGGAGTTCTATGCATTTAGGTCTGACCTATCCATGTACACACATTATAGATCTTCTTTGGAATTGTGACCTTCCTTACCGACACGGAGGAATCTTTTGTACCAGAGATGATATATAAAGATGTAATAGATCCCATATATCAAAAAGTTCATAAAAAGAGTAATAGTTGATAGTTTAGATTTTGTGAGAAGGGACTTCGAAGCCATATCTTGTGTATATTCTAATGTTCTGTAATCAGGCCTGTGAGCCAAATTGTAAGCCCGCATGTTGCCAGCCCATTTGTATTTGAATTCTTTGATATACTAAATGACTGAAGCTGCATTTGCTTCATATTTTTGAGTTGTTTCCGTTGTGTTTAATCTTACTGCATGGCCTGGACAGTTCACTCTGTGAACCCTCCTACCATGACTACACCAATGTTTTTCTAGATTCTAACAAAATTCACATAATCTGGAGCATGCTCCCCTTTTGGATTGCACTTTTTTTAATGAAAACTTTAAAAAAATACTACCATAATATTAAGCTCTCTGTTAGCTATCTCACCATATAATTTTTTCATGTTTTGAGTATGTTAAGGGTTTCATCTTTAATTTCATTTGTTAGTGTGTCCATTTTTTGTCAAAAACCAATGTATGGTATTTTTGACTTTTTTTTCTAACTATTCATCAAAATTTCAAAGCCTAACAACACATCATTCAATGATCTTTGGTTTGTGGCTGACCTTCCCCGAGATCTGCACATCATTCCACACATTTGCAGAGGAGTTCTATGCATTTAGGTCCAACCTATCCATGTACACACGTTATAGCTCTTCTTTGGAATTGTGATCTTCCTTGTCAATGCGGAGGAATCTTTTGTACCAAAGATGATATATAAGGATGTAATAGATCCCATAGTTCAAAAAATTCATAACAAGAGTAATAGTTGATAGTTTATATTTTGTACGAAGGGACATCAAAGCCATATCTTGTGTATATTTTGATGTTTTGTAATCAGGCCCATGAGCTGAATTGTAAGCCCGCATGTTGCTAGCCCATTTGTATTGAAATTATTTGATATACTAAATGACTGAATCTGCATTTGCTTCATATTGTTGAGTTGTTTCCGTTGTGTTTAATCTTGTTGTATGGCCTAGACAGTTCACTCTGTGAACCCTCCTACCATGACTGCACCAATGTTTTTCTAGATTCTAACAAAATTCACATAATCTGGAGCATGCTCCCCTTTTGGATTGCACTTTTTTCAATGAAAACTTGAAAAAATACTACCGTAATATTAAGCTCTCTATTAGCTATCTCACCATATTATTTTTTTCATGTTTTGAGTATGTTAAGGGTTTCATCTTTAATTTCATTTGTTAGTGTGTCCAGTTTTTGTCAAAAACCAATGTCTGGTATTTTTGACTTTTTTTCTAACTGTTCATCAAAACTTCAAATAAGTTACATTTTTATTTAGAAACTAGACTCCATTCCACACTTAGTAAAAAAAAATTGATTTTCTATTAGTTTTCAAAAATTTTAGGGGGAGCATGCTCAATTTTCTATTTTTTAGGATGTGTCCACTTTGAAAATTAGTAAAAAATCAATTATCCATGAAAAAATTATCACTAAAATGATTTTTCAAATATTAAAAAAAGTTAACATTTTAGGGGGAGCACACCAAATGCTATGTTATGTTTTTTTTGAGAAAAACAAGACCAATTTGTGTGCTCCCCATTTTTGAATCCCTTAATCTCAACCATTTTTGGAAAAAAAATAGTAGTTTAGAAACTATATTTGGAGCACTATGACTCTTGTTTTTGTTGTATCTTCAAAATTTGAGTGTAACTATCTTCAATTTCTCATCCAACGTCAGTCTTTCTTGATTTCAGAAGAAAAGTGGCATCTTAAGACCCCCTTTTAGTCCCTCATCTTTGTGCACTTACCCATAGAAGATGGCAATAAGGAAGCATGAAATGGAGGAAAGAGAGTAGGAGGGCTTATAAGTACCCTCATTACATTTAAAGAAGTAGATAAAACTCCGATTGTGATGTTCACAACACGCCCCATTTTACCCTCTAGCAAAATGAGGACCCTGTGTGCTTTTGCTTTCTTGTGGTTTGGTCTTGCTTGGTGGTAAAGGGAAAAATGTACTAGATGCTGGAAATACCTAAAAAACTAAAATGCATAGTATTAAGGAGAAATAGAGCTACTAGTTGGTTCTGCATGAAAAATAATTTAGGGTTGTTTTTTGAACCAACTGTTAATTCCTTGTATTTTGTGAAATATAATAGTTTTTGTGAAAATACAATGTTAAGTCAAATTTGTATTTCATATACAAATTTTTGTGCATATGAGATGTTGTTGTTGTCATGTTATGGTACAAAAGAGGTGGTCTTTATTGTTTTTACATATTGTATCTTGAATGCTTGAACTTAAATATGCAACCCCGGACCCGATTGTGTTCTGAAATAAATTGAATAGGCACTGGATTCCACGATTGTATTATGTATTGTATGTATGAACCCATGCATTCGATATACAGAAAGGAATATACATGCCGAAACTTGAAAAGAATATATAATGTGGTTTATAAAGGTTGAAATCTGAACAAATGTATATTGTATATCCGCATGTATATTTGTTTGTATTTGAGCACAGATGCAATTTTAGATTTTAAAGAAAGGTTAAAAGTGATTTAAGTTGGCGGGACCCATAGGGGTATTATCATAAAGGTTTCCAATGTACAAAGGGTAGTATATATTGATATACATACAAAAGCAGACACGAAAGTGATTTAAATATGGTGTATAACAAATCCAGGTCCGCACTTTTGTATGTATGTTATGTTGTATGTGTTATGCAAACCCGATATACAAAAAAAAAGATGCAAAGATACAATGTTGGAATTAACAAAAAAGTTAAAGTTAGTCAAAACATCTTTTAAGTCCGTGTTTGTATGTTTGAATGTATACATTGCATATACATTGTGGGTTACAAAAGTTAGATACAAAACCTGACGTTGTTAAAAATTGAATATTGTATATGTTAGGTGGGGTCCACATTGGTATGGTCAGAATGCAAAATACATAAGTGATATAAATGACAAATATACAAAGCCAGACGTAAAATTAAATGTAGTATGTTTCATAAACTCACTGGAGTCTGAGTTTGTATGTTTCAATGATTGTATAAGGATATACATAGGAATATGCAAAGATTGATATGCAAAGTTGAGATACAAAGAAAAGGGTGCGGGAATTAATGTATATAATGTTCAAAATACAAATTAAATGGAAAATTAGGCATGGCTTGAATTGTATAAATTAATTACTACATTCAATACGCAGCTAACACTGAAAAACTTAGAATTTAAATAGATAAAGGTGAAATTCGAGTATGTTATTTTTCATAATTGCATTCAAAAAGTAAAATTGCAGACAATTTCACAGAGCGAGGAAAAAGGTGATTCAAGAGATGAACAGAAATTTGAGGGCAGTAATGGTGAGGTTTGAATGGCAAATCTATTGTCAACATTCTTAAAGTCAAACTAGTTACGAATACAGGTATGTTCCCGAACGATGTTACAATTCTGTTAAATGAAATAGGGATTAGTTATAGTAAATTTCATTAAAAAAATGATGCAAGTTAGTGCAAGTTATTGTAGTTAATTATAGGAAATGAATTTGATATTGTTGGATCCAGTAAATTCTAAATAGGGAAAAGACAAAAACCCCTAGGGTAACTGTAAAAAAGTAAAAATCCATGGTAAACCCTAGGAAGAGATGCAAATGAAGGGGTTAAATGTATAAATTTTCTTGACAAGATGGCCCCAAAGAAGAAGAAAATAGATACTAGGTCGGCGGGTGAAAAAGAGAAAGTGAAAAGAGAAAGGAAGCCAAAGAAAGAACTGGTTAGGGAAGAATTATCGTTACACAGGGGATATTCCTCTTTGATTAGCACAGTCAGAATGACAACATACACAAATATTGGCCAGTATGATGCAGAAGATGTGTTATAGAAAATTACAACACTCGATGCTACTCCCGACATGAAATGTATTTGGAAAAATGGGTTATACAAGGCTACTAGATTCCTGTTAGCAATGGAGGCCAAAGATTTAGTACTAGAATGCATAAGCTGGTATGATTTGAGTACCAGAAGAGTAGTGTACAAAGGGAAGACTATTGCAGACTTATCTACAGAAGGAATAGCCATAACGTTTGGTTTAGAAATTTAGGATCAAATGATGGATGTTGATATAGATCAATATGCTTCATATTTTGCTAGCAATGAGAAGGAATGCAAAAGCACCATTTTCTATAATTGGTACACAATAGAGAACAAACCAAAGGCTGCAATAAGAGTACCAAAGAACTTATATAGGATTGATTTTAAAGAGGAAATACATATAATGATCAGATTATTGAGTAGGTTGGTAGGGTTGAAATATGCAACAAAGTTTGAACCATGGATGTTCACCATCATTCAGTATATGAGAGAAAAGCCTGGAACAATTCATTGGGCCAAGGCCATTAGCACCACAATATGGAAGAAATTAATGAGATAGAATAAATAGAGGGGCTTCTATATGTCTTCTTATGTGATTTATTCATGTGTAGTTAGAATGCAACCAATGGATGGGATTGACAAAATATGTACCCTGGGAAATGGTCTAGATCAAAAGCTTGTTTATGATCATTATCCTGATTTGCAGGAAGAGAATGCACTAAGAAAATATACACTAGTGAATGATGTATTTTTTACTTATCTGGTAAGAGTTTTAACAGGAGATATGGATAGGAGGCTATCAGAAGAAGAAGCAAATGCCATAGGTTTACACAGCTCTTGGTATATACAGTTCCCTACCTTCACTTACATCAAAACTGAAGGGTTTGAGGGAAAACCATTCATGTTACCAAGGTATCCTCTAGACAAATTGATTGTATTAGAGTTCTCGAGACAGATTTTGAATGTGTTTGGGATGTATAAGAAACATCAAGCACCCTTGGATGATTGGTAGGTATTCCTATTTTAATGAAGATATTGCTTAGTATTCATAGAAAGAACTAAGGTACTATGGGTTCAAAGAATTTGAGTTAGCTAGACAATTTGATCCTTTCCATAGGATCCATAGTTACATTGATCATAAGTATAGGCATCAAGTACATATTGAAGATTTCTAGTCAGATTGTGAAAATGAAAGAGAGGTGAGGAAGAGGGCTCACCAAAGATTAACTTTAGAGAAAATGAGGACAATGGGGGAAATCAGTGTACCCTAGGAAATTAAGAAAGATGATGGTAAAGTGTTACATCACAGCTATGAAAGCAAGAGGTAGATGACCATTAACGAACCAAAATGGGAAGAGATAGGGGAAACATCCTTGGAAGCTATATCAAAGCCAATTATTTTGTTTTGTAAAACATGGTTAAAAGATAAGATAGAAGAGCTTAAAGATAAAGGCATTGTAGCTACATACCAAAAGAAGGGTAAGAAGAGATAAAGAGAAAATCAGGATGATTTATAGTGCTTTTATGAAAAAAAATGAAAATTGTAGAAGCTAACGTGGTTGAAAAAGATAAAAATGTAACACTAATGGACCCTTATGCACTGGGTGTTACAATTGCAATAGCCTAAAGTACATTTGTAGAAGAGGGATCTCTGAGCTAGGAAGTTAATGTAGAGCAAGCACAAACACCAGGGGTGCCAGCAAGACAAGATGTAATGAAAGCTGTAATTATAGAATCTTCAAAAGGGAGGACACCGATATCTACTGATGTTGTAGATGCTCCATAGGCAGAGATTAGACAAAAAATTGTATCTACAAAATCTACACAGGAAGAAAGAAGACATGGTTGCATAAAGGTTAAATAGGAGTTAACCAAGGAAATACTGCAAGGGTCAAAAGCCCAAGAAGTTAAAAAGGTAAGTGAAATTGTAAACATTGAGAATGATAGTGGCGATGAAGAAGGGACACAATTTGAAGCAAATATAGGGGTAGAGCATAAAGAGAAGGAAAAAACATCAAAGAGCTCCCCTATAATAGAAGAACACAGTGCTCAAGTACATATTGGGAAGACACAAAGCCCAATATCAAAGGAAGAAAATGTGCAAGAAGAGCAGGAAGCAGAAGATCCTTTTGGTCCACTTGTGCCACAAGAAATCATAAAAGAAGTTCAAGATGCTGTACAAAAGGTGATAGAAGAAGAAAAAGAAGAAGAGAAAGCTACATAGGGGCTTGATATATCTTCAAGTCAACCTCCATAGTCAGACCAGATAAGCATGCCTGAGAGTGTACAGGTGCAAACTAAGGTGATAACAGGGGTAGCAATGCCATCAAGTAGTTTTTATGTCAATATTTTGAGTACTCCTAAGGTTGATATTGAACAAAGTGAACAAAAAAGAATTCAGAAGGAGAAGATATGGAGAAAGATGTTGAAGAGGATACAGAGGAGGAGGAAGACGAAAAGGAGAATGAAGAGGAGGAGCCACCATAGCAAGGCAATGCACCACCACTTCTGGATCAAAATCCTCCACAACAACAACAACCATAGTAACAACAACAACAACAGGAACAAATGGAAATAGAGAAACCTTAAGAGGAGGTGATAAATGAAGAAAAGAGGGCAGAAACAAGAAGGGAGGCACCAGCTTGGATAGGTTCAGAAGTCAGAAGAGAAACAGAAGAAGTGCAGTTGGTTCCTATTGACATAAAAAGTTTGTTAGGTGGTCATTCACAAAAGGAAAGAAGAAAAACAAGGACCATTTCAGCCATAAAGAGAAGTCCATTTGGATCAAGGACTTTAGAGCTGGCCATACCCCAGAAAGAGAAGGCAAAAGGAGAAAAAGAGAAGGCAAAAGGATAAATGAGCCTTGATGATTACCAATTGCTCAACATAGATCTTGGGTACGTAACCAGGGAGCAACATATTGCAGAGTGGGAAGACATGAATAAGGCGACCATCGAAATGATGAGAAGAGATAAGGATAAATATGATTATTTGAAGGGACACATTGTCCAGTTACAACAGTTCATTTAGGGTATGTTTGACCCTACTATTAGTATGCCAGACTTGCCTACAGAGCTGGCCATTTTATCAAGAGATTAGGTGAATGAGATGGGGAACAAGAAAATTGAGGCAAATATTTTTGAGAAGTGACTCAAAGTATTTATTCAAAAGGGAGAAGATACAATAAGGCAAGCAATTGCCAATTGGGACATTGCCCTCACATAGAAAAACAATTGTAATGTTATTATACATAATTGTCAATCTAGATTAGAGGAAAGTAGCTATGAATTGGAACAGGTTGAAGACATGAATGAAAAGGTTGAAGAGTTGATAAATGATGGAGTAATAACCCCTCAGATGGCAAACCAAATACCACAGCATAAATTAGAGTTGAAATTTGAAGAAGACATTTTCAAAGGTTGCATTGTAAGTACTCGAGATTTGGAGGAAATTGCTGATGGTATAATAAGGATACACATGAAGATAATAAAGAGACTTATTGGGCATGAGTGCCAGGAGATACCAGTATATGATGTGACTATGGTAACAAAAGAATTCAAGGCCATTTATTTACCTTGCTTGGAGATCCCTCCAGCAAATCGAAGTACTGAAATGATTGATTCCATTATGGAATTAAATGCCAAGGTAAGGAAATATCAGAAAAATAGAGAGGATGTAGAAAAGTAGGCAAAGATGTTGAAAGAAAGAATGGAATTGCAGCAATATGCATGGATAAAGAGCCAAGGAAATAATCATACTTCCATTGTGCCATTGCATGCCAAATATACAAAGTATTTGAAGGAATAGGAGAATAAGAAAAAGAATATCAATAGTAGTGTCATTTGCAGGTACTATGGTCTTTTCTATTATATTGTTGTCAGTAGGAAGGTCAACGACAGAGAAAAGTCAAAGAAAATATCTTATATTTAAAAAAGATCTTAATGGCATCCTTTGCGCCAGAAGGAATATTCTACAAAAATATTTTGGAACAGTTTGGGAAATACTTCCCACCATTGATTTTTGTAAAGTTTGAATGTGAACCATAGATTGAATTTGTAACCGTAGTAGGGGGATTTCAAATCTATATAAGGAACCCTGCTACTTGTGTTTCATTTACATAGGGATTCGTAACTTTTAGCTTAAGACTGTAATTGGTGATTTTGTTGCAAAATGAAGTAATTCATATTGAATACTTTGAGCATTTAGTGATTTTAGGGAGGAGGTCACCTGTGTTTGCATTAAGGAGTGCGTGGAATGTCCTGTCTCCTTCATGTATCTATCAAAGTGTTTGTGAGTTTAGTATTTTTTTTATCAATACAATAGAAGTCATTGTTACATTGTAAATTTAGAATGACTTTATACTTCAAATAAAGCAAACTTAGAATTCTACGTCTATTCCAGAGTGTTTTATGATTTAGGCAATTGTTTGATATATTTTTCTTTGAAAGATTGCAATTCCTTATGTAGGTTCATGAAAATGCTCAGGATTTTACATATGTGGATTTAATTGTGTTGAATTGTTCAGGATCATTAAATTTCTTAATACGTGGATAGAAGAACACTAGATCCTATCTAAAATGATGTTTCTAACCCTACTCTTTCTAACTTTTCTCCAAAAAAAGCATAAATACTTAGCTTGCATGCAGTTATAATCAGTAGATTACTATTTATTTGAGTAAAGGATTGTAAATTTTGAAGATCTTTAGCAGTTTACATATATAATTTGGAAATATAGAGCATGTTTAACAAATTTCATATAAAAGCTTTGTAAAGAGAATAAATACATGCAAAGATTCACTTATCACAGTGTTATTTGTGATCATTAAGGAAGTCCAGTAGGTCACATATTACTTTAGTTTATGTAAGGCCCCTTGAAAAAACAACTCACAATGAACCACTAAACTTTCCAACATAGTCAAGAACTAACGACTGAAGCCTTGGAGTTGAGAATTACCTTTGTATAATTCTCCATACTTTTCAAGAGAGACTGAGTTCATTGTGAATTTATCTCATGTTGCTTATGTGTAAAAACATACATCAACAATTTTTGGCACTAGAAGGAGGGCCTGTTTGGAATTAAGGTAAGATTTGTGCAAGCTGGCTCACAATACTGGTTGAGTGACTAGGTCTAGGTCTAATTCAGGTGACATTTTCACACAATTACCAGACTGCAGATAGAAAAGTACAAAGACTCCCTTGAATTTGAGTCCTAAGATAGTACAGATAGGAAGTTCCTCAAGTACTCCTCGAAGATCACCAGAGAGTATTCCAAACATAGTAAATCATGATGGTTATGCATTCAGACCATTAAATCTTGGTTCAAGTTCACCTAGAGGTCCTAGTCCTCCTATAAATCTTAGTATTTTGAGAGGTCCTAGTCCTCCTGGAAGTCCAAATCCACCTGGAGGTCCAATCATGGAATACCTTAATGTTAATTCTCCTATATTCTTTGTTGATTATCATGAAATGCCTAAGAATCTTGAGAAAATTTGCCCTAAGTACCAATTGCATCAGGATCCTAAGGATCACATCAGAATATTTAAAGAAGCTTGCTTCAGGGCAAGGTTGGAACATCAGGATGTAGTTTGTAGATTATTCCCATTCTCTTTCAATGAACATGATTCTAATTGGTATGTGAACTTGACAAATAGTCATATCACCACCTGGGAATTTATGGAGGAAGCATTCTTATCCAGGTTTAGAGGGCTAGTAGAACTATCATCTCTATATCATAAGCTGGGAGGAATTAAAAGAGGTGAAGGGGAACTCATAGACAACTTTAATGATAGGTTCTAGAAAGCATATTCTAAATTGGTTGATCCTTATACTGTGACTCCTAAGGCAATATTAGCAATGTATTATGCTACCTTAGATCCTTTGACCTCAATGTTTGTTAAGTGACAAGCTAATGTAGATAGTTTGTCAAAAGATTACAAAGAAGTAGTTAAAGCGAATCAAGAGATGAGACAAACAACATACAATCCTTTTCTTGGTGTAGGAAATATAGGGGTTTCAAATCAAATGCAGCCCTGGAATGGGGCCCCAGTGCATCATGCTCCTTTGTTAAATCCAGTGCCTACTTATACACCAGTATATAACCCCGTCCCAACCCAGACCATAGTTCCATACATAGGTAATGGCACTAATAACAATTAGGCTAGTGGTCATTCTTTATTTCAACCTCCTCAAGACACGTACATGGCTAAAGCACAAGAAGATAAGGAGGAGATGAAAGAAATTACTGCACATTTACGAAGGTTAACAACTGAGATGACTCATTTGAGAAATGAGAGATTTTATGGCAGAAATCCTCAAAGTCATAATTAGTACCAAAATCATAGTCAAAACCAAGGCCACAGCCAAAATTAGAATCATAACCAAGGACAGGGACCACCAAACAAAGAACATAATGGAGATAATAAGGCTTGGTAGAATGATAACAAAAATCTTAATCAGCCTAAACTTCCTAGAACTTGGAACACCAGACCAAACAATGGCACTCTGGCTTCTCCATTTGAGAATCCAGATAATTAGGAACCTAAACAACTTGCTAGGATACAAATGGCTAACGTAGAATTGAAGAATTGGTGCAGGATTCACAATACTAATGCACATGTTGAAATTGACTATTCGTAGTTGCATTTAGCAGCTAGTATTTTTAATGTAGAGGTACATGCTCCTACATATGAGTTTTTAATTCCTAAGGGAAATGAGATAGTACCTTCAAGATTTGAGTCTACTATGGTCTTAGAAAGTTTTACCTTCTCAACGAAGGAAGAAGAAAATCAAATAGTAGAAGATGAACCATACTATTGTGATAGCTTATATCAAGAATCAACTTTAGTATTAGAGGCTTTTTAGTTTCCTTTTGAAACTAAAAATGAGGTGTTATGTGAACCAAATGAGGTACATGCTTTTCAACAGTCTAATAGGAATCATACCTACAATGTACGAAATACTAGTAAAATAGGAGGTCCTTTCACTACCTCCACACCTCCAAATAACCTCAATACCCCACCTAATCAACATGCAAGTAATAACCTAGTGCCTCCAAAAGCCAATTATCATGGTACTAGTGCAACAGTAATGCAAAAGGTTTAGGTAGGAAAAATAGAGCCAAACAAAGATTCAAAATTAATGAATTACCTATCTGAGGAGATAAAGAAGATAAAGGTTAATGTACGTTTATATGAATTATTGAAAAGCCCAGGGGTAAGGAATGCATTCATAAAATCTTTAGATGAGTCAAGGCCAAAAGATAATCCAGTTACAAACATTCATGGTAAGGATGTATAGACCAAAGATAAGAGTAAGACTATTGAACAACCTGCAAGCACTAATGTAGTGGTGTACATAGAGAAGAAGGAAGCACCTCCTTTTTTGTTAACCTTGAGAATTTTTGGAAAAAATTTACATAACTGCATGGTAGATTTAGGAGCTTTGGCTAATGTCATGCCTTTGGGAATATGTAAAACTTTAGGGCTTACCCCCTACAAAGTCTGCTAAGGTAGTCACTCAATTAGACAAAACTGAGGTCAATGTAGTAGGAGAACTTATGCATATTCAAATGCAATTGGCTTCTGATCCTAGGGTAAGTCAGTACATTGACATTCAGGTGGTAGACATGCCGGTTAATTATGGTATGTTACTAAGCAGGGATTGGTCTAAAACTTTAAATGGATACATGGCCACTGATTTTTCACACATGTGGTTGCCTTGGAGAGGCATCCCCAATCAAATAAGAATTGAAGCTGAACCCAGGATGAAACACGTGATTACAAAGTATAGGACAAATGAGGTATTATATTCTTCTATTGAACTAGGAGTTTAGAGAGTTTCAAATAGAGGAGCACAAATAGAAGAATTTTTAGCCTATGAATTTGAAACAAATCCTACTAATGGTGAAACAAATATGTTCATTGAGTCTGATCATGATTCTTTTGATGAAGAAGATAATGCCATAAGTGACTTTAGTCATATCATTAGACAGGAAATGGAGAAATGTGTCCAATAGAGCATTCTTATCCAATGTAGTTTGTATAAGAATTGGTGCAAAGTTCATAAGATTGATCATTCTAAAGAGAATTGTGGAATACACAGAGACATAATAGAATCATGGTACAATGGGAAAATAGAAAGGAAAATGTATTCTTAATAAGCCTAAGTTGTGTCTTCATGAAAATACCAATGATTTGATACAAAATCTGAATGAAGATGTGAGGGTAAAAGGTGTTAGTTATTCTAATTTCCACAAACAGACAAAAGGTACAGTGATACTTGTAGCTCAGACCAAAGTACTTGAGAATACATGTGCTTCCACAAAACATGAGGTAAATAAAACAGTCTCTATTAAAGCAAAAGGTTCAGTCCACAAAAATAAAAATAACATATGGACTCTGAAGTGTGATGGATCTAAATCCAAGCAAGGAGCAGGAGCAGGAGTTGAACTCATGATCCAAATGGTAAATCCTTTTTGGCAACATACATAATTCAATTTCCTTGCACCAATAATGTAGAAGAGTATGAGGCTCTGATCTATGGATTAGTTATAGCCATTAAGAAAAGGTAAAGATGATCAAGGTATTTTCTAACTCTAAATTAGTAGTTAGATAGGTCAGGAAGTTATATGCATGTAATTTCAGGAAAATGGTCAATTATAGACATAGGGTATGGGATCTAATAGAATATTTTGATGCTTTTAACATTGAACAAATCCCTAGAGAGTTGAATCAAAGGCCAGATGCATTAGCAGTTGCTACTAGCACATTACAACCCTTAACATTGTCAGGTCTGAAACAATTTGTAGTAGAGTTAGTAAATATACCAAGTATACTAGACAATGTAACACATTTCCAAGTGTTTGAAGGAGATCAATAGATTATAGATTTCATCACTTGTCATGAGGTGTTTGAAACACAAATTATTGATGATCAGGAAAGGCCTGACGTATCTTGGGATGAGGAAAACATGATAGACTTGAAGAGTAACTTCCTACCCAAAGGAGTGATAGAATTGGAGAAGATCTTTGACTTTAATTAAGTGGTAAGACAAAAGGATCTTCCCAAAATAGAAAGATGTAAGTGTGACCCCTTCAACTTAGGAACATAATAGAATCCACAGAATGTTTTAATTAGAAAATCTTGTTATGAAGAATTGAGAAAAGAAATTGCAGAAGTATTAAAGGAATATAAGCATGTGATCATATGGACTTATGAAGATCTAAAAACCTATGATACCTCTATCATAACACATGTGATTCCATTGAATCCAGAGGTGAAACCATTTAGGTAGAAACAAAGGCCTATAAATGCTATATTAGAACCCCTAATTTTTGAAGAAGTAAGGAAATTATTGTCTGTAAGAATAATTTTTCCAGTAAGGCATTCTACCTAGGTAGCTAACTTACTGCCCATAAGAAAGAAAAATGGGGACATTAGACTATGTATTGACTTTAGAAATCTTAATAAAGCATCTGAGAAGGATAATTACCCTTTACCTCCATTAGATGAAGTTTTGCAAGCAGTGAATGGTGCGAAAATGATGTCTTTTCTTGATGGTTTCTCTGGTTATAATCAAGTTTTAGTAGACAAAGAAGATAGGCTGAAAACTACATTCATATGTAAATGGGGTAACTATGCATACAGAAGAATGCCATTTGGCTTAATTAATGCAGGTGCTACATTCCAAAGGGCCATGAAGATTGCATTCCATGGGTTGTCAGGTAAATGTATTGTTATTTACACAGATGATTTAATTGTATTTTCTAAAGACATATCTACTCATGCAGAGGACCTGAGTAAAGTGCTGAAAAGATGTGAAAGGTATGGAGTATCTCTTAACCCAAAGAAATGTGTATTTGGGGTAACTGAGGAGAAGTTGTTGGGCCATATTATTTCTGAAAATGGAATCTCCATTGATCCAGATAGAGTGGAAGGAATTAAGAAGTTACAATTGCCAAGCAGTAAGAAAGAACTAAAATTATTTTTTAGCAAAATTAATTTTGTTAGTTCATTACTAGATTTGTAGAAATTGTACAACCATTAAATGCTATGCTAAAAAAGGATGCCAAGATAGAATGGACACCAGTGGCTAGAGCAGCATTTGGAGACATTACGGAGGCTATTTCTGATGCTCCTATGTTAGCTAGTCCAAATTATGCTAAACCTTTTTAAATTTATTCTATTGCATCTAAACATTCATGTGTAGCTGCTCTAACATAGAAGGGAGAGGAAAATGAAGAAAAGCCTATTGCTTTCATGAGTGCTCCATTGAAGGATGCCTAGTTAAAGTATTTGGATACAGAGAGGCGGGCTTTTGCATTAGTGAGAGCAGTAAAAAAGTTTAGACATTATATTCTGAGGAGTTAGATAAAGGCTATAGTGCCTAATGCAACCGTGAAAATGCTATTGATGCAAAATGAGCCTGGACAGAAAAGAGCAAAGTGGATCACAATTTTGTAGGGGTTTGATAAAGAGATCATTCCTATGAAGTTAGTCAGAGGCCAAGCCTTGGTGCAAACCATAGCCAATATTGATCCTAACTTGGCAAAATAGTAGTATGTATTAAGCACTAATGATACACCAGGATGGTATGATGACTTAAATACATTCCTTATATTTGAAAAGTATCCTAATTGGGTGAAATCTTCTCAAAGGAGAGCCTTGAAAATTAAAGCACTGAGGTATATGATACAAGGAGGCTTGTTATTCAAGAAGAATCATGAGGGGATATATTTAATATGTTTGAATAGAGATGAAGTAGACAAAGTGTTGCTAGAACTGCATGACAAATATGGGACAACACATGGTTCCCATCTGGTAACCACACATAAGATTCTGAGGTCAAGTTACTATTAGCCCATGATATTCAAAGATACAAAAAATCACAACAGAAGTTGTCATACATGCCAGACTACAGCAGATAAAGGAAGAAATCAGACTCATCCATTGTAGCCCGTTATAGAGTCTAGACCATTTGCACAATGGGGACTTGATTTTATTGGAGTTATCAATCCTCCATCATCTGCTGGACACAAATTCATATTGACGGTGACAGATTAGTGTACCAGATGGACTAAGGCAACATGTTGTAAATTTTCCACTACTGAGGTCATCATCAAGTTTCTAGAAGAGAACATCATCACCAAGATTGGGGCACCTTATTCTCTGATATGTGATAATGGCCCTGCTTTTTCTTCTTTAAAGTTTTCTAAATGGGTGTTTGAATATGGAATTGTTCTTAAATTTTCATCCAACTATTATCCCCAGGGTAATGGATTAGCATAATCAACTAATAAAATCTTACTGGATATCATCAAAAAGATGATTGTTAAAAACCCTAAAGAATGGAATACATTGTTAAAATATGCATTATGGGTAGATAGGACAAAAGTCAAGGAAGCCTTGGGCAACGCACCTTATCATTTAGTAAATGGGATTGATCCCATACTTCTAGTCAACTTGAGAATGCCTACATGGAAATTTGCAAATGAATATCTAGGTTTTGATGACCATAGAGAAGATAGGATAGTCTAGTTGTTACAATTAGATGAGAAAAGGGATCAGGCCATCGAAAAGTTTACAAAACATCAGGTTGTGGTTAAAAGATGGTTTGAAAAAAGAGAGAAGGTTAAGACATTTAAGATTTTAGATCTAGTTTTATGTTGGGACAAAGCCCATGAAAAGAAAGGAAACCATGGTAAGTTTGATAAATTGTGGTTAGGTCCACTACAGGTTTTAGAAATCATAAGAGATAATACATTTAGGCTCAAAACTTCGATTGGTGAAGATGTACCATTGCCTGTTAATGGTCAACACCTTAAACATTATTTTCAAGCCTAGAATGTGGGTTTAATCCTACTGTGTACCATATTGTAAATATTGTATAGTCATGTTGTCTTGTTTGTTTTGCTTTTTGTTTTATTTTGTTGGTTTTTGTTTTCCTTTTTTGTTGTTTTGGTTGGTGTTGTTTTGTTGGTTTGCTATGTTTCTTTTTGTTGGGGTCTTTATTTTGATTTAGGGTATACAGGAGCAGACAAACAACCATTGAAAATAGTAAAATTTGGAAAATTTAGATAAATCATTTGAAATTTATGCATGACTTGTGAACTTTCATAGATGTGGGCTGTTGTTTATTTTTTGAAGGATTTTATTCAATATCTGTAGCATGAAGCATTCAAAGAGTCATACAATTATAAACTTTAAGATTCTTTGAATTAGTGTGGGAGGTGGTAGATGTTTTCATTGAGTGAAAAATCTAAAGGTTGGCCTTTGCTACCACTATAATTCCCAGCCTTATGCAACAAATTCCATTACTGTGCAAATGATAAGCTGAAATGATATACAAATATAGATATAAAGATAAATAAAATAGATAATTTATTCTCTTAAGGTCATCTAGATAACTCTACCAGGGCTATGGACGCTTGCTAGTAGTGGGGCTCTATCTAGGGGAATTATAGGTTATAACCTTGTTGGGGCTATGGACGCCTACTGGCGGCAAGGCTCTATCCAAGATTGGCTTAAAAGGTTAAACCCTGTTGCAAGTATGGGTTTAACCAGTGTTGTCATTGATGTCAACATACTCATGTTACATTAATGAGAAGGATTGGATGAACTGTGTGCTGAGGATATTGAGAAAATTAGTCTCAATCAGGAACAGTGAAGAACAGTGATGACAACAAGGTAAAAGTCCAAGATAGGTTGAGGATCAGAGGATGCAGTTTAAAGGGTTTGTAGATATAAGTCTTGAGATGCTCCAGTTAATTTTTTAGAGGTCTGCATGAAGATCTAAAGAAGTTATGGTTGCTCAAGTAGAACCAGCTCTGGCAGGTGTCCAAAGGTGACAGAGTGACACAGATAGGTCCAGTGAGGTCCGGTAATGCATTATCCCATTCTGCAGATTTGAGGAAGTGTTGGGGAAGTCTGTGTGGTGTGTCAACTCATTTGGTTCATGGTTTGAAGATCCATAATTATCTATTCCTTTGTGACAGTAATGTCAGACTGTGTTCTTGAGGTTCTGGATGAAGAAGAGAAGGATTTCAATAAGTAGAGGAAGTGCGGATGTTCTTGGTGATTCAGGAAAGCTTGTGGAGGTCCTTGGATTATGTTTAGTTTGTGTTGATGGTCCGCATTAGAGTTGGAGCCTAAAATTTAAGAAATACTTCCGGATGAAGGTGTTCTTTTCTGTGACTGGCCGACCGGATGAATTATACACCTTGCGAATGTTCTTGTGGTTGTTTACCGACTTAGATGTTTGTTCCTAAGTTGATGTCGTGTATAAATAAAGGATTGCGAAGTCATTTCAAAGTGGAATTTATGGAGATGAGCATGTGGTAGCAAAGAGAAGAGTGAAAGGCAAAGCAGAAGGTTTGATCTTAAATGGAACTGACTCAAGCATGGTGAAGATGCTATTTACCAATTCAAGTATGTGATACTTATTCTTTTGTAGATAGTGTGTCTCTTGTAGGCAGTGAGCCTATTGTGAGTAGTGTGCTTAGGTAGTGAGCCCTAATTGGCATGTGCCATTTTGTTCTTTCTATTCTTCTAACAGAGAATACATTCTTGGGTTAATCACCCTGTGGTTTTTCCCTTAACTAGGTTTTCCACGTCAAAAACTTGGTATCTCATGTGTTGATGTGTTTCTATTGTTGATTTGTTGCACTATGCTTTCATGTTTGATCTTCTATTATGCTACTAATTAACAATGTGGAGTTAAGTGTTTAATCAAAGAGAAAGTTTTGTACAACTGATTCACCCCCCCTCTTAGTTGTGTGCCCTAAATCTAACAATTGGTATCAGAGCCAAGTTCCTCTGAAAGGAGCTTAACTGCTTGAGGAGATCTAGGATGTCATCCTACAAGAAGGATAGTCCGAAGTTTGATGGAACTAACTTTGCTCTTTGGAAAGGTCGCATGAAATGTCACTTGCAGTGTATGGGATTTGCATACTGGTCCATGGTTACAAAAGCTTATATACCTCCATAGGGTCGTCTGCCAACCCTAAATGAAATCACAGATGCTGAAAACAATATGCGGACCAAAGAGGCTCTTTTAAGTGCATTATCTAACTTAGAACTCTCAAATGTTATTGATCTACCAACTACCTTTGAGATTTGGAATAAACTGGAACTTTTGCATGAAGGAGACCAGTATGTTAAATGTGCAAGGTTACAAAGTCTAAAAGGGAAATTTGAAAAACTGAAGATGAGAGATGATGAAAATATTACCTCTTTTATGCCAAGAGTGAATGAGCTGGTTTGTGGAATTAGAAATGTAGGTGGAATCCTAAGTGAAGAAGAGATTGTTGGCAAAGTTCTCAGATCCCTTCCTGCTTCTTATAAAATCAAGGCTTTTGCAATCGAAGAATTCAGAGCTCACACAACAGTCACAAGAGATCAATTGGTTGGTAAGTTGGCTGCTTTTGAAATGGCTGAGTTTGGAGATGAACCTCCAAAGACTGAATTTGCATTCAAAGCCAGTGCCTCTGTAAAAGGGAAACAAAGGTTTGATCTGGGAGAAAACTCTTCAAGGAATCTATCATGGTATGAAACAGCAAGAAAAGACTTGGAAGAAGAAGAAGCTGAAACTGCTCATCTTGAAGCTCTTATTGCAAAAAGATTGCCAAGAGGATCCGATAAGTATGAAGGGAAATTACCTTTTAAGTGTTTTAACTGCAATAAAATTGGTCATTTTGCCTCAAGATGTCTAGAAAGATTTTCAAGAGCAAATCCTAACAGACCAAGGTTTCAAAAGAATTATTACTATGTTCATGAAGAAGATGATAATGAAGGAGTAACAGATGATGAATCAGAGACAGGAAACAAATCCGGTAATGAATGGGTGTTTAGTGTCATCAAAGAAGAGGAACCAATATCCTCTGTATCTGTCAATCATGAAGTTGAAGAAAAAGCTCTGGCTGCTCAGGTTGAAGCAAAGGATGATTGGGTCATTGATAGTGGATGCTCTCACCATATGATAGGTGACAAGAATAAGTTCTTAAATTTGGAAAAGTATGAAGGAGGAATTGTAAAGTTTGGAGATAATTTTGCTGGCAGAATCAGAGGTAGAGGAACTATTTCTCTTGATAGAAAGAACAAAACCGGTAATGTACTATATGTTGAAGGATTAAAGCCCAATCTTCTCAGTGTTGGACAGCTGGTGGACAAAGGCTATGATCTCAGATTCAGGAATAGAAAATGCAAGATCTTTGAAAGTTTCAAAACAGAGATTTCATCCGGTACCCAAACAAAAGGTAACATCTTTCACTTGGCTGGTATTGGTAAAAGTTATTTATTTGTTCAAGTTGATCAGAGTTGGTTATGGCATAGAAGAATGTGTCATGTGAACTTTGATAATATCATCAAGATAAGCAATACTCAGGCTGTAAGAGACCTTCCAAAATTGGTAAAACCTACAAATAGTTTGTACAAAGAATGCCAGTTGGGAAAACAAAGTAGAATCTCATTCAAAAGCAAGGAACAATCTTCTACTGGATTATTAGACTTGGTTCATACTGACTTATGTGGTCCGGCAAGAATCAAGAGTGTGCAAGGTGATAGATACTTCATGTTACTAACTGATGACTATTCCCGCATGATGTGGGTAACCTTTCTGAAAGAGAAATCAAAAGCTCTTGAGAAATTCAAAATATTCAAGTCTATGGTGGAAAATGAGACCAGATTAAAATTGAAATGTCTGAGGTCTGATAGAGGTGGAGAATTCACATCCAGTGAATTCATAGACTTCTGTGAGAAACATGGAATAAAGAGATAGTTGTCTACCCCTAGAACTCCACAGCAGAATGGAGTTGTTGAGAGAAAGAATCGAACCATCCAAGAAGCATCTAGGACCATGATGATGGAAGCAAATGTTCCTCAGATCTATTGGAGAGAAGCTGTTAGCACTGCAGTCTACACTCTCAATCAAGTTCAAATTAGAAACTATACCGGTAAGACTCCTTATGAACTTTGGTTTGGCATTACTCCCATTGTGAGATACTTCAGATTTTTTGGTAGCAGATGTTACATTAAAAGGATGAAGATCTAGGAAAGTTTGATGCTAGAAGTGATGAAGGAATATTCTTGGGTTATTCTACTCAAAGCAAAGCATACCGGTGTTACAACAAGAGACTGAGAAAGATTGTAGAAAGTGTAAATGTGAAGGTTGATGAAGAAATTGAAAGACTCAAGAATTCATGAGCATGATGAAGATGATCAGAATGGTGTTCAGATTCAAGGTATCCAAGCCTCTTCTGAGAAACAAAGTCAAGTTGATCCAGTAAGACATGAAGAAGAGATAAGTCTCAATAAGACTGATCAAGAGTTAGAGGTGCAAGAAACTCCCAAAATTCCAAGGTATGTAACTCTAAACCACTCTGAAGATCAGATCATAGGTGACAAAAGCAAAGGGGTGCAAACAAGGAGGAGAATTGTGTTGATAACTGAGAGGGGGGGGGTGAATCAGTTATCCTAATTATTTCTCTATCTGAACTTTCTTATGATTAATGCAGCATTGAATCAAACATAAGAACATAACCATGAAATAAGAAACACATGACACAGTATTTTTGACGTGGAAACCCTGTTAAGGGAGAAAACCACGGGGTGATTAACCCAAGAATTATTCTTTGTTAGAAGAATAGAAAGTTACAAAATGGCACTTGCCAATTAGGGCTCACTGCCCGAGCACACTGCTCACAAGAGGCTCACTGCCTACAAGAAGACACACTGTCTTACAAAGTGATAAGAATCACAGTCTTGAACTGATTGGAAGCATCTGCATATGCTGGAGTTCAGCTCCGGTTAGGTTCAGTACACTGATCTGCTGCACTTCATCTTTCCTCTGTTCTTTAGTCTGCTATCCTTTCACATACCGAATCTTTCTTGCTACTTCTGCTCTGCTCTGGACTTGTTCACATATCCCTTCACACACTTCACAACTAAATCCATCCTCTATATATATACGCACAAGTAATTTCATCACCTTTCTAGTCGGCATCCGGAACAGTCTAGTTTCTTACAAACTTAGTTCTGTCGGCTGAATCCTTGCTCACCAAGCAATGCGGATCAAGCATATACTTGTAGATATCATCAATTATGTCGGCCAAACATGATTCATGCCTCCGCAACCTTTATCATCATCTGTAACACATCCGGAAAGTAGTCTGATACTCTGTCAGTCAGTTCTTCCTCTGTTTTCACTGTCTCTCAGGAATCCGGTACTCAACTATTCATATCTTTTTCCTTGTCCAACTCCGGAGGCTAAATCCTTGGAATATACCACTCAAGATAGTCCTCTTGACTTCCCCAGATCCGCACTGCACCAAGACACTTCCTCTGAGAGATCCGGACCAATCTGTCGGACCTTGCCACATGCTCTGTTCTTGTTCACCGGACCACAACAATCTTCAATCTGACTTCCGGTAGAGACATATCATGACTTGCGGATATGTGGGATGACCTTTGTTGCCATCAATGACAACAACCATGAATCCATATAGTGTCTCTTGCCAACAATCTCCCCCTTTGGCATTGATGGCAACACTTAGTGAAAAATGACTAAGTGTTTACACTATGCTCCCCCTTTGCTGATGCTCTGTCTTTATATACAATTTCCGGAACTCCCCCTGAGTTGGATTCCTCATTTTTCACTGCTCCTCACTCCCCCTTTGACATCAATGGCAAAGGGTAGGATCCGCACACCAAAATTTTCAAAAATTTTCTATATATAGCCGCATATTTACATACTCACATATACTGCAGAATGTCTGCAAAGGATGTCTGCAGTTGAATCATTTCAGTAGCCCAACTTAGCTTCATTCTGTCCAAAATTGAAATGTGACCACTCAACAAAAATGCAAAGGCTTCTGCCCGCCTGAGATCTGTCGGATCTTTTGTTTGGGCGGTGGTCTGGGCATCACTGATGGCCTCATGCATAGTTTCCAACTTAGGGACTATAATCCTTCTAAGTTCTCCCATCCGGTTGGTGATGTTCTTCCTCTCCTTCTCAAGATTCTTTATTTCATTCAAGACTGCAATAGTCTGACATTCTTGATTTATTATAGAGGAAGAGAGAGGATCAAAACTTTGAGATAAGCTTTGAAGCTTGTCCTGTTCCTCTTTTATTTTCTTGTCAATTGCTGCTGTTGCCTTTGACCAAGATATACAAAATTTGTAGATGTCACCGCCATCCTTAAGAGAATTCTCTAAGCTCTTTATTCCAATGCTTACAATCTTCCTATCCTTAGAGATTAATTCTAATATTTCAAAAAATCTCTTATCCAAAAATTCCTTCCGGACCTTTTCTTCAGCTGATTTTTCTAGAGAATTAAAATGTGTATCAATACTGCTGACTAAGGTTTTTAGATTACCGGAAGTGGAGGCTGTCGGATCTATCTGGATTGATGGCATGATCTTTACAAGTACTCCGGAAGCAGCCTCTATCAACTCACAGTCTTCCATATGAGACTTCAGGAGCTTTTCATTTGCCTTGGCATTTGCAAATGAAGCTATCTTCATTGTTTGTACCGGAGAGAGAGAGTCAAAATCAAATGGGCCTTTTAGAAGCTCCGGTTCATCAATCTCTAGAGTTTCTTTGCTCAAAAATTGTTGAACAGTTTGTGCAGTGTCTCTTGCCGGAGACAGATGTTTCTTTTCTTCTGCAGTCTTAGAACTGTCAACCTCTTTGTCTTTCACCACTGCTTCCTTCTCCTGTAATTCCTCTTCTTCTTTGGATCCAGAGACTGTAGGAGAAACCGGAGGAGAGATGTTTGTCTGTTCGGGGCCCACTTCTTCCGGAACAGATGATTCCGGATCTGCAGTTGTTTCTATACCTAAATCCTCTACAACAGGAAGATTGAACCTTTTGAAGGCCTTCCGGAGGATCTCTTCTGTCTCTTGTGCCACTTTGTTAGTCTCACCAAGCATGAGCTGATTCATCCTGGCTTTACTTCTGAACTCATCTTTGCAGTCCTTGAAGATCATGTTCATTGTCTTGGGATCAATTTGAGGATATAGCTGAATAGCTATCTGCTCCCGGATCTCAAGATCTTTGGCATGAGCATTGTTCTTTCTTACTTCCAATTCCTTTTCTAGGCTTTTGGGAATAAGAGATATGATCTCAATGAAAGCCTTATTATATATGTTCAGATATTTGATGGTGGCTTCCTGCAGAGTCTTTTGGTCAGCCTCACTGAAGTCATCATAAGATTCAGTCATTGGTTGAAGGTTTCCATCCACCGTGACTGACTTGATTACATTATCTAGAGACAGAGTGGGCTTTTCAACAGATACCTCTGCCATTTCATCCTTGTCTTGGCCTGTGGAGGGTTTACCGGATCCTTTCTTCTTCTGCTTCTTTATTTCTTTTACACCCTCATCTGACTCTGTTTCCTCTTCATCCTTTTGGCTTTCATAAGCCCTTGATGCTTTTGTCTTGGATCTTTTACCGGATGCCTGAACTTCCGGTTTTGAGCTTTTGGTTGTGGAAGGTGCAGATCTCTTTGATGATCTGGTCCGGGTGGGAGCTTCAACCGGAGCACTTTCTTTGCTTTTCTCTTCTTCCTCAGCCTTTCTCCTCTTTTCCCGGCTGGCATCAAGTGCCTCTTTTGAGATGCCTAGGCCTTGAGCAATGTGCTCTACTTCTTTTCTCACTTTTCTCTTAATCTCAGGTTCCCTGAGTTCTACATGTATTTTCACACTCAGCTCCTCAAAGGTTCCAAACCTTTCTGCCTTAGGATCTTTGGGCTGACTTAGCATGTGTTGAACATGCAGCTCCACTATCTGTTCATCAACTTCATACCCCATGGGCATGATCCAGACAGTCCTTGGCTCCACTGCCTCCATTAGGCACTGATCAGTGTCAACCATAAAGCACACTGAGTCCTTGTATTTCTCAATGAGAGACTGGGGAATTCTCTCTCTTGCTTGCATCATGCTCTGAAAGTTTTTGAAGTATCCCCATAGAGCTGTATTTCTCGCTTTTGCATCCCCAAGTCCATGCAAATAGTCTCTTATCTGGACTGCAACAGGTTTGTCATTCTGCCATACCCATCCACTTGTTCCGGGTAGCTCATTCATGAAGTAAAAGAATAGACATACAATGAGAGTACCATACTTAAAGGAGTTCTTCTTGTCTTTCTTGATTTTCTGTACATTTTCCATTAATTGGCTTAGTAGTAGTTCACAAAGATCATATTCTGCATTCTTTCTTAGCATTTCATAGGCTGTGTATATTGCAGTTCCGGATACAGAATTCTCCCTGCTGGAGTGATAGATCTTGTATCCTATTATCATTGATGCATATTTGATATCCGGATCCGAAATATCTTCAATGGTCATTGCCCTCTTATCATATTTTGATCCGGTGGCCTCAGTTACAATGTTGTTCTTGACAGATTTGAGGATAGGTACCCCTCCGGAAGAGTATAGACCAGTTACTGCTCTAATTGCCTCTTTTGTGATCTTGCAGGGTCTATCTAACCATAGAAAGTTGTCATGCATCCTGCTCAGTACATACCGGACCCATTCATCTTCTTCAAAGCTAGGGAAATGAATAAATTGCTCAAATTGTTTCTTCTGGATACCCTTATACTCTGGTTTAAGCTCAAAAGCATTGTCTATCAGTTGCTTGTGATAGAGGTCTCTTAATTTGAATTCCCCAAATTCTTCAATGCTTGCATGTATGTAAACCCTAATGTCTTCGGTATGTAAAACTCCGTGGGGAACACTAGAGAAGGCTCCTAGTGGATCTACCTCCAATGATTTGTAGGGATGTTTCTTGAATGAGGGGCGAGGTCTATCGGAGATCTTAACTATGTTTGGAGTAGCCATTCTTCAAAGATTTGCAGTGAGGTAATGAAAAATGGAGAATACCTTATGCGCCTTCGGTTTGCACGGAGTGGTTGGATTGATTTCTTTATCCAATAGCTTCGGCAGGAGATCCTTGGTGTGCTTGAAGAACCTTGTTGCAGAGCTCCACTTTTCGCTTCTTCTCAAGTGCAGAATGAACAAATGACCTTTGAGAAATCCCTTAAATTGCTCCGCGAACCCTAATACCTGTCTGCAATAAATGCTTCACCTACATCATTCCGGTTTGCCTTGTCTGGATAGCTTGGAGTATCCCGGATTAGTCCTGATCTGTGGATATCATCCGGATCTTTCAATCATGAATAAATCGAGGCAGCATATTACAAGATCATCTCAAACACTCTGTCCAATCCGCAGAACAAGATAGTGCATTTCCGGATCTTTCCGGACCTTTTTGTAGTCCTTTATCATACCGGAGCATCTCCCTGAACAGGTCTTATTTGATCGATCACAGCTTCTTCATAACTTCATGCGGACCTCTGAAAACTTGACTGAAGTATCTCAAGATTCATATCTACAAACCCTTTGATCCGCATCTTGTGCCACATCCGGCACCACTTGTTTGGCTGGGGGAACAAGATTTTCTTTGAGTCTCCCCCTGAGCCTGAGCTCACTTTTAATTTTCGGAAGAAATATCAGCACCAGAGTCTGGTGCGGATCCGACCTCTACATTCTCTAAACTTTTCTTCACCCAAATCTTGCTCATCTGATTCCTAACCTCATCCGCATTCATCTTTTGTTTACCCTTGTCTTGATTCTGATTATACACCGGACCTCTTTTGTCCTGATTCTTGTTTCTGCAGACTTTAGCATTATGACCGGACCTATTGCAGATTTGGCAAATAACATTTCTTTGCATATTTGACTGATATCCTCTTGATCTGCATTGATTTGCCATATGACCTATTCTATTGCATGTGAAGCATCTACCTTTGAATGATTTGTTTACTTGCATAATTCTGCATTCATGGGATTTGTGTCCATACCTTTTGCAGTTGAAGCACTGTCCGGAGTAGGATGAATTATTCTGATTCATTCTCATTCTGCACTGATTAGCTTTGTGACCAAAGTGGTTGCAGTTGTGGCAGTATCCATTGAAGGATGGATATCTTTGAGCATTTGGCTGTCTTACCGGAGGTCTTCTAGGCCTGCTCCTTGGATTTTCTGATCCAAGATTCTTCTGACCGGATCCGGAGCTTTCTCCTTTCTCATATCCCAAGCCATACTTGTCATCTGTCCTCTTTTGACTTCCAAGAAGAACTTCAAGTTGAGCAGAACTTATCTTGAATTTCTCTTTGTATTCATTTGCTGTTTGAAGGTCTCTTTTGAGAGAGGCAATTTGATCCTCAAGTTTTCCTTCATTATCTTTGGCATCTTCAAGATCAGATTCAAGGTGTCTGATAATCCTGTCCATCTGGTGGCATTCTTCTGATTTTTCTTTAAGAGATTGTCTTAGATTGTCTTCAGCCTTTCTTTTTTCTTCAATCTCTTGAGTAAACTTTATAGTTCCTGATTCCATTTCATGTCTTAACATAATGACTTCTTTTGATAACTTTTCACATAACTTGGTTTGCTCAGTCAATTCTTCATTTGTATTGCTTTCTTCACTTTGTCTTGCCAACTGTTGAAGCAGCTCCTTTCTCTTTTTCATAGAGAGACTTAATTTGTCTTTTAATTCTCTCATGAATTCATCAGCCTGTTTGAGTCTTTCCTTTAATTCACTGACTTCAGAATTTGACTATTCAAGATCCTCAAGGGCAGTCTTGAGTTGCTCCCTTAAACCATATGCATCCATTTGAAATCCCAGATCTTCCTCAAGCTGTTAGGCTCTATTAGGAGGAACTTAGCTCTGATACCAATTGTTGATAACTGAGAGGGGGGGGTGAATCAGTTATCCTAATTATTTCTCTATCTGAACTTTCTTATGATTAATGCAGCATTGAATCAAACATAAGAACATAACCATGAAATAAGAAACACATGACACAGTATTTTTGACGTGGAAACCCTGTTAAGGGAGAAAACCACGGGGTGATTAACCCAAGAATTATTCTCTGTTAGAAGAATAGAAAGTTACAAAATGGCACTTGCCAATTAGGGCTCACTGCCCGAGCACACTGCTCACAAGAGGCTCACTGCCTACAAGAAGACACACTGTCTTACAAAGTGATAAGAATCACAGTCTTGAACTGATTGGAAGCATCTGCATATGCTGGAGTTCAGTTCCGGTTAGGTTCAGTACACTGATCTGCTGCACTTCATCTTTCCTCTGTTCTTTAGTCTGCTATCCTTTCACATACCAGATCTTTCTTGCTACTTCTGCTCTGCTCTGGACTTGTTCGCATATCCCTTCACACACTTCACAACTAAATCCATCCTCTATATATATACGCACAAGTAATTTCATCACCTTTCTAGTCGGTATCCGGAACAGTCTAGTTTCTTACAAACTTAGTTCTGTCGGCTGAATCCTTGCTCACCAAGCAATGCGGATCAAGCATATACTTGTAGATATCATCAATTATGTCGGCCAAACATGATTCATGCCTCCGCAACCTTTATCATCATCTGTAACACATCCGGAAAGTAGTCTGATACTCTGTCAGTCAGTTCTTCCTCTGTTTTCACTGTCTCTCAGGAATCCGGTACTCAACTATTCATATCTTTTTCCTTGTCCAACTCCGGAGGCTAAATCCTTGGAATATACCACTCAAGATAGTCCTCTTGACTTCCCCAGATCCGCACTGCACCAAGACACTTCCTCTGAGAGATCCGGACCAATCTGTCGGACCTTGCCACATGCTCTGTTCTTGTTCACCGGACCACAACAATCTTCAATCTGACTTCCGGTAGAGACATATCATGACTTGCGGATATGTGGGATGACCTTTGTTGCCATCAATGACAACAACCATGAATCCATATAGTGTCTCTTGCCAACAAATTGCTCAAAATTTAGATGAGTATTGTCTAATTTCAAAGATTGAACCTAAGACAGTAAATGAAGCCTGCAATGATGAAAACTGGACTAAGGCAATGGAGGAAGAACTGATGCAAATTGAGAAGAATCACACTTGGGATCTTGTTCCCAGACCAAGAAATAAAAATGTGATTGGAACCAAATGGGTCTTCCGGAACAAATTGAATGAAGCCGGTGAAGTGATCAAAAATAAGGCTAGATTAGTTTGCAAAGGTTACTCTCAAATAGAAGGAGTTGATTTTGAAGAAACTTTTGCTCCAGTAGCAAGAATTGAAGCAGTCAGATTATTTCTTGCATTTGTTGCCTTCAAGGATTTCAAGGTGTATCAGATGGATGTCAAATCTGCCTTCCTAAATGGTATTTTGGAAGAAGTGTATATTGAGCAACCGGATGGATTTCAATTGTCTAATCATAGTGACATGGTCTATAAATTGAAAAAGGCACTGTATGGACTGAAGCAAGCCCCAAGAGCCTAGTATGAAAGATTGGATAAGCATCTCTTGAAGATTGGTTTCAACAAAGGTATTGCTGACAGTAATATGTATTTTAAAATTGATCATGAAAATATCTTAATTGTTGAAGTATTTGTTGATGATATCATTTTTAGAGGAAGAGATAGTATGTGTAAAACTTTTGCAAGTCAAATGAAAAGTGAGTTTGAGATGTCAATGCTTGGAGAAATGAATTTCTTTTTGGGTCTACAAATTACTCAAACAAAGAAAGGAATCTTCATTTCTCAGTCAAAATATGTGAAAGAATTGTTAAGGAAATTTGGGATGGAAGACTCAAAGCCAATGAACACTCCAATGGGAACCGGATGCAAGTTGAGCAAAGATGATGACTCTCCCAAAGTTGATCAGACAAAATATAGGTCAATGATTGGAGGACTGTTGTACCTCACTCCAACTAGACCAGATATGATGCAGGCTATTGGTCTTGTTGCGAGATTCCAGGCTGATCCCAGAGAATCTCATGTCATGGCAATCAAAAGGATTTTTAGGTATCTAAAAGGAACAGTTGAGTATAGTCTGTGGTATCCTAGAGATCATGATTTCTCTCTTCATGCATATACAGATGCAAATTGGGTAGGAGATGTGGATGATCGAAAGAGTACCAGTGGTGGACTATTCTTTTTAGGAAAAAGATTGGTTTCTTGGCTAAGCAAGAAACAAGAGGCAATATCGCTATCTACAATTGAAGCAGAATACATTGCAGCAGTAGGTAGTTGCACTCAAGTCTTGTGGATGAAGCAGATGCTAAGAGATATTAAAGTAGAATATGAGGAGCCTATCACAATTTTCTGTGATAATTTAAGTGCAATAAATATTTCTAAGAATCCAGTGTTGCATTCTAAGACTAAGCATATATCTATCAAGTTTCACTTTCTAAGAGAGCAAGTGAACAAGGATGAAGTCAGATTGGAGTATGTGCCCTCCAGGGATCAGATTGCAGATATCTTTACTAAACCTCTTCCCAAGGACTCTTTTGAGTATCTTAGGGAGAAGTTAGGGGTTATTGCCCCTCCGGTGATGAACTAGGATGCATTGATGTGCATCAGTCCGGTGGATATCACAGTCATATCTTGTGAACCGGATTGATGATGGGGAGCTGCTACTCAAGGGGAGCAGCAGGTGTAATTCTGAAGTTGCAAGTATGAGCCCTTTGCCATTGATGTCAAAGGGGGAGAGAAGTCATGTGAAAAACAAGTGGTTGATGATCAAAGGGGGAGCAGTACAGGAAGAGAAGACATGTGAATAGTTGTTGTTGATAGGGGGAGTTGTGACAGTAAGGAGAAGTTCTTGTCTTGATGGTTTTTCACATCATATGTTGCCATCAATGACAAAGGGGGAGATTGTTGCAAGTATGGCTTTAACCAGTGTTGTCATTGATGTCAACATACTCATGTTGCATTAATGAGAAGGATTGGATGAGCTGTGTGCTAAGGATATTGAGAAAATTAGTCTCAATCAGGAATAGTGAAGAACAATGATGACAACAAGGTAAAAGTCCAAGATAGGTTGAGGATTAGAGGATGCGGTTTAAAGGGTTTGTAGATATAAGTCTTGAGATGCTCCAGTCAAGTTTTCAGAGGCCCGCATGAAGATCTGAAGAAGTTATGGTCGCTCAAGTAGAACCGGCTCCGACAGGTGTCCAAAGGTGATAGAGTGACACAGATAGGTCCGGTGAGGTTCGGTAATGCATTATCCCATTCTGTGGATTTGAAGAAGTGTTGGGGAAGTCTGTGTGGTGTGTCAACTTGTTTGGTTCATGGTTTGAAGATCTGCAAGTATCTATTCCTTTGTGATAGTAATGCCAGACTATGTTCTTGAGGTTTCGGATGAAGAAGAGAAGGATTTTAGTAAGTAGAGGAAGTGCGGATGTTCTTGGTGATTCAAGAAAGCTTGTGGAGGTCCTTGGATTATGTTTAGTTTGTGTTGATGGTCTGCATTAGAGTTAGAGCCCAAAATTGAAGAAATACTTCTGGATGAAGGTGTTTTTTCTGTGACTGGCTGACCGAATGAATTATACACCTTGCGAATGTTCTTGTGGTTGTTTTCTGACTTAGATGTTTGTTCCTAAGTTGATGTTGTGTATAAATAAAGGATTGCAAAGTCATTTCAAAGTGGAATTTATGGAGATGAGCATGTGGTAGCAAAGAGAAGAGCGAAAGGCAGAGCAGAAGGTTTGAGCTTAAATGGAACTGACTCAAGCATGGTGAAGATGCTATTTACCAGTTCAAGTATGTGATACTTATTCTTTTGTAGACAGTGTGTCTCTTGTAGGCAGTGAGTCTCTTGTGAGTAGTGTGCTCGGGCAGTGAGCCCTAATTGGCATGTGTCATTTTGTTCTTTCTATTCTTCTAACAGAGAATATATTCTTGGGTTAATCACCCCGTGGTTTTTCTCTTAACCAGGTTTTCCATGTCAAAAACTTGGTGTCTCATGTATTGATGTGTTTCTATTGTTGATTTGTTGCACTATGCTTTCATGGTTGATCTTCTATTATGCTGCTAATTAACAATGTGGAGTTAAGTGTTTAATCAAAGAGAAAGTTTTGTACAACTGATTCACCCCCCCCCCTCTCAGTTGTGTGCCCTAAATCTAGCAAAACCCAACTATGTAGGTTAATGCAAATATCTATTGTTTTCTTACTTTTCCAAAAGAGGGAAGTAATCAATTGCACACACCTAAACTCTTTTGAAAATTTCATATACATTGTTGAATACATTCAGTGTATGATCAATAATATTCTTACAGGTGAGGAAGTTGGAAATTATGATTTATTTCAATTCATTTCCTTAATTATTTGGATTTGGTTGTTTTATTTGGTTTCTAGTTGTTGCGATGTTCACAACACACCCCATTTTACCCTCTAGTAAAATGAGGACCCTGTGTACTTTTGCTTTCTTGTGGTTTGGTCTTGCTTGGTGGTAAAGGGAAAAATGTACTAGATGTTGGAAATACCTAAAAAATCAAAATGCATAGTATTAAGGAGAAATATAGTTACTAGTTGGTTCTGCATTAAAAATGATTTAGGGTTGTTTTTTGAACCAACTGTTAATTCCTTGTATTTCCTGAAATATAGCAGTTTTTGTGAAAATGCAATGTTAAGTCAAATTTGTATTTCATATACAAATTTTTGTGCATATGAGATGTTGTTGTCATGTTGTGGTACAAAAGAGGTGGTCTTTATCATTTTTTCATATTGTATCTTGAATGCTTGAACTTAAATATGCAACCCCGGACCCGATTGTGTTCTGAAATAAATTGAATAGGCGTTGGGTTCCACGATTGTATTATGTATTATATGTATGAACCTGTGCATTTGATATATAGAAGGGAATATACATGCCCAAACCCAAAAAGAATATAGAATGTGGTTTATAAAGGTTGAAATTTGAACAAATGTATATTGTATATCCGCATGTATATTTGTCTGTATTTGAGCGCAGATACAATTTTAGATTTTAAAGAAAGGTTAAAAGTGGTTTAAGTTGGCGGGACCCATGGGGGTATTATCATAAAGGTTTCCAATGTACAAAGGGTAGTATACATTGATATACATATAAAAGCAGACTCGACAGTGATTTAAATATGGTGTATAACAAATCAAGGTCCGTGCTTTTGTATGTATGTTATGTTGTATGTGTTATGCAAACCCGATATACAAAAAATAAAGATGCAAAGATTCAACACTGGAATTAACAAAAAAGTTGAAGTTAGTCGATACATCTTTTAAGTCCGCATTTGTATGTTTGAATGTATATATTGCATATACATTGCTGGATACAAAAGTTAGATACAAAACCTGACGTACTTAAAAGTTGAATATTGTATACGTTAGGTGGGGTCCACATTGGTATGGTTGGAATACAAAATACATAAGTGATACAAATAACAAATATACAAAGCCGGACGTAAAATTAAATGCAATATGTTTCATAAACTTGCCAGAGTATGAGTTTGTATGTTTTTATGATTGTATAAGGATATACATAGGAATATGCAAAGATTGATATACAAAGTTGAGATACAAAGAAAAGGGTGCAGGAATTAACATATATAATGTTCAAAATACAAATTAAATGGAAAATTAGGCATGTTTTGAATTGTATGCATTAATTACCACATTCAATATGTAGCTAACACTAAAAAACTCAGAATTTGAACAGATAAAGGTGAAATTTAAGTATGTTATTTTCATAGTTGCATTCTAAAAGTAAAATTGTAGACAATTTCACAGAGTGAGGAAAAAGGCGATTCAAGAGCTGAACAAAAATTTGAGGGTGGTAATGGTGATGTTTGAATGGTAAATCTGTTGTCAACATTCTTAAAGTCAAACCGGTTACAAATACAGGTATGTTCCTGAATGACATTGCAATTCTGTTAAATGAAATATGGATCAGTTACAGTAAATTTCATTAAAAAAATGATGCAAGTTAGTGCAAGTTAATGTAGTTAATTATAGGAAATGAATTTGATATTTTTGGATCTAGTAAATTCTAAATAGGGAAAAGACAAAAAGACCTAGGGTAACTATAAAAAAGTAAAAAATCCATGGTAAATCCTAGGAAGAGATGCAAATGAATGGGTTAATTGTATAAATTTTCTTGACAGGATGGCCCCAAAGTAGAAGAAAGCAGATACTGGGTCGGCAGGTGAAAAAGAGAAAGTAAAAAGAGAAATGAAGATGAAGAAAGAACTGATTATGGAAGAATTGCCATTACACAAGGGATATTCCTCTTTGATTAGCATAGCGGGAATGGCAACATACACAAATATTGGCTAGTATGATGTAGAAGATGTGTTACAAAAAATTACAGCACCCGATGCTAGTCCCGACATGAAATGTATTTGGAAAAAGGGGTTATACAAGGCTGTTGGATTCCTGTTGGTGATGGAGGCCAAAGATTTGGTACTAGAATGCATAAGCCGGTATGGTTTGAGTAACAGAAGGGTAGTGCACAAAGGGGAGACTATTGCAGACTTGTCTACAAAAGGAATAGCTAGAACATTTGGTTTAGAAATTCAGGATCAAATGATGGATGTTGATATAGATCAATATGCTTCAGATTTTGCTAGCAATGAGAAGGAATGCAAAAGTGCCATTTTCTATAATTGGTACACAACTAGAGAACAAACCAAAGGCTGCAATAAGAGAACCAAAGAACTTATATAGGATTGATTTTAAAGAAGAAATACATATAATGATCACATTATTGAGTAGGTTCGTTGGGTTGAAAGATGCAACAAAGTTTGAACCATGGATGTTCACCATCATTCAGTATATGAGAGAAAAGCCTAGAACATTCATTGGGCCAAGGCTATTAGCACCGCAATATCGAAGCAAGTAATGGGACAGAATAAATAGAGGGGCTTCTATATGTCTTCTTATGTGATTTATTCATGTGCAATTAGAATGCAACTAATGGTTAGGATTGACAGAATAGGTACCCTGGGAAATGGTTCAGGTCAAAAGCTTGTTTATGATCATTATCCTAATTTGCAGGAAGAGAATGTACTAAGAAAATATGCACTAGTGAATGATGTATTTTATACTTATTTCGTAAGAGTTTTAACAGGGGATAAGGATAGGAGGCTATCAGAAAAAAGCAAATGCCATAGGTTTACACAGCTCTTGGTATATACAGTTCCCTACCTTCACTTACATCAAAACTGAAGGGTTTGAGGGAAAACCATTCATGTTACCAAGGTATCCTCCAGACAAATTGATTGTATTAGAGTTCTTGAGATAGATTTTAAATGTGTTTGGGATGTATAAGAAGTTTGGCAAATTAAACATCAAGTTCCCTTGGGTGATTAATAGGTATTCCTGTTATAATGAAGATATAGCTCAGTACTCAGAGAAAGAACTAAGGTACTATGGGTTCAAAGAATTTGAGTTAGCTAGACACTTTGATCCTTTCCATAGGATCTAGAATTACATTGATCATAAGTATAGGCATCAAGTACATATTGAAGATTTCTAGTTAGATTGTGAAAATGAAAGAGAGGTGAGGAAGAGGGCTCACCAAAGATTAACTTTAGAGAAAATGAGGACAATGGGGGAAATCAGTGTACCCCAGAAAATTATGAAAGATGATCATAAAGTGTTACATCATAGCTATGAAAGCAAGAGACAAATGCCCATTAACGAACCAAATTTGGAAGAGCCAGGGGAAACATCCTTGGAAGCTATATCAAAGCCAATTATTTTGTTTTCTAAAACATGGTTAAAAGATAAGATAGAAGAGATTAAATATAAAGGAATTGTAGCTACATACCAAAAGAAGGGTAAGAAGAGAGAAAGGGAAAATCAGGATGATTTACAGTGCTTTTATGAAAAGAAAAGGAAAATTGTAGAAGCTGAGGTGGTTGAAAAAGATAAAAATGCAACACTGATGGACCCTTATGCACTAGGTGTTACAGTTACAATAGCCTCAGGTAGATTTGTAGAAGAGGGATCATCAAGCTAGGGAGTTAATGTAGAGAAAGCACAAACACTAGGGGTGCCAACAAGACAAGATGTAATGAAAGCTGTAATTATAGAATCTTCAAAAGGGAGGGCACCAATATCTACTAAGGTTGTAGATGCTCCACAGGCAGAGATTAGACAAAAATTATATCTACTGAATCTACACAGGAAGAAAGAAGATAGTGATACATAAAGGCTAAACATGAGTTAACTGAGGAAATGCAGCAAGGGTCAAAAGCCCAAGAAGTTAAAAAGGTAAGTGATATTGTAAATGTTGAGAATGATAGTGGTGATGAACAAGGACGTAATTTGAAGAAAATATAGGAGTAGATCATGAAGAGAAGGAGAAAGCATCAAAGAGCTCCCCTATAATAGAATAACATAGTGCTCAAGTGCATATTGGGAAGACACAAAGCCCAATATCAAAGGAAGAAATTATGCAGGAAGAGGAGGAAGTAGAGGATCCTTTTGGTCCACTTGTGCCACAAGAAATCATAAAAGAATTGCAAATGTTGCACAACAAGTGGTAGAAGAAGAAAAAGAAGAGGAGAAAGCTACAGAGGAGCTTGATATATCTTCAAGTCAACCTCCACAATCAAACCAAGCAAGCATGCCTGAGAGTGTATAGGTGCGAACTAAGGTGATAACAATGGCAACAATGCCATCAAGTAGTTCTGATGTCAATATTTTGAGTACCCCTAAGGTTGATATTGAACAAAGTGAACAAAAAGAGAATTTAGGAGGAGAAGCTATAGAGAAAGATGTTGAAGAGGATATAGCGGAGGAGGAAGATGAAAAGGAGAATGAAGAGGAGGAGCCACCACAGCAAGATCATGCACCATCGCTTCTAGATCAGAATCCTCCACAACAACAACCACAACAAGAACAACAACAACAGGAACAAATGGAAACAGAGGAACCTCAAGAGGAGGTGATAAATGAAGAAAAGAAGGTAGAAATGAGCAGGGAGGCACTAGCTTGGATAGGTTCAGAAGTCAGAAGAGAAAAGATAGAAGTGCAGTTGGTTCCTATTGAGATAAAAAGTTTGGTAGGTGGTCATTCACAAAAAGAAAGAAGAAAAGAAAGGACCATGTCAGCCATAAAGAGAAGTCCATTGGGATCAAGGACTTTAGAGCTAGCCATACCCCAGAAAGAGAAGGCAAAAGGAGAAATGAGCCTTGATGATTATCAATTGCTCAACATAGATCTTGGGTATGTAACCAGGGAGAAACATATTGTAGAGTGGAAAGACATGAATAAGGTGACCATCGAAATGATGAGAAGAGATGAGGATAAATATGATTATTTGAAGGGACACATTGTCTAGTTACAATAGTTCATTCAGGGTATGTTTAACCCTAGTGTTAGTATGCCAGACTTGCCTACAGAGCTGGACATTTTATCAAGAGATCAGGTGAATGAGATGGAGAACAAGAAAATTGAGGCAAATATTTTTGAGAAGTAGCTCAAAGCATTTATTCAAAAGGGAGAAGATACAATAAGGCAAGCAATTGCCAATTGGGACATTGCCCTCACAAAGAAAAACAATTGTAATGTTATTATACATAATTGTCAATCCAGATTAGAGGAAAGCAACTATGAATTGGAACAGGTTGAAGACATGAATGAAAGGGTTGAAGTGTTGATAAATGAGTGAGTAATAACCCCTTAGATGGAAAACCAAATACCACAACATAAATTAGAGTTGAAATTTGAAGAAGACATTTTAAAAGGTTACATTGTAAGTACCTGATATTTGGAGGAAATTGCTGATGGTATAATAAGGATACACATGAAGATAATAAAGAGCCTTATTGGGCATGAGTGCTAGGAGATACCAATATATGATGTGACTATAGAAATAAAAGAATTCAAGGCCATTTATTTACCTTGCTTGGAGAGCCCTGCAGAAAATCTAAGTACTGAAATGATTGATTCCATTATGGAATTAAATGCCAAGGTAAGGAAATATCAGAAAATTAGAGAGGATGTAGAAAAGCAGGTGAAGATGTTGAAAGAAAGAATGGAATTGCAGCAATATACATGGATAAAGAGCCAAGAGACTAATCATACTTCCATTATGGCATTGATAGCCAAATATACAGAGTATTTGAAGGAATAGGAGAATAAGAAAAAGAATATCAGTAGTAGTGTCATTTGCGGGTACTATGGTCTTTTTTGTTATATTATTGTCAACAAGAAGATCAATGACAAAGAAAAGTCAAAGAAAATATCTTATATTTAAAAAAGATCCTAATGGCATCCTTTGCGCTAGAAGGAATATTCTGCAAAGATATTTTGGAACGGTTTGGGAAATGCTTCCCACCATTGATTTTTCTAAAGTTTGAATGTGAGCCATAGATTGAATTTGTAACCGTAGCAGGGGAATTTCAAAGCTATATAAGGAACCCTGCTACTTGTGTTTCATTTACATAGGGATTCATAAGTTTTAGCTTAAGACTGTAATTGGTGATTTTGTTGCATAAGGAAGTAATTCATGTTGAATACTTTGAGCATTTAGTGATTTTAGGAAGGAGGTCACCTGTGTCTACATGGATTGTGTGGAATGTCCTATCTCCTTCATGTATCTATCAAAGCATTTGTGAGTTTAGTAATTTTTGATCAATACAATAGAATTCATTATTACATTGTAAATTCAGAATGACTTTATACTTCAAATAAAACCAAACTCAGAATTATGCATCTATTCCAGAGTGTTTTCTGATTTAGACAATTGTTTGATGTATTTTTCTTTGAAAGATTGCAATTCCTTAGGTATGTTCATGAAAATGCTTAGGATTTTACATATGTGGATTTAATTGTGTTGAATTGTTCAGGATCATTAAATTTCTCAATATGTGGATAGCAGAATGCTAGATCCTATCTAAAATGATGTTTCTAACCCTACTCTTTCTAACTTTTCTCCAAGAAAAGCACAAATACTTAGCTTGCACGTAGTTATCTTAAGTAGATTACTATTGATTTGAGTAAAGGATTGTAAATTTCAAAGATCTTTAGTAGTTTACATATATAATTTGGAAATACAAAGCATGTTTAACAAATTTCATATAAAAGCTTTGTAAAGAGAATAAATACATGCAAAGATTCACTTATCACAGTGTTATTTGTGATCATTAAGGAAGTCCAATAGGTCACATATTAATTTAGTTTATGTAAGGCCCTTTGAACAAACAGCTCACGATGAACCACTAAACTTTCCAACACAGTCAAGAACTGACTACCCGAGACTTGGAGTTGAGAATTATCTTTGTATAATTCTCCATACTTTTCAAGAGAGACTGATTTCATTGTGAATTTATCTCATGTTGCTTATGTGTAAAAACATACATCAACAACTCCATTAGAGTTTTCATCAAAGAGAAGATAAATATCTTCAATAGTGTCATCAAGATCTGAAAGGTTAGAGTCCATAAACATATGAAAATTGTTTGGTAAGTAGACCTCCCAATGAAGTGGATCCCATAGACATGAAGAAACCTACTATAGAGAATCATTGGAATATCTCAAAGAAGGGAATCTAAACTCTAATGTAGCAATAGGTATAGGATGAGTATCCTCAAGAAATGTCATCCAACTATATTGGCCATCCCATGATGATGTGTTCACAGTATGAATACTAGTGGATGAATTGATGCTAGAATGTAAGATTCCTTAACTGTAGATGGGGTATCTAAAGAAGGAGAAGGATTGGTATCATACACATGTGAATAGTTCTCTAAGGAAGTACCACTCTCAGATGGAGAATCGAGGTCTCCATACAACTGCCAAATGAAGGTCTATGTCATGAAAGGGCCCTTAGTGTACTCAAGATAATGTTTAATATCATTAGAAATAGTGGGACATATTAGTCCATAGACCATGTCATTGTTGTCCAACCATAAATGATTTTGTTCAAAGTCACTTGGTTCATAGACAAGTCCAAAGAGAGAGGGCAGTAAATCTGGCATAATGCAACCATTCACTATCCCTTGTTTTCAAGACAAATAGTTCTATAAATTTACCTGACAATAGAAGAATGAAATTGAATACCAAATCCATGATGAAAACCTCTAAAATATAAATTTATCTTAGTTTGTGATTACAATAACCCCATAAAAGATTGATTTGCTGAAATGAATCCCTAGAAAAGTACAATGTTTGGCACTTTATGATTAGTGCATATCACAATGCAAATACTAGATTTTTAGAGTCTTACAAGACCCAAAAGTGGCCAAAATACTATTCAACTACAACTCAAGTACAATATGAGATGAAGTGGAAAGCACCAGTGTGGAGTATGCAAAAAATACACACTCTAAAAAATAAGACAAAAAAAGAGTCTATTTGCACATGTTACAACCCTTGAAAAGTATCAAAATGAGAATTATACAATAAAGTTTGGAAGAATCATCAATTTCTAGAAAAATTGAGCATCAAATCTAGAAACCACTTATACCATTACAAAGAGCACAATTTTTTTCCCAAATTGTAAAATTACTTTGGAAAAGGCCTTTGTATGGTTGAGAATAAGCCTTTTGAAGTTCGCCTATGAAACTGAAAATGTAATTAGAGAGGGGTAGAGGGCCTTGGTGGTAGTGAGAAGCACTCTAGTGGTAGATTAGTAATATTTCTAGTGGAAACAATGATCTATCTAGGCATAGGTGGCCAATGGGTGAAGTGAGGTAGTGGACTAGCACAAACTTAGTGTTTAGGTGGTTGCACCATTGGTGGCACTACTTGGGTGGCTACCTATGGGTGGTAGTTGACATTGAAGTAGCTTGTAGGTTAGATACTAGTAGGATGTGTAGGATGCATGCTCTGCTACAGACTATTACTAGTTTTCATAGTACCAATACCATTTTTATAAAAAAATTAATACTACATAGTACAGACTATACAATCTGTCTACAATTGAGGCAAAATAATTTCCTCATATTCTCCTAGCATTGAATATATGCAAATTTCATATTAAAATGGGGGTTTTGGGGCCTATTTGACACAATGGTGAGGTTTGTTTGGATTGAAAAAACCTCAAATGAATGTTGTTCACCTAATCTATGAATGAAACCCTCATTTGCAAGCTAATTTTCTGATCTCTAGCTTCGATAAAATTAAATCCAATCTTTACTTTCTCAAGCATTCTAGATGCTATGAAATTATTGAAAATGTTTCCAAGATTATCAAAAAGTTGTAATCATCTAGATTTTAGAAAAAAATAAGTGTAAACCTTATAGATTAGATTTTTCCCATCAAACCATCCCAATTCACCAGATCATCCAAAGATACAAAAGAAGAGCATACTAGGTATGATAGAAATATACACAAAAGATAAAAATTACCTTTGAATCTCTCAAAACTAAAAAATAAGAAACCAATCGTGGCAAAAATCCTTTGATAGCATATTAGAATATGCAAAATAGAAATTAATCTAGGAACTAGTGCATGTGATAGAATTAAAAAGAAAAAACTATTAAATATAGATGATAATGAAATAAAAATAGCACAACATAGTTAGTTTCATAAGAGAGAAAATTCAAAATCTCACAGTAGCTTCATTTGATATATATTAAGGAAAGAAAGAGCTACACTATATAGATTTATAGTTTCCAAATCTAAAGAGGATGAGGATAAGGAAGAAATAAAAATAAAGGGATTGGTTACCAAAGTTTTCAAGTCTATGAGGATAAGGAAAAAAAGTGAATCCCATGAAAGAAGGAGAACATGCACAGCTCATTTTCCTATCCTACTTAAGTAATAAATTACCTAAGTAAAATGAATTAAAAAAAGTGCAATATCACACTTAGGAAAAACATATCCAAGGTGAGTAAAATATTACACCAACAGTTAGGGGCCCAATTATAGTTGTAGAAGGGATACCACTAGTAAGGAGTAGTTTAATTTGTTTCTTAGGAACCAACAACTTTTGGATATAATGGGAGGGGACTAAAATAGGATGGAGCCCTTGTCTTGTACCTCTATGAAGAGAAATCAAAGGATTTGGAGAATCCTCCAAAAACGGGATTTAAATCCCTATATGGAGAGACTCAATGGATTTGACCACACTATCTCCATGGATTTCATAGGCAATTAGGACTCACCATCTGTCACTATCCACAATGTGGAGCTACATGTAACTAAAGGACAAGTTGCTCTAGTTTTAGGGTTATTTATAGAGGGTAGAAGGTTTACAAAGATAAAAGAAATAGTGAAGAGGTTGTCAAGTCCTTTTTGAAAGAGGGTGAAATGGTGAATATGGCTCAATTTGACTATGCCAAATTATCCCTACCATGGCCTTGGGAGGAGATTGTGTTACAAATAATGAAGTATATGTTACATCAGAAAATGTCTCCCTAGGGCATTTTCCCTCCTATGTTTAGCTCCCAGGTCCTTTAGAATGCATTTAGATCATCTTTCATGTTATTGATGACTTCCAGTGAAGAAACCCCTAAGTTTTATGGCAAATGGGACCTAAGGGATGCACTTGTGATGACTCCTACCTGAAATAGGAGGGAGGACTTGGCACAATTTCAAATTCCACAATGTCCTATTTAAAGATAGGATCAAATGCCACAATGTCCCTCAAGCCCCATTTGACATGGGTTTCAGGCCATTTTCTTTCGGGAGTTAAAATAAACATGCAAGATGCAAAACAAGGGACCTAGGAGCTAAAATTAGGAGGTAAAAGTCCTATGGGAACATTTTATGACATAACATTTAGCCCCCACTTTAATTTATGTATGAATGTAAGGCCTATACATGCATTAAAGTATGGTCAAAACACAACAAACACACTAGGCACTTGAAGCTAATGCATACACAAAGATTGAGGAACTATTCCTAGCCCCTAGTCTTAGGTAGAAATTAGAGAAAACACATTACAGACACACTAAACATAGTGAAGATAGTAATCAAGCATGCAAAACATGGAGAAGATAGTAATAGGCACACAAGACACAGAGAAGACAATATTGAATACATGCAAAACACAAGGAATACAGTGATTATTTCTTTTTCATTTTCATAAATATGAATGAATGTAGATACATTGAAAGTAAAAATGCAACACACAACCCTAAATGTAGGAGGGGCATTTTTCCATACTCTTTAGACTACATATGGGGCAACAGACACACAATACAAATCTCAGAGTGCAGGAGGGGCATTTCGCCACACTCTTTGGACTACACTTGAGAACAAACATGCCATACAAATCCCAAAGCATAGGAGGGACATTTTGCCATGCTCTTTGGACTATACTTGGGAACAAACATGTCATACAAATCCCAAAGCATAGGAGGGGCATATCGCCACTCTTTAGACTATACTTGGGAAAAAACATGTGGAAGACACACTGAAAACATGAGCACCGTATAGTATGTCAAAGACATACTATACATCTAAAACATGGAAAACAAGGTGATGGAAGGAACTTATTGATAATCCCCCACCATCTTAGGCACATTACAGGCACACCTAATGGTTGGGATTATGCTACAACAACCTCCAAAGATACATTTAAGGGAGGATACACCAACCCTGCCTAATCGGAGGACTTTTAGAATAAAAAGAATGTGCACTGGCTCAAGAGATACACCATCCCCGCCTCTGCAGAGGGCTTAAAATAAAAGGATATGCATGATATCCTACCTCCATATAGGGATTTCTCATTGCAATATAAAATAAAGATGTGTACTCATGTGGAGATACAATATCCTGCCTTTGCAGAGGACTTACAAACATGCTTCATTAGTATTGAAATCATCAGACAACTTACCTTATATTCCCCCACCTTAAGGTGGTTGATATCGTGTACCGATATCAAGCACTTTAAGGTAGAGAGAAAAAACACAAGAGAACAAGAGCTCTCACAAAGCCCATGCCCCCAAAGGTGACATGCACTTTATGATCGCTAAATGTTCCCAAAAACATACAATTTTCTACAAGAGGAGAGGTTATAAATCTCTACATCTAAGATAATAACCACATCACATGATCAAAGCAATGTATGAACATAATCACATCAAGAGCGAAGGCTATACTACGGATTCAGAATCCAAGTATAACTATGGGGCTATACTGTAGAGATCTCAGAACTGAGTGTAACCAAGGCAAGACCCAAGATAAACAAAGTGCACAGAGTAGCTATATTGTTATGGTTTGTTAGCAAATATAAGACATCAAAATATAACACAGAGTGATTCTACTAGCCAAGCATTGGATAATATATATCAACCCCATTGTCGTGTATGAACTGGGTCCATTTTTGTTTACTCGCTGAAGGGACACGTGGTCAGTATCAATATTATTTTTTTTGTCATCTGCCAACTACATAGAACCACTAGAAGAAGGTAAAAAATAAATAAAGAGAGAACAAGTTCCATAGGGTCATAATGTAGGAAGGTACCCCTAGGTCACCAATCACAATGCTATGCCCCTAAGGCACAACAGACAACAATAAAAATAGAGGAGAAGCAAGATAGAAGAATGATGATACAAATAGAAGAATGGTCACAATAGAGGTAGTCTCTTAGTATCCTTGACCTTACAAGAGTATCAAGGGTCATCCAAGGAGGCCTAAACAACACAACACATCACGGGGAAACACAACATAGAGGTAAAGGGTTAGAAATACTTACCTGAAGACACAACTGAACTAGTGGTCATCGTCAAGCAAGTCATCATCTTCCCAATCTCAAATGTTAGAGGAAAGAGGTACATAAGGTACCATATCCCAACTTTTGTTTTTTTCTTTAAATTTTTCATTCTTAAGCTCTTCTTGGTTTGATTCAATGTTAGGTGGAATGTTTTCTTGTTGAGGTGCATTTCATTGGGCAAAGGCTTGTCTTTTCCTCTTTATTTCTCTTGGTTGTCTATTTCTTCTTGTCCTATTTCTTATATCTTCAAAAGTATTGTCATGTTGTTCTATTGGTCTTTTTGTGTTAGAAGAGGAGGCTTGTTCAAATCTCATTTGTCTTGATGAAGTGCCTTGTTCTAGATGAATGCCTCCTAATCCTTGTAAGGATGATGGAGGAGGAACCTTAGCATAGGGTCATTTTCCTTTTGCTCTAGGAAGTTGAACTTCTAATGCGGGTTGTTCATCTCTTATTGTTTGCATAGGAGGCCCAACCACTCTAGATATAATTTTTTCTTTGTATCCTCTATATTGTATGAAAGAGTGATCTCTTCATGGATTAGGGTCTCTATCAGGTTGTGGTCAAAAGTAATCAAGGGTAAAGTTTTTTTCCATTACCAAAGGCTGATATGCATTACGTTGAATAGTTCGCATTTGTCCATGTAAAGGGAATTTATGCAATTGTGAATAGTTGAGGGGACAACATTCATAGTTTTTAACCATGGGTGTCCTACTTTTATGCGGAAGAGGTCAGATAAAGGGATAACATCAAATACTTGACCCACAACTTTATCATAAACCATAACCAATAAAGTTATCTTCCCAAAGGTAGGCATGAAAGCTACAGTGTGTGTCTTAATCCTTAAATCTGAAGGTTCATAAGAATATTGTGTCAAATTATGTGTAATAAGGAACTCTTCCATTACCACATTAGTCATGCAATTAGAATCTATAAGTGTACCATGCACCAGAATCATCATTATTTTATCAGTGATGTAAAGAGGCCCTTCATTGTGTACAAATGTTTTATCATGAGGTGTAAATGTTATTTTAGGTTCAGGGCTTGCTCTCTTCAAATAAGGCCTAGGAGGGAACCTAGAACTATTGTTGCAATTATAAGACATGTGTATATGTCTTCAAATGAATGTAGAATCATATTTTAAAATATTTCCAATACTTTTGCAAGGAACAAATGCAAAACTATGTATGCATATGATCTAAAATGCTTGATTTTTCACTTTTTTCAATGTAAATGCCTAAAAGAAGAAGCGTTGTGAAGAAATTAATGAGGGGTAGAAAAAAATAAGCTCAACATCAATCCAATAATGCAACAATATCCTTCACAACACACCTATAATGCAAATCTAAATAGATTACAAGGCAAAATCTAGTGAAAATGCAAGGTTTTCAAACCCTAGACATGAATTTTTTGCAAAAAAGACACTATGATGAAACACTACAATTAGAACTTAGTCCTAAATGAGTGTTTAAAAAAGTAGTAAGTTAAAACAAGATTTTATCTACAAACCCTAACTAATGCAAAAACTAGGTTATATAGAAAATGCAAAATTTTAAGCAAAATCTAGCAATTTAAGCATTGAAATGTAATGAAAATGATTAATTAATGATGTACTACTGTAATTTATATTATATCTAATGAAAATATCATAAATTAAATGAATTTCAATTAAATTATGTCAAAATGCAAGCCTAAAATGTCAATTTTTTCAAATTTTCTAATTTTTTTATAAATTTTCAAATGCAATAAGATGAAAATTAAATGAATGAATTAAAATCTAAAGTACAAGACTCGGCAAGGTGCAAAATTCAAATAAAATGGGTTCACCAAAATGTTTTATAGGAAAAATGGGGAAGATGGGGTTGATGGCTAGATCCTCCTTTCACTACAAACATTCAAGGACATTTCAACCAAGTTGAATGACATCTTTTGCAAAAGGATTCACCTATAGGTTGGGTGTGGTGCAGGAGCACCCGTACATGATCAGGATATAGGATAATTGTCCACATGATGACAGGACATTAGTCTATTTTTAGTATGTTTGACTTCATCATGTAATAAGGTCCATTGGACCGATGCTATGTATTAGTTCAGCCTAGGAGTATGTGTAGGCAGTTAGAGATCGTGATCAGGTAGTCTGAGCTGTCCTTCTCCCAGCCACTTGGAAGCTCCCAGCCGCTGGGAAGTGAGTCGGTAGTACTCGCAGGATATTGCTATATATACCTTCGATCTGTTAGGGTTTAGGATAGATTGATAGATGTTATGTTAGTTGTGTTATGTTATGGTGTTGTATTGAGGTTCAGGAGAACAGTCCAGAGATTGAGAAGCACTGTTGTTTGACAGTATTGTAGAAACAGGACATTTGAGTTTCATTTGAATAAGATCTCATCAAGTTGCATTATCTGGTTTATCAGCTGTATCTGTTTTGATTTCCATTCTGTTTACAAGTTAATGGATACTTTCAACCCTTCCACCGGTTGATCCTGCGAATCGATGGAATGGTCCTGTATTATAGTTTAGTTTGCATTTGTGTTTTCTGTTTATGCATTGCACTGTTCAAGAGATCAATTGGTAGCATGCTGTGAATCAGCCTAGCATCCTCATGTGCTAGGTCTAGAAAGATAAGCTGTTAAATTTTGGTTTGAAGGTGATCCGGCCCGATCATCATATTATCTTTGTGTAATTGTGCGGTTCTGAGTATTTGCATGCAGCGGACGGATATACAGGAGTCTGCATGTGCGTTTCCAGTCGGAGCAAATCACATCGTCATCTACGAATTCATCGCCATCAGGATCGGGTTATGAAACTGACAGAGTTTGCATATTTCAAGTGCATCAGGATGTTGTAAGTTAGATATATACTCAGTGTATATATCACCGTCAGGATCATCTTCTGTGTGTGCCCATCATCCGCATATCGCTATCGGATGCGGGAGTGAAAAGTGCATTTTTTTGACTAAGTGTTGAAGAGGTCATCAGGATATTGTGTGACGTCATCGTCATCAGGATATGACGTCATCGTCATCAGGATATTGAGATATCACCCTATGCAAGTTTATCCTGCTATCGCTAAGTGTTTAGGTATCGGCGTAGGTCCATGGCAGAAAGTTGGGTTAACATCATCAGGATGTTTCAATCGAACCAGGTAAATCATATCATGATGCTGTTGCTTGTATCGTCGGCTATCGGGGCATCGAAGGGAAGGTGCTGAAGTTGTCGTCATCAGGATATTTGGAGCAACCGGATATTTGATATCCTGCTAACGAAGGTGGTGTTGCATATCATGATGATGCCGATAGAGTTTGGCGCCCGCTGAACAGTGCAACAGGAGGATGTTTGCACTCGTTGAGTATCATGATGATGATGATAGGCGATAGGCGGAGGAGGTGAACAGTAGTCGGCAGGAGGATAATTCTGCTCGTCTAAAATATGATGATGCTGTTGGTGTTTGTAGGAAATGTGATGATGATGCTGAGCCGATAGGGATTTTTATCATGCTGTTTGTATTACTGGCTCCTCCTTCCTGTTAGTAAGCTCCCGTTGCATTTACCTCTGCATCATAGTGGTATCAGAGAAAAGGAAGGATCTTCTAGAAAAGATAAGCAGGATGTCAGATGAAGAAGGAACATCTGAGGTTCTAGCAAGGATGACCAATGCTGAGTTGGTAGTTCTGGTGAAGAAACAGATTGCAGAAAGCAAGGCCGTGAAGGCTCAGAATCAGGAGTTGAAAGATGAGTTAGCAAAGTTGAGGTGCAGAGTAGGTTCTGGTAGAGAAGATGATAGGGAAGAAGAAGAGATCCCTAATTGGAGTGAGGAGGTCGTTCCTGCAGACCAGAGACCACTGTTGAACGCCCTCAAGGCCATGGAGAGGAGAACCATGGATGTGAAACTGGATTTGCTAGTGTTTACAGGAAAGATGGATCCTGATTCAGTGATGGAGTGGATAGACTCCTTGAACAATTTCTTTGTAACAGAGGAGATACCAGAACAACAGAGAGTGAAGATAGCACAGTGAAAGATGAAAGAAGCTACCTTGACATGGTGGAATTTTGTTCAAGATGATAGAGTACAGGAAGGAAAACGTAGAGTTGCCACATGGAAGAAGATGATGGCATTAGTAAAAGAAGCTTATGTCCCATTGGATTACAGTATCCAATTACACAAAAGGAAGCAAAACCTGAAGCAGAAGGAGCTAGATGTCAGCTCATATACAGAAGAATTCATGAAACTCTGTATGAAGACAAAGGTAAAAGAAAGTGAAGAAGAGAAGGTAGCCAGATACCTTAATGGATTGAGGTTTAATATTCAGGAAGATCTAAGTCTGCATAATCCAGATACAGTGCAGAAAAGCTTTCAGTTGGCATTGAAAGTGGAAGAGAAGTTGAAGAGAAAACAGGAACAACACAATAGAGGAAGAGGAAGACAACAAAGAGGTGGAAGAGGTCCTTTTAGAGGCAGAGGACATGGACAGGGATATCAAGGAGAATCCAGTCATGACAATAGTAAGGGCAACAATAGTCAGAATCAGAGAGAGAATTACAGTCAGCAAGGAAACTTCAGAGGTAGAAGACCTTTCAGAGGAAGATCCCAGGGCAGAGGATCCATCAGATGTTATAACTGTAACAAAGAAGGCCATATAGCCAGTAGATGTCCAGACAAGACCACAAGCTCAACAGGAGAAAGGAGAACAAATCTGATCCAAGAACCTGATAATCAAAGTGTGACAGGCTCTACTTCTTTTCAGAGTGTGAATGCTCCTGATAATTATGGATATCCAGAAAGTGGAGAGTCTCTAATGATGAGAAGAACAGTGACTACCATGAAGGTACCTGACAAAGAAGCCCCTCAAAGAAAGTCTCTTTTCAGAACTATTTGCAAAGCAGGAGGTAAGGCATGTAAAGTTTTGATTGATTGTGGTTCTACTGAAAATTTTGTGTCTGAAGAAATGGTGATAAAGCTTAAGATTAGGAGATTGCCTCACCCATCCCCATATAAAGTCTCATGGCTTACCCAAGGTCAGCAGACAACTGTAGAAGAGCAGGCTTGGGTAGAATTTCAGATTGGTGCATATAAGGATAGGTTGTTGTTTGAAATTACCAAGATGGATGCTTGCAACCTTTTATTTGGTAGACCATGGCAGTATGATTTGAAGGCACAGCATGATGGTGTTAGAAACACCTATAAAATCACTAAAGATGGTACGGATATAACGTTATTCCCATTGAAGGAGAAAGAGGAGAAATCTAAAGGCAAAGAGGTGAAGGTAATGCTGATGGAAGGCAACCAGTTCATGAAAGAAGTAGCAGCAGAAGGTGCAGTTGCATATGCCCTAATCCCATGTATGAGTGTGAAGAAAGAACAGCAGCAAGAAGTCAAGAAGGAGAAAAAGCCAAGGTTCATAGACCCAGCTGTCCAAGAGCTATTGGATAAGTACAAAGGTGTCATCTCAGAGGGAATGCCCAGATCCCTACCACCTGTCAGAGATATCAGTCACTGCATAGACTTAATTCCAGGGTCAACACTTCCAAACAAAGCAGCCTATAAGCTTACTCCAGAACAGAATGCAGAAGTAGCCAGACAGATTGAAGAATTGTTGGATTCAGGTCTGATTGGGAAGAATTTGAGTCCATGTGCAGTACTAGCTGTACTAGCACCAAAGAAGGAAGGTACTTGGAGGCTTTGCACAGATTCCAGAGCTATTAACAAGATCACAATCAGGTATAGGTTTCCAATCCCTAGAATAGAGGATTTACTTGATTGTCTGGGAAGTGCTAAGTACTTTACAAAAATAGATTTGAAGAGTGGATACCATCAGATCAGGATTAGACCAGGAGATGAATGGAAAACAGCATTCAAAACAAATGAAGGGTTATATGAATGGAAGGTTATGCCTTTTGGTTTATCTAATGCACCTAGTACTTTTATGAGGTTGATGAATGAGGTTTTGAAAGAATTCATTGGTAAGTTTGTCATAGTATATCTAGATGACATTCTGATTTTCAGTAACACAAAAGAAGAACATCTCAGACATATAGATTTGGTTCTTAAGAGGTTACATGAAGAGCAGCTGATGATAAATTTAGACAAGTGCTTGTTTATGCAAAGGGAGATCACATATTTGGGTTTTGTCATTTCACAAGGAAAGTTACAGATGGATAAGGAGAAGGTGAGTGCCATATTGTCTTGGCCAACTCCACAGACTATGAATGATGTCAGAAGTTTCCATGGGTTAGCAACCTTCTACAGGAAGTTTATAAGAGGGTTTAGTCATATTTGTGCACCCATGCTTGATACCATTAAGGGAGGACAGAAGTGCAGATTTGTTTGGACTCAAGGAGCAGATGATTCTTTTGAAACATTGAAGAAGAAGGTGGCACAGCAGCCAATCCTTGCACTTCTAGACTTTAACAAAATCTTTCAGGTAGAATGTGATGCCAGTCACATGGCTATTGGAGCAGTACTCAGCCAAGAAGGTAGACCTATTGCATTTTTCAGTGAGAAGCTCAATGATGCTAAGAAGAGGTATTCCTCATATGATCTGGAAATGTATGCTTTAGTTCAGTCCCTCAAGAAATGGAGGCATTACCTGATGCCAAAGGAATTCATAGTATTCACAGATAATCAGGCTCTGAGTTTCATAAACAGCCAGGAAAAGCTGAACCACAGACATATGAAATGGGTAGAAACCTTACAGGCTTTCACTTTTACATTGAAGCATAAGAAGGGGGTCAAGAACAAAGTTGCAGATGCTTTGAGCAGGAGAGTTCTCACAGTCAATCAGATTCAGTTAGAGAGTGTTGGCATTGATTCAGTAAAGACCATGTATGAGTCTGATGAAGATTTTGGAGAGATATATCAGGTATGTACTTCTTTTGGGGAGAAATACCATGCTGAGTTCTCTGAATTTTTGATTCAGGATGGATTGTTGTTCAAGGGTGGACAGTTATGTATCCCAAGGTGTTCTATGAGATTAAATATCATCAAGGAGAAACATTGTGGAGCTATGGCAGGTCATTTTGGTCTAGATAAGACTCTTGATCTGGTCAGAAGGCATTACTTTTGGCCTAAGTTGCAATCAGATGTCAGAAAATTTGTAGAGACATGTGTGATATGTCAGAAAGCTAAAGGCAGGTCAACTAATGCAGGTTTATGTTAGCCCTTACCCATTCCTTCCAGACCATGGGAAAGCATAAGTATGGATTTTGTCTTGGGTTTACCAAGGACAAGGAAAGGATTTGACAGTGTTTTTGTTGTAGTGGATAGATTCAGTAAAATGGCACATTTCTTGCCATGCAAAACCACTGCTGATGCTTCATACATTGCAGATTTATTCTTCAGGGAGATTGTCAGAATCCATGGATTGCCATTGAGCATAGTGTCAGACAGGGATGTGAAGTTTCTTGGTCACTTCTGGAGAACTCTTTGGAGAAAACTTGGAACCAATTTGTCTTTTTCCTCTGCATATCATCCTCAAACAGATGGACAGACTGAAGTAGTGAACCGTTCCTTAGGGAATTTACTTAGATGCTTGACAAAACAGCATGGAGAGAAGTGGGATAATATTCTATCTCAAGCTAAGTTTTCATACAATGATACTGTCAATAGAAGCACAGGGAAATCACCTTTTCAGATAGTCTATGGTATGCATCCCAGAGGAATTTTGGAACTGAGAGATCTACCTCCAGTAGCCCCTGTTAGTGCAGAAGGAGAAGCTTTTGCTGAAGCCATAAAAGAGGTTCATGATCAGGTCAAGACCCAACTCCAGCAAACTACCTTAAAGTATAAGGAATATGCTGATAAAAAGAAGAAGGATGTTCAATTTGATGTTGGAGATTTGGTATGGGTTCACTTGAAGAAAGACAGACTTCCTAAGGGAAAGTATACTAAGCTCATGCAAAAGAAAGTTGGACCATGTCAGATTTTGCACAAGCATGGACAGAATGCTTATGAGATCCAAATCCCACCTGATCTTGGTTTGTCTCCTATATTCAATGTATGTGATTTAACTCCATACAAGGCTAATCTAGATGCAGATCAGGATCTCCTACAGGATACAGTTGCTGATGACATTCCCCAGCATGATCCTCCATAGTTACAGAAGGTTTTGGACACCAGAGTGGTCAAACAGACCAGGAACAAATAGTACTTGGAGTACTTAGTCTCTTGGAAAGGAAAGCCGAATTCTGAAGCAGTATGGATGACTGCCGAACAGATCCAGAAACATGGTGCAAATCTTGATACTCTCATCTCAAGTGGACTTGAGATTTCTTCTTCTGGGGAGTATGGTGCAGGAGCACCCGTACATGATCAGGATATAGGATAATTGTCCACATGATGACAGGACATTAGTCTATTTTTAGTATGTTTGACTTCATCATGTAATAAGGTCCATTGGACCGATGCTATGTATTAGTTCAGCCTAGGAGTATGTGTAGGTAGTTAGAGATCATGATCAGGTAGTCTGAGCTGTCCTTCTCCCAGCCGCTTGGAAGCTCCCAGCCGCTGGGAAGTGAGTCGGTAGTACTCGTAGGATATTGCTATATATACCTTCGATCTGTTAGGGTTTAGGATAGATTGATAGATGTTATGTTAGTTGTGTTATGTTATGGTGTTGTATTGAGGTTCAGGAGAACAGTCCAGAGATTGAGAAGCACTGTTGTTTGACAGTATTGTAGAAACAGGACATTTGAGTTTCATTTGAATAAGATCTCATCAAGTTGCATTATCTGGTTTATCAGTTGTATCTGTTTTGATTTCCATTCTGTTTACAAGTTAATGGATACTTTCAACCCTTCCACCGGTTGATCCTGCGAATCGGTGGAATGGTCCTGTATTATAGTTTAGTTTGCATTTGTGTTTTCTGTTTATGCATTGCACTGTTCAAGAGATCAATTGGTAGCATGCTGTGAATCAGCCTAGCATCCTCATGTGCTAGGTCTAGAAAGATAAGCTGTTAAATTTTGGTTTGGAGGTGATCCAGCCCGATCATCATATTATCTTTGTGTAATTGTGCGGTTCTGAGTATTTGCATGCAGCGGACGGATATACAGGAGTCTGCATGTGCGTTTCTAGTCAGAGCAAATCACATCGTCATCTGCGAATTCATCGCCATCAGGATCGGGTTATGAAACTGACGGAGTTTGCATATTTCAAGTGCATCAGGATGTTGTAAGTCAGATATATACTCAGTGTATATATCACCGTCAGGATCATCTTCTGTGTGTGCCCATCATCCGCATATCGCTATCGGATGCGGGAGTGAAAAGTGCATTTTTTTGACTAAGTGTTGAAGAGGTCATCAGGATATTGTGTGACGTCATCGTCATCAGGATATGACGTCATCGTCATCAGGATATTGAGATATCACCCTATGCAAGTTTATCCTGCTGTCGCTAAGTGTTTAGGTATCGGCGTAGGTCCACGGCAGAAAGTTGGGTTAACATCATCAGGATGTTTCAATCGAACCGGGTAAATCATATCATGATGTTGTTGCTTGTATCGTCGGCTATCGGGGCATCGAAGGGAAGGTGCTGAAGTTGTCGTCATCAGGATATTTGGAGCAACCAGATATTTGATATCCTGCTGACGAAGGTGGTGTTGCATATCATGATGATGCCGATAGAGTTTGGCGCTCGCTGAACAGTGCAACAGGAGGATGTTTGCGCTCGTTGAGTATCATGATGATGATGATAGGCGATAGGCGGAGGAGGTGAACAGTAGTCGGCAGGAGGATAATTCTGCTCGTTCGAAATATGATGATGCTGTTGGTGTTTGTAGGAAATGTGATGATGATGCTGAGCCGATAGGGATTTTTATCATGCTGTTTGTATTACTGGCTCCTCCTTCCTGTTAGTAAGCTCCTGTTGCGTTTACCTCTGCATCAGGGTGTCACTTGTAACACTGTGGAAACTCAAAAATTTCAAATTAATGTATTAAATCAATGCTCAAATATGCTTAAAACCCTAATTATGCAAAATTGTAAGCAAACAGATAAATTACGTCAAATGCTCGCAGACCAAGATAGTAGATAGAGCTTGGTTACTAACCATATTTTGAAGTTCATGATGTGGAATACTTAGGGACATTGGCACTCATGTATCATTCCAAGGTAGGATATTCCTCAAGATGTCGAGACTTCTTCAGATCATGATTATGACTATTAAAGAGGTTTCTATGTTTGCAACCTCAAAGGACACTACCACTAGCACCCTTGTCCCAAAAGTGCTCTAGGTAGCTTCTTTCTATTGGATTTAGAATCCTTATCTTCTATAACCTTCCTCTACAACTCGACTCTATAAAATATGATATCTGTAACTTGCAATCACAAGGAGTGTGGTTGGGAGTTGTGGTGTTTAGGAGCTTGCCTTAGTCAAGCCTTAGAAGGACATTCAAGTCTTTTGAACACCATTGTCAGATAAAGAGTGTGTATCCCTATGGGATAGAGAAAAAAAAATGATAAATGATTTAAACACAAATACATATCACCTTAGAGGTGTAGGTCACATGTAGATGAAAATCCTTCAACACATGAGAAGATGAAGCTAAATCTGCAATCACAAACACAACAATATTCTACTCTCCAACAATGAATATATTGAATGCTCTAAAATCATAAGTTCACCAAAAGTTCATAATAATATTCTAGTTTACAAATGAAATCCTAAACATTCTTATATATGCATTCCCACTTTAAATTTTGTAATTCAAACTTAAGATGTCAGCAACAAAACCTTCTAATGGTCACATAACCAACATTCAAATTTGGGACCTCCCTGAAATAGGGCAGGACAAGGGCGTGAGTGCCCATATCCTTAGGTTCTATTTTAGGGTAGGGTCAAATTCCACAATGTCCCTCAAGCCCATTTGACATGGGTTTCAGGCCATTTTATTCTGGGAGTTAAAATGAACATGCAAGATGCAAAACAAGGGACCTAGTAGCTAAACTTAGGAGGTAAAGGTCCTAGGGGGACATTTTATGACATAACAATTATGTCTGTAAAGCATATAGGGTTGAGATTTTGGCCGAAAGGTCAAGGAGTCACACACTATATCTATCATGTCGATCTAGTTGATGTTTTGCTTGATTATGATATATAAAAAAGATTTAATTCTTGTGTGGAGGGGTGTGTGTGATACAAAAGAATTAAGTGTGTGTGTGTGTGTGTGTGTGTGTGTGTGTGTGTGTGTGTGTGAGAAAAATCTGATGCAGAGAAGAATAAGATAAGATTGTGGTGAAGATGAAGTGTGTTAAGTCAGTATTTTGAGCTTCAATGGAACTATGTCTTTAGCATAAGTCAAATGCATTTCTAATAGTTCATATTTGGCAATGAGCCACCCCTTATTCTATCTCCTTCTATTTAGGATAGTGAGTCCTTTGACAGTGAGCCACCTACAGTGAGCATTCTCTTTTGGATAGTGCATATCAACTTTAACTAGTTGCATTATTAATATATTGTGAGCTAATCCTCACCATGATTTTTCCTTTTTTGGGTTTTCCATGTAAAAATCTAGTGATCATGTGTTATGTGTTTTAGTGGTTGCTTTCATGCTTTCCTTTCTTACTGCAAATTAAATATGCTATGTGGAATGAATATTTAAATGCTTAAGTGGTTTTAGAGAATACCGATTCACCGCCCTCTCAGCATTCTAGGTGTTCAACAATTGGTATCAGAGCTTGGTTCCTTGAAAGAGACTTAACTGCTTGAGGAAGATCTTGATGTGTGAACACATGGCAACTAGGAGATATCATATCCCTCTGGAAGAAATTCTTGCTATTGGATTTACTGAAGAAGACTACATAGTTGACATGAATGTAGAACTTAAATTAGCCCTTGAAGATCTAGAAAAAGTTCAATGTGAGAACAAAGATCTAGAAGAAAATATTAAGCAAGCAAATGAATGCATCAAGAAGTTGAAAGAAAAACAAGAAATTCAAAAAAAGATACAAGGAAATAAATGAACTTAATCAATCAAATGAGACAATCATGAGTTTGAAAATACAAGTTGAGGAAGGAAAAAGAATTGAAGAACGCCTAAATGAAAAAATGAAAGGCAAATTTGAAGAATGTTCAAGACTTGAACAAGAATTTGTGGTCCTAATGAAAGAATTGGAGAAAGCAAAGAATCAAGAAGACAAATTCAAGAAAAGTTCCACCCTGCTTGATAAAATGATTACAAATCAAAAGGCTCCTAATGATAAAGAAGGATTGGGATTTGAAAAGGGCGAAAGTTCAAGGGAAAACAATGCTGAGAACAAGAACAATAACAAAAAGAAGGCTATAGTCAAGAAGGGTAATAACAAACAGGTCCAGAACCAAAAGAAAAACTTCAAGAGGCCACCTATCAAACAACCAGCTGCACAAAGGTACTCTGGCTACTGTTACTCTTGCAATAAATTTGGACATAAGACTATGGAATGTAGAAGTAGGTTGAATCAAAATGTTCAATCATTCTCTGGTTAATGTTTTACATGTCAAAGAATTGGTCATAGAGCTAGTGAATGTAGAAATCAGATAATGAATGGTTATAATAAGGGTATGATGGTTTCATCTTTCAATGGTTACTATTATACATGCAATGGATTTGGGCATAAGGCTAATCAATGTAGATCTAGAATGAATGGAAGTAAGCTTCTTCAAATGTTAGATGTTATAAATGCAACAAATTAGGTCACATTGCTAAATTTTGCAAAAGTAAGAATGTGAAGGTTGATCTGGTAAAGAAGAGTGATCTAGTGAAGAATGTGGATCCGATAGAGAATAAGAAAGAAATGGACATGGTCTATAAAAAGAAAGAAGAAAATAAAGTGAATGATGAGTTTGTGTCAATCTTTGGTGCAGATGTTTCCTCCAAAAGCTAAGTAGAAAGCTTTGGCTTAGGTGGAGCTTTAACAAACAAACTTTAAGCCCTTGGAAAAGATATAGTGCTGACTCTCTCAGCACATGGATATGAGGTATAGGTTGACAGGCTTGACCTATTGGAAAAAACACCAGTGAAAATGTCTTGTTACATAAGTTTACAGAGAAATTGAAGGTGACTGTATTATAGTTGAGATTTTGATAACTTTATCAGTCTGAGCATTGAATGCCAATTAAGTTTTGCAAAAGGGGGTTATAAGAAATATTCTCTCAACAAAATATCATTTGCATTCAAATATTTGAAGAGAGAAGAGCAGTGAAAGAGCAAGGAGAAGGTAATCAAACCCTAACTAGAAGTGATTCAAATGTATTTATAGTTTTCTATCTTTCCCTAAGTCTTTCAATAATATTTTTGAAGATGATTAGCCCACAAGTCATAGAGGTAGTGGACCGACCCCATCCTAAATTCAAAAAACATCCTTTCAAATCTATGGAAACCAATTTGGATGGTGCTTTCTCAAGCATTCCATATGACATGATGCATATAGAGTTTATAAGGATCTATATCCACACAAAGATGGAAGAATATAATCATGCAAAATTGGGAGAAGTATGGGTGAATGAACTAATTGATGACAATTTTGACCTGAAACATGAGCACAAGGCTTTGATGGAAAAGAAATTAGATGTGTGGAATGACTTTCCCATTCTATGCTATGAAGATTCTTGGGTTAAGTATGTATTGAGCCACATTCATGACAAATTTGTGTGGTTGGATCTACTGCATATGATAAGCAAGGAAGTGATTAGGGTTGTGATAGGGTTATGCTCTGCTAGAATAGTTCTGACACTGAAATCAGTGAAAAATGATGTGGTGATGAAGCTCACCAAAGAAAAGTTTGACAAGAGAGCCCTAACTGTAAATGATATTGAGGACCCTACTGTGAAGTATGCATCTATGATGATTGGATACAAAATATACTTCACCAACAGAGAGAACTCAGTCTCTGCAACTGCTATCAACACAACATATGAGATGGTTAAGAATGGTGCAAACTATAACTTGTGTGAACTGCTGAGACAACAATTGATGGAGAACCTACAAAAGACCAAAGAATCTAAGAGCCTATTCAAATTTGATACTTTAATTATTTGATTACTGTTTTAATTTCTTAGAGAAATTCTTGGTACACAGAACATTGTATGGTTTGGACCTATTCTAGTTGCAGTACAAATCAGAAATCATCTAAGAAGGTTGGATAACTTAGAAACCCATAATGCTACATTATAGGGTTTCTTTAAGAATTTTTAGGAGAAAATGAATGCAAGGGAAAGAATTCCTAAAAGGTTGTAGAGAAATATAATAATGACATCATTTTTATGGTCAGCAAAGATGAGTGTATTATGGAAGTAGTGGAACCCAGAATAGTCTAGATTCTAGAAATGGGCTATGAAGTTACTGAAGACATAGTCATTGGGCTTGCAAACCTAATGTGAAGCAAACCAAGACATAGCTTTGTAGAAAGATTTAGAATATATGAAGAAAAATCCACTAAAGTGTATTTGAAGCACATGGAGAAAGAAATAAAGAAAAATGCTGAGAAAATGAGGACCAAATTAGAGGAGGTAGTATCACCAAAGAACTTTGTGGAGAAATCAAAAGACATACCTGCTCCTCCAAAATTGTCCCCCAGCATAAGAAGGTCCTCCAGGAATTCTATCTCTACTCATACTATCCCAAAAGCCTTTGGAGCCACATCTTTAGCTAAGAAAACAACATCAAGTGCCTTTGTACAATAGTAGCCTCCCAAGAAGAGAAGGGTAAAATAAAAGGCTACAAGAGAAAAATACATTAGTCATGATGATGAAGAATAAGAAGAGGAAGAGGAAGAACCTACGTTGGTTTGGAAGAAGAAAAGAGTGCCTCAGACTTCTGAAGACAAAATAAGTACCAAGAAAGAAAAAATTTACATTGTTGATACATGAAGTGAAGAAGAAAGTGAGAAGGAAAAGGAAGGTTACATCTTTAAAATAAGAGAATAAAAATATGATAAAGGAGTCGAGTCTCCTAAGGGAAAAGGAAAGAAAAAGAAATCAAGTCTTCCACCCCTACAACTTGAAGCTACTGTCAGTGCCATAACAAAATATGGAAATCTAAAAGTAGCAGAACTTTATGATGAAAGATCCTTAGATGACAAATGAATCATTGAAACTGTAATAATCAAGTACATGGATGCTTTCAATGTTGCTTAAATAGATATTATTGATCAATTACCTAAAAGTTTTGCTAGTATATTGACAAAGAGAAGAGATGAAGCCATGAATAAGGATATTGAAATGAGAAATAGTGCAATTGAGAAAATATGTCCCTCAATTTCTGCTCAAGAAAAGACTAAGGCTATTCAAAGGTTAGCCAAAGAATTTAGAAAAAAAATGAGATTGAATACCTTAATGTACAATGACAAAGAGGAAATAAAGAGGTTAGAGAAGGAGACATTTAAAATAACTACATATATCTTGAAGGAAATGAATATTAATACAAGAGAAAAATGGTCTTCTTCTGAGGAAAGAGAAAAGGTTGATGACATTCTAGAGAAAAATGAAGATATTGCAGCAACAAGTACAGAACAAGACATTTTGATAGAAGAAAATGTGCCATCTCCTTCAGTAAACATTGAAACTACCAATGTAGAGGATCAGAGTGTTGTTAATCCACCTCCAGAGAATATAGAAAATGTTGAAGAAAAGAAGGACAATCTAAAGGAAGAGAAAGATAAATGAGAAAATAATGAAATGGTTATTTTTGTGTGGTTACACAACATGTCCCATTTTGCCTTAGCAAAATAGGGACCCAAACTTTTGCTTTTGCTTGTTTTGTCTCTCCCTGGGTAGTAATGGTAAAAGTAGCATCAGTCAATATGCATATATCTAGTATTAGGCATGTCTGGATCTTGAAGTATGAACTCAAATTTCTAAATTATGAGTCTTCCCTCATGAAGCTTGCCAAATGAAAGAGAACAAAATTCTAAGTCGGTTTGCCTTTTGAAGCACCCAAAAATTCCTTAAAATGAGGAAGTTACAGTTAGTCAAAGTCTGTTCAACCAGTTAACTGGATATTCCCATTACATGTCATCCAGATATTAACTTAGTATCCTGACGCTCACTAATATTCGAACGTCAAATTTAAAAGACTTGTTGGGTTAAACGTCAAACATAGGGATACTAGTTAACATCCCGATCTTACATAATGTCCTGACCAAAAAGATCCACATCCAGATGATGTGATGTCATCTTAGTCTTGCAAAGGACCACGCACACACTCACGTCATCAAGATATTAACTTAATATCCTGACACAAACATTTGTGGCACTTGCCTGCAAGGAATCTTTCTAAAGATGCCAATTCTATACGGGGCTATGCGCTATTGCCACGTGGTTATCCCGACGACATGTCTCGGTTGAATTTTCAACTAGATCTTGATGATAAACATTGAGCATCTGCACATTAATAATGTTAGGGACATTTGTTAATATGATGATGATGTCATAATATACACCCAACCAAGAGTTTCCCTTAGCATGATGACACCACCAGGACATTCAAGCTCTGAACATCATCACATTCGCTAGTATCTAGCATATTAACTAATATCCGAACCTTACTTTAACATCTTGATCTAGATGACGTCAAGTCATCCCGGGCTTATGAAGAATACTAAACTGGTTGTCATCATCTAGATATTAGCTAATATCTAGATCTTAAATCAATATCTAGGCATGAGATCAGATGGTAGTGTATCCTCACGGGAGGATCTTTCCATCTAGAAAGATTCTCTGCATTACTGTGAGATGGTACCACGTGTCCATATGCATATTATGACATACTTGAGAACACATTTAGGATCTGATGATAAATCTTTGGTCAATAAGGGTTGACCCGATCCCCATGTTGACGTCATATAGACATATCCTCATGGATATCCATATGGACGTTTGCATATCCCAACATCTGAATATCTGAACCTGATATTCACAGCCGGTTATTCCTATCCTAGAAGTATATCCTAAACCTGATAGTCATATCTAGATATCCATATCTTGTGCTTCTTCTCACATTTAAGGACATGCATAAATTATTGTGGGATTATCAAATACAAATGTTTAATTTCTATATGTCTGTAATTGCAGATTAACACACAGAAAGCTGGATGCTACAGAGGAAAGCTAAAATGGATGAAGTTGTAGACAAGGATGCCCTGAACCAGAACAAAGGGGGAATGCCACTGAATATATCATTTGCGCAGGCTAGAGATCTTGAGAACCAAGTCAAAGATGTTGGAATATTCTTTCCTACCTGTACGATTGCCAACTGGTAATCATGTACTACCAATCTGGGTCATTGAATATCATGAGTAGATCCTAATCATTAGATCAATTTAACCATTTTTTGGCCTTTGTTCTATAAAAGGGACATGATTTTCATTTGTAAGGAGGAGGTCAATCATTTTTATATCTGACAAAAAAAAGAGGAGAGGGAGCCAATTTATTTTCATATGTGACCAAGAGGTCAATTTTTTGTAGAGCCGATAGGAGATTGGATTACTGAGACTAATGGAGACTGAATTGTTGAACTATGGGAGGCTGAATTGTTTCAATTCTAAGCACAAGTTGTGATGTTTTGCAACTTGGTGAATTCTTTCACAAGGTTCTTTCTTCAGATCACTGTAAGGGTACTTGTTCTAAGGCATACCAGATGGAGATGAAGCTACAGATTACATCCTAATTGTAAACTTTACGTAATCTTCAAATTGATTTATGGATATGTAATGGTGAAATACTACGTTCAATAGAAGTGCTTTCATTTTATTACATATTATTGTCAACTTCTCCTTTGAAGATTTGCACTAGATCATGTGGATTTGTTGACTGTCCTGGTGAAGTATGATTTAGTTTACTTCTCTTTATTACTGTATTGGAACATGTATGTGGATCAGTAGTCTCAGTTAAGTAATTTTTGGAATCTCATTCTCTGAACTCTATTTTCTCATTTTCATTTCATTGGATCACCATCATCCTAACTGCAATATACAGATAAATGAAAAGTAGAACATAAAATATGCAGATACCCATAGACATATGAAAATTATTAGCATATTTGAGCTAAATGCATGTAGAATTGAAAATATCATACAAAGAATTACAAATAATGGTAAGAATCATGGAAATATCAGCTTGTAGGCACAATATTTATGTAAATTCATAGTGCAGAAGTAAGATCAAGTAAAGATTAGTTCAGTTTCAAGTAAATTGAGATAGTTGTAGAAGAACTAATAAAAAATCATCAAGCTCATTGCAAATAATACTGATCAAAGTGGAGATTAACATAAATATACATAAATACTTGTGTGTCTAGATTAGATATGGTAAGATTTAACCTCATTTGTTGAGAATTTATAGAGAACAGGTGAAAAAATAGCATATCAGGATACAAATCATCTTAAAAGAGTACGTAATGCCTCTAATGGAAAAAAACATATCACATCAACCTCTAAGTAACATCAAATGATCATGACCTAATCCACGGAGACTTGGGATCATAAATTCATTTTGAATTTATCGTATCTTTCAAGATAAATAAAGGTTGTTGTATAACTTTTATTTCATGTTGTTTTAACTAACAATCAACATCAATAGAATTAGCGCTAGGAGGGCATTGTCCAAGTTATCACTTGATTAAGAGATTTCTTTTTCTTCAATTAGAGTTGTTTGCACCTATATGAGAACCTACTGCAATCTGCACACCCCTCGCTCCTGAATGCAACATAAATTGGCAGCCCGATCACTTGTTATTTCAAACAATTTGTCATTTGAAAGTGTTTTCCTGCCTTCCTATAAAGGATCATTTCAAAATTCAAAGTCTATCCTAGAACTCTTGTATTTGTGTAAAGATATTGCTAATATTTGAGAATTTGAGGTTTTTGATCATAAATATCGCTTCCTTGAGGATATTTACCCTAACATTTGCAGACAGCTGTTTGGATTTCAGAATTCAAACCAAAGATTTGCATTCCCAGAAAATAGTCCCTAAAGTCCTCATCATATGAGACATCTGACCATAAATATCTATTCATGTGAAGGAGTTATCATTATCCTTGTGAAGATTTAGCTCAAACTTCAAAGATTAACCTGATTTCTAGAGCTTTCAAGTTTTTATTCTGAGATATGATAGCTCTCCTTAAATTTTGAAATTCTAAAAATTTAAAACAAAGTCTCATTTTTTATGGATGCACATGAGGACAATTTTCAAGTTAATATTCCTTTCTTCTAGGGAACATTGAATAGGAAACTTTATCCTCAAAATTTGTCTAACTTTGGTTTATCCATGTCATGCCCACATTTCACATGCGGTCACAACATGCAAAACACACATGTTATGTCCACATATGACATGCAGACATGATACGAACTATCAATTTTTTTTCCCTTACTACTCTGGAAGCCCCCCTCGCACCCACAAGCGTGCTCGGTTGTGTATGTTTAAGTTGTCTAAGTGATTGTTGCTATGGAATCTTCCACACACATATGCATGATGATATCGTTCACTATGTTTGAGTCGGTTCATTTTGCTTCGTTTAGGATTCCCTTGGTAGGTGGTTGATTTTGTTAAATTTTGCCTCGCATTCTTTATTTATTCCTCTATCGATTTATTTTAAAATGTTGCTTATTTCGCCATTTACGTATTTCTTAATTTATTTATTTATTTATTTTTATTTACATTGAAATTTTATTCACATTAAATCATCTTCCATACCTTGGTAATTCATTAGTAAAAAGAATTACTACTCTTAAAATAAATGCAATTTTCTTATAAACAAATTTAATATAATATGTTATTAGGGCAAATTACATTAGCCCCATTAAAATTGTCCAATTATATATATGAGTTGGAATTCTATATTAAAATGATATTAAACTATAAGTGGAGTTCCCACTAATCTTACTAAATCAACAATTATATATATATATATATATATATATAATTTCCTTTTAAAACTTGTTGTGGAAACTCCACTCATATACATACATACATATATATATATATATATATAAATTAACCTTTTATTGCAAGCTCACTCTTACAATTAATATATAAATATACATATATATAGTGTTATATATATATATATATAATTGTTGATTTAGTAAGATAAGTTGAAACTCCACTTATAGTTTAATATCATTTTAATATAGAATTCCAACTCATTGAGAAGAGGGTTAAATAACCCTAATTTTTGTTTGTGAGAGGAGTGTTTGATTGTTTTGTTGCAAGGTATGGAGGCTATGGCAGCAGCGGATCTAAGAGGGAGGTCGGCATAGGCAGGGAACGACGGAAGGTGGAGGAACGGATTGGAGGTGGGCGGAGTGGTTGGGAGGCCGCAGAGGGCGGCGGTCATTGGGGAGGCAAGGGTGGCAGTTTTGAAGACCACAGTGGAGGTTTGGAGGGGCCACGCATACTGCGGCGGGCGAAGTCACAGGCGGTGGCACGAAGTGGAGGTACCGCGGGGGTTTGGCTCGGTGGAGGTGTGGGGAGGGGTGGAGCCCCACCCACACCCCACTTCGTGGGGTGTGGGTGGGGCTCGTGGGGTGTGGGTGGGGCTCCGCCCCTCCCCACACCCTACTTACTTAAAGATCTCGATGGGGGTTTAAACCCCCACCATTGTACATAATTTTTTTTTAAAAACTGTGTAAAACATTAAAATAAACTGCGAATTCCCCTACTTCATTCTATTTGCAAATTTCAAAATTTCTAATTAATATTAATTAATGATATATATATGTATATATCATTTTCACGATTACATTTAATTTTAAAACTATTTAAATATATATATATATATATTTATATGTATATATATAATTATATAATTTCCACAATTTCTTTTGATTTAACTATTAAATATATATATATATATATATATATCAGTTTCTCAATTTCATTTATTAATAACAAAATATAAATATAGATATATCAAATTTTCACAACTATATTTAAGAATAAAAATGTAGTTTCATGCTAAAATTCATTTCAAACTATCTTTAACAATTCAATTTCAATATAACAATTATTCCAATGAAAAAGAGACATTAACCTTTTAAATCTGTATTTGTCACTTTAATCTATCAAGTAATTTTTCCATTTCAAATGAATTTAAGGATCAAAGGAAAATACAGGAAACTAATTGAATCTATTCATTTCATTAACACACAATAGTCAAGTAAGATTCGATTTAGATTATTTCCATTGCATACAATAACTCAAGCTTTAATTTGGTATTCAAGGGCAAATTGCATCTTTCATAAAACTGTAAAAGTCACTTTCTCTCTAGATAATACAAGGAATATATTTATCAATTGATCCAAATCAACAACCAATCTAACAATCTACTATTTTGTTAAACAAGAGCAAGCAACTATAAGTTCCCACAACTCACAAACATTCTAAGGGAGTAATTTACTTTCTTCTCCCAGCTCACACAAATGAGGTAATGTAATAACCAATTAAAGTCACAATAATACATAATAAGGGAGGAATATCTCTCCACTCCCAAGGTAACAACTTTTACATCAAATTCAAGAGAGAAGTTCTTTCCTCTAAAACTCTACATAATGAAACTTATAATGACCAAGCTCTCATTGCAAATAGGAAGATAGAACATTTTCTTTAACAAGGCAAAATCTCATTAACCTCTTAACATGCTCCAACAGAAACTTGCATAACAACAAGCGAGTAAACAACAACCAACTAGCTCTCCTCCCTACCTTAAACCCACAAGAGGGTCACCCCCGAGCTAGTGAGACCATCCACATACCCAGGGTAGAATTGACCAAATCACTTCACAACATTGATTAACAACAAACAAGGCAAATAACACACACACTCCCATGGTATACTCACAATACAAGGACTCAGCTTAGGTGAGTTCAGGGAGGGTAGGGAAGTAGACGCTCTCACTCAAGGTGTCATTCTTCAAAACATATATCACAACTGATCACATGGCCTCAAGCCAACAAGTTAATCTTTCTCAAGGCCTCAAGCCATCCAAACAATCAAATTTTCAGGGATATCCAAATAGGCTCTCAAAGCCATAAAGCCCTCTTGGCTCAAAAGTACCAACATGCCCTCAAGGCATTTCATATATCAAGAAAACAAGAAAGGCACCCGAGGAGGTTCACACCTTCCCTTCCCTATACGTGATGAACATCACCTTCCAACTGGAAGGAGCTCTTTCAACAACCAACACATACCCCAAAATAACAGAAAAACATAGAAAATATTTGCAAAACTCAATCATCAAGCAAGAGCAAAACATACATAACAAGCAACAATTCATACAAGTGAGAAGTCTTGTTCACCAACCTTCTCAAGCCCAATTATGAAAGAAATTTGATGAAGAGCTCCACTCTTAGCTTCCTTCTCCAAGTTCTCCTTCTTTCCACAATAATCCAACCCCCTTACTCTCCTCCTTATTTCTCTTTTAAAACTAATTCCCTCTATTTTCCTAATTTCCCAAGTGGCATTAAACAGTTAATCTACAACTCATCCATTATCCTAGTGGACTTAAAACAATTAACCCCCACTCAAGAGGTTCCCCACTAAAGTCCTTTTACAACACATGGAGAATAAACTACAATAAGTAAAATAAAAATAAAGAAGAGGAGTGGGTGACACACCACCCTCATTAAGGGAAACCCACCAAAAGAGAGGCACAAGAAGACAAGCACTCCATTATTAAGGGATTATGGAGTTGTTCCATGACTTGCAAGTGGGCTTGAGTGTGGATTCCATTCATTCCATTGTCCCCATGCTTCCAAATTCGTCACTTAACTTCACTGTGAAGTTTAAGTGACCATATGGAGGTTAACCCAAGGTTATCCTAGTCGAAAATGTCCCTAGACCCATGGGGTATAACCCAGGGTTGATTTTTGCCTAGTTAGAACTCCCAGAGTCAAATAAAACACAAGAAAAAGGGTCTAAAAGAAATAAAGTTAAAACAAGATTTAAAACAACATTTCTTTACAACACTTATCATAATAAAAGTAAATCAGAAGATAACCCTAATTCCCTTGACCTCATGCAACATTACAACATTACAAAATTACAACATTTCACCAACACAAGGTTGATCTTAGTTCCTCGTGGAACTAGATCAGCTCACAAGGGATACAACATAGAGTATGGGATGATCTCTTGTATATGTGGTTTCGTTAGCAATACTTGCACACTCAAACTCTAAGTCAATAACCCATAAAGATATCATAGCCGAAGTAATTCCAATACATGCATCCCTAAACATTCTACCATATAAACATACTGAAATCACAATAAATTCCCATTTCTAATGTTTATCCACTCATCATTTTCTTAAAAGCAACATCTAATTATCATTACACAATTATTTCCTTCAAAATCAATTAGGTTTAATAAACAAGGTTCAAGATCAATAGTCTTTCAACATAAAAATAATAGCAATATCACTGCAAATAGTCTCATGAACAGTAGTGTAAAAAGTAGGCCTCACATCCTCTCCCCCTAAGATTGTACTTCCTCCTGGAAGTCATCAAAGAGGTGAGGGTAAAGCGTCTTCAGTCTCGTAGCATCTTCCCATGTTGCAGTGACCTCATCATACATATCCCACTGGACCCTAACCTAGTGCAGCTCTCGACCTTGAAGGCCTAGCATCCGACGAGCCAATATGCGTATTGGCTCCAAAGCCAGATGTTCGTCTGCCTCTACCTGAAGAGCACTCCAATCCAATACGTGAGACAAGTCAGACATATAACGACATAAAACTAAAACATGAAAGACATCGTGGATATGAGACAGGCTAGGTGGCAAGGCTAAATGGTAGGCTACAGGTCCTATCCTCTCCAAAATCTCAAAAGGTCCTACAAACCGGGGTGCAAGCTTAGAGCCTTTTCTATAATGAATTGGACTCTTATGTGGTCGTACTCTCAAGAATACCCTGTCACCCACTGAAAAGCGTTGGTCCGTTCTCTTCGCATCTGCATACTTCTTTTGTCTATCCTAAGCTTCCTACAGTCTTTGTCTGATCAATGTGACCTGCTGTTCCATATCCTAGATTATTTCGGGACTAATGGCAACTTGGTCCTCTAACCAATCAAAACTCAAAGGCATTCTGCAAGGTCTGCCATATAAAGCCTGGTAAGGAGGCATACCCAACGAGCTGTGATGCCCATTATTATAGGCGAACTCAACCAGATACAAGTACTCCTCCCATTTAGACTGATGATCCATAACATACATGCGCAACATATCCTCTAACACCTGATTAACTCTCTCTGTCTAACCGTCGGTCTCAAAATGATAAGCGGAACTGAAGTTGAGCTGTGTGCCCAATGCCTAATGTAAGGCTCTCCAAAAAGATGATGTGAAAATGGAGTCTCTATCAGATATGATGCAGTGAGGTACTCCATGCAGTCTGATAATCTGATCTAGAAACACTCTCACCACCGATGGTGCATTGTACGTTGTGAGTACTGGTGAGAAATGCACCACCTTGGTCAACTTGTCAACTGTCACCATGATGGCATCATGGTGTTGTGATGACATAGGTAGACCAACAATGAAGTCCATGGAAATGGTGTCCCATTTCCACTCAGGTATCTCGTGAGGATATAAAAATCTTGTTGGATGCTGATGCTTGGCCTTGACCCTTTGACACTCAAGGCATCGAGCAACATACTCTGCAATATCGCATCTCATCCCAGCCCAATGATATAACTACCGCAAATCTGCATGCATCTTCTTCACTCCTGGATGAGCTGCATAGGGTGCTCTATGAGCCTCAGAGAGTATCACTGTACGCAAATCACCCGCATGGGGTACATAGATGCGCTGCCTATGTCTAAGTAAACCATCTGACTCAAGGGAATATCCTATGAATTTCCACTTCAGGACCCTCTGATTCTGGATTTCCTATTGCACCTCAAGAAACTACTCATCCTTAGGTAGATGCTATAAAATATGTTCTCTCAAATCCACCTTCAAGGTTAGAGTCAGGATCTCGTGGCGCCTTTGACTCAAAGCATTGGCGACCACGTTCTCCTTTCCTTTGATGTAGTGGACATCAAAGTCGTACTCACATAAGAACTCCATCCAACACTGCTGGTGGGCATTCAAATTAGGCTGAGTGAAAATGTACTGCAAGCTATGATGATCCGAATGGAGCTCAAAACATCAGCCTAAAAGAAAGTGTCTCCAATGAACAAGAGCATGAATAATAGCTACGAGCTCTAGATCGTGAGTAGGGTAGTTTAGCTCATGTGTTTTAAATTTTTGCGATTCATAAGCAATCACTCTACCACCCTGCATAAGCACAGCTCCAAATCTCTATAAAAATGCATCCGTACAGACAACAAAATCTTCTGCCGGATCAGGAACAGCTAATATGGGAGCGCTGGTAAGATGTTCCTTAAGGATCCCAAAGGCCTTCTCACACTATTCAGTCCAAGTGAATCCTTTCCCTTTCCACTGAAGGGAAGTGATAGGATGAGCTATCCTAGAGAAACCTTTGACAAACCTATGGTAGTAACTGGCTAGTCCCATAAAGCTCCTTACTTCTGTAACACTGGTGGGTGCTGGCCAATCCTGAATTGCTCTGATCTTTGATGGATCTACGGAGATACCATCACCTGATAATATATGTCCCAAATACTACACCTCTATCCTGAAGAAGGCACATTTTGCCAGGTTGCCATAGAGCTGGTTCTCACGTAAACACTGCATTACCTAACGCAAATGGTCTACATGTTCCTCCTCGGTCCGTGAATAGATCAAAATGTCATCTAGAAAAATAATCACGAACTGATCTAGGTAAGTGCAGAACACCCCATTCATGAGACTCATGAACACTGTAGGGGCGTTCGTCAATCTGAAAGGTACCACTGTAAATTCATAATGGCCATATCTGGTTCAGAAAGTAGTTTTGTGAATATCTGCCTCTGTGATTCTTAATTGGTGATACCCAGATTTTAAATCAATCTTTGAAAACACTCTGGCTCCTTGCATTTGGTCAAAGAGATCGTCAATCCTCAGTAGAGGATATCGGTTCCTCACCGTCACTTTGTTCAATTACCTGTAGTCCATGCATAGTCGAAGAGATCCATCCTTCTTCTTTACGAAGATAACTGGTGCGCCCCATGGAGAAACGCTAGGTCGGATGTGTCCCTTCTCTATTAATTCTTCTAACTACAGTTTAAGCTCTGCAAGCTCATGTGTAGTCATTCTATAAGGTGCCTGAGACACTGGTTTTGCCCCTGGTACTAAATCGATGTGGAAGTCAACTACTCTTCGTGGAGGCATACTAGGTAACTCTGGTGGAAAAACATCTGCAAATTCTCTCAAGATGGGGTGATCATCTAATGTAGTCTCAGGTTCATCTTTTGATCTATCACTGACTGTGATAGCAAACATCTGACAACCCTTCCACATGCAACGCTTAAGTTGCTGAGTGGATATCATTTGAGCAGTCGTGGGCTTCTGTATGCCCACTATCTCGACTAGCGTGCCATGATCATCTGTGCAACTAATCATCTTCTGACGGCAATCTAGCTTGGCTCTGTGAGCCACAAGCCAGTCCATGCCAAGAACAATGTCGTAAGTTCCTAATGGCATCACCCTAAGATCCCATGTTGTAATGAATGAACTCAAGGAAACTTCACAATTTTTAACAATGGTATCAACTGACATCTTGGCCCCAGAGGCCAACTTGACCTCCCACCTAAAGTCCTCCCTAGAAGCCACCATCCTGCAACATCCCACTAACGATGTAGATATAAAGGAGTCGGTAGCTCTGGAGTTAAAAAGGATAGAGATGGGAGAGTCTGTAATCATACCTGTTGTCTCAATAACTGAGGCCTGAAAATCAGCCTGGTGGTTGTCAACCGCTACAAACATATGGTGGGATTTACCCACATCACCCACAGTCTGCTTAGAACCTCCTGCATGATGCTGTCCCCCTGCTGTAAAACCTTGTGGGCACTCTCTAGCTATGTGTCTAGCTTCACCACAAGTATAACAAGGCCCTCTAACCTATACCTGTATAGTCTGAGTCCTACTCGACTGCTGCTGTCCTATTTTTCCAGTAGACTCCTGTGAACCCCTATACGATTGCTGTAGTCTTGCGGGTCCCACAGGTGGTCCCTACTATCTCTGATCTCTATGCGGGCCCTGCTGCTGCCAACCTCTATTATTTCCCTCATGTGACTTCTGTTGTGTTCTAGCTTTCTGTTGCTACTGTGACTGTTGTTGTGGGGGCCTAGGAGGTAATGGTACTGTACTGTATCCTCCTCTAAGGGGTGGTTGTGTTGGCCTACAGAAATTCTATTGATGCTGTTGCTGTCCCCGATCCTGAAACTGAGGGCGAGAACTTTGCCCCCATCCCTGAATCTCCTCAGCAATGTAAGCCTTCTCGGCAACATCACTCAACATCTGAGGATTTGCCATCCGAACAGGTCCTGCTATACTGTGGTTTAGTCCTCTGATAAACTTATGCACTAGGAGTTTCTCATCATGGAGATACTCCGCATATTTGGATAACTCTATAAACTTGCTCTCATACTGTGCCACTGAGAGTCCTCTCTGCTGTAGGTCATGAAACTCGTCTATTCAACGCTGTCTGTAATGGTCTGATAGATAACGCGCATTGAAGCACTCAATAAAGGTCTCCCATGAGAGGGTATCTAAGGGAAGGCGACACTTGCACTCCTCAGTGTGCCACCATGTAGCTACTGCATCTCGTAACAAGTGTACTGCCACACGGGCCTTCGTGTTGCATGCATATGGACGCAACGCGAAGCACCTGTCCAAACTGATAAGCCAGGCCTCTGCCTTAGCTCCCTCTATGGTTCCAATGAAAGTAGGAGGGTTCAACCTCAATATATCCCTAATGGGATCTCCCCTATCACTGCGCCCCCTGTAAGGCTCATCTATATGATAATCATAAGGCCTGGGACCCAATTGCTCTACTCGCCCTGTCTCGTCATGCCTGGCATGATGTGTGGGGCTCTTGCTACGGGCCCTGTCAGCCGAATTAACCTCCTCTGTATCCGGCAACTCGACATAAGGCTCCACACGTGGTACCCCCTTGTGGCTCTACGCAGGGCTCCACACGTGGCTTAACATGAGACTCAGCTCGTGGCTCCACGCGTGGCTCCTCTCGCGGAACATTGTGGGGCTCGACACGTGGCTCTACGTATGGCTCAACTACAGCCGGTGGAAGCCTATCTAAGATAGCCTGTAAGGCCTGTAATATCTGTGGTCCCATGTTTGGTGGGGCTGGTGGTGCTTGCGGTACCTGAGGAACTGGTTGTGCCTGTAGAACTGGTTGAGCCTGTGGGTCTGGCTGATCTGGTCCCACAGCTGAAGAATCAGTGTGCACCTTAGTGGCTGGAGTGCGACAGGACAGTGTTTGCCGAACTCGTCTGGGGGGCATCCTACAAAATGAGGTAATCTCTAGTCAGTTTGGTCGCGGAAGTGATAATGTGCCTAAACAAGCCCAATGTTTTAAAACAACTGGGCTTTGATACCAAATGTCATGCCCACATTTCACATGTGGTCACAACATGCAAAACACACATGTTATGTCCACATATGACATGCAGACATAATACGAACTATCAAAAAATTTTCCCTTACTACTCTGGAAGCCCCCCTCGCACCCACAAGCATGCTCAGTTGCGTATGTTTAAGTTGTCTAAGTGATTGTTGCTACAGAATATTCCACACACATATGCATGATGATATCGTTCACTATGTTTGAGTCGGTTCATTTTGCTTCGTTTAGGATTCCCTTGGTAGGTGGTTGATCTTAGATTGGTTATCTCAGTCTGTTAAATTCTGCCTCGCATTCTTTATTTATTCCTCTATCGATTTGTTTTAAAACGTTGCTTATTTCACCGTTTATGTATTTCTTAATTAATTAATTTATTTATTTATTTTATTCACGTTAAATCATCTTCCATACCTTGGTAATTCATTAGTAAAAAGAATTACTACTCTTAAAACAAATGCAATTTTCTTATAAACGAATTTAATATAATATGTTATTAGGGCAAATTACATTAGCCCCATTAAAATTGTCCAATTATATATATATATATATATAATTTCCTTTTAAAACTTGTTGTGGAAACTCCACACACACACACACACACACACATATATATTAAATTAACCTTTTATTGCAAGCTCACTCTCTTACAATTAATATATATAAATATACATATATATATATATATAGTTATATATATATAATTGTTGATTTAGTAAGATTAGTGGAAACTCCACTTATAGTTTAATATCATTTTAATATAGAATTCCAACTCATTGAGAAGAGGGTTAAATAACCCTAATTTTTCTTTGTGAGAGGAGTGTTTGATTGTTTTGTTGCAGGGTATGGAGACTACGGCAGCGGCGGATCTGAGAGGGAGGTCGGCGCAGGCAGGGAACAGTGAAAGGTGGAGGAATGGATTGGAGGTGGGCGGAGTGGTTGGGAGGCCGCAAAGGGCGGCAGTCAAAGGGAGGTAGGGGTGGTAGTTTTGAAGACCGTAGTGGAGGTTTGGAGGGGCAGCGCATACTGCGGCAGGCGGAGTCACAGGCGGTGGCACGAAGTGGAGGTACCGCGGGGGTTTTGGCTCGGCGGTGGTGTGGGGAGGGGCAGAGCCCCACCCACACCCCATGAGAGGCAGAGCCCCACCCACAACCCACTTCATGGGGTGTGGGTGGGGCTCCGCCCCTCCCCACACCCTACTTACTTAAAGATCTCGGTGGGGGTTTAAACCCCCACCATTGTACATAATTTTTTTTTTTAAAAACTGTGTAAAACATTAAAATAAACTGCGAACTCCCCTACTTCATTCTATTTGCAAATTTCAAAATTTCCAATTAATATTAATTAATGATATATATATATGTATATATCATTTTCACGATTACATTTAATTTTAAAACTATTTATATATATATATTTATATGTATATATGCAATTATATAATTTCCACAATTTCTTTTGATTTAACTATTAAATATATATATATATCAGTTTCTCAATTTCATTTATTAATAACAAATAATAAATACAGATATATCAAATTTTCACAACTATATTTAAGAATAAAAATGTAGTTTCATGGCAAATTTTATTTCACACTATATTTAACAATTCAATTTCAATATAACAATTATTCCAATGAAAAAGAGACATTAACCTTTTAAATATGTATTTGTCACTTTAATCTATCAAGTAATTTTTCCATTTCAAATGAATTTAAGGATCAAAGGAAAATACAGGAAACTAATTGAATCTATTCATTTCATTAACACACAATAGTCAAGTAAAATTCGATTTAGATTATTTCCATTGCATACAATAACTCAAGCTTTAATTTGGTATTCAAGGGCAAATTGCATCTTTCATAAAACTATAAAAGTCACTTTCTCTCTAGATAATACAAGGAATATATTTATCAATTGATCCAAATCAACAACCAATCTAACAATCTACTATTTTGTTAAACAAGAGCAAGCAACTATAAGATCCCACAACTCACAAACATTCTAAGGGAGTAATTTACTTTCTTCTCCCAGCGCACACAAATGAGGTAATGTAATAACCAATTAAAGTCACAACTAATACATAATAAGGGAGGAATATCTCTCCACTCCCAAGGTAACAACTTTTACAACAAATTCAAGAGAGAAGTTCTCTCTAAAAGTCTACATAATGAAACTTATAATGACCAATCTCTCATTGCAAATAGGAAGATAGAACATTTTCTTTAACAAGGCAAAATCCATTCAACCTCTTAACATGCTCCAACAGAAACCTGCATAACAACAAGGGAGAAAACAACAACCAACTAGCTCTCCTCCCTACCTTAGACCCGTAAGAGGGTCAACCCCAAGCTAGGGAGACCATCCACATACCCAGGGTAGATTTGACCAAATCACTTCACAACATTGATTAACAACAAACAAGGCAAATAACACACACACTCCCATGGTATACTCACAATACAGAGACTCAGCTTAGGTGAGTTCAGGGAGGGTAGGGAAGTAGACGCTCTCACTCAAGGTGTCATTCTTCAAAACATATATCACAACTGATCACATGGCCTCAAGCCAACAAGTTAATCTTTCTCAAGGCCTCAAGCCATCCAAACAATCAAATTTTCAGGGATATCCAAACAGGCTCTCAAAGCCATAAAGCCCTCTTGGCTCAAAAGTACCAACATGCCCTCAAGGCATTTCATATATCAAGAAAACAAGAAAGGCACCCGAGGAGGTTCACACCTTCCCTTCCCTATACGTGATAAACATTGCCTTCCAACTGGAAGGAGCTCTTTCAACAACCAACACATACCCCAAAATAACAGAAAAACACATAGAAAACATTTGCAAAACTCAATCATCAAGCAAGAGCAAAACATACATAACAAGCAACAATTCATACAAGTGAGAAGTCTTGCTCACCAACCTTCTCAAGCCCAATTATGGAAGAAATTTGATGAAGAGCTCCACTCTTAGCCTCCTTCTCCAAGTTCTCCTTCTTTCCATAATAATCCAACCCCCTTACTCTCCTCCTCCTTTCTCTTTTAAAACTAATTCCCTCTATTTTCCTAATTTCCCAAGTGGCATTAAACAATTAATCTACAACTCATCCATTATCCTAGTGGACTTAAAACAATTAACCCCCACTCAAGAGGTTCCCCACTAAAGTCCTTTTACAACACATAGAGAATAAACTACAATAAGTAAAATAAAAATAAAGAAGAGGAGTGGGTGACACACCACCCTCATTAAGGGAAACCCACCAAAAGAGAGGCACAAGGAGACAAGCACTCCATTATTAAGGGATCATGGAGTTGTTCCATGACTTGGAAGTGGGCCTGAGTGTGGATTCCACTCATCCCATTGTCCCCATGCTTCCAAATTCGTCACTTAACTTCACTGTGAAGTTTAAGTGACCATATGGAGGTTAACCCAAGGTTATCCTAGTCGAAAATGTCCCTAGACCCATGGGGTATAACCCAAGGTTGATTTTGCCTAGTTAGAACTCCCAGAGTCAAATAAAACACAAGAAAAAGGGTCTAAAAGAAATAAAGTTAAAACAAGATTTAAAACAACATTTCTTTACAACACTTATCACAATAAAAGTAAATCAGAAGATAACCCTAATTCCCTTGACCTCATGCAACATTACAACATTACAAAATTACAACATTTCACCAACACAAGGTTGATCTTAGTTCCTCGTGGAACTAGATCGGCTCACAAGGGATACAACATAGGGTATGGGATGATCTCTTTTATATGTGGTTTCGTTAGCAATACCTGCACACTCAAACTTGAAGTCAATAACCCATAAAGATATCATAGCTGAAGCAATTCCAATACATGCATCCCTAAACATTCTACCATATAAACATACTGAAATCACAATAAATTCCTATTTCTAATGTTTATCCATTCATTATTTTCTTAAAAGCAACATCTAATTATCATTGAACAATTATTTCCTTAAAAATCAATTAGGTTTAATAAACAAGGTTCAAGATCAATAGTCTCTCAACATAAAAATAATAGCAATATCACTGCAAATAGTCTCATGAATAGTAGTGTAAAAAGTAGGCCTCACAATCTAGAAGATGCAGGATACACAATTCTACAAAGCATGGTGAAGTTAGTTGTCTGACTTTCCTCACAAGGTTAGATTTAGCTTTAAAAGGACTAATTTATTTCTTAGATGTGTACATCGCTAAAGTTTTGTGAGAGGATGAAGGAATTTTGGAGCAACAAGAAGATACATCTTCAGAGGCTAGGAGATATCCTGAAAAGGTATTGGTTGAATTAGTTCTAGAAGATGAATAACCTTTCGATGAATCACTATATGGTGAGATTGATAGTTCTCTACTTCCCTGTTAAAGTACTAATATAGATGAGGTAGATTGTAGGTATGAATATTTTGAAAATTGTAGAGAAGAAAGTGCTCCCTTTTCTATGTCATTAGACAATAAATCAAGAGGATTAGAGTATCCTGATATGTTGAATAAATATATCAAATTATTAAGAAATACTTGTCAGGATAATGTTTCTATATCTGATCCTAATAGTTTTGATGAAGATGAGTGGACAAAGAAGTATAAACAAGTGGCAAAGGAATTAAAATGCACAGTCACTGAAGAAGTTCCTACTATAGTAACTAAAGGAGTCATAGAGAAGAGAGTAAATCTTGATTTATTAGTTGATTTCTTTAAATTGAATGATCAATTACAAGATTGTTGTAGGATAATGGAACTAGACACTCCACTAGATGATAGAACTAAATTATTTGATGAACAATTCATGAAAATTAAAGATACAGAAAGCTCTATAATTGTTGTACATGATCAGATATTAGTCTAGTGCCATTTTGAAAATGAAATAGGGAACTATTCTTATCTATCAAATGTTGTTTCACTTTTATAGCTAAATGATTTAGAAATGATAAATTTAGCTATATCAAATTGTGATGATGAAGATACTCAGCTAAGTGCTAATGTACAGAGAATTGAAGAAAACATTGAAGTGTTTCTTGAACTTGAGGATCAGATGAACCTTCAGAATGATGGAATGAAATTGGATATAGATGAAGAAATAATTCATCGGGAGTCATACACCGTTCAAGATGAAGTGGGATAAGATATAAAGTCACTAAATGGAGGACTAGCTAGCAGCAAACAAGCATGTCTAGTCAAACAAGAAATACACTAGGTTGTATTTTTCCTTTCCCCAGTGAATGATGTTGATTATTATTTTTATTATGGAAATTTAGGGGATAAAACATGTCAATGGATCAGTTATGAACATGATGAACTTCCTCAGTTGTTGATTGTTATCGTGCATGATTGCACCCATTATGCAAAGCTATGAAGCTTAGCAATCCTATGTAACATGGGATCAAACTTAGGCTGTGTGTGACCTATGGTGAGATTGAACCTCCAAATTATGGACTGGTTCCCTTATAATTTTCAAATGGGTTAATAACTTTGTAGGAAAAGGATTGAAAAGACCTACTAAAAGCACTAAAATTGTAACTTAAAAGTGTGGTGATGCACCTAATTTGATGGAAAACTACAACTCTAATTCACAATAAATCTCAGAAAAATATATCCACACAATTATCTTTGGTAATGTGATCATAAAAATGTTTCTAAGGGAGGCTGGAAATAATTTTCTTCTTGGAGGAAAACAGGGTTCTCACAGCATGAAAGAAAAACTATTCCAATTGCACAACCTAAGACCTGTGATTTTTTATAGCTATTCAATACATGCAAGTACAAATGAGACAATGATTTTAAAGGTTCTGATATTAAACACAATGAAATCTCATCAAATCATTCATAAAGACAACACAAATGAGAAGGTAGATACTTGATTCTACTAAAAAATAAAGGAATACTTGTATAAAAATGAAAAAAATAGAACCTGTAACCTACTGTAATGTATTAATCTGCAAAATTGAGTTACAAACACTCTTTCTCTCTACAATGTGTAAGAGAGAAAAAAGGCAATAACTAGAAAAACATAAGTTTTTCTCACAATAAATAATCTTCTCTCAAAGAGACCTTGAAAGGTCAACTGCAGTCACCCGCCTCTAAAAATAATCCCTCCAAAACTGATCCACAAGAAAGCATGAAAATCCCTTAAAAATAGGGTCCTAACTACAGAAAAAGAAGCCAAAATAGCTTCAAACTACCTCTCAAACTTAGTTTGATGAAGTGGTGGACCAAACTCTTCCAATTTTACCCAAAAAATCATGCAAAAGATCCAAAAAGGCTCAGTTAACTTCATCCTCCTGATTTTGCATGACTTTGGGATGAGGAAACAAAGTGAAAAAATAATAAAGTAGTCAAGATGATTTACTTTATTATTTATTATAGATTTGTCTATTTTCACCATCTTTGCATTTCTATGACAAATAATTAAGTAATTTATAGTTCATTACTTTATTATTTATTTACATTTGTTTATTATTTTCTAACACATGCAAAAGAATATCACTCTTTGACTCCCTCTTGACTTGAAGGTTCTCTCGCATGCAAGCAATAAGACCCATGATTCTATATGAGATATGACATGTGACATCAAAACAAGCCCTTATGTTTCCCATGTCATCTTCATGCACCTTATCTATGCATCATTATTCCTCCATGCATAATATGTGATGTTTGATTACATTTTTAAGGTCAAAGACCTTTCAATCATGAGGCATTATTTGATTTTGAAAAAGGCCCTTCACGGTCTCCTTGGCATCATTACGTTCAAACACTCAAAGTGTTGACCTCGGGCATAATTTTGTATAACAATAATATCCAAAAGAAAGTCAAAAATTAAGAAAGAAAGCCCATTGTGGCTAGGGCATCTGACCAAAAGGAATGAAAACCTAAAAAATATCATTTGTACTTTGATTTTTTGGTGGAGAACTCTACCTCCACTACCATTGAAGGTTAGGGTTTGAGGCAAAACCCTCAATTTCTAGCTACCTTCAAAAATTTTCTTGGAGATTTCTTGTAGATAAGAAAAGGTAAATCCTTCTCTGCCAATACTGAACCATATTTTATGTGTTTGAACATTGTTTTCTAATTTTTTTTGCCGCAACCATATGTGCATTTCTAATGTATTTTATGTGTTTCCCACTGTGATTTACTCCCTTCTGTGTGGGGCTTCCAAGGCCGACTGCTTGAGCTCTTTTGGAAACAATATAAAGGCAAAAAATTGAGCATAACATTGTGGCCTCCATGTATTTAGTGTGTGCTACAAAATAAGGTAACAAACTACTCTCGAACTCTATATGTTTCTTTGTATTTCTCCATTGAAATATGTTGAATATGAACTCAGAAAAATATGAACTCCAAAAAAATTTTAAAGCTTTTGTATACTTTGTAGGTTGCGGTCATATCTTGCATCTATGTTTTGGGTTTGTCAAAAAAGATAAAGCTTGCTGCATACAGGGTCATTATGAAATTCTAGGGTCTCATCATTTTGCTTCTCCATTCTTTTCACTTTGTTTTAAAGATAGAGTCTTTGATGGAATTTTTATAGACTTCCATGAACTGGCAGGTTCACTTCCTTGAGTTGAAATAACCTTCATGGGGCTCAAAACACCCTTTTCTCTTTCTATATTTGTGCTCTTTCTCTCTTGTTTTCTGTTTGATAGGTCATGGCTATATTTGACATATTTCTCTCTCCCTTTCTAAATGAAGACATTATGAAAGCATTATCTCTTTATGAGCCATGACCTTATGATGTCTTAGGCTTGCAAAAACTTAGGCAGGCTTGCTGTTGTACTGAAATAACCATAAGAGGCTTAAGGGTTCAACATTCTGCTTCTCCATTCTTTTCTTTGAAGATAGGGTCTTTGATATATTTGCATAGGCTGACATGAAACTGGTAGGTTCATTTTTGTATAAGTATTCAAAATCACTGTGTATATGTGTAGATCTTAGCCATACTTGGTATTCTTCCATATTTCTAAGCATAATAAACCCTCATGGCTTGAAACTCCTTCTATCTCCTTTTGCATCTGAGCTTCCTTGTACAAATACCTGTTGGTTTCATTATTTGAAAATGGTAAAACAATGAAGTTACTACTGGAAAACCTCTTCATTTATTACTTGAACAAATGCAACTTTTCTTTGTTGTGGTTCCGCCTGAGGATTGCCTTTTATCATCTTGCATATGTGATTTTCTCCTTTGGATGTTGATATGGATTTTGTTATTTGTGGAGAAATATATCTGTAGTAGTAAAAGATACTCAGTGTTGTTCTTTGTAGCTTTGCAACTAACCTTGTCTCTTCATGAACAAGATTGTAGACTGTTGAACCTCTGTCAAATAATGATAGGCCTAACACAGGCTTGTGTATAATTATGAGACTCTAAAATCATTACTAATTTCATACTCTTGCAATCATATACAATTACTTGAAGCTTCTAAGGTGGTTTATGACTAATTAAACCCTTGCAAGCCTAAACTGATACAGGGTCCACTTGTAGACACCCAAAATTGACTTAATTATCATTAGTATCAAAATATTGCATTAGCTGTCATCTGCATTTGTCTAACACATTTGGGTAATTTCTCTATTTTCTCTAAATCACCTATTTCTTCTATTAATTAAATAAATTCATATTTATTTAATTAATTCATTATCTATTTTCTTCTATTTTCTCTAATCTATAATTAAATAATCTTTAATTATTTAATTATCTGTATTCTATTTATTTTAATTAAATAAATTTTATTTATTTAATTAATTTCCACATCATATCGCAATCTTATCCTAATCATCTTCCCAATTAATTAAATAAATTTTATTTATTTAATTAATTTCCCTTATCTATTTTATCATTTATCTTCACCTTTCATCATATGCCGAAATGTGTGCATCTTTTATTTGAAACATGTGTGGTAGTACTTTTTATGTACACTATCACACTTAAATTTATTAAATAAGGGTTTTTATGTACACAATCACACATGTGCCTTATTCTTTTCTTTCCACTTGTCATCTACACATTCACCTATGATTATCAATTCATCTCAACCATTCATATAGCCACCAAATCTCTACTGTTGATTGATTTTGGTTGAGTGTTATATATACACCCACTCATTCTTATTTTTCATATAACACATCTCATCATATAGTGTCTAGATTATCATCTCAAGCATAATACCTCCATTAGCATCCATTGAGCATATTATCATTATCATCTATCCATCATGGCAGCTTTGATCTTCATAATTGTTCATTGTTGAGAAGCAATCCACATCACAAACAAGGAATCATACAATCTAGGTGTTCTTGTTTCTTGAATTGCATTTGTTTTGGTTTCACTTGGATTCGATTCTTTGATCGTGGTAGGATTAGGTTTTGATTTACATGCTTGATCATACTAACCTAATTTTTATCTCATCCACACCACTGTAACAAAACTTTTCAACCAAACCTTACACTACTTCTAGTAACTGAATGGATGCATTGATTTTAGCCTTAGGACCTCCGGTGATTAACCACTTATCTCCACATGCTCTTTCTCCTTATAACTACAACAATTGATAATATGCCTTTTTGATTGCTAAAACAGTCATGATCATGACTGGCTTTTTTCCCTTTATGACTGTCAATAGTAATCTTACACCTCATTCACAACAAAAGTGATAAGTACATGTTCGATTTGTTGTTCCATGATCTGATATCCTTCTTAGATGAATAAAGAAGGAAGCATACTGGGCTCTACCCTTGTGGGAGCCACATTTTCTCCACATGCTTGAATAAAATCAGTAATAAATATTTACCTGTACCTGCACAAGAACCACACAGGTTAGATATAAAATGTACCTTTGATTCATGATATGGGGTCACTTGCATGGATTTATCTCCTTCTGATATGGTACTTGTATATGCTCATTCTGACTTCTCTTATGTTGATATCTAATTATTGATTACTACTGCTACATAAAACTGGATGGTACTTTTTGTTTGACCTAGTTATGTGTATGAAAAGTTTTGGAACCCAGAGCTTCTAACAAAACTTTTTTGTAGGTGTTCTGGAGCTCAACAGATGGAGGGAGTTGGAGACCAACTCAACCTTAGGATTCATCATTCATAGGCAATGATGGGTCCCTCTTCTTTTCCTATGCATTTCTTGTTCTTCAAAAGTAAAATTTACTTTTATGTTGCACTTCAGTTACTCCCATGGCTTGTCTGAGACACTTTTATACATTCTTTTGAATACAATCAGCTATCTCATTCTATGCAATGGCTTATGTATATTTCACTTTTTGAATCAAATACATGGTATAAAACAACTGATCTTTCTTTGAAACATATGTTTAATTTAACAGTTTATAAATACCTCTTTTACTTGCACTGAAACATGAAATCCATCAATTCTCTTCATTCTTTGAATGTTTATTTTCTTGACCATAGATGATTTCCCTTACCAGGATGATGTAACATCTCAGCTTGAGCTATTACATGATTTTGATAAGTAATTTTGCACTTGTCTTCTATCAAGACATCAGACATTTGATTGGATGATCCTGCATAAGCACACAATTTTTTTGTACCCCCTCTAAACAACTGATGTTTAGGCCTTGCTAAATCAGGTGTGAACATAATTTAGTAACATTTTTGGTGGCCTCTCAAGGGTGTTTTCCTGCTAAACAAAAATAGAACCAGTAGCCTTCTAAATCCATTAGGCACATGAGTCATTTCTTGCCTGAAAAGTTGAAAACTTCTACAACTCAACTGACTGAAAATACAACAAAACAATACTGAATTTAAACTAATCTAACCTTGTTTAGGACAATGTCATCAAAATGTGCATGTGTACTTCTTGGAAAACAAAACAAAATAGAAATGAAATGTTCTAAAAGCACTTATTTGTAGCAAAACTGCTCTCCTAGTAGCATTGTTTGAGGTGAATCCCATTGACAAGGATTGGCAACACCTCTCCATCTAAATTTGCAAGATAAAATGCATTGTGTTTCTTGCATTTTGTAATGATTTATGGGCCATCCCACATAGCATCACACTTGGTGTGTTTACCAGGTTTGCTTTTAAGCTCATCCCATTTGAACACTAGATCTCCTTCCTTGAAGATTCTGGGAACTGCCTTTTTTTATCAAAGGTCCTTTTCATTTGGGCTTGATGTATCTCTAGGGTTCTTAGTGCTTTTTTTCTAGTTTCCTCTAGCTCCATTAGGTGTGCAAGCCTAACCTCCATTGGTTGTTCTTCTAACAACTCAAGTTCCTTGACATAACTTAGAGTTGGCAACTCAACTAAAATTGGCAATTTGGATTCTTTCCCATAAGTTAGAACATAAGGTGAGTTACCTATAGCCCTCTTTGGAGTTATCCTATTAGCCCAAAGGGCTAATTTTAGTTTGTCATGCCAAGATCTATGATTATCATCAATAATTTTCTTAATTATCTTAATCATGTTCTTATTGGTTGATTCAACTTGTCCATTACCCTGAGGGTAGTAGTTGGATGAAGTATTCAAAAATATATTGTTCTTTATAGACCAATCAGAAACTATTTAACCAATGAATGCTAAAGCATTATTAGAAATGATTGAATCAGGAGTACCAAACCTAGAAACTAAGTCTTGGTAGAAGTTCAGAATAGAAGTCTCATTTGCCTCCTTCAATGTAACTGCTTCAGTCCACTTTGTGAAGTAATCTGTTGCAGTTAGTATCCATTTATGTCCTTGACTTGAAGTTGGATTGATGGGACCAATGAAGTCTAAACCCCACTTACCAAATGGTTGTTCTACCTGAATTGGATGTAGAGGCATGGATGCAAGCTTTTGCTTCCCTGCAAACACTGAACATTTGTTACATTTCTTCACCCAATCATGTGCATCTTTGAATAATTCTGGCCAATAATAACCAGCTCTCATGATCTTTAGAGCTGTTGTTCTTGGTGCAAAATGGCCTCCTGAAGGTCCATCATGAAATTCTTCCAGGATTTTCTAAATCTGTTCTAGTTCTACACATCTTAACAAAACACCATTAAAATCCTTTTTATACAAAACACCATTTATTACAGCATAAGGTATGGATTGCAGCCTGTAGTACCTTCTTTTAGATCTATCCAATCCTTCAAGACATTCCCCAATATGCAAATAATGAACCATTTGTTGCACCCAACTTGTAGGTGGGGCTAGGATAACAACTTGTTCTTTGTTTTGCAGCACTATCTCAGTTTCTTCTACAAGTTTAGTGCTTTTCTCTTCAATCCTTGCTAGCTGCTCACACAAACCTTTACCTTCGACAAGCTTTGTAACTTGATCTAAATGTCATCCATCACTTTTGTTATCCATCCTACCCTCTTGTCATTTAGATCCTTACTAATCAAGAATTCCTTGATTATTGGATGGGCAACCATTAGCTATATTCTATTGTTAGAAAGCATGTGTTTAAACTTTTTAAGGCTTCTTATGATAGCCAATACATGTTTCTCAACAAATGAATACCTCACCTCATAGTCATGCAAAATTTGGCTAAAGAAAGTGACGGGTTGCTCCAATCCTTCCTCATTTTTCTGACAAAGCATAGCTGAGATTGTATCAACACTACCAAATGCATACAAGATGAAATCTTTGTCAAAATTTGGATTAATTATTCAAAACTTTGCTTACCTTCCTTTGTCCAGATGAAAGGAATATTCTTTTTTAACATGGTTGTTAGGGGCTATAATAATGCTGCTATATTTGGTATGAACCTCCTTACAAAGTTGATTCTTCCAAGAAAGTGTTGTAAGCCTTTCTTATGAGCTGGAAGAGGTAATGCTAAGATTGCTAAATCATTTTCAGATCTATGGATATTCCATCCTTTACACTATGTGTCCCAAAAGCTTTCCTTCATGAACAGGAAAAATGCTCTTTTTTGGGTTAAGTGAGACCCCAAATTCTCTGCACCTTTCAAAGATCTACCTAAGATGTTCAAAATGTTCATCAGCTTTCTTTGAAAAAATAGTTACATCTAAATATACAAGAACAAATTTATTTATGAGGCCTTGAAAAGCCATGTCCATGACTCTTTGAAAAGTGGCCCCTGTATTGGACAATCCAAATGGCATTTTTCTATAAGCCATTATACCCCACTTGGTAGTGAAGGTAGTCTTGTACTGGTCTTCCTATTTCACTAAAATCTGATTGTATCCAGAATAACCATTCAATAAAGAGAACCTTTCTAACCCTGAGACAACCTATAGAATCTACTCCATTGAGGGCAGTGGGTAGTGGTCCTTAAGAGATGCTCTATTCAGATCATAGAAATCAACACAAATCCTAATCTTGCCATTCTTCTTTCTAATAGGAACTAAGTTAGAAACCCAAGATGTATGCTTAATTGGAAAGATTATGTTACCTTCTATCAGCTTGTTTAATTCAGTCTTCATGAGTACTTCCAGCTTTGGGTTTAATGGCCTCTATTTCTGTCTAACTAGTTTGGTCTTGGGTTCTAGCTCAATAGTATGTTGAGCCAACTCAAGGTTAAAACCCTTAGATCTCCATACTCCCAAGCAAATACATTACTAAATTCTTGACACAACTAAATAAAAGCTTGTTGTTCTTCTTTTGTACACACTTTTCCAAGCTTAAGCAGTTGGTCTTTGAATATCTCAATAGGCTCATAATGCTCTTGTTTCACCAATAAGTTGGCTTTATCTCTTCTAACCTGATCATCAGTGTTAAATATTGACTCTAAGGTTACCAAACCCTTAGGCAACTTATTTGACTTTAATTGCAAGATCTGGTCATCATATTGCTACAACCATTTCTACTAATTTCCTACAGTAAACTTAGTTTCTTCCATCTAAAAATTAACTATTTGCTCATCTCTATCAAAGATATGCCAACTTGTATTATTGTCTAGCACTGATGGTCTAACAACGACTTTAACATAAAGGGGAGTATGAACATTCTTCATTTCTATTGGAATATCATACTTAGCACCAATAGCAGCCAATTTATCAACCTATTTATTATCAATCATTGGTATATACATCAAATTAAAAGCATCAAACTCATCTATCATATCCCAAACTTTGTGTTTGTACAATTTTAGCAAATCATTTTTAGTGGTAGCAATATTCCTCACTTGTTTTACCACTAATTCACTATCTCCTAATACTTTAAGGTGTTTAATATTCCTTTTTCTAGCCCATTCCAATCCATGCACTAATGCCTCATACTCAGCTAAGTTATTTGAACAACTAAAAGAAAAATAAAAAGATGAATAATACTTTTCACCTATGGGAGAAACTAACACATCTCCTCCACCAACACCAATTCTTCTTCTAGAACTGTCAAAATATAGCTACCAAACATCATTATCAGATTGTACAGTTTGTTGATTTTCTCCCTTTAACAGGTTCAAAATAGAAGCACCCTTCTCTTGGATCATATAAAAACCAAGACCTATTTCATCCATTTGATCAAAAGGATCTATCTCATGATTATCTGTTGTCCACTGATCCAAAACTAAATCAGGTATTCCCTCTAAAGGTGTATTTGGGTCTTGGATAGAAGTTGGCTCTTCTTGATAAAAAATTAAAAGATTGGCATTGATTGGACTAGGTGTATATGGTTCAAGATGGTCATTTGCTAATGGTTTTGATTTTATGGTGACTTTAGTGCCATATCTGGTTCTAAAAAATAGGTGAGTCTAATCAGAGGATAAATAGCCTCCTAATTTTGCTATGAAGTCTCTAGATAGACAAATGGCAAAGTGAGGTGGCAAATCAATAACATGGATGTCCTAATGGATTATAAAATTGTGGCATACATGTAAGGTAAGACCAAGATTTTTCAACATCCCCACTATATTAACTTCAGTACTATATAATTGAACAACCCCCCTTACAACAGGTTCATAATTCAAACCAAGCTTGTCAACTAACTGTTTGGGCATCACAGAGCTACTAGCTCATGAGTCAATCATACAGTTATGGACCAAATGGTTGCCAACTATCAAGGTAACATAAAAAGGAGGTGGTTTCCTCACTTTTTTTGGCTGTTCATTCTTATTTTGTGCTTCATTAGTGAGCACAACCTGGGGCTGACTTGTTTGAGCTTCATTGGACAAAGATAACTGAGCTAAAGCATCTTGTAACAAATCTTTCTAACCTGGGATGTGTAATGCATCCAATATTGACATGCTAGCAGTGGCCTTTTTCATATGATCAGGAATATTGAAAGAAGGACCACTAACATTTTGCTATATTTTGGGAACAACAGCATCTGATTGTACTTTGGTTGGCTTTGATTAAGCTTCTAGTTGTCTTTTATTAGTTGTTTGTTGTCCTCTTAGTAGAATATGAACATTTTGAGAAGTAGGAGCTTCAGGTCGACTTTGCTAGCCTGCAAAAGCTTTATTTTTGCCTTTATTAGTTTGTTGTTGTACTTTGTTAGCTTGTTGTTTGCTGACATCAGCTTGTTGTTGTAACTCAACAACTCTCTTTTTTTATCTGGTATTTGCTACAATGTTGGTAAATGATTGTTTCTTCCCTGGTAATTGATTTACTCCACAAAAATCATTAACTTGCCAATTCATTAAAGAAACATCATGATTATTATGCTAATTTTAGGAATCTAGCTGATCATTAACATCACTTACTATATTTTTAGCAGCAGCATAATTATTCTGGACCATGAGTGCTTGACTGGCCACTCCATTCATGCAAGTAGTCTAGTTATGAGTCTAGTTACACATATAACACCATACATAATCTTGAGCCATGTTATTTTGCATAGGTACAAGCTCTTTTGATGAGCTGACAACATTGGGATTATACTGCTAATTTGGCCTGTTGTTATAATTCCTTCTTTGTCCTTGGTAATCTACCTAATAAGGAGGCCTATTTTCCTGATATGGGGCTTGGTATGGTCTACTATTTTGATTTTGTTGTATTTTGAGACTCACTAAGTCATTGCTAACAGTATGCAACAACTTCGCTATATTTTTCTGATTACCCTTAAGCTCTTGTATATCAGAATGGATTGGATCAACATTATCTTTTACAACTATTTGATAGCCAAAGGCTGGTATAGTAGGTATTGATGCAATAGGAGGCACTAAAATTGGCATTAAGGGCTAAATGTCAGGAAATATAGGCATAGGAGGCCTTGGTGCAATTTTGCTATCTTGAATTAAACTATTTTCAACTCTAATAGCTATATCAAATGCTCTTGGTAAAGCTACTTCACCCATTGACTGAATCATAACAACTATATCACTATTAAATGCTTGAAGATAATACACAAATGCATGTTCAGGTGTAGGTTTTACCATTGCTAGAATTCTATTCCAGGTCCTTTAGAACCAGAAATTGAAATCTGACATTTGCTCTTGTGGAGCCCTCTTGATGGTTGTCATCTTCTCAACAAGTGATAGATGATCTGATTTGTCTTAAAACTACCTATTCAAAGCACTTCCTAACTTATCCCATGATATAATAGAGTTAACATCTAATCCTCAGAACCACTGAAGAGCTTTGCCTTTTAATAATGCTGCTAGCAGCCTTATTGCTACATTCTCTTCAGTAACATGATGGACCCCACAAAGTGAAGCTACATCTCTAATGTGTTCTATTGGTGTAGTACCATCTTCACCAATAAAACTAGGTAGACTTTTGAGTGCAGCTACTGGTATTGCATCATACTGCTACAAATTCAATGGGTCGTTCCCATTAAAAGTCACAAATGGTTGATTTCTAGGTGGTGGTGGTCTAGCTATTGCCATCTGAATAATAGGTACTTGTACTACCTGGCAAATAGGTGTTGGTATCTCTTAGAGAATAGGCTCTTGTTCTTCTTGTAACATAGGTTCTTCTTGAAAAATTGGTACTTGTTCTCTTGGACTTGCTGGTGGAGAATTATCAGGTACTGATGAAGAACTTACAAATAAAGGGTTCTGATGAGAAGCAAATGCTAGATGAGAATTTGGTAGATTTGGTACTACTATACTTGATGGCTTTACCACTCTATTTGCTTTAACCCTCCTTTTTGGTGGTGATAGATGAATATGCTTCTTTTCAGGATCTTTACTTGATCTTATTTGGTACTTTTTCATAGGCTAAAAAAATTTGATCTATTTAAACCAAAAAATTAGAGTCACCAGGTACTTGAAATAAAACATCTAAAAGGCTGTAAAATTGCTGCTCATACCAAAACAACAGAAAGAGTAAGTTCTTTATTGAACTAAAAATTAGTTCAATGTCCCACTGGGTGTGCCAACAACTGTTATCGTGTAGGATTGTACCCATTATGCAAAGCTGTGAACCTCAACAATCCTGTGTAACATGGGATCAAACTCAGGCTGTGGGTGACCTATGGTGAGATTGAACCTCCAGATTATGGACTGGTTCCCTTATAATTTTCAAATGGGTTAATAACTTTGTAGGAAAAGGGTTGAAAAGACCTACTAAAAGCACTAAAACTGTAAATTAAAAGTGTGGTGATGCACCTAATTTGATGGAAAACTGCAACCCTAATTCACAATAAATCTAAGAAAAATCTATCCACACAATTCACCTTGGCATTATGATCACAAAAATGTTTCTAAGGGAGGTTGGAAATAATTTTCTTCTTGGAGAAAAATAGGGTTCTCACAGCATGAAAGAAAAACTATTCCAATTGCACAACCTAAGACCTGTGATTTTTTACTGTTATTCAATACATGCAAGTACAAATGAGACAATGATTTTAAAGGTTCTAATATTAAACATAATAAAATCTCATCAAAGCATTCATAAAGACAACATAAATGAGAAGATAGATACTTGATTCTAATAAAAAATAAAGGAATACTTGCATAAAAATGACAAAAAATAGAACTTGTAACCTGCTGTAATGTATTAATCTGCAAAATTGAGTTACAAAAACTCTTTCTCTTTGCAATGTGTAAGAGAGAAAAAAGGCAAGAACTGGAAAAACATAAGTTTTTCTCACAATATATAATCTTCTCTCAAAGAGACCTAGAAAGGTCCACTACAGTCAACTATAGTCAAATGCCTCTAAAAATAATCCCTCCAAAACTGATCCACGAGCAAGCATGAAAATCCCTAAAAAATAGGGTCCTAACTGCAGAAAAAGAAGCCAAAATAGCTTCAAACTACCTCTCAAACTCAGTTTGACCAAGTGGTGGACCAAACCCTTCCAATTTTTCCCCAAAAAACATGCAAAAGATCTAAAAAGGCTTAGTTAACTTCATCCTCCTGATTTTGCATGACTTTGGGATGAGGAAACAAAGTGAAAAAATAATAAAGTAGTCATGATGATTTACTTTATTATTTATTATAGATTTGTCTATTTTCATGATCTTTGCATTTCTATGATAAATAATAAAGTAATTTATATTTCAGTATTTTATTATTTATTTACATTTTCTAACTCATGCAAAAGAATAGCACTCTCTTTGACTCTGTCTTGACTTGAAGGTCCTCTCGTATGCAAGCAATAAGACCCATGATTTTATATGAGATATGATATGTGACATCAAAACAAGCCCTTATGTCTCGCATGTCATCTTCATGCACCTTACCTCTGCATCATTATTCCTCCATGCATAATATGTGATGTTTGATTACATTTTTAAGGTCAAATACCTTTCAATCATGAGGCATTATTTGATTTTGAAAAAGGCCCTTCATGGGCTCCTTGGCATCAATAGGTTCAAACACTCGAAGTGTTGACCTCGGGCATAATTTTGGATAACAATGATATCCAAAAGAAAGTCAAAAATTAAGAAAGAAAGCCCACTATGGCTAGGGCATTTGACCAAAAGGAATGAAAACCTAAAAAATATCATTTGCACTTTGATTTTTTGGTGGAGAACTCTTATTGTGCTACCATTGAAGGTTAGGGTTTATGGGAAAACCCTCAATTTCTAGTTGTCTTCTAGCATTTTCTTGGAGATTTCTTACAGATAAGAAAAGGTAAATCCTTCTCTACCATTACTGAACCATATTTTATGTGTTTGAACACTATTTTTTGGTTTTTTTGGCGGCAACCATATGTGCATTTCTGATGTATTTTATGTGTTTCCCACTATGGTTTACTCCCTTCTGTATGGGGCCACCATGGCCGACTGCTTGAGCTCTTTTGGAAGAAATATAAAGGCAAAAAATTGAGCATAACTTCGTGGCCTCCATGTATTTAGTCTATGCTACAAAATAAGGTAACAAACTACTCTCAAACTCTGTATGTTTCTTTGTATTTCTCCATTGAAATATGTTGAATATGAACTCAGAAACATTTTTAGAGCTTCTATATACTTTGTGGGTTGCAGCCATATCTTGCATCTATGTTTTGGGTTTGTTGAAAAAGATAAAGCTTTCTACATACAGGGTTGCTATGAAATGCTAGGGTTTCATCATTCTACCTCTCCATTCTTTTCACTTTGTTTTAAAGATAGAGTCTTTGATGGCATTTATATAGACTGCCATGAACTGGCAGGTTCACTTCCTTGAGTTGAAACAACCTTCATGGGGATCAAAACACCTTTTGCTCATTCTATATTTATGTTCTTTCTCTCTTGTTTTCTATTCGACAAGCTGTGGCTATATTTGACATATTTCTCTCTCCCTTTCTGAGTCAAGACATTACGAAAGCACTATCTCTTTATGATCCGTGAGCTTATGATATCTTGGGTCTATAAAAACTTACATAAGCTTGGTGTTGTACTAAAATAGCCATAAGAGGCTTAGGGTTTCAACATTCTGCTTCTCCATTCTTTTCTTTAAAGATAGGGTCTTTGATATATTTGCATAGCCCGACATGAAACTGGTAGGTTCACTTTTCTTGAGTTGAAACTAACTTCATGGGGTTTGAGACGCTTTTCATCCTCTTTGTTTCCTTTGTAGAAGTATTCAAAATCACTGTGTATATGTGTAGATATGGGCCATACTTGGTATTCTTCCATATTTCTGAGCATAATAAACCCTCATGGATTGAAACTCCTTCTAGCTCCTTTTGCATCTGAGCTTCCTTGTACAAATACCTCTTGGTTTCATTATTTGAAAATGTTAAAATAGTGAAGTTACTACTGGAAAAACTCTTCATTTATTACGTGAACAAGTGCAGCATTGCTTTGTTGTGTTTCCACCTGAGGATTTCCTTTTATCATCTTGCATTTGTGATTTTCTCCTTTGGATGTTGATATGGATTTTGTTATTTGTGGAGAAATATATCTGTAGTAGAAAAAGATACTTAGTGTTGATCTTTATAGCTTTGCAACTAACCTTGCCTCTTCATGAACAGGACTGTAGACTGCTAAACCTCTTTCAAATAATGATAGGCCTAACACAGGCTTGTGTATAATGATGAGATTCTAAAATCCTTACTAATTTCATACTCTTGCAATCATATAAAATTACTTGAAGCTTCTAAGGTGGTTTATGACTAATTAAACCCTTGCAAGCCTGAACTGATATAGGGTCCACTGTAACCAAACTTTTCAACCAAACCTTACACTACTTCTAGTAACTAAATGGATGCATTGATTTTAGCCTTAGGACCTCCAGTGATTAACCACTTAGCTCCACATGCTCTTTCTCTTTATAACTGCAACAATTGATAATATGCCTTTTTGATTGCTAAAACAATCATGATCATGACTGGCTTTTTTCCCTTTATGACTGTCAATGGTAATCTTACAACTCATTCACAACAAAAGTGATAAGTACCTATTCTATTTGTTGTTCCATGATCTGATATCCTTCTTAGATGAATAAAGAAGGAAGCATGTTGGGCTCTACCCTTGTGGGAGCCACATTTTCTCCACATGCTTGAATAAAATCTGCAATAAATATTTACCTATACCTGCACAAGAAACACACAGGTTAGATATAAAATGTACCTTTGATTCATGATATGGGGTCACTTGCATGGATTTATCTCCTTCTGATATGGTACTTGTATCTGCTCATTCTAACTTCTCTTATGCTGATATTTGATTACTGGTTACTGCTGCTACATAAAAGTGGACGGTACTTTTTGTTTGATTTGGTTATGTGTATGAAAAGTTTTGGAACCCAGAGCTTCTAACAAAATGTTTTTGCAGGTGTTCTAGAGCTCGACAGATGGAGGGAGCTAGAGACCAACTCAACCTCAGGATTCATTATTTATAGGAAATGACGGGTCCCTCTACTTTTCCTATGCATTTCTTGTTCTTCAAAACTAAAATTTACTTTTATGTTGTACTTCTATTACTCCCATGGCTTATGTGGGACACTTTTATACATTCTTTTGAATACAATCAGCTATCTCATTCTATGCAATGGCTTATGTATATTTCAGTTTTTGAATCAAATACATGGCATAAAACAACTAATCTTTCTTTGAAACATATGTATAAAACATGATGTATAATTTGACAGTTTATAAATACCTCTTTTACTTGCAAATAAACATAATGAATAATCAGCAACTGAAACATGAAATCCATCAATTCTCTCCATTTTTTGAATGTCTATTTTCTTGACCATAGATGATTTCCCTTACCAAGATGATGTAGCAGCTCAGCTTGAGCTATTACATGATTTTGATAAGTGATTTTACACTTGTCTTCTGTCAAGAAATCAGACATTTGACTAGATGATCCCGCATCAGCACAAATTTTTTTTGTACCCCCTCTAAACAACTGATGTTTAGGCCTTGCTAAATTAGGTGTGAACATAATTTAGTAACATTGATAATTAGGGAGTATTCTGTTAAACATAGTGAATCTAGAATACAAGAATATTTTTTAGAATACAAAGATGAATTTGCTAGGATTAGAACCATAATCAGTGCCCTGATTCTCTTGCATAATCTAAGGAAGTATGCAAATATAGGTGTCTTTGGGCCTTACCATGGGTTTTGTTTTCCTTGTAGTGTCTTGTATTTAATCTGGTAGGGTAGTTGTTCTTTTTGCTGCTTTCCTTTCTGTCTTGCTTTGTTTGGTTTTGCTTCCCTTTTGTACAGTTTGCTTTGTGTGTTTGCTTTGCTCGTTTGTTGTTGAGTCCCTATTTTGGTCAGGAAAGATAATGCACCTTTTCCCTTTAGAAAGCTAGTGAAATTGTTAGAATTCAAGAAATGAATACAAATTCTTACATAGGTTGTAACTCATGTCAGTGTAAGTACCTCTGATTAGGTCTATGATATCCTGTTCATTAGTGTTAACTTTTCTTGTTCAAGGAGATCCTCACAATGATTCACCTAATAGCCTTGGGTTTTCTGAACATGCTAGTGTAGTGGTAAGTGAAAAATCTGAAGGTTTTCTCTTGCTACCATTGCAATACTCAACCTAAACAGCAAGTGCCCACACCTTGCAGAATGTGCTTACATGATCATATCTTATGAATACTAAAATAAAAAAAGAAATATATTGAATATCCAAAAGGAATAATTAGGCCATCCAAGTAACTCTACCAGGGCTATGGATGCCTACTGGCAATGGGGCTCTACTTGGGAGAATTACAACAATAACCTTGCAGGGCTATGGATGCCTACTGGCAGCAAGGTTCTATCTAGGTTGGCTATGAGGGCTAAATCAAACTAAGTAGCTTAAAACCTATCACTAGTGTTTTTAACTAATCTTCAAGATGAAGGATATGAATCACATGCACACACCTAATTCCTTCTCAGCATTGTTATATTGATGAACATGATATCATTTAGAAAGGTTAGGATGCTCATATTTGATAGGAGTTAGAATATTATGTCCTAATTTGTTTTCATCTCTTTAATGATTTGAATTTTAATTTTTTTTCTTTGGTGTCAAGTTGTTGTGTGGTTACACAACATGCCCCATTTTGCCTTAGCAAAACAGGGACCTAGCCTTTTGCTTTTGCTTATTTTGTCTCTCCCTAGGCGGTAATGGTAAAAGCAACATCAGTCAATATGCATATGTCTAGTATCAGGCATGTCTAGATCTTGAAGTATGAACTCAAATTTCCAAAGTATGAGTTTACCCTCATGAAGCTTTCCAAATGAAAGAGAATGAAATTCTAAGCAAGTTTGCCTTTTGAAACACCCCAAAATTCCTTAAAATGAGGAAGTTACAGTCATTCAAAGTTTGGTCAACTAGTTAACCAGATATTCCCATTACATGTCATCTAGATATTAACTTAGTATCTTGATGCTCACTAATATCCAGACGCCAAATTTAAAAGACTTGGTAGGTTAAACGTCAAATGCAGAGATACTAGTTAACATCCCAATTTTACACAATGTCTTGACCGAAAAGATCCACATCCAAATGATGTCATGTCATCTTAATCTTGCAAAGGACCCTGCACACACTCACGTCATCAGGATATTAACTTAATATCCTGACACAAACATCTATGGTGCTTTCCTGGGAGGAATCCTTTGAAGATGTTAATTCTATGTAGGGCTGCACATTGTTGTCATGTGGTTATCCCGACGACGTGTCTCGATTGACTTTTCAACTGGATCCTGATGATAAACATTGAGCATCTACACATTAACTTAATGTGCAAGACATTCATTAATATGACGATGACATCATAATATACACCCAACCAAGAGTTTCCCTTAGCATGATGATGTCACTAGGACATTCAAACTTTGAACATCATCACATTCCCTAGTATCTGGCATATTAACTAATATCCAGATCTTACTTTAACATCCTGATCCAGATGATGTCATGTCATCCTGGCCTTATGAAGAACACTAAACTTGCTGTCGTCATCCAAATATTAGCTAATATCCAGATCTTAACTCAATATCTAGGTCTAAGACTAGACAGTAGTGCATCCTTGCGGGAGGATCTTCCAAACCAGAAAGATCCTTTGCGTTACTGTGAGATGGTGCCACGTTTCCATATGCATATCCTAACATACTTGAGAACACATTTAGGACCTGATGATAAATCTTTGGTCAACAAGGGTTGACCCAACCCCCATGTTGACATCACATATCCCAACATCTAAATATCTGAACCTGATATTCACAACCGGTTATCCCTATCTTGGAAGTATATCCTGAACCTGATACTTATATCCAGATATCCATATCCTGTGCTTCCTCTCACATTTAAGGACATGCATAAAGTCTTGCGAGATTATCAAATACAAATGTTTAATTTCTGTATGTTTGTAATTATAGATTAACATGCAGAAAGCTGGATGCTATAGAGGAAAGCTGAAATGGATGAAGTTGCAGACAAGGACGACCTAAACTAGAACAAAGGGGGAATGCCTCTAAATATGTCAACTGCACAGGCTGGAGATCTTGAGAACCAAGTCAAAGATGTTGAAATATTATTTTCCATTTGTATGATTGCCAATTGACAATCACATGCTACCAATATAGGTCGTTTATTATCATGAGTAGATCTTGATCATTAGATTAGTGTAACCATTTTCTGGCCTTTGTTCTAAAAAAGGGCCATGTTTTGTCATTTGTAAGGAGGAGGTCAATCATTTTTATGTCTAGGAAAAAGAAAGAGGAGAGGGAGCTAATTTATTTTCATATCTAGCCAAGAGGTCAAATTGTTGTAGACCCGATAGGAGATCGAATTACTAAGACTAATGAAGACTGAATTGTTGAACTATGGGAGGCTGAAATGTTTCAATTCTAAGCACAAGTTGTGATGTTCTGCAACTCAGTGAATTATCTCACAAGGTTATTTCTTCATATCACTATAAGGGTACTTGTTCTAAAGCATACCAGATGGAGATTAAGCTATAGATTACATCCTGATTGTAAACTTTACGTAATATTCATGTTGATTTATGGATATGTAATGGTGAAATGTTGTGTTCAATAGAAGTGCTTTCATTTTATTACATATTGTTGTCAACTTCTCCTTTGAAGATTTGCACTGGATCATGAAGATTTGTGGACTCTCCTGGTGAAGTATGATTTAGTTTACTTCTCTTAATTATTGTATCGGAACATGTATGTGGATTAGTGGTCTCAGTTAAGTAATTTTGGGAATCTCATTCTCTGAACTCTATTTTCTCATTTTCATTTCATTGAATCACCATCATCCTAACTGAAATATATGGATAAATGAAAAGTAGAACATAAAATATGCGGATACCCATAGACATATGAAAAACATTAGCATATTTGAGCTAAATGAATGTAGAATTGAAAATATCATGCAAAGAATTACAAATAATGGTAAGAATCATCGAAATATCAGCTTGTAGGCATAATATTTATGTAAATTCATAGTGCAGAAGTAAGATCAAGTAAACATTAGTTTAGTTTTAGGCAAATTGAGATAGTTGTAGAAGAACTAATCAAAAATTATCAAGGTCATTGCAAATAATACTGATCAGAGTGGAGATTAACATAAATATACACAAATACTTGCATGTCTAGGTTAGAAATAGTAAGATTTAACCTCATTTGTTGAGAATTTATAGAGAACAGGTGAAAACAGAGCATATCAAGATACAAATAATCTTAAATGAGTACATAAGGCCCCTAATGGAAAAATAATATATCACAACAACCTCTGAGTAACATCAGATGATCATGACCTGATCCATAGAGAGTTGTGATCATAAATTAATTATAAATTTATCATATCTTTCAAGATAAATAAAGGTTGTTGTATAACTTTTATTTCATGTTTTTTTGACTAAGAATCAACATAAATAGTTATGAAGGAAAATGAACAAGTGGACAATGCTTCTATTCCTATAGAAACCTCTAAGCATCAAACTGTGAATAAAGAAGGTGAAAGGATACATGAGGAAAATTATACTCTGGAGATCTCTAGTTCACACATGATCACTAGTTTTGAAGAAGAGAAGAAGAATACAGAGGGTGAGTGTTCTGGAGTCTCTCTAATTGACTCCATCAGAGAGTTCTTGGCTCAGCAAAGACAAATTCAGTCTATTGCTTCCCCATAGCTATTTCAATTGCAATTGATGGATGGAGAAATCAATTTATCCAATATCTGTCCACTAAAGAAACTGCAACTAGGATCAATCTTTCAGGCTACTACCCAAGAAGAGATTCTATAGTCACAAGTAGAAGGTAATGAGCTTCTAGAGGAAGCAATAAAAGCTATTGAAAAGGTGTTACTAGACACCAAGAGGGATGCCTCTTTGACTCCTGTAAAACAAATGAAGGAACTGTTGTAGTCTTTTAATAACTATTTCATATCTTTAGAGAAGGCAATTGAGAAGAAAGTAATGGAAGAGATTAGTAATAAGAGACTGATATATTTATCAAAAAACTTCTCCAAGACACACAATCTATTGAGAAAAAGTGTAAAGAGTTTTCAAAATGCCTTGGGTGATGCTAATGTAATTGTATACGAAACATTTGGATAAATGAAAATGATAAAATAATGAAATGCATTACCTAAATCCAAATTTTCATAGCTCAGATTGATAGAATGATAGATTAATTGATTGAGTGATTTGATATGTTGATTACTCAATTCAGTAGCATAAAATTAGGTTGAAGATGATAGATGAAAAGATAATGGACATGTTGGGTTCCAGACTAGCGGGTAGTAAACCCTAAAGGTTTGCCACTTCTCATCAATAGGTCCACTGCATGATTCAGCCAATAGAGATGGGAGGTTGCATGCCTCCACTTCACTTCAGGTTCTACCACACCTAGGGGGTATCCCTTCTACAAAAGATTTATCTTTGATGTTCTCATGCTTAAAGATTTATCTTTGCATACCAGGTAGAATGCTCTCTCTTATGCACCAAGATTTGTGAGATGAGTCTGAAGCTGGCAACGGTCTTGGATTATCCACACTAGTTGAAATAGAGAGCACATGGGGTCTGATTGGAGGAATTTTAGAGTCCAACTAAAACCTATTTATAGACAACAAAAATCAAAGAGATATGTGGGAATAATGTCAGGAACTTACAAGAGGAGCGACAAAAAGAATGTATGCTAGGACATAAAATATAAAGAAGGAGATATGATTTTATTTATTATATTGTAATTTATCACAAAACCTAAAAATTGGTTGTACATCCAGCCTCACCCATAGAGAGTTTCAACAAAGCAAAAACATCTAACTATCTTAGACTATCAACCTTCTACTATTTACTGTCGAAGTTCCTAAGAACCGTCGACCTCGGCATACGAACAGTCGGCCTCTTTAATCTCTGATCAGACTTCTCTCTTCTCTGATCCTCTCCTCTAAACTTAGACTTCACATTTTATTTTCCCTTGTTCTTCCAAGCACTAAGTCACTCTTCCCCCCAACCAGACTATCGCCTTCTTTTATCTATTCACCTCCCACTTTTCTTTTATCATTTGCAATTCTCTTTTTATAATGCTTTCTTTGTGTAAAAATCTATGGTAGAAGAAATAACTTCCAATGACCATTGCAGAGAAACTAGGGGCCAAAAATATCACCCCTATTGCCCATGACCTGTAGAGGAATTAATAATGGAGCCATCGATGCCAAACAATAGCTAGAGAATATATGTGAATAAATGTCTCCTTCAAACGGTCTACAGAAAGATAAATGCATAATGGTTGCTGCCATAATGAAACCGTCACCACACAAGAGTAAAGGAGTCACCAACAGATAATGTGATCACATAGGCAAAAGAAGAAAAACATTCTTGTTAGAAGCACAACCCCCATCCTTAACAAAGATTGAATGCAGATTTATTGTCTTTTTCTATATTGGTCGATCCACCAAAAATCATGATCGCTAGCTAGGCCATTTTTAATATGCACGATTTGAGGCTTTTTGCCTTTTCAAACTAGACATATCTTTAAGACACAACCTCACCAAAATAGTACAAAATAAATTGCCTAAATAATGGTTGACAGAGATAAAAAATATAAAAGCCAATCAAGTTACTTTCATAAGGGCAACAAGAGGTACAAAGCTGTGCAAGGCGACAGGAGTTGCACACCAAAAATACCAGAAACTGAAGCAAAATGTCAACCAAAATGTGAGGGTGAGTGATGCCACTGCATCAGACTCCCCAAGTAGAAAAAAATTCATGAGCTCCTGCTCATGAGGTCCATGATTCCTCTTTCTTTTTCCTCGCTTTCTAGTTTCTTAATTTTGCACTTCCATACTTGCATTGTTTCCTTCAAAGTTTCATTGTCTGTATTTGTTAGCTTCTTTCTCTCTATGCAAACTTCATCCCTCAATTTTCTTTATTAACTCCAAATCCCCACCATGTTGTCTCTTCTTCACAATCTTCTACTGATATCATCTCAAAAAAAATTGCATCTTTACTAGGTGTAAAAGAAATTACCTCCAGAATCTTTGACTGCAATATTACCTTGTAACAGTAGGTCTTTGGCCTCTTTTATATTCTCCAATTCGTTCATTGCACTCTCAATTGAACCTTATACACTTTCATTCTCCACTGCATCTGCCTTCACTAAGTCTACACTTCCACTATCCAAGATGAGCTGCACATGTAATTGCTTATCCTCTTTTGTAAAAATGGGTTTCTTTTCATTTTCATTACATTTATCATTTTCAAAAACAAAAGCATGAACTATAATTTCCCCAACATCAAACTTGGCATTATTTTGATTATCAAAATGAACAATTTCAAACCTCTGAGAATCTATATTTCAGTCATTACCTATCACTTGATAATCTTCTTTCTCACCAAATTGTTCGCAATCCTCATCAGCATCCTTCGCATTCTTACTGTCAACTTCTTCTATGTCTGTTGTCGGCTTGCTATTCTCTACTTTCTTATTTTCGACAATCACAACACCATTAGGAAAATAATACTTTTCCAATGCATCCATTCAACTTGAAATCTTTTGCAATTCCTCATTGAACTTTCTCTTCTCCACACCATCCCAATATCTATCCCATGATGGTATCACAATGGGTCTTCTGACTGCAATCTTCATCCTTTGCACTGCTGCAATACTTTGCCAACTTGCACTCGGCAACCAATCTTTCGTGCCTCCTCTACCCTCTACAACAAATTTACTAGGGTTTTCTTGAGACACAACAACTTGACACTTTTCCCACACCCACTAGTCCTGGCTAAGTTGCCTCTCTTCGGCGATCTACTCAGCACTCAAGACCAACCATGCTCTGATACCACTTGATGGGAGGAATTTCAGATTCCAACTAAGAGCCGTTTACAGACAACAAAAATCAAAGTGATATGCGGGAATAATGATAGGAACTTACAAGAGGAGTGACAAAAAGAGTGTATGCTAGGACAGAAAATATAATGGAGATATGCTTTTATTTATTATATTGTAATTTATCAAAAAACCTAAATATTGGCCATACATCTAGCCTCACCCATATAGAGTTTCAACAAAGTAAAAACATCTAACTATCTCAGACTATCAGCCTTCTACTATTTACTATCAAAGTTCCTAAGAACCATCAGCCTCAACATACGAACAGTCAGCCTCTTTGATCTTTGATTAGACTTCTCTCTTCTCTGATCCTCTCCCCTAAACTTAGACTTCACATTTTATTTTCCCTTATTCTTCTAAGCACTAAGTCACTCTTCCCTCCAACCAGACTATCACCTTCTTTTATCTATTCACCTCCCACTTTTCTTTTATTAGCTGCGATTCTCTTTTTATAATGCTTTCTTCGTGTAAAAATCTGTGGTAGAAGAAATAACTTCCAATGACCATTATAGAGAAACTAGGGGCCAAAAATATCACCCCTATTGCCCATGACCTGTAGAGGAATTAATAATGGAGCCATCGACGCCAAACAATAGCTAGAGAATACATGTGAATAAATGTTTCCTTCAAATGGTTTATAGAAAGATAAATGCATAATGATTTCTGCCATAATGAAACCATCGCCACACAAGGGTAAAGGAGTTGCCAGTAGATAATACGATCACACAGGTAGAAGAAGAAAAATATTCTTGTCAGAAGCACGACCCCCATCCTTAACAAAGATTAAATGCAGATTTATTGTCTTTTTCTATATTGGTTGATCCACCAAAAATCATGATCGCCAGCTGGGCCATTTTTAATATACATGATTTGAGGCCTTTTGCCTTTTCAAACTAGACATATCTGTAAGCCACAACTTCAACAAAATAGCAGAAAATAAATTGCCTGAATAATGGTCAACAAAGATAAAAATATAAAAGCCAATCAAGTTACTATCATAAGGGTGGCAGGAGGTACAAAGCTATGCAAGGTGAGAAGAGCTACACACCAAAAACAATAGAAACTGAAGCAAAATGTCAACCAAAATGTGAGGGTGAGCGATGCCACTGCATCAGGGTCCTACTTCTACTCCTACTATCTAATGGATGGAGGTGATGAAATGGATGGTGAGTGGAGCCATGGGACTTCCCTAGACCCTTTGAACAGACAAATCCCCAGACCAGTGTCTTACCTAAGCAACAGAGTCAAGCCTAGAAATGTGAATGTTCTCCTATGATAACCTAAATTCATATCCAGGGGACCTAAGAAAATATTGCTTCCTTACAACAATATGTCCACAAAAGAGTAATGCTCATGATCATACTCGATATCCTTTAATTCGACACCCCTCCCTATATGTGGTTTAGAGCCTATTTAATCCACTCCTTGAGCAAAAGTAGAAAACTAGACATATAGCATAACAAATGCATATTGGAGAACTTAGATACCCTTGATACCCTTATTCACAAGAGGAAATACAATACCAGAGGAGACAATCATGAACAAGACACACATACAGTGTTTTACATTTAATTCAACCTAGATAGAGCATTATCATACAGAAAAATAATATCATTCACAATCCTGAGACTACCCTGTACCCAGATAAAGAACTAGCACTATAATAAGATGTTCTTTTCAAAGATGTGAATACCTTATATTCAAAGCCAGAGAAAAGTCTCGATGAACTCACACTCCCCTCTAGTAGAATGGTCATGGTTCCTTTTTAAAAGGAGCAAACAAGCTACCGACCATCTACCTCTAACAAAATTTATTACATTAGAAATCCTTATAGATTTTCAAAGTATAATCAAATCTTTGAATTGATTTTTTGTAGCTAAAGTAATCCAAAATCCCTGAAAATCCATTGGTTATGTAACTTTTTCCTTGATCAGATGAGCAAATTTGATGTTTTGGTCTGCAACCATGCTACTGATTTCATTTACTTCAAAGTGGAAATGGCCAAGAATTATGCTGATAGACACTTGCTTGAATTTCAACTATTGATCCTAGTCTATCCTTTGTTAAATCAATGGTCGTTAGGCTCCATCGTACCTTGAAATTCCTTGTCAACATCATTGAAAAGTCCTCCTCCACTAAAATCATGCCACGCCGACAGTTCTCCTTTGACTTTCCCTCTATGCACTGGTCCTCGCCACATGGCCCCATCTTGTGGCATCGCAACCGAAGATGGCCAACTGCCTTAAGGCTCTGCATGACTACACTAAGCCATCCACCTGTCCCTTTTGTTTTCTCTACACCCCCTCTTGGAATCTTGCTGCGTGTCACAATTTCAAGGCCAAACGGCAGCAAGTAAACCATTTTCCTCTTGGCCCCATGGAATCAAGTAGCAGCCTCCACATGGCTTTTACGTAAGACTCCTTCCACAACTTCCATGTGGTGGGCAGACACATGTTTGAAATGAATCTCCTCTACCTTTCCTTCAAAAGCTTGCAGGAGTGACACTTGGCACCATCCGCGGCACTCAAAAACTTGACTTCAATATTCTAGGCCCACCACATTGTACTCTTACGCTACTCAAAAATAAAGAGACATGTGACAAATTCTACTTCATTTGTAAAAGGGACACGTGGCACTCTTGTGCTTCTTTTGGCTACCTCTTTCGATACCTTCTCCTTGAATCCCTGCGGTAGTGACACTTGGCATTCTCTGTGGCAGCTTAGAAATAAAAGGAGAAAAACACATAGGCCCAGATATGTGGTACACTCTGTGACTTTCAAAGTACTACAAGCTGCAAAGAAGACACTCGGTGCTCTTCACCATTACTAGACACTGATCTAATTGCCTCTCTAACTCCATGCCACGTGTCACAATTTTAGGTCTGAGCGGTAGCAAGTGATCCATTTTCTTTTAGATTCCCTAAAAATGAGCAGGAGCCCTCCACGTGTCCCTCGTCACAAACCTACTATGTGTTGTAATTTTGGGCCCGAGAGGTAGAGGGTGAGCAATTTTTCTTTTGGCTCTGTAGAATCAAGCAGGAGCCTCCACGTGTTAGCCTGGAACTTATTTGAGAAAAGACTCTCTCCGTAGCTTCCTTAAAAACCCACCGTGCTGCCAAGTGTCGGCCTCTGGTGCTTTGCCTTTGAGCTTCCTGGAGCCGTTGATCTTCCTGTGCATCTGATGGTTTGATTCTGGCCCTCCTGTAGATTGCATCTTACTTTGATACTAGCCAGCTTTTGATTTATCAGTTGGAGTCTTCGACAACTGGCGCCAAATCGTGATCGTGTGTGGTGATGATGACATCACCCATGATGTTGAATGATGCTACAATAAGCAATTAAATAACACCCCCCGACCCCTTTAAAACTTTAGGACATGACATTTTTTCAATGTGACGGGGAATAGGAGGTAATGGCAGGCAAAGGGGGCTAGTCACTGAATGATTCAAAAGGATTATGTTATAACTTGAGTGACCAGGCACCTAGGATAAGCGATCAATGAAAGAATAGAACATAAAGTAAAAGAGGACCATAGGACTTTAGTATTTAAGAAAAAAAGGATAACATTTGCATGAAACAAACTTGAAACCCTAAACCTAGGTGGGTACCACCAGTGGCTCTGGTTGGGGATGTATGCTTCTTGTAGGCATGGCAAGAACCTCAATTCTCTGGGATGCAGACTAGGTGCCATATCCATTGGGTAATAGAGTCATAGTTGCACCAACCTGCATCAAAAATCACATCTTCAAATTTATTTTGGTGGCCCAGGGCCACTAGAAGGAAGAGCCAGTACTCCCTTATTTTCTTCTGATTTCTTCAAGTGAAGCCTGAAACACTGAGTTGTCTGCAGCACCTTGCATTGTTGTTGATCATGCCTCCACTCTTACAACAAAACTGATCTAGCCTTACTATCCATCACTGTAAGTAGGCTAAACCTTTATCTAAAAATTGCCTTCCCAATGAGGGCTCCTCATCATTCAGGTACAAGCAACCTTCCTCAAACTTTTAGAGACTCCCAAGTACCCGTCATTGTTGAGCTCAGGAGTTTTTCCATTGAGTTCGTCTTGGACTATCCCGAGAGAAGGCATAGAATGCAGCCCATCATTTGAAGCTCCATAGTTACCTGAACATTCAATACTATTCCCATGTGTATGAACATCTGCAACTGATCTATTCATCTCTGAATAACGATCATGTTTTCCTTCTTCATCAATGCAATAAAAATCAAACCTTTCAATTCCTGCATTGTGAAGGTAGCCATTAGCCTCAAGGAAGTACCCATCCAGATATATTTCATCATCTAAAAGGCACGGATCTGAATGTTTACACCCTTGAGCCATATTTCCCTGTATTCAAAGTGAAAATTTGCATATCCATTTCATATAAATATTCATGATCAACTAGGATATGCCTATTACTACAGCACACACCTTTTATTTTATCGTCTGAAAGGCACACTACATCTGCAACTTTCTCTCTCTAAGGCTAAGTAAGCTCTTTGTTCCTACCATCACAGGATGTACCCATGTTGAAAACTAGACTTTAACATTATCCTTTAATGACTAAACAAAAGGCTTAATTAAAACATCTCTAGCCTCTGAGACATTTTGCAGATGTTTGTTTGTCAACTCAAAATTTATTCCACTACATATTGGCAAACACTTTCTAAGCTTATTGGGAATAGCATTATGGTAACCTATAATTTCTTTGAGATTTAGGTCTTTATGCTTTTCAAAAAGTGGCCTTTTATGGGAGCACAACCAAGATTGCTGCTTCATTTGAATCATTTTAAGTGCAAAAGAATGAAATACCTGGAGATGTTGCTGCTTCAGAAATACCTGGAGATGTTGCTGCTTCAGACAAAGTTGACAAATCATCAGGAATGCACCTTTACTTTCTGGATTCATCTCCAGCAAAGCACCACAAATTCTTCTCTTGATCTTGCTGCAACAATAGTAAGTAGAGTCACCACCCTCCAAAGGGAAATATAAACCATTGTTTTTATGCATACTCTACATGGGCCAGCACTGGTACTTCAGAGACGCCATAGAAAAATATAACACTCTCTCCCCAGTAGAGTCACCAGTTCTATTGGGTTCTAGACTAGCAGGCAGTAAACCCTAAAGGTTTGCCACTTCTCATCAACAGGTCCACTGCAAGATTCAACCAATAGAGATGGGAGGTTGCGTGCCTCCCCTTCACTTCAAGTTCTGCCGCACCTAGGGGGTATCCCTTCTACAAAATATTTGTCTTTGTTGTTCTCATACTTAAAGATTTAGCTTTGCATACTAGGCAAAATGCTCTCTCTTATGCACCAAGATTTGTGAGATGAGTCTGAAGCTGGCAACGGTCTTGGATTATCCACGCTGGTTGAAACAGAGAGCACGCAGGGTCCTACTTCTACTCCTACTATCTAATGGATGGTGAGTGGAGCTGTGGGACTTCCCTAGACCCTTTGAATAGACAAATCCCCAGACTAGTGTCTTACCTGGGCAATAGAGTCAAGCCTAGAAATGTGAATGTTCTCCTATGATAACCTAAATTCATATCCAAGGGACCTAAGAAAATATTGATGCCTTACATCAATATGTCCACAAAAGAGTAATGCTCATGATCATACTTGATATCCTTTAATTTGACACCCCTCCCTATATATGGTTTAGAGCCTATTTAATCCACTTCTTGAGCAAAAGAAGAAAACTAGACATATAGCATAACAAATGCATACTAGAGAACTCAGATACCCTTTATACCCTTATTCACAAGAGGAAAGACAATACCAGAGGAGACAATCATGAATAAGACACACATACAGTGTTTTTCATTTAATTCAACCTAGATAGAGTATTATCATATAGAAAAATAATATCATTCACAATCCTGAGACTACCCTGTACCCAGATAAAGAACTAGCACTGTAACAAGATGTGCCTTTCAAAGATGTGAATACCTTATATTCAAAGATAGAGAAAAGTCCCAATGAACTCACATTCCCCTCTAGTAGAATGGCCATGGTTCCTTTTTAAAAGGAGCAAACAAGCTACCGACCATCTACCTCTGATAGACTTCATTACATTACAGATCCTTATAGATTTTCAAAGTACAATCAGATCTTTGAATCAATTTTTTGTAGTTGAAGTGGTCATAAATCCCTGAAAATCTACTGGTTATGTAGCTTTTTCCTTGATCAAATGAGTGGATTTGATGTTTTGGTCTGCGGTTGTGCTACTGATTCATTTACTTCAGAGTGGAAACAGGCAGGAATTATGCTGATAGACAGTCGCTTGAATTTCAACTGTTGATCTTGGTCTATCCTTTGCTAAATCGATGGTCGCTAGGCTCCATCATACCTTGAAATTCCTTGTTAGCATCATTGAAAAGTCCTCCTCCACTGAAATCACACCACGCTGACGGTTCTCCTCCTTTGACTTTTCCCTCTGTATACCAATCCTCGCCATGTGGTACCATCTCGCAACATCGCAACTAAAGATGGCCCACCGCCTTAAGGCTCTACATGACTATGCTAAGCCATCCACTTGTCCCTTTTATTTTCTCTGCACCCCCTCTTGGAATCTTGCCGTGTGTCACAATTCTGTGGCTGAACGATAGTAAGTAAACCATTTTCCTCTTGGCCCTGCAGAATCAAGCAGGGGCCTCCACGTGGATTTTACCTAAGACTCCTTCTGTAGCTTCCACGTGGTGAGCAGGTGCGTGTTTGAAATGAATCTCCTCTGCCTTTCCTTCAAAAGCCCACAGGAGTGACACTTGGCACCATCCGTGACACTCAAAAACTTGACTTTAATATACTAGGCCCACCACATCATACTCCTATGCTACTCAAAAAAAAGAGGCATGTAGTAGATTCCATTTCATTTGTAAAAGGGACACATGGCACTCTTGCACTTATTTTGGATACCTCTTTTGATAGCTTCTCCTTGAATCCCCATGGTAGTGACACTTGGCATTCTCTACGGCAGCTTAGAAATAAAATGGGAAAAACACAGAAGCCCAGATACATGGCACACTCTACAACTTTTAGAGTATTGCGAGCTGCAAAGAAGACACTTGGCACTCTCTACCATTACTGGACGCTGATCTAATTGTTGGGAATTAAGGTATCTCAACCTTGTAAATTCCTTACATTATTAATGTGTGTATTTATTATTTAATTGCCTATGTTGTAAATATTTGGAAATTCCATATCGTCATATTGTGAGATGTGGCACGGTGATGTGTGAATCCTACATGGATTATGACAACTTGTAATTTTTTCCTCACATGAGGAGATAGGCATCCCACTTTGTGGTAGGAGCATTTTGCCATGTGTCGGCATCTTCCATGTTGTGTAAGGGAATGTTTGACCGAAACGGTTATGACAAATTCCTATGACGAATTTATGACATGTAAGAGTCAAAAATAGAAGGTTGTAAGACAGGTGAAGACATGTGTCATGAAGCATCTTTGAAAAATGCATATTTGGGTGCCCCAAGACGGACTATGACATGAAAGAGAATATGCTATTTATAGCCTATGTATGACAGATTCTCTTACAGTTGTAAGTTGTAACCGCTATGACAGATTCGATGATGGCCATAACTATTGTAAGAGCATCTATCATAGCCTATTTTGGAAATAGGTGACCCCTTTGGGATGGGAGATATGGAAAGTGTCAGGCACATTCTACATTGTTGACCAAGTGTCCTTAGGTGTGGGTTTTGGGCCATGAGGCCAAGTTGGATGCCCATTCCAAGAAAGGTCCAATATTGCCTTGTATTTTCTATATAAATAGATGCTTGGAGAGGGAGTGGTATCATAGGTTTTACAGGTACTGTTATGCTACCGGTTTAACTCCAAACATGAGTGTTGAAGACCATTGAAGCTTGCATTGCAAGTGTATTGTAAACATATTTCAGATTTGTTAATACATTGTGCAGGTTTTTGAGTGTGGGGTTTTTCACCCGATAAGGGTTTTCCCCACCGTAAATCTTTGTCTCTCTTCTTCTATCTACTTTCTAGTTCATGTTTTGCTGAGATATCTCATGTTAATGGTTTAACATTTCTTTAATAGTTAGGATAAAGTTGAATTTGCATAGCCCTCTCCTCATTAGATTAGTGTAGGAAGTGATTTCCGCACACCTAGCTTCCTTTTAGTTGGTATCAGAGCTTGATCACCTTTGGTCCTAGTTGTTGGGTAGGGGTTTTTTGAGATGATCTTAAGTTGAGTGGGAGTCTGTGTAGAGTATTCTATATCTTATTGCAGCAAGGAGATGGCAAGCACATCTAGAAGATTTGAAGTGGAGAAATTCAATGGCACTAATTTTGAGCTGTAGAAGCTCAAGATGGAAGACATGCTTGTAGACCGAGACCTTTGGGAAAGTGTTAATGGAACTAAACTAGCTGCAATGTCACAATATGAGTGGGATCTCAAGGATTGGAAGGCTAAGGGTCTCATAAGACTTAGTCTTGCTAATTCTATTCTGTTAAATGTCCATGAGGAGACTACTACAAAACTACTTTGGAAGAAGTTGGGGGATGTGTATCAAGACAAATCCCTAGTTAATAAACTTTTCCTAAGAAAGAAGTTGTATTCTCTTTGAACGGAGGATGGAGGATCCATCACTAAACATATGAATACCTTTAACATGCTAGTTGCACAATTGACATCTATTGGTGTGAAGATGGAGGAGGAGGATCGGTGTATGACCCTGCCTTATTCTCTGCCAGACTCATGGGATCATCTTGTCATCGCTATTGGAAGCACCACATCCACATTCAAAATGGAAGAAGTGGTTTCTTTGCTGTTGTCTGAAGAGATGTGGAGAAAGTCTTTTAAGGCAGCTAAAGAGGCCCTTGTAGTTCGTGGAATACCTAAGGAGAAAGGGAAGAAGAAGGACAAGAAAGATGAGAAGGGTAGATCCAAATCCCATGGGAGATCCAAATATCCTAGAAAGTCCAAGGCCCTTTGTTGGAACTATGGAAAAACTAAACATTTCTGAAAGAAATGTAAAGAGGAGAATAAGAAGAAGAAGAAAGCTCCTAATTTAGATTCTGACAAGTCACAAGATGATGGTGATGCTTTCATCACAGCCCTAGCAACCCATGCATCTGACTATGTGTGGCTAATCAACTCTGGTGCATCATTCCACATGACCTCGCATCGAGACTGGTTCACTAAGTATGAGGAGTTTGATGGTGGAAAGGTGTATCTGGGTGATGACTCTCATCTAAAGATTGTTGATCGTGGAAGAGTCTCTATCTGATTCCTTGATGGTCGAGTGAAGGGGATCTCTAGGGTTATGCACATTCTAGGCTTAGCACGGAACTTGCTTTCTGTAAGTATGTTGAATGATACAGGTGTGCAAGTTATCTTTTTGAAAGAAGGATGCAAGTTGCCTAGAGGAGCTATGGTACTTACTAAGGGTACTAGGAGAGGTACTCTATTGCAGCTGGAGGCATGCATTTCACAATGTAATAGTTCTTCTGACTCAAGGAAGAGGGTTGTAGTTACTTCATCCCCACCATCTGAATGAGTAGTGAAGAAATTTGTTGTTTCTAGTCTTGATGGTTGTAATCGTGCATTGGAAGTTAAACTTCCTGCTAAAAAGATAATGTTATGGCATAAGAGATTTGGCCACATTGGTGAGAAGGGTCTGCATACCCTCAAAAATAAGAACCTCATTAAGGGGTTAGATGATTTTAAACTTGAGTTTGACTTTTGCAAACATTGTATTTATGGAAAATAAAACTATGTTTAGTTTTACTCAAGTTCTCATAAGTCTTCTGGTATGTTGGACCTTATTCATTCTGATGTGTTTGGTCCTGTTAATGTTCCTTCATTATCAAAGTCTATATATTTTGTATCTTTTATAGATGATTACAGTAGAAGGACATGGATTTATTTTCTCAGAAGGAAATCTGAAGTATATGGCAAGTTTAAGGAGTTTAAGGCCTTTGCTGAAAATCAGACTGGTAAAAAGATTAAATATTTGAGAACTGACAATGGTGGTGAGTTTTGTTCTATAGAATTTGATAAATATTGCAAGGAACTTGGGATTGAAAGACACAAGGCAACTCCATACACCTTGCAGCAAAATGGAGTTGCAAAGAGAATGAACAGGACACTAATGGAGAAGGCTAGGAGTATGCTTAGTGGAGTTGGCCTAGAACAAAAGTTTTGGGCTAAAGTTGTTGCCACTGTCTGCTATCTGGTAAATAGATCTCCTACATCATCTCTTGTTGGTAAGACACCCATGGAGGTGTGGTCTAGTAGAAAGACTTCAATAAGGTATTTTCATGTTTTTGGTTATGAGGCATATGCACATGTGCCTAGGGAGAAGCAATCAAAGTTGGAGAAAAAGGCTGTTAAGTGTATCTTCATTGGCTATGGTGTCGGTGTGAAAGGATACAAGCTTTGGGACACTGTGGCTGAAAAAGTGTTGTATAGTAGAAGTGTCATCTTTAGAGAGCTTACACCTTCTTCCACTATTTTACAGCCAAAAGAAAAAGTAAAGAAAGAGGATGTTGTTCAATTTCCTCCTACCCCTAAGAAGACTGAACAAAAAGACAATGTTGGACTTGATGATGAGGAGTGGCAGCTTTGAAATCTTAGATGAAGAAGTTGAACCTCAACCTCAGCCCTTGAGGAGGTCTACACGGATAAGAAAGCAACCTGAAAGGTTTGGTTTTATATTGCTTGATTCTAGTTGTGCTTATGTTTTACTCACTAATAGTGATGAACCTAGAACTGTATCAGAGGCTTTGGACATGAAAGATGCAGGTTCCTGGAAGGAGGCCATGGAGGATGAAATGGCTTCTTTGGAAAAGATTCAAACTTGGGACTTGATGCCTTTGCCTCCTGGACAGAAAACTGTTGGATGCAAATGGGTGTTCAAGAAGAAGATTGGTGCAGATGGCAGTGTTGAGAAGTATAAGGCCAGATTGGTTATGAAGGGGTATTCACAAGTGGAGGGTATGGTGAGATCTTCTCTCCCATTACAAAGCTAACATCCATTCGATTCCTATTGTCTATCGCAACAACTTACAACTTGGAGGTAGAATAGATGGATGTGAAGACAACTTTTCTTCATGGTGATTTGGAGGAAGAAATCTACATGTCACAGCCAGAGAATTACATGGTGAAAGGTAAAGAAAATTTGGTTTACAAGTTAAAGAAGTCTTTGTATGGTTTGAAGCAATCCCCTAGGAGATGGTACTTGAAGTTTGATGCCTTTGTGTTGTCAATTGGATTTGTGAGATCAAAATTGGATCACTGTGTGTACTTTAAGTTTGATGGTGATCGTATTCTTGTTGTTGCATTGTATGTTGATGATATGTTGCTCATTGGGAAGGGTAAGAATATGATTTCTAATTTCAAATCTCAATTGTTAGCTCAGTTTGAAATGAAAGATTTAGGGGCAGCCAGGTACATTCTGGGAATGGAAATCAAAAGAGACAGAGCTAACAGAAAACTTTGGTTAAGCCAGAGTAAGTATGTGAAGACCATGTTGGATAGGTTTAGAATGGTAGATTGTAGAACATTGTGTGTTCCTATTTCTTTGGGGACAAAGTTATCTGTTGAGGATTGTCCAAAATCTCCTAGTGAGGTGGAGGACATGAGCAAAGTACCTTATGCTAGTGTTGTTGGTAGTTTGATGTATGATATGGTTTGTACAAGACCAGACATTGCCCAACCAGTGGGAGTCCTTAGTCGATTTATGGCTAATCCTGGACAAGTTCATTGGGATGTAGTTAAGCAAGTGTTCAGATATTTGAGGTGTACTTCTAAGTATTCCATTTTCTATCATGGTAATGTTACATGACCTCCACATTCCATTGACATTCGTGGATTTGTGGATTTAGATTGGGCAAGTGACATTGACAGTAGGAGATCCATCAGTGCTTATGTGTTTACACTATTTGGTGGTGCTATTAGTTGGATGAGTAAGCAACAACCTATTTTTGCTTTGTCCATGACAGAAGATGAGTATATGGCAGCAACTCATGCTTGTAAAGAAGACATTTGACTTAACAGATTGTGTTTAGATATTGGTGTTGATGCAGGACATATAACAATCAGTTGTGATAGTCAGAGTGTGATTTGCCTTGCAAAGAATCCAACTTTCCATGCTAGAACCAAGCACATTGATGTTTAGTCTCACTTTGTACAAGACATGGTTGAGGATGGAAAGGTAAATTTGGAGAAGGTAGATACTTTGAAGAATATTGCTGATGCATTAACGAAGCCAGTGAGCATAGAGAAGTTCAGATGGTGTTCAGAGTCTATGGGCCTCTCAGCCTATAGTAGTTAAACCTTGTTATTCTATTGGCTCTTACAAGGTGTTTGACAAGTAGGAGAATGTTGGTAATTAAGGTGTCTCAACCTTGTAAATTACTTACATTATTAATGTTTGTATTTATTATTTAATTGCCTATGTTGTAAATATTTGGAAATTCCATATTGTCATATTGTGAGATGTGGCACGGTGATGTGTGAATCCTACATGGATTATGACAACTTGTAATTTTGTCCTCACATGAGGAGATAGGCATCCCACTTTGTGGTAGGAGCATTTTGCCATGTGTTGGCATCTTCCATGTTGTGTAAGGGAATGTTTGACTGAAACGGTTATGACAGATTCCTATGACCAATCTATGACATGTAAGAGTTGAAAATAGAAGGTTGTAAGATAGGTGAAGACATGTGTCATGAAGCATCTTTGAAGAAGGCATATTTGGGTACCCCAAGGTGGACTATGACATGTTGTAAGAGAATATTCTATTTATACCCTGTGTATGACAGATTTTCTTACAGCTGTAAGTTGTAACCGCTATGACAGATTCTATGATGGTCGTAAGTGTCGTAAGAGCATCTATCATAGCCCATTTTGGAAATAGGCCACCCCTTTGAGATGGGACATGTGGACAAGTGTCAAGAACATTCTAAAATGTTGACCAAGTGTCCTTATGCATGGGTTTTGGGCCATGAGGCCAAGTTGGATGCCCATTCCAAGAAAGGTCCAATATTGCCTTGTATTTTCTATATAAATAGGTGCTTGGAGAGGGAGTGGTATCACAGGTTTTACAGGTACTATTATGCTGCTAGTTTGACTCTAGACACAAGTGTTGAAGACCATTGAAGCTTGCATTGCAAGTGTATTGTAAACATATTTCAGATTTGTTAATACATTGTGTAGGTTTCTAAGTGGGGTTTTTCACCCGATAAGGGTTTTCCCCACCGTAAATCTTTGTCTCTTTTCTTTTGTCTACTTTTTGGTTCTTGTGTTTTGCTGCAATATCTCCTGTTAATGGTTTAACATTGCTATAATAGTTAGGATAAAATTTAATTTGCATAGCCCTCTCCTCATTAGATTAGTGTAGGAAGCGATTTTCGCACACCTAGCTTCCTTTCACTAATTGCCTCTCTAACTCCATGCCACATGTTGCAATTTTGGGTCCGAGCAGTAGCAAGTGATCCATTTATTTTAGATTCCCTAAAAATGAGAAGAAGCCCTCCATGTGTCCCTCGTCACAGAACTGCCATGTGTAGTAATTCCGGGCCTGAGAGGTAGATGGTGAGCCATTTTTCTTTTGGCTCCGCGGAATCAAGCGGGAGCCTCCATGTGTCAGCCTGACGCTTATTTGAGAAAAGACTCTCCGCAGCTTCCTTAAAAACCCATCGTGCTTCCAAGTGTCAGCCTTTGGTGCTTTGCCTTTGAGCTTGCTAGAGTAGTTGATCTTCCTGTGCATTCGACTGTTCAATTCTGGCCCTCTTGCAGATCACATCTTACTTTGACACCTGCCAGCTTTTGATTTATCAGTTGGAGTCTTTGACAGCTGGTGCCAAATCGCGATCGCACGAGGGGGACAATGACATCACCCATGATGCTATGCGATGCTATAATAAATAATTAAATAACACCCCCTGACCCCTTAAAAACTTTAGGACTTAATATTTTTTCAATGTGATGGGGAATAGGAGGTAATGCTAGGCAAAGGGTGTCGATCATTGAATGATTTAGAAGGCTTAAGTTATAACTTGAGTGACTAGGCACCTAGGATAAGTGGTGAATGAAATAATAGAACATAAAGTAAAAGAGGACTACGAGACTTTAGGGTTTAAGAAAAAAGGATAACATTTGCATGAAACAGAATTGAAACCCTAAACCTAGGTGGGTACCACTAGGATGAAAGATTTTGCAAAGATTTTGACAGCATAAGGATACTTGAAGTATAGATGCATTTGACAATTCAATGACATAAGGATACTTGAAATGTGGATGATCAAGTGGCTTGTGAGATGTTTGATTTATAGGCAAGGATTGATTTCATTAGATGGTTGAGATTGAAAGGCTAATTGAATGATGTGGACGGCTAGGATTGATTAGTTATTCCCACTCCATGAGGGAGTTGTAGACATGTGACAAGTGTAAGGAGGAGAATAAAGTTCATGTACGATCATGTACACAAAAACTTTTATTTAATAAAATTAGGTCTTATTTATTGTACATGTGAAGGATATTAAATGAAAGTTGTACTACCACACATGATTCAATTGAGAGGTGGAGAAGTGTTAGAATGTGGTGAGAGGTGAGGACCTAATTCAAATATTTTATTTGAATTAGTTGGGATATGTGAGGGAAATTAATTAAATAAATGGGATTTATTTAATTAATTGGCTAAGTGATTAGGAAAGGATAGGATTAGGATGGGAAATTAATTAAATAAATAAAATTTATTTAACTAATTGGAAAGTGGGCTAAGAATAGGATTAGGATGGGAAATTAATTAAATAAATGAGATTTATTTAATTAATTGGTTAATGGGATAAGTGAAATTAGGAGTGGAATTAGGATGAAATGCTACATTATGTCTCTAATAATGTATTTGACTAGGTGTTGCAAGACACGGACAAATTTGGGCATCTACATTTTTCCCCTCTTTGAGATGATGTTCGAGATGATAAGATTTATGTCAAGAAACATCATTTCAAAGAAGTTAAGGTATGGATAGAGGAAAAGGATGATGATGTAAGGACAGGATGATGATGCCCCCTCAAGAGGATAGGTTGGTTGGATAAACACGGGTAGGCTCTCAAAATGAAAGGGATTGGTCAAGAAAGAAAGGTAAGGGAATGGATAGAAGAAATGAAGGATACTTTATGTTGCAATGCAAGTGAGAAACCATGGTGTTTGATATAGCACTAGACATTATGCACCAAGGTATAAGGACTAGGGTGATGATGTGTCTTGTGCACCAACATAATACAACCTTGTTTAATGTATGAGGAAGTAAACTTAGAGCATTAAAGTCCTAATGCACAAAAGGTATGATGTGACCTTAGATGCAAAGGATAATGCAAAAAGCCATTTCAACATACACAAGATATGAATATTAGCTAGAAATGATATAGATTTGATACAAATGCAAGATAAAATGATCACACACACAAGCAAGCAAGCATGCACAAATGATTCAAAATCAAACAAGGTATTGCCCCTGTCAAGCTGTAAACTAATGATTAATTGATAATGATTGATGATGATGATAGTGTTGTCATGGCAGGGAATTATATATCCCTAGATTAACACAAGGATGTGGGAATGATATATCCCGTTGATGATGATGATGATGATGATGATTGATTGATTTGGTTTACGACAAGATTAGGATCAAGACCAAGGATGTGATTGGATAATTTGATAAGATTGATTAACTTGATTGGTATGGATTAAGGATGACTTGCATTTCGATCATTGATTGGAATCGATTTGATTGATTTCTTAGAAGAATTAATTTGATTGAATTGATATGAATGAGTGATGATTAGATTGATGAATTGGATTGATTTGATTTGTTTTGATGGATTGATTTGATTTGTTTTGTTGGATTTGATTGATTGATTTGAAGAAATGATTTGGTTAATTGATGAATGGATTAGAATAATTGATTTGATTGGATTTTTTTTTTATGGAATTGATGTGATGGATTGTTTGATGTTGATTGATCTTATTTCTTAGATTTTTTGTTGGATATTTGATTTTTTTTTGTATTTTTAGAAATCTTTTGATTTTTTTTTGTATTTTTAGGAATATTTGATTTTTTTGGATTTTTGAAATGTTTTGATTTTTTTTTGGATTTTTGAAATGTTTTAATTTTTTTGTATTTTTGGATGTTAAATGGATGTACAATTTGGGTTGCCTTGTGCTAGATACCAATGACAAGGGAAAAACCAAGTCTAGGTGTAAGGAGGGAGGTTGGAATGGATGAATGGATAAAAGGATGGGTGATAGTAAATAGTATGGCAGGCTCATGATAGATGGATGGGATGGATAAAAGGATAAACCATGGAACAAAAAGCTTGTGATAAATGGATAGGTACAAGGATGTGCTATAGTGTATGGATGTATGACTCATAATAGAGCTAGGATGTGATCTCCAAAGACTATGTTGCATAGGAATAACTTGCCCCATTCTAGGTGGGAATACTTAGGATTTTACATGGAAAAACTTATGATAGCTTTGACATGATGGATTAGTTTGGAAAGGATGGAAAAATGAGCAATGTATAGGATTTGGTTTGGAAAGAAGGAGGTATGTCAAGAGATATCAAAAGAATTTGTCAACATTTTTCCTCTATGTCTTCATCAAGATCAAAGGGAGGAGGATGGATGGATTCAATAGGATAGGTATGTGGTGTAATGAATATGATAGGAAAATGGTAATGATGGGATAGATCGGATATGATAGGATGGATGAGACAATGTGCCCCCAAGTATAAGTGACATAGAAGATCAACCTAAACATGATGTCTGTTTGTTGGGTTTTCATCATGGTACTTATCCAAGGTTCCACCAAGAGTGGTTTTCACCATTAGATGAAGGGATTTCTCTTTATTATTTTGATTTTTTTTTTCTCTTTTTTTTTTGACTTTTTTGGATAGGATAGGTGGATATGGACGAGAGGGACTCAAGTTTGTAGTTCCATGAAAGGTGAAAGTCCCATTAGAAAGGAATGCCATTGCATGGACCATGTCAAATGTCATTATACTCATAGATGTTGGTAGAGGATTGTGTGGAAGGGAGATGGATTCTAGGTGGATAGTGGATTATGAAGGGAAGGATAGCGGATTATGATGTTCATTGTATGTTTTATACAAAAGGATGAATGGAAGGCTTATGCAAAAACATGAACCATAGCAATAGGATGATGGGGATATATGTAGGATAGTGGATGAAAGGTGGGGAGATGGAGGTATGTGGGAATGTTGTGGAATGGAATGGAACCATGACCAATGGTTGCACACACCATGATAAACATTGAAGCTTTTGATTGGAAGGTTGTGTAGGAAGCAATGTAGATGTTTGCTTAGGAGATGGGTGATGTAGGAATTTAGGGACCTACATAGAATTAGTATTTTAATGACTTTTGCTTGACTTGTGGGATGGAGGAGTTTGATATTTTTGAATGGAACAAAATTTTTGGATGGAAGGGGATGGTTGGGATTTTTGAGAGGTGGATGCCTCATTTGATTTTCTTTCTCTTTTCTTAGGGACCCAAACCATTTTAGTTTTGGACTTTTCTTTTGGAGGTATGGGCTTAGATATATTTTTGGATGGATTTTACATTGATTCTTCACATTGATGTCCTAAGGCATGAGGATCTTTAGGATTTTTAGTAGGATTTTGGCTTTATAGGTAGAGGAATCCAAATTTTTATATTTGAATTCCATGTAAATGGTGGAATGAGTGGAAGCTTCATCTTTAGACAATGTATGCATTTGTTGATCATGATTAGGAATGTAAGGGGTTTTATGGATGATAGGGATATTAGGTGTTGGGAGAAGTGGATGCAAAGTGGATGGAGGGATATTTGGAGTTGGAAGTAATGGAGGTAAATTGGATGGTGGAAGGTGTATGGTCACTTGCTTTTGACATTTGTAGGATAATGGAGGTGGAATTGCAACATATGTTTTGGGTGTATGATAGGATACATGGGATTTGGGATGGGATGAGGCAGATTTAAGAGGCATGGAGGTAGTAGTAACATCTTTCGATTGTTTACCTTGGGGTGTGTATCCAAGGCCATATGAGTGTGGAGGGACTTTGACATGTATAGGCTCCAAAATACCTTGGTAGTTCATGTTTTGGAGTATGCAATAGAAAATGGGACTAGGTGTAGTTTGGATACTAGACTTGAGTTCATTATTAGATGGAGAAGGTGAAGTGGTGGATAATGGTTGTTGCTTTGCTAAGGAAGAACATTCATGGATGAGGGTGCTAAGACCAATATGATATGATGATGGAATTGCAACATGGTTGATAGTGGATGTAGAAGGATCATTAGGATCTTGATTATGTTCATTATGCTTTCTAAGATCCAAGGTATTGGTTTGATCATCCATGTTTACTTGGGAGCCAAGTGTCTCATCAAGGGAAGTGGATGCTTGTAGATTATGGATGGGGCTATATGGAGGATAGATTGGAGCACTTTGGATATCTTTCTCATGGATAGGTATAGGATTAGGGATAGGTGGAGTGATATGGAATGCATAAAGTTTGGCTAAGAGGGTCATCATGGTTTTCATGATCATAGATAGAACTGTTGTGATGTTCACAACATGCCCCATTTTGCTCCTTAGCAAAATGAGGACCCCTGCTGTTGCTTCTGCTTGTGTTGTTCTGTTTGGTGGTAAGGGAAAAAGGGGAGTCAAATTTGCAAACCTTGTTAAAAATATAGAAAATTGCATTTTCAGTACCATTGCATGATGTGGTTGGATTCCTTGTGAAAAATGAGCCAGGGTTGCCTTTTGAACTGTCTTAAAATTCATCATATTTTGCAAGTTATGATCAATTTGGTAAAATGCACTATCAGGTTTTGCATGATAAACAGTCAGTTGTTTGCCTTTTTCCTTGTTGGCATTCGTTTAAAATTTTGAAATATTCATACTTAATGGTTTCGGGTTAAAAGGAATTTTGTCTGGGTTCCACTCTACATCTCACAATTGTCTGTTTGGGAAAAAGTGCATCGGCACACTTTGATTGCCATTATTTATTCATTGGAAATGTTTTTAAGGTTCGAACCTGCGCGTTGAACCATCCGATTGAACCTTTCTTTCAAAGGTTCAATGGTTCGGGGTTCAAATGGTTTGATGTGTTCAAAAATATCTAAAGGGGCAAACTGTTATTCTGTATTGCAACGTTGAATTGCCGCGTTGAACCATCCCCTTGAACCTTTTCTCAAAGGTTCAATGGTTCAGGGTTCGCGGGGTTCATTTTCTTCAAAAATGTCATGCAAGTCCTTGCGTAGGGGATGTGTCGTTGAACCACCACATTGAACCACCGTATTGAACCTTATAGTGGGGTTCAATGGTTCAATAGTTCAATAGATGGAGAGGCTTCGGTGAGACTGTGGCCGATGGTATGCCATCGGCATAGCATTAACTATCAGAGCAATGTTTTAGGCTTTCGCTGATGGGCGAAGTCACGTCGATAAATGGAAAAGAACTTGGCCGAATATAAAACGAATGGCTATCGGTGAAACTCTCCCCGATGACTTAGTCATCGGCGTAACATTTGGTATCGGCAGAGTTTGATTTTATCTCGCCGAAGACTACGATCTCCCCGATGGCCTTTTGCCATCGGTATAACTATTACCGTCGGCTAGTTTGTTTTGGCCCTTGCCAATAGAAGAAACTCTTGCCGATGGAAACCGAAAGGGTTCATCAGCCAAGCAATATAGATCGGCGTATGTTTTTTGGCTCATACCGATGGAAGATCTCACTTTGATAAGGAGGCTATCGGTATGATAAGGACGATCGATGTGAGCGTTTGGACCTTTGCCGATAGGCAAGGTCAGGGTGATGGAAGTAAGGTAGATGATATGAAGGGTTCATCGGCAGGGATCTCACTGATATAAAGCCATCGATGAAATCAGTGTAATCAGAGTGAAAAATTTGGGGCTCACCATAGTATAGTGTCAGCCCGATAGGAAGAAAACAAGCCGCTAAGGCTATTTCGATAGAGGCCATCAGCCAAACAACGATGATTGGCAAGGAAGTTTTTACTTACGCTGATAATGTGGATCACGCCGATAGAAAGAAATGAGGAAATAACAAGAAAGGCCATCGGCCAAGGTATTTTTGGACCCGCCGATGGCGATTGTCATGCCGATGGGCGGGAAAAGAACAAAGCGGTGGGAATTTTAAAGCAATTTTTTTTTTTTTTAGCGCCAGATGGCATTTTTTTTGGTCAGCGATAGTTGACCCAATGGTTTTGAGCGTCTATGTGCATTTTGAATGCGGTTTCTGCTGATTTTGGACCTGATTCCCACATTTTTTTGCATAGTCACCTTGATTCAAATGGATATTTTAGTTTCCTACTGTTCATTTGATAAATATGGTACTTATTGCTTGTCTTGTTTTGCAGGCTTGCAGTTGAGGAAGCAGCTGGAACTTGATCACAGTGACATCATGGAGGAAGAAAATCTGATCTCAGGAGCAAGAAGATAAGATCAAGTGCGAAGAAGTCAAGGCCATTCAAATGGAGGACATGGTTGCAGCTAAGAACATTACTACAATAGACAAATTGAAGTTATTGCTGAGCTGCTAAAGCTTCTCAGAAGAGGCAATATTTCGCCCAGATTTGACATTGCTCAGAGATATTTTGGAGAATTGGTTCACCTGCATTTATTGCTGTAACGAAGGGTTTGAACCAGGGGTTTAGTTAAGATTTTTTGCTGTAGTGAGGACAATCAAAAAGTCTTTATATTGTGCCTCTCTGCACTATAATACTTTACAACAGGGATTTTAGGAAAACACAGGGGCTACATAGAGATTTGTAACAACAGGAATTTGTAGAAATAACATTTAGAATAGAGGAACCTTTTAGTTTAGAAGTAGAAGAAGGAGGTCACCTGTTGTCTACAGTAAGGTGTGCATGGAATGTCTGGCTTCCTTACTGTATCTATAAAGCTTGTAAGTTCTCTATAGTTTGATCAATGAAACTAAGAGTCATTCCGACATTGTAAATCATGTATGACTGTTTGTTTCTAATACAATAGAATCTGGAGTTCTGCATCTATCTTCTGAGTGTTCTCCTGCTCTTCTTTATGTTTTGAAATATTTTCTTTGAGAGGGTGCAATTTTAAATGTATGTTTGTGAAAATGCTCAGAACTTGCATTTAAGGTTTTTACTATGGATTTGATCAAATTGTTGTAGGATTTACATAGTGCATAACAGAATAATTAGATCCTTTGGTAGAGTAAATGAGGTGTAGATTAGATCTTTCTAACTTTTCCCAACCCATCTGAAATATTTAGCTGAAAACGTAGAAATCTAAAGAGAGTTGTCTCAAATTTGAAGAATCATGCATAACAGAGTTTAAGGTAGACAACTTTCATAAATGTATAAAGGAGAAAGCTGCAAAAATTTGTAGCACAGTAACACTTGTATGCAAATGAACAAAATACTTGTTGATATCTATGACCTTTTGCATAATCTTAGTCCAGTAAACCACAAAGAAACTCTAAACTACGTAAGGCCCCTTGAACATTACAGCTTCACATTGACCAACTGAATTTGACCAACAGTACCATTGTAGACTTGGGATTAATTGAATCTTAAATGATTCTTTCTTATATTTCAAGTATAGTTTCAGTTCATTATATGTGAATTTTAACTTATTGTTATGATTGCATCAAAACAATCACCAACAGTTTTCTGGCGCTAGAAGGAGGGCCTCCTGAGTTAGAGTTTGTTTCAAACTGGCTAATAACAGTAATAGAGTGACTAGGTCTAAATCCAGTTTAGAAGATATATTTGTGCAACTACCTGATATAAGGCGAAGTAAAAAACCTTTAATTTGGAATCTAAAAATATCGCAAGCAGGAAGTTCATCTGGAACACCTCCTAGGTCACCTTTTAACATCCGTAGTATTGTGAGTCCTGACAGATCACTGTTCAGATCTTTAAATCTTGGTTTAGGCACTCTTGGAGGTCTCAATCCTCCTACAAATCCTAATCCACCAATCAATCCAGGTATTCCTACAAGTTCAGGTCAAGCTCAAACACCTGCAATGGCTTATTTCAATGTCAATTCTCCCATATTCTTCAATGATTATCATGAGATGCCCAAAAATCTAGAAAAGATATGTCCCAAGTACCAGTTGCACAGGATCCAGAAGATCATATTAGAATATTTAAGGAAGCATGTTTTAGGGCTAGGTTAGAGCACAAGGATGTTGTGTGTAGATTGTTTCCCTACACCTTTAACGAACAAGCCTCTAGTTGGTATGTAAACTTACCCAATGGTTACATTTCTTCCTGGTCACTTATGGAAGAAGCATTTCTGTCAAGATTTAGAGGACCCATTGACCCTTGCGCTTTATATCATAAATTGGCTGCTATAAAACGAGGTGAGGGAGAGTTGATTGATAATTTCAATGACAGATTTCAAAAGGCCTATTCTAGGCTGGTAGCCCCTTATACCATAGATGATGCTCCCTTGTTGGCTATGTACTATGCTGCCTTGGATCCTCTAACTGCCATGTTTGTCAAAAGAAAACCTGACATAGATTCAATATCCAAAGCCTACAAAGAGGCAGCCTCAGTGAACCAAGAGATGAGGCATACAACTTATAGTCCATTTGTTAATGGAGGAAATTTTGGGGTGCAGAATCAGGCACAACCATGGAATGGAGCCCCTATGCAACACACTCCATTATTAAATCCGGTTCCTCCTTACACACCTGTGTATAGTCCTACCCCAATCCAAGTTATAACTCCTTACACGGCTAGTACTTCTAATAACAGTCAAAATAATGGTCAGCCTTTCTTCCAACCTCCTAGGGATGCAACTGTGGTAAAAGCACAAGAGGATAGGGAAGAAATCAAAGAGATCACTGCACATTTGAAAAGGTTAACCACCGAAGTGACACAACTAAGAAACGAGAACCTCTACGGAAGAGGCAACCAAAACTACAATCAACATCAAAATCACAACCAAGGCCAAAATCAGAACTATAGTTCCAATCAAAATTAGCAGTACAATCAGAACCAAAACTATAATCAACATCAAGGCCCCAACCAAGGGCAACCAATGCAAAATAGAGGGCTAGTGATAGATAATAGGACCTGGGGTAATAATAACAGAAATCAGAATCAACCTAGGCCACCCAAGACATGGAACACTGGGCCCAACAACAGTACTCTAGCTTCTCCTTTTGAGAATATAGATAATCATGATGCAAAACAAACGGCTAGCATACAGATGACCAATATAGTACCCAAAAATTGGTGCAGATTTCACAATACCAATGCCCATGCTGAGCACGACTGTCCACAGTTCCACTTAGTAGCCAGTATTTTTAACATAGATGTGCAGCCTCCTACCTCTGAATTTCTCATTCCCAAGGGTAATGAGGTAGTACCCTCAAGATATGACACAGCATTAGTCTTAGAAATGTTTACCTTTGCAACTGCAGAAGAGAAAGAGGATGAATTGCTAGAAGATGGACCATACTGTTTTGAAAATCTTTATCCTGAATCAGCCTTTGTGTTAAATGCTTTTTAGTTTTCCTTTGAATCTGAAAACGAGATATTAAATGAAACAGAAGAGGTGCAGGCCTTTCAACAGACAAATAAAAACCACACCTACAATTTGAGGAACAAACCTAGGCCAGGAGGACCTTTTACCACTTCCATTCCTCTGAATAACTTCAATACACCCTCATATTAGAATGCTAGCAACAATCCTGCCATAGTTAAAGCTAATCAGCACACAAATAACGGAACAACACTACAAAAGGATCAAACAAGTAAAACTGAAACAATAGAGACAACAAGATTAATGAGTTACTTGTCAGAGGAAATAATGAAAATCAAGGTCAGTATACCTCTAAATGAATTATTGAAGACTCTAGGGATCAGAAATGCTTTTATAAAATCTCTGGATACATCCATGACAGACGAGGTGTCTGTTGATATAACTGTTCCTAATAGAGATTCACCGCCTAAAGAGAAAAATAAGAAAGTTAAGCAGCCTTCCAATACAAATGTAGTGATACATGCGGATAAGAGGGATACTCCCCCTTTCTTGTTAACTGTTAGATTGTGTGGGAAGAATATACACAATTGCATGGTAGATTCTGGTGCCTCAGCCAACGTAATGCCCTTAGGAATATGCGAGACTCTCGGGCTAACTCCCACCAAATCTGCCAAGGTTGTCACACAATTAGATAAGACTGAGGTTAGCGTGATAGGAGAACTCATGAACATTCAAATGCAATTAGCCTTAGACCCTAGGGTAAGCCAAATCATTGATATTCAAGTAGTGGATATACCCGTAAATTATGGAATGTTGCTGAGTAGGGATTGGTCCAAAACATTAAACGGATATATGGCCACTGACTTTTCACATATGTGGCTACCTTGGAGAGGTGTCCCAAACCAGATCAGAATAGAGGCAGAGCCCAGAATGAAACATATGATAATAGAGTATAATCGAACTAATGAAATATTATATGCTGCTGTTGAACCGGGTGTGTATAGAATTACCAACAATGGGGTGCAGATTGAAGAGATCATGATGTTAAACATTAGAAAAAAATGTGTCAGCAATAGGACAGCATTATTAATTGAGTCTGATGGAAATTATTCAAATGAAGAAAACAATGCAATAGACAAATTTGGTCATGCCATTAGACAAGAGGTGGAAGAATGCGTTAAACACAATCTGTCGGTCCAATGTAAATTATATAAAAATAGGTGTAGAGTCCATGATAGGCAACATTCTGAGGAGAGCTGTGAAATATGCAAAGACATCATTGAATATGAATACAAAAAATGCATAGGGAGGGTAGAGTTACAAGAGGAAAATGAGAATCCTGATCCAACACAGAACTATGTTCAGGATGATATAGATGCCTTGATTCCAGATTTAGGAAAAGAAATAAAGGACAAGGGTGGTTGTCTTTCTGAGTTGCAAACTAAAAACACACATTTGCAAGTTAACCAAACAGAAAAACCCATGAATAAATAGGATAACACCCCACAGGCAATAAAAGAGACAATGCATGCCAAGGTAAAAGGTCAGAAAAGTAAAGATGGCATGTGGACATTAAAATGTGATGGGTCCAAATCAAAACAGGGCACAGGTGCCAGTGTTGAACTCATAGATCCTCAAGGTAAATCACATCTGGCAGCATATAGATTACAATTTTCCTGTACTAACAATATTGCTAAATATGAGGCCCTAATTTTAGGACTTGTCATGGCCATCAAGAAAAAGGTGAAAATAATCAGAGTATTTTCAGACTCTGAATTAGTAGTCAGACAAGTGAGAAAACTATATGCCTGCAATTACAAGAAAATGATTAGTTACAGACATAGAGTATGGGGTTTAATAGATTCATTTGATGCTTTTAACATAGAGCACATCCCCAGAGAGCTGAACCACAGGCCGGATGCACTAGCAGTTGCTGCTAGTACATTAGAACCATTGGCACTGTCAGGATTGAGACGATTTGCTGTTGAGCTAGTTAACGTGCCTAGTATACCAGACAACGTTACACACTTTCAGGTATTTGGAGAGGATCAGAAAATTATTGATTTTCTGACTTGTAATGAGGCATTTGAGGCTCAAATCATTGATGAGCAAGAAATGCCTAAAGTAACATGGGACGAAGAGGATATAATCAGCTTGAAGAGCAACTTCTTGCCCAAAGGAGTAATTGAATTAGAACATATCTTTGACTTCGATGGAGTAATGAGACAGAAAGACTTGCCCAAAATAGAAGGGGGTAAGTGTGATTTACATAACTTAGGGATAGGGCAAAATCCACAAAATGTACTAATTGGGAAAGCTTGCTCTGAGAAAATTAGAAAAGAGGTTTTAGACGTTCTGAAAGAATATAAACATGTCATAGCATGGACATATGAAGACTTGAAAACATTTGATGACTCCATCATAACTCACGTAATACCTTTAAGAAAAGAAGTCAAACCATTTAGGCAGAAACAAAGGCCTGTGAATGCCATTCTAGAGCCTTTAATCTTTGAAGAAGTTAAGAAATTGCTGTCTGCTGGAATAATTTTTCCAGTCAGACATTTTGTCTGGGTAGCCAACTTAGTACTAGTAAGGAAGAAAAACGGAGACATCAGGTTATGCGTAGACTTTAGAAATTTAAACAAAGCATCTAAAAAGGATAATTATCCTCTGCCTCCAATAGACGAAGTGCTGCAAGTAGTAAACGGGGCAAAGATGATGTCTTTTTTAGATGGTTTTTTAGGTTATAACCAGGTCTTAATTGATAGAGAAGATAGACTAAAAACCACCTTCATTTGTAAATGGGGAAACTATGCGTATAGAAGAATGTCGTTTGGTCTGATCAATGCAGGTGCTACTTTTCAGAGAGCCATGGACATTGCATTCCGTGGATTATCAGGCAAGTGCATTGTTGTGTATATGGATGATTTAACTATGTATTCCAAGGATGCATCTGCTCACGCTGAAGATCTCAGGAAAATACTCAAGCGATGTGAAAGGTATGGGATTTCCCTTAATCCTAAGAAATGTATATTTGGCATAACTGAAGGTAAATTATTAGGCCATGTCATTTCTGAAGGTGGAATTTCAATTGATCTGGATAGAATAGAATCCATAAAAAATTTGCAAATACCAAATAGTAGGAAAGAGTTGAAATCATTTTTTGGCAAAATTAACTTTGTTCGAAAGTTTATAATGGGTTTTGCAAAGATCGTGCAGCCATTAAATGCCATGTTGAAGAAAGATACGCAGATGGAATAGACGCTAGTGGCCAGAGCCACATTTGAAGATATCAAGGAGGCAATTTCTAATGCCCCTGTATTGGCAATCCCAGACTACACAAGCCCATTTTACATCTACTCCTTTGCATCTTCTCATTCAGTCGCGGCTACCTTGACACAGAAAGGTGAAAACAATGAAGAGAGGCCCATCACATTTATGAGCAGCGCACCTCTGAAGGATGCACAGTTGAGTTATCTAGACATCGAGAGGTAGGCATTCGCATTAGTAAAGGCTGTGAAAAAATTTAGACACTACATTCTACGCAGCCAGGTCAAAGCCATAGTGCCAGACACAACAGTAAAAATGTTGCTGATGCAGAATGAGCCTGGAGAAAAAAGAGCCAAGTGGATCACCACGCTGCAAGAATTTGACATGGAAATCATTCCCATGAAGTTGGTCAGAGGGTAGGTGTTGGTGCAGACAATAGCAAATATGGATCCAAATCTGATAAAACAGCAATATGTATTGAATTCCCAGAGTGCATCAGACTGGTATGATGATTTAAGCACCTTCTTGATAGCTGGAAAGTACCCAAATAGGATGAAGGCTTCTCAGAGGAGAGCTTTGAGGATTAAAGAACAAAATTATATGGTGTAAGGAGGTCTTCTATTTAGGAAGAACCATGATGGAATTTATCTGAGATGCATAAAAAGAGCTGAAGCTGATAAAGTGTTGACAGAACTACATGACAAGTACGGAACCGGCCATGGTTCCCATCTAGCTACAACACACAAAATACTGAGGGTGGGCTATTATTGGCCCACGATGTTCAAAGACACTAAGAGTCACATCAGAAGTTGCCACACCTATCAGACTGCAGCAGACAAAGGGAGAAATCAGGCCAATCCACTACAACCTGTGATTGAGTTAAGACCATTTGCACAGTGGGGCTTGGATTTTATTGGAGTCATCAATCCCCCATCTTCTGCAGGACACAAATTTATACTGACGGTAACAGACTATTCTGAGGCCACCTGCTGCAAATTTTCCACAACTGAGGTAGTTATCAAGTTTCTTGAAGAAAACATCATCACCAGGTTTGGAACTCCCTATTCATTGGTATGTGATAATGGCCCTGCTTTCTCTTCTTTAAAGTTTTCTAACTAGGCATTTGAATACGGGATCATTTTAAGGTTTTCTTCGAATTATTACCCTCAAGGTAATGGACTGGCTGAATCAACGAACAAAATTTTATTAGACATAATCAAGAGGTTAATTGCAAAGAGTCCTAGAGAGTGGAATACCCTATTAAGATATGCATTATGGATAGATAGGACCAAGTTTAAAACTGCTTTAGGTAGCACACCTTATCATTTAGTTTATGGGACTGATCCCATACTTCTAGTAAATCTAAGAATACCAACCTAGAAGTTTGCTAATCAGTATCTAGGCTTTGATAGCCATAGGGAAGCCAGAATAGTGCAAATGCTACAACTAGATGAGAAAAGAGGTCAAGCCATCGAGAAGTTTGCCAAACACCAAGCGGTTGTTAAGAGGTGGTTTGATAAAAGGGCAAGAGTCAAAACATTTAGGATATCAGACTTAGTGTTGTGCTAGGACAAAGCACATGAAAAGAAAGGAAGCCATGGAAAATTTGATAAATTATGGCTGGGTCCATTACAAGTCTCAGAAATAATAGGAGATAACACATTTAGACTTAAGACCTTGACTGGAGAAGATGTACCATTACCAGTTAATGGCCAACATTTGAAACATTACTTCCAGGCCTGAGGTAAAGGGCAGTCCATTTTGGTGTAAAATGCTGTAAGTAATGTACAGTTCTTCTTTTGCTATTTTCTTTTTGGGTTGGCTGTTTGTATAGTTTGTCTTCTGTTTGTTTCTGTTTTCTGTTTCTTCCTGTTTGTACAGTTTTTTCTGCTTTTTTTGCTTTTGTACAGCCTGTTTGTTTGGTTTGTTTGTTGTCTCCTCAGCAGGGATCTTTATTTTACTTTAGATTATTAAGGAGCAAAACTAGCAACCATTCAAAATAATATAAAATTTAGGATATTCAAGTTAATCATTTGCAATTTACACATAACTTGTTACTGTCATGAATGTAGAGAGTTATTTATCTTCTGAAATTTCATATTCAATAAATGTGATTGAGAATTCAAAGCAAGTTTCTTATGATGACACACCTAAAATCCTTGGGTTTGTTGAACTTACCAGTGTAGATATTAGGTGAAAAATCAGAGGTCACCCTTGCTACCATTACAATTCTCAGCTTAATTTCAGCAAGTGTCCACTCCTTGCTTCATGAAGTTACAAATTGATATATCTTGTGAAATCTTTCAAAATTAGAAAATATAAAATATATAATAAAATAAATAAATAAAGTGGATTATACTGAAAATCCAGATTAAGCCATCTAAGTAACTCTACCGGGGCTATAGACGCTTGCTAGCAGTGGGGCTCTACTTAGGAGAATTGTAACGATAACCTTGTCGGGGCTATGAATGCTCATTGGCAACAAGGCTCTATCCAGTTGGCTATGAGGGAATATCCTCACCTACGTAGGCTAATGTCAGTCACTGGTTTGTTCAACCGATCTTCAAGATGAGGATAATTAATCACGTGCACACAATTAAACTAAAAAATGGAAATTCATGCACCCTTATTGAATACCTTAAGTCTCAAGTTGAATAGTAATTTGCAGGAAGGATAGTCAGAAGTTATGAATTTATTTCACCTAGTTTTCTTGAACACTTTGAATTTAATTATTTTGTTTGGTTGCTAGTTGTTGTGATGTTCACAACACGCCCCATTTTGCTCCTTAGCAAAATGAAGACCCCTGCTGTTGCTTTGCTGTTGCTTCTGCTTGTGTTGTTCTGTTTGGTGGTAAGGGAAAAAGGGGAGTCAAATTTGCAAACCTTGTTAAAAATATAGAAAATTGCATTTTAAGTACCATTGCATGATGTGGTTGGATTCCTTGTGAAAAATGAGCCAGGGTTGCCTTTTGAACCGTCTTAAAATTCATCATATTTTGCGAGTTATGATCAAAATGGTAAAATGCACTATCAGGTTTTGCATGATAAACAGTCAGTTGTTTGCCTTTTTCCTTGTTGGCATTCATTTAAAATTTTGAAATATTCATACTTAATGGTTTTGGGTTAAAAGGAATTTTGTCTGGGTTCCACTCTGTATCTCACAATTATCTGTTTGGGAAAAAGTGCATCGGCACACTTTGATCACCATTATTTATTCATTGGAAATGTTTTTAAGGTTTGAACCTACGCGTTGAACCATTCGATTGAACCTTTCTTTCAAAGGTTAAATAGTTCAGGGTTCAAATGGTTCAATGTGTTCAAAAATGTCTAAAGGGGCGAACTATTATTCTGTATTGCAACATTGAACTGTCGCATTGAACCATCCCCTTGAACCTTTTCTCAAAGGTTCAATGGTTCAGGGTTCGCGGGGTTCATTTTCTTCAAAAATGTCATGTGCAAGTCCTTGCGTAGGGGATGTGTCGTTGAACCACCGCATCGAACCACCGTATTGAACCTTATAGCAGGGTTCAATGGTTCAATAGTTCAATAGACGGAGAGGCTTCGGTGAGACTATGGCCGATGGTATGCCATCGGCATAGCATTAACTATCGGAGCAATGTTTTAGGCTTTCACCGATGGGCGAAGTCACGCCGATAAATGGAAAAGGACTTGGCCGAATATAAAACGAATGGCTATCAGCAAAACTCTCCCCAATGACTTAGTCATCGGCGTAACATTTGGTATCAGCAGAGTTTGATTTTCTCTCACCGAAGACTACGATCTCCCTGATGGCCTTTTGCCATCGGTATAACTATTACCATCGGCCAGTTTGTTTTGGCCCTTGCCGATAGAAGAAACTCTTGCCGATGGAAACTGAAAGGGTTCATCGGCCAAGCAATATAGATCAGCGTATGTTTTCTGGCTCATACCGATGGAAGATCTCACTCTGATAAGGAGGCTATCGGTATGATAAGGATGATCGATGCGAGTGTTTGGACCTTTGCTGATAGGCAAGGTCAGGGCGATGGAAGTAAGGTAGATGATATGAAGGGTTCATCGGCAGGGATCTCACCGATATAAAGCCATTGGTGAAATCAGTGTAATCAAAGCAAAACATTTGGGGCTCGTCATAGTATAGTGTCAGCCCGATAGGAAGAAACAAGCCACTAAGGCTATTTCGATAGAGGCCATCGGCCAAACAACGATGATCGGCGAGGAAGTTTTTACTTACGCCGATAATGTGGATCACGCCGATAGAAAGAAACAAGGAGGAAATAATGAGAAAGGCCATCAGCCAAATAACGAACATCAGCCAAGGTATTTTTGGAACCGCCGATGGCGATTGTCATGCCGATGGGCGGGAAAAGAACAAAGTGGTGGGAATTTTAAAGCAATTTTTTTTTTTTAAGCGCCCGATGGCATTTTTTTGGTCAGCGATAGCTGACCTGATGGTTTTGAGCATCTGTGTGCATTTTGAATGCAGTTTCTGCTGATTTTGGACCTGATTCCCACATTTTTTTGCACAGTCACCTTGATTCAAACGGATATTTTAGTTTCCTGCTGTTCATTTGATAAATATGGTACTTATTGCTTGTCTTGTTTTGCAGGCTTGCAGTTGAGGAAGCAGCTGGAACTTGATCACAGTGACATCATGGAGGAAGAAAATCCAATCTCAGGAGCAGGAAGATAAGATCAAGTGCGAAGAAGTCAAGGCCATTCAAATGGAGGACATGGTTGCAGCTGAGAACATTACTACAACAGACAAATGGAAGTTATTGCTAAGCTGCTAAAGCTTCTCAGAAGGGGTAATATTTTGCCTAGATTTGACATTGCTCAGAGATATTTTGGAGAACTAGTTCACCTGCATTTATTGCTCTAACCAAGGGTTTGAACCAGGGGTTTAGTTAGGTTTTTTGCTTTAGTGAGGACAATCAGAAAGTCTTTATATTGTGCCTCTCTGCACTGTAATACTTTACAACAGGGATTTTAGGAAAACACAGGGACTACATAGAGATTTGTAACAGCAGGAATTTGTAGAAATAACATTTAGAATAGAGGAACCTTTTAGTTTAGAAGTAGAAGGAGGTCACCTGTTGTCTGCAGTAAGGTGTGCGTGGAATGTCTGGCTTCCTTACTGTATCTGTAAAGCTTGTAAGTTCTCTGTAGTTTGATCAATGAAACTAAGAGTCATTCCGACATTGTAAATCATGTATGACTATTTGTTTCTAATACAATAGAATCTGGAGTTCTGCATCTATCTTCTGAGTGTTCTCCTGCTCTTCTTTGTGTTTTGAAATATTTTCTTTGAGAGCTTGCAATTTTAAATGTATGTTTGTGAAAATGCTCAGAACTTGCATTTAAGGTTTTTACTGTGGATTTGATCAAATTACTGTAGGATTTACATAGTGCATAACAGAACAATTAGATCCTTTGGTAGAGTAAATGAGGTGTAGATTAGATCTTTCTAACTTTTCCCAACCCATCTGAAATATTTAGCTGAAACGTAGAAATCTAAAGAGAGTTGTCTCAAATTTGAAGAATCATGCATAACAGAGTTTAAGGTAGACAGCTTTCATAAATGTATAAAGGAGAAAGCTGCAAAAATTTGCAGCACAGTAACACTTGTATGCAAATGAACAAAATACTTGTTGATATTTATGACCTTTTGCATAATCTTAGTCCAGTAAACCACAAAGAAACTCTAAACTACGTAAGGCCCCTTGAACATTACAGCTTCACATTGACCAACTGAATTTGACCAACAGTACCATTGTAGACTTGGGATTAACTGAATCTTAAATGATTCTTTCTTATCTTTCATGTATAATTTCAGTTCATTATATGTGAATTTTAACTTATTGTTATGATTGCATCAAAACAATCACCAACAAGAACCTTGATCATAAATGTGAGCATAAATAGGATTAAGTGTACTATGAATGGGATAAATTTATTCATGAATAGGATCATGATCATAGATAATATCTTGATCATAGAAAAGATATAGGTCATGGATGAGTTGAACTTAGAGATGTTTTGATCTTGATTTGGATGAAGGCGTGATGTTTCCACATGCTTAGGATTATACTCTAGACATACCTCTTAATTTTGGATGGAAGTGAAAGTGAGAGACTCTTGGATAGACTTGACATTCTCCCGAGGGTTAACAAAATGAAGGTACAATGGATCTAGACTTGGACTCACGGCTATAGATTCTTCAATAGGCTCGATGGGTTGTGGACCACATGATGGGTTGTAGGATTGGACAAGGTATTTGAAGGCTGTTTGATAGGCTCAAGGATAGGTGTTTGACATGGAGATAGTTTATTCCTTGCTAGTAGCCATTAGATCACATCCTTTGCAAGTGTATCGGTGAATGGAAAATATAATGGGTGGATAATGATGGTGGATGGTGTTGTAGGCTTAGGATTATGATTTTGATTGGATGGAGGGATAATGGGATTGGACATATTAGGATTTGGATTGGATGGAGAGATAATAAGATTGGATAGATTAGGATTAGGATTGGATGGGGATGACACATAGGATTAGGATGATTTAGCATTCTCAATGGTGCTTTGTTGTACATCTTGTAGAGGAGTGAAATAAATATGGGGTATTCATTTGTATTATGGCCTTTGATCCTAAGGTATGTACAATAGTCATATTCATTGTACCCACTTTCCTCACATGGTTTGATCTCAGGAAGTTTAATGAGATTTGCTTCAAGCATCCATTGTAAAATATTCTCAACATTATCTTTCGGTGGAGGCTTTAAGTAACATGTAATGAAGGTAATGAAGGGCTTAATGACTTAGAAGGTTAGTGGCTAAATGGACTAGGAGTAGGATCACATGGTGGTGTGGAGATAGGGCTAGTAGACTCATGGATTGGCATTTGAGTGAATGGTGATGAAGGGTACTCATAGGATGCATAATCTAGATTGGTATCTCCCTCGTCAAAGGTAATTATGTCTTGTTGCATTAGGCTCACTTGTTCTTGTTGTGAGGGCCATTGATAGTCTTCGTGATTACGTGAAATGGTGGGATATGTAGACAAAAGATCTTGGGGTTTGTATAAAGTTGAGAGCATTTGATCTTGTTGCCTAGGTGGACTTGGGCTCACATGTTCTTTTTGTGATGTGGTTGGATATGTTGATGTGGCATTGACTTTATAGGTAGATGGATTGGCTTGGTATGAAGTGGGATAAGTTGATGTGGAATTGAATTAATAGGTAGATGGACTAGGTTGGTATGAAATGAAGGGGAATGACACATAGGATTGAGGTGGAATTGGTTGATAGTGAATGGATAGGGGATGATGTGCTTGTTGGATTTGACAAGTGGCTAGAAAGTGTTGGGCTTGGGCTATGAGATGTTGAATTTGAGGTGATTGGCTTGGTTGAAGTTGAAGTTGTTGGGTGATGACATGGATCCTTTGTATGGTTTGTTGGTCTAGGGTTGTGGTGCTTGGTAAAGTTTGTGAAGGATGCCTTGGAATTGGGGTGCTAAGTATTCTAATGTTGACATGGTGTCACATGTGTTTAAAGATTAAGACATTTTTTTGCAAGTGCTTGATTAAGATTATGATGATGATGTGGAATGATTTGGATATGATTTGAATTGATTAGGATGAAATTAATTAGGAATGCGATGATTAGGATATGATGTGGAATGACAAGATTGTATTATGTGATTAGGAAGGATGATTAGGCTATGATTGTCTTGATTGAGATGAATATTTAGAATTATTTGTTTATGTGTTTGGTGTTCATATCTTGATTTGGCAATGTTCAAACAAATGATTACACATGTACACACATGAATCACTTACACAAGACACATAAGCAAGTTTGAATTTGAAAATGAAATGTGTTGATTACGCAAGCACTTGAAGAAGACACATCAACAAGCCCTAAGACTAGTCAAGTAGGTATGGCCAATTAGGTCTTACTATAGGTTGTACAAGTTGACTAAGGAAATGAAATGAAAGAAAAATCCTACCACATAGTTAGGAGAAAGGGGTAACCCACCCTTAACCTTCACTTCCCAAAGGTATAAAATTATTTGGGGCTTAGCCAAGAGTGACACGATTTCAACTTATAAGGAGGGTGTCTTTCGATTCACACCTCGGTTGAGGTCGTCCCTTGGAGTGGTGTGTCTCCAAGTAGGCCTCCTAAGAAGGGTATGGAAAAAGAAAACCAAGTGAGGTGTTTTTGATCTCAAAGGTCACCTTGTAGTGCGAGGAGAGACAATACACATGCACACTTGATTCACACTTGCATTTGTTAATTGCCCTTTAGAAAATGAGATGTGAATAAATAGTTCAAGCACTAGTTCATTTTATGCCTAATTTTTGATATGTGATAGAAAGTAATGTTCGTTTTAGAGCCCAAAAATCCAAATGTGAGATCAAACAAATATTCTTTTTAAACCCCAAATTAGTTTTTTGCAAACAAGATTGATTGATTAGGATGAAAAAATGAAAGATGAAACGAGTGAACCTAATAAAATCACTTTCCAAGTTGCTATTGTGACTGATCCAAGCATTGCTACAGCTCCTTTGATTCACCTACAAGCCACAAAATAAAAAAACAAACAAGTAAACTTGCACATAAAAGCAATATGTAGAAAATGAAGAATTTGATTAAAAAAAATGATCAAAATGAACTAATACAATAGAATAGATTGCATAAACAGAAAATTTAGGAAATTCTATGCACTTTTTTAAAAAAATTCTTGAAAATTGGATCAATTTTGCTCAAGTTATGCTTGTTTGAAGTTTGCATACAAGTTTGAATTTGACTAATAAAAAAGCCTAAAAAATGACATAGTCACCTAATAATTTCTCCACTATTGTGTAGTTCATCGAGCCATCTTTCCAACGAGTCCTTGTTTGCATGATTTTGAGCCTATATGACCAAGTTATGGCAAAATGAAAAAAATAGTCCTTCTATGGCATGTAGGAAGCAAATGGTAACCTGTCTATTTAAGGTTGACCGCTAGTGGCTAGTGCTTAGCTGGTCACATATAGCATCTTTCCTGGGTGGTTAATGTTTTAGGTTAGGGCTAGGTTAGCTGATGGTCATTCATATGACTAGGGTAGGAGCAAAGTCAAAAAATAAAAAAAGAAAATTAAAAATAAAAAGGGTCGATGGACAACCCCCTCCCTTAACACATGTGACTGAGGCTCTAATGAAATAGAGCGCACTTACCAATTTCTTAAGGGCATCGAAAGAGTTTAACAGGGTAGTGTCCAGAGTTTAAGGGGTGGTGATAGGTTGGTTTCCACCAATGATGGCGGTGACTTAGTTTTAGTGAGTGGGCAGTTGGGATTCTTAATGATGGTGATGGCTTACCAAGCGACAGGGACTGATTGGTCTCAGGGTAGAGGTTGGCCCTAAAGGTGGATGACAAGATAGTCTCAAGAGGTGATGGTGGTGGATGAATGTTAGGTTTCAAAGCAGGTAGTAGTGGAATGGATTTTGAAGGGTTTACGACTAAGTTAAAGGCGACAACGATGGATTTCAAGGATGGTAGTTAGGTTTTTATGAGTGGCAGGTGCTAGGGTTTCTGCAGTCAACAAAAGGCTACAACTAGTAGATTGATGGGTAACTAAGAATTTCAACAAACTGTAATGGCAGACTTAGGGTTTGTAAAAGGAAATTGACAATGGCAATGGTGACTGGGGAGATTTAGATGGAGTGATCTTTAGGGTTTCGATACCAATGGCTTAGGGCTTAGGTTGACAGGTGGTCTAAACATAGTTAGGTTTGTAATGTCGACAATAGTGTGTAGGAAAAATAGACAATAGAGAGGATTAAACACCATGAATAGAAATAATAGACCACCTATGAATGCAAAATGATGAGCTCTTGCAACTACAATAGAATGTTAGACAAACACAAATCCGTACGACAGATCCATATGGTACGGATTGTCACTAAATTTTTTTTTAGAAAAGTTTCAAAAATTTTGTAGTCACCAAGCCCAGGCAAATTTGTAGTCAAAATTCATGGAAATGTCCTCCCAAACATAATGGTGATGTTGGTTTCATCCCAGGAGGTTGCTTGCAACAATTCACTCCAAAAACTTGACAAAATAAGGGTTAAAACATGCAATTATTTTCCAACAAAAAATTACAAAAAACTATTGATTAGATCCTTGGAGCATGTTCACGTCGGGTTCACTAGAAATGTATATAAAAAATTTGGATAAATGAAAATGATAAAACAATTAAATGCATTACCTAAATCCAAATCTTCATACCTGAAATAGATAGAAAGATAGATTAATTGATTGAGTGATTTGATATGTTGATTGCTCAATTCAACAACATAACATTAGGATGAAGATGATAGATGGAAGATGGTAGATGAAAAGACAATGGATGAATGATTGTGGAGAGATTTTGATAGAATAAGGATACTTGAAGTATAGATACATTTGACAATTCGACATCATAAGGATACTTGAAATGCAGATGATCAAATGGCTTGTGAGATGGTGGATTTATAGGCAAGGATTGGTTTGATTGGATGGTTGATATTGAAAGGCTAATTGAATGATGTGGATGGCTAGGATTGATTAGTTATTCCCACTCCATGAGGGAGTTGTAGTCATGTGACAAGTTTAAGGAGGAGAATAAAGTTCATGTGTGATCATGTACACAAAAACTTTTATTTAATAAAATTAGGTCTTATTAGTTGTATATGTGAAGGATATTAAATGAAAGTTGTACTACCACACATGATTCAATTGACAGGTAGACAAGTGTTGGAATTTGGTGAGAGGTGATTAATTTATTTATTTGATTTAGTTGGGATATGTTAGGGAAATTAATTAAATAAATGGGATTTATTTAATTAATTTGAAAGTGGGATAAGAATAGGATTAGGATGAGAAATTAATTAAATAAGTAAGATTTATTTAATTAATTGGTTAATGGGATAAGTGAAATTAGGAGTGGGATTAGGACAAAATGCTAAATGATGTCTCTAATAATGTATTTGACTAGGTGTTGCAAGAGATGGACAAATTTGGGTGTCTATAGTAATGTGTCAATTTTGCTTGCCATGGCCTATAACTACACAAGATATAAAAGACAAGATTAATGGCCTCAAAATGTAGATAGCTAATATCTCCAGAACATATGACTCCTTAAAGGATAACAATGGAAATCTGAGGGTTGAAGTTGAAAAGACTCATGCAGTTATCAAGAAACTTTAGAATCAAAGAGAACTGATTAAGGATCAAATGAGTCAGTTAAGGGAGATTGTTAGTTTCAAGATGGTTGTGCTGATAGGGTTGTTGAAGGAATCTAATAAGGTTGGATAGATGATAGTTGCACCTGCATCAGTTAAGAAGAAGAAGACTTGTTTTTGTAGATTAATGGGTAGATACAAATACTCAACTCTGCCAAGATGCATTGGGACTCTACAGTGCTATAGCTAAAGAATATATATAAGGATATTATTCACACCAAATAATAATATTCATATTCTATTTTCTTGTACATATGTGTAAAGTTAGAAAATAATTTTTGATATTTTGATTTACATACTAAAGTATAGGAGTAAAATAGTAAGGGGGAGCATGTACATAGAAAAGCAAGATCAGTTCTGAGTTACGCAGAGAAGTTTTGAGTTGTAGATATACAAGTGGTTCCTTTTCCAATAATAGCAAAGGGGGAGAATTTTTGGTGTATGTTTCCATCAATGACAAAGGGGGAGATTTTTGGCAACATAAGCATGATGATGAAGAAATTGATGAGCATGATAGTGAGTACTATTATCATTGATGGCAACAACGTGTAAAGACATAGTTGTGTTGGTCCATGGCTAAGTGTGATGCAAAGGAAAATACACCTAAGCATGATATATCTAAGTGTTTTATGGAATCCCTATATAACTACATTGACATCCTTCTATTTTGGTGCTCTGCACTCAGGAATAATTTGTTGAAGTTTTTCTTAAGGCATTTATAACACAGAACCTATGACAGGGTCATAGTATTTTAGTTTGCATTCCTTTGCTATGAAGAATCTTTCCATGCAGTTGTAAGATATTTTTTGGTACATACTAAGGAGTCTAAATCCAATGATTCAGGTCTTGAATCCCTCTGGAGTGAAAGATAGAGTTGACAGAGTATTAGACTATGTAATGACAGTACTAGTGGTATATTGGAATGCTCTGCACTCCACCATAGATTAATATTTTTCTATGTAGATTTGAGGACAAGTTTAATGATGTTAGAAGTGTGTAGTCTCCAAGTGGTAAGCATTTTCATGGCCTACATGTTGAGCTATGAGCAAATTGTTAGTTCATGCTATTGTTACTTCACCAATTGAGCTGACCTAAAAGTGTTGAAGTTGTGTGGAGTTAAGTCATGCATGGAACAAAGTCATGGGAGTAAATATAGGCTATGCTGACCTATATGAATGTGCTACATTCTTTGCTTCTCTCTGTAAAGTGTATAGGTTTGAGATTTTGGCTAACATGTCAACGAGTAACACACTATATCTATCATGCCAACCTAGTTGATGTTTTGCTTGATTGCGGTATATAAATAAGATTGAATTCTTGTGTGGAGGTGTGAGTGTGATATGAAATAATTAAGAGTATGTGAGTGAAATCTGATACAGAGAAGAATAAGATAAGATTGTGGTGAAGATGAAGTGTGTTAAGTCAGTATTTTAAGCTTTAATGGAACTGTGTCTTCAACATAAGTCAGATGCATTTCTAACAGTTCATATTTGGTAGTGAGCCGCCCCTTCTTCTATCTCTTTCTATTCATGATTATGAGTCCTTTGGTAGTGAGCCACCTGCAATGAGAATTATCTTTTGGATAGTGAGTCCACCAATTGTATCAACTTTAACTAGTTGCATTATTAATATATTGTGAGCTAATCCTCACTGTGTTTTTTCCCTTTTTGGGTTTTCCATGTAAAAATCTAGTGTTCATGTGTTGTGTTTTAATGGTTGTTTTCATGCTTTCCTTTCTTACTGCAAATTAAATATGCTATGTAGAATGAATTTTTAAATGCTTAAGTGGTTTTAGAGAATACTGATTCACCCCCCTCTTAGTATTCTGGGTGTTCAACAATAAGAACATTAACCTACATAGGGAGGTGGATATTGTTTGTGTAATTAAATATTTAATTACACTTTATTAAGTTTACTCAGGGCTTTGTAAGTCATTTTAGGTTTTCTTATCTTGCAAATATAAAAGCAAGATCTTATATGTAATTATTAATCTAATTTTATTAATGCATCTAGTACTATGTGAAATCATTCTCTTGTACTTTTTTATCTTGTAGAAGGCAATCCTAGTTTTTTCTGGTGATCTTGGTAGCTTGATTAAATTAGTGACTCTTACATGGTATCAGAGCTCCAGATCTACAAGCCCCTTCTCAAATATAGAGAAAAAATAGGAAAGAGCTATTTTTTGTGTGTATTTCTATGTAAAACAAAGCCTTTCATTAGATTTAGATCAGTTACAATAGTTAGATTAGCCTTTTATTTGGCTCAATTTAAGCTCTAGAGGCTAGATCTGCAAGGGTTTGAAGTGGGTGGTTTTTTTGGCATCTAGTGAAAAGATAATTTTCAGAGCATTTTGAGTCAAATCTAACCCTACTGTCATGCTCAGAAGGCTTGAAGACCCTAAGAATGACTGTTAAATCACCAAAATCTAGCTTGAGATCAATTGAGGAAAAAAATTTCCCCTAGGGTCGTACAACACCTATATGGATTTGTTGTACAAAAAAGCAAAAAAAAAGTTTTTTGGACATTATGTGCCCTATTTTGGGACACAGACCTATTTTGGGCATGGTTGGCCTAGTTTTTGGCTCATGCTTCTCACTTTTACACCCTGGGTGGGCCCTAATTTTAGGTTGTTGATAACATAAAGGGCCCCTCAGAGAGCCCTTCAGTTGTCGCTAGTCCCTGTGGACCTTGTTTTTAGGCCACCATCAAGCTGCAAGATCCACCAAAAGAATTATTGGATGACCTCTACCTTACCACGAACAATCTACCCCAATGCAGCTCTGACACCTTAGCTTCACTGGTTAGCCACCAACACTCTACTAGGGTGATGCTAACCAATCAGGCCACCCAAATCTACCATTGTCACCGGATATACATCAGGGAACCATCGGAGAACCACCCAAGCATCACTAAGTGGCCCTTTTTTGGCCTTTTTTGATGTAAAGAATAATTTTTCCATATTTTTCTATTGGTGACATTTATTGCTATATGAAGTCCAAATCACCTTTTTGGCTTTCGAGCTCATAAAGTTTTTCCATGATCTTTGATTTTGGTGATTCTTACAACATTTGAAAGGTATTGAGGAGATCTACACAACCATCCATGTAATTTTTTTATATTTATCCCCAAGTATATTTTTTAGTATATCAGTTTTATTCATTCTAATTGATAAGTTGGACATACTGGCACCTGGAAAGGTACTTTTTGTTTTGGTGGACTTCATTTATTAACATTAATATATATTTGGATTGTTAATCTCTAATTTTATAATTTGAGGAGATATCATGGGTTTTTTTTCTATGCACTGTTTTGTGGTAACACTGGATAAAGATAATTATGAGTTTTGGTGAAAGGGCATCTTGACACATCTTAGGTGGCTTAATCTTTTTCCTTATCTCTATGGACTCATACTTGAATCAGATACACCTAGGAGGAAATCTAGATGTGGAAGTACTATTGGTCATGTTGTAGGATTGATTGCTTCTAGTGTTGATTCTGACACTATTTGTTCCATCTCACATATTGAGTGCCCTCACACTCTTTGGACCAGAATTTAAGAGATCTATGAAGACACACATATCTCTCCATTCCTAAATGATCCTATTATGGATAGCCACATACCCCTTGATGATAAATCTCATATACCCTTTGGTGATGATAAAGTAGAGAAGATTGTATGTTTGGTAGGTCTTGCTAGTTCATATGACAAATTGATTTCTCCTCTTTCTCCTTCTCTTATAGAGATCACATCTTCATCACCTATTGCTACATATGAGTCCAAGGATTCTTCTTTGAGACAACTTTCACTGATTCCTTGTAGTAGGACATTAACTATCTTCCAAAGATAGCTCATTGGGACACATATCTACCAAATATATCTTGCTTGTTTGTAGAGTCCCACATTATAGATTTGGGAGATAATTTGGAGGGTATTTAGTTCCTCTTTGATGGAGTTGCATCACCATCAGCCTCTTCAAGGATTGTTATTCATCCTCCAATTCAGTCACAGTTTGACAATGGATTGGAGACATTTGATAAATTTGCAAGAGAATCATTGTTGGCTTTGGATCATGTGCAGAGTTTAGAAACATTTATTCTTCTTCCTACATATTCTTATCTAGAATGGGAAGACATTATGCACACATCTTTTGTTCTATTTCTTCCCAAGGGGAGGAATGTTGTTCAATGTCTATGAATCTTCATTTTCATTCTTTGTTGATCATATACTAGCACTGCACAAGTCATCTTGAGGAGTGGTTGCATGGTCTATCTTCTTATCTCTATTTTGGGAGGGAGCATTTCCTCATATGGGGTTCCATCCTTCTCACTTCTAGGGGGTCACAAAACCTTCTCTCTACATCTTCTCTTATGGGGGGGTTGTACATATTTATTGATTGTATCTTTCTGATGAATTTAGTCCTCGGGGGGTCTTGGTGTTGAGTCCTTCTTCCATCACATATCTTTTATATTTTCTCTCTTTTGGAGATGAGTTTTCTCCCACTGCGTTTTCCTCCTTTTCTCTGTTTGTGAGAGACTATTTGTACATGGGTACCTAATATGTCCTTATAGCCAAGACCCATTCTTGAATCATTTGCATGTTTTTCATTCTCCCTAAGTTGCACTTAAGGGGGCGTGTTGGTGTAATTAATTATTTAATTACAATTTATTAAGTTTAATTAGGGCTTTTTAAGTCATTTTAGGTTTTCTTATGTTGTAAAAATAAAAGAAAGATCTTATATGTAATTATTAATCCAATTCTATTTATGCATCCAATATTGTGAAAAATCATTTTCTTATGCTTTTTTTTCTTGTAGAAGGCAATCCTAGGTTTTGCGGGTGATCCTAGCAGCTTGTGTCAATCAACAACTCTTACAAATATCCACCATAAGGTTCTCAAATGGTTATTTGTTGAATTCAATAGAAACAAACTACAAACCTCCCTCACAAATGAATGAAATATGAAGGAGTATTTGGTTATTATCAAGGAACAATTGGCTAAGAATGAGAAGAGGATTGGGAAGCTAGAATTGGACATATATAAGGTGAAAGGAAACATCAAAAATTCATCATCTTTAGTAATTCCACTATCTAAAACTCCCTCAACAACATTAAGTAACTCTAAGAAAAGATCGCGAGTAGCCAGATGCAAACTTAGGTCTACCCAAGTGCATGTACTAGAGGCAAAAAATTGAAAGTGGATGATCCTATGAATGTTGATGTTATCAGTGTGCACCCAAGTCTCTTTGGGATGAGTCAGTCAAAGATCTTTGATCTATTTTATTGTGTTTGTTACCACTAGGTGTGTCTCCTTTTGGCTATTTACTCCTTTCTTCTCTCTAGTTCTAGGTCTACTCTCTCTATGATATAGTTTTGTTGTTGTGTTATAGCACAACCATTTTGTTATGTTTTCTATTATCTGTAATTGTAAAGGGTTAGGACCCTTTCAAAAAACCCTTATTTACCTATTATAAAAAAAAACATTAGGTCCTACATTTCTAATGAAAATGAACATTGTATAAATGTGTGAGAGATTGTACTCCCTCAACATAGATTTTTTTTTTAAATGAACATATTTGAAATGACTAATGATAAGGTACTTACCCTTACCATTATTGTCCATACCCAATGATGGTGATATATTTGAATGTAATGTTTGTATCAAATCATTTAGAGTTGCCACTTGAGTTTTAAAATCCTGACCATAAAGTACCATTAAGAAAACCATAAATATTTAAAGATCATAAAACACATTAGTTATTTCCATTAATAAGGAAATAAGATTTATGAATGTGCATATCATAATTGCCAAATTTTTAAGCATTCACAACTTATATACAAATTTTATCCCTATTTTGAAGAATTACAAAGAAGAAAAGAAATGTTAACATCATTTTTCAAAAAATACTTTTTTGAAATGTTATACTAGTTGAAAATTCAAGCTTTTACAAGAAAAGGTAAGAAGATAAATTCCCTTATAGAAAAAAAGTAGTAGTGACTAAATGTAGAAATAGTAAAATTAAAATCTCTAGGTTATGTCAATTTAGCACAATGAAGCCACTACCAGTCAACTGTAAAATATTGAATTAGTTATAAATTAACTAATATTTTGACTTATGAAAATATCATAGTTTTATTTTATAAGATGATTATCTCATTGATTTACCAATGAAGATTTGAAATATATTTCATATTTTTAGAAATTACAACACCTAGTGAAAATTAATTTCATTTACAAATGTAACATTAGAAAGGGGAGTGGAAGCCTAGAATTATGTGAAAAAGAACCATTATATAATTTTATATTTGTTGGTTGTTTCACTCAGTGTTACTAATAATCCCTATAAGAACACATCTCATTCTTAAAATGGTGGAAATGACCACACACTCTAAGGGTTCTTTATAATACATGTATATCTATTCTTGGGGATGTATTACTTGAATTCCAAATACAATGGATAGCTTCTCACTATGGAGGTCAATAATATGATCCTCCTCCTCTTGTACAACATGGCTCGCATAGAGTTTATGTTAGGCATATAACTTGCCTCTTTTATCCATCTAGGTAATTTCTCTAACTTTAAAAAAATTCTATGTTTGTTGATATGATCTATATCCTACAACAAAAACATGTACCTTGTTATTTAACTCAATCTAGTTGGAATCCATTACCGTTTTTTAATTTTCTTTCTTTCACCAATGTGTACTGTAGAAAAGAGAGACTAGCTCAATAGATCAAACTAGGTCAAAACCCTCTTCTACGAAACATTTGGGGCACAAACTGAGCTTGGCTTCTACCTTAGAAGGAGAGACAAACTAGAGGGGTTCTACTCTTTTGTTGTATTTAGAAGGAATTAACCAAATACAATCAATCAAGGTAGAGTGAAGACATGAAACTCTAGATGATGAAGATTAGAGCATTACTGAGAATAAAAATAGATACTGATGATCCAAAAGAAGCACAGAGATAAATGAAAAGAGGAGAACCTAATTTTGGAGGTCAAAATACCAAGGACAAGGGTGCTTGGGCTCCCTAGGCCCTAATTAGGGTTAGCAGAAACTAATTTTGCAATCGAGTCTATAACAACAACCTTAGTCTTCTTCTCAGAAATCAACTCTTGAAACCAATTTGACTGACCTGTACACATGCAAGAAGGAAAAATGTTTGGTGCTATTTAGGAGCTTTCCTTAGTCAATCTTCCTAAATGGTGTTTCTACCTACACAATAGAAAATATAATTGATAAAGAGCGTGTTCTCTAGGAGGGTAGAGGAAAATCCAAAGTAGAATGAAATGCTAACACAAAGCATGAAGGGAAGAAGTCACCATGAGCATGGAAACCCTTGCATGATTGTAGATGGCATCACAACTTGACTCAAGAAGTTGGTGTAGCCTCCAAGAGCTTCCCAAGAGGTCTGCAAAATGTTAGTGCCATAACAATAATCCACAAGAGAGAGCTGTAGAGAGCATGAGAGAGAGAGACTGCAAGAGTGCCAAGATTTTACTAGAGAGAGTTAGATGTTCAAAGGAATAGAATAACTTACTTTTATATGCATTCCTATTGATTTCTATATAATTAAACCACATAAGACCTGTTACATCAACAATTTTTGCCTTGCTTACTTTTAGTTGGACATAAGTAAATTTATTATGATGATTAGATTAATGACAAGGAAAGACATGAATTTTATTGAATGTCATTTATGAAATTATAGAAAAGATTATGTTATTATCAATTTAACAATTGCATTATGAGATTTGATTTATTATTTGAATTATTTGAATAATGATGCACTGATCATATATTATTTGGTTACAAGTTGAAATAGGAATACAGATTCTCAGATGACTCTCAGAGAAGAGAGAGAGATTGTCTTTCGAGGAGAGAGATATAGACCTCAGGTTACAAGTCGTTTATTTGGCAAATTGAGTATAAGTGTTTAATGAAAATGTGAACCAATGTGTCATAAGAGGTAAGTCTTGTCTTGTTAGTTTGCTTTTGAACATAATCAACAGGTAGTCGATATTATTTACAAATCTTTCTAAGTCGTAGTAATTCGTCTTAGTCGTTAATAATGTTAATGACGTCATTTGAGTATGATTTGTGACTATTTATGTTTAACGTAAATATTATGACATTATTATCGTAAAATAATTATCTTAATATTATTAAGTCACTTGAGGTATTTTAACTGATTCTTAACATCAAGACTTTATTGTTAAGTTAAGATGGCGTGTTTTTGTCGACGGATCATGATGGGGAGACTAGCTCAACCCAATCACATTTTCTGTAATCCTTTGTTTTAGTATTATCCTTTTATTGAATAAGTCATAATAATCAAAAAGAGATAATGATATGAAAATAATATTTGATATAATCAAATATTATATGTTTATGAGTCAAATGAGGTAATACCTCATGATAAATTATTATGGTTTTTAATTGAGCAGTCATAGGCATCTATTGAGGAGTGCCTTAAATATTAAAACATGATAGATCAAACTACTCATTAAGAGTAATTGATTTCTCTCTTTCTATTATTGAGTTGACAGCTTCATTGATGAGGAGTGGCATATAACCAGACACATTCACTAACTCATCTCAGTAATTTCTTAAAGATCAACATATGGTGTCGATTGCACCTTTGTAGCTGGTGGTTGAGTCTTAATTGGAGACCAAAACTGTTGTTCATAAATAATTTTTTAATTGTCATGAGTGGAGCACCTAATGACACGACTCATTGACGAGTCATTTGGGAGCTCTAAAGAGACCGCGACTTGATAATCGATAGGCAGGGGGGATGTTAGAGGGATTTCAGTAGTGGAGACTAGGAGAGGACTGCACATGGGCTAGGAAGGTATCCTTTCGAAGAATACAGTTTATTCTATAGCTATCTTGCTTGTGTAAACTGCCACCTCAGGTAAACGCCTCTGCATATTGTGATCATTGAAATCAATGAAAGATTAAATTTTGCCTTGTCTTGGACATTTGTCCATTATGGTTTTAAGAAAATCTGAGTTATTCTATATCTATTTCGATGAGGATGAGCAGATTGTCTCTTCTTAATAATGATATAGCCTAATTATTTGAGTCAACCGATTAAGAACGTAATAAGAGTTATTGTATGACTAGTATTATATTTTAGTTTTAACTTGAGAATCATTTTAGACTAGTAAGGCTGAATCGTAGGATTGATAATGAAATCCAACTTATGATTTATATAGGCCAACTTTGTGTCTTCGTTCGAAACTATGATACTTGTCTTGATATGAGTTTAGGAACCAAATGATTCTATTATTTTTAATTTCATGAAGGATAACATAGTTATCATGAAACTAGTGAACCAATCTCATACTTGATTGAAGACAATTGACTGTGTAGATGTATGTTAGTCTTGAAAAGTAATTCGAAAGAATAAGTAGAGGCTAATTATTAAGGGAAAACTTACCAAACTGTGAGTAGTATGGTTTTGAATATCAAATAGAAAATAATATCTTTTGAAACCATTCTTGGTTAATACATTGGTCAAGAATGTTTTCCTTATCCATAGAATTCAAAGTCTAAGTGATCAATGACAACTATGGTAAACCTATTGGGTTATATATTAACTAAGGATGGTATGGAAAAATGAATAAATCCTTCTATATTATCTATACAAATAATCTTGGTGTGTATAGTTTTATAGTATACCATTTTATGTCAAAATACTATGTCTACAACTTTACATAGAACTCCTTTATGAGTATATGAGAAGTGAAGGTAATGGAATCACATAGAAGTGAATTGAATAGGATTCATCTTCCTTGAAATAGGAGTTATTATTTTTACAAAGACTTAAATTATTCCTAACCATGGATGAGTTAAACCATTGGTCGATTAAGAACCTAAGTCTCTTAGGGTTGATATATGTTTATTTTGTGAAATCATATTTTACAAGGGTAATAGGTAAACCCTAAAAGTGATTATGAACCAACTAAATAGATATGACATTTAAACTTATCCTTTTCAAGGTAGCCAATATCATGGCACGATGATTAAACTATTTATGTATATATTGTTAGTATGAATAAACTATGAGAATACGACAGTATCCAAGTCGCGTAGGGGTCAGTGTTCAAACACAACGACCATGTTCATTATGAGCATTATTGATATTAAATCTTTGGCCAAAGTAATGCAAGTGTCTTCTACATGCATTGTCAGTTTGCTGTATCTAGAATACACAATCTATCAAAAATCATACTTAGCTAGAGGGTATCTAGGGTGGTATGATTGATAGATAGGTGTAGGATACAACACTATGTACTTGGGATAGGCAAATTACAACTGGTCACCTTTGGTCTATATCCCTCGTGAAGGGTAGGGCCACTTCGTATGTGCAAGATGTGTGGGAGACTGCCGGTCTGTGGTTGGAGGTAAATCACCGGAAAGATACTCTCTCTCCAAGCAGAAGATATGCCAGGACTTGTGATAAAGATGTCAGATATTCAACAGCAATATTTATTCGAAATTGTCTATGTAATTGATTTACATTGTAAATTTTGTCTTTGAGAAAGACTTCATGATGTATTGTTCTTTGTAAAGGAAAAATCTTGTAATTATTGATATTTATTTATGAGTTAAATAAAAGAAAAAAATTCTCTATCTCATTTTTATCTTGATGAATTACTCTATGGTAAATTTTTTTGGTTATACTATGTTTATAGAACTTGGATATTACATATGGTATTGGATCTACCAGGTTTAGCACTAGGTCTTATGAGACCACTATGCTTGCCTGTAGCCAACATTATGAGGTTAGCTATTGTTTGAAAAATTTCTGTGCCAGGATGGTACATCTTAAAAAGACAGCAAGAAAGTCTGTTAATACGAGTCAACATTTCCTTAAAGAAAAAAGAGAACGTGAGGCCATTATCAAAACCTCTGAGGGAACAAATGATGAGAGTGACATTTGGTTAAGTGATACTGAAACTCTAGCGACTGCCCTAACTTGAATCAAGTGAGTGAAAAGGAAGTACTTGGAAAGAGTTAAAGATGAGGAAACAATGATGGTTAGGCAAGATCCCTGCATACCCCCAACTATTGAGATCATAGAAGTTAGGGCCTATAGTGAGTCAGAGGGTTATATACCTCAAGATTATGTATTAGAAAATGAGTCTGAAGGATATACTCCTCTTGAGCATGACTTTTGAAGTCATTTCTTGTATAAATGAGGAATACCCTTTGCTTTTGAAATGAAATAAATAAAAAGGAGATGTTTTTGTGCCAAGCTATTGTTTAATTTGAGTTTATTATGTTTTGATTTAATGGGATGCATTATAATCAAGAACTAATGGACAACTCAATATTCTCAGGTGTGAGAAATTGATGAACATGGTTTGAACAAGAACTAACCAAGGAGAAAGTGAAGAGGAAAACCACCTACCAAATAATAAGCTAGACCAAATCATAACCATGCTTGAGGAAACCAAGAAAAGACTAGGTGATTTGGAAAAGAAGGTGGATGATAAAGGAAATTCTGAGGGAGGAGGTAAAAACTCTCATGGTGAAGGAGGAAAAAATCATGAAAAGCATAGTAAGAGTACATAACCTAATTAAGAGGTAAGAGATAGACTGACCTCAGAGCTCTCTAAAGACATGAAGAAGGTCACTCCACCAAAGTTTGATGGGACAGTAACTAGAGAAGTTGTAGAAGCTTGGTTAACGGAAATGGAAAAATATTTTGAGATAAGGAATTACTCAGAAGTGACCAAGGCGGTATGGGGACCATTCCAACTGGTAGGAGAAGCATCCACTTGGTGGATGAATAAGAAGATGGAATTGAATTTAAGCTCTCTAAGGGTAACTTAGGATGAGTTAATGGAACTCTTTCACAATAGATGGTTACCACAACTCTATTTTGATCAGAAACTGACTGATTTTTAGAATCTTTGTCAAGGAGATATGACAGTAGTGGAATATGGAGAAAAGTTCACCTGACTACTGAAATATGTTCCACAATATCAAAAGGATGAGAGATTTAGAATCAGAAAATTTATCATGGGCTTAAATGCTCAGATCAGAGGAGAAGTGGATGTACATGGTCCCACAACAATGGATCAAGTGTACGAGAAAGTGATTAAGCAAGAGCAAAAGCTGAAATCCATCTCAACTTATCGTGATAGAAACCGCAAGAGGTTTAATAGAACTCCTAACAACCAACCTTACAAGAAAAGATATGAAAAGAGCTATGATAACAAGAGAAAAGATAAAGGACCTCAGAAGAACAAGGGTGGATCTAGTAATGAGAAGAAGAATGGCAACTACAAAAGAAATGAGGATAACAATGGGAAGACTTCAGACAAGAAAGGACCCATTGGAGGATGATTTACTTATGGGGGCAACCATTATGCAAATCATTTCCCTAACAAAGGTCAAAATGGTCAACAAAGAGGTACTGCATTACCTACCCAGCAAGAAGCATTTCAGCAAAGGATTCATGCAGCGCTTGACAATCGACAAGCAGAGTATCAAATCACACCTATTGAGATGACAGGTACTTTGTATGGAGTCTCTATATCTATTTTGATTGATACAAGAGCCACATAAAATTTTGTTTCTCCTAGAATTTTGAATAAGTTTCCTCAAAAAGATGGATACATGTCTAAACCTTGGTCAGTAGAATATGTTAACCAATCTAAGGTTTAGGTAGAGCAATGTTTGTTTGAAGCCAAAATTGACCTCCCTAGTTTCTCAACTGAAGTAAACTTGTATGTAGCTTCCCTAGGTTCCTATGATGTAATCCTAGGAATGAGTTGGTTATGGAAGCATAGAGCTAAAGTTGATTATTTTTCAAAAATAGTTGAATACTTAGATGATTTGGGAAATCAAACCCAATTCCAAGGGATTCAAAGAGAAATTAAAATCAGACCTATCTCTGCCAAGCAATTGAAAAGGTTGTCAGTTGTTTTTAGTCAAAATGGAACAAGTGGAGGAAGGGATAGAAAACCCTAGTTCATCTTTTGGAGAAAAGTATCCTTTTCTTCGGGAATTTTAGGATGTGTTTCTAGAAGAACTTCCAAGACTACCTCCCCAAAGGGTTTTTGATTTTGCAATTGATATTAAACTAGGATCTGAGCCTATATCAAAAGCATCCTACCATATGACACCTATGGAGTTAATGGAGTTAAAAGCCCAATTACAAGAATTGTTGGCAAAAGGTTTGATCAGACCCAGTGTTTCACCTTAGGGTGCCCTAGTTATTTTTGTTAAGAAGAAGGATGGAACCCTTCGATTTTGTATAGATTATCGTATGCTCAATAAAGCAACAGTAAAGAACAAATATTCATTGCCACATATTGATGATCTTTTTGATCAGATGTGTGGAGCTGCTATATTTTCAAAGATTAATTTACGATCAAGGTATCATCAGTTAAGACTGAAGCATGAGGATATTCATAAGACAACTTTTAGAACCAAATATGGGCACTATGAGTTCACGGTGTTGTCATTCGGTTTGACAAATGCACCTGCTACATTCATGAATCTCATGAATAGTGTATTCAGAGATTGTTTGGACAAGTTTGTTTTAGTCTTTCTAGATGATATACTCATTTATTCTAATAATGAAGAAGAACATCAATGACATTTACAAATAGTTCTACTATGATTAAAAGAACATAAGTTATATGGAAAACTATCAAAGTGCACATTCTATCAGAAGGAGATTCAATATCTAGGTCATATTATTTCTTGATGCAGAGGTAAAACGCAACGGGAGCTTACAAATGGGAAGGAGGAGTCATTAACACGACCAACATGTTAAAATCCTATCGGCTTATCATCATCATCATATTTCGGACGAGCATGAAATATCCTCCTGCTGACTACTGTTTACTTCCTTATCGCCTATCGGTGAGAGATGGTTCATTGGCCAAGGGGAAATGTCTTACCCCCGATGACTAATGTCACCCCGACGAATATATCGGTCCTATACCGATCGGCCAGACTTGGGTTATCAGCCAGACTCCAACACTCTGTCCCGATGTCCGATATCACCCCGATATCTCTTTTCATCAGTCAGGTTGCCTATCGGCAACACTTCTTCTATCAGCCAGGCCGAAAAAGGTCTCCCCGACGCTACTACTCCTACCGATGCCGAAACACTTAACGTCAGCAGGATAAATCTGCATCGGGTGATATTCGCAATATCCTGATGACGATGATGTCACCCGGATATAAGACTCTTACATCCTCCGCAGCATGATAATGAATATCCGGTGATCTTTTCAATATCCTGATGATGACCTTTAAGATCCTGATGACGACTTTTAAGAACCTCCTGTCCTTAGCCAAAAAAATGATTTTTCCTCCCGCATACGATAGCGATATGCGGATGATGGGTACACACGAAAGATGATCCTGACGACGATATACACACTGAGTATATATCTGACTTATATCATCCTGATGCACTTGAAACATACAATCTTCGTCAGCTTCATAACCTGATCCGGATAGCGATATACTCATAGATGACGATGCGATTCACTCCGGCTGGAAAAGCACATGCAGACCCCTGTATATCCGTCAGCTGCATGCAAACTCACAGAACCGCACAATTTCACAAAGAAAATATGATGATCGGGCCGGATCACCTTCAGATCAAAACTTAACAGTTTATCTTCCTAAACCCTAGCACATGAGGATGCTAGGTTGGTTCATAGCATGCTACCAATCGATCTCCCACACAATGAAATGCATAAACAGAAAACTAAAATACAACCTAAACTAACATGCATGACCATTCCACGATTCACAGAATCAACCGGTGGAAGGGTTGAAAGAATCCATTAACCTGTAATCAGAACAGAGATCAAAACATAAACAACTGATAAACTAGATAATGCAATTGATGAGATCTTATTTAGATGAAACACAAATGTCCTGTTTCTTCAACAATGTTTCACAATGTATGGACTGATCTCTGGATTTCACTCAATCACCAGTACAACATAACATAACTACTACTCTCATGATCATGATCTCAAACCCTAACTAATCTGAGTTATTTATAGCAATATCCTACGAGTACTACCAACTCGATTCCCAGCGGCTGGGAGCTTCCAAACGGCTGGGAGAGGACCGCTCATACTACCTGATCACGAGCTCTAACTGCCTGCACACTCTCCTAGGCTGATCTAATACATATGCATTGGTCCAATGGACCTTATTACATTATGAAGTCAAACATGCTAAAAATAGACTAATGTCCTGTCATGCGGACAATGAACCTATATCCTGTCTTGTAGGGGTGGTCCTGCACCATACTCCCCAGAAGAAGAAATCTCAAGTCCACTTGAGATGAGAGTATGAAGATCTGCACCATGTTTCTGTATCTGCTCTTCAGTCATCCATACTGTTTCAGAATTAGGTTTTCCCTTCCAAGAGACTAGATACTCCAAGTACTGTTTGTTCCAGGTCTGTTTGACCACTCTGGTGTCCAAAACCTTCTGCAACTGTGGAGGATCATGCTTGGGAATGTTATCATGGACTGGATCCTATAGGAGTTCCTGATCTGCATCTGGATAAGACTTGTATGGGGTTAAATCACATACATTGAATATAGGGGACAAACCAAGATCAGGTGGGAGTTGTATCTCATAAGCATTTTGTCCATGCTTGTGCAAGATCTGACATGGTCCAACTTTTCTTTGCATAAGTTTAGTATATTTTCCCTTAGGAAGTCTGTCCTTCTTCAAATGAACCCATACCAAATCTCCAACATCAAACTATACATCCTTCTTCTTTTTATCAGCATATTCCTTATACTTCAAGGTGATTTGCTGCAGTTGGGTCTTGACTTGATCATGAACCTCTTTTATGGCTTCTGCAAAAGCTTCTCCTTCTGCACTAATAGGGTCTACTGTAGGTAGATCTCTCAATTCCAAAATTCCTTTTGGATGCATACCATAAACTATCTGGAAAGGTGATTTCCCTGTGCTCCTATTGACAGTATCATTATAGGAAAATTCAGCTTGAGATAGAATATTATCCCACTTTTCTCCATGTTGTTTTGTCAAACATCTAAGCAAATTTCCTAAGGAACGGTTCACTACTTCAGTCTGTCCATCCATTTGTGGATGATATGCAGAGGAAAAAGACAAATTTGTTCCAAGTTTCTTCCAAAGAGTTCTCCAGAAGTGACCAATAAACTTCACATCCCTATCTGACACTATACTCAATGGCAATCCATGGATTCTGACAATCTCCCTGAAAAACAAATCTGCAATGTATGAAGCATCAACAGTGGTTTTGCATGGCAAGAAATGTGCCATTTTGCTGAATCTATCCACTACAACAAAAACACTGTCAAACCCTTTCCTTGTCCTTGGTAAACCCAAGACAAAATCCATACTTATGCTTTCCCATGGTCTGGAAGGAATGGGTAAGGGCTGATATAAACCTGCATTAGTCAACCTGCCTTTAGCTTTCTGACATATCACACATGTCTCTACAAACTTTCTGACATCTGATTGTAACTTAGGCCAAAAGTAATGTCTTCGGACCAGATCAAGAGTCTTATCTAGACCAAAATGACCTACCATAGCTCCACAATGTTTCTCCTTAATGATGTTTAACCTCATAGAACACCTTGGAATACATAACTGTCCACCTTTGAACAACAATCCATCCTGAATCAAAAATTCAGAGAATTCAACATGATATTTCTCTCCAAAAGAAGTACATACATGATATATCTCCCCAAAATCTTCATCAGTCTCATACATGGTCTTTAGTGAATCAATGCCAACACTTTCTAACTGAATCTGGTTGACTGTTAGAACTCTCCTGCTCAAAGCATCTGCAACTTTATTCTTGACTCCTTTCTTATGCTTCAATGTAAAAGTAAAAGCTTGTAAGGTTTCTACCCATTTCATGTGTCTGTGGTTCAGCTTTTCCTGGCTGTTTATGAAACTTAGAGCCTGGTTATCTGTGAATACTATGAATTCCTTTGGCATCAAGTAATGCCTCCATTTCTTGAGTGACTAGACTAAAGCATACATTTCCAAATCATATGAGGAATACCTCTTTTTAGCATCATTGAGCTTCTCACTGAAAAATGCAATAGGTTTACCTTCTTGGCTAAGTACTGCTCCAATGGCCATGTGACTGGCATCACATTCCACTTGAAAGATTTTGTTAAAGTCTGGAAGTGCAAGGACTGGCTGCTGTGCCACCTTCTTCTTCAACGTTTCAAAAGAATCATATGCTCTTTGAGTCCAAACAAATCTGCACTTCTGTCCTCCTTTGATGGTATCAAGCATGGGTGCACAAATATGACTAAACCCTCTTATAAACTTCCTGTAGAAGGTTGCTAACCCATGGAAACTTCTGACATCATTCATAGTCTTTGGGGTTGGCCAAGACAATATGGCACTTACCTTCTCCTTATCCATTTGTAACTTTCCTTGTGAAATGACAAAACCCAAATATGTGATATCCTCTTGCATGAACAAACACTTGTCTAAATTTATCATCAGCTGCTCTTCATGTAACCTCTTAAGAACCAAATCTATGTGTCTGAGATGTTCTTCTTTTGTGTTGCTGAAAATCAGAATGTCATCTAGATATACTATGACAAACTTACCAATGAACTCTTTCAAAACCTCATTCATCAACCTCATAAAAGTACTAGGTGCATTAGATAAACCAAAAGGCATAACCTTCCACTCATATAACCCTTCATTAGTTTTGAATGCTGTTTTCCATTCATCTCCTGGCCTAATCCTGATCTGATGATATCCACTCTTCAAATCTATTTTTGTAAAATACTTAGCACCTCCCAAACAGTCAAGTAAATCCTCTATCCTAGGGATTGGAAACCTATACCTGATTGTGATCTTGTTAATAGCTTTGGAATCTGTGCAAAGCCTCCAAGTACCTTCCTTCTTTGGTGCTAGTACAGCTGGTACTGCACATGGACTTAAACTTTTCCCAATCAGACCTGAATCCAATAATTCTTCAATTTGTCTGGCTACTTCTGCATTCTATTCTGGAGTTAGCTTATAGGCTGCTTTGTTTGGAAGTGTTGACCCTGGAATTAAGTCTATGTAGTGACTGATATCCCTGACAGGTGGTAGGGATCTTGGCATTCCTTCTGAGATGATACCTTTGTACTTATCCAATAGCTCTTGGATAGCTGGGTCTATGAACCTTTGCTTCTTCTCTTCCTTGACTTCTTGCTGCTGTTCTTTATTCACCCTCATACATGGGATTAGGGCATATGCAACTGCACCTTCTGCTGCTACTTCTTTCATGAACTGTTTACCTTCCATCAGCATTACCTTCACCTCTTTTCCTTTAGATTTCTCCTCCTTCTCTATCAATGGTAGTAACGTTATAACCTTACCATCTTTATTGATTGTATAGGTATTTCTAATACCATCATGTTGTGCCTTCAAATCATACTGCCATGGTCTACCAAATAAAAGATTGCAAGCATCCATCGTGGTAATGTCAAACAACAACTTATCCTTATATGCTCCAATCTAAAATTCTACCCAAGCCTGCTCTTCTACAGTTGTCTGCTGACCTTGGGTAAGCCATGAGACTTTATATGGGGATGGGTGAGGCAATCTCCTAAGCTTAAGCTTTGTCACCATTTCTTTAGACACAAAATTTTCAGTAGAACCAAAATCAATCAAAACTTTACATGCCTTACCTCCTGCTTTGCAAATAGTCCTGAAAAGAGACTTTCTTTGAGGGGATTCTTTGTTAGGTACCTTCATGGTAGTCACTGTTCTTCTCATCATTAGAGACTCTCCACTTTCTGGGTATCCATAATTATCAGGAGCATTCACACTCTGAAAAGAAGTAGAGCCTGTCATACTTTGATTATCAGGTTCTTGGATCAGATTTGTTCTCCTTTCTCCTGTTAAGCTTGTGGCCTTGTCTGGACATCTGCTGGCTATATGGCCTTCTTTGTTATAGTTATAACATCTGATGGATCCTCTGCCCTGGGATCTTCCTCTGAAAGGTCTTCTACCTCTAAAGTTTCCTTGCTGACTATAATTTTCCCTCTGGTTCTGACTATTGTTTCCCTTGCTATTGTCATGACTGGAAGGACCTCTTCCACCCCTTTGTTGTCTTCCTCTTCCTCTATTGTGTTGTTCTTGTTTTCTCTTTAACTTCTCTTCCACTTTCAATGCCAACTGAAAGCATTTCTGAACTGTATCTGGATTATGCAGACTTAAATCTTCCTGAATATTGAACCTCAATCCATTAAGGTATCTGGCTACCTTCTCTTCTTCACTTTCCTTTACCTTTGTTTTCATACAAAGTTTCATGAATTCTTCTGTATATGAGCTGACATCTAGCTCCTTCTGCTTCAGGTTTTGCTTCCTCTTGTGTAATTGGATACTATAATCCAATGGGACATAAGCTTCCTTTACTAATGCCATCATTTTCTTCCATGTAGTGACTCTACGCTTTCCTTCCTGTACTCTATCATCTTGGACGAAATTCCACCATGTCAAGGCAGCTTCTTTCATTTTTGACTGGGCTATTTTCACCCTCTATTGTTCTGGTATCTCCTCTGTTTCAAAGAAATTGTTCAAGGAGTCTATCCACTCCATCACTGAATCAGGTTCCATCTTTCCTGTAAACACTGGCAAATCCAGTTTCACATCCATGGTTCTCCTCTCCATGGCCTTGAGGGCGTTCAACAGTGGTCTCTGGTCTGCAGGAACGACCTCCTCGTTCCAACTAGGGATCTCTTCTTCTTCCCTATCTTCTTCTCTACCAGAACCTACTCTGTTCCTCAACTTCTCTAACTCATCCTTCAATTCCTGATTCTGAGCCTTCACGGCCTTGCTCTCTGCAATCTGTTTCTTTACCAGAACTGCCAACTCAACGTTGGTCATCCTTGCCGGCATCTTCGATGTTCCTTCTTCATCTGACATCCTGCTATATCCTTATCTTTTCCAGAAGATCCTTCCTTTGCTCTGATACCACTATGATGCAGAGGTAAAACGCAACGGGAGCTTACAAATGGGAAGGAGGAGTCATTAACACGACCAACATGTTAAAATCCTATCGGCTTATCATCATCATCATATTTTGGACGAGCATGAAATATCCTCCTGCTGACTACTGTTTACTTCCTTATCGCCTATCAGCGAGAGATGGTTCATCGGCCAAGGGGAAATGTCTTACCCTCGATGACTAATGTCACCCTGACGAATATATTGGTCCTATACCGATCGACCAGACTTGGCTTATCGGCCGGACTCCAACACTCTGTCCCGATGTCCGATATCACCCCGATATCTCTTTTCATCGGTCAGGTTGCCTATCAGCAACACTTCTTCTATCGGCCAGGCCAAAAAAGGTCTCCCTGACGCTATTACTCCTACCGATGCCGAAACACTTAACGTTAGCAGGATAAATCTGCATCGGGTGATATTCGCAATATCCTGATGACAATGACGTCACATGCACCTGATGATGATGTCACCCGGATATAAGACTCTTACATCCTCCGCAGCATGATAATGAATATCCGGTGATCTTTTCAATATCCTGATGATGACCTTTAAGATCCTGATGATGACTTTTAAGAACCTCCTGTCCTTAGCCAAAAAAATGATTTTTCCTCCCGCATACGATAGCGATATGCGGATGATGGGTACACACGAAAGATGATCTTGACGATGATATACACACTGAGTATATATCTGACTTATATCATCCTGATGCACTTGAAACATACAATCTTCGTCAGCTTCATAACTCGATCCAGATAGCGATATACTCACAGATGACGATGCGATTCACTTCGGCTGGAAAAGCACATGCAGACCCCTGTATATCCGTCAGCTGCATGCAAACTCACAGAACCACACAATTTCACAAAGAAAATATGATGATCGGGCCGGATCACCTTCAGATCAAAACTTAACAGTTTATCTTCCTAAACCCTAGCACATGAGGATGCTAGGTTGGTTCATAGCATGCTACCAATCGATCTCCCACACAATGAAATGCATAAACAGAAAACTAAAATACAACCTAAACTAACATGCATGACCATTCCACCGATTCACAGAATCAACCGATGGAAGGGTTGAAAGAATCCATTAACCTGTAATCAGAATAGAGATCAAAACATAAACAACTGATAAACCAGATAATGCAATTGATGAGATCTTATTTAGATGAAACACAAATGTCCTGTTTCTTCAACAATGTTTCACAATGTCTGGACTAATCTCTGGATTTCACTCAATCACCAGTACAACATAACATAACTACTACTCTCATGATCATGATCTGAAACCCTAACGGATCTGAGTTATTTATAGCAATATCCTACGAGTACTGCCAACTCGATTCGCAGCGGCTGGGAGCTTCCAAACGGCTGGGAGAGGACCGCTCATACTACCTGATCACGAGCTCTAACTGCCTGCACACTCTCCTAGGCTGATCTAATACATATGCATTGGTCCAATGGACCTTATTACATTATGAAGTCAAACATGCTAAAAATAGACTAATGTCCTATCATGCAGACAATGAACCTATATCCTGTCTTGTAGGGGTGCTCCTGCACCATTTCTGCTAATGGAATATCTGTTGATCCTACAAAAATCACAGCTATTCTGGATTGGCCTATACCAACAAATGTGCATGAGGTGCATAGTTTGATGGGCCTGGCTGGCTATTATAGGAAGTTTGTTTTAAAATTCTCTAGTATTGGTAGTCCAATCACTTCCCTATAGAGGAAAGGAAAGAGATTTGAATGGACAGACAAATGTTAGGATGCATTTGATCTCTTAAAAGAAAAGTTAACTACAACTCCAATTTTGAAAGTTCCTGATCCTAAAGGACAATTTGAAGTAATTACAGATGCCTCAGGAGAAGGATTAGGAGGAGTGCTTATGCAAGATGGAAGATTGATAGCATATGAATCAAGGACATTGAAATCCTATGAGAAAAATTATGTACCGCATAATCTGGAATTGGCAGCAGTAACTCATGCCTTGCAGTTGTAGAGACACTATTTGTTGGGGAAGACTTTTGTACTTAAGTCAGACCATCAAAGTCTTAAGTATATTTTCTCTCAACCGCATTTGAATGCTCGACAAAGGAGATGGTTAGAATTGATATCTGACTATGATTTTGAAATAATCTACATCAAAGGTAAAGAGAATACAATAGCCGAGGCTTTGAGTCGTAGAAGACATATAGCTTCTATTGTTTCTATTCATGTAAATTTCAAGGATTTGGTGTTACAAAATTTATCTGGTGATGAGTATTATGAGCAGGTTAAGCATGCTCTAAAAGATAATCCTAGAGATCTAAGATATGAGGGTTTTCTAATAGAGTTCGATGAACTATTGAGGTACAAGGGTAGAATGTATGTTCCTAATTCAACTAGCTTAAGGGATCTAGTATAGAAATAAGTTCATACTGTACCATATTCGGGACATCCAAGAGTGACCAAACTCCTAGCGGATGCTAAACCTCTTTATTTCTGGAAAGGAATGAAGAATAATGCTGCAAGATTTGTGGCAAATTGTTTAGAATGTTTGAGGGTAAAAGTAGAGCATCAACACCCTGCAGGATTGTTGTACCCCCATGATGTGCCAGAGTGGAAATGGCAAGTTATTAGTATGGATTTTGTTCAAGGTCTTCCTATGTCAAGGAATAAACATGATGCCATTTTAGTTGTGGTTGATAAACTCACAAAGGTAGCTCTTTTTATACTAGGGAATTTGACTGATGGAGCACCAGTCTTAGCTTGCAAATTTGTGCAAGAGGTGTTCAGATTGCATGGCTTCCCTAAAAAGATTATCTTGGATAGAGTTGCACGTGTAACATCAAGGTTTTGGAAAAGTTTGTTTTCTACACTAGGGACTAAACTCAACGTGAGTACAACTTACCATCCTAAAACTGATGGGAAAACTGAGAGAGTTAACCAAGTCTTGGAAGACTTGTTGCGAATGTATTGCATGGATCAACAATATAAGTGGGAAGAATACTTACCGCTTGTGGAATTTGCTTATAACAATTCCTATCATTCTGCTATTTAAATGGCACCATTTGAAGCATTGTATGGCAGAAGATGTCAAACTCCTATAAGCTAGGATAAGCTAGAAGATAAGATTAGCATCAGACCAGAAATACTAGCTGAAATGGAAGAGAAAGTTAAGATGATCAGAAAAAGATTGGCAGAAGCCAATGATAGGCAAAAGAGCTATGCGGATGCAAAGCATGTACCAAGGCAATTCTCTATTGGAGAAAAAGTTCTTTTGAGGTCAAACCTTAGAAAAGTTCTATTAAGTTTGGGAAGTCTTCTAAGCTAGCCCCTTGATATGTGGGACCCTTTGAAGTGCTTGAAGTAGTCAATCCAGTTGCCTACATAATTGTTCTACCACCGGCCTTGTCTAGAATGCACAATGTTTTTCATGTGTCTTATTTGAAGAAATATGGTGCAGGTGATAACCATATTTTGAATTGGAATTCTTTACAGATGCAGGATCCGGGGGTGGTCATGATTGAGCCACTCAAGGTGTTAGAAACGCGCAAGCTCCACTTGCGTAATAGAGAGGTCTTGCAATGCAAGGACCAATGGGACCAATATGCTGAGGAAAATGCTACATGGGAGGATTATCATGAATTCTATCAAAATTTTCCTCCTTTATTTAATGTTGTTATCAATTGAAAATAATGAACTTTCTTTTTAGTTACTTTTTGATACTTTATATCATCAAGGACGATGAATCTTTAGGGAAAGGATATGTTACATCCCCAATTTTTGCCTTTGCTATAATTTTTACTTTTAGTTGGACATAAGTAAATTTATTATGATGATTAGATTAATGACAAGGAAAGACATGGATTATATTGAATGTCATTTATGAAATTATAGAAAAGATTATGTTATTATCGATTTAATAATTACATTATGAGATTTGATTTATTATTTGAATTATTTGAATAATGATGCACTGATCATATATTGTTTGGTTACAAGCTGAAACAGGAATGTACAGATTCTCAGATGACTCTTAGAGAAGAGAGAGAGAGTATCTTTCGAGGAGAGAGATATAGACCTCAGGTTACGAGTGGTTTATTTGCCAAATCGAGTATAAGTGTTTAAAAAAATGTGAACCAATGTGTCGTAAGAGGTAAGCCTTGTCTTGTTAGTTTTCTTTTCAACATAATCAACAAGTACTCAATATTATTTACAAATCTTTCTAAGTCGTAGTAAGTCATCTTAGTCATTAATAACATTTACGATGTCATTTGAGTATGATTTGTGACTATTTACATTTAACATAAATATTACAATGCTATTGTCGTAAAATAGTTATCTTAATATTATTAAGTCACTTGAGGTATTTTAACTGATTCTTAACGTCAAGACTTTATCGTTAAGTTAAGATGACGTGTTTTTGTTAACAGATCGTGATGGGGAGACTAGCTCAATCCAATCACATTTTTTGTAATCCTTTGTTTTAGTATTATCCTTTTATTGAATAAGTCATAATAATCAAATAGAGATAATGATATGAAAATAATATTTGATATAATCAAATATTATATGTTTATGAGTCGAATGAGGTAATACCTCATGATAAATTATTATGGTTTTTAATTGAGCAGTCATCGACATCTATTGAGGAGTGCCTTAAATATTAAAACATGATGAATCGAACTACTCATTAAGAGTAATCGATTGCTCTCTTTCTGTTATTGAGTTGGTAGCCTCATTGATGAGGAGTGGCATATAACCAACCACATTCACTAACTCATCGCAGCAATTTTTCAAAGATTGACATATGGTGTTGATTGCACCTTTGTAGCTAGTGGTTGAGTCTTAACTAGAGACCAGTTGTTCATAAATGAGTTTTTAACTGTCATGAGTGGAGCGTCTAATGGCACGACTCATTGATGAGTCGGTTGGGAGCTCTAAAGAGACCACAACTTGAGAGTTGATAAGCAAGGGGGATGTTAGAGGGAGTTCAGTAGCAGAGAATAGGAGAGGATTATGCGTGGGCTAGAAAGGTACTCTTTGGAAGAATATAGCCAATTCTGTAGCTATCTCGCCTATGTAAAGCACCACCTCAGGTAAATGCCTTTGCATATTGTGATCATTGAAACCAATGAAAGATTAAATTCTGCCTTGTCTTGGACATTTGTTCATTATCGTTTTGAGAAATTTTGAGTTATTCTATATCTATTTCGATGAGGATGAGCAGATTGTCTCTTCTTAATAATGATATAGCCTGATTATTGGAGTCGACCGATTAAGAAGGTAATAAGAGTCATTGGATGACTGGTATTATATTTCAGTTTTAACTTGTGAGTCATTTTAGACTGGTAAAGTCGAATCATAGGATTGATAATGAAATCCAACTTATGATTTATATAGGCCGACTTTGTGTCTTAGTTCGAAACTATGATACTTGTCTTGATATGAGTTTAGGAACCAAATGATTCTATTATTTTTAATTTCACGAAGGATAACGTAGTTATCATGAAACTAGTGAACTAGTCTCATACTTGATTGAAGACAACTGACCATGTAGATGTATGTTAGTCTTGAAAAGTAATTCGAAAGAATAAGTAGAGGCTGATTATTAAGGGAAAAATTACCAAACTGTGAGTAGTATGGTCTTGAATATCAAATAGAAAATAATATCTTTTGAAACTATTCTTGGTTAATACATTGATCAAGAACATTTTCCTTATCCATAGAATTCAGAGTCTAAGTGATCTATGACAACTATGGTAAACCTATTGGGTTATATATTAACTAAGGATGGTTTGGAAAAATGAATAAATCCTTCTATATTATCTATACAAATAATCTTGTCGTGTATAGTTTTATAGTATACCATTTTATGTCAAAAGACTATGTCTACAACTTTACATAGAATTCCTTTATGAGTATATGAGAAGTGAAGGTAATGGCATCACATAGAAGTGAATTGAATAAGATTCATGTTCCTAGAAATAGGAGTTATTATTTTTGCAAAGAGTTAAATTATTCCTAACCATGGATGAGTTAAACCATTGGTTGATTAAGAACCTAAGTCTCTTAGGGTTGATATATGTTTATTTTGTGAAATCATATTTTACAAGGGTAATAGGTAAACCCTAAAAGTGATTATGAACCAACTAAATAGATGTGACATTTAAACTTAACCTTGTCAAGGTAGCCAATATCATGGCATGGTGATTAAACTATTTATGTATATATTGTTAGTATGAATAAACTACGAGAATACGATAGTATCCAAGTTGAGTAGGGGTGGGTGAACACAACGACCACGTTCATTATGAGCATTAGTGATATTAAAGCTTTGTCCAAAGTAATTCAAGTGTCTTCTACATGCATTGTTGGTTCACTGTATCTAGAATACAGAATCTATCAGAAATCATACTTAGCTAGAGGGTATCTAGAGTTGTATGATTGATAGATAGGTGTAGGATACAACACTATGTACTCAGAGTAGGCAAATTTCCACTCGCCACCTTTGGTCTATATCCCTCGTGAAGGGTAGGGCTAATTCCTATGTGGAAGATGTGTGGGAGACCACTAGTTTGTGGTTGGAGGTAAATCACTAGAAAGATACTCTCTCTCCAAGAAGAAGATATGCCAGGACTTGTGATAAAGATGTGAGATATTCAGCAACAGTATTTATTCCAAATTGTCTATGTAATTGATTTACATTGTAAACTTTATCTTTGAGAAAGACTTCATGATGTATTGTTCTTTGTAAAGGAAATATCTTGTAATTATTGATATTTGTTTGAGTTAAATAAAAGAAAAAAAATTCTCTATCTCATTTTTATCTTGTTGAATTACTCTATGGTAAATTTTTCTAGTTTTAGTATGTTTATAGAACTTGGATGTTACATATGGTATTAGAGCTACTAGGTTTAGCACTAGGGCTTATGAGACCACTATGCTTGCCTATAGCCAACATTATGTGGTTAGCTAATGTTTTGAAATTCTTTTGTGCTAGGATGGTATGTCTTAAAAAGACAGCAAGAAAGTTTGTTAATACGAGTCTATGTTTTCGTAAAGCAAAAAGAGAACATGAGGCCATTATCAAAACCTTTGAGGGAACCAGAGATGAGAGTGATCTTTGGTTAAGTGATATTGAAACTATGGAGACTACCCTAACTCGAATCAAGTGAGTGAAAAGGGAGTACTTGGAAAGAGTTAAAGATGAGGAAACAATTATGGTTAGGCAAGATCCCTGCATACCCCCAACTGTTGAGATCATAGAAGTTAGGTCTGATAGTGAGTTAGAGGGTTATATACCTCGAGATTATGTATCAGAAAATGAGTCTGAAGGATATACTCCTCTTGAGCATGACTTTTGAAGTCATTTTATGTATAAATGAGGAATACCCTTTGCTTTTGAAATGAAATAAATAAAAATGAGATGTTTTAGTCCCAAGCTATTGTTTAATTTGAGTTTATTATGTTTTGATTTAATGAGATGCATGATAATCAAGAACTAATGGACAACTCAATATTCTCAGGTGTGAGAAATTGATAAACATGGTTCAAACAAGAACTAACCAAGGAGAAAGTGAAGAGGAAAACCACCTGCCAAATAATAAGCTGGACCAAATAATAACCATGCTTGACAAAACCAAGAAAAGATTGGGTGATTTGGAAAAGAAGGTGGATGATAAAGGAAATTCTGAGGGAAGAGGTGAAAACTCTCATGGTGAAAGTGGAGAAAATCATGAAGAGCGTAGTAAAAGTACAAAACCTAATAAAGAGGAAAGAGATAGATTGACCTCGAACCTCTCTAAAGACATGAAGAAGGTCACTCCACCAAAGTTTGATGGGACAGTAACCAGAGATGTTGTAGAAGCTTGGTTAACAGAAATGGAAAAATATTTCAAGATAAGGAATTACTCGGAAGTGACCAAGGCGGTATGGGGAGCATTCCAACTGGCAGGAGAAGCATCAAATTGGTGGATGAATAAGAAGATGGAATTGAATTTAAGCTCTCTAAGGGTAACTAGGGATGAGTTCGTGGAACTCTTTCGCAAGACTTGGTTACCACAACTCTATTTTGATCAGAAACTGACTAATTTTTAGAATCTCCATCAAGGAGATATGATAGTAGTGGAATATGGAGAAAAGTTCACCTGACTCTTGAAATATGTTCCACAGTATCAAAAGGATGAGAGATTCAAGATCAGAAAATTCATCATGGGCTTAAATGCTCAAATCAGAGGAGAAGTGGATGTACATGGTCCCACAACAATGGATCAAGTGTATGAGAAAGCGATTAAGCAAGAGCAAAAGCTGAAATCCATCTTGGCTTATCGTGATAGAAACCGCAAGAGGTTTAATGAAACTCCTAACAACCAACCTTACAAGAAAAGATATGAAAAGAGCTATGATAACAAGAGAAAAGATAAAGGACCTCAGAAGAACAAGGGTGGATCTAGTAATGAGAAGAAGAATGGCAACTACAAAAGAAATGAGGATAACAATGGGAAGACTTCAGATAAGAAAGGACACATTGGAGGATGCTTTACTTGTGGGTGCAACCATTATGCAAATCATTGCCCTAAAAAAGGTCAAAATGGTCAACAAAGAGGTACTGCATTACCTACCTAGCAAGAAGCATTTTAGCAAAGGATTCATGCAGTGCTCGACAATCGACAAGCAGAGTTTCAGAGCACACCTATTGAGATGACAGGTACTTTGTTTGGAGTCCCTATATCTATTTTCATTGATACAAGAGCCACAAAAAAATTTGTTTCTCCTAGAATTTTGAATAAGTTTCCTAGAAAACTTGGATACATGTCTAAACCTTGGTCAGTAGAATAAGCTAACCAATCTAACACTCAGGTAGAGCAATGTTTGTTTGAAGCCAAAATTGACCTCCGTAGTTTCTCAACTGAAGTAAACTTGTGTGTAGCTAGTTCCTTTGATGTAATCTTAGGAATGAGTTGGTTATGGAAGCATAGAGCTAAGGTTGACTATTTTTCAAAAATAGTTGAATGCTCAGATGATTTGGTAAATCAAACCCAATTCCAAGGGATTCAAAGAGAAGTTAAAATCGGACCTATCTCTGCCAAGAAATTGAAAAGGGTTAGACGGAAAGGTTGTCAGATGTTTGCAGTCAAAATGGAACAAGTGGAGGAGGGGATAGAAAACTCTAGTTCATCTTTTGGAGAAAAGCATCCTTTTCTTCAAGAATTTTAGGATGTGTTTCTAGAAGAACTTCCAGGACTACCTCCCAAAAGGGTTTTTTATTTTGCAATTGATATTAAACCAGGATCTAAGCCTATATCAAAAGCATCCTACCATATGACAACTACAGAGCTAATGGAGTTAAAGCCCCAACTACAAGAATTGTTGGCAAAAGGTTTGATTAGACCCAGTGTTTCACCTTGGGATGCCCCAGTTATTTTTGTTAAGAAGAAGGATGGAAACCTTCAATTGTGTATAGATTATTGTATGCTCAATAAAGCAATGGTAAAGAACAAATATTTGTTTCCACGTATTAATGATGTTTTTGATAAGATACGTGGAGTTGTTGTATTTTCAAAGATTGATTTACGATGAGGGTATCATCAGTTAAGACTATGAGTTCACGGTGTTGCCATTCAGTTTGACAAATGTACTTGCTGCATCCATGAATCTCATGAATAGTGTATTCAGAGATTGTTTGGACAAGTTTATTTTAGTCTTTCTAGATGAATACTCATTTATTCTAAGAATGAAGAAGAACATCAATGACATTTACAAATAGTTCTACAATGATTAAAAGAACATAAGTTATATGGAAAACTATCAAAGTGCACATTCTTTCAGAAGGAGATTCAATATCTAGGTCATATTATTTCTACTAATGGAATATCTGCTGATCCTACAAAAATCATAGCTATTCCAGATTTGTTTGTACCAACAAATGTGCATGAGGTGCATATTTTCATGGGCCTGGCTGGCTATTATAGGAAGTTTGTTTTAAATTTCTCCAGTATTACTAGTCCAATCACTTCCCTATAGAGGAAAGGAAAGGGATTTGAATGGACAGACAAATGTCAAGATGCATTTGATCTCTTAAAAGATAAGTTAACTACAGCTCCAATTTTGAAAGTTCTTGATCTCGAAGGACAATTTGAAGTAATTATAGATGCCTCGGGAGAAGGATTAGGAGGAGTGCTTATGCAAGTGATAGCATATGAATCAAGGAAATTGAAATCCTATGAGAAAAATTATGCACCGCATGATCTGGAATTGGCAGCAGTAACTCATGCCTTGCAATTGTGGAGACACTATCTATTGGGGAAGACTTTTGTACTTAAGTCAGACCATCAAAGTCTTAAGTATATTTTCTCTCAACCGCATCTGAATGCTCGACAAAGGAGATGGTTAGAATTGATATCTGACTATGATTTTGAAATAAGCTACATCAAAGGAAAAGACAATAGAGTAGCCAATGCTTTGAGTCGTAGAAGACATATAGCTTCTATTATTTCTATTCGTGGAAATTTCAAGAATTTGGTGTTACAAAATTTGTCTGGTGATGAGTATTATGAGCAGGTTAAGCAGTCTCTAAAAGAAAATCCTAGAGATTCAAGATATGATGGTTTTTAATAGAGTCTGATGGACTATTGATGTACAAGGGTAGAATGTATGTTCTTGATTCAACTAACTTAAGGGATCTAGTATGGAAAGAAGTTCATACTGCACCGTATTCAGGACATCCAGGAGTGACCAAACTCCTAGCGAATGTTAAACCTCTTTATTTCTGGAAAGGAATGAAGGATGGTGCTACAAGATTTGTGGCAAGCTATTTAGAATGTCAAAGGGTAAAAGCAGAGCATCAACACCTTGCAGGACTGTTGTACCCCCATGATGTGACAAAGTGGAAATGGCAAGTTATTAGTATGGATTTTGTTCAAGGTCTTCCTATGTCAAGGAATAGACATGATACCATTTTAGTTATGGTTGATAAACTCACAAAGCTAGCTCATTTTATACTAGGGCATTTGACTGATGGAGCACCAGTGTTATCTCACAAGTTTGTACAAGAGGTTTTCAGATTGCATGGCTTCCTTGAAAAGATTATCTTAGATAGAGATGCGCATGTAACATCAAGGTTTTGGCAAACTTTGTTTTCTGCACTAGGGACTAAACTCAACATAAGTACAGCTTGCCATCATGAAACTGATGGGCAAACTGAGAGAGATAACCAAGTCTTGGAAGACTTGTTGTGAATGTATTGCATTGATCAACAATATAAGTGGGAAGAATACTTACCGCTTGTGGAATTTGCTTATAACAATTCCTATCATTCTACTATTAAGATAGCACCATTTGAAGCATTGTATGGAAGAATATGTCAAACTCCTATAAGTTGGGATAAGATAGAAGATAGGATTAGCATCGGACTAGAAATGCTAGCTGAAATGGAAGAGAAAATTAAGCTGATTAGAAAAAGATTAGCAGAAGCCAATGATAGGCAAAAGAGATATGTGGATGCAAAGTGTGTACTGAGGCAATTCTCTATTGGAGAAAAAGTTCTTTTGAGGGTCAAACCTTAGAAAAGTTCTATTAAGTTTGGGTAGTCTTCTAAGCTAGCCCCTCGATATGTGGGACCCTTTGAAGTGCTTGAAGTCGTTAATCCAGTTGCATACAGAATTGCTCTACCACCAACCTTGTCTAGAATGCACAATGTTTTTCATGTGTCTTATTTGAAGAAATATGTTGCAGGTGATAACCATATTTTGAATTGGAATTCTTTATAGATGTAGGATCTAGGGGTGGTCACAATCGAGTCACTCAAGGTGTTAGAAAAGTGCAAGCTCTGCTTGCATAACAAAGAGGTCTTGTAATGCAAGGTCCAATGGGACCAATATGCTGAGGAAAATGCTACATGGGAGGATTATCATAAATTTTATCAAAAGTTTCCTCCTTTATTTAATGTTGTTATTAGTTGAAAACAATGAACCTGCTTTTTAGTTACTTTTTGATACTTTATATCATCAGGGACGATGAATCTTTAGGGGAAGGATATGTTACATCCCCAATTTTTGCCTTGCTCTACTTTTTACTTTTACTTGGACATAAGTAAATTTATTATGATGATTAGGTTAATGACAAGGAAAGACATGGATTATATTGAATGTCATTTATGAAAATATATAAAAGATTATGTTATTATCGATTTAATATTTGCATTATGAGATTTGATTTATTATTTGAATTATTTGAATTATTTGAATAATGATGCATTGATCATATATTATTTGGTTACAAGTTGAAATAGGAATACAGATTCTCAGATGACTCTCAGAGAAGAGAGAGAGTATCTTTTGAGGAGAGAGATATAGACCTCGGGTTACGAGTGGTTTATTTTCCAAATCATGTATAAGTGTTTAACAAAAACATGAACCAATGTGTTGTAAGAGGTAAGTCTTGTCTTGTTAGTTTGCTTTTGAACATAATCGACAGGTAGTCGATATTATTTACAAATCTTTGTAAGTCATAGTAAGTCATCTTAGTTGTTAATAATGTTAATGATGTCGTTTGAGTATGATTTGTGACTATTTACATTTAACGTAAATATTACGACGTTATTGTCATAAAATAGTTATCTTAATATTATTAAGTCACTTGAGGTATTTTAACTGATTCTTAACGTCAAGACTTTATCATTAAGTTAAGATGACATGTTTTTGTCGATGGATTGTGATGGGGAGACTAGCTTAACCCAATCACATTTTCCGTAATCCTTTATTTTAGTATTATCCTTTTATTGAATAAGTCATAATAATCAAATAGAGATAATGATATGAAAATAATATTTGATATAATCAAATATTATATGTTTATGAGTCAAATGAGGCAATACCTCATGATAAATTATTATGGTTTTTAATTGAGTAGTCATAGGTATCTATTGAGGAGTGCCTTAAATATTAAAACATGATGGATTGAACTACTCATTAAGAGTAATCGATTGCTCTCTTTTTGTTATTGAGTTGGTAGCCTCATTGATGAGGAGTGGCATATAACTAGCCACATCCACTAACTCATCTCAACAATTTTTTAAATATCAACATATGGTGTCAATTGCACCTTTGTAACTGGCGGTTGAGTCTTAACTAGAGACTAAAACCATTGTTCATAAATGAGTTTTTAACTATCATGAGTGGAGTGTCTAATGGCATGACTCATTGATGAGCCAATTGGGAGCTCTAAAGAGACCACGACTTGATAGTCGATAGGCAGGGGGGATGTTAGGGGGAGTTCAGTAGCAGAGATTAGGAGAGGACTATGAGTGGGCTAGGAAGGTATCCTTAAGAAGAATATAGTCCATTCTGTAGCTATCTCACCTGTGTAAATTGCCATGTAAACGCATCTACATATTCTGATCATTGAAATCAATGAAAGATTAAATTCTTCCTTGTCTTGGACATTTGTCCGTTATGGTTTTGAGAAATTATGAGTTATTCTATATCTATTTCAATGAGGATGAGCAGATTGTCTCTTCTTAATAATTTGATATAGCTTGATTATTTGAGTCAACTGATTAAGAAGGTAATAAGAGCCATTGTATGACTGGTATTATATTTTAGTTTTAACTTGAGAGTTGGTTTAGACTGGTAAGGCTAAATCATAGGATTGATAATGAAATACAACTTATGATTTATATAGGCCGACATTGTGTCTTAGTTTGAAACTATGATACTTTTCTTGATATGAGTTTAGTGTTAGATTTAGGATAGACAACTAAGAGGGGGGGTGAATCAGTTGTCAAAAACTTTCTTTCCAATTACACACTTAAATCCTCCTTGTGATTTAGCAGCATATCAATAAATCAATCATGGAAACATAATGCATTAAATCAAGAGCAGAAACACATCAACACATAAGACACCAAGATTTTGACGTGGAAAACTTGGTTAAGGGAAAAACCACAGGGTGATTAACCCAAGATTGTATTCTCTCTTAGAAGAATAGAAAGAAAAAAATGGCACATGCCAATTAGGGCTCACTGGCTACAAGAGACTCACTGTCTACAAAATAATAAGTATCACATACTTGAACTGGAGAATAGCATCTTCACCATGCTTGAATCAGTTCCATTTAAGCCCAAAACTTCTGCTCTACCTTTCGCTCTCTTCCTCACTACCACACTCACATCTCCACAAGACACACTTTGAAATGACTTTACAATCCCTTATTTATACAAGGCATCGACTTAGGAATAATCATCTAAGTCGGCAAACATCTACAAGAACATCCGCAAGATGTGTAATACATCCGGTTGGCCAGTCATAGGAAGAACACCATCATTCGGAAGTTATTCTTTAATTGCGAGCTCCAACTCTAATGTGGACCACCAACACAAACTGGACGTGATCCAAAGACCTTCACAAGATTGCCTGAATCACTGAGAACATCCACACTTCATCTTCTTACTGAAATCCTTCTCTCCTTCATCTGAAACCTCAAGAACATAGTCTATCATCACTGTCACAAAGGAATAGATGCTTACGAACCTTCAAACCATGAACCAATCGAGTTGACACTTCACAAAGACTTCCTCAACACTCCCTCAAATCCACAGAATAGGATAATGCATTTCTAGATCTCACCGGACCTATCGGTGTCACTCTGTCACCTCTGAACACCTGCCGAAACTAGTTTTACTTGGGCAGCCACAACTCCTTCAGATCTTCATGTGGACCTCTAACATCTTTACTAGATCATCTTAAGACTCATATCTAGAAACCCTTTGAACTGTATCCTCTAATAGTCATCTTATCTTGGATTTTTACCTTACTGTCTTCACTGTTCTTCTTTGTTCTTGATTAGGACTAATTTTATCAATATCCTTAGCACTTAGCTCATCCAATCCTTTTCATCAATGGAATAGGAGTATGTTGACATCAATGACAACATTGGTTAGGCCCATACTTGCAACAGTCCCCCCCTTTGTCATTGATGGCAACATATGATGTGAAAAACTATTTTAACCATCAAGACAAGAACTTTTCTTTACTGACACAACTCCCTTATCACCAACAACCATTCACTTGTCTTCTCTTTCTTTACTGCTCCCCCTTTGATTAGCCACCACTTGTTTTTCACATGTCTTCTCTCCCCCTTTGACATCAATGGCAAAGGGAACATACTTGCAATTCCACCATTTTAGAATCATACCAGCTGCTCCCCCTAAGTAGCAGCTCCCCATCATCAATCTAGATCACAAGATATGACTATGATATCCACCGGACTGATGTACATCAGTGCACCTTAGTTCATCACCAGAGGGGTAATAACCCCTAACTTCTCCCTGAGATATTCAAAAGAGTCCTTAGGTAGAGGTTTAGTAAAGATATCTACAATCTGATCCTTGGAAGGCACAAACTGTAGTCTGACTTCATTCTTATTCACTTGCTCTCTCAGAAAGTGAAACTTGATAGATATATGCTTAGTCTTTGATGCAACACTGGATTCTTAGATATATTTATTGCACTTGAATTATCACAAAAGATTGTGATAGGCTCCTCATACTCCATTCTTATGTCTCTTAGTATTTGCTTCATCCACAAAACTTGAGTGTAACTACCTACTACTACAATATATTCTGCTTCTGCAGTGGACAGAGATATTGCCTCTTATTTCTTGTTCAGCCAAGAAACCAATCTCTTCCCCAAAAAGAATGCTCCACCACTGGTACTCTTCCGGTCATCCACATCTCCTGCCCAATCCGCATCTATATATGCATGAAGACAGAAATCATGATCTCTGGGATACCACAATCCATACTCAACTGTTCCTTTTAGATATCTAAAAATCCTCTTGATTTTCATGACATGAGATTCTCTAGGATCAACTTGAAATCTAGCAACAAGACCCATAACATTCATAATGTCAGGTCTAGTTTGAGTGAGATACAACAATCCTCCAATCATTGACCTGTACTTTTTCTAATCAGCCTTAGGAGAGTCATCATCTTTGCCCAATTTACATCTAGTTTCCATGGGAGTATTCATTGGTTTTGAGTCTTCCATCCCAAATTTCTTCAACAATTCTTTCACATATCTGGACTGAGAAATGAAGATTCCTTTCTTTGTTTGAGTGATTTGTAGACCCAAGAAGAAATTCATTTCCCCAAGCATGGACATCTCAAATTCACTTTTCATTTGATTTGCAAAGGTTTTACACATACTGTCTCTTCCTCTAAAAATGATATCATCAACAAACACTTCAACAATCAAGATGTTTTCATGATCAATTTTGAAATACAAATTACTGTCAGCAGTACCTTTGTTGAAACCAATCTTCAAAAGATGCTTATCCAATTTTTCATACCAGGCTCTTGGGGCTTGCTTTAGTCCATACAGAGCTTTCTTTAACTTGCAGACCATATCACCATGATCAGACAATTGAAATCCATCTGGTTGCTCAATGTATACTTCTTCTTCCAAGTCACCATTCAGGAAGGCAGACTTGACATCCATCTGATATACTTTGAAGTCCTTGAAGGCAACAAAAGCAAGAAATAATCTGACTGCTTCAATTCTTGCAACCAGAGAAAAAGTCTCTTCAAAATCAACTCCTTCTATTTGAGAGTAACCCTTGCAAACCAATCTAGCTTTATTTCTAATTACTTCACCAACCTCATTCAGTTTGTTCCAAAAGACTCATTTTGTTCCAATCACATTCTTGTTTCTAGGTCTGGGAACAAGATCCCAAGTGTGATTTTTCTCAATTTGCATCATCTCTTCCTCCATTGCTTTAGTCTAGTTTTCATCATTGCAAGCTTCATTTATTGTCTTAGGTTCAAACTTTGACATCAAACAACACTCATCACAATCTTGAGCAATTATCCTTCTTGTTTGTACACCTTTGCTTTTATCTCCTATGATCTGATCGTTAGAGTGGTTCAGTCTTACATACCTGGGAACTTTGGGAGTTTCTTGCACTTCTGATTCTTGATCAAGCTCATTGAAACTCATTTCTTCTTCCTGATTTACCGGATCTATTTGAATCTAAATTGCAGAAGGGGCTTGGGCTCCTTGAATCAGAACACTATTCTGATCATCTTCATCATATTCATAAAACCTTGGGGGTTTTTTAATTTCTTCATCAACCTTCACATTTGTACTTTCTATAATCTTTCTTAGTCTCTTGTTATAACACTAGTATGCTTTGCTTTGAGTAGAGTAGCCCAAGAATATTCCTTCATCACTTCTAGCATCAAACTTGCCTAAATCTTGATCTCTTTTGATGTAACATTTGCTACCAAAGACTCTAAAATACCTCATAGTAGGAGTGATGCCAAACCAAAGTTCATAAGGAGTCTTACCGGTATTGCTTCTGATTTGAACTCGATTGAGAGTGTAGAGTGCAGTGCTGACAGCTTCTCTCCAAAATATCTAAGGAACATTTGCTTCCATCATCATTGTCCTAGATGCTTCCTGGATGGTCCAGTTCTTTCTCTCCACTACTCCATTCTGTTGTGGAGTCCTAGGAGCATAAAACTGTCTCTTTATTCCATATTTCTCATAGAATTCTATGAACTCACCGGATGTGAATTCTCCACCTCTATCAGACCTCAGACATTTTAATTCTCTACCATAGCCTTGAATATTTTGAATTTCTCAAAAGCTTCTGATTTCTCTTTCAGAAAAGTTACCCACATCATCTGGGAGTAGTCATCAATTAGTAACATGAAGTATCTATCAGCTTGCACACTCCTAATTCTTGCCGGACCACATAGATCAGTGTGAACTAAGTCCAATATTCTGATAGAAGATTGTTCTTTTCTTTTAAATGAGACTCTACTTTGTTTTCCCAACTGACATTCTTTGCACAAACTATTTGTAGGTTTCACCAGTTTTGGAAGATCTCTTACAACCTAAGTGTTGCTTATCTTGATGATATTATCAAAATTCACATGATACATCCTCCTATGCCATAGCCAACTCTGATCAACTTGCACAAATAGACAACTTTTACCGGTACCAACTAAATGGAAGATATTACCTTTTGTTTGAGTACCAGATGCAATCTCTGTTCCAGAACTTTCAAATATCTTGCATTTTCCATTCTTGAATTGGAGATCATAGCCTTTGTCCACCAACTATCCAACACTGAGAAGATTGTGCTTTAATCCTTCAACATATAGTACATTACTAGTTTTTTTCTTTCCATCAAAAGAAATAGTTCCTCTACCTCTGATTCTACCAGTAGAATTATCACCAAACTTTACCACTCCTCCTTCATACCTTTCCAAATCTAAGAACTTATTTTTGTCACCTGTCATATGGTGAGAGCATCCACTATCAATGACCCAATCATCCTTTTCTTCAACTTGGGCAGCCAGAGCTCTTTCTACAACTTTATGATTTACAGATTCAGAGGGCATTGGATCTTCTTCCTTGATGACAATAAACACCCAATCACTTCTGGATTTGTTTCTTGTCTATGATTCATCATCTGTTACTCCTTCATTATCATCCTCTTTATGAACATAGTAACAATTCTTTTGGAACCTTGATCTATTAGGATTTGGCCTTGAAAATCTTTCTGGACACTTAGAGGCAAAATGACCAATCTTATTGCAGTTAAAACACTTAAAAAGCAATTTCCCTTCATACTTACCTAATTCTCTTGGCAGTCTGTTTACAATAAGGGCTTCAAGCTGAGCAGTTTTAGTTCCTTCTTCTTCCAAGTTTTTTCATGCTTTTTCATACCATGATAGTTTCCTTGAAGAGTTCTCTCCTGGATCAAACCTTTGTTTTCCTTTTATAGAAGCACTAGCTTTGGATGCTGATTCAGTCTTGGGGGGCATCTCCAAACTCAGTCATTTCAAATGCAACCAATTTACCAACCAATTGATCTCTTGTGACAGTTGTATGGGCTCTGAATTCTTCAATGGCAGCAACCTTGATTTTATAAGAAGTGGGAAGGGATCTAAGAATTTTGCCAACAACCTCATCTTCATCCAAGACTCCACCAGCACATCTAATTCCACAAACAATGTCATTTACTCTTGGCATGAAAATAGTGATATTTTCATCTTCAGATTTTCAAATTTCCCTTTCAGACTCTGTAGACTTGCACATTTAACATACTTGTCTCCTTCATGCAGAAGTTCTAGTTTTTCCCAAATCTCAAAAGTAGTTGGTAGGTCAACAACATTTGAAATCTCTGAATTAGATAATGCACTTAGAAGAGCTTCTATAGTCCTCAGATTGTTTTCAGCATCTATGATTTCATTTGGGGCTTTCGGGCCACCCTATGGAGGAGTATACTTAGTTGAAGCCAATGTCTAGTACTGCATTCCCATACATTGCAAGTGACATTTCATGTGACTTTTCAAAGATTAAAATTGGTTCCATCAAACTTTAGACTATCCTTCTTGTAGGATGACATCTTGGATCTCCTCAAGCGGTTAAGCTCTTTTAGAGGAACTTAGCTCTGATACCAATTGTTAGATTCAGGACAGACAACTAAGAGGGGGGTGAATTAGTTGTCAAAAACTTTCTTTCCAATTACACACTTAAATCCTCCTTGTGATTTAGCAGCATATCAATAAATCAATCATGGAAACATAATGCATTAAATCAAGAGCAGAAACACATCAACACATAAGGCACCAACATTTTGACATGGAAAACCCTGTTAAGGGAAAAATCATGGGGTGATTAACCCAAGATTGTATTCTCTGTTAGAAGAATAGAAAGAACAAAATGGCACATGCCAATTAGGGCTCACTACCTGAGAACACTACTCACAAGAGGCTCACTACCTACAAGAGACTCACTATCTACAAAATAATAAGTATCACATACTTGAACTGGAGAATAGCATCTTCACCATGCTTGAATCAGTTCCATTTAAGCCCAAAACTTCTTCTCTACCTTTCACCCTCTTCCTCGCTACCACACTCACATCTCCACAAGACACACTTTGAAATGACTTTACAATCCCTTATTTATACAAGGCATCAACTTAGGAATAATCATCTAAGTCAGCAAACATCTACAAGAACATCCGCAAGATGTGTAATACATCCAGTCAGCCAGTCTTAGGAAGAACACCATCATTTGGAAGTTATTCTTCAATTGCAAGCTCCAACTCCCATGTGGACCACCAACATGAACTGGACATGATCCAAAGACCTTCACAAGATTGCCTAAATCACCGAGAACATCCACACTTCATCTGCTTATTGAAATCCTTCTCTCCTTCATCTAGAACCTCAAGAACACAGTCTGTCATCACTGTCACAAAGGAATAGATGCTTGTGGACCTTCAAACCACAAACCAATCGAGTTGACACTTCACAAAGACTTCCTCAACACTCCCTCAAATTTGCAGAATAGGATAATGCATTTTCGGATCTCACTGGACCTATCTGTGTCACTCTGTCACCTTTGAACACCTGCCGGAACCAGTTTTACTTGGGTGGACACAACTGCTTCAAATCTTCATGTAGACCTCTGACATCTTTACTGGATCATCTTAAGACTCATATCTACAAACCCTTTGAACCGCATCCTCTGATAGTCATCTTATCTTGGATTTTTACCTTACTATCTTCACTGTTCTTCTCTATTCCTGATTAGGACTAATTTTCTCAATATGCTTAGCACTCAGCTCATCCAATCCTTTTCATAAATGCAATAGGAGTATGTTGACATCAATGAAAAAATGGGTTAGGCCCATACTTGCAACATTTAGGAACCAAACAATTCTAGTATTTTTAATTTCACGAAGGATAACATAGTTATCACGAAACTAGTGAACCAGTCTCATACTTGATTGAAGACAACTGACTATGTAGATGTATGTTAGTCTTGAAAAGTAATTCGAAAGAATAAGTAGAGGCTGATTATTAAGGGAAAACTTACCAAACTATGAGTAGTATGGTCTTGAATATCAAATAGAAAATAATATCTTTTGAAACCATTCTTGGTTAATACATTGGTCAAGAACATTTTCCTTATCCATAGAATTCAGAGTCTAAGTGATCTATGACAACTATGGTAAACCTATTGGGTTATATATTAACTAAGGATGGTATGGAAAAATGAATAAATAATTCTATATTATCTATACAAATAATCTTGCCATGTATAGTTTTATAGTATACCATTTTATGTCAAAAGACTATGTCTACAACTTTACATAGAATTCCTTTATGAGTATATGAGATGTGAAGGTAATGGCATCACATAGAAGTAAATTGAATAGGATTCATGTTCCTTGAAATAGGAGTTATTATTTTTGCAAAGAATTAAATTATTCCTAACCATGGATGAGTTAAACCATTGGTCGATTAAGAACCTAAGTCTCTTAGGGTTGATATATGTTTATTTTGTGAAATCATATTTCACAAGGGTAATAGGTAAATCCTAAAAGTGATTATGAACCAACTAAATAGATATGACATTTAAACTTATCCTTGTCAAGGTAGCCAATATCATGGCATGGAGATTAAACTATTTATGTATATATTGTTAGTATGAATAAACTACGAGAATACGACAGTATCCAAGCCGATTGGGGTGGGTGAACACAACAACCACGTTCATTATGAGTGTTATTGATATTAAAGCTTTGGCCAAAGTAATGCAAGTGTCTTCTGCATGCATTGTCGGTTCACTATATCTGGAATACACAATCTATCAAAAATCATACTTAGCTAGATGGTATCTAGAGTTGTATGATTAATAGATAGGTGTAGGATACAACACTATGTACTCGGGATAGGCAAATTACCACTGGTCACCTTTGGTCTATATCTCTCGTGAAGGGTAGGGCCACTTCCTATGTGGAAGATGTGTGGGAGACCGCCAGTCTGTGGTTGGAGATAAATCACTAGAAAGATACTCTCTCTCCAAGCAGAAGATATACCAGGACTTGTGATAAAAATGTGAGATATTCAGCAACAGTATTTATTACAAATTGTCTATGTAATTGATTTACATTGCAAACTTTGTCTTTGAGAAAAACTTCATGATGTATTGTTCTTTGTAAAGGAAAAATCTTGTAATTATTGATATTTGTTTATGAGTTAAATAAAAGAATTTTTTTTTTGTCTCTCATTTTTATCTTGTTGAATTACTCAATGGTAAATTTTTCTAGTTTTACTATGTTTATAGAACTTGGATGTCACAAGACCAACATTAGGGATGTTTTGCAATATTGAGATAGTAACCTGGGGGTTGAGGTGGTGTTGAATCATATTGAACCATAATCACTGGTTTGAAATGAGGAGGTATATTAGTTGCCTCATGCACAACAATCTTAGCAACATTAGTACACTTATTCACCATCCTCATAGTTGATGGAATAAGTCTATTAATGATGATTGAATTGAAATTGTTTTTTACTAAGCTCAACATCCATCCTCAAGGGATTTAATGTGAGAGACTTCTCCTCATCCACTAATGCTTCATATTTTAAGGGAGAGCATTGGAATGAAGGGAGGGTAAAGTGTTGTTAAGAAAATTGTTGATGATTGTATCTTTGGTGATGTCTAAGGGGTTTGAACATGCTGGTGGTACCTGTAAGGGTTTAGGGCTTTAGGTTCGTGAAATTGCAAGTTTTGTCTTTGAAATTTTTAAGCCCAAGTCCCTAAGCTTATGTACTTTATCTTTTAAATCTCTGTTGACTGCTTGTAGAAGGTTCCCGGTCCCTTAAGTTATGACTTGAAGTCTTTATATCCATTAAGTGATCGACCCCATTTCCTAGTCTTACCCCTTATAGCCTGTAAAAAATTAAACCTATGTCCTAAGTCTTCATATAGGTTATAAGGTTTAGTATAAAAGAATATCACTGCCACGCAGAGCATAGTCCATGACATCATCATCCCCATTGCACAGATGTGACAAGGTGACACCTGTCATAAAATCTAGGCTTACACCCCTTTATTGCTAAATCTTGCACTGAGAAACCATATCCTGCCAAGTGTTAGTATAAAATGAATTGAAGGAAAGCTTTGATCCAATGGTTGTACATCATCACAAGGGTATCTTGCTAGGAAAGAATCTTCACTGTGCGGTCAGGAGATGGCAACACGTGTCCTTGTCTTATCAAAGAAATAAAAGGTAAATAAAGGATGAATGCGTGGAGGCTTTATCGCACCTGTGTAGGGTAGGTAAGTGGTGGCCCACCTCTGACTGTAATGACACAAAATGATGCCACGTGTTCAAACTAGACAAAAGGTGATGTGCTCAGTGAAGAAAGTACATCTGATTTGGCTCATCGTTATTGGTCAAAGACTTTTCAACTATGATGGCTCAAATTTTCAAATCTGATGGGTAAATGACAACCATAGATCTCACAGGAATAAACTTATATCAATGGCATAGATTTTAATTTTCATGACAGATGTTGAAGGCACCCTGTGACATGAATGAAAGATTAAGGCTGAGGCTACCTCCATTAATGCCTCAGAACCTATGCTACAAAGCTTGAAAAGGAGAAAAAATTAGGGCTTTTTACATCATTTCTTCAAGCACAAGTAGAGTTCAAATTCACAGCGGATTCTCAAGCAAGCAAAGAGTGAATTTCAAACCTCTACAAGCATAAACTAGTAAGTTCATTCTATCTAAGCTATGCCCAACATATTTTAAGTTGACTGCTTGAATAAGAAGGTAGATAATTGTCAGTCTAAGAAACCCTAGTTTATTACAATCAGTGTGAAAAATGAGTCAAACCAGTCAAGCTTCAACTTCTAAACACAAATTAGATGAGGACCTTATGGTCCATCTCCTAGGCTATGCTAGGAAAGCCTTGAATTTGCATGATCCTAGTAGGACATATGATAAATTCCTTGACTTTTTCTATAACTATAGAGATGCCTGATTGCTGACTCTAGGTTGGATCTTATTTGAACATTGGCACTGAAGAATGGATTATAAAGCCCCAGCTTGCCATGCTTGGTAGTTTTATTTGGCCAAGCTTATCTGCCCTAATGTATTCCATAATCATGACCTAGTAAGGGCAATAGTGCAAAGATATGATCCTCAGATGAGAATAGTCATGGCATGAAATGGCTCAAAGATTATCAAGTTCAAAAAGAGATACATTTCCACTGTGTTTAACCTAAACCCTACTACTAATAATCCAATTGACCTAAATGCATTGAAGAAGAAGTACCAAACTGTTAAGCATGCCTATAGAGATTTCAACCTGGCCAAACATAGGCCAAGATGAATTGACGATAAATTGGTGAAGATCTCAGATAGTGAAGAGGAACCCTTCCAATGCAATCTATTCATGCACTATTTTGCTAGCACATATCATAGCTTGTACCAAGTGCTAGACAAGGATACCTTAGACGGGATGCCCATCTCTTTGATGATGATGGTAGTTGATATTCAATGCCAAGAGACTAGGGAGCCGTATGAATACACTTTCTACATTACAGATAAAATGCACAAGAAAATGATAGCAATTAAGAGCCAATTATTCATTGCAGATGCCCATGTTGAATTCACATGGTATTCCATGATGTGCCACATGCTTCTGTTTGCTTTGTCAGGAATGTGGCACCAAAATCTACATGTTAGAATGGCAGATGCACAGGGAAATATGTTGCCAATGCAGATGTGGAGATGCATGATAGACATGCATTGTGTGGATGCTAACTATGTAATTTTTGAATAATATTTTGTGAGGAGAGTTTTAGGTTTATTGGAACCAGAAGGAGAAAGGCTACATCAAGATGTACTATATTTTTTAAGGCCTTTGGATAGAACTCATCACTTGGGGATGGATCACAATTGGGGTGATTGGTTTTATCATGAGTAAACCACTTGCATCAGGGTCTATGGGTGTGAGGCCCCTCCCCACATTCTGTCTAAGTATGTACCTAAGAGAATTGCATTTTTGGAGATCATTAGGCAGTTAAATGAATCAGATAAGGAGCATCTAAGGAAGCACAAGAAAGGCTCATTTTTTCCCTACCAAAAGGCCAAAAATAATTGATTTAGAAGTTGAGGAGGAAATTGAAGTAGTGGATTTAGAAGAAGAGGTGCAAGAAGCTGCCCATCAGGTGAATTCACCTGATAGAATAAGGCCCTACTCTCCTAAAAATAGGGTAATGAAGACATTGATGAGCTAGACCATAGACATTGAAGATGTCAAAGTAATGACTTGCAATAAATTCTTAGAGGATGATGAATTCATAAACACTCCTAAATTTAGGAGCTATGTAGTGAAAGTAAGGAGTGAGGAATTCTAAAAAAGGATTGAGGATGCCAAGAGTGGAGCTGATCCCTCTAAGTATGAGGCCATCACCCAAAAGGTGTTAAAAGAAATCAACCAAGCCATCAGTACAGTGACTTTGGAGGAGGGGAGGGCTCTAGTCGCCAAAAGTAACATTTTACTCCTCCCTCATTGGACTTTATCAGATGCAATTGCATTTGACACAATAACCAAAGAAGATTCTAATGTAATAGATGAACAAGTGGAGAAGTCTCTCTGGTGCAGCCTTCAACCCTAGGTTTGAGACATTAGCAATATGGGCTGTAGCCCCAAATAATAAGCCTAGGATTGGATTAAGGGAGCTAATAGGAGATGTAATAATCAAGAGGGTATCTGACACCCCTACCCCCCAGGTTGTAAGTTTAAATGCATAGACTGCACAATTTGCTGAGGCAGTCACTAACAAGCTGTAGAAAGAACATGATGATTTGCTGCTAAAATATGCACATGCAATTGTAGAACTCAATAAGTGCAAGGAGTAGCTATCATTAGGGGCTGGAACTTCCACTCCCCCACCTGTGATCTCAATAGTAGAGTCATTTCAAGTTGACATAGAGCCTTGTTAACTAAGATCAGAGAACTGAAGTAGGAGGTGAAGAGAATGAAAGAGGAGAAAAGGAATTCATTCAAAGAGATGGTCACAAATTTGATTAATCATAGGGTGACCAAGGTTCTGGTGAGGATGGATGAGACATGAAAGTCTCACTCTGATTTAAAGGCTGCATTGGATAAACATGAACAAGATAAAGAATGTCTTAAGACAATGTAGAGATCATGACTGCCAAGGACTGGTGAACTAAGAGATCTGATCAGGTGTGCATAGTTTGATGCACAGGCACCCCTAGAAATGAATCTAACCCTCTAAATGTTGGAAATTCTTGAAGGGTTTGTAGCTTGAACCAATTGAAGCTAAATAAAGTACTAGGTGAGAAGAAGTAGTTTATGGAGAAATTAGATAAGAAAATAATGTCCAGTGTACTGGAGGTGAATGGGCAAGTCAAGACTCTAGACAAATGGAAACTTGATTTCACTCCCAATGCTAGCCAGCTCATATCCACTTGTTGCACCGATGGGGACCCCAAGTTGGCAATTCTGAATTCTACTCTAGATAAACTACATGTATTGGCAATAAATTTTGAGTTATTTTGTAAGGAATTGAAGATTTTGATGATTGTACGGTACATGGGACACAACGACAAGATTTCAAAGTTGATCTATTTCTAATGGCTATTGGAGAAGTCATATGTTGAATGGGTAGAGAGATATGGATAGGTGTACCTGAAGCAAACAAGCAACTACCTCTCCCTTGCATTTATATAGCTAGACTCTTCAAGTCATTTGGGTCCCATGTGACATATTATTATCTTTATCTTTCTCTAGGCTCAATGTAATAAATACCTCTATGCCCTTGAGAGACACTTTGTATTGTAATCTCACCTAATCAACAAATGTAATGAATGTTTGCACCAGGCTCTATGTCTATAAAGAGCTGGTTGCCTCACTTTGTAAGGTTGTTGGAAGTTTTGGGACTTTGAGGAGTAAAGATAATACAAAATTTTGGCCAGTTGTTTTCTCTATGGTCTTGTGAGTTCCATTTTCAATGTATGTATTTTCATGAGCCATTTATCAGTTTTAGATTAATTTATATGAGTAATGCAATGTGCATTTGTTTTTGTTAACTGTCTCCATTTGTTATCTGCATCTTTCTTTAGAATGTGGCTACTAAGGGTTTTCTAGGTTCTGGAATGCACATTTGTTGTATTGCATGTTTAACTTCTTGGTTCTGTTTAAGGAACATAATTAAAATGCTCTAAGTTAAATATGGAGAAGTATGTGTGATAAAATGGATAATTGTAAGAAGTGTTAATAGGAATACTCAATCTTGGGAGTTCTCTGTAAGGTAAGAACTAGATAACCCTCTAAAACTTGTATGTTTATTTGGTTTATGGAAATTTATGTGTTTTAAGTTGGACTCCATGCCTTAGGATAGGCACCAATCAAAGGCCTGCATTGGATTTATGAGTCAAACCCCAACCTGACAACCCCACATACAAAAAATCAAATCAACTCAAAACCTTAAACTGTAGGACATTAAGAGTAGGATTTAGGTTTTGAAATCCTCTGATTCACAACTGAAGTAGGGTCCAAAGCTAGTCCCTTTACATTCATCTCATAGTTTTGGTCTGCAATAGAGAGGATTTATCTACTTTTGTGTTAATACCAAGTCACGGTTAGGATTTACCACATGGGTATTGAATAGGGATACCCCCTAGGTCTTGCAGAGCCTAAAGTGTAGAGGAGACATTAGAGTCTGTCTCCTGTTCATTGGCCACTAACTTGAGGATCCTGTGGATAGAAGATGGCAAATTTTTAGGGAAATTCAGACAATCAGCTGGGAACACCAACAAACTAGAGACTCCACTAGGGAGTTGAAAGGGAACTTGGAACATAGGTATAAATCCCATTAGTGACTGTGACTCCAAACAAAATCTCCCAGTCGGTAAAGTAGAGGTTGTATGCAGGGGAGAAGATCCCTTCAAAACCCTTTGTTCCAAGAATTACCAAAGAAAATGTATAGAAAGAAAGGAACTACTCAACCCAGTCATGAAGGTTCACCAATTCTATGAAATAATTATGATTCCCAAAATACTATTAGGTCTCCTAGACAATAGTAGCCACAACAACACTTCTCATCCATAGAAGCCAATATTCATGAGATTTATGAGAAACAACAAAGTAATGGGTTGAGGTTTAGATCTGATATGTTTCAAGAGCATCCTTTTCTAGATCCCCCTGATAGATTTGAAGATACAGAATCTCCAAGAGACACTGATAACCCCATGAGACCATCCTCTTCCATGGCAAGAGAAGATGAGTTACCAGAAGAAATTAGGAACCTCAGGGCAGAACTTGATTATTTACAAGCCCTAAAAATGAGAGATGATATGAAACAAAAGGTGCAATCTCTGAAAATGGCCCATAAGGATTCAGTTCCCACCCTCAATAATGCAAATGTGTTGAGAAACTAGCAAGAAAATGAGATTCAAAATCAACAAAATGACCAAATATCCTTGGGAATGATCAAGGGCTTAATCAGTAGGTGAATCAACATCCACAAAATAATCAGAGACAAAATTCAAATAATAATAGGGTACTACTACATAATGTGAGAAATCAAAATGTTAATGCCATTGAAAATAGGAATACAAATGCCAACCAATTGGGTAGAAGACCTATGCGTTAGATAGGTTCAAACAGTTAGATTTCATTAGCATTCCTCGATACCCTAACCCAATTGATAATGATATTAGGAGTGAACTGCCAAAATTTTCAAGAAACAATGCTATATTAGGAGAAGATCACTTTAAGGCTTACTTGAATGTCCTAGATAACTTCAAACTAGAGCATGAGGATGTTTTCATGAAATTATTTATGCAGTCTTTAATTGATGAAGCCAGGGAATGGTATAGAGGTTTGCCTAATCAAAGTGTCACATCATGGGAAGATTTTAAAAGAATATTTAGGGAATAGTATGGAGATAAGACTGACCCTAGTTTCATTATTAATTAATTCACAAGTATTGCTAAAGGGTCAAATGAATCAGTTTCTGATTTCAATACTAGGTTCACCAGAGTATTGAATAAATTGGCACCTCATATGAGACCAAATGAACCAATGTGTATGGTCTTATACACAAATGCCTTTGATGCTAAGATAGCATATGAACTAAGAGACAAGAGTTCATCCAGCCTTAGGGATGCTTTCAAAATTGCAACTAATATAGAAAATAATAGGAATTCATCAGGTAAAGGAAACAAAAAGGATGATGTAAATTCTACAAAATCCAAACAATAGAATTCAAAATGTTCACAATAACAACTCCACATCTAATGATAAAGTGGATAAATTAACAACTGCTTTTAGGGACCTAAGTTATAAACTTGCTAAGAATGAGAAAGGACTCAGTCTAGAAAAGTAGACTTATCAGAGGCAAAAAAAGAGACCTCAGTTGTATGATATGCCATATAATACCAATTGGCACAAAGGTAAGCCTATTCCCAATAACAAAACTGATCAAAGATCTCAAAATGTTAAAGAAACTCCTGATCCCCTGAAGAAGACCTTTAATATTATGGAGGATGCTCCATGGTGTATAATATGCCAAATGCCTCTTTCACAGTCACAATGTATTGTTGTGTGGTTACACAACACACCCCATTTTGACTTGGCAAAACAGGGACCCAACTTTGCTGGCTTGTTCCCTTGCTTTTGTGTTCTGGCCAGTAATGGTAAAACAACATCAGTCAGTATGTATATGCTTAATGTCAGGTGTATTTGTGATCTTGAAGTCTGAACCCAAATCTCAAAGTCTGAATCCTTCCTCAGGAAGCCTGCCATGTGAAAGAATGTAAAATTCTCGGTAGGTTTGCCTTTTACATCACCCTAAAATTCAGCCAAATGAGAAAGTATGGCAGGTCAAAGTTCTGGTCAAACCTGATATTCAAGAGGGGGGTCATATTCCAAACATTAGTCACCTTGTGTAACATCACCCCGATATTACAAATATCACCCGATCTTATAATATCACCCTGATATTATAAGATCACCCGATCTTCATAAGATCAACCCCTTCGAGGAATATCACCCCATGCCAATATGACGGTGACATCACCTAGATCCAATGAACAAAGGAGGTCGACATGACCGTGACGTCATCTTACTCAAAGGGTGATATTCCTATATATTAGGGTCATATTTTGTAGCCCCCCAATTTCCTTCAGTGTGACCATGAAGTCATCCTCTCACATTTTAGCGAAGCCTGTCCATGATGGTGACATCATCATCATATCTTGATCTATGAGGGGAGTCATATTAGTTAATGTGCCTCATATTAATATGTATGTCCAGACCTGACAAGATTCAAAGTTATAATAAATGTTCAAGATAAGTCAATCGGTTGCATTTTATCCATGTATGTATCTTACATACAAAGGTGATATACAAGTTTTTATGCATACTACAGAACTGAAAGGTTTATTAAATATTGAAAATTCATTGTATAATTCGTGCTTTGTATACATGTGTTAAGGACATATATTGCAAGATGCAAGGTTGGAACCAAAGTTATTATAAAACAGGGTTAAATCCTTATATGTTTTACATTATGTATATGTATCGTTACATACATTTCAGTATATACAAGCATTGGAACCTAAAGGATTGTTAAATAATGAAAAGTCAATGCATGTTCGATATACGGTGTGGAATTCAGAGAAGTTTGAAATATGATATAAACAATGTATCAAACTTAAAGCATCTTAGGAGATGCATTGCATCATATGCATTACGGAGTTAAAAATGTTACATGATGTGGTTTATAAAACAGTTGAAGTCTGACAAGATGATACAACAAGTGTTGTATGTGCATCAGGGAGGTATAGGATGTTGGAATAGGTTATTTGGTTAGCCCCGATGAGGTGGATCACCCTGATATACGAGGGTGATATGTGACCTCGATATACGAGGGTGATATGTGACCCCGATATACAAGCGTGATATGTAATGGTGATATACAAAGACCAAATGTGAAATGAAAGTTCAAAATGGAAAATTCTTTGTATGTCCGGGCCACGTGTATGATCATAATACGCAACCCGATATACAAGAATTAAGCATGCGAAAGGCAGGAAAGCAAAAGGGAGGATTGTGAAGCCGTTTTAAGACTTGATAGCATGATTTTGGTCAATGATGGTTGACCTGACCATTTTTTAGCGTAATATATGCAATTGGATATGCAGATGTTCATAGTGTTTAATATTCAGAACCCAATATTCATGTTTGCATATTCTGAGCTTGATTTAATGTAATTTTATCTTCCTGTTGGTTATTTAAATGATGATGCTTAATTCTTGTCTGTCTATTGTAGGACTGTGGAGCTGTTTGAGGCTAAGATCAAAGTAGCTGGGCAGTGTAGGGTTGCACACAGGGGCAACGCGAACCAGAACTGAGGAGGATATTGTCAAATGCATTGTTTGCCAGCTAAAGGATGGACCAGGTCAAAGATGCTGGAATATTCTATGCCAGCTGTGTGATTGCCAACTGGCAGACACGTGCTATTCATCTGGACCATTGATTGTTCTGGGAGGGTCCTGATCATTGGATCAGTGTAACTATTTTCTGGTCTTTGTTCTATAAAAGGACCAGAACTTGTCCAAATATATAATATATAATAGGGAGGGAAATATCTGGCAGAATAAGGCCAATTACTGTAGAATTAAGAAGAGATCAGATTACTGAGACTAATGAGGATTGAATTGTTGAAATGTCAAGATTCTTTCTTCAGATCACCGTAAATGTACTTGTTCTTAAGCATACTAAATGAAGATGAAGCTTCAGATTACATCCTGATTGTAAACTTTATGTAATCTTCAAGTTGATTTCTAGATATGTAATGGTGAATGTTGTGTTCAAATAGAAGCACTTTCATTTTATTGCATGTTGTTGTCAATGTTTCCTTTGAAGATTTGCACTGGATCATGCAGATTTGTGGAATGTCCTGGTGAAGTATGATTTCCAGTTTTCTTCTCTTCATTGTTGTATGGGAACATGTATGTGGATCAGTAATCTCAGTCAAGTAATTTTGGGAATCTCATTCTCTGACCCTTTTTCTCATTTTAATTTCATTGAAATCACTTCCATAACTGTAAATCATGAAATATAATAAGTAGAACAGAGAAATATGCTGACATCTCATAGATAACTGAATATCATTAGCATATTTGAGCCAAATGCATGTAGTGTTGAAAATATCATGGAAAGAATCATAAATAATGGTAGAAACCATGCAAATATCAACTTGTAGGCACATTATTTGACTGAATTCATAAGTGCAGAGGTAGAATTGTTGGAAATTTATGCAGAGTAGATAAAAAGAAAGGGATATTTAGAGAAATATTGATGAACTTTGCAAAAATTACTGGAGTATGTAAGGCTCCTGAATGATTAACAGCAACACACATCAACCACTGAGTAATGTCAGTAGATTATGAACTAATCAATGGAGACTTGAGATCATGAATTCTTTGAATTCATCATATCTTTCAAGATGAGTAAAGGTTGTTGTGTAACTTTTATTCTATGTTTGTTTATGACTAACATCATCATCAACATAAATTGGCGCTAGAAGGAGGGCCTAAACAAGGAATCTATGAATTTCTGCAAATGTGGTATAAACATTTCATCAACATAAATTGGCGCTAGAAGGAGGGCCTGAACAAGGAATCTATGAATTTTTGCAAATGTGGTATAAACATTTCATCAACATAAATTGGTGCTAGAAGGAGGGCCTGAACAAGGAATCTGTGAATGTTTGCAAATGTGGTATAAACATTTCATCATCTGAGTTAAATGTTTGCAAATATCTCTTGTCTAAGAAGATTTGAATGAATATTTGCAGACATTCAACTCAAATAATGAAAAATTTTATGTTACATTTTCTAATCTTTCAAGTTTTATTCTGAGATATGTTAGATCTCATAAAATTTCAAAATCCAAAAAATTGAAAATAGAGTCTCATTTTGATGGATGCATATGAAGGCAATTGTCAAGTTAACATTCCTTTATTTCAGGAAACTTTGAATAGGCAGCTTTATCCTCAAAATTTGTCTGACTTTGGTTTATCCAGTTGTTGCAAGATACACCAGACTGTGGAACACATTGAAATTAACTGTCTAACTTTTCTTACAAGGTTGGATTTATATTTGAAAGGACTAATATTTTTTATAGATGTGTTCAGGGCTGAAGTCTGGTAGGAAAATGAAGAAATTCTGGAGCAAAAAGTAGATACAACACCAGAAATTATTAGTAGTCCAGACACTGAAGTGGATTGCTCTAAAGATTTTGAATTATATTTGTCAGAAACATACAATGTAGTCAAATATTAGGTTTATCCACTGATGATGTCCTGATTGAAAGTTGGTGCAAATTACATAATGAAGAGCATTCAGAAAGGAATTGTGACGCTTGCTTGGTCATGTTGGAGAAGACTCGAATTCTATAGGAGCAAAGAGAAGCGACACCCTTAATGATGAGTTGTTTAGAAAATACAATAACTAAGTCAGTTCTAGAAGATACAGATAGTGAAACATCCTTCCTTGAGTCATCTTATGGTAAAAGGGAATGGAGACAGGTGGAACAATTTAAATGTACTGCTGTGGATGAAGTTCCTATGATAGTAACCCTAGGAGTTGTAGAAAAGAAAATAAATGTTGAATTACTATCTAACTTCTTTAAATTGAATGATCAAATGCAAGATTGTTACAGGTCAATGGAACCAGATACTCTACTGGATGGTAGATGTGAAATATTTGATGAACAATTCATGAAAGTTGAAGATACAGAAAGATTTGGAGTTGTTGTGCATGATCAGATGCCAGTCCAATGCCATTGTGAAAATGAAATAGGGGAGTATTCCTATCAATCAAATGTTGTTTCACAGTCAAATAATTTAGAAGTGATAAATTTCTGTATATCAAGTTATGAAGATGAAGATACTCAGTTAGATGCTGATATGCAGGGAATTAAAGAAAACCTTGAAGTACTGTTTGAAGTCAAGAATCAGATGTACATGCAAAATGAAGGAACAAAGCTGGATAAAGATGATGGATTAATAATCCACCAAGAGTCATACATATTTCATATCAAAGGGAGACTTGAGGTTGAGCAAAGCAATGAAAATGAAAAGTTAAATGGGAGATCAGCTTGCAATGAACCAGCATGCGCAACAAAACTAGAAATACATCAGGTTGTATTTCTCCTTTCCATAGTAAATGATGTTGATTACTATTTTGATTATGGAAATTCAGGAGATAAGACATGCATATGGATATGTCATGAACATGATGAGCTTCCTCAGTTGCTGATCATTAAGAGTTATTTTGTTAAACATAGTGAATTCAGAATACAAGAATACTTTTTAGAATACAAGGATGAATTTGCTAGGGTTAGAACCATAACTAGTGCCCTGATGCTCCTACACAATCTAAGGAGGTATACAAATACAGGTGTCTTTGGATCTTATCATGGGTTTTATGTACCTTGTAGGGTTTGTATATACTTTGGTAGAGTAGTTGTCTTGTTTCTTTCCTTGCTTTCTTGTTTTGTTTTCTGTTGTTCCCTTTTGTAGTTAGTTGTTTGAGCAATTTGCTTTGTGTATTTTGCTTTTGTTTGTTTGCTTGTTGAGTTTTGTTTTGTTTGGTCAAGATGATGCAGCTCATCACCCTGAGAAAATAACCAAATTGTTAGGATTCAAATGATGAGAACTAATTCATATATAGGTTATGACTCATTTTGAGAAGTGTTGGTGATCAGGTCTGTGATATCTTTTCATCAAGGTACCTTTTCTTGACCAAAGTGACTCTTTCACAATGACTCACCTAACAGCCTTGGGTTTGTTGAACATAGAAGTATAGGTGTTAAGTGAAAAATCTAAAGGGACTCCCTTGCTACCAATGCAATCTCCAACCTAAATCAGTAAGTGACTATGCCTTGCACATTAAGATGGCATAATGACATCATATATATATAGAAAATTTGAAAATCCAAAAAATATAATAAAATTAGGCCATCTAAGTAACTCTACCAGGGCTATAGATGCCTGCTGGGAGTGGGGCTTTACTTAGGGGGATTGTATAGATAACCTTGTCGGGGCTATGGACGCCTGCTGGCAGCAAGGCTCTATCTAGGTTGGCTATGAGGGATGCTCCCAAATTATGTAGCTTAACATCAGTTACTCATGCTTTCAACTTTCTTTCAAGATGAGGATAATTAATCATTTGCACATACTTGATCCTTTGTTAGCATTGTTGCCATGATGAAAACCTTATCATTCAGAAAGATTATAAATGCTCATGCTTAGAAAGAGTTAGAATACTATGTTAGAATGTGATCACATTACTTGAATCATTGGAATTTAGTTTGTTTTCTTTGGTGGCAAGTTGTTGTGTGGTTACACAACACGCCCCATCTTGACTTGACAAAATAGGGACCCAACTTTGCTAGCTTGTTCCCTTGCTTTTGTGTTCTGGTCGGTAATGGTAAAACAACATCAATCAGTATGTATATGCTTAATGTTAGGTGTATTTGTGATATTGAAGTCTGAACCCAAATCTCAAAGTCTGAATCTTTCCTCAGGAAGCCTGCCATGTGAAAGAATGTAAAATTCTAGGCAAGTTTGCGTTTTACATCACCCTGAAATTTGGTCAAATGAGAAAGTTATGGCAGGTCAAAGTTCTGGTCAAACCTGATATTCAAGAGGGGGGTCATATTCCAAACATCAATCACCTTGTGTAACATCACCCTGATATTACAAATATCACCCGATCTTATAATATTACTCTGATATTATAAGATCACCTGATCTTCATAAGATCAACCCCTTTGAGGAATATCACCCCATGCCAATATGATGGTGACATCACCTAGATCCAATGAACAAAGGAGGTCGACATGACCGTGACGTCATCTTACTCGGAGGGTGATATTCCTGTATATCGAGGTCATATTTCATAGCCCCCTAATTTCCTTTGGTGTGACCATGAAGTCATCCTCTCACATTTTAGCGAAGCCCGTCCATGATGGTGACATCATCATCATATCCTGATCTATGAGGGGAGTCATATTAGTTAATGTGCCTCATATTAATATGTATGTCCGGACCTAACAAGATACAAAGTTATAATAAATGTTCAAGATAAGTCCGCCGGTTGCATTTTATCCATGTATGTATCTTACATACAAAGGTGAAATACAAGTTTTTATGCATACTACGGAACCGAAAGGTTTATTAAATATTGAAAATTTGTTGTATAATTCATGCTTTGTATACATGTGTTAAGGACATACATTGCAAGATGCATTGTACATACGCAAGGCTAGAACCGAAATTATTATAAAACAGGGTTAAATCCTTGTATGTTTTGCATTATGTATATGTATCGTTACATACATTTTGGTATATACAAGCATCGGAACCTAAAGGATTGTTAAATAACTAAAAGTTAATGCATGTTCGATATACGGCACGAAATTCAGAGAAGTTTGAAATATGATATAAACAATGTATCAAACTTAAAGCATCTTAGGAGATGCATTGCACCATATGCATCGCGGAGTTGAAAATGTTACATGATGTGGTTTATAAAATAGTTGAAGTCTGACAGGATGATACAACAAGTGTTGTATGTGCATTGGGGAGGTATAGGATGTCAGAATAGGTTATTTGGTTAGCCTTGATGAGGTGGATCACCCCGATATACGAGGGTGATATGTGACCCAGATATACGAGGGTGATATGTGACCCTGATATACAAGCGTGATATGTAATGGTGATATACAAAGACCGGATGTGAAATAAAAGTTCAAAATGGAAAATTCTTTATATGTCTGGGCCACGTGTATGATCATAATACGTGACCTGATATATAGGAATTAAGCATGCAAAAGGTGGGAAAGCAAAAGGGAGGATCGCGAAGCCGTTTTAAGACTCGATAGCATGATTTTGGTCAACGATGGTTTACCTGACCATTTTTTAGCGTAATATATGCAATTGGATATGTGGATGTTCATAGTGTTTAATATTCAGAACCTGATATTCATGTTTGCATATTCTGAGCCTGATTTGATGTAATTTTATCTTCCTGTTGGTTATTTAAATAATGATGCTTAATTCTTGTCTATCTATTGCAGGACCATGGAGCTATTTGAGGCTAAGATCAAAGTAGCTAGGTTGTACACAGGGGCAACGCAAACTAGAGCTGAGGAGGGTATTGTCAAATGTGTTGTTTGCCAGTTGAAGGATGGACGAGGTCAAAGATGCTGGAATATTCTATGCCAGCTGTGTGATTTCCAACTGGCAGGCACATGCTGTTCATCTGGACCATTGATTGTTCTAGGAGGGTCCTAATCATTGGATCAGTGTAACTATTTTCTGGCCTTTGTTCTATAAAAGGGCCAAAACTTGTTCAAATATATAATATATCATAGGGAGGGAAATATTTGGCAGAATAAGGCCAATTACTGTAGAATTAAGAAGAGATTGGATTACTGAGACTAATGAGGATTGAATTGTTGAAATGTCAAGATTCTTTCTTCAAATCACCGTAAATGTACTTGTTCTTAAGCATACTAAATGAAGATGAAGCTTCAAATTACATCCTGATTGTAAACTTTACGTAATCTTCAAGTTGATTTCTGGATATGTAATGGTGAATGTTGTGTTCAAATAGAAGTGCTTTCATTTTATTGCATGTTATTGTCAACTTTTTCTTTAAAGATTTGCACTGGATCATGCGGATTTGTGGAATGTCCTGGTGAAGTATGATTTCCAATTTTCCTCTCTTCATTGCTTTATGGGAACATGTATGTGGATCAGTGATCTCAGTCAATTAATTTTGGGAATCTCATTCTCTGACCCTTTTTCTCATTTTAATTTAATTGAAATCACTTCCATAACTGCAAATCATGATATATAATAAGGAGGATAGAGAAATATGCTGACATCTCGTAGATAACTGAATATCATTAGCATATTTGAGCCAAATGCATGTAGTGTTGAAAATATCATGCAAAGAATCATAAATAATGGTAGAAACCATGCAAATATCAACCTATACAAATATCAACCTGTAGGCACATTATTTGACTGAATTCATAAGTGTAGAGGTAGAATTGTTGGAAATTTATGTAGAGCAGATATAAAGAAAGGTATATTTAGAGAAATATTGATGAACTTTGCAGAAATTACTAGAGTATGTAAGGCCCCTAAATGATTAACAGCAACACACATCAACCACTGAGTAACGTCAGTAGATTATGAACTAATCAACAGAGACTTGAGGTCATGAATTCTTTGAATTCATCGTATCTTTCAAGATGAGTAAAGGTTGTTGTGTAACTTTTATTCTATGTTTGTTTATGACTAACATCATCATCAACATGTATGATTGCCCAATCTTTTTGTAATGATGCTAGTACCTATGATGGGTGCAATGAACCCCATTGTATTGAGGATAACAATGTTAACATCCTCTCTTCAAATGGAGATTAGTCTTCTTCTGATGAGACAGATGTGGAAATAGATGTAGATGAGAGGAGATGCTACAAAGATGTAAATTGTTAGCAAGTTTGTTTAGATGAAGAAGATGTGGATCATCAAGTTTATGCCCAGGAATCGCATACTCCTTTGGTTAATTTAAGAAGACCTTCTGATGAAGAAACTAGAGCTCTTACAGCTGCTATAGTAGCTGAGGTTAAGAGTAACTATAACCTCAGGAACAAAGTTTAGGTAGGTAATTCAGGTCAACCAAGAGGTATATTTATAAAACAACCTCAACACAAGGACAAAGACCCTAAGCCACAGAAAAAAAAAAGTAATAACAATAGGAGAGATTCAAAAGAGAAGTTGAATCAAAATGCTAAGAATTTAGAAGGTAAGATTTCTCATGGTGGAGCAAAGATTGAAGATTCATGTAATGGATGGTAATCAAAAAATTACAAATGCTAAGGTTAAACAAACTCATGAGAAGAATAAGAGTATGGATCAAGCTACAACTGTTATACAAAATTATGCTCCATTTGACATAACTCAAGAATTATCTTAGATGAAAGTCTCAGTTCCACTAATGGAAATGATAAAAATTGAAGAATATAGGAGTCAGGCAGTGGCCTTAATCTCAGGAGTATCCTATCAGATGGACCATATTGCTAAGGATTAGAACAATACCCAAGAAATGAGTATTGATGAAGAAGAAATCCCTAAAGTTTATCTAGGAACAATAGTAACAAAATGCCCATCCCAAGTAGAGCCATTTTATGTGTCCCTTACTGTGAATGGGAAAGTAATTAGAAATTACATGCTTGATTCAGGTGCTTCAACAAACACCATGCCTCTTGTTGTTATGCAACAAATTGGATTGAATATAGACAAGGCATGTGGAAAGTGTTATACCATGGATGCTAGAGAAGTGCCAGTTATAGGGATTATGAAAAATGTGGACTTCATGCTTGTAGCCTATCTAGAGAAAACATATACAATGAATGTTACAATAGTTGATATCAAGCCACAATATGGTATGCTATAGTCTAGAAGGCGGACAACATTAATTGGAGGAAGCATGCAATTGGATCTATTGTATGCCATGATTCCTATGAATGGTAAGGTTTTTAAGATAGTTAGAGAAGAAAGAGCACTGGATACAGTTGAAGATTAAGAACCAGAAGATTAAATTTGCTTTGTGGATACTGATTGTGAGAATTTTAGAGTTATGTCATGTGATCAAGATGAAAGAAGGAAAGAACCAATTGATGAAGAGCTTGAAAAGCAAAAAGACCAAAATAGCTTATGGACCATGTACTTGGATGGTGCCTGCTCAAAAGAAGGTTCTAGTGTAGGAGTGGTTTTTTTATCCCCTACTAGTAAGATCCTCAAATTCTCCTTTTTATTGAAATTTGCTTGCACCAATAATATTGCAGAATATGAAGCCTTGTTGTTAGGATTGAATGTTGCTCTTAAACATGGGATTAAGATGTTAAGGGTGCTTCGAGATTCAGAATTAATAGTTTCCCAAATAAGAGATAGGTATGCTTCAAAGAATAAGAGATTAAAACAATATAAGAATGTTGTTTGTGATACTATAGAATTGTTTGATGCATTCTCAATAAATTGGGTAGAAGGATCAAAGAATGTTATGGCAGATTTCCTGGCTAATGTAGCCATTAGGCCATATGATATCACTTTGTCTAATATTATAAATGTTGAAATTAAAATTAGACTAGTAGTGCCAGACAACTTATGCAATTGGTAGGTATTTGAGGATGACAAAAATCTGATGAAGTTTTTGTATTGTATTGATGAGTATGAGAATCAAGAGATTGATTTCTAGAACTTTGTAGAAATTGTAGATGGGAAGGATACCCTTTTTTGAAAAGAAGTGATACAACTTAAAACCAATAAGATCCCAAGAGGATTGGTGGGTCTAGAAAGAGCATTCAACAACAAAGATTAGTTGACCACCAAAACCTCTCCCCTTCACATGGAAGATCTGGAGGAGATAAACCTGGGTACACAAAATGCTCCAAAGAAAGTATACATAGGTAAATGTTTGAAACCACATATCAGAGCAATGTTGATAGCCTTATTGAGAAAATACAAACATGTCTTTGCCTGGTCGTATGAGGACCTAAAAGCATATAGAGAAGACTTATTTCAGCATGAAATTCCCCTCAAGCCTGGAGCTAAGTTGTTTAGATAGAGGCAAAGACCTATTAACCCCACTCTAACTTCAAAAATGCAGGAAGAACTCATGAATCTTAGGGATACTGGAATTATTGAGCCCATAAAACATTCTACCTGGGTGTCAAATCTTGTCCCAATAAGAAATAAGAATGGAGATATAAGACTATGTGTAGATTTTAGAAATCTAAATGTGTCTTCTTTGAAGGATAATTACCCCTTGCCCAACATGGAAGCTTTGTTGAAAAAGGTGACAGGGTGTGAACTCCTATCTATGATGGATGGATTTTCAGGATTTAATCAAGTAAAGGTGAAAGGATTAGAACAGTATACGACTACTTTTACAACCCCATGGGGAACTTATGTATATGTTAGGATTCCATTTGGACTGACAAATGTTGGTGCTACTTTTCAAAGGGAAATGGATGTTGCTTTTGCAAGTTTGATTGATTCTATCCTAGTTGTCTATCAGGATGATTTAACTGTTTATTCAAAGAAGAAAGAACACTATATACATCTAGGGCAGATTTTTATTAAGGCACTAGAATATGGCATCTCCCTAAACCCTAAAAGTGTGCATTTGGTGTAACTGAGGGAAAGCTTTTGGGGCACATAGTATCTAAGGATGGGGTTAGAATTGATCTAGAGAGGGTTGCAACAATTGATAATAGTCAAATGCCTAAAATAGTTAAAGGCATCCAATCATTCTTTGTGCAAATCAACTTTGTTAGAAGATTCATTCCTATTTTTGTAGAGATTACCAAAGCCATATCCAAGATGTTGAAAAAGGGTGAATCTATGGTTTTGGGAAGCGAGGTAATTCAATCATTTCAAAATACTATCCCTATGTCTAAAGTCTCCTAATTTTTCTAAACCTTTCTAATTGTTTTCATTTGCTTCATTCCATACAATTGCTGCATGCTTGTTACAGAAAAATGATGATGGATTTGAACAGCCAATTGCCTTTTTTAGCAAATCCCTACATGCATTAGAATTGAAATACGATGTTATGGAGAAGCAGGCCTATGCTTTAGATAGAGCAGTCAGGAACTTCATGCCTTATCTGGTCAGAGCTCAGATTGTAGCATATGTGCCACATGTAGCCATGAAAGATATATTCACTCAATAGGAAGTGACTGGAAGGAGATGTAGATGGATAAATAAAATCTAGGAGTTTAATATTGAGATTTAGACTACCAAATTTGTAAGGGGACAAGGTTTGGCTAAACTGATGAAATAATCAAATTTAGAAGCATGCCAGGTAAATGTAATTCAAGATCAAGTTTATGAAATGTATAAGTCAGAATGGTACAAAGACATTGTCTATTACTTGTAAACTATGAATTGTCCTACTCACCTAAGTGACAACCAAAAGAGAACAGTGAAATTACATGTTGTCAAATATGTTATCCTCCAGGGTAAACTATATTGGAGGAACCCTAAGGGTTTATTTCTCAAATGTGTAGATGAAAATCAAGCCATGAATATTCTAACTGATATGCATGGAGGGATGTGTGGTGGACATTATATAGCTAGGACTATTGCTCATAAGATTCTCAGAGTAGGATATTGGTGGCCCACACTTTTCTCTGATACACATAAGATGGTGAAGAAATGTGATTCTTGCCAGAGATTTTCTAGAAAGATTAAATATGTAGGTGCATTTCCCCTTAAGACTACAACAGTGGAGGCTCCATTCCAACAATGGGGAATAGACTTCATAGGAGAGATATTAGAAAAGTCAAGTGGAGGACATAGTTGGATATTTGTTGCTATAGATTATTTCACCAAATGGATTGAGGTCATTCCAACCAAGAAGGCCACAAGTGAGGTTGTGCTTGACTTCATCCTAGAACACATAATTATCAGATTTGGGGTACTAGCAAAATTGGTTATAGATAATGCAATGTACTTCAAATCTAGTGAGTTTGTTGATTTCTACAATACTTATGGATTTATTTTGTCTCACGCTTCACCATATCACCCCTAAGAGAATGGTTAGGCAGAGTTTAGTAACAAAAGTCTCATGAAGATAATCAAGAGAATAATTGATAAAAGCAAAAGAGCATGGGATTCAAAATTGAAGTTGGCACTATGGGCCGATAGCATAACAGTGAAAAATGCAACTGGTAAGTCTCTGTTTGAATTGGTGTATGGTATGGAGGCCAGGTTGCTAATAAATAATCTCCTACTAGTGTACAAATTTGTCCAAGAGGGTGGTGAGGATATGGAAGGCTCAATGGCTGGGAGAGTGAATCAGTTGATCGCATTAGATGAAGTCAGGAGAAGCTCAGAAGACCAATATCAGGAAACAACAAAAGAAGAAATATTTGTTTGACAAAAGGACTACAGAAAGAAAATTTTAGGTCAATGATTTAGTCCTTGTATGGAATGTCAGGAACCATGATAAGGGTAAACATGGAAAATTTGAACCATTGTGGGTTGGTCCTTATCTGGTAAGTATTACTCATGGAGAGGATTCCTATTTTCTCTAAGGATTAGACGGTGAATTTTAGGATTTGTCTGTGCATGGACAATTCCTAAAACCTTACTTTTCATAAGTAAGTTCTCCTCTATGCACATTGTAAAATAACTACATATAGGTTGTAGATAGTGTATATTCTTGTATAGCTGGTCCCTTTTGGTCTTTTTTGGTCTTCTCTCGGAAGTCCAGTGGTTCTTGTTGCAACCTAAAAGCTTGCACATCCCTAGTTTGAGCCAATGGTGGTACTTGTGAGGGTTTAGGGCTTTAGGTTCATGAAATTGCAAGTTTTGCATTTGAAATTTTTAAGCCTAAGTCCCTAAGTTTATGTGCTTTATCTTTTAAATCTCTATTGACTACCTGCAGAAGGTTCTCAATCCCTTAAGTTACAACTTGAAGTCTTTATATCCATTAAGTGACTGACCCCATGTCCTAGTCTTACCCCTTATAGCCTGAAAAAAATAAATTCCCATGTCCTAAGTCTTCATATAGGTTATAAGGTTTAGTATAAAAGAATATCATAGCCTCACAGTGCATAGTCCATGACATCATCATCCCCTTGCGCGGTTGTGACAAGATGACACTTATCATAGAGTTTAGGCCTACACCCCTTTATTTTTGAATCTTGCACTAAGCAACCATATGCTACCAAGTGTCAGTATAAAATGGATTGAAGGAAAGCTCTGATCCAATAGTTGTGCATCATTGAAATCGTATCTTGCCAAGAAAGAATCTTCACCACACAGTCATGAGATGGTGACATGTGGCCTCATCTTATCAAAGAAATAAAAAGCAAATGAAGGATGGATGCGTGGAGGCTTTATCACACCCACATAGGATAGGTAAGTGGTGGCCCACCTCCAGCTGCAATGCCACATGTTTAGACCAGACAAAAGGTGATGTGGTTAGTGAATAAAGTACATCTGATTTGGCTCATCCTTATTGGTTGAAGACTTTTCAACTATGATGACTTAGATTTTCAAATCTAGCTGGTAAATGACAACCGTAGATCTCATAGGAATAAACTTAGATCAATGGCACAAAATTAAATTTTCATGATAGACGTTGAAGGTGCCCTAAGACATGAATGAAAGATTAAGTCTAAGGCTACATCCATTAATGCCTCAAAACCTATGCTACGAAGCTTGAAAAGGAGAAGAAATTAGGGCTTTTTGCATCATTTCTTCGAGCACAAGAAGAGTTCAGATGCATAGCAGATTCTCAAGTGAGCAAAGAGTGAATTTCAAACCTCTACAAGCATAAACTAGTAAGTTCATTATGTCTAAGTTGTGCCTAACATATTTTAAGTTGACTGGATGATTGAGAAGGTAGATAAATGTTAATCTAAGAATCCCTAGTTTATTACAATTAGTGTGAAAATGAGTCAAACTAGTCAAGCTTCGACCTCTAAATGTAGCTTAGATGAGGACCTTATGGTCCAGTTACCAGGATTTGCTAGGAAAGCTTTGAATTTGTATGGTCCCGATGGGCCAGATGATAAATTCCTTGATTTTTTCTATAACTGTAGAGATTCCCAATTACCGGCTTGAGGTTGGATCTTATTTGAACATTGGCACTAAAGAATGGATTATAAAGCCCTAGTCTGCCATGCTTGGCACTTTGATTTGGCCAAGCTTATTTTCCCTAATATATTCCCTAATCTTGACCTAGTAAGGGAAATAGCGCAGAGATATGATCCTCAAATGAGAATAGTTATGGTAGGAAATGGCTCAAAGATTATCAAGTTCACAAAGGGATACATTGCCACTGTGTTTAACCTAAACCTTGCTGCTAATAAACAAATTGACCTAAATGCATTAAAGAAGAAGTACCAAACTGTTAAGTGTTCCTATAGAGATTTCAACCTGGCCAAATACAGACCAAGAGGAATTGATGGTAAATTGGTGAAGATCTCAGATAGTGAAGAGGAACCCTTCTAGTGTAATTTGTTCATGCACTATTTTGTCAGAACATATCACAGCTTGTGTCAGGTGCTAGGCATGGATGCCTTAGATAGGATACCCATCTCTCTGATGATGATGGCAGTTGATATTCAAAGCTAGGAGTCTAGGGAGATGTATGTCTAGGCTTCCTACATTTCAGATAAAATGTACATGAAAATGACAGCAATTAAGAGCCAATTATTCACTGCAGATGCCCATGTTGAATTCACATGGTATTCCATGCTATGCCACATGCTTCTTTTTGCTTTGTTAGGAATGTGGCACCAAAATCTACATGTTAGAATGACAGATACATAGGAAAATATGTTTCCAGTGTAGATGTGGACATGCATGATAGACACGCATTGTGTGGATACTGACTATGTAATTTTTGAAGAATATTTTGTGAGGAGAGTTTTAGGTTTCTTGGAACCAGAAAGAAGAAGGGTACATCTAGATGTGCTAGATTTTTTAAGGCCTTTGGGTAAAACTCCTCACTTGGTGATGGATCACAATTGAGGTGATTGGTTTTATCATGAGCACACCACCTGCATCAGGGTCTATGGGTGTGAGGCCCCTCCCCACATTCTACCTAAGTATGTACCTAAGAGAATTGCATTTTTGGAGATCATTAGGTAGGTAAATGAATCAGATAAGGAGCATATGAGGAAGTACAAGAAAGGCTCATTTTTCTCTGCCTCCCTCAGATTCAATGACTTTCTAATAGTTGACAAAAATGCATTGGATCAAATTTATTCAGTGCTGCAATGCTATGGGATGTATTTGGAGCAGCCGAGGATATTTGACCCTAAAGGTTTCATTGACAGGATCACAGTTAGCAAACAAAGACTAAGGCACATTCACCAGGTCAATTTTGATGAAGATACTATCAAAAATTGTTTCACAATGAATGATGTCCACACTTTGAGAATTAAGTGGGACATAATAATGGCAAGAGAAAGGATGAGGAAGAATTTGAATCCTGCATATCTAAGTGCCTTTGCAAAGGTGTAGAACCCTATATAAAGAATTTAGAAAATGTTGGACAATGTAGAGCAACTAATTACTAGTGCTCCTGTAGGAGAAGAAAGGTCCTCCTATTAGTCTGGTAGCTTAAGGGGAGGATATGCAGTGAAGAGAGAGTCAATTGACCCTTCCCCTACCAAAAGGCCAAAAATAATTGATTTAGAAGTTGAGGAGGAAATTGAAGTACTGGATTTAGAAGAAGAGGTGTAGGAAGCTGCCCGTTAGGTGAATTCACTTGAAAGAATAAGGCCCTACTCTCCTAAAAATAGGGCAATGAGGACAATGATGAGCTAGACCATAGATATTGAAGATGTCAAAGTAATGGCTTGCAATAAATTCTTAGAGGATGATGAATTCATAAACACTCCTCAATTCAGAAGTTATGTATTGAAAGTAAGGAGTAAGGAATTCCAAAAAAGGATTGAGGATGCCAAGAGTGGAGCTAATCCCTCCGAGTATGAGGCCATCATCTAAAAGGTGTTAAAAGAAGTTAACCAAGCCATCAGTATAGTCACTCTAGAGGAGGGTAGGGCTCTAGTGGCTAAAAGTAACATTTTTCTCCTCCTTCATTGGACTTTGTCATATGCAATTGCATTTGACACAATAACCAGAGAAGATTGTGATGTAACAGATGAACAAGTGGAGAAGGCTCTCTCTAGTGTAGCCTTCAATCCTAGGTTTGAGACATTAGCAATATGGGTTCTAGCCCCAAATAATAACAAGCCTAGGATTGTGATACAGGAGCATCCCTGGTTCAAGAGAAATCTTTCATCAACCAAAAACATTTGCATTTCAGTTCTTTCATTTTCTAGTTTAGTTTAGGCAGTTTAGTCAGAAGCAGTTTCCATCTTGTGGTCTACTTTTGGCATTTCACATCTTGTGGATCTAGACTTAGGATCTACATTCATTCATCTACATCATATCAAGAATTTAGAGCATCTGGATCAGTTACCAGAATGTTATCGCTATCAGAAGATTAATTGTTTTCTCATAGCAGAGCATTCTAACAATTCCTGACAATCAGCTAGGGGAGAAGGCTTGCAGATCATTCCTTGACTTGAGGATCAGACCTATGGTTCATGGCTGACCTTCCCCAAGGGTCTGCACGTTATTCCATTCATTTGAGGAAGTGTTCTGTGCATTTAGGTCTAACCTATCTATGAACACATTACAGCTCTTCATTGGAGTTTGTGATCTTTCTTGGTTGACGCAGAGGAATCTATTAGTTTGGAAAGGATATATATTGATGTAGTAGATCCTTAGGAAAGTATCTATTCACATAAGAAGAATCTAATAGTTAGATTTTGTGCGAAGGAGCTTCAAAGCTTGATCTTGTGCATGTATGTAATCAGGCCTATGAGCCAAATTTGTGAGCCCGCATGTTGCCGACAGATCTCTATTTTGAATTCTATGATATATTTGAATCTGCATATGTTCTATATTCTTGTGTTGTTTCCATTGTGTTTACTCTTGCTGTACGGTTTGGACAGTTCATTCTGTGAACCCTCCAACTGTGACTGTACCAAGTGGTATTGGAGTGAAAGTTTGATTTTTTGGAGTGAATTAGCGAAGGGGATTCTGTAAGATCTTTTTGTGAGTAGATTACTAATCTGAGGTAGGTTACTTGTTCGCAACCGATCGCTGATTGAGAGGTAGTTTCCATTTGTAGCCTGATCGCTAACTTGAGATAGTTTACACTTGATCCTAGGAAGATGCCACTGCAAAGAGTTCCTCCTATTGGTACAATGGCTAATAGAATGGATGAGATGATGGAATTGATGAGAACAATGCAAATTTGTTTGAATGTTGTTGAGGAAGATAGGTGAAGAGGATTGGCGTTGAGACCTAATGTTTAAAGTGATGATGAAGAAGAATTTCAATTTGTTGAACAAACTGGTGAAACCCTAGGAGGTATTGAAAAAGAAGAATTAGATTAGGTAAAGATGTTGTGAGCTATTTCAAAGATTGGAAAGAGACCTAGAGTTGATGTGCCGAACTATATTGGTAACTTGAATCTGGAAGAGTTGATTGACTGGATAAATGACATGGAAGAATACTTTGAATATGAGGAAATTGAAGATCCAGAGAAAGTGAAATTTGCAAAGACAAAGTTAAAAGGACATGCTGCTATATGGTGGAAAGAAGTTCAGTTGGAAAGAAATAGAAGAGGGAAGGAAAAGATTACAAAGTGAGACCGGATGGTGACAAAGTTGAAGAATCAGTTTATACCTACTGACTATGAGTTGGAATTGTTGAAGAGATTGCAAAACCTAAGATAGAAAGAGAAATTTGTGAAGGAGTCTACTAAAGAATTTCATAAAGTGATCATAAGAATAGGACATAGTGAAGCAAAGAAGGAGAAAGTGGCTAGATACATCAATGGACTGAGATTGAACATTCAAGAAGAATTAAGCTTGGTAAGGATGACATCTTTGGAAGAAGCATATCAATTTGCCCTGAAAGTTGAAGAGAAGCTAAATAAGAATCATGACCAGAGACAAAGAGGCAGAGGAGGTAAATTTTAGAGAGGAAGATCATTTTCTATATATGATAGATCATTTGTGGACCAGAACAAGTTTGACAGCCTGTTGAAGAAGGATGACAGAGATAACCTTGCCTACTGGAGAGATGACAAAAATTTTTACCAGAAAGGAAACCCTAATGCATACCGGAATGAAGGATACATAAGGGAAGGAAGAGGATTTGATAAGAGGACATTTAGAGGTACTTGTTTCAAATGTGGAGGTGAAGGACATAGAGCATTTGAGTGTAATCAAGGTAGTACAAGCAAGAAAATAAAAAATAGTAGAAGAGCAGCGTATGTTGAAGAACTTGTTGAATCACCTTGTTTAGTTGGTAATCTAGAGAAAGGAGAATCATTGGTGATGAGGAGAGCACTATTTCAAATAGAAGCAAATGAGGAACCATCACAAAGGAAAAGTCTATTTAGATCTAGATGCAAATCAAAAGGTAAGTGTTGTAAAGTTGTAATTGATAGTGGTAGTTTAGATAACCTAGTTTTAGAGGAGATGGTGACTAAGCTGAAGTTGGAAAGATTGAAACAACCTAAGCCTTATCAGATAGCATGGATTTAGGATCATCATAAGGTACTAGTGAGTGAGCAATGTTTGGTGAAATTTCATATTGGATCTTATCATGATGAAGTCTTGTGTGATATTATGCCTATGGATATTTGTCATATTTTGTTGGGTAGACCTTGGTAGTATATAGAAAAGATATGCATGATGGGAGAAAGAATACTTATACTATAACAGAAAATGAAAAGAGAATTACTTTGATTCCTTTGGAGGATGATCCTAAGAGTGAATATGTAGGAATGCTAGAATCTGTTTGGTAGATGGAAGGAAATTTTTGGATGGTTTGAGACATGAGAATATGTGTTATGTCTTGATTCCTAAGAAGCCTAAAGCATTGAAGAAAGAGACTAGAGAATCACAACTAGAAGAGATAAGAGAGTTGCTAACAGAGTATGAAGACATCATATCAGATAATGTGCCTAAAGGATTACCACCTATAAGGAGTATCAGTCATCACATGGATATTATACTGGGAGCAAGTTTGCCTAACAAAGCAGCACATAGCATGATAATGACAGAGAATGAAGAATTGAATAGACAGATACAAGAGTTGTTGAGGAAAGGTTTGATTAGAGAAAGTTTGAGTCCTTGTGTAGTACCTACAGTATTTGTACTGAAGAAGGATGGAGAATGGAGAATGTGTACTGATTCCAGAGCTATAAACAAGATCATAGTTAAATATAGATTCCCTTTACCTAGGATGGATGATATCATGGATTGTTTGAGTGGAGCAAGATATTTCGGATTGTTTGAGTGGAGCAAGATATTTCACAAAAATAGACTTCAAGAGTGGATATAATTAGATCAGAATCAGAGAAGGAGATGAATGGAAGACTGCTTTTATGACAAATGAATGATTGTATTGGTGGTTAGTGATGCCTTTTGGATTGACAAATGCACCAAGTACTTTCATGAGATTGATGAATGAAGTCCTGAAGAAATTCTTGGAGAAGTTTGTGATTGTATATTTTGATGATATTCTAATTTTCAGTAAGACAAAAGAAGAACATTTGTGGCATATTAGACAAGTTTTACAGAGGTTGAGAGAAGAGAAATTGCTGATAAACATCAAGAAGTGTAGTTTCATGAAGGAAGAGTTGGTATATTTAGGATTTATGATTTCTGCGGAAGGATTGAAGATGGACCCTGAGAAAGTGAAAGCAATTGTTGAATGGCCTACACTGGAGAGCAGTTGAAAGGTTAGATCATTTCATGGATTGGCTATCTTCTACCAGAAGTTCATTAGAAATTTTAGTTTAGTTTGTAACCCTATGACAGAGACAATGAGAGGTGACAGGAAAGATTTCAAGTGGACATCAGGAGTAGATAGAAGTTTTGAACTGTTGAAGCAGAAAGTGACAGAGCAACCTATTTTGGCATTACCAGATTTCAATAAGGTATTTCAAGTTGATTGTGATGCAAGTGGAAATGCAATTGGAGCGGTGTTAAGTCAAGAATGTAGACCTATAGCATATTTCAGTGAGAAGTTGAATGATGCAAGGAGAAGATATTCAATTTATGATCAAGAGTTCTATGCCATAATTCAAGCCTTGAAGAAGTGGAGACATTACCTATTGCCTAAGGAGTTTGTGTTGTATATAGATCATCAAGCCTTGCAATATTTGAATAGTCAAGGTAAGTTGAATCAGAGACATATGAGATGGGTAGAGTTCATGCAGAGTTATACTTTTGTGTTGAAGCATAGGAGTGGAAAATCAAATAAAGTTGTTGATGCATTGAGTAGATGAAGAAACTTGTTGACAGAGATGAGAGTTGAAGTGTTGAGTTTTGATGAATTGAAGAACATGTATGAGGGAGACACTGATTTTGTAGAACCTTGGAAAGCATGTAAGGAACATGTTGTGACAGACAGGAGTAAGTGGTTGGACTATTTCATTTAAGAAGATATGTTGTTCAAAGGAAGTTAGTTATGCATACCTAGAAGTTTAATGAGGGATAATTTGATCAAGGAAAAACATAGTGGTGGATTGGCAGGACACTTTGGCATTGATAAGACAGTGGCCTTGGTGAGTGAAAACTACTTTTGGCCTCAGATACATAAGGATGTTCAGAGATTTGTGCAGAGTTGTAGAGTTTGTCGAGTTGTAAAAGGGAGTAGTTAGAACACTGGATTGTATAAACCTTTGACAGTACCGGAGAAACCTTGGGAAGATATAAGCATGGATTTTGTAATGGGATTACCTAAGACACAGAGAGGACATGATTCAATATTTGTAGTGGTTGACCAATTTTCAAAGATGGCTCATTTTATACCTTGTAAGAAGACAACTGATGCAGTGCATGTAGCTGACTTATTTTTTAAGGAGATTGTGAAATTGCATGGATTACCTAAGAGTATAGTTTCAGACAGAGACACAAAATTTGTTGGATACTTATGGAAGACACTTTGGAAGAAGATGAAGACAGATTTGAAGTTCAGTTCAACTTTTCATCCACAAATAGATGGACAGATAGAGGTAGTGAATAGGAGTTTGGGAAACTTGTTGAGATGTTTGGTTGGAGAGAAGATAGGAAGTTCGGACTTGATTCTTTCACAAGCAGAGTTTACATAAAACAATTTAGTAAACAGAAGTACTAGAAGAACACGTTTTGAGATTGTTACTAGAGTTAATCCTAGAGGAGTTGCAGAATTGAGAGATATCAGTGCAGAGGAAAAGAGAAGTGCAAAAGCAGAAGAATTTGCAGATCACATGAAAACAGTGCATAATCAAGTGAAGAAGCATTTGAAGACTATGAACAGTAAGTACAAAGAGAAGGCTAATGAGAAGAGAAGGCTGATGAGAAGAGAAGACCTAATGAATTTGAAGTTGGAGATGAAGTGATGGTGTACTTGAGAAAAGAGAGATTTCTAGTTGGGACATATAACAAGTTAAAGATGAAGAAGTTTGGACCTTGTAATATAATCAGGAAATTTGGTTTAGGAAATGCATATGAAGTGGAGTTACTGGAGACTTTGGGTATATCACTAATTTTCAACATTGTAGATATTTATCAATATCATGACGCAGAGTTCAGTGATAGCATGGAAGAAGACTTGAAGAAGCAGTTACCACAACAAGCACCAGAGCAGATAAAAGACATTTTGGACAGTAGAGTTGGATGCAACACTAGAGGAATACAATCCAAAGAATATCTTGTGAAGTGGAAAGGTAGACTGGCAGAATATTCATCTTGGATTTCTTAGGCTAAGGTGGACCGTCTTGGTTCTCCCCTAGCCCCAGCAAAGTGAGGGACTCACTTTTTCAATAACCCCAGATGTCTGATGTAGGAGCATCTGTGGTTCAAGAGCAATCTTGCATCAACCAAAAACATTTGCATTTTAGTTTGTTTACATTTCAATTCTTTCATTTTCTAGTTCAGTTCAGGCAGTTCAGTCAGAAGCAGTTTCCAGCTTGTGGTCTGGTTTTGGTATTGCACATCTTGCAGATCTGGACTTAGTATCTACATTCATTCATCTACATCATATCAAGAATTATAGCATTTGGATCAGTTACTAGAATGTTATCACTATCAAAAGATCAATTGTTTTCTCAGAGGAGAGCATTCTAACAGTTCCTGACAATCAGCTAGATGAGTGGGCTTGCAGATCATTCCTTGACTTGTAGATCTCAATGACACATCATTCAATGTCCTATAGTTCGTGGCTAACCTTCCCCAAGGGGTCGCACATTATTCCATTCATTTGAGGAAGTCTTCTATGCATTTAGGTCTGACCTATCTGTGAACATGTTACAGCTCTTCATTAGAGTTTATGATCTTCCTTGGCTGACGCAGAGGAATCTATTAGTTTGGAAAGGATATATATTGATGTAGTAGATCCTTAGGAAAGAAGCTATTCACATAAGAAGAATATGATAATTAGATTTTGTGCAAAGGGGCTTTAAATCTTGATCTTGCACATGTATGTAATCAAGCCTGTGAGCCGAATTTGTGAGCCCGCATGTTGCCAGTGGATCTCTATTTTGAATTCTATGATATACTGAATGACTGAATCTACATATGTTCTATATTCTTGTGTTGTTTCTGTTGTGTTTACTCTTGTTGTATGGTCCAGACAGTTCATTCTGTGAACCCTCCTATCGTGACTGTACTAGATTGCATTAGGGGAGCTAACAAGAGATGTAATAATCAAGAGGGTATCTGACACCCTACCCCCTAGGCTGTAAGTTTAAATGTACAGACTACACAATTTGTTGACGCAGTCACTAACAAGATGCAAAAAGAACATGATGAGTTGCTGCTAAAATATGCACAGGCAATTACAAAGCTCAATAAGTGCAAGGAGCAACTATCATTAGGGGCTAGTACTTCCACTCCCCCACCTGTGATCCCAACAGTAGAGTCCTTTCTAGCTAACATAGAGCCTTTGTTAGTTAAGATCAGAGAACTGAAGGAGGATGTGAAGAGATTGAAAGAGGAGAAAAGGAATTAATTCAAAGGGATGGTCACAAATTTAATTAATCATAGAGTGACCAAGGTTGTGGTAACCATGGATGAGACATGGAAGTCTCACTCTGATTTAAAGGCTGCATTGGATAAACATGAACAAGATAAAGAATGTCTTAAGATAATGCATAGATCATGGCTACCAAGGATTGGTGAACTAAGAGATTTGATTAGGTGTGCATTGTTCGATGCACATGCACCCCGAGAAGTGAAGCTAACCCTCAAAATGTTGGAAATTCTTGAAGGGGTTGTAGCTTTCCACTTGAAGCTAGATAAACTACTAGGTGAGAAGAAGTAGTTTATGGAGAAATTAGATAAGAAAATAATACCTAGTGTACTGGAGGTGAATGGGCAAGTGAAGAGCCTAGACAAATGGAAAGCTAATTTCACTGCCAATGCTAGCCATCTCATATCCACTTTTTGCACCGATGGGGACCCCAAGTTGGCAATTCTGAATTCTACTCTGGATAAAATGCATGTATTGGCAATAAATTTTGAGTTATTTTGTAAGGAATCAAAGATTTTGATGGATACATGGTACATGGGACACAACGACAAGATTTCAAAGTTGATCTCTTTCCAATAGCTGTCAAAGAAGTCATATGCTGAATGGGCAGAGAGATATGGATAGGTGTACCTAAAGCGAACAAGCAACTACCTCTCCCTTGCATTTATATAGCCAAACTCCTCAAGTCATTTGGGTCCCATGTGACATATTATTATCTTTATCTTTCTCTAGGCTCAATGTAATAAATGCCTCTACACCCTTGAGTGGTAATTTTTATTGTAATGTCACCTAATCAACAAATGTAATGAATGCTAGCACCAGGCTCTATGTCTATAAAGAGATGGTTGCCTAACTTTGTAAGGTTGTTGGAAGTTTTGGGACTTTGAGGAGTAAAGCTAATACAAAATTTTGGCCGATTGTTTTCTCTATGATCTTGTGAGTTCTATTGTCAATGTATGTATTTTCATGATCCATTTATTAGTTTCAAATTAATTTATATGAGTAATGCAATGTGCATGTGTTTCTATTAATTGTCTCCATTTTTTATCTGCATATTTCTTTAGAATAATGCTACTAAGGGTTTTCTAAGTTCTAGAATGCACATCTGTTGTATTGTATGTTTAACTTCTTGCTTCTATTTAAGGAACATAATTAAAATGCTCTAAGTTAAATATGGAGAAGTACGTGTGATAACATGGATAATTGTAAGAAGAGTTAATAGGAATACTCAATCTTGGGAGTCCTCTATAAGGCAGGAACTAGATAACCCTCTGAAACTTGTATGTTTATTTGGTTTATAGAAATTTATGTGTTTTAAGTTGGACTCCATGCCTTAGGATAGGCACTAATCAAAGGCCTACATTGGATTTATGAGTCAAACCCCAACCTGACAATCCCACATACAAAAAATGAAATCAACTCAAAACCCTAAACTATAGGACATTAATAGTAGGATATAGGTTTTCAAATCCTCTGATTCATAGCTGAAGTAGTGTCCAAAGCTAGCCCCTTTGCATTCATCTCATAGTTGTGGTCTGCAATAGAGAGGATTTATCTACTTTTGTGTCAATACCAAGTCACATTTAGGATTTACCACATGGGTATTGATGAAGGAGCATCCCTGGTTCAAGAGCAATCTTGCATCAACCAAAAAAATTTGTATTTTAGTTTTTTTGCATTTCAGTTCTTTCATTTTTTAGTTCAGTTCAGGTAGTTCAGTCAGAAGTAGTTTCAACTTGTGGTCTAGTTTTGGCATTTCACACCTTGTGGATATGGATTTAGCATCTAAATTCATTCATCTACATCATATCAATAATTCAAAGCATTTGGATTAGTTACCAGAAAGATACTGATATTAGAAGATCAACTATTTTCTCAGAGCAAAGCATCCTGATAGTCTCAGACAAATCAGCTATAGGAGAAGGTTTGCAGATCATTCCTTGACTTGCGGATCCTAATGACACATCATTCAATGATCCTTGGTTCATGTTTGACCTTCCCTGGAGGTCCACATGTTATTCCATTTATTTGAGGAAGTGTTCTATGCATTTAGGTCTAACCTATCTTTGAACACGTTACAACTCTTCACTAGAGTTTGTGACCTTCCTTGGCTAACGTGTTTGAATCAATTGGTCTGAAATTGATATATAATGATGTAATAGATCCTTAGGAAAGTAGTTCAGAAGTTATCAATAAGTTCATAGTTTAGATTCTTTGTGAAGGAGCTTCAAAGGTTTATCTTGCGCATGTCTGCAATCAGGCCTATGAGCCCTAGTTGTAAGCTCGCATCTTGCTGGCTAGAGTGTATTTAAATTCTTTGATATACTGAATGACTAAATTTGCATTTGTTCCATTTCTTTGAGTTGTTTCCATTGTGTTTACTCTTGCTACATGGTCTGGATAGTTCATTCTGTGAACCCTCCTACTCTAACTACACCAAGTGGTATCAGAGCAAAAGTTCAAATTTTTGGGAGTGAATTGAGCGAAGTTGGCAAAGGAATTCTGTAAGATCTTGTTGTGGAAAGATTTCCAAATTGAGGCAGGTTACTTGTGTTGCAACCGATCGTCGATTGAGAGGCAGCTATCACCTTGTAGCCCGATCGCTGAACCTGAGGCAGTTGCACTTGATTCGAGGAAGAATGCCACTGAGGAGAGTTGTTGCTATTGGAACAATGAATGGTAGAATGGATGAGATGATGGAGATGATGAAAACATTGTGAATCCATTTGGATGCTATTGAAGAAGATAGGCAAAGAGGATTGACACTGAGGCCTAATGTGGAAGGTGATGATGAAGAAGAATTTCAATCTATTGAACACACTAGAGAAACCCTGGGAGGTGATGAAGAGGAAGAATCAGTCAAGTAAAGATGTTGTGAGCTATTTTGAAGATTGGAAAGACACCTAGAGTTGATGTGCCGAATTATGCTGGTAATTTGAACCTTGAAGAATTGATTGATTGGATAAATGACATGGAAGAATACTTTGAGTATGAAGAGATGGAAGATCCAGAGAAGGTGAAATTTGCAAAGACAAAGCTGAAGGGACATGCTGCTATATGGTGGAAAGACGTTTAGTTGGAGAGAAATAGAATAGGAAAAGAAAAGATTACAAAATGGGATAGGATGGTGACAAAGTTAAAGAATCAGTTTATACCTACTAACTATGAGTTGGAACTATTGAAAAGATTGCAAAACTTGAGACAAAAGGAGAAATCTGTGAAGGAGTACACTGAAGAATTTCATAAGATGATCATAAGAATAGGACATACTAAAGTAAACAAGGAGAAAGTCGCTAGTTATATCAATGGACTGAGATTGAACATTCAAGAAGAACTAAGCTTGGTAAGGATGATATCTTTGGAAGAAGGATATCAGTTTGCCCTAAAGAGAAGATGAATAAGAGGCATGATCAGAGACAGAGACATAGGAGGTAAATTTCAGAGAGGAAGAACATTTTTTGGATATGGTAGATCATTTTTGGAATAGAACAAGTTTGACAACCCATTGAAGAAGGATGACAGAGATAACAATGCTTACCAGAGAGATGACAAAAATTCTCACCCAAGAGGAAACCCTAGTGCATATTGGGATGAAGGATATAGGAGAGAAGGAAGAGGATTTCACAAGAGAACATTCAGAGGTGCTTGTTTCAAGTGTGGAGGTGAAGGACATAGAGCATTTGAATGTAATCAGGGTAGTATAAGTAAGAGGATAGAAAACAGTGGAAGAGCAGCCTACGTTGAAGAAGAATCTGTTGAATCACCTAGTTCTGTTGGCAAACTAGAGAAAGGAGAATCATTGGTGACAAGAAGAGAACTATTTCAAGTAGAGACAAATGAGGAACCACCATAGAGGAAGAGTCTATTCAGAACTAGATGCAAATCAGGAGGTAAGTGCTGTAAAGTTGTGATTGATAGTGGTAGTTTAGATAACCTAGTTTTAGAGGAGATGGTGACTAAGCTGAAGTTGGAAAGATTGAAACACCCTAAGCCTTATCAGATAGCATGGATTTAGGATGATCATTAGGTACTAGTGAGTGAACAATGTTTGGGGAAATTTCATATTGGATCTTATCATTATGAAGTATTGTGTGATATTATGCCTATGGATGTTTGTCATATCTTGTTGGGTAGACCTTGGCAGTATGATAGAAAATCTATACATGATGGGAGAAAGAATACATATACTGTAACAGAAAATGGAAAGAGAATTACTTTGACTCTTTTGGAGGATGACCCTAAGAGTGAAGTATGTGGGAATGCTAGAATATGTTTGGTAGATGGAAGAAAATTTCTGGATAGTTTGAGACATGAGAATATGTGTTATGCCTTGATTCCTGAGAAGACTAAAGCATTGAAGAAAGAGACTGAAAAATCACAACTGAAGGAGATAAAGGAGTTACTAATAGAGTATGAAGACATCATATCAGATAATGTACCTAAAGGATTACCACCTATAAGGAGTATCCGTCATCACATGGATCTTATACCAGGAGCAAGTTTGCCTAACAAAGTAGCACATAGAATGAAATCAACAGAGAATGAAGAATTGAATAGACAGATACAAGAATTGTTGAGGAAAGGTTTCATCAGAGAAAGTTTGAGTCCTTGTATAGTACCTACAGTTTTGGTACTGAAGAAGGATGGATAATGGAGAATGTGTATTGATTCTAGAGCAATAAACAAGATCATAGTTAAGTATAGATTTCCTTTACCTAGGACGGATGATATAATGGATTGTTTGAGTGGAGAAAGATATTTCACAAAGATAGATTTGAAGAGTGGATACCATCAGATCATAATCAGAGAAGGAGATGAATGGAAGACTGCTTTTAAGATAAATGAAGGATTGTATGAGTGGTTAGTGATGCCCTTTGGATTGACAAATGCATCAAGTACTTTCATGAGGTTGATGAATGAAGTTGTGAGGAAATTCTTGGGTAAGTTTGTGATTGTGTACTTGGATGATATCCTGATTTTCAGTAAGACAAAGGAGGAAAATTTATGGCATATTAGACAAGTTTTGCAGAGGTTGAGAGAAGAGAAATTGTTGATAAACATCAAGAAGTGTAGTTTCATGAAGGAGGAGTTGGTATATTTGGGATTTGTGATTTCTACAGAAGGATTGAAGATGGACCCTGAGAAGGTGAAAGCAATAGTTGAATGGCCTACACCGGAGAGCATTGGAGAGGTTAGATCATTTCATGGATTGGCTAGTTTCTACTGGAAGTTCATCAAAAATTTCAGTTTAGTTTGTAAGCCTATGATAGAGACAATGAGAGGTGACAAAAAAGATTTCAAGTGGACATCAAGAGTAGATAAAAGTTTTGAATTGTTGAAGTAGAAAGTGACATAGCAACCTATTTTGGCATTATCGGATTTTAATAAGGTATTTCAAGTTGATTGTGATGCAAGTGGAAATGCAATTAGAGCAGTGTTAAGTCAAGAATGTAGACCAGTAGCATATTTCAATGAGAAGTTGAATGATGCAAGGAGAAGATATTCAGTCTATGATCAGGAGTTCTATGCCATAATTCAAGCCTTAAAGAAGTGGAGACATTACTTGTTGCCTAAGGAGTTTGTGTTGTATACAGATCATAAAGCTTTATAGTATTTGAATAGTCAAGGTAAGTTGAATCAAAGACATATGAGATGGGTAGAGTTCATGTAGAGTTATACTTTTGTGTTGAAGCATAGGAGTGGAAAATCGAACAAAATTTTGATGCATTGAGTAGGAGAAGAAACCTGTTGACAGAGATGAGAGTAGAAGTGTTGAGTTTTGATGAATTGAAGAACATGTATGAGGGAGACAGTAATTTTGTAGAACCTTGGAAAGCATGTAAGGAACCTATTGTGATAGATAGAAGTAAGTGGTTGGACTATTTCATTCAAGAAGATATGTTGTTCAAAGGAAGTAAGTTGTGCATACCTAAAAGTTCAATGAGAGATAATTTGATCAAGGAGAAGCATAGTGGTGGATTGGCAAGACATTTTGGCATTGATAAGGTAGTGGCCTTGGTGAGTGAAAACTACTTTTGGCCTTAGATACATAAGGATGTTGAGAGATTTGTATAGAGTTGCAAAGTTTGTCAAGTTGCAAAAGGGAGTAGTCACAACACTAGATTGTATAAACCTTTGACATTACCAGAGAGACCTTGGGAAGACATAAGCATGAATTTTGTGATGGGATTGCCTAAGACACGGAGAGGACATGATTCAATATTTGTAGTAATGTACAGATTTTCAAAGATGGCTCATTTCATACCTTGTAAGAAGACAACTAATGCAGTACATGTAGTTGATATATTTTTCAAGGAGATTGTGAGATTGCAAGGACTACCTAAGAGTATAGTTTCAAACAGAGACACAAAGTTTGTTGGATACTTTTGGAAGACACTTTGGAGGAAGATGAAGACAGATTTGAAGTTCAATTCAACTTTTCATCCACAGATTGATGGATAGACAGAGGTAGTGAATAGGAGTTTGGGAAACTTGTTGAGATGTTTAGTTGGAGAGAAGACTAGAAGTTGGGATTTGATTCTTTCACAAGCAGAGTTTGCATACTATAATTTAGTAAATAGGAGTACTGGAAGAACACCTTTTGAGATTGTTATCGAAGTAAATCCTAGAGGAGTTACAGAATTGAGAGATATCAATATAGAGGAAAAGAGAAGTGCAGAAGCAGAAGAATTTGTAGATCACATGAAGATAGTGCATAATCAGGTGAAGAAGCATTTGGAGGATATGAAAAGTAAGTATAAGGAAAAGGTAGATGAGAAGAGAAGACATAAGGAATTTGAAGAGGGAGATGAAGTGATGGTGTACTTGAGAAAAGAGAGATTTCCAGTTGGGACATATAACAAGTTGAAGACGAAGAAGTTTGGACCTTGTAAGATAGTTAGGAAATTTGATTCAGGAAATGCATATGAAGTAGAGCTATCAGAGACATTGGGTATATCACTTATTTTCAACATTGCAGATCTCTATCAGTATCATGAAGCAGAGTTTAATGACAGCATGGAAGAGGACTTGAAGAAGTACTTACCACAACAAGCACTAGAGCAGATAGAAGAAATTTTGGATAGCAGAGTTAGACGCAGCACTAGAAGAAGACAATATAAAGAATACCTTGTGAAGTGGAAAGGCAGACCGGAAGAAGATTTAGCATGGATTTCTCAGGCTAAGGTGGACTGTCTTGGTTCTCCCTTAGCCCCAACAAAGTGAGGGACTCACTTTTTCAATAACCCCATATGTCTAATGCAGGAGCATCCCTAGTTCAAGAGCAATCTTGCATCAACCAAAAAACATTTGCATTTTAGTTTGTTTGCATTTCAGTTCTTTCATTTTTTAGTTCAGTTCAGGCAGCTCAGTTAGAAGCAGTTTTAGCTTGTGGTCCAATTTTGGCATTTCACACCTTGCAGATCTAGATTTAGCATCTAAATTCATTCATCTACATCATATCAAGAATTTAGAGCATTTGGATCAGCTACCAAAAAGATACCGATATTTGAAGATCAATTGTTTTCCCATAGCAGAGCATTCTGATAGTCTTAGACAAATCAGTTATAGGAGAAGGCTTGCGGATCATTCCTTGACTTGTGGATCCTAATGACACATCATTCAATGATCCTTGGTTCCTAGCTAACCTTCCCTAGAGGTCTGTATGTTATTCCATTCATTTGAGGAAGTGTTCTATGCATTTAAGTCTGACCTATCTGTGAACACGTTACAACTCTTCATTGGAGTTTGTGACCTTCCTTGGCTGACGCAGAGGAATCTATTGGTCCATAATTGATATATAATGATGTAATAGATCCTTAGGAAAGTAGTTCAGAAGTTATCAATAAGTTCATAGTTTAGATTCTTTGTGAAGGAGCTTCAAAGCTTTATCTCGTGCATGTCTATAATCAGGCCTGTGAGCCCTAGTTGTAAGTCCGCATGTTGCCAGTTAGATTGTATTTGAATTCTTTAATATACTGAATGACTGAATCTACATTTGTTCTATTTCTTTGAGTTTTTTCCATTGTGTTTACTCTTGCTGTACAGTCTAAACAGTTCATTCTATGAACCCTCCTACCATGACTGCACCAAGTATTGAATAGGGACACCCCTAGGTCTTGTAGAGCCTGAAGTGCAGAGGAGACATTAGAGTCTTTCTCCTTTTTGTTGGCCACTGACCTAAGAATCTTGTGGATAGAAGATGGCAACTTTTTAGGGAAACTTAGACAATTAGCTGGGAACACTAACACATGCAACCAAAGGACTAAAATCCAAGGTCTTCACATCCTTAGTGATATTCAAGGTACTTGAACACTCAACCAAAGGAGGGAGGTCAAGGGTCTTCACTTCCTTAGTGATATCCAAGTTACTTGAACATTCAACCAAAGGAAGAAGATCAATAGAATGGGCCATAGAATTTTCATTTGGTATGATAGAAGTGGAAGTAGTATGTTCACCATTATCTCTAGAAGAGAGACTAAGAAGTATGTCAATGATCTCATCCTCTTGCGCCAAAATGTCTACATTTTTGGCAGAGGAGTCCAAAGTATAGGGTGAAGTAGGAAAAGATAAGTCACCATAACATTCTTTAGAGGTGATGTCATGAGTTTTAGTGGGAGTAGAAGAGGCATTATAACCATCATCTTTCTTATCAATATCATTCATGGATGCTATCTTATCTAAAATATGAGGATCCTGATTAATGAATTTAGAATAAAAAATCAAAATCCATGATAAGTGCATGTAAATATTCCAAAGAGGAATTACAAGAAGAGTCCATAATGAAATCTCTTGGAACATCAATGTACAATCAATATCCCAATAAGATTGCAATTAAAGATCTACAAGTGCCAGAGAAGCGGAGTCTTCCAAAAATATGATATTCTTGGTAACCATAACAACTACTTCTTGAAAATGTAGGGTGTGTAGTAAGTGCAAAAGAATTTCTTAAATGATTTATCCACCTAAATGCAACAAAGGTTTAGATATTTTTTCTTTGATGAAGATGCACTAAAAGCAAGACTAACTAGGGTTTATTAGCAAACCTAGATTTAAATGCTTGTTTCCTAAACCACAAATTTTTAATGTAAGAATTATTTTTTAAAGAAAATGGCACTTTTGACATGATACAAAAATGAAGATTCAGATTTGAAATGTTAATCATAGCAAAAACATCTAAAACAAGATTTTAATTACAAACCCTAGGTTTTTTATTTAACTAGGTTTCTCAAAAATGCAAGTTTTTCAACAAAACCCTAGCAAATGAGAGATTCAAATGCAATATGCAACACAAAAAAAATGTTTATCTAATCTAACATGTATTATATTTTATGAAAAATCATATATTTTAAATCTTTCTATGATGATCTTCAACATATACAATGAAAACAATGCACAAATATACCTTTTTGCAAGCCTAAAATGCTTGATTTTTCACTTTTCCAATGCAAAATATGCAAAAATGCCTTACAACAGCAAGGATGATAAGGTAAAAAATTAAAACCCTTTCATAAATTCAATAATGCAACAATATTTGCAACAACACACCAATCTACAAACCCTAGGTTGAAGATTATCTAGATTTCTAAAAATGCAAGGATTTTTCAAACCCTAACAATGAAACAATGCAAAATTAAGCTATAAAATTATGCAAAATGATGAATGAATGTAATCTAATCAGATCTATGGCAGAAAATATTTCATATCTGAAGCACAAAGGATGCCAAAAGTGTAAGAAACTACGGGTTCACCAAAATGTAATGTAGAAAAGAGAGACTAGCTCAATAGATCAAACTAGGTCAAAACCCTTTTCTACAAAACATTCAAGGCACAAACCAAACTTGGGTTCTACCTTAGAAAGAGAGCCAAACTACAGTGGTTCTTCCCTTTTATTATATTTATAAGGAATTAACCCAACCCAATCAATCAAGCTAGAGTGAAGACATGAAACCCTAATTGATGAATATCAAAGCATAACAGATAATCAAAAATAGATACAGACAATCCAAAAGAAGAACAGAGATCAATGAATAGAGGAGAACCTGATTTTAGAGGTCAAAATACCAAGGATAAGGGTGCTTGGGCACCCTAGACCCTAACCAGGGTTAGCAGAAACTAATTTCACAGTTGAGTTTGTAATAAAAACCTTAGTCTTCTTCCTGGAAATCATTTCTTGAAACCTATTTGTCTAACCTGCACACATGCAAGAAGGAAAATGGTTTGGTACTATTTAGGAGATTGCCTTAGTCAAGCTCCATGAATGGTTTTTCCACCTCTACAATAGAAAATATGATTGATAAAGAGTGTATGCGCTAAGAGGGTAGAGGAAAATCTAAAGTAGAATGGAATTCTAACACAAAGCATGAAGGAAAGAAGTTACCATGAGCATGGAAACCCTTGCATGCTTGTACATGGCATCACAACTTGACTCAATAAGTTGGTGTAGCCTCCAAGATCTTCCCAAGACTTGCAAAATTTAAGTGTTGCAGCAATAATCCACAAGAGAGAGTTGTAGAGAGCATGACAGAGAGAGAGTTCAAGAGTGCAAATATTTTTCTAGAGAGAGTTAGATGTTCAAATTAATAGAATAACTTACTTTTATATGCATTCCCATTGATTTTTAGATAATTAAACCACATAAGGCTGACATTAGGGATGTTTTAAGGGGCCTAAACTGATAAGGCCACAATTTAGGGTAGGGATAAAGGAGAGCCCAGGGTTCTTGGGTGCCTCGGTCCTTTAGCCACATATTACCGAAAGAAGGCACTTAAAGTATGCTTAGCCCTGCCTTATGATTCTTTTCTAGGTTTCATGCATCAGGATCAAGAACTACATGCTTAATGCTTAAAAAAGTGTCATAATAGGTCCTAATAAACAAGTGAAAATATTTGAGGCCCATCTAGGAGCTAAACTAAGGGTAAAATGGTGGTGTACACATTTTACAATGCTACACAATGTTATCCGCATCTATCCACCTACCAACTACTACATAGATATTTAACAAATTCACATAATACACAACATTTGTTTGGTCTAAATAAACAAGGTTCTCTGTAATAAGTTGTCATAGCTCTATGCTTGCTTTAAATAACAAGCATATTTACCTAAACATACAACCTTAAATAACTATTATATAGGATGTTGTGCATGCACTCCAAGATGTCAAATAACTATTGTCTCCTATTCTTATCATTATTTCTCTAAGCACTACCATTTCTTTCTTACATCTCTCTATCTTCTTCCCCTTCTTATAATTCTACTCAAGAAGCTCTCCTAGATTTCAATAATTCTCTTTTTGGAGACCCTAAAAATTTCTTTCTTGTTTGGTATCTCAGTCACTCCTAAAATTTGATTGGTATTGCCTTCTCTTCTCATCATCAGTTTGTGGTTTCTTTGAATCTCACAAGTATGTCTTTATTGGGCCCCATCTCTCCTTTCCTTGGTAATCTCTCTTTTCTATGTTGTTTTATCTTAGGTATAACAAGTTTTAGGGCCAAGTTCCTCCTCAACTAGAAGTTTATTCCACCTTATAATACTTGTATTGTCTTAGAATGAATTGAATGGGTCCATTTCATCCACTCCTATATATTGTCATTATTTTCAAGTTCCCATACTATCCTATAACCATTTGAGTGGAAAAATTAATTCATATCTTGGACTTCTTTCACATTTAGAAATACTTTCTTTAGTTGTAAACCAACTAATATCATGGACAATCCCAACTTTCATAAACAACATGTCACCCCTAACTCAATCTAATTCAAGTGAAAACATACTCCATTGTGGTATTCTTGTTTAATTGGTTATGCTTACTTAAATCAAATTTCTTTCTGTTCACACCAACTTGACAAGAGCGATTCTCGTAGCCCTTGTAAACTACACTCTTCTCTAATATTTTTCATTAAATGAAACCAATTAATTGACTATAATCCCTATTAGTTTGGAAATCTATCAGAGTTGTAACAAGTAGATTTGTGGGAAAACAAACTCAATAGAAATGCCCCAACCTCCTTTGTTAATTGCACTTAACTTCAATTACTTGATTTAGATAGGAATTGATTGAGTGACATGTTTCCGTTGAAGTTTACCAAATTTCTCCATGTGCTCTTGGTATTCTTCCAAAATGAAGAGACCTTATTCTTCATAACAATCAATTTTTAGGGAAAATATCTATCAATTTAGGGAGGTGTCTCACTTTGTAAAACGTTGACTTGGCTCACAATAATCTAGAAGGAAATATACCTCCTAAATGGGCAAGTCTTACAACTCTCCAATTTTATTTCATTGTTTCCAACAACTTATTACAAGGTTATATTTTAGTAAAGCGTAAAATGGTAATCATCCAAGCTATATATGTGTCTCTCAATAACTTCTCAAATGGGATTCTAATTGCTCTTTCAATTTGCACAAACTTGAAATATTTAAATCTTTCTTGTAATTCATTTGACAACCCAATACTAGCATCACTCACAAATCAAAAAAATCTTTATGACATGATCTCTCAAGAAATAATTTGTTAAGTGCAATCCCAATGGCTTTCCAAGACATTAAGAATGCTTCATCATATTAATCTCTCTTCAAATAGCTTAATAATAGAGATTCCAAAGGGATAATTTTTTACAACAATTGACAAATCAACAATTTTAGGAAATATTGGCCTTTGTGGAAAGTTGATTAATTTGTAGACATGCTTTGATACAAAACACAAATAGTTTTTAGTCTCCAAAAAGGTGATAATACCAACTATGATTATAGTTATAATCTTCATTATACCTTTTGTAATATTTCTAATTTTCTATAAGAGACATATTAATTAGGATACTGTTGTGTGGTTACACAACATGCCCCATTTTGACTTGACAAAACAGGGATCCAACTTTTCTTTCTGCTTTGGCTTGTTTATCTTTTGCTTTGGGTGGTTTGGTAAAATTAGTCATGCATGTAACCTTGTATGAGGGTGGATTTGTCACTATAACTAAAGTCAGTTGCCAAAGTCGGTAGTTCCCATTATTAACCTCATGGTTGGAAAGTACATAAAATTCCAAGCAGGTTTGCCTTTTAGATCACCCCAAAATTATCTAAGGGAAGAGAGTTCTGTTGAGTAAAAGCTTGGTCAAACCTGATATCCTGCATAGAGGGGGTCATAGTTCAAACATCAGTCATATTAGATAAGATCACCCTGATATAGGATTATCACCTGATAATCACCCGGTGTGCAATGTGCAGACATTAGATTTAAGAAAGCGCCGATATCTACCTATCAAAAGGCTTCAGTTATCTCGCAGGGGGTCATTTTTTTAAACATCAATCATCTTACAAATATCACCCTCTTAGCAAATATCACCCTATGTCAATATGATGGTGATGTCATCCAAGCCCAATGAATGAAGGAAATCACACTGATGATGATGTCATCATTCCATTTATTCGTGGGAGGGGTATGTATCTAATGTTTGCATTATTCTTTAATATGATGATGACATCATTAAAACATAATTATTAAACAGTGTTGCAAACATAGTGACATCACCCCGATCTTTCCCGAGGGGGTCATTTTATCTGGGAGGTCATATTTTGAATAGCCCCTAATCTTAGTTTCGTGACCTGATATACACATGGTCAAACATTGACCATATCACCCAATCCTTCACATTTAGTTATCCCGCGCAAAGAGAATGGGGGGTCATATTTTGAATATCCCTTGATCTTTCAAAGATCACCCTCCCCCTTTTTGACATTAAATGCAATTAAATGCGGTAGATGAATTCCCGCCGATTACAAATGCAAATTGAACACTTGGCTGCATCTACGGATTCCCTACAGATGATCAATAGATTTGATCAGGACAACGCACTTTTACCCTAATTTGTCTTATTGATCTACTTTAAAGGTAAATTTTGAAGGTCATTTTCATTTACCTTGTGATAAATCAAGAAATTAAAGAGCTCCAAAGAAGTCAAACCCTCAAATAGCTACCTGTCAATGGATTAGATCCTTCAACGTAACAGAATGGGTGATCTTCAGCATTTATAGCCCTTCTCCATAATCAATCATCTAATCCAAAAGAAAACATTGTCAGGTAAGTAACTGTAAACCCTCCTATTGTCATTTTCTGTATTTTCAAGTAGGGAATTTGTTTCTGCTGTGTTTTGGCTTTGTGATAATATGTATAATGATAGAGTGAGAAATAATATACTAAATATGCATGATAGTAGTACATGATGTTGTAGAAATGCATGTGGACATTGTAGGGTAAAACATTTCATGTTTATTACAGGAATCCATGACATATCTCAAAAGAAATAGGTCTAAGGTAGAGTTCCTCAAGCCCATGTTTGTCCAGCCTGAAGGGGTACAGTTCAAGTACGGAGTTATTGGTGATACACACCAAGGGGATACGGACCTGGTAGTATGGTCGACAAGATTGGATAATGATAAGGATAATCCCATTCTGGATGGGGTGTATGTCTAAGGTATGTGGCATGCAGCTAGTTTTCTGTATGCTATGGATGCTCCAGAGATGGTAGTAGAGTGTGCAAGAAATTACAACCCTGAAACTAGACGGGTGGAGAAACATGGGAGGATATATGTAGACTTTTCAGTCAAAGGCATTACTACCACTTTCAATTTGCTAGTTGGGAAGAAGGTAGTGAGTGTGGACCTGTGCAAGTTGGAAACAAAGTATAACAATAACAAGAAAAATGCAAGGAAGAGGATATACCAATGGAGATCAAAGAGTAGCACATATGCCGCCTCATCCAAACTACCCATGGATCTGTACAAGTTTGATTTTGATGATGAGTACCAATATATGATTGCTCTACTGAGTAGGATGACTGGCAGGCCTCATGCTGGAAATTTTGAGAACTGGATGTTTGGGATCATCCAGATGGTCTTGTATGTAGACAACTGGCCCCTATGGGCTAAGATCATCAGTGACCCATTGGATGAGGGAATGAGAAGCCTGGGAGGACAAACATGTTTGTTTTACATGACTTCATATGTGGTGTACTCATGCGCATATAAAGGAACTTTTGATGCTTTGAAGATCGTGGGTAAGGCTGGTGGTGATGCTGATGAGGCACACATATGGGATCATTATCTCCAATTGCAAAGGAAGGCATACCTCCTAGACTAAAAATTGGAAAATGATGCATTCTCCATGCATCTGGTCAGAACTATGGAGGAGGACAAGACTAAAAGGCTGAGCATGCAAGCTCAAGAAATTGTTTATTGGCATGGAGCATGATTTATCCAATTTGCACTTTCTCATACATTAGGATAGAAGGATTTGAGGGACAGCCTCTCATGTTGCCAAGATACCCTACTGATGGGGTCATCTTGATGGAATTTGTCAGGCAGGTATCCACAATAGTTGAAGTCTACAAGGCACAGAAGAAGATACCTCCAATTTTATTTCCAGTATCCATGGGCTAGTACATGTGCCCAAATTTAGAGAGTATAAAGCATGTCATCGAGGGGTTAAAATTGATGTATTTATAGCCATTTCCCCTAGCCAGATCATATGATCCTTATGGCAGGATACAGAAGATACTAGGAAAACTAATACATCAAAAGCATCTAGAAGACTTCTGGACCGATTGTGATGATGAGGCTGAGGTAAGAAGAAGAAAATATCAAAGACTTACCCTAAATCAAATCAAAACCTTTGACTGTATCTCAGTACTAGTACAACTACGTAAGGATGATGGGAAAATCATGTCCAGTGAATATGAGGACAAAAAGGTGTATAATGACACCATATCATCCCTAGATCTTACATAACAAGAAGATATATCCTTAGATCAGCTGACAAATGGGGTGATCTAGCTAACCTAGGCCTAGGTAGATGAAGAGATATCCAGAAAAAAGAAAAGGGGTGTTTCCCTTATAGTTGATACCAAGAAGAAGAGGCAGGAGGTGTCTGATGAGGAATATGATGATCTCCTCACTGAAAAGAGAAAATCTAATGGGGAAAGATTGCCTATAGAAAAACAAAGCAGAATTCCCCCTAAGGGTAAAAAAGGTGAAGATGAACCAAAGGGGGTGATAATTGAGAGGATTGCCACTGTGACTATAGGTGCATCTACATCATCTCAGGCATCTGCATCCTCTACGTAGCCTCTAATGGAAAAATAGAAGACTAAAAGAATTTTGAAGCCTACCATTGAAGCTACAGAGGCGCAGGTGGAAGGCTAGACCCTGCAGCAAGAGGTAGAAGAGGGAGTCCCTTTGGAGGAAGAACAATTGAATAAGGAACTTGAACGTGGTGACTTGCTAGTAGCTAGAAAAAAGAGGAGAGGGATGCCACTGATGTCACCACCTAAGAAACAAAGAACGGCCATGAGGGGGGATATCTGTGCTGACCCCATCATATTGAGAGGAGCTGGTGGTGAAGCTTTCAAGAAGGAATGGTAGCATGATGTTCCTATTCCCACCATAATTAAATTCAAAACTGAGAAAGTGGAAGAGTAGATGAGAGAAATGTTTAAAACAAATCAGGGTTTTCCTTTCTCTTTGGAGCATATGCTAGATTTGTCTGATGATGAGGTGGTTCAGAATGTGGCCACTCAAGAAATAGAAACTCTAGTTTCCAACACCCGCATGACCCCTCATGGAACTCCATTAGTACATATGCCAGTTTGGGAGGAAGTAAAGAAAATAAAAGAAATGAAACAAGGTATCTCAGAAAGGGTAGCCCAACAGATAGGGATCGACAATTTGGTTGAGCAGGTGACTAGCCCTGTAGCTGTAGATTTAACATATAGGGGTGACATAAGCCCAAGTAAAGGAACAGGTACACTTGGAGAACTTAAGAAGACTAAAGTGGTAAAGCATACAGGGAAGGAGGGCACTACTCCTGATGAGGGTCAGCAATAGCATGAGACACCTACATGACCCAAAATATTAGAAGTTTAATAGAAGAGTGGGAATAATCAGAATATATCAGATGCTGGTGTTGCCTAGACTTAGGGACATTTGGGAGGAGTACCAAGAACAAAAGGCAAATTAGGTTAGGAGGACCCTAAGCCACAAGATATTAGTGCATCAGGTGGAGTGCAAGAAATGACCCATGATCAGGGTGATCCTCAAGGGCAAAATACACAGGCATCTAAAGAGGTCAAAATGCCACAGGATGAGTAAATTAATAAAGAAGGTGTAAATTTGAAGGAGGGAGTACAGGATGAAGCACATGATCAGAATGTGGAAGTTCCACAGGATCCTCCTTTGCAGAAGGCAACCCCTCAACAAGAGGAACTTCAACAAGATCCCCCTCATGAGGAAATACATGAGGAAGAAACCAAGAAGGTGCCTTCTCTACCGAAGATAGAAGTGAACACTGGAGAATAGGGTAGACATGATATTGACAAAGGCCACCAAGAATCTGGAGGTGATGTGCCTCATTGGCTAGAAAAAGAAATAGGTATGGAACAAGTGTCTTTAATTCAAGAGTTTGATATTTCTACCTTGTTCCCTGAGAAAAGGATGAAGCCAAAGAGGAAGGCCATATTAACATCTACCATAAAAAGAGATCCTACCACAGGTAGAAGAACTGCACAGATAGCACTTCCCACAGTTGAAAAGGAAAAAAGGCAAAATTAGCCTAGAGGAATTCCAAATCACAAGTGTTGATCTAGGTTTTGCCAATGAGGACCAAGAAGGTCAAGAAGGGAAGGATATTATTGATTCATTAACCTAAATGGTGAAGAGAGAAAAGGAGAAAAATAAAATGCATAAAGAGCACATTGCTCAACTACATTCTTTCATTAAAGGGTTAATTAACCCTGATAATGAACCAGTTGATCCTGTAGTCCCATTGACTATCATATCACATGAAGAGGTCACCAAATTGGACCTGATGAAACATGAGGCTATGGTGATGGAAAAATGAATGTTTTTAGCTCTCACTGGGGCTGAAGATGTATTGAGAACCTCTATACAAAAGTGGAATTCTTTGAGCAATCTAAAGAGGAAGGTAGATAAAATCCAGAATGATATAGGAAAATGGTCATTCCAATTGGAAAAGGACCTCACTGCTCTGAGTGAAATGAAGAGAATTGATTCACAAATTTTGATAAGCAATAAAGTATTGGATAATAATACCACCCTACTGATAAGTATATGGTATGAAGATATCAGGTTTGAGTGTGATATCTTGAAGAAGTGCAACATAAAACACAGGGGTATTAGTGTTAAATTACACAGCATGATGGCAGATGAAGCAAAAATCCTTGAGGCATTGGAAGGGAAAATAGAGGGTGAAATTGAGAATCAGGATGCAGACTTTGCTATTAAGGCTCTACATGATGATTTTAGGTCAATAGCAGATGACCTTCTCACCCACTTGATAGAAGAGGTAATGAATAAAATTATGAGAATGAAAGTTAAAGTAGAGACATATAATGAGACATTAAATAGTAGGAAAGGTAAGCTGGAAGCCCTCAAGGCTAAGTTCTAGTCTCATAAACATGCAATAACAAAACCTAGAATCTAGGACGGGGGAGAGGTTGGTAAAATAGTGCAAGCATATGAACATATCAGGATAGCAGTAAAGGTCCATATACAAGAGGATGTATATCAGAGTGACAGTGATAGGGAAAGTGATGAGGATGAAGAGAATGATGAGAAAGAAGAAAATGAAGAAGAAGAACCTGAGGAGTGAATGAAGATGCCTCACTAAGTGAACATATGCATGAGATACTCATAAATAGTGAGTTATATAGGTGGTTGCCAGCTGGCAACCTATGCCATGAGGAAAGGTTGACTAAGTCATAGGAGGGTTATCAACCGTTGATATGAATTGATAAATCTTGACCGTTGGTCTATTGTAACTGATTCCTCACCTTATTCTATAAAAGGTGCAAGGGTGCAATCTTTTAATCATTCAAAACTTATTTGAAATCTGATTGCTGAAAAGTTCAGGACTTATTTCAAAGTTATTGTAAATATACATGTTATGCATACTTAATGAAAGAGAAGCTATTTTGATTACAAATCATTGTAAATCTTGAGTAATCTATGGTTGAAATCTAGATATGTGCATTGATTAGCTGCATCCCTTGAAGTGCTTTTCAGCCTACATGTATTGTTTTCATTCCTAGTTCCTTTGAAGTTAGCATCAACCATATCTAGCTATGGAATGACCTGGTGACCTATGGTTTGATTTCTTCTCTCCATGAATGTATCTTGTGTATGTGATTCAATAACTAAAGGTTCACTAAAAGTAGAAGTATTCTTTTATTTTTTTTGAATTTCATTACAGATCATCTCCATAATTGCAAATAATGCACAATCAAAAGCAAATAAAACATGAAATATGTAGATATCTTGTAGGCAATTGAAAATACAGAGCATATTTTGAGTGAAAGCATGTCAAATTGATGAATATTGTGCAAATTTAGATAAATATTCATGAAATACATATATATCCACTTATAGACACATCATTTAAGTAGATATACAGTGTAGAAGGAGTAAGTTCATAATGATCAATGATCAGAAGAATTGATCAAACTTACAAATATCTCAGTATTTTTTGGAAATAGAGTAGAATTAACCTATCTGTGAAGTAAATTTATAGAATACAGTGCAATACCGATCACCTAAATAAATATAAGGCCCCTTGAAATGGAAAATAGCATGTCACATCAACCTCTGAGTAATGTCAAATGATCATGAGCTGATCAACAAAGACTTGGAGTCATCAACTTATCTTAAGTTGATCGTACTTTACAAGATAATAAAGGTTTGTTGTGCAAATTTTTATGCATGTAATTATGACTAACAATCATCATCAACATAAATTGGTGCTAGAAGGAGAGCCATGATAAATATCTAAGGGTGATTCGTTGACAAATAAGAAAGGTGATACTCACGCAACTTTGTACTTCAAGTCGTGCGCAAAGATTCGTTGTTTTGAGTCCGTTTATCCTTATCCATCGCAAAGTTTTCAAAATTGACTATAAATATTTCAAGCTTTATGGTCGATCGCTGGGATATCCAAAAGATAAGTTCTCTTTCAAGTTTTTTGTTAAAGCTTTGAAGTAATTTTCTTAAGAGACCTGATATTCTGTTGCTTGTGTCTAAAAGTCTCACATCACCTCATATTTGCATCATTTCTACAAATATTGTGTAAATATCTAGTCAGCTTCATATTCTGATCACAAATACATCCTTTGCTTGAGTGTTTTAGCTGACCTTTACAGTAAACAAGCCAAATTTTCTTAAATTCAAGAAATCCTAGGTCTCAGGCCAAATACCAGGTCTAAATCCAGTGGACTCTTTGAAGAATTGTCCATCCAGGGACTCAGACCTAGAATAGTAGATATTCATCATTCTTCTAGTTCTAGTGCATCAGGAGCTTCACCAGAACACACTCTGATAACTCCTATAAGGTTGTAAATACCTACAGGACCACCTGTCATGCCCCTAGTCCAACCTCCACTAGTCACAATGTCATTCTTTACTGCAGAATCACCTCTAACTTTCACTACATATCATCCTTTACCTAAAAATCTTGACAAGATCTGTCCTAAATATCATCCATATCAGGATGTTGATGATCACATTAGAACATTCAAGGAAGCTTGTTATAGAGAAAGAATTGAACATCAGGATGTGGTATGCAGGTTGTTTCCATTTTTCTTAGGGGAAGGGGCATATAATTGGTATATCATTCTTGGTCAAGGTTTAGTTAGTTCATGGGTTGCCTTGGAGAAAGCCTTTAAGGATAGATTCAAAATACCTATAGATCCTTAAATGAATTATCATTTGTTTGCCACAATTAAGAGATTTGAGGGAGAACCTATTGCCAATTTCAATGCAAGATTCCAAAGATGCTCTCAAAGCTGGTTACTCCCTATACTGTAGCAAATGAAGCTGCTAGGAGTATATACTACTTAGCATTAGATCCCCTGACTTCTATGTTTATCAGGAGAACACATCCTAGCGTCACAACCTTGGCAGGAGCTTTTGAAGAAGCCATCAAAGTCAGTCAACAATTAATTTCTGCTCCAACACCTAATATTGCATTTCCTACATTCCATGTTTATCCTACATATCCTACTCAACAATAGACCAATGGAGCCATGATACCTCTAGCTGTAATGCCAAGCCCTTTATAGATACCTCCACTTAGTATCATGCCACCTCCAAATGGAAATGGTCAAGTGCTGCAATATCTAGGACATACACAAGTACCTCAAGTTGTGGAATAGTCTAATAACAATAACAATGGCTCTTCCTTCTTTAAACCCCAAACAGAGAACGTAGTAGCCAAAGTTTAGGAAGAAAAGGAAGAAATTAAAGAGATATCAGCACAACTAAGGAAACTCACCACTAAGATCACTCATCTGAGGAGTCAAAATTTCTATTCTCAGCCAAATCAAAATAGAGGATATACCAATGATAGATCTGGTTATCCTGATAGGGGATACAATAACAACTATAATAACAACAGTGGTAACAATAATCCCCCTAGACAACCTAGAGTGTGGAACACTAGGCCAAACAATGGTTCTCTGCCATCACCCCTAGATAATCAGCCTCCTAGTGAACCTAAGTAGACCACTAGAGTGAATCTGGTAGAGGTAGCTCTTACAAACTGGTGTAGGATACATAATACCAATGCTCATGCAGAGTTGGATTGTCCATAGTTTAGAATAGCTGCTAGTATATTCTAAATTGAAGTATCTAATACTGCAGGAAATCCACCTTGTGTTAAAGGAAATGAAATTATCCCTTGTGGATATGATTCTACTCTTGTATTAGAAAGTTTCATCAATCATCCTCATCAACAGGCAATGTCACCTCATGAGAATTATACTTTAGCAAATGAAGAGTTGGCTATGGCTTTTGAAACCAATTATGTTTTTTCCATTTGAAGATGAAAATGAGCCATCAGTTAAACATGAAGAGGTACATGCTTATCAACAACAATATTAGGGTAGACATAATTACAACCTAAGGAATAATTCCAACCGACCTACTGGTCCTTTGACTACATCCTTGCCTCCAAATAATTTCAACACCCCTCCTGATCCTAAGGCAAGCAATAACCCTGGATTTCCTAAAGTTAATGCTCAGTACTTAGCACCACAAAATGTAGTGCCAAAGGCTAGTAATCTGCCCCCCAAGTTTGATAAATTGATCAAATGCTTAGTAGATGAAATGAAAAAGATCAAGATCAGTCTGTCATTGTCAAAATTACTCAAAACCCTGGCTATTAAAAAAGCTTTCATGAAATCCTTAGATGATCCTGCTCCAAAGGAGGATAATCATACCTCAAGTTAGACTGGGAATAAAGATCATGCTATTAAGGATATTAGGGTTAAACACAAAATTCTAGCCACTGTTCAGGCTACAGAAACTTCACATGTGACTCTTTACAGAGATAAAACTGAATCACCTCCTTTCCTTCTTACTATAAGGATGTTTAGTAAGAATTTGCATAGTTGCTTAGTAGATTCAGGTGCATCTACTAACGTAATGCCTATGTCCATATGTAATGCCTTAGGGTTGCATCATGCCAAGTCACTGAAGAAAGTAACACAGATAAAATAGAGGTGAGTGTCATAGGAGAATTGACTCACATCCATATGCAATTAGCATCAGATCCAAGGATCCAGTACTACATCAATATTTAGGTGGTAGATATACCAGATACCTATGGGATGTTGCTCAGCAGGGATTGGTCAAAAATACTCAATGGATACATGTCCACTGATTTCAGTCACATATGGTTACCTTGGAAAGGAATACCTAACCAGAGAAGGATAGATGCTAAACCTTGCATGAAACATATGATCACTGAGTACAATAAAACCAATGAGATCATGTATGTAGATGTTGAACCCGAAGTCTATTCCATCAAACCCAGACAATCAAGATAGAGGAGATCCTCATGTATGATGTTCATGTTTATAATGACAATCTTTAGGATGATAGAATAATTTTAGAGTCTGATTGTAGTTCAAAAAATGAGATAGAAGTAGATCACTTCAAGAACTTTGAAATGCATTTGTCCAAAGAAGTGCAACGTTGCCAATCGTTAAAAATGTCTGTTGAAGATGTTCTAATCGAAGGATGGTGCAGGTTACATGAAGAAGTGCATTTTGATAAAACCTATGATGCTTGTTTAGATATGATGGAATTGGAATAGGCATGTAGTGAGGGGGCATCATCATCATCCAGGGTAAGTTTTGCAGATAGTGACAATGATACTAATTTTTGTCTGTCATTTGCAGGAACAAAAGAAAGTGCATATCCTGATGAGAGCCCTATTCAGATGATAGGAGAGATATTGGTGTGTAACGAGAGTAATTCTAAGAGAAACAATAATATCACCCTTGGAACTGAATGCTAGGTTAAGTCAGACTATGAAATATCTGATGAAGATGGAGATAGTAATTTGTCCAAGTTTGAAGAATTTTTATCAAAACAAATTCAAAAGATGATATAGCAGTAAAGATCCCCACAGGATGTCCTAATTGAGGGATGGTGTAGGTTACATGAAGCACCACATTCATAAATTACTTGTTCATTATGTTTACATATTCTGGAAAAGTAGATGATACTTTGTTCAAAAGATCCTCCTTTTAATGACAAAGAAGAAAAAGGAATATTAGCTTCACATCAGTTAGATAAGGTGAAGTTTGAGAAGATTGAAACATCAAAATTAAGACGGATATCAAGTGGTGCAGCTGCTAGAGATAAAAAGAAAAGAGAAGGCCCAAACAAACCTTTAACTAAAGATAAGCCATGGATCCTCAGGTTTGATGGATCTAAATCAAAACAAGGGGCTGGAGTAGGAATAGATCTTATTGATCCAACTAGTAAATCCTACTTGGCAGCGTATAGATTGCAATTCCCATGCACAAATAATGTGACTGAGTATGAAGCTCTGATCCATGGGATATTGTTTGCACTCAAAAAGAAAGTAAAGATTTTGCATGTCTATGGAGACTCAGAATTGGTAGTAAGACAACTAAGGGGCATATATTCTTGTAATTACAAGAAGTTGTCTAATTACAGACATAGGGTATGGGATCTGATAGAAGATTTCGATGCATTTAACATCACCCATGTGCCTAGAGAACAAAATCACAGGGTAGATGCCTTGGCCCAAGCCGCAAGTACTTTGGAACCATTGTCCATATCTGGTCTGAAAAGATTTTTAGTTGAATTAGTGTCAATACCCTATGTACCAGACAATGTCATTAACCTTCAAGTGTTTGATGATGACCAGCACATTTTAGACTTCATATCCAATAGAGATGTATTTGATACATAGATCATAGATGAAAGAAATGAGGAAGATCATACCTGGGAAGAAGAATAAATCATAGAACTACCTAGTAACAAGATTCCCAAAGGAATGATAGAATTGGAAAGAGCATTTGATTTAGATAACATGCTGAAATAGAAAGATCTCCCTAAAGCAGATGGAGGAGAATATTCATTAGTTAATATAGGACATGATGTTGAGAAAAGGAATATCCTGATTGGAAAAGTGTGCACAGAGGAAGAAATGGTAGGGATAACCCAAGCACTTAAATATTATATTCATGTTATTGCCTAGACATATGATGAGTTGAAAACTTATGATACTTCAATCATCACTCATACTATACCATTGAAGCCAAATGTCAAGCCCTTTAGACAAAAATAGAGACCTGTTAATGCTTTGCTAGAGCCCATCATTTTTGAAGAAGTGAAGAAATTGCTTAACACCAAAATCATATTTCCCGTGAGACATTCTACATGGGTGGCTAACTGGGTCCCAGTAAGGAAGAAGAATGGTGACATTAGGTTGTGTGTAGACTTCAGAAATTTAAATAGAGATTCTAAAAAGGATAATTATCCTTTGCCTTCACTAGATGAGGTCTTGCAAATTGTGAATGGAGCAAAGATGATGTCATTTTTGGATGGTTTTTTAGGTTACAGCCAAGTGATGGTAGACAAGATAGATAGATTGAAGACTGCATTCACCACTAAGTGGGGAATATTCACCTATAGGTGCATGCCCTTTGGATTGATAAATGTTGGAGCCACCTTTCAACGAGCCATGGATATAGCCTTTAGGGGTTTAATTGGTAAATGCATCATCATATATATGGATGACTTGACAGTTTTCTCTAAAGAGAGAGGGAATCATGTAGAAGACCTCAAGAAAGTACTAAAGAAATGTGAACATTATGGAATATCCCTAAACCCTAAGAAATGCATATTTGGAGTAATTACAAGGAAGTTGTTAGGTCACTTGATAATAGAGAATGGGATCATCATTGATCTCGCGAGAGTAGAATCAATCATGAAGATACAGCTTCCTGGGAGTAAGAAAGAGCTCAAATCTTATTTTGGTAAGATCAATTTCGTTAGAAAGTTCATTACTGGTTTTGTAAAAAGTGTCAGACCATTGAATGCAATGCTCAAGAAGAATGATAAAATTGAGTGGACACCTAAAGCTAGAGCAACTTTTGAAGATATCAAGAAAGCCATATCTAATGCTCCTATTCTAATTAGTCTAGATTATACCAAAGATTTTTACATATACTTATTTTCTTCAGAGTATATGTCTGCAACAGTACTAACACAAAGAAATGAGGCTAAAGAAGAAAAGCCCATAGCCTTCATGAGTTGTCCTTTTAGGGATACAAAACTTAGATATATGGATGTTGAAAGACAAGCACTTGCTCTGGTCTAAGCCATCAAGAAGTTTAGACATTACATCTTGAGAAGTAAAGTGATCACTGTAGTACCAGATGCAGTGGTGAAGTTGCTTTTAATGCAAAGTGAACCAGGGGAAAAGAGAGCCAATTGGATAACTATCCTCCAAGAGTATGACATGGACATAACACCCATGAAATTAGTGAGAGGACAAGCCTTGAGTTAGATGATATCTAAAATTGATCCTAACATCATGAGCTAGCAATATGTTATAAATACAAAGAAAACTGGAGAATGCTATTCAGACATCAGGCATATCTTGATTACTAGAAGATGTCTTTCAAGGTTGCAGGCCTCACAAAGGAGAGCCTTGAAGATAAGATCACAAAAGTAAATGATAAAAGATGGAGTTCTTTTCAAGAAGAACTATGAGGGAATATATCTTAGATGCCTAGAAAGGCAAGAAGTAGATAAAGTGTTAACAGAATTACATGACAAGTTTGGAACTGCACATGGATCATACTTAGCTACCACTCATACTATCCTCAGAGTAGGGTATTACTGGCCCACTATTTGTAAAGATACTGCTAAACACATCAAATGTTGGCATATGTGTCAGGTTGCTGCAAATAGAGATAGGTATGTTGCTTAGCCCTTGCAACTAGTGATGGAGACGCGCCCATTTGCTCAATGGGGAATGGATTTCATAGGACCTATCAACCCTCCATCATCCTCTGACCACATGTATTGTTGACTATTACTGATTATTGCACCAGGTGGACTGAAGTAGTTAGTAGTAAGACATGCAATGCTAAGGATGTGATCAAGTTTTTGGAAAGAAACATAGTAAGCAGGTATGGAATTCCTTATGCTTTAGTATGTGATAATGGATCTATTTTTACATCAATAAGATTATCAAGTTGGGCCTTTTACGATGGAATTATTTTGAAGTTTTCGTCAAATTACTATCCTCAAGGGAATAGATTAGTAGAGTCTACAAACAAGAACTTGTTGAACATCATAAAGAAATTGATAGAAAAGAACCCAAGGGAGTGGAACACCCTATTAAAATACGAATTGTGGGTAGATAGAACTAGGATGAAGTCTGCATTAGGGAATTCTCCTTTTCACCTAGTATATGGGGTGGATCCCATCCTCCTTGTTAACCTAAAAACCCCCACATTGCAATTTGCACAAGAGTATCTAGGTATAGATAACAAACAAGAAGTCAGGTTGCTTCAATTAATGCATCTAGAAGAAAAATGAATAGAGCAATTGATCAATTTGCTAAACATCAAGCTGTTGTTAAGAATTGGTTTGACAAAAGAGCTAGAGTGAAGGCTTTTAGAATCTTGGATTTAGTCCTTATGTGGGATAAAGCACATGAAAGGAAAGGGGATCATGGTAAATTTGATAAACTTTGGGTAGATCCTTTTTAAGTTTCAAAAATCTTAGGAGACAGTACCTACATGGTCAAGACTTTAACCGATGAGGATGTCCCATTACCAGTTAATGGACAGTTCCTCAAGCATTATTTTAAAGATTGAAACAGTATCATGTAGGTCAATTGTATCATAATGTGCATATTGTATAATTGTTTGTACAGTTTTACTTGTTTGTTTGTTTGCCTATTGAGTTTTTTTTTGGTTAGTCAAGATGATGCAATTTATCACCCTAAGAAAATAACCAAATTGTTAAGATTCAAGTGGTGAGAACAAATTCCTATATAGGTTATGATTCATTTTGAGGAATATCAGTGATCAGGTCTATGATATCCTTTTCATCATGGTGCCTTTTCTTAACTAAAGTGATTTTTCACAATGACTCACCTAACAACCTTGGGTTTGTGGAATGTGTAAGTATAGGTGTTAAGTAAAAAATCTAAAGGGACTCCCTTGCTACCAGTGCAGTCTCCAACCTAAATCAGCAAGTGACCATGCCTTGCACATTAAGCTTACATGATGACATCATATGAATAGGAGAAATAAATATTGAAGATCTAAAAGAAATAAAATTAGGCCATCTAAGTAACCTTATCGGGGCTATAGACGCATGTTGGTAGTGGGGCTCTACTTAGGGGGATTGTATAGATAACCTTGTCAGGGCTATAGATGCCTACTAGCAGCAAGGCTCTATCTAGGTTGGCTATGAGGGATGCTCCCAAAATATGTAGCTTAACATCATTTACTCATGTTTTCAACTTACTTTCAAGATGAGGATAATTAATTATCTGCACACACCTGATCCTTTGCTAGCATTGTTGCCATGATGAAAACCCTACCATTCAGAAATATTATAATACTTATACTTAGAAAGAGTTAAAATGCTATGTTAGAATGTGATCACATCACTTGAATCATTGGAATTTGGTTATGTTCTTTGGTGGCAAGTTGTTGTGTGGTTACACAACACGCCCCATTTTGACTTGACAAAACAGGGACCCAACTTTTCTTTCTACTTTGGCTTGTTTTTCTTTTGCTTTGGGTAGTTTGGTAAAATTAGTCATGCATGTAACCTTGTATAAGGGTGGATTTGTCACTATAACTAAAGTTAGTTGCCAAAGTTGGTAGTTCCCATTATTAACCTTATGGTTGGAAAGTACATAAAATTCCAAGCAGGTTTGCCTTTTAGATCACCCCAAAATTGTCTAAAGGAAGAGAGTTATGTTGAGTCAAAGTTTGGTCAAATGAGATATCCCACGCAGAGGGGATCATATTTCAAACATCAGTCATATTAGATAAGATCACCCTGATATAGAATTATCACCAGATAATCACCCGGTGTGTGATGTAAGGACGTCAAATTTAAGAAAGCACTGATATCTACCTGTCAAAAGGCTTCAGTTATCTCACAGGGGGTCATTTTTTTAAACATCAGTCATCTTACAAATATCACCCTCTTCACAAATATCACCCTATGTCAATATGATGGTGACATCATCCAAGCCCAATGAATGAAGGAAATCATGCTGATGATGATGTCATCATACCATTTATCTGTGGGAGGGGTATGTATCCGATGTCCATCATATTCTTTAATATGACAATGACGTCATTAAAACATAATAATTAAATAATGTTGCCAACATAGTGACGTCACCCTAATCTTTTCCGAGGGGGTCATTTTATCCGGGGGGTCATATTTTGAATAGCCCCTGATCTTAGTTTTGTGACCCGATATACACATGGTCAAACGTTGACCATATCACCTGATCCTTTGCATTTAGTTATCCCGTGCAAACACAAAGGGGGGTCATATTTTGAATATCCCCTGATCTTTCAAAGATCACCCTCCCCCGTTTTGACATTAAATGCAATTAAATGCGATAGATGAATTCCCGCTGATTACAAATGCAAATTGAACACTTGGCCACATCTACGGATTCTCTGTAGATGATCAACGGATTTGATCAGGACAACACATTTTTACCTTAATTTGTCCTATTGATCTGCTTTAAAGGAAAATTTTGAAGGTCATTTTCATTTATCTTGCGATAAATCAAGAAATTACAAAGCTCCAAAGAAGTCAAACCCTCAAATAGCTACCTGTCAATGGATTAGATCCTTTAACGTAACAAAACGGGTGATCTTCAATGTTTATAGCCCTTCTCCGTAATTAGTCATCTAATCCAAAAGAAAACATTGTCAGGTAAGTAATTGTAAACCCTCCTGTTGTCATTTTCTATATTTTTAGGTAGGGTATTTGTTTTTGCTATGCTTTGGCTTTGTGATAATACGTATAATGATAGAGTAAGGAATAATATACTGAATATACATGATAGTAGTACATGATGTTGTAGAAATGCATGTGGACACTATAGGGTAAAACATATCATGTTTATTGTAGGAATCCATGGCAAATCTTAGAAGAAATAGGTCTGAAGTGGAGTTCCTCAAGCCCATGTTTGTCCAACTTGAAGGGGTGCAGTTCAAGTATGGAGTTATTGGTGATACACACCAAGGGGATATGGACCTGGCAGTATGGTCGACAAGATTGGATAACGATAAGGATAATCCCATTCTGGATGGGGTGTATGTCTCAGGTATGTGGCATGCAGCTAGTTTTCCATATGCTATGGATGCTCTAGAGCTAGTAGTAGAATGCACAAGAAATTACAACCCTGAAACCAAACAGGTGGAGAAACATGGGAGGATATATGCAGACTTTTCAGTCAAATCCATTACCGCCACTTTCAATTTGCCAGTTGGGAAGAAGGTAGTGAGTGTGGACTTGCGCAAGTTGGAAATAGAGTATAATAGAAATAAGAAAAATGCAAGGCAGAAGATATACCAATGGAGATCAAAGAGTAGCACATATGCCGCCTCAGCTAAACTACCCGTGCATCTGTACAAGTTTGATTTTTATGATGAGTACCAATATATGATTGCTCTACTAAGTAGGATGACTGGTAGGCCTCATGCTAGAAATTTCAAGAACTAGATGTTTGGGATCATCCAGATGGTCTTGTATGCAGACAACCGGCCCCTATGGGCTAAGATAATCAGTGATCCATTAGATGAGGGGATGAGGATCCTGGGAGGACAAACATGTTTGTTTTACATGACTTCATATGTGGTGTACTCATGTGCATATAAAGGAACTTTTGATGCTTTGAGGATAGTGGGTAAGGCTAGTGGTGATGCTGATGATGCACGCATATGGGATCATTATCCCCAATTGCAAAGGAAGGTGTACCTCCTAGTCTACAAACTAGTAAATGATGCATTCTCCATGCATCTGGTCAAAACTATGGAGGACAAGACTAAAAGGCTGAGCATGGAAGCTCAAGAAATTATTTATTGGCATGGAGCATGGTTTATCCAATTTGCCACTTTCTTGTAAATCAAGATAGAAGGATTTGAGGGACAACCTCTCATGTTGCCAAGATACCCTACTGATGGGGTCATCTTGATGGAATTTGTCAGGCAAGTATCCACAATAGTTGAAGCCTACAAGGTACAGAAGAAGATACCTCTAATTTTATTTCCAGTATCTATGGGCTGGTACATGTGCCCAGATTCAGAGAGTATAAAGCATGTCATCGGGGGGTTAAAATTGATGTATTTACAACCATTTCCCCTAGCTAGATCACATGATCCTTATGACAGGATGCAGAAGATACTAGGAAAACTAATACATCAAAGCATCTAGAAGACTTCTGGACCGATTGTGATGATGAGGCTGAGGTAAGAAGAAGAAAATATCAAAGACTTACCCTAAATCAAATCAAAACCTTTGACTGCATCCCGGTACCAGTACAGTTGCATAAGGATGATGGGAAAATCATGTCTAATGAATATGAGGACAAAAAGGTGTATAATGACACCATATCAGCCCTGGATCTTACACAATAGGAAGATATATCCTTAGATTAGCTGACAAATGGGGTGATCCAGCTAACCTAGGCCTGGGTAGATGAAGAGATATCTAGATTAAAGAAAAGGGGTGTTTCCCTTATAGTTGATACCAAGAAGAAGAGGCAGGAGGTGTCCGATGAGGAATATGATGATCTCCTACAAAAAAACAAAGGAGAATTCCCCCTAAGGGTTAAAAAGGTGAAGATGAACCAAAGGGGGTGATAATTGAGAGGATTGCCACTGTGACTGCAAGTGCATCTACATTAGCTCAGGCATCTGCATCCTTTGCGCAACCTCTAATGGAAAAATTGAAGAGTAAAAGAATTTTGAAGCCTACCGTTGAAGCTACAGAGGTGCAGGTGGAAGGCCAGACCCTGCAGCAAGAGGTAGAAGAGGGAGTCCCTTTGGAGGAAGAATAGTTGAATAAGGATCCTAAAGGTGGTGACTTACTGGTAGCCAGCAAAAAGAGGAGAGGGATGCCGCTGATGTCACCACCTAAGAAACAAAGAATGACCATGAGGGGGGATATCTGTGATGACCCCATCATATTGAGAGTAGACAGTGGTGAAGCTTTCAGAAAGGAACTGCAGCATGATGTTCCTCTTCCCACCATAATTAAATTCAAAATTGACAAAGTGGAAGAGTAGAGGAGAGAAATGTTTAAAACAAGTCAGGGTGTTCCTTTCTCTTTAGAGGATACAGTAGATTTGTCTGATGATGAGGTGGTTCAGAAGGTGGCCGCTCAACAAATGGAAACTTTGGTTTCCAACACCTGCATGACCCCTCATGGAACTCCATTGGCATAGATGGTAGTGTTGGAGGAAGTAAAGCAAACAGAATAAATGAAACAAGGTAGAACAAAAAGGGCAGCCCAACAGATAGGGGTTGACAATTTGGTTGAGCAGGTGACTAGTCCTACAGCGATAGATTTAACATATAGAGGTGACATAAGTCCAAGTAAAGGAACAGGTAAACCTGGAGAACTTAAGAAGACTGAAGTGGCAGAGCATATAGTGTAGGATGGCACTACTCCTGGTCAGGATTAGCAACAACATGAGACACCTACAAGACCCAAAATATTACAAGTTCAATAGAAAAGTGGGAATAATCAGAATATATCAGATGCTGGTGTTTCCTAGACTCAGGGAAATTCAAGAGGAGTCCCAAGAATAGAAGGCAAATCAGGTTAGGAGGACCCTAAGCCACAAGATATCAGTGCATCAGGTGGAGTACAAGAAATGACCCATGATCAGGGTGATCCTCAAGGGCAAAATACACAGTCATCCAAAGAGGTCAATATGCCACAGGATGAGGAAATTAATAAAGAAGGTGAAAATCTAAAGGAGGGAGTACAGGATTAAGCACAGGATCAGAATGTGGAAGTTCCATAGGATCCTCCTTTGCAAAAGGCAACCCCTCAACAAGAGGAACTTCAACAAGATCCCCCTCATGAGGAAATACATGAGGAAGAAATCAAGAAGGTGCCTTCTCCACTGAGGATAGAAGCGGACACTAGAGAATAGGGCAGACATGATATTGACAAAGGCCACCAAGAATTTGGAGGTGATGTGCCTCATTGGCTAGAAAAAGAAATAGGTATGGAAAAAGTGTCTGAAATTCAAGAGTTTGATGTTTCTACCTTGTTCACTGAGAAAATGATGAAGCCAAGGAGGAAGGCCAGATTAACATGTACCATAAAAAGAGATCCTACCACAGGCAGAAGAACCACACAGATAGCACTTCCCACAATTGAAAAGGAAAAAAGTAAAATTAGTCTAGAGGAATTCCAAATCACAAGTGTGTATCTGGGTTTTGCCAATGAGGACCAAGAAGGTCAAGAACAGAAGGATATTATTGATTTGTTAACCCAAAGGGTGAAGAAGGAAAAGGAGAAAAATAAAATGCATAAAGATCACATTGCTCAACTACATTCTTTTATTAAAGGGTTAATTAACCCTGATAATGCACCAATTGATCCTGCAGTCCCATTGACTGTCATATCATAGGAAGAGGTCACCAAATTGGACCTGATGAAACATGAGGCTATGGTGATGGAAAATGCATGTTTTCAGCTCTCACTAGGGCTGAAGATGTATTGAGAACCTCTCTACAAAGGTGGAATTCTTTGAGCAATCTAAAGAGGAAGGTAGATAAAATGTAGAATGATAAAGGAAAATGGTCATTCCAATTAGAAAAGGACCTAACTACTCTAAGTGAAATGAATTGAATTGATTCACAAATTTTGATAAGAAATAAAGTATTGGATAATAATACCACCCTGCTGATAAGTATATGGTATGAAGATATCAAATTTGAGTGTGATATCTTGAAGAAGTGCAGTGGCAAACTTAGGGATATTAGTGTTAAATTACACAGCACGATGGCGTATGAAGCAGAAATCCTTGAGGCCTTGGAAGGGAAATAGAGGGCAAAATTGAGAATCAGGATGTAGACTTTGCTATTAAGGCTCTGCATGATAATTTTAAGTCAGTAGCAGATGACCTTCTCACCCGCTTGATAGAAGAGGTAATGAATAAAATTATGAGAATGAAAGTTAAAGTAGAGACATACAATGAGACATTAAACATTAGGAAAGGTAAGATGGAAGCTCTCAAGGCTAAGTTCCAGTCTCATAAACATGCAATAGCAAAAGCTAGAATTCAGGATGGGGGAGAGGTTGATAAAATAGTGCAAGCATATGAACATATCAAGACAGCAGTAAAGGTCTACATACAAGAGGATGTATATCAGAGTGACAGTGATAGGGAAAGTGATGACGATGAAGAGAACGATGAGAAAGAAGAAAATGAAGAAGAATAACCTGAGGAGTGAATGAAGACACCTCACTAAGTGAACATATGCATGAGGTACTCATAAATAGTGAGTTATACAGGTGGTTTCCAGTTGGCAACTTGTGCCATGAGGAAAGGTTGACTAAGTCATAGGAGGGTTGTCAACCGTTGATATGAATTGATAAATCTTGACCATTGGTCTATTGTAATTGCCTCCTCACCTTATTTTATAAAAGGTGTAGGGGTGCAATCTTTTAATCTTTCAAAACTTAATTAAAATCTGATTGCTAAAAAGTTTAGGACTTATTTCAAAGTTATTGTAAATATACATGTTATGCATACTTAATGAAAGAGAAGCTATTTTGATTACAAATCATTGTAAATCTTGAGTAATCTATGGTTGAAATATGGATATGTGCATTAATTAGCTATGTCCCTTTGAGTTCTTTTCATCTTGCATGTATTATTTTCATTCCTAGTTCCTTTGAAGTTAGCATCAACCATATCTAGCTGTGGAACGACCTGGTGACCTATGGTTTGATTTCTTCTCTCCATGAATGTATCTTGTGTGCATTTGATTCAATAACTAAAGCTTCACTAAAAGTATAAGTATTCTTTTAAATTTCTTTGAATTTCATTACAGATCATCTCCATAATTACAAATAACGCACAATCAAAAGCAAATAAAACATGAAATATGCAGATATCTCGTAGGCAATTAAAAATACAGAGCATATTTTGAGTGAAAGCATGTCAAATTGATGAATATCATGCAATTTTAGATAAATATTCAAGAAATACATATAAATATCCACTTATAGACACATCATTTAAGTAGATATATAGTGTAGAAGGAGTAAGTTCATAATGATCAATGATCAGAAGAATTGATCAAACTTACAAATATCTCAGTAATATTTGGAAATAGAGTAGAATTAACCTATATGTGGAGTAAATTTATAGAATACAGTGCAATACCAATCACCTAAATGAATGTAAGGCCCCTTGAAAAGGAAAACAACATGTCACATCAACCTCTGAGTAACGTCAGGTGATCATGACCTGATCAACAGAGACTTGGAGTCATCAACTTATCTTAAGCTGATTGTACTTTACAAGATAATAAAGATTTGTTGTGCAAATTTTTATGCATGTTGTTATGACTAACAATCATCATCAATAGATACCCTTGACCTTAATATTGGGCCTAAATAATTTCCTATTCAAGAACTTGTAGATGTAACTAGTGGGTTTAGTGAAACTAATCAACTAAGGGTTAGTAGTTTGGAATTTGTTTAGTTAGAGGAATTCTCAATAATGGTTAAAAAGAGTTAGGCACTACAATTTGATCAAAATAATTTTAACTTGTTCTAAACTTGATTTTAAAGCATTGGTTATTCTATTCATGCTAAAATCAAGTTTGGAGAGATGGTTATATATCAAGGGAGGAGATGAATGCAAATTAAATTTGAGTGATTGATTAAGAATAAAAAAGGAGATTGAAAAGGCAATGAAATATCTACATCATCATTATTTTGTGCAAGTCATTCATTATGACGTAAAACCTAATAATGTGTTGTTAGGGGATGATATGACTCCACATATAATATAATTAAGCATTACCAAACTCTTATTTGAGAATTCAATAATTTCACTAAGTTTCACAAGTGCACTAAAGGGATGTATTGGCTACTTTGCACTAGAATAGTTTTTTTCATTATTACAATAAAATTATCATTAATTTTTTTTAATTTTATATAATTATTTCATATGGCTTGAGAATCACTAATTACTATAACATATTGTAGACTATGGGATGGGTAGAAATATTTTGACAAAAGGAGTTGTATACAACTATGGAATTCTAATTTTAGAATTGTTGACAAGGAGAAGATTGATATATACCATGTTTGTAGAAGACATTAATCTACCAAAATAGGTGTATGGATTTTCCAAATAAAATCACAAAAGTGGTGGATAAGCACCTACTTAGAGATGTTAATGATTCAAATAAATAAATGGTATTGGCATGCCTTACTCAATTTATGGAAGAAGGGTTGGTCTACATAAGGGATCTACTACAACAATGTCCAACTATGATGGAGATTGTTGAGAAATTAGAAAAATAACAAGTACATTTCTTAGTACTCCTAGAGATTTTGATTTTCTTATAGATATCTCTCCTTTTATTGAGAGCATAAGTGGTCCAAGAAATATGAATTTAGGGAGCCTTGAAAATTGGTCTACATATATATCTTATCTCTTCACTCAACTTAATAGAAAGTGTTAATTATTGTTTCCTTTCATGAGAGAAAGAATGTTCAAGCTATTGTTAATAGAGTGTAAATTATGAATTATAGATTTAGGCATCTTTACATTGATCATAAGTCTTCCATCTTCATCTATGCAATATTTAGTTATCTTGTAGCCTTTGGTTCTACACTATTTTGTTGCATTTTAAAATTTGGTGCAACATTATGGTTCTCTTTTGTTTTATGTTTTGTTGGGACCCAAGATAACAAGTGAAAATTTACCTAAGTCATGTGTCCCATTTATCACTTTGCCCTACCTTTTCAATCATTAATAATTGATTTAAGAATCCCTTCAATCACCCTTCTTGGTCAAATCTCTAGCTTGGTGTTGATATTTGCCTTCCCCATGTTCCCCCATTTCACCTTTCACTATTCCTTGTAGACTTACAAGTTTCATGTGGACTTATTTCACTCTTCTAGAGTTCCCTAAGTCCCAATAACCCTTCCACTTCTACATTGATTTCCCTTAAATCCCTCCCAAACACTTCACCCACTCCATTGAACTTCTTAAGATGCAATTAATGGTCGGATTTGAACCCTTTGATTTGTTAAAAAGGACTTCTCCCTCCAAAATGTTGTTCATCCCAAGGGCATGAATCAATTTATATATTTTAATGGAGGACTAAGTGATGGTGATTTCCATGAATGTGGTGTTTTAAACCCTATCTATTACTAGTCTTTACACAAGTTCTAAGCTATCCATTTCGAGTTAGAATTGCATTTTGCCTCTGAAAGATTCCCCTACACTTGGATCAAGAAAAAATTCAAGAAATTTGAAGTACCTACTTTCATTTAATACCTTGACTTAAGGAGATATCAAAGAATCTTGATCCCAATTGTAGGATGGCACGATCCAATATGCATAAATAGAAGGTTGCAAGATATTCCAGTGGTTGGTCTCTAAGCTAATTCTCTACCCTACTTGCCAAATGTATATTCTAGGGTATCTAATGATGAATGTGTAGAATTTCTAATTGGTTATAATTTCTTATATCATCATAGTTGTGTTGAGAAATTACATTGTAATATGTCTTCATGGTAGAACATAATATATTAGGAGTACTCTCAAAGCTAGTTGTGCATATTCTCTTGTCACATTTGCTAGCCTAATGTAATAGAGTGTTGATTAATATTGCAACACTATAAGCATTGCAAACTTTTTTTAATGATCTTCCTCTTTTGCATGTGGGATGTTGTTTTGAGATGGATGATTAAATATGTATGATGTGTAGGATTTCCTTATTTTTACAATAAAACTATTGTTCTACATGGATGTCTTTCTTCCTTGTATGTTGTAACTCTAATACCTAATGGATTTGGTACTAGTCAAGTTGGATTAGACTTTAATCATTTCCATCTAAAGAATTTTCCTTTTCTACTATAGTTTAGTTTCTTTCCTTTCTTCCATGCATGAATCAATACTACTACTTATGCCATTTAAAATAAGAGATTCACACCTAAATGAAATGATCAGAGGTTCATGCATGCTGTACTTTTTCTTATCTTTGCAACCCATAGATTCAATAATGAACACCTACAAAAATCTAATGTTGAATAAATATCTAGAGTGTTGTGTTGATGAAATACAAAGTACATATGCATTATAAAACATTAAGAGGACTCACCTTCTTGGTATAGTTCATTTTACATCTTTAGTTGCATATGCATGCTTGTCCATATCTTCTATTTGTGAGGTATAGTTAGCTTGTTCCTGATTACCCTTTGTCATGCCCACATTTCCCATGCGGTCACAACAAGCAAACACGCGTGTCATGTCCACATGCAACATGTGGTCATGAAATGAACTGTCAAGAATTTTCCCTTACTACTTGAAATTTCCCCCTCGCACGCGTAAGCATACTCGATTGCGTATGATTAAGTCATCAATGATACTATAGTTTATGGAATATTTCTCACACGTGTGCCTTCACTATCCTAGACTTTCTATATTGTTAGATGGCGTTCACTGGTTTATGCTTGGTAAATTCTTCAACGCTGAAATTTAATTAAAATAAAATCTGTGTCTTAGTTAGTTCTCTTAGTCCATATCGGTAATGACTCGCATTTTCTCCTACATTAAATCATTTTATTTATTTACTTATTTAATTATTTATTTGTTTATTTATTTAATTATTTACTATGTTTCAATTCCTTGGAATTTCATTTGGAATTTATTAAACTCCGAACTCACAAATCATTTTATAGTTCAAACTATTTTTAAATATATAATTTGAAGTTCAATAAAATTGGTCCATTATTCCTTTTGTTATAAAATATTTTTAAATATATATATTTCTAAATCTCCCCCTCACAATTTGTTTAAATGAGATAAGTGCAACAATCAATTAAAAATCTTCATATCTAAAAACAATTCCCTTATATACATATAATTGGATATATATATATATATATGAATAAATGAATTTTTTCTTTTCTTATGTGAGTGTATCCACACCTCACTATCCACTAATTTATATAAATATATATATATATATACACACACATACATGTATATATATATACAAATATATATATATATATATAGTATTGCTAAATTATTATTTAAAATTATACCCACTCAAAAAAAATAGAGTGCAGGGAAGGGTGGAGTGGCGGCGGCCATGGAGGATCAACGGAAGTGGGCGGACTGAAGACCATAGAGGGGAAGTTTATGGAGACCGCAGAGGGTGGCGGTGAAGGAAAGCAGAGGCAGTGGTTTGGTAGTGGCGGTGGTGAGGCGTATGGTGGCCACAGTGAGCGGCGAAGGGGGCATGGCATTTCAGGGGTGTGAGGCCTATGTGTAGGTCGCAGGGGTTATGGCTTGGCAGGGGTGTGGGGAGGGGCGGAGCCCCACCCACATCCCATTTCAAGGGATGTGGGTGGGGCTCCACCCCTCCCCACACCCTCTTTGTAATGTCTTTCAGTGGGGGTTAAAACTCCCACCATTGTTGCATCTCAGCCTTCGACTGTATTTTTCAATGAAAGCTGTGATTTTTTTAATCTCATTTAATTTTTTTTAAACTTATTTTTAATTATAAATAAATAAATAAATAAATATATATATACAACATGTTCATCTCATATACTTAATTTCTTCAAATCATAGTTTATTTCTTTAGTTCATTTAAAACACAGAATGTATATGTGTATATATATATATATATTTGTACAATACTTATTGAAGGGCAAGATAATTTAATATTTTTCTTTATATTTTCCTACAAATTTCATTTCATTTGCAACTTCAAAATTAACATCATACAAAATAGCAATAGGTATTTAAAATCTATTTTCCCCCTCATAGAATTTAAATTTCAAGTCACTAATTTAATTCTAATTACAATAGTATATAATATAAGTGAAATAAAATACTTATAATCGCATTTATTCACAACAAAATAATTTTTATGAATATAACACAAATTCTTTTCCCTTTCAATGTCAAATTTTCAACTTCCCTAATTATTTAAAACCAACATTTCCGCTATTCATTATAAAAGATAAATTTTAACTACTTGATTTACATAAATGACAATTTCACAATTTCTCAATTAAATAGATTTATATGAGATTAAACAAATCTAACATCCTTGTAAGACAACATCTTTTTTTTTTCTTTCCTTTCTTTCTTTCTCACAAATGGTAAAATGAATAAACTGAATAATCACAACTAACAACACATTAAGGGAGGATTTTCTCTCAACTTTCAATAACAAAATTTTTAACAACATTAGAGAGAGGAATCTCTCCTCTTGGAAATCCACAAGGAGGAATCTACAAGAGACCAAGATCTCTTTACAAGTAAGGGAAATGAAACATATTCTCTAAACAAGGAAAACTCCTCCAATCTCTACCACATGCTCCAAGAGAAACCTGCATAACAACCATAGAGAAATACACCAACCAACAAGCTCTCCTCCCTATCGTAGACCTGCAAGAGGGTCACCCCCGATCTAGGGAGATCATCCACACACCCAGGAAGAATAGTCCAGTACAGTTTACAACATTGAATATCAACAATCAAAGCAAACAACACACAAACTCCCATGGTTTTACACACAATACAAAAACTCAGCTGAGGTGAGTTTAAAGAGGGTAGGGAAGTAGACTCACTCAACTCCAAGGTGTCATTCCTCTCAACATTTATCACATCTTATCTCATGGTCTCAAGCCTACAAAATTATTCCTTCTCATGGCCTCAAGCCATCCAAATAATAAAAATCACAGGGATATCCCAAATAGGCTCTCAAGCCTTATAGCCCTCTAGGCTCAAAATTACCAACATGCCCTCAAGGCTTCCATATACCAAGAACAAGAATGCACCCGAGGAGGCTCACACCTTCCCTTCCCCATACATGATGAGCATTGTCTTCCAACTGGAAGAAGCTCTTTCAAACACCCAACACAAACCCAATATAGCAGAAATAACACATAGACAACCATTACAAATCCACATTCATCAAATAAGAACAAAACATACATAGGTGAGTAAACTGGCTCACTAACCTTTACAAGCCCTACTATGGATGTAATTGAAGAAGAGCTCCACCTTTAGTCTCCTCCTCCATATTCCCCTTCTTTCCACAATAATCCAACCCCCTTTACCCTCTCCCTCCTCTCTTCTTTAAAACAAATTCCCTCCATTATCCCTTATTCCCAAGTGGCATTAAAAAACTAAACCCACTCCTTATCCATTATACCTAGTGGACTTAAAACAATTAACCCCACTCAAGAGGTTCCCCACTATAGCCCTTTTCCAACACATGGAGGAATAAAATATAAGTAAAATAGAAATAAAAAGGGAGTGGATGACACATCATCCTTTTATGGGGAACTCCCACCAAAAGAGAGGTACAAAGAGACAAAGCACTCCATTATTGGTGGATCATGGAGTCATTCTATGACTTGGATGTGGGCCTGAGTGTGGATTCCACTCATCCCATTATCCCCATGCTCCCAAATTCGTCACTTAACATCACTATGAAGTTAAAGTGACCATATGGAGGTTATCCCAAGGTTATCCTAGTCAAAAGGGTCCCTCGACCCATGGGGTATAACCCAGGGTTGATTTTAACCTAGTTAGGACTCCCAGAGTCAAGTAAAAACACAAGAAGAGGGTCTAAAAGAAATAAACTTAAACAAGATTCATAACAACATCTTTTACAACACATATCACAATACAAGTAAATCAGAGGGTAGACCTAATTCCCTTGACCCCATGCAACATTACAACATTACAACATTTCCATCATACACGGAGTTGATCTTAGTTCCTCGTGGAACTAGATCAGGTCAGAAGGGATACAACATAGGGTGTGGAATGATCTCCTGTATTTGTGGTTTCATTAGCAATACCTGCACACTCAATCTCAAAGTTAATAACACATAAAGATATCATAGCCGAAGTAATTTAAATACATGCATACCTAAACATTATACCATATAAACATACTGAAATCACATTAAAGTTCCCTTTCTAATATTATCCACTCATTATTCTCTTAAAAGCAAGCATCTATCTATCATTGCATAATTTGTTTTCTTAATAATCAATTAGGTTTAATAATCAAGATTCCGGGATCAACAGTCCCCCAATCATAAAAGTAATAGCAATAGTACTATAAATAGTCTCATGAACAGAAGTGAAAAAGGTAGGCCTCACTTCCTCCCCCCCTAAGATTGTACTTCCTCCTGGAAGTCATCAAAGAGGTGAGGGTAATGTGTCTTCAGTCTCGTTGCATCTTCCCAAGCTGCAGTGACCTCATCATACATATCCCACTGGACCCTAACCTGGTCTAGCTCTCGACCTCGAAGGCCCAACATCCGACGATCCAATATGCATATTGGATCCAAAGCCAGCTATCTGTCTGCCTCTATCTGAAGAGCTCTCCAATCCAATACGTGAGATAAGTCAGAAATATAACGACATAGAATTGAAACATGAAAGACATCATGGATACGAGATAGGCTAGGTGGCAAGGCTAAACGATAGGCTACAGGTCCTATCCTCTCCAAAATCTTAAAAGGTCTTACAAACTGGGGTGCGAGCTTAGAGCCTTTTCCTTAACGGATTGGACTCTTATGCGGTCGCACTCTCAAGAATACCCTGTCACCCACTGAGAAGTTTTGATCTGTTCTCTTCACATTGGCATACTTCTTCTGTCTATCTTGAGCTTCTTGAAGTCTCTGTCTGATCAATGTGACCTGCTGTTCCATATCCTGAATTATTTCGAGACCAAAGGAAACTCGGTCCTCTAACCAATCCTAACTCAAAGGCGTCCTGCAAGGTCTACCGTATAAAGCCTGGTAAGGAGGCATACCCAATGAGCTGTGATGCCCATTATTGTAGGTGAACTCAACCAAATACAGGTACTCCTCCCATCTAGACTGATGATCCATAACATACATGCGAAGCATGTCCTCTAACACCTGATTAACTCTTTCTGTCTGGCCGTCGGTCTCAGGATGGTAAGCGGAACTAAAGTTGAGTTGTGCGCCCAACACCTGATGTAAGGCTCTCCAAAACGATGATGTGAATATGGAGTCTCTATCAAATATGATGAAGCGAGGTACTCCATGCAGTCTGACAATCTAATCTAGAAACACTCTTGCCACCGATGGTGCATTGTACGTTGTGCGTACCAGTGAGAAATGTGCCACCTTGGTCAACTTGTCAACTGTCACCATGATGGCATCATGGCATCGCGATGACATAGGTAGACCAACAATAAAGTCCATGGAAATGGTGTCCCACTTCCATTTAGGTATCTTGTGAGGGTACAAAAGTCCTGCTAGATGCTGATGCTCGGCCTTGACCCTCTGACACTCAAGGCATCGAGAAACATACTCTGCAATGTCGCGTCTCATCCCAGCCCAATGATATAACTGCCGCAAATCCGCATACATCTTCTTCACTCCTGGATGAGCTGCATAGGGTGCTCTATGAGCCTCAAAGAGTATCACTGTACATAGGTCACCCGCACGGGGTACATAGATGCGCTGCCTATGTCTAAGCAATCCATCTGACTCAAGGGAATATCCTACGAATTTGCCCTTCAGGACCCTCTGATTCTAGATTTCCTATTGCACCTCAAGAAACCACTCGTCCCCGGGCAGATGCTGTAGAATATGCTCTCTCAAATCCACCTTCAAAGTTAGAGTTAGGATCTCGTGGCACCTTCGACTCAAAGCGTCGGTGACCACGTTCTCCTTTCCTTTGATGTAGTGGACATCAAAGTCATAATCACACATGAAATCCATCCAACGCCGCTGGCGGGCGTTCAAATTAGGCTGAGTAAAAATGTACTATAAGCTATGATGATCCAAATGGAGCTCAAAACGTTGACCTAAGAGAAAGTGTCTCCAATGTACAAGAGCATGAATAATAGCTGCGAGCTCTAAATCATGAGTAGGGTATTTTAGCTCATGTGTTTTAAGTTTTCACGATTCATAAGCAATCGTTCTACTACCCTGCATAAGCACAGCTCCCAATCCCTCTAATGATGTATCTGTGCAAACAACAAAATCTTCTGCTAGATCAGGAACAACTGATATGGGAGCGCTGGTAAGACATTCCTTAAGGATCCCAAAGGCCTTCTCACACTACTCAGTCCAAGTGAATCCTTTCCCTTTTCACTAAAGGGAAGTGATAGGATGTGCTATCCTGGAGAAACCTTCAACAAACCTACGGTAGTAACCGGCTAGTCCCATAAAGCTCCTTACTTCTGTTACATTGGTGGGTGCTGGCCAATCCTGAATTGCTCTAATCTTCGATGGATCTATAGAAATGCGATTGCCTGATAAAATGTGCCCCAAATACTGTACCTTTGTCCTAAAAAAGGCACACTTCGCCAGGTTGCCATAAAGCTGATGCTCACGTAAACACTGCAATACCTGACACAAATGGTCCACATGTTCCTCCTCGGTCCGTGAATATATCAAAATATCATCTAGGAATATGATCACGAACCGATCTAGGTAAGTGCAGAACACCCCGTTCATGAGGCTCATGAATACTATAGGGGCATTCATCAAACTGAAAGGTACCACTGTAAATTCATAATGGCCATATCTAGTTCAAAAGGTAATCTTGTGAGTATCTACCTCTGTGATTCGCAATTGGTAATACCTAGATTTTAGATTAATTTTTGAAAACACTTTGGCTCCTTGCATTTGGTCAAAGAGATCGTCAATCCTAGGCAGAGGATATTAGTTCCTCACCATCACTTTGTTCAACTGTCTGTAGTCCATGCATAGCCGAAGAGATCCATCCTTCTTCTTTACAAAGATAACTAGTGTGCCCCATGGTGAAACGCTAGGTCGGATGTGTCCCTTCTCTAATAATTCTTCTAACTACAGTTTAAGCTCTGTAAGCTCATGTGTAGTCATTCTATAAGGTGCATGAGACACTGGTTCTACCCCTGGTACCAAATCGATGTGGAAGTCAACTTCCCTGCGTGGAGGCATACCCGGTAACTCTGGCGGAAAAACATCAAAAAATTCTCTCAGGATAGGGTGATCATCTAAGGTAATCTCAGGTTCATCCTCTGATCTATCACTAACTGTGATAGCAAACATTTGACAACCCTTCTGCATGCAGTGCTTAAGTTGCTAAGCAAATATCGTACAAGTAGTTGTGGGCTTCTATATGCCCACTATCTCGATCGGAGTGCCATGATTGTCTATGCAACTAATTGTCCTCTGGTAGCAATCTAGCTTGGCTCTATGAGCCACAAGCCAGTCCATACCTAGAACTACACCGTAGGATCCTAATGGCATAACCCTGAGATCCCATGTTGTAATGAAAAATCCCAAGGAAATCTCACAATTTCTAACAATGGTATCAACTGACATCCTAGCCCCAGAGGCCAACTCGACCTCCCACCTAATGTCCTGCCTAGAAACCACCATCCTACAATGTTCCACTAACGATGTAGACATAAAAGAGTTGGTAGCTCCAGAATCAAATAGGATAGAGATGGGAAAATCTTCAATCATACCTGTTGTCTCTATGAAAGAAGCCTGGAAATCAGCCTGGCAGTTTTCAACCGCTGCAAACATATGGTGGGATTTACCCATATCACCCACAGTCTGCTTGGATCCTCCTGTACGATGCTGTCCCCTGCTGTAAAACCCTGTGGGCACTCTCTAGCTAGGTGTCCAGCTTCACCACAAACATAACAAGGGCCCCTAACCTGTACCTGTATAGTCTAAGTCCTGCTTGACTGCTGCTGTCTTGATCTTCCAGTGGACCCTTGTGAGCCCCTATACGACTGTTGCGGCCTCGCGGGTCCCGCAGGTGGTCCCTACTGTCTCTGATCCCTGCGCGGGCCCTGCTGCTGCCAACCTCTATTATTTCCCCCATTTGACCTCGGCTGTGTTCTAGCTCTCTGCTGCTGCTGTGACTGCTGTTGCTGTGGGGGCCTAGGAAGTAATGATGCTGAATTGAATCCTCCTCTAGGGGGTGGCTGTGGTGGTCTATGAAAACTTTGCTAATGCTGCTACGGTCCCCGATCCTAGTACTGAGGGTGAGAACTCTACCCCCATCCCTGAATCTCCTTAGCAATATAAGTCTTCTCAGCAGCATCACTCAAAGTCTGGGGATCTGCCATCCGAACAGGTCCTGCTATACTGTGGTTTAGTCCTCTAATAAACTTATGCACCAGGAGTTTCTCGTCATGGAGATACTCCGCATATCTGGATAACTCTATAAACCTATTTATTTGTTTATTTATTTCTTTAATTATTTACTATGTTTCAATTCCTTGGAATTTCATTTGGAATTTATTAAACTCCAAACTCACAAATCATTTTACAGTTCAAACTGTTTTTAAATATGTAATTTGACATTCAATAAAATTGGTCCATTATTCCTTTTGTTATAAAATATTTTTAAATATATATATTTCCAAATCTTCCTCTCACAATTTGTTTAAATGAGATAAGTGCAACGATCAATTAAAAATTTTCATATCTAAAAACAATTCCCTTATATATATATATGAATAAATGAATTTTTTTTTTCTTATGTGAGTGTATCCACACCTCACTATCCACTAATTTATATAAATATATATATATACACACACATACATGTATATATATATACAAATATATATATAAATAGTATTGCTAAATTATTATTTAAAATTATACCCACTCAACAAAAATAGAGTGCTTTGTTATAAAATAAACCTCATGTCCTTGAAATCAACTAACCCTAACCTTTTCTTTTTGTGTTTGAAGTGTGTTGCAGGGAAGGGTGGAGTGGCAGCGGCCATGGAGGATTGACGGAAGTGGGCGGATTGAAAACCATGGAGGGGAAGTTTATGGAGACCGCAGAGGGTGGCGGTGAAGGAAAGCAGAGGCGGTGGTTCGGTCGCGGCGGTGGTGAGGCGTATGGTGGCCACAGTGAGCGGCGGAGGGGGCATGGCGTTTCACGAGTGTGAGGCCTGTGTGTAGGCCGTGGGGGTTATGGCTTGGCAGGGGTGTGGGGAGGGGCGGAGCCCAACCCACATCCCATTTCGAGGGATGTGGGTGGAGCTTCGCCCCTCCCCACACGCTCTTTGTAATGTCTTTCGGTGGGGGTTAAAACCCTCACCATTGTTGCATCTCAGCCTTCGACTGTATTTTTCAATGAAAGCTGCGATTTTTTTAATCTCATTTAATTTTTTTTAAACTCCATTTTAATTATAAATAAATATAAAAATATATATATATATATATATATATACAACATGTTCATCTCATATACTTAATTTCTTCAAATCACAGTTTATTTCTTTAGTTCATTTAAAACACAGAATGTATATGTATATTTATATATACAATACTTATTGAAGGGCAAGATAATTTAATATTTTTCTTTATATTTTCCTAAAAATTTAATTTCATTTACAACTTCAAAATTAACATCATACAAAATAGCAATAGGTATTTAAAATCTATTTTCCCCCTCATAGAATTTAAATTTCAAGTCACTAATTTAATTCTAATTACAATAGTATATAATATAAGTGAAATGAAATACTTATAATTGCATTTATTCACAACAAAATAATTTTTATGAATATAACACAAATTCTTTTCCCTTTCAATGTCAAATTTTCAACTTCCCTAATTATTTAAAACCAACATTTCCACTATTCATTATAAAAGATAAATTTTAACTACTTGATTTACATAAATGACAATTTCACAATTTCTCAATTAAATAGATTTATATGAGATTAAACAAATCTAACATCCTTGTAAGACAACATCTTTTTTTTTTCTTTCCTTTCTTTCTTTCTCACAAATGGTAAAATGAATAAACTGAATAATCACAACTAACAACACATTAAGGGAGGATTTTCTCTCAACTTTCAATAACAAAATTTTTAACAACATTAGAGAGAGGAATCTCTCCTCTTGGAAATCCACAAGGAGGAATCTACAAGAGACCAAGCTCTCTTTACAAGTAAGGGAAATGAAACATACTCTCTAAACAAGGAAAACTCCTCCAATCTTTACCACATGCTCCAAGAGAAACCTACATAACAACCATGGAGAAATACACCAACCAACTAGCTCTCCTCCCTACTGTAGACCCACAAGAGGGTCACCCCTGAGCTAGGGAGATCATCCACACACCCAGGAAGAATAGTCCAGTACACTTCACAACATTGAATATCAACAATCAAAGCAAACAACACACAAACTCCCATGGTTTTACACACAATACAAAAACTCAGCTGAGGTGAGTTTAAAGAGGGTAGGGAAGTAGACTCACTCAACTCCAAGGTGTCATTCTTCTCAACATTTATCACAGCTTATCTCATAGCCTCAAGCCTAAAAAATTATTCTTTCTCATGGCCTCAAGCCATCCAAATAATAAAAATCACAGGGATATCCCAAATAGGCTCTTAAGACTTATAGCCCTCTAGGCTCAAAATTACCAGCATGCCCTCAAGGTTTCCATATACCAAGAACAAGAATGCACTTGAGGAGGTTCACACCTTCCCTTCCCCATACATGATGAGCATTGTCTTCCAATTGGAAGAAGCTCTTTCAAACACCCAACACAAACCCAATATAGCAGAAATAACACATAGAAAACCATTGCAAATCCACATTCATCAAACAAGAACAAAACATACATATGTGAGTAAACTGGCTCACTAACCTTTACAAGCCCTATTATGGATGTAATTGAAGAAGAGCTCCACCCTTAGTCTCCTCCTCCAAGTTCCCCTTCTTTCCACAATAATCCAACCCCCTTTACCCTCTCCCTCCTCTCTTCTTTAAAACAAATTCCCTCCATTATCCCTTACTCCCAAGTGGCATTAAAAAACTAAACCCACTCCTTATCCATTATACCTAGTGGACTTAAAACAATTAACCCCACTCAAGAGGTTCCCCACTATAGCCCTTTTCCAACACATGGAGGAATAAAATATAAGTAAAATAGAAATAAAAAGGGAGTGGATGTCACACCACCCTTTTATGGGGAACTCCCACCAAAAGAGAGGCACAAAGAGACAAAGCACTCCATTATTGGTGGATCATGGAGTCATTCCATGACTTGGATGTGGGCCTGAGTGTGGATTCCACTCATCCCATTATCCGCATGCTCCCAAATTCGTCACTTAACTTCACTGTGAAGTTAAAGTGACCATATGGAGGTTATCCCAAGGTTATCCTAGTCAAAAGGGTCCCTAGACCCATGGGGTATAACCCAGGGTTGATTTTAACCTAGTTAGGACTCACAGAGTCAAGTAAAAACACAAGAAGAGGGTCTAAAAGAAATAAACTTAAACAAGATTCATAACAACATCTTTTACAACACATATCACAATACAAGTAAATCAGAGGGTAGACCTAATTCCCTTGACCCCATGCAACATTACAACATTACAACATTACAACATTTCCATCATACACGGAGTTGATCTTAGTTCCTCGTGGAACTAGATCAGCTCACAAGGGATACAACATAGGGTGTGGAATGATCTCCTATATTTGTGGTTTCGTTAGCAATACCTGCACACTCAATCTTGAAGTTAATAACACATAAATATATCATAGCCGAAGCAATTTAAATACATGCATACCTAAACATTCTACCATATAAACATACTAAAATCACATTAAAGTTCCCTTTCTAGTATTATCCACTCATTATTCTCTTAAAAGCAAACATCTATCTATCATTGCACAATTTGTTTTCTTAATAATCAATTAGGTTTAATAATCAAGATTCCATGATCAACAGTCCCCCAATCATAAAAGTAATAGCAGTAGTACTGTAAATAGTCTCATGAACAGAAGTGAAAAAGGTAGGCCTCACACCCTTAAGTTATTGTAGTCAAAACCTTGGTCCAATTCTATTCCGATTTTAAGACCTCAAGGGAATACCCCTAGGTTTTACAAACCATAAAGAAGAAAATTTTCCCTAATCCTATGCTTTGGCTAAAAAATACCTCCTCCTTGTGGATGTATCACTCTCTACCAAATATACCTTGTTCCTCTTGTCTCACTTTGGGTTGTGATACTAGACCTGAGAGGTTCTATATATTTGAGACACAATAGAATGGTGACATTGTTGGGGAAAAAAATAGATGATCTTATCCTAGGTTTTGAGGAAAATGAAGAGGTCCTCTATTGGTCAGATGAACCAAGATTAGTTTATTTCTTTGGAGATCAACTGTAATATGAGGATTTACCATTTTGAAAGAAGTGACAACTCTATTTTCAAGATTAAATTTTATTGCTATTGTTGTATATTTGTTGTTGATGCATCAAGAATACTTCTCAAACTTGTAGTACCTAGTAACAAAAATAGACAAATATTTTATTATTCTTATTTAGATAAGGATTATTTCAAAGTAAAGAAATATTCTTTTATGAAGTCCTTTTCTACCTTCCATCTCTAAACTTGCTAATTCATGGCTTCTTGGATAAATAATGATAACTCTAGGGCTACTCCTTCACACATGCTTTCCTATGTATCAAGCCCTAGAAACTACAATGAAGTAGATACCTATGACTCTTATGATAATGTCTCTCCCTACTATTCAAATGCACATACATCTTATGCGTACCCATTTAAAAAACTTTGGGCATCCATCTAAAAACAAGATGATCTCATTAGGTAGCATACATAAATTGAAAACCAAAACAAATTTCTTGATCCTGAATTGAAAACCAATTCCCCACCTACTACTATAAAAAATTATGATTCAGTCCCCATTAATTCCCCCTAATAGAACCTACAAATAAGTATATCTCTCTTGGGTCAACTATAAAATGCAAACCGTGAAAGCCAAGGTGTTGAATTAGATGCCTAGATTTGATGGGTATGATATTAATGAAGGGGACACAAATGTTGATGCATTCTTAGATTTCATGGAGGAATTTTATTTTACAGATGAATACATGTGGTCAAGATTATTTGTTAGGTCTCTATATGGGAATACAGAGAGATGGATTAGTTTATTTCTTGAATACCATTATTCTAATTGGAATGACCTTGTGACTACATTTTTTGAGAAATACACATGCAATGTTGACCCTTCTTCTCTTTTCCAAAAAGTAATGAGTATCAGAAGGTAGATGTAAATTCATAGGTTTTCTATTGCTCATTTTGATATTCCAAAGAAGTTTAGGCTAGATGTAAATTCATGTATTCATATTTTTATGAGGCCTATGAGACTAGGTTAAGCTTGGTGCTCAATGAATTAAATCTTACAAGCCTATATTAGGCATATGGATGGGTTGACAATATTGAGAAATTGAGAAATACATAATGTAGTTCTTGTTTCTAAATGTGGACGCTATGAAACACCAAATAAATCTATAGTGCATTGAGGATGCTCAAGGGAACCTTATGGCAAGTGAAAATTTAGTGGAAGCTAAGAAGAATGATACTATATTGTGGGATAACTATGTTAATGAGATTGATAGTGTTCACACTATTTTATAGTTAGATGGATCAATTTATGAGGATGATAATGATAATAACTATCTATTTTATGAAATCCTTGCTTTGTCCCTCTTAATAGTGATGCAAGTGATCTTTATGTTGCACTTGTGCTCATATGGATATTGAGATGCCTCATGTTCCATGTGATTTACCTTGTTGGAAAATGTCTCAATCTTTCATTCCTAATGTTCAATTTTACTAATTTTGTATGCATTCTCTATTTCATTTTGTCTAAATATGGATATTGAGATGCCTCATGTTCCATGTGATTTACCTTGTTGGAAAATATCTCAATCTTACATTCCTAATGTTCAATTTAACTAATTTTGTATGCATTCTCTATTTCATTTTGTCTACTTGTGAGAGAGTTAACATCACATTTGGAGATGACATGGAATTCATATTTAGTGAATTTTGTCCTCATATGAGGAGGTATGTGTCTCACATTTAGGTGACATTGTTTGTCCATGTGTTGACATCTTGTGCTGTGTGTAAGGTAATTATGACAGGAGTTACTTATGACAAACTATTATGACATATACGAGCATGTATGAGGGAGGTTACATTGGAATCTTGATCAAAATTAGGACAAGTATGGACACATGGCATGTATCATCTTTGAATGGGTCAAATGAGGATAATTTGGGGCATACACATTTGGGTGGTGAAATATGATAATTTATGACATGTAAGAGTGTAAGAGGATATGCTAAAAGTAGCCAAGAGAACCAAGATGGGTGTTGGAATTTGGACCCATGATTTTTGGCACCATACTCCTTATGGTTTTGCAAATGGTTTTTCTAAACCTCTCATGGTTTCTAGTTTCAACTCTTTCCTATTTATTGGTGCTTGTAGTTGTAGTTTTATATGAGTTAATTGGTTAATTTGCAATAATATTATGTTGCTGAAATCACTCTAGAATTGCATGCTAGTGAAAATTCTATAAAGGATTGCTCTACAAGTGTGTTGTAACCTTGTTAAGATTATTGAAAAATACATTGGGTTTCTTTGGAGTGTGGGATTTCTCTCTCGAAAGGATTTTCCTTACATACACCTGTGTTATGATATATTATTTATTTTATGTTTATATGTGTTTATAATTTCTATAATTGTTAAAAGATTGAAATTGTCACAACACTCTACTCTAAAGGTTGTTTTAGGAAGAGTTTCCACATACCTTGCTTCCTTTCATTTAGTAGTAGTGTATGATCACCTTATATTCTAGGTGTTGGGTAGAGGGTTTTTTTGTACCAATCTTCATTTGAGTGAAATCCTGTACATAGAGGGTTTTGATCTTCTTGTAGGAAGAGATGGAAAGTACATCCAAAATAGAGATGGAGAAGTTCTCAAGAGCTAATTTTGAATTGTGTAAACTCAAAATGGAAGATATGCTCATAGATAGAGATCTATAGGCTACAATATATGGTATGAATCCTACTGAAGATTGGGATTTGGACAAAAAGGAAAAGGGTCTCATGAGACTCTATTTGGTAGATTTAGTTTTGATAAATATTCACAAAGAAACCACTGCAATAAATATTTGGAAAAATCTTAGAGAAATTTATCAAGATAAATGAATAAGTTATTCCTGAGAAAGAAGTTGTATACTCTCAAAATGGAGGATCATGGATTCATATATAATTATCTGATGATAGTCACCTAGACAAAATCTATTAGATTTAAAATGGAGGAAAAAGATCATTGTATGAATTTTCTTTGTTCTTTGCCAAATTCATGGGACCACTTTATTATGGACATTGGAAGCACTATCACGAATTTGAAGATGGATGAGGTGGTTGTATCATTTCTTTATAAAGAGATGAGAAGGAAAACTTATGAATTAGCCAAGGAGGCCCTAGCTTTTTATAGAAGATCTAAAGAAAAATACAAGGAAAAAAAGAAAGATAAGTTAGATCTAAATCCCATGGGAGATCTAAGTCTCTTGGTATGTTCAAGATGAAATGTTTGAACTGTGACAAGATTGGACACCTAAGAAAATATTTCAAGGAGGAGGAGGAGGAGAAGAAAAAGAATGGTTTTGATGATGAGTCTAAAAGATCCTCCTAGGATGATGTTGATGTTTTTTCCACAACCTTGGCTATTGATGCATCAGTAGGTGCATGGCTTATTAACTCTGATGCATCTTTTCACATGAAATCACATCAGGTTCAGCTTATGAAATATATAGAATTTTATGGTGGAAAGGTGTAGCTTGGATTTGATTCTTATTTGAATATAGTTCACCATGGAAGAGTCTTGATACAATTTTGTGATGAATGAGTGAAGGGGATCAATGGTATTTTGTACATCCCTAGTTTGACATGGAACATACTTTTTGTAAGTAAATTGAATGGTGTAGGTCTACAAGTTGTCTTCTTGAATGGAGTATGAGGCTTCTAATCTTCTCTTCTCTAAGCATGATAGAAATATGATAGAACTAATCAAGTTGGAAACTAGGTTTTTTGAGTGTATAAAACAACTCATCACAAAGGAGTAGACTTGCTAAGAAATTGATTTGTTGATTAGAGTTCACTTCAATCTTTGGGATATGATTACTCTAGTCATATTTATTTTATCACTTTCCTGTGCTAGTTATGAAAGTAGTCAAAGGAAATATGGTGCTTGCTAAGGGTGTTCAGATTGATACTATTTTTTAGTTGGATGCACACATGGTTCAATGTAATAGTTCTTCTATTCTTGTAGTGAGGAGATCCATAGAATCCTCACCTTCACCATTGGAACTAGTAGAAAATAGGTGTGTCTCATGTACTTCCAATGGTCATGCTTTCTAGGTACCTAAGGGTGCTCATTATTTTAAAAAACAATCCTATATAGAAAACAATATTATGTCATTAGCAAATGGGTCACATAGGTGAGAAGGGTCTTTGGACCTTGAAAAATTAAAAACTTGTTAAGGGATTGAATGACATTAACCTTGAGTTTCATTTTTATGAACATTGCATATATGGAAAAAAAATTGTGTTTATCTTTATTATAGTTCTCACAAATATTCTAGGGTATTGGAATTTATACATTTTAATGTTTTTGGCCTTGTTAGTGTTCCTTTAATTTTATAACTTATTTATTAGGTATATTTCATTGACTATTATAGTAGGACATGGGTATATTTCCTTAGGAGTAAATCTAAAGTCTTCAATCAATTAAAGGAGTTTAAGGCCCTTGTAGAAATTAGATTGGTAAGTAAAAATATTAAGATTTTAACAATTGGAAATAGTGGTGAGTCTTGTTTGATATTATTTGATATATTTTGTAAAGATCAGAGAATAGAAATATATAAGATAACTCCATACACCCCTTAGAAAAAAGGAATTACAGAAAGAATGGATATGACATTAATGGATAGGGCTAGGAGTATGCTCAATGGGTTTGACCTAGAACAAAAGTTTTTGGTAGAAGCAATTGCTAGGGATTGTAACCTAGTTAGTAGGTCTCCTACATCAGCTCTTTCGAAAAAGACACCCATGGAGGTGTGGTCAAGAAAAAAACCCTCATGGAGACATCTTAGAGTTTTTGGTTGTCAGGCATATGCTCATATGCCTAGGGAGAAGTGGTCAAACTTAGAGAACAAGGATATGTAATGACCTATTGCAAATATGTGCCTAATCGATGTTGTCATTGGTGTTAATTGTATCTTATTCTATTACCTATTTAGAAGACTTGTATGTTGAGGATATTGAGAAAACTAGCCTCTCCGAAAGAAACAAGTGAGTTACATATCTCTTTGTCAGAAACAGTGAAGACAATGCAGTTCAGTGAAGTAAATTGCTCCACATTCCTAGTAAGATGAAGATCAAAGTCTGTGGATTAAAGGGTTTGTAGAGGATTGTTTAAAGTTGCTCTAGTTAAGGTTTGAGAGGTTTACATGAAGTATTACTGAAGTTATGGCCATCTGAGTAGAATTGGGTTTTTTAGTTCTTCAGAGGAAATAGAGTGACAGAGATTTGGTCCAGATTGCTCTGCATTGGAATATTATGGTCTGCGGTTCTAGAGGCATGTTTGGGATGTTGGTGTGTATTCTCAACTCAAGCGGTTCATGGTTTGGAGGTCTGAAAGCAATCTTTCTAGTGTGACAGTCATGGCAATTAGTGTTCATGAGTTCTGGTATGAAGATGCAAGTGATTCTGGTGGTTTGAGGTAGTACCGTTGTTCCTCTTGATTTCATTGTTCTTGTGGAGATCTTTAGATCGTGTGCCTATTGTGTTGGTGGTCTACATTGAGAATTGAGCTCATAGTTGAAGATTTCTCTTTGGGTGTTGTTGTTCTTTCAAGTTTTGGCCAACTGGATGCTTTGTGAATGTTGCAGATGATCTAAGAGAGGTTCTATGAGGTGTGGCATGTTGTTCAAGGAAGATTCGGGTCCTAGCTATGTTTGGCCAATAGTATAGTGATTCACATTAAGTCAAATGTTTGAAATGCTGACCTTGATGTTTATTCCAAGGTTGATGAAGCATAAAAATACTTGTGGATGAGTTGTGGAAAGTTGTCCTTGTACGAAAATGATAAGATCTTAAGAAAGGTAAAAAGGCAGAGTAGAGAAGAGAAAGAGTAGTAAAGGATGAGGAGATAGCAAAGAAGTGTTTGGGGGGCAGAGTAGAAGTATTGTGAGCTTCAATGGAACTGAACCTTAGCATGAAGAAGAAGATGTTGTTTCTTAGTTCAATCTTTCTATGTTAATCATAATTACTTTGTAGATAGTGAGTCTCTTGGAGCAGTGAGCTCTGGGTACTGCACCCGAAGGAAAGTGCATTCCCATTTTTCTATTCTTTTAACAGAGAATAAATCTTGTGGGTTAACCCCCACCGTGGTTTTCCCTTAACCAGGTTTCCACATAAAAATCTTGGTGTTATGTGTGATAATTATGTTTCTGCTCTTGTGTTGTTGATTCATGCTTTCATGGTTATATCATTAATTTGTTTATAAGTGGTAAAGAAGATTAAATGGAGAAAAAGATAAGGATTTGAGACAACTAATTCACCCCCCCTCTCAATTGTTTGCCCTAATTTCAACAATTGGTATCAAAGCTAGTTCCTCTAAAAGAAACTTAACCGCTTTAGGAGATCCAGGATGTTGACTTACAAGAAGGATAGTTTGAGACTTGATGGAACAAATTACTCTCTTTGGAAGAAATGGATGGAGTATCATTTGCAATGCATGGGTGATCCTTATTGGTTGATAACTAAGGATGAGTATAAGATTCCAGAGAAAGGTCTTTTAACTCCAGATCAACTCAAAGAAGCTAAATACAACATTTGAGAAAAAGAAGCATTATTGAGTGCCCTGACTGATACAGAAATGACAAATGTCCTGGAATTGAAAACTACTCATGAAATCTGGGAGAAGTTGGAAACCCTGTATGAAGGTGATGCATATGTCAAATGTGCTAAGCTACAGATCTTGAAGGGTAGAAATGAAAGTTTAAGGATGAGTGAAGATGAAAACATTACTTCCTACATGCAGAAGGTGAATGAACTTGTGAGCAGTATCAGGTGTGTTGGTGGAAAACTAGAAGAATTAGAGATTGTTACCAAAGTGCTCAGATCCTTACCTTCTTCTTACAAGCATAAAGTTGCTACTATTGAAGAGATTAGAATTGTGATAACTGTTACAAGGGATCAGTTGGTTGGTAAGCTTTCAACATTTGAAATGAGTGAGTTTAGTGATTCTCTTCCTAAATTTGAATCTGCATTCAAGGCCAGTGTTTTCGGAGAGCAAAGATTTGATCCAGGTGAAACCTCTTCAAGAGGGCTAACAAGATATGAGAAGGAAAGGAAGGAAATTGAAGAAGATGAAACTGAGCTTGAAGAACTTGAAGCCCTTATTGCCAAAATATTACCAAGAGGATCTGGTAAGTATGAAGGAAAGTTGCCTTTCAAATGTTTTGCTTGCAATAAGATTGGTCATTTTGCCTCAAGATGTCTGGAGAGGGTTTCAAAGACAAACTCTAACAGACCTAGGGCTCAGAAGAAATGTTACTATGTCCAAGAAGCTAAAGAAGGAGTCACAAATGATGAATCTGATATGGGAAGTAACTCTGGAAATGAATGGGTGTTCATTGCTATCAAAGAAGAAGATCTGGTGTCTACTAAATCTACTAGCTGTGTGAATGTGGAAAGTGCCTTGGATGCTCAGATTGAAGAAAAGGATGAATGGGTGATTGAAAGTGGATGTTCTCATCACATGACTGGTGATAAAAGTAAGTTTGGAAAGATATGAAGGTGGAATTGTGAAGTTTGGAGACAATTCAACTCATAGAATCTATGGTAGAGGATCCATCTCTCTTGATGGTAAGAATAACACTAATGATGTTTTGTATGTAGAAGGATTAAATCATAATCTTCTCAGTGTTGGACAGTTTGTTGACAAAGGGTATGATCTTCGATTCAAGGATGGAAAATACAAAATCTTGGCAAGCTCTAAAACTGTGATTGCATCTAGTACACAAACTAGAGGTAATATCTTTCATTTAGGTGGTACTGGTAAAAGTTGTTTGATTTCTCAGAGTTGGTTGTGGCATAGGAGAATGTGTCATGTAAACTTTCATAACATTGTCAAGATAAGTACTACTCAGGCTGTGAGAGATCTTCCAAAGCTTGTGAAACCTGCTAATAGTTATTGTGATGTTCACAACATGCCCCATTTTACTCCTATGAAAAATGAGGACCCTTGCTGTGGCTGTTGCTTTTGCTTGTGTGTGTTGTTCTGCTTGGTGGTAAAGGGAAAAGGAAGTGAATGTTACAAACCCTGTTGAAACCCATGAAAAAATTACATTAAGTACCAGGGCAGAGTATGGGTGGATTCCTTGTTAAAAATGAGTGAGGGTTGCTTTTTGAACCATTTTAAAATTCCCTGTATTTTGCAAGTTATGAGTGTTTTGGTAAAATGTACAATCAGGTTTGTATGTTGCATATACAAGGTCCTTTGTATGTCGAGTCCTTGTGTTAGTCACAAAATGGGTTGTCGATTTTTCTAAGTCATCAGGTTGCATATACAAAGTTGTTTCTATACTTTTATACTTGTATGCATTTGGCTAACATTTTATTTTGGTACATGCAAGGTGGACCTGACACAGCTTAGAGTTGAAATGCATAGCTGGTCAAGTTCGTTGAATGCATTTTGGGCTTGTATGTTTGGCAAAGCAAAAACATACAAAGCAAAATATATAAGGCTACATACAAGTCGCAAACCCGACGGAGTTGAGAATTAAAATGTATGTTCAGTTACGTCCGGCGGATGCATCTTATGTTTGTATGTATCTAACATACAAAGAAGATATACAATGATATATGCAAGTTGCAGACCTGACGGAATTCAGGGGAGAAATGAATAGTTGTTTAAATCCATTGAATGCACTTTATATTTGTATGTTTAAACATGCAAAGTGGATATACAAAGTTATATCCATGCTGCGGAACTGAAATATTATGAAATGTGGTGAAGTTATTGTATGTATCACGCTTTGTATGTGTATGCTTTTGGAGACATACATTTTAGTATACATACATTGCAGAACTGAGGGAAGATTAAAGTCTGATATATAGGATGCATCCTGACTCATTGTATATCAGAATATGCATTGCACTTTATACATGCAAGGTAGAATTCAAAAGAAATTAAAATTTGGTATATACAATGTATCACACCTTAAAGCACATTAGAAGATACATTGCATTATGTACATGTCGCGAAGTTGAAAAGTGAATAAACTCTGGTTTATAAAAAGTTGAAGTCCAAAAGGCATTTGTATGTATTGGGCCTTGTATGCTAGCCGATATACAAAGTGAAAGAGGCAAGTTAAAGATACAACACGGGCACAAAAAGGAAATCAAAAAATAGAGAGGTCTTTGTATATTTAAGTGCTTGTATGTTCATAACATAGATATCCAAGATACAAAGGAAAAGATACATCGACTAGAAATGTAAAATCGGTGGGAAGTGTTTGGATCGACCCGACAGAGGGAAGTTACGCCGATGAATAGAGAAATGCAGGCTGAAAGGAATTGCATCGGCCAAAAAGATGAGATCGGTATGAAATCATTGGATCACCCCGACTGCGAGAGTCATGCCGATGATGAGGATATACATAATCGATAAAAAAGGAGGAGTTTAAAAGCGCTGGCATTGCTGCAATTAAGGCCCATCGAACATTCTGACCAGGTATAAATTGATGATGGCAAACATGAATTTTAAATCTATTTTTTATGTCTATTTGCAGGCGTACAGGTAGAAGCTTTGATGGCAATGACATCACAGGAGGCAGATCGGACCACAAAAGATCACAAATGAAGCAAAAGGAGTAAAAGATTTCAATGCTAGGAGGAAAGCAGGTGGAAAGAAACATTATTAAAAGGAACAACAGTTATTCTGGTGACTATTAGGGTTTCCAAAGGGCATCCTTACGCTCAGTATGGGTATGTTGCTCGGTGATATTTTGGCGGGATTGGTTTTTCACCAATTGATGCTACACTTGAATTGTGGACCATTGATTAACTAGGGTTTTGGAACTGTATTGGGGATAATCAGAGCTATATATTGAGCCCCTTTTACTTTGTAAGGAGAGGGAGGTCAACCATTTTAAATCTGACTGAGACAATTTAATATAGGAGATCGGATTACTGAGACTAATGAGGACTGAATTGTTGAAATGTCAAGGTTCTTTCTTCAGATCATTATAAATGTACTTGTTCTAAAGCATACTGAATGGAGATGAAGCTTCAGATTACATCTTGATTGTAAACTTTACATAATCTTCAAGTTGATTTCTGGATATGTAATGGTGAATGTTGTGTTCAAATAGAAGCACTTTCATTTTTATTGCATGTTGTTGTCAACTTTTCCTTTGAAGATTTGCATTGGATCATGTGGATTTGTGGAATGTCCTGGTGAGGTATGATTCTATTTTTCTTCTCTTCATTGTTGTATCCAAACATGTATGTGGATCAGTGATCTCAGTCAAGTAATTTTGGGAATCTCATTCTTTAAACCCTATCTTTGTTATTTCTTTTTTTTAATTTCATTAAATCACCTCCATAACTGTAAATCATGATAAATAATAAGTAGAATATAGAAATATGCTGACATCTCATAGATAACTGAATATCATTAGCATATTTGAGCTAAATGCATGTAGTGTTGAAAATATCATGCAAATTTCAACCTGTAGGCACATTATTTGAGTAAATTCATAGTGTAGAGGTAGAATTGTTGGAGATTTATGCAATGCAGACATAAAGGACAAGATATTTGGAGGAATAATGACAAACTTTGCAAAAATTACTGAAGAACGTAAGGCCCCTGAATGATTAACAACAACACAGATCAACCACTGAGTAACGTCAGTAGATTATGAACTAATCAACAGAGAGTTGGGATCATGAATTCTTTGAATTCATCGTATCTTTCAAGATAAATAAGGGTTGTTGTGTAACTTTTATTTCATGTTTTCTTGTGAGTAACATCACCATCAACATTAAATTGGCACTAGAAGGAGGGCCTCTCATCATCAGTAAGTTTTGTCTGATTTGATGATGCAGACAGAAAGGTAACACTCAAGCATCTCTGTATTTCAATTTATTTGCAAAGATAGGCTCTATTTCAGGTAAATTTGCTAAAGCTTTTGAAGTAACCTAATATCTGGTTGTGTATGTCATCAAGCTTCAATATCATCTCATATTTGCATCATTTCTGCAAATATTGCTTAAATATCCCGTTAGTTTCAAATTCTAACCATAAATACAGCCTTGGCTAGGGAGTTTCAATTGATCTTTACAGTAAACCAGCCATTTTTCTTTAAACTTAAGAAATCCTAGCTCTCAAGCCAAATACCAAGTCCAGATCTAGTGGACTCTTTGAAGAATTACCTATCAGGGGATTTAGACCTAGAACTGTAGACATTCATCACTCTCTTGGTTCTAGTGCGTCAGGAGCTTCACCAGAATGTGCTCCTATAACTCCCCTCAAGTTACAAACACCTACAGGACCACCTATCACACCTCAGGTCCAACCTCAACCAGTCATACCCCAAGCCCAACCTCCACCGGTTGCAATGTCATTTTTTACAGTAGAGTCACTTTTGACTTTTAATGCATATCATGCTTTGCCTAAGAATCCTAATAAAATTTGTCCCAAGTATCATCTGTATCAGGATGCTGATGATCACATCAGAACTTTCAAGGAAGCTTGTTGTAGGGCTAGATATGAGCATCAAGATGTGGTATGCAGGTTATTTCCATTTTCCTTAGGGGAAGAGGCATATAACTGGTATATTAGTCTTGGTCAAGGTTCAGTTGGTTCATGGGATGCCTTGGAAAAGGCTTTCAAGCATAGGTTCAAGGTACCTATAGATCCTTCAATGAATTATCATTTGTTTGCCACAATCAAGAGATTTGAAGGAGAACCTATTGCCAATTTCAATGCAAGGTTCCAAAAGATGCTATCTAAGCTAGTTGGTCCCTATGTTGTAACAGATGAAGCTGCTAGGAGCGTTTATTACTCAGCTTTAGATCCCTTGACTTCTATGTTTATCAGGAGAGCACATCCTAGTGTAACAACTTTGGCAGAAGCTTTTGAAGAAGCTATCAAAGTCAGTCAGCAATTGGCTCTTGCTCCCACACCAAATATTGCCTTCCCTACACTTCCTAGTTATCCTACATATCCTATTCACCAACAAACCAATAGATCCATGATACCTCCAGCTATGATACCAGCCCCTTTGTAGATACCTCCACTCAGTATCATGCCACCACCAAATGGAAATGGCCTGATGATACAATATCCAGGACAAACACAAGTACCTCAAGTTGTGGAACAATCCAGCAATAACAATGGATCTTCCTTTGTCAAGCCCTAGATAGAGAATGTAGTGGCCAAGGTTTAGGAAGAGAAAGAAGAAATTAAGGAGATATCAGCACATTTAAGAAAACTTACCACTGAGATCACTCATCTGAGGAGTTAGAACTTCTATTCTCAGCCTAATCAGAACATAGGTTATGCCAATGATAGACCTAATTATCCTGATAGGGGGTACAACAATAATTATAATAACAATGGCAACAATAATCCTCCTTGACAGCCTAGAGTGTGGAACACCAGGCCAAATAATGGTTCCTTGCCCTCACCCCTAGACAATCAGCATCCTAGTGAACCTAAACAGACCACTAGAGTAAACCTTGCAGAGGTAGCACTTACAAACTAGTGTAGGATACATAACACCAATGCTCATATAGAGCTAGATTGTCCTCAGTTTAGGATTGTTGCTAGTATATTCCAAATTGAAGTGTCCAATACTTCAGGCAACCCACCTCATGCAGAGGGAAATGAAATTGTCCCCTATGGATATGATTCTACCTTAGTGCTAGAAATCTTCATGCATCATCCTTATCAGTAGACAATTTCATCTCATCAGGATTACACCTCAACATGTGAGGAATCAGCCATGGCTTTTGAATCTAACTATGTTTTTCCATTTGAGGATGACAATGAGCCATCAATTGAGCATGAGTAGGTACACACTTATCAACAACAACCTTAGGGTAGGCATAATTACAACTTGAGGAATAACTCAAACAGATCTGCTGATCCTTTGACCACATGCTTGCCTCCAAACAATTTCAACACTCCACCTGATCCCAAGGCAAGTAATAACATTGGATTTCCCAAAGTCAATGCTCAGTACTTAGCTCCACAAAATATAGCACCAAAAGCTGGTAATCTAGCTCCTGAATCTGATAAATTGGTTACATATCTGGCAAATGAAATGAAAAAGATTAAAATCAGCCTGTCATTATTAGAGCTGCTTAAAACCCCTGCTATCAAGAAAGATTTCATGAAATCATTAGATGATCCTGCTCAAAAAGAGGATAGTCATCCTCAGGTCAGTTTGGAAATAATGATCATGCTGCTAGGGATGTTAATGTTAAACATAAAGTGCCAGCCACTGTTCAAGCTGTAGAGACTTCCCACATGACCTTATACAAAGACAAGAGTGAGTCACCTCCTTTCCTCCTTACCATAAGGATATTTGGTAAAAATTTGCACAACTTCTTAGTAGACTCAGGAGCATCTACCAATGTAATGGCCCTATCCATATGCAATGCTTTAGGGTTACATCTTGCTAAATCATTAAAGAAAGTAACACAATTGGACAAAATAGAGGTAAGTGTGGTAGGAGAACTAACTCACATTCGCAGTTAGCATCAGATCCCAGAAATCAGCACTATATTGATATTCAGGTAATTGATATACCTGATACATATGGGATGTTACTTAGCAGAGACTAGTCAAAAACCCTTAATGGATACATGTCAACTGATTTTAGTCATATGTGGTTGCCCTGGAGAGGGATACCAAATCAAATAAGGATAGATACTGAACCTCGCATCAAACATATGATCACTGAATATAACAAAACCAATGAAATCATGTATGTGGATGTAGAACCCAGAGTTTACTCCATCAAACCCCAGACCATCAGCATAGAGGAGATCCTAATGTTTGACGTTCATAATCATGATGATGACCCTCAAGATGATAAAGTAACTTCAAATCTGATTGTAACCATGAAAATGAAGTAGAGGTAGATCATTTCAAGAATTGTGAGATGCATTTGTTTAAAGAGGTGCAACGATGTCAGTTGTTAAAAATGCTTGTTCATGATATTCTGATTGATGGATGGTGCAGGTTGCATGATGAGGCACATTCTAAAAGGACTTGTGATGCATGTTTAGACATGTTGAAGCTGAAACAAGCATACAGTGAAGCATCTTCATCATCATCTGCGGTGAGTTTTGCAAATAGTGATAGCCAAACTAATTTTTGTTTATCTTCTGCAGGAATAGGAGAGTGCACATATCAAGATGAAAGTTCTATTCAGATGACAGAAGAGATACTAGTATGCAACAAGAGTAATACTAAAAGAAAGAAGAAAATCACCCTAGGGAGTGATTGTTTAGTAGAATCAGATTATGAGTTATCTGATGAAGATAGGGGCAGTAATCTATCCAAGTTCAAAGAATTTTTATCAATAGAGATTCAAAAGATGATACAGCGACAAAGATTCCAGAGGACATCTTGATTGAAGGTTGGTGCAGGTTACATGAAGCACCTCATTCAGAAACTGCTTGTTCATTATGTCTGCATATTCTAAAAAGGTAGACATTGCCTAGTCCAGAAGATTTTCCTTCTGAGGATAAAAAGAAAGAAGAAATATCAGCTTCACATAAGGCAGATAACGGGAAGTCTGAGAAAATTGAAACATCAAAGTTAAAATGGATATCAAACGGTGTAGCTACCAGAGCTAAAAGGAAGAAGCAAGGTCCAGACAAGCCTTTAGATGAAGATAAGCCATGGATCCTCAAATTTGATGGATCCAAGTCAAAACAAGGAGCTGGAGTAGGAGTGGATCTTATTGATCTATCTGGAAAATCCTACTTAGCAGTATACAGATTGCAGTTCCCATGTACAAACAATGTGATGGAGTATGAAGCTCTAATTCATGGGATATTGTTTGCACTTAAAAACAAAGTGAAAATTATACATGTCTATGGAGACTCATAATTAGTTGTGAGACAGGTAAGAGGTATATACTCTTGCAATTACAAAAGGTTATCCAATTACAGACATAGGGTATGGGACTTGATAGAAGATTTTGATGCATTCAACATCACACATGTACCTAGAGAACAAAATCACAGGGTAGATGCCTTAGCCCATGCTACAAGTACTCTGGAACCTCTGTCCATATCTAGTTTTAAAAGATTCTTATTTGAATTAGTATCAGTGCCTTATGTGCTAGATAATGTAACTAATCTTTAGGTATTTGATGATGATCAACATATATTGGACTTTATTTCCAATAGGGATATTTTTTAGGCACAAATCATAGATGAAATAAATATGGAAGACCATATCTGGGAGGAAGAAGAAATCCTAGAGTTTCTTAGTAATATGATTCCTAAGGGAATGATAGAGCTAGAAAGAGCATTTGATCTAGACAACATGCTAAAATAGAAGGATCTCCCAAAAGCAGATGGAGGACAGTACTCATAGGTCAATACTGGACAAAATGATGAAAAAAGAAATGTCCTGATTAGTAACATTTGTACAGAGGAGGAGTTGGAAGGAATAACCCAAGCTCTCAAAGATTATATCCATGTCATTGCCTAGACGTATGATGAACTGAAAACTTACGACACATCAGTCATCACTCATAATATACCTTTGAAGCCAGATGCCAAGCCTTTTAGGCAGAAACAAAGACATGTCAATGCTTTACTGGAGCCCATCTTTTTTGAAGAGGTTAAAAGGCTACTTAATGCTAGGATCATGTTTCTTGTGAGACATTCCACATGGGTGGCAAACCTGGCCCCAGTAAGGAAAAAGAATGGTGACATCAGATTGTGTGTAGACTTCAGAAACTTAAACAGAGCTTCTGAAAAGGATAATTATCCTTTCCCTTCTCTAGATGAAGTCCTGCAAATTGTGAATGGTGCCAAGATGATGTCATTCTTGGACTGTTTCTCTGGTTATAACCAGGTGATGGTGGACAAAATTGACAGATTGAAAACTGCATTCACCACAAAGTGGGGGATCTTCACCTACAGGCGCATGCTGTTTGGGTTAATAAATGCTGGGAAAATATTTTAGTGAGCAATGGACATAGCCTTCAGAGGCTTGATTGTTAAATGCATAGTCATATACATGGATGACTTAACAGTTTTCTGTAAAGATAGAGGAAACCATGTAGAGGACCTGAGAAAGGTGCTGAAGAAGTGTGAGCAATACGAGATATCGCTGAACCCTAAGAAGTACATATTTGGGATAACCACAAGGAAATTATTAGGCCACCTGATAACAAAAAATGGGACTATCATTGATCCCAACAGGTGGAATCAATCATGAAGATATAGCTTCCTAGAAGCAAGAAGGAGCTCAAATCTTACTTTGGTAAGATTAATTTTGTTAGAAAATTTATCACTGGATTTGCAGAGATTATCAGACCCTTGAATGCCATGCTCAAGAAGGATGCTAAAATTGAGTGGACACCTAAAGCTAGAGCAACTTTTGAAGATATTAAGAAAGCCATATCTAATGCTCTAGTTCTAATCAGTCTAGATTATACCAAGGATTTTTACATTTACTCCTTTGCTTCAGAGCATACATCTACATTAGTGTTGACATAAAGAAATGAGGAAAAAGAAGAAAATCCTATAGCCTTATGAGCTGCCCTTTCATAGTGCAGAACTTAGGTACATGGACGTTGAAAGACAGGCGCTTGCTCTAGTTCGAGCAGTTAAGAAATTTAGGCATTACATTCTGAGAAGTAAAGTGATTGCTATAGTACCTAATGCAGCAGTGAAGATGCTTTTAATGCAAAGTGAACTAGGTGAGAAAAGAGCTAAATGGATCACCGTCCTCCAAGAGTATTATATGGACATAACACCCATGAGGTTAGTAAGAGGACAGGCATTGAGCTAGATGATATCAGAAATTGATCCTAATATCATGAGCCAATAGTATGTTATAAATGCAAAGGATAATGGAGAATGGTACTCAGACATCAGACACATCCTAATTACTAGAAGATGTCCCTTAAGATTGCAAGCCTCACAAAGGAGAGGCTTAAAGGTAAGGTCACAGAAATACATGATAAAAGGAGGAGTCCTTTTCAAGAAAAACTACGAGGGGATATACCTTAGATGCCTGGAAAGACAAGAAGCAGACAAGGTGTTAGCAGAGTTACATGATAAGTTTGGGACCGCACATGGATCATCTTTAGCTACCACTCATTCTATCCTCAGGGCAGGGTATTACTGGCCCACTATTTTCAAAGATACTGCTGAACACATCAAATGTTGTCATATGTGTTAGGTTGCTGCAAACAGAGAAAGATATGTTGCTCAACCTCTGCAGCCAGTGATGGAGATGTGCCCATTTGCTCAATGGGGAATGGACTTCATAGGACCTATCAATCCTCCATCATCTTCAGGCCACAGGTATGTTTTAACTATTACTGATTACTGTACCAGGTGGACTGAAGCTGTCAGCAGTAAGACATGTAATGTTGAGGATGTTATCAGGTTTTTGGAAAGCAATATAGTAACCCGGTATGGAGTTCCTTATGCTTTAGTATGTGTTAATGGATCTACTTTTGCTTCAATTAAACTATCAAGCTGGGCTTTTGATTATGGGATCATCTTGAAATTCTCCTCAAATTACTATCCCCAAGGGAATGGGTTAGCAGAATCCACAAACAAGAATCTATTGAACATCATAAAGAGATTGATAGAAAAGAACCCAAGGGAGTGGAACACTTTATTGAAATATGCCTTGTTGGTAGATAGAACTAGGAATAAGGCTGCATTAGGAAATTCTCCTTTTCATCTAGTGTATGGGGTGGATCCTATCCTCCCTGTTAACCTAAGGATCCCTACATTGCAGTTCGCACAAGAATACCTAGGTATAGATAATAAACAAGAAGTTAGGTTGCTACAGTTGATACACCTAGAAGAAAAAAGAAGTGAAGCAATTGACTAGTTTGCTAAACATCAAGCTATTGTCAAGCACTAGTTTGACAAAAGAGCCATAATTAAGGCTTTCAGAATCTCAGATCTAGTCCTGATGTGGGACAAAGCACATGAAAGGAAAGGTGATCATGGTAAGTTTGATAAACTTTGGATAGGTCCCTTTCAAATTTTTGAAATTTTAGGAGACAACACCTACAGGCTTAAGAGCTTAACCGGTGAGGATGTTCCATTACCAGTTAATGGACAGTTTCTCAAACACTATTTTCAAGCCTAAAGTAGTGCCATGACATCCATGTGTATCATAGTGTACATTTTTATATAGTTGTTTGTACAGTCTGTTTGTTTTGTTTTCTTTATTGTGTTTCCTTAGCAAGGATGTTTATTTTGATTTAGAGTATGCAGAAGGAGACTAACAACCACTGAAAACAATGGAAAATTTAGAACATTCAGGTTAATTATTTGAAATTTATGCATAACTTGTTGTGACTGTCATGAATGTAGAAAGTTTTTTGACTTGTGAAATTTTGTATTCAATAACTGTGGGTTGAGTATTTAAGGAAAGTTTCTCACAATGACACACCTAAAATCCTTGGGTTTGTTGAACATACTAGTGTAGATATTACGTGAAAAATCAGAGGTCACCCTTGCTACCATTACAATTCTCTTAATTTCAGCAAGTGACCATTCCTTGCATCATGAAGTTACAACTGCAATATCTTATGAAATCTCTATCAAAATAAAAATATATATAAAATAATAAAATGGATTTTACTAAAAATTTAGATTAAGCCATCTAAGTAACTCTACCGGGGCTATAGACACTTGCTAGCAGTGGGGCTCTACTTAGGAGAATTGTAACGATAACCTTGCTAGGGCTATGGATGCCTGCTAGCAGCAAGGCTATATCCGGTTGGCTATGAAGGAATGGCATCAACTATGTAGTCTAATATCAGTCACTAGTTTGTTCAACTAATTTTCAAGATGAGGATAATTAATCACGTGCACCCACTTAAACTGAAAGGAAGATTCATGCACCTTATTGAATACATTAAGTCTCAAGTTGGATAATGATTTGCAGAAAAGATAGTTGGAAGTTATGAATTTATTTCATTTAGTTTTCTTTAATGGTTTTAATTTGATTATTTTGTTTGGTTGCTAGTTGTTGTGATGTTCACAACTCACCCCATTTTACTCCTAGGCAAAATGAGGACCCCTGTTGTGGTTGTTGCTTTTGCTTGTGTGTGTGTTGTTCATCTTGGTGGTAAAGGGAAAAGGAAGTGAATGTTACAAACCTTGTTAAAACCAATGAAAAAATTACATTAAGTACCAGGGCAAAGTATGGGTGAATTCCTTGTTAAAAATGAGTGAGGGTTGTTTTTTGAACCATTTTAAAATTCCCTGTATTTTGCAAGTTATGAGTGTTTTGGTAAAATGTACAATCGAGTTTGTATGTTGCATATACAAGGTCCTTTGTATGTCGGGTCCTTGTGTTAGTCGCAAAATGGGTTGTCAAGTTTTCTAAGTCATCAGGTTACATATACAAAGTTGTTTGTATACTTTTATACTTGTATGCAGTTGGCTAACATTTTATTTTGGTACATGCAAGGTGGACCTGACACAACTCAGAGTTGAAATGCATAGTTGGTCAAGTCCATTGAATGCATTTTGGGCTTGTATGTTTGGCAAAGCGGAAACACACAAAGCAAAATATACAAGGCTACATACAAGTTGTGGACCTGATGGAGTTGAGGATTAAAATATATGTTCAGTTATGTCTGACGGATGCATCTTATGTTTGTATGTATCTAACATACAAAGAAGATATACAATGATATATGCAAGTCGCGGACCCGATGGAATTAAGGGGATAAATGACTAGCTGTTTAAATCCGTTGAATGCACTTTATGTTTGTATGTTTAAACATGCAAAGTGGATATACAAAGTTATATGCATGCTGCAGAACCGAAAGATTATGAAATGTGGTGAAGTTGTTGTTTGTATTGCGCTTTGTATGTGTATGCTTTCAGAGACATACATTTTAGGAGACATAAATTGCAGAACTGATGGAAGATTAAAATCTGATATACAGGATGCATCTTGACTCATTGTATGTTAGAATATACATTGCACTTTATACATGCAAGGTAGAATTCAGAAGAAATTAAAATCTAGTATATACAATGTATCACACCTTAAAGCACATTAGAAGATACATTGCATTATGTACATGTTACGGAGCCGAAAAGTGAATAAACTTCAGTTTATAAAAAGTTGAAGTCCAAAAGGGACATACAAAGGCATTTGTATGTATTGGACCTTGTATGCCAGCTGATATACAAAGTGAAAGAGGCAAGTTAAAGATACAACATAGGCGTGAAAAGGAAATCAAAAAATAGAGAGGTCTTTGTATATTTAAGTGCTTGTATGTTAATAACATACATATTTGAGATACAAAGGAAAAGATACATCGGCCAGAAATGTAAGATCAGCGGGAAGTGTTTGGATCGACCCGACGGAGGGAAGTTATGCTGATGAACAGAGAAATGCAGGGAAAAAGGAATTGCATCGGCTAGAAAGATGAGATCGGTATGAAATCATTGGATCGCCCTGACTGTGAGAGTCATTCCGATGATGAGGATATACATAACTGATAAAAAAAGAGGATTTTAAAAGCACTGGCATTACTGCAATTAAGGCCCATCAAACATTCTAACCAGGTATAAATTGACGACGGCAAACATGAATTTTAAATCTATTTTTTATGTCTGTTTGCAGGTGTGCAGGTAGAAGCTTTGATGGCGATGACATCACAAGATGCAGATTGGACCACAAAAGATCACAAATGAAGGAGTATAAGATTTCAATGCGAGGAGGAATGCAGGTGGAAAGAAACATTATTTAAAGGAACAACAGTTATTCTGGTGACTATTAGGGTTTCCAAAGGGCATCCTTATGCTCAGTATGGGTATGTTAATCGGTGATATTTTGGCGGGATTGGTTTTCCACCGATTGATGTTGCACTTGAAGTGTGGACCGTTGATTAACTAGGGTTTTGGAATTGTATTGGGGATAATCAGAGCTATATATTGAGCCCATTTTACTTTGTAAGGAGAGGGAGGTCAACTATTTTAAATCTGACTGAGACAATTTAATATAGGAGATCAGATTACTGAGACTAATGAGGACTAAATTGTTGAAATGTCAAGGTTCTTTCTTTGGATAAATGTAAATGTACTTGTTCTAAAGCATACTGAATGAAGATGAAGCTTCAAATTACATCCTAATTGTAAACTTTACATAATCTTTAAGTTGATTTTTGGATATGTAATGGTGAATGTTGTGTTCAAATAGAAGTGCTTTCATTTTTATTACATGTTGTTTTTGACTTTTCCTTTGAAGATTTACACTGGATCATGCGGATTTGTGGAATGTCCTGGTGAAGTATGATTCTAGTTTTCTTCTCTTCATTGCTATATCAGAACATGTATGTGGATTAGTGATCTCCGTCAAGTAATTTTGGGAATCTCATTCTTTAAACCCTATATTTGTTATTTCTTTTTCTTAATTTCATTAAATCACCTCCATAACTGCAAATCATGATAAATAATAAGTAGAACAGAGAAATATGCTGACATCCCGTAGATAACTGAATATCATTAGCATATTTGAGCTAAATGCATGTAGTGTTGAAAATATCATGCAAAGAATTACAAATAATGGTAGAAATTATGCAAATATCAACCTGTAGGCACATTATTTGAGTACATTCATAATGTCGAGGTAGAATTATTAGAGATTTATGTAGTGTAGACATAAAGGACAAGATATTTGGAGGAATACTGATGAACTTTGCAGAAATTACTGAAGAACGTAAGGCCCCTGAATGATTAACAACAACACACATCAACCACTGAGTAACGTCAGTAGATTATGAACTAATCAACAGAGAGTTGGGATCATGAATTCTTTGAATTCATCGTATCTTTCAAGATAAATAAGGGTTGTTGTGTAACTTTTATTTCATGTTTGCTTGTGAGTAACATCACCATCAACAATAGCATGTGTAAGGAATGTCAGTTGGGCAAACAGAACAGAGCTACATTCAAAAGTAAAGAACAATTTTTAAGTGGATTGTTGGAACTTGTGCACACTGATTTGTGTGGTCCTGCCAGAGTTAGGAGTTTGCAAGGAGATAGATACTTCATGTTGCTGATTGATGACTACTCCTGGATGATGTGTGTCAATTTCTTGAGAGAGAAATCAGAAGCTCTTGAGAGATTCAAAGTGTTCAAGGCTATGGTGGAGAATGAGATTGGTGTGAAGATGAAGTGTCTGAGATCTAACAGAGGTGGAGAGTTTACCTCTAATGAGTTTAATGCATTTTGTGAAAAGCATGGAATAAGAAGATAGTTATCTACCCCTAGAACTTCTCAGCAGAATGGACTTGTGGAAAGGAAGAATTGGACTATTCAAGAGGCTGTTAGAACCATGATTATGGAGGCAAATCTTCCACATGTCTATTGGAGAGAGGTTGTGAGTACTTTTGTCTACACTCTTAACTAGGTGCATATCAAAGGTAATACTAGTAAAACACCTTATGAACTCTAGTTTGGTAATGCTCCTACTGTGAAATACTTTAGAATTTTTGGTAGTAAATGCTATATCAAAAGAGATGAAGATCTAGGAAAGTTTGATGCAAGAAGTGATGAAGGAATATTTCTAGGTTATTCTAACCAAAGCAAGGCATATCGATGCTTTAACAAGAGATTGAAAAGGATTATTGAAAGTACTAATGTCAAGGTTGATGAAAGCAAGGAGAGACCTTCCAAGTCTTGTGGATATGAATCTGATGATCAAAATGAAAGTCCAAATGAAGGAGTGCAAGTCCAAACTCAAACTCAGACTCAGATTGCTCTGGGAAATCCAGTGACTCAAGAAGCTAATGCAAATGTTGAGGAACAAGCTCAAGAATCAAAAGTTCAAGAAAATTCCAAAACTCCTAGGTATGTAAGGTTGAATCATTCTAAAGATCAGATCATAGGAGATAAAAATAAAAGTGTTCAAACTAGAAGAATAATTGTTGAAGATCAAGTGGAGTATTGTTTGATTTCAAAGATTGAACTAAAATCAGTGAATGAAGCTTGTAATGATGAAAGTTGGGTAAAAGCAATGGAAGAAGAATTAATACAAATTCAAAAGAATCGTACTTGGGATCTTGTTCCTAGACCTGAAAACAAAAATGTAATTGGAACTAAATGGGTCTTCTGGAATAAACTAAATGAAGATGGTGAAGTTGTGAGAAACAAAGAAAGATTGGTGTGCAAAGGATATTCTCATGTAGAAGCAATTGATTTTGAAGAAACATTTGCTCTAGTGGAAAGAATTAAAGTAGTCAGATTATTTCTTGCCTTTGCTACTTACACAGATTTCAAAGTTTACCAGATGGATGTCAAGTTAGCATTTTTGAATGGAGAATTGGAAGAAGTCTACATTGAGCAACTGAAAGGATTCAAGTTGTCTGTAGATTAAGGAAAGCATTATATGGACTTAAACAAGCCCTAAGAGCCTGGTATGCATGATTAGATAAATATCTACTAAAGTTAGGCTTTAGCAAAGGCATAGCTGACAATAATCTTTATTTCAAAATTGATCATGAGCACATCCTGCTTGTTGAGGTATTTGCTGATGATATCATCTTTGGTGGAAATGGGACTATGTGTAAGAAACTTGCTGATCAGATACAAAATGAATTTGAGATGTCCATGTTTCATGAAATGAATTTCTTCTTAATTCTACAAATCACTCAGTCGGATAAAGGCATCTTCATATCTTAGTCCAAGTATGTGAAATAGTTGTTGAAAAAGTTTGGAATGGAGGATTCAAAACCAGTAATTACTCCTATGGTAACTAGATGCAAGTTGAGTAAAGATGATGATTCCCCTAAGATAGATCAGAAAAGGTATAGATCAATGATTGGAGGATTACTTTATCTGAGTCAAACCAGACCTGATATTATGAATGCAGTTGGTCTTGTTGCTAGATTTCAAGTTGATCCTAGAGAATCCTATGTTGTAGCAGTCAAAAGAATTTTTAGATATCTAAAGGGGACTTCTGATTATGGCTTATGGTATCCTAAGGATGATGATTTCACTCTTCATGCATATACAGATGCTGATTGGGCAGGAGATGTGGATGATAGGAAAAATACTAGTGGTGGTGCATTCTTCTTGGGTAAGAGATTGGTCTCTTGGTTGAGCAAAAAGGAGGGAATATCTCTGTCTACTGCAGAGGCAGAGTATATAGCAACAACAAGTAATTGTATTCAAGTATTTTGGATGAAGCAAATGCTAAAGGATATCAGAATTGTGTTTGAAGAGCTTATTATAATCTTTTGTGATAATTCAAGTGCAATAAACATCTCAAAGAATCTGGTGTTGCATTTGAAGACAAAGCACATACATCAAGTTTCACTTCTTGAGAGAAGGTAAATGAGAATGAAGTTAGATTGGAGTTTGTTTCCTCAAAGAATCAGATTGTAGATATTTTCACTAAGCCTCTCCCTAAGGATACTTTTGAGTATCTCAGAGGAAATCTAGGGGTTATTACCCCTCTTATTTAGAACTAAGGTGCACTAGTGTGCATCAGTCTAGTGGAACTCATAGTCATATCTTGTGATCTAGATTGATGCTAAGGGGATGCTACTTAGGGGGAGTAGTCAGTATGTTAATTCTAGAGTTCAGTTTGGTTTGATCTAAGGTACAAGAAGAGGGAGAGATGATTGCAAATATGTGCCCTTTCCCATTGATGTCAAAGGGGGAGAGAAGTCATGTGAAAAACTTGGAAGTAAATAGTTGCTAGTGAAAGGGGGAGTTGTGAAGAAAGTGGTTGCAAATGTGATAAGAGAAAGGGGGAGAAGTCCTTGTCTTGATGGTTGAATCAATTTTTCACATCATATGTTGTCATCAATGGCAAAGGGGGAGATTGTTGCAAATATGTGCCTAATCGGTGTTGTCATTGGTGTCAACTGTATCTTATTCTATTACCTATTTAGAAGACTTGTATGTCGAGGATATTGAGAAAATCAGCCTCTCCAGAAGAAACAAGTGAGTTACATATCTCTTTGTCATAAACATTGAAGATAGTGCAGTTTAGTGAAGTAGATTGCTCCGCATTCCCAGTAAGATGAAGATCAAAGTCTACAAATGAGAGGTCCATATCAAGTATTGGTAAAGTTATGGCCATTTGAGTAGAACTGGGTTTTTCAATTGTTTAGAGGAAACAGAGTGATAGAGATTTGGTCTAAATTGCTCCACCTTGGAATATTATGGTCTACGGTTCTAGAGGCATGTTTGGGATGTTGGTGTGTATCCTCAACTCAAGGGGTTCATGGTTTAGAGGTTTGTAAGTAATCTTTCTAGTGTGACAATCATGGCAGTTAGTGTTCTTGAGTTTCGGTATGAAGATGCAAGTGATTCTGGTGCTTTGAGGTAGTACAGTTGTTCCTATTGATTTCATTGTGCTTGTGAAGATCTCTAGATTGTGTGCCTATTGTGTTGGTGGTCCGCATTGAGAATTGAGCTTGTAGTTGAAGATTTCTCTTTGGGTGTTACTATTCTTTCAAGTTTTGGCCGACCGGATGCTTTGTGCATGTTGTGGATGATCTAAGAGAGGTTCTATGAGGTGTGGCATGTTGTTCTATGAAGATTCAGGTCCCAACTATTTTTGGCTGATAGTATAGTGATTCATTTTAAGTCAAATGTTTGAAATGCTGACCTTGATGTTTATTCCAAGGTTAATGAAGCCTATAAATACTTGTGGAAAGTTGTCCTTGTGCAAAAATGATAAGATCTTAAGAAAGGTAAAAAGGCAGAGCAGAGAAGAGGAAAAGTAGAAGAGGAAAAGCATTAAAAGATGAGGAGATAGCGAAGAAGTGTTTGGGGGTAGAGTAGAAGTATTGTGAGCTTCAATGGAACTGAACCTTAGCTTGAAGAAGAAGATGTTTTTTCTCATTTCAATCTTTTTGTGTTAATCATAATTATTTTGTAGATAGTGAGTCTCTTGGAGCAGTGAGCTTTGGGCAGTGCGCCTGAAGGCAATGCCTTCCCATTTTTCTATTCTTTTAACAGAGAATAAATCTTGTGGGTTAACCCCCACCGTGGTTTTCCCTTAACTAGGTTTCCACGTAAATATCTTGGTGTTATGTGTGATAATTGTGTTTCTGCTCTTGTGTTGTTGATTCATGCTTTCATGGTTATATCATTAATTTGTTTATAAGTGGTAAAGAAGATTAAATCAGCAAAAGATAAAGATTTGAGATAACTGATTCACCCCCCGTCTCAGTTGTCTGCCCTAATTTCAACAATGACCATAGACATTTGTGCCTTTCTCTTCATCTCATTTGGCATATCAAAGTTGTATGATATTTTTATGATATTTTGTACTGTAGATTGATGTTCACTAGTTGATACAAATGTTTTATTTAGATTCTCAATGTGTATATTAGGATATATAAGGTTTTTATATAGATATATGTATGTGTATTTTTATTTATTTAGAGTTTTAGCTTCATTGTTTTCATTTAAAAAATATGCTAGGTAGGTAGATTTATTTTCCTTCGGTATTGTTATTTTAAATGGTTAATTGCACTTTGGTTGTATTTCTAGAATACATGATTTAATTGATATGTGCATTCTAAATGGTTAATATTTACTTGTATAATTTTATCATTCACTTATTCTATTATCATGTATTTGACAAATGCACGTAATGTTTGATTGTGTAGGAAAATTATAGGATATTGACGAGTGGTTGGTATGTGTAGAATATAGACATAGATATCAGTTAGTCACCTCACCTTAGTTGTCTCCCTAATGTTGATACCTATGAAACCCCCATCCAAATCTATTGAAATTCTAGATCCCCCTTGTGATAGACCTATAAAATGTCTTCATGGGTGTATTTATTTATTGCCTATGCGATTCTACATGTGCTTGATATGTGTGAAATGATTTATTTTGTCTTAGAAATAATTGATTAATGCAATCTTTTCCTAGCATAGAGGAAACACATTTGAATGATTTATTTTGGTTGTGAAAATATTTAATTGTGAAAGGCATTTTATTTTATTGTTTGGTGCTTGAAATAGATTAAATTCTTTACTATAGAAAATATCTAATTTTTGAATTATTGTTTTAAGTGAATTAGCTTTGGGGAAGTTAAGAAAAGGTTTTAGCCTAATCCTAACTAGTGGCTTATAAGAGAAAAAGGGCTTTGTTTTCATTTTAATTTATGTATTGTTTGAATTTTGGAGAGCAAAAAAATAGAAGAAAAATTCATCTTAAAACCCTCCTTTAAAGAAAATTAATTTCTACTTGCTTGGAATTGTTTGGGTTGAGTTGCTAATGGAAGAAGAATCATTTGGAAATGGAATTTGAATACATTGAGGTAATTTATTTCATGTTTAAATTTGAATTTATAATTCCATTTGAATTTTTGAGTTGTAGAAATATTAATTTTTCAAAAAATGATTTTTCCACAAAAGTCATGTCAAAATTTTTCAAAAACACAATTTGAGTTTAAAAGTGTGTTTTTGGGTAGGAAAGGAATAAAAGGGTATCTTTACATTTTTTATTTTTGCATTTCTTGGAAATGGTGAAAGTTAAGTAAATTTATCTATTTTACCCTATCAAATTATGCCAAAAAAATTATGAGTTTTAGAAGGTATGTTGTTGGGAAAATTTGGGTCAAGAGGGTATATTTAGATTTTAGAATTTTTATGTTTTTCAAAAAAATGAATTTGGGGATGAATTTTTGGAAGGATGCTCCAAGATTCATCAATGGTGGACCTTTGATATTTGAGAAAATATTATATTATGTTTTATTGAATTTTGAAAATTCTCAATAATGAAGTTTATGTGGAATGATGATTATCACATAGGTTTTATTTTTATGTGCAATGGGAAGAGTGTTTTTGGGAAAACCACTCTTTTCCTATTCTTGAGTGTCTTGAAGAAGGTGGACCCCTAAATTATGTAGGATATGGGATATCCATAGAAGGCTTGGGGTGGCCAAATCCCAACTTGCTAGGAAGGTTGGAGGTAAGGAGTGCATTGAGGAAGTGTTACTTCCTTAAAATAAATTAATTAATAGTGCAAATCCCAAACTTCTATGATGAGATTTGGAGGTGCAAGGAGTACATTGAATAAGTGCCACTTTCTTAAAATGAGCTATAAGAGTGTCAAAATACCCAACTAACCAGGTAAGGTTGGAGGCATGGTGAGCACTGAAAAAGTGCTTCTTATCACATTGTATATAAATGGATGTGTAAAATCATGAATGTAATAACTTGCATTAATCAACTATGTTATGAAATCTTGTGTGAGTATTGTGTTCTAAGGAGGTGCCACACTACCTTATTGAGAAGAATCCATAGGGTGAATACTTACTTGAAGCCTTGTGGTCTATTTTATTTCTAGTTTGGTTTTGGAGAATCAAGGGGATTTCTACCCTAGTGTGTTAGCTAACCTCCCCTAGTTCTTATTTATTGGATTATGAGTATCCAATCTTGTGTTGAGACAAACCATGTTGTACCTTGTGTATGTGGTTCCATCTTGTGAATATTGTGTGAATGATAGTTTTGAGAGTCTTATATTATGTGAGTGTGGCCTCTATATTAGTGTATCCATCATCTTCTTCTCTATAGCTCGGGGGTTTCCTAGAGTGGCATAGACATATATTTCACTAGATGATGGCAATATGGTAGAGTGCATAACATTTCCCAATGGTCCTTGAGAAGATATTTTTAGAGCTAGATGTTTTCATTGTTCACTCTTGGCATTAAGCATGTTGTATGTCATGCCTATTGTAGCACCTTGGAAGTGATTTATTAATATTGTAATATTATTCTTTATGTTAATTTTTTATTGGAGTATAATAATTTCATGTTTTGGAAGTAGCCTCCATCATGTTATTATTTTACAATATTGTTTGGTTGGGAAATGAACCTTGGCTTGGATGGAATTTATCATGTTGTAGCATTATCTCATATGACAAAAATGGTTAAATGAGGACATTGGAGTTCTCCATTTTATATTATATTTTTATTATATACCATGTTTATTGATTGGGTTGTATTCTACCCATATTATGGTCATGATTCCCATGTTAGTATTTGGCCTATCTTGATGTTGGTGTCAAATGAGCATGGCATTCCATTTGGTATTTCTCTTTTTGGCATGTATGTTAGTGAATTGGAAAATGTTTATATTTATCTATTTAATTGGTTATCATGATTATGACATTAGATAGCATGTTGGTTATGGTTGATTGGTAGATGTTTTGTGATTTGGTTCCTTGTAGATGTTTCATTCTTGTGAGGTATCGTGGTTGATCCTTTGTTCAACTTGTTGGTCAATTGTCAACATTACTTGGCTTGTTGGCCATATTTTTATGTCTTCTTAGCTTGTTAGCTTACTCTTTCTTGTTTGAGAGAGGTGTCCTTGGTTTTCACCCCCTCTCTCATGCCTTGGTGTTTCACTTGGCTTTCTTGTCCATATACATTCTTGTTGGACAACACTTTCAAGAAGTGTGTGTGTTGTCGATCTTGTGTTGCCTTCAGGATCTCATTTTTTATTCTAGGTGTTTTCTAGGATTTTTTGAATATTTGTGTTTTTTAGAAGCCTTGTGGAGGCATGTGTGTTGGTCCTAAGTTAGTTTATTTGAGAAATTTTCATTTAGACACTATTTAGGGATGATAGTGCCTAGAAAGGACTCTAGCACATAGGAAGGACACTAGCTCCTAAGAGGGATAGTAGCACCTAAGGAGACACTAGAGAAAAGTTCTAGAGTCCCATTTTAGTGCTATAGTCCTAAAAATACATTATAGTCTTGTCTTGTGCCGTGCTCCTTGAGCCTTCAGACATCAGGCACTTTCTAACATTTTCTAATGAAAATTTCTATATGAAACTTATTCCCCTTGGTCCTTTGAATCTTCCTAGTGTTTGGCTTGAGTGGACATGATGTATTTGGGAGTTATGACCATTTTTATGTTAGGAAACATGCCCCACATAGTGTTATCTTGTGGTCATTATCTTTGGTACAGGTTGTGATCCTCTTAGTGGACCCTCTTCTTGAGTAGATTGTTCATTGTGTCATGTTGGGATTTTAAGTAGTTATCACCCTCACCCTATTCCATGTGGTTGTAAAAGTGTGATATTGGCATCCAACCTTCATCATGGAGTGAGCTCCATTCTCTATCAAGCTTATCATGGTGATCTCTTCATATGATTGGTGAGTCTTTTACTTCTATCTTGTTGGTGTGTTTAGACCCTGAGTGGTCACGGTGGTTGTTTTGAGTCATTTTTTGAAGCATGTCATCATGAGATGTTGTAATGATTCTTGTCTGTGATTGTGAAATTAGGATGTATGTGCATGTCACAACTACATTGTGAAAAATTTGTTCATTCTATTTTTGTCCATTAATGTCCTACTATAAAAGCTAGGCATTACATCTGGTATCAAAGCCCATGTTGCAATATTGGGAGCTCTAGGTTGTTTATGGTTCTCAGTGTTTTGCATGTGTGGTATCATTAGATTTATATGTGCTTATTATATGATGTGTTTTCTTTTTATGTTGTGCTAACTTGTGTGATTTATGCATATAGGAGGATACCTCCTAGGAACCATTGCACTCATTGGGGTGGTTTGGATAACCCTAATCAAGAATCTCTAGAGATCAAGAGTGATCATTCTCCTTCATTGAGGTAAGCACAACCTAATGAATAGGTTGGACTTATAGAGATAGTAGGGTTATTGAGAGAATTGTTGACCAAGCTTCCCTCTAGGTAGGAGGAAGCACAAGTAGAGGTTTATCATCCTTATTGGGGGAATGGAGAGAGTTAGTTGAGAGAGAGAGAGAGAGAGCATTCTAGGAGCCCATCCCAATTTAGAAAGAGGGTTTAGCCCAAGTAGGAAAGGCCTTGTCAAGAGGCTAGGTAGTTGGTGGATGAGACTAGTGTGTTAGTAGCTCACAAGAGAGACTATATGCAAGATAATCCACCTACCTTTGAGGGTTTGATAAAGGGATCTGATGCTAAGAACTAGCTTTAGGCCCTAAATAGGTGTTTTGTGATGCATCCCTATGGTATAAATATATAACAACCCTAAAAGTGTGACCAAAAAATTTTCTTCATTTATACCATTATAATAACAAGTTGCAAAACTATGCAAGTAATAAATGATCATCACAATGTATATCAACCAACATTCATCAAATATAGTATAAAGTGCATCATAATATCCATATGCACATTGGGTCAAGAATCGCAACCCCTTAAAAACATGTAAATGAATACAACGAGCCATTAGCCAAATTGCTACATACATAAGTGGTCTTACAAATACCAATAATAATAGATTCAAATTGTTAATCCACACACATACACATGAATCTAAGAATGTTGTTAGTAGGTCAAGAACTGGAACAAGACATACCAGAGAATACCAAAAGACAAGTAAAGCATTAGAAGAGGACCATGGTACTCAAGGAGACATGAGGTGCTAAGCAAGGGACCTATCACTTCAAAGAAACACATGTATATATATGCCTTATGTAATAGTTAGAAAGGGAGATTATAATATATTGTAACTGTAACCAAAAAATTTGGACAAATCAAAACATAAAACAAAACATGCAATACCTTTGACTAAACCCTTTGAATACCTCAGATTCCTTGAAAGATTTTTGCATGCATGTTTGATTGATGTAGCTGATTTGATGTTGATTGCTCAGATACGCAGCATAACGATCAGATTGAGATTGATGAGAAGAAGATAGATGTGAGGGCTAGAGGAATTTTGACAGCATGATGTTGCATGCGAGAGATGGGATCCCTAGAAAAAGAAACAAGAGGGGTTTAAATAGATTTTTGGTGGAAGAGGAGTTGGGAAGGTTTCCATTTTGAAATGGAAGATCCTCTCAAGTTGAGTGATGTGGGTTGGGGAAGGTTTCTATTATGAAGAGGAGATGGAGAGAAGATGATTAGAGTTCACTAGAGAGGGAATTAGAAGGTGATTGGAGTTGACTTGAGAGATGAGTTGAGTCATATCAGGAGATGGAAATCGAAGATGAGCTAATAATTTAAATAATTTAATATTATTTAAATCATGAGGAATGTGAGGATAAAATAAATAAAATTATGTATTTATTTATTTTAAGTGGGGAGACATAAAGTGATAAATTAAAATAAAATAAAACATTTATTTTATTTTATTTATTTATTTAATAATGCGAAGGGATGGGATAAATTAAATAAATGTTAGATTTATCTAATTTATTAGAAGAAGTGCTAGGATGAAGAAGGGATACCTAGGGCAAAACATAAGGTGTTGCAAGAGATGGACATTTTTGGGTGTCTACATTTTGCCCCTCTTTGAGATGATGTTCGATCTGATGAGTTTTGTGTAGAGTAACATCATTTCAAAGAAGATAAGGTATGAATATAGGAAAAAGATGATGATGGAAAGATAGGATGAGGATGCCCCCTCAAGTGGATAGGTGGATTGGACAAACACGAGTAGGCTCTCAAAATGAAATGGATTGGTCAAGGAAGAAAGATAAGGAAATGGATAGAAGAAAGGATGTTGCATTATGCTGCAATGAAAGTGAGCAATGTTTGATATAGCACTAGACATTATACACCAAGGTATAAAGACCAAGGTGACAATGTGTCTCGTGCCCCAATGTACTGCAACCTTGTCTACATGTATGAGGAAGAAAACTTAGAGCATTAAAGTCCTAAGCACAAAAGGTATGATGTGATCTCAGATGCAAAGGATAATACAAAAAGCTATTCCAACATACACAAGATATGAATAATAGCTGAAATGATGCCTAATGTGATAGAAATGCAAGATAAAAAGATTAACACACACAAGCAAGCAAGCATGCACAAATGATACAAAAACAAACAAGGTATTGCCCCTATCAAGATGTAAACCAATGATTAATTGTTGATTGATTGATTGATGATGATAATAGTGTCGTCATTGCAGGGAACGACATATCCCTAGATGTTTGATTAATTGATTGGATTTACACTAAGGCTAGGATTAAGACCATTGTTGTGAATGGATAATTTGACAAACTTGATTGACTTGATTGGTATGGATTGATGATGACTTGCATTTGGATTATTGCTTGGAGTGATTGATTGATTGTGATGATTGGAAGAAGTGATTTGAAGAAGAATTGATTTGAATGATTGAATGGATGAATTTGATGGATTGGATTTTAGATGTTTTTATTGAGATTGATGATAGAAGAAATGAGATAGATGAAGAAAGAATATGATTGATGAAGATTAAAAGCATGATGAAAGATGGAAGAGGTCTATCGCTTGTGCCTAAATCTAAGTACTTCCTTCACATCCTAGATTGCCTACATACCCTGTATCCACGGGATCAAGGCACTTAGCGATAGAGATGAGATGTAATTCTAGTTTGTGATGATGATGGGATGAGTGATGAGTGGATTGATGTGAATTGATGCAGTGATGATTTGAATTAATTGGATTGACATGAATGAATGTGATTGATTGGAAGAAGTGATTTGATGGATTGATTTTATTGCTTGGATTTTTTGTTGGCTTGATTTTTTTGTATTTTTGGGAATATTTATTTTTTTTTGTATTTTTTGGAAATATTTTGATTTTTTTGTATTTTGAAATGTTTTGATTTTTTGAATTTTTTCAGGACATTTTATGATTTTTTTTAATTTTAAAATGTTTTAATTTTTTTTGGATCTTTGGGAAATATTTGAGTGTTAATGGATTTACAATTTGGGTAGCCTTTGTGCTAGATATCAATAACAAGGGAGAAACCAAGTCTAGGTTGAAGGAGGAATGTAGGATGGATAGATAAAAGATGGGTGATAGAATAGAAACTTATGATAGATAGATAGGTAAAAGGATAGACTATAGTGGATGGGATGGAAGACTCGTAATAGGTGGATGGGGAAAAGGATAGGCCATGGAAAGCTCATGATAAGTGGATAGATAAAAGGGATAGGGAATAGTGGATAGGACAAAAGGCTCATGATATATGGATAGATAAAAGGATAGGTGATAATGGATATATGTATGCATAAGAGAAAGGATGTGATCTCAAGAGGCTTTGTCACATAGGAATAACATGCCCCATTCTAGATAGTAGACTTAGGATTTTGCATGACAAATAGGATAATAAGATGGATTGGTTTGGATAGGATGGAAAAATGGGTAATGACAAGAGGGTAATGATAGGATTTGTTTTGGAAAGGATGAGTTATATCAAGAGATATCCAAAACATTTGTCAACATTTTTGCCCCCATATCTTTATCAAGATCAAAAGAGGAAGGGTGTATGTATGGACTCAATAGGATAGGTATATTATGTAATAGCTAAGGGTGGTAGGATGGTATGGTAATTGTATGATGGGATAGATAGTTTGGATGAGACAATGTGCCCCCAAGTGTAAGTGACATAGAAGATCAACCTACACAAGATGCCTATTTGCCAGGTTTTCATCATGGTACTTATCCAAGGTGCTTGTTTACTAGGTTTTCACCGTTGGACAACAGGATTTCTCTTTACTTTTTTTTTTGAATTTTTTTACTTTTTTGAAATATTTGGATAGGATAGGTGGAATATGTATGAGATAGACTTGTTGGTGATGATTGTTAGTCAAAACAAAATGAATAAAAGTTTACACAAAAAACCTTTATTATCTTGAAAAGTACGATCAATTTAGGATAAATTGATGACTCCAAGTCTCCGTTGATCAGGTCATGATCATCTGACGTTACTCAAAGGTTGATGTAATATGTTGTTTTCCATTCAAGGGGCCTTACATTGTTCTACTACCATGAACTGATGTCTAAACATCCAGTTGTACACTTGCTTTCTATTAATCTTGACCAAACAAGGTTAATCCTGCTATATTCTATAGATGATAAAGATATTTTATAAGTTTGATCAATTCTTATGATCATCAACTATAATTGATTATTTTCACTTCTGCACTATGGATTTGTTCAAATAATGTGCCTATAAGTAGATATTTGTATGATTACTATTGACATTTATATGCATTTGCATGCTATTTTCAATTATGCATGCAGATTAATTCAAATATGCTATTGATGTTCAATTTCCTTCGAGATATCAGCATATTTATGTATTTTTGCTTAAGATTGTCTGTGTATTTACAATAATGAAGATGATTGTAATGAAATTTAAGAAAATGAACTAAAACATTCTAAATTTAATGAAATTAATTGAGTCTTTGACAATTGATCCATATGTACCATTTAATATTTCACAAAATAGAGATGAAATCAAACAATGTGTTACCAGGCCATTCAAAAACTTCACATAGTTGATGCTAATCTTCTAAGGTAAAGAATGACAACAATATCCACTAGTTAACATGCACTCCAAGGGATGCATCACATCACAGTGGAATATCCAAATGGCATTCACAAGATTACTCAAAATTTACGATTATATGTAATCTTATCTCTATTTCATTTGTATTCAAAAGCATGCATATTTACAGTCTATCTTGAGAAAGTATCATGACATTCAACAATCCTATCTCAATTAAGTCTCGAATAATCATACAATGTGCACTCTTTCTCCTTTTATAGGACAAAGAAAGGAGGCGGTTACAAAAGATCCAATGATCAGGATTCAGCTATCTAAATCAACGGTCCATATCTTCTTTCATCTAGTCAACAGATGTCAAACATGGCATAGGTTGATAGCTGGCAATCATCTGGTGGAACTCGATCACTTCTTTGTCATATTATGTGTATGACTCTATCATCATGCATCCTTATTTATTATTCATCTTCCTCTTCATCAGAGGGGTCATCCTCTATATTAGTGCTAATAATCCCCCTGATGGGTTCATATGCTTGTATTATCCTTTCGATTTTCCCACCATCTTGAACCTTGGCCTTTATTATAGCATGCTCCTGGGAATGAAATTGTGTCTATAGGGTAGACCATTTACTCTTTCTATTTAGGATTTCATTATATGCCTCCACCTTTGCTTTCATCCTCATAGCCTTATTAACTATGTCTTCTGTTAAATGGTGGAGGGAATCATCTACTGCCTATTTGAAATTACTCTAGAAGGCCTCAATTGCAAAATCCACATCCTAATTTTCAATCTTTCCTTCTACTTTATCCTCAAGGGCCTCCAGGATATTTGCCTCATATGCCATAAGGTGATGCAATTTAACATTGATATCCTTGAGCTTGGAATTGCATCTCTTCAAAATATCACTCTCAAATTGAGTGTCTTCATACCAAATGCCTAACAATTGTGTAGTATTATTGTCCAGTACCTTATTGAATATAAGCACCTTCATGTCTACCAGAGCATCTAGATCTTTCTCTACTTTGAGGGATCTCTGTCCAACCTCTTTTTGCAATTTATCCACATTGACCTTCAATGTACTAAGAAAATTCTAATTTGTGAGGGAGGTTTTTATCACCTTTTTTGCTTCAAAAATTAAAAGAATAAACCAATTGTCTACACATGAGCGTTATGCTTCATGATGTCTAGACCTGTTGTCTCCTCCTAAGGTATAATAGTCAAAGGAGTGGTTGTGTTATCTGGCATGTGGTTCGGGTCAATTAACCCTTTTATAAATGCATGCAACTGGGCAATGTGCTCCTTGTGCATTTTATTTTTGTCCTCCTTTTTCACACTTTTCATGAGGGAGTCAATAATATCTTTGGCCTCTTGGTCTTCTTGCTCCTCAGTAGCGAAGCCGAGATCAATATTAGTTATCTGAAATTCACCAATGCTTATCTCTCCTTTGGCTTTGTTTGCTATAGGCAGAGCTACCTGAGTTGTTCTCCTACCTATGATAGGATCTCTCTTGATTTCAGATTTAGGTCTTTCCTTTCTCTTGGGCTTAATCATATCTACTAAGAATAATGTAGAAACATCAAATTCAGGCACTTCACTAACCTGTGGTGGGCTTATTTCCTGCTGCAACCAATATGATACATCACCAGTGGATCCTTATTGATCTATCTGCTTAATGTGAGCATCCTAAGGTTCTACATTCTGTTTCATCCTTGGTGGAGAAGTTTCTTTCCTTTGTTCATCCTCTTATTTCCTCATGAGGGATCTCTTTTTGTGTAGGAGCTTCTTGTGATGCATGCACATTCTGGTCATGTATATTTTGTTGTGCTTGATCTTCATGAGGAGATTGTGCACCTTTCTCTAGTGTATCTGGATGATCACCCTGATCACTCTTGTTCACATTTTCTTCTTCCTTTTGTTGGGAATCACCTTGTTGAGGACCTTGTTTTCTATCTTTTGATGTGTCTATTTCTCCAAGGTTTTGAACTTTATCCATTTCTTTTTCATTTGTTATCTTTTCTAGTGCTGGATTATTATCCTAATCATTACTCTGATCAGGCATCTCCTCATCCTCCTTTGTATGTACATTGACTTCTACCTTTTCTTGTTCTAGAGGCAAATCTTTGTCTTTACTTTGATCCTCATCACCTTGATAAGCCAGGTCTATCATTGCAGGGCTAGTGACTTGATCGACTAAGTTTGTCAGCCCAATTTGTTGGGCTACCACTTTAGGGTTCTTTTCTTCTATTTATTCAATTTCAACCTCCTCATGATGGACTTCCTTTTGAACTGTTGGAGTGCCATGAGAGGTCATCTTTGTATTTTCTACTAAGGTCTCCATAGAATGAGCAGAGACATCATTGACTACATCATCATCAAATACGTCTATTGTATCCTCTAATGGAAAAGTTGGATCTTTTCTTGCACTATGCATTTCTTTATTTTGTTCCTTTACCTTTTCAGTCTTGAATTGCACTATATCAGGGATGGGAACTTCATGTTGCAAATTGTTCAAAATACCTTCACGACCTGCTCCTCTCAAAAGAATGGGGTTTACATCTACTGCTCCCCTCATACTATATGTCTTTTTCTTTTAAGGTGGTGTTGGGACTTTCTTCATTTTCTTCTTGATCAAGAGATCATCATCTAAGGGTTCTTCCTCCTCCTCTACAATGGCAGGGGTAGGCTTTGCAAAAGCCTTCTTTTGTTTCGCAGGTGTATGAGGTGATGTTGCAGCTGATGTGGAAGCTACACCCCCCTTTGGCTGAGGTTGTCGAATGATCACGACCCTAGCTGCCTGGCCTTCTTTCTGTAACATCAGAAAATGTCCCCTTGGGGGCTTTACCCTCTTTAGGTTTAGCTCTTGGGTCTTTTGCTTGCATTTAGGTCATATTACATCATAATTTGGCATCTGGATGGAATGAACCCTAGGTATCATGACAAATGGGGCCTAGGGGGACCCCTTGAGCTTAACCCTGCCCAAAATAGGGAGGGAGGACTTGGGTGCTTGCACCCTAGTCCTGCCCTATTTTGGGTCAGGCCTAAATTTTTAGTGTTGGTTTATGACTGTTATTTGGTCCTTAGACCGATACGGTAAGTTTGAATTTATGAAATCTTGGCGAGAATGTTTGTAGTTGCATATAAAATCATGTTTAGGCATTCATTCAAAAACTAGATGATTACTAGCAAGCTATTGTGTTCTCAAGGTGATTCAAGGCTTTCATTGTGTTGCAAGAGCAGATTGGTGTTGTCTATGTGTTTGTGTTTGCAGATTTGAGTAATCACCTCCTCATGGAATAAAGAGCATCTTCCTCCTGTGAGAACTTCACTACAAGGTGACATTATATTGTGTTTCAATCATTATTTCATTTGAATTTTGCCTCTACCTTCCTATGTACATACTTTCTATCTAACAATGGTGTTTGGAAGACTTAAGTGTCCTTCTGGAGCTTCACTGAGGCAAGCTCCTAAATACCACAACCCCCTCCCAAAGTTTTCATGGTTGTAGGTTACAGGTTGATGATGTAGACAAAGTAAAGTTATAGGAGGGCATATTAGTGTTGGAATTGTAGATCATAGAAGAAAAGAGCACCCTGGATGTGGGCACCTGCTCATTAGTCCTTTAAGTTTCGTGACAGGAAAATCTCTAGAACATCATATACATGTTACAGACCTTGTTGCTAAATCCTGACAAAAGGTAGGGCCTTGGACTTGGATGCCCACTCTTTAGTCCCTGAGTTTTCCACCTCAAAAACCCAAAAATAGGTGCACAGCTATTTGTCATTTTATATCCTTCTACAGAAACATTTTTCGTAATTCTTTCATTTACTGTTGTATTTGCATAATTAGGGCTTTGATGTGTAATTAAGCATAAGAGAAGGAAAAGTCACAATCAAACACCCTAATCCAAGTTTCCCTACATTTTTAAGTGACCAAGGACCTGATAGTTCTCTGCCACTCAATCCAAAGGTCCTTGAATGTAAGTGGTGAAAGGAGGATTCAAAACAAACATAATTAAAACAACAAATCCAAACTTTACCACACTAAATTTTGGCGAACTCATGTTTTTATTGAATTTGGAACTTTGATGATTTTTTTGCTTCAGATTTGGGTTGATTTCATTTATACATATAGTTATTCATCTTATTGCATTAATAAAATTTGAAAAAATTTGAAAAATTAGAAAAATTTGAAAAAAATTGCATGCTAGAGTTTTGCATGTTGCATCAATTAATTTGAATTTCATCTAATTTATGATTTTTGCATTATATCTGAGATAAATTATAGAAAATCATAAAAATTCAATAATTTGCATTGCATTTTCATCATACAATTGCTAGGGTTTTGTAGAAATTTTGACAATTTTCATATAACCTAGTAATTCCAAAATCTAGGGTTTGTAGGCAAAATCTTCTTTTATATTTTTCTACTAATTTTAGAGACTCATTAAAATTTTCATTTGGCTGTAGTCTTTCATTTTAGTGTAATTTTGTATTTAGATTTCAAATATTTGCATTTTTGCATAGAAAATTTCAACAAAAAACTAGCAATTTTCATGCATTTTCATTAGATTTGCACTTGCATTTTGCATCCTAGGGTGTGGAATTAATTTTCATATCTGAGTACACTTCATTTTTATCATAAATCATATTTCAAAACATTCATATAGCATTTTGTGTCAAGATCTCAAACCTAGGGCTTCACAAACATTGATTTTCACTAGATTTGGCCTTATCGACTCTCTAAATTTTCACCATAGGCATGTTGTGAAGGGTATTTTTGCATTAATTGGTTTTTATTAGGGTAATTATTTTCTATCCCTCCTAAAAATCTTCACAACACCTTTTTATTGGCCTCTTGTATTGAAATTTTGGTGAAAAACTACATATTTTTGCTATTTTTGCCCTAGGGTTTGGCCTAGTTTGCACTCCAAGTGTGTTGTGACAAATTTTATGGATTGAGATGACTGATATAATTTCTATTATTTTATTCACCTCCTAAAATTATTTACAACACCCCTTTTTCTAAGTATTGGAGTTGAAAAACCGTGAAAAATAGCTTATTTTTGCTATATTTTCACTAGGGTTTGACCTTAAGTGGCACTAAAAGTGTGTTGTGATGGATATTTTGGCATTAAGTGGCTGTTATTACTAATATTATTTGCTTTCCATCATCATTTTCCTCACAACACCCTTTGTCATGCTCTTTTGCATTAAGATTTGGAATTGCAAATTTTGACATATTTTCACTATATTTTGACTTGTTATTATCTTGGATTTGCATCAAGAGTGTGTTGTGAAGGATCTCATTTCTGTTTTGGACTAATATCAGACATATAATTTTTTTCCCCTAATCAAAATTGTTACAACACCTTTTGTTTCATTCATTTGCATTGAAAAAAGTACAAAAAAACAAGCATTTTAGGTCATTTTAGCATATAGTTTTGCATTTAATTTGGAAAACTTTTAAAATCTGATTTTGCATCTCGGGCATCTTCATGTTATGCAACTCTGAAATCTTTGTATAAGTATATCCTAAATTTTGAAAATTTCTCTAATTTTACTAATGAGAATCCTCATGTTCTAGAGCACACAGCTTCTGCAAGTGGTATTGATGCTTCTATATGTTCTACATATGAGCTGCAATTACTTTGTTATACACATAATTTTAATAGCTTCACACTATTCATAGGAGTATATCCTCTGATATTAGAAGATTTAACCAAATTCATCTCTAGGAATACTCATGATAAAGACAACTTTGGTAATTCCACTGCTCTCCCTAGCCAAGATGAAGCATTAGTGAATGAAGAGCTCCCTTTAACAAAGAACATTCCATGGGTAGACAATGAGCATTCATTTAACAATAATCAAAATCCTACCCTAGTGCATGAAACCTCTATGGATCATCCCATCAACCTTCTTCCTTTAGTTGATTGTTCACACACCTTGGATTTCATTAAGGAAGAGAAGACCTTTAATGTCCCTCCTTTGTTTGAATATTCAAGACATTTGGACATCACTAAGGATGTAGCACTAGTGGATGAGGAGAAGTCCCTCACATTAAATCCCTCAAGGGTGGATGTTGAGATCACTCAAAATAATTTTCTTCTCCCACAACCTAAGAGGATAGTGAATGAGTATACTAATGAACTTCAACAAGAACACATCCTACCTAACATTAAATCAAACCAAGAAGCATTTAAGAATGAACAAAAGAATAATGAAAAAGACTTGGCAATTGCATCTTATATTTGTGCTTGGGAAGAGAATTATTTGATTGTTGACAACTTCTAGCATGGACCTTCCTACAGGTAAGTATCTCTAACCCTTTATCTCTCACGTGATGTGCTTCCCCCGCGATGTGTTATGTGTTGTTTAGGCCTCCTGGGATGACCCCTGATTCTCCCATAAGGTCTGCGATACTAGGAGACCTCCTCGGTTGTGACCTTCTATTTGTATCATCATTCTTCTATATTGCCTCTCTCTCTAATTTCATCATTGTGTGTTGTCTTACAGACATAGCATTGAGGTTGGTGACTTGGGGGCACCCTCCTACATGACTGTCCCTAAGACACTTGTTTCTCCTCTCTAATTTATTGTTTCTCTTCCTCTAGTGTTTCTATCTAGCAGGCAGATGACGAAAAAAATTTATACTGATGCAGACCTAGTGTCCCTTTCAAGAGCAATCACAAAATGGACTTAGTTCCTAATATGACGATGGGGTTGTAATAAATTATATGACGCTTGGCTAGTAGAAGCACTCATGCTTTCTGTGTAGTGATTTTGATGATATGCTATCTCATTAAACAAACCTTAACAATACTACTGCTCTGTACACCTTTGTTTGTCTTTGAATCTAGCCTTGGTGGTACTCGATTCAGAGAGCTTCGTGATATAGCCCCACGGTTATCCTCAAACTTTGAATTTTTTGTATAACCTTGGCTCTTTATGTGGTTAATCATATGCGTTGATATTGTTGTTTATCATGATGTTGTAGACACTAACATGTTTCTTGTAGGGATGTGTTTGTGGGAACATTTGGTGATCGTAAAGTACATGTCACCTCTGGGGGGCATGGGCTTTGTGAGAATCTGTGTTCCCTTGTGTGTTTTCTTCCTACCTTAATGTGCTTGATATCAATACATGATATCAACCACCTTAATGTGAGGGCATATATAAGGTAAGATGTCTATTCTAGATGCTAGTAAAGTGTGTTTGAACAATCTTGAAATCTATTGCGTATCCATCCTTTTCATCATAAGGTGTCTTTGTGATGCAGGTGGGGTTGTATACTTTTGAGCTGATACCTCCTTTTCACCATAAGGCGTCTCCATGATGCGGGTGGGGTTATATGCCATGCTTCCCTTTCACTGTAAGGTGTCTCCGTGATGCGAGTGGGGTTGCATTTTCAAAAGTCCTCTGCAGAGGCAGGGAGCAGTTCTGTGACTAACTCAACCCTTAAGCATGTCTTTAGCGATTGCTATGGTGAAGCCCAATCATCGATGTGTGCTTGTAATGTACCTGAGATGGTGATGAACCTAGAAATCAGAACACTCCATCGCTTGTCTACCGGGTTTTCTCTGTGTCTTCAAAGTGTGTGTTGGCATGCTTGCTTTGTTTGGCGTGTTTGTTGCCCCATATGCAGTCTAAAGACTTGCGCGATGAGTGCATCCTGCATTTTGGGAGGTTTTGTGTGTCTTGCATGTGTGTTGCCCCATATATATAGTATAAAGACTTGCACGATGAGTGCATCCTATATTATGGGAGGTTTGTTTACTTTCCAGTACTTGCATCTGCATTTCATATATATGAGAAAAAGAAAAGAAAATAAATCATTTCTATCTTCCATGTGCTAGTGTGTCTTCTATGCATTTACTATCTTCTCCATGTTTTGCATGCCTATTATTGTCTTCTATATGATTGGCGTATCTTCTCCGTGCTTGGCGTGTTTGTTGTGTTTGTGACCGTACTTTAATGCATGTATTGGCCTTGCGTTTATACATACATTAAAGTGGGGGCTAAATGTAATATTAGAAAATGTCCCCTTGGGGGCTTTTCCCTCTTTAGGTTTAGCTCCCAGGTCATTTTCTTGCATTTAGGTCATATTACATCATAAGTTGGCATCCCAATCGAATGAACCCTAGGTATCATGACAAATGGGGCCTAGGAGGACCCCTTGAGCTTAACCCTACCCAAAATAGGGAGGGAGGACTTGGGTACCCGTGCCCTAGTCCTACCCTATTTTGGGTCAGGCCCAAATTTTTAGTGTCAGTTTATGACTGTTATTTGGTCCTTAGGCCAACACGGTAAGTTTGAATTTATAAAATCTTCGCGGGAATGTTTGTAGTTACATATAAAAGCATGTTTAGGCATTCATCTAGAAACTAGATGATTACTAGCAAGCTATCATGTTCTCAAGGTGATTCAAGGATTTCATTGTGTTGCAAGAGCAAATTGGTGTTGTCTATGTGTTTGTGTTTGCAGATTTGAGCAGTCATCTCCTCATGGAATGAAGAGCATCTTCCTCCCATGAGAACTTCACTACAAGGTGACATTATATTGTGTTTCAATCATTATTTTATTTGGATTTTGCCTCTGCCTTCCTAGGTATGCACTCTCTATCTGACAATGGTGTTTAGAAGACTTAAGTGTCCTTCTAGGGCTTGACTGAGGCAAGCTCCTAAACACCACAACCCCCTCCCAAAGTTTTCATGGTTACAGGTTATTGGTTGATGATGCAGACAAAGTGAAGTTGTAGGAGGGCATATTAGAGTGTCAGAATTGCAGATCAAACAAGAAAAGAGCACCCTGGACTTGGGCACCCGCTCATTAGTCCTTGAAGTTCTGTGACGGGAAAATCTCTGGAACAACAGATATAGGTTACAAACCTTGTTGCCAAATCCTGATAAAAAGCGGGGCCTTGGACTTGGGCACCCGCTCTTTAGTCCCTGAGTTTTCTACCTCAGAACCTTGAAAACAGGTGCATAGTTATTTGTCATTTTACATCCTTTTGCAAAAGTATTTTCCGTAATTCTTCCTTTTACTACCATATTTGCATAATTAGGGTTTTGATGTGTAATTAAGCATAAGAGAAGGAAAAGGCACAATCAAACACCCTAATCCAAGTTTCCTTACATTTGTAAGTGACCAAGGACCTGATAGTTCTCTGCCACTCGATCCGAAGGTCCTTGAATGTTAGTGGTGAAAGGAGGATTCAAAACAAACATAATTAAAACAACAAAACCAAAATTTACCCTCTACACTTTTTACCCTACTACTTTTCTCCATTTGACTGTCTCTTTTCTTTGAGGAAATCATCATATTCCTCCTTAGACAACTCTTGTCTCTTTCTTTTATTGTCCACAGTGAGGGCTACACCTTTCTTCTTTAGTTTGGTGACCTCATCCTCTACCTAGCCTTTGGTCAATTGAATGACCTTCAATGTTATTTGGTCCAGTGAAGTCACCTCTAGTTGACTCCAGTCAGGGGCTGATATTGTTTCATTGTATACCTTCTTGTCCTCATACTCTTGAGACATGATCATGCCATCATACAACTGAGTAGGCACTGATATGCAATCAATTGTGTGTATCTGATTTACAGTGAGTCTTTGGTAGCTCCTCCTTACTTCTGCTTCATGATCACAATTAGTCCAGTAATCTTCAAGGTGTTTCTGATGCATAGGCTTCCCAAGTAATGCATACATCCTGTCATAAGGGTCATACATCCTAGCCAGTGAGAAGGGCTGCAAGTGCATCAGGTTCAATCCCCCAATTACATCATTAACACTTTCCCTATCAAGATACATATACCAACCAATCATGACCAGAAACAAGACATGTGGAATCTTTTCCTTTTCAATATGAGCCTCCACTGAGGGCAATATCTGTCTAGCAAACTCCATCAGTATGACTTTGTTGCTTGGATATCTAGGCGACATGAGAGGTTGCCTGATGAAGCCTTCTATTCTTATATATGAAAATGTGGGGAATTGGATGAACCAAGCCCCATGTTTGTATATAACAGCCTAGGCATCCACACTCAATCTTTTTTTTATGTCCTCTTCCATGGTCTGGACAAGATGTATGGAAAAGGAGTCATTCACTCTTCGATAGTTTTGGAGAGATTCTCTTCTTTTCAATTGTGGGTAATGCTCCCAAATGTTCACATCTCTAGGGTTATTTCCAACCCTACCTACCATATGCAATCCATTGAAGGTACCTCTAAATGCATAGGCATATACTATATAAGATGTCATATGGAACATGTTTATTTTCCCTCCTAGCCTCCTCATTCCCTCATCTAGGCTATCACTTATGATCTTTGCCCATAGGGGTTTGTCATCAGAACACACCACTATCCTGATAATACCATACATCCAGTTCTCGAAGGCTCCAGCATTGGGTTTCCCTATCATTCTGCTGAGCATTACTATCATGTACTGGTACTCCGAAGTGAAATCAAACTTGAAGAGATGCATAGGCAGCTTAGTAGAAGCCTTGTAAGTGCTATTCTTAGACCTCCATTGGTATATAATCCTCCTGGATTCCTTGTCTTTATTGTTATATTCTTTCTCCAGTTTGGCCAGGTTTAATTGGACCACATTAGGTCCTTTAGGCAGATTAAAGGCAGAGGTGATGCCTGCAATTGAAAAGTCTGCATAGATTTGACCATGTTTTTCTACCCTTCGGGTATCCACATTATAATTTCATACACATTCTACCACGAGTTTAGTGGATTCCACTGCATACGAAAATCCCCCTGCATTCCACATTCCTGAACTGTATATGCTCATGAGCAACGGATTCCCACTTCCTTTCTCAAGTATGGTTGTCCAGGCATCAAGATCAATATTTCCTTGATGTGTATCATTAATTTGGCCATAGCTGAATGCTATTCCTTCTGGCTACACATACATGGGTTTCAAAAATTCAGTGTTGGATTGGTTCTTTCTAATTGTCATTGGATCCTGTAATAAAACATGCATATCTTACCCTAACGTGTCGTGTGCAGTAGTGGTTTAGTGATCACATGCATTTGTGGTAATAATTCTATTGTGTTATTTCATCTTATGCAATCATCATATGAATTAGCTCTGTTAAAACCATTTTTACCTCATCATTCACCATAAATGACAAACAAAGGGTTTCATAGTTACATACCTGATAATCGCTTCCCTTTTACTATGTAGGTGATATCCGTATGAGTGCAATCACATTGCAATTACCATCTTCCATTCCATTTGAATATGGATCCTGATCTATTTGTAAGTTATAGTGATGCTCTGATCTTACAAGGCTCTGTAATTCTTTTCTTAAACATATATGGTAAATTCAAAATGAATCCCAAAATTTACTTTTAACCGATTAACATGGAAAATTAGGGTGCGCTTAATGTCCTTTTATTCATGTCCATTGATCGACACACGACATTTGTAGATGTTTGACAAGTGGCAGGCGTGCATTTGAAATTTTGAAGGCTCAACCTACCATTTGAATTGCATTTAATGCAGAGGGTGATGTTTGCAAGGATCAGGATGTTTGGAAATATAACTGATATCTAGAATATGAGGATGACATCATCACGAGGATGGTCAACCATTGACCATCGACTGAGGTCAGGTCACTATACCTTTATTAATAATCATGATAACACATTGCATCAATATGATTAGGTTGATGTGCCACGTGACATCATTTAATTGGTCAGTGGAAATCACCGCATCTCAGGTCTTAAGGGTCGATATGAGGGATATTGGTGAGTATCTAGATATTCAACACTACGAAATATCACCCTAGCCCAAGATGTGAGGATGACATCAACATTTTCATAAGGCTTTGAAATTGTTTGGAGGGATGATGTCATCATCATATTAGTTAAGATCAGGGATATTTCAAAATATGACCTTTTTAGATCTGGGTCATGATGGCATCATCATCGAATTATGTTCTCTTTGTATCGGGTTAAGATGGTGTCATCGTCATATTGAGAAATATGACCCTGCGGGTGCTGGGCATACTAATGACGTCATCATCATATCGAGTTCTTTTATAAATCAGAACAAAATGACATCATGGTCATATATGCAAAGGGTGATATTATGTAATATGATGGATATTTAGAAATATGACCCTCTAGAAATATGCATGGGTATTTGACAGGTAGGTATTTTTTTACAATTAACTTTGACGTTTGCTTATTGAAGTATATGCGGATATCGGGTGATCTTCATATGTCAGGGTCATCTAGCAAATTTGACTGATATTTAATGAATATGACCCTATGGGAATATCAGGTTTGACCAAACTTTGATCAGGCATAACTTTTTATCTTTAACGAATATCAGGGTGATCCAAAGGCAATCCTGCCTAGAATTTTGCATTCTTCTAGATTATGAGGTTCATGATGGCAAATTTTGACTTTGACAATTAACTTTCTCTTGTGAGGCACATGCATGTGTAGCGGTGATATACTTAACTAACTTTTACCAAACCACCCAAAGTAAGATAGCAAAAACAAGCAGAAGCAAAAAGTTGGGTCCCTGTTTTGCTAAGACAAAATGGGGCGTGTTGTGCAACAACACAACTTGCCACCAAAGAAAACAACCAAATTCAAATAATTCAAGTGATGAGGTCATATTGAAATATAGAATTCTAACACTCTCTAAGCATAAGTATCATGATCTTTCTGAATGATATCATGTTCATAAGCATATCAATGCTGATAAGGGATCAAGTGTGTGCATATGATTAATAATCCTCATCTTGAAAGTACGATGAAAACAACAGTAACTGATGTTAAGCTACATAGTTTGGGTTCATCCCTCATAGCCAACTAGAATAGAGCCTTGTTGCCAGTAGGCGTCCATAGCCCCAGCGGGGTGCTGCCACAATAATGGGTTACACTTTCTGGGACATCTTGATTTTTGCTAAAATCACATATTTTTAGAAAATATAATGATTTAAGCCTTGAAAGGTTCCATTTAAAGGATTTTAATTGAAGAGGGTTTGATCAAACCCCCTTGGATAGAACCCCACTAGTTTTAAACCATACCTATAATGGAGTCTCCTCTACACCTATCAAAATGCTGATAAAAAACCAATTTTGATTTACCTTTTAGGGGATCAAATGAATTCATTTAAAATTTATGTTTTGTAAGTATGTAGTCCTTATTATAAGCTTCCCAAAAAGTATAATTTTAAATATATTTAATTTGATTATTATATTTATTTTTTATTTCTTATGAATGTAGGTTTTACACTAAACATCAAGTTCTCTGTTCTACACACATGGAAAATTACTAAATTAGTGAAAAAAAAATCTTAAAAATATATATGCCCTACGTATTGATGTCCTTGTTTCAACAAAAAAAAAAAAATTAAATTTTGATACATACAAAAAAGTTATGTTTTATGGAATACGCCTGTCTAAATTATAATTGGTTTGAATTCAAAACTTAATTAAAAAAAATAAAATCAACAAAACATTATGAAACCAAATGCATGCCCTATATATTGGTGTTACCAATCTAAATTCAAAAGAATCAAAATATTATGCATTGTAGAAAAAAAGTTATGTGCTATGGAATACACATCACTTTAAAAAAATGTTGTTTACTATTAAAAATTAGTTATCAAAGGAGACACAAATTTTTTTACAATTTAACTCCAAATTTTTTTAAGAAAATATATTTAGAATCTACAAACAAAATCTCACAAATCACTAGTTCGCATCATCTTTGAAGAGAACGTATGTCTCAAATTACTGCTTGAACTTCATGTTTTATAGTTATTCTTCAATCCATCAGGATGACTTACACTATCGGCAAGAGTGAGAAGCAGTTGAGTTATATGCAAGGTTTCACCGATATGAATATATCGGTGTGAGAACTATTGTCAGCTCAACATTCTAAAGTCTTTCCGATGCTAATGGTTTCACCGATAGTGAGTTCATCTGGTGGTCGGTGAGAGATCAACTATCGGCATAGCTTAAAGTCTTTGGGCTGATGGACAGAGGTCACTCTGATAGAAAGGTTATCGGCCTAATTTTGTTGATTGGCGAAAGGTTCTGAAGTGACTCCGATAGCTAATGTCACTCCAATAGTTCAACACTGATCGACAAGAGATTGTTCGTCAGAACAATGGAAATCGTTTGGGCCGATGGCGAGTGTCTGTCCGATGAAGGGTGTTAAACTGAGGGATCGGTGTGAGAACTATTGTCAGCTCAACATTCTAAAGTCTTTCCGATGCTAATGGTTTCACCGATAGTGAGTTCATCTGGTGGTCGGTGAGAGATCAACTATCGGCATAGCTTAAAGTCTTTGGGCTGATGGACAGAGGTCACTCTGATAGAAAGGTTATCGGCCTAATTCTGTTGATTGGCGAAAGGTTCTGAAGTGACTCCGATAGCTAATGTCACTCCAATAGTTCAACACTGATCGACAAGAGATTGTTTGTCAGAACAATGGAAATCATTTGGGCCGATGGCGAGTGTCTGTCCGATGAAGGGTGTTAAACTGAGGGATCGGTGTGAGAACTATTGTCAGCTCAACATTCTAAAGTCTTTCCGATGCTAATGGTTTCACCGATAGTGAGTTCATCTAGTGGTCGGTGAGAGATCAACTATCAGCATAGCTTAAAGTCTTTGGGCTGATGGACAGAGGTCACTCTGATAGAAAGGTTATCGGCCTAATTCTGTTGATTGGCGAAAGGTTCTGAAGTGACTCCGATAGCTAATGTCACTCCAATAGTTCAACACTGATCGACAAGAGATTGTTCGTCAGAACAATGGAAATCGTTTGGGCCGATGGCGAGTGTCTGTCCGATGAAGGGTGTTAAACTGAGGGATCGGGGTGACTTTGTATATCGGTGGACGATGATATGTGATCACCGATGGAGCTTGTTAGGTCGATGGGTTTGTAGGTTGGCTTTGTTGGCAACAAAATTGCCAACGATAGACTTATGGATTGATTGTGGTTATAAACCAGAATAGTATACGCGACCTGGTGCATGTGGGATTTTATGTCTTACAAAATGTGGATAGTTACGACTGTCGCATAAGCAGCGATGCTGGAAGAAGTTGATTCATTTTTAGTTAGGGCAACAGTTGTGTAACCATTTATGCTCTTGCAGATTGGAGATAAAACTGATCTTTTGGCATCATTGTTTGTGATGATGATTCTATTTTGTACGGTTTATTTTCTATAGCATGTGCAGATGAAATAGGTGATCTGGTACAAAGAATAGGATTGAACATTAGTGCATGTAGAGATCTTTGTTTGTAAACCTCAGTTTTACTGTAATAAAGATTGTTCTACTGTTGGTGGTGGGTTTTTTACCCGAAAGGGTTTTCCCACGTAATACTGGTGTATTCATCTGTGTATTGAAAAAGTTACCTGTCTAGATTATTCCCTTTGAATTAACATTAGGGAAGCTATATTCCGCACCTCTGCTTTCCATACAAGTGGTATCAGAGCCTGGCCCGTTGTGTTATCCTTGTTGGTAGGTTGGGTTTTTTGTGTTAGTTTAGCAAGTGAGAGTTCTGTAGAGGTCTTTTCTATTAAATAAGATGGCAAGTACATCAGGAAAAATAGACATTGAAAAGTTCAATGGCACAAACTTTGAGTTGTGGAAGATTAAGGCTGAAGATTTGTTGGTCGATAGAGATCTTTGGATTGCTGTGTCTGGGGTTAAACCTACAAGCATGAAGCAAGAAGATTGGGACCTAGCTAACAGAAAAGCCAGAGGACTGATAAGATTAAGTCTTGCAGATTTTGTTCTATTGAATGTCCATGAAGAGAAGTCAGCCAAAGATTTGTGGAAGAAGTTGGGAGATATTTACCAGGGCAAGTCCTTGGTGAATAAATTGTTCCTCAGAAAGAAGTTGTATTCTCTGAAGATGGATGAAGGTGCATCTGTAGCGAACCATCTGAACACATTTAATTTGATTGTTGCACAGTTGACATCTATAGGTGTAAAAATAGAAGAGGAAGACCGTTGTATGCTTCTATTGTGTTCCTTACCTGACTTGTGGGATCATCTTGTGATGGCTATTGGAAGTACAACAACCACGTTTACAACTGAAGCAGTTGTTACCTCGTTGTTATCTGAAGAGATGCGGAGGAAATCTTCTGAGACAGCCAAAGAGGCCCTGTTTGTTTGAGGTAGATCAAAGGAAAGAGGCAAGAAGAAGGACAACAGGTCTAAGTCCAAATCAGAGGGGAAATCAAAATCTCCTGGCAAAAAGTCCAAAGTGAAGTGTTGGAATTGTGGGCAGAAAGGTCACATCAAAAGAGATTGTAAAGAGGAGAAAAAGAAGAAGAACTCTTCTGACAATGATTCTTCTCAGAGTGATGTTGATGCCTTCATTGCTGCCTTGGCAACGCCTGCATCTGAAGATGTGTGGCTGGTGGATTTAGGAGCATCGTTTCATATGACATCTCACAGAGAGTGGTTCACAAAGTATGAACCATATGCTAGTGGGAAGGTGTTCCTGGCAAGTGATTCAACACTAAAAATTGTTGGCCGAGGACGAGTCAGAATCTAGTTCCCCGATGGTAGAATAAAGGGAATGAATGGAGTGCTACACATACCAGGTCTGGCTCAAAATTTACTTTCTATTAGTAAACTTAATGATGTTGGAGTGCAAGTTAATTTTGTGAATGGTGGTTGTAAAATGACTAGAGGTTCTATAGTACTGGCAAAGGGTGAACGCATTGGAACTCTGTATAGATTAGATACTAAACCAATGTGCTGTAATAGTGTCTCTGTAAAATCTGAAAAAGCTACTATTGTAACACATGATGCAAATTCTATGGAAGTTAAACTTCCTGCAGAGAAAAGAATTCTCTAGCATCATAGACTTGGTCACATAAGTGAAAAAGGTTTAAAAACCTTGAAAAACAAAACTCTGGTAGATGGGCTGATTGATTGTAATCTAGAGTTCAATTTCTGCGAACATTGTATATATGGAAAATAGAACCATGTTTCTTTCTACTCAAGTTCTCATAAATCTTTTGGTATTTTGGACTATGTACATTTTGATGTCTTTGGTCTAGTTGATGTTCTGTCTTTATCTAAATCAAGATACTATGTATGATTCATTGATGATTATTTAAGGAGGGCATTTGTATATTTTTTGAAAAATAAATCAGAAGTGTTCAGTCGGTTTAAAAAATTTAAAACTCTTGTGGAAAACCAGACTAGTAGAAAAATAAAATGCTTGAGAACAGATAACGGTGGTGAATATTGCAATGTGGATTTTGATAAGTATTGTGTAGATCATGGTATAAAAAGACACAAAACTACACCTTATACTCCACAGCAAAATGGAGTTGCTGAAAGGTTAAATCAATCATTGATGGAGAAAGCAAGAAGTATGTTGAGTTATGCTAGTCTTGAACAAAGGTTCTAGACTGAGGCAGTTGCTACAGCTTGTTACTTGCTGAATCGTTCTCCTACTTCGGCATTGGTTGATAAGACGCCTCTGGAAGTGTGGTCTAGAAAGAAGCCATCTCTAAGACATCTTCGTGTCTTCGACTGTGAGGCATATGCTCATATTCCTAAGGTAAAAAGATCTAAGTTAGATAACAAGGCAGTCAAATGTATCTTTATTGGCTATGGAGTCGGTGTTAAGGGGTACAAGCTTTGGAATCCTAAAACTGAAAAAGTAATTTACAGCAGGAATGTAATTTTCAGAGAGCCAAAACCTTTAGTTAGTATTTCTCAGCCAGAGAAGATAGAAGAAAAGAAAGAAAAGAGTGTTGTTAATATTCCTCTGACCCCTGTAAAAGAGGAACAACAAGCACCAAGTGTAGATGGTTCAGATGTGAGTTCAAGTAGCTCCGAAGATTCAGATCCAGAGCAAGAACCTAAACCTGCACCTCAACCATTGAGGCAGTCTACACGTGAAAGAAGACAACCAGATAGGTATGGATTTTCTGTACTTGATTCAAGTTGTGCCTATGCTTTACTTACTGATACTGATGAACCTAGGACTGGGAAAGAAGCTATTAGCTTACCTGATTCAGATTCTTGGTTGGAAGCCATGGATAGTGAAATGTCATCGTTGGAGAAAAATGGAACCTGGGATCTGGTGCCCTTGCCTGAAGGTAGAAAACCTATGGGTTGTAAGTGGGTATTTAAAAAGAAATATGGTCTAGATGGTAATGTTGATAAGTACAAGGCAAGACTGGTTGCTAAGGGGTATTCCCAAAAGGAAGGTATTGATTATGGAGAAATATTTTCTCCTGTATCTAAGCTGACATCCATTAGATTTTTGTTGTCACTTGCAGCATCATATGATTTTTAAATTGAGCAAATGGATGTGACAACAGCATTTCTTCATGGGGACCTTGAAGAAGAAATTTATATGTCCTAGCCAGAGCATTTTGTGGAAAAAGGTAAAGAACATCTGGTATGTAAACTTAAAAAGTCTCTTTATGGTTTGAAGCAATCTCCCAGAATGTGGTATCAAAAATTTGATACGCATGTTTTATCCTTGGGGTATGTGAGATCTAAATCTGATCATTGTGTCTATTATAAAACTGAAGGTGATCAGATTCTTATAATTGCACTGTATGTGGATGACATGTTATTCATTGGCAATGGTAAGGGGATGATCTCAGAATTAAAATCTTAGTTGTCCTTGAAATTTGAAATGAAAAATCTAGGGGCAGCGAAGTACATTCTGGGAATGGAAATCAAAAGGGATAGGTCTAAGAGAAATATTTGGCTTAGCCAGAGCAAGTATATTACCAATGTTCTTGATAAGTTTCATATGTCTGATTCTAAACAGTTAGTTGTTCCAGTTTTGCAGGGAATGAAATTATCTGTTGAAGATTGTCCAGAATCTTTGAGTGAATCTAACGACATGAAAAGAGTGCCTTACACAAGTGTTGTTGGCACTTTAATGTATGCAATGGTCTATACCAGACCAGACATTGCCCAAGCAGTGGGAGTTTTGAGCTGGTTTATGGCGAATCCAGGCAGATCACATTGGGATGCTGTGACAAGAGTTATGAGGTATTTGAAGGGAACTTCTGATTATGCTATTTGCTATCATGGAAACTTAGTTGGATCACAGCGATCTATTAGCATTTAGGGATATGTGGATTCTGATTGGGCAGGGGATATTGATAGTAGAAGATCCACCAGTGGATATGTATTCACGTTAAATGGTGGTGCTATCAGTTGGATGAGTAAGCAGCAGGTTGTAGTCACTTTGTCCACAACAGAAGCAGAGTACATGGTAGCTACTTGGGCATGCCAAGAAGCCGTTTGGTTGAAGAGGTTGTGTTCTGATGTTGGTTTTAATGCAGGGTAGATACAAATACACTGTGACAGTCAAAGTGCTATATGTTTGGTGAAGAAACCTACGTTTCATTCTAGGACAAAACATATTGATGTCTAATATTACTTTGTTCGTGATATGGTGGAAGACAGGAAGGTGAAGCTAGAAAAGATTGACACTTTGAAAAATGTTGCTGATGTCTTAACTAAACCAGTGAGCATGGCCAAGTTCAAATGGTGTTCAGATGAAATGGGTCTGCAGGCCCATAGTTCTAAATAATCAAATGAGGTTTGAGAAGTAGCAGTTATCTCCTCGACAAGTGGGAGATTGAAGAGAACATATGTCTCGAATTACTACTTGAACTTCATGTTTTATAGTTATTCTTTAGTCCATCAGGATGACTTACACTTTCAGCAGGAGTGAGAAGCAGTTGAGTGATATGCAAGGTTTCACCGATATGAATATATCAGTGTGAAAACTATTGTCAGCTCAACATTCTAAAGTCTTTCCGATGCTAATGGTTTCACCAATAGTGAGTTCATCTGGTGGTCGGCGAGAGATCAACTATTGGCACAGCTTAAAGTCTTTGGGCCAATGGACAGAGGTCACTCCGATAGAAAGGTTATCGGCCTAAGTCTGTTGATCAGCAAAAGGTTTTGAAGTGACTCCGATAGCTAATGTCACTCTGATAGTTCAACACTGATCGGCAAGAGATTGTTCATCAGAACAATGGAAATCGTTTGGGCTGATGGTGAGTGTCTGTCTGATGAAGGGTGTTAAACTGAGGGATCGGGGTGACTTTGTATATCGGTGGATGATGATATGCAATCACCGATGGAGCTTGTTAGGTCAATGGGTTTGTAGGTTGGCTTCGTCGGCAACAAAATTGCCGACGATAGACTTATGGATTGATTGTGGTTATAAACCAAAATAGTATACACGACCTGGTGCATGTGGGATTTTATGTCTTACAGAATGTGGACACTTACGATTGTTGCATAAGCAGCGATGCTGGAAGTAGTTGATTCATTTTCAGTTAGGGCAATAGTTGTGTAACCATTTATGCTCTTGCAGACTGGAGATAAAACTGATCTTTTGGCATCATTGTTTGTGATGATGATTCTATTTTGTACGGTTTATTTTCTGTAGCATGTGCAGATGAAATAGGTGATCTGGTACAAAGAATAGGATTGAACATTAGTGCATGTAGAGATCTTTGTTTGTAAACCTCAGTTTTACTGTAATAAAGATTGTTCTACTGTTGGTGGTGGGTTTTTTACCCGAAAGGGTTTTCCCACGTAATACTGGTGTATTCATCTGTGTATTGAAAAAGTTACCTATCTGCATTATTCCCTTTGAATTAACATTAGGGAAGCTGTATTTTGCACCTCTGCTTTCCATACAATCTTCAAATTCCTAATGGTTTAGCGGCTATAGGTGTCAGAAAGTGAAGATTTAGTTCAAAATGTTGATTTCAATGTCAAGTTTGGCCAAAAAGTGTAACCCATTATTGTGGGATGACCCCTAGACAAGGTTATCTTTATAATTCCCCTAAGTAGAGCCCCACTGCTAGCAGGCATCTATAGCCCCAGTAGAGTTACTTAGATGGCCTAAAATTTATCCTTTTGGATTTTCAATATATTTCTCTTTTTTATATATGCAGATTCATAAGATATCATCATGTAAGCTTAATATGCAAGATGTGATCACTTGCTACTTTAGGTTGGGAATTGTAATGGTAGCAAAGGTGACCCTTTGGATTTTTCACTTAACACCCATACTGATGTGTTCAACAAACCCAAGGTTGTTAGGCGGGTCATCATGAAAATCTCCTTAATCAAGAAAATGCATCAATAATGAAAATGACATCACAGAGCTGATTAGGGGTACTTCTCAAGGTGAGTCACAACCTATGTAAAAATTTGTTCTCATCACTTGAATTCTAACAATTTTATTAGTTTCTTAAGGTGATAAGGTGCATCATCTTGACTAACCAAAACAAAGACTCAACAACAACAAGCAAACAAGCAAACACACAAAGCAAAACTATACAAACAACTATACAATATGTACATTATGATACAATATCCCTTATATGACCCTATTTAAGCTTGAAAGTAATGTTTGACAAATTGTCCATTGGCTGGTAATGGAACATCCTCACCTATTAGGGTCTTAAGTCTGTAGGTACTATCTCCTAGGATCTCTAAAATTTGAAAAGGACCTATCTAGAGTTTGTCAAATTTTCCATGATCACCTTTCTTTTCATGTGCTTTGTCCCAAGCTAAGACTAAATGTAAACTCCTAAAAGCTTTTACTTTGACTCTTTTATCAAACCAACATTTGACAATAGCCTAATGTTTAGTGAATTGATCAATTGCTCTATCCCTTTTTCCTCTAGGTGCATGAGCTGAAGTAATATAACTTCTTGTTTGCTATCTATACCTAGATACTCTTGTGCAAATTGCAATGTGGGGATCTTTAAGTTAACAGGGAGGATAGGATCCACCCCATACACTAATTGGTAGGGAGAGTTTCCTAATGCAACCTTCATTTTGGTTCTATCTACCCACATGGCATACTTCAGTAGAGTATTCCACTCCCTAGGATTCTTCTCTATGAAGTTCTTTATGATACTCAGTAAGTTTTTGTTTGTTGACTCTACTAAACCATTTCCTTGGGGATAATAATTTGAAGAAATTTTCAAAATAATTCCATGATCAAAAGCCCAACTAGATAACTTTAGTGATGCAAGAGTAGGTCCATTATCACATACCAAAGCATATGGAACTCCATACTTGGTCACTATGTTGTTCTCCAAGAATTTGATCACATCCTCTGCATTACATGTTTTACTACTGACTACTTCAGTCCATCTGGTGCAATAATCAGTTATTGTTAATACATACCTATGGCTTGAAGATGATGGAGGATCGATAGGTCCTATGAAATCCATGCACCATTGAGCAAATGGGTGCATCTCCATCACTGGTTGCAAGGCTTGAGTAGCATATTTCTCCCTATTAGCAGCAACCTGACAAGTATGGCAACGTTTAATGTGTTCTGTAGTGTCTTTAAAAATAGCGGGCCAATAATATCCTACTCTCAGGATAGCATGTGCAGTAGCTAAGTAATATCCATGTGCAGTTCCAAACTTATCATGCAACTCAGCTAGAACTTTGTCAGCTTCTTGTTTATCCAGACATATGAGATATATGTTAGGGTTAGCTGACAGAAGATATCAATTAAATGCAAATAAAGATTAAACAGAGGAATGGAAATACATAGAAATAATAACAGCAAGAGACAAGTTTTAACGTGGTTCACCCAAACTCGGGCTACATCCACCAAACAGAGAGTCCAATATTATTATCCAATAAATCAAACCGATTACAACCAACAATCCCTTCAACTCAATACTTCTGCAAATGCTACAATACAATCAATAGAAACCCTACCCTTAGTTGCTTTTATCAAGCTTTTTATCAGTTACAAAAATAGGGTTTTCTTATGTCGGCCATTGAAAAAATAACTCCCGGTGCCTTTATAATATAATAAAAACCATGTGAGGTTTTCTTATGATGCCCCTTGACCCCATCTTGGGGGCGCTGATCCTAAACCCCTGCAAGGGGTGCTGTCCCTTGACCCCGTAGGAATTTGGGGGGAAACTGCACCGATAAAAGTGGGGAAAATCTAACCTTTGAGTCTAATTAGGCTCCATATAACAACAATATATCCCCTCAATTTCTTTTGAAAAGGACTCCTCCTTTGATCATGTACTTTTGTGGTTTTATTTTTAACACTCTTCTTTGTGAAGCTTGCATCTTTGATGGGCATCTTCTAGAGATCAGGATATCCTTGATATCAGAATACCATTCTTTATTCTCTTTGGTATCCACTACATATTGCTGACTCATAATGTTGGGGTCAATCTCAGAAATCATCTGGCTTAAGGCTTGTCCTCTTACCAGTTTCATGGGTGTTATATCTATTGAAATTAGGGCAGACAACTGAGAGGGGGTGAATCAGTTGTCTCAAAACTTTAACATTTGTTGCAATTAATCTTCTTTACCACTTATTATCAGATTAATGATATAACCATGAAAACAAAAATCAACAACACATGAGTAGAAACATAATCAACACACATAACACCAAGTTTTTTATGTGGAAACTTGGTTAAGGGAAAAACCATGGTATGGGTTAACCCACAAGAAATTACTGTGTTAAAAGTATTACAAATGGGGAAGGCACATGCCTTCAGGGCGCACTGCCTAGAGCTCACTGCTCCAAGAGGCTCACTACCTACAAAATAAGTTACAAGAGTTCACTGAAATGTTTGAACTGAGAAATGGCATCTACCAATGTAGAAATTTAGTTTCAGTTAAGCACAATACACTGACTTTATACACTTCATCTCTTTCTGCCCTGCTTTACTACTCTGCCATGATCTGAACTTAGATCTTCATCTTCGCACTTCTTTCTACCTTTTTTGCACTTACTCCATCACCACATCACAATCCCTCTTCAAAACACTCGAATCCATCGGCTATATATATCCGCATCAAGAAATTCAATCAACTGTAGTTAGCTTTAAGAAAACTTAGAACATTTATTAAGAACTCTATTCTGTCAGCTGAATCCATGTACAAACAACAATGCAGACCAAAAACTTGTGTTCTCAAATCATCAATCATGTCGGCCAATACCATTGATTATCACAAATTTCTTAACCAACAACTTTTATTCATCTGGACCAAGATCAAATACTAGGTCAGCCTGTTCTTCTTCTGACTGTACTGACTAACTAAAACCTGATACTCAGATGCTTATAACTTTTGAATCCTTCATCACCAGAGGCTAAATTTATGGATTTAGATAGTCCTAACAATCCTTATCACTCCCTCAGATCCATAGCACATCGTGATTTACCAACTGAGAGGTCCAAACCAAGATATTGGACCCTGTCACATGCTCTATATATGACTACCTGGACTTAGACAAATCTTCACTCTAACTTCCGGTATGAACAAATTATGTAATGCGGATGTGTAAGAAAGACTTAGTTTCCATCAATGACAATACCTGTCATGTGTAGTAGTGTCTCTTGCCAACAATCTCCCCCTTTGGCATTGATGGCAACACTTAGTGAAAAATGACTAAGTGTCAGAACAACTCCCTCTTACTATGTACACTTATGCTTTTCACTGATCGCTAGTGCTCCCCCTTTGCTAGATTCCTCATTTTGACTGCTCTTCACTCCCCCTTTGACATCAATGGCAAAGGGTGGGATCCGCAAACCAAAATTTACACAAAAATTCTATATACCAAGCCACATATGTACAAACAATCCTTAAGTCCTCTTTACATAAGTTTAAGTATATCACTAAAAATGTTTTTCAATAGTGTCATCTCACTATCCTAGCTCTTCTTCATACTATTCAAAATTGAGATGAGACCATTGAATAGAAATGCTTGTGACTCTACCTTCTGCAGATCAGTGGGGTCACTTGTCTGAGTGGCAGCTTGGGCTTCAGTCAAAGCATTAAACATTGCTTCCATTTTGGGGGAAATTAGTCCTCGGAGCTCACTCATCCTTGCCTCAATGCTCTCCTTTTCTTATGTCAATTTCTTTATTTCTTCAATCAAGTTGATTGCCTAACACTCCTTGCTTGCCATTGATGTTGTCAAAGGATCGAAAGATTTGGATACAGTTGATAGTTTTTACTTAGACTCCTTTATTTTATCTTTAATATACTCTATAACTTTAGGAAAAGATAAGCAAAATTTATATACATTCCCCCCTTCTATAAGAGCATTTTGAATACTCTTTACACTAGTATCCAGCACAATTCTATCTACTCCAATCATCCCTTTTAGAGCATCAATTTTTTTACCATTGAAATCATTTTGAACCTTGACCTCTGTAGACTTTTCAAGAGATTCAAAATGAGTACTTATAGAATTTATCAAGTTCTTTAACTAACCAGAGGGGGATGCTGATGAGTCCTGGTATGTTGGCATGATTTTCTCCAAAATCCTTGATGCTAGACCAAGTAGCTCACTATCTTCTATGTGAGACTTCAAAATATCTTCTCTGGCCTTGGCTTGAGCAATAAAGGCCAATTTTATCTTCTACACCGGTGATAAGGTATCAAAATTTATTGGACTTTGTATTATGTCCTGATCTTCTTCAATTTGTCTATCTCTTTCCAAAATTTCTTTCACTACTTCTATAGTGTCTCTTGCCCAAGATGAAGTTTTAGACTTGTGCTCTTCAGGGCCTCCATCTTCTCCCTTTTGAGAGTCAACCATATTATCCTATCCATCATTTTCTTTCTTTTTCTCTGCTTCTACCTTTTCTACATCTTCATCAGAAGCATTCTTGCTTTTATCTATCTCAGAGATCTCTTCTACATTCTCTTCTAGAGGATTTGGTGTGTCCTCAGTGGCAGTATTATCAGGTTCCTCGACATCCATAATAGGAGAATGAATTTCATCATCTGTTTCTTTTGCTTGATCTTCTTCCATTATTTTTTCATCTTCTTTATTCAATTCTTCTTCTCTTGGAATGAAGTCATCAGCTATTCCAGTTTGTTTCTCATCTTTCAACTGCTCTTCATCATTCAAAATTGATGTGTCATCAGCAGGTTCTTCTAAAACCAAAAATAACTTGTTCTTGTCCAGTACTTTCCTTAGAATTTGTTGAGTTTCTTGGACAACTTCCTCTATGTCTCCAATCATCAACTTGTTCATCCTTATCTTACTCCTGAATTCATTTTTGATCTCTTTAAAAATTTTATCTGCTTCTTTCTTGGATATCATCAGACATAGACTAGTTAAAACATGTTCCCTTAGCTCCATGTCCTTTGTCTTGGAATCTTCTTTTCTCATTTCCAGAATGTCCCTTAAGCTCTTAGGGACTTCTGACAAAATCTCCACTAATGCTCTGTTGAAAACATTCAAATATTTGATAGTAGCATCTTCCAAAAGTCTCTTGTCTGCATCATTGTAAAGATCATAGAATTCAGTTATTGGTTTTAAATTTCTATCAATAGTGATTGTTCTTACAATGTCTTCCATAGAAGGAATTTGCTTCTCAACATCTGCCTTTGACTTCTGCCTGTTATTTGTCTTTTTTGCTCTGCTTCTCCTTAGACACTTTGATTGCTTTAGTGCATGTGGCTTTCAGCTCTTTAAGCTCATCATCTGAATCACTTCATCCTCCTTTTCCATACTGCCATATGACCTCTTGGCCATTACTTTCTTTCTTTTTCTTTCCTTGCCGGATGACTTGTCTTCCGGTTTCTTTGTTCTGATAGATTTTGTGTGAACAGGGGCAGCAGTAGAGCCTCTTGTTTTTCTAGGTTGGTTGGTGGAGACTTCCGAAGCACTAGGTTGTCCTTTTTCAGCTTGCTTAGTTCTCTTCCTGACTTCTCTCACTACCTCTTTGGTTACCTCTATGCTCTCTACATACATTTCCACTTGCTTTTGATCTTTCCTCTTGATTTCTAGTTTTCTGAGCTCAACATGCAATTTCACACTTAGCTCTTCATATGTCCCAAATCTTTCAATTGTTGTGTCCTTTGGCTTTCTCAAAAGGTGTTGAGCATACATATCCAATACTTTCTCATCAACCTCATACCCCATGGGCATGATCCATACTATTCTTGGTTCAATAGCTTCCATTAGACATTGATTTGTACCCACCATAAAATAGACTACATGCTTGTATTTTTCAACCACAGATGTAGGAATTCTCTCTCTTGAATGCATCATGTTCTAAAAATTCTTGAAAAATCCCCAAAGAGAAGTCCTTTGGGCATTGGAGTCTCTAATACTATTCAAGTGCTCCCTTATCTGTATGGAAATAGGTTTATCATTGGTCCAACACATGTTTTTCTTGTCAGGTAACTCATTCATGAAATAGAAGAACAAACACAAGACCAGTGTACCATATTTGAAGGTATTCTTTTTATCTTTCTTATCCTTATTCAAATTTTCCATCAGTTGGTTCTGTAGCAACTCACACAAGTCATAATCAACATTTTCTCTCTCAACATCTGATAAGTTGCATAGATAGCTATACCGGATATAGAATTTTCCCTGCTAGAATGATAAATCTTATATCCAATCACCATTGAAGAAAATTTAACATCTGGATCAGCGATGTCATCTATAGTCATTGCCCTTTTGTCAAACCTTGAATTGGTAGCATCAGTTATAGTTTGATTCTTTACTAATTTCAACATTGGCAGTCCACCGGATGAGTTTAACCCTGTCACGGCCTTGATGGCATCCTTGGTGATCTTGAAAGGTTTCATTAACCACATAAACTCATCATGCATCCGACTCAATACATACTGGACCCATTCATCTTCACAGAAGAATGGAAACCCTATAATCTGAATGAAATGTTTATTGTGCAGTGCCTTATACTCAGGTTTAAGACCATGAATTTCATCCCTTAGATGATTCTTGAACAAATCTACAAACCTTGAGACCCCAAATTCATCTATGCTCACATGAATATAAGCCCTAATATCTTCAACATGCAATACACCATACAAAACATTTGAAAAGGCACCTAGCAGGTTGACTTCTACTGATTTGTGTGGATGCTTTTTAAACTTTGGCCTAGGTCGCTTAGTGATATCCACAACCAATGGAGTAGCCATTGTGAAAAGATCACAAATTAAAAGCTTTGTAGAAAAATACCTTTTTCTTCACAGAATTAGGGTTAGTAGTCAAATTTGTTCTTCGCACTTTAAATTTTTGAAATCTTAGCTTAGGTTCTCTTCTCCTTGTTCTCTTTGAATTCAAAGTGATTCAAATGCTTGAATGAATGACTTTTTATGCTCCACAAAACCTAATTCATCATTGTAATAAATGCTCTTCCCTAATACATCCGGTTACACTATTTCTGCATGCAGTCAATCTTCAATTGCTCCGAAATCAATCACATTTGCTTCTTTTCTTCTAGAATTTACTTCAATAGATCTACAATAGGCTTCTCTATTTTTATTCATCATGCCATATTCAGGCACCCACTTACTAGCAGGGGGAATTAGATTTTCAATGTAGCTCCCCCTGAGCCAAAGCTCCTAATTCAATTCCTAGAGGAATTACCAACACCAGATTCTGATGCAGACCCATCACCATTATTCATTACACCTTTCTTGACCCATGTCTTGCTCATTTCATTCTGGATCTCATTCACATCAACTTTGCCCTTGCCTTTGTCTATCTGCTATGTTTTTCCTTTGCATGCCTGTGAGTTCTCCTTTTTGCTTTTGCAATATTTAGCAATGTGTCCAGATTGGTTGTAGTTGAAACAAACAATCTTATTTTTCTGATAGTTACATATTGGAGTAGGTTTTGATTTGCATTGCATTGCAATATGCCCAAACTTATTGCAAGTAAAACATCTTCTATTGAACACTTGTCTATTCTTAGGAGAATTCCTTGATCCATTTCTACATTCCTTAGCCTTATGACCTATCTTTTTGCAATTAAAGCATTGACTAGAGAAAGATGATAAATTTTGATTTACTTGACTTCTACATTGATTAGCTCTATGACCATACTTATTGCTTTTGAAACAATTTCCATTGAAAGATGGATACCTTTGAGCATTAGGTTGTCTTACCCGAGGTCTTCTAGGTCTGTTTCTCTCATTCCTTGATTCAAATTTTTTTTGACCGGATCCAGAGCTTTCACCTTTCTCATATCCCAGACCATGCTTATCATATGCCTTCTTCTGACTTTCAAGCAGCACCTCAAGTTTCGCTGTGCTTATCTTGAATTTCTCTTTATAGTCATTTGCAGCTTCTAGGTCATGTTTGAGAATAACAATTTGCCTCTCAAGTTCTTCATTTTCCCTGGTTTCTTGTAGATCTGACTCTAAGTGGCCAATTATTCTGTCCAATCTGCAGCATTCTTCTATTATTTCTTTCAAACTCTGATTCATCTTTTCTTCATTTTTCTTCCTTTCCTTAATTTCCTTGGTTAGCTTCATTACTTCAGATTCCATTTCATGTTTTAGGACAATAATCTCTTTTGCCAACTTTTCACATTCCTTTGGTCTTCTCCTTTAGAGCTTCATCCATACCATTGTCTTCATTCTAATCTGCTAACTGGTGAAGTAGCTCCCTCCTCTTTTCATTGGATTTGTCCAGATGATCTTTTAAGGTGTTGATGAAATCATAAGCATTTTTAAGGTTCTCTTTTAGTTCTTGGATTTCAGATCTGGCCTAACTAAGATCTTCTAAAGTAAGTTGAAGTTGTTCATTGAGGCCATCAGAATTCTTATGTGAACCCATTGAAATACCTTCCCAGATCTTCCTCAAGTTGTTAAACTTCTTCCAAGGAACTTTGCTCTGATACCAATTGTTGAAATTAGGGCAGACAACTGAGGGGGGGGTGAATTAGTTATCTCAAAATTTTAACATTTGATACAATTAATCTTCTTTACCACTTATTATCAGATCAATGATATAACCATGAAAACATAAATCAACAACACATGAGAAAAAACATAATCAACACACATAACACCAAGATTTTTATGTGGAAACCTGATTAAGGGAAAAACCATAGTAGGGGTTAACCCACAAGAAATTATACTCTGTTAAAAGTATTACAAATAGGGAAGGCACATGCCTTCAGGGCACACTACCCAGAGCTCACTATTCCAAGAGGCTCACTGCCTATAAAATAAGTTACAAGAGTTCAATGAAATGTTTGAACTAAGAAATGGCATCTACTAATGCATAAATTTAGTTCCGGTTAAGCACAATACACTTCATCTCTTTCTTCCCTACTTCACTACTTTGCCATGATCTGAACTTAGATCTTCACCTTCGCACTTCTTTCTACCTTTTTCACACTTACTCCATTACCACATCACAGTCCCTCTTCAAAACATTCGAATCCATCGACTATATATATCCACATCAAGAAATTCAATCAACTGTAGTCAGCTTCAAGAAAACTTAGAACATTTATTAAGAACTCTATTGTTGGCTGAATTCATGCACAAACAACAACATGGACCAAAAATGTGTGTTCTCAAATCATCAATCATGTCAGCCAATACCACTAATTATCACAAATTGCTTAACCAACAACTTTTCTTCATCCGGACCAAGATCAAATACTAGGTCGGCATGTTCTTCTTCTAACCGTACTGACTAACTAGAACCTGATACTCAGATGCTTATAACTTTTGAATCCTTCATCACCAGAGGCTAAATTTCTATATTTAGATAGTCCTGACAATCCTTATCACTCCCTTAGATCTACAACACACTATGATTTACCACCGGAGAGATTCAAACCAAGATATTGGACCCTGTCACATGCTCTATTTCTAACTACCCAGACTTAAACAAATCTTCACTCTGACTTCCGATATGAACAAATTATGTAATGCAGATGTGTAAGATAGACTTAGTTGCCATCAATGACAACACTTGTCATGCATAATAGTGTCTCTTTCCAACAATATCCATGTCATATTCTTGGAGCACCGTTATCCACTTAGCTCTCTTCTCCCCAGGCTCACTCTACATTAGGAGCATTTTTACTGTTGCATCTGGTACTACAATAATTATCTTACTTCTTAGGATATAGTGTATAAATTTCTTGACTGCTCTGACTAAAGCAAGAGCTTGTCTTTCAACATGCATGTATCTAAGGTCTAAATATTTGAATGAATAGCTCATGAAAGCTATAGGTTTTTCTTCTTTGGCTTCATTTCTTTCTATCAATACTGCTGCACATGTATGTTCTGAAGCAAATGAATAAATATAGAAAGCTCTCATGTAGTCTAGACTGATCAGGATAGGAGCATCTGATATGGTTTTCTTGATGTCCTCAAATGTAGCTCTTGCTTTAGGAGTCCATTCAATCTTAGCATCTTTTTAAGCATTGCGTTAAGTGGTCTAACAATCTCTACAAACCCAGTAAGGAACTTCCTGACAAAGTTTATCTTACCAGAGTAGGATTTAAGCTCTGTCTTACTTCCAGGAAGTTGCAGCTTCATGATAGATTCTACCCTAGCAGGGTCGATGGTGATCCCATTTTCTGTTATCAAATGACCTAGTAATTTACCTATGGTTACTCCAAAGATGCATTTTTTCAGATTCAGGGAGATACCATATTGCTCACACTTCTTGAGCATCCTCCTGAGATCTTCTATGTGATCACCCCTTTTCTTTGAAAATATGGTCAAGTCATCCATGTAGATGACTATGCATTTGCCAACTAAACCTCTAAAAGCTATATCCATCACACGCTGGAAGGTGGTACTAGCATTTATCAAGCCAAATGGCATGCGTCTGTAAGAAAATATCCCCCACTTGGTAGTGAATGCAATCTTCAATCTATCTATTTTGTCTACCATCACTTGGTTATATCTTGAAAAACCATCCAGGAATGACATAATTTGGGCTCCATTTACTATTTGTAAGACCTCATCTAATGAAGGTAAAGGATAATTATCCTTCTCAGAAGCTTTGTTCAGATTTCTGAAGTCCACACATCAGCGTATATCCCCATTCTTCTTTCTTACAGGGACTGAATTGGCTACCCAAGTTGAATGCCTCATAGGAAATATGATTCTAGCATTGAGTAACTTCTTAACCTCTTCAAAGATGATAGGCTTTAATAAAGCATTAACAGGCCTTTGCTTTTGTCTGAAAGGCTTGGCATTTGGTTTTAATGGTATAGTGTGAGTAATGATTAAGGTATCATAAGTCTTTAGCTCATCATAGGTCTAGGTGATAACATGTATGTAATCCTTTAGTGCTTGAGTTATCCCTACCTTTTCTTCTTCAGTGCAAACTTTACCAATCAGAACATTCTTTACATCTTCATTCTATCCTATATTGATTGGTGACTATTCTCCTCCATTAGTCTTTGGGAGATCTTTTTGTTTCATCATATTGTGCAGATCAAAGGCCTTCTCCAATTCTATCATACCTTTGGGAATCCTATTGCTTGGTAGTTCCATGATTTCTTCTTCTTCCCATGTATGATCTTCTACATTCCTTTCATCTAGGATTTGAGCATCAAATATATCTCTATTTGCTATGAAATATAAAATGTGCTGATCATCATCAAATACTTAGAGATTGGTGACATTGTCTGATATGGAAGGTACTAATACCAATTCAACTGAGAACCTCTTTAGGCCAGAAATGGACAATGGCTCCAATGTGCTAGTAGCTTGTGCCAAGGCATCTGCTCTATGATTCTATTCTCTAGGAACATGGGTGATGTTAAATGCATCAAATTCTTCTATTAAGTCCCAGACCCTATGTCTGCAGTTAGACAATTTCTTGTAATTGCAAGAGTATATACTTCTCACTTGCCTTACCACTAATTCTAAGTCTCCATAGACATACAGAATCTTAACTCTTTTCTTGAGAGCAAACAATAACCCATGAATTAACACTTCATATTCTATTACATTGTTGGTGCATGGGAATTGTAGTCTATATGCTACCAGGTAGGACTTTCCTATTGGGTCAATAAGATCTACACCTACCCAAGCTCCTTGTTTTGAATTTGATCCATCAAACTTAAGGATCCAAGGTTTATCTTCTATTAAAGGCTTATCAGGACCTTCTTTTTTCTTTTTACCTCTGGTAGTTGCACCGCTTGATATCCACTTTAGCTTTTTTGGCTCATTCTTTGTCATTTTTATTAACTAATGTGAATCTGATACCTCTTTTCTTTCTATATTTGTGGTATCATGACCATCAGTGTTTATTTGTACTTTAATCTCCTTATTTTTATCTTTGAGCATGTCCCTACTGTCAGATAGTTGATTCTTTGAATAAAGCATCTTTTGCTTATTCAATATATGCAAGAATAATGAGCATGTAGTCTTTGAATGTGGTGCTTCATGCAGTCTACACCATCCCTCAATTAAGGCATGATGTGGAGGGATCTCCTGCAACATAAGCCTCTGGATCTGCTTTGATAAAAAATCTTCAAACTTTGTTAAATTACTCCCTTTATCTTCATCAGATACTTCATAATCTGACTCAATCAAACAGTCAGTTCCTAGGGTGATGTTATTTTCTTTTGTTGAAGTATTCTCATTATACACCAAGACCTCTTTTGAGTTTTGAGTGTGGCTTTCATCCTGATATGTATCTTCTTCTGTACCTACAGATGACAAACAAGATTCAACATCATTATAACTGTCTATATTGCTTACCTCAATTAAGGATAATTTCTTCTCACTACATGCTCGTTCTAGCTCCATCATATCTAGGAAAGCATCACAAGTTTTCTCTGAATGTGCTTCATCATGTAACCTACACCAACCTTCAATTAAAATGTTCTCATTAGATATGTTCAATGTATGACAATGTTGCATTTCTCTAGATAAGTGTAATTCAAAATCCTTGAAATGATCAACTTCATTATTATCATCTAAACTATAATCAGATTCTATGATCACTTTGTTATCCTGATGAGCATCTTCATGGATATTGTTGAGTACTTGTGACTCAAATTACAGGCATCAGCTTGTGCCGCTCTTTGTCTTAGTGATTTGTTTCTTACTCCGACCATTTGTGTCTTCCCAATGGTGGTGTTCCTGCAATGTGCTATTGGCGAAATGGGGGTCTTCGATGGAACTTGTTTGTGTTCCAGTGATGGAGTATGTTTCACCGATGGTGTCCTGTCCATCATCTTGACTATCACTGTCGGCCTTGTCTTAAGTTCTCTCTCCGATCGCCTATGCTACACTGATCGGTGTAACTGTAACTATCGGCAAAGTTTTGTGTAGTCTCTGTGATAGTTGGTGTCTCTCCGATGGAAAGGTGTTCGGCCTAGCTTGAACTATTGGCTAAGCTCTAAGATGTCACTCCAACTATTATGTGTGTTACCGATGGAGGTTTGGTATCGGTGAGACTAACGTTTTTAGCCTTCGGTGGAATTCTTACTCCGATGAGCTTGGTCTATCTGATGGAGTTTGGCATTGACAGAAGGAACTTTGTTGGTGAAGAAGGATGAAGTCACACTAAAGGTCTTGGTCACTCCAATGGTTTGTTGATGATTGACCGGCTGGGGTCATCAGCGGCAAAAGCACCGATGATAGACTTACCCTGTGTTCGTGGATATATACTACTATTGTGTTTATCAATTGATGCATGTGGGACTATTTAGTCCTCATGAATACGAATGGTTGTGAATGATTAAAAAAATGAACTGTCAACCTTTTGGAAGTTGTAACAGCCTGAGATAGTAACCAATTGTTCTATTTCTGTAGTGTGCGATGAGAGAGAGATGAGTGAGAGAGTTCAGGTTGTTCTGTTCGGTTGGTAGTCTCAACACTCATGCATGGACATGTAGTTCTAAATGTTGGATGAGTGTGATACCTGGAACTAGGCAAGATAGAAAGATATGAGAGGAGAGACTCTTAAATTGTCTCTAGATGGAATAGGATGTTAATCTCCATGAAAGGCTTAGTGCCAGATTTGTATTATAACTGTATTTTCTGTTGCTGAATAATACAATGGCGATCTGGGATTTTGGAGTGTGGGGTTTTTTACCCGTAAGGGTTTTCCCCATGTAAATCTGTGTTTTTGTTCTATCTTTCATGTTTAATATTTCTGCTGTTGAAACTGGTTAATGTTGCTTGTACTTTCCTCTAAGGGTTAATGTTGGAAATGAACTATGTCTAATTCCACTTTGTGGCATAGTTGTGCATGTTTTTGAGGCAATCTAATGAAATTTAAATCTGTTGAAGACACCACTATTCTTAGAAATACGTTATGAGATGCTCTCATTTCCTTACAAATGCACACAAATGTACATATGTGAGCAACAAAGTAGATTCCAGAAGAAGGCTCTAAGACCATGGTTGTGTTCACCTAGAGCATGGAATCTCCTAAGGGGGATGGTAAGATCATGATGTCATGATAAGTTCCTGATTTGGATGATTGGAGCTTTGACAGTGGTCTGGTGATTCTCTATGTGTTGGGTGCATTGATCTTTTGCTTGATTACTTCATGTTGGTGTAGTGATGCATTTGGAGTTTAGCATGAAATGATTATTTGCAGATGCTCATGGGTACATGGAGAATAAGGTGAGGTTGTAATTCTCTTGAGATGAGAGAAGTGTTGTTGATGGTTACTCTTGATGAAGATTTCAGCAGAAAGTCTGAGGAGCCTACACCTTGGTTGGATGTGAGTTCAACAGAGACCAATGAGGAGATGGTTCTTGGAGAAGTCATGTAGACTTGGTTACCCTGGAGGAGCATTCTCATTCCCCACTCTTGGTCTTCTCAGTAGATAATCATCTGAGAGGTATTGCCCATTGTTTCTCTCAGGTGTTTTATGCTTTCTTTCATAGACATGGATCTTGAACTGCTGATATATGGTTCTAGAGGATTCATTGTGAGAGATGGATAACATGATTATCTCCTTTTGCATTTGAGTTTAAAGATATCATTCATTGATGAGGATTGTTCGGAGATGGTTTTATGGGCTGATTTCCTGAAACGAGAAATGGATTAGTTTGATCTTCTTTGGTTTGAGAGGCTTACATCCATGTTAGTTGCATGATTACATATCTTGAATTTGATCTCTTGAGATTGAATGTTTGTTTGGGTGTTGTTATGTTGTTCTCTTTGGGGTTTTGAAGAGGAGATCATACTTGACATAGTTGACACTTAGAGGTGTATGTAGAAGGATTTTCTACAGGTATATGATGTGGAATGTTTCTCTCTTGTTCTAGTTATCTTCCTGGATGGTTTGTTTCACACTACATTGGTTTGAGGTTTGATTGGAGCTGAGGTGATCACTAGTTTGTGGTCAAGTGTTTTCACTTATGTTCTTGGGTGATGACATGGAAGTTCTATTATCTCTTTCCTTTGTTGGGTGTGAAGAACTTGGGAGAGTTCTGGACTGGTGGTGAGGAGTTGTTCTTGCAGGTTATTTGATTACAGGTGTTGCGTATCATTGTGGATGTTTCCTTGGTACTACATGATGTTGTTACTTACACCTTCTATGTTATCCTATTGGTAGATTTTGTATGCCATGATCTTTTTCAGATCTGCATTACCCATGCAGTGGGAGTTCTTGGATGTGTTTGGTCTTTCTCGACTGGTTGACACATGGAGCTTGTATTTGAAGTTGATGGGTGTATATGTAGGTGGCATGATTTTGCTGATATGAATACTTTCAAGGTATGAGTGATTGGATGGATTAGCACTTACTGTGTGTGCTATTTTCAGTCATGTGGGTTTTGTTCAGTTGGATGGGTGCAGTCAGTTTTCTGATTGTTGTTCTAGCTGATGTTCTATCTTGTTTATGGAGGATGACTTCATGCTTGTGTTCAGGATGAAGCTTTGAAGTTGATAATATTGATGCTTCTGTATAGTTTGTGAGCACAGTGAAATGGTGGTGTCTAAGCTGATACAGTGACTTCGAGCATTGATGGTTTCCTGTAATTCCTTCGTCAAGTGGAGAATGTTGAGTACTTGTGACTCAGATTACAGGAATTAGCTTGTGCTGCTCTTTGTCTCAGTGATCTATTTGTTACTCTGACTATTTGTGTCTTCTCGATGGTGGTGTTCCTGTGATGTGCTATCGATGAAATGGGGGTCTTCGTTGGAACTTGTATGTGTTCCAGCGATGGAGTATGTTTCACCGATGGTGTTCTATCCATCATCTTGACTATCACTGTCAGCCTTGTCTTAAGTTCTCTCTTCAATCACCTATGCTACACTGATCGGTGTAACTGTAACTATCGGTGAAGTTTTTTGTAGTCTCTGCGATAGTTGGTGTCTCTCCAATGGAAAGGTGTTCGGCCTAGCTTGAACTATTGGCTAAGCTCTAAGATGTCACTCTGACTATTATGTGTGTTACCAATGGAGGTTTGGTATCAGCGGGACTAACACTATCGGCCTTCGGTGGAATTCTTACTCTGATGAGCTTGGTCTATCCGATGGAGTTTGGTATCAGCAAAAAGAACTTTGTCGGTGAAGAAGGATGAAGTCACACCGAAGGTCTTGGTCATTGCGATGGTTCATTGATGATTGACCGGCTAGGGTCGTTAGCGGCAAAAGCGCCAACGATAGACTTACCGCGTGCCCATGGATATATACTACTAATGTGTTTATCAACTGATGCATGTGGGACTATTTAGTCCTCATGAATATGAACAGTTGCAAATGGTTAAAAAAACAAACTGTCGACCTTTTGGAAGTTGTAACGGTCTGAGATAGTAACTGATTGTTCTATTTCTATAGTGTGCGATGAGAGAGAGACGGGTGAGAGATTTCAAGCTGTTCTATTTGGTTGGTAGTCTCAACACTCATGCATGGACATGTAGTTCTGTGCTAGATGAGTGTGATACTTGGAACTGGGCAAGACATAAAGATATGAGAGGAGATACTGTTGAATTGTCTCCAAATGGAACAAGATGTTAATCTCCATGAAAGGCTTAGTGCCAGATTTGTATTGTAACTGTATTTTGTGTTGCTGAATAATACAATGGCGATTTGGGCTTTTGGAGTGTGGGGGTTTTTACCCGTAAGTGTTTTCCCAACGTAAATCTGTGTTTTTGTTCTATCTTTCATGTTTAATATTTCTGCTATTGAAACTAGTTAATGTTGCTTGTACTTTCCTCTAAGGGTTAATGTTGGAAATGAACTATGTCTTATTCCACTTTGTGGCATAGTTGTGCATGTTTTTAAGGCAATCTAATTAAATTTAAATTTGTCAAAGACACCACTGTTCTTAGAAATACATTCTGAGATGCTCTCATTCCTTATAGATATGTGTATTATACATGAGGACTTCTTCTATCCAAACCATTTGGGGTCTGATGGTGTAAACCCTTGGTTCAACAACTACATATGATATCTCGTTAGTATTATTATACTCAGTGATGATGTGTTTCATTCAAGGTTTAGCCTCTATTATGATTTGATTAGGAATCCCCTTCCAAGATAACCACATGTGGCTGAAATCAATAGACATATAACCATTAAGTGTCTTTGACCAATCCCTACTGAGCAGCATTCCATAAGTGTCAGGGATATCCACCCCTTGGATATCAATGTAATATTGAATCCTTGGATCTGATGCTAACTGCATGTGGATATTTTTTAACTCTCCCACTACACTTACTTCAGTCTTGTCTAGTCGTGTCATCTTCTTAAGTGACTTAGCTGGATGTAATCCTAAGGAATTATAGATAGACAATGGAATTACATTGGTAGATGCACCTGAATCCACTAGACAATTGTGTAGGTTCTTACCAAATATCCTTAAGGTAAGTAGGAATGGAGGTGACTCAGTTTTATCTCTATAGAGAGTCATGTGTGAAGTTTCAGCAGCTTGAACAGTAGCTGGAACTTTATGTTTGGCATTTCTTTCTTTAGCTACATGATCTTTGTTCAAGATCTGACTCGAATTATGAGCATGACTATCTTCCTTTGGTATAGGCTTGTCTAGGGAACTCATGAAAGCCTTCTTGATGGTTGGGGTTTTAAGCAATTCTGACAATGACAAGATAATTTTAACCCTTTTCATCTCCTCTACTAAGTACATGACTAATTTGTCAAATTTAGGAGACTGATTGCTAGGTTTCAATACTATATTTTGAGGTGCAAAATATTGAGTACTAACCTTGGGAAGACCAGGATTATTACTTTCTTTTGGATCTGGGGGAGTGTTGAAGTTGTTAGGAGGTAAGAATGTGGTCAAGGGAGCAGGAGGTTTGTTAGGATTACTCCTGAGGTTGTAGTTGTGTCTACCCTGATATTGTTGGTGATAAGCATGAATTTCCTCATGTTCTATTGTTGGTTCATTTTCATCTTCGAAAGGAAACACATAGTGTGTTTCAAATGCCAAGGCTGACTCCTCACATGCTAATGTGTAGTTCTCATGAGTTGAGACTACTTGGTGATGAGGATGATTTACAAAGCTCTCTAAGACATGGGAAGAATCATATCCACAAGGAACGATCTTATTTCCTTCAATGAAAGGAGGATCACCTATGGTGTTAGACACTTCTGCCTGAAAGATAGTAGCTACTATTTTGAATTGGGGACAATCTATCTCAACATGTGCATTGGCGTTGTGTATTCTACACCAATTTGTAAGTGCTACCTCTGCCAGATTAACTCTAGTAGTCTGTTTTGGTTCACTAGGAGGCTGATTATCTAAAGGTGATATCAAAGAACCATTTTTTAGCCTAGTATTCCATACTCTAGGTTGCCTAGGTGCATTATTGTTATTGCCATTGTTACTGTTATAGTTCCTATCATTGTTGTATCCCCTATCAGGATATCCGGATTGATCATTGTTATATCCTCTGTTTTGATTTGACTGAGAATAGAAGTTTTGACCTCTTAGGTGTGTGATTTCAGTTGTCAACTTTCTCAATTGTGCTAATATTTCCTTGATGTCTTCTCTCTCTTCCTGAACTTTGGCTACTACATTTTCTTGTTGAGGTTTAAAGAAAGAAGAACCATTATTGTTGTTTTGTCCTACATCCTGAGATGTTTGAGCATGTCCTGGATACTATACTATCTAACCATTCCCATTTGGAGGGGACATGATACTAAGTGGAGGTACTTGTAATGGATCGAGCATTTTTTAACAAGAGGTCTCATGAATCCATTGGTCTGTTGCTAAGCAGGATATGCAGGATATGTAGGATATGCTATGTTAGGTGTTGCAGTAGGAATCAGTTGTTGATTAACTTTTACTGCTTCTCCAAAATCTCCTGTCAGAGTTGTGACACCAAGATCTGTTCTCCTTATGAACATAAAGGTTAGGGGATCTAAGGCTAAGTAATATATATTTCTAGCTACCTCATCCGCTACATTATATGGAGCTATCATCTTAGAGTACATTTTCTGGAATCTAGCATTGAAGTTTGAAATAGGTTCCCTTTCAAATCTTTTAATTGTGGCAAAAAGGTAATAAGTCATTGAAGGATCTATAGGTATTTTAAACCTATCTTGAAAGGCTTTCTCCAAGGCATCCCATGAACCAATCAAGGCTTGAGCAAGGCTAATATAGAAATTGTATGCTTCCTCTCCCAAGGAGTATGGAAATAATCTGCATACCGCATCCTGATGTTCAATCCTTGCTCTGCAACAAGCTTCCTTAAATGTCTGGATATGATCATCTGCATCCTGATATGGATGATTCTTAGGGCAAATCTTATCAGGATTCTTAGGTAAAGGATGATATGCAGTGAAATTCAAGGGTGAATCAACAGTAAAGAATGGCATTGTAACTAGTGTTTGATGCACTTGAGGTGTAATTGGTGATCTTGGAGGTGTCTAAAGTATGGTTGGAGATATTGGAGGTATTACAGTATGTCTGATGAAGATGCTGATGCACCTGAGTCAGGAGTATGATGAATGTCTGTGGTACGGGGTCTGAGTCCACGAATAGGCAATTCTTCCAAGAGTCCAACAGATCTAGACCTAGTATTAGACATGTGAGCCAGGATTCTATCAATTTATGATAGAATATAGATATTCGACTGGATTTTTACAAAGATCAGAGGAGATGATCTTCCAGGATGGATATTTATGGTTAGGAGTCAGTAATGACTGGATATTTATGCAATATTTGCATCAAACATGCAAATATGAATAAAGGTTGAACTTGTGATCACAAATATTATGATATTTAGTCATGAAGGCAGGTTACTACAGGAAATTTGCAAGACAACTTGAACAATGCCTCAACATTCAAAGATTTCAAGGAATTGACTATAAAGACTAAAGAATTTATGCTCAATTTTGAGATATTTATGATAAATAGACTTGAAACAACACAAAACAAGCTAATCTTTGCACAAACGTTCAAAGCATAAACAATTCTGGTGAGCTTTGAGAAGATTACCTTGTGCAGATGCAAGAATTACATGTATGTGATCGATTCACCTAGCAAAAAAGAGAGGAGGCCCTCCTTCTAGCACCAATTTATGTTGGTGATGATTGTTAGTCAAAACAACACGAATAAAAGTGTAGACACCTGAAAATGGTCACAATCAATTTCATCCACCCACACATTCAACCCTAATTCACCCGCATCACTTCATCCAATCCAATTATTAATTAAATATTTTTTAATTATTTAATTAATTTCTTCTCCACCTTTATCATGTCATAAAAATAAGTTCTACTATAGTTTGAAAATTAAATATTTTTTACTATAGTTCATCCTAAAAATTAAATAAATTATCATATTTATTTAATTCTCTATTTTGTGCACTTTTGATTACTTTTAGTAATCATAATTATTTTCTTCTAATCCATGTGCACATGAATTAATTTTAATTCATTCATCATTATAAACCCTCATGTTTCTAGAACTCCACTTGTCATCCAATATACACACATGTACATGACAAGTGGTACTTTGCAAGCATGGACAAATCTTTCAAATTGAGTACATTTGTCCTCTTTCTTCCACCCCACTCCATGTGTCACTATTCATCTCAATTTAAAATTCCATGTGGCACTATTTGAACACTGTTCCTCTAATTTTAAATTCCACTTGTCCTCTCCATGGAATTTAAAATTCCTCACAAAGTCCAAGCCTTACCTTTTCATAAATTAGTCCTTACATGTCATACACCTACTCAATCCTAGCCATCCATTCATTCAAACTTGCATTCTCATCCATTGATCATCCCTTGAATCTTGGGGCAACCTTTTCACCCAATCCAATCATGCCATTTGTCCAATTCTCCTTTCTTGAGGATCCTCAAGAAATATCCACCATTGATTCTCCAAATTAATCCTAGCCCTCCAATCTCATCTCCAAAAATCTATAAATTGAGGCCTCTACCTCCCATTTGGAACAAGACATTTTGTGCAATGTTATGCTATCAATTTGAGTACTCACATCTATAGCTCTTAGTGCAATTCAATATAGTCTAGTTTATTTTATCATTCATTTGGGACATATCATCACTAGTTTGCTTAGATAGGGTGCATGTTTTAGTATAAAAGCATAGTACTGATTTAGTCCAATCTTGAGGTCCCTTGGACTTGAGATTGGGTGCATCTTAGGTGTAATTTGCATCCATTTTAGGTCTCATTTTCATAGGTAGACATTTTGGCACGCCGGTGGGACCCCACCACCTTTTAGCTAACAAAATTTGTATGTTTTATGGTGTTTTTCTTGTGACAGGTTGGATCAGTGCCTAAACTTCTGAATCAACACCTATTTGGCATATTAGCACCTATCTAGCACATTAGTGTCCAGCCAAGTAGATCAACACCCATCTGGAGACAAGGTAAAATTACTAATTTCTAATGGGTTTTAGGTCAAATTCAATACTTTATGCTTGCATTATGTTCTAAATGATGTTTTACTAACTTTTTGACCACCTTAGCTCTTTGTTTTGCAAGAAAAATCAATTTTGCAAGGGGGAGGTGCTATCTATTCCAGATCAGCGCCTAGTCCTCTGTATCAGCAACCAGTCCCACAGATTGGTGCCTAGTCCTAAATTATGTTTTTTTACTATCTTTTGGTTTTGTAGCCTCATTCGACTGTCAAGGAGCTCATATTGAACTATTAACACATTTCTTGCATGGATTTGCTAACTTAAAATATGTTATTTTGACCCATTTTGTATGAATTTGCTTGTTCAATTTTACATCATAACTCATTTGGTTAAAAAGAATACAACTTGTATCTTTCATGCATAAGGTTAAAAAAAGAACACAACTTGTATATTTCACTCATAAGTTGTAAAAAGAACACAACTTGCATCTTTCACGCATAAGGTTTAAAAAGAACAACTTGCATCCTTACTCATTGGTTTAAAAAGAACAACAACATGTATCATAACTCATTGGTTTAAAAAGAACAACAATGTGTATCCTCACTCATTAGGTTAAAAAGAACCACAAATTGCATTGTCACTCATCTAAGCAAGAAATTGAATAACTTTGTGTGAAGTGTCTTGTGATTGTGTTTGTATTGTGAAAGTGTATGCTCTTCCCTTGCACCATTTGGTGATCTTGGGAATCAAAACCTTCTCACAACACTTGCATAAATCACCCCCAACATAATCCAAGAGCTAAAAATGAACCTTGTTTAGTGTGACCCAAGCCTAAAAATACGTATGCTCTCCCCTCGCATCTTCGTATGAACTTGGGGATCAAAAGTATTTTTGCACTTGTGTTTCTTTTGTTGAACCTTTAGAGGGCCTGCCACCCCGCTTCGAAAGGTGGGAACGACCCAAGAAGCAACAAGCTAAAGCCAAGCTCTTTCAAGCTACTATATAAAATAATGTGTTTGTGATAAAAGTCGCAAGCAACAGGTGTTGTGTCATACTGATGAATGTTTCCCCCAAAACCCTGTAGAGCATAACCTCTACAGGCTAGGAAGCCTCCTTATTGGAGTGAATCACCACATGTATGGCCACCTGAATGAATGCACTTACTACGAACCATTGTTTTAGTAGCCCAAATCCCTCTATTTGTTGGCACAAAAGGTGGGACCTTTGAAGCCACCCTGATTCTCGTGGTTCTTAGTAGAGATAGCAGGGAAAATCCTAAGGTTTGGTGGGGGGATGAGCCTTGGGAAACCTAGAACTTGGTATGCGTGAGAAGTGAGTGCCATGGAGGGGATCTGGTGCTACCAAGATACTAGAGCTATCCACTTTGAATAGGCACAGCTAGGGGATCCAAGAAATATTGTCCTATCCTAGCCTTAAGTTGTGCATGATTGTTTAATTTCACAACAAAACTTTTGGACATTGTATGCACTTGTTTGAAATGCTTGTATCACTTGCCAAAGAAGACTCTCATTGACATCACCCAAACATCATTCGAGTCATTTGAAAGAGTGAACTATTGAAACATTTGAACCTCCAAACTCCAAAAACATCACATCCCAAGCCCAAAATTTGTCAAAAATCCAACTCATCACTTTAAAAATCACACAAAACCATCACTGTCCCACATCAACGCCTAACCCTCCACATCAACACCTAATCCTCTACATCAGCACCTAATCCACTACATCAATGCCTAACCCTCCACATTAGTACCTAGTCCTCTGCATCAGTGCCCAATCCACTACATCAGCATCCAATCCTCTACATCAGTGCTTAAACCTCTATATCAACACCTAGTCATCTCAATCAGCGTCCAGTCCAAAAATTCATCACAAAGTCAAACTTTTGTCCTTATAGTTGTCAACAACCCCCATTCCACACCATCCTTTGACATTACATGCCATATCAATCCATGTCCCTATCTATTCATTACTCTTAGCTTGTGATTCATCCTAATCATTGGTCATTATCCTCACCATTGGACCTTAGACATCATTAGCTGGAACTTCATTTACATCACTAGACTTTCCTATCATCCTAAAATAATCCTATCATCCTCAATCAATCCATCGATCATTACCCTTGAATCAATCAAGACCAACCATATCATCATCCAAATCCATCCTAATTGGCTAATAAATCCAAACCACATCCAAATCCTAAGGAAAAAACTCTAGATCAATCATTGACCCCCTTGGATAAATTAGCTTAAGAATCTAGATGACTCCTAATTTAGTGGATTCCAAGAAATCTCATTTTTCTTGGTGCGTCTTGTCTACCCCAAGTAAAATAATCCTATTGTCCTCTTGCTTAGGCTCTTTATCTACCCTAAGTATATAGGATAACCATCAGCCTTTAATCATCTTGATCTACATTTTGGACCTATCTTCATCATCTCATCATCTGTACCTCATCATCCAAATCTGACCCAAATTCACCTTTTATGCCTCCCGTCACGCGATCACAAGCTAAGAAAATGGACGCCTATTATCAACCGCTCTCTCCTAGTGGATCTACCATGAGCAACATGGAGGAATATGTCAACCAACCCAAAATGGGTGAAGCATCCACTCATCCTCATCAAACTTATTCCCCCACCTTTGTCGAGTTCCTTAATGAAAAGAGGTTACATGACAATTTTGACCAATTCATTGACAACCATAAGGATGAATTTCTTCAACATCTTATTGAACATGGTGCACACTTTCCATATTCATATGACCATGACAAGCTCAAAACCATCTTTCATGACAAGAAACCAACACCCATCCATGATCACCCATGGGGGTGTGTCCCTAATCCTAACGAACCCATCTATGATAATCCTTGGGCTAGTTTTGCTTCCAACACCACCTCCGTTCACACCTTGGGACAAAACATGAGGGACATAAATGTTTCACAACCACAAGCATCCAATCCTCTCGTCAGGTTACCTTATGACATGCTACCTTCTGATGTACCCATTTTTGGGGTACCTTCTAATGTCACCATCACCTCCATACCACCTCCACCAAACAATCAACAAGAAGCCACCACGATTATATCGCAACCTCTCCCTCCACTAAACATTCAACCAAGTTTGATCATCACACAAATAGTAGCACCACCCATGACTCAAACACCCATTGCGAATCCACTCAACCAACCACAAAACCCATTAACAAACTATACTAATCCCACGTACACATATCAATCTTGTACGCATCAACCCCACCATGAGTCATTAATGCAACCTCCTTACGATATCCAACAAAAGCCACAACCCCAAACTCACCAAGTCATCCTGCAACAACAAGCATATGGGTCCCATGTTTACACACAAGCCATAGGCCTACCCCCATGTGTTCAACATTAACAATATGTCTAACCTCAAACTCAAAAAGTCATCCCACAACAAAAAACACACGGCTCTAACATCTACACACAAACCATGGGTCTTCCACCTCATGCACATCAAAAATATGCCCACTCCCAACAACAACAACAACAATATGTCCACCCTTAATACCAATAATCATCAATGCAACAACCTCCACTCCACCAAGTACCACAACCACCTCTTGCTAACCCTTTCAACCATGAATGGTAAGAGATGAAAAATGCCCTTAAAAACATCCAACTAGGGACCCAAAAGAAACAATATAAGTTCGAAGACTTATGTCCCTACCCGTTTGACATAAACATTGTCATCACACCTTTACCTCAACACTTTGAAATGCCAAAATTTGATAAATACAAAGGAAAAGGAGACCCTCATGACCACATCAAGGAATTCTTCATGGCATGCCAAGAAGTCACCTATGATGACCAATTTCTCCTTCATTTTTTTCCATGAAGCCTAGGAGGACAAGCACTAGAATGGTTCATGCGCTGACCTTATGGCTCCATATCCAATTTCACTAATCTTTTAGAGAAATTCATTGCCCACTTCTCATACAATGTAGAACATGAGATCACTATGCTCAACCTTTACAACACCAAACAACGAAGTGGTGAGAGTTTTGCTGCTTATCTATAAAGATGGAGAGCCCTTGCTAGTAGGCTACCTTGGACAACCCCCAAAAAACTTGTCCATATTTTCATCCAAAATATCAACCAAGAAATGGCCTTCCATTTGCAAGTACATTGTGCATCAACCTTTGACAAAATTATAGAAAAAGAGGTCACTATTGAAAAAGCCCTTATTGTGAAGGGTCTAGTCAAAATCTACAACAAGAACGACAATGACAAAACATTCAATGACAAACCTAAATTTTGGGCTAAAAACAAGAACACCGTAGGAGATGGTGCTACCAATTCCAAGTACATCCAAATCGCCTCTCCTAAACCAAAAGAGACAAACATAGTTCAAAATGTTTCTAACAATGTATCATTCCCGCCTGCTCCTCTAAAGGGAAATCCTCCTAACAATCCAAAGCGCAAGTATACCCCCTTGGGTAAGCCACTCGAGGTTGTATTCCAAAAGCTACTCCACGTCGGCGTGGTTGAGTTCCCCATAACAAAACCATTTGATGAAAACAAACCTAAGCCTGTGTGGTACAAAGAGAATGAATATTGTGACTACCATCGCATCAAGGGCCACGCCACAAACAAATGCATGAAATTGAAAAACTACGTCCAAGACCTCGTTGAACACAATAGAATCCAAATGGATGACCATGATAATACATCACCCAATAATGGCCTAGGTGTTTATCAAGACCCTTTTCCCCACAACAACAATAATCAAACCGCATCCAAACCATCTTCCTCCAACACTAATCCTAATAACCAAGCCAACAACATCAACTACAACAGTGTTCCTCCTCCCTATGATAATATAGTGGGTAGAATTGATTTTGATTCTACTCGTGTCACCACCTTCAAAGTCAAAAATACCACTCCCAAATGTGCTATTACCACCCGCCGTGGGTGTATAACTATGAACGGACCATCCCCATCCTCCACTACCACCACTTCCCAATACAACTTCCTTGATCATCTTGGAAAGACCCCCACTCAAATCTCCATCTTGGAACTCCTTAGGACATCCGAAAATACTTGACAAGGCTCTCCAAGAGTCTCATGTTCCTACCGACATACCTCCCACCCAATTCCAAAACCTTGTCACTTAATTATCATCATCTTATCATCTCACCTTTAGTCATACCGACATGCCACCCATTGACCCCGCTCATAATAAAGCCCTTCATATTGAAGTCCAAATCACCAACCATAGAGTCAAGAGGGTTCTCTTGGATAATGGATCTGGCTTGAACATATGTACATTAAAATTCATAAAAATCCTTGGGTATTCAGCAGCTGACTTGGAATCTTTGGTTATCTCCATGAAGGCATATGACAACACGGAGAGAGAATCCAAAGGCACTATATGTCTCCCTATCAAGGTAGGCCCACTCACCATGCTCGCTCTATGTCACATAATTGATCTTGACCTTCCATATAATCTCCTCCTAGGCCAACCATGGTTACATGCTATGTAAGCCATTTTGTCCACCTACCATCAATGCCTCAAATTCCCCCATAACAGTGTGGAAGTCACCATTCCCACTGATCAACAGCCCTTTGAATATTGCAAGGCCTTAGAGGTTGTCTATGATCGACAATTCCATTGTCCGAGTACCTATAGGGATCATGTCAAAGATCCCTCATCCACTCCATCCACATCATCATTCATGCCACACATCACCATTGAACAATCACAAGCTTCCTCTTCATCTTCCACCCATACCCCTCAAAAGGTCAAGATCATAGACAAAGGATGTGGTGAGTATGAGCTTCACAATGCCTTCCATGTGGGACAGTTACCATTGTCCCCCCGCTCTCATGGTCATCATCTTCTGAAGAAGGAAAAAGAGCAGTAACGTAGGATCAATGATAAAATTCCCTTTGTACCAGTACAAGTCTCCAGAGAAGAAGCTGAGGAAACAACTCTAAATGATTGGCTCTATCATGATGAAACAACCCCAACATTTGTGAATATGGAATACTTTAAAGAAAAATATCCTGTACCATTTCAAATTTGTACCAAAATGCCTTACTATGGGACATGACTTGGTGCTAGGAAACAAGGTATTATAGAACCCCTTCTGGTCGATCCCACATCTCCCAAGAAATACGCTCAATATTTTAGTTTAGGATATGTTCCACCAACTGTGATAATGCTAAAACCTTGATACAGGTAATGGAATCCTCTTCTAGTGTTAAAAACATCATGTCGAGTGTCATCATAGCTTCATTCAAAGACCTGGATCTTTCCTTCATCTTTCTCGACAATGCCATCTTCATTATTGACCTCCCCCTTGTTCATCCTGAAGTCATTGCTTGGGATTGTCAAGGACCCCCCGCCGCTCGACATCTTTCAGAATGATGAGGCTCTCTCCCCATTTCTAGAACTTTGTGACATCTTACAATATGACATATGCTTGCACGCTGATGCCTATTTTGGGGAAGAAGAGATCCTTAGTCTAAAAAAGAAAAAATAAAAAAATAGAAAATCGTCCCCTAGTAAAAACCTCTCTGAAGCACTTTCAGACACAAAAGAGAAAAAATAAAGATGTATCTCCTAGTGAAAACCTCTTTGAGGCGCTAGAAGATGAGGATCTCAATCTTCCCCCTATACCATCTCACTGGTAAGAGCATTCCAACATTTTGATTGAAGGTACACAAGAAATCCACCTCGGCATGCAAGAATCACCTAAGCTCACACATCTAGCAAAAAGTCTCGGTATAAAAGAAAAATCCAACATCTCCACAGTGCTTCATGAAACACCTAATGTTTTCGCTTGGTCCTATGCCAACATGCTAAGATTGGATCCATCTTTGGTTGTTCACCATCTTGTGGTACATCCTGACACAAAACCTGTTAAGCAGAAGCTCCATATGATGTACCCACAAGTTGCCTTGTTTGTCAAAGAGAAGCTACAGAAATTGTTAGATGTTGATTTTATCTACCCTATTGATTATCCAGAATGGATCTCCAATATTGTTCTAGTTGCTAAGAAACTTGGGGGCATCTGTTGTTGTACAGACTTCTGAGACCTTAATAAAGCATGTCTGAAAGATGATTTTCCACTCCTCAACATTGACATGATTGTAGATCTCATAGCAGGACACAAGATGCTCTCCCTCATGGATGGCTTCTCTGGATATAACCAAATTAGAATTGCTCGAGAGGATCAACACAAAACAGCTTTTACCTGACCTTGGGGCACATACTGCTGGCAAGTCATGCCCTTTGGTCTAAAGAATGCAGGGGCAACGTATCAACGTGCAATGACTACAATCTTCCATGATATGATACATAAGATAATGGAAGACTATGTAGATGATCTCCTAGGGAAATCTAGAACTAGGGAGGAACATCTTGTGATCCTACGATAGATCTTTGCACACCTCCAAGAGCTCGAGTTGTTGAATGAACGACGCCTCAATGCTCTCAATCACCTCCAAGCATACCAAAATCAGCTACATAGATCCTATAACAAGAAGATCCGTGCTAGGGAGTTTGTAGTAGGAGATCTAGTCCTGAAATAAAATCAAAGGAATTTATCTGAGTGAGAAAAGAAAGGAAAATTTGAGCTTAATTGGCTAGGACCCTACATTGTCACTACAAAGTATGGCTCTGGAGCATATCACCTCTCCACCCTTGAAGGAGAAGAACTAGAGGAGCCCATGAATATCATTCACTTGAAATGGTTCCATAGTTAGTTTGCTGAATACCCCATGTCAAAAATACAAAAAAATTTAAAAAATTTAAAAATTCCAAAAATAATAGTAAAGAGAAATAATCCATCCTATGGTGAAAACCACTCCTTGTGGCACCTTGGATAAGTACCATGATGAAAACCTGTCTGCAGGCATCATGTGTAGGTTCAATTCAGATCCATTGTTCAAAACACCTTCCCCTCTTCATCTGCACTATCCACTCCACCATCCCCTCCTTTGAGCTTCAGAATAAACCCATCATCTGAGCTTCCATTGTCCAGCATTCCCAACATACCCCTCATCTCCTAATTACTTAATTTCCACCTTTCCACATTACCATTACGTCACTCATTCTACCCTCCTATCCATCCATGACCTTGGTCCCTTTAATGTTTTCACCACGTCACACCCTTTATTACACCAACACCATCCCCTACCTATCATAGTTCTTTGTACCATGATACCCATTGACAAACTAACATCCATATCTCATCATTCCACATGAACCAACCCTTATCCTTACATCATCAAGTCTCCCAGAACTACATATCATCATCACCCGCATTGTAATGTGCCTTGATCTCATGGATATAGGGTATGTAGGTAGTCTGGAATATGAAGGAAGTATCTATTATGCAGGTACATATGATGCACCCATCCAACCCATTTGGATGGTCCCACTTTTCTGAGCTTGTTGATTACACTTGACCTATGATCAATATACTTGCTGGGCATCTAATCAAAGCATAACACTCTCATGAAAAATATTTTACCAACATATTGGCTTTTCCATAACCTGCAGCACGTATCCCTTCGCCTATCCTTAGTTTAGTCCATCATCGATTCTTATCCTAGGATGCATCCTTCCTACAATGGACAAAATCATCAGTCCTCCATCCATCCTTTGGCAAGAGATACAATGGCTGTGTGTTTTGGGTCAGTATGTCTTTTGGTCTTTGATTTTTATTTTATGCATCATTCTTGGATTGTGTCAAAGCTGCCTTGATCTCAACATATCATGGCATGTGAAGAACTATCTAGAATGGGGCATAGTCTTTGCTTTCGTATGTAGTGCTTGTGGGAGGTTCTCATTACTCTGTATTAGTATTCATACCTCGTGGATAATAAAGTTGATTCTAGCATATTGTTCCTCTTCTGCATCTAAGGTTCTTCATACCTTTGGTGTATTAAGGACTTATGCTATGAGTCCCCTTCCCTCGTCTAGACAAGGTTGTACTATTATGGGCGTGAATGGGCTCGTCCTATTGATTGTAGTGTCAAGTCCTATGCATGGATGCCTTGTCACCTTGGTTCCACATACCCTGGTGCATAACATCCTATGTTATATCAACAGTAGCACTCAATTTCTATTATCATTGGCAGAATATCTTAATATGACGTTGTTCCTTGCACTTGCATCTACCCTCATCACCCTATCCCTCTCTTATTGCCTCAAGATTCATTAACACTTACATTCCCATTCCCTCCATTTTCCCATCATTTTGTGACCATTTTTAGGGTTCTATTGGTGTGTCATGATCACCTGTCATCCTACATCCCATGCATGTCAGTAGTCCATCTTGCATCACAAATGCATTAACATGTAGCATACCATCATATATCATACCATCATGTATCCTCATTATACATAAATCCATCTATCCTCACCCATATATACATACGCTCCATCCTACATCCAACCATATGGCAAATCATCTCACATCTCATTCTTGTCATATCCTATTCATCATTCCACATCACTCAAATTGTCTTATCACATTCCTAATCATCCCACCTTATACTAGTCATATCTTATTCATCAGTCATAATCATTGCATCCACATCCTAATCATTCTTCAAATAAATCCCAAGTCATCCTTCACCTAATCATATCACACCCTAATCATCTCTTTCATCTAATCACCATCATCTTAATCATCCTAGTCAAAACCCTCATCATCTTCATCCATAATCCAATCAACTTCTTCCTAATCCATCCAAGTCATCTAATCTTATCGCATCATCATCTTCATTCTCATCCAATCGATCACATCCTAATCACATTCTAAGTCACCCTAAGTGATGCAGAGGCATCCACACTATAACCTTGACATACAGCATGGATGTCTGCAGCCCATCATCATCATCATCATCATCATCATCATATTTTGCTTAACACTGTCAGCATCATCATATTTACTGTCGCCAACCGATATCCTCCTGATGACAAGCCTTCGCCCTTTCGCCTGTCAGCAGCATCATCATATTCGACTACCGGCAGCATCATCATGTTCGGCAAGCGCGAACATCCTCCTGACGTCCACTGTTCATCTCACCGACAACTTTGACCTTCACTATCTTCAGCATCATGATATTCAACATCATGTTAGTCAGCAGGATCCGGTTCCCTCCATATATCCTGATGATGACAAACCTTAACTCCACGCACCGTCCCCTCGAAGCTTACGTCACCCCGATATCCTGATGACGTATATTCTGATGACGATGACGTCACATGCAGCTCCTCAATATCCTGCTGCCCCGCGATATCCTGATGACGTATATCCTGATGATGATGACGTCATATCCTGCTATTGGCCAAACTTAACTTTTTCTTCGGCCCGCGATCAACCTGATCTTCTACCTTATGCCGATGCACTCCTTCTCGGTACCTCCTGATGATGATCACCCCGACGCACTTTCACTTTATGCAACCAACTGCATCATGCTCTTCTCCACTTATCCGGATGATGATGCCCGAAGCGACTGCAGGATATTCACCAAATTATCCTGATGATGCCGTTTTGACAAATTTCCAGCCTTAGCGGATTTTCACTGTTCTGATCCACCGAACCTCCCGGGATGACCCGATCCACTTCCAGGGTGATCTTCCAAACTCTATCAGCTCGACCTAGCACATACCCATGCTAGGGTCTTCAACATCTCTTGACGGCGATCCTGCACACCTGCATACGAACAGAAAACAAACTAAAACCTAACCTACTGTACATAACCATTCCACCGATCTGACAAATCAACCGGTGGAATGGATCAGCGAATCCATGAAACCACCAAACCAGTAAATTGATCAAGCAATGGAATTCAATAGAGGATGAACAATAACAGGATCTCTTTATTGATTTCAACAGATGCTATTACAATACTCTGTCTCTCTCTCGCAAAGTCTGATCGATGATATATGCAATATCAACCGATCCTCATGCTTAAATAGATTTTCCTGCGAGTACTACTGACCCGACTCCAAGCGGCTGGGAAATCTCTCCAGGCGGCTGGGAGATCCAACCGGACCTACAACATGACAGCTGTCTAACAAACTACCTAAAAATAGTAAAACATGGTCAGCATGATCTTAGTACAGTCAGCATGACCTTATTACATGCATTGGTCTTATAAGACCTTCTTGAAAACATTAACAAGACTCAAACTAACTAACTGCCTCAAGGAGGCCAGCTGTCAGGTAGGTGCTCTTGCACCATACTCCCCAACAGAAAAGAACTCATGTCCCATGAGTTTAGAATGGGGAAGTCCTCCACCTTTGTACTTTGCCTTTGCAATATTCTGCCCTGTTCCAGCTTTATCCTCTGCTGTCTCTTGGCTGCTCCAAGATTTCTGAACTGTAACTTGCTTTCTTGCAAGTAAATCCTCATGCCTGTCAATGTAGGCCCTTCTCTCACATACCTTGTGTTTGTCAGATTGTCTGACCAGAACCTCTGTCTGAACTGCCTCTTGAACTGCTGTAATGTTCAACTCTATCTTTCTTTCAACCTTTATAGGACAAACAATAGTCCCAACTATGACAACATCCTTGTCATTCCTCACACCTGGTTGCTGTTTGCAAACCTGTTTCTGAACCTGCTGCTGACCTCTGTCAGTCAAAACTAAAACTTTCTTCAACCTATTGTCCTTAACAACTCCTTTCCCTGCAGTGTCCTCAACTGCCTTTATGCCTGCTCCTATAGGCTTCTGCACAAATTCCTTCTTTCCCATTAAAATGACTTGGGCTGCCTTCTGTACTGCAGCATTTGCCTGCAATGGCATCAACATAATAGTCTTCCCATCTTTCTTGATGGTGTAGGTATTAGCATACCCATCATACAGTACCCTCCTATCAAATTGCCATGGTCTACCCAACAGTAGGTGACAACATTCCATGGGCAATATGTCACACAAAACTCTATCATGATATGCTCCAATCTGAAAATCCACATATGCCTGTTCATAGACAAAAAGTGATTGACTATCACTCACCCAAGATGCCTTGTAAGGGTTTTGATGTGGAATCCTTTCCAAATGCAGTTTATCCACCATTTCCTGAGATACCATGTTGTCTGTTGAACCAGTATCAATGACAACCTTACATACTCTACCTTTGCTCTTGCATGTGGTCTTGAAAAGAGCTCTTCTTTGCATCATATCCTTTGATGCCTGCAAACTAATTCTCCTTAGCATCAATGCTTCTCCATCCTCAGGATATCCATAATTGTCAGGTTCTCTATCTTTATAAGTGTTTGAACTTTGCACACTTTGCTCTGCTTTCTCTTCTTGCACAAGTTGTACTCTCTTGTCACTCGTTCTATCATCTCTGGATGATGAACCTTTCTTTTCTGGACATTTGAAAGATGGATGACCAAACTCACCATAGGTGTAACACTTTCCTGAAAATGTAGTAGAACCTCTACCACCTCCAAATCTGCCTCTATTACCTTTCCATCCACCTCTGAAATCAGACTATCCCTGTCCTTTACCAGTGTCTTCTTGACCCTCATTGGTTTGCCTTGTTGTAGGGGCTGCTCCTCTTCCCCTCATACTGCTGCCTCTTCCTCTCATGGACTTATCTTGTCTCCTATTCATCTTTTCTTCAATCCTGATTGCCATTTGATAACAATCCTCCACATTCTTAGGGTTAGCTAAAACTAACTCATCCTGTATGTTCAATCTCAAACCAGCCAAGTACCTAGCCACCTTTTCTACCTCATTCTCATGATGACCAGATCTCATACTCAACTTATAAAACTCCTCAGTATATGCCTTCACATCCATTTCCTTCTGCCTTAAAAATTGCAGCTTCTTAAACATCTGAATCTCATAATCCCTAGGCAAGAATTTACCTTTGATCCTTGCTACCATCTTATCCCATGAAGTGATCTTTGACTTCCCTTGCTTCCTTCTCTCAGACTGTACATAATCCCACCATACCAAAGCATGACCTCCTAACTTGGTCTTTGTAATCTTTACCTTCTGATCCTCAGCAACATCTTCACATTCAAAGTGATTATCAAGTGCAGCAATCCAATCCAGTAACTCATCTTCATTCAAACTTCCATTATACTTGGAAACATCAACCTTTACCTTAGGTTTATCACTCTGCACTGCCTTTAACAGTTTTGCTAATCTCTGGTCTTCAGCATCCAGATCTTCAGCTACCTCTTCATACTCTTCAACAGTATCTTCATCTTCTTCAGACTCACTGTCTTCTACTTCCCTCTTTTTGTTCTTCTCCAGGGCTACAAGCCTGGCTTGAAGTGCTTCAGCAAGCTCCTTCATCTTCCTCATCTCTCTGGCATGTTTTTCCTTCGTCTCCTGCAATTCCCTTGCAGTACCATTACCTTTCGGAGGCATTTTGTCAACCTCTCACTCAACACACAACACACACTCAACTCTAACTCTGCCCTTTCGGTGACAGAATCAACACACAACAGCCCAGACCTTTTGCTGAGCTCTGATACCACTATGATGCAGAGGCATCCACACTATAACCTTGACATACAGCATGGATGTCTGCAGCCCATCATCATCATCATCATCATCATCATATTTTTCTTAACACTGTCAGCATCATCATATTTACTGTCGCCGACCGATATCCTCTTGATGACAAGCCTTCGCCCTTTCGCCTATCAGAAGCATCATCATATTCGACTACCGGCAGCATCATCATGTTCGGCAAGCGCGAACATCCTCCTGACGTCCACTATTCATCTCACCGACAACTTCGACCTTCACTATCTTCAGCATCATGATATTCAACATCATGTTAGTCAGCAGGATCCGGTTCCCTCCATATATCCTGATGATGACAAACCTTAACTCCACGCACCGTCCCCTCGAAGCTTACGTCAACCCGATATCCTGATGACGTATATCCTGATGACGATGACGTCACATGCAGCTCCTTAATATCCTGCTGCCCCGCGATATCCTGATGACGTATATCCTGATGATGATGACGTCATATCCTGCTGTTGGCCAAACTTAACTTTTTCTTCGGCCCGCGATCAACCTGATCTTCTACCTTATGCTGATGCACTCCTTCTCGGCACCTCCTGATGATGATCACCCTGACGCACTTTCACTTTATGCAACCAACTGCATCATGCTCTTCTCCACTTATCCGGATGACGATGCCCGAAGCGACTGCAGGATATTCACCAAATTATCCTGATGATGCCGTTTTGACAAATTTCCAGCCTTAGCGGATTTTCACTGTTCTGATCCGCCGAACCTCCCGGGATGACCCGATCCACTTCCAGGGTGATCTTCCAAACTCTATCAGCTCGACCTAGCACATACCCATGCTAGGGTCTTCAACATCTCTTGACGGCGATCCTGCACACCTGCATATGAACAGAAAACAAACTAAAACCTAACCTACTATACATAACCATTCCACCGATCCGACGAATCAACCGGTGGAATGGATTAGCGAATCCATGAAACCACCAAACCAGCAAATCGATCAAGCAATGGAATTCAACAGAGGATGAACAATAATAGGATCTCTTTATTGATTTCAACAGATGCTATTACAATACTCTGTCTCTCTCTCGCAAAGTCTGATCGATGATATATGCAATATCAACCGATCCTCATGCTTAAATAGATTTTCCTGCGAGTACTACTGACCCGACTCCAAGCGGCTGGGAAATCTCTCCAGGCGGCTGGGAGATCCAACCAGACCTACAGCATGACAGCTGTCTAACAAACTACCTAAAAATAGTAAAACATGGTCAGCATGATCTTAGTACAGTCAGCATGACCTTATTACATGCATTGGTCTTATAAGACCTTCTTGAAAACATTAACAAGACTCAAACTAACTAACTACCTCAAGGAGGCCAACTGTCAGGTAGGTGCTCCTGCACCACTAAGTCACCCTTCTAAGTCACCCTAAGTCGCCCTCCTGTGACCTAACGGCCCAAGGCGAGCACCCCGCTCTTCCCCCCCTCGCTCCCCACCTCCTAACGCCACCCCCACCATCTCCTTTCTCTGATCAATCTTGCTCATTACCACCCCCCTCGCGACCTGAGACGAGCACAACCCCCCTCACCCCGAGCAAATGTCCCCCCAATAACACATTACAAAAAATTAAAAAATTCAAAAACATTAAAAACTTATCCAAAAAAAAAACTATTTAATAAAACAAATAAAATAATAAAATACCAAAAATTAAAAACTAATAATAAATCATACAAATCAAAAATCAAAAAATAAAGCATAAAAATAAAAAATAAAAAATAAAAAAACTTCAAACATTAATCAAAAATTAAAAAAAAACAAAAAATATTTAATAAAACAATAAAATACCAATTTTTTTTTAAAAATAATAAATCATACAAATCAAAAATCAAAAAATAAAAAATAAAAAATAAAAAAACTTCAAACATTAATAAAAAATTAAAAAATAAAAAGAAAAAAGAAAAAAAATGGAATAGCGCCCAACAGGCGCTAGAGCGCATTCCTCAGTGCCCAATGGGTACTGTAACCACATCCTCCCCTCCCCTCCCCTCTACTTCCATCTACCCTGCTCCTCCCCTCTCCTTCCCTTGTGCTCCCGTCTAACCTCCTCCCATTGGGCCCTGCTCCTTACCACCTCTGTCGTCGTGCCTCCTCGATGCCTATATCTCCCGTAATGCCCTTTGGGCGTTCCACCACATTCCACTGCCACTCACTCAGTGCCTTTCATGCACTACAATCCGCCCTCGCACCCATTGGGCACCGGTCACCGCCCTCTCCTACCCAAAAACCCAACATAAAAAAAAACACAAATAAAATAATATCTCATAAAAAACAATAAAAATTTAAACATCAAAAACAAAATCAACAATAAATTTCAAAACACATTCAAAACAAAAATAAAATAATCAAAATAAAATAAACAATCACATAAAATAATTAAAAATCATAAAAACAATAAAATAAAACTTTAAAACTCAAAAATAAATAATTAAAAATAACAAAAAATAATAATAAAATAAAAATTTAAAAATCAAACATCAATAAATCACATATAAAAAACATCAAATAAAAAAATAAAAATAAAAAATACATTAAATAAATTTCAAAAAATTTCAAAAAAACATAAAAAAAAATTTCAAAAAACATAAAAAATTTTCAAAAAAACATAAAATTTTTTCAAAAAAACATAAAAAATTTTCAAAAAACATAATAAAAATTTCCAAAAAATTTTCAAAAAAAAAAAAAACACCCACCCATTCGCTCATTTTGGGTGCTAATCCACATTTTTCGCCCTATACTCCCAAAACCCGCGCCATTCCCCCTATTCGCAGCCACTCTACTTGGTGCTCCTCAAGTGGTTGATATGTGTGCTTTGTCTCGTCATCACCCTTCACATTCTCTCCCACATATTCATTCCAAGTCATAACACTCATATCCCAATCACATTCCAAGTACTTCCTAACCACATCATCCTTGCCATTTCATCCTAATCCAATCAATACCTTTCCAAGTCAAATCAACACCTAATCATCATCCTTATCATTCCACATACCCCAATCCATCTCATCCTAATCAATCCAAGTCACATCATACTTGTCCTTTCATTATTCCATTCTTACCATTCCTAATCATTATGTTGGTGCCTGCATGAATATTTAGGTTTCAAGCAATTAATTTTGCAGGCACCTTCCCAAAAAATCCAAAAAATTCTAAGTCAGGATTTCTGTCACCCTTATTCTTGCGGGGGGTCATATTTCATATATGACCTGATATCCCCAGGGGGGGGGTGATATTTTGAATATCCGTCATCTTAGTGAAGATCACCCTGATGTTGCGATATCACCTCGATGTTACTTTATCACCTCACAATCACTTGATTCGCAAAGTGCCTATCTAATTGCTTCATCATATTCCGTGGGGGGTCATGTTTCAAATATCACCTCATCTTACAAGATCACCTCGATGCTGTAGATGTCAATTTTACATGAGGGTCAGTATCTGCCTATCTAGTGACCTGATTTTCTTGCCGGGGGTGATATTCCAAACATCAGTTATCTTCCAAACATCACCCTGATATTGCGTCGAAGTTTTAGATAGCCCGATATTCTTGCGGAGGGTCATATTCTCAAGCATCAGTCATCTTACGAATATCACCCCTGCCGCCGAATATCACCCTTTGCAATATGACGATGATGTCATCAGGATCCGGTGGGATGCATCATGTGGTCTTCGGCACGATATCATCAGCAGATATGTGGGAGTCACGTCGATCGCCTATGAGGACATGAGTAAGTATAGAAGGATCATCGGTGAGGTATTTGGTATGAATAAGATGAGGAGGATTTTTCTCCAATGCATCAGGCTGCACCGATGAGGTTGGTTATCCAGGTGATATTTTCTGCAGGGTGATATTTTTCATATCAGGTGATATTCTGATGGGGGTGATATTTCATATCAGGGTGATATGAAATATCAGGGCGATATTACATGTCGGATGTCATGCAGGTGGTTCGCCGTTGGCACGGATCATGATGATGGGGTCTTAGCGGATGGTTAGTTGGTTGCGCAAGGTAAAATTGCGTGACATCATATGTGCTCATGACCTAGTTTATAAAGTATTGAGGAGGTCGCTGTGGGGTGAATGTGGGATAATTAGTTCCCACATGATTTGAAAAGTTAGGTCATGATTTTTGGCAGGAAAATTTCAAAAGTGCATAGTCTACTACATTTCCCAAGGCCGCAGGTTGGTATGCCTTTAATGGCAGATGTTATAGGGTATGGGCGAAGGCATGGATGGATCAAGTACCCGATTGAAGTTGAAAATCCCCAGGTGGCGGTACAGGGCTCGAGTTTGACCTCCCTGTCTCCTCCTTTACCTGCTGCATTCAATGTTGAGTGCCATTTTCTCATGATGCACTGTATCTGGCAAATTTTGAATTGTCATGTGATTAATGCTGAGTACACCTTTCTTGCTATATATAGCAGATGGTGTTACTCATTTGTTGGTTGAAGACCTGGGCATTTTTGTGTGAATAATGAAAAATAGGGCATCTCCTTGTTGTTTTATCTCATTTTGGAGTTTATGAGTTGCATTATGAATGTACATTGCAGATATCTTCAATTTCATTGTTGTTCTATATGAAAATGCTCTTATGCATGTGTTTAGCTGCTTGTCTCCATGTGTTGCATGCTTTTCCTTCTTTTGAATCTGGCTGCTAAGGGTTTCTCAGGTTCTAGGGTATGGATTTCTGTATCACATGCTTCATCTCTAACTTCCATTCAAGGAGTGTACTAAATTGTTTTAGGTAAAGTATGGAGAGGGTTGTGTGTTAGCCTGGATATATGTAAGTAGAGGTAGCTAAATACCTATTCTTGGGTGATGTTTGTAAGGCAAGCATCAATCTAACCCCTTGAAACTTGAATCCAAAATGCAATCCATTCTCTTGTCTACGTCTAGTTGACTCTTTGCCCTAAGATAGGCACTGGTCTGCTCCTAGGTTAGTAGTTTTGATCCAAAACCCCTTGTCTTGCATCCTATTGGTGCTTGCATGAGCAGTCAGTTTTCAAGCATATAAACATGTAGGCACCTTCCCCAAATATCCAAAAATTTCCTAAGTGTTGGCCCTCCTCGGCATTTTTCAACAGCAGCATCATATTTTCTCTGAGGTGGTCAACATCATCATGATTTTCTGTCGACCAGATTTGTCATCAGGATCATCTTGTTTCAATATCGGGTATGTTTGGATATCATCCCAATCCTGCAGTAGAGCTACAGTGCGCCCTGATGTTCTTTGAGTTAAAGGGGTCATCATCATCATCCGGTCTACAGTGCATCATGATATTTTGTATGGGGGGTGATATTCTGAAATATCAGGTTATCTTACTAGTATCACCCCGGCACCTATATGGCAATGACGTCATCCGGATATGAGACTTGCGCAGTATGCAAATAGGTGATGGTGACATCATCAGGACATGATGATGACGTCATCAGGATTTTTGAAGGCATCAGCGAGACCATGGGCATCGGCAAAGGAGTTTTGTGCTGGCCCGATGGTCTATCTCTAGCCGATGGAGGGGATTGTAAGGTAGGCATCGGCGAGACCATTGAGATCGGAAGGAGATTTATGGGGTAGGCCGATGGCTTGGGTTTGGCCAATGGGTTTTTGGCTAAGGCTTGTGCGTCGAGCGTGGCAAAAGCGCTCGACGTTTGGTATGCATGCGGCTATGTTTTTAAACTACTGAGGTGGTCTTCTCACTATGCATGTGGGATTAATTTCCTTGCACATTTGAAAACTTCAGTGAAGCGTGTTTTGGCGGGAAGTTCTTTTTTTGAATAGTGCGACGGTTTCCATGTGAAGTGCGGGTGGTTGAGCCATCAATGGGTGACGGGACAAGTGATCAGGCTACTCGACTATGGATGAGGACTTCCAGATGGCAGCGCAAGGCTCGAGACCTCCCTTGTCTGCTGCAGCAATAACTTCTGAGTGCCATTCTTTCTGATGGATGTATTTGGCAGGAATTTTTGGTCAACCATGTAATTAATTGCTTGTGGTACACTTTCTGGCCGATATAGGCAGACTGTGTTACCATTGTTTTGGTGGTTGAAGGCCTGAGGCATTTTTGTGTAAATAATGAAGAACAGGGCATGATCTTGGCTGTTTTATCCCATTTTGGAGTTTATGATTTGCAACATGAGTGTATTTTGCACATATTTTCAGTTTTAGTGTTAATGTTATATGAAAAATGCTTATTGCATGTGTCTATCTGCTTGTCTCCATTTGCTGCATGTTATTCTCCTTCTTTTGAATCTGGTTGCATGTCAGCAGGGATATCTGTAAGTAGAAGCAGTTAGATACCCATTCTTGGGTAATGTTTGTAAGGCAAGCATCAGTCCAACCCCTTGAAACTTGAGTGAAAGTTGCAAACCATCTGTTGTATACATCTAGTTGACTCCTTGCCCAATGGATAGGCACCAGTCTGCTCCTGGATCAATAGTTATGAGCCAAAACCCCTTGTCTTGCATCCAGGACATTATGTCCACCCATTTCATCACTTCCACCTGTTAGTTATAGGAGTAGGATTAGGAACCCCCTGCATGCTCTCATACCCAACCAGACATATATGTCCAAGAACGTTGCCCACCTTGTGATCTATCATGCAGATCTTGGTCCATACATGAGAGTATTCTACCTGTTGTTGTCAAGTTAGATCTTTCTATCTTTGGGCTAGTCAAGGTTATATCTTGAGTTATAGGGACACCCCCCTTGGTGCGGCAGAACCAGAAGTGAAGGGGAGGAGCTCACGCAACCTCCTGTATTAGTTGGCTAAATCTGCCTGTGCATTAGAAGTGGCAAACCCTAATGCTGATTTAGAAGAAAAACCAACAAAATGGTGACTCCGCTGGGGATGGACTGATAAAAAATAATGATATATTTGTGACCCATCTGAGTCACTAACAAAATGATGCTCTGCTGTCGGAATGAACCTAGAAAAGTAGTTTTCAGCTGCTGTAAATTTTGTCCTCTCTGGAGAGGTGGCGACTCTGCAAAAAGGATCTGAATGCACATGAAAGATAGATGTATGTGATGTGACAAAGATGTACATATTTCTGCATCTATATGAGAAAAGGTACCTTGTTCGTTCCCCTTCATATTTGTTGTTTTGCTGCATAAGTTAGATGCAGGGGGAAGCCTTAGGTCTTAGGCAAACAAAGGACGTCTAAGAGTAAGATTTTTATGAGTCCAAGTATGTATTATCCCATACTCAGTCAGGAAGGAAATGATAAAAGAATGGAAGAGAGAAAAAATAGGTTGATATTCTTAGAGGGTAGGCAGGCCCAGTTGAATCATGATAACCTTGTTGTGTCTGCCAGTTAGAAAGCTAAATCTCCTGTCAGCCCTTTTGATCGTTTGTATGACCAACTAGATTTGTCATGGGTTGATTATAAAGTAGAAAATATGCCTGCTAGGATATACTGTCAGATGCCTAGATTTAGTAGTCACAGTGTATGTGATGGGAATGCACATATCCAAAATTTTCACAGTTTCATGGGAAAACATTCATTTAGAGATGAGGATATGTGGATGAGGTTTTTTGTTAGGTCCTTTGATGCAAAAGCAAAAGACTGGTATTTGAGCTTTCCAAAGAGATTTTTTGCCTGTTGGGATGAGCTTACTGACTGTTTCAAAGAGGAATTTGCAAAAGAACCAGCTGATCTTGTTGCAAAATTGATGAAAATTAGAAAACAAGATGAAGAGCCATGTGTTATTTTCAGTCATAGGTTTGCAGTAGCCCTTTCACAGATCCCAGAAGTCTTCAGACCTGATATTTCAGCCTGTGTTGGCATATTCTTTGAGGCTTTTGAGGAGGGCTCTAGTGCATTATTGAGGGATTTCAAGGTGACAAGTATGCAAATGGCATACAAATTCGTAGAAAACATAAAAAAAATCAGAAATGAGCACCTGCTGAAATCCTTGTCCCCAGGCTTTGGTGTGAGTAATAGTTGTGAAGCTGCAAATGACCAAGTAATTAAGGCATCATGTGCAGATAAAAATGAAAATGAAAGCATAGAGGTTGAGACTGTTGTATTTAAACATAATGCTAACAATACTGCTCAACTGGATTGTTCACCAATTGAGGATGTCAGTGAAGGGACTAATGAAGACTCCCATTGCAAGGTTGATGTGTCTGGTTCTAAAAATACTGATGTGGTTGTGGACAGCAATGAACATCTATTTGAATGGGTTTGTGGAGATAATTGTGAGTATTGTGCTCAGGATAGAGAAGAAGTAAGCAAACAGGTTGATACTCCTCCACAAAGGGAATCCATTGGTGATGGAGATACGTGCTCTGCTACCCATGAACAAATGGCATATTATGATCAAGCTGATGTACCTGGATCACCCATCTTTGACACATATGGTGATGAGGATCTATTTGAGTATTGTGAGGATCTTGACATGGTTTTTGACTTGGATTCTGTTTCTCATCCTGATGAAAGAGAGACCAACATACATTAGGTAAGTGATTGTAAAAATGTCCCTGATTGTAAAGAGGTGCCAGAGCCTGATCTTTTCCAGCTTGGTGTACCAGATGGTTGTGTACATGATGTACACAATTGTGATTTTGAAAGCTTTTCTTTTGATGTGCCAGCATATACAATGAGCTCTGATCTTCCTAGCTGTGTGGTAGACTTTGAGTGTTTTCAGTTTTCAGTCTAGCTAGGAGATCATTTTACAATGCATATTGCTAATATAGATGACAAGTGCTATATGCCATATGAATATGCATTGCTTGATAAATTTGACACCCACATGTCACATGATGCTGAAGGTTGTCTACATAGGGGTGACAATGACAAGCTAAATCAGAAGGTTGAATGTGCAGATGACAAGGTTTGTTTGTGGGTAAGTCATGACAGTATCTCCAGGCTTGATCCAATGTATGCAGATGAAAACAAAGTGTTTGATAAGGGGAGATACATGTTTTTCTTTTCTTGGTGGCCTTAGGCCATCAAGTATGTTGGGTGATGCAGATTGGTGCAATATTTGACTTTGTGCCCAATGGATAAGGGACTGGTCTGCATCCCAGAGATTTGAGGTTCTCGCTGCAGTCTTGCACCTGCACGTCCCCAGACAGAGCCACTATTGGTGCCTGCATGAGCAGTCAGTTTTCAAGCATATAAACATGCAGGCACCTTCCCCAAATATCCAAAAATTTCCTAAGTGTTGGCCCTCCTTAGCATTTTTCAACAGCAGCATCATATTTTCTCCAAGGTGGTCAGCATCATCATGATTTTCTGTCGACCAGATTTGTCATCAGGATCATCTTGTTTCAATATCAGGTGATGTTTGGATATCATCCCAATCCTACAGTAGAGCTACAGTGTGCCCTGATGTTCTTTGAGTTAAAGGGGTCATCATCATCATCCGGTCTACAGTGCATCATGATATTTTGTATGGGGGGTGATATTCTGAAATATCAGGTTATCTTACTAGTATCACCCCGGCGCCTATATGGCGATGACGTCATCCGGATATGAGACTTGCGCAGTATGTAGATAGGTGATGGTGACATCATCAGGACATGATGATGACGTCATCAGGATTTTTGAAGGCATCGGCGAGACCATGGGCATCGGCAAAGGAGTTTTGTGCTAGCCCGATGGTCTATCTCTGGCTGATGGAGGGGATTGTAAGGTAGGCATTGGCGAGACCGTTGAGATCGGAAGGAGATTTATGGGGTAGGCTGATGGCTTGGGTTTGGCCGATGGGTTTTTGGCTAAGGCTTGTGCGTCGAGCGTGGCAAAAGCACTCGACATTTGGTATGCATGCAGCTATGTTTTTAAACTACTGAGGTGGTCTTTTCACTATGCATGTGGGATTAATTTCCCTGCACATTTGAAAACTTTAGTGAAGCACGTTTTGGCGGGAAGTTCTTTATTTTGAACAGTGCGACGGTTTCCATGTGAAGTGCGGGTGGTTGAGCCATCAATGGGCGATGGGACAAGTGATCAGGCTGCTCGACTATGGATGAGGACTTCCAGATGGCGGCGCAAGGCTCGAGACCTCCCTTGTCTACTGCAACAATAACTTTTGAGCACCATTCTTTCTGATGGATGTATTTGGTGGGATTTTTGGTCAACCATGTAATTAATTACTTGTGGTACACTTTCTGGCCGATATAGGCAGACTGTGTTACCATTGTTTTGGTGGTTGAAGGCCTAAGGCATTTTTGTGTAAATAATGAAGAACAGGGCATGATCTTGGCTGTTTTATCCCATTTTGGAGTTTATGAGTTGCAACATGAGTGTATTTTGCACATATTTTCAGTTTCAGTGTTAATGTTATATGAAAAATGCTTATTGCATGTGTCTATCTGCTTGTCTCCATTTGCTACATGTTATTCTCCTTCTTTTAAATCTGGTTGCATGTCAGCAGGGATATCTGTAAGTAGAAGCAGTTAGATACCCATTCTTGGGTGATGTTTGTAAGGCAAGCATCAATCCAACCCCCTGAAACTTGAGTGAAAGTTGCAAACCATCTGTTGTATACGTCTAGTTGACTCCTTGCCCAATGGATAGGCACCAGTCTACTCCTGGATCAGTAGTTATGAGCCAAAACCCCTTGTCTTGCATCCAGGACATTATGTCCACCCATTTCATCACTTCCACCTGTTAGTTATAGGAGTAGGATTAGGAACCCCCTGTATACTCTCATACCCAACTAGACATATATGTCCAAGAACGTTGCCCACCTTGTGATCTATCATGCAGATCTTGGTCCATACATGAGAGTATTTTGCCTATTGTTGTCAAGTTAGATCTTTCTATCTTTGGGCTAGTCAAGGTTATATCTTGAGTTATAGGGACACCCCCCTTGGTGCGGCAGAACCAGAAGTGAAGGGGAGGAGCTCACGCAACCTCCTGTATTAGTTGGCTGAATCTGCCTGTACATTAGAAGTGGCAAACCCTAATGCTGATTCAGAAGAAAAACCAACACATCCAAAACATAAAATCCATCTTTTTAATACTTCCATCCTGTTAGTTTGTAGGAGTAGGATTAGGACCCCTGCATACTCTCATCCACAACTAGATAAATATGTCGAAGAATGTTGCCAACCTTATGATGTATCATGCACATCTTGGTCCACACATGAGAGTATTCTACCTGTTGTTGTCAAGCTAAATCTTTTTGTCATTGGGCTAGTCAATGTTACATCTTTAGTTATAGGGATACCCCCCTTGGTGTGACAGAACCAGAAGTGAAGGGGAGGCAGCTCACGCAACCTCCTATATCTGTTGGCTGAATCTGCGTATGCATTGGAGATGGCAAACCCTCTGTTGATTCAGGAACCAATAGATTTGGTGACTCTACTGGGGAGTTTGGTTTAAAAGATATATTTGTGGCCCATTTGAGTCACCAATAGAAATGGCGACTCTGCTAGGGAGTTTGGTTTAAAAGATATATTTGTGACCCATCTAAGTCACCAAGGAAATGGTGACTCTGCTGTGGAGTTGATGTAAAGTGGTATCTTGTGGCCCATCCAAGTCACTAACAATATGGTGCTCTATTGGTGGAATGAACTTAGAAAAATATTTGATGAGCTTTCAGTTGTTTGAAAATTTTATCCTCTTTAGAGGGGTGGCGACTCTGCAAATAAGATTTAAGTGCACATGAAAGGCTCATGTATGTTGTTCTGATAAAAGAATGTTTTGTTCATGGTTTCAGTATCTAGATGAGAAAAGGTACCTAGCTCCTTCCCATTTATATTTGTTGTTTTATTGCATAAGCTAGATGCCAAGGGGAAGCCTTAGGTCTTAGGCAGATATATGATGTCTAAGAGTGAAATTTATATGATTCCAAATATGTATTCACCCATACTCCGTCAAGAGGGGGATGAAATGTTATGTAAAAGAATGGAAGAGATAAAAAAATAGGTTGATATCCTTAGAGGCTCGGCAAGCTCATTTAAATAGTAATAACCATGTTGTGTATGCCATTCGGAATGTTAAACCTCTTGTCAGCCCTTTTGATCCTTTGTATGACCAACTAGATTTGTAATGGGTTGATTATGAAGTTGAAAGAATGCCTACTCAGATCTATAATCAAATGCCTAGATTTAGTGGACACAGTGTGTGTGATGGGGGTACACATATCCAAACTTTTCATAGCTTCATGGAGAAACATTCATTTAGAGATGAGGATATGTGGATGAGATTTTTTGTTAGATCCTTTGGTGCTAGAGCTAGAGATTGGTATTTGAGCTTTCCAAAGAGATCCTTTGCCTATTAGGATGAACTTGTTGACTATTTTAGAGAGGAATTTGTAAGAGAACCTGCTGATCTTGTTGCAAGATTAATGGAAATCAAAAAATAAGATGAAGAGCCTTGTATTGATTTTAGTCATAGATTTGTAGTAGCCCTTTCACAAATCCCTGAAGACTTTAGACTTGATACTTCAGCCTGCATTGGCATATATTTTGAAGCTTTTGAGAAGGGCTCTAGTGCATTGTTGAGGGAATTCAAGATAACAAGTATGCAAATGGCATACAAGTTTTTAGAAAGTATAAAAAAATGAGAAATGAGCACATGCTAAATTCCTTGTCCATAGGCTTTGGTGTGAATAACAGTTGTGTAGCTGCAAATGACCAAGTGATCATGGCATCATGTGAAGATAAAAATGAAAATGAAAATATACCAGTTGAGGATGCCAATGAAAGGATCAATGATGACTCCCATTTCAAGGTTGAGGTATCTAGTTCTGAAAACAATGATGAGGTTATGGACAGTAATGAATACTTGTTTGAGTGGATTTGTGGAGATAATTGTGAGTATTGTGCACAATATAGAGAAGAAATAAACAAACAGGGGAGCAGTTCCATGTTTGAATCATTGCCTTTTATTCAGACACATGGAGATGATGAAGAGCAATCAAGGATTGAAACAAGTAGTGGTGCTGAGCATGATTGTTCTTTGTTTGATTTTAGTTTTGCTTATGGTACACAGGTTGATACTCCTCACACAAGGAATTCATTGGTAATAAAAATGCATGTTCTGCTGCCCATGAAATAGTGGCATACCATAATGAAGCTAAAACACTTGGATCAATCTTTTTTGACACATATAGTGATGAGGATCTGTTTGAGTATGGTGAAAGTGAAGGCACTGTTATTGATATGGATTCTATTTTTCATCTTGATGAAAGAGAAACCAACATATATCATGAAGGTTATTGTAGGGAAGTGCCAGAGCCTGATCCTTTCTAGCTTGGTGCAGCTGATGGTTGTGTGCATGATGTGCACAATTATGGATTTGAAAGCTTTTTCTTTGATATGCTAGCTTATGATACAATGAGGCCTGATGCTCCTAGCTACATGGTGGACTTTGAATGCTTTCATTTTTTAGTCCAGCTGGGAGATCATTTTACAATGCATATTGCTGATACAGATGATGATAAGTGCTATATGTCATATGAATATGCATTTCTTGATAAATATAACTTTCACATGTTTCTTGATGCTGAAGGTTATTTGTATAGCATTGATAGTGACAAGCTAAATAAGATGGTTGAATATGCAAATGACAGGGGTTGTTTGTGGATGAATCATGGCAGCATCTTCAGGCTTGATCCAGTGATATCAGATGAAAACAGGGTATTTAACAAAGGGAGATACGGATTTTTCCTTTCTTGGTGGCCCTAGGCCACCAAGTGTGATCTGTGATGCAGGTCAATGCAGCTTCATGACTCTATGCCCAATGGATAGGGGACTAGTCTGTATCCCAAAGATCTGTGGTTCTTGCCATGTCGGTAAGAGGCATGCATCCCCAGATAGAGCCAATGTTGGTACCTGCATGAATATTCAGGTTTCAAGCAATTAATTTTGTAGGCACCTTCCCAAAAAATCCAAAAATTCCAAGTCAGGGTTTCTGTCACCCTGATATTCTTGCAGGGGGTTATATTTCATATATGACCTGATATCCCCAGGGGGGGTGATATTTCAAATATCTATCATCTTAGTGAAGATCACCCTGATGTTATGATATCACCCCGATGTTACTTTATCACCTCACAATCACTTGATCCACGAAGTGCCTGCCTAACGGCTTCATCATATTCTGTGGGGGGGTCATGTTTCAAATATCACCTCATCTTACAAGATCACCTTGATGCTACGGACGTCAATTTTACATAAGGGTCGGTATCTGCCTATCTAGTGACCTGATTTTCTTGCGGGGGGTGATATTCCAAACATTAGTTATCTTCCAAACATCACCCCGATGTTGCGTCGAAGTTTTAGACAGCCCGATATTCTTGCGGAGGGTCATATTCTCAAGCATCAGTCATCTTACGAATATCACCCTGTCGCCGAATATCACCCTTTGCAATATGACGATGACATCATCAGGATCCGGTAGGATGCATCATCTGGTCTTCGACACGATATTATCAGCAGATATGTGGGGGTCTCGTTAATCACCTATGAAGACATTAGTAAGTACAGAAGGATCATATCCAAGTCATCCTTATCATATCCAAGTCATCCTTATCAAACCCTAATCACCTATTCATCATTACACCTCATCCGATCCACATCATCCAACTCATTCAACCATATCCAAATCATCTAATCACATCACTACACATAATCATCTTCATTAATAATCCAATCAACTTCTTCCCATTTCATCCAAGCCACTTCACCTCCTCACTATGCATCATCATCTTCATTCTAATCCCATCGACCACATCCTAGTCCTAATCATCCCCATTCATTCCAATCTAATCACTTTCATTCTACTCATCCCTAATCATGATACTTCACAACCCTAAAGAAACCTTTGAGCATCTACTCTTCTTATCGAATCCAATTGCAATTGTGTCAAAGCCATCCCCTACATATCCAATCCCATTTCTTTCCGATCAAATTTCCTTACAACATTTCATCTTATTCAGCCCTCGACATCTATAGAGGACCCTAAACATTAGTCTTCCTAAGGTTGAAACATAGGGAGAAACTGTCAAAGCTTGACTGTATCACAAGTATAAATCTGTGGACCAAGAGACCTTGACATCTTTTTCACATCAATCACAACTTGGGCTTAATACCTCAAGGCTAGTTTAAGTCCATCCTTCCAAGTGAAATATGAAATTCATGGGTTCACTTTAATCAATCATCTTTCCAACTGATGTTTGAAACCCACGGCTTCACCTTAATCAATCATTTCATTCATACCTCAAGGTCTTGATAAATCCAATTTGTGCTTTGAAAAGTCATTAGTAAACGAGAGTACCCTCTTGGAGCTAGACTTTTCAAAGACTATTATCATTCACCTCTATCATTGTCTGGGCTTCATCACCTCGCATTGACATCCCCATAGCATCCCACAATTCACAAATCTTGTATGGTCAAGACACGGTTACAAAAATAAGAGCAAGAGAGTAGATCCTCCTAGTCATCCCTCATTTTAACCATTCTACACATTCCCACCAACACCTTCATTCTAATCGACATCCTAATCATTATTCTTGTCATTCTACATCATATCATAATCACAACCTACTCATAGCTTCATCATTCAATATCCATTCCCTTCTCTTCCACCTTTGACAGATACGTTTCCTTTCGAGAGCATACCCATGTTTGTCCAACCTGCCTATCCTCTTGAGAGGGCATCATCATCCCATTATTATCCTTTTCCTCTATCCATTTCCTTAGCTTCTTTGAAATGATGTTACTTGACACAAATCTTATCATCTCGAACATCATCTCAAAGAGGGGCAAAATGTAGACACCTAAAAATGGTCACAATCAACTTCATCCACCCACACATTCAACCCTAATTCACCCGCATCACTTCATCCAATCTGATTATTACTTAAATAATTTTTAATTATTTAATTAATTTCTTCTACACCTTTATCATGTCATAAAAATAAGTTCTTCTACTATAGTTTGAAAATTAAATATTTTTTACTATAGTTCATCCCAAAAATTAAATAAATTATCATATTTATTTAATTCTCTATTTTGTGCACTTTTAATTACTTTTAGTAATCATAATTATTTTCTTCTAATCCATGTGCACATGAATTAATTTTAATTAATTCATCATTACAAACCCCCATGTTTCTAGAAGTCCACTTGTCATCCAATGTACACACATGTACATGACAAGTGGTACTTTGGAAGCATGGGCAAATCTTCCAAATTGAGTACATTTGTCCTCTTTCTTCCACCCCACTCCATGTGTCACTATTCATCTCAATTTAAAATTCCATGTGGCACTATTTGAACATTATTCCTCTAATTTTAAATTCCACTTGTCCTCTCCATGGAATTTAAAATTCATCACAAAGTCCAAGCCTTACCTTTTCATAAATGAGTCCTTACATGTCATATACCTACTCAATCCTAGCCATCCATCCATTCAAACTTGCATTCTCATCCATTGATCATCCCTTGAATCTTGGGGCAACCTTTTCACCCAATCCAATCATGTCATTTGTCCAATTCTCCTTGCTTGAGGATCCTCAAGCAATCTCCACCATTGATCTTCCAAATTGATCCTAGCCCTCCAATCTCATCTCCAAAAATCTATAAATTGAGGCCTCTACCTCCCATTTGAAACAAGACATTTTGTGTAATGTTATGCTGTCAATTTGAGTGCTCACATCTATAGCTCTTAGTGCAATTCAACATAGTCTAGTTTAGTTTATAATCCATTTAGGACATATAATCACTAGTTTATTTAGATAGGGTGCATGTTTTAGTATAAAAGCATAGTAGTGATTTAGTCCAATCTTGAGGTCCCTTGGACTTGAGATTGGGTGCATCTTAGGTGTAATTTGCATCTATTTTAGGTCTCATTTTCATAGGTGGACAAAAAGTTTACACAACAAACCTTTATTATCTTGAAAAGTATGATCAATTTAGGATAAATTGATGACTCCAAGTCTCCATTGATCAGGTCATGATCGTCTAACGTTACTTAGAGGTTGATGTGATATGATGTTTTCCATTCAAGGGGCCTTACGTCGTTCTACTACCATGAACTGATGTCTAAACATCCAGTTGTACACCTGCTTTCTGTTAATCTTAAGCAAACAAGGTTAATCCTACTATATTCTATAGATGATAAAGATATTTTATAAGTTTGATCAATTCTTCTGATCATCAACTGTAATTGATTATTTTCACTTCTGCACTATGGATTTGTTCAAATAATGTCCCTATAAGTAGATATTTGTAGGATTACTATTGACATTTATATGCATTTGCATGATATTTTCAATTATGCATGCAAATTAGTTCAAATATACTATTGATGTTCAGTTTCCTTCGGGATATCAACATATTTATGTATTTTTGCTTAAGATTGAATGTGTATTTGTAATTATGAAGGTGATTGTAATGAAATTTAAGAAAATGAACTCAAACACTCTAAATTTAATGAAATTAAATGAGTCTTTGACAATTGATCCATATGCACCATTTAATATTTCAAAAAATAGAGATGCAGTCAAACCATGTGTTTCCAGGCCATTCCACAACTTCACACAGTTGATGCTAATCTTCTAAGGTAAATAATGACAACAATATCCACTAGTTAACATGCACTCCAAGGGACTCAACACATCACAATGGAATATCGAAATGACATTCATAAGATTACTCAGAATTTATGATTATATGTAATATGATCTCTATTTCATTTGTATTCAAAAGCATGCATATTTACAATCTATCTTGAGAAAGTGTCATGACATTCAACAATCCTATCTCAATTAAGTCTCAAATAATCATACAATGTGCACTCCATCTCCTTTTATAGGACAAAGAGAGGAGGCAGTTACAAAAGATCCAATGGTTAGGATTCATCTATCTAAATCAACAGTCCATATCTTCTTTGACCTGGTCAATAGATGTCGAACGTGGCACAGGTTGCTAGGTGGTGACCATCTGGTGGAACTCGATCACTTCTTTGTCATATTATGCATATGACTCTATCATCATGCATCCTTATTCATTCTTCATCTTCCTCTTCATCATAGGGGTCATCCTCTATATTATTGCTAATAATCCCCCTTATGGGTTCATATGCTTGTATTATCCTTTCAATTTCCCCCCCATCTTGATCCTTGGCCTTTATTATAGCATGCTCCTGGGAATGAAATTGTGTTTGTAGAGCAGACCATTTACTCTTTCTTCTATTTAGCATTTCATTATATGCCTCCACCTTTGCTTTCATCCCCACAGCCTTATTAACTATGTCGTGTTAAATGGTGGAGGGGATCATCTGCTGCCTTTTTGAAATTACTCTTGAAGGCCTCAATTGCAAAATCCACATCCTAATTTTCAATCTTCCCTTCTACTTTATCCTTAAGGGCCTCCAGGATATTTGTCTCATCTACCATAAGGTGATACAATTTAACACTAATATCCCTGAGCTTGGAATTGCATCTCTTCAAAATATCACTCTCAAATTGAGTGTCTTCATACCAAATGCCTAACAATTGTGCAATATTATTGTCCAGTACCTTATTGAATATAAGCACCTTCATGTCTATCCACTTCATCTCTACCAGAGCATCCAGATCTTTCTCTACTTTGAGGGATCTCTGTCCAACCTCTTTTTGCAATTTATCCACTTTGCCCTTTAATGTGCTGAGCAAATTCCAATTTGTGAGGGAGGTTTTTGTCACCTTTTCTACTTCAAAAATGAAAAGAATAAACCAATTGTCTACCACATGAGCCTTATGCTTCATGATGTCTAGGCCTATTGTCTCCTCCTGAGATATAATAGTCAAAGGAGTGGCTGTGTTATTTGGCATGTGGTTCAAGTCAATTAACCCTTTTATAAATGCATGCAACTGGGCAATGTGCTCCTTGTGCATTTTATTTTTGTCCTCCTTTTTCACACTTTTCATGAGGGAGTCAATAATATCTTTGGCCTTTTGGCCTTCCTGCTCCTCAGTAGTGAAGCCGAGATCAATATCAGTTATTTGAAATTCAGCAATTCTTATCTCTCCTTTGGCTTTATCTTCTATAGACAAAGCTACCTGAGCTGTTCTCCTACCTATGGTAGGATCTCTCTTGATTGCATATGTAGTGAGAAGGGTCATTATACCTCATCATTTAATCATATTTCAGATGTCAAAATCCAGGGCTATGTCCTCAACTATTTGCAATTAGGGATTCTACAGTTACCAGCTTTCTCTAGTTAATTCTAATGGCTTTTACTAATTTAAAGAGATTGATCTATCTGCGTACTAAATGAATTCAAAGAATTTTGGAAACAAAATTGAACAGTAAATTACTTAAAGTAAATCTATAAACTACAACATGCATCTATCTATCAAAATCAGTAAGTACTCTATAAAGCAAAATCTGAAACGATAAAACAGTGGTACTAGCCTTCTTCCTTGGTGGTGAGAGTGGGCCCTTACTCCACACCCTTAGGGCTGAAGACTACAATAAGGAATCAACACAAAAGAATAAGATCACAACTTAATTCAGTCCAATTCCATTCACTTTGTATTCAGAGAAATATTGATATAAAAAATGAGATTATAGAAATTAGAATAATAATAATCACTTTGTTTTCTGCTGCTTCTATAAGTATATATAAAATTAGTGATGACATATCACTTATCTTATCTACCAGTTCTTCTATGAGATGACATCCATCTCTTTATTATACTAGCTGTCTAACTACAGAAAATAACCATGCAATAAAAATAGATTGAGTGGAACAAAAGTCCACTCTGAATCTAATTTTGAGTCTTAATACATTTGGGTAGCAAGGCCCTGAAAATATGGATATTAAATCAGTTTCATCAGTAATTCATGCAAAAACTAAAAAGAGATAAAAACTCCTAGTAGTTAACTATAGATTGCCCTTAATTACTCAGGTGATGATTTGAGTAATATCAAGGGTATCACGATCACTACTGAAAGTTTATGATCAACAGTTGTGCTGGAAATCTGCTCTGCTCTAAAGAGGCACTGGAAATGTATGTCTGTCTGTAGCTCTAGAGATATATTGTCTATAGCTCCAGAGATATATTGTCTGTAGCTCCAAAGATATAATTGTGGCCTTCTTGCTCAGTTTCGAAGATGCTCCAGACTTCAGTCTAGCTCCGGAGATGCTTTTCTTCAAAACTTTTGATGTCGTGGTATTCTGGTATTGTCTCTGGAGATCATTAGGACTACCTCCGGAGATGCACAAAATTGTCATCCTAAACATCTACACCTATTGATTCAAAAAGAGAAGTTTTTTTGCATATTTCCATCAATTCCATGCACATTAGTCCTCTGATCAGAAATCATGATATTAAGTAATTCATCTCCTATCAATCATTATTTAGAACAATCTTGCTAGTCTATTCGGATGTAGTCATCAAGAAGATGGAATCAGAAAGGAGAAAAAATGAGGTAAAGAGATGTATTTCATGGGTGCTATTTGGCACTCATCATCTCCCCATACCTAAGGTTTAGCAAGTCCTCCTACTTCTCACAATCTGGACTTATTCTGGTGGAGTAGCCTGTCAGTCAAGCTATAATCGTATGCATAGGTAGTCCAAGTGGTGCGGTTGGTATTACTATTTCCCCTGTACTGATCAACATGTTTCAACCACTCCTGTAATTTCTCATCTTCCATCTTCTCAGCCCAGACAGGTAGTAGCTCAATTATGAGAGGGGGCCTGAAACGCCCACCTATCCACTCCTGTTTATGCTTATCCATCATTTTGGATATTAACCTTGTCCTCCTCATAAATAACCTTAAGTTTGCAAGGGTTACCACCTCTCTCATTTTTTGCTCTGAGGTCAGAATATTCCACCTTTTCTTTGCTATTGCAAGCACTGGATTAGCTAAACTATTCATAAAAAGACAAAAATCAATGGAACACTCTTGCATATTTTTTAGGTATAATGGTAAAATTTTGTTCTAACTTTCAGGGTGATAGACATATGCCCTGAATTGGACCTCAAAAGCATGAGGGTTTGGACACTCCTTTCTGATGAAAAGATTTGTTTCTATATCCTTCTTGAGGTGAGCCTCTCCATTCATTCCAAATCTGATGATTCCTCATCATTGACATGAATGCTTTGAGATGGCAATCCCCTAAAAAATAATTAAGAATGAAGGTCATACCGTCAAAACATAAACCATGCATATATAATTCACATAGAAAATTTTTGTCTTCATCAGAGCTCCTTTTATATGCTTCCATGAACCCCTCTGTTGTCTTTGTATTTTCAGTTAGATCAGATAGGACTGAAGACAGTTTTCTTTGTAGGACCCTTTCTTGTAAAAACATAGCATAACTGGCACTTGGAGGCCTGCAAGATAAAATCTCAGAGGAAATGGAGGCTATCTGAATGACTGTTTTCCTCCAAGGTTTCTACTCTTTTTGTCATGGCAGTAATTGCCCTCTGCAATTGTAGCATAGGCTTAGAAGCCTCATATTCTCTACATCTCTTTTCCCAGTGAAATAGGGCCTTAGGTATATCAATGGGGATTGGACCCACATATGGATTTGTTTGTACCTCTTGTTCATTGGTTGCCCCTGGGCCAACCAACTCATGAATATATTCTTCTTGATCATCTATTTTGTTGTTGGCCCAAGTCAATTGTTTATCTTGGCTCTATACTTTCTCAATTAATGTTGCAATTATTATGAGGCCATTGTCTCTAGCCTTGGTAAGATCATAAATACTTTGTACTACATCTATCTCCTTTTCCTTCATGATTTGAGCTATTTCAGTCTTCTGAGCTTCCAATTCTACTTCCTTCTCCTGAATTATCTAGTTTTTGCTTTGGAGCTCTGTTTGCAGTTTTTCAATTACCTATTTTTGTTCCATCTCTATCTCCATTCTGACCTTCTTAAGATTAGTGATAATCTGATTTTTCCACCAAAGTAATCTTTTTATATTATCAATTTCTTCCAACATTTGTTGCTCTTTTGAAATCTCAATATCCTCTTGATCAAAGGGGTGAGAGAAGTTCATGTTTCTTCTTCTATTTTCTGCACATCAAGATCTTCCATAGCTATCTATCCTACTCTATCAGCTGCACCCAATTGCTCTGTTTCATCTTTCCCTGTAGCCTCCCTATCCTAAGGTTCTTCTTGGGTTTTCTCTGTTTGTGTTGGCATTGATGAAGGCCCAGCTTTCTCCTCAGAAGTTCTGAAACCCAAAAGCACTTCAGCTAGGAGAGAAGTATCTTTCTCAGTTTGGGAGAGCTACCTTTTTCTTTTCCTTCTCCATAGCATAGGTGGGGCAGTTGCCTTCGGAGTAGGTGTCTCATCCTCAGAATCTGAGGAAATAGTAAAAGTTTGCCTGTGTTCTGTCTTCAAAGTAGAAGATTGTTCTAAAGTTGGACTTGAACCTAGATGGATAGATGGTTCTAGGGAAACTTCTCTCAGTCTTTTCTTTCTCACTAGAGGGATCTCATTAGAATCATGGGATCCTTCTTCAGCCCAACAGTGTATTCTAGAGTCAGCTTTCTTTGGGGTTTTGTTTGCTTTCTGCCCTGACCTCTCCCTTGTTAGTCCCTTAGGGAAAGATTCCTCAGCCAGAGTCATCTTCCTCTAGGCTGAGCAAGTCATGTATGGAGTTTGCTCAAGAGAAGGCTCTTTAATTTCTTTGCCTTTCTTCTTCTTATCAGAAACAGGGGCTACAGATGAAGTTGCCTCCAGTGAGGACTTATTTCCTTTTTCAACAATTGGAGAGGAGGTTGAAGGTTTTGTCTCTTCTTCTTGCTGGGTAGAGGAACCCTCACCCTCTTCCTGTGCCCTCTCTAGCTCTCTGTCTTGGGGATTTTATTCAAGAAATGTTTGCCATAATTCTTCCCCATCATCTTGAGATAGAAAGTAGTGTTTAACTATCAGAAAGATGAGCCTATGATGTTTCATAGGACCCTTGTTTTGTTGATATTTTTCTATGGTTTCCCTAATGGCAGAGTACAAAAAGTTGGGAATGTTTATGCTCAATTCAGGGTGTCCATTCCCATGCCTCAGAAAAATCAACATTTTCATTATTGGTCCTAATACTAAGGAAAATTGACCATCACATGTGAAATATTTCATCAGCTATGTAGCTACAAATTACCAAGGGTTTGGAAGTGAGGACCTAAGAATTCCTTTAACCTCATTTTTATGTAAATGCAATTGTATTGCAGGTTCACCTTCAATAGAGAAATTCCTAATCAAATCAGCATGTAAAATTTTTAAATGATAGAACCTCTCACCTTGTTCAGGCAACCCAGAAATATGACTGATAGTGGTTGCAGAGAGATTGATTTGAACTCTCCTTATAGCTGTCTAATTGTCCCTCAGGTTTCTTAGGAACTCATCAACAATATCTTCTTGGAACCCTTCAAACTTTTTGAGAAATTCCAACCATCCTGCATTCCTCAGAATGTCTGCTGCAGTATCATCCTGCAAAAGGCTTGTAGTACTTTCTGGCTCTGATTTCTTCTTAACCTCCATTTCTAAATTCTTTTCCTATCCTCTATGTTTACAATCCTTCCTCACTCCATAGGCTCCGGAGAACTATTTCAACTGACTTTGTTCTTCAGGGTATGTTACAGTTTTGAATGAGGATTATTATGTCAATTCATTTAACAGCTTAGGCTTATGGAAAAAGAACTTAAAATTAGTTAAAGTACTTATGCAGTCATAATTGAAGCAGAGTGATGGGACAATCCGTAGGCATGGTGGAAGTACAACAAAGATGGCAACATGCATGAATTTGGGAAGGAACATAATGGTAGGAGGACGTGTCATAATGATGGCACCCAAAAATAGAAATGAAAAGACAGTTGCTAATTAATGCTTAATTAAGAGAGAATTACCTAAACCATTCTTAATGATGAGGCATGATGTACTTGGCTGAGATGCTGTGGCATTGATGAGACTGGATGCGACATGGCACCTAAGCAACTTTTTGTGGCTTGAAATGACGTCAATCATCTTCATTGTCACACAACCTGCAATCATTCTCACTGAGTGGTTTGAGAATCCATGTATCCAGGGTGACATCAGCATAGTCTTTGTAAGTACCTGTGCAAACAAGAGTAATGATTTCTCCCGAGATGTGTGTTGACTTCATCTTTGTTCTTGCCATAAAGTGGAGGATGAGTTGTGATGACCTCATCAAATAACATCTCTACTTTATTTCTTGGAGAGGTGGGTCCCCTCCCACTTATTATGGTTGTCAATAACTCTTTATTGGTGGAACACTGGAGGTGGTCCTAGTTTATGAGCATCGGAGGTGTGTGTGAGTAACTCCCAGCACCTGATCACCTCCATAGCTTGATTATTCTTATCTGGCATGAAGAAGGGAACCGCCATTTTCTAGTTTTCAATTCCCTTGGTCGAGAAAGATAGCCATTTACTAGTTTTCCATCTTCCACTATTTTTTTTTTCAGAAGGCCGCCATTTGTTGGTTTTCAACCTTCTTCTTTTTTTCAACTAGTCTAAAACTATGACAGGGGAGGTGTCCCCTGTATCAAAACACAAATAATTGAGGAACTCTTCTTTTGTGGATGGCCTTTTATAGAGTTTGATTCGGTGATCATTCACTAAGAATGTGTCTGTGCTTCCATCAATAGGTTCCAATAGTACTATTCCATTTTCAAAAACTTCCTTTATCTGATAAGGACCCATCCAATGAGTTTGTAATTTTCCTTTGAACTCCTTGAATTTAGAACCATAAAGAAGAACCCAATCACCTTGTTGAAATGCCCTCCTCTTGATGTGTTGGTCATGTCATTGCTTCCTTTGATACTGAACTAGTTCTGTTTGCTAAATGCCCTCTGTCCGGATTTCATCCAACTCATTGAACTGAAGAATTCTGTTTTGTTGGGCTATGAACAATGGTAGACCAATATCCAATGTAGTTTTAAGTGTCTGGAGTTCAAATTCTATAGATAGAATAGGCTTTTTCCCATAAACTAATTCATATGGTGAAAACTTTGTTGTGGACTTCCAAGTGGTATTGTAAGCCCAAACTGCTTTAGGTAATCTATTAGCCCAATCTTTTATGTTCATTGCTACTATCCTTGTCAGACTATTTTCAAGTTCCCTATTAGTCACCTCTACCTCCCCATTGACTTGAGGATGGTAAAGTGAAGATTTTCTGTGCTTGACTTGATATAAATCTATGAATGCTCTGATTACCTGTGAAGTAAACTGAGGTCCTATGTCTGAAACTATGGATCTTGGGACTCCAAACCTCAAGATAATCTTATTATAAAGGAAATTAGAAACTTTTTCTTCTCGTGCAAATTTCAATACTTGAACCTCAGCTCATTTAGTCACATAGTCTATGCATACTAGAATATACTCCTTGCCTAATGATGGTGGTGAAATTGGTCCCACAAAGTCTAGACTCCATTGTTCCATCATTACTTGAGGATGCAGTAACATCTCCTGGGTGAAGGTTAGTTGTCCCATCCTTTGGCACTGGTCACACTGCTGCACATACTTCTTAGTATCCTTATGAAGAGAGGGCCAGTAGTAACTAGCTCCTAGGATCTTGTGGATAGTTCTGTGGGAAGAATAATGCCCACCAGATGGTTCATCATGACATGATCTCAACACATCAAAAATTTGATCATCTTTTAAACACCTGAGTAAAATGAAATCAGGACCACATTTAAATAGAAAACCATTTAACCATTTGTAAGATAAGATTTCCTTAACTAAGTGTTTTTATTGTTTTGAGGTAAAATGGGATGGATACAAGCCTGTAGCTAAAAGATTAGCTATGTCAGCAAACTAAGGTATAGTAGAGGAGATAGCAAAGAGATGTTCATCTGGGAACTTGTCCTCCATTGGCTGGTTTTCTCCTCATGTATGCAATCTTGATAGAAAATCAGCAACCAAATTAAACTTTCCTAGATTATCAACTATGGTAATATCAAATTCCTGCAATAGCAATAACCACCTGATGATCCTTGCACCCACTACTGGCTTATACATTAGGTACTTGATGGCTGCATGATCAATATGTACAAATATTTTATATCTAATGATATAATGCCTGAATTTGTTTATAACATAGATGACTGCCAAGAATTCTTTTTCAATTGTGGTGTAATTTCTTTCTATAGAGGTAAGGTTTTTGCTAATGTAATAAATGGAATGCATACTCTCTCCTTCCTCCTTTTGTCCTAAAATTGCCCCAATAGACTCATTTGAAGCATCAGTTTGTATGTGAAATGGTAAAGTCCAATTAGGTCCTCTCAAAATAGGTGTGATAGTAAGCTTCTCTTTTAGGGTTTCAAATGTTGATTGACAGTCTTCTGTCCATAGAAATTCTATGTCTTTGTTAAGCAGGGTAAACATGGGGTAGTTGTTCTGCTGAAATTTTCTATGAATCTCCTATAGTAGCCTGCATGACCCAGAAAACTTCTAACATCTATTTGATTTTTAGGTGAAGGCAACTGTGTGATCACTTCTATCTTATTTTGATCCACTTTGATCCCATTTGCTAAAATGTGGTGTCCCAATACAATTCCTTCCTCCACCATCATGAAGCACTTTTCATGGCTAAGGGATAATTGATTTTTCTCATAGCAATTCAGTACTTTCTCAAGGTTTGTGAGAGCTTCTTCAAAATTATCCCCATACATAGTAAATTCATCCATATAGACCTCCATGCATTCATTAGCTAGTTTAGTAAAAATAGCTAAAACAAGCCTCTGAAATGTAGCTGGGGCATTACATAGTCCAAATGGAAGAACTTTGTAAGCAAAAGTTCCCTAAGAGCAGGCGAAAGTGGTTTTGTCCTGGTCTTCAGGTGCTACTTGGATTTGGTTATACCCACTGAACCCATCTAGGAAAGAAAAATACTTCCTCCCAGCAAGGTTGTCCAGCATTTGGTCAATGAATGGTAAGGGAAAGTAGTCCTTTTTTGTAGCTTTGTTTAGCTCCCTATAGTCAATACACACCCTCCATTTCCCATTCTTTTTAGGCACTATGACAAGGGGTGAGACCCATTGATTGTCTAAGATTGGATATATAAACCCTGCTTGCAGTAATTTTTCTATTTCAGTTTTAACGATGTCTTTTAAAGCAGGATTCAATCTCCTCTGGGGTTGTTTGACAAGTTTGATATCCTCAGTGTATATATGATGGGTATAGATCTCATGAGGGATGCCCTTCATATCTTGGTATTCCCAAGCAAAAGCTACTAAATGGGAAATTAGAAGTTGGATAAGTTTTTCTTCCTGATTTGCTGTCAACTGAGTATTGATATTAAGTGTTTTCCTTGGTAAAATCATGACCTGTTTTGTGATTTGATCCATGGATGTAGTTAATCCATACACTAAAATCATGGTATTAAGGGGACAATAATGTGGAAGCAACATGTGGAACGTGGCTAAGTCTCTGTAAAAGGTCTCCCCACAAGGAACGATATTTTCTAAGGTACAATGAGTAGAAGTGAGAAGTTCTCTCCTAGAATCTTAGGCAAGCTTCATCACATCCTCATTGATTAGGATGTGGGTAATGTCTTCTGTTGTATCATAGTAGATTTCTTCTTCCAACTCTCCCAAATATTCCTTGATGGTTACCATAGCTACTGAGGCACTATTTTCCATGTTATCTAGTTCATCCACCCATACTCTTCCTGTATAATGTATTGATGGTTTAGATGGAGGATATAGAGATATTTTCTTCAAATCTATCCCATTAGAAATGACCATATCCCCAGTTTGATAATCAATAGATGCTGCTGCTGTAGTCAGCCATGGTCTTCCTAATATTAGTTGAGAAGCATTTCTGGTTTCTTGGTTCCAATATCATTAAGTCTACTAGAAATTTCCATGATTCTATCACAACTAGGACATCAGTAATTACCCCTTTCGGAATAGCTACTGATTGGTTAGCAAGTTCAAAGATTGTAGTTGTGAATTGGATACCTGTTAGGGCTAATTTGTCCATTGTATGAACTATCATCACATTAATTCCTACTCCCAAATCAACCAAAACATTTGAAATTTCTACCCATGAGATGAAAACAATTATGATAAGATTTCCAGGGTCTTCATCTTTTGGGATGAGCATTTCTCCCATCAATAGATCTACTACTTTCCCTTCCACCTAGATTGTAGAAGGAAAGTTTTTCTTCCTACCCTGTGTTTTGACACAATGTTTAATGAATTGATTCAATTCTGGCACATCTCTGATCGCTTGGAGGAAAGGAATTTCAATGTTTAGTTGTCTGATTTCTTGTAAAAGTTCTGATTCTAGGTTATATTGGACTTGTTTTTGTAAGATCTTTTTCTAGGGAATATGTTGTTTGAGCCGTTCTGGGTATGGTGCTAGTTTTTCCATTTCTAGAGCATCTCTGGAGCTTTTATCAAAATTATTTCTAGGAATGTTCTCTGGAATCAGTCTTTTAGGAGCAACTCCAGAGTTATCCAAGGATGATTCTTTTATCACTTTTTTGGTAGTAATCTCCTCTGGAAGTTGAGTGGATAAAATTTTAGGTTCCTCATCATTGGTTACTTCAACTATAGTTGGAGGAGATGGTCTTGGGAATGCTTTCCCAGAATGCAACTGGAGATTATTTAGATATATAGCATTAATACCAGCCATGTTTTCTTGCTCTGTCATGTAAACAGCTGCTCCTTGTTTATTTCATGGATTTGGTATAGGTTGAGCTGGTAAGGGTGGTTGGCTAACTGGCTCATTTTACAACTAACCTTGTGTGTTGGAGGGTTCAATTAGTAATGCTTGTTGTTGAGGTTGGAAACATCTAGGTTGTCCCTGGTATTGTTGATTATATCCCTGTTGAGGACCCCATTGAGGTTGCATGTTTTGTGATCCAAACTGTGGTGGCCACTGTTGATTCCCCTAGTGCTGATTTTGCCAATTTTTGTTTTGCCACTATTGATTTGGCCAATCCTATTGTCCCCAACGAGGATTATTCTGAGGTCTATGCCAAGTTGGATTCCATTGATTATTTCCTCAATTAGAAGGACCCCTATAAGAAGGCTAGTTTGGATATTGATTATAAGGGAAATTTTTAGCCTATTTTTGTCCCACGTAGTTCAATTCTTCTTCTATGACGACATTCTTCCTACTGAACCTTTTTAGGGCTGGAAGCTGACTACATTGACTGGTAGGATGTTCCCTATCATAGATCTAACAAATCTCTGATTTGTCTAAAGGCAATTCTCTCCACAAATGCCTATTTCTACATCTAGGAAAATAGATGGAGAGTGGTTCAGTTCTTCTATTTTGGTTAGTTGTTCTAGTTTTTGCCCGAATCCCATCCAATGTGGTATTTAGTTGGACCAAAATATCTATTTTTAGATTTGCAATCTCTTCCATTAACTATCCTATTTTATTCTTCCCTTTGAAGGTTTTGGATGATCTCACTCCATCTTGGGTTCTAGAATACTTCCTACAGAGTTCTTTTATAGTAGGTATATCTATTTTGTTGATATTTCCTTTTCTCATCAGATCTAGTGCCTATTTTGATTCTTTATCCAATCCTTTTACAAACAGGGTTCTGGCCAAAGAGTGATTTACTGGGTTGCCATACCTTCTCAAGGCGAAGTTAAACCTGTCCACATAGTCCTCTAAAGTCTCTTCCTCTCCTTGTCTAATTTTAAACAATTCCTCATTTTTATTATTGACTCTATAGTAATCTTGGTACTTTCCTAAAAACTCTATTTCCATCTAACCTAAAGAATGGATAGAGTTTTGGGGTAAACCCATAAACCATCACATTGTAGAATATTTCAGGGTTGAAAGGAACAGTTTGAGTTTTTGGTTATCTGATCCATAATCATAAGTTTGGCATACCACTTTGAATTCAAACAAAAACTGATCTAGATCCTCAGAAGAAAGACCTTTGAAATTTGGCAAGTGTGTTGGTGAAATATTTTTCATAGGAGCATTGTCTCAAGTAGCTAGAACAATGGGATATGAGAAGGTTCTTGGAGCTTGATTTTCCTCCTCTTCATGATTATCATGATTATCATCCATGTCTAGTACTGGTTCTTCTCTCTGAGGTTCTAGGAAATTAAGGTCTATCAAAGGATCTGCTTGGAACTTTTGTTTTAATTCTTGGATATAATTAGCGAGTGGAAGATTTGGAGGATCTAAGGGATTATTGATTTGAGGTGCAGCTTCCAAGGTAGGTTCTAGGTTTCTTTCTTCAACAAGATCTTGTGCCACCCCACTGCTTTCTCCTATAGTTTGTTGATGGGGGTGTCTATTTTATGTATCTTCCTTTTGAATCTCTAGCTCTAACCATACAGATCTAACTTAAAAATTGTTTAGCTAAGTTTCCCTAACTAACACAATATTACTCAGCAAAGGCACCAAAAATGACAAGGGTCGTCGTACCTCATCATTTAATCATATTTCATATGTCAAAATCTAGGGCTGTGTCCTCAACTATCTGTAATTAGGGATTCTACAGTTACCAGTTTTCTCTAGCTAATTCTAATGACTTTTATTAATTTAAAGAGATTGATCTATCTTCTTACTAAATGAATTCAAAGAATGCTGGAAACAGAATTGAATAGTAAATTACTTAAAACAAATCTATAAACTGCAACATGCATCTATCTATCAAAATCAGTAAGTATTCTATAAAGTAAAATCTAAAATGACAAAATAGTCATACTAGGCTTCTGTCTTGGTGGTGAGAGTGGGCCCTTGCTCCACACCCTTAGGGCTGAAGACTATAGTAAGGAATCAGCACAAAAGAATAAGATCACAACTTAATTTAGTCCAATTCCATTTGCTTTGTATTTAGAGAAATATTGATATCAAAAATGAGATTACAGAAATTAGAATAATAATAATCACTTTGTTTTCTATTTCTTCTCTAAGTATATATAAAATTAGTGATGACATATCACTTATCTTATCTACCAGTTCTTCTATGATATGATATCCATCTCTTTATTATACTAGTTGTCTAACTACAAAAAATAACCATGCAATAAAAATAGATTTAGTGGAACAAAAGTCCACTCCGAATCTAAGTTTGAGTCTTAATACATTTGGGTAGTGAGGCCTTGAAAATATGGATGTTAAATCAGTTTCATCAGCAACTCATGCAAAAACTAAAAAGAGATAAAAAGACCCAGCAGTTAACTATAGATTGCCCTTAATTACTCAGGTGATGATTTGAGTAATATCAGGGGTATCACTATCGCTACTAAAAGTGTCTGACTGACAGTTGTGCTAGAAATCTTCTCTGCTCTAAAGAGGCACTGGAAATGTATGTCTCTGTCTGTAGCTCCGGAGATATATTGTTTGTAGCTCTGGAGATATAATTGTGGCCTTCTTGCTCAGCTCTGGAGATGCTCCAAACTTTAGTCCAGCTCCGGAGATGCTTTTCCCCTTTACTTCAAAAATTCTAATGTCATGGTATTCTGGTATTGTTTTCGAAGATCATTACGACTACCTCTGTAGATGCACAAAATTGCCATCCCAAAGATCTACACCTGTTGATTCAAAAAGAGAAGTTTTTCTACATATTTCCATCAATTCCATGCACATTAGTCCTTTAATTAGAAATCATGATCTTAAGTAATTCATCTCCTATTAATCATTATTTAGAACAATCTTGCTAGCCTATTTAGGTGCAGTCATCAAGAAGATGGAATCAAAAAGGAGAAAAAAAGAGGTAAAGAGATGTATTTCATGGGTGCTATCTGACACTCATCATGTAGGTCTTGCTTTTCTCTTGCACTTAATCATATCTGTGGAGAATAATGTAGAAACATCAAATTCAGGCAATTCACTGACCTGTGGTGGGCTTATTTTCTGCTACAACCAATATGGTACATCATCGGTGGATCCTTGTTGATCTGTCTGCTCAATGTGAGCATCCTGAGATTCTACATTCTATTCCACCCTTGGTGGAGAAGTTTCTTTCCTTTGTTCATCCTCTTGTATTTCCTCATGAGGGATCTCTTTTTGTGTAGGAGCTTCTTGTGATGCATGCACATTCTGGTCATGTATATTTTGTTGTTCTTGATCTTCATGAGGAGATTGTACACCTTTCTCTAGTGTATCTGGATGATCACCCTGATCACTCTTGTTCAAATTTTCTTCTTCCTTTTTCTGGCTATCACCTTGTTGAGGACCTTGTTTACCATCTTTTGATGTGTCTATTTCTCCAAGGTTTTCAACTTTATCCATTTCTTTTTCATTTGTTCTCTTTTCTAGTGCTAGATCATTATCCTGATCATTACTCTAATAAGGGATCTCCTCATCCACCTTCGTATGTACATTGATTTCTACCTTTTGTTGTTTTAGAGGCAAATCTTTGTCTTTACTTTGATCCTCACCACCTTGATAAGCCAGGTCTATCACTGCAGGGCTAGTGACTTGATCGACTAAGTTTGTCAACCCAATTTGTTGGGCTACAACTTTAGGGTTCTTTTCTTCTATTTCTTCCATTTCAACCTCCTCATGATGGACTTCCTTTTGAATTGCTAGAGTGCCATGAGGGGTCATCTTTGTATTTTCTACTAAGGTCTCCATAGAATGAGCAGAGACATCATTGACTACATCACCATTAGATAAGTCTATTGTATCCTCTAATGGAAAAGTTGGATCTTTTCTTGCACTATGCATTTCTTTATTTTGTTCCTCTGCCTTTTTAGTCTTGAATTGTACTATATCAGGGATGGGAACTTCATGTTACAAATTCTTCAAAATACCTTCAACACCTACTCCTCTCAATAGAATGGGGTTTACATCTACTACTCCTTCATACTAGGTGTCCTTTTCTTTTGAGGTGGTGTTGGGACTTTCTTTCTTTTCTTCTTGATCAAAAGATCATCATCTAAGGGTTCTTCCTCCTCTACAACGGTAGGGGTAGGATTTGAAGGAGCCTTCTTTTGTTTTGCAAGTGTATGAGGTGATGCTGCAGCTGATGTGGAAGCTACATCCCCCTTTGGTTGAGGTTGTTGAATGATCACTACGCCAGTTGCCTAGCCTTCTTTCTTATTTTTACCCTGCCGCTTTTCTCCATTTGACTGTCTCTTTTCTCAAAGGAAATCATCATATTCCTCCTCAGACAACTCTTGTCTCTTTCTTTTATTGTCCACAGTGAGGGCTACACATTTCTTTTTTAGTTTGGTGACCTCAAACTCTACCCAACCTTTGGTCAGTTGAATGACCTTCAATGTTATTTGGTCCATTGAAGTCACCTTTGGTTGACTCCAGTCAGGGGCTGATATTGTTTCATTGTATACCTTCTTGTCCTCATAGTCTTGAAACATGAGCATGCCATCATCCTCATCCAACTGAGCAGGCACAAATATGCAATCAAATGTACATATCTGATTTAGAGTGAGCCTTTGGTAGCTCTTCCTTCTTACTTCTGCTTCATCAGCACAATCAGCCTAGTAATCTTCAAGGTGTTTCTGATGCATAGGCTTCCCATGTAATGCATACATCCTATCATAAGGGTCATATGGCCTAGATAGTGAGAAGGGTTGCAAGTGCATCAAGTTCAATCCCCCAATTACATCCTTAACACTTTCCCTATTAGGACACATATACCAGCCAATCATGATCGGAAATAAGACATGTAGAATCTTTCCCTTTTCAATATGAGCCTCTGTTGAGGGCAATATCTATCTAGCAAACTCCATCAGTATGACTTTGTCGTTTGGATATCTAGGCAACATGAGAGATTGCCCGGTGAAGCCTTCTATTCTTATATATGAAAATGTGGGGAATTGGATGAACCAACCCCCATGTTTGTATATAATAGCCTCGACTTCCACACTCAATCTCTTTGTTCTATCCTCTTCCATGGTCCAGACAAGATGCATGGAAAACGAGTCATTCACTCTCCGATAGTTTTGGAGAGATTCTCTTCTTTTTAATTGTGGGTAATGCTCCCAGATGTTCATATCTCTAGGGTTATTTCCAACCCTACCTACCATATGTAATCCATTGAAGGTGCCTCTAAATGCACAGACATATACTACATAGGAAGTCATATGGAACATGTTTATTTTTCCTCCTAGCATCCTCATTCCCTCGTCTAGGATGTCACTTATGATCTTTGCCCATAGGGGTTTGTCATCAAAACACTCCACTATCTTGATAATACCATACATCTAGTTCTCAAAGGCTCCAGCATTGGGTTTCCCTATCATTCTGCTGAGCATTACTATCATGTACTGGTACTCCAGAGGGAAATCAAACTTGAAGAGATGCACATGCAGCTTAGCAAAAGCCTTGTAAGTCCTATTCTTAGCCCTCTATTGGTATATGATCCTCCTGGCTTCCTTCTCTTTATTGTTATATTATTTCTCTAGTTTGGCCAGGTTTAATCAGACCACATTAGGTCCTTTAGGCAGATTGAAGATGGAGGTGATGCCTATAATTGAAAATTTTGCATAGATTCGACAATGTTTTTCTACCCTCTGTGTATCCGCATTGTAATTCCACGTGCATTCTACAACTAGTTCAGTGGCTTCCATTGCATACAGAAATCCCCCTGCATTCTACATTCCTAAATTATATATGCTCATGACCAATGGATTCCCACTTCTTTTCTCAAGTCTATTTGTCTAGGCATCAAGATCATTATTGCCTTGATGTGTATCATTAATTTGGCCATATTTGAATGCTATTGAATGCTAGTCCCTCCGGTTGCACATACATAGGTTTCAAAAATTTGGTGTCAGATCGGTTCTTTCTAATTGCCATTGGATCCTGCAATAAAACATGCATATCTTACCTAACATGTTATGTGCAGTAGTGGTTTAGTGATTACATGCATTCATGGTAATAATTCTATTGTGTTAGTTCATCTTATGCAATCATCATATGAATTAACTCTGTTAAAACCATTTTTACCTCATCATTCACCATAAATGACAAAAGGAGGGTTTCATAGTTACATACCTGATAATTGCTTCTCTTTTACTGTGTAGGTGATATTCGTATGAGCGCGATCATGTTGCAATTACCATCTTCTGTTCCATTTGAATGCGGATCCTGTTCCATTTGTAAGTTATAGTGATGCTCTGATCTTACAGGGCTCTGTAATTCTTTGCTTAAACATATGGAAAATTCGAAATGAACCCCAAAATTTACTTTTAACCAATTAACATGGAAAATTAGGGTGCGCTTAATGTCCTTTTGTTCATGTCCATTGATTGACACATGACATTTGTAGATGTTTGACAAGTGGCAGGCATGCATTTGAAATTTCGAAGGCTCAACCTACCATTTGAATTGCATTTAATGTGGAAGGTGATGTTTGCAGGGATCAGGATGTTTGGAAATATGATTGATATCTGGAATATGAGGGTGACATCATCATGAGGATAGTCAACCAATGACCATCGACCGAGGTTGGGTCACTATACCTTTATTAATAATCGTGATAACACATTGCATCAATATGACCAGGTTGATGTGCCACGTGGCATCATTTAATTGGTCACTAGAAATCACTGCATCTCAGGTCTTAAGGGTCGATATGAGGGATATTGGTGAATATATAGATATTCAACACTATGAAATATCACCCTAGTCCGGGATGTGAGGATGACATCAGCATTTTCATAAGGCTTTGAAATTGTTCGGAGGGATGACGTCATTGTCATATTAGTTAAGATCAAGGATATTTCAAAATATGACCTTCTTAGATCTAGGTCATGATGACATCATCATTAGATCATGTTCTCTTTGTATCAGGTTAAGACGCCATCATTATCATATTGAGAAATATGATGAACATTTGGAAATATGACCCTGCGGGTGCCGGGCATACTGATGACACCATCGTCATATTGAGTTCTTTTATAAATCAAAACAAAAAAACATCACAGTCATATTTGTGAAGGGTGATATTATGTAATATGATAGATATTTAGTGATGCAAGAGAATCCAGGCTCACATGCAATCCTCATTAACCAAAAAGATTTGTTTTACTTTCTTGTTGTTTATTTTTGTTTGCAGGAGTTACCTCAGGGATGAATTGATCAATTTTAGAGATTTTTCTTAAGGAAGTTGGCCAAGTAAGGGATTGACCTTGAAGAAGGTCCAAATGGGTATTCATACCTCGATTTTGGTGAAGATCTAGTCAAAATTGGTGAAGTTATGATCCAGCATGACTTCTGAGTCCTACCGACCTAGCGCTAAAATCCAAGGGTTCAGACTTGCGCTGAAAGTAGCTTTTACCAACTAAGTCAGACACCTTCAAATTCCCCTCGAAGTTAGACACCTTCAAATCCTCTGCTAAGTCAATGATGTCATCATTCCCCGCTGGGCGATTTCACATTGTTTGCGCTAAAAGTCTTCATCACCAACTTGCACTAAAAATTGGTTCTACTGCCTAAAGTCCGTTGACACTAAAATCCATGCAAGTCAGACGGGTGGAAAATTGCCACTTTGTCCTAAAAGGACAATTCACTGACTTTGTGCTGAAATGGAGCTGTAATGACAAAGTCGGAGGAGGATGAAATCCATGCTAGTCGGACAAGGTTGATTTCCACGCTAGTCAGCAAGGGTTGTTTTCAGTGCTTTCCTCTACGAAGGTCATTTGAGACTAATTTTAGCGCTTTTCCCAGTAAAAGTCGGTAGAAGCCAAATCCAGCACTTTTTCCTATTGCGCTAAAATCCAGTTGGACTGAATTTCCCACCAGCGAACCAAAAATGACAAAAGGTCAACTTTGACAGTATGTACAGCCGTTCCAAGGACAAATCAGATCATGATACATGTCAAGAACATTAAGGAAGGTCGGTGGCCACCAAAGAAGTTTATAAATACTTGGGATTTGATCTTTTTAAGAGCTTCTCCTCACTCACGATTGTCGTATGTTTTTTGGAGTCTTCTAGAAAGAATCTCTAAATTGCATGATCAATTATGGATCTGCATTTGAAGCATTGTAACTGAACTTCTACTATAATCTCTCTTGTATATGAATAAAGCATTGTTGTTCTGTTGTTTTGTTGTGATTTGGTCATTTGCTACTTGGTTTAGCTGTCTGACAAGACTCTTGAACCTTGACCTGCATTAAGTGGTATCAGAGCAAGGTTTCGCACTCCTTGAAGTCGTGGGATTGCTGCAGAGAGTCTATACACATGGCTAACTGAGATAGAAGGAGAGGACCACCTCCAAGGATTGGAGATGCAGTGTTGGCAAAAATGTTGAGAGGCATCATGGCTAGGCTAGATGCAATGGAGAGAATGTAGCATATGGGAGTACCTGTGGTAGATGTAAGTGACAATGAGAAGGTAGATGGTGCAGGAGCACCCGGACATGATCAGGATATAGGTCCGCATGATGACATACATGATCAGGATATAGGATAATTATCAGCATGATGACAGGATAGTCTATTTTTAGTATGTTTGACTTCTTCATGTAATAAGGTCCACTGGACCGATGCTATGTATTAGTTCAGCCTAGGAGTATGTGTAGGCAGTTAGAGATCGGGATAAGGTTATCTGAGCTGTCCTCTCTCCCAGCCGCTTGGAAGCTCCCAGCCGCTGGGAAGTGAGTTGGTAGTACTCGAAGGATTTGTTATATATACCTTCGATCTGTTAGGGTTTAGACATAGTTCATATTGAGTTTGATAGGTGTTATGTTCAGGAGAGTAGTACTGGTGATATACTGTACTGGTGATCAGTCCAGATATTGTGAAGCAGAATTGTAAAAGCAGGACATTTGAATTTCAATTGAATAAGATCTCATCTTTGCATTATCTGGTTGTATCAGTTGTATCTGTTTTGATTTTCTTTCCGTTTTGCAAGTTGATGGGTACTTTCAACCCTTCCACCGGTTGATCCTGCAAATCGGTGGAATGGTCCTGTATCATAGCTTAGGTTGCATTTGTGTTTTCTGTTTATGCATTGCCTTGTTCAGGAGATCAATTAGGAGCATGCTGTGAAACAGCCTAGCATCCTCATGTGCTAGGTCTAGAAGATAAGCTGTTAGACTTTGGTTTGAAGGTGATCCGGCCCGGTCGTCACATTGCCTTTGTGAAATTATGCGGTTCTGAGTGTTTACATGCAATGGAAGGATACACAGGAGTCTGCATGTGCGTTTCCAGTCGGAACGAGCCGCATCATCATCTGCGAATCCATCGCCATCAGGATCAGGTCATGAAGTTGTTGAAGTTTGCATGTTGCAAGTGCATCAGGATGTTTTGAGTTGGATATATACTCAGTGTATATATCGCAGTCAGGATCATCTCTCAGGGAAGCTCATCATCCGCGTATCGCTAGCTGATGCGGGTGTGAAAGTTTAGTTTTTTTTTCTAAGTGTTGAAGAGTTCATCAGGATATTGTGTGACGTCATCGTCATCAGGATATGACGTCATCGTCATCAGGATATTGAGATATCCCTCTATGTGAGTTTATCCTGTTGCCGTTAAGTGGATAAGTATCGACGTAGGCAAGAAGTTGTATTAACATCATCAGGAGGTTTCGAAGAACCAGATGAATAATATCATGATGCTGTTGCTTGTATCGTCGGGCAGTGGAGCATCGAAGGCAAGGTGTTGAAGTGAACGTCATCAGGATATTTGGAGCAACCGGATATTTGGATATCCTGCTGACGAAGGTGATATTGAATATCAGGATGATGCCGCTAGTGTTTGGCACCCGATGAACAGTGCAACCGGAGGATGTTTGCGCCCGTTGAATATCATGATGATGATGATAGGCGACAGGCGGAGGAGGTGAATAGTAGTCGGCAGGAGGATAATTGCGATCATCTGAAATATGATGATGCTGTTGAAATATGATGATGCTGTTGGTGTTTTAGGAAATATGATGATGATGCTGAGCCGATAAGGATTTTTATCATGTTGTTTGTATTGTTGGCTACTCCTTCCTGTTAGTAAGCCTCCGTTGCGTTTCACTCTGCATCATAGTGGTATCAGAGCAAAGGTTAGGATCTTCTGGAAAAGATAAGCAGGATGTCAGACGAAGAAGGAACATCTGAGTTTCCAGCAAGGATGACCAACGCTGAGTTGGCAGTTCTGGTGAAGAAACAGATTGCAGAAAGCAGGGCCGTGAAGGCTCAGAATCAGGAGTTGAAAGATGAGTTAGCAAAGTTGAGGAGCAGAGTAGGTTCTGGTAGAGAAGATGATAGGGAAGAAGAAGAGATCCCTAATTGGAGCGAGGAGGTCGTTCCTGCAGACCAGAGACCACTGTTGAATGCCCTCAAGGCCATGGAGAGGAGAACCATGGATGTGAAGCTGGATTTGCCAGTGTTTATAGGTAAGATGGACCCTGATTCAGTAATGGAATGGATAGACTGTTTGAACAATTTCTTTGTAACAGAGGAGATACCAGAACAACAGAGAGTGAAGATAGCACAGTCAAAGATGAAAGAAGCTGCCTTGACATGGTGGAATTTTGTTCAGGATGATAGAGTGCAGGAAGGAAAACGTAGAGTTGCCACATGGAAGAAGATGATGGAATTGGTAAAGGAGGCTTATATTCCATTGGATTACAGTATCCAGTTACACAAGAGGAAGCAAAACCTGAAGCAGAAGGAGCTAGATGTCAGCTCATATACAGAAGAGTTCATGAAACTCTGTATGAAGACAAAGGTGAAAGAAAGTGAAGAAGAGAAGGTAGCCAGATACCTTAATGGATTGAGGTTTAATATTCAGGAAGATCTCAGTCTGCATAATCCAGATACAGTGCAGAAAAGCTTTCAGTTGGCATTGAAAGTGGAAGAAAAGTTGAAGAGAAAACAAGAGCAAAACAATAGAGGAAGAGGAAGACAACAAAGAGGTGGAAGAGGTCCTTTTAGAGGCAGAGGACATGGACAGGGATATCAAGGAGAATCCAGTCATGACAATAGCAAGGGCAACAATAGTCAGAATCAGAGGGAGAATTACAGTCAGCAAGGAAACTTCAGAGGTAGAAGACCTTACAGAGGAAGATCCCAGGGCAGAGGATCCATCAGATGCTATAACTGTAACAAAGAAGGCCATATAGCCAGCAGATGTCCAGACAAGGCCACAAGTTCAGCAGGAGAAAGGAGGACAAATCTGGTCAAAGAACCTGATAATCAAAGTAGGACAAGCTCTAATGATTTTCAGAGTGTGAATGGTCCTGAGAATTATGGATATCCAGAAAGTGGAGAGTCTCTGATGATGAGAAGAACAGTAACTACCATGAAGGTACCTGACAAAGAAGCCCCTCAAAGGAAGTCTCTTTTCAGAACCATTTGCAAAGCAGGAGGTAAGGCATGTAAGGTTTTGATTGATTCTGGTTCTACTGAGAACTTTGTGTCTGAAGAAATGGTGATAAAGCTGAAGCTTAGGAGATTGCCTCACCCATCTCCATATAAAGTCTCATGGCTTACTCAAGGTCAGCAGACAACTGTAGAAGAGCAGGCTTGGGTAGAATTCCAGATTGGTGGATATAAGGATAGGTTGTTGTTTGATATCACCAAGATGGATGCTTGCAAACCTTTTGTTTGGTAGACCATGGCAGTATGATCTGAAGGCATAGCATGATGGTGTTAAAAACACCTATAAAATCACTAAAGATGGTATAGAAGTAACGTTATTCCCATTGAAGGAGAAAGAGGAGAAGTCTAAAGGAAAAGAGGTGAAGGTCATGCTGATGGAAGGCAAACAGTTCATGAAAGAAGTAGCAGCAGAAGGTGCAGTTGCATATGCCCTAATCCCATGTATGAGTGTGAATAAGAAACAACAGCAAGAAGCCAAGAAAGAGAAGAAGCCAAGGTTGATAGACCCAGCTGTCCAAGAGTTGTTGGATAAGTACAAAGGTGTCATCTCAGAGGGAATGCCAAGATCCCTACCACCTGTCAGAGATATCAGTCATTGCATAGACTTGATTCCAGGGTCTACACTTCCAAACAAAGCAGCTTATAAGCTTACCCCAGAACAGAATGCAGAAGTAGCCAGACAGATTGAAGAATTGATGAATTCAGGTCTGATTGGGAAGAGTTTGAGTCCATGTGCAGTACCAGCTGTACTAGCACCAAAGAAGGAAGGCACTTGGAGGCTTTGCACAGATTCCAGAGCCATCAACAAGATCACAATCAGGTATAGGTTTCCAATCCCCATAATTGAGGATTTACTTGATTGTTTGGGAAGTGCTAAGTACTTTACAAAAATAGATTTGAAGAGTGGATACCATCAGATCAGGATTAGACCAGGTGATGAGTGGAAGACAGCATTCAAAACAAATGAAGGGTTATATGAATGGAAGGTTATGCCTTTTGGTTTGTCTAATGCCCCTAGTACTTTCATGAGGCTGATGAATGAGGTTCTGAAGGAATTCATTGGTAAGTTTGTCATAGTCTATTTAGATGACATTCTGATTTTCAGTAACACCAAAGAAGAACATCTCAGGCATATAGATCTGGTTCTTAAGAGGTTACATGAAGAGAAGCTGATGATAAACTTGGACAAGTGTCTGTTCATGAAAAAGGAGATCACCTATTTAGGTTTTGTCATTTCACAAGGAAAGCTACAGATGGATCAGGAGAAGGTGAGTGCCATATTGAATTGGCCAACTCCACAGACCATGAATGATGTCAGAAGTTTCCATGGGTTAGCAACCTTCTACAGAAAGTTTATAAGGGGGTTCAGTCATATTTGTGCACCCATGCTGGATACCATCAAAGGAGGACAGAAGTGCAAGTTTGTTTGGACTCAAGGAGCAGATGATTCCTTTGAGGCATTGAAGAGGAAGGTGGCACAGCAGTCAGTCCTTGCACTTCCAGATTTTAACAAGATCTTTCAGGTAGAGTGTGATGCCAGTCACATGGCCATTGGAGCAGTACTCAGCCAAGAGGGTAGACCAATTGCATTTTTCAGTGAAAAGCTCAATGATGCTAAGAAAAGGTATTCATCATATGATCTGGAAATGTATGCTTTAGTTCAGTCCCTAAAGAAATGGAGGCATTACCTGATGCCAAAGGAATTCATAGTCTTCACAGATAATCAGGCTTTGAGTTTCATAAACAGCCAGGAGAAGCTGAACCACAGACATATGAAGTGGGTAGAAACCTTACAGGCTTTCACTTTTACCTTGAAGCATAAGAAAGGGGTCAAAAACAAAGTTGCAGATGCTTTGAGCAGGAGAGTTCTCACCGTCAATCAGATTCAGTTAGAGAGTGTTGGCATTGACTCACTCAAGACCATGTATGAGTTTGATGCAGATTTTGGAGAAATATATCAGGTCTGTACTTCTTTTGGGGAGAAATACCATGCTGAGTTCTCTGAATTCCTGATCCAGGATGGATTGTTGTTCAAGGGTGGACAGTTGTGTATCCCAAGGTGTTCCATGAGATTAAATATTATTAAGGAGAAACATTGTGGAGCTATGGCAGGACATTTTGGTCTAGATAAGACCCTTGATCTGGTCAGGAGGCATTATTTCTGGCCTAAGTTGCAATCAGATGTCAGGAAATTTGTAGAGACATGTGTAATATGCTAGAAGGCTAAAGGCAGGTCAACTAATGCAGGGTTATATCAGCCCTTACCCATTCCTTCCAGACCATGGGAAAGTATCAGTATGGATTTTGTCTTGGGTTTACCAAGGACCAGGAGAGGATTTGACAGTGTCTTTGTTGTAGTGGATAGATTCAGTAAAATGGCACATTTCTTGCCATGTAAAACCACTGCAGATGCCTCATACATTGCAGATTTATTCTTCAGGGAGATTGTCAGAATTCATGGGTTGCCTTTGAGCATAGTTTCAGACAGAGATGTGAAGTTTGTGGGTCACTTCTGGAGAACCCTTTGGAGGAAACTGGGAACCAATTTGTCTTTTTCCTCTGCATATCATCCTCAAACGGATGGGCAGACTGAAGTAGTGAACCGTTCCTTGGGGAATCTGCTTAGATGCTTGACAAAACAGCATGGAGAGAAGTGGGACAATATTCTGTCTCAAGCTGAGTTTTTATATAATGATACTGTCAATAGGAGCACAGGGAAATTGCCTTTTCAGGTAGTGTATGGAATGCATCCCAGAGGAATTTTGGAGTTGCGAGATCTCCCTACAGCAGGTCCTGTTAGTGCAGAAGGAGAAGCTTTTGCTGAAGCAATCAAAGAAGTTCATGATCAGGTTAAGACCCAACTCCAGCAGACCACCTTGAAATATAAGGAATATGCTGATAAGAAGAAGAAGGATGTTCAATTTGCTGTTGGAGATTTGGTTTGGGTTCACTTGAAGAAAGACAGGCTTCCTAAGGGAAAGTATACTAAGCTCATGCAAAAGAAAGTTGGACCATGTCAGATTTTGCAAAAGCATGGACAGAATGCTTATGAGATCCAACTCCCACCTGATCTTGGTTTATCTCCTATCTTCAATGTATGTGATTTAACTCCATACAAGGCTAATCCAGATGCAGATCAGGATATCCTACAGGATACAGTTGCTGAAGACATTCCTCAACATGATCCTCCACAGTTACAGCAAGTTTTGGACACCAGAGTGGTCAAACAGACCAGGAACAAAAAGTACTTGGAGTACCTCGTCTCTTGGAAGGGACAGCCGAATTCTGAAGCAGTATGGCTGACTGCAGAACAGATACAGAAACATGGTGCCGACCTTGATACTCTCATCTCAAGTGGACTTGAGATTTCTTCTTTTGGGGAGTATGGTGCAGGAGCACCCGGACATGATCAGGATATAGGTCCGCATGATGACATACATGATCAGGATATAGGATAATTATCAGCATGATGACAGGATAGTCTATTTTTAGTATGTTTGACTTCTTCATGTAATAAGGTCCACTGGACCGATGCTATGTATTAGTTTAGCCTAGGAGTATGTGTAGGCAGTTAGAGATTGGGATAAGGTTATCTGAGCTGTCCTCTCTCCCAGCCGCTTGGAAGCTCCCAACCGCTGGGAAGTGAGTTGGTAGTACTCGAAGGATTTGTTATATATACCTTCGATCTGTTAGGGTTTAGACATAGTTCATATTGAGTTTGATAGGTGTTATGTTCAGGAGAGTAGTACTGGTGATATACTATACTGGTGATCAGTCCAGATATTGTGAAGCAGAATTGTAAAAGCAGGACATTTGAATTTCAATTGAATAAGATCTCATCTTTGCATTATCTGGTTGTATCAGTTGTATCTGTTTTGATTTTCTTTCCGTTTTGCAAGTTGATGGGTACTTTCAACCCTTCCACCGGTTGATCCTGCAAATCGGTGGAATGGTCCTGTATCATAGCTTAGGTTGCATTTGTGTTTTCTGTTTATGCATTGCCTTGTTCAGGAGATCAATTAGGAGCATGCTGTGAAACAGCCTAGCATCCTCATGTGCTAGGTCTAGAAGATAAGCTGTTAGACTTTGGTTTGAAGGTGATCCGGCCCGGTCGTCACATTGCCTTTGTGAAATTATGCGGTTCTGAGTGTTTACATGCAGTGGAAGGATACACAGGAGTCTGCATGTGCGTTTCCAGTCGGAACGAGCCGCATCATCATCTGCGAATCCATCGCCATCAGGATCGGGTCATGAAGTTGTTGAAGTTTGCATGTTGCAAGTGCATCAGGATGTTTTGAGTTGGATATATACTCAGTGTATATATCGCAGTCAGGATCATCTCTCAGGGAAGCTCATCATCCGCGTATCACTAGCTGATGCGGGTGTGAAAGTTCATTTTTTTTTCTAAGTGTTGAAGAGTTCATCAGGATATTGTGTGACGTCATCGTCATCAGGATATGACGTCATCGTCATCAGGATATTGAGATATCCCTCTATGCGAGTTTATCCTGTTACCGTTAAGTGGATAAGTATCAGCGTAGGTAAGAAGTTGTATTAACATCATCAGGAGGTTTCGAAGAACCGGATGAATAATATCATGATGCTGTTGCTTGTATCGTCGGGCAGTGGAGCATCGAAGGCAAGGTGTTGAAGTGAACGTCATCAGGATATTTGGAGCAACCGGATATTTGGATATCCTGCTGACGAAGGTGATATTGAATATCAGGATGATGCCGCTAGTGTTGGGCACCCGATGAACAGTGCAACCGGAGGATGTTTGCGCCCGTTGAATATCATGATGATGATGATAGGCGACAGGCGGAGGAGGTGAATAGTAGTCGGCAGGAGGATAATTGCGATCATCCGAAATATGATGATGCTGTTGAAATATGATGATGCTGTTGGTGTTTTAGGAAATATGATGATGATGCTGAGCCGATAAGGATTTTTATCATGCTATTTGTATTGTTGGCTACTCCTTCCTGTTAGTAAGCCTCCGTTGCATTTCACTCTGCATCAGTAGAAGTCAATGAAGAGGAAGTAGAAGAAGGAGAAGATGGATTTGAGGGGAGGTTCCTGCATGCCATGACAAAGATTGCAAGTAAACTCTGTGTTGAGCTACCTAGTTATAATGGAAGTCTGAAACTAGATGAGCTGATAGACTAAATTGCAAAGATGGAAAAATATTTCAAGTTAGAATCGATTGAAGACCGTAATAGGGTAAAACTTGTAGCTTCAAAGTTGAAAGGACATGCATCTCTGTGGTGGGATCATATGCAAGTTGAGAGACAAAGAAAAGAGAAGGAAAAGATTAAGACCTGGGAGAGGATGTTAACCAAGTTAAAAGCAAAATTTCTACCTATTGATCATCAAATCACCATGTTCAAGATGTTGTAGAACCTCAAACAAAGGGAGAAAAGTGTACAAGATTACACTGAAGAATTTTATAGATTGGATATTAGAGCTGGTCACATTGAAGATGATGCTGAGAAGATCTCCAAGTATGTAAATGGCTTGCATTATTCAATCCAAGATGAAATTAGCATGGTTAGGATTACCAGTATAGAAGAAGCCTATCAATTTGCATTGAAGGCAGAAGAAAAGATCTCTAGAAGGTAGAATAACTCTAGAGGGAGAGTTAAATCCTCTAAACGAAGAGGACAGTCAAATCTGGGATGTGGATCTTAGGATAAACAAGGTGAAGTAAGTTCTTCCAATACCTAAGGAGGTAGAGGAAGAGGTGATTATTCCTGAGGTAGAGGAAGAGGGTTCAATGGAACATGCTTCCAGTGTGCACAAAATAGACATAGGGCATTTGAATGTCCTCAGGTACAATAGAGCAGTGGAAAAGGAAAGGAGATTAGAGCCCATATAGCACAAGCTGAGGAGGAAAGTGTGGCTAGTGCAGCCTCATTGAAGCATGGAGAAGCTAAGTTTGGAGAATCCTTGATGATGAGGAAATTTCTTCTAGCACCAGAGAAGGTACAAGAGGAGATAGAATAGTGAAGAAGTCTGTTTAGAACCAGATGTAAGTCTAGAGGAAAATGTTGCAAGGTCATTATGGATAGCGGCAGTACTAACAATTTAGTATCAGAAGAAATGGTGCAAAAACTAAATCTGAAAAGATTGAAGCACCCCACTCCATACAAAGTCTCTTGGCTGCAAAAGGGACATCAGTTGCTGGTAAGTGAGCAATGCCTTGTCAAATTTCATATTGGAAATTATAAAGATGAGATATTGTGTGATGTTATGCCAATGGATGCATGCCACCTGCTATTGGGTAGACCCTAGCAATATGACAGGTAGGCCATTCATGAAGGCAAGAGTAACTGCATAACACTTAAGAAGGATGGGGTTGCATATGTGTTAAATCCTTTGAAGGATAAGGATGAGGATATTGAGAGAGGCAATAGGGTTTTTCTAGTAAGTGGAAAATAATTCCTAAAGGAAATCAGAAAGGAGGTCTGTTATGCCTTCCTACCTCAATTTGTAGAAGCTATGACAGCTAAGAAAGGGGTAGCAGTTCCCACAGAGGTCCAAGAAATTCTAAGTGAGTTTGATGACATACTAATGAAGGATTTACCATATGGATTACCTCCAATTAGAAGCATAAGCCACTGCATGGATTTGATATTGGGAGCAAGCCTACCAAACAAGGCACCATATAGGATGACACCTATGGAAAATGAAGAGTTGAATAGGCAAGTGCAAGAGTTATTGGATAAGGGGTTGATTAGGAAAAGTCTCAGTCCGTGTGTTGTACCTACAGTATTGGTACCTAAGAAAGATGGAAAATGGCAGATGTGCACTGATTCAAGAGCTATAAACAAGATCACCATTAAGTACAAGTTTCCATTGCTTCGTATGGATGACTTGATGGATTGCTTGAGCAGAGCAAAGTATTTCAGCAAGATTGACTTGAAGAGTGGATACCACCAAATCAGAATTAGAGAAGGGGATGAGTGGAAGACAACATTCAAAACCAAGGCTGGACTATATGAATAGTTAGTGATGCCATTTGGGTTGACAAATGCACCCAACACTTTTATGAGATTGATGAATGAGGTAATGAATCCATTCCTTGGAAAGTTTGTCATAGTTTATTTGGATGACATTTTAGTTTTCAGCAAAACAAAGGAGGAGCACCTCTTGCATCTAAGGGCAGTCTTGTAAAGATTAAAAGAAGAGAAGTTACTAGTGAACATGGATAAGTGCAGTTTTATGCAGAAGGAACTAGTGTATTTGGGTTTTGTAGTATCTAAAGAGGGGTTGAAGATGGATCTTGAGAAGGTTAAGGCAATACTAGATTGGCCTTCACCTCGAAACATGTTTGAGGCCAGAAGTTTTCTTGGATTGGAGAGCTTCCACAGGAAGTTCATTAGAAATTTTAGTGGAATATGTGCACCGATCACTGAAACAATGAAAGGTGTTAGGAAAGAGTTCCAATGGACAGCTACAATAGAAAAAAGTTTTCAGATGTGGAAGAAGAAGGTGATAGAGCAGCCAGTGTTGGCATTGCCAGACTTTAACAAAGTTTTTCAAGTGGATTGTGATGCTAGTGGTAGTGCAATTGGAGGAGTGTTAAGCCAAGAAGGTAGACCCATTAACTACTTCATTGAGAAACTCAATGAAGCAATAAGGAAATACTCAGTCTATGATCAAGAATTCTATGCTATAGTGCATGCCTTAAAGAAGTGGAGGCATTATCTGTTGTCCAATGAGTTTGTGTTGTATACTAATCATCATGCTCTACAGTATATCAATAGTCAAGGTAAGTTAAACCAAAGTGGTGCAGGAGCACATTCTCTGTAGTGCAAGGTCATCTTTTCTTTTATTTTCTCATAAGGCTCTTAAGCCATTTCATTTTGTAATAAGGGTCAATTTGGTCCCATGAATGTAATTGTGCAAGGCACACATGTAGTTTTGCTTGTATGAAGGGTAACCCAACGGCTAACTGATTTGAAAATCAGTTTGCACGGTTGGAGGGAAATAACTGCTGTCTCTACATCTTCTTTAGAGGCAGGTTGTATGTCACACGGAGCAAGAGAGAGAAGTGTGTGTATTACAACAAGTTCTGTTTGATAACTGAATAAAGAGAGTTCTGGGTATGATCTGTGTTGATTTTCTTGGTTGTTCTTAGTGATTTGATATCTTTATTCTGATTTTGTAAATAGAAACCCTAACTGGATGCTATCTGTCAATCCGTAGTGTTTCTATAGTGTGCAGACGGTGTAAAACCAACGGCTCCACAGAGGTTGGTTTGTAACCTAGGAGTAGGGTTTTGATTCATACATGGAGGCCCTTTCCTCTGTCCACTGAAGCCCTGTATAGTATCAGTGTGATGGGGGAAAGACTTTTCACGTTTGTTGTTGTTGAATTCTTACCCAGGAAGCCAGCGAACTCAGTCAAGTTTGACTAGACATCGTCATGTGGCTAGTCGGGAAATCAGAGTGAAATTAGATAGTTTTGATGTGGGATCAGATTGCTACAAGTGATCGAGGGTTTGATATATGAAACGGCCAAATTCCATTGTTTGGTCGAAGGAATTCTAGTTCGGCACCTCAGAACAGTTGGAGATCCTTCAGCGTGAAAGGCTCTCCGTCTTGTCGAAGATTGGTATAGTGTCGGAGACACATACCATTGTTATTTGCATCGGCGAGAGAAACGATATCGGGCTAACGAAAATACACTTAGCCGATGATATCAAGTTTCACCGATCGGTGAGACATCCTCGGAGTATCGCCGATAAAGAGTATCAGCGTGAGGAACCTTGTCGGGGGAAGCCGAAGAAGTCACGGTGACTGTTAGAGTCCCGCCGATAGAAGCTCATTGGAAGGAGTTCAAGAAGTCTCAGCGACAAAGGACTCGTCGGAATGAGATGAACCATCGGGGCCACGAACCGGAGTCTTATCGAAGCGGAGGGTCTGGCTGATGTGCCTGACGATATCGGTGAGAGACAAGGTGTCGGTGTAGGTGAAAGAAGCTTCGCCAAAGGAGGAAGTCTGGCCGACGAAGATTGGTCATCGGAGTGACGGAGTATATCGGCCTAAGAAATTTCTCGTGGTCCGATAGTATGAGGTGTTGCCGATAGGCAACGAACCACTATAGAGATATCGGTGAGACCTTGGCCGTCGGGATAAATGAATGAGGAACGACCGATAGCTCATGTCTTCTCGATAGAGAAGTCATCCTTGGCTTCGGTGAAACATTGGGAGACCTCTTGCTGATAGGGAAGATATAGGCAATTTTCAATCGCTTCTGCTGGCACTCTGCATCACAAAGGCATATGAAATGGGTGGAGTTCTTGCAAAGTTATTCTTTTATCTTGAAACATCAGAGTGGTTAGTCAAATCAGGTAGTAGATGCACTTAGCAGACGATGTTTGTTGATGAATGAGTTAAGGGTTAATGTTGTTGGCTTTGATGCAATGAAGGATTTGTATCCAAATGATCTTGATTTTAAGGAAGCATGGGCTATTAGTAAAAGTTCAGTGGCTGGAGATAGGACACCATGGTTGGAATACTTTATCCAAGATGGTTTGTTGTTCAAAGGACATAAATTATGCATACCTAGAATCTCAATGAGAGAGAATCTCATTAGAGAAAAGCATAGTGGAGGCTTAAGTGGACATTTTGGAGTAGATAAGACAGTGGCATAGCTAAATGAAAGTTATTTTTGGCCTGGAATGAGTGTAGATGTGAAGAAATTAGTACAAGGCTGTAGAATTTGCCAACATGCCAAAGGAGTACGAGAGAATATGGGACTATACCAGCGATTACCCATACCTAATAGACCTTGGGAGCATATAAGTATGGATTTTGTTTTGGGATTGCCTCAGACACAAAGAGGTCATGATTCCATTTTTGTTGTTGTCGATAGATTTTCAAATATGGTTCATTTCATACCATGTCAGAAGACTAGTGATGCATCCCACATAGCTACATTATTTTTTAGAGAGGTAGTCAAGTTGCATGGGTTGCCTAAGAGCATAGTTTCAAACTGGGAAACGAAGTTTGTTGGTCATTTTTGGTGTACTTTAAGGAAGAAAATGGGCACTGAATTAGGATTTAGTTCAGCTTACCATCCACAGACTGATGGACAAACTGAAGTTGCGAATAGAAGTTTGGGAAATCTATTGAGATGTTTGGTGGGAGATAAGCCACGTCAATGGGATCTTATCCTGGCCTAGGCAAAATTTGCTTATAATAATTCTATAAACAGAAGTACAAAAAGGAGTCATTTTCAAATAGTGTATGGGTATAAGCCAAGAGGTGTTGATGAACTTTGTGATAGTACAGATTTGAACAAGAAGAGTGTTGTTGTAGAAGATTTTGCAGAATACCTACATGAGGTTCATAAGGAAATGAAAGAACAATTGGAGAAGGTTGCCAGCAAGTATAAGGAGTATGTTGATATGCATAAGAGGGAACAAGAATTTTAGGTAGGAGACTTAGTCTTGGCACATTTGAGGAAAGAAAGGTTTCCACAGGGAACCTATAATAAATTGAAATTCAAGATGATAGGCGCGTGCAAGGTGTTGAGGAAATTCTCGTCCAATGCCTATGAGATTGAGTTGCCAGTGAGGATTGACATATCACCTATTTTCAATGTTTCTGAACTGTAGAGGTTCTATGAAGGAGAGTTAAGTTCACAAGGAGGGATACATTCACATTCACCTAATGCACAAAGGTGGATAGATTAGTTTCCTGAAAAGAAGATGGAAGAAGTGGATAAAGTGATTGACTCCTAAGTGGTTAAAAGGACCAAAGGCAAGGAGTACTTGGAATATCTGGTCAGATGGAAGAATAGAGCTGCAAATGAAGCTTCTTGGCTGACTGCTGTAGAACTTGTCAAGTTTGGTATTCTGGTTTCAGACTTGCCAAAATGTTCTTGAGTTTTCAACTCATGGAACATTTCAGTTACCTGGCATGTCTGATGCAGGAGCATTCAGGTTCACGTGCAATCCTCATCAACCAAAAAGATTTGTTTTACTTTCTTGTTGTCTATTTTTGTCTGTAGGAGTTACCTCAGGGATGAATTGATCAAATTTGGAGAATTTTATTAAAGAAATTTTCCAAGTAAGGGATTGACCTTAAAGAAGACCCAAATGGGTATCTATACCTTGATTTTGGTGAAGATCTAGTCAAAATTGGTGAAGTTATGCTCTAGCACGACTTCTGAGTCCTACTGACCTGGCGCTAAAATCCAAGGGTTCAGACTTGCACTGAAGGTAGCTTTTACTGACTAAGTCAGACACCTTCAAATCCTCTGCTAAGTTGGTGACGTCATCATTCCCTGCTGAGTGATTTCACATTGTTTGTGCTAAAAGTCTTCATTGCCAACTTGCGCCAAAAATTGGTTCTACTGCCTAAAGTCCGTTGATGCTAAAATCCACACAGGTCAGACGGGTGGAAAATCACCACTTTGCGCTAAAAGGTCGATTCACTAACTTTGCGTTGAAATGGAGCTACACTAACAAAGTCAGAGGAGGGCGAAATCTATGCTAGTCAGACAAGGTCAATTTTCGCGCTAGTCAGCAAGGGTTGTGTTCAATGCTTTCCTCTGCGAAGGTCAGTTAAGACTAATTTCAGCACTTTTCCTAGTAAAAGTCAGTAGAAGCCAAATCCAATGCTTTTTCCTATTGCACTGAAATCTAGTTGGACTGACTCTCCCGCCAGCAAACTAGAAATGACAAAAGGTCAATTTTGACAGTCTATACGGTCGTTCCAAGGACAAATTAGATCATGATACATGTCAAGAACATTAAGGAAGGTTGGTGGCCACCAAAGAAGTCTATAAATACTTGGGATTTGATCTTTTTAAGAGCTTCTCCTCATCACAATTGTAGTATGTTTTTTGGAGTCTTCCGGAAGGAATCTCCAGACTACATAATCAATTCTAGATCTGCATTTGAAGCATTGTAACTAAACTCCTATTGTAATCTCTCTTGCATATGAATAAAGCATTGTTGTTCTATTGTTTTTCTATTGTTGTTTTGTTGTGATTTTGTCATTTGCTGCTTGGTTTAGTTGTTTGACAAGACTCCTGAACCTTGACCTGCATTATTAAGAAATATGACCCTCTGGAAATATGCGTATTTGATGGGTAGGTATTCTTTCGCACTTAACTTTGATGTTCGCATATTGAAGTATATGCAGATATCAGGTGATCTTCATATGTTGGGGTCATCTAGTGAATGTGACTGATATTTAATGAATATGACCCTGTGGGAATATCAGGTTTGACCAAACCTTGATTAGGGAAAGATTTTTATCTTTAACGAATATCAAGGTGATCCAAAAGGCAAACCTGCCTAGAATTTTGCATTCTTCCAGATTATGAGGTTCATGATGGCAAATTTTGACTTTGACAATTGACTTTCTCTTGTGAGGCACATGCATCTATAGGGGTGATATACTGAACTAACTTTTACCAGACTGCCCAAACTAAGACAACAAAAACAAGCAGAAGCAAAAAGTTGGGTTCCTATTTTGCTAAGGTAAAATGGGGCATGTCGTGCAACCACACAATAGGACTCAAGTGTCTAGTTCCATGCAAGGTGATAGTCCCATTAGAGATGGATGTCATCGCATGGACCATGTCAAGTGTGCTCATAGATGTTGGTAGGGGATTGCATGAAAGATGGATTAGGTAGATGGTGGATTATGGAGGGAATGATAATGGATTATGATGTGAATTATGCAATGATGGATGAAAGACTCATGCAAAAGCATAGACCATAGGAAGGTGATGGGTAAGATATGTAGGATAATGAATGAAAGGTGGGGAGATGGAAGTATGTGGGAATGTTGTGGAATGGAATGGAACCATGACCAACAGTTGCACACACCATAATAAATATTGAAGCTTTTGACTTGGAGGTGGTGTAGGAAGCAATGGTGTAGTTTTCCTAGGAGATGGGTGATGAAGTGCTTTAGGTACCTGTATACGCCTAAAAATGACACGACTCCGTCCAAATAAATATTCTTAATATTTATTTCATTCTAATTCTTCTATCAATAAATAAATAAACAAATTTATTTATTCGAGTCATATTCCTCTAAGTTAATTAAATATCAAAATATTTAATTACCTCTTCTAAAGTCAAAATTAAATAAAATCCTTTATTTAATTAAATTCTTCTAAATAATTAAATAATTCTTAATTACGTAATTAAATCAAATCAGTCTTCCAAAATTAAATAAATCAATCAAATTTATTTAAATCCTCTCAATCTCCAAAAATAAAATACAATTAAATATTTTTTTATTCTTCCAAATGATGCACAACAATTAAATAAATTTATTTGTTTAATTAGTTTTCTTATCTTCTAATTCTTCAAATATCTTCCAAATCTTCTAAAAATAAGTCTTCTTCTTCATGTACACAAAATTAAATAATTTATTATTTAATTTCTCTCAAATCATGTAAAATCAAATCTCAAGTTGAGTTAACTGATTCAATCAACCTTGTTTTTATCAATATCTCTTAAATTAGAAAAAGAGATTTCTAATTTATGAAAAGCATGTCTTATCTTTAGAAAAGAAAGTAGTTAACTCAAATAAAATAGCTTTTGGGTGACACTTGTCTTCTTCCTATTCGCACACATTCCTCAACCATTTTCAACCATTGATCTTCTTATTCTTTCTATACTATTGATCTTCTCTCTCTCAAGCCTATAAATTGAACCCTATTCTTCTATTTCATTCATCCAAGCTTTAAGTAAACTTACTCTGTAGAAATTACAGCGTGTCTTTGGCACCAATTCCTTCATTGCTTGTGATCACACTCGTTACTACACACTTTTATCATTGTTGTGAAGCTCATCTTCTTGGCGATACTATCATAGTTATTCCCATTTGAACATCTTGGAATCATAGCAAGGAAGTGCACCTTCTGAGGGCCATATTCATAGACAAGATCATTTGTGATAGGTGATCAATGGAAGCTAAGAATTAAAGGAGGTTTTCTTTGTATTGTTCATTGTTTGATTGATCTCTTTTGTTCATTATTTCATTGAGTTTTGGGTATTATTATTATTGATATATTGATTATTCATTTAGATCCAATTTTTCCTTAACATTTTTGGCACCCACCGTGGGGTCTAGCCCCAATTTAACCCAAAAACTGAGTTTTTGTGTTTTAGAAAGTCGTACACAGGAGGAAACTGTGCATTTGACACATCCTAACATGCATCTGCTATATTTTTTGGTGCCTACATCATTTCAGAGCATACAATCTCTGACCTGGCGCATCTGCTATCTATTTCAGTGCATATATCCTTTCGGTGCACACAGACTCTGTTTCGGTGCATATATCCTCTGATACAGTGCACCTGTCAGTTTAATGCATATTTATTATTATCTTACACTTTTGACCTCTGTTTTAGTGCATATGTATTGCGGTGCTTCTGATCTTTGTTTCTACGCATTCAATCTCTGAAGCTATGCATATGATCTAGGCAGTGATTTTTAGGGTTTCCTTGAGGTTTTCACTAACGCTAATGCCTTTTTGCAGGAACACTCTTGATCTATTTTACAGGCTAGGTACTGGTTTAGAATCATATAGTTGCACTTGTTAACTCACACTTTGATTTATAATAGGAAAGTAAATGGATGCTCATGTAAATCTCACATAGTCTTAACTAGGAAGGCGGTAATTGAATCATTGATATCTTGCATATCATTGAATCATTGCTATATTGCTATCCTTCAAAGTTAAAAACTCATTGCTATCTTGGTAAAATTGGACCATTGCTATCTTGTTATGACTTCAAAGTTAACAAATTACTGCTATCTGGGTAAAATTGAACACATCATTGCTAATGGGTAAATTGAACCATTGCTATCTTGTTATCACTTCAAAGTTAACAAATTTCTGTGCTTGTCCAAGTAGATAGCTCATCTAGTTTTTCTCATTTTAACTAGGGGAAAAGAACCACTATCTTCTGTGTTTTGGGAATGATACTAGGCCTATGCTCTCCCCTATCTTAGGTGACCAAAATGTCAGACATATCATTTTCGCATGTATTTTTCCTTTAGAGGGGCCTACTCTTGGATACTGTTCATCCAACTAGGAACGACCCTAAGTGGTAATAGGCTAGACACCAAGCCCTAGAAATCCACTATAAATAATTTGTGTTTGGAACGAAAGCTTCAAACAACGAGTGCAGTTGTGTTATATTGACAGCTAACCTCCCCCAAAACCCTTCAAGGCGTAACCCTTGCAGGCTGAAAGACTCCATAATGGAGAGTAGTGTTGCCGCATGTATAACCACTCTAACAGTTGCCTTTATAAAACACCTTTGTCTTAGTGGCCAAAAACCCCTATAATCTGGTGCAGGGAAGGGTGATTATCACCTCCTAAAGATGCTTCACTAGAGATAGTGAGAATTAGGTTTTATACTATCCTTTGAAACCTAGGATAATACTTGCTTTCTTTTAGTCCAAAAAGAGTAAAAAAATCGCAAAAAAATGAGAAAAAAACATAAAAACATTCTTTGTGTTTGATGTGTCTTCTTGCCATAATTTCATAAAATCAGATCAAAAAGACCTTCTTGCAGCCAAAGATACCAAAAACATCAGAAAATTGCCAAAAATTTGCAAAAACACTAAAAAAAACTAGAGTGGTACATTCATCCTTTTTTTGCCACGCATTTGTACCAACTTGTTGTGCATATGTACTGACTTACTACACTTTTACCACTTGTTGTTGCACATCTGAAGTTTACCAGTATTGCGCATAGATATCAACTTTTCACGCATTTACCAGTTTATGTGGTGCATCTATTTCAGTGCATGCATAACAATGAGTATTTCCACATCTTTTTAGAGAAAAATTTTAGGTTTTCTAGGTACCCATTTCAGTCTTGTGTCAGTTTTTGTTGAAATGACAAATTAATTAGAAGTAATTGCTCAAGAACTCCAATACCTATGATAGCAATTAGACTTCAATATCTCACCCCAGGATCATATAGCAATTTCTCAAGAACTCCAAGTGATACAACAAGAAATGACAATCTTAAAAGCTGAAAAGGCTAGTACTAGCTACACCTCACCCCAAAAGCATACATCCTTTTCTTGTCTTCATGATACTCTTAACAAGGCAAGCACCACCTCAAGTTGGAAATCATATACCACTCTGTCTACTAGTCTTCCCTCACTATCTCCTAGAACACATGGCCCAAAGCATACTAATCCTACCATGGAGAAATCCAAATCCACCCATCCATTACCTCATTCATCTACCCATACAGCTATGTAGGATGTGATCCAAGGGCTACTAACAGAGAGTCAACCATGTCCCCAAATTCTGGTCCTTGACCTTATCAAAAAGTCTTCAAACATGTCAAATCCTACAACCTCATCATGTATACTGCAACCCCTTGAGCATATTGAAGAACCTCCTATCATGCACCAAAGTCAAGATCTATTGCACCTTCATGTTGTTGACCAAGAGCCTATCCAAGAGTCTTCTACTTCAACTTCAATTCAAGCACATCAAGAATTATGTCAAGAGCACACTTTAGAACATGTGGAAACATCAACCCCTTGTCTAAATCAAGATCAAAGCACCCCCATCTGACCCATGCATAACCTTTATCTTTTTGATGATCCCATGCCTATACATGAGCAAGAAATCCAATTTCAAGCCATTCATAACCTATACCTTTTCCATGATCAAGATACTATCTTTGATGAAGAAGCTATCCATGAGCAACTTGATCCAATACATGAGCAAGGGATCTAATTCCTACCTCTCCATAACCTCTATCCTTTCAGTGATCAAGATATTATCGTTGATGATGAACCTATACAAGAGCACCTTAATTCCATCATGCTAAATCCTATCTATTATCAAGATCCCATCTACGATCATGAGCCTATCTATGATCAAGCAAACCATGATGATCCTCTTAGTCCACTTTATGCGTTCCATGGTCTTGAGTTTATAACCCCATCTAGTCCTATCCAAGATCCAACAACTTCCACTTCCCTTGATGAGACACTTGCATCCCAAGCAAGCATAGAAGATCAAACCAAAAATACTCCTCCACCATCCATTATCGACCATGCTGTAAATCCCCCACCGTATATCCTTGGTCTTACCGCTTTCATTCATGAGTGTTCCTCCTTAGAACACTAGCAACCATTGTCCTCTATCTCGCCTTCTCCATCCAATAAGGAACTTGTGTCTAGTGTTCCACCGACACATAATCCCATTGTCCACCACATACTCCAACATATGAACTATCAAGGTAAAGGCTTAGGCCTTCATGAACAAGGCATTTTGGAGCCCATCCATGTCAATGTTCCTCCTCATTCGTACGGCCTTGGATACACACCCCAAGGTGAACAATCTTGAGATGTTGGTACTTCCTCCACTTCTCCTAAATCCCCCACTTTCCATTGCAAACCCTATCATATCCCCAAAACATATGTCACCATTCCACCTCCATCATCCTACAATTGTCAAAAGCATGTGACCATACATCTTCCACCATCCAATCTACCTCCGCTACTTCCAACTCCTAATATCCCTCCATACATTTTACCACCACTTCTTCCAACACCTTATTCATCCATCTATAAATCTTCTAACAATCCCAATCATGGCCAACAAATGCACATGTTGTCTAAACAAAGAGCTTCCACAAACCTCACTTCAGCCATCTCAAGAGAATTCAACAATAAAAATTTGGATGCCTCTACCTATAAAGTCAGAAATCCTAAGAGTCCTCATGACCTAGGATACAAAAGCCAAGAATCAAAGAAACATCCTTCTCAAGAGCTGTATACACCCACACACCTATATGCCAAACTAAAAAAGGTGTGGGTCTGCATCCAACAAATGATTACCTCCAAAGCTGCACCAAAGCTACATACACCCTAGCCCATACCTTCACAGGTACTATCTAAAAGCAAAATGGTTTGGGTGCCTAAGAAAAAAGCCCTTAAGTTACATGAGGCATCCACCTCTCAAGAATCCCAACTATCCACTTTCTCCCATTCCATCCAAAAGTCTCAAATTCTTCCATCCCATATGGCAAGCAACAATCAAAAAAATACTCAGTCTATGTGGATCCTTACATGCCTAAGTCATTCATCCACAAGTAAAAGTCTCTGTTGCTTCCTAAACTACTTTCCCATCACCAGCTTCAATGTTTATCATAGTATGTGCAACCGTTGGTCATGATTCCCTTCCATCCTACAACATTTCCATATACCTCCATCTCCCCTTCCTTCCACTATTATCCTACATATCTTCCTCATCATATTCCTATGGTCCATGCTTTTTCATAGACTTTTCATCCATCCTTGTATAATTCCTCTATATTCTGCATCATCATCCACTATCACAACTTCCACAAATCTGCTATCTACCTACTCCATCTCACTTTCATGCAAACCCCTACCAACATCTATGAGCGACACTTGACATGGTCGATATGACAACATCCATCTAGCGGGACTATCACCTTTCAGGGACCTAGATAATTGAGTCTCTCCCTTCCATATCCACCTTCTCTAATATTCCAAAAAAAAAGAGAGAAAGAAAAATCCCTTCGTCCAATGGTAAAAATCTGGCAAATAGGCACCTTGGATAAGTACCATGATGAAAACCTAGCAAATAGGTGTGGTGTGTAAGTTGGTCTTCTACATCACCTACATTTGGGGGCACCTTGTCTCATTGGCATATCACTCTTCTCCTGTTAGTTCCCTTCTGTACCATTCCCTATCCTATCCTTCTATCCATTACATACCTATACTGTCCAGTCTATCTATCCTAATCTTCCCTTCATTTTTCTTGATCTTGATAAAGATTGGGAGCACAATGTTGACAAATGTTTTTGATGTCTCTTGACATACCTTATCCCTCCCAAACCAAGAAAATCCTTCATTAAGCCTCTCTTCCTTCTATCATCATAAGCATTGCCATGAAAAATCCTAAGTATTCTACCTACAATGGGGCATGTTATTCTTATGTGACATAGTCCTTGGAGATCACATCCTTGTTTCCTTCTATCCACTATTGCCCATCCTCATACCTACATGTTCCATTCTTTATCACCCATACATCTACCTATCCATGGTGTTTCCTTGTCATCGGTATCATCTGTTCCATATTGTGTCTTGTCTGATCCATATTTGTTCCGTGTCATGTCTTGTCTGATCCATATCTATTCCATATTGTGTCTTGTCTAATCCATATTTGTCGCATATCTGACCCATTTTTGTTTCATATCGTGTCTCATCCAATCCATATCTCAGTATCATGGGGTCAACCATGAACTATGTTGCCTCTACGTCGTCATGTAGGCAAGGCCATTTTCAATGTGCCCCCAAGGCTTCCATGTCCATCCCATATCTTGTCATCTATCCTCTAGTCCATCCATGGTCAAAGTCAATGAACTATGTTGCCTCTACGTCATCACGTAGGCAAGGCCATTATTCAAATGTGCCCCCGAGGCTCCATTGTTCCATCCATCACATGTATAGTCCTTCTGAGTCCGTGCCACTTTCCATCACCTAGGTCTTAGGTCCATTAGAGTTCACCCCGAACTATGTTGCCTTTGCGTCATCATGTAGGCAAGGCCATCTAGCAATGAGCCCCCGAGGCACTAGGTCAGTCCCTTAGGGTCCGTCTGACCAATAAGAATTGTGGAACCTCTCTTAAAGGCAAGCAAGCACAAGCAGAACCCACTTTCAAGCAGAAATTTTGATGTAGAACTTCAACCTATCCAAAGTAAAGCAAGCAAATACCTAAAGCACTAAAAAATGATTTTACCTAAATTATGGCAAGAAAAACACATCTAAATATAAAAATGTTTTGTGGTTGTAATCATGGTTAAGTTACAACATCTTGATTTCTATTATCATGTCTTTCTATGCTACTCAAGGATGCCAAAAGCTAGAGATGCTATGATGGGGGCATGATTATTATTTTTTGTTTGTTGTTTGTGGATTAATCTTTAGTAATGTGAAGCCTTGTCTAACGATATGATCAGCAAAAGATCATCGAGGGCTTCAGAGGTCTAACCTGAAATGGGGCAATCCTTGTCTATTGATATGCAAGAAATACTCAAGTCATCTTGATTTAATCATACCTCGATGCTTGTATTAACTTGCTAAATCAAAATCCATGTAAGCGATGCTCAGGTCATCTCGATTCAATTATACCTAGATGTTTGTATTTTCTTACAACATTTTAAAAGCCCAATGATGAAATAAGCACTTCAAAATACTTGCAAAATCAAGATGTCAAAAATCCATTCGCATCCACAAAGCATCCATTCGCATCCACAAAGCATCCATATCCCATGCAATAAAGATTCTATGCAGAGTATCAATGTTTACAAAAGCTTGTGAGTCCTTCTATCGAGTCATTCTTCTATCATTCAAGTTTCTATCTATCATCATATCTTTCATCCTTATCCAGTCAATCTGAGCAATGATCCAAATGCAAGTCTATTCTTAATCCATACCAATCACGTCAAGTCAATCTTGTCAAATGATCCAATCACAATCAATGGTCTTGATCCTTGTCTGGTTGTAAACCAACTCAATCAGTTAATCAATCAAATTGTCTTATACAAGATGTAACATTCTTGAAATCAGCCCAACACATGCGTCTTATAGGACATGTTCTATTTTCCTAAAACCAGACACTATCCTTTGTGTTCCTCTAGGGATCCATCATTCCCCGCCATGACAACACTGTCATGTATCGTTATCAGTATATCGTTGGTGTAATGGGTAAAATGGGATAATAAAATGAATTACAAAAACCCAAAAACATCAATGAAATGTGCAAGCAAAAAGGATTTAAAATAAGAAAGAGATACTCACAACCTTTTTACCTTGCGATTTCCATTGTTTTCCTATTCCCATTTGATCTTCAATGATGAATGAAGCTCTCAGGTAGCTTGCTTCCTTGCTTTAATTCCTCAAGATGGCAAAAGAGAAATGGCTTGGAATACTTATTGTGAAAAAGGTGAGCTTTAACACAATGTGAAATGGATGATAAATGGTATGAGAATGGGGGTGTCAATGGCGCACTATGGATTCTGTAGCATAAGTTTACTTGAAAGCATGATATATGAAAATAGAAGAAGAAGGTTCTATTTATAGACTCATGAGAGAAAGGATCAACGGTGTAGAAGAAATGAGAAGATCAACGGTAGAGGATGTTCGAGTGAACGTGTGCGAATAGAAGGACATGTGTCATTCAAAAAGATGCTTTGTTGAGTTAACTGCTTTCTTGATGAGGATGAGTTTTTATTTCTTAAATTAGAATATATTTTTCTAATTTAAGAGTTTTTGTTGATAAGACAAAGTTTCTTTAAATCAGTTAACTCAGCTTTTGCTTTTGTATGACAAGAAGAATTTATTTTTAGAAGATATTGAAGATTTTTTAGAAGATAAGAAAGCGTAATTAAATAAATAAATTTAATTAATTACTTGCACATGATTTGGGAGAATAAATAAAATATTTAATTATATTTTATTTTTGGGGATTAAGATTTAATTTAAATAAATTTGCATTTTATTTAAATTTGGAAGAATGCAAGATTTTAATTAAATAATTAAAATTATTTAATTATTTAGAAGAATAAGTTGATATAGATGGAATTAATTAAATAAATGAATCAAATAAATAAAACAATTTATTTATTTATTGATAGAGGAATATTAAGATGAAATAAGTATTTAAAATATTTATTTATGTAGAGTCATGTCATTTTTAGGTGTATACAGTAGGTTTACCACTCAATAGGAGCAATACCTTGTTTGTTCTTGTATCATTTATGCATACTTGCTTGTGTGTGTTATCATTCTATCTTGTATAGCGTATCATTCAACTCTTTCTTCATCCTTCTTCTTTGTGAGATTGTCCGTCTTACGTCCCTTCTGCCTTCTTCCTGTCCAATCTTCAAAAGGGGCATCCTATCGTTAAACCTGTACCAGGGACAAACTGAGACATGTATCATTGTTAGACTATTTATTCTTTGAAGCAACGTCGTAAACTGCATTGCATCAAAGAGGGGCAAAATGTATATGCCTAAAAATGACACGACTCTGTACAAATAAATATTCTTAATATTTATTTCATTCTAATTCTTCTATCAATAAATAAATAAACAAATTTATTTATTCGATTCATATTCCTCTAAGTTAATTAAATATTAAAATATTTAATTACCTCTTCTAAAGTCAAAATTAAATAAAATCTTTTATTTAATTAAATTCTTCCAAACAATTAAATAATTCTTAATTACTTAATTAAATCAAATCATTCTTCCAAAATTAAATAAATCAATCAAATTTATTTAAATCCTCTCAATCTCCAAAAATAAAATACAATCAAATATTTTTTTTATTCTTCCAAATCATGCACAACAATTAAATAAATTTATTTGTTTAATTAGTTTTCTTATTTTCTAATTCTTCAAATATCTTCCAAATCTTCTAAAAATAAGTCTTCTTCTTCATGCACACAAAATTAAATAATTTATTATTTAATTTCTCTCAAATCATGCAAAAGCAAATCTCAAGTTGAGTTAACTGATTCAATCAACCTTGTTTTTATCAATATCCCTTAAATTAGAAAAAAAGCTTTCTAATTTATGAAAAGCATGTCTTATCTTTAGAAAAGAAAGCAGTTAACTCAAATAAAACAGCTTTTGGATGACACTTGTCTTCTTCCTATTCGCGCACATTCCTCAACCGTTTTCAACCATTGATCTTCTTATTATTTCTATATCGTTGATCTTCTCTCTCTCAAGTCTATAAATTGAACCCTATTCTTCCATTTCATTCATCCAAGATTTAAGTAAACTTACTCTGCAGGAATTACAGTGCACCTTTGGCATGAATTCCTTCATTCTTGCTATCACACTCATTACTACACACTATTATCATTGTTGTGAAGCTCATCTTCATGGCAATACTATCATAGTCATTCCCATTCGAACATCTTGGAATCATAGCAAGGAAGTGCACCTTTTGAGGGCCATATTCATAGACAAGATTATTTGTGATAGGCAATCAATGGAAGCTAAGAATTAAAGGAGGTTTGCTTTGTATTGTTCATTGTTTGATTGATCTCTTTTGTTCATTATTTCATTGAGTTTTGGTATTATTATTATAGATATATTGATTATTCATTTTAGATCCAATTTTCCCTTAACAGCACCCACATAGACTTAGTATTTTTATGACTTTTATTTTACTTGTGGGATGGGATATGAGATTCTTGAATAGAGTGGGAATGTGAGGTGGAAGTGGGTGGTTGGGATTTTTGAGAGGTGGATGCCTCTTTTGACATGATTTCTTTTTGCTTAGGAACCCATACCATTTTAGTTTTTGAATTTGCTTGTGAATGTATGAGTTTGGATACCTTTTTGGATGGATTTTTCTTTGACTCTTTGCACTTGTGCCCTAGGGCATTAGGACCTTTATGATTTTTTCCTTTATGTGTAGAGGCATCCAAATTTTTATCATGGGTTTGATGGAATGAGTGGAAGCTTTATGTTTACATGATGTGTACATTTGTTGGTCACAATCAAGAATATGAGGGTATTTATGGATGATAGGAATGTTAGGTGTTGGAAGAAATGGTGGCAAAGTTGATGGTGGGATATTAGGAGTTGGAAGCAATGGTGGAGGTAGAATTAATGGAGGGATGTTAGGAATTGGAAGTAATGGAGGCAAAGTTGATGGTTGAAGATGAACTGTCACATGCTTTTGAAATTTATAAGATGATGGAGGTGGAATGGAAACATATGTTTTGGGTGTATGATGGGATTTGTGATAGGAAGTGGTGGACTTAGGAGGCATGGAGGAATTACCCACATCTTTAGATTGCTTACCTTGGCATGTGTATCCAAGGCTATATGAGCATGGGGGGACTTTGACATGGATGGGCTCCAAAATTCCTTGTTCAAGAGGGCCTAAGCCTTGACCTTGATAGTTCATGTTTTGGAGGATGCGATTGACTATGGGACTATGTGTAGGTGGAATTCTACACACAAGTTCCTTATTAGATGGAGAAGATGAGGTGATGGACAAAGATTGCTATGTTCCTAGGGAGGAACATTCATGAATGAGGGTGGAAAGACCAATAGGATGTGATGGCTTTAAAATAGGGTCGATGGTGGATGTGGAAGGACCATTAAGATCTTTCTTATGTTCATTATGATCCAAGGTATTTGTTTTATCTTCTATGCTTATGTGTTCTTGGGAGGCATGTGTCTCGAATATTTGAAGATCATGGATAGGACTAGATGGAGGTTGAATTGGAGAAATTTTGATATCTTTCTCATGGGTAGGTATAGGATCAAGTTTCTCATGGATGGCTTCTTCATGGATATCATCTTGATCATAGAGAAGATAGATGTTATGAATGGGGTGGATGGAAAAGATTTGATCTTGATTAGGACTAGGACTCAACGTTTCCACATGCTTAGGATCATACTCTTAATATAACTCTTGTGGTTTCATGGAAGTGAAAGTGGGAGGCTCTTGGATGAGTTTGATGGGTTCTTGATATTCATCCATAAGAGAGTATGATGGACTTTGACTTGGACTCATGATGGGAGACTCTTCAATTGGCTCAATGGCTTGTGGGTCACATGATGGGCTTGAAGGGCTAGGCATGTTAATGGAGGGCTCTTTAAGAGGCTCATGAATGGGGATTTGACATGAGGATGGTCTATTCCATGCTAGTAGCCATTGGATCACATACTTCATTAGGGTATATGTGAATGGACAATATACGGGATGGATGATAATGGTGGATAGTGTTGTAGGCTTCAGATTAGGATTTGGTGGATGGTTTGGATTGGAATTAGATGGACTAGACATATTAGAATTTGGATTAGGACTAGGATTGGATGGAGGAATGTTAGGTTGGATGGATTGGACATATTAGGGTTTTTATTGGGATTAGAATTAGGATCACATGGTGGTGTCAAGATAGGACTAGTAGACTCATGGATTAGCATTGGAATGGATAGTGATGGAGGATGCTCATAGGGTGCATAACCTAGATTGGTATCTCCCTCATCAAAGGATATTAAGTCTTGCTCCAAAGGAGAACTTAAGGGCATTTGATTTATATATAAGGGGCCACTTGGAGTAGGATTAGGTGACACATAGGTATCTCCCTCATCAAAAGATATTAGATCTTGCTCCAAAAGTGGACTTAAGGACATTTGATTTATGTACAAAGAACCATTTTGGCTTGCATGTACCTCTTGTGAGAACACCTTTTGGCCTTGGACATGGGTTTGATGGTGTGGTGGCATGTTTGAAGAAGAAATTGGATAAGTTGATATGGTATTGACATGGTGTGTAGATAGGTTAGGTGATACATGAGAGTGAGATAGAATTTGATGAGGTTGGGCTTGTTGTATTATGATTTGTTATTGAATGTTTTGATGTTGGAGTTGCCAAATGGGTTGTGGTTGTGGTTGAAGGTGTTGATGGTGTGTTGGTGGAGGGATCACATAGACTAATGATTGTTGAGATGGAGATTGATATGGATAAGGGTTGATATTAGAAGAAGTGGGATAGGCTGATGAAGGATTGATGTGGAATGTAGATGGATAGGGTTGACATGATAGGATAGGTGGAACATAGGATTGAAATGGCATTGGTTGATGATGTACTTGTTAGGTTTGTGATTGACAAGTGACCATGAGGTGTTGGGCTTGTACTATGAGGTGTTGCATTTAAGGTGATTGGCTTTCTTGTAGTTGAAGTTGTTGAATCATGCCATGGACCCTCTGAATGGTCTATTGGTCTGGAGGTTTTGGCATTTGGTGAAGTAGGTGAATGAGGTCTTGTGCTAGGTCTTCTAATGTTGGCATGGTGTAGAATAATGTTGATTGGATTAGAAAGAGGATGATGTATAATGATTTGGGATGAAATGATTAAGTAGTGGTTAGGATGAAGTGATTAGGATGAAATTGGTTAGACTATGATGAAGATGAAGAGGTGGAGTGATTGGGATAATGATTAGGATGAAGTGATTGAATATCTTGAAATGATGGCTCAGAATGATGATTTACTAGGATGATTAGGATTGGATGTTGTGGCAATTGTTTATTGGGCAATATCAAACACAAGATCTCATATGTACATGTACACACACCAAACACAATGATAAATTTGTACAACCTAGGCTAGCAAAGATAATATCTATTGGATTCCCACTTGGATTGCTCCAACCACACTTATTCAGAGCAGATAGCTTAGAAGTTTGGTAAAACTAGCCCCCCCTTGCTTGGCACTCACTTCTCAGGTATACCAAACTTTGAATTCCCAAAGACTTGAAGATCTCTAGGAATTTGCTATCTCTATTATGAACTGTGAGAATGTGGGATGGCTTCAGAGGTCTGACCTCCTGTGCTAGCAAATAGAAGGTTTTTGGCTACTACACTAGCTTTCTAGTAAGGACTTTCATTTAGGTGGCCATACATGCAGCAATTCACTCCAATTAGGAGGCCTCCCAGCCTGTAGAGGTTATGTTCTACAGGTTTTCACGCACCATAAGATACTAAGGGAGACATTCATTGTTATGACATAACAACACCTGTTGCTTATGACTTTCATCAAAAACATGTTATTTATATAGCAGTTTGAAAGAGCTTGGCTTTAGCTTGTTACCACTTGGGTCATTCTTGCCTTTCAAAGTGGGGTGGCAAGCCCTCTAGAGATAACAACAATTTACCTTACACCCTAGATCTATTGGATAGGCGGGGGGAGAGGATACTCTTGTTGTTAAATCAGGTTACAATCACTCACAGCAGGCAAACAAAAAAAAGAAAAATAGACACAGAGCATGCATGGTTTATTTTAAGCACCAATTCCAAATATGCCTAAATTAGTGGTAAATGATAAGCCTTTGAATGATCAAACCTATAAGAAACATGTCAATAGTTTTCCATATTCTCCTTTCTTCAACAAATGATTTGATGTTGCAATGACAAGAAGAAACAAAAACTTGCAAGCCAAAGAGGATTAGGTCAAAATATGTAATCTATTAAAAATATGAAATAAATAGTTTGATACAAAAAAATGGATTGCATAAAAAGAAAGTATATGAAATTGTATGCACTTTTTAAACAAATTTCATTGAAAAAGGATCAATTTTGCTCAAGTTATGTGCATTTGAAGTTTGAAAGGAAGCTAAAGTTTGGCTAAGAAATTCCCTGATGAAATGGTAGAATTACCTGATAAAACCTCCATAGCTATAAAGTTTGTCAAACCATCTTTTCGATGAGTCCTTTCGTGCATGATTTTGACACCGTATGCTCTTGTTATAGAAAAAAGAAAAATACTCCCTCCTTATGGCATGTAGATGAAAACTAGGTTGACTAATTGTTGACTAGTTGACTTTTACGTTTTGGTGGTTTGCAAGATTTTTCTTTCCTTTTTAGTCATAGTTGTGGTGTGGAAGTGTTGATAGTTTGAATAAAACCCTACCCCCTCTAAAAATTTAAGATTCCAAGCTCAAAACCTAAATCCCAAACTATAATGTTGACTATAACAAATGGTAAGTGACTACAACGAGTATAAAGGCGACTAGTGAAACCAAGGGTGTTGACTAAAGACTGGAAAATGGTGACGAACATTTTGGAAGTCAAAACTCACAGTCAACACTCATAAAGGAAGCAACCTGACAGAAAATTAAGCAACCGGTGGTAGGTTAGAGTCGAATGGTTGGTGACCAAGAGATGGGATTTCGAAGCCTTTTGAAGACGGAGGTTGAAGTCTTTGAAGGTGGAAATGAATGCTTGAGTAGTCATGACTTGTTGAGAAAAAGGTTTGCGACGAGAGGGAAACTAGACTGAAATCGAGGGTTTTCTAGGTGGAGCTTGGCATCGACCACCTGGGATGTGGCGGCAACAATGACCCAGGGGAGGCAACCGAGATGTCACAGATGGAGGTCAAGTTTTCGATGATTGGATTTTGACCTTGGGTCTGTAGATAAAACGATAGGGTCTTTGACAGAATGCAGTGAGAAGCATAGTCAAATAGAATTAGGTTTTAGATGTAAAAGGTCGATAGGAAGTGTAAGAGGTCGACTAGGGTTTTTAACTTGATTTCATAGCAACAATTTTTGCAATATAAGCTTACAAACTTTGAAACCCAACCTACAGAAAAAGAGCATTCAACTTGATATGTAGAGAGGTATGGTTGTCTGTATGGTACAGATATGTACCGTACAGGCTGTCGTACTAATTTTTTTTCAAAAGTTTACAATTTTTTTTCCCTTGAGCAAACCCTAGCAAATTTATAGTCAAAATTCATGGAAATGACCTCCTGGATGCAATGGTGTAGTCAGTTTGAGCCTAGGAGGTTACATGTGATAGATCCTCTGCAAAAATTAATAAACAAGGGTTAAAGAAACACAAAATTTTTATAACAAAAACTTGCAAAAACGTAAGATTTAATCAAGAAAAGTGAGTCCCACCTAGCGTGCCAGAAATGTAACCAAAAAAATTGGACAAATAAAAAGATAAAACAAAACATGCAATACCTTTGACCAAACCCTTTGAATACCTTAGATGCCTTGAAAGATTGATGTATGCATGTTTGATTAATGTAGCTGATTTGATGTTGATTGCTCAGATACGTAGCATACCAATCAGATTGAGATTGATGAGAAGAAGATAGATGTGAGGGCTAGAGGAATTTCCATAGAATGATGTTGCATGCGAGAGATGGGATCCTCAGAAAAAGCAAAAAGAGGGGTTTAAATAGATTTTTGGTAGAAGAGGAGTTGGGAAGGTTTCCATTTTGAAATGGAAGATCCTCTCAAGTTGAGTGATGTGGGTTGGGGAAGGTTTCCAATATGAAGAGGAGATGGAGAGAAGATGATTAGAGTTCACTAGATAGGGAATTAGAAGGTGATTGGAGTTGACTTGAGAGATGAGTTGAGTCATCTTGGGAGATGGAAATGGAAGGTGAGCTAATAATTTAAATAATTTAATATTATTTAAATCATGAGAAATGTGAGGATAAAATAAATAAAATTATTTATTTATTTATTTTAAGTGGGGAGACATAAAGTGATAAATTAAAATAAAATAAAAGATTTATTTTATTTTATTTATTTATTTAATAATGTGAAGAGATGGGATAAATTAAATAAATGTTAGATTTATTTAATTTATTAGAGGAAGTGCTAGGATGAAGAAGGGGTACCTAGGGTAAAACATAAGGTGTTGCAAGAGATGGACATTTTTGGGTGTCTACAGTAACATGGATCAATACTGGAGTAGAGACTAGACCTACCCACTTGTATCTGCTATTACATGATATATATATGTAAAAGAAGTTATAAGGGAATTCATAGGCTATGGATGAATGAATCTTTTCTTTGTTAATGTGTTATGATATGTCATGCATGCTTTATTGATTCCTACTACATAGGATTAGTTCTATTACTGTGTCCTCCAAGGTATAAATAGACTACTCAAGAAGTATTAGAGTACAGATCTCTAGACTCTACTAACCTCTTGCCAACATTGTTTCATTGTCAGGACCCTGGAGAGAACAGTAAAGAAATTAGAAGCCTAAAAAGATTAGGAAGTTGGCAGGACAAAATTTTACATCAGACTCTACAGTTGCCTTTGTGAGAGAGGGGTAGGCCATTGGGGGATGATGAATGGAAAGGGAGGAGGATTCTAGAGGTCCTTGAAAATATGTGACTGTTCAAAATTTTCTTTGAAACCATGATATAGAGGGAAAGTATCCAGACCAAGGACATATACGGGAATAGGGAAAACCAAAAAAATGAAAGAGATATTGGAAATCATCAAATTAGGAATAGAAATGGATGTAAAAGAAAGAAAACTAAAACAAGCCTAGGAAAGGGAAGAAAGGTACCATAAAAGGAAAAAAAAAAGAAGGGAGATAGAACAAGCGGGAAGAATGGTAGAAGAGATCCTAAGAAAGCGAGGAGAGCGCACCAAGAAGGGTGTTGTTGAGCATGCTGACATGGGTACAACTAAGAATAGGAAGAAAGGAGGACAAGAACCGGAAGCCAAAGAAATCGCAACCAAACAAGGAGAAGAAACAATGGGACCTAATCCTGAGGAGTTATTAGTTAAACATAAATTAAGTTTGATCACTGATGAAGAGACATAGGGACAATTGAAAAGGTACAAAGAACATACATCACCCTTGGACTAGGAGTCACCCCTTAAGCTTGATATAACACACCTAGAGATAGACAATGAAAGTAAGAAACCTAAATTGTGGACAACCTACACCATGAATTGGGATATCATAGATGGCAACAATCAATCAATTGAGTGGAGAAATATAGAAGGATAAAGTGACTATGAAAGGACAGAAAGTGATACTAAATATAGTTCCATATTTAGCAATTAGAGAAGTGGTACCACGAGCCCAGAAGATGGTTCATTAGAAACAGACATGGCCATGATAAAGAAGATGCCAGTCTTTGAGAGGGATACTAGTAATGCTACAGAACATATCTTCTTACTAGAAACTATATGGCAGAGATGGAATGAACAAAGAGATAGTATGAAGTTATTTGATTTCATCAATTCCCTAAGAGAAGAACCACTAAAATGGTATCAGAAACCATATCCCCAAAATATCCCCAAAACATCCCCAAAATAATAAATCCTAGGATGAAGTAAAATAGGCTTTTCTAGAAAACTTTGACAGCCTGGAACTCCCCACAGAAGGAGTGAGTAAACTAAGAGAATTATCCCAAAAGGATGAGGAGTCTATTTTAGAGTTTGATAAAAGGTTCAAGGAAGTGGTCCAGTGATTGGACAAACCACTAAATGACAAACAGAAAAGAGAATGGTTCTTGAAGATAGAGGAAACTAGATTGCATAAAAACAAGGAAATGAAAGCATAAAAACAAAGTTTATACCTTCCTATGCAGATCGAAGCTCCTCCCTCCTTGATAAGGTAGAGAAATTAACACCCACAAGCCCTCGCTTTACCTATGACTAATGTTTTTAAATGTGAAATGCTCTTAACACTAATGCAAATTCAACATAACCTAGCTATAATGGAGATAATGGAGAGAAAATTTGGCATAGTAAGTTTACTCTAAAATTGGATGATCAAATGGCTTGTGGAGGCTTGTATTTATAGGCAAATTGGAGGGGATTTTGATCCAACAGTGGAGATTCATTGTTGAGATCAAGGGATGAGATTGATTGTGAGATGGAGGGCTAGGATTTGATCAACAAAATTGGAGGGTGGAGAATAAAAATGAATCTTTTATTCATTTTGAGGAGGACTTATCATTGAATGTGATTTAGATGGATGAGGAAATTTAAAATTAATTTCCTTGCAATGAGATGGAATTAAAAATTCCATTTTATGTGGAGCTGTTAGAGACATGTGACACATGTACACTTTTGGCCTCTTATATTTGTAAGCTAAAAAAGAAGATGATGTTTTATCATGAAAATAGTAAAAATGAGTTGGAGTGCTTATGAATATTTTATAATTTTTAATTTGTGGATGTGAGAGAAGGTGTTAATCATGCTTTGACCAAGTTAATCAAGGTGATTAACTTAGTTAATGTGGCTAGAAAAAATTAGTGAGTGGGGTAATCAGGGTTTAGGATTAATTAAATAATGATTTGTTTAACTAATCCAGGTCTAGTGGTTATGTAGGCTATGGTATCTAATTAAATAATAGGTATTTAATCAACTAGGTTAGGGATAGGCTAATTAGTAGGCTTGATTAATTAGATAAACATGATTTATCTAATTAATTAGGTTTAGGGAAGTTGACAAATTAACTAAATAAATATTTGTCATATTATTTAATTAATTGGGAAAATGTTAGAAGGTATGACTATTGAATTAATCAAATTAATTCAATTTTAGGGATTAATTGACGAGAGATGGGTGAATAATTCAAGTGTTGGATGAGGTAATTAATTAAATCAAAATTTAATTAATTAATTAATTAGATGAGAAATTAGTGATATGGATGATGTTGGAGGATAGTTAGATGGTTAGGACATTTTTAGGTATCTACATTTGCCCCTCTTTGACATGGCATTGTGACTTAGTAGGATATGGCATCAAGTCAAAGAATTTGCCCTAGCTACCAAGAAGGAATAAAATGGATGAGAGATGCCCCCTCGAGAGGTCAATTGAAAAAATATTTTTTTGGGTGATCTCTCGAAAGGAAGGAAGTGATGGTGAAAAATGGATAGAGGATGGAAAAATAGGTTGACAAGAAGAAAATGGGTGAAAAAGGTTATGTTTTGCACCTTGGGGAGAGAAAAGTGTGTTGGAGGATGACATGGCATGCTATAAATAGAAAATGTGGGCCCAAAGTGCCACATTTGCACACATTGAGCTTATTGGATGAGAGGAGACAAGAGACGAGATGGTGCAACCACCTTTCCCCCACTATGAGCATCAATCTAAGCGAGTATGCACCTACCTGAGCTCAGCCTTGGTGGATCCTCGGGCATGTCAACTATCTTTGACTTTGTCAATTTTAGGTTTTTAGGTCATTTATTGCACAAGAAATAGGTATTTTAGGTGGATTGGCACTCTAACGTAGTCATTTTGGTGCCATCCTCTAGATTGGCACCATAGGCTAGTCAAGGGGTTTGAAAGTTTTGGCACTATTTAGGAATTTTGTGGTGCCATCATTAGGTTTGGCACCATCCCGAAAAAGAGGTATTTCAGAGGAATGGCACCATCAGTGAAAGTTTCAATGCCAAACTCTAGTTTGGCGCCATAGGTCCAATGGTTAGAAGTTTGGTGCCATCTTCCAGAATGGCACCAAACCTAGGGTTTGTGGCACCATGCTCTAGAATGATGCCATGGTTTTTGGGTTTAAATGGCACTTTAGGGCTAAACTCTAGTTTAGTTCCAAACATGGGAAAATTGGCAACATCCTTCAGATTGGCACTATATCAGGGAGGAGTGGTATGAAACTCTAGTTTGGTACCATACGGGTTAAAACTAGTTCCAAACTCTGTTTCGGTGCCATAGGGGCTAGAAATAGTGCCTTAGCACTGATTTAGAAGAAGATTATTTTTATATGATTATTTTACAGATGTAGATTGATGGTAATATTGTGGTTTCTGGGAGCGATGAGTTCCTGCAGTTATGAAGCTATTAGATGGCTTTGATTAGGCTACATTAGCCAGATTAGGGAGATTGGGACTATGGATAGTGCCGAGATGCCTAATATATGGGCACATAGGGCCATGATGATGACCCTAGTGGAGTGATGGAGGAGTGAGACATGCTCCTTCCTACTACCTATAGGTGAGATCACCATCACCTTGGAGGATATGTGGAGGATTATGAGGTTACTGATTGCTGGAGTGAGGCCTACATATGATATTGGTAGAGGGCGAGCAGTCCTAGATAGGGCATTTTCCCTAGGTCATCCAGTTCAGATAGAAGATCAATGATAGATGAGCTATGCTCAGACTTTGGTGGCTAGAGTGGATGAATTTACACTATTTGTGTGTGCAGTGATTGGGGGTCTAGTGATGCCAGATCAATGCGTGCAGGGCTTCTCAGTTGGCTGGGGTGAGGAGATTGAGTAGATAGTTTGACATGAGATGATGTATGCATGGGGGCCATGTATGTTAGGTCAGTTGTACCATGAGATGCATACTATTGTATACCACCTGGATGGGGCTCTTTCTACTGGGGTGACACTGTTACATGTGTGGGCCTTTGAGTACATAAGCATCATGAGGCCGCATGATGCTATGTTTTAGGCACAATTCGAGGCATTTTTATTTTTATACAAGGCACCGATTTAGCATTCTTATGTTGGGCAACTATGATATTGGTACCATATTTTTTGACTTGGTTATAGTAGTCTAGTGACCATATATTGGAGTGGAGGTATGGCCAGATGATCATATTCACTTGTTCTATGCATTCCAGGCTCAGTACTTGATAGGCTGAGGGGATCATACCATTGATAGGTATCTCCCCTCACGGGTGATGAGATAGTTTGGGCTATGATAGGACTTGCCGTAGGCTATGGTGAGAACATCAAAGTCCTAATCCATAAGCATACCATCAAATGAGTCTTAATAGATGGTGGCTTTGGCCTAAATCTTTGCACTCTAAAATTATTAAAACATTTGGGATACTCTGATGTGGTTGTGGACTCTAGTGAGTGTATAACCATTAGAGGATATGATGACACTGAAAGATTACCTGAGGGCACCATCAAACTTCCTATTCAAGTAGGGTAGAAGATTTTAGAAACTAAATGCCAAGTACTTGATCTTGAACCCCCATATAATATTCTTCTCAACTAACCATGGATTCATGCCATGCAAGCCATCCCTTTCACCTTCCATCAATGCTTAAAATTCCCTCACAATGGCACATAAATCACTATCTATGCCAATCCTCATCCTTTCCAATACTGTAGCTTCTTGGAAGAACATGACCACACATTCTATCCTTATAACAATGCCACCAAAGCATCCACCTCACATGCCAATCCTACATTATCCACCTCATACATCGATCCTTCCAACATCGCAACCACATCACAAACATCCACACCTCCTAAGGTCAAGATCAAGATAAGTGACATGGGATGTGGTGAATATGACCTAAATGACACATTTTGTGTGGGCCTTATACTACCATCTCCTAAAACATTTAGTACTCCTAAGGAAGATGAAGTCTCCATGATTGTCATCAAGTGTAAACCATCACCCACCTTCAAGAAAAAGCACCTCCTTGAACAAGATGTTCTCTAAGATATATACTCTTGGTTATAGAAAGAATAAGAAAATCAAGAAGCTCCTACCCTCCCAACTGAGATATATGAAAAGGTCTCGAAATTGTCAAATACATGGGCTACAAAGGACAAGGTGGTATAGGCCTTCATGAACAAGGAATTGTTGAGCCCATCCAAGCAACAAGGAATCCATATATGTATGGGTTAGGGTATAGAAAACAAGAGTCTACCCCCACCGATATTGAGTGTATCTTAAGTGAGGTTGTTAAGGCCTTCCCTACAGTAGATAACATCTATGTAGAGGACCATCAAGACTCTTTAAATGATTTCTCTAAACTTTTGGAGTCATCCATATGCACCATCTATACACTAACCACCATGCCATCTACATCCAATTACCTACCACTTGTTTACCCTCAACTCATAGATTGGGACCAACAAGGACCTCCCATCCTTGATGTCACACAAAATGATGAAGCAATAGCCATAATGATGGGGGTTAGAGATCACTTCCCCCTTGGAGACCATAGAGCCAACTACATCATGGAACTAAACACATTTGCATACTTTGGGGAGACAATCCAAATTCTTAGTTGCAAAAATATGAAAATAAAAATAACATCTCCTAGTGAAAACCACCTTGTGGCACTTTCAAATGAAGAAAAAACCAAAATAAAGGATGTATCACCTAGCCAAAACATCCATGAGGTGTTAGAAGATGATAGAATGGACCTCCCCAAAGTATCAAAGCTATATCAAGAAAGATCACCAATCCTAGTTAAAGCATCATAGGAGATGAATCTTGGAATAGAAGAGACACCCAAGATCACATTTTGAGTAGAATCCCTTACAACAAAAGAACAAAAGGATTTCTTATCTTTCTTCAAATAGAGGAGTCATAACTTCACATGGACATATGCTAACATGTTAGGATTAGATCCTGCTCTAGTTGTCCACCACCTTGCAGTGCATCTTGATGCAAAGCCAGTAAAACAGAAGCTAAGAAAAATGAATCCCCAAGTGGCACTCCTTGTCAAAGAGAAACTCAAGAAACTTGTAGATGTGGGATTCATTCACCCTATAGACTATCCTGAATGGGTATCCAACATTGTACTGGTAGCAAAAGTCACTAGGGGCATCCGTTGCTACACAGATTTCAGAGACCTTGCCCTAAAGATGACTTCCTTCTACCTAACATAGACATCATCATGGATCTCACCATAGGTCACAAGATGTTATCCTTGATGGATGGATTTTATGAGTACAACCAAATAAAGATAGCCAAAGAAGATCAAGATAAGACCTCCTTTATATGTCCATGGGGAACATACTGTTGGGTTGTGATGCCCTTTGGGTTGAAAAATGTAGGAGCTACCTATTAGAGGGCTATGACAGTCATCTTCCATGACCTTTTTCACAACATAATGGAAGATTATGTAAATGATCTACTCAAAAAATCAAAGACTAGAGTAGACCACTTGAATGTGTTGGCTAAAATTTTTGACAAACTAAAGCAATATAAAGTATGACTAAATCCCAACAAATGTGTCTTCAGGGTCACTTCTGGAAAGCTCCTAGGATACATTGTGTCAAGAAGAGGAATCGAAGTTGATCCCACAAGGTCAAGGCTATAGTAGAGATGCCTCCACCTAAGACACTCAAACAATTTCAAAGCCTACAAGGGAAACTTCAGTCCATTCATTGCTTCATAGCACAACTTGTAGACAAGTGTCAACCATTTAAGCATCTACTTTAAAAAACATAGATTTTATATGGGATAATTAGTGCCAAGATGCCTTCAAACAGCTAAAGGGATATCTTGCTAACCCACCCATCCTTATTCCATGAAAGCAAGGACAACCCCTCCTTTTATACATTTCAACAATAGAAATGACAATAGAAGCCTTGCTAGCACAACATGATGAACAAGGAAAAGAAAGAGAGATCAATATACTATATTTGCCACACCTTGGTGACCTATGAGCTAAACTACACTCCTATTGATTAAGCATGCCTTGCCATTGTCTTCACTTCTCAAAAGCTAAGACATTACATGCTAAACCATAAGACAAAGCTCATTGCCAAGATTGATCTGCTCAAATATCTACTGACTAGAGAATCTCTCACAGGACAGATGGCTAAGTGGGTTATGATCCTAAGTGAGTTCAACATTGAGTACACAGAAAGGAAAGCCATCAAAGAACAAGTGATTGCTGACCAATTGGCCGATGCACCTATCCCAACAGAATAGTTGTTTCTTTTAGAATTCTTGGATGAATCAATACTAACAATAGTACCTACAACAAATACATGGAAAATTTATTTTGATGGATCCTATACACATCATGGCTCGGGGGCAGGCATTTTGTTTGGTACCTCTCAAGGAGACACTATTCCAAAGTCTTATAAAATAACATTTCCATGCCCAAACAATGTAGAAGAGTATGAGGCCCTCATTATAGTACTTCACATTTCCATCCAGTTGAAGATTGAAAAGATTACGCTTTATGGAGATTCTCATCTAGTCATCAAATAGGTCAATAATGAATACAAGACAAAAGATGACAAGCTCCTGCCTTACAAAAGAATGGTCGATGATTTCAAGGACTATTTCCATGATATCCATTTTGAGAAAATTCCAAGGTTGAACAACAAAGTAGTAGATGCCATGGCTAGTATAGGATTCCTAGTAGACATGAAAAAGGATAGTAAAAAATGTGAGTTCCTGATCAAAGAACTTCCAGTGCTAGCTTACGATGTACCACAATCTGAGCTAGTGTGTGACATTGTTGGTCCCTTATCTCCTTGGTATCAAGAGACCTACATGTACCTTCATGATAACATCATCCCACCAAACCTATCATCCACACAACACAAAACCTTTATTCATCGAGCTTCCCATTTCACCATCATAGGAGATACCGTATCCTAAAAAAGCCTTGATGGTACTCTTTTGTGATGTCTCGACTCTAGGGAAGCTGAAGTGGCCTTACAAGAGGTACACAAAGGTATTTGTGGGGCACACTCTAGTGGACCTACTCTAGCAAAGAAGATCCTCAAAACAAGATACTATTGGCTAACTATGGAACAAGATACATACCTCTCTATGAAGAAATGTCTACCCTGTCAACAACATGGTGATCTTATTCATGCACCTTCACAAGAGTTGCAGCTGGTAACAACACCTTGGCCTTTTTTATAGTGGGGACTCAAACTCGTAGGAAAAATTCACCCACCTTCATCCAAGGCCATAAATTCATCATTACCACTACTGAATATTTCACCAAGTGGGTAGAAGCTATTCCATTCACTTTCACCACTAGCATCCAAATCGCTAAAGTCATACTCCACTACATAACATGCCATTGTGGCATTCCATTCTCCATCATCACAGATAATGGGAAACTATTTAAAAACTAGGAAGTTCACACCCTATGCAAGAAATTCCACATCCAACATCATTTTTCAACACCCTATTACCTCCAAGGTAATGGTCAAGCTGAAGCTTCTAACAAAAGCATCTTACGCATCTTGAAAAAGATGGTTAATGAAGATGGCCATGATTGGCACCTTTAGCTTAACCCCGCCCTATGGGCCTATCATACAAGCATTCACACACCCATAGGAGCCACACCATACTCATTAGTATTTGGTTTTGAAGCCATTTTTCATATTGAGGTTGAGCTCCCTTCTCTTAGGATGTTATTGTAGAATATAATCACTGAGGAGGAATACTGAGTTGCATGACTAAATAAGCTAAAGCTCCTGGATGAGAAATGCTTGGATGCTCTCAATCACCTTCAAGCCTATCAAAATTGCCTACATAGGAGCTACAACAAAAAGATCAAGAACCGCAAGTTTGAGATAGGCGACCTTGTCCTTGTGGAGAATTAGAAAAACCTACAAGAGCACCACAAGAAAGGAAAGTTTGAACCTAATTGGTAGGGACCATATGTCATCACAACTAGCTATGGGTCAGGAGCATATCAGCTTGCAACACCTGAGGGGCAGCCTCTAGATGAACCCATGAACATGATGCACCTGAAAAGGTTCTATGCATACCCCATCAAGTATCCCAAATTAGAAAATCCAAAAAAATCAAAAAATCAGAAAAAAATTGAAAAAAATCAAAAAATACAAAAAAATCAAAAATCAAAAAAGAAAAACCCAAGTGTAATAAAGTTGTCCAATGGTGAAAATTTCTTTAGTGAAGCCTTGGATAAGTACCATGGTGAAAACCTATCTTAGGTGATATGTGTAGTGGCTAGTTCTACCATCTAATAAGTCCTCTTATCCATCATAACATTCCACATCACATGCATCCTGTGATAGGTAAAAAATACATGCAAACATAAATGAAAGATAAACTAAACCAAGTACGATTTACCTCCCCAATGCATAAACAAATTGCCTTCACTGATCAAGCTTATTGAAGTGCACCCTACTTCAATTGATTACTCTTTATTGTATGATTATGTGGATTGCTCAGTTTGTCAGCATAGCTTTGTGATATGAGGATGATAAGATCTAGAGTTATTTATATAGAGTAATGTTGTATGAAGATCAGAGATGATTAACATGGAGAATGAGGTTCAATTTATAGACTCTCAGGGATGAAGATCAATAGTTGTGGATGATCTGAGAGATCAATGGCTAAGAATAGTTGAGAGGATGTGCACAAATGAGAGAGGGATAAGTGTCCTTTCGCTCTCATGCATTAGTGGAGTTAATAGATCTGATTAGTGAGTTGACTGAGTTGATTTCTTAGTGAACTCAATTGATTGACTAGTCAACTGAATTGATTGACCTTTTAACTAGATTGACTAACATGTTAACTAATTTGATTGATTTAGTTAACTAATTTGATTGATTACTTATCTAAATTGATTGAGAGTGAAACATGGATGAGAGGGAATAATAGGGAATTAAATAAATAAATTATTTAATTTCATGCACATGTGATAAATGAATTAAATATTAAATTGATGTAGGAGCATCCAGTGGTGTAAGGGAAATCTTGCATCATCCAAAAAGATGTTGATTCAAAATCATTGAAGTTATTTTCATTTCTTTCCATAATTAGTATTTATGTTTCCATAATCGCTTGAATAATGATGTACAACTTTCAGTTTTTCCAAACTACTAAAAATAGCAAACTATTATTTTTGGAAAGTTTAACTACTATTTTAGGAAAGTTTAAATTTGGGTACAGATGGAAGCAAAAATTTACAAGAAGCTTCCTAAATAAAATATAAGACCTTCGGTGAAGGAATCAGGCAAAGATCATTTGTGAGGTGAAAGATATTAAAGTTTCTATTTTCTAAAAAACCCCTAAAATTTTCTAAAGCCAGATGAGGCACTAAAACGTCCCATAACATCCCAAAAAGTTGATAGAGATCTATTTACAAATTTTTTGCATGATAGTTCACTTTGTTAGCTTTTGGGCGCTTCAAACGGTTCATCAATCAGACACCCGAATCAAAAGTTATGCTTCCCAGAAGTTGACCTATTTTTAGAGGGAGATACAAATTTCAAAATTTGGCTATTGGTCGAAATGGCTATTTATGACTATTTTTGGGAACCCTAGGCAGTAGTAGAGATAAGGGGGAAAGTGTAGAGTCAATAATAGGTGGGAAAATAGAAATCCTAGCTGATTTTGGGTTACAAAAGGCTAAAGATTCCAAAGCCTGAGGATAGGTAGTTATAATGTGTTGCAGCCTAAAGAGGATCGATTCCTTTGATTGTATTTGAGCTTCTGTAATGTAATGAGTTGTCTAAATCAATAAAAGAACATTCTATTTTCTATGTGCAATTTTTGTTGTTGCATGTTTTATGATTTACCCCCTTCATCAAGTGGTATCAAAGCAAGGGTTCCTGAGTGTGTAGATAGATCGCTGACCGTGAGGCAGTTTCCACCAGGACCTCAAGTTATGGGTTTGCTATGGAGATAAAGATGCCTCCACGAAGAAATCATATTGGGATGAATGCTTTGATGGAAGAGGGTTTTAGAGCCATACAAAGGAAAATCGATGCATTACAAGAGGAGCTACGAAGAGGGTTTGAGCCAAGAACAAGAGAAGAAAGTGAAGATGAAGTTGAAGAAGAGTTATCTGAGGAAGAACAAGAAGCTAAAAGAGATCCTATAGAAGTTAGGTTGTTGAGGGACATTTCAAAGATTAGAAAGAGGCCTAGGATTGAAGTTTCTACCTATTCTAGAGATTTGAATCCAGAACAACTTATTGATTGGATCAATGACATGGAGGAATATTTTGAGTATGAAGATGTGGAGGACCTAGAATGGATCAAGTTTGCAAAAACAAGATTGCAGGGCCATGCCAGTATTTGGTGGAAGGAGGTCTAGTTAGAGAGAAATAGGAGAGGAAAAGGGAAGATTACTAGATGAGATCGGATGGTGGAGAAACTAAAGAAGCAGTTCATTCCTATGGACTATGATATGGAGTTGCTGAAAAAGCTGCATGGATTGAAGCAAGGTAAAAAGTCTGTCAAGGAGTATATAGAAGAGTTTTATAAGATTACTATCAGGACAGGCCATGCAGAGGCCAATAAAGAGAAGGTAGCCCATTATACTAATGGATTGACACCAAGGATTCAAGAAGAGGTGAGCCTGGTCAGAATGACCACCATAGAAGATGTACACTAGTTTTCCTTGAAGGTGGAAGAGAAGCTAAATAAAAGATTTGAAAGCAAGCAAAGGGGAAGAGGTCAAAGTGGAAGGACTGGTGGAAGATCCTATGGAGGCTAAAATGAAGATCCAAAGAAAAGTGAAGAAGTTCGCACCAAAAGAAATTAGAGAGGAGATAATGTTTACTTCCCTCGTGACTAGAACAAAGGTGAGCAAAGAGGAAGAGGAAGAGGCTGACCTAGGCAAGGACCTAGAAGAGGAAGTTTTAGAGGAACTTGTTTCCAATGTCGAGAAGAAAGGCATCAAGTATACGAGTGTCCGCAACATCAAGGAAGGACAAATAGAAGACCTGAAGGTAATGCATGAGTTGTACATGTAGATGAAGATGTGTAGTCTAAGCATTCTAAAGATGTTGAAAGGGGAGAAACCCTAGTTGTTAGAAGTACCTTGTTGAATGAGGAGAAAGAGCCAAATTAGAGGAAGAGTTTATTCTGCACAAGGTGTAAGTATGAAGGTAAGTGTTGTGATATTATTATTGATAGTGGAAGCACTGACAATCTTGTTTCAGAGGAGATAGTTGACAAGTTGAAGTTGATAAGAAGAAGGCATCCACATCCATATCGGAAGGACCATAGAGCTTTAGTCAATGAGAAGTGTTTAGTGAAGTTCAAGATTGGGGACTACCATGATGAGGTGTTGTGTGATATCATACCGATGGATGCATGTCATATGCTATTGCGGAGGCTGTGGCAGTATGATAGGTGCGCTGCCCATGATCGTCTTGCAAACACATATTCCTTAACAAAGGATGGAGTTTATCATAAGTTCAAGCCCTTGAAGTAGATGGAAGAAAAGGTATGTAGTAGTGCCAGAATTTGCTTGGTAGATGGTAGGAAATTTTTGGAGGGTATGAAGCATGAGCAACATTGCTTTGCATTGATTCTTAAGATCAATCAAGAGAAATTTGAAGATGTACTAGCAAAAGTCTCAGATATGTTGGAAGAATTTTAGGATATTATCTTTGATAATGTACCAAAAGGTTTACCACCAGTGAAGAAGATAAGTCATCAAAAGGATTTGATACCAACAGCTAGTTTGCCAAATAAGGCAACCAATAGAATGACTCCTGCAGAGAGTGAAGAGCTGAATAGACAAGTTCATGAGTTGTTGAGGAAGGGACTGATAAGAGAGAGCCTAAGTCCATGTGTAGTACATGCAGTACTAGCACCAAAGAAAGATGGAGGGTGGAGAATATGTACAGATTCTCAAGCCATCAATAAGATCATGATCAAGTATAGATTTCCATTGCCCAGAATAGATGACATAATAAATTATTTGAGTGGAGCCAATTACTTCATGAAGATTGACCTGAAGAGTGGGTATTACCAGATTTGAATCAGAGAAGGAGACAAATGGAAGATAGCCTTCAAGACAAAGGAAGGATTGTATGATTGGTTAGTCATGCCATTTAGGATAACCAATACACTGAGCACATTCATGCGGCTCATGAACAAGGTATTGAAAGAATTTTTGGGAAGTTTTGTTATTATTTTTTTAGATGACATTTTAATTTTCAGTAAGACTTGGGATGAGCATCTAATGCATATCAGAAGAGTTTTAGAGAAGCTAAGCAAAGAGAAGTTGCTGATTAATATGAAGAAATGTAGTCTTGCAAAGGAGTTGGTATACCTGGGATTTGTTATCTCAGAGGAAGGTCTTAAGATGGACCTAGAAAAAGTAATGGCTATGATTGAATGGCCTACGCTATGGAGTGTTATAGATGTAAGATCTTTTCATGGTTTGACAAGCTTTTATAGAAAATTTATCAGGAATTTTAGTAGCATTTGTGCACCCCTAACTAAGACAATGAGAGGGGATACAAAAGAGTTCAAATGGACTACAGGAGCAAAAAAGAGTTTTGATACATTGAAGCAAAAGGTCACAAAGCAACTTGTATTGGCACTTCCATATTTCAATAAGGTATTTCAGGTATATTGTAATGCTAGGGGCAGTGCTATAGGAGATGTTTTGAGCCAAGAAGGTAAGCCCATTGTCTATTTTAGTGAGAAGCTTAATGATGCCAAGAAAAAGTATTTTGTTTATGATCAAGAGTTTTATGCAATAGTTAAGGATTTGAAGAAATAGAGACATTATATGTTTCCAAAAGAGTTTTTTTTATATACTGATCATCAAGCTTTACAATATCTTAATAGTCAAGGAAAGTTGAACCAGAGGCACTTAAAATGGGTTGAGTTTTTGCAGAGATATACTTTTATTTTGAAGCACGGGAGTGGGATGTCCAACAAAGTTGCAGATGCCTTGAGAAGAAGGCAAAATTTGTTGACATAAATGAAGATAGAGGTTGTTAAGTTTGATGAGCCCAAAAGTTTGTATCTTAAAGATCTAGATTTTGTAGAGGCTTGGAAAGCTTGTTTGGAACCTGTTACTTTCGACAGGACAAAATGGTTGGATTTCATAATCCAAGATGGCATGTTGTTTAGAGGAAGCTAGTTGTACATTCTAAGGAGTTCCATGAGAGAGAACCTAATTAAGGAGAAGCATAGTGGGGGATTAGCTAGACACTTTGGTCATGATAAGACCATTTCTATTGTTGGTGAAAATTATTATTAGTCACTGTTGCAACAAGATGTTAGGAAATTTGTGCAAAGTTGCAGAGTGTGTCAGATGGCAAAAGGAACAAGTCAGAATATAGGGTTGTATCAGCCATTACCTAAACCAGAGAAGCCATGGGATGATATTAGTATGGATTTTGTTCTTGGTTTACCAAGGACATAAAGAGGACATGATTCCATTTTTGTGGTGGTGGACAGATTCTCGAAGATGGCACATTTCATTCCTTTCAAGAAGACTAATGATGTTGTTCATATTGCTGAGTTATTTTTCAGGGAGGTGGTGAGATTACACAGTCTACCAAAGAGCATAGTTTCAGATCGAGATACCAAGTTTGTTGGTTATTTCTGGAGGACATTGTGGAAGAAGTTGAAGGCAAACTTGAAGTTTAGTTCTACAGACCATCCACAGACTGATGGACAGACAGAGGTGGTGAAGAGGAGTTTGGGTAACCTACTACGATGCTTAGTAGGAGATAAGCCCAAGGGATAGGATTTAATTTTACCATAGGTAGAATTTGCAAACAATAATTTTGTCTATAGGAGTACTGGTAAATCACCATTCTAGATTGTATATCGCAATAGTCTAAGAAATGCTTCAGAGTTAAGGAAGCTGGACAAAGGAGAAAAGATAAGTGGCGAGGTCGAAGACTTTGTAGAACACCTAAAGAATTTGTATGAAATGGTGAGAAAGCACATTAATAAGATGAATATTCAATACAAAGCTAAGGCAAATCAGAAGAGGAGATATAAGGATTGCCAGGTAGGAGATGAAGTCACGGTTCACTTCAGAAAAGAAAGGTTCCCAATTGGAACATATAATACACTTAAAATGAAGAAATTTGGACTATGTAGATGTTACAAGTATGGGCCTAACCGGTGTTTTCATTGATGTCAACATACTCCTGTTGCATTAATGATAAGGATTGGATGAGCTATGTGCTGAGGATATTGAGAAAATTAGTCTCAATTTGGAACAGTGAAGAACAGTAATAACAATAAGGTAAAAGTCCACGATAGGATGAGGATCAGAGGATGTGGATTAAAGGGTTTGTAGATATGAGTCTTAAGGTGGTTTAGTAGAGATTTCAGAGGTCCGCATGAAGATCTAAAGAAGTTGTTGTTATTTAAGTTAAACCGGTTCCAACAGGTGTTCAATGGTGACAGAGTGAGACAGATAGGTCTGATGAGATCCAGAAATGCATTTTCCTGTTCTACAGATTTGAGGGAGTGTTGAGGAAGTCATTGTGAAGTGCCAACTTGATTGGTTCATGGTTTGAAGGTTCACAAGCATCTATTCTTTTGTGACAGTGATGACAGATTGTGTTCTTGAGGTTCCAGATGAAGAAGAGAAGGATTTCAGTAAACAGATGAAGTGTGGATGTTCTTGGTGATTCAGGAAAGCTTGTGGTGGTCCTTGGATCATGTTCAGTTCATGTTGGTGGTCCACATTGGAGTTGGAGCTCACAATTGAAGAATATCTTTCAGATGATGGTGTTCTTCCTAAGATAGGCCGACCGGATGAGTTATGCATCTTGCGGATGATCTTGTGGATGTTTGTCAACTTAGAGGATCATTTCTAAGTTGATGCCTTGTATAAATAAGGGATTGCGAAGTCACTTTGAAGTTGTCCTTGTCAAGATGAGTGTGTGGTAGCAAGGAGGAGAGCAAAAGGCAGAGCAGAAGTATTGAGCTTAATGGAACTGATTCAAGCATGGTGAAGATGCTATTTTCTAGTTCAAGTAGGTGATAGTTATTTCTTTGTAGATAGTGTGTCTCTTGTAGGCAGTGAGCCTCTTGTGAGCAGTGTGCTTAGGCAGTACGCCCTAATTGGCATGTGCCATTTTGTTCTTTCTATTCTTCTAATAGAGAATACATTCCTGGGTTAATCACCCTGTGGTTTTTCCCTTAATCGGGTTTTCCACGTCAAAATCTTGGTGTCTCATGCGTTGATGTGTTTCTGCTTTTAATTTGTTGCATTACGTTTCCATGATTGTTTTATTGTTAAGCTGCAGAATTGCAAAGTGAAATTAACTGTTTAAATAGAAGAAAGTTTTCCACAACTGATTCACCCCCCCTCTCAGTTATGTGCCCTAAGTCTAACAATTGGTATTAGAGCCAAGTTCCTCTAAAAGGAGCTTAACCACTTGAGGAGATCCAGGATGTCGTCCTACAAAAATGATAGTCTCAAGTTTGATGCAACTAATTTTAGTCTGTGGAAAGGTCAGATGAAATGTCACTTGCAATGTATGGGAACGGTGTACTGGACCATGGCTACAACACAGTATTCCCCTCCACAAGGTGGTTCGAAAGTTCTAAATGAAATCACAAATGCTAAAAACAATTTGCAGACTATAGAAGCACTTCTAAGTACATTATTTGATTCAGAGCTCTCAAATGTTATTGACCTACCAACTGCTTATGAGATTTGGAAAAAATTGGAACTTTTGCATGAAGGAGACCAGTATGTTAAATGTGCAAGGTTACAGAGTCTGAAAGGGAAATTTAAAAACTTGAAGATGAGAGATGATGAAAATATTACTACTTTTATGCCAAGAGTAAATGAGCTTGTTTGTGGAATTAGAAATGCTGGTGGAGTCTTGGATGAAAATGAGATTGTTGGCAAAATTCTAAGATCCCTTCCTGCTTCTTACAAAATCAAGGTTGCTGCCATTAATGAATTCAGAGCCCATACAACTATCACAAGAGATCAATTGGCTGGCAAATTAGTTGCATTTGAAATGATCGAGTTTGGAGATGATCCCCCCAAGACTGAATCTACATTCAAAGCCAGTGCCCATGTAAAATGTAAACAAAGGTTTGATCCAGGAGAGAACTCTTTAAGAAAACTGTCATGGTATGAAAAATAAAGAAAAGACCTAGAAGAAGAAGAAGTAGAAACTACTCAACTTGAAGCCCTTATTGCAAAGCGACTGCCAAGAGGATCTGGTAAGTATGAAGGGAAATTGCCTTTTAAGTGTTTTAACTACAATAAGATTGGTCATTTTGCTTCAAGATGTCCAGAAAGATTTTCAAGGCCAAATCCTAACAAATCAAGGTTCCAAAAGAATTGTTACTATGTTCATGAAAAAGATGACAATGAATGAGTAATAGATGATGAATCAGAGACAGGAAACAAATCCAGAAATGAATGGGTGTTTATTGCCATCAAGGAAGAAGAACCAATATCCTCTGAATCTGTCAATCATAAAGTTGTAGAAAGAGCTCTGGCTGCCCAAGTTGAAGAAAAGGATGATTGGATCATTGACAGTGGATGCTCTCACCATATGACAAGTGACAAAAATAAGTTTGTAGGTTTGGAAAGGTATGAAGGAGGAGTAGTAAAGTTTGGTGATAATTCTGCTGGTAGAATCAGCGGTAGAGGAACTATTTCTCTTGATGGAAGAAACAAAACTGGTAATGTACTATATGTTGAAGGATTGAAGCACAATCTTCTCAGTGTTGGACAGTTGGTGGACAAAGGCTATGATCTCTGGTTCAAGAATGGAAAATGCAAGATCTCTGAAAGCTCTGGAATAGAGATTGCATTCGGTACCCAAACTAAAGGTAATATCTTCCACTTGGTTGGTACTGCTAAAAGTTGCTTATTTGTTCAAGTTGATCAGAGTTGGTTATGGCATAGGAGAATGTGTCATGTGAATTTTGATAATATCATCAAGATAAGCAATACTCAGGCTGTAAGAGATCTTCTAAAATTGGTGAAACCTTCTAATAGCTTGTGCAAAGAATGTCAGTTGGGTAAGCTGAGCAGAGTCACATTCAAGAGTAAGGAACTGTCTTCTACCGGATTATTGGACTTAGTTCATACTAATTTTTATGGTCCGGCAAGAATCAGGAGTATGCAAGGTGATAGATACTTCATGTTACTAATTGATGACTATTCCCGGATGATGTGGGTAACTTTTCTAAAAAAGAAATTAGAAGCTTTTGAGAAATTCAAAATATTCAAGGCTATGGTAGAGAATGAAACTGGATTAAAATTGAAATGTCTGAGGTCTGATAGAGGTGGAGAATTCACATCCGGTGAATTCTTAGAGTTCTATGAGAAACATGGAATAAAGAGATAGTTGTCTGCTCCTAGGACTCCACAGCAGAATGGAGTGGTGGAGAGAAAGAACCAAACCATCCAGAAAGCTTCTAGGACCATGATGATGGAAGCAAATGCTCCTCACATCTATTGGAGAGAAGCTGTCAGCACTACAGTCTATACTCTCAATCGAGTTCAAATTAGAAGCAATACTGATAAGACTCCTTATGAACTTTGGTTTGGCATCACTCCTACTGTGAGATATTTCAGAGTTTTTGGTAGCAAATGTTAAATTAAAAGAGATGAAGATCTAGGAAAGTTTGATGCTAGAAGTGATGAAGCAATATTCTTGGGTTACTCTACTCAAAGCAAAACATAGTGGTGTTATAACAAAAGACTAAGAAAGATGATAGAAAGTACAAATGTGAAGGTTGATGAGGGAATTGAGAAACCCTCAAGGTTTTATGAATATGATGAAGATGATCAGAATGGTGTTCTAACTTAAGGAGCCCAAGCCTCATTTGTTAGTCAGATTCAATCTAATTCGGTAAACCAGGAAGAAGAAATGAGTTTCAATGAGCCTGATCAAGAATCAGAAGTGCAAGAAATTCCCAAAGTTCCTAGGTATGTAAGGCTGAACCACTCCGAAGATCAGATCATAGGTGATAAAAGCAAAGGAGTACAAACAGGAAGGAGAATTGCTCAAGATTTAGAAGAGTATTGTCTGATTTCAAAGATTGAACCTAAGATAGTGAATGAAGCTTGCAATGATGAAAACTAGACTAAAGCAATGGAGGAAGAGCTAGTGCAAATAGAGAAAAATCACACTTGGGATCTTGTTCCCAGACCTAGAAACAAGAATGTGATTGGAACAAAATGGGTCTTCCGGAACAAACTGAATGAAGTTGGTGAAGTAATTAGAAATAAAGCCAGATTGGTCTGCAAAGGTTACTCTCAAATAGAAGGAATTAATTTTGAAGAACCTTTGCTTCAGTGGCAAGAATTGAAGCAGTCAGATTATTTCTTGTGTTTGTTGTCTTCAAAGATTTCAAAGTGTATCAAATGGATGTCAAGTCAGCCTTCCTGAATGGTGACTTGGAAGAAGTGTACATTGAGCAACCGGATGGATTTTAATTATCTGATCATGGTGATATGGTCTACAAGTTGAAGAAGGCACTGTATGGACTGAAGCAAGCCCCAAGAGCTTGGTATGAAAGATTGGATAAACATCTTTTGAAGATTGGTTTCAACAAAGGTACTGCTGACAGTAATTTGTATTTCAAAATTGATCATGAAAATATCTTGATTGTTGAAGTGTTTGTTGATGATATCATTTTTGGAGGAAGAGATAGTATGTGTAAAACTTTTACAAATCAAATGAAAAGTAAGTTTGAGATGTCCATGCTTGGTGAAATGAATTTCTTCTTGGGTCTGCGAATCACTCAAACAAAGAAAGGAATCTTCATTTCTCAGACCAAATATGTGAAAGAATTGTTGAAGAAATTTGGGATGGAAGACTCAAAACCAATGAATACTCCCATGGCAACTGGATGTAAATTGAGCAAAGAAGATGATTCTCCTAAGGCTGATCAGACAAAGTATAGGTCAATGATTGGAGGACTATTGTATCTCACTCAAACTAGACTAGACATTATGCAGGCTGTTGGTCTTGTTGCTAGATTCCAGGCTGATCTTAGAGAATCTCATGTCATGGCAATCAAGAGGATTTTTAGATATCTAAAAGGGACAGTTGAGTATAGTTTGTGGTATCCTAGAGATCATGATTTCTCTCTTCATGCATATATAGATGTAGATTGGGCAGGAGATGTGGATGAGCGGAAGAGTACCAGTGGTGGAGCATTCTTTTTGGGGAAGAGATTGGTTTTTTGGCTAAGCAAAAAATAAGAGGCAATATCTCTATCTACAACTAAAGCAGAATATATTGCAACAATAGGTAGTTGCACTCAAGTTTTGTGGATGAAGCAGATGCTAAGAGATATCAAAGTAGAGTATGAGGAACCTATCACAATCTTCTGTGATAATTCAAGTGCAATAAATATATCTAAGAATCCAATGTTGCATTCAAAGACTAAGCATATATCCATCAAATTTCACTTTTTGAGAAAGAAAGTAAACAAGAATGAAGTCAGATTGGAGTTTGTGCCTTCCAAGGATTAGATTATAGACATCTTTACTAAACCTCTACCTAAGGACTCTTTTGAGTATCTCAGGGAGAAGTTAGGGGTTATTGCCCCTCCAGTAATGAACTAAGATGCACTAATGTGCATCAATCCGGTGGATATCACAGTCACATCTTGTGGTCCAGATTGATGATGGGGAGCTGCTACTCAGGGGGAGCAGTAGGTATGATTTTGTAGTATTAGAATTACAAGTATGTGCCCTTTGCCATTGATGTCAAAGGGGGAGAGAAGACATGTGAAAAACAAGTGGTTGCTTATCAAAGGGGGAGCAGTTAAGGGAGAAAAGATATGTGAATGGTTGTTGCTAATAGGGGGAATTGTGACAATGAGGAGTTCTTGTCTTGATGGTTTAAACATTTTTTCACATCATATGTTGCCATCAATGACAAAGGGGGAGATTATTGCAAGTATGGGCCTACCTAACTAGTGTTGTTATTGATGTCAACATACTCCTGTTGCATTAATGATAAGGATTGGATGAGCAATGTGCTGAGGATATTGAGAAAATAAGTCTCAATCTGGAACGGTGAAGAATAGTAATAACAAAAAGGTAAAAGTCCACGATAGGATGAGGATTAGAGGATACGGATTAAAGGGTTTGTAGATATGAGTCTTAAGGTGGTTCAATAGAGATTTCAGAGGTCCGCATGAAGATTTGAAGAAGTTGTGGTTGTTCAAGTTAAACCAGTTTCAACAGGTGTTCAGTGGTGACAGAGTGAGACAGATAGGTCCGGTGAGATCCGGAAATGTATTTTCCTATTCTGTGGATTTGAGGGAGTGTTGAGGAAGTCATTGTGAAGTGTCAACTTGATTGGTTTATGGTTTGAAGGTCTGTAAGCATCTATTCTTTTGTGACAGTGATGACAGATTGTGTTCTTGAGGTTTCGAATGAAGAAGAGAAGGATTTTAGTAAACAGATGAAGTGTGGATGTTCTTGGTGATTCAGGAAAGCTTGTGGTGGTCTTTGGATCATGTTCAGTTCATGTTCATGGTCCACATTGGAGTTGGAGCTTGCAAGTGAAGAATATCTTCTAGATGATGGTGTCCTTCCTGAGACAGGCTGACCGAATGAGTTATGCATCTTGCGAATGATATTGTCGATGTTTGCCGACTTAGATGATCATTCCTAAGTTGATGCCTTGTATAAATAAGGGATTGCAAAGTCACTTTGAAGTTGTCCTTGTCAAGATGAGTGTGTGGTAGTAAGGAGGAGAGCGAAAGGCAGAGCAGAAGTATTGAGCTTAATGGAACTGATTCAAGCATGGTGAAGATGCTATTTTCTAGTTCAAGTAGGTGGTACTTATTTATTTGTAGACAGTGTGTCTCTTGTAGGTAGTGAGCCTCTTGTGAGCAGTGTGCTTGGGTAGTGAGCCCTAATTGGCATGTGCTATTTTGTTCTTTCTATTCTTCTAACAGAGAATACATTCTTGGGTTAATCACCCTGTGGTTTTTCCCTTAACCAGGTTTTCCACGTCAAAATCTTGGTGTCTCATGCATTGATGTGTTTCTTCTTTTGATTTGTTGCATTATGTTTCCATGATTGTTTTATTGTTAAGTTGCAGAATTACAAAGTGGAATTAAGTGTTTAAATAGAAGAAATTTTTGCATAATTGATTCACCCTCCCTCTCAGTTGTGTGCCCTAAGTCTAACAGTAGAATCCTGAAGAAGTATGATTCAAGAAATGCATATGAGGTAGAGCTGCCAAGTGGGATCAATATTTCCCCTATGTTCAACATTGTTGATTTAATAGAATATCATGAAGGTGGCATAGAGGATGGACCAACAGAAGAACAGTGGAATATTTTGACATTTACTTCAATAGAGGAGATAGAAGAGATCTTGGATAGCCATGTGGAAAGAAGTACTCGAGATAGGAAATATGAAGAATATCTAGTGAAATGGAAAGGAAGGCTTGTTGAAGATTCTTCTTGGTTGTCTAAGGTAGAGGACCGTTTGGGTTTTCCTCAAACAAACACCTGAGACGTGACAAGGTCACTTCTCAAATTACCCTAGGTGTCTGATGCAGGAGCATCTAGTCGTGTAAGGGGCAATCTTACATCACCCAAAAAGATGTTGATTCAAAATCATTGAAGTTGTTTTCATTTCTTTCCATAATTAATATTTTTGGTTCCATAATCGCTTGAATAATGATGTAGAGCTTTTAGTTTTTCCAAAATAACAAACTACTATTTTTAGAAAGTTTAACTACTATTTTAGGAAAGTTTGTATTTGGGCATTAATGGAAGTTAAAATTTATAGGAATCTTCATAAATGAAATATAAGACCTTTGGTGATGGAATAGGGCAAAGATCATTTGTGAACTGAAAGCTATTATGTTTCTATTTTCTAAAAAACCCCAAGAAATTTTTGAAACTGGATTTAAGGCACTAAAATGTCCCATAATGTCAAAAAAAGTAGATATAAAACTATTTACACATTTCCAGCGTGATAGCTTACTTTGCAAGCTTTTTGGTGCTTCAAACGGTTCGTTAATCGGACACCCGGATCAAAAGTTATGCTTCTCAGAAGTTGACCTATTTTTGGAGGGACATGCAAATTTTGAAATCTGGTTGTTAGCTGCCAAAATGGCTATTTATGACTATTTTTGGGAACCCTGGATAGTAGTAGAGATAAGGGGGAAAGTGTAGAGTCAAGAATAGGTGGGAAAATAGAGACCCTAGCTGATTTGGGGTCACAGAAGGCTAAAGATTCCAGAACCTGAGGATAGGTAGTTGTAATGTGTTGCAGCCTGAAGAGGATTAATTCCTTTGATTGTATTTGAGCTTCTGTAATGTAATTAGTTGTCCAAATCAATAAAAGAACATTCTATTTTCTGTGTGCAATTTTTTTTATCATGTGTTTTATGATTTACCCCCTTCATCAAGTGGTATTAGAGCAAGGGTTCTTGAGTGTGTAGACAGATTCCTAACCGTGAGGCAGTTTGCACCAAGACCCGAGGTTGTGGGTTTTCTACCGAGATCAAGCTACCTCCATGAAGAAATCCTATTAGGAGGAATGCTTTGATAGAAGAGGGTTTTAGAGCCCCACAAAGGCAAATCGATGCATTGCAAGAGGAGCTACAAAGAGGGTTTGAGCTAAGAACAAGAGAAGAAAGCAAAGATGAAGCTAAAGAAGAGCTATCTGAGGAAGAACAAGAAGTTACAGGAGATCCTATAGAAGTTAGGTTGTTGAGGGCTATTTCGAAGATCAAAAAGAGGCCTAGGATGGAAGTTTCTACCTATTCTAGAGATTTGAATCCAGAACAACTTATTGCTTGGATCAATGACATGGAGGAATATTTTGAGTATGAAGAAGTAGAGGACCCAGAATGGGTCAAGTTTGCAAAAACAAAGTTGAAGGTCTTGGAATCTTCCAAACAACTGAGAGGGGGGTGAATCAATTGTCACACAAACTCAAATACTTCTACCTTTAAACATTAATCAATTATCCACACTTATTATGATTAAACAAAGAATGCATGAAATCGGAAGCTTAAACATAGATGCAACATTAAACACAAGAGACGCCAAATTTTTACGTGGAAAACCCCAAGGTGGGGAAAAACCACAAAGAGGATTGGCTCTCAAAATATATTGTAATCTTTGAAAAATGATGTTCAGGCTTGGTCACTCCATGTGCCCAGAACATACTGGCTCACTACCATGAAGTATAGCTAGGTCTAGCAGGCTCACTACCTCAACCCTAAACCTAGAAAGATTACAATAGGGGTTGTTAAACCCTGAGGGCTATTAAACCCTACTGGCAGCTCACTGCCAAAGTCACCATCTTCTTCATGTCTAAGATTAATACATTGAAATACAATAATTCCTTTACCTCTGCTCAACCTCTACCTCTTGACCTCTTTCCTTATCTTCCCATCTTCAAACTGAGGACACAGTTTTCATAGCTCAACTACAAATATTTATACACTTCATCAACCTTGGAATGATCATCAAGGTTAGCATTACAATCATCAACCATTGGAGAAATCTCTAAGGTCAGCATTACAAGCATTTACAAAATAGGTCCTTACCTATTACAACATTATACAAAGGAAATGAAGTAAAGATGTATGCGGATCATGCCACGCCTCAGATGGGAGTCAAACACGATCTTCCACACTTCAACATGCTTCCATGATCTTCAAAGGATCTCCACAATTACTAGAATTAACCAAGTCGACTAAGATTGCTTACATGCTACCTTATCCAGGAACAATCTTCAAACATGATCTCAATTCCTTAAGAAGGACCAATGTCAAGATAGGAACATGATCAAGGGATATCCACAAGCACGTTATAATCATCAGGAGCAACCACACGAACCTTAACCACTTTAGCCATAGGAATCTTCTCATCGGAACACATGAACTTCACTGTCTTTGACTGTCATAAAAGAAAGATAGCTTGAGGACCACCAAAACATGAACCACTTCAATTGTAGGCACTTATCATCATCACAGACTTCCCTCTAGAATCACAGAGTAAAATACTTTATTACGGAGGAATGTGGAGAAAAATACTTTCTCCCTATCACCAGAGAATAATCAGAAGGAGCAGGCTTCACTCTGGTGAATGCAACTTTCTCACAACTTTACACTGGAGGCTTAAACTCAGGATTTAGCATCTGTAGACATCCATTTGAAGAACTTCAAATCTACAAACCCAGATCTATAAGCAGAAGGAAGTGTGGAGCAATCTACTAGACTATTCTTTAGCATACAACTCACTATCTATACTGCACTTCACTGTAACTCACTTGATTCTTCCGGAGAGGCCAATTTTCTCAATATCCTCAATAGACAAAGCTTCTAAATAAGTAATAGAATAGAACACAGTTGACACCAATGAAAACAAAGATATGTTGACATCAATGACAACACCGATTAGGCACATACTTGCAACAATCTCTCCCTTTGTCATTGATGGCAACATATGATGTGAAAAACTGCAACAGCCATCAAGACAAGATTCTCCCCTATCTCTTTACCCATCTGCACTCCTTATCTACCTAATTTTTTCACATGACTTCTCTCCTCCTTCGACATCAATGGAAAAGGGCACATACTTGTACTCTTCTTCTTTGATCCATTCTCTCTTCTGAACCTTCTGACTACTCCCCCTAAGAAGTAGCCTTTAAGCATCAATCCTAATCTAGATGTAAAACGATGAGCATCACCGGAATGATGCACTCTTGTGCATCTTAGTTTAGAGTAGGAGGGGTGATAACCCCTAACTTTTCTCTAAGATACTCAAAAGTGTCCTTGGGCAGAGGCTTAGTGAAAATGTCTGCAATCTAATCTTTTGTAGAAACATACTCCAAATTGACTTCATTTTCTATCACCTTTTCCCTCAGGAAGTGATACCTAATGGATATGTGCTTTGTCCTTGAATGCATCACTAGATTTTTTGATATGTTTATGGCACTTGTGTTGTCACAAAAGATTGTAATTAGATCTTCATACACAACTCTGATTTCCTTCAAAGTCTACTTCATCCATAACACTTGAGTGCTACTACATGCTACTACAATGTATTCTGCTTCTATAGTAGATAGTGATATTGAATCCTATTTCTTGCTCAACTAAGATACCAACCTTTTCCCAAGAAGAATGAACCTCCACTTGTACTTTTTCTATCATCCACATCTCTAGCCGAATCTACATCAGTCTAGGCACTGAGGGTAAAATCATTGTCCTTAGGATACCACAAACCATAATCTATTGTACCTTTTAAATATCTCAGAATTCTCTTGACTTCCATCACATGTGATTCATTGGGTTCTGCTTGAAATCTTGCTACAAGAAACACTGCATGCATTATGTCAGGTCTGGTTTGAGTCAAATAAAGTAATCCTCCAATCATAGATCTGTACCTTTTCTGATCTTCCATAGGTGAATCATCATTTTTACTCAACTTGCAATCGGTTATCATGGTAGTATTTACCGGTTTAGAGTCTTCCATCCCAAACTTATTTAGTAGCTCTTTCACATACTTAGACTGAGAAATGAAGATGCCTTTATCTGATTGATTTATTTGTAGACCTAAAAAGAAATTCATCTCACTAAACATGGACATTGTAAATTCACTTTGCATTTCTCCAGAAAAAAATTGTTCACATACCTTCATTGCCTCCAAAGATAATGTCATCAACAAAGACTGTAACAATTAGGATTTGTTCATTATTGATCTTGAAATAGAGATTGTTGTCAGTGGTACCCTTGGTGAATCCTAACTATATTAGATACTTATCCAACCTAGCCTACCAAGCTTTGGGGGCTTGTTTTAACCCATACAATGCCTTCTTCAATCTACATACCATGTCACCTTGATGTGATGATTGGAATCCCTTAGGTTGTTCAATATAGACTTCTTCCAACTCTCCATTCAAGAATGTAGAATTTACATCCATCTGATATACCTTAAAATCTTTGTAGGCTGCAAATGCCAAAAACATTCTTATGGCTTCAATTCTTGCCACTGGTGCAAATGTTTCCTCAAAATCTATTCCTTCAACTTGAGAGTATCATTTGCATACCAATCTTTCTTTGTTTCTCACTACTTCACCATTCTCATTCATCTTGTTTCTAAAAACCCACTTGGTACCAATTACATTTTTATCTATTGGTCTAGGAACAAGATCTCGGGTCTGATTCTTCTCTATCTACATTAATTCTTCTTTCATAGCCTTTACCCAATTCTCATCATCACAAGCTTCATTCATAGTCTTAGGCTCAATCTTAGAAATCAGACAGAAATTTACTTGTTCCTCTGCAGCTTTTCTTCTGGTTAAGATCCCTTTTCTCTTATCTCCTATGATTTGATCTTCAGAATGATTAAGTCTTACATACCTTGGAGTTTTAGTAGCACTTACTGGAGCTTGTTCCTCTTCATCTGAGCTATCTTCATGCTGCACCACTTGTGAGACATCTGGTTCATCTGATTCATATCCACTTGATTCTAAAGATCTTTCCTTGTTCTCATCAACTTTGACATTTGCATTTTCAATGATCTTGTTCAACCTCTTATTATAGCATCGGTAGGCCTTGCTCTTGGTGGACTAACCAAGGAAGATTCCTTCATCACACCTAGAATCAAGCTTGCCTAGATCTTCTTCTCTTTTGATATAACATTTGCTACCAAAAACTTTGAGATATTTCACAATAGTAACTTTACCATACCACAATTCATAAGGAGTCTTGGAACTATTACCTTTTACTTGGACTTTGTTTAATATATATACAACAGTGTGATTTTCCTTTCTCCAATATGCTTTCGAAAGATCATCTTCCTTCATCATGGTTCTTGTGGCTTCTTGAACTGTTCTATTTTTCCTTTCAGTGACTCCATTTTGTTGTGGAGTTCTAGGTACAAATAACTGTCTCTTTATTCCATATTATTCACAAAAGAAATTGGATTCATTTGATGTGAACTCTCCTCCTCTATCAGACCTCAAACATTTGATCTTCAAATCCATATCATTTTCAACCATTGCCTTGAATGCCTTGAACTTATCTAGAGCTTCAACTTTTTCTTTCAAAAAGGTAACCCAAGTCATTCTAGAATAATCATCAATAAGCAACATGAAATACCTGTCTCCTTGCAAACTTCTTACTCTCATAGGTCCACACAAGTCTGTATGCACTAGTTCCAGTAGTCCAACTAATTGGTCCTTGCTTTTGAAACTTGTTTTTTGTTTGTTTCCCAAATTGACTCTTTGCAAATAAGATTAGCGGGCTTCACAAGCTTGGGCAAATCTCTAACAACCTATGCAGTACTTATTTTCATAATGTTATCAAAATTGATGTGACACAACCTTCTATGCCATAGCCAACTTTCATCAGTCTGAGACAACAAACAATAATTGCCAATTCCTTTCAAGTGATAAATATTACCTCTAGTCTTCTTACCAATTACAATGACTGTTCTGGAGCTTTCTCTGATATTGCGTCCATTGTCCTTGAAGCTTAGGTCATAACCTTTGTCACACATCTAACCCACACTCAAAAGATTGTGCTTTAATCCTTTCACATACAAGACATCTTTAGTATTATGCTTTCCATCAAAAGAAATAGATCCTTTTTCACAAATCTTACCAGTTGTATCATCTCCAAACCTAAATGTATACACCTAAAAATGACACGACTTGGTCTAAATAAATATTCTTAATATTTATTCCCTTCTAATTCTTCTATCAATAAATAAATAAACAAATTTATTTATTCGATTCATATTCTTCTAAACTAATTAAATATCAAAATATTTAATTATCTCTTCTAAAGTCAAAATTAAATAAAATCCTTTATTTAATTAAATTCTTCCAAACAATTAAATAATTCTCAATTATTTAATTAAGTCAAAATCATTCTTCCAAATTTGAATAAATCAATCAAATTTATTTAAATCTTCTCAATCTCCAAAAATAAAATATAATCAAATGTTTTATTTATTCTTCCAAATCATGCACAACAATTAAATAAATTTATTTATTTAATTTGCTTTCTTATCTTCAAATTCTTCAAATATCTTCCAAATCTTCTAAAAATAAGTCTTCTTCTTCATGCACTCACAATTAAATAATTTATTATTTAATTTCTCTCAAATCATGCAAAAGCAAATCTCAAATTGAGTTAATTGACTCAATCAACCTTGTTTTTATCAATATCTCTTAAATTAGAAAAGAACTTTCTAATTTATGAAAAGCATGTCTTATCTTTAGAAAAGAAAGTAGCTAACTCAAATAAAACAACTTTTGTGTGACACATGTTTTCTTCTTATTCGCACACATTCTTCAACCATTCTATACCATTGATCTTCTCATTCTTTCTATACCGTTGATCTTCTCTCTTGCAAGTCTATAAATTGGGCCATGTTCTTCCATTTCAATCATCCAAGCTTTTAGTATGCCTTTGGCACCAATTCCTTCATTGCTTGCGATCAACCTTGTTACTACACACTACTATTATTGTTGTGAAGCTCATCTTCATAGAGAAACTATCATAGCCATTCCCATTTGACATCTTGGAATCATAGCAAGGAAGTGCACCTTCTAAGGGCCATATTCATAGACAAGATCATTTGTGATAGGCGATCAATGGAAGATGAGAATTAAAGGAGGTTTTCTTTGTATTGTTCATTGTTTGATTGATCTCTTTTGTTCATTATTTCATTGAGTTTTGGGTATCGTTGATATATTATATTAATTATTCATTTAGATCCAATTTTCCCTTAACATTTTTGGCGCCCACCGTGGGGACTAGCCCTAATTTTTAACCCAAAAACTAAGTTTTTGTGTTTTAGAAAGCCATACATAGGAGGAAACCACACATCTGACACATCCTAACATGCATCTACTGTCTGTTCTGGCACATACATTCTTTCGGCACATACAGACTCTGTTTCGGTGCATCTATCCTCTGATGTGGTGCATCTATCAGTTCAGTGCATATATATTATTTTCCTGCACTTTTGATCTCTGTCTTAGTGCATATGTACTACGGCACTTATGAGCTCTATTTCTGCGCATTCAAGCTTTGAAGCTGTGCATCTGATCTAGGCAGTGATTTTTAGGGTTTCCTTGAAGTTTTTGCTAACGCTAACATCTTTTCATAGGAACACTCTTGATTTGTTTGCAGGCTAGATACTTGTTTAGAATCATATAGTTGCACTTGTTAACTCACACTTCAATTTCTAATGGGAAAGTAAATGTATGCTCATGTAAATCTCACATAGTCTTAACTAGGAAGGTGGTAATTGAATCATTGCTATATTGATATCCTTCAAAGTTAACAACTCATTGCTATCTTGGTAAAACTAGACCATTGCTATCTTTTTATCACTTCAAAGTTAACAAATCACTGCTATCTAGGTAAAATTGAACACATCATTGCTATCTGGATAAAATTGAACCATTGCTATCTTGTTATCACTTCAAAGTTAACAAATTTCTGTGCTTGCCCAAGTAGATAGCTCATCTAGTTTTTCTTGTTTTAACTAGGGGAAAAGAACCACTGTCTTCTATGTTTTGGGAATGATACCAGGACTATGCTCTCCCCTCTCTTAGGTGACCAAAATGCCAGACATATCATTTTCGTATGTGTTTTTCCTTTAGAGGGGCCTGCTCTTGGATACCGTTCATCCAACTAGGAATGACCCTAAGTGGTAATAGACTAGACGCCAAACCCTACCAATCCACTATAAATAAATTGTGTTTGGAGTGAAAGCTTCAAAAAATGAGTGCAGTTGTGTTATACTAACTACCAGCCTCCCCCAAAACCCTCCCATGTGCAACCCTTGTAGGCTGGGAGATTCCATAATGGAGAGTAGTGCTGCCGCATGTATAACCACTCGAACAGTTGCCTTTATTAAACACATTTGTCTTAGTAGCCAAAAATCCCTATAATCTGGTGCAGGGAAGGGTGATTATCACCTCCTGAAGATGCTTCACTAGAGATAGTGAGAATTCGGTTTTATATTGTCCTTTGAAACCTAGGATTGTACTTGCTTTCTTTTAGTCCAAAAAGAGTCAAAAAATCACAAAAAAATACAAAACCATAAAAACATTCTTTGTGTTTGCTGTGTCTTCTTGCCATAACTAAGAGAAAATCAGATCAAAAAGACCTTATTGTAGCCAAAGATACCAAAAACATCATAAAATTGCCAAAAACTTGCAAAAAAAAAACACTAAAAAACCAGAGCGGCGCATTTATCCTTTTTTGCTGTGCATTTATACCGACTTGCTATGCATCTGTACTGACTTATTGTGCTTTTAACACCTGTTGCTGTGCATTTGAAATTTACCAGTATTGTACATCTGTACCAACTTTTCGTGCATTCACTAGTTTATGTGGCACATATGTTCCGGCGCATGCATGACAGTGAGTACTTCCATAGTCTTTGAGAGGAAAATTTTACCAATTTTGGGTACCCATTTCAGCCTAGTTCCACATTCTGAGATCAGATCCTACCTTGCAGTCACTTCTTCATCCATTTCACGTTAAAGTCTCTCTCTCATTCGTCATCTCATTCACCTTCTATTAGGTCTCCCTAGTCCAAAGTCAAAGTATCCCATATCAGACTAGCATAGGCTCCTTTTTTAGATCATTTTGGATTCAAGTAACCCTAGTAAGTCGTAAAACTTCTCTAGTGGTCTTGGTGCACGACTAGTCTCTACACAGTATGATAGGTATCGAGTACCCTTACTAGTGTCTATCATCTTGTATCGGCCATCTTACTTGGAATCATTGATCAAGAGAGTCCCTTATCCAAATCTTGTCGTAAGTATCCTATTCTCAACAGTCTCCACCGGTATCTTGCCAAAATCTCTAGTTTCATCCTACCGCATCCCACATCACCTTGCATGGTTCTTACTAGATCTTAATACCAAAAGCAACTTGAAATGGTCAGATCATTTGACCGTATTGTCACCCCTCATGATAGTGATGAGGAAATCTCTCACGAAGATTATCAAGGACACGTCCAAGATTGGAAATTCCAACGCTTGCTAGAGAAAGTGCTCCATGAGGACCCTCACAAGTATTTTTATCATCTTGCAAATCTTGGACTTAAGCTCCCCGGTGATTTTGATCTAAGAAAACTCAAAGAGACCATAGAGGATAATCATGAACACCACACTGGTGAGGACAAAGGAAAGAAAGTCATGGACCCAAACACTCATATGGAAGAAATGAGGAAACAAATCGAGGGTCTAAGGCAACAAATGACAGATCTCAAGATAGGTACAAACACTAAAACATACTCCTTGGAAGATATTGCACTGTACCCCTTTGATAAAATTTTGAACATGGTACCATTTCCCTTTCAATTCAAAGTTCCTAAGTTTGACAAGTACAAAGGGAAAGGGGACCCTAGAGATCACATTAGGGAATTCAACACCGCATGCATGGAAGTAGCTCACAATGAGACTTTCTTAATTAGACTATTCCCTAGATCTCTAGGTAGTCAAGCCATGGAGTGGTTCTCACGGCTTCCACCGAGCATCAAAACTTTTGATGAGTTAGTCAACAAATTCATCACGCACTTCTCATACAATATTGAACATGAAGTCTCCATGCTTGACCTATACAATACCAAGCAAAAGAGTGGCAAATCATTCACCTTCTTCTTACAAAGGTGGAGACAATTAGCAAGCAAATTCTCATATGATGTACCTGAGAAACAATTAATGGAGATGTTTGTCCACAACCTCAACTCCAATCTAAGCTACCAAATACAAATTCAGTGCCCTACCTCATTTTCGAAGGTCATTGAAATGAAATTATTCATTGAAAAGGCTATGATTGCCAAAGGATAAATAAATTTATACAAGGACACACCTACCTCCAACTACATGACTGACAAATCAAAGTTTTGGACTAAGAATAAAAATGTCGTCAATGATGGAGTAGTTGATGCCAAAGTGGCAGCTCCCAAACAACAACTAATATTCACTCTCAAAGGAGAGGCAAGCAATGTTAAGCCCAACAAAACATTCTCTTGGGAGCCAAGACCATGGTTTGACTCAAATCCAAGGTGAAAGTTCACACCGCTGGGTGAGTCCCAAGAATCCGCATTAAGAAAGCTATTGGCCAACAATGAAATCACTCTAATGCCAACAAGTGATTATGAACCTTAAATAAAACCTCACTATTGGAAAGACACTGACTTTTGTGAGTATCATAGAGGAAGAGGACATACAACCAACAATTGTATCCATCTCAAACATGTTATTCAAGACATACTTGATCAAAATCAAGGAGGCACTCAACAACATACTTCTAATGAGATGCATGTGGCTTACAAAGATCCACTTCTCAATCATGACAGGTCGTACAACAACAATAATGGCAACAACAACAACAACCGCAACTGGCAAAATCAAAATAATGGGAATAGTAATGCCAATTATGCAAGTGTGCCATTTGATTATATCATCAATTGCATATCAGAGCATGTCCCACAAATCAATGTGGTTACGTCTATTTGATTATATCATCAATTGCATATCAGAGCATGTCCCACAAATCAATGTGGTTACGTCTAACCAACAATCAGGACCCAACAAAACTGATTGCAGCATCATCAACCATAGTGGTAAGGTCACATTAAATACCCTCCCTCCAAGGTCATCACCTTCTCAGTCCAACTCCCATCTATATAGTGTCATAGACCAACTACAGAAGACTCCTTCCCACATTTCTATCGTAGAGTTATTGCATCTATCTCCTTCCCACAAGGAGATTCTTGATAAAGCCTTAGTGGAAACCACTATACCCACAAACTTGGCCCAAGAGAAGTTTCAAGCCATGGTAGGTAATCTGACCTCCTCAAGTACCATATCATTTACCGAACAAGATGACATCTCAGTGTCTCAACCTCATAACACCCCTTTACATATTGTTTCCTTCATCCACAAGCACCGCATCAAGAGGGTTCTCATTGATGGGGGAGCCAGTTTAAATATTTGCATGCTGAAGCTAGTCCTTACATTGGGGTTCTCTGAAAAATGCAGTTGATCCAAGGAAGAAGATTACTATCAAAGCCTATGATGAAGAGGATAGAACTACCAAAGGAATAGTGGGATTACCCATACAAGTGGGACCGGTGATAAAAGACGTTGTGTGCCAAGTCCTAGATAGGGAGCTAGCCTATAATATTCTCCTAGGTAGACCATGGATTCATGCCATGAAAGTTGTGCCTTCTACCTATCACCAATGCATAAAATTCCCTCATAATGGCAAGCAAGTCACCATCCAAGGTGACCCTGACCCCTTTCAGCATTGTAACTCTATCCTCTCAAAACCTGATTGCATCATACCCAATAATAGAGCATCTACGTCCCCTACCCCATAGCATGATTCTACCTTAGAAGCTTCCTCATCCAAGCTTGAGGAATATAAAATTACCATCAAAGAAATGGGAGTAGGGGAATACTCCATCGAGCATAGCCTCAACTTGGCCAAATTGCCTCTATCTCCTAGATCCTTTGGGTAACCCAAGCATTTTCCAAAGCCATCTGCTCCTCCTACACCTGCCACAACTCCCTTTGTAAAATGGGGGACCCTATCAGATGAAACAGAAGAAAGAGATATCTTACAATGGATCTACACTGAAGAAGAAGAGAACACGCAACAAAAACCACCTAAGCTCCCAACAAAAATCTATGGGTGAGGTGAATCTATCCTACACAGAATGGGTTATGAAGGATAAGCTCCCATTGGCCTAAGAAAAGAAGGAATTATAGAACCCATTCAACCCTCTTCGTCATCATTGGCTAGAACTACAAAAGGTCTAGGGTATAAAGATAAGGGCAAAGCAAAAGCAAATGCTTGTCTTGTGGAAATGATCTATACCCTTCAAGAGGACAGTGACATAGATTCCAATGAGTATGAGTGGGATGAGTTGATAGAGCACTCCTATGATGACAAGGATGTTGATACCATTATAGCCCCTACTGTGAGGGACAAACACTACCGCATAGACCATTAGAGTGTGATTTGCCTATCCCTGAGAATACGACTTTCGAGGAAGGTTTGAGTTCTATCACAATAAACAATTTGGAGGAAAGTACCATCCTAAACACTCTTCCTCCCAATACTCCTAGCATATCCATTCAAACTATCAATGAATCAGATCTATCCTTTGACTCCCTCCCCCTTGTGCATCCTGAACTTATTGACTGGGATCTACAAGGAACCCTGCAACTAGATATGTTCCAAAATGATGATGCCTATATTGACTACATGGAACTTAGAGACCACCTACCTAAAGGAGATCATAAAGCTGGCTTCACCATTGAACTTAATACCATGGCTTATTTCAGAGAGGGTGCCAAGCCTTCCAGTCACAAAAATATCAAAATAAAAACTAGATTTGATGGTGAAAACTACTCCGCAGCAGTGTTAGATCCCAAAATAGTAAAAAGAAAGGACACATCTGATGGTGAAAACCCAACTATGGCACCTGACAATGGAAGGCTTGACACTCTCCCCAACAACATGCACCAGGAGAAGTCTCAAATTGTTGTGGAACCTACAGAACCTGTTAACATTGGAAAATAGGAACAACCTAAGATCATTCACTTGCTAAGTCTCTAACCCCACCAGAAAAGACTAAGTTTGTACCATTCTTCAAGAAAAAACAAGTTAATTTTTCTTGGTCATACGTAGATATGCTGGGGTTAGATCCAGGAGTGAAACCAGTGAAATAGAAGCTTAGAAAGATGCATCCACACATTAAATTGCTTGTAAAAGAAGAACTCAAGAAACTACTGGATGTGGGGTTCATCAAAGCTATAGACTATCCAGAATGGGTCTCCAACATAGTACCAGTATCCAAACCTGATGGCCGAGTCAGACTATGCAATGATTTTAGAGATCTAAATAAAGCTTGCCGCAAGGATGATTTTCCATTGCCAAACATAGATATCATAGTCGACTTAATAGTAGGGCATACCATGTTATCTCTCATGGATGGCTTCTCAGGATACAATTAGATCAGGATAGCACTAGAAGACCAGCATAAGATAGTTTTTACTTGTCCATGGGGTACTTTCTATTGGAATGCCATGCCATTTGGGTGAAAGAACATAGGAACCACATATCAACGTGCTATGACCACTATATTCCATGATATGATGCACGTCACCATGGAAGACTATGTAGATGATATCCTTGCAAAGTCACTCACAAGAGAATCACACCTGGATGTGTTAGAGAAAGTCTTTCAGAGACTAGAACAATTCAAAGTTAGGTTGAACCCAAAGAAATGTGTGTTTGGAGTCACCTCAGGCAAGCTCTTAGGTTTTATTGTATCGGCAAATGGAATAGAGGTGGACCCTACCAAAGTCAAGGCTATTATGGACATGCCACCACCCAAGAATCTTACTTAACTAAGATCTCTATAGGGCAAGCTACAAGGAATCCGTAGGTTCATATCACAATTGGTAGACAAGTGTCAACCCTTTAGTCATCTCCTACATAAGAACATTCCATTTAGGTGGGATGAGAAATGTGAAGAGGCATTCGACAAACTAAAAGAGTATCTTATGAATCCACCTATACTCATGCCTCCTATCCAAGGGAAACCATTGTTACTAGACATATATGTTACACCAACAACTCTTGGGGCCCTTCTAGCACAACAAGATTATGAAAGTAAAGAAACAGCCATCAACTACATCAATTGCACATTGGTGGACTATGAGTTGCAATACTCTCAAATAGAAAGATCATGACTTGCGGTAGTTTTTGCTTCCCAAAAACTCTGACATTATATGCTAGCATATCCAGTCAAACTTATTGCAAAAATAGATCCACTAAAGTACCTACTAAGCAAAGTAGCTCTAACAGGTCGCCTAGCCAAATGGGTAATGCTCCTAAGTGAATACGACATTGAGTATGTAGACAGAAAGGCTATCAAGGGGCAAGTTATTACTGATCAGTTAGCAGATGCACCACTATAGGACACTACACCAATACAATTTGAGTTCCCAGATGAATCCTTATTCAATATATCAATAGATTCCTGGAAACTCTACTTTGATGGGTTCTACACAAACCATGGATCGGGGGCAGGAATCTTGTTCATAACTCCTCATGGCAACACCATACTGAAGTCTTCTCATCTGTTATTCACATGTACCAACAACATAGAAGAATATGAAGCCTTGGTTATTGGCCTCAAAATGGCAACAGAGTGGAAAATCAAAGAGCTACACGTCTATGGTGATTCTCAACTAGTGATAAATCAGGTCAATGATGATTACCAAACCAAAGATGAGAAGCTTGTCCCATACAAATGGATGGTCAACAACTTTAAGGAATATTTTGTGATCATCTCTTTTAAGCAGATACCTTGTATTGAAAACAAAGCAGTAGATGTCATGGCAACCATTGCCTCTCTCCTTGAAATCCTAGAGAATGAATCATGGTATGAGTTCTTAGTGGAATCAATTCAGCAGCCAACTTATGATCTTCCTGAAACCCATTCCATATGCCTATTAGTTAGATCTAATTCACCTTGGTATGGTAAGGTTTACAATTACCTCAAGGACAATACCCTCCCACCTACTTATCTTCAAACCAACAACGAACCTTTATACGCCAAACCTCTCATTATACCATTATTGCCGACACCCTATACCGATGTGGTCTAAATGGTACTTTACTCCGTTGTTTAGAATGAGAAGAATCCCAAACCGCCTTACAAGATGTACATGAAGGGATTTGCAAAACACACTCTAGTGGTCATTCCTTAGCTAAGAAACTCATGTGTTTGGGTTATTATTGGCCGAACATGGAAACAGATTCATATCAATTTGTGAAGAAGTGCAAGCAGTGCCAGATACATGGGAACCTCATACATGCACCAGCTCAAGAGTTGAGACCTTTAACAACACCTTGGCCCTTTTGTCAATGGGGACTCAACCTTGTGGGTAAAATCCATCCTCCATCATCTAATGGCCACAAATTCATCATAACTGCCACTAAGTACTTTACGAAGTGGATTGAAGCTGTCCCCCTCATCACCATCATAGGTAAACAAATCTCCTCATTCATCCTTAATTACCTCATCTGTAGATACAGGATTCCCTCATCCATTATTACGGATAATGGAAGACCCTTCAAAAACTAGGATGTCTAAGAACTCTATGACTGATTCAAAATCCAACACCATTTCTCCACACCCTATTACCCCCAAGGCAACAACCAAGCAGAAGCATCCAACAAGACCATCTTGAAACTCCTCAAGAAGATAGTTAACGATGCTGGCTGTGATTGGGACATCCACATTAATCCCGCTCTGTGGGCCTACAGAACCAGTATACACACTCCCATAGGTTCTACCCCTTACACCCTTGTCTATGGATTAGAAGCTATCCTACCCATCGAGGTCAAGTTACCATCTCTCAGGGTGTCGTTAAAAGGTCTCATAACAGATGAAGAATACAGAGTTTCCAGATTGCAAGAACTAGAGCTGCTAGAGGAAAAGAGACAAAAAGCCTTTGATCATCTCAAAGCATACCAACAAATGACATCATGAAGCTACAACCATAAACTTTAAAGTTGGAGATCTAGTACTTAGAGAAAATCCCTACAATCAACAGGATCGAGAAAAGAAAGGTAAATTTGAACCTAAGTGGCTTGGCCCTTATGTGATCATAGCTGCTTATGGATTGGGGGCATATTAGTTAGCAACATCAAAAGGTGAGCTGTTCGATGACCCAATCAATAGCATGCATCTTTGCTAGTTCTATACCTAAGAGAACCCCAATGTAAGGGGGGCACAAAATACAAAAAAATTAAAAAAAATACAAAAATACAAAAAAATCAAAAAAATAAATAAAGTACAAAAAAAATCATCCTTTGGTGAAAACCTGGCAAACAAGTGTCATGTGTACTTTTAGCTTTTGTGCAAATAAAAGCAAGTGGTGAAAACCTGGGAAACAGGTGTTACTTGTGATAAACCATTTCCTCCATCTTTGGGAAACCAATCACCTTGTGTCCATTATTTCCTCACTCATGTCCCATTCGATCCATATATGTTCCATAATAAAATCCTAATGATAACCTATCATGGCTTGATACTCTATCTCTTTGTTGCCTTGTCAACCAAGGTCTTATCTAGTATCCTTTCCACAGTGTCAGCCTAGCATAGTGTCTGTTGTCGGTATCCACATGGTCCAAGTCCATGAACTACGTTGCCTCTGCATTGTCATGTAGGCAAGACCATTATTCAAATGCGCCCCCGAGGCTCCACTATCCCATCTATCACATGTCTAGTCCTTCTATCTATCTGAGTCCACACCACTTTCTATCACCTAGGTCTTAGGTCCATTAGGGTTCACCCTGAACTACATTGCCTCTACGTCATCACGTAGGCAAGGCCATTTAGAAATGAGCCCCCGAGGCACTAGGTCAGTCCCTTAGGGTCCATCTCACTAATAAGGATTATGGAATTGTTCACCAGGAAAGCAAGCGCAAGCAAAAACTTGCTTTTCAAGAAAAATCTTGATGCAAAACATCAACGTATCCAAGGCAAAGCAAACAAGTACCTTAAGCACTCAAATTGATTCTATCCAAATTATGGCAAGAAAAACACATCTAAATGCAAAAATGTTTTGTGGTTGGAATCATGGTTAAGTTACGGCATCTTGATCTTTGTTAGCATGTCTTTCTATGCTACTCGAGGATGCCAAAAGATAGAGATGCTATGATGGGGGCATGATTATTTTCTTTGTTTGTTGTTTGTGGATTAAATTTTAGTAATGTGATGCCTTGTCTAATGACATGATTGGCAAAAGATCATCGAGGACATCAAAGGTCTAACATGAACGGGGGCAATCCTTGTCTGTTGACATGCAAGAAATACTCAGGTCATCTCAATTCAATTATACCTTGATACTTGTATTAACTTGCTAAAACAAAATCCATGTAAACAATACTCAGTTCATCTTGGTTCAATTATACCTAGATGCTTGTATTAACTTACAACATTCAAAAAAAGTACCCAAAAAAAATCGCCCAATGACGAAATAAGCACTTCAAAATACTTGCACCGTCAAGATGTCAAAAGCAAAGCATCCAATATACATCCATTATACATCCATACATCCATATCCCATGCAATAAAAGATCCAAATAATGCAAAGTATCAATCCAAATTGAAGCTTGTGAGTCTTTCTATTGAGTCATTCTTTCAATCAATCTTCTGTCTACCATTATGTCATTTCTATGTCAATAGGGTACATTTGGACATCATAAAAACATAGCATAGAGTTGCATATCATATCACATGAGATAGTCATTTACATGATTAAATCAGTTGCATACATAATAAAGTGCATCAGGTCATCCATATACATTTTTGCAATCATCACATAGTGTCAACAGAAAAAATCAAAAACATAGATAAGTGCATCACATAAATTGCATAATCATATAGAGACCATTTGCATTTACACATTAGAGGCCTATCAAGTAAAACATCTAAGTCTGCATTAGATTGCATAGCAACATAAACATCTACAACTGCATTAGATAAGCATCATTTAGACATAGTCAAAATATGCATCACATGAGTACCATCATACAATAGAAATGCATCCATAGCATAGAATGAGCAAACTACATATATAGAGCATCAATAGCTGTATCATCATATAAATATCATAAACATATCCAAGTTTACAATATCAAAAGGGTCCATCTTTGAGTCAATGTCATATACAATGTATACATCTCAAGGATAACGATACATGTCTCAAAATACAAAAGTGGTACATGTACGTGTCTGGCTATCTGAGCATTCAAAAAATATATATATAGGAGCCAAAATCTATGCAAGTGTCTGCTAACCCTGCTGTTGTGAACTGCTGCTCCTAGCAATGTCCTTTGTGTCCCCTACTCTGTTGGCCCTAGACTGCTGTGGGCCCATCACAGAGGCTCCTGACCATGATCCACCTGCTCTTTGTGAGGCAATGGGCTGGCCCCTGTAGCTCAGAGCCCTCTGATCAACTGGAACAGCACCATGGTATAATCCCTGGTAGTACTATGTCTGAGCCTGCGCTCTGGCAAGCTCACCTTGTACCTACGCTAACTGCCCCTGTACCTATGCCAACTATGCTTGTATCTGTGCTAGTTATGTCTGTGCCTGTTGTACCTATCCAACCAAAAAATTACTAGTAGCATCTATACCTAGGGCTACCACTATTGTGTCCCTCTCTACTCAGATGGCCCGTATCCTTGCCTCTGCCATATCTCACTCTCTAGTGAGCCCTGAGATAACACCTGCATCTGTCTCCCGCTGAGCCTCGGCCATCCTAAGCTATACCCATAGCTGCCAAAAACCTATCCTCTCAGCATGGCTATGGCTCTCCCCTAGACATCTGGTTGTGCTGGATCCTAGGAGGCTTGTGCCTATCCCTGCCCCTGCGGATGAGGTACCTGTTGTTGTGCCATCTGTTGTGGTGGTTGCATCTGTCCCTGTTGTGCAACCTACAGCTACACTACCTGCTAAGCATGGGAGGATCCTTCCCCAGCTCTCCTCCTCTGCCTGAGTCTGCCTCTATCTCCCCCATCTCCCCCATCTCCACCATCTCCTCTACCATCTCCCCCATCTCCTCCATCTCCACCATCTCCTCCATCTCTCTATCCTCCTCCTCCTCCTCCTGCCAACCCGGCCCTCATCATCTAAATCTACCTCATCTATGCAAGGAACCAGCTCTCCAAGCCCAGAGTATCTCAGAAATGGATGCTCTATGAACCACTCCTCATTGTCCTATGTCATCCCTGCATCTACAATCTCTCTCCTCATAGGCCAGGCAATATAAGGAATCTGTCAAAACTCTGCCACTGCCTCCTCATAGGATGCCACTGGGCCCCATCTAAACCTCTATGCATGTGTCCGTGCAAATAGAGCCTGCCCCTGTGGCATGCCCTGTCTCCTCCCAAACTGCCTCTGAACTTGGCTGACAATCTGTCTCTCCAAGATGAACCATGTCCTACCTATAAGCCACCGAGTCTGATAGCAGTATGGAAGCTCATCCACCTCGTCATCCTAGGGCTCACAATCTAGATATGGTCACCAGACGACCACATCTACCCCATCCAGTGCGTGCCTCCAAAACTCTAGCTTCCCTAGCCTATGCTAGGAAATCACTCCAATGTAGCCATAGCTGTAAGGCTCTCCCCTCTATCTCTGAAACACACTTATTAGTCTGGTAATGGCGATATGCTCCCACAACCAAAACTGTAATAGTGAGACACCTGCAGATAAACTAGAACCCCTATGGTATACCACCTGATGCATATCATGGTATAGGTGTGCCAAAACACAAACACCCCAAGCATAGCAGGTGCCCTTTGTGAGCATCGTCTCCATAATCCGTCGCCATCCAATTAGGAACCCATGCGATATCATATCAAGGCATACAATGCCTCCGATCAATCCTACAGCTATCCCAAGGAAATAGTCATAGTAATCGTGTATATCCTACCAGGAGATAACCTAACAGTCTAGCTTAGGGTCGTCGAATACCCGCCTGCACTCTGCAAGTCCTGCATCCCACTGTGGATCATACTCCACGAGCTCTCCCTGAATCGACAAGTGAAGTATCCTATATACATCCTCCAGAGTCACTGTCATCTCACTAGTCAGGAAGTGAAAGGTCCCATTCTCACTGTGAAACCTCTCCACTACTGCAGTCAATAAGTTGCCGTTCACTTGAACGTCAGGCATAAAGCACACATAATCCAATCCCATCACGTCAAGCACCTCTCGATCTATCTCTGTCAACATGTGGCACTGCAACATCGGCATGGGAAACTGCTCCCTCAACATCAGTGTATCTCGTATGTCCTCCTGCAAGCACACAAAGCAAGGTGTCAACCTAAAGCTACAAGTACCATGCTCACATATCTATAGAATCATATCAACTAACTTAACATATCAAATTGATCAAAACAACACACTACATCTCTTGACTAGATTCCTGCAATCTCAGAGATAGCTTATCGATTGACGCATCAAATAAGATGCCAATCGAGTCAAATTTTGTTAAGTAAAACTGACTATCCTATGCATATGCGCTAGAACAGAAGGTACATGCACCATTTCTCAACAAATGAGCCACTTCTGACACATGCGCAACAACATTTCATAAATGCACCATCCCATACTGTATATGCGCCGACTCATACCTTCCATGTGCCACCAAATGATACATGCACCGACATTCCTCATGCATGCGCAGCTTTCATGCATGCGTCATTTCATATCCTATATGCACCGCAGAATGATAGATGTGTAGTTCCGCATGTCAGATGCTCCGAACTGCGATCTTGCGCATTTGTTTTTCCTAATTTTGCCTAGCATTTAATGCACTCAAAATCAACTCTAGGTGAAGTTTTCTGAGATATATATCGGGGGTCCTGCCTCTGCTGGCTGGTCGAATCATTGGATTCACTCAAAGTGGTGCTCCTCGTACAGAATATCCATCCTAGTGCTGACTGCTCTATGCTTTGTACTCTCCTAAGCTCTCAAAGACAATCCAACAAAAGCCAAGTGTGCAAATGACTTGTCTTGTGGACCCAGCTCTTATATATAGTATGCAAACCCTAAACTGGCTATGTGGTGACTATGACTACTTCCCGCACCTGTTTCTTGCCGTTTTCTTCCCATTTCTCAGAAACATATCCTATTTTCTTCAATCCTAACCAAGCTTTCCCTTAGTCTTCGTGAGATTGTCCATCTCACATCCTTCTACCTTCTTCCTGTCCAATCTCCGGAGGGGGCATCCTATCGTCATTAAACTTGTACTAGGGGCAAACTGGGGCATGTATCATTATCAAACTATTTATTCTTTGAAGCAATGCCATAAATTGCATTGTATCAAAGAGGGGAAAAATGTATATGCCTAAAAATGACACGACTCGATCTAAATAAATATTCTTAATATTTATTCCCTTCTAATTCTTCTATCAATAAATAAATAAACAAATTTATTTATTTGATTCATATTCTTCTAAATTAATTAAATATCGAAATATTTAATTATCTCTTCTAAAGTCAAAATTAAATAAAATCCTTTATTTAATTAAATTCTTCCAAACAATTAAAAAATTCTCAATTATTTAATTAAGTCAAAATCATTCTTCCAAATTTGAATAAATCAATCAAATTTATTTAAATCCTCTCAATCTCCAAAAATAAAATATAATCAAATGTGTTATTTATTCTTCCAAATCATGCACAACAATTAAATAAATTTATTTATTTAATTTGCTTTCTTATCTTCAAATTCTTCAAATATCTTCCAAATCTTCTAAAAATAAGTCTTCTTCTTCATGCACTCACAATTAAATAATTTATTATTTAATTTCTCTCAAATCATGCAAAAGCAAATCTCAAGTTGAGTTAACTGACTCAATCAACCTTGTTTTTATCAATATCTCTTAAATTAGAAAAAAAACTTTCTAATTTATGAAAAGCATGTCTTATCTTTAGAAAAGAAATTAGTTAACTCAAATAAAACAACTTTTGTGTGACACATGTCTTCTTCTTATTCGCGCACATTCCTCAACCATTCTATACCATTGTTCTTCTCTTTCTTTCTATACCGTTGATCTTCTCTCTCGTAAGTCTATAAATTGAACCCTGTTCTTCCATTTCAATCATCCAAGCTTTTAGTATTGTTACTCTACAGGAATTATAGCGTGCCTTTGGCACCAATTCCTTCATTGCTTGCAATCAACCTCATTACTACACACTACTATCATTGTTGTGAAGCTCATCTTTATGGTGAAACTATTATAGTCATTCCCATTTGACATCTTGGAATCATAGCAAGGAAGTGCACCTTCTGAGGGACATATTCATAGACAAGATCATTTGTGATAGGCGATCAATGGAAGCTAAGAATTAAAGGAGGTTTGTTTTGTATTGTTCATTGTTTGATTAATCTCTTTTATTCATTATTTGATTGAGTTTTGGGTATCGTTGATATATTATATTGGTTATTGATTTAGATCCAATTTTCCCTTAACACTAACCAGTCCACCATCATATCTTTCCAAGCTCACAAACTTACTTTTGTCACCAGTCATGTGGTGAGAGCAACCACTATCAATAACCCATTCATCCTTGTCCTTAATGACCTGAGTAGCCAAAGCACTTTCCACTGGCTTTTCTTCCTTCACACATCTAGTAGTATTAGTAGACATAGGATCTTCCTTAATAGCAATAAACAAGCATTCATTTCCAGAAGTACTAGCATTATCTGGTTCACCATTGTCTGATACTCCTTCATCATCATCAAAATCTTCAACATAATAACATTTGTTTTGGGTCCTAGGCCTGTTCTCATATCTTTTTCTATTTCTTTCAATTCTTTTAGGACATCTAGAAGCAAAATGACCTATTTTACCACAAGAAAAACATTTGAAAGGTAATTTCCCTTTAAACTTACCAGATCCTCTTTGCATTCGATCAAACTCATCATCTGATTCTACCCTGTGCTTTTCTGATCTAGAGGATTTCCTAGAAGTACTAGCTTTGAAGGCAGTTTCTACTTTTGGCAGGGCATCACCAAACTCTCTCATTTCAAAGGCAGTAAGCTTACCAAGTAATTGATCTTTGTCAATAGCTTTTACTTGCATAAATTCTTCAATTGCAGCTACCTTGTGACTATAGGACTTTGGCAGTGATCTGAGAACTTTCATTACAACTTCCTTATCATCGAGAGTTCCCCCCATACCTTTTATTCTGGTGCCAAGTTCATCAACTCTTTGCATAAAGGTTGTTATGTTTTCATCTTCATTCATCTTCAAACTTTCATATTTCACTCTTAGACTTTGTAGCTTGGCCTCCTTCATAGAATCATCTGCCTCATACAAATTTTTTAGGTTCACCCATACCTTATTTGCAGTTTCAAGATCCACAACTTTTGTCAGTATTGTGTCATTTAATGAACTTAGCAGAGCATTTTTTGCTTTAACATCTACTTCATATTCTTTAATTTCATCTTCAGTTGTCAACCTATTTTGAGGCAAGATGTATTGTGTTTCTGCAACTTTCCATACTTTGTAACCAAGACAAGGAAGATGTATTTTCATTCATGCCTTCCAAAGAGCATAATTCGTCCCATCAAAATGTGGCACTTCCTTCTTGTAAGACATTTTAGATCTTCATCAAGTTCTTAGACTTTCTTCAGAGGAACCTTGCTCTAATACCAATTGTTGGAATCTGTCGGATAACTAAAAAGGGGGAGTGAATTACTTGTCACACAAACTCAAATACTTCTGTACTTAAACACTAATCACTTATCCACACTTATTATGATTAAACAAAGAATGCATGAAATCAGAAGCTTAAACACAGATGCAACATTAAACACAAGAGACACCAGATTTTTATGTGGAAAACCCCATGGTGGGGAAAAACCATGGAGAGGATTAGCTCTCAAATATATTGCAATCTTTAAAAAATGATGTTCAGGCTTGGTCACTCCATGGGCCCAAAACATATTGGCTCACTGCCATGAAGTATAGCTAGGTCTAGCAGGCTCACTACCTCAACCCTAAACCTAGAAAGATTACAATAAGGGTTGTTAAACCCTACTAGCATCTCACTGCTAGGCTCACTGCCAAAGTCACCATCTTCTTCATGTCTAAGATTAATACATTGAAATATAATAGTTCCTCTACCTCTGCTCTACCTCAGCCTCTGCTCAGCCTTAGCCTCTACTCTGCCTCTTGACCTCTTTCCTTATCTTCCCATCTTCGCACTAAGGACACACCTTTCATAGCTCAACTACAAGTATTTATACACTTCATCAACCTTTGAATGATCATCAAGGTTTCCATTACAATCATCAACCATTGGAGCAATCTTTGAGGTCGGCATTACAAGCATTTAAAAAATAGGTCTTGACCTATTACAAAATTATGTAAAGAAAATGAAGTAAAGATGTATGCGGATCATGCCACACCTTAGCTGAGACTCAAACATGATCTTCCATGCTTCAACATGCTTCCATGATCTTCAAAGGATCTCTGCAATTATTGGAATTAACCAAGTTGGCTAAGACTGGTTACACACTACCTTATCTGGAAACAATCTTCAAACACAATCTCAATTCCTTAATGCAGACCAATGTCAAGATAGGAACATGATTAGGGGATATCTACAAGCACATTATAATCATCAGGAGCAACCGCATGAACTTTAACCACTTTAGCCATAAGAATCTTCTCATTGGAACACGTGAACTTCACTGTCCTTGACTGTCATAAAAGAAAGCTTGTAGACCATGAAAACATGAACCACTTCAATTGTAGGCACTTATCATCATCCCAGACTTCCCTCTAGAACTGCAAAGTAAAATACTTTATTGTGGAGGAATGTGGAGCAAAACACTTTCTCCCTGTCACTAGAGAATAATCAGAAGGAGTAGGCTTCACTCTGGTGAATGCAACTTTCTCACAACTTCACACTGGAGGCTCAAACTCAGGATTTAGTATCTTCAGACATCCCTTTGAACAACTTCAAATCTGCAGACCCAGATCTGTAAGAAGAAGGAAATGCGGAACAATCTACCAGATTGTTCTTTAGCATACAACTCATAATCTATACTGTACTTCACTATAACTCACTTGATTCTTCCAGAGAGGCCAATTTTCTCAATATCCTCAACACACAAAGCTTCTAAACAAGTAATAGAATAGAACACAGTTGACACCAATGACAACAAAGATATGTTGACATCAATGATAGCACCGATTAGGCACATACTTGCAACAGAAGGGTCATGCCAGTATTTGGTGGAAAGAGGTCTAGTTAGAGAGAAATAGGAGAGGAAAAGGGAAGATTACCATATGGGATCAGATGGTGGAGAAATTAAAGGAGCAGTTCATTCCTATGGACTATGAGATTGTCATGCCCACATTTCCCATGTGATCACGACACACAACACATGTGTCATGTCCACATTTGACATGTGGTCATGACACAAAATATGAAAAACTTTTCTACCTATCCCTAGGAACCCCCTCGCATGCGTCTGCGTGCTCGGTGGCAATACACATGAGACGTAAACATGCCAAACATAATTCAGGATCGTACATGATCCTACACCATCCCCTGTGTGATGAAAGCTGTCTAGGGGGTATGCAATGTGAAGCATGCTGCTTTTAGGGTTAGGACGGCTTAATCTGAACCTTGATTTTCTTAGGTGAGAAGGTGATTTCATCAAATTCAAAACCAAACCCTATCTCTAAAACAAAATGAAATTGAATAAATAAATATGAATAAATAAATGGCATGATGGACTCATGATAAAATGGAATGATAAAATGAAAGTTAATAAAATGATGTAAAAATAAAACCCTAAAATCTAGGAAAATTTTGATAGCATAACGCGTTTTCAATAAACGAATTAAAAAATTTAAAATAAAACTCCAACAAGATTTCAAAGCAAAAATTTAAAAAGAAAAATAATTAAACTTAATAAAATAAAAATAAATATTTAAAAGCTTTGCTAAGGCCGAATAAATCGACCTCACAATTAAATATTAAAATTTGAAAATAATTAAATGACCAAAATATAAAACTCAATACTTGAGTCCATTAATAAACATAATATCGACTCTTACATTTATTAATTAACTCAAGTTAAATTTAATTGAAAGGAGGATAAAATTAAAATACCCCTACTAAGATAAAATTGAATAAACTAAAATTAAACTCAATAAAGAGATCTCCCCAAAACGTTAAACTTAAAACGCACTAGATAATTTTAAAAGGAATGCCCAATTTAATTTACAAGTCAAGGGATCAAGAACCCCATTAAATCAAATTCTTATTCCCCTTAAATTAAATCCCACATGAAAGAAAAAAAATCACATTCCCAAAATAAAATTATAAACCAAATAAATTAAAAACACTAATGGAGGCAATAAATCCAAAAGTAAAAAATCAAGAATAGAGGGAAGTTTGAATTCCTGTGCACAAGAATAAATGGGGATTTAAATAAATTAGAAATGACTAATTTTCCTCTCATCCCTAACTAAATATTTATTAGTTTCCCAAAAGGAAACCCTAATCTTTATTTTATTGGTTTCCTTATGGATACCCTATCTCTTTTGTTTCCTCATTCCTCTCTCTCTTTTTTTTTTGTTCTTCCATTAGTTTTGCAGGTTAAGGGTCTAAGGAGAAGTTCCATGGCCACCAAGGAGGATGACCAAAGGTATATTTATTGTGAATATACCCTATAGGGTTTAAGTAATAGCTCCTCTTTTTTTTTAATATATATATATATACATCTGTATACATATATATACATTTTGGTGTAAAAATGTATATTTATATACTGATATATATAATGTAAATGTTGAAATTGCAGATCTGGTTGTGGCTTCTTATATTGACCCACAGTGATATATATATATTAATTACTGGTAGGTCAAAGATTAACAGACAGAGAAACAAGGTCAAACGGCCAGAATTATATATATATATATATATATATTAATTACTGGTAGGTCAAAGATTAACAGACAGAGAAATGAGGTCAAACGGCTAGAATGGCGATGAGGCCCAATGTTTTGTTGCCACTGTGGGTAGTGTTTTGACAGTGGTAAGGGGTAATGATGAGGGAGAGAAGCGAAGCTACCAAGAGTTTCTGCGGCCATCGAGCTTCAACGGTGGTCACCGGTGTGGGGGTTTACAGGGGGAAAGGGGGAAAAGGGGGATGTGGGGAGGAGGTCATGCCTCCACCCACACCCAAGGGTCTAGGTGGAGGCACGGTCTCCTCCCCACACCCAAGGGTGTGGGTGGAGGCACAGCCTCCTCCCCACACCCCTCTAAGATACAAACTGTGTAGTGGGCGGCGGCCTTCTTGGCTGCCGCTCACTGCACATTATATATATCTATTTTTTTTTAAAACAACAAAAAAAAATGTAAATATCCTTAGGGCATTCGCCCCTCAAATTACATTTTTCTAGTTTCTTCTTCCAGCAACTACAATACAATCTAGTGGGTCGATTCTGTATACAACAGTAAAAAAAGGTTTATTAATATATATATATATAGTGGTGTAGATACATTATATTATATTTTTTTTTGTAAAACAACAGTGGTAAAAAGAAAAAAAATAGGATGTTTAAATTCAAAAAAAATATTTATAAATGTATAATGCATATATATATATATATATATATATATATATATATATATATATATATTGTTTATATGTATATGTACACCATACCATCTATACATTTTCACATTCCTAATATTGAATAAGAAACCTAGATTTGTATCAACAAGGTCAACCAGAAATATGCATGTAGTTCTTTTAAAAATTAAATCTATAGAATCACTATATTTTTTTTCAAAACAAATTTACAAGATTACTATTTGAGTTTACAATTTTCATGCAAAATAAATAACCCAGTTATATCATCTTCTTTTTTTTTACTAAACAATAAGGCAGAAAATATATATTTTTACTTTGAACAAGTTCTCCCACTTACAACTATCTTTCAACAGCAATAGAATAACATTTCTAGTTTTATTTCCTTTTCTCTCCATTTGTTTTGTTTAAATGCAACATAATACAAAAAAAATAGAGATAACATTTAATATAGAACAACAAGAACATTTTCTTTGGCATTATCCCATAAGCGCAAGAACACAACAGCATTAAATACATATTTAACAAATCACTATAAGAAAAACTCCCATTACATTTCTTCAACATCTTTACAAAGGGAAAAAAATAATTGTTTTTACACCCAAACACCATGAGGCCTTCAAGGCCATGGCATCACAAAACCAGCCAACAAGATAAGCCAAAACACAAAAAAATGGCTTCTCCAAAGCTCCATTTTCTCCAATAAAGAACCTGCAATAGCAACACAGCAATGGGGGAACCAAGCCACTATGAAAAGCCCTCCTCCCTATTGTAGACCCGCAAGTGGGTCACCCCCAAGCTAGGGAGGTAGGAATCACACAGTTGCACACACACACACCACAACAATCAACACAAAAACAACTCAAAAATTAGCCATGGATTAACACAAACAAAACTCATGAAAATGAGTTTGATGGGGCTAGGGAATGGACCCCTCTACTCAAAAGGCCACACCAAAATATCAAAACACCAAGTCTCATGGCCTCAAGCCAAAAACCTCCAAAAATACTTATCTCCAAATATCTCAAAAATTGTCATGGCACTCTTACTATCAAATGATCTCAACACCAAGAAAAATCCATCAAGGCTATAAGTAGCACAAATACAGGGGTGACCTCGAGGAGGTTCACTCTCCCCTACCCCAAACAAATTGAGCCTTACCTCCAAATGGAGGTGCTCTCACCAAACTCCCAACCCACATAAAAAAAAAGAGAAAACAACAACAAAATTTCACAAACACAACATAAATGAAAATGCAAGGATAAAAGAACAAAGTCATGGAGCTTACCTTCAAAAACCCTTAAAATGGAAGCACGTTTGGTGAAGAGCTCCAAGCTTCTCCAAATCTTCCAATCTCTAAAAATTATCTCTAACTCCCAAAAAGAAACTCGAAGAATAGAAATAAAATCCCAAAATGCAAGAACCCCACACTCCTCAACAAGAGGAGGTAATATAGGCCTTCTAAATTGGCCTTGAGGAATGAGAAGGTGACACTTGTCACCTTCTCCTTCCTCTTCCCATGCCACTTGCAAGGGAGAGGAAGTGTGAGGGTGACAAGTGTCACCCTCCAATTCCATCCCAATCATCACCTTATCCACTTGTGCTCTCACACGTGTGAGAGAACAAGTGGTGAGGTGGCAATTCCCTTCAAGCCTCAATGAGGATAAAGGATGCCATATGGCATCCTCTTATTCTCCAAGAGAGCCATCTCCCTCCAAGATGCTCTCACACATGTGTGAGAGCCTTGGAAGAAGATCCCACACACTTGGGAGTCTTGGAGACCTCCCAAGTCTTCTTAGTGAAGGGATCCCCAAACTTTGAGAAGGGAGATGAGTCTTTCCCAAAGCATGACTCATCTCCCACCCTTATCCATTTTAAAATTCGTCACTTTGACTAAACCTTAGTTTAGAGTGACCAAAAGTGAGTTATCCCAAGGTTTAGTTAGTCAAAATTGACCCTAGACCCATGGGTAACCACCTAGGGTAAGTCTTGGGACACTAAGGTTCACCTAGGGAGTCATAAATCCACTTTAAATGGCCTCAAAAATAAAAACAATACCAAGTGGTATAAATAATAAAAATTATACAACACATGATATTAATTAATTAAACAAAGGGGTACTAGGCCAAAATGATAAAATAAACAAGCACTTAAACAACATTCGAATCCAAACGTGATCCTCATCCCTCTTGGGAGTGGATTAGGTTTCACAGGGAATAACATATGTGTGAATACTACCTCCAATTTCTTGTGGCCTGGGAATATAATCCTACACATCTAGATCAAGTGTGAATCATATCATGAATAATCATAGCCAAAGCAACTAGAATTTAATTCATGTCATTGAATACAACATTAATCACCTACAACATACTTCAAGATTAAACTACATTTTCTATCTAATGTCACATAATCATCATCACATAAAGAACTAGAAATCACATCAATAAACATCATCTAATATATCTCATATGTATAGTCTCAAAATAGCATCAAAATATGATCAAATTGAATCACCATATATCAAATCAATATCAAATCAAAATCAGGAGATATAATCAAATCAGCGTAATAGAACAATAGTCTCTAAAAGTATGATAATGTCATCAACTGAAATGTAAAATGATCAAAATAAGGGAGGAAAAAAATAATCAGCCTCACATCCTGCCCCCCTAAGACTAAACTTCCTCCTAGAAGTCATCAAAAAGGTGAGGATAGAGTGCCCTCAAACTAGCTACATCCTCCCAAGTCGTTGTGAGCTCATCATAACAATCCCACTGGACCCTAACCTGGTCTAGCTCTCGACCTTGAAGGCCCAGTGTCTGACGAGCCAATATGCGAATTGGCTCTAAAGCCAATTGCCTGTCCACCTCTACCTGTAGAGCACTCCAGGCCAATACATGAGATAAATTAGATATATATATCACCTCAATACATAAATATGAAAGATATCATGGATACGTGACAGGCTAGGTGGTAACGCTAGACAATAGGCAATAGGTCCTATCCACTCCAAGATCTCAAAAGGTCCTACAAACTATGGTGCGAGCTAAGAGCCCTTTCCATAACAGATTGGACTCTTGTGTGGTTGGACTCTAAGAAATACCCTGTCACCCACTGAGAAGCTCTGATCAGTTCTCTTAGCATCAACATACTTCTTCTGTCTATCTTGTGCCTCCTGAAGTCTCTGCCTAATCAATGTGACCTGCTGCTCCATATCCTGAACTAACTCTGGACCAATAGAAACCCTGTCCTCTATTCGATCCCAACTCAATGGTGTCCTGCACGGTCTGTCATATAAAGCCTGAAAAGGAGGCATACCCAACGAGCTATGATGCCCATTATCATAGGCAAACTCAACCAGATACAGATACTCCTCCCATCTAGAATGATGGTCCATAACATACATACGAAGCATGTGCTCCAACACCTGATTCACTCACTCTGTCTGCCCATATGTCTCGAGATGATAAGCAGAGCTAAAGTTGAGCTGTGTGCCCAACGCCTGTAGCAAAGCTCTCCAAAAGGCTGAAGTGAACACTGAATCCCTGTCAGAAATGATATGGTGAGGTACCCCATGTAATCTCACAATATCATCTAAGAATACTCTCGCCACTACTGGTGCATTGTACGTCGTGCATACAAGTGAGAAATGTACCACCTTGGTCAACTTGTCGACTGTCACCATGATGGTATCATGGCAATGTAAAGATATAGGAAGACCAACAATGAAATCCATGGAAATGGTGTCCCATTTCCACTCAGGTATCTCGTGAGGGTATAAAAGGCCTGCTGGATGCTGGAGCTCAGCCTTGACCCTCTCGCACTCAAGGCATCGAGCCACAAACTCTACAATATCCTCTCATACCCGCCCAATGGTACAGTTGTCGAAGGTTGGCATGCATCTTCTTCACCCCCGAATGTGCCACATATGGTGCTTTGTGAGCCTCTGATAACACTATAGTACATAGGTCACCTACGTGGGGTACATAGATGCGCTGTCGATGACGAAGTAACCCATCTATCTCAAGTGAGTACCCTGCAAACTTTCCCACAAGGGCCCTCTGTGAACTGATCTCCTATTGCACGTCAAGAAACCACTCATCCTCAGGCAGATGCTGAATAATGTGTCCTCTCAAGTCCACACTCAGAGTCAAGGTCAAGATCTCATGGCGCCTCTGACTCAATGCATCAACAATCACGTTCTCCTTCCTTTTGATGTAGTGGACATCAAAGTCATACTTGCAAAGAAACTCCATCCAACGCCACTGACAAGCATTTAGATTCGGCTGTGTAAAGATATATTGAAGACTATGGCAATCTGAATGAAGCTCAAAGAGATGACCCAATAAGAAGTGTCTCCAACAAACTAGAGCATGAACCACTACTGCTAACTCCAAATCATGAGTGGGGTAGTTCATCTCATGGGTCTCGAGCTTTCGCGACTCATACGTGATCGCTCTACCACTTTGCATAAGTATGGCTCCCAAAACCTCAAGTGATGCATCCATGCAAACCATAAAATCTGTTGTAAGATCAGGAATCGCTAAAATAGGAGCACTGGTAAGATGCTCCTTGAGGACCCCAAAGGCCCTCTCGTACTACTCAGTCCATAGAAAAATCTTCCTTTCTGCTGAAGGGAAGTGATGGGGTGCGCTATCTGAGAAAAACCCTCAACAAATCTACAGTAATAACCAGCTAACCCCATAAAACTCGTGACCTCTGTCACACTGGTGGGTACTAGCCAATCCCTGATAGCCCTGATCTTTATGGATCTACTGAGATTCCATCGCTAGATAGGATATGCCCCAAATACTATACCTCTATCCTGAAAAATACACACTTCGGCAAGTTCCCATAAAGATTCTGCTCCCTCGAACACTGTAGAACCTGACGTAGGTGCTCCTCATGCTCCTCCTCAGTCCACGAATAGATCAAAATGTCATTGAGGAAAATAATCATGAACCGATCCAAGTAGGTACAGAACACCCCATTCATGAGACTCATGAACACTGTAGGGGCATTCATCAAACTGAAGGGGACCACAGTGAACTCATAGTGGCCATATCAAGTCTGGAAGGTGGTCTTATGGATATACGCCTCTGTGATATGCAACTAATGGTAACCAGACTTCAGGTCAATCTTAGAGAATACCCTGGCTCTCTGTATCTAATCAAAGAGATCATCAATCCTGGGCAAAGGATAGCGGTTATTCACCATCACCTTATTCAACTGCCTATAATCCATGCATAATTGAAGAGACCCATCCTTCTTCTTCACGAAGATGACAGGAGCACCCCAAGGTGAAACGCTCGGTCCGATGTGCCCCTTCTCGAGTAAGTCCTCAAGCTGTAACTTGAGTTCTATGAGCTCATGAGTGGTCATCCTATAGGGTGCATGAGACACTGGCTTGGCACCCGGCACTAAGTCAATATGAAAGTCTACCTCACAACGGGGTGGCATCCCTGGTAACTTTGCTGGAAACACATCGATAAACTCTCTCAAGATGGGATGATCATCCCAAGATGCCTCAAGCTCATCATCTGATCTGTCACTCACTGTGATAGCAAACATCTGGCATCCCTTCTGCATGCAGCACTTAAGCTGCTGAGCGGATATCATATGCACTATTGTGGGCTTCTGAATGCCCACAATCTCCACTGATGTACCATGATCATCTAAGTAGCTAATCGCCATTTAGCGACAATCTAGCTTGGCTCAATGAGCCGCAAGCCAGTCCATACCTAAAACCACATTGTAGGATCCTAATGTCATAACTCTAAGGTTACAAACTATGGTAAAGGGTCCCAAAGAAATCTCACAGTCGTGGACTAAGGCATCTACTGTCATCTTGGCCCCATAGTCCAACTCAACCACCCACCTATCACCCTACCTAGAGGCCACCAGCCTGCAACGCTCCACTAACAATGGAGATATGAAAGAGTCATTATCACCAGAGTCAAAAAGAATAGAAATGGGGACACCCCTTATCATACCTGATGTCTCAATCACTGATGCCTAAAAATCAGCCTGCGGTTATCAACTGTTGTGAACATATGGTGGGACCTACCCACATCTCCAACCATCTACTCTGATCCTCCTGAACGAGGCTGACCCCCTGCTGTAAAGCCCTATGGACACTCTCTAGCTAGATGTCCCACTCCACCACACACATAACATGGGCCCCTAGCTTGTACCTATCCAGTCTGAGTCCAACTCGACTGTTGTTGTCCAGATCTACTTTTGGACCCCTATGAACCCTTGTATGACTGTTGTGACCTCGCGGGTCCCGCAGGTGGTCCCTACTACCTCTGATCTCTACGCGGGTGCTGCTGCTGCCAACATCGATTATGCCCCCATGTGCCCTCTGTTGTGGCTTGGGTCTTTGTTACTGCTGTGGGGGCCTAGGAGGTAAGGATGCAGAACTAAATCCTCCTCTCTGAGGTGGCGGTGGTGGTCTGCGGTAACTCTATTGATGTTGCTGCTTCCCCTAATCCTGAAACTGAGGGCTTGAACTCTGCCCTCGTCCCTATATCTCCTTAGCTATGTATGCCTTCTCGGTAGCATCACTTAATGTTTAGGGGTCTGCCATGCATACAGGCCCTACTATGCTATGGTTCAATCCTCTGATAAACTTATGAACCAAGAGTTTCTTGTCATGGAGATACTCTGCATATCAAGACAACTCAGTAAATCTACCCTCATACTAAGCAACAGTAAGTCCCCTCTACTGAAGGTCATGAAAATCGTCTATGCGACGCTACCTATAGTGATTTGATAAGTATCGCACATTGAAGCGCTCGATCAAAAGTCTCCCATGTGAGTGTGTCCAATGATAGATGGCGCTTGCACTCTTAAGTGCACCACCAAGTAGCTATTGCATCTTGCAACAGGTGGACTACCACACGTGCCTTTGTGTTTCCCTCGTAAGGACGCAACGCGAAGCATCTGTCTAAGCTAATAAGCCAGGCCTCTGCCTCAGCTCCCTCTATGGTCCCGATGAAAGTATGAGGATTTAGCCTCAACAAATCCTTGATGGGATATACTCAATCTTTGTGCCCTCTGATAGGCTCATCTATATAATAATCATAAGGCCTGTGAACAATATGCTCCACTCGCACTACCTCCTCATGCCTAGCATGACATCGAGGGATCCTGCTACGGGCCTTGTCAGCTAATCCAACCTCCTCTACCATCGTATTTGGTACCTCAACATATGGCTCCATGCATGGTGCCTCTCGTAGCTCAACACAAGGCTCCACACATGGCTCGACATGTGACTCTGCTCATGGTTCCATGCATGGCTCCTCTCGCAGATCATTATGGGGCTCAACACGTGGCTCTATGTGTAGCTCAACTATGGCTGGTGGAAGCCTATCTAACACTGCCTGTAGTGCCTATAATATATGTGTCCCAATATCTGGTATAGGTAGGGCTGGTGGTGCCTATGGTGCCTGACCCTCAGCTGAAGAATCACTGTACACCTCAGTGGATGTAGTGTGATAGGACTGCGCTCCCTGAACTCGTCGAGGAGGCATCCTACAAAAAAAAGGTAACCACAAATTAATCAAAGTTGCAGAAATAATAATGTGCCCTAAACAAGCCCAGTGTTTAAACTTGGGCTCTGATACCAAATGTCATGCCCACATTTCCCATGTGGTCACGACACACAACACACATGTCATGTCCACATATGACATGTGGTCATGACACGAAATACAAAAAACTTTTCTACCTATCCCTAGGAACCCCCTCACACGCATCTGCATGCTCGGTGACAATACGCATGAGGCATAAACATGCCAAACATAATTCTAGAATGTGCATGATCCTACACCGTCCCCTGAGTGATGAAAGTTGTCTAGGGGGTATGTGACGCGAAGTGTGCTGCTTTTAGGGTTAGGACGACTTAATCCAAACCCTGAGTTTCCTAGGTGAGAAGGTGATTTCGTTAGATTCGAAACCAAACCCTATCTCTAAAACAAAATGAAATCAAATAAATAAATGGCATGATTGATGCATGATAAAATGGAGTGATAAAATGACGTAAAAATAAAACCCTAAAATCTAGGAAAAATTTGAAAGCATAACGTGTTTTCAATAAAAGAATTAAAATTTTTAAAATAAAACTCCAACAAGATTTCAAAGCAAAAATTTAAAAAGAATAATAATTAAACTTAATAAAATAAAAATAAATATTTAAAATCTTTGCTAAGGCCAAATAAATCGACCTCACAATTAAATATTAAAATTCAAAAATAATTAAATGACCAAAATATAAAACTCAATACTTAGTCCATTAATAAACTTAATATCGACTATTACATTTATTAATTAACTCAAGTTAAACTTAATTGAAAGGAGGATAAAATTAAAATACCCCTACTAAGATAAAATCGAATAAACTAAAATTAAACTCAATAAAGAGATCTCCCCAAAACGTTAAACTTAAAATGCACTAGATAATTTTAAAAGGAATGCCCAATTTAATTTACAAGTCAAGGGATCAATAACCCCATTAAATCAAATTCATATTCCCCTTTAATTAAATCCCACATGAAAGAATAAAAATCACATTCCCAAAATAAAATTATAAACCAAGTAAATTAAAAACACTAAGGGAGGCAATAAATCTAAAAGTCAAAAATGAAGAATAGAGGGAAGTTTGAATTCCTGTGCACAAGAACAAATGGGGATTTAAATAAATTAGAAATGACTAATTTTCCTCTCATCCGTAACTAAATATTTTATTAGTTTCCCAAAAGGAAACCCTAATCTTTATTTTATTGGTTTCCTTATGGATACCCTATCTCTTTTGTTTCCTCATTCCTCTCTCTCTTTTTTTGTTTTGTTCTTCCATTAGTTTTGCAGGTTAGAGGAGAAGTTCCATGGCCACCAAGGAGGATGACCAGAGGTATATTTATTTTGAATATACCCCATAGGGTTGAAGTAATAGCTCCTCTTTATATATATATATATATATATATATATATATATATATATATATATATATATATATATATATATATATATATATATATTACGGGCAGGTTAAAGATTAACAAACAGAGAAATGAAGCCGAATGGCCAGAATGGCGATGAGGCCCAATGTTTTGTTTCCACCTTGGGAAGTGTTTTGACAATGGTAAGGGGTAATGATGAGGGAGGGCAGGGAAGGTGCTAAGGGTTTCCGCGGCCATCGAGCTCCAACGGTGGTCGCCAGTGTGGGGGTTTACGGGGGGAAAGGGCGGAAAGGGGAGGAGGTCGTGCCTCCACCCACACCCCTCTAAGATACAAACTGTGCAGTGGGTGGCGGCCTTCTTGGCTGCCGCTCACTGCACATTATATTTTTTAAAAAAAAATAACAAAAAAAACGTTAATATCCTTAGGGCATTCCGCCCTCAAATTACATTTTTCTGGTTTCTTCTTCCAGCAACCACAATACAATCTAGTGGGTCGATTCTGTATACAACAATAAAAAAAATGTTTATTAATATATATATGAGGTTATATATATATAGTGGTGTAGATACATTATATTATATTATTTTTTTTGTAAAACAACAGTGGTGTAGATACATTATATTAAATTATGTTCAACTAGCAAGAATAACAACATCCATTTCTTCTTTACATGTCTTTAAAAAAATTATTTTTCATTACCCTTTCTACGTTTTCCATGGCTGCTTAGGGTTTTCTAGGGTTTTTAGCTTTGACTACTGTCGGTGTCTATGGAGGCGGCTACCTTGGGCAGTTTCTCTATGGCTGTGCTGACGGATGCTCCGTCTAATGGATGGAAACAAGCGGTAACGGGGGAACCGTTGGGGTCTTCTAAATGCATATCGGGTATGCCTATCCAGAAAGTTTTTGCTGATGGCATGGCTCTGGTTATTCCGGATGGTCTGGTGGAAGAAATTGTGGCCAACATGGACCTTGCTCTGGTAGGTAAATTTTTTTCCTTTCGTTCCAATATTGAGATGGTTCGTAAATGGGTTTCCTCTTGGTGGAAAGTTAAAGGTAGCGTTTCGGTCATTGCTATGGCAAGAGGAGTATTCCTGTTTAAATTTACCAGTAGAGAGGATATGATTGCTACTCTTGCTAGGGGACCCTGGCTTTATGGGTCACACTCGCTTGCTTTATGCCAATGGAAACCTGGGTTCAACCCTAGCTCAGATCTCAATAAATCTGCTCCTGTGTGGGTTCGTTTACCTGGGTTTCCCTTAGAATTCTGGGATGAAAAGATTTTTTCTGCTATTGGTAACTCTTTTGGCCAGTTTGTTACTATGGACCATACTACCCGTACTCAATCCTGCTGTGTTTTTGCTCGTTTTTGTGTCAATGTGGAGATAAACCAAACCCTCCCTATGTCCATTGCGTTAAACTCCAAATATGGGGTATGGACTCAGCCCATCCTTTATGAAAATGCCACCACCTTCTGTCAAATTTGTAAGAAGAAGGGCCACATTATGACCCAATGTAAAAATAAACACATGGGTTGCCAGACTCAATCCCATAATGAGGTTGAGGACCACACACAAACCGTTGTTTCCCCTGACCATCAGGGAATGGGGGGTAATGCGGAAAATGCTTTCCTAGAAGAGCATCCTGAACCGACTAAGGATAAGACAAACCTGAAGGCTGCGACTCATAAGGATACTGCTTTGTTGGAGGAGAATGCTGAACAGCTTCTGGAAATAGGTTGTCAGAATGAGGTTTTTGACACTGTTCGGCAGACAGTCCGACAAGATTCTTCTGGATGTGAGGAGGGTGAAATACAGGATCGGCTGATCAATGAGTTGGTTGATGATAAAGCCATTGACCTACAGGCTTCCTCTGCTGTACCCTTAGATGCTAATGACCTTGAGTCCACTAGGAACCCTATGCGGGAAATTGATGATCATTCTGCTGATCCTTCCCTGACAGTAGACATTGGCCCCAATGGTGGTGCGAATGATCCTGAAGGCTGGATTACCCCTAAGAGGAAGACTCGTAAAGAAAAGAAGACTGCTGATGTTGGCACTAACTCAAAACAAGGAAGGCCAACCCTTCAGGAAACTCGGCAACGTGAGATTGCTAAGGAAATTGCCAGTGGTAAGCAGAAAACTCTGGAGGTTTCCTCCATCAAATCTTTAAAATGAAAATCTTATCCTAGAATCTGAGGGGTTTCAATAGCCCTTCAAAACAGTTCAAGGTCAAAAACTGCATTTTGGATAATAAGTTAGCCATTTTGCTTCTTCAGGAGGTCAAGATGACTGAGGAAAACTTTAAGAAAATTGATGATTACATATGGCCTAAGGCTGAGTTTTGTATTAGTCCTGCTATTGGGGCCTCTGGCGGGATTGTTACTATGTGGAACAGTATGAAATTTCGGGGCTCCCTTGTGGCTTCTGACAAGCACTTCCTGGTTACCAATTTCTCATTACCCTCTTTCAACTGGTATCTCATCAATATTTATGCTCCTAACACTAGAGCTCAGCGACAGTCTTTATGGGCTGATTTGTGTAATATCCTGACCAAGGCCCCGCGTTCCAAATGGATGTTGGCTGGGGATTTTAATACTCCTTTGTACCCCTCTGAGAAATATGGTGGGAACCTTGATTACTCTGACAGCATGTTTGATTTTGCTGAGTTTATTAATGATTGGGGTCTTCTTGATGTGGAGCTTCACAATCAGAGTTTTACCTGGTCCAACAGGAGACGTGGAGAACATCTGATCCAGGTTAAACTAGACAGGGTTCTTATTTCGAGTAATTGGGATAATCATCATAAGATGCAATTGCAGGCTTTTTCGCGAACCATATCTGATCATTGCCCTATTTTCCTCCATTGGCATGATTCCTGTCATAGGGGTCCTTTCCCTTTCAGATTTGAAGCTATGTGGATGAAGCATAAGGATTTCAGGCAACTGGTGACCCAATGGTGGCAAATTCCTATCCAGGGTACTCCTATGTTCCGTTTAGTTAAGAAGCTACTGCATATTAAACAGGCGGTTCGGGGATGGAATAGACTCAGCTTTGGTCATGTGTTTTGGCAGAAGAAATCTTTAGCTGGAAAACTTGAGGATATTCAGCAGCGAATTGCTCAAGGAGATGTGTCTGAAGATACTTCTATGCAAGAACATGATCTGATTTCAGAATGGAAAAATCTTATGGGCCGTGAAGAGGTCTTTTGGAAGCAAAAATCTCGGGTTCAGTGGCTTCAGGAGGGAGATCGCAATACTGCCTTTTTCCATATTTCTGCTATGAAACATAGGAAGCCTAACTCCATCACGAAACTGTGTTTGGACAATGGGGTTGTTATCACTAAGGACAATGAGATTGGGGAACAAGCTGTGCTATTTTTTTAGAACTTGTTGACTGAACCGGCCACTGGTGCTGATAATGACAGGGCTATTAAGCAGTTTCTTGACAATATCCCCGCTCTCATAACTGAGGATGACAATATGGAAATGCTCAGGCCTATTTCTGAGGAGGAGGTTCATGCTGTTTTATTCTCTATGGGTCCTTTTAAAGCTCTGGGTCTGGATGGTTTCCCTCCTATCTTTTTTCAAGAGTACTGGGATATTGTGGGGGCAGATCTCACTGCTGTGGTACGGGATTTCTTTAAAACTGGTAAGCTCTTAAAGCAGCTCAACAACACCTTTATTGTCCTTGTACCTAAAAAGTTGAATCCAACCAATCTTTCTAACTTCCAACCTATCAGCTTGTGTAATACTGTCTATAAGCTTTGCACCAAAGTCCTTGTCATGAGACTTCAACCTTTTCTCGACAAAATCATCTCTCCTTCCCAAAAAGGCTTTGTTCCTGGGCGACAAATCCTGGATGCTGTTATTTCCACTCATGACACTATTCATTCCATGGAGAAGAGCAGATTGCCGGGTATGGCCCTTAAGTTGGATATCTCTAAAGCCTATGATAGGGTCTCTTGGGATTTTCTGTTTCAAGTTCTTAGAAAATTTGGGTTTAAGGACAAAATTCATCTCCTCATCTGGACGGCTGTCTCTTCTGCCAAATTTTCTATCCTGGTTAATGGGATTCCTCGGGGTTTTTTCTCCTCCTCGCGTGGTCTCCGGCAGGGGGATCCTCTTTCTCCTTATTTATTTATCATTATGGCTGAAGCTCTTGGGCGATTCATTCATCATAACGTGGCTTCTAAACACCTTGTGGGCATTAAACCTGCTTCCTCCCTTGCCCCTATGTCTGTGCAGCAATTTGTTGATGATACCCTTCTTTTTGGCACCTCTTCGGTGATAGAGGCTCGGAGATGGAAGACTATTTTAAATCTCTATGCCCTTGCTTCGGGGCAAAGCATTAATTTCTAGAAGAGTAATGTGTATTTTTTTAATACTCCCACCTCTCTCTGTCAAAAAATCATCCATATCCTTGATTGTGCTGAAGATGTTCTCCCTGCTATCTATCTGGGTCTTCCCTTTACGGTTAAAGAAGTCTCCCCTAAATTCTGGAACAGCCTTTTGGAACGAACCCAACGAAAATTGATCGGTTGGAAGGGCAAAGTCCTCAGTAGTGCTGGTAAACTGCAGCTTCTTAGGGCTTCCCTGCAAGGTATACCCACCTATTTCCTTTCTCTTTTCAAAATTCCTGCTTCTTTTGCTGCTAAGCTGGAATAGATTCAAAGAAAATTTTTATGGACGGGAGCTGAAGATAAACAACGGATGTCCCTGGTCAGCTGGGACAATGTTTGTCTTCCTAAATCACATGGAGGTCTCAATATCCGTAACATAAGGAATATGAACAAAGCCTTGCTTTCCAAAATTAATTGGCATTTGATCCATCATCAGAAAGATTGGGGAGAAATCATGCAAGCCAAATATTTGCATGTCTCTGACTGGTCTAACTTCCTACAACAAGAAGGTCTTCCTAAGGGATCGGTCATTTGGAACAAAATGTTGCAATCTAGAAATCTTCTCATGCAAGGGATCCGTTGGAAGATGGGAAATGGTTTGGGTATCAAGTTTTGGACTGATATTTGGCTTAAAGACAAGGCTCTCATTTCTCAGAAGGATATGGGTGTGTTTGCTGGCATTGCTACTCAGTTTTTTGGCCATAAGGTCAGTGATTATATATCTAACAACAATGGTCACAGGAGCTGGAGGAATTTGTTGGATTGCTTCCCCCATCGTCTGGACCTTGCTTCTAAAGCTCAGTTGATTCAAAAGTTGATTCAGGAAGTTAGAATTCCCCTTTTCCCTCGTGAAGATGAGCAATTTTGGTGGCTGGATAAGAATGGCAGATTCTCTGTTAAGTCTGCCTATCACTTATTGGTTCCTGAGCTTAATAGAAAGGAGATATGGAGAAAAGTCTGGAACCACAAACTGATCCCGAAAATTAACATGTTCTAGTGGGCCTCTATTCATAACAAAATTTTGACCCAAGATAACTTGCAGAAGAGAGGTTTCACTTTAGTCAACAGATGCTATCTATGTTGTGAAAAGGAGGAAACGGTGTCTCATTTATTTTTTCATTGTAACTTTGCTCAGGACATTTGGAGCCTTATCCTCCGTAATTTTGGTTTTCAATGGGCTTGCAACTCTGATATCTGGGAAGTTATTAACAATTGGTATCCTCCCTTCTCCCATCCCTGGCTCATGGAATTATGGAATCAGACTCTGTCGTGTTTGAGTTGGACTCTGTGGAAAGAGCGCAACCATCCGATCTTTAGGGATACTGCTCATGAGGTCTCTCAGGTCTCACATACTTTCATTAAGACTCTTGTGGAGAGTGTTACTTCGGCTCATATCCGCATTGCGGAGAAACCTCTAACCCCGGAGGAAGAACAAATTGTGGTTAACTGGAAGGTTCTCAACCAAATTCTAGCTTATAACAATACTAAACTGGTGCAGAGACTCAACACTAAATGGCAGCCTCCAAGTCCTAATTGGCTGAAACTTAATTTTGATGGGGCTTCCAAGGTTACTGGTATTGCCAGTGGGGGAGGGGTCATCCATGATAATAGAGGATGGATGTTAGCTGTTTATGCTGGTGGTCTAGGTTGTCATAGCAATAACTATGCTGAGGCTATGGCTCTTCTTTGGGGGCTTAAATTGGCCATATCTCTTTGTATCCAGAATCTAGAGATTCAGGGAGATTCTAAAATGGTCATCGATGCCATTACCAATAGGTCGAATGTTGGTATCCAGCTGAAAGACATTATCAGAGATATCCAGTTTCTCTTGCAAAGGTTTACGAATGTGCATATCTCACATATTTACCGTGAGGGTAATGGCGTGGCGGACGCTTGTGCTGAACTCGGACAGCGTTTTTCAAATTGGAGGGTTTGGTGCCAATTTGATTACCTTCCTTTGAATATTAAGAATCTTATTCTTAAAGATGTGGCCGGGCTCCAATGAGGCTGATGTGTTCGAAAGACAGCTCATACTACCAGTTCCTTGGGAAGGGGCTGACGTGTCCCTTGAAGTACGCGTCCTTTTGTACTTTCTCTGCTGTCAAATCTGCTCCTCTTTCTCATAAGGTGAGAGGATGGCCGGATCATCAAGGCTTGCACCGCGTAATTATGGTTAAGCATGGGATTTGTGTCTGCAAGGCTTCCCATTATTATGAGATTGTGTGGGATGTTATTACCCATATCACCTTCCTTGTTAATGATCGTAATTCTCCTGTTAAGCAAACAGAGGAGTCTAGTGGTCTCTGTGGTGGGTGCTGTCATACTGCGATGGGGGGCGATAGAATTCAAACGGAACCTGTCTCATGCTGTGAATTTAGGGACAATTTGGTTGCTTGGAATTACTGCAAGGAGGGAGGAATTAGCCCCTATTTGGAGAGGCTTAATGGTTACAATGAAGCTTTTTCTGAGCAGTTTGCGCGGTCTTGGCAGAATCGCTGGGTTTCGGTGGGTGGCATCAGATTTGAAGTTTCTGAATGTGTAATAGCCATGGCCACTGGTATGTCTACCCAGGGTTTGAAGCTGCAACGCAAAACTAAAATAGCGGACCTCTCCAGCCAGCAGCTCTTCCTCGGAGATGGTAAAGAATTGGTCCCCTACCAGGGCAGTTTTGACAGAGCCAAGCTATCGGAGCCATGGGACGCCATTTGTTTTATCATCATGAAATACTTTACCCTCAAAGGGCGTTTTACCAGGTTTTATAACTACCACCTCCCCTTGTTAAATCATTTCCATCGCAATGTTAAAATCAGTTTTCCTTTTTATTTGCTTTCTTCCCTCGAGTGTTTTGTCCTTAGGGTTCGGGCAAAAATGGCTAAAAACCCTACTCTGAAGCCTATCCCTCTTCACCAGGGCCTTATTCTCTGTTTGTATAATCATCATCTTGCCCTCGAGCCCTCCAAATCCATTCCTGCCACTAGTGGGGATGGCGAGCCTTCCTCTAACCCTAATGTTACTCCTGATGTTGATAAACCTGGGCCCTCCCCTGTTCCTACCAAAACTGCTGAAGTTTGTACTCCTGTGGCAAATCCTGTCGATTCCCCGAGCCCGACTGTTTCTAAGAAGGGTAAAAAGCGGAAGGTCACTGGTGATATGGGTATTGGGAAGCCTGTGGTTGAGACTCCTAAAACCCTTAGTAGGACCCTGGTGGGACAGCGAAAGGATTCCTCTGTAAAGGCTTGTGGGGAGGGGTTTTCTTCTACAGTTCAGCGGTCTGGGCGCATTGCTGGCAAACTAGCCCCCTCTGCCAAATTCATTGACTATTCTAAGAGCAGCTCAGATGAATCCTCCCGGGGGGAGGACGACAGGGATGTGGAGATTCAGGATATTTTAGGTGATGAGGAGGATAAACAGGAAATGCATGATTCAGGGGAGGAGACAGCTGACTCTGTTGGACATGCTGACAAAGCAGGCGATATGTTTGTCAAAGAAGCCGAGGAGGCTATGGAGACTGATGATGGTTTGGGGGCTGATCTTGCAGGACTGCGTGCCCACATTGCGAAGCTGGAACGGGTTCTCTCCATTGTACTCAGGACCTCTATTCTCCTTAACCTCTCTGTGTTGAAGAATTTGGGGATTACTGTCAATACCGATAGTGATGATTTGGCTGAAAAAGTGGATGCTGTTATTAACTCTATGGTCTAGTAAGGAGAGCTGTGGCCTCCTCTGTTTTTGTTATTTTACTATTGATACTCTGTTCCTTTGTTTTTTGGCTTTAGTTTTAGCGGCTAGTTTTGTTGGTTCTGCTGGCATTATGTACTAGTGGTATATGTTGTTTCTGATGTAAGGCCCTTTGTCTTCGGGTCTCTCTGCTTTTGTTAAGGGTTCGGCCCCTTGTTCTGCTGCCTTATATAATCAAAAATAGTGGTAAAAAGAAAAAAAAATAGGATGTTTAAATTCAAAAAAATTATTTATAAATGTACAATATATATATATATATATATATATATGTATATATACACCATACCATCTATACATTTTCACATTTCTAATATTGAATAAGAAACCTAGATTTGTATCAACAAGGTCAACCAGAAATATGCATGTAGTTCTTTTGAAAATTAAATCTGTAGAATCACTATATTTTTTTTTTACAACAAATTTAAAAGATTACTATTTGAGTTTACAATTTTCATGCAAAATAAATAACCTAGTTATATCATCTTCTTTTTTTTTACTGAACAACAAGGCAGAAAATATATATTTTTACTTTGAACAAGTTCTCCCACTTACAACTATCTTTCAATAGCAATAGAATAACAGTTCTAGTTTTATTTCCTTTTCTCTCCATTTGTTTTGTTTAAATGCAACATAATACAAAAAAAAATAGAGATAAGGTGACACTTGTCACCTTCTCCTTCCTCTTCCCATGCCACTTGCAAGGGAGAGGAAGTGTGAGGGTGACAAGTGTCACCCTCCAATTCCATCCCAATCTTCACCTTATCCACTTGTGCTCTCACACATGTGTGAGAGAAAAAGTGGTGAGGTGGCAATTCCCTTCAAGCCTCCATGAGGATAAGGGATGCCATATGGCATCCGCTTATTCTCCAAGAGAGCCATCTCCCTCCAAGATGCTCTCACACGTGTGTGAGAGCCTTGGAAGAAGATCTCACACACTTGGGAGTCTTGGAGACCTCCCAAGTCCTCTTAGTGAAGGGATCCCCAAACTTTGGGAAGGGAGATGAGTCTTTCCCAAAGCATGACTCATCTCCCACCCTTATCCATTTCAAAATTCGTCACTTTGACTAAACCTCAATTTAGAGTGACCAAAAGTGAGTTATCCCAAGGTTTAGTTAGTCAAAATTGACCATAGACCCATGGGTAACCACCTAGGGTAAGTCTTGGGACACTAATGTTTACCTAGGGAGTTATAAATCCACTTTAAATGGCCTCAAAAATAAAAACAATACCAAGTGGTATAAACAATAAAAATTATACAACACGTGATATTAATTAATTAAACAAAGGCGTACTAGGCTAAAATGATTATATAAACAAGCACTTAAACAACATTTGAATCCAAACGTGATCCTCATCCCTCTTGGGAATGGATCAGGTTTCACAGGGAATAACATATGTGTGAATACTACCTCCAATTTCCCGTGGCCTGGGAATATAATCCTGCACATCTAGATCAAGTGTCAATCATATCATAAATAATCATAGCCGAAGCAGCTGGAATTTAATTCATGTCATTGAATACAACATTAATCACCTACAACATACTTCAAGATTAAACTGCATTTTCTATCTAATGTCACATAATCGTCATCACATAAAGAACTAGAAATCACATCAATAAACATCATCTAATATATCTCGTATGTCTAGTCTCAACATAGCATCAAAATATGATCAAATCAAATCACCATATGTCAAATCAATGTCAAATCAAAATCAAGAGATATAATCAAATCAGTGTAATGGAACAATAGTCTCTTAAAGTATGATAATGTCATCAACTGAAATGTAAAATGATCAAAATAAAGAAGGAAAAAAATAATCAACCTCATAGAGATGGAGTTGCCAAAAAAGATGCAATGATTGAAGCAAGGTAACAAGTCTGTCAAGGAGTATATAGAAGAGTTTTATAAGATTACTATTAGGACATCCCATGTAGAGGCCAATAAGGAGAAGGTAGCCCATTACATTAATGGGTTGAGGCCAAGTATTCAAGAGGAGGTGAGCCTGGTCAGAATGACCACAATAGAAGATGCGTACCAGTTTTCCCTAAAGGTGGAAGAGAAGATGAATAAAAGATTCGAAAGCAAGCAAAGGAGAAGAGGTCAAGGTGGAAGGACTGGTGGAAGATCCTATGGAGGAAAAAATGAAGATCCAAAGAAAAGTGAAGAAGCTGACACAAGTCAAAATCAGAGAGGAGATAATGCCTATTGCACTCATGACCAGAACAATGGTGAGCAAAGATACATAAAGGAAGGACGAATAGAAGACCTGAAGGTAATGCATGAGTTGGACATGTAGATGAAGATGCATAGTTTGAGCATTCTGAAGATGCTTAAAGGGGAGAAACCTAGTTGTTAGAAGAACCTTGTTGAATGAAAAGAAAGAACCAAATTGAAGGAAGAGTTTATTCCACACAAGGTGTAAGTGTGAAGGTAAGTGTTATGATATTATTATTAACAGTGGAAGCACTGACAATGTTGTTTCAGAGGAGATGGTTGACAAGAAGAAAGCATCCACATCCATATCGAAGTGCATGCTTGTAAAAGGACCATAGAGCTTTGGTCAATGAATAGTGTTTAGTGAAGTTCAAGATTGGGGACTACCATGATGAGGTGTTGTGTGATATCATACTGATGGATGCATGTCATATGTTGTTGGGGAGGCTGTGGTAGTATGATAGGTGCACTGTCCATGATGGCCGTGCAAACACATATTCCCTAACAAAGAATGGAGTTCATCGTAAGTTGAAGCCCTTAAAGGAGATGGAAGAAAAGGTATATAGTACTACCAGAATTTCCTTGGTAGATGGTAGGAAATTTTTGGAGGGTATGAAGCATGAGCAGCATTGCTTTGCATTGATTCCTAAGATTAATCAAGAGAAATGTGAAGATGTACCAGCAGAAGTCTCAGATATGTTGGAAGAATTTCAAGATATTGTCTCTAATAATGTACCAGAAGGTTTACCACCAATGAGGAAGATAAGTCATCAAATGGATTTGATACCAGGAGCTAGTTTGCCAAATAAGGTAGCCCATAGAATGACTCCTATAGAGAGTGAAGAGCTGAACAGACAAGTTCATGAGTTGTTGAGGAAGGGACTGATAAGAGAGAGCCTAAGTCCATGTGTGGTACCTGTAGTACTAGCACCAAAGAAAGATGGAGAGTGGAGGATGTGTATAGATTCTTGAGCCACCAATAAGATCACAATCAAGTATAGATTTTCATTGCCCAGAATGGATGGCATAATGGATTATTTGAGTGGAGCCAAGTACTTCACGAAGATTGACCTGAAGAGTGGGTATCACCAGATTTGAATTAGAGAAGGAGACAAATGGAAGATAGCCTCTAAGAAAAAGGAATGATTGTATGAGTGGTTAGTCATGTCATTTACGCTAACTAATGCACCAAGCACATTCATGCGGCTCATGAACAAGGTATTGAAAGAATTTTTGGGAAGTTTTGTTATTGTTTATTTAGATGAAATTTTGATTTTCAATAAGACTTGGGATGAGCATCTGATGCATATCAGAAGAGTTTTAGACAAGCTGAGGGAAGAGAAGTTGCTGATTAATTTGAAGAAATGTAGTTTTACAAAGAAGGAGTTGGTATACCTAGGATTTGTTGTCTTAGAGGAAGGTCTTAAGATGGACCCAAAAAAAGTAAGGGCTATCATTGAATGGCCTACGCCAAGGAGTGCTATAGAGGTAAGATCTTTTCATGGTTTGGCAAATTTTTACAGAAAATTTATCAGGAATTTTAGTAGCATTTGTGCACCCCTAGCTGAGACAATGAGAGGGCATAGAAAAGAGTTCAGATGGACTATAGGAGAAAACAAGAGTTTTGATACATTGAAGCAAAAAGTCACAGAGCAACCTGTATTGGCACTTCCATATTTCAATAAGGTATTTTAGGTAGATTGTGATGCTAGTGGCAGTGCTATAAGAGATATTTTGAGCCAAGAAGGTAAGCCCTTTACCTATTTTAATGAGAAGCTTAATGATGCCAAGAAAAAGTATTTTGTTTATGATCATGAGTTTTATGCAATAGTTTAGGATTTGAATAGATGGAGACATTATCATTTTCCAAAAGAGTTTGTTTTATATACTCGTCATCAGGCTTTACAATATCTTAATATTCAAGGAAAGTTGAACCAGAGGTACTTAAAATGGGTTGAGTTTTTGCAGAGTTATACTTTTGTTTTGAAGCACAGGAGTGGGAAGTCCAATAGAGTTGTAGATGCCTTAAGCAGAAGTTAAAATTTGTTGACAAATATGAAGATAGAGGTTATTGGGTTTGATGAGCTCAAAAGTTTGTACCCTGAAGATCCAGATTTTGTAGAGGCTTGGAAAGCTTATTTGGAACTTGTTACTTTGGATAGGACAAAATGGTTTAATTTCATAATCCAAGATGGCATGTTGTTTAGAGGAAGCCAGTTGTGCATTCCAAGGAGTTCCATGATAGAGAACCTAATTAAGGAGAAGCATAGTGGGGATTTAGCTAGATACTTTGGTCGAGATAAGACCATTGTTATTGTTGGTGAAAACTATTATTGGCCATAGTTGTAGCAAGATGTGAGGAAATTTGTGTAGAGTTGAAGAGTGTGTCAGATGGCAAAAGGAACAAGTCAGAATACAAGGTTATATCAACCATTACCTATACCAGAGAAGCCATGGAATGATATTAGTATGGATTTTGTTCTTGGTTTACCAAAGACACAAAGAGGACATGATTCTATTTTTGTGGTGGTGGACACATTCTCGAAGATGGCACATTTCATTCCTTGCAAGAAGACTAATGATGCTATTCATATTGTTAGAGTTATTTTTCAGGGAGGTGGTGAGATTACACTGTCTACCAAAGAGCATAGTTTTAAATCAAGATACCAAGTTTGTTGGTTATTTCTAGAGGACATTCTGGAAGAAGTTGAAGACAGATTTGAAGTTTAGTTCTACACACCATACACAAACTAATGGATAGATAGAAGTGGTGAATATGAGTTAGGGTAACCTGCTACAATGCTTAGTAGGAGATAAGCCAAAGGGATGGGATTTGATTTTACCACAAGCAGAATTTGCTTACAACAATTATGTCAATAGAAGAACTGGTAAATCTCTATTCCAGATTGTCTATGGCAATAGTCCAAGAAATGCTTCGGGGTTAAGGAAGCTGGACAAAGGATAAAAGACAAGTGCCGAGGATAAAGACTTTGTAGAACACTTAAAGAATTTGCATGAAGAGGTGAGAAAACACATTAATAAGATGAATATTTAGTACAAGGCTAAGGTAGATCAGAATAGGAAATATAAGGAGTTCTAGGAAGGAGATGAAGTCATGGTTCACTTGAGAAAATAAAGGTTCCCAATTGGAACATACAATAAGCTGAAAATGAAGAAATTTGGACCGTGAAGAATCCTGAAGAAGCATGATTCAAAAAATGCATATGAGGTAGAGCTACCGATTGGGATCAATATTTCCCCTATGTTCAACATTGCTGATTTAACAGAATATCATGAAGGTGGCATAGAGGATGGACCAACAAAAGAACAGTGGAGTATACTAGCATCTACTTCAACAAAGGAGATAGAAGAGATCTTAGATAGCCATGTGGGAAGAAGTACTTAGAACAGGAAATATGAAGAATATCTAGTGAAATGGAAAGGAAGGCCTATTGAAGATTCTTCTTGGTTGTCTAAGACACAGGTTGACCATTTGGGTTTTCCTCAAACAAACACTTGAGACGTGACAGGGTCACTTCTCAAATTACCCTGGGTGTCTGATGTAGGAGCATCCAGTGGTGTAAGGGCAATCTTGCATCACCCAAAAAAATGTTGATTCAAATTCATTGAAGTTGTTTTCATTTCTTTCCATAATTAGTATTTCTAGTTCCATAATCGCTTAAATAATGATGTAGAACTTTCACTTTTTCCAAACTACTAAAAATAGCAAACTGCTATTTTTGGAAAGTTTAACTGCTATTTTAGGAAGGTTTGCATTTGGGCACGGATGTAAGTGAAAATTTACATGAATCTTCGTAAATGAAATATAACACCTTTGGTGAAGGAATCAGGCAAAGATCATTTGATGTAACCAAACTTCACAACATAAAATTCAACACTACTATTACAAAAGAATAACCACAAAACTCAGAACTATTTTCAAATTTCTTCTCATTCCATTCCATCCTATTACAACTAAAGATAAATATCAAATTTATACAAAAACAAAAATTACCATTTTCGCAAGATTTTCACAACTTTCTAAAATTGCCATTTTTGGTAACTTCGCATCCTTATCCGTATGACCATGAAAATTTCCAAATATTTGAAAATTACTAAAAAATGACTAATAGTCAACTTTCTAATCTAATTGCAAGTAAATCTAGGAAAATATTTAAAAAAACAACTAGGAAAATCTCGAAAAAAACATTAAAACCTCATTTTGAGGCCCTAGATGATCGAATAAGGTCCCAAAAAAGTGTCAAAACGATGACCTACTGAATTTACCAATTCACTGGGTTTTTTATTAAACTCTTCAAGATGCATCTACCCACCAAATTTAAGCTCCAACGGACCTCCGGGTCAAAAGTTATGACCTCCAAAAGTTCCTGCACCATCATTTGTGAGCTGAAAGACATTAAAGTTTCTAATTTTTGAAAAACCCCTGAAATTTTCTAAAATTAGATATGAGGCACTAAAACATCCCATAACATCCTAAAAAGTTGACAAAAATCCATTTACAAATTTCTGGCATGATAGTTCACTTCGTGAGCTTTCCAGCACTTCAAACAGTTCATCAATCAGACACCCAGATCAAAAGTTATGCTTCCTAGAAGTTGACCTATTTTTGGAGGGAGATGCAAATTTTGAAATTCGGTTGTTGGCCGCCAAAATGGCTATTTATGACTATTTTTGGGAACCTTGGATAGTAGTAGAGATAAGGGGGAAAGTGTAGAGTCAAGAAAAGGTGAGAAACTAGAAACCCTAGTTGATTTGGGGTTATAGAAGACTGAAGATTCCGAAGCCTGAGGATAGGTAGCTGTAATGTGTTGTAGCCTGAAGAGGATTGATTCCTTTGATTGTATTTGAGCTTCTATAATGTAATGAGTTGTCCAAATCAATAAAAGAACATTCTATTTTCTATGTGCAATTTTTATTGTTGGGTGTTTTATGATTTATCCCCTTCATCATAAATTTAATTCATTTTGGAGGAAAAAGACTAATTAAATAAATAATTTGAATTTATTTATTTAAATTGGAGAGAAATTGATTTAATTAAATAGGTAGAATTATTTAATCAAATATGGAGGAATAAATTGATTTAATTAAATAATCAAGGTTATTTAATTAACATGGAGGATAAATTGATTTAATTAAATAATTGAGGTTATTTAATTAATATGGAGGATAAAAATGATGGTATAGTATGACAAATGAAAGCCTGATCTAGGAATGGGTTAATTTTAGGTGTCCACATTTTGCCCTTGTTTGAGGTGGTGTTGCAAAGTAACATCATTTCAAAGAAGTTTAAAACATAGTGCTATGTTGTATAGAGGAAGATATTGGTTTAAAAGAACAATATGAATGGATTAGAAATGATGATGCCACAGTCGGGTATAAGAAGTACCTAGTAGATTAATTAATAGGTTGAATGATGCCCCCTTGAGAGGATAGACAAATTGGAAGAATACAGATGTGCTCTCGAAATAAACAGATATAATGAAAAGAGGGAGATAGAAGATGGATAACAAAATAGAGAAACATGAAGAAGATAAAAGGATGGATGATAGAATGATGGATTTATGAGTAGTTATGCTGACTTGAGTAGAGAAATCCTATAGTTTGATATAGCACTAGACATTATGCACCAAGGTATAAGGACCAAGATGACGATGTGTCATGTGCACCCAATGTAATATAACCTTGTCTAGACATATGAGGAAGGATACTTAGAGCATTAAAGTCCTGATGTACAGAACATAAAATATGAGCTTAGATGCAAAGGATAATGCAAAAAGCTATTCCAACATACACAAGATATGAATATTAGCTAGAATGATAAGGACTCGATACAAATGCAAGATAAAAAAATGACACACACAAACAAGCAAGCATGCATGCATAAAATGATACAAAAAAATAAACAAGGTATTGCCCCTGTCAAGCTGTAAACCAATGATTGATGGATGGATTGATTGATTTGATGATAGTGTTGTCATGGTGGGGAATGATATATCCCTAGATCAACACAAGGATGTGGGAACGATATATCCCATTGATGATTGATTGATTGATGATGATGATGATGATGATGATAGTGTTGTCATTGCAGGGAATGATATATCCTTAGATCAACACAAGGATGTGGGAACGATATATCCCATTGATGACTGATTGATTGATTTTGTTTACAACAAGATTAGGATGAAGACCAAAGGATGCAATTGGATGATGTGGCTAGATTGATTGACTAGATTGGTATGGATGAAGGATGACTGGCATTTGGTGTTATTGCTTGGATTTTTTGAATATTTGAGTTTTTATGTATTTTTGAGATTTTTTGATTGTTTTTGGATATTTGTGAGAGTTTATGAGTGCTTTTGGAGATTTTTGAGATTCTCAATTATTTTTTAATATTTTTTTGATTTTTGATTGTTTTTTGGATATGTTTGTGATTTTTGATTGTTTTTGGATATTTTTGTGATTTTTTATTATTTTTGGATATTTTTGTGATGTTTGATTCTTTTTAGATATTTTTTGTGATTTTTTATTGTTTTTGGATATTTTTGTGATTTTTTATTATTTTTGAATTTTTTTGTGATGTTTATTATTTTGGGATATTTTTGTGATTTTTGATTTTTTTTAGATATTTTTGTTTTATGGGATGATATTTTATTACAGTTTGGATAATCTTGTTGCTAGATACCAATGACAAGGGAAAACTAGGTCTAGATGCAAGGAGGAAAATGGAATTAGATAAGTGGACATGATAATGGAATGGATAAAAGGGTAGGTGATAGGGTGTGGGATGAAAAGCTCATGATAGAGGGATGGATAAAAAGATAGACAATAATGGATGGAATGGATGTATGTTTCATAAGTGAGATAGGATGTGATCTCCAAAGACTATGTTGCATAGGAATAACATGCCCCATTCTAGGTAGGATGTGTAGGATTTGACATGACAAAACTTAGGACAAGAAGATGATTGGATTGGTTGAAAAGGATGAGGTATATGAAGAGATTTTCTAAAGCATTTTTCAACATTTTTCCCCTATGTCCTTATCAAGGTCAAAAGGAGGAAGGGAGGATGGATAGATAGATGGGATAAGTATGTGGATAAAATGGCTAAAGATGGTAAGATAGGATATGATAGGATGAGGTAGATAGGAAGGAAAGGATAGGTTGGATGAGACAATGTGCCCCCAAATGTAAGACACATAGATAGTCAAACTACACATGACACTTGTTTGTCAGGTTTTCATCATGGTACTTATCCAAGGCACCTGTTTACCAGGTTTTCACCATTGGACGAAGGGATTTCTCTTGACTTTTATTTTTATTTTTATTTTTTTCGCTTGTATACTTGGATGGAAAGGGTGGATATGGACAAGAAAGACTCAAGCATCTAGTTCCAAGGAAGGTGATAGTTCCATTAAAAGACGAAAAATGCACATGGACTATGTCAAACATTATTTTGCTCATATATGTTGGTAAGGGATTACATGAGAGGGGGATGGGGAGGTGGATAATGGATTATTATGTGGATTATGTATGGAAGGATTATGCAAGAATGGATGGGAGATAGTGGATTATGATGTGGATTATGGATAGGAGATAGTGGATTATGATGTGGATTATGCATGGAAGGATAGCAGATTATATGTGGATTATGGAAAAGCATGGACCATAGGTATATGATGGGTAAAATATGTAGGATAATGGATTAAATATGGGGAGATGGAGGTATATAGAAATATTGTGGAATAGAAAGGAACCGAGACCAACGGTTGCACACATCATGATAAACATTGAAGCTTTTGATTAGAAGGAGGTGTAGGAAGTAATGGACTTGTTTGCTTAGGGGATTGTCTATGTATAATTTTAGGTACCCACACAAACTTAACATTTTTTATGATTTTTGCATTGGGATTTATGGGATGAAGAAATTTGGGATTTTTGGATGAAGTGGGATTTTGGGGATATTTGGGATGTAGGAACTTGAGATTTTTGGATGAAATGGGATTTTTGGGATATTTGGGATGTGGATGCTTCACTTTACTTGATTTCTTTTTGCTTAGGGACCCAAACCATTTTATTTTTGGACTTTTCTCGTGAAAGGATGGGATTGAGTATCCTTTTGGATAGAGTTTGCTTGGACTCTTTGCATTGATTCCCTATGGCATAAGTATTTTTAGGAGTTTTTGCTTTATGGGTAGAGGCATCCAAAATTTTATTTGTGAATCCCATGGACTTGGTGGAAGCTTCATGTTTGGTCGATGTGTGCATTTGTTGATCATGGTTATGAATGTGAGGGGATTTATGGATGGAGGGATTAAAAGTGTATTTGTGGATAAATGGATAAGGGGATTGGATGCTAGGGATATTAGGTGTTGGGATAAGTGGAGGTAGAGTGTCTGGAGGGATATTAGGAGTTGGGAGTAATGGAGGTAAAGTGGATGGAGGAAGGTGTATGGTCGCATGCTTTTGGGATTTGTAGGATAATGAAGGAATGGCAACATATGTTTTGGGGATATGATGTAGTTTATAATGGAAAGGAGTGGATTTAGAAGGCATGGAGAAAGTACCAATATCTTGAGATTTCTTTTCTTCAGAAATATAACCAAGGCCGTATGATTTTAGAGGGACTTTGACATGGATGGGTTCCAAAATACCTTGTTCATGAAGGCCTAAGCCTTTACCTTGATAGTTCATTTTATGGAATATATGGTGGACAATGGGATGATGGGTGATTTAGACACTAGATGCAAGCTCATTATTGTATGGAGAAGGTGAGGTGGTAGATGATTGTTGTTGCTCTCCTCAGGAGGAACATTCATGGATGAAGGTGGTAAGACCAAGGGCATATGTTGGATTTGCAATAGGGTCAATCTTGGAGGATAAATTATCAATAAGATCATGATCATCATTATGTTCATTAAGAACCATATTATTTGATCATCTATGTTTACTTGGGAGTCAGTTGTCTCATCAATGGAAGTGGATGTAGAATCATAGATAGGATTAGGTGGAGGATGGATGGTAGTAGTGTGGATAGCATGTACATGGATAGTTGTGGGATTATGGATATGATCAATTTGCTCATGGGTAGGCTCATAATCATGGATAATATCTTGATCATAGAAAACATAAAGGTTATGGATGGGTTGAACTTCGCTCACTTGATCATGGTTAGGGACTTGATCATGGATATTATCTTGATCATAGAAAAGATATAGATTATGGATGGGTTGGATGGAGGTTCTTTGATCCTAATTTAGATAAATGGTTGATGTTTCCACATGCTCTAGATTATACTCTTGACATAACTCTTGATTTGCTTGAATGGGAGTGGAAGACTCTTGGATAAGCTTGATAGGTTCTAGATGGTCAACCACATGAGGGGAGAATGAATATTGACTTGGGCTCATGGTAGGATACTCTTCAATAGGCTTGATGGGTTGTGGATTACATGATGGGTTTGAAGCAATGGACATGTTTTAAGGCTCTTTGATAGGCTCTTGAATAGGTTTTTTATGACATGGAGATGGTTGATTCCTTCCTAATAGCCATTGGATCACATCCTTCATGAGTGTATGAGTAGATGGACAATATAATGGATGGATAATAATGGTGGATGGTGTTGTAGGCTTAGGATGAGGATTAGGAGGATGAATAATAAGGGTGAAAGGTGATGTGGGCTTAGGATTATATGGAGGGATAATGGTATTGGACATACTAGGATTGGAATTGGATGGTTTTCTTGAAGGTAGCTCAAGCAATGTTGTTTGGATCAAGTCGTAGGGTCATCTCCGAGGGATCCTTTGGTGGAAGAGTGGAGGAACATGGGGATGAAGTTAATGAAGGGCTTGATGGATTAAAAGGTTGATGGACCAATGGACTATGATAGGGACTACATGGTGGTGTTAGGATAGGACTAAGAGGCTCTTGTATGGGTATTTTATTGGATGAGGATGTAGGGTACCCATGGGATGTATAAGCTAGAGTGGTGTTCCCCTTGTCAAAGGTTCCATAAGGCCTTAAGGACACTTGATTTTGGTGCAAAGGAAGTCTTGCATGTTCTTGTTGTAAATGAACTTGATAGTCTTGTAAATGGGTTTGATGATGAGTTGAAATGTTGGAATAAGTAGTTGGATGATCTTGGGGTGGATTTTGTTGGGTATCAATGGGATAAGTTGATGTGGAATTAACATGATATGTGGGTAGGCTAGGTTGGTACGGTGATGGAGGTGAAACATGGTATTGAGGTGTAATTTATTGAGGTAGTGGTTGGAATTCATGTTGTTGTTGAATGTGATATTGTTGTTGTGGAGTGTGTAGATATGTAGGTGGGTGAGGTTGGAATTGTTGTTATTGCAGTTGGAATTGTTGTTGTGATGGCAGAGGGATTGCATTGGAAAGTTGTTCTTGGGAATTGGATGGAGATGAATATATAGATAGAGGATGGTATGGATGACCTTGATGTCCCTTGTCATAGGATATACAATGAGGTATAGAATTGTGACTTGTGCTAGCCAAAGTTTGATTGTAAGAAGTTTGTGTGTCCAAATATGGATTCATGATTTGATTATTTGGAGTTGGCATGGACATGTAAGATGGTGTTGTTGATGCAATAGGATTAGGAGGATCTCCAGTGATGATATGGGAATAAGGGTTATCACAAATGATATTTCTAAATTTTTCCTTAGTGATAGGATCCAATCTCTCATAGTCGTGTTTAATTTGTTGTATTTGGGCTTCAAGTGGACTAGGAGATGTGTAGGATGGAGGTTGGTGTGATAGTGATGTGTGTTGGTTTGAAGATATATCTTGAGGATGAGATCCATATAGGCATTTAATGTCTACATCATTTGAGTATGATAGGGATATTGGTTGAATTGGAGATGGAGGGTGGTTTAACCTAGGCTTATTGATTATTAGGACCATTTTGACAAGTGATGGATTAGACGGGGGTTAAGAATGGGTTAGATTTGAAAGGAAGCTAGGTGTGTGGAAATCGCTTCCTACACTAATCTAATGAGGAGAGATGAGTGCAAATTCTTTCCAATCTTTACAATTATAGTGTTATTAACCCAACAACAGAGGTATTGCAGCAAACACATACACAAGAATGTAAGACAGAAGAAGAGAGAGACAAGATATATGTGGGGAAAACCCTTATGGGTGAAAAAACCCCACACTCCAAAACACAGCTCAAATATATTATCTAAACAATGAGGTTTACAATACAGTTACAAATCCAATGCTCTTGCAGGAGTCTTTGACACTTGTATCTAGAGAAAATCTGGTAGCATAACAGTACCTGTCAATCACATCATACATCTCCTCTCCAAAGCACCTGTTTATATAGAAGATACAAGGCAAAAATGGCTCTACATTGAGATGGGTGTCCAACATGGCCTCATGGCCCAAAACCCACACCTATGGACACTTGTCCAACATTGTAGGATGCTCAGGACACTTGTCAAGTCACCCCATCCCAAAGAGGTCACCTATTCCCAAGTTGGGCAATGACAGATACTCTTACAACACTTACAATTGTCATAGAATCTGTCATAGCTGTCATAGCTTACAGATGTAAGAGAATCTGTTATAAACAGGCTATAAATAGCATATTCTCTTACAACTTGTCATAACCCTCCTTGGGGTGCCCAAAGATGCCTTTTTCAAAGATGCTTCTCAACACATGTCTTCACCTGTCATAGAATCTTCTATTTCTGACTCTTACATGTCATAGATTTGTCATAGGAATCTGTCATAACCGTCTCATTCAATATTCCCTTACACACTAGTCAAGGTGCCGACACATGGCAGAAAACCTCTACCACACAAAAGGGATGCCTATCTCCACATGGAGTGTGTTGACCATCCTAGTCACCTTACAAGTGGAGGAACATCTCACCGTGCCACTTCACACTAAATGACAAAACATGATGTGCAACAAAATTACAACATAGGCTAAGTAAATAAATTACATTACAATAATAAATGCAAGGAATTACCAAGGTTGAGACACCTTAATTCCCAACATTCTCCCACTTGTTAAACACCTTGTAAGAGTCAATAGAAATAATAGGATTTAACTACTATATGTCGAGAGGCCCATAGATTCCAGACACTATTTGAACTTCTTTGTGCCCACTGGTTTTATCAATGCATCCACAACATTCTTCAAAGTGTCTACCTTCTCCAAATTCACCTTCCCATTCTCTACCATGTCTCGTACAAAGTGAAACTATACATCAATATGCTTTTTTCTGGCATGGAAAGTTGGATTCTTTGCTAAGCAAATCGCACTCTGACTGTCACAACAAATCATAATTTGTCCTGCATCAACACCAATATCTAAACATAATCTCTTAAGCCAAATGGCTTCCTTGCAAGCATGAGTTTCTGCCATATACTCACCTTTTGTTGTGGACAAAGAAACCACAGGTTGTCGCTTACTCATCCAACTAATTGCACCACCGAACATAGTGAACACATAAGCACTGGTGGATCTCCTGCTATCAATGTCACCCGCCCAATCAAAATCCATAAATCCCTGAATACAAACTGAATGCGAAGGTCCTGTAACATTACCATGATAACATATGGAATACTTAGAAGTACCCCTCAAATATCTAAACACTTGCTTAACTATATCCCAATGTACCCATCCAGGATTAGCCATAAATCGACTAAGGACTCCCACTGCCTGGGTAATGTCTGACCTTGTACAGACCATAGCATACATTAAACTACCAACAACACTAGCATGAGGTACTCTGCTCATGTCCTCCACCTCACTAGGAGATTTTAGACAATCATTAATAGACAACTTTGTCCCTACAGAAATAGGAACACACAATGGTCTACAATCTGCCATACTGAACCTATCCAATACAGTCTTCACATACTTACTCTAGCTTAACCAAAGTTTTATGTTAGCTCTATCTCTTCTAATTTCCATTCCCAGAATGTACCTGGTTGCCCCTAGATTTTTTATCTCAAATTGTGTTGACAACTAAGACTTCAAATCAAAAATCATATTCTTACCATTCCCAATTAACAACATATCATCAACATACAATGCAATAATGAGAATGTGATCATTGTCAAACTTGTAATACACACAATGATTTGATTTTGATCTTAGATATCTAATCGACAACACAAAGGCATCAAACTTCAAGTACCACATCTTAGGAGACTACTTCAAACCATACAAAGACTTTTTCAACTTGCAAACCAAATTTTCTTTACCTTTCTCTATGTAATGCTCTGGCTGTGATATGTAGATTTCTTCCAAATCACCATGAAGGAAAGTTGTCTTGACATCCATCTACTCCACCTCTAGGTCATAAGCTGTTGCAAGAGATAACAAGAATCAAATAGATGTCAGCTTTGCAACGAGAGAGAAAATTTCACAATAATCAATTCCCTCCACTTGTGAGTACCCCTTCGCAACCAATCTAGCCTTGTACTTTTCAACATTGCCATCTGCACTAAATTTCTTCTTGAACACCCATTTGCATCCAACAGGTTTCTGTCCTTCAGGCAAAGGCACAAAGTCTCATGTTTTATTCTTCTCCAAAGAAGCCATCTCATCTTCCATGGCCTCCTTCCAGGAACCTGCATCTTTCATGCCCATAGCCTCTTTCACAGTTCTAGGCTCATCAGTGTTAGTAAGCAAAGCAAAAGCACAACTAGAATCAAGCAATGAATAACCAAACCTATCAGGCTGCTTCCTTGTTCATGTAGACCTCCTCAATGGCTGAGGTTGAGGTTTTGCTTCTTCTTCTGAGCTTTCAGAGCTGCTAGAGCTCTCCTCATCATCAAGTCTCATAGGGTCTGTTGATTCAATCTTCTTAGGGGTAGAAGGAAACTGAACCACATCCTCTTTCTTTTCTGTCTATTCTAGCTGTAAAACAATGGAAGAAAGTGTTAGCTCTCTGAAGATAACACTTCTACTGTACAACACTTTTTCAGCCATAGGATCCCAAAGCTTGTATCCTTTCACACTGACACCATAGCTAATGAAAATACACTTAACAGCCTTGTTCTCCAATTTAGACCATTTCTCCCTAGGCACATTGATGCAGGAGCATCCAGAGGTGTAAGGGCAATCTTGCATCACCCAAAAAAAAAGAAGTTTATTCAAAACCATTGTAGTTCTCATTTCTTCCCATAATTAGTGTTTTTGGTTCCATAATATCCAGAACAATAATGTAGGACTTTCAGTTTTTCTAAAACTGCTAAAATAGCGACCTGCCTATTTTGAAAAGTGTACCTACTATTTTTAGAAAGTTTGCATTTGGCACATAATGAATCAAAAACTTCCAGAAAGTTACATAATGGAAATATAAGACCTTTGGCGAAGGAATCAGGCAAAGATCATTTGTGAGCTAAAAGATATTAAAGTTTTTGTTTTTCAAAAAGCCCCTAAAAATTTTTGGAATGAGATATGAGGCACTAAAACTTCTCATAACATCTTGAAAAGTTGATAGAAATCCATTTATAGATTTCTGGTGTGATAGTTCACATCACGAGCTTTTCGGCGCTTAAAACGGTTCATCAATCGGACACCCGGATCAAAAGTTATGCTTCCCGGAAGCTGACCTACTTTTGGAGGGAGTTGCAAAATTCGAAATTTAGTTGGAGGCCACCAAAAAGTGCTATTTATGACTATTTTGGGAACCCTAGGCAGTAGTAGAGTTAAGGGGGCCAGTGTAGAGTCAAGAATAGGTGGGAAAATAAAAACCCTAGCTGATTTGGGGTTACAGAAGGCTGAAGATTCTAGAGTCTTGAGGTTGGAAAAGCTGTAATGTGTTGCAGCCAGTAGAGGATTCATCCTCTAATTGTAATTAAGCTTCTGTAATGTAATGAGTTGCCCAGTGCAATAAAAGAAAGTTATATTTTTTGTGTTCAATATCTGTTATTGTGTGTTTTGTGATTTACCCCCTTCATCAAGTGGTATCAGAGCAAGGGTTCCTGAGTGTGTAGACAGATCACCGACCGTGAGGCAGTTTACACCAGGACCTAAGGTTGTGGGTTTGCTATGAAGACCAAGATGCCTTCATGAAGAAATCATGTTGGGAGGAATGCTTTGACGGAAGAGGGTTTTAGAGCCCTACAAAGGCAAATCGATGCATTGCAAGAGGAGCTATGAAGAGGATTTGAGCCGAGGACGAGAGAAGAAAGTGAAGATGAAGATGAAGAAGAGCTATCTGAGGAAGAACAAGAAGCTGCCGGAGATCCTGCAGAAGTTAGGTTGTTGAGGGCCATTTCAAAGATCAGAAAGAGGCCCAGGATCAAAGTTTCTACATATTCTAGAGATTTGAATCTAGAACAGCTTATTGATTGGATCAATAACATGGAGGAGTATTTTGAGTATGAAGATGTGGAGGATCCAGATTGGGTTAAGTTTGCAAAAACAAAGTTGAAGGGCCACGCCAATATTTGGTGGAAGGAGGTCCAATTAGAGAGGAACAGAAGAGGAAAATGAAAGATCACCAGATGGGATTGGATGGTAGAGAAACTAAAGAGGCAGTTCATTCCTATGGACTATGAGATGGAGTTGCTAAAGAAGCTGCAAGGACTGAAGCAAGGTAACAAGTCTGTTAAGGAGTATATAGAAGAGTTTTATAAAATTACTATCAGGACAGGCCATGCAGAGCCCAACAAGGAGAAGGTAGCCCGTTACATTAAGGGGTTGAGGCCGAGTATTCAAGAGGAGTTGAGCCTAGTCAAAATGACCACCATAGAAGATGTGTACCAGTTTTCCTTGAAGGTGGAAGAGAAGTTGAACAATAGATTTGATAGCAAGCAAAGGGGAAGAGGTTAAGGTGGAAGGACTGGTGGAAGACCCTATGGAGGCTGTAATGAAGATCAAAAGAAAAGTGAAGAAGTAGGCACCAGTCGAAATCAAAGAGGGGATAATATCTACCACCCTCATGACTAGAACAATGGTGAGCAAAGAGGAAGAGGAAGAGGCAGACCTGGGCAAGGACCTAGAAGAGGAGGTTTCAGAGGAACCTGTTTCCAATGTGGAGAAGAAGGGCATCGAGCATATAAGTGTCTGCAAGATCAAGGAAGGACAAATAGAAGACCTGAAGGTAATGCACGAGTTACACATGTAATGAAGATGCACATTCTGAGCATTTTGAAGATGATGAAAGTGGAGAAACCCTAGTTGTTAGAAGAACCTTGTTGAATGAAGAGAGAGAACCCAATCAGAGGAAGAGTTTATTCCACACAAGGTGTAAATGTGAAGGTAAGTGTTGTGATATTATTATTGACAGTGGAAGCACTGATAATCTTGTTTCAGAGGAGATGGTTGACAAGTTGAAGTTGACAAGAAGAAAGCATCCGCATCCATATTGGATTGCATGGTTGCAAAAGGACCATAGAGCTTTGGTCAATGAACAATGTTTAGTGAAGTTCAAGATTGGTGACTACCATGATGAGGTGTTGTGTGATATCATACCGATGGATGCATGTCATATACTGTTGGGGAGGCCATGGTAGTATGATTGGAGTGATGTCCATGATGGTCGTGCTAACACATATTCCCTAACAAAGGATGGAGTTCATCATAAGTTGAAGCCCTTGAAGGAGGTGGAAGAAAAGGTATGTAGTACTGCCAGAATTTGTTTGGTAGATGGTAGGAAATTTTTGGAGGGTATGAAGCATGAGCGTCATTGCTTTGCATTGATTCCTAAGATTAGTCAAGAGAAATGTGAAGATGTACTAGCAGAAGTTTTAGATATGTTGGAAGAGTTCTAGGACATTACCTCTGATAATGTACCAGAAGGTTTATCACCAGTAAGGAAGATAAGTCATCAAATGGATATGATACCAGGAGCCAGTTTGCCAAACAAGGCAGCCCATAGAATGACCCCTGTAGAGAATGAAGAGTTGAACAGACAAGTTGAGGAGTTGTTGAGAAAGGGACTGATAAGGGAGAGCCAAAGTCGATGTGTGGTACCTACAGTACTAGTACCCAAAAAAGATGGAGATTGGAGGATGTGTACAGACTCTCGAGCCATCAATAAGATAGCAATCAAGTATAGATTTCCATTGCCAAGAATGGATGACATCATGGATTGTTTGAGTGGAGCCAAGTACTTCACGAAGATTGACCTGAAGAGTGGGTATCACCAGATCCATATCAGAGAAGGAGATGAGTGGAAGATAACCTTCAAGACAAAGGAAGGGTTGTATGAATGGTTAGTCATGTCATTTGAGCTAACCAATGCACCAAGCACATTCATGCAGCTCATGAACGAGGTACTGAAAGAATTTTTGAAAAATTTTGTTATTGTTTATTTGGATGATATTTTGATTTTCAGTAAGACTTGGGATGAGCATCTGATGCATATCAGAAGAGTTCTAGAGAAGCTGAGGGAGGAGAAGTTGTTGATTAATCTGAAGAAATGTAGTTTTGTAAAGAAGGAGTTGGTATACCTGGGATTTGTTGTCTCAGAGGAAGGTCTTAAGATGGACCCAGAAAAAGTAAGGGCTATCATTGAATGGTGTATGCCAAGGAGTGCAACGGAGGTAAGATTTTTTTATGGTTTGGCAAGTTTTTACAAAAAGTTTATGAGGAATTTTAGTAGCATTTGTGCACCCCTAACTGAGACAATGAGAGGGGATAAAAAAAAGTTTAGATGGACTAAAGGAGTAGACAAGAGCTTTGATACATTAAAACAAAAAGTCATAGAACAACTTGTTTTGGCACTTCCAAATTTTAATAAGGTATTTCAGGTAAATTGTGATGCTAGTGGTAGTGGTATAGGAGCTGTTTTGAGCCAAGAAGGTAAGCCCATTGCCTATTTAGTGAGAAGCTTAATGATGCCAAGAAAAAGTATTTTGTTTATGATCAGGAGTTTTATGCAATAGTTCAGGGTTTGAAGAAATGGAGTCATTATTTGTTGCCAAAGGAGTTTGTTTTATATACTGATCATCAGGCTTTACAATATCTTAATAGTCAAGGAAAGTTAAATCAAAGGCACTTAAAATGGGTTGAGTTTTTGCAGAGCTATACTTTTGTTTTGAAGCATAGGAGTGGGAAGTCCAATAGAGTTGCAGATGCCTTGAGAAGAAGGCAAAATTTGTTGACAAAAATGAAGATAGAGGTTGTTGGGTTCAATGAGCTCAAAAGTTTATATCCTGAATATCTAGATTTTGCAGAGGCTTGGAAAGCTTGTTTGGAACCTGTTACTTTGGACAGGACAAAATGGTTGGATTTCATTATCCAAGATGGCATGTTGTTTAGAGGAAGCCAGTTGTGCATTCCAAGGAGTTCCATGAGAGAGAATTTGATTAAGGAGAAGCATAGTGGGGGATTGGCTAGACACTTTGGTCGAGATAAGACCATTGCTATTATTGGTGAAAATTATTATTGGCCATAGTTGCAACAGGATGTGAGAAAATTTGTGCAGAGTTGCAGAGTGTGTCAAATGGCAAAAGGAACAAGTCAGAATACAGGGTTGTATCAACCATTGCCTGTACCGGAGAAGCCATGGGATGATATTAGTATGGATTTTGTTCTTAGTTTACCAAGGACACAAAGAGGACATGATTCTATTTTTGTGGTAGTGGACAGATTCTCAAAAATGGCACATTTTATTCCTTGTAAGAAGACTAATGATGCTATTCATATTGCAGAATTATTTTTCAGGGAAGTGGTGAGACTACATGGTCTACCAAAGAGCATAGTTTCAGACCAAGATACCAAGTTTGCTGGTTATTTCTGGAGGACATTATGGAAGAAGTTGAAGACAGGCTTGAAGTTTAGTTTTGTACACCATCCATATACTGATGGATAGATTGAAGTGGTGAATAGGAGTTTGGGTAACCTACTATGATGCTTGGTAGGAGATAAGCCCAAGGGATGGGATTTGATTTTACCATAGGCAGAATTTGCTTACAACAATTCTGTCAATAGGAGTACTAGTAAATCACCATTCTAGATTGTATATGGCAATAGCCCAAGAAATGCTTCTGAGTTAAGGAAGCTGTACAATGGAGAAAAGACAAGTGCCGAAGCTGAAGACTTTGCAGAACATCTAAAAAATTTGCATGAAGAGGTGAGAAAGCACATTAATAAAATAAATATTCAGTACAAGGCTAAGGAAGATCAGAAGAGGAGATATAAGGAATTCTAGGTAGGAGATGAAGTCATGGTTCACCTAAGAAAAAAAAGATTCCTAATTGGAACATACAATAAGTTAAAAATGAAGAAATTTGGACCATGCAGAATCATGAAGAAGCATGATTCAGGAAATGCATATGAGGTAGAGCTGCCAAGTGGGATCAATATTTCCCTTGTTTTCAACATTACTGATTTATCAGAATATCATGAAGGTGGAACAGAGGATGGACCAATAGAAGTGCAGTGGAGTATTCTGGCATCTACTTTAACAGAGGAGATAGAAGAGATCTTAGATAGCTGTGTGGGAAGGAGCACTCGAAACAGGCAATACGAAGAATATCTAGTGAAATGGAAAGGAAGGCCTGTTGAAGATTCTTCTTGGTTGTTTAAGGTAGAGGTTGACCGTTTGGGTTTTCCTCACACAAACACCTGAGACGTGATAGGGTTACTTCTCAATTTACCCTAGGTGTCTGATGTAGGAGCATCCAGAGGTGTAAGGGCAATCTTGTATCACCCAAAAAAAAAGAAGTTAATTCAAAACCATTGTAGTTGTTCTCATTTCTTCCCATAATTAGTGTTTTTGGTTCCATAATATCCAGAATAATAATGTAGGACTTTCAGTTTTTCTAAAACTGCTAAAATAGCAACCTGCCTATTTTGGAAAGTGTACCTACTATTTTTAGAAAGTTTGCATTTAGGCACGTAATAAAGCAAAAACTTTCATAAAGTTACATAACAGAAATATAAGACTTTTGGCAAAGGAATCAGGCAAAGATCATTTGTGAGATGAAAGATATTAAAGTTTTTGTTTTTTGAAAAGCCCCTAAAAATTTTTAGAATGAGATATGAGGCACTAAAACTTCTCATAACATCTTAAAAAGTTGACAAAAATCTATTTATAGATTTTTGGCGTGATAGTTCATATTGTGAGCTTTCTGGTGCTTAAAACGGTTCGTCAATCAGACACCCGGATCAAAAGTTATGCTTCCCAGAAGCTGTCCTACTTTTGGAGGGAGTTACAAATTTGAAATTTAGCTGGAGGCCACCAAAAAGTGCTATTTATGACTATTTTGGGAACCTTGGGAAGTAGTAGAGTTAAGGGGGCTAGTGTAGAGTCAACAATAGGTGGGAAAACATAAACCCTAGCTGATTTGGGGTTACAAAAGGCTGAAGATTCTAGAGTCTTGAGGTTGGGAAAGCTATAATGTGTTGCAGCCAGTAGAGGATTCATCCTCTAATTGTAATTGAGCTTCTATAATGTAATGAGTTGCCCAATTCAATAAAAGAAAGTTCTATTTGTTGTGTTCAATATCTGTTATTGTGTGTTTTGTGATTTATCCCCTTCATCACACATGTGCATATGTCTCACAACCAAAAACACAAAGATGTCTAACTAAAGGATTCTTACCAGACCACACCTCCATAGGTGTCTTACCAACAAGAGCTAATGTAGGAGACCTATTTACCAAGTAGCAAGCAGTGGCTACAGCTTCATCCCAAAACTTTTGTTCAAGGATTGCTCCACTAAGCATACTCCTAGCCCTCTCCATCAGTGTCCTAGTCATCCTCTTTGCAACTCCATTTTGCTATGGGGTGTATGGAGTTGTCTTATGTCTTTCAATCTCTTGCTCTTTACAAATTTTCTCAAACTCTGCCAAACAAAACTCACCACCGTTATTAGTTCTCAAACATTTAATCTTTTTACTAGTCTGATTCTCAACAAAAGTTTTAAACTCTTTAAACCGACTAAAGACTTCAGTCTTGCTTCTGATAAAATAAACCCATGTCCTTCTACTATAATCATATATGAAAGATACAAAATATATAGATTTAGAAATCGAAGGAACACTAACAGGACCAAACACATAAGAATGAATAAGATCCAATACACCAAAAGACTTGTGAGAACTAGAGTAAAACTAAACTTGGTTTTGCTTTCCATATACACAATGTTCGCAAAAGTCAAACTTGATATTACAATCATTTAACCCCTCAACGAAGTTTTTATTTTTTAGGGTTCATAGACCCTTCTCACCAATGTGGCCATATCTCAAATGCCACAACATAGTCTTTTCAGCAGGAAGCTTAACTTCCAAAGCATGTGTACTACCATCAGAATGTGTTACAACAGATTTCTTCACTGCTCATTTAGATGGTGGGGATGAAGTGACTGCAGCTCTTTTATTCAAGTTAGAAGAACTATTGCACTGTGAAGTGCATGCCTCTAGCTAAAATAGAGTACCTCTCCGAGTACCCTTAGCAAGCACCATAGATCCTCTAGTCATCTTACATCCATCCTTCAAAAAGATAACATGCGCACTTGGATCATTCAACACACTTATAGAAAGTAGGTTCCATGCCAAGCCTGGGATGTGCATAACCCCAGTGATCCCCTTCACTCGTCCATCAGGGAATCAGATTGAGACTCTTCTACAACCAACAATATTTAGATGAGAATCATCACCCAGGTACACTCTTCCACCATCGAACTCTTCATACTTCGTGAACTAGCTTTGATGCGAGGTTGTGTGGAATGATGCACCAAAATCTATCAACCACACATCATCAAATGCATGGGTGGTCAAGGCTACGATGAAGGCATCACCATCATCTTGTGACTTGTCAGAATTTGAATCTAGGACATTCTTCTTCTTCTTTTTCTTTTCCTCTTTGCATTCTTTTCAGAAATGCCCAGTTTTGCCACAGTTCCAATAGAGAGCCTTGGACTTTCCAGGAGATTTGGATCTCCCACGAGATTTGGATCTACCCTTCTTAACTTTCTTGTCCTTCTTTTTATCTCTCTCCTTAGGTCTTCCATGAACCGCAAGAGCCTCTTTGGCTACCTCAGAAGACTTTCTCCACATCTCTTCGGATAATAGCGAAGATACCACATCATCCATTTTGAATGTGGATGTGGTGCTTCCAATAGCCATAACAAGATGATCCCATGAATCCAACAAAGAACAAAGCAAGGTCATACAATGATCCTCCTCCTCCATCTTTACACCAATGGATGTCAATTGTGCAACTAACATATTAAATGCATTCAGATGATCTGCAATCGATCCTCCATCCTCTATCCTTAGAGAATACAACTTCTTTCTTAGAAAAAGCTTGTTCACCAAGGACTTGGCCTGATAAACATCACCCAGCTTCTTCCAAAGGTCTTTTGTGGTCTTCTCCTCATGGACATTCAATAGGACAGAATCAGCTAGACTGAGTCTTATGAGAACCTTAGTATTCTAATCTTTGAGATCCCAATCAGCTTGTGCCATTGCGGTTGGTTTTACACCGGATACGGTTTCCCATAGGTCATGATCAACAAGCATGTCTTCCATCTTAAGTTTTCATAACTCAAAATTAGTGCCATTAAATTTCTCCACCTCTAATCTTCTAGATGTGCCTGCCATCTCTTTTCCTGTAACAAGATTATAGAATATTCTACACAAAGCTCCCACTCAACCTAAGATTAGCTCGAAAAACACCTACCCAACAACTAGGACCAAAGGTGATCAAGCTCTAATACCAACTAAAAGGAAGCTAGGTGTGTAGAAATCGCTTCCTACACTAATCTAATGAGGAGAGATGAGTACAAATTCTTTCCAATCTTTACAATTACAGTGTTATTAACCCAACAATAGAGATATTGTAGCAAACACATACACAAGAATGTAAGACAGAAGAAGAGAGAGACAAGATATATGTGGGGAAAACCCTTATGGGTGAAAAACCCCACACTCCAAAACATAGCTCAAATGTATTATCTAAACAATGAGGTTTACAATACAGTTACAAAGCCATTGCTCTTGTAGGAGTCCTTGACACTCGTATCTGGAGATAATCTGGCAGCATAATAATACCTGTCAATCACATCATATATCTCCTCTCCAAAGCACCTGTTTATATAGAAGATACAAGGCAAAAATGGCTCCACATTGAGATGGGCGTCCAACATGGCCTCATGGCCCAAAACCCACACCTATGGACACTTGTCCAACACTATAGGATGCTTAGGACACTTGTCAAGTCACCCCATCCCAAAGAGGTCACCTATTCCCAAGTTGGGCAATGACAGATACTCTTACGACACTTACAACTGTCATAGAATCCATCATAGTTGTCATATCTTATAGCTATAAGGGAATCTATCATAAATAGGCTATAAATAGCATATTCTCTTACAACTTGTCATAACCCTCCTTGGGGCGCCCAAAGATGCCTTTTTCAAAGATGCTTCTCGACACATGTTTTCACCTGTCATAGAATCTTCTATTTCTAACTCTTACATGTCATAAATTTGTCATAGGAATCCGTCATAACCATTTCAGTCAATAGTCCCTTACACACTAGTCAAGGTGTTGACACACGGCAAAAAACCTCTACCACACCAAAGGGATGCCTATCTCCACATGGAGTGTGTTGACCATCCTAGTCACCTTACAAGTGGAGTGACATCTCACCATGCCACTTCACACTAAATGACAAAATAGGATGTGCAACAAAATTACAACATAGGCTAAGTAAATAAATTACATTACAATAATAAATGCAAGGAATTACCAAGGTTGAGACACCTTAATTCCCAACAAGATTGTGGTGAGAATTAAAAGTTGGATTAGATTGGATGATTAGTATGATGATGTGGATATGGATTAGATGACTAGGATTTGGATTAGGATGAAAGTTATGACAAGGATACGTAGAATGATGTGGAATGTAGTTTATGTTGAAGGCTTGCCTTTGGCAACATTCAATCAAAAGATTTCACATGTATATGCATGAATCACACACACACAAGACACAATAGCAAGTTTGTATTTCAAGATTGATTGCTATGATTATGAAGACACTTGAAGACACATCAACAAGCCTAATATTAATCAAGTGGGTATGGCTAATAGGTCTTAGTCTAGGATACACAAGTGGTCTAGGGATGTCCCTAATATACTCAAGGTACAGGGGGCCCAATTCTGTGAAATGAAAGGGAAATAATGCCGCACATCCGGGAGAAGAGGGTAACCCACTCTTCACCTTCACTTCCCCAAGGTATAACGTTCTTGGGGGCTTAGCCCGAATGACAAGATTTCAACTTCCATGAGGGTGTCTTTCAATTCACGCATCACTGTTTATACTTCGACAGAATGCAAGAGTTGAGGTCGTCCATTGGAGTGGTGTGTCTCCAAGCAGGCCTCCTAAGAAGGTGACAATAGCAAATCAAGTGGTGTGTTTGATTTCACACACTTGACTCACACTTGCAAACATTAATTGACCTTTAGAAATAGAAATGTATGTGTGAAAATGAATGGATAAAGGGATGCTTTTGATTCTCAAGATCACACGAAGTGCATGAGAAGAGCATACACACCCTAAAGCATACTCAAATCCACCAAAGAAAGAAAACACCCATTCTTTTAAACCCAAATCCAAATGTGAGAAGAAGACACAAGTTTATTTTAAGCCCAATTTCGATGTGTGATTGCAAACAATGGTTTGTTTTAAGTCCAAATCGAAGTGTGATTGCAAACAAGGTTTTGGATTAAATGAGAAGACAAAAATTGTGTTGAGTGCACCTAGAAATATTGTCTTCAAATTTGATAACGAGGCACACACCACAAGCTACAATCAGGTCCACAAAATGAAGCAAGCACAAGGTTTCAAAAGATGTCTTTGACAAGCGAGAATCTATAACCCACTTGTGAGTAGTTTGAGAAAATTGTCTTTGACAAATGATATAGCTGCAAGCAAAGGGTTAGTGACAAGCAAACAAAAAACATAATGACTGTAATGCCTATAAAATGCAAAAAATGACTATATTAGAAGAAAACAAATAGCCTAGCTACTCTAAACAATTAAGAAAAATGTAAACTACGTTAAAGTCTAACTATATGAGAATAGTCTAACTATATGAGAATGAAAAAATGATACTAAAATACTATCACAATTAAAACTAAATTAACTAATCTAAAGGAAAATATAAATTAATACTATAAACTAAATTAGAAAATAAACTAATATCTAAATTAAAACTAAATTAAGAGTAAAATCTAAATTAGAATTGAAAACTAAATTAAAATTAAAATCTAAATTAATAATAAATGTGAATTAACATTGAAATCTAAATGAATACTAAATTAAAAAATAGAATTTAAATTAAAACCGAAATTAAAATTAGAAGCTAACTTAAAAAATAAATTAAAATCTAAATCTAAATCTAAATTACAACTAAATTAAAATTAGAATCTAAATTAAGCTAAATTTAAAATTCAAATTTAAATTAAACGAAATTAAAATTAGATTTAAATGCTAATACTAATTCCAAAGTGAAAACTAAATTAAAATTAAAGTTAAAAAGCTAAAGTGAAGACCGAATGAAAGCTAAATTAAAGCTTAAAAGCTAAAGTTAAGGTTGAGCTAAAGTTAAAGATCCTACCGAATTAAAGCTAGTTTAAAGCTTAAAACTGAAAGTTAAAGACCTAAGTAAAACTAAGTAAAGCTGATACGAATGCTAAAGCTATGACTAAAGGGGATCGGGGGTTAATCAAATGAGAACGACGGAAGGCTCGGCGATGAAAGCCGACAGGTTGGGGGTGTGTGTTCGACAGCGGGGAGAGTTGAGTGCAGGGTTTTTTGGCAGGCCGCGGGAGGAGTTCAATAGTGGAGGCGAATCCAAATGCAGCCCCTAAATGCAATAAACAATGTTAACACAGCCCGCAATCTCAAAACCGTGCCCTAAATCAAAATGTAGCCGTTTGTTGAAGAATAATGACAAACCAACCAACAAAAAAGAAAAACAAACAGTTAATCTGCACCCCAAAAAAATGCAAACCCTATGAAATTTCTCCCCTGCACAGAAAATGAAATTTACTTGGTAGATCGACCTTGTGGCCGTACGGATCCGTAGGAACCTGCAGAAGGGTCCAAAGTAAAAAAAATTGCAAAAATTTACAATTTTAGAAGGGTAGGGTGTCTTATGTCAAAATTTGTCTATGAGGCCTCCCAAACTCAACAATGATGTTGGTTTTCGCGTAAGAACTAACCTGTAAAATTTTATCATTGGAACTTGCTCAAAACGATGTTAGATCCACGAATCAAAATGCATAAACATGCAAATGACGAGGGGTGAGAGTATCCGACGTGCCAAAATGTGATAGGTGAAAAATGCATGCAAACATAAATGAAAGATAAACTAAACTAAATATGATTTACCTCCCCAATGCATAAACAAATTGCCTTCACTGGTCGAGCTTATTGAAGTGCACCCTACTTCAATCTATTACTCTTTGCTCTATGTTTATGTGGATTGCTCAGTTTGTCAGCATAGCTTTGTGATATGAAGATGATAAGATCTAGAGTTATTTCTACAGGGTAATGTTGTATGAAAATCAGAGAGGATTAACATGGAGAATGAGGTTCAATTTATAGACTCTCAGGGATGAAAATCAACGGTTGTGGATGATTTGACAGATCAATGGCTAAGAACAGTTGAGAGGATGTGCATGATTGAGAGAGGGACAAGTGTCCTTGCCCTCTCATGCATCAAGGGAGTTAACAGATTTGCTTAGTGAGTTGACTGAGTTGATTGCTTAGTGAACTCAACTGATTGACTAGTGAACTGAATTGATTGACTAATTAACTAGATTAACTAATCTGTTAACTGATTTGATTGATTTAGTTAACTAATTTGATTGATTAGTTATCTAAATTGATTGAGAGTGAAATATGGTTGAGAGGGAATAATAGGGAAATAAATAAATAAATTATTTAATTTCATGCAAATGTGATAAATGAATTAAATATTAAATTTAATTCATTTTGGAGGAAAATGACTAATTATTTAAAGTGGAGGGAAATTGATTTAATTAAATAATCAGAATTATTTAATCAAATATGGAAGAATAAATTGATTTAATTAAATAATCAATGTTATTTAATTAACATGGAGGATAAATTGATTTAATTAAATAATCAAGGTTATTTAATTAATATGGAGGATAAAAATGATGATATAGTATGACAGATGAAAGTCTGATCTAGGAACGAGTCAATTTTAGGTGTTTACACATCCCATGGATTGGAATTCTAAAACATCAAATCCCATGACCCACCCTACACTATCCCACCCAAAGCTAATCCATAAAATGAGGATCCTTGTATGCTCTCCTTGTACAGCTCAAAACTTCAAAAAACCCAAAAATATTAGAAAAATCTAAAAAAATCCAAAAATCACAAAAATTACAAAGGTCCAAAAACAATCACATTCAACACATCATCTTCCACCATCATCACATCTATCCCTAATCATTCCCACATCATCAAGTCAAACTAAAACTACATATTCATCCCACCTGCATCTTAAAGGTACTTTGATCCCGTGGACACAGGGTATGTAGGCAGTCTAGAATACAAAGGAAGTATCCAGTACTCAGGTATAAAAGATGCACCCATCCAACCCGTTGGATGGTCCCTATCTTCTAAGCTTACTAAATTCGCCAAACAATACACATGCTAAGCATAACGCCAAAACATCACATTTTACACAAAAATCATCAATCAACAAACCAATCATAATCAGCACATATGGCCTACTATCCTTTTTCCCACCTTTCGAAATTTATCCAACAATATCCAATTAATTCTCACCTCAATGGATATATCGTTCCTACAATAGGAAGAATCCATCATTGTATCAACACTTATCTTGGCAAGAGATACAATGGTTGTTTCTATGGTTCGTTGGTCTTTTTAATTATTGATTTTTATCTTTTGTCTTATTTTAGGGATCGTAGGTGGTGGATGTATACGCCTAAAAATGACACGATTCAGTCTAAATAAATATTCTTAATATTTATTTCATTCTAATTCTTCTATCAATAAATAAATAAACAAATTTATTTATTCGATTCGTATTTCTTTAAGTTAATTAAATATCAAAATATTTAATTACCTCTTCTAAAGTCAAAATTAAATAAAATCCTTTATTTAATTAAATTCTTCCAAACAATTAAATAATTCTTAATTATTTAATTAAATCAAAATCATTCTTCCAAATTTGAATAAATCAATTAAATTTATTTAAATTCTCTCAAATCTCTAAAAATAAAATACAACTAAATATTTTATTTATTCTTCAAAATCATGCATAAACAATTAAATAAATTTATTTATTTAATTTGTTTTCTTATCTTCTAAATTAAATAATTCCAATTATTTAATTGTTTCTTCCAATAATATGTTCTCTAAATTTAAATAAATCAAATATTTATTTAAGTTGCTTTCTCTTCTAAATTGAGTTATCTCTAAATATAATTCAAGTTTTGTGCACATACAATTAAATATTTCTAATATTCAATAAAGCAAAATATCTTCTTATTCTCATGTAAATCCCTTCTTCTTATTTTAAATCACTTAACTGATTATTATATTCTTTTAAATGCTTTAACTCATTCTTCTATTCTTGTTAACTCCTCTCATGCAAAAGAAAGCAAGACACATGTCCTCTTCTTATTCGTTGCACGTTCCTCATCTATTCTCAACCATTGATCTTATCAATCTTTTTATACTGTTGATCTCTTCTCTCTCAAATCTATAAATTGAACCATGTTCTTCCATTTCATTCATCCAAGCTTTAAGTATTGTTATTCTGCACGAATTACAGTGCGCCTTTGGTACCAATTCTTTCATTGCTTGTGATCACATTCATTACTACACACTACTACCATTCTTGTGAAGCTCATCTTCATTGCAATAAACTATCACTGCCATTTCCAATTGACATTCTTGAAGCATAGTAAGGAAGTGCACTCTCTGAGGGCATCATTCATACATGCAAGAATGATTGTGATAGGCAATCAATGGAAACTACGATTTAAGGAGGTTTTCTTTGTTGTTTGTTCATTGTTATTGAATCTCTTTAGTTCACCATTTCATTGAAGTTTTGGGTAACTTGATATTGATTATTATTGTTTATTCATTTGATCCAATTTTCCCTTAACATTTCCTTTAGAAATGAGTCTTAAGACTGAGTTCGCATTTCATAACTCCTAAAAAGAAATTCTCATGATATGCCGTACAGATAATCAAATGAGCTGGCAATAATTTGAAAACTAGGAATCTGCTAGAGAGTCATGGAGTCATGAAAAAGCATAACCATTGAATGAAGTCAGGCCATCAAAGCTCTTGTGAACTTTCGAACTATTAGAGTGATGTTCAAAATCCTTCAACTTCCCCGACAATAAGGAGAGTTGAGAAGTCGGCCATTTCCTTAACTTTAGAACATAGGTCAGGGAAACAAGGGATTCATGGACTTAGAAAATCCTTGACATTGAAGAGTTAGGGAACCGGGTAACTTTGGAACTTGAACAAATACTTGGCTCAAAATTTTTACGGATCCCCCACACATAAAAAGATGTTTATTTATGACTTTAAAAATTGGTGGGAAAATTGAAGGTTTAAAATTTGTAAATGTTGAGACATTTCGGCACATAAACTGGGCATATTGTGTAGAATGAGGTCAGGTTTATGCCTATACAAGAAATTTCAACCAGCTTTAATAGGTTTTCAAAAATAATCATTTTCAGGATTTGGTAGTTTCAAGGGGATATGCAGAAATATAAAGAAAATTTAAAAATTTTCAAGATCAAATTTTGGGGCAACAACAGGCTCTAATTGGGAACGAGGACTGCAAAGGATGAATCAAGGAACGTAAAATCTCAAGCATGGACCGGTGCTAATCCATGGGGCAAATAGAGTCACAGAACACGAGGGAAAAAGGAGCCAGAGCAAGCCAAAAATAGGACAACACCGAAAAGGAAACTACTCTACCAACACATCAAAAACTCCTAATATGTACATGGTTGGGAAGACCCTACCATAGGTGACTCCAGGATATTCATGCAAATCCATCAACCAGCTACGAGAAATAGCAGCCTCTATGAAATAATGCTTGATGAATGAAGAGCCCACAAACAACTAGTTGCCAACTTGTGACTATCACAATCAAAAAGATAAGAATGGCTTTATGTGAAAACTCTTTGGATTTGATTAGATACTCAAGAAGCCACTCTTCATTATATATTTCTGTAATTGGATGACTCTTATCAGCATTGTCCAGCATATGACTACTAACACCTTCCTATATAGCCTCATGTATAATGCCAGAATGCACTTGAATTTGCAAGCACAGGGAAATCAACCCCCGAATTGGACATCCCGCATACAAACCATGAGATAAAGATTGCACATTCTTTGGACCAACACATTCTTGCATATGATCATCCCCGTCAGCACACAAATTGATGTCCCATGTTTGAAAAGAACCATTTGAATCATTGGAGCACCAACCATCAGCCATACATGTCTCATGCAAAGTAGGAAGTGGATGAGGCTGAAAATCATCCCTAATTGAAACAATCTCTTCTTTTTCTATAGGACCAGACTCAGTAATTTCATGGCTCACCAAACCACATTCATTCACAATTTGTAAATAAAACATGGTGACCTCTTCTCCACATAAAAATTCATCCTCAGATGCATTAAGACGCCAATTTGAAATGTACACAATAGGAGTCTCATCACACTCAATTTCATTTAGACCATCATGACTACTTTTAACACCATCTTCCAATTTCTGTTTAAAAATTTTAGCATCCAAACTTTCAAAGTGAGAAGATTCAAAAGTTAAATTATCTCTAACCTCTTCTTGCAGCCTTACTTCTATATCATCTTCTTTAGGAAACGTGAAGGCCTCATATTTAGCTTGCATGCACTTTGGAGAATGAACATTCAACACCTCATCTTTATGTCATGTTGTGAGGCCGACTATTTTACCTCCCATATTTTGATCATTATGTTATTCTGTAGATGACACTATCAGACCTTCATGGCTATGTTTCATTATACAGACTTGATGTTTTGTCTCACTGATTTGTTACATGTGGTTTGATTCGGTCATATTGGATAGTATGTTGTGGTTCGATATATGGGATTTATATTAGATGTTATTTTGTTATGAGATTCTGGTTATTTAAGTGATGTGTACTATTTGACATGTGATGGAAAATGCAGTTAATTTGTATTTATGTATTGATGGATATTATTGTATTGTTTGTGTGGAGTTAATTTCAGTTGCTTCGGCTATGACTTTCATGACAGGATTGACACTTGATCGAGATGTGCAGGTTTTACTTTCCCTAGCCGCAGGAAAACGGAGGTAGGATTCACACCATGTTATTCCCTGTTAAGCCGATCCGTTCCCAAGAGGGATAAGGATCACGTGTGTAATTGGATGATGATTTATTGTGCTCAGTTTAATTTTAATTAAATTTAGCCTTAGTACCCCTTCTTTTTCTTATTTTGGATTAATATTAAGTGTTGTAATATTTTATTTGATTTATGCCAATTGGTATTTTTCTTTATTATTCTTTTTGAGCCATTTATATGTGGATTTTTTACCCCTTTCATGAACCCTAGGGTCCCAAAAGTTACCCTAGGTGGTCAACCATGAGTCTAGGATCAACTTGGACCACCTAACCCTAGTTTTGACTCACCTTAAGTCACCCTAAACCATGGTTGAATAAGAGTGACGAAATTGGAAAGAGGGAAGATGAGGGATGGGTCTTAACTTGGGAAGAACCCATCTCCCATCCCTAAGTTTTGGGAAACATTCCCAAGGAAGACTTGGGAGGTCTCCAAGAGTCCTTCCAAGCTCCCAAGTGAGTGGGAGCACCACTCAAGACCATTGTCTTGTTGAAGTGTGAGTGGGAATCCAACTCACCATTTGTCCCCCTCCCACTTGTGTGGAAGCACAAGTGGATGAGGTGGAGATGGAGGTGGAGGGAGAGGAGGACATTTGTCATCCTCTAACCTTTTCACTCTTACAAGTGGCTTTGGGGGAGGGAAGAGATGGTGACAAATGTCACCTCCTCATTCTCTCAAGGCCAAGTAGAAGGCCTATAATAGCCCCTCTTGTAGAGGAGTGGGGTTCTTCTCTTCTAGTCTTTTTCCTTACAATTTGGAGACTTCTTGCAAATTTTTATCTCCCTTTCTACTTTGGAGGAGTTAGAGAAGGTTGGAGAGATTCTGAAAGTTGGAAGGCTTGGGAAGGCTTGGAGCTCTTCACCAATTCCACTTCCATTGTCAAGGCCTTGAAGGTAGGCCTCTTACTTGTTTCTTGCTTTACTTATATGATGTTCCATGTTTGAATTTTGTTTTGTAAGTTTGTTTGCATTGTGGTTTTGCATTTGATGTTGGGTTGGGAGTCATGGTGAGAACACCTCCAATGGAGGTAATGCTCAACTTGTACGGGTAGGGGAGAGGAACAATCCTTGGGGGCTCTCCCACAGTATGTGTTTAAGTGTTTATATTTTGAGGGCTTATTATCATTTGAGGGGGAGTTATCTGTAAGGCAAGAGTGCCATGCATTTTGTTGCAATTCTTGAGGATTGTGGTGTTCTAGTAATTTGGCTTGAGGCTAGGTGCTGAGATATTCCTTACTTTTGGGAGCCCTTTTAAGTTGAGAGGTCTATTCTCTACCCTCACCAGGCTCATTTTTATGAGCATAGTTATGTGTTAAACCTATGGGGTTGTTCTGATTTTTGTGTAAATGTGATTGAACTGTTGTTGTGGAATGAAACCCTATATGAATTCTCTACCTCCCTAGCTCGGGGGTGACCCTCTTGTGGGTCTACGGTAGGGAGGAGAGCTTTCCTTTCTTAGTGGCTGGTTTTGTTGCTTCATTGCTGTGTTTAGTTGGAGGTTGTTATGTGAAGAGGTGGAGCTGTTTGGAAGTTCATTATGGTGTTCAAATGGTTCCCCATGTAGCATTGAAGTGGCTGAATTAGTCTTGGCCTTTTTGGCCTTGTTGCCCTGTAGATTCTAGTAAATGTTGTTAAGGAGTTTGCCATAGAGATGGTTGTGTTAGTTATTGGATTATGAACATTCATATATTGTATGTAATCCTGTTCACTGCTAAATTAGACCTTGTTGTGAATGAAAGAGCAAGTCAGAAGCTTTTAATGCTACTGTAAAAAAAAATGTGAAAGTTTGCTTTAGTTATCTATTTGGTAGCATGAGAAATAAATTATGTTCACTATTTAGATTTATTGTAGATAAAGGAAGGAAATGCACTTTCTGATTTGTGTAATATAAACTTCTGTTTATTTTACTTGAAACTGTCCATTTGCCTAGTTGTAGAGTTGTGGTTTAGATGTTGCTTTAAATTTGACTTGTAACAATTAGTTCCTCTCAAGACCCATGGAAATCTTGCCCTTGTTATTGTGAGATGTTTGTAGTTGCAGATTTGATATTAAGGAAAATAGATGCATTCTTCTATATGTATGTAGTCTTGCATTTGAAACAACTAGAATCAATATCTCCTTAATCTTTTGAGTTAAATGCTTCTGTATTAAAAAAAAAAATGAAACATTGATTGCAATTTAGATTTGAATAGAAAATTATACTCAGAGACTTTGATAATTCCTCTACGTTCTAGACAGATTAGCCGTATTTCATTAGAAATAAAACCTGCATGGAAATGAGAAATCTGTAGTATGTTATTAATTTACTCTCAGCAAATATTGGACACAAGAAAAAAAAAAGAGATAAATATATGTATAGAGAATCTGGGTTACAAGATCATCTTTTTATCTCTGATTTATAAAACTGTGTTATACTTATTTTATTCTAAAAAATATGTTTGTGATAAAGAAATAAATAAATATAATTATATATATATATATATAATCGCTTTATTTTTTTCATTCTATTACTAGTTAATAAGTCTGATATACTCTTTTTATTGTTGAATAACAGAATTTGGAGATATATATATATATATATATATATATATATATATATATATATATATATATAATCGTAAAAGCCTTTAAAAAAAAAGGAGATGTAAAAATTATCATGGCACCGTAGGTTGCTGTGTAACAGCAAAAGAAAGAAAAAAGAAGAAGATTAACTAATGTATCTGATACATGTTGCTAGGGTAGATTTATATATAAAAATACAAATAAAAAATATATATATATATAAAAAAAAGCAGGGGTATGGGGGACGGTGGCCATGACAGTCGCTGCCCACCATACCTCCCGTGAGACTGTTTCAGGGTGTGGGTGGGGGCTCGGCCCTCTCCCCATACCCCTTACCCTCCTCTGCCAGTGCCGACATCACGGCCGCGGACCACCCCTTCCCAGTGCCTCCACCTTCACTCCCTCCATGGAAGACTTTCTACGACCCCGCCACCCCTGTCAACAGTGCCGCCGCTGGGACTCCTCCGCCATTACCACGACCTCCACCCCCTATCCACAGCACCGCCCTTACTCCACCACATCACCACCATGTTCCTTTCCCCACGCGACCTCCTCTCCACCTCTCCATCTCCATGGCTGCCACCGAAAACCTAAACCTGCACAAAAAAAAGGGACCAAACAAAATACAATTCAAAAGGGGTGAAAATAAGATTAGGGCACACCCCATGAGAAAGCAATAAAAGGAAGATAGGTTTTTTTTTTAGGGCAAACTCATTTGTTTTAGAAATGAATTTTAAATATGATTAGGGTTCTTTTTGAACACTTGGAGTTTTAAATCAATTAGAGTTATCTATTTTATTTTATTTTGAAAATAATATTCCTTTTTATTTTATTGAAGGGAAATTTGTGAGGAAGTGGATTTAAGTTTCTATTTCTCTTGCAACTCTTATTTCATTTATTGTTAAATTTTTTTTTTAATTTCTGAGTAAATTCTTTGATAGGGATCAACTTTAGATTGAATGGGTTAAAGTAAAAAAAAAATAATATATAAATAAATAAATATATAAATCTCGATATTATTTTGGAATTTAAATTTATTTTGGAGGGTGTTATAATTATTCCGTCTTGGAAAGAATTTTTCCCTTGGGGGTTAGATTCATGTTATTAAGGCTTGAATTCATTTTCTTGTTATTGGCGGGACATTTATCGTTCTAAGCTTATTTAATATATATATATTTTTTATCGAATTATTTTTGCTTAATTATTTTTATATAATTATTTTTAATCGTTTAATTTATTAGTTTTTCCTATTGATGATCTATCTAAAATTTGTTCTTAGGTTTTATTTAAATTATAAAGCTTATTTCCTTGTTGACGCATTATTTTAAAATTCTTATTCCCTGCGTTTATCAAAATAGACGCGTTATGCTAGATTTCTAAGGTATTTTTGATGCGAAGATATATATCTATTCCTTTCCATCTTTTCATCGTCCACCGTGTGCCATCATGACATTATATAATTGTGCCTTGTCGATCCAAGCTTAATTAGGGTTCGTTGTAGGCAGATTCTACATCGCCTAGGAAACTTAGGGATCAGATTATTTAGTCTAACCCTAGAAGTGACACACTTCGTGTCGTATACCCCTAGATAGCCTACACCTCATCGAATATGTTGTCATGTTTATGCCTCAAGCGTATTGCCACCGAGCACTCAAGCGTGTTCGAGGTGGTTTTTAGGGATAGGGAGAAAATTTTTCATGGCTTGTGTCATGACCACATGGCGAATGTGGTTGTAACACGGGCATTTGTATGTCGTGTCTGCACGGGAGATGCGGGCATAACATTTGGTATCAGAGCCAAGCTTTTTTTAAAACACTGGGCTTGTTTTAGGCACATTATTGTTTCCGCAACTATGATTGACTTGTGGCTACCTCATTTTGTAGGATGCCTCCCAGACGAGTTCAACGAGCGCAGACTCGCCACACTCCACCCACTGAGGTACGCACTGATTCATCAGCTGTGGGACCGGGTCAGCTAGATCCATAGGTTCAGCCACTCCTTTAGCCACAGTCAGTTCCACAGGCACCACCGGCCCCGCCAGATATGGGACCATAGATTTTACAGGCCTTGCAGGTAATTTTAGATAGGCTCCCACCGGTAGTAGTAGAGCCACGTGTTGAGCCTTGTGAGGACCCACGAGAGGAGCCCCGTGTAGAGCCATGAGGGGCACCACGTGAGGAGCCTTACATCGAGCTACTAGAGACAGAGGAGGTTGGTTCGGCCAACAGGGCCCGTAGCAGGAGCCCCCCACATCGGGCTAGACAGGATGAGACAGTGCGTGTAGAGCACTTGGGTCACAGGCCTTATGAGTATCATGCGGATGAGCCTATCTAGGAGCATAGAGATAGAGGAGATCCCATCAGGGACATATTGAGATTGAACCCTCCTACATTCATCAGGACCATAGAGGGAGCTGAGGCAGAGGCCTAGCTGATCAGTTTAGACAGGTGCTTCACGTTGCGTCCTTACGAGGGCAACATGAAGGCCCGTGTGGTAGTTCACTTGTTGCGAGATGCAACAACTCCCTGGTGGCGCATTGAGGAGTGCAAGCACCACCTTTCTTTAGACACTCTCTCATGGGAGACCTTCATTGAGCGCTTCAATGCACGCTATTTATCAGACCACTATAGGCAGCGTCGTCTAGACAAGTTCCATGACCTTCAGTAGAAGGGACTTTTAGTGGCTTAGTATGAGGCTAGGTTTACAGAGCTATCTAGATATGTGGAGTATCTCCATGATGAGAAACTCCTGGTGTATAAGTTTATCAGAGGGCTTAATCACAGTATAGCAGGGCCTGTTCAGATGGCAGACCCCCAGACTTTGAGTGATGCTGCCGAGAAGGCATACATCGCTGAGGAGATTCAGGGACGAGGGCAGAGTTCTTGCCCTCAGTTTCAGGATTGGGGACAACAACAGCATCAGCAGAGTTTTTGTAGACCATCGCAGCCACCTCACAGAGGAGGATTCAGTTTAGCATCTTTACCTCCTAGACCCTCACAACAGCTGCAGCCATAGCAGCAGCAGAGAGCTAGGACACAGCAGAGGTCACAGGGGGGACATAATAGGGGTTGGCAGCAGCAGGGCCTGCACAGAGATCAGAGACAGTAGGGACCACCTGCGGGACCCGTGAGGTCATAGTAGGCTTATAGAGGTTCACAGGGGTCTACTGGTAGACCAGGACAACAGCAATCAGGTAGGACCCAGACTGTATAGGTACAGGTTAGAGGCCCTTGTTATGTTTGTGGTGGAGCAGGACACCTAGCTAGAGAGTGTCCACAAGGTTATACAGTAGGGGGACAGCCTCGTGTAGGAGGATCTGAGCAGACAGTGGGTGATGTGGGTAGATCCCACCGTATGTTTGCAGCGGTTGATAACCGCCAGGCAGATTTTCAGGCGTCAGTGATTAAGATGTTAGGTATGATTGGGGGTAACCCCATTTCTATTCTCTTTGACTCTGGTGCTACTAATTCATTTGTATCTCCATCATTAGTGGAGCGTTGCAGGCTGGTGGCCTCTAGGTAGGGTGATAGGTGGGTAGTTGAGTTGGCTTCAGGAGCCAAACTGACAGTAGATGCCTTAGTCCATGACTGTGAGATTGCTTTTGGACCCTTCACTATAGTATGCGACCTTAGAGTCATGACATTAGGATCCTATGATGTGGTGTTGGGGATGGATTGGCTTGCGGCTCATCGAGCCAAGCTAGATTGCCACCGAAAGGTGATCAGCTGTTTGGACAATCACGGCACTTCAATTGAGATTGTGGGCATGCAGAAGCCCACCGTAGTGTGTATGATATCTGCTTAGTAACTTAAGCGCTGCATGTGGAAGGGTTGTCAGATGTTCGCCATCACAGTGAGCGACAGATCAGATGACAAGCCAGAGGCATCTTTGGATGATCATCCCATCCTTAGAGAGTTTGCCGATGTATTCCCAGCAGAGTTACCAGGGATGCCTCCCCGATGTGAGGTAGAATTTTGCATAGACTTAGTGCCAAGTGTCGAGCCGGTGTCTCATGCACCCTACAGGATGACCACACATGAGCTCACTGAGCTCAAGCTACAGTTGGAGGACTTGTTGGAGAAGGGACACATCTGACAGAGCGTTTCACCTTGGGGTGCTCCTGTCATCTTCGTGAAGAAGAAGGATGGGTCTCTTCGTTTGTGCATGGACTCCAGGCAGTTGAATAAGGTGACGGTGAAGAACCGTTATCCTCTGCCTAGGATTGATGATCTTTTCGACCAGATGTAGGGAGCCAGGGTGTTCTCTAAGATAGACCTGAAGTTTGGGTATCATTAGAAGTTCGGGTATCATTAGTTACGTATCGCAGATGTAGATATCCATAAGACCGCCTTCCAAACTCATTATAGGCACTATGAGTTCACAGTGGTTCCCTTCAGCTTGACAAACATCCCTGTAGTGTTCATGAGTCTCATGAACGGGGTGTTCTATACCTATCTAGATCGGTTCGTGATCATTTTCCTTGATGACATTTTGATCTACTCATGGACCAAAGAGGAGCATGAGGAGCACCTTCGTCAGGTCCTACAGTGTTTGCGAGAGTAGAAGCTTTATGGGAATTTGGTGAAGTGTGAATTTTTCAGGACAGAGGTTCAGTATTTGGGGCATATCCTTTCTGGCGATGGAATCTCAGTAGATCCATCAAAGATTAGAGCTATCAGGGATTGGCCAGCACCCACTAGTGTGACAGAGGTCAGGAGTTTCATGGGGTTAGCTGGTTATTACCATCATTTTGTTGAGAGCTTTTCTCAGATTGCGCACCCCATCACTTCCCTCCAGTGGAAAGGGAAGAGCTTTCTTTGGACTGAGTAGTGTGAGAGGGCCTTCGGGGTCCTCAAGGAGCGTCTTACCAACGCTCCTATTCTAGCAGTACCTGATCCTGCAGCAGATTTCATGGTTTACACGGATGCATCACTTGAGGGATTGGGAGTTGTACTTATGCAGGGAGGTAGAGTGATCGCGTATGAGTCACGAAAGCTCAAGACCCATGAGCTGAACTACCCCATGCATGATTTGGAGTTAGCAGTAGTGGTTCATGCTCTTGTCCATTGGAGACATTTCTTGTTGGGTCATCGCTTTGAGCTCCATTCTGATCATCACAGCCTCCAGTATATCTTTACACAACTAAATCTAAACGCCCGTCAGTGGTGTTGGATGGAGTTTCTCTGCGAGTATGACTTTGATGTCCACTACATCAAAGGGAAGGAGAACGTGGTTGCTGACACATTGAGTCGGAGGCTCCACGAGCTCTTGACCTTGACTTTGCGAGTGGACTTAAGGGATCGTATTATTTAGCATCTGCCAGAGGATGAGTGGTATCTTGAGGTGCAACAGGAGATCAGTTCACAGAGGGCCCTTGTGGGCAAGTTTGCAGGGTATACACTTGACACAGATGGGTTACTTCATCATCGACAGCGCATCTATATACCCCGCGCAGGTGACCTGCGTATTGTAGTGCTATCAGAGGCTCATAGAGCACCATATGCGGCACATCTGGGGGTGAAGAAGATGCATGTCGATCTTCGATAGCTGTACTATTGGGTAGGTATGAGACGAGATATAGCAGAGTTTGTGGCTTGTTACCTTGAGTGCCAGAGGGTCAAGGCCGAGCATCAGCACCCAGCAGGTCTCCTTTACCCACATGATATACCCGAGTGGAAATGGGACACCATTTCCATGGATTTTATTGTTGGTCTTCCTATGTCTTCGCGTCGCCATGATGCCATCATGGTGACAGTTGACAAGTTGACCAAGGTGGCTCATTTCTCTCCTGTACGCACGACGTACAATGCGCTAGCTATGGCGAAGGTATTCTTGGATGATATTGTGAGACTACATGGGGTACCTCACCGCATTATTTCAGATAGAGATCCAGTTTTCACTTCAGCATTCTGGAGAGCCTTACAACAGGCTTTGGGCACACAGCTCAATTTTAGCTCCGCATATCATCCTGAGACAGATGGGCAGACAGAGTGGGTGAATCAGATTTTGGAGGACATGCTTTGGATGTATGTTATGGACCATCAATCTAGATGGGAGGAGTATCTTTATCTAGTGGAGTTTGCATACAATAATGGGCATCACAACTCATTAGGAATGCCTCCCTTTCAGGCTTTATATGGCAGACCATGCAGGACACCATTGAGTTGGGATCGGATCGAGGATAGAGTCGCCATTGGTCCAGAGCTAGTTCAAGATATGGAGCAGTAGGTCACACTGATTAGACAGAGGTTGCAGGAGGCACAGGATAGGCAGAAGAAGTATGCTGATGCTAAGAGGACAGATCGGAGCTTCTCAGTGGGTGACAGGGTATTCCTTAGAGTGTGGCCACACAAGAGTCCAATCTGTTATGGAAAGGGCTCTAAGCTCGCACCACGGTTCGTAGGACCCTTTGAGATTTTGGAGCGGATAGGACCAGTTGCCTATCGTCTAGCATTGCCACCTAGCCTGTCACATGTCCACGATGTTTTTCATGTTTCTATTTTGAGATGGTATATATCTGATGTATCTCACGTACTGGACTGGAGTGCTTTACAGGTAGAGGCAAACGGGTAGTTGGTGCTGGAGCCAATTCGCATATTGGCTTGTCAGACGCTGGGCCTTCGAGGTCGAGAGCTGGACCAGGTTAGGGTCCAGTGGGATCGATATGATGAGGTCACGACGACTTGGGAGGATGCAGCTAGTTTGAGGGCACTCTATCCTCACCTTTTCAATGACTTCCAGGAGGAAGTTCAGTCTTAGGGGGAGGATGTGAGGCTGACTATTTTACCTCCCATATTTTTATCATTATGTTATTCTGTAGATGACACTATTAGACCTTAGTGGCTATGTTTCATTATACAAACTTGATGTTTTGTCTCACTAATTTGTTACATGTGGTTTGATTCGGTCATATTGGATAGTATGTTGTGGTTCGATATATGGGATTTATATTAGATGTTATTTTGTTATGAGATTCTAGTTATTTAAGTGATGTGTACTATTTGACATGTGATGGAAAATGCAGTTAATTTGTATTTATGTATTGATGGATATTGTTGTATTGTTTGCATGGAGTTAATTTCAGTTGCTTCAGCTATGACTTTCATGACAGGGCTGACACTTGATCGAGATGTGCAAGTTTTACTTTCCCTAGCCACGGGAAAACGGACGTAGGATTCACACCATGTTATTCCCTATTAAGCCGATCCATTCCCAAGAGGGATAAGGATCACGTGTGTAAGTGGATGATGATTTATTGTGCTGGATTTAATTTTAATTAAATTTAACCTGAGTACCCCTTCTTTTTCTTATTTTGGATTAATATTAAGTGTTGTAATATTTTATTTGATTTATGCAAATTGGTATTTTTCTTTATTATTCTTTTTGGGCCATTTATATGTAGATTTTTGACCCCTTTCATGAACCCTAGGGTCCCAAAAGTTACCCTAGGTGGTCAACCATGAGTCTAGGGTCAACTTGGACCACCTAACCCTAGTTTTGACTCACCTTAAGTCACTCTAAACCATGGTTGAATAAGAGTGACGAAATTGGAAAGAGGGAAGATGAGGGATGGGTCTTGCCTTGGGAAGAACCCATCTCCCATCCCTAAGTTTTGGGAAACATTCCCAAGGAAAACTTGGGAGGTCTCCAAGAGTCCTCCCAAGCTCCCAAGTGAGTGGGAGCACCACTAAAGACCATTGTCTTGTTGAAGTGTGAGTGGGAATCCGACTCACCATTTGTCCCCCTCCCACTTGTGTGGAAGCACAAGTGGATGAGGTGGAGATGGAGGTGGAGGGAGAGGAGGACATTTGTCATCCTCTAACCTTCTCACTCTTACAAGTGGCTTTGGGGGAGGGAAGAGATGGTGACAAATGTCACCTCCTCATTCTCTCAAGGCCAAGTAGAAGGCCTATAATAGCCCCTCTTGTAGAGGAGTGGGGGTTCTTCTCTTCTAGTCTTTTTCCTTACAATTTGGAGACTTCTTGTAAATCTTTATCTCCCTTTCTACTTTGGAGGAGTTAGAGAAGGTTGGAGAGATTCTGAAAGTTGGAAGGCTTGGGAAGGCTTGGAGCTCTTCACCAATTCCACTTCCATTGTCAAGGCCTTGAAGGTAGGCCTCTTACTTGTTTCTTGCTTTACTTATATGATGTTCCATGTTTGAATTTTGTTTTGTAAGTTTGTTTGCATTGTGGTTTTGCATTTGATGTTGGGTTGGGTGTCATGGTGAGAGCACCTCCAATGGAGGTAATGCTCAACTTGTACGGGTAGGGGAGAGGAACAATCCTTGGGGGCTCTCCCACAGTATGTGTTTAAGTGTTTATGCTTTGAGGGCTTATTATCATTTGAGGGGGAGTTATCTGTAAGGAAAGAGTGCCATGCATTTTGTTGCAATTCTTGAGGATTGTGGTGTTCTGGGAATTTGGCTTGAGGCCAGGTGCTGAGATATTCCTTACTTTTGGGAGCCCTTTTAAGTTGAGAGGTCTATTCCCTACCCTCACCAGGCTCATTTTTATGAGCATAGTTATGTGTTAAACCTATGGGGTTGTTCTATTTTTTGTGTAAATGTAATTGAACTGTTGTTGTGGAATGAAACCCTGTGTGAATTCTCTACCTCCCTAGCTCAGGGGTGACCCTCTTGCAGGTCTACGGTAGGGAGGAGAGCTTTCATTTCTCAGTGGCTGGTTTTGTTGCTTCATTGCTGTGTTTAGTTGCAGGTTGTTATGTGAAGAGGTGGAGCTGTTTGGAAGTTCATTATGGTGTTCAAATGGTTCCCCATGTAGCATTGAAGTGGCTGAATTAGCCTTGGCCCTTGTGGCCTTGTTGCCCTATAGATTCTTGCAAATGTTGTTAAGGAGTTTGCCATAGAGATGGCTGTGTTAGTTATTGGATTATGAACATTCAGATATTGTATGTAATCCTATTCACTGCTAAATTAGACCTTATTGTGAATGAAAGAGCAAGTCAGAAGCTTTTAATGCTACTGTAAAAAAAAAATGTGAAAGTTTGTTTTAGTTATCTATTTGGTAGCATGAGAAATAAATTATGTTCACTATTTAGATTTATTGTAGATAAAGGAAGGAAATGCACTTTCTGATTTGTGTAATATAAACTTCTATTTATTTTACTTGAAACTGTCTATTTGCCTAGTTGTAGAGTTGTGGTTTAGATGTTGCTTTAAATTTGACTTGTAACAGTTAGTTCCTCTAAAGACCCATGGAAATCTTGCCCTTGTTATTGTGAGATGTTTGTAGTTGCAGATTTGATATTAAGGAAAATAGATGCATTCTTCTATATGTATGTAGTATTGCATTTGACACAACTAGAATCAATATCTCTTTAATCTTTTGAGTTAAATGCTTTTGTATTAAAAAAAAATGAAACATTGATTGCAATTTAGATTTAAATAGAAAATTATACTCAGAGACTTTGATAATTCCTCTACGTTCTAGACAGATTAGTTGTATTTCATTAGAAATAAAACCTGCATGGAAATGAGAAATCTGTAGTATGTTATTAATTTACTCTCAGCAAATATTGGACACAAGAAAAAAAGAGATAAATATATGTATACAGAATCTGGGTTACAAGATCATCTTTTTATCTCTGATTTATAAAACTGTGTTATACTTATTTTATTCTGAAAAATATGTTTGTGATAAAGAAATAAATAAATATAATTAAATATATATATCTTATCGCTTTATTTTTTTCATTCTATTACTAGTTAATAAGTCTGATATACTCTTTTTATTGTTGAATAACAAAATTTGGAGATAAAGATATATATATATATATATATATATATATATATATATATATATATATATATATATATATATATATATATATATATATATATATATATATAATCGTAAAAGCCTTAAAAAAAAGGAGATGTAAAAATTATCATGGCACCGTAGGTTGCTGTGTAACAGCAAAAGAAAGAAAAAAGAAGAAGATTAACTAATGTATCTGATACATGTTGCTAGGGTAGATTTATATAAAAAAAAATTTAAAAAAATATATATTAAAAAAAAGGAGGGGTATGGGGGACGGCGGCCATGATAGCCACCACCCACCATACCTCCCGCGAGACTGTTTCAAGGGGTGTGGGGAGGGGGCCGAGCCCCCACCCACACCCTTGGGTGTGGGTGGGGGCTCGGCCCCCTCCCCATACCCCTTACCCTCCTCTGCCAGCGCCGACATCACGGTCGCGGACCACCCCTTCCCAACGCCTCCACCTTCACTCCCTCCACGGAAGACTTTCTACGACCCCGCCACCCTTGTCAACAGTGCCGCTGCCGGGACTCCTCCGCCATTACCACGACCTCCGCCCCCTGTCCACAGCGCCGCCCTTACTCCGCCACATCACCACCATGTTCCTTTCCCCACGCGACCTCCTCTCCACCTCTCCATCTCCATGGTTGCCACCGAAAACCTAAACTTGCACAAAAAAAATGGACCAAACAAAATACAATTCAAAAGGGGTGAAAATAAGATTAGGGCACACCCCATGAGAAAGCAATAAAAGGAAGATAGTTTTTTTTAGGGCAAACTCATTTTTTTTAGAAATGAATTTTAAATATGATTAGGGTTCTTTTTCAACACTTGGAGTTTTAAATCAATTAGAGTTCTCTATTTTATTTTTTTTTGAAAATAATATTCCTTTTTATTTTATTGAAGGGAAATTTGTGAGGAAGTGGATTTAAGTTTCTATTTCTCTTGCAACTCTTATTTCCTTTATTGTTAAATTTTTTTTTATTTCTGAGTAAATTCTTTGATAGGGATCAACTTTAGATTGAATGGGTTAAAGCAAAATATATATATATATATATATATATATATATATAAATATATAAATCTCGATATTGTTTTAGAATTTAAATTTATTTTGGAGGGTGTTATAATTATTCCGTCTTGGAAAGAATTTTTCCCTTGGGGGTTAGATTCATGTTATTAAGGCTTGAATTCATTTTCTTGTTATTAGCAGGACATTTATCGTTCTAAGCTTATTTAATATATATATATATTTATCGAACTATTTTTGCTTAATTATTTTTATATAATTATTTTTAATCATTTAATTTATTAGTTTTTCCTATTGATGATCTATCTAAAATTTGTTCTTAGGTTTTATTTAAATTATAAAGTTGATTTCCTTGTTGACGCATTATTTTAAAATTCTTATTCCCTGCATTTATCAAAATAGACGCGTTATGCTAGATTTCTAGGGTATTTTTGATGCAAAGATATATATCTATTCCTTTCCATCTTTTCACCGTCCACCGTGCACCATCATGACATCATATAATTATGCCTTGTCGATCCAAGCTTAATTAGGGTTCGTTGCAGGCAGATTCTACATCGCCTAGGAAACTTAGGGATCAGATTATTTAGTCTAACCCTAGAAGTGACACACTTCGTGTTGTATACCCCTAGACAACCTACACCTCATCGAATATGTTGTCATGTTTACGCCTTAGGCGTATTGCCACCGAGCACACAAGCGCGTGCGAGGTGGTTTTTAGGGATAGGGAGAAAATTTTTCGTGGCCCATGTCATGACCACATGGTGAATGTGGTCGTGACACGGGCATTTGTATGTCGTGTTTGCACAGGAGATGCTGGCATGACACATGTAGCCCTAAATTTTTCTTCCTCACTGGTAAAAGTGAATGACTCCATCTCTTCTGTAGATAAGGAGGTTGAAACTGCTTCATTTCCATTACTATCAACCTCATGGAAGCATGGTTCATCATTAGAGGGAATTTTAGATTTATCATTCTCTTATTCATAATGGAAATAAAAAGCTTCAATTCTTCTACTCACCTGAGGCTGGGTTTCTACATTATTTACCTCTTTTCTACAAAACTGCTTTGAATAAAAAATAGTGAGGTTAAGACATTCAGTAGAAGGATGCTGTGTTTTTTTGAAAACCTACAGGTTGCAAGCTTTGTTTGTGCATGATAGATTTCCTCACAAGTTTACTACTTAAATAATTTGCAAATTGATGTGTTTTCCATAACCCACTTAATATCAAATTGTTTTCTATTTTTGCAACCTCTTGTTGAGCAATTTCAATATCATTCACTTTATTCCATTTTAATTCAAATTGAACATCAGGATGCAAAGAGGAAATAAAAGTACAAAGTTGGAGTTGCTCACTTGGTTAAAGAGGGGCTGGAACCTTTTTGAGTAGCCCGTTGAATCTATCCACAAAATCTCTGATGGGTTCACCTACTTCATTTCGAATGTTGAAGAATTGACACAACAGAGCAACTTCATCAACTAGACCTTTATATCTTTCCAAGAGCTTAGTCTTCAATGAATCCCAATTAGTAATACATTTTTCTTCCAAATAATAAAACTAATCTATTGCGGGCCCAACAAGAGATCCATTTTCCTCATGCAATGAAGAGCATCTTCCTCCCATGAGATCTTCACTACAAGGTGACATATTATTGTGTTTTCATCATTATTTCATTTGGATTTTGCCTCTACCTCACAAGGGCACACACTCTCTATCTAACAATGGTGTTTAGAGACTTAAGTGTCCTCCAGGGTTTGACTGAGGCAAGCCTCTAAACATGACAACCCCCTCCCAAAGTTTTCATGGTTGCAAGTTACAGGTTGAGGAGCTGGACAAATTGAAGTTGCAAGAAGACATCTTGGAGTGTTAGAATTGTAGAATAGAAGGAAAATATGCCCCTTCGACTTAGGCGCCCGCTCCCTAGTTCCCAAAGTTCCGCAATAGGAAAATCTCTGGAATAGCAGAAACAAGTTACAGACTGAGCTTCCAAGTCCTAACAAAAAGCAGGGCCTTGGACTAGGGCACCCACTCCTATGTCCTCAAATTTTCTACCTTGGAATCCTGAAAATAGGTACTCTGTAATTTATCATTTTACATCCTGCTGCAAGAGCATTTTTCGTAAGTCATCTGTTTACTGTCGTTTTCACATAATTAGGGTTGATGGTCAATAGAGTGTAAGAGAAGGAAAATTGATAATTAAACACTCTAATCTAATCTTCCCTACATCTCACAGTGACCTAGTGTATGATAGTGCATTGCCACTCAACCCTACGTCCTTGAATATAAAGGGTGAAAGGAGGATTCAAACACTAAACTAAACAATCCAAATTTTACCCTACACTTTTTGGTGAACCCATGTTTTGGACTTAATTGCAAATTATTGAGTGTTTGTCTTCATATTTGGGATTTATTTCATTCATTCGTATAGTTTTTCATCTTATTGCATTGAGAAAATCACAAAAAAATTGAAAATTTTGAAAAATTCAAAAAAATTGCATTGTTAGGCTTTCAAATTTGCATCAATTCATTCTAATTTTTCCTAATTTATGATTTTTGCATCAGATTTGATATAAAATACAGAAAAATACAAAAATTCAATAGCTTGCATTGCATTTTCATCATATAATTGCTAGGGTTTTGTAGAAATTTTGATAATTTTCATATAACCTAGTAATTCCAAAATTTAGGGTTAGTAGGCAAAATCTTCTTTCAAATTTTTATACTAATTTTAGAGACTCATTCAAACTTTCATTTGTCTATAGTCTTGCATTTTAGTGTAAATTTGCATTTAGATTTCAAATATTTGCACTTTTGCATAGAAAATTTCAACAAAAAACTAGCAATTTTCATACATTTTCATTAGATTTGCATTGGCATTTTGCATCTTAGAGCTTGGAATAAATTTTAAGATCTAAGTACACTTCATTTTCACCATAAATCAGACTTCAAAACATTCATATAGCATTTTGTGTCAATATCTCAAACCTAGGGCTTCAAAAACCTCGATTTTCACTAAGTTTGGCCTTATCGACTCTCTAAATTTGCACCATAGATGTGTTGTGAAGGATATTTTTGCACTAATTAGTTGTTATCAAGGTAATTATTTTTTTCCCCTCCTAAATATCTTTACAACACTTTTTTTATTGGCCTCTTGTATTGAAAATTTGGTGAAAAACCACATATTTTTGCTATTTTTGCCTTAGGGTTTGGCCTAGTTTGCACTCCAAGTGTGTTGTGACAAATTTTATGGATTGAGATGACTTGTATAATTTATTTTATCTGATTCATCTCCTTAAATTCATTACAACACCCCTTTTGCTAGGTTTTGGAGTTGAAAAACTGTGAAAAACAACCTATTTTTGCTATACTTTCACTAGGGTTTGACCTTAAGTGGCACTAAAAGCATGTTATGATGGATATCTTGATGTCAAGTAGCTGTTATTACTGATATAATTTTATTTCCATCATCATTTTCCTCACAAAACCCTTTGTCATGCACTTTTGCATCTAGATTTGGTGAAAAAATTGCATATTTTGACTTGTCATCATCTTAGATTTGCATCAAGAGTGTGTTGTGAAGGATCTTATTGCTATTTTGGACTGATATCATACATATAATTTTCTACCCTTGACTAAAATCCTTACAAAACCCTTTGTTTCATTCATTTACATTAAAAAAGTACCAAAAAAAATCAAGCATTTAAGGCCATTTTTACATATAGTTTTGCACTTGTCTTTTGTACCAATTTTTAAAATCTTTTAAAATCTTATTTTTCATTGATTTGATCATATAAACATGGCCTCTCATTGCAACAACAACAATAGGTTCCCTCCTAGACCTTACATGAAAAGAAAGGCCCCTGAACCTGAAATTGTGTTTACACCTCATGATAGAACAATTAGAGACTCTGAAGGGCCTCTTTACATCACTGTGAAAATAAAGGGAAATCATGTGGATGGAACTCTTATTGATCCTAATTGCATGACTAATGTGGCCACTAAAGAGTTTCTATTTGCAAATCAATTAATACAAGGTTCTTATGACCCCTCGAACATGATGATTAAGACACATACGAGAACTTTTGAAAAACCTTTGGGTAAGATATCGTCGTTGGTAATTGTATTTGAGAAACATTTTGAACAATGGTTTGATGTTACCCCTACTTATGATACCTTTGAAATCAAACTTGGAATGCCTTGGTTAAAGGCTATGAAAGTCGTCCCTTCAACTATTTGTAAATGTGTGAAATTCCCTTTGAATGGACAAGTGCATGCCATTCATCAAAATACATACAAGCCTTTAAGTACACAACAACACTTTACATTGGATTACTTTTGGTACAAACTTAAACAAGAACCAAAGCTATGAACAGACTTTACCTTTTTTTTTGAGCTATAGAAACTACAAAGCAATACTTTTACACCCAATGTCCAGTCCTTCTATGCAATAAATGACAAAAGATAAACAATTTGCATGTGAAGAGTGTTGGAATTAGGGCAGACAACTAAGAGGAGGGGTGAATCAGTTGTCTCAAAACTTTAATACTTTCTACAATTAATTCTTCCTTTTTATCACTTAACAATAGATCAATAATTTAACCATGAAAAACAACAATCATAAACGTATGAACAACAACACAATAACACACTTGACACCAAGATTTTTAACATGGAAACCCGGTTAAGGGAAAAACCACCATGGGGGTTAACCCACAAAGATTAATACTCTATTAAAAGTATTTTACAAATGGGAATGCACATGCATTCGGGCTCACTACCCAGAGCTCACTACTTAAAAGAAGGCTCATTGCCTACAGAGATGATTACAATAGGATAACAAGAAGTTTGAACTGATCAATAGCATCTACTAATGCAAGAATTCAGTTCTAGTTAAGTACAAAATACTGATCTTACACATTTCATCTTCACTATGTCCTGTTTATTTCTCTACTATCATCTGAACCTTAGATCTCTACCCTTTTCACACTTACTCCATAGTTGCATCACACACATACACAAATCACTTAAATCCATCAACTATATATATCCCCATCATGATATTCAATCACTTTTCAGTCAGCTTCAAGAACACTTAGAACTTTGTTGAAGATTTTGCTCTGTTAGCTAAACCCATGCATAACTTGTAACGCAGACCAAAACTTGCATTCAGAAATCATCAATCATGTCAACCACTATCATTGATCATCACAAATCATCCAACTAGAAACTTCCATTTATCCGGAACCAAGATCAATTACAAGGCCGGTCTGTTCTTCTGCTGTCTGCACTGTCAAACTATAACCCTATACTCAGATGTAAATAACTTTTGAATCCTTCATCACTGGAGGTTAAAATTCTAGATTTAGATTTCCCTGACAATCCTAATAACTCTTTCAAATCTGCATCATACTCTAATTTACCACTGGAGAGATTCAGACCAAGATACCGGACCCTGTCACATGCTTTGTTTCTAGCTACCCGGACTTAGATAAATTCTGATTCTAACTTTCGGTATGAACAAATTATGTTATGCGGATGAGTGGAATAGTCTTAGTTGCCATCAATGACAACACTTTCCATGCGAAGCAGTGTCTCTTGCCAACAATCTCCCCCTTTGGCATTGATGATAACACTTAGTGAAAAATGACTAAGTGTTACTCCCCCTTACTCTACACTCTTATGCTCTCCACTAATTTAGGAGCTCCCCCTTTGATGGATTCCTTATTTTTCACTATTCTTCACTCCCCCTTTGACATCAATGGCAAAGGATGGAGTCCACAAGCCAAAATTCTTAAAAATTCTGTATAGAATGCCGCATATGTACAATAAATCCTTAAGTTATATTTACATGAACTTGAGAATGTCTGCAAAACTCTTTTTCAACTGGTCAAGTTCAGAGGCCCAACAAATTTTCATACTATCCAAAATTGAGATGTGCTCACTAAGAAGGAATGCCTATGATTTTGTTTTCTTGAGATCTGGAGGATCACTTGTTTGGGCTGTAATTTGAGCTTCAGATAAAGCAGTAAACATTTTCTCTAACTTAGGGGCAATCAATCCCCAGAGCTCACACATTCTCTTCACAATATTGTTCTTTTCATTAACAAGTTTTACTTCATCAGTCAAGCTGATTATTTGACACTCCTGACTTACCGGAGAAACTATTAGAGGATCAAAATTTTGAGATAGATTTGCCAATTTTTGTTCTTGCTCCTTTATCTTCTTTTCAATATCCTCAACAACTTTGGGCCAAGATAGATAAAATTTGTATACATCACCTTCGTCTTTAAGAGCATTTTGAATACTTTTTATGCTGATATCAAGTATCCTTCTATCATTCCCTATTAGGCCCTTTAATTCACTAAATCTTTTATCCAAAAATTTATTCCAGACTTTAATCTCAGTAGACTTCTAAAAAGCTTCAAAATTTGTACTTACAGAATTTACAAGGCTCCTTAAATTTTTGGAGGAGGAATCAGATGGATTCTTCTAGAAGGTTAGCATTATCTTCTCTAATACACTAGATGCAAGACTCAACAACTCACTATCCTCTAAGTGAGATTTCAATATCTTCTCGCTTGCCTTGGCTTGAGTGAAGGATGCTACCTTCATCCTTTGGACCAGAGAGAGATTAGCTAGGTGGATTGGTCCTTGAATCAGTTTTGGTTCATCAATCTCTAGCATTTCTTTACTCAGAAAGTTCTTCATTGCTTCTACAGTGTCTCTTGCCACAATTTCTGATCCACCTTCCTTCCCTTGAGTTTTGTCAATGATAGTATAAGAACTATTTTGTTTAGATGCATCAACATTTGCACCATCTTCTTCTGCCTTATCTTCCTTTCCTTCTTCTTTCTCTTCCTTTCCTTCTTTCTCTTTCTTTGCTTTACCTTTCTCTGTGTTATCTATAGAGGAATTCTTTCTTGTGTCCTTACCATCTGGAATCTATTCTAGAGGATCAGCAGTGATCTCAACACTATCTTCTTTTCCAGATTGACCAGGAGGAGTTAAAGTATCTCCTACATCATCAGTTTTATTCACCATCTCTGCATCTTCCTTGTTTATTTTCTCCTCTTGCGGAACAGAGGAGTCTTCAACCTTAGTTTGTCGCTCATTGGTGTTCACTTCTTCAACATCTAGAATTGATGAATCAATCCTATCATCAGTCTCCTCTTCAACAAGTGGAAGATTGTGTTTCTTCAATGCCCTTAGAAAAATTTCCTATGTTTCTTTAACTTTTTTGTCTATTTCTCCAAGCATCAGTTTATTCATCCTTGTTTTTCTCTTGAATTCATCCTTCACTTCTTTGAATATCATATTCATTTGAACTTGAGTGATCTAAGGGCATAGTTTTACCAATACATGCTCTCTAAGTTCCATATCCTTGCTTTCTGCATTTTCTTTCCTAAACTCCAAAGTGTCTGCAAGACTTTTAGGGATCTCAAAAACTATTTAAATTAGGGCCTTATTATAGATATTCAGATATCTGACATTTGCTTCCTCTAACACCCTCTTATCAGTATCACTATATCATCATAAAATTCAATCATGGGTTTCAGATTTCCATCTACAATGACTGATTTTATTACATCTTCCATAGACAGTGTGGGATTCTCAACATATGTCTCTATCTTCTGCTTTTTGCTTGCTCTTTTGCTTCTAGAGGATTTTCCTTAGTCACCTTGGCAACTTTTGTTTCAGTGGCTTTTAACTCCTTTACCTCAACATCAGAATCTATTTCTTCTTCATCAACTTTTGTGCTCTTGTAGGTTCTTGTTGCCTTGGTTTTCTTTCTTTTTTCTCCTTCACCGAATGGTGTGGCTTCCGGTGTCTTAGTGGGAGTGGAAGTGAATTACTTAGGAATAGTTGCAAAGCTTCTTATTTTCCTTGAAGAGCTAGGAGTGACTTCTAGAGCAGCTGCTGGTTCACTTTCTATCTTCTCTTCTGAAGCTTGCTTAGTTCTTCTCTTTATCTGTTCAATTCTTTCTCTGTTCCTTTGTACTTCTTTTGTGATGCCTATGCTTTTAGCATACCTTTCAACTTGCCTCTGAGCTTTTCTCTTGATCTCTGGTTTCCTGAGCTCAACATGTAGTTTTATACTTAGCTCCTTATAGGTTCCAAATCTTTCCATAGAGGTGTCTTTTGATTTCCTCAGAAGATGTTGAGCATACATGTCCAAAACATTCTCATCAACCTCATAACCCATTGGCATAATCCAAATGGTTCTAGGTTCCATAGCCTCCATCAGGCACTAATCAGTGTCAACCATAAAACATATTTCATTTTCATACTTCTCCACAACAGACTTAGGGATTCTCTCCCTTGCATGCATCATACTTTAAAATTTTTTGAAGTAGCCCCAGATGACTTTCTTCTGAGCTTGGGAATTACCAAGGCTGAGTAGATGATCTCTTATTTGCCATGCAACTAGCTTGTCATTTGTCCAATACACACCTTGTACTCCAGGCACTTCATTCATAAAATAGAAGAACAAACATATAATCAAGGAACCATACTTGAAAGTATTTTTCTTATCTTTCTTTATTTTGCTTAGATTCTCAATCAACTAATTTTGTAGCAGCTCACATAGGTCATAATCAACATTCTCCTTCAACATTTGATAGGCTGCATATATTGCAGTTCCGGAGACAGAGTTTTCCTTGTTGGAGTGGTAGACCTTTTAGCCAATCACCATGGAAGAAAAACTTAACATCCGGTTCTATGATGTCATTAATGGTCATTGCTCTCTTGTCAAACTTTGCACTAGTTGCATCGGTAACAGTTTGGTTTTTCATAGATTTTAACATGGGTAATCCACTAGTTGAATTCAACCCAGTCATAATCCTGATAACATCTTTGGTGATCTTGAATGGTTTTAGCAGCCATATAAATTCATCATGCATCCAGCTCAACACATATCAAATCCATTCACTTTCATCAAACCTTGGAAATTTGATCACTCGAAGGAAATGTTTTCTTTCCAGGGTTTCAAATTTTGTTTCCAGTTGATAATTCTCATCCTTTAGATGGTTTTCAAATAATTCAAGTAGTCTCAAATTCCCAAATTCTTCTACATTGCAATGAATGTATGCCCTAATATCTTCAACATGTAAAACTTTGTGGAACACCGGAAAATGCACCTAGGGGTTTGACTTTGACAGACTTGTGAGGGTGCTTCTTAAATTTTGAACAGGGTCTTTCAGTTATGTCAACAACTAGAGGTGTAGCCATTTGCAAAGATTGAAATTTCAATAGATTTCTTAGAAAATGAAAATACCTTGTTTCGCAGGTTAGGGTTTTGCTTGGAAAATGCTCGTGGTGCTTCAACTTTTGAAAATTCTTAGCTCAGAACTCATTCACCTCTTTTCTTCTTGCCTTCTTCTAATGCAAAGTGATTCAAATGATAAATGAATGTCCTTTTTAAGCTCTGCAAAATCTTATTTTTTTGTAATAAATGCTCTACCCTAACACATCCGGTTACTCTGTTTCTTGAGTAGTTTCTCATGAATTACTCTGTAAATCATTATATTCCCTTCTTTTGTTCCAAAAATTCTTTCAGAAGATCTACAATAGCCCATTTTACCTTTACTCATCATGCCAGATTCAAACACTCACTTACTAGCTGAGGGAATTTGATTTTCAATGCAACTCCCCCTGAGCTAGAGCTCCCAATTCAATTCTCAGATGAATTACCAACACTGGATTCCGGTGTGGATCCATCATCATTGTTCATTACACCTTTCTTCACCCATTTCTTGTTCATTTCATTCTAAATTTCATTTACATCAACCTTGCGCTTACCTTTGTCTTGTTTCTGCTCATCTGGTTTCCTGTTTACCGGACCTCCTATACCATTATTCCTGCTTTTGCAGAAGCTTGCAATATGACCAGATTTGTTGTAGTTGAAGCATACAATCTTGTTGGAGTAGGTTTAGATCTGCAATGCATTGCAATATGTCCAACCTTATTGCATGTAAAACATCTTCCATTGAACACTTGCTTGTTCTTAGGAGGATTCATTGATCCATTTCTACATTCTTCAGCCTTATGACCTATCCTCTTGCAGTTAAAGAATTGACTGGAGAAGGATGATGCATTTTGATTCACTTGACTTCTATATTGATTAGCTCTATGACCATATCTATTACATTTGAAGTAATTTCCATTGAAGGATAGATACCTTTGAGCATTAGGCTATCTTACCGGAGGTCTTCTAGGTCTGTTTCTCCCATTCCTTATTTGAGAATTTCTTTGTCCAGATCTGGAGCTTTCACCTTTCTCATACCCAAGACCATGCCTATCATCAGCCTTCTTCTGACTCTCAAGCAACACTTCAAGTTTAGCTAAACTAATCTTGAACTTCTCCTTATATTTATTTGCAACTTCTAGGTCATGTCTGAGGATGACAATTTGTCTTTCAAGTTCCTCCTCATTATATCTACATTCTTGCAAATCAAATTTGAGATGACCAATTGTTCTATCCATTTTGCAACATTCTTTAGTTCTTTCCTTTAGAGTTTGACACAATTCTTCTTCAGTCTTCTTCCTTTGCTCAATTTCTTTGGTTAGTCTCATCACCCTAGATTCTATCTCAAGTTTTTGAAGAGAGAGTTCTTTTGACAACTTCTCACATTCCTTTGTCTTTTCTTCCAAAACTTTATCTATTCCATTTTCTTTAGTAAAATTTGTTAGCTGCTAAAGTAGCTCCTTTCTCTTTTCCATGGATTTCTTTAGTTTTTCTTTTAACATTTCAATGCAATTATCAACATCTTTTAAGTTCTCCTTCAGATCAGTTATTTCTACTTTGGACTGATCAAAATCTTCTAATGGCAATTGAAGTTGATCTTTGAGTGAACCCATTCCTTCCCAGATCTTCCTCAAGCTATTAAACTTCTTCCAAGGAACCTTGCTCTGATACCAATTGTTGGAATTAGGGCAAACAACTGAGAGGGGCATGAATTAGTTGTCTCAAAACTTTAATACTTTCTGTAGTTAATTCTTCCTTTTTATCACTTAACAATAGATCAATAATTTAACAATGAAAAACAAGAATCATAAACATATGAGCAGCAACACAATAGCACACTTGACACCAAGATTTTTAATGTGGAAACCCGGTTAAGGGAAAAACCATGGTGGGGATTAACCCACAAAGATTAATACTCTGTTAAAAGTATTTTACAAATGGAAATGCACATGCATTCAAGCTCACTGCCTAGAGCTCACTGCTCAAAAGAAGGCTCACTACCTATAGAGATGGTTACAAGAGGATAACAAGAAGTCTAAACTGATGAATAGCATCTACTAATGCAAGAGTTCAATTTCGGTGAAGTACAAAATATTGATCTTACACATTTCATCTTCACTCTATCCTATTTACTGCTCTGCTATCATGCAAACCTTAAATCTCTTCCCTTTTCTCACTTACTCCATAGTCACATCACACACATACACAAATCACTTAAATCCATCAGCTATATATATCCACATCATGATATTCAATCACTTTTCAATTGGCTTCAAGAACACTTAGAACTTTGTTGAAGACTCTGCTCTATCAGCTAAATCCATGCATAACTTATAACGTGGACCAAAACTTGCATTCACAAATCATCAATCATGTTGGCCACTATCAATGATCATTGCAAATCATCCAACTGACAACTTCCATTTATTCGGAACCAAGATCAATTACAAGGTCAACCTATTCTTCTGTTGTCTGCACTGTCAAATTGTAACCCTATACTTAGATGCAAATAACTTTTGAATCCTTCATCACTGAAGGTTAAAATTCTGGATTTAGATTGCCCTAAAAATCCTCATGACTCCTTCAGATCCACAGCATACTCTAATTTACCACTGGAAATATCCAGACCAAGTAACCGGACCCTGTCACATGCTCTATTTCTAGCTACCCGGACTTAGATAAATTCTGATTCTGACTTCTGGTATAAGCGAATTATGTTATGTGGATGAGTGGAATAGTCTTAGTTGCCATCAATGACAACACCTGTCATGTGAAACAGTGTCTCTTGCCAACAAAGAGAACCTTAGATTGAAAGGACAACGTCCCTATGTTGAGGTTCCTCCCCTAAAGTCCTTACAAGGATTGGGAGGTCATTGTCAACAACAAAATATTCCACAATGACAAATGAAGTTTGATCCTGATGGTTCATCTTCTAAATTGCACAAACCTATGAAAGAGAAAAGCCCTATCTTACAAGAGATAAGTGGTAAAAGAAAATGAAATAGAAAAGCAAGAGAAAGAAGAAGAAGAAGACAAGCTTATGCCATAAACCTTGCATCTCAACAAAAAAACATTGATCCTAACATTCAACCAAACAAAGATGACCCTAACAATGAACAACATGATGGCCAAGATATGAATTGGGCTATGGTACCTTATGTCCCACTTTCCTCTAACATTAGCGAGTGGGAGGATGACAATGATTTGCTTGATGATACTCGCTAGTCTGATAGTTCCTACAGGTAAGTATCTTTAACTCTTTATTTCTCTCATGATGTGCTTCCCTCGTGATGTGTTGTGTTGTTTAGGCCTCCTGGGATGACCTCAGATTCTCCTGCAAGGTCTAGGATACCAAGAGACCACCTCTATTGTGACCTTCTTCTATTTGTATCATCATTCTTCTATATTGCCTCTCTCTCTGATTTCATTGTTGTGTGTTGTGTCTTATGGACATAGCATTGCAGTTGGTGACTTGGGGGCACCCTCCTATGTGACTGTCCCTAAGACACTTGTTTCTCCTCTCTTATTCATTATTTCCCTTCCTCTAGTGTTTCTATCTAGTGGGTGGATGATGAAAAACATTTATACTGATGTGGACCTAGTGTCCCTTTTGAGAGCAATCAAAAAATGGACTTAGTTCCTAATATGACGATAGGTTTGTATATTTTATCTGACACTTGGCTAGTAGAAGCACTCATGCTTTCTGTGTAGTGATTTTGATGGTATGCTATCTCATTTACAAACCTTAACAAGACTGCTACTCTGTGCACCTTTGTTTATCTCTGAATCTAGCCTTGGTGGTACTCAATTTGGAGAGCTTTGTGATATAGCCTCATGGTTATCCTCAAACTCTAAATTCATTGTATAACCTTGGCTCTTTATGTGGTTATCCATATGCATTGATGTTGTTGTTTATCATGATTTTGTAGACACTAACATGTTTCTTGCAAGGATGTGTTTGTGGGAACATTTGGCGATCATAAAGTACATGTCACCTCTGGGGGGCATGGACTTTGTGAAAGCTTGTGTTCCCTTGTGTGTTTTCTTCTTACCTTAACATGCTTGATATCAACACCTGATATTAACCACCTTAAGGTGGGGGCATATATAAGGTAAGCTGTCTGTTGTAGATGTTAGCTATGTGCTTGTCCTCAGATGTAGTTTAAAGACTTGCACGATGAGTGCATCCTGCATCCTGGATTTGTTTGCAATCAATCAATCAATCATGTAAGCCTTCTGTGGAGGCGGGATATCATGTATATCCTTTTTATCTTAAGCCCTCTATGGGGGCATGGATGGTGTATTTCTTAGAGAAGATTGCATCATCCTATCATTTTCAAAAGTCCTCTATAGAGGTGGGGAGTGGTTCTATGACTAACTCAACCCTTAAGTGTGTTTTCAGTGATTGTTGTGGCAAAGCGCAATCATTGGTGTGTGCCTATAATGTGCCTGAGATGGTGTTGGACCTAGAAATAGGAACACTCCATCACTTGTCTATCGTGTCTTCAAGTGTGTGTGTTTGGCATGCTTGCTTTGTTTTGCATGTTTGTTACCCCATATGCAGTCTAAAGACTAGCACAATGAGTGCTTCTTGTATTTTGGGAGGTTTTGTGTGTCTTGCGTGTGTGTTGCCCCATATATACAGTATAAAGACTTGTACGATGAGTGCATCCTGTATTATGGGAGGTTTGTTTACATTCTGGTACTTGCATTTGCATTTCATATATATGAGAAAAAGAAAAGAAAAGAAATCATGCCTATCTTCCATGCATTTACTGTATTCTCCATGTTTTGCATGACTATAACTATCTTCTCCATGTTTTGCGTGCCTGTTACTATCTTCCATGTGATTGGCCTATATTCTTGGTGCTTGGCGTGTTTGTTATGTTTGTGACCGTACTTTAATGCATGTATTGGCCTCACATTTATACATACATTAAAGTGGGGGCTAAATGTAACATCAAAAAATGTCCCCTTGGGGGCTTTTCCCTCATAAGGTTTAGCTCCTAGGTCTTTAATGTGCATTTAGGACATCTTACATCATAATTCGACATCTCGATGGAATGAACCCTAGGTATCATGGTGAATTGGAGCTAGGGGGACCCCTTGACCTTAATCCTGCCCAAAATAGGGGGGAGGACTTGGGCACCTGTGCCCTAGTCCTGCCCTATTTTGGGTCAGGCCCAAATTTGAAGTGTTAATTTATGACCGTTATTTGGTCCCTAGGGCGATATAGTAAGTTTGAATTTATGAAATCTTGGTAGTTGCATATAAAAGCATGTTTAGGGATTCATTTAGAAACTAGGTGATCATTAGATGACAATTAGATTACAACTAGCTATCAACTTGTGATTCAAGGCTTTCATTGTGTTGCAAGAGTAGATTTGTGTTGTATATGTGTTTGTGTTTGCAGATTGGAGCATCCATTTTCCTATGGAATGAAGATCATCTTCCTCCCATGAGATCTTCACTACAAGGTGACATATTATTGTGTTTTCATCATTATTTCATTTGGATTTTGCCTTTGCCTCACAACGACACACACTCTCTATATGACAATGGTGTTCGAAGACTTAAGTGTCCTCTGGGACTTGACTGAGGCAAGCCTCTAAAAACCACAAACCCCTCCCAAAGTTTTCATGGTTGCAGGTTATAGGTTGAGGAGCTGGACAAAGTGAAGTTGCAGGAAGACATCTTGGAGTGTTAGAATAGCAGAACAGAAGGAAAATCTACCCTTGGACTTGGGCGCCCGCTCCCTAGTCCCTAAAGTTCCACAATAGGAAAATCTCTGAAACAACAGAAATAGGTTGCAGACTAAGTTTCCAGATCCTGACAAAAAGCAAGGCCTTGGACTAGGGCACCTACTCTTGTGTCCCTAACTTTTTCACCTCGAAACCCTGAAAATAGGTACTCTGTAATTTATCATTTTACATCCCCTGTAAGAGCATTTTTCATAATTCATCTGTTTACTATCATTTTCACATAATTAGGGTTTTGATGGTCAATAGAGCATAAGAGAAGGAAAATTGATAATTAAACACTCTAATCCAAGCTTCCCTACATCTCATAGTGACCTAGGGTATGATAGTGCATTTCCACTCGACCCTAGGTCCTTGAATGTAAAGGGTGAAAGGAGGATTCAAACACTAAACTAAACAATCCAAATTTTACCCTAAACACCCCCAAAATGCCACATGCAACTGTGAACACTAGAATGTGTTCTTCAGCATCTTGAGAGCCTTCTCCACTGAAATTTAGAAAATGCTTTCTTGATCCTTTAGGCAGAGGTGAAAACTGAGACAAAAAGAGAGGTCTAAAATGATTTCCCCATGGCTAAGGAGAAACCAATGCCATCATGCAAATCTAGAAAATCAATCAGTAGAGGTCTTCACTGGAACTAGTTGTTTCTGAATACATTCCACTTCATAGAGCTGCCAACCTCCATCCTTGGGGAGGCACCTTTAAATTTCTGGGAAAATAGTAGCACCAATCTTTAATTTCAAATCCCCAGTAGAGTCACCAAAAATTTGTTGGTTAATAGATTTGTCCGTCTAAGATAATTACAAAAATGACCCAGTATGCTTGAAATGAACAAAAATGTAACTAACAACTGGAGGAATTACCATTAAATTGGCAATTCTCCTCCAAATTTTAGAGGTACACCTCCCTCTTATGATATGCAATGAATGTAAGCACATGGTATGCTTTTCACTATAAAGTAGGAAAGGAAATACTAACACCTACCCATAGCCATGAAATAGGTACGAAAGATTGGTTCAGAATAAAGTGAATGCATAAAAATGATGCAAAGTCCATTTACCTAACACTCACAAACAACGATAGATTAATAAAAAGAAACAACTATATTTTCCTCAACACATACCAACATAGCAGAAGCAATATTGAAGATAGATTACGAATTGACACAAGAACAATTGCAATCATAGAAATATTTGAAGACACAAAGTTCTGAAAATAATTCTTCATTTCTTCAATATGACAAAACTCAAAGTTTTTGAAAATGCTTCCGTACATAAGCTGAGTTAGGAAAAAGATAACTGGAAATACTAAAAACAATAAACTTGATCCCTTTCCCTTGTTCATAGCTAGCCCAAAAAAAGATATCTCCCCCCGCAAAAGTCCTTCCTTTATAGTTTTTCAAAACCCAAAATTATATCTAAACGTAACTATCCATAACGGTCTTTTAAGTAACCGCTATCAAGAAAGCGACCTCGAAATGGAAATAGTTACGTTACATCAAAATTTTGATTACCACTACTAATTACAAAAACACCTTTTGCATGCCAAACAAGTGACATTAGATTGCCCCAGGTACGGGGACAATTACTAATTCCAGTAGTATTTCCATAAAAAGATTATGCAATTCAGCATGTTCTTCCTCTTCTTCCAGAATGAAGATTACCCTATGATATTCAGCATAGCTGGTCTTCTCTTTCCATGCAACTATGCGCAACTGGGAGATGATATCGATCTACTCTTCTTTAGGCCAGTTCAAATCAAGTTGTAGGACAGGTATGGGTTCACCATCCCAAGTCTCATTATTTGTAGGAAGTCCCATTTGAAAAATGTCTTGGTTGATAAAAACTAAACTCAAAAGTACTGCCACCTTTCTCTATAGACAAGCTAATTCAATTACACCAGTAGGTAATGATGACTTTTAACTTGTTGATGTCATGCTACTACATTAGTGAGCTTTGTTACACTTGTCATTTAAGAGGTAATTAATGTATCATTGATTTTGTACCTTGAGAAATGAGTCTTAAGATTAAGTTTGCATTTCATAACTCTTGAAAAGACATTCTCATGATATGCTGTACAGATAATCAAATGAGCTGGCAATGCTTTGAAAACTCGGAATCCGCTGGAGAGTCGTGGAGTCACAAAAAAGTAGAACCATTGAACCACATATCAGGAGTTCTAGGGTTTCAAAATCTTCTAACAATGAATGAAGTCAGGCCATCAGAGCTCTTGTGAACTTTTGAGCTATTAGAGTGATGTTCAAAATCTTTCAACTTCCCCAACAATAAGGAGAGTCTAGAACTCGGCCATTTCCTAAACTTTAGAACATAGTTCATGGAAATAAGGGATTCATGGACTTAGAAAATCCCTGACATTGAAGAGTCTGACAATCGGGTAACTTTGGAACTTGAACAAATACTTAGCTCAAAATTTTTATGGATCCCCCACACTTAAAAAGTTGCTTATTTATGACTTTAAAAATTGGCAAGAAAATTGAAGGTTTAAAATTTGTAAATGTTGAGACATTTTGGCATATAAAATGGGCATATTGTGCAGAATGAGGTTAGGTTTAGGCCTATACAATAAATTTCAACCAGCTTTCATAGGTTTTCAAAAATAATCATTTTTAGGATTTGGCGGTTTCAGGGAGATATTCGGAAATTCACGGAAAAATTGAAAATTTTCAAGTTCAAATTTTGGGCCAACACAACTCTGCAAAAATTTCCTAACATCCTTATATATCTAAAAACAAAAGTATTTTTCACTTACCAAAGCCACCATCTTATCAATGCCAAAATATCCTGCCAATCCACCACTGTGCTTCTCTTTTATCAAATTATCTCTCATTGAACTCCTATGTATACATAACTAATTTCCTCTAAACAACATATCCTCCTAAATGAAATAATCCAACCACTTACTCCTATTTGTCACAACAGGCTCCTTACATGCTTTCCAAGGTTCTACAAAATCAAGATCTTCCTCATACATGTTATTCAATTCTTCAAATCCTAACACTTCAACTCTCATCTCTGTCAGCAAGTTCCTTCTCCTACTCAATGCATTTGCAACTTTGTTTGATTTTCCACTCCTATGCTTTAGTACAAAAGTGTAACTCTACATGAACTCTATCCATTTGATGTCTCTGATTCAACTTCCCTTGACTGTTCAAATATTGCAAAGATTGATGATCTGTATACTACACAAACTCCTTAGGCAAAAAATAAGGTCTCCACTTCTTCAAGGCTTGAATTATGGCATAGAACTCCTGATCATAAATTGAATATCTTCTCCTCGCATCATTCAGCTTCTCATTGAAATATGCTATAGGTCTACCTTCTTGATGTAACACAGCTCCTATTGCATTTCCACTTGCATCACAATCTACTTGAAATACCTTATTGAAATTTGGTAATGCCAACATATGTTGCTCTATCACTTTTTGCTTCAACAATTTAAAACTTTTATCAGCTCTTGATGTCCACTTATATTCTTTTCTATCACCTCTCATTGTCTCTGTCATAGGATTACATACTAAACTAAAATTTGTGATGAACTTCCAGTAGAAACTAGCTAATCCATGGAATGATCTAACTTCTCCAATGCTCTCAAGTGTAGGCCACTCAACAATTGCTCTCACTTTCTTAGGGTCCATCTTCAATCCTTCCGTAGAAATCACAAATCCCAAATATACCAATTCTTCCTTCATGAAACTACACTTCTTGATGTTTATCAACAATTTATCTTCTCTCAACCTCTGCAATACTTGTCTCAGGTGCCACAAATGTTCTTCTTTTGTCTTACTGAAAATTAGAATATCATCCAAATATACAATAACAAACTTATCCAAGAATTTCTTCAAAACTTCATTCATCAATCTCATGAAAGTACTTAGTGTATTTGTCAATCTAAAAGGCATCAATAACCACTTATATAATCCTTCATTTGTCTTAAAAGTAGTCTTCTATTCATCTCCTTCTCTAATTCTGATTTGATGTTATCTACTCTTCAAGTCTATCTTTGTAAAATATTTTGCTCCACTCAAACAATCCATAATATCATCCATCCTAGGTAAAGGAAATATATACTTAACTGTGATCTTGTTTATTTCTCTAGAGTCTGTATACACATTCTCCATTCTCCATCCTTCTTCGGTGCTAACACTGAAGGTATTGCACAAGGGATCAAGCTTTCTCTATCAAACCTTTCCTCAACAACTCATGTATCTATCTATTCAATTCTTCGTTCTCTGTCAGTGTCTGTATGTGTGTTGCTTTAGGTAAATTAGCTCCAGGTATAAGATCCATGTGATGACTGATACTCCTGAACAGTGGCAATCCTTCGAGTACATTATCTAATATGATGTCTTCATACTCTGTTAGCAACTTAGTTATCTCCTCCGATTGTGATTCTTTAGTCTTTAGATTTTTAGGCTTCTTAGGGATCAAAGCATAACACATATTCTCATGTCTCAAAACATCAAGAAATTTTCTTCCATCTACCAAATAGATCCTATCATTCCCACACACTTCACTCTTAGGATCATCTTCTAAAGGAATCAAAGTAATTCTCTTTCAATTTGATGTTATAGTATATGTATTCTTTCTCCCATCATGTATAGCTTTCCTATCATATTGCCATAGTCTACCCAACAAAATATGAAACACATCCATAGGCATAATATCACACAATACTTCATCATGATAAGATCTAATATGAAATTTCACCAAACATTATTCACTCACCAGTACCTTATGATCATCCTAAATCCATGCTATCTGATATGGCTTAGGGTGTTTCAATCTTTCCAACTTCAAACTAGTCACCATCTCCTCTAAAACTAAATTATCTAAACTACCACTATCAATTATAACTTTACAACATTTAGCTCCTGATTTGATCTAGTTTTGAACAAACTTTTCCTCTATGGTGGTTCCTCATTTGTCTCTGCTTGAAATAGTGCTCTCTGTTGTTATATGGAGCCTAATTAGACTTGGAGGTTATATTTACCCCACTTTTATCAGCGCGGTTTCCCCCCAAATTCCTACGGGGTCAAGGGGCAGTGCCCCTTGCGTGGTCCAGGGGCAGCGCCCTTGGTGCGTCCCCTGTCGCGATACAGGGCGGGGTCGAGGGGCAGCACCCTCGTGGGGGCTCAGGGGCAACGCCCCCGAAACCTCACACGATTTTTTATTATTTTATAATGCACCGGAAGTTAATTTTTTCATTGACTGACATAATAAAATCCTATTTTGTAACCGACAAAATCTTGATAAAAAGCGGCTAAGGGTTAGGGTTTTTTTAGGGTATTGTATTGTAGCATTTTGCAGCGGTATTGAGTTGCAGGGATTGCTGATTGTAATCAGTTTGATTTACTGGATAATAATATTGGACTCTCTGTTTGGTGGATGTAGCCCAAGTTTGGGTGAACCACGTTAAAACTTGTCTCTCGTTGTTATTATTTTTGTGTATTTATATTTCTCTGTTTAATCTTTATTTGCATTTAATTGATATCTTCTACCGGCTAACCCTAACACTCTCCTCATGATAAGTGATTCTCCTTTCTTAGCTTTACCAACTAAACTAGGTGATCCAATAGGTTCTTCTTCAACATAGGCTGTTCTTCCACTATTCTCTGTCTTCTTGCTTTTACTCCCTTGATTATATTCAAATGCTCTATGTCCTTCACCTACACACTTAAAATAGGTTCCTCTAGATGTTCTCCTATCAAGTCCTCTTACATCTCTTCTATATCCTTCACTCTGGTATGAACTAGGGTTTCCTCTGCAGTAGAAAGTTTTGTCATCTCTCTAGTATGCATTATTATCTCTATCCTCCTTATTGAATGTGGTCTCTTGTTTGTTCTACTCTGCATATGATCTCTCTCCTTTGAAAAATGTTCTACCTCTTTAAAATTTACCTCATCTACCTCTCTGTCTTTCCTCATGCTTCTTGTTCAACTTTTCTTCAACTTTTAGGGTGAACTGATATGCTTCTTCCAATGTTGTCATCCTTGCTAAACTCAGATCTTCTTGAATGTTCAATCTCATTCCATTGATGTATCTAGCCACTTTTTCCTTGCTTGCTTCACTATGTCCTGTCCTTATGATCATCTTATGAAATTCTTCAATGTACTCCTTCATAGATTTATCCTTTTTCTCAAGTTTTGCAATCTTTTCAATAGTTCCAACTCATAGTCAGCAAGTACAAACTGATTCTTCAATTTTCTCACCATTTTGTCCCACTTTGTAATCTTCACTTTTCCTCTTTTTTTTTTATCCAACTGAACTTCCTTCCACCATATAGCAGCATGTCCTTTCAACTTTGTCTTTGCAAGTTTCACCTTCTTTGGATCTTCAATTTCTTCATACTCAAAGTATTCTTCTAGGTCATTTATCCAATCGATCAGCTCCTCAAGATTCAAATTGCCAATGTAATTTAGTACATCAACTCTAGGTCTTTTCCCAATCTTTGAAATAGCTTGTAACATCTTCACTTCATCTGATTCTTCTTCTTCTCCTAGGGTTTCACCATTTTGATCAACGGATTGGAATTATTCATCATCATCACTTTCAACATTATGTCGAGGTGTGAGTCCTCTTCTCTGATCTTCTTCAACAACATCTAGGCAAATTCGCACTGTCTTTGTCATTTCTATCATCTCATCCATTCTTCTAGCCATAGTACTATTGTCATTGAGGTTTGCACCCTTATGCAAAGCTGTGAAACTTTGCAATCCTGTGAAACATGGGGATAGACTTAGGTTGTGGGTGACCTATAATGAGTTTGAACCTCCAGATTATGGGCTGGTTCCCTTAAAATATTCTATTTGAAACTATGATTTCTGTTTTGGAAAAGGGTAAGAAAGAAACTATATGGTAACAAAGTTGTAGAATTTGGTGATGCACCAAATAAGGATGGAAAAATTCAAATCTAGTTCACAATAGATTTCAGAAATCTGACCCACACAATCCAATCTTGGCATAAATATCACAAAATATTTCTAAGGAAGGCTGGAAAACTATTCTTTATGAAGGAAAAGCATTCTTCACAACATGAAAGAGAGGATTTCAGTAACACAACCTAAGACCTATGATATCAATATTCTTAACACTTACAAATAAGAATGGGATAATAATTTTAAAGGTTTTGATATTAAAACACATTAAAATTTCATCAAATTATCCATACAAGTAGCATCAATGGAAAGCCAAACACTTGATTTCAATGAAAAAACTAAAGGAAAATATTGCAAGAGAGATAAAAATAGAACCTGTAACCTGCTGTAATCTCTATAAAATATGTAATCAATGAGTTACAAAACATCCTTCTCTCTCAAAATGTTAAGAGCAAAAAGGCAAGAACTCGAAAATGAGTTACAAAACCTCTTTCTCTCAATGTGTAGAAGAGAAAAGAATGCAAGAACAAGCAAAACCTAAGTTTTTCTTTACAATACATAGCTTGCTCTCTCTAAGAGGTATAAAAAATAGAACTGTAGCTAACTACATCTCTAAAAATAATCTCTCCAAAGTGATCCATGAGCAAACCAAGAAATCCCTAAAAATAAGGGTCCAAACTGCCACAATTTGAGCAAAAATAGTTCGAAGTTGATCCCGTCCATAAGATTGACCAAGAAGTTGACTAAACCCAAATCATGTAAAAAGTCCCTCAATGGCCTCAATTAACTCAACTCATCAATTTGCATGATTTTTCTTTTGCAAAATTGATGTGAGTGGATAATAAAGTAATTAGGATAATTACTTTACTATTAGTTACAATAACTTGCATTATTTTTTATTTTACAACTTGTGAAAAATAATAAAGTAATTTGTAGAATATTACTTTATTATTTACTTACATTGATTTATTTGTAAAATCATGCATGATAAAAGAGAAAAATAAGTCCCTTATCTCTCCAATTACACTTGCCTAATATGCATGATTTGAGTAAAAATAGGACTTATAAGAAAACAAAAAATCCCTTATATCTCCATGTGAGAAAAAACTCCTAGTTTGTATGACATATACATTAAGGAAAAATTTTACCCTTATCACTCCACGTGCAATATCAAAAAAATGCTTTACAAACACTTAGGCATAAAAAATACCCCTTATCACTCCACATGCACTAAGATAAAAATGATAATACACTCTATCTTATTACTCCATTTACAATGTCAAAATATCACCTCACTGCCATATAATCTCCCTCATGCAAAAATTAGACTCTAATCCAAGATCCTGCCCCCTTGTAACCTTATATTGTCTTCATATGAATTCTACCTTTGACTTTGGATGTGAAGATCATGTATTAAACAATGCATAGTCATGAGAAGAATCTCCTTGGTTTTAATCAGCCACCTTGCATCACTATGCATTATCAAGAGGAATCTTTTGACTTATCAAATATTTACAAGAAGATAAGGTAAAAATTTGACCATGCAAGGTTTGAGGATCTCGACCATATGATAGTCGACCATAAGTGAATAAAGTTTGTTTAAAAATCATTTAAGGCATAAGCCTTACCCTCTAATAATACCAACCACCCTTTTGACTTTAGAAAAAATAGCAAAGATACCTGTCGGCCCTTCCACATAATGATCACTTGCTAGGAAAGTCTTGGACCATGGTGGGTTTTGGATAAGGTAATGATTTTTTGGTTTGTTAAGTCAAAAAATCAAAAAAGTGAGAAGAAGCTTTGAACAAAAGCATTGGGTAAACCCTAAAGTTTATCTCATTTTCATTTTGGCATTTCTTTGTTTTGGCTCTGTAACCATTTCAATGGTCGACTAGTGTTTGATGATTCTCTTTGGTTTTCTTCTCCATGCGGTGGCCTTTGTGGTTGAAATCTTGCATTTCTTGTGCAAGAAGAACTGTAGGAATTTGGTGAGCATGGTGTGCAAGATTTTGACTAGCATTTTTCATTACTTTCTGTAGTATTCTTGATTCAAATGGCCGCGACCATGCTTCCTCTTTCCTCTGTGCAATGTTTGACATTCTTCTTTGATTTTTCTATGTTTTTCATCAGAAATTGTGACTCATGCTACTGCAATAAGAAGAAATCCTTAGAAATGAGTCTGCAACTATTCTTCTTCTTTCTCTGCAACTGAAAGGTAAGCTCCATATGATTTTTCTTGTATACCTTTTGACATTACTGTATCTTGGAAAAGACAAGGTTTCTTTGCAAGAGAAAGAAATGGGTATTTTTGTTTTTGATAAAAACCTCTCTTTATGTCATGGCCGTGGCACTACATGTAGTTCTGTAGAATTCTTTCTTTGTCTTCTTGCAAAAAGTCGAGGGTTTTTTAATTATGAAATGAGGGTTTCATTTTAATGTGTATAGAATACTTCTCCATACCACAGCCATACTCTAGTTTGCTTCCTGTAGGTGTTCTCTTTTACCAAAAGATAAAGAATGACATGAGGGTTTGAAAAGATTGAGATGGGTATCTTGCACAGAACCTCTTTTGTTTCGGCCATGGCAGCATATTGTCTTTGTAACTCCTCTTGATATTGGTCTTCGATCATTCATTTCACTTGATTGTATCTAATAGAAGCTAACTATAAGTGTCAGAAGCTACTATGCATACTATCATTTAATGAACATAAAGATGGCTGAATTCTTTATAACATATGATCTTATGAAAAGTTAAAACTATATCTTCTCCTTTTCACTTTCTGTGTACTCACATGGCATATGCCTGACACTATGAATCATTTTCTTTGTATCAGAAGATTCCTGTAGCATGTATTTCTTCTCTTTCCTATAGTTTCAAAGTATCATATGATAAAAGGCTTAACATCTTCAAGGCATAATTGTTCACCTGTAGCTTTGTCATTTAGATCTTCTGTATCTGCCACTTGCCAGATGCTCTTATCAGTTGTCATGGATGATTACTCACCTGTACTTGATGTTATCTAAACTTTTGTAGCATACATTTGTCTTCTTTACTTGATGTATTATCTTCCATTTCATTGTGACAGTCATAGTTAAATAATGCATTTATATGACTTGTCCTCCACTGCAACATCATACGATACAAAGTTTTTGACATCTTACTGACTTTGTTTCTTTTATCTCCACTTGGCTGAATACTTCGAACCTTTGTAGCATACATTTGCACTTTCTTGTTCTTTTATCATAGTCAAATGATGCTTCTACTTGATCACAAGTCTATCCTTAATTTCATTTGCATGCTTCTGTCATATCTTTAGTCTGATTTTATGAAACTGTGGCATAAAACATGACAGCAATAAGGCATTTTTATGATGTTATAAATAAGAAAAGTACCTTTCATGGATGCACTTCTGTTTTCTGCAATCTATCAAGTTGACTCAAGTACTTTGAATATATATGATCTGATTTAATCAACTGTAATCAAGGTGAACATAGTTTATAGGAGCAACTGCTCCTTTTCATGATCATGACGACACACTTTTTCTACAAGTTGATTTTATGCTGCATGATATCTCTTAAATGTTGCATCCTGTCTTTATTCTGATATCCTTTTCACATGAATAGGAAGGGAACATGTTGGGATCAACCCTTGTGGGAGCCACATTTTCTCCACATGTTTTAATGTCTTCAAATCAGCAACATTACTTTTCCTATACCTGCACAATGAACAAACAAGTTAACATAAAAACATACCTTATGGAGTTGATTGATCCTCTTCATGATATTATGATTTATGACACATGCTTGATTTGACTCTTTCATATGAAATGTATGATGTGACAAGTTGATATGTCTATTTGATAAAAGCATATGAAAATCTTAAATATCCAGAGCTCTTACAAGACTTTCCCCCAATTTTTTTTTTTCAGGTACACTTGATACAACTGGAGCTGAAGATGAAGATATGAGATCAACCATCAACAAGTACATCAACCAATAGAAGATATCAACTTTGCTCAGGCAATGATGGATATTTAATTTTATCATGTGTTCTTCCTCATTTCTTTTATCATCAGATGTATAGTTTGTATATGTCTACATTGCTCAGTTTAGTCACTCCCACGGCTTGTGTGGGACACATTTGAACACTTCTTTAAAACATGATCAGTTAATTTATCTTATGCACTTGATTTTATGTATGTTTTATTTTCAATCAACACATAGGATATAGTAACTAAAACTAAATGTATGTTCCAAATATGACGTGAAATGACAGTTCAAATGATTACCTTTCCTTCTTGCTTTCAATTATGATCATCAAAATAATCAAATTATCTTATAACCACTAAGTGATAAAAAAATAGTTTAGATCAACTATCTTCCTTGAATGCTTGATTTCTTGACATCTAACATAGTTGTCATGTTGATTTAATAGTCCTGATAGGACTGTTAGGTTGTCATGATAACTAATCTTTATCTCTGCTTTGTCAAGACATCAAATATTCACTGAATGCAAAACTTTAAAAGTTTTATTTTGCCCCTCCTAAAATAACTACAATTAGGTCTAACTAAATTTAGTGTGAACAAAATTTAGTAACATTTTCGGTGACCTCTCAGGGGTGTTTGCCTGCTAAACAACTTAGAACTAGTAGCCTTGCAATTCCATTGGGCACATGAGTCTCTCTACCCTGAACTTTGAAAAAAATTCTACAACTCAAAACTGATTGAAAAATGACAGCAACAACAAAACTAAAACTGAAACTAAATTGGCTTGCTTAAGACAAAGCCAACAACATGTGCAAAATCACTTCTTGGAAAACAAAAACAATAACTGAATTAAATGTGCAAAAGCACTTATTTGCAGCATAAGGTTGCTTCTCTAATAGCATAACTTGAGGTGAATCCCATCAACTGGGATTGGCAACACCTCTCCATCTAACTTAGCAAGTTGGAATGCATTGTGTTGCTTGCATTCTATTATTATGTATGGTCCATCCCACATAGCATCAAATTTTTATGTTGACCAGGTCTGCTCTTTAATTCATTCCATTTGAAAAATAAATCTCCTTCTTTAAAGACTCTTGGTACTGCTCTTTTATCAGATGTCCTTTTCATTTGGGCTTGGTGTATTTCCAATATTTTTAAGGCCTCTTTTATGATTTCTTCAAGTTCTATCAGCCGTGCAAGCCTGATTTCCATTGTTTGTTCTTCAAGTAACTCCAGTTATTTTATGTAATTCAAAGTTGGTAACTCAACTGCTATTGGCAACTTGGCCTCTTTTCCATATGTGATAACATAGGGTGAATTACTTGTTGCTCTTTTAGGTGTAATTCTATCAGCCCATAAGGCTAATTTTAACTTGTCATGCTAAGACCTCTGATTTTCATCAACTATTTTCTTTATGATTTTAATCAAATTTTTGTTAGTTGACTCGGCCTGCCCATTACCTTAAGGGTAATAATTTGATGAAGTATTTAGAAATATGTTATTTTTGACAGACCAATCAGATACTCTTAATCCAATAAATGCTAAAGCATTATCTGAAATAATAGAATCAGAAGTACCAAACTTGGACACTAGATCTTGATACAAATTCACGACTGATGATTCATTAGCTTCTTTCAAGGCAACTACTTCAGTCCATTTAGTGAAATAATTAGTAGCAGTCAAAAGCCAATTGTGTCCCTCACTAGAAGGTGGATTTATAGGACCAATAAAGTCCAATCCCAACTTGCCAAATGGCTGCTCCACTTGAATTGGATGTAAGGGCATTGCTGCAAGTCTTTGTTTACCTGTAAAAACTAAACATTTTAAACATTTCTTTACCCATTCATGTGCATCCTTGAACATGTCAGGCCAATAGTAACCAGCTCTCATAATCTTCAAAGCTATTGTTCTAGCTGCAAAATGACCTCCAGAAGGTCCATCATGAAATTCCTCTAGAATCTTTTGGATCTAATCTGGTTGTACACACCGTAGTAAAACACCATTAAAGTCTTTTTTGTATAGGATTCCATCAATTACAACATAGGGAATTGCCTACAATATGTAGTATCTTCTTCTTGATCTATCCAAGCCTTGAGGACAATCACTAGTATGAAGATAATTGATCATATCCTGAACCCAACTTGCAGGGGAATTTGGGATAATAGATGCTTCATCATTCTGTAGCATTGTCTCAGCTCCTACTTCAAGTTCCTTGTTGTATTGTTCATGATATGCAAGCCGTTCACATAGTCCTTTGTCTCGGACCAGCTTGGTGACTTAAATTTTAATGTCATACTCCATAACCTTTGTTATCCACCCTGCTCTCTTATCACTCAAATCCTTACTAAGTAAGAATTCCTTCACTATAGGATGTGCAACCATTAACTAAATTCTATTATTTGAAAGCATATGTTTAAACTTCTTTAGGCTCCTGATAACAACCAATACATGTTTTTCAACAAAAGAATATCTTACCTCATAGTCATGCAGAATTTGGTTGAAAAATGCCATAGGCTGTTCCAATCCTTCATCATCCTATTGAAAAAGCATAGCTGATATAGTATCCACACTGCTAAATACAAATAAAATGAAGTCTTTATCAAAATTTGGATTTATCAATGTTGGTGCAACAACAAGTGCCTCCTTTATCTCTTCAAAGCTCTATTTTCCTTCTTTGGTCTAGCTTAAAGGAATATTCTTTTTTAGCATTGATGTAAGAGGTTGTAAAAGTGTTGCTATATTAGGAATAAACCTTCTTACAAAGTTAATTCTTCCTAGAAAGCTCTGTAAGCGTTTCTTATGTGTAGGAAGAGGTAATGTCAATATTGCAGTGATTTTTTCAGGACCAATTGTTATCCTATCTTTAGACACTATGTGTCCTAAAATTTTACCTTCATGAATAGAAAAAATACTCTTCTTTGGGTTAAGTGATACCCCAAATTCTCTACATCTCTCAAAACTCAGTTTTAAATGATGAAAGTGATCTTCAGGTTTTTTAGAAAAAATAGTCACATCATCTAAGTATACAAGTACAAACTTATTAATCAAACCTTGAAAGGCCATATCCATTGCTCTCTAGAATGTTGCACCTGCATTTGATAAGCCAAATGGCATCTTTTTGTATGCTAAGGTGCCCCATTTTGTGGTAAAAGCTGTCTTATACTGATCTTCTTCTTTTACTAGAATTTGGTTATAACCTGAATAACCATCCAACAAAGAGAATCTTTCTGATCCAGAAATAACCTGCAATATATGCTCCATTGATGGTAAAGGATAATGATCTTTTAAAAATGCTTTGTTTAAATCACAAAAATCAACACATAATCTGATTTCTCCATTCTTTTTTCTGATAGGAACCAAGTTAGAAACCCATGAAGTATGTTTGATAGGAAAAATGATATTACCTTCAATCAATTTATTCAACTTTGTTTTCATCAGCACTTCCAACTTAGGATTTAGTGGTCTTTGCTTTTGTCTGACAGGTTTTGCCTTAGGTTCAAGCTCTATTGTATGCTGAGCCAACTCTGGGTTGAAACCTTTCAGATCTCCATATTCCCAGCCAAACACATCACTAATATGTAAAAAAAAATTGAATAAATGCTTCCTATTCTTCTTTTGTACATATCTTTCCAAGCTTGAGTAACTTATCTTTAAAGATCTCAATAGGTTCATAGTGTTCCTGTTTCACTAACAAGATGGCCTTAACCTTTCTTACTTGATCATCAATATTAAAGATTGATTCTAAGGTCACTAAGCCCTTAGGTAGCTTGTTTGAACTTAACTGTAGTATTTGATCATCATATTGCTAAAAAAATTTCTGCTGATTGCCTGCAGAAAATTCAACCTCTTCCATCAATAAATTTACAATATGTTCATCACTATCAAATACCTGCCAGCTAGTATTATTATCTAGAACTGATGGTCTAATAGTAACTTTAACATATAGAGGAGAACAAATATTCTTCATTCCTGTAGGAATATCATATTTAGCTCCTATGGCAGCTTATTTTTTAGCCTGTTTATTATTAGTTCTAGGTATAGATAAAAGATTAAATGCATCAAATTCTTCTATCATGTCCCAAACTCTATGTTTATACAATTTTAGAAAATCATTCTTTGTGGAAGCAATATTTCTGATTTGTTTAACAAATAATTCACTGTCTCCAAAGACTTTTAGACATTTAATGTTTCTTTTCCTGACCCATTCTAATCCATGAACTAAAGCTTCATATTCAGTTGTGTTATTAGAGCAACTGGAAGCAAATATGAAAGATGAATAATATTTCTCACCTATAGGGGAAACTAAAATAGCTCCTCCACGAGCACCAATCCTAATTCTAGAACCATCAAAATAAAGCTCCCAAACATCATTTTCAACTTCTTTTACTTCTTGTTTTTCCCCTTTAAGCAGATTTGGAATGACTGCATTTTTCTCCTGGATCATATACACACCAAGGCCTATCCCATCCATCTACTCAAATGGATCTATTTCATGGTTCTCTGCTACCCACTAGTCTAAAACAAGATTAGGAATTCCCTCAAAAGGTGTAGTTGGGTCTTGAACATGAATCAAATCTTCTTGATAAAAAAATGGAAAGGTTGTTATTTTTTGAACTGGGTGTATAAAGTTCAAGGTGATCATTGGCTAATGGCTCAAATTTGATTGTAACCTTTGTTCCATATCTAGTTCTGAAGAACAAATGTGTCCAATTAGAAGACAAATAACCCCCCAATCTTGCTATAAAATCTCTGGATAAACAGATGGCAAAAGTAGGTGGCAAATTCATGACATATCTATCTTGATATATGACAAAATTTGGACATGCATGCAAGGTAAGACCTAAATTTTTAAACATTCCAACTGTGTTGACTTAAGTTCCATCCATTTGCCTAACTCCTATAACAATAGGGTCATATTTCAGGCCAAGTTTATCAGCTAGCTATTTTGGCATAATTGAGCTGCTTAACTCCTAAATCTATCATGCAATTATGTACTAAATGATCACCAACAATGAAAGTGACATAAAATGGTGGTGGTTTGTTTATTGGTTTTGGCTGTTCTATTCTTTTTTCTGCCTCATCTGTATGCATAACTTGAGGCTGATCTGCTTTTTGAACCTCATTTGACAAAGATAACTAAGCTAAAGCATCTTGCAATAAATCTTTTTGTCCTAGAATATGTAAACCATCTAAAATGGACATGCTAACTGTTACTTTCTTCATATGATCCAAAGTATTAAAAGTAGGACCACTAACCTTCTGCTATACTTTAGGAACAACAACTTCTGGTTGGTCTTTACTTTGTTGTTTATGAGCTTCAAGTTGTTTTTTTTCAACTGTTGGATGTCCTCTTGACAAAATATGCATATCTTGAGAAGTAGAAGCTTGATTCTACCCTTGTTGACTTGTACAGACTGTACTTTTACCTTTATCAGCTTGCTATTTATTGATATCAGCTTGTTAATTTGCATTTCCAGATTACTGCTGCAAGTCATAGCTCTCTTTTTTCATCTTGTGTTTGCTGTAACATTAGTAAAAGACTGATTTTGACCTAGTAATTGATTCACACCACAAAATTCATTAGCCTTCCAATTCATCAAGGCTACATCAGGATTAACATACTGAGTCTAAGTCTCCAGCTGGTCATTCACATCACTTGCTGAATTTTTAGCAGCAGCATAGTTATTTTGTACCATAAGAGCTTGCCTTACTATTCCATTCAGGCAAGTAGCCTGGTTATGAGGCTGATTACATGGGTAACACCATGCATAATCCTGAATCATATTATTTTATATAGGCATAAGCTCCTTTGATGAGCTAACAACATTTGGATTGTACAACTGATTTGGCCTATTATTGTAGTTCTTTCTTTGGCCCTGGTAATCTGCCTGATAAGGAGGCCTATTTGCTTGATATGGGGCTTGGTATGGTCTATTATTCTGATTCACTTGAACTTTGAGGCTTACTAAGTTATTATTAATAGTATGTAATAACTTTGCATTTTCTTGTTGATTCCTGTCTATATTTTGCTGGTTGTTTTTCATTTCTTGTTGGCTACCTTTGAGCTCTTGTATCTCAAAATGGATTGGATTAGTTTTATTTTGGACAACTAGTTGATATCCAAAAGCTGGGACAACAGGTATAGATACAATAGGAGGTATTGATAATGGCATTGAAGGTTGAATATAAGGAAATATTGGCATAAGAGGCCTTGGTGCAATTTTACCAGCTTGTATTAAACTATTTTCTACTCTAATTGCAATATCAAATGCAACTGGTAAAGTAACTCCACCCATAGACTGAATCATGATAACAATATCACTATTCAATGCTCTTAAATAATATAAAAATGCATATGCAAGTGAAGGCTTTACCATTTCTGGAATTCTATTCCATGTTCTTTGAAATCTGTAATTGAAATGTGTCATTTGCTCCTGTGGGGCCCTCTTGATAGCAGTCATTTTCTCAACAAGTGATAAGTGATCAGATTTATCCTAAAACTGTCTATTCAAAGCAGCACCTAATTCATCCCAAGATGTAATTGAAATGACTCTTAAACCTCTAAACCATTGAAGAGCTTTACCTTTAAAGGATGCTGCTAATAGCCTGATTGCTACATTCTCTTCTGTGATATGGTGAATAGAACACAATGATGCTATATCTCTGACATGCTCATTTGGTGTAGTCCCATCTTCTCTAGTGAAACTTGGTAGACTTTTCAATGCAGTCACTGGTATATCATCATGTTGTCTTAGATTTAAAGGGCTACCCCCATTAAAAGTAACAAAAGTTTGATTTCTTGGTGGCGGTGGTGGTTGATTTCCTCCACCTCCTCCTCCACCAGGAGGCAGTATTCCTCCACCTCCTCCTCCTCTGAGTAGAGACATTGGAGTAGATGGTATTTGAGCTGGTACTTGGATTGAAACTACTTCAAGTATTTCTTTTAACACAGGTTCTTCCTCTTCAAGCTCTAAAAGAAAAAGTTCATCTTGGAAAATAGGAACCTATTATCTTGGGATTGCTAGTGGAGAACTATGAAATTCTGATGATGAACTTCTAAATAAAGGATTCTGGTGAAAAGCAAACTCTGGATGTGTACTTGGTAGATCTGAAACAACTACTGAATCTGCTGATTTGATCACTTTATCCACTTTTACCCTCCTCTTCGGTGGAGATAACTGAATATGCTTCTTCTCAGAATCTTTATTTGACCTTGTTTGATACTTTTTCATAAGCTGCAAGATCCGATCTATAAAACCAAAGAATTAGAGTCACCAGGTACTTGAAGATAAACCTCTTAAAAGGTTAAAAAATCTGTTGTTCATACCAAAACAACAGAAAAAAAAAGTTCTATTGAACTGAAAATCAGTTCAAAGTCCCACCGGGTGTGCCAAAAACTATTGTCGATGAGGATTGCACCCTTATGCAAAGCTGTGAAACTCTGCAATCCTTTGAAACATGGGGACAAACTCAGACTATGGGTGACCTATAATGAGTTTGAACCACTAGATTATGGGTTGGTTCCCTTAAAATATTCTATTTGAAACTATGATTTTTGTTTTGGAAAAGTGTAAGAAAGAAACTATATGGTAACAAAGCTGTAAAATTTGGTGATGCACCTAATAAGGATGGAAAAATGCAAATTTGGTTCACAATAGATTTTAGAAATCTTACCCATAGAATCCAATCTTGGCATAAATATCACAAAAATATTTCTAAGGAAGGCTGGAAAAACTATTCTTTATGAAGGAAAAGGATTCTTCACAACATGAAAGAAAGGATTTCAGTAACACAACCTAAGACCTATGATATCAATATGCTTAACACTTACAAATAAGAATGAGACAATAATTTTAAAGGTTTTGATATTAAAACACATTAAAATTTCATCAAATCATCCATACAAGTAGCATCAATGGAAAGACAAGCACTTGATTTCAATGAAAAAACTAAAGGAAAATATTGCAAGAGAGACAAAAATGGAACATGTAACCTACTGTAATCTCTGTAAAATCTATAATCAATGAGTTACGAAACCTCCTTCTCTCTCAAAGTGTAAAGAGCAAAAAGGCAAGAACTCAAAAATGAGTGACAAAGCCTCTTTCTCTCAATGTGTAGAAGAGAAAAGAATGTAAGAACTAGCAAAACCTAAGTTTTGCTTTACAATATATAGCTTGCTCTCTCCAAGAGGCATACAAAATAGAACTGCATCTAACTACCTCTAAAAATAATCTCTCCAAAGTGATCCATAAGCAAACCAATAAATCCCTTTGACCAAGAAGTTGACTAAAACTCCTTGAACCTCTCCCCAAATCATGCAAAAGGTCCCTCAATGGCCTCAGTTAACTCAACTCATCAATTTGCATGATTTTTCTTTTACAAAATTGATGTGAGTGGGTAATAAAGTAATTAGGATAATTACTTTACTATTAGTTACAATAATTTGCATTATTTTTTATTTTACAACTTGTGAAAAATAATAAAGTAATTTGTAGAATATTACTTTATTATTTACTTACATTGATTTATTTGTAAAATCATGCATGATGAAAGAGAAAAATAATTCCCTTATCTCTCCAATTACACTTGCCTAATTTGCATGATTTGAGCAAAAATAAGGCTTAGAAGAAAACAAAAAACCCTTTATATCTCCATGTGAGAAAAAACTCCTAGTTTGTATGACATATGCATTAAGGCAAAATTTTATCCTTATCACTCTACATGCAATATCAAAAAAATGCTTTACAAACACTTAGGCATAAAAAATACCCATTATCACTCCACATGCACTAAGGTAAAAATGATATTACACTATGTCTTATTACTCCATTTACAATGTCAAAATATCACCTCACTGCCATATAATCTCCCTCATGCAAAAATTAGACTCTAATACAAGCTTCTGCCACCTTGCAACCTTATATTGTCTTCATATGAATTCTACCTTTGACTTTGGGTGTGAGGATCATGTATTAAACAATGCATAGTCATGAGAAGAATCTCCTTGGTTTTATTCAGCCACCTTGCATCATTATGCATTATCAAGAGGAATCTTTTGACTTATCAAATATTTGCAAGAAGACAAGGTAAAAATTTGACCATGCAAGGTTTGAGGATCTCGACCATATGATAGTCGACCATAAGTGAATAAAGTTTGTTTGAAAATCATTTAAGGCATAAGCTTTACCCTCTAATAAAACTGACCACCCTTTTGACTTTAGAAACAATAGCAAAAGATACCTATTGGCCCTTCCACATAATGATCACTTGCTAGGAAAGTCTTGGACCACGGTGGGTTTTCGATAAGGTAATGATATTTTGGCTTGTTAAGTCAAAAAATAAAAAAGTGAGAAGAAGCTTTGAACAAAAGCATTGGGTAAACCATAAAGTTTACCTCATTTTCATTTTGGCATTTCTTTGTTTTGGCTCTGCAACCATTTCAATGGCCGACTAGGGTTTGATGGTTCTCTCTAGTTTTCTTCTCCATATGGTGGCCTTTGTGGTTGAAATGTTGCATTTCTTGTGCAAGAAGAACTATAGGAATTTGGTGAGCATGGTGTGCAAGATTTTGATTGGCATTTTTCATTACTTTCTGTATCATTCTTGCTTCAAATGGCTGCGACCATGCTTCCTCTTTCTTCTGTGCAATGTTTGACATTCTTCTTTGAATTTTCTATGTTTTTCATCTGCAACTGTGAATCATGCTACTACAATAAGAAGAAATCCTCAGAAATGAGGCCGCAACTGATCTTCTTCTTTCTCTACAACTAAAAGGTAAGCTCCATATCATTTTTTCTGTATACCTTTTGACAATACTGTATCTTGGAAAAGACAAGGTTTCTTTACAAGAAAAAGAAATAGGTATTTTTGTTTTTGATAAAAAACTCTCTTTCTATCATGTTTGTGGCACTATGTGTAGTTCTGTAGCATTCTTTCTTTGTCTTCTTGCAAAAAATTAAGGGTTTCATTTTAATGTGTATAGAATTCTTCTCCACGCCACAACCATACTCCAATTTGCTTCCTGTAGGTGTTATCTTTTACCAGAAGATAAAGAATGACATGAGGGTTTCAAAAAGATTGAGATGGGTATCTTGCACAGAACCTCTTTTGTTTTGTCCATGGCAGCATGTTGTCTCTGTAACTCCTCTTGATATTGGTCTTTGATCATTCACTTCACTTGACTATATCTGATAGAAGCTAACTGTAAGTGTCAGAAGTTACTATGCATATTGTCATACAATGAATAGAAGCATGGCTGAATTCTTTACAACATATGTTCTTATGAAAAGTTAAAATAGTATCTTCTCCTTTTTACTTTCTATGTACTCACATGGCATATTCTTGACACTATGAATGCTTTTCTTTGTATTAGAAGATTCTTGTAGCATGTATTTCTTCTCTTTCATGTAGTTTCAAAGTATCATATGATAAAAGACTTAACATCGTCAAGGCATAATTATTCACCTGTAGCTTTGTCATTTAGATCTTCTGTATTTGCCACTTTCCAAATGCTCTTATTAGTTGTCATGGATGATTACTCACCTATACTTGATGTTATCTGAACTTGTGTAGCATACATTTGTCTTCTTTACCTGATATATTATCTTCCATTTCATTGTGACATTCATAGTTAAATAATGCATTTATATGACCTATCCTCCACTACAACATCATATGATACAAATCTTTTGACATCTTCAGTGACTCTAAGGTATCAAATGATACAAGATTTTGGCACTTTAAACGCATAACTCTATTTCTTTTATCTCCACTTGGCTGAATACTTTGAACCTTTGTAGCATACATTTTCACTTTCTTGTTCTTTTATCATAGTCAAATGATGCTTCTACTTGATCACAAGTCTATCCTTAATTTCATTTGTAGGCTTCTATCATATCTTTAGTCTAATTTTATAAAACTGTGGCATGAAACATGACAACAATAAGGAATTTTAATGATGGTATAAATAAGAAAAGTACCTTTCATAGCTGCACTTGTATTTTCTGCAATCTATCAACTTGACTCAGGCACTTTGAATATATATGATGTGATTTGATCAACTGTAATCAAGGTGAAGATAGTTTATAGGAGCAACTACTCCTTTTCATGATCATGATGACACACTTTTTCTACAAGTTGATTTTATGATGCATGATATCTCTTAAGTGATGCATCATGTCTTTATTCTGATATCCTTTTCACATGAATAGAAAAGGGAACATGTTGGGCTCAACCCTTGTGGAAGCCACATTTTCTCCACATGTTTTAATGTCTTCAAATCAGTAACATTACTTTTCATATACCTGCACAGTGAACAAACAATTTAGCATAAAAACATACCTTATGGAGTTGATTGATCCTCTTCATGATATTCTAATTTATGGCACATGTCTGATTTGACTCTTTCATATGAAATGCATGATGTGACAAGTTGATGTGTCTGTTTGATAAAAGCATATGAAAATCTTAAATATTCAGAGCTCTTACATGATTTTCCCTAAATTTTTTTTTGTAGGTACACTTGATACAACTGGAGCTAAAGATGAAGATATGAGATCAACCATCAACACGTACATCAACCAACAGAAGATATCAACTTTGCTCAGGCAATGATGGATATTTAATTTATCATGTGTTCTTCCTCATTTCTTTTATCATCAGATGTATAGCTTGCATATGTCTGCATTGCGAAGATGATTAGTTAATTTATCGTATGCACTTGATTTTATGTATGTTTTCTTCTTAATCAATGCATAGGATATAGTAACTAAAATTGAATGTATGTTCCAAATATGACATGAAATGATAGTTCAAATGATTACCTTTCCTTCTTGCTTTCAATTATGATCATCTGAATAATCAAATTGTCTTATAACCCCTGAAAGATAAAAAATAGTTTAGATCAACTGTCTTCCTTGAATGCTTGATTTCTTGACATCTAACTCACTTGTCATGGTGATATAATAGTCCTGATTAGACTATTACGTTGTCATGACAAATGATCTTTATCTCTCCTTGTCAAGACATTAAATATTCATTGAATACAAAACTTTAAATGTTTTCTTTTATCCCTCCTGAAATAACTGCAATTAGGTCTAACTAAATTTAGTGTGAACAAAATTTAGTAACATTTTTGGCAAACTCTCAGGGGTGTTTGCCTACTAAACAACTTAGAACTAGTAGCCTTGCAATTCCATTGGGCACATGAGTCTCTCTACCCTGAACTTTGAAAAAAATTCTGCAACTCAAAAATGATTGAAAAATGATAGCAACAACAAAACTAAAACTGAAACTAAACTGGCTTGCTTAAGACAAAGCCAACAACATGTGCAAAAGCACTTCTTGGAAAAAAAAAATAACTAAATTAAATGTGAAAAAGAACTTATTTGCAGCATAAGGCTGCTTCTCTAATAGAATAACTTGAGGTGAATCCCATTAACTGGGATTCACAACACCTCTCCATGTAACTTAGCAAGCTAGAATGCATTGTGTTGCTTGCTTAAGACAAAGCCAGCAACATGTGCAAAAGCACTTCTTGGAAAACAAAAATAATAACTGAATTAAATGTGAAAAAGAACTTATTTGCAACATAAGGCTGCTTCTCTAATAGCATAACTTGAGGTGAATCCCATTAACTGGGATTCACAACACCTCTCCATCTAACTTAGCAAGTTGGAATGTATTGTGTTGCTTGCATTCTATTATTATGTATGGTCCATCCCACATAGCATCAAATTTTGTATGTTGACCAGGTTTGCTCTTTAATTCATTCCATTTGAACACCAGATCTTCTTCTTTAAAGACTCTTGGTACTGCTCTTTTATCAAATGTCCTTTTCATTTGGGTCTGGTGTATTTCTAATGTTTTCAAGGCCTCTTTTCTAATTTCTTCAAGTTCTATCAGCTATGCAACCCTGATTTCCATTGGCTATTCTTCAAGTAACTCCAGTTCTTTTATGTAATTCAAAGTTGGTACCTCAACTGATATTGGCAATTTGGCCTCTTTTCCATATGTGAGAACATAGGGTGAATTACCTATTGCTCTTTTAGGTGTAATTCTATCAGCCCATAAGGCTAATTTTAACTTGTCATGCCAAGACCTCTAATTTTCATCAACTATTTTCTTTATGATTTTAATCAAATTTTTGTTAGTTGACTCAACCTGCCCATTACCTTAAGGGTAATAATTTGATGAAGTATTCAGAAATATGTTATTTTTGACAGACCAATTAGATACTCTTAATCCAATAAATGCTAAAGCATTATCTGATATAATAGAATCAGAAGTACCAAACCTAGACACTAGATCTTGATAAAAATTCAGGACTGATGATTCATTAGCTTCTTTCAAGGCAACTGCTTCAGTCCATTTAGTGAAATAATTAGTAGAAATCAAAATCCACTTGTGTCCCTAGCTAGAAGGTGGATTTATAGGACCAATAAAGTCTAATCCCAACTTGCCAAATGTCTACTCCACTTGAATTGGATGTAAGGGAATTGCTGCAAGTCTTTGTTTACCTATAAAAACTGAATATTTTAAACATTTCTTTACCCATTCATGTGCATCCTTGAACATGTCAGGCCAATAGTAACCAACTCTCATAATCTTCAGAGCTGTTGTTCTAGTTGTGAAATGACCTCTAGAAGGTCCATCATGAAATTCCTCTAGAATCTTTTGGATCTGATCTGGTTGTACACACCTTAGTGAAACACCATTAAAGTCTTTTTTGTATATGATTCCATCAATTACAGCATAGGAAATTGCCTACAATATGTAGTATCTTCTTCTTGATCTATCCAAGCCTTGAGGACAATCACCAGTATGAATATAATGGATCATATCCTACACCAAACTTGTAGGGGAATCTGGGACAACATATGCTTCATCATTCTGTAGCACTATATCAACTTCTCCTTCAAGTTCCTTGTTGTATTGTTCATGATCTACAAGCTGTTCAAACAGTCCTTTGCCTTAGACCAACTTGGTGACTTTAATTTGAATGTCATACTCCATAACCTTTGTTATCCACCCTACTCTCTTATCACTCAAATCCTTACTAAGAAAGAATTCATTCACTGTAGGATGGGCAACCATTAACTAAATTCTACAATTTGAAAGCATATGTTTAAACTTCTTTAGGCTCCTAATACCAACCAATACATGCTTCTCAACAAAAGAATATCTTACCTCATAGTCATGTAGAATTTGGTTGAAAAATGCCACATGCTGTTCTAATCCTTCATAATTCTACTAACAAAGCATAGTTGATATAGTATCCACACTGCCAAATGCATATAAAATGAAGTCTTTATCAAAATTTGGATTTATCAGTGTTGGTGCAGCAGCAAGTGCCTCCTTTATCTCTTCAAAGCTCTACTTTCCTTCTTTGGTCTAGCTGAAAGGAATATTCTTTTTCAGCATTGAAGTAAGAGGTTGTAAAAGTGTTGCTGTATTAGGAATAAACCTTCTTACAAAGTTAATTCTACCTAGAAAGCTCTACAAGTGTTTCTTATGTGCAGGAAGAGGTAATGTCAATATTGCAGTGATTATTTTAGGATCAATTGATATCCCATCTTTAGACACTATGTGTCCTAAAAGTTTACCTTCATGAATAGAAAAAATACTCTTATTTGGGTTAAATGATACCCCAAATTCTCTACATCTCTCAAAAATTAGTCTTAAATCATGAAAGTGATCTTCAGTTTTTTTAGAAAAAATAGTCACATCATCTAAGTATACAAGTAAAAACTTATTAATTAGACCTTGAAAGGCCATATCCATTGCTCTCTGGAATGTTGCACCTACATTTGATAAGCCAAATGGCATCTTTCTGTATGCTAAGGTGCCCCATTTTGTGGTAAAAGTTGTCTTATACTGATCTTCTTCTTTTAATAGAATTTGGTTATAACCTGAATAACCATCCAACAAAGAGAATCTTTCTGATCCACAAACACCCTGTAATATCTGCTCCATCGATGGTAAAGGATAATGATCTTTTAAAGATGCTCTTTTCAAATTACAGAAATCAACACATAATCTGATTTCTCCATTCTTTTTTCTGACAGGAACCAAGTTAGAAACCCATGAAGTATGTTTGATAGGAAAAGTGATATACCTTCAATTAGTTTATTCAATTCTATTTTCATCAGCACTTCCAACTTAGGATTTAGTGGTCTTTACTTCTGTCTGACATGTTTTTCCTTGGGTTCAAGCTCTATTGTATGCTGAGCCAACTCTGGGTTGAAACCTTTTAAATCTCCATATTCCTAGCCAAACACATCACTAAATTCTTAACAAAGCTGAATAAATGCTTCTTGTTCTTCTTTTGTACATATCTTTCCAAGCTCGAGTAACTTATCTTTAAAGATCTCAATAGGTTTGTAGTGTTCCTGTTTCACTAACAAGCTGGCCTTGTCCTTTCTTACTTGATCATCAATATCAAAGATTGATTCTAAGGTCACTAAGCCATTAGGTATCTTGTGATGGTGAAAGGTTGTCATTGATGTCAAAAGTGTGTTCAATTGATGATGTAAAGTTGCCATAGTTGTTGCAAGACATCAGGAGGAGGTAGTTGTTCATTGCTTGGTCAGTTCACAGAGATGTGGAGTTGGTTTGGTGTAATGTAGTATTGATGGAAAGAGTGTCTTCTTGTTTAGATCAGTATCAGGATGTTGTTCAAGAAGAGCTCAAAGAAGATCTCAGTTGGTATTGGTTTGGTTCTATTATGCTTTGCTTTGAAGGAGCTCAACTAATTAAGGTAATATTTGGTTCATAATGTTCAATTTATGTGTCATGCTTCATTAGTCCACATGCTTTTGCCTCATACTTCATGATGACCTATTAAGGTCTAATGGTATGATGTTGTAGACTTTATTTATATCTTCCTCATCAGGTCTATTGGTATGATGTTGTATTGGTTTGGTAAAGAATGTTTGGTAAAGCATGGTTGATCATTTGGTAAAGCATGGTTGATCATTTGAGTATCAATTTAGAGTTTATATGTGATGGATTTTATGTCTTGATTAGTTGAGTTGGTCTTCACAATGTCATGATTCATCAGTGGAAATGACATATTCTTGGTAGGTATGTTTCAGAGGAAATGGCATATCATTCTTGGTTCATGCAATGGAAGTGGCATTCTCTACTTAGTTCATCAGTGACATTCACTACATAGTATGCAATCAGTGTCAAATCAGGGCAAGGTTCTTGTTTTTATGTTTAAGATCTTGAATCACATGACAAGGGTTAGTATGCATCATATCAACATCACCTAATTGACATCATGACAATGGTATCATACTATGTAGATCTGGTGAAGTATGGTTTATATTTCTGTGATAAAGATCTATGTTCAGTGTTAAAGTTAAGTGTCTTTGCAGAGGTAAAATGGCAATGTGCTTAACACCAAACAAACATGCAACAAGGTGCTTCATTTTGTCTCTGAACAGGTTGTCTCAGGACATAGCAATGACAGTAGAGATGGACAAGTTAAAGGTGCCAAGTGTAAGACTCATTAGTCAATGTTTGGAAAATGTAAACTCTAAAGAGTGATTTAAGTATCTTATAAGGCACAAAGTATATCACTCAAACTGTAAGCTTTTTTATTATAAGAAGTAGGTGACTTGATATATTAGGTAATCATGTAACTTAAGTGACAACTTATGTCACTAAATTCATTATGAAACCAGCCCCTCCTAACCTAGTCCACCGATGGTCAAGGTAATGGTTTTAAAAGAGCATCGAATGCTTTAATAAAAAGAACATTAGATGCCTGAATACTTCATAAGAAAGTCAATATTTGGAGCCCGATTTTCATGAAGATGATTTATGCTTTAAAAAGCATCAGTTATTTTGGAATTTAAAAAGCATTAAATATGCTTTCTGAAATATGGAGAGCCCATTTTAAATATAAGTCAACATATGGTTTAGGAGAATTTTATGCATATGATATGGAGCCCGATCAATAAGTTCTTTTAAATGATTTTTTGTTTTATTCGAAGGGGAGAAAAAATAAGGATTTGTTTAAGTGTGAAATCGGTGTTTGAACAAGCTATATTAATAGCTTTGTTAAAGATAGCAAACTTTATATTTGATAGCTCCTTTATTTCATATGGTTATGACATTAAAAATTGAGTTTTATATTAAAAGGCCATCGAATAATTTTGGAGATGATAAGTTTTCTTTTAAATTAGAAACTTTATTCTTTTACCTCCTAAATTGTTGACCCCATGAGATAACATCAAGTAAAGTGATTTTTAAGATTTTTTGAGGAGTTATTTTGAGATGGAAGATTTATTTCTATTCTTGTGATATGGAAATAAATAAGGTGATTTTCTTTTGCAAGGAAGATTGGATAAAGTTTTTGAAGACTAATCTTTTGCAGAGAGAAGAGAATATGAAGAAGATCCAAGAGATTTTATTTACAGGACATTGATTGATTTCATTATGATCTTATTTTTCTTAAGATGTTTTTTTTGTAGATTGAGTGTGAGAAGATGAAAGGTTTTGAAAAGAGGATAATGAAAATTTGTTTTGAAGGTGATAGGACATTCAATTTGTATATAATGGTTTTTCAGGTGCATTGATGCAACATCTTTGCAGACAGAGATGAAACATACAGATGATGAGTTCATAGAGGTTGAATATATCTAGTGTGTTGTAAAGAAGACAAAGATGGACAATTTTGTAGAGATTTATTTGCAAGCAAAGATGAGAGGCTTTATGTGTAAGAGATGATTTAAATTATTTTGCAAAGATGTCTTAATATTTGCAGAGACACATGATTGTGCAAAGAAGCAAAATAAATTTGCAGAGATATTATTGAATTTGTGCAGAGATTTTGTGTAAGGCTAAAAAGAAGAAATGATAACCTCCTTGTACAACAAATTTATGAAGACAATATGCAGTTGATTGAGTATCAGGTGAATTGGTAATAAGACTGATATTCATATTGTAATTGAATAGAGTTATGCAAAAGAAAAGACAAGTTATATAATGGTGCAAATCAGATTGAGTGGCAATCATTTATTGCACACTTTGCAATTTGTTCTATATGGATGTATTAGGGGTTGGTGCTCCTTGAAGTTGGTGCTTCTAAATATTGTAATTAGTGAGGTTTTTGATAAATCCAGTGAGGCAGTTTTGGAGTGGTTTTTTCTACCCCTAGAGGGTTTTCCACTCTTTCAAATCTTGTGTCATGATTTATATTGATCTTCTCTATGTGTGTGTATGATTTACTCATGAGGTGTTGTTTATATCCTCTTTTATCGGTAGTCTTATGTATATGTGTTTAACAATGTCTTCCTCTTTTGTCTTGTAAACAAAATTTGCAAAAGGTTAAAATTTATATAACACTGATTCACCCCCCCTCTCAGTGTTGTCCTGGACTCCTACAATTGGTATCGGAGCTGGGTTCCCTTTTTCAAGTCTGATAGGCTTGGGTAGGTTCTAGTAGTGGAGTTCAATGGGTAAGTGCAGAAGAAATAAGAATATGATAAATGTCAAGCTTCATTCTGGTCAAAAGACACAAAAGACATCATCCATATCAAATTTAGGTGTTAATGTTCAATTAGTTGATAAAGATGCTTCATAAGTTGAATTGGTGAAAGAGTTTTTTGGAGTTCCTCTATTTAATGGTTCAGATTTTTTAGTTTGGTGTATGAGAATGCAAGTCTATTTATCCTCTTTAGGATATGATGTATGTCTATTGAGAATGGATATTCTAACTCTACAAATAACAAAGAGGCTCTTGAATGCAATCATATAGTGAATAAGGTTATTTTATCTGGTTTATCTAATGATGTTTCTTGTAAAGTTGTGCAGTGTGAAACAACTCAGGATGTGTGGAAGAAATTGATAAGAATTTATCAAGATGGTGATGAAGAAGAGGACAATTTGGTATGTAAAGAAAGTGACCATGAAAGAAGACAATCACATGAAAAGGTTGAGGTCCAAGAAGCTAACATCATAAGTGATGATGATTAGGAATATGATGAAGAAGATTGTGAGATTGATATGGAAGGAGAGCTCATATATGCTCTAACTAAACTCAAGAAATATAAGAGAGAGAATCATAAACTAAAATTACAGCTGCAACAAGAAAGAGAATCTAAAGACGAAACACTTTTAGACCTTGAAAGTGTGTCTTCAGATCCTGAAGAGGCCAGATGTCAGATTATGAGTTTAAGGACATATATTGATGATTTAGACAAATTAATTGTCAGATTAAAGATTGAAATTGAGGAAACTAAGAGGATTGCTGATGTTTCAATATCTAACCTTGAAGTTACAAGGATTGAGAATCTAAAACTAGAGAGTGAAATTATCAAACTCAAAAAGGATTAAGATGGTCTCAAAGTTTTGTATAAGAAGTATCAGGAATATGAAGAAAGTACATACAAGTTACATGAGTTATTGGGCAAATAGAAGCATCGTAATGACACTGCTAGTTTAGGATTTGAAGGAGAGTGTTCAAAAGCCAGACAAACTCCTAGAAAGAAAATTGATCTTCATGCTAATGCTCCTAATCAAAGGAGAAGAAATTTTAGAAGAAATGCTCCTGTAAGACAAGCATACATGTAAAGGTATAATTATTCTTTTAATGGTTATCAAGTTATACATGTAATCATTTTGGACACAAAGCAGTTGTTTGTAGAAGGAATACTGATATTATTTGTTACAAGTGCAATAATGTTGGACATATACAAAGAAATTGTAAAGTGCATAGAAGGTATGATTTTGTATAGAAGTTTAACATGAGTACTCAAAGGTACTATCAGTCATTTGATTATGATTGTAATATAGTTTGTTACAATTGCAACACTCTTGGACACAAAGTACAAAGCTACAGAATGTATGCTTCACATGATTTGAAAAAGTTGAAAAGAAAAGAAGGTATAAAGGTTTGGAGAAAGAAAGAACCTGTAAAAGTGTGGAAGCAAAAATAGAGTCATGAGAAGGCAAATCCTAAACTTGTGCATCCTGCACAAGTTACATCATTAGTTGAATAATAAATAGCATGATGTGAGGGGGAGTTGTTCTTGTTCTATCATTTATCCGCAAGAAGTTTTAGGAGGAGATGGTGATCTTGTCATGTTTATTCTTACCAACCTTATGAAATTAAATTCATATAGTTGATGGTGGTGTTGCTAACAATGTTGATGTTTAGTACGTGACAGTGATACAGGTGATCTTAGGTTTAGTATGCAAACAAGATGTTCAAATAATGTTCAGGAGTTCAATGCTCAAAGAGTTTGATGATATTAAATAACTTGGTTGAGTTGGTATGATGTTGCAGTTCAATGGGATCTTGATATTGTGAAGTATTTGTTGTTATGCCAAAGAGATTAAGATGTTTCCAAAAAGCTCTCATCAGATATTAGCATGTGTTGGCTAAGGTGGCTGAAAATGAAAAATTCAATTCATAGCAATTATCTTTGCTTTTGATTTGTGCAAAGTGTTGTTATAGGAAGAACTTGTTAATGCAGATTGGTTTTAGTATGCATAGGGATGTCAAGTCATGCTTATATGGAAGTGTTCTTGAAAGTGAGATTGTGAAGTTCAAAATCAATTAAGATGTTCTCAAGGTGTTTTTCATATGTTTGAACTAATGAGGTTACAAATGGAAGGAGTCAAATCATTATTTTTGTCTCTACATGTGGTATTTGCAAAGGGGTGTTGCAGGAAGTACTTGATTAGTGTGATGATGTATAATCTTGATAGGCTAATTTATATAATGAATCTTGGGTATTCTCAAGAAGTTCTCTTCAGATGTTAGCCTGTGTTGGTTAAGGAAGTTGTAAATGAAAGAAGTCAATTGTTGTGTTTTTGCAAAGGTATTGATAATGGTTATGTCAGATTTGACATGGTGTTATGTGCAGGAATAGGAGGATGATATTCATCAAGATAACCTTCATTGTTTTTTATGATAAGAAGTGGTATTGTACAAAACATGTGATTTGTTAGTATACTTCAACACAGGGGGAGCAAATTGATTTGAGTCTTTGTCATCAGATGCAAAAAAGGGGGAGAAAGAGAAATTGAATTATTAAGTTTTGCCATCAATGACAAAGGGGGAGATTGATGGTGACAAGGTGTCATTGATGTCAAAAGTGTGTTCAATTGATGATGTAAAGTTTCCATAGTTGTTGCAGGACATTAGGAGGAGGTAGTTGTTCATTTCTTGGTCAGTTCATAGAGATGTGGAGTTGGTTTGGTGTAATGTAGTATTGAAGGCAAGAGTGTCTTCTTCTTTAGATTAGTATCAGGATGTTGTTCAAGAAGACCTCAAAGAAGATCTTAGTTGGTATTGGTTTGGTTCTACTATGCTTTGCTTTGAAGGAGCTCAGCTGACTAAGGTAATGTTTGGTTCATAATGTTCATTTTGTGTGTCATGCTTCATCAGTCCACATGCTTTTGCCTCATACTTCATGATGAGCTATTAAGGTCTATTGGTATGATGTTGTAGACTTCATTTATATCTTCCTCATCAGATCTATTGGTATGATGTTGTACTGGTTTGGTAAAGCATGGTTGAATATTTGTTAAAGCATGGTTGATCATTTGAGTATCAATTTAGAGTTTATATGTGATGGATTTTATGTCTTGATTAGTTGAGTTGGTCTTCACAATGTCTTGATTCATCAGTGGAAATGACATATTCTTTTTAGGTATGTTTCAGATGAAATGGCATATCATTCTTGGTTCATGCAATGGAAGTGGCATTCTCTACTTGGTTCATCAGTGACATTCACTACATAGTATGCAATCAGTGTCAAATCAGGGCAAGGTTCTTGTTTTTATGTTCAAGAGATTGAATCACATGACAAGGGTTAGTATGCATCATATCAACATCCCCTAATTGACATCATGACAATGGTATCATACTATGCAGATCTGGTGAAGTATGGTTTATATTTCTATGATAAAGATCTGTGTTCAGTGTTAAAGTTAAGTGTCTTTGCAAAGGTAAAATGGCAATGTGCTTAACACCTAACAAACATTCAACAAGGTGCTTCATATTGTCTCTGAACAGGTTGTCTCAGGACATAGCAATAACAGCAGATGGACACGTTACAAAGTTGTTTCAATGCATGATGATCAATTGGACAAGTTAAAGGTACCAAGTGTAAGACTCAGTAGTCAAGGTTTGGAAAATGTAAACTCTAAAGGGTGATTTAAGTATCTTATAAGGCACAAAGTATATCACTCAAACCATAGGATTTTTTATTATAAGAAGTAGGTGACTTGATATATTAGGTAAGCATGTCACTTAAGTGACAACTTATGTCACTGAATTCATTGTGAAACCGGCCCCTCATAACCTATTCGACCGGTGGTCAAGGTAATGATTTTAAAAGATCATCGAATGCTTTAATGAAAAGAACATTAGATGCCTGAATACTTCATAAGAAAGTCAATATTTGGAGCTCGATTTTCATGAAGATGATTTATGCTTGAAAAAGCATCGGTTATTTTGGGATTTAAAAAGCATTAAATATGCTTTATGAAATATGGAGAGCCCGTTTTAAACATAAGTCAATGTATGGTTTGGGAGAATTTTATGCATATGATATGGAGCCCGATCAATAAGTTCTTTTAAATGATTTTTGTTTTATTCAAAGGGGAGAAAAAATAAAAGTTTGTTTAAATGTGAAATCGGTGTTTGAACAAGCTATATTAATAGCTTTGTTAAAGATAGCAAACTTTGTATTTGATTGCTCCTCTATGTCATATGGTTATGACATTAAAAATTGAGTTTTATATTAAAAGGCCACCAAATAATTTTGGAGATGATAAGTTTTCTTTTAAATTAGAAACTTTATTCTTTTACCTCTTAAATTGTTGACCCCATGAGATAACATCAAGTGATTTTTAAGATTTTTTAAGGAGTTATTTTGAGATGGAAGATTTATTTCTATTCTTGTGATTTGGAAATAAATAAGGTGACTTTCTTTTGGAAGGCAGATTGGATAAAGTTTTTGAAGACTAATCTTTTGCAGAGAGAAGAGAATATGAAGAAGATCCAAGAGATTTTATTTACAAGAGATTGATTGATTTCATTATGATCTTATTTTTCTTAAGATGTTTTTTTTACAGATTGAGTGTGAGAAGATGAAAGGTTTTGAAAAGAGGATAATGAAAATTTGTTTTGAAGGTGAAAGGACAATCAATTTTTATATAATGGTTTTTCAGGTGCATTGATGCAACGTCTTTGCAGCTAAAGATGAAACATACAGATGATGAGTTCATAGAGGTTGAATATATATAGTGTGTTGTAAAGAAGACAGAGATGGAACATTTTGCAGAGATTTATTTGCAAGAAAAGATGAGAGGATTTATGTGTAAGAGATGATTTAAATTGTTTTGCAGAGATGTGTTAATATTTGTAGAGACACATGATTGTGCAAAGAAGCCAAATAAATTTGCAGAGATATTATTGAATTTGTGCAGAGATTTTGTGTAAGGATAAAAAGTAGAAATGATGACCTCCTTGTACAACAAATTTATGAAGATAATATGCATTTGATTGAGTATCAGGTGAATTGGTAATAAGACTGATATTCAGATTGGAATTGAATAGAGATGTGTAAAATAAAAGATAAGTTATATAATGGTGCAAATCAGATTGAGTGGCAGTCATTTCTTGCATACTTTGTAGTTTTTTTTGTATGGATGTATTAGGGGTTGGTGCTCCTTGATGTTGGTGCTTCTAAATGTATTAGGGGTTGGTGCTCCTTTAAGTTGGTGCTTCTAAACATTGTAATTACTGAGGTTTTTGATAAAGCCAGTGAGGTAGTTTTGGAGTGGTTTTTTCTACCCCTGGAGGGTTTTCCACTTGTGCAAATCTTGTGTCATCATTTATATTGATCTTCTCTATGTGTGTGTATGATTTACTTATGAGGTGTTGTTTATATCCTCTTTTATTAGTAGTCTTATGTATATGTGTTTAACAATGTCTTCCTCTTTTGTCTTGTAAAAAAAATTTGCAAAAGGTTAAAATTTATACAACACTAATTCACCCCCCCTCTCAGTGTTGTCCTGGACTCCTACAATTGGTATTAGAGCTAGGTTCCCTTTTTGAAGTCTAATAGGCTTGGGTAGGTCTTGGTAGTGGAGTTCAATGGGTAAGTGTAGAAGAAATAAGAACATGAGAAATGTCAAGTTTCATTCTGTTCAAAAGACACAAAAGACATCATCCATATCAAATTTAGGTGTTAATGTTCAATTAGTTGATAAAGATGCTTCACAAGTTGAATTAGTGAAAGAGTTTTTTGGAGTTCCTTTGTTTAATGGTTCAGATTTTTTAATTTGGTGTATGAGAATGCAAGTCTATTTATCCTCTTTAGGATATGATGTATGGATGTCCTTTGAGAATGGATATTTAACTCTACAAATAACAAAGAGGCTCTTGAATGCAATCATATAGATAATAAGGTTATTTTATCTGGTTTATCTAATGATGATTCTTGTAAAGTTGTGCAGTGTGAAACAACTCAGGATGTGTGGAAGAAATTGATAAGAATTTATCAAGATGGTGATGAAGAAAAGGACAATTTGGTATCTAAAGAAACTGAGCATGTAAGAAGACAATCACATGAAAAGGTTGAGGTCCAAGAAGCTAACATCATAAGTGATGATGATCAGGAATATGATGAAAAAGATTGTGAGATTGATATGGAAGGAGAGATCATATATGCTCTAACTAAACTCAAGAAATATAAGAGAGAGAATCATAAACTAAAATTGTAGCTGCAACAAGAAAGAGAATCTAAAGAGAAAACACTTTTAGACCTTGAAAGTGTATCTTCAAATCCTGAAGAGGCTAGATGTCAGATTATGAGTTTAAGGATATATATTGATGATTCAAACAAATTAATTGTCAGATTAAAGACTGAAATTGAGGAAGCTATGGGGATTGTTGATGTTTCAATATCTGACCTTGAAGTTACAAGGATTGCGAATCTAAAACTAGAGAGTGAAATTATCAAACTCAAAAAGGATTATGATGGTCTCAAAGTTTTGTCTAAAAAGTATCCAGAATATGAAGAAAGTACATACAAGTTACATGAGTTGTTGGGCAAACAGAAGCATCATAATGACACTGCTAGTTTAGGATTTGAAGGAGAGTGTTCAAAAGCTAGACAAACTCCTAGAAAGAAAGTTGATCTTCATGCTAATGCTCCTAATCAAAGGAGAAGAAATTTTAGAAGAAATGCTCCTATAAGAAAAGCATACATGTAAAGGTATAATTATTCTTTTAATGGTTATTGTTATACATGTAATCACTTTGGACACAAAGTAGTTGTTTGCAAAAGGAATACTAATATTTTTTGTTACAAGTGCAATAATGTTAGACATATACAAAGAAATTGTAAAGTGCATAGAAGGTATGATTCTACATGGAAGTTTAACATGAGTGCTCAAAGGTACTATCAGTCATTTGATTATGATTGTACTATAGTTTGTTACAATTGCAACACTCTTGGACACAAAGCACAGAGCTGCAGAATGTATGCTTCACATGATTTGAAAAAGTTGAAAAGAAAAGAAGGTATAAAGGTTTGGAGAAAGAAAGAAACTATAAAAGTGTGGAAGCAAAAATAGAGTCATGAAAAGGCAAATCCTAAACTTATGCATCCTGCACAAGTTACATCATCAATTGAATAATATATAACATGATGTGAGGGGGAGTTGTTCTTGTTCTATCATTTATCCCCAAGAAGTTTCAAGAGGAGATGGTGATCTTGTCATGTTTATTCTTACCAACCTTATGAAATTAAATTCATATAGTTGATGGTGGTGTTGCTAACAATGTTGATGTTTAGTATGTGACAATGATTAAGGTGATCTTAGGTTTAGTATGCAAACAAGATGTTGAAATAATGTTTAGGAGTTCAATGTTCAAAGAGTTTGATGATATTAAATAACTTGGTTGAGTTGGTATGATGTTGCAGTTCAATGGGATCTTGATATTGTGAAGTATTTGTTGTTATACCAGAGAGATTAAGATGTTTCCAAAACACTCTTATCAGATATTAGCATGTGTTGGCTAAGGTGGCTGAAAATGAAAAATTCAATTCATAGCAATTATCTTTGCTTTTGATTTGTGCAAAGTGTTGTTGCAGGAAGAACTTGTTAATGCAGATTGGTTTGAGTATGCGCAAGGATGTCAAGTCATGCTTATATGGAAGTGTTCTTGAAAGTGAGATTGTGAAGTTCAAAATCAATTAAGATGTTCTCAAGGTGTTTTTTAATATGTTTGAACTAAGGAGGTTACAAATGGAAGGAGTCAAATCCTTATTTTTGTCTCTGCATTTGGTTTTTGCAAAGGGGTATTGCAGGAAGTACTTGATTAGTGTGATGATGTATAATCTTGATAGGTTGATTTATATAATGAATCTTGGGTATTCTCAAGAAGTTCTCTTCAGATGTTAGCCTGTGTTGGTTGAGGAAGTTGAAAATGAAAGAAGTCAATTGTTTTTTTTTTCAAAGGTATTAATAATGGTTATGTCAGATTTGACATGGTGTTATGTACAGGAATAGGAGGATGATATTCATCAAGATAAGCATCATTCTTTTTTATGACAAGAAGTGGTATTGTACAGAAAATGTGATTTGTTAGTATACTTCAACACAAGGGGAGCAAATTTATTTGAGTCTTTGTCATCAGATGCCAAAAAGGGGGAGAAAGAGAAATTGAATTATTAAGTTTTACCATCAATAAAAAAGGGGGAGATTGATGGTGACAAGTTGTCATTGATGTCAAAAGTGTGTTTAATTGATGATATAAAGTTGCCATAGTTGTTACAGGACATCAGGAGGAGGTAGTTGTTCATTGCTTGGTCAGTTCACAGAGATGTGGAGTTGGTTTGGTGTAATGTAGTATTGATGGCAAGAGTGTCTTCTTGTTTAGATCAGTATCAGGATGTTGTTCAAGAAGACCTCAAAGAAGATCTCAGTTGGTATTGCTTTGGTTCTATTATGCTTTTCTTTGAAGGAGCTCAGCTGATTAAGGTAATGTTTGGTTCATAATGTTCATTTTGTGTGTCATGCTTCATCAGTTCACATGCTTTTGCCTCATACTTCATGATGAGCTATTAAGGTCTATTGGTATGATGTTGTATTGGTTTGGTAAAGAATGTTTCATAAAGAATGGTTGATCATTTGAGTATCAATTTGGAGTTTATATGTGATGGTTTTTATGTCTTGATTAGTTGAGTTGGTCTTCACAATGTCATGATTCATCAGTGGAAATGACATATTCTTGGTAGGTATGTTTCAGATGAAATGGCATATCATTCTTGGTTCATGCAATGGAAGTGGCATTCTCTGCTTAGTTCATTAGTGACATTCACTACATAGTATGCAATTAGTGTTAAATCAGGGCAAGGTTCTTGTTTTTATGTTCAAGAGCTTGAATCACATGACAAGGGTTAGTATGCACCATATCAACATCACCTAATTGACATCATGATAGTGGTATCATACTATGCAGATCTGGTGAAGTGTGGTTTACATTTCTGTGATAAAGATCTGTGTTCAGTGTTAAAGTTAAGTGTCTTTGTAGAGGTAAAATAGCAATGTGCTTAACACCTAACAAACATTCAACAAGGTGCTTCATTTTGTCTCTGAATAGGTTGTCTCAGGACATAGAAATGACAGCAGAGATGGACAAGTTACAAAGTTTTTTTAATGCATGATGATCAAACGGACAAGTTAAAGGTGCCAAGTGTAAAACTCATTAGTCAAGGTTTGGAAAATGTAAACTCTAAAGGGTGATTTAAGTATCTTATAAGGCACAAATTATATCACTCAAACCGTAAGCTTTTTTATTATAAGAAGTAGGTGACTTGATATATTAGGCAAGCATGTCACTTAAGTGACAACTTATGTCACTGAATTCATTGTGAAACCAGCCCCTCCTAGCCTAGTCCACCGGTGGTCAAGGTAATGGTTTTAAAAGAGCATCGAATGCTTTAATAAAAAGAACATTAGATGCCCGAATACTTCATAAGAAAGTCAATATTTGGAGCCCGATTTTCATGAAAATGATTTATGCTTTAAAAAGCATCAGTTATTTTGGGATATAAAGAGCATTAAATATGCTTTATGAAATATGGAGAGCCCATTTTAAACATAAGTCAATGTATGGTTTGGGAGAATTTTATGCATACGATATGGAGCCCGATCAATAAGTTCTTTTAAATGATTTTTGTTTTATTCGAAGGGGAGAAAAAATAAGGGTTTGTTTAAGTGTGAAATCAGTGTTTGAACAAGCTATATTAATAGCTTTGTTAAAGATAGAAAATTTTATATTTGATTGCTCCTCTATGTCATATGGTTATGACATTAAAAATTGAGTTTTATATTAAAAGGCCACCGAATAATTTTGGAGATGATAAATTTTCTTTTAAATTAGAAACTTTATTCTTTTGCCTCCTAAATTGTTGACCCCATGAGATAACATCAAGTAAACTTTATTCTTCGATATGCCCAGAAGCGTTTGATTAAACTATGCATATGATCTTTATATCCGAATTCAGAACATTCAAACTACTAACAAATAAGCGTCTCCAATACTAATCTGAACACACACGAACAGCCTTAAACAAAAACCACAAACTACCCACTTATTCACCAGACTTATTCGCCATTCCTAATGCGTAATCAAATCATGGCTTCTTAGCATGTTGGGCCACCTTAGAATCTTTAGCTCCCACACGATATCTTAATACAATATTGTATTATAAATGTCAATGATTGCAGGATATGTACCATCTGTGGTTTGCTAGTAAATAAACACGACAACTATTTGAGAACAAGCTTCAAAGAAGTGTGAATTCAAGAACGACGATGATGGCAGCATATACGTAAATGGATTTCTTGAAAAGTCTTTAGAAACATTGAAGCAAACACAATTGGCTAGTGTAAAACTGAGCCCGGCCACCTCTACCAATATTCCCTTAGCTCTCATTAAAATGGAAAATCTACAGTGTGTTTTAGATATTCATCAAAACCCTAAAGATTGAAGAATATTCTCAGCCCATACATGCCTGCAAAGTGTGGAAAAGGTGGCGGCAGAGAGAGAAGCGAAGAAATTTTCAAAGGAACACAATATTGACATGGCACCTAAATTGTTTGATAAAACTTTCCAAAGAAATGTGGTCTCATAGAATGCAACTATGCAGGATACACACAGGCTTGTACACCATTATGGGAGCTCTGAAATATGAATATTTAAAATAATATACAGGAAACGTTGAACCTTTTGGCAGACCACCTAAAAATATGTGTGGTGAATGACTTATTTAGAAGAGTGATGAAGATAAATAAAAGGAGCGATCAAGGTTATGAAGACAGAAATTGTAAATTACCTCTAATTCCCAGCGATGTTTAACCAGATCCAACGGCCATTAAAGCATGCTCCATCTATACAAGCTTTTCGGATGGGCTGAACGTGGTGAGGGAAAAAGAATACTGAAGAGGGGAAACGTTAATCCATTCTCTCTATATTGCAGAAGAAGATGTTGATCAAGAGTTTTCTGCAAAACTGCAAAACATAGGCACCCCCCAAATTCTTTCCGCCCCAAATTCCCCCTCCCCATTTAATAAATAATGAAGGGAGGGAAGTTATTTTTCCCACTCCCGAACAAAATAAATTTACAACTACCCCAACTAACTACCTACTAACCCATATAAAAATAAATAAAATTTATGCGACCAACATAATTTAAACATACACACAATAAATAATTTTACACAAATGGGTAAAACCATTTACCCACACTCACTCACATATTATAATTAATTATATAACCAACTTTATAATATTCTATTTATTTACTATTTTATTATTATTTCTTAATTATAATATTACACTATAATTTTATTTTATTATCAACTAGGATATATATATATATATTATTTATCAATCCATTTTAATGCATAAGATAACCAAGGCATAATATCAGATAAATTAAACCAAAAGCCAAAACAATTACCTAACCACTAACTAGGGTCAAAAGACAAAACTTCAAGCAACACTAACTGACCACAAAACTTCAAGCAACCCTGACCAACCACAAAACTTCAAGCAACCCTGACTGGCCACTGATAGTACTTGACAAGGTATCAAACTAGGTACTCATCCTGTTCGAGGATGATGGTTAGGGTGGGGGACCAAGTGCTATCTCCGGTCAACTACTTCCATTGGGTGCAAGGCACGCTCAACCTGCCAATTCAGGTGGAGTCGATGCCTGGTACCTGTTCACTCAAACATACAAGTTAGAGCACATGTATATAATAGCCAAAGCACTAGGGAAGGGACTCTAGTAATCATATCTCATACTCGTATGTCACCCATACGTCCAATGGTATGATACCACCCTTTCCACCTGTCCTAACAACATACTACTGCATCACCTTATCCAAATAAATCTCTGCATAATAACAATATGCATCATGCTCCCAAAAGTATTAACAGAAGCTCCCGTTCTATCCTCATCATCAGGTTCCTTAGCCAAACTACCTGCACATCCAAGGTGAGAATGGAGGGGTGCTACATCCTTCCCCCCTAAAACTTGACTTACTCCTGGAAGTCGCAAACTAGGTTGGAAACATAACACATTAGTACCAACATCAAAACTGATTCATTACATCAAAATAATATACACTAGTTTTCTTATGAAAATAATTTATCTCGAAAGAACATATACTTATATGGTCCATTTCAGACCTAGATTTTTAACCTTTAATGTTACAATAATAACACAATCAGACTTGCATTTCAAAAAAAAATGATTCCATAGTACATAAACCACTCAAAATCCTTCAATTTCTTTCGGAACAAGAAAACATTGTACCCATTTAATCCTAACTAGCAGAATCTCTCTTATCAGAAACATATAAGGTATTCAATTTCAATGCATTACCATTTCATTTTCTTTACCCTTAAATTACAATTCTCTTTCCAATACTCTATTAAGAAATCAATACATCAAAATGCTACATTTCCATAAATCACAACATAATTAGACCCACAAAGCACACTAAATATCCATCATTTATAAACAAGACATTCCTCTTTATTCATTTTACAACAATAAATCTCATGACATATTCAACCAAGATCATGATTTTACACCTTTTAGAAGCATGTAAACATAATTCATCATTTTATAAGTACTATATTCACAATTTCACATACATTCTTCACATACACACAATTCACATCGCCGGGAATCACATCACAAGGCTACATAGGGGTCCATCTGGACACCGGGAAGCAACATACTAATCCATGATACATAATCCATGAGCCAAGAGCCAAAATCCATCTCACATACTCTATACCTCACATGTAGTGGCTTGATGGTGTTAGGCCACACACACATGGTGAGACCATCCAAACAAGACCACAATGACCTATCTCTTGTTGTATAAGGTAGTTAGCCTCTAAGAGATAGTCATCACACATAGGTGGGTAGTGGGTCCTAGCTGTGTAACAGCCTCACATACCCCCATCCTCAAGGTTCCCTGCGTCTGCTTCCTCGTATACACTCACCAAGTCCACCTCATATGTCCTTGGGGAGGAATCACAATACGACACATGGCTGACATCGAAAACAATAAGGAAAAAAAAACTAGTTTAGCCACCAATGTCATAAGAAAGATCAAATAAAAATTTAATTTCAACAATAAAGTAGAAAAATGCGCGCAATTTTAATATTAAGTCAAATGTAACCACGAGGGTTACAACCAAATAGGATCACAAGGTGTGGCTAAACCATCACAATCAAAAAGAAACAAAGTGCCGACCTTCACAATCAATAGGAAATCATCAATAACCATAAAGAAAATATTCAATCTTTGAAAGTACACTGTACAACACTATGTGACTAGATACTAGCCACCAAACAAGGAAGGAGGGAACAACGTCAGGCTATAGGAGTAGCCCTCATGTGGTGCGAAGTGAGCACGCCATCCACATGGCTCAAGGTGTACTCCTCAGCTACACCCTACATCGCGTCGTCACGCGGCATGGACTAACCAAGTGGCCCACACGCTCCTTGGCTGCCCGCATGGAACGTGCACCTCGGCCACATCCCGCATCGCATCTCAGTGTGGCATGGTCATACGCCAACCGGAGAAGGCACGTACTGGCCGTATGCCGCATGGCAGTGTGTCTGTGGCTCCGCAGAAGTAGGCACGCGTAGAACACACCCCGCATAGCGATACCTCGTGGAGAAGGCACACACAGGTACTCGCCGTAGCTAGAGGTATACATGGCTAGGACCTACTCATATGCTAATCAACCCAACACTATCGAAAGTAAACATGAGTATCCCTCTACAAGTGTGCGAGGCCCCATTACGCTCATCACACAAGTAGGCTATAACACAATCTCATAGTGCACCTTCACGTGTCTATGCACGTGGCATCGTGTCCTCGAGCCTAGCTCGCTACCAACAGCAACACGGCATCATCACCAGCACTGTGTCAGAACATCAGTGGGGGTGTGGCATCGTACCTATCATGTCAGAACATGTGCAGATACGGAATCATCTCAGCATGGGTAATAAATCTCCCTCCACATGCTAGACCTCAAAATATACATGGGGCACATGGTCTCACTTGGGTTACCCACGCAGGTCCTAGACCCCGGCCCCCAAGTGACGACTCATGTCATCACATAGTTCTAGTTGGGTTGTCCATGCAGGTCCTAGACCCCAGCCCCCAACTGATAACTCATGTGGCATATCATACCTTTCGTGAAGACAAGGTAAATGATCATCCAAAAAAATACCATCAAATGCTTAGAAACTGTGGGGTTTAGGCTAACACATATGAATCAAGTACCCTGATCCATCATAAGGGGAAGTAGTGAGTACGTTTCCTTAGGATCGGTTGAGCGAGGGACCACTCTGCGCCGTCATAAGCGTACGCTGTTCACTCCGCCCAAGGAACTTTGTGGCTGCTACTACCCCTTCACAGACTGAGGGACTAGAGAACCAAAAGAAGAGAATCTATGAATCTAACTTTTGGCTACTCTTTTATATATATATTTGCAACCACACAAGGGTTGGCCCCCAATCAGGTAACAAACATACAAACACATGTTGTGGTATGGTTAAACCCACACCAAAATACACTCATTCCCAATGGATGGGTACCCAGTATCACCATCTTATGGGCACACAAAGCATGTACGGGGTATTCACAACACTCAACCAATGCACAGTTACTGGTTCCTCACATTTACAGGGGGAAAATTTGCATTTACATACACAATTTTCATTACTACCAAGGATCACATACCAAAAGTACATTTATTTCCATAACCACTGTGACTCCCTTTATAAGATCATATCATTTCATATTATTCATAACCCCTTTTTTTTTTAAATCATCTTTTCCATATACCACCTAATGCTAAAAGTCACTGTCATGATCATCACGATTACTTAACAATTCCACAAATTATACACAAGTTCCGTATTCACAAAATAACAATAATGATTCTCTACTTAACTCTTACCACTTCATGTAGGTCTTTCCTAAACACAACAACTCTTACTTCATCACAGGCTATTTGAATTCTCACAGAACCAAAGGATTCACATATTTTCAACATGCAAGACATCCAATGCATAAATCTTTTCTATTTATACAATAGTAAGAAAAGAGAAGGACATTACCTCATGGGTTTTCAGCTACACCTAGCAAACAAGATTTTCAAACACCAAATATAGTCATCGTAATTTTCCAAAGAAGATACCTAGTTCTATGCACTAGCATCTTATTTATTCCACAACAATAGCCCTTTCCAATAAAACATATCACATTATGTAATACAAATCTTAATCACATACGTTTACTTCCAAATACATAGATTAAATACCTAGCTACACAAAATAACCTCTTATCCTAATGCACCTTTAGTCAAACAAAAGAAATTTACATGCCAACTTAGCTAATTAATCTGAACCTGCACATGCATACGAGAAGTTACTATAACTAGACATGGGCAACAACATTAACCAAAGATCCCAGTGCTGCAACCTGGCTCTGATACCAGATGTAATGCCCCGCCATGAACACCTTAGAGAACAACATATCTATGCTATGCAAAGTAGGATAATTTTTTTTTTATATGAATAAGATAACAAAGTAATGTTAACACATCTATACACATCATTTGAACTAACGACTTGTCCTCTAAGATTTCATGTTTGCATTACTTGCCAAATCAATTAACATAATTCAACATACATTATTAACTAACATTAGTAGATCATTCTAAATCTATAGCATTAAATGAATAAACATATACATCTCCATATCATAACATCAGATGAATAATCGACATGATCAGGATTACATGTGAATGTACAAATTCCTATACACATGAGTAATTCATTACATTGATTACATTATCACCTTTCTGAATACATACATTATGAATCGACTGTCACACAAGGCTAGACCAAGAGTATGCATAATCATCTTCCTCAAACTAGTACAAGATCTGATATCTAATGCACAAGATACATCCTCCTCACCCACGAACATCGGCAAGGGAAGACCAATGAAAATAAAAGCTCTTCCACCCGACCATGTGGAACCCTAAGGTCCACCCCCCGAGCTAGGAGATAACACAAGATCCCACACTCACAGATAGTAAGGAGAACAATAGACTAACACAAGCAGTAGGGTTATGCATGACACCAATTATCAAACTATCCACAACAAACATCACTGACATACTTAACTACACTTCCAGAGGCACTTACGCAATTGAGGGAGGAAATACAACTAGTAAACCCTACACTGGGCAAGGCATTGATCATCTTGCCCATTTATCATAACCACATGATCATACATAGAGCAAGGCATTACCCATCTTGCACATTTATCACAGTTACCTGAATTCATACCAGTATGGGAGATAACATTCTAGAGTTACATTTCACTCAACACACATGACCCACAACATAGCTAACCACCTTCAGGGTTACATAATCATGAAGGCCATACACACAATTGCACCCTCCTAGGCCTCTAGAAACCAACTTCCCAATGACATAAATACTAACTTAGATTGAAAAGTACATATGAGACCATCCTCATTATGAAATTATATGTCAAGAAATGTAAGACAAGTTCATACAAACAAGTTTCTATCAATAATATAGTCTAATGAAAATGTTAGTCCTTAGTGCCATCATGAGAACCATACCAAGAAAGGACATTGCATACAACTTGTTAGGAAGGAACATATAAATTTGTTTTATTCACTCTAAACTTGTATACTTATAAAATTAAACCACCCAATTACATAAATTTATAAATTCTAAGAGTATTTATCATGGAATCATGAAAATCATTAAATCTAAGATAGAACACTTATTTACTAATTTAAAAATTATAATGGTAAAACTATCCTCATAGCTTGGTCCACAAGATTTACGTACAAGGGCTACATTCTAGAAGCATTATTTTCTAAGTTAGCAATATATATAAAAGCTAAGGCAACTTCCATAGAAAAATTCACTACTAAGATATTCATTTATTCAACATTAAAGCCTGGAGCCTAGCTCAAATTATAGCACCCCTAAAATGCAATATCTAGACACCAATTTAACTCAACATTTAATTTCGATATACTTAAAGTTAGAAGATATCAAATATTGATAAGCTGAATTTAAATTCATGTTTAGGTTCAAAATTCATTCCTCTTAAGATATGAACCTACCATTAAATCTTGATTGGGTCAAATATAGGTACTACTCCTTAATGATAAAATCCAATCCAAAGATAGTAGAAACAACCATTTAGGCTTAAATTGGTGACGCATGCCACAATAAAAAAAAGAGTGGACAAGTCATGTGAACTGTTGACAGAAGGTCCCAAAATATGTTTTCTCTCTGATTACAACGATTTCAAGATTGTACAGGATGGATTTGGTGAAGGAGAAATGATATTAGACCACGGATAAGCATGCACAATATGGATACAAGGTCAAGCATGAAAAATGTTTAATAGAAGGCCTCAAGAGATGTCTTCTCATGGAGAATAATGATTGTTGGATGTGCACAAATAGCACCCTCCTAGGTTAGATGTTGAGATAGATACATATTGCAATCATACATGAGTAACCCTTCATTGCAACTACAATTAATTATTATGATTGAATGGTTGGCATTTTGATAGTGTTAGTTTATTTTGGCGATACCCTAAACTTTATTATGGAGATGGTGAATTTAACGTATGGTTTTGTATATTTCCCATGAATACGGGGTTAGAGTATAGAAGCATTATTCCATTAAATTTGGGTCCTAAATGTGTAGAGGATTCATATTCTGCTTTCAAACATCTGAGAAGGCGAGGATGGGTAATATTTATGGACTCTTAACTAAAATGAAAGATGAAATAAATATCAATGCTTGTTCTACATAGAGATTGCTATCTGAATATATCCACTAATTCACAAATTAACACAATGTACATGCAACTTAATTCTGCATTTGACTGGTTAACAGAATGCTTCAATAAATGTCACCTCATGGAATGCAATGATTTGCAGGATGTGCATGAAAATAGATTTGTTGAACAGGCTTTAAAAACATTCAAACAAATGCAATTGCAAGCATAAAGCCAAATTCTACTACCTTGCCAGCATCCTCCCTGCACGTGATAAAATGGGAGCTTTGGAACTGATTATGGATGTCTATCAAAATGTAAGGGATAGAGAAGTTTTGTTAGGTATTGTGGTTGCAATTTTCCCTCACAGACATGTATGCGAACTGGTGGAAGCATAGACAAGGCACGTGAACTGTTTGACAACGTGCTCTGAAGAAATGTGTTTTTGTGGGCTACAATGACTGCAGGACATGCACGAATATGATTCGTTGAAGGCAATCACAAAGAAGTAAAGCCAAAACAATTTTCCTTTGCCAGCATCCACTATACATGTGCCTAGATGGGATATGCGCAGAAGGGTATGGAAGCATGAACAATACAATGCGAGTTATTTGACAGGATATCTTTTTTTTTTCCTGGCTAAAAAGGTTTCCTTATATAACTGCTCAAAAGTTACATCTTCGATACGCCCAGAAGCGTTTGATTAAACTATGCATATGATCTTTATATCCGAATTTAGAACATTCAAAATACTAACAAATAAGCGTCTCCAATACTAATCTGAACACACACGAACAACCTTAAACAAAAACCACAAACTACCCACTTATTCACCAGACTTATTCGCCATTCCTAATGCGTAATCAAATCATGGCTTCTTAGCATGCTGGACCACCTTAGAATCTTTAGCTCCCACACGATATCTTAATACAATATTGTATTATAAATGTCAATGATTGCAGGATATGTACCATCTGTGGTTTGCTAGTAAATAAACACGACAACTATTTGAGAACAAGCTTCAAAGAAGTGTGAATTCAAGAATGACGATGATGGCAGCATATACGTAAATGGATTTCTTGAAAAGTCTTTAGAAACATTGAAGCAAACACAATTGGCTAGTGTAAAACTGAGCCCGACCACCTCTACCAATATTCCCTTAGCTCTCATTAAAATGGAAAATCTACAGTGTGTTTTAGATATTCATCAAAACCCTAAAGATTGAAGAATTTTCTCAGCCCATACATGCCTGCAAAGTGTGGAAAAGGTGGCGGTAGAGAGAGAAGCGTAGAAATTTTCAAAGGAACACAATATTGACATGGCACCTAAATTGTTTGATAAAACTTTCCAAAGAAATGTGGTCTCATAGAATGCAACTATGCAGGATACACACAGGCTTGTACACCATTATGGGAGCTCTGAAATATGAATATTTAAAATAATATACAGGAAACATTGAACCTTTTGGCAGACCACCTAAAAATATGTGTGGTGAATGACTTATTTAGAAGAGTGATGAAGATAAATAAAAGGAGCGATCAAGGTTATGAAGATAGAAATTGTAAATTACCTCTAATTCCCAGCGATGTTTAACCAGATCCAATGGCCATTAAAGCATGCTCCATCTATACAAGCTTTTCGGATGGGCTGAACGTGGTGAGGGAAAAAGAATACTGAAGAGGGGAAACGTTAATCCATTCTCTCTATATTGCAGAAGAAGATGTTGATCAAGAGTTTTCTGCAAAACTGCAAAACATAGGCACCCTCCAAATTCTTTCCGCCCCAAATTCCCCCTCCCCATTTAATAAATAATGAAGGGAGGGAAGTTATTTTTCCCACTCCCGAACAAAATAAATTTACAACTACCCCAACTAACTACCTACTAACCCATATAAAAATAAATAAAATTTATGCGACCAACATAATTTAAACATACACACAATAAATAATTTTACACAAATGGGTAAAACCATTTACCCACACTCACTCACATATTATAATTAATTATATAACCAACTTTATAATATTCTATTTATTTACTATTTTATTATTATTTCTTAATTATAATATTACACTATAATTTTATTTTATTATCAACTAGGATATATATATATATATATATATATATATATATATTATTTATCAATCCATTTTAATGCATAAGATAACCAAGGCATAATATCAGATAAATTAAACCAAAAGCCAAAACAATTACCTAACCACTAACCAGGGTCAAAAGACAAAACTTCAAGCAACACTAACTGACCACAAAACTTCAAGCAACCCTGACCAACCACAAAACTTCAAGCAACCCTGACTGGCCACTGATAGTACTTGACAAGGTATCAAACTAGGTACTCATCCTGTTCAAGGATGATGGTTAGGGTGGGGGACCAAGTGCTATCTCCGGTCAACTACTTCCATTGGGTGCAAGGCACGCTCAACCTGCCAATTCAGGTGGAGTCGATGCCTGGTACCTGTTCACTCAAACATACAAGTTAGAGCACATGTATATAATAGCCAAAGCACTAGGGAAGGGACTCTAGTAATCATATCTCATACTCGTATGTCACCCATACATCCAATGGTATGATACCACCCTTTCCACCTGTCCTAACAACATACTACTGCATCACCTTATCCAAATAAATCTCTGCATAATAACAATATGCATCATGCTCCCAAAAGTATTAACAGAAGCTCTCGTTCTATCCTCATCATCAGGTTCCTTAGCCAAACTACCTGCACATGCAAGGTGAGAATGGAGGGGCGCTACATGAGTTCATAGAGGTTTAATAGATATAGTGTGTTGTAAAGAAGATAGAGATGGAACATTTTGCAGAGATTTATTTGCAAGCAAAGATGAGAGGATTTATGTGTAAGAGATGATTTAAACTGTTTTGCAGAGATGTGTTAATATTTGCAGAGACACATGATTTTGCAAAGAAGCCAAATAAATTTGTAGATATATTATTGAATTTGTGCAGAGATTTTGTGTAAGGATAAAAAGCAGAAATGATGACCTCCTCGTACAACAAATTTACGAAGACAATATGCAGTTGATTGAGTATCAGGTGAATTGGTAATAAGATTGATATTCAGATTGTAATTGAATAGAGATATGCAAAAAAAAAGACAAGTTATATAATGGTGCAAATCAGATTGAGTGGCAATCATTTCTTGCACACTTTGCAGTTTGTTCTATATGGATGTATTAGGGGTTGGTGCTCCTTGAAGTTGGTGCTTCTAAACATTGTAATTACTGAGGTTTTTGATAAAGCCAGTGAGGCAGTTTTGGAGTGGTTTTTTCTACCTTTGGAGGGTTTTCCACTTGTGCAAATCTTGTGTCATGATTTATATTGATCTTCTCTATGGGTGTGTATGATTTACTCATGAGGTGTTGTTTTTATCCTCTTTTATCAGTAGTCTTATGTATATGTGTTTAACAATGTCTTCCTCTTTTGTCTTGTAAACAAAATTTGCAAAAGGTTAAAATTTATACAACACTGATTCACCCCCCCTCTTAGTGTTGTCCTAGACTCCTATAGCTTGTTTGATCTTAACTGTAGTATTTGATCATCATATTGCTGCAAAAATTTCTATTGATTACCTACAGAAAATTCAACCTCTCCCATCAATAAATTTACAATCTATTAATCACTATTAAATACCTTCCAGCTGGTATTATTATCTAGAACTGATGGTCTAACAGCCACTTTAACATATAAAGGAGAACGAGTATTCTTCATTCCTGCAGGAATACCATATTCAGCTCCTATGGTAGCTAGTTTGTTGGCCTATTTATTATTAGTTCTAGGTATAGATATCAGATTAAATGCATCAAATTCTTTTATCATGTCCCAAACTCTTTGTTTATACAATTTCATCAAATCATTCTTTATGGTAGCAAGATTTCTGACTTGTTTAACCACTAATTCACTGTCTCCAAAGGCTTTTAGACATTTAATGTTTCTTTTCCTGGCCCATTCTAATTCATGAACTAAAGCTTCATATTCAGCTGTGTTATTAGAGCAATTGGAAGCAAATATGAAAGATGAATAATATTTCTCACTTGTGGGGGAAACTAAAACAACTCCTCCATGAGCACCAATCCTACTTCTAGAACCATCAAAATAAAGCTCCCAAACATCATTTTCAGCTTCTTTTACTTGTTTATTTTCCCCTTTAAGCAGTTGGAATGACTGTAATTTTCTCTTGGATCATATACACACCAAGACCTATCTCATCCATCTGCTCAAATGGATCTGTTTCATGGTTCTCTACTACCCACTGGTCTAAAATAAGATTAGGAATTCCCTCCAAAGGTGTACTTGGGTCTTGAACAAGAATCAAAACATCTTAATCAATTGGCATTTTTTGAACTTGGTGTATAAAGTGCAAGGTGATCATTGGCTAATGGCTCAAATTTGATTGTAAACTTTGTTCCATATCTAGTTTTGAAGAACAAATGTGTCCAATCAGAAGATAAATAACCTCCTAATCTTGCTATAATATCTCTGGATAAATATATGGCAAAAGTAGGTGGCAAATCGATGACATATATATCTTGATATATGATAAAATTTGGACATGCATGCAAGGTAAGACCTAAATTTTTAAACATTCCAATTGTGTTGACTTCAGTTCCATCCATTTGCCTAACTCCTCTAACAATAGGTTCATATTTCAGGCCAAGTTTATTAGCTAGTTATTTTTGCATAACTGAGCTGCTAGCTCCTGAATCTATCATGCAATTATGTACTAAATGATCACCAACAATCAAAGTGACATAAAATGGTGGTGGTTTACTTATTGGTTTTGGCTATTCTATTCCTTTTTCTGCCTCATTTGTAAGCATAACTTGAGGTTGATCTACTTTTTGAACCTCATTTGACAAAGATAACTAAGCTAAAGCATCTTGCAATAAATCTTTCTATCCTGGAATATGTAAAGCATCTAAAATGGACATGCTAAATGTTGCTTTCTTCATATGATCCAAAATATTAAAAGTAGGACCACTAACCTTTTGCTATACTTTAGGAATAGTAACTTTTGGTTGGTCTTTACTTTGTTGTTTATGAGATTCAAGTTGTCTTTTTTCAACTGTTGGTTGTCCTCTTGACAAAATATGCATATCTTGAGAAGTAGAAGCTTCATTCTGCCCTTGTTGACTTGTAGAGACTATACTTTTACCTTTATTAGCTTGTTGTTATACATTTCCAACTTGCTGTTTATTGATATCAACTTGTTGATTTGCATTTCCGGGTTGCTACTGCAAGTCAATAGCTCTCTTTTTTGATCTTGTGTTTACTGCAACATTAGTAAGAGACTACTTTTGACCTAGTAATTATTCACACCACAAAATTCATTAGCCTGCCAATTCATCGAAGCTACATTAGGATTAACATGCTGAGTCTGAGTATCCAACTGGTCATTCACATCACTTGCTAAATTTTCAGCAGTAGCATAGTTATTCTTTACCATAAGAGTGTGTCTTACTATTCCATTTGGGCAAGTAGCTTGGTTATGAGGCTGATTACATGGGTAACACCATGCATAATCTTGAATCATATTATTTTTCATAGGCATAAGCTCCTTTGATGAGCTAACAATATTTGGATTGTACAGCTGATTTGGCCTATTATTGTAGTTTTTTCTTTGACCCTGGTAATCTGCTTGATAAGGAGGCCTATTTGCTTGATATGGGGCTTGGTATGGTCTATTATTCTAATTCACTTGAACTTTGAGGATTACTAAGTTATTATTGACAGTGTGTAATAACTTCACCATTTCTTGTTGATTTTTTTCTATATTCTATTGGTTGTTTTTCATTTCTTGTTGGCTACCTTTGAGCTCTTGTATCTCAGAATGGATTGGACCAATTTTATTTTAGACAACTATTTGATATCCAAAAGCTGGGACAACAGGTATAGATGCAATAGGAGGTATTGATAATGGCATTGAAGGCTGAATATCAAGAAATACTGGCATAAGAGGCCTTGGTGCAATTTTACCAGCTTGTATTAAACTATTTTCTTCTCTAATTGCAATATCAAATGCATCTGGTAAAGTAACTCCACCCATAGATTGAATCATGACAACAATATCACTAATCAATGCTCTTAAATAATATAAAAATGCATGCTCAGGTGAAGGCTTTGCCATTTCAGGAATTCTATTCCATGTTCTTTGAAATCTGTAATTGAAATCTGTCATTTGCTCCTGTAGGGCCCTCTTGATAGTAGTCATTTGCTCAACAAGTGATAAGTGATCAAATTTATCCTGAAATTGTCTATTCAAAGCAGCACCTAATTCATTCCAAGATGTAATTAAATTGACTCTTAAACCTCTAAACCATTGAAGAGCTTTACCTTTGAAAGATGCTGCTAATACCCTGATTGCTACATTCTCTTCTGTGATATGGTGAATAGAACACACTGATGCTACATCTCTGATATGCTCAATTGTTGTAGTCCTATCTGTATACGCCTAAAAATGACACGACTGAGTCTAAATAAATATTCCTAATATTTATTCCCTTCTAATTCCTCTATCGATAAATAAATAAACAAATTTATTTATTTGATTCATATTCCTCTAAGTTAATTAAATATCAAAATATTTAATTATCTCTTCTAAAGTCAAAATTAAATAAAATCTTTTATTTAATTAAATTCTTCCAAACAATTAAATAAATCTTCCAAATTTGAATAAATCAAATCAAATTTATTTAAATTCTCTTAACCACCAAAAATAAAATATAATCAAATACTTTATCTTATTCTTCCAAATTCATTCTAAATTAAATAATATCAATTATTTAATTGTTTCTTCCAATAATATCTTCTCTAAATTTAAATAAATCAAATATTTATTTAAGTTTTCTATTTCTTCTAAATTGAGTTATCTCTAAATATAATTCAATCTTTCTGCACATGCAATTGAATATTCTAAATTTTTAGTGAACTAAAATATCTTCTCATCCTCATGCAATTTCTATTCTCTAGTTCTATTCTCTTAACTGATTGATCTATTCTTTTAATTGATTTAATCTCTTTAGTTAACTCTTATTCTATTTTATTAATTCCTCTCATGCAAAATATAGCAAGACACTTGTCTTCTTCCTATTCGCACATGTTCTTCAACCATTATATACTATTGATCTTCTCATTCTTTCTATACCATTGATCTTCTCTCTCTCAAGTCTATAAATTGGACTCTATTCTTCCATTTCATTCATCCAAGATTTAAGTATTGTTACTCTGTAGGAATTACAGCTCACCTTTGGCACCAATTCCTTCATTGCTTGTGATCACACTCATTACCATACTACTATAATTGTTGTGAAGCTCATCTTCATTGCAAAGCAATTAGCACAACCATTCCCAATTGACATTCTTGGAATTATAGCAAGGAAGTGTACTCTCTGAGGGCCTTATTCATACATGCAAGATCGATTGAGATAGGCAACCAACAGAAGCTATGAAGCTTTGAGGTTTGCAAAGGTTTTTGAAGTTCTTTTGTTTGATTAATCTCTTTGTTTCTGTATTTCATTGAGTTTTGCATATTTTAATATTGATATATTGATTATTCATGTTTAGATCCAATTTTCCCTTAACACCATCTTCTCTAGTGAAACTTGGTAGACTTTTCAAAGCAGTCACTGGTATATCATCATGTTGTCTTAGATTTAATGCGTTGCCCCCATTAAAAGTAACAAAAGGTTGATTTCTTGGTGGCGGTGGTGGTTGATTTCCTCCACCATCTCCTCCACCGAGAGGCGGTATTCCTCCTCCACCTCCTCCTCCAAGAGGTGGTACGGGCCCTCCATCTCCTCCTCCTATGAGTAGAGACATTGGAGTAGATGGTATTTGAGCTGGTACTTGGATTGAAACTACTTCAAGTATTTCTTGTAACATAGGTTCTTCCTCTTCAAGCTCTAAAAGAAGAAGTTCCTCTTGGAAACTAGGAATCTGTTCTCTTGGGATTGTTGGTGGAGAACTATGAAATTCTAAAGATGAACTTCCAAATAAAAGATTCTGGTGAGAAGAAAACTCTAGATGTGTACTTGGTAGATCTAAAACAACTGTTGAATCTAGTGATTTGATTACTTTATCTATTTTTACCCTTCTCTTTGGTGGAGATAACTAAATATGCTTCTTCTCAGAATCTTTATCTGACCTTGTTTGATAATTTTTCATAAGCTGCAAGATCTAATCTATAAAACCAAAGAATTAGAGTTGCTAGGTACTTGAAGATAAACCTCTTAAAAGGTTGAAAAATATGTTGTTCATACCAAAACAGTAGAAAAAATAAGTTCTATTGAACTAAAAATCAGTTCAAAGTCCCACCGGGCATGCCAAAAACTATTGTCGATGAGGATTGTACCCTTATGCAAAGCTGTGAAACTCTGCAATCCTTTGAAACATGGGGACAAACTCAGGCTGTGGGTGACCTATAATGAGTTTGAACCTCTAGATTATGGGTTGGTTCCCTTAAAATATTCTATTTGAAACTATCATTTTTGTTTTGGAAAAGGGTAAGAAAGAAACTATACGTTAACAAAGCTGTAAAATTTGGTGATGCACCTAATAAGGATGGAAAAATGTAAATCTGGTTCACAATAGATTTCAAAAATCTGACCCACACAATCCAATCTTGGCATAAATATCACAAAAATATTTCTAAGGAAGGATGGAAAAACTATTTTTTATGAAGGAAAAGGATCCTTCACAACACAAAAGAAAGGATTTCAGTAACACAACCTAAGACCTATGATATCAATATGCTTAACACTTACAAATAAGAATGAGACAATAATTTTAAAGGTTTTGATATTAAAACACATTAAAATTTCATCAAATCATCCATACAAGTAGCATCAATGGAAAGACAAACACTTGATTTCAATGAAAAAACTAAAGGAAAATATTGTAAGAGAGACAAAAATGGAACCTGTAACATACTGTAATCTCTATAAAATTTGTAATCAATGAGTTACAAAACCTCCTTCTCTCTCAAAGTGTAAAGAGCAAAAAGGCAAGAACTCAAAAATGAGTTACAAAACCTCTTTCTCTCAATGTGTAGAAGAGAAAAGAATGTAAGAACTAGCAAAACCTAAGTTTTGCTTTACAATATATAGCTTACTCTCTCCAAGAGGCATACAAAATAGAATTGTAGCTAATTGCCTCTCTAAAAATAATCTCTCCAAAGTGATCCACAAGCAAACCAAGAAATCCCTTTGACTAAGAAGTTGACTAAAACTCCTTAAATCTCTCCCCAAATCATGCAAAAAGTCCCTCAATGGCCTCAGTTAACTCAACTCATCAATTTGCATGATTTCGCTTTTGCAAAATTGATGTGAGTGGATAATAAAGTAATAAGGATAATTACTTTACTATTAGTTACAATAATTTGCATTATTTTTTATTTTACAACTTGTGAAAAATAATAAAGTAATTTGTAGAATATTAGTTTATTATTTACTTACATTTATTTATTTGTAAAATCATGCATGATGAAAGAGAAAAATAATTCCCTTATCTCTCCAATTACACTTGCCTAATTTGCATGATTTGAGCAAAAATAGGACTTAGAAGAAAACAAAAAACCCCTTATATCTCGATGTGAGAAAAAACTCCTAGTTTGTATGACATATGCATTAAGGCAAAATTTTACCCTTATCACTCCACATGCAATATCAAAAAAATGCTTTACAAACACTTAGGAACAAAAATACCCCTTTATCACTCCACATGCACTAAGGTAAAAATGATAATACACTCTGTCTTATTACTCCATTTACAATTTCAAAATATCACCTCACTGCCATATAATCTAACTCATATAAAAATTGGACTCTAATACAAGCTCCTGCCACCTTGCAACCTTATATTGTCTTCATATGAATTCTACCTTTGACTTTGGATGTGAAGATCATGCATTAAACAATGCATAGTCATGAGAAGAATCTCCTTGGTTTTATTCAGCCACCTTGCATCATTATGCATTATCAAGAGGAATCTTTTGACTTATCAAATATTTACAAGAAGACAAGGTAAAACTAGACCATGCAAGGTTTGAGGATCTCAACCATATGATAGTCGAACATAAGTGAATAAAGTTTGTTTGAAAATCATTTAAGGCATAAGCCTTACCCTCTAATAATACTGACCACCCTTTTGACATTAGAAACAATAGCAAAAGATACCTGTCGGCCCTTCCACATAATCATCACTTGCTACGAAAGTGTTGGACCATGGTGGGTTTTGGATAAGGTAATGATATTTTGGTTTGTTAAGTCAAAAAATCAAAAAGTGAGAAAAAGCTTTGAACAAAAGCATTGGGTAAACCCTAAAGTTTAACTCATTTTCATTTTGGCATTTCTTTGTTTTGCCTCTGCAACCATTTCAATGGCCGACTAGGGTTTGATGATTCTCTCTTGTTTTCTTCTCCATACGGTGGCCTCTATGGTTGAAATCTTGCATTTCTTATGCAAGAAGAACTACAGGAATTTGGTGAGCATGGTGTGCAAGATTTTGACTGGCATTTTTCATTACTTTTTGTAGCATTCTTGCTTCAAATGGCTGTGGCCATGCTTCCTCTTTCCTCTATGCAATGTTTGACATTATTCTTTGATTTTTCTATGTTTTTCATCTGCAACTGTGACTCATGCTACTGCAATAAGAAAAAGTCCTCAGAAATGAGGCCGTAGCTGTTCTTCTTCTTTCTCTACAACTGAAAGGTAAGCTGCATATTATTTTTCCTGTATACCTTTTGACATTATTGTATCTTGGAAAAGACAAGGTTTCTTTAAAAGAAAAAGAAATGGGTATTTTTGTTTTTAATAAAAACCTCTCTTTCTGTCATGGTCGTGGCACTACATGTAGTTCTATAGCATTCTTTCTTTGTCTTCTTGCAAAAACTCAAGGGTTTTTTAATTGTGAAATGAGGGTTTCATTTTAATGTGTATAGAATACTTCTCCATGCCACAACCATACTCTAGTTTGCTTCCTGTAGGTGTTTTCTTTTACCAGAAGATAAAGAATGACATGAGGGTTTGTAAAGATTGAGATGGGTATCTTGCACATAACCTCTTTTGTTTCAGCCATGGTAGCATATTGTCTCTGTAACTCCTCATGATATTGGTCTTCGATCTTTCACTTCACTTGACTGTATCTGATAGAAGCTAACTGTAAGTGTCATAAGCTACTATACATACTATCGTACAATGAACAGAAGCATGGCTGAATTCTTTATAACATATGATCTTATGAAAATTTAAAACTGTATCTTCTCCTTTTTACTTTTTGTGTACTCACATGGCATATGCCTGACACTATGAATCCTTTTCTTTGTATCAAAAGATTCCTGTAGCATGTATTTCTTCTCTTTCCTATAGTTTCAAAGTATCATATGATAAAAGACTTAACATCTTCAAGGCATAATTGTCCATCTGTACCTTTGTCATTTAGATCTTCTGTATTTGCCAATTGTCAGATACTCTTATCAGCTGTCATGGATGATTACTCACCTGTACTTGATGTTATCTGAACTTGTGTAGCATACATTTGTCTTCTTTACTTGATGTATTATCTTCCATTTCATTGTGACAGTCATAGTTAAATAATGCATTTATATGACCTGTCCTCCACTGCAACATCATATGATACAAAGCTTTTGACATCTTCAAGGACTCTAAGGTATCGAATGATACAAGATTTTGGCACTTTAAAGGCATAACTTTATTTCTTTTATCTCCACTTGGCTGAATACTTTGAACCTCTGTAGCATACATTTGCACTTTCTTATTCTTTTATCATAGTCAAATGATGCTTCTACTTGATCACAAGTCTTTCCTTAATTTCATTTGCATGATTTTGTCATATCTTTAGTCTGATTTTATGAAACTATGGCATGAAACATGATAGTAATAAGGCATTTTAATAATGGTATAAATAAGAAAAGTACCTTTCATAGCTGCACTTTTGTTTTCTGGAATCTGTCAAGTTGACTCAGGCACTTTGAATATATATGATCTGATTTAATCAACTATAATCAAGGTGAACATAGTTTATAGGAGCAACTGCTCCTTTTCATGATCATGATGACACACTTTTTCTGCAAGTTGATTTTGTGATGCATGATATCTCTTAAACGATGCATCATGTCTTTATTCTGATATCCTTTTCACATGAATAGAAAAGGGAACATGCTGGGCTCAACCCTTGTGGGAGCCACATTTTCTCCATATGTTTTATTGTCTTCAAATCAGCAATATTACTTTTCCTATACCTACACAGTGAACAAACACGTTAGCGTAAAAACATACCTTATGGAGTTGACTGATCCTCTTCATGATATTTTGATTGATGGCACATGTCTGATTTGACTCTTTCATATGAAATGCATGATGTGACAAGTTGATATGTCTATTTGATAAAAGCATATGAAAATCTTAAATATCTGGAGCTCTTACATGACTTTCCCCAAAAAAAAATTGCAGGTACACTTGATACAACTGGAGCTGAAGATGAAGATATTAGATCAACCATCAACACGTACATCAACCAACAAGAAGATATCAACTTTGCTCAGGCAATGATGGATATTTAATTTTATCATGTGTTTGTTATCACCTAGAATTGCACCCTGCTTGGAGAGAGTCCAAGCATTGTAATGACACAATGGGAATGATCTTGAAGTGTGGGACCTTGCGAACTAAGATTAGACCTCCAAAGAAGACTGGTTCCTCATTCTAAGCCTAATGCTTAGAGAAAACTATCTAAACCTAGTGCTAATGCTCGCAGGGGAAAAGGGTTAGAAGGAAACATAAATAAAAATTAGGTGATACACCAGGTTGAATAAAAGAACCCTCACAGAACTAAGAAAATGCACAAAATGACTAGATACAACCAGTAAACATACATAGTTCAAGATGATTTTAATGGAGGCAAGGAGCAAGAGATGATTAGAAGGAATTAAATATTCACAAACACATCATTATTAGATCACACAGAGTCAAATTAGCATGAAGAGGTAAAATAACCAGTATGTATTTAATCAGAAAGCAAGGTTATAGTAGAGGAATGCTCTATTTGGAATCAGAAGCATAGATTACTAAATCTTCCAACCTTTTTTATATCTCATGTTTTTGCATATATAGCATTTTGCATTTTGACCTAAGTCAGTTACAATGAATTCTCCCCATGGGCTCTATCAGAAAATATCATCGCCAGAAGGGATGTCCACTTGCAAGAAGTTATGGATTAAAAATATCTGGAACAGGGCAGGTGTAAGATATTTTGCACCTTGAAAGTGAGCAGCTCAATCATCTATCTTCAACAATGAATACATAAAATATTTGAAGCATGGCAGTTGAGAGATCAGATTTGTATTGATGGCGGATGGGACATATCATCCCTTGACAAAGATTTTACAACACTTTAAATCTTTGACCCTTTGAATTCTCTGTATTTTCATCGATTCTGTGTTTAAGGGATCTCTGCAAAACTTAATTTGGCTGCTACGATGTCTTATTGCCAAACGCATGAAGATCTACCAGCAAGACATAGAGCCCATACGCATTGAAGAGTGAAGCCATCTACTATGAATCCATATACAAAGCCTACCAATTAGAATAAATGCAACAATATCAGCCCCTACATATGCCAAATCAGTCGCGGACACGTCCAGTCGATCGAGCCTACAGATTTGCATCAAATTCTGAAAGTGAAGATATCCTCCTCAAAGCCTACCAGATGAAAGAGGAGGCAAAAACAATCATATTTGCCTTTTGGAGCGTGCAAAAATTCCTCAGGATGAAGGAGATATGGGCGGTCAAAGTTACGGTCAACTACATCTTACATCTGTATATCGCTTTGCATCTACAATCATATACTGTTGTATCTTGCAATTGTATATACAATTGTACATGCACTTTTAGGTTCACTTGATGCAACATACAAAATCTCCTTCACTTTTCTGCATATAGAACTTTTGTATATATCGGGCTGTCAGGGAGACCTCAGAAAGTGCCTCACCGATGTGTATTTCATCTTGTATCAGCCATTGTATATGTGACTTGAATCTCCATCTGAATGAGCCTCTGAATCTGCCTGATACGTGGCACTATCTAATTTGCCGCTGAGCTGAACATTTGCATCTTTATCGGCCATCGGAGAGACCTCAAACTGAGCCGCCGATAAGGCCTGTCTCGCTAAAAATTCCTTTATATGTGACTTTGCATATGCGATTGTATATGAGATACAATCGCATGTACATACAATTGTGAAACTCAAAGGATTATCAACCAAAATGGAACTTTAGAACAGGTCATGCCTTGTATCTTTTCTTTAATGATACAAAAAATAGAAGTGGTTTAGCACTCTTATTTAGTTGTTTATTGCTGTCCTGGGATGAATTGGTAAGAACAGCCCTAGCTGGATCAACAGTTGCATCATTGGACACTTTTAAATCTGACAAGGTAGATTATAACATGTCCTTTTGACTTGGGATGGCTAAGGAATCCCACATATATATTGTCACATTCATTTTCTTCATATTTTCAATGATATTAAAAGGTGAAGTGACGTTTACCTTCTGACGTGACTTTGCAGCAGCAATATCAGCCTGTGAATGAGGCTATTCCCTGGCAGTTGCTTGAGTATTCCTTTGCAAAATATTAGGAATCTGGGATGTAGAAGGATCAGCAGGTCCTTTTCCTTTGTTTGCTGCTTGATCCATCTCATAACCCCTCTTTTTAGCTCTCGTATTTGCTGCAACTGAAGTATCATCTTTGTTTACTCCATGAAACTCATCTTCCTACCAGTTTAGGAAGGTAGTATCATTCTGAGGCTATTCTTGCTACTGTATAGCACCATCATTAAGTGTGTTTGGCTGTGAAACTACAACATTTTGTACCATTAGAGCCTGATTTATCACTCCATTTGAACAGGTTGCTTGACTGTGTGGCTGATTGCATGGAAAACACCATTCATACTCAGTTGCAAGGTTATTCTAAACAGGGACAAGGTCTCTAACTGCATTAATAGGTACGAGATTGTAAGGCTGGAAAGGCCTCTAGTTCACATTCTTCTTGGCACCCTGGTAATTGCTTTGATATGGAGGCCTATTGGCTTGGTATGGCTGGTTTTGCTCCTGATAAGGTTGATTTTGCCCTTGGCTATGTGGTTGATAAGGCTGTCTGTTCTGGGACTGCTATTTTTTGATGTTCACCAACTCATTCCCAAAAGTTTGCAAGATATTCTCTATTTTCTGTTGGCTATTTTTGATCTCTCTTAACTCTTGTGATGAGCTAGAAATAGCAATCTCAGGATTGGCAGTACTTGGCAATGCTACTGCAGCAAGTAAAGGGGCAAAAGATGGGATTGGCAGAGGCATTAAAGCTTGAATCTTGGGAAAAATGGGCACTGGTGGTCTAGGTGCTATTTTCCCAGCCTGAATCAGGCTATTTTCTGCTCTAATAGCTATTTCATATGCATCAGGTAAACTTGTACCTCCCAATGATTGTATCATTACTGAAATGTCACTATTTAGAGCTTTCAAAAAATACAAAAATGCATATTCTGATGAAGGCCTTACCGTGGTAGGAATTTTGTTCCATATCTTCTGAAACTAAAAATTGAAATCCATCATTTGCTCCTGGGGAGCTCTCTTTATTGTAGTTAGTTGTTCAACCAGTGATAAGTTATCTGACTTATCTTGGAATTGTTTGTTCAACTTATCACCCAGATCATCCCAAGTTCTAATGGTTTGCACTGGTAAACTCCTAAACCACTGAAATGCTTTTCCTTTAAACGAGGCAGCTAACAGCCTGATGGCTACATTTTCTTGAGTTACATGATGAACACCACATAGAGAAGCTATGTCTCTAATGTGCTCGAATGGGGTAGTTTGATCCTCCCTAGTGAAATAGGGCAGGCTCTTCAAAGCTTCCATGGGTATATTATCATGCACTGTCAAATTCAATGGGCTGCCCCCATCAAAAGCCACAAACAGCTGATTCCTTTCCATTGGAGCAACTGGAAGTAGGTTTGCTTGAACGAGTACAGGAGCTACAGGTACTACTGGCCTGAAACTTGGTGGGGTTGATTGTATTCTTTTTGAAACTAGCATCCTTACCATAGTTCTACTTTGTCTTCTAGGCAGAGACAACTGCAAATAATCAAAGGAACTCAAACTCTGAGTTTATATTTTTCTCATAAAAAATGTAATAGCACTGAACTACTTGTCCTTTCTCAGTATGAGTTGCCAGATATGCAGAAAATTGCCTCTTAAAAGCCTGATAATGCTGGTAGCTTATCAAAACCAGCAATATGATTGTAACATAGCACTGTTCAGACTCTTATAGGTCCCACCGGGCGTGCCAAAAACTATTATCACCTAGAATTGCACCCTGCTTGGAGAGAGTCCAAGCATTCTAATGACACAATGGGAATGATCTCAAAGTGTGGGACCTTGCGAACTGAGATCAGACCTCTAGAGAAGGCTGGGTCCTCATTATAAGCCTAATGCTTAGAGAAAACTATCTAAACCTAGTGCTAATGGTTGCAGGGGAAAAGGGTTAGAAGGAAACATAAATAGAAATTAGGTGATACACCAGGTTGAATAAAAGAACCCTCCCAGAACTGAGAAAATGCACAAAATGACTATATACAACCAATAAACATACATAGATCAAGCTGATTTTAGTGGAGGCAAGGAGCAAGAGATGATTAGAAGGAATTAAACATTCCCAAACACATCATTCTTAGATCACACAGAGTCAAAATAATATGAAGAGGTAAAATAACTAGCATGTATTTAATCAGAAGGCAAGGTTACAATAGAGGAATGCTTTGTTTGGAATCAAAAGCATAGATTACTAAATCTTCCAACCTATTTTGCATCTCATGTTTTTGCTTATATAGCATTTTGCACTTAGGTTACAATGAATTCTCCCCATGGGCTCTATCAGAAAATATCATCGCTAGAAGGGATGTCCAATTGCAAGAAGTTATGGAATAAAAATATCTGGAACAGGGCAGGTGGAAGATATTTTGGGCCTTGAAAGTGAGCAGCTCAATCATCTATCTTCAACAATGAATACATAAAATATTTGAAGCATGGCAATTGAGAGATCGGATTTGTATTGATGACGGATGGGACATATCACCCCTTGACAAAGCTTTTACAACACTTTAAATCTCTGACCCTTTGAATTCTTTGTATTTTCATCGATTTTGTGTTTAAGGGATCTCTGCAAAACTTAATTTGGCTACTAAGATGTCTTGTCACCAAACATGTGAAGATCTGTCAGCAAGACATAGAGACCATACACATTGAAGAGTGAAGCCATCTGCCATGAATCCATCTACAAAGCCTACCAACTGGAATAAATGCAACAATATCAGCCCCTGCATATGCCAAATAGGTCGCGGAAACATCCAGTTGATCGAGCCTGCAGATTTGCATCAAATTCTAAAAGTGAAGATATCCTCCTCAAAGTCTGCCAGATGAAAGAGGAGGCAAAAACAAGCATAGTTGCCTTTTGGAGCATGCAGAAATTCCTTAGGATGAAGGAGATATGGGCGGTCAAAGTTACGGTCAACTGCATCTTGCATCTGTATATCACTTTGCATCTGCAATCACATACTGTTGTATCTTGCAATTGCATATACAATTACATATGTACTTTTAGGTTCACTTGGTGCAACATACAAAATCTCCTTCACTTTTGTGCATATAGAACTTTTGTATATATTAGGTTGTTGGGGAGACCTTGAAAAATGCCTCACCAATGTGTATTTCATCTTATATCGGCCATTGTATATGTGACTTGAATTGCCATCTGAATGAGCCTCTGAATCTACCTGACACATGGCACTATCTAATTTTCTGCTGAGTTGAACCTGAGAACCATCGCTGAACATTTGTATCTTTATCGACCATCGAAGAGACCTCAAACAGAGCCGCTGATAAGGCCTGTCTTGCCAAAAATTTCTTTGTATGTGACTTTGCATATGCGATTGTATATGAGATACAATCGCATGTACATACAATTGTGGAACTCAAAGGATTATCAACCAAAATAGAACTTTAGAACAGGTCTGGCCTTGTATCTTTTCTTTTTTGCATATCGACATATACATGCACTTCAACATACAACTGCGGACCCCACCGCTGAGTTTGCCAAATTTAATTTCCCAGTCGGGTCCGCATTGTATATCCCTATTGTATCTAACTTTTGTATATAGGATTGCATATGGGATGATACAATCGCATATACATACAATAGGCGGACCCCAACTTGAAATCTGCCACATTTGATTTTTCATTCGCGTCTAGATTGTATGTATTCCCTTTTGCATCACCCTTTTGTATATCGCATATACAATGCGAATATACAAACAAAATTGCATACAATCACTTGTACATACAAATATTGCATCTGACCTTTGCATGTGACTTTGTATATGACCTTGTATCTGCCCTTTGTATCTACAAATATACAATGTGAACATACATACAAAGATGCATTCAACCGCATCTGCTTTTTTAAACCAAATTGCATATTCTTTCGGGTCCAGGATTGTATCTCAAGATTGTATATGCCATTGTATATAATATTGTATGTGCAAAGATACAATCGCATATACACACAAAAATGGACACACCTTTTATATCCCGCCTTGTATATTGCCTTTGCATATTTCTTTGTATATACAATTGCATATGCGATTGTATATGCGATACAATATACATACAACGATACATACAAAGGTACATACAAAAATGATTAAGTATAAAACTAAGAATTATCTGCAACGGAAGACACTTGAAGACAAAAGATTTCTGAGTTTTTTTGGGTTTTCTTTAAGGATTCTCCAGGCAAGTTTTTAGGATTTTTGGCAAGCCAGAACATGGGTAATTGAAGGATTTAAGCTTTGTAGGGTCATTTTCTAAAGGATATTCAAGGACCATACAAGGTGAACCATTTAACTCTGGACAGAGGAAAATAGGTCAACAGTGTTCTTCCTCATTTCTTTTATCAACAGATGTATAGCTTGCATATGTCTGTATTGCTCAGTTTAGTCACTCCCATGGCTTGTGTGGGACACATTTGAACACTTCTTTAAAACATGATCAGTTAATTTATCTTATGCACTTTATTTTATGTATGTTTTATTTTCAATCAATGCATAGGATATAGTAACTAAAATTGAATGTATGTTCCAAATATGACATGAAATAACAATTCAAATGAATACCTTTCCTTCTTGCTTTCAATTATGATCATCTGAATAATCAAATTGTCTTATAACCCTTGAAAGATAAAAAATAGTTTAGATCAACTATCTTGCTTGAATGCTTGATTTCTTGACATCTAACTCACTTGTCGTGGTGATTTAACAGTCCTGATTGGACTGTTAGGTTGTCATGACAACTGATCTTTATCTCTCCATGTCAAGACATCAAATATTCAATGAATACAAAACTTTAAAAGTTTTCTTTTACCCCTCCTGAAATAACTGCAATTAGGTCTAACTAAATTTAGTGTGAACAAAATTTAAAAACATTTCTGGTGACCTCTCAGGGGTGTTTGCCTACTAAACAACTTAGAATTAGTAGCTTTGCAATTCCATTGGGCACATGAGTGTCTCTACCCTGAACTTTGAAAAAAAATTTGCAACTCAAAACTGTTTGAAAAACAACAACAGCAACAAAACTAAAACTGAAACTAAACTGGCTTGCTTAAGAGAAAGCCAACAACATGTGCAAAAGCACTTCTTGGAAAACAAAAACAATAACTAAATTAAATGTGCAAAAGCACTTATTTGTAGCATAAGGTTGCTTCTCTAATAGCATAACTTGAGGTGAATCCCATTAACTGGGATTGGCAACACCTCTCCATCTAACTTAGCAAGCTAGAATGCATTGTGTTGCTTGCATTCTATTATTATGTATGGGCCATCCCACATAACCTCAAATTTTGTATGTTGACCAGGTCTGCTCTTTAATTCATTCCATTTGAAAACCAAATCTCCTTCTTTAAAGACTCTTGGTACTGCTCTTTTATCAAATGTCCTTTTCATTTGGGCCTGGTGTATTTCCAATGTTTTCAAGGCCTCTTTTCTAATTTCTTCAAGTTCTATCAGTTGTGCAAGCCTAATTTCCATTGGTTGTTCTTCAAATAAGTCCAGTTCTTTTATGTAATTCAAAGTTGGTAACTCAATTGATATTGGCAACTTGGCCTCTTTTCCATATGTGAGAACATAGGGTGAATTACTTGTTGCTCTTTTAGGTGTAATTCTATCAACCCATAAGGCTAATTTTAACTTGTCATGCCAAGACCTCTGATTTTTATCAACTATTTTCTTTATGATTTTAATCAAATTTTTGTTAGTTGACTCAGCCTACCCATTACCTTGAAGGTAATAATTTGATGAAGTATTCAGAAATATGTTATTTTTGACAGTCCAATCAGATACTCTTAATCCAATAAATGCTAAAGCATTATCTGAAATAATAGAGTCAGGAGTACCAAACATGGACACTATATCTTGAAAAAAATTTAGGACTGATGATTCATTAGCTTCTTTCAAGGCAACTCCTTCAGTCCATTTAGTGAAATAATCAGTAACATTCAAAATCCACTTGTGTCCCTAGCTGGAAGGTGGATTTATAGGACCAATAAAGTCCAATCCCAACTTGCCAAATGGCTGCTCCACTTGAACTAGATATAAGGGCATTGCTGCAAGTCTTTGTTTACTTGCAAAAACTGAACATTTTAAACATTTCTTTACCCATTCATGTGCATCCTTGAACATGTCAGGCCAATAGTAACCAACTCTCATAATCTTCAGAGCTATTGTTCTAGCTATGAAATGACCTCCAGAAGGTCCATCATGAAATTCCTCTAGAATCTTTTGGATCTGATCTGGCTATACACACCTTAGTAAAACACCATTAAAGTCTTTTTTGTATAGGATTCCATCAATTACAACATAGGGAATTGCCTACAATCTCTAGTATCTTGTTCTTGATCTATCCAAGCCTTGAGGACAATCACCAGTATGCAGATAATGGATCATATCCTACACCCAACTTGCAGGGGAATCTGGGACAACAGATGCTTCATCATTCTGTAGCATTGTCTCAGCTTCTCCTTCAAGTTCCTTGTTGTATTGTTCATGATCTGCAAGTTGTTCACATAGTCCTTTGCCTCAGACCAACTTGGTGACTTTAATTTGAATGTCATTCTCCATAACCTTTGTTATCCACCCTGCTCTATTATCACTCAAATCCTTACTAAGTAAGAATTCCTTCACTGTAGGATGGAAACCATTAACTGAATTCTATTAGTTTAAAGCATATGTTTAAACTTCTTTAGGCTTCTGATAACAACCAATACATGCTTTTCAACAAAAGAATATCTTACCTCATAGTCATGCAAAATTTGGTTGAAAAATGCCACAGGTTGTTCCAATCCTTCATCATTCTGCTGACAAAGCATAGCTAATATAGTATCCACACTGCCAAATGCATATAAATGAAGTCTATCAAAATTTGGATTTATCAGTGTTGGTGTAGCAGCAAGTGCCTCCTTTATCTCTTCAAAGCTCTAGTTTGCTTCTTTGGTCCAACTGAAAGGAATATTCTTTTTCAGCATTGCTGTAAGAGGTTGTAAAAGTGCTGCTATATTAGGAATAAACTTTCTTACAAAGTTAATTCTTCCTAGAAAGATCTATAAACCTTTCTTATGTGCAGGAAGAGGTAATGTCAATATTGTAGTGATTCTTTCAGGATCAACTGATATCTCATCTTTAGACACTATGTGTCCTAAAAGTTTACCTTCATGAATAGAAAAAATACTCTTCTTTGGGTTAATTGATACCATAAATTCTCTACATCTCTCAAAAATTAGTCTTAAATGATGAAAGTGATCTTTAGCTTTTTTAGAAAAGATAGTCACATCATCTAAGTATACAAGTACAAACTTATTTAATTAGACCTTGAAAGGCCATATCCATTGCTCTCTGCAATGTTGCACCTGCATTTGATAAGCTAAATGGCATCTTTCTATATGCTAAGGTGCCCCATTTTGTGGTAAAAGTTGTCTTATTCTAATCTTCTTCTTTTACTAGAATTTGGTTATAACCTGAATAACCATCCAACAAAGAGAATCTTTCTGATCTAGAAACAACCTACAATATCTACTCCATCGATGGTAAAGGATAATGATCTTTTAAAGATGCTATGTTTCAATCACGGAAATTAACACATAATCTAATTTCTCCATTCTTTTTTCTGACAGGAACCAAGTTAGAAACCCATGACTTGTATGTTTGATAGGAAAAATGATATTACCTTGAATCAGTTTATTCAACTTTGTTTTCATTAGTACTTCTAGCTTAGGATTTAGTGGTCTTTACTTCTGTCTGATAGGTTTTGCCTTGGGTTCAAGCTCTATTGTATGCTGAGCCAACTCTGGGTTGAAACCTTTCAGATCTCCATATTCCCAAGCAAACACATCACTAAATTCTTGACAAAGTTGAATAAATGCTTCATGTTCTTCTTTTGTACATATATTTCCAAGCTTGAGTAACTTATCTTTAAAGATCTCAATAGGTTTATAGTCTTCCTGTTTCACTAACAAGCTGGCCTTGTCCTTTCTTACTTAATCATTAGTATTAAAGATTGATTCTAAGGTCACTAAGCCCTTAGGTAGCTTGTTTGATCTTAACTGTAGTATTTGATCATCATATTGCTACAAAAATTTCTTTTAATTGCCTGTGGAAAATTTAGCCTCTTCCATCAATAAATTTACAATCTATTCATCACTATCAAATACCTACCAGCTAGTATTATTATCTGGAACTGATGGTCTAACAACCACTTTAACATATAAAGGAGAATGAATATTCTTCATTCTTGCAGGAATATCATATTCAGCTCCTATGGCAGCTAGTTTGTCAGCCTATTTATTATGAGTTCTAGATATAGATATCAGATTAAATGCATCAAATTCTTCTATCATGTCCCAAACTTTGTGTTTATACAATTTCAGCAAATCATTCTTTGTGGCAGTAAGATTTCTGACTTGTTTAACAACTAATTCACTATCTGCAAAGACTGACATTTAATGTTTCTTTTCCTGGCCCATTCTAATCCATGAACTAAAGCTTCATATTTAGCTGTGTTATTAGAGCAGCTGAAGGCAAATCTGAAAGATGAATAATATTTCTCACCTGTTGGGGAAACTGAAACAGCTCCTCCACCAGCACCAATCCTACTTCTAGAACCATCAAAATAAAGCTCCCAAACATCATTTTCAGCTTCTTTTACTTGTTGTTTTTCCCCTTTAAGCAGATTTGGAATGACTGAATTTTTCTCCTGGATCATATACACACCAAGGCCTATCTCATCCATCTACTCAAATGGATTTGTTTCATGGTTCTCTGTTGCCCACTGGTCTAAAACAAGATCAAGAATTCCCTCCAAAGGTGTACTTGGGTCTTGAACAGGAATCAAATCTTCTTGATCAAAAATGGAAAGGTTGGCATTTATTAAACTAGGTGTATAAGGTTTAAGGTAATCATTGGCTAATAGCTCAGATTTGATTGTAACCTTGGTTCCATATCTAGTTCTGAAGAACAAATGTGTCCAATAAGAAGACAAATAACCCCCCAATCTTGCTGTAAAATCTCTAGATAAATAGATGGCAAAAGTAGGTGGCAAATCGATGACATATATATCTTGATATATGACAAAATTTGGACATGCATGCAAGGTAAGACCTAAATTTTTAAACATTCCAACTATGTTGACTTCAGTTCCATCCATTTGCCTAACTCCTCTAACAATAGGTTCATATTTTAGGCCAAGTTTATGAGCTAGCTGTTTTGGCATAACTAAGCTGCTAGCTCCTAAATCTATCATGGAATTATGTACTAAATGATCACCAACAATCAAAGTGACATAAAATGGTGGTGGTTTTCTTACTATTTTTGGCTATTCTATTCTTTTTTCTGCCTCATTTGTAAGCATAACTTGAGGCTGATCTACTTTTTGAACCTCATTTGACAAAGATAGCTAAGCTAAAGCATCTTGCAATAAATCTTTCTATCCTGGAATATGTAAAGCATCTAAAATCTACATGCTAACTATTGCTTTCTTCATATGATCCAAAATATTAAAAGTAGGACCACTACCCTTTTGTTGTACTTTAGGAACAACAACTTTTGGTTGGTCTTTACTTTATTTTTTATGAGCTTAAGGGTATCTTTTTTCAACTGTTGGCTGTCCTCTTGACAAAATATGCATATCTTGAAAAGTAGAAGCTTGATTTTGCCCTTGTTGACTTGTAGGGACTGTACTTTTACCTTTATTAGCTTGCAATTGTATATTTCTAGCTTTTTGTTTATTAATATCAACATGGTGATTTGCATTTCTAGCTTGCTACCACAAGTCAACAACTCTCTTTTTTTTTATCTTATGTTTGCTGCAACATTAGTAAAAGACTGCTTTTGACCTAGTAATTGATTCACACCACAAAATTCATTAGCCTGCCAATTCATCAGAGCTACATCAGGATTAACATGCTGAGTTTGAGTATCCAGCTGGTCATTCACATCACTTGCCAAATTTTCAGTATCAGCATAGTTATTTTGTACCATAAGAGCTTGGCTTACTATTCCATTTGGGCAAGTAGCCTAGTTATGAGGCTGATTACATCGTTAACACCATGCATAATCCTGAATCATATTATTTTGCATAGGCATAAGCTCATTTGATGAGCTAACAAGATTTTGGATTGTACTGCTAATTTGGCCTATTATTGTAGTTCTTTCTTTGGCCCTGGTAATATGCCTCATAAGGAGGCCTATTTGCTTGATATGGGGCTTGGTATGGTCTATTATTCTGATTCACTTGAACTTTGAGGCTTACTAAGTCATTATTGACAGTATGTAATAACTTTTCCATTTCTTGTTGATTTCTTTCTATATTCTACTGGTTGTTTTTCATTTCTTGTTAGCTACCTTTGAGCTCTTGTATCTTAGAATGGATTGGACTAGTTTTATTTTAGACAATTGTTTGATATCCAAAAGTTGGGACAAGAGGTATAGATGCAATAGGAGGTATTGATAATGGCGTTGAAGGTTGAATATCAGGAAATATTGGCATTGGAGGCCTTGGTGCAATTTTACCATCTTGTATTAAACTATTTTCTTCTCTAATTGCAATATCAAATGCAGCTAGTAAAGTAACTCCACCCATAGACTAAATCATGATAGCAATATCACTAGTCAATGCTCTTAAATAATATAAAAATGCATGCTCAGGTGAAGGCTTTACCATTTCTAGAATTCTATTTCATGTTCTTTGAAATTTGTAAGTTGCTCCTATGGGGCCCTCTTGATAGTAGTCATTTGCTCAATAAGTGATAAGTGATCAGATTTATTCTGAAATTATTTATTCAAAGTAGCACCTAATTCATCCCAAGATGTAATTGAATTGACTCTTAAACTTCTAAACCATTGAAGAGCTTTACCTTTGAAAGATGATGCTAATAGCCTGATTGCTACATTCTCTTCTGTGATATGGGGAACAGAACACAATGATGCTACATCTCTGATATGCTCAATTGGTGTAGTCCCATCTTCTCCAATGAAACTTGGCAGACTTTTCAATGCAACTACTGGTATCTCATCATGTTGTCTTAGATTTAATGGGCTGCCCCCACTAAAAGTAACAAAAGGTTGATTTCTTGGTGGCGACGGTGGTTGATTTCCTCCACCTCTTCCTCCACTAGGAGGTGGTATTCCTCCACCACCTCCTCCTCCAGGAGATGGTACAGGCCCTCCAACTCCTCCTCCTCTAAGTAGAGACATTGGAGTAGATGGTATTTGAGCTAGTACTTGGATTGAAACTACTTCAAGTATTTCTTGTAACACAGGTTCTTCCTCTTCAAGCTCTAAAAGAAGAAGTTCCTCTTGGAAAATAGGAATCTGTTCTCGTGGGATTGCTGGTGGAGAACTATGAAATTCTAATGATGAACTTGCAAATAAAGGATTCTGGTGAGAAGCAAACTCTTGATGTGTACTTGGGAGATCTGAAACAACTATTGAATATACTGAATTAATTACTTTATCTACTTTTACCCTCCTCTTCAGTGGAGATAACTAAATATGCTTCTTCTCAGAATCTTTGTTTGACCTTGTTTGATACTTTTTCATAAGCTGCAAGATCTGATCTATAAAACCAAAGAATCAGAGTTGCAAGGTACTTGAAGATAAACCTCTTAAAAGGCTAAAAAATTTGTTGTTCATATCAAAACAACAGAAAAAATAATTTCTATTGAACTAAAAATTAGTTCAAAGTCCCACAGGGCGTGCCAAAAACTGTTGTCGATGCGAATTGCACCCTTATGCAAAGCTGTGAACCTCTACCATCCTTCAAAACATGGGGAGAAACTCAGGCTATGGGTGACCTATAATGAGTTTGAACCTCCAGATTAGGGGTTGGTTCCCTTAAAATATTCTATTTGAAACTATGATTTCTATTTTTGAAAAGGGTATGAAAGAAACTATACGATAACAAAGCTAAAATTTGGTGATGCACCTAATAAGGATGGAAAAATGCAAATCTGGTTCACAATAGATTTTAGAAATTTGACCCACACAAGCTAATCTTGGCATAAATATCACAAAAATATTTCTAAGGAAGTCTGGAAAAGCTATTCTTTATGAAGGAAAAAGATTCTTCACAACATGAAAGAAAGGATTTCAATAACACAACCTAAGACCTGTGATATCAATATGCTTAACACTTACAAATAAGAATGAGACACTAATTTTAAAGGTTTCGATATTCAAACACATTAAAATTTCATCAAATCATCCATACAAGTAGCATCAATGGAAAGGCAAACACTTTATTTCAATGAAAAAACTAAAGGAAAATATTGCAACAAAGACAAAAATGGAACCTGTAACCTGTTGTAATCTCTATAAAATCTGTAATCAATGAGTTACGAAACCTCCTTCTGTCTTAAAGTGTAAAGAGCAAAAAGGCAAGAACTCAAAAATGAGTTACAAAACCTCTTTCTCTCAATGTGTAGAAGAGAAAAGAATGTAAGAACTAGCAAAACCTAAATTTTGCTTTACAATATATAGCTTGCTCTCTCTAAGAGGCATAAAAAATAGAACTACAATTAACTGCCTCTCTAAAAATAATCTCTGCAAAGTGATCCATGAGCAAACCAAGAAATCCCTTTGACCAGGAAGTTGACTAAAACTCCTTAAATCTCTCCCCAAATCATGCAAAAAGTCCCTCAATGGCCTCAGTTAACTCAACTCATCAATTTGCATGATTTTTCTTTTGCAAAATTGATGTGAGTGGATAATAAAGTAATTAGGATAATTACTTTACTATTAGTTACAATAATTTGCATTATTTTTAATTTTACAACTTGTGAAAAATAATAAAGTAATTTGTAGAATATTACTTTATTATTTACTTACATTGATTTATTTGTAAAATCATGCATGATGAAAGAGAAAAATAATTCCCTTATCTCTCCAATTACACTTGCCTAATTTGCATGATTTGAGCAAAAATAGGACTTAGAAGAAAACAAAAAACCGCTTATATCTCCATATGAGAAAAAACTCCTAGTGTGTATGACATATGCATTAAGGCAAAATTTTACCCTTATCACTCCACATGCAATATCAAAAAAATGCTTTACAAACACTTAGGCATAAAAATACCCCTTATCACTCCACATGCACTAAGGTAAAATTGATAATACACTATGTCTTATTACTCCATTTACAATGTCAAAATATCACCTCACTGCCATATAATCTCCCTCATGCAAAAATTAGACTCTAATACAAGCTCTTGCCACCTTGCAACCTTATATTGTCTTCATATGAATTCTACCTTTGACTTTGGATGTGAAGATCATGTATTAAACAATGCATAGTCGTGAGAAGAATCTCCTTGGTTTTATTCAGCCACCTTGCATCATTATGCATTATCAAGAGGAATCTTTTGACTTATCAAATATTTGCAAGAAGACAAGGTAAAAATTTGACCATACAAGGTTTGAGGATCTCGACCATATGATAGTTGACCATAAGTGAATAAAGTTTGTTTGAAAATCATTTAAGGCATAAACCTTACCCTCTAATAATACCGACCACCCTTTTGACTTTAGAAACAATAGAAAAAAATACCTATCGACCCTTCCACATAATGATCACTTGCTAGGAAAGTCTTGGACCATGGTGGGTTTTGGCTAAGGTAATGATTTTTTGGTTTGTTAAGTCAAAAAATCAAAAAGTGAGAAGAAGCTTCGAACAAAAGCATTGGGTAAACCCTAAAGTTTACCTCATTTCAATTTTGGCATTTCTTTTTTTTGGCTCTGCAACCATTTAAATGGCCGACTAGGGTTTCATGATTCTCTCTAGTTTTCTTCTCCATACGGTGGCCTCTGTGGTTGAAATCTTGCATTTCTTGTGCAAGAAGAATGACAGGAATTTGGTGAGCATGGTGTGCAAGATTTTGTGTGGCATTTTTCCTTACTTTCTCTAGCATTCTTACTTCAAATGGTCGTGGCCATGCATCCTCTTTCCTGTATGCAATGTTTGACATTCTTCTTTGATTTTTCTATGTTTTTCATCTACAACTGTGACTCATGCTACTGCAATAAGAAGAAATCCTCAGAAATGAGGCCACAAACTTTCATCTTCTTTCTCTGCAACTAAAAGGTAAGCTCCATATTATTTTTCCTTTATACCTTTTGACATTACTGTATCTTGGAAAAGACAAGGTTTCTTTGCAAGAAAAAGAAATGGGTATTTTTGTTTTTTATAAAAACCTCTCTTTCTGTCATGGCCGTGGCACTACATGTAGTTTTGTAGCATTCCTTCTTTTTCTTCTTACAAAAAATTAAGGGTTTTTTAATTATAAAATGAGAGTTTCATTTTAATGTGTATAGAATACTTCTCCATGCCATGGCCATACTCTAGTTTGCTTCCTGTAGGTGTTCTCTTTTACCAGAAGATAAAGAATGACATGAGGGTTTGAAAAGATTGAGATGGGTATCTTGCACAGAACCTCTTTCATTTTGGCCATGACAGCATATTGTCTCTGTAACTCCTCTTGATATTGGTCTTCGATCATTCACTTCACTTGACTGTATCTGATAGAAGCTAACTATAAGTGTCAGAAGCTACCATGCATACTGTCGTACAATGAACAAAAGTATGGCTGAATTCTTTATAACATATGATCTTATGAAAAGTTAAAACTGTATCTTCTCCTTTTTACTTTCTGTGTACTCACATGGCATATGCCTGACACTATCAATCCTTTTCTTTGTATCAGAAGATTCATGTAGCATGTATTTCTTCTCTTTCCTATAGTTTCAAAGTATCATATGATAAAAGACTTAACATCTTCAAGGCATAATTGTTCACCTGTAGCTTTGTCATTTAGATCTTCTGTATCTACCACTTGCCAGATGCTCTTATCAGCTGTCATGGATGATTACTCACATATACTTGATGTTATCTAAACTTGTGTAGCATACATTTGTCTTCTTTACTTGATGTATTGTCTTCCATTTCATTGTGACAGTCATAGTTAAATAATGCATTTATATGACCTGTCCTCCACTGCAACATCATATGATACAAAGATTTTGACATCTTCAGTGACTCTAATGTATAAAGTGATACAAGATTTTGGCACTTTAAAGGCATAACTCTATTTCTTTTATCTCCACTTGGCTGAATACTTTGAACCTCTATAGCATACATTTGCACTTTCTTGTTCTTTCATCATAGTCAAATGATGCTTCTACTTGATCACAAGTCTATCCTTAATTTCATTTGCATGCTTCTTTCATATCTTTAGTCTAATTTTATGAAACTGTGGCATGAAACATGACAGTAATAAGGCATTTTAATGATGGTATAAATAAGAAAAGTACCTTTCATAGCTGCACTTCAGTTTTCTACAATCTATCAAGTTGACTCAGGCACTTTAAATATATATGATCTGATTTAATCAAGGTAAACATAGTTTATAGGAGCAACTGCTCCTTTTCATGATCATGACGACACACTTTTTCTACAAGTTGATTTTATGATGCACGATATCTCTTAAATGATGCATCCTGTCATTATTCTGATATCCTTTTCACATGAATAGAAAAGGGAACATGCTGGGCTCAACCCTTGTGGGAGCCACATTTTCTCCACATGTTTTAATATCTTCAAATCAACAACATTACTTTTTCTATACTTGCACAGTGAACAAACAAGTGAGCATAAAAACATACCTTATGGAGTTGATTGATCCTCTTCATGATATTTTGATTTATGGCACATGTCTGATTTGACTCTTTCTTATGAAATGCGTGATGTGACAAGTTGATATGTCTGTTTGATTAAAGCATATGAAAATCTTAAATATCTGGAGCTATTACAAGAATTTCCCCATTTTTTTTTTGCAAGTATACTTGATACAACTAGAGCTGAAGATGAAGATATGAGATCAACCATCAACACGTACATCAACCAATAGAAGATATCAACTTTTCTCAAGCAATGATGGATATTTAATTTTATCATGTGTTCTTCCTCATTTCTTTTATCATCAAATGTATAGCTTGCATATGTCTACATTGCTTAGTTTATTCACTCCCACGGCTTGTGTGGGACACATTTGAACACTTCTTTAAAACATGATCAATTAATTTATCATATGCACTTGATTTTATGTATGTTTTCTTTTCAATCAATGCATAGGATATAGTAACTGAAACTGAATGTATGTTCCAAATATGACATGAAATGATAGTTCAAATGAATACCTTTCCTTCTTTCTTTCAATTATGATCATCTGAATAATCAAATTGTCTTATAACCCCTGAAAGATATAAAATAGTTTAGATCAACTATCTTCCTTGAATGCTTGATTTCTTGACATCTAACTCACTTGTCATGGTGATTTAACAGTCCCGATTAGACTGTTAGGTTGTCATGGCAACTAATCTTTATCTCTGCTTTGTCAAGACATCAAATATTCACTGAATGCAAAACTTTAAAAATTTTCTTTTACCCCTCCTGAAATAACTGCAATTAGGTCTAACTAAATTTAGTGTGAACAAAATTTAGTAACAAGTACCAACAACAAGTATTCTCCTCAGTGGAATCTCTTCCTTTGATCAAGTGTAACTACCTCAAATTTGGCAATCGGGCTACAAGGTGACAACTACCTCACAATTGGTGATCGGTTGACAACACAGGTAGTTTGCCTTGGATTCAGTGATCTTTTTACAGAAAGATCATATAGAATTCCTTCACCAATTTCACTCACTTCACTCCCAAAGGATTTAAACTTCACTCTGATACCACTTGGTGCAGTCACGACTAGGAGGGTCCACAAATTGAACAATCTAAACCATACAACAAGAGTAAACACAATAGAAACAACTCAAAGATAGGATGCAAATGCAGATTCATTCATTGAGTTATCAAAGATTCAAAATATAAATAGGTCGGCAATATGTGGGCTTACAATTAGGGCTCACAAGCCTGATTCCTTAATTATAGTATTTGCATAAGATATGACTTTGAAGCACCTTACAAAAGAATTCAAAGTATCAACTATCTTTATGTGATTCACTACTTTCCTATGCATCTATTACATGAATATATATCATCTCTAGAACACAATATTCCTCTGCATCAGCCAAGGATGCTTACAAACTCTGATGAAAGAGATGTAATGTGTGTACATGAATAGGTTGGACCTAAACAGGTGATAATCCTTTGCAAGTGAATGGAATAGCATGTAGATCTTAGGGAAGGTTGGCCACGGTCTAAAGTTCCTTGAATGATTTGTCATTTAGCTCAAGTCTTCTCCTTTAGCAGATTATTTGAGACTATCAGAATGTTCTGCTCTAAGAAAACAATCAATCTTCTGATAGAGATATCTTTCCTATACCTGGTCCAATTGATCTAAAATTTAGATATGATGTGCATGAAAGTGTCTAGATGTTAAGTCCATCTCCACAAGGTTTGAAATGAAACTGCAGCAGAATGCAGACCAAAATACTGAAACTTCTACTGACTGAACTGAATTGGAAAATGAAAAGAAAACAAATTGAAATGCAAATGTTTTTGGTTGATGCAAGATTTCTCTTGAACCATGGATGCTCCTGCATCATGATGCCACAGTTATTAGAGTATATGGGGTGAATGTGAGACCCCATTTGTTGCCAACAAACGTGCCAAACTGAACTACCTTTTTAGAAACCATGTGGCAACTCAATTAATTAGATAAGTATGATATGAGAGGAAGCAAGAATGGGTCATTTTTTCCTACACCACTTTAGTTTCCTAGTTTTGTAATTCATTCTTGGGAAGGCTATGAGGTCTGTGGAACAAAATTGTTAGTATAGAGATTGCCTTATGTGGATCATAGGAATTTTGATCTTGAGCACTTCATAGCCAAGATCAAAAGAGATAAATAAAAGGTTGGTTTTGAACATTGCTTTGATGAATAGGATGAATTACTCAAAAATGGCATGTCCATGGAAGAGCTATTTCAAAGAAGGTAGACTTATGGGTTGGTTCTAATCAGGGAGAGGCAAAGGGTGTTAGCAGAAAAATCATATCCAAGAGCCTTCCCATAAGTTTTTGATCCCATTATTAAGATGAAGATGTAGTTACACCATGTAGATCAGCTAAAGGCTACCCTAAAGAAGAAGTCTATTGAACTAAGGTCTCCTGAATAGCAGCAGGACACCAAAGAAAGGGTAGATAAAACCCCTACCCTTAAAATTGAAGAAAGCACAAAGGATGCTTGGGAATCCCTCCTCCTTATAGAAACTATAATGAGGGAACCATTGGTCAACTATGCCTTTTGGAAACTTACTGGTGTTGTCATTGATTTCAACCTCTAGTAGATGGTTCGCTCAGTTTCCAAGTGCTTTTGAGAAAATTTGAATAAAAAGGTGTGCAGTGTGACAGAGGTGTGTTTAGTGTTGTGCTCCGCATTTCTTCATAGTTAAAGATATGCTTGTGTGGTTTGGAAGTGGTGATCAAAGGTGTTCAGAGGTGTTATATCTAGAGTTTCAGGTTCTGGATCATGTGAAAGTGGAAGATGTGTTCGACAAACTATTTTTCTGTATAGAAGATTGTTTGGGAGAAATGAGATTGCTTCACATTTCTCTGCATTGAGGTTTCTTGTCCTGCAAATCTAGGAATATTCTTATACTACCTATATCTACTTTCCCTTGAAGTTTCCAATGTTGGGGTGCTCCGTAAATTCAGTTCTTATGTTGGTGATCAGTAGTAGTGTATCCTGAGGTGTAGAATGAAGACATACTTTGGTTTAGGTGGTTGTGGTAATGTTGTAGAAGGTTATGATGATGTTTGAACATTCTAAGAAGATGTGAGGATGTTTTAGAATACTTCTTTGTGGTCCACATGATAGTTTTGGACTTGGAGAAGAATAGATGTGGTCATTAGTTTAGGTTTGGCTGACCTGACCTACTAGTACTATTTTTGGAGGTACTTTATGGATTGTGGATGTGATGAGAAGCATGGTGATACAAATTTGGATCCTAGTTAACCCTTGATATGGTCCACTTTCACTTCTTTCCACTCCTGAAGTGTTTAGTGCCGACCTATTTGGTGTTACATGTTTGAGGTGCACACACCTCATTAGGAACAACCTAATTGAGATGGTTTTTAGTTGTGAATGGTATAAATACAAGATAAAGTTGAGTGGAGCAAGGTAGAGAAGATGATGTGAATATGAATCAAGGGTGGTGAGTTGAGTTCGAGCTTAAATTCTTATGACTCCTAGATGCAATGAGCAGAAGGTGTCTACATTTTTAGTTTGCTTGAAGTTGCTGGAGGTAGTGAGCCAAAGGTTGTGGATGGCAAGAAGTGGTAATGGTGAATTTCTCCTATTTCTTTGAGATAGTGAATCTCTCTGTAATAGTCTTCTTCTATTCTTCTCTCTTCTAGATAGTGAGTCCTTTTGGAAATGAGCCTTCCTTTTGGTAGTGAGCCTTTTTTCTAGGCAGTGATCCCTTGGTAGTGAGCCTATTTGTTTTCGGTGTTGATATTCATATATATGTGAGCTAATCCTAATCATAGTTTTTCCCTTCTTAGGTTTTCCATGTAAATTTGGTGTTCATATGTGTTTGAATGTGTTTGTATAGATGTTTTACATGTTTACATTCTGCTAATGCATAATAAGAGGTTGATGATTGGAATGGCATTAAAGGTTTAATGTTTTAATACACAACTGATTCACCCCTCCCCCCTCTTAGTTTTCCTATGCATTCTAACATTCCTTATCAGAGGAGATGGGTGAATATCAAAATGACTTGGAGAATATCCAACAGGTTGTAAGTTTTCCCCAGAGGGATGAAATGTCAATCCCATCTCCAACTAAAACTCTAATGAGTAAGCATGAAAGCAATGCTGCAATATAGGATGTAAGAGCCTTAGCTTGTAAGGAATTCTTGTCTGATGACAATTTTATCAAAAGTAAAGAATTTAAAGCCTTCTTGCTACAAAAGAAGTCAAAAGCCTTTATGGCTAAGATGAATGAAGAACAAGGCAAGTTGGATGACACTGACAAGAATGAAATAGATAAAAAAGTTATGGAGAAGGTAGATATGGATGTGAGCAAGATTACTCCCGATGAAGCCAAGAAATTGGTAAAGGATAGTGGCATCTTGTTGCTAGAAGGTTGGGATATCTCCTTTGCTATGGTAATGGACACAATTAGAAGATAGGAGGATTTTGATGAAGATGATTTAACAAAGGAGTAAGCTGAGTGGGTCTTTAGGGTAAGATTTAGTGTAAATCATGAAGCCTTGGCAATTCAGGCCATGGGCCCTAGTAATAACCAGCTCAGGGTTGCAAAATATGTGAATGGGCTCATTGGTCAGCTCATTGTGAGAAGATTGACAGATACTACAGTTCCAAAAGCCACATCATAGGTAGTGGCTACTATAAAATTTAGTGAGGCAACATAAAAAAGGCTCCATGTAGAGGCAAAGCAATTGAGAGAGGATAACTTGAAGCTAATGCAGGAATGCAACAGATTAAAACTCCTTGTGCCTCCAATGGGAATTGAAGTGTCTTCCCTTGTCTCTGCATCTAACCCTATGAGCTCATCAGGACATGGAAATGATGCAGCAGTTATCAGTCACCTCAAAGCTAAATCAAAGGAAAGCACTAGAAGATAAGATAAATTGAGGAAGGAATTGAAAACTGAGAAAATTGAAGTGGTCAAGGGTTTCTTGGAGCATCAGATGAATAAGGTTTTAAAGCATGTTGATGATACATGGGTATGTTATGGAAATTTAAGAAGAGCATCTGATTTCTACTTGTAAAATGAATCCAAGCTAAAAGAGATTCTGAATGACCAGTTTCCACAAATTGCATTGATTACCCACATCCATAGTAGAGCTATCATTGAACCAAATGTACTCGCTGATGTGGTCAATACTTATCAAGTTGTGAATTTATTGAATGATGTGTCAACTTTTTAAAGTAGACTTGAGGTGACTTTGAAGGCTAAAATGGAGTCATTCGAATCTCTCAAGAATTACTCATTGCCTTCAATAAAGAATAGGGATGGATCTAAGAAAACATTAGATGAGTGGAAGAGGGAGTTTGATAACATTTTACCTACTAAAGTTAGTGCCATTACATCTGACATAAAAATAGTACAATTGAGATTAATACTAAATTAGACAGGCTTCTAAATTTAGAGAGTGGCTTGGGTAATTTTGTCAAGGAAGTTAAAATATTGCTAGATGCTCGATTTATAGCTCATGTTGGTAGGGTAGAGAAGGTCCTAAGTCATAAGGGTCCCACTAAGGAGGAGTTTTCATTATGGGTTTAGAAGTATGTGGTTTAAAAAGAGAAGAATTCAGGGACATGTGACGTGTCTACCCACCAAGACAAAAGAGCAAATGGCATCATAACTCATTTACCATGCTCAAATCTGGAGCAAGCAGGACAAAAGGTGGGTTGCCTTTCCATTATGGGAAATGATTTGATTTTTAAATGATGATTTTCTCAACTGAATATGGTTTCATTGTTTTCTACAATATATCACCAAATGTAAGAGACCCCTTGCAATTATAAAAGGGGTGTGCTCATTTGAAATAAGGATTCGATGTTTCTAAGTCTGTGGTATGACAACTTGATTTGTATAGTGTTATTTTAAGGAAATAGGGGAAATTAATGTTATCATCTATGTTTTGTATATCAAAACTTTGATCAGGATGGATAAATTCAATATATGAGCTTTGATTTATTTTGTCTCCACATGTTATATTCAAACTCTCATTGGGATTAATGGAAAGTCTGATTAATTTCATTTATGTGTCAAAGACATGGTTTGATTCTTGTTTCTTGGCATCTGCTAAGGGGTAGATTAAATTTACTTTGAACAAGGATCAAGGGTTTTGAATATAATTGTAAAGTGTAAAATTTGGATAGATGGTTTTTGATAGTTTGTGTGTGTATCCTCCTTTCACCACTTACATTCAAGGACTTCGGGTCAAGTGGCCATGGACTATCATACCCTTGGTCACTATGAGATGTAGGGAAGCTTAGATTTTTATGATTTGATTGCCAATTATGTTCTCTTATGTTCAATTATACATCAAAACCTTAATTATGCAAATACAACAATAAATAGATGAATTATGTAGAATCATGATGCAGAGAGATGTAAAATGACAAATCAAAGTGCACCTATTTTTGAAGTTTGGAGGTGGAAAAGTTGGGGACTAATGAGTAGGCACCCAAGTCCAAGGCCCTACTTTTTGTCAGGATCTGCAAACAAGGTTTGCAACCTATTCTTGTTGCACCAAAGGTTTTTCTATCACAGAACTTCAAGGACTAATGAGCAGGTGCCCTAATCCAGGGAGCTATTTTTTTCTCAGATCTGCAATTCTGAAACTCTGTTGTACCCTCCTGCAACTTCACTTTGTCTGCATCTCCAACCTATGACCTGCAATCATGAAAAATTTGGGAGGGGGTTGTGGTGTTTAGAGGCTTGCCTCAGTTAAGCCCTAAAGAGACATTCAAGTCTTTCGAACACCGTTATTAGATAGAGAGTGTGTGCCCTTGGGAGGCAGAGGTAAAAACCAAATGATAAATGCTCAATAATCACAATAGATGTCACCTTGTAGTGAAGATCTCATGGGAGGAAGAAGCTCTTCATTCCATGAGGAGATAGATGCTCAAATATGCAAATACAAACACATAGACAACACAAATCTGTTCTTTCCACACAATGAATGCCTTGAATCACCAATGCTCATGCAAATTGCTAGCTAATTGTAATCTAGTTTCAAATGAATTCCTAAACATGCTTTTATATGCAACTACAAACATTCCTGCCAAGAATTTCAAAATGCAAACTTGCCATGTCGGCATAGGACCTAATTAACGGTCACAAGCCGACACTTAAAATTTGGGACTAACCCAAAATCGGGTAGGACTAGGGAGCGGGCACCCAAGTCCTCCCCCCTATTTTGGTCAAGGTTAGGGTCAAGGGATCCCCCTAGGTCCCATTTGTCATAAAATCTAGGGTTCATTTCATCGGGATATTAAAATATGATGCAAGATGTCCTAAATGCAAATAAAAGACCCAGGAGCTAAACCTTATTTGGGAAAATCCCCCAAGGGGATATTTTCTGATGTTACAATAATATTTTGGATCTCTAAGTAGAACTTAGATCAGAACTAAAATTGGGAATGGCTCACTAGTACAGAAATAGCAATATATGATTAAAAAAACTACTAAAAACTGCATATAAATGACTAAACATGGTCACGTGACCATTAGTAGTTTATTTCCAGTCATTTATAACATGATCGAATTGATGACTAAACCATTTTTATTCATTTATTGGTTGTTTTGATTGATCAATTTGGTAGTATATTTTAAGTCATTGATTTAGTCATATTTATTCACGTGACCATTAATAATTTATTGCTAGTCATTTATAATGTGACCAAATTTATGACTAAACCATTTTTAGTCATTTATTGGTTGTTTTGATTGATCAATTTGGTAGTATATTTTAAGTCATTGATTTAGTCATATTTATTCATTGATTCTGTCAACTGTCATTGCACTAGTAGAAAAACAGCAATAAATGACTAAAAAAACTAGTCATATTTATTCACTGATTTTTACATACAATGACATGCACATGAATTAATAAGTGGTGCCACTAAAACACAACTTCAGTAGATACAACAGTCACTGCATGACATTCTGCTATATGAATCAAATGATCTTTCATCTATAAAAAGGAAACACCAGCAAATCTGACACCAAGCTCAAATATGAGTTTTGCATGATTCCAAAGCTTTGCTAATCAAAATGAATGTTATTCCCTTAGCTTGAAAGCACATGAAAAGGAGACCACCAGCAAAAGCATGCATGCTTGCAAAGTCATTCGTTGGACAAAGCTTGTATGCACTGCTTCAGGCCTTTTCATGTTAAAATACCCTTGGATATTATAGCTGGACTAGGAATTTTTTCTTGATTCTATTAATGTTTCTTCTTGTGATGTATGTGTGGAGATTCTTGACTACTTAAAATATAATATGCATTTACTGATAAAAAAAAATATGCACAAGATACTAACAATAAGTTTCCAGCAATTATGTACTTCAGATGACATTCCATTTCAAAATCACAATTCATGTAGATAAAACAAGATGAGCAAATAATCCTTATATATGAGAGCAGAAGATATACCTAAATATAAGAAGGTATATCCCTCTTCTTCATGATTTTTGAAACTAAGTTGAAAATAATTTACAATATGCAGTGGTCAAGATATGAAATGATCAGAATAAAAAGCCTACCAGTGAAAATATAAATCGATATCATCCTGCTTTTGTGAACATTTCCAATAAATGGTATCCTTCCATAGAGAAATAGTACAAACCATTGACTCCTTTCCGAGAAGAAGCCCTTCTTTGCATGGTATACTTCACATCATTTCCAGCTAAACTTTCTAGAGCACATTCATTTTTACTGACATATTTAATATCCATCTTCATTTCCCTGCTTTCCTTGACAATGTATTTTTTATCTATACTATCTAAGCTTTTATCCATATTATCTGCAGTAAAAGAATGTGGTCTTACAACAGCAATAATTTTTTTTTCGGTAATTCAAAACCTACTTGAACTGCTGCTTCTTTGGGAAATCCATGAAACAAACAAATAAGTCAGACCTAAAATTACAAACATTTGAAACATCTTAAGTCATTTATAATATAGATGGCATCTAAACCGCAATATATTTCCGTTGTATTCCATTGCCTCTTTTCTAACTATATAAATGTTGAAATGAGCATACTTATTAGAGCAACACCCCTTGCAATTTACATAAAACATCACTGGTATCCTATAATAATAACTGTTATGACTTTGGCTACTATGAAAACAAACACAATAAGGCTTTATATTATTGTAAACTCCAGCCATATCATACCAAACCACTGTCTTGTTTTAATACTCGACTAACAAACTATTTCTCACCTTATCAACATCAAATTATGTACTTGTTCAGTATTTAATATGTCAATAAATGCTAGAGCCTTAAGCCTCTTTTTCTGAAGCTGTATTGTCCACGTTTCATCATCCACAACCTGACACTACAGCCGATGGAAAAAAGATAAATAAACACTGTTGTATGACATGCAAATTAGAAGGCAAATATTTTACTGTCTCATACAGACCATTTATATCATTTTCAGACAAATTATTGAATGTTTTGCAGAATTGTTACCAATGCGCAAATAAGAAAACAACCATTTACCTTTCCATATGATATCAAATCCAGGGGAAGAGATTTGGAAATCCCAAGTTCAAAGCTTACATTTCCATTGTTGAATACTAGTTTGCTACCACCATCTTCAGGGCATTCCATTGGCCTGCATGTTGCATATATCACATTCAATAAAGCTAGTACTTAATTGTCTGTGCTACTATGTGCTAGTGAAGTGAATGGTTATATGGAACAGGATAAGAACCTGCAAACCATTCGAGCTTCACCTGCAACACCACAGAAATGGTTTTAGATGTTTCAGACTCTAGCTAACAAAAATAACTTCAGTATAATGTTGGTACCCTATCCATATTCATTAAATCAAGAAGTTCGATACACACAGATAACATATGAGTCTTCCATAAGATATGTTAAAATTGAAATACATTCAGAACTATTCATCATACCTAGATCACCATCTGTACCCTCACACAAGAAATACTCTAAAGTTTTATAAAAATCCTTCCCACCAGGAGCTCCTTTAACAATCTTTATTCTTTGGCAAGCCTCCCATAATTGTCCTTTTCTTCTTATTTGAGTAAGCACTTGTACCACTAAAGGATCAAAATATTTCACATCTGTTAGAGCTCCGCTGGTCAGAAACTTATCAAAAGTTTTATTACCATTTTTGGCAAAAAAAATTGAACCAAGTTCTCTCAAACCCACCCAAAGATGTACTTCACTTTTTATCAAGGCATGATCTCATGTTGGTGAAAATTTAGAGTTACTCATTTCCATCAAATGATGACGGCTCACACAGAGTTTAGTTATCAGTTCTTGTTACAAAAACTATTTTAAAATCCTATTGCATTATAGTTTAAATCTGTTCTTAGCATATTACGAAAACAATGGCTGCTATTTCATTATTTTCCACCAATATTCATCTACTTTTTTCTTTCTTTACATTGAGTTTATCTTATTTCTTATCATAGTATATTAAGAAAACTATGATTAATCATTTGTTTCCAGCATTAATCATCTATTTTTTACTTCATTACTGCAATGCGATAGAAATCTACTATTAAACCTAGTTTGGGAAACAAAATGAAAACATGAAATGTGTCCAAACAAATACAATTCAGTGAAAAGCAAGAAAAAAATACCAAAAGGTGCAAAAGGTGCAATGTGAGTTAGATTTTGTGGTTTGGTCTAAAGATGTGTTAGATCCACTTGAAGCCATGTTAGCAACCATAAATGGTTTGGTTATAAACTGGTTATATCTTGTGAAAGGTGATCTACACCACTACTAGAGTATGTGCAACAATTTTGGAGTATATGTAGCAACAAATAAGATAGGTGGATGATCTAGAAGGTGCTCTAGATCATTGGAGTGTTACCTCTATTACTACAAGCCATGAAAATGATCTTGGTAGTACTTCAACACCAATTCTTAGTGTTACCTTCAACATAAAGGCTTTATAGTCAATGACTAATGACTTAGATCAATTTCAAGAGTTTCTAGACTGAAAGCCTTTGACAGTTGGGAACACTTTGTGGGAGTGATGTTTTGAGATGATGTCATGACTATGTCTACATCTAAGTCATGACACAAATAGAGAACACTGATGATGAATAGAGGTTGAATGTGTAACCTAAGATATGTTTGTATAGAAGTTGTACAATATATGTCTATAAATTGAGAATGCCAGCATAAGGGATAAGTATATTGTATTTGGATTCACTATTTACAAATTAATACAATTGTTAGCTTTCTTCTGGTGCTAGGTTTTTTTCCCAAAAATGTTTCCCAAGTTAAATGTTTACATGTATGAGGAGAATGAAGTTTAAGATGGTAAGCTAAACTCTGTATGTGATTCCTCAGTTTCCAACTTGTATAATTCAATACATACAGCTGATAACTCCTAGAAGAATCAATGTTTCTCAACAAGATGATAAGTGCAAATAATACCTGCTTTGCCTGAAATCAGAAAGCAATGAAAATAATAAGATGCACAAATGAAGTAGAAATGAGCACATTCAATTAAATATGATGATTGGTAAAAGCCTTTACCTATGATTCTAAATCTGAAGTTCAGCAGCAATTACTGTGAGAGGATGAGAGTCTGTGATCCAGAAGTATGCAAACCCATTTTCTGGACCCACTGAAAATTCACATGCAAAATATTAGCTCAAGAAAACTAGAATAAATGCAGTTAAATTCATTGCTGGGAATAAGAAAACCGATAAGCCAAGCTCTGCAGATGATTGAGGACACAATCCTTAATCACCTAATTTGGTGTGAAGAAAAGATATTAACAACTCATAAAAACTTGGCAAATACAAACCAAATATATCTACTTGTAACTAGAAAAGAAGTAATAGAAAAATGTTCAAGAGAAATATAGTCTACAATTCCTAGCTAAAATTACCTCCATTGTCATGTTGAAATTGCTCCCATGATCTTTTTGGAAAGACACCGTGTGTAACATATGCACTAACTTTTGCCGCACCATGAGCAGCTAATACTTTCTGTGCAAAATTAAAAGCACACATAGAAATCTTCATTATCAGAAATCAAGGCACTGACATCTAGCAAGATTTTTTACAAACTTATCATTACAAGCACGATTGAAATTTATCACACCCATCAAACATTGCATTCATCAGTGCATATTGATTTATTAAGGAATAAACTGAGAAATTTAAGGATAGAATTTATAAAGATGAACTATTCCAAGTTAACAGGGAATTCAACTCTAAGGAAGGAAATTTATGCATTTTTCGGTTTTGTGTTTTGATAGGGCCAGACAATTTATGCATCTTTTGGTTTGTGTTTTTAAAGGGTTCCCATTTTTACACTTATTAGTATCAAACTTGTGTTCAAGGAGCTTGTTCAAACTACCTGACAAGAACCTAAGTATCAAAATATTCAGTTGTCAAACCTGAAAGGCAACCTTTCAATAGTTGAAGCACCAAGATAATTGAGAATACTACATTACCAAGTGTTTTTACTCAAGATTAATTTAACACACGCAAACCCTCATTACAACTAAATAACCATCCCCATGTTAAACTATGTCAGAGGAATTCAACACCCTGCAAGTCATTATTAGGACAAAAGTATGAAGGTTACCACAATTACCAAAATCAAAACATAACGTTGTCTTTCATATGCAAAAATAACCACATTTTATGTGCCCGAATGCGTGCTGATCACTTTCTATATTTTTCAACAAGTTTGTGGGATTTTCAATTTTTCATTAGTTATGCCATATCTTATGATAAAATTTCAGTGCCTACAATGGCTATTTTCCCTGAGTCTACATATTCACAACAAAAGTGCTAAATAAATTCATACCAATTATTCCTTGTGTAGAAAGACTTCAAAGGCTCACCAAAAGGGCAAGACACTTAGATATCAAAGCATTACTACAAAGATAATACAAGGATGTCATTCAATTCCTAAAGAGTAAAGTGAAACTATAAAAATCCAACTAAGAAACTACAATTCAATTTAGCCATATTTTGCAAAGTTTTATTATGTCCAAAGTATTATTCAATAAATCTAGACCCTTCTAACATGAAACCAGAAGAAAGAACCATCTTCAAGGATTACGGGATCTATAATGGCTATAAGGACGCTAGCCTAACTGTGTATTCCCCTACTTGTAGTAACATTTTTTTTAAATCATGGTATGAATAGATCTAGAATACGTTTGAGAGAGAAGCTAGACTTGTATCTCCATCTTCTTGTTTTTAATATTGAAGAACAAATTAAGTGTGATCTAATCAAGGAGGCTAAAGCATACCATCTCCATTGGAAGAACTGTCTAGATCAAATTTACATGCATGAAAATCTAAGTCACTTATGGTTCTAACATATATTTCCAAAACATTTGACATGTATACTAAACTATTGCAAAAGACAGAACAGTAATCTATTTGAAAGGGCAAATGGACGTCATTAAGAAGAGCCTCTTATTGCAAAAGAAAATAGAAGCTCACAAGTTAATTTAAACTCATGTGCATTTAAATATACCAAAACTCATATGAGAAATAATATTGAAGATCATATAATATATCCAGCCACTAAAAGAAAGTTATAGCTATAGAAGGAAATGCAGTATGGATAGTGTAGTGCCATTTGCACATAAGACCATGGACTTAAAGTATCATGGAGGCCCAAGGCCAAGGTGTAACAGAGGCATGGATGTTTTTCTAGATAATATGTGATAGAGACAACTTTAGAATTGTTTCAAGGAGGCACTGAACTAGAAAATATGCTATCAGCAGTGAAAGACGTAGAAATTGTACTTTGCAGAATAACTAATACAAGAGGGTACCAATAGATGGATAGACATGTTGTCATCTGCATACCAAAGGGTCTATTCAGTTTGCACACAGCCCTGATCATACACTCAGTAGGTAGAATGATGACTCAGCACAGAATCAATAATAAAGAGTAATGGATTCTTGTTATGCAATGAGAGCATTGAGTTCTGATTATGAAGCAAAAACAAATAATTTTGGCTAGGAATCCACAAAGGAATTGACTTAGAAGAGCTGAATATGGAAAAGATGCAAAAATGAACATAGCCAAGGAGGTCACAAGGTCACATTTGATGGCATTGGACATTTTATAGTATTACTAAAAGAGGTAACTACATGAATTCAATGGAAGTATAATACAATTTTATAGGATCCAAAAGCTGAATTAGACTGATCCATGAGGATCTAGGTCACTACATCACACGCAAATCTTAGGTGTTGCTCAACATCTCTTGCAGTTTTGTCAGCAGGTTACTCGTCCTATTCAGCACTCATATGTCAAACTACAAGTCCTAACTTGACTCCAGTAGTTGTGAACTGTTGTAAGGAAGATATGAAATAGTTCAGTTCAACCGACACTTCATCACCTTTCTCTTTGTATGTTAGTGTAAACTACATTCTTTGTAGTTAGACAACTAAAAAGATTGTAAGGAGACAAGAGAGAAATCACACATGTTCTGTTTCTCATAGATATAGTACAGAACTAGAATAATACAACTTTTCTCTTACAGTTCTACACATGTTGAAAGTTGTCTCCTCTGCTTTCCCTGTTCATTTACAATCTGCATATTTATAACCTCTGTCATTCATAAATTGTTTCTACTCACAACCCTATTAAATTTGTTTAATAAGGTTGGTCAGAAAACCTTCTCCTGGGCCCAAGATCATAGACAGCAAACCCAAAAACTGCTTACAAGAGAGAATTAATGAGGTACTTATGCACAAATCCAGAAATGCAAAAAGTGTGGCTAGATAATAGTTCACGATATAGAACCAGAATGCGCATAATAGTCAACATGTAGGGGGATACAAAAGTTGCATGGCTGACTCAAGCATGTTGCTCATCAATAAATACAATGGAATATCAATTTTTACCATGACAAAAAACTACGAAGATATGAAAAACTAAAAGTAAAGCAGGACCAAACAGAAGGCGCTACAACTAACATCAGGTCTAAAACTCATGATAGAGAACCTAAATACAGTAATAGCTAAGGAGGATCGAGCTCACATGTTAACTAATAGTTTTCACTAGTGACCCAGTTTTACTAATCACTAGCTTTCCTAATGTGTGTTGAATTTGCATCTAATTTTTTTTCTCGGTTCAGAGGAAAAACACATACTTGATTTTAAAACATTATTAGAAGTTTTTATGTATGAAAATACATAACTAACTAGCACTTGCACACATAGGAGGTTAAAGGAATACGCCGATAGGAACAACTGACAAGTTTAGAAAATTTTCTGGCATGAATTTTCTTATGGTGTGAGACAATTTTTTGAGCACTATAACCGTGGAGGAAATCTTCTTTTTATTGGAAGGTATTTGCATCAGTTCTTCATTTTTCCACCCCAAAAACTAAAATCTGTTTGTTGCCATTCCATTAAGCACAGAAAAAAGGAAGCCCCATTACTGCCTTTTTAAAAAATAGGCCAAAATTTATTTCAATGTAAGATATTTGCTGCACGGGTTAATCACCTGTTAGCATACACCATCGTTATACTTATGCACAAGGCTACAAGTGCATGATGATAATATTAAAGGTATTTTAGTGCCATAACATTCTTTAACTCAAAGACAATGGTCTCCACAAGGCTGGTGATTTAGCAGAAAATAACCATAATGACCAAAACAGAAGGCCAAAGCTCAATTTTCTTAAGAACAGTTGTAATGAAAATCTATTCGGAGAAGTCATCATATAACAAAGGGTTCCATGGGACTTAGATCTCTTCATTCTCTATCATTGCATCCCATTTTTTCTGTGTGGCCACCCTCGTTATATTCTCAACATGGAACCCTCGTTTTACGTAAAACTTATAAATCAGAAACCGCTTCATCTTTTGAGAAAAAAACCCTTTTATATAAAGAACATGTAAAAAAACAAGTAAAGAGGCAATGTAAATATCTTGCATTGAAATAAATTTTGGCATATTTTTCAAAAAAGCAGTAATGGGGTTTCGGTTTTTTCTATGCTTAATGAAATTGCATTTGTCCTGCAAAAACCAAGAACTGATGCAAATACAAAAAGATTTCCTACACAATCTTAGATCGATTTCCTCTATCTTATGTAACATGCCTTGATTACTATGCTGCAATGTGGCAGGAAATCTGTCTGGAGCTTATTTAGTTGTGTTTTTTTACCTGACAATCAAATTAGTTATTTATTTAGTCATTTATAGATGTGTTGTAAAAAAATTAGTAGAATTTAGTCATTTTTAGTTGTCATGACTAAAAGTTTTAGTCACGTAGTCATTTATTTGCCAAATTCTACTAATGTCTAATGCAAAACATTGATGTTGGGAGCCTTATGATTGAATCTAATTGATATGTTTGATATATTTGATGTCTGAGACAGAAACTATACCAAAATCGAACCACCCTTTCAAAATCATCATGAATATCTTTTGTTTTAGTGTAGCCTCTTGTTTTAGAATGCATGCTCTCTAGACTTGTAATCTATAGTTATCAAGAAGTTTTTCCAAGTTATTTTGAATCTTATGAATTCTTGATCTTGATTGAAGAGCATATATGTCAAACAATACTCTAGTTGAAGACCAGTGGATAAATTTTGAGTATTGTATAGGGTAACCCCCCTTGGCTTAATAGAGCTAGAAGTGTGGGGGACTGTCATTTTAAGTGACTCCCATTTGTTAGCCACTACTTTAGAACCCTCAATCATAAGTGTATGGCAAACCTTTAGAGGATTTTGTTGGACACACAAGGATACTGAGAGGGGGGTGAACCAGTATCTAAACAATCTTCAAATTTAACAACTTCAACTTATCCAGAGTAGATTAAAACTTAAGCATCACAGTATTAACATGAACATGAAAGATTTACACAATGCACATCAACACATAACACCAGATATACATGGAAAACACTAGAAGGGAAAAACCACGGTGAGGATTAACTCACAATACATGAAGCTCAAAATAACAACTTTGTTTTAGCGCTACAACCCAAGGAAGCTGCTACTCCCTAAAAACTTTGATTTAGGGTCACTCCCAAGAAGGCTACTACTCCCTAAAGACTTTGTTTTAGGGTCACTCCCAAGGAAGCTACTACTCCCTAAATTGATAACACACTTACAAAAGATTACAGTATGACAATCCTTCTACTATCTTAAAACTGACATTGAAACTCACACCTTTGATGATTGCAATTCTATCTTTTCACACTTCCTTCTGATCATCATATCGGTTAGACACACTCTACACTTAATCACTATCACAAATATGTCTTCAACATGAATCAGGATAGCATCAACAACTTCTTCTCTTTCTCCTTCAGTCGCACATCAAAATGCATACATTATGTTCCTTATCTTGCAGGTGAGCCTTATTAATCACCTTGCAATAATACCTTGTCTACTCACTTTGATTTATAATTTATACATGATATTACATTGATAACATTGCTTGTTGGCCAGAGATATATGAAAAAATACATTTACAAGTTGGCCAAACAATATACAACATGAAACGTGTAGAAGATAGGTCCTAAACAAAGCCACACGTTACATCAATAGAAGACCCGTGCCTTATGGACACTAACGCTTGGTTAACAAGGTCCAACACATTCTTCATAGATTCAAACACCAAGGAATTACATCTGCACACTCGTTCATTTGGAAATAGGATAGCCTTAAGGAAAACATATGAAAACTTGAAGCATAACGGCCACTACAACTTAAAAATTTTGTGCGGTACTGGAAACAAGAAAAATCTTCACGAAGCCCTTCTAGATGAGTCCACGTGACTCATATAGCATCTCCAAACACTCCTTGACCTCTACACATCAAAGATTTATGCTGCACATCTTCAATCATGAACTCTGGGAACAATAAGTCATCAAGAACACACTACAACATGTTGTCATTTGAAAAACTAAGATGCAGGCCACCAAATACCTCGAAACTACAAGGAAGGATGTCATCCATAAACATGTCCTAAAAACCACAAAGGCAACCATTTATTTCTAGAGAATATGGATCATTCCAACAGGTCTTCAACACTAGCTTACTCTACCATAACACATATCGGTACTCTATCATGAATAACTTTCACAAGGAAAGGACAAAGGATCTAAAACTTTGGAATTATTACCTTCATTACACCCATAACATAGTTCCAAAATCGTATGGCCATATCTGCAAATGCAAAGGAATGTGGAGCATTCTATTGCTATAGTAGTTGTCTTCAACCCTACCTTCAAACTGCAAAACACTCTTCTGGTGATGCTCTCATCATAAAACTTGGATTAGGCCATCAGTAACATCATAAACACATCTAATCATCTTTGTGCTTCTAATTCCCATATTAATATGTCTTCATACTCAACTTTTCATTGATCAAGGCATGACATCTAGTCATGAACTTCAGTAATCCACATTACATTCAACATGACATCCAACCATGAATTGTATCTTCTCTGCTAGAAAAGACATGACATCCAACCATGAACTAAACCTTCTCTAGTCATGACATCCAACCATGAACTATATCTTCTTTGCTAGATAGGACATGACATCCAACCATGAACACCATCACACCTCCATGATAGTGTTGACATCAATGACAACCTAGTGACAATATTGACATCAATGACAACCCTTGAAACCATATGTGTAATAATCTCCTCCTTTGGCATTGATGGCAACACATCTCTACTTCTCTCCTCCTTTGGCATCAAGGACAAAGGGAAACCTGCTCATCAGTGACCACATACTTGCACATTCTTTCTTAGAGCATGACTTCTTCTTGCAACTATAAAAATCATATCTCCTTCTTCCTTGATATAAAGATTGCTATTTGTCCTTTCTTGAAGCCTTGCTAAAGTACTTGTCTAACCTGGCATACTAAGCCCTAGGTACTTGCTTGAAACCAGACAAAGCCTTTTTGAGTCTGCATACCATGTCTAGATCTTCTCATAGCTAGAAACCATTTAGTTGCTCAATATAAACCTATTCCTCTAGATATCCATTCATAAAAGTTTCCTCAAAGTCAATGCCTTTAACTTGTGTGTATCCTTTACATACCAATCTTGCTTTATTCCTTACAACTTCACCTTCTTCATTCAGCTTGTTCTGGAACACCCACTTTGTTCCTATAACATTTTTATTTTTTGGTCTAGGAACTAATTCCCATGTCTAATTCTTCTCAATCTGATCCAATTATTCTTCCATTGCCTTTATCTATCCATCATCTTTGCTAGCATCAACAAAGGTTTTAGGTTCTACTTTTGATAACAAACATAAGTTTACTTGCTCACATGTCTTAGCAAACTTTCTCCTTTTCATCACACCTTCATTCTTATTTCCAATGATCTGATCTTCTGAGTGGTTCTTCTGAACATACTTTGTTAGAGTCTTAGATACTTTCTCTGGTTCTTTTTCCTTTTCTTATTTCACTTCTTCTTCATCATCTTCATCTTCAATGCATGGAAAGATATCAGATTCAGAGTCCTCTGATTATTGTGGGATCTGATATAGGTCTTCATCTACCTTGACACTTGTGCTTTCAATCATCTTTCCCAACCTCTTATTGTAACATCTATAAGCCTTGCTTCTAGTTGAGTATCCAAGAAAGATTCCTTCATCACTTCTTGAATCAAAATTTCCTAGGTCTTTTTCATCTCTTTTGATATAACATTTGCTTCCAAAGATCCTAAAGTATCTAATAGTGGGAGGTCATCCATACCAAAGCTCATAAGGGGTCTTATTGTTGTTGACCCTCAGTTATACTCTATTAATTAGATAGATAGCAGTGTGAACTGCTTCCTTCCAATACATATCAGACAGATATGCATCTTTCATCAATGCCCTAGACATCTCTTGCACAGTCCTACTCTTTCTTCCACTACCCCATTTTGTTGAGAGGTCCTAGGAGCTGACAAATATCTCCTAATACCATGATCTTCACAAAATCTTTCAAATTCATTTGAAGTAAACTCACCTCCTCTATCAAACCTCAAGCATTTGATCTTAGCATCTACTTCATTCTCAACCATAGCTTTGAACACTTTAAATTTATCAAAGGCATCTGATTTTTCTCTTAAGAAAGTAACCCAAGTCATTCTAGAATAATCATCAATAAGCAACATAAAGCACCTCACCTTGTTGAATCTTTAAACTCTTGTAGGGCCACATAGATTAGTGTGAATCAGCTCCAATGGCTTTGAAGAGGAGTATTCCTTACTTTTGAAACTTTTCTTTGTCTACTTTCCCATTTGACATTCTCTGCATGCTGTGTTTGTAGGCTTGATTATCTTAGGCATGTCTCTCACATCATGAGTAGAACTGATCTTCACCATATTATCAAAATTGTTGTGTCCCATTCTTTTGTGCCACAACCAACACTCACTGGATTGAGCCAACAAACATGTTCTTCCATTTACCTCCTTTAGATGATAGATATCACCATGTCTTGATACCTTCCATAACTAGTTTTTTGGACCCTACCTTCCTGATTTCATAGCCTATGGCAAGAAATGTGAGATTATAACCCTTGCTACACATCTAGTTGACACTAAGAAGATTGTTTTCTAGCCCTTTGACATAGAGGACTTCCTCAGTCCTATTCTTCCCATCAATAGTTATAACACCTTTTCCATAGATTTGTGCTGACTCATCACCACCAAACTTGACAGCACCACCACCCCACTTCTCAAGGCTGATAAACTTCTCCTTGTCACTAGTCATATGATTTGAGCATCCATTGTCAATTACCCAAGCCTTGGATTCTTCTCTTCAATGAAAGGCATTCCATACAACCATTGATCTTTCATTGTTTTGACTTGTTTGCAAGGCATTAGTCTTCTCACATTTTCCAACATCATCCTTTTTGTTACCAACACTCAGGGCCATGAAAAGTGTTTCATCATTTGAATCATCATGATCCTCAACTTCTAAAAAATAACTACTCTCTATGGAATACAAACTTCTCTTGAACTTGTCTATTTTGTTACTACCCCTTAATTCTTTAAAAGGACATTTAAAAGCAAAGTGACCAACCTTTCCACAATTGAAACATTTGAAGGGTAACTTACCTTTGTATTTTCTAGTGCCTTTCTTCAGTCTTTTAACAAAATTTTCAACTTCATCTGAACCCTCATCTTCATCAACAACTTCTTCCTTTGTCTTCATACTAACTTTGAAAGTAGCTTCTTTCTTTGGAGAATCACTACCAAACTCTCTCATTTTAAAGGTAGTAAGGGAACCAAACAATTTGTCTACAGTGTATGTATCTAGGTTAGCATTCTACTCAATAGTATCTATACCTTATGACTATAAGATTTAGGAAGAGATCTCAAAACCATTTTCATAATCTCATCTTATTTCACTTCTTCACCAAGACCTGTGATGCCATTAACCACTTCATTCACCCAGAGCATATATCCATCAATGTCTTCATCCTCTAACATTTTTAGGTTCTCAAATATGCTCTTGAAGATCTACATCTTAGCTTGCTTTACTTATCTCCTTCATAAATGGTTTCAAGTTTAACCCAAACTTCTTTAGCAGAACTGTAACTCATTACCATTGAAAGTTTTGAATCAGCTAACCCAATCATATTAGTAAACTTTTCCTTGGCATTATTATCATATAACTTGACTTCATCTGCATCTGTAGGAATAGTAGTAGGAACTTTGTAACCAGACTTGACAAAGTCCCAAAACCCACACCCCAGAGAATTAATATAGGCTTCCATCCTTAGCTTCCAAAAAGCATAATTTGTTCCATCAAACCTAGTTATCTTGTTGGATCTATTTTGTTCCATCTCGAACCTTCCTCAAGCGCTTAAGCTTCCCTTAGAGGAACTTGGCTCTGATACCAATTGTTAGACACACAAGGATACTAAGAGGGGAGGGTGAATCAGTATCTAAACAATCTTCAACTTTAACAACTTCAACTTATCCAGAGGGGTAAGTGCAAGAAGATGGGGGGCCAAAAAGGGGTCTTAAGTGGCCACTTTTTTTCTGAAATCAGGAAATACTGGCCTTGGATGAGAAATTGAGCATAGTTACACTCAAAATTTAGAGATGCAACCAAAACAATGTTCGTAGTGCTCCGAGTCTACTTTCTAAACTACTATTTTGTTTTGAAAATGGCATAGATTAAGGGGTTCAAAAGAGGGAGCCACAGAAATTGGTGTTGTTTCTGTCAAAAAAACATAACATAGCATGTTTTGTGGCTCCCTCAAAAGGTCAACTTTTTTTTGGTATTTTTAAAATCGCTTCGGTGAGAAATTAGCTAATAGCATGTAGTTTATGCCCGATTTTTCTGATAATTTTTTGATGAATATTTGATTTTTTACTAATTTTTAAAGTGGACACATCCTAAAAAATAGAATTTTGGCCGTGCTACCCCTATAAATTTTGAAAACTAATTGAAAATCATTTTTTTATTTTTTTAATATTTGTAGAATGGAGTCTAGTTTCTAAATATGTAATTTTTTTGAAATTTGAATGAATAGTTATTTTACAATGAAAAAAAGACCAAACAGTGGTTTTTGCATAAAAACGGACACACAAACAAAAGAAATTAAAGATGAAAGGCTTAACATTGTTAAAATGTGAAAAAAATCACATCGTCAAATAGCTAAGAGAAAGCCTAACATTACCCATGTGTTCGATTTGTTCAACCTTGAAACACGTGCAAATCTGAGGGTTAGCACGAACGAAATTATGTGAAATTTTGAAGAATACAGAAAAACACGTCTGTGACTGTTCATAAGGCACTCCAAGCCTTTGGGTTGGAAATCCAAAGCAAATCCCAAGCCCAAGGCTTGGGATTCCCAAAGCAAGAAATAACGCAAGCGCGTTATAACGCGCTCGCGTTATAACGCGCTCACGTTATTTATTGCCTTACATTTTTCCCGCAAGCCTGTCTTTTCCCTTGTTTGACATAACGCGAGCGCGTTATAACGCGCTCGCGTTATGTCCCACTCAAATTTTTTTACATTCAAGGCTATTCATCATGAGGGTTAAGGCATAAAGGATAGAGTTGAAAGGTTTACGGATAAGGGATTAGCGTTTAAGGTATAGTATCGAGCCCGTTGAGGGTCTAGGAATAGGGATAGCGTTTAAGGTTTAGGGATGAGGGATGACAGATTACGGTTGAGGGTCGAGGGATCAAAGTTAAGGGTTGAGGGATTAGGGTTTGACATTAAGGGTTGAGGGTTGAGGTTCAAGGGTCAAGGGTTTAGGGATAGGGTTTAGGGTCGAGGGATTAGGGTTAAAGTAGAGTGTGGAGGGTGTAAGGATTAGGGATAGGGTTGGAGGGTTTAGGGATAAGGGATTAGGGTTTAAGGTATAGTATCAAGTCTGTTGAGAGTTTAGGAATAGGGATAGCATTTAGGGATTAGGGATGAGGGATTATAGTTGAGGGATGATGGATTAGGGTTGAGGGTTGAGGGATTAGGGTTTAGGGATAAGGTTTAGGGTTCAGGGTTTAGGATTAGGGTTTAGGGTTGATGGATTAGCATTTAATGTCGAGGTTAGGGTTAGAGTGTTGAGGGTAGAGGGATTAGGGATAGGGTTTAGGGTTTAAGGTTTAAGGATTGAGGGTTGAGGCTTTAGGGATGAGGGTTTGAGGCTTAAGATATAGTGTCAAGTGTTGAGGGTGTAGGGATAGGGTTTAAGTTTTAAGGGTTAAGGGTTGAGGGATATGGATTAGGGTTTAAGGTATAGTGTTGAGGGTCGAGGGATCAGAGTTAAGGGTTGAGGGATTAGGGTTTGACGTTGAGGGTTGAGGGTTGAGGTTCGAGGGTCAAGGGTTTAGGGATAGGGTTGAGGGTCGAGGAATTAGGGTTCAAGTAGAGTGTGGATGGTATAAGGATTAGGGATAGGGTTGGAGGGTTTAGGGATAAGGGATTAGGGTTTAAGGTATAGTATCGATTCTGTTGAGGGTGTAGGAATAGGGATAGCATTTAGGGTTTAGGGATGAAGGATTAGAGTTGGGGGATGACAGATTAGGGTTGAGGGTTGAGGGATTAGGGTTTAGGGATAAGGTTTAGGGTTGAGGGATGAGGGATTAGGGTTTAAGGTATAGTGTTGAGGGTTTAGGGATAGGGTTTAGGGTTGAGGGATTAGGATTTGACGTTGAGGGTTGAGGGTTGAGGTTCGAGGGTCAAGGGTTTAGGGATAGGGTTGAGGGTCGAGGAATTAGGGTTAAAGTAGAGTGTGGAGGGATGACGGATGATAGATTAGGGTTGAGGGTTGAGGGATTAGGGTTTGATGTTGAGGGTTGAGGGTTTAGGGTTAGGGTTGAGAGATGAGGGATCAGAGTTAAGGGTTGAGGGATTAGGGTTTGACGTCGAGGGCTGAGGTTCGAGGGTCAAGGGTTTAGGGATAGGGTTGAGGTTGAAGGGATTAGGGTTTAGGGACAAGGTTTAGGGTTAGGGTTGAGGGATTAGGGTTTAAGGTATAGTGTTGAGGGTTTAGGGATAGGGTTTAGGGTTGAGGGATTAGAGTGAAGGGTTGAGGGATTAGAATTTGGCGTTGAGGGTTTAGGGTTTAGGATCAGGGTTGAAGGTCGAGGGATTAGAGTTAAGGGTTGAGGGATTAGGATTTGACGTTGAGGGTTGAGGGTTGAGGTTCGAGGGTCAAGGGTTTAGGGATAGGGTTGAGGGTCGAGGAATTAGGGTTAAAGTAGAGTGTGGAGGGATGACGGATGATAGATTAGGGTTGAGGGTTGAGGGATTAGGGTTTGATGTTGAGGGTTGAGGGTTTAGGGTTAGGGTTGAGAGATGAGGGATCAGAGTTAAGGGTTGAGGGATTAGGGTTTGACGTCGAGGGCTGAGGTTCGAGGGTCAAGGGTTTAGGGATAGGGTTGAGGTTGAAGGGATTAGGGTTTAGGGACAAGGTTTAGGGTTAGGGTTGAGGGATTAGGGTTTAAGGTATAGTGTTGAGGGTTTAGGGATAGGGTTTAGGGTTGAGGGATTAGAGTGAAGGGTTGAGGGATTAGAATTTGGCGTTGAGGGTTTAGGGTTTAGGATCAGGGTTGAAGGTCGAGGGATTAGAGTTAAGGGTTGAGGGATTAGGGTTTGATGTTGAGGGTTGAGGGTTGAGGTTCGAGGGTCAAGGGTTTAGGGATAGGGTTGAGGGTCGAGGAATTAGGGTTAAAGTAGAGTGTGGAGGGATGACGAATGATAGATTAGGGTTGAGGGTTGAGGGATTAGGGTTTGATGTTGAGGGTTGAGGGTTTAGGGTTAGGGTTGAGAGATGAGGGATCAGAGTTAAGGGTTGAGGGATTAGGGTTTGACGTCGAGGGCTGAGGTTCGAGGGTCAAGGGTTTAGGGATAGGGTTGAGGTTGAAGGGATTAGGGTTTAGGGACAAGGTTTAGGGTTAGGGTTGAGGGATTAGGGTTTAAGGTATAGTGTTGAGGGTTTAGGGATAGGGTTTAGGGTTGAGGGATTAGAGTGAAGGGTTGAGGGATTAGAATTTGGCGTTGAGGGTTTAGGGTTTAGGATCAGGGTTGAAGGTCGAGGGATTAGAGTTAAGGGTTGAGGGATTAGGATTTGACGTTGAGGGTTGAGGGTTGAGGTTCGAGGGTCAAGGGTTTAGGGATAGGGTTGAGGGTCGAGGAATTAGGGTTAAAGTAGAGTGTGGAGGGATGACGGATGATAGATTAGGGTTAAGGGTTGAGGGATTAGGGTTTGATGTTGAGGGTTGAGGGTTTAGGGTTAGGGTTGAGAGATGAGGGATCAGAGTTAAGGGTTGAGGGATTAGGGTTTGACGTCGAGGGCTGAGGTTCGAGGGTCAAGGGTTTAGGGATAGGGTTGAGGTTGAAGGGATTAGGGTTTAGGGACAAGGTTTAGGGTTAGGGTTAAGGGATTAGGGTTTAAGGTATAGTGTTGAGGGTTTAGGGATAGGGTTTAGGGTTGAGGGATTAGAGTGAAGGGTTGAGGGATTAGAATTTGGCGTTGAGGGTTTAGGGTTTAGGATCAGGGTTGAAGGTCGAGGGATTAGAGTTAAGGGTTGAGGGATTAGGATTTGACGTTGAGGGTTGAGGGTTGAGGTTCGAGGGTCAAGGGTTTAGGGATAGGGTTGAGGGTCGAGGAATTAGGGTTAAAGTAGAGTGTGGAGGGATGACGGATGATAGATTAGGGTTGAGGGTTGAGGGATTAGGGTTTGATGTTGAGGGTTGAGGGTTTAGGGTTAGGGTTGAGAGATGAGGGATCAGAGTTAAGGGTTGAGGGATTAGGGTTTGACGTCGAGGGCTGAGGTTCGAGGGTCAAGGGTTTAGGGATAGGGTTGAGGTTGAAGGGATTAGGGTTTAGGGACAAGGTTTAGGATTAGGGTTGAGGGATTAGGGTTTAAGGTATAGTGTTGAGGGTTTAGGGATAGGGTTTAGGGTTGAGGGATTAGAGTGAAGGGTTGAGGGATTAGAATTTGGCGTTGAGGGTTTAGGGTTTAGGATCAGGGTTGAAGGTCGAGGGATTAGAGTTAAGGGTTGAGGGATTAGGGTTTGATGTTGAGGGTTGAGGGTTGAGGTTCGAGGGTCAAGGGTTTAGGGATAGGGTTGAGGGTCGAGGAATTAGGGTTAAAGTAGAGTGTGGAGGGATGACGGATGATAGATTAGGGTTGAGGGTTGAGGGATTAGGGTTTGATGTTGAGGGTTGAGGGTTTAGGGTTAGGGTTGAGAGATGAGAGATCAGAGTTAAGGGTTGAGGGATTAGGGTTTGACGTCGAGGGCTGAGGTTCGAGGGTCAAGGGTTTAGGGATAGGGTTGAGGTTGAAGGGATTAGGGTTTAGGGACAAGGTTTAGGGTTAGGGTTGAGGGATTAGGGTTTAAGGTATAGTGTTGAGGGTTTAGGGATAGGGTTTAGGGTTGAGGGATTAGAGTGAAGGGTTGAGGGATTAGAATTTGGTGTTGAGGGTTTAGGGTTTAGGATCAGGGTTGAAGGTCGAGGGATTAGAGTTAAGGGTTGAGGGATTAGGATTTGACGTTGAGGGTTGAGGGTTGAGGTTCGAGGGTCAAGGGTTTAGGGATAGGGTTGAGGGTCGAGGAATTAGGGTTAAAGTAGAGTGTGGAGGGATGACGAATGATAGATTAGGGTTGAGGGTTGAGGGATTAGGGTTTGATGTTGAGGGTTGAGGGTTTAGGGTTAGGGTTGAGAGATGAGGGATCAGAGTTAAGGGTTGAGGGATTAGGGTTTGACGTCGAGGGCTGAGGTTCGAGGGTCAAGGGTTTAGGGATAGGGTTGAGGTTGAAGGGATTAGGGTTTAGGGACAAGGTTTAGGGTTAGGGTTGAGGGATTAGGGTTTAAGGTATAGTGTTGAGGGTTTAGGGATAGGGTTTAGGGTTGAGGGATTAGAGTGAAGGGTTGAGGGATTAGAATTTGGTGTTGAGGGTTTAGGGTTTAGGATCAGGGTTGAAGGTCGAGGGATTAGAGTTAAGGGTTGAGGGATTAGGATTTGACGTTGAGGGTTGAGGGTTGAGGTTCGAGGGTCAAGGGTTTAGGGATAGGGTTGAGGGTCGAGGAATTAGGGTTAAAGTAGAGTGTGGAGGGATGACGGATGATAGATTAGGGTTGAGGGTTGAGGGATTAGGGTTTGATGTTGAGGGTTGAGGGTTTAGGGTTAGGGTTGAGAGATGAGGGATCAGAGTTAAGGGTTGAGGGATTAGGGTTTGACGTCGAGGGCTGAGGTTCGAGGGTCAAGGGTTTAGGGATAGGGTTGAGGTTGAAGGGATTAGGGTTTAGGGACAAGGTTTAGGGTTAGGGTTGAGGGATTAGGGTTTAAGGTATAGTGTTGAGGGTTTAGGGATAGGGTTTAGGGTTGAGGGATTAGAGTGAAGGGTTGAGGGATTAGAATTTGGCGTTGAGGGTTTAGGGTTTAGGATCAGGGTTGAAGGTCGAGGGATTAGAGTTAAGGGTTGAGGGATTAGGATTTGACGTTGAGGGTTGAGGGTTGAGGTTCGAGGGTCAAGGGTTTAGGGATAGGGTTGAGGGTCGAGGAATTAGGGTTAAAGTAGAGTGTGGAGGGATGACGGATGATAGATTAGGGTTGAGGGTTGAGGGATTAGGGTTTGATGTTGAGGGTTGAGGGTTTAGGGTTAGGGTTGAGAGATGAGGGATCAGAGTTAAGGGTTGAGGGATTAGGGTTTGACGTCGAGGGCTGAGGTTCGAGGGTCAAGGGTTTAGGGATAGGGTTGAGGTTGAAGGGATTAGGGTTTAGGGACAAGGTTTAGGGTTAGGGTTGAGGGATTAGGGTTTAAGGTATAGTGTTGAGGGTTTAGGGATAGGGTTTAGGGTTGAGGGATTAGAGTGAAGGGTTGAGGGATTAGAATTTGGCGTTGAGGGTTTAGGGTTTAGGATCAGGGTTGAAGGTCGAGGGATTAGAGTTAAGGGTTGAGGGATTAGGGTTTGATGTTGAGGGTTGAGGGTTGAGGTTCGAGGGTCAAGGGTTTAGGGATAGGGTTGAGGGTCGAGGAATTAGGGTTAAAGTAGAGTGTGGAGGGATGACGAATGATAGATTAGGGTTGAGGGTTGAGGGATTAGGGTTTGATGTTGAGGGTTGAGGGTTTAGGGTTAGGGTTGAGAGATGAGGGATCAGAGTTAAGGGTTGAGGGATTAGGGTTTGACGTCGAGGGCTGAGGTTCGAGGGTCAAGGGTTTAGGGATAGGGTTGAGGTTGAAGGGATTAGGGTTTAGGGACAAGGTTTAGGGTTAGGGTTGAGGGATTAGGGTTTAAGGTATAGTGTTGAGGGTTTAGGGATAGGGTTTAGGGTTGAGGGATTAGAGTGAAGGGTTGAGGGATTAGAATTTGGCGTTGAGGGTTTAAGGTTTAGGATCAGGGTTGAAGGTCGAGGGATTAGAGTTAAGGGTTGAGGGATTAGGATTTGACGTTGAGGGTTGAGGGTTGAGGTTCGAGGGTCAAGGGTTTAGGGATAGGGTTGAGGGTCGAGGAATTAGGGTTAAAGTAGAGTGTGGAGGGATGACGGATGATAGATTAGGGTTAAGGGTTGAGGGATTAGGGTTTGATGTTGAGGGTTGAGGGTTTAGGGTTAGGGTTGAGAGATGAGGGATTAGAGTTAAGGGTTGAGGGATTAGGGTTTGACGTCGAGGGCTGAGGTTCGAGGGTCAAGGGTTTAGGGATAGGGTTGAGGTTGAAGGGATTAGGGTTTAGGGACAAGGTTTAGGGTTAGGGTTGAGGGATTAGGGTTTAAGGTATAGTGTTGAGGGTTTAGGGATAGGGTTTAGGGTTGAGGGATTAGAGTGAAGGGTTGAGGGATTAGAATTTGGCGTTGAGGGTTTAGGGTTTAGGATCAGGGTTGAAGGTCGAGGGATTAGAGTTAAGGGTTGAGGGATTAGGATTTGACGTTGAGGGTTGAGGGTTGAGGTTCGAGGGTCAAGGGTTTAGGGATAGGGTTGAGGGTCGAGGAATTAGGGTTAAAGTAGAGTGTGGAGGGATGACGGATGATAGATTAGGGTTGAGGGTTGAGGGATTAGGGTTTGATGTTGAGGGTTGAGGGTTTAGGGTTAGGGTTGAGAGATGAGGGATCAGAGTTAAGCGTTGAGGGATTAGGGTTTGACGTCGAGGGCTGAGGTTCGAGGGTCAAGGGTTTAGGGATAGGGTTGAGGTTGAAGGGATTAGGGTTTAGGGACAAGGTTTAGGGTTAGGGTTGAGGGATTAGGGTTTAAGGTATAGTGTTGAGGGTTTAGGGATAGGGTTTAGGGTTGAGGGATTAGAGTGAAGGGTTGAGGGATTAGAATTTGGCGTTGAGGGTTTAGGGTTTAGGATCAGGGTTGAAGGTCGAGGGATTAGAGTTAAGGGTTGAGGGATTAGGGTTTGATGTTGAGGGTTGAGGGTTGAGGTTCGAGGGTCAAGGGTTTAGGGATAGGGTTGAGGGTCGAGGAATTAGGGTTAAAGTAGAGTGTGGAGGGATGACGGATGATAGATTAGGGTTGAGGGTTGAGGGATTAGGGTTTGATGTTGAGGGTTGAGGGTTTAGGGTTAGGGTTGAGAGATGAGGGATCAGAGTTAAGGGTTGAGGGATTAGGGTTTGACGTCGAGGGCTGAGGTTCGAGGGTCAAGGGTTTAGGGATAGGGTTGAGGTTGAAGGGATTAGGGTTTAGGGACAAGGTTTAGGGTTAGGGTTGAGGGATTAGGGTTTAAGGTATAGTGTTGAGGGTTTAGGGATAGGGTTTAGGGTTGAGGGATTAGAGTGAAGGGTTGAGGGATTAGAATTTGGTGTTGAGGGTTTAGGGTTTAGGATCAGGGTTGAAGGTCGAGGGATTAGAGTTAAGGGTTGAGGGATTAGGATTTGACGTTGAGGGTTGAGGGTTGAGGTTCGAGGGTCAAGGGTTTAGGGATAGGGTTGAGGGTCGAGGAATTAGGGTTAAAGTAGAGTGTGGAGGGATGACGGATGATAGATTAGGGTTGAGGGTTGAGGGATTAGGGTTTGATGTTGAGGGTTGAGGGTTTAGGGTTAGGGTTGAGAGATGAGGGATCAGAGTTAAGGGTTGAGGGATTAGGGTTTGACGTCGAGGGCTGAGGTTCGAGGGTCAAGGGTTTAGGGATAGGGTTGAGGTTGAAGGGATTAGGGTTTAGGGACAAGGTTTAGGGTTAGGGTTGAGGGATTAGGGTTTAAGGTATAGTGTTGAGGGTTTAGGGATAGGGTTTAGGGTTGAGGGATTAGAGTGAAGGGTTGAGGGATTAGAATTTGGCGTTGAGGGTTTAGGGTTTAGGATCAGGGTTGAAGGTCGAGGGATTAGAGTTAAGGGTTGAGGGATTAGGGTTTGATGTTGAGGGTTAAGGTTTGAGGGTTTGATGTTGAGGGTTGAGGGTTGAGGTACATTTCGGTGTGACATTTAAATTGTCTTGCCGATATACACTGTAAAGGTTATTTTGTGGACTTTCAAGGATTTTTTCACCTGTGTTAATGTTCAACTTGTTTCGCTCTGCATCAAGGGATTACAGTTTGACGTTGAGGGCTGAGGTTCGAGGGTCAAGGGTTTAGGGATAGGGTTGAGGTTGAAGGGATTAGGGTTTAGGGACAAGGTTGAGGTTGAGGGATTAGGATTTGACATTGAGGGTTGAGGGTCAAGGGATCAGAGTTGAGGGTTTAGGGTTTAGAGATCTATAGCAGGACAAAACGCGAGCGCGTTATAACGCGCTCACGTTTTGTAATTCTACTAAAACGGTAAAAAAGTGGTTACCCCCGTGATCCAGGCCCACATGCTCTATTTTCTTACTGATTCTGCGCGTGCTCCGACAAAAAAGAAGTGCTTTCATGCTATTGGGAAGTTCACATGCACATTTGACACATTGTACCACCTTTGCATGATCTTTCCACCACCTTTTCTGCTTTGCCAACTTGAGGAGGAAATAACATAGTTTTCAAACCAAATTTGATATATATCTATACAAGTTTCAATTTTTGTAGTATTGCAATGTTAATTTTGATTCAATTTTAAGAATTTAACATTGAAAAGGAAGCAAGTGGTGAAAAACTCAAATTGTTGAGGAGTTTGATGCAAGAAGATAAAAACACTACATAATTAGGTACTCTCTCCATTCAAATCTTCATTTTTTAGGTATGTCAAGTCTTTACATGCATGTTCTTTACATTTTCCTTATTTCGGATTGAATTACTTTATCATGCATTATCATACACGTTTAAAATAGACACATTTCCAATCAAGAAAGCAACCTACAATCTCACATGATGCCATGTATATTTTCTACACTTGGGCTCTTTAATAATTATGTGTAATAAACAAACCTTAGTTCATACCATGATGTCAAACTATACAAGAATAAATCCTTACAACATAAAAAAAATACAATCCCACTATTATCATGTATTCATTTCTTAGGAACTAATATTGGTCTCTTTATCATGCTACAGACAAATTCTCCGTCATGCCGAGGAAACGATCAAGAATTAAACCAACACAGGAAGAGATAGAAGCTAAGAATGCAAAGAAAGCAATGGCTATGAGGGAACTTCATGAGAAGAGGAAATTGGACACGATAAATGAAGACATACCAATTGAAGAGGAACCACAACCATCACAAAGAGATATGGTATTGGCGGCACAAAGAGAACGAATGCAAAAACTTCGTGGTACGAGAGATTTAAATACCATAGTTGGAGACACATCCTTTATCGCAAGACAACATGTAGGGACACCATCTACCACATCTCAAGTTGAGAGTACATCATCACTCACATGTGATGAAGGAGGTACGCCATCGTTCCCACCTCAACCTCAAGGTATGTCATCTATTCCATCTTCGATCGAAGGTATGCCATCTAACCCATCTCATTTAAATATTGATGAAATTCCTAATGTTGAGATGAATTTACCTAACTTGACACCACCTAGAATTTTGCATAGAAAGCCAAAGTATTTGATTGATATTGATGAGAATATTTTGCAGCCAATGGAAGGTAAGATTCCAAAACGCACTTGTAGAAGATATGCTAATAAGATTTGGAGATTGTTCTTTGAAAAGTTAAATGAGACTGCAAGATGTCAACTATTCGTTGAAATGATGCGAAGTATAAAGTATAGGTCTATCATGAAGATTCTTGGGTTGAGAACATCAGAGGCTTCAAGTGAAAAATCTATTGTCAAGAATCTAATGAGTGCGTATGAGAGTGTGGGTAACACCTCACGCACAAAAGATAGTAATGCAACACGGCGTGTGATTACATCGACTATAGTAAGTAGTCAAACGAGGAAAGCTCGTCTTATTAGAAAGACAAGTCAAAAATTGAGAATTAATAGGAAAACTTTATCAAGAGCCGTTGGAAGACGCCAAAGAATTGAGGACACTAATGCCAATGAATTATGGGCGTTCTCGGGGAGACTACCACGAAAAGATAAACCAATTGTTGAAGCATTGAGGTCACTAATTGAAGACTTTTGGAAGAATTACACAAGGGTATCTCCGAATCAAAGGGATGTGGTAAGAAGGAGAATTGGTAGTCAGAACCGCGAGCCACATCCAAAGCATTTTTTGGATGAGACTCAAACACAGTTTTATGGTAAATTTCTAGAGAAGTATCCTCAAATTAAAATTTGTCAAAGATATTTTGAAATGCTAAAACCTTTCTATGTTAAGATAAATCACACACGCACTACTTGTTGTTGTAGATTACATATTGAATTTTCTAACCATTTTGATGCTTATAGGTCTATATGTTTAGATATGCATACTAACAATGATTTGCAGGGTTGTGCCATATGTGCCCCACCAACATCTTCAAGAGATTTCATATCAAGAATTTTATGTGAAAGAGAGGAAGGTCAAATATTCTACAAGAAATTATGCTTGGATGGCACATGTCATCGTTGCGGTGGCTTGCAACATTTGCCAATATGTGAACATATGGAAATAACACATGCGGTTGGAAATGAACTAGTAGAATTTGGCAAGTATAAAACAGTGGCATACAATACAAAAGATGGTAAAGAAGCAAAGAGGTGTGAATTAGTTATTGAAAAGATTCCAGTGTATCAGTTTATGCCTATATTTCGTGACAGCATAGTGTATGAGTATGCAAGACATGCCCATAGAGCTCGATGGTTGGACTTGCAATTCAAGTTATGCAAGGACACATTTCCAGTTGGTAGCATTGTTTCAGTCGTCGACTTTGCAGAGAACTACAGTCTACAGCCACAGCGTGAGGTGCAATCACAATATTACAACTCCACACAGGTTTCTATATTTGTGCACATCGCATTCATTCATGCGAATGATAGTACAGAGGATGATAGAAAGATCATAAGGGAGTATCATTTCTATATTAGTGATGATCGCACGCATTCTACGGAGTTCGTGCAAGGTTGCTTTCAGGTGTTCTATAATGATTTGGCTAGAAGGGGCATATCGTTCAGTCAGCATATCATATGGTCGGATAATTGTGCATCACAATTCAAGAACTCGCGAAATTTCTATTGGCTGAGTAAGAGGCATAATTTTACAGGTATTCAACATATGTGGAACTTTTGTGAGGCCGGGCATGGAAAGGGGGAGCATGATGGTGCAGGAGCATGTATCAAAAGAGCCATAGCACGAGAAGAGTTAAAGTATAAAGACAATGCAAAGTTGACAGATGCAAAATCGATTGTCGAGTGGTGTAATGCTTCCATGGGTCCAGGTAATGAAGGTAAGTCTTTAGTTCGTAGATTTTTTTGGTTGATAGATGATACTAACATTGCACCATATGAGGATTGTTGTACACTGACAGGATCAAATGAGATGCACTCTTTCAGAAGTTCAATTGCAGGTTCATGGAGTATCCATACATGAAAGATGTCATGCTTTTGTTCTTCCTGTACAATTCAAGTCTGGGATGAGTGCGAGTCAAAGGAGTGGGTTGACGAATGGCAGTTAAGTTATCTTAGCCCACTTGACACGTATCGACCCCCGACGGCACTGGAACTAACACAGATGGAATCGTCAGTTGACTTTGACCACATATCAGATTTAGTTCAACCAGGTAATATAGGGCACATATATGCATCTAATTTCATCTAGTTCAACCAGGTAATGTCATCTTACTTTGTAGTGTTTTTGTAATGTTGACTAATTTCATCTAATTTGCTACACATATCAATGTAGGACACGTATATGCAGTTATTGCAGATGAAGATAATGAAGAGGGAACAGATTATTACTTATGCCGTTGTGTTGAGGCCAAAAAGAAATTGGAGGCCCCTGTTACAGATGGAGAAAACATCGAATACCCTACAGGATCAGTGGTTATTACTGGAACATGGCTTAGAAGGTACCCACATAAGAGTGTTAATATTTGGCTATTTCAGGACTTTGACATGCATCGAAAGATTCTTCATTACTCGAACCTTGTCGTGGCATCCAATGTTCATTTGATAAAGTATCGGGGTAGACCTTTGAACAAAATATTGTGGAAGGTGCGTGAGTCTGACCATGAAGCAATACTTGACACAATAAAGAGTAGAGCAGATCCAGATGGTTCATTGGATTAATTTGTAAGTATTCACATTGATTTTGTAAAGTTATGTTACATTGAGTTGTAAGTATGCACATTAATTTGTAAGGTTTGTCTTTTTTTATTTCCTCCTGCATTTTTACACATATGTACACATTTTTCCATCATCATGTTATGCATTTTTGGTGTCCTGCTCCTGATGCGACCAAACTCATAACTCACCCTACTAGACACCATTTGATGATCTCTCCAACACTTTGGATCCAGGGCGCCCAATCATGATGATGACCTATATACCATTCTCCCAAGGCGCTCATAATGAATGAATGATAAGGAGCGCCTTGACCTCTATAATCAAGGTGATTTTAAGTCACTTTGAGTCATTTGGGGTCAGTTTGAGTCTTTGAGTCATGTTGCAAAAAAGTGTCAATGTTGTCAAGTTGCACAAAGCAACCTTTGCATTTTTGGTGTCTTGATCGTGATGTGACCAAACTGACTGTTCCAACGCATTCAGATGGGTACATTTACGCTAGGCATGGTCCTATTTTTCACCCAAACATGTCGAAACAGTCTGAGCTACATTGTACCAACGATATCCCTGAAGAGTCCAAAGTGCAAAAAGGCAGCAATCTTTGACGAGATGTTACTCAAAAATCGTGTCACTTAGAAACATTTCGTCTGAGGCAACGGGATCACGTAGAGTGCCTCTACAATAACCTCTCTCGGTTTTTTATAGCTCTGAGGCATTTGCCCGTGGTGAAAGGTTTTCTGTTGCCCCAAAAATCGTCAGAAGGAGGCAGTGTAAAGTTGCAAAGGGGTGTAACTTTCGTCCTGCTCCTGATGCGACCAAACTGACTGTTCCAACGCGTCTGAATGGGTACATTTATGCTAGGCATGGTCCTATTTCTCACCCAAACATGTCGAAACAGTCAGAGCTACATTGTACCGACGATATCCCTGAAGAGTCCAAAGTGCAAAAAGGCAGCAATCTTTGACGAGATGTTACTCGAAAACTGTGTCACTTAGAAACATTCCGTCTGAGGCAACGGGATCATGTAGAGTGCCTCTACAATAACCTCTCTCGGTTTTTTATAGCTCTGAGGCATTTGCCCATGGTGAAAGGTTTTCTGCTGCCCCAAAAATCGTCAGAAGGAGGCAGTGTATTAAGTCAGGATGAAAGCCTATTCACTCTAGGCGCCTGTTTTTGACCAAATCACACATGCGCCTTGAACAACTCTGTCTTCAAGGCGCTTTTCTCTAATCTCTGTAACTCTCCAAATCCACTAAGGCGCAAATTTTACCTCTTGGGCTCAAGATATAGGTTCTTCATCCAAGGTGCCAGAATGGTCCAAAGGCGCATTTCACCTCTAACCTCACCTCTGACCTTACTTGGAGGTGCTAAACCTCATCTCATTGCTCTCCTCCATTACAAGCGCTCACTTACCTCAATCTTGGGCGCATACCAACATCCCAACATCCAAATCACCTAGGCGCTCAAAACCTTCAAGACTCAAGGTGCATTTTATGATCAAACAAGGTATCTCCTGAACAAGGCGCTCATAGTCTCATCAGGGCGTTAATCATCATCATGAGCACTCATATTGTTCTAGGCACACAGTTATCTCTGGAATGCTCAAGGCGCACATACCCTTCTCTAGGCTAGTTTACACTTATTCAAGGCGCTCATTCCAAACTTACATGAACTACTCATTACAAGACGCACAAACTAGATGATCCTAGGGCATAAGGGCGCTCATAGGAGTTGTTATGTGTCATTTTGGCCAAGGTTTTCTGGAGCAGTGAAGACATTAGGAAGGGGATGATCGTTTGGATAGTTTTGAATGCTTTATTTCTCCTTGTTTAAACTAGGCGCTCACTGAGGATTGGAGTAGCCTTTGCACCCTCACATCACGTTAATCGGCGTTTCAAAGGCAATCATAGTATAGGAAGATTTGCGCCTTGAAGAAGAGAGTTATCTGGTGAGTGCTTAGGAGTTCTGGCGCCTAGGGGAAAGGTCTAGGTAGAGCGCCTTCAGACTTTGACAGTGAAGTGCCTTAAGGAGTTGGATGATGTTTTTGCCTAGAGTGGAGATGATGTTTTTAGCGCCTTAAGGATGATGATGGAGTGCTTTGGAGTCAGGTTAGTCTAGAGCACCTTAAGAAGGTAAAGCACTTCAAATGTAAACACAAGTGTTTTGAGCGCCCTAATGAGAAGTTGTCTTGGCACCATAAGTTGTTCAAACGAAGATATGCGCCTTGGATAGTTGCAAAGACCTAATTTAGCGCCCAAGGTTGGAAGACTCTTTGTGAGCGCCCAGTGTTTGAAAGCTCTTTGTGTTTGGTGCATTAAAATGAATTTGGCACCTAAATAGTATTGAAACACTCAACTGAGCGCCTAAAGCCCATGAGAGAAGTGATATGCGCCTTGATAGGAATATCATGGAAGATGAGTTTACTGAATGGCGCCTTGAATGACTTGGTTGATTAAGTGTTTTAGCACCTAGATATGGGATGAATCATTGAGCGCCTTTGGTTGAGATGATGTCAGCACCTTTGAGATTATAACACCTTGGAGTCAAGTTCGAAGGAGCACCTTGAGAAGGTAAAACACTTCAAATGTTTTCAAGGAATTGGAGAAGTCACTTAGTGCCTAGAAGGAATTCCAGAGCAAGAGGGTTGGAGCGCCTTGAGCTTCAAGTAAGATATGCGCCTAGACCTCTACCCTTTAGCAAGTTGAAGCCCTCTGAGCCTTGACAACGTGAGAATGCCTTATAGTGAATATGCGCCTTGGGCAAGGTTGAATACAAAGTTGAGGAGTATATCATAATGAGTAAGTGCACTGTAGGGTTAGATGATAAAGACTAGTGCCTTGAGTGTCTTGGTCAAAATTTTGACGTGAGAAGTCTTGCAAGATCAAACCCTGGAGTGCGCCTTAGAGAGAACCTATTGATCCTTTGCTTTGACAAGATTTGGGCGCCAGAATGATCCTTAATAAATGGAATGTATCTACACCAATTTTGTGCCTTTAGGGAAGTGATGGTGGCCAGAATGATCCTTAATCTCATGTTTGTGCGCCTAGGTCTAGAAGCAAGATTTGAGCGCCTTAGGATAGGGTTTTTTGCACCTTGTCTTGGAGAGTGAATTTGCGCCTTGGATGATGTTGAAGCGCCTTGGGATGAAATGCGCCCAAACTTATAGAGGGCCTTCAGTGAGGGAGTTGAAGAGAGTGCTTAGAGGAAGGATAGCCTTAAGATCAAACTAAGTACTTAGAAACCTAAGATTAGCGCCTTATTTGAAGTTATACACCTATTCTGGCGCCAGAGAGTGAGTTTGAGTGTGAAGAAGTGAATGTCTGCGCCTTGAAGGGGATACAAAGGGAAGATGATGCACCTTGATGGGTTGATGATGGAAATTTGCGTTTTGGAGCTAAATGTGCGCCTTGAAGGAGATAGTGCATAGAGGTACAATGAATCTTCCGGAGAACATGGATAGACAACTAAGTCTCCAACTTGAGTCTTCTAAGTGAATTGGATAATGAAGAGAGTCTAGTCATTTTGGGCGCTAGTATCAGGATGAATCATCCAAAATGGGTGCCTAGAACTAGAAGGCGCCAATGCATGAGTTCAAGGATCCTCCATTGGAGCGCCTAGCCCAGATGGCTATAGATTGAAAGTTTTAAAGCTAAGTGATGTCTCTTACGTGAATTCCTAGCCCAGGTGCATGTGTTGGGAAAAACTCTTTGGCTCTGGCGCCTAGAATTGGGAGCTTTGTAAGATGCACCAATTGATGAAACATTTCCATTTTGCGCCTAGAATAGAACTCTCTCACATAGTTGAAATTGACTTGATAGAAGGAGATAAGTCTTAAGGACTAGTTTGGCGCCTCACTTGCCTATCTCACCTTTGAAATGTGCTTTGGTTGATGATCATCATTGATGGAACCTAGTGAAATGTAAAGCTATTTGCATCTCCAGAGGATCAAAATTGGATTACGAGATCATCCTTGCAGTTGAGATTGACAGAGAAGTGTTAAAGGAATCACTTCAAATGGGCGCCTAAGCTAGTTGAGGCGCATATCAATTCCACTGTAACTCCAGACTGACGCTTAGGATCCAGTCATCTCCTAAGGCGCAGTTCCATTCACCCATGACCTCGCTTGGTGTCTAAAACTTGGAAACTCCTTTGGAAAGCTCCTGTTGTGCCTAGAAGATGAGTTTGGGATATCAACTTGCAAAAGGCTTAGAAACTCTTCAAAGATGTTAGGCACAATCCCATGGCACTGGAGCTCAGTTTTGGCGCCTTCAAGGAATAGCACATGAAGGAACTTGGGAGGTCAGGTGCTTGTAAAAGGGAACACCTTGGAACATCTTCCAGGGGTTGAAGTAGTAAGAAAACATCAAGTGAGTCTAGGCGCACTCCCTTGTGTGAACAGTTTAGCTCTGGCGCCTAGCCACAGAGTGAGCCAGAAGAAGTAGTTTGGACATTAGAAGATAGGCGCTCATTCTACAATGAAGCATTCCACCTTCCTAATCAACAAAGACTTGCAAGAATTGACAAAGGAAGATAAGGCGCACCTTCTACTTGTTTCCACCTCCAGAATGCGCCTAACCTTGAAAGGGGGTTCAAAGATGTTTGTTAGACCTTTTCACTCAAGGCACTCACCTTAGGCGCACTTTCTAAGTCCTTGTCACCTCAAGGAAACACCTAGTTTGGAAGGCGCTTGCCCTGTTCTCCACTCCTTTCAATTGGCGCCTAGAACACAGAATGCATGAAAGGAGCGCCTAGACTCCAGAGGGCTGATTTGGGTGCCTAGCATTTAAAACACTTTCATAATGATGATGTTTTGGTGCCTACTCTTGGAAACAATCCAGAGCATCCATAAACTCTAATTGGCACCTAATGTTGACAAGGCGCAACTTCAGGAGGAGGTCACCTCAACTTGGCGCCCAAGTCAGAAAAACCTGTAAATCCTTCAAATATGCGCCTACCTTGTGAGGTGATGAGTTGAACATTCCAAATCTTCAAATGTTGCTCAAATAAGGAAGACATTGTAACATCAAGGCTTCAAGGCCTGTCCTTGTATTTCCATTGAATGAGTTGTACTTCATGCTATTGAAAGCATTTTCCATGTAATAAGACATTGCAAGTTGATTGAATCAAGTAACAAGACAAGTACCCAACTCTAATGTTGTTTCATTCAAATAGTTATCTTGATGTATATCTTTATGTTATTGAAGTAGTTGATGAATTGTTAGCAAGTAAAAGTGTTTAAGTAAGGAAAATTTTTCGTAGAACTAGTTGGGTATCTTACACTTACACCATGCCTATCCATCAAACATCACAATGCAATCAAAATCCTAACAACATGCCCATGATCCAAGATCAAGTGCAATCATGCAAAGATATTATCAATCACAAGCCTATTAAGAATGAACTAGAGTCTTCTAGTACCATACTTTTCCATCAAACACCATCATGTAATCCATGGCCTATCAAGCCTATCAAAGAAAATGCAAACATCCTATGTAATACAATCAGACTTTAAATATTTGAAGTAGCCATCTACAAATATCCATTCAAAAGTGGATTTATAATGCAAGTATGGACGCCATCAATAAAAAAGATTTGTATTAACCAAATATCCATATACGCATACATCAATATCTGTCGATATAAGTATAACATATATACAAAATAGCCATATAGGCTTACAAGAATGCCATATAGGCATACAATGTCAACTATGTACAATACAAAATATATGTCCACAAATGCCATATAGGCATACAACAGAGGAACACAATAAAAAGTCATTCCCCTCTAGCTGGTGAAGAGAATAAATCACGAGCAGCCTTTGATCTTCTAGGGGATGGAGACATGCATGTGGGTGGTCTACTACGAACCCGAGGGCTACTTCTCCTATTTAGTTCTTCCTGCACCTTTACCTGTTACAAAAAAAAGTATAGATATTAATATATAGAAATTACATGTTATAAAAAAATGAAACATTTAACAAAATAATCACTTACCGCTAACATATAATCTGTCTGCTCGCTTGCCTCAGTAGCAGGAAAAGGCCCTGGTGATGTCATGTCCTATAGAAACCATCCAGATAGAAATTAAACTTCAAATCAATAATCTTTTGATTTTTCAAAAATAGACAACTATAACAATGAATGTAAATTGAAATTTACTAATCTGCCTCATACCCCTGTCAATGCCATAGAGCTATGAATCGCAGAGGCCACACCCTGCTCCATTGCCCTATGAACATGGGGAGGTGTATCCGTAGCCTGCATCATCTGGAAATAAAACAACATTATTCAATTACGAAAACTATAATAGTGATGCAAATCATGGCTCCTAACATACACACACGCTCATCTAAACATGGAAGTACACACAATAAAACACACAAATCACATACAAAAATTTAGTAAGTACAATTCATTCATTAAACTATTTATTTTATTACCTCCGTAAAGCTTTGAAGTCCACCACTGCTGGCAGGTGTTGCCATGAAATCTACAGTGTTAACCTATTCAACATCCAAAATCAGAAATTAGAATACCATTCATATAACGATGCTATTCACATGTAATATTTATAATTGTTTACTAGTTACATACCTCGACAGTAGATGATCTAGTGAAAAATGTAGGTGGAGAACCACTGAAAACTGCATCGACGCTATGACCCTGAAATTTCATTAAAATCATCAATTTAAATTAGTTAATCTTGTATTTCAAAAATAAAATTTAATAAATTAAATTCAATAAACTTGCTAATATTTACCTGAGTATCAAGGCCGAAAGTCTCACTCAGGAGGGTATCTGTCATCGCCATCTGCTCAGCTGCAGATGTAGCCTGTACACCTGCGTCCTGACTATCCATGGGGTCATAACCACAGGTTGACTCGCAAGCCTGGCAAGTATGCGGTGGGACCCTACTCCTCGCACTATCTCCCAACCCACTCTGTGTTGCAGGATTGGCATGATCTATGATGCTCTGGGTCAAGGCACTAATCGACCTCAGTGTATCGACCTCAACACTCTCCTTCACAATGGAAGGAATAGAAACATGCTCGTGGGCTGGTCTGCTGATTACTCGTCTCACTACCCGCTGTGGGTCAAGACGTGCCCCTGGTCTATCCTGTGTTGAGCCCCCACCTCTACCCTAGAAGTCCCGCATATCAAAATAGTTTGGCACTTTATTGAGGACAAACTCGGAGTAGAGTTTCCTCAAAAAGTATTACGGGACCTCATTGTTATTGCATGGAGGATGGTCAAAAACCATCCACCACCTCTGCCCGAAATTGTCCCTTATCGCTTGGTTGTTGCACCAATGGATAGGGAACCTCTTGCATGTAATGGGTGGAGGTTGATTTGTTTGTGGGTTTGTGAAAATTGAACACAAGTCTACTTTTGTAATTTGTAATTTTTTGACATCTTGGTATGACAATTTATCTGCATAGTAATCTCTAAACTCTCTCTTTTTATCGGTCCAACTAGTTATTTGCTTGCTAATTGAATTTACATTTGATAACATAGACTCAAGAGATTCGGCAAGCGTGGACCTATGCAAGGTTGAAGTGGAAGGATCTTTCAACCTTGCAATTATATCTTCAATTTGTTTTTTGTTGTTTTCAATTTCCCCCATTATATTATCTTGTGTTCCAGGGGCATGTCGAGGAATGAATGGAGGAGGTTGTTGTTCTGCAGGTATTTCTTCCTCAAGATTTTGTGGATTTTGAGGAGGAGGAGGAGGTGCATTAACATTTCCTACAATTAATAAAATATGCATCAAAAATCAACACAAAACCTACCTATTTAGGAAGAAATTCAAACAAAAAAACAAAGATAACTCACCCCTTTGGCGTGCTCGACGTCGCGGCGGCATTTCGGCGATGAATCGACAAATCTTTTGTGTTGAACGGTGTTTTGTAGAACGCGAGCGCATTTTTGAAGGGTTTTAAGCCGCAGGCGGAGGAAAAACTCACAATGAAATAACATAAAATGAAATGACAGCGTTTTTTTTATATATATAAAGCGCTTTATAACGCGAGTGTGTTATAACGCGCTCGCGTTATGCCTAAATTTTTTTTCAAAATTTTTTGGCCACTTTTTGGCCCCCCATCTTTTTGCACTTACCCAGAGCAGATTAAAACTTAAGCATCACAATATTAACATGAACATGAAAGACTAACATAATGTACATAAACACATAACACTAGATATATGTGGAAAACCCTAGAAGGGAAAAACCATAGTGAGGATTAACTCACAATACATGAAGCTCAAAATAGTAACTTTGTTTTAGGGATACAACCCAAGGAAGCTACTACTCCCTGAAAACTTTGATTTAGGGTCACTCCCAAGGAAGCTACTACTCCTTGAAGACTTTTTTTAGGATCACTCCCAAGGAATCTACTACTCCCTAATTGAGAACACACTTACAAAAGAATATAGTATGACAGTCCTTCTACTATCTAAAAATTGACGTTAAAACTCACACCTTTGATGATTGCAATTCTGCCTTTTCACACTTCATTTTGATGATCAGATCAGTTAGGCACACTCTACACTTGATCACTATCACAAATATGTCTTCAAGATGAATCAAAACAACATCAACAACTTCTTCTCTTTCTCCTTAAGTCACACATCAAAATACATGCATTCTACTCCTTATCTTGCATATGAGCCTTATCAATCACCTTGCAATCATACCTTGTCTACTCAATTTGATTTACAATTTATACATGATATTATATTAACTATATTGTTTCTCAGCTAGAGACAATATGAAAAATACATTTACAAGTTGGCCAAACAATATACAACATGAAACGTGTAGAAGATAGGTCCTAAACAAAGCCACACATTACATCAGCAGAAGACCCGTGCCTTGCAGATGCCAAAACTTGCTTAGCCAGGTCCAAAACATTCTTCACAGCTTCAAACACCAAGGAATTAGATCTATACACTTCACTCATTTGGAAATAAGATAGCCTTAATAAAAAAATATGAAAACTTGAAGCATAACAACCACAGTGTTGATGGTGTTTTTAGCACACAATAGTGTAGGTGTGATTGTTGAGATGACACCTCTCTTGAAAAAGGTATCCTATCCTAAATAGGACTACCCCAAGGATAATATAGCTAAGCCTTGGCTTGTGTGGAATAACTTCAGTAGAATGTGATTAGTTGTACCAACAAGGGGACTTACATATGACAATAGAGTTTATGAAAGATGACAACAATGTATATGCAAAAACCCTAGATGGTTCAGACTGTAAAGCCTGAAATTTTCCAATAGATGGGCAATGTAGTGTTGCTCAAACCCTAAATCTACCAAAATTTATGTAAATAAAAAGGAAAAAAGAAAAGGGAGAGAGAGAAGGGATAAGAGAGATCCTATAGACAATTGTAGAAATGATAATTAGATAGATCTAGACAGATTCCCAACAATAAACAAATCTCTGCTTAACCAGGCAGCCCACAATGCCACAGAGATTATGCAATCTTCTAAGGAAACATAATGATTTTCAAATCATGGAGGGTTCATCAAACACCCAATTCTTGGTACAACTCAATGAAATCACACAGTTGAACTTATCTCATAAAATATGCCCAGACTAACCATGCACAATGATATACAATCAACAACCCATTAATGATATGGAAATGAAATCCATCAAATAGCTAAATAATTAATCACAAATGCAACTGAATATCAACTAATTTTAGATTGACATGAACCATGAAATCCAAAATGAGACAACACAATGATACAAATTCCCAGTAACCTGTAAAACTTGCTTTGTATTGACTGTATTTTGGTAGAGTCTCAGCAATTTATTATCAAATCTTCCTTGTTACAATGAGAAAATGATGGCCCTTTTATAGACAAGGCACCATACTAAGTTTTTCAATGGACAATGGAGATTAAGTCAACATCAATGGTCCAGATTTACATCACATTTAATTTTGGACAGTGGGTAGTTACAATCCCAGATTTACTTTTGTCTTGATAGAAAAATACAAAATACAGCCTCTAAATACATTGAATTTGGTCAAAACGGATACCCATTTTGTTGTATATGACAAAGAGCTAATTTTCAAGGCAAAATAAAGTCAAAATAAAGTCACATGACCCTTGAAAATATGAGCTAATGTGGACTGACAAGATTGCTCATGTTGACTGGATCATCTCGTTGCTTGTCACTTCCGAGTTGTCTAGTAGGACATATGACTTCTCCAATGTGTTGACTAACCAAGAGGGGTATGTGGCACATCTTATATGTAAGCATGTCCATCTGGATGCTTTCTAGATCATCATTGCATGACTGGACTGCTGGGACAGCTATGAACAAGTGTGAACATGTCTTGGACATTTGGACTAGATCTACAGGAACTGCCATGAAATAGGCATGATCTTCAATTTCTTCCAACTCTTGAGGCCTATCTCCATCATCTTGGACATCATACTAACTTCCTTTTGCATGTGCAGTAGTAATTTGGTTGATAAAATGTTGATTCTGTAGTTTTGGGTCAGCACTGCACCTCTATGTGTTCACCTTCCAAGATAGCTCCAGCAAAGTCCTATGTCCTCCAATGCCTACAATTCACAATGAAAAGCATCAATTTCATCATAAAAAAATATTTTCCATCAAATCAGATCAAAATACATCCATTTGCAGTCATGGATCAGTTAAAAACAACTCATTGTCAATGTTGCTTCCTTAGGAACAACTTCACCCATCCAATGATTTTTGCATGATTTTCTAAGTTTTTTACCATTTTCAAGTACCCATTTGGCCAACATGATGATCTAGGAAGTTTTTGTGGTCATTATAATCTATTTGGAGACATTTATTTCACATTTTTTAGCCTTTTATACAAAAGTGAGATTTTTTGGGGGTATTGACTTTTCATGTGCAATAGTATTAATTATTGTAAAACGTGCCCAAAATCCATACAAACTTGGTAAAAAAGTTCATCATGATGTGACAAATGATTGTGCAATTCAAATCTATTAAGAAAATCCAATTTTTACCTTGAAAAACTCAATTTCTAAGCCAAAATATCAAAAAGCGCGGGTTTTGGGGGTCACTAACTTGGCGCTCATTTTGGGGGTCACTGTCTAAAAGTCAGTCGGAAGGGAATTCAGTGTTGGTTTTAGCTTGCGTTGCCGAGCATGGGTTTTGGCTTCCACCGACCTGGCACTAGATTTGAAGTCAATTGAATAAAGTCAGTGAAGGTAGTTTTCAATGTAGGTCTGTGATCCCTGTTTTTAGCGCAAGGAATACGAAAGAAGGCAGGCGCGAGTTTGGGCACGGACAGACTAATAGCATCTCATAAGGTTGGTCAGGGTGGATTCTAGTGCAAGTCTGCAGGGTGCTTTTCTAGCACAAATCTCCTTAGTGGAGAATTTAAGTGCAAGTGGATCGGTAGAGGTTTTGGACCCGATAGGATATGTGTAATGAGCACGTGTTTTAGCACTAGTCAGTAAGGAATTTAGCGCTAAGTGCAGTAGGAAGCATTTTTGGTGCAAGATTTTGAACTTCCCAGGGGCAAAGTATATTTGAAAATAATTTCTTATACTTTAAATATTTTTAAATATACCTTTCAGGATGTTTGAGATAGGTTCCAGATCCATTGGATTTGATATGTAGATTCTAGATTTTTGAAGTTCCACCAGATTTTAGACTTAGCCATTTTTCAGGGTTTTCAAGATTTCAAACTTAGCCAAATCAGGGCTTTAGGACCATGCATCAAAATGAAAGTATATGAACCCCTTAGTGAAATCTTATGGAATTTGACATGATTTTGCAACTCTAAGACTAGAAACTAGGAATTTCAACATGACACATCCTGCAGAAGCAATTTCAAGGGCAATATCCAGTGACAGGATTTTGGAACAAAATGCAGTAATACCCCATTTTAGTGCAAAAGGCAACAAATGGCTACTTCTTAAGCACAAGACTACTCAAGACACCTCCAAATCAATCAAATCACTCAAAACATGCAAAATACTCAAATCTATAACAAATCATGCATTTTAAGCACATATTTACCTTTTCATCATCATAAGTAACAAAGGTTGAGACTTTAAGCCAAAGCAAAAGAGGGGGTCTCCATTTGGCAAAATGGGGCATGTGTGCAAGGCACAACACACAGCAACTTGAAAACCTTGTGCAGTATTGGAAACAAGAAAGATCTTCATGAAACTCTTCCATATAAGTCCACATGACTCATACATCTCCAAACATGCCTTTACCTCCACACATCAAAGATTTGTGCCGTACATCGTCAATCATGAACTCTGGGAATAATAAGTCATCGAGAACACACTGCAACATGTTGTCATTTGAAAAACTAAGTTGTGGACCACCAAGAACCTTGAAACTACAAAGAAACATGTAATATACATCCACAAATATGTCCTCAAAACCGCAAGGGTAACCATTCATTTACGGAGGAATGCAGAGCATTCCAACAAGCCTTCAGCACTAGCTTACTTTGCCAGAACACATGTCAATACTCTATCATGAATAACTTCACAGTGAAAGGGCAAAGGATCTAAAACTTTGGAATTATTACCTTCACTACACTCATAACATAGATCTAAAACTGCATGGCCATATCTATAAATGTGGAGAAATGTGGAGAATTCTATTGCTATAGTAGTTGTCTTCAACCTTGCCTTCAAACTGTAAAACAATCTTCCAGTGATCCAATCATAATGAAACTTGGATTAGGCCATCAGTAACATTAGAAATGCATATGATCATATTTGTGCTTCTAATTCCCACATTAATATGTCTTCATACTCAACTCTTCATTGATCAAGGCATGGCATCCAATCATGAACTTCAATAATCCACATTACATTAAAAATGACATCCAACCATGAACTATATCTTCTTTGCTATATAAGACATGACATCCAACCATGAACTATACCGTCTCTACTCATGACATCCAACCATGAATTGTATCTACTCTGCTAGATAGGACATGACATCCAACCATGAACACCATCACATCTCCATGATAGTGTTGACATCAATGACAACCCTAGGAACCATATGTGTAACAAATTTTAGGTAATCAGTTGGAAACACCAATAGATTGAAGCCTCTTAAAAGAGGTTGTGGCCTCTTTTAGAGAGTCACTCTCTCTAAGGAAATGGGTACCTTGTGCAAATACCAAGGTACTACAAAGGTACCATTGCATGATGCAGGTACCAAGGTACTACATAAGTACCTCAAAATTATATATATTTTTTGAAAAAAAATCTACCTTGAACTATACGCTGGGGGGCGAAATGGCCTTCCGATAATTTTTTTTACCTTTTTGACTCCCTACATCGAAAATAGGAAAATTATGTATGAAAATTCATCTACGAGGCTTTTTGGACATAATGGAAAGGTCTATTTGGCCTAAAAAAATGCTCTGATTGAAAACTAAATTCTAGATCTGAGCCTAAAATCCCAGTTCTGCAACTATGTCAAACGATCTCCAAATTCAGTGAAATGAAAGTCAACTATGACTTACTCAAGTCTCCTGGATGCGTTGGAATAGTAAAAAATACTACCAGTATAACCATAAATGTTGCAATCACCCAGATCTCACAAAACACATATACAAAACTAAGAGGTTGAAATGTTTCCGTCAAACTTTTCTGATTCTCTAGATTATCTGAAGATGCAAGAGAAGAGCATACTGGGTTTTTGGGAAAACTGTAACAAATCTTATTACCCCCCCTCCAAATCTCTCAAATATGGAAACTAAAATATATTATTGCACATAGAAAAGCTCTGATACCATGTTAGAATCTGAAAAGATTAATAACCTAGAAAACTAGTGCAAACAAATAGATATTAAACTATGAAAGCAAATGACACAAGATCAAAATAACAACACAGAGTTAGTCTCTATGAGAGTAATGCAAATGCTAGAAGAAAATTAGCATTATGAGGATGCAAAAGCAAAAGATGCCTAATACAAGTTAGGTAGCATGTTTATATAGAAAAGGGAGAGGGAGGAGGTGGCAACACCAACTAATAGGAATCAACCATCTATCAGACTAAGGATAGCAAAGTATCTTCCCAAGATAGAAAATGGATGTTCACTTGTAGGAAGGTGACACATCATAACCCACTCACCTATTTAAACATGATTTATGAACCTAATTAAGATTAATAAAAGGTGTAGGAAAAACCTAAGAATAAAGGGAAAATAAATAACCCAACTAGGAAATTAAAACCTACACTAACAGAGGTATGGGTTGGATTTGATTAGAATTTTAAATTGGGAAGCATGGGTACATTCCCAATTTAAAATTGGATGAAAAGGGATGAGTTAGATTTGATTTGAATTTTAAAATGGGAGCATGGGTACATGCCCAATTTAAAATTGGAGGAATAGGAGATGGAGGACAAAAGGACTTTTGTACATGGGTCCTTGACCATGCCTCTTATAAGAAGGCCATGTGGACATGTACAAGAGGCCCATGCCTTTGTAAATTTAGGGGAATGGAGAGGATTTGACCAAGTTTACGCTTGTGCAAGTGGGGGATTAGGTTAGTTAATTAGGTTTAGGAAAACCTAATTAAAAGTACAGAAAATAGGGAATTAAATAACTACAAATATTTATTTAATTCATAGGATGGGGTAAGGGGATAGTAGATCAATTAAATTTATCTAATGTTTGAACTATAGAGGATGGGGATAAATTATTAATAAACTATTTTGGCTAGGGATAAGTATCTATGTAGGTACCAAAGTAGGTACAAATGAATAGTAAATAGTGTGTGAATAGTGATTTTGACAATAAAATATTGTAAAATCATGAATTGAAGGGGATTTGGTTAATTAACTATCTAAACATGTGTTTATTCAATTAATTGGTATAAATAGTGATTTAGAGACATTTAGAGATTATTAGTGATGGTTTAGGGATGAATAGGGATGTTTAGGGATGAGATGAAGAATGACCAATTTTAGGTGTCTACATTTTACCCCTCTTTGAGATGGTGTTGCAAAGCAGTATCATCTCAAAGAAAAATAAAACATAGCACTAGATGGGATAGAGGAAGAATAGGATTAAGGATAAGGATACCCCAACCACTTAAAGCAAGAGTGATAAGGAGGAATGATGGTAGGGATGATGCCCCCTCGAGAAGGCAAGCAAATTTGAAGAACATGGGTATGCTCTTGAAAGGATGAAGAGGGTTGGATTTAGAAAGAAGAGACTGGAATTTGAAAGACCACATGGATTGGGGATAGGGGAATAAGATAGGTTGGGTGTAAGGAATTGGAGGAAGGGGGCGATGGGGGATAAATGATAGGATAAATGATGAGATAGAAAGATGGGATGCAAGGGTTAAGGAGGAAAATGGATGGATGCAACATATACATGCCCAACATAATACAACCTTGTCTAGATGTGTGAGGAAGAAAACTTGGAGAATAAGTCCTTAGTGCATAGAAGGTATTGAATGGCCTTAGATGCAAAAAGATGACTGATATGAAAAAAGTTGTTCCAACACACAAGATATGAATATTAGCTGGAGTACTGACAGTTCTTGACCCCATGGATTATGCATTATGTTGCACTAATAAATGAGAGCCATCTTTATTTGATATGGCATGAGACATTATGCACCAAGGTATAAGGAACCAGGTTGACAATGTGTCCCATGCATAAAAGCTAGCCAATAAGATCACAAACAACCCTATGTCATAATAGCACCATAAGATGGAAGACCGTCATACCGTTGTGGCAGGTAGGTTACAGGGACCCATATTGATACAAGATAAAAGACAATGCACATAGACAAGCAAGCATACATGCACAAAAACAATTCAAAGACAAACATGATGTTGCCCCTAATCAAGATAAAAAGCTAGAGATGGATGTATTGATGATGTTGTATTATGTTGTTGACAATAAGAACAACATGAGGATTGGGAATGGTATATCTCAATGATGATGATGGATGTTGTTGGATCAAAGGCTTGCAGTAAGGCTGGAAACAAGACCATAGATTTGATTGGATAATTTTGATTATGATGCTAGGTTGTGATGTGCATTGATAAGGATTGTCTTGCAATTTTGGATGTTAAGGAGATTTGGATATTGGGAGATTTGGGGTACTGGGAGATGATAGCATTGAGTTGCATGTAGGTAGCCTTAAGCTAGATACCAATGACAAGGGAAATTTGAGTCGATCGACAAGGCATGCAAGGATGATGTGGAAAATAAGAGGATAATGGATAATGGATAAGAAGGATGAGTGATAACAGGAGAGGGGATAAACAATAGTATATAGTGGATAGGAAGTAAAAGGAAAGGATGTGAGGATGAAGGGATTGGGTGATATGGGGAGGAATAGAGTGCTCAAACTGTATTCATGGTATCAAAATCATGGTTAAGGGGAGGAGGAATAGAGTGCTTAGATTGTATTCATGGTATCAAAATCATGGTCAAGGGGAGGATAAGTAGGGATGTGGGGATTAGAGGATGATGGAGTAGGAGGAAAGGAAAGGGGATGACGGATTAGGAGGAAAGGATAGGGGATGATAGATTAGGAGGAAAGGATAGGGGATGAGGGAAGATGGGTAGGTGATAGAGGATGGTGGGTATAGGATGGATGGATGAAATAGAGTGACCAGCTAAGTAACTTTTTGGCGATGTGAAGATGTGATGTTATAAAACCACGAAAGGGACTAGTGGATGAGAAATGAGAGGGGGTAGGATGATGGATAGAGGATAGAGGTGGATATGGGGAGTGCAAAGGTGATATTTAAGGATTATGTCACTTAGGAAGAGGATGTCCCACTCTAAATATGTTGTGCATGACCAGGTGTTATGATGGTGGGGATGGATGGACATGATAGGATATGCATGGAAGGCATGTCAAGATGTGTCCAAGGCATGTCCCACATATTTTTCCCCTGTCCTTTAAAGGATCACAAGTAGGGAAGGAGGATGGAAAGATGATAGGATAGGATGGGAGATATGGATAGGAGATGATAAGATAAGTGGATAGAGATAGTGGAGGGGATTGATGGGTAAGTATATGAATAGGATGATAGGATGAGGATATACGATGGATGGGGAAATGATAAGCTAGGAAAGATTTTCCCCCAAGTGTAGGGTGCAAATGGAGAAGAGATTACGCATGACACCCACAAGGGGTTTTCATCATGGTACTTTCCCAAGGCACCACGAGGAGTGGTTTTCACCATTAGAGGATTTATTTCTCTTTACTTTTTGATTTTTTTTTAAAATTTAATTTTCCTTTTTTGTGTTTTTTGGTGTTATGTAGAAAAAGAGGGAAGATGAAGATGGGTTTTATTAATTGTTTGATTAGATCCTCCTTTCACTACATACATTCAATGACATTAAACCAAGCCAAGTCACAACTTTTACAAGAGGACTTCACCTATCAGGTTTGTTGTCACTTGGAATGATAAGGAATTTTGGAATTTGTTGATTGATTTGTTAAACCCTAGTCCAATTAGGCCTAAAAACCCTAATTATGCAAAATCATAAACAAACAGAAAAATCCTAACAAATGCTCGCACATGGGGACACTAAATACAGATTAGAAACATACCAAGATTTTAATTTCAGAAAGTGGAAACTTCGGGGACAAAAGAGGGATTGCCCCTGTCCAAGGTGGCACAATTTCTAGAGGTTGAGAGCCAAATATGATGTAGATTGTACCTGCTCAGGGATTTTTTACAGTGATAAATTGAGGGACAAAAGAGGTGTCACCTTTGTCCTTTTAGGGATATTTTCTATAGCTTTCTTTAGATCTAGAATCCTTATGCTCTATAATGACCCTTTACAACTCCACTCTGCGAGATCCTGCACCTGTAACCTACAATCACAAGAGAGGGGTTGGGGGGTTGTGGTGTTTAGGAGCTTGCCTTAGTCAAGCCCCTGAATGGCATTCAAGCCTTCCAACACTATTGTTAGGTAGAGAGTGTGTATCCTTGGTGGACAGAGGCAAAAGCAAATGATAAAGTAGATAGATTGAATCACAAATAGATATCACCTTAGAGGTGTAGCTCTCAAGGAGATGATCTTTCACACAATGAGAAGATGAAGCCAAATCTGCAACAATAAACACAACAACACAATTCTTCTCTGCAACACAATTGAATGCCTTGAATGCTCTTTGCTCAATGATCATAAGTTTGCCTTAAGCTCCAAAATCATCTTCTAGTTTACAAATGAAGTCCTAAACATGTTTATATATCCATTCCTGCTAAAGATTTGTATTTCAAATTAACAAGGCCGACCCAGAAACCTTTTTAATGATCATAAGCTGACATATGATTTTGGGACCTTGACAAAATAGGGTAGGACAAGGGCGCGAGTGCCCAAGTCTAGGGACCTATTTTGGGGTCAAATTATGCTCAAGGATGGCCCCTAAGTCCCATTTGTCATGGGTTTCAAGGGGATTTTCTCTGGGATTCATTTTTAAAATGCTTGATCAAATCTAAGGGACTTGGGAGCTAAACTAAGGAGGTAAAAGTCCTAAGGGGCATTGTACAACATAACATTTAGATTTTTTGGAATATTTGGATAGGATGGATGTATTTGGATAGAGTAAGATGGTGATATGTAGGATGAGGGGACTCAAGCATTGGTTTCCATAGCAAGGTGGAAGTGTCCCATTTTGATGAGTGTTGCACATGGACCATGTCAAATGTTATGACGTGCATGTATGTTGGTAAATGGTTGCATGAGATGGTGATGTAATGGATGATTGGATGGTGATAAAGGATTATGAGGTGGATTATGGGTGGATGGAAATAGTGGATTATGGATTATATAGATGGTGATAGTGGATGGATGGGTTATGTGAAAGCATGGACCATAGGGAAATGATAGGGAAGATATGCAAGAGAGGGGATGTATCATGGAGGGATGAAGGTATGTGAGAATGTTGTGGGAATCAAGACCAATGGTTAAACACATCGTAAGGGATTTTGAAGCTTTAGATTATGAGGGGGAGTGGGGAGTAATGGAGATTTTGGATTCATGATGGATTTGTAGGATCAGGATGGCAGATTTTGGGATTGCTGATTTGGGGATTTAGGGACCCAAACGGACTTAGGTTTTATGGGAATTTTTGATCGGGAATGGGATTATTGGGACTTGGGTATGGAATGTCATGTGGATACTTCACTTGGATATATCACTTTTTGTTTAGGGACCCACACCACTTTTGTTTTTTCTTTTGGAGGTGGTGCATTATGTAGCCTTTTGGATTATGGATTGGATTGTGCATATCAATGCCCTATGGCATGATGATCTTTAGGCTTTGGTGAATTTTTTGCTTTATGTGGGAAGGCATATATTGATGTAATTAAATATTTAATTATATTTTATTAAGTTGACTTAGGGATAATTTTAGTCTTGGGTTATTCTTAAGTCATATTAGGGTTTTCTCTAACTTGCAAATATAAAAGCAAGTTCTCACATGTAATTCATTAATCCAAATCATTAATTGCATCCAATATTGTGCAATTTCATCCTCTTTGCTTTTTTCTATTGTAGAAGGTTAATCCTAGGTTTTGCAGGTGATCCTGGTGGCTTGAGTCATTCAGTGACTCTCACATGGTATCAGAGCTCCAGATCTGCAAGCCCCTTCTCAAATCTAGGAAAATTTTAGGTAAGAGCTTTTGTAGGATTCTTTTTTTTTGAGAAAAATAGAGCTCACCATTGCACTCAAAAGGCCCAAAAACCCATATTTTCATATAAGGCACTCTATATTTTGGTGAAAGAAAATTTTTGGGTATTTTTTGGGGTTCAAGAATTTTAGGTCTGCAAAATCCGTACGACCTGTATGGAATCCATATGGCCGTATGGCACCTTCATTTCTATGCCACCTTGATTTTCATGCATTTGTTTTCTAAGCTGATTTTGATTTCGAAGTTGCCTTGGTTTCCATGTCACCTTGATTTTCATGTCATCTTGATTTATGTGCATAGGTACAACTAAGTTTTTTATTAATTTCTAAATAAAAAAGAATTTTTATTTGGGAGCTAGCCCCTACGGTTTGACCCCTGGTCACATGGGTGACCAACACCTAGCTTCTAGGCACTAATCCCCAAGATCTTAGATCTTGGTCATGTGAGTGACCAGAGCCCTAACCACTAGCCCCCGAGAGACTCAGCCCCTGGTCACATGGGCATCCATGAGCTTTTGTAGCATTTTTTGGCCTCTTTGCCCTAAAGGAGTAGTTTTGGTCAATCGGGCATATCTTGAGTATACGAAGTCAAATTTTTGAAAACAAATATGCATTGAAAAGATTGTTCCAAGCATAATCTATTGGCGTAGATATTTTTTCCAGATTTTGTTGTTGGTAACATTTATTGTTGTTTGAAGTCTAGATACTCTATTTGGCCTCCAAGCTCATATCATTTTGCCAAGATCTCTATTTTTTATGATTCTTCTGACATTGGAAAGGTATTGAGGAGCTCTACATAGCATCCATGTACTTTTTCCAAATTCAAGCCCAAGTATTATTTATTTAGTTTGTCAGTTTTATGGCTTCTATTTGATATTTTGCACATTTTGGCACCTGGAGAAGTTCTATTTATTTTGTTGGGCTTCATTTATCAGCATAAATACATATTGAGATTGTTGATCTCTGATCTAATTTATTTAAGGAGATATCATGGGTTTTGATATTCACCCTTCTATGGTAACATTAGGTAAGGATAATTATGAGTCTTGGTGAAAAGGCATCTTGACACATCTCATGTGGCTTAATCTTTTGCCTTATCTTTATGGACTCATACCTGAACCAGATACACATGGGAGGAAATCTACATGGGAAAATTATATTGATCAATTGTAGGATTGATTGGTTCTAGTGTTGGTTTTGACACTATGTGTTCTATTTCACATATTGAGTGTCCACGTGCTCTTTGGACTAGCATATGGGAGATCTATGGAGACCCACATCTCTCTCCATTCCTAGATGATCTTGCTATTGATTACCACATACCCCTTGATGATGCAGATTGCATACCTTTTCATGATGATACAGTTGAGGAGCTTGCATTTTTTATAGGCCTTGCTAGTTTAGATGACACAAAGACTTCTCTTGGTTCTCCTTCTCCTCTTTTCAAGACCACATCTTTATTACCTATTACTACATTAGATTCTTTGAAGTAGGACATTATCATTCTTCCAAAGATAGCTCATTGGGACACATATCTACTAGATATATCATTGTTGTTTGTAAAGTCCCATCTTGCAAATTTGGAGTACCACATTGAGGACATTTGTCTTCTCTTTGATGACACATTTGATGGATTTGTATCACCATCATCTTTTATAGAGATTGTTCTTCATCCTCCTATTCAGTCATAGTTTAACAGTGGATTGGAGACATTTGAGCAGTTTTCAAGAGCATCATTGTTGTCTTTGGATCATGTGCATAGTTTAGAAACATTCATCCTTCTTCCTACATTTTCCTATCCAGAATGGGAAGACATTATGCACACATCTGCAGTTCTATTTCTTACCAAGGGGAGGAATGTTGTTTTTAATTCATGGGTCTTCATCTTTATTCTATGTCAAGCATCTTTTAGTACTGCAAGAGTCATCTTGAGAAGCGGCTACATGGTCTCTCTTCTCATCTTTATTTTGGGAGGGAGCATTTCCTCACATGGGGTTTAATCCTTCTCACTTCTGGTGGGTTATCAGACCTTCTCTCTACTTCCTCTCTTATGGGAGGTATTCATGATTGTACTTTTGTGATGGATTCAGTTCCTAGGGGGTCTTAGTGTTAGTCCTTCTTCCATCACATGTTCATGTACTTGTATTTTCTCTCTTTTGGAGAGGAGTTTTCTCCAACTGGGTTTTTCTCCTTTTCTCCACTTTATGAGAGATTCTTGTTGTACATGGGTACCTAACATGGCCTTGTAGCAAGGACCCATTCTTGCATTAGTTGCATGCTTTTCATTTCTCCCTAACTTGCACTTAAGGGGGGGTGTTGGTGTAATTAAACATTTAATTACAGTTTATTAAGTTGACTTAGGGATAATTTTAGTCTTAGTTTATTCTTAAGTCATATTAGGGTTTTCTCTAACTTGCAAATATACAAGAAAGTTCTCACATATATTGTGCAAATTCATCCTCGTTGCTTTTTTCTCTTGTAGAAGGTTAATCCTAGGTTTTGCAGGTGATCCTAGTGGCTTGATTCATTCAGTGACTCTCACACATCCAAATTATTATTTTTGAATCCCATTAAGTTGGTGGAAGCTTCATCTTTGGATGGTGTGTATGTAAGTTGATCTTGATTAGGGATTTTGGTGGATTGGGATTATGAATGAGGGTATTAAGGATGGGGATATTAGTTGTTGGGAGTAGTGGAGGAAGTGTGGATTTAGGGAGGTATATGGTCACATTCTTTTTGGATTTATGGATTAAATAATATGGAGGAGGGATGGTGGCATATGATTTTGAGGTGCGTGTGTGGTACCAACATGTTTGGATTGTTTTCCTTGGGATGTATAGCTAAGGCCATGTGTGCATGGATATATTTTGACATGGATGGGTTCCAAAATGTCATTTCATGAGGGCCTAGACCTTTACCATGGTAGTTCATGTTTTGGAGCATAAATTATGCGATAGGATGGGTGTTGTTTTGGAAACAGTACATGAGTCCATTATTAGATGGAGGGGGATGAGTGGTGGAATAAAGTTATTCCTCTCCTACAAGAGAACCACCACGGATGAAGTTAGCAAGACCAAGAGGATAGGATAATGGATTTGGGATGGGGGCAATAGGTGATGGTGAAGGGTTGATGGGAGATGGTAAAGGAATGATAAGGGATGATGGGGGATCAATAGGAGATGGTATGGGAGTGATAGTAAATGGTGCGGGATGAGGAATATGAATAGATGGGATGCTTAGATCATGATTAGGAAGGGGATGGATGTTTCAACATGCTTTGGACAAGGCTCTTGACATAGGACTGAGCTTGCATTGATGGTGTGATGGGGGAGGATCATGTAGTTTGATTAGGCTCCTTGGATGGGGTAGATGGAGGAGAGGATGATACTTTGGATAGTACTTGGGATAGGATGGATGATGATTTGGATTTGATGGGTGTGAGGTGGATGATAGGGTAATCAATGAAACATGTAGGTGATTGGGGAGGAGAGGGGTGACATGACTACACAAGTTGGATTTGGTGATTTTTCTCTAGGTCCTTAGTGAAGAGTCCTTGGAGAAAGGATGATATAGACTTAGTAAGGGACTTGGATAATGGAGTAGATGGTGGATTAGATAGCAGGGTAGATGGTGAGGTTGATGGGTAAGGAGATGGTGGATTTGGATAAAAGAGTGGTGGATTTTGATATGATGGATTTGGATAAGGGGGTGGTGGATTTTGATATGAGGGATTTGGATAGAGAGAGGATGGATTTGGATAAGTGGAATATGGATAAGAAGGATGTGGATGAGAGGTAAAGGAGATAGGGATTTCATGTGAGAATGGATGTTCGGATGTGGATGGGGGATATAAAGGATTTTCCTTATCAAGGGTAGCATAAGGATGACCATAGGATAGGTAATTAGGTGTGGGGATGTAGCTTGTGCTAGGAAATGCATGCTCAAAGGGTGCTTGCATGTTTATATATGGGTGAGGATGGTTTATGGCAAGATTACTTGCAATGATTTCATCAAGGATTTTGAGTTTAACTTGGTCAATAAGATCATAATATGAAGTCATGATTGGATTTGAATTTAGGATGATGTGATATAAGATAGATTGATGAAATTGATTTGGATTTGGCCTAAAGGGGAGATTGGATTGATTTGGATTTAAATTGGGATTGGATGATTTTGGATTGATTTGGGATTTAGATTGATGAAGGTTAGTGATATATGACACTTGATGCTAGGATGGATTTGATTTGATTTGATTAGTCAAGGTCAATGATATATGACACTTGACCATATTTGGATTGATTGGGGTTGATTTTGGATTAGGCCAAGGTCCCTTTGATGGTTGGATTGGATTAGATTGGATTTGATTAAGGATTAGGCCAAGGTCCCTTTGTATAGTGATTTGGATGATGATTTGGAGGAAAATAATTAGGATTTGGATGAAATTGGATGGAGTATGATTAGGATTTGGAGAGGGTTGAAAGAGGATAAGTCCTTAATCAAATATTGATTTGCAAGTGATGGTTTTTTTATTAAGGTTTGGGATGGTATTTTTATGAAGGATGGTTAGAAGAATAATAGGTAATGGGTGATTGGTTTGAGATGGGGGATGATTGGATTATATTAGGATTGAGATGAAAGGGGATTAAGTGGATTATGACTAGATTTTTTGTGAATTTGATAAATCTCAAATGAAGGGATTGGATTAAGCTCAAGTGATGAGAATGATTAGGATAATGATAATGATTGGGAAATGGATGAGGTGGATATAGGGATAGATTATTAGGATAATGGATTGGATTAGATGGATGATAGAGAGTTGGGATTATGTGGATAAGGGATTTGGATTAAGATGATGAGGAAGTGATTAGGATTTGAATTTGGCTAGAGATGGAGAGTTAGATTAGGAAAATGGATTATGATGTGGATTAGGAGGAAAATGGATGAAATATTAAGCCCAATAATGGGATTAGGATTTGGAGTGGTTAATGGATGAGATTATTACCAAGGATAAGATTAGATGATAAGACTATGATAAGAGGATGAAATGATTTGGGAAAATGGATTAGGCAGTGATTAAGATGAGATAAAGATGGTGATAAAGACTTCGATTAGGATGAAAATGATGTGATTAGGATAATGGAAAATGGATTAGAATATGGATTTAGAAATGATTAGGGGAAATGAATAATGGATAAATGATTGGGTTAGAAGGTGATTGGAATGATACGATGGGAGTAAGCTCAAAGATGGGGATTAATTAAGCTCAAATGATGGGATTAGATTTGTAATCTCCTTTTCACCCAAGTAACATTTATTTACCAGAAAGTTATTATTTTCTTAACAACTATAAAGTCCTTATATAATATTTAATGTACTTTAAGGTAAATTATTTGAAATAAAAATAAATTAATCTATTTTCCATATACTGAATAAATGTTAAAACATAGAAAATGATATTGTACAACCAAATATTTCATCAATAAACTTTAATAACATCAATTTGCACAACAATAATTTAATCAATGCAACATTTGTAACATTTCTTGCAAATATATAGATAAGTGATATATATATATATATATATATATATATATATATATCACTTATCTATGAAGCACTAAGACATTGTTATACGACACTTAGAGGAATAATCATAGGTCTCAGTTTTTCCTGGAAAAGAAACACCCCTAGAGGAACCAGTTTTTACATAGAACCTGTTGCAAGTATGTGCCTAACCGGTGTTGTCATTGATGTCAACATATTTGTGTTGTCACTCGTGTCAATTGTGCTTTTATTTTGATGCTTACTTGTAATGAGTCAGATGCTTTGCATTGGATTATATAAGTGTTGAAGATAATGAATAAGTATTCTTGATACTAAATTTCCAAGTGCTTTTGAGAAAATTTTCCCCTCCAATGGAAACAATGAATTGAAGAGTATATTTGTTTACAACAGAACAGTCCTATTGTGTGGTTACACAACACGCCCCATGTTGACTTGGCAAAACAGGGACCCAACTTTTTGGCTTGGCTTGTGTTGTCTGCTTTTTGGCGGTTTGGTAAAAATAAGTCATGTGCATCATCATGTAGAATGAGGATGAGGTAAGTCATCATCATGAGGTCAGTTCATCAAAATTCATATTTCATTTCTGTGACCTCATATTTAGAAAGAGCATTAAATTCCATGCAGGTTTGCCTTTTACGACACCCTGATATTCATCAGGATGTGAAAGTTATGAACGGTCAAAGTTTTGGTCAAACCTGATATTCGCATGAGGAGGATCATAATTTGTAACATCAGTCATGTTACTGAAGATCATCCTAATCTAGTCCATCACCTGATAAATCATGTGGTCCAAATATCCAGATGTCAACTTTAAGTGACAGCAAACCTTACCCGTCAAACAGCCTTATATTTCGCAAGCGTCATATTTCCAAATGTAACCCGATATTCCTCAATATCCTCCTGCCACGAAATATCACCCTAAGCCATTATCCTGATGAAGTCATATGAGTATGATAAACAAAGAAGTGAACATGACGATGATGTAATCATCACATTTACTCTTCGGGTGCATGTTTTCTAAACATGATCCTGTTCACATAACATGATGATGACATCATCATACCTTAACAATATAGTGAACGAATATCTGGATGACGTCACCCCGATATCCTGAGAATAAGAAAAAGAATGAATTCGGTCATCATCATCATCTAAACATAACCCAATATTTTCTAATATCCTCCTGGCGTCTAAAGCATGACCTAGCGGCAAAAGTCGCCCGATATCCAAACATCACCCGATATTTTCAAACATCATCCTGCCATTTGAATATCACCCCACTCCTATTGCTGCCATTAACATTAAATGCATGCTGAGGTGGTTGGTATTTCTTGCCGATCATTAAACCCGATGAAATACCTGGTGAAATCCTGAGTTTCTGTGCTAGGGATCAACGAATAAAATCTAATCTGTTAGGATTTGCCCTAAATTTACCCTAATTACAAGGTTAAAAGGTAAATCTAACGCCATTTTTACATTTACCTTGCGAAGAAATTACTTTTACAGAGCACCCGCTTCCATATCCTCAAACAGACGATACAACGACGAACGGAGTTTGTTGGCAGTACGAAGTACGTGATCATCAGCAAGAATTAAGAGCATTTTCAGAAGTCCATTGGTATAAAGGAAATTTGCATATCCAGGTAAGTAAATGAAACCCTCATCATGTTGTTTTTGTAATAGCCAGGTATGGTGTTGTTAGTTTGAAGTACTAGTTTATGCACTCCCCATGATGAGTTAATGTTGAATAAATACAGTAGGCATGATGGTTAGTAGAGATAATAGTTATCTACATGCATGTGAGTATCGATTGTAAAACATGATTTTGTTAATTGCAGGTAGTCATGGCTGACAAGAGGTTGGCTAAGTGTGAGGCCAAATTCAGTAAGCCCATGTTTTCATCTCAGAGGGGCGTCCTATTCAAATATGGCGCAATTATGGATACCCATCAGGGGAATACTAATTTGGAAACCTGGTCAGCTATGTTGAATGATGAGAGGAATATAAGTCCTATGCTAGATGCCGTATTCATGTCCGGGATGTGGAATGCCGCTGGTTTCCCATACTCCATGGAGTCTCCGGAGCTGGTTATTGAGTGTGCCCATAATTACAACCCAGAGACTAGACAGGTGATGAAGCATGGAAGGGTATATGCAGACCTATCCATCAAGGGTCTCTCCCAAACATTTGGACTGCCATTGGGCAAGAAGGTCAACAGTGTGGACCTGAAGAAATCAGAGAAAGACTATGAAAATAACAAAAAACAAGCAAGGAAAAACATGTACCACTGGAGGGCTGAGAATAGCACATATCCTGCAGCCGCCAAACTTCCTGTGCACTTATACAAATATGATTTTAGTGCTGAGTACCAATACATGATTGCACTATTGAGTAGAGTCACAGGCCAGCTTGACGCTGGTAGTTTTAAAGATTGGATGTATGGGGTGATCATGATGTGCATATATTCAGACATCAAGCCATTATGGGGCCAACTAATAAGTGATGCTCTGCATGAACAACTGATGAACCTAGGAGGTTCAAATTGTGTTTTCTACATGACATCATATATTGTCTACTCCTGTGCATACAAAGGCACATTTGATGCACTAGTTACAGATGGAAAGCTTACAGGTATAGTTAATGCTGTACATGTTTAGGATCATCATCCCCAGCTGCAAAGAGCCAATTACCTCCAAGATTACAAACTGGTAAATGATGCATTCTCTATGCATCTGGTCAGAACCATGGAGGAAGACAGAACAAAATGATTAAGCATGGAGGCTCAAGAGATAATCTATAGGCATGGAGCCTGGTATATACAATTTGCCACATTTTCATACATAAGGATTGAGGGTTTTGAAGGAAATCCCCTCATGCTGCCAAGGTATCCCACTGATGCGGTGATACCGATGGAATTTATAAGGTAGAGCTCCACAATATTGAAAACATATAAGGATGCTCGGAAGCTGCCACCAATTTTATTTCCAGTCACCATTGGCTGGTATATGTGTCCCGATTCAGAGAACATCAAGAAGGTGATGGTCACCTTGAATAAAATGAAGTTGCAGCCTTTTCCACTGATAAGACCATATGACCCTTATGGCAGGATGCAGAAAATTGTAGGAAAGCCTATTCACCAGAGGCACCTAGAAGACTTCTGGGCTGACTGTGAAGATGAAGCAGAAGCAAGAAGAAGAAGATATCAAAGGCTAACACTGAATCAAATCAGAACCTTTGATTGCATCCCCATCCCTCAACAATTGAAGAAAGATGATGGCAGGATAATTGCAGATGAGTATGAGGAGAAGAAGATATATAATGATACCATCTCTGCACCTAACCTCACTATACAAGAGGACATATCCTTGTACCCCTTCATTGCCAGGACCTTACAGCTAACCCAAGCCTGGGTTGATGAACAGATAGAGGCTTTGAAGAAGAAAGGTGTTGCCATTACTGTGGACAATAAAAAGAAGGGGCAGGATATTCCTAATGGGGAGTATGATGACTTCATGAATGAGAAAAGAAAGTCTAAGGGAGATAGACTCCCTCCACAACAACAATAGAGCAAAAGATCCCCAAAGAGCAAGAAAATAGATAATGAACCCAAAGGGGTTATTGTTGAGCGGGTAGTGTTCACAGCTGAAGAAGCAGCAGCATCAGGATCATGATCAAGATCCGCATCACCCCCACGGACAAGAAAGCAAAAGTCCAAGAAGAAAAAGATAGCAGAAGCTAGAACTACTGAGACCCAAGAAGAGGGTCAATCCTCAAGAAAACCAGATGAAGAGGATATCCTCATGGAGGAAGAGCCTGAAGAAGAAGAGGCTCCTCTATTATTCAAAAGGAAGAGAAGAGCTCCATAGGCAGTGGTATCTACCCCACCGAAGAGACCAAGAACCTCCACGAGGGGTGAAATAAGACAATCCCCTACATTGTTACAAGGGGCAGGTAGTGAAGTACATAGGGAACTTCAACACAATGTTCCGCTTCCTACCATCATCAAGTTCAAGACGGAGCTTGCAGAAGAACAGATGAAAGAGACCTCCCAGGCACATGCAGGTCACATCTCACTGGAGGAGACAATATATTTGTCTGATGATGAAGTTGTGAAGGAAGTGGCTTCACAAAAGATGGAAACCCTTGCTGCAGGTACAAGCATGACCCCTCACAAGACTCCACCAGTTCAAACTATACTGGAGGAAATGAAGCAAGTGGAAATAGAAAAGGAAAAAAGCCCAGAGAGGATAGCCTAAGAAATAGGGCTAGATACATTAATTGTACAGGTGATAAGCCTTGTAGTGGTAGACTTTATAGAGAAACAGGATGTCAATCCTGAACATCCAGCAGGATCACCTGATAAAGAGTAGTCAGTAGAAGAAGTGAAGATGGCAGAATCAAACGGCCATACTTCAAAGATAAGTCAAGAGGATACATCAACTGAGCCTACCATAGTAGAAGTTCAAGAGAAGGAAGCTGATGAGGAGAAAATAATAGAGGATCCTACTACTATGGCTCAGGAAGTTGATAGTGCAAGTGCAGAACAAATAATGGTTTTAGAACCAACATCAGCACCTGAGGAAGATGCCACAATGTCCATTGATAAAAATGTACCTCAACAAGAGGAAGAGTTGAAAATGGATGAGGTGATAATAGAAAAGGATCATGATCATCATGATCAACATATAGACATACCACAAGATTCCCCACCTCAGGAAGATGCTCCTCCGGAGAAAGAAGTTCCTCAACAGGAGGATGTACCATAGGATCAACATCAAAGCGAGCATCATGAAGAAGAACTAAGAAAATCACCTTCTCCATCACATCTGCTGACAAAAATGGGAGATAAAGGTGAACATCATGATGATGCAGAGAAACATGATCAGGTACCTTCATGGTTGGAGAAAGAGGTAAATGCAGAAGTAGAATTTGAAATTCAAGAATTTGACGTATCTACTTTATTTTTTGAGAATATAATAAAACCTAAGAGGAAGGCTAGAATGACTTCGGCGATTAAAAGGGATCCAACAACTAGGAGAAGGATTGCACAGATTGCAGTACCTACTGTAGAGAAAGAAAAAGGTAAAATTACCTTAGATGAGTTTTAGATTAGCACAGTGGATCTGGGTTTTGCCAATGAAGACCAAGAGGGTCAAGAGGGCAAAGATATTATTGATTCTTTAATTCAAAAGGTGAAAAGAGAGAAGGAGAAAAATAAGCAACACAAAGAGCACATTGCTCAGTTGCATGCCTACATAAGAAGGCTGACTAATACTGAAGAAACTTCAACTGAACATGCAGTCCCATTGACTGCCATTTCTCAAGAGGAGGTGAATAAATTAGATCTCATGAAACATTAGGCATTTGTACTTAGGAAATGGATGTTATCCACATTGGATAATGCTGAGGAAATGGTAAAGGCCTCTTTGAAGAGGTGGAATACTCTCAGTGAATCCAGGTTGAGAGTAGATAAATTACAGATGCAGACAGACAAAAGGTCTTACAAATTGGAAAAGATATTGGATAGACTGGGAGAAATAAAGAGGATAAATCCTCAGTTGCTTATCAACAAATAGATACTGAATGGCAATACTGCCTTGTTGGTTGATATATGGTATAAGGACATTCAATTTGAATGTGGAGTACTTAAAAGATGCAATAATAAACTTAGAGATATCAGCATGAAGTTACATGATTTAATGTCTGTTGAGGCAGAAATATTGGAAACACTAGAAGGAAAAGTGGAGGGGAAAGTAGAAAATCAAGATGAAGAGTTTGCCATCAAAGCTTTACATGACAATTTCCAATCAGTAACTAATGATCCACTTGTCCACTTGGCAGAAGAAGTCATAGATAAAATATTGAGAATCAAGGTCAAGATGGAAAATTACAATGAGATGCTGCAAAATAGGAAAGACAAACTGGACAACAGTAGACACAAATATGAGGCACACAAGCATGCCATTATCAAAGCAAAAACTCAGGATGGCGGAGAAATAGATAAAATTGTGCAGTTATATGAGCAAATACGGAGCAGCATGCAGCCTCACATACAAGGTTATCATGATGATGATGATGAAAGTTCAGGAAGTGATGCTCCTAACGATGAAGCTCGTGAATCAGACAAAGAGCATGATGAGGATACACCATAAAGGGAGATATAAGCATCAGTTTACTTCAGATAGTTGCCAGCTGGCAACTTGTGCCACTTTTGATAGGATTGACAAAGTCAAAGAGAATGTTGACCATAGATATGCATTGATAAATCAAGATCATGGATCTTTTTGTAACGGATTCCTCACCTTGTTCTATAAAAGGTGATGGAATGCCTCATTGTAAATATTCAAAACTTAATTGAAATCCGTCTGCTGAAACATTCAGAGCTCATTTCAAAGTTTTTGTATACATTTATATTTTTGCATGCTTAATGAATGAGAAGACTGTGTCGATTACAATTCATAGTAAATCTTGAGTAATCAGCATATGAATTCTGGATATATGTGGTGATTTGCTGCATCCCTTGGAGTGCATGTCTACTTACATGTGTTATCTTCATACAAATTCCTTTGAAGTTAGCATCAACTATATCTAGCTGTGGAATGTCCTGGTGAAAATATGGTTTGGTTTTCTTCTCTTCATGACAGTATCTAATATACATGTGGTTCAAAAGCTAAAGGTTCAACTTTAATTAGAAGCACTTCTTTCAATTTCTTTTAAATTTCAGAACATTTCACCCTCATAATTGCAAATAATTGATGATCTTAAGCAAATAACACAAATATGTGGACATCTCGTAGATAATTACAAATATTTAGCATATTTGAATACAAAGCATGCATAATTGAAAATATCATGCAAAGATTGAAGTATTTCTACATCATTTCATCAAATAACTGTATAAAATGACTTCTCTGTAAAGAATCTTTGTAGGAGTATTGTCATGATGATGAACTTCACATAAGGCCCCAAAATGAAAACAACAACTCACATTAACCTTTGAGTAACATCGGACGATTAAGACCTAATCACCAGAGACTTGGGATCATGAATTCTCTGAATTCATCGTATCTTTCAAGATGAATAAAGGTTAATGTGTACTTTTATTCTATGCTTGTTTATGACTAACATCATGACCAACATAAATCGGCACTAGAAGGAGGGCTTGATCTGAAAGAGGACACTCGTCATCATTATTTTTAGGTTTGATGATGCAGAGAGTAAGGTAACCCCGAAAACATCTGTGAATTCTAAATATTGTCCAAATATTTACTATAGAAAGCTTGTAGATGCTCATTCTGTGTAAAGATTTCTAGATTTAACATAAATATTGCAAGCTTTACAGTAGATCATCATGAATTCACAAATATCAGCCAGTGATAAGTAAATCTGTTCCAACTTTGAAAAGTTGCGCCTTAGAAACCTGATATCTTTTGGTAGAAGTCATCGTACCCCGATATCCCCTCATATTTGCAATATCTTTGCAAATATTTCACAAATATCCAGTCAAATTAGTCATCTGACCATAAATATTGTCTCAGTCGGTGAAATTCAATCAATATTTGCAATTATTCTGTTAATTTCCCACCAAATTTGAGAAATCTTGGCTCACAGGATAAATACCAGATCAAGATCCACCGGACCCTTTGAGGAACTACCTGTTAGAGGTTTCAGACCTAAGACTGTTGATATTCATCACACTCCGGATTCCAGTACATCAAGAACACCACCAAGACATCCTCCTGTAACTCCAATTGGTCTTAATTTACCTACAAGATCTCCTCAAAGTGCACCTTTAGTCCAACCTCAGCCGGTTATACCTCAAGTTCAACCTCCTCCGGTTGCAATGTCTTTCTTCACGACAGAATCGCCTCTAACCTTTACTACATATCATGAGTTACCAAAGAATCCAGACAAAATTTATCTGAAATATCATCCTTATCAAGATGCTGATGATCATATTAGGACCTTTAAGGAAGCTTGCTACAGAGCCAGAATAGAACATCAAGATGTGGTGTGCAGATTATTTCCTTTTTCCTTAGGGGAAGAAGCCTATAATTGGTTCATTAGTCTTGGTCAGGGTTCTGTTGATTCATGGGCCCTACTAGAGAAAGCCTTTCTTGATAGATTCAAGGTTCCTCTTGATCCTTCAATAAACTATCATCTATTTGCCACTATCAAGAGATTTGAGAATAAGCCTATTGCAAATTTCAATGCTAGGTTTCAGAAAATGTTGTCCAGGGTGGTCACTCCTTATACTGTGTCTGACAAAGCCGCAAGGAGCATTTATTATTCAGCCTTAGATCCTTTGACCTCCATGTTCATAAGGAGAACACACCCTCAAATCACAACTTTAGCCTTAGCCTTCCAAGAAGCCATATAGGTAAATCAGCAGTTGATACCTACTCCTACTCCAAATATAGTATTCCCTACCTTGCCTGGCATGCATCTACAATATCCTGCATCATATTCTACATCATATCCTGCATAATATCCTAATGGAGCAGTGATACCTCCAGCAGTCATGCCTGCACCTTTGCAAGTACCTCCACTGAGCATTATGCCTCCTCCTAATGGAAATAGCCAATTGCCACAATATCCTACACAACCCCAGGTACCTCAGGGTATAGATCCCAACAACAATAATACTGGATCTTCATTCTTCAAGCCTCAGACTGAAAATGTAGTGGCTAAGGCTCAAGAGGAGAAAGAGGAAATCAAGGAAATTTTTGCTCAGTTAAGAAAGCTCACTACAGAAGTGACTCATTTGAGGAATCAAAATTTCTATTCTCAGTCAAATCAGAATAGGAATTATGCCAATGATAGGCCAAATTATCCTGACAGAGGATATAACACCAATAATTTCAACAATAATGGTGGAAATAACAATAATCCTCAGAGACAGCCCAGAGTATGGAACTCTAGGCTAAATAATGGCTCATTACCATCACCCCTAGACAATCAGCCTCCAGGTGAAGCCAAACAGACTACTAGAGTCAATCTTGCTGAAGCAGCCCTCACTAATTGGTGTAGGATCCACAATACAAATGCACATGCAGAATTAGACTGTCCACAATTTAGAATTGTTGCTAGCATCTTTCAGACTGAAGTGTCTAACACTTCTGGAAATCCACCTCAAGCAGAAGGAAATGAGATTGTTCCATGTGGATATGACTCAGCCTTTGTGCTAGAAACTTATACAAATCAACCTCATCAGAGTTATAACCAAGCATGTGAAGAGTCTGCCTTAACTTTTGAAACAAATTATGTTTTCCCCTTTGAGGATGAAAATGAGCCTGCAAGAGAACATGAGGAGGTGCATGCATACTAGCAGCAATATCCTGGTAAACATAATTATAACTTGAGAAGTAATGCCAACAGACCTACTGGTCCATTGACATCATCTCTACCTCCAAACAACTTCAATACACCTCCTGATCCTAAAGCTAGCAATAACCTTGGGTTCCCCAAGGTAAATGCTCAATACTTGTCACCTCAAAACACAGGATCAAAGGTTGTAAATGCACCTCATGAATCTAACAAGTTGGTCAATTATCTGGCTGATGAAATGAAGAAAATTAAGATCAACCTGTCCCTATCTGAGTTACTGAAAACTCCTGCCATCAAAAAGGCATTTATGAAGTCACTATATGACCCTGCTCCTAAAGAGGATGGCCATCTTTCAGGTCAATCCAATGGCAAATATCATGTTGCCAGAGACAATACTATCAAACCTAAAGTGTTAGCTACAATCCAAGCTGCAGAAACCTCCCACATGACCTTGTATAGAGACAAAACTGAATCACCTCCGTTCCTCCTCACCATAAGAATGTTCAATAAGAACCTGTACAATTGTTTGGTGGATTCAGGGGCCTCCACGAATGTTATGCCCTTGTTAATATGCAATGCTTTAGGACTACATCCCACTAAATCCCTGAAGAAGGTCACTCAACTGGACAAAACAGAAGTAAGTGTAGTAGGGGAGTTAACTCATATCCACATGCAATTAGCATCTGATCCTAGGATCTAGTATTACATTGACATTCAGGTAGTTGACATACCTGATACTTATGGGATGTTGCTTAGCCAAGACTGGTCCAAAACACTTAACAGATATATGTCCACAAATTTCAATCACATGTGGTTACCATGGAAAGGTATACCTAACCAGATCAGGATTGATGCTAAGCCTAGAATGAAGCATATGATCACTGAGTACAACAGAACAAATGAGATCATGTACGTAGACGTAGAGCCTGGAGTTTACTCCATCAGGCCACAGACTATCAAAATAGAAGAGATCCTGATGCTTGACATTCATCATCGTCATGATGATGATCTTCTACATGATGAAATAATTATAGCTCCTGATAATAATCATGAAAATGAGAACTATGTAGATCACTTTAAAAATTTTGAGAGGTATTTTTCTAGACAGATAGAAAGATGCAAAATATTGAATATACCTGCTAATGATATCTTGCTTGATGGTTGGTGCAGATTACATAGTAAGCCCCATTCAGAGAAGACTTGCGACACATGCTTAGATATGATGATGCTGGAACAGACATGTAGTGAGGCATCATCATCATATTCCGAGGTAAGTTCTACATCTGATGATGATGATGATACTGATTCTTGTTTGTCTTCTGCAGGAACAGAAGAGGTGACAAATCATGATGAGGATCATATCCTGAGAACAGAAGAAATTCTGGTGTATGATCAGATAAATGATGAGAAGAAAGAAAAGATCACCATTGGGAGTGATTGTTTTATGGAACCAGATTATGAATTGTACGATGAAGACAAAGGTAGTGACCTGACTAAGTTTGAAGAATTTCTAGCAAAAGAGATAGAGAAGATGACATGACAGCATAGATCTCCCCAAGAGGTCTTAATTAAAGGTTGGTGTAGGTTGCATGAGGCACCTCACTCAGAAACAACTTGTTCACTATGTTTACACATTTTGAAGAGGCATATTGCCACAGATCCAAAGGATCATCCTCCTACTAATGTGAAAGAGAAAATAGAAAAGCCATCAAGCTCACAAAAGAAAGGAAAGAAGAAACTTGAGAACGATGAGATCCCTAAGTTAAAGTGGATATCAGGTGGAGCAGCAGCCAGAGATGCAAAGAAAAAAGAAGGTTTAGCCCAACATCCTACTGAAGATAAACCCTGGATCCTAAGGTTTGATGGATCCAAGTCCAAGCAAGGTGCTGGGGTAGGAATTGACCACATTGATCCATCAGGAAAATCCTACCTAGCAACCTACAGATTACAGTTCCCCTATACTAACAATGTAACAGAGTATGAGGCCCTGATTCACGAGATACTGTTTGCTCATAAGAAAAAAGTAAAGATTCTGCATGTCTTCAGAGATTCAGAACTAGTTGTGAGGCAAGTAAGAGGAATTTACTCCTATAACTACAAGAAGCTATCCAACTACAGACATCGTGTGTGGGACCTTATTAAGGACTTTGACGCCTTTAATATCACCCATGTACCAAGAGAACAAAACCATAGGGCAGATGCACTTGCCCAGGCTGCCAGTACATTGGAGCCATTATCTATATCAGGTCTAAAGAGATTTTCAGTAGAACTGGTGTCAGTGCCTTCAGTACCTGACAATGTGACCAACCTCCAGGTGTTTGATGATGATCAACACATTTTGGATTTCATCTCAAACAAAGATGTATTTGATGCCCAAATCATAGATGAGAATGGTATGGAAGATCATATCTGGGAAGAAGATGAGATATTAGAGTTGCCTAGCAACAGGATTCCCAAAGGTATGATTGAATTAGAAAGAGCCTTTGACTTGGATAATATGCTGAAGCAAAAGGATCTACCCAAAGCAGATGGAGGTCAATATTCACAAGTGAATATTGGACAAAATGAAGACAAGAGAAATGTACTGATTGGTAAGGTTTGCACACCAGAAGAGTTAGAAGAATAACTCAGGCCCTCAAAGATTACATACATGTAGTTGCATGGACTTATGATGAGCTGAAGACATATGATACATCAGTCATAACTCACACTATTCCCCTCAAGCCAGATGCTAAACCTTTCAGACAGAAGCAAAGGCCAGTCAATGCTTTGCTTGAGCCAATAATTCTTGAAGAAGTCAAGAAGTTGTTAAGTGCCTGGATAATCTTTCCTGTGAGGCACTCTACCTGGGTTGCTAATCTAGTCCCGGTCAGAAAGAAGAATGGAGATATCAGGTTATGCGTAGATTTCAGGAACCTGAACCAAGCTTCAGAAAAAGACAATTATCCCTTACCATCATTAGATGAAGTTCTGCAGATTGTAAATGGAGCCAAAATGATGTCCTTTCTGGACGGTTTTTCAGGATACAATCAGGTCATGGTTGACAAGATTGATAGACTAAAGACTACCTTCACCAAAAAGTGGGGGATATTTGCATATAGACGTATGCCATTTGGACTTATAAATGCTAGAGCTACATTCCAGCGAGCAATGGACATAGCCTTCAGAGGCTTAATATGAAAATGTATAGTCATCTATATGGATGACTTAACAGTGTTCTCCAAGGGGAGGAGCAACCATGTAACTGATCTCAGAAATGTATTAAAAAAATGTGAAGAGTATGGAATATCACTGAACCCCAAGAAGTGCATATTTGGGGTGACAACAGGAAAGTTACTAGGCCACCTGATCATAGAAGATGGAATTATCATTGATCCTGACAAGGTGGAATCTATTATGAAGTTACAACTTTCAAGAAGCAAGAAAGAACTTAAATCTTACTTTGGTAAGATAAACTTTGTGAGGAAGTTCATCACTGGCTTTGCTGAAATTGTCAGACCACTAAATGCCATGTTGAAAAAAGATGCACAAATTGAGTGGACACCAGAAGCCAAAGCTACATTTGAAGATATAAAGAAAGCCATTTTTTATGCTCCTGTCCTTATTAGTCTAGACTACACAAAGGATTTCTACATTTATTCATTTGCTTTAGAACACACCTCTGCAGCAGTGCTTACTCAGAGAAATGAAGAGAAAGAAGAGAAACCAATTGCTTTCATGAGCTGTCCTTTCAGGGATGCTGAATTGAGATATGTAGATGTCGAGAGATAGGCACTTGCATTGGTCAGAGCAGTAAAGAAATTCAGACACTACATACTGAGAAGCAAAGTAATTGCCGTAGTACCAGATGCAGTAGTGAAGATGTTGTTGATGCAGAGTGAGCCTGGTGAAAAAAGAGCCAAATGGATTACTGTATTACAAGAATATGACATGGAAATTACACCAATGAAACTGGTAAGAGGACAAGCTCTGAGTCAAATGATATTTGAGATTGATCCAAACATCACTAGTCAGCAATATGTTATCAATAAGAAAGATAATAAAGAATGGTATTCAGATATCAGGCACGTCTTGATCACTGGAAGGTGTCCGTCAAGAATGCAAGCTTCACAGAGAAGAGCCTTGAAAATAAGATCCCAAAAATACATGATGAAGGGAGGAACCTTATTCAAGAAAAATTATGAAGGAATATACTTGAGATGCTTAGAAAAGCCAGAAGCAAATAAGGTTTTGTCAGAACTACATGACAAGTTCGGAACGGCACATGGATCAGCCTTGGCCACAACACATGCAATCCTCAGAGTAGGATATTATTGGCCTACAATTTTTAAAGACACATTTGATCATGTTAAATGTTGTCATGTATGTTAGGTTGCTGCCAACAGAGAGAAATATGTTGCGCAACCCTTGCAACCAGTGATGGAAGAGCGCCCATTTGCACAATGGGGCATGGACTTCATAGGGCCAATCAATCCTCCATCATCCTCTGGTCATAGGTATGTACTAACAATTACTGACTATTGTACTAGATGGACTGAAGCGGTCAACAGCAAGACTTGTACTGCAGATGATGTTATTAAATTTCTGGAAAGCAACATTGTTACTAGGTATGGAACCCCTTATGCTCTAGTAAGTGATAACGGTTCTTCTTTCACTTCCACCAAGTTATCAAGTTGGGCTTTTGATCATGGGATCATACTCAAGTTTTCATCCAACTATTATCCCCAAGGGAATGGATTAGCAGAATCCACCAATAAAAATTTGCTGAGTATCATAAGAAAATTAATAGAGAAGAACCCTAGGGAATGGAACTCATTTTTGAAATATGCCTTGTGGGTAGATAGAACTAGAATGAAAACTACATTAGGAAACTCACCTTTTCACTTAGTATATGGGGTGGATCCTATCCTCCCTGTAAATTTAAAAATTCCTACCCTGTAGTTTGCCCAAGAGTACCTAGGCATAGACAATAAGCAAGAAGTCAGGTTGCTTCAGCTGATGCACCTGGAAGAGAAAAGGAGTCAAGCAATTGACCAATTTGCAAAACATCAGGCTATTGTCAAACATTGGTTTGACAAGAGAGCCAAAGTTAAAGCCTTCAGGATATCTAATTTAGTCCTGATGTGGGATAAAGCCCATGAGAGGAAAGGTGACCATGGTAAGTTCGATAGATTATGGATAGGTCCCTTTCAAATTTCTGAGATACTAGGAGACAACACTTATAAGCTTAAGAACCTGACAGGTGAGGATGTTCCATTGCCAGTCAATGGACAATTCCTCAAACATTATTTTTAGGCATAAGTAACCTCATGACCGTCATGTGTATTATATGTACATTTGTATAGTTGTTTGTACAGTGTTTTGTTTGTCCTGTTTTGTTTGTGTGTTGAGTTTTTGTTTTGGTAAGTCAGGATGATGCACTTCATCACCCCAGAAAATAATAGAATTGTTAAGATTCAAGTGATGAGATCAAATTTAGATATAGGTTATGATCCATTCTAAGAAGTATTCATGATCAGGTTGGTGATATCCTTTCATCAGGGTGCCTTTTCTTGGTCAAGGTGAATCAATCACAATGAAACACCTAACAGCCTTGGGTTTGTTGAACACACAAGTATAGGTGTTAAGTGAAAAATCTAAAGGGACTCCCTTGCTACCAATACAATCTCCAACCTAGAGCTGCAAGTGACTATACCTTGTACAAATGAGCTGACATGATGATATCAGATAAAAAAAAAAGAATATGAACAATAAAATTAGGCCATCTAAGTAACTCTACCGGGGCTATGGACATCTGCAGGCAGTGGGGCTCTACTTAGGGAGATTGTATAGATAACCTTGTCGGGGCTATGAACGCCTGCTGGCAGCAAGGCTCTATCCAGGTCGGCTATGAGGGATGATCTCCAACTATGGAGTTTAACACCAGTTACTTATGTTTTCAACTTGCTTTCAAGATGAGGATAATTAATTATTTGCACACACTTGATCCTTTGTTAGCATTATTACCGTGATGAAATTTTATCATTCAGAAGATCATGATGCTTATATTTAGAAAGAATTAGAATACTATAGATGAATGTGATCACATTACTTGAATCATTGGAATTTTGATGTTTTCTTTGGTGGCAAGTTGTTGTGTGGTTACACAACACGCCCCATGTTGACTTGGCAAAACAGGGACCCAACTTTTTGGCTTGGCTTGTGTTGTCTGCTTTCTGGCGGTTTGGTAAAAATAAGTCATGTGCATCATCATGTAGAATGAGGATGAGGTAAGTCATCATCATGAGGTTAGTTCATCAAAATTCATATTTTATTTCTGTGACCTCATATTTAGAAAGAGCATTAAATTCCATGCAGGTTTGCCTTTTACATCACCCTGATATTTATCAGGATGTGAAAGTTATGAACGGTCAAAGTTTTGGTCAAACCTGATATTCGCAAGAGGAGGATCATATTTTGTAACATCAGTCATGTTACCGAAGATCATCTTGATCTAGTCCATCACCTGATAAATCATGCGGTCCAAATATCCAAATGTCAACTTTAAGTGACAGTAAACCTTACCCGTCAAATAGCCTTATATTTCACGAGCGTCATATTTCCAAATGTAACCTGATATTCCTAAATATCCTCCTGCCACGAAATATCACCCTAAGCCATTATCCTGATGACGTCATATGAGTCTGATAAACAAAGAAGTGAACATGACGATGACGTAATCATCACATTTACTCTTCGGGTGCATATTTTCTAAACATGATCCTGTTCGCATAACATGACGATGACATCATCATACCTTAATGATATAGTGAACGAATATCTGGATGACGTCACCCCGATATCCTGAGAATAAGAAAAAGAATGAATTCAGTCATCATCATCATCTAAACATAACCTGATATTTTCTAATATCCTCCTGGCGTCTAAAGCATGACCTAGTGGCGAAAGTCGCCCGATATCCAAACATCACCCGATATTTTCAAAAATCATCCTGCCATTTGAATATCACCCCACTCCCGTTGCTGCCATTAACATTAAATGCACGCTGAGGTGGTTGGTATTTCCCACTAATCATTAAACCCGATGAAACACCTGGCAAAATCCTGAGTTTCCATGCTAGGGATCAACGAATAAAATCTAATCTGTTAGGATTTGCCCTAAATTTACCCTAATTACAAGGTTAAAAGGTAAATCTAATGCCATTTTTACATTTACCTTGCGAAGAAATTACTTTTACAGAGCACCCGCTTCCATATCCTCAAACAGACGATACAACGACGAACGGAGTTTGCTAGCAGTACGAAGTACGTGATCATCAGCAAGAATTAAGAGCACTTTCAGAAGTCCACTGGTATAAAGGAAATTTGCATATCCAGGTAAGTAAATGAAACCCTCATCATGTTGTTTCTGTAATAGTTAGGTATGGTGTTGTTAGTCTGAAGTCCTGGTTTATGCACTCCCCATGATGAGTTAATGTTGAATAAATACAATAGGCATGATGGTTAGTAGAGATAATAGTTATGTAAAACATGATTTTGTTAATTGCAGGTAGTCATGGCTGACAAGATGTTGGCTAAGTGTGAGGCCAAATTTAGTAAGCCCATGTTTTCATCTCAGAGGGGCGTCCTATTCGAATATGGTGCAATTACAGATACCCATCAGGGGAATACTAATTTGGAAACCTGGTCAACTATGTTGAATGATGAGAAGAATAGAAGTCCTGTGCTAGATGTCGTATTCGTGTCCAAGATGTGGAATGCCGCTGGTTTCCCATACTCCATGGAGTCTCCCAAGCTGGTTATCGAGTGTGCCCAGAATTACAACCCAGAGACCAGATAGGTGATGAAGCATGGAAGGGTATATGCAGACCTATCCATCAAGGGTCTCTCCCAGACATTTGGACTGCCATTGGGCAAGAAGGTCAATAGTGTGGACCTGAAGAAATCAGAGAAAGAGTATGAAAATAACAAAAAACAAGCCAGGAAAAACATGTACCACTGGAGGGCTGAGAACAACACATATCCTGCAGCCGCCAAACTTACTGTGCACTTGTACAAATATGATTTTAGTGCTGAGTACCAATACATGATTGCACTATTGAGCAGAGTCACAGGCTAGCCTGACGCTGGTAGTTTTAAAGATTGGATGTATGGGGTGATCATGATGTGCATATATTCAGACATCAAGCCATTGTTGGAACAACTAATAAGTGATGCTCTGCATGAACAACTGATGAACCTAGGAGGTTCAAATTGTGCTTTCTACATGACATCATATATTGTCTACTCCTGTGCATACAAAGGCACATTTGATGCACTAGTTACAGATGGAAAGCTTACAGGTACAGTTAATGCTGTACATGTTTGGGATCATCATCCCCAGCTGCAAAGAGCTAATTACTTCCAAGATTACAAACTGGTAAATGATGCATTCTCTATGCATCTGGTCAGAACCATGGAGGAAGACAGAACAAAACGATTGAGCATGAAGGCTCAAGAGATAATCTATAGGCATGGAGCCTAGTATATACAATTTGCCACATTTTCATACATAACGATTGAGGGTTTTGAAGGAAATCCCCTCATGCTACCAAGGTATCCCACTGATGCAGTGATACTGATGGAATTTATAAGGCAGAGCTCCACAATATTGAAAACATATAAGGATGCTCGGAAGCTACCACCAATTTTATTTCCAGTCACCATTGGCTGGTATATGTGTCCCGATTCAGAGAACATCAAGAAGGTGATGGTCACCTTGAATAAAATGAAGTTGTAGCCTTTTCCACTGATAAGACCATATGACCCTTATGGCAGGATGCAGAAAATTGTAGGAAAGCCTATTCACCAGAGGCACCTAGAAGACTTCTGGGCTGACTGTGAAGATGAAGCAGAAGCAAGAAGAAGAAGATATCAAAGGCTAACACTAAATCAAATCATAACCTTTGATTGCATCCCCATCCCTCAACAATTGAAGAAAGATGATGGCAGGATAATTGCAGACGAGTATGAGGAGAAGAAGATATATAATGATACCATCTCTGCACCTAACCTCACTATACAAGAGGACATATCCTTGGGCCCCTTCATTGCCAGGACCTTACAGCTAACCCAAGCCTGGGTTGATGAACAGATAGAGGCTTTAAAGAAGAAAGGTGTTGCCATTACTGTGGACAATAAAAAGAAGGGGCAGGATATTCCTAATGGGGAGTATGATGACTTCATGAATGAGAAAAGAAAGTCTAAGGGAGATAGACTCCCTCCACAACAACAATAGAGCAAAAGATCCCCAAGGAGCAAGAAAATAGATAATGAACCCAAAGGGGTTATTGTTGAGTGGGCAGTGTTCACAGCTAAAGAAGCAGCAGCATCAGGATCATGATCAAGATCCGCATCACCCCCACGGACAAGAAAGCAAAAGTCTAAGAAGAAAAAGATAGCAAAAGCTAGAATTACTGAGACCCAAGAAGAGGGTCAATCCTCAAGAAAACCAGATGAAGAGGATATCCTCATGGAGGAAGAGCCTGAAGAAGAAGAGGCTCCTCTATTATTCAAAAGGAAGAGAAGAGCTCCACAGGTGGTGATATCTACCCCACATAAGAGACCAAGAACATCCATGAGGGGTGAAATAAGACAATCCCCTACATTGTTACAAGGGGTAGGTAGTGAAGTGCATAGGGAACTTCAACACAATGTTCCGCTTCCTACCATCGTCAAGTTCAAGACGGAGCTTGTAGAAGAACAGATGAAAGAGACCTCCCAGGCACATGCAGAAGGTCACATCTCACTAGAGGAGACAATATATTTGTCTGATGATGAAGTTGTGAAGGAAGTGGCTTCACAAAAGATGGAAACCCTTGCTGCAGGTACAAGCATGACCCCTCACAAGACTCCACTAGTTCAAACTATACTGGAGGAAATGAAGCAAGTTGAAACAGAAAAGGAAAAAAGCCTAGAGAGGATAGCCCAAGAAATAGGGCTAGATACATTAATTGCACACGTGATAAGTCCTGTAGTGGTAGACTTGACAGAGAAATAGGATGTGAATCCTGAACATCCAGCAGGATCACCTGATAAAGAGCAATCAACAGAAGAAGTGAAGATGGCAGAATCAAAGGGCCATACTTCAGAGATAATTCAAGAGGATACATCAGCTGAGCCTACCATAGTAGAAGTTCAAGAGAAGGAAGCTGATGAGGAGAAAATAATAGAGGATCCTGCTGCTATGGCTCAGGAAGTTGATAGTGCAAGTGCAAAACAAATAATGGTTTCAGAACCAACATCAACACCTAAGGAAGATGCCACAATGTCCATTGATGAAAATTTACCTCAACAAGAGGAAGAGTTGAAAATGGATGAGGTGATAACAGAAAAGGATCATGATCATCATGATCAACATATAGATATACCACAAGATTCCCCACCTCAGGAAGATGCTCCTCCGGAGAAAGAAGTTCCTCAACAGGAGGATGTGCCACAGGATCAACATCAAAGCGAGCATCATGAAGAAGAACTAAGAAAATCACCTTCTCCATCACATCTGCTGACAGAAACGGGAGATAAAGGTGAACACTATGATGATGCAGAGAAACATGATCAGGTGCCTTCATAGTTGGAGAAAGAGGTAAATGCAGAAGTAGAATTTGAAATTCAAGAATTTGACGTATCTACTTTGTTTTCTGAGAATATAATAAAACCTAAGAGGAAGGCCAGAATGACTTTAGCCATTAAAAGGGATGCAACAACTGGGAGAAGGACTGCACAGATTGCAGTACCTACTGTAGAGAAAGAGAAAGGTAAAATTACCTTAGATAAGTTTCAGATTAGCACAGTGGATCTGGGTTTTGCCAATGAAGACCAAGAGGGTCAAGAGGGCAAAGATATTATTGATTCTTTAATTCAAAAGGTGAAAAGAGAGAAGGAGAAAAATAAGCAACACAAAGAGCACATTGCTTAGTTGCATGCCTACATAAGAAGGCTGACTAATACTGAAGAAACTTCAACTGAACATGCAGTTCCATTGACTGCCATTTCTCAAGAGGAGGTGAATAAATTAGATCTCATGAACATGAGGCATTTGTACTTAGGAAATGGATGTTATCCACATTGGATAATGCTGAGGAAATGGTAAAGGCCTCTTTGAATAGGTGGAATACTCTCAACGAATCCAAGTCGAGAGTAGATAAATTGCAGATGCAGACAAGCAAAAGGTCTTACAAATTGGAAAAGATATTGGACAGACTGGGAGAAATAAAGAGGATAAATCCTTAGTTGCTTATCAACAAATAGGTACTGAATGGTAATACTGCCTTGTTGGTTGATATATGGTATAAGGACATTCAATTTGAATGTGGAGTACTTAAAAGATGCAATAATAAACTGAGAGTTATCAGCATGAAGTTACATGATTTAATGTCTGTTGAGGCAGAAATATTGGAAACACTAGAAGGAAAAGTGGAGGGGAAAGTAGAAAATCAAGATGAAGAGTTTGCCATCAAAGATTTACATGACAATTTCCAATCAGTAACTGATGATCCACTTGTCCACTTGACAGAAGAAATCATAGATAGAATAATGAGAATCAAGGTCAAGATGGAAAATTACAATGAGACGCTGCAAAACAGGAAAGACAAATTGGACAGCAGTAGACACAAATACGAGGCACACAAGCACGCCATCATCAAAGCAAAAACTCAGGATGGCGGAGAAATAGATAAAATTGTGTAGTTATATGAGCAAATACAGAGCAGCATGCAGCCTCACATACGAGGTTATCATCATCTTGATGATGAAAGTTCAAGAAGTGATGCTCCTGACGATGAAGCTCGTGAATCAAACAAAGAGCATGATGAGGATACACCATAAAGGGAGATATAAGCGTCAGTTTACTCCAGATAGTTGCTAGCTGGCAACTTGTGCCATTTTTGATAGGATTGACAAAGTCAAAGAGAATGTTGACCGTAGATATGCATTGATAAATCAAGATCGTGGATCTTTTTGTAACGGATTCCTCACCTTGTTCTATAAAAGGTGATGGAATGCCTCATTGTAAATATTTGAAACTTAATTGAAATCCGTCTGCTGAAACATTCAGAGCTCATTTCAAAGTTTTTGTATACATTTATATTTTTGCATGCTTAATGAATGAGAAGACTGTGTCAATTACAATTCATAGTAAATCTTGAGTAATCAGCGTATGAATTCTGGATATATGTGGTGATTTGCTGCGTCCCTTGGAGTGCATGTCTACTTACATGTGTTATCTTCATACAAATTCCTTTGAAGTTAGCATCAACTATATCTAGCTGTGGAATGTCCTGATGAAAATATGGTTTGGTTTTCTTCTCTTCATGACAGTATCTAATATACATGTGGTTCAAAAGCTAAAGGTTCAACTTTAATTAGAAGCACTTCTTTCAATTTCTTTTAAATTTCAGAACATTTCACCCTCATAATTGGAAATAATTGATCTTAAGCAAATAACACAAATATGTGGACATCTCGTAGATAATTGCAAATATTTAGCATATTTGAATACAAAGCATGCATAATTGAAAATATCATGCAAAGATTGAAGTATTTCTACATCATTTCATTAAATAACTGTATAAAATGACTTCTCTGTAAAGAATCTTTGCAGGAGTATTGTCATGATGATGAACTTCACTTAAGGCCCCAAAATGGAAACAACAACTCACATTAACCTTTGAGTAACGTCAGACAATTAAGACCTAATCACCGGAGACTTGGGATCATGAATTCTCTAAATTCATCGTATCTTTCAAGATAAATAAAGGTTAATGTGTACTTTTATTCTATGCTTGTTTATGACTAACATCATGACCAACAAGTCCAGTAGATTGCTCTACATTTCTTGTAGAAAGAATATGTTTATCTACAGATTGGAAGTTAGTTAGAGATATGTCTAAAGTTTCTATGTTCCAAGTTTGAGCCTCTGGTATGAAGATTTGAGTGAGTTATGTTCACTAGAGTCAAAACTACTTTTTTGTATATATGGTGGTGACAAGGAGAATGTATTATGCTACGCATTCCTCTGCATTTAAGTATTTCAGTCTGTGGTTCTAGAAACTAGTTTGTAATGATGATAAGCACCTTCAAATCCAATGGCTCATGATTTGGTGGTTCGCAAGCAATCCTTTCTATATGACATTGGTTAACAGTTATGTTCAAGTGTTTCTAATTGAAGAATCTTATGGATAAATTGTTTAGAGGTTGTGTGGATGTTTTTGGTGATTACAATGTGCTTATAGATGTCTCTTGATCATGTTCCTACCTTTGGATTGGTCCCCAAAGAGAAATTTGGATCATGGATGTAGACTATTCTTAGGAGACTTAATGTTAACACTAGTCTTGGCCAACTTGGTTGTTTTCACTACTTGCGGAGATGCATTGAAGATTGTGGAAGTATGTTGTGGCATGGAAGATTGCATTTGAGTCCTAGCTAAGACATAACTTGATCTGCATACATCTTTTCCTTAGCTAATTTTATTTAGGTCTAGACCTATTTCTATGTATGTTTGTAATACCGACCTTAGAGATTGTTCTAATGGTTGATGAATGTAATGCCAACCTTGATGTATATTCCAAGGTTGATGAATTGTATAAAAACATGTAATGAAGTTGTGAAAACAATTTCCTTGTGTGAAAATGTGAAGATAAGTGAAAAGGTGTAAGAAGAGTAGAGCAGAGCAGTTATATTGTGCTTCAATGGAACTAAACTCAGGCATGGAGTAGATGATATCAAATCAGTTCACCAACCCTTGGCAGTGAGCCTCTATTTTTTTGGTATTGTTATAACATATTTATTTCTATGGGCTAACACCCACCATAGTTTTTCCCTTTTAGGGTTTTCCACATAAAAAATCTGGTGTCTCATGTGTTCAATTTGTTATTATGATGAGCTTCATGTTTTATGCTTTCATGGTTAAATCTTAATAATAGTGATTGAACATTTGATGTGTTGATATTCATAAGTGGTTACAGTTTTTGAGACAATTAATTCAACCCCCCTCTCAGTTGTCTTGTGCATTTCAACAATTGGTATTTAGAGCAAGGTTCCTTGGAACAAATCCTAATAGCTTAAGGTAGATCTAGGATGGCACACATGGATGAGCTACCTTACAAATGTTTTAGGTGTGATGAAATTGGTCACTATGCATCCAAATGTCCAAAAAGAAACTTGAGAAGTAATGACAAAGAAGATAAAAGTAGAATGTTCAAAAGAACATATTATGATGTTGAAGATGATGAAGATGATTTCTTTTTCATTGGTTCAAAGGATGTCAATTGCAATAATGAAAAATGTCTTGATCTAGAGGTAAGTACTAATATGCTTCAAGAAAAGAACTATTGGGTTATTGATAGTAGTTGCTCAAATCATATGACTGGTGATAAAAGTAAGTTCATTAATTTTGAGAAGTATGACATGAAGGATTAGTCAGATTTGGAGATGACTTTACTGCTAAAATATGTGGAAGAGGATCAATTAGTCTTGATAGAAAACAACATGCTAATGATGTTCTATATGTTGAAAGCTTAAAACAAAATCTCTTGAGTGTTGGTCAGTTGTGCAGAGAAGGATACAGTCTTATATTTCAGAATAATGCTTTTAAAATCAAAGAAAAATCCAGAGCTATAATAGCTGGTGGAAAAAGGATAGAAAGAAATCTTTATCATCTCAGAGAAGGTAACATTGTCTGGTCCATGGCTCAAAATAGTAATAGTTGGATCTGGCATAGGAAATTATATCATATCAATCTTGATGATCTAGTAAGGATAAGCTCAGCTCAAGTTGTGAAAGATTTGCCAAAGATTATATATTCTAACAACATCATCTGCAAGAAGTGTCAAGTTGAAAAGCAAGCAAGAGGAAGTTTACAGGATGAAGAAAAATCTTCAACTGAACTATTAGAATTGGTTCATGCAAACCTTTGTGGTCCCACAAAAGTTAGAAGTTTTCATGATGACAGGTATTTTATGTTCTTTATTGATCTGATTATTCTAGAATGACCTGGGTTAGTTTTCTTAAAGAAAGATCAGAAGCTCTAGATGCATTTAAAGCTTTCAAGATAATGGTTGAAGATGAATTAAATATGAAAATCAAGTGTTTGAAGTCTAACAAAGGAGAATAATTTACCTCTAATGAATTCAATAAGTTCTATGAAACTCATGGGATAAAGAGACAGCTATCAAACTCTGAAAAGAATAGAGTGATGGAAATAAAGAGCAAGACTGTTCAAGAAGCTACAAAGACAATGATAGACAAAGCTAAACTACTAGAAGTGTACTGGAGATAAGTTGTAACGTCAAAAAATGTCCCCTTGGGGGCTTTTTCTTCATAAGGTTTAGCTTTTGGGTCTTTAGTATGCATTTAGGACATCTTACTTCATAATTCAACATCTTGACGGAATGAACCCTAGGTTTTATGGCAAATAGGACCTAGGGGGACCCCTTGAACCTAACCCTGCCCAAAATAGGGGGGAGGACTTGGTGCTCGTGCCCTAGTCTTGCCCTATTTTGGGTTAGGCCCAAATTTTTAGTGTCAGTTTATGACCGTTATTTGGTCCCTAGGTTGACACGGTAAAGTTTGAATTATGAAATTCTTGGCGGGAAGGTTGTGGGTATGTGCAGGATCATGATGGGCCAAACTATACCTCTAAGTGGCAATGAAAATACAAAAAGCAGACTTTATCAAGTTCATGTGAAATTTTGAATGGATTATCTACACAATTTGAAAAATATGTAAGAACAAAATTTGTAGAGAATTGAATCTAGTTTATAGGCTACTATTTAAAAAAAAAACTAAATTTACTTAATGAAAATTGAATATTTTAATGAACAGCTATTAAATTTTTCAGAAAAAAATAAAAAGTGGGTGTCTGTCCAGCCAACCTAACTATGAGTAAAAATATATATATATTTTTGAAACTTTCAAAATAAGTAGAGGACTCATGTCTGGATGTGACGCATATTTATTTGAATTTTTTTTCCAATAAAATAATTAGTTATGATTTTTTTACTGTGACTTTTTTTAAAAACTAAAAAGTAATTTTCCAGCCAACCTAACTCGATAAAAAAAAAAATCAAAATTCAATTTTTTTTAACCTATAGCTAGAAAAGCATAGAGTGTGACGCAGGTTTCGGATCTCAAAAAGGTGAAATGGTTTGAAAGTTATGGATGTTTTTCAATCAGTGTGTCCATTAGGATTTCAGAGACATGGTACATAGAAAATTATTAATAATTATTTATTAAAATGATAACCAAACAAATCTTATATTAGAAAGCTAACAATTTTTTCTATAAACCCTTTTCGTTTTATCAAATTTGCATTAAAAAAAGTCATCAGCACAAAGGGTGAAGTTTGAAGAAGAGACTGAAACATGAAAACACGTTAGAATCCATGAAAAGTCAACAACCAAAATGAATATCCGTCTTGCTTTGTACCAAAGCAAGATGGATATCTGTTTTGCTTCGGTAAAAGTAACTCAAAAGGGATATCTGTTTCCTTGATCTATGAAAAATTTTGTACCATTGGTTTTGGATGAAGAGAAGCAACATATTTGAAACATCAAGGAAATAATACAAGAAGTTAAAGTTAGTTGGTCATTTATAGGTCTATCTATTGTTTCATATCACATTACACATAGAATTCTAATTAACAATCTAGTTTCCTCATTTGGGGGAACATTTTTTTATCCGTTTCTAATGGAAATATTTAGTTAAAAATTGGTGGCTCCTTGTGAAAAGTATGGGATCTTATCAAGCACGCATAACCAAGAAGGTTGATATCCATTTTTCTTACATGTTTGTTGATCACATCTTATGAAACAAATGTTGCTTGGTGATAGTTCTAGGCTTAGTGAACAATATTCTCAAGCTTATTGCAATTTTTACACTTGTGGCCAAATTTGGTACCAAACCCTTTCACCTTTTCAATTAATCCTGATAGTGTAATCTCACTCCATGCAAATAAAACCAACATTAGGACCATGTGAATGAGATTAAGGATAGCCTTGAAATATGAATCTTTGTATTGTTGACTATCCTTTTAGCATGACAATCCTTTAGGATCATTGTACCCAGGTGCAACAATCCTTCAATCTTCTTTTATTTATATTTCTTTCCTCTTCATACACAAGATTCTCGTGCCTTGTAGTCATGACAATCAACAAATCACCTAACTATCATTAGTGAGACTATATCTTATTTTGACAGTGATAGTCATCGTCCATTCACAACTCTCCTATTTAACATAGATACCCTTTGCACATGTTTTGACTTCATGATTTTCCTTTTGTATGTTGTATTATGGTATGAAAATACTATTGCCCCTTCTTCATCCTCTTGTATAATGAAATTGAAGGTCGACACTTACGGTTACTCTTCTTTATTACTTGGTGATAATGAATCCCTAAGCTCATTTTTTATTGTCTTGAAGCCAAATTTACCACTGTTGAGATAGTCAGAGTTGATTCTTGATCATGAATATTGTGAATTACTTCAAATATCCATGGATAATTTCAATTGTGTTTCTTAAGACACCCAAGCCTTGACTATCCCTTGATGTTGGTCAAGATTGTGCTTGGATGGCACAATAGTTCATAGTTAGATTTTTGCCACTAAAGTTTTCCTTTGACAAAGTCATATTTGTAGTCCACCTTTTGATGATGTTCAAACTTGATATAAATACTTATTCTTAACATAAGAAATACATTTCTCACAAATACCAATGCATTCTACTCATAAGGTTCATGGCACCATGCCTAAAGGTAAGATAGTCAGCAGTGTACTATTATGGTAGCCTATGGTTGGTTTGACAATCTATAATAGTGATAGCATTCATGCCTAACAGTCCTTATCGTTATTATCATAATATATTTTACATTTGAGGCCTTGTCTACAACATACAAAGTTTGCCTTTCTCATCCATACCTTCAGTATATAAAGGACATTGATAGGGAATTTTTAATTTCCACTCAGTCAGTGCAATCTAGGAGAGGATAGATTATCTAAAGTTGTAATCTATTTCCATTTACACTTGCCATAACTACAAATGCTTAGTGTTTATTCTCAACCCTGGTATATGAATAAAATGTGACCTATTGTTCTAATAGGCCTATAGGGACAAAGAGGTGATAAAGCCTTTAATTTTAAACATGACATGGTTTTGATAACTTCCCATATTGGTAAGGTCCTGGATGACAATCCTTTGATGCACCTAATTGTAATAGGTGTTATGATAGTCCTTGGTATCTTTTCATTTCTTTCTTGAATGGCCTGTAAATAAGACATAAGACCTATTAGATCCTTCATAAATAAGAATTCTCATACATTACATTTAAACTTAAACTCCCTAAACATCCACCAATCCATCCATTAATATCAAAATGCCATGAATATCCTATGATCAACCATTCTAATTCCTAGGATAGTCATATATTGCAATTTTGCTTGTCTATACTAAAATAGCCCAAGGAATATCTACCCTTGAATTTGTATTTTAACAATCTAATGTCTTTATGAATAACATTGAGCCTTCTTTTGGGACAACATTTTTGCCTTTAGAAGCTCCTCATTTGATGATAGCCTAAAATAGAATAAGTGGATAGTCATAACATTTTAGCATATAATGAGAAAACCCTAAAGTGTGATAAAGTCTATACATTATCTATTCCCATCCATGTCACAAAGCAACTATTCAAATGCTAGGCCAACATTATTTAAACAATCATAAGGGCCAACAATCCACTCCAAATGCATGTGAAAAGGACAACTCTTGGATCCCATATTAATCATGTTCACATGGCTGCTAGCATCTTCAAGTGAGTCAATACAAAAATTGAAAGCCTCAAACTCATACACTTTAGAAAAATATACCTAATTATGAATTTGATATGCATGAATAAGGAAGTCGTCATGCAATACAAACTAAAATGTGTCATATTTAGACATGTCATCAAGTTGAACTACATCATGTTGAGACTCGTGTTTACTTAAGCATTACAAGTCACTTGCCTCTTTGCATGCTTCAAAGTTCTGAACAAAGGACTCAACTTTAGGTGTAGCAGAGTCCTCATCAATGACTAATTTGCATGGCCTTCAACAAACTAAAATTATATATCATCTTTATGCTTATATGGAGGCTATATCATCTTTACAATTGTATGTCCAGGCTCTTTAGGAGTCTTCACAAATGTGTCCAAAGTAAGATTACTCAAATCAAATAATGGCTTATATCCAAATCTTTATTAAGTTGATACCTAGGTGGATTAGTGTGTAAACATTGAAATTAGATGGTAATTCACAAGTTTATAGAATAATAAAATGAATCCCTAGTCTAGAATCCAAATGTACATAATAAAATGGATATCTATTTTGTAGTAGTGATATGGACGTTGCAGAGTGTCCGTTGGCAAAGAATTGGGATTTAAGAAACGGATATCTATTTTGTAAATGTAGAAAAAAGACAAAAGGAATATTGTTGGGCCCGACATCCGCAACCAGAGACCCTCTGTTGTTGAAATACTCGTGATTTCTGGCTATGACAGTGAAAGGAATATTTTTATGCACTTTTGGAGACAATTTTCTTGTTACAATCATAAGGGTGATATTTTTGTTCCCCTAATGGGGAGCAACAGTCGTCGTGAAGCAGAAAGGAGGAGGAAAGTTACATTGGAGGAAATTGAAGCAATTAGGGAAAAAGATAGGGAAAGAAAGAGGATTGGAAGAGTGGGTTTGGTAGATGCTCATCAAGGTGAATCTTCTTCTTTACCATCTAATGACATGCAAATTGAAGATGTTAATTTTGATTATAATGAAATGTTAGATAAGAATGAAATTCACCATGATATTGCAAATGAAAATATTGATAAATGTTATGAAACACCTATTCATAATAGCAATACCATGGACAAAGAAGAAGAAGAAAAATGAAGATGTGCACTTGAAGAAAGTGGATATGAACATCATGATGTTGAAATTGTACTCCATAATCCATTTGTTGATAAAATTGATGAGGTTGATAACATGGATGAAACAAGAACAATCAATGTATCTCCAAATTTCATAAGAAGAGAGGACATTTGTCAAGAAGAGAATAACTGTGATGAAATTAGAAAACACCCAAGAACCCCAAAATGGTTATTTGAAATTGATGAGAACATAATGGAAAAACTTGAAGGCAAGAGGTCATCACGAATAGTTTGGTTGTGGGCTACAAAACTCTTCAATGAATACTTTGAGAAGAAAACATTAACCGAACAATGCCAACTTTTTGTGCAATTATTAAAGATGTACAAAATGAGACCATTACTAAAGAAATTAAAGATTCGGTTAAACAAAGTGTCCGACAGGAATAAAATTATTGTTAGAAGTCTTTTCAATGCACTCAATTCTATTGGAAAGACTAGCAAGGAGAAAGATAAAAGAGCTGCTCGTAGAGTAATAACAACCTCAATAGTAAGCAAACAATTAAGAAATGCTCGATTAATGAGGCAAACTTGTGTTGACTTAAGATTGAATCATAAAACATTGTCAAAAGCACTAGCATTAAGATCAAGGCTATATAGTCCTCTTGCCAATGATACTTGGGCTTTCAGTGGTAGGCTTCCACGAGTTGACAAGAAGCTAATTGATAGCACAAAGGAAGAAATTGAATGATTTTGGCACACTAACTCTAGGGTATCACCGAATGCAAAAGATGTTGTAAAGTTAAGAATTGGTGATAAAGAGCACACACCACATCCTAAACATTACTTGGAATGTAGCCAAACAACATTGTATAAATAATATTGTGAAACTCACCCAGGTATGACAATCTCACAAAGAGAATTTGAATCTCTTAAGCCATTTTATTGTATTCCTCTTAAAGTTTGTAATACATGCTACAATTACCATGTAGAGTTTTCTATGTACCATGAATTATTATGCAATATTCATTCTACTTTGCACACTAACAAAATGTTACAGGAGTGTGGTGCAATTCAACTACCAAAGTCATCTAGGGACTTATTGGATTTATTTCTATGTATTAGAGATGATGGTTGCATGTTCTAAAAGAATGATTGTTTAAATGAAAAGTGTTTACAATGTGGTGGGTTATCAAAGTTTGTATCATGTTTTCCTGAGGGCAATGAGCATGATTTTGGAAAGAGAATAGTTGAGAAAAAGAGATATGAGATAGTGAAATACAATTTGAAAAGTGGAGGCGAAGGTTCTAGATGTGAGTTGATTGTAAGAGAGGTAAGTATTGCTGATTTTATTGATGATTTTAAGAAAAATCTTTTCTACAAGTATGTCAGACATAGCCACAGGTCTCGATGGTTAGATCAACAATTTAGGATGTGTAAAGACTCTTTCCTGATTGGAACTATTGTCTTTGTAATTGATTTTGCAGAAAACTATACATTGCAACCCCAAAATGAAGTTCAATCCTAGTACTACAATTCTATTCAAATTACTATTTTTGTTCACATCACATATAGACATGCCCCCGAGAGTACAGAAGAGAACAAGAAGATTGTCAGAGAATACCATTTTTACATGAGTGATGATCGATCTCATTCAACAGAGTTTGTGCAATATTATTTTCAACAATTTTATGGGTTCTTGCAAGAAAAAGATATTAGAATGGATCAACATCTCATTTGGTCAGATAATTGCACTGGTCAATTCAAGAATGCTCGTAATTTCTATTGGTTGAGCAAAATGCATGTAGAGAAGGGTATACCTCACATTTGGAATTTTTTTTAAGCCAGGCACAAAAAAGGTGAACATGATGGAGCAGGTGCATGCATGAAGAGAGCTCTTTTTAAAGAACAACTAAAGATTAGAGGTGGTGCTACATTCAATGATGCAGATTCCATTGTTAAGTGGTGTAACTATGCATTGTCACGAGGAGTGGCTCTTGATTCTGAAGTGTGCAAGTTCTTTTGGTTGGTTGATGATGGGATAGCGATAGAGAAATTGGAATGTCAGAGAATCAGTGAATCATCAAAGATGCATTCATTTCAAAGCTTAGATGCAAGTACATGGACTATTTGGACACGAGAATTAGCTTGTTTTTGTCAGAGTTATATTAAATGTGATTGGAACAATTGTGAGTCAAGTGAGTGGGTAGATGCATGGATTCCACAATATTTAATCCCTTTATATGAAGGTCAATCATCTTCTGTCAATGAAATGGAGAGCTCATTTGACTATGAACATCTTTCAGACCTCGTATAGCCAGGTCATGTTTATGCAGTTGTTGCACCACATGGAAACGAAGAGAGGTCAGACTACTGGTTGGCACGATGTGTACAGGGAAAACAAAAGCTAACACAACCTATGACAGATGATGATGGGTTCAAATATCCTAAAGGATCAGTTGTTATTGTTGGGACTTGGTTATGAACATATATGATTAAAAACAATGGCATCCCGGCCTTTGAAGACTTTGAGAAGCATAAAACCATATTGATGTATTCTCACCTAGTTGTAGCAACAAATGTCAAGTTACTAAAGCATCGTGGAAAAACAAAATCAAAAGAACTATGGACAATTAGTAATGCTGATCATGAAGCAATATTGGATACTTTGAAGGTAAGAGATGACCTGTCAGGTACGCTTGACTAGCATTTAAACTTCCAGATGGACAGGTATGACATTTTTTATCTTAACTTGTTCTTGTTTTTTCTATTTTTTAGAATTATTTTATTAAAAATCTTGTTACTTTAACTATAATGCATGCTATTGACTATACAGGACTGCAAATAAAGTTATTTCACATGGCATCGTAGATTATTTTGCATGGCATCGTAAATTATTTTGTATGGCATCGTAGGTTATTTTGACTATACTCGAGGTATGATTTTTAGTTCTCATTTGTATTTCTTAATATTGCACATTTGTACCTTTTTCTACATAAGGCATTCCATGAGATGACATGTATTTGATGTCTTTTGCCGAATAGTTCATGTGCCTTGTCTATGCTTTCACATATTACATACATGTGTCACATGGCAATTGCAACTACAACATCTAACAAAATTCTCATTTCTTTGAGGTATTCCACAAAATAGTTCATGTGCCTTGCCTATGCTTCCTTACTTTGCATTCTTATAAAAGTCCTATAACAGTCATAATTAATCTTCATACTAATCTTGATAGTAATCTTGCCATCATTGTATTCCATGAGATGACAGTCCTATACATGTCTACTAGGATAGTTTTAACTACAACAGTCCTAAAATAGTCCTAGAACAACCCTATAATAAGTGCATCATTTAATGTACATATTTATGATATTCATGTTTACTTAAATTTGCTTGTTCATGCTTCTCACAGGATGTCACCTCCCCTACCCATCTAGCTCTACAGAAGAAGAGAGACAACAAATGATCAAGAGGGATCACTAATTGGCAGTAAGTGATTGATTACTTATGTCATGTTATATATTTTGAATATTAAATTCGATATTAATGTGCACGTTATTTGATTGTATTAATAGGTGGAAATTCAAAAATCTCTATCGAGGAGGTCTAGTCGATGAACGATAGAGGATGAGTCATTGAATGGTTCACCATCTTCATGGCCTAGAAAGAGCCATAGATTATTTGATAGCAATCCATAGGAGATTTGATTTTGGGACATTTTGTTACATATGCCTATTTGTCTTTGTAAACATACTTTTGTATGTTATTAATGTATATTGTTGTATATACCCATATGGTTTTATTTGTACATGCCTATATGGCTTGATATATACACTATACATTATTTTCATGACATTATGTGCATATATGTATATCTAAGATCCTAATTTGGCACAAGTAGGGAGAATGCTTGCAAAGGTTATGGAATTTGGTTTTCAACGTTCCAATTGTATTTGCTTCAAATGTCTAAAGCCTTTTCGAAAAATCCATTTTGTGCATATCTTGCAATCATTGCATTCCATGAGATAGCATCTCTTTGAGGTGTCATGCCAAACTATTCACATGCCTTGTCTATGCTTCCACACTTTGGATTTACACTCACCAATTGCATTTTCTTAACATTTCCTTTCAATCCTTATCAAAAATTCTGTTTTGTGCACATATCGCAATCATTGCATTCCTTCATTTACAACACATGATTAAATAAGAAGATGCATATTTACAACACTTAAGACCTTCATGAAATGATACATTGGTTTCTTGATATTCAATCATGCATTGGAGATCTTCAAAGTGTTAAAGATGTTTGAAGTGATGAAGAAACTTGTTATTTTGATGTATTTCAACTCCAAACTTCTGCCTAGAAGTGAAGGCGCTAATCCTTGATCAAACTAACCTAAAAGTGCACTTGGTACTTAGGGCGCTAGATTATGATTGATCAACCTAAAATGTGTGCCTAAGGCTAGATAGTGAATTGGAAGGATAAAATGCATCATCAAAGGAGTTTATAGTTATTGAAGGCATCAAATGATGACTTGGGCACACATCTACCTCTCTACACCATCAAATGTGCACCTAGATTAGTGAGGTGCCACTTCATATCTCTATGACTTTGGATATGCGCCTTGATAATGAATACAAGGCGCCAATTATTGAATAAACAACCTAGAATGAGTGCCTTACTATTTGAGGTGCTAGTTCATTCTTCTAGAACACCAAAACTGTGCCTAGATATTGAGGCGCTAGCTATTGCTCAAGCAACCTTGAAAGTGCGCTTTCACAAGGAGGTTAAAATGTATTATCAAAGGATTAAGTTGAATCAAGGAATCTTCATTGAAGACAAGTAAAACATGACTGTGAATGAGGCACACTTTTCATCATCTCTAACCTCACAATTGTGCCTAAAGGAATGGTACTGAGATATCATCCATGTCAATGATTGAGAATGTGTCAACTGGAACAATATTTCTTGTTCTGCTCTTCGTGGGGCCGAACGGACTACGCTAACATGTCGAGGTGGGTGGGTAAATGCTAGGGGAGGTCTCATTTTGTGTGCCAAGCATCCCAGTCATTTCGGGCAAGAGGCTACCGGTAAAGTCCCTTAAGATCCCTGAGACCAAAAAACTACCAAACTTTGACAGAGCAGTTCTCAGAATTCATGATAGCTGGGAATGTTTTGTTTAGACCTACAGGTGTATGTGGGGTCCATCCACAATAACCTCTCTCATTTTTGGTCAACTCCATTCCATTTGACCGTGCCAAAATCAAACGTATTATTGCAAAATGCTTCAATTTGATGTAGTGGAAAGGTGCTAGGTGTGACATTTTTCATTCCATAGCTCGTGGGGTCAAACGAACTGTACCAACGCGTCAGGGTGGGTGGGTAAATGCTAGTGGAGGTCTCATTTTGTGCACCAAGCATCCCAGTCATTACAGGCAAGAGGCTACCGGCAAAGTCCCTTAAGATCCCTGAGACCAAAAAACTACCAAACTTTGACAGAGCAGTTCTTAGAATTTGTGATAGCTGGGAATGTTTTGTTTGGACCTACAGGTGCATGTGGGGTCTGTCCACAATAACCTCTCTCATTTTTGGTCAAATCCATTCCATTTGACCGTGCTGAAATCAAACACATTATTGCAAAATGCTTCAATTTGATGCAGTGGAAAGGTGCTAGATGTGACATTTTTCATTCCATACCTCATGGGGTCAAATGGACTATGCCAACGCATCAGGGTGGGTGGGTAAATACTAGTGGAGGTCTAATTTTGTGCGCCAAGTGTCCTAGTCATTCCGGGCAAGAGGCTACTGGCAAAGTCCCTTAAGATCCCACAAACAAAATAGGAAATGCATACATTTAAAAAGGTTAGATGTGTTACACACAAACAATCTAGAGTGCACTACACAAAAACTTATCTATTAGAAAATAAGCACATACCACCATCGAGGCCTCCTGCATCAATTGGGAAGGACTCTAAATTATCAAAATGACAACAATGTAAGACTCTAAATGACTATAATCAAATATTTAAGTTTTCTAAATTATCAATTAAAGTACAATTCAATCAAATTACCTCCACCCTTTGTTGGCATTGAGAAAGCTGTTCTGCAAATGATAGTCCCTTGGGTTGATCAGGAGTTTGAGAAAAGACTATTGGCAAAGATGCCACATCACTCACATTTTTGATTGACTATAAAATAAAATTAACATCAAGATATAAATTAATATATAATTACTCACAAAGAAATAAATGCATAAAAAAAAAGTTGATGTGTAGAACAAATTATACCGGCAAGTCCAAGCCAAATTGGATGGCAGCAAAAGTTCCATGATGAACTTATGTCAACTCCTCCTCTGTCATCAACTGTTATCCCACTTAGATACATTAGTACTAATAAATTTGTTTATATATTCAAATGGAATAGACCATAAAATTTAACTTTAAATTTTACCTACATAAAAGATTGCTCATGCATTTCTCCTTCTCTATGGTTCACTAATCCGGTAGCTTCTACTCTTGTCCCTGACCTCTCAGCTTGAGTTCTGGACCCCATTGCCTCATCTCGTGAATGGAGATCATACTTTGATGTGTTCAACGGTGGCTCACTACTCTCCATAATAGGACCTAAGCATAAATGATCGCAAGAAATGCAATGATGGGGCACACATACATGTGTGGACAATGACGGTCTAGTAGAACCAGGTGATCCAATATCATCACCTTCATCATGTGCTTGTGCAAACTGAGATGTCTGTATAATCAAATGCTTGGTCAAAGAGTGTATGGCACTAAGGCCCTATTGTGTTGCATTTGTAACAACGTCTGGGTGCTGCATTGGGGGTGGAGAAGGGATAGCAGGAGGGGGAATATAGGGACCTTGTACTTGTCTAATTGCCCTAGGTCTATCTTGAGGCATTCCCTTGCCCACTCCTTGAAACTCTCTAAAATCAAAATAATTAACATGTTGACCCATGACGAACTCTGCATAGAGTTTACGAAGGAAATACAAAGGTACATCTAAATTATTGTTGGGTGGTTTATCAAAAACCATCCACCAATGATCCCAAAAGTTCTGACTAATGCCCTCATGAATACACCATTTGATTGAAAACTTGGGCTTACGGACATCAACATGCAATCTAGTTTTAGGATTGACAAAGTGTTGGGCTAACATAGTTTTTGTAATCTCTAATTCTTTGACTTCATCATATGACAAACCATTAGCATATTCGGCCTACTTGGCTTCTCGCCATTGCCTAAATGATTCGTGTTGGGTTGACAAGGTTTGAACATGATTAATGATTCCCTCTAAATTCGATGTCATTGTAGATAATCGAGGGTGGCAGCGATACATTTCTATGATCCTACTTATATGATCAATATTTCTTTGAATATTCTCTTCTATTGTTGGAGGGGGAGGGTTTTCTAGTGGAGGGTTTGGGTTTTCATTTTGTGTGTCCATTTTACCTAATTAAAATATAAAACATACCCACTTAGCATAAAAAATCAAAAAATTTGCTTGAATATACAAAACAAACAAAAAAAATGTGAAAGATCTTACCTTTTTGGATCGAATATCTGTTCTTCACCTTTGATATCCGTTCTTCAAAGATGATACTGTGTTTTGAAAGCCGCAGGTTTGCAAAAACGCGGTGTCTTTTTCACTTTTTATGTTTTCCAAAATGGATATCTGTTTTGGAAATGGATATCCGTTTTGAAAATGGATATTCGTTATCAAAACAGATATCCATTTTCTTTTTCTCAATTGTTTTCATTTTTTTTAATTTTGGTATTTTAGCATTTTTAGCATTTTAGTATTTAGGCATTTTAGCTATAAAATACAATCCAAATTTTAGAAAGACTGTATCATATGAAAGGAGAGATTTTGGACAAACTATCAAAATTTATATAGAATTATGATGATATATATATTTGATTTTTATATGATTTACTTATACTAAGGTATCTCATAGTATTTTAATGCCACTTTTGAATAGATAATTGTCATAAAAAAATTGTAAAAGAAAGTAGTTTTGACCTGTAAATTCTAATAAATCATTTCATGTTTAACTTACATATTAGACGATATTTGTGTCAACAATTGAGATCAAACTTGTGACACTTGGGATCGACCTCTCATTTTTCTATACCTATTCAAATTCCAAGACAATCATTGGATGGATGTCATTTATTTTCTAAAGGTGACAAATCAATTTAGCACATCCTCAACATCATTGGATTAATGTCGATAGAGAGAGAAAGATAAAGAGAGGGAGATATATATAGAGAGGTAGATACAAGAGAGAGGTAGATATGGGTTAGGGGTTAGGGATTAGGGCCATTATTTAGGGTTTACGGATTTAGAGAGAGAGAGACTACTTTTGACATGCAATCGTAAACCCTAAATAATGCCCCTAAACCCTAAACCCAAGTAACCCTAAATAATTCCCCCAAATCCTAAACCCTAACCCCTAAACCATAAACCCTAAATAATTCCCCTAAGCCCTAAACCCTAAACCTAAGAAAGGGAGTCCTAGTTTTCTTGTTTCTATTTCCTTCGTCAATAAGGGAGAGGGAAAGATAGAGGGGAGAGATAGGATATATAGGAATGATAGGGGGAGAGAGGCAAGAGATAGAGAGGAGACAGATAGGAAGAGATAGAGGAGACGAAGGGGAGAGATAGGGAGATTAAGAGTTAGAGAGATATCCAGAGAGACAGGGAGATAGAGGAATGATAGGGGAGAGAGAGGCAAGAGATAGGGTGAGATAGATATAGGTAGAGAGAGAGAGAGGAGATGGATTGGGAGAGATATAGGTGACAAAGGGAGAGATAGGGAGATAGAGAGTGAGTGAGATGTCTAGAGAGATAGGGATAGAGATTGAGACCTGTGGAGGGATGATAGAGAGAGGGAGATAAGGGAGAGATAGGGATATAGAGGTGGAGGGATATTAATTTTAATGACCTTCAAATTTTCCATAAATTCTTCTCCACTAAACCCTAGAACATCACCCAAATCCTTACTTTCCTAATAAAAGCCCTTCCCCAAACATCATTTGATCATGTGACTCCTTCCATCACTAGACAGGTGCCTAGGTACTTTCCATTATTCATCTAATACTGTAATCCCAATGTCATAGCTCACATTCCCACACCTACATTCATGGACTCCATTCCCCCTATTGACACCATCGTTGATTATCATTATATAAGGACACTCCCTTGAATAATAATTAAACCATAGATTATCCCATATCCCCATCTTACACTTTCCTCACCTTTGAACCCTTAGAAGATGACATTTAGCTATCCCCACCATTACCAATCACACTTACTAGCAATCCCACATAAGACACCTTACCCATCACTTCACCTAGGTCATCACCAATTAAATCACCTCATTACTGCATTCAACCATACCCAGACCACCCCTTTCTCACTCCACAACCTATATTAACGCATGATTAAACCTAAGCCCTAACCCCTATTTCCTAACCCATAAACCCTAAACTTGAGAAACCATAAACCCCTAAATCCTAAACACTAAACCCAAGAAACCCTAAACCTCTATCTCTCTATCTCCCTATCTCACTATCTCCCCATCACTATCATTCCTCTACCTCTTAGTCTCTCTCCCTATGCTTTGGCCATGTCCCTCACTCTATATCTCCCTATTGGTCCTCTCTCTCTAAACACTAAACCCTAAACCTCTAAACCTTAACCCCTAAACCATAAACCCTAAACCCTAAATAATGCCCCTAAACCTTAACCCCTAACCCCTAAACCCTAAACCCTAAACCCTAAACCCTAAACCCTAAACACGAGCAACCCTAAACCCTATCTCCTATCTCTCCCTTATCTCCCTATCTCTATCATCCCTCTACCTCTCAATCCTTCTCCCTATTTCTTTGGACATCTCGCTCACTCTCTATCTCCATATCTCTCCCCTTTGTCACCTCTATCTCTCCCTGTCTATCTCCTCTCTCTTTCTATCTAGCTATCTCCAAAATTGAGAAACCCTAAACCCAGGTACACCCTAAATCCAATCAACTCTAAACCTATATCTCCCTATCTCTCCCCTATCTCCCTATCTCTATCATCCCTCTACCTCTCTTGATCTCTCTCCCTATGTCCCTGGCCATGTGCCTCACTCTTTATCTCCTTATCTCTCTCCTCGGTCTCCTCTCTCTATCTCCCTATCATTCCTCTCTCTCTATAAACCCTAAATCCAAAACCCTAAACCTCTAAACCTAACCCCTAAACAATTTAAATCCTAAACCCTAACCCCTAACCCTTAAACCCTTAAACCCTAAACCCCAAACCCCTAAACCCTAAACCCAAGTAACCATAAACCACTATCTCCCTATCTCTCCCCTATCTCCCTACCACCTTTGTCCCTCTACCTCTCAATCTCTCTCCCTATGTCTCTGGCCATGTCCCTCACTCTTTATCTCTCTATCTCTCCCCTCTAACTCCTCTATATCTCCCTATCATTCCTCTCTCTATAAACCCTAAATCCAAAACCCTAAACCTCTAAACCTAACCCCTAACCCCTAAACAATAAATCCTAAACCCTAAATTATAATGCCCCTAAACCCTAACCCCTAACCCCTAAACCTGAGAAACCCTAAACCCCAAACCCCTAAACCCTAAACCCAAGCAACCATAAACCACTATCTCCCTATCTCTCCCTATCTCCTTATCACCTTTGTCCCTCTACCTCTCAATCTCTCTCACTATGTCTCTTGCCATGTCCCTCACTCTTTATCTCCCTATCTCTCCCCTCGGACTCCTCTTTATCTCCCTATTGGTTCTTTATCTCTCTCTAAACCCTAAACCCTAAACCTCTAAACCTCAACCCCTAACCCCAAAACCATAAACCCTAAACCCTAAATAATGCCCCTAAACCCAAGCAACCCTAAACCTCTATCTCCCTATCTCTATCATCCCTCTACCTCTCAATCTCTCTCTCTCTCTATGTCTCTGGACATGTCTCTCACTCTCTATCTCCCTATCTCTCCCCTCTGTCTCCTCTACCTCTCCCAAACTCTATCAGTCCCTCTCTCTATCTCTCTTTAAACTGCAAACCCTGTTGGTTTTTTCCCAGACTGGATGCTTAGTCTCAGATTTCCCTACAAGGTAGCCATCTATGATCAATAGGATCTCTGGGCCAGGGGCCAACAGTATAGAAGATAGACTCTATTTTTATCTCCTCTTCTTCTTCAGGCTCTGCAAAACCTAGGGGGGTATTCCCTACTCAACATCCATGAGAATATGCATACAAAGGCTGGGATGCTAACATGAAGCAGATAAGTCCTCCTGTAAGTAGACCAAAACTGCAAGATAAGAGCAAAGGGGCTAGCTTTGGGCCTATTTTCAGTTGTAGACAGAGGACTTGGGATCCTAAAACTAATTCTACTGTCCTAATGGTTGTTTTGGAGTTTGATTTTAATTTTATGTGTTTGGATGCAAAGCTGGACCTGGTGTATAACCTCAACACAAAGCTAGATTGGTGCCTATCTAGGGCTTGGAGTCGGTAGACATACACCTGTGAATGGTCAGCATGAACAACTAAAACTAGATTTCAAGGGGATTTATGTGATATCTGCCTTACAAATATCTCCCAATACAGAGTGTTAAGCTATCTATACTTATGGCATCCCTATTACAGTATACCCTTCCCAATATTCAATTTGAAAACAATTTAATCTACCCTTTGAGGAGAAAGTTAAAAGATCAAACATTCAATACAGAAATTCTATATTCTAGAATACCAGACACCCCTTAGATATCTGGATTCAAAAGAAAGACACATGCAATACTGGAGACAGAATTAACAAAACACATGCAACTACAGCATTACTCATATAAAATCAATCATGAAATTAGTAGATTCATGCATGAAACATTCAACAAGAGATACATAAACTCACATGACCTCCTGCATAGAGCAACCAAAACTAGTTGTATTTTACTTACAGAGCCAAAATGTCCAGTTTTCAATAACCTTCAAATGAGCAACACAACCTGCTATATGCAGCAAGGAAGGTTCTCAACATTAATTACATGGTTGACCAAAAATCTGCCAGATACAGTATTTTGAGAAAATGGTGCTCAACGCATTGAATGTAGCTGGTTGAAGAGGGGACAAAAGAGGTTCTCGAGCCATGCGCCGCTAGCCGTGGATGTACAATTTCAGTCAGGTACTAAATCCATCCACGCCATCACCCATACTTCTGCAACAACCGCCATTAATGTCCATCTACCTCACAACCATCAGGAAAACATCAAATAGTGCATCGCAACCGTTTCCCACCAAAATACCTCTTCATGATATTTGAAAATATGTAGGATAATAATTATCCCACATGCACCGTGCAGTAACTTTTTCAACACTTTATATACTAGGTCACGAGCATATATGATGTCGGCGCTTTTGCTCCTGATGACACTAGTATAAACCTTCATCATCCTCATCCTCCAGCAGCATGATATCCGGACGCATAAAATATCACCCTGACGTCAGTATCACAATCGCAATATCACCTGCATGATAATCGCCTTCATCAGCACAACCTAATGCATCAGAGGAAAATCCTCCTGCTTAGCTGATATCAAATGTCTGGCTGATGAAAAATCCTGATGACGTCACCATCATGTCCTGACGATGTCAGCATCACCCGTCTGCATACCACGCCCTTCTCATATCTGGATGATGTCATCGCCATATTGGCGCCGGGGTGATATTAGTAAGATAACCTGATATTTCAGAATATCACCCCCCACACAAAATATCATGATGCACTGTAGACCAGATGATGATGATGACCTCTTCAACTCAAAGAATATCAGGTCGGATTGAACAACTTAGAAAATGACCCCTTCGAAAGATCGGGGTGACATCATCATCATATCGGGGCAGGGTGATATTCAGAAGATCACTGGATGTTTGAAATATCACCCCCCACAAGAATATTGGGCAACACTGTAACTCCATGAAACATCGGGGTGATGTTAGAGTATACCTGATATTTGGAAATATCACCCCGTCCTTAGAAAATGATGAAGCTGAAAGACATATCACCCTGACAATTGAAAATCATGCAGCTGATAAGAAAAACATAAGGTGACAAACTAACATTGGGGTGATCTTAATGAAGATCACCCGATGTTCAAATATGATGACCTCCAGGCAGGATGTCAGGCTGGCAAAAACATGAAGCCCCCATAGGGTATCCGGCCATGACGAGAAGCGACCCACACAAGGAACATCAGGGGGATACTCCTAAAAACATGATGATGAAGACAACCCTCCTCTAGAATATCATGATGATGCTAAAAAACACTGAGAAGGTCCAACACCTAGGAAATTTTGGATTTTTTAGGGAGGGGACCTGGCCAAAAACCTTGAACATAAATTATTACCAACATAGGCTCTGAATGGGGACGTGCAGGTGCAAGACTGCAGCGAGAACCAGACCTCTCTGGGGCAGACCAGACAAAACCCAAAACATAAAAAAGGACCGACCACATAGGGTATGTACAAAATATTTACAACTATCTTACATTGTGCACACAAGTTACTAATTTATGTGAAAAAGGTTTTAAGGAATTTGTTTTGCACCAGCAATTCCATTAGTTCACCATTTAGGTCCTGAAGAAAGTAGGAATCTCCTCCATAGATATTGCTAATTTGATATGGGCCTGTCCACAAGGGTTCAAATTTGCCATGTTTACCCTTATCCTGGTTACTTGCATTCCACATAAGGACCATATCACTTATTTGAAAGCTTCTCTCTATAACCCTTCTATCAAACAGATACTTCATCTTTTGTTCTTTTTTGATGTTTACCTTTTGTGCCTCTGCCCTGATTTCATCTAGCTCAACCAGCTGATTGATCCTTTTAGTCATTGAATCATTAACCTCCCCATCATTTTCTTGTATGAACCTGTAAACTGGCAAGAGGTTGTTCATAGGCAATCTAGCTGCTGCACCATACACCAATTCATAAGGTGACCTTCCAGTGGCTCTTTTCACTATTATCCTATCAGCCCATAATGCCAACTTTAGTTTTGAATCCCAGGATTTCTTATTTTTATTCATTATCCTCTTGATGATTTTCATTAAGCTTTTGTTGCTTGATTCTGCTTGACCATTTCCTTGTGGATGATATGGTGATGTATGAGACAAGTCAATTCCATATTTACTGCAAAAATCAACAAACTCACCTGATCTAAAGCACATTGCATTATCTGTGATTAGCTTGACTGGTACTCCAAACCTGATAATAATATTCTCCAAGATAAAATCCATCACCACATTACTTGTAGCCTTTTTAGTAGGGATAGCCTCAATCCACTTAGTGAAGTAGTCAGTGGCAACCAGAATCTAATTATGTCCTCCACTAGATTTCTCTAAAATTTCTCCTATGAAATCAATTCCCCATTGTTGAAATGGAGCTTCCATGGTTATAGTCTTGAGGGGTAATGCACCAGCATACCTTAGCTTTCCTGAGAACCTTTGGCAAGGGTCACACTTTCTTATCAATCTATGTGCATCTGAGAAAAGAGTTGGCCACCAGTAACCAGCCCTAAGGACTTTGTGGGATGTTGTTTGGGCAGTATAATGTCCACCACACATTCCATGGTGCATGTTATTTAGAATGTCCTTAGCCTATTTTTCATCCACACATTTGAGTAATACACCATCATGATTTCTCCAATACAATTCTTCTTGGATAATGATGTATTTAATAGCTTGCAGCTTCAGAGTTCTCTTCTGAATATCACTGAGATGGGAAGGACATTTCAAATTTTGCAAATAATATATTATATCCTTGTACCACTCAGATTCTGACATGTTTACAACTCTATTCTGAACTACATTCACTTGGCATGCCTCTAAATTTGATTGTGTCATTAGTTTTGCCAAACCTTGTCCCCTTACCAGCTTAGTGATCTGTATTTCAATGTTGAATTCCTGCAATTTATTTATCCATCTGCATCTTCTTCCAGTTACCTCTTGCTGGATAAATATGTCTTTAATTGCTGCATGAGGTACATATGCAGCTATTTGTGAGCCTACCAAATATGGCCTGAAACTCTTTATTGCTCTGACTAGTGCATAAGCTTGTTTTTCCATTATGTCATATTTCAATTCAACAGCCTGCAATGACCTATTAAAGAAAGCAATAGGCTGTTCAAATCCTTCTTCATTTTTCTGTAGCAAACATGCAGCAATAGTATGGAAAGAAGCAAATGAAAATAGTTGAAATGGCTTAGAAAAATCTGGAGATTTTAATACAGGAGCCATTTTTATTGCCTCTTTAATATTTTGAAATGATTTGATTGCTTCATCTTCCCACCTAACGGTTGCACCTTTCTTCAACATCTTAGATATTTCTTTTGTTGTTTCTGCAAAGTTAGGAATGAATCTCCTAACAAAATTTATTTGTCCAAAGAAAGAATGAACACCCTTAACAGCTTTTGGGATCTGAATTCTATCAATTACAACCACTCTTTCAGGATCAATCCTTACTCCATCCTTGGAAACAATGTGTCCAAGCAACTTTCCTTCTACAACCCCAAAAGCACATTTCTTTGGGTTGAGAGAAATGCCATACTCTAGTGCTCTAATGAAAATCTACTCCAAGTGCATACAATGCTGCTCTTCCTTCTTTGAATATGCAGTTAAATCATGCTGATAAACAGCCAGGATTGAGTCAATCAACCCTACAAAAGCAACATCCATTGCTCTCTGAAATGTAGCACCTGCATTTGTCAATCCAAATGGCATCCTTACATATACATAGGTTCCCCATGGAGTAGTGAAAGTAGTCTTGAACTGTTCTGATTCTTTCACTTTCACCTGATTGTATCATGAAAAACCATCCATCATAGATAAAAGTTCACAGCCAGTCACCCTCTGCAACATGGCCTCCATGTTTGGCAATGGATAGTTATCTTTCAAAGAAGATACATTTAGGTTTCTAAAGTCCACACACAATCTTATATAACTATTCTTTTTTCTGACTGGGACAAGGTTAAACACCCAAGTTGAATGTCTGATAGGCATGATTATCCCAGCCTCCCTAAGCTTTATAAGTTCTTCTTGCATTTTTGGAGCTAAAGTTGGGTTGATAGGCCTCTGTTTTTGTCTAAATGGTTTGGCTCCAGGCTTCAATGGGATCTCATGCTGAAATAAATCCTCTCTATAGGCTTTCAAGTCCTCATATGACCAAGCAAAAACATGCTTATACCTTTTGAGCAATGTAATCAGCATGCTTCTAATATGTGGTTTGAGCCGTTTGCCAATATATACCTTCTTGGGAGCATGAGATGTCCCCAAGTTTATCTCCTCTAAATCATTCTTGTTTGCTGGAGATGCTTTTGTAACAAATTGGTCCCTATTGTCAAAAGCTCTCTCTAAGGCTACCAACCCTCTAGGGATTTTGTTAGTCTTCAGCTGAATTACTTCTTTCCCTAAAAGGGTTTCTTTTCCATCTACAACTTCCACAAAGTTCTGAAAATCAATTTCTTGGTTCTCATATTCATCAATACAATGCAAAAATCTCAGTAAATCCTTATCATTATTAAATACTTGCAAGTTGCAAACATTATCTGGCACTGTAGGCCTAAGCTCGACTTCCACATTTGTAACATCTAACAAAGTTATGTCATCTGGCCTTATGGCTACATTGGCTAGAAAATCTGATCTAACATTTTTTGATCTTTCTATCCAATTTATTGAAAAAGCATCAAACAATTCAATTGTATCCCAAACAACATGTTTATATTGCTTCAATCTCTTATTCTTTGATGCATACTTATCTCTAATTTGGGACACAATAAGCTCTGAATCACCAAACACTTTGAGCATCTTAATTCCATGCTTCAAAGCAACATTTAACCCCAATAACAGAGCCTCATACTCTGCAATATTATTTGTGCAGGCAAACTTCAACAAGAAAGAGAATTGGAGAAGCTTACCAGTTGGACACAGAAAAACAATTCCAGCACCAGAGCCTTCTTTTGAACAAGCTCCATCAAAATACATGGTCCAAAGACCTTGCTGGTCCAACTCTTGAATGCAATTTTTTTCTCTTTTATCTTTTTTATCATCTGAGACAACTCTAAAATTTTTACAGTCAGTGTCCACAAAACATATATGCTCCTCTGATTCTTGATCCTCCACTGTCTCTGATGATCTTTCTTCTTTGATCAGCTTGACATCCTTGCCATTCATTGGGATCATGGCATATGACAGGTCCAGTCGCATACTTCCACCAATCAGTGCTGCCCATCTTCTTGACAGCAACATGCCATATTGTGGCTTGATATCAACAACTGTTATGTTCATTTTATAAGTCTTTTCAGGATATGCTGCCAATCTAAAATCAACATCTTTCATGATTCCAATGATAGGTACCTCCCTAGCATCCATTGCATAGCATTTCCCACATGCCTTGTCTATTTTTAATCCTGCTTGCTGCATAATGGCCAAAGGCATGACGTTTGTTGATGCTCCCGAATTGAGCATACAATTTCTAATCACTTTTCCATTGATAACCAAGGAGACATAAAATGGTTCAACCTGTGAAGGGCATTTTGTCATGGTCATCCCTAGATAGACCTCAGGAATTTCATCCTCTTCAATACTCATAGCTTGTTTCTTATTCTGGGTCTCAACATTTTGCTTGTCTTGACATGGTACTCCTGAAATCAAGGATACAGTCCTATTTATGAATTCTTCAACTTTCATCAGCTCCATTAGTGGAATAGAGACTTTTATTTGAGACAAGACCTGAGTGATGTCAAATAGAACATAATTTTGAATAACAGTTGGAGCCTGATCTACAGTTTTACCTCTATCCTGAGATGATCCAGTCTTAGTTTTTATGGCTTTCTAACTATCATCCTTGTTCTGAAAATTCTTATTTTGATCCTCAACTTGGGGAATTCTATTTTCTGGTCTTTGAGGATCATAACCTATTTTTTGCTTAAAATTTTGCCTATTATTGTTCCATTGCTTCTTTTGTGTCTCAGTTCCTTTATGACTGTGTACTGGCTGATTTGTAAAATTATCCTCTGGTTGGTGTGAGTTACTTGCCTGGGCTTTACCTCTCAGGTTGTAGTTGCTTTTGACTTGAGCAACTGCTGCAGCTGTGAAGGCCCTAATTTCTTCATCAGAAGGCCTCCTCAAGTTATTCAGAAAATTGTGTGAATCCTGAGCATAGGCATAGTTGTCTTCATCATCTTCATCATATGGGAACTGTTGGCAGCCCTGAGTTTCATCATCTGCATTTGCATCAGCATCATGAAAAGAGTATTCTCTATTTGTTGACAACATGTTGACATTATCATCTTCCATGCAATGAGGCTCATTGCACTCATCACAGGCCATGGCACTGTTATATAGAGACTGAGCAATCATACATTGTGACTGTGAATGAGGCATCTGATAGATTATGCACCATGGAGTATTATTAACAATATTAACAGCCTTCTTCAAAGGATCAGGAATTTCCTTTAGATGTTGAGCTCTTTGATTTGTGTTGTTATGTGGCAATACAGGTCTACCATTATGCCAATTGGTATTATATGGCATATCATGCAATGATGGTCTCTTTTCCTGTCTTTGGTAAGCTTGCCTATCAGGACCTATCCCTTTTTCACTTCTAGCCAATCTATAGTTCAGGCCCTTAACAACATTTGCCAATTTTTCTATTTTATCTTCAGGGGCAGATGTACTACCTTGAGTGTTTTGAGGTTTGTTTGGATTCTGCAGAATTTTCACATCATCCCTTCTGTTTGTTTTACCAGATGCCTTTCTGTTATTTTCAATATTTGTTGCAACTTTGAAGGCATCTCTGAGGATGTGAGGACCCTTGTCTCTTAATCCATAAGCTGTCTTGGCATCAAAAGCATTTATGTATAACACTATGCACATAGGTTCATTTGGCCTCATGTGATGTGGCAATTTGTTCAACACCTTCATGAATCTAGCATTGAAATCAGCAACCTGTTTATTTGATCCTTTGGTGATACTAGTGAACTCATTTACAAAAAAGCTAGGGTCAGTTTTATCACCATATTGCTCCTTAAACATCCTTTTAAAATCATCCCATGATGAGATACTTCTGTTAGGTAGACCTTTATACCATTCCTTGGCTTCATCAACTAAGGATTGCATAAATGATTTCATGAAAACATCCTCATGCTCAACCTCAAAGTTATCCATGACATTTTGAAAAGCTTTTAAATGGTCTTCTCCTGAGAGAGTATTGTTTCCTAAAAATTTAGGCACTTGCAGCCTCACATGTTTGTCAACAGGGTTTGGATAACTAGGAATGCCGTCAAAAACAAGCTGTCTGAACCTATCCAACTGCATTGGGTGCCTTTCAAACTGATTAGCATTTGCATTTCTATCAGCATTATGTTGTCTCACATTATTTAATGGTACTCTGGCATTGTCTACATTTTGTCTTTGATCATTATTCTGATGATACTGTACCTCATTTCTTTGTTGATTTCTCTGTATATTTGCATTTTGGAGGGTAGGAATTGAATCATTTTGAGTAACTCTCAAAGCCTGCACTTTCTATCTCATATTATCTCTGATTTTTACTGCTTGCAGATATTCTAACTCAGCCCTTAAGCTCTTAATTTCATCAACTAGTTGTTCTTCTCTAGGCATAGAAGTAGATGGTCTTATCATATTCTGATCTTCATTATCATCATCCCTTAGGGATTTAGCTTCTTCAAATCTGTCAGGAGAGTCATGAAAAGGATGTTCCTGAAACACCTCTGACCTTACTCTCAAACCATTACATTGCTGTCTTTCATACACATTTTGGATTTCAGCCTCAGTGTTTGAAAAATAAGGTACTGTCTTCTCTGAGGATCCTGGATTATCCTGAACAATATCATTTTTCTTGGGGCTAGGAGAACCATCTTGATTGGCTCGAACAGTCCCCTTTTTTCTATACATCATTTTTATGGGTAACTCTTCCAATAGAGTATTACGCTGGGATCTTCTCCCTTGCATGCAAATTTTACTTCACCGGTTGGGAGATTGGTTCGGAGTCACCACCTATTACTAGGAATTGTTTTCTTTTAAAACTCAGGGTTCCTTCACAAAGCTTTTCCCCAGCAGGGTCGCCAATTTCTGTTGTCTTTTAAAACTTAGGGTTCCTTCACAAAGCTTTTCCCCCAGTAGAGTCACCAATTTATGTTGGTGACTCGGATGGGCCACAAGATATAACCCTTTCTCAAATTTCCTTCCCCAGCGGAGTCACCAATTTCTGTTGGTGACTCGGATGGGCCACAAATATATCACCAAGGATGACTAGATATTACTTTTGATCAATCACATCCCCAGCGGAGTCACCAATTTCTGTTGGTTTTTTCCCAGACTGGATGCTTAGTCTCAGATTTCCCCACAAGGTAGCCATCTATGATCAACAGGATCTCTAGGCCAGGGGCCAACAGTATAGGAGATAGACTCTATTTTTATCTCCTCTTCTTCTTCAGGCTCTGCAAAACCTAGGGGGGTATTCCCTACTCAACATCCATGAGAATATGCATACAAAGGCTGGGATGCTGAAATGAAGCAAATAAGTCCTCCTGTAAGTAGACCAAAATTGCAAGATAAGAGCAAAGGGGCTAGCTTTGGGCCTATTTTTAGTTATAGACAGAGGACTTGGGATCCTAAAACTAATTCTACTGTCCTAATGGTTGTTTTGGAGTTTGATTTTGATTTTATGTGTTTGGATACAAAGCTGGACCTGGTGTGTAACCTCAACACAAAGCTAGATTGGTGCCTATCTAGGGCTTGGAGTCGGTAGACATACACCTGTGAATGGTCAGCATGAACAACTAAAACTAGATTTCAAGGGGATTTATGTGATATCTGCCTTACAAATATCTCCCAATACAGAGTGGTAAGCTATCTATAATTATGGCATCCCTATTGCAGTATACCCTTCCCAATATTCAATTTGAAAACAATTTAATCTACCCTTTGAGGAGAAAGTTAAAAGATCGAACATTCAATACAGGAATTCTATATTCTAGAATACCAGACACCCCTTAGATATCTGGATTCAAAAGAAAGACACATGCAATACTGGAGACAGAATTAACAAAACACATGCAAATACAACATTACTCATATAAAATCAATCATGAAATTAGTAGATTCATGCATGAAACATTCAACAAGAGATACATAAACTCACATGACCTCCTGCATAGAGAAACCAAAACTAGTTGTATCTTACTTACAGAGCCAAAATGTCTAGTTTTCAACAACCTTCAAATGAGCAACACAACCTGCTATATGCAGCAAGGAAGGTTCTCAGCATTAATTACATGGTTGACCAAAAATCCGCCAGATACAGTATTTTGAGAAAATGGTGCTCAACGCATTGAATGCATCTAGTTGAAGAGGGGACAAAAGAGGTTCTCGAGCCATGCACCGCCAGCCGTGGATGTACAATTTTAGTCGGGTACTAAATCCATCCACGCCATCGCCCATACTTCTATAACAACCGCCATTAATATCCATCTACCTCGCAGCCATCGAGAAAACATCAAACAGTGCATCGCAACCATTTCCCACCAAAATACCTCTTCATGATATTTGAAAATATGCAGGATAACAATTATCCCACATGCACCGTGCAATAACCTTTTCAACACTTTATATACTAGGTCACAAGCATATATGATGTCGGCGCTTTTGCTCCTGACGACACTAGTATAAACCTTCATCATCCTCATCCTCCAGCAGCATGATATCCGGACGCATAAAATATCACCCTGATGTCAGCATCACAATCGCAATATCACCTGCATGATAATCGCCTTCATCAGCACAACCTAATGCATCAGAGGAAAATCCTCCTGCTTAGCTGATATCAAATGTCTGGCTAATGAAAAATCCTGATGACGTCACCATGATGTCTTGACAATGTCAGCATCACCCGTCTGCATACCGTGCCCTTCTCATATCCAGATGACGTCATCGCCATATTGGCGCTGGGGTGATATTAGTAAGATAACCTGATATTTCAGAATATCACCCCCCACACAAAATATCATGATGCACTGTAGACTGGATGATGATGATGACCTCTTCAACTCAAAGAATATCACGTCGGATTGAACAACTTAGAAAATGACCCCTTCAAAAGATCAGGGTGATATCATCATCATATCGGGGCAGGGTGATATTCGGAAGATCACAGGATGTTTGAAATATCACCCCCCGCAAGAATATTGGGCAGCACTGTAACTCCATGAAACATCGGGGTGATGTTAGAGTATACCTGATATTTGGAAATATCACCCTGTCCTTAGAAAATGATGAAGCTGAAAGACATATCGCCCCAACAATTGAAAATCATGCAGCTGATAAGAAAAACATAAGGTGACAAACTAACATCGGGGTGATCTTAATGAAGATCACCCGATGTTCAAATATGATGACCTCCAGGCAGGATGTCGGGCTGGCAAAAACATGAAGCCCCCACAGGGTATCCAGCCATGACGAGAAGCGACCCACACAAGGAACATCAGGGGGATACTCCTAAAAACATGATGATGAAGACAACCCTCCTCTAGAATATCATGATGATGCTGAAAAACACTGAGAAGGTCCAACACCTAGGAAATTTTGGATTTTTTAGGGAGGGGACCAGGCCAAAAACCTTGAACATAAATTATTACCAACAAACCCTAAACCCCTAAACCCGAGAAACCCTAAACCTCTAAACCCTAAATAATTCCCCTAACCAACCTCTAAACCACTTCTCTAAATAGGTACAACTAATACCACTTTTTCATTGTTTTCCACATTTAATTATATTCTTTTCCATTTTCCAAGTCCTACATGTGTCCAAGTTGTATTGTTTGTCAAGTTTTTAGTCTAATTGTTAGTCCTAGCTCTCATGGTTATTAAAATGTTAGTATAGTTAGATTTATCCTTTGGTAACATTAATTTACACATTGTTGCACAAAAAACCACATTGAAACATAACCTTACCTAATTAAGGTTAACCTTTTAAAAGGTTCTTTCATAAATGGTGAGCTTAACAGATCCAACTAGTTCAATGTTCTTATAGTCCATGCTTACCCTTCCAAGAGAGTTCATGCCATGTTAACTTTGCATTATGTCCTAACATATCACATGAAGGACATCATAATCACAAGGAATAACAATGTCATGAAGGATTAATGAAGGTGTAGCTTCACCACATAAAGTATCATTCATAATTTTATCACTAGAGGGTAAGGGTATGTCACGTGTATCCTTCTCAAACCATGTATCATGAATCAAATTATATGAAGGATTGGGTAAAGCAATTTAGGGCATGAAATCCAAAACACCCCAAAACACATCCCCTGCTACCCCACCATTCCTATCCCCGAAATATTGGAACATAGTCTAAAAGTGATTATTTCACCTGATGAACAAGACTAAATATTTTATTATTGATTATTTGAGTAATTCATTAGTGATGATTCTTAGTGTTTAACAAATCCTTATGGATCAATGTGTAAAGAAGCTACCAATGTTAATTTGCCCTTCTCCTTCACTAGAAACGATCTTTAAGGAGGTTCATATATTGATGGGAGATCCAAGATTTAAGAGGTATATTTTCAAAAAGAGTAAAAAGCCTTTTTCCCAAATTTTTTTAGAAAACGGATATCCATTTTCATTTGGTATCCAAACCAAAACAGATATCCATTTCAAAGTCAAACTTTGCCAAGTCGCGAATTTGGCTAAGTAAAAACGTGATTTTTTTCCTATTTCCACTATTTGGCCTACAATGATCCTGCACATACCCTTGTAGTTGCATATAAAAGCATGTTTAGGCATTCATTTGTAAACTAGAGCATTATTAGATGAGCATTGGCATTCTAGAAGTGATTCAATGCATTCATTGTGTGATAGAGCAGACTTGTGTTGATTTATGTCTTTGTATTTGCAGATTTGAGTAATCATCTCCTCATGACATGAAGAGCTTCTTCCTCTCATGAGATATTCATTACAAGGTGACATCTATTGTGATTATTGAGCATTTATCATTTGGTTTTTACCTCTGCCTCCCAAGGGCACACAATCTTTATCTGACAACGGTGTTCGAAAGACTTGAATGTCTCTCCGAGGCTTGACTAAGGCAAGCCTCTAAACACCACAACCCCCTCCCAAAGTTTTCATGATTGCAAGTAACAGGTTGGAGTTGCAGACAAAGTGAAGTTGCAAAAGGGTACAACAGAGTGTCAAAACTAGGGCACCCACTCATTAGTCCTCGAAGTTTCATGATGGGAAAATCTCTAGTACAACATATATAGGTTGTAGACTGATTTTCAGGATCTCGACAAAAAGCAGGGCCTTGGACTTGGCCGTCCACTCCTTTGTCCTCAACTTTTCCACCTCTGAACCCAAAAAATAGGTGCACAGTTATTTGTCATTTTACATCTTTATGTAGAAGCATTTTCTGATATTCATCTGTTTACCGCTGTATTTGCATAATTAGGGTTTTAAAGCATAATTGAGCATAAGAGAACATAATTGGTAATAAAATCATAAAAATTCAAGTTTCTCTACATCTCAATAGTGACCTAGGGTATGATAGTACATTGCAACTCGACTCTAGGTCCTTGAATGTAATTGGTGAAAGGAGGATACATACACAAACTACCAAAAACCAAACATCCAAATTTTACCACATTACATTTTGGTGAACCCATGTTATTGGAGTTGTTTTCACCTTGCTGAATATTTTGCTTCAAATTTTCTTTGATTTTCATTCATTTATATAGTCATTCATCTTATTGCATTGGAAAATTTACAAATAAATTGAAAAATTGAAAAAATTGGAAAAAAAAATGCATGCTAGGATTTGCATGTTGCATTAATTAAATTCAATTTCATCAAATTTCTGATTTATGCATTAGATCTGATTTAATTTACATAAAATTATAAAAATTCATTAGTTTTCATTGTATTTTCATCATAAAATTGCTAGGGTTTTGTTGAAAATTGTGAATTTTGCATATAACCTAGTAATTCCAAAATCTAGGGTTTGTAGGTAAAGTCTTGTTTCAGATTTTTATACTGAGTTTAGAGACTCATTCAAAATTTCATTTGTCTGTAGTCTTGCATTTTAGTACAAATTTGTATTTATATTTCAAAATTTTGCATTTTTGCATAGAAAAAATTCAACAAAACTAGCATTTTCATTGATTTTTCATTAGATTTGCACTTGCATTTTGCATGTTAGATCTTGGAAATCATTTTCAGATTTGAGAAAATTTAATTTTCATCATACATAAGCTTGCAAAACACTCATATAACATTTTGACATCAAGATCTCAAACCTAGGGCTTGAAAAATATTGATTTTCACTAAATTTGGCCTTATCGACTCTCTAAATTTTCACCATAAGCATGTTGTGAAGATTATTTCTACACTAATTGGTTTTTATCAGGGTAATTATTTGCTTCCCCTCCTAAAAATCTTCACAACATCATTTTATCGAGCTCTTGTATTGAAAATTTGGTGAAAAACTACACATTTTTGCTATTTTTGCCCTAGGGTTTGGCCTAGTTTGCACTCCAAGCATGTTGTGACAAATTTTATGGATTGAGGTGACTGATATAATTTCTATTATTTTCTACACCTCCTAAAATTCTTTACAACACCCCTTTTTCTAGGTCTTGGAAGTGAAAAACCATGGAAAATTACCTATTTTTGCTATATTTTCACTAGGGTTTGACCTTGAGTGGCACTAAAAGCATGTTGTGATGTATATTTTGGAATTAAGAGGCTGTTATTACTGATATAATTTTATGTACATCATAATTTTCTTCACAACACCCTTTGTCATGCTCTTTTGCATTGAGATTTGGTGAAAAATCGCATATTTTAGTGCATTTTCACCATATTTTGACTTGTCATCATCTTAGGTTTGCATCAAGAGTGTGTTGTGAAGGATATTATTTCTTTATTGGACTTATATCAGACATATAATTTTCTACTCCTGATCAAAATCCTTACAACACCTTTACTTTCATTTATTTGCATTGAAAAAAGTACAAAAAATCAAGCATTTTAGGTCATTTTTGCATATAGTTTTGCACTTGTCTTTTGCATAACTCTTGAAAAGCTTTTAAAATATGATTTTACATTCATTTGAAGACATATATCATGGCTGCTTCTTTGGAAGAATTGTTTGCATACATTATAGACATTGATCATTTGTCTAAATTCACTGATAAACATTCTCATGTTTTGGAACAAATAGCACAAATTCATGATGTTGATCTCTCTATGTGCTCCACATACGAAATCCTTTGTCATATATCTAATTTTGATAGCTTCACAAACTTCATGGGAATATAACCTTGGATATTGGATGATCTCACTAAATTCATGATCTACAGTATATATACTAGTGATGACCTCAAAATGTTAAATGAAGCCTTAGATGACTTTAAGGAAAATTCCACTATGACACCTATTGCTAAAACACGTGATGATAACTTTGGTTTACCTTATGATCCCTCTCCTAAGGTTGTTCCTCCACATGAGGACACTTTGATGTGAGAGGATGATTTCATTGACATATCTCTTAACATCATACCACCAAATCTTCATTCTAATGCTCACTCTGGCCAAGATGAAGCATTAGCAAATGAAGACCCATCACCACTTTGTCATTCCAATGCTCTCCCTAGCGAAGAGGAAGCATTTGTGAATGAAGAACCCCCTTTAACAAAGAACATTCCATGGGTAGACAATGAGCTTTCATCTAACAACAATAAAAACTCTATCATAATGCATGAAACCTCTATGGATCATCCCATCAACCTTCTTCCTTTAATTGATTATTCATGGGTGTGTGCAAAAAGTTGAGTCCACTTTTTGGCCAAAAAGTGGAAGTGTTTTTCCTAATTTTTAGAATTTGTCACATTTGACCTAAAATTTTGAAGCACTTAAAAGTGGAATCTTGAAAAAAGTCACTAAATATGAAATGTAGTACTTGGAGTCTAGTTTCCAAATATGTAATTTTTTTAATACCTAGATGATACAAATTGATTTTTAATAGGAGTTTCTAAAAACCACTGTTTAAAAGTCACTTTTTTTTACTATACCATGCATGTGTACGTCATCCATATTTTGACCTAAATAATCATATTTTTATAAATTCTTTTGGGAAAAGATTTGTAACTCAATGAAGCACATTTTCCATATTTTTGTGTAATTTTTTATGAATTTTTTTTTTGTTAATTTTTTATTGGCCATTTTTGGTGTTTTAAAAAATCGTTGTGTACGTCACGCATAAGATGACCTAAACTTATCATTTTTTAAATTTTTTTTTCAAATTGAAAAGAATTGTCTGAAGTACATTTTCGTACAATTTTTTTACAAAAAATATTTTGATAAAAAGTTATTAAAATATTAAAAATCTCTGATAATTCAAGTTTATGGACTTGTTTCATTAGAAATTAATTGGAAAATAGAAAAATAATCCAATTGTAAAAAAAATTACATATTTGGAATCTACACTGTCTCATCTATAATGGGTTTTAATTTCGTCAAAAAATTCTACAAAAAAGGCCTTTAGACATATGTTCAAAGTCACTATTTTGTTGTGACATTAACATGACCTTCAACTTGTAGGTCAAACCAGGTCCAAAGCCAAGGGTCAGGTTCCCAAGCCTTTTTCCTGACCCAAAACCCATAGCAAAAATTGAGTTAGAAATTCAAATTTTATGAAACAGAATCCTGTTTTGAAATGGGATCTCGTTTCTTGAAAACGAGATCCCGCTTTTGGCTCAGGATCTCGAAGCATAACGGGATCTCGTTAAAAAATGGGATCCCGTTTTGGTTTACCCGATTTCAAGTTTTTTTCTAAGTCTAAAACTTCCACCTTAAGTGGACTCATCTTTGTGCATTTACCCTCACACACCTTGGATTTCACTAAGGAAGAGAAGACCTTTAATGTCCCTCCTTTGTTTGAATATTAAAGTCATTTGGACATCACTAAGGATGTAGCACTAGTGGATGAGGAGAAGTCTCTCACATTAAATCCCTCAAGGATGGACATTGAGATCACTCAAAATAATTTGCTTCTCCCACCACCTAAGAGGATAGTGAACAAGTATATTAATGAACTTCAACAAGTAAACATTCCACCTAACATTCAACAAAATAAAGATGATCCTAACAATAAACAATCTTGGGCTATGGTACCTTATGTCCCACTTTACTCTAAAATTTGGGAGTGGGAAGATGATGATGATTTACTTGATGATCGCTAGCCTCAAAGATCCTACAGGTAAGTATCTTTAACCCTTTATCTCTCTCATGATGTGTTTCCCCTGTGATGTGTTATGTGTTGTTTAGGCCTCTTGGGGTGACCTCTGATTCTCCTGTAAGGTCCAGGATACTAGGAGACTGCCTCTATTGTGAACTTCTTCTATTTGTATCATCATTCTTCTATATTGCCTCTCTCTCTGATTTTATCATTGTGTGTTGTGTCTTACGAACATAGTGTTGTAGTTTGTGACTTGGGGGCACCCTCCTATGTGAATGTCCCTAAGACACTTGTTCCTCCTCTCTTATTTATTATTTCCCTTCCTCTAATGTTTCTATCTAGCGGGCAGATGATGAAAAACATTTATACTGATGCAGACCTAGCATCCCTTTAGTGAGAAATCAAAAATTGGACTTAGTTCCTAATATGACAATGGGGTTGTACATTTTATCTAATGCTTGGCTAGTGGAAGAACTTGTGCTTTCTGTGTAGTGATTTTGATGGTGTTCTATCTCAATTAAAAATCATAACAATACTATTGCTCTGTGCACTTTGTCTATCTTGAATATTGCATGCCTCAGATTTCATATGCATTATCATGATTTTGTAGACACTAACATGTTTCTTGCAGGGATGTGTTTGTGGGAACATTTGGTGATCGTAAAGTACATGTCACCTCCAGGGAGCATGGGCTTTGCGAAATTCTATGTTCCCTTGTGTGTTTTCTTCCTACCTTAATGTGCTTGATATTGATGCATGATATCAACCACCTTAAGGTGGGGGCATATATAAGGTAAGTTGTCTATTGTAGATGTTAGTAATGTGCTTGTCCTCAAGTACAGTTTAAAGACTTGTGTGATGAGTACATCCTGCACTCTGAGTTTGTTTACAATCAATCAATCAATCATTTAAGCCCTCTATGGAGGTGGGATATCACGTATATCCTTTTTATCTTAAGGCCTCTATGGAGGTGGGGATGGTGTATTTCTCGGAGCAGATTGCATCAGCCTATCGTTTTCAAAAAGCCCTCATCGGGAGGTGCGGAGTGGTTCCGTAACTAACTCAACCATTAAGCTTGTCTTCGATGATTGTTGTGGTGAAGCCCAATCATTGGTGTGTGCCTATAATGTGACTAAGATGGTGATGAACCTAGAAATAGGGACACTCCATTGCTTGCCTGTCGTGTTTTCTCCATGTCTTCAAAATGTGTGTTTTGGTGTGCTTCTTTGTGTGGCGTGTTTGTTTCCCAATATGCAATTTAAAGACTTGTACGATGAGTACATCCTACATTTTGGGATGTTTTATGTGTCTTGCGTGTGTGTTGCCCCATATATGTAGTTTAAAGACCTATGCAATGAGTACATCCTACATTATGGGAGGTTTGTTTACTTTCCTGTACTTGCATCTACATTTCTTATATATGAGAAAAAGAAAAGAAAATAAATCATCTGTCTTCTATGAATTAATGTGTCTTCTATGCATTTACTATATTCTCTATGTTTTACGTGACTATAATTGTCTTCTTCATGTTTTACGTGCCTGTTATTGTCTTCAATGTGCTTGGTGTGTTTTCTCCATGCTTGGCGTGTTTGTTGTGTTGACCATAATTTAATGCATGTATTGGCCTCAAATTCATACATACATTAAATTAGGGGCTAAATGTAACGTTGGAAATGTTGATAACTGAGAGGGGGGGTGAATCAGTTATCTTAATTATTTCTTCTTTTGAACTTTCTTATTAATCAATACAGCATTGAATCAAACAAACAAACATTATCATGAAATGAGAAACACATGACACAGTATTTTTGATGTGGAAACCCTGTTAAGGGAGAAAACCACGGGGTGATTAACCCAAAGATTATTCTCTGTTAGAAGAATAAGGAATTACAAAATGGCACTTGCCAATTAGGGCTCACTGCCCAAGCACACTGCTCACAAAGAGGCACACTGCCTACAAGGAGACACACTGTCTACAAAAGAATGTTATACAATACTTGAACTGATTGGAAGCATCTACATATGCTGAAGTTCAGTTCCGGTTAGGCTCAGTATACTGATCTGCTGCACTTCATCTTTCTCTTCTCTTTATTCTACTTTCCTTTCACATACCGGATCTCTCTGGCTGTTTCTGCTCTACTCTGCATTTATTCGCATTCCACACAACACAACAACACACCACAACTAAATCCATTCTCTATATATATATCCGCACTAGTGATTTCATTATCTTTCTAGTCGGCATCCGGAACAGTCTATTTTCTCACAAACTCTGTTCTGTCGGCTGAATCCTTACTCATCAAGTAATGCAGATCAAGCATATACTTGTAGATATCATTAATCATGTCGGCAAAACATGATTCATGCCTTCACAACCTTTATCATCAACAGTAACACATCCGGAAAGCAATCTAATCTTCTGTCAGTCAGTTCTTCCTCTGTTCACACTGTTACTCAGGAATCCGGTATTCAACTGTTCATATCTTTTTCCTTGTCCATCACCGGAGGCTAAATCCTTGGAATCTATTACTCAAGGTAGTCCTCTTGACTTCCCCAAATCCGCACTACACCAAGATACTTCCTCTGAGAGATCCGGACCAATCTGTCAGACCTTGGCATATGCTCTGTTCTTGTTCACCGGACCACAACAATCTTCAATCTGACTTCCAGTAGAGACACACCATGACTTGCGAATATGTGGGATGACCTTTGTTGCCATCAATGACAACAACCATGAATCCATATAGTGTCTCTTGCTAACAATCTCCCCCTTTGGCATTGATGGCAACACTTAGTGAAAAATGACTAAGTGTTTACACTGTGCTCCCCCTTGGCTGATGCTCTATCTTTATATACAATTTCCAGAACTCCCCCTTAGTTAGTGTAGACACCCAAATTTGTCCATGTCTAGCGACACCTTGTTAAATCACTAATCCATTAGCCAATTGATTAAATAAATTTTATTTATTTAATTAAAATCCCATTCTCATCCACTTAGCCAATTAATTAAATAAATTGTATTTATTTAATTAATTCCACATCATGTCTTATCTCATTTTATGCATTTATCCTATTAATTAAATAAATTTTATTTATTTAATTAATTTCCAACTCATATCCCAACTAATTCAAATATTTTATTTGAATTAAGCCCTCATCATTTATCACATTTCAACACTTGTCCATTTCCCATTCATCATATGTTGTAAGACAACTTTCATTTAAAATCCTTCACATGCACAACTAATTGGACCTAAATTTAGTGACTTTCAATCCTAGCCATTCACATAGCCTCTGAATTTCCACCGTTGATTGATCTTGGTTGAGTCCTATATAAACACCCTCTCACTCCATATGAAACATCCAGCAATCCAGCAATCCAGCGATCTAGCAATCCAACAATCCAGCAATCCAGCAATCATATAGCACCTACATTATCATCTTGAGCATCTGAGCATTTGAGCTTTTATCATCCATCATGGCAGCTTTCAGCTTTGTAATTGCTTATTGTTGAAGAAGCAGTCCACATCTCTCTCTCTCAAACAAGGAATCGCACGGTCTAGGTGATGTTATGCTTGAATTGCATTGTTCTTTGATTTCATTTAGATTAGATTCCTTGATGATGGTAGGGTTAGGGTTTCATGACTATGTCTGATCTTCCACACCTGACTTTCACCTATCACATTTTGGCATGCCCGGTGGGACTCACGTCCCTGATTAACTTCATTTTTTGGAGTTGTTCCTTTGAAGATTAGATTTTGCAGGTGCTCGCAGGAAATTCCAGTCGCTTTTGAACGAAACTTCGCCGCTTCTGAATTTCTGCGTCGCTTTTAAGCTGGAACAGGCCGCATTTTCCACTCCGGATCGCCTTTAAACGAACAGTCGTTGCTTGAGGTAAAAAGTATCACTTTTGATTTTAAAACGTTCGCCTATTATTTTTGCGGCTGCTTTGACAGTATTTATCACTTTTGACCTAACAGCCGCCGCTTTTACACATAATCAGGTCGCTTTTAACCTAACAATGGCCACTTTTGCACAATTTAGTATCGCTTTTGATCTAACAGTACGCGCGTCTATACCAATCTGAGTCGCTTATGAGCTAATAGTGATCGCCTGTGCAGGTTAAGGTTTTAGCTTTTGCTTGCAGATACAGGTCGCTTTTGTCTTGCAACAGATCGCTTCTGGGTATATCTGGATCGCATATGAGTCGACAAAGGCCGCGTTTGACTTCATTAGTATCGCTTATGGACTGATAATACTCGCCTGTTAGACTAGGGTTTTATTTGTCGGCTGTGTTTTTACAGATACTGTTCGCATTTAGCCCTCAATTGATCGCTTATGGCCAATCTGCATCGCTTATGAGCTAACAGGTGTCGCATCCTGTGTTTTTACGCGTCGCATATGATCTACAGTATTTCACCTCTGATATAATGGAGGTCGCTTTTGATCAGCAGTGAATCGCATCTGGTAAGTTCTATTGTTTTCAAATCTGTTTCAGTTCCAGTTTGATTTTTGGCTATTAACTGGGTATTTGCGCAGCATCTTATCGATTTGTCCAAGAAAGGAGGTTATCAAACTACTGACATATCTGTTGCAGGTTCGATCGGTCCAAGATTTGTGGTTTTTTTTCACTAAATTAGGCATATTTGGGCTTGGTGCTTAAAATGAACTACTGTTTGCTTCGTGCTTGATTTATCTTTTTGATTGCTTGCATGTGCCTGATTGTAACCCAAATTTAATGACAAAAGTATCCTCTCCCCTTGCCTATCAAATGGATCTTGGGTGTATGAGAACTTGCCATTATCTTTAGAGGGCCTGCCTTCCCGGTGTGAGAAGGGATACGACCCAAGCGGTAACGGGCTAAAGCCAAGTCCTTCCGAACCGCTATATAAGAAAAGTGTTTGTGTCGAAAGCCACAAACAATGGGTGCAGTTGTGTTATACCGACAGCCAACCTCCCCCAAAACCCTCCAAGGCGCAACCCTTGGAGGCTAGGAGACTCCATAACGGAGAGTAGCGCTGCCACACGTATAGCCACCCGAACGGATGCCCTTATTAGCAACTTTGTGTAGTAGCCAAAAACCTTCTATCTGTTGACGCAAAGGGCAAAACCCTTGAAGCGGCCCTGATTCATGCGGTTCTTAGCCGAGGTAGCAGGGACAATCTAAAGGTTTGGAGAGGGTCAAGCCTTATAAGAATCCTGGATCTTGGTATGCGTGAGAAGTGTGTGCAAATGTAAGGAGGAGCCGGTGCTACCAAGATCCTGGAGCTACCCGCTTTGAATAGGCGCAGCTAGGGGATTCAACAGATACTGTCCTATCCTAGCCTAGGTTGTATCAATTTGTGCTTGTTGTGAGTGTGAGTGACTGTTATCACTGTTTTCTTGCTGAAAAACTACAAAATCAGACATCTGTTACACAAACACAGTCGCTTTTGAACCGAAACTACTCGCATAAACCACAGACATCGCTTCTGAACTGTAGTAATTCACTTTTTGCCTGAATTGCATCACTTTTAAACAACTGCCCGCATATTGCCTGAACAGAATCGCTTTTAAACCATAGTTGATCGCCTTTTGGTTGAATAGAATCGCTTTTGAACCACAGCTGATCGCCTATTTCCTGAACCAAGTCGCATCTGAGTCATAACCAATCGCATCTTGTCTAAGCCTAATCACTTTTAAGCCGCAGTTATTCGCCTGATTCATGAACAAGCTCACCTCTGAACAACAGACTGTCACCTATAGGGATATCTGAGTCGCCTCTGATTAACAGGAAATCACCTTTGAACCAACAGTCATCGCCTCTGGAATAGCATTCGCTTCTGGTTAGCACTGTCATTTGTCTGTCAAAACTAAACCAGGTCGCATCTGAGCTATCATTGATCGCCTTTAGCATCCTTTAAGTCACATTTGAGCTATCATCAGTCGCCTGTAGCTAAAATACCTGCAAACCTTAATCTATCAGCTGAATTAGCCTCAGGTCTAGCTTGCTTGAATCTCATATATCAGCTTTCAGACTTCTCTTTGATCAACAGCAAATACCTAGACTTTGTCTCCTATTTTTGAGCTTATCAATCAATCATAACTCATGAGCTTTTCCATCTTTTTGAGACCCCATCCAGCAAATCAAACATCAATCTAATCATTTTAATCAGCAAACAACCTTCAGTTTTAGCTTCAACCAACAAACATCCTTCAGCTTTAGCTTCAGCAAACAATCTCTTTTAGCTTTAGCTCCAACAAACATCAGCAGCAAACAATCTTTCCCTTGAGTGATTAAGCTACCTCTAGGGACAACCAATAACAACTCAACCAAAACAAATCAACCAAGCAACTTAGCCAAACCAGCAAACCAAAACAACAACCAATCAACCAACTAGCCAACTATCATCTTTTGGGTCTCAAAACTTTGACAAGCTCAACTTCATCATCAACATCATGCCTCAAACTAGGAGTCAATATCGAGCTGAAATAGAAGCCAAATTGAAAGCTAAAATGGACACCAAATTGCAAGCTGAGATGACACAATTCACAACACCTCTTAAGGACGCAACTCAATTCACAACTGGTATGCCTTCTCATATGTTTATACCTCAAGGATACACTAGGGGCAAATCATCTTCACAACAAATGCAACCTCCACCATCCTTGGAAACTTTCGAAGAACAATCTCAAGATGACTCATCAGAATTCCAAGATACCTATCTATGGGACCAAGTTGAGAAACTCATGATATCTGATCCTGATCGCTGTTTTCTCCAACTTGCTCGCATAGGTGCTAAACTACCTAAAGATTTTGACATATCTTCTATTAGAGAGCAAGATCCCAACACTACTGCTGTTGTTGTAAATAGACCATCTACTATAGTCGCATCATCTCCTATTACATCGCAAACATCGTCCTCATTGCCTATTGTTGCTTCATTTGAGTTACCACGATCAGAGCATACTTTAGAACCATTGATAGTGCCCACCAATGTGCTCCCTCTCATGTCACAAAATCTCAACATTCCACCTTTTCATGTCCCTCAACATATCTCTCCTTCTACCATGACTGTTTCCATGCCTCACGTAACACAAGCTGTCCATGCAACACAAGCACAAACACTTCGAGCATCACAAGCTAGTTCCATGTCTTATGGTGTGCATACCTCTCAAACCATTCCAACAACACATGTTGTCCATGCTTCACACCCATTACAATCTACCACATCTCATATACCAACTGCTAATTCCTCCATGCTATCCTATAATCCCAACGTTAGTCTCATTGACATGAGTGATCCCCTCATTTCTCAAGCCAATCCAAACAATAAGATCGCTTATGTTGATCAGCTTACATCCATGCTGTCCTCTTCTTCCAATCCTTCACACACCATCAATCCATCTTATGCTACCCAAGGCTTCTCTAATATCACCCAACACATGACATATACCAATCCTCATATTGTCCAAAATACAAATCCAAATGTTCATCCTTCTATCGTATCTACCAATCCCTCCGTCACTTACCATGTCATGAATTCAATCCCAACTTCCCAACCATCAGCTACTATCAATCCAATATCCAATTCTCATGTGATGCACACCCAATTGTTGCTTGTGTCTCAAGGACAGCAATCCTCCAACACATACATGTCACATACCACTCCTTTGACATACATTGTAGGCACACAACCCCAACAAACAGTCACAGCTTCATATATCCCACAACCACAACAAACAGTCACAACTCCACATATACCACAACCGCAACCACAATATGTCTCATAGCATACTCCACCCCCTTCGCAACAATAGCAGTTATCCTCAGCCGTATCCAACAGATGATCGATGAAAGGGTAGGACAAGGCAAGAAACCTTTCTCTCTCGAAAACATATGTGCCTATCCATTTGACAAGTCTCTTAATATGATACCTTTTCCACCACACTTTGAAATCCCACAATTTGATAAGTACAAAGGGAAAGGAAATCCGGACGACCATCTTCGAGCCTTTTTCGTGGCATGTCTCGATGTTGCCTATGATGATACATATCTTTTGAGACTATTTCCTCGAAGCTTAGCAGGACAAGCTCTCGAATGGTTTTCCCATTTACCTCCAGGAATTAAGACTTTTTCAGAATTGGCAAACAAGTTTCGATCACATTTTGCCTTCAACATTGAACATGAGGTAAACATGAATGACCTTGTCAACAACAAACAACGCAATGGTGAAACCTTTTCCTCATTTACCCAACGATGGCGTAATATGGCTAGCAAATTATCATGGGAAATCCCTGAGAAACAACAGCTTGACATCTTTGTTCAAAATCTTCATCCTGAGCTGTCATTCCAACTACAATTGCAAAGTGCTAGCACCTTTGACGAATTAGTTTCCAAAGGAGTTATTATTGAACGAGCCTTAATTGCCAAAGGAACTATCAAGATCTTTCGTGATAACAAAGATTCTCCCCAAAATTCCAATGATAAGTCTCGCTTTTGGAACAAGAACAAGAATGTTGTCAATGACGGTATTGTCGATACAAAGAATATTCAAACTATGAGAGCTCCCATCAACATTCAAGCAGCCTCTACACCAAGACAGCCTTTTCTACAACGAAGAAACCAACGCCAAACTTCTAATCCACGCCGACAATTTACACCATTAGTGGAATCCATGGAAGTTATTCTTCGAAAGCTGCTTCAAGCCGGAGACGTTATTCTACCTGATGCACCACCAAATGGCGAACCACTCTTTCGAGCTCTTTGGTACAAAGAGAATGAGTATTGTGATTACCATTGAGTTAAAGGGCACAAAACAAATGGTTGTATGCGTTTAAAACATGTTATCCAAGACTGCATTGATCAAGGTCTAATCAACGTCACACCTTCAATAGCTCAACCCGCTCAACCATCCACATCAAACTATGATCTAGAGACTTTCAAGAATCCACTTCCGTCTCATGATCAGACAAATAACCTTCAAGCTGGAAATGCTATTCCCTATAACTATGCATCATCTACTATTGGCCGCATTGACCATGCTCGCATTTCTACCATTACCGTCCAAGGGAGAGCACCTGATTGTGCCGTAACCACGCGAAGAGGCCGAGTTACCATTCAAGGAGCACCTCCTCATCCTCCTCGACCTCTCTCTGACTATAACCTCTTGGATCACCTTGGTAAAACACCCACACACATATCTATCCTTGAGCTGCTCCACATATCCCCCACACATAAAGCTATCCTTGATAAAGCCTTACAAGAGTCTTCGGTGCCTAATAATATTAATATCACACAATTTCAATCTATGGTCGCTAGCATTGCAGCCCCTTGTCATTTGACCTTTTCCGACAAAGATCTTCAACCCTCCATTCATCCGTCACACAATGAGGCCCTCCATATTGAAGTATTTGTTAACCAACGCCGTATCAAATGAGTCTTGATAGATGGGGGAGCCGGTCTTAATATATGTTCTTTGAAACTTATCAAGCAATTGGGATATTCTGACAAAGATGTTGACACTTCCAAAGTTATAACTATCAGAGCATACGATGACGCTGAAAGAGATACTGAAGGGATCATCTTATTGCCTATTCAAGTTGGGCCGGTCATTTCAGAAACTCGCTGTCAAGTCCTTGATATTGATCTGCCTTACAACATCATCCTCGGTCGCCCTTGGATCCATATCCTTAAAGCAGTTCCATCTACATATCACCAATGCCTTAAATTTCCACATAAGGGTGTTGAAGTTACCATTCAAGCTGATCCCAATCCATTTGAGTTTTGCCGTGCCTTTCAAGCTAAATATCAGAGTCCAAACCATATCCCTATCAACACCGAGGCATATCCATCTTCCTCCTATGTAGATCCATCCGATCTCCTCAAGCCCTCATCTAGCAAAGCCGCTTCCAACCTCCATATCAAATATACCGAACATGGCCCTGGTGAATACAAATTGCAGGAATCCTATTGCGTTGGTACCCTTCCATTATCTCCTAAATCCCACGGTAAGCCCTCTACATCTAAGCCCACTTCATCCTCCGCTGTTATCAAAGCTCCCCCTACCGTATTCATTAAAGGTGGTTTCTTGGATGACGAAGACATTGAGGACATCAACTCTTGGATATTCTTTGATGAAAATGACCAAGTCCAACTTGAAGTAGAACGATACAACAATGGGTTTCGTATCATAAAGAACATGGGCTATAAAGGACATGGCAGCTTGGGATCACAGGAACAAGGACCTATTGAGCCCCTTATTGTGTCTAAGAAGTTTAATAAGCAAGGCCTTGGTTACCACCCGGAGGTACCGCAAACCAAAGACATTAAGTGTATTTTCGATATTGACGTTGGACCTTCTTCGGTAGGAGAGCCTTCTAATTCGGATACCATCGATGACTCCTCCCTTCATATCACCAATCTTTTTCAAGAACATTCCATCTTCATGTTTTCCGCAACCTCCTCTAGCCATCATGATTCCTCCATTAGCCTTTCACTCGTATATCCTGACCTCATCGATTGGGACCAACAGGGGGCACCGATATTAGATACATTTGAAAATGACGAAGCCATTGCCGAATTCATGGGTTTGAGACAAGGTATTCCACTGGGTGATCATAAAGCAGGTTTCATGATGGAATTACCTAAACTAGCATATTTTGGCGGAAGTATCAAATCCTTCAGTCGCAAAAGTGAAATAAACAAAATTCAACAAAATAGGTCACTAGGTGAAAACCGCAAGGCACCTCTTGACCGTGAAAAAGCAAAAATAAAGGACGTATCCGAAGGTGAAAACCTCTCTGAGGCGCCTGAGGATGAGGGATTTGATCTTCTTGTCACCACTGATTACCATGAGAAATCAACTGTGCTAGTTGAAAAATCACAAGACATGAACTTGGGAACAGAACAGAATCCGAAGATCACTTTTTTGGCAGCATCACTATCAGAGCAAGAACGAAAGAACTTCACAGCATTTTTCTGAGAAGAGCTATAAATTTTGCATGGACTTATGCAGACATGCCAGGACTAGATCCTTCACTTGTGGTACATCATTTAGCAGTATTCCCTAATGCAAAACCTGTCAAACAAAAATTATGCAAAATGCATCCACAAGTTGCCTTATTGGTCAAAGCAGAAATTTAGAAGCTGTTAGAAGCAAAGTTCATAAAGCCTATTGATTATCCAGAATGGGTTTCAAACTTAGTACCTGTAGCAAAACCAGATGGACGAGTTCGCTGCTGCACAGACTTTAGAGATCTTAACAAAGCATGTCCTAAAGACGATTTTCCATTACCAAGCATAGACAACATTGTTGATCTTACAGCAGGACATGAAATGCTATCTTTGATGGATAGATTTTCAGGTTATAATCAAATCAGAATAGCAGAGGAAGACCAAGATAAAACATCTTTTATTTGTCCATGGGGCACATATTGCTGGGTTGTAATGCCTTTTGGTCTCAAAAACGCTGGATCTACCTATCAACGAGCCATGACAGTTATTTTTCATGACCTTTTTCACACTATCATGGAAGACTATGTTGATGACATCCTGGGAAAATCTAAGACAAGGGAAGGACATCTACAAGTATTGGCACAAATTTTTGATCGATTAGAAAAATACCAAGTCAGACTAAACCCAAAGAAGTGTGTATTTGGTGTAACATCAGGAAAACTATTGGGATATATTGTGTCTCGACGAGGGATAGAAGTGGACCCAACTAAGGTAAAAGCTATCATAGAAATGCCTCCACCAACGAATCTCAAACAGCTCCGCAGTTTACAGGGTAGGCTACAATCTATCCGCAGATTCATCTCACAACTAGCAGATAAATGTCATCCTTTTCAGCATCTTCTTCGTAAGGGTGAACCTTTTAAGTGGGATGAAAAGTGTCAATAGGCTTTTGATAAGATAAAGGAATACTTGGCAACACCTCCTGTGTTAATACCTCCTGTACTTGATCGTCCATTACTGCTCTATATATCATCAACAACCGCAGCATTGGGCGCACTTCTAGCTCAACATGATGATTTAGGAAAAGAAAAAGCCATCTACTACATTAGCAGAACTCTTGTAGGATATGAGCTTAATTACTCATTCATGGAAAAAGCTTGTTTAGCATTAGTGTTTGCTTCCCAAAAGTTGCGACACTATATGTTGAACCAAACAACAAAGCTCATCTCTAATGTGGATCCCCTCAAGTATCTCCTTTCAAAAGCACTTCTCACAGGGAGATTAGCAAAATGGGTTATGATCTTGAGTGAATTTGACATACAATATGTGAACTGTAAAGCTATCAAAGGACAAGTCATTGCTGATCAATTAGCTGCAGCACCCATCACAGACATTCAGCCAATATATCCAGAATTCCCTGATGAAGGATTGTTTAATTTAAATTCTCCAGCATGATGGCAGCTATACTTTGACGGATCATACACTCAACACGGATCTAGAGCAGGTATCTTGTTTGTCACTCCCCAAGGAGACTGCATACCTAAATCATACAGAATAGCATTCCCATGTACCAATAACATAGCAGAGTATGAAGCTTTAATCACAGGTTTGCGCATGGCAGTACAATGGGCTATCAAACAGTTACAAGTCTTTGGTGATTCTCAGCTGGTTATCAAACAAGTCTTAGATGAATATCAAACAAAAGACGAGAAGCTTCTTCCATACAAGCTAATGGTGGACGATTTCAAGCAATATTTTGAGGACATTACCTTCGAGCAAATTCCAAGACTACAAAACAGAGCAGCAGATGCCATGGCTATGATTGGATCTCTTTTAGACATGCCATCTAACACCCATAAATGTGAATTCTTGGTTGAACAGCTTTTGATCCCAGCATTCAAAGTTCCACAGTCTGAGCTCATATGTGAGATTGTTGGTCCCAACTCGTCGTGGTACAAGGATATATACGAGTATCTCTGTAATCAAACCTTGCCTCTTCAACTATCCAACACCCAGTGTAAAACTTTTATCCGTCGAGCCTCTCATTACACTATCTTAGGAGACACCCTTTATCGTCGGAGTCTTGATGGTATCCTTCTTAGATGTCTTGATTCCAAGGAAGCAAAAATAGCCTTACATGAAGTACATGAAGGTGTCTGCGGTTCGCATTCCGCTGGCCCTGGCCTTGTTAAGAAACTTCTGTGAGCAGGATACTATTGGCCAACTATGGAAAAAGATGCCCAACAATTTACAAAGCGATGTTTACAATGTCAGAAACATGGAGATCTAATACATGCACCAGCACATGAGCTTCAGCCTATTGTCACTCCATGGCCTTTTTCGCAATGGGGACTTGATCTCGTGGGTAAAATCCATCCTACTTCATCAAATGGTCATAAGTTTATTATCACTGCCACTGAGTATTTCACAAAGTGGGTAGAAGCCATACCAATGACCTACATCACAGGTAAACAAATAGCTAAATTCATCTTACATTACATTATCTACCGTTATGGAATTCCTCAAGCTATTGTCACAGACAATGGTCGGCCTTTCAAGAACCAAGAGGTTAGAGATCTTTGCAATAAGTTCCATATTCAACATAGGTTCTCTACGCCTTATTATCCACAGAGCAACGGTCAAGCTGAAGCCTCTAATAAGACAATCATCAAGATCCTTAAAAAGACTGTTAATGAAGCTAGTCGAGATTGGCATCTACAACTGCATCCTGCTTTATGGGCATATAGAACAAGTGTCAGAACTCCTACTGGTGCCACACCCTATGCTCTCGTCTATGGCACTGAAGCTATTTTGCCTATTGAGGTTGAGATCCCCTCTTTGCGCATATCCTTGCAACATACTATCTCAGATGAAGAATATCGAGTGTCCAGACTCCATGATCTTGAGCTATTAGATGAACACCGCCTTACAGCATTGAACCATCTTCAAGTCTATCAAAACCGGCTACGCTGCAGCTACAACAAAAAGATCAGAGAACGCAGATTTTAGGTTGGCGACCTTGTCCTTAAAGAAAACCAAAGGAATCAACAGCATCGAGAGAAACAGGGCAAGTTTGAACCCAATTGGCTTGGTCCTTACATTATCACAGCAGTCTATGGATCCGGTGCATACACTCTGTCAACACCTGAAGGCATTCCCTTGGATGAACCCGTCAACAGCGTTCATCTCAAGAAGTTTTATCCATGAATCTCAGCTATCCCCCAAAAAGAGCCAAAAAATCCAAAAAAAGTCAAATAAATCAAAAAATAAAAATAAAAATAAAAAAAATAAAAAATAAAATAAAATAAAATATATATTCAATAAATAATCCGTCCTCTGGTGAAAACCTGGTAAACAGGCACCTTGGATAAGTACCATAGTGAAAACCTGGCAAACAGGCGCTATGTGTAGTGACCAGCTTCCCTCATTTGTTTGGTTCATTTGATCATTTTTTTCCACGGCATCTTGTATAAGCCATACTCATAAGCCCTATCACAATCCCACACATAACCTTTCATCTTCATCCTTTGTCAATGCTGGCTATCATACTTGAGACATTGTCGTGATATCTATATCTTTTGGCACCTTACCATCTTGGCTACATCTTTTCCGCATTGTCGCTTCTGCATAATAAACCTCATCCCGCACTGGGGGCATTTATTGAGTCTTATTTGGAAGTGGATCCTGTTATCTCTAGCTCATAACACATCAAACAACTCAGCTTACAACACAGCACGCCTTATCAACTTCAGCCATGGCACATGTCCACCGACAAATATGACTTAACAGCTTGCAACCAGGACTCATATCCTCGCAATCTATCCACATTCATCCAACAATCGTAACAAACATCGCTTGATCAAACATCCAATCGATTAGCCACATCAATAAGAACTACATCTAGCTCTATCATTGACGCCTTGATCCCGTGGATACAGGGTATGTAGGCAATCTGAGATGCGAAGGAAGCACTCTGATTCAGGCTAAGACGATAGCCCCTTTCATCAGTTATCTTTCATCTTTCTTCTAAACATCCTTCAATCTTTCAGCTCACATTCTTCTATCTTTCATCACTTACATCATCAATAAAACCCAGAACTACATATTCATCATGTCTCATCATTCATCGTAAATGTGCTTTGATCCCGTGGATATAGGGTATGTAGGCAGTCTGGAATACGAAGGAAGTTTCCAGTACTCAAGCACAGATGATCCACCCCATCTTCTTCATCTTCATGCATCATCCATCTTCTTCTCTTTGATCAGCGCAAACAAGAAGCAATCCATGTGTATATTGCAAGCTCAAGCACTTTAACCAATCAAAGGTAAGCCAGAAGCTATTTGTCCGCATGCCTTAAGCCAACATTTGCTATAGCAGTTTATCAACAACTTTAGCCTTCAACAGGATGTCGCTTTCCTCTTAACAAGGCGCCAGCTTAATTTATCCAAGAGCACCCAAAATTGGCAAGAGAACGTGATGACAGTATCTTTTGTTTTATCTTTTGATTTATCTTTTGTCCCTTTTCTATACCTAATCAAGACTGCCTTGATCTATTTATATCTTGGTATGTTGCGATGAAGTAAGGACTGGGGCATGGTCATATAGCTTTCGTATGCTGTGTTTGCGGGATGATCTTATTCTCTTCCTATGCGTATTGGTATCTTGTACGTGTTGGGATTAGCATCTTACATATCAATATCTCTAGCATCTGAGAAGCTAAACAGTCTCTTATGCATTTGAGACTATTCTATGTTAAGACTAACTCCATACATATAACCAGCAAGCTATCATTATGTGTAGTGGAGATAAGCTCAAACCATTGTTTGTAGCGTCACAGTCCAACACTGGCTGTTATTCATATCTTGTGCATGTTGGCTCCACATCTTGACCACATGCGTTCAGACAAGATTGTAACAGGCTAGTTACGCATTGGATACCTTGACACCTTGGTTTCTTATACCCTGGTGCATAACATCCATATGCTATATCAAACATAAGGACTGCATTTCTTTTCATTTTGAGCAATTACTTGAAAGCTGCCCATCATCATCCTACTTATTCATTCTATCTATCCATTTGTTCCATCATCCTCAGCCAAGGTCGATCATCTCTATCATCTTTTCTCCATATTCCCGCTCCTGCAAAACAAGTGTTAGCCATACATAAGTCCATTATATATATATCTCTTTCATTACCATCTACCTATATGCATACATCTATTCATATCATTACCTTTTACATATTCAAACATTTTCTATCCATTTACCATTTGCATAAACATCCATCCATAATCCATATATAATCCCTACACATAACATGCATAGCCATCATAATATCAACATCACAATCATTATAACATCATATAGACCGCCAAAACTGCCATATATATATATATATACATGTGTGTCAAAATACAAGTGTCTACAATACAAGCTGAGCCCTGAAAAGAATGAATGTACAACAATGGCTCTAGGCCTCGTCATGATACAATGTCAACAAGGTATGCCCTAGCGACTACTGCCAGCTCCCTCGCCCTAACCACCACCACCAACAGGTCTTGTACCTGGTCCCTCATCTCTCGGTGGCCCCATCACTGAAGCTACTGATCGAGATCCACCTGACCTCCGTGAGCTCGAAGCCCCTGACCTGCTCCTGAAGCTAGGTTGTCTCTGCTCTGCCGGCATAGCTCCATAATATAAGCCTCTGTAATACTCAGCCTCACCCTGCACTCTCCGAAGCTCAGCTTGTACCGCTGTCAACTGTGTGGCCAAGTACATGGTAGCTCCATCAGTCCCCAAGGCAGCCACTGCTCTATCCCACTCACTAGTCATCCCCTGCAGCTGCTGCACTGCCCTATCTCTCTCAGTTCGCAGACCATCTCTCTCTGCTCTCATAGCCTGCTCCTGCTGTACTGCAGTATCTCGCTCAAGCCTCATCATCTGCTCATGCTGCCTAGCTGTATCCCTCTCTCCTGTCACTCTAGCCAGAGCACCGTCATCCTGTCCATCTCCTCTCTAAGCTCCCAACTGTAGCTGAGCCTGATAAGTCTGTGCCTGTGCTCTAGCATGCCGCAGACTAATCACGGCCTGATGCCTATCCATCTCCACTCTCCTCAGCCTCATCTGTGCCTGCTGCCTCCATCTCCTCTCCTCTCTGATCCGTCCCCACAGCTGCTGAATACCCACATCATCTCCTGCTCTGATCTGTGCCTGTGGCTGTGCTAATATAGCAGGCTGACCTGGCACCTGCCCTGGCATCTGTATCCCTGGTGCAGCTGGCACTACTGCCTGTGCTGGCGGAGCCCGTCGTCGTCACCTCCGCACTGGTCTCTCCATCCCAATCTCTCCAATCTCCCCATCTCGTGTCAACCGAGTCGGCCTAGCTGTCGCCCAGTATACATCGTACTCTGGCAATGTGCCTGGATCTGCAGGAACCTGTCTCCACTGCCATGCTGCTGGTTGCAGTCCATCTCTCTCTGCCAAGGCTGTGTCCACCACAACCTCTGGACCCCAATCAAATACCTCCTGCCTCGTCCTCCCAAAAACGACATCACCTACAGGTACTGCCTGTGCCTCTCCGAACTGTCTCAGGGCCCTCTCTGGCAAATAGCGCTCTATAATGTACACGCCACGTCCAAAAATGTACCTCGCCTGTCTAGCATAGGCAAGCTCCGCATCCTCCTCCTCCCACTGCTCACATCCTAGCCATGGCCTCCATACAAATTTGTCTATCTCATCTAATCTCCGCCGCCAGTATACCACCCCTCGGCACTGTCGATAAGTCAAGGCTCCTCTATACATCCATGCAAATGGCTCTCCTGCTGCTCTAGCAACCCATCCCTCTGGTCTCGTCACCGGAATGTGCTCATACACCCATACATGCAAAACTATCACTCCTGCTGACATACTGGCTCCAAACATGTACGCACAATCATGCAGGTAATGATAGAGCTGTCCCAACACGCACTCTGCCCATGCATATCTCGTGCCATAGGAGAACATGCCCTCCATCACTGTCCCCCATCCTACAGGAAAACCTCTGGCTCTCCTATCACCCACTAGCCATCTAATGATAGCCACTACCACCCGCTGTAATCTATCGCAGAGCTCCTCCATCCTCCCCATCGGTATCTCTGAACCCTCTGCTCCGATGTCTGGTGTCCCAAACAATCTCCTGAATGCAGCTGGACCGATCTCCGGATCGTAATCTACACGGTCCCCATCTATCGGAATCCTCAAAATCTGGAATACATCCTCTAAGGTAATGGTCGCCTCTCCTATCGGTAACAAGAATGAACTGTGCTCGCTCATCCATCGCTCCACCATCGCTGTCATCAGCCCTCGATGTGCCTGAACTGGCTCTAATCGGGATACATGCTCTAAGCCCAGGATCTCCAACACCAGTAGCTCCTCTACATCCAACCGTCTCACCAGCTGCAAATCTCTCGGATGGGGCTCCCGTGATAGCAATGGTGGTAGTACATCCTGCATCATCCAATTACCCTTGTCAGTCCATTCCATTAGCCATTCATATCAAAATTTGCCTATCTATCTGCTATTTTATCCTACATCTACTATAAGCGGTCCATTTTACTACATGCGCCATTTTCCTGCTCATTAGCGACCCACTTTACCATATGCGCTTCTGTTTTGACTATATGCGAGCTATTTTACGTCATGCGCTCACTGTTTCACTATACGTGACCTCAACTTCCCTATGCGCTCATTATTCCTTCATATGCGAGCCATATCTTATGTGCGACTCTATTTACCCTAAAAGCGAGCTCTATTTTATATGCGCGTAGCTTTTCACTATTAGTGAGCTACCTAACCATATGCACTTATTCTAGCTCTATAAGCGCGCTATCTACCCTATGCGAGCTACTTGCCTTCATATGCGGGCTGTATTCCCCTATGCGACTCCTATTTGCTCATAAGCGACCAGTTTTTGTCTATATGCGCATTTTCGCCGATATTTTCCCGCCGACAGGATGCGACCTCATTTTCCCTAAGCGACCTACCCGCGCCCATATGCGAGCTGAATTACTCTAAGTGATCTCTATTCCTATATAAGTGACCTAAATGTGCCATGTCCTAACCTAGTCACTTTTGGTGACGTGTGTGAATTAATTACGCTTTTAGGCTATTAAATGCACGCTTTTGGGAAATGTTTTGAAACATACCGGTGCGCCTGCTCCCTCTGGTCGTCCATGTGTCCTCACTCGCTCCGCACGATGATCTCTGCGTGGAATCACCATCCTGTTAGCTCTGCCACTCTCACTCTCTGGAGCTCTGGATTTCTCTAAGTTTCTTAGCACACATGAGCACAAATGAGCCTATTTGCCCTTGAAGCACCTACTTATAGCCCTTCTCAAAACCCTAATTCTTCTATGCCACAGCCTATTTTCTTCCATGCAATCCCCCTTTCCTTCGCGTCTGCCCTCTTTTTAGCCTTTTCTTCTATCGAGAGCCAACCCAGCCCTTCCTGGTTAGCCTGGCTTACCTCTCGAGGGGGCATCACCTATCAGTTACACTGGGGCATAACTTGTTTATCGAACGCATCTCACATCTTCTTTGACACAACGTTCTATCGAACATTATATCAAAGAGGGGCAAAATGTAGACACCCAAATTTGTCCATGTCTAGCGACACCTTGTTAAATCACTAATCCATTAGCCCATTGATTAAATAAATTTTATTTATTTAATTAAAATCCCATTCTCATCCACTTAGCCAATTAATTAAATAAATTGTATTTATTTAATTAATTCCACATCATGTCTTATCTCATTTTATGCATTTATCCTATTAATTAAATAAATTTTATTTATTTAATTAATTTCCAACTCATATCCCAACTAATTCAAATATTTTATTTGAATTAAGCCCTCATCATTTATCACATTTCAACACTTGTCCATTTCCCATTCATCATATGTTGTAAGACAACTTTCATTTAAAATCCTTCACATGCACAACTAATTGGACCTAAATTTAGTGACTTTCAATCCTAGCCATTCACATAGCCTCTGAATTTCCACCATTGATTGATCTTGGTTGAGTCCTATATAAACACCCTCTCACTCCATATGAAACATCCAGCAATCCAGCAATCCAGCGATCTAGCAATCTAGCAATCCAGCAATCCAGCAATCATATAGCACCTACATTATCATCTTGAGCATCTGAGCATTTGAGCTTTTATCATCCATCATGGCAGCTTTCAGCTTTGTAATTGCTTATTGTTGAAGAAGCAGTCCACATCTCTCTCTCTCAAACAAGGAATCGCACGGTCTAGGTGATGTTATGCTTGAATTGCATTGTTCTTTGATTTCATTTAGATTAGATTCCTTGATGATGGTAGGGTTAGGGTTTCATGACTATGTCTGATCTTCCACACCTGACTTTCACCTATCACAGTTAGATTCCTCATTTTTCACTGCTCCTCAATCCCCCTTTGACATCAATGGAAAAGGGTAGGGTCCGCACACCAAAATTTTCAAAAATTTACTATATTTAGCTGCATATTACATACTCACATAAACTGAAGAATGTCTGCAAAGGATGTCTTCAATTGGACCAGTTCTGTAGCCCAACTTTGCTTCATTCTATCCAAAATTGAAATGTGACCACTCAACAAAAATGCAAAAGCTTCTGCCCTCTTGAGATCTATCAGATCATTTGTTTGGGCGGTAGTCTGAGCATCACTGATGGCCTCATGCATAGTTTCTAACTTAGGGATTATAATCCTTCTAAGTTCTCCCATCTGGTTAGTTATATTCTTTCTTTCCTTTTCAAAGTTCTTTATTGCATTTGTGATTGCAATAGTTTGACATTCTTGATTCACTATGGAGGAAGAGAGAGGATCAAAACTTTGAGACAAACTTTGTAGTTTGTCCTGTTCCTCTTTTATTTTCTTATCAATTTCTGTTGTTGCCTTTGACCAGGAGATACAAAATTTGTAAATGTCACCGCCATCCTTAAGAGCATTTTCTAAGCTCTTTATTCCAATGCTCATATTTCTCCTATCATTAGAGATTAGTCCTAGTACTTCTGAGAATCTCTTATCTAAGAACTCCTTCCGGACCTTTTCTTCAGCTAATTTTTCTAGGGATTCAAAATGTGTATCAACACTGCTGACGAAGGTTTTGAGATTACCGGAAGAGGAGGCTGTGGGATCTTTCTGGATTGATGGCATAATCTTCTCAAGCACTCCGGAAGCAGCCTCTATCAACTCACAGTCTTCCATATGAGACTTTAGGAGTTTTTCATTTGCCTTAGAATTAGCAAATGAAGCTATCTTCATTGTCCGCACTGGAGAGAGGGAATCAAAGTTGAATGGACCTTGTAGTAGCTCCGGTTCATCGATCTCTATTGTTTCTTTGCTCAAAAATTGTTGAATAGTTTGTGCAGTGTCTCTTGCCGGAGACAGATGTTTCTTTTCTTCTGCAGTCTTGGAACTGTCCTTTGGGATTTTCTCTCCTTCCACATTCTTACCACTATCAGTCATGGTTTTCTCTGATGGAGTCTTCTCTTTCTTTGCACCCTTGGTACTGTCAACCTCTTTTTCTTTCACCACTGCTTCCTTCTCCTGTAGTTTCTCTTCTTCTTTGGATCCGAAGACTGTAGGGGAAACCGGAGGAGAGATGCTAGTCTGTTCATGGGCCACTTCTTTCGAAGCAGAGGGTTCCAAGTCCACAGTTGTTTCTGCACCTAAGTCCTCTACAACAAGAAGATTAAACCTTTTGAAGGCCTTCCGGAGGATCTCTTCTGTCTCTTTGGCCACCTTGTCAGTCTCGCCAAGCATGAGTTGATTCATCCTTGCTTTACTTCTGAACTCATCTTTGCAGTCTTTAAATATTATGTTCATTGTCTTGGGATCAATTTGAGGATATAGCTGAATAGCTATCTGCTCCCGAATCTCAAGATCTTTTACCTGAGCATTATTCTTTCTTATTTCTAATTCCTTTTCTAGGCTTTTAGGAATTAGAGATATGATCTCAATGAAAGCCTTATTGTATATGTTCAGATACTTGATTGTGGCTTCCTGCAGAATCTTTTGGTCAGCCTCATTGTAGTCATCATAAAATTTAGTCATTGGTTGAAGGTTTCCATCCACCATGACTGACTTGATTACACTCTCTAGAGACAGAGTGGGCTTTTCAACCAATACCTCTGCCATTTCTTCCTTGTCTTGGCCTGTGGAGGGTTTACCGGATCCTTTCTTCTTCTGCTTCTTTATTTCCTTTACTCCCTCATCTGACTCAGTTTCCTCTTCATCTTTCTGACTTGTGTAAGCCCTTGTGGCTTTTATTTTAGATCTTTTCTCTCCTTTACCAGATGTCTGACCTTCCGGTTTTGACATTTTTGAGCCTTTGGTTGTAATAGGTGTAGATCCTTTTGATGATCTGGTCTGGGTTGAGGTTTCCACCGAAGCACTTTTCTTGCTTTTCTTTTCTGCCTCTTTCTTTTCTTCTTCAGCCTTTCTCCTCTTTTCCTGGTTGGCATCAAGTGCCTCTTTTGAGATGCCTAGGCCTTGAGCGATATGTTCAACTTCTTTTCTAACTTTCCTTTTTGTCTCAGGTTCTCTGAGCTCCACATGGATCTTCACACTCAGCTCCTCAAAGGTTCCAAACCTTCCTGCTTTTGGATCTTTGGGTTGACTAAGCATGTGTTGAACATGCAGTTCCACAATCTGTTCATCAACCTCATACCCCATGGGCATGATCCAGACTGTCCTTGGCTCCACTGTCTCCATTAGGCATTGATCAGTATCCACCATAAAGCAGACTGAGTCTTTATATTTTTCAACAATGGACTGGGGAATTCTTTCTCTTGCTTGCATCGTGCTTTGGAAGTTTTTGAAGTATCCCCACAGGGCTGTATTTCTTGCCTTGGCATCCCCAAGCCCATGTAAATAATCTTTGATCTGAACTACAACAGGTTTGTCATTTTGCCATACCCATCCACTTGATTCGGGCAGTTCATTCATGAAGTAGAAGAACAGACATAGTATAAGAGTACCATACTTAAAAGAATTCTTTTTGTCCTTTTTGATCTTCTATATATTTTCCATTAATTGGCTTAAGAGAAGTTCACAGAGATCATAGTCTACATTCTTCCTCAGCATTTCATAGGTAGTATATACTGCAGTTCCGGATACAGAATTCTCCCTACTGGAGTGATAGATCTTGTATCCCATTATCATGGATGCATACTTGATATCCGGATCAGAAATATCTTCAATGGTCATTGCCCTCTTTTACAATGTTATTTTTGACAGATTTAAGGATAGGTATCCCTCCAGAAGAATATAGACTAGTCACTGCCCTAATTGCCTCTTTTGTGATCTTGCAGGGTCTATCCAGCCATAAGAAGTTGTCATGCATCCTACTCAATACATACCGGACCCATTCATCTTCTTCAAAGTAGGGGAAATGAATGAATTGATCAAACTGTTTCTTCTGGATACCCTTATACTTTGGTTTAAGCTCAAAAACATTGTCTATCAGTTGTTTGTGATACAAATCTCTCAATTTGAATTCCCCGAATTCCTCAATGCTTGCATGTATGTAAACCCTAATGTCTTCTATGTGTAAAACGCCATGAGGAACACTAGAGAATGCTCCTAAGGGATCTACCTCCAATGACTTGTATGGGTGTTTCTTAAATTCAGGTCGGGGCCTATCTGAGATCTTTACTATATTCGGAGTAGCCATTTCTCAACAGATTCATAGTAAGATATCGAAAACAGAAAATACCTTATGCGCCTTCGGTTGCACGGAGTGGTTGGATTGATTTCTTTATGCAATGACTTCGGCAGGAGATCTTTGGTGTGCTTGATGAATCTTGTTGCAGAGCTCCACTTTTCGCTTCTTCTTGAGTGCAGAATGAGCAAATGATTTATGAGAAATCCCTTATATTGTTCTGCAAACCCTAATATCTGATGGCAATAAATGCTCGACCTACATTATTTTGGTTTGCCTTATTCGGATAACTTGAAGAACCAGATCAGTCCTGGTCTATGAACATCGTGCAGAACTTCCAACCATGAACAAATCAAGATAACACATCGCAAGGACATCCCAAACACTCTGTCCAATCCGCAGAATAAGACAATGCACTTCCGGATCTCTCCGGACCTTTTTGTAATCCTCTGTCATTCCGGAGCATCTCCTGGAACAGGTCTTACTTGATCGATCACAACTTCTTGACATCTTCATGCGGACCTCTAAAATCTTATCTGGATCATCTCAAGACTTATATCTACAAACCCTTTACTCCGCATCTTGTGCCACATCTGGCACCACTTGATTGGCTGGGGGAACAAGATTTTCTTTGAGTCTCCCCCTAAGCCAGAGCTCACTTTTTAATTTCCAGAAGGAATATCAGTACCAGAGTCTGGTGCGGATCCAACTTCTATATTCTCTGAACTTTTCTTCACCCAAATCTTGTTCATCTGATTCCTATCTTCATCCGCATTCATCTTTTGTTTACCCTTGTCTTGAATCTGATTATACACCGGACCTCTTTTGTCCTGATTCTTGCTTTTGCAGACTTTTGCATTATGACCGAACCTATTACAGATTTGGCAAATAACATTTCTTTGCATATTTGACTGATAACCTCTTGATCTACATTGATTAGCCATATGACCTACTTTATTGCATGCAAAGCATCTACCATTGAATGATTTGTTTATTTGCATATTTCTGCATTCATGAGACTTGTGTCCATACCTTTTGCAGTTAAAGCACTGTCCGGAGAAGGATGAATTAGTCTGATTCATTCTCTTTCTGCACTGATTAGCTTTGTGACCAAAGTGATTGCAGCTGTGGCAGTATCCATTGAAGGATGGATATCTTTAAGCATTGGGCTGTCTTACCGGAGATCTTTTAGGCCTATTCCTTGGATTTTCTGATCCAAAATTCTTTTGACCAGATCCGAAGCTTTCTCCTTTCTCATATCCCAAACCATACTTGTCATCTGTCCTCTTTTGACTTCCAAGAAGAACTTCAAGTTGAGCAGAACTTATCTTGAATTTCTCTTTATATTCATTTGTTGTTTGAAGATCTCTTTTAAGAGAGACAATTTGATCCTCAAGTTTTCCTTCATTATCTTTGGCATCTTCAAGATCAGATTCAAGATGTCTGATAATCCTATCCATCTGGTGGCATTCTTCTGATTTCTCTTTAAGGGATTGTCTTAGATTGTCTTCAACTTTTCTTTTTTCTTCAATCTCTTGAGTAAACTTTATAACTCCTGATTCCATTTCATGTCTTATCATAATGACTTCTTTTGATAACTTTTCACATAACTTGGTTTTCTCAGTCAATTCTTCATTTGTATTACTTTCTTCACTTTGTCTTGCCAATTGTTGGAGTAGCTCCTTTCTCTTTTTCATAGAGAGACTTAATTTGTCCTTTAGTTCTCTCATGAATTCATCAGCCTGTTTGAGTCTTTCCTTTAATTCATTGACTTCAGAGTTTGACTGTTCAAGATCCTTAAGGGCAGTGTTGAGTTGCTCCCTTAAACCATATGCATCCATTTAAACTCCCAGATCTTCCTCAAGCTGTTAGGCTCTATTAGGAGGAACTTGGCTCTGATACCAATTGTTGATAACTGAGAGGGGGGGGTGAATCAGTTATCTTAATTATTTCTTCTTTTGAACTTTCTTATTAATCAATGCAGCATTGAATCAAACAAACAAACATTATCATGAAATGAGAAACACATGACACAGTATTTTTGATGTGGAAACCCTGTTAAGGGAGAAAACCACAGGGTGATTAACCCAAAGATTATTCTTTGTTAGAAGAATAAGGAATTACAAAATAGCACTTGCCAATTAGGGCTCACTGCCCGAGCACACTGCTCACAAAGAGGCACACTGCCTATAAGGAGACACACTGTCTACAAAAGAATGTTATACAATACTTGAACTGATTGGAAGCATCTACATATGCTGAAGTTCAGTTCCGGTTAGGCTCAGTATACTGATCTGCTGCACTTCATCTTTCCTCTTCTCTTTATTCTGCTTTCCTTTCACATACCGGATCTCTCTGGCTATTTCTGCTCTACTCTACACTTATTCGCATTCCACACAACACAACAACACACCACAACTAAATCCATTCTCTCTATATATATCTGCACTAGTGATTTCATTATCTTTCTAGTCGGCGTCCGGAACAGTCTATTTTCTCACAAACTCTGTTCTGTCAGCTGAATCCTTGCTCATCAAGTAATGCGGATCAAGCATATACTTGTAGATATCATTAATCATGTCGGCCAAACATGATTCATGCCTTCACAACCTTTATCATCAACAGTAACACATCCGGAAAGCAATCTAATCTTCTGTCAGTTAGTTCTTCCTCTGTTCACACTGTTACTCAGGAATCCAGTATTCAACTGTTCATATCTTTTTCCTTGTCCATCACCAGAGGCTAAATCCTTGGAATCTATTACTCAAGGTAGTCCTCTTGACTTCCCCAAATCCACACTGCACCAAGATACTTCCTCTGAGAGATCTGGACCAATCTGTCGGACCTTGCCATATGCTCTGTTCTTGTTCACCGGACCACAACAATCTTCATTCTGACTTCCGGTAGAGACACACCATGACTTGCGGATATGTGGGATGACCTTTGTTGCCATCAATGACAACAACCATGAATCCATATAGTGTCTCTTGCCAACAGGAAAATGTCCCCTTGGGGGCTTTTCCCTCATAAGGTTTAGTTCCCAAGTCTTTAGTATGCATTTAGGACATCTCACTTCATAATTCAACATCCTAATGGAATGAACCCTGGGTTTTATGGAAAATAGGGCCTAGGGGGACCCCTTGAACCTAACCCTGCTCAAAATAAGGGGGAGGACTTGGGTGCTTGTGCCCTAGTTTTGCCCTATTTTGGGTTAGGCTCAAATTTCTAGTGTCAGTTTATGACTGTTATTTGGTCCCTAGGTCAACACAGTAAAGTTTGGATTATGAAATTCTTGGAGGGAATGTTGTAGTTTCATATAAAAGCATGTTTAGGCATTCATTTGTAAACTAGAGCATTATTAGATGAGCATTGGCATTCTAGAAGTGATTCAAGGCATTCATTGTGTGAAAGAGCAGACTTTTGTTGTTTTATGTGTTTGTATTTGCAGATTTGAGCAATCATCTCCTCATGGCATGAAGAGCTTCTTCCTCTCATGAGATCTTCACTACAAGGTGACATTTATTGTGATTATTGAGCATTTATCATTTGGTTTTTGCCTCTGCCTACCAAGGGCACGCACTCTCTATGTGACAACGGTGTTTAGAAGACTTGAATGTCTCTCCAGGGCTTGACTGAGGCAAGCCTCTAAACACCACAACCCCCTCCCAAAGTTTTCATGATTGCAAGTTACAGGTTGGAATTGCAGACAAAGTGAAGTTGCAAGAGGGTACAATAGAGTATCAGAATTGTAGATTAGAGAAGAAAATTGCTCCCTAGACTAGGGCACTTGCTCATTAGTCCTCAAAGTTTTATGACGGGAAAATCTTTGGTACAGCAAATACAAGTTGCAAATTGAGTTTCCAGATCTCAAAAAAAGTGGGACCTTGGACTTGGGCACCTGCTCCTTTGTCTCTAAACCCCGAAAATAGTTGCACAGTTATTTGTCATTTTACATCTTTTTGTAGAAGCATTTTCTGATATTCATCTGTTTACTGTCGTATTTGTATAATTAGGGTTTTAAAGCATAATTGAGCATAAGAGAACATAATTGGTATTAAAATCATAAAAATCCAAGTTTCCCTACATCTCAATAGTGACCTAGGGTATGATAGTACATTACAACTCGACTCTAGGTCCTTAAATGTAATTGGTGAAATCAGGATACATACATAAACTACCAAAAACTAAACATCCAAATTTTACCACATTACAGAAGCTATACAAATTGTTGTCTACACTCAAAATGGAGTTCAAGTCAAAGGTAATGATACTAAAACCCCTTATGAATTATGGTATGGAAGAGTTCCTATAGTGAAATATTTCAAAGTTTTTGGAAGCAAATGTTATATCAAAAGAGAAGAAGAGCTAGGCAAGTTTGATACTAAGTGTGATGAAGGAATTTTCCTTGGATACTCTATGTAGAGTAATGCCTACCGATGCTACAAAAAAAATTGAAAAAAATCATTGAGAGTACTAATGTCAAGATTGATGAAGACATAAAAAAGTTTTTAGAAATCAATAAACATGCATCAGATTCAAATAGTCTCCCTTACCAAGAAAAGGAAAATACAAAAAGAGGGGAAGTATACAAAGAAGAAGATGAGACTGAAGAAAAGAATATGTAGAATGAAATACAAAAAGATTTTTAGTGTGAAGTGAAAGGACACAGAACTATTGAAGAACAGACAAATTGGTGTTTAATTGCCACTACTGAATCTAAATTAGTGATTGAAGCCAGCAATAATATAAAATCCTCAAATGATGTATGTCTGTCCACTAACAGTGTAGTGTTGGCAAGAGACACTACTCTAGTATTGAATTGTATGTTGTCATTGATGGAAACAAAGTATAGGGATCTTATCAGGAAGTTAGAGAGACACATCTCCAGAAAACCACATCAAATCTCAGGTCCGACTGACAGGTCCAGTTGGGAAAAATGGCTAAGTATGGATGTGCACAGAATAGAGGACAGTAAGTTGGATAGTATGCCTCAATAGATGATCCAGTAATGCAGTTTAGGTATGATGTTCTCACTTGATTGATAGTGTTATTCATCAAATATTAAGTCCTAAACTCTTTCGGAAGTCACCTTGAAGAAATGTCTAAGTCCGGGTAAGTAAAAGAATAGCAAGAACAATGAACAGGGTATAGTGCAGTGGTCCGCGTTCCTCTGCAGATAAGTATTTTGTCATGTGGTTTCAAGGTGTTGTAAACACTTGTATGAAGTGTCTTACTCCAGAGTTTGGGGATCTAAAGTCCACCGAAAGGATAGTTGCAAGCTAATGAGTATCGGCATAAAGGTTGACAATGTTTGACAGTGACAAAATCCAAATTTTGATGATCCACATTTCTCTACAAGATGGTATCATGCCTTACAGTTCTAAGGATAAGTTTGGGAAAGTCTAAAGAGTCCTTGATATGATTTTGGAGGCATTTTGTGTTCCGCGGTAAAAGTTGTAAGTCAACAGATGAACCTATTAAGCATGCCCTTAAGGAAAAGGTCGACTAGTATGATAAATCATTGTGTGGAGAAGAGATAATGATAGAAGGATCTATCTAAGTGATTGAATGATTAGGGATGACCTATATGAACACGTTTGACCAAAGATTTGGATCCACACAACATATAGTGCATTGGATTAAGCCGACAAGCTACATCTTTCGATGTACACGTTTCATTTCTTGAATGCTGACATGATTGTGGATCAAATCATGATGCAGATATATAAAGGTGATGAGTTTCAATTGCAAGTGGTGGTGTGGTGTGTGTGATTAATGTGAGCATGTGAATAGCAGAGCAGAGTTAGAAGACCAGCAGTGATGAAAACTTGGGATTCAGAATTCAGTTGTTAAATGACTGCACCTTGGCATAGTGGCAGATGTTGAAGCAGTATTCAGTTTTTCATATGTAATTTTCTTTATTCCTAGAAATGAGACTTTGTCATCAAGGTAGTGAGCCTCTAATAGGGTTTAATGGCCCTTAGAGTTTAACAACCCTTATTGTAATCTTTATAGGTTTAGGGTTGAGGCAATGAGCCTAGTAACCCTAATTTTGCTTCATGGCAGTGAGCCAGTATGTTCTAGGCCTATGGAGTGACCAAGCTTGAACATCATTATTTGTAAAGATTGCATTATATATTTGAGAGCTAATCCTCTCCATGGTTTTTCCCTTTTGGGTTTTCCACATATAAATCTTGGTGTTCATGTGTCATGATTTTATGGTTGTTGTTCATATGCATGTTGAGCCTTTGTTTAATTAGTTTTGGAAAATGGTTGAAAGTTAAAGTGCATGAAAATATTTTTAGAGCACCGATTCATCCCCCTTCTCAGTGTTTGTAAGCACAAAAATCATGCACTACCTCCATGAGGACCCCTATGATGATTCAAATCCTTGTCACATACATGTAAGCTTGAAAATAAATCCTTTTGACAGCAGGTCTCTTGATGACGTGTTCTTTCTTTTCATCTCGTGTCATTTCTGCCTTGTCGATTCCCTTCCTTCCCCATTTGCGACACTTTGCAACAATTTGTGACACTTGTCGACTTGCATTTTCTGGCTTTCAACCTTGATCCTAAACTTTGTGAGTGTCTTGTAGGTGAGTTTTCACCTCTCCCCATTGTATTTTGACTTGTGCACCTCATAGAAGCCTTCTATAGGTCCCCCGATCCATCTCCCGCTTTCCATTTTTGATTTCAACCTTCCAATCCAAATCTCCCCCTATTATTTCTAGATCCCCTCAGGGGAATCCTGATGACACAAGCAGAGATTTGGATTGTTCCACATGATTGACATATTTTCTAATGCAGAACCCATCCTTTTCTTCCCCCTTGACTTCTGCCATCCTGTTTGCTGTATTCTATATCCCTGATCCAGGGTCGCCCCCCAGGTGACCCAAGGTGATGCAGAGGCATCCACACTAAAACCTTGACATACAGCATGTATGTCTAACACCCTTCATCATCATCATCATATTTCCCTTAACACTGTCAGCATCATCATATTTTCTCTTGCTGACCGATATCCTCCTGCAGACAAACCTTCGACCCTTCGTCTGTCAGCAGCATCATCATATTCGGCTATCGGTAGCATCATCACATTCGGCAAGCGCAAACATCCTCCTGACGTTCACTATTCACCTTACCGCCAAACGCTATCTTCAGCATCATGATGTTCAACATCATGTTCATCAGCAGGATATAAAATATCCGGTTCCTCCCATATATCCTGATGACGACAACCTCGTGCACCCTTCCTTCGATGCTTACGTCACCCCGATATCCTGATGACAATTATCCTGATGACGATGATGTCACATGCAGCTCCTTCAATATCCTGCTGCCCCGATATCCTGATGACGATTATCCTGATGACGATGACGTCACATGCATTTCCTTCAATATCCTGCTGTCGGTCAAACTTAACATTATCGGCCCGCGATGGTTTTATCAACCCGATCTTCTACCTTATGCCGATACGCTCCTCCTCGGCAACACCTGATGATGATCACCCCAATGCACATTCAGCTTATGCAATCGACTGCATCATGCTCATCTCCATCTACTCGGATGACGCTTGAAGTAACTGCAGGATATACACAGAAATATCCTGATGATGCCGTTGCGATGGACCTTCCAACCTTAGCGAATTTCGATCCGCCGAACCTCCTGAGGTGACCCGATCTACTTCTTGGACAACTTTCCAGACTCTAACAACCAGCACGACCTAGCACATACCCATGCTAGGGTTCTCAACACCTCTTGACTGCGATCCTGCAAACATGCATGCAAACAAACACAAAATGCAGACTAAATCCTAAACTACTGTACATAGCCATTCCACCGATTTGACGAATCAACCGGTGGAATGGATCAGTGAATCCATGTAACCACCAAAATAGCAAATCGATCACACAATGGAATCCAAACAGAAATTTGACACAACAGGATCTCTTTATTGATTTCAAAAGATGCAAATACAGTACTCTGTCTCACTCTCTGCAAAGTCTGATCAGTGATCGATGATATGCAATACCAACCGATCCTACTACATAAATAGGATTTCCTGCGAGTACTACCACTCGATTCCCAGCGGCTGGGAGCTTCCAAGCAGCTGGGAGGATCCAACCGAACATACAGCATAACAGTTGTCCTAACAACCTAGCTAAAAATAGTAAAGTATGGTCAACATGACCTTATTACATGCATTGGTCTTATACGACCTTCTTGGAAACATTAACAAGATTCAAAACAAACTAACTGCCTCATGGAGGCCAGCTGTCAGGTAGGTGCTCCTGCACCATACTCCCCAACAGAAAAGAACTCATGTCCCATGAGTTAGGTTGTGGAAGTCCTCCACCTTTACACTTTGCCTTTGCAGTGTCTTGACCTATTCCAGCTTTGTCCTCTGCTGGCTCTCGGCTACTCCAATACTTCTGAACTGTAACTTGCTTTCTTGCAAGTAAATCCTCATGCTTGTCAATGTACGCCCTTCTCTCACATACCTTGTGTTTGTCAGGTTGTCTGACCAGAACCTCTGTCTGAACTACCTCTTGAACTTCTGTAATGTTCAACTCTGTCTTTCTTTCAACCTTTATAGGACAAACAATAGTCCCAACTATGACAACATCCTTGTCATTCCTCTCAACTGGTTGCTGTTTGCAAACCTGTTGCTGAACCTGCTGCTGACCTCTATCAGTCAAAACTGAAACTGTCTTCAAACTGTTGTCCTTAACAACTTCTTTCCCTGCATTGTCCTCAACTGCCTTTATGCCTGCTCCTATAGGCTTCTACACAAATTCCTTCTTTCCCATTAAAATGATTTGGGCTGCCTTCTGTACTATAGCTGCTTCCTGTAATGGCATCAACATAATAGTTTTCCCATCTTTCTTGATGGTGTAGGTATTAGCATACCCATCATACAGTACCCTCCTGTCAAATTGCCATGGTCTACCCAACAGTAGGTGACAACATTCCATGGGCAAAATGTCACACAAAACTCTATCATGATATGCTCCAATCTGAAAATCAACATATGCCTGTTCATAGACAAAAAGTGATTGACTATCACTCACCCAAGATGCCTTGTAAGGGTGTTGGTGTGGAATCCTTTCCAAATGCAGTTTATCCACCATTTCCTGAGATACCATGTTATCTGTTGAACTAGTATCAATGACAACCTTACATACTTTACCTTTTCTCTTGCATGTGGTCTTGAAAAGAGCTCTTCTTTGCATCATATCCTTTGATGTCTGCAAACTAATTCTCCTTAGCATCAATGCTTCTCCCTCCTCAGGATATCCATAACCGTCAGGAACTCTATCTTGTTGATAAGTGTTTGAACTTTGTACACTTTGCTCTACTTTCTCTTCTTGCACAAGTTGTGCTCTCTTGTCATTCGTTCTATCATCTCTGGATGATGAACCTTTGCTTTCTGGACATTTGAAAAATGGATGACCAAACTCACCACAGGTGTAACACTTTCCTGAAAATGTAGTAGAACCTCTACCACTTCCAAATCTGCCTCTATTACCTTTCCATCCACCTCTGAAATCAGACTGTCCCTATCCTTTACCAGTGTCTTCTTGACCCTCATTGGTTTGCCTTGTTGTAGGGGCTAATCCTCTTCCCCTCATATTGCTGCCTCTTCCTCTCATGGACTTATCTTGTCTCCTATTCATCTTTTCTTCAATCCTGATTGCCATTTGGTAACAATCCTCCACACTCTTAGGGTTAGCTAAAACTAACTCATCTTGTATGTTCAATCTCAAACCAACCAAGTACCTAGCCACCTTTTCTACCTCATTCTCATGATGACCAGATCTCATACTCAACTTATAAAACTCCTCAGTATATGCCTTCACATCCATTTCCTTCTGCCTTAAAAATTGCAGCTTCTTAAACATCTGAATCTCATAATCCTTAGGCAAGAATTTACCTTTTATCCTTGCTACCATCTTATCCCATGAAGTGATCTTTGACTTCCCTTGTTTCCTTCTCTCGGATTGTACATAATCCCACCATACCAAAGCATGACCTCCTAACTTGGTCTTTGCAATCTTTACCTTCTGATCCTCAGCAACATCTTCACATTCAAAGTGATTATCAAGTGCAGCAATCCAATCCAGTAACTCATCTTCATTCAAACTTCCATTATACTTGGAAACATCAACCTTTACCTTAGGTTTATCACTCTGCACTGCCTTTAACAGTTTTGCAAATCTCTGGTCTTCAGCATCCAGATCTTCAGCTACCTCTTCATACTCTTCAACAGCATCTTCATCTTCTTCTGATTCACTGTCGTCCACTTCCCTCTTTTTGTTCTTCTCCAAGGCTACAAGCCTGGCTTGAAGTGCTTCAGCAAGCTCCTTCATCTTCCTCATCTCTCTGGCATGTTTTTCCTTCATCTCCTGCAATTCCCTTGCAGTACCATTACCTTTCGGAGGCATTTTGTCAACCTCTCACTCCTCTACCTCTGTCTTTTCCAGTGACAGAATCAACTCTACCTCTGCCCTTTCGGTGACAGAATCAACACACAACAGCCCAGACCTTTTGCTGAGCTCTGATACCACTATGATGCAGAGGCATCCACACTAAAACCTTGACATACAGCATGTATGTCTAACACCCTTCATCATCATCATCATATTTCCCTTAACACTATCAGCATCATCATATTTTCTCTTGCTGACCGATATCCTCCTGCAGACAAACCTTCGACCCTTCGTCTGTCAGCAGCATCATCATATTCGGCTATCGGTAGCATCATCACATTCGGCAAGCGCAAACATCCTCCTGACGTTCACTGTTCACCTTACTGCCAAACGCTATCTTCAGCATCATGATGTTCAACATCATGTTCATCAGCAGGATATAAAATATCCGGTTCCTCCCATATATCCTGATGACGACAACCTCGTGCACCCTTCCTTCGATGCTTACGTCACCCCGATATCCTGATGACGATTATCCTGATGATGATGACGTCACATGCAGCTCCTTCAATATCTTGCTGCCCCGATATCCTAATGACGATTATCCTGATGATGATGACGTCACATGCAGTTCCTTCAATATCCTGCTATCGGCCAAACTTAACATTATCGGCCCGCGATGGTTTTATCAACCCGATCTTCTACCTTATGCTGATACGCTCCTCCTCGGCAACACTTGATGATGATCACCCCAATGCACATTCACCTTATGCAATCGACTGCATCATGCTCATCTCCATCTACTCGGATGACGCCCAAAGTAACTATAGGATATACACAGAAATATCCTGATGATGCTGTTGCGATGGATCTTCCAACCTTAGCGAATTTTGATCCGCTGAACCTCCTGAGGTGACCCGATCTGCTTCCTGGACAACTTTCTAGACTCTAACAACCAGCACGACCTAGCACATACCCATGCTAGGGTTCTCAACACCTCTTGACTGCGATCCTGCAAACATGCATGCAAACAAACACAAAATGCAGACTAAATCCTAAACTACTGTACATAGCCATTCCACCGATTCAACGAATCAACCGGTGGAATGGATCAGTGAATCCATGTAACCACCAAAACAGCAAATCGATCACACAATGGAATCCAAACAGAAATTTGACACAACAGGATCTCTTTATTGATTTCAAAAGATGCAAATATAGTACTCTGTCTCACTCTCTGCAAAGTCTGATCGGTGATCGATGATATGCAATACCAACTGATCCTACTACATAAATAGGATTTCCTGCGAGTACTACCACTCGATTCCCAGTGGCTGGGAGCTTCCAAGCAGCTGGGAGGATCCAACCGAACATACAGCATAACAGCTGTCCTAACAACCTAGCTAAAAATAGTAAAGTATGGTCAACATGACCTTATTACATGCATTGGTCTTATACGACCTTCTTGGAAACATTAACAAGACTCAAAACAAACTAACTGCCTCATGGAGGCCAGCTGTCAGGTAGGTGCTCCTGCACCACAAGGTCACCCCTAGGGCAACCCAAGATCCCCTTGGGCAACCTTGACTGATGAAGGTGGTGACCCTACTGTCTTTTGAGCCATGGAAAAATTGAAGTTTCTCTCACATTTTTGCTCTGTTTTTGCCTATTTTTCTTTCTGTTTGCATGAGTTTTGATCCTTGATATAGAGTTAACTATTTCATGCACCCAAACATGTATAATTAGCTCTATTTGATCTTAAATTAACTCCCCAATCAATCTCATGCACTCTCTTAACTCCATCTTCCTCTTCAGTGATAAGCTATCATTACTTCATCACTCCCTTTTTAGCTGAGTTCACTGGGTAATCAACCTTGTTAACTCCCCAATCTATGCTTGTTAACTCATCAATCAAATGAGTTAACTCTCCAATCAATCCCTTCCTCAAACCTATAAATACCCCCCTCCCCCAAGAACAAAGGGAGGCAAATTCATTGTGCACACATCTCTTGCCAATTTTGCTCTCCAAATCTAGCATTCATATGCTCATACAAGATGAAAGTGCCTTTTACTTTTATTGTTTGAACAAGCAATGCTATGATGTTTCTTTTATTTATGCCAGTGTGCTCAATCCAAGCTTGCATCAAGCTTATACAAAGCTTCACAAAAGCTTATTTTCACTTCTTTGAGTCTTTATCATTGAGAGAACCAACTGTTGTCACAAAAAGGATCCGAGGTTGCCTACACAAGGATTATTGAGGTAGTGGAGTCTTCAAATCTTCATCTCTTTCAGGTTCTTTTCATTACTTTCATAGTAATTAGATCATCACACTTTGCTCTTGGGAATAGTAACATTGTGCTTTTTCCTGGATAGATTAGATCTTGCATGTTAGATTAGCCTTTTTTACATTCCTAGATCTATTTTATTAGAAAAATCTTCTTCCCTTTTCATTAGATTAGATTGCATTGGAAATATAAAAAACCCACAAAAACATAGATTAAACTTTTCATATAGGATTGCATGCATGTTTATTTCATAGATTAGAAGCAATTTCCTTTCTGAATATACTCTAAACAATACCAAAAGGATGCTTTGCATATCAGCATTTAGCTTGCATTCATATAGATCTGTTAAAATAGACAACATTACAAAACCCTCGATTCTATCACGAAGTATTCATAGTCAAACAAAGACAAACCCTAGGTCAAGCAAAACCCTAGATTTGGTTAGAGTTAGAAAATACACAACTTACTCTATCCTGATTCACGAATGTCTTTAGTAATAAGAGGAGAGTGGGTAAGAGCTATCCAAAATGAGATTGAGGAGATTCATCCACAACCCCAACAACATACGCACATTCCACCACAAGAAGACCCATTCGTTCTATTATTGATCAAGGAAATTAGACAATTGCAACTACACATAGCATTTCTCAGAGACATAGAGACAACATAAGCCATTAATGAAAACAACCATTTGCCCACACAAAGGTGGAATTCAAGAAACCCAAATAGAAGGAGAGAAACTAGTGACCCTTTGGGTCATAGGGTTATCTCAAGAATCACAAACACACAAAAAAATGCACAACAATAAAGGCCATAGATCTTGCCGACCCCCCTTCACAAAGTCCAGCTCTCAAACAAGCCAGACCCCCACTATATCTCACCTCCTCTCGACTGGCTAATCCCATGTGAGTGAGAGTGACATGGTGGATCACCCCATGGAAAGGAGGGAAAGGGTCCGTGTGCATGCTGAAATCTGACCCGACAGTCCCCAGGCAACCGAAGTCACAATTCTAAGTGTACATATTTTGGTGAACCCGACGTGAAATTACAGAATCTATGGATCTTGTAGTTTGCGCTCCCATTGTGAAAAACATTTCAAATAAAAACATTTAAACATTCTTTCATTGCTTTTCATAGCCACTTCAATCTCCATCATTGGCGCAACCATCCATTCCATTTGTTCTGTGGTGTTTATGACACCCACAAATATGATGGAACTAGACCTAAACCAAGGAAACATTCCCTCAAACGAACCTGAAACACCTTCTTTTGATAGGTATGTGTCGCTTCATCTTGATGCACTGTCACAAATTGCTATGATTATGAAGACTGATTATGAGCCTGATCCAAAAGAGTCTAGGCATTCCCTATCCTTCAACAACCTACCTTGGGAAAATGACATATCCATACCCAATGCACCACATAAGGCTAGGAGGATAAGATCAGAAGTGCATCGACTTGAACAACCCTCCACCAGTACATCGAATACCCACCTTGATGAAGAAGTTAGAAGGTTAGAAAGACGCTTACAGGAAACCAAAGATGCTTAAGAAGCATTAAACATTGCCTTAGAAGAAGAACAAAAAGAGAAAGCCACATGGGAGGAAGCCCGTCTCTATGAGAATAATCGAAGAGAACATCCTAGAAATGAAGAAAACACTAGAGCTGTAACTCCTGTAGATGTAATCGCAACTCTAGTATAAAGAATTAGGATCCTACAAACAGAACAAACTGCTCCAGTGAAAAGAACAAAATCTCATGAACAAGACTAGGGGGCATCCAAAAACCCCCTTACCTCAATTACTACTCGCAACATGCTAGTAATGAAACTTGTATGAATGGGAATCCTCCTATTTAGAACAATCTAACGAATCCAACGATGGGTTATCAAAACCCACCTATAGGTTTATTGCTAACATCCCCACAATCTCAGAGTGCTTTCTTAGGAACATATCTCAAATATTTGAAAGAGCCTCTAGACCTGAATAGAAGGAATGTTCCACTACCCCGGCCTCTACCAGATCTCTTGAAGTTCAAGGGAGAGGGAGATCCAAACTCCCACATCAAAGCTTATACCACCGCCATAAGAGAACTCCTTCCTTAGGATGGAGTTGTCACAAAAATTTTCCTGAAAACACTTGAAGGCATCACCTTGGACTAGTACTACCGCCTTCCAGAGGCTTCAATCCATTCATTTAGGCAACTAATCAGAGAGTTTGTCATGGCATTTGACATGAACAAACTTGTAAAGATAGGAATTAGGGAGTTTCTCATGATGAAACAAGAGTTGAATGAATCCGTAGCACACTTCGTCACTTGATGGAGACAAGTGCTCTATTCATCGACCAGTGCTCCAAACATGGACCACCGAGAACTTTGTGACCTCTTCTTGCATGCCCTTAACAAAAACATGAGAGAAGATGTTCAGAAGCTACCATACAAGTCCTATGAAGAGGCATTGGAAAGTGCCTTAAGAATTGATCAAGCCGCCATTTATAGTGGACAAAAAGTTTATGGCTCAAATGGGAAAATGAAAAAAGAGGACATGGGAAATAACGCCCCTGTTGTTAAGATTCTTAAAAACAATAGGAATGCAACCATAGATGGGGTAACAGATCAACCCCCAGTCAAAAGGATAAGAGATGATTACAATGGGAGAGACTACTATCCTCCTAACATAAATGCCATAGATCGACTGAGAAACAATGGGTATTATCCTTGGGATAACTATCAAAGCTGGAACCACGATAGAAATGGGAATGGAAATGATGAAAGATATGAGAGACCCACTTATGAATACAACCAGCATTGTTCTTTTCATAGAACAAAGGGGCATAGCATAAATCTTGTAGGGAATAAAACTGATTCATAGAAAAGCTACTAGAGGATCAACAACGCTTATTCATAGAGATGTTCTTGAACCCACAAAAGATCACTCCAGACATCAAGGATATAAGGAAGAATCAAACACCTATATCTCCTCAAAATGTAAACATGAGGATCTATCAGGACACATTCCCTACACACAAAAACATGGAAACAACAAATTAGGATAAAATAACCCAAAGTAGTAACCCCAAAGTCCCACCTCAACTAGGATAGAAAGGAGAGACTAAATTGATGGGATTGGTTGAGATCATGCACAATGAAGAAAAAGAGGAGAGTCATGAGGAAGACAATGAGCAGATTGAAACATGTTGAGGCACTGTTTCGGTAGTTGAACCAACACCAACTCCAATTGGGCCTTACAAACTCATAAAAGACTTAAAAAAAACATACACTCACATCTCATTCATTGATTTACTTACAAACTCCCCCTCACATCGTTCAGCTTTGTTAAAAGCCATAGGCCTGAGATATCTCAGTCAAATCACGCCATCGCCTAGCGAACAAATCAACCATGTTGACTACAATCTTGCCCCACCAAACTTAGAACTTAAAGATCCAGGATTCTTCTTGAATTTACAACAGATGCCCTCTGAAGCAGAATTAACAAAAAAAGATACCCCGCGTTATATCTTCAAGTTTGGGTCTATGATACGTGTATCAAAAGAATGTTGATCAATGATGAAGCTACAGTGAACATAGTGCCTTTCTCCCTATTGGAAAGAATGGGCTATGGACATACTAACATCACTGCTTCAAGGGACAACTTGAGCAGATATGACAATTTGAAGGTAGCCACCATAGGGAAAATCACCCTCCTAGTGACTTTGGGTCCCAAAACTATTCCGACTACTTTTTATGTCATCGATAAGGACATGGGATACAACTTAATTCTTGGAAGGCCATGGATACATAGGATGAAAGCTATGCCATCCACACTTTTTTAAGAAGTTCAGTTCCTACACCTAGGGAAAGTATATGTTGCGCAGGGAGATCCAGAACCTTTCAGCATGCTAAAACCTAATACCCCAAACAAATGCATAGGAATTCTAATAGACTATGAACTCCCTACCAACAAGTTAACCATCCCGAATCCAACACCGCAGTCCATATGTGTCAAAAGGATGGGAACCTTAGGAAAAAACCTAAATACGACAGACATCAAAACTTTGGAAAATAGGCCATCACCAAAGCAAAAAGAGATAGTCCCCAAAGACAAAACAATCAAAATCATGGAGTTGATCGAAAGGGATGGACCACTCCAATTCCCTCTAGAGATACTCACCATTGACATCCAGGAAGTTTACAAACTTTTCCCATGCATAGGGGAAAAACCTCAGAACCGAAGGGTTGGTATTTCAAACTACCACATTAGATCTAAGAGACGCGGCCCCACATACTTTCTCAGATGCAGAGGAAGACATAACATAGGGTTATACCCCATTGCCACTACTAAGTAAGTCACATCTCCCTAACACACCCGAAGAAACAAAATCATATGAACCCCTTACACCAATAGAGGACTCACATCAACTGATATTACCCATGGTAGAAGTATATTCCATGGACAATGAGTCGACTAATGTTCTAGGGGTGTTACCTAGGATGTTTGTAGTGGCCAAGCCATAGGAAAAACCAACCACTTCCACCTTAGTTCAATCAAATGAACATGGTGAATGGGAAGCACCTCGAGTATAAATAGAAACGGTGGAGAGACTGCCTGATGAAGACAAATAAAGTGAAGGAATCTTTCACATAGAATGGAAGATGAGATTGACAGTTGGTATTACTGATCCTGATATTTTTGAATTACCAAGGAGTTATATTGGGTATGCCATGGATTTAAGACCAAAACCTAATGGGAGGACAAGTATAAGCTTTATCCCTCCTGACGAACAAAGGGAGCCAAAAACCCCTCTTGAACTATTCCAATTCTTGTAGAGGATCCAAGGAAGACCAGAAATAAAGATCTACATGTAAGAACAATTCGATCTATTGATGGAATTGCTCAATTGAGAAGGTGTCCTGTATTGGACCCCCTCCCATCAAAATTCCTTTCAAGATTTATTGTGTCTCACAATGTTGAGAGAAATAACTGTTGGAGACGATAAACTCAAGTGACAAACCATATCAAATAGGAGAACTAGTCCTAAGAAGAGGTAGCATGAAAAATAAGAAAAGGAGATGAAAAAGAGCCTTCTCAGAAGATTGGAAAGGCCCCTACATGGTTAAAGAAGATATCAGAAATGATGCTTATCTCTTGTGCACAATGGAGGGAGAGGAATTTGGAGAAACAATCAATGCCTTTCACCTCAAGAAATATTATGTCTAAAAAGCTAAAAAATGGAAAAACATAAATATACAAAAAAATAATAAAACTCAAAAATGTCAAAAACAATTTGTTTCTTGCATTTCAGTTTCATTCTATTCATTTTTCATTATAGTTCGTGACTTGCTCTCATACTATTTTCCTGTCAGTAACGAGTCTAATGTTGCCTTGATATTTGTCATCCTTTCAGGACCTAGAGATGCCTCATTTCTCACAATTTGCCATTATCCCCCTTCACTCCCAGTGATTCCAAATCAAAGCCTAGCTCTTAACTTTACACTGATCCTAGTCTTAAAGAGTCAAGATGTTAAGTCCAATCAAAGTTAGTATTCAAACCTACAGTGTTCAAAGGAAGCTTGCAAGTAGACCTTCCCAATTCTTCCCTACCAGAAGAGAAATCCAACTAGATTACAAAAACTTTAGGTGGTGCTCAGCCCCTTATCTTTCTTGGCCAAAAACACCAAGAGGATTAAAACTCTAAAGGAAGCAATCTAAGATACGAGTGAATAAAAAAATGAGTGATCAAAATAGAAGTGTAGAAAAGTGAGAATTGAGAGATCAAATTCCAAAAGCATTCATTTCTTGAAAAGTCAAAATCCAAAAAAAGTGAGAAAAGACAAGTGAGGAAAATACAAAAAAAAGGCAAAAAAAAGAAAAAAAAGAGAGATACAAAAAAAAGAGTGAGAGAGAGAAGATTGCTGAGTGTCTGTACTCTTGGGTGGAGACTAGTTGTTGTCATTTTTTTCTTGACCACAAAATATTCTTTTTTTCCCTTCTATCAGAGAAATCCAATCAGAGAAAGCCTAAATAGAAGGGAAAAAAGGGTCAAATCCTCCAAATACTCATGCTCTGCCTTGCCAAAAATCCCAAAAAATCTCACCTTGAGAATCCTTGCAGAAAACCTAGAAAAACCTAGAAATCTTTTGTCTCCAAGGGTTTTCCATCACAAAAAATTCTCAATTTTATACTTAGTCATTTTTATATGAATATGCATTGTATGTTTCTTTGTATGGATTTTCGCATTGTATGTTCATATATACAATCACACATATAAAGGAAAGATGCAAGGAGCAATATACAAGGGTCACATTCAATGCTTTTCGGCGTGACTAGCCTCATCAGCAGCTAAAATTTGTGGTCCCACCGATGGGCTGATGAAGATGCAAAGAAGTATGCAAGGCAAAGAATGTACATGGAAGTCATCACCATAACAATAACCATCGGTGACCTAGTCTAAGGTCTTTCCGATGGGCCGATGATGGTATATACAAAGGTCATATGCAAATGGTGATGTACATCGGCAAACATACATGAATCTTCGGCATGACTTACATATCGATGTCTCATTCCATGGCCCCACCGATAGGCCGATGAAAAAACATATGTAGGGCAAGATACAAAGGGTGGGGTCCACCAATTGTATATTTACGCGATTGTATGTTTGCACATGCAATTGAAGATACAAACAAAGAGATACAAAGCCTGGGGCCCACCAAGTGCACATACAGGGGGCAGGTACAAGTTCAAATGCATGTTTGTATGCAACGTTTGTATGCAATTTTCCTTTGTATATTTCGCATTGTATGTTCGCACATACAAAGGGTCATATACAATGCCATATACAGAGGTTACATGTGTATGCCAAATCAAGTGTTTACAAAAGTAAAGGAAGTATACAGTGTTACTTGTATATTCACATTGTATAATGTGATATACAAAGGAAATATACAAAGGGAAAACATATAAGGCAGATTCGACTGGGGACTCAAATGCAGCGAATAGTCATTTTGGGGTCCGTGAGTTGTATATTAAATGCATTGTATATGCCGATATACAAAGAGAAAAGATACAAGGGCCGGACCCATTTCAAAGTTTCATTCTGATGGATAATCTTTTGAGTTCCACGTTGTATGGATATTTGTGATTGTATGTTTGCATAGACAATCAGATATACAAAGGATGATACAATAGTTTTTGGTGTGACAAGGTGCATCGGTCGCTCTGTTTCAAGTCGTTCCGATGGCCGATAAGAAGATGCAATTTTTCAACGATGGGTCCAAGGATCAGCTCAGCAAATTCAGTAGATCTTTCATCTTTAAAGCATTCCTTCTCCCTTGTCCTCTGCAAATTCAGTAGATTTTAGGTGATAACCAGTTAAGGAAGCTGACCTTCTCTAGAGGTTTGATCTTATTTCGCAAGGTCCCACACTTTGAGATCATTCCCATGTTTCTCTAGATGGCTAAAGTTTGACAACTGTAGCAAGGGTGCAAATCTAAGAGACAACAGTTTCTGGCACGCCCAGTGGGACTTAACATCATTTTACTGGTTATGATATGCTACTAGCATTATCAGTCTTTTAAGAGGCAATTTTCTACATATCTGGTGACTCTACTGAGAAAGGACAAGCAGATCAATGCTGCTATTACATATTATGAGAAAGATTCAAACTCAGAGTTCAAGTTCATTTGATTACTTGCAGTTGTCTCTGCCTAGAAGACAGAGTAGAGCTGTGGTAAGGACTCTAGTTTCTAAAAGAATACAATCAACTCCACCAAGTTTCAGATCAGTAGCACCTGTAGTTCCTGTACCGATTCAAGCAAACCCACCTCTAGCTATTCCAATGGCAAGAAATCAGCCATTTGTGGCTTTGGATGGGAGCATCCCATTGAATTTGATAGTACATGACAACATACCTATGGCAGCCTTGAAGAGCCTACCTTATTTCACTGGGGAGGATCAAACTAGCCCAATTGAGCACATTAGAGACTGGTGCAGGAGCACCCCTACAAGACAGGATATAGGTTCATTGTCCGCATGACAGGACATTAGTCTATTTTTAGTATGTTTGACTTCATAATGTAATAAGGTCCATTGGACCAATGCATATGTATTAGATCAGCCTAGGAGAGTGTGCAGGCAGTTAGAGCTCGTGATCAAGTTGTCTGAGCTGTCTTCTCCCAGCCGTTTGGAAGCTCCCAGCCGCTGGGAATCGAGTTGGTAGTACTCGTAGGATATTGCTATAAATAACTCAGATCAGTTAGGGTTTGATATGATAGATGATCAAGAGAGTAGTAGTTGTGTTATGTTGTACTGGTGATTGAGTGAGATCCAGAGATCAGTCCAGACATTGTGAAATAGTATTGTAGAAACAGGACATTTGTGTTTCATCTGAATAAGATCTCATCAATTGCATTATCTGGTTTATCAGTTGTTTATGTTTTGATTTCTGTTCTGATTACAAGTTGATGGATTCTTTCAACCCTTCCACCGGTTGATTCTGTGGATCGGTGGAATGGTCATGTATGATAGTTTAGTTTGCATTTTAGTTTTCTGTTTATGCATTTCATTGTTTGAGAGATCAGTTGGTAGCATGCTGTGAATCAACCTAGCATCCTCATGTGCTAGGTTTAGGAAGATAAACTGTTAAGTTTTGATCTGAAGGTGATCCGGCCCGATCATCATTGTGCGGTTCTGTGAGTTTGCATGCAGCTGACGGATATACAGGGGTCTGCATGTGCTTTTCCAGTCGGAGTGAATCGCATCGTCATCTGTGAGTATATTGCTAACCAGATCGGGTTATGAAGCTGACGAAGATTGTATGTTTCAAGTGCATCAGGATGATATAAGTTGGATATATACTCAGTGTGTATATCGTCATCAGGTTCATCTTTCGTGTGTACCCATCATCCGCATATCGCTATCGTATGCGGGGGGAAAAATCATTTTTTTTGGCTAAGGACCGGAGAGGTCATCATCAGGATATTGCGTGACATCATCATCAGGTGCATGTGATGCCATCGTCATCAGGATATTGCGAATATCACCCTATGCAAGTTTATCCTGCTGTCGCTAAGTGTTTTGGCATCGGCATAAGTCATCGGCATAAAGTTTGGTTAACATCATCAGGATGTTTCTATATGACCGGATAAGTCATATCCTGATGCTGTTGTTTGAGTAGTCGGATATCGGGATGATGTAAGCATCAAAGGAAAGGTGCTTGAAGTTGTCGTCATCAGGATATATCGGAGGAACCAGATATTTTATATCCTGCTGATGAAGGTGATGCTGAACATCATGATGATGAAGATAGAGGTTGATGGTAAGATGAAAAGTGAACATCAGGAGGATGTTTGCGCTTGCCGAATATGATGATGCTGCTGACAGATGAAAGGCGAAAGGCGATAAAGAAGTGAACAGTAGTTAGCAGGAGGATATTTCATGCCTCTTCGAAATATGATGATGCTGTCTGTGTTAGCAAGAAATATGATGATGATGATAAGCCGATAGGTATTATAACATGTTGGTTGTGTTAGTGACTCCTTCCCATTTGTAAGCTCCCGTTGCGTTTACCTCTGCATCATAGTGGTATCAGAGCAAAGGAAGGATCTTCTGGAAAAGATCAGGATATAGCAGGATGTCAGGTGACGAAGGAACATCAGAGATTCCGGCAAGGATGACCAACGTTGAGTTGGCAGTTCTGGTAAAGAAACAGATTGCAGAGAGCAAGGCCGTGAAGGCTCAGAATTAGGAATTGAAGGACGAGTTAGAGAAGTTGAGGAGTAGAGTAGGTTCTGGTAGAGAAGAAGATAGGGAAGAAGAAGAGATCCCTAGTTGGAACGAGGAGGTCGTTCCTATAGACCAGAGACCACTGTTGAACGCCCTCAAGGCCATGGAGAGGAGAACCATGGATGTGAAATTGGATTTGCCAGTGTTTACAGGAAAGATGGAACCTGATTCAGTGATGGAGTGGATAGACTCCTTGAACAATTTCTTTGAAACAGAGGAGATACCAGAACAATAGAGGGTGAAAATAGCCCAGTCAAAAATGAAAGAAGCTGCCTTGACATGGTGGAATTTCGTCCAAGATGATAGAGTACAGGAAGGAAAGCGTAGAGTCACTACATGGAAGAAAATGATGGCATTAGTAAAGGAAGCTTATGTCCCATTGGATTACAGTATCCAATTACACAAGAGGAAGCAAAACCTGAAGCAGAAGGAGCTAGATGTCAGTTCATATACAGAAGAATTCATGAAACTTTGTATGAAAACAAAGGTAAAGGAAAGTGAAGAAGAGAAGGTAGCCAAATACCTTAATGGATTGAGGTTCAATATTCAGGAAGATTTAAGTCTGCATAATCCAGATACAGTTCAGAAATGCTTTTAGTTGGCATTGAAAGTGGAAGAAAAGTTAAAGAGAAAACAAGAACAACACAATAGAGGAAGAGGAAGACAACAAAGGGGTGGAAGAGGTCCTTTTAGAGGTAGAGGACATGGACATGGATATCAAGGAGAATCCAGTCATGACAATAGTAAGGAAAATTATAGTCAGCAAGGAAACTTCAGAGGTAGAAGACCTTTCAGAGGAAGATCCCAGGGTAGAGGATCCATCAGATGTTATAACTGTAACAAAGAAGGCCATGTAGCCAGCAGATGTCCAGAAAAGGCCACAAGCTCAACAGGAGAAAGGAGAACAAATCTGATCCAAGAACCTGATAATCAAAGTATGACAGGCTCTACTTCTTTTCAGAGTGTGAATGCTCCTAATAATTATGGATACCCAGAAAGTGGAGAGTCTCTAATGATGAGAAGAACAGTGACTACCATGAAGGTACCTGACAAAGAATCTCCTCAAAGAAAGTCTCTTTTCAGGACTATTTGCAAAGCAGGAGGTAAGGCATGTAAAGTTTTGATTGATTCTGGTTCTACTAAAAATTTTGTGTCTGAAGAAATGGTGACAAAGCTTAAGCTTAGGAGATTGCCTCACCCATCCCCATATAAAGTCTCATGGCTTACCCAAGGTCAGCAGACAACTGTAGAAGAGCAGGCTTGGGTAGAATTTCAGATTGGAGCATATAAGGATAAGTTGTTGTTTGATATTACCACGATGGATGCTTGCAATCTTTTATTTGGTAGACCATGGCAGTATGATTTGAAGGCACAACATGATGGTGTTAGAAACATCTATACAATCACTAAAGATGGTAAGGATATAAAGTTACTACCATTAACAGAGAAGGAGGAGAAATCTAAAGGAAAAGAGGTGAAGGTAATGCTGATGGAAGGTAAATAGTTCATGAAAGAGGTAGCAGCAGAAGGTGCAGTTGCATATGCCCTAATCCCATGTATGAGGGTGAATAAATAACAGCAGCAAGAAGTCAAGGAAGAGAAGAAGCAAAGGTTCATAGACCCAGCTATCCAAGAGCTATTGGATAAGTACAAAGGTATCATCTTAGAAGGAATGCCAAGATCCCTACCACCTGTCTGGGATATCAGTCACTGCATAGACTTAATTCCAGGGTCAACACTTCCAAACAAAGCAGCCTATAAGCTAACTCCAGAACAGAATGCAGAAGTAGCCAGACAAATTGAAGAATTATTGGATTCAGGTCTGATTGGGAAAAGTTTAAGTCCATGTGTAGTACCAGTTGTACTAGCACCAAAGAAGGAAGGTACTTGGAGGCTTTGCACAGATTCCAGAGCTATTAACAAGATCACAATCAGGTATAGGTTTCCAATCCCTAGGATAGAGGATTTACTTGACTGTTTAGGAGGTGCTAAGTATTTTACAAAAATAGATTTAAAGAGTGGATATCATCAGATCAGGATTAGACCAGGAGATGAATGGAAAACAGCATTCAAAACTAATGAAGGGTTATATGAGTGGAAGGTTATGCCTTTTGGTTTATCTAATGCACCTAGTACTTTTATGAGGTTGATGAATGAGGTTTTGAAAGAGTTCATTGGTAAGTTTGTCATAGTATATCTAGATGACATTCTGATTTTCAGCAACACAAAAGAAGAACATCTCAGACATATAGATTTGGTTCTTAAGAGGTTACATGAAGAGCAGCGGATGATAAATTTAGACAAGTGTTTGTTCATGCAAGAGGAGATCACATATTTGGGTTTTGTCATTTCACAAGGAAAGTTACAAATGGATAAGGAGAAGGTAAGTACCATATTGTCTTGGCCAACCCCAAAGACTATGAATGATGTCAGAAGTTTCCATGGGTTAGCAACCTTATACAGGAAGTTTATAAGAGGGTTTAGTCATATTTGTGCACCCATGCTTGATACCATCAAAGGAGGACAGAAGTGCAGATTTGTTTGGACTCAAGGAGCAGATGATTCTTTTGAAACATTGAAGAAGAAGGTGGCACAGCAGCCAGTCCTTGCACTTCCAGACTTTAACAAAATCTTTCAGGTGGAATGTGATGCCAGTCACATGGCCATTGGAGTAGTACCAGCCAAGAAGGTAGACCTATTGCATTTTTCAGTGAGAAGCTCAATGATGCTAAGAAGAGGTATTCCTCATATGATTTGGAGATGTATGCTTTAGTCCAGTCACTCAAGAAATGGAGGCATTACTTGATGCCAAAGGAATTCATAGTATTCACAGATAACCAGGCTCTGAGTTTCATAAACAGCCAGGAAAAGCTGAACCACAGACACATGAAATGGGTAGAAACCTTACAAGCTTTTACTTTTACATTGAAGCATAAGAAAGGAGTCAAGAATAAAGTTGCAGATGCTTTGAGCAGGAGAGTTCTAACAGTCAACCAGATTCAGTTAGAAAGTGTTGGCATTGATTCACTAAAGACCATGTATGAGACTGATGAAGATTTTGGGGAGATATATCATGTATGTACTTCTTTTGGGGAGAAATATCATGCTGAATTCTCTAAATTTTTGATTCAGGATGGATTGTTGTTCAAAGGTGGACAGTTATGTATTCCAAGGTGTTCTATGAGGTTAAACATCATTAAGGAGAAACATTGTGGAGCTATGGCAGGTCATTTTGGTCTAGATAAGACTCTTGATCTTGTCTGAAGACATTACTTTTGGCCTAAGTTACACTCAGATGTCAGAAAGTTTGTAGAGACATGTGTGATATGTCAGAAAGCTAAAGGCAGGTCGACTAATGCAGGTTTATATCAGCCCTTACCCATTCCTTCCAGACCATGGGAAAGCATAAGTATGGATTTTGTCTTGGGTTTACCAAGGACAAGGAAAGGGTTTGACAGTGTTTTTGTTGTAGTGGATAGATTCAGCAAAATGGCACATTTCTTGCCATGCAAAACCACTGCTGATGCTTCATACATTGCAGATTTGTTTTTCAGGGAGATTGTCAGAATCCATGGATTGCCCTTGAGCATAGTGTCAGATAGGGATGTGAAGTTTATTGGTCACTTCTGGAGAACTCTTTGGAAGAAACTTGGAACAAATTTGTCTTTTTCCTCTGCATATCATCCTCAAACGGATGGATAGATTGAAGTAGTGAACCGTTCCTTAGGAAATTTGCTTAGGTGTTTGACAAAAAAACATGGAGAAAAGTGGGATAATATTCTATCTCAAGCTGAATTTTCCTATAATGATACTGTCAATAGGAGCACAGGGAAATCACCTTTTCAGATAGTTTATGGTATGCATCCAAGAGGAATTTTGGAATTGAGAGATCTACCTACAGTAGACCCTATTAGTGCAGAAGGTGAAGCTTTTGCAGAAGCCATAAAAGAGGTTCATGATCAAGTCAAGACCCAACTGCAGCAAACCACCTTGAAGTATAAGGAATATGCTGATAAAAAGAAGAAGGATGTTCAGTTTGATGTTGGAGATTTGGTATGGGTTCATTTGAAGAAGGACAGACTTCCTAAGGGAAAATATACTAAACTCATGCAGAGAAAAGTTGGACCATGTCAGATCTTGCACAAGCATGGACAGAATGCTTATGAGATACAACTCCCACCTGATCTTGGTTTGTCCCCTATATTCAATGTATGTGATTTAACTCCATACAAGTCTTATCCAGATGCAGATCAGGAACTCCTACAGGATACAGTCAATGATAACATTCCCAAGCATGATCCTCCACAGTTGCAGAAGGTTTTGGACACCAGAGTGGTCAAACAGACCCGGAACAAATAGTACTTGGAGTATCTAGTATCTTGGAAGGGAAAACCTAATTCTGAAGCAGTATGGATGACTGAAGAGCAGATCTAGAAACATGGTGCAGATCTTCATACTCTCATCTCAAGTGGACTTGAGATTTCTTCTTCTGGGGAGTATGGTGTAGGAGCACCCCTACAAGACAGGATATAGGTTCATTGTCCGCATGACAGGACATTAGTCTATTTTTAGTATGTTTGACTTCATAATGTAATAAGGTCCATTGGACCAATGCATATGTATTAGATCAGCCTAGGAGAGTGTGCAGGCAGTTAGAGCTCGTGATCAGGTTGTCTGAGCTGTCTTCTCCCAGCCGTTTGGAAGCTCCCAGCCGCTGGGAATCGAGTTGGTAGTACTCGTAGGATATTGCTATAAATAACTCAGATCAGTTAGGGTTTGATATGATAGATGATCAAGAGAGTAGTAGTTGTGTTATGTTGTACTGGTGATTGAGTGAGATCCAGAGATCAGTCCAGACATTGTGAAACAGTATTGTAGAAACAGGACATTTGTGTTTCATCTGAATAAGATCTCATCAATTGCATTATCTGGTTTATCAGTTGTTTATGTTTTGATTTCTGTTCTGATTACAAGTTGATGGATTCTTTCAACCCTTCCACTGGTTGATTCTGTGGATCAGTGGAATGGTCATGTATGATAGTTTAGTTTGCATTTTAGTTTTCTGTTTATGCATTTCATTGTTTGAGAGATCAGTTGGTAGCATGCTGTGAATCAACCTAGCATCCTCATGTGCTAGGTTTAGGAAGATAAACTGTTAAGTTTTGATCTGAAGGTGATCCGGCCCGATCATCATTGTGCGGTTCTGTGAGCTTGCATGCAGCTGACGGATATACAGGGGTCTGCATGTGCTTTTCCAGTCGGAGTGAATCGCATCGTCATCTGTGAGTATATCGCTAACCGGATCAGGTTATGAAGCTGACGAAGATTGTATGTTTCAAGTGCATCAGGATGATATAAGTTGGATATATACTCAGTGTGTATATCGTCATCAGGATCATCTTTCGTGTGTACCCATCATCCGCATATCGCTATCGTATGTGGGAGGAAAAATCATTTTTTTTTGGCTAAGGACCGGAGAGGTCATCATCAGGATATTGCGTGACATCATCATCAGGTGCATGTGACGTCATCATCATCAGGATATTGCGAATATCACCCTATGCAAGTTTATCCTGCTGTCGCTAAGTGTTTTGGCATCGGCGTAAGTCATCGGCATAAAGTTTGGTTAACATCATCAGGATGTTTCTATATGACCGGATAAGTCATATCCTGATGCTGTTGTTTGAGTAGTCGGATATCGGGGTGACGTAAGCATCAAAGGAAAGGTGCTTGAAGTTGTCGTCATCAGGATATATTGGAGGAACCGGATATTTTATATCCTGCTGATGAAGGTGATGCTGAACATCATGATGATGAAGATAGAGGTTGACGGTAAGATGAACAGTGAACATCAGGAGGATGTTTGCGCTTGCCGAATATGATGATGCTGCTGACAGGCGAAAGGCGAAAGGCGATAAAGAAGTGAACAGTAGTCAGCAGGAGGATATTTCATGCCTCTTCGAAATATGATGATGCTGTCTGTGTTAGCAAGAAATATGATGATGATGATAAGCCGATAGGTATTATAACATGTTGGTTGTGTTAGTGACTCCTCCTTCCCATTTGTAAGCTCCCGTTGCGTTTACCTCTGCATTAGAGACGTAGCTTCTCTATGTGGAGTTCATCATGTAACCCTAGAAAATGTAGCTATCAGGTTGCTGGCTACCTCATTCAAAAGAAAAGTATTACAGTGGTTTAGGAGTTTACCAGTGCAAACCATTGGAACTTGGGATGACCTGTTAAATAAACAATTTCAAGATAAGTCAGATAACTTATCGCTGGTTGAACAGATGGCTACAATAAAAAGAGCTCCTTAGGAGGAAATGATGGATTTCAACTTCTGATTGTAGAAGACATGGGACAGAATTCCTGCCATGGTAAGGTCTCCATCAGAATATGCTTTTCTATATTTTTTGAAAGCTCTAAATAGTGATATTTCAGTAATGATACAATCATTGGGAGGTACAAGTCTACCTGATGCATATGAAATAGCTATTAGAGTAGAAAACAACCTGATTCAGGCTGGAAAAATAGCACCTAGACCACCAATGCCCATTTTCCCTGAGATTCAAGCTTCAATGCCTTTGCCAATCCCATATTTTGCCCCTTTACCTGCTGCAGTAGCATGGCCAAGTACTGCCAATTCTAAAACTGCTACTCCTAACTCATCACAAGAGTTAAGAGAGATTAAAAGCAGCCAGCAGAAAATAGAGAACATCCTACAAGCTTTTGGGAATGAACTGGTGAACATCAAAAAGCAGCAGACCCAGAACAGACAGCCTTATTAGCCACACATCCAAGGGAAAAATTAGCCTTATCAAGGGCAAAATCAGCCTTATCAAGCTAATAGGCCACCTTATCAAAGTAATTACCAGGGTGCTAGGCAGAATGTGAATCAGAGGCCTTTCCAACCTTACAATCCAACACCCATTAATGCAGTAAGGGACCTTATCCCTGTTTAGAATAACTTTGCAGCTGAATATGAATGGTGTTTCCCATGCAATCAGCCACACATTCAGGCAACCTATTCAAATGGAGTGATAAATCAGGCTCTAATGGTGCAAAATGTTGTAGTCTTACAGCCAAACACACCTAATGATGGGGCTGTGCAACAACAAGAACAACCTCAGAATGATTCTGCCTTCATAAATTGGCAGGAAGGTGAATTATGTGGTGTAAATAGAGATGATACTTCAGTGGTAGCAAATACCAGAGCTAAAAAGTGGGGTTATGAGATAGGTCAAGCAACAAATAAAGGAAAAGGAGCTGGTGATCCTTCTACGTCCCAGATTCCCCATATATTGTAGAGGAATACTCAAGCAACTACCAGGGAACAACCTCAGTTACAGGCTGATATTGCTGCTGCAAACTCACACCAGAAGGTAAGTGTCACTCCACCTTTCAACATCATTGAAAATATGAAGAAAATCAATGTGTCAATATCGATGTGGGATTCTCTAGCCATCCTAGGCCAAAAGGACATGTTGCAATCTGCCTTGTCTAATTTAAAAGTGTCAAATAATGCAATTGTTGACCCTACTAGGGTTGTTCTTACCAATTCTTCCTAGGACAATAGTAAATAGCCAAACAAGAGTGCTAAGCCACTTCCATTTTATGTGTCTTTAATAATAGGAGACAAGTTAGTGCATAACTGCATGGTGGATAGTGGTGCAAGTAGTTCTGTAATGCCAAAATAGGTTGCAGACCAATTAGGATTGAAATATCAACCCCTTGAGAAGGGTGTGCTCCAGCTAGATGGTACGGGTATTAACACTGTAGGTGTGATAAAAGATCTAGGTCTCACTTTGAACACTTGCCCAAATGTTTCCATTTCCCAGGAGGTGTTCATCATAGATTTACCTCATTATTTTGCCATGTGTTTGTCAAGAGAGTTCATAGCCAAGATAGGAGGATATTTATCCTCAGATTGGTCCCACATGTTTTTCAAGACCAGATATGGCAGAAAAGTGACCCTAAAATCTGAATTGCTTGCCAAATATCACATAGAGCCTTATACACGAAGTGTTGTTAATGCAAATTGCATTATTTCTAATGATCTTGAGCCTGTTGTTGGTCAAGAGCTGCAAGCTGACAGTATACTAGAAGTGCTATTAAAGGAGTGGGCCTCAGAAAATGTTGTAGATGATCTTGAGGGGCACATCTAATAAATTGGTATGGGGGTTTACATACTGCACGAACCTGAAATAGCAATTCCAAACCTTGTAAAGAATGTAGAACAACAGATAGAGCAACAAGATGAGGTATGGAAAATGTACTTTGATAGCTCTAGGAATAGGAATGGATCTGGTGGTGGTGCAATGCTTGTATCTCCACAAGGTGAAAGATATTATTCTGCTTTCCATTTTGCTTTCTCATGTACAAATAACACTACTGAATATGAGGGCTTGATCCAAGGTTTGCAGTGGGCAAGGAAGAGGAAAATTGACTATTTGCAAGTGTATGGGGATAGTGAACTTATTGTAAATCAGGTGAGGGGACTGCATGTTACAAAGAATGATGTTTTGAAATGCTACAAACATAGGGTATGGGACATGATTGAAGAGTTTGATGCTTTCAATCTGATCTCTATTCCAAGAAATCAGAACTATCATGCAGATAGATTAGTTGTGATTGGGGATCAGTTTGATATCCCCAGTGATATTCAAAGAGAAAAGGTACAGCCTCACGTGAAAATAGTTGATAGGCCCTCTATCCCTGACAATAATATTCATTAGCAAGTTTTTGAGAGTGATGAGCAGATTCTGCGGTTCCTGTTAGAAGAGGATGAGTTTTCTATGATGAATCAGGATAAACTCAAACAACAATATGGTAATGATCATATTGTCCAATTAAGGACTAATAAGCTGCCCAGAGGATTGGTAACCTTGGAATCCATTTTTGGTACTAATGATCAGCTAAAAAAGAGTAAAACCAGTATGCAGGTCAAAGACGAACATTATGAGGAGCTGGAAATTTTTAAAGGTAAGCTTCTCAAAATTAGTAAAATCTGTTCACTTGAAGATAGGAAAGCCTTCATTGCTCTTTGTCAAGAAATTGAAGATGTGTTTGCTTAGGATTAGTCAGACCTAAAAGGGTTTGACCCTCATATTGCCTAGCATACCATAGAGTTAGGACCAAGTACTAAACCTGTGAGGCAGAAACAGAGACCTTTAAATCCAAAACTTGAGCCTCTGATGATTAAAGAATTAACCAAGCTGATAGAGGGAAACATCATTTTTCCAATCAAACATATTTCTTGGGTCTCCAACCTTGTCCCTGTGAGAAAAAAAAATGGAGAGATTAGGCTGTGTGTCAAATTTAGAGACCTTAATAGAGTCTCCCTGAAAGACCACTACCCATTGCCCTCAATGGAGCACATTCTACAAGTAGTGGCTGGTTCAGAAAGATTCTCCTTGCTTGATGGATATTTTGATTATAATCAAGTATTAGTCAAGGAAGATCAGTTTAAAACCACTTTTACTACCAAATGGGGCACCATGGACTACAAAAGGATGCCTTTTGGTCTATCAAATGCTGGCTCTACTTTTCAGAGAGCTATGGATATGGCTTTTAAGGGTTTGCTGTATAAATTAGTGCTGGTGTACCTTGATGACATCACAATTTTCTCTAAGGATGCAGCTGAACATTTATTCCACTTGAGGCAAGTGTTCGAGAGATGTAAAGAGTTTGGGATATCTCTCAATCCCAAGAAATGCATTTTTGTTGTGCATGAGGACAAGCTGTTAGGACACATTGTGTCAAAAGAGGGAATTACCATTGATGCAAAAAGAGTAAGGGCTATTTTGGAGCTACCTTTACCTAGTCACAAGAAGGGACTGCAAAGTTTTATTGGTAGAATTAATTTTCTGTGAAGATTTATACCTAACATTGTAAATCTATTGAAGCCTTTGACCTCTATGTTAAAGAAGAATACAGTTTTCAGTTGGACAAAAGAGGCCAAACTCAGCTTTGAGTCCATAAAAGAAGCATTATCAGCTACACCAACTCTGGTAAATCCTGATTTCTCAAAAGATTTTATCTTGTATGCTTATGGCAGTCTGGATACAATTTCTGCAATTCTGGTACAACAGTAAGGTGAAGGCTTTGAGCAGCCAATTGCTTTCTTTAGTCAGGGACTGGAGGAGTATGAGCATAGGCATAGCTTCATTGAAAAACATGTCCTTGCAGTGGTAAGGAGCCTCAAGAAGTTTAGTTATCTTATTTCTAATAATAAGATACATTTGATGGTTGCTCACCCTAGCGTGAAAGAGTTCCTGTTAGGTAAAGATGTTAATGAGAAAAGGGCTGGTTGGATTACCAAATTCATGGAGTATGACATAGATATCAAGATAACCAAGCTCATCAGAAGTAGAGGACTCAGTGAATAGCTTGCTACTGGGTCTGAAAATGAAACAATGAAAGAAGAGGAGGTGCTTCTGACCATTGAAGATGAACATCAGAATGATACAGTAGCAGTAGGCACAGGTTGGGTTAATAACATGACTAAATTTTTGCAAACTGGTGAATGTCCAACAGGTTTAGATAGAACCAAAAGAAGATATTTTAGACTGCAGTCTATTCCATATGTTTTAATTAATGGCATCCTTTTCAAAAAGGATTTTAATGGTGTGTTGTTAAGATGCATTAACAATGATCAAACTGATAGGTGCTACATGAGTTTCATGATGGAACAACAGGGGGTCATTTTGCCCCAAGGACTACTGCTTGGAAAATAATGAGAGCTGGATATTACTGGCCCAGCTTATTCAAGGATGCCCATGCATGGGCTAGAAAATGTGTGAAATGTGCCATTTTTGCAGGCAAAGAAAGGCTGCCAGCTTTACCTTTGCAACCAATTCAAGTAGAGCAGCCCTTCATGAGATGGGGCATTGATTTTATAGGTCCCATTAACCCACCATCAAGTGCAGGCCACAGGTGGATACTTACAGCAACATACTATTTCACAAGGTGGACTGAAGCAGTGGCTCTAAAGGAATCCAATGAGAATGATGTTTTGAGCTTTTATTGTGATTTGGTATCCTGATTTGGAGTGCTTGAGTCAATTATCTTAGACAATGCTTTAGCCTTTGTTGGATTGAGGATAACTGACTAGGCTGTTAAGAATGGGATCTATTTGAACACTTCATCAAATTATTACCCACGGGTTAATGGTTTGGCTGAATCCACAAATAAAAATCTCATAAGGATTATCAAAAGATCAATGGAGGACAACCGGAGGACCTAGTACACTAATCTAAAATATGCCTTATGGGTAGATAGAATAACTCCCAAGAGGTCTATTGAAAACTCCCCATATATGTTAGTTTATGGGAAAGAGGCAAGATTGCCTGTATTTGTGGAGCTGCCAGCACTTGATATCATGAATCAGTTGGAGATGTTTGAAGAAGAGGATCCCATGGCTATCAGATATGCTCAACTTATAGAGCTTGAAGAAATCAGAGATAAAGCTATGAAAGCTATGGAGTATCATCAGCTTCAGACAGAAAGAAATTTTGATAAGAAGGCCACTCCCAGAATCTTTGGGGAGGGTGATATGGTACTCAAATGGAATGAGTTGAAAAGCAAGCCAAGGAAGCACTCCAAGTTTGACAACATGTGGAGTGGCCCATTTATCATTACTGAATGTAAGAAGCACAATGCATTTCAGTTATCAAACATGGATGGAGAAAATTTGCCTATCCCAGTTAATGCAATACACCTAAAGAGGTGTTTTGAGGTATGACTTACCTTGTAAATCAGTAGATTAGGTTTCTTGCTTTCAATAAGTGCTATTGCACAATAGTTTAGATCCCTTTTTGTTTTCCCTAAGTGCTACCTAGCTGAATATGGGGGTTGCTTTTAGCATTTTCTTTTGGTTTTGGTCTGCCAAGTGTTCTTCATTGCTGATGTGCTGAGTTACTAATGTTTAGGATTGTTTGTCAAAAGTATATTTTAGTCTCTATGTGACTCAATGCCCAATGGATGCATAAGGCCACTGATCAATTTGTTTAGCAGGCAAACACCCCTGAGAGGTTGCCAAAATTGTTGTCATTTTTTGCTTAACCACAAACTATTCTTTTTTGCCCTTCTATCAGAGAAATCCAATCAGAGAAATCCTAAATAGAAGGGAAAAAAGGGTCAAATCCTCCAAATACTCATGCTCTACCTTTGCCAAAAATCCCAAAAAATCTCACCTTGAGAATCCTTGCAAAAAACCCAGAAAACCCTAGAAATTTTTTGTCCTCAGGGGTTTTCCATCACAAAAAATTCTTAGTTTTATACTTAGTCATTTTTATATGAATATACATTGTATGTTTCTTTGTATGTATTTTTGCATTGTATGTTCATATATACAATCGCACATACAAAGGAAAGATGCAAGGGGCAATATACAAGGGTCACATTCAATGCTTTTTGGTGTGACTAGCCTCATCGATAGCTAAAATTTGTGGTCCCGCCAATGGCCTGATGAAGATGCAAAGAGGTATGCAAGGAAAAGAATGTACATGGAAGTCATCGCCGTAACAATAACCATCGGCGGCCTAGTCTAAGGTCTTTCCGATGGGTCGATGATGGTATATACAAAGGTCATATGCAAATGGAGATGTACATTGGCAAACATACAAGCATCTTCGGTGTGATTTACATATCGGCATCTCATGCCATGGCCCCGCCAATAGGCCGATGAAAAAACATATGCAGGGAAAGATAGAAAGGGTGGGGTCCACCAATTGTATATTTATGTGATTGTATGTTTGCACATGCAATTGAAGATACAAGCAAAGAGATACAAAGCCTGGGGCCCACCAAGCGCACATACAAAAGGCAATATGCAAGCGCACATACAAGGGGCAGGTACAAGTTCAAATGCATGTTTGTATGTAAGGTTTGTATGCAGTTTTCCTTTGTATATTTTGCATTGTATGTTCACACATACAAAGGGTCATATACAATGTGATATACAAAGGTTACATGTGTATGCCAAATCAAGTGTTTACAAAAGTAAAGGAAGTATACAGTGTTCCTTGTATATTCACATTGTATAATACGATATACAAAGGAAATATACAAAGGGAAAACATACAAGGCGGATCTGACTGGGGACTCAAATGTAGCGGATAGTCATTTTGGGGTCTGCGAGTTGTATATTAAGTGCATTGTATATGCCAATATACAAAGAGAAAAGATACAGGGGCTTCATTCTAATGGATAATCTTTTGAGTTCCACGTTGTATGGATATTTGTGATTGTATGTTTGCATATACAATCAGATATACAAAGGATGATACAATAGTTTTCGGCATGACAAAGTGCATCGGCCGCTCTGTTTCAAGTCATTCCGATGGCCGATAAGAAGATGCAATTTTTTAGCGATGGGTCCAAGGATCAGCTCAGCAACCAATCAGGTGATGACACGTGGTAGGGGCATACATGCAAAAGGTGATACAAAAGTAAAGGGGCCCACTCTTGTATGTAGCCATTGTATTGTATATGCAAGGCTACGTACAAATGAACATACAAAGGCATTTCAAAGGCTAATTTAGATGCCAAATAAAAGCACATGCAATGAACATTTCAGTAAGACCATGCTTATTGGTAGCTCAGCTAGAGGTCACCTCGACAGCCTAATACATACAAAGCAGTTTGCATATGCAGAGTGATATACAAGTGCAGTTTGACCGCAACTTTGACTGCCTGTATCTTCCGTGTCCTGGCAAATTTTGACATGATTCAAAAGGAAAACGTGCTTATTTTTGCCTCCTCTTTCATTTGGTGGGATTTTGAGGGGAATATTCTCACTTTCAAATTTTGAATCTAGATTTGCATGCTCAATCAACTGGAAGTTTCAGCGACCAATTTGAGATATCCAGATGCAGATATTTGTGGCATTTATGGGTTAGATTGATGATTCAGCAGCTTACATTGAAGACTCAAAATATCTTCCATCTACCCCAGTTCTAGATCTTTTATTCCATAACTTCTTGCAGATGGACATCCCTTCAGTCATAGATATTTTCCTGTTACAGCTCATGGCACAAATTTTTGTAACTGACTTAGGTTAGATTGAAATGCTATATAAGCATAAGGATGAGATGTAAATAAGGTTGGAAATTTTTAGCATTCAGGCTTTCTATTTCCAAACAGAGCTTTCTGCTACTATAACTATGCCTTCCCATTGAATATATGCAATTTATTTTGACCTCTTTTACTGAGTTTTTGTTTAGTGTGAATCTGCATATGATTGTCTGTGAACATATTGTTCCTCTCAATCATCTTGTTTCTCACCTTTGCTAGAATCATTTGAATCTGTGTATGTCTACTTGCTGTGTCTGGTTATGTTGTGCATTTTCTTAGTACTGTGAAGGTTCTTTTATTCAACTTGGTGAATCACCCCTTTATTTTCAAGTTTTTCTGTTTCATCTTTCATTTTTAAAGCATTCCTTCTCCCTTTTCCTCTACAAATTTAGTAGATTTTAGGTGATAACCAGTTAAGGAAGCCAGCCTTCTCTGGAGGTCTGATCTCATTTCGTAAGGTCCCACACTTTGAGATCATTCCCATGTTTCTCCAGATTGCTAAAGTTTTAGAACTGCAACAAGGGTGCAAATATGAGAGACAACATTAGTCTAATCTCGAAGCCTCAAGAGTGACATTCTAATAGAGGAAGAGAGGTACAAAGCACACACACACACTAGCTGAGCAAAACCAAAAAGTCTAGTTGTCTCTAGGATCATCTTCTATCTAGGGACACTTGTTCTTTCCTATTTTATCCTTTACCCCGGGTCTACTTTGCTTGCCATCAGTGATCTAAGACTAACAAACACCTATAAAACTTGATACTTGTCTAAGTTGAAAGCTTATCAAATTATCTTATCTAGATAAGGATTAGTGTTTAGCCTTTAGCAAAGCCTAGAAATTAGAAACACTCCATGATTCATTTGCATTCCCCACTTAAGTTTTCCTAAAAATCCTATCTCATAGCCTTGGATAGATCATTTATATCAAGACAACCTGTAATCCCCTCAATTGAAAATCATATTTAAGAGCAATCATTCTGTTTGTTCCACATTGCATACATATCAAAATAAAAAAAAGAGTCTTAAAGCAATAAAGTCAAGTGTCATATCTCATGACACTCAGTAAAGTGTTATAGTTTCATTTACAACATTTCTTGAGTTCTTGCATTATCATTTTGTAAAATTGCATATCATATATATGTTCTACAAAATCACAAAAACATGTCATCATTGTCATACTTGAATTTGTTAAAAGAGTTGAAAAGGTCAAACATAAATAAAAAATTCCTAAAAAAATTCCAAACATGCACAAGAGATGGGTACAGAATTTGATAAAGAGAAGAACCGTAGAAAAAGATAAACTTTCATAGATATATCCAAAGTTTACATGTACAGTAGGTATCAAAGAGCTAAGGACAAAATGCTCTCGAAAGAAGTATAGGCTCTTCGTGCAAGGGGGCACGAAGTCTGAGAAAGGCAAGTCAAGGTTGGTTCCCTCCAACAGAACCCTCAGGGCTCTAGCTCCTCCATCTACAAGCACCGCTCGTCGCTCCATGGGACCTATGAGAATGATGTGCTCTACTATGGGCATGTGATTGTGAAGGCCCAACCATACTAGTGCCAGAGCACCCAAGGTGAGCCATCTCTCGTAGTACCTTATTCTCACCCAAAAGCATGTTTACCTAGGCTCTCAACTTTGTGATCATCCCACACCCATGGTAAATAGGAGCAAAAATGTCTATGTGTCATCCTGTAGAAGGGGACACACCAGGATCCTCCAAAAGACAGTCATGAGGCATCCTAGAGAAAGGAAAGGCTAATCCAACATTAACCTCATGAACCAAGTCCCTCCATTCTTTGACATTGCCTAAAAAGCCAAATCAAAGACAAGACCAAGTCAATGCTGTATGATAGAGAAAACAAAAAGAGAGAAGAGAGAAGTCAAAACCAAAATCAAAAGAAGGAGCTAGTAAAATGAACTCAGTGGATCTCCAGACTACCAATTAGGGTTGAACTGATGCATAAACTCATCTAAATGAGGAGGTCATGGAATGGTAGGAGGACCCTCAAGGATATCAGGAACCTCATGTGAGACATCAACGTCATCAAAATCCTTATCCTCGAGGGGAGCCTCATCTGACGAACCATCACTATCAGGAATATAATCCTCATCAGTGGACTCTGCGTCAACTATCACAGTCATAGATCAGGAGGGAGTCCCTGTCCCTCCCCTCCATCCTCCTCTAGAAGCTCTAGTGATAAAGACACCTAGAGTCAGAGGTGTCCAAATGACACTCCTCTATCTAATCTCCCCCATCTCCTGAATAGTCCAATAGCAAGTGGACACTGGGGGTAGGTCCTTCAAGATCTCCTCACCAAACTACTGCAAGACTTGGTCCACCCGATGAGCCTCAACCTAACCATTGTGATCCATAATCTCTAAGATCTCATGTAAGTATGATCTCACCTCAGTATCACAAGTCCAAACCCCCTCCATATCATGGTAAGGATCAGGAATCATATCATCATCCATAAGGGTGGTGATGGTTAGAAGAGTAGCATCATAGTGTCCAACATGTGCGCATTGTGCTGGTCTAGGAAGTCGCTTGTCTGGAAGTGGAATAAGCTTCTAATAGGGTCTCACGTGCTCAAAGATCCATGTCATAACCAAGGAAGAGTGGCTAAAAGAAAGAGCCCCTCATCAAGAAATCCAATAAAAATCCATGTAGACCATGGCTAGGATATCAGGTCCCCACGCATAAACTGTACCCTCCTCCAAACCATGAATGATGGGTGCCCAACACCATCTCAGTCTAGCCAAGGCCTTGTCTCCTGACAGCCTCGAAGAAATCAGTCCAATTAGGAATCTCCTCAGGAGTGGAATGCGAAGTCGCAATACAGAAGAAAGAAGAACACCTATCTGATCCCCGGGGTGATTAACCCCCATAAAAGCAGCCCAAGCAGCCTTGTTCTTAGAAGACTCACTAGCAGGAAGAAAGAGAGTTTGACCCTTCACAGGAACCCCAAGGATATGATACACATCATAGAATGTGATAGTCCACTCTCTAGAAATCTGTGGGAACCTAAACATGTTCCTATCTGCATCCCAGTAAGTCATAATGTCAAAGCATATGCGAGATACAAGATGGACCATGGGTACATGACAAACTCTGTCAAGGCATGTCCTCTTAAGTATGGCTTGGTGCTCTATGCTAAGAGATGCAAACATCCCTAAAAGCCACCCTTGCTCTCAGCAAGCATTCCATCAAATGTGCCCCTCCTACAAAATTGAAAGAAAAGTTTAGGTTAGATCTTGTAAACTCATAAAAACACAAAAAAGCGTATAAACCATCAAAAATTGTAATAAAAAGGTAGATTAAGTAACCAAATCATGTCATTTTAGAGTGAAAGAAGCGTTAATCAACGTCAAGTGCAGCCAAAAATCAATCCTACAGGGTCACCCCTGGGCGACCCAGTTGCCAGTCAGGATCCCCCCGGGGCAACCCTGTTGCAAAGCAGGATCCCCTAGGGCGACCCTGTTGTCAAGCAAGATCCCCCTGGGTGACCCTGCCTACCAAAAGGGGCAACCCTAGAGAGCAACCCCTCAGGCAAAAATTTGTCTGAAAAACTCTGTTTCTTGATCGATTTTGGAAAACAAAAGATCTAGATGCATCTAAACGATGAAATAAACATGATGCAACAAGAAAAACCATGAAAAATAGATGATTTCAAGAGATTTTTCATAAAATGCAACCTAGGGTTTAGAGGAGTCTTTTACTGATTACTCACCTGATTCTCCGTGGCTAAGGAAGAACTAGCCATCTCTGCGATCCCCTCGACAATACCTTTCCAACGACTACTCATACGAATGATTTCATCGTTGTTTCACTCTGATCTCATAATTTAGCTCTCTTGGCTTGCCCTTAGCTTAATTTCATTTCATGCATTTAGCTTAGTTTCTTTCTTTTATGCTTTTGTTTCGTGCATTGTTTTGCATGCTCTCATACCTATAGGTTCAAACCAACAAAAGCAAGTGACTAGTCCAACTCAAACGATCCATCGTAAGTCCGTCATTTCAGTTTTCATTATTCATTTTGATGTATTTAAATGCCAGACTAATACTAGCTATTGTAGGTACACATTGTGGGAATATCGACAACAGGTAAGGCCTAGTTCAGGAACGGTACCTACCTTTCATTTAGACTATCATCCCTGAGGGGGCAAATATGTAGGCACAAAAATCACATACTGCCTCCACGAGGACCCCTATGATGATTCAAATCCTTGTCATGTACATGTAAGCATAAAAATAAGTCCTTTTGATAGTAGGTCTCTTGATGACGTGTCCTTTCTTCTTGTCTCGTGTTGTTTCTACTTTGTCGATTCCCTTCCTTCCCTGTTTGCGACACTTTGCGACACTTGTTACGACACTTGTTGACTTGCATTTTCTAGCTTTCAACCTTGATCCTAAGCCTTGTGAGCGTCTTGTAGGTGATTTTTCACCTCTCCCCATTGTATTTTGACTTGTACACCTCATAAAAGCCTTCTATAGGTCCCCCAATCCATTTCCTGCTTTCTGTTTTCAATTTTGACCTTCCAATCCAAATCTTCCCCTATTATTTCCAGATCCCCCTGGGGGGATCCTGACGATGCAAGTGGAGATTTGGATTCTTCCACATGATTGACCTATTTTCTGATGTAGAACCCATCCTTTTCTTCCCCCTTGACTTCTACCATCCTGTTTGCTACATTCTACATCCCTGATCTAGGGTCGCCCCCCGGGTGACCCAGGATCCCCCTGGGTGACCTTGACTAACAAAGATGGTGACCCTGCCATCTTTTGACACACGGAAAAACTAAAGTTTCTCTCACATTTTTGCTCTGTTTTCACCTATTTTTCTTTCTATTTGCATGAGTTTTGATCCTTGATATAGAGTTAATTATTTCATGCACCCACACATGCATAATTAGCTCTATTTGATCTTAAATTAACTCCCTAATCAATCTCATGTACTCTCTTAACTCCATCTTCCTCTTTAGTGATAAACTATCATTGCTTCATCACTCTCATTTTAGCTGAGTTCACTAGGTAATCAACCTTGTTAACTCCCCAATCTATTCTTGTTAACTCATCAATTAAATGAGTTAACTCTCCAATCAATCCCTTCCTCAAACCTAGAAATATCCCCTCCCCCAAGCACAAAGGGAGGCAAATTCATTGTGCACACAGCTCTTGCCAAATGTGCTCTCCAAATCTAGCATTCATATGCTCATACAGGGTGAAAGTGCCTTTTACTTTTATTGTTTGGACAAGCAATGCTACACTGCTTCTTTTATTTATGCCATTTTACTCAATCCAAGCTCGCATCGAGCTCATACAAAGCTTCACAAAAGCTTCTTTTTGCTTCTTTGAGTCTTTTTGTCATTGAGAGAACTAACTGCTGTCACAAAAAGGATCCGAGGTTGCCTACACAAGGATTACTGAGGGTAATGGAGTCTTCAAATCTTCATCTCTTTCAGGTTCTTTTCATTACTTTCATAGTAATTAGATCATCACACTTTGCTCTTGGGAATAGTAACATTGTGCTTTTTCCTTGATAGATTAGATCTTGCATGTTAGATTAGCCATTTTTACATTCCTAGATCTATTTTATTAGAAAAATCTTCTTCCCTTTTCATTAGATTAGATTGCATTGGAAATATCAAAAACCCACAAAAACATAGATTAAACATTTCATATAGGATTGCATGCACATTTATTTCATAGATTAGAAGCAATTTCCGTTCCGAATATACTCTAAAAAATACCAAAAAGATGCTTTGCATATCATCATTTAGCTTGCATTCATATAGATTTGTTAAAATAGACAACATTGCAAAACCCTCGATTCCATAATGAGGTATTCACAGCCAAACAAAGACAAACCCTAGGTCAAGCAAAACCTTAGGTGAAAACCCTAGATCTGGTTAGAGTTAACAAATACACAACTTCCTCTATCATGATTCATGAATGTGTTTAGGAATAAGAAGAGAGTGGGTAAGAGCTATCTGAAATGCGATCGAGGAGATTCATCCACAACCCCAACAACAGACACACATTTCACCACAAGAAGACCCATTCGTTCTATTGTTGATCGAGGAAATTAGATAATTACGACCAGATAGAGCATTTCTCAGAGACATAGACAACAGAAGCCATTAACGAAAACAACCATTTGCCCACACAAAGGTGGAATTCAAGAAACCCAAATAGAAGGAGAGAAACTAGTGACCCTTCGAGTCAAAGGGTTATCTCAAGAATGAAAAACACACGACAAAATGCACAACAGCAAAGGCCATAGATCTTGCTAACCCCCCTTCGCGAAGTCCAGCTCTCAAACGAGCCAGACCCCCACCATGTCTCACCTCCTCTCGACTGGCTACTCCCATGTGAGTAAGACTGACATGGTAGATCGCCCTATGGAAATGAGGGAAAGGGTCCGTGTGCATGTTGAAATCTGACCCGATAGCCCCTAGGGAATCAGAGTCATGATTCTGAGTGTACAGTGTTCCTAACATTCAACAATTGGTATCAAAGCAAGGTTCCTTGGAGAAAGTTTAACAACTTAAGGAAGATCTGGGATAGTGTGATTATGTTGAAGCAAGAATGGAAAAAGAGAATATCCTACAGAGAAGAGGAAAATAGAACAAAGAGAAGATACAGGGAAGGACAAGGTTGATCCAATAGAAACTAGGAAAGAAATGAGTAAGGTTTTGATTAAGAAGGATGCAAATGAGGTTATAGATGGATCCACACCAACCTCTAGTGTAGATACTTCCTCCAAGAAATAAATTGGGAGCCCTTGCTCAGGGGGAGCTTATATTGAAAATATTTTCTCCCCTACCAAAGGATTGATGTGGATACCCTAGCATGAAAAGATATTGATTTCACTATTAGTGCTTATACAGATGCAGATTGGGCTAGAGATGCTAATGATAGAAAAAGTATAAGTAGAGGTGATTTCCTTTTGGGCAACAGATTAGTGTCATGGTTGGGCAAGAAGTAAGATTCAGTTTCTTTTTCTACTTTAGAAGTAGAATATATTATTGCAGCATGCTATTGCACTCAATTGTTATGGATGAAGCAAACATTGAAGGATATAGGAGTTGTGTACAAAGAACCAATCTCAATCCTCTATGATAATACAAGTGCTATAAACCATTTAAAGAATCTAGTGATGCACTCAAGAACAAATCATATATCTATAAGGTATAATTTTCTAAGAGAAAGAATGAAGTAAAGATGGAATGTTTCTACAAAGGATTAGATTGTAGATATTTTTACCAAGCCTCTGCCTAAGGATACTTTTTAGTATCTTATAGAAAAGTTAGGGGTCATTTCCCCTCCTACTCTGAACTAAGATGCATGGGAATGCATCAATCAAGTGGTGTCCAAAGCCACATTCTTTGATATGGATTGATGTTTGAGAGCTACCTCTTAGGGGGAATAGCAAGTATTCCTGATATGTGTTCCTAACAAAGAGCAGTAAGTGTTATAGTATTGATGAAAGACCAATTTGATCAGAGCAACAGATTGCAAGTATGTGCCCTTGGTCATTGATGTCAAAGGGGGAGAGAAATCATATGAAAAACTCAGGGGGAGAAAGAGTGTAGATGTGTAAAAAGAAAGGGGGAGTATCTTGTCTAGATGGTCTTTACATTTTTTCACATCATATGTTGCCATCAATGAAAAAGGGGGAGATTGTTGCAAGTATGTGCCTAACTGGTGTTGTCATTGATGTCAACATCTGTGTTGTCATTGATGTCAACTATGCTCTTGTTTTGATGTTTGCTTGTAATGAGTCAAATGCTTTGCATTGGCTTATATAAGTGTTGAAGATAATGAATAAGTATTCTTGATATTGAATTTCCAAGTTCTTTTGAGAAAATTTGCCCCTCTAGAGGAAATAGTGTATTGAAGAGTATCTTTGTTTATAGCAAAACAGTCTAGTAGATTGCTCTGCATTTCTTGTAGAATGAATATCTTTGTCTGTGGATTGAAATTTTGTTAGAGACGTGTTTGAAGTTTCTATGTTCCAAGTTTGAGCCTCCGGTATGAAGATTTGAGTGAATTATGTTCACCAGAGGCTTTTTCTGTATATTTGGTGGTGACAAGGAGAATGTATTATGCTCCGCATTACTCCACATTTAAGTATTTTAGTTTGTGGTTCTGGAATCTAGTTTGTAATGATAGTAAGTACCTTCAACTCCAATGGCTCATGATTTGGTGGTCTGTAAGTGATCCTTTCTATATGACAGTGGATAACAATTATGTTCAAGTGTTCCTAATTGAAGAATCTTATGGATAAAGTGTTTAGAGGTTGTGTGGATGTTCTTGGTGATTGCAATGTGCTTTTGGATGTCTCTTGATCATTTTCCTACATTTGGATTGGTTTACAAAGAGAAATTTGGATTGTAGATGAAGACTGTTCTTAGAAGACTTAGTGTTAACACCAGTTTTGGCTGACCTAGTTATTTTCACTACTTGCGGAGATGCATTGAAGATTGAAGAAGCATGTTGTGGCATGGAAGATTGCATTTGAGTCCCAACTAAGGCATAACATGATCTGCATACACCTTTTCCTCAACTAATTTTGTTTAGGTCCAGACCTATTTCTATGTATGTTTGTAATGCCAACCTTGGAAATTATTCCAATGGTTGATGAATGTAATGCCGACCTTGATGTATATTCCAAGGTTGATGAATTGTATAAAAACATGTAATGAAGTTGCAAAAAGGATATCCTTGTGCCAAAATATGAAGATAAGTGAAAAGGTGTAAGAAGAGTAGAGTAGAGGAGTTATACTATGGTTCAATGGAATTGAACTTAGGCATGGAGTAGATGCTATCAAATCAATTCACCAACCCTTGGTAGTGAGCCACCCCTTGGTAGTGAGCTGATCTTGGTAGTGAGCCCCAACATTTGCAATGAGCATTTTGGGTAGTGACCCCTAAGGTAGTGAGCCTCTATTTTTTGGTATTGTTATAATATATTTATTTCTGTGAGCTAACACCCACCATGGTTTTTTCCTTATAGGGTTTTCCATGTAAAAAATCTGGTGTCTCATGTGTTGAATGTGTTATTGTGATGAGCTTCATGTTTCATACTTTCATGGTTAAATCTTAATAACAGTGATTGAACATTTGATGTGTTGATATTTAGTGGTTAAAGTTTTTGAGACAACTGATTCACTCCACCTCTCAGTTGTCTTGTGCATTTCAATAGAACCAACCATGCCTCACGTCATAAAACAAACATAGCCCTAGCCAGGACACTCCTGGGTGTATGTTGTACCCTAATTTGGACACACTTTGTGTGCCCCTTCTCCAAATGCTCAGTGCCCAACCAATGACCCTAATCCTCACTCCTTTCTACCCTCTGATTCCTATATACTTTCCTATATATTTTCCTGTATATTTTCTTGTCCCCTTTTACATTATTTTTTACAGGTTTAAATAATAGCCCAAAGGGTAGTTACAATGTTCACAGCCTTTCATAAAAAATATATAATTAATATTTAACTATCACTTCCCTTAAATTCTCTAATATAATTTCTTTTATTTATCCTTTAATATCTATTTTATTTACATCCTTCACAGGGAAATATTCCCATAACATTCCTCCCCCTATAATTTAGTTGTTGTCCACAAGAGCACAGGGAGTTTTTGCATCCAAAACACATAAAACAATCTTAGTTAAACAAATGTGGATATTGTGTTTTAATAAAATCAAAAATTTCCCAAGTAGCACTATCAATACCACAATGACTCCATTTACTTTTTACTTCATCTATAACTCTATTTCTTAAGGTTCGAGATCTTCTTTCAATTATCTTTTCTGGTTCAATTTTAAATTCACAAGTAGGTTCAATAGAGATACTTTCCCAATCAATAACATGGTCTGCACTATACACATACTTCTTAAGTAAGCTTACTTGAAACTTATTATGAATTTGTAATTGAGGTGGCAAAGCCAGTCTATAGGAAACATAACCTATCTTTTCTAAAATTTCAAAAGGTCCACAAAAGTGAGAAGCCATTTTAGAATATTTACCAAGTTTTAATGAACATCTTTTGGGTTTGACTCTAAGGAATACTTGATCACCAACATCAAAATGTCAAATAGATCTTTTGGAATCAACCCAACTTTTATATCTATCTTGAGAAGCCTTCATGTTTTGTTTGGCTTTGTTAATAATGGTTTCCATTTCTAATAAGTTTTCATTCTCATACCAAATCTTATGGATAGGGTCAGACCAAGAGATAGGTGTAGTACAATTTCAACCATACATGGCTTCAAAAGGTGACATCTTAATGGTGAAATGATAACCTTGATTGTGGGAAAACTCGACTAAGTGCAAGCAGTCTTCCCATGACTTATGTTTATCCATGGTATACATTCATAACATATATTCTAAGATTCTATTAATTCATTCAGTTTGTCCATCAGATTCAGGATGATATACAGTACTAAAACTTAAATTAGTACCAAGTTTAAAAAAGAGAGATTTCCAAAAAGATGATGTAAATATAGGATCTCGATCTAAAACAATGTTCTTTGGAAGACCATGTAATCTGAGCAATGTTAGAAGCAGAAGACTTTATTTTGATGGGTAGAAAATATGTCATTTTGGTTAATCTATCTACTACTATGAAGATAGCATCATGACCTTTACATGTTGAAGGAAAACTAGTGATAAAGTCCATACTAATTGACTCCCATTTACAATTTGGAATTGACAAGGGTTGTAAGAGTCCAAAGGGGTTACATTGTTCAACTTTTACCTTTTGACAAGTTAAACATTGTTGGACATAGGTATGGATCTCCGACTTTATTTGAGGCCAAAAGTAGTTTCTATTGATTGAGAGATAGGTTTTCTAAAATCTAGGGTGTCATGTTATCGGTATATCATGATAATCCTTCAATATTTGTGATTTAAGGTTAGGTATATAGGGAATACATAATCTTCCTTTGTAATAGAGGAGACTATTGCTACTTATCAAATAATGTTCTAGTCAATCTTTCAAATGGACATCAGGGGATTGATTTTGGAGACCTTCATAAATGGGTTGGAAATAATCATTGATAGGTAACCTAGATTTGATATCTTGTTCAAATTAGTTTTCTCTCCAGGGTTAAGGCATTAACACATAATCATTTTCAACTTAATGCATCTGCCACTATGTTTTCTTTTCATAGGACATACTAGTTGGTGAAATCATATTCAGTTAGAAGTTACATCCATCTTCATTGTCTGATATTAAGTTGAGGTTGAGTAAAAATATGTTGTAGACTATGATGGTCATTTTAAAGTATAAATTTGTTTCCTAACAAATAGTGGCACCGGACCTTTAGAGCATGGAAAATGCCTAATAATTCAAGATCATGAATAGGGTAATTTCTTTCAGTAGGTATTAAATTTCTTGATTTATAACATACCACTCGATTATTCTACATTAGAACACCACCTATACTTGTACCGCAAGCATTAGTAATCACAATAAAGGGTTTACTAAAATTGGGAATGCAAAGAATAGGTGTAGTTGTTAACAATGTTTTCAATGTTAATCTTTATCACATTCAGTGGGTCATTTTTATTTTTTTTCTATCCTAGTTAAATTGGCCAAAGCTGCAGCAATTTTTGAATAGTTTTTAACAAACTGATGATAGAAACCAAATAATCCAAGGAAACTTTTGATTTCGTGAGCATCCTTGGGGATAGGCCAATCTCGAATTGCCTTAATTTTTGTAGGGTTAGGTCAAATACCCTTTTCTAAAACAACCTGACCTAAATAGGATACTTTAGATTTAAAGAATTCACACTTCTTGAGTTTGGCATAAAGTTTATGTTTTCATAAGGTTTCGAGTACCATCTTGAGGTGTTGTTCATGTTCTTCCTCATTCTTTGAGTATATTAAGATATCATCTAAAAAATGATCACACATACATTCAGAAATGGTCAAAAAACATCATGCATCAAAGTCATAAAGGTTGCAGGTGCATTGGTTAAACCAAAAAGCATTACCACAAATTCATAATGGTCATATCGTGTTTGAAAAGTGGTTTTGGCAATGTCTAATTCTTTAATACAAATTTGATGGTATCCTACTCATAAATTAATTTTGAAAAAACATTTGGCACCATGTAACTGATCTAGAAGATCATCAATTTGAGGTAAAGGGTACTTATTTTTTATGGTCAATTTTATGAGTTGTCAGTATTCTATGCATAAACTCATGGTTCCATCTTTCTTTTTTGACAAACAATAATGGTGCACCCCAAGGGGAAACACTTGGCCTTATCTTTCCCTCCTTAAGTAACTATGTTAATTGAATTTTTAGTTCATTTAGTTTAGTGATTAACTGGCAATAGGGAGCTTTGGAGATAGGTTCTGCTATGGGATCTAGATCAATTACATGTTCTACAGATTGTTTAAGAGGTAAATGTTGCAAGTATGTGCCTAATCGGTGTTGTCATTGATGTCAACATATCTGTGTTGTAATTGGTGTCAACTGTGCTCTTATTTTGTTGCTTTCTTGTAATGAGTGAGATGCTTTGTATTTACTTATGTATATGATCTTGATGTTGAGGATATTGAAAAAATTAGCTCCTCCAGTGGAAACAGTGTGTTGTAGTGGAAACAGTGTATTGTATTCAGAAGAATAATCCAGAAGTTTTCTTTTCATTTCTTGAAGATTGAATATCTTTTCTTGTAGTTTGGAAGTTATTTAGAGTCATGTCTAAAGATGTTATGTTTTGAGTTTGAGCTCTCCGCATGAATATTTGGGTGAGTTGTGTTTACCAGAGTGAAACCTACTTTTTTGTGTATTCAGTTGTAACGGAAGGAAAGTATTCTGCTTCACATTTCTCCGCATTAATTTTTTATAGTCTATAGTTCTAGAATTAAGTTTGTAATGATGATAAGTGCCTTCAACTCTAATGGTTCATGGTTTGGTGGTCTGCAAGCAATTTTTCCTTTATGACAGTGGATGATAGTTAAGCTTATGTGCTCTGGATTGAAGAATCTCATGGATAAAGTGGTTAGAGGTTGTGTGGATGTTCATGGTGATTAAAGTATGCTTGTGGATGTCTCCTAATCATGTTCCTACCTTTGGATTAGTCTACAGAGAGAAGTCTGGATCATGGTTGAAGACTGTTCCTTAAAGACTTAGTGTGAACACTAGTCTTGGCTGACTTAGTTTTTTCCATTAATTGCGAAGATGCATTGATGATTATAGAAGCATGTCATGGAATGAAGGATCGCATTTGAGTCCCAGCTAAGGTGCGATGTGATCTGCATATATCTTTACATCTTTTCCTTAACAAATTTTTGCATTAGGTCCAGACCTATTATATGTATGTTTGTAATGTTGACCTTAGAGATTGTTCCAACAGTTGATGAATGTAATGCCGACATTGATGTACATTCCAAGGTTGATGAATTGTATAAAGGCATGAAATGAAATCATGAAAATGATATCCTTGGGAAAAATGTGAAGATAAGTACAAAGTGTAAAGGTAGAGTAGAGCAGAGGAAATGTATTACGCTTAAATGGAATTGAACCCCAGCATGGAGTCGATGCTATTATCTCAATTCAAAAATCCTTGGCAGTGAGCCACCCCTTCATAGTGAGCTAATCTTTGTAGTGAGCATTTTGGGCAGTGAGCCCTATAAGCAGTGAGCCTATATTTTCTGGTATTGATATAACATATATATTTATGTGGGCTAACACCCACAGTGGTTTTTCCCTTTTAGGGTTTTCCACGTAAAAATTTGGTGTCTACTGTGTTGAATGTGTGATTGTGATTAAGTCTATGGTTTCATGCTTTCAAAATTAGATTATTAGTAATTAAGTAGATTATGGTTTGATGTTCATATGAAGTTAAGTTTTTGTGACAACTAATTCAACCCCCCCTCTCAGTTGTCCTATGTATTTCAACAATTGGTATCAAAGCAAGTTACTTAGAAGAAATCCTAACAGCATGAGGAAGATCCAAGATGCCTTTTAAAAAGGAGGCTCTGCAGTTTGATGGGACAAATTATGCTCTATGGAAGGTATGAATGAAAATCCATCTCATTTGTCTTGGTTATAAGGTGTGGAAAGCTGCAGAAATAGAATACACCATACCTGAAAATGGTTTGACAACTGAAGATGAAATCAAAGAATATGAGTTGAATACAAAAGATAGAGATGTCCTGTTAAGTGCCTTGACTGACATTAAGTTGATAAAATTCATGGATCTAGAAACTACAAATAAAGTTTGAGTAAATCTAAAAAAACTATATGAAGGAGATGATTCTATAAAAGAAGCCAAGCTACAGGGCCTAGAAGAAAAATATGAGAGTTTAAATATGAATGAAGATGAAAAAATTATAGCCTTCATGCAAAGGGTTGATGAACTTGTCAATGGAATAAAAGGAATGGGAGGAACCATTTGTGATAAGGAAGTTGTGATGAAAATTCTTAGATCTCTACCAAAGTCCTATAGTCACAAGGTAGCTGCAATAGAAGAAGTAATGACTATGAAAACTATTGACAGAGGTCAATTACTCAGAAAGCTTACAGCCTTTGAGATGAGAGAATTTGGTGATGCGCTGCCAAAAGTTGAGACATCCTTTAAAGTCAATACTTCAGAAAAGATCTCCAAAGCTGAGAAATATAAGATGGAACCTCATGATGACTTTGATGAAATTGAAGCTAACTTTGTTGACAAATTGCAAAGAGGCTCCGATAAGTTCAAAGGAAAATTACCTTTCAAATATTTTTCATGTGGTAAAGTAGGTCATTATGCTTCCAGATGTCCTGGAAGAATTGAAAGGAATAGAAAAATATTTGAGAACAGGACTAGAGCTCCAAAGAAATGCTACTATGTTAGAGATTTTGATGATGAAGGTGTGACTGATGATGAATCTGATGATGCTAGTACTAGTGCAAATGAATACTTGTTTATTTCTATTAAAGAAGAACCTATGTTAGTGAGTCTTGGCAGTTAGCCATGTAGGAGGAGATGATGTCTTTAAAATCTTGTAAGACCTTGGATCTTGTTCATTTTCCCAAAGGAAGAAAGGCCATAGGTTGTAAGTGGGTCTTCAAGAAGAAGTTTGGAGAAGATGGGTCATTAGAGAAGTACAAGGCTAGACTGGTAGCCAAGGGCTACTCCTAAAGAGAGGGAGTTGATTTTGGTGAGATACTCTCTCTTGTTTCTAAATTGGCTTCTATTAGATTTCTTTTATCCATTGTTGTAGCTTATGATTGGGAGATTGAGCAAATGGATGTTAAGACTAGGTTCTTGCATGGAGATCTTGAAGAAGAAATTATATGCAACAACCTGTAGACACCCAAATTTGTCCCAACTTTATCCATGTCTAGAAACACCTTGTCAAAAACATTATCCTAAATATGATAAGCCATTTTTGTCCTAAATCCCACTCTTAATCCCATTTATCCATTAAGCCAATTAATTAAATAAATTTTATTTATTTAATTAAAATCCCATTCAATCCCATCCTTATCCCACTTAGCCAATTAATTAAATAAATTTTATTTATTTAATTAATTTTATAATCATAATCCCATTTACCCTATCCTCATCCCAATTAATTAAATAAATTTTATTTATTTAATTAATATCCAACTCATATCCCAACTAATTCAAATATTTTATTTGAATTAAGTCCTCACCTTTCATCACATTCCAACACTTGTCCAGTCAATCATGTGTTGTATTACAACTTTCATTAAAATCCTTCACATGCACAACTAATGGGACCTAATTTTAGTATTTGTCTACACAAGCACACTTAAGCCTTATCTTCCCTTGCCACATGTCAATTGACTACAATTTTTTAATGTGCAAGATAACCGAATCAATCCTAGCCATCCATATCAACATGTAGCCCTTCAATCACAGCCATCCATTTGAACCAAGCCAAGCCTATAAATCAAGCCATCTATTAGAGAAGACATTAGAGAAGAGATTAGAGGAAAGAATTTCAGGATTCTTCTTCATGCAACCTCACTCTGCTGAATTTTCATCTCAAGCCATTATCTATCCTCTTTCAATCCATCTAGCTTGCATCTATCAACCATCAACCATCACCATCACCTATCTCTCTATCAATGTTATGCTGTGAAATCGAGCAATCAACACAACAAAGTGATCAATCAATCGAGCATTTCATCTTGCATCTTTGAGGTATTGAATTATTTGGGTTTAGGTTATGCATTTCAATTGTTTGATCATTTCTATTTGTAAATCCAAATTTTTTGATATACATTTTGGCACGCCTGGTAGGACTCACTTCGCTTGATCTTTTTTGCAGGTTTTTGTAGTAAAAATTTGTATTCATCTAATCCCCATTGTCAAGTTTTGCAGGTTTAATTAACTTTTTGTTGTAGATCTGCTACTTTTTGGACAAAACCCTAGGTTTTAAAGATTTCATCATATCTTCCAAATGGATATGAATTTTTCTACAAGATTTTAGTAAAAGTTTGTCCATGATATAAAGAAGCTACAGAAGAAAAATTTTGGGTTTATCGCAATTTTTACGGGATTTATCACGTTTTTATGTTTTTTCATAAAATCATAATTCTAGGCTCAAATCAGCGAATTTTTCAGAAATTTTTACATTTCTAGAAAGTTCTTAAAATTATAATGTGGGTCCATGTTTTACATATTTAATTTAGAGTCCATTTACATTGCAAAAAAATTAGATCTTTGCTGACTATACCGTTTCCATAAATCCACGTTTCTAGGCGCAAAACAGGGAATTTTTCTGATTTCTTTACATTTTTGGAAAGCTCTTTAAAAAATAATAAGGGTCTCTTCTTTGATTTTTTAATTTTAGAACCAAAAATATATCTAAATAATCAAATGTAATTCGGCTATGCATCTAAAATTATAATTTTTCTTGTCTGATGAGCCTATTTTTTATGCCTGCATTATAATATCATTTTTTTTTATGTTGTAGGTGATCATAAGGAGCTGAAGCAACATTGACATCAACATCTATAGCAATTTGGATAGCGAATTAACCAGGTGCAATCATTTCATTTCTCTTATCTTCTAATCTTGTTTGCAAACACGTTTGGATTTTGGGCTTAAAACGAACAACTCATTTGCTATCACATCAAAAATTGGGCTAAAACAAACCATTGTCCTTCATCACATTTAGATTTCGGCTTTTAAAACAAACAAGTGCTTGCATTGTCTTCCACACATTGAATTTCTAAGGTTAATGAACCCCATGCGAGTGTGACCAAGTAAATGTGTATGCTCTCTCCTCGCGTCCCAACATGAACTTGGAGATCAAAAACATTTACTTGTGTTGCTTTTGTTTAGCCTTAGAGAGGCCTGCCTTGGTACCCACCCCAAGGGAATGACCTCAAGTGGTACTTTCATCCAGTCCGCTATAAAAATTAGAGGATAAGGCGAAAGCCAAGTCTAACTGGTATTAGCGCTCACCATACAGTGCTAACTCGAAAGGAGGCATACCTTTGTGTATATTAAAACTCCTAGTAGGGTTAGTTAAAGTCTTAAGTGGCTTGCTGGATGCTCATGGGGTGCCGGTCCCCCATATTTTCACTAGAACCTCCTTGTGATAGTGGCCTTGCCTTGACTAGGACTTGTTGAAGTGTCTTCACGTGCTTAACCATCATCACATTCTTCCAAACTAACAACTTGCTTATGTGTCTTGTGTGAGTGATTCATGTGTGTATATGCATAATCATTTGTTTGAATATTGCCACATCAAGCTCTAAACACCCAAACACATAAAGACAAGTCATCCTACACATTCTTCCAATAACATTCAAACTCAATCACTTTCATCCCAAACATAGCCTACTCATCATCCAACCCTTCATAGCCAAATCACTTCCACATCATCATCCAAATTCCTAAACAAGCACTTGCTAAAAGGACTTAAGGCAAACACTTGGTGACAACATGTTTACACTAGAAGACCCAACAATTAAATTTCAAAGATTCCTCCAAAATCTTTATCAAGGATCACAACCCCTCAACCAAGATGCCATTGAAATATTACAATTCTTCATCCAAGAAGCTCAACCCCATGCAAGCCAATCACCTCAACTACAACACTCCATAGCCCAAGTCCAACACATTTTAGCCACTAGTCAAGCTCGATAAGTACATCAATCCTTAGCCACTCCATACCAACCTAATCCACCTCATAGCCACATGTCATATCCATCCACTTCCTATCAACCTAATCCATCTAGTCACATGTCATATCCATCCACTTCCTATCAACTTAATCCACCTATCCACCAAGTCAATGCCACATCAACCTATGAACATCCACCTCAAGCTTATCCAATCCCTCATGCCACCATTCCAATGCAATACCAAGCCCATCCACAAGGCAATCAAGTGATATCACAAGAACAACATGCAAGTCCAAATAGCCCTTTGTACATAAATCAAGCAGGTCCAAGTACACCTTTTCAACAAGACCATCAAGTACCATTGATAGACCTAAGTCCACCTCTCCAACAAGAAGCACATCCAAGTCCAAGTGGTCCCTTGTACATAAATCAAATGAGTCCAAGTTATCCTATGCAAGATCTAATAACCTTTGACAAGGGAGATACCAATCTAGAGTGGCCTCCACCATCCAATCCCATGCCAACACATGAGCCAACAAGTCCTATCCCAACACCACCATGTGATCCTACTCCTAGTCCATTGGTTCATCAACCTTCCAAACCACCAAGCCCTCCATTACCTTCATCACCATGTCATTCTAATCCTTCACCAAAGGATGTGGCTGAGAGAGTTTTACAAAGGATGCTTGAAGCAAAACTCATTAAACTTCCTGAAGTCAAACCATGTGAAGAAAGTCCATATGATGAACATGATTATTCTGCGTATCATAGGACCAAAGGCCATGATACAAATACATGCCCCATGTTTTTCCCAAATGTTTACAAGGTGTATCGACATACCATAAGAAATCATGTCACATCATCCCAATCCCATGTATCACCCCCATCCAATCCAAATTTTAGCTTATCAAACTCCATTATCCTTCCATCCAATCAAAGTCCTAATCATAAGCCTACAACACTATCTACTATTATCATCCATCCATTATATTGCCTATCCACTCATACCCTTGCGAAGGATGTGATCCATTGGCTACTAGCTAGAAATAAACTACATGTCAAACACCCATTCATGAGCCTACCAAAGAACTTCCAAAGGTCATGTCCAATCCTATAATTCCATCATGTGGGCCACCTATCCTTGAGCCTATCCAAGAGCCCTCAATTAACATTCTTAGCTCTTCAAGCCCATCATGTGACCTACAAGCCAACAAATCTATTCAAGAGTCTCCAACCACAAGCCTAAGTCATGAGCCATCATTCCCTCATGTTGATAACTATCAAGAGCCTATCAAGTCCACTCAAGAACCTTCCACTTTCATCCAAAGTCACGAGGTATGTCAAGAGCATAATCTTAAGCATGTGGAAACATTAAGCCCTAGTCCAACTCAAGATCAAAACACTTTCATACAACCCATCCATAACATTTACCTTCTTTATGATCAAGATGATACCTCTAAAGAAGCTATCCATGAGCACCTTGATCCTATCCATAATCCTATATCTATCCATGAGTAAGATATCCAAATTGCTCCTAGTCATACACCATCTAGCCCTATCCATAATGAGGAAACATCCACTTGTCATGATGAGACACTTGTCCCCCAAGTAAGCATAAAAGATCAAACAAATAAGTTGGATTGTAGTGAACACAATGCTAATCAAGATCCTAATGATCCTCCTTCCACATCCACCACCATGTCCTATTGGTCTTACCACCATTATACATGAGTTTTCTTCCTTCGGACAACAACGACCTTTATCCACTTCACCTTCTCCATCCAATAAAGAACTCAAGTCTAGTTCCCAAAACACATCTAGTCCCATTGTTCATCGCATACTCCAAAACATGAACTACCAAGGTAAAGGTCTAGGCCTTTATGAACAAGATATTTTGGATCCAAACCATGTCAAGGTCCCTTCAAGCTCATATGGCCTTGGATACACACCCCAAGGTAAACAAGCTAAAGATGTTGGTAATCCCTTTGTGCATCCTAAACCTACCACTTTCCATCACACCCCCCATCATCTACCCAAAACATATGTAGCCATTCCACCTCCATCATCCTATAATTTTCAAAAGCATGTGATCATACACCTTCTGCCATCCACTTTGCCTCCACTTTTACCAACTCCAAATATCCCTCCATCCACCTTGCCACCATTACTTCCAACACCTAACATACCTATCATTCATAAGTATCCTTACATCCATAATCCTGGCCAACAAATGCACACATCGTTTAAGCATAAAGCTTCCAATCATTCCATCCACTCCACCCACCCCATGGGATTCAAAAGCAAAAATTTTGATGGGTACTTATAAAGCTAAAAGTCCTACCAAAAATCCTAAGGACTCTCATGCCTTAGGGCACAAACATGAAAAATCAATGCAAAGAACCAAAGCAACGCAATCCAAAAAGCCATCTAAACCCTTACCTCCAAATACAAAGCCCAAAAGCAAAATGATTTGGGTTCCTAAGCAAATATCTAGCAAGTCAAATGAGGCATCCTCATCCACATCTCAAGAATCCCAACCACCTATATCCATCCAAAAGCCTACTTCCATCCAAAACTTCCATTCCCTTCCAAAATCCCACAAGCAAAACAAAAGCACTAAAAATACTAAATCTATGTGGGTTCCTAAATCACTTCATCAACCATTTCCTAAGAAAACAACCCCATTGCTTCCTACACCACCATCTCATCAAAAGCTTCAATGTTTATCACGGTGTGTGCAACCATTGGTCATGGTTCCCTTCCATTCCAAAACATTCCCACATGCCTCCATCTCCCCATCCTTCATCCATTATCCTACAAATCTTCCCCATCACCTTCCTATGGTCCATGCTTTTGCATAAGCCTTCCATCCATTCATCCTTGCATGAACCTTTCATAAATCCACACCATAAGCCACTAGCCTACCCTATCATAATTCCATATCATAATCCACTATCCCCATCCATATATCCTTCCATGAACCTTCCATAAATCCACATCATAATCTATTATCCACCTAATCCATCTCCCATCCATGCAATCCCTTATCAACATCTATGAGCACACTTGACATGGTCCATGTGAAGACATCATTAATCTCTAAAGGGACACTATCAATCTTCATAGCACTAGCCACTTGACTCCCTCCTATCCATTACCATGGTGAAAACTTGGCAAATAGGTGCCATGTGTAATTGTCAACCCATCTAAAAAAAAAAATCAGCCAAAAAAAAAAGTAAAGAGAAATCCCTTCGTCCAACGGTGAAAACCTGGGAAACAGGCACCTTGGATAAGTACCATGATGAAAACCTGGCAAATAGGTGTCATGTGTAGGTTGATCTTCTATGTCACTTACACTTGGGGGCACATTGTCTCATCCAACCTATCCATTTCCAAACTATCTATCCCATTCTATTATTTTCCATCCCATCTTGTTCTACAATTACCATACCATCCTACTATCCATAGCCATTACATCCATATACCTATCTTATTGAACCTATTTATCCATCATTTCCTCCTTTTGATCTTGATGAAGACATAGGGGTAAAATTTTGAAACATGTTTGGATATTTTTTGACATACCTTCTTTCCAAACAATCCTATCATTATCCACCTATCATAAGCCATCTTATTCAAACCAATCTATCATGTCATCCCTTGGTCATGAACTTTGTCATGTAAAAATCCTAAGAATTACCACCTAGAATGGGGCAAGTTATTCTTCCTATGCAACATAGCCTTTGGAGATCACATCCTAGCTCCCTTATGATCCATCCACTATGGCATATCCTTATCATGAGCTTTCCATCTTATAGCTTATCCCCATGTATTTATCATGAGCTTTCCACTATAGCCTACCTATCCATTTATCATGAGGCAAGCATCCATCTCTTATATCGCATATCCCTTTATCCACCCATTTATCATGAGTCTTCCATCCCATCCATCTATCATGAGCCTTTCGTCACATTTACTATGAGCCCATCCTTTTATCCATCCTTTGCACTTAGACTTGGTTTTCTCCCTTGTCATTGGTATCAAGCACAAAGGCTACCCAAATTGTAATCCATTGGCATTTTCCAAAACATTCAAAAATCCAACAAAAATCAAAACATTTTAATAACTCCAAAAAAAATCAAAATATCACCAAAAATCCAAAAAAATAAAAATATCCCAAAAAAATCCAAAAAAAAAAAATATTCTCAAAAATCAAAAAAATCAATATCCAACAAAAAATCCAAGCAATAAAACCAATCATCATCAATCCAAATCAATCCACTTTATCAACATTCAATCAAAATCAAATCATCATCATCATCATCGATTCTTTCTATCAATAACGTTCATTCATCCATTTCAATCAATCACTTCTTCCAATCATAGCAATCAAATCAATCTAAGCAATGATCTTAAATCCAAGTCACACTAATCCATATCAAGCAAGCCAATCAATCACGGAACATTATCCAATCAAACCAACAGGTTTTGATCCTAATCTTGTCATGAGCCCAATCACTCATCATCAATCATCATCAATGGGATATAGTGTTCCTGCATCCTTGTGTTGATCTAGGGATATAGCTTTCCCCACAATGACAACACTATCATTATCAATCAAATAATCAATCATTGGTTTATGACTTGACAAGGGCAATACCTTGTTTGTTTTACATCCTTTGAGCATATTGAGAACACTTGCTTATGATTAGATTGAGTGGACACTCTAATCATCACATCATCAACATTTCATCAATCAATCTCAATCCATAACCTGATCTTTCATCATCATCAATAAAACATAAATCAGAACTACATCTCATTTCCATCGTTAAGTGCCTTGATCCCATGGATACAGGGTGTGTAGGTAGTCTAGAGTACGAATGAAGTGCCCAGATTCAGGCACAAGCAATTTTCCTTTTTCTCCTCTCATCATTTCTTCTATCATCTATCTTCTACATCATCAATAAACAACTTCTTCCAATCAATCTATCATTCAATCAATCCATTTCCTTCAATCAAATCATCCATCATTTCAATCATCAAATCATTCTAAACAATGATCCAAATGCAAGCCCATCCTTAATCCATACCAATCAAGTTAATCAATCAAACCAAGTTATCTAAATGCAATCAATGGTCTTGATCCTAGCCTTGTTGTAAGTCAAATCCATCAATCAACTAGCCAACCAACTTAGCAAACAACTTTGTGTTGATCTAGGGATATAGCTTTCCCCGCAATGACAACACTCTCAACTATCTTGTGTATGTTGGAATAGCTTTTTGCACTATCCTTTGCATCTAAGGTCATATCATACCTTTTGTGCATTAGGACTTTAATGCTCTAAGTTTACTTCCTCATACATTAGACAAGGTTGTATTATGCTGGGGCACTAGACACAACGTCAGCCTGGTCCTTATACCTTGGTGCATAATGTCTAGTGCTATATCAAACATCATGGTTGCTCACCTTTCATTGCAGCATAACGCATCTCTATTTCTTCTATCTATCCCCTTATCTTTCTTTTGCAGCCAAGCCATTTCTTTTCGAGAGCCTACCCGTGTTTGTCCAACCCGCCTATCCTCTCGAGGGGGCATTATCATCCTATTCTTCCATCATCATCACTATCATTTTCCTCTATCCATACCTTAACTTCTTTGAAATGATGTTACTCAACATAAATCTCATCATCTCGAACATCATCTCAAAGAGGGGCAAAATGTAGACACCTAAATTTGTCCCAACTTTGTCCATGTCTAGAAACACCTTGTCAAAAATATTATCCTAAACATCATAAGCCATTTTTATCCTAAATCCCACTCTTAATCCCATTTATCCATTAAGCCAATTAATTAAATAAATTTTATTTATTTAATTAAAATCCCATTCAATCCCATCCTTATCCCACTTAGCCAATTAATTAAATAAATTTTATTTATTTAATTAATTTTATAATCATAATCCCATTTACCCTATCCTCATCCCAATTAATTAAATAAATTTTATTTATTTAATTAATTTCCATATCATATCTTATCCCATCCTATTCATTTATCCTATTAATTAAATAAATTTTAATTATTTAATTAATATCCAACTCATATCCCAACTAATTCAAATATTTTATTTGAATTAAGTCCTCACCTTTCATCACATTCCAACACTTGTCCAGTCAATCATGTGTTGTATTACAACTTTCATTCAAATCCTTCACATGCACAACTAATGGGACCTAATTTTAGTATTTGTCTACACAAGCACACCTAAGCCTTATCTTCCCTTGCCACATGTCAATTGACTACAATTTCTTAATGTGCAAGATAACCGAATCAATCCTAGCCATCCATATCAACATGTAGCCCTTCAATCACAGCCATCCATTTGAACCAAGCCAAGCCTATAAATCAAGCCATCTATTAGAGAAGACATTAGAGAAGAGATTATTGGAGAGAATTTTAGGATTCTTCTTCATGCAACCTCACTCTGCTGAATTTTCATCTCAAGCCATTATCTATCCTCTTTCAATCCATCTAGCTTGTATCTATCAACCATCAACCATCACCATCACCTATCTCTCTATCAATGTTATGCTGTGAAATTGAGCAATCAACACAACAAAGTGATCAATCAATCGAGCTCATCTTGCATCTTCGAGGTATTGAATTATTTGGGTTTAGGTTATTACATTTCATTGTTTGAATCATTTCCATTTATAAATCCAAATTTTTTGATATACACAACCTATAGGTTTTGAGGTAAAAAGGAAAGAGAATTGGGTTTGCAGGTTAAAGAGGTCTCTCTATGGTTTGAAATAGTCCCCTAGAATGTGGTATCAAAAGTTTGATTCATTTGTGTTGAAATTGAGTTTTGTTAGAAGCAAGGAGGATCACTGTGTTTACATTTATTATGTTGATGATTCTATACTGGTCATTGCATTGTATGTTGATGATATGTTATTTTTTAGCAATACTGAGGGTATGATCAGTGAGATGAAAGCTCAACTTTTAGGTACATTTGATATGAAAGATCTTGGAGCTTCTAGGTATATTCTAGGTATGGAAATTAGGAGGGACAGAGGCAACATAAATCTTTGGTTGTCTCAAAGTAAGTATGTGAATACCATTTTGTAGAGATTCAATATGCAAGACTATAACCCAGCTAGAATTCCTTTACCCATTGGTACTAAGATTTCATTAGATATGTGCCCAAAGAATGAAGATGATTTTGAGGATATGTCTAATGTGCCATATGCTAGTGTTGTAGGGAGTTTGATGTATGCAATGGTTTGCACTAGGCCAAATATTGCCCAAGCAGTGGGAGTTTTGAGTAGATTTATGTCTAACCCTAGTAGACAACATTGGAATTATGCAAAGAGGGTGCTTAAATATCTTTCAGGTACTCCTAATTATTGTTTGGTCTATTTTGGTATGATAGTGCTGATAAATCTTTGGACATACAGGGTTTTGTTGATGCAGATTGGGTAGGTGACTTGGATAGTCGAAGGTCCACTAGTGGCTATGTATTTACTCTGTTTGGAGGAGTAGTGAGTTGGATGAGTAAGAGACAACCCATAGTTGCTTTGTCCATCATAGAAGCAGAATATATGTCTGCTACTCATGTCTCTAAGGAGGCAATTTGGTTGAAGATATTGTGTACAGGTATTGGTTTTGATTGTAGGAACATTCAAATTGGTTGTGATAGCCAGACTGCTATTTGTTTGGCCAAGAATACTATGTATCATTCTTGGACTAAGCATGTTGATGTATAGTATCACTTTGTTTGAGAAATGGCTACAAGTGGATAGATTAAGCTGAAGAAGGTAGACAATTAGGGGAATGTTGTAGATGCTTTGACCAAGCCTATGAGAACAAAGAAATTTGTTTTGTGCAGAGAGGCCATGGGCCTTGCTTCTAGTGCCTAATTATTTTATGGTTTTCCTATGGGTGTTTACAATGTATGATGTCAAGTGGGAGAATGTTAGGATTAAGGTGCCATCAACCTTGTAATCGTATGTAATTAATTACTCCTAGTATTGTTTGTAAATCACCCATAAGGGATGAAAGGTTTCACTAGCAGTGATCTTGTTTCAGCTAAATGTTTATATCCATTCCTCAACGCTCACTTGCCTGTGATGGGGGGTTGCAAGGGGTTTCCCCCTGTGAGTGGTCTGAGGGGATCATCCCCCTGATGGGGGCTCCGAGGGCCACATGCCCTGGTGGGGATTCAGGGGCTATTGGAATTAGTCTAGACAACTGAGAGGGGGGGTGAATCGGTTGTCCCTAAATCTTTAACTTTTTTTGAACTTTTAAATCTTCTTTCTTAATTTACAACCAGATTAATGATGTAAACATTTAAGCATAAATCAATATATGAGCAGAAACAACATGAACTCTCAACACCAGAATTTTGACATGGAAAACCTGGTTAAGGGAAAAACTGCGTTGGGGGTTAACCAACAATAATGCATACCTTGTTAAAAGTACTTAATAAAATAGAAGGCACATGCCTTCGGGGCACACTGCCCAGAGCTCACTACTCAAGAAGAGGCTCACTGCCTATAAGAAACAATGATTTACACAGAGATAATGAACTGAGAAATAGCATCTACATTCATGCCTGAATCAATCCCTTTGAAGGCTCACAAAAACTTCTGCTCCAATCTTCAAATACTTCTTCACTGACTTTTCAATTTATACTCCATTCACTCCTCTTCTTCTCTGCTCTATTTTTGATCCTTTCTTCGGATTTAATTCATTTTGTACAAGGATGATTTTCCACAACTCTTCAGCAAGTATTTATACACTTCATCAACCTTGGAATGATCAACAAGGTTGGCTAAACTTAACACAGATCTTTACACTATTGGCCAAGCATAGCTAGAACTTGAAACTTTCTCCACTAACATACCATGCTTCATAGAATGCTCTTTAGATCATCTGCAACACGCCAGGAACATCCGGTCGACCAAGATTGGGAAGAACATCAACCTCAAAGAAGAAATCTTCAATCAACAAGCTCAAACTTCAATGCGGACCTCCAACATAGTAGCCACATGATCCAAAGACCTCCACAAGCACATTAAATTCACCAATAATATCTATTCTAAACCAAATTACTAGAATCATCTGTATCTTCCTTCAGAACCTCAAGAACACTATCTGTCATGATTGTCAAACTAGAAAGATAGCTTGTGGACCTCCAAATCATGAACCATTGGAGTTGATGCTACACACTGACTTCCCAAACATGCCTTCAGATCCGCAGACCATAATATTTCACTACGGAGCAATCTAGACCAACTTACTGTCACACTATCTCTTCTGAATACTGCAAAATCTAGTTCTACTCAGATGGCCATAACTTCTTCAAATCTTCATGTGGACTTCTCAATTCTTAACTGGAGCAACCTCTGACAATCCTCTAGATAGCCATATGGTCTACATGCATTGATTGTCATTAATTTTCTCAATATCCTCAACAATCCGGTCTTCTATACAGACAACAATATAGGATATAGTTGACACCAATGGTAACAAGAATATGTTGACATCAATAACAACACCACTTAGGCACATATTTGCAACATTCTCCCCCTTTGTCATTGATGGCAACATATGATGTGAAAAATTGAATTCAACCATCAAGACAAGAACTTCTCCCCCTTTCTCTTATCACACCTGCAACCCTTTTATTCATTGCTCCCCCTTTCACCAGCAACTATTCATTTCCAAGTTTTTCACATGACTTCTCTCCCCCTTTGACATCAATGGCAAAGGGCACATATTTGCTATCTTTTCTTCCCCTTTTTAATTTCAAACGGATCTCCAACAATTGCATACTGACTACTCCTTAGAGTATTATCTCCTCAACATCAATCCAGATCTCAAAATATGTCTAAGAATTTCACCAGACTGATGCACATGAGTGCATCTTAGTTCTAATCATGAGGGGTAATAACCCCTAACTTCTCTCTGAGATACTCAAAAGTATCCTTGGGAAGAGGCTTAGTGAAGATATCTACAATCTAGTCTTTGGAAGGCACAAACACCAACTTGACTTCATTCTCATTTACCTTCTCTCTCAAGAAATGAAACATGATAGATATATGCTTTGTCTTTGAATTCAATACCAGATTCTTTAAGATGCTTATTGCACTAGAATTATCACAGAAAATTGTGGCTGGCTCCTTAAACACAATTTTGATGTCTTTCAACATTTGCTTCATCCACAAAACCTGAGTACAATTATTTGCTGCTACTATATACTCTGCCTCTGTAGTAGATAGAGCTATTGCCTCTTACTTTTTGCTTATCCAAGAGACCAATCTTCTCCCCAAGAAGGATGGACCACCACTAGTATTTTTTCTGTCATCCACATCTCCTGCCCAATCAGCATCTATATATGCATGAATAGTGAAGTCATTGTCCTTGGGATACCACAATCCATAATCAATTGTCCCCTTAAGATATCTAAAAAATCTTTTGACTGCCATAACATGGGATTCTTTTGGATCAGCTTGAAATTTGGCAATAAGTCTAATTGCGTTCATGATGTCAGGTTTGGTCTAAGTCAGATAGAGCAATCCTCCAATCATTGATCTGTACCTTTTCTAATTTGCCTTGGGGGAGTTATCATCTTTGCTTAGCTTGCATCTGGTTACCATAGGTGTACCTACTGGCTTTGAATATTCCATTCCAAACTTCTTCAACAATTATTTTACATACTTGGACTAAGATATGAAGATACCTTTATTTGACTGAACAATTTACAAACCTAGGAAGAAATTCATCTTGCCAAACATTGACATCTCAAACTCACTTTTCATCTTATCAAAAAATGCTTTGCACATACATTCATTTCTACCAAAAATGATATCATCAACAAAGACCTCAACAATTAGAATGTCCTCATGATTAATCTTGAAGTATAGATTGCTATCAGTAGTACCTTTGCTAAATCCTAGCTTAAGCAAATGCTTATCCAATCTAGCATACCAGGCTCTTGGAGCTTGCTTGAGTCTATACAAGGCTTTTCTCAGTCTACAAACTATATCGCCCTAATCAGACAACTGAAATCCTTCTGGTTGCTCAATGTAGACTTCTTCCTCTAAATCTCCATTTAGAAATGTTGATTTTACGTCCATTTGATATACTTTAAAATCTCTGAAGGTAGCAAATACAAGAAACAATCTAACTACCTCTATCCTTGCCACTAGAGCAAAAGTTTCTTCAAAATCAATTCCTTCCACTTGAGAGTAGCCTTTACATACCAACCTTGCCTTATTCCTTACAACCTCACCATCTTCATTTAGTTTATTCTAGAAGACCCATTTGGTTCCAATCACATTTTTGTCTTCAGGTCTAGGAACAAGATCCCAAGTATGATTCTTTCAAATTTGCATCAATTCTTCTTCCATTACTTTAAACCAGTTTTCATCATTGCAATCTTCACTTACTGATTTGGTTCAATCTTTGAAATCAAACAAATCTCCTCTTGATCTTCAAAAATTCTTCTCCTAGTTCGAACACCTTTACTCTTATCTCCTATGATCTGATCTTCAGGATGATTTAACTTTACATACTTGGAAGTTTTGGAAATTGTTTGAACTCCTGTTTCTTGAACTTGTTCCTCATCATTTGCACTAACCTCTTGAGTTACTGGAGTTACCAGATCAATCTGAATCTGAACCTAAACTTGAACTTGCCTTCCTTGACTTTGACTTTCATCTTGATCATTTGAATCATATCTGGAGTACCTGGAATGTCCTTTGCTTTCATCAACTTTAACATTAGCACTTTCAACAATCTTTTTCAACCTCTTGTTGAAGCAACGGTAAGCCTTACTTTGAGTAGAGTATCCCAAAAATATTCCTTCATCACTACTTGCATCAAACTTGCCTAAATCCTCATCTCTTTTGATATAGCATTTACTACTAAAGACTCTAAAATATCTCACAGTAGGAGGATGACCAAACCATAGTTCATAAGGAGTCTTACCAGAATTTCCTTTGATCTGCACCTAGTTAAGAGTGTAGACAACAATACTCACAGCTTCTCTCCAATAAACTTGATGAACATTTGTTTCCATCATCATAGTCCTAGCAGCTTCTTGAATAGTCTGGTTCTTCCTTTCCACAACTCCATTTTGCTGAGGAGTCCTAGGAGCAGGTAACTGTCTTTTTATTCCATTCTTTTCACAGAAAGCATTAAACTCACTAGAAGTATATTCTCCACCTCTGTCAGATCTCAGACACTTCAGTTTCCCACCAATCTCATTTTCAACCATCATCTTGAACACTTTAAACTTATCAAGAGCTTCTTATTTTTCTTTTAGAAAAGTTACCCACATCATTCGGGAGTAATCATTAATCAGCAACATGAAGTATTTGTCTCCTTGCACACTCCTAATTCTAGCAGGACCACAGAGATCAATATGTACTAGTTCCAATCGCCCACTAGAGGCTTGTTATTTACTTTTGAATAAAATTTTGTTCTTTTTACCCAATTGACATTCTCTACATATGCTATCAGGTTTTACAAGTCTTGGAAGATCTCTTATAGCTTGAGTGGAACTTATTTTGATAATGTTATCAAAATTCACATGACACATCCTCCTATGCCATAACCAACTTTGATCTATCTAAGAAATCAAACAAATTTTACCATAACTGCTTAAATGAAAGATGTTACCTCTAGTTTGAGTGCCAGATGCAATTTCAGTTCTAGATCTCTCCAAGATTCTACATTTTCCATCCTTGAATCGAAGATCATAACCTTTGTCAACCAACTATCTAACACTAAGAAGATTATGTTTTAGTCCTTCCACATATAGAACATCATTGGTGCAATTCTTACCATCAAAAGAGATGGATCCTTTGCCACGAATTCTACTAGTTGAGTTGTCTCCAAATTTTACAAGCCCACCTTCATATTTTTCAAAATTCACAAACTTACTCTTGTCACCAGTCATATGATGAGAACATCCACTATCAATCACACATTCATCCTTTTCAACAACCTGAGCAGCCAAGGCACTTTCCACATTTGCACAGCTAGTAGATTCAGTAGATATTGGATCTTATTCTTTAATAGAAATGAACACCCAATCACCTTCTCCATGATCAGATTCATCATCTGTGACTCCTTCTTCTCCAGTTTCTTGGACATAGTAGCAATTCTTATGACTTTTATATCTGTTAGGGTTTAGTTTTAAAAACCTCTCCAGACACCTTGAGGCAAAATGGCCAATCTTATTACAAGAAAAACATCTTAATGACAACTTTCCTTCATACTTACCAGATCCTCTTGGCATTCTTTTGGCAATAAGAGCTTCAAGATCTACAGTCTCAAATTCATCATCTTCAAGATCCTTCCTTGTCTTCAAAAATCTATTTGATCTTCAAAGAACTTTCTCTCGGATCATATCTTTGCTTTCCATATACACTAGCCTTGAATGCAGATTCAGACTTAGGGAGAGAGTCACCAAACTCACTCATTTCAAATGCTGAGAGCTTGCCAACTAACTGATCCCTTGTGACAGTTATTACTGTCCTGATTTTTTCAATGACTGCAACCTTATTCTTGTAAGATACCAGTAAGGATCTGAGCACTTTGGCAACAATTTCTGATTCTTCTAATACTCCTCCTACATTTCTGATACCGGTCACAAGTTCATTCACTTTCTGCATGTAGGAATTAATGTTTTCATCTTCACTCATTACCAATCTTTCATATTTACCCTTCAGGCTTTATAGCTTGGTACATTTAACATATTTGTCACCTTCATACAGATTTTCCAACTTAATCTAGATTTCATGAGCAGTAGGCAAATCTAGGACATTTGCCAATTCAGAATCAGACAGGGCACTTAACAATGCTTCTTTGGCTCAAATGTTGTGTTCAACATCTCTGATCTCATCTATATTTGAAGGTCCATTCTTCATAATCTTATACACATTCTTGGTTATTAACAAAAAGACATCACCCATACATTCCAGATGACACTACATGTGTACCTTCCAGAGGGAGTAATTTATTCCATCAAATATTAGACTTTCCTTATGATAAAATGACATCTTGGATCTCCTCAAGCAGTCAAGCTTCTTTTAGAGGCACTTGGCTCATATACCAATTGTTGGAATTCCCTAAATCTTTAACTTTTTCTTAACTTTTAAATCTTCTTTCGTAATTTACAACTAGATTAATGATGTAAACATTTAAGCATAAATCAACATATGAGCAGAAACAACATGAACTCTCAACAACAGAATTTTGACGTGGAAAACCCGATTAAGGGAAAAACTACAGTGGGGGTTAACCCACAAAAATGTGTACCCTATTAAAAGTACTTAATAAAATAGAAGGCACATGCCTTTGGGTGCACTACCCAGAGCTCACTGCTCAAGAAGAGGCTCACTGCCTATAAGAAATTATGATTTACACAGAGATAATGAACTAAGAAATTGTTGCAAGTATGAGGTGAACTAGTGTTGTCATTGATGTCAACATACTCATATTGCTTTGACAAGAAGGATTGAATGAGCTGTGTGCTGAGGATATTGAGAAAATTAGTCTCAATCTGGAATAGTGAAGAATAGTGATGAGGAGAAGGCAAAAGTACTCAATAGGTTGTGACTCAGAGGATGCGGATTAAAGGGTTTGTAGATATGAGTCTTGAGATGATCCAGTTAAGATTTCAGAGGTCCGCATAAAGATGTGAAGAAGTTGTGATTGATCAAGTGGAACCGGTTCCGGGAGATGCTCCAGAGTGACAGAGCACTACAAAAAGGTTCGGTGAGATCTGGAAGTGCATTATCCTATTCTGCAGATTGGACAGAGTGTTTTGGATGTCTTGGTGATGTGTCATCTCGATTGGTATGTGGTTTGGAGGTTCGGAAGCACCTCTTGCAGTATGACAGTGGTGATAGACTGTGTTCTTGAAGTTCCGGATGAGGAAGAGAAAAGATTCCAGTGAGCAGAGGAAGTACGGATGTACTTGGTCATTCAGGAAAGCTTGTGAAGGTTCTTGGATCATGTTGAGGTTGTGTTGTTGGTCCGCATTGATTGTAGAGCCCGGAATTGAAGATATGCCTCTGGATGAAGTTCTTGTTCTGACTAGCCGACCGGATGAGTTGTTCATCCTGCGAATGTTCTTGTGGTGGCCGACCGGATGTGTTACTCATCTTGCGGATGTTCTTATGGTTGATTGCCGATTTAGATGATTGTTCCTAAGCTGATGACTTGTATAAATAAAGGTTTGTGAGTTCATTTCAAAGTGTGGTTGTGTGAAAGATGAGTGTGGTATAGCGAAAGAGCAAAAGGAAGAACAGAAGTGTTTTGGGCTTAAATGGAACTGATCCAGACATGGTGAAGATGTCATTCTCCAGTTCAAGGTTGTGATCCTTATGATCTTGTAGACAGTGTGTCTCTTTGTAGGCAGTGTGCCTCCTTGTGAGCAGTGTGCTCGGGCAGTGAGCCCTAATTAGCAAGTGCCATTCATTTTATCTTATTCTTCTAACAGAGAATAATCCTTGGGTTAATCACCCTGTGTTTTTTCCCTTAACTGGGTTTTCCACGTCAAAAATCTTGGTGTCTAATGTGTTGATGTTTATCTTCTCTGGTGTTCATTCTTTCTGCTTTCATGAATAGTTAATTGATATGCTGTTAACTAATAAAGAAGAATCAAGTGTTCCAAGTAGAAGCAAGTTTTTATACAACTGATTCACCCCCCCTCTCAGTTGTATGCCCTAGATCTAACAATTGGTATCAGAGCCAAGTTCCTCTGAAAGGAGCTTAACCGCTTGAGGAGATCCAGGATGTCGTCTTACAAGAAGGATAGTCTGAAGTTTGATGGAACCAACTTCACTCTCTGGAAAGGTCACATGAAATGTCACTTGGAGTGTATGGGAAAAGCATACTTGACCATGGTCTCAAAACCATATGTTCCTCCACAGGGTGGTCCGACAACTCTGAATGAAATCACAGATGCTAAAAACAATTTGCGGACCAAGGAATCTCTTCTAAGTGCATTGAATGACTTAGATCTCTCAAATGTTATTGACCTACCAACTACATATGAGATCTGGACTAAACTGGAACTTCTGTATGAAGGAGATGAGTTTGTCAAGAGTGCAAGGCTGCAAAGTCTGAAAGGGAAATTTGAAAGATTGAAGATGAGAGATGATGAAAATATCACTACCTTTATGCCAAGAGTGAATGAGCTGGTATGTGGAATTAGAAATGCTGGTGGGACTCTGGATGAAAATGAGATTGTTTGCAAAATTCTCAGATCTCTTCCTGCTACCTACAAAATCAAGGTTGCTGCCATTGATGAATTCCGAGCCCACACAACTGTCATAAGAGAACAATTGGCTGGCAAACTAGCTGCATTTGAAATGACCGAGTTTGGAGATGATCTCCCCAAGACTGAATCTGCATTCAAAGCTAGTGCCTATGTGAAAGGCAAACAGAGATTTGATCTGGGAGAAAACTCTTCAAGGAAGATGTCATGGTATGATCAAGCAAGAAGAGACATGGAAGAGGAAGAAGCAGAAATAGCTCAACTTGAAGCCCTCATTGCAAAAAGACTGCCAAGAGGATCCGGTAAGTATGAAGGAAAATTACCCTTTAAGTGCTTCAATTGCAATAAGATTGGTCATTTTGCTTCAAGATGTCCAGAAAGATCTACAAGGTCAAATACTAACAGACAAAGGTTTCAAAAGAACTGCTATTATGTTCATGAAGAAGATGATAATGAAGGAGTAATAGATGATGAATCAGAAATAGGAAGCAAATCAGGAAATGAATGGGTGTTTATTTCCATCAAGGAAGAAGGTTCGATATCCTCTGAATCTGTCAATCATAAGGTTGTAGAAAGAGCTTTGGCTGCCCAAGTTGAAGAAAAGGATGATTGGGTTATTGACAGTGGTTGTTCTCACCATATGACAAGTGACAAGAACAAGTTCTTAGATTTGGAAAGGTATGAAGGAGGAATGGTAAGGTTTGGTGACAATTTTGCTGGTAGAATCAGAGGTAGGGGAACTATTTCTTTTGATGGAAAGAGAAAAACCGATAATGTACTATATGTTGAAGGATTGAAGCACAATCTTCTCAGTGTTGGTCAGTTAGTGGACAAAGGCTATGATCTCTGGTTCAAGAATGGAAAATGCAGAATCTTTAAAAGCTCTAGAACTGAAATTGCATCCGGTACTCAAACAAAAGGTAATATTTTCCATCTAGTTGGTTCTAATAAAAATTGTCTGTTTGTTCAAGTTGATCAGAGTTGGTTATGGCATAGAAGGATGTGCCATGTGAATTTTGATAACATCATCAAGATAAGCAATACTCAGGTTGTAAGAGATCTTCCTAAATTGGTGAAACCTACAAATAGTTTATGCAAAGAATGTCAGCTAGGCAAGCAGAGCAGAGTCTCTTTCAAAAGCAAGGATCAGTCCACTACCGGATTGTTGGAATTAGTACATACTGATCTTTGTGGTCCGACAAGAATCAAGAGTATGCAAGGTGATAGATATTTCATGTTGCTAATTGATGACCATTCCTGAATGATGTGGGTTACCTTCCTAAAAGAGAAATCAGAAGCCCTTGAGAAGTTCAAAATCTTCAAAGATATGGTAAAGAATCAAACCAGATTGAAACTGAAGTGTCTAAGGTCTGATAGAGGTGGTGAATTCACATCCGGTGAATTCATAGACTTTTGTGAGAAGCATGGCATAAAGAGATACCTATCTGCTCCTAAGACTCCACAACAGAATGGAGTAGTTGAGAGAAAGAACCAGACCATCCAGGAAGCTTCCAGGACAATGATGATGGAAGCAAATGTTCCCCAAATGTTTTCGAGAGAAGCTGTCAGCACTGCAGTCTACACTCTTAACCGAGTTCAAATCAGAAGCAACACCGGTAAGACTCCTTATGAACTTTGGTTTGGTGTAACTCCTACTATGAAATACTTCAGAGTATTTGGTAGCAAATGTTATATCAAAAGAGATGAAGATTTAGGAAAGTGTGATGCTAGAAGTGATGAAGGAATTTTCTTGGGTTACTCCACTCAAAGCAAAGCATACCAATGTTACAATAAGAGATTGAGAAAGATGATGGAAAGTACAAATGTGAAGGTTGATGAAGGAATGGAGAAGCCCTTAAGATTCTATGAATGTGATGAAGATGATCAGAATGATCCTCTGGTGCAAGGAGCTCCATCCTCCTCTGAAATTTAGATCCAGACTGATCCGGTAAATTAGGAAGAAGTTTGTCTGAATGAACCTGATCAATAATTAGTAGTGCAAGAAACTCCCAAAGTTCCAAGGTATGTAACTCTAAATCACTCTGAAGATTAGATCATAGGTGACAGAAGTAAAGGGGTACAAACAAGGAGAAGAATTGCTCAAGACTCAAATGAATACTGTCTGATTTCAAAGATTGAACCTAAGACAGTTAATGAAGCTTGCAATGATGAAAATTGGACCAAAGCAATGGAGGAAGAATTGATGCAAATTGAGAAAAATCATACTTGGGATCTTGTTCCCAGACCTAGAGACAAGAATGTGATTGGAACCAAATGGGTTTTCTGGAACAAACTAAATGAAGTTGGTGAAGTAATCAGAATCAAAGCTAGATTGGTCTACAAAGGCTACTCTCAAATAGAAGGAATTGATTTTGAAGAAACTTTTACTCTGGTGGCAAGAATTGAAGCAGTCAGATTATTTCTTGCATTTGTTGCCTTCAAAGACTTCAAGGTATATCAGATGGATGTCAAGTCTGCCTTCCTAAATGGTGATCTAGAAGAAGAAGTTTACATTGAATAACCGGAGGGATTTCAATTGTCTGAAAATGATGATATGGTCTGCAAGTTGAAGAAAGCATTGTACGGATTGAAGCAAGCCCCAAGAGCATGGTATGAAAGGTTGGATAAGCATCTTGTGCAGATTGGATACAACAAAGGTACTACTGACAGTAACTTATATTTCAAAATTGATCATGAAAACATTTTGATTATTGAAGTGTTTGTGGATGATATCATTTTTGGAGGAAGAGATAGTATGTGCAAAAATTTTGCAAATTAGATGAAAAGTGAGTTTGAAATGTCTATGCTTGGTGAAATGAATTTCTTCTTGGGTCTGCAAATTACTCAAACAAAGAAAGGGATCTTCATTTCTCAAACCAAATATGTGATAGAATTGTTGAGAAAATTCGGTATGGAAGATTCAAAGCCAATGAACACTCCTATGGCAACTGGATGTAAGTTGAGCAAAGATGATGACTCTCTGAAGATAGATCAGACAAAGTATAGATCAATGATTGGTGGATTATTGTATCTCACTCAGACTAGACCAGATATAATGCAGGCTGTTGGTCTTGTGGCAAGATTTCAAGCTGATCCTAGAGAATCTCATATTATGGCAATCAAGAGAATCTTTAGATATCTAAAAGGGACAGTGGAGTATGGTACTTGGTATCCTAGAGATCATGATTTCTCTCTTCATGCTTACACAGATGCAGATTGGGTAGGAGATGTGGATGACCGAAAAAGCACCAGTGGTGGAGCATTGTTTTTGGGAAAGAGATTGGTTTCTTGGCTAAGCAAGAAACAAGATGCAATATCTCTGTCTACAACTGAAGCAGAATACATTGTAGTAGTAGGTAGTTGCACTCAAATCTTATGGATGAAGCAGATGCTAAGAGACATAAAAGTTGAATATGAGGAGCCTATCACAATTTTCTGTGATAATTCAAGTGCAATTAATATTTCTAAGAATCCGGTATTGCATTCTAAGACTAAGCACATATCTATCAAGTTTCACTTTTTGAGAGAACAAGTGAACAAGGAAGAAGTCAGATTGGAGTATGTACCCTCCAAGGATCAGATTGCAGATATCTTTACTAAACCTCTTCCCAAGGACTCCTTTGAGTATCTCTGGGAGAAGTTAGGGGTCATGGCCCCTCCGGTGATGAACTAGGATGCACTGATGTGCATCAATTTGGTGGATATCACAGTTATATCTTGTGATCTGGATTGATGATGGGGAGCTGCTACTAAGGGGGAGCAGCTGGTATGTTTCTGATGTGTTAGAATTGCAAGTATGAGCCTTTGCCATTGATGTCAAAGGGGGAGAGAAGACATGTGAAAAACAAGTGGTTGATGATCAAAGGGGAAGCAGTAAAGGAAGAGAAGACATGTGAAGAGTTGTTGTTGATAGGGGGAGCTATGACAGAAAGGAGAAGTTCTTGTCTTGATGGTTTTTCATATCATATGTTGCCATCAATGACAAAGGGGGAGTTTGTTGCAATATGAGGTGAACTAGTGTTGTCATTGATGTCAACATACTCATATTGCTTTGACAAGAAGGATTGAATGAGCTGTGTGCTGAGGATATTGAGAAAATTAGTCTCAATCTAGAACAGTGAAGAATAGTGATGAGGAGAAGGCAAAAGTACTCAATAGGTTATGACTCAGAGGATGCAGATTAAAGGGTTTGTAGATATGAGTCTTGAGATGATCCAGTTAAGATTTCAGAGGTCCGCATAAAGATGTGAAGAAGTTGTGATTGATCAAGTGGAACCGGTTCTGGGAGATGCTCCGGAGTGACAGAGCGTTACAAAAAGGTCCGGTGAGATCCGAAAGTACATTATCCTATTCTGCGGATTGGACAGAGTTTTTTGGATGTCCCGGTGATGTGTCATCTCGATTGGTATGTGGTTTGGAGGTCCGGAAGCACCTCTTGCAGTATGACAGTGGTGATAGACTGTGTTCTTGAAGTTTCGGATGAGGAAGAGAAAAGATTCCAGTGAGCAAAGGAAGTGCGGATGTACTTGGTCATTCAGGAAAGCTTGTGAAGGTTCTTGGATCATGTTGAGGTTGTGTTGTTGGTCTGCATTGATTGTAGAGCCTAAAATTGAAGATATGCCTCCGGATGAAGTTCTTGTTCTGACTAGCCGACCGGATGAGTTGTTCATCCTGCGAATGTTCTTGTGGTGGCCGACCGGATGTGTTACTCATCTTGCGGATGTTCTTATGGTTGATTGCCGACTTAGATGATTGTTCCTAAGCTGATGACTTGTATAAATAAAGGTTTGTGAGTTCATTTCAAAGTGTGGTTGTGTGGAAGATGAGTGTGGTATAGCAAAAGAGCAAAAGGTAGAGCAGAAGTGTTTTGGGCTTAAATGGAACTGATCCAGACATGGTGAAGATATCATTCTCCAGTTCAAGGTTGTGATCCTTATGATCTTGTAGACAGTGTGTCTCTTTGTAGGCAGTGTGCCTCCCTGTGAGCAGTGTGCTCGGGCAGTGAGCCCTAATTGGTAAGTGCCATTCATTTTATCTTATTCTTCTAACAGAGAATAATCCTTGGGTTAATCATCTCGTGGTTTTTCCCTTAACCAGGTTTTCCACATCAAAAATCTTGGTGTCTAATGTGTTGATGTTTATCTGCTCCAGTGTTCATTCTTTCTGCTTTCATGAATAGTTAATTGATATGCTGTTAACTAATAAAGAAGAATCAAGTGTTCCAAGTAGAAGCAAGTTTTTATACAACTGATTCATCCCCCCTCTCAGTTGTATGCCCTAGATCTAACAGAAATAGCATCTACATTCATGCCTGAATCAGTCCCTTTGAAGGCTCACAAAAACTTCTGCTCCAATCTTCAAATACTTCTTCACTAACTTTTCACTTTATACTCCCTTCGCTCCTCTTTTTCTTTTCTTTGCTTTTGATTCTTTCTTTAGATTTAATTCATTTCGTACAAAGATGATTTTCCACAACTCTTCAACAAGTATTTATACACTTCATCAACCTTGGAATGATCAACAAGATCAGCTAAACTTAACGCAGATCTTTACACTATCGGCCAAGCATAGTTGGAACTTGAAATTTTCTCCACTAACATACCATGCTTCATAGAATGCTCTTTAGATCATCTGCAACACGCCAGGAACAGTCGGTCGGCCAAGACTGGGAAGAACATCAACCTCAAAGAAGAAATCTTCAATCAACAAGCTCAAACATTAATGCGGACCTCCAACACAATAGCCACATGATCCAGAGACCTCCACAAGAACATTGAATTCACCAATAACATCCATTCTAAACCAAATTGCCAGAATCATCTGTATCTTCCTCCAGAACCTCAAGAACACTATCTTTGATGAATGTCAAACTAGAAAGATAGCTTGCAGACCTCCAAACTACAAACCACTAGAGTTGATGCTACACACTAACTTCCCAAACATACCTTTAGATTCATAGACCATAATATTTCACTATGGAGCAATCCAGACCAACTTACTATCACACTGTCTCTTCTAAATACTGCAAAATCTGGTTCTACTCAGATGGCCATAACTTCTTAAAATCTTCATGCGGACTTCTCAATTCTTACCTGGAGCAACCTCTGACAATCCTCTACATAGCCATATGGTCCGCATGCATTGATTGTCATTGATTTTCTCAATATCCTCAACAATTCGGTCTTCTATACAGACAACAATATAGGATATAGTTAACACCAATGGCAACAAGAATATGTTGACATCAATGACACCACCACTTAGGCACATATTTGCAATAGGGGTAACACCCCCAAAACCACATTTTATTTTATATTTTATTATTGTAAATCTAGACTATTCCTCATTAGGTCATAGATTCAAAAGTTGATATTATGTTGGTTATCTTGCCCTAAAAGGCAACCCCCTTTTATAAGGATATTTGTATTACATTTTTATCAGAGTTGAGAGTAATAGGCGGTGCTGAATTGAAGAGTAGAGAGAAGAGGAAGTGCATGTATTGTAATTTCATATTTGAAGATAATACAACTTGGAGCCTCTTTTCTTGGTGGAGTTTTTTACCTGAAAGGGTTTTCTCCACGTTACATACTGTGTTATGTGTTCGTTTCTTGATGCATGTTATTTCTGTGTAATGGGTTTTAATTTCTATTGTAATCTCCATTGATTCTACATTGTTTAAAGCACATAAATAAGGTTTGAATCAGATTTCTGTTCTGTGGTTTGCACCTTCATTTCTAACAAAAACTCCCTATGAATTATGGTATGGAAAAATTCCTACAATAAAATATTTCAAGGTCTTTGGAAGCAAATGCTATATTAGAAGAGATGAAGATCTAGGAAATTTGATGCAAGATGTGATGAAGGAATCTTCCTTGGACACTCTATCAAGAGTAAGGCCTACCGGTGCTACAGCAAAAGGCTAAAAAAGATTGTTGAGGGTGCAAATGTATAGGTGGATGAAGACAATGGAAGAACATCATATCAGAGTGGCTATGAATCAGATGAACCTGCTACTATGACATATGAAGAAAAGGTTGAACAAGAAGACAATCAAGATGAAGAAGAAAAGGCTATGAAAAGTGTTGCTAAGACCCCCAGATATGTAAGAATCAATCACTCTGAAGATCAAATTATTGGAGATAAACACAAAAGAGTACTAATAAGGAAAAGGGGTGCAAAAAATAAGTGAATTATTGTCTACTCTCTACAGCTGAACCAAACACTGTGAATGAAGCCTGCAATGATGAAAATTGGGTAAAGGCAATGAAGGAAGAACTAATGTAGATAGGGAAGAATGAAACTTGGGCAATAGTTCTTAGACCTACTCACAAAAATGTTATTGGGACCAAATGGGTTTTTTAGGAATAAGTTGAATGAGAATGGAGAAGTTGTAAGGAATAAAGAAAGGCTTGTGTGCAAAGGATATTCTCAAATTAAAGGAATAAATTTTGAAGAGACTTTTTCTCTAGTAGCTCAGATTGAAGCAGTCAAAATATTTTTGGCATTTGCAGCTCACAAAGATTTCAAAGTGTATTAGACGGATGTGAAGTCTGCATTTGTAAATTGTGAGTTGGAAGAGGAAGTCTACATTGAGCAACTGGAATGATTCCAACTATCATATCAAGGTGATATGGTATGCAGGTTGAAGAAAGCATTGTATGGACTCAAGCAAGCCCCTAAAGCCTGGTATGCAAGGTTAGATGAGTACTTTCTAAAATTAGGGTTCAATAAAGGTACTGCTGATAGTAATCTCTATTTCAAGATTAATGGTGATCAAATTTTGATTATTGAAATCTTTATTGATGATATCATCTTTGGAGGCAATGAAGGTATGTGTATGAAATTTGCTGGTGAAATGTAGAAAGATTTTGAGATATCTATGTTTGGTGAGATGATTTTATTTATGGGTTTGAGAATCAATCAATCAGATAAAGGAATCTTCATATCTTAGTCTAAGTATGTGAAAGAGTTGTTGAAGAAGTTTGGGATGGAAGACTCTAAACTGATATGTACTCCCATGGTGACTAGCTACAAGTTGAGTAAAATTGATGAATAACCTAGAGACTGATTAGGGAAAGTACAGATCTATGATTGGAGGATTACTTTATCTAACTCAAACCAGACCTAATGTTATGCATGCAATTTGTGTTGTTGCAAGATTTCAAGCAGATCCAAGAGAATCACATGTGATGGTAGTAAAGAGAATCTTGAGGTATTTAAAAGGCAAACTGGATCATGTCTTATGGTATCCAAAGAATAATGATTTCACTCTCATTGCATATATAGATGCTGATGATAGAAAACGTACAAGTGGAGGTGCTTTCTTTTTGGGTAACAGATTGGTTTCATGGCTAAGCAAGAAACAAGACTCAATCTCTTTGTCAACTGTAGAAGAAGAATATATTGCAGCACCATGTTGTTATACTCAAGTATTATGGATGAAGCAAACTTTGAGGGACATAAGAGTTGTGTATGAAGATCTAGTTGCAATCTTCTATGACAATACAAGTGCTATAAATATTTCAAAAAATCTAGTGATACACTCAAAAAGAAAGCATATATCTATAAGTTATCACTTTCTAAGAGAAAAGGTGACAGAAAATGAAGTAAAGTTGGAATATGTAACCACAAAGGATCAGATTGTAGATATCTTCACCAACCTTTTGTCTAAAGATACTTTTGAGTATCTCAGAGAAAATTTAGGGGTCATTACCCCTCTTGCCCTAAACTAAGATGCATGAAATTACATTAGCCTAGTGGTGCCCAAAGTCTCATTCTTTGATCTGGATTGATGTTCTAAGAGACACCTCTCAATGGGAGTAGCTAAATGTTATTGGTATGAGTTCTTGATAAAGAAAGTATTAATTTTAGATAAAGTATAGTTGAATCAGGGCAGCAGGGTGCAAGTATGTGCCCTTTTCCATTGATGTCAAAGGGGAAGAGAAATCATGTGAAAAACTTAGAAAAGAAAGGGTGCATATGTGTAAAGATAAAGGGGGAGAATCTTGTCTTGATGGTCTTTATAGTTTTTCACATCATATGTTTCCACCAATGACAAAGGGGAAGATTGTTGCAATTATGTGCCTAATCGGTGTTGTCATTGATGTCAACATATTTGTGTTGTCATTGGTGTCAACTGTACTCTTATTTTGTTGCTTTCTAGTAATGAGTGATATGCTTTGTATTTACTTATGTAAGTGATCTTGATGTTGATTATATTAAGAAAATTAACTCCTCCGATGGAAACAGTGTATTGTATTCAGAAGAACAGTCCAGAAGTTTGCTCTGCATTTCTTGAAGATTGAATATTTTTGCCTGCGGTTTGGAAGTTATTTAGAGTCATGTCTAAATATGTTATGTTTTGAGTTTGAGCTCTCCATATGAAGATTTGGGTGAGTTGTGTTTATCAGAGTGAAACCTAATTTTTCTGTGTATTCACTTGTAACAAAAGGAAAGTATTCTGTTCCACATTTCTCTACATTGATGTTTTACAGTCTGCAGTTTTGGAATTAAGTTTGTAATGATGATAAGTGCCTTCAACTCTAATGGTTCAATGTTTGGTGGTCCGCAAGCGATTTTTCCTTTATGATAGTTCATGATAGTTAAGCTTATGTGCTCCAGATTGAAGAATCTAATGGATAAAGTGGTTAGAGGTTATGCAAATGTTCTTGGTGATTAAAGTATGCTTGTGGGTTTCTCCTGATCATGTTCGTACCTTTAGATTGGTTCGCGGAGAGAAATCTAGATCGTGGTTGAAGATTGTTCCTAAAAGACTTAGTGTGAACACCAATCTTGGCCAACTTAGTTGTTTTCACTAATTATGGAGATGCATTGAAGATTGTAGAAGTGTTCCATGGCATGAAGGATTGCATTTGAGTCCCAGCTAAGGCACAATGTGATTTGCATACATCTTTACATCTTTTCCTTAGCAATTTTTTGTATTAGGTCCAGACCTATTTTATGTATGTTTGTAATGCTGACCTTAGAGGTTGTTCCAATGGTTGATAAATGTAATGTCGACCTTGATGTACATTCCAAGGTTGATGAATTGTATAAAGGCATGAAATGAAATCGTGAAAATGATATCCTTGGGAAAAATGTGAAGATAAGTGTGAAGTGTAAAGTCAGAGAAGAGAAAAGGAAATGTATTGCGCTTAAATGGAACTGAACCCCAGCATCAAGTAGATACTATTATCTCAGTTCAAAAATCCTTGGCAGTGAGCTGATCTTTGCAGTGAGCATTTTGGGTAGTGAGCCTTTTTTCTGATATTGATATAACATATATATTTCTGTGGGCTAACACCCACCATGGTTTTTCCATTTTAAGGTTTTACACATAAAAATTAGGTGTCTACTATGTTGAATGTGTGATTTTGATTAAGTCTATAGTTTCATACTTTCATGGTTAAATATGATTATCAGTAATTAAGTAGTTGATGGTTTGATGTTCATATGAAGTTAAGTTTTTGTGACAACTGATTCACCCCCCTCTCAGTTGTTCTATGTATTTCAACAATTGGTATCAAAGCAGTTTACTCAGAAGAAAGCCTAACAACTTTAGGAAGATCTAGGATGTCTTTTAAAAAGGAGGCTCCATAGTTTGATGGGACAAATTATGCTCTATAGAAGGTATGAATGAAAATCCATCTCCTTTGTCTTGGTTATAAAGTGTGGAAAACTATAGAAACAGAATACACCATACCTGAAAATGGTTTGACAACTAAAGATGCAATCAAAGAATATGAGTTGAATACAAAAGCTAAAGATGCCTTGTTAAGTGCCTTGACTGACACTAAGTTGATAAAAGTCATGGATCTAGAAACTACAAATGAAGTTTGGGTAAAGCTAAAAAAATTGTATGAAGGAGATGATTCTGTAAAAGAAGCCAAGCTACAAGGCCTGAAAGCAAAATATGAGAGTTTAAAGATGAATGAAGATGAAAACATTACATCCTTCATGCAAAGCATTGATAAACTTATCAATGGAATAAAAGGAATGCGAGGAACCATTGGTGATAAGGAAGTTGTGATGAAAATTCTTAGATCTCTACCAAAGTCCTATAGTCACAAGGTAGCTGCAATTGAAGAAGTAATGACTGAAAACTATTGACAGAGATCAATTACTTGAAAATATTATAGCCTTTGATATAAGAGAATTTGGTGATGCTATGATGAAAGTTAAGAGAACCTTTAAAGCTAGTACTTCAGAAAAGATATCCAGAGCTGAGAAATATAAGGTGGAACCTGATGATGAATTTGATGAAATTGAAGCTAACTTTGTTGACAGAATGTAAAGAGGCTCAGGTAAGTTCAAAGGCAAATTACCTTTCAAATATTTTTTATGTGGTAAAGTAGGTCATTATGCTTCTAGATGTCCTAAAAGAATTGAAAGGAATAGAAAAAGATTTGAGAACAGGCCTAGAGCTCCAAATAAATGTGATGCTAGTACTAGTGCAAATGAATGCTTGTTTATTTCTATTAAAGAAGAACCTATGTCTACTAATTCTACTATCTGTGTGAAGGAAGAAAAACCAGTGGAAGAAAGTGCTTTGGCTATTCAGGTTGAGAAAGATAAGGATGAATGGATTATTGATAGTGGATGCTCACATCACATGACCTGTGACAAAAGTAATCTTGTGAGTTTGGAAAACTATGATGGAGGACTTGTTAGGTTTGGAGACAATGCAACTGGTAAGATTTGTGGAAAAGGATCTATTTCATTTGATGGAAAGAATAATACTAACAATGTCCTATATGTGAAGAGTTTGAAGCATAATCTTTTGAGTGTTGGTCAGATGTGTGACAAAGGTTATGATCTGAGATTCAAAGACAATGGGTGCAAGATCATGGAAAGCTCTAGAACTATGATTGCTACCAGTAAGAAGACTAGAGCTAACATCTATCAATTAAGAGGAACTAATGATTACTATTTACTAGCCTAAGAAGATGAAAGTTGGTTGTGGCATAGAAGGATGTGTCATATAAACTTTTATAATATTGTAAAGTTAAGTTTAGGTCAAACTGTGAGAGATTTACCAAAACTTGTGAAACCTACCAATACAATTTGTAAGGAATGTCAGATAGGGATGCAGATAAGAACAAGTTTCAAGAGCAAAGAGTAATTTTCTACTGGTCTACCAGATCTAGTACATACAAATCTATGTGGTCCTACAAGGATAAGAAGTCTACAAGGCGACAGGTACTTCATATTGCTTATTGATGATTATTATAGGATGACTTGGGTTACTTTTCTAAGAGACAAATATGAAGCCCTAGAGAAGTTCAAATACTTCAAGGTAATGGTTGAGAATGAAATAGAGATAAAAAAATGCTTGAGGTCTGATAGAGGAGGTGAGTTCAGATCAAATGAATTCAACATTTTCTATGAAGAATAAGGAATAAAGAGATAGTTGTCTACACCTAGGACTCCTCAGCAAAATGGAGTTGTGGAAAGAAAGAATGGGATAGTTCAAGAGGCTACTAGAACAATGATGAATGAAGGAGGTCTACCGAAAGTCTTCTGGAAAGAAGCTATACATATTGTTGTCTACATTCAAAATAGAGTTCAAGTGAAAGGTAATGGTACTTAAACTCCCTATGAATTGTGGTATGGAAGAATTCCTATAGTAAAATATTTCAAAGTCTTTGGAAGTAAATGCTATATCAGAAGAGATGAAGATCTAGGGAAATTTGATGCAAGATGTGATGAAGGAATCTTCCTCAGATACTCTATCAAGAGTAGAGCCTACTAGTACTACAACAAAATGCTAAAAAATATTGTTGAGAGTGCAAATGTGAACGTGGATGAAGAGAATGGAAGAACATCAGATCAGAGTGGCAATGAATCAGATGAACCTATTGCTATGACATATGAAGAAAAGGTTGAACAAGAAGGCAGTCAAGATGAAGAAGGAAACGCTCTAGAAATTGTTGGTAAGACCCCCAGATGTGTAAGAATCAATCACTATGAAGATAAAATTATTGGAGATAAAAACAAAGAAGTACCAACAAGGAAAAGAGCTGCAAAAGAATAAGTGAATTAATGTCTCCTCTCTATAGTTGAACCAAAAACTATGAATGAAGCCTGCAATGATGAAAATGGGGTAAAGGCAATGAAGGAAGAACTAATGTAGATAGAGAAGAATGAAACTTGGGAAATAGTTCCTAGATCTGCTAACAAAAATGTTATTGGGACCAAATGGGTTTTCAGCAATAAGCTGAATGAGAATGGAGAAGTTGTAAGGAATAAAGCAAGGATTGTGTGCAAAGGATATTCTCAAATTGAAGGAATAGATTTTAAAGAGACTTTTGCTCCAGTAGCTTGGAGTGAAGCAATTAGAATGTTTTTGGCATTTACAGCTCACAAAGATTTCAAAGTGTATCAGATGGATGTGAAGTCTATACTTCTGAATGGTGAATTGGAAGAGGAAGTCTACATTGAGAAACCGGAAGGATTCCAACTGTCAGATCAAGGTGATATGGTATAAAGATTGAAGAAAGCATTGTATGGACTCAAGCAACCTCTTAGAGCCTAGTATGCAAGGTTGGATAAGTACTTACTGAAGTTAAGGTTCAATAAAGGTACTATTGACAGTAATCTCTATTTCAAGATTAATAGTGATCAAATTTTGATTGTTGAAGTCTTTGTTGATGATATCATCTTTAGAGGCAATGAAGGTATGTGTATGAAATTTTCTGGTTAAATGCAGAAAGAGTTTAAGATGTCTATGTTTGGTGAGATGAATTTAATTATGGGTTTGTAAATCAATCAATCAGATAAAGGAATCTTCATATCTCAGTCTAAGTATGTGAAAGAGTTGTTGAAGAAGTTTGGGATGGAAAACTCTAAACTGGTATGCACTCCCATGGTGACTGGCTGTAAGTTGAGCAAAACTGATGAATCACCCAAGACTGATCAGAGAAAGTACAGATCCATGTGTAGACACCCAAAATTGACTCATTATCATTAGCATTCAAACATTACATTATCAATCATCTGTATTTGTCTAACACACTTGAGCAATATCCCTAACACATCTATTTCTTCTATTAATTAAATAAGTTTATATTTATTTAATTAATTCATTAGCTATTTCTTCCATTTCCTCTAAGCTATAATTAAACAATCTTTAAATATTTAATTATCTTCATTCTTCTATTTTTAATTAAATAAATTTTATTTATTTAATTAAAAATTCCCTTCATAAACCCACTTTCCAATTAATTAAATAAATTTTTATTTATTTAATTAATTTCTCTTATCATTTATCTCCTGAGCCGACATGTGTGCCCCTTTCATTTAAAAAAGATAAATGGTACTACATCTTTTATTTAATATCTTTCACATGTAGTACTTTTTATGTACATGGTCACACATAAGCCTTATTTTATCTCCACTTGTCATCTTCACATTCACCTATGTCTATCCTTCAATCTTAGCCATTCACATAGCCACTGAATCTCCACCATTGATTGATTTTGGTTGAGTTCTATATAAACATCCTCTCATTCCATACTACATCTATCCAACATTCATATAGCATCTACATTATCATCTTGAGCATATTGAGCACTTTAACATCCATCTAGCATATTAGCTTCATCATCCATCCATCATGGTAGCTTTTATCTTCATAATTGTTTATTTTTTGAAGAAGCAATCCACATCATAAATAAAGAATCATACAATCTAGGTGATATTGTTCTTGAATTACATGCTTTTGATTTCATTTGGATTAGATTCTTTGATGATGGTAGGGTTAGGTTTTCATGGCTATGCTTGATCTTATTAACCTAATTTTTTACCTATCACATTTTGGCATGTCCGATCGGACTCACGTCCTTGATTAACTTTGCTATTTGAAGTTATTTTTGTGAAGATCAGATTTTTTGAGCACTTACGGCAAGTTCCAGTCTCTTTTGAGCAAAAACCAGTCACTGTCTGAATATATGCATCACTTCTGAGCTAAAACTTGTCACTTTTTAGCATTCCTGGATTGCTTATGAGAAAACAGTAGTCACTTAGTACCTATTTCACATCGCTTACAATGAAACTAGAGTTTTTGTTATGTTCTATTTTTCTTGCATATCTGAGTCGCTTACGACCCGTAACCAGTTGCCTCTTACTTTTTTGCATCACTTATGAGCTTTATCAATCTGCATATGGCATTACTGGAATCGCTTCTGATCTATAACATCTCGCCTATGGTAGAATACAGCTCACTTCTGATCAAAAGTTGATTGCCTCTGGTAAATTATGTCATTTTTAGTCCTTATCATTTGCAGTTTAGTTTTCTTGGCTACTAATTGGGTATTTGTGCAGCATCTTATCGATTGTCCAAGAAAAGGAGGTTATCAAACTACTAACATATCTATTGTAACTTCAAATGGTCCAAGACTTGTGGTTTTTCTCACTAAATTAGGAACATTTGGGCTTGGTGCTTAAAAAGAATCATTGCTTGCTCTGTACTTAATTTATCTTTTTTGATTGCTTTCATGTGCTTGATTGTAACCCAAATTTAATAACAAAAGTATCCTTTCCCCTTGCCTATCAAATGGATCTTGGGTGTATGAGAACTTTTTATTATCTTTAGAGGGCCTGCCTTCCCGGTGTGAGAAGGGATACGACCCAAGCGGTAATGGGCTAAAGCCAAGTCCTTCTGAACTGCTATATAAGAAAAGTGTTTGTGTCGAAAGCCACAAACAACGGGTGTTGTTGTGTTATACCGAAAGCCAACCTCCCCCAAAACCCTCCAAGGTGTAACCCTTGAAGGTTGGGAGACTCCATAATGGAGAGTAGCATTGCTACACATATAGCCACCTAAACAGATGCCCTTATTAGCAACTTTGTGTAGTAGCCAAAAACCTTCTATATGTTGACGCAAAAGGTGGGACCTTTGAAGCTGCCTTGATTCACATGGTTCTTAGGAGAGATAGTAGGGACAATCCTAAGGTTTGGTGGGGGGACAAGCCTTGGGAAACCTAGATCTTGGTATGTGTGAGAAGTGTGTGCCATGGAGAGGAGCCGGTGCTACCAAGATCCTAAAGCTATCCACTTTGAATAAGCATGGCCAGGGGACTCAACAAATACAGTCCTTTCCTAGCCTAGGTTATACAAGTTTGTGATTGTTGTGAGTGTGAGTGACTGTAATTACTATTTTCTTGTCAAAAAACACAAATCAGACATATTTCTTGACAGACACAGTCACTTTTGATCTTAAACTGTCTGCATACAAACAACTAGATTGCTTTTAAACAACAGTCAGTCACCTTTTGTCTAAACTGGATCATTTTTAAACGACAGTCAACCGCCTCTGGTCTAAACGGCATCACCTTTGATCAATAGTAAATCACTTCTGATTCAATACTGGTCACCTGTGGAAAATTGGCTCACCTCTAGTTAACATTGTAGCCTGTCATCTAAACTAAAACTAGATCATATTTAAGCTATTACCAGTCACTTTTGGCATTTTCTGAGCTGCATATGAGCTATTACTTGTCACCCGTGGTCAATTACCAGCAACTCTTAGTGACTCAGCTAAATCTGCTACAATTCTAGCTTGCTTAGCCTTAGTATTAGCTTTCAAACCTGTCTCTGATCATTAGCAGATACTTGGATTTTGTCTCCTGCTTTGAGTTTACCAGCAAATTGAACTTTGTGAACTTTTCATCTTTTTGAGATCCCAAACTAGCAAACCAAACATCAAATCAATCAACCCGATCAATCAGCAAAACATCATCTTTTGGCTTTAGCTTTAGCAACATCAGCAACATAGCAACCTTAGAAAATAACTCTTCCCTTGAGTGTGTTAGCTATTCTCTAGGAAAGTCCAACTAACAAAGCAACCAAGCAACCTAACAACAAAGCAAACAGCTAGCCAAGAAACCCAACAACAAAGCAAACAACAAACCAACAACCAACAACTAACAACCAGCAACCAACAACCAAACAATCAATGAACCATCATCTTTTTTGGGTCTTAAAACCTTGACAAGATAAAGTTTAGTTTTCAACATCATTCATCATGCCTCAAACTAGGAGTCAATATAGAGCTGAAATGGAAGCCAAATTGCAAGCTGAGATGGAAGCTTAGATGCAACAATCTAGATCAACACCTCTTAGAGACGTGACTCAATTTATGACTGGTATGCCTCCTCATATGTTTATGCCCCATGGGTATACCATTGGGGAGTCATCTACACAACAAGTGCAACCTCAAACATTTTTGGAGACTTATGAGGAACAATCCCAAGAAGACTTATCAAAATTTTGAGATACACATGTATGGGATCAATATGAGAGACTTGTTTTATCCAATCCTAATCTCTACTTCTTGCAACTTGCCCACATGGGAGCTAAATTACCAAGAGATTTTGACATATCTGCTATTAGAGAGCATGATCCAAACACTCCCACTGTTGTTGTAAAGGGACCATCCACTATAGTCACACCATCCCATACCATATAACAAACTCCATCTTCCAACACATCTCTTTCACTGCCTATTATTACTTCATTTGATCCACCATGCTCGAAGTACACTCTAGAACCTGTGATAACTCCAACCAATGTACTCCCTTTCATTTCACAAAATCTGAACATTCCACCTTTCCATGTTCCCCAACATACTCCTCCTACCATGACCGTTTCCATTCCTCAAGTAACACAAGCTGTCCATGTGGCCCAAGTGCAAACCCCCCAAACATCACAAGCTATCCCCATATCCCATAGTCCGCAAGTTTCCCAAGTTATCCAAACAACACCAACGGTCCAAGCTTCACAACCATCACAATTTTCTACATCATATATGGACACCACATCTCATATTCCTACTACTGCTAGTATGATCTCCACTATCTCCACTAATTGGTCCAATACATCATACAATTCCAATGTTAGTCTTATTGACATGAGTGACCCGCCTATTGTTTCTCAAGTTAATCCTAGCACTACGGTCACTTATGTTGAGCAACTTACATCCATTCCATCATCTTCTTACAATCCTTCACAAACCATCACTTCATCTTATACTGCCCAAGGTTTGCCTATTGTCACCCAACACATGACATATACCAATCCTCATGTTGTCCAAAATACAAATCCAAGTGTCCATCCTTCTTTCACATCCACCAATCCTTCCATCACTTACCATGTCACAAATCCAACTCCAAATTCACAACCATTAACTAATGCCAATCAATCTTCCACTTCTCATGTGATGCAAAATCTTGGTGCTAATTCGTCACAATATACCCAACCACCACTTGTGTCTCAAGGACAACAATCTTTAACCACATATGGGTCACATACCAATCCTTTGACATACATTGTGAGTACACAACCTCAATAAATGATCATGGCTTCATATATCCCACAACAGCAACCTCAATATACATCATACCATGTTTCACCCCTTTGCAACAACATCAATTATCTCCAACGGATGTTCAACAAATGATTAACCAAGCAGTAGGATAAAGCAAGAAGACATTTTCCTTAGAAAACATATGCGCTTATCCATTTAACAAGTCACTTCATATGACACCTTTTCCGCCACACTTTGAAATTCCACAATTTGACAAGTACAAAGGAAAAGGAAATCTGGAAGACCATCTTAGAGCATTCTTTGTGGCATGTCTCGATGTTACTCATGACGATACATATCTTTTGAGACTATTTCCTTGAAGCTTAGCAGGACAAGCTCTTGGATGGTTCTCTCATTTACCTCTGGGAATTAAGTCTTTTATGGAATTAGCAAATAAGTTTTGATCACACTTTGCTTTTAACATTGAACATGAGGTAAACATGAATGACCTTGTCAACAATAAACAACACAATGGTGAAGCCTTTTCTTCATTTACTCAACGATGGAATAATATGGCTAGCAAACTATCATGGGAAATACCTGAGAAGCAACAACTCGATATCTTTGTTCAAAATCTTCATCCTGAGCTATCATTCCAACTACAATTACAAAGTTCTAGCACCTTTGATGAACTTGTTTCCAAAGGAACCATCATTGAATGATCTTTAATTGCTAAAGGCACTATCAAGATTTTTTGCGATAACAAGGACTATCCTCAAAATTCCAATGATAAGTCTTGCTTTTGGAACAAAAACAAGAATGTTGTCAACGACGGTGTTGTGGACACAAAGAACATACAAAACATGAAAGCTCCCATTAACATTCAAGCTGCTTCTACAACAACTCAACCTTTTCAACGAACTGGACAATGAAAAACATCAAATCCTCATCAACAATTTATACCATTAGCAGAACCTATTGAAGTGGTCTTTCAAAAACTCCTCCAAGCAGGTGATATTGTGTTACCGGATGCGCCACCCAACGGTGAACCACTCTTCAAAGCTCCTTGGTATAAATAAAATGAGTATTGTGATTACCATAGAGTTAAAGGACACAAAACAAATGGTTGTATGCGCTTAAAGCATGTTATCCAAGATTGTGTCGATTAAGGTTTAATCACAATTACACCTTCAACAACTCAACCTGCACAACAACCGACATTGAACTATGATCTAGATTCTTTCAAGAATCCACTTCCATCTCAAGAAAAATCAAGTAACCCTCATGCTGGGAATGCCATTCAGTACAACTATGAATCATCTACTATTCGCTGCATTGACCATGCTCACATTTCTACCATTACTATCCAAGGCAAAGCACCTAACTACACTATAACTGCTTGAAGAGGTCAAGTTACCATCCAAGGAGCACCTGTCCATCCTCCTCGGCTGTTCTCTAACTATAATATCCTTGATCACCTTGGCAAAACACCTGCGCATATATCCATTCTTGAGTTGCTTTGCATATCCCCTGCTCGCAAAGCTATCCTTAACAAAGCCTTACAAGAATCTTCAGTGCCTAATGATATTGATATCACACAATTTCAAACTATGGTCACTAGCATTGTAGCCGCTTGTCATTTAACCTTTTCTAACAAAGATCTATAGCCCTCCATTCACCCTTCACACAATGAAGCCCTTCACATTGAAGTGTTTGTCAAACAATGTCGTATCAAACGAATCTTAGTGGATGGTGGAGCTAGTCTTAATATATGTTCCTTGAAATTAATAAAACAATTGGGATATTATGAGAAAGATGTTGACACCTCCAAGGTCATTACTATCAGAGCATATGATGATGCCGAGAGAGATACTGAAGGGATTATTTACTTGCCTATCTAAGTTGGGCTGGTCACTACTGAAACCCATTGTCAGGTTCTGGATATTGAGCTTCCATATAATATTATCATTGTTCATCCATGGATACATGCCCTCAAAGCAGTTCCTTCTACATACCATCAATATCTTAAATTTCCACATAACAATGTTGAGGTTACTATCCATGCTGATCCCAATCCATTTGAATTTTGTCATGCCTTTCAAGCTAAATACCAGAGCCTGAACCACATTCCTATCAACACCGAGGCATATCCATCTTCATCCTATATAGATCCATCTGACCTACTCAAGCCATCACCTAGCAAAGCCGCTTCCAATCTCCATATCAAGTACACCGAACATGGTCCTAGTGAATACACATTGCAAGAATCTTGTTGTGTTGCCACCCTTCCCTTGTCTCTCAATCTTATGGTAAACCTTCTACATCCAAACCACCTTCATCCCCAGCTGTCATCAAAGCCCCACCCACAGTATTCATTAAAGGTAGATTCTTAGATGATGAAGACATTGATGATATCGACTCTTGGATATTCTTTGATGAAAATGACCAAGTACAACTTGAAGTAGAGAGATATAACAATGGGTTCTGCATCATAAAGAACATGGGCTACAAAGGACATGGCAGATTGGGATCACAGGAACAAGGACCTCTTGAACCCATTATCGTGTCTAAGAAGTTTAACAAGGAAGGCTTTGGCTATCAGTCGTAGGTACCACGTTCCAAAGACATTAAGTGTATTTCTGATATGGACACTGGACCCTCCTCGGTATGAGAGACTTCTAGTTTGGATACTATTGATGACTCCTCCCTTCATATTATTGACCTTTTTCAAGAAAGCTCCATCTTCATGATTTCCACAACCTCCTCTAGCCATAGCTATTCCTCCATTACCCTTTCACTCGTATATCTTGACCTTGTCGATTGGGACCAACAGGGGGCATCGATATTAGATACATTTGAGAATGATGAAGCTATTACAGAATTCATGGGCTTACGACAAGGCATTCCATTGGGTGATCACAAAGTAGGTTTCATGATGGATCTACCTAAACTACCATATTTTGGTGGAAGTATCAAATCCTTCAGTCGCAAAAGTGAAATAAACAAAATCAAACAAAATAGGTCACTAGGTGAAAACTGAAAGGCACCTCTTGATCATGAAAAAGTAAAAATAAAGGATGTATCTGAAGCTCAAAACCTCTCTGAGGTGCCTGAGGATGGGGGATTTGATCTTCCTGTTACCACTAACTATCATGAAAAATCAACCGTGCTAGTTGAACAATCACAAGATATGAACTTGGGTACAGAGTAGAATCCAAAGATCACTTTTTTGGCAGCATCACTATCAGAGCAAGAAAGAAGAGACTTCATGGCATTTTTTATAAAAAGAGCTATAAATTTTGCATGGACTTATGCTGACATGCTAGGTCTAGATCCATCAATTGTGGTACATCACCTAGTAGTAGCTCCTAATGCAAAACCTGTTAAACAAAAATTGCGCAAAATGCATCCGCAAGTAGCTTTATTGGTTAAAGCAGAGATTCAGAAGCTATTAGAAGCAAAGTTCATAAAGCCTATTGATTATCTAGAATGGGTTTCAAACTTGGTACCTGTAGCAAAACCTGATGGATGAGTTCACTATTGCATAGACTTTAGAGATCTTAATAAAGCATGTCCTAAGGATGATTTTCCATTACCAAGCATAGACAACATTGTAGATCTCACAACTGGACATGAAATGCTATCTTTGATGGATGGATTTTTAGGATATAACCAAATCAGAATAGCAGAGGAAGGTCAAGATAAAACATCATTCATTCGTCCATGGGGCACATACTGCTAGGTGGTAATGCCTTTTGGTCTCATGAACACTGGAGCTACTTATCAACGAGCCATGACAGTCATTTTTCATGACCTTTTTCACACTATCATGGAGGACTATGTTGATGACATCCTAGGAAAATCTAAGACAAGAGATGGACATCTATAGGTATTAGCACAAATCTTTGATCGATTAGAGAAGTATCAATTCAGACTCAACCCAAAGAAATGTGTATTTGGCGTAACATCTAGGAAACTGTTGGGATACATTGTGTCTCGATGAGGGATAGAAGTGAATCCAGCTAAAGTAAAAGCCATCATGGAAATGCCTCCGCCAGCAAATCTCAAGCAGCTTCGCAGTCTACAAGGAAGATTACAGTCCATCCGTAGATTTATATCACAACTAGCAGACAAATGTCATCCTTTCCAACATCTTCTTCATAAGGGTGAACCTTTTAAGTGGGATGAAAAATGTCAACAGGCCTTTGATAAAATAAAAGAATATCTAGCAACACCTCCTGTGTTACGCATGGTAGTACAATGGGCTATCAAACAGTTACAAGTCTTTGGCAATTCTCAACTTGTTATCAAACAAGTCTTAGATGAATATCAAACAAAAGATGAGAAGCTTCTTCCATACAAGGTAATGGTTGATGATTTTAAAAAGTACTTTGATAATATCACCTTTGAACAAATCCCAAGGCTACAGAATAAAGTAGGAGATGCCATGGCTATGATTGGGTCTCTTTTAGACATGCCATCTAATACACATAAATGTGAGTTTCTAGTCGAACAGCTTCTAATTCCAGCATTTGAAGTATCACAGTCTGATCTTATATGTGAAATTGTTGGTCCCAATTCGCCATGGTACAAGGACTTATACAAGTATCTCCGTAATCAAACCTTTCCATTTCAATTATCTAACACCCAATGCAAAGCTTTTATCCATTTAACCTCTCGTTACACTATCTTGGGAGATACCCTTTATCACCAAAGTCTTGATGGTATCCTTCCTAGATGTCTTGATTCTGAGGAAGCAAAAGTGGCCTTACATGATGTACATGAAGGTGTCTACAGCTTGCTTCCACTGGCCATGGCCTTGTTAAGAAACTTCTACGAGTAGGATACTATTGGCCAACCATGGAAAAAGATGCACAACAATTCGCAAATAGATGTCTACAATGTCAAAAACATGGAGATTTAATACATGCACCAATGCATGAGCTTCAGCCTATCACTACTCCATGGCCCTTCTCACAATGGGGACTTGATATCATAGGTAAAATCCATCCTACTTCATCAAACGGTCATAAGTTCATTATCATCACCACTAAATATTTCACAAAGTGGGTGGAATCCATACCAATGACTTATATCACCAGCAAACAAATATCCAAGTTTATCCTACACTATATCATTTTTTGCTATGGAGTTCCTCAAGCTATTGTCACTGATAATGGTCATCCCTTCAAGAACCAAGAGGTTAGAGATCTTTGCAACAAGTTCCATATCCAACATCGATTCTCTACCCCTTACTTGTTAGATTTAGGGCACACAACTAAGAGGGGGTGAATCAGTTGTACAAAACTTGCTCTTAATTCAAACACTTAAATCCTCTTTGTTATTTAATAGCATATCAATTAATCACTCATGAAAGCATAAAGCATAAACACCAGAGCAGATACACATCAACACATGAGATACCAAGATTTTGATGTGGAAAACCTGGTCAAGGGAAAAACCACGGGGTGATTAACCTAAGGATTATTCTCTATTAGAAGAATAAGAAAAATAGATGGCACATGCCAATTAGGGCTCATTGCCTGAGCACACTGCTCACAAGAGGCACACTGCCTACAAGAGACACAATGTTTACAAAGTGACAAGTATTACAAACTTGAACTGGAGATTGACATCTTTACCATGCTTGGATCAGTTCCATTTAAGCCCTAAAACTCCTGCTCTACCTTTCGCTCCTCTTCGCTATGCCACACTCATCCACACCAAGACACACTTCAAATTGAATTCACAATCCCTTATTTATACAAGGAATCAACTTAGGAACAATCATCTAAGTCGGCAAACACCTATAAGATCATTTGCAAGACGTGTAATACATCTGGTCGACCTGTCTTAGGAAGAACACCAATATCTGTGGTTATTCTTCAAATGCAAACTCAAACTTCAATGCGGATCGTCAATAATAATTGTACACGATCCAAAGATCACCAAAACCTTTCTTGAGTCATCAAGAACATTCGTACTTTATCAGCTTACTGGAATTCTTCTCTTCTTCATCCGGAACTTCAAGAATACAATCTGTCATCACTGTCATAATGAAAAAGGTGCTTTCAGACCTCCAAACCATGAAAAAATATATTTGTTACTTCACACGGACTTCTTCAACACTCCCTCCAATCTACAGGATGAGATATTGCAAGTCCGGAGCTCACCGGACCATTCTGTGACACTCTGTCACCACTGAACATTTGTTAGAACCAGTTCTACTTGAGCGATCATAACTTCTTCAGATCTTCATACAGACCTCTAAAATCTTGACTGGAACATCTCAAGACTCATATCTACAAACCCTTTGAACCATATCCTCTGATCCTCAACCTATTGAGGACTTTTGCCTTCTTGTCATCATTGTTCTTCACTGTTCCTAATTGAGACTTATTCTCTCAATATCCTCAGCACACAGCTCATCCAATCCTTCTCATTAATGCAATATGAGTATGTTGACATCAATGACAACACTGGTTATCCTCATACTTGCAACAATCTCCCCCTTTGTCATTGATGGCAACATATGATGTGAAAAAACATCAAGACAAGAACTTCTCCTTTCTGTCACAGCTCCCCCTATCAGCAACAACTCTTCACATGTCTTCTCTTTCTTTACTGCTCCCCTTTGATCATCAACCACTTATTTTTAACATGTCTTCTCTCCCCCTTTGACATCAATGGCAAAGGGCTCATACTTGCAACTTTAACACATTAGAATCATACCAGCTGCTCCCCCTGAGTAGCAGCTCCCTATCACCAATCCGGATCACAAGATATGACTGTGATATCCACCAGACTGATGCACATTAGTGCATCCTAGTTCATCACCAGAGGGGCAATAACCCCTAACTTCTCCCTGAGATACTCAAAAGAGTCCTTGGGAAGAGGTTTAGTAAAAATATCTGCAAGCTGATCCTTGGAGGGCACATACTCCAATCTGACTTCACCTTTGTTCACTTGCTCTCTCAGAAAGTGAAACTTGATAGATATATGCTTAGTCTTAGAATGCAACACTGGATTCTTAGAAATATTTATTGCACTTGAATTATCACAGAAAATTGTGATAGGCTCCTTATATTCTACTTGAATATCTCTTAGCATTTGCTTCATCCACAAAAGTTGAGTACAATTTCCTGCTGCTGCAATGTATTCTACTTCAGTTGTAGACAGGGATATTGCCTCTTGTTTCTTACTTAGCCAAGAAACCAACCTTTTTCCCAAAAAGAATGCTCCTCCACTTGTACTCTTCCTATCATCCACATCTCCTGCCCAATCTGCATCTGTATATGCATGAAGAGAAAAATTATGATTTCTAGGATACCATAGACCATACTCAACTATTCCTTTTAAGTACCTAAAAATTATTTTGATTGCCATGACATGAGATTCTCTGGGATCAACCTGGAATCTCACCACAAGACCAACAGCTTGCATTATATCTGGTCTAGTTTGAGTAAGATACAATAATCCTCCAATCATTGATCTGTACTTGGTCTGATCTGTCTTAGGAGAGTCATCATCTTTTCTCAACTTACATCCGGTTGCCATGGGAGTATTCATTGGCTTTGAATCTTCCATCCCAAATTTCCTCAACAATTTTTTCAAATATTTGGTCTGAGAAATAAAGATTCCTTTCTTTGATTGAGAAATTTGCAGACCTAAGAAGAAATTCATTTCACCGAGCATTGACATTTCAAACTCACTTTTCATTTGATTTGCAAAGGTTTTACACATACTGTCTCTTCCTCCAAAGATGATATCATCAACAAATACTTCAACAATCAAGATGTTTTCATGATCAATTTTGAAATATAGGTTACTATCAGCAGTACCTTTGTTGAAACCAATCTTCAAAAGATGTTTGTCCAGCCTTTCATACCATGCTCTTGGAGCTTGCTTTAGACCATATAGTGCCTTCTTTAATTTGTAGACCATATCACCATGCTCAGATAACTGAAATCCATCCGGTTGTTCAATGTACACTTCTTCTTCTAAGTCACCATTCAGGAAAGTAGATTTGACATCCATCTGATACACTTTGAAATCCTTGAAGGCGGCAAATGCAAGAAATAGTCTGACTGCTTCAATTCTTGCCACCGGAGAAAATGTTTCTTCAAAATCAATCCCTTCTATTTGAGAGTAGCCTTTGCAGACTAATCTGGCCTTATTTCTGATTACTTCACCAACTTCATTTAGTTTGTTCTAGAAGACCCATTTAGTTCTAATCACATTCTTGTTTCTAGGTCTAGAAACAAGATCCCAAGTGTGATTTTTCTCAATTTGCATTAACTCTTCCTCCATTGCTTTTGTCTAATATTCATCATTGCAGGCTTCATTTATTGTCTTAGGTTCAATCTTTGAAATCAAACAACATTCATCTAAATTTTGAGCAACATTCCTTCTAGTTTGCACACCTTTTCTTTTGTCACCTATAATTTGATCTTCAGAGTGGTTCAGTCTTACATACCTTGGAACTTTGGGAGTTTCTTGCACTTCTGCTTCTTGATCATGCTCATTCAGCCCTATCTCTTGTTCCTAATTGACCGAATCAGTCTGAATCTGACTTTCAAGAGAGGATTGAGCTCCTTGAACCAGAACATCATTCTGATCATCTTCAACATACTCATAAAACCTTGAGGGTTTCTCTATTCCCTCATCAACCTTCACATTTGTACTTTCTATCATCTTTCTTAGTCTCTTGTTATAACACCGGTATGATTTGCTTTGAGTAGAGTAACCCAAGAATATTCCTTCATCACTTCTAGCATCAAACTTTCCTAGATCTTCATCTCTTTTAATGTAACATTTGCTACCAAATACTTTGAAATATCTCACAGTAGGAGTGATGCCAAACCAAAGTTCATAAGGAGTCTTACCGGTATTGCTTCTGATTTGAACTCGATTGAGAGTATAGACTGCAGTGTTGAGAGCTTCTCTCCAAAACATCTGGGGAACATTTTCTTCCATCATCATTGTCCTGGATGCTTCCTGGATGGTCCAGTTCTTTCTCTCTACTACTCCATTCTGCTGTGGAGTCCTAGGAGCAGATAACTGTCTCTTTATACCATGCTTCTCACAAAAGTCTATGAATTCACCGGATGTGAATTCACCACCTCTATCAGACCTCAGATATTTCAGTTTTAATCTTGTTTGATTCTCAACCATAGCCTTGAAGATTTTAAACTTCTCAAACGCTTCTGATTTCTCTTTCAGAAAGGTAACCCACATCATCCGGGAATGGTCATCAATCAGTAACACGAAATATCTATCACCTTGCATACTCTTGATTCTTGTTAGACCACATAGATCAGTATGAATTAATTCCAATAATCCGGTAGAGGACTGATCCTTGCTTTTGAATGAGACTCTGCTCTGTTTACCCAGCTGACATTCTTTGCACAAACTATTTCTAGGTTTTACCAATTTTGGAAGATCTCTTACAGCCTGAGTATTGCTTATCTTGATGATGTTATCAAAATTTACATGACACATCCTTCTATGCCATAACCAACTCTGATCAACTTGAATAAACAGACAACTTTTACCAGCACCAACCAAGTGGAAGATATTACCTTTAGTTTGAGTACCGGATGCAATCTCTATTCTAGATCTTTCAAGGATTTTGCATTTTCCATCCTTGAATCGGAGATCATAGCCTTTGTCCACCAACTGTCCAACACTAAGAAGATTGTGCTTCAAACCTTCAACATACAGCACATTACCAATTTTGTTTCTTCCATTAAAAGAAATAGTTCCTCTTCCTCTGATTCTACCAGTAGAATTATCACCAAAGTTTACCACTCCTCCTTCATACCTTTCCAAATCTAAGAACTTGTTCTTGTCACCTGTCATATGGTGAGAGCATCCACTGTCAATAACCCAATCATCCTTTTCTTCAACTTGGGCAGCCAAAGCTCTTTCTACAACCTTATGATTGACAAATTTAGAGGATATTGGATCTTCTTCCTTGATGGCAATAAACACCCATTCATTTCTGGATTTGTTTCCTATCTCTGATTCATCATCTATTACTCCTTCATTATCATCTTCTTCATGAACATAATAACAATTCCTTTGGAACCTTTGTCTGTTAGAATTTGACCTTGTAGATCTTTCCAGACATCTTGAGGCAAAATGACCAATCTTATTGCAGTTGAAGCATTTAAAGGGTAATTTTCCTTCATACTTATCAGATCCTCTTGGCAGTCTCTTTACAATGAGGGCTTCAAGTTGAGCTATTTCTGCTTCATCCACTTCCATGTCTCTTCTTGCTTGATCATACCATGACAGCTTCCTTGAAGAGTTTTCTCCTGGATCAAATCTTTGTTTACCTTTCATAGAGGCACTGGCTTTGAATGCAGATTCAATCTTGGGGGGATCATCTCCAAACTCGGTCATTTCAAATGCAGCCAGTTTGCCAGCCAATTGGTCTCTTGTGACAGTTGTATGGGCTCTGAATTCATCAATGGCAGCAACCTTGATTTTGTAGACAGCAGGAAGGGATCTGAGAATTTTGCCAACAATCTCATTTTCATCCAAAACTCCACCAGCATTCCTAATTCCACATGCCAGCTCATTTACTCTTGGCATAAAGGTAGTAATATTTTCATCATCTCTCATCTTCAGTCTTTCAAATTTCCATTTGAGACTCTGCAACCTTGCACTCTTAACATACTCATCTCCTTCATGCAGAAGTTCCAGTTTAATCCAGATCTCATAGGCAGTTGGTAGGTCAATAACATTTGAGAGCTCTGAGTTAGTTAATGCGCTTAAAAGAGCCTCTTTGGTTCACAGATTGTTTTCAGCATCTGCGATTTCATTTAGAGTTGTTGGACCACCCTGTGGAGGTGCATAAGCTTTTGTGACCATGGACCAGTACGCCTTTCCCATACACTGCAAGTGACATTCCATATGACCTTTCCAAAGAGAGAAGTTGGTTCCATCAAACTTCGGACTATCCTTCTTGTATGACGACATCCTGGATCTCCTCAAGCGGTTAAGCTCCTTTTAGAGGAACTTGGCTCTGATACCAATTGTTAGATTTAGGGCACACAACTGAGAGGGGGGGTGAATCAGTTGTACAAAACTTGCTCTTAATTCAAACACTTATATCCTCTTTGTTATTTAATAGCATATCAATTAATCACTCATGAAAGCATGAAGCATAAACACCAGAGTAGATACACATCAACACATGAGACACCAAGATTTTGATGTGGAAAACCCCGTCAAGGGAAAAACCACGGGGTGATTAACCCAAAGATTATTCTCTGTTAGAAGAATAAGAAAAATAGATGGCACATGCCAATTAGGGCTCACTGCCTGAGCACACTGCTCACAAGAGGCACACTGCCTACAAGAGACACACTGTCTACAAAGTGACAAGTATTACAAACTTGAACTGGAGATTGACATCTTTACCATGCCTGGATCAGTTCCATTTAAGCCCGAAAACTCTTGCTCTACCTTTCGCTCTTCTTCACTATGCCACACTCATCCACACCAAGACACACTTCAAAATAAATTCACAATCCCTTATTTATACAAGGCATCGACTTAGGAACAATCATCTAAGTCGACAAACACCTATAAGATCATTCGCAAGACGTGTAATACATCCAGTCGACCTGTCTTAGGAAGAACACCAATATCCGTGGTTATTCTTCAAATGCAAACTCAAACTTCAATGCGGACCGCCAATAATAATTGTACACGATCCAAAGATCACCAAAACCTTTCCTGAGTCATCAAGAACATCCGCACTTTATCAGCTTACTGGAATTCTTCTCTTCTTCATCCGGAACTTCAAGAACACAATCTGTCATCACTGTCATAATGAAAAAGGTACTTTTGGACCTCCAAACCATGAAAAAATCTATTTGTTACTTCACACGGACTTCTTCAACACTCCCTCCAATCCGCAGGATGAGATACTGCAAGTCCGGAGCTCACCGGACCATTCTGTGACACTCTGTCACCATTGAACATCTGTCGGAACCGGTTCTACTTGAGTGGTCATAACTTCTTTAGATCTTCATGCAGACCTCTGAAATCTTGACTAGAACATCTCAAGACTCATATCTACAAACCCTTTGAACCGCATCCTCTGATCCTCAACCTATTGAGGACTTTTGCCTTCTTGTCATCACTGTTCTTCACTGTTCCTGATTGAGACTTATTCTCTCAATATCCTCAGCACACAGCTCATCCAATCCTTCTCATTAATGCAATATGAGTATGTTGACATCAATGACAACACTGGTTATCCTCATACTTGCAACATTACTATCCTCAGAGCAATGGCCAAGCTGAGGCTTCTAACAAAACAATCATTAAGATTCTCAAAAAGATAGTCATTGAAGCTAGTCGTGATTGGCATTTACAGCTCCATCCTGTATTATGGGCATATAGAACAAGTATCAAAACTCCTACTAGAGCTGCACCTTGTGCTCTTGTGTATGGGATTGAAGCTATTTTACCTATTGAGGTTGAGATCCCCTCACTGTGAGTATCTCTATAGCATACCCTCTCAGAGGAAGAATATCGAGTATCCAGACTCCATGATCTTGAGCTACTAGATGAACAGCATCTTACAACACTTAACCATCTCTGAGTCTATCAAAACTGTCTATGCTGCAGCTATAACAAAAAAATTAGAGAACATAGATTTCAAGTTGGAGATCTTGTCCTTAAGGAAAATCAAAGGAATCAGCAACATCATGAGAAATAGGGCAAGTTTGAACCAAATTGGCTTGGTCCTTTTATCATCACAACAGTTTATGGATCAGGTGCATATACTCTCTCAACACCTGAAGGCATTCCATTGGATGAACTAGTCAACAGCATTCGTCTCAAGAAGTTTTATCCATGAATCTCAGCTATCCAAAAAAAATCCATCCAATAGTGAAAACCACTTTGTGGCGCTTTGGATAACAAAAAAAAAATATAGTATAAGATAAATAATCCATCCTCTGGTGAAAACTTGGTAAACAGGCGCCTTGGATAAGTGTTGTGTGGTTACACAACATGTCCCATTTTGACTTGACAAAACAGGGACCCAACTTTTTGCTTGGCTTGGCTTGTGTTTTTTCTGCTTTTTAGTGGTCTGGTAAAAGTAAGTCATGCAGGTGATCCTGCATAAAGGGGTTGGGTAAGTCATCATGATGAGGTCAATTTTTTCAAAGTTAATATTTCATGTTAATAACCTCATGGTTGGATAGAGTACAAAATTTCATGCAGGTTTACCTTTTGGATCACCTTGATATTCCTTAGGGAACGAGAGTTATGGTGAGTCAAAGTCCTAGTCAAACCTGATATTCTGGGGGGGGTCATATTTCTTAATATCAGTCATCTTATGAAAGATCACCCAGATCCAATTTTATCACCCTATCACAAAATATCACCCTAGAGCCAATATGCCGATGACGTCATCCAATCCTGATAAACAAAGAAAATCACCATGACGGTGACGTCATCATTCTTTTACCTCACGGAGGTATATTTCCAAATATCACCCTTTTTCATAGCATGATGGTGATGTCATCCTGATCTTATGGAAGGGGGTCACTTTAGTTCAAGGGGTGATATTATAAACATCACCTGACATTTTGAACATCCCTTGATATTTTGAATATCACCCGATATTCTCAACATGACCCGATCTATTGACTTAAATTTTCCCGCTCAAAGGCAGAGGGTCATATTACACTGAGGGGGTCATATTCCGAATATCACCTGATCTTCCGAAGATCACCCCCTCATCTTGCCGTGCAACATTAAATGCCATAAATGTAGTAGGTGGATTCCCGCCGATTGCGAGCATGATCTAAACACCTGGCAATGCCCGTAGATTTATGACAGAAGATCAATGGTTATAATTGAATGAACCATGCTTTGCCCTAATTTGTCCTAATAATGAGGATAAAAGTGAATTTCTAGCGTCATTTTACATTTACCTTGCGATAAAATGAGAATTTACAATCCAGACGTTTAAACCCTCATACGAGCTACCTGAGGATGCAAACAGCTTACAACAGAATAGAACACATGTTTGTCACCAGTATCGAAGCCCATTTTCTGTAATCATCATCATAATTCAAGAGATAAGCGTAATCAGGTAAGTAATTAAAAACCCTCCTGTTGTCATTTTCTGCATGTCCAGGTAGGATGTCTTTCTAGTAGGTTGAACTGTAAGTATGCATATCATGGTGAGATATAAATTAATGAATATAATATGCATGATGCCATAAAAGTATAATGTTGTATATGAATGGATATAAATGTATCGTAAGACTAGTCATGTTCATTGCAGGAAGCCATGGTAGACGTCAGGAAGAACAAGTCTGATGCAGAATTTATCAAATCTATGTTTGCTCAACCAAAAGGAGTACAGTTCAAATATGGTGTCCTAGGAGATACTCATCAGGGAAATACAGATATGGCGGCATGGTCATCCAAGATGGGAGAAGACAAAGAAAGTACCCTACTGAACATTGTTTTTATATCAGGAATGTGGTATGCAGTTGGATTTCCTTACTCTATGGAAACTCTAGAATTAGTAGTTGAGTGCACCAGAAATTATAACCCTCAGATGATGAGAGTGGAAAAACATGGCAGGGTGTATGCGGATCTGTCCATCAAAGGGATTGCAGCTACATTTAATCTCCCACTGGGAAAGAAGGTAGTAAGCATGGTTTTGAAGAAACTAGAGACTGAATATATAAACAACAAAAAGGCTGGAAGAAAGAGGATGTACCAATGGAGGGCAAAGAACAGTCCTTACACTGCCTCTGCCAAATTGCCAATGCACCTGTACAAGTTTGATTTTGATGATGAGTATTAATATATGATTGCCCTGCTCAATAGGATCACAGGCCAACCTAATGCTGGAAGCTTCAAAGACTGGATGTATGGGGTTATCATAATGTGTCTCTATATGAAAAACAAGCCATTATGGGCTAAGATCATTAGTGATGCTCTAGATGATTAGCTGATGAACCTTGGAGGCCTGGACTGTTCATTTTATATCACTTCATATATTCTATATTCGTGTGCTTATAAAGGTACATTTGATGCACTCACTACAGTTGGGAAGATTGGTGGCAGTTTGAATGATGCCCATATATGGGATCATTACCCTCAATTACAAAGAATTAATTATCTTCCAGATTACAAATTAGTGAATGATACATTTTTCATGCATCTGGTTAGAACAATGGAGGAGGATAGGACCAAAAGATTTAGCATGGAAGATCAGGAAGCTATATATAGGCATGGTCCCTGGTTTATACAGTTTGCCACATTCTTCTACATGAGAATTGAAGGTTTTGAGGGCCAGCCCTTAATGTTACCCAAGTACCCTATTGATGGGGTAGTCCTGATGGAATTTGTGAGACAAGTATCAACAATACTGGATACATATAAAGAAAACAATAGGATTCCTCCAATTTTGTTTCCAGTAAATATAGGGTGGTACATATGCCTTGATTCAGATGGCATAAAGAATGCCATAGGTGGTCTGAACCTGATGAATTTACAGCCATTCCCATTGGCCAGATCATATGACCCCTATGGAAGAATGCAAAAGATCCTGGGCCAGCCTATACATAAGAAGCACTTAGAGGATTTCTAGGCGGATTGTGAGGATGAGGCTGAAGTCAGAAGAAGGAAATATCAAAGGCTAACCCTCAATCAAATCAAGACATTTGATTGCATTCCAGTGCCTGTACAATTAAAGAAAGATGATGGCAGGTTGCTGTCAAATGAGTATGAAGAGAAGAAGGTGTATAATGACACCATTTCAGCCCCTGACCTGACACAGCTAGAAGACATTTCATTGGATCAGTTTACAGGTGGGATGCTGCAGTTGACCCAAGCATGGGTGAATGAACAAATTAATACACTGAAGAAAAAGGGTGTGGCAATCACAGTAGATAATAAGAGGAAAAGCAAAGAGATTTCAAATGAAGAATATGATGACTTTCTTGTAGAGAAAAGGAAATCTAATGGAGAGAGGCTGCCACCTCAGAAACAAAGAAAAGGACCTCCCAGAGGAAAGAAGAAAACTGATGATAGTCCTAAGGGAGTGATAATTGAAAGAATTGATGTATCAACTAAGGCTGCATCCGCATTAGGATAGGCATCAGCCTCATCTGCACCACCTACAGAGGATAAGCAAAAGACCAAAAGGATCCCGAGGCTGGTTGTGGAAACCACACAAGATGTGGGCCAATCCTCACAACAACATGAGAAAGAGGATATCCTTATTGAGGAGGAGCCAATGACTAAGGAGCTTTCAGATGATGATCCTATGATTTTCACAAGGAAGAGGAAGGCGCCCTTAATGGCATCCACCCCTAAGAGACCAAGAACACACATGAGGGGTGAGATAAGACATGACCCCATAATATTAAGGAGATCTGGTAGTGAAGTGTTCAGAAAAGAATTGCAACATGATGTACCAATTCCTACCATCATTCAATTTAAAACTAAGAAGGCTGAAGAGCAAGCCAAAGAAACCACTAGAGCAAGTCAAGGCAGTCCTGTCTCACTAGAGGAAACTGTAGACTTATCAGATGACGAAGTGGTGGAAAATGTAGCTTCTTAGAAGATGGAGATCCTTTCTTCAAGTACTTGCATAACTCCACAGGGAACCCCATCAGCACAGAGGGTGATATTAGAGGAGTTGAAGCAAGCAGAACAAGAAAAAGAAGATAGCCCAGAGAGGGTAGCCCAGCAAATCAGGCTGGATAAGTTAATAGATCAGGTGACTAGCCCTGCAGTGATTGACTTAACACATAGGGAGGATGAAAGTCCTGAACATCAATCAAGTGCACCTGATAAGATAGAAAATGTGGAGATAGCCAAGGTGGCAGAGACAGAAAGCAATACTCCAGATATGGGACAACAACAACAAGATATATTTGATGAACCCAAAATAGTAGAAGTCCAACAAAAGGGCAGGGAAGATAAGGACACATCAGCTAATGATGCCCCTCAGACTCAAGAAACCTATGGTAATAAAGTAACATTAGGTCATGATGACCTAAAGACTCAAGAGGTAGATACATCAGGTGTGGATCATAATGTGATCCAAGATCAGGTTAATGCACCTAGTACAGATACAATGATACCCACAGATGCAAATGTGACTCAGGATGAGGAAATCACCAAGGTGGATGAAACAAAGGAAGATGAAGTAAAAGATCAACTACAGGATCATCATGCAGATGCACCACAAGATCCTCCATCGCAAGAAGAGATTCCTTAGGAAGAGGAAGTAGAACAAGATCACCCTCATAAAAAACATCATGAGGAAGAAATGAGGAAGTCACCCTCTCCATCAAGAATAGAAACAAATAAAGGAGATCAGGGTGGACATGATGATGATGACAAACAATAGGGATCCGGAAACCAAATACCCCAATGGCTCGAGAAAGAGATAAGTACAGAATCAGGTTTGGAAATTTAGGAATTTGATATTTCAACATTATTCTCAGAAACCATTATGAAGCCAAAGAGGAAGATGAGATTAACATCTGCCATCAGAAGAGATCCTGCTACGGGCAGAAGGACCTCCCAGGTAGCACTTCCCATAGTTGAAAAGGAGAAAGGCAAGATCACCCTGGAAGAATTCTAGATTACAACAGTGGATTTGGGGTTTGCCAATGAAGACCAAGAAGGTCAAGAAGAGAAAGACATAATAGATTCTTTAACCCAAAGGGTGAAGAAAGAAAAGGAGAAGAATAAGCAACATAAGGAGCACATTGCCCAGCTGCATGCATACATAAAAGGGTTGATTAACCCTAATCATACGTCACCAGATCAGGCAGTCCCATTGACTGCAATTTCTTAGGAAGAAGTTAATAAATTGGACCTCATGAAGCATGAGTCTGTAATCATGAGAAAGTGGATGTCATCCGCACTTACAGAAGCTGAGGAGGCAGTGAAAGCCTCTTTGCAGAGGTGGAATTCTTTGGGTATCTCAAGGAGGAAAGTTGATAAACTACAGACTGAGGCTGGGAGAAGGTCATTCCAGTTGGAGAAAGCCTTGAGTGCTTTGGGAGAAATAAAGAGGATTAATCCTCAGGTCCTAATAAACAACCAGGTACTAGATAATAACACTGCCATGCTGGTAGATATTTGGAATAAAGACATCAGGTTTGAAAATGATGTATTGAAAGGTGCAGCAGTAAATTAAGGGATATTAGTTAGTATGAAGCTGCATGACATGATGTCATTTGAAGCAGAAGTCTTAGAAGCCCTAGAGGGAAAAGTAGAAGGTAAAATTGAAAACCAAGACACAGACTTTGCTATAAAAGCTCTGCATAGTAACTTCCAGTCAATGGCTGATGACCCTCTGAACCACCTGATGGAAGAAGCAATGAATAGGGTCATGAGAATCAAGGTCAGAGTGGAGAACTATAATGAAACTTTAAGCAGCAGGAAAGGCAAGCTAGAAGTCCTTAGAGATAAATATCAGGCCCACAAGCAAGCCATAGCCAAAGCTAAAACTCGATATGGTGGAGAAGTTGATAAGATAGTAGAAGCATATGAAAATATCCGGACGATAATGCAAGTCCATATACAAGGTGACAGCCATTAGGATGATGAAAACACAAAAAGTGATGATCATGATGATCATGAAGATGAAGAAGAAGAACCTAATGAGTAGATGAAGATGTGCCATAAAGGGAAATATCTACATCAGGTACTTAGAGAAAATAAGTTACCTAGATGGTTGCCAGTTGGCAACCTGTGCCACGAGATACTATTGACCAAGTCAAAAGGAATATGCACTATAGATCTTAATAGATAAATCTTGATCGTAGATCATGTGTAACTGTTCCCTCACCTTATTCCTTTAAAAGGTGCAGGGATGCCTTGTTATATTCATTCAAAGCTTAATTAAAATTTGTTTGCTAAAATATCAGGGCCTATTTCAAAGTTGTTGTATATGTACATGTTTTTGCATACTTAATGAAAGAGAAGACCATATTGATTACAAATCATCGTAAATTCTGAGTAATCTGTCTAAATTCTTGATATATGCTTTGATTTGCTACATCCCTTGGAGTGCTCATCAGTCTGCATATATTGTCTTCATTCATCATCCTTTGAAGTTTGCATCATCTGTATCTAGCTGTGGAACATCCTGGTGAAAATATGGTTTGATTTCTTCTTGCTCATTTGACTATATCAAATGTGTATGTGGTTCAATAACTAAAGATTCATCATAATTTGAAGTATTATTTTACATTTCTTTTAATTTCAGAACAATCCACCATCACAATTGCAAATAATAGATAATCAAAAGCAAATTACATAAAATATGCAGACATCTAGTAGATAACTGGAAATTTATAGCATATTTGAAGTTAAAGCATGTACAATTGACAAATATCATGCAAAGATTTGAGTATAGACACAATATTTGTGGAAATATCCTGTGTAGATAACCTTCTATGTAGCATCTTTACAGAAATAGAACCCTGCTGATGAACAAACGTAAGGCCTCTGAATGGAAAATAGCAACACACATCAACCACTGAGTAACGTCAGTTGATTAAGAACTAATCCACGGAGACTTGGGATCATGAATTCTTTGAATTCATCGTATCTTTCAAGATGAGTAAAGGCTGTTGTGTAACTTTTATTCTATGTTTGTTTATGACTAACATCATGATCAACAATAATTACCATAGTGAAAACCTGGCAAACAGGCGTTATGTGTAGTGACCAGCCTCCATTATCTGCTTAGTTTGTTTGATCACCACTCTTCCTAGCATACTTCACCATCTTATCTTACATAATCCATATCATAATCTGCATTTCATGGCAATAAACAACTTTTCCATCTTCACCTTTGTCAATGCTAGCGATCATACTTGAGACATTGTTGCGATAACTATATCTTTTTAGCACCTTCGCATCTTGTCCACACATGCTCTCCATTGTCACTTTTCCATAATAAACCTCATCCCGCACTAGGGGCACTTGTTGTGTCTTATTTGGAAGTGGATACCGCCAACTCTAGCTCATCACACATCGAACACCTTAGCTCACAACATAGCAAACTTTCAGATTCAACCATTGCGTTTATCCAACTTCAAACATGGCAAACATTTGCAACCAGGATTCGTATCTTTGCAATCCATTCAAGCTCAACCAACATTCAAAAACATCAAAAAACATCGCCAATGCAAGCATCCAAGCAATAAGTTGATTCTTTCAACATCACTCATCAGCGTAATAAGTAAGAACTACATCTCAGCTCTATCGTTAAAGCCTTGATCTCATGGATACAGGGTATGTAGACAATCAGAGATGTGAAGGAAGCACTCTGATTCAGGAACAGATGATAGTCTTCTTTTCATCATCCATCTTCCATCTTTCTTCTAATCATCCTCCAATCTTTCATCTCACATTCTTCTATTTTTCATCACACACATCATCAATAAACCCAAAACTACATATTCATCATGTCTCATCTTCATCGTAAATGTGCTTTGATCCCATGGATATAGGGTATGTAGGTAGTCTGGAATATGAATGAAGTTTTCAGTACTCAAGCACAGATGATCCACCCCATCTTCTTCATCTTCTCTCATCTTCCATCTTCTTCTCTTTGATTAACTCAAGTAGAAAGCAGACTATGTGTGTACTGCAAGCTTAAGCACTTTAACCAATCAAGAATAAACCAAAAGCTATTTGTCTGCATGTATTAAGCCAACATTTACTGTAGCATTTTATCAACATCTTTAGCCTTCAACAGGATGCAACTTTCCTCTTAACAAGGCCCCAGCTTAAATCCATCTAAGTGCACTTAAATTTGGTAAGAGAACGTGATGACAATATCTTTTGTTTTATCTTTTGATTTATCTTTTGTCCCTTTTCTATGCCTAATCAAGACTGCCTTGATCTATCTATATCTTGGTATGTTGCGATTAAGTAAGGAAGGGGGCATGGTCTTATTGCTTTCATATGCCGTGTTCACGGGATGATCTTATTCTCTTCCTATGCATATTGCTATCTTGTACGTGTTGGGATTAGCATCTTACATATCAATATCTCTAGCATTTGAGAAGCTAAATAGTCTCTTATGCACTTGAGACTATTCTATGTCAAGACTAGCTCCATACATATAACCAACAAGGTGTCACTATGCGTATTGGAGATAGGCTCAAACCATTTCTTGTAGCATCAAAGTCCATCTTGAAACACTAGCTACTATTCATATCTTGTGTATGTTGGCTCAATATCTTGACCTCATGTGTTCAAACAAGATTGTAGTATGCTAGTTTTGCATTGGATATCTTGACACCTTGGTCTTCCATACCATGGTGCATTACATCCACATGCTATATCAAACATAAGGATTGCATTTATTTTCATTTTGAGTAATTACTTTTAAAGCTACCCATCACGCTATCTATTCATCTCATTTTTTGCCTATATAGTCTTCAACCAAGCTCAATCATCTCCTTCCATCATCCTTCTTCCATATCTCTTATCCTGCAAAACAAGTGTGTTAGACATATAGAGGTCCATCACATATCATATCATTACCATTTACATATTTGCATTATCATACATTTCCATTCATATCATTTGCATAAACTTCCATACATAATCCATGAAAAATACAAAAACAACATGCATAACCATCATAATACCAACAGTGCATCCATTACAACATCATGTAGATAAGCATTATGCCATCATATATATATACATGTGTCAATATACAAGTGTCTACATATACAAGCTAAGCAATGAAGAATGTATGTACAATCAGCTCTAGGCCTCATCATGATACAACATAATATACATAAACAAGGTAGCCCTAGTGACTACTAGTAGCTCCCTCGCCCTGACTGCCACCACTGGGTCCTACACATGTCCCCTATCTCTTGGTGGCCCCATCACTGATGCTACAGATCGAGATACAACTATCCTCTATGAACTTGAAGCTCCTGATCTACTCCTGAAGCTAGGTTGTCTCTGCTTTGCTGGCACAACCCCATAGTACAAGCCTCTATAATACTCTACCTCACCCTATACTCTCTATAGCTCTGCCTGTACCTATGTCAACTATGTGGCCAAATACATCGTAGCCCCATCTGTACCCAATGTAGCCACTGCTCTATCCCGCTCACTAGTCATCCCCTGTAGCTTCTGCACAGCCGTATTCCTCTATGTCGGCAGACTATCTCTCTCTGCCCTCACTCTAATCTCATCATCTGCTCGCCCTGCCTAGCTGCATCTCTCTCTCCTGTCACTCTAGCAAGTGCACCATTATCCTGCCCATCCCTAGCCTACACTCTAATCTGTAACTAAGCCTGGTATGTCTAAGCCTGAGCTCTAGCATGTCGTAATCCAATCACTACCTGGTGTCTATCGAACTCCACTCTCCTCAATCTCATCTAAGCCCGCTACCTCCATCTTCTCTCCTCTCTAATCCTCCTCCACAACTGTTGAATCTCAACATCATCACCTCCTAATATCTGTCCCTGAGGCTATACAAGTATCTGAGGCTGCCCCTGAATCTGTCCCTATATCTGTATCCCTAGTGCTTCTAGTACAATAGCCTGCACTGGTGGAGCCCATCATTGTCTCCTCCTGACTGGTCTCTCCATCCCTATCTCTCCTATCTCTCCAACCTATGTCAGCCATGTCGGTCTCGCTATCACCTAGTATGCATCATAATCTGGTAGCCTGCCTAGATCTGCTAGACCCTGTCCCCACTACCATACAACTGGCTGTAGCCCTTCTCTCTCCACCAAAACTGTGTCAACCACTACCTCTAGCCCCCAATCAAACACCTCCTGTCATCCTCCCAAAAATGGCATCACCAACTGGTACTGCCTGTGGTAACCCGAACTGTCTCAAAACCCTCTCGGGCAAATAGCACTCTATAATGTATATCCCACGTCAAAAATATATCTCTCCTATCTAGCATAGACAAGCTCAGTAGCCTCCTCATCCCATCTCTCACATCCCAGCCATGGCCTCCATATAAATCTATCTACCTCATCCAACATCCTCTGCTAGTACACTAGCCCTCTGCACTGCCCGTATGTCAAAGCTCCTCTATACACCTAGCATAAGGCTCTCCTATTGCTTTAACCACCCATCCCTTTGGTCTCATCACTAGAATATGCTCATATGCCCTTACATGCAAAACTGTAACTCCCGCAGACATACTAGCCCCGAACATATATGCACAATCATGCAGGAAATGATAGAGCTATCCAAGCACATACTCGGCCCATGCATATCTCGTCCCATAGGAGAACATCCCCTCCATCACTATCCCCCATCCTACTGGAAACCCTCTTGCTTGTCTATCTCCAACTAGCCATATGATAATAGCTACTACCACTCACTGCAGTCTATCACATAACTCCTCCATCCTCGCCATGAGAATCTCTGAGCCCTTTGATCCAATGTTTGGTGTCCCGAACAATCTCTTAAATGCAGCTGGACCCATATTAGGATCATAATCTACTCGGTCCCCATCAATAGGAATACGCAGAATCCAGAACACATCCTCTGGTGTGATCATAGCCTCTCTTGTCAGCAACAAGAAAGAACTATGCTAATCTCATCCATCGCTCCACCATCACCATCATCAACCCTCGATGTGCCTGCACCGGCTCTAATCTAGACACATGTTCTAATCTAAGGATCTCTAACACTAGCCACTCCTTTGCATCCAACAATCTCACCAACTGCAAATCTCTAGGATGTGGCTTTCGTGATAACAAAGGCAGTAGTATATCTTGCATCATTTCACTCATTAAGTCAATCCCTTGTGCTACATACAACTGCTATAAAACTGGACCGTTTACTACTATACTAGCTTTTATCTACTATAAGTGACTCATTTTTCCATATGCGCTTATCTGTTGATCACATGCGACCTATTTTTCCACATGTGCCTATTTCTCACCCATATGCGACCTACTTTCCCTATGCGATGGCTTATTGACCAAGTTGCGAGCTATCTTTCTACATATGTATACCTTTTGCCTATAAGAAATCTCTATCCTATACGTGAGCATCTTTTCTTTACAAGCGAGCTGAACCTATATATGCGCCTACTTTTAGCCCATAAGCGACTTAATTTTCTCTATATGTGCATTTTTCCTATATTTGTCTAGCCGACTGGAAGCGACCTGTCATCCCATACGTGACTAAGCCGTGCCTATAAGTGACCTTAATTACCTTACGTGACTTGTCTTTCTTCCTAAGTGACCTGCACTGCCTATTCTAAAACCTAGTCGCTTATGGTGACATGTGTGCATTTATGACGCTTTTAGCCTATCAAAAATCACACTTTTAGCAAAAGTTTTGATACATACTGGTACGCCTACTCCCTCTCATTGTCCATGTGTCCTAACTCACTCAGCACGATGATCTCTGCGTGGAATCACCATCCTGATAGCTCTCCAACTCTCGTCGCACACCCACTCTAAGGAGCTCTAGATCTCTATAAGCAAATGAACACAACTGAGCACAAATGAACCTATTTGCCCTTGAAGAACCTACTTATAGCCCATATCCAAACCCTAATTCTTCTATGCCAAAGCCTATTTTCTTCTGCATCATCCCATTTTCTCCCACCCCACCCCTTTTTTCTCTGTGTCAACCTCATTTTCTAGCTTTTCCTTCTATCGCAAGCCAGCCCAGCCCTTCCTGGTTAGCCTAGCTTACCTCTCAAGGGGGCATCACCTACCAATTACACTAGAGCATAACTTTATTTCTCAAGTGAAATATCGTATCTTCTTTGACACAACGCTCTAACGAACATTGTATCAAAGAGGGGCAAAATGTGGACACCCAAAATTGACTCATTATCATTAGCATTCAAACATTGCATTATCCATCATCTGTATTTGTCTAACACACTTGAGCAATATTCCTAACACATCTATTTCTTCTATTAATTAAATAAATTTATATTTATTTAATTAATTCATTAGCTGTTTCTTCCATTTCCTCTAAGCTATAATTAAACAATCTTTAATTATTTAATTATCTTCATTCTTCTATTTTTAATTAAATAAATTTTATTTATTTAATTAAAAATTCCTTTCATAATCCCACTTTCCAATTAATTAAATAAATTTTTATTTATTTAATTAATTTCTCTTATCATTTATCTCCTGAGCCGACATGTGTGCCCCTTTCATTTAAAAAAGATAAGTGGTACTACATCCTTTATTTAATATCTTTCACATGTAGTACTTTTTATGTACATGGTCACACATAAGCCTTATTTTATTTCTACTTGTTATCTTCACATTCACCTATGTCTATCCTTCAATCTTAGCCATTCACATAGCCACTGAATCTCCACTGTTGATTGATTTTAGTTGAGTTCTATATAAACATCCTCTCATTCCATACTAGCTCTATCCAGCATTCATATAGTGTTTACATTATCATCCTGAGCATATTGAGCACTTTACCATCCATCATGGTAGCTTTTATCTTCATAATTGTTCATTTTTTGAAGAAGCAATCCACATCATAAACAAGGAATCATACAATCTAGGTGATATTGTTCCTGAATTGAATGCTTTTGATTTCATTTAGATTAGATTGTTTGATGATGGTAGGGTTAGGTTTTCATGGCTATGCTTGATCTTATTAACCTGATTTTTTACCTATCACACCATGATTGGAGGATTGCTTTATCTAACTCAAACTAGACCTGATATTATGCATGCAGTTTGTGTTGTTGCAAGATTTCAAGCAGATCCAAGAGAATCACATGTGATGGTAGTAAAGAGAATATTGAGGTATTCAAAAGGTACACTAGATCATGGCTTATGGTATCCAAAGAATAATGATTTCACTCTCAGTACTTATATAAATGCTGATTAGGCCAGAGATGTTGATGACAGAAAAAGTACAAGTGGAGGTGCTTTCTTTTTGGGTAATAGATTGGTTTCATGGCTAAGCAAGAAACAAGACTCAATCTCTTTGTTAGACTTTGAGGGACATAAGAGCTGTGTATGAAGATCTAGTTGCAATCTTCTATGACAATACAAGTGCTATAAATATTTTAAAAAATCCAGTGATGCACTTAAGAACAAAGCATATATCTATAAGGTATCACTTTCTAAGAGAAAAGGTGACAAAAATTGAAGTAAATTTGGAATATGTGACCACAAAGGATCAGATTGCATATATCCTCACCAAGTCTCTGCCTAAAGATACTTTTGAGTATCTCAGAGAAAAGCTAGGGGTCATTGTTCCTCCTATCCTAAACTAAGATGCATGAAATTGTATTAGTCCAGTGGTGCCCAAAGTCTCATTCTTTCATCTAGATTGATGTTCTGAGAGCTACGTCTTAGGGGGAGTAGCTAAATGTTACTGGTATGAGTTGCTAATAAATAAAGTATTAATTTTAGAGAGAGTTTAGTTGAATCAGAGTAGCAGGATGCAAGTATGTGCCCTTTTCCATTGATGTCAAAGGGGGAGAGAAATCATATGAAAATTTTAAAAGAAAAGGGTGCAGATGTGTAAAGAGTAAGGGGGAGAAGCTTGTCTTGATGGTCTTTATAGTTTTTCACATCATATGTTGCCATCAATGACAAAGGGGGAGATTGTTGCAAGTATGTGCCTAATAGGTGTTGTCATTGATGTCAACTGTGCAATTATTTTTTTGTTTTATTTTAATGAGTGGGATGCTTTGTATTTACTTATGTAAGTGATCTTGATGTTGAGGATATTAAGAAAATTAGCTCCTCCGGTGGAAACAGTGTGTTGCAGTGGAAACAATGTATTGTATTAAGAAGAACAATCCAGAAGTTTGCCCCCCATTTCATGAAGATTGAATATTTTTTCCTACAGTTTGGAAGTTATTTAGAGTCATGTCTGAAGATGTTATGTTTTGAGTTTGAGCTCTCTACATGAAGATTTGGGTGAGTTGTGTTTACCAGAGTGAAACCAAATTTTTTTGTGTATTGATTTGTAACAGAAGGAAAGTATTCTTCTCCGCATTTCTCCACATTGATGTTCTATAGTCTATGGTTCTAGAATTAAGTTTGTAATGATGATAAGTGCCTTCAACTCTAATGATTCATGGTTTGGTGGTCCACAAGTGATTTTTCCTTTATGATAGTTGATGATAGTTAAGCTTATGTGCTCTGGATTGAAGAATCTCATGGATAAAGTGGTTAGAGGTTATGTGGATGTTCCTGGTGATTAAAGTATGCTTGTAGATGTCTCATGGTCATGTTCCTATATTCAGATTGGTCCGTAAAGAGAAATCTAGATCGTGATTGAAGATTGTTCCTAAAAGACTTAGTGTGAACACCAGTCTTGGCTGACTTGGTTGTGTCCACTAATTTCGAAGATGCATTGAAGATTGTAGAAGTGTGACGTGGCATGAAGGATTGCATTTGAGTCCCAACTAAGGCATGGAGTGATCCACATACATCTTTACATCTTTTCCTTAGCAAATTTTTGTATTGGGTCTAGACCTATTTTATGTATGTTTGTAATGCCAACCTTGGAGATTGTTCCAATGGTTGATGAATGTAATGCCGACCTTGATGTACATTCCAAGGTTGATGAATTGTATAAAGGCATGAAATGAAATCATGAAAATGATATCCTTGGGAAAAATGTGAAGATAAGTACAAAGTGTAAAGGCAGAGTAGAGCAGAGGAAATGTATTGCGCTTAAATGGAACTGAACCCCGGCATGGAGTAGATGCTATTATCTCAGTTTAGAAATCCTTGGCAGTGAGCCAATCTTTGCAGTGAGCATTTTGGGCAGTGAGCCCCATAGGTAGTGAGCCTCTATTTTTTAGTATTGAAAGAACATATATATTTTTGTGGGCTAACACTCACAGTGTTTTTTCCCTTTTAAGATTTTCCATGTAAAAATCTGATGTTACTGTGTTGAATGTGTGATCGTGATTAAGTCTATGGTTTCATACTTTCATGGTTAAATCTGATTATCAGTAATTAAGTAGTTTATGGTTTGATGTTCATATGATTTTGTGACAACTGATTCACCTGCCTCCATTAGTTGTCCTATGTATTTCAATAGTAAAATATTTAATTCTTCAAGAAAAACATCTTTGAATTCTTGTACCACAGGTTTAATATTAATGTCTATTTTAAATTTATCACCTATTTGGACAGTCATATCACAAAACATTTTTTAGTTTTTCCTAGCACTATGCTTGAGTTGCATGGTTGAAATAGTTTTAATGTGGAGAGGTCTTTTCTCCCCCTATAAAATATGACATGTCCCCATGTTAGAGTTTAATATAACTTGTTTGTTTTCACAATCAAGGAGGGAATTATTTCTTTCTAACCAACTCATACCTAGGATAGAATCATACTTGCCAAGACTTAATATATTAAAATGATCACGTGTTACAAAGTTATCTAACTCAAATTCTAGGTTTTCAATAATTTCACCAGTTTGTTTAACTATCCTACCATCATCCATTTCAACACTTAAAGGTTCAATCAACTTAGATGCAATTTTTAATTTATAAACAACTTTAGGAAAAATAAAGTTATGACTACTGCCTAAGTCAACAAGAAAAACAATGGGGTAACCATTTATAGAACCCTTGATTTCAATTAGAGAAGGTTGGAAATATATAGTACCTGTATCTATGACAGCATAAATCTTCATGTTAGGTTGTAAAGGAGTAGAAATTTATTGTTATCTTTTTTTTATGTTGTTGGGGTTTGCACGTATAATCATGTTTGCGGTGGTTCTTGCCACATTTTCCATAGTAAGGATGCATGTGAGGACAATATCGTTGAAGATGATTATTTCCATAGGTCCAACATTGAATTCTTGATGGTGTAGGTTTGTCTTTGTTGGAATGGAACATATTGGTAGATCGATATTGAACTATATTCTGATTAGAATAGTGTCTACCTTGTTTTAATGTTTTCTTGTATGATCCCTCCCTATTTCTTTTGTGATTTTCCCCTTTTAGTTTTGTAATTTGATGATAAGTTTCAAATTTTTTAGTGATTTGTGTGGCTTCATCTACTAAAATTGGCTTACCACACCATACTTGAGCTTGGTATTCATGCCTTAAACCATTGATAAATCTAACCACACAGTCATGTCCTTTAATAAACAGTACAAACCTACTAAGTCTTTCAAAGTTTTGTTTGTATTCATTTACGGTTTGAAATCTCTATTTTAATTCAAAGAATTCATTCTTATTTTCTTGTAAAAAGTAATCAAAAAGGCATTTCTTTTGGAATAATTATTTAAATTGTGACCATTTTGTTTTGTCAACTCATAGTTTCAAAGATCAGACAGTATCTTACCACCAATTTAATGCACTACCTTTTAACTGATAGGTGGTAATCCTTGTTCTAGCATAGCTACTAGTGTTTTGTAGGTCAAAATATCTTTCTAGGTTGGTCAACCATTACTTATCTTCCTCTCCTGTATTTAGGTAACTTAATTTGCAAGTAAAATTGTCTAATTCGCATTGTGTTTGTTTGCTTGTATTGTCTTTCAAGGATTCTAATTTAGAAGTGTCTGAACTACTATTTTTAGGAGTCACATCCTCTTCAGATGATTCTTGTTGTTGTTTACTAGCAATTTTTGATTCACATTTATTTTTTTCTCCCATCTTGATGCCTAGTTGATTTTGAACTTTTCTTTCTTTCTAATACTTCTATTTATTTGTCTTTTCCATTCTAGGGATTCCTACCTAAGTTATTGAACTTGAGCAGCTAATTAGGAAATTTCATTCTTTAAAGCTTGATTGGTTTGTTCTAATGCCTCGTAGGCTTTGTGGTTGCTTCAGATGTCATTGTTATAGGTCAATCTATATTCAATAAATAACTAGAATCAAAACATGATCAAGGTCGAGTTGTTCCTTATGTACTCTATTTAAACAAGAAATTGTTTTGGTCAATTTTCACTAAAAAAGTGTATAATTCTCTTGTGAATGTTATAAATTTTGTTTTAAGGACTTATAAAATAAGGATTACTAGTTTTCTTTTGTTGTTATAAGTTTAAATCACAAAATAGTAAGTAGGCTAGTGGTATGATTCTTGTGTAGAGTATAAGAGGTCTTGAGTTCAAGTCTCGATGTGATGTTTTATTTTGTTATGTCGGTTGAGAGATTTGAAATGAAATGGTAAAAATAAAAATCAAAGTCTTCAAACTATTATTATGTTTAGGGTTTTTTGGAAAAACAATAGGAGTGAAGTGTATTAGCAAAAGAGGTGTGTCTCCTCTTCAACTCATTATTTGATCTTTTACTAATTCTCATATGTTGATGAGGTTAATTCTATTTCTTAAGAACTAAAAATTTGAAGTTAATTTATTTTGTTTGATTTTTAACAAATTGCAACGTAGATTTGCTACTGCTCAAAGAAAATATAACATACATTTCTTTCCATGTAATAGCATTTTAACTATGTCAACAACTTACCTAGGAAGAAATTATTATAAGATTATCTCAATTAAAATGTATTGGGTCCACTACCTATGTATGAATAATGTTGTAAGTGATTGGGAAATATGGTAGTCTATATGTTGACTACAGCTGCTTTCATGTGAAAGACACAGACGTCACACCATCAATTCTCTATTTTCATATGTTTGTTGGAATTGGGACAATGTAGAAGAATATATTTCATTGTCTGTCTCTACACGTACCAACCATCCCCAACAGCATTTTCTAAACTATGCAAAAGCCTCACCTCCAAAGGAGTCACAATAAGATAAATGCCTTGTTTAATTGGTTTGATATGGATTTACATTTATTAACCCTTATAGAAAGGGTATTTAGGTATTTCTAACTCACCATAAATGAATAAGGTAAATTTAATTGAAATGTTTTTTTATACTTATGATAACTAGTTACTTGTATTTCTATCAATTGGGTAAAAGTAATTTTTTTTGCAGCTTTTAGGTTGACAAGGAATATCGAGCACACCAAAATTACATCTAGAAATTAAATTTATAAATATATAATGTAAGAAGCTAAGATTTTATTGGCTCAATATTATCCAAAATAACTACCTATTAACCCTAAAGTATAAATGCCATTAATACATTTTCACTATGTGCTTATCAATATTTTTATTTTAATTATCACGAGTGGTAGCACAATTCCCAACATTTAAGGCTCTAATACCAAATGTAATCTCCTTTTCACCCAAGTAACATTTATTTACCAGAAATTTATTATTTTCTTAACTATAAAGTCCTTATAAAATATTTTAATGCACTTTAAGGTAAATTATTTGAAATAGAAATAAATGAATCTATTTTCCATATATTGAATAAACGTTAAAACATAGCAAATGACATTGTACAACCAAATATTTCATCAATAAACTCTATTAACATCAATTTGCAATAATAATTTAATCAATGCAATATTGGTAACATTTCTTGCAAATATTATAAAATAAGTGATATATATATAAGCACTAAGATGTTGTTATATGGAACTTGGAGGAATAATCACAGGTCTTGGTTGTTCCTGACAAAGAAGCATCCCCAAAGGAACCCGTTCTTACACAAAACCAACCATGCCTCATGGCATAAAACAAACACAACCCTAGCCAGGACACTCTCAGGTGTATGTTGTACCCCAAGTCAAACACACTCTATGTGCCCCTTTTCCAAATGCTCAGTGCCCAACCAATGACCCTAATCCTCATTCCTTTGTTCCCTCTATTTCTTGTATACTTTCCTGTATATTTTCTTTTCACCTTTGACATTTTTTTTATGGGTTTAAATAATAACCCAAAGGGTAGTTGCAATGTTCACGCCCTTTCATAACAAATGTAAAATTAATATTTAACTATCACTTCCCATGAATTCTCTAATATATTTTCTTTTATTTATCCTTTAATATCTATTTTATTTACATCCTTCATGTGGAAATAGTCCCATAACAAGATTAGGATAATGATGATAAAATTGGATAATTAGATAAGTGATTAGGAGGAATTGGATTGAGATAAGGTGGATGAGGAATAAATTGGATTAGAATAATGTGGATTATGAGGATAATGGATAATTTGGGTTTGGTTAGGAAAATGGATTATTTGATTTAAGTGATTAAGAGGCGATTAAGGATGGCTTAGGTGCTTGACCTTAGGCAACTTTGTAATAAGATAAACACACATACATGCACAACTCTTGAAAAGGATTTGAATTTGATTTGGATTTAAGGAAATTCATAGGTTTCAATGATGAAGACATGCCAAACACACCAACACACTATATTAAGTAAGCTAGGAGTGTATAAGATCATAAGCCCACCTTGCTGCCTTTATTTAGGTGTAATGTGCAAGTCCCATGATGAGGAAACTAATCACTTTTGATCACCCAGGATTGCTCTATGGTGCAAGGGGAGAGCATACACAACATGCATGCTCATTTCTAGAGAGCATTTACACTTGTAAATAGAATCAATGTGGCTTGTATAGTGAGTAACTTCTTGGGGCTAACTGGTATTTGATGCATACAATCTTATACGATTGAGAGGTCTTAAACTAGGATGTACAGGCTTCTAGGGGATATCCTTGATACACTAAAGGTGTGTGAGGCCTAAGCCCATGTAATGAGGGACATGTCTAATGGTGTGGTATGAGAAGGTAGCTCTTTCTCCTCTACTTTGCAAGGTATAAAGTTCTTGCAAGCTTCATCCAAATGACAAATGTCCCCCAATGGAAGAGTCTTTCGATTCTCTTCCAAATTTGTATACCCCATCGGAACACGAGGGTTGAGGTCATCCCCTTGGTGATTAAATCCAAGGCAATCCCCCTAAAGGAAAGAATCCAAGGTGTTTTTGATCTCCAAGATTGCCAAATGGCACGAGGAAAGAGCATACACACCAAGGTCCTTAGGATGAACAATGATAACAAAGATTGGATCAAATTAAGGTTTTTGATCTCTGAGATCACCAAATGGTGTAAGGAGAGAGCATACACATTAAAATGACCCCAAACAAAACATACAAGTTTTTTTTAAGCCCAAAAATAAATGTCCCTAGGTTTAGTGGAAAAAAGATGATTCCCTAGACAAGTGAAGCTGCAAAACCACAAGATTAGTAGTCTTGTAAGTGTCTTGGACAATCTAAAAGTGTTGCAATCATAAAGATTAGTCCAAGAAAATATGTTAGATGAGAAATTAGGCTTAAAATAGACCTAAGCACTGACAAAGAGGTCACAGGCATAGACAAAGACTACAAGTGTGCTAATAGAGGCTGCAAGGATGCTAACAGAGATGCAAGATGTAGGAAAGGTAGACCTGGGCATTGATTTAGGAAAGGGCACTAATCCCTATGTTATGAGAACTAATCCCAAGGGTATGGGCACTAATGCAATTTGGGGGTCTTAAAAATGATGAAATGTAGACCTAGGTTGTAATAACTAGGATATGGATGTTAAAGCATGATATATAGGTGTTAAACAATCTCATATAGGTGCTAAAACATAGGGAGTATATACCTAAGTGCAAGGGCATTGAACCTGATTGCACAAGTACTAATCTTATGGTGCAGGTGTTGATTTAGGGGTGCAAGCACTAATTCGGGGGTTTAGGTATTGGTACAACACAAAGAGGATAGAGGACCTACAAATTGATGAAAAAATTTGCAAAACAAAGGGTTAGACCTACAAAATAGGTTGTTAGGACATGTTAGGGAAGTAACCAAGTGAATTATAGCCTATTAGATGTGAAATTCAAGACATAAAATCATGAAATGAAGCAAAACATATAGGCACTAATACCTAAGGTATAGGTGCTAAACCATGAAAACCCTACAAAAACATAGTGTTAACAAACATAGGCACCACAAGATGAAGTACAGGTGCTGATAGAAGTATTGTGGGTGCTAATCCATAGTCGTAGGCATGATTATAACCTACATGACACCACTTGACAAGAAACTGACAAAATTGTTAGATTAGAAGGGTGGGGGTCCCACGGGGCATGCCAAAATGTTAACATAGAAAATAAGCATGAGAAATAAGTTAAAAGACTAACCTATTTCATACCAAATCTAAGCTACCTCAAATTGAGCAAAAGGAATGCATAAAATAAGAAGTTAACCCATTAACTACATGCAAACTTGATTGTGGATGTGCTCCTTGATGATGTTGATGTGGATGGCTCCTCAAATGGGAAACATAACCTTTCTTCTTGTGGAGTCTTAGAGTGAAATAGGTAGCATTATGTTGTATGAAGAAGTGATATTGATTTGTGAAGGGGTGAGCTCCAATTTATAAATTTTTGGAGACTCAATTGGATGGTTAGGATTTGATCAAAAGATCAATGGTGGAGGATTCTTGAGAGCTCTCAAGCAAGGAGATATTTCCAAGTGTCATGATTAGATTGGATGGGAGGAGATGTCCTTGGATCAAAGAGGAATGAATGGTTAAGATTAGGGTTTGGGAAGATTGGAGGGATGAGATTATCTTGGTAGATGGGAGGTATGGGTTGGATTTAATTGAAATTTTAAATTAGGAAGCATGGGTACATGCCCAATTTAAAATTGGAGGAAAAGGGATGGGTTGGATTTGATTTGAATTTTAAATTGGGAGCATGGGTACATTACTAATTTAAAATTGGAGGAATAGGAGATGGAGGACAAAAGGACCTTTGTACATGGGTCCTTGACCATGCCTCTTGTAAGAAGGCCATGTGGACATGTACAAGAGGCCCATGCCTTTGTACATTTCGGGGAATGGAGAGGATTTGACCAAGGTTAGGTTTGTGCAAGTGGGGGATTAGGTTAGTTAATGAGGTTTAGGAAAACCTAATCAAAAGTATAGAAAATAGAGAATTAAATAAATACAAATATTTATTTAATTCATAGGATGGTGTAAGGGGATATTAGATCAATTAAATTTATCTAATGTTTGAACTATAAAGGAGGGGGATAAATGATTAATAAACCATTTTGGCTAGGGATAAGTATCTATGCAAGTAGCAATGTAGGTATGAATGAATAGTGAATAGTAATTTTGACAATAAAATATTGTAAAATCATGGATCGAAGGGGATTTGGTTAATTAACTGTTTAAACATGTGTTTATTCAGTTAATTGGTATAAATAGTGATTTAGGAACATTTAGAGATGATTAGTGATGGTTTAGGGATTAATAGGGATGTTTAGGGATGAGATGAAGAATGACCAATTTTAGGTGTCTACACTTACAACAAATGTTAAGTTAGTTGTAGTTGATGTTGTTTATTTTACTTAACAATTTCTTAATATAAATGTAGGTGTGTTTCACACAAGGTTGGAGTACTTAGATCTTCTTATGAGGTTGGAAACAACATTTTGTGTATTCTACCTAGACCATGACTTTCTTATGAGTATGACGGGGTTATTATAGAAATTCATCCACCATTGTTGAGTTAAAAGAAGGTTAAATTTTATTTTTCTTAACATTTTTTTAATATATTTAAATGTAAGCATTTTGGAGAATAAAATTATTGTATTTAAGGGATTGAGATAACTAGTTAAAGAATTTATCTTTTATTGTGTAGACTTTCGATATAATATCTAAGGTGACATCTAAGATAGAATTCTAAGTAGTTATTCTTAATCTTCCATCAAACTTTTTACAAAAAATGTTAAGTTAGTTGTAGTTGATTTTTTTTTTCGTAACAATTTTTAATATAAATGCATGTGTATTTCACACAAGGTTGGAGTACTTAGATCTACTTATGAGGTTGGAAATAATATTTCGTGTATTCTACCTAGACCATGACTATCTTATAAGTATGACAAGGTTATGATGGCAATACATCCACCATTGTTGAGTTAAAAGTGGGTTAAAGTTTATTTTTCTTAACAATTTTTTAATATATAAATGTAGGTGTTTTGGAGAATAAAGCTATTGTATTCAAGGGATTGGGATCAGTTATTAAAGCATTTAGGTTTTATTGTGGAGACATTCAATACAATTTATAAGGTGACATCTAAGATAGAATTCTAAGTAGTGATTATTAATCTTCCCTCAAAATTTTTACAACAAATGTTAAGTTAGTTGTAGTTGATGCTATTTATTTTTCTTAACATTTTTCTAATATGAATGCAAGTGTATTTCACACAAGGTTGGAGTACTTAGATCTACTTATGAGGTTGGAAATAACATTTTGTTTATTCTACTTAGACCATGACTATTGAAGCTTATGAGTATGACGAGGTTATGATGGCAATACACCCATCATTATTGAGTTAAAAGTAGGTTAAATTTTATTTTTCTTAACAAATTTTTAATATATAAATATAGGTGTTTTAGAGAATAAAGTTTTTGTATTCTTGAGGGATTGAGATCAATGATAAAACATTTATCTTTCATTGTGGATACTTTTGATATAATTTCTAAGGTGACATCTAATATAGAATTCTAAGTAGTGATTCTTAATCTTCCATCAAATTTCTTATAACAAGTGTTAAGTTAGTTATAATTAATGTTATTTATTTTTCTTAATTTTTTTTAATATAAATGTAGGTGTTTTAGATAATAAAGCTATTATATTCAAGGGATTGAGATCAAGTGGTTAAAGCATATAGCTTTCATCATGGATACTTTTGATATGATTTAGATACAATTTAAAAACATCTATTGAATCTACACTTTGAGGACATTTTGTATATTTTTACATTTAAGATTTTTTTAAAAAAAATCTTTAGTAGAGATAGTTAAAAAGGATTATTTCATGTTTGAACATGTAAAGGTGAAAAGGTATTATCATATATTGTTGAGTTGTGAATAATAGAGTAAAATATTACATAATTTAATATAATATATTGTGAATAATATGTTTTGAATAATTAAGTTGTGAATAAAATGTTATTGATTTGCAAAACATTTTATTATAGAATCATAAATTGTCTACTTTAATGAGTTGGCTCAAGATTTTCTTGACTAATCCCTACAACACAAAACAAAATCTATATATCTATCATGAAATATTATATTTTTTAAATTTCTTATCCCAAATGGTGGCAAAAAAGGCAACATTATAGTACACTTGCTACCTAGTTGCAATAATGTTAAAATGAAGAAAAAATGAGCTTATAATGATTTAATAATAGACATGAATCATAATTTTTTGTAGTTTTTCTATGCATTGAACACTAATCCATCGAAGGTTGGCTAACATAAAATATCTTAAGGCTCTTAAGAGATTCTCCCAATCCAATGTAGCCTAAAAGGATTGAAAGACCTGTGGATTAATGAAATGAGGCCTCCACTAGCATTTATTGGCCCACCTTGACATGTTGGCACTATTGGTTCAGTCCCACGAGGTGCAAAAGAAAAGTATGGAAATTGGAAATTTACACTTCTCTAAAATGAACCAAACATCCACCTATACGCACAAATGAGACATTCCTAAGTGCCATAAATTCCAGGAATCACTATGTCAAATTTTGACATTTTTTTGGTCTTAAGGCTCTTAAGAGACTTTATTGAAACCATGTGGCTTGAGAGGATTGGGATACATGGGGAATAAAATGGGGCCTCCTCTAGCATACACCCACCCATCCCAACATCTTGGCATAGTCAGTTTAGTCCCATGAGGTGAAGAATGCAAAATATGTCTCTTGGCACCTTTACACTAAACACCACTGAGGCATTTTACAAGAATGCATCCATCGTTGGCACAATCATATGGTTTTGAGTTGATGAAAACCAAGAGAGGTTATTGTGTAAGTACCTAAAATTCATCTATAGGTCCAAACAAATCATTCCTAGATGCCACAGACAATAAGAACCACTCTGTCAAATTTTGGTAGTTTTTTCTCTTAGGTCTCTTAAGAGACTTTGCTAGAACAGTGTAGCTGGAAAGGATTGGGACAGTTGGGGAATGAAAGAAGTCCTCCTCTACCATAGACCCACTAACCCTACCATGTTGGCATAGTTGGTTCAATCCCATGAGGTGAAGAATAAAAAATATGGCTCTTGGAACCTTTACACTAAACACCATTGGCACCTTTACACTAAACACCATTGAGGCATTTTGTAAGAAAGCATTCATTGTTGGCATGCTCAAAGAGTGTTGATTTGATGAAAAATAAGAGAGGTTATTTTGGAGGGACCTAACATCTAGTTGTAGCTTCAAAAAAATCATTCCTAGGTGCCATAGACTCTGAGAATTGCTCCTTCAAAGTTTGGTAGTTTTTTGCTCTTAGCTCTCTTAAGAGACTTTACCAGAACCATGTAGCAAGAAAGGATTAGGACACAGGGGATGAAATAGAGCCTTTTATAGCATACACCCACCCACCCTAACATTTTTGCATAGTCATTTCAGTCCCACGAGGTGAAGAACACAAAATATGGCTCTTGGCAACATTATGTTGAATGCAAATGAAGCATCTTGCAAGACTGCACTCATTGTTGGCACCAGTCAAATAGTGTTGACTTGATGAAAATTGATAGAGGTTATTATGGAGGGATGTGACATACATCTATAGGTCTAAATAGATCATTCCTAGGTGCCACAAACTCCAATAACTACTTCGTCAAAGTTTGGCAGTCTTTTGATCTTATGTCTCTTAAGAGACTTTACCGAAATTGTGTAACATTAAAGGATTTGGACACTTGTGGAATGAAACAGGGCCTCCTCTAGCATACACCTACCCACTCTAACAAGTTGGTACAATCATTTTTGTCCCATGAGGTGAAGAACACAAAATATGGCTCTTGGCTATATTATGATGAATGTAAATTAAGCATCTTGAAAGAATGCATCCATTGTTGGCACGGTCAAATGGTATTGATTTGATGAAAATTGAGAGAGGTTATTGTGGTGGGACCTGACATCTAGTTGTAGGTCCAAATGGATCATTCCTAGGTTCCACAAGCTCTAAGAACCACTCTATCAAAGTTTGATTTTTTTTTCTCTTGGATCTCTTAAGAGACTTTGTTGGAATTGTGTAGCCTCAAAGGATTGGGACACTTGGGGAATGAAACAGGGCCTCCTCTAGCATACACCAGCCCACCCTAATATTTTGGCACTATAATTTTGGTCTCATGAGGTGAGGAACACCAAATATGGATCTTGGCACCTTTACACTAAATGCCACTAAGGCATTTTTCAAGAATGCATCCATTGTTGGTACAGTCAAACAAAGTTGATTTGATGAAAACTGAGAGAGATTTGTAACATCAGAAAATGTCCCCTTAGGGGCTTTTCTCTCACAAGGTTTAGCTCCCATGTCTTTAGTGTGCATTTAGGACATCTTACTTCATAATTTGGCATCCCGATGGAATGAACCCTAGGTATCATGGCAAATTAGACCTAGGAGGACCCCTTGAGCTTAACCCTACCCAAAATAGGGGGGAGGACTTGGGCGCTTGCACCCTAGTACTACCCTATTTTGGGTTCGGCCTAAATTTGAAGTGTCGGTTTATGACCGTTATTTGGTCCCTAGGCTGACACGGTAAGTTTGAATTTATGAAATCTTGGTGGGAATGCTTGTAGTTGCATATAAAAGCATGATTAGGCATTCATTTAGAAACTAGATTATCATTGTGATGTTTGTGCACTCTCAAGGTGATTCAAATCTTTCATTATGTTCCAAGAGCATACTTGTGTTGTTTATGTGTTTGTATTTGTAGATTTGAGCTTGCATCTCCTCATGGAATGAAGAGCATCTTCCTCCCATGAGATCTTCACTACAAGGTGATATCATATTGTGTTTTCAATCATTGTTTCATTTGGATTTTTCCTCTGCCTCACAAGGGCACACACTCTCTATCTAACAAAGGTGTTTGGAAGACTTAAGTGTCCTTCCAGAGCTTGACTAAGGCAAGTTCCTAAACACCACAACCCCCTCCCAAAGTTTTCATGGTTGTAGGTTACAGGTTGAGGAGCTAGACAAGGTGAAGTTGCAGGGAAGCATCTTGAAGTGTCAAAATTGTAGAACAGGAAGAAAATCTGCCCCCTGGACTAGGGTGCCCACTCCTTAGTCCTCCAACTTCCATGACGGGAAAATCTCTGAAACAGCAGGAAAGAGTTCCAGATTGAGTTTCCAGATCTTCACAGAAACTAGGGCCTTGGACTTGGGCTCCCACTCCTGTGTCCCTAACTTTTCTGCCTCAGAACCTTGAAAATAGGTACTCTGTGATTTGATATTTTATTTCTCTCTATAAGAGCTTTTTTTGAAATTCATCTGTTTATTGTTGTTTTTATGAAATTAGGGTTTTAATGGTTAATTAAGCATAGGAGAAAGAAAATTGACAATTAAATTCCCTAATCCAAGTTTCCCTATATCTTACAGTAACCTAGGGTATGATAGTGCATAGCCACTCGACCCTAGGTCCTTGAATGTTAAGGGTGAAAGGAGGATTCAAACATCTAATAACTAAAACATTGAACAATCTAAATTTTACCCTAAAACATTTTGGTGAACCCATGTTTTGGACTTAAATTACAACTTTTTGAGTGTGTGTCTTTAGATTTGGATTGATTTCATTCATTCATATGGTCAATCATCTTATTGCATTGAGAAAATTACAAAAAAATTGAAAATTTTGCAAATTTTGAAAACCCTAGCTTGCATTTTCATATAGGATACTAAATTGCATCACTTATTTCTAAATTTCCCTAATTTATGATTTTTACATCATATCTGATATTAACTACAGAAAAATACAAAAATTCACTAATTTTCATTGCATATTCATCATAAATTTGCTAGGCTTTTGTAGAAATTTTGACAATTTTCATATAACCTAGTATTTTCAAAATCTAGGGTTAGTAGGAAAAATCTTCTTTCAGATTTTTCTACTAATTTTATAGCCTCATTCAAATTATAATTTGTTTGTATTCTTGCATTTTAGTGTAAATTTGCATAAAGATTTAAAATATTTGCATTTTTGCATAGAAAATTTTAACAAAAACTAGCAATTTTCATGCATTCTCATTAGATTTGCATTGGCATTTTGCATATTATACCTTGGAATTCATTTTTCAGATCTGAGAGTAATTCATTTTCATCATAAATCAGACTTTAAAACATTCACATAGCATTTTGTGTCAAGATCTAAATCCTAGGGCTTCAAAAACATTTATTTTCATTAAATTTGGCCTTACCGACTCTCTAAACTTTCTCCATAGGTGTGTTGTGAAGGGTATTTTTGAACTATTTAGTTTTTATCAGGGTAATTATTTTTTTCCCCTCCTAAAAATCTTCACAACAACTTTTTATCGGCCTCTTGTATTGAAAATTTGGTGAAAAATTACACATTTTGACTATTTTTGCCCTAAGGTTTGACCTAGTTTGCACTACAAGTGTGTTGTGACAAATTTTATGGATGGAGGTGACTCATATCATTGATTTTATTTTATTCACCTCATTAAATTCATTACAACACCCCTTTTGCTAGGTCTTGGAATCAAAAAACTGTGAAAAATAGCCTATTTTTGCTATATTTTCACTAGGGTTTTACCTTAAGTGGCACTAAAAGTGTGTTGTGTTGGATATTTTGACATTAAGTGGCTGTTATTACTGATATTATTTGTTTTCCATCATAATTTTCCTCACAACACCCTTTGTCATGCTCTTTTGCATTGAGATTTGGTGAAAAAGTGCTTATTTTAACATATTTTCACTATATTTTGACTTATTGTCATCTTAGAAGTGCATCAAGAGTGTGTTGTAAAGAATCCTATTGCTGTTTTGGACTGATCTTAGACATATAATTTTCTTCCCTTATCCTTACAACACCCTTTGTCTCATTCATTTGCATTGGAAACATACAAAAAATCAAGCATTTAGGTCATCTTTGTGCATATAGTTTTGCACTTGTCTTTTGCATACTTTTGGGAAAACTTTTAAATCTGATATGGCATTGATTTGAAAACATATATCATGGCTACTTCTTTAGAAGATTTGTTTACATACATCATACACATTGATCACCTCTCTAAATTCACTAATAAACATCCCCAAGTTTTGGAACAAATAGCACACATTCATGATGTTGATCTCTCTATGTGCTCTACATACGAAATCCTTTGTTATATATCTGATTTGGATAGCTTCACAAACTTCATGGGAATATATCCTTGGATATTGGATGATCTCACTAATTTCATGATCAATAATATATATACTAGTGATGACCTCAAAATGTTAGATGAAGCCTTAGACGACTTTCTGGAACATTCTGATTCAACACTTATTGTTAAAACATGTGTTGATAACTTAGTGGTATCCTATGACCCCTCTCCTAAGGTTGTTCCTCCTCATGAGGACACTTTTATGCAAGAGGATGATTTCATTGACACATCTCTCAACATCATACCACCAAATCTTCATTCTAATGCTCACTCTGACCAAGATGAAGCATTAGCAAATGAAGAGCCATCACCACTTTGCCATTCCGATGCTCTCCCTGGCTAAGAGGAAGCATTAGTGAATGAAGAAATCCCTTCAACAAAGAACATTCCATGGGTAGACAATGAGCTTTCATCTAACAACAATAAAAACTCTATCATAATTCATTAAACCTCTAGGGATCATCCTAGCAACCTTGTTCCTTTAGTTGATTGTTCACACACCTTGGATTTCATGAAGGAAGAGAAGACCTTCAATGTCCCTCCTTTGATTGAATATTCAAGTCATTTGGACATCACTAAGGATGTAACACTAGTGGATGAGGATAAGTCTCTCACATTAAATCCCTCAAGGATGGATGTTGAGATCACTCAAAATAATTTGCTTCTCCCACCACCTAAGAGGATAGAGCATATGTGTACTAATAAACTTCAACAAGAACACATTCCACCTAACATTGAGACAAACCAAGAAGCATTTAAGAATGAACAAAAGAATAATGACAATGACTTCACAATTATACCTTATGTTTGGGAAAACAATAATGATTTTCTTGATGACAAGACTTAGCACGAAGATCCTATAGGTAAATATCTCTAAACCTTTATCTCTCTTATGATGTGCTTCCCCTGTGATGTGTTATGTATTGTTTAGGCCTCCTGGGATGACCCTTGATTCCCCTGTAAGGTCTGGGATACCAGGAGACCATCTCTATTGTGACCTATTTGTATCATCATTCTTCTATATTGCCTCTCTCTCTGATTTCATTGTTGTGTGTTGTGTCTTATGGACATAGCGTTGCGGTTGGTGACTTGGGGGCACCCTCCTACGTGACTATCCCTAAGACACTTGCTTCTCCTCTCTTATTTATTGTTTCCCTTCCTCTAGTGTTTCCATCTAGCGGGTGGATGACAAAAAACATTTACATTGATGTGGACCTAGTGTCCATTTCGAGAGCAATAAAAAAATGGACTTAGTTCCTAATATGACGATGGGGTTGTATATTTTATTTGATGCTTGGCTAGTGGAAGCACTCATACTTTCTGCGTAGTGATTTTGATGGTGTTCTATCTCATTTACAAATCATAACAATATTGTTGCTCCATGCACTTTTTCTACCTTGAATCTTGCATACCTCAAATTTCATATGCATTAATGTTGTTGTTATCATGATGTTGTAGACACTAACATGTTTCTTGCAAGGATGTGTTTGTGGGAACATTTGGCGATCATAAAGTACATGTCACCTCTGGGGGTCATGGGCTTTGCAAGAGCTTGTGTTACCTTGTGTGTTATCTTCCTACCTTAATGTGCTTGATATTGATACCTGATATCAACCACCTTAAGGTGGGGGCATATATAAGGTAAGCTGTCTGTTGTAGATGTTAGCTATGTGCTTGTCCTCAGATGCAGTTTAAAGACTATCTCGATGAGTGCTTCCTACATCCTGAGTTTGTTTGTAATCAATCAATCATGTAAGCCCTCTGCGGAGGCAGGATATCATGTATATCCTTTATATCTTAAGCCCTCTACAGAGGCGGGAATGATGTATTTCTCAGAGCAGATTACATCATCCTGTCATTTTCAAAAGTCCTCTATGGAGGCAGGGAGCAGTTCTGTGACTAACTCAACCCTTAACCATGTTTTTAGCGATTGTTGTGGCAAATCCCAATTGTCGGTGTGTGCCTATAATGTGCCTGAGATGGTGTTGGACCTAGAAATAGGTACACTACATCGCTTGTCTACCATGTTTTCTCTGTGTCTTCAAGTGTATGTGTTTGGTGTGCTTGATTAGTGTGGCATGTATGTTACCCCATATACAGTCTAAAGACTAGCTCGATGAGTGCTTCCTGCATTTTGGGAGGTTTTGCATGTCTTGTGTGTGTGTTGCCCCATATATGTAGTATAAAGACCAATGCGATGAGTACTTCCTGCATTATGGGAGGTTTGTTTACTTTCCAGTACTTGCATCTACATTTAATTTATATGAGAAAAAGAAAAGAAAAGAAATCATTCCTATCTTCTATGCATTAACTGTATTCTTTGTGTTTTACGTGACTGTAACTATCTGCTCTATGTTTTGCGTGCCTGTTACTTCTGTGATTAGCGTGTCTTCTCCATGCTTGGTATGTTTGTTGTGTTTGTGACTGTACTTTATTGCATGTATTGGCCTCACATTTATACATATGTTAAAGTGGGGGCTAAATGTAACATCAAAAAATGTCCCCTTGGGGGCTTTTCCCTCACAAGGTTTAGCTCCTAGGTCTTTAGTGTGCATTTAGGACATCTTACTTCATAATTTGGCATCCCGATGGAATGAACCCTAGGTATCAAGGAAAATTAGACCTAGGAGGACCCCTTGAGCTTAACCCTACCCAAAATAGGGGGGAGGACTTGGGCACCCATGCCCTAGTCCTACCCTATTTTGGGTCAGGCCCAAATTTGAAGTGCCGGTTTAAGACCGTTATTTGGTCCCTAGGCCAACATGGTAAGTTTGAATTTATGAAATCTTGGTGGGAACGCTTGTAGTTGTATATAAAAGCATTATTAGGCATTCATTTAGAAACTAGATTATCATTGTGATGTTTGTGCACTCTCAAGGTGATCCAAGGCTTTCATTGTGTTCCAAGAGCAGACTTGTGTTGTTTATGTGTTTGTATTTGTAGATTTGAGCATTCATCTCCTCATGGAATGAAGAGCATCTTCCTACCATGAGATCTTCACTACAAGGTGATATCATATTGTGTTTTCAATCATTGTTTCATTTGGATTTTGCCTCTGCCTCACAAGGGCATGCACTCTTTATCTGACAAAGGTGTTTGGAAGACTTAAGTGTCCTTCCGGAGCTTGACTGAGGCAAGCTCCTAAACACCACAACCCCCTCCCAAAGTTTTCATGGTTGCAGGTTACAAGTTGAGGAGCTAGACAAAGTGAAGTTGTAGAGAAGCATCTTGAAGTGTTAGAATTGTAGAATAGGAAGAAAATTTACCCCCTGGACTAGGGCACCTGCTCCTTAGTCCTCTAACTTCTGTGACAGGAAAATCTCTCGAACAACAGGAAAGAGTTGCAGACTGAGTTTCTAGATCTTCACAGAAACTAGGGCCTTGGACTTGGGTTCCCACTCCTGTGTCCCCAACCTTTTTTCCTTAGAACCTCAAAAAAAGGTACTCTGTGATTTGATATTTTATTTCCCTCTACAAGAGCTTTTTCTAAAATTCATCTGTTTATTGTTGTTTTTACGAAATTAGGGTTTTAATGGTTAATTGAGCATAGGAGAAAGAAAAATGACAATTAAATTCCCTAATCCAAGTTTCCCTAAATCTCACAGTGACCTAGGGTATGATAGTTCATAGCCACTCGACCCTAGGTCCTTGAATGTTAAGGGTGAAAGGAGGATTCAAACATCTAATAACTAAAACATTGAACAATCCAAATTTTACCCTAAAACAAGATTATTGTAGAGGGACTTGACATCCAACTCTAGGTCCAAACCAATCATTCCTAGGTGCCACAAACTTTGAGACCACTCCATCAAAGTTTGATAGCTTTTTTCTCCTAGGTCTCTTAAGAGACTTTTCCCAAACCATGTAACTCAAAAAGATTGAGACACTTAGGGAATGAAAAGAGACCTAGAATATATAGAATGGGAAATGAGAATAAGAAAAGCATGGTAAATGTATAGAAAGTACAATCATGCCAAACATCTCTCTCTCCCTAAGTCTATAACTATCAAACATATATAAGGTGGAATGAGAATAAGAAAAGCATGGTCTCTTTCTCCTTGAGTCTCTCTCTCCCTAATTCTCTCTCTCTCTGATCCTCTCTTTTGTTACAAATATGTGCCTAATCAGTGTTGTCATTCATGTCAACATATCCTTGTTATCATTGGTGTCAACTATATCCTATTCTATTATCTATTTAGAAGATTGGTATGCTGAGGATATTCAGAAAATTAACCTCTCCGGAAGAATCAAGTAAGTTACATATCTCTTTGTCAGAAATAGTGAAGACAATGTAGTTCAGTGAAGTAGATTGCTCTGCATTTCCAATGAAATGAAGATCAGAGTTTGTGGACTAAAGGGTTGGTAGAGAATTCTCTAAAGTTTCTCTAGTTAAGATTTGAGAGGTCCGCATGAAGAATTGCTCCGCATTGGAATATTATGGTCTGCGGTTCTAGAGGCATGTTTGGGATGTTGATGTGTATCCTCAACTCAAGTGGTTCATGGTTTGGAGGTCCGCAATCAATCTTTCTAGTGTGACAGTCATGACAGTTGGTGTTCTTAAGTTCTGGTATGAAGATGCAAGTGATTTTGCTGATTTGAGGTGGTGCAGTTGTTCTTGTTGATTTCATTATGCTTGTGGTGGTCTTTGGATCGTGTGCCTATTGTGTTGGTGGTCTACATTGATGATCAAGCTCGTTGTTGAATATTTCTCCTTAGATGTTGTTGTTCTTTCCAATCTTGGCCGATCGGATGTTTCATGTGTGTTGCGGATGATCAAAGAAAAGTTCTATGAGGCGTGGCTTGTTGTTTGAGGAAGATTTGAGTCCCAGTTATGTTTGGCTGACAATGTATTGATCTACATGCAACACTTTGTATTGAGTCAAGTCCTTTGGTAAATGTTTGTAATGCCAACCTTGGAGATTGCTCCAATGGTTGATGAATGAAATGCTAACCTTGATGATTCATTCCAAGGTTGATGTAGCATATAAATACTTGTAGATTGAGTCGTGAAGAACATGTCCTTGAGTGAAAATGATAATATTCTAAGAAAAGGCAGAGCAGAGAAAAGGAAAAGTAGAAGAGGAAGAAGGTGATGATGCAAAATTAGCAAAGAAGAATATAAGTGCATAGTAGAGGTGTTGAGAGCTTCAATGGAACTGAATCTTGGTATAGTGAAGATGTTGCTTCTCAGTTCATTTTGTGAAAACCATTCATATTTCTTTGTAGACAGTGTGTCTCTATAAGTAGTGTGGTCTGGGCAGTGCACCCTAAGGCAAGTGCCTTCCATTTTTCTATTCTTTTAATAGAGAATAAATCTTGTGGGTTAACCCCCACCGTGGTTTTCCCTTAACCGGGTTTCCACATTAAAAACTTGGTGTTATGTGTGTTGATTATGTTTCTGCTCATATGTTGTTGATTTATGCTTTCGTTGTTATATCATTGATCTATTGATAAGTTATAAAAGGGGATTAAGTGCAGCAAAAGATAAAGTTTTTAGACAATTGATTCACCCCCCCTCTCAATTGTCTACCCTCATTTCAACAATTGGTATCAGAGCCGGTTCCTTTGAAAGAAGCTTGATTGCTTGAGGAGATCAAGGATGACGACATACAAAAAGGATAGTCTAAGATTTGATGGAACAAATTACTTCCTTTGGAAAAGTTGGATGGAGTGTCACTTGTAATGCATGGGTGATCAGTATTGGTCGATAACAAACAATGAGTATAAGCCTCTGCAAAATCGTCCTACAACTGTAGATCAAATCAGAGATGCTAAAAACAATATTCAGGCTAAAGAAGCTTTATTGAGTGCCCTGACTGATACAGAAATGACAAATGTCTTGGAACTAAAAATTGCTCATGAAATCTAGAAGAAATTGGAAAATCTGTATGAAGGTGATGAATATGTCAAATGTGCTAAGTTACAAAGTCTGAGAGGTAGATATGAAATTTTAAGGATGAGTGAAGATGAAAACATCACTTCCTACATGCAGAAGGTAAATGAACTTATGTGTGGTATCAAGTGTGTTGGTGGAAAATTGGAAGAATCAAAGATTGTTGTAAAACTGCTCATATCCTTACCTGATTCATACAAACATAAAGTTGTTGATATTGAGGAGATCAGGACAATCACAAAAGTTACAAGAGATAATTTAGTTGGCAAGATTTCAGCATTTGAAATGAGTGAGTTTGGTGATTCTCTTCCTAAATCAGAATCTGCATTCAAGGCCAGTGTTTTTGGAAAACAAAGATTTGATCTAGGTGAAAGCCCTTCAAGGAGATCAACCAGATATGAAAAGACAAGAAAGGAACTTGAAAAAGATGAATATGGGCTTGAACAACTTGAAGCCCTTATTGCCAAAAGATTACCAAGAGGATCCGGTAAGTATGAAGGAATGTTGCCTTTCAAATGTTTTTCTTGCAATAAGATTGGTCATTTTGCTTCAAGATGTTCAGAGAGGGTTTCAAAACCAAACCCTAACAGACCTAGGGGTTAGAAGAAATGCTACTATGTCCAAGAAGATGAAGGAGTCATAGAGGATGAATTTGATAAAGGAAGTACCTCTGAAAATGACTGGGTGTTCATTGCTATCAAGGAAGAAGATCCAGTGCCTACTAAATCTGCTAGCTGTATAAATTTGGAAAGGGCCTTGGCTTCTTAGATTGAAGATAAGGATGAATGGGTGACTGAAAGTGGATGTTCTCATCATATGACTAGTGATAAAAGTAAGTTTGTAAGTTTGGAAAGATATGAAGATGGTATTGCAAAGTTTGGAGACAACTCAATTGGTAGAATTTGTCAGAAAGGATCCATCTCTTTTGATGGTAAGAATAACACTAATGATGTTTTATATGTGGAAGGGTTGAAACATGATCTTCTCAGTGTTGGACAGTTGGTTGACGAAGGGTATGATCTTCGATTCAAGGATGGAAAATGCAGAATTTTTGAAAGCTCTAAAACTGAGATTGCATTTGGTACTCAGACTAAAGGTAATATCTTCCATTTAAATGGTACTGGTAAAAGTTGCTTGATTTCTCAAATTGACTAGAGTTGGTTATGGCATAGAAGAATGTGTCATGTAAAATTTGATAACATTGTCAAGATAAGCACTACTCAGGCTGTAAGAGATCTTCTAAAGCTTGTGAAACCTACTAATAGCATATGTAAGGAATGTTAGTTGGGCAAACAAAGTAGAACTACATTCAAGAGTAAAGACCAAAATTCAAGTGGACTGTTGGAACTTGTGCACATTGATTTGTGTGGTCCTACCAAAGTTAGGAGTTTGCAAGGAGACAGATATTTTATGTTGTTGATTAATGATTACTCCCAGATGATGTGGGTCACTTTCTTAAGGGAAAAGTCAGAGACTCTTGACAAATTTAAGGTGTTCAAGGCTATGGTGGAGAATGGGATTGGAATGAAGATAAAGTGTCTGAGATCTGACAGAGGTGGAGAATTCACCTCCGGTGACTTTAGTGCATTCTATGAAAAGCATGGAATAAGAAGACAGTTGTCTACTCCTAGGACTCCTTAGCAGAATGGAGTTGTGGAAAGGAAGAATTGGACTATTCAAGAGGTTGCTTGAACAATGATGATGGAGGCAAATGTTCCATATGCCTATTGGAGAGAGACTGTGAGTACTAGTATCTACACTCTTAACCAGATACACATCAAAGGTAATACCGGTAAAACACCTTATGAACTGTGGTTTGGTCATGCTCCTACAGTAAAATATTTTAGAGTTTTTAGTAGTAAATGCTATATCAATAGAGATGAAGATCTAGGCAAGTTTGATCCAATATGTGATGAAGAAATAATTCTGGGTTATTCTAATCAAAGCAAGGCATACTGGTGCTTTAATAAAAGATTGAAGAAGATTGTTGAAAGTGCTAATGTCAAGGTTGATGAAAGCAAGGAAGGACCTTCTAGGTTCTATTGGTATGAATTAGATGATGAAATTCCAAATAGTGGAAAACAAGATCAAACTCAAACTTAGATTCAGACTACTCTGAAAAATCTAGAAATTCAAGAAGCTAGTGCAAATGATGAGGAACAAGTTCAAGAATTAGAAATTCAAGAAAATCCCAAAACCCCCAGGTATGTAAGGTTGAATCATTTTGAAGATTAGATAATAGGAAACAAAAATAAAGGTGTTCAAACTAGAATAAAAATTGCAGAAGAACAAATGGAGTATTGCTTCATTTAAAAAGTTGAACCAAAATCAATAAATGAAGCTTGTAATGATGAAAATTGGGTAAAAGCAATGGAAGAAGAGTTAATGCAAATTGAAAAGAATCATACTTGGGATCTTGTTCCTAGACCTGAAGACAAGAATGTAATTGGAACTAAATGGGTTTTCTGGAACAAATTGAATGAAAATGGTGAAGTTGTGAGAAACAAAGCAAGATTAGTGTGCAAAGGATATTTTCAGGTTGAGGGAATTAACTTTGAAGAAACTTTTACTCCAGTGGCAAGAATAGAGGTAGTCAGATTATTTCTTGCCTTTGTTGCTTACAAAGACTTCAAAGTTTACCAGATGGATGTCAAGTCAACATTCTTGAATAGATAGTTGGAAGAAGAAGTCTACATTGAGCAACCAGAAGGATTCCAGTTGTCTAACAAAGGAGATATGGTCTACAGATTGAGGAAAGCATTTTATGGACTTAAACAAGCCCCAAGAGCCTCGTATGCAAGACTAGATAAGTATCTGATAAAGCTAGGTTTTAGAAAAGGCACAACTGACAGTAATCTTTATTTCAAAATTGATCATGAACACATTTTGATTGTTGAGGTATTTGTTGATGATATCATCTTTGGTGGGAATGAGAGCATGTGCAAAAAAAATTTTGATTGGATGTAAAGTGAATTTGAGATGTCTATGTTTGGTGAAATGAATTTCTTCTTAGGTCTACAAATCATTCAGTCAGATAAAGGCATCTTTATATCTCAGTCGAAGTATGTGAAGGAGTTGTTGAAAAAGTTTCGAATGGAGGATTCAAAACTAGTGAGTACTCCTATGGTAACTGGATGCAAGTTGAGTAAGGATGATGACTCCCCCTAAGGTAGATCAAAAAAGGTATAGATCAATGATTGGAGGACTGCTTTATCTGACCCAAACTAGACCTGATATTATGAATGCAGTTAGCCTTATTGCTAGATTTCAAGCTGATCTTAGAGAATCTCATGTTGTATTAGTCAAAAGAATTTTTAGATATCTAAAGGGGACAATAGAGTATGGCTTATGGTATCCTAAGGATATTGATTTCACTCTTCATGCATATATAGATGCTGATTGGGTAGGAGATCTAGATGATAGGAAGAGTACTAGTGGTGGTGCATTTTTTGTAGGAAAGACATTGGTTTCTTGGTTGAGAAAAAAATAGGAGACAATATCTCTGTCTACTGCAAAGGCAGAGTACATAGCAGTAGCAAGTAATTGTTCTTAAGTTCTATGGATGAAGCAAATGTTGAAGAATATTAGAATTGTGTTTGAAGAGCCTATTACAATCTTCTATGATCATTCAAGTGCAATAAACATCTCAAGGAATCTAGTGTTGCATTCAAAGACAAAGCACATATCCATCAAGTTTCACTTTTTGAGAGAGAAGGTAAATGAGAATGAAGTTAGGAGGTTGTCTCTTCAAAGGATCAGATTGTAGATATCTTTACTAAGCCTCTACTTAAGGATACTTTTGAGTATCTCAGAGAGATGCTAGGGGTTATCACCCCTCCTATTCAGAACTAATGTGCACTAGTGTACATCAGTCCGGTGGAACTCATAGTCATATCTTGTGATCTAGATTGATGATAAGGGGATGCTACTCATGGGGAGTAGTCAATATGATAATTCTGGAGTTCAGTTTGTCAAAAAGAGAAAGAAGACTGCAAATATGTGCCCTTTGCCATTGATGTCAAAGGGGGAGAGAAGTCATGTGAAAAAATTGGAAGAAAGTAGTTGCTGGTGAAAGGGGGAGCTGTGAAGAAAGTGGTTGCAGGTGTGATAAGAGAAAGGGGGAGAAGTCCTTGTCTTGATGGATGAATCAGTTTTTCACATCATATTGTTGATGGTGGTTTTAGCACACAGCAACGCAGGTGTGATTGCTGGTTTCACACCTCTCTTGAAAAGTATCTTACTCTAAGTAAGACTACTCCAAGGATAATACAGCTAGGTCTTAGCTTGCTTGGAATCTCTCAATGGTTATGTTCTAGCTGTATCTACAAGGGGTCTTACATGCAATCTACAAATCTTAAGGTTTGGGGCAGTAAATACACATAAACCCTATTATGATTTTCAGCTGATGGACAAGGTAAGATGCTGCTAAAACTCTCGATCTAATAACTAACAGTGCTTTTAAAGAAAATGCAAAAAGGTGTAAGGTTTAGAAGGATCCTAAATGACATTCACAATGTTAAGGTTATATTTCAGTAGACAAACATTCCAAAACTTTGAACCAGCTTCCTGAGTTACCAAACTAAAATGGGTGTTACAGTGCTGCAGAAAATGGTGCTATCTTCAATGGAGGTCAACAGATTTTTAGATTGCATACATTTGTTAAATACCCAATGATCGGCACAACTTAACTTATGAAATGCAATTAAACTTTAGCACAAATATTTAGCCCAGACTAACTTTACACAACTATTTACCATCAGCAAACAACTAAAAGTATGGACTTAGAATGTTCATCAAATACTTCAGCAAACCATTAACATTATGAAAGCACGACTAATCTAACTATGGGAGAGCAAGAAGAAAACCATGAAAACCACAATGAATCAACACAAGGTACAAATTCTCAGAATTACTGCAAAAACTTGCTTTTGTATTACTTCAAATGGCATAGAGTCAACAATTTGGCATCAAAAATCTCTCTTGCAAATAGTGGAAATGGCAGCCCTTTATATAGAAAGCAACATATGCTAGCCCTTCAAACGAATGGTGGAGATTAGCTCAACACCAATGGTCCAGATTAATCCAATAACAACCCACACCAATTCCCGGATTACATTTTGTCTTTTATGAAAAAGATGAAAGAATAGTCCCAGATACATCGAATCTAGTCATTTTGACTAGCCAACTCAATACACTAATGGAAAAGCTCATTTTAGAAGCAAGAAAAAACAAAATTGAGTCACATGCTGCCCAAATATATCAAGTTTACAATCGTGACAGGATTGAATCACTAGAATATTCAAAATGGCATTAAGATTCCTTATCCAAATCGATGCTATCCTCGCTGGCCAACTAATTTCAATAGGTCACCCATGCCTCAAGTACTAGATTGATGACAGATGGGTCTGGATTCTTCAAATGATGTATCCTATAGTCAAATACCTCCAGTTCCCAACTGAATCTGCCATATATCCTTTCAATCTCCGCTCTTGCCTTGTGGAATGCCCTGAACTCAGCCCTAAGGTCACTTGCTTTATCCAGCCATTCTTCTGTGCTCAGTGCAGTGTCTTCAAATAGCATTGTATGCAACTTATTTTTGCATTTCTTGACCTCAAAAGGAGCATAGTCATTGAAGGACTCTTCCCTATAGTTCCTCAAGGAATCACTGATATCATATATAATGAATCTCAATTCCTCGTTGGCTGGTTTGTACGCTTCTTTTGCCTGTTCAAAGGTCTCTTTTGTCATAAGTAACTATTGATACCATTCAATAGCCTTTGGGAGCCTATCCCCAGTCAAAATATTCTCTGTAACCAAGGTCTGAGCTGGCAATTCTCTAATACCCTTGATTCAGGGATACATGTGAGAGTAATATTCATCAAAAGAATCACATTCATCCCGCAAATCCTTCTGCTTTTTATGCAAGTCGACCATTCGTTGGTGGGCTTGAGCAGAGGTACTTATGGCTTCACATCCTGCTTCAAAAACCTTTATCAACCAATTCTCTGTGCCTTAGGACTTTGATCTTACCTCGCTCAACTTCGCCATCTTGTCGGTAGATAGGAAAGTAGGCACTGTCCTTATATCTCCTCTTGCATCTACTAGCTTTATCAGAAATTAAAGGCATGCTCTTAGTTCCTCGTTTTGCCGCTTCAAGTCCTTTTTGGATATTTCGTCCTTATCCAATTGCTCCAAAATTGACGTAACTGATCCCTTGAAATCATCCACCCTTTGAAAGTAGGTGGCTGGACCTAAATCAATTGTGGATATTACATAATCTTCCGCCCTGACCTAGTCTCTTGCTATGTTAGCCAACGGGACTGCTACTTCTGCTATCCTTGAGCCTGATTCGCTCTTGTAGATCCTTGATTGGACCTTAGCCCTTTTCTATTTCTGAGGCTTTTGAGCCTGTGATAGGATGGTGCTTAAGTCAAGCTGCATTACTTCGATCTAAGGTTCCAGATATGCCATCCTACTCTACATCCATTCAGGAGCGGAAGATTTATTCAACTCAGTAGTTCCATCTTTATCAGACACAGCCAATTCTTTAGAAGGCTCTTGCTCCGGTTCTGGACTCTTCTCCTTTTCTCCTTGGGCTAATTCTTTCAAATTTTCAATCATGTTCTCCTGTGCGATCCTCAAAACTTCCTCCATCAGATCCTTGCTCAGGGGACTATCAGATATATCAATTATTTTCACATCATCTGATGTTTCAGGGAGGTTTTCATCATTTACACCAGTCAATACTTCCTCGTTCTTTTCAATCATTGCTTCATGCTCCTATAATCCCAATTCCGCACAAACCTTCTCAATTCCAGTCAACAAAGGTACTTCCAATGAATCAGCCAGCATCTGTGAAATGGGGACAGCAGAAGAAATGGTGAAGGCAGGCGTACTAACTTGGGTCAAATTAGTTAAGGCTAGTGATAAGGAGGAAGAAATAGTAAGAGATGAAGAAAGGGTCAATGAAGGCAAGGAAAGCGGGGGTAATAGGATGGTCGAGATGGGAGGCAATGGTAAGGGAGAAGAAGGTGTAGATGTAGTAGAGGGGTATGAAATGGCAAGAGTGGGAGAAATAGGGTTACTAGAATCACTGGAGGAGATTGCCAGTGAGCAAGAAGTGGTAGTGATGCCAGAGGCAGGAGAGGGGGAGGGAGATGATTCCTGCACTATGACAGCTGAAGTGGTGGGGGAGGTGGATGAAATGGAGGAAGGAGGAGGGATGGAAGCAGAAAGAGTAGAAATTGAGACAATAGCTCTAGTATCCAGTACGAGAGATTGGGCAGTTGGAGGAGTTGGATCATCTTTGGTTGCAACAGCCTCCTTGCCAGCTTCTTTTGCTTTTATCTTCTTGGCCCTGGAGGCCTCCCCAGCACTACTCGGCGTATCTTTTCTTTTAGAAGCTCTGGCCCTAGTAGAAGGAGGTTGATCTTTCTTCCTAGGATACCTTATGGGAGGCTTCCTCATTTTCCCCACCCTTGTTACCAGGGGGGCATGTTCCTCACTATCTAAATTTTTCTCCCCAGCTGGTTCTGGATCATCGACTACCAGTATGGGTTCATCTTCCTCTCCACCAGAATCTTTGTCTGATTCCACTGCTATGTAGGTCAACTGAACTCCTTGCCCCCTCAGAATAGCCACTTGCACTCTGACCCATGCCTTACTTAATCTAATTGGTTCCTTCATAATCACATCCAAGGAGCTTTCTTCAGCATTAGCCCAATTGGGTAATGGAATAGGCTGGTGGTATTGCACCTCCCATGGACCTCTGACCATAACATTCTCATCATCCTACAACTGATCTAGCACTGCCATTATATGGAATCTTTTAATGAAATCTAGGGACAGTGTCGCATGTGCCTTTTTCATGACCTCATAGTCATCAGGACAGTTAGCCCAAAAATCTTCAATATGGACCTTATGAAACAGCTTTCTGCTTACAAACTTCTCCATTAATTTATTTGGGTCAAAGTGACTCCTGGCATTGTAATAGTGCAAATTTAGGAGTTGGAGCTCTTTATCTAAATACTCAGCTGATGCAAGAGAGGGACATGCGTAGAGTCCTTTGCCAAACTTAATGGGGAATTGGACATTTATTCTCTGCAGGTGCTTGAGCTTTTCTGCGCATGGTACTAGTTGCCTAGATAGTTCTAGGATCACTGTCTTATCATCTGGGTATCACGGCAATCTATAAGCCATTCTAGTGAAGCCTTGTACTCTAATATATGTGAATTTCTCAAATTGGATATACCACCTACCATATTAGATTATTTTGTTCATGGCCTCCGTAGAAATCCTTAAGGATGTATTACCTTGCAACTTCCTTGCTATATACATGGTGAATGCATCGTTGACCCTCTTGAAATGTATCAAGGATTGAGATGAGGTCAGCTAAAGGTAGCATTCGTACACTTTGACCTGCACCTTTTCATTATTTCCAATTTCTCCAACCTTGGACAATCTGTCGTAGTGATTCATTCTTGCCAGCGCATAGACGACGTAGGATGTCCACCTGAAATACTTGTTTTCACTGAAGTTGCCGAAAGCTTCATGGATGTTGTCATTGAGGATTTGTGACCAATGGAACTTGGTTCCCTTCAGTATCTCTGAAATTACGATGAACATCTAGTCCTCAAAGGTGGAAGCAGTTGGTAACTCGTATATTTTGCTCAAAAAGGTTACAATATCCCCAATCTCATCGTGAAAATCACTTCTGTATAGTACTATGGGGAGCTTGATGAGAGCAGACTTCTTGCTCTTGACCCAATGGTCGTTTATGTGTTTCCTGCACCCTTCCACATCTCTATTGTATGCTTCCTTGGATGCTTGTTTGTCAAGCATAGTCATGGTTTTGTGCCATGGGATGTCTAGCATCTCTGCCAAAGCAGGTGGGGTCAAGTTAGCTAGGACTTCTCCATTAGCTGTCTGTATTTGTCTAGATATAACATCGTATTTGTCTGCACAACCAGCCATCAATTCTGCACATTGGACAGAGGTTGGAAAGGCAGCTGCTTGCCCAAGCCCACTATCTCTTAGTATCTTGGCCCTGGGAGTCGCAGTGGGTCCAAAGATTCTGAGTCTGATGTCATCTAGGTCTATATGACCTAGATCTGTGTCTCCTACATTGCTCCACCCGAAGTGGATTTTGGTCTCTAGAGAAATCCCTTTGAATTCATACTTCATTTCTTGAGCCCGTGCCGTCATCTAGTCTACACAACTAGACCTTATAAGTTTGACATCACGAAAGTCTCCTAACATACTCCTAGGATTAGACAAACCAATATAAATCTGTCATTCATTACAAGCATGCATTTGAAGGAAAACTAAGTCAAATTGAAAAGACACTACATGCAAGTAGACATCAAATGTTGCAAGAGATTTCATCAAAACATCATTATTACTAAATCACAACATCAATTTCATTATTCTGAACAACCTTCTCTATGGAAATTTCAACAAATTCAGTCATTTAGAGGGTTTTGCGCTAATTTGAGGGTTGTCTGACCCTCAGCAAGAAAAGCACTAATATGGAGGTTATCTAACCTCGGCAGGGAAATTGGACAAGTCTGACCTCGAGTTTGTGCCTCCTTTTCGTGTTCTTTGGATTTTGCACCATTTTTGGGGACATCTGACTTGCACAGAATTTGGAGGTCTCCGACCTCGAATGGTTTGCGAGTCGGTCGGTTGGCAATTTGGTGCAAAACAACGTAGATACGGATACGACTGCTTCCTCCGTGGAAATTAGGTCAGTCTGACCTGCACGTGTTTTGATGGGATCCGACCAAGTCGGATGAGGGGTAATATAGTGCAGGTTAGACAAGGCATTTTTTAGCGTTGAATTCGAGGCAAACTTCCGGTGGGGTTTTCAGGCAGCACTGACCTCGCGGGCAATGTTCATCATCTGACTAAGTCAGAGACTGGATATTCTAGCGCAGGGTCAAACCAAGGTATTTTTAGCATGAAAGGAGTTTTCAATGTTTGCAGGGCTTTTGAAACCGTCTGACCCAGTTGAAGAAAGGTATCTCAGCTGCGTGGGTCAGATGATGTTGATTTTAGCACAACTGGACGCTAGGCATTTGGCACGAAATTCTAGGGTGTCAGACCAACTAAAATGGGGGCTTTTGGTTTGCAGGTCGGTCATAGCTCGATTTAGCACCGACCCATTACGCGGGTTCTTCAGGGTGAAATCCCTAAATTTCTAAGTTGTTTAAGGCCATGATGGTTCCACTCCTTCTCCTAGGGTTTAGACTAGGGCTACAAACTGAGAGACTCAAAATTAATCAAACCCTAGTCCCAAAAGCCATGTTCAATCAATCATTCCCTTAAAACCCTAACGGCAAATACTAGAATTTCAACTGTTCAAAAACCAAAAAACATGAAATGACGAGGTTTAAAACCCTACTTGGCAACAATGGCGGCACGAATTCAAATTGCAGGGGAGGTCATGGGTTTGAGCTCGGGCGAGGTTGATAGGGAAGAACAGAGCTCCAAAATTTGCAATTAAAATGAGCTAAAACCTGTTATTTCTCTATTTAAACCATGGCTAATCCACCATTAATACTTAGGAGTACAGATTGTTAGTTTGAGATCTTGTGCGGATTTTCGGTTAGTCCGACCTAGCAGAGAATTTAGGTGCATCTGACTTGGTCAGCCAGGACCTCATGGAAGTTTAGTTTGCACTATTTCGCGGGGCTTTCCGACTCATCTGACCTGCAGAGCTTTTGGGGAGATCCGACTAAGTCGGAGGTCGATGTTTTGAGCGCAGGTTGGATGAGGCTAATTTTAGCATGAAGGTCTGACAGCGAGGAAATCAGCGCAAAGGTCAGAGCGATAGGATTTTAGCGCAAAGGTCAGACAAAGCGCTTTTCAGCACTAAGTCTGATAGACATGAAATCAGCGCAAAGGTCGGTTGAGGCTAAATGTAGCACAAAATACCAATTCAAGGGCCTCAAAGGGAAAGTAACAACCTACCCTAGTAGATTTTGAAGTGATTTTTCAATGTCATCGTTCTATCTAGGTAAAAATGCACTTGTGACCACACAATCGCTTTAGTAGATCAAAAGACCAAATGACTCTCTAGCCAAATCAAAAAAAAGGGGGGAAGGGGGTCTCCATTTATAGAATGGGGCATGTGTGCAAAGCACAACAAATGGCGACTCTACTGGGAAATGCTCCCGAGCATTTCGACGATAAACAGTTAGTTTGAACCCAGAATCTCTATGTTCCCCACTTATTAAACAAAAGGGCAAGGTATTATATCAAAGACCCCAAGATTACTTACTAGTGCAACCATCCACATCCTGAAAACCTAAGTGTGTGCAATTGTATTCATTCCATCCTTCCGGAACTAAGTTCGCCTGGGATCCCCTGAGACAAGTTAGAAAGCTGAGATCATTCTACCACTAGAAAATGCTTAAAATTTTGGAATATGCTGAGCTTTGAAATGGATTAATGACCAGTAATGTTTTTTGAAATGGTGACATTTTGATGCTAATCATTTCTGGACAGTACCTTTTGTAAGTATTTGCAATCTGGTAGTTTCTTTATTTGCACTCGTAATGGGTCTGGTGTTGAAAAACACCTTTTATTTTTACCCAATGCAGGCTAGTAACACTTAGTGTCACCTTCCTTCTTTCTTGATTGATGGTGCATGTGGTAGGAGAGGAAATCAGCCTATTTCACTTGACACAAGATCACCTAGACTTGCCTAGCTGCTTTAGGACTATTTAGAGTGTAGAAGATATATGGTTAGAAAATACTTCCAGTGCACCAACTAATAACTTGTTTTCAATGAATAGACACCATACCTCTTAGCCTAACAGCGGAAACCACCACGAAGACAAGGTAGAAACCTTAGCTTCTCAAAGAAAGACTCAAGACCATTTACCCATTGAAGAAGTGTTTGCAGGTCTACACGACTGCCACCACATCAGAAACAAAGACCCCACGATAAAGCAAGCGTAGTGAACGAAAGCAGAAGGACAACTAAACTAAACAAAGCCCCCAACCCGAAGGAGAGCAAAAAGTGGGAAAGCAGAAATAAGAAAGTGAACTAAACTAACAGCAACCTAAACTAACTAAAGCAAACAAACCTCTAACTATATACACTAAAACAAGACATAAATGCCTCTCAGGCCTAGAAGTAGTGCTTTAGGAACTGGCCATTGACAGGCAATGGCAGCTCCTCACCAATAAGGCTCTTGAGTCGATATGTACTGTCTCCCAGGATCTCATAGATCTGATAGGGACCCAACCAAAGTTTGTCAAACTTACCGTGTTCTCCCTTCTTCTCATGGGCCTTGTCCCAATATAGGACCAGATCAGAAATGTGGAAGGCTTTGATCTTGGCTCTCTTATCGAACCATCGTTTTACTACTCCTTGATGTTTGGCAAAGTTTTCTATGGCTACATCATGTTTTTCTTCAAGGTGCAGCAATTGGGCCAGTCGTTAGGACAGTTGATCATTGGCTTCGAGGTACTCTTGCATAAATTGAAGTACCAGGATTCTCAAATGGATGGGGAAGATGGGTTTAATCCCATAAACCACATGATAAGGGGATGGGTTCAGAGCGGCTTTGTGTCAGATTCTATCAGCCCATAAAGCGAACCTGAGCTGAATATGCCAGTCTCTGGGGTTTTTGTCCAAAAGTTTCTTAATGACCTCAAGCAGGTTCTTGTTTGTTGATTCAGCTACCCCATTCCCTTGTGGATAGTAATTAGATGAGAACTTGAGAGTGATCCCATAATCGAATGCCCAATTAGAGAAATGCAATGATGAAAAGGCAGGGCCATTATCACAAACTAAAGCAAATGGACAACCAAATCTAGTGATAATATGCTTTTCAATAAATTTGATAACTACCTCTATGGTGCATTGTTTACAAGCTATTGCCTCAGACCATCGAGTACAGTAATCAATAGTGGTCAGAATATACCTATGGCCTACAGAAGAAGGCAGATTGATCATACCGATAAAGTCGAGGCCCCACTGAGCAAATGGTCATACCTCCACCACTGGTTGCAATGGCATGGCCACGTGGCATTCTCTATGTGTAGCGGTTTAGCATATATGACAGGTTCTCACATGTGAATGTGCATCTTTAAACAATGTTGGCCAGTAATACCTAGCCTGAAGAACCTGATTACCTATTGAATGCGCTGATCCATGACCTGTCCTGAACCTTTCATGAAAACTGGTTAGCACCTGATCAACCTCTGATTTGTCCAAACACCTTAGATAAATACCCTCGTGGTTCTTCTTGTAGAGGACAGATCCTTTTATCATGTAACTGCTACTTTTGAGCTTGAGAGCTCTTCTTTGCACTGAATTTAGTTGCTGTGGACAGCATTGATTAAGCAAATAAAATATTATATCTCTGTACCATTCATCTTTTGAAACATCTTCCAATAGGTACTGCTGAGAAACTAGGTCAGGTCCCACCTCAGCCATCATTTTAGTTAAGGCTTGGCCTCTTACCAACTTCATGGGTTGAATATCTATGTCAAATTCCTGTAATATGGTGACCCACTTCCCTCTTCTTTCTCCTAATTCACTCTGCATCAACAACGCTTTGACTGCTGCATCTGGGACTATGGCAATCACTTGACTTCTCAAAATGTAATGACGGAATTTCTTTACCACCTTTATTAGAGCATATGCCTATTTCTCCACATTTGGATACCTTAGTTCTACATCTTTTAATGGAGTACTCATGAAAGCAATGGGCCTTTCATCGTCAACTGACCTCTTCTGTGTCAACATTACTGCGCAAGTATGTTCTGAAGCAAATGACTATATATGAAATGGCAAAGTATAATCGGGGGGCTGACCAAAATAGGTGCGTTGGATATAGCTTGCTTAATTTCTGCGAAGGCAGACTTGGCTTCTGGGGTCCAATCCATTTTAGCATCTTTCTTTAGCATGGCGTTGAGAGGTTGAACTATCTCAGCAAATCCTGTAATGAACTTGCGTACAAAGTTGATCTTACCAAAACATGACTTAAGTTCTTTCTTACTGGCCAGGGGGTATCTTGAGTATTGCTTGGATCCTATCTGGGTCAATGGCTATTCCCCAGTTAGATATCACATGCCCCAACAGCTTTCCTTCAGTTACTCCAAAAATGCACTTCTTGGGGTTAAGTGATATGCCATAATCCTTGCATCGCTACAACACCTTTCTCAAATCTGCTACATGGTCTTCTCACCTTTTTGAGAACACCATCAGGTCATCCATGTAAATGATTATGCATTTTCCAACCAACCCTTTGAAAGCGACATCCATCACATGCTGAAAAATTGTGCCAGCGTTTATCAAACCAAATGGTATCTGTCGGTATGCATAGATGCACCATTTGCAGGTGAAGGATGTTTTCAATCTGTCTTCATATTCCACCATTACCTGGTTATAACTAGAATATCCATCCAGGAATGACATCATCTGGGACCCATTAACGATCTGTAATACTTTGCCAGTGAGGGCAGCGGGTAATTGTCCTTTCAGAGGTTCTATTTAGATTACGAAAATCAACACAGAGTCTGATTTCCCCATTTTTCTTTCAGACAAGAACTAAGTTAGCCACCCATGTAGAATGCCTGACTGGAAATATTATCCTGGTTGACAGTAGCTTTTGAATTTCATTAAAAATTAGTGGCTCCAGCAAAGCATTAACTGGCCTCTACCTTTGTCTGAAAGGCTTCGCTCCTGGCTTCAGCGGGATTGTGTGCATAATAATCGAGGTGTCGTAAGTCTTTAGATCTTCATAACTCTAGGCTATCACCTCATGATAATCTCTTAATGCATGTATGATTCATGTCTTTTCCTTTTCAGAACTAGCCTTTCCAATGAACACGTTCTTCACATTTTCTCCTGTCCCTAAGTTAAATGGGTCACACTTTCCTCCTGGCGATTCCCCTTCTTTCCTTTGAGTCCCTAGATTATCTGCATCAAACAGTCTTTCCAATTCTACCATTCCTCATGGGATCATATTTATCTTCAGGTTCAGTACTACTTCCAAATCCATTTCAGCGGGCTTCATCTCTTCTTCATCTATTATTTGAGCAGTGAATACATCTGACGAAGAAAGGAAATTAATTATGTGTTGGTCTTCCTCAAAAACTTGGAAATTGGTAACATTATCAGGTACAGATGGAGTGGCCACAAACTCAATAGAAAACTTCTTCAACCCTTCCATGGAAGTGGTTTCCAACGTACTTGCTGTCTAGGCTAAAGCATTCGCAACATGATTCTGTCTTCTGGGAATGACTTGGATGTTAAAACCGTCAAAGCATTCGATCAAATCCCAAACTCTGTTCCTATACCTATTCAACCTCTTATCATTACATGAGTACTATTTTCTCACTTGTTTCACCACTAAATCAGAATCACCAAACACCTAGACAATTCTGACCTTTTTCTGTAGTGCTAGCAGCAATCCTTGCACCAATGCTTCATATTTAGTGACGTTGTTTGTACATGGAAACTGCAGCCTTTGTGATGTTAGAAATGAGCTCCCAATGGGGCTAATCAACTTGACCCCTGCACCAGACCCTTGTCTACATCTTGAACCATCAAATCTCAAGGTCCATAAGCAAAAATCCCTGCTGCCATCTCTCTGTTTCCCAGACTTCTCCTGAGCAAGCAGAGGTTCAGATTCTTCCTTCTTTTCAACAATCAGTTCCTTCTTTGGGATTATGGGAATCTTTACTTGCCCTTGCACTTGTTTAATTGCCTCTTGACACAGTTGGCAGGTAAATTCAGAATGAGATGTATCATGTATGCGACACCAGTTGGGCAATAATAATTCTTCCATTTGAACCTGCCTTCCAATAGCAGTTTGGTCTTGTACAAATCTAGCCACAAAATCACAAAATCCTTTGAATACTCCAGGCTCATCCTCCTCTGAGGATTCCTCATCATCTGATTGAACATATGCCACTGTACTTTCTGGTCTTTCTATCAGAGGTTTGGGAGGTCTTAAGCAACTCAGCATTTTGGCTGATTGATGCGTGGAAGGAAGACGCTTAAATCAACCTCTGAAAATAGAGTTTCGTTGGGCTGATTAAACTCTGTGATCATATGCTTCATCTTGGGTTCTCTTTCAATACGTATCTGATTAGCTAACCCCTTCCATGGCAACCACATATGAGATAAGTCTATTGCCATATACCCATTCAAGGTCCTGGACCAATCTCTACTTAAAAGCATACCATATTGATCTGGAATATCCACCACTTGAATATTGATATATTGCTGCACCCTAAGATCAGAAGCCAATTGCATGTGTATTCGATTCAGTTCACCAACCACATTCACCTCAGTTTTGTCTAACTATGTCACCTTCCTGGAGGACTTGGCTGGAGTGAGCCCAAGTGCCTTGTAGACAGACAATGGCATTACATTTGTGGAAGCACCAAAATCTACCAAACAATTATGAAGGTTCTTGTTGAAAATCTTGAGCGTTAAGAGGAAAGGCAGACTTTCTCTCTTATCTTTATATAGCATCATTTTTTGTTCCACATCAGTTACATGTATCCTTTCTTTCCCCTTATCAATGTTATCCTTGGTGACGTTTTCTCTTGGCATATGATCAATCTTAGCTCCAGCACCTATGTCCTGAAAGAAAGATGTTCTAACCTCAGGTATCTTAAGCAACTCATACACAGAAAGACTAACCTTCATCTTCTTAAGCTCATCAACCACATATTGCCCCATTTTCACTATATTAGAGCGTTGAAAATTTTCTGTAGTAGCAATAGTACCATGATGTATGGTTTGATGAGGGACTTTCGGAGGTTCAAGATTATTGGTAGCCAGTGGATCAGGTGGGATTTGATAACTATTTAGGGGAATGGAAGTGGTGAAAGGGCCTCTCAGCTTGCTACTTCTCAGGTTGTAAGGAGTCTTGTTGTACTACTGATACGCATTAACTTCCTCAGACTCTTCTTCTTCAAGCTGATTGTCATCTTGAAATGGAAACGTATAACTATCAAGAACCAGGGCAGCATCATACCTTTGAGAAGGAACAATCTCATACCCAATCGGTGGAGTCTCTTGATTTTCAACATTTTGAATCTCCATTTTGAAGATACTGGAAGCAATCTAGAATTCTGGGCAATCTAGCTCAGAGTGGGCATTAGTGTTGTGTAATCTGCACCAAGTGGATAAGGCAGCTTCAGCCAACATTACGCAACCTGGGGGTCTGGTGTCGCTATTCTGATTCTCCAAGGGTGAAGGCACTCCCCCATTGTTTGGTCTGGTGTTCCAGGATCGATTTGACCACTGCTAAAAGTTCTGATTTTGATACTGATTTTGATTTGAAAACTGGTTCTAGCTTTGATTCTGTGAGTGCTGCTAGTTCTGGAAATGTTGTTGATTTTGTCCCCTCTGCTGCAAATAAGCATTTTGGTTTTTGAGGTGAGTAACTTCAGTAGTGAGCTTCTTCATCTGTTCAACCAGTTCTTTGATGTCATCTCTGTCTTCCTTGGTCTTTGCCGCTTCCAAAGACTATAGGAAAGGCATTTGTACTAGAGGCATTTTAGCTACTGGGTTACCTGGATGGATTACTAAGGCTTGTGTGGCAGCTGGGTTTGGGATTGGGTTCATTACAGGGGTATGATTGGCTAATGCATGATTTATCATAAGGATTTGATTTGGCATGGCAACGGGCCCTATATGATTCAGTGGGCCAAAGGCTGTTTGTCCTAGCTGGGTACTTACATCAACAGCAGCAGAATATGCTTGGGCTAGACTAGCTGGTATTGGGTCAGCCCTCCTTGCAAACATGGAGGTAAGTTTATCTAGGGCAGCATAATAGATGGGTAGGGCAGCAGCCTGATCTATAGCGTAAGGGGCTTGCAGATGACTGTAAGCTTTCTGGAACCTGTTGTTGAAGGAACTGATCATCTCACCTTCCTCCCGCCGAACCTCCACAAAAGAACGGTAAAGATTAGACGGGGTGGTAGGCATACGGAACCTATTCAGAAAAGCAATCCTCAGGTTCAGCCATGAATTTATGGATGCTGCTGGGAGGTTGGCAAACTAGTAGTAAGTTTCTTCCTGCAAAGAATAGGGGAACAACCGGCATATCACACCTCATGCTGCACCTGCAACATGAACATATTAGCCTCAAAGATCTTAATGTGTTTGTCCGCGGTCCTATCTGGGTCATGTACTCTAAACTTTGAGCAGAACTTGTTTGGGTTCTTCGACATGTCATGGTAATTATTGAACTGAAAAGGGGACTGGTTATTTCCTGCAAAGTAAGCCACGATGGGACGATTAATGGGAGCTGCAGTAGTATTTCTGGGAACTAACTGAGCTCTAGAAGCCCTTGGTATTCCTTGATCCCTTCTTGTTCTTCTGAATTCTACTAGAGACAGCAGCTCTTCTCCAGCTGAGCTGGATCTAGTGTGTCTCTATCTAGTCCCCAGACTTGCTAATTTTTAGCAAAGGGGCCCCTCCCTCTAGCGCCAATTCTATTGATGGTGGTTTTAGCACATAGCAACGTAGGTGTGATTGTTGGTTTCACACCTCTCTTGAAAAGTATCTTACTCTAAGTAAGACTACTCCAAGGATAATACATCTAGGTCTTAGCTTGCTTGGAATCTCTCAATGGTTATGTTCTAGTTGTACCTACAAGGGGTCTTACATGCAATCTACAAATCTTAAGGTTTGGGGCAGCAAATACACATAAACCCTATTATGATTTTCAGCTGATAGACAATGTAAGATGCTGCTGAAACTCTCTCTCAATCTAATAACTAACAGTGATTTTAAAGAAAATGCAAAAAGGTGTAAGGTTTAGGAGGATCCTAAATGACATTCACAATGTTAAGGTTATATTTTAGTAGACAAACATTCCAAAACTTTGAACCAGCTTCCTGAGTTACCAAACTGAAATGGGTGTTACAGTGCTGACGAAAACGGTGCTATCTTCAATGGAGGTCAACAGATTTTTAGATTGCATACATTTGTTAAATACCCAATGATCAGCACAACTTAACTTATGAAATGTAATTGAACTTTAGCACAAATATTCAGCCTAGACTAACTTTACACAGCTATTTACCATCAGAAAACATCTAAAAGTGTGGACTTAGAATGTTCATCAAATACTTCAGCAACCCATTAACATTATGAAAGAACGACTAATGTAACTATGGGAGAGCAAGAAGCAAACCATGAAAACCACAATGAATCAACACAAGGTACAAATTCTCAGAATTACTGCAGAAACTTGCTTTTGTATTACTTCAAATGGCATAGAGTCAACAATTTGGCATCAAAAATCTCTCTTGCAAATAGTGGAAATGGCAGCCCTTTATATAGAAAGCAGCATACCCTAGCCCTTCAAAAGAATGGTGGAGATTAGCTCAACACCAACGTTCCAGATTAATCCAATAACAACCCACACCAATTCCCGGATTACATTTTGTCTTTTATGAAAAAGAGGAAAGAATAGTCGCAAATACATCTAATCTAGTCATTTTGACTAGCCAACTCAGTACACTAATGGAAAAGCTCATTTTAGAAGCAAGAAAAAACAAAATTAAGTCACATGCTACCCAAATATATCAAGTTTACAATCGCGACGGGATTGAATCACTAGAATATTCAAAATGGCATTAAGATTCCTTATCCAAATCAATGCTATCCTCACAAGCCAGCTTATTTCGATAGGTCACCCATGCCTCAAGTGCTGGATTGATGTCAGATGGGTTTGGATCCTTCAAATGATGTATCTAGTAGTCAAATACCTCCAGCTCCTGATTGAATCTGCCATGTATCCTTTCAATCTCCACTCCCACCTTGTGGAATGCCCTGAACTTAGCCTAACGTCACTTGCTTTATCCAGCCGTTCTTCTGTGCTCAGTGCAGTGTCTTCAATTAGCATCGTATGCAGCTTATTTTTGTATTTCTTGACCTCAAAAGGAGCATACTCATTAAAGGACTCTTCCCTACAGTTCCTCAAGGAATCGCTGATATCATATATAATGGATCTCAATTCCTCGTCGACTGGTTTGTATGCTTCTTTTACCTGTTCAAAGGTTTCTTTTCTCAAAAGTAACTGTTGATACCATTCAACAGCCTTTGGGAGCCTATCCCCAGTCAAAATATTCTCTGTAACCAAGGTCTGAGCTGGCAATTCTCTAATACCCTTGATTCAGGGATACATGTGAGTAATATTCATCAAAAGAATCACATTCATCCCACAAATCATTCCACTTTTTATGCAAGTCCACCATTCGTTGGTGGGCTTGAGCAGAGGCACTTATGGCTTCGCATCCTGCTTCAAAAACCTTTATCAACCAATTCTCTGTGCCTTGGGACTTTGATCTTACCTCGCTCAACTTCGCCATCTCGTCGATAGATAGGAAAGTAGGCACTATCCTTATATCTCCTCCTGCATCTACCGGCTTTATCAAAAATTAAAGGCATGATCTTAGTTCCTCATTTTGCCGCTTCAAGTCCTTTTTGGATATTTTGTCCTTATCCAATTGCTCCAAAATTGATGTAATTGATCCCTTGAAATCATCCACCCTTTGAGCACGGGTGGTTGGACATAAATCAATTGTGGATATTACATAATCTTTCACCCTAACCTGGTCTCTTGCTATGTCAGCCAGCGGGACTGCTACTTCTGCTATCCTTGAGCCTGATTCTCTCTTGTAGATCCTTGATTGGACCTTAGCCCTTTTCTGTTTCTTAGGCTTTTGAGCCTGCGATAGGATGGTCCTTAAGTCAAGATGCATTACTTCGATCTGAGGTTCTAGATACGCCATCCTACTCTGCAGCCATTCAGGAGCGAAAGATTTATTCAACTTAGTAGTTGCATCTTTATCAGACATAGCCAATTCTTTAGAAGGCTCTTGCTCCAGTTCTGGACTCTTCTCCTTTTCTCCTTGGGCTAATTCTTTCAGATTTTTAATCACGTTCTCCTGTGCGATCCTCAAAACTTCCTCCATCAGATCCTTGCTCAGGGGACTATCAGATATATCAATTATTTTCACATCATCTGATGTTTCAAGGAGGTTTTCATCATTTACACCAGTCAATACTTCCTCGTTCTTTTCAATCATTGCTTCATGCTCCTGCAATCTCAATTCCGCACAAACCTTCTCAATTCTAGTCAACAAAGGTACTTCCAATGAATCAGCTAGCATCTGTGAAATGGGGATAGCAGAAGAAATGGTGAAGGAAGGTGTACTAACTTGGGTCAAATTAGTTAAGGCTGGTGATAAGGAGGAAGAAATAGTAAGAGATGAAGAAAGGGTCAGTGAAGGCAAGGAAAGCGGGGGTGATAGGATGGTCGAGATGGGAGGCAATGGTAAGGGAGAAGAAGGTGTAGATATGGTAGAGGGGTATGAAATGGCAAGAGTCAAAGGAATAGGGTTACTAGAATCACTGGAGGAGATTGCCAATGACCAAGAAGTGGTAGTGATGCCAGAGGTAGGAGAGGTGGAGGGAGATGATTCCTGCACTATGACAGCTGAAGTGGTGGGGGAGGTGGATGAAATGGAGGAAGGAGGAGGGATGGAAGCAGAAAGAGCAGAAATTGAGATAATAGTTCTGGTATCTAGTAGGAGAGATTGGGCAGTTGGAGGAGTTGGATCATCTTTGCTTGCAGCAGCCTCCTTGCCAACTTCTTTTGCTTTTATCTTTTTGGCCTTGGAGGCCTCCCCAGCACTACTCAGTGTATCTTTTCTTTTAGAAGCTTTGGCCCTTGTAGAAGGAGGTTGATCTTTCTTCTGAGGAGACCTTACGGGAGGCTTCCTCATTTTCCCTGCCCTTGTTGCCAGGGGGCATGTTCCTCACTGTCTGAATTTTTCTCCCTAGCTAGTTCTGGATCATCGACTACCAGTATGGGTTCATCTTCCTCTCCACCAGAATCTTTGTCTGATTCCACTGCTGTGTAGGTCAACTGAACTCCTTGCCCCCTCAGAACAACCACTTGCACTCTGACTCATGCCTTACTTAATCTAATTGGTTCCTTCATAATCACATCCAAGGAGCTTTCTTCAGCGTTAGCCCAATTGGGTAATGAAATAGGCTGGTGGTATTGCACCTCCCATGGACCTCTGACCATAATATTCTCATCGTCCTGCAACTAATCTAGCACTGCCATTATATGGAATCTTTTAATGAAATCTAGGGATAGTCTCGCATGTGCCTTTTTCATGACCTCGTAGTCATCAGGATAGTTAGCCCAAAAATCTTCAATATGGACCTTATGAAACAGCTTTCTGCTTACAAACTTCTCCATTACTTTATTTGGGTTAAAGTGACTCCTGGCATTGTAATAGTGCAAATTTAGGAGTTGGAGCTCTTTATCCAAATACTCAGCTGATGAGAGAGAGGGACATGCGTAGAGTCCTTTGCCAAACTTAATGGGGAATTGGACATTTGTTCTGTGCAGGTGCTTGAGCTTTTTTGCGCATGGTACTAGTTGCTTAGATAGTTCTAGGAGCACTGTCTTATCATCTGGGTATCACGGCAATCTGTGCGCCATTCCACTGAAGCCTTGTACTCTAATATATGTGAATTTCTCAAATTGGATATACCACCTACCATATTGGATTATTTCGTTCATGGCCTTAGCAGAAATCCTTAAGGCTATATTACCTTGCAACTTCCTTGCTAGATACATGGTGAATGCATCGTTGACCCTCTTGAAATGTATCAAGGATTGAGACGAGGTCAGCTGAGGGTAGCATTCGTACACCTTGACCTACACCTTTTCATCATTTCCAATTTCTCCAACCTTGGACAATCGATCGTAGTGATTCATTCTTGCCAGCGCATAGACGACGTAGGATGTCCACCTGAAATACTTGTTTTCACTGAAGCTGCTGAAAGCTTCATGGATGTTGTCACTGAGGAATTCTAACCAATGGAACTTGGTTCCCTTCAGTATCTCTGAAATTATGATGAACATCCAGTCCTCGAAGGTGGAAGCAGTTGGTAACCCGTATATTCTGCTCAAAAAGGTTACAATATCCCCAATCTCATCGTGAAAATCACTTCTGTATAGTACTATGGGGAGCTTGATGAGAGCAAACTTCTTGCTCTTGACCCAATGGTCATTTATGTGTTTCCTGCACCCTTCCACATCTCTATTGTATGCTTCCTTGGATGCTTGTTTGCCGGGCATAGTCATGGTTTTGTGCCATGGGATGTCCAACATCTCTGCCAAAGCAGGCGGGGTCAAGTCAGCTAGGACTTCTCCATTAGCTGTCTGTATTTGTCTGGATATAACATCGTATTTGTCTGCACAACCAGCCATCAATTCTGCACATTGGATTGAGGTTAGAAAGGTAGCTGCTTACCCAAGCCCACTATCTCTTAGTATCTTGGCCCTGGGAGTCAGAGTGGGTCCCAAGATTCTGAGTCTGAAGTTGTCTAGGTCTATATGACCTAGATCTGTGTCTCCTACATTGCTCCACCCAGAGTGGATTTTGGTCTCTGGAAGAATCCCTTTGAATTCATACTTCATTGCTTGAGCCCGTGCCGTCATCTAGTCTGCACAACCAGACCTTATAAGTTTGACACCAGGAAAGTCTCCTAACATACTCCTAGGATTAGACAAACTAATATAAATCTGTCATTCATTACAAGCATGCATTTGAAAGAAAACTAAGTCAAATTGAAAAGACACTACATGCAAGTAGACATCAAATGTTGCAAGAGATTTTATCAAAACATCATTAGTACTGAATCACAACATCAATTTCATTATTCTAAACAACCTTCTCTATGGAAATTTCAACAAATTTGGTCATTTAGAGGGTTTTGTACTAATTTGAGGGTTGTCCGACCCTCAGCAAGAAAAGCGCTAATGTGGAGGTTATCCGACCTCAGTGGGGAAATCGGACAGGTTCGACCTTGAGTTTCGGCCTCCTTTTCATGTTCTTTGGATTTTGTACGATTTTCAGGGACATCTGACTTGCGCAGAATTTGGAGGTCTCTGACCTCGGATGGTTTGCAAGTCGGTCAGTTGGCAATTTTGCGCAAAACAACGTAGATGCGGATACAGCTGCTTCCTGCGCGAAAATTTGGTCGGTCTGACCTGCGCGTGTTTCGATGGGATCCGACCAAGTCGGATGAGGGGTAATATAGTGCAGGTAAGACAAGGCATTTTTTAGCACTGAGTTCGAGGCAAACTTCCGGTGGGGTTTTCAGGTAGTACCGACCTCGCGGGGAATGTTCATCATCTAACTAAGTCAGAGACTAGATATTCTAGCGCAGGGTCGGACCAAGGTATTTTTAGCATGAAAGGAGTTTTCAGAGTTTACGAGGCTTTTGAAACCGTTTGACCTGGTTGAAGAAAGGTATCTCAGCTGCGTGGGTCGGATGATGTTGATTTTAGCGCAACTGGGCGCTAGGCATTTGACGTGAAATTCTAGGTTGTCAGACCAACTAAAATGGGGGCTTTTGGTTTGCAGGTTGGTCAGAGCTCGATTTAGCACTGACTCATTACGCGGGTTCTTCAGGATGAAATCCCTGAATTTCTAAGTTGTTTAAGGCCATGATGGTTCCACTCCTTCTCCTCGGGTTTAAACTAGGGCTACAAACTGAGAGACTCAAAATTAATCAAACCCTAGCCCCAAAAGCCATGTTCAATCAATCATCCCCTTAAAACCCTAACGGTAAATACTGGAATTTCAACTATTCAAAAACTAAAAAACTTGAAATGATGAGGTTTAAAACCCTACCAGGCAACAATGGCGGCGCAAATTTGAATTGCAAGGGAGGTCGTGGGTTCGAGCTCGGGCGAGGTCGATAGGGAAGAACGGAGCTCCAAAATTTGCAGTCAAAATGTGATTAAAATGAGCTAAAACCTGTTATTTCTCTATTTAAACCATGGTTGATCCGCCATTAATACTCAAGAGTACGGACTGTCAGTTTGAGATCTTGCGCAGATTTTTGGTTAGTCCGACCTGGTGGAGAATTTAGGTGCATCTGACTTGGTCAGCCAGGACCTCATGGAAGTTCAGTTTGTACTATTTCGCAGGGCTTTCTGACTCATCTGACTTGTGAAGCTTTTGGGGAGATCTGACTAAGTCAGAGGTCGATGTTTTGAGCGCAGGTTGGATGAGGCCAATTTTAGCACGAAGGTCTAATAGTGAGGAAATCAGCGCAAAGGTCAGAGTGATAGGATTTTAGCGCAAAGGTTGGACAAAGCGCTTTTCAGCGCTAAGTCTGACAGACATGAAATCAGCGCAAAGGTCAGTTGAGGCTAAATGTAGTGCAAAATACCAATTCAAGGGCCTCAAAGGGAAAGTAACAACCTACCCTAGCAGATTTTGAAGTGATTTTTCAATGTCATCCTTCTATCTAGGTCAAAATGCACCTGTGACCACACAATCACTTTAGTATATCAAAAGATCAAATGACTCTCTACCCAAATCAAAAAAAAAGGGGGGAAGGGGGTCTCCATTTATAGAATGGGGCGTGTGTGCAAAGCACAACACATATGTTGCCATGAATGACAAAGGGGGAGATTATTGCACATATGTGCCTAATTAGTGTTGTCATTGATGTCAACATATCCTTTTTGTCATTTGTGTCAACTGTATCCTATTCTATTATCTGTTTAGAAGACTGGTATGCTAAGGATATTGTGAAAATTAACCTCTCTAGAAGAATCAAGTAATTACATATCTCTTTGTCAGAAACAGTGAAGACAGTGCAGTTCAGTGGAGTAGATTTCTCTACATTTCTAGTGAAATGAAGATCAGAGTCTGCAGACTAAAGGGTTGGTAGAGGATTGTCTAAAGTTTCTCCAATTAAGATTTGAGAGGTTCGCATGAATAATTTGTGAAGTTATGGCCATCTGAGTGGAACCAGGTTTTGTTGTTGTTCAGAGGTAACAGAGTGACAGGAATTCGGTTTAGATTGCTCCGCATTAGAATATTATGGTATGTGATTCTAGAGGCATGTTTGGGATATTGGTGTGTATCCTCAACTCAAGTCGTTCATGGTTTGGAGGTCCACAAGCAATCTTTCTAGTGTGACAATCATGACAGTTGGTGTTCTTAAGTTCTAGTATGGAGATGCAAGTGATTCTGCTAATTTGAGGTGGTGTGGTTGTTCTTGTTGATTTCATTATGCTTGCGGTGGTCTCTGGATCATGTGCCTATTGTTTTGGTGGTCCACTTGATGATTGAGCTTGTAGTTAAAGATTTCTTCTTAGATGTTGTCGTTCTTTCCAATCTTGGCCGACCGAATGTTTCATGTGTGTTGTGAATGATCAAAGAAAAGTTTTATGAGGCATGGCTTGTTGTTTGAAGAAGATTTGAGTCTTAGTTATGTTTGGCCAACAGTGTAGTGATCTGCATGCAACACTTTGTATTGAGTCAAGTCCTTTTGTAAATGTTTGTAATGCTGACCTTGGAGATTACTCCAATGGTTGATGAATGTAATGCCGACCATGATGATTCATTCCAAGGTTGATGTAGCGTATAAATACTTGTAGATTGACTCATGAAGAACATGTCCTTGAGTGAAAATGATAATATTCTAAGAAAAGGCAGAGCAGAGAAAAGGAAGAGCAGAAAAGGAAGAAGGTGATGATGTGAAAGTAGCAAAGATGAATATAAGTGTAGAGCAGAGGTGTTGAGAGCTTCAATGGAATTGAATCCTAGTATAGTGAAGATGTTGCTTCTCAGTTCATTCATTTTGTGAAAACCATTCATATTTCTTTGTAGACAGTGTGTCACTATGAGCAGTGTGCTCTGCGCAGTGTGCCCTAAGGCAAGTGCCTTCCATTTTTCTATTCTTTTAACAGAATAAATCTTTTCAGTTAACCTCCACCGTGGTTTTCCCTTAACCGGGTTTCCACATAAAAATCTTGGTGTTATATGTGTTGATTATGTTTCTGCTCATATGTTGTTGATTCATGCTTTCATTGTTATATCATTGATCTGTTGATAAGTTATAAAAGACTAATTCACCCCCCCTCTCAGTTGTCTGCCCTCATTTCAACATCTTTCTCACTATGCCCTTTCCCTAACCCATATAGAAGTTGAAATGAGGGTATACTAGACCTAGAGAAGGTGAAATGAGGATATAATGTCAAACATATAATATCCCTCTCTCTCTCTCCCTCCCTAACTAAACATATAATGTTAAACATATATCTAAGGTGAGATGAAGGTAAGAAAATAATGTCAAACACATGGTAGGTGAAATGAGGATATACTAGATGTATAGAAGGTGAAATGAGGATAAACGAATCCTATCAAACATGTAGAAGGTAAAATAAGGATATGTAAAGCATGAAAACTATTGGCAAGAAATAGGGAGCGATATTAGTTTGGAGATCTAGTCCTTAGTAAAAACTTTGTAGTCTATTTATACCCTGGTCAAGTAGCTAGGATTGATAGAAAAATACAAAGAATAACAAAAATAAAGTATCACATACAGGCCCTAAGACAACACAGAATTACTTGGTACTGGCAGATCTTCATATATATAAATATCAATTAAATTTCATACATCCATCCTCTGGCAGCTTTGAGTCTCTACCTCATCCATTTACATACATGACTTCTATGTCATTCTTCATATCATACTATCTCATATCTTGCCTCTATCTCCTATCTTCTATCATCATATCCTATATCTATATATACAATATCTATTAAATATAGGGATGTGTCTTGTATCATCTTCTGTTAACTTGCACCCTCCACATAGTGTATGTGCCAGCTTTCGATCAGCTCTACTCTATGCTTTGCACCCTGCTAACATCTTTCCCCCTTCAAAATTATGTCTTGTCCTCAAGACATGTAAAATTAACTACTAGGCAAAATAGTCTTGTATATCTGCTTCAACTCTGCCAAACTGGTGTCCCATTGATTTTTGGCCTTGGACAACATAGTTATTTGTCCTTCTATTTTTATATATGTATCTTCCACTTCTATTATACTTGTCAGCATTCATATTCTTTGTGTTGTCTGTTTGGCTTCTGCAAAACTACCGATCAGGTTAGCCAGTCTAAGGTTGACCACTTCACTTAACTACTTTATTTGGCTCCTTATTTGTGTTGATAACTGAGAGGGGGGGGTGAATCAGTTATCCTAATTATTTCTCTTTCTGAACTTTCTTATTAATTAATGCAGCATTGAATCAAACACAAAAACATTACCATGAAATAAGAAACACATGACACAGTATTTTTGACATGGAAACCCTGTTAAGGGAGAAAACCACGGGGTGATTAACCCAAAAATTATTCTCTGTTAGAAGAATAGGAAATTACAAAATGGCACTTGCCAATTAGGGCTCACTGCCCGAGCACACTGCTCACAAGAGGCCCACTACCTACAAGAAGACACACTGTCTACAAAGTGATAAGAATCACAGTCTTGAACTGATTGGAAGCATCTGCATATGCTGGAGTTCAGTTCCGGTTAGGCTCAGTACACTGATCTGCTGCACTTCATCTTTCCTCTGTTCTTTATTCTGCTATCCTTTCACATACCGGATCTTTCTTGCTACTTCTGCTCTGTTTTGGACTTATTCGCATATATATTAATTCATTCACACACTTCACAACTAAATCCATCCTCTATATATATCCGCACAAGTAATTTCATCACCTTTCTAGTCGGCATCCGGAACAGTCTAGTTTCTTACAAACTTTGTTCTGTCGGCTGAATCCTTGCTCACCAAGCAATGCGGATCAAGCATATACTTGTAGATATCATTAATCATGTCAGCCAAACATGATTCATGCCTTCACAACCTTTATCATCAACAGTAACACATCCAGAAAGTAGTCTGATACTCTGTCAGTCAGTTCTTCCTCTGTTTTCACTGTCTCTCAGGAATCCGGTACTCAACTATTCATATCTTTTTCCTTGTCCATCACCAGAGGCTAAATCCTTGGAATATACCACTCAAGGTAGTCCTCTTGACTTCCCCAAATCCGCACTGCACCAAGACACTTCCTCTGAGAGATCCGGATCAATCTGTCGGACCTTGCCACATGCTCTGTTCTTGTTCACCGGACCACAACAATCTTTATTCTGACTTCCGGTAGAGACACATCATGACTTGTGGATATGTGGGATGACCTTTGTTGCCATCAATGACAACAACCATGAATCCATATAGTGTCTCTTGCCAACAATCTCCCCCTTTGGCATTGATGGCAACACTTAGTGAAAAATGACTAAGTGTTTACACTATGCTCCCCCTTTGCTGATGCTCTGTCTTTATATACAATTTCCGGAACTCCCCCTTAGTTGGATTCCTCATTTTTCACTGCTCCTCACTCCCCCTTTGACATCAATGGCAAAGGGTAGGGTCCGCACACCAAAATTTTCAAAAATTTTCTATACATAGCCGCATATTTACATACTCACATATACTGAAGAATGTCTGCAAAGGATGTCTGCAATTGGATCATTTCTGTAGCCCAACTTTGCTTCATTCTATCCAAAATTGAAATGTGACCACTCAACAAAAATGCAAAAGCTTCTGCCCGCTTGAGATCTGTCGGATCATTTGTTTGGGCGGTGGTCTGAGCATCACTGATGGCCTCATGCATAGTTTCCAACTTAGGGATTATAATCCTTCTAAGTTCTCCCATCCGGTTAGTGATATTCTTCCTTTCCTTCTCAAGATTCTTTATTTCATTCAAGACTGCAATAGTCTGACATTCTTGATTTATTATGGAGGAAGAGAGAGGATCAAAACTTTGAGATAAGCTTTGTAGCTTGTCCTGTTCCTCTTTTATTTTCTTATCAATTGCTGCTGTTGCCTTTGACCAGGATATACAAAATTTGTAAATGTCACCGCCATCCTTAAGAGCATTCTCTAAGCTCTTTATTCCAATACTCACAATCTTCCTATCTTTAGAGATTAATTCTAATACTTCTGAAAATCTTTTATCCAAAAATTCCTTCCGGATCTTTTCTTCAGCAGATTTTTCTAGAGATTCAAAATGTGTACTAACACTGCTGACTAAGGTTTTGAGATTACTGGAAGAGGAGGCTGTGGGATCCTTTTGAAAGGATGGCATGATCTTTTCTAGCACTCCAGATGCTACCTCCATAAGCTCACAGTCTTCCATGTGAGATTTCAGCAGCTTCTCTTTGACTTTCTCATTTGCAAATGAGGCTATTTTCATTTTTTGCACCGGTGACAAAGAGTCAAAATCTAATGGTCCTTTTAGCAGGTCTGGTTCATCAATTTCTATAGTGGCTTTGCTCAAAAATTGTTGAACAGTTTGTGCAGTGTCTCTTGCTGGAGACAGATGTTTCTTTTCTTCTGCAGTCTTGGAACTGTCAACCTCTTTATCTTTCACCCCTGCTTCCTTCTCCTGTAATTTCTCTTCTTCTTTGGATCCGGAGACTGTAGGGGAAACCGGAGGAGAGATGTTTGTCTGTTCAGGGCCCACTTCTTCCGGAACAGATGATTCCAAATCCGCAGTTGTTTCTGCACCTAAGTCCTCTACAACAGGAAGATTGAACCTTTTGAAGGCCTTCCGGAGGATCTCTTCTGTCTCTTGGGCCACTTTGTCAGTCTCACCAAGCATGAGTTGATTCATCCTGGCTTTACTTTTGAACTCATCTTTGCAGTCTTTGAAGATAATGTTCATTGTCTTGGGATCAATTTGAGGATATAGCTGAATAGCTATCTGCTCCCGGATCTCAAGATCTTTTGCATGAGCATTATTCTTTCTTATTTCTAATTCCTTTTCTAGGCTTTTAGGAATAAGAGATATGATCTCAATGAAAGCCTTATTGTATATGTTCAGATATTTGACTGTGGCTTCCTGCAGAATCTTTTGGTCAGCCTCATTGTAGTCATCATAAAATTTAGTCATTGGTTGAAGGTTTCCATCTACCGTAACCGACTTGATTACACTCTCTAGAGACAGAGTGGGCTTTTCAACAGATACCTCTGCCATTTCATCCTTGTCTTGGCCTGTGGAGGGTTTACCGGATCCTTTCTTCTTCTGCTTCTTTATTTCTTTTACTCCCTCATCTGACTCTGTTTCCTCTTCATCCTTTTGGCTTTCATAAGCCCTTGTGGCTTTTGTCTTGGATCTTTTACCGGATGCCTGGACTTCCGGTTTTGAACTTTTGGTTGTGGGAGGAGCAGATCTTTTTGATGATCTGGTCCGGGTGGGAGTTTCAACCGGAACACTTTCTTTACTTTTCTCTTCTTCCTCAGCCTTCCTCCTCTTTTCCTGGCTGGCATCAAGTGCCTCTTTTGAGATGCCTAGGCCTTGAGCAATATGCTCAACTTCTTTTCTTACCTTCCTCTTTATCTCCGGTTCCCTGAGTTCTACATGTATCTTTACACTCAGTTCCTCAAAGGTTCCAAACCTTTCTGCCTTAGGATCTTTGGGCTGGCTTAGCATGTGTTGAACATGCAGCTCTACTATCTGTTCATCCACTTCATACCCCATGGGCATGATCCAGACAGTCCTTGGCTCCACTGCCTCCATCAGACACTGATCTGTTTCTACCATGAAGCATACTGTGTCTTTGTACTTTTCAACAAGGGATTGGGGTATTCTTTCTCTTGCATGCATCACGCTTTGGAAGTTCTTGAAGTATCCCCATAGAGCTGTATTTCTTGCTTTTGCATCCCCAAGTCCATGCAAATAGTCTCTGATTTGGATGGCAACCGGTCTGTCATTCTGCCATATCCATCCACTGGATCCGGGAAGCTCATTCATGTAGTAAAAGAATAGACAAAGGATCAGATTGCCATACTTGAAGGATTTTTTCTTGTCCTTCTTGATCTTCTGCAGATTTTCAAAGAGTTGGTTCACAAGAAGCTCACACAAGTCATAGTCTGCATTCTCCTTTAACATTTGATAAGCTGTGTAGATTGCAGTTCCCGGTACTGAATTTTCCCTACTGGAGTGATAGATTTTGTAACCAATTATCATAGCTGCAAATTTGACATCCGGTTTAGTGATGTCATCAACTGTCATAGCTCTCTTGTCAAACTTGGATCTGGTTGCATCACTGACTGTCTGATTTTTGACAGATTTGAGAACAGGTAATCCACCGGATGAGTGCAGACCGGTTACAGCCCTAATTGCATCCTTGGTGATCTTGAAGGGCTTGTTCAACCATAGGAAGTTGTCATGTACTCTACTTAGTACATACCGGACCCATTCATCTTCTTCAAAACAGGGGAAATGAATGCACTGTGCAAAGTGTTTGTCCCAGATGGCTTTATACTGAGGTTTGATCTCAAAGGAGTCATCTATCAATTGTTTGTGATAGATATCCATCAGTTTTGATTCTCCAAAGTCTTCAAGATTCGCATGGATGTAAACCCTAATATCTTCCGTATGCAATACACCATGAGGAACACTAGAGAAGGCTCCTAGTGGATCTACCTCCAATGATTTGTAAGGATGTTTCTTGAATGTGGGGTGAGGTCTATCAGAGATCTTAACTATATTTGGAGTAGCCATTCTTCAAAGATTTGCAGTGAGATAATGAAAAACGGAGAATACCTTATGTGCCTTCGGTTTGCACGGAGTGGTTGGATTGATTTCTTTATGCAATGACTTCGGCAGGAGATCCTTGGTGTGCTTGATGAATCTTGTTGCAGAGCTCCACTTTTCGCTTCTTCTTGAGTGCAGAATGAGCAAATGACTTTTGAGAAATCCCTTATATTACTCCGTAAACCCTAATATCTGTTTGCAATAAATGCTTCACCTATATTATTCTGGTTTGCCTTGTCCGGATAGCCTGGAGTATCCCGGATCAGTCCTGATCTAGGAACATCATGCGGATCTTTCAATCATGAATAAATCAAGATGACACATAACAAGAACATCCCAAACACTCTGTCCAATCTGCAGAATAAGATAGTGCACTTCCGGATCTCTCCGGACCTTTTAGTAATCCTCTGTCATACCGGAGCATCTCCTGGAACAGGTCTTACTTGATCGATCACAGCTTCTTCATAACTCCATGCGGACCTCTGAAATCTTATCTGGATCATCTCAAGACTTATATATTTAAACCCTTTACTCCGCATCTTGTGCCACATCTGGCACCACTTGATTGGCTGGGGGAACAGGATTTTCTTTGAGTCTCCCCCTGAGCCAGAGCTCACTTTTTAATTTCCGGAAGAAATATCAGCACCAGAGTCTGGTGCGGATCCAACCTCTACATTCTCTAAACTTTTCTTCACCCAAATCTTGCTCATCTGATTCCTAACTTCATCCGCATTCATCTTTTGTTTACCCTTGTCTTGATTCTGATTATACACCGAACCTCTTTTGTCCTGATTCTTGCTTCTGCAGACTTTAGCATTATGACCGGACCTATTGCAGATTTGGCAAATAACATTTCTTTGCATATTTGACTAATATCCTCTTGATCTGCATTGATTAGCCATATGACCTACTCTATTGCATGTAAAGCATCTACCTTTGAATGATTTGTTTACTTGCATATTTCTGCATTCATGGGATTTGTGTCCATACCTTTTGCAGTTGAAGCACTGTCTGGAGAAGGATGAATTAATCTGATTCATTCTCTTTCTGCACTGATTAGCTTTGTGACCAAAGTGGTTGCAGCTGTGGCAGTATCCATTGAAAGATGGATATCTTTGAGCATTTGGCTGTCTTACCGGAGGTCTTCTAGGCCTGCTCCTTGGATTTTCTGATGCAAAATTCTTTTGACTGGATCCAGAGCTTTCTCCTTTCTCATATCCCAAACCATACTTGTCATCTGTCCCTTTTTGACTTCCAAGAAGAACTTCAAGTTGAGCAGAACTTATCTTGAATTTCTCTTTATATTCATTTGCTGTTTGAAGGTCTCTTTTGAGAGAGGCAATTTGATCCTCAAGTTTTTCTTCATTATCTTTGGCATCTTCAAGATCAGATTCAAGATGTCTGATAATCCTGTCCATCTGGTGGCATTCTTCTGATTTTTCTTTAAGAGATTGTTTTAGATTGTCTTCAGCCTTTCTTTTTTCTTCAATCTCTTGAGTAAACTTTATAGTTCCTGATTCCATTTCATGTCTTAACATAATGACTTCTTTTGATAACTTTTCACATAACTTGGTTTGCTCAGTCAATTCTTCATTTGTATTGCTTTCTTCACTTTGTCTTGCCAACTGTTGGAGCAGCTCCTTTCTCTTTTTCATAGAGAGACTTAATTTGTCTTTTAATTCTCTCATGAATTCATCAGCCTGTTTGAGTCTTTCTTTTAATTCATTGACTTCAGAATTTGACTGTTCAAGATCCTCAAGGGCAGTCTTGAGTTGCTCCCTTAAACCATATGCATCCATTTGAACTCCCAGATCTTCCTCAAGCTGTTAGGCTCTATTAGGAGGAACTTAGCTCTGATACCAATTGTTGATAACTGAGAGGGGGGTGAATCAGTTATCCTAATTATTTCTCTTTCTAAACTTTCTTATTAATTAATGCAGCATTGAATCAAACACAAAAACATTACCATGAAATAAGAAACACATGACACAGTATTTTTGACGTGGAAACCCTGTTAAGGGAGAAAACCACGGGGTGATTAACCCAAAAATTATTCTCTGTTAGAAGAATAGGAAATTACAAAATGGCACTTGCCAATTAGGGCTCACTGCCCGAGCACACTGCTCACAAGAGGCCCACTGCCTACAAGAAGACACACTGTCTACAAAGTGATAAGAATCACAGTCTTGAACTGATTGGAAGCATCTGCATATGCTAGAGTTCAGTTCCGGTTAGGCTCAGTACACTGATCTGCTGCACTTCATCTTTCCTCTGTTCTTTATTCTGCTATCCTTTCACATACCAGATCTTTCTTGCTACTTCTGCTCTGTTCTGGACTTATTCGCATATATATTAATTCATTCACACACTTCACAACTAAATCCATCCTCTATATATATCCGCACAAGTAATTTCATCACCTTTCTAGTCGGCATCCGGAACAGTCTAGTTTCTTACAAACTTTGTTCTGTCGGCTGAATCCTTGCTCACCAAGCAATGCGGATCAAGCATATACTTGTAGATATCATTAATCATGTCAGCCAAACATGATTCATGCCTTCACAACCTTTATCATCAACAGTAACACATCCGGAAAGTAGTCTGATACTCTGTCAGTCAGTTCTTCCTCTGTTTTCACTGTCTCTCAGGAATCCGGTACTCAACTATTCATATCTTTTTCCTTGTCCATCACCGGAGGCTAAATCCTTGGAATATACCACTCAAGGTAGTCCTCTTGACTTCCCCAAATCCGCACTGCACCAAGACACTTCCTCTGAGAGATCCGGATCAATCTGTCGGACCTTGCCACATGCTCTGTTCTTGTTCACCGGACCACAACAATCTTTATTCTGACTTCCGGTAGAGACACATCATGACTTGCGGATATGTGGAATGACCTTTGTTGCCATCAATGACAACAACCATGAATCCATATAGTGTCTCTTGCCAACAATTTGATCCCTTTGGTCCTAGAGTTGTTGGTGCTGGTTATGAAGTGTCTCCATATTTGCCCTTATTACTCCATCCTTATCCATTATAGGATCATACTGGGCTGCCACATTTGTTATTTGTAGCTCTAGAGCATCCATCTAGTCTTTTATTGCTTTGGTGAACTGTGGCCATTTTAAACAAAATTGGTAAAGAATTTTGGCTTCTGCAATACTCTATTGGATGTTCTTTATATGTGTTTCCATGTGAGTGTGTGCCTTGGCACACTTATTTTTCATCTCCACCAGTATTTTCTTAATCAATTGCTCTATGACTTTCTTCTCTAGCTGGCTAGAATACTCCTCAGACCTCTATGTCAACTGTTTCAATTGCTCCAGCAAGGGTAAGGTAGTGTCCCTTGGTGTCTCTGACATCTCCTTTGCCAATGTATTTACCACATCCTAGAGTAATTCACTCCCTTCTACATGTTTCAAAATCTCTACTCTCACAAAGGAGTGGAAAACATCTCCCAACTATAGCTTTTGTAACAGAGATATTCTGACAAGATTCACTTGGCCTTCTACCACTGGTAATTGTAACAACTGTGGAGTTAGGATGGCTATTATCTACTTTTGTTACTCTAAAAACTCATTGATTAACTAAATTGAGGATGAGAAGGCTTTTAGATTGTCAACTTGTTCTAATTCCCTTTGCTCCTCTATATTTTCCTACGTTCCTTCTTCCTTATCTCCGTATTATGGGTTTATAAGCTCATTTGTTGTTGTTGTGTGTTTTTCTCCTCCATCCTTGTGTTGTTTGGAGGAGGTACCCCTTTTGTAGAAGCTTCCAAAGGACTTTTCTCCTAATTTCCCTCTATTCTACTTTCTCCTCCTGGCGGTATCTCAATGTTCTATGGAAGTGATGGTGTCTATTGTTGTACTTTCTCCTTGATGGATTGGCATATCTTTAAGGTTACCTCATCAGTTTATTTTTGAATTTTCTATTTTTCCTTCTTGTTTCCCCCCATAAGTGTATCTACTCTTTGTTTTCTCCTTAACTCCATGGCTTGTAGTTGTATCAACTCATTCTTCTTCTCTGGTGACAATGTGTCATTGAGCTTCTCAATGGAATTCTACCTTATTTCTTCCTCCAATTAAAGTGCCTTATTCCTTTTATGTCTCAAAGCTTCTATTAAGCTCTTCGACAAACCTTCTATTATTTCATCTAATGTCTTTTCTTTGACCCTCATGTATTAGATCATTGCTTGGACTATTATGTGTTTATTCTCCTCAGATGACTCATCATATAGCTTCGTAGTTTCTTTTATCATGCCTACATTCTCCATGGCATTGAGCAATGCATCCAATCTGTATAACTCCTATGCCAGTTCTTTTGCTTGTTGTTTTGCGAGTTCTTCCTCCAATGTCGATTGAGCTCTTTTCTTCCTCATCAATTTTGATTCTTGCTCCTCCCCCTCTTCTTTAGATTTAATCACCTCTGGCACTTCTTGAGTCTTCTTTCTTTTTTCCTACTACTTCTATTAGGGAGCCTTATTTTGTGTGTTCTTCTTCATTCTTGACAATACTTCTGATTTTGCCCTTCCTTCAGATGACATTGTTGATGATGATGGGCCCTGTTATGTGGTTATTTCTAACCTTCTTACTGTCGATACCTCCTCAGTAGGTAGTGGACCTAATGTAGCCGGCTGTGGAGCTGAGGTAGTTCCTTTTTCTAGAACTCCCCACTATTTATGTAACTTCTCCCTATGCTTGTCCAAATGTTCCTCTGCCTATTTTTTGTGTTGTTTCTCCATCTCCTCTAAATAGGTGCCAAATTTGTCCACATTTATGTCCTTGGGTTTTCTCAATAAGTTTTGTGCATAAGCATTTTCCTCTACTATGATTATCTCATAGGGCAACTGGGTACCCATGTTGTTCTTGGATCAACTGCCTCTATGTATGTGAGATCCTTATCTACCCAAAATGTGATCCGATTGATGTATTGCTTAACTACTCCATACGGAATTCTCTCTCTTGCCCTCATTTCCTCTTGTAGGGTTTTGAAGAACCCCCAATATGCAGCATTGAATGATTTTGTATCCCTGAATTGAGTTATGTTCCTTTTCACCTCTAACCCTACCAGTATGTTTTGATGCCATTGTTTCCCTTTAAACCTTGGTAATTCATTCAAGATATAAAATGTAAGGAGAAGAATTAGGGTACCATACCAGAGTTGTAATTTGAGTCCTTGATCTTTTGCAAATTCTCCAATAGATGTTGTCACATCACCTCATAGAGATCAAAATCCTTGCCCTCCTTCACCATTTGATAGGCAGTATGAATGGTAGTGGTTATCGCTAAACCTTCCTGATTAGCATAGTATACTTTATATGTAATGCCCATGGTAGCATATTTCACTCTCGGATCTTTGATATCCTTGACATGCATGTTTCTCCCATCTATCATTGCTCTGGTTAATTCCCTCACTTGGTCTATTCTAATGGCCTTCATTGCTGGTAGGGGTCTTATGACACTTAACCCTATGAATGCCCTAATGGCCTCCTTTGGGATTCTGTAGGGATCTTCCAAGAATATAAACTCATCATGTACTCTACTCATAATTATTCTCAACTATTCATGTGCCTCTATGAAATCAAGGTAATCCTTCCACATATCCAATCTCTTTGCCAGTATGTTTGCATACTTAGGTAGATACCCTTTGTTGCCCAATAATGTATCCATTAGCTCCTCAAACTTCATGTGATCAATCTCTGCCAAAGTGTTGTGAATGTACTTCCTCATGTCCTCTATGTATACCACATCTACTGGCACATTCGAGAATGCACCGCCTTTATCCATTTCTAGGGCTTTCTATGGATATTTCTTGAATTTTGGCCTTAGCTTATGTGGTATGTCAATTAACTCAGGGGTTTCCATTGTGTATTCTCTAGTTATCTGTGGTCTTGTACTCTTCTCTAATTCATTCGTCATTGGTTTTTTCTCTTAGACCTCCAAATTTGCTAAACTATGAATGCAAAGTAAGGTTCCTTGTGCCTGATTAGGGTTAAATACCTTTCCTTTTTTCTCTAATTTCTCTCACTTTCCCCTTTTATTCTTTCCCTTTGTTACTTTATTTCTTTGCTTCTTATGACTTAAGTTATGCCCCTTGTTAGTGGTTACTCTTTGATACACTATGTTACCATGGTGGAATCTTTTTGTAGTCAGTTTAGCATCTGGAACAACCTCCTCACCTTGTTTTCCTTGTACATTTTCCTTCTTTCTTCTTCCTCTTTACTTCTGACTATCTTTCTTGTATCTTTGGGAACATAGTTATCTTGGTATGTCTATTCCTCTACTTCCTTTGCTTCATTTTCTAAAATTTCTAAGATATAGACTTCTTTTCCCTCCTCAGTGTGTTGCAAGTGGTCTGTGGTGGGTTTGATGAACTGCGAAGGATTGCAGTATGTTTTCCTTGTTGGTCCTGATCATGAATATGTTGCAATAACCAAGTATTTTCCTTGTTTTTAGTTCCAGTTCTTCTCTCAACCAAGCTTATAGAACTTCCTCACTATCTATTCTATAGTGATCATCCTCTATCTCCACTTCTCCCTTAGAATTAGGCTCTTTTGTTGTATCTTCTACATCCAACCTTGAAATTGTGTAGAGATTATTTGCATCCTTATCATTATCTTTAGTCTGATTGACTTATTCTATGTATGCTTCCTCCATTAATGCTCCCAAAGGAATGTTCATAGTCTTATTATCATTAGCAAATGATAGCTCTTCTTTCTAGGAGTTGATATCATTGTCTCTTCTACATCCAACCTTGAAATTGTGTAGAGATTATTTGCATCCTTATCATTGTCTTTAGTCTGATTGACTTATTCTATGTATGCTTCCTCCATTAATGCTCCCAAAGGAATGTTCACAGTCTTATTATCATTAGCAAATGATAGCTCTTCTTTCCATGAGTTGATGATATCGTTTACATCTACAAACAATCTCAAACCCAAAAGTGCATTGAAATATTCTCCTTGATCCTTCATGGCTACAACAATGAAATCTAAGACATGTTTGATCCCATCAAGTTGACGTCCACTTGATTCCATGTTCCCATCATCTTCATATTAGATCCATCTACCAAAATTATGTTTTAAGTTGTCTTTAATAGTTTAGGTCTTCTTAACTACTCCCACATCTTCTTTGTTATCATGTTGACATCTGCTCCCAAATCTAATCATGACATTCTGGACTTTTCTATGATTGATATGAACATCCACCATAAGTGGTTTTATCTTCCATTCTCTATCTATTCTTCTGATCCTCTGGAGTTGATTCTTTTGACCTTGCTCCTTGTTCCAATATTTAGAAAATTACTTCAGTTTCTCTATGAGTATGTGTTGTTGTGTTAGTTAGGCTAATTTCTTGAGAGCTTCTACTTCTTCAGTGAAAAATTGTTTGTATTGCTTCTCCCTTTCTTTCTCCTTCCTTATTGTTTGTTTGGCTTCCTTCACAACTTCCTCATGCTATTTCTTAGTGGGGATAAATTCTTCTTCCTCCTCACAGCCTTCCTCTTATGTCTCAGTGATATAATGCCTTCCAACATTTGTTCCTTATCTTGTCAGTACCACAACTTTCTCCTTCCTTCTATCTTTTCTGGTATGTTTTGGTTTTGTTCTCCAGTAATAATTTCTTCTTCTATAGATTTAGTTGAAGATTTGTCTATTTCCTCCCTGTTGTTCTTCTGGCAAGTTCTTGCTCCTTAACCCATAGGTTCTCTTATTATTATCCTATCTCCTTTTTTGTTATTCAAGTTATGTAACTCATCACTCTTAGATTGTGGTGTTGCATTCTAGAAGTATTGTTGTGCTCTATCACAAGAAAATAGATCATGCTCTATACTACTACAAAATTAACACTGTGTTTCCCTTTCAGCCCAACATTCATTAGCAAAGTGTCCTAGCTTACCATATTTGAAGAATGTGGTATCCTTCCTCCTTCTTTTGACTTCTTCCATGGCCTCTACCTTCTCTGTAACCTATAAATTTCTCTCTATCATCATTATTGCAGTTATTCCCATAGAATGGACTGCTAGATCTTGAAATTTTTATTGCATTGATATTCCTCTAGTTTCTCCAATTTGGTTGCTTGTAGTCTTAATTATATGAGTTTCTTTCTACATATGACATGTTTCTTTCTGTTGAGTTTGTGTACCATGTTTCCTCTCCTTCCTCAGTAGATTTTCTTTTCCTCTAGAATTTCTATGATGAACAATTTGGCATTTCATGATCATCCCATTCTCTGCATAGTACATAATATACTAAATTTACTCTTTTTGTTGTTGCTTTGATGTATGCTTTTATTTTGGCAGCTTTCCTTTCACCTTTTAGCCTAGGGCATTCATTTCTCAAGTGACCTTCTCTTGTACAGTCTGAGCACCAAATATTAGTTCTTTGTTTCTATGTAATCTTCTCTTGCCTAGACAAAATATTATGTCTCAACTTCAACTATTCCAACTTCAATTTTAGCTTCTCCAATTCTAGGTTTTCCTTCATCTTATCTTGTCTGCACCAAGATTGAGACTCTATCTCGCAAGCTAATGTTACTACTTCTGCATAATTTTCAAATATTCTTCCATCCAAGGCTAATCTTATTTCAAGACTTATTCCAGAAATGAACCATTTGATCTTTTACTTCTCCATTAGTGGTTCCTCCAACTTCTTGGTCATCTCCTTAAATCTTCTATCAAAGTCCTTTATTGATTCTTTATCCAATTGCATCAAATCTCTCATCTTACTTACCCCTTTTGTCAGAACATCTAGAACTCCAAAATTCTCTAAAAATAGCTTCTTGATTTCATTTCATTCCTTATCACTGTTTGGACATGTCTTCATATACCACTTCAATGCTTCATTATGCAAGGTGCCTATGAAGTCAATAGCTTGATGTCATCTCTTGTTATCCCATTCTAGTTCTAAATAGACTCCAAAACAAAAATGTACTCTACTGCTTCAGTAGTATCCTTCTCAGATATAGGTAACTTAATAGGGGTATCCATGATTGATTTTCTCAAGGTTTTTGGTACTTTGCAGTAGGTTTCCTCTAGGTAGGCTATCTTCTATTAACTCACTTTCCTTCTCTTCCCTTGTCTCTATGTAGTCGGATATCAAAGTACTCTTCTCCTTAAACTTCTATGAAATTACCTTGGATCTTTTCTACTATGTCTGCTTCCTTGTTTTCTTGAATATCTTCCTCTTTGCTTGAAATATTTCTTATTTTATATGGCACTCGGGATGACTCATGGTCCAGGGGTTGTGTCTCTTTGTAGTATCTCTTTAAATTAGGGTATCCTATTTATGAATGACATCATGTCGACATCCAATGATGATTAAATTAATCTTCCAAAACCCTCAAAACTCATCTTCTCTTCCTTCTCTTAACTCCCTTGTGCTTCGGCAAATTAGGTCCTCTATATATTCCTCATCCATCTTCAAAATTTCTAGTGTTAATTCATGTTTTCTAGCAATCTGTGACTGAAACCCTAATTCACCTCTTTCTTCCTTTTCCCTTCTGCTTTCCTCTTTGGCATCACCCATAGTGGCACACTTAGCAACATCCTCCATGACACACTAATTATTCTTCTTCTAATCTCCTTTCTCTAGTAGCACCCACATTAGAATGCTTAGCAGTATCCTCCATGATGCACTTGTCTTCTTCTTCCCTTCTAGCAGCAACCTCCATGGCGCACTCAATAAATTGTTCCTCCTTTCATTCTACAACTTATTTTTCCATTTATTCTCTACTCCCTTGAGCCCTTTCCATCCTTCTATAGTAGCATTCCTATCAATCCTAAGTTTTCTTCAATCTCTCTTCCCTGCTTATCTCCATTATGATTCTGATGCCTTCATTGATTTCTCTTTTCTTCCACTTCTCCCCTTTCGCCATGGGTTCTCTTGGTGTTTCATTAGTCCCTTTATATCCCATGGTAACCTTTTTTAAATAGTCACATCATTTGAAGGATCCTTGTGGACCCTACCCCCTTTCCACTTGTCATCGCCTTAAGTTCCTTCCCCCATATCACAGAGGTAAGAACTTAAGAAGATTTAAATTTCTCCACAACTTGAAAATTTTCTCTGCCACTCTAGCCTTCTCCTCTCTCCAGAACTCTACACTACTCCTTTAACTATTTTTCCCCTTCAATATTTAACTACTTTTTCCAAGGTCCTGATAACAGAACTAAATGTTGGAAAGAAATGGGGAGGAATACCGATCTAGAGATCTGGTCCTCAATCAAGTCTTTATAGTCAATTTACACCCCGATCAAGTAGCTAGAGATTGATAACAAAACATAAAGAATAACAAAAATAGAATATCACATATAGGCCCTAAGACAACATAGAATCACCTGGTACTGACAGATCTTCATATATATAGCAATTAAATGTCATACATCCATCCTCTGGCAGGTCTGAGTCTCTACCTCATCCATTTACATACATGACTTCTATGTCATTCTTCATATCATACTATCTTATATATTGCCTCTATCTCCTATCCTATATCATCATATCCTATATCTATATATACTATATCTATTACATATAGGGATATGTCTCGTAGCATCTTCTATAGGCCTACACCCTTCGCATAATGTATGCACTTGCTTCCAGTCAGCTCTTCTCTATGCTCTGCACCCTGCTAACAGAAACCATTTAGAAGGTGAAATGAGAATATGTAAATCATGCCAAACATTTCTTTCTCCCCATCTCTCTCTCATCTCTCCTTGAGTCTCTCTCCCTAAGTCTTTATAATTTTCAAACATATAGAAGGTGGAATGAGAATAAAAAAATCATGGTCCCTCTCCTTGAGTCTCTCTATCATCCTCTCTTCCTCATTCTACTCTTTCTATAACTCGTATAGAAGGTGAAAAGAGGGTATTCTAGACCTATATAAGGTGAAATGAGGATAAGAAAATCATGTTAAACATATAGAAGGTAAAATGAAGGCAAGCAAATAATTCCAAACATATAGAAGGTGAAATGATGATATAATGTCAAACATATAATCTTCCTCTCTCTCTCTCTGTCCCTCCCTCCCTCCCTAACTAAACATATATTGTCAAACATATATCTAAGGTGAGATGAAGGTAAGAAAATAATGTCAAACACATAGAAGGTGAAATGAAGATATGCTAGACATATAAAAGGTGAAATGAGGATAAATAAATCATGTTAAACTTGTAGAAGGTGAAAAAAGGATATGCAAAGCATCGACACCATGTAGAAGGTGAAATGAGGATATGCAAATCATGCCAAATCTCTCTCTCTCCTCTCTCTCATCCTCTCTTCCTCATTCTACTCTTTCCCTAACCCATATAGAAGGTGAAATGAGGGTATGATAAACCTATAGAAGGTGAAATGAGGATAAGAAAATTATGTTAAAAACATACATGGTGAAATGAAGGTAAGAAAATAATGTCAAACATATAATCTCTCTCTCCAACTAACTAAACATATAATGTCAAACATATATCTAAGGTGAGATAAAGGTAAGAAAATGATGTCAAACATATAGAAGGTGAAATGAGAATATGCCATATGTATAGAAGGTGAAATGAGGATAAGCAAATCATGTCGAACATGTAGAAGGTGAAATGAGGATATGGAAAGCATGGAAACCATATAGAAGGTGAAATGAGGATATTCAAATCATGCCAAGCATGTATCTCTCCTTGTGTCTCTCTCTTCCTCTCTCCCTGAGTCTCTCTCCCTATGTCTCTATAATTGTCAAACTAGAATTGGTTGTTGGCATCTAAAAATTACATGGAGTATATGATTTTGAAACATACTTGCATTTAATATATGCCTATTTATATTTCCAAATTCAATGTTAGGTGAATTTGGGTTTTGGGGTGACATTCTTTTGCATAAATAGATAATGAAATGGGTAAACATACAAACATGTCTTTGCTCATTAACATAAAAATAACTAGCTTTGATTTAATGAGAAACATCGTAAGTTCCCACAATTTTAAGATGTAACTTTCATGTTTAGCATGTAAGATGAGAAATTATCTATGATTATCATATCAAATCTAGTTTCTTCTATATCAAATCTAGTAGTTACTACATCATGATTGTCATGAGATGTACACAAAAAAAAGACTAAAAAAACATGTTAACACTAAGCACCCATGTAATAATTTAGCATAAATTAAAATGAAATGTTAAAATTTAGATTTTATATGATTGCCATTTTGCTTCTTTTTTATTAATTATTACTAATTACGGTATTCATAGAGAAATATATAGTAACTCATAACATCTACTTATGTACAAATCTTTGGTTTTATGCTACTAATAACAAAGTCACTACTATCAAAACAACATGAAGGTCTTCTTTATGGTGTTTGGACAAGGCATTATCATTTGATGGGAAAATGGTCACATGTCATTTTAAGACAATCCTATATCTAAATATGACAACCATCATGGAAATCAAGATTGTAATGTATTGAGGTAGGTAACTACATATGATCTTTCTACCAATAAATAGAATCATATAACAAGGAATCAATCTATAACAAGTTATTGTTCATAACTCGCCCATTCTAAAGTGGTTATACATTCAACTTTTATGTTTCAAAGTAGGAATACATGCACACAAGGAATAAATTATATTGTATATCAAGGTGTATATAAAAAAGTTTAGGATAATGGTGTACATATACAAAAATTTGGCATAAATGCCAACTTAAAACATTTTTTACAAAATATGGCATATACCATCTCAAAATCTATATACAATCTACATGTTGAATAGCTACATCAAATCCTAAAGGTCCACTTGACCATCTATCTATGGAAAATCCTCAACATGTGGTGGACCCTCAAAAAGTGGCCTCTTGGTGCCATAATGCTTAGCACTTAGTTGATGGATACAATGTTGACTGCAATAACAAGTCAAACCAAAAATTTGATTAATTAGTTCAATGGTAAATAAATAATTTAGACTAGTGAAAAAAAATTATCTACTACAATTTAGAACTTTAAAACTAACATCTAAAGCACTATAATCAACTATAAGTTCTCTAAACTATAAGTTAAAGTAAAATTCAATTCAATTACCTTGACTATTTATTTTCATTCTAAAATTCATTCTACAAATGATGGTCTCTTAGGACAATAAGGAGTCCTACTAAAGCATGATGGCAAAGGTGCCACATCACTCACTTTTGGAATAGACTATAATAATAAAATAACATTGATATAAATTAATATATAATTACTGACAAAAAAGGAAATACATACAATAAAAAAAAGGTTAGATGTGTAAATAAACAATCTTGACTACTAAACATAAACTTATCTACTATAAAACAAGCATATACCACCAATAAGGCCTCTTGCATTGATTGAGAAGGACTCATCATGGACAAACCAAGATTTATCATATGAAAAAGACAAGAATGTAAGACTATATGTATACATATAATCATAATAACTTTAAAATTAACATATAAATCACTATAATCAATTATAAATTCTCTAAACTATCAATTAAAGTAAAACTCAATTCAATTACCTTGACTCTTTGTTATCATTTTGAAATTTATTCTATGAATGATGGTCCATTAGGATGATCAGGAGTTCTACTAAAGCATATTGGCAAAGGTGCCACATCATTCACATTTTGAATAGACTGTAAAAGTAAAATAACATCAAGATATAAATTAATATATAATTACTCACAAAAAATAAAATGCATACAATAAAAAAAGGTTAGATGTGTAGAAAAATTATACTATTAAGTCTAGGCCAAATTGAATGGCAAAAGGAGTATCATGATGAACTCATGTAAGCTTCTCCTCTATCATCAACTATTATACCACTTAGATACATTAGTAATCTTTCTTTATATTAAATTCAAATGCAATACATTGTGAAATAACTTTAAATTTTACCTGAAAGAAAGATCAGCCTTGCACCCCTTCTTCTCTAGCCATTGATGCCTCAACTTGTGTTCTAGTCCTTGATGCCTTGACTTGTGTTCTAGACCCCATTGCCTTCTCTCATGAAGGTGACATATGAGGGAAACTATATTTTGATGTGTTTTGGGGTGGCTCACTAGTCTCTCCAAGAGGACCTAAGCACAATTGATTACACATAATGCAACGATGAGGCACACAAACATCTGTGGACAAGGAAGGTCTAGTAATCTCCATTAATCCACTATAACCATCAATATCATGTGGTTGTACTAGATGAGAAGTCTGTGTAATCTGTTGGGAATTAAGGTGTCTCAACCTTTGCAATTTTCCTAGCATTGATATTTATTTGTATATTTATTTATTGGCCTAATTTTGTATTTACTTCCACATCCTGTTTTCTCATTTAGTTTGAGGTGACATTGTGACATGTCATCCTACTTGTAATATGGCTTGGATGGTTAAGTCAACACATAAGAATCTAGGCGTTGATGGTACCATGTTAAATTTTTCCATGGCTTTGGTCATTTGCAACTATGTATTAGGTCTGTGATTTAGGATTTTTGATAGAACCTTTTATTATACTTCCCATCATACAGTCACTGCCTTTTTCCCGTAACTAAAAAACTATATTTTGATAACCAAGTGATTCTGTGTCCATATCTAATCCTAGTAAGACATGAGCCATTTTTGAGAGCTAATTTTGTGCCAAGTGTTGGGTACCACTAACCCTTTTTGGCAGGTTACATTAGTATGTGGTTTTCCACCGATCCGTTAACATTCAATATTGATCAACAAAGATGATTGTAGAATTGCAGAATGACTAGTAGCTCCTGAAGAAGTGTCATGTGCTATGAACGGTTCCCCCCAAATAAAAGTGACTTCTAAGTGTTTCCACCATTTCACCAAACCTCACTCAAGGGCATCAGCTAACATTTGCGAAAAGGCAGAAGTATGACATTTACTTGCTACGTATGAAAGAAGATATCCAACTAGATAGTGGCATGTTTTAACACCATGGATTTTTGATCCTCCGTCATTCTGTTGGGTTGTTGATCAGTGTGCTTCGCTAAATGGCAGAAACACAGAAAGCCTCCACATGACAGAGACAGCATAATATTGGTGGATTACCTATTCCAGAATATAATAAAAAATATGAAAGGGGGTAATTCTATTAAAAGATTCAATAAATGTCTCTAGACATTTCCTTACCATCAAATCTTTGGGATTGATCATGGTCATTGGGTAACTATCAAAATCATAAAATCTAATGGTCGATATTCAAATATCCTGAAGTGCATAATCTTGCATGATCTAGTTCGTTTGAAATTAAGTGAAGACGGACGTGACTACTTCTAGTCCTGGATGAGTGTTATTAGTATAAGGCATATCTCAATTCCTTCAAATACTTGCTATGTTAGAAAGCATCAAAGTGCTAGAGAATTGAAGCTAAAGGTTGCTACAACACCTCTGCTATCTGGTTCAAAATAAGCTGCATAAAACAAGCCCAAAAAGGTGAATATGAGAAAAGACCGGAGGAGGATGTGTCTCAATCTCCTTAGGAAACCCGTGATTAGGTGTCTATTAGGGTACTCACACAGATGAAGGAGGAGGTCAAAAACATCTCTACAGATCAGGGTAAGCAAATGATTAGAGAAAGTGTAGTCTTATTACTCCTTGAGTGGCACATAGCCTCTGTTATTGTTCTGGACACTACAAGAAGGAAAGATAAAGAGGGTTTTTCCATAGAAGAGGAAGCTGAGGCTGCACTAACAGGTGCTAATTTAACCTAAAGTGGGATACCTTATCTATATGGGCCTTAGTACCCAACACTAACAAACCTCTAGTTGTAGAACTTGATAGAGATTTTAAAGGTGGCCTAATAGTAAAGAGGGACTCTAAGACCCCTGCTATAGAAGCATTAGAAATGGTGGTAGAGGTTGCAAAATCTAGCAAGGCAACCATAAATGTTCTCCAACAAAAATATGATGCCTTGTTAAAAGACTATATGGCCATATTGCCAGAATATAACAGGTTGAAAGAAAAGGAGATACAATGGCATCACCAGGCTTCAACATTTGCCTCATCACAAATAGCACTAGTGGTTAGGGATTCCAATCTCCTTCTTCCTGGTTCATCTTCTCCATCAAGGTCTGTTCTTGAGAAAGAAATTGAAGACTTAAGGCAACAGGTTGATTCATTTGAAGATATTTTTACATATGCTTTTGATAGACAATAGGAAGAAAAATGGTCCATTGTCTTAGGGATTCTAGAATTATTAATGAACAAAGTCTCTAGCCAGACTGTCAGCATTCACAAATGCTACTATGATTTGTCATTAATCATCAAGAAAATTATAGATGACAATGAAAGAACAATGCCTCTATTCGATAAATGGATCCCTAGGATCATTTCTTTATTAGGCACTTGTAAGGGAGCTGACCATGATCCTAAAACTCCCAAAGAGGTTAAACAGGTCTATGCAGGAGCGAAGGAAGTAGGAGATCTCCAGGGATTCATAAACTACCTTGAAGAGAAGGCATTGAAATTGATTCAAGGGTTTGATACTGACAAAGTGGGGATAATTTCTACAATAAAGAATGAAGGTGGTGATATTAATCCAGCCCAACTATGGATCCTCCAGTTCGACAACATTGTCCCTATTATCTCTTTCTTCCTATTCCTGAATCATAAGATAGATATTCTCATGTTTAGAACTAGTATCGACAAACTATGGGACTCTTGTCAACTAGCTACTGATTTCACAAGAGAACAACATTCACTTCTAGCTAAATACAACAAAAGATATTTATCTTCTGTGGATAAACTAATTAATTTCTAATGGCCCACAGAAGACCAGTATCAAGTATGGGATAAAAGATACAACGAGCTTCCTAATGTTTGAGGTATTGATTGTGAGATCTTTTTGTTCGAGGAGTATGGACACATGTCTATTCTATAAGAAAATATTTTTGTTCTCTTATGTAACTATCGTCTGTTTCATGAGGTAGTTGTAAAATGTAAGTAGGAAGTAAAAGTTGGCCAAATTTTGTTATATTTTCTTCAAAAGCACAAATCCCAAAGGCTATGAGCCTTATGAACAAACTTACGATAGCTTTTGTTCCCATGATGAATATCTGCCCGAGGAGTTAGTTATCTTTGAGAAATCTATCAAGGTTAGAAGGTGACATTTGTTTCTAGGTTTGAAGCTTGTTTTTGCTCCCTTGTTCTTATAAAAGGGAATTCAAGACCCAGTTACAAAGATCTTGGAGAAATTTTCTATAGTACAACACATTATCATAACAATTAGTTTTTTACTTCTAGGTGTGTTTTCAAGAAGATAAGATCATTTGTATTTGTAATTGTTAGCATAAATTTACATTAACTCAGTATTTTGAATGTATTGCTAAGGTTCATAACATATTGTCTCCTACAATTGTGTCTTTTATTATGTTTTTGAATTAATTGATAAAATTATCAATATTATTCATCTTCACAGTTTTTCCTATGTAAGGATATCCAATCCAAAAGGCTTTTACTCAAGGAGTATATTTAAATGCTTTAAGGAGGATATCAAATATAATAGATGTATGTAGGGATAAGTAAGAATGAATGCTATGATCTAATTTCAAGGTGTGGTGATGTAATGCATCATTACAATATTCTCAATAGAGTTGTAGTGTTCCCTTATGCTAGGTTATTTATATTCATTTTTTGACTCTGTAACCCTAGGTTTAGGCATTGATCTTTTGATGGTTGTTGTTCTCAAAATCTAAAATCTCCCTTATCATTCCATATAAATCAAAGAACAGTTTTAACTTTGGTATTTATATTGATTAAGTTAAAGTTTTGCATGTTCCTCTATAAAGAATAGGATAAGAGCTTAAAGAATCTAGCTTGTCTCTTTACTTTATCATACATTCTTTCAAGTAATTTACAAGTAACATATTTGTTATAGGAACAGTGTTGAGAAGCTAATATCTCAAGGAAACCCCATCCATTTGAGTAGGACACTATTTTCCCCCAAGAAAAGAAGACATCAGTTAAGGAGAAATAGACAAAGAATTAGAAATAAATCCATTTACAAAGGAACACCCTCCTTGGTTTCACAGAGCCTAAAGTGCAGAGGAAGAAAAAGGGGATTAAGAAAACCCTCTCTCCCAAATTTCCTATTCATTGGGCAATCCCTCAAGGTAGATCAATCATTAATATGTGGCTATTTTATAGATTTGCTGCGAGAATCAGGTTGGGAATTTAAAACAACCAACAGATTGGTGACTCTACTATGGAGCTTGTATAAAGTTCTCAATAATAAGTGCAGTAGATTTGTCATGGGTTTTCAAAGTTTGCATAAAATTTGTGTTCATTATTTTCCCCAAAAGGGGTGGTGACTTTGACAAGCTTTTCCTAATCCATACGATTAAGGAAAGTTGCTCTTAAGAAAGACTTGTTCTCATATGTTTCTTTGAAACAATTTGTTTTATATTGTTGTTTGAGTGACAAGCATAATTTCATTTTTTGAATTAAATTTCAGTTATATAGCTTTCAAACATAATCAAAGTTTGCTAGAAATTTTCTGACCCTATACAGAGATGTACGGAAGATCACAACAACAGGGGCATCCAACCAAGCCCCTGATGCAAGAACCAGTTATTCAAAAATGGAGAACTAAGGATTCAAGTGAATATGCTTTTCCTTCTATTTGTGATATCATGGCATTTAATGAGCCCTTTTTGGGTGAGAGTGTTGATAATTTGCAAACCGGAGAAGAAAGAAGAGAGCATACTATTATATATGCCGCTAAGAATGTTCAAGATGGTTTGGTGGATTCTGACGAAGATGAAATATTTTATGTGGAACCACATCTAGTTCTACAGAATGAGAGAGTAAGCCCCATGGGGGAATCCCAAATAGCTCCTACACAAAATCCAATTGATCCTAAAGTAGCTATACCCGGCGTAAAGCTGCCTTCTCCTAGAGTGGGAAACGTAAAATCCATTAATACCAATATAGGTATTGACACTAACATAGCTTCTGGCTCAAACTAGACTGATGAGGAATTAGAAAAGAAGGTTAAGGAATTAACCTTAAGGGCATCTAGGATAGAAACATTGAAAAGAAAAGAAGAACTATTGCTTAGATTGCAAGATTTGAATAGAGTAGGTATTTGTGTCAACAATGGCATTCTTGACAATTTTGTAGCAACTAGGATAGCTCAGGGGGGGTCAAAAACTACTACCCAACCAAAGCCTTTGATTCATCTCTAGGATAATGATATCTCATTTTCTGTACATACCAATTGTTTTCAAATCCCTCCTCAAAACCTACATGCCAAAATAACGGGGCAAAACCCCTATTAAAATCCCCCTGTGATGTCTAGAATGAATCCCCAGCGAAATCTTCATAGTTTGCACCTACCATTGCAACCAAATTTATTGACTCCTCCAAATCCTCCAGTACACCTAGCAAATGATAGGGTGTGCCCTTTGATAAATCCTTTTGCTAGAAGGCCAGTGCAGTCGGCCCGGTATAGGCAAATTGATTTCTCTGGTATATAGGGATATCCAAACCCCATTGAAAATATTGCAAGTATAGGCCTAATTGGTGTTGTCATTGATGTCAACATACTCCTATTCCATTGATGTCAAGGATTGGATGAGTTGTGTGCTAAGGATATTGAGAAAATTAGTTCTATCAAAAACAAAGAAGAATAGTGAAGACAATAAAGCTCTATGAAGTGAAGAACCCAGCTAGATGAAGTTCAGAGAATGTACATCAAAGGGTTTGTAGATATGTGTTTGAAGATGATCCAGTCAAGATTTGAGAGGTCCACATGAAACTATGAAGGAGTTATGGACATGAGAGTAAAACTAGTTCTGGCAACTATTCAAAGGTGACAGAGTGACACAAATAGGTCCGGTGAGATCCAGAAATACAATATCATGTTCTACGGATCTGGTGGCATGTTTGGAATGCTAATGTGAATTGACAACTCAATTGGTTTGTGGTTTGGAGGTCTACAAGCAATCCTTCTAATGTGACAGTGATGACTGACTGTGTTCTTGAGGTTCCAGATGAAGATGCAAATGATTACAGTAAGCAAAGGTGGTGCAGTTGTTCTTGGTGATTCAAGCAAGCTTGTGGGGGTCTCTAGATTGTGTCCAGTTTGTGTTGGCAGTCTGCTTTGAAGATTGAGCTCATAATTGAAGATTTACCTTCGGCTGATGGTGTTTTTCCTAGTATTGGCCAACTGGATGATTTGTGCATGTTACGGATGATCTTGAAGATGTTTTGTGAAGCATGGCATGTTCCTCGAATAAGATTGAAGTCCTAGCTATGTGTGGCCAACAGTGTAGTGATGCGCATGAAGTTTTTGTAATAAGTCAAGTTGTATTTTTGTAATTGCTCTGTGATAAAATAAGTGTATGTTGTGCCGACTTTGATGATCATTCCAAAGTCGATGTCATGTATAAATAAGAGTTGCAAAGTCATTCAAATGTATCCTTGTGGTCATGAAGAGAAGGTGGTAGTGAAGAGGAGTGAAAAGTAGAGCAGAGGTATTGTGCCTAAATGGAACTGACTCAAGCATAGTGAAGATGCTAAACTCCAGTTCAAGTATGTGATACTTATATTCTTTTGTAGATAGTGTGTCTCCTTTAGGTAGTGGGCCTCTTGTGAGCAGTGTGCTTGGGCAGTGAGCCCTAACTAGCAAGTACCATTTTATTCATCTTATTCTTTTAATAGAGAATACAATCTTGGGTTAGTCGCCCCATGGTGTTTCCCTTAACCAGGTTTTCCACATTAAAATCTTGGTGTTATATGTGTTTCTTGTCTTGAATTATTGCATTATGCTTTTATGATTGAATCTTTGATATGCTATTGAAATATAAGAAGGTTTAAAGTAAATAAGGAACAAGATTTTGGTAACAACTGATTCACCCCCCCTCTTAGTTGTCTATCCTAAATCCAACAATTGGTATCAGAGCCAAGTTCCTCTAGAAGAAGCTTAACCACTTGAGGAGATCCAGGATGTCGACCTACAAGAAGGACAGTCCAAGGTTTGATGGAACAAACTTCACTACCTAGAAGAGCCGCATGGAATGTCACTTACAATGCATGGGAGATCAGTATTGGAACATAACCACAACTAAATATGTTCCACCAAAGAATGGTCTAACAACTATAGATGAAGTCAAAGATGTAGACAATAATCTTCAAGATAAAGAAGCCCTACTGAGTGCCTTGTCTAATTCAGAGCTGACAAATGTTATGGGATTGAAGACTGCTTATGAAATTTGGACAAAACTAGAAAATCTTTATGAAGGAGACAAATATGTTAAATGTGCCAAGCTGCAAAGTATGAAAGGAAAGTTTGAAAATTTGAAGATGAGTGAAGATGAGAATATCACTTTATATATGTCAAAAGTAAATGAGCTTGTATGTGGCATTAGATGTGCTAGTGGAATATTGGATGAAGATGAGATTGTTGCCAAAGTTCTCAGGTCTTTACCTCCTACTTACAAACACAAAGTTGTTGCTATTGAGGAAATCAGATCTTTAACAACTATTACAAGGGATCAATTGGTTGGTAAGCATTTGAGTTGGCTGAGTTTGGTGATTCACTTCCCAAGATTGAATCTGCATCCAAGGCTAGTGCCTCTACAAAAGGAAAACAAAGATATGATCCAGGAGAAAGTTCCTTGAGAAAATCAACTTGGTATGATAAAGCAAGGAAAGATTTGGAAGAGGGTGAATTAGAAGCTGAACAACTTGAAGCCCTCATTGCAAAAATATTGCCAAGAGGATCTGATAAGTATGAATGAAAATTACCTTTCAAATGCTTTGCCTGCAAAAAGATTGGTCATTTTGCCTCAAGATGTCCAGAGAGGTTTTCAAGGCCAAACCCTAATAGATTAAGGTTTTAGAAGAAGTGTTACTATGTTCAAGAAGATGATGATGAAGGAGTAACAGATGATGAATCTAAGATAGGAAACAAACACGGAAATGACTGGGTGTTTATTGCCATCAAAGATGAAGATCCAATGCCTATTGAATCTACCAATCATAAGATGATAGTAAGTGTTTTGGCTACTCATGATGAAGAAAAGGATGAATGGGTTATGATAGCGGATGCTCTCACCATATGACTAGTGACAAGAGTAAGTTCTTAAGCTTGGAAAGATATGAAGGTGGAGTTGTAAAGTTTGGAGATAATTCTGTTGGTAGAATTAGAGGCAAAGGAACCATTTCCTTTGATGTAAAGAACAAAACCAGTGATGTTCTGTATGTTGAAGGTCTGAAGCATAATCTTCTCAGTGTTGGACAGTTGGTGGACAAAGGCTATGATCTCTGATTCAAAAATGGAAAATGCAAGATCTTTGAAAGCTCTAGAACTAAGATTGCATTTGGTACACATACAAAAAGTAACATCTTTCACTTGGTTGGTACTAGAAAAAGTTGCTTATTTGTTCAAATTGATCAGAGTTGGTTGTGGCATAGGAGAATGTGTCATGTGAATTTTGATAATATCATCAAGATAAGCAACACTCAGGTTGTAAGAGATCTTTCAAGACTAGTGAAACCTACTAATAGTTTGTGCAAAGAATGTTAGTTAGGTAAGCAAAATAGAGTCACATTCAAAAGTAAGGAACAATCGTCAACCAAATTGTTAGTCTTGGTACACACTGATCTCTATGGTCTGGCAAGAATTAGGAGTCTGCAAGGAGATAGGTATTTCATGTTGTTGATTGATGACCACTCCTGGATGATGTGGGTGACTTTCCTAAAAGAGAAATCTGAAGCACTTGAGAAGTTCAAAATATTCAAGGCTATGGTAGAAATGAAACTAGCATAAACATAAAATGCCTCAGGTCTGATAGAGGTGGAGAATTCACATCTGGTGAGTTCATATCATTCTGTGAGGAACATGGGATAAAGAGACAGTTATCTGCTCCAAGGACTCCACAGGAAAATGGAGTAGTGGAGAGAAAGAACCAGACCATCTAGGAAGAATCTAAGACCATGATGATGGAAGCAAATGTTCCTCAGATCTATTGGAGAGAAGTTGTAAGCACTGCTGTCTATACTCTTAATTGGGTACAAATCAGAGGCAATACTGGTAAGACCCCTTATGAACTTTGGTTTGGCATCACTCCTACTATGAAGTATTTCAGAGTCTTTGGTAGTAAATGCTATATCAAAAGAGATTAAGACCTTGGCAAGTTTGATGCTAGAAGTGATGAAGGAATATTCTTGGGATATTCTACTCAAAGCAAAGCATACCGGTGTTATAACAAGAAATTGAGAAAGATTGTAGAAAGTACAAATGTGAAGGTTGATGAAGGCATGGAAAGTCCCTCAAGGTATTATGAGTATGAAGTAGATGATTAGAATGATGTCTCAGACCAAGGAAAAAAAGTCCCAACTCCAGTTCAGATTCAGACTGATCTAGAGAATCCTAACATACAAGAAGAAGAGACAAGTTTGCATGAACCTATCCAAGAATTAGAAGTGCAAGAGCATCCCAAAACTCCCAGGTATGTAAGACTGAATCATTCTGAAGATCAGATCATTGGAGATAGAAGCAAAGGTGTTCAAACAAGAAGAAAAATTGCTCAAGATTCAGTGAAGTATTGTTTGATTTCAAAGATTGAACTAAAAATAGTAAGTGAAGCATGCAACGATGAAAGTTGGGTTAAAGCAATGGAGGAAGAATTGATGCAGATTAAAAGGAATCACACTTGGGATCTTGTTCCTAGACCTAAGAACAAAAATGTGATTGGGACAAAATGGGTCTTTCGAAATAAATTGAATGAAGATGGTGAAGTGGTAAGAAACAAAGCTAGATTGGTCTGTAAGGGTTATTCTCAAGTAGAAGGAGTTGACTTTGAAGAAACTTTTGCTCCAGTGGCAAGAATTGAAGCAGTTAGATTATTTCTTGCTTTCACTGCCTTCAGAGATTTCAAGGTGTATCAGATGGATGTCAAGTTTGCTTTCCTAAATGGTGATTTGGAAGAAGAGGTATACATTGAGCAACCGGATGGATTTCAATTGTCTGATCATGGAGATATGGTCTGCAAGTTGTAGAAGGCATTGTATGGACTCAAACAAGCCCCAAGAGCCTAGTATGAAAGATTGGACAAACATCTTTTGAAGATTGGTTTCAACAAAGGTACTGCTGACAGTAATATGTATTTTAAGATTGATCATGAAAATATCTTGATTGTTGAAGTATTTGTTGATGATATCATTTTTGGAGGAAAAGATAGTGTGTGCGAGACTTTTGCAAATCAAATGTAAAGTGAATTTGAGATGTCTATGTTTGGGGAAATAAATTTTTTCTTGGGTCTACAAATCACTCAAACAAAGAAAGGAATCTTCATATCACATACCAAATATGTGAAAGAATTGTTGAAAAAATTTGGGATGGAAGATTCAAATCCAATGAATACTCCCATGGCAACCGGATGTAAGCTGAGTAAACATGATGAATCTCCTAAGGCTGATCAGAAAAAGTATAGGTCAATGATTGGAGGACTACTCTACCTTACTCAAACTAGACCTAATATTATGAATGTTGTTGGTCTTGTTGCTAGATTCCAAGCTGATCCTAGAGAGTCTCATGTCATGGAAATCAAGAGAATTCTCAAATATCTAAAGAGAACAGTTGAGTATGGATTATGGTATCCTAAGGATCATGATTTCTCTCTTCATGCATATACAAATGTTGATTGGGTAGGAGATGTGGATGACTGGAAGAGTACCAGTGGTGGTGCATTATTTTTGGGAAAAAGGTTGGTTTCTTGGATTAGCAAGAAACAAGAAGCAATATCTCTGTCCACTGCAGAAGTAGAGTATATTGCAGTAGTAGGTAGTTGCACTCAAGTATTGTGGATGAAGCAAATGCTAAGAGATATCAGAGTAGAGTATGATGAACCTATCACAATCTTCTGTGATAATTCAAGTGCAATAAACATATCAAAAAATCTAGTGTTACATTCAAAGACAAAACATATATCCATTAAGTTCCACTTCTGAGAGAGCATGTGAACAAGAATGAAGTTAGATTGGAGTTTGTGCCCTCAAAGGATCAGATTGGAGACATTTTTACTAAACCTCTACCTAAGGACTCTTTTGAGTATCTTAGAGAGAAGTTGGGGGTTATTATCCCTCCGGTTCTGAATTAAGGTGCACTGATGTGCATCAGTCTGGTGGATTCCACAGTCATATCTTATGATCTAGATTGATGTTAGGAGGTTGCTACTCAGGGGGAGCAGTCAGTATGATTCTGAAGTATGAAAAGTGGTTGCAAGTATGTGTCCTTTGCCATTGATGTCAAAGGGGGAGAGAAGACATGTGAAAAAAAAATGTGGTTGTTGATCAAAGGGGGAGCTAAAAAGGAAGAGAAGACATGTGAATGGTTGTTGTTGATAGGGGGAGCTATGTCAGTCAGTAAGGAAAAGTTCTTGTCTTGATGGTTAAAACATTTTTTCACATTATATGTTGCCATCAATGACAAAGGGGGAGATTGTTGCAAGTATAGACCTAACTGGTGTTGTCATTGATGTCAACATACTCTTGTTGCATTGATGTCAAAGATTGGATGAGTTGTGTGCTGAGGATATTGAGAAAGTTAGTTCTATCAGAAACATAGAAGAACAGTGAAGCCAGTAAAGCTCTATGAAGTGAAGATCCCAGCTAGATGAAGTTTAGAGAATGCGCATCAAAGGGTTTGTAGATATGTGTTGGAAGATGATCCAGTCAAGATTTGAGAGGTCTGCATGAAACTATGAAGGAGTTATGGCCATGAGAGTAAAACTAGTTCTGGCAACTATTTAGAGGTGACAGATTGACACAAACAGGTCCGGTGAGATCTAGAAATATAATATCATGTTCTATGGATCTGATGGCATGTTTGGGAGGCTAATGTGAATTGACAACTTAATTGGTTTGTGGTTTGGAGGTCCACAAGCAATCCTTCTAATGTGACAGTGATGACCGACTGTGTTCTTGAGGTTCCGAATGAAGATAAGAATGATTACAGTAAGCAAAAGTGGTACGGATGTTCTTGGTGATTCAAGCAAGCTTGTGGGGGTCTCTAGATTGTGTCCAATTTGTGTTGGCAGTCTGCTTTGAAGACTAAGCTCGTAATTGAATATTTACCTTCGGATGATGGGGTTCTTCCTAGTCTTGGCCGACTGGATGATTTACGCATGTTGCGGATGATCTTGAAGATGTTTTGTGAAGCATGGCGTGTTCCTCGAAGAAGATTGAAGTCCCAACTATGTGTGGCTGACAGTGTAGTGATGCGCATGAAGTTTTTGTAATAAGTCAAGTTGTATTTTTGTAATTGCTCTGTAATAAAATAAGTGTATGTTGTGCCAAATTTGATGATCATTCCAAAGTCGATGTCATGTATAAATAAGAGTTGAGAAGTCATTCAAATGTATCCTTGTGGTCATGATGAGAAGGTGGTAGTGAAGAGGAGCAAAAAGCAGAGCAGAGGTATTGTGCCTAAATGGAACTGACTCAAGCATAGTGAAGATGCTAAACTCCAATTCAAGTATGTGATACTTATATTCTTCTGTAGACAGTGTGTCTCCTATAGGTAGTGGGCCTCTTGTGAGCAGCGTGTTCAGGCAGTGAGCCCTAACTGGAAAGTGTCATTTTATTCATCTTATTCTTTTAATAGAGAATACAATCTTGGGTTAGTCACCTCGTGGTTTTTCCCTTAACTAGGTTTTCTATGTTAAAATCTTGGTGTTATATGTGTTTCTTGTCTTGAATTATTGCATTATGCTTTCATGATTGAATCTTTGATATGTTGTTGAAATATAAGAAGGTTTAAAGTAAATAAGGAACAGGATTTTGGTAACAACTGATTCACTCCCCCTCTCAGTTATCTGTCCTAAATCCAATAGAAAACACAATAATAAATGCTATCCCAAGGTTTGCTGGAAACAATGCAATAACTAGCGAGGATCATTTGAAGGCATTCACTAATGTGTTGGATGAATTTGAGGTGGAATGTGAAGATGTAGCTATAAATTTATTCATAGAGTCCTTAACAGAAGATGTAAGGGAGTGGTATAAGAGTTTGTCGAAGGGTAGTATTGAATCTTGGATAGGGTTCAAAAAAAATTTCAAGGAGCAATATGGGGATAAAAATGATCCACGATTTGCTATGACTAAATTCACAAGTATTCAAAAGGGACTAAATGAAACTATCCATGATTTCAATGCAAGGTTTTTTAAAGTGAGTAATAAAATCCCACCTCATTTAAGGCCAAATGAGCCCATGTGCTTGGTAGTTTACCAAAATGCTTATGATCCCAAGATGGGATATGAATTAAGAAATAGAGAGCCTCAAACTTTCAGAGATACTTTTAGAATAGCTTTGCATATTGAAAATAATAGAAAAGCATTTGGAAAAGTTTCTAAAAGAGTTGATGTGAGAATTACCCCACAAGAAAGAGGGTAGAGCAATAAGGTTCCTATTACTACTGAATATGATAATTAGTGGAAGGAAGTCAAAGAAATAAAAAGATCCTTGGTAAGAAGTGATAAAAGAATTCCTAATGAAAGGCCCCCTTTCAACAGACAAGAGAAAATGCCAAGACTAGTTGATCAGCCTTATAACACAAATTGGTGTGATGGAAATTCGGTCCTCCCTAATGATAGGGGAGGTGTGTGCTAAAGAACACTCCTAATCATTTGAGTAAAGGAGTGCATGCTATGGAAGAAGAGATATGGCGTTTGCAATGCAAAGCCCCCCATCCCTCTGCTTCCTGTGCTATGGCCATATCTATGAATAACAATGTGACCCCATATGATGAATATGAGGAAAGAGACAACTATGAGGACCACAATATAAATATGGTTTTTGAGAGTGGGTGCACTGTGGAGGATTGTGATTCTTCTGATAGTGAATACTCAGAAGAGAAGATTACAATGAAAGGTCTTAAGATGGTTGAACAATGATCCATCTTAAATAGGAATGAAGGGGATGATGGTGTTCTTCAGTTAAACACCAAAAATGCCAACTTCTGATTGAGAAAACCTTTTGTTGAAGAGATCAAGGCCCTAACTGCTTCCAAAATTAATCAGGTTAAAAGTAACTACAACTTGAGGAGTAAAAGGAACCAAGGAGAAAGTAGTACAAAGGGAAATGTGGGAAGCATTTTTATAAAGAAAGAACAGCATCCTCTTAATCCTAAATGGGAGGTAGGATCTATGAAAGTACCAAAAGAAAATGGGGATAAGTCCAACCCACATCATCATCTACCCCCTAAAGTTAAAGTACAGGTAGAAAGAGAACCTACCAAGGTAATTCCTATTGAACAAAGCCCTGATAAAGGAGATACATCTCCCATCCCTACTACCAGTACTAATGGTACTAATACCAGCATGGTCCCCAAGTATATTCCATTGGATATGGCACATATATTTGGCCAGATAAGAGTAACTGTCCTTTTATTAGAAATGATGAGGATACCTAAACATAAGGATAGGGATGTGGTTGTAATAAATGATGCAGCTCCTAGTACACTTGAGATGGCACAAGGATATGTTAAACCACCTGAAGCAAAGAAGGTGCCAGCCAGAGAAGTAAAAAATACAATGCTAAAATACCCAAGGTATATCTGGGTGCCACTTTGAAAAGTGCCCTTCTCAAGTTGACCCATTCTTTGTCACTATCATGATAAAAGGAAGATTTGTAAAGAATTGTATGATTGACTCGGGTGCTTCTTCTAATATAATGCCTTTAGGGGTCATGGAGATTTTAGGTTTACAAGTAACCAAAACATATGGGAAATGTTTTGCCATGGACTCCAAGGAAGTCCCCATCATTGGAATCATAAAGGGTATCAGCTTTAGACTTGCAGCTTTCCCACATAAAGAATATAAAATGAATATTATTGTAGTAGATATTCCTCCTATGTATAGGATGCTGTTGTCAAGAAAATGGGCATCTACTATGGGTGGTAGTATTCAGATAGATTCTTTGTATGCCATGATTCCCATAGATGGTGAAGACATAAAGCTAAGCAGAGAAAAGAAATACCCACAAATAATAGATGGCATTAGTGAGGAGGGGGATCAAGTGTATTTCCTAGATGTTGCAATAGACAACTTTAGAATTCAAGATGATGGTGATACCTCACTAGATCATAAGCATGAGTTGATCAATGATGAAGAAGGACTATGGTCTAAGCATTTTGATGGGGCATGTGCTAAAGAAGGCTCTGGTGTAGGAATTGTACTTATGGCCCCTTCTAGAAAAGCTTTTCGGTCTTCTTTTAAGTTTGGGTTTGTCTGCACTAATAATGTTGCAGAATATGAGGCTTTGCTTATCGGCTTTAAGATGGCCCTTAAGCATGGCATTAAAAAACTTAGAGTCCTAGGAGATTCTGAATTGGTAGTGTCACAAGTCAGATCCGGGTACGCCTCGATAAATAAAAGGCTCAGACAATATAGAAATGCAGTATGGGACACTATTGAAGAATTTTATGCCTTTGGTATTGACTGGATAGAGCAAAGTAAGAATGTTATGGCTGATTTTTTGGCAAATATTGCAATCAAATATGAAGATATCATATTGGTAGGAATTTCTAAAGTTGAGATGCTGACTAGACCCTCTGTTCCTGATAATATTCATCATTGGCAAATATTCAATGATGATCAAGATTTGTGTAAGTTCATGAATTGCATTGATGAATATCATGCACAGAAAATTAATTTTCAGGAATTTGTGGAGATAGTAGATGGCAAACAAACGATGTTTGGTAATGAGATCATCCAATTAAAGACTAATAAATTCCAAGAGGACTGGTGGCCTTGGAGAGGGTTTTTGATGGAAATGACAAACAAACTATACGGTTTTCTCCAGTGCACCCAAATGACCTTGAAGAGGTCAACTTGGGAACTGAGGCCCATCCAAGGCTGGTTTTTATAGGTAAGCGCCTAAACCCAAAAATTAAGGCAATTTTAATTTCTTTGCTCAAAAGGCACATAAAGGTTTTTGCATGGTCCTATGATGATTTGAAGGCATATAGAGAAGACTTGTTTCAACATGAAATCCCATTGAAATCAGATGCAAAACCTTTTAGGCAAAAGCAAAGACCTATTAATCCTACTCTAAGACCAAAAATGCAACAAGAACTAGCTAAGTTAAGTGAAGGGGGGATAATTAAGCCTATTAGACATTCTACTTGGTTCTCAAACCTTGTTCCTATTAGGAAGAAAAATGGAGATATCAAACTATGTGTTGATTTTAGAAACCTGAACATGGCATCATTAAAGGATAATTACCCTCTGCCAAATATGGAGGCAACCCTATAGAGGGTGACCGGTTGTGAGTTGTTATCTATGATGGATGGCTTTTTAGGATACAACCAGGTGATGGCTAAGGAGTCTGAGCAGTATAAAACTACGTTTACTACTCCATGGGGCACATATGTATACATTAAGATGCCTTTCGGATTAACAAATGCTGGGGCTACTTTTCAAAGAGCAATGGATGTGGCTTTTTTTGACCTTATAAATGTCATCATGGTGGTGTATCAAGATGATCTGAATGCATATTCAAAAAGGGAATAGGACCATTTCTCTCATCTGGATAAAATTTTTGAGAGATTTATGAAGTTTGGCATCTCTTTGAATCCCAAAAAATGTGTGTTAGGAGTAATAGAAGGGAAGCTCTTAGGCCATATAATGTCTAAGGAAGAAGTTAGGATTGACCCAGAGAGGGTTGCGACCATTGAAAGAATCCCAATACCTAAAAGTATCAAGGGAATTCAATCTTTCTTTGGATAGGTAAACTTCCTCAGAATTATTTTAAGGTGTCCATTCATCCTACAGCTTTGGATTCCACAGACTTTTTCCCTTCTTACTTGACCCATTTTTTCCTCTGACTAAAGCCAAACAGTCAACCTGGTATTTTCCTTGAGAATCCTTTGGAAAATGTTCCTATAAATATTAAAGTGCCAAATTTTCCAGAAGTCTTGCCTAAAAAAAACCTTACCATTGGAAAGAGCTTGAAAAAATAGGCAATTTTGCTTTTAACATCACCCTGAAATTCAGCCAAATAAAGAAGTTATTGATGGTCAAAGTTTCGGTCAACATACAATTCAAATGTACATTTGGCGGGCTTGCAAATCCCTATCGGCCTTAGAAAATATTGAGAAAAGTCAGTTTTATACATTTTTTGAATGTATATCGAGCCAAGGAAATGCATATACAAAGGGGGAATCTTTCACAGATTCTTAGAATATTCCTGGTTTGTATATTCGGTGCATAAAAATATACAAGGATGGAATGTATTTTTGGCTTGTATATTCGCATGTACAAGTGAAAGATACAAAGAAGTATGCATGGAATATATACAAGGCCGGTGGACATACATGTGCTACAGTGGAATGTATATCGGGTTTGTATATTCACATATACAACCCAATATACAATGAAAAATATACAAGGCCGATCTATATGCATCAAGAATAGTGTAATGTATATTGGTAGGTTGCTACAGTGGCTTGTATATTTGCACTTGTATGTTTGCACATACAAGTGAAATATACAAAGAAAAAATACAAGGAAATATGCAACGGCTGATATATAGGTCCAAATGTACATTTACTGCAGTGCCACAAGGAAAACATACAAAGGCATTTGTATATCACCAACATACAAGAGGTGGGGCCTGCGCATATACAAGGAGGCTTGTATGTTTTGACATACAAAGGATCATGTGAACAATGGCTTGTATATCGCGCATATACAAGCGAATATAAATTGGCGATATGTAAGATGGATTTCAAATGAATATCATTCTGGCTCATTCAGGCTTCAGGTCTGATTTGTATGAATGGGTGTTTGTATATTTGCATGCATGCAGGAATATACAAAGGAACAGATACAAAGACACATGCAAGCTGGATTTCAAAAATGCTTCCGATCTGCTTCATAAAAGGTTTGGAATCCGTGGCTTGCATGTACGTGGTGCTTGTATATTGCGATATACAAGTCAGAATATACATGAGAAGGTGATACAAGCTGGACCCGGCAAAACAATGAAATGCAACTAATGGTGTTTTGAGGTCCGCAGCTTGTATTTTGCATATGCAGAAGAGGAGATACAAATGGTGGGGTCCACCAAGACAGGCACTTTGTATATATTTTTCTGCTTGTATGTTCGCTTGCACATTTCAAAGATGCAAAGGCTAGATACAAGCTAACATACAAATGGTAGGGCCCACATATACAAGGGAGCTTGTATGTATATGCAATTTTGAAAATACAAAGGATATACAGGGGCCGATATGCAAAGCGCCATGTATGTGCAAAGGAGTTGCAGGATGAATTTTTGAATGTCGATTCAGGCACCAAGATGCAGCGATATACACAGAGATGCGAAAGTGATATATACAGGCAGTTGACCAAAACTTTGACCGCCTGTATCTCCTCCATTTCAGCAAATTTTGACATGCTGTAAGACGCAAAGATGCATGTTTTTGTCCCCTCTTTCTTTTGGCAGGGTTTTCAGGAGCTTTTGTCACTTTTCAATTTTCAGATCTGGAAATGCATATTTCAGCGACGACTTTCAGCAGATGAAGATATTTTTAGGGCATTCATTGCTGCACAAAGATGAAGCAGCTCGCATTGATGATCAGAAATATCTTTCCACCGTCCTCTTCTAGATATTTTTATCTTTTCTACTACAGATCAATGAGTAAGCTGCTTGCATTCAAGACCCAAAATATCCCCTACCTGCCCAGCACCAGATATTCAATGCCATAACTGATGCAGTTGGACAGTCTTTATGCAGGGATATTTTTTGAGACAGCTCTTTGGAGCATTTTTTTAACTGACTTAGGATAGTTTTGGAATGCTATATATATGCATTCATATGTTGTAAATAGGGTTGGAAATTTTTTGGCATCCTGGTCTTTCTGTTTCCAAACAGAGTTTTCATATACTGTAACCTTGCCTCTATGTCAAATATATGCAAGTTATTTTTACCTCTTTACTAATTTTTCTGGTTCTGTGTGAATCTACATATGGTTTGTCTGTGAATGTTGTATTCCTCTCAATCATATTGATTCTCACCTCTGCTAGAGTCATCTAACCTGTGTATGCCTACTTGCCATATTCTGATTGTGTTGTGCATCCTTTAGTTCTGTGGAAGTTTCTTTAAATCTATCTGGTGTATCGCCCTTTTATGTTTTCAAGCTTTTATTCATTTTCATTACAAGCATTCTCTCTCCTTTTTCTCCCAAAATTTAGTAGTTTCAAGTGATAGCTAGACAAGGAAGTCAGCCTTCTTCGGAGGTTTGATTTCATTTAGCAAAGTCCCACACTTAGAGATCAATCCCATGTTATTCCAGTTTGTAGAGCTTTAACAGCTTCATGCAAGGGTGCAAAACTGAGTGATAACAACTTTTGGCACACCTAGTGGGACCAGAGAGTCAGAGTAACAATCAAATTAACAATCATTATTGTTGGTTTTAATGTGCAACCAGTGATTACAGACCTTTAAGAGGTTAAAATTTACACATCTGGTGACTCAGACTGAGGAAAGACAAACAGACCAGTTTTGCTGACACATGTTTTATGAGAAAGATAGCAACCAGGAGTTCAGGTTCAAGCTCGTTCGAATATTTGCAGCTCTCTCCACCTAGAAGGAAGGGTAGAACTGTAATAAGGACTCCAGTTTCTAAGAGGATACAGTCAACTCCACCAAATTTTAGACCAATTGCTTCTGTAGTTCTTGTAGCAACTCAAGCAAGTCTACCTCTAGTTGTTCAGATGGCAAGGAATCAGCCCTTCGTGACTTTTGATGGGGGCAGCCCTTTAAACCTGACAATACATGATGCTATACCCATGGCAGCTCTGAAAAATCTACCTTATTTTATAGGGGAAAGTCAGACCACTCCTATTGAGCACATCAGAGACATAGCCTCTCTATGCGAGGTACATCATGTTACTCAAGAGAATGTAGCCATCAGGCTGTTGGCTGCCTCATTCAAAGGGAAGGCATTGTAGTGGTTCGGGAGTCTACCAGTGTAGACTATAGGAACTTGGGATGATCTAGGAGAGAAATTAAACAAGAAATTTCAAGAAAAATTAGATAATCTATCATTGGTCGAACAGATGACCAACATAAAGAGAGCTCCGCAGGAGCAAATGATGGATTTCAATTTTAGATTTCAGAAGACATGGGACAGAATTCCTGCCATGGTAAGATCTCCAGCTAAATATGCATTCTTGTATTTTTTAAAAGCCCTGAATAATGATGTTTCAGTATTGATTCAATCATTAGGAGGTAATAGTTTACCGGATGCTTATGAATTAGCTATTAGGGCAGAGAATAATCTGATTCAGGCCAGAAAAATAGCACCCAGACTACCAGTGCCTATCTTTCCTGAGATTCAGACTTCAATACCTTTGCCAATTCCATGTTTTCCCCCTGTGCCTACTATCGCAGCATTACCTAATATTGTTAATTCTGAACCTGTTGCCTCTAGTTCATCTCAAGAGTTGAAAGAGATTAAAAATAGTCAACAAAAGATTGAGGGTTGTTAGGGTAAAATGCAGTTTAATCCATTGAACAATATCAAACCCAAACATCAACAAAATAATGAAAACAAGAAAGATTGAATGAAAAGAGCAATGAATAATGCAATGCAAACCTTCCTTGAATCAAAGCTTCTATTGTTCGCCTATTACAACCGTCCTTTGCTGATGAAGTAGGCCCTCAGTGAGTGCACTCTTTTAGCTGTGTTGTAGGATGTCGATAGTAAATGGCTATGTTGATAGATAATGCTGTGAAGTAGAGCTTCAAAGCAAATGGTGATCTCAAGTAGATTGTATTGGGGGTGCCAAAGGCGCGTGGATAGAATTCTGCAGAGTAACAATACAAATAACCTAGATGAATAGAATGGGAGGATGAAGCTTCTTTTATAGACTCAGAAGAATGAGAATCAACGGTTGAGAAGAAGTGTGATGATCAACGGCTGAGGATGGTTGAGGAATGTGCAACCAGTAGAAATATGACAAGTGTCTCACCTCCATCATGAAAGAGGGGTTTCGACAACATTGATTGGAGAGTTAATTCTTTTAACTGAACAGTTAACAAACTTGATTAGTCAGTTGGAAGAATGAATTATGGAATTAACTGAATTGATTGAGGGATTAACTCAATTAACTAGTTAGTTAACACTTTTGATTGATTAGTTAACTAACTTCTGATTTGAGAAGAAATAGGACATGTGGGTGAGGGGGAAAATAGGTAATTAAATATTTAATATATTTAATTACATGTGCAACCCGATGAGGTGGACAAGGTGAGGTGGAAAAGTGAGGTGTAAGTGTGAGGTGGATTTTTGGAATTAGAACTTAAGATAGAGGAATTTGGATAAATTAAATAATTTAGGATTATTTAATTGTGTAGGACATTAGAAGAATTTAGGAATTTTAATTAAATTTATTGAATTTATTTAATTATGGAATAGTGAATTGATTAAATAAATTTAGAATATTTATTTAATTGGTAGAAGAACGGAATAAATATTTAGAATATTTATTTAGTTGAATTGTGTCATTTTTAGGCGTATACATTTTGCCCCTCTTTGATGCAATGTTGTTTACAACGTTGTTTCAAAGAAATCGATAGTCTGATAGTGATACATGCCCCGGTTTGCCCCTGGTACAAGTTTAATGATGATAGGATGCCCCCTCGGGAGATTGGACGGGAGGAAGGCAGGAGGCATGAGACGGACAATCTCACGAAGATGAAGGGAAGCTAGGTTAGAATGAATAAATTGGTTGAAGAAAGAGTCAAATGATACGCGATGCAAGATGGAATGATAACACACACAAGCAAGCAAGCAAGTATGCACAAATGACACAAGAACAAACAAGGTATTGCCCCTATCAAGCGGTAAACCAACGATATACAATAATGTTGTCATGGTGGGGAACGATATATCCCTAGACCAACACGGCAGGCATGTTGTCATGGCGGGGAATGATAGATCCCTAGAGCAACATGAAGGATAGTGTCTGGTTTTAGGAAATGAAACATGTCATGTAAGATGCGTGTGTTGGTCTGATTTCAACAATGTTACATCCTGTATAAGACAATTGATTGATTAACTGATCGAGTTGGTTTACAACCAGACAAGGATCAAGACCATGGATTGTGATTAGATCATTTGTGCAAGATTGACTTGGCTTGATTGGTATGGATTAAGGATGGACCTATATTTTGATCATTGCTCAGACTGACTAGACAAGGATGAAAGATATGATAGATAGAAATATGATTGATAGAAGAAAGACTCGATAGAAGGACTCACAAGCTTTTGTAAACATTGATACTCTGCATTTTGTGGAGCTTTTTTATTACATGGGATATGGATGTATGGATGTATAAATGGATGTATAATGGATGTATGATGGATGCTTTGCTTTTGGAGTGCTTTATTTCATCATTGGGCGAGTGATTTTTTGGTACTTTTTCTGAAATGTTGTAAGTTAATACAAGCATCTAGGTATAATTGAACCGAGATGACCTGAGTATTGTTTACATGGATTTTGGATTTAACAAGTTGATACAAGCATCTAGTCAAACTTGAATCTAGATGACCTGAGTACTTCTTGCGTGTCAACAAACAAGGATTGCCCCCATTCATGTTAGACCTTTGATATCCTCGATGATCTTTTGCCGATCATGTCCTTAGACAAGGTGTCACATTACTAAAGTGGAATCCACAGATAGCAAACAAAGAAAATGATCATGCCCCCATCATAGCAACTCTAGCTTTTGGCATCCTTGAGTAGCATAGAAAGACATGATAAGAAAAATCAAGACCCTGTAACTTAACCATGATTTCAATCCACAAAACATTCTTGCCATTAGATGTGTTTTTCATGTCGTAATTTAGATAGAATCAGTTAGAAGACCTTGGGTATTTTCTTTGCTTTAGATAGGTTAAGATGTTCATAGTCAAGATTTCTGCTTGAATCGTGGGTTCTGCTTGCATTTTCTTGTTTGGTGAGAAGATTGCACAATCCTTATTGGGGAGACGGACACTAAGGGACTGACCTAGTGCCTCGGGGGTGCATTGCTAAATGGCCTTGCCTACCTGACGACACAGAGGCAAAGTAGTTCAGGGTAAACCCTAACGGACCTAAGATATGGATCAAATGAGACACACTATGGAATAGATATGGATCAGACATGGGACAGATATGGATCGGACAAGACACAATATGGAACAGATATGGATTAGGAAAAACACGATATGGAACAGATGATACCGATGACAAGGAAATACCACGGATAGGTAGATTTACGGGTGATAAAGAATGGAATGGGTAGGTATGAGGATGGGCAATAGTGGATAGAAGGAAACAAGGATGTGATCTCCAAGGACTATGTTGCATAAGAATAACATGCCCCATTGTAGGTAGAATACTTAGGATTTTTCATGGCAATGCTTACGACGATAGGAAGATGAGAGGGTAATGAAGGATTTGCATGGTTTGGAGGGATAAGGTATGTTAAGAGACACCTAAAACATTTGTCAACATTGTGCCCCCAATCTTCATCAAGACCAAAGGATAGAAGAAAGGAAGATTGGATGGAAGGACTAGATAGTATAGGTAGAATAGGATAGGAAATGGTATGGAAGGAAACTGATAGGAGAAGAGTGATAGGCTGATGAGACAAGGTGCCCCCAAGTGTAGGTGACATAGAAGATCAACTTACACACGATGCCTATTTACCAGGTTTTCATCATGGTACTTATCCAAGGTGCCTGTTTGCTAGATTTTCACCATTGGACAAAGGGATTTTTTTACTTTTTCATTTTTTCTTTCTGTTTTTTTTTGTTTTTTTGGAATAGGAGAAGGTGAATATAGAAGGGAGGGACTCAAGTATCTAGTTCCTTGAAAGGTGATAGTCCCGCTAGATGGATGTTGTCGTATCAACCATGACAAGTGTCACTCATAGATGTTGGTAGGGGATTGCATGAAAGTGATATGGCATAGGTAGATAGTGAATTATGATGCAGAATATGGGGGGAAGGTTTATGCAAAAGCATGGACCATAGGAATAGGATGAGGAAGATATGTAGGATAACAATGGAAGGAAGGGGAGATGGAGTTATACGGAAGTATTATGGAATGGAAGGGAACCATGACCAACGGTTGCACATACTGTGATAAACATTGAAGCTGATGATGGGAAGGTGGTGTAGGAAGCAATGGAGAGTTTTTCTTGGTGGATGAATGATATAGGCCTTTAGGGACCCACATAGACTTTGCATTGTTTTGATTTTTGTTTGTCATGTGGGATGGAAGGATTTGATACTTTTGGATGGAATTGAAGAAAGTGGATGGTTTGGATTCATGAGAGGTGGATGCCTCATTTGACTTGAGGGCTTTTTGCTTAGGTACCCAAACCATTTTCCTTTTAGACTTTTCGTGTGAAGGTATGATTTTGGGTGTATGTAGCTTGTGTGCAGCTTTGGAGGTAATTGCTTGATGCTTGGGGACCCACACCTTTTTCAGTTTGGCATTGCGGTGTATGGGTGTATGCAACTTTTGAGATGGATATTTCTTTGATTCTTGGCTTTTGTATCCTAGGTCATGAGGACCCATAAGATTTTTTATTTTATAGGTAGAGGCATCCACATTTTTTACGTTGAATTCTCTTGGGATGGTGGAAGTGAGGTTGGTGAAAGTTCCTTGTTTAGACAATGTGTACATTTGTCGGCCATGATTGGGATATTTAAAGGATTCATAGATGGATGGATAAGGTGTTGGAAGAAGTGGTGGTAGGATGCATAGGGGGCTATTAGGAGTTGGAAGTAGCGGAGGTAGATTGGATGGTGGAAGGTGTATGGTCACATGCTTTTGACAAATGTAGGATGATGGAGGTGGAATGGCAACATATGTTTTGGGGATATGATAGGGTTTGCAATGGAAAGTAGTAGACTTAGGAGGAGTGGAGGAAGTACCAACATCTTGAGATTGCTCACCTTGGGGTATGTATCCAAGGCCATATGAAGGTGGAGGAACATTGACATGGATAAGTTCCAAAATACCTTGTTCATGAAGGCCTAAGCCTTTACCTTGATAGTTCATATTCTGGAGTATGCGGTGGACCATGGGATTAGGTATAGGTGCACTAGCAGCGAGTTCCTTATTGGATGAGGAAGGTGAGATAGTGGATAATGGTTGTTGGTGTTCTAAGGAAGAACATTCATGCGTGAAGGTAGTAAGCCCAAGGATATAAGACGATGGATTTGTAGCTTGGTCGATAATGGATGGTGAAGGATCATTAGAATCTTGATCATCATTATGCTCTTTAGGATCTAAGTTATTGGGTTGATCATTCGTGTGCACTTGGGAGGCAAGTGTCTCATCAGAGGAAGCGAAAGTTGTTGGATCATGGATGGGATTAGATGGAAGAGGGATAGAAGAAATGGAGGCTTCTTGCTCATGAATGGGTATGGGATCAAGTTGTTCAAGGACATCTTCTTCATAGGGAATATCTTGATCATAGAACAAATAAAGGTTATGGATGGGTTGGAGTTGGGTTTCCATCTCTTGTATAGGATCAAGTTGCTTATGGATAGCTTCTTCATCAAAGATAGTATCTTGATCATAGAAAAGATAAAGGTTATGAATGGGATGGAATTGGATTTCCTTCTCATGTATAGGTGTTGGGAGATGGATAGGATCAAGTGGCTCATGGAGAGGTTCATTATTATGGATATCATCTTGATCATGGAAAAGATACATGTTATGGATAGGTTGCAAGAAAGTGATTTGATCTTGACTTAGACTAGGGATTAATGTTTCCTTATGCTTAGGATTAAACTCTTGACATACCTCTTGGGTTGCTTGAATGGAAGTGGATAGCTCGTGGATAGCTTCTTGGTTGACAACATAGATGTTTGATGGACCTTGACTTTGGTTCATGGTAGGATGTTCTTTGATAAGCTCAAGGGGTTGCGAATGACATGAAGGATTTTTGGTAAGGTCAAGGACTAGAATTTGGGGACATGGTTGACTCTCTGCTAGTAGCCCTCGGATCACATCATTGGTAGGTGTATGGATAGGTGAATGAGGGGATTTAACTTTCTCTCTAGCTTTTCTCTAGTTGTATAAATTTGGAAAAACTCTTTCCCACCACTCATCTAATTCTTTTTTGGTCATCCATTTAGAGTTTGAGGAACTAGATGGTGGTGTTGGTGTAGAACTAGTATGTTTTGGAATATGTGTCTTAGAAGGTGGCGAAGGAGGACTAGTAGATGGGGTGGTATATGAGTTCCAACTTGGCATGGTGCTTGCCTTGTCATGAGTATGGGAAAAGGATATACGATTTTGGGGCGAGGCGTAGCTAGTATTGGCATGTTCAGCTTGCAAGATTGTCATTTCTTGTTGTAAGACTTGGATTTGTTGAGAAATTGCTATACAATCTTGGGGCAAGGGACCTAAGTTTATCTGTAATTGCAGATATTGGAGTTTTTGACCAATATATTCTAGTTGGTTTGCCATTGACACAAGACTGGAAGAGCTTACTGGTGTGGATGCGCTGAAATAGATGCGTAGCAGAAATGAACATATGCGCAGGAAGTCGTAGTATATGCATCATACTGGTGGAAAATGTATGCACAACAATAGTCTGTATATGCGCAACAGGTCTAAATATATGGGCAGGTAGTTGGCACAAATGTGCAAGAAGAAAGAATGGATGCGCAACTCTGACTTTTTTTGCAAATTTTTTTGGAGTTTTTCTGTTGTTTTTGGTATTTTTGGCTAGAAAAAAGGTCTTCTTGATAAGATTTTAGGAATTAACAGCACGAAAACACAGCAAGCACAAAGAATATTTTATAGTTTTTTAATTGTTTTTGTGGTTTTTCTGACTCTATTTGGACTAAGAGAAAAAAAGCAAGTACAAAATCCTAGGCTCGAAATGGATTACAAGGGTTTTTGGCCACTAGAACAAGAGGTGTTTAATGAGGGCAACCGTTCGAGTGGTTACACATGCGGCGGCACTACTCTCCATTATGGAGTCTCCCAGCCTCAAAGGGTTCGCCTTAGAAGGTTTTGGGGGAGGTTGGCCGTCGGTGTAACACAGCAGCACTCGTTGCAGGAGGTTTTCACCTCAAGCACATTTATTTTAAGTGGATTGGTAGGACTTGGCTTTAGCCTGTTTCCACTCAAGGTCGTTCCCACTTGGATAGGTAGGCATCCAAGGGCAGGCCCCTCTAAAGGTTATACACGCAAAATGACAAGTCTAGCATTTTGGTCACCCAATAAAGGGGAGAGCATAAGCCTATTGTCATTTGTCAAGCACAGAAAACACTGATTAATCCAACCTAGTTAAAAGTAGAAAAACTAAATGAGCTAATATTACTTGTGCACTCACACTATTGTTAACTTTGAAGTGGTTAAAAAGATAGCATTGTTCATTACCGTTTGTAAGAGAGCAATAATCTAACTATGGAAGATAGTATTATGCAGATATTGTAATAGTTCAATTACTCTCTTCCTAGTTAAGGCTATGTGGAATTTGTATGAGCATTTGTTTTATTGTCCTTTTATAAATTGAAGTGTGAGTTTAGTAAATGCAGCTAGATGAGTCTAAACCAGTGGCCTAACCTGAAAAACAGATCCAAAGTATTCTTGTAAAGATGTTAGCGTTAGCAAAAATCTTCTAAAAAATCCTAAAATCACTACCTACTACAAAAGCGCCGCTTCAGAGACTGAATGCACATAAATAGTCAACAGAAATTTACATTTTTCTACCCCTAATTTGTAAATATTTGGATAAAACTGTATGTAGATGATCTCTTAGCTCAAATATAACCTCACCATTGCGTCTAAGGGGGCATTTCCATAAATTTTGAGTATAAATTTGCCTAGATTTCATGAAAAATAGAGCGTTTGGTGAAGAAAACAACGTTTCTAAAATTCACTGCCAAACAGATGCGCTGCAGGAAGTAACATATGCGCTGCAGGATTTAACATATGCACTGCAAGATAACAGATGCGTTGCAGGATGCAACAAATGCGCAAAATCAGTAAATGTGCCGTATCAGGGGTCATATGCACCGAAACAGAGCGTATATGCGCAGAAAGAACATATGCGCCATGAAAGAAGGTATATGCACCGGAATAGTGTTTAAAAGCACAGCAAGAATGAACAGATGCATAGGAATAACATATGCACCATAACAGTGTGTAGAAGCACAGTATCAAAGCACAGATGCATAGGAATAACAAATGCGCTGCCAAAATAGGTATATGCGCCGCAGAAATGCTCAAATGCGCCGAAGTAGCCTATGCGTGACCTGTACGAAACTTGTCTTCAACAAAGCTTAGATTTTGATGAGATAAAGGGGCGAAGGCCCCACGGTGGGTGCCAAAAATGTTAGGGTAAAATGTGGATTAATCAAATGAACAATACTAAACCCAAACATCAACAGAATAATGAAAACAAGAAAGATTGAATGAAATGAGGCAATGAACAATACAGTGCAAACCTTCCCTGTTCCAAAGCTTCTGTTGTTCACCTATTACAACCGTCTTTTGCTGATGAAGTAGGCCCTCAGTGAGTGCACTCTTTTAGCTGTGTTGTAGGATGTCGGTAGTAAATGGATGTGTTGATAGATAATGCTGCGAAGTAGAGATTCAAAGCAAATGGTGATCTCAAGTAGATTGTATTAGGGGTGCCAAAGGCGCATGGGTAGAATTCTGCAGAGTAACAATACAAATAACCTAGATGAATAGAATGGGAGGATGAAGCTTCTTTTATAGACTCAGAAGAATGAGAATCAACGGTTGAGAAGAAGTGTGATGATCAACAGCTGAGAATGGTTGAGGAATGTGCAACCAGTGGAAATAAGACAAGTGTCTCAGCTCCATCATGAAAGAGGGGATGTGACAACATTGATTGGAGAGTTAACTCCTTTAACTAATTAGTTAACAGACTTGATTAGTCAGTTGGAAGAATGGATTATGGAATTGACTGAATTGATTGAGGGATTAACTCAATTGACTGGTTAGTTAACACTTTTGATTGATTAGTTAACTAACTTTTGATTTGAGAAGAAATATGACATGTGGGTGAGGGAAAAATAAGGTAATTAAATATTTAATATATTTAATTACATGTGCAACCTGGTGAGGTGGACAAGGTGAGGTGGAAAGGTGAGGTGGAAAAGTGAAGTGGATTGGTGAGGTGGATTTTTGAATTTAGAACTTAGGATAGGGGGATTTATGAACAATTAAATAATTTAGGATTATTTAATTATGTGGGACATTAGAAAAATTTAGGGAGTTTAATTAAATAAATTGATTTTATTTAATTACGGAATAGTGAACTGATTAAATAAATTTAGAATATTTATTTAATTGATAGAAGAATGGAATAAATATTTAGAATGAATCGTGTCATTTTTAGGCGTATACATTTTGCCCCTCTTTGATGCAATGTTGTTTACAGTATTGCTTCAAAGAATAAATAGTCTGATAGTGATACATGCCCCAATTTGCCTCTGGTACAAGTTTAATGACGATAGGATGCCCCCTCAGGAGATTGGATGGAAAGAATATCAAACCCAAAAATGTTAGGGTAAAATGCAGTTTAATCTATTGAACAATATCAAACCCAAACATCAATAGAATAAAGAAAACAAGAAAGATTAAATGAAAAGAGCAATGAATAATGTAGTGCAAACCTTCCTTGAATCAAAGCTTCTGTTGTTCGCCTATTACAACCGTCCTTTGCTGATGAAGTAGGCCCTCAGTGAGTGCACTCTTTTAGCTGTGTTGTAGGATGTCGATAGTAAATGGCTATGTTGATAGATAATGTTGTGAAGTAGAGCTTCAAAGCAAATGGTGATCTCAAGTAGATTGTATTGGGGGTGCCAAAGGCGCGCGGGTAGAATTCTGCAGAGTAACAATACAAATAACCTGGATGGATAGAATGGGAGGATGAAGCTTCTTTTATAGACTCAGAAGAATGAGAATCAACGGTTGAGAAGAAGTGTGATGATCAATGGCTGAGGATGGTTGAGGAATGTGCAACCAGTAGAAATATGACAAGTGTCTCATCTCCATCATGAAAGAGGGGTTTTGACAACATTGATTGGAGAGTTAACTCTTTTAACTGAACAGTTAACAAACTTGATTAGTCAGTTGGAAGAATGAATTATGGAATTGACTGAATTGATTGAGGAATTAACTCAATTGACTGGTTAGTTAACACTTTTGATTGATTAGTTAACTAACTTCTGATTTGAGAAGAAATAGGACATGTGGGTGAGGGGGAAAATAGGTAATTAAATATTTAATATATTTAATTACATGTGCAACCCGATGAGGTGGACAAGGTGAGGTGGAAAAGTGAGGTGTAAATGTGAGGTGGATTTTTGGAATTAGAACTTAGGATAGAGGAATTTGGATAAATTAAATAATTTAGGATTATTTAATTGTGTAGGACATTAGAAGAATTTAGGAATTTTAATTAAATTTATTGAATTTATTTAATTATGGAATAGTGAATCGATTAAATAAATTTAGAATATTTATTTAATTGATAGAAGAATGGAATAAATATTTAGAATATTTATTTAGTTGAATTGTGTCATTTTTAGGCGTATACAAGGGTATCCTTCAAACTTTTGGAAATGAACTGGTAAACATAAAGAAGCAACAATCCCAGAGGCCCTTTAAGCCTTATCAGCAACCTAGTCTAGGCAGAATCAACCATTTCAAGGCCAAAATTAGCCGTATCAAGCTAATAGGCCTCCATATCAAAGCAACTATCAAGGTGCCAGGCAAAATGTGAATCAAAGACCTTTTCAGCCTTATAATCTGGCACCTATTAATGCAGTAAGAGACTTAGTCCCTACTTAGAACAACCTTGCAGCTGAATATGAGTGGTGCTACCCATGTAATCAACCACACAGTCAAGCAGCCTATTCAAATGGAGTCATAAATCAGGTTTTAATGGTGCAAAATGTGGCAGCCTCACAGCCAAGTACACCAAATGATGGGGTTGTGCAACAACAAGAACAACCTCAGAGTGATTCTTCTTTCATGAATTGGTAGGAAGGTGAATTTTGTGGCATAAACAACGATTCCACCTCAGTTGCAGCAAATACAAGAGCTAAGAAGAGGGGTTATGAGATTGAACAAGTAGCAAATAAAGGAAAAGCGTCTGCTGATGTTCCTACACCCTATATTCCCCATATTCTACAAAGAATTAACCTAGCAGCAGCAAGGGAGATGCCCTGTTTGCAAGCAGAGGTCGCTGCTACAAAATCAAATTAGAAGGTGAGTGCTATTCCACCTTTCAATATTATTGAAAATATGAAAAAGATGAATGTGACAATGTCCATGTGGGATTCCCTAGCCATCCTTGGTCAAAAGAAAATGTTGCAATCCGCTTTATCTGATTTGAAAGTATCCAATGATACAACTATTGACCCAATTAGGGTTGTCCTTACTAATTCCTCTGAGGATAACAAAAAATAGCCTAACAAAAGTGTCAAGCCACTCCCATTTTATATATCATTGATAATTGGAGACAAATTAGTTCATAATTGCATGGTGGATAGTGGAGCAAGCAATTCTGTGATGCCTAAACAAATTGCAGACCAATTAGGGCTCAAATACCAGCTTCTTGAGAAGGGTGTACTCCAATTAGATGGCACAGCTGTTAATACTGTGGGTGTAATAAAAGACTTAGGTCTTACTCTACATACCTGCCCAAATGTTTCCATTTCACAGGAGGTGTTCATCATTGATTTGCCTCCTTATTTTGCCATGTGCTTATGAAGAGAATTTATGGCCAATATAGGAGGATATTTAACCTCAGATTGGTCCCACATATTTTTTAGGACTAGGTATGGCACTAAAGTGACCCTGAGGTCTGAAGTACTTTCAAACCATCATATAGAGCCCTACACACCTGGTGTTATTAATGCAAATTGCATTATTTCTGATGATCCTAAAGTTGTGGCTGCCCAAGAGCTACAAAATGAAAGTATACCAGAGGTGTTATTGAGGGAATGGGCCTCAGAAGATGTTGTAGATGACCCTGAGGCATACATTCAAGAAACTGGTATGGGGATTTACATACTACATGACCCTGAGGTAGCAATTCCAAGTATGGTAAAGGATGTAGAATAGCAGACATGGCAGCAAAATGGGGTGTAGAAAATGTACTTTGATGGCTCTAGGAGCAAGAATGGATTTGGTGGTGGTGCAATGCTGGTGTCACCACAAGGTGAAAAATATTTTTCTACTTTCTGTTTTGCCTTTGCATGTACAAACAACACTACTGAATATAAAGGATTAATCCAAGGTTTGTAGTGGGCCAGAAAGAGGAAAATAGGATGTTTGCAAGTATTTGGGGACAATGAACTAATTGTAAATCAGGTAAGAGGACTGCATCTTACCAGAAATGATACCTTGAAGTGCTACAAACATAGGATGTGGGACATGATTGAAGAGTTTGATGCTTTCAATTTGACCTCCATTCCAAAAAATCAGAACTCTCATGTTGAGAGATTGGTTGCAATTGGGGCTCAGTTTGACATCCCTAGTGACATTCAAAGGGAGAAGGTACAACCTCATGTAACAATAGTTGACAGACCCTCTATCCCTGACAATTTGAAAGTGATGAACAGATTCTGAGATACCTGTTAGAGGAAGATGAGTTTTCCATGATGAATCAGAATAAACTCAAACAACACTATTGCAATGATTAGATTATTCAGCTGAAGACAAACAAGTTGCCCAAGGGATTGGTAACCTTCGAATCTATTTTTAGCACAGATGATCAGCTTAAGAAAAGAAAGACTAGCATGTAGGTTAAGGAAGAGCATTATGAGGAGCTAGAAATTTTTAAAGGTAAGCTTCTTAAAATCGGTAAAATCTGCTCAGCTGAGGACAGAAGAGCTTTTATTGCTCTCTGTCAAGAATTTAAAGAGGTGTTTTCCTGGGATTACTCAGACCTAAAAGGGTTCAACCCTCAGATTGCCCAACACACCATAGAGTTAGAACCAGGTACTAAACCTGTGAGGCAGAAGCAAAGACCTTTAAATCCAAAGCTTAAGTCTCTAATGATTAAAGAACTGACTAAACTAATTTTTCCAATCAAACATACTTCTTGGGTCTCTAACCTTGTCCCTGTGAGGAAGAAGAATGGAGAAATCAAGCTATGCATTGATTTCAGGGACCTAAACAGAGCCTCCCTAAAAGACCACTACCCTTTGCCTTCAATGGAGCAAATTCTACAGGTAGTGGCTGGCTCAGAAAGGTTTTCCTTGCTTGATGAATTTTCTGGTTACAATTAGGTGTTAGTCAAGGAGGAGGATCAGTTCAAGACTACTTTCACCACCAAGTGGGGCACCATGGCCTACAGGAGGATGCCTTTCAGTCTCTCTAACGCTGGCTTGACTTTTCAAAGAGCCATGGATATGGTGTTCAAGGGTTTGCTATACAAACTGGTGCTAGTGTACTTAGATGATATAACAATTTTTTCCAAGAATGCATTTGAGCATTTATCCCACTTAAGGCAAGTTTTTGAGAGATGCCAAGAGTTTGGGATATCCCTTAATCCAAACAAATGCATTTTTGCTATCCATGAGGGCAAGCTGTTAGGACACGTCGTTTCAAAGGAAGACATTACCATTGATGTTGAAAGGGTAAGGGCTATTCTGGAGCTGCCTTTACCCAGCCATAAGAAGGGATTGCAAAGTTTTATTGGCAGAATTAATTTTTTGTGAAGATTCATCCCTGATATTGCGAACCATTTAAAACCCTTGACAACCATGTTGAAGAAGAATACAATTTTTAGCTGGACGTAGGAGGCCAGGCTAAGCTTTGAGTCTATAAAAGAAGCATTGTTAGCTGTGCCAACTCTGGTAAACCCTGACTTTTCCAAAGATTTTATCCTATATGCTTATGGCAGCCTAGATACAATCTCTATGATTTTGGTACAGCAGTAGAGTAGCGGCTTTGAGTAGCCAATCACTTTTTTCAGTCAGGGGCTAGAAGAATGAGTAAAGATATAGCTTTGTTGAGAAGCATGTCCTTGCAATGATAAGGAGCCTCAAGAAATTTTGGCATCTTGTTTCTAATAACAAGATACATTTGATGGTGGCTCATCCCAGCATGAAGGAGTTCCTGTTGAGAAAAGATATAAATGAGAAAAGAGCTAGCTGGATCACCAAGGTCATGGAATATGACATGGATATCTAGGTAACCAAGCTTGTCAGAGGCAGGGGACTCAGCGAACAACTCACTACCAGTTCCAACAAGGGGGATGAGACACTTTTGACCATTGAGGATGCACCTCAAGATAATTTAGAGGCAATCAGTACAAGTTGGGTTACTGATATGACTTAATTTTTGCAAACTGGCAAATGTCCAGTAGGTCTGGATAAAACTAGGAGAAGATATTATAGACTGCAGTCCGTTCCATACATTTTGATTAATGACACTCTTTTCAGGGAAGATTTTTATGGTGTATTATTAAGATGCATTGCTGAAGATCAGATTGATAAGGTACTGCATGAATTTCATGATGGAACAGCAGGGGGTCATTTTGCCCCAAGGACTACTGCTTGGAAGATAATGAGAGCTAGATATTACTAGCCCAGCCTATTTAAGGATGCCCATGCATGGGCGAGGAAATGTATAAAGTGTGCCATTTTTGCAGGAAAAGAGAGGCTGCTAGCCTTACCTCTACGGCCAATTCAAATAAAGCAACCCTTCATGAGATGGGGTGTTGACTTCATAGGACCCATTAATCCACCATCAAGTGCAGGCCACAAGTGGATTCTTATAGCTACAAATTTTTTCACAAGATGGCCTGAAGCAGTGGCTCTAAAGGAATCAAATGAAAATGTTGTTTTAAATTTTTATCATGATTTGATTTCCAGATTTGGAGTGCCTGAGTCAATAATTTTTGACAATGTTTTAGCCTTTGTCGGCCTAAAGATAACTGACTGGGCTATTAAGAATGGGATTTATTTGAATACTTCTTCCAATTATTACCCACAGGGTAATGGTTTGGCTGAGTCTGAACAAAAATCTCATAAGAATTATTAAAAGATCAATGGAAGATAACCAGAGGACCTGGTACACTAATTTGAAGTATGCCTTATGGGTAGACAGAATAACTCCTAAGAGGTCCATTGGAAATTCTCTATACACGTTAGTATATGGGAAAGAAGCAAGGTTGCCTATCTTTGTAGAACTGCCAACACTGGACATCATGAATCAGTTAGAGATGTTTGAAGAAGAGGATCCCATGGCTGTCAGATATGCTTAGCTTATGGAGCTTGAAGAAATCAGAGACAAGGCTATGAAGACTATGGAATATCATCAGCTACAGACCAAAAGAAGTTTTGATCAAAAGGCCACTCCCAGAATCTTTAGAGAAGGTGATATGGTGCTCAAATGGGACGAATTGAAGAGCAGGCCTAGAAAGCACTCCAAATTTGACATGTGGAGTGGTCCATTTCTCATTACTGAATGAAAGGAGCACAATGCATTTTAGTTATCAAATATGGATGGACAAAATCTGCCTATCCCAGTCAATGGGATACACCTAAAGAGGTGTTTTGAGGTATGAGTGCCTTGTAAATCAATAAATTAGGTCTCTATGCTTTCAATAAGTGTTGTTGCACATTAGTTTAGATCTTCTTTTTGCTTTCCCTAAATGTTGTCTAGCACAGTTGAGTGGTTGCTTGCAACATTTTGTCCTGTTTTGGTCTCTCTGTTCCCCTCCACTGTAATAAATTGTTAAAGTCAGAAAGCCTCTGTATATTTCTAGTCTCAATATGACTCTATGCCCAATAGATATATAAGGCCGCTAATCTAACTGTTTAGCAGGCAAACATCCCATAGAAGTCGCCAAATTGTTGACCCATTTTTTCCTCTGACCAGAACCAAACAGTCAACCTGGTATTTTCCTTGAGAATCCTTTGGAAAATGTTCCTATAAAGCTTAAAGTGCCAAATTTTCCAGAAGTCTTGCCTAAAAAACCTTACCATTGGAAAGAGCTTGAAAAAATAGGCAGTTTTGCTTTTTACATCACCCTGAAATTCGGCCAAATAAAGAAGTTATTGATAGTCAAAGTTTCAGTCAACATACAGTTTAAATGTACATTTGGCAGGCTTGCAAATCCCTATCAGCCTTAGAAAATATTGAGAAAAGTGAGTTTTATACATTTTTTGAATGTATATCAAGCCAAGGAAATGCATATACAAAGGGGGAATCTTTCACAGATTCTTGAAATATTCCTGGTTTGTATATCCTATGCATAAAAATATACAAGGATGGAATATATTTTTGGCTTGTATATTCGCATGTACAAGTGAAAGATACAAAGAAGTATGCATGGAATATATACAAGGCCGGCGGACATACATGTGCTATAGTGGAATGTATATCGGGTTTGTATATTCACATATACAACCCAATATACAATGAAAAATATACAAGGCCGATCTATATGCATCAGGAATAGTGTAATGTATATTGGCAGGTTGCTACAGTGGCTTGTATATTTGCGCTTGTATGTTTGCACATACAAGCAAAATATACAAAGAAAAGATACAAGGAAATATGCAATGGCCGATATACAGGTGCAAATGTACATTTGTTGCAATGTCGTAGGGAAAACATACAAAGGCATTTGTATATCGCTAACATACAAGAGGTGGGCCCCGCGCATATACAAGGAGGCTTGTATGTTTCGACATACAAAGGATCACGTGAACAGTGGCTTGTATATCGAGCATATACAAGCGAATATACATTGGCGATATGCAAGTTAGATTTCAAATGAATATCATTCTGGCTCATTTAGGCTTCAGGTCTGATTTGTATGAATGGGTGTTTGTATATTTGCATGCATGCAGGAATATACAAAGGAATAGATACAAAGACACATGCAAGCCAGATTTCAAAAATGCTTCCGATCTGCTTCATAAAAGGTTTGGAATCCATGGCTTGCATGTATGTGGTGCTTGTATATTGTGATATACAAGTCAGAATATACATGAGAAGGTGATATAAGCTGGACCCGGTAAAACAATGAAATGCAGCTAATGGTGTTTTGAGGTCCGCAGCTTGTATTTTGTATATGCAGAAGAGGAGATACAAATGGTGGGGTCCACCAAGGCAGGCACTTTGTATATAGTTTTTTGCTTGTATGTTCGCTTGCACATTGCAAAGATGCAAAGGCTAGATACAAGCTAACATACAAGTGGTAGGGCCCGCATATACAAGGGAGCTTGTATGTATATGCAATTTTGAAAATACAAAGGATATACAGGGGCTGATATGCAAAGCGCCATGTATGTGCAAAGGAGTTGCAGAATAAATTTTTGAATGTCAATTCAGGCGCCAAGATGCAGCGATATACACAAAGATGTGAAAGCGATATATACAGGCAGTTGACCAAAACTTTGACCACATGTATCTCCTCCATTTCAACGAATTTTGACATGCTGTAAGAGGCAAAGATGCATGTTTTTGTCCCCTCTTTCTTTTGGCAGGGTTTTTAGGAGCTTTTGTCAATTTTCAATTTTTAGATCTGGAAATGCATATTTCAGCAATGACTTTCAGCAGATGAAGATATTTTTGGGGCATTCATTGTTGCACAAAGATGAAGCAACTCGCATTGATGATCAGAAATATCTTTCCACTGTCCTCTTCCAGATATTTTCATCTTTTCTACTACAAATCGATGAGTAAGCTGCTTGCATTCAAGACCCAAAATATCCCCTACCTACCCAGCGCTAGATATTCAATGCCATAACTGATGCAATTGGACAGTCTTTATGCGGGGATATTTTCTAAGACAGCTCTTTGGAGCATTTTTTGTAACTGACTTAGGATAGTGTTGGAATGCTATATATATGCATTCATATGTTGTAAATAGGGTTAGAAATTTTTTGGCATCCTGGTCTTTCTGTTTCCAAACAGAGTTTTCATATACTATAACATTGCCTCTCTGTCAAATATATGCAAGTTATTTTTACCTCTTTATTGATTTTTCTAGTTCTGTGTGAATCTGCATATGGTTTGTCTGTGAATGTTGTATTCCTCTCAATCATATTGCTTCTCGCCTCTGCTAGAGTCATCTAACCTGTGTATGCCTACTTGCCATATTCTGATTGTGTTGTGCATCCTTCAGTTCTGTGGAAGTTTCTTTAAATCTGTCTGGTGTATCGCCCTTTTATGGTTTCAAGCTTTTATTCATTTTCATTACAAGCATTCTCTCTCCTTTTTCCCCCAAAATTTAGTAGTTTCGAGTGATAGCTAGACAAGGAAGCCGGCCTTCTTTGGAGGTTTGATCTCATTTAGCAAAGTCCCACACTTAGAGATCAATCCCATGTTATTCCAGTTTGCAGAGCTTTAACAGCTTCATGCAAGGGTGCAAAACTAGGTGATAACAAGTTTGTCACAAATTTTGCTAAAATTACTAGACCAATATCCAAGATGCTAAAGAAAGGAGAGGATATCACTTGGAGTGAAGAACCAACTAGTGCTTTTAGGAGAATCAAAGGAGCCATTAAGGAGGCTCCTGTCTTAAAGTTCCCAAATTTTTCCAAGCCATTTCAACTATTTTCTTTTTCTTCTTTCCATACCATAGTCGTTGTTTTGTTACAAAAGAATAATGACGGATATGAATAGCCCATCTGATTTTTTAGTAAATTTCTTCAGGCACCTGAGTTAAAATATGACATAACTGAAAAATAGGCCTATGCTCTAGTAAAATCTGTTAAGAATTTTAGTCCATACTTTGGTTGGGGCAACTATTGTTGCCTATGTACCAATAGCTGTTGTTAAAGATGTATTTACTCAGCAGAAAGTAATAGGGAGAAGGTGTAGGTGGATTAACTAGATTCAAGAGTTTAATATTGACATCTAGATCACTAAATTGGTGAGAGGACAAGGGTTAGAAAAGTTGATGGATGAGTCAAATTTAGAGGCTAACCAGATCAATAATATTGAAACTCAAGATGCAGGGGTGGATTGCGACATGAAATATTCTGAGTGGTATAAGAATGTTGTTTACTATTTGCTAAACATGTCTTTCCCAAAAAAAATGATTGAGAATCAGAAAAGAACTTTAAGGTTACAGGCCATAAAGTATGTGATTATAGGAGGTGAACTCTGGTGGAGAAATTTTGAGGGTATTTTACTCAAATGTATAAACAATACTCAAGCTTCTGAAGTTCTAAAGGATATGCATCACGGTGTTTGTGGAGGTCATTATATGGCCAAGATAATAACATACAAGGTCCTGAGGGCTAGATATTGGTGGCCCACTCTTTTCAAGGATGCTCACCACATGGTCAGAAGTTGTGATGGATGTCAAAGATTTTTAGGTAAATTAAGATTCTCTAGAAATTTACCCCTCAAGCCTATGACTGTAGAGGCTCCCTTCTAGCAGTGGGGATTATATTTCATAGGTGAAATAACTGAGAAGTCAAGTGGAGGACATAGCTTGATCTTGGTGGCCACTGATTATTTCACTAAATGGGTTGAAGCCATCCCCACTAAAAGGGCAACTAGAAAGATTGTGGTTGACTTCTTGATGAATAACATCATAACCCGGTTTGGTGTGCCCATAAAAATAATTTCAGACAATGTCATGTGTTTCAGGTTTGAAGAATTTACTAACTTCTATAGCTAGTATGGGATTTCAATCTCTTATTCATCCCCATATCATCCTCAAGGAAATGGGCAGGCAGAATCAAGTAATAAGAGCCTGATGAAGATTGTCAAAAGAATCACAGAGTAAAACAAAAGAGCTTGGGACACCAAATTAAGACTAACTGTTTGGGCTAACAGAATGACAGTGAAGAAGGCTATCGGTCAGGCCCCTTTTAATCTTGTGTATGGCATGGAGGTGAGAATGCCCATAAATAATCTATTACCTATTTACAAGTTCATTCAAGAGCATGATGATGACATTTCTGATGTCAGCAAAATAGGATATATTAGATAACTCACCTAGATGAAACCAGAAGAATAGCTCAACAAACGAACATAAAGTTGCAACAGCAGGTTAAAAGTCTGCATGACAAGAAAACATCTGAGAGAAAGTTCCAGATTGGAGATATGGTATTACTGTGGAATTTTCAATCTCAAGATAAGGGGAAACATGGTAAATTTGATTCCCTCTGGCTTGGACCATATCTGATCAGCAACACCCATGGAGAAAACTCTTATATCCTACAAAATATGATTGGAGAACTACTTGAATTACCAATGCATGGACAAATTTTGAAGTCATACTTTTCGTGAGGTATGAATCTATTCCATGCATATTTGTTTTCAGTTTTAGGTTAGTTCCTTGCTTTAGTTTGTTGCTTAGGTTTTTCTTTTCCTTTCCTTTTGTTGTGTTGTGGTCTGCTTCTTTTGAGTTTTTCTATGTTCTTGACCTATTCAAGGTTGAACAGGTGTCCCCAACTAGAGCCACTAATGGTACCATGTTAAATTTTTCCATGGCTTTGGTCATTTGCAACTATGTATTAGGTATATGATTTAGGATTTTTGCAAAACAATGTAAATCCAAGCTAAAATCCTTGAGGGAAACCCTAGAACCCTTTTATTATACTTCCTATCGTACAGTCACCACTTTTTTCTTGTAACTGAAAAACTATATTTTGATAACCAAGTGATTCTATGTCCATATCTAATCCTAGTACGACATGAGCCATTTTTGAGAGCTAATTTCATGCCAAGTGTCAGGTACCACTAACCCTTTTTGGTAGGTTACATTGGTATGTGCTTTTCCATCAATCTTCTAACATTCAATATTGATCAACGAATATGATTGTGGAGTTGCAGAATAACTGCTATCTCCTGAAGAAGTGTCGCGTGCTGTGAACGGTGCCCCCCCCAAAATAAAGGTGACTTCTAAGTGTTTCCTCCCTTCTACCAAACGTCACTCAAGGGCCTTAGCTAACATCTGTGGAAAGGCATAAGTATGACATTTACTTGCTACATATGAAAGAAGATATCCAATTGGAGAGGGGCATGTTCTGACACCATGGATTTTTAGTCCTCCATCATTTTGTTGGGTTGTTGATCAATGTGATTTGCTGAATGGTGGAATCACATAAAGCCGCCACCTGGTGGAGATGACATAATATTGGTGGATTGCCTATTCCAGAATATAATAAAAAAATATGAAAGGCGGTAATTCTATTAAAAGATTCAATAAATGTCTCTGCATGTGTCCTTACCATCAAATCTTTGGGATTGATCGTGGTCATTGGGTAGCTATTAAAATCATAAAATCTGATGGTTGATATTCAAATATCCCAAAGAGCATAATCTAGCATGATCTAGTTCATCTGAAATGAAGTGAAGAGAGACATGACTACTTCCAGTCTTGGACAAGTGTTATTAATATAAGGCATATCTCAATTCCTTTAAATACTTTCTATGTCAAAAAGCATCGAAGTGATGGAGAATTGAAGCTAAAGGTTGTTGCAACACCTCTGCTATCTGGTTCAAAATCAGTTGCTAAAACAAGCCTGAAAAGGTGAATATGAGAAAAGACTAGAGGAGGAAGTGTCCTGGTCTCCTCAGGAAACCCATGATTAGGTGTCTATCAGGGTTCTCACACAGATGGAGGAGGTCAAAAACATCTATCTAGATCAGGGTAGGTAAATGATTAGAGAAAGTGGGGTCTTATTACTTCTTGAGAGGGACATAGCCTCTACTATTGTTCTGGACACTACAAGAAGGCAAGATAAAAAGGTTTTTTCCATAGAAGAGGAAGTTGAGGCTGCACTAACAGGTGCTAAGTTTAACCCAAAGTGGGATACCTTAGCCATATGGGCCTTAGCACCCAACACTAATAAACCTCTAGTTGCAGAACTTGATAGAGATTTTAAAGGTGGCCTAATAGCAAAGAGGGCCTCTGAGACCCCCACTATAGAAGCATTAGAACAAAATTTAGCAAGGCAACCACAAATCTTCTCCAACAAAAATATGATGCCTTGTTAAAAGACTATATGGCCATATTGCCAGAATATAACAGGTTGAAAGAAAAGGAGATACAATGGCAGCATCAGGCTTCAACATCTGCCTCATCACAAACAACACTAGTGGTTAGGGATTCCAATCTCCTTCCTGGTTTATCTTCTCCATCAAGGTCTATTCTTGAGAAAGAAATTGAAGACTTAAGGCAACAGGTTGATTCATTTGAAGATATTTTTACATATGCTTTTGATAGACAATAGGAACACAATTGGTCTATTGTCTTAAGGATTCTAGAATTATTAATGAACAAAGTGTCTAGCTAGGTTGTCAACATTCACAAGTGCTACTATGATTTGTCATTAACCATCAAGAAAATTACAGATGAAAAGGAAAGAACAATGCCTCTATTCGATAAATGGATCCCTAGGATCATTTCTTTATTAGGCATTTGTAAGGCTAACCATGATCCTAACACTCCTAAAGAGGCTAAATAGGTCTATGCAGCAGCGAAGGAAGCAGGAGATCTCCAGGCATTCATAAACTGCCTTGAAGAGAAGGCATTAAAATTGATTCAAGGGTTTGATAATGAAAAAGTGGGGATAATTCCTACAATAAAGAATGAAGGTGGTGATATTAAGCCAGCCCAATTATGGATCCTCTAGTTTGACAACATTGTCCTTATTATCTCTTTCTTCCTCTGCCTGAATAATAAGATAGATATTCCCATGTTTAGAACTAGTATCGACAAACTATGGGACTCTTGTAAACTAGTTGATGATTTCACAAGAGAAGGACATTCAGTTCTAGCTAAATACAACAATAGATATTTATCCTCTGTGGATAAACTAATTAATTTCTAATGGCCCACAGAAGACCACTATCAAGTATGGGATAAAAGATACAACGAGCTACTTGATGTTTGAGGTATTGATTGTGAGATCTTTTTGTTCGATGAGTATGGACACCTATCTATTCTATAAGAAAATCATTTTGTTCTCTTATGTAACTATTGTCTATTTCATGAGGTAGTTGTAAAATGTAAGTAGGAAGTAAAAGTTGGCCAAAGTTTGTTATATTTTCTTCAAAAACACAAATCCCAAAGGCTACGAGCCTTATGAACAAACTTACGATAGCTTTTGTTCCCATGACGAATATCTGGGAGGAGTCAGTTATCTTTGAGAAATATATCAAGGTTAGAAGGTGACATTTGTTTCTAGGTCTGAAGCTTGGTTTTGCTCCCTTGTTCTTATAAAAGGGAATTTATGACCTAGTTACAAAGATCTTGGAGAAATTTTCTATAGTACAACACATTATCATAACAATTAGTTTTTTACTTCTGGGTGTGTTTTCAAGAAGATAAGATCATCTGTATTTGCAATTGTTAGCATAAATTTACATTAACTCAGTATTTTGAATATATTGCTGAGGTTCATAACATATTGTCTCCTACAGTTGTTTCTTTTTTATGTTTTTGAATGAATTGATAAAATTATCAATATTATTCATCTTCACAGTTTTTCCTGTGTAAGGATATCCAATCCAAAAGGCTTTTACTCAAGGAGTAGATTTAAATGCTACAAGGAGGATATCAAATATAATAGATGTATGCAGGGATAAGTAAGAATTAATGCTACGATCTGATTTCAAGGTGTGGTGATGTAATGCATCTTTATGGTATTCTCAATAGAGTTATAAGTGTGCCCTTATGCTAGGTTCATTTATATTTGTTATTTGACCTGTAACCCCAAGTTTAGGCACTGATCTTTTGATGGTTGTTGTTCTCAAAATCTAAAATCTCCCTAATCATTCCATATAAATCAAAGAACGGTTTTAACTTTGGTATTTATATTGATTAAGTTGAAGTTTTGCATGTTCCTCTGCAAAGAATAGGATAAGAGCTTAAAGAATCTAGCCTATCTCTTTACTTTATCATACATTCTTTAAAGCAATTTATAATGAACATATCTTTGATAGGAATAGTGTTGACAAGCTAATATCTCAGGGAAACCCCATCCATTTGAGTAGAACACTATTTTCACTCAAGAAAAGAAGACATCAATTAAAGAGGAATAGCCAGAGAATTAGAAATAAATCCATTTACAAAGGAACACCCTCCTTGGTTTCACAGAGCCTAAAGTGTAGAGGAATAAAAAGAGGATTGAGAAAACCCTCTCTCCCAAATTTCCTATTCGTTGGACAATCCCTCGAGGCAGATCAATCATTAATAAGTGGCTATTTTATAGATTTGTTGCGAGAATCAGGTTGGGAATTTAAAACAACCAATAGGTGTCCCATTTGAGGTGGCACTAATATGCCATGTGTCAACATCTTATGGTATGTGGAAGGAGTTATTTGGTATGATGGAATCTATGACATGTAAGAGCCAAGTATAGAGATTCCTATGACAAGTGAAGATAAGTGTTGGAGAGTATCTTTGCATGTGAGGAAGGCATCTTGGAGCACCCAAGATTGACTATGACATGTTGTAAGAGGAATATGCTATATTTAGTCTTGTATGACGGATTCTCTTACAACAATAAATGTTGTTATGTTTGGCAGATTTTATGACAACTGTAAGATGTGTAAGAGCATCTGTCATAGCCTATTCTTGGTTGGAGTGCTCCACATTGGGAAATTCAAATTTGCATGTTATGACAATTAAATGGAGGTTGCTTGCATGTTGTCCAAGTGTCCCAAGGTGTTGGGTTTTGACCAAGAGGCCAAGTTGGACACCCATCTCTAAAAGTTTCCTAAGATGGCCTTGTAAACTCTATATTTGTTGATACTTGATGTTGGAGTTGCATAGTGTTTTTAAAGGTACTGTTATGCTACCGAAATTACTCCAAAAACAACATTTGAAGATTCATGAAAGAACTTGCATTGCAAGTGTATTGTAATCCTTTACATATTTGATAATACATTGTGCAAGTTTTGGAGTGTGGAGTTTTTTACCTAAAAAGGTTTTCCCCACATACATCTTGTGTCTATTGCATTCTATGTGTTGTGTATGTTGTTTAATCTCTATGTTATATGTTTAACATAACTGTAATTATAAGGATCTAAAAATTTTTACTACATTCCCCTCATTAGATTGGTGTTGGAAGCATTCCTGTGTACCTTGCTTCCTTTCATAGTCAAATGCTCCATCAAAGAGTGTATGACAAAGAGGATTTAATGTGTCACATCTACAACAATGATTAGATGCTAAATTGGAGGTGGAGAAGGGATAGAAGGAGGAGGAAGAAATGGACCTTGCATCTGTCACAATGCCCCAAGTCTATCTTGAGACATTCCTTTACCTACTCTCTAGAAATATCTAAAATCAAAATAGTTCACATGGTGACCTAGTATAAACTCCACATATAGTTTATAGAAGAAATATAAAGGTACATCGAGATTGTTGTTGGGTTGTTTATAAAAAATATCCAAAAATGATCCCAAAAATTATTAGTGATACCTTGATGTGTGCACCATTTGAACATCAAAATGCAATCTAGTTTTAGGGTTGACAAAATGTTGCACTAGCATGGCTTTGGTAATATCTAAATATTTTTCTTGGTCATATGATAAGCTAATAGAATATTTTGTCCTTTTGGCTTCTCACCATTGTTGAATTGAGTCATGTTGGCTTGTGAGGGTTCAAACATGGTTAAAAATTCCCTCTAAGGTGGATTTGATTGAAGTCAATCTAGGGTGGCAACAATAGATTTCTATAATCCTATTTATTTCATTAATATTTTTTTCAATTTGTTCTTGAATTATTTGAGGGTTCGAATGGGGAGGGTTTGGATTTTGAGCTTTCTCATCCATATTACCTATTTCAAATTTAAAACATACAAATTTAGGACTTAAAAAATCTTGTTAAACTATATACAATTTAATTTAAACATTTAGAACATGATGAAAATTACTAAATTACATTTGAAATTGAGTTCAAAACTAATGCTTAGAATAAAAAATTGAAAACCCTAAATCATATAAATAATTTTATTTAAATTCAAAAAACTCAAAAAGAAAAAACTAAAAAATTCATGTAAATAGTTCTTGATCCCATGAGAAATTTTGGTTTCCAAAAATTTGATATCCATTCTACTTGGTATCTAATATCTGTTATTCTCTCCTTTTTTGTAATGCTCTATGTTTTGACAAACCCATGGGTGGCAACATATAAAACTTTTCAGGAGAATTGGGAACTACAAAATGGGTATCCATTTTGGTATAACAGATATCTGTTAAGTAGCATATATCCATTACTAATGGATATCCTTTTTGGTTTGGTATTACCAAACCAAAATAAACTTTTTATTTGACCCATACAAAAAGTCAAATATCTATTTTGGGATTTTGGCTAAGTCAAGACACATTTTTTTGCCTATTGCCAATATTTGGTCCACAATGATCTTGCACTCACCCCAGGATGCTTTTGGACCTTATGAAACTTATGGATTTTAGATTTTATGGATGGAATGCAATGTCTTTGTTCTAAGCTTCCCACGTGGTTTGACTCATGAAGATGATAGTGCTAGCAGGATTTTGGATAACCTCAACATGCTCATTTTTGTCAGGAATGGAGCATAACTCCTCAAATTCATGTTTTTTATTATGATTCCTTGCTAATAGTCCTTGAATAACATCTTTTGTATCTATATTGGGTTAATGATTGGATTGATTAGTTTAACGAGGTTGATTGGGATTATCGGATTCAAGATTAGGCTTTGAAGGTTTGGGTGAGGAAGGAATTGCACAAGAGGATAAGGTTTCCAATTGTCTATTTGAGGAGTGGAGTGGGTCAAGCACATCCTAGTTTTGAGCGTGGTTTTGGCGTGAAGGGCCTTCTTGTGCAAGAATAGTTTCCTCATAAAAAGAGGTAACACATGGGCTTTTTAGATTAGGAGCTTCAATGGTCAATGGGCTAGGATCTATATGAGTTGATGGATTAAGGTTTTAAGGAGGTAATGGATTAAGATTGAGATTGGATGGATAGTTTGATGGTTTATAATTAATGTGGCTCAGGGGAGGGTTTCGTGGAGGATTTGAGGATTTAGGATCAATGTGGACTAATGGATTACGAATGGATGGGGAGTTTGATGATTTAGGATTTATGTAGGTTAGTGGATGGTTTGATGGATTAGGGTTTTGTTGGTCATGATGTTATTCATTCACAAACATAGAATAAAAGTTACACAACAACCTTTACTCATCTTGAAAGATACGATGAATTCAGAGAATTCATGATCCCAAGTCTCCGTTGATTAGGTCTTAATCTACTGACGTTACTCAGTGGTTGATGTGTGTTGCTGTTTTCCATTCAGGGGCCTTACGTATTTCTACAAAGTTCATCATTATTCCTCCAAATATCCTACTCTGTATGTCTGCTCTGCATAAATCTCTAATAATTCTACCTCTGCACTGTGAATTTAGTCAAATAATGTGCCTACAGGCTGATATTTGCATGATTTCTACCATTATTTATGATTATTTGCATGATATTTTCAATACTACATGCATTTAACTCAAATATGCTAATGATTTTCAGTTACCTACGGGATTTCAGCATATTTCTCTGTTTCTGCTTATTATTTGTCATGACTTGCAGTTATGGTGATGAATTTATGAAATTAAAAAAAAGGACAAGGGTTAAAGAACGAGATTCCCAAAACTACTTGACTGAGATCATTGATCCACATACAAGCTCCCATACATGCAATGAAAAGAAGGAAACTAGAATCATACTTCACCAGGACATTCCACAAATCCGCATGATCCAGTGCAAATCTTCAAAGGAAAAGTTGATAACAACATGTAATGAAATGAAAGCGCTTCTAGTTGAACACAGCATTCACCAGTACATATCCAGAAATCAACATGAAGATTACGTAAAATTTACAATCAGGATGTAATCTGAAACTTCATATCCATTCAGTATGCTCAAGAACAGGTACATTTACAGTGATCTGAAGAAAGAACCTTGACATTTCAACAATTCTATCCTCATTAGTCTCAGTAATCCGATCTCCTAATTGATTCTACAGTAATTGGCCTTATTGCCAGACGTGTCTATCTATCCCCCTTTATTTTTGACAAGCTCTAGCTCTTATATAGAACAAATGCCAGAAAACAGTTACAATGATCCAAGGATCATGATCTTCTCATAACAATCAACGGTCCAGATGAAAAGCACATGCTTCGCCAGTTGGCAAATGTACAGCTGGCACAAAATATTCCAGCATCTTTGATTTGATTCGGTCTCCAGCTGGCAAACAGCATATTTGACAATATCCTCCTCATTTCTGGTTCATGTTGCCTCCTTGTGCAACTTTGTAATTATCAGCTTCAAACAGCTCCGAGACTTCCTGCAATAAACAGACAAACATTAAGTTCATCATCATGTGGATAAACAACAGGAATTTAAACGTTTTATTAAACAGGCCTCAAAATGTGCAGCTACAGGCAATCGGGCTCCAAATCAGTGAAAATTATGCACTAAATGCCTAAACAGCGTTAAAAACACTCGGGTCAACCATCGTTGACTGGAAAATGCAATCGGGTCTTCAAATTTCCATCGCTCTGTTTTCCCGCCCATTTTCATGTATATCAGGTTCAACATATGATCATGTACATCGCAAAATATACGAGGAACCAACTACTTTTCAATTTATTTCAAATCCGGCTTTGCATGCTATCGGCGAGACCACTACTGTCAAGAAGAAAATATAAAGCATGGCCGATATCATATGTTGGGCCGATGAGCTTCCGTATCGGGGAGATAACTCCCATCGGCGAGAGAATTCGGGACTCGACCGATAAACGCTGCTATGCCGATCACCTTTCCATCGGGAAGACAACTCATATCGGCGGGAGCAAAACGAACTTGGCCGATAGATAAAACCTTGCCGATGGAAACTTAGAACTTTCGTCTGCATGATATTTTGGAAATATGATGCTCCCCCTTCCGAATGTCCAGATGACGTCATCAAGATATTCGGGGCTTTTGTTAAACTTAGAACATGACGTCATCATCATATTCGTGAACCTGATCATGTTTTGGAAAATATCCTGCCGAAGGGAAATGTGATGATGATGTCATCCTGATATTTGCTTCTTCGTTTATCAGATTGGGATGACGTCATCAGGATATTTGCAAAAGGTCATATTTCTCGGCAGGAGGACATTACGAAATATTGGGTAGACAAACAAGATCATGATGATCTTGACAACATGACAGGATAAAAATATGATGATCCTCCTCATCGAATATCATGATGACGTAACCATCATATTCCGTCTTCAGAGCATGAGGATGAGTTGAGGTCATCATCAGGTTAGCGCTAGGGTGATATTTAAAATATGATCATGCTGAGGAATGTATCACCCCCCCTTAAAAGATAGGGTGATCATCATGATCATGCAAAAGGAAATCAGGAGGATATGATGACGTCATCATTATATTAGCAAATATCAGCAAATATGACCCTCCCTTGAAAGATCAGGATGATGACCCTCCGATAGGACTTTGACGTGCGCATGCAAATTATGCAGATGGTGGATTTTCTAAATAGGGTGATATTATAATATCAGCATGATATTATAATATCAGGTGATGTTATAATATCATGATGCTTGTTGTTATGAAATATCGGGTTACACTCAAAACATGATGCTCACGATGCGCATAAGGTCATTTGACGGGTAAAACACTCTATCACCTAAGATTGACATCCGGATATTGGGATTGCATGATTTTTATCGGGTGATAGATCAAGATCATGATGATCTTGACAACATGACTAAGGATAAAAATATGATGATCCTCTTGCGATTATCAGGTTTGACCAAAACTTTGACTACTCATAACTTCCTCATATGGACGAATTTTAGGGTGATGTAAAAGGGAAACCTGCCTAGAATTTCAAGCTCTTTCTAAATATGAGGTCATAGAAACAAAATATGAACTTTGACAAACTGACCTCATGATGATGACCAACCTCATCGAATATCATGATGATGATGCACCTGACTCATTTTTACCAAACCGCCAGAAAACAGACAACACAAGCCAAGCCAAAAAGTTGGGTCCCTGTTTTGCCAAGTTAAAATGGGGCGTGTTGTGTAACCACACAACAACTTGCCACCAAAGAAAACAACAAAATTCAAATAATTCAAAAGGTGAGGATAAATTAAAACATAAATTTCCAACTCCTATTAAGCATGAGCATCCTAATCCTTTCTAACTGGTATCATGTTCATCAATGTAACAATGAATTGATAAGGGATCAATTGTGTGCATGTGATTCATATACTCATCTTGAAAGTGAGTTGAATAAGTCAGTGACTGGTGTTAAGCTACGTAGTTTGGTTCATCCCTCATAGCCAACCGGATAGAGCCTTGCTGCCAGCAGGCGTCCATAGCCCCGGCAAGGTTATCGTTGCAATTCCCCTAAGTAGAGCCCCACTGCTAGCAAGCGTCTATAGCTCCGGTAGAGTTACTTAGATGACTTAATCTGGATTTCAGAAAATCCATTTTATTATTTTATTTATTTTATATTTTGAATTTAATTCTTAAGATATAACAGTTGTAGCCTCATGATACAAGGAATGGTCACTTGTTGAAATTAAGTTGAGAATTGCAATGGTAGCAAGGGCAACCTTTAGATTTTTCACTTAACACCTACACTAATATGTTCAATAAACCCAAGGCTGTTAGGTGTGTCATTGTGAGGATCACCTTGACTCAAGAAAAGTAGTACTGATGAATATGATACCACAGACCTGATCAAGAATACCTATACTGATATGAATTACAACCTATGTAAAAACTTATATTCAACTTTTGAATTCTAACAATTTATGTAGTGTTCTTAAGTAACAAGGTGCACCAGTTTTGCCCAACCAAAACAAAGACTCAACAACGCAAAGCAAAAAGCAACCTGTACAAACAGCTAACCTACAAAAGGAAACAACAGAAAGCAAAACAAGCAAACTGTACAAACAACTAACCTACAAAATTATATACAAACCACTACTAGGCAAACAAAAACAAGCAAACGATCCAAATACACCTGTATTTGCATACTTCTTTTGATTGTGCAGGAGCATTAGGGTATCAATTATGGTTCTCAACCTAGCAAATTTATCTTTATATTCTGAAAAATATTCTGATATTCTGAATTCATTGTATTCAACAGAACAACTCTTGATGATCAGCAACTGAGGCAGCTCATCATGTTCATGATTAATCCATATGCATGTCTTATCTCCTGAATTTCCATAATCAAAATAGTAATCAACATCATTCACTGTGGAAAGGAGAAATACAACCTGGTATATATCTGATTCTGTTGGACATGCTTCTTCATTGGCAGTTGGTCTTCCATTTGTCATTATATTTTCACTGCTTGGCTCAGTGTCTGGTCTCGCTTCAAATTGAAGGATGTATGACTCTTGATGTATTAATTCTTCATCTTTATCCAGCTTTATCCCTTCATTCCGGATGTTCAGTTTATCTTCCAGTTCAGGAAACTTCTCAATATTTTCTTCAATTTCCTGCACATCAGCATCTAAATAAGTATCTTTATCATCACAACCTGATATACAGAAATTTATTATTTCTAAATCATTTGACTGCAAAAGAGAAACAACTTTCACTTGATAAGGACACTCCCCTGTTTCATTCTCAAAATATTTCTGGAGTAACATCTGATCATGCACAACAACTCCAAAGTCTTCTACATCTTCATCTTTCAGGAATTGTTCATTAAATAGCTCACATCTTCTATCCAGTAAAGTGCCTGGTTCCATTAACCTGCAACATTCTTGCATTTGACCATTCAATTCAAAGAAGTTAGGTAGTAAATCAGCATTTATTTTCTTTTCTATGACTCCCTGAGTTACTATCATAGGAACTTCATCAGCAACAAGAGTGCATTTAAATTGTTCTACTATCTGTTTACACTTCTCTTTACCATAGAATGACTCCAGGAAAGATGTTTCATCTTCTTTATCAAAAGTATTAGGATCAGAATCAAAAATATTATCCTGATGAGTGGTTTCTTCTCTAGAATTTTCACAAGATTCATACTTGCATACTGACTGATCCTTACTTGTATTAGGAAGTAGAGAACTCCTATCAATCTCACCATAAAATGAATCAAGGAAAGATGTTTCCTCTTCATTACCTTCTGGAACTGATTCAGCTATTGTATTTTCTAGAGTCTTTTTCAACATGACCAAGCAAGGGTAGCAATCTCTCTCTAAATGCTCTTCATCATGTAATCTGCACCAGCTTTCAATCAAGACATCGTCAATGGGTAAACCTAATAATTGACTACACTGTATATTTCTGGACAAGTATAATTCAAAATCCTCAGATCGGTCCACTTCAGTGCTTGGACAACTAATAACTTCTGGTGCTGCATCTGCTTGCTGCTCCAGAATTTCTTTATTTTCCTGGCAAATTTCTTCATTTTCCTGGCAAATTTCAGCCCTGAACACATCCGGGAAGAATATTAGTCCTTTCAAATATAAATCCAACCTTGTAAGGAAAGTTAAACAATTTATTTCGCTATGTTCCGTAGTCTGGTGTATCCTGCAACAGGTAGATAAACCAAAGTTAGACAAACTGTGAGGGTAAAGCTGCCTATTCAAAGTTTCCTGAAATAAAGGAATGTTAATTTGACAATTGCCTTCATATACATCCATCAAAATGAGACTCTATTTTTGATTTTTTAGGATTTTGAAATTTTAATGAGGTCTATCATATCTCAGAATAAAACTTGAAAGTTCAGAAAATGTTACTAATCTTTGATGTTTTGAGCTAGATCTTGGCAAAGGTGCAACCAAAACATCTCAGATAAGAGATATTTGTAGACATTTAACTGAAATGCTGAAATATTTATGCAATATTTGTAGAAATCCAAAAATTCACAGCTCAGGCCCTCCTTCTAGCGCCAATTTATGTTGCGTTAGAAGCGAGGGGCCTGCATAAAATGAATGATGACTGAAGCAGTGGTGCCTTTTCCAGTTCTGCCCTCCTTCTAGCGCCAATTTATGTTGCGTTAGAAGCGAGGGGCCTGCAGATTAATTGCAAGACTTAGGGCAAGCTGCTATACTAAGGCAGGGGATATCACTTCAACTGAAAAGAATTTATTTGCTGAGAAACAGCTCACATGCCCTCCTTCTAGCGCCAATTTATGTTGGTCATGATGTTATTCATTCACAAACATAGAATAAAAGTTACACAACAACCTTTACTCATCTTGAAAGATAAGATGAAGTCAGAGAATTCATGATCCCAAGTCTCTGTTGATTAGGTCTTAATCTACTGACGTTACTCAGTGGTTGATGTGTGTTGCTGTTTTCCATTCAGGGGCCTTACGTATTTCTGCAAAGTTCATCATTATTCCTCCAAATATCCTGCTCTGTATGTCTACTCTGCATAAATCTCTAATAATTCTACCTCTGCACTGTGAATTTAGTCAAATAATGTGCCTACTGGCTGATATTTGCATGATTTCTACCATTATTTATGATTATTTGCATGATATTTTCAATACTACATGCATTTAACTCAAATATGCTAATGATTTTCAGTTACCTACGGGATTTCAGCATATTTCTCTGTTTCTGCTTATTATTTGTCATGACTTGCAGTTATGGTGATGAATTTATGAAATTAAAAAAAAGGACAAGGGTTAAAGAACGAGATTCCCAAAACTACTTGACTGAGATCACTGATCCACATACAAGCTCCCATACATGCAATGAAAAGAAGGAAACTAGAATCATACTTCACCAGGACATTCCACAAATCCGCATGATCCAGTGCAAATCTTCAAAGGAAAAGTTGATAACAACATGTAATGAAATGAAAGCACTTCTAGTTGAACACAGCATTCACCAGTACATATCCAGAAATCAACATGAAGATTACGTAAAATTTACAATCAGGATGTAATCTGAAACTTCATATCCATTCAGTATGCTCAAGAACAGGTACATTTACAGTGATCTGAAGAAAGAACCTTGACATTTCAACAATTCTATCCTCATTAGTCTCAGTAATCCGATCTCCTAATTGATTCTACAGTAATTGGCCTTATTGCCAGACGTGTCTATCTATCCCCCTTTATTTTTGACAAGCTTTGGCTCTTATATAGAACAAATGCCAGAAAACAGTTACAATGATCCAAGGATCATGATCTTCTCATAACAATCAACGGTCCAGATGAAAAGCACATGCTTCGCCAGTTGGCAAATGTACAGCTGGCACAGAATATTCTAGCATCTTTGATTTGATTCGGTCTCCAGCTGGCAAACAGCATATTTGACAATATCCTCCTCATTTCTGGTTCATGTCGCCTCCTTGTGCAACTTTGTAATTATCAGCTTCAAACAGCTCCGGGACTTCCTGCAATAAACAGACAAACATTAAGTTCATCATCATGTGGATAAACAACAGGAATTTAAACGTTTTATTAAATAGGCCTCAAAATGTGCAGCTACAGGCAATCAGGCTCCAAATCAGTGAAAATTATGCACTAAATGCCTAAACAGCGTTAAAAACACTCGGGTCAACCATCATTGACTGGAAAATGCAATCGGGTCTTCAAATTTCCATCGCTCTGTTTTCCCACCCATTTTCATGTATATCAGGTTCAACATATGATCATGTACATCGCAAAATATACGAGGAACCAACTACTTTTCAATTTATTCAAATCCGGCTTTGCATGCTATCGGCGAGACCACTACTGTCGGGAAGAAAATATAAAGCATGGCCGATATCATATGTTGGGCCGATGAGCTTCCGTATCGGGGAGATAACTCCCATCGGCGAGAGAATTCGGGACTCGACCGATAAATGCTGCTATGCCGATCACCTTTCCATCAGGAAGACAACTCATATCGGCGGGAGCAAAACAAACTTGGCCGATAGATAAAACCTTGCCGATGGAAACTTAGAACTTTCGTCTGCATGATATTTTGGAAATATGATGCTCCCCCTTCCGAATGTCCAGATGATGTCATCAGGATATCTGGGGCTTTTGTTAAACTTAGAACATGACGTCATCGTCATATTCGCGAACCTGATCATGTTTTGGAAAATATCCTGCCGAAGGGAAATGTGATGATGATGTCATCCTGATATTTGCTTCTTCGTTTATCAGATTGGGATGACGTCATCAGGATATTTGCAAAAGGTCATATTTCTCGGCAGGAGGACATTACGAAATATCGGGTAGACAAACAAGATCATGATGATCTTGACAACATGATAGGATAAAAATATGATGATCCTCCTCATCGAATATCATGATGACGTAACCATCATATTCCGTCTTCAGAGCATGAGGATGAGTTGAGGTCATCATCAGGTTAGCGCTAGGGTGATATTTAAAATATGATCATGCTGAGGAATGTATCACCCCCCCTTAAAAGATAGGGTGATCATCATGATCATGCAAAAGGAAATCAGGAGGATATGATGACATCATCATTATATTAGCGAATATCAGCAAATATGACCCTCCCTTGAAAGATCAGGATGATGACCCTCCGATAGGACTTTGACGTGCACATGCAAATTATGCAGATGGTGGATTTTCTAAACAGGGTGATATTATAATATCAGCATGATATTATAATATCAGGTGATGTTATAATATCATGATGCTCGTTGTTATGAAATATCAGGTTACACTCAAAACATGATGCTCACGATGCGCATAAGGTCATTTGACGGGTAAAACACTCTATCACCTAAGATTGACGTCCGGATATTGGGACTGCATGATTTTTATCGGGTGATAGATCAAGATCATGATGATCTTGACAACATGACTAAGGATAAAAATATGATGATCCTCTTGCGATTATCAGGTTTGACCAAAACTTTGACTGCTCATAACTTCCTCATATGGACGAATTTTAGGGTGATGTAAAAGGGAAACCTGCCTAGAATTTCAAGCTCTTTCTAAATATGAGGTCATAGAAACAAAATATGAACTTTGACAAAATAACCTCATGATGATGACCAACCTCATCGAATATCATGATGATGATGCACCTGACTCATTTTTACCAAACCGCCAGAAAACAGACAACACAAGCCAAGCCAAAAAGTTGGGTCCCTGTTTTGCCAAGTTAAAATGGGGCGTGTTGTGTAACCACACAATAGGTTTAGGGGGGTTGATGGGATGGGATTAGGATTAGCATGGGTGGATGGATTGGGATTAGGGTTATCTATGCATGGCTTGAGGTTATAATTTGGGGGAATATTGGCTCCTATATTGATAAGATACTTAACCAAGGCCTCTTTGCTATGGAATCTAGTGTTGATGAGTTACATAATCATGGCATCCATATTTTGAAGTAAGGGATGATGATCTATCAGGGTGCAACCTTGTTCAGTGTGGAGGGGACCATTGGAGTTATTGAGGCTCTCATTACCATCATCATCATCATCATCATTGTTAAATGGATTGTTGGATTGATTACATTCAAAATAGTCATCATGATCTACAAGGATCTCATCATAATCATTTGAATAAAGTAGATCATCTAATGGATGTATGATTTTTGCTTTTACTTTGATTTTGGGTCTTGTATGGACTTCACACGAAGGGGAAGACATAAGAGTTTAAGCTTGCATGATGAACTGCTCAAACTAATCCATGATTCTTTATTTGTGGGTTTTCTATTAGGATTAGGTGATTAATTATATTTTGATTTTGATTTGATTTAGACAAGGTTTGGATTAAGGATTTGATTAGATGATGGATGAAGTTGGATTTAGTTTGGATGATGAAATATTACATCTAGGATCCTTGTGTGAAGGATTTTGATGCTGATTTGGATAAATTATGATTATGGTTTGGATGGAATTGGATGGGGTTGAAAGGGGTTAAGCTCAACCAATTTTGATTTTTGCAATGGAGGTGTCTTGATTAAGGGCGTTGGATTTGGTTTTTATTGATATGGATGAATGGATAATGGAGAGGGGGTGACAGTTTGATTAGATTATATTAGAGTGTGGATGGATGACTAGGATGCTTACAATAGGATGATGAAATGATTAGGGATGGGGATTGGATTAGGATGATGATGGAGATTGCACTAGATGGATAAATGAATAAGATTAGGGGTGGACAATGAATGAGATGATTAGGATAGTGGATTCGATGAAGATAGGGATGAAATGATTAGGATTAGGTGGTGGATGAGATTTGATTAGGGGATTAGGATGAATGATGAAATTAGATTAAGATAGGTGTATTTATTAGGGATTTAGATTAGATCAATATGGATTATGGATTAAGTGATGGATTAGGATATGATTAGGACTAATGATAAAGCTCAATGATGGGATTGGTTAACTTGATTGATGATGATTAGGGAAATGGTAAAGATGAATTGAATGGATTAGGATTAGGACCTTGATTTAAGGATTAGGCAAATTGATTTAGATTAGGGCCCTTGTTGATGGATTTGAATTAGGGATGTCGAAAGGGTTATTAAGATGATTAGGATAGTTAGGTCATGATTAGGACAAGATGGATGTTTAAGATGATTAGGGGGTGAGGTGGACTGGGAATGATTTGGATTTGGGATAATTACATGGATAGGTGGGATGCTTGACCTTTGGGCAAGTTTTTGATGTTTGAAATCAAAAGATTCAATCAACATTCAATGGTTTGCAAAATATTTAGATGTATTAGAAGGGGATTTTCATATGTTTCGACAAATGAAAACATGCCAAGCACATGAATAAGCTAGATTAGTAAAGAGGCTGTGCTAATATCTGTGGGCTCACGATTATACTATCTACTAAGTTGTTGATAGATGGGGAATATAAGATCATGTACCACCTATACACTCCTTACCATGGAGGTGAAAGCCATCCCCACTGTGAGATTTATCTCTACAAACTTAGAATTATAGTTTGAGTAACTTCTCAAGCCTAACTAGTATACGATGCATCATGAAAAAATATATCTAAAAGGTCTTAAACTAGTCTAACAAGGACTCTAAGGGCATCCTCAATATATGCAAGGTACAAAGGGCCAAAGTTTGTGAACAAGGATCATATCTACAAACATGTATTCATGATCAAATCCAACCCCACTTGACCTTGGTTGCTTATGAAAAGGGGCACCAAGGTTGTGCCAAGACATGATAATGAATCCTATTAAGGCGAGTCTTTTGATTCTCACCTCCTTTGATATACCTTGCTAGTACATGTGGTTTGGATTGTGTCATAAGGTGATGAAATCCTTAGGCATGCCCCTAGAGGGAAAGAATTCCAAGTGCTTATATTCTCAAAATCATCTTTCGACACAAAGGAAAAGAATACACAACTTGGATTTCTTAGGACAAACAAAAGTGAGACAAGAGGTGTTTTTGATCTCCAAGATCACCTTTAGGTACAAGGGGAGAGCATACACACTCACCTGGTCCACACAAGCACATCAAACAAGATTAATTAACCTTAGAAATTAAAGTGTATGGTGTGAAAATTAATGTGTTCAAAGGGTGTTTTTGATTCTCAAGATCATATTTCGATGCAAGGGAAGAACATACACACACCTTAGGACAAACCAAATTCACCAAACAATGTCAAACAAACACAAATGAGTTTTAATGATAAGTCTTCGATAATCAAACTTGCAACACACTTGTCAGTAATTTCAAAAATGAGTCTTTGACGATCGAAGATAGTTGCGATCAAAGGGTTAGTAGCATATGTAAAGAGAAAAACATACAAAATTATGATTCAAATGGATACAACTAGTGTTTATCGATAATTGGTGAAAAATAGTTTAATCATCAATGAAGGTGGTAAAGTTAGCTTTATGTCACCTATAAGAACACAATTTTTTTTTATAAATGATGAAAGTTATGATTGTTGGAAAAGAAACACCTATTTAAATGAAAGGCAATTATTTTTTTAAAACTGGGGATGTAGACTAGAAAAAAATAAATATTTTTCATTTTAGTTTTGGTTTTTTTAAAATTTTTTAATTAATTGTTTTTTATTTTGTTTTTGTTATTTCTGTGTTTTAAAAACTATTTTATGAGATTCTATTAGAAATGAGGGTGCAAACTGCACAACGAAAATCTGATTCACACGTTATTAATGTTTTCTAAATAATCAATAGAGATTGCAGCAGAAATAAAAACCACTACACAAATAACATGCATCAAGAACTTAACACATAACATAGTATGTAACATGGAGAAAACCCTTTTGGGTGAAAAAACTCCACTAAGAAAAGAGGTTCCAAGTTGTATTATCTTCAAATATAAGATTACAATACATTCACTTCCTCTCCTTCTTCAGTTTTCAATCCAGCAATGTCTGTTACTCTCAACTCTAATAAAAATGTAGTACAAATATTCATATAAAAGGGGTTGTCTTCTAGGGCAAGAGAACTAACATAATATCAACAATCAGATCTGTGACCTAATGACGAATGGTCCAGATTTACAATAATAAAATATAAATTAAAAAAGGTTTCGGGGGCACTGCTCCCAAACCCCCGCCGAGGCACACAGTCCCTGTACCCCCCGTCGAGGGCATGATCCCTCCAAACGCCTCGCAGGGAGGAAACCCCCTGTGACTCCCCATCATGGACGAATTAGTATTGAGGACTAGATATAAAGATGTAACTGAAACAAGACCGCTACTGGTGAAACCTTTCATATCTTATGGGTGATTTAGAAACAATATTAAGAATAATTAATTACATAGGATTTACAAGGTTGATGGCACCTTAATCCTAACAGATTCTAGATAAAACTAAATTACTAAAGCAAAAACTATATGCCAAACATGGGAAGCAAAGTGGTGTAGAGGGTTTGCAGAAAGGTGTAGGGAAAGAGGGCAAAAGGGGTCGTGTAGAGAGGGGTGTTGAGTGGCGCATGCATGGTGGTTGGAGCGGTGTAGGGGTCATGAAGTGGTAGGAGGGTGACAGAGTGGTGGGAAAATGGGTGGAGCAGGGCAGAGGGAAACGTGCATGTAGAAGGTAGGTACGGGAGGCCAGGATCAAGATGTTGGAATGGGTTGAAACAAGGTGGGGTGAGGTGGGTGAAAGGAGTGTCACAATCTCGAGGGGTGGTGGCAGGAGACTAGAGGTGAAGGAGGCATAAGGATCAGGAGGGAGTGGAGGTGCAGGTGGCGTGGCATAGGTGCAGAGGGTGGAGCAGGTTGTGGGATGGGTGGTGTTGTGCACGTTGAAGGCATCTTGAGCACACAGAAGGAGTTGATATATGCTCTTTTAATTGTCCACGTTTTATTTTTCATTTCGCTTAATATAAGAGAACCTGAAATATGGTAAGCTATGTTGCCAATAATAATTTAATTTTCATGTGATTATTTAATTTTGATTCATTATATATATTATTTATAAATTTGATATTAAATTAGTAGAATTATTATTATAATGTATTTATATTTGTGTTATATTATAGTACATGACATATTAATATATATTTGTGTATAAATATTTGAAATAAATTATACTTATCTATATATTAATATATCATATTGTGTAATATTCATATTAATATTTAATTTTTATTCATAGTATATATTAATTATAAAATTCATATTTTAAATATCAATAGAATATCAACAGCCTAGAAGCAGAGAAATTCTTAAAAACTTGCAAGTCTTGGACAAGACTGTTTAAAGAGGCCACAAGAACAGCAGGAGGCCTAGCAATACTATGGAAGAACGATAGATTGACAATAAACCTAGTACAAGAGTGCAACAATTGGATGGAGTGTAAGGTTTTAGTTGGTACTCTAGAATTCAATTTGTTCAATGTGTACGCTCCCATAAAGACAGAAGACAAGAGGGAAACTTGGAAAGTTATTAGAAGCAAGATATGCCAAATTAATGAACAGTTCTATATCATAGGCGGTGACTTCAATGCCATCTTCGATCTCTCTGAAAAGAGTAGAGGGGCAATGAAGATCAAAAGGAACATTCTGGACTTTAGGGAATTCGTGGATGAGATCAGAAGCATAGACTGCGAAACAACCAATGGAATATACACCTGGACTAACTGTAGAATGGGATTCACAAATATAGCAAAGAGATTAGATAGATTTATAATTTCTCCCAATTGGATGAATAACACAAGCATACTAAAAATAGAAATTCTACCAATATCAGGTTCAGATCATTACCCTATCCTACTAAACATCAACACATGGAACAATAAGGTAAAGAGCTATTTCAAGTTTGAGAATATGTGGTGGAGGGAAGAAAGTCTCCTGACATCCATTGAAACCTGGTGGAAGGAATGTGAATTCAAAGGCATGCCCAGTTATATCTTTATGAAAAAGATTTAGGCACTAAAGGAAAAACTCAAAAAATGGAACAAAGAAGTGTTCAAGAATATATTCCAAGAAAAATAAAAAGTAGAAAAAGAGTTGGAAGAACTAAATAAAAAAATAATAAAGTTTGGGATGTTTCAAGAAGACTATATCCTAGAGAAGAAAATGAAAAGTTATCATTAGGAATTACTAGCCAGAGAAGAAATTTACTAGAGAGACAAAAGTAGGGAAACATGGTTGAAAAAAGGAGACATGAACACCAAATTCTTTCATGCAACCTCCAAGACACGAAGGATCATTAATAGAATAAGTGAAATCAAGGTAGATAATGGAGACATAGTAAGAGAAAAGCATGTTATAGAAAGTGAAGTTGTTCACTTCTTTAAAAAAAATTAGGCGCAGAAGTTGATATAGAACTAACTAACAGCACCATCTTGATAGAATGCATTCCAAAATGTGTTTTAGATGAGGACAATCTGATGTTGATGGAACCTATAACATTAGAAGAGGTCAGATTAGCCACTTTTCAGGTTCATCCAGACAAAGCTCCTGAGCCGGATGGGTTTCCGTCAAGCTTTTATCAGAAATGCTGGAAGTTAATTGGCAAAGAAGTTTGGGAAGTTGTAGAAGAATTTTGAAAAAAGAAGTTTGTGAGAGATATCATTAATACGGTGATTGCTTTAATACCAAAGAAGCAGGTCTATGAGTCCTTCAATGACCATAGGCCAATCTCTTTATGTAACACACTATACAAAATAATCACCAAGGTAATGGACAATAGATTAAAAAATCTCTTGCCTTCCATCATTTCAGAAGAGTAAAGTGATTTCTATCCAGGGAGAGAAATCATAGATAGCATCATTGTTGCCAATGAAAGTGTACACACTATGTCCACTAAGAAAATACAACGGATGATGATAAAACTATATATCAACAAAGCCTATGATAAAGTAAAATGGGATTTCTTACTAAAGGTACTCCAGAGGTTTGGTTTTGATGATAGTTGGATACCCCTCATACAAAAATGCATTACGATAGTAAGGTATTCACTAAGTGTAAATGGATCCATCTGTGGTTTCTTTCTTGCCACAAATGGTCTTAGACAAGGTGACCCTTTGTCACCATTTCTCTTCATAATCATGGCAAAAGCCATGGGAAGGTCCTTCAAGCAAAAAAGGGAAAATAACAGCTGGAAGGGAATCAAAGCGGCCCAAGGGATCAATCCAATTATGCATACACAATATACAGATGATATAGTGATGTTCAAAGAATCTAACATGAGGGAGGCGGTAGTCATCAAAAGTGATCTGGAAGATTACTCTAAAGGCTCAGGATAGATAGTAAACAAAAGCAAATCTTCTATTATATTCTTCAATACCAGCAAAGAAACTCAAAAAAGAATTGCAGATTTTTTGGGATTCTCAATAGCATCCATTCCAACAAAGTATTTAGGAGCACTGCTAATGGTAGGAGCTTGCAGAATAACTCACTGGCTAGAAACAATTGATAGGTGTAGAAATAAGTCAACAGCTTGGAAAAATAATTGGCTCACTTTAGCTGGAAGGATACTGATGATTAAATCACTACTATCAGTAGTACCAATCTATGTAATGTCCTGCTTTCTGACCACTCACAAGGCAGAAAGTAATTTGGAAAGCTTCTTTAAAAAATTCCTATGGGCTAGAGCAAAATAGGAAAAGAAGATACCACTAGTGCAGTGGGAGAAGGCATGTCTTCCTAAATTTGAAGGTGGAACAGGGATAAGAACAATGAAAGAACAAAACTTGGCATTGGGAGGAAAACTATCATGGAAGATGTATCGGGCCCTGAATCGATTATGGTGTAAAATCTTTCAAAGAAAGTATTTAGACTGTGTTTATCCCAAAAGAATATTAACCACAATAGATACCAAAGAAGGTTTAGCAATATGGAACTTTCTAAGGAATCGCTGAAAGATCATGACTGAGCATCTAACTTGGAAAGTTAATAACAGGAAACAAGCCATTTTTTGGACATATTCATGGGATGGAAAACCGCCACTGGTAGAACTGGAAGGCATCATGGAATACATTGAACAAATAACAACCCAAGTAGGACATAAGGTAAGAGACTATATACTCTTAGAGAACCCAAAGTTTGGTAATCATTATGAGTGGATCGATGTTGGCACTTTGCCACTACCAGCAGAGATAAAATTGAGACTAAAAGAAGCACTAAAAGGAAGAAAGATCATAATCACAAAAGAGGAAGATGAAATAATTTGGTGCAGAGCTCGATCAGGTGAATACTCTGTTAGATTGGGCTATCAGATCTAAAAATCCATAAGAGACAAACCTGGATGGTCAACAAATCTTTGTTGGCACCCTGTTGTCCTACCAAAGGCTAGTGCATTCCTTTAGATGACCCTATAGAAGGGCATTCTCACAGCAAACAAACTATAAAGAATTGGTATACATGGTCCCAACAGATGTGTCATGTGCTATAAAAGTAGTGAAACAATAAACCATCTGCTACTTAACTGTACATATGCTTCAAATTGTTGGGACTAGATACAAGATGTCTTAGGATGGAAAGAGGCTAGACTGGACAACCTTAATGATTGGTTGAGCAGCTCGCTGAAAGGAAAGAAAAATACCTTATGGGCAGATATTTGGGTAGCAACACCCTCTATGGTTGTGTGGAAAATCTGGAAAGAAAGGAACAGGAGAATTTTCAAAGAAAAAATTATGGAAGAGGGTAAGCTACTGGAGAAAATTGTGTTATGTCGGAAAAATGCACCCTTGGGGGCTTTTTCCTAAAGGTTTAGCTCCCAGGTCTTTAGATTTGCATTTAGAGCATTTTGTATGTTAAATCAGACTCCTAATGAGAAAACCCCTAGGTCTTGTGACAATTAGGACCTAGGGGGCTGTAATTTAATGAATTTTGAGCAAAGATAGGGGGTGGACAAGGGCGCTAGCACCCTAGTCCAGCCCTATTTTGGGTCTGCCCTAATTTGAAATGTCAATTTTGTGACCGTTATTTGGTCTACAAGCTGACATCATAAGTTTCAAATACAAAATTCTTGGCAGAAATCTTAGTAGTTGCATATATAAGAATGATTATGTTATTATTTAGAAATTAGAAGATTATTGTGAACTTGAGCTATTGGCATACTTGTGATTATCATTGTGTTGCAGAGCATAGCACTATTATTATGTTTGTTTGTAGGTTGAATTGCATCTTCTCCTCATGGCATTGAAGAGCTTCTTCCTTCCATGAGAGCTTCATCATCAAGGTATCATTTATTGTTCTTTATCAATCATTATCATTCAGTTTTCATCTCTGCCTCCCAAGGGCACGCACTCTCTCTGACAATGGTGTTCAAAAGACTTGAATGCCTCTTTGGGGCTTGATTGAGGCAAGCCTCTAAACACCACAACCCCCTCCCACACTCCTTGTGATTACAGGTTATAGGTGTTGGATTTGGAGAAAGTGGAGTTGCAGAGAAGGAAGGCAGACATTGAAGATTTTAGATCTAAAAAGAAGCAGACACTATTCAACATTTCAGGACAAGGGCACCATCAACCTTGTCCTCCATTTTCAGATCACGAGAAACAGAAGACAGTAAAGATCAGTGCTGAAAGGAGATCGGGACTTTGCGGAAAAAAGTTGCACATTGGACTAGGGCGCCATCACCATTGTCCCTGAATTTTCCATTTTTCGATTGCAAAAAGCAGTGAGTTAAGGTTCTCTGCCCTCTGCTTATTTCCTGTAGCATTTGTTGTAATTCGTAGATTTGATTACTATTTTTCTTAAATTAGGGTTTTAAGGGCATAAAGGCATTAATTGGAAATCTTGTGTGATCACATCTGAATTTCCTAGCAGAAAACCAAGTGGCAACTCAAACCTGATAGCTGACTCTCCTCTTGATAGGAGAAGCACTCGGTTGAAAAGCCCTTGGAATGTTTTGTGGAAAGGAGGATTCAAACTAAAACAAACATCAACTCTCCACTAAAAATCCCCATAAAACATTTTGGTGAACCCATGTTTGGAACTTTTTTGGCACCTTGCTGAGTGTTGTTTGACAAATTTGCATTCATTCATTCTATTGCATTGGAAAAATTATAAAATAAATTGATATATTTCGAAAAATTAAAAAATTGCATTTTAGGGTTTGATTTTTGACATAGTTTGCATTCATTCAATTAAATTTAATTAAATCTCTGTTTTTTACATTAGATCTGAAATTCATCATCATTCAATTCATTATTTTCAATATTGCATTCGAAAAAATACAAAAAAATTGAAAAATTTGCAAAATTTGGCATATTAAGCTTGCATTTTTTGTGAAATTTGAATTCATTGGTATCTAATTTAAAATTAATTTCTGTTATTTGCATTAGATCTGATCCAAAATATAGAAATTTATCATTCATAATTCATTTGCATGCTTGATTTCTCGAAATTTGCTTGAAATTTTACATTTTTCATGAAAACCTAATTTTGCATGAGCTAGGGTTGTAGTCAAAATCTTGTCTTAGATTTTACTACCTTGTCAAAACACTTATTAGGTTTGATCTCTGATTGTAGTGTTCCACCATAGTGGCTTCCTTGTGAAATTTCATGCCTTGGGTTTGAAAACTTGCATTTTTTCACTAGATTTGAGCCTATCGTCTTGCTAGATTTACACTCCAAGCATGTTGTAAGAGATTTTATTGCACTAATTGGCTGTTATTAGCCTTATCATTTTCTGCCCCTTCTCAATTTCCTTACAACACTCTTTATTTTGAGCCATTGCATTGAAATTTTGGAAAAATCAGCATATTTTTTTAATCTTTGCACTAGGGTTTGGTCTATAGAGGCACTATAGGCATGTTGTAATAGATTTTTTAGCATTAGGTGGCTGTTATTACTATTATAAGTTTCTGTCTATCATCATTTTCCTTACAACACCTGTGCCTTACTCTTTTGCATTGAGATTTGGTGAAAAATTGCATATTTTGGCCTATTTTCACTAGGTTTTGGCTTATCCACTTTCTAGAGTTGCTTCAAAAGCATGTTGTGAAAGGTATTCTCGCATTAGTGGACTATTTTTAAGCATATAATTTTATGTCCCTCTTGAAAATCTTTACAACACCTCTTCTTTCATTTGTTTGCGTTGAGAAAAGTTGAAAAATCAAGCATTTTTTGCCTTTAAATATATCAAGCTCCTAAGATTTATTCTATTAGTTTGTGCATATTGTTGCATGAGTATCATAACTAGCTGCCCTAATAGAAATATTCCTTTAAGAAGAAGCATAAGACACATGGGATCTAGTGCTCTTGAAGAAGTTGGTACATTGAACACTTTCTTTACAAAATGAGAGACACAAACGTTGCAAGATACTATACCTATCACAAGTACAATGGAAGAGCAAAATTTTCATGATGTTGATGATACTATTGAGGTGACAGGACATGTATCTGATGAGCAAATAGATAAACTGGATAAAGAGTTAGCCGACTTTCAAGCATTTATGGAAAATGAGAGGATAGCTGAAGAAGCTATTCCTGCAATTCATAACATAAGGGAACTAATCAAAGAAGGACAAGATGGTGTTAATGCGATCCATGGTTTAGCACATATTGTACAAACCAACATTATGCTAGTGACTGAATGTGCAAAAGTGATAAATAACACTTTGTCACCATCTCATACGCAAGTATCGGTACCTATATCGACCACGGGAATATCTACATTTACATCAAATATTTCGACAACCAATGTAAATGCTTGTAGTAATGTCATCACTAGTATTTGAGATCTAATGGCACTAATTCACAAAATTACAGAGTTGTCGAATTCAATTATCAAAACCTTTCCCCTAAGGTGTCTTCATATAACTCTCAACCACCCATTCAATCCGCTTATTCTCAACCATTTTCCACTTATCGCTATGTTCAACCACCTAATTATTCGCAACCTCCGCTTGTCACTATCCATGCTCCATCTCCTCCACACTTTGGTTCCAATTCCTTACCACAAACTGCATCTCCTAATGATGCCATTCTAAATCAACTTTTGCAAGGTATGACCTTTTTACAACAAAAGGTGACAAGCCTGTCAAATGCTTCACAACCTACTATACCGACTTACCATGCTCGTAATTCCTTATCCTATGCAATCTTAAGAACTCCTATGTCTGATAAGTTTGAAACTATGCACTTTAAAAAATATGGTGGAAAAGGCGATCCTAATACTCATGTGGTAGCGTTCATAGCTATGTGTAGTGATTTTTACTTTGAAGAAGATTTGTTACCAAAAATTTCCCTACGATCTCTCAAAGATACTGCTTTGGAATGGTTTTGCTCTTTGTCTCTGAATTCAATACATTCTTTTTCATAGTTAATTGATCAATTTCTACAACACTTCCAAGCAAACATCGGACCCCAAGTCTCTCTAATTGATTTGGTTCATTGCAAGCAAGGTTCGAACGAAAAGTTGACTGAGTTTATTAGCTGGTATCAAGGACTTTATGCACAAATTCAATATCAGATGAAAGATGATGACGTTCAGAAGATATTTATAACAAATTTGCAGCCTAACATTCATGATTAGATGCTCTTGATGAATTATAACTCTTTTCAACACCTATGCACTGCCCTTTGTGACTACCAACTTTCATCTAGCCAGTATGAAAATCAAAACTCATCACCTCAAGTTGGCCAATCCGAGGGTGTCATCACAAAATAAATTTATGAGGAACAATAATAAAAGTTTTATGAAGGTTAATGGGCCAAATAACTTTTCTCAAGTGTCTACTATCACTAATTCGAAGAAGGCACCGTATTAGCAAAGAAAGTTCACTCCGATATCTAAGTCCTATCATTTTATCATGAGTCAGGCTTTGAGTAATAATCTCTTGAAGCTTCCCCTGATTAAACTAGTGGATCCTAATAGAATGCAAGGACCTTATTTTGATGCTAATGCCTTTTGTCACTATCATCAGACACAAGGACATGATACTGAACTATGTATGCATCTAAAACATGAAATACAAGACCTCATCGACTCAAACATTATACATGTATCTGGTGTGAATGATAATGGGAATAAGTCAGTTGCTTCGCTGAATCAGAATTTACAGATCTTCACTAATCCTTTCCCTAAGCATACTGACAACAATTTGATGGAACAAAATACACTACAAGTAGAAGAGGATTATTTAGATTATGATGAGATAATTGCTACAATTGAAGTGGGTAAGGAAAATACTCAAGTATCACCTCGTCCACAAGCAAGAGGTATCTACTCTAAAGTTCCTCCTCCATTATCCCTTCAGGGATCAGGAGACAATCAACATATACCAAAGGAACAAATAGAAAAACTGAAACAAGAGATTATGACAATAGAAAAGGTTGAAACAGCACAAGTTAGTCCTTGTCGTTATGATAGATAGAACCAACAGAACAAGAGAAATAATGATGCAGGGACTTCCGGAGGTCATAACTTTTGACTCGGATGTGGGTTTTCTACGAAATTTTACAGGTGGATGCGTTATGAGGTGGTCAGTGGTTTCCCAACCCACCCTAGTCGGTTGGACCTCGTCTTGGCACTTTTTCGGGGCTTGAAACTTTCATCTTGGCCCTCAAAATGGCAAATTAGTGTTTTTTTCTAGTTTTTTAAAAGTTGCTTTTTTTAATAACTCGAAACTCATGTTTCGAATTTAGGATGTTAGTTGGCTTTTCATCCTACCTTAGCTTTATGAGCTTTTTGGGAAAAAACTGGATTCTCAAGATATGATTGTAAAATTACCTAAAATGGCAAAATCTGACAATTGTCGAAATCAGCCAAAAAAGGTAATTTTTTTTTTTTTTTTGTTTTCTTAGATATAAGAGAGTTTTCTCTCATTGTAGCAGGGGAGTTGAGGAATAGAAGTTTTGTTATGTTTCAGCTTCCAAATTTTTGTCTCTCATCTTTAATGGCACAATTCTGTTGAGTGTATGTTGTGTGCTGCATCATTTGGTATCAGAGCAGGAAGATGGCTGGGAGAGGAAGAGGAAGAGGCGGTCTTGCCCAGATGCATAGAGAAATGCAAAATCTACAAAGGCAAATAGCAGAACTTACAACACGGATGGAAACCCAAAGACTGGGTAGAGGAGGAAACGAATCTGATAAAGAGATAGGTCAAGGAGGTGTAAATCAAGATATAGAACATGAAGAAGAAGAATTAGAAGGCATGAGTTTTGAAGAGAGGATGCTCAGGGCCTTAGAAGGAAAAAATGAAGGGATCAAGGTAGATGTTTCAGATTATGCAGGTAGTCTTAAACCAGAGGAGTTGATAGACTGGTTGAATGGCATGAGAAAATTTTTTGAATGGAAATCCATGACAGAGGAGAAGAAGGTAAAATTTGCATGCACCAAATTAAAGGGTCATGCAATGATTTGGTGGGATCATCTTCAAAAGGAACGAACAAGGAAAGGCAAGGATAAGATCAGGACCTGGAATAAAATGGAGAAGAAGTTGAGAGAAAAATTTTTGCCCATAGATTATGCACAAACCCTTTTTCGTAGGTTTCAAAATTTAAAGCAGAACCTCTCTTCTGTGCAAGATTATACAAATGAGTTTTATACACTGTCTATACGAATAGAGCATCAAGAAACTGATGAACAAATGGCTGCTAGATATGTGAATGGCCTGAAATTTTCTATTCAAGATGAATTGAGCATGCATCGACTCAACAATATGGAAGAGGCTTACCAATTGGCTCTAAAGGCTGAAGAAAAACAAAACAGACAGTACCATCAGAGGAATAGAGGAGGAAGAAGGGGTACATCAACCCCATTTCGAGGAGGTTCAAATTATGGCAGGGGAGAGTCATCCCATGGTTTGGAAAAACAAGTAGACACTCGGCAAGATCCTCCGAATCAAGAACGAGGAAGGGGATTTCAAAGAGGTAGAGGTTATGGTAGCGGTAGAGGATGGGAAAACCAGAGAAGGCCTTTCACTTGTTTCAGATGTGGAGAAGAAGGTCATGGGGCATTTGAATGCTCCAATTATAACATGCAAGAAAGAAATCAAGGAGGACAACCTAGGGTGAACATGATTCAAATGCAGCATGAAGTGGAAGGGACAGAACTGGAGGTCCCACCAGATGTGGGAGAAAGTCTCATGATGAGAAGAGCAATGGTGATTCCAGAGAAGGAGAAAACACAAGCCAAAAGCTCTGATGGTTCATGGCTTCGAACCAATATCTTCAGAACCAGATGCACTTCGGGTGGCAAGGTATGTCAAGTCATTGTTGATGGAGGTAGTTGTGAAAATATGGTTTCTAAAGAAATGGTAGACAAATTGAATTTACACTGTGAAAAACATCCTCATTCGTATCGCATTGCATGGTTTAAAAAGGGAAATGAAGTCACTGTTGATAAAAGATGCCTAATTAAGTTTAGCATAGGGAAGATCTACAGGATGAGATATGGTGCGATGTTGTCCCAATGGATGCCTGTCATGTGTTATTGGGAAGGCCATGGCAGTATGATAGAAAAGTTATGCATGATGGAGAGAAAAACACATACACCTTTTGGAAAGATGGCGCTAAGGTGATTTTATTGCCTCTCAAGGATGAAGGAAAAGGTGAGACCATGTTGTCTGAAAGAGATCTTGTTAAAGAAATGAAGGTGACAGGGTGTTGCTATGCATTAGTAGTGAAAAAAGGTGAGGAAGACATTTCAGTTCCCCCAGAAGTAGCTGAGCTATTGAAAGAATTTGCTGATGTTTTACCTAATGAATTGCCTGATGGTCTACCGCCAAAGAGAGATATTCAGCATCATATTGATTTGATTCCAGGAGCAACTCTACCCAACCAAGCAGCTTATAGGATGAATCCAACACAACATGCAGAGATGATTAAGCAAGTAACAGAACTCCTAAGTAAAGGTGTGGTGAGAGAGAGCATGAGCCCATGTGCTGTCCCTGCATTGTTAACCCCAAAAAAAGATGGAACATGGAGGATGTGCACTGATAGCAGAGCAATTAATAAGATTACCATCAAGTATCGGTTTCCTATACCTCATATGGAGGACATGATGGATGTCCTTGCAGGGGCTAAATATTTCAGCAAGATTGACCTACGAAGTGGCTACCACCAAATCCGGATTCGAGAAGGGGATGAGTGGAAGACAGCCTTTAAGACTAGAGATGGATTATATGAGTGGATGGTTATGCCATTCGGGTTATCAAATGCACCTAGCACATTTATGAGATTGATGAACACTATACTACGCCCTTACATTGGTAAGTTTGTGGTAGTTTATTTTGATGATATTTTGGTATTTAGTAACAGCAAAGAAGAGCACCTACAACACTTGAGGATCATCTTTGGTGTGTTAAGGAAGGAGAACTCTATGCCAATTTGAAAAAGTGTAGGTTCATGCAGGACAGTTTGGTTTTTTTAGGCTTTGTCATTTCTAAAGATGGTGTCAGAATGGATCCAGAAAAGGTCAAGGCAATTCTAGAATGGCCTAGTCCAAGCAGCATCACAGCGGTAAAAAGTTTTCATGGCTTGGCCACTTTCTATCGAAAGTTCATTCGAAATTTCAGTAGTATTGTAGCTCCTATAACAGATTGTACCAAAGGGAGGGAGTTTGTATGGACCAAGGATGCTGAGGAGAGCTTTAAGTACTTGAAGAAAAAGGTAACAGAAGCACCTATACTTGCATTGCCAAATTTTGATAAAGTATTTGAAGTAGAATGTGATGCCTCCCATGTGGGAATAGGTGCTGTGCTTAGCCAAGCTGGAAAACCTATAGCTTTCTTTAGTGAAAAGCTGAATGCAGTGAGAAAGAATTATTCTACTTATGATTTGGAATTTTATGCAATTGTTCAAGCATTGAGGCATTGGAGACATTATCTAGTTCCCCAGGGGTTTGTATTGTTTACAGATCATATTGCACTGAGATACTTGAACACACAGAAAAAGTTGAATAGTAGGCATGCCAAGTGGGTCTCTTTCTTGCAGGGTTACAACTTTGTGCTGAAGCATAAGTCTGGAAAACAAAATCAGGTTGCAGATGCATTAAGTAGGCATGTTGCACTTTTGCCCACAATGGAAGCTGAGGTGATTGGTTTTGATGCCATCAAAAATTTGTATGAGTCTGATGATGATTTTTGGGAGATTGTGGAACAATTGAAGGCACCAATATCTGATAACTTGGATCACTTTAGGGGTGAATATTTTATGCAAGATGGGTATCTATTTAAAGGAAAACAACTATGCATACCGGCTGGCTCTATGAGGGACAACATTATCAGAGAACTTCATAGTAGTGGGTTGGCTGGACATTTTGGCAAGGACAAGACAATAGCCTTGATAGAAGATAAATATTACTGGCCAAAGATGAAAAGGGATATAACTAAGTATGTAACAAGGTGTAGAATCTGCCAAGTGGCTAAGGGACCTGCACAGAATACAGGATTGTATATGCCCTTACCAGTACCAGCTGCACCATGGATAGATTTGAGCATGGACTTTGTGTTGGGACTTCCACATACTCAACGAGGTAATGATTCCATTTTTGTAGTTGTTGATAGGTTCTCCAAGATGGTTCATTTTATTGCCTGTAAGAAAACTAATGATGCAATGAGGGTAGCAGAGTTATTTTTTTCAGAAGTTGTTAGACTACATGGTGTTCCAAAGACTATTACCTCTGACAGGGATACCAAATTCCTCAGTCATTTCTGGAGGACTTTATGGAAGAAGATGGGGACCAAGTTACAGTTTAGTAGTGCTTATCATCCTCAAACAGATGGGCAAACAGAGGTAGTTAATCGGAGTCTGGGAAATTTGCTGAGGTGTATTGTTGGAGAAAAGCCAAAACAATGGGATTTGGCATTACCCCAGGCCGAATTTGCCTATAATAGTTCTGTTAACCGATCAACAGGAAAGTCCCCTTTCCAGATTGTGTATGGCAGGAATCCTCAGGGTGTTCTAGATTTGGTACAGCTACCAATGAAAGATCGGGTCAGTGATGATGGGGAAGCATTTGCAGAACACCTTCAACAGTTGCAGCAAGAAGTGAGACAGAAGTTGCAGGACAGTAATGAGCGGTATAAGAATTCAGTGGATACTAGTCGGCAACATCAGACATTCAGTGAAGGTGACTTAGTGATGGTATATTTGAGAAAAGAGCGGTTTCCTACTGGAACATATCACAAGTTGAAGTACAAGAAAATTGGTCCTTGCAGAATTACAAAGAAGATCAATGATAATGCATATGAGGTCAGTTTACCAGATGATCTCGCTATTTCTCCCGTGTTTAATATTTCTGATTTATATGCATTCCATGGTGAGGATGATGCTGAAGATAGTCAACCAGAGGTGGTATGGCACAACCACATTCCCCATAAGAAGAAGGAACAGATTGCACAGATTCTTGATAAGAACACTATCTACACTCGGCAAGGGCGTTACAACAAGTATTTAGTACAGTGGGAAGGATTGCCACCAACAGATAGCACATGGATTACAGAGTGGGAAGTGCAGAGGTTAGATCCTGTCAAATGGCAGCAGTTTGAAGACACTCACTTGCAGGAGCTGCGTTCTTTTCAACCAGAGGAGAATGATGCAGGGACTTCCGGAGGTCATAAATTTTGACTCGGATGTGGGTTTTCTACGAAATTTTACAGGTGGATGCGTTATGAGGTGGTCAGTGGTTTCCCAACCACCCTAGTCGGTTGGACCTCGTCTTGGCACTTTTTCGGGGCTTGAAACTTTCATCTTAGCCCTCAAAATAGCAAATTAGTGTTTTTTTCTAATTTTTTAAAAGTTGCTTTTTTTAATAACTCGAAACTCATGTTTCGAATTTAGGATGTTAGTTGGTTTTTCGTTCTACCTTAGCTTTATGAGCTTTTTGGGAAAAAACTGGATTCTCAAGATATGATTGTAAAATTACCTAAAATGGCAAAATCTGACAATTGTCGAAATCAGCCAAAAAAAGTAATTTTTTGTTTTTTTTTTTTTTGTTTTCTTAGATATAAGAGAGTTTTCTCTCATTGTAGCAGGGGAGTTGAGGAATAGAAGTTTTGTTATGTTTCAGCTTCCAAATTTTTGTCTCTCATGTTTAATGGCACAATTCTATTGAGTGTATGTTGTGTGCTGCATCAAATAAAAGTTGGAAATGAGCACGATGATTATCATCAGTTGGAAATGACAGTGGTTCTCCTCCTCACAAGCAACAAAAGATTTCACATAAACAAGAAAGTGTTGAGAAAGTATCACATGGACTCTCTGATAACAAGCAACGGCCTAATAAGAATCACTCGAGCTTCTCACAAAACCTGGTCGAATACCTCTCCAAGAGGTTTGCAAGTTCCAATATCTAATACGATAGTACTACATGTATCTCTAACCCTTTATCTCTTCGTGATGTTCTTCCCCCGTGATGTGCTATATGTTGTTAGGCCTCCTAGGATGACCCTTGATTCTCATGTAAGGTCAAGGATACTAGGAGATTGCCTATGTTGTGACCTTCTTCTATTTGTATCATCATTCTTCTATATTGCCTCTCCTCTTATTTCATTATTGTGTGTTGTGTCTTATGAACATAGTGTTGCAGTTGGTGAATTGGGGGCACCCTCCTACGTGACTGTCCCTAAGACACTTGTTCTCCTCTTTAATTTATTGTTTACCTTCCTCTAGTGGTTCCATCTAGTTGGCAGATGACGAAAAACATATTATACTGACGCGGACCTAGTGTCTCTTTTGAGAGAAATCAAAAAATGGACTTAGTTCCTATATGACGATGGGGTTGTAACAAATTATCTGACGCTTGGCTAGTGGAATCACTCCGTGATTTCCCTATCTTGATATTGATGTCGATGTTATCTTATCTTGCTAGTTCAACACTTTAACAATACTGCTGCTCTGTGCACTTTGCTTATCATGAATATTGCCTTGCTTGGCTTTTTCATGTAGTTGATCATATGCATTGTTGTTTATCATGATTATTTTGGACACTAACACTTTTCTTGCAGGGATGTGTTTGTGGGAACATTTGGCGATCGTAAAGTACATGTCACCTCTGGGGGGCATGGGTCTTGTGAGAGCTCGTGTTCCCTTGTGTGTTTTCTTTCTACCTTAATGTGCTTGATATCGGTACGTGATATCAACCACATTAAGGTGGAGGCATATATAAGGTATGTTGTCTGCTTTAGATCATAGTAAAGCGTGTTTGAACAATCTAAAAATCAAACCAAATCATTTAAGCCCTCTACGGAGGTGGGATATTGAGCATATCCTTTTATCTTAAACCCTCATCGCGAGGTGGGGATGGTGTATTTCTTGGAGAGATTGCATCATCCTGTCATTTTCAAAAGTCCTCATCACAAGGCGAGGAGTGGTTCTTGACTAACTCAACCCTTAAAACATGTTTTGGGCGGTTGTGGCAAAGCCCAATCATCTGTGTGTACCTGTAATGTGCTTGAGATGGTAATGAACCTAGCAATAAGAACACTCCATCGCTTGTCTGCCATGTTTTCTCCGTGTCTTCAACGTGTGTGTATGGCGTGCTTGTTCTCAAATAGCAAGATTGATAGCGAAGAGCTCCTCTACACTTTGGGATTTGTTTGGCGTGTTTGTTCTCAAGGTGCAAAATCGGTGGTGAACAACTCCTCTACACCTTGGGATTTTGTTTGGCGTGTCTATTCTCAAAAAGTGCAAGACTGATGGTGAATAACTCCTCTACACGTTTTGGGATCTGTTTGTTTGCTTTCCTTGTACTTGCATTTTGCATTTCATATGGGAAAATAAAAAAGAAATTAATCACTGCATCCATTGTATTCTTTGTGCTCTGTGTCTTCAATGTTGTATTCTCCGTGCTTTGCATGCCTGTAACTGTCTTCTCCATATTTTGCATGTCTGTCATTGTCTTCAATGTGTTTGGCATGTCTTCTCCGTGCTTGACATGTTTCATATATTCGTTGACCTACTTTAATGCATGTAATGGCCTTGCGTTTAATGCATACATTAAAGTGGGGGCCAAATGTTATGTCAGAAAAATGCACCCTTGGGGGTTTTTTCCTAAAGGTTTAGCTCTTGGGTCTTTAGATTTGCATTCAGATCATTTTGTATGTTAAATCAGACTCCTGATGAGAAAATCCCTAGGTCTTGTGATAATTAGGACCTAGGGGCTACAATTTAATGAATTTTGAGCAAAGATAGGGGGTGGACAAGGGCGCTAGCACCTTAGTCCAGCCCTATTTTGGGTCTACCCTAATTTGAAATGTCAGTTTTGTGACCGTTATTTGGTCTCCAGGCTGACATCATAAGTTTCAAATATGAAATTCTAGGCAGGAATCTTAGTAGTTGCATATATAAACATGATTAGGTTATCATTTAGAAACTAGAAGATTATTGTGAACTTGATCTATTGGCATACTTGTGATTATCATTGTATTGCAAAGCATAGCATTGTTATTGTGTTTGTTTGTAGGTTGAATTACATCTTCTCCTCATATCATTGAAGAGCTTCTTCCTTCCATGAGAGCTTCATCATCAAGGTATCATTTATTGTGCTTTATCAATCATTATCATTCAATTTTTGCCTCTGCCTCCCAAAGGCATTGGTGCAGGAGCACCTCTGTAGTGCAGGGTCATCTTTTCTTTTGTTGTCTCATAAGGCTCTTAAGCCATTTCATTTTGTAATAAGGGTTGATTTGGTCCCATGGATGTAATTGTGCAAGGCAAACATGTGATTTTGCTTGTATGAAGGGTAACCCAACGACTAACTAATTTGAAAATCAGTTTGCACGGTTGGAGGGAAATAACTGTTGTCTCTACATCTTCTTTAGAGGCAGGTTGTATGTCACACAGGCAGAAGAGTGTGTGTGTTACAACAAATATTTTGGACAAATGAATAAAGAGAGTTCTGGGTATGATCTGTGTTGATTTTTCTTGGGTGTTCTTGGTGGTTTGATATCTTTATCCTGATCTTGTATATTGAAGCCCTAACTGGATGCTACCTATTAAACCCTAGTGTCCTTGTAGTACGCAGGCAGTGTAAAACTAACAAATTCCACAGTGGCTGATTTGTAACCGAGGAGTTTGGGTTTGATTCATAAATGGCAACCCTTTCCTCTGTCCACTGAAGCCCAGTGTAGTGTCAGTGTGATGGGGGAAAGGCTTTTTACGTTTGTTGTTGCTAAATTCTTGCCCAGGAAGCCAGAGAACTCAGTCAGGTTTGACTAGACATCTTCATGTGGCTAGTCGGGAAATCGGGGTGAAATTGGATAGCCTTGATGTGGGATCAGATTGATAAGAATTGTCGAGGGCTTGACACAGGGATCGACCTAATTCCTGTCCTGTCTAAGGAAACTCTGTATCGGCGTCGCTGAGTAGTTCGGCATCCATCGGCGTAAGACAGCGTATCGGAGTGACTTTTTGAAGATCTTCCGATAGACTATCTCTAACCGATGAATCCGGCGTCGGCGTGAAATACTTTCCGTCTTGTCGAAGATTGGTATAGTGTCGGAGACACATACCATTGTTGGTTCGCATTGGTGAGAGTAACGGCATCGGGCTGAGGAAAATATACTCAGCCGATGGTAAACAGTTTCGCCAATCGATGGGACATTCTCGGAGTATCGCCGATAAAGAGTATCGGTGTGAGGAACCTTGTCGGGAGAAGACGGAGAAGTCACAGCGACCATTAGAACCTCGCCGATAGAAAGCTCATCGGTGTGAGGAACCTTGTTGGGGGAAGACGGAGAAGTCACAGCGACCGTTGGAGACTCGCCGATAGGAGGCTCATCGGAAGGAGTTCGGGAAGTCTCAGCGACGGAGGCAATTAACCGTGGTGGTTAAGTATTTGGGAGCCGCGATTATCGGGAAGAGAACTACGATCGGTGTGAGAATCAAGGAACACAGCGATAACATATGTCCAGCCGATGTCCCTGACGGTATCAGTGAGAACTTGGTCATCGGGGAAAAAGAACGAAGAAAGGCCGATAGCTCACGTCTTTCCGATAGCGGGGATAAGCTTGGTTTCGGTGAAACCTTGGAAGACCTCTTGCCGATAGGGAAGATATAGACAAAGTTCATTCGTTTTTGCTGGTACTCTGCATCAGGCATGCACCCTCTGTGACAACAGTGTTCGGAAGAATTGAATGTCTCTCTAGGGCTTGACTGAGGCAAGTCTCTAAACACCACAACCCCCTCCCACACTCCTTGTGATTACAGGTTACAAGTGTCGGATTTGGAGAAAGTGGAGTTGCAGAGAAGGAAGGCAGACATTGAAGATTCCGGATCTAAAAAGAAGTGAACACTGTTCAAGATTTCAGAACAAGGGCGCGATCAACTTTGTCCTCCATTTTCAGATCACAAGAAACAGAAGACACAGCAGAGATCAGTGTCGGAAGGAGATCGGGACTTTGCGAAAAAAAGATGCACATTGGACTAAGGCGCCATCACCATTGTCCCCAAATTTTTTGTTTTCTGACTACGAAAAACAGTGAGTTGAGGTTCTCTGCCCTCTACTTATTTCCTGTAGCATTTGTCGTAATTCACAGATTTGATTACTATTTTGCTTAAATTAGGGTTTTAAGGGCATAAAGGCATTAATTGGCAATCTTGTGTGATCACATCTGAATTTCTCAACAGAAAACCAAGTGGCAACTCAAATCTGATAGTTGACTCTCCTCTTGATAGGAGAAGCACTCGGTTGAAAAGCCCTTGGAATGTTTTGTGGAAAGGAGGATTCAAACTAAAACAAACATCAACCCTCCACTAAAAATCCCCATAAAACAAATTGAAGATGGCATAAGTGAGGTATTGAACGCAAAAGTGTTGGTTAAAACAAGGACTTCCTTCATGAAATGGGATGAAGATTTAAAGAATAGACTAAAAATTTGAAAAAGCCCCAAGGGCCTCTCAAGGATAAATCAAATAACAAAAAAGAAACAAAATGGAAAGAGTCCAATCAACGCAGATTTAAAGTCAACTTTGATGGAGCAGCCAAAAGGAATTCTGGTCTAGCTGGTGCAGGGTGTGTCATAAGGGATTGCCAAGGTAAATGCATGTGGGCACTTTCGAAGAAAATAGGAAATGCAACTAACAACGAAGCAGAAATGGAAGCATTGGCCTTAAGAATTTGGATGTGCATAGAAAAAGGCTTTAAATAGGTGGACATTGAAGGGGATTCACTACTGTGTATTCAAGCTATCACCAAAAAAGACACACCAAATTGGAAACTAAAAAGCTGGGTAAAGAAGATATGGAAAAGCTTAGATAAACTGAATGATTTCAAACTCACACATGTACAAAGAAGCAAATGGTGTGGTAGATACACTGGCAAATAAAGGTGTGGAACAAGAGGAGGATGTGATCCTAGACAAGGATCTGAGAAGGTGGGAAGGCCTTGCAGAGCTGCTATTAAAAGAACAAAATTAACGACAAGCAAGGAAAAACTAATACATGAAGGCAACCTTTGAAGGTTGTCTTGTCCATCCTGAGACCGAATGGCTAAAACCAAATCAGACCTTAGCTTTACCCTTGCCCTTGACTAGGCAGGGTTAATCCATTTGGTACCTCTTAAAAAAGTGATAAATATAACATTTAATATTAAAGCAGCAGGGCTAACCAGATTCACTATCCAAACTTCCATTATGCAAAGCAATGAGAACTCTCATGGAAAAATCATAGACATGGAACTGCTAACGCAAGAAGCATACTGTTTAACTATCCGCATAAAGCCAAAGCAAAAGAAAGAAGAGCTTTATCGTGCAGGCTAATTTTAAGGCTTTAAACATGATATTTCATAGATTTAACTATTCCGATAAAGCCAAAGCAAAAGAAAGAAGAGCTTTATCACTAGCTAATTTTAAGGCTATAAATAGGATATTTTATAAATTCATTTAAATATTAAAGACATAAAGGCGACAAAAGTCCCCTGTACATTTAAGTAAGGGTCTGAAGGGGCGAAAGCCCAAGCTTAAAATCTACAAATCTTACATACCTAGATCATTAGATAAGAAGGAAACTACGAAGCCAAGACATGGAGGGCATAAAAAGTTCCAATATCCCAACCCTTGGCACAAAAGACACAACCCTTAAAAAATATGGCATTAAACTGGAGTCTCTAAATTACTCTTCAAATGCATCAAAATCTGCAACCCAATGGAAGGGCAGGTACTCAACGTCTGGATCACGAAATTACCTTAGGTACCGGGGGTGTGGAAGTCTAGCTCCAAACAGCACTGCTACTAGTATCTAGTCCAAGCTGCCAAGTAAAGTAGGGTAAAAGAGCTTCCTGGTCAGGCCCGCACCCAATCTTGGGGAGTACCAAGGTCTAACAAAACTGCCACGAAACGAGAAGGAATATCGCTGTTTACACGGTATCTCTTCGAGGAATGGAGAAAACCCTCCCTTAGTTTTATCCTAACAGCCTTAAGCGCTAATGGGTTTCTCTCATGAAGGACATTCTTCAATCGACGCTCAGAAAGTTGCCCTAAAAACGCTAAATGGTCCTTTGCACAGGTAAGCAACACTGCGGTATCTGTTTCGCTTATCCTCCACTTCCGGTACAAACACGAGATAACTAAAAAACCCTTGAAAGCAATCCATATGATGAAAAATGATGGTAATGAATTCGAAGGGAAGTGATCGACCTTCTGAAAACCCCTGCATCGCGCTAACTGGCCTCTCGCACGTGACCAAGGTCATATCACTTAATGTCTTCTATGCAGTGTTTGGCTCTCAAAACTTGAACCTCCTCAACTTTAATCGATGGCTTTCACAATTTCCCATGGCATGGCAACCATATGGTTACGAGTGGCAGTCGCTACCTTAGGTGGCACTATCAAATCTGGAACATTTTTCCCTCCTTAACTTCGAATGATCTTTCCCACTTTCTCCCCTATTGTGGCATCCAAATGGGCACGTGGGTCAACTGTCACCTTAGCTGGCTTACAGTGCACATCCCTTGTGAACTCCAAGACAGGCAACAAGGACACACGAAGGCAAACGCACAGCTGGAAGGACAGGACATGACAACACAGGCAATAAAGGATAATCAATAAGAAAGATGGTGTCACGTGACAGTGGCAGAGGGACATGACCATCTTTGCACTTGGACAAATTTGAATGGGATCTAGGGGAGAGGACCCAGTGGTGGTGCACCTTAACTTCACGCCTCTCAAAATCATACGTGGCAATTTCGAATCACTCCAACAATTTTACACTAGCTTACTTGGCAACGCCCCTGCTTATAACTACAGTTTCAGGTCCACATCATCAAATATGATGCCACATCAGCATGCTTTTTGTTGAGGTGTCAAATAGTTCCCAAAAAAAGGTTGAACCAATAGGTTTGCATTAAGTCATGTTTTGTTGGTGGGCTGATGTGGCATCACATGATTGGTTGCTTTTAAAATTTAAAGGACACATTTCATTCAATTATTAATACTTATTACGCCGATAGGCGTTTGACGCCGGAGCGACTCGAGCTCCGTACCGTGTCAGTCTGAAGATCAATGGTTGGCATTTTGAGCTGGGTACAGGGACGACCATCAAAAAGATCCAGGCCGCTCACGTCTTGTCACCAAAAACTTGTTATGCAAGTCTCAGTCACTTCGTTCTCAGATTGTAATGATCCAACCTGTTTGCGTAAAAAATGCAAGTGCATTAGGTCGGTGGCTTCTATGGCAAGGCACCTCCACATTAATGATTTTGCCAACAGGCACAGCAAGAGTGACCATTTTGGGCCGCAGATTTTCACCGCATATTGAACCACGAGATTTGGGAGTCATTGGTTGCATGGGGGGATCCGAGACCTGAGATGAAAACTTCTCTCCACAAGTAAGTTTGTACCAGGTCATTTAGCTACTCAGAAAATTTCTTGGGTTTTGGTTTTGAATTCCTGTAAAAATTCTGTTGAAATGCTAAGTTTTCTAGGGTTTTGTTGTTGAACTCTCAAAAAATGATCAAAACTCTTATGAATTTCTGTGGTTTTGTTTCCAAGTTCTTAACAGCAGCAGCGTCCGCACGTCAAGAACCCAGAAAAACCCAAAAACAAAAAACAAAAAGAAAGACCAAATTATGAGCAGGAAAATGGTTTCAACGCTTGTTCTTCCCCAACATCTTCAGACGCTATATGTTTCAGGTAACATAAGATTCTCATTGAATTTTCCATTGATAACTCTCTTGGGGATTTCGTAAATCTGGATAAAACTATAAAATGTATGTTACGATTCATATAAAGGGCCACATATTTGATGCCTCGCTGTGAAACGACCCAATGTCTGAGAGGCCGCTGCAATTTATGACAGAAAATGATAAAGCTTATGAATTTAACGCCCGGGATTTAATATCTAAAAGAAAAATTTAACCTTCTATGTTTTTCAAGATTTGGCTCTGTACTTTGACCCCAGCATTAAGCCAAAATGGCTGTGAACTTTGTTTATATACGAAAACAGTATTTTAAGGGTTTCTGATTTTTATCCTTTACTGAAATTGTAATTTCTATAGAGCGTCTGTTAAATTTGCTTGAATTTAAAAATTTAAATTTTGCGTTTGAAAATTGAATGACTGTAGTTCAATACACAATGAAATTTTGACCTTTTTGATTTTTTGTTCAAGGTTTTGATCCTGAAATGAAATGAAGTTCTTGGGTCATGCCACTCATTCTCGTAATTAGCTGAGAGATGGACAGTTTGGCCAAGGAGGAGCGGAAACAGAACTGGAATTAGAAAAGTCTGTGCAAAATAAGAGCAGAGGCCATAAATACTCCATGACACCAACTCTACCTTTGTTAGAGCTTCTTCCAATGCTGCAAATTGTGTGAATGAGTTGGGTATATTCACCTTAATTGAGCTAGTGCCCAGCTTATCAGTGGTCAAATCTTGGACCCTGCCCATTACTGCTGTAAAGCTCTTCTGAGGTTTTTATTCAGATATCAGAAACACAAGCCACACTGATACAATTTCTAAATAACAAAAAAGCCCTTGTTAGAAGCAATAACTTATGCTGTATAATAACTATATAATAACCATATAATAACCAGCCAGCCAGAGCAGGATATGCAATAGTCCAAAAGCTCTTAGTGTGACATTGATGTAGACAAGGGGGCGGAGTTTACAAGTGCAATGATCAAACTACTTGGGTGATTAAGAAATGGCAATATCAATGGAAAAAAAATCCTCGATGAGACGTATGCCACATCATTTAGATAAATAGTATCTAGTGGATCAGGTGCTTCTCTATATGGGGATAATCATAACTGCTTTGGCCTATGAAGTCAGGGAATATAAATCAACAAAAAAAGTAATTTTTCAGTTATTGTATCAGCAGTTTCTTGCTTTTTGGATGCAAACTTCTGTTAGACAACTTTTTTGTTTCTTGCCCTAACAAATTCAGTATGTAATTGATGTAGAGACCAAGGTGTTTGAAAGCTATGCAAAGTCTAGGTAGTGACTCGGAGTAAGCAGGCTGTTCCATCTCAGCTGTACTTGCAAAGAGTTCCTACTTTGATCCATGTATCATGCATAGTATTCAATCACATTAATTTGTTAGATGAGATTTGAGATCACCATTCAATTTGTCTTACATGACTGGGAATTTCAAGCCAAGCCTAGAAATCTTTAGGAACTCTTGATTGGTTTGCCATGTATGTGAAGTGAAAAGCAATATATAGAAATCAAGTAACATTAACAATTATGATGGATGCAATTTTCTGACTTACACAGCAATCCCAAAGCATTATCTATGGTACCAGTTCTTTATTTTTTGGCAAATTTCTGTTGTTTCAATCTTCAGGAATTCCTCATAAGCATGCATTTGAAATTATTTGTATTAGTCTTTACTTTTATAAACTTTCTCAGGATCAGTAATTTGTGACAGCCATCTGGTTAAGTTGATTAGAGATTGTTCCTCTTACTTCATTTCTAGTGTCCTTTTTCATTGTGAGGACATTAACAAACTGTAGATGTTTATAACAACTAATTGAATTCCATGTTAATAACTGCATTTGAAGCTGGTGGGGATTTGTTTGGCTGCACAAATAGTCATTTTTATTGATGAGCATAAGATGATCAAACTTTTCATATTCACAATAAACTGGTAAGAGGTTATCTCTTGGTGTTGCTAGTTTTCTTTTGTACGTGATAAAAAGAACTGGTGCTATTTTTGCCAACTGTTTGATGTAAGCTACTGAATTATAGCTTGATAACACATACAAATGTCGATGACAGTTTGAATGCTTATAGTCGAGATTAGCACTATGACCCAGTTCTGCAGTAGCCACATATGAAATGTGCTAAGTTGTTCAATGCCTCTCAAAAAAATCTAAAGTCCATATTAGCACGTCCATAGTTTTGGGTGTCGGTGCTGACTAGAATGCACCTTCGGCTAGTTGCATCATGCAGTGTTCTTTGCTTTGATGCTAATAAGTTTTATAGTATCCTTTTGTAAATCTAATATGTCAAACAATTTCAAATCTTTGGGATAGAAGACAGTATCTATTTATATGATTTTTTTTTTATTAGATCTCATGATGGTATATTTCAACTAAATCTGTTTGGAATTATTTAACATGAGAGACATTGGTAAATGTTTACCTCCCTGATACAAAAATATAGATTGATGATTATTGGTTTCTAGCAGCATGCTTTCTTTTGAGATTGTTTGCTTTTAAATGATGATAGATTTAGAATCACACAACTACATTTATTTTGTGTGCCTTAGTTAATCCTTCCTGCCCCTATTGATTTGATTTCCCCTTTACTCCAATTGGTGCATCATATCTAATGGTGTTAATAGTTGCCTTGTTTGACTTAATCCTTTTCAAAAGCTTCAACAATTAGAATTCAGTTGAAAAATGGATGTATGCGAAGAATGGATAGAGATTCCAAATTTGTTATGTGTGCATATTTCCCCATGGCTTGGAAAAATGTCTGGCTAACATTAGATATTGATTTATTAGTTACATTTATGTTTAGCTGTATAGCTTGGAACTCAAGATCTACAACTGTTCAACATTTGTCATTGGTGATGGATGAATGATAGCCAACTGGCATAAATGCTTCTTCAGTTGTTTCACTTTTCTTCCTTATTTGCTGGTTTGAGCCACAACATACTGATTTGAATTTTGAGAGATGTTTATGACCTAACCCAAGAAATAATTCAAATAACCTACACTCGTTTCTATAACCCAGTCCAGGTTTCAATTTTATTTCACCAGTAGTCAATTTATAGTTGAATACGTCTCTTCCAAAATTGAAACCAAAAAAATGACATTTAGTAAATATTGAATTGATTGGATTTAGTGTTTGTATAATATAAAAATTAGCTTTTTAAGAATGTTTGGTTGAAATTAGAACTTATTGAAGTAGCAATAGTAAAGATGGACAAAGAAAAAGTGTGAAGAACATATTAAGAAGTGGTTTTCTGTTTGGATCATATCATAAAAATCTTTTTGTTAATATATAAAATATTTTTTGTGTTCACATAGATATTTTGTATTATAATATGTTTAAAGGTGAATCTAATATAATTTAATTTTTAGTTTAAAATAAAATATAGTTCATAAAAATAGGTAACCCAACATATTTCATCAAATTTGTGTTTTCAATTTCTGTCTTCATTTTAAGAGTTTATCAGTTTTGCTATGCATAGATGAAATCATAATTAACCTAGTATACCATGGATGTTGCAACAATAATATTTGCCCAGAGATGAAATCATATACATTCATAGTGACAGAAATTGGTCTCTGCATCAATTACATAGCTTTCAAATTGTGGCTTTCATGAAATTGTTTTATGGCTTTAACCGTGATCTGTACCATTCTTCCTACATTTCCTTGTTGGAATGCAGTAGGAACAATGATATAGGGCGCAGTTAGATGCAGTTGTCGTTCACTTTTCCCTTCCTGTATTTTGTTTTAAGTTTATGGTAAACATTTTCAACTAATACTGCAAAGCAAGAGTTTACTGGTGCCTTCTATGAAATAGTTTTAGGTATTTCTTCTAATAAACCCTAATTTTCTTTAAACAAAAGCACTTAAATAGAAATACCTATCGGCGTACCCATTGCACATCAAGTGCGATTGCTAGTAGTAACACTAACAACCTTAAAATCACAACTACTAGTACTAACCTTAAAATCACAACTACTAGTACTAAACTTTAAAAATATTGAGCCTTAAATGCACATACTCTGTCTCAGCTATTGGGTCTTTTCCCCCACCCCCAATCAAAAGGTAGAACTTATCATTATATATATAAATAAATGGAATTATGATTATAATGTATTTATATTTATGTTTATTTAGTTTAATACAATCTCTATATTAATATTAATAATATTATTTAATTTTTATTTATTTTATATGTTATTAATTTTAATATTAATATTTCAAATATAAATAAAAAATTTAGTTTCAATTTTGTGATCAAAATCACATAATTAGTGATTTGATTTTATAAATTTTATTATTTTATTAGTACTTTTCTTGGACATACTATTGTGTTCAAAACCCTTTAACTTGTAATGTCAAGAGTATTTTTTTCTTCTATAATTTTATTTAAATTTTGCTAAAAATACAAAAAATTGAAACAAAAATATAAAATATTTTTTTATCTCCAATTTGATTTGAATTTAGGAGATACAATTCTATTGCCTAATTGATTGAGGGTCTTATTCTCCCCAAGGCCTAAATTTGACAATGGATCCTGCTTGTCAAGCAATTTTTTGTGATGATTATCCATTCAAAAGTGCCCTTAAAAATACTATGACATACCTTAGTATAAGTAAAATTCTATATAGGTCACACACACACACACACACACACACACACACACACACACACACATATTATCACAATTCTATATAAATTTTCACAGTCTAACCAAAATCTCTCATCTCATATGATACATTTTTTTTAAAATTTTGATTGTATTTTATGGTAAAAATGTCTAAATAAAGCCATATGGCCATCAAATTTAGGCCCTGATTCTCCCCCATCTTCCTTGAATGTCCTCCACTCCCCCTACATTATATCCATCATTCCCTATTTTATGGAAAAAAATTCATTTTTTATTATGTCTAGAGGCGTTCCTATAGTCACAAGATGGGAGTTGAAGAGCTCAAAGATTCCTTAGATTCCATGAAGTTTCATAAGATTCCCACCTAAAAAATAAAATAAAAAAGATTCCACTCTAAAAACTAAAAAAAAAAGTTAAATTAATGTTGTCAGTTACAAATTAATGAGAACACTCTTTGAATTTATGGCGTCTGTTAACAAAAAATAAAATATGGTTAATAAATAAATTTATTTTTTAATAAAAAATGAATCCATCCTTGAATCTACATGAATGAAAACTCTTCAACACAATTTTAAATAAAATCCTTTTTGTTGCATGAGAGGCTAGATCTAACCCAGATCCTATACAAGCATTTGAAGTGGAAAACCCCACATGCATGTTGGATTCTTGGGATTTTCTGAATCAATAAATTAAATTCGAGCAAAATCTCTTCATTTAAGTTTTCAAAACCCTTCATCCCTGCAACAAAAAACCCTCCATCCCTGCAACAATTCACATCCTAGAAAAAGTGCCAATAGGATTAACCAAATAAAACATAAAATAGGAAAAAAATAAAATTAAGAACAGTAAATCCATGAGGAGTATGAATAAATTTACCTCATCTCATGCTCAACTCTAAAACTTCTGGAGCAAACAAAAAAAAATGAAATGAAGAAGTGCCATAAAGAAATTATAAATTATTGTTTAGATTTGCTTTTATAAAAAGAATCCTTTAAAAATTATAAACATGCTTTTTAATTGTTTTTTTAATTTTATTGATGCTTTTAATAAATGTATTGATAGTAATATTTCACTATGTTTTTAGTAATGGATAATTTTTTAGGCTTATTTATTATTTTTTTCATGTTTAAATTTTTTTATTAAATTTTAAATATAGATGGGAATTTAATTTTATTTACTAAAGGTAAGAGTAATGGATTATTATTATTTTATTATTATTAATTGAGTTTGTTTATTGTCTTATATCACATTATATAAGATATCATAATATGATATATTATATATTATAGTTTCAAAAATAATAATTATAATATATTTAGGAATAGATAATATATATTATATTATCATTTATAATATTATATTATGATTGATAATATTATATTATACTTTAATGAATCATTTCCTTTCCTAAATATCATCATATGATATATTATATATTATAGTTTCAAAAATAATAATTATAATATATTTAGAAATAGATAATATATATTATATTATCATTTATAATATTATATTATGATTGATAATATTATATTATACTTTAATGAATCATTTCCTTTCCTAAATTTTTTTTTATCTTTTTCCATTTTCAGTTTGCTTTAAAGTTACTAATTTTATTTTTTTTTCTCTTTTAAAACTAAAAAAGCTTCTCTCTTTTATCTATATAAATTACAAAATGGATTATTTGAATAACAACATATCATATTTCACAAATATAACAAATATTTGATAGTATAAGAAAAACTAACATATGCATATTTTTTTAAAAAAATATGCAGAGTTAAATGAAATAGTTAAAGAATATATGTTTTAAAATATAAATATGCATATAGTTAAAGAATATAATTAAAGAATTACAAAGTATTAAGAAAAAACAAGCTCTTAAATTAGATGAGATTACAAAATTTGTGGTAACATTATAATATAGATAGTAGTATAATATTATATTATATTATAATATTATATTTTTAAAATTAATAATTATAATATAATTTATTTGACAAATATATCAAATACTTGATAATATACCATAAAATATTTGAAAAACTTTATAATATATATATATATATATATATATATATATATATATATATATATATATATATATATATATATATATATATTATATTATCTTCATTTAGCAATTCAATTACAATAACTAGATGAGGATATGATGAACTATGATCTCTATAAAACGTACCCATTTTGTGTTAGAATCCCCTCTATGTACGTATTACAAATAAATGAATAGAAAGGTTAAGGGAAGATCTTATCCTTTAGTTTTAATTGAATTAAAACAACAAAGGTCATTTACATTTATATCTATACATAGAACTATGGTTAGAATTAGGGTTGGGGTTAGGGATAGATTTAGGTATAGAATTAGGGTTACTATTGGCCTAAACATTAGGGTTAGGGTTACAGTTAGTATTAGTGTTAGAATTAGGGTTAGGCATATATTTTTAGAAGTAGGGTTAGAGTTAGGTTTACAATTTAAACATGGTTAAAATTATATTTATTGTTAGAATTAGGTTTAGGGTTAAAATTAGGATTAGAATATAGGGTTAGGATTATAAATAAATGCTAAGTGTAATCATTTGATTATGGTTAGAATTAGAATTAGTGTTAGATTGAGGGTTATGATTACAATTACAGTTTGGTTAGGGTTAGAACCAAGGTTAGATTACAATTAGGGTTTTGATTATGAATATAGTTAAGGTCAAGGTAATAACCCTAATTCTAATCATAATTTTAATTAGTATTGGCTGAAACATTAGGGTTAGGGTTATAGTTAGTATTAGTGTTAGAATTAGGGTTAAGGTTAGGATTATATTTTTAGAAGTAGGGTTAGAGTTAGGGTTACAATTAAAATAAGGTTAAAATTATGTTTATTGTTAGAATTAGGCTTAGGGTTAGAATTAGGATTAGAATTGGAGTTAGGGTTAGGGCTAGGGTTGGGATTAGGGTTAGAATTAAGTATAGAATTAGGGTTAGGGTGCTAAGAATTACTGTCAGGATTAACATTAGAGTTAGGATTATAGTTAGGGTTATGCTAAGTGTAATCATTTGATTATGGTTAGAATTAGAATTAGGGTTAGGGTTACAGTTAGTATTAGTGTTAGAATTAGGGTTAGGCTTAGGCTTATATTTTTAGAAGTAGGGTTATAGTTAGGGTTACAATTAAAATAAGGTTAAAATTATGTTTATTGTTAGAATTAGGTTTACAATTAGAATTAGGATTAGAATTGGAGTTTGGGTTAGGATCAGGGTTGGGATAAAGGTTTGAATTAAGAATAGAATTAGGGTTAAATAGATCTAGGGGTAGAATTAGGGTTAGGGTTCTAAGAATTATTGTTAGGATTAACATTAGGGTTAGGGTTATAGATACAATTTGGGTTGAAATTAAAAGTTAGGCCTACAATTAGGGTTAGGGTTATTGTTAGGGTTAGAAATAGAGTTGAAATTAGAATTGTGATTAAGTATAGAATTTCTCTTAGGGTTAGGGTTCAATTAGAATTAGGGTTTCAATTAGAATTAGAGGTAGAGATAGAATTACAATTAAAATTAGGGTTATGGTTGCAATTATGTTTATGGTTAGGTTTACAATTACAAATAGAGTTATAATTAGAGTTAAAGTTAGAATTAGCATTAGGGTTAGGGTTACAATTAGGGATAGGGTTGGGATTACAATTATAGTTAGGATTAGGACTAGAATTAAAGTTACAATTATGGTTAGGGTTACAATTATGGTTATGGTTGTAAATAGGGTTATAGTTACAGTTAGAACTAAGGTTAGGGTTAAGGTTAATATTAGGGTTAGGATTACAATTAAGGAAAAAGTTAGGGTAAGTATTAGACTTAGAATTATAGTTAGAATTAGGGTTAGGGTTACAAACAAGGTTAGGTTTAGGATTAGAATTTGGGTTATAATTAGGGTTAAGGTTTGAATCAAACTTGGGGTTAGGGTTAGGGTTAGTATTAGAAGTAGGGTTAGGGTTATATAATAGAATTACCTACAATAAGAATTATGGTTAGATTTAGAATTAGGGTTACAACTATGGTTACAATTAGGGTTGGGGTTAGGGTTACAATTAGGGAGGGAATTAGGGTTATGGTTAGAATTAAAATAGGGTTAGTTTTAGGGTTAAGGTTACAATTAAAATAGGGTTAGAATTATTTTTATGGATAGAATTAGGTTTAGCGTTAGAAATACAATTAGGGTTAGAATTAGTGTTGCAATTAGGGTTATGGTTAGGGTTATAGTTAGAATTAGTGTTATAATTAGGGTTAGGCTTAGGGTTTAGGTTAGAATCAGGGTTAGTATTGGCTTGAATGTTAGGGTTAGCTTTAGGGTTGGCTTAGAAATATGTTTTGGTTAGAATCAAGGTAAGAATTATACTTAGAATTATGGTTAGTATTAGAGATACAATTAATGTTAGGGTTACAGTTACATTTGGGGATAGCGTTAGATTTATCAATTAAGGCTAAAATTAATATTATCAATACAATTATAGTTAGAGATAGAATGTAGGTTTGGGTTAGAATTAGGGTTAAGTAGATCTAGGGGTAGAAATAGGGTTAGGGTTAGAATTAGGATTATTGTTAGGGTTAGAATTAGGGTTATAATATTGACCTTAACTATATTTGTAAACATAACCCTAATTCTAATCTAACCTTGGTTCTAAACCTAACCCAAACCCTAATTGTAATCATAAGCCTCAATCTAACCCTAATTCTAATTCTAACCATAATCAAATGATTACACTTAGCATTGATTTATAAGCCTAACCCTATATCTAACCATATTTATAAGTCTAATCCTAAACCAATCCCTAAACAAAACCATAAATCTAAATCTAACATTCATTGGAACCTTAAAAAATTATATATAATTATTATGATATATTATAATAATATATCTAACCTATACAATTATATAATATCATATAATTAGGGTTAAGACCTTTACGGTTAGGCTTAGTTTAATATAAAATATGTCGAGAGATATATTATAATAATATATCTAACCTATGTTATAATATTATATTATATAATAATAATAATTCTTAATAAGATATATAATATAGTTAGAATTATGCTTGTCGCTGCTACTAGTATACCTATATTTTAAAAAACATATCTAAAGTATGCTGAGAGATATCCTTCTTGAGGCACCTATTTCCACCTATGTGGATGACAGATATATTTTTTAAAATATAGGTATACTAGTAATATACACAGTTATAAATTTATAATGTTATTATAATAGAAATGTCAGCACAAAGATCAATAACGTTCAATTAATAATATTTATGTTTATGTTTTTGTTTTGTGTTGACTTGGCAATTATAACAAGGCTGCGTTACAGCGGAGTACCTGCCTTCTGGCAGGGCAGTTCTGTTGGTTTTGTCAAGATTGCAGGTTGACATGGATTCTATGAAGTTGTTTTATTTTTTTGTTAAGCAATGTTTTAATATTTAATGAGAATACAAATCTATAGTGCCTTGATAGAAACTTGGCTCCAACCCTGAGGGAGCCTGTTCCAGAAAAGCATTGCATAGTGGCAACTGTTTTCTCCTGTATTCACCAAAGAATGAGTTGTCTAGTTAGAAAAGATTTTACATTAATTCTCAATAAGATTTGATTATTAACTATAGCTCTTATACCTGCTATTACTAAGAATCGGCTTGGATCTCAGTTTATTGAATGCTGCAACAACAGTTATGGGCATGTACTCCTATATCAAGCCTTGTATAAATAATTGTAGTCCATGAGACCACATTTTTTGCCTTAAGCTTACGTTATGCTAATATTATACCGGATCACAAGTGGTTTGTTCAAATAGCACAGCTGGGGGAGTACTCCATGAAAGAACACTTGTGTCCCATATGCATTTGTACTTGCGTTGCCCTCTGATGGGACATACCCTTGTCAGTTAGGCTCTATCTATAGAGCCATCAGAATGACATCCCATGGCATGTCCATTCTGATGCTGCATGCTTACAAGTACCATTTTTTGAAATATGTGTGCGTGTGTCGGCCTTACAACTTTATGGAACATGTTTTGTTTATGGACGGTCATTTTTACATTCAACAGCTTTTTGATTTGCTTAGAGGCTTCAAACTCTGTAATTCATATGGGTTTTCTTCACTTTTCCAAAAAAATAATCCACTTTCAATGCGTTTAAAATCCATATATCTTAATATTTAAAACAAAAATATCATCTAAATAGGTAAATAAAAATTTACATTTTCTTTTCTTTTTATTATGCAATTCATATAATATATAAGCTGCCTTTTAATAGATTTTATTGTATTCTTTATTTTTATCTACTTTTTTAGTACCTACCTTGGTAGTACTATTGCATCCTCTCAAGCTTATCTAGTTATTAATCTATTAACAGTAAACCAATCAAGACACAAGATTATTTTTTTTGTCAAGGAAATTTGATATAAATTTGAACTTTTTTTTTATGTCAAGATGATAAAATTTTAACAAAAAATAATTGAAAAATGATTTACTTTGTGATAGAATCGAGTATACCTTGAGAATATATACCAAATTTATTTATTTAAGCATAAAAATGGGTTAACAAGCCTTTGAGTAGATTGACAGGTTGTCATAGAAATGAGATTGCAAGGATGCAAAGAGAGGCTCAATACATGCTTTTAAGTCACCTAAGCTCTCACCTTATACTTGTCTTATAATAAAGAGTATATTTTATGTCCTTAAGACTGATATTGAATAAACAAGTCAAAGTATGTTGATATAATATTTACTAAAATATAAGAATGTTGTCTCCAAGTCAAGAAAAGAGTGTGTGAACTTGGAGAACTTGGAGACAACATTCTTATATTGTGTGGACATCCATGCAATTGTGTTTTCCTATGATATTACAAGCATATAAATTCCATTTAATGACTAGGTTGGCCACATTTCAAATCCATATAAATTATAATGGCCATTCAACTAAGTTTTATTTAGTTTGTAACCAATATTCCATGGCCTCTTTACCAAAACTAACAAGCTTAGTGACTACTAGGATAATTATCCTTCATTCCCTACATGCATTGAACTAGTTACCTTTGAAGATGTTGGCTAGTGTGAAGCTCTCTCTAGACTTTCTAAATTCTTTGGACTTTGTTACAACCTTCTTGTGTACTTCATGAGCTACAACACTACTACAACACATCTATCATTGTGAGCTTTTATTATTTTGAATCATATTGTTGTTCATGGTTATCTGTACTCTTTATTTTGATCTTGCACGTTCTTATATACATTCTTTATTCTTTGTTGCTAGATAATTCTTAGGAAGATAGCTCTTAAAAACAACAATAACTTCTCCTCCCCATTCATGGAAGACATCAAACTTCATAAATGTCTTGAGCTAGTGGTATTGTTATTGTTCATCTTCACTCTCCTCTCATTTATAGCTCTTTTACTCAGTTATTTCTAGTTTATTTATATTCACATAGGGTTGTCATTGTGCTATCTATCATCTCAAAAGGCTAATGCTTGAATCTATACAAGTTTATTGTTGGCATTTCTAGATTCTCCATTCTCTATATTTCTCCTCCATGCATATAGGATATTTAGAATCTCTATAGCCACGAGTTGTTAAGTATTCATTTTATAAGCATTATTGTTCTCTAATTCTAGATACACTTAGGATTAAGAACTCACACAAATTATCCAGATCTGATTCATATTTCTATTGGACTTCCTATAGTGGTCAAAAGACCAATATAGGTTATGTAGAGAAGATTCTATTTATAGCATAGAGCAAGGAAAATGTGGTAAAAGAGGTTGCTAATAGGAACCTTCTACAAGTATTAGAGGATGAAAGATCCTATTGGTGCCTGCTGCAACATTTGATTTTGAGCATTTGAATTCGCATACACCTTCCTGAAAAATCCAAAAAAATTTCTAAGTCTTTTGGCCTCTGCAGTTGAAAAGTGCAAAAAATAGTTTTAAATGCATGTATCCTTGTATATACAAAGGGATTTGTATGTACAAATGCAAATATACATTGGAGGGCTTGCAGAATTTTCAATCGGCCTTTGAAAATGGTGAGAAAAATGAGTTGTATGCATCTTTGAATGCATATCGGGTTTGTATATACATTGAGGAATCTATCGCAAATTCTGAAAATATTCTGCAGTTGTATGTTGAGTTTGCTTGTATATCGGGTTTGTATGTTTAGACATACAATGGAAACATCCAAGGGACAATGTATACCACAAAGGTACAGGGGTGAATGTATGTCAGACATACAAAGGGGGGACATACATTCGCTACAGTAAATAGTTTCATCAGTGAAACAACACTCATCGGCAGTTCAAATTGAAGTCTCCCCGACGGCCGATGCACATACAAGGTAGGAGATACATTTGGTGGGGTCCGCCTCACATACAAAGTAGAATGTGTATGCAATATACATTCGCTATATGCAAAGGAAATGTGCAAAGGGCTGAGATACAAGGGCTGGGGCCCACCACTTGTATATGTGATTGTATGTTTGAACATACAAAGGAACATGCATTCCTAATATGCATTGGCTGGACCCAAACAGGTATGGAATGTAGTTGATAGTGGCAAGAGTCTGATTAAATGTATGTTTTTGCTTGTATATTGCATTTGTATAATGCGATGTGCAAGCCGATATACAAGGCGAACATACAAGGGAGCGATATGCAAGCTGGACCTGATTCAAAGATCAAATTTGGTGAATTCAGCATTAGCATCCGTGGCTTGCATTTATATGGCATTTGTATATGCCGATATACAAAAGGGTAATGTACATGCCAGATTTCAAAGGTAATTTCAATCCGATTGATAACTCAATTCGATTGATAACTATGCTGGAATCCGTGTTGTATGCATATTGCATTGTATGTGTGCGATATACAAGACAAAGATACAAAGGAGAAAACATACAATGCCCAGACTTGATTGAAATTTCAAGTTGTTTTATATGGTTTTGGGGTCTGGAGGTTGTATATTGCATTTGTATATGCAATATACAAAGGGAAGATGCAAAAGAGAGATACAAGGTGGGACCCAAGTGCAATTTCAATTTGTTTTATAAACATTTGGGGTCCGCACTTTGTATGCAGGCAGTTGTTTGTATATGCATGTTCTTTTGCATATACAAAGGGCGAAAAAGGTAAAAATGCATGTTTGAGCTGCGAAAAGTTAGCAAAGTAAAAGGTGCCTACATGGCGCAATTTCATTGGCCAATAAATTTTCAAGGTGTTTTGGTGTCGTTGATATCAGCGAATGGGAAGATCGACGACTGGTTTCAAACTTTCCAGCAGCAAAGGATTTTCCTTGTATGTGCAGTCGCATTTCAGGTGGGAAAGGTTCCAAAGCATGCAACTGTTGCTTCCCGCAGGTGGGTTGGCATTAATGGTGTTGTGCAGAGGTTTGGGTCGATGATTAACAGGCTACCCACCTGATTTTAATGGAAAATCTTCAAACAGAGGTGCATTTCTCAATCTCATCTGCTCCTCCCTCTTCCTCTCTACTGCATTCAATATTTTGAGCACCATTTCTCATGATGCAGTGTATCTAGTGATTTTTAAAGATGCCATGTAATTATTGCTGGGTACACAGTCTTGTTATAAAATGCAAACTGTGTTACTCATTTCGGGTTGTTGAAGACTTGGGCATTTTTTGGGGAAAATAACGAAAACCAGATCTTTTTGGTTGTTTCTATCTCTTTGGAGCTTATGAGTTGCATTTTGAATGCATGTTGTACATATTTTTAGTTTCATGTCATGTTTATATGAAAAGGGCTTAATTGCATGTGTTCAGTTGTTTGTCTCCATTTGTTGCATGCATCCCTTCTTTTGAATCTGGTTGCTAAGGGTTTCTTAGGTTCTAGGAGATAGATTTCTGTATTGCATGCTTGATCTTTCAACTTCCATTCAAGGAGTGGATTAAATTGTTGTAGGTTAAGTATGGAGAAGATTGTATGTCAACTGGGATATTTGTAAGTAGAGGTAGTTGAATAGCCATTCTTGGGTGGTGTTTGTAAGGCAAACACCAGTTTTAAGCCCTTGAAACTTAAATGCCAAATGCAGATCATTCACTTGTATACGTCTAGTTGACTCCTTGCCCTAAGATAGGCACCGGTTTGCCCTCGTGTAGTAGTTATGATCCAAAACCCCCTGTCTTGCATCCAAAACATCAATTCAAATCCTTTAAGTTTCCAACCTGTTAGTTCTAGGAGTAGGATTAGGACCCATGCATACTCTCATCTTTAATCAGTCAGATATGTCCAAGAATATTGCCACCTTGTGATCTATCACACAAATCTTGGTCCTAAAATGAGAGTATTATGCCTGTTATTGTAAAGGTAAATCTTTCTGTCATTGGGCAAGTCAAAGTTACATCTTTAGCAAATAGAGATACCCCCTTGGTGAGGCAGAACCAAAAGTGAAGGGGAGGCAGCTCATGCAACCTCCTGTTTGTGTTGGTCAGATCTGCTTGTGCATTGGAACTAGCAAACCCTCTGCCGATTCGGAGAGAAAGACCCAACAACAGATCCCATTGGTGTTAAGTACACATGCACCTGTGGCCCCTATTGCTCCCAGTAAGTAGGGCCCAGAGGGTGGGATTTGTGGTAAGGTTGGAAAAATAGTGCATGCACATTTTGGAGCTCCAGACAAAGTGAAAGATGGAGTTTATTCAAAAAAGGTCAATGTAGAGGCTAAATCTTTGACAAGCAAAATGTGCAAGGTGGGCATTATCCCCTATTCTGGGGAAAATCCTATATTATCTCTGGGTAGCAAGGTCCTTAGTGAGGAAGATTAATTCACAAATTGAGGGTTAATTTGTAAGTTTCATGCTTTGTCACCAAGATTAGTAAATCTACATTCTTGGATTATGAAAAGATGGGCAGAAAAGATAAAAGGTAATATTAACATTTTTTTAAGTACTCAAGGTTTTTTTATATTGGTATGTGAGAAATCAGAGGATTGAAAATATGTTTTAGAAAAGGGCCATGGTTTTGGGACACAAGTGTTTTACTTGTAAACCCTTGGCTCCCAAATTTTAATTTGATGACAGAGACATTTTCTATTATGCTTATTTGCATTAGGCTCCTTTATCTCCCACTATAGTTTTAGTTAGATACCTATTTTTTGGGGATTGGAAATATACTAGAAAAATTCTTGTCTATTGGCTTGAATACAGATAATCTAATACACTCCACAAGACTATAGGTAGAACTAGATATTTTGAAAGGGCTTATGGATGAGATACGTTTAAAAGTGGAAGATTGAATTTGGAAATAGGTTATAGATTATGAAAAATTTCATTCCATTGCAAAAGATGCTTTCAAGTGGGTCATATTACAATAGAATGCACAATAGGAAAACCTAAATTGATAAAACAAGCAACTAGGTGCCAAGGGGCTTGTTATACACATATTTCAATAAGGCTTTTGAGAGCTCATTAGGGAAAAACAAAGGGTACTTGTTCGACTAATTTGTAGCCAAATCAATGCTTGAAGTAGACATTGAACTAGGATCATCTAAGTTTATGTCAGATGTATCTTTCCCCTTACCTCCTAGATATTCAAAAGTATTTCATTCCCCCTTGTATCAATAGCATATCTATGTGGATAATGGCATGAAGAAAGAGAAGCAAAAAGAATTAGTAAATTTAGCCATTTCCAAAGGAATGAAAGATAAATCATCTTTCAATAATAACATACAGCAAGTATTGAGACCCAAACATCCAGAACAACCTTAAGAATTCTTATTATTATTAATCAAGCATATTTGTAGTGTTGTAATGATAGTATGTGTTTTAGTTGTAATTATAGTTGTGTTTTAATTTTAATTTTTTAATTCATTAGGTAAACTTCAAATTTACTTTTTGTCAAACCAACAAAATCGTTATTATTTATAGTTATAATATTAATAATATAATTATAGTTATTATTTATAGTTATTAGTTATTATTATTAATAACTAATAACTATAAATAATAACTATAATTATATTATCGATTTTGTTGGTTTGACAAAAAGTAAATTTGAAGTTTACCTAATGAATTAAAAAATTAAAATTAAAACACAACTATAATTACAACTAAAACACATACTATCATTACAACACTACAAATATTTATTACAACACTTGATATATTATATTAATTGATATTATAGTATTATAATAATATCATATAATAATATAATAATAAACATAAATATAATATAATAATATATAATATTATAACAATGCAATTATACAAATATAATATTATTATATATTTAATATTGTAATAATAATATAAATATTATATTATATTATAATTACAATTAAAATATAATATTACAGTAATATAATAATTATAATAAATTTATAATAAAAAATAACAAATAAATAAAAGTGGAAACGTGGTGTATTTGATACTCCTAACTTAAGTCTTTGTTTTGTTTCAAAGCTTTTTATGTAGTGGTCTTAAGCTGAAGTTTAGACAAAGTGAAATATATCTTTTATATGCCTCAGGGTGGATGTAAGTACCAAGGGATAAATTTTGTTTGAATGTCATGAGTAAATGGTATTTTTTCCATTAAATGATTTCATGATGTTAGAGTAAGTTTATATCTCTTTTGGGGAGGTTACATATATAGGTTACTTATGTGCTTTGGAAAGTCTTGGAGGACATGTGAAGGATTGCATTTGCACTTTAAAATTTGAACAGAGTCAAGAAGGATAAAAAGAACACTTTCAAATATGGCACACCGATCTTGTGTTTATTCTTCTATTTCATGAATGAGTTACCTGACAAGAAAAGCATGTGTTGGACCAATGATAAACCTGCTGCTATATACATAAGAGAGCACTTGAACAACATTGGAGATTCCAATGCCCAAAGGACTACTCTTTGGGGATTTTTCAAGAATTTTTAGAACATGATGCATTCAAGGGAGAGAATTCCTACATATGTGGTTGAAAAATACAAGGATACAATCTATTTTATGGTGGATACAAATCAATGTCTAATGGAATCTGTTGAACCAAGAATAGTATGGATCATGCCCATGGGGTATGAGGTTAATGAGCAAGTATTGGATATGTATGCTCAACACCTTTTGAGCAAGCCAAAGGACACAACAATTGAAAGATTTGGGACATATGAAGACCTAAGTGTGAAACTACATGTTGAGCTCAGAAAACTAGAAATCAAGAGAAAAGTTCAAAAGCAAGTGGAAATGTATGCAGAGAGCATAGGGATAACCAAAGAGGTAGTAACAGAAGTTAGGAAGAGAACCGAGCAAGATGAAAAAGAACAACCTAGTGCTCTGGAAGTCTCCACCAGCCAACCTAGAAAAACAAGAAGCTCTACTGCTATCCCTATTCACACAAAATCTGTTAGAACAGAAAAACCAAAAAATAAACCATCCGGTAAGAAAAGAAAAAGAACAAAAGTAATGGCCAAGAGGTCATATGGCAGTATGGAAAAGGAGGATGAAGAAAAGATAGATTCAGATGATGAGCTTAAAGAGCTAAAGGCCACAAGCACTAAAGCCATTAAAGTGTCTAAAGAGAAGCCCTTGGGAAGCAAAAAGACAAACAAGAGGCAGAAGTCAGAGGGTGATTTTGAGAAACCAATTCCTTCTGTGGAAGACATTGTTAAAACAATCACTATTGTTGGAAATCTAAAACCAATAACTGAATTCTATGATCTTTACAATGATGCTGACAAGAGACTTTTGGAAGATGCTACTATCAAATACTTGAATGTATTCAACTGAGCGCTAGTGGAGATTTTGTCAGAAGTTCCTAAGAGTTTAAAAGACATTTTGGAGATGAGAAAAGAAGCTGCCAAGACAAAGGATATGGAGCTGAGGGAACATGTATTATCCAATCTATGTCTAGTGATTTCCAATAAAGAAGAAGATAAGATTTTTAAAGAAGTCAAAAATGAATTTAGGAGCAAGATAAGAACAAATAAGCTCATGATTGGAAACATTGAAGAAGTTGTCTAAGAAATAAAATAGATTCTAAGGAGAGCATTGAATATTCTGCCTGTTATTGTAAAGCTAAATCTTTCTGTCATTGGGCAAGTCAAAGTTACATCTTTAGCAAATAGGGATAACCCCCTTGGTGCGGTAGAACCAAAAGTGAAGGGGAGGCAGCTCACACAACCTCTTATCTGTGTTGGCCGGATCTACCTATGCATTGGAACTGGCAAACCCTCTGCTGATCTGGAGAGAAAGACCCAACAACAGATCCCACTGGTGTTAAGTACACATGCACCTATGGCCCCTATTGTTCCCAGTAAGTAGGGCCCAGAGGGTGGGATTTGTGGTAAGGTTGGAAAAATAGTGCATGCACATTTTGGAGCTCCAGATAAAGTGAAAGATGGAGTTTATTCAAAAAAGGTCAATGTAGAGGCTAAATCTTTGACAAGCAAAATGTGCAAGGTGGGCATTATCCCCTATTCTAGGGAACATCCTATATTATCTCTGGGTAGCAAGGTCATTAGTGAGGAAGATTAATTCAAAAATTGAGGGTTAATTTGTAAGTTTCATGCTTTGTCACCAAGATTAGCAAATCTACATTCTTGGATTATGAAAAGATGGGCAGAAAAGATAAAAGGTAATATTAACATTTTTTTAAGTACTCAAGGTTTTTTTATATTGGTATGTGAGAAATCAGAGGATTGAAAATATGTTTTAGAAAAGGGCCATGGTTTTGGGACACAAGTGTTTTACTTGTAAAGCCTTGGCTCCCAAATTTTAATTTGATGATAGGGAAATTTTCTATTATGCTTATTTGCATTAGGCTCCTTTATCTCCCACTATAGTTTTAGTTAGATGCCTATTGTATACATGATATTTCCACAGCCCATGATATTAGTGTAGAGCTTCTGGTAATACTGTGTATTGCTTTATTTTGCATCAATGTTTCGGATCACACTCCGTGATCCATCCGAAATGTTGATGCAAAATAAAGCAATACACAGTATTACTAGAAGCTCTACACTAGATGCCTATTTTTTGGGGATTGGAAATATACTAGAAAAATTCTTGTCTATTGGCCCAAATACAGATAATCTAATACACTCCACAAGACTATAGGTAGAACTAGATATTTTGAAAGGGCTTATGGATGAGATATGTTTAAAAGTGGAAGATTGAATTTGGAAATAGGTTATAGATTATGAAAAAATTTCATTCCATTGCAAAAGATACTTTCAAGTGGGTCATATTACAATAGAATGCACAATAGGGAAACCTAAATTGATAAAACAAGCAACTAGGTGCCAAGGGGCTTGTTATACACATCTTTCAATAAGGCTTTTAAGAGCTCATTAGGGAAAAACAAAGGGTACTTGTTCGACTAATTTGTAGCCAAATCAGCTCTTGAAGTAGACATTAAACTAGGATCATCTAAGTTTATGTCAGATGTATCTATCCCCTTACCTCCTAGATATTTAGAAGTATTTCATTCCCCCTTGTCTCAATAGCATATCTATGTGGATAATGGCATGAAGAAAGAGAAGCAAAAAGAATTAGTAAATTTAGCCATTTCCAAAGGAATGCAAGATAAATCATCTTTCAATAATAACATGCAGCAAGTATTGAGACCCAAACATCCAGAACAACCTATAGGAAGATTCACATTATTTAAATGCAAATCTTAAGAATTCTTATTATTATTAATCAAGCATATTTGGAGTCTTCCTATTCTTTAAAAAATAAGAAGTGTAGTGGCCTGCTTTGTAGTGTTGTAATGATAGTATGTGTTTTAGTTGTAATTATAGTTGTGTTTTAATTTTAATTTTTTAATTCATTAGGTAAACTTCAAATTTACTTTTTGTCAAACCAACAAAATCGTTATTATTTATAGTTATAATATTAATAATAATATTAATTATATTATTAATATTTATTATAACACTTGATATATTATACTAATTGATATTATAGTATTATAATAATATTATATAATAATATAATAATAAACATAAATATAATATTATAATAATGCATTTACACAAATATAATATTATTATATATTTAATATTGTAATAATAATATAAATATTATATTATATTATAATTATAATTAAAATATAATATTATAGTAATATAATAATTATAATAAATTTATAATAAAAAATAACAAATAAATAAAAGTGGAAATGTGGTGTATTTGATACTCCTAACTTAAGTCTTTGTCTTGTTTCAAAGCTTTTTATGTAGTGGTCCTAAGCTGAAGTTTAGACAAAGTGAAATATATCTTTTATATGCCTCAGGGTGAATGTAAGTACCAAGGGGTAAATTTTGTTTGAATGTTATGAGTAAATGGTAATTTTTCCATTAAATGATTTCATGATGTTAGAGTAAGTTTATATCTCTTTTGGGGAGGTTAGATATATAGGTTACTTATGTGCTTTGGAAAGTCTTGGAGGACATGTGAAGGATTGCATTTGCACTTTAAAAGTGTTAAGTTCAAATATTTCATTGGCCAATATTTAGCAAAATATTTTTTAAAGTGTTAAAAGAATAACATTATATATATATATATATATATATATATATATATATATATATATATATATATATATATATATATATAGAAATTTCAAATCTTCTATTTTTTTAGAGGTGCATATTTGCAAAAAAACAAATTATTTGTTTGCTTTTTCATTGTAAATCTATATATGAGAACATACATATGTTTTTTTTAAAAATTGATTAGCCAAAAATATTGGGTAAAATGAGAGATTCAATCAAATATTTTAGAGCTCAAGTTAGATAATATAATAATATTAAAATAATAATAATATAATATATTAATTTGTTACTAATTTTTAATATTTAGCAATCATAAGAGAATAAAATATTAATATTATAATATCAATTAAGATAATATATGAAGAAGTGTTAATAATGGATATTAATAATATTATTTAATAGTATTATTAATATTATAACGATAAATAATAAAGATTTTGTACCTTTGATAAAAAGTAATTTTGAAGTTTAGGTAATGAAGTAAAAAATTAAATTCTAAAAAATTGATAGGTTTTTAGCTCTCAATTATCGCCATCAGTTTAGGCATGATTTAACTCGTGGGAGTTAAAGATTAGTGTTCATAATTTATTTACTTGGCACATCCTCCCCTCAAACCAAATTTCTCTCACATTTATAGGTGTCTGTTGCACTCTAACCTGTGTCTTGATTGGTTTACTATTAATAGATTAATAACTAGATAAACTTGAGAGGATGCAATAGTACTACCAAGGTAGGTACTAAAAAAGTAGATAAAAATAAAGAATACAATAAAATCTATTAAAAGGCAGCTTATATATTATATGAATCTTAAATTGCATAATAAAAAGAAAAAGAAAATGTAAATTTTTATTTACCTATTTAGATGATATTTTTGTTTTAAATATTAAGATATATGGATTTTAAACGTGTTGAGAGTGGATTAACCATTAATGCAAGGTAACAATATTTAGATTCTTCCAGTTCTGACAGTTGTTTTTGGGAAAAGTGAAGAAAGCTCGTATGAATTACAGAGTCTTTTGGGAAAAGTGAAGAAAGCCCGTATGAATTACAGAGTTTGAAGCCTTTGCGCAAGTCAAAAAGCTGCTGAACATAAAAATGACCGTCCCTAAACAAAACACGTTTCATAAAGTTGTAAGGCCCACATAGCCACCCATATTGCAAAAACTGTTACTTGCAAGCATACAGCATTAGAATGGGCATGCCATGGGATGCCATTCTGATGGCCCGATAGACAGAGCCCTTTATATCGTTATCTGTTCTGCCTGGCAGTTGTGCTGCAATGTTAGACCACCTGAATGAAATTTATGGATTAGATCTGATGAAACCACTAGAACCGGTCATTTGAATGAGAGACAAACTTGTGCTTTTTCCTTTTTCGTTGCCATAAATTTCTGAGAGGATAGGTTGGGCCTTACCTGCTTCCAATAGTAGCATAAAGGCTGACAATGATATTATCTTCTTCTTCTGAGAACCCTCCATGCTTTATATTGGGCCTCAGGTAATTCAACCATCTAAGTCTGCAGCTCTTTCCACATCTTTTTGAGCCTGTACAAAAGGGTATGACAATGATATTATCTTCTTCTTCTGAGAACCCTCCATGCTTTATATTGGGCCTCAGGTAATTCAACCATCTAAGTCTGCAGCTCTTTCCACATCTTTTTGAGCCTGTACAAAAGGGTATGACAATGATATTATCTTCTTCTTCTGAGAACCCTCCATGCTTTATATTGGGCCTCAGGTAATTCAACCATCTAAGTCTGCAGCTCTTTCCACATCTTTTTAAGCCTGTACAAAAGGGTATGACAATGATATTATCTTCTTCTTCTGAGAACCCTGCATGCTTTATATTGGGCCTCAGGTAATTCAACCATCTAAGTCTGCAGCTCTTTCCACATCTTTTAAAGCCTGTACAAAAGGGTATGACAATGATATTATCTTCTTCTTCTGAGAACCCTCTATGCTTTATATTGGGCCTCAGGTAATTCAACCATCTAAGTCTGCAGCTCTTTCCACATCTTTTTAAGCCTGTACAAAAGGGTATGACAATGATATTATCTTCTTCTTCTGAGAACCCTCCATGCTTTATATTTGGCCTCAGGTAATTCAACCATCTAAGTCTCAGCTCTTTCCACATCTTTTTAAGCCTGTACAAAAGGGTATTTTTACATTTTTGAGAAGCTTAATACAAGAGAGCCTGAAATATAGTAAGCTATGCTGCCAATGATAATTGAAATGGATTCAGTACATTATTTTCCCACCTGCTTCGCAAGTGGCAAATACGCTACAATGGGTGTGCTAAATTCACAACAAGAAGGCAATCTTTTACAACCATATATATTCACACTCATTAAATACACAACTTTATTGATTTTTTCTCATAGAAATTAAATACACAAGTTGGAAAGAATACATTCTAGTTGGGTTTCCTGCAGTTCTTTCTGACTTCTCCGTTGGTACCCGTGAGAGGGCTTATGTTTCCCATATTGATCATGGCAGCTGCAAAATCAGTGAAGAAGGTGTTTTGGTTGTTAGCATACATCGTAACCTGAGAATCAGCAGACCCTCCATTGAATAGCTCCTGGTCAGAGTGAAGAAGTCCTTTCTGGCTTTTAAGATTTAGGTAGTATTTGTTATCAAAGACAATGGGAGTTTGGACATCTAAGGACAACAAGAAGTTGTCACCACCAGTGCTTGGGCAGTTAGCCTTCACAGAAGTGGCAAAGGCACTCGTTTCACGGTGGATATGCCCGCAACGGGTTTGACCAATTGAATGGGCACCTGAAAGTAACCAAAACAATCACTCCTTTAGTTAATACACATGCTAATTTAAGTAGCTTGCAACTTACATAAAATTGGTATTAAATATATATAACATTGAATTACCTGAAAGGGCTATCATATCCTTTGTAGAAAGACCCTGATTACTAAAAGAGGAGATGAGGGCGGTGAGGTTGGATGTGGGTGGAGGAATATTGCTGTTTGCGCCGCTCAGGTTTGCAGATCTCGAGTCTCTTCTGCCCAGCTGTACTGCCCATGACGGCCCTCCCAACTGCCAATAACAAACAATATTCTTTGTGATCACCATCAATAATACTTCTATTCAATCCCTCCCACATTAATATTAACGATATAAAATAACTGGAAAATATAAACAGAGTGGATGAGAGAATTGGCTACTTGGACCACAGAATCACGAGCAGCAATGGCCAAAATGTCGGCACAAGAAACAATTTCGGTGCAAGCTGCTTCCACTTGAGACTTGATGGTGTCTATCACGTCGAACCCTCTCGCTGAGTTTGCGTTGGGCCCGGCAGTTTTTTCTCCCGTAATGTTTGCCGAATCGTCCAAGAGTACAGACCCATCACATCCCTGCAAATCAAAACAAGAATTTCAGAGAAAGACTGTTTATATTGAAACAATAAAAGCCAAGAGACCAAGAGAGCAGATAGCGTAAAAGGAAAAGGACTATCTTACCTTAACAAAGCAGTCGTGGAAGTGGAGGCGGACTAATGATGCAGCCATGCGTTTTTCCTTGGCGACTGCTTCTTTTACCGCAGCTTCGACAATAGACAGTGCCTCGGGACACGTCTTAGCGTAAAACGTCGAACTGAGCTGCCCACTGGCAGCACTCGAACACAAGACTACCAAAGCAATACATGCAGTCAGAGTATTAGTCCTCATGACCGATTCTTGTGCAGCTCCCTAAATCAATTACACTGATATTTTTCTATTCGAGAACAGAAGAAATTTGTTTTGGGGAAAGATTTGAGACTATTGACCTTTTTATACATTTGGCTGAAGAGCTTGCCTTCAATATTGGTTGACTGAGTCAGAAGTAAGCCTACCAAAAACGAAAATGGCATCATGCACAAGTTTAGTTTAGTTTAGTTTCCTTGGTCCAGGGTGTGAACACGGAAGAGAATTAGAGGGGTTGGTTCAGGTTGTATTGGTTGACTGTCTAGCGGGCAGGAGGTGTCATTTTAGCCTTTAAATTCTTCTACGTAAACTGTATTTTTATTAATATCTTTGTCACTATCCCAATGCCCATCTCTCTCATCACCCGCGTAAAACCAAGTGTGTTATGCCTTCAACCAGACAAGAAAAGGATATATAACAGACAAAGTTAATTACCGTGATTAAACCAAAATCAATACGGATTATTATTGAACATGTCTTAAATTTTATTGTCCTCAGTTCATTTTCATTTGACATGCAATTGTGTTGACAAATTTGACATGGTTTCAAATTGCAATTCCTTATAAGAGCTGCAAGTGGTCAGTGCACGATAACTTCAATTGTGTAATGGTGAAATTGCAATTCTAATTGTAATATAATATATTAATAAGTATTATAATATAATTAATATATTAATATTAAAGTTAAATAGGGCTGGTGAGGAATTGACTAAGCTGTCGTTTACGTTGAAACTGCTCAACCTCTCCAGAACATCCTCGAATCAAATCCAAACACAGTTACCATCCAGGCGACGTGAGGAATTGACTAAACTGTCGTTTACGTGGAAACTGCTCCGGTTCTTCAAAACTACCCATAAATCCAAATCCAGGCACTATCCATAAATCTAAATATAGAAAATATCCATAAATTAAGAATTGACGAAAAAGGAAAAGGAGAATCCTACGTTAACGAAACAGTCGTGAAAGTGAAGGCGGACTAATGATGCAGCCATGCGTTTTTCCTTGGCGACTGCTTCTTTTACGGCAGCTTTGATTGTCAACAGTGCGTTAAAAGAAGCAGTCGCCAAGGAGAAACGTCGAACTGAGCTGCCCACTGGCAGGATTCGAACACAAGGCTACCAAAGCAATACATGCTGATGCAATCAGAGTATTAGTCCTCATGACCGATTTTGAACAAGCAACCAATAATTTCAAAAAATTAATGTAGTTATGTTTAAATTTGGAAACCCTTATATTCTTATATCATTGTTAAAACAAATTGAGGTCATTCTTAATGCCATTCATAAAAAGGAATACATTACTTCCTTACAAGCCAATTGCTATGAAAATTAGCAAGCTATTGTCTGTCCACACATGCAAGAGAACCAAACTCCAAACCCTTTTTCTGATTTTTCTGTGTGAAAACATTTACCACCTTCCAGATTTTTGGATCCTAACTGTCAAAGTTTCAAATTTACCCTAAGAGTAGAAGATTCGTATTATTAAATACAAAAGCGTTATTCGTTTCAATAGGAAAAAGAAAAAGCGTGATTCTTTTCTTTGTCAAACATTAGAATTAAAAGGTGTTTCGTATACGGAATAAAATATTCTTATCCCAAAAGGAAAATTTAATAAACTGTTAGTTTTTAAGTTTGAATTAAAATGTCTTATGAATATCATGGTCAACTTTAGAATTACAAGGTGTTTCGTATACCAAAAGGAAAAAAAGATAAACTATTATTTTTTAAGTTTGAATTAAAACGTCTTATCAATATCATGGTCAGCCAACAAAGAGGAAAATTAAAATATTTTAATTTCAACATGTCTATCACAATTAAAACTCTGTATTATTATTATAATAATCTGTCAATTTAGCCTTTAAATTCTTGTATTTATAAACTGCTTTTTTATTATTAACCGAGAGTTGTTCTACCTGATTCCCCTAAGCAAATTTGTGTAAATAAAAATTATAAAATTAAAAAAATTTTAAGAAATTAAATTAAAAAAATAGAATAAAAAATTGAAGTGCCATAATAAACAGCTGATAGTGAGATGATGATAAATTAATTCTAAATCTAAAAAATCTAAATAAGAAAAATCTACAGCTGCAGGTGTATCACAAAACTATTCTTGCTATGGCATTTTCCAATATTGAAAGCGTTTGATGAAACTATTTGGCATTTTTAGTGCATTTATTATATATAAAAAAATTAAATAAATAAATGTTTTAAAGGGCACTGCCCTTACCATGACCTGGCTCCCCACAGTAGGGTTGTGGCTCCATACATAAGGCCACACACCCACCCCCCACCAAACTTCACAAAATAAAACCAAAGCCAATAAAATTCGTAACAGAAATGTTAAATGCTCTTTTTGAAATAAAAGAGAAAATTAGTTCAAGAATAATTCTAATTTTAATTGATTTATAATTTCCATAAAATTAAATTATTAAATTAATAAGTGCCACGTAGTGGCCTGCCTTGTAGTGTTGTTATTATAGTATTTGTTTAGTTGTAATTTTTTTTTGTTGATTAGCTATTGGTTGTATATAGTATTTATTTAGTTGTAATTTTTTTGTTGATTAGGTATTGGTTGTATAGACAAATTGCATTCCAATAATTAAAAAATTAATTTTTGAAGAGTGTTGAAATATCTTGGGTAAATAAAATTGAAATCTCAAAAATAATCTAGGACTAAAATATTTCCTTAACTATAAAACTAAATAACACAAATATTTCTTTAAAATGTAATAATACCAATACTTTTATAATTTAAAATGCATTAAATGAATTAAAATATTGATATTTCCCCATGTTATTACATTTTTTATTGTATTCTAAATAAAATTGAAATCCTAGATTTTTAACTCTTGAGTAAATAAAATTGAAAATATTTAAAATGCATTAAAATATTGTAAGTTTGAAGAATAATTACACAATATAATAACAATAACATATTCATATTTAGATCACTACACTTAGTCACTTAATTTTAGTTTTTTTGTTTAAGTAATAATAGTACGTACTTTTAGACTAAATAAAATTGAAATCCTAGATTTTTCAACTCTTGAGTAAATAAAATTGAAATCTCCAAAAATAATCTAATTCCATAAAATAAAATGTGTAGAACCTTGGGTGTGGAGAGATTTGAAATGTCTCCCTAACATATTAAAATGTAATAATATTGAATACTATTACAATTTAAAATGCATTAGAATATTGTAAGTTTGAAGAATAAACAATATGATAACAATAACATATTCATATTTAGATCACTACACTTAGTCCCTTAATTTTTTTGTTTAAGTAATAATAGTAAGTCACTTAAGTTTTTGTTTATGTAATAATAGTAAGTACTTTTAGAGAACATGATTTTAATTATTTTAATTCATTTAATATTGTGGTTTAGTAATAATTTTTTCTATTTGATCTATTTATATATTAAGAGTTGTGTGTTTTAGTATTACTAGATTAAAATACTAAAACTCCACTATTATGATTTTATTCATCTATCCATGCATCACACTTAAATATATTACTTTCCATGCATCACACTTAAATATATTAAAAGTAATAGTCATTGCCATATAATACTAGAGTTTACTATTAGATTAGGTTATTGTTTGTTGTTGAAGCTCCACAATCCATTCCTGTCATGGATCTAGCAGCTCACCACTCAGAAACAACAAATATTTAAAACTTTTTTTTAAAAAAAATTTATAGTTTAAGAATTAGATGTCAATAAATTAGATGGCCTATTTCTCATGTTCAAGATACATTACCACAATTTAAAAGGCATCCAAAATAGACATACTTATTTGAAAGAATACTTATTTGAAAGAGTTGCATATAGAAGTCTTAATTCACAAAATAGGAATATATCATAGCTCACTTCTTATTAGTAAGTTTTAAATCATAAGTGTTGTATTTTACTATATTGATAGCTGTACATAAACCATATTAATAGCAAGGTTGTGGAGTCTAGCTTTACACCTGCTAATTGCATTTGCTTGAAAGTTTCTAAAGCCTTTTCAACAAGTTACTTAGGAATTAAGTTGTTATCCACATTAAGAATTAAAATAATGATTGATGATTTAAGTCAATAAGTTAGGACCTATTTTAAAACTAATATTAGAAATCACTATATTAACATGCATTTATATATTATTCCAAGATAGAAATATTACTTATTTGCTATAGAGAATAGTATCATAAATTAATACTTATCTTTACTACTATTATAGTAAATTATAAAGATAAGTATTAAAAATTTCATAAACCTCAATTGACAAGGTAAATGTACATTCCTTATGTATTTAATATTTAAAGTATACGAATAATTTAAACCGTCTAATATTAGTTTTATTTGGGATAATTAGAATATTTGTTATGTTACTAATATAATTTTTAATAATAATTGACTATTTCAAAGTAGTTAATATATAGTGGAGTTTTAGTATTTTAATCCAGTCAACAACAGCCTTGACATTGAATAGGGTATTGTGGCCATCTCACTACTAGCACCTTGAAGAGATTAGAGTGGAAGCCCACTGTCACATGTTTGGCCATGCAATTGATAGAACCCCTAAGTTTATACCACTTACCCTTGTTGCTCCACATTAAGTCCTTTTGAGTTGAGGGACCAGGGTATGTGCAAGATCATCATGGGCCAAATAGTGGCAATGGAAAAAAATCATGTCTTTACTTAGCCAAATTCACAAATTGCCCAACTTTGACTTTCACAATTATGTTAAAAATATCCGTTTTGGCTTGAATACAATCCGTTTGGAATGGATATCTGTTACAAAACAAATGTCTGTTTTGTGGGTCCCAAAATAGATATCTGTTTTGGTTTTCCATAAATAGATATCTGTTTCCTGGAACTATAAAAAAGGTCACATAGATAAACATGTGCATGTTGTGTAGGCTAAAGAAGCAAGATCATTGAGTGCTAGAGTAGAAGGTGCAAACTTAGAGGCTAGGGAGAACTTGATGATGAACATTGTTTTGTTGAAACTTGCATGAAAGGATGATGAACCATGGTTTAGAAAGAGTCTCTTCTAACTAAGTGCAAGTTTAGAGGAAAGTGTTACAATCTAATCATTAATGGATGCACCATAAACACATTAGTATCAATAAAGATTATGCATAAGTTAGGGATGAAGATAGTCATGCAAATCACACAATACAATCTCATGGATACAAAAGGGATAGTAACTCGTGATGACATAGTAACATTAAGTTACATTCTACCTTGAAGGATATGCAAATAAGGTATGATGTGATGTGATTTTGATGTATTCCTACCATGTGTTACTAGGAAATCCTTGGTAGTATGATTGATGTATTGTGCATAGGGACAAAAGAACACCTTCACCATCAAGAACTTGATAGGAAAATTTTGAGTTACTTCCCATGAAGGATGAGGAAGAGTTCATGTAGAAGGTCAAGGTGTTGTTATTATCAAAATGAAAATTTCTCAAGGAGATAGAAGACTTGAAATACTACTATGCACAAGTAGTCAATCCCACATAGAAGGAGTAGAATGAGCCACAACTTAGAGGAGACAAGTTGTGATCCTACATGAGGAGTTCATAGATGTGATTTTGTGAAGGAATTGTAGATGGATTTCCACCAATATGTAGCATCTAATACTTCATGAATATGATTCTAAGTTCTAGTTTTCCGAACAAGCTTATATATGTCTTAAAAAGGAGGCAGGAATTATTGTATGTAATGATGGTTAAACTAGTGGGCATGGAGGTGATGAAGGATATCTACACCAAAAATCTATATTTTATAGGTACATGGAATGCATTAGTAGAACCCTAGATGGGAGATATAGTCTTATATGAGGAATAATTTGCATGAGGGATACCTATTCAAGAGTTAATAATTGTCCATGGGTAAGTGTACAAAGATGAGGGACCAAAATGGGGTCTTAAGTTGCCACTTTTTTTTTTTTTTTTTTTTTCTGATATCAGGAGACATTGATGTTGGATGAGAAATTGAAGATAGCTACACTCAAAATTTGAAGATGGAACAAAAACAAGAGTTGTAGTGATCCGAATCTAGTTTTTAAACTACTACTTTTTACAAAAATGGTTGTGATTAAGGGGTTCAAAAAGGGGAAACACACAAATTGGTCCAGTTTTTCTCAAAAAAAATAACATAGTGTCTGGTGTGCTCCCCCTAAAATGTTAACTTTTTTTTTAGTATTTCAATAATCATTCTAGTGAGAAATTATCTAACACCATGTAGTTTTTCCTTGATTTTTCTGATAATTTTTTAATGAATAATTGATTTTTTAGTAATTTTTAAAGTGGAGACATCCTAAAAAACAAAAATTTGAGCGTGCTGCCCCCTAAAATTTTTGAAAACTAATCAATTTTTTTTTTGAATACATGTAGAATGGAGTCTAGTTTCTAAAAATGTAACTTATTTCAAATTTTGATGAACGGTTAAAAAAAGTCAAAAATACTAGACACTGGTTTTTGACAAAAAATTGACACACTAACAAAAGAAATTCAAGATGAAACACTAAACGTACTCAAAATGTGAAAAAAATCATATGGTTATATATCTAACATAGAGCTTAAGATTATGGTGGTATTTTTTTGAGTTTTCATTGAAAAAAAGTGCCATCTTGATGGGGAGCACACTCTAGATTATCTCCAGATTTTGTTAAAAACTAATAAAAACATGTCAAAGAAAGCTAAACATAACGCGAGTATAACATGCTCGCATTATGATGAGTATAACTGGCAATACACATGCTAATTGCATTTGCTTGAAAGTTTCTAAAGCCTTTTCAACAAATCCATTTTTTGCATATCTTGTAATCACTACACTCTATTATAGAACATCTTTTTGAGGTGTTACGTCATACAATTGACATGCCTTGTCTATGCTTCTACACTTTGCATACATGTCTACAAGGGAAACTACACTTCCTATTGTCTCTCTCACTCTCTACTTCCCTTCCCTCTCTACATCCTACCCTCTCTCTGAGTCTCTACTTCCCTCCCCTCTCTACCTCCTACCTTCTCTCTCACTATCTTCTTCCCTCCCCTATCTACCTTCTACCCTCTCTCTCACTCTCTACTTCCCTTCCCTATCTACCTCCTACCCTCTTTCTGAGTCTTTTCTTCCCTTGCCTCTCTACCTCCTACCTTCTCTCTCATTCTCTTCTCCCCCTCCCTCTCTACCTCTTACCCTCTCTCTCACTTTCTACTTCCCTCCCTTGTCTACCTCCTACCCTCTCTCTCTTCTTCCTTCCCCTATCTACCTCCTACAACCCTCTCTCTACCTCTTACCCTCTCTCTCACTTTCTACTTCCCTCCCCTGTCTACCTCCTACCCTCTCTCTTAGTCTCTACTTCCCTCCCTTGTCTACCTCCTACCCTCTCTCTCTTCTTCCTTCCCCTGTCTACCTCCTACGATCCTCTTCCACTCTTACCCTCTCTCTCATTCTCTTCTCCCCCTCCCTCTCTGCCTCTTACTCTCTCTCTCTCTCTCACTTTCTACTTCCCTCCCCTATCTACCTCCTACCCTCTCTTTTAGTCTTTGCTTCCCTCCCTTGTCTACCTCCTACTCTCTCTCTCTCTCTCTTTTTCCTTCCCCTATCTACCTCCTACAATCCTCTTCCACTCTCTACTTCCCTCATGTCTCTACCTCCTATCCTCTCTCTCACTCTCTACTTCCCTCTCCTCTCTACCTCTCCTCATCATTCTTCCCATCCAATTAAATTTCATAAATTATCTTGTTCCCATTTCATCATCCCAATTTATATCCTTGTCCCTCTTTGCATGTCCTAGTTTTCTTGTTTCCATACTCTTTATCGACATGTGAGAGGAGATGGAGGAAGAGGGAGAGAGGATGGAGATGGATGGGAGAGAGAGGGGAGAGATATGGTGATAAGGAGAGAGAGAGAGAGAGAGAGAGAGAGAGAGAGAGAGAGAGAGAGAGAGAGAGAGGGTTGGTTAGGTTTATGAGTTTAGGGTTTCTTAAGTTTAGGGTTTAGTGGAATTATTTAGGGTTTAGGGTTGCTTGGGTTTATGGTTTAGGGGTTAGATTTTAGGGGTATTATTTGGGGTTTTGGGGTTTTGGGAGAGAGAGAGGTTTAGGGTTGCTTAGGTTAAGGGGCATATTTAGGGTTTATGAGTTTAGGGTTGCTCAGACCTTTAGGGGTAAATTATTTAGGGTTTATGAGTTTCTAGGGTTGCTCAAGTTTAGGGTTTAGGGGTTAGGGTTAAAGGGTAATTATTTTATAATTTCCTCTAATCCTCATAATACTAATGCATTAGTCCACCCATCTCCTAATCCATAAATCCCTATCATCCATCCACCATATAACTCACTATCTAATCCACCATCAAACATTCTAAGCTCTAATCCATCAACCCATGAACGCTTGAAATTTTTTCTCCAAAGATTCTTTACAAAATCCAAAAATAAAAGCAAAGATATGGAGCCATCCAAATCCACTAATCCAATTTCATCACCCTCTAACACTCTCAATCCTAATCCATTTGGGCCTCCTATATCCATTCACTCGACCCCAAGCCTAACCCCACAATATTTTCCATCATTATCCATCAACTATATGCATATCCTAGTCCATCAACCCATGAAGCCATGAAGGATGTGACCCAAGGACTATTAGCAAGGAATCTAAGAACATCATGTAATCAAATTCCTATCCTTGAGCCTAACAAAGAACCTCCTAATAACATGTGTACCACTCCAACACCATCATCCACTCCTATGTCTATCCATTTCATTGAAGAGTCTCCTACCATAAATCCAAGTCAAACCCCATCATGTAGCCATGTTGTCAAACATCTAAATATTATTGATCCTGTATCCAAGAACCCATCACATCCATCTAAGAAGCCCAATAGCTATACATTAAGAGCCTAGTCCAAAGAATGTGGAAACACCAACCACCCATCCTAATCTAAATCCAAACATCCCATCTAATCCAATCTTGGTTCCCTTACCATCTCATGGTCAACCCCTATGTACATCAATCCCATCATTAATCCTCCAACATCTCCTAGTGAACCCCCATCACCACCTCTTACTCCCCAATCTAATGAATATCAATGCATCCCCACTTACCCTATCCATATCTAATATCGCGTTATCCATGCTTATCCTCCCTGTGATCAAGATATTATTTATGATCAAGATCTTATCCATGAGTAAGTAAGTTCCCACATCACTCCTATCCATCATCCCATTAGCCCTATCCATCATCCTATGCTAGTCCTATTCATTATCCATCAATATCCCATGATGAGACACTTGGTCCCCAAGAAAACATAGACAATCAAACAAATAACTTGGATCCTATCAAATCACGTCCCAATGAGTATAATGATTTAATCAAGATCTAAGAATTCTACATCCATTTCCCATTGATCCTCCATCATCCCAGGTATTGAACTATATGTTTAGGTGTTTAGCCTGGTTGCTCGAGTTTAGGGTTTAGGGGTCAGGGGCATTATTTGAGGTTTACATGAGTTTAGGGTTGCTCAAGTAAATAGAGTTTAGGGTTTAGGTTTAGGGTTTAGGGGAATTATTTAGGCTTTGTGGGTTCAGGGATGCTCAATTTTAGGGTTTAGGGTTGCTTAATTTTAGGGGTTAGGGTTTAGGGTTTAGAGAGAGATAGAGGGAGGGAACCAATAGAGATTGGGAGAGATAGGGAGATAGAGGTTTAGGGTTACTTCTAGGTTTTATGGTTTAGCAGTTAGGAGTTTAGGGGTTAGGGGTTAGGGGAATTATTTAGGGTTTAGGGTTTATGGTTTAGGGGTTAGGGGTGAAGGTTTAGAGGTTTAGGTTTATGGTTTAGGTATGTTGGCAAGAGACATTGCTAAGCATGTTAGGTGTTGTCATTGATGGCAACTAAACCTGTCTTACACATCTGCATTACATCAATGGATCATACCGAAAGTCAGATTGTAGAGCTATCTAAGTCTGGGTAGACAGGAATAGAGCATATGATAGGGTTTAGCATCTTGGTCCGCATTTCTCCACAGATAATCATACTGAGCTGTGAATTTGAGGGAATGTTAAGGGATGCCAGGACTACCTAAATCCAATATTTTAGCCTCTGGTGATGAAGGGATTGAAAGTTACATGCATCTGAGTATCAAGTTCTGGTTAATCAGTTTAGTGCAGTGAAGAATAGGCCGACCTTGTGGTTGATCATTATGCAGATAAGAAATAGTTGTTGGTTAAGTAATTTGTGAGGTCTAGTTATATTGGCCGACATGTGTGATAACTTGAATACATTTGTTTTAGTTCACATTGGTGTTTGTGCATGGATTCAGCTGACAGAATAGGATTCTTAAAAAGTCTTCAAGTTTTTCTCAAGGTTGACTATAGTTGATGTTATTTCATATATAATCGATGGATTCAAGCATTTTGTGAGAGTGGATGTGTGAATATGGAGCAACAAGTGCGAGGTATAGCAGAATCAAGTACAAGGTGAAGAAATCTAAGGTCCAGATCATAGCAGAGCAGTGAAGCAGGGCAGAGAGATGAAGTGTGTAAAGTTAGTGTATTGTGCATAACAGGAACTAAATTTCTACATTGGTAGGTGCCATTTCTCAGTTCAAATATTTCAGTGAACTCTTGTAACTAATTCTGTAGGCAGTGAGCTCTGGGAAATGTGCCCAAAGGCATGTGCCTTCCCCATTTGTAATACTATTAATAGAGTATAATTTCTTGTGGGTTAACCCCCACCATGGTTTTCCCCTTAACCGGGTTTCCACGTAACAATCCTGGTGTTATGTATGTTGATTATGTTTCTGTTCATGTGTTGTTGATTTATGTTTTCATGGTTATATCATTAATCTGATAATAAGTGGTAAAGAAGATTAATTGTAGAAAATGTTAAAGTTTTGAGACAACTGATTCACCCCCCCTCTCAGTTGTCTACCCTAATTTCAACAATTGGTATTAGAGCAATGTTCCTTGGAAGAAGTTTAACATCTTGAGGAAGATCCGGGAAGGTATTACAATGGATTCATACAAGTATTCCGATGGCCTCAATGAACAACTTCAACTTGCTTTAGAAGATCTTAGTCAGTCCAGATCTGAAATCAAAGAACTGAAAGAGAACCTTAAAGATCTTGATGATTTCATTAACACCTTAAAAAGTCAATTAAGCAAATCCAATGAAAAGAGGAGGGAGCTACTTCACCAGTTAGCATATTAGAATGAAGACAATGGCATGGATGAAGCTCTAAAGGAGAAGACAAAAGAATGTGAGAAGTTGGCAAAAGAGATTGTAGTTCTAAAACATGAAATGGAATCTGAAGTAATGAAGCTAACCAAGGAAATTGAGGAAAGGAAGAAAAATGAAGAAAACTTGAATCAGAGTTTGAAAGAAAGAACAAAAGAATGCTATAGATTGGATAGAATAATTGGCCACTTAGAGTTAGATCTACAAGAATCCATGAAAATGAAGAAGAACTTGACAGGCAAATTGTTATTCTCAAACATGACCTAGAAGCTACAAATGAGTACAAAGAAAAGTTCAAGATAAGTTCAGCTAAACTTGAGGTGTTGCTTGAGAGTCAGAAGAAGGCAGATGATAAGCATGGTCTGGGATATGAGAAAGGTGAAAGCTCTGGATCCAGTCAAAGAAATTTTGAATCAAGGAATCTGAGAAACAGACCTAGAAGACCTCTGGTAAGACAACCTAATGCTCAAAGTATCCATCTTTCAATGTCAATTGTTTCAAATGCAATAAGTATGGTCATAGAGCTAATCAATGCAGAACTCAGGTGAATTAAAATGCATCATCTTTCTCCGGTCAATGCTTTAATTGCAAAAGGATAGGTCATAAGGCTAAGGAATGTAGAAGTGGATCAAGAGATCCTCCTAGGAATAAACAAGTGTTCAATGGAAGATGTTTTATTTGCAATAAGTTTGGGCATATTACAATAAAATGCAGATCTAAAACTGCTCCAACATGCAATTGTCAGAAAAATAAGACTGTATGTTTCAACTGCAACAAATTCGGACACATTGCCAAAGTTTGTAGAAGCAAAAAGAAAAATTCACAGGCAGGCAAAGGAAACATAGAGCAGAAGATGGACAAAGGCAAGGGAAAAGTTGATGTGAATGAGATCTAAAATGAAATGAATAAGACATGGGTAAGGAAGGGTGTGATGAACAATGGTGATGGGTCTGCACTGGAATCTGGTGCTGGTAATTCCTCCAGGAATTGAATTAAGAGCTCTTGCTGAGGGGGAGTTGCATTGAAAATATAATCCCCCCTACCAATAAGTGGGTACCTGAATCTGGCATGATGAATAAAGTTAGAGAAGCCTATTGTAGATATGTTAAAGCAAATTCCAGAAGAAAAGAAGCAAATGTGATTGATTATGGAGCAATTAAAGATTGACTGCATGTAGAAACAGTGTAACCGAATGTATTAGGGCAGACCATTTATTACAATGATGAATTAGGTTTTGCAGAGGATAAAAAGTCATTCATTCAAGCATTTGAATCACTTTCCATTCGAAGAGAACAAGGAGAAGAGCATCTGAGCTGAAATTCCAGAGATTTGAAGTGCGAAGACTGAATTCGATAGCTAACCCTACTTCCATGTAGAAAAAGGTATTTTTTTTGAAACTTTAAACTTGTGGTCTTTTGCAATGGCTACATCATTGGTTGTTGATATTATTGAAAGGCCTCAACTCAAAGTCAAGAAGCATCCACACAAATTAGTAGAAGTCAACCCGTTAGGTGCCTTTTCAAATGTTCTGTATGGTGTGTTGCATGTTGAAGATATTAGGGCCTATATTCATGTGAGCATAGATGAATTTGGAGACTCAAGGTTAGTAGATTTGTTCAAGAATCATCTAAGGGATGAAATTCACGGTCTTAAACCTGAATATTAGGCACTGCATGATAAAAATTTTATTCAGATTATAGGGTTTCCATCCTTCGATGAAGACGAATGGGTTTGGTATGTTTTAAGCCGAATGCATGATGAGTTTATGTGGCTAATGAAACCTTTCAAAATCACCAAGGATGCCATCAAGGCCGTGACAGGGTTAAACTCATTCGATGGACTGCCAATGTTGAAATTAGTAAAGAATCAAATTGTAACTGATGCTACCAGTTCAAGGTTTGAAAAAAGGGTAATGACTATAAATGACATCACTGATCCGGATGTCAAATTTGCTTCAATGGTGATTGGATACAAGATATATCATTCCAGCAGGGAAAATTTTTTATCCAGTACAACTATCTATGCAGCTTATCAGATGTTGAGAGAGAATGTTGATTATGACTTGTGTGAGTTGTTACAGAACCAGCTAATGGAAAATTTGAACAAAGTCAAGAAGGATAAAAAGAACACTTTCAAATATGGCACACCGGTCTTGTGTTTATTCTTCTATTTCATAAATGAGTTACCCGACAAGAAAAGCATGTGTTGGACCAATGATAAACCTATTGCTATATAGATAAGAGAGCACTTGAACAACATTGGAGATTCCAATGCCCAAAGGACTACTCTTTGGGGATTTTTCAAGAATTTTTAGAACATAATGAATTCAAGGGAGAGAATTCCTACATCTTTGGTTGAAAAATACAAGGATATAGTCTATTTTATGGTGGATACAGATCAATGTCTAATGGAATCTGTTGAACCAAGAATAGTATGGATCATGCCCATGGGGTATGAGGTTGATGAGCAAGTATTGGATATGTATGCTCAACACCTTTTGAGCAAGCCAAAGGACACAACAATTGAAAGATTTGGGACATATGAAGACCTAAGCGTGAAACTGCATGTTGAGCTCAAAAAACTAGAAATCAAGAGAAAAGTTCAAAAGCAAGTGGAAATGTATGCAGAGAGCATAGGGATAACCAAAGAGGTAGTAAGAGACGTTAGGAAGAGAACCGAGCAAGCTGAAAAAGAACAACCTAGTGCTCCAGAAGTCTCCACCAGCCAACCTAGAAAAATAAGAAGCTTTGCTGCTATCCCTATTCACACAAAATCTGTTAGAACAGAGAAACTGAAAAACAAACCATCTGGTAAGGAAAGAAAAAGAACAAAAGTAATGGCCAAGAGGTCATATGGCAGTATGGAAAAGGAGGATGAAGAAAAGATAGATTCAGACGATGAGCTTAAAGAGCTGAAGGCCACAAGCACTAAAGCCATTAAAGTGTCTAAAGAGAAGCCCTTAGGAAGCAAAAAGACAAACAAGAGGCAGAAGTCAGAGGGTGATTTTGAGAAACCAATTCCTTCTGTGGAAGACATTGTTAAAACAATCACTGTTGATGGAAATCTAAAACCAATAACTGAATTCTATGATCTTTACAATGATGCTGACAAGAGACTTTTGGAAGATGCTACTATCAAATACTTGAATGTATTCAACTGAGCGCTAGTGGAGATTTTGTCAGAAGTTTCTAAGAGCTTAAAAGACATTCTGGAGATGAGAAAAGAATCTGCCAAGACAAAGGATATGGAGCTGAGGGAACATGTACTATACAGTCTATGTCTGGTGATTTTCAATGAAGAAGAAGATAAGATTTTTAAAGAAGTCAAAAATGAATTCAGGAGCAAGATAAGAAAAAATAAGCTAATGATTGGAAACATTTAAGAAGTTGTCCAAGAAACAAAACAGATTATAAGGAGAGCATTGAATATTCTGCCTGTTATTGTAAAGCTAAATCTTTCTGTCATTAGGCAAGTCAAAGTTACATCTTTAACAAATAGGGATAACCCCCTTGGTGTGGCAGAACCAAAAGTGAAGGGGAGGCAGCTCACACAACCTCCTGTCTGTGTTGGCTGGATTTGCCTATGCATTGGAACTGGCAAACCCTCTGCCGATTCGGAGAGAAAGACCCAACAATAGATCCCACTGGTGTTAAGTACACATGCACCTGTGGCCCCTATTGCTCCCAGTAAGTAGGGCCCAGAGGGTGGGATTTGTGGTAAGGTTGGAAAAATAGTGCATGCACATTTTGGAGCTCCAGACAAAGTGAAAGATGGAGTTTATTCAAAACAGGTCAATGTAGAGGATAAATCTTTGACAAGCAAAATGTGCAAGGTGGGCATTATCCCCTATTCTGGGAAACATCCTATATTATCTCTGGGTAGCAAGGTCATTAGTGAGGAAGATTAATTCACAAATTGAGGGTTAATTTGTAAGTTTCATGCTTTGTCACCAAGATTAGTAAATCTACATTCTTGGATTATGAAAAGATGGGTAGAAAAGATAAAAGGTAATATTAACATTTTTTTAAGTACTCAAGGTTTTTTTATATTGGTATGTGAGAAATCAGAGGATTGAAAATATGTTTTAGAAAAGGGCCATGGTTTTGGGACACAAGTGTTTTACTTGTAAAGCCTTGGCTCCCAAATTTTAATTTGATGACAGAGACATTTTCTATTATGCTTATTTGCATTAGGTTCCTTTAGCTCCCACTATAGTTTTAGTTAGATGCCTATTTTTGGGGGATTGGAAATATACTAGAAAAATTCTTGTCTATTGGCTTGAATACAGATAATCTAATACACTCCACAAGACTATAGGTAGAACTAGATATTTTGAAAGGGCTTATGGATGAGATATGTTTAAAAGTGGAAGATTGAATTTGGAAATAGGTTATAGATTATGAAAAATTTTCATTCCATTGCAAAAGATGCTTTCAAGTGGGTCATATTACAATAGAATGCACAATAGGGAAACCTAAATTGATAAAACAAGCAACTAGGTGCCAAGGTGCTTGTTATACACATATTTCAATAAGGCTTTTGAGAGCTCATTAGGGAAAAACAAAGGGTACTTGTTTGACTAATTTGTAGCCAAATCAGCTCTTGAAGTAGACATTGAACTAGGATCATCTAAGTTTATGTCAGATGTATCTTTCCCCTTACCTCCTAGATAATCAAAAGTATTTCGTTCCCCCTTGTCTCAATAGCATATCTATGTGGATAATGGCATGAAGAAAGAGAAGCAAAAAGAATTAGTAAATTTAGCCATTTCCAAAGGAATGCAAGATAAATCATCTTTCAATAATAACATGCAGCAAGTATTGAGACCCAAACATCCAGAACAACCTTAAGAATTATTATTATTATTAATCAAGCATATTTGTAGTGTTGTAATGATAGTATGTGTTTTAGTTGTAGTTATAGTTGTGTTTTAATTTTAATTTTTTAATTCATTAGGTAAACTTCAAATTTACTTTTTGTCAAACCAACAAAATCATTATTATTTATAGTTATAATATTAATAATAATAATTATATTATTAATATTTATTATAACACTTGATATATTATATTAATTGATATTATAGTATTATAATAATATTATATAATAATATAATATAATAATATATAATATTATAATAATGCAATTACACAAATATAATATTATTATATATTTAATATTGTAATAATAATATAAATATTATATTATATTATAATTATAATTAAAATATAATATTATAGTAATATAATAATTATAATAAATTTATAAAAAAAAATAACAAATAAATAAAAGTGGAAACGTGGTGTATTTGATACTCCTAACTTAAGTCTTTGTTTTGTTTCAAAGTTTTTTTATGTAGTGGTCTTAAACTGAAGTTTAGACAAAGTGAAATATATCTTTTATATGCCTCAGGGTGGATGTAAGTACCAAGGGGTAAATTTTGTTTGAATGTCATGAGTAAATGGTATTTTTTCCATTAAATGATTTCATGATCTGTTAGAGTAAGTTTGTATCTCTTTTGGGGAGGTTAGATATATAGGTTACTTATGTGCTTTGGAAAGTCTTGGAGGACATGTGAAGGATTGCATTTGCACTTTAAAATTTGAACAAAGTCAAGAAGGATAAAAAGAACACTTTCAAATATGGCACATCGGTCTTGTGTTTATTCTTCTATTTCATGAATGAGTTACCGGACAAGAAAAGCATGTGTTGGGCCAATGATAAACCTATTGCTATATAGATAAGAGAGCACTTCAACAACATTGGAGATTCCAATGCCCAAAGGACTACTCTTTGGGGATTTTTCAAGAATTTTTAGAACATGATGCATTCAAGGGAGAGAATTCCTACATTTGTGGTTGAAAAATACAAGGATACAGTCTATTTTATGGTGGATATAGATCAATGTCTAATGGAATTTGTTGAACCAAGAATAGTATGGATCATGCCCATGGGGTATGAGGTTGATGAGCAAGTATTGGATATGTATGCTTAACACCTTTTGAGCAAGCCAAAGGACACAACAATTGAAAGATTTGGGACATATGAAGACCTAAGTGTGAAACTGCATGTTGAGGTCAGAAAACTAGAAATCAAGAGAAAAGTTCAAAAGCAAGTGGAAATGTATGTAGAGAGCATAGGGATAACCAAAGAGGTAGTAAGAGAGGTTAGGAAGAGAACCGAGCAAGATGAAAAAGAACAACCTAGCGCTCTAGAAGTCTCCACCAGCCAACCTAGAAAAACAAGAAGCTCTACTGCTATCCCTATTCACACAAAATCTGTTAGAATAGAGAAACCGAAAAACAAGCCATCCGGTAAGAAAAGAAAAAGAACAAAAGTAATGGCCAAGAGGTCATATGGTAGTATGGAAAAGGAGGATGAAGAAAAGATAGATTCAGACAATGAGCTTAAAGAGCTAAAGGCCACAAGCACTAAAGCCATTAAAGTGTCTAAAGAGAAGCCCTTAGGAAGCAAAAAGACAAACAAGAGGCAGAAGTCAGAGGGTGATTTTGAGAAACCAATTCCTTCTATGGAAGACATTGTTAAAACAATCACTGTTGTTGGAAATCTAAAACCAATAACTGAATTCTATGATCTTTACAATGATGCTGACAAGAGACTTTTGGAAGATGCTACTATCAAATACTTGAATGTATTCAACCGAGCGCTGGTGGAGATTTTGTCAGAAGTTCCTAAGAGTTTAAAAGACATTCTGGAGATGAGAAAAGAAGCTACCAAGACAAAGGATATGGAGCTGAGGGAACATGTATTATCCAGTCTATGTCTAGTGATTGCCAATAAAGAAGAAGATAAGATTTTTAAAGAAGTCAGAAATGAATTCAGGAGCAAGATAAGAACAAATAAGCTAATGATTAGAAACATTGAAGAAGTTGTCCAAGAAGCAAAATAGATTCTAAGGAGAGCATTGAATATTCTTCCTATTATTGTAAAGCTAAATCTTTCTGTCATTGGGCAAGTCAAAGTTACATCTTTAGCAAATAGAGATAACCCCCTTGGTGCGGCAGAACCAAAAGTGAAGGGGAGGTAGCTCACACAACCTCCTATCTGTGTTGGCCAGATCTGCCTATGCATTGGAACTGGCAAACCCTCTGCCGATCTAGAGAGAAAGACCCAACAACAGATCCCACTAGTGTTAAGTACACATGCACCTGTGACCCCTATTGCTCCCAGTAAGTAGGGACCAGAGGGTGGGATTTGTGGTAAGGTTGGAAAAATAGTGCATGCACATTTTGGAGCTCTAGACAAAGTGAAAGATGGAGTTTATTCAAAAAAGGTCAATGTAGAGGCTAAATCATTGACAAGCAAAATGTGCAAGGTGGGCATTATCAACTATTCTGGGGAACATCCTATATTATCTCTGGGTAGCAAGGTCATTAGTGAGGAAGATTAATTCACAAATTGAGGGTTAATTTGTAAGTTTCATGCTTTGTCACCAAGATTAGCAAATCTACATTCTTGGATTATGAAAAGATGGGCAGAAAAGATAAAAGGTAATATTAACATTTTTTTAAGTACTCAAGGTTTTTTTATATTGGTATGTGAGAAATCAGAGGATTGAAAATATGTTTTAGAAAAGGGCCATGGTTTTGGGACACAAGTGTTTTACTTGTAAAGCCTTGGCTCCCAAATTTTAATTTGATGACAGGGACATTTTCTATTATGCTTATTTGCATTAGGCTCCTTTATCTCCCACTATAGTTTTAGTTAGATGCCTATTGTATATATGATATTTCCACAGCCCATGATATTAGTGTAGAGCTTCAGGTAATACTGTGTATTGCTTTATTTTGCATCAACGTTTCGGATCACACTCCGTGATCCATCCGAAACGTTGATGCAAAATAAAGCAATACACAGTATTACTAGAAGCTCTACACTAGATGCCTATTTTTTGGGGATTGGAAATATACTAGAAAAATTCTTGTCTCTTGGCCTGAATACAGATAATCTAATACACTCCACAAGACTATAGGTAGAACTAGATATTTTGAAAGGGCTTATGGATGAGATACGTTTAAAAGTGGAAGATTGAATTTGGAAATAGGTTATAGATTATGAAAAAATTTCATTCCATTACAAAAGATGCTTTCAAGTGGGTCGTATTACAATAGAATGCACAATAGGGAAACCTAAATTGATAAAACAAGCAACTAGGTGCCAAGGGGCTTGTTATACACATCTTTCAATAAGGCTTTTGAGAGCTCATTAGGGAAAAACAAAGGGTACTTGTTCGACTAATTTGTAGCCAAATCAGCTCTTGAAGTAGACATTGAACTAGGATCATCTAAGTTTATGTCAGATGTATCTATCCCCTTACCTCCTAGATATTCAGAAGTATTTCATTCCCCCTTGTCTCAATAGCATATCTATGTGGATAATGGCATGAAGAAAGAGAAGCAAAAAGAATTAGTAAATTTAGCCATTTCCAAAGGAATGCAAGATAAATCATCTTTCAATAATAACATGCAGCAAGTATTGAGACCCAAACATCCAGAACAACCTATAGGAAGATTCACATTATTTAAATGCAAATCTTAAGAATTCTTATTATTATTAATCAAGCATATTTGGAGTCTTCCTATTCTTTAAAAAATAAGAAGTGTAGTGGCCTGCTTTGTAGTGTTGTAATGATAGTATGTGTTTTAGTTGTAATTATAGTTGTGTTTTAATTTTAATTTTTTAATTCATTAGGTAAACTTCAAATTTACTTTTTGTCAAACCAAGAAAATCGTTATTATTTATAGTTATAATATTAATAATAATATTAATTATATTATTAATATTTATTATAATACTTGATATATTATAATAATTGATATTATAGTATTATAATAATATTATATAATAATATAATAATAAATATAAATATAATATTATAATAATGCATTTACACAAATATAATATTATTATATATTTAATATTGTAATAATAATATAAATATTATATTATATTATAATTATAATTAAAATATAATATTATAGTAATATAATAATTATAATAAATTTATAATAAAAAATAACAAATAAATAAAAGTGGAAATGTGGTGTATTTGATACTCCTAACTTAGGTCTTTGTTTTGTTTCAAAGCTTTTTATGTAGTGGTCCTAAGTTGAAGTTTAGACAAAGTGAAATATATCTTTTATATGCCTCAGGGTGAATGTAAGTACCAAGGGGTAAATTTTGTTTGAATGTCATGAGTAAATGGTATTTTTTCCATTTAATGATTTCATGATGTTAGAGTAAGTTTATATCTCTTTTGGGGAGGTTAGATATATAGGTTACTTATGTGCTTTGGAAAGTCTTGGAGGACATGTGAAGGATTGCATTTGCACTTTAAAAGTGTTAAGTTCAAATATTTCATTGGCCAATGTTTAGCAAAATATTTTTTAAAGTGTTAAAAGAATAACATTATATATATATATATATATATAGAAATTTCAAATCTTCTATTTTTTTAGAGGTGCATATTTGCAAAAAAACAAATTATTTGTTTGCTTTTTCATTGTAAATCTATATATGAGAACACACATATGTTTTTTTAAAAAATTGATTAGCCCAAAATATTGGGTAAAATGAGAGATTCAATCAAATATTTTAGAGCTCAAGTTAGATAATATAATAATATTAAAATAATAATAATATAATATATTAATTTGTTACTAATTTTTAATATTTAGCAATCACAAGAGAATAAAATATTAATATTATAATATCAATTAAGATAATATATGAAGAAGTGTTAACAATGGATATTAATAATATTATTTAATAGTATTATTAATATTATAACGATAAATAATAAAGATTTTGTACCTTTGATAAAAAGTAATTTTGAAGTTTAGGTAATGAAGTAAAAAATTAAATTCTAAAAAATTGATAGGTTTTTAGCTCTCAATTATCGCCATCAGTTTAGGCATGATTTAACTTGTGGGAGTTAAAGATTAGTGTTCATAATTTGTTTACTTGACACATCCTCCCCTCAAACCAAATTTCTCTCACATTTATAGGTGTCTGTTGCACTCTAAGACAATTCACACCATTTTTTTTTAGCGAATCACAATAGAGACAAATCATTTTTCAAATTTTTTTGTTAAAATTTTATTATCTTGACATAAGAAAAGTTCAAATTTATATCAAATTTCCCTGACAAAAAACAAAAACCCTGTGTCTTGATTAGTTTACTATTAATAGATTAATAACTAGATAAATTTGAGAGGATGCAATAGTACTATCAAGGTAGGTACTAAAAAATAGATAAAAATAAAAAATACAATAAAATCTATTAAAAGGCAGCTTATATATTATATGAATAAAAAGAAAAAGAAAATGTAAATTTTTATCTACCTATTTAGATGATATTTTTGTTTTAAATATTAAGATATATGGATTTTAAACGTGTTGAGAGTGGATTAACCATTAATGCAAGGTAACTATATTTAGATTCTTCCAGTTCTGACAGTTTTTGTGGGAAAAGTGAAGAAAGCCCGTATGAATTACACAGTTTTTTTGGGAAAAGTGAAGAAAGCCCGTATGAATTACAGAATTTGAATCCTTTTCGCAAGTCAAAAAGCTGCTGAACATAAAAATGACCGTCCGTAAACAAAACACGTTTCATAAAGTTATAAGGCCCACATAGCCACACATATTTCAAAAACTGTTACTTGCAAGCATACAGCATTAGAATGGGCATGCCATGGGATGCCATTCTGATGGCCCGATAGACAGAGCCCTTTATATCGTTATCTGTTTTGCCTGGCAGTTGTGCTGCAATGTTAGACCACCTGAATGAAATTTATGGATTAGATCTGATGAAACCACTAAAACCGGTCATTTGAATGAGAGACAAACTTGTGCTTTTTCCTTTTTCGTTGCCATAAATTTCTGAGAGGATAGGTTGGGCCTTACCTGCTTCCAATAGTAGCATAAAGGCTGACAATGATATTATCTTCTTCTTCTGAGAACCCTCCATGCTTTATATTGGGCCTCAGGTAATTCAACCATCTAAGTCTGCAGCTCTTTCCACATCTTTTTAAGCCTGTACAAAAGGGTATGACAATGATATTATCTTCTTCTTCTGAGAACCCTCCATGCTTTATATTGGGCCTCAGGTAATTCAACCATCTAAGTCTGCAGCTCTTTCCACATCTTTTTAAGCCTGTACAAAAGGGTATGACAATGATATTATCTTCTTCTTCTGAGAACCCTCCATGCTTTATATTGGGCCTCAGGTAATTCAACCATCTAAGTCTGCAGCTCTTTCCACATCTTTTTAAGCCTGTACAAAAGGGTATGACAATGATATTATCTTCTTCTTCTGAGAACCCTCCATGCTTTATATTGGGCCTCAGGTAATTCAACCATCTAAGTCTGCAGCTCTTTCCACATCTTTTTAAGCCTGTACAAAAGGGTATGACAATGATATTATCTTCTTCTTCTTAGAACCCTCTATGCTTTATATTGGGCCTCAGGTAATTCAACCATCTAAGTCTGCAGCTCTTTCCACATCTTTTTAAGCCTGTACAAAAGGGTATGACAATGATATTATCTTCTTCTTCTGAGAACCCTCCATGCTTTATATTGGGCCTCAGGTAATTCAACCATCTAAGTCTGCAGCTCTTTCCACATCTTTTTAAGCCTGTACAAAAGGGTATGACAATGATATTATCTTCTTCTTCTGAGAACCCTCCATGCTTTATATTGGGCCTCAGGTAATTCAACCATCTAAGTCTGCAGCTCTTTCCACATCTTTTTAAGCCTGTACAAAAGGGTATGACAATGATATTATCTTCTTCTTCTGAGAACCCTCCATGCTTTATATTGGGCCTCAGGTAATTCAACCATCTAAGTCTGCAGCTCTTTCCACATCTTTTTAAGCCTGTACAAAAGGGTATGACAATGATATTATCTTCTTCTTCTGAGAACCCTCCATGCTTTATATTGGGCCTCAGGTAATTCAACCATCTAAGTCTGCAGCTCTTTCCACATCTTTTAAAGCCTGTACAAAAGGGTATGACAATGATATTATCTTCTTCTTCTGAGAACCCTCTATGCTTTATATTGGGCCTCAGGTAATTCAACCATCTAAGTCTGCAGCTCTTTCCACATCTTTTTAAGCCTGTACAAAAGGGTATGACAATGATATTATCTTCTTCTTCTGAGAACCCTCCATGCTTTATATTTGGCCTCAGGTAATTCAACCATCTAAGTCTCAGCTCTTTCCACATCTTTTTAAGCCTGTACAAAAGGGTATTTTTACATTTTTGAGAAGCTTAATACAAGAGAGCCTGAAATATAGTAAGCTATGCTGCCAATGATAATTGAAATGGATTCAGTACATTATTTTCCCACCTGCTTCGCAAGTGGCAAATACGCTACAATGGGTGTGCTAAATTCACAACAAGAAGGCAATCTTTTACAACCATATATATTCACACTCATTAAATACACAACTTTATTGATTTTTTCTCATAGAAATTAAATACACAAGTTGGAAAGAATACATTCTAGTTGGGTTTCCTGCAGTTCTTTCTGACTTCTCCGTTGGTACCCGTGAGAGGGCTTATGTTTCCCATATTGATCATGGCAGCTGCAAAATCAGTGAAGAAGGTGTTTTGGTTGTTAGCATACATCGTAACCTGAGAATCAGCAGACCCTCCATTGAATAGCTCCTGGTCAGAGTGAAGAAGTCCTTTCTGGCTTTTAAGATTTAGGTAGTATTTGTTATCAAAGACAATGGGAGTTTGGACATCTAAGGACAACAAGAAGTTGTCACCACCAGTGCTTGGGCAGTTAGCCTTCACAGAAGTGGCAAAGGCACTCGTTTCACGGTGGATATGCCCGCAACGGGTTTGACCAATTGAATGGGCACCTGAAAGTAACCAAAACAATCACTCCTTTAGTTAATACACATGCTAATTTAAGTAGCTTGCAACTTACATAAAATTGGTATTAAATATATATAACATTGAATTACCTGAAAGGGCTATCATATCCTTTGTAGAAAGACCCTGATTACTAAAAGAGGAGATGAGGGCGGTGAGGTTGGATGTGGGTGGAGGAATATTGCTGTTTGCGCCGCTCAGGTTTGCAGATCTCGAGTCTCTTCTGCCCAGCTGTACTGCCCATGACGGCCCTCCCAACTGCCAATAACAAACAATATTCTTTGTGATCACCATCAATAATACTTCTATTCAATCCCTCCCACATTAATATTAACGATATAAAATAACTGGAAAATATAAACAGAGTGGATGAGAGAATTGGCTACTTGGACCACAGAATCACGAGCAGCAATGGCCAAAATGTCGGCACAAGAAACAATTTCGGTGCAAGCTGCTTCCACTTGAGACTTGATGGTGTCTATCACGTCGAACCCTCTCGCTGAGTTTGCGTTGGGCCCGGCAGTTTTTTCTCCCGTAATGTTTGCCGAATCGTCCAAGAGTACAGACCCATCACATCCCTGCAAATCAAAACAAGAATTTCAGAGAAAGACTGTTTATATTGAAACAATAAAAGCCAAGAGACCAAGAGAGCAGATAGCGTAAAAGGAAAAGGACTATCTTACCTTAACAAAGCAGTCGTGGAAGTGGAGGCGGACTAATGATGCAGCCATGCGTTTTTCCTTGGCGACTGCTTCTTTTACCGCAGCTTCGACAATAGACAGTGCCTCGGGACACGTCTTAGCGTAAAACGTCGAACTGAGCTGCCCACTGGCAGCACTCGAACACAAGACTACCAAAGCAATACATGCAGTCAGAGTATTAGTCCTCATGACCGATTCTTGTGCAGCTCCCTAAATCAATTACACTGATATTTTTCTATTCGAGAACAGAAGAAATTTGTTTTGGGGAAAGATTTGAGACTATTGACCTTTTTATACATTTGGCTGAAGAGCTTGCCTTCAATATTGGTTGACTGAGTCAGAAGTAAGCCTACCAAAAACGAAAATGGCATCATGCACAAGTTTAGTTTAGTTTAGTTTCCTTGGTCCAGGGTGTGAACACGGAAGAGAATTAGAGGGGTTGGTTCAGGTTGTATTGGTTGACTGTCTAGCGGGCAGGAGGTGTCATTTTAGCCTTTAAATTCTTCTACGTAAACTGTATTTTTATTAATATCTTTGTCACTATCCCAATGCCCATCTCTCTCATCACCCGCGTAAAACCAAGTGTGTTATGCCTTCAACCAGACAAGAAAAGGATATATAACAGACAAAGTTAATTACCGTGATTAAACCAAAATCAATACGGATTATTATTGAACATGTCTTAAATTTTATTGTCCTCAGTTCATTTTCATTTGACATGCAATTGTGTTGACAAATTTGACATGGTTTCAAATTGCAATTCCTTATAAGAGCTGCAAGTGGTCAGTGCACGATAACTTCAATTGTGTAATGGTGAAATTGCAATTCTAATTGTAATATAATATATTAATAAGTATTATAATATAATTAATATATTAATATTAAAGTTAAATAGGGCTGGTGAGGAATTGACTAAGCTGTCGTTTACGTTGAAACTGCTCAACCTCTCCAGAACATCCTCGAATCAAATCCAAACACAGTTACCATCCAGGCGACGTGAGGAATTGACTAAACTGTCGTTTACGTGGAAACTGCTCCGGTTCTTCAAAACTACCCATAAATCCAAATCCAGGCACTATCCATAAATCTAAATATAGAAAATATCCATAAATTAAGAATTGACGAAAAAGGAAAAGGAGAATCCTACGTTAACGAAACAGTCGTGAAAGTGAAGGCGGACTAATGATGCAGCCATGCGTTTTTCCTTGGCGACTGCTTCTTTTACGGCAGCTTTGATTGTCAACAGTGCGTTAAAAGAAGCAGTCGCCAAGGAGAAACGTCGAACTGAGCTGCCCACTGGCAGGATTCGAACACAAGGCTACCAAAGCAATACATGCTGATGCAATCAGAGTATTAGTCCTCATGACCGATTTTGAACAAGCAACCAATAATTTCAAAAAATTAATGTAGTTATGTTTAAATTTGGAAACCCTTATATTCTTATATCATTGTTAAAACAAATTGAGGTCATTCTTAATGCCATTCATAAAAAGGAATACATTACTTCCTTACAAGCCAATTGCTATGAAAATTAGCAAGCTATTGTCTGTCCACACATGCAAGAGAACCAAACTCCAAACCCTTTTTCTGATTTTTCTGTGTGAAAACATTTACCACCTTCCAGATTTTTGGATCCTAACTGTCAAAGTTTCAAATTTACCCTAAGAGTAGAAGATTCGTATTATTAAATACAAAAGCGTTATTCGTTTCAATAGGAAAAAGAAAAAGCGTGATTCTTTTCTTTGTCAAACATTAGAATTAAAAGGTGTTTCGTATACGGAATAAAATATTCTTATCCCAAAAGGAAAATTTAATAAACTGTTAGTTTTTAAGTTTGAATTAAAATGTCTTATGAATATCATGGTCAACTTTAGAATTACAAGGTGTTTCGTATACCAAAAGGAAAAAAAGATAAACTATTATTTTTTAAGTTTGAATTAAAACGTCTTATCAATATCATGGTCAGCCAACAAAGAGGAAAATTAAAATATTTTAATTTCAACATGTCTATCACAATTAAAACTCTTTATTATTATTATAATAATCTGTCAATTTAGCCTTTAAATTCTTGTATTTATAAACTGCTTTTTTATTATTAACCGAGAGTTGTTCTACCTGATTCCCCTAAGCAAATTTGTGTAAATAAAAATTATAAAATTAAAAAAATTTTAAGAAATTAAATTAAAAAAATAGAATAAAAAATTGAAGTGCCATAATAAACAGCGGATAGTGAGATGATGATAAATTAATTCTAAATCTAAAAAATCTAAATAAGAAAAATCTACAGCTGCAGGTGTATCACAAAACTATTCTTGCTATGGCATTTTCCAATATTGAAAGCGTTTGATGAAACTATTTGGCATTTTTAGTGCATTTATTATATATAAAAAAATTAAATAAATAAATGTTTTAAAGGGCACTGCCCTTACCATGACCTGGCTCCCCACAGTAGGGTTGTGGCTCCATACATAAGGCCACACACCCACCCCCCACCAAACTTCACAAAATAAAACCAAAGCCAATAAAATTCGTAACAGAAATGTTAAATGCTCTTTTTGAAATAAAAGAGAAAATTAGTTCAAGAATAATTCTAATTTTAATTGATTTATAATTTCCATAAAATTAAATTATTAAATTAACAAGTGCCACGTAATTATAGTATTTGTTTAGTTGTAATTTTTTTTTGTTGATTAGCTATTGGTTGTATATAGTATTTATTTAGTTGTAATTTTTTTGTTGATTAGGTATTGGTTGTATAAACAAATTGCATTCCAATAATTAAAAAATTAATTTTTGAAGAGTGTTGAAATATCTTGGATAAATAAAATTGAAATCTCAAAAATAATCTAGGACTAAAATATTTCCTTAACTATAAAACTAAATAACACAAATATTTCTTTAAAATGTAATAATACCAATACTTTTATAATTTAAAATGCATTAAATGAATTAAAATATTGATATTTCCCCATGTTATTACATTTTTTATTGTATTCTAAATAAAATTGAAATCCTAGATTTTTAACTCTTGAGTAAATAAAATTGAAAATATTTAAAATGCATTAAAATATTGTAAGTTTGAAGAATAATTACACAATATAATAACAATAACATATTCATATTTAGATCACTACACTTAGTCACTTAATTTTAGTTTTTTTGTTTAAGTAATAATAGTACGTACTTTTAGACTAAATAAAATTGAAATCCTAGATTTTTCAACTCTTAAGTAAATAAAATTGAAATCTCCAAAAATAATCTAATTCCATAAAATAAAATGTGTAGAACCTTGGGTGTGGAGAGATTTGAAATGTCTCCCTAACATATTAAAATGTAATAATATTGAATACTATTACAATTTAAAATGCATTAGAATATTGTAAGTTTGAAGAATAAACAATATGATAACAATAACATATTCATATTTAGATCACTACACTTAGTCCCTTAATTTTTTTGTTTAAGTAATAATAGTAAGTCACTTAAGTTTTTGTTTAAGTAATAATAGTAAGTACTTTTAGAGAACATGATTTTAATTATTTTAATTTATTTAATATTGTGGTTTAGTAATAATTTTTTCTAAAATAAAGATTTGTTTATCATTTCAAATTCATAACCAGAACTAAATTTATAAGGAAAAATTTATGTGAACTCATTTTGAAATGTCTTGGGTAAATAAAATTGAAATCTCAAAAAAAATTTAATTTGGTAAAAATAAAATAACAATAAAATATTTATTTAACTATAAAACTAAATTTTACAAAGCCTATTAAATAACACAAATATTTTCTTAACTATAAAACTAAACTTTACAAAGCCTGCATATAGAGATTTGAAATGTTTGCTTAAGATAATTATGATAATTTAAAATGGCATTAAAATATTATATGTTTGAAGAATAAAAAAAAATGTAATAACATGGCTTTTTCATACTGTAGATTTTTAACTTTTTAGTAAATAAAATTAAAATACTAGATTTTTAACAAATTGAAATCCCAAAAATAATCTAATTTTTAATAGTATTATTAATAGCATCATAAAAACTGATGATTCTTCCCTCTCATAATTATCGCCATCCATTTAGGCATGACTTAACTAGTGGGAGACAAAATTTGTGTTCATAATTTGTTTACTTGCCACATCCTCCCCTCAAACCAAAATTCTCTCTGCATTTATAGTTTTTTTGTTGCACTCTTCGGCAATCTGCAGAGAAGAGGTCATTTTTTTTCAGCCAATGACAATACAGATAAATCATTTTTCAATAATTTTTTGTTAAAAATTTATCATGTTGACATAGGAAAAGTACAAATTTAAATTAAATTTTCCCGATAAGAAAAATAATCCTATCTTTTGATTGGTTTGCAATCAATAGATTAATAACTAGATAAGTGTGAACTCATTGCAATAGTACCATTCGACAGGTACTAATAAACTTTTATATAAGTTTCCATAATAAATTCAATAAATTTACTTATAGTCTTATTTAAAAATATTGTCTTATTTACTTTAAAGAGACTTACATGAGTTAACAATTAAAGATCCAGTCCAAATCTCCAATGATTTCGCTCAAGGAGGTTAAAAAAAATTGAGAGTGGGAATTTTCATCTATAAAAAAAATTTATAATACAAAATATTATTTGAGCTCAGACTAATAATATAAAAAAATTCAAAGAATATTTAGAAATTTAGAATATCTATGAAAAATCTAGGAAAAAAATTAAAATATAAAAAAGCTCAAAGAATATTTAGAATATCTTTGAAAAATCTAGGGTAAAAACTAAAATAATAGAAATTGTTGAAAGTTTCTATTAAAAAATTTAATAATAAAAGGAAAAAACACATATATATATACACTTAATAACTTATATATATATGCAGACGGTCAAATTTTAAGTTTCTAAAAAAATTTACATGTATTAACATACTGTCAAATATTTATTTTCAGTATTTTATGGCTAAAATCTTTAAATACATGTATACAACCATCAAATTTAAACCCTATGCTAATCACATTGATAACTAAAAATAAAATAAAAATTTGTTAAATATAAAAAACAAAAACAAAAATTCATAATTTTTAAAAAATAATTAAAAAAATACAAAAGATGAAAAAAGAATATAATATATATTTTTTTAAAAGTAAGGAGAACTTTTTTGGTAAGAAAAGAAAGAAAAAATAGTATTTAAAAATTAAAAAAATATATCAAAAACAAGTCATAATCCTATTCAAGTTGAAAATTAAAAATAAAAATAAATAATAATAATATCCCTTACAAATCTTTAAAAAAGTTAGGAAAACTACAAAATAAAAGAGAAACATCAATATTTTTTTATTTTTAATAAGACAAAAAAAATCTACATATCAAACTTTATAATTAAAAAAGAAAAAAGAAATAATAATAATAATATATATTTTTTAAAAATACTATATAAAGCAAAAGAAAATTTAAAAAGAAACATCAATATTTTTAATAAGACAAGAAAAGAAAAAAATAGTTAAAAATAAAAGAAAACATGTCAAAAGAAAGTCATAATCTATGTAATTTGAAAATAAAAAATAAAAAAGAAGAAATAAAAAATTGTATTTTTAAAAAAATAAAAAAATGAAAAAATAATATCCTTAAAATTTTTTAAAACCCAAGAAAAAAATGCAAAATAATCAATATTTTTTAATAAGAAAAGAAAATTATATATTTTTAACTTATAAATATTCAATGAGTGAATAGATGAATGAATTATATGATCTTGTATAGCATGTAGTTATTTCATTTGTTATAGTGAGGGCTTAGACTAACTATTTTTATGAGATAATCATTTAAACCATTTAAAATGCAAATATTTAAATACAATATTTAATATTTAATGAAAAAGTATTGTGAATCCTGATCATCTATGTACCCCTAAATGAGAATCTTAAACAATTTAATACAACTTTTCCACAACATTCAACTTAACTTATTTTACAAAACTCTCCATAAGAGAAATATGAGACAACCCTAAATTCTTATATCCACACCAGTCATCATATGTAAGAAAGAACAAATCTATAACTCTCCATTATAAGACAAAGGTTAAGCTTAGGGTTAAAATAATGTTGTTTAGATGTTGCAACTATGCAAGTTAGGGTTAAAGTAAGGGTTAGGGATAAAATTAGGGTTATGATTACATTTAGAATTAGAGTTAGGGGTTAAAATTAGGGTTAGGGTTAGGGTTAGGGTTAGTACCACAATTAGGGTTAAAATTAGAGTTAGAATTAGGGTTAGGGTTTTCATTAGGGTTAGAATTAGAGTTAGGGTTAGCATTAAGGTTAGGGTTATGGTTACAAATACAATTATGGTTAGAATTATGATTAGAATTAGGGTAGGTTTATGATTACAATTAGGGTTGAGGTTAGGGTTAGGGTTAAAATATTGTTGTTTAGATGTCGCAACTATGGTTAGAATAACCAAGTTAAGGTTACGGTTAGGGTTAGAGATATAATTAGGATCAGTGTTATCTTTAGAATTAGAGTTAGGGGTTGAAATTAGGGTTATTAAAGGGTTCAGGTTAGAATTAGGGTTAGGGTTTGAAGATGAGGAAATCAAGATTGCATAAAAACATCAAAACGAAAGCAAATAAATAAGATTTATACCTTCCTATGCAATCCTAGTTCCTCTCTCCTTGATAAGGTAGAAGACTTTGCACCCTTAAGCCCTAGCTTTACCCAAACTATGAATTGAAATGTGAAATACTCCTATTTGTCAATGCAAATTCAAGCATAGCCTAGCTAAAATGGAGATGAATGAGACAAATTTGAGCATAGTAAGATTGCTCTAAAATTGGATGATGAAATGGCTTGTGGGGGCTTGTATTTATAGGAAAATTAGAGGGAATTTTGATCCAACTGTGGAGATTGATTGTTGAGATCAAGGGATGAGATTGATTGTGAGATGGAGGGCTAGGATTTGATCAACAAAATTGGATGGTGGAGAATAAAAATGAATCTTTTATTCATTTTGAGGAGGACTTAACATTAAATGTGATTTAGATATATAAGGGAGTTTAAAATTAATTTCCTTGGGATGAGATGGAATTAAAAATTCTATTTTATGTGGAGTTGTGAGAAACATGTGATACATGCACATTTTTAGTCTCTTACATTTGTAAGCTAAAAATGTGGAAGATGTTTTATCATGAAAATGGTAAAAATGAGTTGGAGGGTTTATGTATTTTTTACAATTTTTAATTTGTGGGTGTGGAAGAAGGTGTTAAACATGATTTTTTTAACTTGCATATCTATTACTAATAAGAGAATTATACAATAGTGGCTAAGGAAGCCACACAATTACTCTAAATACATCTTTTAGCAATACCGAGGAGAAGCAAGTTAAGCTGTATATTACAAAATATATATCAAAACTATATCTTGTGCATTTATATTGTTTCTTCTTCATCTTCTTAATACTAGTCAGCAAAATTTACATCTAAATTTTTGATATGAGCTTGGTTCATGGTACTTCCTGGAGTGACCTGATCCCTGTCATCACTACATTGAATATTTTTGGATGGACCTCTATGTTCATTGTTCTCTAAATCAAAGTTCTGACAGGCACTCTCAAAATCTATCACATCTTCTTGTTTGTTATCCTCTGTCTTTTCCTGCTCACTGTTCGTGTGTTGCTGCTATATGAATTCCTCCTGATGGGTTGGGACTTTCATTATGTGGTCATGGGGCCATAATTCAGTCATCTTTATATCATCTCTATAGACTGTTACTTCCCCTTCATACAATATCTTTATGAACCTCTCCATGGGGATCTTGAAAGTACTCGTAGCCTGTTGAGATATAGACCAACAAGTGAGTCTAACTAGAGACTCAATATGCATTCTATCCCTTCCTTAATACATACATTCATTCCTAACCCTCCACAAAGACCATAGAAGCTCAATAGTAGACAGAAGCCAAAGATCATTGGTATTAGCAACAACATTATTCAAAAAACCACACAAGACATTAGTTTTCTTACCAGTTAGCTTAGGATGAAAACTTTTTAAAACCATGAAGAAAAGACTCCACACTTTTTTAGCAAAGACAATCATTTAGAAAATGTGTTCACAACTTTCAGGAAGACTACAGTATAGAGATAGAGAAAACGTGGACCCTAATGCCAGCCTTTTTAATAACAGTAGCCATCTGAAATAGTTTTTCTTAGGTTCTAAAACTTTGGACCAAACAACAGATAGGGTTTTATTCAGCTCTCTTTGGTCAAGCATGACTTTCCAGGAAAATTTAATGTGTGCATAGATATCCCCATTACCAGTCATCAAGTTATACAGCTTCTTTGGTGTCATTTTATCAAACTTTGTGTCATCTTTCCACTTAACATTCTCCCAAGAAATATTTTTTACAAAGTAGTTTTGTAGGAATAGTCCTTGCAGATCTTTGTCAAGGATAGAGAAAGTTCTTTTTTGTGTTTCTAGGATATTAAAATCTTGTCTGATTTGAATCTAATAGATCTTTCCAAATTGAAAGGGTTGGAAAGAGATCCATTAATATCAATGTGAACAGAGGCATCCTTGAATAGCATTCTGACCATATTGCAATATTCATTTGGAAAGCCCAAAGCCTTAAGCATTGTGAAATGAAAGACCATTTGATTCTATTGTAAGCTTTCTCAAAATCTAGCAGAAGAATCCTTGCTTTTTCCTCACTTTTCTTTACCCAGTCCAGTGCCTCCCAACTTGTGATCAGGTTTTCCAAGATATACCTTCCTTTAATGAAGCCTGTTTGAGTAGGATTGATAATGCTTGGCAATATGTCAATTAGTCTTAAATAGATAGGATTTTAACAATAATTTTGTATGAAATGTTGAGCAAGGTTATTAGTCTCCAGTTCCTCGTGTTTGTTTTGTCTCCATCCTTTGGTAGGAGTTTAATTACTCCTCTATTTATCTCTTCCCCTAGTGTACCTAAAGAGATGGCCTCATTATAAACTTCAAATAGATCCTTGACTATCCATTTTTCATTGGCTTTATATAACTCCATAGGAATTCCATTAAAGCTAGGGGATTTACCAGCTTCCATAGTCTTGATAGCCATGGAGATTTCCTCTTTTGTGATGGCTTTTTAAAAGTTATTGCTCATTTCTTTTGTTATCTTTTTGGGGCATATGGCCCTACAAAATGCTTGTGCCTCTATACACTCATTAGATTTGTCTTCAGCTATGAATAATTTCTAATAAAAGGATCTAAAGATCTCCTTGATTTCTTCATTACTTTTATAGCACACATTATCTTCCACTACAGGCCCAATATCTTCTCTTGGATTCTTTGCTTTTAGCAGATTGAAAAAATATTTAGTGCATTTGTCACCCTCAGCTAGCCAGTTTAGTTTAGCTCTAATTCTAGTTCCTTGATCTCTTACTTGGTTTGAAATTTTCTTAACTCATGTTTGGGTTCACCTAACTATTTCAAGGCTGCACCATTTTCTAGGTCCAATTGTAGGTCTCTTTCACATCTCAAGAAAATGCTTTGCAAGATTTCTTCTTCTTTTCTATTGTTTTTTGCATACTTCTTACCTATAGTTTGAAATAGCACTTTACATTTCCTAATAAGGGCATTCCAACAGATTCTCCTAGAGGAGTTAGCATGCAAAGCTTTGGTGATTACTCTCAGGGAGGCTATTCCATCTGAATAGTCTAAGTCAAGAACCAGAGAACAGTTCAACTTGAATGTGTTATCTTTTTTTATTCTATTTCCTGGCTGCTGGTCTTTCCACCTAATGAATGCTTCTATATGATGATGGTTTTAAAGGGTGGAAGGAATAACCTCCACACAATTTACATTTTTTGTTTTAAAAGTAGAAGCTATCTCTAGAGGCATAAAATCTATATAATCTTGAGTAAATTCTATTCTTCCCCTCTTGACTATTACACCAAGAATATCAAATACCTTCACTACCACTCGTTTTGCCTTTTAAGGAGTCAAAAAAGTAGAGGGATTTTTTGAATTTAGACCAAAAGAAGGTTGCATTCCCCTTTCATCCCCATTTAAGGCCCCCTTTCTTGTCCACCCCAAGCTCTATCATGTTAAAATCTTCTCCTATTATCTAGGAGATCTTTTGTAAATTTTCCTCCATCCATTTCCAAAGATCAACTCTACTTAGATAGTCATTAGGAGCATATACAGAGAAAACTCTAAACACATTTCCTTCTTTGTTGAAGATTAACCACAAACATCTGTTAAATGGGGAAAATCCCTTTTGGGTGACATATTTGGACCACATTTTATCTACCATAATTGCACAATTTCACCTTTGCCTCTTTCATGATCAGTGAAAAATAGTCTACATCTTTCCATATAAACCTTAAATTATTTTCTAGTGTAAATCATGTGGCTTTCAACTCCTGGAACATTAGGAGGTTTAAATTTTTCCTCTTATTGCAAAAGTCTCTTACTAAATATTTCATGTCTGGGGATTCCAATCCCCTAATGTTCCAAGAGCAGATATTCATGTTTGATCAACAATTAGGGGTTTCATCTTTCTTTTTTTACAAAGCTTATTAAACCACTCAAACACTTTCTCTTCTTTCTTGTTCTCTATTTTGTTATTAGTGGAATTCTTGCTCACATACTTCCTTTTTTTTCTTTCCTCAACTTTTGGAGGAATTAGGGAGGTAATTAGGTTTTTCAAGCTCTCCTAATTTCTAAAAGCATTGGATAGGGCTTCATCTGCTGACATTGTGCTAGGGGGCTCAAAGTTAGATACCCCATTTTTTGTTGAAAATGTTTTATCCCCCAATTTAATTGAGACTGTATCCTTTGTGTTTTGTCTTTTGCATCTTTCCTGACTGATTTGATTTTTTTGAGGGTTAATTCTTGTGCATTTTTTTATTGGGGCATCTTTGATTTTTGGATCAACTTCTTTTATTGCATTCTCTACTAGCCTATAGGGCTCACAATTTACAACTAGTTCTATTACTGCTGAGTCTCTAGTGGGTTCAGGCATGCAAGTGTCGCTAGACTGAAGAGGGGTAGCAGCATTTGGAGTTAGGTTGCCAGCAGGGCAAACAATAGTCGTGACCTCCACAAAGGAGCAACCTAAATCCTCATCACCGACTGCAGGGAGCCCCGAAGTGCTTCCATCCACAAATGCCGAGGTGGATTTTTCATCCCTCGAAACCTGAGGCTAATTAGTAGTGTTGATTAATCAGATAAGTATGATTTATCTAATTAATTGGGTTTAGGAAAGTGGACACATTAACCAAATAAATATTACACATATTTATTTAATTAATTGGGATAATGTTGGTAAGGTATGACAATTGAATTAATCAAATTAATTCAATTTTAGGGATTTATTGATGAAGGATGGGTAAATGGTTTAGGGGTTGGATGAAATAATTAATTAAATAACAATTTAATTAATTAATTAGACAAAGAATTAGTATTGTGGATGATGTTGAAGGGTGGTTAGAAGGGTCAAGACATTTTCAGGTGTCTACATTTGCCTCTCTTTGACGTGGCATCATGACCTAATAGGGATATGGCATCAAGTCAAAGAATTTGCCCTAGCTACTAGGAAGGAATAAAATGGATGAGGGATGCCCCCTCGAGAGGTCAGGTGAAAAAATAAAATTTGTTTGGGTGATCTCTCAAAAGGAGGAAATGGTGGTGAAAAATGGATAGAGGATGAGAAATCAATTGGACTGGAAGAGAAACAGGCAACAAATGTTATATTTTACACCCTGGGGAGAGAAAAATGTGATGGGGGATGACATGGCTTTCTATAAATAGAAAATGTGGGCCCAAAGTGCCACATTTGCACACATTGAGCTTATTGGATGAGAGGAGATAGGAGATGAGATGGCGCAACCACCTTTCCCCTGCTGTGAGCATCAATCTGAGCGAGTTCGCACTTACATGAGATCACCCATGGCAGACCCACATGTATGTTGGCCAACCTTGACTTCGTCAATTTTAGGTTTTGGGTATTTATTGCATCGAGCAATGGGTCCTTGAGGTAGATTGGTGCCCTAACGAAGCCATTTTGGTGTGATCCTCAACTGAATTGGTGCCATCCCCTAGATTGGCGCCATAGGCCAAATGGGGAAATTGGGAGTTTTAGCACCATTTGTCAAATTTTTGGCACTATTGTATGTTTTGGTGCCATAGGGGGAAATAGGTTTCTAGGGGAAATGATGCCATCAGAGGTAGTTTTGGTGCCAAAATAGAGTGCCACACTCTAGTTTGGTGCCATAGGCCTAGGGTTTGTAGTTTTAATGCCATATGTTGGCACTTTGGTACCATGCTCTAGAATGGTGCCATATTTTGAAGTTTTAGCACCATGTTTTAGAATGGCACAGAGGTTTGAGGGAAATAGCATTTTGGTGCCATATGGGGAAATTTTGGCACTAAACTTTGTTTTAGCACCAAATTCTAAAGGATTGACACCATCATCTAGAATGGCGCCATATGGGATAAAAGTGGTGCCAAACTCTGTTTTGGCGCCATGTGGGTTAAAAGTTGTGCCAAACTCTATTTTGGTGCCATATGGGCTAGAATTAGTACCATAGCACTAGTTTAGAGGAAAGTTTAAGTTTTTGATGGTCTTTTTTTGGATGCAGATTTAGGGCCATATTGTGGTATCCCTAGAGCGAAGAGTTCCCTCGGTTATGGGGCTAATGGATCAGTTCGATCAGCCTACCTTACTTAGATTAGGTAGGATAGGATTGTAGATAGTGAGCGAGATGCCCCATGTATGAAAACATAGGGCTATGATGATAGCCCTAGTGGAGCGATGGAGGAGTGAGACCTACTCCTTCCTACTACTGACATGTGAGATCACGATCACTTTGGAGGATGTATGGAGGATACTGAGATTGCTCATTACTGGAGTGAGGGTTACTTATGATGTTCGTACAGGAGTAGCATCATTGTATAGGGTGTTTTCCCCTAGTCATCCAGTGTATGTGTAGGGTTGGCGCCAGATGAGTTATAGATAGACTCAGTTGGACAAGTTGGATGATTTCACCCTATTTGTATGTGTTGTGATTAGGGGGCTAGTTATGCCGGATCAACATGCGCATTGGTGCTCAATTCCTTCGGGAGGGGTTATTGAGCAGATGGTGTAGCACGAGATGATGCATACATGGGGGCCTTGTATGTTAGGTTAGTTATATCATGAGATGCACACAATTGTGTATCACTTAGATGGGGCTCTATCAACTGGGGTGACATTACTGCATGTGTGGGCATTCGAGCATATTGGTATTATGCGGCCTTAGGCAGGTCTATACCAGGCTCCATTTGAGGCATTTGTATTTCTATATAGAGTGCCCATTGTGTATTCTTATGTAGGGTAGTTGTGATACTGGCGGCACATTTTTGATGACTTGGTTTCTATTGCATGGCATCCATATATTAGGGTAGAGGCATGGGCAGATTATGATATCCATATGCCATTTACATTTCAGGCTTGGTACTTGATGGGCCAAGGGGATCATCCTATTGACAAGTATATCCCCTCTTAAGTGATTTTTGAGAGGATGCCACGAGATGTGAGATGGCCAGCTCAAATATAGCCCTAGGTGGCTATACAAGATTTTGTTGCATTGCAACCATTGCAGTGGGATTGGAGGAGCACAATGGTCGATGCAGGGACCACTCCGAATTATGATCTATGGTGGGGAGTGTGGAGACCGATCCATTTGACGGATCCAGCAGTTGAGCCTGACTTCACTGTGGAGGAGGGGGATAAGGTTTGGGTCAAGTATGTTATGGAGGAGGTGTCTATGGAGGAGGGAGATGGGATTGTAGTGTTGGTAGCAGCAATGGTAGGAGAGGTAGGAGGGAGAGGTCGAGGCGGAGGTAGAGGGGTCCCCAATAGCAGCAGGTACCCCAACAATAGCAGGCACCCGATAGCAATAGGTACATGTACAATAGGCACAGAGAGGGTAGATGCTCAGGGATAGCAAGGTCCATAGCCATAGGCTTTGCCTTAGCAAATAGCCTAGTAGTAGGGACAAGGCCTGAGGCCACAGTAGTAGGTACCATAGTAGGTGCCTACATAGCATGGGCAAGCATCACAACAGTAGACTGTGTAGTTAGGACCCTTTACAAGTGTTGGGGCCTTAAAGGTAGGTACATTAGGTATAACACCTAGCCCTCTTCTAAGTACTCACACTAGACATCAGCACACTAAACCTAACGGGGAGGAGGAGATTGACACTTTATGGGCCCAGGTGGCCAGTTTGGAGGATATAATGTCTAGATAGAGACAAGAGTTGTAGCAATTATTTGAGGTTCAAACCCTTATAGACAAGGTGAGTGGGGGGATGGGCACCCTCAGATTTTGATCTTATAGGTGCATATAAGGTAGATGCAAGTGCAGGTTGCTGGGATTACCTCAGAGAAGGATACAGAGAGGTCACTACAGTAGGCTACAAAGGCTAGGTTATAGAGTACCGAGGCTAGACCTTAGCAGGCGGAGGGGGAGGTGACTAGGTAGCAGGGATAGATCACACAGTTGTAGGGTTTGGTATATGGGACTAGCATTGGGTAGATTTGGTCTGACTCTCAACAGTATATTTGGTAGCTGTACGATCAAGTTTCAGAGTAGCATGCAAGGGCTAAGTATTACTATGGGGCTTATTACACTATAGTGCCGGAGGGTCAGTGTGTACCAAACTATAGCCAGTGGAGTAGATCAAGGATGTCTGGTTCCTACATGTCTAGGAGTTCCCAACAATCAATATAGTAGCCTATGTCACCTCCATAGAAACCACCTCAACATCCACAGTAGCAGCATCATGGGTCTCCTACTGACTCGGCCAGGGGGTCATTGGCCCAGGTTTGATGTTTTAGACTTTGATGTATTGTGTATCATGACATGTATGATTATTTTTTGGCGATGTATATTTTGCGGCAATGTATATGCATTTATGGTTATGGTTGTTTTATGGTATGATGTTTATGATGTGATGTATTTATGGATGTTTATGATGATGTATATGGATAGGTAGATGGATGTTATGGATGAATTTTGCTTTCATGGATGGATGTTATGTTGATTTATGATATGCATGTGGATTATGTCATGGATAATGGAATATATGCTCAGATTAATAAACATATATTATGTATGGGTGAAAATTGAAATGGAATATATGCTTAGATTAATAAACATATATTAAGTGTGGATGAAATGAAATGGAATATATGCTTAGATTAATAAACATATATTATGTGTGGATGAAAATGAGATGGGTACTTAATGGATAAATGATTAATGGATAATGAAATGGTTAAATGATTAATGAATATGTGATATAATGAAAAATGGATAAATGATTAATGGATGGTTAAATGGCTAATGAAATGGTTAAATGTTTAATGGCTAGTGAAATGATAAATGATATGATGAAAAATGGATAAATGATAAATGGTAAATGGTAAAGGATAAATGTATGTGATAACGAATGAATGGTTAATGGTTAAGTGAATAAATGGTAATGGAGAATATGATAATGGGTAAAATGAATATGTTTAATGATAAGAATGAATAAATGGATTATGACAATGTTTAATGGTAAATGGAAAATGATAATGAATAAATGGATATGATGATAGGTAATGGATAAATGATGATAATGCGTAAAATAATAATGGTAAAAATGATTATGGTAAATGATAATAGATAAATGGGAAGTGATAATGGATAAATGGTAAAAAATGATAAAAGCAAATAGGAAGTGATGAATGATTAATGAATAAATGATAATGAAATGGGTAATGAGATGGGTTGTTGAGATGGTTGGATGTCATGATACATTGTGATATTTTTAGAACCCTGGGTGATGGGGTGGGGAGGTTAGAATAGGTTTGGGGATGGTTGGGATTGATTTAGGGATGGTTGGGATTAGGGATACTAGGTCATGAGACACCGCATTGTTAGAGGGGGTTTTGTTGGAATGGGTAAGGTGATAGAGTTATTTGGGGGGGGGGGGTTTGTTAGAGTGGTTAAATGGATGGGGGTTTTAATCATCATTAGATGATAAGTCCATATAGTGTGTTTGATGGTTGATATCAATAGAGAGGGAGATAGGTGAGCTAGGCTAAGTACTTGCATTGACATTATTGAGAGAATTTCTAGATTTATTATAGCAAAAGGGGATATTTTCACCAAGGTATGAAAGGACATTGTTGCAAGTATGTGCCTAGTTGGTGTTGTCATTGATGTCAACATATCTTTGTTGTCATTAGTGTCAACTGTATCTTATTCTATTACTTGTTTAGAAGATTTGTATGTTGAGGATATTGAGAAAATTAGCCTCTCCAGAAGAAACAAGTGAGTTACAAAGAAGTGCAGTACAAACAGTGAGTGGTGTGTTGAAGAACAACCTAGTAGATTGCTCTGCATTTCCTTCTGGGTGAAGATCTGGTTGTACAGATTTGAAGTTATTCAAAGGGATGCCTGAAGTAGCTGAATCCTGAGTTTGAGCCTCTGGTATGAAGATTTGAGAGAGTTGCATTCACTAGACTTAAGCTTGCCTTTTTTGGAAGAATAATTGGGATAGGGAAAAAGTAATATGCTCCGCATTCCTCTGCAATAAAGTATTTTACTCTATGGTTCTAGAGGGAAGTCTAGGATGAGGATAAGTACCTACAGTTGTAATGGTTCATGGTTTGGTGGTCTACAAGCTATCTTTATTTCATGATAGTTGAAGACAATGATGTTCATGTGTTCTGGTGAAAAGATTCCTATGGATAAAGTGGTTAAGGCTCATGTGGTTGCTCTTGATGATTACAACATGCTTGTGGATGTCTCCTAACCATGTTCCTATCTGGACTTTGGTCCGCATTAAGGAATTGAGATTGTGCTTGAAGATTGTTCCCAGATAATATAGCGTGTAACCAGTCTTGGCCGACCTGGTTGATCCTAGTGATTGCGGAGATCTCTAGAAGATTGTGGAAGCGTGTTGTGGCATGGAAGATTATGTTTGAGTCCCAGCTAAGGTATGGCATGATCCGCATTTCATTCCCTTTGTATTATGTTGTAATAGGTCAGGACCTATTTTGTAAATGTTTGTAATGCTGACCTTAGAGATTGTTCCAATGGTTGATGATTGTAATGCTGACCTCGATGTTCATTCCAAGGTTGATGTAGTGTATAAATACTTGTAGTTAAGTCATGGAAAAGTTGTCCTTGAGTGGAAATGATAAGATTCTAAGAAAGGTCCAAAGACAGAGCAGAAAAGAGGAAGAATAGAGGAGGAAGATCAGAGAAGAGGCAGAGCAGAAGAGGCAGAGTAGAGTGAAGAAACTTTTGTATTTCAATAATATATTTGTAAAGGTGTTGATCGTGGTTTTTGTAGGGTTTAACAGCCCTTAGGGTTTAACATCCCTTATTGTAATCTTGCTAGGTTCAGGGTTGAGGCAGTGAGCCTGCTAGACCTAGTTGTTCTTCATGATAGTGAGTCAGTATGATTAGGCCCGTGGAGTGACCAAGCTTGATCATCATTATTTCAAGATTACAATATATATTGAGAGTTAATCCTCTCCATCGTTTTTCCCCACCTTGGGGTTTTCCACGTAAATTTGGTGTCTCTTATGTTTGTTGCTGTACATGTGGTTGAAGTTTTAATTTTGTGGTTTCATGGTTAGATCTTAATCATTCTGGAAAAGTGTTTAATGTTTTAATGCAAAAGTTTTTAAGTTTCTAAGACAACTAATTCACCCCCCTCTCAGTTGTCTAGTCCACATCAACAATTGGTATCAGAGCAAGGTTCCTCAGAAGAAAGTCTAACAGCTTGAGGAAGATCCAAAATGTCTTTCAAGAAGGAAGCTCTACATTTTGATGGAATGAATTATGTTCTTTGGAAGGCTTGGATGAAAAGATGTCTTCTCAGTCTTGGTTACAAATTATGGAAAGCTGTAGAAACAGAATACACCATACGTGAAAATGGTTCGACAACTGAAGATGAAATCAAAGAATATGAAATAGACACTGAGGCAAAAAATGCTATTGTAAGCTCTTTACTTCTTGATCCAAAAAATACAAGGTAGCATTCGATGATGAGTTTGATGAAGTTGAAGCCAACTTCATGGACAAACTACAAAGAGGATCCGGTAAGTATAGAGGCAAATTACCTTTCAAATGTTTCTCCTGTGGTAAAGTAGGTCATTTTGCTTCCAAATGTCCTAAAAGAATTGAAAGAAATAGAAAAAGATATGAGAACAGATCTAGGATCCAAAAGAAGTGTTATTATGTTGAAGATATTGATGATGACAAAGGAGTATTAGATAATGGAGAACCTGATAATGCTGGAAATGAATGCTTGTTTATTGCTATTAAGGAAGATCCTGTGTCTACTAATTCTACTAGCTGTGTAAAGGAAGAAAAACCAGTGGAGAGTGCTTTGGCTGCTCAAATTATCAAGGACAAATATGAATGGGTTATTGATAGTGGATGCTCTCACCACATGATTGGAGACAAAAGTAAGTTTATAAGTTTGGAAAGATATGATGGTGGATTGGTTAGGTTTGGAGATGATACAGCTAGTAAGATTTGTGGAAAAGGGTCTATTTCTTTTGATGGCAAGTATAATACTGAAGATGTCTTGTATGTGAAAGGATTAAAGCACAATCTTCTAAGTGTGGGTTAGATGTATGAAAAGGGATATGATATAAGCTTCAAGGACAATGAATGCAATATCAGGGAAAGCTCCAGAACAATCATTGCAACTGATAAAAAGACCAAAGGTAATATCTATCACTTGAAAGGAACTGAAAACTATTGTTTGTTGGCTCAGAATGATGAAAGTTGGCTATGGCATAGAAGGTTGTGTCACATAAATTTTGACAATATCATAAAGACAAGTAACACATAGGCTATTAGAGATCTGCCTGCTAATCAAATTTGCAAAGAGTGTCAATTTGGGAAGCAAACAAGAACACATTTTAAAAGCAAAGAGCAATTTGTTGAAGGACTACTTGAGCTGGTGCATACAGATCTGTGCGGACCTACCAAAGTAAGAAGTTTACAAGGAGATAGGTACTTCATGTTGCTTATTGATGATTATTCTAGAATGACTTGGGTTACCTTTTTGAAAGAAAAAGCTAAAGCTCTAGACAAGTTCAAGGCTTTTAAGGCAATGGTTGAAAATGAGATGGATTTGAAGATCAAATGCTTGAGGAATGATAGAGGAGGAGAGTTTATATCAAATGAATTCAATTTCTTTTGTGAATAGTATGGAATAAAAAGATAGCTATCTGTACCTAGAACTCCGCAACAAAACAGAGTTGTTGAAAGGAAAAATATAATAGTTCAAGAAGCTGCTAGGACCATGATGAAGGAAGCTGTTCTACTAGAAGCATATTGGAGAGAAGCAATTCATATAGATGTATACATCCTAAATAGAGTCCAAGTAAGAGGTAACAGCTCTAAAACTCCTTATGAATTGTGGCATGGCAAAGTTCCTACTATGAAATATCTCAAAGTTTTTGGTAGCAAATGTTATATCAAAAGGGAAGAAGATCTTGGCAAGTTTGATGCTAGATATGATGAAGGAATCTTTCTTGGTTACTCCACTAAGAGTAAAGCATACTGGTTCTACAATAAGAGGCTGAATAAGATCATTGAAAGTGCAAATATCAAAGTTGATGAAAGCAAGGAAAGACCATTAAAATCAAATGGATATGAATCTGATGAACCAGAAGTTTTAGAAGTGGTGCAGCAAGAAGGTAGCTTAGATGAAGAAGAACAAGCCCTGGAAAGTGTCACCAAAACTCCAAGGTATGTGAAACTCAATCATTTTGAAGATCAGATAATAGGAGATAAGAGCAAAGGGATCTTAACTAGAAGAAAAGCTGCAGAGGAACAAGTAAATTTCTATTTGATCTCCAAGATTGAACCTAAAATTGTGGATGAAGCCTACAAAGATGAAAATTGGGTAAAGGCTATAGAAGAGGAATTGAGATAGATAGAGAAGAATCAAACTTGGGATCTTGTCTCCAGACCAACAGATAAGAATGTAATTGGCACAAAGTGGGTTTTCAGAAATAAGTTAAATGAGAATGGTGAAGTAGTAAGAAATAAAGAAAGGTTAGTATGCAAGGGATACGCTCAAGTTGAAGGTATAGACTTTGAAGAAACTTTTGCTCCCATAGCAAGGATTGAAGCAATAAGGATGTTTTTGGCTTTTGCTACCTACAAAGATTTCAAGGTTTATCAAATGGATGTGAACTCTGCCTTCTTGAATGGAGACTTGGAAGAAGAGGTCTATATCAAACAATTGGAAGGATTTAAACTATCAGATCAGGTTGACATGGTATGTAGTTTGAAGAAGGCTTTGTATTGATTAAAGCAAGCTCCCAGGGCATGGTATGCATGGTTGGACAAGTATTTGATATAAATAGGGTTCAGTAAAGGTACTACAGACAACAATCTCTACTTCAAGATAAATGATGAACAAATCCTAATTGTTGCAGTCTTTGTGGATGATATTATTTTTGGGGGAAATGAAGTTATGTGCTTAGTTTTTACTGGAGAAATGCAAATGTCTATGTTTGGAGAAATGAACTTCTTCTTAGGTCTACAAATAAGCCAATCAGATAAAGGTATCTTCATTTCTTAGTCTAAGCATGTGAAAGAATTGTTAAAGAAATTTGGGATAGAAGATTCCAAACCAGTTTGTACACCCATGGCTACTGGTTGTAAGTTGAGTAAAGATGACAACTCACCCATGGCAGATTAGAAAAAGTATAGATCTATGATCAGAGGATTGCTTTATCTGACTCAAACTATACCTGATATAATGCATGTAGTATGTCTTGTAGCAAGGTTTCAAGCAGAACCCAAGGAATCTCATGTGATGGCAATCAAGAGAATTCTGGGGTATTTAAAAGGAACAATGGATCATGGTTTGTGGTACCCTAAGGACAATGATTTTACCCTTAGAGCATACATTGATGCAAATTGGGCTAGAGGTATGGATGATAGGAAAAACACAAGTGGAGGTGCATTCGTCTTGGTAAAAAGGTTAGTATCTTGGTTAAGTAAGAAATAGGATTCAATATCTCTGTCTACTATAAAAGAAGAATACATTGCAATAGCATTTAATTGCACTCAAGTGTTATGGATGAAGCAAACATTGAAGGATATCAGAGTTGTGTATGAAGATCCAATTACAATCTTTTGTGACAATACAAGTGCCATCAACATATCAGAGAATCTAGTAATGCATTCAAGGACAAAGCACATATCTATTAGGTATCATTTTCTAAGAGAAAAGGTGATAGAAAATGAAGTCAAATTGGAGTATGTTTCTACCAAAGATCATATTGCTAACATCTTTACCAAGCCTCTACCTAAGGACACTTTCGAGTTTCTCAGAGAAAAATTAGGCGTTATCACCCCTCCTACTCTGAACTAAGATCCGAATTGATGCCTCTCAGGGCTACTTTTGAGGGGGAGTAGTCAAAGAGTTCTGCAGAAAGATTGAATCAGAGAAGAAGAATGCAAGTATGTGCCCTTTGCCATTGATGTCAAAGGGGGAGAGAAGTCATGTGAAAAACTGAGACAAAGAGTGTAGAAGTGCAAAGAGAAAGGGGGAGAATCCTGTAGAAAGAAAGAGTGTAGATGTGTAAAGAGAAAGGGGGAGAATCTTATCTTGCTGACTGTTGCAGTTTTTCACATCATATGTTGCCATCAATGACAGAGGGGGAGATTGTTGCAAGTATCTACCTAGTCGGTGTTGTCATTGATGTCAACATATCTTTGTTGTCATTAGTGTCAACTATATCTTATTCTATTACTTATTTAGAAGATTTGTATGTTGAGGATATTGAGAAAATTAGCCTCTCTAGAAGAAACAAGTGAGTTACAGAGAAGTGCAACACAAACAATGAGTGGTGTGTTGAAGAACAACCTAGTAGATTGCTTTGCATTTCCTTTTGGGTGAAGATCTAGTTGTGCAAATTGCAAGTTATTCAAAGGGATGCCTAAAGTAGCTGAATCCTGAGTTTGATCCTCTAGTATGAAGATTTGAGAGAGTTGCATTCACCAGAGTTAAGCCTACCTTTTCTGGAAGAATAATTGGGACAGGGAGAAAGTAATATGCTCCGCATTCCTCCACAATAAAGTATTTTACTTTGTGGTTCTAGAGGGAAGTATGGGATGAGGATAAGTGCCTACAGTTGTAATGGTTTGTGGTTTGGTGGTCCACAAGCTATCTTTCTTTCATGACAGTTGAAGACAGTGAAGTTCATGTGTTTTGGTGAAAAGATTCCTATGGATAAAGTGGTTAAGGTTCGTGTGGTTGCTCTTGATAATTACAACGTGCTTGTGGATGTCTCCTAATCATGTTCCTATCTGGACTTTGGTCCACGTTAAGGAATTAAGATTGTGCTTGAAGATTGTTCCTAGATAATATAGCGTGTAACCAATCTTGGCCGACCTAGTTGATCCCAGTGATTGTGGAGATCTCTGGAAGATTGTGGAAGCATGTTGTGGCATGGAAGATCATGTTTGAGTCCCAGCTAAGGCATGGCGTGATCTGTATTTCATTCCCTTTGCATTATGTTGTAATAGGTCATGACCTATTTTGTAAATGTTTGTAATGCCGACCTTGGAGATTGTTCCAATGGTTGATGATTGTAATGTCGACCCTGATGTTCATTCCAAGGTTGATGTAGTATATAAATACTTGTAGTTGAGTCATGGAAAATTTGTTCTTGAGTAGGAATGATAAGATTCTAAGAAGGGTCCAAAGGCAGAGTAGAAAAGAGGAAGAACAGAGGAGGAAGATTAGAGAAGAGGCAGAGCAGAGCAAAGAAACTTTTGTATTTCAATAATATATTTGTAAAGGTGTTTATCATGGTTTTTGTAGGGTTTAACATCCCTCAGGGTTTAACATCCCTTATTGTAATCTTGCTAGGTTTAGGGTTGAAGCAGTGAGCCAGCTAGACCTAGTTGTTCTTCATGACAGTGAGTTAGTATGATTAGGCCCATGGAGTTACCAAGCCTGATTATCATTATTTCAAAATTACAATATATGTTGAGAGTTAATCCTCTCTATGGTTTTTCCCCACCTTGGGGTTTTCCACTTAAATCTGGTGTCTCTTATGTTTGTTGTTGCACATTTAGTTACAATTTTAATTTTGTGGTTTCATGGTTAAATCTTAATCATTACAGACAAGTGTTTAATGTTTTAATGCAAAAGTTTTTAAGTTTTCAAGACAAATGATTCACTCCCCCCCTCTTAGTTGTCCGGCGCATATCAACAAGGACCAAGGTGATGATATATATCTGTCTTTCCATGGACTAGATCCACAAACAATAGGTTAATCTCATGCATGCCCAAGGTAGTATAACCTTGCCTAGATGAGGGAAGGGGACTCATAGCATAAGTTCTTTAGTAAATAGAAGGTATGATTAACCTTATATGTAAATGGGAAATAATATGCTAGAATTGACCCTACATCTTCAAGATATGAATAACATTCTTGGAGTAATAAAATCAACCCACAAGCATGACATACAAAAAAATGACTATGCCCCATTCTAGGTGTTTTCCACCACATACCATGATATAGTGAGATCAAGGTAGCTTTGGAATGATCCCTAAAATGAGACAAATGATAAAAATCAACAATCAAAAAGACCAACAAACAATACAAATAGCCATTTGTATCTCTTGCCAAGATAAGTGCTAATATGATGATGGATTTTTCCTATTGTAGAAATGATATATCCATTAAGGTGAGAATTGGTTGGATGTTATTGGATAAATTTTAAAAGGTGGGCAAAAGGATAGTAGGCCATATGTTGTGATTATGAATGATTTGTTGATTGATGATTTTTGTGTAAGATGCCATGTTTTGGAAGTATGCTTAGTTTGTGTATTGTTTGTTTAGATTTAGTAACCTCAAGGGATAGGGACCATCCAAACGGGTTGGATGGGTGCATCTTTTATACCTGAGTACTGGATACTTCCTTCGTATTCCAAACATCCTACATACCCTATGTCCATAGGATCAAGGCACTTTAAGATGTGGATGATGATGAATATGTAGTTATGGTTTGTCTTGATGATGTAGGGATGGTTTGGGATAGATGTGATGATGTAGGATAATGATGTGTTAGGTGGTTTTGGATAAATGTGATGATGATGTGGGATTGTTTTTGGAATTTTGGTAATTTTTTTATTTCTTGGGGGGTTTTTGGATTTTTTAGTTTTCTATTTTTTTTGGATTTTTTGGTTTTTTGATGTTTTTGGATTTTTTGGAATTTTTAAGCTGTACAAAAAGCATACAAGGATCCTCTTTCCATGAATTAGCCTTGGGTGGGATGATGTAGGGTGGGTGATGGGATTGAATGTTTTAGAATTCCAAGCCATGGGATGTGTGTGATGTGGAATGAACATTATGATGGATAAGAGGAGTTATTAGATGGTAGAACCAACCATTACAGATGGCCCCTAATATAGGTTTTCACCATGGTGTTTATCCAAGGTGTCACCGAAGTGATTATCACCATTGGATGACTTTATTGCACTCGGGTTTTTCTTTATTTTTGGATTTTTTTTATTTTTTGATTTGGGATACTCAATGGGCTATGCATAGAACCTTTTCAGGTGCATGATGTTCATAGGCTCATCTAGAGGCTGCCCCTCATGTGTTGCAAGTTGATAAACTCCTTATCCATAGCTAGCTGTGATGACATATGGTCCCTGTTGGCAACATAGTCAAGAGGCACTTCTTTGATGGTTAAGGTAGAATGTTGAATGTTGTCATTGATAGAAACAAGGCATGGTAATAGATAGGAATGACATGGAAGTAGTTGATTTTTCTCTTGAGTCAAGTTTGGTAAAGGGTTCTTGGTCTAGAAGACTAACTTAGTCAGAATGACTAAGTATGGATAGGATACAGAGTAAGTGACAAAGATTGGGATGGTATACCTCTGCTGTTGAAGATCATGATATGAGGTTCTAGTATGTTATATATAATCCTGTAATGATGTTATATTCCAACATTCAAGTCCTGATAATCTCTAGAAGTCGCATTATGATTTGTCTAAGTTTGGGTGAACAAAGTTAAGTCAGAAGTAGTGCAGAGCACCTCAGAAGTTTGGTCTACATTCCTCCACTAGTGATTGTTTTGATTTACGGTTTTGAGGTAATGTATCTACATGTCATAAGCATCTAATTCCAGAATTTTAGAGATTAAAGTTCAACAGATCATCATCTACAAGTTCTCCAGTTTCAGCTTCCAGTTTGACAGTACTTAACTGTGACATAACAATAGTTATGAGATATGCATTTTTCTATAAAAGATTATTATGTCTTGTAGTTATAAAGGTATGACAAGAGGTCTATAATGAATGTTGTTTATGAATTTCAAAGTCTCATATGGTTCACATTAAGAGTTATGGTATGACAGTTGAATTAGTTGAATGTGCACTTAAGGAGAACGCTGACACTCCTGTTAGGTCAATATGCGGTGAAGACATATGATTTAGATCATTATTTGAAGTGGTCCAATAATGAGTCCAGACCTATATGAAGATTCCCAAATGATTGTATGGGTTTGTATTGTTGTTTGTGCAAAGGATCGAGCCAACAAGGTTCAACTTCAATATACAAGCTTCATATTTTCCATGCCGACCTAGTTTTGATAATTTATGTTGCAAATATATATACTTGATAGATTTTGGTATTGGATACATGGCATTGTGCGAATATAGTGCAAATTTGTTGTGTATCTGATCTAAGGTAATTTTGTGATCAGAAAGGAACGGTAAGGGAAAAAGAATATAGTATATGTGAAGCAGAGCAGAAAAGCAAGGCAAATATAATGAAGACTTTTGAATATGTATATTGAGCTGTTAATGGAACTGTATTTTAGTATTCTGTAGATACACTTGTGGTAGTCTTCTTTGGGTAGTGAGCCATCCTTTCTCTATCTTCTCTTCTCTTCTTTATGGAAGTGAGCCTATTGTATTGAGTACCTTTTTGGATAGTAAGTCCTTGGGCAGTGAGCCTTCATGTAATTTGGTATTTCTATCATAATATATTGTGAGCTAACACTCACTGTGGTTTTTCCCTTTTTAGGTTTTCCATGTAAAATCCTGGTGTCTATGTTATGTCTTTATGGTTGTTTTTCCTATGTTTATTCTACTTTCATGTTATTCAATTTGGTAATTGGATTAAATAACTTGTGAAGAAATGATTTTGTAGAATACTGATTCATCCCCCTCTCAGTATTCCTAGTGTTAAACAACTGGTATCAGAGCAAGGTTCCTTGGAATAAGCTTAATAGCTTGATAAAGATCTGGGAAAGTGAACACATGGCAGCAAAAAGATATCCCACTTCTCCAGAAGTAAGTCATATAGGTAACATTAAAATTGGTGATTGCATATGTCAACAATGAACAACTACAAGCTTCTCTTGAAGATCTTGATAAGTCTGAAGTAGATATCTAGGATCTGATGGAAAATGTCAAAGAAGCTAATGAATACATTTTAAAACTAAAGGAGCAAGTCAAGAAATCCTAGGAAAGAAGGAAAGAGCTAAGTGAGCAATTAAAAGCAACAAATGAAACCCTAGATAGTCTATCAATGTTGATTGAAGAAAAAACAAAGGTTGAGCAGTATCTGAATCAAGTTGTGAAGGACAAGTCTAAGGAATGCGAAAAATTGGGGAAAGATGTTTTGCTTCTAAAACATGATCTAGAAGTAGTTAATACTTACAAAGAAAAATTTAGAATAAGCTCTATAAAGCTTGATGAGTTGATTGAAAGTCAGAAAAGTCTAGATGACAAGCAAGGCTTGGGATTTGAAAAGGGAAAAAGTTCTAAATTAGGACAAGTTAATACTGAGATGAAGAGAGGCAAAGAAAACTAGGACCGAAATCAAAGAAATAGATCTAGAAGACCTCTGATCAAGCAACCAAATTCTTAAAGGTGCCCATCTTTCAATGGCTATTGTTTCAAATGTAATAAATTTGGTCATAGGGCTACTTAGTCTAGGAGTAGAATGAATCAAAATGTTCCATCATTCTCTGGTCAATGTTTCAATTACAAAAGAATTGGTCACACAACAACTGAATGCAGGAGTGTGATAATGAATGGTTTCAACAATGTAAGGAACACTCAATCTTTCAATGGAAAGTGCTTTGCATGCAATAGATTCGGACATATGGCTAACCAATGCAAATCAAGGATGAATCTAATTAATGGAAGGAATCAAAGACAAAGGAATATTATGTTCTACAACTACAATAGACCTGGACATGTTGCAAAATTCTATAGAAGCAAGAATGTGAAAAGAAACTATTCTGTAGAAGAGAAGAAAATAGAGTAGAGGGAAGATAAGGGAAAGAATAAAGTTGATCTGGTAGAAACAAAGAAAGAAATGAGCAAGATCTGGATTAAGAAGGATGTTAAAGAGGTCAAGGATGGATCCACACTAACTTTTGGTGCAGATACTTCCTCTGAGAAGTAAATTGGGAGCTCTGGCTCAAGGGAGCTTTTATAGGAAATTTTGATCCCCTAGCGAAATAGTGGGTGCTGAGATCTAGTACTAAGGTATGAGTTAAAGAAGTATTGGATGAATCATTTGGAGAAGAAACTTGCAGAAAAAGACCTAATGTGACACATTGCGAAGCAATCTTAATCGACTATGTCTAACAGTGAAGTGTTTGACAACCTTTTGAGAACAACATTTATGACAACTAGGTTTTTACATAATAAGGGTTAAAAAGGGTCACATTTGAAAGACTAATCACTTTGCATTCAAGTTATAAAATTTTCAAGGAGAACTGAAGCAATCTCAACAATTTCCAGAAATTTAAAGTAATTCAGAGCAATTTCAAGTGAAGAAAACCCTAATTCGGCATAAAAATGTATTTACAGTTTGAAACCCTACTATGAACTTATTTAAATTATTGTAGAAATGGCAACTCTACAAGTTATCAATATCACTAAGAGACCTCGACCAAAATTCAAGAAACACCCTTTCAAATCAACGGAAGTTGACCCAAATGGTGCGTTTTCAGAAATACCATATGGAGTGATGCATGCAGAGGATGTTAGGGATTACATTCATGTTGCCCTAGAAGAACATGGTGATAGAAAATTTTTAGACTTATATCTAAAACATCTAAGCAGTGATAATTTTTAGTTGAAAGAAGAGTATAAGGCTTTGGAAGTGAAGAAATTCATTCAGTATAGAGACTTCCCAACATTTGCAGAAGATGAATGGGTCTAATATGTGTTGAGCAGGATACATGATGAATTCATGTGGCTCGAGATGCCATTCATGATCACCAATGATTCTATTAGGGTTGTGACAGGATTGAATTCCACTAGTAAAGTGGCTTTGTTAAAGGCTGTAAAAAATAGCACTGCAATAGAAGCTACCGGAGCTCAATTTGACAAAAGGGCATTGATAGTTAATGATATTGAAGACCATGCAGTAAGGTTTGCATCAATGGTGATTGGGTATAAGATTTACTTCACCAACCAGGAAAACTCTATCTCTGGTATAGCTATTTACATAGCTTATGAGATGATTAAGAAGAATGCAAATTATGATCTTTGTGAGTTGCTCCAACTATAGTTAATGGAAAATCTAAAGAAGACAAAAGAGTACAAATATCCCTTCAAGTTTGGTGCATTAATCATTTGCTTATTTTTCTGTTTTATGCAAGAGCTACCAGGAATGAAAAATGTGTTCTAGTTTGATAACCAACCAGTTGCAGTGTAAATTAGGGACCATCTAAACAACATAGGAATTTATGATGCACAAAATACATCCCTATGGGGCTATTTCAAGAATTTCCAAAGAATCATGCAATCTAGGGAAAGGATACCCAAGACAATTGTTGAGAAATATAAGAATGACATATGCTTTATTGTAAACAAAGGTCAATGCATAATGGAGGCTATTGAGACAAGGACAGTTTGGATCCTTCCAATGGGCTATGAAGTAGCAGCAAATGTGTTAGAGGGTTATGCTGAGCTCATGTTGAGCAAACCTAGGGACACTATAGAAGAGAGATTTGGGACCTATGAAGAATTATCTGTAAAAGTTCATGTTGAACTAAGAAAGCCAGAAATTTAGAAAAAGGCTCAAAAAATAGTAGAGTAGCATGCCTAGAGCAAGTGATTTACCAAAGAACAAATCTTCAGTACAATGACAAGGGCTAAAGCAGAGAAATATGCACAAGAACAAGTAAAGGAGCAAGAAGAAACAAATAATGCTCTGAAAGTGCAAGAGGTGAAAGCAGAGATTTCTACATCACCAAAGAAAAGGACAAGAATTTCCACATCTGCTGAAACAACCTCAAAGTCCCCCGGTCCTACCCCTTCTATTGAAGCACCCACCAAGAAAACTACTAATAAGGGTCATAAAAGGCAAAAGACCAAAGGACATAAAATGTATGTCAGTGTGGTTAAAGATGATAAAGAAACAAAATCAGATGAAGAGGTTAAGAAGATGAAAGAAAAATCAACTGAAGCCTTTGGTACTAGGCAAGATAAGCCCTCTGGTAAAAGGAGGCTTAAGAAAAAGCCAAGGCAAGATGAGATAGAGAAAAGAGAAGCTATAATAAGTCTAGAAGATGTCCTAAATGCTATGGCAGCTTATGGTAATATTAATCCAATAGCTGATCTTTATGATGAATATAATGATGCAGACAAATGCATCATTGAAACTACAGTTGTTAGATTTATAGAAATGTTCAATAAGGCATTGATTGAGGTCATCACTAACCTCCTAGATAGCTTAGGAAGCATAATGTCTACAAGAAAAGAAGCTGCAATAGCCAAGGACATTGATCTTAGAGAACATGCACTAATAAAACTATGTCTTGAGATCACTCTGGAAGAAAAAGCAAAGGTCTCCAAAGTGCTTGGTGGGAGGTTTAAAACAAATAAGAGGACAAACACTCTTATGTCAGATGACATTAAGAAAGTGGTTAAGGAACATGAGGAAATCACTTTGAAAGTACTAAAGGAATTTCATCTCCCAACCATATATGATAAAGAAGATACAAGTGTTGGAGATGATACATCTGTTCCAAAAGTTAGCCTGGATCAAGGGTTAGACAAAACTGATGTAAATCCTGTGGTAAGCCCTAGAAAAGATAAAGAAATGGAAGAACAAGAGAAAGAGAAATGTCCTATGAGAACTAAGGTAGTCTTTAAGGAAGCAACCTCATAAAAGACAGATGATGATCAAACCCTTGCATCTGATCAAACCCCAATTACTGATGGTCTAGACAAAGTTGAAAAAGACCAAACAAGGACAAGTCCTCCCCTAGATTAGCAAAATGATGATCAAGAAAACAAGGAGAAGACTACTAAGAAAAATAAATCTAATGAGCAAGAAAATGAACAAGCTGAAAAGAGCCCTCCACTGGAACAAAATAATGATGAACAAGAGGCTATGGACCTAGAACCACCAGAGAAGAATCAAGAAGAAGAAATATCTAATATGGCAAGAGACACTATTGCTTCACAGGATCTGGTAAATTTTGTCAAGGAATTTTTGGAGAAGCAACAAGGAAAACAAGTTTTGGATGAGCATGTGTTTCTACAAGCACTAATAAACTTGGCTTCAATGTCTCCTTTGCAGAAATTTAAATTAGTATCAATTGTGAAAGCCAAGGCTTAGGAAGAAATTCTAAGGTCTCACATCCAGGACAGTGAGCTCATCGAAGAAGCATCTGGTACTTTGGAGAAGTTGATGCCTACATACCAAAAGGATACATCATTGTCATCAACTGATCAGCTCAAAGACTTGATACACTCAATAAGTACTCATTTTGAATCCTTTGAGAAGTTTGCTAATATAAAGGTTGGGAAGGAATTTGATGACAAAATATTAGCAAAGTTGAAGACTAAGCTAGACAGTGATAAAATTTTGTTAGATAATAGCATCAAAAATATAGAAAGTGATATTAAGGAAGCTTGTGACATATACAAAATTTTCTTATCATGGCTTGAGACTACTAAGGAAATGGAATAAAAGGTCAAAGCTATGGAACTTCAATTAGTAAATATTTCTAAGTCCTATGATCTAGTAGGTAATTCCATAAGCAACAAGGAGATACAAGTTGTAAATATTCATAATAACATAAGTAGTCTGCTAAGAAAAAAGGAAGAAATAAGAAGCATAATGTGCCAATTGAGAGGGTTAATAATCACTACAATTGATTCAATGTCAAGTCTAGTTGCTGAAGCCTTAAAGGTTAAGGCAATAACTGATACACCTACAAATGTGCAAAAGGTAGAAGACTTAATTTTTTAGATTAAAAGTAACATTCAAATTTTGAACATTGCTAAGAATAGGTGGGATGGAGAATTAGCACAATTAAAGATTATTTTCAATGATATCCTTTCACCCACAACTAACTAAATTGAAAGATTGCACATGTACATATGAGGCTGAGTATAACAGTTTTATAATAAAATTTTGTCACTTGTACATACACCTTTGCTATTGATGTCAAAGGGGGAGAAGAATAATAGGTGAAAAATGGCCAAACATCTAAAGAGGAGAAGAAAATTAGAGTGTACAAAGTAAGGGGAGAAACACAATTATTTTTCACTAAGTGTTGCCATCAATGCCAAAGGGGGAGATTGTTGGCAACATAGTCAAGAGACATTGTTCTAATGGTTAAGGTAGAATGTTGAATGTTGTCATTAATGGCAACAAGGCATGGTAACAGACAAGAATGACATGGAAGTAGTTGAGTTTGCTCTTGAGTCAAGTTTGGTAAAGGGTTCTTGGTCCGGAAGACTAACTTAGTCAGAATGACTAAGTATGGATAGGATACAGAGTAAGTGACAAAGATTGGGATGTTATACCTCTATAGTTGAAGATCATGTTATGAGGTTCTGGTATTGATGATGTTAGGTTCCAACATTCAAGTCCTAATAATCTCTGGAAGTCGCATTATGATTTGTCTAAGTCTGGGTGAAAAGAGTTAAGTCAGAAGTAGTGCAGAGTAATCCAGAAGTTTGGTCTGCATTCCTCTATTGGTGATTGTTTTGATTTGTGGCTTTGAGGTAATGTAGCTACATGTCATAAGCATCTAATTCTAGAATTTTAGAGATTGAAGTTCAACAAATCATCATCTATAAGTTCTCCAGTATCGGCTTCCAGTTTGACATTATTTCACTGTGATAGAACAATAGTTCTGAGATCCACATTTTTATGTAAAAGATTAATATGTCCTATGGTTCTAAAGGTATGACAAGAGGTCTATAATGAATGTTGTTTATGAATTTCAGAGTCTCATATGGTTCTCATTAAGAGTTATGGTATGACAATTGAATTAGTTGAATGTGCACTTAAGGAGAAAGCTGACACTCATGTTAGATCAATATGTGGTGAAGACATATAATTTAGATCATTATTCTAAGTGGTCCAATAATGAGTCTAGACCTATATGAATATTCCCAAATGATTGTATGGGTTCACATTGTTGTTTGTGTAAAGGATCAAGCTGAAAAGGTTCAACTTGAGTATACAAGCTTCTTATTTTCCATGCCGACCTAGTTTTGATAATTTATCTTGCAGATATATATACTTGATAGATTTCGATATTGGATGCATGGCATTGTGTGAATATAGTGTGAATTTGTTGTGTATGTGATCTAAGGCAATTTTGTGATAAGAAAGGAATAGTAATAGTAGAAGAATAGAGTATATGTGAAGCAGAGCAGAAAATCAAGGCAGATATAATGAAGACTTGAATCTGTATATTGAGCTATTAATGGAACTACATTTCAGCATTCTGTAGATGCACTTATAGCAGTCTTCTCTAGGTAGTGAGCCATCCTTTCTCTATCTTCTCTTCTCTTCTTTATGGTAGTGAGCCTATTGTAGTGAGAACCTTTTTGGATAGTGAGCCCTAAGGTAGTGAGTCTTCATGTAATTCGGTATTTCTATCATAATATATTGTGAGGTAACACTCACCGTGGTTTTTCCCTTTTTGGGTTTTCCATGTAAAAATTATGGTGTCTATGTGCTATGTCTTTATGGTTGATGTTCCTATGTTTATTCTACTTTCATGTTGTTGAATTTGGTAATTGGATTAAAAAACTTGTGAAGAAATGGTTTTGTAGATTACTGATTCACCCCCCTCTTAGTATTCCTAGTGTTCAATAGTCCCAACCAATTAGGCTCGAATTTCCCTTTCTTCTAGTCTTCTTGTAGGTTTCTCTGATTTTCCATAAGGACAAGGTCGCCTATCTCAAATTTGTGGTTCTTGATCTTTTTGTTGTAGCTTTTGTGTAGGCAGTTTTGATAGGCTTGAAGGTGGTTGAGAGAATCTAAGCATTTCCCATCCAGGAGTTCTAGCTCATTTAGTCATGCAACTCGGTACTCCTCCTCAATGATTATATTATGTAATGAAATCCTGAGAGAAGGGAGCTCAACCTCGATAGGTAAAATGGCTTCAAAACCAAATACTAATGAGTATGGTGTGGCTCCTATGGATGTGTCAATGCTTGTGTGATAGGCCCATAACAAAGGGTTGAGCTGTAGGTGCTAGTCATGGCCGGCTTCATTAACCATCTTTTTCAAGATGCGTGAGATGGTTTTGTTAGAAGCTTCAACTTGACCATTACCTTGGGGGTAATATGGTGTGGAAAAATGGTGTTGGATGTGGAATTTCTCACCTAGGGTGTAGACTTCCTAGTTTTTAAACAGTTTCCTATTATCTATGGTGATGGAGAAGGGAATGCCATAATGGCATATTATGTTGTGGAAGATGAATTTAGCGATTTGGATGCTAGTGGTAAAAGTGAGTGGAATAGCTTCTACCCACTTGGTGAAATATTCGGTGGTGGTAATGATGAATTCATGGCCATTAGATGAGGGTGGGTGAATTTTGCCTATGAGGTCAAGTCCCCACTATGAAAAGGGCCAAGGTGATGTTATTGGCTATAACTCTTGTGAAGGTGCATGGATATGATCACCGTGTTTCTGACATGGTAGACATTTCTTCACAAAGCGGTAGGCATCTCGTTCCATGGTTGGCAAATAGTACCCTATTCTGAGGATCTTCTTTGCTAGAGTAGGTCCACTAGAGTGTGCTCCACAAATGCCTTTATGCACCTCTTGCAAGGACAATTTGGCTTCCTTAGAGTTGAGACATCATAAAAGAGTACCATCAAGACTTTTTTGGTATAGGGTATCTCCTATGATGGTGAAACAGGAAGTTCGGTGGATGAAGGTTTTTCATTGTACGGATGATAGGTTTAGTGGGATGATGTTATCATGGAGGTACATGTAGGTTTCTTGATACCAAGGAGATAGGGGACCAACAATGTCACATACTAACTCAGATTGTGGTACATCATAGGTCGACATTAGAAGTTCTTCAATCAAGAAATCACATTTTTTGCTATCATTTTTCATATCTACTAGTGATCCTATAGTAGCCATGGCATCTGTTGCTTTGTTATTCAACCTTGGACTTTGCTCAAAATGGATATCATGGAAATAGTCCTTGAAATCATCAACCATTCTTTTGTAAGGTAGGAGTTTGTCATCTTTTGTTTTGTACTCATTATTGACCTATGTGATGACTAACTGGGAATCTTTGTAAACTGTAAGCTTTTCAATCTTCCACTTGATGACCATGTGAAGTCCTGTAATGAGGGCCTCATACTCTTCTACATTGTTTGTGCATGGAAATGTTGTTTTGTAGGAATTTGGAATAGTGTCCCCTTGAGGAGTAACAAACAAGATGCCTACCCCTGAGCCACGATGTGTGTAGAATTTGTCAAAATACATTTTCCATGTATCTATTATTGGTGCTATTGTTAATATTGACTCATTGAGGAAATCTAAAAGCAATTGCTGTTCTTTTGGGATAAGTGCATATGCCAATTGATCAACAATCAGTTGTCCTTTGATAACTTTCCTTTCTGTGTACTCAATGTCAACCTCACTTAGGATCATAACCTACTTAGCCATCCATCGTATGAGAGCTACTCTAGTTAGTAGATATTTGAGTGGATCGATCTTGGCAATGAACTTTGTCTTATGGTTGAGCATGTAGTGCATTAGATTTTGAGAAGTGAAGACAACGGTAAGGCATGCTTGTTTAATAGGAGTGTAATTCAGCTCATAGGTCACCAAGGTACAACTAATATAGTATATTGATCTCTCTTTTCCTTGTTCATCATGATGTGCTAACAAGGCCCCTATTGCTATTTTTGTTGTTGAAATGTATAGAAGGAGGGTTTATCCTTGCTTTGGTGGAACAAGGATAGGTGGTGTAGAAAGATATTCCTTTAGTTGTTTAAAGGCATTTGGCATTGGTTACCCATACAAATACTATATTTTTTCAGAGAAGATGCTGAAATGGTTGACACTTTTCTACAAGTTGTGTTATGAAGCAGAAGATGGACTGAAGTTTCCCTTGTCGGCTTTGAAGTTGCTTAAGTGTTTTAGGTGGAGGCATTTCCATTATAGACTTGACCTTAGTAGGGTCAACTTTGATTCCTCTTCTTGACACAATGTATCCTAGGAGTTTTCTAGAGGTGACCCCAAAGACACATTTCTTGGGATTTAGCCACACTTGTATTGCTCTAATCTATCAAATAGTTTAGCCAACACATTCAAGTGGTCTTCTCTAGTCTTTGATTTTCCTAGTAGATCATCTACATAATCTTCCATTATGTTGTGGAAAAGGTCATGGAAGATAACTGTCATGGCTCTTTGATAGGTAGCTCCTTCATTCTTCAACCCAAAGGACATCACAACCTAGTTGTACGTTCCCCATGGACATATAAAGGAGGTCTTATGTTGATCTTCCTTAGCTATCCTGATTTGGTTGTAACCAGAAAATCTGTCCATCAAGGACAACATCTCATGTCCTGCGGTGAGATCCACGATGATGTCTATGTTGGGTAATGGAAAGTCATCCTTAGGACAAGCCTTGTTAAGGTCTCTAAAGTCTGTGCAACAACGGATGCCCCCATTGACTTTTACCATAGGTATGATGTTGATATCCACTCAGGATAGTCTATAGGATGAATGAATCCCATGTCTAAAAGTTTCTTGAGTTCTTCTTTGACGAGGAGTGCCACTTGTGGGTTTATTTTCCTTAGCTTCTATTTTACTGGTTTTGCATCAGGATGCATAGCAAGGTGATGGACAACTAAGGGGGGATCCAATCCCAGCATGTCAACATATGTCCATGTGAAGTTTTGACTCCTTTGAAAAAAGCTAAGAAAGCCTCTTGTTCTATTGCTTGGAGGGATTCTGCTCGGAATGTGATCTTGGGTGCCTCTTCTATTCCAAGGTTCATCTCATGTGATTTTTCTACAAGGATTGGTGACCTTTCTTGGTAAAACTTAGGTACTTATGGGAGGTCCATCCTCTCATCTCCTAGCGCCTCGTGGAGGTTTTCACTAGGGGATACATCCTTTATTTTAATTTTTTCTTCATTTGACAGTGCCACAAGGTGGTTTTCACTAGGGAATGTTATTTTTATTTTCATATTTTTGCGACTAAGAGTTTGGATTGTCTCCCCAAAGTATGTGAATGTATTTAATTCCATGATATAGTTGGCCTTGTGGTCTCCAAGGGGAGAGTGATCTCTAACCCCCACCATTTTAGCTACTGCTTCATCAATTTGTGTGACATCGAGGACAAGAAGCCCTTGTTGGTCCCAATGTATGAGTTGCAAAAATAAGAGGGGTAGGTCATTGGATGTATATGGTATGGTGGTTAGGGTGTAGATCGTGCATATGCATGATTCAAAAAGTTTAGAAAAATCATTGAAAGAGTCTTGATGGTCCTCTTTATTGATGTTATCTACCGCAAGAAAGGCCTTAGCAACCTCACTTAAGATATACTCAATATCGGTGGGGGTAGATTCTTGTTTTCCGTACCCTAACCCATGGAGATACGGAATCCTTGTTTCTTAGATGTGTTCCACAATTCCTTGTTCATGAAGGCCTATGCCGCCTTGTTTTTTGTAGCCCATGTATTTGACAATTTTGATACCTTTTCTATAGATCTCAGTTGGGAGAGTAGGAGCTTCTTGATTTTCTTCATCCTTGTATAACCAAGAGGATATGTCTTCAAGAACATATTGTTCAAGGAGGTTCTTTTTCTCAAAGGTAGGTGATGGTTTGCATTTGATGATAGTCATAGAGACTTCCTCTTCCTTAGGAGCACCAAATGTCTTAGGAGATGATGGTAATAGGCCCACACAAAATATGCCATGTAGGTTGTGTAGACACCTAAAATTGGACTGCTCTACAAACCAATTTTTCGTACCTCGCACTAATCCATTCCCCCAATCTGCATATCCCTGGTGATCAATTAATTCACCTAATTGATTCATTTAACCTTACAACCCTATCATATCAATTAAATGAATATTCATAATATTCATTTAGTTGATTTATTCATTTCCCTAATCCCTGTTAATTAAATAAATCCTGATTATCTGATTAACTTAGACTTAAGTTAATTAAGATAACACTTAATTAACCTTGTCTCCCACTCATCCACTACACTGAATTTAATATTCAGTTGTCCCCCACACTCATCCACTAACTAAATTTAATATTCAGTTGTCGCCCACACTCATCCAATCACTGAATTTAATATTCAGTTGTCTCCCACTCATCATCCACTCACTGAATTTAAAATTCAGTTGTCCCCCACTCTCCTCCACTCTTCCCAAAATGAGAATTTTAATTCATCCTCTAGGAATAAAAGATTCACTTTTATTCCTGGCCCTTGATCTGATCAAATGAATCCTCACCCTCCATCCTCATCTCCAAAATCCTATAAATAGGACCCCTCTCTAAGCCATTTGGAGAGACCTCTTCATGCATCAGAACTCTATCAAAATCATTTCACAATCCCCTTATCATGCCATCACTCTGTCAAAAATCACTCCAATCATCCCCTATCTCCATCTGAATCAGTTTGTCTCTCATCCCCATTGTGTTGTATGCTTTGAGCAATCCACATTTAGTCATTTTGATCATGGGAAACATCTAAGGAGATCAATCAGGTGCATCTCCTTCCTGCATGGATTCATGAGTCAGAAGGAAGGTATAATCATTTTGTTTATGCATTAGATTAGTTTTAATCTTGATTCTGAATTTACTTATCACATTTGGCACGCCCGGTCTCGAATTTACTCGTCATTTTGTGAAGGTTGCTTGTCAAAATCTTCATTTTTCTAACAGTTTTTATCAAGTTTTGTGGAGGAAGTGTTGCAGGTTTCATTTTGAGCAGAAACGGACTACATTTTTGTGCTCAGGATGCTGTTTCTGTAAATTTTGACAGTAAACTTGAGTAGGTTTTGTGAAATTTTTTTTTGAAAAAATTTGAAAATTTTTTAGGGTAATCATACCCTACCATACCCTGCCATACTAATGGTTTGTGTCGAAGTTACAGGCTGTTGATTAGAGTTGCAGGATTAATATATTTCATTTACAGGTTTTCTGTTCGACCCCCAACAACCGCTTCCTCCTCCCAGCCACTGCCGCCGCTGGCACACACCCCCCTCTGCCAGGTCAAAACCCACAACCCAGTCACTACTGTCTACATCAAACCCTTATACCAACTGCCACCTGGTCGACACCCACCTTCCCCCTGCCTCCGGTCGACACCCTATCTGCTGCCATTTCCTCCTGTCGCCACCACTCAACCCTAGTCGGCGGCTCCCTTTTGCTCGGTTGCTGCGCGAACACCACACTGCCACCTGTTAAACCCCCAAACTCCCACATAGTCGCCACTACCTCCCGCTCCCTTCTGCCTGGTCACCACCGCCACTCCCCCGTCGCCCACCCCCACCTCTCCCTTCTCCCGCAAAACCTCCCCAGACTCCCATGTCACCACTACCCCACCCTTCCCCCGATCCCAGCCTCTGCCCCGCCTCCCTTCTCTCGCAGAACCTGCCTCCCCCTGTCTCCACCGCCACTGCCCACCTCCACCCACGCTGCGCTGCACACCCTCTGCTCCCGCCTCCCATTCAACCACCCGAACACCTCCCTCCTGTCCCTGCCGCTGCCCTCGGCCCACCCATCACTACCGCCTGCACACAAACCCTTATCTCGCCCTTCAGTCCAATCTGCCAACCCTAGCTGGGCGTGGTGTAAGGGGCTAGAGGGTAATTTAACTCTCTTTCATTTCGCTTTTTATTTTTTTTGTTTGTATTCAGCCCCTGGTCATATTGATGACCACGGGGCTTAAACACTAACTCCCCAAGCAAACCGCCAATTCAAACCCTAACCGCTGGAACAAACCATAGTATGTGACTGAAATCTTCAACACAGCTAACATTTTTTGCAAATGGTCAAGGTCTCCTAGTGCTTCCTACTTACCAAAGGAGGCGTTTTTTTTCTCTCGCACATAACTTTCTCATACAGAGGCAGATTTTTGTAAATGAATAGTCGTCGGAAAGAGGATTCCAAGCACTTTGCAATTGTGAGGTTTTCATTAGGTGATGGTACCTTTTTCCTACCTTTTTTATCAGTCAAAATCAAACTTCATTACAAACTTCAAATCGTCATATCTTTTGCATTTTTGATCGAATTTTTACAAAAAAAAATTTCAAATCACATAGAATCTCCTGAAGAATCTATTTATGAAATCTAAATTCTTGTATCAGTTCTTTTTTCATCAAATTTTCTTAGATTATCAATTTTCACATTACAATCTCCTTGGCTAGTCTACTTGCTCTGTTTTCATTCTTTTGACTTGCAGGTGATCATTCGGGGCTGGAGCAATAGTAGGAGCAACATCTACATCAATTTGGACAGCAAGTTAATCAGGTGCCTTCATTTCATCCTTTATCTCATAATCTTGTTTTCATCACACATTTCAATTTGGGCCTTTAAAACAAACATTTGTCTTCATCACATATCAAAGTTGGGCTTAAAATGAACAATGTGTCTTTAATCACACCTTGAATTTGGATTTAAAAAGAACCATTATTTGATGTGTTTTTCATCACATTTCATTTTTCTAAGGGATAATTAATCAACTGCGAGTGTGAATCAAGTGGGTGTGTGTATGCTCTCTCCTCGCACCGCAAGGTGATCTTGGAGATCAAAAACACCTCACTTGATTCGCTTTTGTGAATCCCTATCCTAGGAGGCCTGCTAGGGGATTTCATCACCCCTAGGGACGACCTCATCTAAGGCTGAATCGAAAGACACCCTCTTTGAAATCAGAATCCTGTCACTCTCAGCTAAGCCCCAAAGAACTTTCTACCTTTGGGAAGTGAAGGTGAAGGGTGGGTTACCCCCTTCTCCCAGCTATGTGACAGGATTTTAATTTCAAATCATTAGTCAACCTCGTCTAAACATTGACCAAACCTAATTGGCCATACCTTCCATCAAACTAGACAATAGGGCATGTTGATTTGTGTTACAAGTATGCTTATTTAATTATCACCATATTCTTCAAAATTCAAAATTGCTTGTGTCTTGTGTGAATGCTTCTTGTTTGTACATGTGATCATTTGCTAAACATTGCCAAATCAAACTAAAACATCAAACACATAAGCAAGTCATTTATTACATTCAAATCCAATCACACCCATCCTAATCACCCATTCTTAACCACCTCAGTCCTAATCACATCCAAGTCATCCATAATCAATCCTACTCACATCCTTGTCACCCTACATCATCAAATCATCACCACTCTATCTAAATCATTATCCAAACAACATCATTCTAATCATTACACAACAACATTCTCTCCATCCTTCTCAAATCAACCTCCATCCCAATCATCCCTAAGCACATCCTAGTCACCTTCATCCTAATCAACTTCATCCAAACCATCCACATCATTATCAAACCATAACCAAGCACTTGCCAAAAAAAAAGGACTTAAGATTTAACCACATGTGTGACATCATGGCAACCTTAGAGGACTTCCAAAAGCTCCTTCATATGCTTCACCACATACATGCAAGCCAATCCCCTTTAGAGCAGCGAACCTTTCAAAGCATTCAATATTTGATTCAAATAGGTCAAACAAGCCAATCCTCACACATACAATACCTCTCGGAAGCAATCCAACACCTCTTGGCCACTTGCAAAGTCAAACAACCATCATATCTAGTACCTATCCCATCATATCCATCTACACATCAAACTAATTCTGCATCAACTTATCCCACGTCATATCAACCAAATTCATCCACATGTCATATCAACCCTTTATCAAGTTATCACAACCCTTATCCATATCAATCCATATCACAATAATCATTATCCTATGCAACCCATCCATCATCATCACATCAACACATTTACCAACATCAACAACAAATCATATCACAACAAGAAGTCCAAACACCATCCCAACCTCAACAAATTCCACAACAACCTTACATGCCATCATCTTCAACATCATATCAACCTCCATCATCCTCATATCAACCTTCAACCTCATATAAACTTCCATCACATCAACCTCCATCATCCTCATATCAACCCTCAACTTCATACCAACCCCAAAACCTTTCGTCTACATATCCTACCATTACACCTAGTTACCAAGACTATCAATGGCCTCCCCAACAAGCACTAGTGAGCCCAAATTCACCTTTGCAACAAGAAGCACATGCAAGTCCAAGTGGTCCCTTGTACATAAATCAAATGAGTCCAAGTTATCCTGGGCAAGATCTAATAACCCTTGACAAGGGAGATACCAATCTCAAGTGCCCTCCAACACCATCATCCAGTCTAATACCTATCCTTGAACCCATCCACAATCCATCACAACCTAATCCCATCACCCCCATATCCAATCCCAATCCTAATCCCACACCAACCACCATCATTATCCATCCGTTATATTGCCCTTCAACCCATACACTCATGAAGGATGCCATCCATTGGCTATTAGTAAGGAATCAAACACCCTCATGCAATCCAACACCCACCGAACCACTTGCACAATCTCCTATCATAACTCAAGAACACATAAGTCAAACACCTATCACATCCATCCAAACACCTATCACATCCATCCAAGCACCCACCACATCTATCCAAGTCACTCCCACTTCTATCCAAGCACACGAGCTATGTCAAGAAACAAATCCAAAGCATGTTGAAACATCAACCCCTTCTCCTAATCAAGATTTAACCGTCCCATCTAACCCCATCCCTGATCCCCTCCCATCTATTGATCACCTTATTCATCCCACATCAACCTCTACCACCCCTTTACCATCCCCCATGAATCCTTTACCTCCATCTACCAATCCCATCCCAAATCCATCTCCTTATCCACTTGGCACAAGTACTTTCATCCGTGGTGACTTCCTTGTAGGAGGTGAACAACTTCCTTCCACCACCTATCTATCTCCAACAAATAACGGATTCACGTCTTGTTTCCAAAGCACCAAACATCCCATTGCATGTCGCATGCTCCAACACATGAACTATCAAGGCAAAGGCTTAGGCCTTCACGAAAAAGGCATCTTGGAGCCCATTCACACCACATTCCATCCATCCTCACATGGCCTTGGCTATACATCTCAAGGCAAACAACCTACACAGGTTGACACCATCCATCCACCTTCCAAAATCCATTCATTCAATCCCAAGCATGGTGCATCTCATCGTACTCCCAAATCTTATGTCGCCATCCCTCCTCCATCATCCTACCATTTGCAAAAGCATGTGACCATCCATCTTCCCCCATCAAATTTACCTCCCCTCCTTCCAACTCCCACTATCCCCATCAAATCCACTCTACCTCCTATCCTACCAACTCCCACTATCCCCATCAAATCCACTCTACCTCCTATCCTACCAACTCCCAATATCCCTATCCACAAATCCACTTTACCTCCTCTCCTACCAACTCCTAATATCCCCATCCTCACATCTTCTCATCCATTTATCCATAAATCCACTAAAATCCCCAATCAAGACCAACAAAAGCACACATCTTTCACATATGAAGCTTCCACTAAATCTCTGGGATTCAAAAATTTGAATGCCTCAACTCATAAAGCACAAAATCCTAAGGGTATTATCCCTTCCAATCAACCTAAAAAATCAAAAAGGCTATCCAATCCCACACCATCACAAGCAAAGGCAAAAACAAAAATGGTGTGGGTCCCTAAACAAAGATCACTCAACTCTAATGAGGCATCCACATCCCAATCTATCGCAAAATCCCAAACATCCCACTCCCCATCTAAAAATCCCATAATTCCTAAGTCTATTTGGGTCCCTAAATCCCCAAATCGACCATCCAAAAATCCCCCATCCCGATCCCCATTACTCCCAACTCCACATCCAAAATACAAGCTTCTAAATACATCACGATGTGTGCAACCACTAGTCTTGGTTCCCCTCCACCACTTACAATTCCCTCATCCCTTGTCTTTCCATCTTTCATTCACTATCCTACATATCTTCCCCGTCACATTCCTATGGTCCATGCTTTTGCATAGCCCACATCATAATCTACATAATCCACACCATAATCTAGTATCCACCATCCATTCCATCTTCTCCTATCTTCCAACAATCCATGCAATCATAATCCATCATGCTATCCAACATGGGACCATCTTCTCCTTGCTATGGAAATAGATGCTAGAGTCCCCCTTCCATCAAAAAAGCAAAAAAGCAAAAAATTCAAAAAATCAAGAAAATAGTAAAGAGGAAAAGTCTGTCCAATGGTGAAAACCACTCCTTGTGGCGCCTTGGGCAAGTACCTTGATGAAAACCTCTTGTGGGCATCATGCGTAATCCCTTCGCCATCCATTTTGCATCCCTACACTTGGGGGCAAAACCGTATCCTTCATCCACATCCATCATATCCTTGCACATCTTATCCACTATCTTATCTTTATCCTATCATATTCCTATCCACCATCCCCTATGTATCCTATCATTTCCCATCCATCATATCCATTATATCTTGTTTCAACCATCTCTCACCCTAGATCTTGATAAAGACAAGGGGCAAAATATCAACAACATGCTTTGGAGACCTCTTGGCATACTTCCTTTCCAAGTATATCCTTCATCCATCTACTGCAAAGTCCATCCATTCAAACTTGAACCCATCATGCAAAATCCTAAGCATTGGGGCATATGATTCCTTGCAACCTAGCCCTTGAAGAAAATCCTCATCCCTATCTTCCATCTATCTAACATAAATCCCTATCGCTTGTCCATTCATCTATCATGAATCAGTTATCCATTATTCTTCCATTGCCAATCCCCATATCCAACCCCATCACCTTCACCTCTAGACTTGGTGTTCCCTTGTCATTGGTATCTAGCGCAAAGGCTATCCACACGAAATCCAAGACAACATCATAATAAACCATTCCTTTTTCAAAAATCAAAAAATACAAAAATATCACAAAATCAAAAAATCCAAAAACATCACAAAATCAAAAAATTCAAAAACATCACAAAATCAAAAAATACAAAAACATCACAAAATAAAAAAAATACAAAAACATCACAACAAAAAAAAATCAAAAAAATACAAAAATAATAGAAAACACACAAATAAAATCAAACTCCATCATCATCCTGCATCATCATCACATCTATCATCAATAACCTTACACTAGATCTAGGCATCGCATCACCTATCCAAGCATTGTCCTTAATCAAAATCATCAACTATCAAATCAGCATCAATCACAACTTGTCACCATCACATCTTGAGCCACTTTTACAAAATCAATCCCATCATCTATCAATCCCTGCCTTAGGATATATCTTTCCTACGATAGGCAGAATCTATCACATCATCATCCATTTTGGCAAAAGATACAATGGTTACTTGTTTGGTTAGTTGGTCTTTTGATTTTTGATTTTTATCTTTTGTCCTATTCGAAGATCACATCAAAGCTACCTTAATCTTACTATATCATGGTATGTGGCGAAAACATTTAGAATGGGGCATAGTCTTGCTTTTGTATGCTCTGCTTGTGGGTTGGTCTCATTACTCTAAGCTAGTATTCATATCTTGATTGATCATAGGGTCGATTCTAGCATATTGCTCTCCTTATGCATCTAAGGTTCATCATACCTTTTTTGTACTAAGGGCTTATGCTATGAGTCCCCTTCCCTCGTCCTGACAAGGTTGTACTATCTTGGGCATGCATGTGATCATCCCTTTGTCTGCGTGTCTAGTCCATGCAAATGTTGGATAAACATCATCACCCTGGTCTTTTATACCTTGGTGAACATAACCACTTTGCTATATCAAACCTAGGATTGCTCAAATTCAGTTTCAGCACAATGATCATCCACCAATCATCTCCCAACATCATCATCCTTTCATCCCACCACTTATCCTCTGACCAATTCAACCAATTTGTCCCATCCATTTCGAGAGCACAACCGTGTTCTTGCAACCCGCCTATCCTCTCGAGGGGGAATCACCCTTACCAATTATCCCCAAACCTTACCCTATTCTTCCAAACCAAAATCTTTTTTCTATCCAATCCATCTCTATGTTTTAACTTTTTTGAAATGATGTTGCTTAGCCGCAACACCATCTCAAAGAGGGGCAAATGTAGACACCTAAAATTGGACTGCTCTGTAAACCAATTTTCTGTACCTCGCACTAATCCATTCCCCCAATCTGCATATCCCTGGTGATCAATTAATTCACCTAATTGATTCATTTAACCTTACAACCCCATCATATCAATTAAATGAATATTCATAATATTCATTTAGTTGATTTATTCATTTCCCTAATCCCTGTTAATTAAATAAATCCTGATTATCTGATTAACTTAGACTTAAGTTAATTAAGATAACACTTAATTAACCTTGTCTCCCACTCATCCACTACACTGAATTTAATATTCAGTTGTCCCCCACACTCATCCACTAACTGAATTTAATATTCAGTTGTCCCCCACACTCATCCAATCACTGAATTTAATATTCAGTTGTCTCCCACCCATCATCCACTCACTGAATTTAAAATTCAGTTGTCCCCCACTCTCCTCCACTCTTCTCAAAATGAGAATTTTTAATTCATCCTTTAGGAATAAAAGATTCACTTTTCTTCCTATCCCTTGATCTGATCAAATGAATCCTCACCCTCCATCCTCATCTCCAAAATCCAATAAATAGGACCCCTCTCTAAGCCATTTGGAGAGACCTCTTCATGCATCAGAACTCTGTCAAAATCATTTCACAATCCCCTTATCATGCCATCACTCTATCAAAAATCACTCCAATCATCCCCTATCTCCATCTGAATCAATTTGTCTCTCATCCCCATTGTGTTGTATGCTTTGAGCAATCCACATTTAGTCATTTTGATCATGGGAAACATCTGAGGAGATCAATCGGGTGCATCTCCTTCCCACATGGATTCGTGAGTTAGAAGGAAGGTATAATAGTTTTGTTTATGCATTAGATTAGTTTTAATCTTCATTCTGATTTCACTTATCACAGGTTGTATTCACCACATCCCATGTCGTTTACTTTGATCTTGACCTTAGGAGGAGTGTATGTTTATGATGTGGTTACGATGTTGGATGGATCAATGTATGAAGTGGATGATGTAGGATTACTATGAGAGGTGGATGCTTTAGTGGCATTATTGTAAGGGAAAATGGTATGGTCATGTTGTTCCAAGAAACTGTAGTATTGGAAGGGATGAGGATCACCATAGATAGTGATTTCTATTCCATTGTGGGGAAATTTTAGGCATTGGTGGAAGGTGGATGGAACAGCTTACATGTCATGAATCCATGGTCAGCCAAGGAGGATATTATATGGGAGGTCAAGATAAAGTACTTTGCATTTGGTTTCCAAAATCTTTTGTCCCACTTGAATGAGAAGCTTGATGGTGCTTTTGGACAATCTTTTAGAGTCATCATGTCCTTTGATAGTTATACACTCACTAGAGTCCACAACCACATCGGAGTATCCCAAATGTTTTAATAATTTTATAGTGCAAAGATTTAGGCTGAAGCCACCATATATTAAGACTCGTTTGATGGTATGTTTATGGATTAGGATTTCGATGTGTAAGGCTTCGATATGTGTAGCATTAGATGTGGGTAGGTCCTTTTCCAAGCAGGTGAGGCGATGAGGTGAGGCAATGTGGCCTACCATGGCTTGGAATTGATTAACATTCAAGTTGGTAGGAAATTGGGTTTCCATTAAGGCTTTGTCAAGGACTTCCTTATGGAGGGGGGATGTGCATAGTAATTTGAGGATGGAAATTTGGTGCAGGTGCACCCTAGCATGAATATGCCTCCATGAGGTAGACTTAGGATTTTGATTTTGTATAGGTATTCTTATGTTGTAATAAGGCCTAAATGGCTACATTTAACTTGTAAAAGGCTCTAGTTAGTCATTTTGATGTCATTTGATACCTAATGTAAAAGTTGCACAAATTGACAAAAGTTGTCAGAAGCAACAAATTGCAAAAAATGCAACAAATTGTAAGAAGGTGGAAGGTGAAGGGACAAAGTAGTTAGAAAGTTAGTTTTAGGAGGTGGTTTTGGTTATTTAAGGCATATTGAAGCCTCACAAACTTCAAGGCAGGTTGAGGGATGATGTATAAGTGAAGAAATCGATAGAATACTCTATTTTTCTGTAATTTCCTATATTTTTATTGTTTTCAAGCCATTGTATGGCCAAGTACTATCCTTTAACCTCTCCTTGTCTATTGAAGGTGTTATCCCTATGAATCTTCTTTAATATTATTTTTGTCTCATGAAAATTGATTTAGTTTTGTGAAAGATATGAGTGTTTTATGGACTGTAATTTTCTGATTTTCCCTGCAACAGTCTCGTTACAACATTTGGTACGGTTCTGTATGGACATATAAATGGGCAAGCCATATATGGTTGGAAAGAGGATTGAGTTATATTTCAATTGCATCTAGTATGAGATCTTAACTCGATTCCTATAGGAAGATATCACGTTTTGTTCTAAAACTGCTCTGTTAACTAGGTTAATTAGGGTTTTGGTAGGAAAAAAGTCATAAAACCTCATTCCACCATGGGAATCCTCTAAAACTTAGTGGAATGGAAGTAGAGGGAGTTATTGACATGTTGAACAAGGCTCAGGACTGAAAAAGTTGTTTTGGAGTGTTTAAATTGATGCCCTAGGTGACTGTAGCAGCATTTTCCTTGTTATTTTTGCATTTGAAGTGGGAAAACAAGCATAGAATGAAATTGTCTTTATTCTTGACCACAAAACCCTTGAAATACATTGTTTTGACGTCCATGTGAAGTGTCCAAGGGGTCCAGAGAGTTTTGTGGTTCCATCCAAGGGTACGTGCTTCACAAACTAGGCCTAATTAAGGCTTAAAACCACTAGGAGGGTTATTGGTTAGGGAATACTTTCCAAAGAAACCCAAACCCATTTTGGAGTATGTTGTGGGAAGGTATAATGGGTATCTATTTCATATCTGAGAGTTGCATTTGGATGTTTGTATAAAAATTTATTGTGACTGTTCTCTGTTTGTAGGGCTATTAGCCTTTCTTGAGGTTTGTGAAGGAACTAATAGTTTAAAGTTTGATCCACCTTTGCCAATGGATGGGATGGGTTATAGTACATGCCCAAACATCATTTCCAAGAAGAATTCAAGAACTTTAACTGCTGTTCCCACTTTTCCATGAAGATCCTTGTTTTTGGGCTCATTGGTGTAGTTGAACCTTGCCAAGTTTGTCCTTTTTCTTACATCCAATTTGCCTCTACATCAAAATTTGTGCAAGAGTTTTTTTGAGGTGATCTAGGAGGTTGTACTTGTGAGTAGATGGCAGATTGGTAGGTGTGGATGTAGAGGGTTGATCATGTTGGCAAGGGACACTATATGGATTCATGATTGTTGTCATTGATGGCAACAAAGGTTATCCCACACATCCGCAAGACATGACAGGTCCTCACCGGAAGTCAGATTGAAGAAGTGTTGAGGCTCGGTAAGCAAGAATAGAGTAGTCAGTAAGGTCCAATAGATAGGTTTGGATCTCTCAGAGGAAGTATCTTGGTGAAGTGTGAATTTGGGAAAGTCAAGAGGACTACCTTAAGTGATAGATTCCAAGGATTCTACCTCCGGTGATAGATGAGGAAAAAGATATGAATACTTGAGTATCGGGTTCCTGATTGGCAGTGTGGATAGAGGAAGAACTGACTGGCAGAATGTCAGACTTTATTTCAAATGTGTTACTGATGATGGTAAAGATTGTTAAGGCATAAGTTATGATTAGCTGACATGATTGATGACTTCTACAAGTATATCCTTGATCAGCATCACGATAAGCAAGGTTTCAGCTGACAGATCAGAGTTTGTGGAAAATATTGACTATTCCAGTTGCTGACTAGAAAGGTGATGAAATCACTTGTGCGCATATATATACAAGATGTATTTAGTTGTAAGAGGTGTCATGGTTTTTGGTGATGTGCAAATAAAAGCAATAGAGCCGAATAAAAGTAGAAAGGAAGGTCCAGTATGTAAAAGGAGAGCAGCACAAAAGAAGAGGAAAGATGAAGTGCAGCAGATCAGTATACAGAGCCTAACCAGAACTGAACTCCAACATATGTTGATGCTCCTTATCAGTTCAAGTATTGTATCACAATCTTTATAAATTGTAGACAGTGTGTCTCTTGTAGGCAGTGTGCCTCTTGTGAGCAGTGTGCTCAGGCAGTGAGCCCTAATTGGCAAGTGCCATTTTGTAATCCTATTCTTCTAACAGACAATACAATCTTGGGTTAATCACCCAGTGGTTTTCTCCCTTAACAGGGTTTCCACGTCAAAAATATTGTGTCATGTGTATTTCCATTTCATGATTATGTTTGCTTGTTTGAATTGATGCTGCACTAATTATTAAGAAAGCTCAGAAAGCTAAAATAATTAAGATAACTAATTCACCCCCCCTCTCAGTTATCAATAATTGGTATCACAGCCAAGTTCCTCCTAACAGAGTCTAACAGCTTGAGGAAGATCTGGGAATTCAAATGGATGCATATGGTTTAAGGGAGCAACTCAAGACTGCCCTTGATGATCTTGAACAGTCAAACTCTGAAGTCAATGAGTTAAAGGAAATACTCAAACAGGCTGATGATTTCATGAGAGAACTAAAAGACAAATTAAGTCTCTCTATGAAAAAGAGAAAGGAGCTACTTCAGCAATTGGCAAGTCAAGGTGAAGCAAATGATGCAAATGAAGAGCTGAAGGAGAAAACCAAGTTATGTGAAAAGTTATCAAAAGAAATCATTATGGTAAGACATGAAATGGAATAAGGAGTTATGAAGTTTACCCAAGAAGTTGAAGAGAAAAGAAAAACTGAAGATAATCTAAGACAATCTCTCAAGGAGAAATCAGAAGATTGCCACAAGATGGATAGAATTATTAGACATCTTGAATCTGATCTCGAAGATGATAAAGATAATGAAGAAAAACTTGAGGATCAAATTGTCTCTCTCAAAAGGGATATTCAAACAGCAAATGAATATAAAGAGAAATTCAAGATAAGTTCTGCTCAACTTGAAGTTCTTCTTGGAAGTCAAAAGAGGGTAGATGACAAGTGTGGTTTGGGATATGAGAAAGGAGAAAGCTCTGGATCCGGTCAAAAGAATTTTGGATCAGAAAATCCAAGGAACAAGCCTAGAAGACCTCTGGTAAGGCAGCCTAATGCTCAAAGATACCCATCCTTCAATGGATACTGCCACAACTGCAATAACTTTGGTCATAAAGCTAATCAGTGTAGAAAGAGAATGAATCAGACTAATTCATCCTTCTCCAGATAGTGTTTTAACTGCAAAAGGTATGGTCACAAATCTCATGAATGTAAAAATATGCAAATGAACAAATCATTCAATGGTAGATGCTTTGCATGCAATAGAATAGGTCATATGGCTAATCAATGCAGGTCAAGAGGATATCAATCAAATATGCAAAGAAATGTTGTTTTCCAAATTTGCAATAGATCTGGTCATATTGCAAAATTTTGTAGAAGCAAGAATCAGGAAAAAAGAGGTCCAGTATATCATAATCAGAATCAAGATAAGGGAAAACAAAAGGTGAATGCGGATGAAGTTCAAAGTGAGATGAAGAATATTTGGGTGAAGAAAAGTACAGAGAATGTAGAGGATGGATCCGCACCAGACTCTGGTGCTGATATTCCTTCTAAAAATTAAAAAGTGAGCTCTGGCTCAGGGGGAGACACAAAGAAAACCTTGTTCCCCCAGCCAGTCAATTGGTGCCAGAACTGGCACAAGACGAGTTGCGGATCAAAGGGTTCTTAAGAGAAACATCTAAATAAACTATGGTTAAGATTTGGATGATCTGTAAGATGTTTAAGATCATGATTGATCTGGTTCTTCAAGTCATCCGAATAAGGCAAACTGGAATGACTTAGGTCAAGCATTTATTACAACTTGACATTAGGGTTTGCAGAGCAATGTAAGGGTTTCCTCATTAAGCATTTTTTCATTCTGCATTCAAGAAGAAACGAAAAGTGAAGCTCTGCAACAAAATCCTCAAGCTCATCAAAGATCATTGCAGAAGTTAATTCATCCAGAAATTGATCCGGCTAACTCCGTGAAACCAAAAAGCGCAAAAGGTATTCTCTGTTATCAAATATCTCTTTATAAATCCTTGAATGATGGGTACTCCAAATATTGTGAAGATCTCTGATAGGCTTCGCCCCAAATTCAAGAAACATCCATACAAATATTTGGAAGTAGATCCCCTAGGAGCTTTTTCCAGTGTTCTGCATGGTGTGTTGCATACAGAAGACATTAGGGTTTACATACACGTGAATATTGAAGAATTTGGGGAATCAAAGTTAGTGGATATTTATCACAAATAGTTAATTGATGATTCTTTTGAGATTAAACCTCAGTATAAAGCCATTCAGGATAAGTATTTTGCATAGTTCATTCATTTGCCCTATTTTGAAGAAGATGAATGGGTTCAGTATGTGTTGAGTAGAGTGCATGACAATTTCTTATGGTTGAATAAACCATTTGAGATCACCAAAGATGCAATTAGGGCAGTAACAGTCTACACTCATCTGGTGGAATACCTGTTCTCAAATCTATCAAGAATCAAATGGTAAGTGATGCAACTGGATCAAAATTTGACAAGAGAGCTATGACAATTGAAGACATCACTGAACTGGATGTCAAATTTACATCCATGATAATTGGTTACAAGATTTATCACTCTAGTAGGGAAAATTCAATGCTAGGAACTACAGTTTACACAGCCTATCAAATGCTAAAAGAAAAGTGAGGACAGTGTTCCAATAAAATCTTCCACCTGGACCAGATCATCAAAGAGATCAGCACCTGTCACTGCTAAAAGCTCAAGGACATCAAAACCGGAAGTCCAGGCATCCAGAAAAGGAGAAAAGAGAACAAAGAAAAAGGCAACAAGGTCCTATGTTAGCCTAGAGGATGATGAGGAAACTGAATCAGATGAGGAAATAAAGAAATTGAAGAAGAAGAAGAAATCATCTAGTGAACACTCTATCGGTCAAGGAGAAGAAGAGAAGGAAGAGGAATTTGTTGAAAAACCCACTCTATCCTTAGATGTTGTAGTGAAAGCAGCCACTGTGGATGGGAACCTGCAACCCTTAACATAATTCTATGATGCATATAATGAAGTAGATAAAAAGATTCTGGAGGAAGCCACAGTTAAGTTTTTGAACACTTACAATAAAAATTTTATTGAAATTATCTCTCTAATTCCCAAAAGCTTAGAGAAAAGGCTTGAAATGAGGAAGAACAATGCTCGAACAAAAGATCTAGAAATCTGGGAACAGATAGCAATTCAGCTATACCCTTCAATCACTCCACATCAAATGAACATGATCTTCAAAGATTGCAAGGATGAGTTCTGGAGCAAACCCAGGATGAATCAGCTCATGTTTGGTGAAACTGACAAAGTGGCAAGAGAGATTGAAGAGATCCTCTGAAATGCTTTTAAAAAATTCAACATTCCAATTATAGAGGACTTGGGTACTGACCCCTCGACCACAAGTGTTGAAAAAGAATCAATTGAGCAAGTCATGGACACCGGTGCAGAAAAGGATAAGGACTTGGAATCTTCTGCTCTGGAAGAGGTGGCTCATGAACAAACAAATATCTCTCCTCTAGTTTCCCCTACAGTCTCTGGATCTAAAGGAGAAGAAAGAATACAAGAGAAAGAAGTAGAGGTGAAGGAAAAAGAAGATGACAGTACCAAGGTTGCAGAAGGAGAGAAGACTTCAATAGAGAAGACCACAACTACTAGTGGTAAGAATGTAGAAGGAGAGAAAGCTCCAAGAGACAGCTCTAAGAATGCTGAAGAGAAGAAAAATCTGTCTTTGGCAAGAGACACTATAAAAACTGTCCAAGAATTCTTGAACAAAGAAATAATGGAGATTGATGAACCGGAGCTTCTACAAGGACCATTTAATTTTGATTCTCTTTCTCCGGTACAGATAATGAAGATAGCTTCATTTGCTAATGTAAAGGTTAAAGAAAAACTCCTAAAGTCTCACATGGAAGACTATGAGTTGATAGAAGCTGCTTCCGGAAGATTATGCCATCATTTCAGAAGGATCCCACAGCCTCCTCATCCGGTAATCTCAAATCTCTGATCAATAGTATTACTACACATTTCAATTCTCTAGAGAAATCAACTGAGCAGAAGGTCAGGAAAGAGTTTTTGGATAAGAGATTCTCAGAGCTGCAAGGGTTAATATCAAATGACAGAAGAGTTATGAGTATTGGGATAAAAAGTTTGGAAAATGCCCTTAAGGATGGAGGTGATGTATACAAATTTTGTATATTCTGGTCTAAAACAACAGTGGAGATTGAGAAGAAAATGAAAGAACAAGAGGATAAACTGATAAAACTTTCTCAAAATTTTGATCCACTTACTACATCCATAATAAATCAAGAATGTCAAACGATTGCAGTTTTGAATGAAATTAAGAAGCTTGAAAAAGGAAAGAAAAACAGAATCAATAGGTTGAGTGAGCTTAGAGGGATAATTATCCCTAAGTTAGAGGCCATGCATGAGGCCATAAAGAAGCCCAGATCATAGCCCAGACCAGTGATCTGATAGATCTAAAAAGAGTAGATGCATTTGCATTCTTGTTGAGCGGTCATATATCAATTTTGGATAGAATGAAGCAAAGTTGGGCAACAGAATTTGTCCAATTGAAGACAACTTTTGCAGACATTCTTCAGTATATGTAAGTATGCCATATGTATATACTTATGTGGCCAAGTATAGTTGCAATTTTGAAAATTTTGGTTTGCGGACCCAACCCTTTGCCATTGATGTCAAAGGGGGAGTGAGGAGTAGTGAAAAATGAGGAATCCAACTAAGGGGAGCTCTGGAAAATGAATATAAAAATAGAGCATCAGCCAAGGGGGAGCATAGTGTAAACACTTAGTCATTTTTCACTAAGTGTTGCCATCAATGCCAAAGGGGGAGATTGTTGGCAAGAGACACTATATGGATTCATGATTGTTGTCATTGATGGCAACAAAGGTTATCCCACACATCCGCAAGACATGACAGGTCCTCACTGGAAGTCAGATTGAAGAAGTGTTGAGGTCCAGTAAGCAAGAACAGAGCAGTCAGTAAGGTCCGATAGACAGGTCTGGATCTCTCAGAGGAAGTATCTTGGTGAAGTGCAGATTTGGGAAAGTCAAGAGGACTACCTTGAGTGATAGATTCTAAGGATTTAGCCTCTGGTGATAGATGAGGAAAAAGATATGAATACTTGAGTATTGGGTTCCTGATTGGTAGTGTGGACAGAGGAAGAACTGACTGGCAGAACATCAGATTTTATTCTGGATGTGTTACTGTTGATGGTAAAGATTCTTAAGGCATAAGTTATGATTGGCCAACATGATTGATGACTTCTACAAGTATATCCTTGATCCGCATCACGGTAAGCAAGGATTCAGCCGACAGATCAGAGTTTGTGGAAAATATTGACTATTCTGGTTGCCGACTAGAAAGGTGATGAAATCACTTGTGCACATATATATACAAGATGTATTTAGTTGTAAGAGGTGTCGTGGTTTTTGGTAATGTGCAAATAAAAGTAGTAGAGCCGAATAAAAGCAGAAAGGAAGGTCTAGTATGTAAAAGGAGAGTAGCACAAAAGAAGAGGAAAGATGAAGTGCAGCAGATCAGTATACAGAGCCTAACTGGAACTGAACTCCAGCATATGTTGATGCTCCTTATCAGTTCAAGTATTGTATCACAATCTTTATAAATTGTAGACAGTGTGTCTCTTGTAGGCAGTGTGCCTCTTGTGAGCAGTATGCTCAGGCAATGAGCCCTAATTGGCAAGTGCCATTTTGTAATCCTATTCTTCTAACAGAGAATACAATCTTGGGTTAATCACCCCATGGTTTTCTCCCTTAACAGGGTTTCCACATCAAAAATATTGTGTCATGTGTATTTCCATTTCATGATTATGTTTGCTTGTTTGAATTGATGCTGCACTAATTATTAAGAAAGCTCAGAAAGCTGAAATAATTACGATAACTAATTCACCCCCCCTCTCAGTTATCAACAGATCATTGGTAGGGGCTCCATGGATGGAGACACGGCCGCGACGAGTGGTAACGACACAATTTGATGTTTTGTCTCTAATGGTGATGATATTGACATGGTTAGAATAATCTTCTATTCATCCCACAATGGAATCGAAAGAAGGAGGTGACACAACATTGTATTTTTGGTTGGAAGATGAGGCTTTTCCTTTGTTATGATCGGGAAGTGGATCCTTGTATGCTCCTAGGTTGGCATTAGGTGATTGTCTTGGAGGTTCGTCAATGGTTATATCACCTCTATCTATGAGGTCTTGCATGCAATGTTTCAACTTCATATAGTTAGATGTTTTATGCCCTTTCACACAATGATATTCACAATAGGCATTCTCATCAAACCAAGAGGGTTTAAATTGGTTTTCATCATAAGGTCAAATGGGGGGTAATGTTATCAAATCTTCCTTTACAAGGTTGTTCCAGACATTTTCAATGGGTTCCCCTAAAGGTGTGAATTTTCTCTTAGGGTTGGTGTTTTGTCTTGGCTGTCCCCTAGGAACATTGACAATATTATTGTTTGACATACTTGGTGGAATGGGATTTTATACATTTTGGACGGCCGTAACATTAGTGATACCATCATTGAGAGTGTTTTTGTTCTTACCCCAAAAGTGGGGTTTGTCATTGGATTGTGAGTTGTTGTTCATATGGCAAGTGTTGGTGTTATTTTTATTGACTTTGTTGTCATTGTTGTTGGTCTTGTTGTCGTTGTTGTAAAGTTTTATAGAGACTTTAGCAATAAGGGCTATTTTGATGGTTGTCCCTTTGTCTATTAGCTCCTCAAAGGTTGATGCACATTGGATTTGTAAGTGGAATCCCATTTCTTGGTTGAGATTAGTCACGAACATGGTGACTAATTGTTTTTCGAAAATTGGCCATGGGAGTTTTCTTTCTAGGCTTCTCCACCTTTATAAAAAGGTGGCAAATGATTCCCTACTCTCTTTTTTGTGTTGCAAAGGTTGGTCATGGATATTTCATGTTCAAAGTTATAGGAGAAATGATTTACAATTTTCTTGGTAAGCTCATGAAATGTCTTAATACTGGGGGGAAGATGAGCAAATCATTCGGTAGCTTGACCACCAAGGTTTCTAGGAAAGAGTCTTATTAAATATGTTTCATCATATGAGACTTATAGGCAAGCTATGTAAAACTCCCTAAGGTGTTCCCTAGGGTCTCCCTTTCCTTTGTATTTGTCAAATTTTAGGAAAGGGTGGCATATGTAAGGTTCTATCAAATAGGTATGGGAAAATATCCTCGAAAGAATATTGCTTTCTTTTGTTTCCATGTTTCATATCATAAACCTTGTGGATGAAAGATTGCACAATTCTATTTAAATCTTGGGTAGGTGGTGGTTGTGGAATGTGGGTTTGTTGGTTTTGAATTAATTGTTGGAGGAAAGGTAGAATTTGTTGTTGTTGGAAGGTTTGATTTTGTGGGGTTTGGTTTTGATTTCAATGGGTGAGGTGTTTTTGGTAGGCAAGGAGTTGTTGTAGAACATGTGGCAGAATTTGTTTGTTTTGATTAGGATTTTTTTGTGAGGTTTGGATAGAAGATGTAATAGGTGTTTGGGAGGCTGAAGGTCGTGCATACATGAAGTTGGATAAAGGGTTGTTGCATAGATTGTTGTTGGGAATGGTGGACATATTATAAGGTGGTTATGAGAATAATTGTGTCATGAAGGCTATGGTGTTGGCATCAAATTGAGTCACACTTGTGGAAGCACTTGTGTGCATAGTGTTGTTGGGAATGTTAAGGGTGATTTGTGGCATGGATGTAGTGATGGTGAACATTGATATGGTAAAGGTATTTGGTGTAGTTGATGTGTTAGTAAGAATTGTGGATGTGGTAACATTTGAAGCTTGGGATGTATTAGGAATATTATGGGATGTGGATGGTTGTGACAATGTAGTGACATTGGGTATGGTGGCACCATTTTGAAGGAGGAATTCAAGGTATCTATTGGGATTTGATTTGAGGACTCTATCAAGTATGTCCATGGAATCAACATCTTTTGTGAAATCTAGGACATCTTGATCCACATGGTTAGTGTTGATTGGTGGAAAAGGATTTACCATAGCATTAGCATCAAATGTTGATTGTTGTTTGATTGTAGGGACATTGTTTTGGTTGGTTTGAAGCATTCCCATCTGAAATTGATTCTAAAGGATTTCATGTCCTTGTTCTTCTTAGCTTGAGACCTTGTCAAGGGAATACAATTGATTTGGGTGTGGATTTGGTTGGATGGATGAAGGTTGATACCTTAGAGAATGGATTTCAAAATATTAGACCCAAGGATAGATGATAGTGGACTTTGGTGAAAGGGAATAAAGATTTAGTCTTAAGAGAATAAAATCTCAAAATTCTATACCTAAGGATGATTAATGATATGGATATGGAAAGTTGGGTATAGGTTTTAGCTTTAGATAATAACTCTCAAAATTTTCAAACCTAAGGATGATGTAAATGATGAAGGTATGATCCTGATGGATTAGAAACCTTAGAGGTTAAACCTCAAGGATAAATGGGTGAATTGATTTTCAAAAATTTTGGACCCAAGAGGTGGGATAAAATTGAAAATAAAGGATGGATTGAGTGGATAATGACTTTGGGAATTTGGAAAATGATTTTGGGGATAAAGGTATAAGATAACCCTTAGAGTTTAAATTTTAAAAGGATTTCTTAGACCAAGGTAGGTGAATAATGATTTTGAGGATGACCTTGGATGGATTTGATGAAGATTTGGATATTAGATGACCAAGGATGTATTTAGGATGCTTTGGATGATAATCAACCAAGGATAACCTTAGATGATTTGAATGTTTGGGATGACTAAGGATGTTGGATAATTTTGATGACGTTTGAAAAGGATTTTCAAATAAAAGGTGAGCTTGAATAAATCTAGATCTTTGGATTATAAAAGGGATATCCCTCTTTACTTAAGGTAGACTTATGACCTTAGGCAAAAAGGGGAGGATTATTTTACTTGAAGCTAGACTAATATCCAACAAGCAAAATGAGATACCTTAGAATATATCAACTTAGGAGTCATCTAGAATCCTAAATCAATTATTCCAATGGTTAATAAAGGCTAATTTATAAAAGTACTTAAGGTAGACAAATTCTTAAGTATCTTATAAACTAGAGGATGATAAGATCTAGATTTAATCTTTGCACAAAATTGATTTGAGGGTTGGATTTTCAATGTTGATTAATTTTTGGATGTTTGATGTATTTTTTTTTTTGGATGTTGATGTTGGATCTTGGATAATATGGATAGAATTTGGATAAGGTTGGGTAAATGTTGGAGGACATTGGATAATTGAATTTTGAATAAGGTTGGGATGTCTTGGATACAAAATAAATTTTGAAATGGATGAGCAAAGGTCCAAAGGTTAAAATCAAAATGTTGGATTGGAATGAAATGATTAATGAGTGGATAGGGTATGACCAAAGATCAAATATCAATATGATGTTTATCTTAGGCCAAATGGGATGGGGATAAATGAATTGGGACAAAAGGTTGGACTATAATTGAGGATGAAAATGTGGGCAAAGGTTGGACTCAACAATTGATTTGTGATTTGAGATGAATGGACTATGGTCAAGGGTCCAATAATCAAAATGATTTTATCTAAGGTCAAAATGAAAGGATGTGGGTGAATTTGGACAAAGGGTTGTGGATGATGATCAAATGGGGATTTTGGTTTGGACAAATTTTGATAGGGTGACCATAGATTTGGATTGGATAGAGTTCAAGGATTTGACAGGTCAACAAACATGTGTGGGATTTTTACTATACATGGTATCAATTTCTAGATAAAAGGCATCAAAACAGAGGAAAATGGTGTCAAAATAGAGATAGATGGTTCTTTCATAAAAGTTTATGGTGCCACATGAAATGGTACCACAAATAAATTTTAAGGTGCCAAATAAAGAGATTTTGGTGCTAAAATGAGAGTCTCTGTGATTTAAACTAGGGTTTTGGCAATTCTTAGCAATTTTTGAACTTTTGACTCAAGATTTTAGATTTTTCAATGGTAACTGCTCTAATTTAAGGTTTAATGTTTGATTTTTCAAAGGGATCAAATGTTCAATGGTTTGATTTTCCAAGGTTCAAGTGGTTTTGGATAATGTTGATAAGATTTCTTGGCAAGTAGATACAAAAATCAAACAATCAAACACAATGGTTTTTTTGACTCAATGTACCAAAGTAACTTTTGCTTTCATGGGGTATAACATTAAGACACTCCAAGCACATTAACATCCTAGAAATTATTTAAGTAGGTGTGTATGAAACCATAAGCCAACTTTGCTGCCTTTATATAGGCATAACATGCAAGTCCCACGAGGAGGAAACTAACCACTTTTGATCACCCAAGATCGCTTAGTACATCGTGAGAAGATACCATACATGACATGCACACCCATTTATAGAGGGCATTTGTACTTGGTGATAAATCAAATGTGGATTGTGCAGTGAGTAACTTCACGGGCCTAACTGGTATCCGTTGCATTACAATCTCATACAGCTAAAAGGTCTTAAACAAGGATAATTATGAGCTTCTATGGGAGTCCTCTAGCATACGCAAGGTACTTGAAGCCAATGTCTATGAATAGGGGGTGTCCCAATCAGCTGACGCTCAACTAGTCAAGTCTTGGTGGAACAAAGGTCTTGGAGGTCTATTGCTTGGAGATGAGAGGGTCCTTCCTTTGAAGTTGTAATGGATAAAATTTGGATAGTTGATTTTTTTTATTAGTTTGTGTGTATCCTCCTTTCACCCTAAGGACTGTGGGTCGAGTAGAGATCTACCATCATGCCCTTGGTCACTTAGGAATGTAGGGAAACTTGTATTTATGTGATTTGATTATCAATTATGTTTAATTATGCTCAATTGTACTCAAAACCCTAATTATGCAAATACGAAAGCAAACAAACAAATTATTGAAAATACTGCTATAGAAAGATGTACAATGATAGATAAATGTGTACCAGTTTTTGAAGTTTAAGAAGTGGAACAGTCATGGACTAATGAGAGGGCACCCAAGTCTAGGGCCCTATTTTCAACTCTGATATGCAATTTCGACACTCTGCAACTCCACTTTTCCTACTTCTTCAACTTGCAACTTGCAATCACAAAAAAATGGGGAGGGGGTTGTGGTGTTTAGAGGCTTGCCTCAGTCAAGCCCTGGAGAGACATTCAAGTCTTTTGAACACCGTTGTTAGATAGAGTGTGTGCCCTTGTGAAGTAGAGGCAAAAACCAAATGATGAATGCTTGAAAAGATAAATGATATCACCTTGTAGTGAAGATCTCATGGAAGGAAGAGGCTCTTCATGTCATGAGGAGATGGATACTCAAAGTTGCAAATACAAACACATAAATAACACAAAATCTACTCTTCCACACAATGAATGCCTTAAATCACCTTTTGAATGCATAAAGATCACAATAGCCATCTAGTAATCATCTAATTTACAAATGAATGCCTAAACATGCTTATATATGCAGCTACAAACATTCCCACCAAGAATTTTGTAATTCAAACTTATTGTGTTGGCATAGAAACCAAATAACGGTCATAAACCGACACTTAAAATTTGGGCTTGACCCAAAATAGGGTAGGACTAGGGCATGGGCACCCAAGTCCTCCCCCTATTTTGGGCAGGGTCTATCTCAAAGGATCCCCTAGTTCCCATTCATCATGAAACTTAGGGGTTTTCTCATTGGTATGCCAAAATATGATGCAAGATGTCCTAAATGTAGATCAAAGACCTAGGAGCTAAACCTTAAGAGGGAAAAGCCCCCAAAAGGACATTTTCTAACGTTACATTTAGCCCCCACTTTAATGTATGTATAAATGCAAGGCCAATACATGCATTAAAGTATGGTCAACAAACACAACAAACACGTGAAGCACAGAGAAGACATGCCAATCACATTGAAGATAGTAATAGGCATGTAAAACATAGAGAAGATAGTTACAGTCATGCAAAACATGGAGAAGATAGTAAGTACAAAGAAGACATTGAATACATAGAAGACATGAATGATTTCTTTTTTCTCTAATATATATGAAATACAAATGCAAGTACAAGGAAAGTAAACACACCACCCAAAATGTAGGAAGTACTCATCGCGTTGGTCTTTAAACTACACATGGGGCAGCACACACGCAAGACATGCCAAACCTCCCATAATGCAGGAAGCATTCACGTGCTAGTCTTTAAACTACACATGAGATAACAGACATGCCAAATAAATCAAGCACGCCAAACACACACACTTTGAAGACACAGAGAAAATACAATAGACAAGTGATGGAATGTTCCTATTTCTAGGTTCATCACCATCTCAGGCACATTACAGGCACACACCGATGATTGGGCTTCACTACAACAATCATCAAAGACACACTTAAGGGTTGAGTTAGTCACAGAACCAATCCCTGCCTCCATAGAGGACTTTTTGAAAATGACAGGATTTGCACTCTTCACAAGAGATAAACCATCCCTGCCTCCATAGAGGGCTTAAGAAGATTGATTGATTGCAAACAAACTCAGAGTGTAGGAAGTACTCATCGCACTAGTCTTTAAACTGCACCTAAGGACAAGCACATTGCTAACATCTACAACAAACAACTTGCCTTATATATGCCCCCACCTTAAGGTGGTTGATATCAAGTATCGATATCAAGCATGTTAAGGTGGGAAGAAAACACACAAGGGAACATAAACTCTCACAAAGCCCATGCCACCCGAAGATGACATGTACTTTACGATTGCCAAATGTTCCCACAAACACATCCTTTCAAGAAACATGTGTGTCCATATAATCATGATAAACAATAATGCAACAACATCAATGCATATGATTAATCACACAAAGAGCCAAGGTTATACTATGAATTAGGATATCGAGTATAACTGCGAGGCTATACTATAAAAATATCAAAACCGAGTGTCACCAAGGTGAGATTCAAAGTCAAACAAAGTGCATGGAGTAGCAGTATTGTTATGTTTTGTAAGTGAGATAAGATACCATCAAAATCACTACACAGAAAGCATGGAGTGCTTCTACTAGCCAAGCATCAAATAATATATTATAACCCCATCGTCATATTAGGAACTAAGTCCAATTTTTGATTTCTCACTAAAGGGATGCTAGGTCTACATCAGTATAAATGTTTTTCATCATCCACCTGCTAGATAGAAACACTAGAGGAAGGGAAACAATAAATTAGAGAGGAGAAACAAGTGTCTTAGGGATAGTCACATAGGAGGGTGCCCCCAAGTCACCAACCACAATGCTATGTCTGTAAGACACAACACACAACATTGAAAATAGAGAGAGAGGCAATATAGAAGAATGATGATACAAATAGAAGAAGATCACAACAGAGGCGGTCTCCTAGTATCCCAGACCTTACAAGAGAATCAAGGGTCATCCCAGGAGGCCTAAACAAGACATAACACATCACAAGGGAAGCACATCATGAGAGAGATAAAGGGTTAGAAATACTTACTTGTATGATCTTGAAAGTAAGTCTTATCATCGAGCAAGTCATCATCATCTTCCCACTCCTGAATGTTAGAGGAAAGTGGGACATAAGGTACCATAGCCCAACTCTTGTCTTTGTCTTTAGGTTGCTCATTCTTAGGATCATCTTTGTTTAGTTCAATGTTTTCTTGTTGAGATGCAAGGTTTAGGGCATACTCTTGTCATCTCCTCCTCCTTTCTCTTGCTTTTATATTTCTTTTTATTCTACCACTTATCTCTTGTGAGATAGTGTTTTTATCTTTCATAGGTTTTTGTGTTTTAGAAGAGGAAGCACTAGGATCAAATCTCATTTGTCTAGGTGGGATGTTTTGTTGTCGACAATTACCTCCCGATCCTTTCAAGGATGACGGGGGAGGAACCTCAGCATAGAGTCCTTTCGCCTTCGGTCTAGGATTCTCTTCAAATGCGGGTTGTTTGTCTCTTGTTATCTCTTGCATAGAGGGGTTGGCCACTTGATGTAATAGGTTTGCTTTGTAGTTTCTATAGCTTAAAAAGTTAAAATCTGTTCGTGGTTCTGGTTCCACCTTGGATTTGTCCCAAAAGTAATCCAGTGTATAATGTTGTCTTGTAACCAAAGGTTTATATATGTTGTAAAGGATAGTAATCATTGTAGACACCCAAAATTGTCCCAAATTTGTCCATGTCTTGCAACACCTAGTCAAAAACATTACTTAGACATCATGTAGCATTTTGTCATAAATCCCACTCTTAATCCCATTTATCCATTAGCCAATTAATTAAATAAATTTTATTTATTTAATTAAAATCCCATTTTAATCCCATCCTTATCCCACTTAGCCAATTAATTAAATAAAATTTATTTATTTCATTAATTTCACATTCATAATCCCACTTTCCAATTAATTAAATAAATTTTATTTATTTAATTAATTTCCACATCATATCCCAATCCTATCCTAATCATCTTCCCAATTAATTAAATAAATTTTATTTATTTAATTAATTTCCCTCACATATCTCAGTTAATTCAAATATTTTATTTGAATTAAGTCCTCACCTTTCATCATAAGCCAACTTTCCAATTAATTAAATAAATTTTATTTATTAATTTATTTATCTTATCATTTAGCCGACATGTGTGCCTCTTTCATTTAAAAAAGATAAATGGTACTACATCCTTTATTTAATGACTGCAACTCCCTTGAAGAGTGGGAATAACCGAATCAATCCTAGCCGTCCACATCAATCATTTAGCTTTTTAATCTCATTTGAACCAAGCCTTTCCTATAAATCAAACCCCTCACAAGTCATTTAAAAAAGGAGAGATGCAATTGAGCCTCAAGTACCCTTATTTTGCTGAATTTTCATCTCAAGCACTCATCCATCATCTTCAATCCATCTAGCTTGCATCTATCAACCATAAATCATCCATCTATCATCCTCATATTATCGTTATGCTATAGGAGTGAGCACCCAACATTCCTCCAACAATAATCCTTCAAAATCTTGCATGCTCATGTGAAGTGGAGGAGAGTGTATACGCCTAAAAATGACACGAATCATCCTAAATAAATATTCTAAATATTTATTCCATTCTTCTATTAATTAAATAAATATTCTAAATTTATTTAATCAATTCACTACCATAATAAAATAAATTCTATTTATTTAATTAAAATTCTTCTATTTGTCCTTCACAATTAAATAATCATAAATTATTTAATTAAGCCTAATTCCTCTATCCTAAAGTTCTAAATTCAAAATTCCACGTCACCTTTACACCTCACCTTTTCCACCTCACCCTGTCCACCTCATCAAGTTGCACATGTAATTAAATATATTTAATATTTAATTGCCTTATTTTCCCTCACCCACATGGCCTATTTCTTCTCCAATCAGAGGTCAGTTAACCAATCAATCAAATCTGTTAACTAACCTGTCAGTTGAGTCAAATCCTCAATCAATCCAGTCAGTTCCACAATCCACTCTTCTAACTGATCAATCAATTCTGTTAACAGACCAGTCAAGGGAGTTAACTCTCATTCAGTTTTGTCACATCCCCCCTTTCATGATGGAGCTGGGACACTTGTCACATTTCCACTGGTTGCACATTCCTCAACCATCCTCAGCCATTGATCTTCATATCTCCTCTCAACCATTGATTCCCATTCTTTTGAGTCTATAAATGAAGCTTCATCCTCCCATTCTAATAATCCAGGTTTTTGACATCGTTACTCTGCAGAAATATCACCAGCGCGCCTTTGGCACCCACTTGTCATCTACAAGCTTGAGATCACCATTGTTGCATTGGAGCTCACCTTCATTGCATATCACACCATAGCTGTTCACCATCGACTTCCTCAAACAGCTTTAAAAGATTGCACTCTCTGAGGGCTCATCTCATCTACGAAAGGATGATTCGTGATAGGTGAACAACAGAAGTTTCGAAACGGAAGAGGTTCGCTGTGTTTGTTCATTGCTTTGTTTATTTGAATCTTCTTTGTTTCTCTATTCTGTTGATGTTTGGGTCATCTATTATTCATTTGATTGATCACCATTTTACCCTCACATTTTTGGCGCCCACCGTGGGGCCGTTGCCCCTTTATTTCACCATTTTTGAGCATTTTTGAAGGCAGGTTCCGTACAGGTCTCGCAGAGTCATGCACAGGTTCTTTCGGCGCATCTGTTCATTTCCACGGCGCATATAAAGACTGTTCCGGTGCATTTATCCTCTCTGCGCATCTGTGTATTTCTGCGGCGCTTTTGCGCATTGTTACGGCGCATAGGTTATAACTGCGCATTTGTTGACTGTTACAGCGCTTCTGAAGACTGTTGCTGCGCATACATTAAAACTGCGCATTTATTCATTTTAACGGCGCATACGCTCAATCTTGCAGCGCATTTATTATTACGGCGCTTCTGTTGATCATTTCTGCACATCTGATCACTGAAGCTGCACATTTGTAACAGACTCAAGCTTTAGTACTTTTCTAGAGGATTTTGCTAACGTTAACCCCTTTGCAGGTGTTTGCTGGAGCGGTTTTGCAGGATAGGCTCAGGTTCAGTTACATGTAGTTGCATCTAATTAGGTCACCTTTCATTTTCTGGGAAAGAGTAAAATGGTTGTTCATTACAAATCTTCATCTAGTCCTAATTAGGGAGGAAGTAACTGGTTTATTTCATGCTTGCATTACAAACACCTTCAAAGTTATTGCTATCTGAGGTTTAAAATTGAACTCATCACTGATCTTGAAGGTAAAATGAACCATTGCTATATCGTGAGACCTGAATTTCAAAGTTAACAATCTCGTGCTTCGCGGTTTTAAAATTGAACTCATCACTGATCTTGCAGTTAAAATGAACCATTGCTATATCGTGAGACCTGAATTTCAAAGTTAACAATCTCGTGCTACGTGGATTTAAAATTGAACTCACAACTGCTTTCTGGGATTTAAAATTGAACCACTGCAATATTGCTGAAATCACTTCAAAGTTCTGTTTGAGTAGATTAGCCCATTTAGTTTTTATCTTTTAACTAGGGTGGATTAATCAGTGTATTCTGTGCTTGCGAATGACAATAGGCTTATGCTCTCCCCTCTTCTGGGTGATCAGAGTGCCAGACTTGTCATTCTATTTGTTTAACCTTTAGGAGGGGCCTGCCGTTGGATGCACGCTTGTCCAAGCGGGAACGACCCTGAGTGGTAACAGGCTAACGCCAAGCCCTACCGAGCCACTTAAAATAAATTGTGCTTGAGGTGAAAACCTCCTGCAACGAGTGCTGTTATGTTACACCGACGGCCAACCTCCCCCAAAACCCTCTCAGGCGTAACCCTTTGAGGCTGGGAGACTCCATAACGGAGAGTAGCACCACCGCACATGTAACCACTTGAACGGTTGCCCGGATTAAATACCTCTTGTTTTTAGTGGCCCAAATCCCTTATAATCCATTTCTCGCCTAGGATTTTGTGCTTGCTTTTGTCCAAAATAGAGTCGAAAAACTGCAAAAACAATGGAAAACTACAAAAATACTCTTTGTGCTTGCTGTGTTTTCTTGCTAAATTAATTCATAATATCAGATCAGGAAGACCTTTTCTAGCCAAAGAATACCAAAAACAGAGAAAAATCCAAAAAAATTTGCAAAAAAATACCAGAACTGCGCATATACACTTTTCTGCTGCGCATACACAGCGACTTGCTGCGCTTTTGTACCGACTGGCTGCGCATACATACCTTTCTGCTGCGCATATACACTTTTTGGCTGCGCTTTTACAGCGACTTGTTGCGCTTATACACCGACTTGCTGCGCATATACTTTTCCGCTGCGCATTTACACACTGTTACTGCGCATACATACTTCACCAGAGCTGCGCTTTTACAGCGACTTACGACGCATTTACCTATTCTTGCTGCGCATCTGTTTCTGCGCATGCGTGACAGTGAGCATTTGCCCTATTTTTGAGAAATTATCGTCAGCTGTTCAGAGTACCCATTTCGGCCTAGTTTCATTTTCTGAGGTCAGAGTCAACCTTGCAGTTAATCTTCATCCGTTTCACCCAATTCTCTCTCTTTCGTCGGTCGTCCCAGTCACCTTCTGTCCAAGTCACTCTTGTCCCAAAGTCATTCTGTCCCATACCGATTCGACATAGGTCCTTCTTCGTTTCATTTGTGAATTCACGTAAGCCTAGTAGGTCACAATACCTTTGCTAGTAGTCTTGTTGAACGACTAAGCCCTACACAGTAAGACTGGTATCGACTACCCTTGCTAGTGGCTAGAGTCTTGTGTCAACCGTCTTACCTGAAGTCATTGGGCGAGAGAACCCTTTGTCCAAATCTTGTCCTAGGTATCCCATTCATAACAGTCTTAGTCAGCACCTTGCCAAAATTTCTAATCCTAGTCCACTTCATCCCAACCCACCTTGCATGGTTCTTACTCGATCCCAGCACAACAAGCTAATCGAAATGGCCGACTCGTTTGATCACATCGCCCCACCACGCGATGATGATGATGAAGAAATTTCTCGTGAAGAATTAGTGGCACACATGCAAGATAGCAAATTCCAACGCCTAGTGGAGAAAGTGCTCCTTGAGGACCCCACCAAATATTTCCATCATCTTGCTAGTCTCGGAATCAAACTCCCCGCAGACTTTGACATTAGCTCCATCATGGAAAATGCAGACAATGATCATGAGAGGGGCACAAACGACACAGTCCCACATGCACATGAGAGGGGCACAAATGACATGGTCCCCTATGCCAATGAGAGAGAAAAGTAACCCATAGATCAAAATGCTCCTATGGCGGATGTGAGACAACAAATTGAGAGTCTAAAGCTAGAAATCTCCAACCTTAAGATCGGCACAAGTTCCAAGAACTACTCCTTGGAAGATATAGCACCATACCCCTTTGACAGAAGTTTGGTCATGAAACCATTCCCCTATCAGTTCAGAATTCTGAAATTTGACAAATACAAAGGGAAGGGGGACCCTAGAGATCATATCAGGGAATTCACTGTAGCATGTTTAGAAGTAGCTCACAACGAGACCTACTTAATGAGACTGTTCCCAAGATCTTTAGGAGGTCAAGCTATGGAGTGGTTCTCACGTCTACCACCAGGAATCAAAACTTTTGATGAACTTGTCAATAAATTCATAACGCACTTCTCTTACAACATAGAACATGAAGTATCTATGCTAGACCTATGCAACACCAAACAAAAGGGCGGTGAGTCTTTTGCCACCTTCTTACAACGATGGAGACAGCTAGCTAGTAAGTGTTCTTACGACATGCCTGAGAAACAACTATTGGAAATGTTTGTCCACAATTTGAATCCCGATCTTAGCTATCAGATTCAGATACAATGCCCTACCTCATTCGCCAAAGTCATTGAAATGGGGCTATTCATTGAGAAAGCTATGATCGCTAAAGGAACTCTCAAGCTCTACAAGGACACACCTCCTTCCAATTACACAACTGACAAGTCAAAGTTTTGGACCAAGAACAAGAATGTGGTCAACGATGGAGTAGTGGATGCCAAGGCGGCAGCCCCTAAACAACAACCCATATTCACTCTTAAGGAAGAAGCAAATAATGGTGCACTCAACAAGCCACCCCCTCGGGAACCTAGACCTTGGTTCAATTCAAATCCAAGGAGGAAATTCACACCGTTAGGAGAATCTCAAGAATCGGCCCTCAGAAAGTTGTTGGCTAATAATGAAATTTCTCTACCGCCAACAAGTGTCTATGAGCCTATAGTCAAACCTCCCTATTGGAAGGACACAGATTATTGTGAGTATCATCGAGGACGGGGGCACACGACTAACAATTGCATCCGCCTCAAGAATGTCATACAGGATATACTGGATCAAAATCAGGGAGGGACACAACAACATACCTCCAATGAATCTCATGTGGCCTACCGGGATCCTCTTCTAAACCACAACCGGCCGTATAACAATAATCGCAACAATGGCCACAACAACAACAATGGTCACAATGGCAACAACTCCAACCGCAATCCCAACAACGACAACAATCGCAATCGGCCAAATCAAAACAGTGGGTCGAGTAATGCTAACTATGCAAGCGTTCCCTTTGAGTACACCATTAACTGCATTTCAGAACATCTTCTGCAGGTCAATGTCATCTCCCCCAACCAACAACCAGGACCTAACAGAACTAGTTGTAGTATAATTACCCGCAGTGGTAAAGTCACGATCAATACCACCCCTCCAAGGTCGTCGCCATCTCCGTCTAACTCCCGTCCATACAATGTCATCGACCAGTTACAGAAAACCCCGGCTCACATTTCTATATTGGAGCTCTTGCGTCTATCTCCTTCTCATAAGGAGATTCTCGAGAAAGCCTTAGTAGAAACTACTGTCCCCACTAACCTGGCCCAAGAGAAGTTTCAAACCATGGTTGGCAATCTGACATCCTCCCCTTCCATATCATTCACTGAGCAAGATGACCTTTCCGTATCTCAACCCCACAACACTCCCCTACACATTATCGCATTCGTACACAAGCACTGCATCAAGAGGGTTCTCATTGGTGGGGGTGCCGGTTTGAATATTTGCATGTTGAAGCTAGTCCTTGCATTGGGGTTCTCCGAACAAGCAGTTGATCCACGGAGGAAGATTACCATAAAAGCCTATGACGAGGAAGAGAGAACCACAAAAGGCACGGTTGTCCTACCAATTCAAGTGGGACCGGTAATCAAAGATGTGGTATGCCAAGTCCTTGATCGGAACTTGCTTATAATATCCTACTAGGGAGACCGTGGATCCATGCCATGAAGGCTGTCCCCTCCACCTACCATCAATGCATAAAGTTCCCACATGATGGCAAGCAGGTCACCATACAAGGCGACCCCGACCCCTACCAACATTGCAATTCTTTCCAAGGAAAATCTGAGTGCGTCATTCCCAACAATAGAGCCTACATTTCCCCTACTCCGCAACAAGACCATACCGCTGAAGCTTCCTCCTCGAGGCCCAAACCGCTGAAACTTACCATAAAAGAAAATGGCGTGGGGGAGTACTCCATGGAGCATAGCTTCAACCTTGCCACCATGCCTTTGTCTCCTCGCTCCTTTGGCCAGCCCAAGCATCAACCCAGGCATTTTCCAAAGCCATTTGCTCCTCCTATAACTCCTGCAAACCCCTTTGTAAAATGGGGGACCTTATCTGATGAATCAGAGGAGCGAGATCTCTTGCAATGGCTTTATGTCGAAGAAGAAAATACACCCCAAGATCCACCCAGACTCCCTACAGAACTCTATGGGTGAGGTGAGACCATCTTGCATAGGATGGGGTATGAAGGACAAGGCCCTATCAGCCTCAGAAAAGAAGGGATCATTGAACCTATACAACCCTCTTCCTCCTCTTCGTCTAGAAACACCACTGGCTTGGGATACAAAGGCAAGGGTAAAGCCAAGGAAAATGCCTGTCTTGTGGAGACAATCCAAACACTCCAAGTGGACAGTGACACAGATTCAGATGATTCCAATGAGTATGAGTGGGACGAGCTAACGGAGCACTCCTACGACGATAAAGAGGTTGACACCATCCAAACTCTTAGCCCTTACCATGAGAGACAAACGCAACGGGACAGACCACTGGAGTCTGATTTGCCCCTCCCTGAGAGTATGGCTTTCGAGGAAAGTTTCAATTCCATTGCAATAAACAACTTGGAGGAGAGTACCATCCAGAACACTACCCCCACCTATGCTCCTAGTATTTCCATCCACACTATCAATGAATCAGGTCTTTCATCCGACTCCCTTCCCCTCTTGCACCCTGAGCTTATTGACCGGGATCTGCAAGGAACCCCCCAATTAGATATGTTCCAGAACGATGATGCCTACATTGACTATATGGGACTTAGAGATCACTTACCAAAAGGAGATCATAAAGCCGGTTTCGCTATCGAACTCAATACTGTAGCTTACTTCGGGGAGGGTGCCAAGCCTTCTAGTCGCAAAAATATAAAGATCAAAAAGGGATCTGACGGTGAAAACTGCCGTGCGGCAGTGTCAGATCATAAAATAGTAAAAAGAAAAGACGTATCTGAAGGTGAAAACCCAACTGTGGCACCTAACGATGGAATGCTTGACACCCTCCCAAGTGATATGTATCAAGAAAGGTCACAGATCGTGGTGGAGCCAACAGAGCCAGTGAACATTGGAACCGAAGAGCAGCCTAAGATTATCCACTTTGCAAAATCTCTCACGCCGCCTGAGAAAACTAGGTTTGTACCATTCTTTAAAAAGAAGAGAGGCAGCTTTGCTTGGTCATATGCCAACATGCCAGGTTTGGACCCAAACCTGATCCTACATCACTTGCCATTGGATCCAGGGGTGAAGCCCGTAAAGCAAAAACTGAGAAAGATGCATCCTCATATAGCCCTTCTGGTCAAGGAAGAACTCAAGAAATTGCTAGATGTGGGGTTCATCAGAGCCATAGACTATCCTAAATGGATATCAAACATTGTGCCAGTATCTAAACCGGATGGCCGAGTTCAACTATGCAATGATTTTTGAGACTTAAACAAGGCGTGCCGCAAAGATGACTTTCCGTTGCCAAACATAGACATCATAGTCGACCTTACAGCAGGACATACAATGTTATCACTCATGGACGGATTCTCCGGGTATAACCAAATCAAAATAGCACCTGAGGATCAACACAAAACAGCTTTCACTTGTCCATGGGGTACCTTTTGCTGGAATGTCATGCCATTTGGGCTGAAAAATGCAGGTGCTACATATTAGTGGGCCATGACAACTATATTTCATGACATGATGCATGTGACTATGGAAGACTATGTTGACGATATCTTGGCAAAATCACTCACCAGGGACTCACACCTGGACACATTAGAAAAAGTCTTTCAACGATTGGATCAATTCCAAGTAAAACTGAACCCGAAGAAGTGTGTGTTTGGGGTCACATCAGGCAAGCTGCTAGGCTTCATCGTGTTAGCGAATGGCATAGAGGTAGACCCGGCCAAGGTCAAAGCAATCATGGACATGCCACCGCCCAAAACTCTAACACAGTTGAGATCCTTACAGGGCAAGCTCCAGGCCATCCGCAGGTTCATCTCACAGCTGGCAGACAAGTGCCATCCTTTCAGCCATCTCCTACATAAGAACGTTCCATTTAAATGGGATGAGAAGTGCGAAGAGGCATTCAACAAGCTCAAGGAGTACCTCATGAATCCTCCTATACTCATGCCTCCAATCCAAGGAAAACCTTTGATTCTCTACATATCTGCTACACCTACTGCTCTTGGGGCTCTCCTAGCGCAGCAAGACTATGAGAACAAGGAAAGAGCTGTGTACTACATCAGTCAAACCTTAGTGGGCTACGAGTTACAATACTCACAGGTCGAACGATCATGCCTTGCGGTGGTTTTTGCTTCACAAAAACTCCGACACTACATGTTGGCACATCCTGTCAAACTCATTGCCAAGATCGACCCACTAAAATATCTTCTCAGCAAAGCAGCTCTCACAGGTCGACTAGCCAAATGGGTTATGCTTCTTAGCGAATATGATATAGAGTATGTGGACAGAAAAGCCATCAAGGGGCAAATCATCGCTAACCAACTAGCTGAGGCACCATTACAGGACACTTCACCAATGCAGTTTGAGTTCCCTGATGAGTCTTTATTCACTCTGTCAACATCTCCTTGGAAACTCTACTTCGACGGGTCTTACACCAACCATGGATCGGGGGCAGGTATCTTGTTTATCACTGCCCAAGGCGACACAATTCCAAAGTCCTACAGGTTGTTATTTCCATGCACTAACAATATAGCGGAGTATGAGGCTTTGGTAATTGGTCTCAAGATGGCCACTGAGTGGAAAATCCAAGCACTATGTGTCTACGGTGATTCTCAGCTTGTCATAAACCAGGTCAACGATGAGTATCAAACCAAAGATGAGAAGCTCATCCCATACAAACGGATGGTCGATGACCTCAAAGAACATTTTGGGACCATCTCGTTTGAGCAAATACCCAGGATAGAGAACAAAGTAGCCGATGCAATGGCGAGCATAGCCTCTCTTCTTGAGATACCTGAACATGAGTCACGGTATGAGTTCTTAGTAGAAACAATTCGACAACCGGCTTATGATCTCCTCGAAACCCATTCCATTTGCCACCTAGTAGGATCTGATTCACCTTGGTACGGTAAGACCTACACTTACCTCAAGGACAATATCCTTCCTTTGGACCTCTCTTCCAACCAAAAGCGAACTTTCATCCGACAAGCCTCCTGTTACACCATTATCGCCAATACCCTTTACCGACGTGGTCTGGATGGTACTTTACTCTGTTGTCTAGAACAAGAAGAATCTGTAACTGCCTTGCGAGACATGCACGAAGGGATCTGCGGAACACACTCCAGCGGTCCTTCCTTAGCTAAGAAACTCATGCGTTTGGGTTATTACTGGCCCAATATGGAAATGGATTCATATCAGTTCGTCAAAAAGTGCAAACAGTGCCAGATACACAGGAACCTGATTCATGCATCTGCTCAGGAGTTGAGACCTCTAACGACACCCTGGCCCTTTTGCCAGTGGGGACTTGACCTCATGGGAAAGATTCATCCACCTTCTTCCAATGGCCATAAATTCATCATAACCGCCACTGAGTACTTTACAAAGTGGATTGAAGCCGTTCCCCTATCAACCGTCACAGGAAAGCAAATTTCCTCTTTCATTCTGAATTACATTATCTGCCGCTATGGCATCCCTTCATCCATCATAATGGATAACGGGAGACCCTTCAAAAATCAGCATGTCCAGGAACTTTGTGAGCGTTTTAAAATCCAACATCGTTTCTCCACTCCATACTATCCCCAAGGTAATGGCCAAGCTGAGGCATCGAACAAAACCATTCTAAAAATCCTAAAGAAGACTGTCAATGAAGTTGGTCGCGATTGGCACGTCCAACTCAATCCCGCTCTGTGGGCCTATAGAACTAGCATACGCACTCCCATAGGTGCTACACCCTACGCCCTCGTCTATGGTTCCGAAGCCATCCTTCCCATTGAGGTTGAACTCCCATCCCTTCGGGTGTCGTTGAAAGGTCTCATATCAGACGAAGAGTACAGAGTCTCCAGACTACAAGAGCTAGAACTGCTAGAGGAAAGGCGCTAGAAAGCTTTTGACCATCTCAAAGCCTATCAACAGATGATGTCAAGAAGCTACAACCACAAGGTTAGACCAAGATGCTTCAAGGTTGGGGACCTCGTCCTAAGAGAGAACCCTCGCAATCAGCAGGACAGAGAAAAGAAAGGTAAGTTCGAGCCTAACTGGCTTGGACCCTATATAATTGTAGCGGCTTACGGATCGGGGGCATATCGGTTGGCCACATCAGAGGGTGAGTTGTTTGATGATCCAATCAACAGCATGCATCTTCGCCGGTTCTATACCTAAGAGAACCCTAATGCAAGGGGGCACAATAAAATCAAAAAATCAAAAAATCTAAAAAATCAAAAAAAAAAAAAAGTTGAAAAAGAGAAAATAATCAGGAAAAAAATAGAAAACATACAAAAAAATTGTCCTTTGGTGAAAACCTGGCAAACAGGCGCCTTGGATAGGTATCATGATGAAAACCTGGCAATCAGGCGTCATGTTACTTTCTAGCTTCTCATGCAAATAAAAACAAGTGACGAAAACCTGGTAAACAGGCGTTACTTGTGACGAACCGCATTCTCCATCTTTGGGAATCCAATCACCTTGAGTCCATTCTTCCTCTATTTTTCCCATTCGACCCATATCCATCCCACAAATAAATGCTTGACAGTTACCTATCATGGCTTGATATTCACCTTGTGGCCTTGTCGACCAAGGTTTTGTCCCATACTGTCTCCTCAGTGTGAGCCTAGCATAAGTGTCTCTCGTCAGTGTCTGTGGTCCAAGTCCGTGAACTACGTTGCCTCTGCGCCATCATGTAGGCAAGGCCATTATTCTAATGCGCCCCCGAGGCTTCCATCTCTCCCAAGGTCCCATTCGTCTCCTTTCTTATCTTCATTCTTGTCGTCTTTCTTCTAGTCCATCCATGGTCCATTAGGGTTTACCCCGAACTACGTTGCCTCTGCGTCGTCACGTAGGCAAGGCCATCTAGCAATGAGCCCCCAAGGCACTAGGTCAGTCCCTTAGGGTCCGTCTTCTCAATAAGGATTATGCAACCTTCTCATCAAGCAAGCAAATGCAAGCAAAACCCGCGCTTCAAGCAAAAATCTTGACTATGAGCATCTTCACCTATCCAACGCAAAGCAAATACCCAAAGTCTTCTAAACGATTTTATGCAAATTAAGGCAAGAGCTAAACACATATCAACACAAATATGCTTTGTAGATTAGAAACATGGTTAACAGTTTGAGTCCTGATTTTTGCTATCATACCCTCCTATGCTACTCAAGGATGCCAAAAGCTAGAGATGCTATGATGGGGGCATGATTACTTTCTTTGTTTGCTATTTGTGGATTAAACTTTAGTAATGTGAAGCCTTGTCTAAGGACATGATCGGCAAAAGATCATCGAGGACATCAAAGGTATAACATGAATGGGGGCAATCCTTGCTTGTTGAAACGCAAGAAGTACTCAGGTCATCTAGATTCAATTTTGACTAGATGCTTGTATTAACTTGCTAAATCACAATCCATGTAAGTGATACTCAGGTCATCTCAGTTCAATTATACCTCGATGCTTGTATTCACTTATAACATTTCAGAAAAGTACCAAAAAACAAAATGCCCAATGATGAAATAAAGCACTCCAATAGCAAAGCATCCATCCTATATCCATTTATACATCCATACCATACCCCATGCAATAAAGATCCAACAATGCAGAGTATCAATACAAATAAAAGCTTGTGAATCTTTCTATCGAGTCTTTCTTCTATCAATCAGATTTCTATCTATCATCATATCTTTCATCCTTGTCCAGTCAATCTGAGTAATGATCCAAATGCAAGGTCCATCCTTAATCCATACCAATCAAGTCAAGTCAATCTTGCACAAATGATCCACTCACAATCAGTGGTCTTGATCCTTGTCTGGTCGTAAACCAACTCAATCAGTTAATTAATCAATTGTCTTATACAGGATGTTGCATTATCAAAATCAGACCAATACACGCGTCTTACACGACATGCTTCATTTCCTGAAACCAGACACTATCCTTCATGTTGCTCTAGGGATCCATCATTCCCCGCCATGACAACACGCCTGTCGTGTTGGTCTAGGGATACATCGTTCCCCGCCATGACAACATTGTTGTATATCATTATCAGTATATCATTGGTTTACCGCTTGACAGGGGCAATACCTTGTTTGTTCTTGTGTCATTTGTGTATACTTGCTTGCTTGCTTGTGTGTGTCATCATTCCATCTTGCATCGCGTATCATTTGACACTTTCTTCACCCATTTTCTTCAAACTCAACCTTCTTCATCATGAGATTGTCCGTCTCACGCCTTCTGCCTTCTTCTTGTCCAATCTCCCGAGGGGGCATCCTGTCATTAAACTTGTACCAGGGGCAAACTGGGGCATATATCACTGTCAGGCTATTTATTCTTTGAAGCAACGCTGTAAACTGCATTGCATCAAAGAGGGGCAAAATGTATACGCCTAAAAATGACACGAATCATCCTAAATAAATATTCTAAATATTTATTCCATTCTTCTATTAATTAAATAAATATTCTAAATTTATTTAATCAATTCACTATCCCATAATTAAATAAATTCTATTTATTTAATTAAAATTCTTCTATTTGTCCTTCACAATTAAATAATCATAAATTATTTAATTAAGCCTAATTCCTCTATCCTAAAGTTCTAAATTCAAAATTCCACGTCACCTTTACACCTCACCTTTTCCACCTCACCCTGTCCACCTCATCAAGTTGCACATGTAATTAAATATATTTAATATTTAATTGCCTTATTTTCCCTCACCCACATGGCCTATTTCTTCTCCAATCAGAGGTCAGTTAACCAATCAATCAAATCTGTTAACTAACCTGTCAGTTGAGTCAAATCCTCAATCAATCCAGTCAGTTCCACAATCCACTCTTCTAACTGATCAATCAATTCTGTTAACAGACCAGTCAAGGGAGTTAACTCTCATTCAGTTTTGTCACATCCCCCCTTTCATGATGGAGCTGGAACACTTGTCACATTTCCACTGGTTGCACATTCCTCAACCATCCTCAGCCATTGATCTTCATATCTCCTCTCAACCGTTGATTCCCATTCTTTTGAGTCTATAAATGAAGCTTCATCCTCCCATTCTAATAATCTAGGCTTTTGACATCGTTACTCTGCAGAAATATCACCAGCGCGCCTTTGGCACCCACTTGTCATCTACAAGCTTGAGATCCCCATTGTTGCATTGGAGCTCACCTTCATTGCATATCACACTATAGCCGTTCACCATCGACTTCCTCAAACAGCTTTAAAAGATTGCACTCTCTGAGGGCTCATCTCATTTGCGAAAGGACGATTCATGATAGGCGAACAACAGAAGTTTTGAAACGGAAGAGGTTCGCTGTGTTTGTTCATTGCTTTGTTTATTTGAATCTTCTTTGTTTCTCTATTCTGTTGATGTTTGGGTCATCTATTATTCATTTGATTGATCACCATTTTACCCTCACAGAGAGCAATGGACATAAATTGAGCATAGCGTGGAGATTGGTTTGCATTTACATTTGTTATTTTAATTTTCATGTTGTCTTGTGCTTCATTATGCATTGCTAGGGTTTTTATCATTGTTGTTTATTCATTTGCCTTGATTTGCAATTTTACCCTAACTACATTTAGCATGCCCGGTGGGACTCACTTTGCTTGATCTTTTTTGTAGGTTTTTGTATTAAAAATTTGCATTCATATAACCCCCATTGTTGAGTTTTGTAGGTCTAATTAACTTTTTGTTGCAGATCTGCTACTTTTTGGATAAAACCCTAGGTTTTAAAGATTTCATCATATCTTCCAAACGGCTATGAATTTTTTGACAATATTTTAGCAAACGTTTTTCCATGATATAAGGAAGCTACAGCAGAAAACTTTCGGGTTTATCATGATTTTTAGGGGATTTATCATGTTTTTATGTTTTTTCATAAAATCATAATTCTAGACATAAATCAGTGAATTTGTAAAAAAAATTTACATTTTTAGAAAGATCTCAAACTTATAATGGGGGTCTATGTTTTATAGATTTAATTTGGAGCTCATTTACTATGCGACAAAATTAGATCTTTGCCAACTATACCGTTTCCATAAATCCATGTTTCTGGGTGCAAAACAAGGAAATTTTTTTATTTCTTTACATTTTCGGAAATCTATCTAAAAATTGATAGGGGCCTCTTCTTTGATTTTTTAATTTTCAAACCAAAAATGTATTGAAATAATCAAATCTAATTCGGCTATGTATCTAAAATTACAATTTTCCTTGCCTGCTGAGCTTATTTTTTATGCTTGCATTACAATATCATTTTTTTGATATTGTAGGTGATCATAAGGAGCTTTATCAGCATTACAATCAATCATCTACAACAACTTGGAAAGTGAAAATAATTAGGTGCACTCATTCTAATCTTTCATCTTAATCATTGTTTGAATCACACATTTGGATTTTGAGCATAAAACGAACAACTTGTTTGCAATCACATCAAAAAAAAAATTGGGCTAAAACGAACGACTATCTTTCATCACATTTGGATTTGGGATTAAAAATAACAAGTGCTTGAATTGTCTTCCAAACATTTCATTTCTAAAGGGTCAATTAACAAGTGCAAGTGTGAATCAAGTGATAGCTCACTTGGTTTGCTTTTGTAAACCCTATCTAGGAGGCCTACTTGGAGACACACCACTCCAAGGGACGACCTCAATTGAGGCTAAATTGATAGACACCCTCATTGGGAGTTAGAATCTTGTTACTCTTGGCTAAGCCCCAAAGAACTTTATACCTTTGGGAAGTGAAGGTGAAGGGTGGGTTACCCCTTTCTCCCAGCTGTGTGGTAGGATTTCACTTCCAATTCCTTAGTCAACCTTGAGCAACATAGCCCAAGACCTAATTGGCCATACCCACTTGACTAGACATTAGGCTTGTTGATGTGTCTTCCATGTGTGTTTGCTTAATCATCACATTTCATTTTCAAAATAAAAAAATTGCTTATGTGTCTTGCGTGAGTGATTCATGTGTGTATATGCATAATCATTTGTTTGAACATTGCCAAATCAAGCTATAAACACCAAACACATGAACAATTCATCCTACATTTCATCCACATCACCCAATTTTGTCATTCCACATCATATCCTAATCATCCACCAAATCAATTTTATTCTGAACATATCCTAGTTATATCCATACTCATTCCAAATCATCTCCACATCATCATCAACCTAGTCCTAGTCAACACTTGTCAAGATGGTTGTAATCATTCAAGGGGGCTATCCTTCTAATCATGAGACAAATCCCAAGCCTAAGGTGACAATTCAAGGAGCTTATCCTTATAATCATGAGACAAGATCTAAGCCTATAATCACAATTCAAGGAGGCTACCCCTCTAATTCAAACAATGAAATAAAACCAAAGCCCAAGATCACAATTAGAGGAGCCCATCTTCCTAATCTAAATCATGAAGACAATGTAAGACCCAAGGTCACAATTAAAGGTGGCTATCCTCCTAATCCAAGTCATGAAGACAATCCAAGACCAAAGATCACAATCAAAGGAGCCTCTCCTCTTAAGACCAAGTTTATACTTTGAGGAGGCCATCTCTTTACTTATGAGGATGAGACAAGTCCAAAACCCAATCCATCCACACATCAAATCAATTCCACATCAACTTATCCCACTTCACACCAACCTAATCCATCCACCTATCATGACAATTTCATATCAACCTATGCCACATCAACATATCAACCTCCACATCAAGATTATCCAATTCCTCATTCTAACATTCCAACACACCACCAAGCCCATCCACAAGGCAACCAAGTGTCATCACAACAAGAACATGTAAGCCCAAATCCACCTTGGCAACAAGATCAAATGCACTCAACTTCATACCAACCCCAAGACCTTTTGTCTACATTTCCTACCATTTCACCCAACCATCAAGACTATCAATGCCCTCCACAACAAGCACAAGTGAGCCTAAGTCCACCTTTGCAACAAGAAGCATATACAACTCCAAGTGGCCCTTTGTATATAAACCATACGAGCCTAATGCAACAAGACTTAATTACCTTTGACAAGGGAGATACCAATCTAGAGTGGCCACCATCATGCAATCACATGCCAACACATGAGCCAACAAGTCCTATCCCAACACCACCATGTGATCCCATTCCTAGTCCATTAATCCCTCCACCTTCCAAACCACCAAGCCTTCCATTACCTTCATCACCATGTCATTCTAATCCTTCACCAAAGGATGCAACTGAGATAGTGTTACAAAGGATGCTTGAAGCAAAACTCATTGAACTTCCTGAAGTCAAACCATGTGACAAAAGTCCATATGATGAACATGATTATTGTGCATACCATAGGACCAAAGGCCATAATACAAATAAATGCCCAATATTTGTCCCAATTGTTTACAAGGTGTACCCACCTACAATGGGAAATCATGCCACATCATTCAAACCCCATGTGTCACCCCCCTCTAATCCTAATCCATCAAATCCAATTAGCCCTCAACCTAATCCTAGTCCTAAGCCTACAACATCATCCACTATTATTGCTCATCCATTATATTGCCCATCCACTCATACCCTTGCAAAGGATGTGATCCATTGGCTACTAGCTAGGAATAAACTACCTCCATGCCAAACACCTATCCTTGAGCCTATCCAAGAGCCCTCAATTAACATGCCTAATCCTTCAAGCCCATCATGTGACATACAGGCCATCAAGCCTATTCAAGAGTCTCCTATCATTAATCCAAGTCAAGAGTCATCATGTTCTCATGTTGTTGACCAAAATCCTATCCAAGAACCTTCCACTTCCATTCGAGAAACCCAAGAGGTATGTCAAAGGTTTAATCCTAAACATGTGGAAACATTAAGCCCTAGTCCAACTCAGGATCAAAACACTTTCATACAACCCATCCATAACATTTACCTTCTTTATGATCAAGATGATACCTATGAAGAAGCTATCCATGAGCACCTTGATCCTATCCATAATCCTATATCTATCCATGAGAAAGATATCCAAATTGCTCCTAGTCATCCTCTATCTAGCCCTATCCATAACGAACAAACATTGACTTGCCATGATGAGACACTTGTCCCCCAAGTAAGCATAAAAGATCAAACAAATAACTTGGATCATAGTGAACACAATGCTAATCAAGATCCTAATGATCCTCCTTCCACATCTACCATCAATTCCACTTCAAGTCCACCATCATGTCTAATTGGTCTTACCACTTTTGTCCATGAATGTTCTTCCTTAGAACAACAACGACCTTTATCCACTTCACCTTCTCCATCCAATAAAGAACTCAAGTCTAGTTCCCAAAACACATCTAGTCCCATAGTCCATCGCATATTTTGAAACATGAACTACCAAGGCAAAGGTCTAGACCTTTATGAACAAGGTATTTTAGAGCCAAACCATGTCAAAGTTCCTCCATGCTCATATGGCCTTGGATACACACCCCAAGGTAAACAAGGCCAAGATGTTGGTAATCCCTTCATGCATCCTAAACCTACCACTTTCCATCATACCCCTCAGATCATCTACCCAAAACATATGTTATCATTTCACCTCCATCATCCTATAAATGTCAAAAGCATGTGACCATACATCTTCCACCATCCACTTTGCCTCCACTTTTACCAACTCTAAATATCCCTCCATCCACCTTGCCACCATTGCTTCCAACACCTAACATACCTATCATTCATAAGTATCCTTACATCCCTAATCATGACCAACAAATGCACACATTGCCTAAACATAAAGCTTCCAATCATTCCATCCACTCCACCCACCCCATGGGATTCAAAAGAAAAAATTTTGATGCCTCTACTTATAAAGCTAAGAAGCCTACCAAAAATCCTAAAGGTCTTCATACCTTAGGACATAAAGAATTAAAATCAAAGCAAAGTTCATCTAAGCAGCCATCCAAACCCTTACCTCCAAATGCAAAGCTCAAAAGCAAAATGGTTTGGGTTCCTAAGAAAATAGCTAGCAAGTCAAATGAGGCATCCTCTTCTACATCTCAAGAATCCCAACCACCTATATCCATCCAAAAGCCTACTTCTATCCAAAACTTCCATTCCCTTAAAAAATCCCACAAGCAAAGCAAAAGCACTAAAAATACTAAATCTATGTGGGTTCCTAAATCACTTCATCAACCATCTCCTAAGTAAACATCCCCATTGCTTCCTACACCACCATCTAATCAAAAGCTTCAATGTTTATCACGGTGTGTGTAGCCATTGGTCATAGTTCCCTTCCACTCTGCAGCACCTCCACATAACTACATCTCCCCATCTTCCATCCATTATCCTACATATCTCCCCCATGCTATCCCTATGGTCCATGCTTTTGCATAAGCTTTTCATCCATCTTCATTCCATAAGCCTATATAAATCCACACCATAAGCCACTAGCCTACCCTACCATAATTTCACATCATAATCCACTATCCCTATCCATCTATCCTTGTATGAACCTTTCATAATCCATTTCATCATCCACTATCTACCTAATCCATCTCTCATCTACACAATCCCTTATCAACATCGATGAGCATAATGACACAGTCCATGTGAAGACATCATCCATCTCTAATGGGACACTATCACCTCTCATAGCACTAGACACTTGAGTCCCTCCTATCCATTACCATGGTGAAAACTTGGCAAACAGGTGCCATGTGTAATTGTCATGCTATCCCATAAAAAAATTAAAAAAATAAAATAAAATAAAAAGTAAAGAGAAATCCCTTTGTCCAACGGTGAAAACCTAGTAAACAGGTGCCTTGGATAAGTACCATGATGAAAACCTGGCAAACAGGCGTCATGTGTAGGTTGATCTTCTATGTCACTTACACTTGGGGGCACATTGTCTCATCCAAACTATCCATCCTGTCATACCAACCTATCATTTTCATCCTATCTTATCCTATCTTGCCATCCTACCATTCTTAGCCATTACACCCATGTACCTATCATATCGAGTCTATCCATCCTTCCTTCACCTTTTGATCTTGATGAAGACATAGGGGCAAAATGTTGAAACATGTTTGGATATTTCTTGACATACCTTCTTTCCAAACCAAGTCCTATCCATTGACCATTTATCCATCCCATTAAACCAATCCATCATGTCATCCCTTGGTCATGAACTTTGTCATGTAAAAATCCTAAGCATTACCACCTAGAATGGGGCAAGTTATTCTTCCTATGCAACATAGCCTTTGAAGATCACATCCTAGCTCCCTTATGATCTATCCACTATGGCATACCCTTATAATGAGCTTTCTATCTTATAGCTTATCCCCATTCATTTATCATGAGCTTTCCACTATAGCCTACCTATCCATTTATCATGAGGCATGCATCCATCCCTTATATGGCCTATCCTCTCTTCTATCCATCCAACTCTCATGATCTTACCATCCCATTTACTATGAGCCCATCCTTTTATCCATCACTTGCACCTAGACTTGGTTTTCTCCTTTGTCATTGGTATCAAGCACAAAGGCTACTCATATTGTAAATCCATCGGCGTTTTCCAAAGCATTCAAAAAAAACAAAAAAATCAAAATATCCCAAAAATCCCAAAAAAATCAAAATATTCAAAAAATCCAAAAAAAACAAATATGTCAAAAAAATACAAAAACATCAAATATCCAACAAAAAATCCAAGCAATAAGATCAATTCAATCATCAATCCAAAACAATCCACTCCAACATCAAATCAAAATCAAACTCATCATCATCATCAATTCTTCCTATTAATAACATTCATTATCCATTTCAATCAATCACTTCTAATCATATCAATCAAATCAATCTAAGCAATGATCTTAAAATCCAAGTCACACTAATCCATATCAAGCAAGATAATTAATCACGGAACATTATTCAATCAAATCAACAGGTTTTGATCCTAATCTTGTCATGAACCAAATCAATCAATCATTATCACTCATCATCAATGGGATATAGCATTCCCACATCCTTGTGTTGATCTAGGGATATAGCTTTCCCTGTAATGACAACACTATCATCATCAATCAAACAATCAATCATTGGTTTCTGACTTGACAAGGGCAATACCTTGTTTGTTTTACATCCTTTGAGCATACTGAGAACACTTGCTTATGCTTAGATTGAGTGGACACTCTAATCCTCACACCATCACTATCAATCATTAGCATCAACAACAAACATCAAAACCAAAGCACATCAAGCCAACCATCAAAACAAATCCAATCACTTCAGCAAATCAAAAGTAGCTCAATCCACCACATATCATCCCATCATCAATCAATCTCAATCCATAACCCAATCTTTCATCATCATCAATAAAACATTAGAACTACATCTCATTTCCATCATTAAGTGTCTTGATCTCGAGGATACAGGGTATGTAGGCAGTCTGGAGTACGAAGGAAGTGCCCAGATTCAGGCATAGACGATTTTCCTCTTATCATTTCTTCTACCATCTATCTTATACATTATCAATAAACAAATTTTTCCAAACAATCTATCATTCAAAACAATCCAATCATTCAAACTAAATCAATCAAATCCATCACATGAAATCAATCTTCATCTATCATTTCATCATCTTCAAAAGAATCCAAACAATGATCCAAATGCAAGCCCATCCTTAATCCATACCAATCAAGTTAATCAATCAAACCAAGTTATCCAAATGCAATCAATGGTCTTGATCCTAGCCTTGTTGTAAGCCCAATCAATCAATCAGCCAATCAGCCAACCAACTCAGCAAACAACCTTATGTTGATCTAGGGATATAGCTTTCCCTGCAATGACAACACTCTTAACTATTATCAATAATCAAACAATTAATCATTGGTTTATAGCTTGACAGGGGCAATACCTTGTTTGTTTTTGTATCATTTGTGTATGCTTGCTTGCTTGCTTGTGTGTGTTATCATTTCATCTTGCATTTCTATCAAATCCATATCATTCTAGCTAATATTCATCTCTTGTGTATGTTGGAATAGCTTTTTGCACTATCCTTTGCATCTAAGGTCATATCATACCTTTTGTGCATTAGGACTTTAATTCTGTAAGTTTACTTCCTCATACGTTAGACAAGGTTGTATTACGCTGGGGCACAAGACACATTGTCACCCTGGTCCTTATACCTTGGTGCATAACGTCTAGTGCTATATCAAACATCATGGTTGCTCACATTCATTACAACATAATGCATATCATTTCTTCTATCCATTCCCTTATCTATCTTTCTTAACCAATCCATTTCATTTCGAGAGCCTACCCGTGTTTGTCCAACCCGCCTAACCTCTCGAGGGGGCATCATCATCCTATCTTTCCATCATCATCATATCCTTACATCATCATCCCATATCTTTTTCCTCTATCCATACCTTAGCTTCTTTGAAATGATGTTACTCGACATAAATCTTATCATCTTGAATATCATCTCAAAGAGGGGCAAAATGTAGACACCCAAAATTGTCCCAAATTTGTCCATGTCTTGCAACACCTAGTCAAAAACATTACTTAGACATCATGTAGCATTTTGTCATAAATCCCACTCTTAATCCCAATTAATTAGATAAATTTTATTTATTTCATTAATTTCACATTCATAATCCCACTTTCCAATTAATTAAATAAATTTTATTTATTTAATTAATTTCCACATCATATCCCAATCCTATCCTAATCATCTTCCCAATTAATTAAATAAATTTTATTTATTTAATTAATTTCCCTCACATATCCCAATTAATTCAAATATTTTATTTGAATTAAGTCCTCACCTTTCATCATAAGCTGACTTTCCAATTAATTAAATAAATTTTATTTATTTAATTAATTTATCTTATCATTTAGCCAACATGTGTGCCTCTTTCATTTAAAAAAGATAAATGGTACTACATCCTTTATTTAATGACTGCAACTACCTTGAAGAGTGGGAATAACCAAATCAATCCTAGCCGTCCACATCAATCATTCAGCTTTTTAATCTCAACCATTCATTTGAACCAAGCCTTTCCTATAAATCAAACCCCTCACAAGTCATTTAAAAAAGGAGAGATGCAATTGAGCCTCAAGTACCCTTATTCTACTGAATTTTCATCTCAAGCACTCATCCATCATCTTCAATCCATCTAGCTTGCATCTATCAACCATAAATCATCCATCTATCATCCTCATATCTTCGTTATGCTGTAGGAGTGAGCACCCAACATTCCTCCAACAATAATCCTTCAAAATCTTGCATGCTCATGCGAGGTGGAGAAGAGCAATGGAGATAAATCGAGCATAGTGTGGAGATCAGTTTGCATTTACATTTGTTATTTTGATTTTCATGTTGTCTTGTGCTTCATTGTGCATTGCTAGGGTTTTTATCATTGTTGTTTATTCATTTGCCCTGATTTGCAATTTTACCCTAACTACAATCACTTGTCCATTCAAAGGAAATTTTACACAGTTATGAATTGTTGAAGGGACAACTTTCATCACCTTTAACCAAGGGTGTCCCAATTTTACACGAAAGAGATAAAAAATGATGACAACATCAAACCATTGTTCTACATGTTTTTCAAATACAGTGACCAACAATCATATCTTCCTAGAAGTCTTTATAAAGGTTCCCTTATGTGTCTTAATCATCATATCCGAAGGGTCATAAGATCCTTGCATTAATTGATGTGAAAAGAGGAATTCTTTGGTAGCGAAATTAGTCATGCAATTATGATCAATAAGGGTTCCGTCCATAGGATTTCCCATGATTTTCATAGTGATATAAAGAAGTCCTTCAGTTTCTTCAATTATTTTATCATAAGGTGTAAACACAATTTCAGGTTCGGGGACCTTTCTTTTTAGGTAAGGCCTAGGAGGGAATCTATTATTATTATTGTGACTATAAGCATGTGTTTAAGTGTTCAAATCAATCCAAAATAATATTTTAAAATATTTTCAAAATTTATGCAAAAGACAAGTGCAAAGCTATATGCAAAAATGACATAAAATGCTTGATTTTTTGTACTTTTTCAATGCAAATATATGAAAGAAAAGGTGTTGTAAAGATTTTGATTAGGGGCCAAAAATAATATGTATATTCTTAGTCAAATAAAGAAATAAAACCCTTTACAACACACTTTTGATGTAAATCTACAGTGATGACAAGTCAAAATCTAGTGAAAATGCTCTAAAATATGTGATTTTTTCACCAAATCTCAATGCAAAATAGTATGACAAAGGGTGTTGTGAGAAAAATAATAATGGATAGAAAATTATATCAGTAATAATAGACACATAATACCAAAAAATCTGTCACAACATGCTTATAGTGCCACTCAAGATCAAACCCTAGTGAAAATATAGCAAAAAAATGCAATTTTTCACAAATTTTCAATTCCGAGACATAGCAAGGGGGTGTTGTAAGAAATTTTAGGAGGTGAAGGAAATAATATAAATAATATCAGTCACCTCAATCCATAAAACTTGTCACAACATGCTTGGAGAGAAAATCTAGGTCAAACCTTAGTGTCAATATAGCAAAAAAGTGCAATTTTTCACCAAATTTTCAATACAAGAGCCCAATAAAGAGTTGTTGTGAAGATTTTTAGGAGAGGAAGAAGTTAATAACCTTGATAATAGTCAATTAGTGCAAAAATATTCTTCACAACATGCCTATGGTGCAAATCTAGAGAGTTGATAAGGCCAAATCTAGTGAAAATCAAGGTTTTTTAAGCCCTAGGCATGAGATGTTAATGCAAAATGTTATATGAATTCTTAAAATATGATTTATGATGAAAATTAGTTCCACTCATATCTAAAAGTGATTTTCAAACCCTACAATGCAAAGTTCAAGTGCAAATCTAATGAAAAATCAATGAAAAATGCTAGTTTTTGTTAAATTTTTCTATGTAAAAATGCAAAATTTTGAGATCTAAATGCAAATTTGAACTAAAATGCAACACTACAGACAAATGCAAATTTTAATGAGTGCCTAAGATCAGTAGAAAAATTTGAAACAAGATTTTACCTACAAACCATAGTTTATGAAATTACTAGGTTATATGAAAAATTCAAAATTTCTAACAAAACCCTAGCAATTTTATGATGAAAATGCAATCCAAGTGATTGAATTTTTGTATTTTTTTACAATTTATATCATATATAATGCAAAAATTAGAAATTTAATGAAATTCAAATTAATTGATGCAAAATTTTATGAAAATGCAAACCCTAGAATGCAATTTTTTAAAAAATTTTCAAATTTTTAATAAGTTTTCCAATGCAATAAGATGAATGATGAAATGAATGAATGAGATCAATGTAGATCTAAAACAAAAAACATAGCAAGCTGCCAAATTCATTAAAAACATAGGTTCACCAAAATGTAATAGATAAAATTTGGATAGTTGGTTTTTTTTATTAGTTTGTGTGTATCCTCCTTTCACCCTAATACATTCAAGAATTGTGGATTGAGTAGATATCTACCATCAGGCCCTTGGTCACTTAGGAATGTAGGGAAACTTGTGTTAGGGTTAGCCAGAAGAAGATATCAATTAAATGTAAATAAAGATTAAACAGAGGAATGAAAATACACAGAAATAATAACAGCGAGAGACAAGTTTTAACGTGGTTCACCCAAACTCGGGCTACATCCACCAAACAAAGAGTCCAATATTATTATCCAGTAAATCAAACTGATTACAATCAGCAATCCTTGCAACTCAATACCGTTGCAAAATGCTACAATACAATATATCAAAACCCTAACCCTTAGCCGCTTTTTATCAAGCCTTTTGTCAGTTACAAAAATAGGGTTTTCTTATGTCGGTCAATGAAAAATAACTCCCGGTGCTTTATAAAATATTAAAAAACCGTGTGAGGTTTCGAGGGTGCTACCCCTCGACCCCGCCCTATATCGCGACAGGGAATGCACTAGGGGCGTTGCCCCTAGACCCCGCAAGGGGCATTGCCCCTTGACCCTATCTTGGGGGTGCTGCCCCCAAACCCCCGCAAGGGGTGCTACCCCTTGACCCCGTAGGAGTTTGGGGGCAAACCGCGCTGATAAAAGTGGGGTAAATATAACCTCCAAGTCTGATTAGGCTCCATATAACAACAACTTGGATTCATGTGATTTGATTATCAATTATGTTCAATTATGCTCAATTGTTCTCAAAACTGTAATTATGCAAATACAGAAGTAAATGGACAAATTACTCAAAATACTGCTACAAAAATATGTAAAATGACAGATAAATGTGTACCAGTTTTCAAAGTTTGGGAAGTGGAATAGTCAGGGACTAATGAGTAGGTGCCTAAGTCTAGTGCCCTATTTTCAACTCTGATCTATAATTCTGACACTCTGCAACCCTTCTCTACAACTCCCCTTTTCCTGCTTCTTCAACTTGCAACCTACAATCACGAAAAAATGGGGAGAGGGTTGTGGTGTTTAGAGGCTTGCCTCAGTCAAGTCCCTAAGAGATATTCAAGTCTTCCAAACATCGTTGTCAAATAGAGAGTGTGTACCCTTGTGAGGTAGAGGCAAAAACCAAATGATGAATGCTTGAAAACACAAATGATATCACCTTGTAGTGAAGATCTCATGGAAGGAAGAGGCTCTTCATGCCATGAGATGGATGCTCAAATATGCAAATACAAACACATAAACAACACAAAATATGCTTTTCCACATAATGAATGCCTTAAATCACCTTTTGAATGCATAAAGATCACAATAGCCATGTAGTAATCATCTAGTTTACAAATAAATGCCTAAACATGCTTATAAATACAACTACAAACATTCCCACCAAGAATTTCATAATTTAAACTTACTGTGTCTGCCTAGGAACCAAATAACAGTCATAAGCTGACACTTAAAATTTGGGCCTGATCCAAAATAGGGTAGGACTAGGGCACGGGCACCCAAGTCCTCCCCCTATTTTGAGTAGGGTTTGTCTCAAAGGATCCCCCTAGGTCCCATTCATCATGAAACTTAGGGGGTTTCTCATAGGGATGCCAAAATATGATGCAAGATGTCCTAAATGCAGATCAAAGACCTGTGAGCTAAATCTTAAGAGGGAAAAGCCCCCAAGGGGACATTTTCTGATGTTACAGAAGCTATCTTTCAAATCACAACATTTATATACCATGTCGGAACATGCGGTTGAGGTCATCCCTGTTGATAACTGAGAGGGGGGGTGAATCAGTTATCTTAATTATTTCAGCTTTCTAAACTTTCTTAATGATTAATGCAGCATCAATTCAAATAAGCAAACATAACCATGAAATGGAAATACACATGACACAATATTTCGATGTGGAAACCCTATTAAGGGAGAAAACCACGAGGTGATTAACCCAAGATTGTACTTTCTATTAGAAGAATAGAAATACAAAATGACACTTGCCAATTAGGGCTCACTGCCCAAGCACATTGCTCACAAGAGGCTCACTGCCTACAAGAGACTCACTGTCTACAGGTTGTAAGAAGAATAACAAGATCCTTGAACTGATGAGAAGCATCCACATATGCTGGAGTTCAGTTCCGGTTAGGCTCAATAAACTGATCTGCTGCACTTCATCCTTCCTCTTCTTTTGTGCTGCTATCCTTTCACATACTGGACCTTCCTTTCTACTTTCATACTATTCTTATGCTTTTCTTCATACTTCACATTACACCACACACACCTTCACATCTAGATCCATCTTGTATATATATCCGTACAAGTGATTTCAACACTTTTCTAGTCGGCATCTGGAATAGTCAATATTATCTCAAACTTTGGTCTGTCAGTTGAATCCTTGCATACCAAGTAATGCGGATCAAAAAGAAACTTATAGAAGTCATCTAACAAGTCAGCCAATCATGAAAGATACCTTAGGAACCTTTATCACCATCAACATCTCATCTGAAATAACTTCTAATGCTCTGCCTGTCAGTTCTTCCTTTGTTTGTTCTACCAAACCAGACCCCAATACTTGAATGCTTATATCTCTTTATTCTTTCATCACCGGAGGCTCAATTCCTGGAATCTATCAGTCAAGGTACTCCTCTTGACTTCCCCAAGTCCGCACTTTCCAAAGATACTTCCTCTGATAGATCCAGACCTGACTGTCGAACCTTTCCTCATACTCTGTTCTTGCTTACCGGACCACAACACTCTTCAATCTGACTTCCAGTATAGACACACCATGTCCTGTGGATGTGTGGGATGAACTTTGTTGCCATCAATGACAACAATCATGAAGCTCCAATGTGTCTCTTGCCAACAATCTCCCCCTTTGGCATTGATGGCAACACTTAGTGAAAAATGACTAAGTGTTATACTGTACTCCCCTTGGCTGATGCTCTGTCTCTATGTACATTTTCTGGAGCTCCCCCTTAGCTAGATTCCTTATTTTTCACTACTCATCACTCCCCCTTTGACATCAATGGCAAAGGGTAGGGTCCGCACATCCAAATTTTTAAAATTTCAACTATACTTAGCCGCATATGTATATACATATAGCATACTTACATATACTGAAGTATGTCTACAAAAGTTGTCTTCAATTGGATGAATTCTATTGCCCAACTTTGTTTCATCCTGTCCAAAATTGAGATGTGACCACTCAACAGGAATCAAACATGTCTGCCCTTTTTAGATCTATTGGATCACTGGTCTGGGCTGTGGTCTGAGCTTCTTTTATGGCCTCATGCATGACCACTAACTTAGGGATAATTATCCCTCTAAGTTCACCCAACCTGCTTATTCTATTTTTCTTTTCCTTCTCAAGCTTCTTGATTTCATTCAAGACTGCAATAGTTTTACATTCCTGGTTTATTATAGATACAGTGAGAGGATCAAAATTTTGAGAGAGGCTTGACAATTTATCTTCTTGTTCCTTACTTTCTTCTCAATATCCATTGTTACTTTGGTCCAGGATATACAAAATTCGTATACATCTCCTCCATCCTTAAGAGCATTTTCCAAGCTCTTTATCCCAATATTCATATTCCTCCTATCATTATCTATTAACCCATGTACCTCTGATAATCTTTTTGCCAAGAATTCCTTCTGGACCTTATCTTCTGCTGACTTCTCTAGGGAATCAAAATGTGTGCTAACACTATTAACTAGAGATTTGAGATTACCGGATGAGGAGGCTGAGGGATCCTTATGAAAATATGGCATGATCTTTTCTAAAATGCCAGATGCAGCTTCTATTAGCTCACAATCTTCCATGTGAGACTTCAGGAGTTTTTCTTTTGCCTTTGCATTGGCAAATGAAGCTATCTTCATTGTTTGAACCAGGGAGAGAGAATCAAAGTTAAATAGACCTTGAAGTAACTCCGGTTCATCAATCTCCATCATTTCTTTTGTCAAGAAGTCCTTGACAGTTTCTGCAGTGTCTCTTGCCAGAGACAGAGATTTCTTCCCTTCTGCACTGTCACTTAAGTTCTTCTCAACTTGACTTTCTTCTCTTCCTTTCGCTTCTTCTTCTTTCTCCTCTATTCTTTCTTCTCCTTTAGATCTAGAGACTATAGGGGAAACAAGAGGAGAGATATTTGTTTGTTCATGGGCCACCTCTTCTAGAGCAGAGGATTCCAAGTCCTCACCTTTATCTTCCCTTGTCTCCTTAACCTCTTCTGCTACTGTCTCAGTAGCTTCTTCTTCAATATCTGTAGCTGAGGGATCATCACCTAAGTCCTCTATAATAGGAATGTTGAATCTTTTGTATGCATTCCGAAGGATCTCTTCTATCTCTTTTGCTACTTCGTCAATTTTTCCAAGCATAAGCTGATTCATTCTAGCTTTGCTCTGGAATTCATCCTTACAATCTTTGAAGATCATACTCTTCTGCTTAGGAGTGATGGAGGGATAAAGATGAATGGCTATATGTTCCCGGATCTCCATATCCTTCTCTTTGGAATTATTCTTCCTCAATTCAAGTTCCTTCTCAAGGCTTTTAGGAATTAAAGATACAATCTCAATGAAAGCCTTGTTGTAAATGTTCAGATACTTAACTGTGGCATCCTGCAGAATCTTTTGATTAGCTTCACTGCATTCATCATAGAATTCTGTTAATGGCTTTAGAGTTCCATCCATAGTGATTGCCTTAGCTATATTATCTAAGGACATGGTGGTCCTTTCAACAAACTCTTCTACTTCTGCCTCCTTAGTTTCACTGGATGCTTTCTTCTTCTTCATCATCTTCTTTACTTCCTCATCTGATTCTATCTCCTCTTCATCCTTTTGGCTTGTGGAAGACCTTGTTGCCTTTAACTTGGTTCTCTTCTCTCATTTTCTGGATGATTTTTCTTCCAGTTTTGATGCCTTTGAGCTCCTTGCAGTGGTGGGTGTAGAGGCCTTAGAGGATCTGGTCTGGGAGGGGACTTCCACTAGAGTACCTTCTTTTTCTTTCTCTGCCCTTTCTATCTTCTCTCTACTTGCATCAAGTGCTTTTTTTGAAATTCCATGCCTTTGGCAAGCTCTTCTACTTCCTTTCTCACTTTTCTTTTTATTTCCAGTTGTCTGAACTCCACATGGATCTTCACACTTAATTCTTCAAAGGTTCCAAATCTTTCTGCCTTGGGATCCTTGGGTTGACTTAGCATGTGCTGAACATGTAACTCCATAATTTTCTCAGCCACTTCATACCCCATTGGCATGATCCATACTATTCTTGGCTCCACAGCCTCCATGAGGCACTGATCAGTTTCTACCATAAAGCGCACTGTATCTTTGTACTTCTCAACCAGAGATTGGGGGATTCTTTCTCTAGCTTGCATCATACTTTGAAAGTTCTTGAAATATCCCCACAAAGCTGTATTTCTTGCCTCACTCACTATCTGATTCTTGACAGATTTGAGAACAGGTATCACACCAGATGAGTGCAGACCAATTACTTCCCTAATTGCCTCCTTGGTGATCTTAAATGGTCTATTCAACCATAGGAAGTTATCATGCACTCTACTCAACACATACTAGACCCATTCATCTTCTTCAAAACAGGGGAAATGAATGCACTGGGCAAAATGTTTATCACGAATGGCCTTGAACTGAGGTTTGAGCTCAAAAGAATCATCTATTAACTGATTGTGATAGATACTAGCCAGCTTAGATTCCCCAAATTCTTCAATATTCACATGAATATATGCCCTAACATCTTCTACATGCAAAATTCCATGCAGAGTGCTTGAAAAGGCACCTAGGGGATCAACTTCTAGGGATTTATATGGATGTTTCTTGAATTTAGGGCATGGCCTCTTAGTGATCTTTACAACATTCGGTGTATCCATCTTCAAAAAGATTTACAGAGAAATATTCAATAACAGAAAGTACCTTTTGTGCATCTAGGGTTTGTGAAGAGATCCGGATTGATTCGCTGGATGAATCATTTTCTACAGATGACCTTTGATGGGCTTCAAGAGATTTATTGCAGAGTTCTTTTTCGCTTCTTCTCGAATGTAGAATGAACAAGTGTTTGATAGGAAAACCCCTATATTATTCCGTAAACCCTAATACCAAGTTGCAATAAATGCTCAACTTAAGTCATTTCAGTTTTCCTCATTTTCCTTATTTGAATGACTTGATGAACCGGATCAATCTTGTTGTAAACATCTTGCGGATCTTCCATATTTTAACCATAGTTTATTTAAATGTTTCTCTTACGAACCCTTTGATCGACAACTCTCCTTGTGCCAGTTCTAGCACCAATTAACTGGCTGGGGGAAAAGGTTTTCCTTGTGTCTCCCCCTAAGCTAGAGCTCACTTTTTAATTTTTGGAAGGAATATCAGCACCAGATTCTGGTGTGGATCCATCCCTTACATTTTCTGTACTTCTCTTGACCCAAATCTTGTTCATCTCACTTTTAACTGCATCTGCATTCACTTTTCCTTTTCCCTTGTCTTGATTCTGATTATGATGTATCGGACCTCTTTTGTCCTAATTCTTTCTTCTACAGAATTTGGCCAAATGACCTGATCTATTGCAATTGTGGCAAACAACATTTCTTGGCATATTTGATTGATGTCCTCTTGATCTACATTAATTAGCCATATGACCCATTCTATTGCATGCAAAGCATCTACCATTGAATGAATTGTTCATTTGCATATTTCTGCACTCATGAGATTTGTGACCATACTTTTTGCAGTTAAAACACTGTCCGGAGAAGGATGTGTTAGTCTGATTCATTCTCCTTCTACACTGATTAGCTTTGTGACCAAAGTTATTGCAGTTGTGGCAGTATCCATTGAAGGATGGAAATCTTTGAGCATTAGGTTGTCTTATCGGAGGTCTTCTAGGCCTATTCCTTGAATTTTATGATCCAAACTTCTTCAGACTAGATCAGGAGCTTTCTCCTTTCTCATATCCCAAACCACACTTGTCATCTACCCTCTTTTGGCTTTCAAGAAGAACTTCAAGTTGAGCATAACTTATCTTGAATTTCTCTTTATATTCATTTGCTATTTGAAGATCCCTTTTAAGAGAGACAATTTGATCCTCAAGTTTTTCTTCATTATCTTTAGCATCTTCAAGATCAGATTCAAGATGTCTGATTGTTCTATCCATCTTGTGGCAGTCTTCTGATTACTCCTTGAGAGATTGTCTTAGATCATCTTCAGTTTTTCTTTTCTCTTCAATTTCTTAGGTAAACTTCATAACTCCTGATTCGATTTCATGTCTTACCATAATGATCTCTTTTGATAACTTTTCACATAACATGGTTTTCTCCATCAGATCTCCATTTGTATCATTGGCTTCACCTTGACTTGCCAGTTGCTGAAGTAGCTCCTTTCTCTTTTTCATAGAGAGACTTAGTTTCTCTTTTAATTCATTTATGAAACCATCAGCCTGTTTGAGTCTTTCCTTCAATTCATTGACTTCAGAATTTGACTGCTCAAGATCATCTAAGGCAGACTTAAGTTGCTCCCTCATACCATACACATCCATTTGAATTTCCAGATCTTCCTCAAGCTATTAGGCTCTATTGGGAGGAACTTGGCTCTGATACCAATTGTTGATAACTGAGAGGGGGAGGGTGAATCAGTTATCTTAATTATTTCAGCTTTCTAAACTTTCTTAATGATTAATGCAACATCAATTCAAATAATCAAACATAACCATGAAATGAAAATACACATGACACAATAATGTGATGTGGAAACACTGTTAAGGGAGAAAACCACGAGGTGATTAACCCAAGATTGTACTTTCTGTTAGAAGAATAGAACTACAAAATGGCACTTGCCAATTAGGGCTCACTGCCTGAGCACACTGCTCACAAGAGGCTCACTGCCTACAAGAGACTCACTATCTACAGGTTGTAAGAAGAATAACAAGATTCTTGAACTGATGAGAAGCATCCACATATACTGGAGTTCAGTTCCGGTTAGGCTTAATAAACTAATCTGCTGCACTTCATCCTTCCTCTTCTTTTGTGCTGCTGTCCTTTCACATACCAGACCTTCCTTTTTGCTTTCACATTGTTCTTATGCTTTTCTTCGCACTTCACATTACACCACACACACCTTGACATCTAAATCCATCTTGTATATATATCTGCAGAAGTGATTTCAACACTTTTCTAGTTAGCATCCGGAATAGTCAATATTATCTCAAACTCTAGTCTGTCGGCTGAATCCTTACATACCATATAATGCGGATCAAAAAAAAACTTATAGAAGTCATCTAACAAGTCAGCCAATCATGAAAGATACCTTAGGAACCTTTATCACCATCAACGTCTCATCTAGAATAACTTCTGATGCTCTGCCTGTCAGTTCTTCCTCTGTCTGTTCTACCAAACTAGACCCCAATACTTGAATACTTATATCTCTTTATTCTTTCATCACCGGAGGCTCAATTCCTGGAATCTATCAGTCAAGGTACTCCTCTTGACTTCCCCAAGTCCGTACTTTCCAAAGATACTTCCTCTGATAGATCCAGACCTGATTGTCGAACCTTTCCTCATACTTTGTTCTTGCTTACCGAACCACAACACTCTTCAATTTGATTTCCAGTATAGACACACCATGTCCTGTGGATGTGTGGGATGAACTTTGTTGCCATCAATGACAACAATCATGAAGCTCCAATGTGTCTCTTGCCAACAATCCCTTGGGGGCATGAAATCCCCAAGCAGACCTCCTAACAAGAAACTACCTCAGTTTTGATCCCAAGGATCGTACTAGGCGCGAGGGGAGAGCATACAAAAGAAAGGTAACCCCATTGGATAACACTTAAAAGCATGAAAGATGTTCACAAGTAGACTTTTGATCCCCAAGATCACCCTAAGGTGTGAGGGGAGAGCATACATCAAAGTTTGAACCAAACAAAGCAAACAAGTTCTTTAATCCTCTAACTACTTTAGTACAACTAAGATAGTGAGAAAACAAAACCTTCTACTGACGAAATCTGCAAGAAACTAGTTAGTAGTTTCAAAAAAATTCTTTGAATTGTGTTCTTTTACCTACAAATATGTGTTAGTACCTTACACAAATCTCAAAAAGTAGTTAACTAGATGGTGCCAAAATAGAGAAAAATGGTGCTAAAAATAGTCAGATGGTGCTCAAAATCAAGAATAAGGAGCTAAAATAGCAAAAGAAAGCACTAAAATTTTTTGATTCTAAAATTAAATAGATAACAACAAATAGAATAAAAATGGTGCTAAAAATCAGGAGAATGGTGCTGATATCTATCATGACGTTAAAATTTTAGGAAATGGTGCTAAAATTTCTAAAGATGGCATTCAGTTGTCTGTTACCTACCTTACCTTGTTGACTAGTTTAGATGGCGTTATTCTGTGTAGATATGGCGCCAAAATGTAGAACCTCCGTAAAAACCTACTCAAAAAGGATGTTAGCTTTACACAATAGGTCAAACGGGGGTTAGAATGTTTCCTATCCTGTTAATAGACACCAATAGCCATATTAGAAGAAAAAACTAGTTAGTGAGCAATGAAATAACCTAGGGTCATGTAAAGAATCATTTTCATGCATTCCTAGAGAAATTTCATCATTAGGACCCCCTACATCTTTGTTAGTTTCTGATAAAAATAGAGATCCTACAAACACTAAAATGTGCCAAATCCTTTAAAAACAACCTAAAATTATTTTTGTAAGCTTAACATGTTAACAAGTGTCATTAGAAAATGACACCAAAATAGTGGCAGATGGCACCAAAAGAGGCCCAAATGGCGCTATTCCATAGACTGATGGCACTAAACCAAGAGGTTTTGGCACTAAAACTCCTTGTTCAGCTCCTTACAAGAAACACAAATACAATGGTTAGATTGGGACCATGGGGTCCCATCGGGTGTGCCAAATGAAGATGAGGAAATCAAGATTGGATAAAAACATCAAAATGAAAGCAAATAAACAAGATTTATACCTTCCTATACAATCTTAGCTCCTCTCTCCTTGATAAGGTACAAGACTTTGCACCCTTCAGCCCTAGCTTTACCCAAACTATGAATTGAAATGTGAAATACTCCTAATTGTCAATGCAAATTCAAGCATAGCCTAGCTAAAATAAAGATGAATGAGAGAAATTTGAGCATAGTAATATTACTCTAAAATTCGATGATGAAATGGCTTGTGGAGGCTTGTATTTATAGACCTAAATTGGAGGGGATTTTGATCCAACAATGGAGATTGATTGTTGAGATAGAATTAAAAATTCCATTTTATGTGGAGTTGTGAGAAACATGTGACACATTTCATTTTTAGGCTCTTACATTTGTAAGCTAAAAATGGAGAAGATGTTATATCATGAAAACAGTAAAAATGAGTTGGAGGGTTTATGTATTTTTTGCAATTTTTAATTTGTGGGTGTGGGAAAAGGCGTTAAGATTTGACCAAGTTAATCAGGGTAATTAACTTAGTTAATGTGGCTAGAGAAAATTAGTGAGTGGGATAATTAGGGTTTAGGATTAATTAAATAATGATTTATTTAATTAATCCAGGTCTAGGGGTCATGTAGACTAGGGTAGCTAATTAAATAATAGCTATTTAATCAACTAGGTTAGGGGTGGGCTAATTAGTAGGGATGATTAATTGGATAAGTATGATTTATCTAATTAATTGGGGTTAGGAAAGTGGACAAATTAACCAAATAAATATTTGACATATTTATTTAATTAATTGGGATAATGTTGGTAAGGTGTGACAATTGAATTTAATCAAATTAATTCAATTTTAGGGATTTATTGATGATGGATGGGTAAATGGTTTAGGGGTTGGATGAAATAATTAATTAAATAACAAATTAATTAGTTAATTAATTAGACAAAGAATTAGTGTTGTGGATGATGTTGAAGGGTGGTTAGAAGGATTGAGACATTTTTAGGTGTCTACAGGGTTTGTATTAGAGTTCATGCTAAAAGTAGGGTAAGAATTATGGTTAGAAATAGAGTTAGGGTTAGGATTAGGGTTAGGGTTAGTGTTAGTATTGGGGTGAGGGTTAGGTTTAGGGTTAGAATTAAGGATAGACTTAGGTTTAGGGTGAGCATTAGTATTGGCATGAGGGTTAGGGTTAAGGTTAGAATTATGTTTAACTAGAGTTAGGGGTAGCATTAATGTTAGGATTAAGGTTAAGGTTAGGGTTAGGGTCAGGGTTAGGGTTACGAATAGAATTACGGTCAATGATATGTTTATAATTAGAGTTAGGGGTTGAAACTAGGGTTACTAAAGGGTTCAGGTTAGAATTAGGGTTAGGGTTTGTATTAGACTTCAGGCTACAATTTGGGTAAGAATTATGGTTAGGGTTAGGGATGGAATTATGATTAGGGTTACAATTATGATTGGAATTAGAGTGAGGGATGAAATTTGGGATTTGTTTATAATTAAAGTTAGGGATATTATTAGGGTTAGATTTCAAATTAAAGTTAGAAAATTTAGGGTTAGAAATATAGCTAGGGTTAGGAATATAATTACGGCTAGGGTTATGTCTATAGTTATAGTTAGGGTTACAATTAGGATTAGTGTTAGGATTAAGGTTAGGGTTAGCATTAAGGTTAGGGTTATGGTTACAAATATAATTAGGGTTTGTTTTAGGGTTAGGGTTAGTAGTAGAGTTATGACAAGAATTAGGGTTAGACTTATGATTAGAATTAGAGTAGGTTTTGGTTACAATTAGGGTTGGGGTTAGAATTAGGGTTAGGTTTAAAATTTGAGTTATTGTAATCATAATTCTATATCTAACCATAATTCTATATATAACCCTTATTCTAACTATAACCATACACTTAGCATTGATTTATAAGCCTAATGTTATATATAACCCTATTTATAAGACTAATCCTCACCTAATCCCTAAACAAAACCTTAATTCTAAATGTAATCTTCATTCAAACCCTAAATCTAACTCTAATTCTGACAAGTTGTGCTAGCATTACACTTAGCATATATTTCTATAAAGATAACTTTGCTAACCTTAACACTAATTTAAATCATAACTATAGCCATAACCCTACATGTAACCCTAAGCCTAACAAAAATTTGGTAAATGAATAAAACATCAAATGCAACTAGATTTATAAACATAACCATAACCCTAATTAGATTGAAACCAAAACCCTAATATTATAATATATGTATATTATATATTTTTTGATATAATATAATTTATACTTATAATTATTATATAAGTTATGATTACAAATACAATTAGGGTTCAAATTAGAGTTTGGATTAGGGTTAGGGTTAATATTAGAGTTAGGGAAAGAATTAGGGTTAGAATTACGATTAGAATTAGGGTAGGTTTATGATTACAATTAAGGTTGGGGTTAGGGTTAGGGTTACGATCAAGGTTAGGGTTAAAATAGTATTGTTTAGATATTGCAACTATGGTTAGAATAACCAAGTTAACGTTAGGGTTAGGGTTGGAGATAAAATTAGGGTCAATGTTATGTTTAGAATTAGAGTTAAGGTTGAAATTTGGGTTATTAAAGGGTTTAGGTTATAATTAGGGTTAGGGTTTGTATTAGAGTTGGGGTGAGGGTTAGGGTTAGGGTTGGGGTTAGCATTAGTATTGAGGTGAGGGTTAGGGATAGGGTTAGAATTAAGGATAAAATTAGGTTTAGGGTGAGCATTAGTATTGGGGTGAGGGTTAGGGTTAAGGTTAGAATTATGTCTAACTAGAGTTAGGGTTAGAAATAGTGTTAGGATTAAGGTTAAGGTTAGAGTTAAGGTTAGGGATAGAATTAGGCTCAATGATATCTTTAGAATTGGATTTAGGGGTTGACATTAGGGTTATTAAAGGGTTCATGTTACAATTAGGGTTTGGGTTTGTATTAGAGTTTGAGCTACAATTATGGTAAGAATTATGGTTAAGGTTAGGAATATAATTATGATTATGGTTACAATTATGACTGGAATTAGAGTGAGGGATGAAATTTGGGATTTGTTTAGAATTAAAGTTAGGGATATAATTAGGGTTAAGTTTAAAATTAAAGTTAGAATTAGGGTTAGAAATATAGCTAGGGTTAGGAATATAATTAGGGTTAGGGTTATGTTTAGAATTATAGTTAGGGTTACAATTAGGATTAGTGTTAGGATTAAGGGTAGGGTTAGCATTAGTGTTAGCATTAAGGTTAGGATTATGGTTACAAATACAATTAGGGTTCAATTTAGGGTTTGTATTAGGGTTAGGGTTAGTAGTAGAGTTAGGGAAAGAATCAGAGTAGGTTTATGGTCACAATTAGGGTTGGGGTTAGAATTAGGGTTAGGTTTAAAATTAGAGTTATTATAATCATAATTCTATATCTAACCATAATTCTATATATAACCCTTATTCTAACCTTAACCATACACTTAGCATTGATTTATAAGCCTAATGTTATATCTAACCCTATTTATAAGACTAATCCTAACCCAATCCCTAAACAAAATGTTAATTCTAAATATAATCTTAATTCAAACCCTAAATCTAACTCTAATTCTGACAAGTTGTGGTAACATTACACATAGCATATATTTCTATAAAGATAACTATGCTAACCTTAACACTAATTCAAATCATAACTATAGTCGTAACCCTACATTTAACCCTAAGCCTAATTAGATTGAAACCATAACCCTAATATTATCATATAGGTATATTATATATTTTTAAATATAATATAATATATACTTACAATTATTATATAATATATTATAATATTAAATCTAACTTATATTATAGTATTATATTATATAATTATAATAATTCTTAAGATATATAATATAGTTAGAATTAGGGTTGTTGCTCACGATGCTACTAGTATACCTATATTTAAAAAATATATCTAAAGTACATCGAGAGATATCCTTCTTGAGGTGCCTATTTTTTATCAATTTACCTTACATAGGTCGAATAGGTGCCTCGAGAAGGATATATCTTAGTGTACTTTAAATATATTTTTTAAATATAGGTATACTAGTATGAAATAGATTAGTCATAGGACAATTAAAATTTGGGGTTACGATGAGATAAAGACTCAAATTTTAGATAAATTTACAAGGATAAATATTTCTCTGCCGTACATGACTGGGGCGGGACCCACTTAACCCCAACAATAGCTATCAGCCCTGTATTTGCACTAGGGCATGGATGCCTACATGGTAAAGCCATCACCCATGGAATGGGAAGGTTCCAATTTTTTAATGGTGTTGGACGTGTGCAGTATAATAGCTAATAATTGAGGGTGAAGGCTTAAATTTATAAATTTGTTAGAGCTTTTGTACGAGATGAAATTTTTGTAAGGGACAGGGTACATGCAATCCAACTCTTATACGTTTCAAAATTTCAGCTTTGTTAGGTAGGCCTTATTTAGTTTACATGTTGGAGGAAAATAGCTCACATAAATATCCAAGGGAAAGTTAAGTTGGTAGTTTATAATAAATAAGCAATTTAATTTAAGATTGAAATAAAAAATAAATATATATATTTTTCAATAAGAGGTGATTAAAATATTTTTTTATATAAATTTAAGGTGAGTAGATAATCAGGACCTAGATTTGACGGTCGACCCCTTGTCAAGCAAATTTTTTATGATGGTTATCCATTCAAATGTGCCATTAAAATTCTATGGTATACTTTAGTATAAGTAAAATTATATATAAACCAAATATATATCACATCACAATTCTATATAAATTTTGAAAGGCAAAATCTTATGATGGTTATCAGTTCAAAGGTGCCATTAAAATATTATGCTATACCTTAGTATAAGTAAAATTATATATAAACCAAATATATATCACATCACAATTCTATATAAATTTTGAAAGTCTATCCAAAATCTCTCCTTTCATATGATACAATCTTTTTAAATTTTGATTGTATTTTATGGACAAAAATGTCTAAATATGGCCATATGACTATCAAATTTAGGCTTTGGTGTAGATATTTGTTTAGGTGTAAAAAGAGTGGTTGACAATTTCAAGGGTTTATGAGGAATCATCCTTTCACACCAACATTCAAGGATAATCAATCGAGCAGAGAACTCTACTACCGATCTCCTGTCACTTGGAATAGAGGTGGTGCAAGAGCACCCATAGGTCCTAGAGATCTATCTTGAATCTCTTGTTATGTTTTGTTGCAATAAGATCTTGAAGACCATTTGTGGATTGTAATAAGGTCTTATGACCACCTTGAAACATGTTTGCACTCACATTGTATGGATTTGATGCCAATTGTTGTGTGAAGATAGTCAAGACATAGTTGGTCCATGATAGTCAAATCCTCCATAAGTGTAAAGATGGAGTGAATTTTATGTCTTTAATGTTTGGGAGCCATTCATGGCATGTAGGAACTATATTAGGGGCTTTTGAAATAGTATTGTAAAGTGATTATACACATTGTAAACAAAAACTACATTTGCATGCAGTTGTAACAAGGAGACAAAAGGGACAATTTGGAGGTTGCAGAGTTAGTTCTCTACTTCCCATCGAACCCAAGCTACCTACAACTACTTGACAAGTATGTGCACATGTTTAAAATCTTCATCATAGTCATTGGAGAAGGTTGTTGTTGAAGAATTTAAAGGAGAAAGCATAATCTCTGTTCTTTTCCTGTAATTTCTGTGTCAAAACATTGTTTTACAGACTGTGTATTCCTATGTACAGAATAGTCATAGACCAAATGTAAGTTGATTCAAAGGAGGAGTGAGTAAGCTTTGATTTGAAGTAGGTTTGAGCCCTTGATATTTATCTTTAGCAAAGTTATTGTTGTTTTCCTGCAAACTGGTTGAATAAACCCTAATTTAGGGTTTTGAGTAAAACGATGGGTAAATAACCATTCCACTACTCCTCATCATCAAATGATCAATGGAATGGGTTTGTACTCTTGTCTGTTAGTTGTTTGTGATATTTGCAGGATGGGAGAAAGAGTTTTGATGGTTTTGGCTTGCAAAACCATGTGTCAAGCCAATAGAACGAACCCGAGTTGTCAAAGCCAGTACAGTAGATTGTTGGAGCCAAAGACCAATGGAATCTATTGTTTTTCCACACAAATAACATGTCTATGTGATCAAAACTATTCTATGAAGTATTTGAAGGGTGGTCTCTTTGTAAATTAGGCCTAATTGGGGCTCTAGTTAGGGTTGCCAGTCATTAATTGAGGTACTTATTCCAAAGGAACCACAAGTCATTCCATGGTATGTTGTGAGTTACATGTCAGTACTCCTATGAATGGTCAGATTTGGTCAATTCAAGATCTCTGTAGGAAGTTATGATCACTATCCCCTAAACAGGGCTACAAGGACTGTGATAGGCTTATGAAGCAAGTACATATCCCATGCTTGTAGGACCTTAAACATTGAGTTGGAAAGGTTATGTTGACAGTTTGGAACCCTTTGAAATGACTTCTCTTGGAGAGATCATGTATCTAGTGCCATATTCCATGTTGAGCCCTTTGGCTATGTCTTGAGAACCTTGATACTTTGTCATTGTGAAACAATAAATTCCCCTTGCTTGTTAAATGGTTTGTCTAAACTATTGAAGTGTCTTGGGATCCTTAGAGTATCTGCATCAAGAGGGGAAGTTTAGAATTGTGTAGATTTGTTGTTCAATTAACCTTGATTATGCTCAAAACCCTAATTTCATAAAATCATAAACAAGCAGACAAATCATGGAAAATGATCATACACAGAGATATCAAATGACAATAAAATAAATACCAGATTTCAAAGTTTGGTGTATGGAAAAGTCAGGGACTAATGAGTGGGTAAATTAGTCCAATGTACCTTTTTCTGTTAGGATCTCTAAATAATGTTTGCAACATAATTCTACTATCCCAGAGATTTCACTACCTCAAAATCCAGAGGACTAATGAGTGGGCACCCTAGTCCAAGATATGATTTTCTTCTTTGCTCTGCACTTCTAATAGTTTGTAATGCCTCCCTACAACTAAACTTCTTCCACTTCTGAAACCTATAACCTACAATCACAAAAAAGTGGGTTGGGGTTTGTGGTGTTTAGAGGCTTGCCTTGGTCAAGCCCCAAAGAGACATTCAAGTCTTTTGAACATTGTTGTTAGATAAAGACTGTGTATCCTTGTGGGATAGAAGTAAAAACTAATTAATAAATGATTGAAAACACAAATGAATGTCACCTCGATGGTGTAGCTTACATGAACATGAAGATCCTTCACATCATGAGAAGATGAAGCCAAATCTGCATAACCAACACAATAACAAAACAATAACACTCTACAATAATGAAAACTTTGAAATCTCCCAAATCATAAGTATGCCAAAAGCTCATAATCATCTTATAGTTTACAAATGAATGCCTAAACATGCTTATAAATATTGCAACTAAACAACTTCCTACCAAGAATTCAGAATTCAAACTTGAGGTGTTAGCATAGGACCTAATAATGGTCATATAATTGACATTAAGATTTCAGTCCTAACCTAAAATAGGGTAGCAGTAGGGCATGGGCGCCCAAGTCCTCCCTCCCTATTTTAGTCATGATTCATGTTAAGTGCATCCCCTAGGTCCAATTTGCCATAAAACTCAGGGTTTCCTTCATTGGAAATCATCATTGACATGCAAGATGATCTAAATGCATTCTAAAGGACCTAGGATCTAAACATAGGAGGGAAAATGCCCTAGGGAAACATTTTCTGATGTAACATTTAGCCCCTACTTTAATGTATGCTTGAACGCGAGGCCCATACATGCATTAAAGTATGGTCAACAAACACACCAAGCACAATGAAGATAGTAATAGGCATACAAAACACGAAGAAGATAGTAACGGTCATGCAAGACATGGAGAAGACAACATTAAGGACATGCAAAACATAGTGAATATAGTGAATGCAGTGATTATTTCTTTTTTTCATTTTTCCATATATGACAGTAAATGCAAGTACAAGGAAAGTAAACACATAACCCATAATGTAGGAGGGACTCATCATCACCAGTATTTAGACTACATATGGGGCAACAGACATGCAATACAAATCTTAGAGTGTAGGAGGGACTCATCGCCACTAGTCTTTAGATTGCACTTGAGAACAAACAAACCATACAAATCCCAAAGCATAGAAGAGACTCATCGCCACTAGTCTTTAGATTATGATTGGGAACAAACACGCTATACAAAACCTGAGTGTAGGAGGGACTCATCGCCACCAGTCTTTAGACTACAACATGGGGGGAAACACATGGAAGACATGGAGAAAACATGACAAATAAGGTGATGGAATAAACCTATTGCTAGGTTTTCTACCATCTTGAGCACATTACAGGAACACCTAACGGTTGTGCTTCCCACAATAACTACCAAAGACACGCTTAAGGGTTAGGATAGTCTCAGATCTGCCTTGCCTACTTGAAGGACATTTTGAAAATGACAAGATTGTGCAATCTCCTTAAGAAATACACCATCCCCACCTTCCATAGAAGGGCTTAAAATAAAAGAATATGCACGATATCCCATCTCTGAAGAGGGATTTCTCAATTGCACTATATAATAAAGATGTGTAGTCATGCGGAGATACAACATCTTGCCTCCGTAGAGGGATTACAAACACACTTCATTGGTATCAAAATCATTAGACAGCTTACCTTTATATTCCCCCACCTTAAGGTGGTTGATATCAAGTACTGATATCAAGTACTTTAAGGTAGGAAGAAAACACACAAGGGAAGACGAGCTCTTGCAAAGCCCATGCCCCTAGAGGTGACATGTACTTTACGATCGCTAAATGTTCCCACAAACACATTTCTTCAAGAAAAGAGGTTAGAAATCTTTCCATAAGACAACAACCACATCCCATGATAAAATCTATGCATGTAAATAATCACATCCAAAATCCAAGGGTACATTACGGATTCAGAAACTGAGTATAACTATGGGGCTATACTACAAAGATCTCAGAATTGAATGTAAATGAGGTGAGATTCAAAGATAAACAAAGTGTATGAAGTAGCTATATTGTTATAGTTTGTTAGTGCAATAAGACAACATCAAAATATCACATAGAGTGATTCTACTAGCCAAGCGTCAGATAATATATATATACCAACCTTGTCATCATGTATGGACAAGGTCCATTTTTGCTTACTCGCTAAAGGGACACTTGGTCCTTATCAGTCTTATTTGTTTTTCATTATCCGCTAGCTAGATAGAACCACTAGAGGAAGGTAAAGAATAAATCAAGAGAGGAGAAGAAGTGCCTTAGGGATAGTCATGTACGAGGGTGCACCCAAGTCACCAACTGCAATGCTATGCCCCTAGGACACAACACACAACAATGAAAATAGAGGAGAAACAATATAGAAGAATAATGATACAAATAGAAAAATGTCACAACAGAGGCAGTCTCCCGGTATCCTTGACCTTACAAGAGAATCAAGGGTCATACTAGGAGGCCTAAACAACACATGACACATCACGAGAGGAACACAACACATAGGGGAGGTCACATAAACAAGAAAATAATGCTATGACATAGGTGACCACTAAGGTTAGAAATACTTACCTATAGGGACAACCTAATTAAAGGTTGTTGACGAGCAAATCATCATCTTCCCACTCCCGAATGTTAGAAGAAAGTGGAACATAAGGGACAAGTGCCCAACTCTTATCATTATCTTCAAGTTGTCCATTCTTAAGCTCTTCTTGGTTTGATTCAATGTTAGGTGGGATGTTTTCTTGTTGAGATGTATTTCGTTGGGCAAACACTTGTCTTCTCTTCTTCCTTTTTCTTGCTTATCTATTCCTTCTTGTCCTATTGTTTATCTCTTTTAAGGCATTGTCATGTTCTTCCATAGGTTTTTGAATGTTAGAGGAGGAAGCACCATGTTCAAATCTCATTTGTCTTAGTGAAATGTTTTGTTCTTAATGACTACCTCTCGATCCTTGTAAGGATGGTAGGGGAGGATCCTCAGCATAGGGTCCTTTTCCTTTTGGTCTAGGATGCTCTTCAAATACGGGTTGTTCGTCTCTTATTATTTCTTGAATAGAAGGACCAGACACTCAATGTAATAATTGTGCTTTGTAGTTTCTATATCCTAAGAAGTTAAAATATGTTCATGGCTCTGGTTCTAGTTTAGATCATTCCCAAAAGTAATCAAGGCTAAAGTGTTGTCTTGTAACTAAAAGTTTGTATCTATTGTGAGGGATAGTATGCACTTGTCCATTCAAATGAAATTTTACACTATTATAAATTGTTGAAGGGACAACTTTCATAGCCTTTAACCATGGGTGTCCTAATTTTATGTGAAAAAGGTTAGATATGGGGACAACATCAAATAATTGTTCTATGGATTTCTCAAATGCAGTAACCAATAAAGATATCTTCCCAGAAGTGTTTATAAAGGTTCCCTTATGTGTCTTAATCATCATGTTTGAAGGGTCATAAAAGTCTTGTATCAAACCATGTGAATAAATGAATTCTTCCATTGCCACATTAGTCATGCAATTAGGGTCAATAAGTTTTCCATCCACAAGATTTCCCATTATCTTGACAGTGATATAAAGAGGTCCTTTAGTGTCTCCAATTGTTCTATCATGAGGTGTAAACACAATTTCAAGTTCAAGGACCTTTCTTTTCATGTAAGGCCTAGGAGGGAACCTAGTGTTATTGTTGTGATTAGAATCCATGAGTATATGTTTTCAAATCAATGTAGAATTAGATTTTAAAAGCTTTTCAAAAGTTATGCAAGAAACAAGTGCAAAACTATATGTGAAAATGACCTAAAGTGCTTGATTTTTCAACCTTTTTCAATGCAAATGTGTGACAAAAGATGTGTTGTAAGGAAATTCATGAGGGTAAGAAAATAATATGTCTAATATCAGTCCAATAAAACAACAATATCCTTCACAACATGCCTATAGTGTAGATCTATAATGATGACAAGTCAAAACCTAGTGAAAATATACCCAAACTATGCAATTTTTTACCAATTTTCAATGTAAATGCCTAATAGAAAGGGTGTTGTGAGGAATTTGAGGAGGAGAAATAAATTATAACCCTAATATCAGTCAATTAGTATAGAAAATACTTCACAACATGCCTATGATGCAATTCTAGAGAGACGATAAGGCCAAATCTAGTGAAAATGCAAGGTTTTCAAACCCTAGACATGAAATTTTGCAAGATAGACACTATGATAAAACACTACAGTTAGAAATAATTCCTAAATGAGTGTTTAAAATAGTAGTAAAATATGAAACAAGATTTTAACCAGAAAACCCTAGCTAATGCGAAAACTAGGTTATATGATAAATGCACAATTTCAAGCAATTTTTAACAATTTAATCATGAAAATGCTATACAAATGAATGATGAATTTATATAATTTAAATCAGATGTAATGAAAATAATAGAAATTAAATGCAAATTAATTCAAATTATTTGAAAATGCAAGCTAAGACGTCAATTTTTTTAAACTATTCAAAATTTTTAATTTTTTTTTGTAATTTTTCAAATGCAATAAGTTGAAAATGAAATGAATGAATGAAACGAATGCAAGTCTGATGTAAAACACTCAGAAAGGTGAAAAATTCATTAAAAACATGGGTTCACCAAAATAATTAAGGGTAAAAAGAGGGGTTGATGATTTCAAGGGTTTATGCGGAATCCTCTTTTCACACCAACATTCAAGGGCATTCAATTGAGTAGAGGACTCTACTACAAATATCTTATCAATTGAAATAGAAGGGAAGTTTGGAATTGTGTAGATTTTTTGTTCAATTAAGCCTGATTATGCTCAAAACCCTAATTTCATAAAATCGTAAACAAACGAACAAATCATGGAAAATGATCACACACAGAGATGTCAAATGATAATCAAATACATATCAAATTTTGAAGTTTTGTGTATGGAAAAGTCAAGGGCTAATGAATGGGTGAATTAGTCCAATGTACCTTTTTCTGTCAGGATCTCTGAATAATGTCTACAACACAATTCTGTTGTCCCAGAGATTTCATTGCCCTTGAATCTGGAGGACTAATAAGCAGGCGCCCTAGTCCAAGCCCTGATTTTCTTCTTTTCTCTACACTTCTAATAATATGTAATGCCTCCTTGCCACTCTACTTCTTCTACTTCTAAAACCTGTAACCTGTAATCACAAAAAAGTGGGTTGGGGGTGTGGTGTTTAGAGGCTTGCCTCGGTCAAGCTCTGGAGAGACATTCAGGTCTTTTGAACACCATTGTCAAATAAAGAGTGTGTATCCTTATGGGATAGAGGCAAAAATAATTTAATAAATGATTAAAAAAACAAATGAATGTCACCTTGATGGTGTAGCTCGCATGAACATGAAAATCCTTCACATCATGAGAAAATGAAGCCAAATCTGCATAACAAACATAATAACAAAACAATATTGCTCTGCAACAATGAATACTTTGAAAGCTCTCAAATCATAAGTATGCCAAAAGCTCATAATCATCTTCTAGTTTACAAATGAATGCCTAAACATGCTTATATATGCAACTAAATAACTTCCCACCAATAATTCATAATTCAAACTTGAGGTGTCGACATAGGACCTAATAACGGTCATATAACCGACATTGAGATTTAGGTCCTGAACCAAAGTAGGGTAGGACTAGGGTGCGGGTGCTCAAGTCCTCCCTCCCTATTTCAGTTAGGATTCATGTTAAGTGCGTCCCCTTGGTTCTATTTGCCATAAAACTCAGGGATTTCTTCACCAAAAGTTGTCATTAACATGCAAGATGATCTAAATGCATTCTAAAGGACCTCAGAGCTAAACATAGGAGGGAAAATACCCTAGGGAGACATTTTTTGATGTAACAATATTTTAAATAGATCCATTTAAAAAGGTCATTTTATTTACTTAAGAGTTATTTTATTTACTATGTACTTATATACACACATAAATTTTAATTTTTATTTAAGAATTATTTTATTTTATCTATATTTTTTACTATTTTTTTATTTAAAGAGTTAAAGAGCTATTTTATTTACTATGTACTTATATACACACATAAATTTTAATTTTTATTTAAGAATTATTTTATTTTATCTATATTATTTACTTTATTTTTATTTGAAGAGTTATTTTTTGGTAAGACATTTGTTTTATTTTTAGTATGTAATTTTTAATTTTACTTTTTGAATATCTACTATTTACTATTTTTGTAATTCTTTTGTTTTGTTTTTATTTTGAAAAGTGTAATAAATATTTTATACTTATATGTTACTTTTAATAGTTTCATTTGTAAAATTAATATATATTTTAAAATTTTGATGTTTAATTTATGATGAATAATGTATATATATATATTAAAAATAAAATAATATAATACATGATTCACATAAAAAGTGGGTGTGATCCCAAGAGTCTATGTTGAAACTAAAGAAAACAATTGTGGTCACATTGCTAAGCAGCAAGGGCAAATAGGGGGGTCATTATTAGGAGGTTTGCTCCATCCATCTAGAGAATCCTGGGCATTAGGGATGGGCTCCTAGCTTGTGATGGTGTCCTTATTATCTTTTTCTTCTTTGGATCATTGAGAGTTATGTGAATAGGTGAAATAGTAAGGTCCAGCTGAGGGAGCTTCCCATTGTCATGACAATAAGGGAGGCTGTGGTCACACTAAGAAGCTAAGGATTTCCCATATGGCAGGGACCAACCATGACATTGGTGTTGAGGGGATCCACGAGAGCCACATCTTGAACAAACACTATGGCTACAACTATGATGGTGCCCACATTCTAAGAGACATCCTTGCTAGCAAGAAAAGGTGACATACATGCAATAGTAAAAGGAGCCTTGAACCAGTGCTTAATAAGTGTCTACAAGTGGTAAAACTCCAGAGCAACTTTATTAGCTTGCACTTGGATTTGCAACATACCATTAGAGTATATCATGACTTTAACATACAAAGAGAAATGAGCATCCATTGCAAAATCTGAAAATAAGGTAGTTTTTTTATCTTCCATATGTTGAAGAGAATTTCCACTCCAAAATCATGCCAAATTTGGGTAAACCTCATAGGCATCTTAGGCCAATCACCTAGAAGAATCATATGCTAAGGAAAAACTTGGACAGAAAAGATTGAAGAAATTGTGTATCCAATTACAAGCCACTTAGGCTAGGAGTAAAACTAGAAAAGGTGCTTGAGAGTTTCCAAATGTCCATAGAAAGGATGGAAGGTTGGACACACCTATATGGATAAGGTGAAATCTAATGGGAAGACCCTAATATAGGAGGCACTAAGAAAAAATGAGCTAGTTGGGCTCCAAAATGGTAGATCAAACTGTTTGAAACTTGTAGCCCCATTGAGTGGAAGTGAACTAGAGTTCCACTTGATATTAAAGGTTTTTGAACCATGGGTAGGTGAGGAGAAAGTCAATAATATCCCTGAAAGGGTATGTATCTCTTGAAGGGAGTATTTAAAAATAAATGTCATCTCTAGACTATACAGTCTTGGATTGGTTTTATGTGCTACCTCCTAATTCTATAAGTTCTTTCACACAATTAATTAGCAAGTTCCTCAGACACTTTCAAGCGAACATTGGACCTCAAGTCTCTTTGATGGACTTGGTTCATTGCAACCAAGGAACGAAAGAGAAAATAATAGATTTCACGGGCTGTTATAAAGCCCTCTTCACACAAATCTAATATTCTATTCTAGATGCTAATGTGCAAAGAATCTTTATAGTAAACTTACAACCTCACATTTGTGACAAGATATTGTTGATGCAATACAATTCATTCACTCATCTTTGTATGTCTCTTTGTGATTATCAACTTTTGGTTAGTCAGTATGAGCATAATCCCTCATTGGCTCTAGTTGGTTAATCTAAGGCCTCTCATAATCATTCTTTCAAAACACAAAACAAAAACTTTATCAAGATAAATGAAGTTTTAGCAAACAACATAAGAAAACATGTGTTGGAAATATCATCCCCCGCTTCCACCCCTTACATGTTAAAACCAAAAATAAGAAACTTCACACCATTATCAGAATCTCTCTATGCTATCATGACACAACTCTTGCAAAATAATATCATCAAGCTTCCACCTATTATACTAGTTGATCCAATTAAGATTCAATTATCTTCCTTTGATGCGAAGGCCTTTTGTCAATTTCACCGCTCCATTGGTCATGACACTGAAATACGTATGCATCTTAAACATGAAGCTCAAGACCTCATCAACTCCAATGCCATCCAAGTTGCTAGTGTGAATGGCAAAGGGAATAAATTAGTGGTAGATTCTAATCAAAATATTCAAATATACATTGATCCTTTACCTCATGAGTCTAATGTTGTCGATATTTGTATGGTGGATGCTCACTCTCACAAAGAGCGAGTAGATTTAGAACCTGCTATATCTTTCACTCCACATGATGCCACTATCAGAGCTCTTAATGGGCCTCTTTATATTACTATTTAAATCAATGATAAACCTATTTGGGGTGCTATGATAAATCCTATATACATGGCAAATGTAGTAACTAAAGAGTTTCTCTACATGCATGGTTTACATCGAGATACATATGATGTATCAGAAATGGATATTAAAGCACATGATGGGTCAATCCTTCCAACTCTTGCTGCTTTAACTCTTGAAGTTAAGGTTGGGCCAAAAGCTTTGAATGTTCATTTTATTACCATTCCTACATCAAACCTATTTCATGTGAAGTTGGACTACCCATGGTTTTGCTCCATGAAGGCGGTCCCCTCTATGTTCACAAGTGCTTAAAGTTTTCATTTGAGGGACGTGTGCATGTTGTGCATCACAGTCAATGTCGCCCCATTTCTTGCAATGGACACTTTTCACTTGACTACTTCTAGACATGACCAGTTGGAGTTACGAGACCTAGAGAGGATATATTTTTCTTATCATATCAAAAGTTTAAAGCAAAGAAAATAACAAAGTTATCGCTTAGTAATATTCCTCCTGATGATGTTCATGAACCTCCTCCATCTTCTGAGGTTACATCTATAATCCTCCTATCCCACAGATAGTGAATAAAGCTAAACCTAAATCGAAGGTTCTTCCCCATCGCCAAGTGTTTGGTAGATATGCTGAGGTTCCCCCTCTAGTATCCCTTCAAGGACAACAAGGCAACCTTCATGCACAAAATAGACCTCCCCACAATTACAATATTACTTTTGGACAACAAGGCAGGGACTAGTAGTATTTCATCAGTTGTGCAAGTTTTATTTCCTAAGGTTTCTCAACCGCTTGAGGATGCTCCTTTACTTCCACCTATTACACAAGTTAAGAAGGAAGAGCAACCCGAATTTATGAACCCTCCCCCCATAGTCTCCCAACCTTCAGTGGTTCCTCCTATTTCTTATAATGTTCTTGAAGCAAAGGAAGAAAAGGAAACTGCATTGGAAGATACTATGGTTACCTTAACAAACATCATGAATAAAGCTAAGTGAAATAAGATTGTGAGAGAAAGAAAGAAGTGTAGTCAGGCTATGGCTCGCCTTGCCATAGGAAAGGAAAATCTCCCTCCTCGTAAGCATTTATCACTGATGAATGCCAAAGAGATAGATATCACCATTGTGTCTCATACAGAGAGAAGAACCTTCACATGTTGTTATGGAGCCTATTGTACTACATTCTGATAGTGAGGCCAAAGATAATACATGTATGGCTCTTGTTCCTTATACCTCTCGTGCTATAGTTCCTCTTGCATCTTGTCCACCGATCCAAATGGATGATGAACTAGATTGGGAGGAGGATGAATTGCTCTAGATTGACTCACATGTGAGGTATGCTATTTTCTTTGTTATGCATGCATGTGATTGTGGTTCTCCTATGATGTGTTGCTTGATGCTTTACTTGTGTTTATGTGTTGTTATTTTTGTTGTATTGTTAAGCTCTCTTTGGATAACCCTTGACACCCTTGTAGGTGCAAGGATACAAAGGGACTGAAATATGTTGTGACATTCTCTCTATCTGTATCATCATTATTCTATATGTCATAATTTGTATTGTTGTTTTGTCCTTTCGGGATGATGCAAGGCATAGAATGTTTTCAGCATTCTCTCTTGTTGACCCAAGGGATGTTTATTTTGATTTCATGTGATCATACTTTTTCCTTTGTCTCCATAGTTCTCCCAGATGGTGGATGATGATAGTTCCAGATATATAGAGTCTTGAGAATTCTCCTATTATACAACCATTCCTACACTAAAACCAGTAAGTAGATCCCTTTGTGTTGTAACTTGTTGCCTCTTTTATGGTTTGATTTATGTGGCACCTTGTTGCTATGCTAAGTGTCATACCATGACTACACAAGACATTGTGTATCACGCTTGTAGTATCGCCTTGGTTTGCCTTTTTGTGGGGGAAACCCCTTGGTGCAATGTAGTTCTTTGGAAACACATATCTTATAGGCATGTGCTTCTGGAAAGCTCTCATGCCTATTTTGTGACTTGTTTTACCTTAAAGCAATTTCTCCATGATAGGAGTTAGCAATCACTTTAAGGTGGGAACATACATCATACTATTCTATCTTTTGGTTGCATATTTTCTTGTTGGCATGGAACTCACCTAATGATTCGGCAATCCTCACTAGCCTATGATGCTTCCTCTTTAGTCCATGAACCACCTAGTGCAATGTAGTTAGCTAGACTATGTGCTTCATGTGACTTGTCATGGTCACTTAGTAATTTGGTGGTCCTTACCTGTGTGTGATCCATGGTGGCACTTCTTTCCACATGACCCCTAGCAAAAGAGAAGCTAGCATTAGAGTCATGTGCCTTGTGTATTACATGTATGTTCTTGTGTTTGTTTCTTTTATGCATTACATTTTAACCCTCGTTTTCAGGTGTTCCCTATGTATTCAATGTGCTTATGTGTATGTTTTATGTCTTAGGTGTATGCTTTGTGTTAAGTGTGTATGCATTGTGTATTGCATGTTTCCCATGTGTATTCTTATGTGTGCTCTTTAGTACTATATGTATGTGTGAGCTATGTTACAATGTCTTATGTATTTGGAATATCTCTTTGCTTATGTGTTTGCAACCTTAGGATCCGGCAAACTTGTAGTCCACAACTTGGGGATTTCTTTAGGCTTCTATGTCTTGTATGTTTTATCAATTTCTTAGTATGAGTTTGAACGTAAGTTCATACCCAAACTAAAGTGGGGGATAAATGTTGAGTTGTAAAATTTGGACACTAGCATTTTATACATAGTTTAGCACCTAGTTGGACCTATCTTTTTGCCTTTGTTAATCAAGACCTATCTTAACACCTTTTTGAGCTTTAAATAATGAAAATCTTGATCCCAATAAATAAAGCCAACATAATTAGCTTAGGACTAGACTAAGCCTGCTAAATTAGACACTTTCCAAAGTTTTGTGGGCTAAAGGTCCAAGGCACCCAAGCGCCCTGGTCCCACTTGGGAATTTTAGCCCCACTTTGTGGTGTTGGCTTAGGACACTCCTTTGGTTTGTATTATCAACCTAATTAATTTTTATTTGTTATGAGTGAGTGGGAATGCATATTTAAATGTGTGTTGTAGTTTATTTTACACCTAGATGACCACGAGCTTATGAGAAGGAATTATCTTGTGATATTGTGTTCTATGCTTCTGTATTCTTAATTCTTGGAGTGTTATCTACTTGTGGATTCCATTAAAGTTTGTTTGCAGGCTTTGAAGGAAGTTTGAAGCCCTCTTCATCACTCTCCTTTGTTGGTGTAGGATCTTGAGTCATCTTCATCAACTAAGGTCATATCTCTTTTGGTCATTATCATCATTATCATTCATTATTCATCATATTATTATAGGTTTGGCCTCTACCCTCCTAGGGCACACACTCTTGGATCTAATCATTAATGTAGTGGAGATGGGAACACTAATGCAGGGTTTGACTGAGGCAAGCCCTTAAACATAGCACAACCTTTTCCTCTTTCCTTGTGTGTAGGTCAGAGAAACAGGTTTTGGGAGCTAATTTCTAGGAGGAAGGCAGAGCATATATGTATAGGTTTGGTGACATTTAATATTCTACTAAGCCCTAGAAAATGCCTAGGGTGCCCAAGTACCCTAGTCCTGGGAATTTCTGCTACAAGATCCAGGTTCTAAATCTTCCTTTAACCTCTACTATACTTTCTATTTATTGAGTTCCATTTCTAACAATTAGTTATAGTTTGTTCTTCATCTTCTAGGTTTTCTATCATTAGTTCTAGCTTGCTTGCTTGACTTTGGTTAAACTTAGTTGGTCCATATATATACAAGAAAAGGGGAGAACCTCTGTAGTTTGGCTCTCCTTCTTTAATAGAAGTCAAGCTCGGTTTGTGTCGTAATGTTGTGGAAGAGGGTTTTGAGGGTAAATGCAAGAAGTTATGTCCACTTAAGGTGGAAGTTTTGGAGTTAAAAAAAATTTGAAATTGGGTTAACCAAAACGAGATCTCACTTTTTATGAAACGGGATCCCATTTTGCTTTGGGATCTCGAGCCAAAAGCAGGATCCTGTTTTCTAGAAACGGGATCCCGTTTTGAGTTTCATAAAAGGTTAATATTTTAACCTTTATGAAACGGGATCCTGTTTTGAAATGGGATCCCGTTTGAAAATGGGATCCCATTTCAAAATGGGATCCCGTTTCATAAAGGTTAAAATATTAACCTTTTATGAAACAGGATCCCGTTATTTAAAATTTGAATTTTAAGCTCAGGTTTTGCTTTGTAACCCAGTTCAGGAAATGCTTTGGGGACCCGACCCTGACCTTTGGACCTGGTTTGACCTGCAACTTGAAGGTCCTTGAAGGTCTTGTCAATGTCACAACAAAATAGTGACTTTGGGCATATATCTGAAGGTCTATTTTGCAGAATATTTTGACAAAATTAAAACCCATTATAGATGAGATAGTGTAGATTCCAAATATATAATTGTTTTTACAATTATATTAATTTTTCTATTTTTTAATCAATTTCTGATGAAATAGGTCCATAAACATGAATTATCATGGTTTTTGAGTATTTTAATAACTTTTTATTAAAATATTTTTTTGTAAAAAAAATTGTAGGAAAACGTACTTTAGACAATTCTTTTCAATTTAAAAAAAAAATTCAAAAAATGTTAAGTTTAGGTCATCTTATGCATGATGTACACGATGATTTTTTAAAAGACCAAAAATGGCCAATAAAAAATTAATAAAAAATAAAATATTCAATAAAAAATTACAAAAAATATGGAAAACGTGCTTCAGTGAGTTACAAATCTTTTCCCAAAAGGATTTTGAAAAATATGATTATTTAGGTCAAAATATGGATGACGTACACGTACATGGTATAGTAAAAAAAAGTGACTTTTAAATAGTGGTTTTTAGAAATGCCTATTCAAAATCAAATTTCTATCATATGGGTATTGAAAAAAATTACATATTTGGAAACTAGACTCTGAGTACTACATTTCATATTTAGTGACTTTTTCCAAGATTCCACCTTTAAGTGCTTCAAATTTTTAGGTCAAATGTGACAAATTCTGAAAATCAGGGAAAACACTTCCACTTTTTGGCCAATAAGTGGACACAACTTCTTGCACACACCCTTGACTTAGTTTAACTCTTTAGGATAAATCACTCTTTTCCACTAAACAATAGGAATGGGTCAATTCTATCTTTCCAATAATTTACTTACATGGTTTGGCATAAGGGAAGCAATATCCATGCCAGGTTTAAACCATCAAATACCAAAACTAATCTTGATACAAGAATGTGATGTTGAGAACATCAAGGCAAGTTAAAAGAGACATTCTTAAAGATTGTAGAGATCAAATTCATGGGCCCAAATTAAATATACAAGATAAATTAAATTTACATTTGGAAGATCAAATATGAAGACATGATAGTGACCCAAAGTGGCAAACAAAGCATTCATTGATTCCAAGGCATTTGCTAATCTTTACTAACATTTCTACACTATTAATGAATCATATTTTATCATCTGTCAAGGTTTCTAATTAAATGTACATTTATTATTGTGCTCAATTTCTTAAATATATAATTCACTTAAACATTTATTACATTTCCATAACATTGTTTTTATTTGAGATAGATTTTATACTTATTACATTGAGATGCATAACATACAACAACATCATGGAGAGAGTCATTTGATGTTGTGACCATGAAAGAAAAACTATCTAGAGATGACATTTATTTTCAAATACTCCCTTCAAGAGATACATCCCTTTTAGGGATATTCTTGACTTTCTCCTCACCTACCCATGGTTCAGAAACCTTTAATATCAAGTGGAACTTCTAGTCCACTTCCACTCAATGGGGATACAGGTTTCAAACTATTTGGTCTACCATTTTGTAGCCCAAACAAGCTCATTTTTTCTTACTACCTCCTATATCAGGGTCTTCCTATTATATTTCACCTTACCCATCTAGGTGTTCCTAACCCCCCATCCTTTCTATGGGCATTTGGAAACTCTCAAGCACCTTTTCTAGTTTTACCCATAGCCTAAGTGGCATGGAATTGGATACACAATTTCTTCAAGCCTTTCTAGCCAAAGTTTTTTTCTTAGCATATGATTCTTCTAGGTGATTGGTCTAAGATGCCTACAAGGTTTACACAAATTTGGCATGCTTTCAGAGTTGAAATTCTCTTCAGCATATGGAAAGATAAAAACACCACCTTATTTTTAGATTTTGTAATGAATGCTCATTTCTCTTTGTATGTTAAAGTCATGATATGCTCTACTGGTATGTTGCAAATCCAAGTGCAAGCTAATAAAGTTGCTCTATAGTTTTCCCACTTGTAGACACTTATTAGGCACTAGTTCAAGGCCCCTTTTACTATTGTGTGTATGTCACCTTTTCTTGCTAGCAAGGATGCCTCTTTGTGTGGGCACTATCATAGTTGTAGCCATAGTGTTTTCTCAAGATGTGGCTCTCATTGATTACCTCAACACCAATGTCATGGTTGGTCCCTAGCATGTGGGCAATCCTCAACTTCTTAGTGTGACCATGGCCTCCCTAATTGGCATGACAATGGGAAGCTCCCTCAGCTAGACCTTACTATTTCACCTATTCGCATAGCTCTCGATGATCCAAAGAAGAAAAAGATAACAAGGACATCATTACAGGCTAGGAGCCCATCTCTAATGCCTAGGATCCTCTAGATGGATGGAACAAATTTCCTAATAATGACCCCCCTATCTAACCTTGCAACTTAGCAATGTGACCACAATTGTTTTTTTTATTTTCAACATAGACTCTTGAGACCACACCCACTTTTTATGTGAATCATGTATTATATTATTTTACTTTTGATATAGATATATCTTATTCATCATAAAGTAGACATCAAAATTTTAAAATATATATTAATTCTACAAATGAAACTATTCAAAGTAACATATAAGTATACAATATTTATTACACTTTACAAAGTAAAAATGAAACAGAAGAATTATAGAAATAGTAAATAGTGCATTTTCCAAAAGTAAAATTAAAAATTACATACTAAAAATAAAACAAGTGTCTTATGGAAAAATAACTCTTCAAATAAAAATAAAGTAAACAATATAGATAAAATAAAATATTCTTAAATAAAAATAAAAATTTATGTGTGTATATAAGTACATAGTAAATAAAATAACTCTTTAACTCTTTAAATAAAAATAAAGTAAACAATATTAGATAAAATAAAATATTTCTTAAATAAAAATAAAAATTTATGTATATATAAGTACATAGTAAATAAAATAACTCTTAAGTAAACAAAATAACTTTTTTAAATAGATCTATTTAAAATATCTACCCCAGGGCCTAAATTTGATAGTCATTGTTGCAAGTATGTGCTAACCAGTGTTGTCATTGATGTCAACATGATTATGTTGCCATTGGTGTCAACTGTGTCTTCTAATATTGCTGATTGTTGCTTGATTGAGTTCTCATGTTAATATTATTTAAATGACTTGAAGAAGTACTAATGATTCTAGCATATTGTTCATGTTGCTGAGTTTCCAAGTGCTTTTGAGAAAATTTGCTCTCCAAGTGGAAACAGTGTGTTGCAGAGTATTCTGGCTTGTAGGATACTATCTGAGTTTTTGCTCCACATTTCTTCTATGTCAAAGACTAGAGTGTGAGATTTGGATATATTTTAGAGAAGTGTTTGAAGACACTAAATCTAGAATTTGGTGGTTCAAATTGTTGTGTAGTAGAAGTTAGGTTCACAAGTTTGAAGATTGTATTTGAAAGAGTTTCTGAGTTGTGTAGAGGTGTCTGAGAAAAAGTATTTTGCTCTGTATTTCTCCATAGAATGATTTTAGGTGATGTGGTTCTAGACATATGTTTATAAGTTTCTTATCTATCTTCATTCCAAAGGATTTATGATTTGGTGCTCTGGAAAGCAAGTTATTGAGTAAAAGAGCTTAGCAGTGTTGATTGTAAGTTGTTTTCAAGTGAGATTTGTTGTCTTCAAGTAAAACTTGTTGTAGCCATATTTGTTGGCTCCCAAGTGATTTTATGTTGTTCAGGGATGTCTCTAGATCATGTTAAAGGCTTGTGCTTGGTCTGAAAGCTATGATTGAGTTCTTGGAAGCCTGTGTCTAAGTATTCTTGGTGTTTGCACAAGTTTGGCTGACTTGGGTGCTAACACTCTTTGCAGATGTGTTTTGTGGATTGTAGAAGCATGTTGAAGCATGTGAAGATGTATTTGGGTCCAAGCTAAGCCATGATATTTTCTACCTTCATTGGTTTTCTCCCCAAGTTTATTTAGGTCTAGACATAATTTGAATTATGTATGTTTGCCGACCTTGGAGACTGTTCCAAAGGTTGTAGATTGTATTTCCGACCTTGATGTATGTTCCAAGGTTGATGATTGGTATAAATAAATGTAATGAATCTATGTGTAGTGTGTGTGGATGCAAAGATGTGAAGATGAAAGTGTTTGTGTTGTGAGACAACAAAGGTGATATGTATTGTGCTTCATTGGAACTGAACTTAAGCATGTGGGAGATGCTATCATATCAGTTCATGGCAGTGAGCCACCCTCTTGGTAGTGAGCCACCCCTTGGAAGTGAGCCTTTTTTACAGTGAGCCTTCTTTTGAGTAGTGAGCCCTTTAGCAGTGAGCCTCATTTGTTATTTGGTATTGTTACTATATTAAATTGTGAGCTAACACTCACCATGGTTTTTTCCTTTTTATGGTTTTCCACATAAAAGTCTGGTGTTCATGTGTGTATGGTGTTGATGTGTTTAAGTTTTTTGATTCTGTATTTCACATTTAATCTTCATAATAGACAAATGGGTTAAAGTAAGTGAATGTGAATGTAATTTTGTTTAAGAGAATTTAAAATTTTTGATACAACTGATTCACCCCCTCTTAGTTCTCTTGTGTCTTCAACAATTGGTATGAGAGTGAGGTTCCTTGAAAGAAAGCCTAACAACTTAAGGTAGATTTGGGATGGTGTACAAGAAAGACATTCCTTAGTTTGATGGATCTGATTATGCCTTATGGAAGGTACAAATGTAAATTTATCTTGTTTCTATTAGTTTTAATGTCTAGAAAATAGTTGAAGATGAATATGAAATACCTAAGGGTGGTCTGAAGACTACACTTGAGATCAAATGCTTTATCTAACAATAAAATGGTGAAAGTTGTGGATTTGGAAACTGCTCATGAGATCTGGGTGAAATTGTAAAACATCTAGGAAGGTGATGAATCTGTCAAGAAGGCTATGTTGTAGAACTTGATGACCAGATATGAATCTATGTGGATGTCTGAAGATGAGAACATAACAAGTTACATACAGAAGATTGATGAAGTTGTTAGCAGCATCAAGGGCCTTGGTGGAAAGACATATGATAAGGATGTTGTATATAAGGTACTCAGAACTCTTCCTAAATCTTATAGTCGCAAGGTGTCTTCCATTGAAGAATTGTTTGATATGGACAAGCTTTTAAAAGATCAATTACTTGGTAAACTAACTACTTTTGAGATGAGAGAATTTGGTAGTATTGATGGTCTTGTGAAAATTAAGACTGCTTTTAAGGCCAAAGAAGAAAAGACTATTAGATTAGATAAGTATGTTGTGGAATCTAATGAAGAAGACCTTGATGAGCTTGAGGCAAAATTTGCAAGAAGAATGAAAAGAGGCAGTGGAAAGTTCAGAGGTAAGTTATCTTTCAAATGTTTCATTTGTGGTAAGATTTGTTAAGGGAAAATTGGATCAAATGAAGAAACAATAATATCAGATATCAAGTTACCCAAAACTTCAATGAAATGGTGAACTAAAGAGATTCAATAACAATGAATAAACAACAAAGAAAAACTCCTTAAATCATAGCTTCCATTGATCACCTTTCACAATTGTTCTTGCATGTATGAATGATGCCCTTAGAGAGTGTACTTCCTTGCTATGCTTCAAGAATGTCAATTGGGAATGACAGTGATAGTTTATTGCAATGAAGAGGAGCTTCACAACAATGGTAGTAATGCGTAGTAATGAATGTGATCACAAGCAATGAAGGAATTGGTGCCAAAGGCATGCTGTAATTCCTGCAAAGTAATAATACTTAAAGCTTGGATGATTGAAATGGAAGAAGAAGGTTCAATTTATAGATTTGAGAGAATGAAAATCAACGGTATAGAAAGAATGGGAAGATCAATGGTTGAAAATAGTTGATGAATGTGCACGAATAGAAAGAAGACAAGTGTCACCCAAAAGCTGTTTTATTTGAGTTAACTACTTTCTTTTCTAAAGATAAGACATGCTTTTCATAAATTAGAAAGTTTTTTTCTAATTTAAGAGATATTGATAAAAACAAGGTTGATTAAATAGATACCTCAACTTGAGATTTGCTTTTGCATGATTTGAGAGAAATTAAATAATAAATTATTTAATTTTGTGGGCATGAAGAAGAAGACTTATTTTTAGAAGATTTAGAAGATATTTAGAAGAATTTAGAAAATAAGAAAGCAAATTAAATAAATAAATTTATTTAATTGTTGTGCATGATTTGGAAGAATACATAAAATATTTGATTGTATTTTATTTTTGGAGATTGAAAGGATTTAAATAAATTTGATTTGATTTATTCAAATTTGGAGGAAGAATTGACTTAATTAAATAATTAAGAATTATTTAATTGTTTGGAAGAATTTAATTAAATAAAGGATTTTATTTAATTTTAACTTTAGAAGAGGTAATTAAATATTTTGATATTTAATTAACTTAGAGGAATATGAATCAAATAAATAAATTTGTTTATTTATTTATTGATAGAAGAATTAGAAGGGAATAAATATTAAGAATATTTATTTAGACTAAATCGTGTCATTTTTAGGCGTATACATTTTGCCGCTCTTTGATGCAATGCAGTTTACGACGTTGCTTCAAAGAAATTGATTGTTGAATAATGATACATGCCCCAGTTTGCCCCAGGTATAGGTTATGATGATAGGATACCCCCTCGGAAGATTAGATGGGAAGAAGGCAGAAGGCATGAGATGAACAATCTCATGATGAAGAAGGTGAAAAATAGGTTGGGGTGAAGAAATTGGTTGAAGAAAGAGCCAAATGATACGTGATGTAAGATAGAATGATAACACACAAAAGAAAGAAAGAAAGTATGCACAAATGATACAAGAACAAACAAGGTATTGCCCCTGTCAAGTGGTAAACCAATGATATACTAATAATGATATACGATAGTGTTGTCATGGTGGGGAACGATATATCCCTAGACCAACATGGCAGGCATGTTGTCATGGCGGGGAATGATAGATCCCTAGAGCAACATGATAGGATAGTGTCTGGTTCCAGGAAATGAAGCATGTCATGTAAGATGCGTGTGTTGGTCTAATTCGATAATGCAACATCTTGTATAAGACAATTTGATAGATTAACTGATTGAGTTGGTTTACGACCAGACAAAGATCTAGACCATTGATTGTGATTGGATTATTTGACAAGATTGACTTGACTTGATTGGTATGGATTAAGGATGGACCTACATTTGGATCACTGCTCGGGTTGACCGAATTGAGAAGAATGGACCACAATGATAAATAGAATACTGATTGATAGAAGAATGACTCAACAGAAGGACTTACAAGCTTCATTTTGTCTTGTTACTCTGCATAGAATTTTTATTGCATGGGACATGGTATGGATGATTTGTGGATGCGAATGGTTTTTTGACATCTTGATGGTGTAAGTATTTCAAAGTGCTTATTTCATCATTAGGCAATTTTTTCTTGATACTTTTTCTGAATGTTGTAAGTTAATACAAGCATCTAGGTATAATTGAATCGAGATGACCTAAGTATTGCTTACATGGATTTTGATTTAGCAAGTTAATACAAGCATCAAGGTATAATTGAACCGAGATGACCTAAGTATTTCTTGCGTATCAACAAACAAGGATTTCCCCCATTCCTATTAAACCTCTGATGTCCTCGATGATCTTTTGCCGATCGTGTCTTTAGACAAGGCATCACATTACTAAAGTTTAATCTGCAAACAACAAACAAAAAAAATAATCATGCCCTCATCATAGCATCTCTAGCTTTTGGCATCCTCGAGTAGCATAGAAAGACATGATAGCAAAAAAAAATCAAGACTTTGTAATTTTAACCATGTTTCCAATCCATAAAACATTTTTGCATTTAGATGTGTTTGTTTCTTTCCATAATTTGGGTAAAATCATTTAGAAGGCCTTAGGTGTTTGTATGCTTTTCTTTGGATAGGTTAAAGTCTTGCGTCAGGATTTCTTCTTGAAAAGAGTGGGTTTTGCTTGCTCTTGCTTGCCTGGTGAGAAGATTCCACAATCTTTATTGGTGAGATAGACCCTAAGGGACTGATCTAGTGCCTCGGGGGCGCATTGCTAAATGGCCTTGCCTACGTGACGACGCAAAGGCAACATAGTTCAGGGTGAACCCTAATGGACCTAAGACCTAGGTGATAGAAAGTGATGTGGACTTAGATAGATAGAAGGACTAGACACGGGATGGATGGGATAGTGGAGCCTCGAGGGCACATTTGAGAAATGGCCTTGCCTACGTGACAACATAGAGGTGACGTAGTTCACGGACTTGGACCATGGATGGACTAGAGGATAGACGACAAGTTATGGGATGAACAAGGAAGCTTCGGGGGCACATTGAAAATGGCCTTGCCTACGTGACGACGCAGAGGCAATGTAATTCAGACTTGGACTATGGACACTGACAAGAGACATTACGCTAGGCTCACACTGTGGATACGATATGGGATAAAACCTTGGTTGACAAGGCAACAAAGAGATAGAGTATCAAGCCATGATAGGTTATTGTCAGGGTTTTATTATGGGATAGATATGGATCGAATGGAACATGAGTGAAGAATGGACACAAGGTGATTGGTTTCCCAAAGATGGAGGAAGCGGTTTATCACAAGTAACGCCTATTTACCAGGTTTTCACCACTTGCTTTTATTTGCATGAAAGCTAGAAAGTATGCATGATGCCTGTTTGCTAGGTTTTTATCATGATACCTATCCAAGGCACCTGTTTGCTAGGTTTTCACCAAAGGATGATTTTTTTGTACTTTTCTATTTTTTAATTTTTTTTAATTTTTTATTTTTTTGTATTTTATGCCCCCCTTACATTGGGGTTCTCCTAGGTATAGATTTGGTGAAGATGCATGCTATTGATTGGGTCATCGAACAACTCACCCTCTGATGTTGCTAACTGATATGCCCCCGATCCATAAGCAGCTACGATCACATAAGGCCCAAGCCAGTTGGGTTCAAACTTGCCTTTCTTTTCCCAATCCTATTGATTGTGGGGATTCTCCTTAAGGGCTAGATTTGCAACTTTAAAGACCCTTGGGGGTGAACTCTATGGTTATAGCTTTGTGACATCATTTGTTGATACGCTTTGAGATGGTCAAAGGCTTTCTGTCTCCTTTCTTCTAACAACTCTAGTTCTTGCAATCTGGAGACTTTGTATTCTTCATATGATATGAGACCTTTTAACGACACCTTGAGAGATGGTAACTCAACCTCAATGGGGAGGATAGCTTCTGATTCATAGACAAGGGCATAAGGGGTAGCACCTGTGGGAGTATGTATACTGGTTCTGTAGGCCCACAAAGCGGGATTGAGTTGGATGTGCCAATCATGACCAGCATCGTTGACTGTCTTCTTGAGGAGTTTCAAGATGGTCTTGTTGGATGCTTCAGCTTGACCATTGCCTTGGGGGTAATAGGGTGAGAAGAAACAATGTTGGATTTTGAATCGGTCACAAAGTTCCTATACATCCTGGTTTTTGAAGGGTCTTTCATTATCCGTGATAATGGATGAGGGAATTCTGTATCTGCAGATGAGGTAATTTAGGATAAATGAGGAGATTTGTTTACCTGTGACATTGGTGAGGGGAACGGCTTCAATCCACTTGGTAAAATACTCAGTGGTAGTTATTATGAATTTGTGGCCCTACAAGGTCAAGTCCCCATTGGCAAAAGGGCCAAAGTGTCATTAAAGGTCTCAACTCTTAAGCTAGTGCATGTATTAGGTTCCCATGTATTTGGCACTGCTTGCACTTCTTCACAAACTGATATATCAGGTTCCCATGTATTTGGCATTGCTTGTACTTCTTCATAAACTAATTTAAATCTATTTCCATATTTGGCCAGTAATAACCCAAACGCATGAGTTTCTTAGCTAAGGAAGGACCACTAGAAAATCCCTTCGTGTACGTCTTGTAAGGCGGTTTGGGATTCTTCTCGTTCTAAACAACAGAGTAAAGTACCATCTAGAACACGTCGGTATAGGGTATCGACAATAATGGTATAACGAGAGGTTTGGCATATAAAGGTTCGTCGTTGGTTTGAAGATAAGTTAGGTGGGAGGGTGTTGTCCTTGAGGTAAGTGTAAACCTTACTATACCAAGGTGAATCAAATCCAACTAAAAGGCATATGGAATGGGTTTCAGGAAGATCATAAGCTAGCATCCAAATTGATTCCACTAAGAACTCGTACCATGACTCATTCTCTAGTATTTCAAGAAGAGAGGCAATGGTTGCCATGTCATTTGCTGCTTTGTTTTCAATCTGAGGTATCTGTTCAAAAGAGATGATCACAAAGTATTCCTTAAAGTCCTCAACCATCCGCTTGTATGGGACAAGTTTCTCATCTTTCGTTTGGTAATCATCATTAACCTGATTTATTACTAGTTGAGAATCACCATAGACATGCAGCTCTTTGATTTTCCATTCTGTTGCCATATTGAGGCCAATGACCAGGGCTTCATATTCTGCTATGTTGTTTGTACATGGAAATAATAGACGGTAAGACTTCAATATGGTGTCGCCATGAGGAGTTACAAACAAGATTCCTGCCCCCAATCCATGGTTTGTGTAGGACCCATCAAACTAGAGCTTCTAGGAATGTGTTGAGATGTTGAATAGGGATTCATCTAGAAACTCAAATTGCATTGGTGTGGTGTCCTGTAATGGTGCATCTACTAGCTGATCAGCAATGACTTGCCCTTTGATAGCTTTTTTGTCTACATACTCAATGTCATATTCACTTAGGAGCATTACCCATTTGGCTAGGTGACCTGTGAGAGATGCTTTGCTTAGTAGGTACTTCAATGGATCTATTTTTGCAATAAGTTTGATTGGATGTGCAAGCATATAATGTCAAAGTTTTTGGGAAGCAAAAACTACTGCAAGACATGATCTTTCTATCTAAGAGTATTGTAATTCATAGCCCACTAATGTTTGGTTGATGTAGTAGATGGCTCTTTCTTTATTTTCATAATCTTGTTGTGCTAGAAGAGCCCCAAGAGCTATAGGTGTAGCAGATATGTAAACTATCAATGGCTTCCCATGAATAGGAGGCATGAGAATGGGTGGATTCATAAGATACTCTTTCAGTTTGTCAAATGCCTCTTCACATTTCTTATCCCATCTAAATGGAATGTTCTTGTGTAGGAGATGACTGAATGGTTGACACTTGTCTGCTAGTTGCAATATGAATCTACGGATTGCTTGTAGCTTGCCTTGTAGAGACCTTAGTTGAGTGAGAGTCTTGGGTGGTGGCATGTCCATAATAGCCTTGACTTTGGCAGGATCCACCTCTATTTCATTTGTTGATGCAATAAAGCCTAGAAGCTTGCCTGAGGTGACTCCAAACAAACATTTCTTTGGGTTCAACCTAACTTTGAATTGCTTGAGTCTCTAAAAGACTTTCTCTAACACATCCAGGTGTGATTCCCTTGTGAGTGACTTTGCTAGGATATCATCAACATAGTCTTCCATTGTTGCGTGCATCATATCATGAAATATAGTGGTCATAGCACGTTGATATGTGGCTCCTGCGTTCTTTAGCCCAAATGGCATGACATTCCAGTAAAAAGTGCCCCATGTACAAGTAAAAGTTGTCTTATGTTGGTCCTCTGGTACTATCTTGATTTGATTGTATCTTGAGAATCCATCCATGAGAGATAACATGGTATGCCCTGCTGTTAAGTCGACTATGATATCTATATTTGGCAATGAAAAATCATCCTTGCGGCAACCTTTGTTTAGATCTCTAAAATCATTGCATAGTCTGACTCAGTCATTAGGTTTGGACACTGGTACTATGTTAGAGACCCATTCCGGATAGTCTATAGCTCTAATGAACCCTACATCTAGTAATTTCTTGAGTTCTTTTACAAGCAGTGCTATGTGTGGATGCATCTTTCTAAGCTTCTATTTCATTGGTTTCACACTTGGATCTAATGGAAGATGGTGTAAGATCAAATCTGGATCTAACCCCGGCATATCTACATATGACCAAGCAAAATTGACTTGCTTTCTCTTAAAGAATGGTACTTAGTCTTCTTTGGTGGGGTTAGAGATTTAGCAAAGTGAATGATCTTGGGCTATTCCTCTGTTCCAATGTTAACCGGCTCTGTGGGTTCCACAATAATCTGAGATTTATCTTGGTGCATGTCATCAAGGAGAGTGTCAAGCCTTCCATCATTAGGTGCCACAGTTGGAAGAAGATTACTATTAAAGCCTATGATGAAGAGGAGAGAACTACCAAGGGAACATTGGTATTACCCATACAAGTGGGACCAATAATCAAAGATGTTGTGTGCCAAGTCCTAGATAGGGAGCTCGCCTATAATATTCTCCTGGGTAGACCATGGATCCATGCCATAAAAGTTGTTCCCTCTACTTATCACCAATGCATAAAATTCTCGCATAATGGCAAGCAAGTTACCATCCAAGGCGACCCTGACCCCTTTCAGCATTGCAACTCTGTCCTTTCAAAACCTGATTGCATCATACCAAACAATAGAGCATCTACATCCCCTACCCCATAGCATGATTCCACCTTGGGTTAACATTAAAGCTAGTCCTTACATTGGGGGAGTAGGGCATTGAATTTGTATTTAATAGCTAAGATCAGTGTTGAGGTTATGGACAAACATCTCCATTAATTGCTTTTCAGGTACATCATATGAGCATTTGCTTGCTAGTTGTCTCCATCTTTGTAGGAAGGTGGCGAATGATTCACCACTCTTTTGTTTGGTGTTGCATAGATCAAGCATAGAGACTTCATGTTCAATATTGTATGAGAAGTGAGTGATAAATTTGTTGACTAGCTCATCAAAAGTTTTGATGCCTGGTGGAAGCCGTGAGAACCATTCCATAGCTTGACTACCTAGAGATCTAGGGAATAGTCTCATTAAGTAAGTCTCGTTGTGAGCTGCTTCCATGCATGCTGCATTGAATTCCCTAATGTGATCTCTAGGGTCCCCTTTTCCTTTATATTTTTCAAACTTAGGAACTTTGAATCAAAAGGGGAATGGTGTCATGTTCAAGCTTTTATCAAAGGGGTACGGTGCAATATCTTCTAAGCAGTAGGTTTTAGTGTTTGTACCTATCTTGAGATCCAAAATTTGTTGCTTTAGACCTTCAAGTTGTTTCCTCATCTCTTCCATAGGAGTGCTTTGGTCTATGGCTTTCTTTCCTTTTTCATCTTTATCCTTTTTCATCTTTTTCATCTTTTTCGTTAGAGATTTCTTCATCACTATCATGAGGTGTGATGATGTGGTTGGATGATCCAGCCATTTCAAGTTACTTTTTGTATTGAGATCTAGTAAGAACCATGCAAGGTGACGTGGGATGAGGTGGGATGAATCTAGAGATTTTGGCAAGGTGCCGATGGAGACTACTGAGAATAGGATACTTACGACAAGATTTGGACAAGGGACTTTCTCGATCAATGATTCCAAGTAAGACGGGCGATACAAGACGATAGCCACTAGTCAGGGTACTTGATACCTGTCTTACTATGTAGGGACTAGTCGTGCACCAAGACCACTAGAGAAGCTATGTGACTTACTAGGTTTACTTGAATCCACAGTGACACGAAAAAGGGGCCTATGCTGATCTGATATGGGATACTTTTGACTTTGGACTAGAAAGACCTGATAGAAGGTGAGTGGGATGACCAACAAAAGAGAGGTTTTGATGTGAAATGGATGAAAAAATGACAGCAAGTAAGACTTGATCTCAGAATTTGGAACTAGACTGAAATGGGTACCCAGAACTGGAAAATTTTTTCTCTCAAAAACTATGCAAGTGCTCACTATCACGCATGCATTGTAACAGATGCGCTGTAGAAACTGATATATGCGCTGTAAGTCACAACAAATGTGATGTACTGGTAAAAGGTAAATGCGCTGTAACAAACAATGAAAGTGTTGAAAGTCAAAACATATGCACCGCAGGTCGGTACAAATGTGTAGGAACAGAGGACAGATGCACCACTCTGGCTTTTTCAGTATTTTTGCAATTTTTTTGAAAATTTTATGATGTTTTTGGTACTTTGGTTACAAGGTCTTTTTGATCTGATTTTCTGAAATTATAGCAAGAAGACACAGCAAACACAAAGAATATTTTTATGGTTTTTTATTTTTTTGTGATTTTTTGACTCTTTTTGGACTAAAATGAAAGCAAGTACAACCCTAGGTTTCAAAGAACAATATAAAACCAAATTCTCCCTTTTTCTAGGTGAGGCATCTTTGGGAGGTAATAATCGCCCTTCCCTGCACCCGATTATAGGGGTTTTTGGTCTACTAAAACAAGGATGAGTAATAAAGGCAACCATTCGAGTGGTTATACATGCGGCAACACTACTCTCCATTATGGAGTCTCCTAGCCTGCAAGGGTTGCGCCTTGGAGGGTTTTGGGGGAGGTTGGCTATCGGTATAACACAACTACACTCATTGTTTGAAGCTTTTGCTCCAAACACAATTTATTTATAGTGGCTTGGAAGGGCTTGGCGTCTAGCCTGTTACCACTTAGGGTCATTCCTACTTGGATGAACGGTATCCAAGAGCAGGCCCCTCTAAAGGAAAAACACATGCAAAAATGATATGTCTGGCATTTTGGTCACCCAAGATAGGGGAGAGCATAGGCTTGGTATCATTCCCAAAACATAGAATATAGTTGTTCTTTTTCCCTAGTTAAAATGAGAAAAACTAGATGAGCTATCTACTTGGGCAAGCATAGATTTTTGTTAACTTTGAAGTGATAACAAGATAGCAATCGTCCAATTTTACCAAGATAGCAATGATGAGTTCAATTTTATTCCAGATAGCATGAATTGTTAACTTTGAAGTGAAGATCGAGATAGCAATGGTTCAGTTTTGCCCAGATAGCAATGATGAGTTCAATTTTTATCCACGTAGCATGAATTGTTAACTTTGAAGTGATGGTCGAGATAGCAATGGTTTAGTTTTACCCAGATAGCAATGATGAGTTCAATTTTATCCAGATAGAAATGAGTTGTTAACTTTGAAAAGATAGCAATGTTGCAATGATTCAATGATATGCAAGATAGCAATGATTCAATTACCACTTTCCTAGTTAAAACTATGTGAGATTTGTATGAGCATCCATTTTACTTTCCTGTTAGAAATTGAAGTGTGAGCTAACAAGTGTAGCTATATGAATCTAAACCAGTGCTTGGCCTGCAAAACAGATCAAGAGTATTACTGCAAAGACATCAGCGCTAGCGAAAACTTCAAGAAAACCCTACAAATCACTGTCAAAAATAGATGTGCCGCTTTAGAGACTGAATGCACAGAAATAGTGAACAGAAGCGTCGCAGTACATATGCACTAAAATAGAGCTTAAAAGCACATAAATACAGTGTATATGCGTTGAATTAACATATGCACTATTTCAGATGGTATATATGTTGGAACAGAGTACATATGCGCTGTAGGAATGTATGTGCCATGACAGGTAACAAATGCATGTTAGGATGTGATAGATGCACTGTTTCCTCTTGTGTATGGCTTTCTAAAACACAAAAACTTAGTTTTTGGATTAAATTTGGAGCTAGGCCCCACGGTGGGTACCAAAAATGTTAAGGGAAAATTGGATCAAATGAATAAACAATAATATCAGATATCAAGTTACCCAAAACTTCAATGAAATGGTGAACTAAAGAGATTCAATAACAATGAATAAACAACAAAGCAAACCTCCTTAAATCATAGTTTCCATTGATCACCTATCACAATCGTTCTTGCATGTATGAATGATGCCCTCAAAGAGTGCACTTCCTTGCTATGCTTCAAGAATGTCAATTGGGAATGGCAGTGATAGTTTATTGCAATGAAGAGGAGCTTCACAACAATGGTAGTAGTGCGTAGTAATGAATGTGATCACAAGCAATGAAGGAATTGCTGCCAAAGGCACGCTATAATTCCTACAAAGTAACAATAATTAAAGCTTGGATGATTGAAATGGAAGAAGAAGGTTCAATTTATAGACTTGAGAGAATGAAAATCAACGGTATAGAAAGAATGAGAAGATCAATAGTTGAAAATAGTTGAGGAATGTGTGTGAATAGAAAGAAGACAAGTGTCACCCAAAAGCTATTTTATTTGAGTTAACTACTTTCTTTTCTAAAGATAAGACATGTTTTTCATAAATTAGAAAGTGTTTTTCTAATTTAAGAGATATTGATAAAAACAAGGTTGATTGAATAGATAACTCAACTTGAGATTTTCTTTTGCATGATTTGAGAGAAATTAAATAATAAATTATTTAATTTTGTGTGCATGAAGAAGAAGACTTATTTTTAGAAGATTTGGAAGATATTTAGAAGAATTTAGAAAATAAGAAAACAAATTAAATAAATAAATTTATTTAATTGTTGTGCATGATTTGGAAGAATACATAAAATATTTGATTGTATTTTATTTTTGGAGATTGAAAGGATTTAAATAAATTTGATTTGATTTATTCAAATTTGGAGGAAGAATTGACTTAATTAAATAATTAAGAATTTAATTAAATAAAGGATTTTATTTAATTTTGACTTTAGAAGAGGTAATTAAATATTTCGATATTTAATTAACTTAGAGGAATATGAATCAAATAAATAATTTTATTAATTTATTTATTGATAGAAGAATTAGAAGGGAATAAATATTAAGAATATTTATTTAGACTAAATTGTGTCATTTTTAGGTGTATACAAGATTGGTCACTATGCTTCAAGATGTCTTGATAGAGCTTTGAAGATCAAGAACAATGAAAGTAAAGGTAAGATGGTAAGAAAGAGTTACTATGTTAGAGATGATGATGGCGTAACTAATGATGAACCTGATTCTAAAGATGGTAATGCTAGCGAATGTTTGTTTATTGCCCTAAGAGAAGAACATATTTTTGCTAACCTTAAAAGTTCTGAGAAGAAAGGAAGTCCAGAAGAGTTGTCTGCATTTCATGCTGAAAAGGAAGATGAATGGATCATTGACAATGGATGTTCAAATCACATGATAGGAGATAAGAGTAAGTTTGTTAAATTGGAAAAGTATGTTGGAGGACTAGTTAGGTTTGGTGATGATGTGGCTAATAAGATTCATGGAAAGGATCAATTATGTTGGGATAAGGTGCCATTAACCTTGTAAATCCCAATATTGTATTTATTCCATTTATTATTTGTAATTTGTAATTACCCATAAGGGATGTACAAGTTTTACCAGTAGTGGTAAAAATTATTTACTATCTATGGTAATTACAGAGTTACTGCACGGTAAGTCCCAGAGTTACTGGTGGTAGTTACGGGATGTCATTTACTATGGTAAATGGTAATTGGTCAAAGTGGGGTGCACATGTGGAGGAATAATCTATTTTTAGTGTTATGACGCATGTCATAGATGTTGTAAGAAGGTGTAAGAGATTCTATGACAACTGTAAGTTGTCATAAGAATCTATGACACTAATAATAGCATATGATGCATCATAAGATGTTGTAAGTGGCTATTTTTGGCCCCAAGACATTCAAGCTTGCATGGGCACTTTTTCCCAAGTGTAGGATGCATGTATGACAACATTTATGACCCCGTAAGAGCCTATTCTTGGCTATGGACGCCCAAGGTTGTGTTGTTGACTCTTGATAAGTGTTATGGGCTTGTAAGAAGTCTTTAATGTCTTGAGGTTGTGTAAATTCTATATAAACCATAGCATAGTAGATGAGATGAATATAACAGTTTACAGGTACCTAGGTTTTGTCAGAGTGAAGGTTGAAGGACAAAGGAAGTGAATGTATTTGTAATCTCCTTTTGTGAAGATAATACAACTTGGCCTCTTTTCTTGGTGGATTTTTTTACCCGAAAGGGTTTTCTCCACGTTAAACACTTCTGTTATGTGTTTCATTCTACTTCTGGTATATTTCTATATTATGGGTTTATGTTTTGATTACAATCTCCATTAATAACACAAATTAAAAATTGCTGAAATTTATTCGAATCAGATTTCCATTGAAGTAGTGTTGCTTTCATTTCTAACATTTGGTATCAGAGCCTGGCCAACTTTGACTCTTGGGTGGTAGTGTGGAAGTTGTAGCTGTAGTGGGAGATTTGGTTGTGTTTATTTTGTAGATCTTGTGTTGTTATTATGGCTGCATCCACCGTTGTATTAACCTCTCAATTGGACATTGAGAAGTTCAATGGAATAGGGTATGAGTTGTGGAAGCTGAAAATGGAAGATTTATTGGAAGAAAGAAACTAGTGGTTGGCTGTCCAGAAAGAGAAGAAACCTGATGATGTCTCTCAAGATGAGTGGGATAGACTGGATAAGAAGGCACGGGGAACCATCCGGTTGTGTCTTTCAGACTCTGTCCTGTTGAATGTCGCAAAGGAAGAGACTGCATATAAGTTGTGGAAATAGTTGGGTGAGATCTATCAAGCCAAGAGTATGGTAAATAAACTTTATTTAAAAATAAAATTATTTTCCATGAAAATGCGAGAAGGTGAATCAGTTGCAGAGCATTTAAATTCTTTTAATTTGTTAGTGAGTCAGCTTGATTCAGTAGATGTTGAGGTTAGTGAGGAAGATAAATGTATCTTACTTCTTTATTCTTTACTTGAGTCTTGGGAGAATGTTATCCTTGCTATCATTGCTAACCTTGCGGATCTGAAGTTGGATGCTCTTGTTTCAGTGCTACTATCATAGGAATTGAGTAAGAAGAGTTTGGATAGTTCAAGGGATGCTCTCAGTGTCAAGGGAAGGTCTAAGGAAAGGGGACCTAAAGGAGATCAGAAAGGGGCTAAGGACAAGTCCAAGGGTCGGTCTAAGACTCCTGGTAAAAAGAACAAAGTTAAGTGTTGGAATTGTGGTAAAAGGGGACATGTGAAGAAGGAGTGCAGAAACCCTAAGAAATAGTGGGAGAGTGCTTTGGATAAGTCCTTGAATACAGGTGAAGAAGTTTTACTTTCTACATGTAATCTTGTTTCTAATGACCACTAGTTGGTTGACTCAGGATGCTCATTTCATATGACCCCACATAAGGAATGTTCTCCACATATGAAAAATATGATGGAGGTAATATCTACCTTGGTGACAACTCTACATATCCGATTGTCAGGAAAGGAGAGGTATTGTTGTGTTTCAGTGATGGGAGGATTAAAACCCTCCCTGGTGTTTTGCATGTTCCTGGATTAGTTAGAAATCTGATTTCAGTTTTGAAGTTGAATGATTTGGGAATGCATGTGACATTTGACAAGCATGGATGTAGATTGGCGAGAGGGAACTTGGTGGTAGCGAAAGGGAAGAGATTTGGGAACTCGTTTAAGCTTGAAGTCACTACAGTTTGTAATACCTCCTATGTATCTGAGGCCACTACTAAAAATACATGTATGTTGTGGCATCGTAGATTGGGCCACATAAGAAATAATGTATTTAAAACTATTAAGAATAAAAATTTGTTGGATGGTTTCTCTTATTCTGATGAGCACTTTGATTTCTATGAGCATTGTGTGTTTGGTAAACAAAATAGAAAATCATTTCCTTCAGGAAGCAATAGAGCAAAAAAGAAGTTAGAAATTATTCATACGAATGTGTTTGGACCTGTGGATAATGAATCTATCAGAAAATCTTGTTATTTTGTAAGCTTCATTGATGATGTATCTAGATTTACATGGATTTATTTTATGAAGCATAAATCTAAACTTTTCACTAAGTTTAAGGAATTCAAAGTCTTAGTAGAGAACCAATCAAGTTTAAAGATAAAAATATTAAGATTTGACAATGGAGGGGAATATTTCTCTAAGGAATTTGATGAGTTGTGCAAGCATGCAGGTATAATTAGACAAAAGACAACTCTGTATACACCACAGCAAAATGGTGTTGCAAAAAGGATGAACCGAACAATTATGGAAAGGGCCAGAAGTATGCTTAGTGATGCATAGTTGGATAAATGTTCTTGGGCAGAGGTTGTGTACTACTTGCTACTTGATAAATAGATCTCCTTGTAAGGCTCTTGATTCGACACCTTATGAAGTGTGGACATGTAAGAAACCTTTTGTTTCACATTTAAGAGTTTTTGGTTGTGAGGCTTTTGTTCATGTGCCTATGGAAAAGTGATCTAAGTTGCATCCAAAAGATGAAAAGTGTACATTCATTGGATATGGTGATAAGCTTTGGAATCCACTAACCCGCAAGATTATATTTTCTAGAGATGTTATTTTCAGGGAACTTAGAGCTATTTCTAAACCTGAGCAACCAAAAGAAAAAGATGAAAAGGTAAAGAAGGTGCACTTTGATTTAGAGCAACAAGATGCACCTCAGGAAGAATAGAATGATGGATTGGGGGTGAAGAAGAAGAAGATTCAAGTAGTTCTGATAAAGATGAATCTGTTGTGACAGAAGAAGTTGGTGTAGATGATCATGCAGAAGAATAAGTAGAGTCTCTTACTCCACCCTTGAGGAGATCCAAAAGACAACAGAATCCAGTTGACAAGTATAGCCCACCAGATTTTTGCTACGTATATGCTTTATTAAATACTAACGATGAACCTAGATCCTACAAGGAAGCTATTTCTACATATGATAGTGAGTCTTGGTAGCTAGCCATGCAAGAGGAGATGATGGCTTTAGACTCTTGTAACACTTGGGATCTTGTTTGTTTGCCCAAAGGAAGAAAGGCCATAGGTTGTAAGTGGGTCTTCAAGAAGAAATTTGGAGTAGATGGGTCATTGGAGAAGTACAAGGCTAGACTGGTAGCTAAGGGCTACTCCCAGAGAGAGGGAATTGATTTTTGTGAGATATTCTCTCCTGTTGCTAAATTGACTTCTATTAGATTTCTCTTATCCATTGCTACAGCTTATGATTGGGTGATTGAGAAAATGGAGATTAAGACTGCGTTCTTGCATGGAGATCTTGAAGAAGAAATTTATATGCAACAACCTATAGGTTTTGAGGTAAAAGGAAAAGAACATTAGGTTTGCAGGTTAAAGAGGTCTCTTTATGGTCTAAAACAGTCCCCCAGAATGTGGTATCAAAAGTTTGATTCATTTGTTTTGAAATTAGGTTTTGTTAGAAGTGAGGAGGATCATTGTGTTTACATTCATTGTGTTGATGATTCTATACTGGTTATTGCTTTGTATGTTGATGACATGTTATTTTTCAGCAATACTAAGGGTATGGTCAATGAGCTTAAAGCCCAACTTTTAGGTGCATTTGAAATGAAGGATCTTGGTGCTGTAAGGTATATTTTGGGAATAGAGATTAGGAGGATAGAATTAACAAAAAGCTTTGGTTGTCATAAAGGAGTTTGATGTATGCAATGGTTTGCACTAGACCAGATATTGCCCAAGTAGTGGGAGTTTTGAGAAGATTTATGTCTAACCCTGGTAGATAGCATTAGAACTATGCGAAGAGGGTGTTTAAATATCTTGCAGGTACTCCTGATCATTGTTTAGTTTATTTTGGTACTGATAATGTTGATAAATATTTGGACATACAAGGTTTTGTTGATGCAGATTGGGCATGTGACTTGGATAGTCGAAGGTCCACTAGTGGCTATGTGTTTACTCTGTTTGGATGTGTAGTGAGTTGGATGAGTAAGAGGTAGCCCACAGTTGCTTTGTCCACTATAGAAGCAGAGCATATGGCTTCTACTCATGTCTCTAAGGAGGCAATTTGGTTGAGGAGATTGTGTACAGGTATTGGTTTTGATTGTAGGAACATTCAGATTGGTTGTGATAACCAGAGTACTATCTGTTTGGCCAAAAATCCCATGTATCATGCTTGAACTAAGCATGTTGATGTTTAGTATCACTTTGTTTGAGAGTTGGTTGCAAATGGAGAGATTGAGCTAAAGAAGATAAACACTCAAGAGAATGTTGTAGATTCATTGACCAAGCCTATGATCACAAAGAAGTTTGTATGGTGCAGAGAGGCCATGGGCCTTGTTTCTAGTGCCTGATTATTTTTCATTTGATTTTCTATGGGTTGATTTACAATGTATAATGTCAAGTGGGAGAATGTTGGGATAAGGTGCCATTAACCTTGTAAATCCCAATATTGTATTTATTCCATTTATTATTTGTAATTTGTAATTACCCATAAGGGATGTACAAGTTTCACCGGTAGTGGTAAAAATTATTTACAGTCCATGGTAATTATGGAGTTACTACATGGTAAGTCCCAGAGTTGCTGACAGTAGTTACGGCATGTCATTTAATATGGTAAATGGTAATTGGTCAAAGTGGGGTGCACATGTGGAGGAATAATCTATTTTTAGTGTTATGATGCATGTCATAGATGTTGTAAGGTGTAAGAGATTCTATGACAATTGTAAGTTGTCATAAGAATCTATGATGCTAATAATAGCATATGGCACATCATAAGATGCTATAAGTGGCTATTTTTGGCCCCAAGACGTTCAAGCTTGCATGGGCACTTTTTCCCAAGTGTAGAATGCATGTATGATAGCATTTATGACCCCGTAAGAGCCTATTCTTGGCTATGGACCCCCAAGGTTGTGTTATTGACTCTTGACAAGTGTTATGGACTTGTAAGAAGTCATTTAATGTCTTGAGGTTGTGTAAATTCTATATAAACCATAGCATAGTAGATGAGAGGAATATAATAGTTTACAGGTACCCAGGTTCTATTAGAGTGAAGGTTGAAGGACAAAGGAAGTGAATGTATTTGTAATCTCCTTTTGTGAAGATAATACAACTTGGCCTCTTTTCTTGGTGGATTTTTTTACCCAAAAGGGTTTTCTCCATGTTAAACACTTGTGTTATGTGTTTCATTCTGCTTCTGTTATATTTGTATATTATGGGTTTATGTTTTGATTACAATCTCCATTAATAACACACAATTAAAGATTGCTGAAATTTATTCAAATCAAATTTCCATTGAAGTAGTGTTGCTTTCATTTCTAACAAATTACTTTCAATGGAAAGCATAATATAGATGATGGTTTTATCTCAAATGCTTAAAGCACAATCTTCTAAGTGTTGGAAAGATGTGTGAGAAAGAATACAATCTGATGTTTAAGGATAATGGATGTGAGATAAGGAAAACCTCCATAACTATAATTGTTGCTGGTAAGAAGACTCATGGTAATGTTTATCATTTGAAAGGTACTAACAATTGTTGTTTGTTGGCTCAAACAAATGAAAGCTGGTGTGTTGCAAGGAAAAATCCATGTTAAGATATTCAAACATTAAAACAAGATCTATCCCTACCACCTTCAAGAAATCTAATCTAAATGACAAAAATATGCATGCAAATCAAAATGAAGTCACCTAGATGATTCGATTCCTTGGTTTGGATGTGGATTACTTCTCTAAATTAAAATTCTCAAGAGGTGGTATGCATACGATGATAGTGCCGATAACAGCTGGATTAGATGATCAAAATGAGAAAATGAAAGGGTATTTATAGACTTGGAAGATGGATGATCAATGGTGGAGGATAAAAGAAGAGATCAATGGCTGAGAATATTTAAGAGACATGGATGAACGTGTGCATGACATGTGTTCTTGAAAAAGGCATCCATTTATCTATTTTAGATGGGTTGTTAGTGGTGATAAGATGCTTTTCTCAAAATAGGAGGCTTTTACTATTTTAAGGCCAAAGTAGTGGAGGTAATTGCTTTTTTTAATTTAATAAATCTACCCATTTCTTATTTTTACTATTTCAAGGACAAAAGGCCCACTTGCACGTTTAGAAGAAAATGAATAATAAAATAGGAGTGGGAAGATGCATAATAAATTAAATAAATGTCTTCATTTAATTTATTATTTAAGAGATAAGAGAAAATGTTGGAGGAAGAAAATATAAATTGATTAAATAAATTTATTGAATTTATATGCATGATGAAGGAATAAATGAAATATTGATTTTATTTTTTTTTTAGAAGAAAGATGGGATAATTAAATAATTTGAAACTATTTAATTATTGATGGAAAATAGAAGAATAAAGGAAATTAATTAAATAAATAAAATTTATTTAATTAATTATGGAGATGGGGAAGAAAATGAAATATTTGATTATAAGTGTGCTAGATGAAATAATGTATGCAGTGTGAAATGCAATAAATGCATAAATGTTACAAATGGGTCAAAATTGGGTGTCTACATTTTGCCCCTCTTTGAGACAATGTTCGTTAGGTCATTATTTCAAAGCAGATATGATATGTTGGATAAACTGGCTATGCCCTAGTGGAACTGGTGGATAATGCCCCCTCAAGAGGAAAACCAAGCTATCGGGAAAAGGTTGGGTTGACTCACAACAAGAGAACAGAAAATAGAAAAGAAACAGTCCAAAGTTGACACGAAGAAAATAGGGATGGGGTGGTTGAAAATGGGGATGAAACAAAAGAAATAGGGTTTGGTTAAAAAAACTAGGGTTAGGACCCTATAAATAGGATCCAAGGGTCCACTCCAACTCATTTGTCCCATTTGCTTCTAGAAATCTTAGAGCTTGTGCCTTTAAGAGTGCTTTAGGATCTTTGAGAGCTTTGAAGATGCTGATTCCACACATGGATCATCAAGCTGAGAGGGTGAGGACTTACAGATGACCAACAGGAGCTCCCACACCAGTTATACCAAAAACTCTCCCATTAGGCATCATTAATTATGCAAAAGCATCATAAATGTGTCCTGTGCCACCAAAGGCACATAGGGTTAGGTTGTATGCCTCTGAGCAATAGAAAGTTGCCTTTGGCAAAATGCATCACCTATGAATGCGACCTCATCACATTTGGTAAATCCAATGCACATATGGTCAAAATTAGGGTTTTGAGTTTTTTGTGTGTGCCTTTGGTTGAAAATGTCACCTTTGAATGGTAGCCAGTCGCATTTGGCAGGTTGGATCGTCTCTGAGCAACAGAAAGCTGCTTCTCACAGATTGGGTCACATATGGTGAATGCAAAATTGCCTACAGCAAAAGAGGTCAGTTTTGGTCTAAATAGCTAGTTTTTGGTTTTTGTTGTAAAATAAGCACAAATCATGAAATAATACTTAATCGATTGGTGATTGTAGGATTTGTTACCAACATTATTATCACGTGAGGTACATCCATCAGATTTGGGGTTATTTAGATAGTTAGATGTAGAGGAGCATCTGTTCCTAGATATTGTAGGATTACATGTACCTCAGATTAAACTAGTACACACACATATGGCATTGATGACTGCATTGGTAGAGAGATGGTATAGTGAGCATAGCTCATTCTTGTTACTGAATGGCGAGGTGACCATTACACTTGAGGATGTGTGGTGCATTTTGTAGATTCCTATTCATGGTGAGCAGGTTGATTATGATCTAGATCTAGGGCCTGATACATTAGAATGATTGTTTGGGACACTTGATATAGGAGAGGAGGATCACAAGATACCGATGTGGAGGATGAGGGAGCATTGTGATCGACTATAGAGATTAGTGGTGGCCATTATCCATTTCTTGGTACCAAACAGACAAGCCTAAGGCTTCCCTACCAGATGGGGTACTGTTATGGAGGGGTTATTTCAGTATGGGATGAGATATGCATAGGGTCCCTATTTACTAGGGAAGCCTTACCATTATTTACATGACTACGCCTACTTGTTCAGATCCAACATGTCTGTGGGAGTTACTCTACTTCATGTTTGGGCTTATGAGCACATAGTAGTTACTACGCCTCTTGGAGTTTGACAGAGGGTACCAAGTCAGCCTTATGTTCATGATTATGGAGGAGTCACCACATACAGGTAGATTAATGCACCTGTGTATTGGAGGCATACACTAGATGAGGTAGATGTGTTCATTTGGAGGCCTTGGAGAGACTGTGAGAGTTGGGATGATGATGCACAGGAGCTTTTGTATGCTCGATAGCCTCGTTAGCTTTTTGGTCATGGGATATAGATTATAGAGTGGTATCTTCTTGAGAGGGTACTTCAATAGTTTCAGCTACCCTAGCCAAAGCCAATGGGAGATGCCATCTTTGGGCGGACACGGAGAGAGATTTCAGATTGGGGTCCTAAGATTGTGGTAGAGGTAGCATTGGTAGAGGTGGAGGGATTGGAGGTAGTGGCTTGGGATTGGATTCTTGGGCCTACAGACCTAGGGACTACACTAGAGTACAATGCATATTAGCTTACACATAGGCCCACTCGACTGACTATTCAAAGAGAGGTTGAAGAGGTGGCGGTGTTTAGACCATGTTCAGGGAGGGTGAGGGGACAGAGATGACCCCCTTGAGTGCAAGTGATTGCGCCTAGAACTGTACTATAGGCATAAGGACATGTCCCTAGGTAGGTATAGGTTCCTCCATAGACACTACAAGCTGTGGGAGTAGGAGGAGATTAGAGAGACACTGAAGTTACCCGACTATGGTGACAGCTACAACATGAGATGGGGAGGAGGATTCGGCTAGAGGCTAGATTTAGGCATGTGCAAGATGATAGGGATAGAGCCACAAATTTTATGAGGTAAGCTCAGATTCAGGTGCAGGCCTACCAGGCATAGGAAGTATAGGCACAAGCACAAGCAATACATGCACAAGCATAGGCAGTACAGAGACTAGATGACAGGATGATAGCTAAACTCACAGCTGAGAGAGATGTAGCTATGCAGAGAGTACATGGATTGATGAGGGAGAGAGATGTTGCGGTGCAGAGATTGCAGAGGCTAACAGGGGAGAGGGATGCTACCATAGTTGCGTTGGAGATTGATCAGGTGACATTGTATCTGGCAATAGAGCTGACTCGAGTGTAGGGTGAGCTTGGCACAACTCAAGAAGAGACTGTGTATTACAGAGCATTATACTTTGGAGTAGTGCCAACTGACCAGAGATAGTTGAGCTTTAGGAGTAGGCCAGGAGCCTCTGCCTCACAGTGGACAGGTGGGTCGAGGTTAGTGGGGTTAGTTATGGGGCCACCCCATCACAAAGACATAGGCGGAGCAATGGGTGCAGGTGGGGATCAGGGTGAGGCTTCCTTAGGGACTGCCACCCACCTGAAACACCATGGGTAGCCATGTTTGTATATATTCATGTTGTATCATATATTTTTGAGGCCTATGAGCCTGATGTATATATATTTTGAGGGCTCTATGATAGCCACTTTGTACATTTTGTACATGATGGACACTTATATATTGACCCATGATGATATATATATGATGGACTTTTGATGATATATGATTCCTATTGTTATGGATGCATATGTGTTATGGATGTTTATTTTTATTTTTATGTTTTTGATGATGAGATGCATTGGTTATATGTATGGATGTTTATGATTATGATTTGATGATATGATGATGATTTTGTTATGCAATGCTTATAATGGACATATGATTATGAAAACATGCATAGATGTACTAATGTATACATGATGGATATATAGTAAATGCTTATAAATGATATTGATGACGATCAATGTTAATGCAAATACTGTATGAAAACTTGTTTTGTAGGAGGAAGATGGAGATCATGAAGACCAAGAAGATGATGATAAGAGAGAAGATGATGAAATCATTGATCAATCAAGTGAAGAGTGGACGATGAAGGCAACTTTAGATGGTTGCATATAAAATTAGAGATGTGCAATCCTTATGTTTGATATAGCATATGGACATTATGCACTAGGGTAGAGAAGACCAAGGTGTCGAGTATCTAATGTGTTATAGACTAATACAACCTTGTCAAGATTCAACATATGAATATTAGTTGTTGAGAGATGGACTTTGACTCTGCAAGCAAATGGTTTGAACTTATTTCCACTAAACATAATGAAACCTTGTTGGTTATATGTATGGGAAATAGTCTTAGCATAGAATAGTCTTAATCCATAAGAGATTGTTTAACTTCTTAGATGCAAAAGATATTGATATGCAAGATGCTAATCCCAACACTTATAAGATGCCATTAGGCCTAGTGAGAGAATAAGATCATCCCACAAACACACAATATGAAAGCAAATGACCATGCCCCAGTCCATACATCATCACAACATACCGAGATATAGAAGATCAAGGTAGTCTTAACTAGGTATGAGAAAGGGACAAAAGATAAATCAAAAGATAAAATAAAAGACACAACCATCATTTTCTCTTGCCAAATGAGGGTGCTCTTGAATGGATTGGATAACGCCTTATTGTGAGGAAGGATATATCCTATTGATGTCACGCCCACATTCACCATTTGGTTATGACACGATAACCACATGTCATGTCCATATTTTCCATGTGGTCATGACATGAATTACCAAAAATTTTCCCTCCCAACTCTACAAACCCCCTCACATGCAACATGCATGCTCGGTGACACACGCACACAATGTAGTTGTCTCAACAACTAACATCATGTTCATCACTCGAAGGTGGCGAAGGTTATTCACAATGGGATGATGCGACACACACTTCACCATCCCTACGAAATGTAAGCCACCAAGAGGGTGTATGTGGCAAGGAGTGACACGAAGAGGGTTAGATTCCACTTTGGATTCCAACCCTAGCATCACTAGAATGAAGTGAATCGATTTTGATATAAGTCAAAATCTAACCTTAGGTCCACTAAAGACCTAAGGGTCTACACATTTAAAAAAATAAATAACAAATTCTGACTTATACAATAATCTAACATTTATTGAAAAAAAGAATAAAATAGTTTATTTAATAATAAATAATTAACTCAATTAAATCTAGAATAATTTTGGCAACAAAACGGGGCAAAATGGAACTTACTAGGGTAAATCCTATAGTGATTTTGACAACATAACGCCACCTCATCAACTATAGGAGGTTACACAAATTAAATTTATAATAAATCCCCTAACTTAACCCCTTTCAAAATTAAATAAATTAAATGCATACTTTGACTAGGAACCCTTCCCAAATAATTTTGAAATAAAAATAAATCAATCTAACTATCACTATAGTTTAATTTCAACTACTTTTAAAAAATATATAACTTTAACTATAGCCCATTCCAATAATTTAAACTAAATAAATAAATATACTACAACCATAGTTTCATTTCCAACATGACAAAAATAACGCAAAATTACAATAAGATTGGTCTAATACATTTAACTTAGGAAATAATTTGATACTCGCATATGGTGCACAACCATAATTCATTTAACTAAATAAAAGAAGTAAAAACCTCCACACACACTAAACCCAATTACCAACTTAATTAAAAAAACATAATAACCTTTCCTTAATCCTAGGGCACCAAACCCTAGATAGGGATTTATAAATAGTCAAAAACTCTCATTTGTTCACAATCAAGTTATTTTGTTTTCTGGTTGGATGCAAGTTTTCAAAGAGGACATGAAGGATGGAAGGTATCTTCCCAAGCAAGAAAGTTAAATTATTTTCTTTTGGGTTTCTAACTTGTTTCAAAATGCTACATGTTGCACTATTGTTTTTTTCTAACATTCTCATCTTTTATTCCCCTAAGTTTATCTAAGATATAAATATGCACAGGTTCCATGTTTTAAAGTTTTCTATATGATTTGAGGCTAACCTCTAATTTATTTCAAGGTTTTCTAAGTTTACAAACTCTCTGGCTTTTTCTTTGAAATGAAGTTTTTCATAGGGAGACTAAAATAATAACTAGAGCATTAAAAATTATTAAAAAAATACTTTTATGTATATATATATATATATATATATATATATATAAAATAAAACTTAACATGTTGGTTATACAAAAATCACAGAGGGTTAAATATACAAGTTATCCTCTTAGCAATGTAAATTTATGCACATGCATATCTATATAACCCTAGGGCTGATGTCTGAAGAAATTGCAGGTCGTTTGAAGAATAAAATAGAGATAACATTTTTTTTGAAAGGCAAAGTGAAAATTTTGAGGAGGCCGAATCATGCCCGACGGCCACCATGAGAGTTACAGAGTATTTAAGGGAGGGGTGAGGGCTCTGCTGCCCCCTCCACAGAGCTTTAAGGCTCTATGGAGGGTGGGATGAGGTCCCCAACCCCCCCACAGTCTGCCTTAAACATTCAATGGTCATGGGCATAGAGGTTTGTCGGCCCCTACAACTCGTAAAACTCTTCCCACAACTTCTAAATTTTGCTATATAAAAAAGAAACCCTAGCTTCATTATTATGAAAGCCTTCTATATTATTTAATAACAGATTAATGATTTAACCATGAAAAACAAGAATCAATAACACATGAGCAGAAGCACAATAACACACTTGACGCTAAGATTTTTAACGTGGAAACTCGGTTAAGGGAAAAACCACGGTGGGGCTTAACCCACAAAGATTATACTCTGTTAAAAGTATTACAAATGGAGAAGGCACATGCCTTTGGGCTCACTACCCAGAGCTCACTTCTCAAAAGAGGCTCACTGCCTAGAAAACTTATTACAAGAAGATTACAAGGAGTTTGAACTGATGAATAGTATCTATCAATGCAAGAACTCAGTTTTGGTTAAGTACAAAATACTGATTTTACACACTTCATCCTTACTCTACCCTATTTACTGTTCTGCCATGATCCAGTCCTTAGATTTCTTCTCCTTTGTACTTCTCTCTATTTTAATTGCACTTACTTTATCATTGGATCACATCACACACAATTCACTTGAATCCATCAGCTATATATAATCACCTCAAGAAATTCAATCACCTTTCTATCGGCCTTATGAAGAACTTAACAAACAATACAAGTACTATGTTCTGTCGGTTGAATCCATACACCATTATTGATGCGTACCAGAAATAACACTTGTAGGTAACCATACATGTCGGCCACTAACATTATATCCCATACACAACTCACCAATACACTTCTACTAGATCTGCACAAGGATCTAACACAAGTCAGTATGTTCTTCACTGAATTGTTCTATCATATTAGGACCTGGTACTCAAATGCTGATAACTTTTAATCCCTTTGTCACCGGAGGCTAAAATCTTGGATTTAGATTGTCCTGACATTCCTCTACACTCCCTCAGATTCACAACACACAATGATTAACTGGAGAGATTTGTTGACCAAAATACTGAAGTCTACCATATACCATGTTCTCATCCATCTAGACTGGACAAATCTTGGAACTGACTTTCGCTATGATCTAATACTACACTACGGATGTGTGGAATGGACTTAGTTGTCATCAATGAAAACACATGACATGCCTTGCAGTGTCTCTTTCCAACAATCTCCCCCTTTGGCACTGATGGCAACACTTAGTGAAAAATGACTAAGTGTCATGACTGACTCCCACTACTGTGTACACTTATATATTTTTCCACTGCTCCCCCTTTGATGGATTCTTCATTTTCTTTCATTTTTCACTGTCTCTCAGTCCTCCTTTGACATCAATTGCAAAGGTTGGGATCTGCAAACCAAATTTTACACAAGAAATCTGTATATCAGGCTACATATGTACAAATAATCCATGTGTTATATTTACATGAACTTGAGAATATCTACAAAACTATTTTTCAACTACACAAGTTCAGAGGCCCAACTTCTTTTCATGCCATCTAAAATTGAAATGTGTCCACTTAGTAGGAATGTCTATGTTTTTGCTTTCTTCATATCTGAAGGATCGCATGTCCAGACTGCAACTTGAGCTTCTGATAAAGCAGTAAACATTGTTTCTAACTTGGGGGCAATCAATCTCTAGAGCTCACACATTCTCTTCAAAATATTGCTTTTTTCTTTAACAAGTTTCTTTATTTCATCAGTCAAACTGATTACTTGACACTCCTGACTTACCAAAGAAACTATTAGAGGATCAAAATTTTGAGATAGATTCAATAATTTATGTTCCCGCTCCTTTATCTTCTTCTCAATATCCTCAATAACTTTGGGCCAAGATAGGAAAAATTTGTATACATCACCTCCATCATTAAGAGCATTTTGAATACTCTTTATACTAATATCAAGTACCTTTCTATCATTCCCTATTAGGCCTTTTATCTCACTAAAGATCTTATCCAAAAATTCATTCTGAACTTTAATCTTTGCAGAATTCTCAAAGGATTCAAAGTGTGTACTTACAAAATTTACAAGGCTCTTCAGATTTCTAGAGGGAGAACTAGATGGATTCTTCTAGAAAGTTGGCATTATCTTCTCCAATATACCGGATGCAAGGCCTAACAGTTCATTGTCCTCTATGTGAGATTTTAATATCTTTTCTCTTGCCTTGGCTTGTGTGAAAGATGCTATCTTCATCATTTGGACTGGAGAGAGAGTATCTAGGTTGATTGGTCCTTGAATCAGTTCTGGTTCATCAAACTCTAGCATCTCTTTACTCAAGAAAATCTTCATTACATCTATAGTGTCTCTTGCCACAATTTCTAGACCACCTTCCTTTCCTTGAGTTTCTCAGTGTCAGTATCAGGACTATTTTGTTTGGGTGCATCAACATTTACACCATCTTCTTCTGCTTTATCTTCTTTACCCTTGACTTCTTCTTCCTTTTGTTGTGACTCAACTTCAGTGGGAATTTCTATTTCCATGTTTACTTCTATGTTAACTCCATCTATTTGATCCTGAGTATCCTTTTTGTCTTTAACCTCTTCTGATTTTTGATCCTCATTCTTCTTAGAATCATCTTGAGTAGGACTTAGTGTCTCCACATAGGTTTGTTTTGAACAATCTAGAGTATCATTTTGGTCATCATTTCCCTTTCTAGTATCTTCTTTTGAAGTTTCTTGTTTCGGAACTGAAGGATTGCCTTCCTCAACTTGTTCCTCTGAAACAACATAATATTTATCTTTATCTAGGGCCTTCTTCAAAATTTCCTCAGTTTCTTTTACAACTTCCTTAGTTTTACCAAGCATTAGCTTGTTCATTCAGATCTTGCTTCTGAATTCCTCCTTTACTTCCTTGAGGATTTTATTTGTTTCCCTTTTGGTCATTACTGGACACAAGGTGGCGAGGACATGTTCTCTGAGCTCTAGGTCTTTAGCCTTGGCGGCTTCCTTCCTCATCTCTAGTATATTCCTTAAACTTTTAGGAATTTCTTGCAAAATTTCCAATAGATCTCTATTGAATTTATTCAAGTACAGGATGGTGGCATCCTCCAAGATTTTCTTATTTTCTTTATCAAAACTATCATAATATTCTTTGATAGGCCTTAGATTTCCATGAACAATAATTGTTTTTACAATTTCATCAACTATCATAGCAACCTTACTAGTCTCTTGCTTTTTAATTGCCTTTTTGCTTTCGGAAGACTAGTCCTCAGAAGCCTTTGAAGTCTTGGTTCTCGTAGATCTTATCTCTTTAACTTCTTCATCTGTCTCCATCTCCTCATCATCTTTTGTGCTCATATACATTCTTGTAGCCTTGGTTTTCTTTCTCTTTCTTCCTTCACTAGATGGTCTGGCTTCTGGTGTCTTAGTGGGAATGTACTTTGATTGCTCAGAGACTATTGCAGAACTTCTTATTTTTCTTGATGAGCTAGGTGTGACTTTCGGAGCAACTTCTAATTCACTTTTTGCCCTCTCTTTTGAAGCTTTCTTAGTTCTTCTCTTCATCTCTTCAATAGCCTCTTTAATTAGGCCAATACTTTCTGCATATGCCTTAACTTGCTTCTAGACTTTTCTCTTGGTTTCATCCTTCTGGAGTTTTACATTTATTTTCACATGTGACTCATCATATGTTCCAAACCTTTCTACTTTAGGATCTCTTGGTTTTCTTAACAAGTGTTGGGCATATAGTTCAAGAACCTATTCATCTACCTCATAGCCCATTAGGCACTCATCAATATCTATCATAAAACATATGGTGTCTTTGTACTTTTCTACAATTGATTTTGGGATTCTCTCCCTGGCATGCATAGTGCTCTGGAAGTTTTTGAAATAGGCCCAAAGTGTGGTCTTTTGGGCATTAGCATCTCCAATACTATACAAGTATTTCTTGATCTGCAGGGCCACTGGTTCATTATTTATCCAGTAAAGACTGGGTGTCTCGGGCATTTCATTCATGAAGTAGAAAAATAGGCACATAACAAGGGTACCATATTTGAAGATATTCTTTCTATCTTTCTTTATCTTACCCAGATTCTCCATTAGCTAATTCAATAGGAGTTCACATAGGTCTTAATCTATGTTTTCCTTCACCATTTGATAGGCTGCATAAATTACAGTCCCGAAGACTAAGTTTTCTCTATTGGAGTGGAAGATTTTGTAATCTAATACCATGGATGCAAATTTTACTACCAGATCAGTTATATCATTGATGGTCATGGCCCTTTTGTCATATTTTGATCTGGTGACCTCTGTAACTATTTGATTCCTTATGGACTTCAGCATGGGCAATCCTCCAGTTGAGTTCAACCTTGTTACAATTCTGATTGCATCTTTAATTATTTTGAATGGCTTCCTTAACCACATAAAGTTTCCATGCATTTGACTCAACACATATCAGACCCACTCATCCTCATCAAAAGGCAGAAACTAAATAACCTAAGTGAAATGTTTATCCTCTAGCACTTGGTACTCTAGTTTGAGATTGTAATTATCATCTTTTAGGTGGTTGTCATACACATCTATTAGTTTAGATTTTCCAAATTAATCTAAATTGTAGTGTATATATGCACTAATATCCTCCACATGTAAAACCCCATTCAGAACATTAGAGAATGCACCCATTGGATCCACATCCATAGATTTGTAAGGATGTTTCTTAAAATTAGGTCTTGGGCACTTATTAATGTCAAGAACTAAAGGTGTAGCCATTTGTAGAGATTGAAATTTCAAAGAGATTTCATAGAAAATAGAAATACCTTGTTCAACAAGTTAGGGTTTTGCTTGGAAATCCTCTTCGTGCTTCAACTTTTGAAAGTTCTCAGCTCAGAACTCGTTCACCTCTTTTCTCCTTGCTTTCTTCTAATGCAAACTTATTCAAATGAAGAATGAACGGCCTTTTTATGCTCCACAAAACCTAATTTGTCTTTGTAATAAATGCTTTTCCCTAACACATCTAGTTATACTATTTCTGCATACAATCAACCTTCAATTGTTCCAAAAATAGTTAAAGCCACTTCTTTTCTTCCAGAAATCCTTTCAAATGATTTGCAGTAACCCAAATTATCTTTTCCTATCATGCCATATTCAGGCACCCACTTACTGGATGGGGGAATTTGATTTTCAATGCAGCTCCCCCTGAGCCTAAGCTCCTAATTCAATTCTCAGAGGAATTACCAGCATTGGATTCCGGTGCGGACCCATCACCATTAATCATTACACCTTTCTTCACCCATGTCTTTTTCATTTCATTCTAGATCTGATTCATATCAACTTTGCCCTTTCATTTGTCTTGTTTCTCCTCATCCAATTTTCTATTTACCAGACCTCCTTTTCCATTATTCCTGCTTCTACAAAATCTTGCAATATGACCAGATTTGTTGTAGTTGAAACACACAATCTTATTTTTCTGACAATCACAAGTTGTAGTAGGTTTAGATCTACATTGTATTGCAATATGTCCAACCTTATTGCGTAAAACATCTTTCATTGAACACTTGCTTGTTCTTAGGAGGATTCATTGATCCATTTCTGCATTCCTCAGCCTTATGACCTATCCTCTTGCATTTAAAGCATTGACCGAAGAAAGTTGATGCATTTTGATGTACTTAACTTCTACATTGATTATCTCTATGACAATATCTATTACATTTGAAGCAATAACCATTGAAATATGGATACTTTTGAGCATTTGGTTATCTTACCAGAGGTCTTCTAGGTCTGTTTCTCCAATTTCTTGATTAAGAATCTCTTTGTCTAGATTTGGAGCTTTCACCTTTCTCATACCCAAGACCATGCTTATCATCAGCCTTTTTCTGACTCTCAAGCAACACTTCAAGTTTAGCTGAGCTTATCTTGAACTTCTCCTTATAGTCATTTGCAACTTCTAGATCATGTCTGAGAATGACAATTTTCCTTTCAAGTTCCTCCTCATTATATTTGCATTCTTGTAGATCAGATTTGAGGTGGCCAATTGTTCTATCTATTCTGCAACATTCTTCAGTTCTTTCCTTCAAATTTTGACTCAATTCTTCTTCAATCTTCTTCCTTTGCTCAATTTCTTTGGTTAGCCTCATCACCCCAGATTCCATCTCAAGTTTGACTCAATGTACCAAAGTAAATTTTTCTTTAATGGGGTATAACATTAAGACACTCCAAACACATTAATATCCTAGAAATTATTCAAGTAGGTGTGTATGAGACCATAAGCCAACTTCGCTGCCTTTATATAGGCATAACGTGCAAGTCCCACGAGGAGGAAACTAACCATTTTTGATCACCCAAGGTCGCTTAGTACATCGTGAGAGGAGACCATACACAACATGCACACCCATTTATAGATGGCATTTGTACTTGGTGATAAATCAAATGTGGATTGTGTAGTGAGTAACTTCACGGGCCTAACCGATATTCATTGCATTACAATCTCATACAACCAAAAGGTCTTAAACTAGGATAATTATGACCTTCTATGGGAGTCCTCTAGCACACACAAGGTGCTCGAGGCCAATGTCTATGAATAGGGGGTGTCCCAATTGGCTGATGCTCAACCACTCAAGTCTTGGTGGACCAAGGGTCTTGGAGGTCTATTGCTTGGAGACGAGAGTGTCCTTCCTTTGAAGTAATGGATAAAATTTGGATGATTTTTTTAATTAGTTTGTGTGTATCCTCCTTTCACCCTAATACATTCAAGGACTGTGGGTCGAGTCGAGATCTACCATCAGGCCCTTGGTCACTTAGGAATATAGGAAAACTTGGATTTATGTGATATGATTATCAATTATGTTCAATTATGCTCAATTGTGCTCAAAACCCTAAATATGCAAATATGAAAGCAAACAAACAAATTACTGAAAATACTGCTCCAGAAAGATGTAAAATGATAGATAAATGTGTACCAATTTTTAAAGTTTAGGAAGTGGAACAGTCAGAGACTAATGAGTGGGTACCCAAGTCCAAGGCCCTATTTTCAACTCTAATATGCAATTTTGACACTCTGCAACTCCACTTTTCTTGCTTCTTCAACTTGCAACTTGCAATCATAGAAAAATGGGGAGGGGGTTATGGTGTTTAGAGGCTTGCCTTAATCAAGCCCTGGAGAGACATTCAAGTCTTTTAAACACCATTGTCAGATAGAGAGTGCATGCCCTTGTGAGGTAGAGGCAAAAACCAAATGATGAATGCTTGAAAATACAAATGATATCACCTTGTAGTGAAGATCTCATGGAAGGAAGAGGCTCTTCATGCCATGAGGAGCTGGATTCTCAAATATGCAAATACAGACACATAAACAACACAAAATCTGCTCTTCCACACAATGAATGCCTTGAATCACCTTTTGAATGCATAAAGATCACAATAACCATCTAGTAATCATCTAGTTTACAAATGAATACCTAAACATGCTTATATATGCAGCTACAAACATTCCCACCTAGAATTTTGTAATTCAAACTTACTGTGTCAGCCTAGGAACCAAATAACGGTCATAAACTAACACTTTAAAATTTGGGCTTGACCAAAAATAGGGTAGGACTAGGGAATGGGCGCCCAAGTCCTTCCCCTATTTTGGGTAGGGTCTATCTCAAAGGATCCCCTAGGTCGCATTCATGATGAAACTTAGGAGTTTTCTCATTGGTATGCCAAAATATGATGCAAGATGTCCTAAATGCAGATCAAAGATGTGGGAACTAAACCTTAAGAGGGAAAAGCCCCCAAGGGGACATTTTCTAATGTTACATTTAGCACCCACTTTAATGTATGTATAAATGCAAGGCTAGTACATGCATTAAAGTATAGTTAACAAACACAGCAAACACGCAAAGCATGGAGAAGACATACCAATCACATTGAAGATAGTAACAGGCATGCAAAACATAGAGAAGATAATTATAGTCATGCAAAACACAGAGAAGATAGTAAATACAAAGAAGACATGAATGATTTCTTTTTTCTCTAATATATATGAAATACAGATGCAAGTACAAGGAAAGTAAACACACCACCCAAAATGCAAGAAGCACTCGTTGCGCTGGTCTTTAAACTGCACATGGGGAAACACACACGCAAGACATGCCAAACCTCCCATAATGTAGGAAGCACTCATCGTGCTAGTCTTTAAACTGCACATGGGGCAACAGATATGCCAAACAAATCAAGCATGCCAAACACACACACTTTCAAGACACGGAGAAAATATGATAGGCAAGTGATGGAGTGTTCCTATTTCTAGGTCCATCACCATATTAGGCACATTACAGGCACACACTGATAATTGGACTTCACTACAACAATCATTGAAGACACGCTTAAGGGTTGAGTTAGTCATAGAACCGCTCCCTGCCTTCGTAGAGGTCTTTTTGAAAATGACAGGATGTGTACTCTTTACAAGAGATACACCATCCATGCCTCCATAGAGGGCTTAAGAAGATTTATTGATTGATTGCAAATAAACTTAGAGTGCAGGAAGTACTCATTGCACTAGTCTTTAAACTACACCTAAGGACAAGCACATTGCTACCATCTACAATAGACAACTTGCCTTACATATGCCCCCACCTTAAGGTGGTTGATATCACGTATCGATATCAAGCATGTTAAGGTAGGAAAAAAACACACAAGGGAACATAGACTCTCACAAAGCCCATGCCCCCTAGAGATGACATGTACTTTACGATCGCCAAATATTCCCACAAACACATCCCTTCAAGAAACATGTTAGTGTCCATATAATCATGATAAACAATAATGCAACAACATCAATGCATATGATTAATCACACAAAGAGCCAAGGTTATACTACAAATTAGGATATCGAGTATAACCTTGAGGCTATACTATGAAAATATCAAAACTGAGTGTCACCAAGGTGAGATTCAAAGTCAAACAAAGTGCATGGAGCAATAGTATTTTTATGTTTTGTAAGTGAGATAAGATACCATCAAAATCACTATGTAGAAAGCATGGAGTGCTTCTACTAGCCAATCATCAGATAATATATTATAACCCCATTGTCATATTAGGAACTAAGTCCAATTTTTTTATTTCTTGCTAAAGCGATGCTAGGTCTGCATCAATATAAATGTTTTTCGTCATCCACTCACTAGATAGAAACACTAGATGAAGGGAAACAATAAATCAGAGAGGAGAAACAAGTGTCTTAGGGATAGTCACATAGGAGGATGCCCCCAAGTCACCAACCACAATGCTATGTCCATAAGACATAACACACAACAATGAAAACAGAGAGAGAGGTAATATAGAAGAATGATGATATAAATAGGAGAAGGTCACAACAAAGGGAGTCTCCTAGTATCTTGGACCTTACAAGAGAATCAAGGGTCATCCTCAGAGGCCTAAACAAGACATAACACATCACGGGGGAAGCACATCATGAGAGAGATAAAGGGTTAGAAGTACTTACCTGTATGATCTTCAAACTAAGTTTCGTCATTGAGAAAATCATCATCATCTTCCCACTCCCGAATGTTAGAGGAAAGTGGGACATAAGGTACCATAGCCCAACTCTTGTCTTTGTCTTTAGGTTTCTCATTCTTAGGATCATCTTTTTTTAGTTCAATGTTTGGATCAATGTTTTCTTGTTGAGATGCAAGGTTTAGGGCATATTCTAATCATCTCCTCCTCTTTTCTCTTACTTTTCTATTTCTTTTTGTTCTACCACTTATCTCTTGTGAGATAGTGTTTTTATCTTTCATAGGTTTTTGTGTTTTAGAAGAGGAAGCACCAGGATCAAATCTCATTTGTCTAGGTGGGATGTTTTGTTGTCGACAATTACCTTTTGATCCTTGTAAGGATGACGAGGGAGGAACCTTAGCATAGGGTCCTTTTGCCTTCGATCTAGGATTCTCTTCAAATGTGGGTTGTTTGTCTCTTGTTATCTCTTGCATAGATGGGTTGGCCACTTGATGTAATAGGTTTGCTTTGTACTTTCTATAGATTAAAAAGTTAAAATTTGTTCATGGTTCCAGTTCCACCTTGGATTTGTCCCAAAAGTAATCCAGTGTATAATGTTGTCTTGTAACCAAAGGTTTATATTTGTTGCAAGGGATAGTAATCACTTGTCCATTCAAAGGAAATTTTACAGAGTTATGAATTGTTGAAGGGATAACTTTCATGGCCTTTAACCAAGGGTGTCCCAATTTTATGTGAAAGAGATAAGAAATGAAGACAACATCAAATCATTGTTCTACATGTTTTTCAAATATAGTGACCAACAATGATATCTTCCCAGAAGTGTTTATAAAGGTTCCCTTATGTGTCTTAATCATCATATCCGAAGGGTCATAGGATCCTTGCATTAATTGATGTGAAAAGAGGAATTCTTTAGTAGCGACATTAGTCATGTAGTTAGGATCAATAAGGGTTCCATCCATAGGATTTCCCATGATTTTCACAGTGATATAAAGAGGTCCTTCAGTTTCTTCAATTGTTCTATCATGAGGTGTAAACACAATTTTAGGTTTGAAGACCGTTCTTTTCAGGTAAGGCCTAGGAGGGAATCTATTATTATTATTATTATTGTGATCAGAAGCCATGTGTTTAAGTGTTCAAATCAATGCAAAATCAGATTTTAAAATATTTTCAAAATTTATGCAAAACACAATTGCAAAGCTCTATGCAAAAATGACATAAAATGCTTGATTTTTTGTACTTTTTCAATGCAAATATATGGAAGAAAAGGTGTTGTAAAGATTTTGATCAGGGGAAGAAAATAATATGTATATTTTTAGTCCAATAAAGCAATAAAACCCTTCACAACACACTTTTGATGTAAATCTACAATGATGACAAGTCAAAATCTAGTGAAAATGCTCTAAAATATGCATTTTTTTCACCAAATCTCAGTATAAAATAGAATGACAAAGGGTGTTGTGAGGAAAATGATGATGGATAGAAAATTATATCAGTAATAACAGCCACCTAATACCAAAAAATCTGTAACAACACACTTATAGTGCCAGTCAAGATCAAACCCTAGTGAAAATATAGCAAAAATATGCAATTTTTCACAATTTTTGAATTCTGAGACATAGAAAGGGTGTGTTGTAAGAAATTTTAGGAGGTCTCAAAGGATCCCCCTAGGTCCCATTCATCATGAAACTTAGGGGTTTCTCATCGGGATGCCAAAATATGATGCAAGATGTCCTAAATGCAGATCAAAGACCTGTGAGCTAAATCTTAAGAGGGAAAAGTCCCCAAGGAGACATTTTTTGACATTACAGAAGCTATCTTTCAAATCACAACATTTATATATCATGTGAGAACATGCAATTGAGGTCATCCCTTGGGGGCATGAAATCCCCAAGTAGACCTTCTAACAAGAAACTACCTCCTTGTTTTTAATCCCCAAGATTGCATTAGGCGCGAGGGGAGAGCATATAAAAGAAAGGTAACCCCTTTGGATAACACTTAAAAGCATGAAATATGTTCACAAGTAGACTTTTGATCCCCAAGATCACCCTAAGGTGTGAGGGGAGAGCATACATCTAAGTTTGAACCAAACAAAGAAAACAAGTTCATTAATCCTCTAACTACTTTAGTGCGACTAAGATAGTGAGAAAATAAAGCCTTCTATTAACGTAATTTGCAACAAACTAGTTAGTAGTTTCAAAAAATTTCTTTGACTTGCATTCTTTTACCTGCAAAGATGTGTTAGTACCTTACACAAATCTCAAAAAATAATTAACCAGATGGCCCCAAAATAGAGAAAAATCGTGCTAAAAATAGTTAGATGGTGCTCAAAATCAAGAATAAGGAGCTAAAATAGCAAAAGAAAGCACTAAAATTTTTTGATTCTAAAATTAAATAGATAAAAACAAATAGAATAAAAATGGTGCTAAAAATTAGGAGAATGTTGTTGATATCTATGTTGGTGTTAAAATTTTAGTAAATGGTGCTAAAATTTCTAAAGATGGCATTTAGTTGTCTATTACTTGCCTTACCTTGTTGATTGGTTTAGATGGCGCTATTCTTTGTAGATATGGTGCCAAAATGTAGAACCTCCCTAAAAACCTACTAAAAAAGGATGTTAGCTTCAAACAATAGGTCAAACGAGGGTTAGAATGTTTTCTATCCTGTTAACAGACACCAAGAACCATATTAGAAGAAAAAACTAGTTAGTGAGCAATGAAATAACCTAGGGTCATGCAAAAAATCATTTTCATGCATTCCTAGAGAAATTTCATCATTAGGACCCCCTACATCTTTGTTAGTTTCTAATAAAAAAAGAGATCCTACAAACACTAAAATGTGCTAAATCCTTTAAAAACAAACTAAAATTATTTTTGTAAGCTTAACATGCCAACAAGTGTCATTAGAAAATGGCACCAAAATAGTGGCAAATGGCACCAAAAGAGGCCCAAATGGTGCTATTCCATAGATCGATGGCACCAAACCTAGAGGTTTTGGCACTAAAACTCCTCCTTGTTCAGCTCCTTGCAAGAAACTCAAATACAATGGTTAGATTGGGACCATGGGGTCCATCGGGTGTGCCAAATGAAGATGAGGAAATCAAGATTGGATAAAAACATCAAAATGAAAGCAAATAAAGAAGATTTATACCTTCCTATACAATCTTAGCTCCTCTCTCCTTGATAAGGTATAAGACTTTGCACCCTTCAGCCCTAGCTTTACCCAAACTATGAATTGAAATGTGAAATACTCCTAATTGTCAATGCAAATTCAAGCATAGCCTAGCTAAAATAAAGATGAATGAGAGAAATTTGAGCATCGTAATATTACTCTAAAATTCGATGATGAAATGTCCTGTGGAGGCTTGTATTTATAGACCTAAATTGGAGGGGATTTTGATCCAACAATGGAGATTGATTGTTGAGATCAAGGGATGAGATTGATTGTGAGATAGAGGGCTAGGATTTGATCAACAAAATTGGATGGTGGAGAATAAAAATGAATCTTGTATTCATTTTGAGGAGGATTTAGCATTAAATGTGATTTAGATGTATGAGGGAATTTAAAATTAATTTCCTTGGATGAGATGGAATTAAAAATTCCATTTTATGTGGAGTTGTGAGAAACATGTGACACATTTACATTTTTAGGCTCTTACATTTGTAAGCTAAAAATGTAGAAGATGTTTTATCATGAAAACGGTAAAAATGAGTTGGAGGGTTTATGAATTTTTTACAATTTTTAATTTGTGGGTGTGGGAGAAGGTGTTAAAATTTGACCAAGTTAATCAGGGTAATTAACTTAGTTAATGTGGCTAGAGAAAATTAGTGAGTGGGATAATTAGGGTTTAGGATTAATTAAATAATGATTTTTTTAATTAATCCAGGTCTAGGGGTCATGTAGGCTAGGGTAGCTAATTAAATAATAGCTATTTAATCAACTAGGTTAGGGGTGGGCTGATTAGTAAGGATGATTAATTGGATAAGTATAATTTATCTAATTAATTGGGTTTAGGAAAGTGGACAAAATAACCAAATAAATATTTGACATATTTATTTAATTAATTGGGATAATGTTGGTAAGGTGTGACAATTGAATTTAATCAAATTAATTCAATTTTAGGGATTTATTGATGAAGGATGGGTAAATGGTTTAGGGGTTGGATGAAATAACTAATTAATTAGACGAAGAATTAGTGTTGTGGATGATGTTGAAGGGTCATTAGAAGGATTTAGACATTTTTAGATGTCTAAAGGGTTTGTATTAGAGTTCGTGCTAAAATTAGGGTAAGAATTATGGTTAGAAATAGAGTTAGGGTTAGGATTAGGGTTAGGGTTAGCATTGGTATTGGGGTGAGGGTTAGGGTTAGGGTTAGAATTAAGGATATAATTAGGTTTAGGGTGATCATTAGTATTGGCATGAGGGTTAGGGTTAAGGTTAGAATTATGCTTAACTAGAGTTAGGGTTAGCATTAGTGTTAGGATTAAGGTTAAGGTTAGGGTTAGGGTTACAAATAGAATTAGGGTCAATGATATGTTTATAATTAGAGTTAGGGGTTGAAACTAGGGTTATTAAAGGGTTCAGGTTAGAATTATGGTTAGGGTTAGGGATGGAATTATGATTAGGGTTACAATTACTATCGGAATTAGAGTGAGGGATGAAATTTGGGATCATTTGTTTAGAATTAAAGTTAGGGATATTATTAGGGTTAGATTTCAAATTAAAGTTAGAATTAGGGTTAGAAATATAGCTAGGGTTAGGAATATAATTAGGGCTAGGGTTATGTTTATAGTTACAGTTAGGGTTACAATTAGGATTAGTGTTAGGATTAAGGTTAGGGTTAGCATTAAGGTTAGGGTTATGGTTACAAATACAATTAGGGTTCGAATAAGGGTTTGTTTTAGGGTTAGGGTTAGTAGTAGAGTTATGGCAAGAATTAGGGTTAGAATTATGATTAGAATTAGGGTAGGTTTATGGTTACAATTAGGGTTGGGGTTAGAATTAAGGTTAGGTTTAGAATTTGATTTATTGTAATCATAATTCTATATCTAACCGTAATTCTATATATAACCCTTATTCTAACCGTAATCACACATTAGCATTGATTTAGAAGCCTAATGTTATATCTAACCCTATTTATAAGACGAATCCTAACCTAATCCCTAAACAAAACCTTAATTCTAAATGTAATCTTCATTCAAACCCTAAATCTAACTCTAATTCTGACAAGTTGTGCTAGCATTACACTTAGCATATATTTCTATAAAGATAACTTTGCTAACCTTAACACTAATTTAAATCATAACTATAGTCGTAACCCTACATGTAACCCTAAGCCTAACAAAAATTTGGTATATGAATAAAACATTAAATGTAAGTAGATTTATAAACATAACCATAACACTAATATTATAATATAGGTATATTATATATTTTTTGATATAATATAATTTATACTTATAATTATTATATAAGTTATGATTACAAATACAATTAGGGTTTGAATTAGAGTTTGGATTAGGGTTAGGGTTAATTTTAGAGTTAGGGAAAGAATTAGGATTAGAATTATGATTAGAATTAGGGTAGGTTTATGATTACAATTAAGGTTGGGGTTAGGGTTAGGGTTACAATCAAGGTTAGGGTTAAAATACTATTGTTTAGATGTTGCAACTATGGTTAGAATAACCAAATTAAGGTTAGGGTTAGGGTTAGAGATAGAATTAGGGTCAATGTTATGTTTAGAATTAGAGTTAGGGTTGAAATTTGGGTTATTAAAGGGTTTAGGTTATAATTAGGGTTACGGTTTGTATTAGAGTTTGTGCTATAATTAGGGTAAGAATTATGGTTAGAAATAGAGTTAGGGTTAGGATTAGGGTCGGGGTTAGCATTAGTATTGGGGTGAAGGTTAGGGTTAGGGTTAGAATTAAGGATAAAATTAGGTTTAGGGTGAGCATTAGTATTGGGGTGAGGGTTAGGGTTAAGGTTAGAATTATGTTTAACTAGAGTTAGGGTTAGAATTAGTGTTAGGATTAAGGTTAAGGTTAGAGTTAAGGTTAGGGATAGAATTAGGCTCAATGTTATGTTTAGAATTGGATTTAGGGGTTGAAATTAGGGTTATTAAAGGGTTCATGTTACAATTAGGGTTAAGGTTTGTATTAGAGTTTGGCCTACATTAATGGTAAGAATTATGGTTAAGGTTAGGAATATAATTACGATTAGGGTTACAATTATAATTGGAATTAGAGTGAGGGATGAAATTTGGGATTTGTTTAGAATTAAAGTTAGGGATATAATTAGGGTTAGGTTTCAAATTAATGTTAGAATTAGGGTTAGAAATAGAGCTAGGGTTAGGAATATAATTAGGGTTAGGGTTATGTTTAGAATTATAGTTAGGGTTACAAATAGGATTAGTGTTAGGATTAAAGATAGGGTTAGCATTAGTGTTAGCATTATGGTTACAAATACAATAAGGGTTCGGTTTAGGGTTTGTATTAGGGTTAGGGTTAGTAGTAGAGTTAGGGAAAGAATTAGAGTAGGTTTATGATTACAATTAGGGTTGGGTTTAGAATTAGGGTTAGGTATAGAATTAGAGTTATTATAATCATAATTCTATATCTAACCATAATTCTATATATAACCCTTATTCTAACCTTAACCATACACTTAGCATTGATTTATAAGCCTAATGTTATATCTAACCCTATTTATAAGACTAATCCTAACCCAATCCCTAAACAAAATGTTAATTCTAAATAAATCTTAATTCAAACCCTAAATCTAACTCTAATTCTGACAAGTTGTGCTAACATTGCACTTAGCATATATTTCTATAAAGATAACTATGCTAACCTTAACACTAATTCAAATCATAACTATAGTTGTAACCCTACATTTAACCCTATGCCTAACAACAATTTGGTAAATGAATAAAACATTAAATGTAACTAGATTTATAAACATAACCATAACCCTAATATTATCATATAGGTATATTATATATTTTTAAATATAATATAATATAATATATACTTACAATTATTATATAATATATTATAATAATATATCTAACCTATATTATAATATTATATTATATAATTATAATAATTCTTAAGATATATAATATAGTTAGAATTGGGCTTGTTGCTCACGATGCTACTAGTATACCTATATTTAAAAAATATATCTAAAGTACATCGAGAGATATCCTTCTCGAGGCACCTATTTTTTATCAATTTACCTCACATAGGTGGAATAGGTGCCTCGAGAAGGATATTTCTCAGCGTACTTTAAATATATTTTTTAAATATAGGTATACTAGTATGAAATAGATTAGTCATCGTACAATTAAAATTTGGGGTTACAATGTGATAAATATTTGAATTTTAGATAAATTTACAAGGATAAATATCTCTCTGCCGTACATGACTGGGGTGGGACCCACTTAACCCCAACAACAACTATCTAGCCCTATATTTGCACCGGGGCATGGATGCCTACATGGTAAAGCCATTACCCATGGAATGGGAAGGTTCCAATTTTTTAATGGTGTTGGATGTGTGCAGTATAATAGCTAATAATTGAGGGAGAAGGCTTAAATTTATAAATTTGTCAGAGCTTTTGTACGAGATGGAATTTTTGTAAGGGATAGGGTACATGCACTCTAACTTTTATATGTTTCAAAATTTGATCTTTGTTAGGTAGGCCTTTATTTAGTTTACATGTTGGAGGAAAATAGCTCACATAAATATCCAAGGGAAAGTTAAGTTGGTAGTTTATAATAAATAAGCAATTTAATTTAAGATTGAAATGAAAAATAAATATATATATATATTTTTCAATAAGAGGTGATTAAAATATTTTTTTATATAAATTTAAGGTGAGTAGATAATCAGGACCTAGATTTGACGGTCGACCCCTTGTCAAGCAAATTTTTTATGATGGTTATCCATTCAAACGTGCCATTAAAATTCTATGGTATACTTTAGTATAAGTAAAATTATATATAAACCAAATATATATCACATCACAATTCTATATAATATTTGACAGGCAAAATCTTATGATGGTTATCCGTTCAAAGGTGCCATTAAAATACTATGGTGTACCTTAGTATAAGTAAAATTATATATAAACCAAATATATATCACATCACAGTTCTATATAAATTTTGAGAGTCTATCCAAAATCTCTCCTTTCATATGATATAATCTTTTTAAATTTTGATGGTATTTTATAGACAAAAATGTTTAAATATGGCCATATGACTATCAAATTTAGGCCCTGGTGTAGATATTTGTTTAGGTGTAAAAAGAGTGGTTGAGAATTCCAAGGGTTTATGCAGAGTCCTCCTTTCACACCAACATTCAAGGAAAATCAATCGAGTAGAGAACTCTACTACCAATCTCCTGTCACTTGGAATAGAGGGGAAGTTTGGAATTGTGTAGATTTGTTGTTCAATTAAGCTTGATTATGCTTAAAACCCTAATTTCGTAAAATCATAAACAAATAGACTAATCATGGAAAATGATCGCACACATAGATATTAAATGACAATAAAATACATACCAGATTTCAAAGTTTGGTGTATGAAAAAGTCAGGGACTAATGAGCAGGAGAATCAGTCCAATGTACCTTTTTCTATCAGCATCTCTAAATAATGTCTGCAACACAATTCTGTTATCCCAGAGATTTCACTATCTTAGAATCTAGACTAATGAGTGGGCACCCTAGTCCAAGATATGATTTTCTTCTTTGCTCTGCACTTCTGATAGTTTGTAATGCCTCCCTGTAACTCCACTTCTTCCACTTCTGAAACCTATAACATGCAATCACAAAAAAGTGGGTTGGGGTTTGTGGTGTTAAGAGGCTTGCCTTGGTCAAGCCCAGAGAGATATTCAAGTCTTCTGAACACCGTTGTCAGATAAAGAGTGCATATCCTTGTGGGATAGAAGCAAAAACCAATTAATAAATGATTGAAAACACAAATGAATGTCACCTTGATGGTGTAGCTTACATGAGCATGAATATCCTTCACACCATGAGAAGATGAAGCCAAATCTGCATAACAAACACAATAACAAAACAATAATGCTCTACAACAATAAATACTTTGAAAACTCTCAATTCATAAGTATGCCAAAAGCTCATAATCATCTTATAGTTTACAAATGAATGCCTAATAATGTTTATATATAATGCAACTAAACAACTTCCTACCAAGAATTCATAATTCAAACTTGAGGTGTCGGCATAGGACCTAATAACGGTCATATAACTGACATTGAGATTTAGGTCCTGACCTAAAATAGGGCAGGAGTAGGGCACGAGTGCCCAAGTCCTACCTCCCTATTTCAGTTAGGATTCATGTTAAGTGCATCCCCTAGGTCCTGTTAGTGCCTGAATTGACTGACAGTTTTTGAGCAATTTTCATGCAGGCACCTTCCTTAAAGATGTTCTAAGTGTTGGACCTCCTCAGCATTTTTCAGCTGTAGCATCATATTTTCTTTGAGGAGGAGATCATCATCATCATATTGTCTTCGATGATGGTCCGCATCATCATGTTCTCTGTCGACCGGTTTTTCACCAGGATCATCATGTTTCAATATCGGGTGATGTTTGGATATCATCCCGATCCTGCTGATGAGCTACGATGTGCCTTGATTTTCTTGCGGAGGGTGATTTTTCAAATATCTGGTGATCTTCCAATTATCACCCTGCCCTTTTATGATGATGATGTCACCCCAATCTTCCGAGGGGGTCATTTTCTAAGTTGTTCAACCCGGCCTATTTTTTCTTAAGGGTCGTCTTCATCATCATCATCATATTTTCGGTTATCACCGTGTTGCTTGCGAGGGTCATCATATTTTCTGCCTGCATGATCTTTCACCGGGGTGATATTTTAACATCAGGTGATCTTTGTTAAGATCATCCTGATGATGTTGCTGTAAAGTTCTAAGTGTGATCCGATCTTCATCGGGGTCATCATATTTGAACATCGGGTGATCTTAGTCAATATCATCCTGATGTTGTTGTATCACTTCATGTTCGTTGTTTTATCATCCTGATGATGCTGACGTCATTCTTACGTCAGGGTGATATCCGCTTTTCTGCCTGTCTGTATCATGATATTTTTGAAGGGAGATATCCGCCTGTCAGCTTCGTGCATTATCTAGTGGGGGGTGATCTTTTCAAATATCTGGCATATTCATTTATCACCCCGATCTTACAGTGGAGCTACAGTGCAGCATGATATTTGTGCATCAGGATGATATTTCCAAATATCCAGTTATCTTCCGAATATCATCCTGATGCCGACATGTGGTGGTGACGTCATCAAGGTCCGGGGGGTCATATTTCTAACATTACTCATCTTATGAAGATCCCCCAATGTTGCGAATATGATGATAACGTCATCCAGATATGAGGAGGTGCGCAGTAGGCAGATATGCTGATGATGTCAGTAGGATATCACGGTGACATCATCAGGATGTTCATCGGCCAGACATTTGGTATCGGCTAAGCAGGAGGATCTTCCTCCGATGGATCAGGTTGTGTCGATGAAGGCGTTTATCATGCAGGTGATATTGCGATATGATGCTGACGTCAAGGTGATATTTCAAGCAACAGGATATCATGCTGCTGAAGGATAACGATGATGAAGTCTTATACTAGTGTCGTCAGGAGCAAAAGCACCGACATCATATATGCTCGTGGCCTAGTATATAAAGTGTTAAAAAGGTCACCGCAGGGTGCATGTGGGATAATTGATATCCTGCATATTTGAAATATCATGACGATGTATCTTGGCGGGAAACGGTTGCGACGCACAGTATTCTGCATTTCCCAGGGCCGCGGGTTGGTGCACCATTAATGGCAATTGTTGCAGAGGTATGGGCGATGGCGTGGACGAATCTAGTACCTGATTGAAGATCTGGATCCCTAGGCGGCAGCGCAAGGCTCGAGATTTTTTCTTGTCTCCTCTCCCACCTGCTGCATTGAATGTTTGAGCGCCATTTTTTTGATACTGTGTATCTGGTGGGATTTTTGGTCAACCATGTAATTAATTGCTGTGGTACACTACCTGGCTGTTATAAGCAGGAAGTGTTACTCATTTGTGGTTGTTGAAAACTGGACATTTTGGCTCTGTAATAAGATACAACTGGTTTTGGTTGCTCTGTGCAGCAAACTTGTGAGTTTATGTATCTCCTGTTGTACGATTTGGCATGAATCCACTGATTTCATGGTTAATCTTATATGAATAATGTTGTGTTTGCATGTGTTATGCTGATTCTGTCTCCAGTTTTGCATGCATCTTTCTTACTGCAATAGGGATGCCATAAGTATAGACAGCTTAACACTCTTTATTGGGAGATATCTGTAAGGCAGATATCATGTGTATTCCCCCTGAAATCCAGTTTTAGCTATTCATGCTGATCATTCACAGGTGTATGTCTATCGACTCCAAGCCCTGGATAGGCACCAATCTAGCTCTGTGTTGAGGTTATACACCATGTCTAGCTTTGCATCCAAAATTCAAACTAAACCATCTCTTCCTTCCATCTGTTAGTAGTAGGATTAGGAGTAGGAAACCCTTGCATGCTCTCATCCCTAACCAGACATATATGTCCAAGAACGTTGCCCACCTTGTGATCTATCATACAGATCTTGGTCCATATATGAGAGTATTCTGCTTGTTGTTGTCAAGTTAGATCTTTCTATCTTTGGCTAGTCAAGGTTACATCTTGAGTTATAGGGATACCCCCCTTGGTGCGGCAGAACCAGAAGTGAAGGGGAGGAGCTCACGCAACCTCCTGTATTAGTTGGCTGAATCTGCCTGTGCATTAGAAGTGGCAAACCCTAATGCTAATTCAAAAGAAAGTCAACAAAATGGCGACTCTGCTGGGGAGAAAATTGATGAAAAAATGTTATATCTTGTGGCCCATCTGAGTCACCAACAAAATGATGCTCTGCTGGTGGAATGAACCTGGAAAAGTAGCTTTCAGCTATTGAAAATTTTGTCCTCTCTGGAGAGGTGGCGACTCTGCAAAAAAGATCTGAATGCACATGAAAGATGGATGTATGTGATGTGACAAAAATGTGTTGTTCATTTTTTTGCATCTGTATGAGAAAAGGTACCTTGTTCCTTCCCCTTTATATTTGTTGTTTTGCTGCATAAGTTAGATGCCAGGGGAAGCCTTAGGTCTTAGACAGACAAAGGATGTCTAAGAGTAGGATTTTTATGAATCCAAGTATGAATTATCCCATACTCAGTGGTGAAATGTCGAATAAAAGAATAGAAGAGATAAGAAATAGGTTGATATTCTTAGAGGCTGAGCAGGCCCAGTTAAAAAGCAGTAACCCTGTTGTGTCTGCCAGTCAGAAGGCTAAACCTCTTCTCAGCCCTTTTGATCCTTTGTATGACCAACTGGATTTGTCATGGGTGGATTATAAAGTAGAAACTATGCCTGCTAGGATATACTGTCAGATGCCTAGATTTATTGGTCACAATGTATGTGATGGGAATGCACATATCCAAAATTTTCACAGTTTTATGGGAAAATATTCATTCAGAGATAAGGATATGTGGATGAGGTTTTTTGTTAGGTCCTTTGATGCAAAAGCAAAAGACTGGTATTTGAGCTTTCCAAAGAAATCCTTTGCCTGTTGGGATGAGCTTGCTGACTGTTTCAAGGAAGAATTTGCAAAAGAACCGGCTGATCTTGTTGCAGAATTGATGAGAATCAGAAAACAAGATGAAGAGCCATGTGTTGATTTCAGTCATAGGTTTGCAATAGCCCTTTCACAGATTCCAGAAGTCTTCAGACCTGATATTTTAGCCTGTGTTGGCATATTCTTTGAAGCTATTGAGGTGGGCTTTAGTGCATTACTGAGGGATTTCAAGGTGACAAGTATGCAGATGGCATACAAGTTCGTAGAAAAAATAGAAAAAATCAGAAATGTGCACCTGCTGAAATCCCTATCCCCAGGCCTTGGTGTGAAAAATCGTTGTGAAGCTGCAAATGACCAAATAATTAAGGCACCGTGTGAAGATGAAAAGATGAATATTGAACCTGCTAGTGAAAGGACTAGTGAGGATTCCCATTGCAATGATGAGGCATCTGACCATGAAAACAACAATGAGGTTGTGGACAGCAATGAGCAATTTTTGGAATGGACCTGTGGAGATAATTGTGAGTATTGTGCTCAAGATAGAGAAGAAATAAGCATACAGGCTGATACTCCTCCACAGAGGGAATCCATTGGTGATGAAGATGCATGCTCTGCTGCCCATGAACAAATGGCATACTATGATGAAACTGATGCACTTGGGTCACCCATTTATGACACATATGGCGATGAGGATCTGTCTGAGTATGGTGAAGATCTAGACACTATTTTTGGCTTGGATTCTGTTTCTCATCCTAATGAAAGAGGAAACAACATACATCAGGTAAGTGACTGTGAAAATGTGCCTGATTTGAAAGAGATACCAGAGCCTAATCTTTTCCAGCCTGGTGCTGCTGATTGTTGTGTACATGATGTGCACAATTGTGATTTTGAAAGCTTTTCTTTTGATGTGCCAGCATATAATACAATGAGCCCTGATCTTCCTAGTTGTGTGGTGGACTCTGAGTGTTTCCTATTTGCAGTCCAGCTAGGAGATCATGTTGCAATGCATGATGATGATACAGATGATAACCTGTGTTCTATACCATTTGAGTATGCATTGCCTGATACATTCTGCACCCACATGTCACATGATGTTGAAGGTTATCTGCACAGGGGTGATAATGACAAGCCAAATCAGAGGGTTGAATATGCAGATGACAAGATTTGTTTGTGGGTGGATCTCTGTAGTATCTCCAAGCTTGACCCAGTGTATGCAGATGAAAACAAAGTGTTTGACAAAGGGAGATACATGTTTTTCTTTTCTTGGTGGCCTTAGGCCATCAAGTGTGTTTGGTGATGCAGGTCGGTGCAGTATTTGACTCTGTGCCCAATGGATAAGGGACTGGTCTGCATCCCAGAGATCTGGGGTTCTCGCTGCAGTCTTGCACCTGCACGTCCCCAGACAGAGCCAGTGTTAGTGCCTGAATTGACTGACAGTTTTTGAGCAATTTTCATGCAGGCACCTTCCTTAAAGATGTTCTAAGTGTTGGACCTCCTCAGCATTTTTCAGCTGCAGCATCATATTTTCTCTGAGGAGGAGATCATCATCATCATATTATCTTCGATGATGGTCCGCATCATCATGTTCTCTGTCGACTGGTTTTTCATCAGGATCATCATGTTTCAATATCGGGTGATGTTTGGATATCATCCTGATCCTGCTGATGAGCTACGATGTGCCTTGATTTTCTTGCGGAGGGTGATTTTTCAAATATCTGGTGATCTTCCAATTATCACCCTGCCCTTTTATGATGATGATGTCACCCCAATCTTCCGAGGGGGTCATTTTCTAAGTTGTTCAACCCGGCCTATTTTTTCTTAAGGGTCGTCTTCATCATCATCATCATATTTCCGGTTATCACCATGTTGCTTGCGAGGGTCATCATATTTTCTGCCTGCATGATCTTTCACCGGGGTGATATTTTAACATCGGGTGATCTTTGTTAAGATCATCCTGATGATGTTGCTGTAAAGTTCTAAGTGTGATCCAATCTTCATCGGGGTCATCATATTTGAACATCGGGTGATCTTAGTCAATATCATCCTGATGTTGTTGTATCACTTCATGTTCGTTGTTTTATCATCCTAATGATGCTGACGTCATTCTTACATCAGGGTGATATCCGCTTTTCTGCCTGTCTGCATCATGATATTTCCGAAGGGAGATATCCGCCTGTCAGCTTCGTGCATTATCTAGTGGGGGGTGATCTTTTCAAATATCTGGCATATTCATTTATCACCCCGATCTTACAGTGGAGCTACAGTGCAGCATGATATTTGTGCATCAGGATGATATTTCCAAATATCTGGTTATCTTCCGAATATCATCCTGATGCCGACATGTGGTGGTGACGTCATCAAGGTCTGGGGGGTCATATTTCTAACATTACTCATCTTATGAAGATCCCCCAATGTTGCGAATATGATGATAACGTCATTTGGATATGAGGAGGTGCGCAGTAGGCAGATATGCTGATGATGTCAGCAGGATATCACGGTGACGTCATCAGGATGTTCATTAGCCAGACATTTGGTATCGGCTAAGCAGGAGGATCTTCCTCCGATGGATCAGGTTGTGTCGATGAAGGCATTTATCATGCAGGTGATATTGCGATATGATGCTGACGTCAAGGTGATATTTTAAGCAACAGGATATCATGCTGCTGAAGGATAACGATGATGAAGTCTTATACTAGTGTCGTCAGGAGCAAAAGCACCGACATCATATATGCTCATGGCCTAGTATATAAAGTGTTAAAAAGGTCACCGCGGGGTGCATGTGGGATAATTGATATCCTGCATATTTGAAATATCATGACGATGTATCTTGGTGGGAAACGGTTGCGACGCACAGTATTCTACATTTCCCAGGGCTGCAGGTTGGCGTACCATTAATGGCGATTGTTGCAGAGGTATGGGCAATGGCGTGGACGGATCTAGTACCCGATTGAAGATCTAGATCCCTAGGCGGCGGCGCAAGGCTCGAGATTTTTTCCTGTCTCCTCTCCCACCTGCTGCATTGAATGTTTGAGCGCCATTTTTTTGATACTGTGTATCTGGTGGGATTTTTGGTCAACCATGTAATTAATTGCTGTGGTACACTACCTGGCTATTATAAGCAGGAAGTGTTACTCATTTGTGGTTGTTGAAAACTAGACATTTTGGCTCTGTAATAAGATACAACTGGTTTTGGTTGCTCTGTGCAGCAAACTTGTGAGTTTATGTATCTCCTGTTGTACGATTTGGCATGAATCCACTGATTTCATGGTTAATCTTATATGAATAATGCTGTGTTTGCATGTGTTATGCTGATTCTGTCTCCAATTTTGCATGTATCTTTCTTACTACAATAGGGATGCCATAAGTATAGACAGCTTAACACTCTTTATTGGGAGATATCTGTAAGGCAGATATCATGTGTATTCCCCCTGAAATCTAGTTTTAGCTATTCATGCTGATCATTCACAGGTGTATGTCTATCGACTCCAAGCCCTGGATAGGCACCAATCTAGCTCTGTGTTGAGGTTATACACCATGTCCAGCTTTGCATCCAAAATTCAAACTAAACCATCTCTTCCTTCCATCTGTTAGTAGTAGGATTAGGAGTAGGAAACCCTTGCATGCTCTCATCCCTAACCAAACATATATGTCCAAGAACGTTGCCCACCTTGTGATCTATCATACAGATCTTGGTCCATATATGAGAGTATTCTGCCTGTTGTTGTCAAGTTAGATCTTTCTATCTTTGAGCTAGTCAAGGTTACATCTTGAGTTATAGGGATACCCCCCTTGGTGCGGCAGAACCAGAAGTGAAGGGGAGGAGCTCACGCAACCTCCTGTATTAGTTGGCTGAATCTGCCTGTGCATTAGAAGTGGCAAACCCTAATGCTGATTCAAAAGAAAGTCAACAGGTCCAATTTTCCTTAAAACTTAGGGTTTCCTTCATCGGAAGTCATCATTAACATGCAAGATGATCTAAATGCATTCTAAAGGACCCAGGAGCTAAACATAGGAGGGAAAATGCCCTAGGGAGACATTTTATGACGTAACATTTAGCCCCAACTTTAATGTATGCTTGAACACGAGGCCCATACATGCATTAAAGTATGATCAACAGACACACCAAGTATAATGAAGATAGTAACAGGCATGCAAAACATGAAGAAGATAGTAACGATCATGCAAGACATGAAGAAGACAACATTAAGGACATGCAAAACATAGTGAATATAGTGAATGCAGTGATTATTTCTTTTTTTTATTTTTCCATATATGACTACAAATGCAAGTACAAGGAAAGTAAACACATAACCCATAATGCAGGAGGAACTCATCATCACCAGTCTTTAGACTACATATGGGGCAATAGACACACAATACAATTCTCAGAGTGTAATAAGGACTCATCGCCACCAGTCTTTAGACTACACTTGACAACAAACACGCCATACAAATCCAAAAGGATAAGAGTGACTCATTGCCACTAGTCTTTAGATTATGATTGGGAACAAACACACCATACAAAACTTGAGTGTAGGAGGGACTCATTACCACTAGTCTTTAGACTACAACATGGGGGGAAACACATGGAAGACACGGAGAAAACATGACAAAAAAGGTGATGGAAGAAACCTATTGCTAGGTTTTCTACCATGTCGACCACATTATAGGAACTCCTAATGGTTGTGCTTCACCAAAACAATTGCCAAAGACACGTTTAAGGGTTAGGATAGTCTCAGATCTACCTCACCTACTCAAAGGACTTTTTGAAAATGACAAGATTGTGCAATCTCCTTAAGAAATACACCATCCCCACCTTCTGTAGAAGGGCTTAAAATAAAAGAATATGCACAATATCCCACCTCCACAAAGGGATTTCTCAATTGCAATATATAATAAAGATGTGCAGTCACATGGAGATACAACATCTTGCCTCCGCAGAGGGCTTACAAACATGCTTCGTTAGTATCAAAATTATCAGATAGCTTACCTTTATATTCCCCCACCTTAAGGTGGTTGAGATCATGTACCAATATCAAGCACTTTAAGGTAGGAAGAAAAGACACAAGGGAACACGAGCTCTTGCAAAGCCCATGCCCCTAGATGTGACATGTACTTTACGATCGCCAAATGTTCCCACAAACACATTTCTTCAAGAAAGGAGGATAGAAATCTTTCCATAAGACAACAACCACATCACATGATAAAATCTATGCAATTAAATAATCACATCAAAAATCCAAGGGTACATTACGGATTCAGAAACTAAGTATAACTGTGGGGCTATACTGCAAAGATCTCAGAATTGAATGTAAATGAGGTGAGATTCAAAGATAAACAAAGTGTACGAAGTAGTTGTATTGTTATAGTTTGTTAGTGCGATAAGACAACATCAAAATATCACACAGAGTGATTCTACTAGCTAAGCGTCAGATAATATATATATATACCAACCCTGTCATCATGTATGGACTAGGTCCATTTTTTCTTACTCGCTGAAGGGACACTTGGTCCTTATTAGTCTTATTTCATTTTCATTATCCGCCAACTAGATAGAACCACTAGAGGAAGGTAAACAATAAATCAAGAGAGGAGAACAAGTGCCTTAGGGATAGTCATGTAGGAGGGTGCCCAACAGTCACCAACTGCAATGCTATGCCCCTAGGACACAACACACAACAATGAAAATAGAGGAGAAGAAATATAGAAGAATGATGATACACATAGAAGAATGTCACAACAGAGGTGGTCTCCCGGTATCCTTGATCTTACAAGAAAATCAAGGGTCATACTAGGAGGCCTAAACAACACATGACACATCATGGGGGGAACACAACATAGAGGGGAGGTCACATAAAGGAGCAAATAATGCTACGAAATAGGTGACCACTAAGGTTAGAAATACTTACCTATAGGGACAACGTAATTAAAGGTTGTCAAAGAGAAAATCATCATCTTCCCACTCCCGAATGTTAGAAGAAAGTGGAACATAAGGGACAAGTGCCCAACTCTTATCATTATCTTCAAGTTGTCCATTCTTAAGCTCTTCTTGGTTTGATTTAATGTTAGGTGGGATGTTTTCTTGTTGGGATGTATTTCGTTGGGCAAATGCTTATCTTCTCTTCTTCCTTTTTCTTTCTTGTCTATTCCTTCTTGTCCTATTTTTTATCTCTTTTAAGGTAATGTCATGTTCTTCCATAGGTTTTTGTATGTTAGAGGAGGAAGCACCATGTTCAAATCTCATTTGTCTTAGTGAAATGTTTTTTTCTTGACGACTACCTCTTGATCCTTGTAAGGATGGTAGGGGAGGAACCTCAGCATAGGGTCCTTTTCCTTTTGGTCTAGGATGCTCTTCAAATATGGGTTGTTCATCTCTTATTATTTCTTGAATAGAAGGACCAGACACTCAATGTAATAATTGTGCTTTATAGTTTCTATATCCTAAGAAGTTAAAATCTATTCATGGCTCTGGTTCTAGTTCAAATCATTCCCAAAAGTAATCAAGGATAAAGTGTTGTCTTGTAACCAAAGGTTTGTATCTATTGCAAGGGATAGTATGCACTCCATTCAAATGAAATTTTACACTATTATAAATTGTTGAAGGGACAACTTTCATAGCCTTTAACTATGGGTGTCCTAATTTTATGTGAAAAAGGTTAGATATGGGGACAACATCAAATAACTATTCTATGGATTTCTTAAATACAGTGACCAATAAAGATATCTTCCTAGAAGTGTTTATAGAGGTTCCCTTACCTGTCTTAATCATCATGTCCGAAGGGTCATAAAAGTCTTGTATCAAACCAAATGAATTCTTCCATTGCCACATTAGTCATGTAATTAGGATCAATAAGTGTTCCATCTACAAGATTTCCCATTATTTTGATAGTGATATAAAGAGGTTCTTTAGTGTCTCTAATTGTTCTATCATGAGGTGTAAACACAATTTCAGGTTCAAGGACCTTTCTTTTCATGTAAGGCCTAGGAGGGAACCTAGTGTTATTTTCGCAATTATAGGCCATGTGTATATGTTTTAAAATCAATGTAGAATCAGATTTTAAAAGCTTTTCAAAAGTTATGCAAGAAACAAGTGCAAAACTATATGTGAAAATGACCTAAAGTGCTTGATTTTTCAACCTTTTTCAATGCAAATGTGTGAAAAAAAAGGTGTTGTAAGAAAATTGATGAGGGTAAGCAAATAATATGTCTAATATTAGTCAATAAAACAGCAATATCCTTCACAACATGCCTATAGTGCAGATCTATAATGATGACAAGTCAAAACCTAGTGAAAATACACTCAAACTATGCAATTTTTCACCAAATTTCAATGTAAATGCTAATAGAAAGGGTTTTGTGAGGAATTTGAGGAGGTGAAACAGATTATAACCCTGATATCAGTCAATTAGTGTAGAAAAATCCTTCACAACATGCATATGATGCAATTCTAGAGAGACGATAAGGCCAAATCTAATGAAAATGCAAGGTTTTCAAACCCTAGACATGAAATTTTGCAAGATAGACACTATGTTAAAACACTATAGTTATAAATAATTCCTAAATGAGTGTTTAAAATAGTAGTAAAATATGAACCAAAATTTTAACCAAAAAACCCTAGCTAATGCGAAAACTAGGTTATATGATAAATGCACAATTTCAAGCAATTTTTAACAATTTAATCATGAAAATGCTATGCAAATGAATGATAAATGATGAATTTCTATAATTTAAATCAAATATAATGGAAATAATAGAAATTAAATGTAAATTAATTCAAATTATTTGAAAATGCAAGCTAAAATGCCATTTTTTTCAAAATTTTCAATTTTTTTTGTAATTTTTCAAATGTAATAAGTTGAAAATGAAATAAATGAATGAAATGAATGTAAGTCTGATGTAAAACACTCAGCAAGGTGCAAAATTACTTAGAAACATGGGTTCACCAAAATATTTAAGGGTAAAAAGAGGGGTTGATGATTTCAAGGGTCTAAGCGGAATCCTCCTTTCACACCAACATTGAAGGACATTCAATCGAGTAGAGGACTCTACTACAAATCTCTTATCAATTGAAATAGAGGGGAAGTTTAGAATTGTGTATATTTTTTGTTCAATTAAGCCCGATTATGCTCAAAACCCTAATTTCATAAAATCGTAAACAAATAGACAAATCATGGAAAATGATCACACAGAGAGATATCAAATGACAATCAAATACTTATCAAATTTCAAAGTTCAGTGTATGGAAAAGTTGAGGGCTAATGAGTGGGTGAATTAGTCCAATGTACCTTTTTCTATCAGGATCTCTGAATAATGTCTACAACACAATTCTATTGTCCTAGAGATTTCACTGCCTCAGAATCTAGAGGACTAATGAGCAGGCACCCTAGTCCAAGCCCTAATTTTCTTCTTTTATCTACACTTTTGACAATCTGTAATGCCTCCCTGCAACTCCACTTCTTCCACTTCTGAAACCTGTAACCTACAATCACAAAAAAGTGGGTTGGGGGTTGTGGTGTTTAGAGTCTTGCCTTGGTCAAGCCCTAGAGAGACATTCAAGTCTTTTGAACACCGTTGTCAGATAAAGAGTGTGTATCCCTATGGGATAGAGGCAAAAATAATTTGATAAATGATTGAAAAAACAAATGAATGTCACCTTGATGGTGTAGCTCGTATGAACATGAAGATCCTTCACATCATGAGAAAATGAAGCCAAATTTGCATAACAAACACAATAACAAAACAATATTGCTCTACAACAATGAATACTTTGAAAGCTCTCAAATCATAAGTATGCCAAAAGCTCATAATGATATTCTAGTTTACGAATGAATGTCGAAACATGCTTATATATGCAACTAAATAACTTCCCACCAAGAATTCATAGTTCAAACTTGAGGTGTCAGCATAGGACCTAATAACAGTCATATAACCGACACTGAGATTTAGGTCCTAACCCAAAATAGGGTAGGAATAGGACGCGGGTGCCCAAGTCCTCCCTCTCTATTTCAGTTAGGAATCATGTTAAGTGCATCCCCTAGGTCCCATTTGCCATAAAAATTAGGGTTTTCTTCACCAAAAGTCATCATTAACATGCAAGATGATCTAAATGCATTCTAAAGGACCTCGGAGCTAAACATAGGAGGGAAAATGCCCTAGGGAGACATTTTATTACCATTCCTACATAAAACCTATTTCATGTGAAGTTGGGCTACCCATGGCTTTGCTCCATGAAGGCAGTCCCCTCTATGTTCACAAGTGCTTAAAGTTTTCATTTGAGGGATGTGTGCATGTTGTAGATCATAGTCAATATCGCCCCGTTGCTCGCAATGGACACTTTTCACTTGACTACTTCTAGACATGACCAGTTGGAGCTACAAGACCTAGAGAGGATATATTTTTCTTATCATATCAAAAGTTCAAAGCAAAGAAAATAACAAAGTTATCACTTAGTAATATTCCTCCTGATGATGTTCATGAATCTCCTCCATCTTCTAAGGCTACGACTATAATTCCTCCTATCCCACAGGTAGTGAATAAAGCTAAACCTAAATCGAAGGTTCTTCCCCATCCCTGAGTGTTTGGTAGATATGCTGAGGTTCCCCCTCTACCATCCCTTCAAGGACAACAAGGCAACCTTCATGCACAAAATAGATCTCCCCACAATTACAATATTACTTTTGGACAACAAGGCAGAGACTAGTAGTATTTCATTGATTGTGCAAGTTTTATTTCCTAAGGTTTCTCAACCACTTGAGGATGCTCCTTTACTTCCACCTATTACATAAGTTAAGAAGGAAGAGAAACCCGCATTTAGGAACCCTCCCCCCATAGTCTCCCAACCTTCAGTGGTTCCTCATGTTTCTTCTAATGTTCTTGAAGCAAAGGAAGAAAAGGAACCCGCATTGGAAGATGCTACGGTTCCCTTAAAAAACATCATGAATAAAGCTAAGAGAAATAAGATTGTGAGAGAAAGAAAGAAGTGTAGTCAAGCTATGGCTTGCCTTTCCATAGGAGAGGAGAATCTCCCTCATCATAAGCATTTATCACCAATGAATGCCAAAGAGATAGATATCACCATTGTGTCTCCTATAGAGAGAAGCTTTGCAAGCCGCTATGGAGCCTATTGTACTGCATTCCGATAGCGAGGCCAAAGATAATACATGTATGGCTCATGTTCCTTATACCTCTCATTCTATAGTTCATGTTGTATCTTGTCCACCAATCCAAATGGATGATGAACTAGATTGGGAGGAGGATGAATTGCTTTAGATTGACCTGCATGTGAGGTACATTATTTTCTTTGTTATGCATGCATGTGATTGTGTTTCCCCTGTGATGTGCTTCTTGATGCTTTACTTGTGTTTATGTGTTGTTCTTTTTGTTGTGTTGTTAAGATCTCTTTGGATAACCCTTGACACCCTTGTAGGTGTAAGGATACAAAGGGACTGAAATATGTTATGACATTCTCTCTATCTATATCATCATTATTCTATATGTCATAATTTGTATTGTTGTTTTGTCCTTTGGGGATGATGCAAGGTGTAGAATGTTTTCAACATTATCCCTTGTTGACCCAAGGGATGTTTATTTTGATTTCATGTGATACTTCTTCCTTTGTCTTTGTATTTCTACTAGATGGTGGATGATGATAGTTCCAGATATATATAGTCTTGAGAATTCTACTATTATACAACCATTCCTATACTAAAACTAGTTAAGTAGATCCATTTATGTTGTAACTTGTTGTTTCTTTTATGGTTTGATTTATGTGGCACCCTGTTGCTATGCTCAGTGTCATACCATGACTACACAAGCCATTGTGTATCATGCTTGTAGCATCACCTTAGTTTGGCTTTTTGTGGGGACAACCCCTTGGTGCAATGTAGTTTTTTGGAAACACATATCTTATAGCCATGTGCTTCTAGAAATCTCTCATGCCTATTTTGTGACTTGTTGTACCTTAAAGCAATTTCTCCATGATAGGAGTTAGCAATCACTTTAAGGTGGGAACATACATCATACTATGCACTATTTTGGTTGCATATTTTCTTGTTGACATGGAACTCACCTAATGATTCGGCAATCCTCACTAGCCTATGATGCTTCCTCTTTAGTCCATGAACCACCTAGTGCAACGTAGTTGGCTAGACTGTGTGCTTCATGTGACTTGTCATGGTCACCTAGTAATTCGGTGGTCCTTACTGGTGTGTGATCCATGGTAGCACTTCTTTCCACATGACCCCTAGCAAAAGAGTAAGCTAGCATTAGAGTCATGTGCCTTGTGTGTTATATGTATTTTCTTGTGTTTGTTTCTTTTATGCATTACATTTTAACCCTTATTTTCATGTGTTCCCTATGTATTCAATGTGCTTCTGTGTATGTTTTGTGCCTTAGGTGTATGCTTCGTGTTAAGTGTGTGTGCATTGTGTATTGCATGTCTCCCATGTGTATTCTTATGTGTGCTCTTTAGTACTATATGTATGTGTAAGCTATGTTACATTGTCTTACATAGTTGGAATATCTCTTTCCTTATGTGTTTATGACCTTAGGATCCTAAGTTTGGGGGCTACTTGTAGTCCACAACTTGGGGATTTCTTTGGGCTTCTATGTCTTGTATGTTTTATCCATCCTTTAGTGTAAGTTTGAACGTAAGTTCGTACCCAAACTAAAGTGGGGGCTAAATGTTGAGTTGTAAAATGTGAACACTAGCATTTTACACTTAGTTTAGCACTTGGTTGGACCCATCTTTTTGCCTTTGTTAATCAAGACCTATCTTAACACCTTTTTGAGATTTAAATGATGAAAATCTCGATCCCAATAAATAAAGCCAACATAATCAGCTTAGGACTAGACTAATCCTACTAAATTAGACACTTTCCAAAGTTTTGTGGGCTAAAGGTCCAAGGCACCCAAGCGCCCTGGTCCCACTTGGGAATTTTAGACCCACTTTGTGGTGTTGGCTTGGGATGCTCCTTTGGTTTGTATTATCAGCCTAATTAAGTTTTATTTGTTATGAGTGAGTGGGAATGCATATTTAAATGTGTGTTGTAGTTTATTTTACACTTAGATGACCACAAGCTTATGAGAAGGAATTATCTTGTGATATTGTGTTCTATGCTTAAGTATTCTTCATTCTTGGAGTGTTATCTACTTGTGGATTTCATAAAAGTTTGTTTGCAGGTTTTGAAGGAATTTTGAAGCCCTCTTCATCACTCTCCTTTGTTGGTGTAGGATCTTGAGTCATCTTCATCAACTAAGGTCATATCTCTTTTGGTTATTATCATCATTATCTTTCATTATTCATCATATTATTACAGATTTGGCCTCTACCCTCCTAGGGCACACACTCTTGGATCTAATCATTAATGTAGTGGAGATGGGAACACTAATGCAGGGTTTGACTGAGGCAAGCCCTTAAACATAGCACAACCTTTTCCTCTTTCCTTGTGTGTAGGTCAAAGAAACAGGTTTTAGGAGCTAATTTCTAGGAGGAAGGCAGAGCATATAGGTATAGGTATGATGACATCTAATATTCTACTAAGTCCTAGAAAAGGCCTAGGGTGCCCAAGCACCCTGGTCCTAGGCATTTCTGCTACAAGATCCAAGTTTTGAATCTTCCTTTGACCTCTACTATACTCTCTATTTATTGAGATGCATTTCTAACAATTAGTTATAGTTTGTTCTTCATCTTCTAGGTTTTCTATCATTAGTCCTAGCTTGCTTGCTTGACTCTGGTTAAACTTAGTTGGTCCATCTATATACAAGAAAAGGGGAGAACCTCTGTAGTTTGGCTCTCCTTCTTTGATAGAAGCCAAGCTTGGTTTGTGTCGTAATGTTGTGGAAGAGGGTTTTGGCTTAGTTTAACTCTTTAGGATAAATCACTCTTTTCCACTAAACAATAGGAATGGCTCAATTCTATCTTTCCAATAATATACTTACATGGTTTGGCATAAGGGAAGCAATATCCCTACCAGGTTTAAACCATCAAACACCAAAACTAATATTTATACAAGAATGTGATGTTGAGAACATCAAGGCAAGTTAAAAGAGACATTCTTAATGATTGTAGAGATCAAATTCATTGGCCCAAATTAAATCTACAAGATAAATTAAATTTGCATTTGCAAGATCGAATATGAAGACATGATAGTGACCCAAAGTGGCAAACAAAGCATTCATTGATTCCAAGGCATTTGCTGATCTTTACTAACATTTCTACACTATTAATGAATCATATTTGATCATCTATCATGGTTTCTAATTAAATGTACATTTATTATTGTGCTCAATTTCTTAAATATATAATTCACTTAAACATTTATTACATTTCCACAACATTGTTTTTATTTGAGATAGATTTTGTACTTATTACATTGAGATGCATAACATACAACAACATCAGGGAGAGAATCATCTGATATTGTGACCATGAAAGAAAAACTATCTAGAGATGACATTTATTTTTAAATACTACCTTCAAGAGATACATCCCTTTTATGGATATTCTTGACTTTCTCCTCACCTACCCATGGTTTAAAAACCTTTAATATCAAGTGGAGCCTCTAGTCCACTTCCACTCAATAGGGTTACAGGTTTCAAACAGTTTGGTCTACCATTTTGGAGCCCAAACAGGCTCATTTTTTCTTACTGCCTCCTATATTAGGGTCTTCCTATTATATTTCTCCTTACCCATCTAGGTATTCCCAACCCCCCATCCTTTCTGTGGAAATTTGGAAACTCTCAAGCACCTTTTCTAGTTTTGCCCCTAGCCTATGTGCCATGGAACTATATACACAATTTCTTTAAGCCTTTTTGGCCAAAGTTTTTTTCTTAGCATATGATTCTTCTAGGTGATTGGCCAAATATTCCTACAAGGTTTACCCAAATTTGGCATGCTTTCAGAGTGGAAATTCTCTTCAGCATATGGAAAGATAAAAACACTGCCTTATTTTCAGATTTTGCAATGAATGCTCATTTCTCTTTGTATGTTAAAGTCATGATATGCTCTAATGGTATGTTGCAAATCCAAGTGCAAGCTAATAAAGTTGCTCTAGATTTTTCCCACTTGTAGACACTTATTATGCACTAGTTCAAGGCCCCTTTTACTATTGTGTGTATGTCACCTTTTCCTCCTAGCAAGGATGCCTCTTTGTGTGGGCACCATCACAGTTATAGCCATAGTGTTTGCTCAAGATGTGGCTCTCATTGATCCCCTCAACACCAATGTCATAGTTGGTCCATGCCATGTGGGCAATTCTCAACTTCCTAGTGTGACGATGGCCTCCCTAATTGACATGACAATGGGAAGCTCCCTCAGCTAGACCTTACTATTTCACCTATTCGCATAACTCTCGATGATCCAAAGAAGAAAAAGATAACAAGGACATCATCAACGGCTAGGAGCCCATCTCTAATGCCCAGGATCCTCCAGATGGATGGAACAAATTTCCTAATAATGACCCCCCTATCTGCCCTTGCTGCTTAGCAATGTGACCACAATTGGTTTTTTAGTTTCAACATAGACTCTTGAGATCACACCCACTTTTTATGTGAATCATGTATTATATTATTTTACTTTTAATATAGATATACCTTATTCGTCATAAAGTAGACATAAAAATTTTAAAATATATATTAATTCTGCAAATGAAACTATTAAAAGTAACATATAAGTATACAATATTTATTGCACTTTACAAAGTAAAAACAAAACAAAAGAATTACAGAAATAGTAAATAGTGCATTTTCCAAAAGTAAAAATAAAAATTACATACTAAAAATGAAACAAGTGTCTTACCAAAAAATAACTCTTCAAATAAAAATAAAGTAAACAATATAGATAAAATAAAATATTCTTAAATAAAAATTAAAATTTATGTGTGTATATAAGTACATAGTAATTAAAATAACTCTTTAACTCTTTAAATAAAAATAAAGTAAACAATATTAGATAAAATAAAATAATTCTTAAATAAAAATTAAAATTTATGTGTATATAAGTACATAGTAAATAAAATAACTCTTAAGTAAACAAAATAAATTTTTTAAATAGATCTATTTAAAATATCTACACTAGGGCCTAAATTTGATAGTCATTGTTGCAAGTATGTGCTAACCGGTGTTGTCATTGATGTCAACATGATTGTGTTGCCATTGGTGTCAACTGTGTCTTCTAATATTGCTGACTATTGCTTGATTGAGTTCTCATGTTAAGATTATTTAAATGACTTGAAGAAGTGTTGATGATGCTAGCATAGTGTTCATGTTGCAGAGTTTCCAAGTGCTTTTGAGAAAATTTTCTCTCCAAGTGGAAACAGTGTGTTGCAGAGTATTCTGGCTTGTAGGATACTGTCTGAGTTTTTGCTCCGCATTTCTTCTATGTCAAAGACTAGAGTGTGAGATTTGGATATGTTTTAGAGAAGTGTTTGAAGACACTAAATCTAGAATTTGGTGGTTCATATTGTTGTGTAGTAGAAGTTATGTTTACAAGTTTGAAGATTGTATTTGAAAGAGTTTCTGAGTTGTGCAGAGGTGTCTGAGAAAAAGTATTTTGCTCCACATTTCTCCACATAATGATTTTAGGTGATGTGGTTCTAGACATATGTTTATAAGATTCTTATCTATCTTCATTCCAAAGGATTTGTGATTTGGTGCTCCAAAAAGCGAGTTATTGAGTAAAAGAGCTTAGAAGTATTGATTGTAAGTTGTCTTCAAGTGAGATTTGTTGTCTTCAAGTGAAACTTGTTGTAGCCATATTTGTTGGCTCCCAATGATTTTATGTTGTTTAGGGATGTCTCTAGATCATGTTAAAGGCTTGTGCTTGGTCCGCAAGCTATGATTGAGTTCTTAGAAGCGTGTGTCTAAGTATTCTTGGTGTTTGCACAAGTTTGGCTGACTTGGGTGCTAACACTCTTTGCAGATGTGTTTCGTGGATTGTAGAAGCGTATTGAAGTGTGTGAAGATGTATTTGGGTCCAAGCTAAGCCATGATGTTTTCTACCTTCATTTGTTTGCTCTCGAAGTTTGTTTAGGTCTAGACATAATTTGAATTATGTATGTTTGCGGACCTTGGAGACTATTCCAAAGGTTGTAGATTGTATTGCCAACTTTGATGTATGTTCCAAGGTTGATGATTGGTCTAAATAAATGTAATAAATCTATGTGTAGTGTGTGTGGATGCAAAGATGTGAAGATGAAAGTGTTTGTATTGTGAGACAACAAAGGTGATATGTATTGCACTTGATTGGAACTGAACTCAGACATGTGGTAGATGCTATCATATCAGTTCATGGCAGTGAGCCACCCCTCTTGGTAGTGAGCCACCCCTTGGAAGTGAGCCTTTTTTGCAGTGAGCATTCTTTTGGGTAGTGAGCCTCTTTTGTTATTTGGTATTGTTACTACATTATATTGTGAGCTAACACTCACCATGGCTTTTTCCTTTTTATGGTTTTCCACGTAAAAGTCTAGTGTTCATGTGTGTATGGTGTTGATGTGTTTAAGTTTTTTGATTCTGTATTTCACATTTAATCTTCATAAGAGACAAAGGGGTTAAAGTAAGTGAATGCGAATGTAATTTTGTTTAAGAGAATTTAAAGTTTTTGATACAACTGATTCACCCCCTCTTAGTTCTCTTGTGCCTTCAACAATTGGTATCAGAGTGAGGTTCCTTGGAAGAAAGCCTAACAGCTTAAGGTAGATCTGGGATGGTGCACAAGAAAGACATTCCTTAGTTTGATGGATCTGATTATGCCTTCTGGAAGGTATGAATGCAAATTTATCTTGTTTCTATTAGTTTTAATGTCTAGAAAATAGTTGAAGATGAATATGAAATACCTAAGGGTGGTCTAAAGACTGCACTTGAGATTAGGGCCTATGAGACTAATGGCAAAGCTAAAAATGCTCTACTAAATGCTTTATCTAACACTAAAATGGTGAAATTTGTGGATCTGGAAACTACTCATGAGATCTAGGTGAAATTGTAAAGCATCTAGGAAGGTGATGAATCTGTCAAGAAGGCTATGTTGCAGAACTTGAAGACTAGATATGAATCTATGTGGATGTCTAAAGATGAGAACATAACAAGTTACATATAGAAGATTGATGAAGTTGTTAGCAGTATCAAGGGCCTTAGTGGAAAGATATATGATAAGGATGTGTTGTGCCTCACAAACATGCCCCATTTGAAAAATAGGGACCCCCTCTTCCAAATTTAGTCTAAAGTGTCAAGTAGATTTTTTACCTCCTGAGTAATCAAGTGGTCAAAATGCACTTCTGCCATATTTGAATGATGATGTTGAAAATCATTTGAAAAGTTTGCTAAGTTAGGATCTTTGTATTTCTTCAAGTGGCTCTAAATAATCCTTTGCACTAAATTGTTGCCCAACTGACCTTTGCGCTAAAACTGCTTGCAACTGATCTTGGTGCTGAATTGCCTTTCATCTGACCTTAGTGCTACTTTTCAATGCTCCGACCTTGCGCTATAATGTTTGATCACCAACTAGGTCGGAGGGCAGTCAAATCCCCGCTGGTCTATGGAACCTTAAAACCTTGCAAAGTGCATATCATTGACCCCTTTTCTGCAGCCCTAAAAGTGTCATCCTCTGACCAAGTCCGATGCACCTTGAATTCTCGCCTAGTCGGAGCCTCTCAAAATCTGTGCAACCCTAATCTGCCAACTGACACTACGTACGTCACGTATTTATGATAATTAAGTAGAGGTATAAAAGAGGATTTCTCATCATTTGGACTCACTGTCTGTACTCGAACATGTATTTTCAGAGCTCTCACCCATTTGCCTAAGCATTTTTCACCAGAATTCATTCCCTAGAGTCGATCTAGTGACCGCTCCCTGCTTGCGTACCTCGAATGCATTTCCTTCAACAAACCAGGTAAGTTCCAAATTTGCCATAGGGTTTCCCTTCTTGCGGTTAGGGTTTTATTTTTCTGATTCAAGCATGTTTTCCTTCCTAGCAAAGATTTTGGGCATACAACTAGGGTTTTATATTTAGAAGCGTTCATTTGTTTCAAACCCTAGTTTAAAACTCTTTAGGTGAAATGTGATGTTGATCACCATAGGTGAAATTGAATAACTCACAAGAATTAGCCAAAATTTGAGCACATTTTGTACCTATCCCCAAACTAGTTAAAACAACTAGGTTTTGTGCCAAAAAGGAGTCTAACTGACCTGCAAAACTTTAAATCATTCAGTCAATCGGATGTCATCAAAACCCACGCTGAAGCCTTGAGCAAATTTAGTGTTAAAATATCAATCCTCCAACGCTTGTAAAAGTTCCCATTTTAACCGACTAGGTCAGCAGGATCCAAAAGCCCCACAAAATTTTGAAGTTTATTTTGCGCTAAAATCACCTAGCGCTGACTTTGCACTAAAAGACTCCATCTCTAACCTGGTCAAATGCCTAGAATATCTCTGCTAGTCAGAGGCTACCAAAACTCCCACTGAGAGAAAAGAAAATAACTTTGTGCTAAAACTAAGATCATCTGACCTTGTGCTAAAACATGCCAACACCGACCCAGTCGGTTGACTCCAAATCTTGCACAAGTCTGACAAGGAGAAATCCTATGCAAATATATTGAAAGTTGCCACGGTTGTCTTGCGCTGAAAACCTAACTGATTAACTGAACGATGAACAACTTGAGGTCAGTAACCTCTAAGATTTGTGCAAGTTAGTGGATCAAGAAACACACGCAAAATATTGAAAACACATAAGCATTGATAGAACAAGTGGTCGGACGGACCCGATTTCTCTGCTGAAGTTGGTAGACCTCAAAAGTTGCGTTGTCCTGTTTACAGGTTGGTTGACCCTGAAATCAATGCAAATGTTGAAAAATGACTATTTTTAAGGAATTTTTAAAAGGAGAAATGTCTAATGAGATGTGGTAATGGCTGCAAATGATGAATTTTAATGTTTTACATGCTTTAAATGAGATCTTGTAGTTTTGAAATGTTTAATGCATGCATTTATGTTGAATTGAATTTAAGATAGGTTATGAAATGGATGTAATCATGATAAATATCAAATTCCTATCTTTCAAAGAGCATGTCCAGTGACTTAGCAAATGCATTACAAATCCATTAAGTTTTGATAAGGTTGAAGTCTATTAATCCACTCGACAATAAAGAACTTAAACTTAGGAGTTAGTGAAATTTTTCAAGGTATCAAACTTATAAGGTCTAGTCCTGTAGGTTAGATGACTGCCTAGGCTCAAATCATGAAGTATGAATTCAAGGGCATTCCTCCAGAGACAAAGATCCATTCTGGATGGAGTGATGTAGGAGATACAGACCTGGGTCACATAGACCTAGATGACTTCAGGCTAAGAACCTTTGGCCCAAATCTAACTCCGAGGGCCAAAACACTTAAAGACAGTTGTATTGCACAAGCTGTTGCCTTCCCCACCTCAGTGCAGTGTGTAGAGATGATAGTAACATGTGTAGATAGGTATGATGTCATGACAAGGACAATTCAAATGACCAATGGGGATGTCCTGGTTGATTTAAGTCCACCCTCTCTGGCTGAGATTTTTGACATTCCATGGCACATAGTAATGACCATGTCAGACAAACGAGGATCAGAGAAAACTTATAACAAATATATGAATGGATGTAGAAAACACATGAATGATCATTGGGCAAAAAGTAGAAGGTCTGCCATGAGCAAATTTCACCAAGTATTATATAGAAGTGACTTCCATGATGAGATAGGGGATTTGATAACTTTTTTAAGTAGAATATATGGGTTATCAATAGCCTCCACTTTCGAAGAGTGGATGTTCATCATCATAATTGAGATACTGAAAGGGACTAAGTTCCACTAGTCCCAAATTCTCAGTGATAACATTCATGAGGCCTTTAGCAACTTCAAAGAGAAAAGATTCTTTAGATGGACATCCTATGTCATATATGCCTTAGCAAGAAGAAATCATTATGTTGGGCTGTCCAAGATAGGAGAAGTCAAAAATGATGAGTAGACCCAAGTAAAAGTATATGAGTGTTATCCTCAACTTACCTCATCTCAATCTCTGATGCATTTCAAAAGGGTGAATGATGCTTTCACAATGTATATAGATAGGCTATTGCAAGGTAACATAGCCCTGAGGATTTCCACAGAGGCCATGAATGAAGTAACTAAATATGGAAGGTGGTATATCCAATTCAAAAATTTCACATATCTAAGGGTGCAAGGTTTCACTGGGATTGCTCACATAATTTCTAGATATCCTGATGATAAAATAGTGCTCCTAGAATTAACTAGGCAATTGATCCCTTGTGCTGAGAAACTTAAGCACTTGCATAGAACCAATGTACAGTTTCCCATCAGATTTGGCAAAGGGAATTATGCATGTCCTTCATTAGCATTGGCTAAACATTCAAATAAGGAACTTCAACTTCTTAATGTCCACTACTACAATGCAAGGGATCACTTTGATCCAAATAAAGTGATGGAGAGGTTTGTAAGTAAAAAGATCTTTCACAAAATGCACATTGAGTACTTCTGAGCCAACTGTATGGACGATTATGAAGTCATGAAGAAGGCTCATTCAAGGTTATCCCTGGCCTTCATAAGAAAGTTTCACATTATCGCGGTACTTAACCAGTTGGAGGATGATGAGAATGTTATGGTCAGAGGAACCTGGGAAGCCCAATACCATCAACCAATCCCATTGCCAAATTGGGCCAATACAGAGGAAAGTTCTCTTGATATTATAATGAAAGAACCAATCAGGCTAAGCAAGGCCTAGGTAAGAGGCCAGGTAGCTTCTTTGGAGAGACAAGGAGTGTAGCTTACATACACTACACTAGAATCAGACAAAGACTCTAGAGGTGAAGAGGATGAGCTGATTAACATCACAGATGAGGCAGAGCCAGTTTAAAAGAAGAAATTAGATAGCAAAGAACATACACCTCTGGCAGAAAAGGCAAAGAAAGTTAAGAAACCTCCTATAAAGCCTCCTCAAAAAGATCAACCTCCTCCTACAAGAATAAGAGCCTCCAAGAAAAAGGATATGCCAAGTGGTCCTAGAGAAGGCTCCCAAACTAATAAAATCAAAGTGAAGAAGGTCAGTGAAGATGGTTCTACAACTCAAGATGATACAAGTCTGCCAGCCTCCCCATCTCCTACTATCCCAAGTGAAAACACAGATGCCTCCACTTCTATAGCTATTGTTGTTGCTTCTCCCTCCATTACTTCTACTGATGTTGCACTTGCTCAACTATGACATCAGTTGCTATTTCTTAAGAAGCTACCACTGCTACTGCTATACCCACTGCTACTATCTTAACTATTTCTTACTCATTGGCAGTGTCCTCCAATGCCCCTAGCGGTCCTATTTCCTCCGTTGTTGCCACCTCATGTTCTTCTACCACTACCACACCTTCACCTTCCATCTCTTCCACTCAATCATCCACTACCACAGCACTGGCTCCCATCTCTACAATTCTTTCACCTTCTCTTCCCTTGCCCTCGATATTTATTCCCTCACCCCTTGTCATTTCTTACACTCTGTCAGCAGTGTTGGCTAATTTAACACAAACAAACTTGACTGCACTACCCATATCTTCTGCCTGTCCTATCTCTCAAATGCCTATGAATAAAGACTCAACTTCCTTGGCTATGCTTCTATTGCTAGGAATTGACAAAGTCTGTGCAGAATTGGGTCTGCAAGAGCTAGAAATAGAATCATTGCATGAGGTAGAGATGGATACATTTGTTGAGGTAAGGAATGAAATACGAGATGAATCTTTAGCTAAGGCAACCAGTATTGAAGTGGTGAATATATTTGACAGTCCACCAGAGAAGGGTCAAATAGGGGAGATCTTCAAATCAGCCCAAGAGAATATAATGGTAAACTAGAGGAACCTGACTGATGAAGGAGATAAGGAAGTGGATAAAGATAAAGAGTTAGGCCAAGAGCAAGAATCACTTGAAGAGCCACCAAAACTGATGGTGAGAAAGCCACTGAACTAAGTAATTCCTCAGCACCTAAGTGGTTAAAAAATAGAGTGGCATACCCCGAGCCACAAGTGGAGATAATGCAATTAGATTTGAGCACAATCCTGTCACAAGCTCAAAGGCCAAAGAAATAGAAGAAAGCAAAAGAACAATCAAGAATCTATAAAGATAAGACAGGGTCCAGAACTGTAGAGATAGTTGTCCCACCGGTAAATACAAATAGAGAACAAGTCAGAGCCAAGGACTATGTCATCTCAAAGGTTTATCTAGGACAAACTACTCATGCTCAGAGGGTTGATGAATTTAAGGGATTTGTCACCTCGATCCTAGAACAATTGGATAAGGATGTGTTGGTTTTTCTTCTGAATCAGCATTAGGGATTGCCAGTTCTAATGCACAGGCAGATTCAGCCAACTGAATACAGGAGGTTGCGTGAGCTCCTCCCCTTCACTTCTGGTTCTGCCGCACCAAGGGGGGTATCCCTATAACTCAAGATGTAACCTTGACTAGCTCAAAGATAGAAAGATCTAACTTGACAACAATAGGCAGAATACTCTCATGTATGGACCAAGATCTGCATGATAGATCACAAGGTTGGCAACATTCTTGGACATGGTGTCTGGTTGGGTATGAGAGCATGCAGGGGGTTCCTAATCCTACTCCTACAACTAACAGGTGGGAGTATGAAATGGTTTGATATGAATTTGGATGCAAAGCTGGACATGGTGTATAACACAAGAACACAGCATGATTGGTGCCTATCCAGGGCTTGGAGTCGGTAGACATACACCTGTGAATGATCAGCACGAATAGCTAAAACTGGATTTCAGGGGGATACACATGATATCTGCCTTACAGATATCTCCCAATGAAGAGTGCTAAGTTATCTCTACTTATGGCATCCCTACTGCAGTATACCCTTCCCAATGTTCAACCTGAAAACAGTTTAATTTGCCCCTTGAGCAGAGGTTAAAAGATCAGACATTCAACATAGGAATTCTATGCTCTAGAATCTAAACATTAGGCAAATATCCAGATCCAGAAGAAGAATACATGCAATACTGGAGACAGAATTAACACAACACATGCTAAGATAGCATTACTCATATAAGATCAACCATGAAATTAGTGGATTCATGCCAAGTCGTACAACAGGAGATACATAAACTCACAAGTTAGACTGTACAGAGCAACCAGATCATCTGGTTTTGGATTACAGAGCCAAAAATCATCAACTTTCAACAACCTTGAATGAATAACACCGTCTGCATTATATAGCAGGAGGGTATATTCAGCATTAACTACATGGTTGACCAAAATCCCGCCAGATACACAGTACCAGGAAGATGGCGCTCAAACACAACCGGATTGGCGCCCAAACTTGAATGCAGCAGGTAGGGGAGGAGACAGGAAGATTTCTCGAGCCCTGTGCCACTGTCCGCTGATGTACACTTCAGTCGGGTACAAGATCCATCCACGCCATCGCCCATACCTCTGCAACAATCGCCATTAATGGCGCACCAACCCGCGGCCTTGGGAAGAACATCAAACAGACTATCGCAAGCACTTCCCGCCGAGATTCATCATCATGATATTTGAAAACGCAGGATATCAATTATCCCACATGCACCCCGCGATGACCTCACCAACACTTTATATACTAGGTCATGAGCATATATCATGTCGGTGCTTTTGCTCCTGACGACACTAGTATAGACCTCATCATCATCATCCTTCAGCAGCATGATATCCTGTTGCCCAAAATATCACCCTGACGTCATCATCATATCGCAATATAGCCTGCATGATAATCGCCTTCATCGGCACAACCTGATCCATCAGAGGAACATCCTCCTGCTGAGCCTATACCAAAAGTCTGGCCGATGAACATCCTGATGACGTCATCATCATATCCTGCTGACGTCATCATCATATCCGCCTGCTGCACACCTCCTCATATCCGGATGACGTCATCATCATGTATGCAAATATCAGGGAATCTCCATAAGATGATCAGTGTTCGAAATATGACCCCCCCGGACCTTGATGACGTCATCATCATATTAACATCATCATGATATTCGGAAGACAACCGGATATTTGGAAATATCCTCCTGATGCACAAATATCAGGTTGCACTGTAGCTTCACTAAAAGATCGGGGCGATAACTGAATATGATGATGATGCTTGAAAAGATCACCCCCAGTAGATAATACACGAAGCCGGCAGGCGGATATCTCCTTGATATCAGCATCATCATGATGCTCGAACAAACATATATCCGGGTGATATGAAAATATCACCCCCTCCTTCGGAAATATCATGATGCAGATAGGCAGAGAAAAAGATATCACCCTGAGATAAGGATGACGTCAGCATCATCAGGATGACAAAACAACGAACAAGAAGTGATACAACATCATCAGGATGATATTGACTAAGATCATCCTGACGTTCAAAATATGATGACCCTAGTGAATATCGGGTCGCACTTAGAACTCTTCAACAACATCATCAGGATGATCATAACCAAGATCACCCGATGATAAAAATATCACCCCGGCGAAATATCATGAAGGCAGAAAATATGATGACCTCCGCAAGCAGTAGGATGATAACTGGAAATATGATGATGATGACGACCCTTAAGAAAGAACAAGTCAGGTCGAACAACACAAAGAATAACCCCTTCAGGATATCGGGGCAACATCATCATCATGTTTGGGCAAGGTGATAAAAGGAAGATTACCGGATACTTGAAAAATCACCCTCGCAAGCAGATCAGGGCGCACTGTAGCTCATCAGCATCATCAGGATAAAAACCAAACATCACTCGATATTGAAATATGATGATGACGATGAGAAACCGGTCGACGGAGAACATGATGATGCTGACCTTCATCGAAACAAACATGATGATGATGACCTCCTCCTCAAGAAAATATGATGATGCAGCTGAAAAATGCTGAGGAGGTCCATTACTTAGAACATTTTTTGGATACTTAGGGAGAGTGCCTGAATGAAAATTGCTCAAAAAACTACCAGTCAATTCAGGCACTAACAGTGGCTCTGTCTGGGGACGTGCAGGTGAAAACCTGCAGCGAGAACCCCAGATCTCTGGGATGCAGACCAGTCCCTTATCCATTGGGCACAGAGTCAAATACTACACTGACCTGCATCACCAAACACACTTGATGGCTTAAGGCCACCAAGAAAAGAAAAACATGTATCTCCCTTTGTCAAATATCTTGTTTTCATCTGCATGCACTGGGTCAAGCTTGGAGATACTGTCAGGATCCACCCACAAACAAATCTTGTCATCTGCATATTCAATCCTCTGGTTTGGCTTGTCATTATCACCCCCGTGTAGATAACCTTCAACATCATGTGCCATGTGGGTGTAGAATTTATCAAGCAATGCATACTCAAATGGTATAGAACACAGGTTATCATCTGTATCATCATTATGCATTGCAACATGATCTCCTAGCTGGACTGCAAATAGGAAACACTCAGAGTCCACCACACAACTAGGAAAATCAGGGCTCATCGTATTATATGCTGGCACATCAAAAGGAAAGCTTTCAAAATCACAATTGTGCACATCATGTACACAACAATCAGCAGCACCAAGCTGGAAAAGATCAGGCTCTGGCATCTCTTTACAATCAGGCACATTTTCACAGTCACTTACCTGATGTATGTTGTTTCCTCTTTCATCAGGATGAGAAACAGAATCCAAGTCAAAAATAGTGTCAAGATCCTCACCATACTCAGACAGATCCTCATCACCATATGTGTCATAAATGGGTGACCCAGGTGCATCAGTTTCATCATAGTATGCCATTTGTTCATGGGCAGCAGAGCACACATCTTCATCACCAATGGATTCACTCTGTGGAGGAGTATCAGCCTGTGTGTCATAAGCAAAACAGCCATCAAATGAAAAACAATCATGCTCTGAACTAGCACTTATTTCAATTTCTGACTGCTCTTCATGATCTCCATGTGTTTGAAAGGTAGGCAATGGGTCACACATAGGACTGCTTCTCTGTTTGTTTATATCTTCTTTGTCTTGAGTACAATACTCACAATTGTCTCCACAGGTCCATTCCAAAAATTGCTCATTGCTGTCCACAACCTCGTTATTGTTTTCATGGTCAGCTGCCTCATCATTGCAATAGGAATCCTCATTAGTCCTTTCACTGGCATTCTCAACTGGTGAACAATCCAGTTGAGCAGTATTGTTAGCATTATGTTCAAACACAGCAGTCTCAACCTCTGTGCTTTTATTTTCATTTTCATCTGCACATGATGCCATAATCATTTGGTCATTTGCAGCTTCATAACCATTATTCGCACCAAGGCCTGGGGACAGGGGTTTCAGCAGGTGCACATTTCTCATTTCTTCTACATTTTCTAAAAATTTGTATGCCCTCTGCATACTTGTCACCTTGAAATCCCTCAGTAATGCACTAGAGCCCTCCTCAAAAGCTTCAAAGAATATGCCAACACAGGCTGAAATATCAGGTCTGAAACTTTCAGGGACATGTGAAAGGGCTACTGCAAACCTATGACTGAAATCAACACATGGCTCTTCATCTTGTTTTCTGATTCTCATCAATTCTGCAACAAGATCAGCCAGTTCTTTTGCAAATTCTTCCTTAAAACAGTCAGCAAGCTCATCCCAACAGGCAAAAAATTTCTTTGGAAAGCTCAAATACCAGTCTTTTGCTTTTGCATCAAAGGACCTAACAAAAAACCTCATCCACATATCCTCATCTCTGAATGAATGTTCTCCCATAAAACTTTGAAAATTTTGGATATGTGCATTCCCATCACATACATTGTGACCACTAAATCTAGGCATCTGACAGTATATCCTAGCAGGCATAGTTTCTACTTTATAATCCACCCATGACAAATCCAGTTGGTCATACAAAGGATCAAAAGGGCTGACAGGAGGTTTAGCTTTCTGACAGGCAGACACAACAGGGTTACTGCTTCTTAACTGGGCCTGCTCAGCCTCTAAGAATATCAACCTATTTCTTATCTCTTCTATTCCTTTATCCAACATTTCACCACTGAGTATGGGATAATTCATACTTGGATTCATAAAAATCCTACTCTTAGACATCCTTTGTCTGTCTAAGACCTAAGGCTTCCCCTGGCATCTAACTTATGCAGTAAAACAGCAAATAAAGGGGGAGTAACAAAGTACCTTTTCTCATACAGATGCAGAAATATGTACATCTTTCTGTCACATCACATACATCCATCTTTCATGTGCATTGGGATCTTTTTTGCAGAGTCGCCACCTCTCCAGAGAGGACAAAATTTTCAATAGCTGAAAGCTACTTTTCCAGGTTCATTCCACCAGCAGAGCATCATTTTGTTAGTGACTCGGATGGGCCACAAGTATATCATTTTTTAGTCCATCCCCAGCAGAGTCGCCATTTTGTTGGTTTTTCTTCTGAATCAGCATTAGGGATTACCAGTTCTAATGCACAGGCAGATTCAGCCAACTGAATACAGGAGGTTGCGTGAGCTCCTCCCCTTCACTTCTGGTTCTGCCGCACCAAGGGGGGTATCCCTATAACTCAAGATGTAACCTTGACTAGTTCAAAGATAGAAAGATCTAACTTGACAACAATAGGCAGAATACTCTCATGTATGGACCAAGATCTGCATGATAGATCACAAGGTTGGCAACATTCCTGGACATGGTGTCTGGTTGGGTATGAGAGCATGCAGGGGGTTCCTAATCCTACTCCTACAACTAACAGGTGGGAGTATGAAATGGTTTGATATGAATTTGGATGCAAAGCTGGACATGGTGTATAACACAAGAACACAGCATGATTGGTGCCTATCCAGGGCTTGGAGTCGGTAGACATACACCTGTGAATGATCAACACGAATAGCTAAAACTGGATTTCAGGGGGATACACATGATATCTGCCTTACAGATATCTCCCAATGAAGAGTGCTAAGTTATCTCTACTTATGGCATCCCTACTGCAGTATACCCTTCCCAATGTTCAACCTGAAAACAGTTTAATCTGCCCCTTGAGCAGAGGTTAAAAGATCAGACATTCAACATAGGAATTCTATGCTCTAGAATCTAAACATTATGCAAATATCCAGATCCAGAAGAAGAATACATGCAATACTGGAGACAGAATTAACACAACACATGCTAAGATAGCATTACTCATATAAGATCAACCATGAAATCAATGGATTCATGCCAAGTCGTACAACAGGAGATACATAAACTCACAAGTTAGACTGTACAGAGCAACCAGATCATCTGGTTTTGGATTACAGAGCCAAAAATCATCAACTTTCAACAACCTTGAATGAATAACACCGTCTGCATTATATAGCAGGAGGGTATATTCAGCATTAACTACATGGTTGACCAAAATCCCGCCAGATACACAGTACCAGGAAGATGGCGCTCAAACACAACCGGATTGGCGCCCAAACTTGAATGCAGCAGGTAGGGGAGGAGACAGGAAGATTTCTCGAGCCCTGCGCCACTGTCCGCTGATGTACACTTCAGTCGGGTACAAGATCCATCCACGCCATCGCCCATACCTCTGCAACAATCGCCATTAATGGCGCACCAACCCGCGGCCTTGGGAAGAACATCAAACAGACTATCGCAAGCACTTCCCGTCGAGATTCATCATCATGATATTTGAAAACGCAGGATATCAATTATCCCACATGCACCCCGCGATGACCTCACCAACACTTTATATACTAGGTCATGAGCATATATCATGTCGGTGCTTTTGCTCCTGACGACACTAGTATAGACCTCATCATCATCATCCTTCAGCAGCATGATATCCTGTTGCCCAAAATATCACCCTGACGTCATCATCATATCGCAATATAGCCTGCATGATAATCGCCTTCATCGGCACAACCTGATCCATCGGAGGAACATCCTCCTGCTGAGCCTATACCAAAAGTCTGGCCGATGAACATCCTGATGACGTCATCATCATATCCTGCTGACGTCATCATCATATCCGCCTGCTGCGCATCTCCTCATATCCGGATGACATCATCATCATGTATGCAAATATCAGGGAATCTCCATAAGATGATCAGTGTTCGAAATATGACCCCCCCCGGACCTTGATGACGTCATCATCATATTAACATCATCATGATATTCGGAAGACAACCGGATATTTGGAAATATCCTCCTGATGCACAAATATCAGGTTGCACTGTAGCTTCACTAAAAGATCGGGGCGATAACTGAATATGATGATGATGCTTGAAAAGATCACCCGCAGTAGATAATACACAAAGCCGGCAGGCGGATATCTCCTTGATATCAGCATCATCATGATGCTCGAACAAACATATATCCGGGTGATATGAAAATATCACCCCCTCCTTCGGAAATATCATGATGCAGATAGGCAGAGAAAAAGATATCACCCTAAGATAAGGATGACGTCAGCATCATCAGGATGACAAAACAACGAACAAGAAGTGATACAACATCATCAGGATGATATTGACTAAGATCATCCTGACGTTCAAAATATGATGACCCTAGTGAATATCGGGTCGCACTTAGAACTCTTCAACAACATCATCAGGATGATCATAACCAAGATCACCCGATGATAAAAATATCACCCCGGCGAAATATCATGAAGGAAGAAAATATGATGACCTCCGCAAGCAGCAGGATGATAACTGGAAATATGATGATGATGACGACCCTTAAGAAAGAACAAGTCAGGTCGAACAACACAAAGAATAACCCCTTCAGGATATCGGGGCAACATCATCATCATGTTTGGGCAAGGTGATAAAAGGAAGATTACCGGATACTTGAAAAATCACCCTCGCAAGCAGATCAGGGCGCACTGTAGCTCGTCAGCATCATCAGGATAAAAACCAAACATCACCCGATATTGAAATATGATGATGACGATGAGAAACCGGTCGACGGAGAACATGATGATGCTGACCTTCATCGAAACAAACATGATGATGATGACCTCCTCCTCAAGAAAATATGATGATGCAGCTGAAAAATGCTGAGGAGGTCCATTACTTAGAACATTTTTTGGATACTTAGGGAGAGTGCCTGAATGAAAATTGCTCAAAAAACTACCAGTCAATTCAGGCACTAACAGGATGAACTATCAAAAAAGGAATTGAAGCAGCAAAATGAAGAGCTTCAGACATGCCTCCAATTCTTGATCAAACCAGTTGATGCAAGAGGAGTTATAAGGATAGTGCCTACTTTCCTGTCTATAGATGAAATAGCAAAACTTGGTGAGGTAAGGACCAAGTCACAAGGGACTGAAAATTGGTTGATCAGAGTATTTGAGAAGGGATGTGAGACTATTGATGCTTCTACCTAGGCACATATGAAGTTGGTTGAACTTCATGAGAAATGGAAAGATCTACGTGAGTAATGTGACTCCTTCGACAAGTATTACTCCCACATGTTTCCTCAAATAAAGAGCATTAGAGATCTGCCAGCCCAGACTTTGGTAGTTGAGAATATTCTGACTAGAGATAAATTGTCAAAGGCTATCGAGTGGTATCAACAGCTAAATTTGAGAAAAGAAACTTTTGAAAACATAAAAGAAGCCTACAAGCCAGTGGATGAGGAACTCTAGTCTCTAATATATGATATTAATGACTCTCTAAGAGATTGCTTAGAGGAGGCTTATAATGACTATGTGCCTTATGATGTTGAAAAATGCAAAGGCAAGTTACATAAGGTCATTTTTGAGAGTACTAAACTAGCTATGGAAGATAGATTGGATAAAGTCAGTGACCTTAGAGCTGAATTCAAGGCATTCTACAAGGCTGGGGTAGAAATAGAGAAGATATATAGTAGATTTTGTTGGGAGCTAGAGAAGTTTGAATATCAGGTCAATCATCTGAAGAATCTAGATCCCTTGGAGATCAATCCCGCACTCGAGGCATGGCTCAACTACCATGACAAGCTGGCTAAAGAAGACAAAATTAATTTGGATGAAGAGTCTTGATATTTTTTGAATATTCTGGAATATAATCCCATCATTATTATAAATTGCTATATTTGGGATAGCATGTGACTTTATTTTGTCTCTTCTATGCTTTAAAAATGTTCTTTTCTATTAATATATTGAGTTGGCTAGTCAAAATGACTAGATTCCATGTATCTAGGGGCTATTTTTAATTTTTTTCATAAAAGACAAAATGTAATCCAGGAATTGATATGAGCTATTGTTTATGCATTTATTGATGTAATCAGGACTGTCGGTGTTGAGAAAATCTCCACCATTCATTGAAAAACTCGGTATGCCACTTTCCTATATAAAGGGCGTCCATTTCCATTATTTGTAAGAGAGATTTGATGCCAAATTGTTGACATTCTGCCATTTGAAATAATACAAAGCAAGTTTCTATAGGGATTCTGAGAATTTGTGTATTGTGTTCCTTACTTGGTTTTCATGGTTCACTTCTTGCTCTCCCATAATTAGTTAGTTGTGCTTTTATAATGTTCATGGTTTGCTGAAAGTATCTGATGAATACCCTAAGTCCATACTTTTAGTTATTTGCTGATGGTAGATAGCTGTACAAAGTTAGTCTAGACTGATCATTTATGGTAGAGTTCAATTGCAGTTCACAAGTTAAATTGCACCATTTACTATGTATTTAACAAATGAATGTAATCTGAAAATCTTTTGACTTCCATTGAAGACAGTATCATTTTCTATAGTGCTGTGATACCCATTTCATTTTGGTAACTTAGAAAACTAGTTAAGTTTTAGGGTATTTTTCTACTTAAAGTGACCCATACATTGTGAATGCCACTTGGGATTTCTCTAAAACCCTAACCTCTTTTGCATTTTTAGATTAGGAATTTTAGTAGCATCTTACTTTTATCAGCTGAAATCATAAAGGGTTTATGTGTATTTGCTGTTCCAACTTTGAAATCTATAGATTGCATGTAAGATCCCTTGTAGGCATAGCTAGAACATACTAACTAAGAGATTCTGAGCAAGCTAAGTCTGAGCTATATTATCCTTGGAGTAGTCTTACCTAGGGTAGGATACTTTTCAAGAGAGGTGTGAAACCAACAACCACACCTGCATTGCTATGTGCTAAAACACTCATCAATAGAATTGGCGTAGAAGGAGGGCAAAAACTATTTCCCTTTACAAAATCAGAAAGTCTGGGGACTCGACAAAGACATACCAGATCTAGCTTAGCTGGAGAAGAGTTACTGTCTCTAACAGAATTTAGATGAACAAGAATGGATTAAGGGATACCAAGGGGACCAAGAGCTCAGTCAGCCCCGAGGAATGTAGCTGCAGCACCCTTCAATCCCCTGGTCATGGCCTTTTTTGTAGGAAATAACCAGTCTCCTTTTCAGTTCAATGATTACCATGATATGCCAAAGAACCCAGATAAGTTCTGTTCAAAGTTCTAAGTAAATGATCTAGATAGGACTGCAGATGAGCACATTAAAATATTTGAGAGTAACATGTTCATGTTGCAAGTATAATACGAGGATGTGATATGTAGGTTGTTCCCTTATTCTTTGCAGGATGAATCTTATTATTGGTTTGCTAACCTCCCTGCAGCATCCATAAACTCATGGCTGAACCTAAAGAACGCATTTCTAGATCAGTTATAAATGCCTACTACCCCAGCCGATCTTTATCAGTCTTTTGTGGAGATTCGTTGAGGTGAAGGTGAGATGATAAGTTCCTTTAACCATAGATTTTAGAAAGTCTTAATTCATTTGCAAGCTCCTTATACCATAGGGCAAGCTGTAGCCTTGCCCATTTACTATGCAGCTCTGGACAAATTGACATCCATGTTCACAAGGAGAGTTGACCCCATTCCTGCTACTTTAGCTCAAGCATATTCCGCGGCTGTCAATGTAAGTACTCAGCTGGGACAAACAACCATTGGTCCATTGAATCACATAGGTCCTGTAGCCATGCATAATCAAATACCTATGATTAATCAAGCCTTGGCCAACCATACCCTAGTGATGAATCCAATTCCTAACCCAGCTGCAACACAAGCTTTAGTAATCCATCTAAGAAACCTTATGGCTTAAATGCCTCCTGTACAAATGCCTTTCTTACAATCTTTAGAGGTAGCTAAGGCAAAAGAAGATAGAGATGATATCAGTGAGTTAGTCAAGAAAATGAAGAATCTCACTATAGAAGTTACCCACCTCAGAAATCAAAATGCGTAGCTTTAGCAGAGAGGTCAAAATTAGAACTCGTTCCAAAATCAAAATTAGTTTTAAAGTCAAGGCCAGAATCAGTATCAAAACTATAATTTTCAGCAATAGTCAAATTGGTCTTGGAACGCAAGACCCAATAATGGAGGGGTACCATTGCCCTTGGTGAATCAGAACAATGATACTGGACCCCCTGGTCGTGTGATGTTAGCTAAGGTAACTTTGTCTACTTGGTGCAGACTGCATAATACGAATGCTCATTTTGAACTAGACTACCCAGAATTCTAGATAGCATCCAATATGTTCTAGATGGAGATTCAAAATGCTGAAACCCAGGAGGCCCCACCAATAGGGTATGAAATTGTTCCTTCTCAAAGGTATGACACTGCTCTCATACTTGATAGTTATACATTTCCATTTCAAGATTATAATCAGCCTGAGGAAGAAGAGTCTAAAGAGGTTAATGCTTATCAGTAGTATAATAAAATCCCTTACAACCTAAGAAGTAGTAAACCCAAAGGTCCTTTTACCACCTCTATTCCTCTGAATAGCTACCAAATTTTGCTAGATCCAAAAGCTTCCAATAATCCTGAACCCTCAAAGGCCACAAATCAACCAGTATATCAGGGAGCCTTGGCTAAAAGTTCTCAATAGTCTGACATAGCAAAAATGGGGTAGTATGTTGCTGAAGATCTTAAGAAGATGAAGGTTAGCCTTTCTATTTATGAGTTACTTAAAATACCTGAGGTTAGGATGTCTTTCTTTCAAGATATGGGTGTTGGGATCAAAATTGACTATGCACAAAAGGGAACTGTTACCAAAGATAACATTGATAGGGGAAGGAAAGAGTACATGTGACTAATGTGAAACAAAAAATGACATTGTACAAGGACAAGAGGGAGAGTCCCCCTTTCCTCTTGACACTTAGAATAATCAATAGGAACCTTCACAACTATTTGGTAGATTCTGGTGCTTCTACCAATGTAATGCCATTATTAGTTTGTAAAGCATTGGGCCTTACTCTGGCCAAGTCTTCTAGGAAGGTGACACAATTGGACAAAATTGAGGTGAATATAGTAGGTGAGTTGAATAGGATACATATGCAGTTGGCTTCTGATCCAAGAGTACAACAGTATATAGATATTCAAGTAGTAGACATCTTGGATCAATATGGTATGCTCTTGAGTAGGGACCGGTCCAGAACTTTGAATGGTTAATGGAAACTGACTTTTCTCATATGTGGCTGCCATGGAAGGGATTGGCCAACCAAATACACATTGAAAGAGAACTAAAGATGAAACATATGATTACAAACTACAACCAGCCCAACGAGATTTTGTTCTCAGAAGTTGATTTGGGGGTTTATCTGCCTCATGTCAATCAAATAGAGGAGATTCTGATGCTAAGTTTCCATAGATTCCATGATCCTCCACTTACAGAAAAACCAAAAAGTATAGAAGCATACGTTCAATCATATTCAGGAAACTCTTCAGAAGAAGATGAACTGGGGATATTCAAAGGATTCTATGATTTCATAGCCAAATTCGTGAGGGATCAAACTGCTGTTGGAAAAAAGATTCAAATGGAGGAGTTATTACTACCCAATTGGTGCTGCATACACGATGCATCACATTCTAAATTTACTTGCCATCTTTGTCAAGAGGTAGTGGAACAAGTGCAAAGACAACTGAAAATTCCCATTGTCCCGAAAAAGGTACCAGTTACTAAAAAGAAGGATGAACCAAAGCCTCAACCTGAGAAGAAAAAATTAGTAAAATAGTGTGAAAACAATAAAGATTTCCATCTATGGACCTTAAGGTTTGATGGATCAAGATGTAGGCAAGGATCTAGAGCAGGTGTTGAGTTAATTAGTCCTACTGGAAGCTCCTATCTAGCATCACATAGATTGCAATTTCCATGCATGAACAACGTAACTGAGTATGAGGCATTGGTGCAAGGATTGTTGTTGGCACTCCAAAAGAAAGTCAGATTTCTTTAGGTGTTTAGAGATTTAGAGTTAGTAGTGAAACAAGTAAGGAAGCAATACTAATGTAATGATAAGAGGTTGAATAGGTATAGAAATAGAGTCTGGGATTTGATAGAATGCTTTGATGGTTTTAATATCCAGCTGATCCCGAGAAGACATAATCATGTTGCAGATGCTTTGGCTCAAACAAGAAGTACATTAGAGCTGACATCCATGGTAGGGTTGAAGAAATTCTTTGTTGAATTTATTGCCACCCCATCTGTACCAGATAACATCACAAATTTTCAAGTCTTTGAGGATGATCGACACATAATTAACTTTCTTACTTCATCTGATGTTTTCACTGCTCAAATAATAGATGAAGAAGAGATTGAACCTACTGAAATGGATTTAGAAGGGGTACTGAACCTGAAAACAAATACAATTCTATGAGGAATGGTAGAATTGGAAAGATTATTTGATTCAGACAACTCAGGAACCCAAAGGAAAGAAGGAGAATCTCTAGGGGAAGTGTGATCCGTTTAACTTGGGAATAGAAGATGATGTTAAGAATGTATTCATTAGGAAGGCTAGTACTGAAGAAGAAAAGATAGGCATCATTCATGCATTAAGATACTAACATGAGGTTATAGCTTGGAGCTATGAAGACCTCAATGTTAGATCTAGGGCACACAACTGAGAGGGGGAGTGAATCAGTTGTACAAAAACTTGCTTCCAATTCAAACACTTAAATCCTCTTGTTATTTAATAGCATATCAATTAATCACTCATGAAAGCATAAAGCATAAACACCAGAGTAGATACACATCAACACATGAGACACCAAGATTTTGACGTGGAAAACCTGGTCAAGGGAAAAACCACGGGGTGATTAACCCAAGGATTATTCTCTGTTAGAAGAATAAGAAAAATAGATGGCACATGCCAATTAGGGCTCACTACCCAAGCACACTACTCACAAGCAGCACACTGCCTATAAGAGACACACTGTCTACAAAGTAACAAGTATTACAAACTTGAAATGGAGATTGACATCTTTAGCATGTCTGGATTAGTTCCATTTAAGCCTGAAAACTCCTGCTCTGCCTTTCGTTGTTCTTCGCTATGCCACACTTATCCACACCAAGACACACTTCAAAATGAATTCACAATCCCTTATTTATACAAGGCATCGACTAAGGAACAATCATCTAAGTCGGCAAACACCTATAAGATCATTCGCAAGATGTGTAATACATTCAGTCAGCCTGTCTTAGGAAGAACATCAATATGCATGGTTATTCTTCAAATACAAACTCAAACTTTAATGCGGACTACCAATAAAAATTATACATGATCCAAGGATCACCAAAACCTTTCCTGAGTCATCAAGAACATCTGCACTTTATCAGCTTAATGGAATTCTTCTCTTCTTCATCCAGAACTTCAAGAACACAGTCTGTCATCACTGTCATAATGAAAAAGGTGCTTCCAGACCTCCAAACTATGAACAAATCTAGTTGTCACATCACACAGACTTCTTCAACACTCCTTCCAATGCGCAGAGTGAGATAATGCAATTCCGGAGCTCACCGAACCTTTCTATAACCCTTTGTCACCTCTGAACACCTACCGGAACCAGTTCTACTTGAGCAACCATAACTTCTTCAGATCTTCATGCGGACCTCTGAAATCATGAATAGAACATCTCAAGACTCATATCTATAAACCCTTTAAACCATATCCTCTGATCCTCAACCTATTTAGGACTTTTTCCTTCTTGTCATCACTGTTCTTGATTGAGGCTTATTCTCTCAATATCCTCAGCACACAGCTCATCCAATCCTTCTCATTAATGCAATATGAGTATGTTGAGATTAGTGACAACACCGATTATCCTCATACTTGCAACAATCATCCCCTTTATCATTGATGGCAACATATGATGTGAAAAACCATCAAGACAAGAACTTTTCCTTTCTGTCACAGCTCCCCCTATCAGCAACAAACCTTCACATGTCTTCTCTTCCTTTACTTCTCCCCCTATGATCATCAACCACTTATTTTTCACATGTCTTCTCTCCCCCTTTGACATCAATGGAAAAGGACTCATACTTGCAACATGAACACATTAGAATCATACCAGCTGCTCCCCCTAAGTAGCATCTCCCCATCATCAATCCAGATCACAAGATATGACTATGATATCCATTGGACTGATGCACATTAGTGCATCCTAGTTCATCACGGGAGGGGCAATAACCCCTAACTTCTCCCTGAGAGACTCAAAAGAGTCCTTAGGAAGAGGTTTAGTAAAAATATCTGCAAGCTAATCCTTGGAGGGCACATACTCCAATCTAACTTCACCCTTGTTCACTTGCTCTCTCAAAAAGTGAAACTTGAGAGAGATATGCTTAGTTTTAGAATGCAACACTAGATTCTTAGAAATATTTATTGCAGTTGAATTATCACAGAAAATTGTGATAGGCTCCTCATATTCTACTTGAATATCTCTTAGCATTTGATTCATCCACAAAAGTTGAGTGCAACTTCCTGCTACAGCAATGTATTCTGCTTTAGTTGTAGACAGGGATATTGCCTCTTGTTTCTTGCTTAGCCAAGAAACCAACCTTTTTCCCAAAAGAATGCTCCTCCACTTGTATTCTTCCTATCATCCACATCTCCTTCCCAATCTGCATCTGTATATGCATGAAGAGAAAAATTATGATCTCTAGGATACCATAGACCATACTCAACTATTCCTTTTAAGTACCTAAAAATTCTTTTGATTGCCATGACATGAGATTCTTTGGGATCAGCCTGGAATCTCACCACAAGACCAACAACCTGCATTATATCTAGTCTAGTCTGAGTGAGATACAATAATCCTCCAATCATTGATCTGTACTTGGTCTGATTTATCTTAGGAGAGTCATCATCTTTGTTCAACTTACATTCAATTGCCATGGGAGTGTTCATTGGCTTTGAATCTTCCATTCCAAATTTCCTCAACAATTCTTTCACATATTTGGTTTGAGAGATAAAGATTCCTTTCTTTGACTGAGTAATTTGCAGACCCAAGAAGAAATTTATTTCACCGAGCATTGACATTTCAAACTCACTTTTCATTTGATTTGCAAAGGTTTTACACATACTGTCTTTTCCTCTAAAGATGATATCATCAACAAATACTTCAACAATCAAGATGTTTTCATGATCAATTTTGAAATATAGGTTACTATCAGCAGTACCTTTATTGAAACCAATCTTCAAAAGATGTTTGTCCAGCCTTTCATACCATGCTCTTGGAGCTTGCTTTAGACCATATAGTGCTGTTTTTAATTTGCAGACCATATCACCATGCTTAGATAACTGAAATCCATCTGGTTGTTCAATGTACACCTCTTCCTCTAAGTCACCATTCAGGAAAGTAGATTTGACATCCATCTAATACACTTTGAAATCCTTGAAGGTAGCGAATGCAAGAAACAGTCTGACTACTTCAATTCTTGCCACCGGAGCAAAGGTTTCCTCAAAATCAATCCCTTCTATTTGAGAGTAGCCTTTGTAGACTAATTTGGCATTATTTCTGATTACTTCACCAACTTCATTTAGTTTGTTTCGGAAGACCCATTCGGTTCCAATCACATTCTTGTTTCTAGGTCTTGAAACAAGATCCCAAGTGTGATTTTTCTCAATTTGCATCAACTCTTCCTCCACTGCTTTGGTCCAATTTTCGTCATTGCAGGCTTCATTTATTGTCTTAGGTTCAATCTTTGAAATTAGACAACATTCATCTGAATTTGAGCAACATTCCTTCTAGTTTGCACACCTTTGCTTTTGTCACCTATGATCTGATCTTCAGAGTGGTTCAGTCTTACATACCTTAAAACTTTGGGAGTTTCTTGCACTTCTGCTTCTTGATCATGCTCATTCAGACCTATCTCTTCTTCCTGATTTACTAGATCAGTCTGAATCTGACTTTCAGGAGAGGATGGAGCTTCTTGAACCAGAACATCATTCTGATCATCTTCATCATACTCATAAAATCTTGAGGGCTTCTCAATACCTTCATCAACCTTCACATTTATACTTTCTATCATCTTTCTTAGTCTCTTATTGTAACACCGGTATGCTTTGCTTTGAGTGGAGTAACCCAAGAAAATTCCTTCATCACTTCTAGCATCAAACTTTCCTAGATCTTCATCTCTTTTAATGTAACACTTGCTACCAAATACTCTAAAATATCTCACAGTAGGAGTGATGCCAAACCAAAGTTTATAAGGAGTCTTACCAGTATTACTTCTGATTTAAACTCGATTGAGAGTGTAGACTGTAGTGCTGACAGCTTCTTTCCAAAACATCTGGGGAACATCTGCTTCCATCATCATTGTCCTAGATGCTTCCTGGATGGTCTACTTCTTTCTCTCAACTACTCCATTCTGTTGTGGAGTCCTTGGGGCAGATAACTGTCTCTTTATACCATGCTTCTCACAAAAATCTATGAATTCACCGGATGTGAATTCACCACCTCTATCAGACCTTAGACATTTTAGTTTTATTCCGATTTTATTCTCTACCATAGCCTTGAAGATTTTGAACTTCTCAAATGCTTCTGATTTCTCTTTCAGATAGGTAACCCACATCATCCAGGGATGGTCATCAATTAGTAACATGAAGTATCTATCACCTTGCATACTCTTGATTCTTATTGGACCACATAGATCACTATGAACTAACTCCAATAATCCTGTAGAGGACTGATCCTTACTTTTGAATGAGACTCTGCTCTGTTTACCCAACTGACATTCTTTGTACAAACTATTTGTAGGTTTTACCAATTTTGGAAGATCTCTTACAGCCTGAGTATTGCTTATCTTGATGATGTTATCAAAATTTACATGACACATCCTTCTATGCCATAACCAACTCTGATCAACTTGAACAAATAGATAACTTTTATCAGAACCAACCAAGTGGAAGATATTACCTTTAGTTTGAGTACCGAATGCAATCTATGTTCTGGATCATTCAAGGAATTTGCATTTTCCATCCTTGAATCAAAGATCATAGCCTTTGTCCACCAATTGTCCAACACTGAGAAGATTGTGCTTCAAGCCTTCAACATATAGCACATTACCAGTTTTGTTTCTTCCATTAAAAGAAATAGTTCCTCTTCCTCTGATTCTACCAACAGAATTATCACCAAACTTTACCACTCCTCCTTTATACCTTTCCAAATCTAAGAACTTGTTCTTGTCACCTGTCATATGGTGAGAGCATCCACTATCAATAACCCAATCATCCTTTTCTTCAACTTGGGCAGCCAAAGCTCTTTCTACAACCTTATGATTGACAGATTCAGAGGATATTGGATCTTCTTCCTTGATGGAAATAAACACCCATTCATTTCTGGATTTGTTTCCTATCTCTGATTCATCATCTATTACTCCTTCATTATCATCTTCTTCATGAACATAATAACAATTCTTTTAGAACCTTTGTCTGTTAGAATTTGACCTTGTAGATCTTTCCAGACATCTTAAGGCAAAATGACCAATCTTATTGCAGTTGAAGCACTTAAAGGGTAATTCTCCTTCATACTTACCAGATCCTCTTGACAGTCTCTTTGCAAAGAGGGCTTCAAGTTGAGCTGTTTCTACTTCTTCCACTTCCATGTCTCTTCTTGTTTGATCATACCATGACAGCTTCCTTGAAGAGTTTTCTCCCAGATCAAATCTTTATTTACCTTTCATAGAGGCACTGGCTTTGAATGCAGATTCAGTCTTGGGGGGATCATCTCCAAACTTGGTCATTTCAAATGCAACCAGTTTGCCAACCAATTGGTCTCTTGTGACAGTTGTATGGGCTTTGAATTCATCAATGGAAGCAACCTTGATTTTGTAGACAGCAGGAAGGGATCTGAAAATTTTGCCAACAATCTCATTTTCATCCAAAATTCCACCAGCATTCTTGATTTCACACACTAGCTCATTTACTCTTGGCATAAAGGTAGTAATATTTTCATCATCTCTCATTTTCAGTTTTTCAAATTTCCCTTTGAGACTCTGCAACCTTGCACTCTTAACATACTCATCTCCTTCATACAGAAGTTCCAGTCTAATCCAGATCTCATAGGCAGTTGGTAGGTCAATAACATTTGAAAGCTCTGAGTCAGTTAATGTGCTTAGAAGAGCCTCTTTGGTCCGCGATTGTTTTCAGCATCTGTGATTTCATTTAGAGTTGTTAGACCACGCTGTGGAGGTGTCTATGCTTTTGTGACCATGGACAAGTATGCCTTTCCCATACACTCCAAGTGACATTTCGTGCAGCCTTTCCAAAGAGTGAAGTTGGTTCCATCAAACTTCAGACTGTCCTTGTATGATGACATCCTAGATCTCCTCAAGCGGTTAAGCTCTTTTTCGAGGAACTTAGCTCTGATACCAGTTATTAGATCTAGGGCACATAACTGAGAGGGGGGGTGAATTAGTTGTACAAAAACTTGCTTCCAATTCAAACACTTAAATCCTCTTGTTATTTAATAGCATATCAATTAATCACTCATGAAAGCATAAAGCATAAACACTAGAGCAGATACACATCAACACATGAGACACCAAGATTTTCACGTGGAAAACCTGGTCAAGGGAAAAACCATGGGGTGATTAACCCAAGGATTATTCTCTGTTAGAAGAATAAGAAAAATAGATGGCACATGCCAATTAGGGCTCACTGCCTAAGCACACTACTCACAAGAGGCACACTACCTACAAGAGACACACTGTCTACAAAGTAACAAGTATTACAAACTTGAACTGGAGATTGACATCTTTACCATGTCTGGATCAGTTCCATTTAAGCCTAAAAACTCTTGCTCTACCTTTCGCTCTTCTTCTCTATGCCACACTCATCCACACCAAGACACACTTCAAAATGAATTCACAATCCCTTATTTATACAAGGCATCGACTTAGGAACAATCATCTAAGTCAGAAAACACCTATAAGATCATTCACAAGACATGTAATACATCCGGTCAGCCTGTCTTAGGAAGAACATCAATATGCGTGGTTATTCTTCAAATGCAAACTCAAATTTTAATGTGGACCACCATAAAGAATTGTACATGATCCAAGGATCACCAAAATCTTTCCTGAGTCATCAAGAACATCTGCACTTTATTAGCTTACTGGAATTCTTCTCTTCTTCATCTGGAACTTCAAGAACATAGTCTGTCATCACTGTCATAATGAAAAAGGTGCTTCTGGACCTCCAAACTATGAACAAATCTAGTTTTCACTTCAAACAGACTTCTTCAACACTCCCTCCAATCCGCAGAGTGAGATAATGCAATTCAAGAGCTCACCGGACCTTTCTGTGACCATCTGTCACCTCTAAACACCTGTCGGAACCGGTTCTACTTGAGCAACCATAACTTCTTCAGATCTTCATGTGGACCTCTAAAATCTTGACTGGAACATCTCAAGACTCATATCTACAAACCCTTTAAACCGCATCCTCTGATCCTTACCTATTTAGAACTTTTCCTTCTTGTCATCACTATTCTTTACTGTTCCTGATTGAGACTTATTCTCTCAATATCCTTAGCACATAGCTCATCCAATCCTTCTCATTAATGCAATATGAGTATGTTGACATCAATGACAACACCAGTTATCCTCATACTTGTAACACTCAAGACATATGACACATCAATCATCAAACATACCATCCCGTTGAAGCTAGGAGCAAATCCATTCAGATAGAGACAATGGCTAGTGAATGCCCTACTAGAACCACTAATTTTCAAGGAAGTTCAGAAGCTACTATCAATAAGAATAATATTTCCTTTCAGACATTCTGCATGGGGAGCAAATTTAGTTCCCATTCAGAAGAAAAATGGATAAATCAGGCTTTGCGTTAACTTTTGAAACTTAAATCAGGCATCTGAGAAGGATAATTACCCACTGCCATCATTGGATGAAGTATTACAGATTATTAATGGATCCCAAATGATGTCCTTCTTGGATGAATATTCTAGTTACAACCAAGTAATGGTTGATTACGAAGATAGATTGAAGACATCTTTCACATGCAAATGGGGCATCTATGCATATCGTCGAATGCCATTTGGTCTAATAAACGTTGTGCCACCTTTCAATGAGCGATGGATGTAGCTTTCAAGGGAATGGTTGGAAAGTGTATTATTATCTACATGGATGATCTCACAGTGTTCTCAAAAAGGTGAGAAGATCATGTGGCCAATTTGAGGAAAGTGTTGCAACAATGCAAAGACTATGGTATATCACTCAATCCCAAGAAATGTATCTTTGGAGTGACTAAAAGGGAAGTTGCTGAGACATGTGATATCTGAACAAGGTATATCTATCGACTTGGACTGAATACAAGCCACACTCAAAATACCTCCTCCAACCAGTAAGAAGGAACTCAAGTCATATTTTGGTAAGATTAACTTCATACACAAGTTCATTATAGGTTTTGTTGAAATTATTCGACCTCTTAATGCCATGTTGAAGAAAGACGCTAAAATGGATTAGACTCCAGAGGCTAAAGCGGCCTTTGTAGAAATTAAACAAGTTATAGCCAATGCACCTATCTTGGTAAGTCCAAATTACACTTTACCATTTTAGATTTACTCATCTGCTTCCGAGCATACTTGTGCTGCAATGTTGATGCAAAAGATATCAGTTGATGATGAAAGACCCATCGCTTTCATGAGTACTCTATTAAAAGATGTAGAGTTAAGATATCCAAATGTGGAAAAACAAGCCTACGCTTTGGTGAAGGTAGTAAAAAAGTTTCGTCACTATATCCTAAGAAGTTAAGTAATAACCATAGTCCCAGATGTAGCAGTTAAGGCACTGTTGATGCAAAGTGAATTGGGAGAACGGAGAGGAAAATGGATCACCATCCTGCAAGAGTTTGATATAGATATTCAGCCCATGAAATTGGTAAGAGGCCAGGCACTGAATAGAACAATAGCCAAGGTAGGGCCAGGTTTAGTATCTCAGCAATACCTATTAGAGGATGTTTCAAAAGATGAATGGTACGGAGATATCATATTTTATCTACTTAATCAATGTTGTCCACCACAGCTGAATTCAGTTCAAAGAAGAGCACTCAGACTAAAAAGTAATAGCTATATGATAAAAGGGTCAGTTCTTTACAAGAAGAATCACAAGGGGATCTATCTGAGGTATTAACTAGCTTTCACGAGAAGTTTGGGACAGGTCACTGATCAGCTCACTCAACTGCTAATTAGATTCTCTATGTTGGATATTATTGGCCTACCTTGTTTAAAGATGCACACTCACATGTAAGAACATGTCATATCTGTTAGACCGCTACACACTGAGAATGACACACTGCCATGCCCTTGCTACCAGTAGTGGAGGTATGACCATTTGCTTAGTGGGGCCTTGACTTTATCAGTATGATCAATCCACCCTCTTCTATAGGCCACAGGTATATTCTGACCACTACTGATTACTGCACCTAATGGTCTGAAGTGATAGCTTGTAAACAATGCACCACAAAGGTAGTTATTGAATTTGTTAAAAAGTACATTGTCACTAGGTTTGGATGTCCTTTTTCTTTACTTTGTGATAATGGTCCTGCCTTTTCATCCTTGTGTTTTTTCTAACTAGGCATTTGATTATGGAATCACTCTCAAGTTCTCATCTAATTACTATCCATAAGGGAATGGGGTAGTTGAATCAATGAACAAAAATCTTCTTGAGGTCATTAAGAAACTGTCAGACAAAAACCCTAGGGATTGGTACACTCAGCTTAAATTTGCCTTATGGGCTGATAGAATCTGACACAAAGCTTCCTTTGGCACATCACCCTATCACCTAGTTTATGGGGTTGAGCCCATCTTTCCTATTCATTTGAGGATTCCCGTACTGCAATTCATGCAGGACTATCTTGAAACTGATGATCAATTATCCTCCCGATTAGCCCAGTTGCTTCACCTTGAAGAGAAACGTGATGCTGCCATAGAAAATTTTGCTAAACATCAGGGTGTAGTGAAATGATGGTTTGACAAGAGAGCCAAAGACAAAGCCTTCTGCATTTGTGATTTAGTCCTTGTTAGATCTAGGGCACACAACTGAGAGGGGGGGTGAATCAGTTGTACAAAAACTTGCTTCTACTTCAAACACTTGATTCTACTTTGTTAGTTAACAGCATATCAATTAACCACTCATGAAAGCAGAAAGTATAAACACCGGAGCAGATAAACATCAACACATTAGACACCAAGATTTTTGACGTGGAAAACCCGGTTAAGGGAAAAACCACAGGGTGATTAACCCAAGGATTATTCTCTATTAGAAGAATAAGAAAAATGAATGGCACTTGCAAAATAGGGCTCACTGCCCGAGCACACTATTCACAAGGAGGCACACTGCCTACAAAGAGACACACTGTCTACAAGATCATAAGTATCACAAACTTGAACTAGAGAATGACATCTTCACCATGTTTGGATCAGTTCCATTTAAGCCCGAGTCACACCTGCTCTGCCTTTCACTCTTCTGCTATGCCACACTCATCTGCTCCACACACACACCAAAATGAATTCACAAACCTTCATTTATACAAGGCATCGACTTAGGAACAATCATCTAAGTCAGCAATCATCCACAAGAACATCCGCAAGTCGGCAATCATCCACAAGAACATTTGCAAGATAAATAACCCATCCGGTCGGCCATCCTGAACAAGAACATCTTCATCCGGAAGTATATCTCCAATTCCAGGCTCTAACACAAATGCGGACCGACAACACAACCTCAACATGATCCAAGAACCTTCACAAGCTTGCCTGAATGACCAGGTACATCCGCACTTCCTCTACTCACTGGAATCTCTTCTCTTCTTCATTCGAAACTTCAAGAACACAGTCTACCGCCACTATCATACTGAAACATGTGCTTTCAGATCTCCAAATCATGAACCAATCAAGATGACCAATCACAAGGACATCCCAAACACTTTATCCAATCCGTAGAATAGGACAATGTACTTTAAGATCTCACCGGACCTTTTTGTAACACTCTGTCACTCCAGAGCATCTCCTGGAACCGGTTCTACTTGATCGATCACAACTTCTTCATATCTTCATGCGGACCTCTGAAATTGTAATTGGAACATCTCAAGACTCGTATCTACAAACCCTTTAATCCACATCCTCTGATACTCAACTGATTGAGTACCTTTGCCTTCTTCTCATCACTATTCTTCACTGTTCCTGATTGAGACTAATTTTCTCAATATCCTTAGCACACAGCTCATCCAGTCCTTCTCATCAATGCAATATGAGTATGTTGATATCAATGACAACACTGGTTAACCTCATACTTGTAACAATCTCCTCCTTTGTCATTGATGGCAACATATGATGTGAAAAACCATCAAGACAAGATCTTCTCCTTTCTGTCACGGCTCCCCCTATCAGCAACAACTCTTCACATGTCTTCTCTTCCTTTACTGCTCCCCCTTTGATCATCAACCACTTGTTTTTCACATGTCTTCTCTCCCCCTTTGACATCAATGGCAAAGGGCTCATACTTGCAATTCTAACATATCAGAATCATACCAGCTGCTTCCCCTTAGTAGTAGCTCCCCATCATCAATCCAGATCACAAGATATGACTGTGATATCCACTGGACTGATGCACATCAGTGCATCCTAGTTCATCACCGGAGGGGCCATGACCCCTAACTTCTCCCTGAGATACTCAAAAGAGTCCTTGGGAAGAGGTTTAGTAAAGATATCTGCAATCTGATCCTTGGAGGGTACATACTCCAATCTGACTTCTTCCTTGTTCACTTGTTCTCTCAGAAAGTGAAACTTGATAGATATGTGCTTAGTCTTAGAATGCAATACCGGATTCTTAGAAATATTAATTGCGATTGAATTATCACAGAAAATTGTGATAGGCTCCTCATATTCCATTTTAATGTCTTTTAGCATCTACTTCATACATAAGATCTGAGTGCAACTACCTGCTGCTGCAATGTATTCTTCTTTAGTTGTAGACAGAGATATTGCCTCTTATTTCTTGCTTAGCCAAGAAACCAACCTTTTTCCCAAAAAGAATGCTCCTCCACTTGTACTCTTCTGGTCATCCACATCTCCTACCCAATCTGCATCTGTATATGCATGAAGAGAGAAATCATGATCTCTAGGATACCATAGACCATACTCAACTGTCCCCTTTAGATATCTAAAAATCCTCTTGATTGCCATAACATGAGATTCTCTAGGATCAGCCTGAAATCTTGCCACAAGACCAACAACCTACATTATATCTGGTCTAGTCTAAGTGAGATACAATAGTCCTCCAATCATTGATCTATACTTGGTCTGATCTATCTTAGGAGAGTCATCATCTTTGCTCAACTGACATCCGGTTGCCATAGGAGTGTTCATTGGCTTTGAATCTTCCATTCCGAATTTCCTCAACAATTCTTTCACATACTTAGTCTAAGAGATAAAGATGCCTTTCTTTGTCTAAGTAATTTGCAGACCCAAGAAGAAATTCATTTCACCAAGAATTGACATTTCAAACTCACTTTTCATTTGATTTGCAAAGGTTTTACACAAACTATCTTTTCCTCCAAAGATGATATCATCAACAAATACTTCAACAATCAAGATGTTTTCCTTGTCTATTTGGAAATATAGATTACTATCAGTAGTACCTTTGTTGAAACCAATCTGTACAAGATGCTTATCCAACCTTTCATACCATGCTCTTGGGGCTTGCTTCAAACCATACAGTGCTTTCTTCAACTTGCAGACCATATCATCATGATCAGACAATTGAAATCCATCCGGTTGTTCAATGTAAACTTCTTCTTCCAAATCACCATTTAGGAAGGCAGACTTGACATCCATCTGATATACCTTGAAGTCTTTAAAGGTAGCAAATGCTAGGAATAACCTGACTGCTTCAATTCTTGCCACCGAAGCAAAGGTTTCTTCAAAATCAATTCCTTCTATTTGAGAGTAGCCTTTGCAGACCAATCTGGCTTTATTTTTGATTACTTCACCAACTTCATTTAGTTTGTTCTGGAAGACCCATTTGGTTCCAATCACATTCTTGTTTCTAGGTCTGGGAACAAGATCCCAATTGTGATTTTTCACTATTTGCATCAACTCTTCCTCCATTGCTTTGGTCCAATTTTCATCATTGCAAGCTTCATTAATTATCTTAGGTTCAATCTTTGAAATCAGACAGTATTCATTTGAATCTTGAGCAATTCTTCTCCTTGTTTGTACCCCTTTGCTTTTGTCACCTATGATCTAATATTTAGAATGGTTTAGAGTTACATACCTTGGAACTTTGGGAGTTTCTTGCACTACTGTTTCTTGATCAGGCTCATTCAGACAAGCCTCTTATTCCTGATTTACCGGATCAGACTGTATTTGAATTTCAGACCAAGATTGAGCTCTTTGCACCAAAGAATCATTCTGGTCATCTTCATCATATTCATAGAACCTTAAGGGCTTCTCAATTCCTTCATCAACCTTCACATTTGTACTTTCTATCATTTTTCTCAATCTCTTATTGGAACACTGGTATGCTTTGCTTTGAGTGGAGTAACTCAAGAAAATTCCTTCATCACTTCTAGCATCAAACTTTCCTAGATCTTCATCTATTTTGATGTAATAGTTGCTGCCAAATACTCTGAAATATCTCATAGTGGGAGTTATACCAAACCAAAGTTCATAAGGAGTCTTACCGGTATTATTTCTGATTTGAACTCGATTAAGAGTGTAGACTGCAGTGCTGACAGCTTCTCTCCAAAACATCTGAGAAACATTTGCTTCCAACATCATTGTCCTAGATGCTTCCTGGATGGTCCAGTTCTTTCTTTCAACTACCCCATTCTACTGTGGAGTCCTAGGAGCAGACAACTGTCTCTTTATACCATGCTTCTCATAGAAATCTATGAATTCACTAGATGTGAATTCACCACCTCTATCAAACCTTAGACATTTCAATTTCAATTTGGTTTGATTCTCTACCATAGCTTTGAAGATTTTGAACTTCTCAAGGGCTTCTGATTTCTCTTTTAGGAAGGTAACCCACATTATCTGAGAATGATCATCAATCAGTAACATGAAATATCTATCACCTTGCATACTCTTGATTCTTGTCGGATCACATAGATCAGTATGGACTAATTCCAATAATCTGGTAGAGGACTGATCCTTGCTTTTGAAAGAGATTCTACTCTGTTTACCTAGCTGACATTCTTTGCACAAACTATTTGTAGGTTTCACCAATTTTGGAAGATCTCTTACAGCCTGAGTATTGCTTATCTTGATGATGTTATCAAAATTCACATGGCACATCCTTCTATGCCATAACCAACTCTGATCAACTTGAACAAATAGACAACTTTTATTTGAACCACCTAGATGGAAGATATTACCTTTTGTTTGAGTACCGGATGTAATCTCAGTTCCGGAGCTTTCAAAGATCTTGCATCTTCCATTCTTGAACCAGAGATCATAGCCTTTGTCTACCAACTGACCAACACTGAGAAGATTGTGCTTCAATCCTTCAACATATAGTACATTACCAGTTTTGCTCTTTCCATCAAAAGAAATAGTTCCCCTACCTTTGATTCTGCCAACAGAATTATCACCAAACTTTACCATTCCTCCTTCATACCTTTCCAAATCTAAGAACTTGTTCTTGTCACCTGTCATGTGGTGAGAACATCCACTGTCAATAACCCAATCATCCCTTTCTTCAACTTGGGCAGCCAAAGCTCTTTCCACAACCTTATGATTGATAGATTTAGAGGATATTGAATCTTCTTCCTTGATGGCAATAAACACCCATTCATTTCTAGATTTGCTTCCTATTTCTGATTCATCATATGTTACTCCTTCATTATCATCTTCTTCATGAACATAATAACAGTTCTTTTGGAACCTTTGTCTATTAGCATTTGACCTTGCAGATCTTTCCAGACATCTTGAAGCAAAATGACCAATCTTATTGCAATTGAAGCAATTAAAGGGTAATTTTCCTTCATACTTACCGGATCCTCTTGGTAGTCTCTTTGCAATGAGGGCTTCAAGATGAGCTGTTTCTGCTTCTTCCTATTCCATGTCTTTCCTTGCTTGATCATACCATGACAACTTCCTTGAAGAGTTCTCTCCCAGATCAAATCTTTGTTTGCCTTTCACATAGGCACTGGCTTTCAATGCAAATTTAGTCTTGGGGTGATCATCTCCAAACTCAGTCATTTCGAATGCAGCTAGTTTGCCAGCCAATTGCTCTCTTGTGATAGTTGTATGGGCTCTGAATTCATCAATGGTAGCAACCTTGATTTTGTAGGCAGCAAGAAGGGATCTGAGAATTTTGTAAATAATTTTATTTTCATCCAGAACTCCACCAGCATTCCTGATTCCACACACCAGCTCATTTACTCTTGGCATAAAGGTAGTGATATTTTCATCATCTCTCATCTTCAATCTTTCAAATTTCCCTTTTAGACTTTGCAACCTTGCACTCTTAACAAACTCATCTCCTTCATGCAGAAGTTCCAGTTTAACCCAAATCTCATATGCAATTAGTAGGTCAATAACATTTGAGAGCTCTGAATCATTCAATGCGCTTAGAAGAGCTTCTTTGGTCTGCAAATTGTTTTCAGCATCTGTGATTTCATTCAGAGTTATCAGAGCACCCTGTGGAGGTACATAAGCCTTCATGATCATGGACAAGTATGCTTTTCCCATACACTCTAAATGAAATTTTATGCAACCTTTCCATAGCAAGAAATTGGTTCCATCGAACTTCGGACTATCCTTCTTGTATGACGGCAACCTAGATCTCCTCAAGCGGTTAAGCTCTTTCAGAGGAACTTGGCTCTGATACCAATTGTTAGATCTAGGGCACACAACTAAGAGGGGGGTGAATCAGTTGTATAAAAACTTGCTTCTACTTCAAACACTTGATTCTGCTTTGTTAGTTAATAGCATATCAATTAACCATTTATGAAAGCAGAAAGCATAAACACCAGAGCAGATAAACATCAACACATTAGACACCAAGATTTTTGATGTGGAAAACCTGGTTAAGGGAAAAACCACAGGGTGATTAACCCAAGGATTATTCTTTGTTAGAAGAATAAGAAAAATGAATGGCACTTGCCAATAAGGGCTCACTGCCCGAGCACATTGCTCACAAGAAGGCACACTACCTACAAAGAGACACACTATCTATAAGATCATAAGTATCACAAACTTGAATTGGAGAATGACATCTTCACCATGTCTGGATCAATTCCATTTAAGCCCAAGTCACACCTGCTCTGCCTTTTGCTCTTTCGCTATGCCACACTCATCCGCTCCACACACACACCAAAATGAATTCACAAACCTTCATTTATACAAGGCATCGACTTAGGAACAATCATCTAAGTCGGCAATCATTCACAAGAACATTCACAAGATAAATAACCCATCCGGTCGGCCATCCTGAACAAGAACATCTTCATCCGGAAGTATATCTCCAATTTTGGGCTCTAACACAAATGCGGACTGACAACACAACCTCAACATGATCCAAGAACCTTCACAGGCTTGCCTGAATGACCAGGTACATCCGCACTTCCTCTACTCACTAGAATCTCTTCTCTTCTTCATCCAGAACTTCAAGAACACAGTCTACCGCCACTGTCATATTGAAACATGTGCTTCTGGACCTCTAAATCATGAACCAATCGAGATGACACATCACAAGGACATCCCAAACACTCTATCCAATCTGCAGAATAGGACAATGCACTTCCGGATCTCACCGGACCTTTTTGTAACACTCTGTCACTTTGGAGCATCTCCTGGAACCGGTTCTACTTGATCGATCACAACTTCTTCATATCTTCATGTGGACATTTGAAATTGTAACTGGAACATCTCAAGACTCATATCTACAAACCCTTTAATCTGCATCCTCTGATACTCAACCGATTGAGTACCTTTGCCTTCTTCTCATCACTGTTCTTCACTGTTCCTGATTGAGACTAATTTTCTCAATACCCTTAGCACACAGCTCATCCAATCCTTCTCATCAATGCAATATGAGTATGTTGACATCAATGACAACACTGGTTAACCTCATACTTGCAATAGTCCTGTATTGGGATAAATCCCATGAGAAGAAAGGAGAACATGGTAAGTTTGATAAGCTTTGGTTAGGTCTGTATTAGATCTATGAGATCTGTGAGGCCTACTTTTTCATTCCCTTATATTTGACTATTTATTTTAATGTTGGTGATACATTTAGACTTGTGGGATTGTTGATCCCAAATTTCCAGACTATTAGACTTTATGTAGTATGTGGATTTGTTATGCTTAGCATGTTTATGATGTGTTTAGACCTGGATATTGATTCACTGATGATATTAGACATATGGTTTATATTATGATGTTATTGGGAAACTATTCATGAGATGTTAGTTAGAAATTTGTTTTGTGATTCAATCATGGGAATGGATGTTTGAAATGCAAAATTTGGAATCTAATTGTAATGTGACTTCCTTGACGCTTATATGGATATGTGATGTTGTATGTGAATGTATGTTTCAATTTGCTTTGGCTATTATATACATGTGGAATTAACATTTCATTGAGTGTGCATGTATTTCTAACAAAGCCATATAAATTAGAGATCATCCCACACACGATGTTGTTTTCCCTTGTGAAGCCGATCTAGTTCCATGAGGAACCAAGATCAACTATGTGCATGATGAATTTCTGTAATGTTGTTGCATGTTGTTAGTAGGGCTAAGTCTACCCCTCCTTTATTTTGAATTCTAATTGGTGTTGTAAGAATAGTGTCTTTTGAATTTAATTTTTTAAGTTATAAATTTTTGAGACCCCTTTTCATATGCTTTAACTCAACCTTGGTGCTCAAAATGGGCTAAACTTGACCCTGGGTTATACCCGTTGGGTCTAGGGACCCTTTTGGCTTGTGTAACCCTAGGTAAACCTCCATTTGGTTACTTTAACTTCACCCTGAAGTAAAGTGACGAAAATGGAGGCATGGGAGGGAGAAGATGAATGGGTCAAACACTCAACCTCTTCCTTTCATTTTCCCTAGGTTGGGGAAGTTCCCAAGACCCCTTAATTGTGGAGGACTTTACTCCAAGTCTCTTCAACAATTGGTGAGGGTACATTGGGGTTGTGTGGTCCCTCTTAGGAGGAATGGAATGGGGCACATGTGGCACCCATTCCCTCTTAAGGTCCACTTTTCTCTCCCACATGTTTTAGAGAGGACAAGTGGAAGGGAGAGAGAGACTTGCTGGATGGGTGAATGACATGTGTCACCACCCCAAGGGTCTTGCTTGTAGTTGGGAGGAGTGAGGGGGTGACATGTGTCACCTCCCCATTGCTCAAGGCTCATGAGAAGAGCCTATTATAATCCCACTTGGAGAAGGGTATGGGGTTGTTGAATTTTTGAAAAATTTTATTGATTTTAATTTACTTTGGGGGAAAAATTGGAGGGAGTTTTGTGGCTTATTTTGGAGGAGGAGTTGGAGAAGCTCTACTCAACCATCTACCAATTGGGCTTTTTATGGTAGGGTTCAAGGCTAAGGCCTTCCCTTATGCATTTTATTTGCTTGTGTGATGCTATGTGTGAGTTCTATTGTTGAGTTTTTATTTGTTGTTGTGGGAAAAATTGTATGGGTGTTGTGAGAGCCTCTCCCACTTGGGAGAAGATGCTCAACATGTGTGGGGTGAGGGAGGAGTGAACCTTCTCAGGGTCATTTCCTTGATTTTGTGGAGTTGTAGCCTTGAGGGTAATATGTGAATATGTGAAACATGAGAAATGGCTTGAGAGCCAAATGGAAGCTTGTGAAACTATGTTTAAAAGTGTTGGCTTGAGGCCTTGAGAGGTATTTATATTGGGAAGTTGTAGGAGTGGCACTCTTGAGTTGAGTGTTGTCCACTCCCCTAGCCCATTGAACTCATCCTGAGTGAGTTTTTGTGTTGAGTTAGCCATGGGAGTAATTTTGTGTTGGTTGTTGGATGCATTGTTGTGTTGTGGTTTGAGTTTCCTAGTGTGAGGATGACCTCCCTAGCTCGGGGGTGACCCACTAGTGGGTCTATGGTAGGGAGGAGAGCAAGTTATTGTGGCTTCTTTCCCCTTGTTGTGATATTGCAGGTTCATTGGAGCTAATCTTGTGAAGTTGAAGAAAACACCATTGTTCTTGGAGTTGTTATCCTATTTCTTTTTAGCTCTTGAGAGAGAGCATGGCCAAGTTAGGATTTGTATCATTTGTTAGTTTTCAAAGAGGAGAACATTGTTCTCTCTCTCTTGTTGTAAAAGAATAATTTTACTTGTGTGTTTAAACTATTACATTTGAAATAGAAATTTTAATCTTGCTGATTTCTATCCTTGTGAATCAACCAAAAATAGAGTAATGAAATGATGAGATAGTTTTATTGTCATTTTGTTGTATGTATATTTTTTTAAAATAAACAAATAGGAAGGTTGTTGTTTATTGTTGATATATATATAGAGGAAGGATTTCAATTAAATGTATTTGCAAAAAAAAAATAGTTATATAATGAATATATTCTTTAAAAAAGAAATGGTCATTTGCTTATATAAATTTGACATAACAAAAAGAAAATATATATATTTATATATATATATATATATATATATCTTTGCTTATTTGTTTAAAAGGGAAATCTGTAAGTGTTGAAGGAAAATTAAATTTGAAAGTATATATATATATATATATATATATGTAAGTATTTAAATGTATTTACATATACACTGATTTTATTATTCTATCAAACAAAATTAAGAGGCTGTATTATATATATTGTATCTATTATTAATATGCAATAGACTGTAATTGAATTAAAACCGTGATTTGAATTTAATTGTGCTTTTACTGTATATATATATATCTCTCATAAAAAAATATACACAGAAAACAAACTGTGAATGCGTTTCATGCTGGTCGCAGTTTTATTGGCAAGAAAATTTATATTCGGTGGGGGGGTTTGAACCCCCCCACTGTTGCCTTGCATGTAAGTGGGAATGTGGGGACGGGGTAGAGCCCCCACCCACATCCTACTGTGTGGGATGTGGGTGGGGGCTATGCCCCATCTCCACATCCCCACACCCCCCAACCTCATAGACCCCCGCGATCTCCCCACGGACCCTCTATACTGCGCAGTTAGCTCACCTCCGCCCTCCAATAAATGCCACCACCGTTCCACCTCCATGCAGTAGCCACTCCCCAGTCACCACACCTCCGCCCCTCCACAGTCCCCTCCACAGATCTGCCACCTATCTCTCTCCCCTCTTGTTGCCTGCCACGAACCCTTAGGATTTAGAAACAAAAAAAAAATATAAACATTATTTTATTTACACCACAGTTATAAATATACACATTAAATATACACTATATATATATGCATTTCATGTATGGCCTCCATTAAACCTGCAAACACATCTAGAAACAAAATGAGAGGAGAGTAGAAAAAAAAAAGAGGAGAAAAACAAAGAGGAGAAAAGAAAATGAGTTTAAAAAAATAGGGTTAGGGCTTTTTGCCCTTAAGGAAATTATATTTTATTGTTGGAGGATTTTGGGGCAATGTGAATTTAAAATTCATTTTAAAATTTAACTTCCCCTCTTTTAATTATTTTGTTCATTTGTTTTAAGTTCTGAATTTATAAAGGGGATTTGAGATAAATAATACAATGGGTAATCCTTTTTCCTCTTTAGAGAGTTATTTTTATTTGTTAGTGGTATGGTAATTTATAGACTAGTTTATTATTAAAGAGATTTTATATTTTATTGATTTTTTTAAATTTGATTATTACAAGGAATTTTAATTGTTTTAATTAATTTTTACAACTATCTAATTATTTGGATGTTCTTATTTAAACCCTTGTCTTTAAACCTAACTCGACGAGGACGATTTAAACTACATCATTATTAATTAAATTTTAATATTCTTTTTAATCATTTTGGGGCAATTTAATTAATGAATTTAAATTAGATGTTGTTTTAAATCCAACTTGGAAACCTAGTAAACTATTTAAATGAAGATAGTAAAACATGTTTCCGAGATCTGATCTACCAAGAAATTAGGAATAATGTAAAAGATGCAGAGATAACTCTGATTGATAGAAAACGTGAAGAAGAACAAATTGATCAAGATTTGTTGAAAAATATTTTAAATTATAGAAAACGTGAAGAAGAACAAATTGATCGAGATTTGTTGAAAAATGTACAATTAACTTATTCAGCTGATCTACCAATTCAACTAGTGAGACGTAGGTAATATAAAACCAAACCAGTAAACTTTGGATTAAAATTAGTTTTAGTATAATAAATCCTAATCACACCCGTGAGGCGTTATGCTACCAGATTTTCTCAGAATTCAGGGTTTAGCTAGGTTAGAGAAATTTAACCCTGTTTAGGACTATAATATTATTTTTTGCCAAGTATCGACATAAGATTTTGTATTAAATTATATCTTTCTCATGCACTTAAATTTGGTTGTAGATTTTGACTCACATCAAAATCCCATCATTCACATAGGTTAGCTTAGGGTTTTTGATTGTTGATCCTAACCCTATTGGTGACGTTAACCACATTGCTTTGACCCCTAGTTGGCCATCATCTCGAATGGTATGCATAAGTGAACGCATTACCCCACATTCAACTATCATGTTTACATGTTAAGTGTAATGCCACCGAGCATGCTTACGCATGCAAGGGGGTTTGTAGGGAAGCGTAGAATTTTTTTTTGATATTTTGTGTCATGACCACATGACAAATGTGGACATGACATGTGTGATGCGTTTTGTGACTGCATGGAAAATGTGGGCATGACATTTGGTATCAGAGCCTAAGTTTAAACACTGGGCTTATTTGGGTACGTTACTTATTCCATAACTTTGATTAATTAGTGCCTACCTTGTTTTGTAGGATGCCTCCCCAATGAATTCGGTGAGCATGATCGCATAACACTACGTTCGCCGAGGTGCACAGTGATTCCTCTGCAGAGGGTCAGGTACCAGCAGCCTTATCTAATCAGCCTATACCACAGGAATCACCAGTACTTGATATAGGACCTCAAATTTTACAAACGTTACAAGCCATGTTAGAGAGGCTAGTGCCAATTGTACTAGCGCCATGTGCCAAGCCCCGCATGGATCTATGAGAGGAGCCACGTGAGGAGCTGTGTGCTGAGTCACGAGCTGAGCCACATGTAGAGTCCTGCATTGATCCGTGAGAGGTTGCACGTGTGGAGCCTTTTGTAGAGATACTAGATACTACTGTGGGGGAGGTAGGGTTAGCTTACAGAGCAAAGGGTAGGAGTCCTTCGCGACATGCAAAGATGAGATGAGATTGTGAGAGTTGAGCAGGTACATCATGGACCTTATGAGAATGGTATGGATGAGCCGGTCATAGGACATAGAGACAGAGAACATCCCATCAGAGACCTACTTAGGCTTAATCCACCTACCTTAAGCAGTGTTGTCATTGATGTCAACATACTCATATTGCATTGATAAGAAGGATTGGGTGAGCTGTGTGCTGAGGTTATTGAGGAAATCAGTCTTAATCAGGAACAATGAAGAACAATGATGAGAAGAAGGCAAAAGTACTCAATAGGTTGAGAATCAGAGGATGTGGATTAAAGGGTTTGTAGATATGAGTCTTGAGATGATCCAGTTAAGATTTTAGAGGTCCACATTAAGATATGAAGAAGTTATGATCGATCAAGTAGAACTGGTTCTGGGAGATGCTCCGGAGTGACAGAGTGTTACAAAAAGGTCCGGTGAGATCCGGAAGTGTATTTTCCTATTTTGCGGATTGGAAGGAGTGTTTGGGATATCCTCATGATGTGTCATCTTGATTTGTACCTAGTTTGGAGGTCCGGAAGCACCTTTTTTCAGTATGACAGTGGTGATAGACTGTGTTCTTGAAGTTTTGGATGAAGGAGAGAAGATATTCAAGTAAGTAGAGGAAGTACAGATGTACCTAGTGATTTAGGCAAGCTTGTGAAGGTTCTTGGATCATGTTGAGGTTGTGTTGTTGGTCCACATTAGTGTTAGAGCCCAGAATTGGAGATATTCTTCCAGATGAAGATGTTCTTGCTGGCCGACCGGATGAGTTCTTCTGGATGAAGATGTTCTTGTTCAGACTAGCTGACCAGATGAGCTACTTATCTTGCGAATGTTCTTATGGTTGATTGCCGACTTAGATGATTGTTCCTAAGTCGATGCCTTGTATAAATAAAGGTTTGTGAATTCATTTTGAAGTGTGTGTGTGGAGCGGATGAGTGTGGAATAGCAAAAGAGAAAAAGGCAGAGTAGGTGTGTCTCGGGCTTAAATGGAACTTATCCAAACATGGTGAAGATGTCATTCTCCAGTTCAAGTTTGTAATACTTATGATCTTGTAGACAGTGTGTCTCTTGTAGGTAGTGTGCCTCCTTGTGAGCAGTGTGCTCAGGCAGTGAGCCCTAATTGGCATGTGCCATTCATTTTTCTTATTCTTCTAATAGACAATAATCCTTGGGTTAATCACCCCGTGGTTTTTCCCTTAACTGGGTTTTCCACATCAAAAATCTTGGTGTCTAATGTGTTGATGTTTATCTGCTCCGGTGTTTATGCTTTATGCTTTCATGAATGGTTAATTGATATGCTATTAACTAACAAAGAAGAATCAAGTGTTTGAAGTAGAAGCAAGTTTTTGTACAACTAATTCACCCCCCCTCTCAGTTGTGTGCCCTAGATCTAAGAATTGGTATCAGAGCTAAGTTCCTCTAAAAGAGCTTAACCACTTGAGGAGATCCAGGATGTCGTCATACAAGGACAGTTTGAAGTTTGATGGAACCAACTTCTCTCTCTAGAAAGGTCGCATGAAATGTCACTTGGAGTGTATGGGAAAAGCATATGTACCTCCACAAGGTGGTCCGACAACTTTGAATGAAATCACATATGCTAAAAATAATCTGCAGACCAAAGAAGCTCTTCTAAGTGCATTGACTGACTCAAAACTCTCAAATGTTATTGACCTACCAACTGCATATGAGATTTGGGTTAAACTGGAACTTCTGCATGAAGGAGATGAGTTTGTTAAGAGTGCAAGGTTGCAAAGTCTCAAAGGGAAATTTGAAAGATTGAAGATGACAGATGATGAAAATATCACTATCTTTATGCCAAGATTAAATGAGCTGGTGTGTGGAATCAGGAATGCTGGTGGAGTTCTGGATGAAAATGAGATTGTTTACAAAATTCTCAGATCCCTTCCTGCTGCCTACAAAATCAAGGTTGCTGCCATTGATGAATTCAGAGCCCATACAACTGTCACAAGAGAGCAATTGGCTGGCAAACTGGCTGCATTTGAAATGACCGAGTTTGGAGATGATCACCCCAAGACTGAATTTGCATTCAAAGTTAGTGCCTATGTGAAAGGCAAAAAAAGATTTGATCTGGGAGAGAACTCTTCAAGGAAACTATCATGGTATGATCAAGCAAGGAAAGACATGGAAGAGGAAGAAGCAGAAACAACTCAACTTGAAGCCCTCATTGCGAAGAGACTGCCAAGAGGATCCGGTAAGTATGAAGGAAAATTACCCTTGAAGTGCTTCAACTGCAATAAGATTGGTCATTTTGCTTCAAGATGTCCAGAAAGATCTGCAAGGTCAAATGCTAATAGACAAAGGTTCTATAAGAACTGTTATCATGTTCATGAAGAAGATAATAATGAAGGAGTAACAGATGATGAATCAGAAATAGGAAGCAAATCCGGAAATGAATGGGTGTTTATTGCCATCAAGGAAGAAGATCCAATATACTCTGAATCTGTCAATCATAAGGTTGTGGAAAGAGCTTTGGCTGCCCAAGTTGAAGAAAAGGATGATTGGGTTATTGACAGTGGATGTTCTCACCATATGACAGGTGACAAGAACAAGTTCTTGGATTTGGAAAGGTATGAAGGAGGACTGGTAAAGTTTGGTGATAATTCTACTGGTAGAATCAGAGGTAGGGGAACTATTTCTTTTGATGGAAAGAGCAAAACCGGTAATGTACTTTATGTTGAAGGATTGAAGCACAATCTTCTCAGTGTTGGTCAGTTGGTGGACAAAAGCTATGATCTCTGGTTCAAGAATGGAAGATGCAGGATCTTTGAAAGCTCTAGAACTGAGATTGCATCCGGTACTCAAACAAAAGGTAATATCTTCCATCTAGTTGGTTCTAATAAAAGTTGTTTGTTTGTTCAAGTTGATCAGAGTTGGTTATGGCATAGAAGGATGTGTCATGTGAATTTTGATAACATCATCAAGATAAGCAATACTCAGGCTATAAGAGATCTTCCAAAATTGGTGAAACCTACAAATAGTTTGTCCAAAGAATGTTAGCTAGGTAAATAGAGCAATCTCTTTCAAAAGCAAGGATCAGTCCTCTACCAGATTATTGGAATTAGTTCATACTGATCTATGTGGTCCAACAAGAATCAAGAGTATGCAAGGTGATAGATATTTCATGTTACTAATTGATGATCATTCCCGAATGATGTGGGTTACCTTTCTAAAAGAGAAATTAGAAGCCTTTGAGAAGTTCAAAATCTTCAAATCTATGGTAGAGAATCAAACTGGATTGAAACTGAAATGTCTAAGGTTTGATAGAGGTGGTGAATTCACATCCGGTGAATTCATAGACTTTTGTGAGACGCATGGTATAAAGAGACAGTTGTCTGCTCCTAGGACTCCACAGCAGAATGAAGTAGTTGAGAGAAAGAACTGGACCATCCAGGAAGCATCCAAGACAATGATGATGGAAGCAAATGTTCCCCAGATGTTTTGGAGAGAAGCTATCAGCACTGCAGTCTATACTCTCAATCAAGTTCAAATTAGAAGCAATACTGGTAAGACTCCTTATGAACTTTGGTTTGGTATAACTCCTACTGTGAGATATTTCAAAGTATTTGATAGCAAATGTTACATCAAAAGAGATGAAGATCTAGGAAAGTTTGATGCTAGAAGTGATGAAGGAATTTTCTTGGGTCACTCCACTCAAAGCAAAGCATACCAGTGTTACAATAAGAGATTGAGAAAGATGATAGAAAGTACAAATGTAAAGGTTGATGAAGGAATTGAGAAGCCCTCAAGGTTTTATGAATATGATGAAGATGATCAGAATGATTCTCTGGTGCAAGGAGCTCAATCCTCCTCTGAAATTCAGATTCAGACTGATCCGATAAATCAGGAAGAAGAGGTTTGTTTGAATGAGCCTGATCAAGAAACAGTAGTGCAAGAAACTCCCAAAGTTCCAAGGTATGTAACTCTAAACCATTCTGAAGATTAGATCATAGGTGACAAAAGCAAAGGGGTACAAACAAGGAGGAGAATTGCTCAAAATTCAAATGAATACTATCTAATTTCAAAGATTGAACCTAAGACAATTAATGAAGCTTGCAATGATGAAAACTGGACCAAAGCAATCGAGGAAGAGTTGATGCAAATTGAGAAAAATATACTTGGGATCTTGTTCCTAGACCTAGAAACAAGAATATGATTGGAACCAAATGGGTCTTCTGGAACAAACTAAATGAAGTTGGTGAAGTAATCAGAAACAAAGCCAGATTGATCTGTAAAGGCTACTATCAAATAGAAGGAATTGATTTTGAGGAAACCTTTGCTCCAGTGGCAAGAATTGAAGCAGTCAGATTATTTCTTGCATTTGCTGCCTTCAAAGACTTTAAGGTATATCAGATGGATGTCAAGTCTGCCTTCCTAAAAGGTGATTTGGAAGAAGAAGTATACATTGAACAACTGGATGGATTTCAATTGTTTGATCATGATGATATGGTCTGCAAGTTGAAGAAAGCACTGTATGGATTGAAGCAAGCCCCAAGAGCATGGTATGAAAGGTTGGATAAGCATCTTGTGCAGATTGGTTTCAACAAAGGTACTATTGATAGTAATCTATATTTCTAAATAGATAATGAAAACATCTTGATTGTTGAAGTATTTGTTGATGATATTATTTTTGGAGGAAGAGACAGTATGTGTAAAATTGCAAATCAAATGAAAAGTGAGTTTGAAATGTCAATACTTGGTGAAATGAATTTCTTCTTGGGTTTGCAAATTACTCATACAAAGAAAGGCATCTTTATCTCTCAGACCAAGTATGTGAAAGAATTGTTGAGGAAATTCGGAATGGAAGATTCAAAGCCAATGAACACTCCTATGGCAACCGGATGTAAGTTGAGCAAAGATGATGACTCTCCTAAGACAAATCAGACCAAGTACAGATCAATGATTGGAGGATTATTGTATCTCACTCAGACTAGACCAGATATAATGCAGGCTATTGGTCTTGTGGCAAGATTCCAAGATGATCCTAGAGAATCTCATGTTATGGCAATCAAGAGGATTTTTAGATATCTAAAAGGGACAGTTGAGTATGGTCTATGGTACCCTAGAGATCATGATTTCTCTCTTCATGCATATACAGATGCAGATTGGGCAGGAGATGTGGATGACCGAAAGAGTACAATTGGAGGAGCATTCTTTTTGGGTAAAAGGTTGGTTTTTTGGCTAAGCAAGAAACAAGAGGCAATAACTTTGTCTACAACTGAAGCAGAATACATTGCATCAGTAGGTAGTTGCACTCAAATCTTATGGATGAAGTAGATGTTAAGAGACATTAAAGTAGAATATGAGGAGCCTATTTCAATTTTCTGTGATAATTCAAGTGCAATAAATATTTCTAAGAATCTGGTGTTGCATTATAAGAGCAAACACATATCTATCAAGTTTCACTTTTTGAGAGAGCAAGTGAACAAGGATGAAGTCAGATTGGAGTATGTACCATCCAAGGATCAGATTGCAGATATTTTTACTAAACCTCTTCCCAAGAACTCTATTGAGTATCTCCGGGACAAGTTAGGGGTCATGGCCCCTCCAGTGATGAACTAGGATGCACTGATGTGCATCAGTTCGGTGGATATCACAATCATATCTTGTGATCCGGATTGATGATGAGGAGCTGCTACTAAGGGGGAGCAGCTGGTATGATTCTGATGTGTTAGAATTGCAAGTATGAGCCCTTTGCCATTGATGTCAAAGGGGGAGAGAAGACATGTGAAAAACAAGTTGTTGATCAAAAGGGGAGCAGTAAAAGAAAGAAAAGACATGTGAAGAATTGTTGCTGATAGGGGGAGCTGTGATAGAAAGGAGAAGTTCTTGTCTTGATGGTTTTTCACATCATATGTTGCCATCAATGACAAAGGGGGAGATAGTTGCAAGTATGAGGTTAAGCAGTGTTGTCATTCATGTCAACATACTCATATTGCATTGATAAGAAGGACTGGGTGAGCTGTGTGCTGAGGTTATTGAGGAAATCAGTCTCAATCAGGAACAGTGAAGAACAATGATGAGAAGAAGCCAAAAGTACTCTATAGGTTGAGAATCAGAGGATGCAGATTAAAGGGTTTGTAGATATGAGTCTTGAGATGATCCAGTTAAGATTTTAGAGGTCCGCATGAAGATATGAAGAAGTTATGATCGATCAAGTAGAACTGGTTCTGGGAGATGCTCCATAGTGAGAGAGTGTTACAAAAAGGTCAGGTGAGATCCAGAAGTGCATTTTCCTATTTTGTGGATTGGAAGGAGTGTTTGGGATGTCCTCGTGATGTGTCATCTTGATTTGTACTTAGTTTTAAGGTCTGGAAGCACCTTTTTTCAGTATGATAGTGGCGATCGACTGTGTTCTTGAAGTTCTAGATGAAGGAGAGAAGAGATTCAAGTAAGTAGAGGAAGTGCGGATGTACCTGGTCATTTAGGCAAGCCTGTGAAGGTTCTTGGATCATGTTGAGGTTGTGTTTCTCGTCCGCATTAGTGTTAGAGCCCAGAATTGGAGATATTATTTTAGATGAAGATGTTCTTGCTGGCCAACCAAATGAGTTCTTTCGGATGAAGATGTACTTGTTCAGACTGGCCAACCAGATGAGTTACTTATCTTACAAATGTTCTTATGGTTGATTGCTGACTTAGATGATTGTTCCTTAGTCGATGCCTTGTATAAATAAAGGTTTATGAATTCATTTTGAAGTGTGTGTGGAGTGGATGAGTGTGGAATAGTAAAAGAGCGAAAGGCAGAGTAGGTGTGTCTCAGGCTTAAATGGAACTGATCCAAACATGGTGAAGATGTCATTCTCTAGTTCAAGTTTGTAATACTTATGATCTTGTAGGTAGTGTGCCTCCTTGTGAGCAGTGTGCTTAGGCAATGAGCCCTAATTGGCATGTGCCATTCATTTTTCTTATTCTTCTAACAGAGAATAATCCTTGGGTTAATCACCCTATGGGTTTTCCCTTAACTGGGTTTTCCACGTCAAAAATCTTGGTGTCTAATGTGTTGATGTTTATCTACTCCGGTGTTTATGCTTTATGCTTTCATGAATAGTTAATTGATATGCTGTTAACTAACAAAGAAGAATCAAGTGTTTGAAGTAGAAGCAAGTTTTTGTACAACTGATTCACCCCACCTCTCAGTTGTGTGCCCTAGATCTAATAGCCTCCACATAGAGAGGTAGATTTTGACATTGATCTAGTGCCAGGTGCAGAGCCAGTGTCTCGTGCACCCTACAGGATGACTACACATGAGCTCATAGAGCTCAAACTGTAGTTAGAGGAGTTACTTGAGAAGGGGCACATCTGACCTAGTGTTTCACCATGGGGCGTACCAGTTATCTTTGTGAAGAAGAAGGATGGGTCTCTTCGCTTATGCATGGACTATAGGCAGTTGAATAAGGTGACAGTGAAGAACCATTACCCTTTTCCTAGGATTGATGACCTTTTCGACCAAATGTAGGGAGCCAGAGTGTTCTCAAAAATTGATTTGAAATTTGGGTATCACTAATTGTGCATCACAGAGGCAGATATTCATAAGACTACTTTTTGAACTAGATATGGCCACTACGAATTCACAGTGGTACCCTTCAGTTTGACAAACGCCCCTATAGTGTTCATGAGTCTCATGAATGGGGTGTTCTGCACTTACTTGGGTCAGTTCATGATCATATTTCTTGATGATATTTTGATCTATTTGTAGACCGAGGAGGAGCATGTGGATCATTTGTGTTAGGTTTTACAGTGCTTGCGAGAATAGCAACTTTATGGTAACTTGGCAAAGTGTGCCTTCTTCAGGACAGAGGTACAGTACTTGGGGCACATCCTATCAAGCGATGGCATCTCCGTAGATCAATCAAAGATCAAAGCTATCCAAGATTGGCCAGTACCCACCAGTGTGACAGAGGTCAGGAGTTTCATAGGATTAGTTGGTTACTACCGCAGATTCGTAGAGGGCTTTTCCAGGATAGCGCACCCCATCACTTCCCTTCAGTAGAAGGGGAAGAGTTTCATTTAGACTGAGCAGTGCGAGAGGGCCTTTGGGGTCCTCAAGGAGCGTCTTATCAGTGCTCCCATCTTAGTAGTTCCAGATCTTGCAGAGGATTTTGTAGTTTGCATTGATGCATCACTTGAGGGTTTGGGAGCCGTGCTTATGCAGGGTGGTGGGGCAATTGCATATGAGTCGCATAAGCTCAAGACATAGGAGCTGAACTACCCTACTCACGATTTAGAGATCATAGCAATGGTACATGCTCTTATTCGTTAGAGACACTTTCTTTTAGGTCGTCACTTTGAGCTCCATTTGGATCACCATAGTTTGTAGTACATATTCACGCAAGTAAATTTGAACGCCCGCTAGCAGCGTTGGATGGAGTTTCTATGCGAGTATGACTTTGATGTCCACTACATCAAAGGGAAGGAGAATGTGGTCATTGACACCTTGAGTCGAAGGTGCCACGAGATCCTGACCCTGACCTTGAGTGTGGACTTGAGAGAGTGCATCATTCAGCATCTACTTGAGGATGAGTGGTTTCTTGAGGTGCAACAGGAGATCCAGAAATAGATGGCCCTTAAGGGCAGATTTGCAGGATATTCCCTTGAGTCAGATGGTTTGCTTAGACATTGACATCACATCTATGTACCCCATGTGGGTGATCTTTGTGCAGTGGTTCTTTCAGAGGCTCATAGAGAACCTTATGCAACACACCTAGGGGTGAAGAAGATGCATGCCAACTTGCGATAGTTATACCATTGGGCAGGTATGAGACAAGATATTGCAAAATATGTTGCTCGTTACCTTGAGTGCTAGAGGGTCAAGGTTGAGCATCAGCATCAAACGGGTCTTTTATACCCTCATGAGATACCTAAGTGGAAATGGGACACCATTTCCATGGACTTCATTGTTGGTCTTCCTATGTCATCATGCCACCATGATGAAATCATGGTGACGGTTGACAAGTTGACCAAGATGGCACATTTCTCACCTGTATGCATGACGTACAATGCACCATATGTGATGAGAGTATTGTTGGATCAGATTGTTAGATTACATGGGGTACCTCATTGTATCATTTCTGACAGGGACTCAGTGTTCACTTCAGCCTTTTGGAGAGCCTTATAGCAGGCATTGGGCACACAACTCAACTTTAGTTCTACTTATCATCCTAAGACCAACGGATAGATAGAGAGAGTTAATCAGGTTCTTGAGGATATGCTCCGTATGTATGTCATGGATCATCAAAGTAGATGGGAGGAGTATTTGTATCTAGTTGAGTTTGCCTACAACAATGGGCATCACAGGTCGTTGGGTATGCCTCCTTGTCAGGCCTTATACGACAGACCTTATAGGACACCTTTGAGTTGGGACCGTATTGAGGACAAGGTTGCAATAGGGCCGGAGTTGGTTCAGGATATGGAGCAGCAGGTGACGTTGATTAGGCAGAGATTTCAGGAGGCACAGGATCGACATAAGAAGTATGCCGATGTTAAGAGGGTAGATCAGAGCTTCTTAGTTGGGGACAAAGTATTCTTGAGAGTGCTACCACACAAGAGTCTAATCCATTATGGAAAGGGCTCTAAGCTTGCACATCATTTTGTAGGACCTTTTGAGATCTTGAAGCAGATAGGACCTATAGCCTATCATCTAGCCTTGCCACCTAGCCTGTCGTATATCCATGATATTTTTCATATTTCTATTTTACAGCGTTACGTATCTCATTTATCTCATGTATTGGATTGGAGTACTCTTTAGGTAGAGGCAGATGGTTAGCTGGCTTTGGAGCCAATTTGTATATTGGCTCATCAGATGCTGGGCCTTCGAGGTCGAGAGCTAGGCTAGGTTAGGGTCCAGTGGGACATGTACGATGAGGTCACGGTGACATGGGAGGATGCAGCAAGATTGAGGGCCCTTTATCCTCACCTCTTTGACGACTTCCAGGAGGAAGTACAGTCTTAGGGGGGAGGATGTGAGGCCTACTTTTTCATTCCCTTATATTTGACTATTTATTTTACTGTTGGTGATACATTTAGACTTGTGGGACTGTTGATCCCAAATTTTTAGACTATTAGACTTTATGCTGTATATGGATTTGTTATGCTTAGCATGTTTACATTGTGTTTAGACCTGGATATTGATTCACTGATGATATTAGACATATGGTTTATATTATGATGTTATTGGGAAACTATTCATGAGATGTTAGTTAGAAATTTGTTTTGTGATTCAATCTGGGGAATGGATGTTTGAAATGTAGAATTTAGAATCTAATTGTAATGTGACTTCCTTGATGCTTATATGGATATGTGATGTTGCATGCAAGTGTATGTTTCAATTTACTTGGGCTATTATATACATGTGGAATTAACATTTCATTGAGTGTGCAGGTATTTCTAACAAAACCACAAAAATTGGAGATCATCCCACAAACGATGTTATTTCCCTTGTGAAGTTGATCTAGTTCCACGAGAAACCAAGATCAACTATGTGCATGATAAATTTTTCTAATATTGTTGCATGTTGTTAGTTGGGCTAAGTCTACCCCTCTTTTATTTTGAATTCTAATTGGTGTTATAAGAATAGTGTCTTTTGAATTTTATTTTTTAAGTTATAAATTTTTGAGACCCCTTTTCATGTGCTTTAACTCAACCCCCAGTGCTCAAAATGGGCTAAACTTGACCCTGGGTTGTACCCCTTGGGTCTAGGGACCTTTTTGGCTTGTGTAACCCTAGGTAAACCCCCATTTGGTCACTTTAACTTCACCCTAAAGTAAACTGACGAAAATGAAGGCATGGGAGGGAGAGGATGAGTGGGTCAAACACTCAACCTCTTCCTTTCCTCTTCCCTAGGTTGGGGAAGTCCCCAAGACCCCTCAATTGTGGAGGACTTTACTCCAAGTCTCTTCCACAATTGGTGAGGGTACCTTGGGGTTGTGTGGTCCCTCTTAGAAGGAAAGGAATGGGGCACATGTGGCACCCATTCCCTCTTAAGCTCCACTTTTCTCTCCCACATATTTTAGAGAGTGCAAGTGGAAGGGAGAGAGACTTGGTGGATGGGTGAATGACATGTGTCACCACCCATTCCAAGGGTCTTGCTTGTAGTTGGGAGGAGGAGTGAGGGGGTGAAATGTGTCACCTCCCCATTCCTTAAGGCTCATGAGAAGAGCCTATTATAATCCCACTTGGAGAAGGCTATGGGGTTGTTGAATTTTTGGAAAATTTTATTGATTTTAATTTACTTTGGGGGAAAAGTTGGAGGGAGTTTTGTGGCTTATTTTGGAGGAGGAGTTGGAGGAGCTCTACTCAACCATCTACCAATTGGGATTTTTAAGGTAGGGTTCAAGGCTAAGGCCTTCCCTTATGCATTTTATTTGCTTGTGTGATGCTATGTGTGAGTTCTATTGTTGAGTTTTTACTTGTTGTTGTGGGAAAAATTGTATGGGTGTTGTGAGAGTTTCTCCAACTTGGGAGAAGATGCTCAACATGTGTGGGGTGGGGGGGGGAGTGAACCTCCTCAGGATCATTTCCTTGATTTTGTGGAGTTGTAGCCTTGAGGGCAATATGTGAATATGTGAAACATGAGAAATGGCTTGAGAGCCAAATGGAAGCTTGTGAAACTATGTTTAAAAGTGTTGGCTTGAGGTATTTGTATTGGGAAATTGTAGGAGTGGCACTCTTTAGTTGAGTGTTGTCCACTCCCCTACCCCATTGAACTCGTCCTGAGTGAGTTCTTGTGTTGAGTTAGCCATGGGAGTAATTTTGTGTTGGTTGTTGGATGAATTGTTGTGTTGTGGTTTGAGTTTCCTAGTGTGAGGATGACCTCCCTAGCTCGGGGGTGACCCACTAGCAGGTCTATGGTAGGGAGGAGAGCAAGTTGTTGTGGCTTCTTTCCCCTTCTTGTGATATTGTAGGTTCATTGGAGCTAAGCTTGTGAAGTTGAAGAAAACACCATTGTTCTTGGAGTTGTTATCCTATTTCTTTTTAGCTCTTGAGAGAGAGCATGGCCAAGCTAGAATTTGTATCATTTGTTAGTTTTCAAAGAGAACATTGTTCTCTCTCTCTCTTGTTGTAAAAGAATAATTTTACTTGTGTGTTTAAACTATTACATTTGAAATAGAAATTTTAATCTTGCTGATTTCTATGCTTGTGAATCAACCAAAAATAGAGTAATGAAATGATGATATAGTTTTATTGCCATTTTGTTGTATGTATATTTTTTTAAAATAAACAAATAGGAAGGTTGTTGTTTATTGTTAAGAGACAAAAAAAATGCAAGCTTTACATTGTTCTTATAAAGAGAAGTTTTAGTGGTTGATATATATATAGAGGAAGGATTTCAATTAAATGTATTTGCAAAAAAAAAAATAGTTATATAATGAATTCTATATTCTTTAATAAAGAAATGTTCATTTGCTTATATAAATTTGACATAACAAAAAGAAAAAAAATATAAGTATTTAAATGTATTTACATATGCACTAATTTTATTATTCTGTCAAACAAAATTAAGAGGTTGTATTATATATATATATTATTAATATGCAATAGATTGTAATTGAATTAAAATTGTGATTTGAATTTAATTATATTTTTGCTATGTGTATAAATATATATATATAAATAAATCTCAAAAAAATACATAGAAAAAAGACTGTGAATGTGTTTCATGTTGGTCGCAGTTTTATTGGCAAGAAAATTTATATGTGGTGGGGGGGTTCGAACCCCCCCACCATTGCCTTGTATGTAAGTGGGAATGTGGGGAGGGGGCTGAGCCCCCACCCACATCTGACATAGTGGGATGTGGGTGGGGGCTCTACCCCCTCTCCACATCCCCACACCCCCCAACCTCACAGACCCCCGCGGACCCTCTGTATTGTGCAGTTCGCTCACCTCTGCCCTCCAATAAATGCCGTCGCCGTTCCACCTCCCTGTGGTTGTCGCTCCCCAGTCACCACACCTCCGCCCCTCCACAGTCCCCTCCATAGATCTTCTGCCTATCTCTCTCCCCTCTTGCTGCCTGCCATGAACCCTTAGGGTTTAGAAACAAAAAAAATATAAACATTATTTTATTTACACCACAGTTATAAATATACACATTATATATATATATATGCCATCATATGCATTTCATGTATGGTCTACATTAAAGCTGCAAACACATCCAAAAATAAAATGAGAGGAGAGTAGAAAAAAAAAAAGAAAAGAGGAGAAAAACAAAGAGGAGAAAAGAAAATGAGTTTAAAAAAATAGTGTTAGCTTTTTGCCCTTAAGGAAATTATATTTTATTGTTGGAGGATTTTGGGGCAAGGTGAATTTAAAATTTATTTTAAAATTTAACTTCCCCTCTTTTAATTATTTTGTTCATTTGTTTTAAGTTCTAAATTTATAAAGGGGATTTGAGATAAATAATACAATGGGTAATCCTTTTTCCTCTTTAGAGAGTTATTTTTATTTGTTAGTGGTATGGTAATTTATAGACTATTTTATTATTAGAGAGATTTTATAGTTTATTGATTTTTTTAAATTTGATTATTACAAGGAATTTTAATTATTTTAATTAATTTTTACAACTATCTAATTATTGGGATGTTTTTATTTAAACCCTTGTGTTTAAATCTAACTTGACGAAGATGATTTAAACTACATCGTTATTAATTAAATTTTAATATTATTTTTAATCATTTTGGGGCAATTTAATTAACGAATTTAAATTAGACGTTGTTTTAAATCCAACTCGAAAACCTAGTAAACTATTTAAATGAAGATAGTAAAACATGTTTATGAGATCTGATCTACCAAGAAATTAGGAATAATGTAAAAGATGCAGAGATAACTCTGATTGATAGAAAACGTGAAGAAGAACAAATTGATCAAGTTTTGTTGAAAAATGTACAATTAACTTATTCAACTGATCTACCAATTCAACTAGTGAGATGTAGGTAATATAAAACCAAACTAGTACAATTTCGATCAAAATTAGTTTTAGTATAATAAACTCTAATCAAGCCCGTGAGGTGTTATGCTGCCGGATTTTCCTAGAATTTAGGGGTTAGCTAGGTTAGAGAAATTTAACCCTATTTAGGACTATAATATCATTTTTTTCCGAGTATCAACATAAGATTTTGTATTAAATTATATCTTTCTCATGCACTTAAATTTGGCTGTTGATTTTGACTCATGTCAAAATCCCATCATTCACATAGGTTAGCTTAGGGTTTTCAATCATTGATCCTAACCCTATTGGTGATGTTAACTACGTCGCTTTGACCCCCTAGTTGGCCATCATTGCAAATGGTATGCGCAAGTGAACGCATTACCCCGCATTCAATTGTCATGTTTACGCCTTAAGCGTAATGCCACCGAGCACGCTTACGTGTGCGAGGGGGTTTGTAGGGAAGCGCGGAATTTTTTTTGATATTTCATGTCATGACCACATGACAAATGTGGACATGACATGTGTGATGTGTATCATGACTGCATGGGAAATGTGGGCATGACAAGATCCTTGGAGACAACTCATATTGACTCAAGAGCCTTACTGGTGAGGAGTTTCCATTGCCTGTCAATGGCCAGTTCCTAAAGCACTACTTCCAGGATTGAGAGGCAGTCATGCCTCATCCTAGTGTACATAGTTAGGTTGTTTGCCTACTTTGTTAGAGTAGGTTGCTGTTAGATTAGGTTTTCTTTCCTGCCTTCACTTTTTGTAGTTGTTAGATGTTTTTCTTAGATTAGTTGTCCTTTTGGTTTTGCTTTTGCTCGTTGCACTTGCTTTTGCATGGGGTCTCTATTTCTAGAATGTGGTGGTAGATATGCAGACTTACAAATGCTTCTTGTTTGGGTAGATAATCTTAAGTCTTTCTTTGAGTAGCCAAGGTTCTTCTTAAGTCTCGCCATGGGCTGCGCTATTATGCTAAGGAGTATGATGTCTATTCATGGAAAATGAGTCATTAGTTGGTGTGCCTGAAGTATTTTATAACCATATATCTCTCACTTTAAGTGATCCCAAAGTGGCTGAGAAAATCTGAGTGATCGTGTGTTAAGTGAAAGGGTTGGCTTCCTATTCTACCACATACACTACCAATCTTGAAAGATGATAGGTGACACTAAGTGTTGCTAGCCTATATTGGGTAAAAATAAAAGGTGTTTTTCAACACTAGACCCATTACAGTGCATCAGAAAAGAGATTACCAATTGGAAATTCTCACAAAAGATATTGTTTAGAAATGATTACCATCAATTACCATTGCATCAAAAATACTACGGGAAAATCTATTTACTTCCCTCAAGGCTCATCACATCTCAACATTTGAGCACTTCTTCATGGTAGAATCATCCCAACTTCATAGCTTGTCACAAAGAATCTTGGATGAACTTAGTCACCAAAGGATGGGAATGAATACAATTGCACACACTCAGGTTTTCAGGATGTGGAGGGTTGCACTAGTTAGTGATCTTGGATTCTTTGATAGGGTATCCTACTTTTTCATTTAACATGTGGGAAACATAGAGATTCTGGGCTCAAACTAAAAGTTTATCATCGAAATACTCAGGAGCATTTCCTAGTAGAGTCGCCATTTGTTGTGCCTTGTACACACGCCCCATTTAAAAAACTAGGGACCCCCTCTTCCAAATTTCATCTAGAGTGTCAAGTAGATTTTTTACCTCCTGAGTAATCAAGTGGTCAAAATGCGCTTCTGCCATATTGGAATGATGATGTTGAAAATCATTTCAAAAGTTTGCTAAGTTAGGATCTTTTTATTTCTTCTAGTGGCTTTGAATAGTCCTTTGCACTAAATTGCTACTCAACTAACCTTTGCACTAAAACTGCTTGCAACTAACCTTGGTGCTGAAATGTTTTTCATCCAACCTTGGTGCTAATTTTCACATGCTCCGACCTTGCGCTATAATGTTTGATCACCGACTAGGTCAGAGGAGGTGAAATCCCCGTTGGTCTATGGAACCTTAAAACCCTGCAAAGTGCATATCATTGAACCCATTTCCATAGTGCTAAAAGTGTCATCCTCTGACCAAGTCTGATACACCTTGAATTCCTGTCTAGTCGGAGGCTGTCAAAATCCACGCAACCCTAATCTACCAACTGACACTACATATGGCGTGTATTTATGACAATTAAGAAGAGGAATAAAAGAGGATTTCTCGTCATTTGGACTCACTCTCTGTACTCAAACAAGTATTTTCAGAGCTCCCACCGATTTGTCTAAGCATTTTTTGCCAGCATTGATTCCCCGGAGTCGATCCAGCGATCGCTCCCTGCTTGCACACCTCAAACACATTTCCTTCAGCAAACTAGGTAAGTTCCAAATTTGCCATAGGGTTCCTTCTTGCGGTTAGGGTTTCATTTTTATGATTCAAGAATTTTTTCTTTCCCAGCGAAGATTTTGGGCATACAACTAGGGTTTTATATTTAGAAGTGTTCATTTGTTTCAAACCCTAGTTTAAGACTCTCTAGGTGAAATGTGATGTTGATCACCATAGGCAAAATTGAATAACTCGCAAGACTTAGCCAAAATTTAAGTATATTTTGAACCTATCTCCAAACTAGTTAAAACAACTAGGTTTTACACCAAAAAGGAGTCTAACCAACCTGCAAAACTTTAAATCATCCAGTCGATCGAAGGTCATCAAAACCCATGCCGAAGCCTTGAGAAAATTTAGCATTAAAATCTCAAACTTCTGACCTCCATAAAAGTTCCCATTTTAACCGACTAGGTCAGCAGGATCCAAAAGCCCCACAAAAGTTTGAAGTTTATTTTGTGCTAAAATCACCTAGCGCCGACTTTGTGCTAAAAGAGTCCATCTCTAACTTGGTCGAATGCCTAGAATATCTCCACTAGTTGGAGGCTACCAAAACTCTCCCTAAGAGCAAAGAAAGTGACTTTACGCTAAAACTAAGATCATCCAACCTTGTGCTAAAACATGCCAACATCGACCCCGTCGGTTGACTCCAAATCCCATGCAATTCCAACAAGGCCAAATCCCGCGCAAATATAGTGAAAGTTGCTCCAATTGTCTTGCACTGTAAACCCAACCAGCTAACTGAACGATGAACAACTTGAGGTTAGTAACCTCTAAGATCTGTGCAAGTCAGTGGATCAAGAAACTCGTACAAAATATTGAAAACACATAAGCACTAAAAGAACAAGTGGTTAGACGGACCCAATTTCCCCACTAAATTCGGTAGACCTCAAAAGTCGTGATATACTGTTTATAGGTCGGTTGACCCTGAAATTAGTGTAAATGTTGAAAAATGACTATTTTTAAGGAATTTTCAAAAGGAAAAATGTCTGTTGAGATGTGGTAATGGCTGCAAATGATGAATGTTAATGTTTTACATGCTTTAAATGAGATCTTGTAGTTTTGAAATGCTTATTGCCTGCATTTATGCTGAATTGAATTTAAGATAGGTTATGAAATGGATGTATTATGATAAATATCAAATTCCTTTCTTTCAAAGAGCATGTCCAGTGACTTAGCAAATGCATTACAAATCCATTAATTTTTGATAAGGTTGAAGTCTATTAATTCACTTGACAATAAAGAACTTAATCTTAGGAGTTAGTGAAATCTTTCAAAGTATCAAACTTATAAGGTCTAGTCCTACAGGTTAGATGATTGTCTGGGCTCAAATCATGAAGTATGAATTCAAGGGCATTCCTCCAGAGACAAAGATCCATTCTAGATGAAGTGATATAGGAGATACAAACCTAGGTTACATAGACCTAGATGACTTCACGATGAGAACCTTTGGCCCAAATCCAACTCCTAGGGCCAAAAAATTTAAAGACAGTGGTATTGCACAAGCTGCTGCCTTCCCCACTTTAATGAAGTGTGCAGAGCTGATAATAACATGTGCAGATAGGTATGATGTCATGATAAGGACAATTCAAACCACCAATGGGGATGTCCTAGCTGATTTAAGTCCACCCTCTCTGGCTGAGATTTTTGACATTCCATGGCACACGGTAATGACCACGCCAGACAAACGAGGATCAGAGCAAACTAATAACAAAGATGTGAATGGATGCATAAAACATATGAATGATCATTGAGAAAAAAGTAGAAGGTATGCCATGAGCAAATTTCCCCAAGTATTATATAGAAGTGACTTCCATGATGAGATAGGGGATTTGAACACTTTTTAAAGTAAAATATATGGGTTACCAACAACCTCCACTTTTGAAGAGTGGATGCTCATCATCATAATTGAGATACTGAAAGGGACTAAGTTCCACTAGTCCCAAATTCTTAGTGATAACATTCATGAGGCCTTTAGCAACTTCAAAGAGAAAAGATTCTTTAGATGGACATCCTATGTCATATATGCCTTGGCAAGAAGAAATCATTATGTTGGGTTGTCCAAAATAGGAGAAGTTAGAAATGATGAGCAGACCCAAGTAAAAGTATATGAGTGTTATCGTCAACTTACCCCATCTCAATCTCTAATGCATTTCAAAAGGGTGAATGATGCTTTCACAATGTATATAGCCAGGCTATTGCAAGGTAACACAGCCTTGAGGATTTCCACAAAGGCCATGAATGAAGTAACTAAATATGGAAGGTGGTATATCCAATTCAAAAAGTTCACATATCTAAGGGTACAAGGTTTCACTAGGATTGCTTACAGACTTCCCAGATATCTTGATGATAAAACAGTGCTCCTGGAATTAACTAGGCAATTGATCCCTTGTACTGAGAAACTTAAGCACTTGCATAGAACCAATATAGTTTCCCATCAGATTTGGCAAAGGGAATTATGCATGTGCTTCATTAGCATTAGCTGAACATTCAGATAAGGAACTTCAACTTCTTAATCTCCACTACTACAATGCAAGGGATCACTTTGATCCAAATAAAGTGATTGAGAGGTTTGTAAGTAAAAAGTTGTTTTACAAAATGCACATTGAGGACTTCTGGGCCAACTATATGGACGATTATGAAGTCATGAAGAAGGCTCATTCAGGGTTGTCCCTGGCCTTCATAAGGAAGTTTCACATTATCGTGGTGCCTGACCAGTTGGAGGATGATGAGAATGTTATGGTCAGAGGAACCTGGGAACCCCAATACCGTCAACCAATCCCATTGCCAAATTGGGCCAATACAGAGGAAAGTTCTCTAGATATTATAATGAAAGAACTAATCAGGCTAAGCAAGGCCTGGGTAAGAGGCCAGGTAGCTACTTTGGAGAGACAAGGAGTGCAACTTACATACACTGCACTAGAATCAGACAAAGACTTTGGAGGTGAAGAGGATGAGCTGATTAACATCACAGATGAGGCAGAGCCAATTCAAAAGTAGAAATTAGATAGCGAAGAGCATACACCTCTGTCAGAAAAGGAAAAGAAAGTTAAGAAACCTTCTATAAAGCCTCCTCAGAAAGATTAGCCCCCTCCTACAAAAACAAGAACCTCCAAGAAAAAGGATATGCCAACTGGTCCTGGAGAAGGCTCCTAAACTAAGAAAATCAAAGTGAAGAAGGTCAGTAAAGATGGTGCTACAACTCAAGATGATACAAGTTTGCTAGCCTCTCCATCTCTTGTTGTCCCAAGTGAAAACATAGCTACCTCCACTTCTATAACTACTGCTGCTGCTTCTCCCTCCATTACTTCTACTGCAACTACACCTGCTTCACCTACGACATTAGCTGCTATTGTGCAAGAAGCTACCCCTACTGTTGCTACACCCGCCACTACTATCTCACCTATTTCTTACTCATTGGTAGTGTCTTCCAATGCCTCTAGCAGTCCTATTTCCTCCGTTGCTGCTACCTCATGTTCTTCTACCACTACCACACCTTTACCTTCCATCTCTTCCACTCAATTATCCACTACCACAGCATTGCCTCCCATCTCTACAATTCTTTCACCTTCTCTTCCCTTTCCCTCAGTATCTATTCCCTCACCCCTTGTCATTTCTTCCACTCTATCGGCAGTGTTGGCTAATTTAATAGAAACAAACTTGACTACACTACCCATATCCTCTACCTATCCTATCTCTCAAATGCTTGTGAATCAAGACTCAACTTCCTTGGTTGTGCCTCTATTGCCAGGAATTTTCAAAGTCTGTGTAGAATTGGGTCTGCAAGAGCCAGAAATAGAATCATTGCCTAAGGCAAAGAGGGATACATTTGTTGAGGTAAGTAATGAAATATTAGATGAATCTTTAGCTAAGGCAATTAGTATTGAAGTGGTGGATATATTTGACAGTCCACTAGAGAAGGGTCAAATAGGGGAGGTCTTCAAATCAGCCCAAGAGAATGTAATGGTAAACTGGAGGAACCTAATTGATGAAGGAGATAAGGAAGTGGATAAAGATAAAGAGTCAGGAAAAGAGTAGGAATTACTTGAAGAGGCCACCAAAACCAATGGTGAGAAAGCCACTGAACTAAGTAATTCCTCAGCACCTGAGTGGTTACAAAATAGAGTGGCATACCCTAAGCTGCAAGTGGAGATAATGTAATTAGATTTGAGCACAATCCTGTCACAAGCTCAAAGGCCAAAAAAATAGAAGAAAGGAAAAGTACAATCGAGAATCTATAAAGATGAGACAAGGTCCAGAATTGCAGAGATAGCTGTCCTGTCGGTGAATACAAATAGAGAACAAGTCAGAACTGAGGACTATGTCATCTCAATGATTGATCTAGGACCAACTTCTTGTGCTTAGAGGGTTGATGAATTTAAGGGATCTGTCACCTCGATCCTAAAATAATTGGATAAGGATGAACTATCAGAAAAGGAATTAAAGTAGCAAAATGAAGAGCTTCGAACATGCCTCCAATTCCTAATCAAACTAATTGATGTAGGAGGAGATATAAGGACAGTGCCTACTTTCCTATCTATAGTTGAAATGGAAAAACTTGGTGAGGTAAGGACCAAGTCACAAGGGACTAAAAATTGGTTGATCAGAGTATTTGAGAAGGGATGTGAGACTATTGATGCTTCTGCCCAGGTGCATAAGAAGTTGGTTGAACTTCATGAGAAATGGAAAGATCTACATGAGGAATGTGACTCCTTCGACGAGTATTACTCCCACATGTTTCCTCAAATAAAGAGCATTAGAGATCTACCATCCCTGACTTTGGTAGTTGAGAATATTTTGACTGGAGATAAATTGTCAAAGGCTATTGAGTGGTATCAACAGCTGAATTTGAGAAAATAAACTTTTGAAAACATAAAAGAAGCCTACAAGCCAGCAGATGAGGAACTCTGGTCTCTAATATATGATATTAATGACTCTCTAAGAGATTGCTTAGAGGAGGCTTATAACGACTATATGCCTTATGATGTTGAAAAATGCAAAGGAAAGTTACATAAGGTCATTTTTGAGAGTACAAAACTGGCTATGGAAGACATATTGGATAAAGTTAGTGACCTCAGAGCTGCATTCAAGGCATTCCACAAGGCTGGGGTATAAATAGAGAAGATATATAGCAGATTCAGTTATGAGCTAGAGATGTTCAAATATCGGGTCAATCATCTAACGAATCCATATTCCTTGAAGATCAATCCCGTACTCGAGGCATGGCTCAACTATCGCAACAAGCTGGCTAAAGAAGACAAAATTAATTTGGATGAAGAGTCTTGATATTTTTTAAATATTCTGGAATGTAATCCCATCATTATTGTAAATTGCTATATTTGGGATAGCATGTGACTTTATTTTATCTCTTCTATGCTTTAAAAATGTTCTTTTCTATTAATATATTGAGTTGGCTAGTCAAAATGACCAGATTCAATGTATCTGGGGGCTAATTGTCATCTTTTTCATAAAAGTCAAAATGTAATCTGGGAATTGATATGAGCTATTGTTTATGCATTTATTGATGTAATCATGACCATCAATGTTGAGCGAATCTCCACCATTCATTAAAAAATTCGGTATGCCACTTTCCTATTTAAAGGGCTACCATTTCCACTATTTGTAAGAGAGATTTGATGTCGAATTGTTGACATTCTACCATTTGAAGTAATACAAAGAAAGTTTCTACAGGGATTCTAAGAATTTGTGTATTGTGTTCCTTACTTGGTTTTCATGGTTTACTTCTTGATTTCCCATAATTAGTTAGTTGTGCTTTTATAATGTTCATGGTTTGCTAAAAGTATCTAATGAATACTTTAAGTCCATACTTTTAGTTATTTTTTGATGGTAGATAGTTGTACAAAGTTAGTTTGGACTAATCATTTATGCTAAAGTTTAATTGCATTTCACAAGTTAAATTGTACCATTTATTGGGTATTTAACAAATGATGTAATATGAAAATCTTTTGACTTCCATTGAAGATAGCATCATTTTCTGTAGTGCTATAACACCCATTTCAATTTGGTAACTCAGAAAACTAGTTAAGTTTTAGGGTATTTGTCTACTTAAAGTAACCCATACATTGTGAATGCCACTTAGGATTTCTCTAAAACCCTAACCTCTTTTGCATTTTCTTTGAAAACCATTGTTAGATTAGGAATTTCAGTAGCATATTACTTTTATTAGCTAAAATCATAAAGAGTTTATCTGTATTTTCTGTTCCAACTTTGAAATATGTAGATTGCATGTAAGACCACTTGTAGGAACAACTAGGACATACCAACTGAGAGATTTCGAGCAAGCTAAGACCTAGTTGTATTATCCTTGGAGTAGTCTTACCTAGGGTAGGATACTTTTCAAGAGAGGTGTGAAAGCAACAATCACACCTGCATTACTGTGTGCTAAAACACTCATCAACAAGATGTTGTATATAACGCAGTCAGAACTCTTCCTAAATCTTATAGTCTCAAGGTGTCTTCCATTGAAGAATTGTTTGATATGGACAAGCTTTCAAAAGATCAATTACTTGGTAAACTGACTACTTTTGAGATGAGAGAATTTGGTACTATTGATGGTCTTGTGAAAACTAAGACCAATTTTAAGGCCAAGGAGGAAAAGGCTATTAGATTAGATAAGTATGTCGTGGAATCTAATGAATAAGACCTTGATGAGCTTGGGCAAAATTTGCAAGAAGAATGAAAAGAGGCAGTGGAAACTTCAGAGGTAAGTTACCCTTCAAATGTTTCATTTGTGGTAATATTGGTCACTATGTTTCAAGATGTCCTGATAGAGCTTTGAAGATCAAGAACAATGAAAGTAAAGGTAAGATGGTAAGAAAGAGTTACTATGTTAGAGATGATGATGGCGTAACTGATGATGAACCTGCTTCTAAAGATGGTAATGCTAGTGAATGCTTGTTTATTGCCCTAAGAGAGGAACCTATTTTTGCTAACCTTGCAAGTTGTGAGAAGAAAGGAAGTCTAAAAGAGTTGTCTGCATTTCATGCTAAAAAGGAAGATGAATGGATCATACATGATAGGAAATAAGAGTAAGTTTGTTAAATTGGAAAAGTATGTTGGAGGACTAGTTAGGTTTGGTGATGTTGTAGTTGGTTAGATTTGTGGAAAAGGTCAATTACTTTTGAAGGAAAGCATAATATATATGATGTTCTTTATGTCAAAGGCTTAAAGCACAATCTTCTAAGTGTTGGAAAGATGTGTGAAAAAGGATACAGTCTGATATTTAAGGATAATGGATATGAGATAAGGAAAATCTTTGGAACTATAATTGCTGCTAGTAAGAAGACTCATGGTCATGTTTATCATTTGAAAGGTATTGACAATTGTTGTTTTTTGGCTTAAACAAATGAAAGCTGGTGTGTTGGAAGGAAAAATCCATGTTAACATATTCAAACATTAAAACAAGATCTATCTCTACCACCTTCAAGAAATCTAATCTAAATGACAAAAATAAGCATGTAAATCAAAATGAAGTCACCTAGATGATTCGATTCCTTGGTTTGGATGTGGATTGCTTCTCTAAATTAACAACCATACTCAACGAAGCTACCACGATGGGCTTAAAATACTCAAGAGGTGGTATGCATACGACGATAGTGCGGATAATAGCTGGAATAGATGATAAAATTGAGAAAATGAGAGGGTATTTATAGATTGGAAGATGGATGATCAACAATGGAGGATAAAAGAAGAGATCAATGGCTGATAATATTTGAGAGACATGGATGAATGTATGCATGACATGTGTTCTTGAAAAAGGCATCCATTTATCTATTTTAGATGTGTTGTTAGTGGTGATAAGATGCTTTTCTCGAAATAGGAGGCTTTTACTATTTTAAGGCCAAAGTAGTGGGGGTAATTGCTTTTTTGAATTTAATAAATCTACCCATTTTTTATTTTTGCTATTTCAAGGACAAAAGGCCCACTTGCACATTTAGAAGAAAATGAATAATAAAATAGGAGTGGGAAGATGCATAATAAATTAAATAAATGTCTTCATTTAATTTATTATTTAAGAGACAAGAGAAAATGTTAGAGGAAGAAAATATAAATTGATTAAATAAATTTATTTAATTTATATGCATGATGAAGGAATAAATAAAATATTGATTTTATTTATTTTTTTAGAAGAAAGATGGGATAATTAAATAATTTGAAATTATTTAATTATTGATGGAAAATAGAAGAATAAAGGAAATTAATTAAATAAATAAAATTTATTTAATTAATTATGGAGATGGGGAAGAAAATGAAATATTTGATTACAAGTGTGCTAGATGAAATAATGTATGCAGTGTGAAATGTAATAAATGCATAAATGTTACAAATGGGTCAATTTTGGGTGTCTACATTTTGCCCCTCTTTGAGACATGTCCGTTAGGTCATTATTTCAAAGAAGATATGATACATTGGATAAACTAGCTATGCCCTAATGGAACTGGAGGATAATGCCCCCTCAAGAGGAAAACTAGGCTACTAGGAAAAGGTTGGGTTGACTCGCAACAAGAGAATAGAAAAGAGAAAAGAAATAGTCTAATGTTGACATGAAGAAAATAGCGATGGGGTGGGTGAAAATGGGGATGAAACAGAAGAAATAGGGTTTGGTTAAAAAAAGCTAGGGTTAGGACCCTATAAATAGGATCCAAGGGTCCACTCCAACTCATTTGTCCCATTTGCTTCTAGAAATCTTAGAGCTTGTGCCTTTGAGAGTGCTTTAGGATCTTCAAGAGCTTTGAAGATGATGATTCCATGCATGGATCATTGGGCCCAGAGGGTGAGGACTTATAGATGACCAATAGGAGCTCCTGCACAAGTTGTACTAAAAACTCTCCCATTAGGAATCATTAATTATGTAAAAGCATCATAAATGTGTCCCGTGCCACCAAAGGCACATAGGGTTAGGTTTTATGCCTCTGAGCAATAGAAAGTCACATTTGGTAAAATTCATCGCCTATGAATGCGGGCTCATCACATTTGGTAAATCCAATGCACATATGGTTGAAATTAGGGTTTTGAGTTTTTTGTGTGCGGCTTTGGTTGAAAATGTCACCTTTGAGTGGTAGCCAGTCACATTTGGTAGGTTGGATCACCTCTATGCAACAGAAAGTTGCCTCTGACAGATTGGGTCACATATGGTGAATGCAAAATTGCCTATGGAAAAAGAGGTCACTTTTGGTCTAAATAGCCAATTTTTGGGTTTTGTTGTAAAATAAATAGAAATCATGAAATAACGCTTAGTCGATTGGTGATTGCAAGATTTGTTACCAACATTATTATCACGGGAGGTACATCCATCAGATTTAGGGTTATTTAGATAGTTAGATGTACAGGAGCATCTATTCCTAAATATTGTAGGATTATGACATGCAGCTCAGATTACACCAATACGTGCACATACGACATTGATGACTGCACTAGTAGAGAGATGGTATAGGAGCATAGGTCATTCTTGTTACTGAATGATGAGTTGACTATTACACTTGAGGATGTATGGTGTATTTTGTATATTACTATTCATGGTGAGTAGGTTGATTATGATCTAGATCTAGTGCCTGATGCATTTCAATGACTATTTGGGACACCTGATATAGGAGAGGAGGATCACAAGATACCGATGCAGAGGATGAGGGAGCATTGTGATCGACTATAGAGATTAGTGGTGGCCATTATCCATTTCTTGGTACCAGAAAGACGAGCCTAAGGCTTCCCTACCAGATGGGGTACTATTATGGAGGGGTTATTTCAGTATGGGATGAGATATGCATGGGGTCCCTATGTACTAAGGCAGCCTTACCATTATTTACATGACTACGCCTACTTGTTCGGATCCAGCATGTCTGCGGGAGTTACTTTACTTCATGTTTGGGCTTGTGAGAACATAGTAGTTACTATGCCTCTCAGAGTTTGACAAAGGCCACCGAGTCAACCTTATGTTAATGATTATGGAGAAGTCACCACATACAGGCAACTTAATGTGCCTATGTACTAGAGGCATACACTGGATGAGGTAGATGTGTTCATTTGGAGGCCTTGGAGAGACTATGAGAGTTGCGATGATGATGCACAAGAGCTTTTGTATGCTCACCAACCTTGTTATCTTTTTTGTCATGGGATATACATTATAGAGTGGTATCTTCCTGAGAAGGTACTTCGATTGTTTGAGCTACCCCAACCAAATCCAATGGGAGATACCATCTTTGGGTGGACACGGAGAGAGATTTCATATTGGGGTCCTAAGATTGTGGCAGAGGTAGCATTGGTAGAGGTGGAGGGATTGTAGACAGTGGCTTGGGACTAGATTCTTAGGCCTACAGACCTAGGGACTACACTAGAGTACAATGCATATTGGCTTACACATAGGCCCACTCAACTCACTATTCAAAGAGAGGCTGAAGAGGTGGCGGTGTTTAGATCGTGTTCGGGGAGGGAGAGGGGATAGAGATGACCCCCTCAAATGCAAGTGATTGCACCCACAGCTATACCATAGGCATAGGGACATGTCCCTAGGTAGGTACATGTTCCTCCATAGCCATAGCAGGCTATGGGAGCAAGAGGAGGAGATCAGAGAGACGCCACAGTTACCTGACTGCGATGACAACTACAACATGAGATGGGGAGGAGGATTCCACTAGAAGCTAGATTTAGGCATGTGTAGGATGATAGGGATAGAGCCACAATGTCTATGAGACAAGATTAGGCTCAGGTGTAGGCCTACCAGGCATAGGTAGCATAGGCACAAGAACAGGCAGCACAGAGACTAGATGACAGGATGATAGCTAGACTGATAGCTGAGAGAGATGTAGCTGTGCAGAGAGTACAGGGATTGATGAGGGAGAGAGATGCTGAAGTACAGAGGTTACAGAGGCTAACAGGGGAGAGGGATGCAACCATAGTTACATTGGAGATTGATTAGGTGACATTGTAGCTGGCAACAGAGCTGAATCAGGTGCAAGTTGAGCTTGGCAAAGCTCAAGAAGAGACTGAGTATTACAGAGGATTATACTTTGGAGTAGTTCTAACTGACCAGAGATAGTTGAGCTTTAGGAGCAGGTCAGGATCCTCTGTCTCACAGAGGATAGGTGGGTCGAGGTTAGTGGGGTCAATTATGGGGTCACTCCATCCCAAAGACATAGGTGGAGCAGGGGGTGCAGGTGGGGATCAGGGTGAGGCTTCCTCAAGGAGTGCCACCCACTCAAAACACCATGGGTAGCCATGTTTGTATATATTCATGTTGTATCATATATTTTTAGGCCCATGAGCCTGATGTATATATATTTTGAGGGCTCTATGATATCTACTTTGTACATTTTGTACATGATGGACACTTATATATTGACCCATGATGACATATATATGATGGACTTTTGATGATATATGATTCCTATTGTTATGGATGCATATGTGTTATGGATATTTACTTTTATTTTTAGGTTTTTGATGATGGGATGCATTGGTTATATGTATGAATGTTTATGATTATGATTTGATGATATGATGATGATTTTGTTATGCAATGCTTATAATGGACATATGATTATGAAAACATGCATAGATGTACTAATGTATACATGATGGATATATAGTAAATGCTTATAAATGATATTGATGATGATCGATTTTAATGCAAATACTATATGAAAATGAATGATATTGATGTCTAATACACTTGTTTTGCAGGAGGAAGATGGAGATCATGAAGGCCAAGAAGATGATGATAAGAGAGAAGATGATGAGACTGTTGATCGATTAGGTGAAGAGTGGACGATGAAGGTAGCTTTTGATGGTTGCATATAAAATTAGAGATGTGCAATCCTTATGTTTGATATAGCATAGGGACATTGTGCACTGGGGTAGAGAAGACCAAGGTGTCGAGTATCTAATGTGTTACAGACTAATACAACCTTGTCAAGATTCAAGATATGAATATTAGCTGTTGAGAGATGGACTTTGACTCTGCAAGCAAATGGTTTGAACTTATTTCCACTAAACATAATGAAACCTTGTTGGTTATATGTATGGGAAATAGTCATAGCATAGAATAGTCTTAATACATAAGAGATTGTTTAGCTTCTTAGATGCAAAAGATATTGATATGCAAGATGCTAATCCCCACACTTACAAGATGCCATTAGGCCTAGTGAGAGAATAAGATCATCCCACAAACACACAATATGAAAGCAAATGACCATGCCCCAGTCCATACATCATCGCAACATATTGAGATATAGAAGATTAATGCAGTCTTGACTAGGTATGAGAAAGGGACAAAAGATAAATCAAAAGATAAAACAAAAGACACAACCATCATTTTCTCTTGCCAAATGAGGGTGCTCTTGAATGGATTAGATAACGCCTTGTTGTGAGGAAAGATATATCCTGTTGATGTCATGCCCACATTCACCATGTGGTTATGACATGATAACCACATGTCATGACCATATTTGCCATGTGGTCATGACATGAATTACCAAAAATTTTCTCACCCAACTCTAGAAACCGCCTCACATGCAACATGCACGCTCGGTGACACACGCACACAATGTAGTTGTCTCAACAACTAATGTCATGTGCATCGATCAAAGGCGGGGAAGGTCAATCACAATGGGATGATGTGAAACACACTTCACCATCCCTATGAAATGTAAGCCACTAAGATGGTGTATGTCACAAGGAGTGACACAAAGAGGGTTAGATTTCGCTTCGGATTCCAACCATAGCATCACTAGAATGAAGTGAATTGAATTCGATATAAGTCAAAATCTAACCTTAGGTCCACTAAAGACCTAAGGGTCTACACATTTAAAAAAATAAATAACAAATTCTAACTTATACAATAATCTAACATTTATTGAAAAAAAGAATAAAATAATTGATTTATTAATAAACAATTAACTTAATTAAATCTAGAATAATTTTGGCAACATAACGGGGCAAAATGTAACTTACTAGGGTAAATCCTATAGTGATTTCGGCAACATAACGCCACCTCATCAACTATAGGAGGTTACAAAAATTAAATTTATAATAAATCCCCTAACTTAACCCCTTTCAAAATTAAATAAATTAAATGCATACTTTGACTAGAAACTCTTCCCAAACAATTTCGAAATAAAAATAAATCAATCTAACTATCACTATAGTTTAATTTCAACTACTTTTAAAAAATATATAACTTTAACTATAGTCCATTCCAATAATTTAAACTAAATAAATAAATATACTACAACCATAGTTTCATTTCCAACATGACAAAAATAAGGCAAAATTACAATAAGATTGGTCTAATACATTTAACTTAGGAAATAATTTGATACTCACATATGGTGCACGACCATAATTCATTTAACTAAATAAAAGAAGTAAAAACCTCCACACACACTAAACCCAATTACCAACTTAATTAAAAAAACATAATAGCCTTTCCTTAATCCTAGGGCACCAAACCCTAGATAGGGATTTATAAATAGTCAAAAACTCTCATTTGTTCACAATCAAGTTATTTTGTTTTCTGGTTGGATGCAGGTTTTCAAAGAGGACATGAAGGATGGAAGGTACCTCCCCAAGTGGGAGGTATCTTCTCAAGCAAGAAAGTTAAATTATTTTCTATTAGGTTTCTAATTTATTTCAAAATGCTACAGGTTGCACTATTATTTTTTTCTAACATTCTCATCTTTTATTCCCCTAAGTTTATCTAAGATATAAATATGCACATGTTTCATGTTTTAAAGTTTTTTATATGATTTGAGGCTAACCTCTAATTTATTTCAAGGTTTTCTAAGTTTACAAACTCTCTAGTTTTTCTTTGAAATGAAGTTTTTCACAGAGAGACTAAAATAATAACCAGAGCATTAAAAATTATTAAAAAAAACTTATATATATAACCCTAGGGTCGACGTCTGAAGAAATTGCAGGCCATTTGAAGAATAAAATAGAGAACATTTTTTTTTGAAAGGCGAAGTGAAAGTTTTGAGGTGGCCGAATCATGCCCAACGGCCACCATGAGAGTTACAAAGTATTTAAGGGAGGGGTGGGGACTTCGCCACCCCCTCAATAGAGCCTTAAGGCTCTGTGGAGAGGGGGAAGAGATCCCCAACCACCTCACAGTCTACATTAAACATCGAATGGTCATGGGCGCAGGGGTCTGTCGGCCCGTACAACCCGTAAAACTCTTCCCACAACTGCTAAATTCTGCTATATAAAAAGAAACCCTAGCTTCATTATTATGAAAGCCTTCTATATTATTTAATATAAAATATTCAAATTTAAAAGAGGTATATATATATATACCTTGGCTGTGTTGGAATTAGGGTAGACAACTGAGAGGGGGGGTGAATTAGTTGTCACAAAACTTTAATACTTGCTTTAGTTAATTCTTTCTTTATCACTTAATAACAGATTAATGATTTAACCATGAAAAATAAGAATCAATAACACATGAGTAGAAGCACAATAACACACTTGACACCAAGATTTTTAACATGGAAACCTGGTTAAGGGAAAAACCACGGTGGGGGTTAACCCACAAAGATTATACTCTGTTAAAAGTATTACAAATGGAGAAGGCACATGCCTTTGTGCTAACTACCCAGAGCTCATTGATCAAAAGAGGCTCACTACCTACAGAAATGATTACAAGAAGATTACAAAGAGTTTGAACTAATGAATAGCATCTACCAATGCAAGAACTTAATTCTGGTTAAGTACAGAATACTGATTTTACACACTTCATCCTTACTTTGCCCTGTTTACTATTCTTCCATAATCTGGTCCTTAGATTTCTTCTCCTTCGCACTTCTCTATGCTTTAATTACACTTTATCATTGTATCACATCACACACAATTCACTCGAATCCATCAGCTATATATATACACCTCAAGAAATTCAATCACCTTTCTATCGGCCTTATGAAGAACTTAACAAACAATACAAGTACTCTATTCTGTCGGATGAATCCATACACCATTATTGATGCATACCAGAAATAAAACTTGTAGACCACCATGCATGCTAGCCACTAACATTATGTAGACACCCAAATTTATCCCAACTTTGTCCATGTCCTACAACACCTTGTTAAAACATTATCCTAAACATCATAAGCCATTTTTGTCCTAAATCCCACTCTTAATCCCATTTATCCATTAGCCAATTAATTAAATAAATTTTATTTATTTAATTAATTTCCACATCACATCCTATTCATCTACCTAATTAATTAGATAAATTTTATTTATTTAATTAATTTCTAACTCATATCCCAAATAATTCAAATAAAATATTTGAATTAAGTCCTCATCTTTCACCACATTCCAACACTTGTCCATTCAATCATGTGTTGTAATACAGCTTTTATTTAAAATCTTTCACATGTACAACTATTGGGACCTAATTTTAGTTATTATGTACACAAGCACACCTAAGCCTTATCTTCCCTTGCCACATGTCAATTGACTACAATTTCTTAATGTGCAAGGAAACCTAACTTAATCGTATCCATCCATTTCATCTAAAGCCCTAATTGATCCTAGCCATCCATTGGAACTAAGCCTTTCCTATAAAACAAGCCTCTCTTGAGCATTTAAGAGAATGGATGATTCTTCTTCATGCAACCTCACTCTACTGAATTTTCATCTCAAGCCATCATCCATCATCTTCAATCCATCTAGCTTGCATCCTTATCAACGTTATGCTGTGGAATCGAGCAATCAACACAACAAAGTGATCAATCAATCGAGCTCATCTTGCATCTTCGAGGTATTGAATTATTTGGGTTTAGGTTATGCATTTCCATTTATAAATCCAAATTTTTTGATATACATTTTGGCATGATTGATGGGACTCACGTCCTTGATTAACTTCTCTTGTTTGAGTTGTTTTTGTGAAGTTTAGATCTCTTGGAGCGCCAATCTTTCATTTTTGCAAGCTTTTGTAGCAAAAAATTGCATTTTTCTAACCCTAGTTTGTAAAGATTTGGCTAAAAATGTATGTAAATGATCTTTTAGCCCAAATCTAACCTCATCATTACATCTAGGAGGTTGTTTCCATAAATTTTGAGTACACATTTGCCTAAATTTGATGAAAAATGGAGCATTTGGTGAAGAAAACAACCACCGGTCTCCAAAAATGTGCCTCTGGTAATTCAGGTCGCCTTTGATCAAATAGCAGTCGCCTAGGCTAAATCAGCTCACCTTTGATCAAAAACTGGTTGCTTATAGTCAAATTTGGCTCGCTTTTGAACAAATAGTCATAAGCTTTTGGTAAAATTCAGCTCACTTTTGAACAAAAACGGATCGCATTTGGTAAACTTGGTCGCATATGGTTAATATCTGTAATCTCTCACTTGAAACTTTCCAGATCACTTTTGGGCTAATAGTAATCACTTTTGCTCATATTTTGATCACTTTTAGTCAGACAATAATCACTTTTGCTCATATTTTGATCGCTTTTATCTAAACAGTAATCGCTTTTGGTATAATTGAATCGCCTTCGGTCTAACAGTGCTCGCCTTTTGCAGAATAGGGTTTTTTGTTGCAACTATCATTTTGTAGATACAGGTCTCTTGTAGGCCAAAATTGATCACTTTGGGCTTTTCTTCATTGCTTATAAGCCTACAGCATTCGCATCTAGTGTTTTCAAAGTCGTATTTGATCTGCAAGGGTTCGCCTGTGGTAAAACATGAGATCATTTCTGGACACGCAGTGATCGCCTCTGGCATCTTTCGCATTACTTACAAGCCTACAAGAGTCGCATCTAGGTGTTTTCTAAGTCACATTTGATCTATAGGGGCTCACCTGTGGTAAAATAGCGGTCGCTTCTGATAAACAGTAAATCGCATTTGGTGACTGTAACTTGCTTTTGGTTGCTGTCATTGTGCATCTTGGTGTTTCTATCATAACTTTCACATACGGAGGCCAAATTGTGCAAACAAGGACTTGCTAGAAAGTTGAGAGGATGAACTACATAGTGGAGTAGGTTTTATTAGGTAACTATATCATTTTACCATCTTTTTTATCAGTCAAAGATCAGCTTCATTCCAAACTTCATTTGAGCATAACTTGAGCAATTTTGATCAGTTTTCAACGAATCTTTTTTTCAAATTGCTTAGAATCTCCTGAATTTTTTGTTTATAAAATCCATTCTTTTGTATTAGATCATTTTCATCATGATTTTATCAGATTTCATCTTTTTCACATAATCATCTTCTATGCAAGTTTACTTGTTTCTTTTTTGGAATTGGTGACTTGTAAGGGCATCTAAGGAGCTAGAGAAGTATTGGCATCAACATCTACAACAATTTGGATAGAAAATTAACCAGGTGCAATCATTTCATCTCTTATCTTCTAATCTTGTTTGCAAACACATTTAGATTTTGGGCTTAAAACGAACAACTTGTTTACTATCACATTAAAAATTGGGCTAAAACGAACCATTGTCTTTCATCACATTTGGATTTGGGCTTTAAAACAAACAAGTGCTTGAATTGTCTTCCACACATCTCATTTCTAAAGGGTCAATTAACAACTGTGAGTGTGAATCAAGTGATAGCTCACTTGGTTTGCTTTTGTAAACCTTATCTAGGAGGCCTGCTTGGAGACACACTACTCCAAGGGATGACCTCAATCGAGGCTGAATCGAAAGACACCCTCATTGGGAGTTAGAATCTTGTCACTCTTGGCTAAGCCCCAAAGAACTTTATACCTTTGGGAAGTGAAGGTGAAGGGTGGGTTACCCCTTTCTCCTAGCTGTGTGGTAGGATTTTGCTTTCAAATTCCTAGTCAACCTTGTGTAAACATAGCCCAAAACTAAATTGGCCATACCTACTTGACTAGACATTAGGCTTGTGATGTGTTTTCAAGTGCTTTCTTAATCATCACATTCTTCATATTTCAAAATTAAACTTGCTTATGTGTCTTACGTGAGTGAATCATGTGTGCATATGCATAATCATTTGTTTGAACATTGCTAAATCAAGCTATAAACACCAAACACATAAACAAATCAATCTAAACTTTCGTCCTAATCAACTTCATCCAAACAATCCACATCATCATCGAATCATAACCAAGCACTTGCCAAAAAGGACTTAAGACTTAAACACTTGTGTGACATCATGTCAACCTTAGAGGACCTCCAAAAACTCCTTCATATGTGTTGCCACATGCATGCAAGCCAATCACCTTTAGAGTAGAAAACCTTTCAAAGCATTCAAGAACTGATTCAAATATGTCTAACAAACCAATCCTCACACATACAATACCTCTTGGCAGAAATCCAACACCTCATGGCCACTTGTAAAGTCCAATGACCATCCTATCTAGCACCTATCCCATCATATCTATCCACTCATCAACCCAATTTGATACCAACTTATTCCATTTCTTCTAATGTTATCCCTTATCCACATCAACACATCACATCACAACACCAACCAATTCAATAATTCCAACAACAACAAATCATATCATAGTAACAAATCCAAACACCATCTCAACCTCTACAAATTCCACCTCAACCCTACATGTCATCATTTTCAACTTCATACCAACCTAATTCATCCACCTATCATGTCAGTGCCACATCAACATATCCACCCACATCACAAAAACATGTGTGCCCAAATCCACCTTGGCAACAAGATCAAATGCCCTCAACTTCATACCAAACCCAAGACCTTTTATCTACATATCCCACCATTACACCTAGCTACCAAGACCATCAATGGCCTTCCCAACAAGCACAAATGAGCCCAAATCCTCCTTTGCAACAAGAAGCACATGCCACTCCAAGTGGCCCTTTGTACATAAACCATGCGAGCCTAATGCAACAAGACTTAATTACCTTTGACAAGGGAGATACCAACCTAGCTAATTCATCCTATGAATACCCTCCATCGTTGAATCACATGCCATCACATGAACCAACAAGTCCTATCCTAGCACCACCATGTGATCCTATTCCTATTCCATTGGTCCATCAACCTTCCAAATCACCAAGCCCTCCATTACCTTCATCACCATGTCATTCTAATCCTTCACCAAAGGATGCGGCTGAGATAGTTTTACAAAGAATGCTTGAAGAAAAACTTATTGAACTTCCTGAAGTCAAACCATGTGAAGAAAGTCCATATGATGAACATGATTATTGCGCATACCATAGGACCAAAGGCCATAATACAAATAAATGCCCAATATTTGTCCCAATTGTTTACAAGGTGTACCCACCTATAATGGGAAATCATGCCACATCATTCAAATCCCATGTGTCACCCCCATCCAGTCCAAATCCTAATCCACCCAATCTAATTAGCTCTCAACCTAATCCTAATCATAACCTTACAACACCATCTACCCTTATCATTCATCCATTATATTGCCCATCCACTCATACCCTTGCAAAGGATGTGATCCATTGGCTACTAGCTAGGAATAAACTACCTCCATGTCAAACACCCATTCATGAACCTACCAAAGAACTTCCAAAGGTCATGTCCAATCCTATAATCCCATCATGTGGTCCACTTATCCTTGAGCCTATCCAAGAGCCTTCCATTAACATACCTAGCCTTTCAAGCCCATCATGTGACCCACAAACAATCAAGCCTATCACAAACCCAAGTCAAGAGCTATCATGCCCTCATCTCAATAACCCTCAAGAGCCTATCAAGTCCACTCAAGAACCTTCCATTTCCATTCAAGCAACTTGAGAAGTATGTCAAGAGTTTAATCCTAAGCATGTGGAAACATTAAGCCCTAGTCCAACTCAAGATTAAAACACTTTCATGCAACCCATCCATAACATTTACCTTCTTTATGATCAAGATGATACCTATGAAGCTATTATCCATGAGCACCTTGATACTATCCATAATCTTATATCTATCCATAAGCAAGATATCCACATTGCTCATCCGTCATCTAGCCCTATCCATAATGAGAAAACATCTACTTGTTATGATGAGACACTTGTCCCCCAAGTAAGCATAAAAGATCAAATAAATAACTTGGATCTTAGTGGACACAATGCTAATCAAGATCCTAATGATCCTCCTTCCACATCCACCATCGATTCCACTTCAAATCCACTATCATGTTCTATTGGTCTTACCACCCTTATACATGAGTGTTCTTCCTTAGGACAACAATGACCTTTATCCACTTCACCTTCTCCATCCAATAATGAACTCAAGTCTAGTGTTCAAACCACACCAAGTCCTATAGTCCATCGCATACTCCAAAACATGAACTACAAAGGTAAAGGCCTAGGTCTTTATGAACAAGGTATTTTGGATCCAAACCATGTCAAGGTCCCTCCAAGCTCATATAGCCTTGGATAGACACCCCAAGGTAAACAAGGCCAAGATGTTGGTAATCCCTTCATGCATCCTAAATCTACCACTTTCCATCACACCCCCATCATCTACCCAAAACATATGTTGTCATTCCAACTCCATCATCCTATAAATGTCAAAAGCATGTGACCATACACCTTCTGCCATCCACCTTGCCTCCACTTTTACCAACTCCAAATATCTCTCCATCCACCTTGTCACCATTGCTTCCAACACCTAACATACCTATCATTCATAAGTATCCTTACATCCCTAATCATGGCCAACAAAAGCACACATCGTTCAAACATAAAGCTTCCAATCATACCAACCACGTTTCCACCAAACCCATGGGATTCTAAAATAAACATTTGGATGCCTTTACTTATAAAGCTAAAAATCCAACTAAAACTCCTAAGGACCCTCATGCCTTAGGGCATCAATGTGAAAAGTCTCTAAATCATCCATCTTCAAAGCAAATTTCATCTAAACAACCATCTAAACCCTTACCTCCAAATGCAAAGCCCAAAAGCAAAATGGTTTGGGTTCCTATGAAAACAACTAGCAAAGTGAATGAGGCATCCTCCTCCACATCTAAGCAACCATCCAAACCCTTACCTCCAAAAGCAAAGCCCAAAAGTAAAATGGTTTGGGTTCCTAAGCAAATAGCTAGCAAAGCAAATGAGGCATCCTCATCCACATCTCAAGAATCCCAACCACCTATATCCATCCAAGAGCCTATTTCCACCCAAAACTTCCATTCCCTTCAAAAATCCCACAAGCAAAACAACATCATGAAAAATACTAAATCTATGTGAGTCCCCAAATTCTTACATCAACCATCTCCTAAGAAAACAACCCCATTGCTTCCTACACCGTCATCTAATTAAAAGCTACAATGTTTATCACGGTGTATGCAACCATTGGTCATGGTTCCCTTCCACTCCGCAGCACTTCCACATAACTACATCTCCCCAACCTTCATCCATTACCCTACATATCTCCCCCATGCTAACCCTATGGTCCATGCTTTGGCATAAACTTTTAATCCATCTTCATTCCATAAGCATATATAAATCCACATCATAAGCCACTAGCCTACCCTTTCATAATCCATTTCATCATCCACTATCTACCTAATCCATCTCCCATCCACGCAATCCCTTATCAACATCTATGAGCATAATGACATGGTCCATGCGATGACATCCATCTCTAATGGGACATTATCACCTTTCTTAGCACTAGCCACTTGAGTCCCTCCTATCCATTACCATGGTGAAAACCTGGCAAACAGGAGCCATGTGTAATTGTCAACCCATCTAAAAACAAAAAATCAAAAAGCAAAAAAAAAAAAAAAATCAAAATAGTAAAGAGAAATCCCTTCGTCCAACAATGAAAACCTGGTAAACAGGTGCCTTGGATAAGTACCATGATGAAAACCTGGCAAACAGGCGTCATGTGTAGGTTGATCTTCTTTGTCACTTACACTTGGGGGCACATTGTCTCATCCAACCTATCCATTTCCAAACTATTACCATACTATCCTGCCATCCTTATCCATTACATAAATATGCCTATCCTATTGAACCCATTTATCCATCCTCCTCCTTTTGATCTTGATGAAGACATAGGGGCAAAATGTTGAAACGTGTTTGGATATATCTTGGCATACCTTCTTTCCAAACCAAGTCCTATCCATTGACCATTTATCCATCCCATTTAAACCAATCCTTTTATTTCTACCTATCATAAGCCTTGTCATGTAAAATCCAATCTCATCATCCCTTGGTCATGAACTTTGTCATGCAAAAAATACTAAGCATTATCACCTAGAATGGGGCAAGTTATTCTTCCTATGCAACATAGCCTTTGAAGATCACATCCTAGCTCCCTTATGATCCATCCACTATGGCATACCCTTATCATGAGCTTTTCATATTATAGCTTATCCCCATCTGTTTGTCATGAGCTTTCCACTATAGCCTACCTATATGTTTATCATGTGGCATGTGTCCATCCCTTATATGGCCTATCCTCTTATGAACCTTCCATCCCATCCAACTCTCATGAACCTTTCATCCCATCCAACTCTCATGAGTCTTCTATCCCATCCATCTATCATGAGTCCTCTATCCTATTTACTATTATCCATCCTTTTATCCATCCAATCCCATTCATCCATCCTTTCACCTAGACTTGGTCCACCCTTGTCATTGGTATCAAGCACAAAGGCTACCTAAATTGTAAATCCATTGGCATTTTCCAAAACATTTCAAACAAAACTCCAAAAAAAAAATCAAATATTCTCAAAAATCCAAAAAAAAATCAAAATATTCTCAAAAATCCAAAAAAATTCAAATATCCAACGAAAAATCCAAGCAATAAAACCAATCATATCATCCAAAACAATCCATTCCATCAACATTCAATCAAAATCAATTCATCATCATCATCATACATCAATCATCAATTCTTCCTATCAATAACATTCATTCATCTAACTCAATCAATCACTTCATCCAATCATATCAATCAAATCAATCTAAGTAATGATCTTAAATCCACATCACACTAATCCATATGAAGCAAGCCAATCAATCAAGGAACATTATCCAATCAAATCAACAAGTTTTTGATCCTAATCTTGTCATGAGCACAATCAATCATCATCAATCATCATCAATGGGATATAGCGTTCCCACATCCTTGTGTTGATCTAGGGATATAGCTTTCCCCGCAATGACAACACTATCTATCATTATCAATCAAATAATCAATCATTGGTTTATGACTTGACAAGGGCAATACCTTGTTTGGTTTACATCCTTTGAGCACACTGAGAACACTTGCTTATGCTTAGATTGAGTGGACACTCTAATAATCACACCATCACTATCATCATCAAAAAACAAATCCTATCAATCATCAGCATCAACACCAAACCAAATCAACTCAATCATAAGCCAACCATCAAAATAAATCCAATCACTTCAACAAATCAAAAGTAGCTCAATCCACCACATATCATCACATCATCAACATTTCATCAATCTCAATCCATAACTTGATCAATTTAAACCATTTTTTCATCATCTCATCAATAAAACACAAATCAGAACTACATCTCATTTCCATCGTTAAGTTCCTTGATCCCATGGATACAGGGTATGTAGGCAGTCTGGAGTACGAAGGAAGTGCCCCGATTTAGGCATAAGGTGACTTTCCTCTTTCTCCTCTCATCATTTCATCTTATCATCTATCTTATACATCATCAATAAACAACTTCCAATCAATCTATCATTCAATCAATCCATTTATAGCAATCCATCATCATCAAAATCATAGCACATCAATCCAAACATCAAATCAATTCATCAAATCAATCTTCATCCATCAAATCAAATCAACTCAAATCATTCAAAGCAATGATCCAAATGCAAGTCATCATAAAGCTATACCAATCAAGTTAATCAATCAAGCCAAGTTATCCAATCACAATCAATGGTCTTGATCTAGCCTTGTTGTAATCCAAATCAATCAATCAGTCAATCAGCCAACCAACTTAGCAAACAACCTTGTGTTGATCTAGGGATATAGCTCTCCCCGCCATGACAACACTCTCAACCATCATCAATCAACAATTAATCACTAGTTTATAGCTTGACAGGGGCAATACCTTGTTTATTTTTGAATCATTTGTGCATGCTTGCTTGCTTTCTTGTGTGTGTTATCATTTTTTCTTGCATTTGTATCACATCGGTATCATTCCAGCTAATATTCATATCTTGTGTATGTTGGAATAGCTTTTTGCACTATCCTTTGCATCTAAGGTCATATCATACCTTTTGTGCAGTAGGACTTCAATGCTCTAAGTTTTCTTCCTCATACGTTAGACAATGTTGTATTACGCTGGGGCACAAGACACATCATCACCCTGGTCCTTATACCTTGGTGAATAATGTCTAGTGCTATATCAAACATCATGGTTTCTCACCTTCCATTGCAGCATAATGCATCATCCTTTTATCTATCTATCCCCTTATCTTTCTTTTGTAGCCAAGCTATTTCATTTCGAGAGCATACCCATGTTTGTCCAACCCACCTATCCTCTCGAGGGGGCATCACCAACCTATCCAATCAGTCATCATCATCATCATCATCATCATCATCAGCATCCCTATCAATTATCCATACCTTAACTTCTTTGAAATGATGTTACTCGACACAAAGTTCATCATCTCAAACATCATCTCAAAGAGGGGCAAAATGTAGACACCCAAATTTGTCCCAACTTTGTCCATGTCCTACAACACCTTGTTAAAACATTATCCTAAACATCATAAGCTATTTTTGTCCTAAATCCCACTCTTAATCCCATTTATCCATTAGCCAATTAATTATCCTAAACAAGGTAGCCCTAGTGACTACTGGCAGCTCCCTCACCCTGACCATCACCACCACCACTAGGTCCTGTACCTGGTCCTCCATCTCTCGGTGGCCCCATTAGTGAGGCTACTGATTGAGATCCACCTAACTTCCATGACCCTGAAGCCCCTGACCTGCTCCTAAAACCAGGTTGCCTCTGCTCTGCTGGCACAGCTCCATAGTACAAGCCTCTGTAATACTCAGCCTCACCTACAGGTACTGCTGTGCCTCCCCGAACTGTCTCAAAGTTCTCTCTAGAAAATAGTGCTCTATAATATACATGCCACATCCAAAAATGTATCTCGCCTGTCTAGAATAGACAAGCTCTGCATCCTCCTCATCCCAGTGCTCACATCCTAGCCATGGCCTCCATACAAATCTATCCACCTTATCCAATCTCCTCTGCTAGTATACCACACCTCAGTGATGTCGATATGTCAGAGCCCCTCTATACATCCGTGCAAATGGCTCTCCTGCTACTCTAGCCACCCATCCCTCTGGTCTCATAACTGGAATGTGCTCATACGCCCATACATGTAAAACTGTTACTCCTGCCGACATACTCGCTCCAAACATATAAGCGCAATCATGCAAATAATGATAGAGCTGTCCCAATACACACTCTGCCCATGCATATCTCGTGCCATATGAAAACATGCCCTCCATCACTGTCCCCCATCCTACTGGAAAACCTCTAGCTCTCCTATCACCCACTAGCCATCTAATGATAGCCACTACTACCCGCTGTAACCTATCACAGAGCTCCTCCATCCTCACCATCAGAATCTCTGAACCCTCTGCTCCAATGTTTGGTGTCCCAAATAATCTCCTGAATGTAGCTGGACCCATATCTGGATCATAATCCACATGCTCCCCATCTATCAGAATCCTCAAAATCTGGAACACATCCTCTAAGGTGATGGTCGCCTCTCCTATCGGTAACAAGAATGAACTATGCTCGCTCATCCATTGCTCCACCATCGCTGTCATCAGCCCCCGATGTGCCTGCACTGGCTCTAATCGTGATACATGCTCCAAGCCAAGGATCTCTAACACTAGTCACTCCTCTGCATCTAACCGTCTCACCAACCGCAAATCTCTCAGATGTGGCTCTCATGATACCAATGGCGGTAGTACATCTTGCATCATCCATTTATCCTTGTCAGTTCATTCCGTTAGTTTATCCCTATCAAAATCTGCTTATCTATTTGCTATTCTATCTTACACCTACCATAAGCGTTTCACTTTATCAATGCGCTTCCTCCCAACTCACTAGCGACTAGCTTTACCACATGCACACCTATTTTGTCTACATGTAAGGTATTTCTACTCATGCATTTACTGTTTACCTCGAAGCGAGCTAACCTTCCATCTGCACTTATCTATGCTTTCTATGCGTGTTCTATCCTATATGTGCTCATGTTTGTCCTAAACGCAAGCTACATTTTATGTGCACCTTATTTTATACCATACACGAGCCAAATAACCATTTGTGACCATTTTAGCCCTAGACGCGCGCTAATTACCCTATGCGAGCCAAACTACTCTATGCGCCTGCTATTTGCCTATAAGCGAATGGTTTCAATCTATATGCGCATTTAGTCGCTATTCCTATCGACGATCTGCGACCCATTTTTCATTAAGCGACCAAGACGCACTCAAAAGTGACCTAGACTATTGTAAGCGCTCTATATTCCTACATACGTGACCTAAAACCGCTATTCCCTAACCTAGTCATTTTTGGCAATGTGTGTGCATTAATGATGCTTTTAAGCTATTAAATGCACGCTTTTGAGAAAAGTTTTATAACATACCGGTACGCCTGCTCCCTCTAGTTGCCCATGTGTCCTCACTTGCTCCGCATGATGATCCCTGCGTGTAATAACCATCCTGACAGCTCTCCAACTCTCACTCTCAGGAGCTCTGGCTTTCTCTAGTTTCTGAGCACAAATGAGCCTATTTGCCATGGCAAAACCTACTTATAGCCTATCCAAACCCTAAATTAGCTTATCCAAAACCTAATTTTTCTATTGCACAGCCTATTTTCTTCCACCCAACCCCTATTTTCTTCGTGTCAGCCTTCTTTTTAGCCTTTTTCTTCTATCGCGAGCCAATCTAGCCCTTCCTAGTGAGCCTGGCTTACCTCTCGAGGGGGCATCACCTGCTAGTTACACTGGGGCATAACTTGTTTATCGAATGCATATCATATCTTCTTTGACACAACGCTCTATCAAACATTGTATCAAAGAGGGGCAAAATGTAGACACCCAAAATTGTCCCAACTTTGTCCATGTCTAGCAACACCTTGTTAAAACATTATCCTAGACATCTTGTAGCATTTTGTCCTAATTTCCCTAATCTATTAAGCCAATTAATTAAATAAATTTTATTTATTTAATTAATTTCCACATCATATCTTATCCCATCCTATTCATCTATCCTATTAATTAAATAAATCTTACTTATTTAATTAATATCGAACTCATATCCCAACTAATTCAAATATTTTATTTGAATTAAACACTTATCTTTTATCACATTCCAACACTTGTCCAGTCAATCATGTGTTGTAATACAACTTTTATTCATATCCTTCACATGCACAACTAATGGGATCTAAATTTAGTATCTTTCAATCCTAGCCATTCATATAGCCTCTGAATCTCCACCGTCGATTAATCTTGGTTGAGTTCTATATAAACACCCTCTCATTCCATATGAGACATCCAGCAATCATATAGCACCTACATTATCATCTTGAGCATCTTGAGCATTTGAGCATCCAATTGAGCTTTTATCATCCATCATGGCAGCTTTCAGCTTTGTAATTGTTCATTGTTGAAGAAGCAGTCCACATCTCATAAACAAGGAATCACATGGTCTAGGTGAAGTTATGCTTGAATTACAATATTCTTTGATTTCATTTAGATTAGATTCCTTGATGATGGTAGGGTTAGGTTTTCATGGCTATGTCTGATCTTGCGAACCTGATTTTTTACCAATCACACATTATATCCCATATGCAACTCACCAAAACACTTCTACTAGATCTTCACAAGGATCTAACACAAGTCAGCCTATTCTTCACTAAACTGTTATGTCATATTAGGACCTGGTACTCAGATGCTCATAAATTTTAATCCCTTTGTCACCAGAGGCTGAAATCTTGGATTTAGATTGTCCTAACATTTCTCTACACTCCACCGGATTTGCAACACACAATGATTAACTGGAGAGATCCGCTGACCAAAATACTGAGCTCTACCATATACCATGTTCCCGTCTATCCAGACTGGACAAATCTTGGAATTGACTTCCGGTATGATCTGATACTACACTACAAATGTGTGGAACTGACTTAGTTGCCATCAATGACAACACATGACATGCCTTGCAGTGTCTTTTGCCAACAATCTCCCCCTTTTGCATTGATGGAAACACTTAGTGAAAAATGACTAAGTATCATGACTGACTCCCACTTGACACTCCTGACTTACTGAAGAAACTGTTAGAGGATCAAAATTTTGAGATAGATTTAACAATTTTTGTTCCCACTCCTTTATCTTCTTCTCAATGTCCTCAATAACTTTGGGCCAAGATAGGTAAAATTTGCATACACCACCTTCATCATTAAGAGCATTTTGAATACTCTTTATACTGATATCAAGTACCTTTCTATCATTCCCTATTAGGCCCTTTTGCTCACTAAATCTCTTATCCAAAAATTCATTTTGAACTTTAATCTCTGCAGACTTCTCAAAGGACTCAAAGTGTGTACTTAGAAAATTTACAAGGCTCTTCAGATTTCTGGAGGGAGAATTAGATGGATTCTTTTGGAAAGTTGGTATTATCTTCTCCAATATACTGGTTGCAAGACCTAACAGCTCACTGTCCTCTATGTGAGATTTCAATATATTTTCTCTTGTGTTGGCTTGTGTGAAAGATGCTATCTTCATCATTTGGACCATAGAGAGAGTATCCATCGATTTGTCCTTGAATCAGTTCTAGTTCATCAAACTCTAGCATCTCTTTACTCAAGAAAATCTTCACTGCATCTACAATGTTTCTTGCCACAATTTCTAGACCACCTTCATTTCCTTGAGTTTCTCAGTGTCAGTATCAAGACTCTTTTGTTTGGGTGCATCAACATTTGCACCATCTTCTTTTGCTTTATCTTCTTTACCCTTGACTTCTTCTTCTTCCTTTTGTTGTGACTCAACTTTAGTGGGAATTTATGTTTCCATGTTTACTTCTATGTTAACTCCATCTGTTTGATCGTGAGTATCCTTTTTGTCTTTAGCCTCTTCTGATTTTTTATCCTCATTCTTCTCAGAGTCATCTTGAGTAGGACTTAGTGTCTCCACATAGGTTTGCTCATCACTTTGGTCATCATTTCCCTTTCTGATATCTTCTTTTGAAGTTTCTTGTTTTGGAACTGAAGGATTGCCTTCCTCAACTTGTTCCTCTGAAACAACATAATATTTATCTTTATCTAGGGCCTTCTTCAAAATTTCCTCAGTTTCTTTTACAACTTCCTCAGTTTTACCAAGCATTAGCTTGTTCATCCAAATCTTGCTTCTGAATTCCTCCTTTACTTCCTTGAGGATTTTATTTGCTTCCCTTCTGGTCATTACTGGACACAAGGTGGAGAGGACATGTTCTCTAAGTTCTAGGTCTTTAGCCTTGGCGGATTCCTTCCTCATCTCTAGTATATTCCTTAAACTTTTAGGAATTTCTTGCAAAAATTCCAGTAGATCTCTATTGAATTTATTCAAGTAGAAGATGGTGGCATCCTCCAAGATTTTCTTATTTGCCTTATCAAAACTATCATAATATTCTTTGATAGGCCTTAGATTTCCATGAACAATAATTATTTTTACAATTTCATCAACTGTCATAGCAACCTTACCAGTCTCTTGCTTTTCACTTGCCTTTTTGCTTTCAGAAGACTGGTCCTCAGAAGCCTTTGAAGTCTTGGCTCTCTTAGATCTTATCTCTTTAACTTCTTCATCTATCTCCATCTCCTCATCATCTTTTGTGCTCATATACATTCTTGTGGCCTTGGTTTTCTTTCTCTTTCTTCCTTCACTGGATGGTCTGGCTTTCAATGTCTCTGTGGGAATGTACTTGGATTACTCAAAGACAGTTGCAGAACTTCTTATTTTTCTTGATGAGCTAGGTGTGACTTTCGGAGCAACTACTGGTTCACTTTCTGCCCTCTCTTTTGAAGCTTGCTTAGTTCTTCTCTTCATCTTTTCAACAACCTCTTTAGTTAGGCCAATACTTTTTGCATATGACTTAACTTGCTTCTAGACTTTTCTCTTGGTTTCATCCTTCTAGAGTTCTACATGTATTTTCACATGTAACTCATCATAAGTTCCAAACCTTTCTACTTCAAGATCTCTTGGTTTGCTTAACAAGTGTTGGGCATATAGTTCAAGAACCTGTTCATCTACCTCATAGACCATAGGCATGATCCATACTGTCCTAGTCTCTACTACCTTCATTAGGCACTCATCAATATCTATCATAAAACATATAGTGTCTTTGTACTTTTCTACAACTGATTTTTGGATTCTCTCCCGGGCATGCATAGTGCTCTGGAAGTTTTTGAAATAGCCCCAAAGTGTGGTCTTTTGGGCATTAGCATCTCCAATAGTATACAAGTATTTCATGATCTGTAGGGCCATTGGTTCATTATTTATCTAGTAAATACTGGGTGTCCCGGGCATTTCATTCATGAAGTAGAAAAATAGGCACATAACAAGGGTGCCATATTTGAAGATATTATTTCTTTCTTTATCTTACCTAGATTCTCCATTAGCTGATTCAATAGGAGTTCACATAGGTCATAATCTGTGTTTTCCTTCACCATTTGATAGGTTGCATAAATTGCAGTACCAGAGACTGATGTAGAGGCAAATTGGATGGGAAAAGATAGACAAACTAGACAAGGTTCTACTACACCTACAAGCCCAAAATCAAAGATCTTTATGCAAAAGTGGGAACAGAAAAAATAAAGTCATGATTCATTATTGAAAGATTGATTTAGGATGTTAGAGGACCCACTCCATCCATTGGTTAAGGCAGACCACACTTAGGACCAACACTTCCTTCATAAACCCCAAAAATGGCTAGTAGCCCTAAAAATAGAGAACAGTCCTAATAACTTCTAGCACTGACCTCCAAATACAAATCTTAGACAATTGGAAGATACCCTTTATGATTCCCCACAACATATTCAAGAATGGGTTTGGGTTGTTTTGGCTGGTATGCCCTATCCAATAACCCTCCTAGTGCTTTTAAGCCCTAATTAGGCCTAGTTTGTGAAGCAAGTGCCTTTAAATGAAGGCTTGAAACTTCTAGGACTAAACATGTCAAGGGCCCTCCGAAACCATAGGATTCAATATTCATTTGTTGTTAGAACTGACTGTCTTCAAACTCCACACTACTGTTGCTTCTATCATGCACTTAGCACATGGTTTTGCTAAGTTTCATTAATGAAATATTAAAAATAGCAATCCTCTACCTAAAATACACTTACAAGACATTAAAACAGACATCCAAGAACTCATTCCACTAATCACAGAGTTTGATGAATCAGTGGAATGAAAGAAACATTTCAAATTACTGTCAAAACCCTAGTTAAGGGTTTCCCGGACCACCTACAGAGAAAAGAGGAATACAACAGTATACAGAAGTGTCAAGAACTCAAAACACCTGCAATTGAGAGGTGACTCATCAAACTAACTTTCCAACATAGCCACTAGTCACCACTTGACCGTACACAGTCGGGGTATGCACGGTAACAGCGAGGAAATAGCAAAACTTGACAGAACTTTGTTATTTCTTATTAACTCTTCAACAAACAGTGCTTCTCTCTGTTGTGTGGTTACACAACACACCCCATTTTGTCTTGGCAAAACAGGGACCCAACTTTTTGCTGCTTTGGCTTGTTTTTGTGTTCTTTGGTGGTCTGGTAAAAGTAAGTCATGCAGATCATCATGCATAGAGAGGGTGGGTAAGTCATCATCATGAGGTTAGTTTGTCAAAGTTCATATTTTATTCCAGTAACCTCATATCTAGAAAGAGTATCAAAATTCATGCAAGTTTGCCTTTTGCATCACCCTGATATTCGCTAGGGTGTGAAAGTTATGAATGGTCAAAGTTTGAGTCAAACCTGATAGTCACAGCAAGAGGATCATATTTCTTAACATCAGTCATATTACAGAAGGTCGTCCTGATCTAATTTATCACTCGATAAATCATATGGTCCAAATATTTGGATGTCAATTTTAGGTGATAGTGACCTTTACCCGTCAACAACCTTATGTATTTCGTGAGGATCATATTTCTCAATGTAACCTGATTTCCAAATATCCTCCTGCCGTGAAATATCCCACTAGCCATTATCCTGATGATGTCATTCAAGTCCAATAAATAATGAAACAGTCATGACGATGACGTAATCATCATATTTTCCTCTTGAGGAGGATGATCATGATCCTGCTCACATAATATGACGATGACGTCATAGTGCCATAATGCTGAACCAAGTCGATATCCTGATGACATCATCATGATATTTCGACACTGGGTCATTTTAGTCTAGGGGATCATTATATTTAAACATCACCCGATATCCAAATATCACCTTGCCGCAGAATATTACTCCGATCTGCTAACATGACGATGACGTCATAATGACATAGCGATAAATGAGGTCTTCCATCTGCTGACGTCCTAATTTTTTTCAGGGGGTCATTTTAGTTGCGGGGATCATATTTCAGATCCTCCTGATTTCTTAGGATGACCATGACGTCAGCCTTTCATATTTTAACGAAGCCTGTCCATGATGATGACATCATCATCATATCATGATCTATGAAGAGAGTCATATTAGTTAATATCCCTCATATTAGCTAATGTGCATACCCGGACCCGATAGTTTTATTCAATGGAATTTAGTGAACAGAAGCGCATGGATTGCATATCCATGATCTTATGCATGCGATAACTGAAAATGTAAGGCTTGCATATCATATGAAAGGTCCCCATCACCCTTGGAATACAAAAAAGGCTACCGGAAGGTGAAACTATTTGCAAAAATTTAGAGAAACTCAAAAATTAGGAAATTTTTGACCTTCCCCTTGGCAGGGTCATAACTCCTAGCCATGTTATCAGAATTTAAACTTTTTGGACTCATTGGAAAGATAAACTAGTTATCTAGTTTGAGTTGCCCAGTCACTTAGGCTTAATGCCAAGTTACCGAGAACATGTTCAACCCTAATTTCGCTCCAAAGGCCTCTGAAAATGCAATTTACTCAGATGTAGAAAATACAAAAAAAATTACATTTTTGATATTTTTATCAAAAATCGCTCAAATGACCCTAGCTGGACCTGATCAGATATTGAAACTATTTTAGGGCCTGATAGCATGTTTTCCAGTCAACGATAGTCACCCTGACCCTCTTGACCACCTATGGGCATTTAGTTGTGCAAATTTTCTCAGATGCTCAATATTCATAACCCGATATATATAGGTTTGCACATTCACAGCCTGATAAAATGTAAATGTTTATTTTCCTGCTAGTTATTAAATGATGATGCTTAATTCTTGTCTATTTGTTGCAGGATGTTGGAGCTGTATGAAGTGGCTAAAAATTGCCAACTGGCAGGCAACATGAACCGGAGCTGGGGAGGATATTATCAAATGTGTTGTATGCCAGCTGGAAGGTGGATTGAGTCAAAGATACCAGAATATTCTCTGCCAGTTGTGTATTTGGCAACTGGTAGGCACGTGCTGTTCATCTGGACCATTGATTGTTCTGGGAGGATCCTGATCCTTAGATCATTGTAACTATTTTCTGGCCTTTGTTCTATAAAAGGACAGAACTTCTCTTCATTGCTATATGGGAATGTCTGGCAAAATAAGGCCAATTACTGTAGAATAAAATAGAAGATCGGATTACTGAGACTAATGAGGATTGAATTGTTGAAATGTCAAGGTTCTTTCCTGAGATCATTGTAAATGCACTTATTCTAAAGCATACTGAATGGAGATGAAGCTTCAGATTAGATCTTGATTGTAAACTTTACGTAATCTTCAAGTTGATTTCTGGATATGTAATGGTGAATGCTGTGTTCAAATAGAAGCGCTTTCATTTCATTGCATGTTGTTGTCAACTTTTCCTTTGAAGATTTGCACTGGATCATGTAGATTTGTGGAATGTCCTGGTGAAGTATGATTTCTAGTTTTCTTCTCTTCATTGCTGTATGGGAACATGCATGTGGATCAGTGATCTCAGTTAAGTAATTTTGGGAATCTCATTCTCTAACCCTTTTTCTCATTTTAATTTCATTGAAATCACTTCCATAACTGCAAATCATGATAAATAACAAGCAGAATAGAGAAATATGCTGACATCTCATAGATAATTGAAAATCCTTAGCATATTTGAGCAAAGTGCATGTAGTGTTGAAAATATCATGCAAAGAATTGCAAATAATGGTAGAAATCATGCAAATATCAACCTGTAAGCACATTATTTGACTAAATTCACAGTGCAGAGGTAGAATTATTGGAGATTTATGCAGAGCAGACATATAGAGCAGGATATTTGGAGAAATAATGATGAACTTTGTAGAAATTACTGAAGAACGTAAGGCCCCTGAATGATTAACAGCAACACACATCAACCACTGAGTAACATCAGTAGATTATGAACTAATTAACAGAGACTTGGGATCATGAATTCTTTGAATTCATCGTATCTTTCAAGATGAATAAAGGTTGAGGTGTAACTTTTATTCTATGTTTGTTTATGACTAACATCATCATCAACATAAATTGGTGCTAGAAGGAGGGCCGAACAAGAAATTTCTGGATTTCTGCAAATATTGCATAAATATTTCATCATTTGAGTTAAATGTCTACAAATATCTCTTATCTGAGAGGTTTTGGTTGCACCTTTGCAAATATCTAGCCCAAAGCCTCAAAGATTTGTTTGATTTTCTGAGCTTTCAAGTTTTATTCTGAGATATGATGGATCTCCTTAAAATTTCAAAATCTTAAAAATTAGAAGCAGAGTCTCATTTTGATGGATGCATATGAGAGTGGTTGTCAAGTTAACATTCCTTTATTTCAGGAAACTTTGAATAGGCAGCTTTACCCTCATAGTTTGTCTAACTTTGGTTTATCCACCTGTTGCAGGATACACCAGACTATGGAGCACAGTGAAATAAATTGTTTAACTTTCCTCACAAGGTTGGATTTATATTTGAAAGGACTAATATTCTTTCCAAATGTGTTCAGGGATGAAATTTGCCAGCGAAATGAGGAAATTCTGGAACAACAAGCAGAGACAGCACCAGAAGTTATTAGTTGTCGAGAAACTGAAGTGGATCATTCTGAAGATTTTGAATTATATTTGTCTAGAAATATACAATGTAGTCAAATATTAGGTTTATCCATTGAGGATGTCTTGATTGAAAGCTGGTGCAGATTACATGATGAAGAGCATTCAGAGAGAGATTGCTACCCTTGCTTGGTCATGTTGAAGAAGATTCTAGAAAATACAATAGCTGAACCAGTCTTAGAGGTTAAAGACAATGAAACATCTTTCCTTGAGTCATTTTATGGTGATATTGATAGGAGTTCTCTACTTCCTAATACAAGTAAGGACCAGTCAGTATGCAGGTATGAATCCTGTGAAAATTCTAGAGAAGAAACCACTCATTAGGATAATATTTTTTATTCTGATCCTAATACTTTTGATAAAGAAGATGAAACATCTTTCCTGGAGTCATTCTATGGTAAAGAGAAGTGTAAACAGATAGTAGAACAATTTAAATGCACTACTGATGATGAAGTTCCTATGATAGTAACTTAGGGAGTCATAGAAAAGAAGATAAATGCTGATTTACTACCTAACTGGGTTGAATTGAATGGTCAAATACAAGAATGTTGTAGGTTAATGGAACCAGGCACTTTACTGGATAAAAGATGTGAATTATTTAATGAACACTTCCTGAAGGATGAAAATACAGAAGACTTTGGAGTTGTTGTGCATAATTAGATGTCACTCCAGAAAATTTTTGAAAATGAAACAGTGAAGTATTCTTATCAGTTGAATGCCAATTCTCCTTTACAGTCAAGTGATTTAGAAATGATAAATTTCTGTATGTCAGGTTATGATGATAAGGATACTCATTTAGATGCTGATGTGCAGGAAATTGAAGAAAATATTGAGAAGTTTCCAGAACTAGAGGATAAATTGAACGTCCAGAATGAAGGAATAAATATGGATAAAGATGAAGAAATAATGCATCAGGAGTCATACATCCTTCAAAATGAAGTGAGACTAAATATTGAGCCAAGCAATGAAAATATAATGACAAATGGAAGATCAGCTGGCAATGAACAAGCATGTTCAACAGGACCAGAGATACATCAGGTTGTATTTTTTCTTTCCACAGTAAATGATGTTGATTATTGCTTTGATTATGGAAATTCAAGAGATAAGACATGCATATGGATGAATCATGAACATGATGAGCTTCCTCAGTTGCTGATCATCAAGGGTTATTCTGTTAAACATAATGAATTAAGAATGCAAGGATATTTTTCAGAATATAAAGATAAATTTGCTAGGTTAAGAACCATAACTAATACCCTAATGCTCCTGCACAATCAAAAGAAGTATGCAAATACAGGTGTATTTGGGTCTGTTTCTAGTTTTTGTTTGCCTAGTAGTGGTTTGTTTCCTTTTTGTAGGTTAGTTGTTTGTACAGTCTGCTTGTTTTACTTTCTTGTTTTGCTTTCTGTTGTTTCCTTTTGGTAGTTAGCTATTTGTAGTTTGTGTTGTGTGTTTGCTTTGTGTTTTTGTTGTTGAGTCTTTGTTTTGGGTGGTCAAAGTTGGTGCACCTTGTTACTTAAGAACACTGCAGAAATTGTTAGAATTCAAAAGTTGGATATAAGTTTCTCTATAGGTTGTAACTCATATCAGTGTAGGTATTCTTGATTAGGTCTGTGGTATCATATTCATCAGTACTACTTTTCTTGAGTCAAGGTGATCCTCACAATGACACACCTAACATCCTTGGGTTTATTGAACATATCAGTGTAGGTGTTATGTGAAAAATCTAAAGGTTGCCCTTGCTACCATTGCAATTCTCAACTTAATCTCAGCAAGTGACCACACCTTGCATCATGAAGCTATAACTGTTATATCTTATGAAATCAATTTCAAAATAAAAAAATAAAATAAAATAAAATAAAAGAGGGATTTACTGGAATCCAAATTAAGTCATCTAAGTAACTCTATCGGAGCTATAGACGCTTGCTGGCAGTGGGACTCTACTTAGGAGAATTGCAATGATAACCTTGCCGGGGCTATGGACGCCTGCTGGCAGTAAGGCTCTATCCGGTTGGCTATGAAGGATGAACCAAACTATGTAGCCAAACACTAGTCATTGGTTTATTCAACTCACTTTCAAGACGAGTATATGAATCACATGCACACAATTGATCCCTTATCAATTCATTATTACATTGATGAACATGATACCAGTTAGAGAAGATTAGGATGCTCATGCTCAATAGGATTTGGAAATTTATGTTTTAACTTATCCTCACCTTTTGAATTATTTGAATTTTGTTGTCTTCTTTGGTGGCAAGTTGTTGTGTGGTTACACAACACGCCCCATTTTGTCTTGGCAAAATAGGGACCCAACTTTTTGTTGCTTTGGCTTGTTTTTGTGTTCTTCGGTGGTCTAGTAAAAGTAAGTCATGCAGATCATCGTGCATAGAGAGGTTGGGTAAGTCATCATCATGAGGTCAGTTTGTCAAAGTTCATATTTTATTCCAGTAACCTCATATCTAGAAAAAAACATCAAAATTCATGCAGGTTTGCCTTTTTCATCACCCTGATATTCGCTAGGGTGTGAAAGTTATGAATGGTCAAAGTTTGAGTCAAACCTGATAGTCACAACAAGAGGATCATATTTCTTAACATCAGTCATATTAAAGAAGGTCATCCTGATCTAATTTATCACCCGATAAATCATGCGGTCCAAATATCTGGACGTCAATTTTAGGTGATAGTGACCTTTACCCGTCAACAACCTTATGTATTTCGCGAGGATCATATTTCTCAATGTAACCCGATTTCCAAATATCCTCCTGCCGCGAAATATCCCCCTAGCCATTATCCTGATGATGTCATTCAAGTCTGATAAACAATGAAACAGTCATGATGATGACGTAATCATCATATTTGCCTCTCTAGGAGGATGATCATGATCCTGCTCACATAATATGATGATGACGTCATAGTGCCATAACGCTGAACCAAGTCGATATCCTGATGACATCATCATGATATTTCAACACTGGGTCATTTTAGTCTAGGGGATCATCATATTTGAACATCACCCGATATCCAAATATCACCCTGCTGCAGAATATTACTCTGATCTGCTAACATGATGATGACGTCATAATGACATAGCGATAAATGAGGTCTTCCATCTGCTGACGTCCTCCTAATTTTTTCTAGGGGGGTCATTTTAGTTGTGGGGGTCATATTTTAGATCCTCCTGATTTCTTAGCATGACCATGACATCAGCCTTTCATATTTTAACGAAGCCTGTCCATGATGATGACATCATCATCATATCCTGATCTATGAAGAGAGTCATATTAGTTAATATCCCTCATATTAGCTAATGTGCATACCCGGACCCGACAGTTTTATTCAATGGAATTTAGTGAACAGAAGCGCATGGATTGCATATGCATGATCTTATGCATGCGATAACTAAAAATGTAAGGCTTGCATATCATATGAAAGGTCCCCATCACCCTTGGAATACAAAAAAGGCTACCGGAAGGTGAAACTATTTGCAAAAATTTAGAGAAACTCAAAAATTAGGAAATTTTTGACCTTCCCCTTGGCAGGGTCATAACTCCTAGCCATGTTATCAGAATTTAAACTTTTTGGACTCATTGGAAAGATAAACTAGTTATCTAGTTTGAGTTTCCCGATCACTTAGGCTTAATGCCAAGTTACCGAAAACGTGTTCAGCCCTAATTTCGCTCCGAAGGCCTCTGAAAATGCAATTTACTCAAATGTAGAAAATACAAAAAAAATTACATTTTCGATATTTTTATCAAAAATCACTCAAATGACCCTGGCTGGACCTGATCAGATATTGAAACTATTTTAGGGCCTGACAGCATGTTTTCCATTCAACGATAGTCACCCTGACCCTCTTGACCACCTATGGGCATTTAGTTGCGCAAATTTTCTTAGATGCTCAATATTCATAACCCGATATATATATAGGTTTGCACATTCACAGCCTGATAAAATGTAAATGTTTATTTTCCTGCTAGTTATTAAATGATGATGCTTAATTCTTGTCTGTTTGTTGCAGAATGTTGGAGCTATATGAAGTGGCTGAAAATTGCCAACTGGTAGGCAACATGAACCAGAGTTGGGGAGGATATTATCAAATGTGTTGTATGCCATCTGGAAGGTGGACTGAGTCAAAGATACTGGAATATTCTCTGCCAGCTGTGTATTTGCCAACTGGTAGGCACGTGCTGTTCATCTAGACCATTGATTGTTCTGGGAGGATCCTGATCCTTAGATCATTGTAACTATTTTCTGGCCTTTGTTCTATAAAAGGACAGAACTTCTCTTCATTGCTATATGGGAATGTCTAGCAAAATAAGGCCAATTATTATAGAATAAAATAAGAGATCGGATTACTGAGACTAATGAGGATTGAATTGTTGAAATGTCAAGGTTCTTTCCTCAGATCATTGTAAATGCACTTATTCTAAAGCATACTGAATGGAGATGAAGCTTTAGATTACATCTTGATTGTAAACTTTACGTAATCTTCAAGTTGATTTCTGGATATGTAATGGTGAATGCTATGTTCAAATAGAAGCACTTTCATTTCATTGCATGTTGTTGTCAACTTTTCCTTTGAAGATTTGCACTGGATCATGTGGATTTGTGGAATGTCCTGGTGAAGTATGATTTCTAGTTTTCTTCTCTTCATTGCTGTATGGGAACATGCATGTGGATCAGTGATCTCAGTTAAGTAATTTTGGGAATCTCATTCTCTAACCCTTTTTCTCATTTTAATTTCATTGAAATCACTTCCATAACTGCAAATCATGATAAATAACAAGCAAAATAGAGAAATATGCTGACATCTCATAGATAATTGAAAATCCTTAGCATATTTGAGCAAAGTGCATGTAGTGTTGAAAATATCATGCAAAGAATTGCAAATAATGGTAGAAATCATGCAAATATCAACCTGTAAGCACATTATTTGACTAAATTCACAGTGCAGATGTAGAATTATTGGAGATTTATGCAGAGCAGACATATAGAGCAGGATATTTGGAGAAATAATGATGAACTTTGCAGAAATTACTGAAGAACATAAGGCCCCTGAATGATTAACAGCAACACACATCAACCACTGAGTAACGTCAGTAGATTATGAACTAATTAACGGAGACTTGGGATCATGAATTCTTTGAATTCATCGTATCTTTCAAGATGAATAAAGGTTGAGGTGTAACTTTTATTCTATGTTTGTTTATGACTAACATCATCATCAACACTCTCCCATACAATGGTGTCTACAGAGATTTATGAACCTGCCTTGAGGTTGGTGAAGCAGTTACAATGCAGTTTGGTTGATGGAGTTGCATAACATCCATCAAGTACTTTGTTTTCCTAACCGCAACAACTGTTTCCTATTTTGTTTAGCAGAGTTACATTGGTTTAGGAGTTTGAAACTATCTCCAAACAAGATTACAATGCAATTAGGCTCTAAACTAGACCTTAGACTCCTTGAAACCATTTTGGACTTCTTCTATGCCTTAACAAGGCTTCACAAAACATGAAGACTGTTTCTATATGCCTTAAGAAGGCTTTATACATGACTATCCTTTACAAGGCTACTTATTACAACATGACTATGCCTTACGACTTACAAGACTGCTTATGGCACCATGGCCCTTATTACAACACAAGAAAAATGGTCTACATGACCTTATTGAAACAACCAACAAGTGAATCATCAAAACAAGAAAGTTCAAAACTTTTAGTCTTCTTGGTACTCCTGCACCATACTTCCCGGGTGGAAAGAAAACTTAAGTCTCTTGAGGAAGTAGATCCGCAATTGTGACACCATGCTTCAAGATGTCTTCTTCACTCATCCAAGTGGCATCTTCAATAGGCAATCCATTCCATTTGACAAGGAACTGCTTGTATTGGGTGGAAGACCTTTGACCCAATCTTCATCTCCTGATGTTGTCATATCTACCTCTGAATCTGCATTAAAATCACCTTTGAAAGGGAACAAATCTGAAACATTAAAGATAGGAGATATGGCCAAGCCTTGAGGAAGTTCAATCTCATAAGCATTGGGCCCAAACTTGTGCACAATCTGGCATGGTCCTATCTTCTTCATGAGGAGTTTGGTTGGCTGCCCCTTAGGAAGTCTTTCCTTCTTCAAATGTGCCATGACCAAATCCCCAACCTTGTATTGTACATCTCTCCTTCTCTCATTGGCTTTCTCCTTGTACTTGGCATTGTTCTTTTGAAGAGTTTACTTGACATTATCATGAATGTCCTTCATGGCCAATGCAAAGTCTTCACCTTGAGCACTTTTCCTTTCCAACCCTTGGAGATCTCTCAATTCAAGAATACCTCTTGGATGAAGACCATAAACAATCTCAAATGGACTCCTTCCTGTGCTCCTATTGGTGGAATCATTATAGGCAAACTCTACTTAAGGGATGATCATATCCCATGCCTCTCCATGCTATTTGGTAAGACACCTGAGAAGGTTTCCCAAGGGCCTATTCACCATCTCAGTTTGGCCATCATTCTGAGGGTGATAGACTGAAGTAAAGGATAATTAAGTGCCCAACTTCTTCCACAAAGTGCACCATAAATGGCCTACAAACTTTGGATCCCTATCAGTCACAATGTTAAGAGGCAAACCATGGATTCTAACAATTTCTTTGAAGAACAAACTAGCAATGTGAGAAGCATCATTAGTGCATTTACATGGCAACAAATGAGCCATCTTACTGAATCTATCCACCACAACAAATATACTATCAAAGCCTCTTTGAGTCCTAGGGAGACCCAACATAAAATCCATGCTAATACTTTCCCATGGCCTATTAGGAATAGGAAGTGGCTGATAAAGACCAACATTAGATGAAGTACCATTTGCCCTTTGACAAATACTACAACATTCAACAAATTTTTTGATATCTGATTGCATTTTAGGCCAAAAATAAAACCTCTTCACCTGATCCAATGTTTTATCCAATCCAAAGTGACCTCCTAGTCCCCCACAATGTTTTTCCTTTATGATGTTCTCCCTCATGGAACACATAGGAACACATAGTTGGCTGCCTTTGAACAACAACCCCTGCTGCAACAAAAACTCAGAAAAATTAGAATGATAAGAGTCTGAAAATTGTGAACAAACTTCATATACCTCCTCGAAATCTTCATCATCCTGATATATGTGTTTGAGAGCATCAACTCCTACACTTTGTAACTGAATTTATTGAACCATACACACCCTTCTACTCAATGCATTAGCCACTTTGTTAGCCTATCCCTTCTTGTGTTTGATTGAAAAGGTATAGGCTTGGAGTTGTTCAACCCATTTCATATGCCTATGATTGAGTTTCTCCTTTGAATTCAGAAAACTAAGTGCATGGTTGTTAGTATAAACAATAAATTCTTTTGGCAAAAGATAGTGCCTCCATTTTTTCAAAGCTTGCACCATTGCATACAATTCCAAATAATAAGTAGAGTACTTTCTCTTAGCATCATTCAATTTTTCACTAAAGAAAGCAACATGCATGCCCTCTTGACTTAGGACAACCCCTATAGCAAGGTTACTAGCATCACATTCCACTACAAACAGCTTGTTAAAGTCAGGCAAAACAAGTATGGGCTGTTGTGCTACCTTTTGTTTTAGAATTTCAAAAGAATCATTGGCTGCCTTTGTCCACAAAAACTTACATTTTTGCCCCCCTTTGATGGTATCCAAAATTGGTGCACAAATATGATTGAATCCCCTTATGAATTTCCTATAAAATGTTGCCAAACCATGAAAACTTTTCACATCAACTGCTATTTTTGGAGTTGGCCATGACAAAATGGCTTCTACCTTTGTTGGATCCATCTTCAAACTACCCTGTGAAATCACAAAACCAAGATAGGTGAGTTCTTCCTTCATGAAGACACTCTTTTCCATGTTGATCATCAATTGTTCATTATGCAACTTCTTCAAAACCTGATCCAAATGTTGCAAATGCTCTTCCTTAGTCCTACTGAAAACAAGAATGTCATCCAAATACACCACAACAAATTTACCAATGAAATCCTTCAACACTTTATTCATGAGAGGCATAAAAGTACTTGGAGCATTAGATAGACCAAATGGCATCACCAACCACTCATAAAGACCTTCATTTGTTTTGAATGCTATCTTCCATTCATCCCCTTGTTTGATTCTAATTTGATGATACCCACTCTTAAGGTCTATCTTAGAAAAGTATCTAGCCCCTCCCAAATAGTCCATTAGGTCCTCAATTCTTGGCATAGGGAACCTATATCTTATGGTAATCTTGTTAATGGCTCTAGAATCTATGCACAACCTCCATTTACCATCCTTTTTAGGGGCTAGCACTATTGGGACAACACATGGGCTAAGGTTCTTTCTTACTAATCCCTTATCCAACAATTCTTGCACTTGCTTGGCAATCTCTTCATTTTGTGAAGGTGTCATCTTGTAGGCTGCTTTGTTTGGCAAAGTAGATCCCTGTATGAAGTCAATTTGATGGCTTATGTCCCTAATAGGTGGCAACTCATTAGGCATTTCTTCTATTATAATCCCCTTATACTTCTCTAGCAATTGTTGCACCTCATTAGGAACCTTTTCCTTACTAGGATCATGCAGAATAGGACTGTTTTTAGGCTTCAAAATTAGAGCATACCCTTGGGTTCCTTCCTCCTTAAGAGCATCTAGAAACTCTTTACCATTCACAATCATGACACTTGATGCAACATTCTTTTCTACATGCTCATCAGGAAATGGATCCATTCTATACTTTCTACCATTCTTAGTTATGATCAAAGAATTAGTTTTACCATCATGTTGTGATTGAACATCATATTGCCATGGAAGTCCTAACAACAAATGACAAGAATGCATAGGAATTATATCACACAAAATTTTGTCCTTATATTCTCCTATCTCAAATTCAACCCATGATTGTTCATCTACCAAAACTTGTTTCCCTTTATTCAACCATGATACTTTATAAGGACTAACATGAGGAAGCCTTTTCAATTTCAATTTGTCTACCATTTCAATGGAAACCAAATTTTTAGTTGAGCCTGAATCAACAATTACCTTGCAAATCTTACCTTAGGCCTTGCATGTCCTGAACAATGTCTTCCTTTGAGGGGGTTCTTGCATTTGAAGCACCTTCAACATGGTTCTTCTCATCATCAAGCTTTCTCCTTCATGGACCAGGGCTGCACTTCCAATTGGAGAGTTGACACTTTGGCAATCTTCCTCTTGGATCAATTGGTTCCTTTTCTCTCCTCCATGAGAGCTTGAGGCTTGTTTTTCAGGACACTTGAAGGCTGGATGTCCCACTTGGTTGCAATTGTAGCACCTTCCTGTGAAGACATTAGGACCTCTTCCTGGTCCACCAAATCTACCTCTTCCATTAGGCTTTCTTCCTCTAAATCCTCCTCTAGAACCAGATTCTCCACTTTGCTCTTGGGAACTAGATTCCCCTTGGCTTCTTTGGGACTGATTTCTACCCCCAAAACTACCCCTACCTCTAAAATTTCTACCACTTCTTCCTCTACTTTGCTGCTCACCTTTCCTCTTCAACTTCTCTTTAGCCCTTAATGCTGCTTGAAAGCATTTCTCCATAGTTTCAGGGGTTAATAAATTTATCTCATCTTGGATATTGAACCTCAAACCATTTAGATACCTTTCTACCTTAGCTTTTTCCTCCTCCATGTACCCACAACAAAGAATGTATTTGTGAAACTCCTCGGTGTAAGTAGCCACATCCAAATCTCTTTGCTTGAGATTTTGCATCTTCTTGTAGATCTGCACCTCATAGTCTGATGGAAGGAATTGGGACTTGATCCTCTCCAACATTCTACTCCATGAAGAGATCATACTCTTCCCATTCTTTACCCTCTCACCTTGGGTGTAATTCCACCATGTAAGGGCAACACCTTTGAGTTTAGTTTTTGCAAACTTAACCTTCTTACTTTCAGGAACTTCTTTGTATTCAAAGTAGTTGTTTAGAGCCTCAATTCACTCCATGACTTCATTAGCATTCATCTTCCCACCAAACATGGGAATCTCCATCCGAGCCTCTGAAGAATCCTTGCCAATTGCCTTGATGGCTTCAAGGAAATGCCTTTGATCAGCCAATACTTCTACCTCTTCTTGCTTTTCTTCTTCTTTCTCTTCCTCTTCATCTGAACCTTCATCTATCCTCTTCCCTATCCTCAATGCCTTCAACTCTGCTTGGAGTGCTTCCTTGACTCCACTTTTGATCTTCTCTTCCATCTCCTTGAACTTCTTGACCACTTCGGTTGTCATCCCCTTTGGAGGCATATTGCTAGCCTCTCCTTCACTCTTCTCTACTGACATATACCAGGCCTTATACCACCAACAACAAAACCTTTTATGGCTTTGATACCACTATGATGTAGAGGCAAATTGGATGGGAAAAGATAGACAAACTAGACAAGGTTCTACTACGCCTACAAGCCCAAAATCAAAGATCTTTATGCAAAAGTGGGGACAGAAGAAAGAAAGTCATGGTTCATTATTGAAAGATTGATTTGGGATGTTAGAGGACCCACTCCATCCATTGGTTAAGGCACACCACACTCATGACCAACACTTCATAAACCCCAAAAATGGCTAGTAGCCCTAAAAACAGAGAACAATCCTAATAACTTCTAGCACTGACTTCCAAATGCAAATATCAGATAATTGGAAGACACCTTTTATGATTCCCCACAACATATTCAAGAATGGGTTTGGGTTATTTTGGCTGGTATGCCCTAACCAATAACCCTCCTAGTGTTTTTAAGACCCAATTAGGCCTAGTTTGTGAAGCAAGTGGCTTTAAATGAAGGATTGAAACTTATAAGACTACTTGAACATGTCAAGGGCCCTCTAAACCATAGGATTCCATATTCATTTGCTGTTAGAACTGACTATCTTCAAACTCCACACTATTGTTGCTTCTATCATGCACTTAGCACATGGTTTTGCTATGTTTCATTAATGAAATCTTAAAAATAACAGTCCTCTACCCAAAATAATCTTACAACACATTAAAATAGACATCTAAGAACTCATTCCACTAATCACAGAGTTTGATGAATTAGTGCAATGAAAGAAACATTTCAAATTACTGTCAGAACCCTAGTTAAGGGTTTCCCAGACCACCTATAGTGAAAGGAGGAATACAATAGTATACAAAAGTGTCAAGAACTCAAAACATATGCAATTGAGAGGTGACTCACCAAACAAACTTTCCAACATAGCCACTAGTCACCACTTGACCGTACACAGTCGGGGTATGCACAGTAACAGCGAGGAAACAACAGAACTCAGTAGAACTTTATTATTTCTTATTAACTCTTCAACAAACAGTGCTTCTCTCCCATACAATGGTGTCTATAGAGATTTATGAACCTTCCTTGAGGTTGTTGAAGTAGTTGCAATGCAGTTTGGTCGATGGAGTTCCATAACATCCATCGAGTACTCTATTTTCCTAACTACAACAACTGTTTCCTATTTTGTTTAGCAGAGTTACATTGGTTTAAGAGTTTGAAACTATCTCCAAACAAGATTACAATGCAATTAGGCTCTAAACTAGACCTTAAACTCCTTGACACCATTTTGGACTTCTTCTATACCTTAACAAGGCTTCACAAAACATGAAGACTATTTCTGTATGCCTCAAGAAGGCTTTATACATGACTATCCTTTACAAGGCTACTTATTACAACATGAATATCCCTTAGGACTTACAATACTGCTTATGGCACCATGGCCCTTATTACAACACAAGAAAAATGGTCTACATGACCTTATTGAAACAACCAACAAGTGAATCATCAAAGAAAGAGAGTTCAAAACTTTTAGTCTTCTTGGTGCTCTTGCACCAGAGACTGAGTTCTCTCTACTAGAGTGGTAGATTTTGTAACCTAATACCATGGATGCAAATTTTACTACCAGATAAGTTATATCATTGATGGTCATGGCCCTTTTGTCATATTTTGATCTGGTGACCTCTATACCTATTTGATTCCTTATGGACTTTAGCATGGGCAATCCTCCAGTTGAGTTCAACCCTATTACAATTCTGATTGCATCTTTAGTTATTTTGAATGGCTTCCTTAAGCACATAAAGTTTCCATGCATTCAGCTCAACACATATCGGACCCACTCATCCTCATCAAAAGATGGAAACTGAATAACCTAAGTGAAATGTTTATCCTCTAGCACTTTGTACTCTAGTTTGAGATTGTAATTATCATCTTTCAGGTGGTCATCATACACATCTATTAGTTTAGAGTTTCCAAAATCTAAATTGAAGTGTATATATGCCCTAATATCTTCCACATGTAAAACCCCATTCGAAACATTAGAGAATAGACCCATTGGATCCACATCCATAGATTTGTAAGGATGTTTCTTAAATTTAGGTCTTGGGTGCTCAGTAATGTCAACAACTAAAGGTGAAGCCATTTGTAGAGATTGAAATTTCAAAGAGATTTCACAAAAAATGGAAATACCTTGTTCAGCAGGTTAGGGTTTTGCTTGGAAATCCTCTTCGCACTTCAACTCTTGAAAATTCTCATCTCAGAACTCGTTCACTTCTTTTCTCTTTGCTTTCTTCTAATGCAAAGTGATTCAAATGAAGAATGAACGAACTTTTTATGCTCCACAAAACCTAATTTGTCTTTGTAATAAATGCTCTACCATAACATGTCTGGTTATACTATTTTTGCATATAGTCGACCTTCAATTATTCCAAAAATAGATAAAGCCACTTCTTTTCTTCTAGAAATCCTTTCAAATGATCTGCAGTAACCTAAATTATCTTTTCCTATCATGCCAGATTTAGGTACCCACTTACTGGCTGGGGGAATTTGATTTTCAATCTAGCTCCCCCTGAGCTAGAGCTCCTAATTCAATTCCTAGAGAAATTACAAGCACCAGATTCTGGTACGGACCCATCACCATTAATCATTGCACCTTTATTCACCCTTGTCTTGTTCATTTCATTCTAGATTTGATTCATATCAACTTTGCCCTTTCCTTTGTCTTGTTTTTGCTCATCTGATTCTCTATTTACCAGACCTCCTTTTCCATTATTCCTACTTTTGCAGAATCTTGCAATATGACTAGATTGCTGAAGTTGAAACACACAATCTTATTTTTCTAACAATCACATATTGCAGTAGGTTTAGATCTGGATTGTATTACAATATTCCCAACCTTATTACAAGTAAAACATCTTCCATTGAACACTTTCTTGTTCTTAGGAGGATTCATTGATCCATTTCTACATTCCTCAGCCTTATGACCTATCCTCTTGCATTTAAAGCATTGGCCAGAGAAAGTTGATGCATTTTGGGTTACTTGATTTCTACATTGATTAGCTCTATGACAATATCTATCACATTTTAAGCATTAGCCATTGAAATATGGATACTTTTGAGCATTTGGTTGTCTTACCAGAGGTCTTCTAGGTCTGTTTCTCCCATTTCTTGATTGAGAATCTCTTGTCTAGATCTGGAGCTTTCACCTTTCTCATACCCAAGACCATGCTTATCATCAGCCTTCTTCTGACTCTCAAGTAGCACTTCTAGTTTAGATAAGCTTATCCTGAACTTCCCCTTATATTCATTTGCAACTTCTAGATCATCTCTAAGAATGATAATTTGCCTTTCAAGTTCCTCCTTGTTATATCTGCATTCTTGTAGATCAGAATTGAGGTGGCCAATTATTTTGTTCATTCTACAACATTCTTCAATTCTTTCCTTCAAATTTTGACTCAATTCTTCTTCAGTCTTCTTCCTTTGCTCAATTTCTTTAGTTAGCCTCATCACCCCAGATTCCATCTCAAGTTTTAGAATAGAAACTTCTTTTGTAGACTTCCCACATTCCTTTGTCTTTTCTTCCAAAGCTTCATTCATGCCATTTTCTTTAGTCAAATTAGTTAACTACAGAAGTATCTCCTTTCTCTTTTCCATAGATTTCTTTAGTTTTTCTTTTAACATTTCAATGCAATTATCAGCATCTTTAAGATTCTCTTTCAAATCAGTTATTTCTGCTTTGGACTAATCAATATCTTGTAAAGCTAGTTGAAGTTGTTCTTTCAGTGAACCCATTGTCATTCCTTCCCAGATCTTCCTCAAGTTGTTAGACTTCTTCCAAGGAACCTTGCTCTGATACCAATTATTGGAATTAGGGCAGACAACTGAGAGGGGGAGGTGAATTAGTTGTCACAAAACTTTAATACTTACTGCAGTTAATTCTTTCTTTACCACTTAATAACAGATTAATGATTTAACCATGAAAAATAAGAATCAATAACACATAAGCAGAAGCACAATAACACACTTGACACCAAGATTTTTAACGTGGAAACCTGGTTAAGGGAAAAACCATAGTGGGGGTTAACCCACAAAGATTATACTTTGTTAAAAGTATTACAAATGGAGAAGGCACATGCCTTCGGGCTCACTGCCCAGAGCTCACTACTTAAAAGAGGCTAACTACCTACATAAATGATTACAATAAGATTACAAAGAGTTTAAACTGATGAATAGCATCTACCAATGCAAGAACTCAGTTCCGGTTAAGTCCAAAATACTGATTTTACACACTTCATCCTTACTTTGCCCTGTTTATTGTTCTGCCATGATCCGGTCCTTAGATTTCTTCTCCTTCACACTTCTCTTTTCTTTAATTGCACTTACTTTATCATTGCATCACATCACACACAATTCACTTGAATCCATTGGCTATATATATACACCTCAAGAAATTCAATCACCTTTCTATCAGCCTTATGAAGAACTTAACAAACAATATAAGTGCTTTGTTCTGTCAGCTGAATCCATACACCATTATTGATGCGTACCAAAAATAACACTTGCAAGTCACCATACATGTTAGCCGCTAACATTATATCCCATATGCACCTCACCAAAACACTTCAACTAGATCCGCACAAGGATCTAACACAAGTCAGCATGTTCTTTACTAAACTGTTATGCCATATTAGGACCCGGTACTCAAATTCTCATAACTTTTAATCTCTTTGTCACCGAAGGCTAAAATCTTGGATTTAGATTGTCCTGACATTCCTCTACACTCCCTCAGATTCGTAACACACAATGATTAACTGGAGAGATCCGCTGACCAAAATACTGAACTCTGCCATATACCCTGTTCCTATCTATCCGGACTAGACAAATCTTGGAACTGACTTCTGGTATGATTTGATACTGCACTGTGGATGTGTGGAATGGACTTAGTTTCCATCAATGACAACACATGACATGCCTTGCAGTGTCTCTTGCCAACAAGATGGAATATTCCTCACTATGTAACATAAAAAAAAATAGTAACTTATTTAAAACTAGTGAGCTCATTTCTTATTATAACTATATATATAAGTATATATAAATATGTATGATTATATATACACTTATATATATATACCCCACTCAAAAACAAGATTTCAATAAACACTAATTTTACTCATATACAAGAATAAGAACATTAGCTTACATTCTCAAGGAGTCTCAATAAAACCTATTTTCTTTACTCAACTCATTTTCTTTGTATACAATATAACCATAAAAGAGAGAGAGAGAGAGAGAGAGAGAGAGAGAGAGAGAGAGAGAGAGAGAGAGAGAGAGAGAGAGAGAGAGAGAGAGAGAGAGAGAGATTTTCTTCCATAGCAAGAAATAGGAAATAATTATATTGAAGCCATTTATCATTTAAAATAGATAACAAGGTTTACAAATAGTAGGGAGATTACATCCCAAAAGAGAGCTCAAACTCCCAACTAAGACAAACTATTACAAGCCCCAAATAAGGGTAGGGCATCCCAATGCCTTTATTTTTACAACTACAATAAACCACTATAAACAAGATTTCTCTCCAAGTCCACTTCTCCATAGCCTCCATATGAACCTACAAACACAAAAAAAATAGATAATCATACCCATGGGAAGCTCTCCTCCCAACCTAGGCCTACTAATAGGCCACCTCCAAGCTAGGAGGCCTTCCAATAGCCAAGGATCAAATCACAAAGGATGAAAAATAATCACATCAAACACATTAACAACCATCCAAGGCAAAACACAAAACTAACCCATTTTGAAAATGGATTTGAAGGGTGAGAGAGTGGACTACTCTGTACTCAAGGAGACTCACACTCTTAAAACTCAAAATGCTCATAATCACTTGGCCTCTTGCCAAAACTTATCATTTCTCAAAACAAGGCACTCATGCCATAATACCATACTTATCAAAACTTCAAATAAAGGCCCTTGGACATAAAACTATACCAAAATAAAGAGGGAAAACTGAGGAGGTTCACATCCTCTCTCATCCAAGACAACCCAACAACCCTTGAAAACCCACAAACACAAAACTACAAGAACATAAGCACAAAATTCTTTTTCATACATAATGCATAAGCAAAAGCAAGTAAAAATAAAAGGTTTGAAGCCTTGAGGAATACCTTTCAAGCTTCAAGGATGGAGGATGTTGGTGAAGAGCTTTCCACAAGTCCTCCCAAATTCCTTCCAAGATCTACAAGTCCTCTCCCAACACAAGCATAACATTTCCTAAAAGAAAAGAACAAAAGAACCCTCATCTCATCAAAATGAGAGAGATAAATAGAAAAGACTCTCAAACCCTAATGGATGAGAAGGTGACACTTGTCACCCTCTCTTCCATCTACATAACCCTCCTCACAACCCCACAAGAATGAGGAGGTGACACTTGTCATCTCTCCATTCCACAAAGCTACACACTCTCCCACAAATGCTCTCACATATGTGTGAGAGCATAGGGAGATGTGAGCACATAAGAGAAACTTCTTATGAATGAAGAGGTGACACTAGTCACCTTCTCATTCAACTAAGCTACACTCTTCCCCACAAGTGCTCTCACACACGTGTGAGAGCATAGGGAAGAGGTCTCACATATGTGAGAAGATTCAAGAAGCATCTTAAGCATGTGTAGCAAGGGTAACCTTACCCAAGTGGGTGAGCTAAGGTTAAGTGAGATGGTGACCTTCCAACCACCTCACACTTCCCAAACTCGTCACTTGACTCAAGGGCCAAGTTTGAGTGACCATACATGGTTCAAATCAAGTTTAAACATGTTAGGAATGGTCCTAGACCCTAGGGGTATGACCTAGGGTCAATATTTGACCATTAATAATACTAGGAAATGCATAAAATCATTTGAAAAGGGCTTCAAACATTTAGCACTAAAAATTGTGCAAACCCAACATCACACTTTTTAGAACATATCACTAGATAAATTAAAAAGAGGTAAACCTTATTAAATACCCTAAATCAATTACTACATAACCAACATTCTCAAACACAAATGACCTTAGTCCTACTTAGGACTAGGTTGGCCTAATAGGGGTATAACATATGGTTATTATCTGACCTCTGATTTTCCATGGGCATGGAAAGTTACCTGCACACTTCCACAAACCCATTAATTACACATGGTAAAATATCCAAAGTAAGGTGAACTACATGCATCACACACATGATCACATAATCACAAATAACAACAATAATAACCACATGCTAACATATATACATGTCTCTCAAGTCTTTCTCATTCACAAGCATAAGCATAATCTAGATCTCATAATGTGAGATAAATCATCAAATTCACCATCAATACACATACTAATAATCATCAAATGAAATCATAGCATCTAAACATCATATCATCAAATGAAATCTAACAAGAGATCTAATCATCCATAAAGCATAAACCTTTTATCTAACAACATAAGATATAGTAAAGAAGGTCTAAGTACAGGATCAACAGTCCCCAATATCCACATGTCCATAATAAAATCCATCACAAATGTATCGTAAGCAAAAATATATGGTAAGGCAAAGGTAGGCCTCACATCCTCCCCCATAAGACTATACTTCCTCCTAGAAGTCAGCAAAGAGGTGAGGATAAAGAGTCATCAAACTAGCAGCATCCTCCCATGTAGGCGAGACCTCATCATAATGGTCCCTCTGAACCCTAACCTTGTCCAGCTCTCAGCCTCGAAGGCCCAGCATTCGACAAGCCAAGATACAAATTGGTTCCAAAGCCAGCTACCCATCTAACTCTACCTATAAGGCATCCTAGTCCAAAACATGAGTCATGTAAGAAATATAATGTCTTAGTACATAAATATGAAACACATCATGGATGCGCAACATACTAGGTGGCAAGGCAAGACGGTAAGCTACAGGTCCTATCCACTCCAAGATCTCAAAAGGTCCAACAAAATGAGGTGCAAGCTTAGATCCCTTTCCATAATAGATTGGACTCTTATGCAGCCGTACTCTTAAGAACACCTTGTCACTAACTAAGAAGCTCTAATCCAATCTCTTGGCATCGACATACTTCTGGTGATCCTATGCCTCCTATAATCTCTGTCTAATCAAAGTGACTTGCTGCTCCATATCCTACACCAACTCAGGTCTAGTAGCCACTCTGTCCTCAATATAGTCCCAACTCAAAGGAGTTCTACAAGGTCTTCCATACAAGGCCTGATAGGGAGGCATACCTAATGAGCCATGATGCCCATTATTATATGCAAACTCAACTAGATACAGGTAGTCCTCCCATCAAGACTGGTGATCCATAACATGCATATGAAGCATGTCCTCTGACACCTAATTCAGCCTCTCAGTCTGCCCATTTGTCTCATGGTGATATGCCAAACTAAAGTTGAGTTGAGTGCCCAACGCTTGCTACAATGCTCTCCAAAACACTGATGTGAACACTGAATCTATGCCAGATATGATGCGATGAGGTACTTCATGAAGTCTAACAATGTCATTCAAGAAGACCCTCGCCATTGCTGGTGCATTGTATGCCATGCGTACTGGAGAAATGTGTGCTACCTTAGTCAACTTGCCAACCATCACCTGATGGCATCATGGCAGTGAGTTGACAAAGGTAGATCAAAAATGAAATCCAAGGAAATGGTATCCCATTTCCACTTTGGTATCTCGTGAGGGTAAAGTAGTCCTGCTAGATGCTGATGCTTGACCTTCACCCTCTAGCACTCAAGGTAATGAGCCACAAACTCTACAATATCACGTCTCATACCTGCCCAATGGTACAACTATCTCAAATCGGCATGCTTCTTCTTCACCCCAGAATGTGCTGTATATGGTGCTCTGCGAGTCTCTGATAAAACCAATGATCAAAGATCACCAACAAGGGGAACATAGATGCACTGATGATGTCATAGAAGACTATATGCCTCAAGAGAATACCCTACAAACTTTCCCTTCTATATGCCATGCGTACTGGAATCATCCATAAAGCATAAACCTTCTATCTAACAACATAAGATATAGTAAAGAAGGTCTAAGTACAGGATCAACAGTCCCCAATATCCACATGTCTATAATAAAATCCATCACAAATGTATCGTAAGCAAAAATATATGGTAAGGCAAAGGTAGGCCTCACATCCTCCCCCATAAGACTATACTTCCTCCTAGAAGTCAGCAAAGAGGTGAGGATAAAGAGTCATCAAACTAGCAGCATCCTCCCATGTAGGCGAGACCTCATCATAACGGTCCCTCTGAACCCTAACCTTGTCCAACTCTCAGCCTCGAAGGCCCAGCATTCGACAAGCCAAGATACAAATTGGTTCCAAAGCTAGCTACCCATCTAACTCTACCTATAAGGCATCCTAGTCCAAAACATGAGTCATGTAAGAAATATAATGTCTTAGTACATAAATATGAAACACATCATGGATGCGCAACATACTAGGTGGCAAGGCAAGACGGTAAGCTACGGGTCCTATCCACTCCAAGATCTCAAAAGGTCCAACAAAATGAGGTGCAAGCTTAGATCCCTTTCCATAATAGATTGGACTCTTATGCAGCCGCACTCTTAAGAACACCTTGTCACTAACTAAGAAGCTCTGATCCAATATCTTGGCATCGGCATACTTTTGGCGATCCTATGCCTCCTGTAATCTCTGTCTAATCAAAGTGACTTGCTGCTCCATATCCTACACCAACTCAGGTCTAGTAGCCACTCTGTCCTCAATATAGTCCCAACTCAAAGGAGTTCTACAAGGTCTTCCATACAAGGCCTGATAGGGAGGCATACCTAACGAGCCATGATGCCCATTATTGTATGCAAACTCAACTAGATACAGGTAGTCCTCCCATCAAGACTAGTGATCCATAACATGCATATGAATCATGTCCTCTGACACCTAATTCAGCCTCTCAGTCTACCCATTTGTCTCATGGTGATATGCCAAACTAAAGTTGAGTTGAGTGCCCAACACCTGCTGCAATGCTCTCCAAAACACTGATGTGAACACTGAATCTATGCCAGATATGATGCGACGAGGTACTTCATGAAGTCTAACAATGTCATTCAAGAAGACCCTCGCCACTGCTGGTGCATTGTATGCCATGCGTACTGGAGAAATGTGTGCTACCTTAGTCAACTTGTCAACCATCCCCTGATGGCATCATGGCAGTGAGTTGACAAAGGTAGATCAAAAATGAAATCCAAGGAAATGGTATCCCATTTTCACTCTGGTATCTCGTGAGGGTAAAGTAGTCCTGCTAGATGCTGATGCTTGACCTTCACCCTCTACCACTCAAGGTAATGAGCCACAAACTCTACAATATCACGTCTCATACCTGCCCAATGGTACAACTATCTCAAATCGGCATGCTTCTTCTTCACCCCAGGATGTGCTGTATATGGTGCTCTGCGAGTCTCTGATAAAACCAATGATCAAAGATCACCAACAAGGGGAACATAGATGCACTGACGATGTCATAGAAGACTATATGCCTCAAGAGAATACCCTACAAACTTTCCCTTAAGGGCCCTCTATGACTGTAACTCCCACTGAACCTCTAGAAACCACTCATCCTCTGGTAGGTGCTACAAGATGTGCCCTCTCAAGTCTACACTCAAAGTCAATATTAGGATCTTGTGGTGCCTCCAACTCAAGGCATCGGTAACCATGTTCTCCTTCCCTTTGATGTAATTCACATCAAAGTTGTACTCACAAAGGAACTCCATCCAACATCATTGGTGGGCGTTTAGATTTAGTTGTGTGAAGATGTACTGTAGACTATGATGGTCAGAGTGTAACTCAAAACAACATCCTAAGAGGAAGTGTCTCCATCAAACAAGAGCATGAACTACCACCGCAAGCTCTAAATCATGTGTCAGGTAGTTCAGCTCACGGGTCTTGAGATTTTGTGACTCATACGTGATCGCTCGACCATCCTGCATCAACACTACTCCTAAACCCTCTAATGATGCATCTGTGCAAACCATGAAATCTTCTACTGGATCAGGTAATGCTAAGATAGGAGTACTAGTAAGATGCTCCTTGAGGACCTCAAAGTCCCTCTCACACTAGTCTATCCACAAGAAACTCTTCCCTTTCCATTAAAGGGAAGTGATAGGGTGTGCTATCCTAGAAAAGCCTTCAACAAATCTGCGATAATATCCTGCGAGCCCCATGAAGCTCATAACCTCTATGACACTGTTAGGCACTAGCCAATCCTAGATAGCTCTAATCTTCGATGGATCTACTGAGATCCCATCGCCAAATAGAATGTGCCCCAAATACTAAACTTTTGACTGAAAGAAGACACACTTCACCAAGTTGCCATAAAGTTACTGCTCTCTCAAACACTGTAGAACTTGGCACAGGTGCTCCTCATGCTCCTCCTTAGTCCATGAATAAATCAAAATGTAATCAAGCAATATAATCATGAACTAATCAAGAAATATGTGAAACACCCCATTCATGAGACTCATGAATATTGCAGGGGCGTTCATCAAACTGAAGGGCACCACAGTAAACTCATAGTGACCATAGCGAGTCTGAAAAGTTGTCTTATGGATATCTACCTTTGTGATGCATAACTGATGGTATCCAGACTTTAGGTCAATCTTAGAGAACACACTAGCTCCCTGCATCTGGTCAAACATGTCGTCAATCCTAGGCAAAGGATAATGGTTCTTCACTGTCACCTTATTCAACTGCCTATAATCCATACAAAGCTAAAGAGACCCATCATTCTTCTTCATGAAGATGACTAGTGCACCCCAAGGTGAGACACTAGGTTAGATGTGCCCCTTTGCTAGCAATTCCTCTAGCTAAAGCTTGAGCTCTGTGAGCTCATGTGTGGTCATCCTATAACATGCATGAGACACTAGCTCAACACCTAGTACAAGGTCTATATGAAAATCTACCTCTGTCTGAGGTGGCACCCCTAGAAGCTCTAGTGGAAAGACATCTGTGAACTCCCTAAGGATGGGGTGATCATCTAATGAAGCCTCTGACTCATCCTCTAATCTATCACTGACTGTGATTGCAAACATTTGAGAACCCTTTTGTATATAGTGCTTAAGTTGTTTAGTGAATATCATGCATACTATGGTGGGCTTCTGAATGCCCACTATCTCTGCTACTATGTCATGCTCATTGAGGCAATCTATCACCTTTTAGCTATAATCTAGCTTGGCCTTATGAGCCGCAAGCTAATCTATGCCTAACACCACACTGTAAGACCCTAAGAGTATGACTCTAAGGTCCACAACTATCGTGAAGGCACCAAGTGCTATCTCACAATTGTTGACCACTGAATCTATGACCATACTGGCCCTTGTAGCTAACTCAACCTCCCACCTAACATCCTACCTAGAGGCCACCAACCTGCAACACTCCACTAATGATGGAGAAATAAAGGAGTCTGTAGTTCTTGAGTCAAATAAAATAGTAATGGAAACATCTGCAATAGTACCTGGAGTCTCTATCACAGAAGCCTAAAATTTAGCCTGGCAGTTATCAACCACTGCAAAGACTCAGTGAGATCATCCCATATCTCCAACTGTAGCCTTAGAACCACTAGCACACGGACCTCCAGCTGTAAATCCCTATGGGCACTCTCTGGCCAAGTGCCCTACACCACTGCATACATAACAAGGTCCACGCATCTGAACATGTACTAACTGAGTCTAACTAGACTGTTGTGCTCCAGGTCGTATTGTACCACCCTGGGATCCTCTAAGGGACTACTGTGACCTAATTGGTCCTACAACTAGTGCCTACTGACGCTGGTCTCTCTATGGACCCTGTGACTGCCATTCTCGATTAGGACCACCCTATGCCCTCTACTGTGGCCATGACCTCTGTTGATACTATTGTTGCTATGGAGGTCTAGGAGGTAAAGAGGCAAATCTAAAACTTCCCCTCTAAGGTGGTTGGGGTCTATGAAAACCCTGGTCCTGCTAATGACTGCAGTCTTGAAACTGAGGTCATCACCCGTGACCCCACCATGGACCTCCTCTACAATGAGTGCCTTCTTGGTGGCCTCATTCATAATCCATGGGTCTGCCATGTGAACTAGTCCTGCTATGTGAGGATTCAAGCCTCTGATGAAATGACTCACAAGGAGCTTCTCATCCTAAAGATACTTGGCATAATGGGACAATTCCACAAACTTGCACTCATACTGTGCAACTATGGAACCTTGCTAATGCAGATCATAGAACTCATCTATGTGACACTGCCTAAAGTGCATTGAGAGATAGAGCACCTTATAGCACTCCAGAAAAGTGTCCCATGAAAGTGTGTCTAAAGATAGGTAGTATTTGTGCTCCTCCGTGTGCCACCATGTCACTATCATGTCTCGCAAAAGATGAACTACTACACATACTTTTGTGTTTCTCCTATAGAGATGCAATGCAAAGCACCAGTCAAGACTGATGAGCCAAGCCTCTGCCTCAACTCCCTCTAAAGTACCCATGAATTTCAGTGGGTTCAATATAAGTAGATCCCTGATGGGGTCTCCATGGTCTCGGTGTCCTCGAATGGGTCCATCAACCTCGTCTCGCTGTCCATACCCAAAAGGGTCGTGAGGAATATGCTCCACCCCAACCCCCACCTTATGCTCCTCATGGTGCAACAGGCTCCTGCTACACTCCCAATGAGCCGATGTGCCCTCCTTGGTGGTGGTGGCTAGGATCTCCCCATGCGGCTAGTTTACAACTAGGGGCGATTGCGCTAACATTACCTGTAAGACCTGAAGAATTTGGGGACCTAAGTCAGGTGCCACTGGTGGCACCTAATTTTGGCTCTCAGGTGGTGGATCATCTCCCAGGCTGGCTCCTCCAGGCTCACTGGCACGTGAGTGCCATCTTCTTGATCTAGGTGGCATCCTACAAGAACATGGTGCCTAAAATTAAAACAAAATTAACAAAATTGTGGAATAAAATAATGTGCCCTCAATGCCTAGTGTTTAAACTTAGGCTCTGATACCAAATGTCATGCCCACATTTACCATGTGCTTATGACATGATAACGACATGTCATGTCCACATTTGTCATGTGGTCATGACATGAATTACCAAAAATTTTCCCACCCGACTCTACAAACCCCCTTGCGTGCAACACGCGTGCTTGGTGACACACACACACACAACGTAGTTGTCTCAACAACTAACGTCATGTGCATTGCCCGAAGGTAGGGAAGGTCAATCACAATGGGATGATGCGACACACACTTTACTATCCCTATGAAACGTAAGCCACTAAGAGGGTGTATGTCACAAGGAGCGACACAAAGAGGGTTAAATTCCACTTCGGATTCCAACCCTAGCATCACTAGAATGAAGTGAATCGATTTTGATATAAGTCGAAATCTAACCTTAGGTCCACTAAAGACTTAAGGGTCTAAACATTTAAAAAATAAATAACAAATTTTGACTTATACAATAATCTAACATTTATTACAAAAAAGAATAAAATAATCAATTTACTTAATTAAAAAAAATATAATAGCCTCTCCTTAATCCTAGGGCACCAAACCGTAGATAGGGATTTATAAATAGTCAAAAAATCTTATTTGTTCACATTCAAGTTGTTTTGTTTTCAAGTTGGATGCAGGTTTTCAAAGAGGACATGAAGGATGGAAGGTACCTCCCCAAGTGGGAGGTATCTTCCCAAGCAAGAAAGTTAAATTATTTTCTATTGGGTTTCTAACTTGTTTCAAAATGCTACAGGTTGCACTATTGTTTTTTTTCTAACATTCTCATGTTTTATTCCCCTAGGTTTATCTAAGATTTAAATATGCACAGGTTTCATGTTTTAAATTTTTCTATATGATTTGAGGCTAACCTCTAATTTAATTCAAGGTTTTCTCAGTTTACAAACCGTTTGTTTTTTTTTTGAAATGAAGTTTTTCATAGAGAGACTAAAATAATAACTAGAGCATTAAAAATTATTAAAAAATACTTTTATGTATGTGTGTGTGTGTGTGTATATATATTTATATAATAAAACTTAACATGTTGGTTATACAAAAATCACAGAGGGTTAAATATACAAGTTATCCTCTTAGCAATGTAAATGCACATGCATAACCCTTTGTGATTTTTGTAGAACCAACATGTTAAGTTTTATTATATATATATATATATATAACCCTAGGGCCAACACCTGAAGAAATCATAGGCCGTTTAAAGAATCAAATAGACGTAACAAGTTTTTTTTTTAAAGGTGAAGTGAAAGTTTTGAGGCAACCGAATCATGGCCAATGGCCATCATTGGAGTTGTAGGGTATTTAAGGGAGGGACAGGGGCTTTGCTAGCCCCTCCCCAGAGCCTTAAGGATCTATGGAGGGGGGGACAGGGTCCACAACCATCCCATAGTCTACATTAAACATTGAATGGTCATAGGCACAAGGGTCTGTCAGCCCCTACGACCTGTAAAACTCTTCCCATGACTATTAAATTCTGCTATATAAAAAGAAACCCTAGTTTCATTATTATGAAAGCCTTCTATATTATTTAATATAACACATTCAAATTTAAAAGAGGTTGTATATATATATATATATACCATGGCTAGAATATTCCTCACTGTGTAACATAAAAAACCAGCAACTTATTTAAAACCAGTGAGCTCATATATATACCCCACTCAAAAAAAAGATTTCAATAAACACTAAACACATTTATTTTCCTCATATACAAGAATAAGAACATTAGCTTACATTCTCAAGGAGTCTCAATAAAACCTATTTTCTTTACTCAACTCATTTTCTTTGCATACATTATAGCCATAAAAGGGAGAGAGAGAGAGAGAAGAGAGAGTGATACATTTTCTTCCATAGCAAGAAATAGGAAATAATTATATCGAAGCCATTTATCATTTAAAATAGATAACAAGGTTTACAAATAGTAGGGAGATTACATCCCAAAAGAGAGCTCAAACTCTCAACTAAGACAAACTATTACAAGACCCAAATAAGGGTAGGGCATCTCAATGCCTTTATTTTTACAACTACAATAAACCACTATAAACAAAATTTCTCTCCACGTCCACTTCTCCATAGCCTCCATATGAACCTATAAACACAAAAAAAATAGATAACCATACCCATGGGAAACTCTCCTCCCAACCTAGGGCTACTAATAGGCCACCCCCAAGTTAGGAGGCCTTCTAATAACCAAGGATCAAACCACAAAGGATGCGAAACACTCACATCAAGCACATTAACACCCATCCAAGGAAAAACACAAAACTAACACATTTTAAAAATGGATTTGAAGGGTGAGAGAGTGGACTACTATCTACTCAAGGAGACCCACACTCTTAATACTCAAAATGCTCATAATCACTTGGCCTCTTTCCATAAATTCTCATTTCTCAAAATAAGGCACTCATGCCATAATACCATACTTCTCAAAACTTCAAATAAACGACCTTGGCCATAAAACTATACCAAAACAAAGAGGGGAAACTAAAGAGATTCACATCCTCTCTCACTCAAGACAAATGTAAGATCTCTCACAAGGAGAGATCACCCCAACAACCCTTTCAAACCCACAAACACAAAACTATAATAAAATAAGCACAACATTCTTTTTAATACATAATGCATAAGCAAAAGCAAGTAAAAATAAAAGGCTTGAAGCCTTGAGGAATACCTCTCAAGCTTCAAGAATAGAGGATGTTGGTGAAGAGATTTCCACAAGTCCTCCCAAATTTGTTCCAAGATCTACAAGTCCTTCTCTCCCAACACAAGCATAAAATTTCCCAAAAGAAAAGAATAAAAGAACCCTCATCTCATCAAAATGAGAGAGATAAATAGACGAGGCTCTCAAACCCTAATGGATGAGAAGGTGACACTTGTCACCCTCTTCTCCATCCACATAACCCTACTCACAACCCCACAAGAATGAGGAGGTGACACTTGTCATCTCCCCATTCGAAAATGCTACACACTCTCCCACAAATGCTCTCACACGTGTGAGAGCATAGGGAGATGTGAGCACATAAGGGAAGCTTCTTATGAATGAGGAGGTGACACTTGTCACCTTCTCATTCAACTAACCTACACTCTTCCCCACAAGTGCTCTCACACATGTGTGAGAGCATAGGGAAGAGGTCTCACACATGTGAGAAGCTTCTTAAACATGTGTAGCAAGGGTAACCTTACCCAAGTGGGTGAGCTAAGGTTAAGTGAGATGGTGATCTTCCAACCACCTCTCACACTTTCCAAACTCGTCACTTGACTCAAGGGCCAAGTTTGGGTGACCATACATGGTTCAAATCAAGTTTAAACATGTTAGAAATGGTCCGAGACCCTAGGGGTATGACCTAGGGTCAATATTTCACCATTAATAACACTAGGAAACACATAAAATCGCTTGAAAAGGGCTTCAAACATTTAGCACTAAAAATTGTTCAAACCCAATATCACATTTTTTAGAACATATCACAAGATAAATTAAAAAAGGGTAAACCTTACAAAATACCATAAATCAATCACTACATAACCAACATTCTCAAACACAAATGACTTTAGTCCTACTTAGGACTAGGTCAGCTTAACAGGGGTATAACATATGGTTATTATCCAACCTCCAATTTTCTATGGGCATGGATGTAATGTCCCCTTTTTAGTTGATGTTGTTTGCAGATGGTTTAGCCTATTCCTGACCCTCGTAGGCTAATGTACATGGTTAGGGGGTCTTCTTGAGGCAGTCACCTGGTCAATGGTTGGTTTCCTGGATTCAGTTGGATGGGAAAAATAAGGGAGATAATAATTAAATTAATTATTTGTAAGGTTATTAAATAAATAAATATTATAAAGTGACCTTATATTTAATTAATTTAATAAAGTGACTTAAATAAATATTATTACATAAAGTCACTAAAATAAAATAATATTATTTTTCTAGAAGCTTCTTGAAGTGGGATTGAAAAAGTATAAAGGAAGGGGGAAAGCAAGCTTCCAAGCATCCAGGAATTGATATTTGCTTTGATGTGATTGTTTGGTGAAGGAGCCAACAAGGGTTTCTGCCATTGAGCCATTGAGAACGAAAAATCTCATTGGTTATGCAATTTTGAGGTTGTGAAATATCAGCTGAATTATTGTTTCATTGTGGGCTTCATCCAAGAGTCCAATTTGTGCTTAAATTGAAGAAGACATTAAGTTTCACAAGAGTTCCAAAGGTTAATCATTTGCAGATTTGAAATTGTTGGTGACATGAATAGTGGCGTGAATAGTGTCATGCTACAGTAACCAGCCATAGAGTTTTTAGATTTTCATTGTTGGAGGTCTATCTAGACACTTTTTTATTCTGGGTATTTGAGGGATCAATTCTTCTTGTGAAGATAATCATTTCTATACCAGTTTGGAGGTGTTTCAAGGCTGCAATTAATTCATTCTGAGGACTGATATACTACAGCAAGGGTGCCCTTGGCAAGACATTTTTGTTCATATCTCATCAGTGAAGCATCCTATGGTTCTGGGCATTGTTGCATATTGATCCTTTGATCCTACCAATCATTTCAGGTACCATAAAGTGGAGTTTTATTGTTGCATTTATTTTTAGTTAAGATTGTTAGGCAAGGGCAAGGGCGGCTACTTCTAGGAGGTGCAATTTCATGCAAGGAGGCTCAATAAAATTGAATAAAAATCAGAGATAGATATCATTGCATCTGTTGATCATTTCGGACTTCATAATCAGGTTCTTTGATATATTTTGCATTGTCATATCAATTCGCATAAGGTGCTACTGTAGATGGTCATTTTATATCAAATTTGGCATTGTTGTATATATCATTGTAAGCCAAGAGTCTTGGCAAATACATAGCATCATTGTACTTTAGATTGCACTCAATTAAGGAGATATATGTTGCATACCATATGTTTGATGAAATGTCCATCTTATAGCATACATAATCAGCATAGTAGTTTGCATGCCAATTGTCTGACAAAATGTCAATTGGCTGTAGGAGTTGATTTACACTTGCATTAGTCATCTATTGCATTTAAAAAATGCTAAGACACTTGCATTTCATGCTATACTTGTAGTTTAGTCATTTAGCATTTATTTCAAGGCTTTTGCATCATCTTATCTTCCAATTTCATCAAGCAAAGCAAACTAAAAGTCAGAAACAACAAGAACATACTTTGCATACAAAGTGTTTGACGATATTCCTTGAGCCTCTAATTAGCAAATTGAGGTCCGAATTGTCAAGGGATATTACAGTGGTATTAGAGCTTTTGTCCTGCCATCCTGTTGGGTAGATTGGACATTGAATCAGCTAGTTAATCATGGTTACTTCAAGTACTCAGAAGCAGTGGGACAGGAATATGGAGAAGCTTAAACAAAGTTTGAATAAGTTGGATGAAAACTAGAAGAGGATGAATGAATTTCTTTCACACCCTGTGAACATAGACAAAGCAACTCGGTTTATGGCATCCATTTTTAAGGGGTCTACATCACAAAACAAAAAGGAGGAACAAAAGGTCTCTACAAGTGAAGTATCTAGAAACCTCTACAATGAATTTTCAGTAGTTAGTGACCAGCATTCAGCTGATCCTATGGAGAAAAAAATGGACAAAGGTGATGAGCAGGAGATGCCTTCTTTTGGGTTACAGGTTTCATCTTCTCTTCAGGAGGATAGCAATGGTATGGATTCTTTTAATAATTCCTTTGGGGCTGATGTCAAATGCACTCACAAAAATCTAGAGGGAAAAGTAACAAGTGAAGTGTGGACCAGTGGTATTGAGCTTGGGTCTATTTCAGTTGATCTTCACCTAGTTGATGTTACAGAAGATAGAGAGGAAGAAACAGTGGATCCTACAGGACAAGGTTGCACGAGTCTCCTAGTTGGTGACATGGAGGTTATGATTGGGGACTCTTTCGATAGTCCTAAGAGTGATCTTACCTCTCTGCATGAGGTTAGCGATTCATCATCCATTAAGTCTATTTTTTTGAGGGATGATGAGGAGTTTGGGTTGGGAACTACTGTTGCTCTAGTTCCAAACTAGCATGAGGACACTTCAGAAGAATATTTTGATGAGAGTCAAGCTCTCCATTGGCAGCCCACAACTTCAACTAATGAATTTTCCTTGGTCCCTAAGTCTGATTTGGAGAACCAACTAAAGGTTGGTAAAGATAAGATTGTTACAGCGCTGTCCCATTTTGATCATTCCCACAAGATGGTGGAAATTCATCTATGGAAGGTCCAGCTAGAGGGCAGACATAGAAGTGTTGAAGAGGATTCATCAATTTTTGATTTGCAAGCATTTAAGACAGCCATGGAGATTATGAAAAATAACTATTTAACTCTTCTTTCCGATAGAGATCACCTACTTGAATTGGGTGTCATATATTCAGATGCATTGAAGAGGAAAGACGAAGAGGTTGATCAACTCACCACGGAGCTAGTGAAGACTAGAAAATCTTTGGAAGACTCTCAAATGGCTCTCCTTATGGCAGAAAATCAGATTGAGGAGTTGAATGTGGAGTTGAGTTTGGCTCATGCTTCACCAAAGAAATCAGAAAATCAGTCTTCTATTGCAGCCTCTTTGGATGGGCAAGAATCTTGTGTTGTGCATATGATTGAGGGACAAGGAAATGAGGGAAAAGAAGAGCAAGTGATGGGTGAAGACAAACCAGTTACATTAGAGCAGCTACATGAAGATATGGTTTCTTGTGATGCTTCATTAGGTGAGTCTAGCATTGCTTCATCCTATCGTGGTAAAGAATTAGATGGTGCTTTCATGAATGTTATTCGTACATATGAAAGTCCATTGAAGGTCCAAGATATTAAGGTGGATGTGAAAGTTGATCCTTTGCTTAGTGGAATAGCCAGTAGTGTTTTAAATACACATGATGAAGAAGACAGTTTACAATGGCATGATGTCATCACTAATTTGTTTGAGGACAGCAGCATTATGTCCCATCATTCTTGTGAGATAGGAGCTTGTGATCATAAGAAAGCCAATGATATGATATCACCCATTGATGGCAGCCCTACACCATTTGGTAGACATGAAGATATCAAGGATAAGAGGACTGATTTTGTATATTTTTGCATCGAAGAGGTAAAGAAGTCCAAAAAAATTAATGAAGAATGGTTGCAAAAAGCCAAAGAGGCTAGATTAGTGGCTACCAATGCAAGACAACATCTTCAAAAAGTGAAAGAAAAGATCAATCTCATCAACATAGCAAGACAAGAAAGGATAGATAACATTAGAAGACTTTTTATTCAAATGAGGGATGAATCTGAAAATAAACTTGATTCCCCTAAGGTTAGTTCCATGTCAAGGGATACAAAGCAAGACTATGATGGTCAACTATTGATAGAGGTTGGTAATTTTTACCATGACTACATAGTGAGGAGAGTTCATCACCTTTCTTTTAGTTCACATGCAGATGATTGGTTGATGCATCGATATGGATTGATGGGGGGCTTATACCATCCATTGTGGGATGAAGAGTTGCCATCTACAGAAGATGGAACTTGTTACATCCCTCCTTTTGAAAACAATGATGCTATTTACTTTCTTTCAAATTTCAGTAAATTACTATGTTGTGAACGACTTGAAAACTGAAAATTTATCTTACAAAGTTGTTTTATGATATGTAGACTAAAAGTCTTTATATTAAATGCAATGATGTTCGAATATGTTATATTTAGATCATAGATGCTTTGACCACAAAAATTGTATGCGAGTTTTGTTGATGCAGGAACAGGTGGACCGTGTTCGACGGAAGAGAAAGTATCTTCGAGAGGGAGTATAGACTCTGGAAATTAACCACGGGTGTTTGCCACTGAGATCGCCAAATAGATAGATAAATCTATGAACCAACAAGCAAGTCTTGTTTGTCGGTTCAGGTAGTTTAATTGATGTCGTCGACAAAGGATAAAGTAAACATCCTAGTCGAAAGTCGTCTTGTAGAATCTTGGAGTCGTCTATGGCGTCGTAAGTTCCTAATAGTAAGTCGACGTATTTGAGATGTTTAATATTTACGTCTAGAAGTATTTATTGAGTCCTCTTGTGGCGAGATTGCAAATCTTGTCTCGAAGTCGAAATTGCGAGAAGTTGGCCTTGTGCGTCTAACATTGTTAGAACTTGTTGGCGTTACGATCAATCCGTCACGATTGACATAAAACGCGTCGAACCCGTGAATTTCTTCTATTCTGGTAGATCGACGAATGTCGAATAGATGCCATAGCATGAAATAATTCATTTTAGTTGTCGTTTAAACATAAGTCTCTTCCTTCAACTTTGACCGCGAGTTGTTATTATTCTAACCTTGAGTTTCTAAGTAAAATGGTCTTTGTCCTCTCTCCATCTCGACCCCAACGATGCTCAAACTGTTTTGTAACCTTCGCCGTGACGAGCTTTAGCTCTTCAATTAAATATTTAGCTAGTCTTGGAAGGTTGATGCTTTTGTCCTAGTTAAGTTGAGCAGTTATGTTCTTCGGCAAGCTTCATCACCGAAGGGACTTAATCTTTCTTATGGTCGTAATAAGTAATGAGGTCAGTTAAACTTCTTGTGATAATGTTAAGTGAAGTAGGTAGAAGATTGTTATGTCGACTCAAGTACCTGAGAGTGTGACGTTTGTGTGTTTGTAAAAGAATCCTCTTCTTCGTAGACTATAGTAAATGAAGCGTTGGCGGTTAAGTTCGGTGAAATGGCTATATTTTGGGATTGCCATCATCAAGACAGCGAAAGGCGTCAGTTACTACGATGGTGGGAAACTTTAATTAAATCACCGATGGGTCAGAGGTTTTCCGGCATGGGACGTTCGATATATGAGTGGTAGTCCTTGAGAGAAGGAAATCATTAATGAAAGATCCTTTATCTCGCGTAGAAGAGAGAGGGAGTGTAAGTTAGAGGCTGTCGTGGCTCTGCAGAAGGGAGATTTCGACAGCGAAGATGGGCGTAAGATCTGTGAAACGTGGGGAAGTTAACAGTCGGCCGAATAGGAGGAATAAGGGGCTATTTTGCGGTATATGGTGGGAAGTTAAAAACTGTTTCGGGAGTTGTGGACGGAGGGCAGTTAGGACTGCGAAGTAAGAAGAGTATTTTGCATGTAGAGAGGTCGTTTTTGGGAGGAGAGGGAATGATGGGAATTAGGCAGTGAAGAGGAGCGCGAGTGAATATTGCAGGGGGCAGAGAGAGGCTCGCGTGGCCATGGTTTTATCTAATGTTTGTGAATAGAATCCTGTAGCAGAGTTCGTGATTTGTGCTTGGCTTGTATTTGGCCATTTGGTAGAGACTTTGGAGAAAGTAGCACGGGAGAGAAATTGAGTGGTAAGGCAGTGTGAGATAGTATTTGCGAAGGGAAGGAAAGAGGTCGTACTTTTAGGAAAAGGCAGTAAGAGTTGAGAAGGAAGGAGTGAGAACTGAGTTGTGAATAAGATATAGAACGGGGTTGTGAGTAAGAAAGAGAACTGTGTCTTGAATAAGAGAGTATAAACTATGTTGTGAGGAAGAGAGTATAAACTGTGTTGTGAGGAAGAGAGTATAAACTGTGTTGTGAGTGAGAGTTTAAATTGTGCTGTGAGGAACGAAAAGATCAGTGAGAGTTTAAACTGCAGAGAGAGGAGCGAAATGGAGTAAGAATTGAGACTGTGTAGTGAGGAGTAAAAAGGCAGTAAGGATTTAGAACTGTGCAGTGAAGAAACGAGAGGCAGAGAGCCCTCGGTGTGAAAGAACACTCCAGCAATCTCCATTTTAATAACAGGTTCTTTTTCTTTACCAATTGTCTCAGTTTTTGAAATAGTAAGAAAGAGAGTTTCATAGTTATGGAAGATAATTACATTTAAAGATGAGTAGAATAGAATCATAACGCAAGTTTAATACGATTTCAGTGTGCGGTTAAAACCTTGAAATAGCTTTAATGCTGTGTAGAACATGTGATAAACTCATAAACTAATGTATCCTGTCACATTCCTGTGTTTTAAGATTAGAAAACGCTGAACAAGAAGTGTTACTACCTTCTAGGAAATGTAAACTCTGAAATCGTAGTTGTTCTCGTCATAAATGACGATGTATAGCAAAAGAACGCTGCTCTCTAAAGTATATGCATTTAGGAATGAACTTGTCTTGATGCAAGACGTAATTTACCTTCTGTGAACAATAAACAATGACGTAAGATAGAAGAATTGCCTTTAGGTCTATGATATGAACATAAAACTGCCTTGGAGGTTTTGAACGATGCTCTACGTGCATGTTATGCAGGAGTCAAACCGTAGATAGTAAGCATGTTCGACTTATAGCCGGAAAATGCATTTGTAACGGCCGATGTCTTATCCGTTTAATATCTTTATTTACATTTGTAAGATTCCCAAACCTTTTAGATTTATTTACGACTCTCAGCTATTTTAAACTTGTGAAACTAATGACTTGGAAAGAGGAGTAGGAAGATAAAAGTGTTGGAAGTGTTTAGGAAACCGTCTTGGATTCTGAAATGATCAATTTGAGCTGAAAACCTGCATGTGAGTCGAGATTGCGTTGCATGCGACGATGTTAGAATCATTTAACCTTGTAGACCATTTGAGTCTAGAACCCTAGAATTTCGAGATAACGGAAAATGATGTAGATACTTGTGTATGTTGTGTTAACATGGGAACCAAGTAAACAGATTTGAAACCACTTAGGAGTGAACGTGTCTAAATAATTTTTTTTTTTTCAAGATAATGGGATTGTGAAAGTCTAAATTCGAGATTAGAATAATATTGCGCAATGCGCTATTATAGGGGAATATCCTAAGCCTTGAGGTCGTCAAGGTCGGCAAAATGAGTTCAAACTATACAAATAGGAAACTGTAGGATTTCGACCAGTTCAAGTCGAGTAGGGTGGGTGAACCAAGTTCATGCGTTTATAAAACGCTAATTAAATACGAATCCTTTGGCCAAGGTGGTGTACTATCCTCAAGTACATCGAACGTTCACCGTAACTGGATGGCGTATCTTGTGGAGGGTCGTACATGACTAGAGGGTATCTAGGGATCTGCACAATAACAAGACACGTAGGTTACAACACCAGAGCTCAGATGGCAAACACCTAAGGTTATCCTAAGTCTATCCTCTTGAGTAGGGTAGGGCCACTTCCGGTTAGGAAGGAGTGCGGGAGACCGACGGTCTGTGGTTGGAGGTTAAGCTCCTTGAAGATACTTTCTCTTCCAAATACTGAGGAATTGCCGAGTCTTGAACGTGAAAAGGTTGACAATCGAGATGCATGATAATGGTATGTTTCCGATATTTGTTATTTCTAGAAAATTTTATTTCTTAGGAAAACAAAGTATTTTATGAATATCATTTCTTTCAGTCTTTATGAGAATGCATTCATGTTTATGATAAATTGAAAAATGTTGTAATGGTTTAGAGATGAGAAACTTTTGTATTTGATTACTATGTAAAAAAAAAAAAAAAATTACCGTCGTGAAAATTTAGTTACTTCTTGTCATTTTGGTTTTGGTTGTTACATATGGTATCAGAGCTAGCTAGGTTCAACACTAGGGCTGATGAGTCCACTAACCTGATTAGGAAATCATCATTATGTAGGTAGCTAATGATTTGGTTTATTGTGCCAGGATGGCATACACCAAGAGAACCGCAAGAAAATCCTTCGCGGGTAAGAAGTGTTATCTGCAAGCAAAGCAGAAACGACTTGTGATGGTCAAGACCATAGAGAAAACCAATGACAAGAATGACATTTGGCTTGATGATGTGGAAACATTAGCCAATGCAATGTCACGACTTAAGCAAGTTAGGAGAGAACTCCTAGAGGGAGCAGAGATGGCGGTTCGAACCATGATCGACCGTTGCTCCTGGATTGAAACTGATAGTGTACCTGTTAGTGTACCTGAGATTGTACCTAGTACTATACCCATGATCACTAGAGATCCTCATGTAGTGCCTAGAGCTGAGATTATTGAGATATCTTCTAATAGTGAGTCTGAGGGGTATACACCTCGTGATTATGTGTCGGACAATGAATCCGAAGGATACACTCCACTAGATAACATTATGTAGAAACATGAGATTTGTCTATCTCTAATGATGTTGAAACAATTTTGCAAAATAAATAAAGACAAAATTTTGGTTTGAGATCAATTATGAATATGATCAAATGTTGTGTTCTTTTGATGGTGTTTAAATTAATAAGCGGAAAACTGATTAGTATATGTTTAAACAGGTGTGAAACTAATCTAGCATGGACCAATCAGGGTTTAACGAGGGGGAGGATCGGGAAGGTCGTAACTCTCGGGAAAATTCCACTGACAAGTTGGATAGGATCCTCAACATGCTCACTGAAACCAAGGAAAGATTGAACAAACTAGAGAGGAAAATAGATGAAACTGGTAACATAGAGGATGGAAACGAGAACTCACACTTCACAAGCAAGAGTAAACATTGGGAAAATGGCACGTCAAGTGAACATCATGATGACAGTGAAGCCCAAAGAAGAACCAAGGATAAACTTGCTTTAGAGTTATCAAAGGATATGAAGAAGGTTAATCCTCCAAAGTTCGATGGAACAAAAACTAGAGATGCAGCTGAAGCATGGTTGACAGAGATGGAGAAATATTTTGAGATTAGAAACTACTCTGAGGTTACTAAAGTCGTGTGGGGAGCCTATCAGCTGTCTGGGGAAGCATCCACTTGGTGGATGAATAAGAAAATGGAGTTGGAACTAAGTCCCTTGAAGGTGACATGGGACGAGTTCGTGGAACTATTCCGTAAACGGTGGTTACCACAGTTGTATTTTCATCAGAAGTTAACGGACTTCCAGAACCTCAGGCAAGGTGAATTATCTGTGATTGAGTATGCAGAAAAATTCACTAGGCTACTAAAGTATGTACCCCAATATCAAAAGGATGAAAGGTTCCGAATCAGAAAGTTCATCATGGGACTCAACCCTCAGATCGGTGGTGAAGTGGAGGTGCATGGTCCAAGCACAATGGATCAAGTTTATGAAAAGGCAATAAAACAGGAGCAGAAGATTAAGTCTATCTCCGCTTATCGTGATAAGAAACGCAAGAAGTTTGACAAGAACTACAATGATCAGTCTTTTAAAAGGAAAAACAATAAGGGATTTGGAAACAGGAGGTTTGATAGGGGAAGTTGAAAGAATCAAGGAGGATTTGGTAATGACCGCAGGGGTGAAGATTTTAAGAGAAATGCAAATTTTAAGAAGAATGGTGATTCTGCAAGTAGGCCATCTGAGAAGCGAGGACCTATAGGAGGATGTTTCTCTTGTGGAGGAGATCATTATGCCAATCGTTGCCCCAACAAGAAGCCGAATGGAAGGCCCAGGAACACGGAGCTTCCTTCACAACAAAAAGCCTTTCAGCAAAGGATTCATGCTACTCTCGACAATCGGCAAGCAGAGTATCAGATCACTCCTATTGAGATGACAGGTACCTTATTTGGAGTTCCTGTTTCTATTTTATTTGATACAGGTGCAACAGAAAATTTTGTGTCACCTAGAGTTCTAAGTAAGTTTTCTAGAAAAGCTGGCTTTATGTCAAAACCTTGGACAGTAGAGTATGCCAATAATTCAAAGGCTCAGGTAGAGCAATGTTTGTTCGAAGCTAGGATTGATGTTTCTAACTTCACCACTGAGGCAAATTTGTACGTAGCGCCTTTAGGGTCCTACGATGTCATCCTAGGAATGAACTGGTTGTGGAAACATCGAGCCAAAGTAGATTGTTTTCATAAAACCATCGAGTGTTTGGATGAGACGGGCAAAATTGTAAATCTTCAAGGAATTCAGCGGGAAATAAAGGTTAGATCCATTTCTTCAAAACAGTTAAAGCGGGCTAGACGAAAGGGGTGTCAACTTTTTGCAGTTAAGATGGACCTAGTAGAGGAAACCCCGGAGAAGCAATCTTTTGAGGAAAGATATCCATTTCTGTGCAATTTCAGGGACGTATTTCCTGAAGAGTTACCTGGCTTGCCTCTGAAGAGAACATTTGACTTTGGTATAGATATTAAATCAGGATCGGAGCCAATCTCTAAAGCTCCGTATCGTATGACTACCACTGAGCTTATGGAATTAAAAGCTCAGTTACAGGAGCTTTTGTCTAAGAATTTGATTAGGCCAAGCGTATCACCGTGGGGAGCGCCGATTATCTTTGTCAAAAAGAAAGATGGAACTCTCAGGCTGTGCATAGACTATAGGATGCTTAATAAGGCAACCATAAAGAACAAGTATCCCTTGCCACGAATTGATGATCTATTTGACCAAATGCGTGGTGCATCGGTCTTTTCCAAGATAGATTTGAGATCCAGATACCATCAGTTAAGGTTAAAAGAGGAAGACATCCCCAAATCAGCTTTTAGAACAAGATATGGTCATTATGAGTTCACGGTGTTACCATTTGGATTGACCAACGCACCTGTTGCCTTCATGAATCTCATGAATAGTGTATTCAGAGATTGTCTCGATAAGTTTGTACTAGTCTTCATTGACGATATTCTGATCTATTCCAAGGATGAAGAGGAGCATGCACGACATCTTCAAATAGTGTTGCAATGATTAAGAGAGCATAAGCTGTATGTGAAACTCTCCAAGTGCACTTTCTTTCAGAAAGAGGTACAGTATTTAGGGCACATTATATCAGCTGATGGGATATCAGTTGATCCGGCCAAAATAAAAGCTATTATGGAATGGCCTGAACCTACCAATGTGTCAGAGGTACGAAGTTTCATGGGATTGGCAGGGTATTATAGGAAATTTGTGCTGAACTTCTCAAGCATTGCTAGTCCTATCACCTCGTTTTAGAGAAAAGGAAAAAGGTTTGTTTGGATGGTTGAATGTAAAAAGGCATTTGATTTGTTAAAATAAAAATTAACAACCGCTCCAATTTTGAAAGTTCCTGATCCAGAGGGTGAGTTTGAGGTTGTCACTGATGCCTCGGGTGAAGGATTGGGAGGTGTGCTTATGCAAGATGGCAGGGTGGTAGCCTATGAGTCAAGGAAGATGAAAAATTATGAGCAGAACTACGCTCCTCATGACCTAGAGATGGCAGCAGTGGTTCACGCCCTTCAGATGTGGCAACATTACTTGATGGGAAGAACTTTTATTTTAAAATCTGATCACCAAAGCCTTCGCTACATATTCACACAACCTAATCTCAATGCAAGGCAAAGGAGATGGCTGGAACTCATATCAGATTATGACTTTGAAATTTCTTATATCAAGGGCAAGGAAAACCGAGTAGCAGATGCCTTAAGTAGAAGAAGGCACATAGCCTCTATAATCTCCATACATGCTAACTTTAAAGATTTAGTATTGCAAAACTTATCTGGGGATGAGTATTATGAACAAGTGAAACAGACTCTGCACCTAAACCCTAAGGACCCAAGATATGACGGATTCAGTTTTGAATCCGATGGTTTGCTGAGATTCAAGGGAAGAATTTATGTCCCTGATTCAGAGGAACTTAGAAACCTTGTGTGGAAGGAAGTTCACTGTGCTCCTTACTCTGGGCACCCTGGTGTAACAAAACTGTTAGCTAATGTCAAGCAGTTATATTTCTGGAAAGGAATGAAAAGCGATGCTGCAAGGTTTGTAGCTAGTTGTTTGGAGTGTCAGAGAGTGAAGGCAGAACACCAACATCCTGCTGGGTTGTTGTACCCACACGATATTCCGGAATGGAAATGGCAAGTTATTAGTATGGATTTTGTCCAAGGGTTGCCAATGTCTAAGAATAGGCATGATGCAATACTGGTTGTTGTGGATAAACTAACCAAGGTTGCACATTTCATACCGGGAAATTTGACAGATGGAGCACACCTGTTGGCTCAAAAATTTGTGCAAGAAATTTTCAGATTGCATGGGGTACCTGAAAAGATAATATCTGATAGAGATGCTCGGATAACTTCACGATTTTGGGAAACCTTATTTTCTGCATTAGGGACTAAGCTGAATGTAAGTACTACATATCATCCCGAAACTGATGGTCAAACAGAAAGAGTGAACCAAGTTTTAGAAGACCTTTTAAGAATGTATTGCATGGATCAGCAGTATAGATGGGAGGAATATTTACCTCTTGTCGAGTTTGCCTATAACAACTCCTATCATTCTGCCATTAAGATGGCGCCATTTGAAGCATTATACGGAAGGAAATGCAGAACTCCTATAAGCTGGGATAAGCTGGAAGATAGGATAAGCATTGGACCTGAAATGCTTGCTGATATGGAAGAAAAAGTTAAAGTGATTAGGAAGAGGTTGGCAGAAGCCAATGACAGGCAAAAGAGTTATGCTGATCGCAAGCGAGTGCCTAGACACTTCTCTGTTGGCGAGAAGGTGCTTTTGTGGGTGAAACCCCAAAAGAGTTCTATTAAGTTTGGTAAATCTTTGAAATTGGCTCCTCGTTATGTCAGACCTTTCGAAGTTCTTGAAATCATTAATCCGGTTGCCTACAAAGTTGCTCTACCTCCAGCCTTGTCTAAGATGCATAATGTTTTTCATGTTTCGTATATAAAGAAATATTTTGTAGGTAATAACCACATCCTTAACTGGAATTCTTTATAGATGCAAGAACCTGGGGTGGTTGTGATCGAGCCACTCAAGGTGCTCAAAAATCGAGAAGTTTTGCAATGCAAAATACAGTGGGACCAATATGGCGAGGATAGCGCCACTTGGGAAGACTACAAAGACATTTTTCAAAGATTTCCAAAACTATTTAAAGACATTAATGTTGCTTTATAGACAGTTTGTTTTAAGTTTAATTTTTGCTTGATAAACTTAATCATCGGGGACGATGATTTTTAAAGGGGAAGGATATGTTACATCCCTCCTTTTGAAAACAATGATGCTATTTACTTTCTTTCAAATTTCAGTAAATTACTATGTTGTGAACGACTTGAAAACTGAAAATTTATCTTACAAAGTTGTTTTATGATATGTAGACTAAAAGTCTTTATATTAAATGCAATGATGTTCGAATATGTTATATTTAGATCATAGATGCTTTGACCACAAAAATTGTATGCGAGTTTTGTTGATGCAGGAACAGGTGGACCGTGTTCGACGGAAGAGAAAGTATCTTCGAGAGGGAGTATAGACTCTGGAAATTAACCACGGGTGTTTGCCACTGAGATCGCCAAATAGATAGATAAATATGTGAACCAACAAGTAAGTCTTGTTTGTCGGTTTGGGTAGTTTAATTGATGTCGTCGACAAAGGATAAAGTAAACATCCTAGTCGAAAGTCATCTTGTAGAATCTTGGAGTCGTCTATGGCATCGTAAGATCCTAATAGTAAGTCGACGTATTTGAGATGTTTAATATTTACGTCTAGAAGTATTTATTGAGTCCTCTTGTGGCGAGATTGCAAATCTTGTCTCGAAGTCGAACTTGCGAGAAGTTGGCCTTGTGCGTCTAACGTTGTTAGAACTTGTTTGCATTACGATCAATCCGTCACGATTGACGTAAAACGCATCGAACCCATGAATTTCTTCTATTCTGGTAGATCGACGAATGTCGAATAGATGCCATAGCGTGAAATAATTCATTTTAGTTGTCGTTTAAACATAAGTCTCTTCCTTCAACTTTGACCGCGAGTTGTTATTATTCTGACCTTGAGTTTCTAAGTAAAATGGTCTTTGTCCTCTCTCCATCTCGACCCCAACGATGCTCAAACCGTTTCGTAACCTTCACCGTGACGAGCTTTAGCTCTTCAATTAAATATTTAGCTAGTCTTGGAAGGTTGATGCTTTTGTCCTAGTTAAGTCAAGCAGTTATGTTCTTCGGCAAGCTTCATCACCGAAGGGACTTAATCTTTCTTATGGTAGTAATAAGTAATGAGGTCAGTTAAACTTCTTGTGATAATGTTAAGTGAAGTAGGTAGAAGATTGTTATGTCGACTCAAGTACTTGAGAGTGTGACGTTTGTGTGTTTGTAAAAGAATCCTCTTCTTCGTAGACTATAGTAAATGAAGTGTTGGCGGTTAAGTTTGGTGAAATGGCTATATTTTGGGATTGCCATCATCAAGACAGCGAAAGGCGTCAGTTACTACGATGGTGGGAAACTTTAATTAAATCACCGATGGGTCGGAGGTTTTCCGGCATGGGACGTTCGATATATGAGTGGCAGTCCTTGAGAGAAGGAAATCATTAATGAAAGATCCTTTATCTCGCGTAGAAGAGAGAGGGAGTGTAAGTTAGAGGCCGTCGTGGCTCTGCAGAAGGGAGATTTCGACGGCGAAGGTGGGCGTAAGATCTGCGAAACGTGGGGAAGTTAACAGTCGGCCGAACAGGAGGAATAAGGGGCTATTTCGCGGTATATGGTGGGAAGTTAAAAACTATTTCGGGAGTTGTGGACGGAGGGCAGTTAGGACTGCGAAGTAAGAAGAGTATTTTGCATGTAGAGAGGTCATTTTTGGGAGGAGAGGGAATGATGGGAATTGGGCAGTGAAGAGGAGCGCGAGTGAGGATTGGAGGGGGCAGAGAGGGGCTCGCGTGGCCGTGGTTTTATCTGATGTTTGCGAATAGAATCCTGCAGCAGAGTTCGTAATTTGTGCTTGGCTTGTATTTGGCTGTTTGGTAGAGACTTTGGAGAAAGGAGCACGGGAGAGAAATTGAGTGGTAAGGCAGTGTGAGATAGTATTTGCGAAGGGAAGGAAAGAGGTCGTACTTTTAGGAAAAGGCAGTAAGAGTTGAGAAGGAAGGAGGAGTGAGAACTGAGTTGTGAATAAGATATAGAACGGGGTTGTGAGTAAGAAAGAGAACTGTGTCTTGAGTAAGAGAGTATAAACTGTGTTGTGAGGAAGAGAGTATAAACTGTGTTGTGAGGAAGAGAGTATAAACTGTGTTGTGAGTGAGAGTTTAAACTGTGCTGTGAGGAATGAAAAGATCAGTGAGAGTTTAAACTGCGGAGAGAGGAGCGAAATGGAGTAAGAATTGAGACTGTGTAGTGAGGAGTAAAAAGGCAGTAAGGATTTAGAACTGTGTAGTGAAGAAACGAGAGGCAGAGAGCCCTCGGTGTGAAAGAACACTCCAGCAATCTCCATTTTAATAACAGGTTCTTTTTCTTTACCAATTGTCTCAATTTTTGAAACAGTAAGAAAGAGAGTTTCATAGTTATGGAAGATAATTACATTTAAAGATGAGTAGAATAGAATCATAACGCAAGTTTAACACGATTTCAGTGTGCGGTTAAAACCTTGAAATAGCTTTAATGCTGTGTAGAACATGTGATAAACTTAGAAACTAATGTATGCTGTCACATTCCTGTGTTTTAAGATTAGAAAACGCTGAACAAGAAGTGTTACTGCCTTCTAGGAAATGTAAACTCTGAAATCGTAGTTGTTCTCGTCATAAATGACGATGTATAGCAAAAGAACGCTGCTCTCTAAAGTATATGCATTTAGGAATGAACTTGTCTTGATGCAAGACGTAATTTACCTTCTGTGAACAATAAACAATGACGTAAGATAGAAGAATTGCCTTTAGGTCTATGATATGAACATAAAACTGCCTTGGAGGTTTTGAACGATGCTCTACGTGCATGTTATGCAGGAGTCAAACCGTAGATAGTAAGCATGTTCGACTTATAGCCGGAAAATGCATTTGTAACGACCGATGTCTTATCCGTTTAATATCTTTATTTACATTTGTAAGATTCCCAAACCTTTTAGATTTATTTACGACTCTCAACTATTTTAAACTTGTGAAACTAATGACTCGGAAAGAGGAGTAGGAAGATAAAAGTGTTGGAAGTGTTTAGGAAACCGTCTTGGATTCTGAAATGATCAATTTGAGCTGAAAACCTGCATGTGAGTCGAGATTGCGTTGCATGCGACGATGTTAGAATCATTTAACCTTGTAGACCATTTGAGTCTAGAACCCTAGAATTTCAGGATAACAGAAAATGATGTAGATACTTGTGTATGTTGTGTTAACATGGGAACCAAGTAAACAGATTTGAAACCACTTAGGAGTGAACGTGTCTAAATAATATATTTTTTTTCAAGATAATGGGATTGTGAAAGTCTGAATTCAAGATTAGAATAATATTGCGCAATGCGCTATTATAGGGGAATATCCTAAGCCTTGAGGTCGTCAAGGTCGGCAAAATGAGTTCAAACTATACAAATAGGAAACTGTAGGATTTCGACCAATTCAAGTCGAGTAGGGTGGGTGAACCAAGTTCATGCATTTATAAAATGCTAATTAAATACGAATCCTTTGGCCAAGGTGGTGTACTATCCTCAAGTACATCGAACGTTCACCGTAACTGGATGGCGTATCTTGTGGAGGGTCGTGCATGACTAGAGGGTATCTAGGGATCTGCACGATAACAAGACACATAGGTTACAACACCAGAGCTCAGATGGCAAACACCTAAGTTTATCCTAAGTCTATCCTCTTGAGTAGGGTAGGGCCACTTCCGGTTAGGAAGGGGTGCGGGAGACCGACGGTCTGTGGTTGGAGGTTAAGCTCCTTGAAGATACTTTCTCTTCCAAATACTGAGGAATTGCCGAGTCTTGAACGTGAAAAGGTTGACAATCGAGATGCATGATAATGGTATGTTTCTGATATTTGTTATTTCCAGAAAATTTTATTTGTTAGGAAAATAAAGTATTTTATGAATATCATTTCTTTCAGTCTTTATGAGAATGCATTCATGTTTATGATAAATTGAAAAATGTTGTAATGGTTTAGAGATGAGAAACTTTTGTATTTGATTACTATGTAAAAAAAAAAAAAAAATTACCGTCGTGAAAATTTAGTTACTTCTTGTCATTTTGGTTTTGGTTGTTACAGAACTAGAGCCTGCAAGTACCTGACTTAGTTGTGTATGAGGAATTACTTGTAGGGACAACAGTCAGTTATCTATCATGCTATTATGTATCTGACAAGGTTTGCTACTTCTATGTCACAGAGATTTCACACAGATACATGGTTACAGGATGATTATGGGGGCAGTACGTATGATGGCTTGGTTAGGAATTGGGCAAAGGATAGAGGTTGTGCTTTCATGCTTGCTAGGCAGTTGTATGGTGCACTCATGAGGGAAGAGGCACAGATATCCACTTCTGTTGATGCTAAGAGGGATCAACCCTCCACATTTGCATTGATTAGTGCAACTGGCTTTATGAGTTGGTGTCAGGGGCATTCTTCTTCTAGCTTTGGCAGTTGGAGTATTGTGGGGACACCAACATTTGCAGATGAGTTAGGAGATACTCATCTTTTTCAACAGTTGTTTGGGTCCATAACCCATAGGTCTCACTATCAGGGAGTAGCCTCTTGGCAGATTAGTGATTCAGTTGCATACAGAATGGTGCAGCAGGTGCCACCAGTTGTCATTGGTAGTGGATTATCGATTCTGTTTTGGGATCCTAGTGGTGACATGTTTGATTCATCACTCTATTTTGGTCCTGATGAGGTGTTCTACCACTCTTGGTGCTATGTCAATGGTTTATGTAGAATGGTACAATGGAAGTCAACAGGTGCACTTTGTGACGGACTTCTAGTTTGGCACTGGGACCCAGGGATTGACATCAGAAGTGATATGTTTATTTCAGCTACAGAATTGCACAGTTTGTTGAGTTTTGGTAGGTTCTATGGCTGCAACTATTTTCAGCAAGATTCAGATGCAGTTCCTTACAGATTCATTTGGGATCCGGGCATTAGTTGTGGGATACTCTCCAGTATGTTGAGGAATCCTTTGTGTGCATCAGGGTTCACTGTTGAGTTTTGCAGCATGTATATGAGGGTGATTACTTGTAGTTGCACTTTTGATGTTTATGTACATGATCTGTTTCAGACGCATAGCTCAGTTGCGTATATGCTAGATAGTGTGTATGATAGCTTAGCTTGCGCAGTTATGGGAAGCAAACATTGTCAGTATTCAGAGTTGCTTCCACTTAATGCTTATTCTCTTGCGACATCTAGTGTTGGGGTTGATTTGATTTAGCAGGTTCAGTCAGTTGTGCTAGTACTGGTGTTATAGGAGCTCTTTGGTGACAGCACGGACATTACACAGATCCTCCCTTAGGATCCAGGTGGGGAGAATTGTCTTTGTAGCCAAGATTGCTTGGGGACAAGCAATTTCAAGGAGGGCGGATTGTAATGTCCCCTTTTTAGCTGATGTTGTTTGCGGATGGTTTAGCCTATTCCTGACCCTCGTAGGCTAATGTACATGGTTAGGGGGTCTTCTTGAGGCAGTCACCTGGTCGATGGTTGGTTTCCTGGATTCAGTTGGATGGGAAAAATAAGGGAGATAATAATTAAATTAATTATTTGTAAGGTTATTAAATAAATAAATATTATAAAGTGACCTTATATTTAATTAATTTAATAAAGTGACTTAAATAAATATTATTACATAAAGTCACTAAAATAAAATAATATTATTTTTCTAGAAGCTTCTTGAAGTGGGATTGAAAAAGTATAAAGGAAGGGGGAAGGCAAGCTTCCAGGCATCTAAGAATTGATATTTGCTTTGATGTGATTGTTTGGTGAAGGAGCCAGCAAGGGTTTCTGCCATTGAGCCATTGAGAACGAAAAATCTCATTGGTTATGCAATTTTGAGGTTGTGAAATATCAGCTGAATTATTGCTTCATTGTGGGCTTCATCCAGGAGTCCAATCTGTGCTTAAATTGGAGAAGACATTAAGTTTCACAAGAGTTCCAAAGGTAAATCATTTGCAGATTTGAAATTGTTGGTGACATGAATAGTGGCGTGAATAGTGTCACGCTACAGTAACCAGCCATAGAGTTTTTAGATTTTCATTGTTGGAGGCCTATCTAGACACTTTTTTATTCTAGGTATTTGAGGGATCAATTCTTCTTGTGAAGACAATCATTTCTATACCAGTTTGGAGGTGTTTCAAGGCTGCAATTAAATCATTCTGAGGACTGATATACTATAGCAAGGGTGCCATTGGCAAGACATTTTTGTTCATATCTCATCAGTGAAGCATCCTATGGTTCTAGGCATTGTTGCATTTTGATCCTTTGATCCTACCAATCATTTCAGGTACCATAAAGTGGAGTTTTATTGTTGCATTTATTTTTAGTTAAGATTGTCAGGCAAGGGCAAGGGCGGCTACTTCTAGGAGGTGCAATTTCATGCAAGGAGGCTCAATAAAATTGAATAAAAATCAGAGATAGATATCATTGCATCTGTTGATCATTTCGGACTTCATAATCAGGTTCTTTGATGTATTTTGCATTGTCATATCAATTCGCATAAGGTGCTGCTGTAGATGGTCATTTTATATCAAATTTGGTATTGTTGTATATATCATTGTAAGCCAAGAGTCTTGGCAAATACATAGCATCATTGTACTTTAGATTGCACTCAATTAAGAAGATATATGTTGCATACGATATGTTTGATGAAATGTCCATCTTATAGCATACATAATCAGCATAGTAGTTTGCATGCCAATTGTTTGACAAAATGTCAATTGGTTGTAGGAGTTGATTTACACTTGCATTAGTCATCTATTGCATTTGGAAAATGCTAAGACACTTGCATTTCATGCTATACTTGTAGTTTAGTCATTTAGCATTTATTTCAAGGCTTTTGCATCATCTTATCTTCCAATTTCATCAAGCAAAGCAAATTGAAACTCAGAAACAATAAGAACATACTTTGTATACAAAGTGTTTGACGATATTCCTTGAGCCTCTAATCAGCAAATTGAGGTCTAAATTGTCAAGGGATATTACAATGGAAAGTCACCTGCACATTTCCACAAACCCATTAATAGCACATGGTAAAATAGCTGAAGCAAAGTGAACTACATACATCACACACATGATCGCATAATCACAAATAACAATAATAATAACCACATGCTAACATATATACATGTCTCTCAAGTCTTTCTCATTCACAAGCATAATTAGGATCTCATAATGTAAGATAAATCATCAAATTCACCATCAATACACATACTAATAATCATCAAATGAAATCATAGAATCTAAACATCATATCATCAAATGAAATCTAACAAGAGATCTAATCATCCACAAAGCGTAAACCTTCTATCAAACAACATAAGATATAGTAAAGAAGGTCTAAGTATGGGATCAAACGTCCCCAATATCCATATGTCCATAATAAAATCCATCACAAATGTATTGTAAGAAAAAATATATGGTAAGAAAAGGTATGCCTCATAGTTGAAGGCTAGGATAATTGATATAGCAAATGTTGGCTTAAGGCATGGTGGACAAATGTCTTCGTTTACCTCTGATTTGATAAGCGCTTGAGCTAAGGAGACATTCATGGTTTGTTTTCTGGTTGAATTAGTAAAATGGAAGAAGACAAAAGAAAGAGAAGAGATGAGCGGGGATGGAAGAATGAATTGTACTTGAGTACTAGATACTTCCTTCATATTCTAGACTACCTACATACCATGTATCCATGAGATCAAAGCACAATACGATGATGATGAGAAATAATGATATGTAGTTCTGGGGGATTATTGATGATCTAGGAGATGGATGATAGAAGAAAAAGAGATGGATGAAGAGAAGGATGATCAGAAGAAGGATAGAAGATGAAAGAAGTGTATGATTTATGCCTGAATCTATATATTTCCTTCATATTCCAGAGTGCCTACATACCCTTTATCCACGAGATCAAGGCATTCAATGATAGAAATGATATATAGTTCTTGTTTGTGATGAGATGGTGATGACGAGTGATAAGGTGGGTTGTTGTGATTGTTTATTGGTTAGATGTGGTTTATTATTGATAGGAATGATTTGAATGATAGATGATATGTGGTGCTGATGGTTATTTATTAATGAGATGTGTAGATGATGATGCTTAAAGTATCTACCCCAAAAATTAAAGTGCAAGAAAGTGCCCCCAGTATGGGAAGAATTTATTATGGGCAAGGTGATGGAAATTTATTATGGAATGAGATGACAAAAGAAAACTTAGTGCATGTTGGATGATGGAAACAAATGATACATTAACTCCAATAGTTACCAAACCATGATAGAAGTAAAATGCGAGATGGAAAAGAGGACAATTTGGCCATGGATGGATGGGTTTATTATGGGATGGATGGAGTGATATTATGTGATGGATGCTAAATAGATAACCAAGTAGATGATGAGAGCTAGCTCTACACATAGCACTTGTTTGCCAAGTTTTCACTATGGTACTTATCCAAGGCACCTGTTTACCAAGTTTTTACCAGAAGACGATTTTTTTTACTTTTAATGATTTTTTTATATTTTTTGATGCAAAGATCAGGGATAAAACTTTTTAAGATGAACATTGTTGATTGGTTCATCTAAAGGGATGCCTTTAGGTGTGGAAAGAGTGTAGCTCCAGATCTATATACTCATGTAATCACAAAGGGCCCTAGCCAATTTGGTTCAAATTAGCCCTGCTTCTCTTAATTTTGTTGATTCCTCTGATTTTCTTTCAGAACAAAGTCACCCACCTGGAACCTTCTCTCTTTGATATTCTTATTGTAGCTATGTTGAAGATGATTTTGCTAGAACTGCAAATGGTTGAGTGCTATGATGCGACATTCATCCAATAGCTCTAGATCATTAAGTCTAGATGTTCTATATTCTTCATCAAAAATGATGTGTTGCAGTGACACTCTCAATGATGGGATCTTGACCTCAATAGGTACGATGGCCTCAGTACCATATACCAGAGCATAGGGAGTGGTGCCAGTAGGAGTTCTCACACTTGTGTGATAAGCCCACAAGGTTGGATTAAGTTGGAGGTGCCAATCACAACTAGCTTCATTGGTCATCTTTTTGAGGATCTTGATAATGGTTTTATTAGTAGCCTCAGCTTGGATGTTACTCTGAGGATATAAAATTTGTGTTGGATATGAAATTTGTGGCACAAATCATGGACCTCTTGATTTTTAAATGGGCATCCATTTTCAGTGATGATGGCTTATGGAACACCATATCTACAAATGATATAATGGAGAATAAACCTAGATATCTATTTGCCAGTGATGTAAGTCATTAGTATGGCCTCCACCCATTTTGTAAAGTATTATGTAGCAGTTATAATGAACTTATGGCCATTAGACAAGGGCAGATGAATTTTCCCTATGAGGCTGAGTCCCCACTATGAAAATGGCCAAGGAGCTGTGAGAGGTTGGAGCTCATGTGCTGGGGCATGTATCAAGTCTCCATGTTTTTGACATTGTATACAGCTTATGGCAAATTGTTGTGCGTCCTGATCCATGGTAGGCCAATAATATATAGCTCTTAGAAGTTTCTTAGTAAGGCTAGGGTTGATGGAATGCAAACCACATACACCCTCATGTACTTCTCTTAAAGTAACGTTAGCCTCTCCCGAGTTGAGACACCTAAGAAGGATATAATCGAGACTCTTATGGTAAAGGGTTTTTCCAAGGATAGTGTAGCAAGAGGCTCAACGAATGAAAGTTTTTTGTTGAGTATTGGATAGGTGAAATAGGAAGGTACTGTTACTTAGGTACTCATATATGTCTTCATACTAGGGGGAATTAGGACCAACAATTTTGCATATGAGTTCAGATTGTGGTACTTCAAAAGCTAGTATTAGGAGTTTTCCACCAAAAATTTGCATCTTTGTGTGTTGGCGGGCACGTCTAAGAGAGAACCAATTGTTTCTATAGCATCAGCTATCTTGTTGTTGATCCTGGGAATCTACTAAAATGTGATCTTGAAGAAGTATTGTTTAAAATCATCGACCATCAATTTGTAGGGGAGAAGCTTCTCATATTTTGTTTAATATTCTTCTTAGACTTGCTTGATAACTAGCTAAGAGTCTTCAAAGACTTGTAGCTCTTTTATATCCCATTGGACATCCATACGTAATCCCGTGATCAAGGCTTCATATTCTGCGATATTGTTTGTGCAAGGAAAGGCAATTGTGTATGATTTTGGAATGCAATCTCCTTGAGGGGTGATGAATAAGACTCTGACTCTAGATCCATGTTGTGTGTATAAACCATTAAAGTATAGCTGCCAAGCTTTGGATGTAGAGACATTGAATATTTCTTCATCAAGAAATTCAGAATGAATAGGATAGATGTTTGTTATCGGTGCTTCTGCTAGTTGATCTACAATGGCTTGTCCTATGATAGATTTTTGATCAACATATTCAATATCAAATTCACTAAGAATTATCACCTATTTTTCTATCGTTCCTATAAGTACTGCTTCAGAGAGAAGATACTTAAGTGGGTTGAATCTAGATATGAGCTTTGTTCTTTGATTCAACATATAGTGTCGCAACTTCTGAGAAGCAAACACTACAGATAAACATACTTTTCCACTAATGTATAATTAATCTAATAGCCCACAAAAGTCCTACCGATGTAGTAGATGGCCCGCCTTCATTATCATGTTGAGCTAGAAGAGCTCCTAGAGCAACTGTTTTTGAAGAAGTATATAGAAGCAAAGGTTGATCAGGAATAGGTGGTACGAATACAAGTGGTGTTGCTAGGTATTCTTTTATTTGGTCAAAGGCCTATTAACATTTATCATCCCATTTTAAATTATCTCCCTTCCTAAGCAAGTGTTGAAAAGGATGGCATTTAACTGCGAGCTATGAGATGAACCTGTGGATGGATTACAATCGATCTTGAAGACTATGGAGCTTCTTTAGATTTGTTGGAGGAGGCATATTGACTATACCTTTTACCTTGTCAGGATCAACTTCAATGCCTCTTTGAGAAACTATGTACCCCAATAATTTCCCAAAAGTTACACCAAAGATACATTTCTTGGGATTCAATCTTACTTGGTATTTTTCTAACCTATCAAAGATTTTCTCCAATACTTGTAGATGGTCTTTGTTGCAAGTATGGGCCTAACTGGTGTTGTCATTGATATCAACATACTCCTGTTGCATTAATGATAATAATTGGATTAGCTATGTGTTGAGGATATTGATAAAATTAGTCTTAATTAGAAATAGAGAACAGTGAAGATAGTGAGGTAAAGATCCCAGCTAAGATGAAGATCAGAGGATACACTTCAAAGGGTTTATAGATATGTGTCTTAAGATGATCTAGTAAAGATTTCAAAGGTCCGCATGAAGATCTGAAGAAGTTATGGCCACTTAAGTAAAACTAGTTCTGACAAATGTTTAGAGGTGACAGAGTGATACAGATAGGTCTGGTGAGATCCAAAAATGCAATATCTTGTTCTACGGATTTGGTGGAATGTTTAGGAAGTAAATTTGAAGTGACAACTCAATTGGTTTGTGGTCTGGAGGTCTACAAGCATCTAATCCAATATGACAGTGATGACAGACTGTGTTCTTGAGGTTCTGGATGAAGGAGAGAATGATCTTAGTAAGTAGAAGTAGTGTTGATGTTCTTGGTGATTCAGGTAAGCTTGTGGAGGTCTTTGGATTGTGTCCAATTCATGTTGGTGATCCACATTAAAGATTGAGCTTGTAATTGAAGAATTACTTCTGGATGATGATGTTCTTCCTAAGCCTGGCTGACCGGATGAGTTACACATCCTACGGATGATCTTGAAGATGTTCAGTGAAGAATGGTGTGTTCCTAAAGGAATATTGGAGTCTTAAATATGTGTGGCCGACAGTGTGTTGATCCATGTAAAGTCTTTTTGTAATTAGTCATGTTGCATTTATATATTTCCTCTGTAATGTATGCCGACTTGGATGGTCATTCCTAAGTCGATGTCTTGTATAAATAAGGAGTTGCAAAGTCTTTTCAAGGAGGGAGTTGTGGTGATGAGAGTGTGGTAGAGAGGAGTAGAGCAAAAGGTAGAGCAGAAGTATTCATCCTAAATGGAACTGACTCAAGCATGGTGAAGATGCTATTCTTTAGTTCAAGTATGTGATACTTATTATTTTGTAGATAGTGTGTCTCTTATAGGTAGTGAGCCTCTTGTGAGTAGTGTTCTCAGGCAGTGAGCCCTAATTGGCATGTGTCATTTTGTTCTTTCTATTCTTCTAATAGAGAATACAATCTTGGGTTAGTCACCCCATGGTTTTTCCCTTAACTGGGTTTTCCAGGCCAAAATCTTGGTGTCATATGTGTTAATGTGTTTCTGCTCTTGAATTGTTGCATTATGTTTCTATGATTGATTTATTATTATGCTGCTGAATTAAGGAAATAATTTAAGTGATTAAATTGGAAGAAAGTTTTAAACAACTGATTCACCCCCCCTCTCAATTGTTTGCCCTAAATCTAACAATTGGTATCAGAGCCAAGTTCCTAAAAAAAAAGGCTTAACCACTTGAGGAGATCCAGGATGTCTTCCTATAAGAAGGATAGTCTGAGGTTTGATGGAACCAATTTTACTCTTTGGAAAAGTCACATGCAATATTACTTGCAATGTATGGGAATGCAATATTGGACCATGGCTTCAAAGAAGTATACTCCTTCATAGAATGGACTGAGAACTGTTGATGAAATCACAGATGCTAAAAACAACCTGCAGACTAAAGAAGCTCTTTTAAGTGCCTTGTCTGATTCAGAGATGACAATTTTTGTTGACCTACAAACTGGTTTTGAGATTTGGGAAAAACTGGAACTTCTACATGGAGACAAGTATGTTAAATGTGCCAAGCTACAGAGTCTAAAAGGAAAATTCAAAAATCTGAAGATGAGAGAAGATGAAAATATGACTATTTTTATGCCAAGAGTAAATGAGCTTGTTTGTGGCATTAGATGTGTTGGTGGAGTCTTGGATGAAGATGAGATCGTTGGCAAAGTTCTCAGATCCCTTCCTAATTCTTACAAGTACAAGGTTGCTGCTATTGAAGAATACAGATCTTTTTCAGGTATCACAAGAGATCAATTGGTTAGTAAATTGGCCATATTTGATTTGAATGAGTTTGGTGATGCCCCCCCAAGACTGAATCTGCATTCAAAGCTAGTGCCTCTGTTAAAGGAAAATAAAAGTTTGATCTAGGAGAGAACTCTTCAAGGAAACTATCATGGTATGAAAAAGAAAGAAAAGACCTAGAAGAAGATGAAGTAGAAGCTGCTCAACTTGAAGCCCTTATTGCAAAAAGACTACCAAGAGGATCTAGTAAGTATGAGGGAAAATTGCCTTTTAAGTGTTTTAACTGCAATAAGATTGGTCATTTTGCCTCAAGGTGTTTGGAAAGATTTTCAAGGCCAAAGCCTAACAGATCAAGGTTCCAAAAGTATTGTTACTATGTTCATGAAGATGATGATAATGAAGGAGTAACAGATGATGAATCAGAGACAAGAAACAAATTCAAAAGTGACTGGGTGTTCATTGCCATCAAGGAAGAAGATCCAATGCCCTTTGAATCTGTCAATCATAAAACTATGGAAAGAGCTCTGGCTGCCCAAGTTGAAGAAAAGGATGATTGGGTCATTGACAGTGGATTCTCTCACCATATGACATGTGACAAAAATAAGTTCATAGATTTGGAAAGGTATGAAGGAGGAGTGGTAAAATTTGGTGATAATTCTACTAGCAGAATCAGAGGAAGAGGAACCATTTCTTTTGATGGAAAGAACAAAACCAGTAATATACTATATGTTGAATGTCTGAAGCACAATCTTCTCAGTGTTGGACAGTTGGTGGATAAAGGCTATGATCTCTGATTCAAGAATGGAAAATGCAAGATCTTTGAAAGTTTCAGAACAGAGATTGCATCTGGTACTCAAACAAAAGGTAATATCTTCCATTTAGTTGGTACTGGTAAAAGTTGTCTATTTGTTCAAATTGATCAAAGTTGGTTATGGCATAGGAGAATGTGTCATGTGAATTTTGATAATATCATCAAGATAAGAAACACTTAGGTTGTAAGAAATCTTCCAAAATTGGTGAAACCTACAAATAGTTTGTGCAAAGAATGTCAGTTGGGTAAACAAAGTAGAATATCATTCAAAAGCAAGGAACAATCTTCTACCAGTTTATTGGACCTAGTTCACATTGACCTATGTGGTCCAATAAGAATCAGGAGTGTGCAAGGTGATAAATACTTCATGTTATTAGTTGATGACCATTCCTGGATGATGTGGGTGAATTTTTTGAAATAGAAATCAAAAGCTTTTGAGAAATTCAAAATATTCAAAGCTATGGTAGAGAATGAAACTGGATTAAAATTAAAATGTCTGAGGTCTGATAGAGGTGAAGAATTCACATCCAGTGAGTTCATAGAATTTTGTGAGAAACATGGTATAAAAAGATAGTTGTCTGCTCCTAGGACTCCACAGAAGAATGGAGTAGTGGAGAGAAAGAACCAGACCATCCAGGAAGCATCTAGAACCATGATGATGAAAGCAAATGTTCCTCAGATCTATTGGAGAGAAGCTGTAAGCACTGCAGTCTATACTCTCAATTGAGTACAAATCAGAAGTAATACCAGTAAGACTCCTTATGAACTGAACTTTGGTTTGGCATCACTCCTACTGTGAGGTATTTCAGAGTCTTTGGTAGCAAATGTTACATTAAAAGAGATGAAGGAATATTCTTGGGTTATTCTACTCAAAGCAAAGCATACCGGTGCTATAACAAGAGATTAAAGAAGATTGTAGAAAGTACAAATGTGAAGGTTGATGAAGGTATTGAAAAAACCTCAAGGTTTTATGAATATGATGAAGATGATCAAAATAATGTTTTTGTTCAATAAGTCCAAGCTCCCTCTGAAATTCAGATTTAGATTGATCCGGTAGATTAGGAAGAAGAGATAAGTTTGAATGAACCTGCTCAAGAATCAGAAGTGCAAGAAATTCCCAAAGTTCTCAGGTATGTAAGACTAAATCACTCTGAAGATCATATTATAAGCTATAAAAGAAAAGGTGTACAAACAAAAAGAAGGATTGCTCAAGATTCAGAAGAGTATTGTCTAATTTCAAAGATTGAACCTAAGACAGTGAATGAAGCTTGCAATGATGAAAACTAGACTAAAGAAATGGAGGAAGAGTTGATGCAAATTGAGAAAAATCACACTTGGGATCTTGTTCCCAGACCTAAAAACAAGAATGTGATTGGAACCAAATGGGTCTTCCAGAATAAACTAAATGAAGATGGTGAAGTAGTCAGAAATAAAGCCAGATTGGTCTGCAAGGGTTACTCTCAAGTAGAAGGAGTTGATTTTGAAGAAACTTTTGCTTCGGTGGCAAGAATTGAAGTAGACAGATAATTTCTTTCTTTTGCTGCCTTCAAGGATTTCAAAGTATATCAGATGGATGTGAAATCTGCCTTCCTAAATGGTGACTTGGAAGAAGAAGTATACATTGAGCAACCAGATGGATTTCAATTGTCTAATCATGGTGATATGGTTTGCAAGTTGAAGAAAGCTCTATATGGACTAAAGCAAGCCCCAAGAGCCTGGTATGAAAGATTGGATAAGCATCTTTTGAAGATTGGTTTCGACAAAGGTACTACTGACAGTAATTTGTACTTCAAAATTTATCATGAAAATATCTTGATTGTTGAAGTGTTTGTTGATGATATCATTTTTAGAGGAAGTGATAGTATGTGCAAGACTTTTGCAAATCAAATGAAAAGTGAATTTGAGATGTCCATGTTTGGGGAAATGAATTTCTTCTTGGGTTTGAGAATCACTCAAACAAAGAAAGGAATCTTCATTTCTTAGACCAAATATGTGAAAGAATTGTTGAAGAAATTTGGGATGGAAGACTCAAAGCCAATGAATACTCACATGGCAACCAGATGTAAGTTGAGGAAAGATGATGACTCTCCCAAGGTTGATCAAAAAAAGTACAGGTCAATGATTGGAGGATTGTTGTATCTCACTCAAACTAGACCTGACATTATGAATGTTGTTGGTCTTGTTGCTAGATTCCAAGCTGATCCTAGAGAATCTCATGTCATGGCAATCAAGATGATCTTTAGATATCTAAAAGGGACAGTTGAGTATGGATTGTGGTATCCTAGAGATCATGATATTTCTCTTCATGCATATACAGATGCGAATTGGGCAAGAGATGTGGATGACCGAAAGAGTACCAGTGGTGGAGCATTCTTTTTGGGGAAGATATTGGTTTCTTGGATGAGAAAGAAACAAGAGGCAATATCTTTGTCCATAGCAGAAGTAGAATATATTGCTGTAGCAAGTAGTTGCACTCAAGTTTTGTGGATGAAGCAAATGCTAAAAGACATCAGAGTGGAGTATGAGGAACCTATCACAATCTTCTGTGATAATTCTAGTGCAATAAACATTTCAAAGAATCGAGTGTTGCATTCAAAGACTAAACATATATCCATCAAGTTTCACTTTTTGAGAGAGCAAGTGAACAAGAATGAAGTCAGGTTGGAGTTTGTGCCTTCCAAGGATCAGATTGCAGATATTTTTACTAAACCTCTACCTAAGGACTCTTTTGAGTATCACAGGGAGAAGTTAGGGTTATTACCCCTTCAGTTTTGAATTAAGGTGCATTGATGTGCATCAGTTCGGTGGATATCATAGTCATATCTTGTGGTTCAGATTTATGTTTGGGAAGCTGCTACTCAGGGAGAGCAGCTGGTGTGATTTTGAAGTAATGCAAGTATGTGCCCTTTGCCATTGATGTCAAAAGGGGAGAGAAGACATGTGAAAAACAAGTAATTGCTGATCAAAGGGGGAGCAAGAAAGAAAGAGAAGACATGTGAATGGTTGTTGTTGATAGGGGGAGTTGTGATAGTGTGGAGAAGTTCTTATCTTGATGGTTAAAATAGTTTTTCACATCATATGTTGCCATCAATGACAAAGGGAGAGATTGTTGCAAGTATGGGCCTAACCAGTGTTGTCATTGATGTCAACATATTCCTATTGTATTAATGATAAGTATTGGATGAACTGTGTGATGAGGCTATTAAGAAAATTAGTCCTAATCAGAAACAGAGAAGAACAGTGAAGACAGTGAGGTAAAGATCCCAACTAAGATGAAGATCAGAGGATGCGCTTCAAAGGGTTTATAGATATGTGTCTTAAGATGATCTAGTAAAGATTTCAGAGGTCCACATGAAGATCTGAAGAAGTTATGGCCACTTAAGTAAAATTGGTTTTGGCAAATGTTCAGAGGTGACAGAGTGATACAGATAGGTCTGGTGAGATCCAAAAATATAATATCCTATTCTGCGGATTTGGTGGAATGTTAGGAAGTAAATGTGGAGTGACAACTCAATTGGTTCATGGTCTGGAGGTCCGCAAGCATCTATTCCAATATGACAGTGATGACAGACTGAGTTCTTGAGGTTCCGGATGAAGGAGAGAATGATTTCAGTAAGCAGAAGTAGTGTGGATGTTCTTGGTGATTCAAGTAAGCTTGTGGAGGTCTTTGGATTGTGTCCAGTTCATGTTGGTGATCTGCATTAAAGATCGAGCTCATAATTGAAGAATTACTTCTAGATGATGATGTTCTTCCTAAGTCTGGTTGACCAGATGAGTTACACATCCTGCGGATGATCTTGAAGATGTTCTGTGAAGAATGGCATGTTCCTAAAGGAATATTGGAGTCTCAAATCTGTGCGGCCAACAATGTGTTGACCCGCATAAATTCTTTTTGTAATTAGTCATGTTGCATTTGTATATTTGCTCTGTAATGTATGCCAACTTGGATGGTCATTCCTAAGTCGATGTCTTGTATAAATAAGGAGTTGCAAAGTCTTTTTGAGGAGGGAGTTGTGGCGATGAGAGTGTGGTAGAGAGGAGCAGAGCAAAAGGCAGATTAGAAGTATTGAGCCTAAATGGAACTGAATCAAGCATGGTGAAGATGCTATTCTTTAGTTCAAGTATGTGATACTTATTATTCTGTAGACAGTGTGTCTCTTGTAGGCAGTGAGCCTCTTGTGAGCAGTGTTCTCGGGCAGTGAGCCCTAATTGGCATGTGCCATTTTGTTCTTTCTATTCTTGTAAGAAAGAATACAATCTTGGGTTAGTCACCTCATGTTTTTTCCCTTAACTGGGTTTTCCACATCAAAATCTTGGTGTCATATGTGTTAATGTGTTTCTGTTCTTGAATTGTTGCATTATGTTTCTATGATTGATTTATTATTATGCTGCTGAATTAAGGAAAGAATTTAAGTGATTAAATTGGAAGAAAGTTTTAAACAACTGATTCACACCCACCCTCTCAGTTGTTTGCCCTAAATCTAATAGTCTTCTCTTGTCTTCAACTTTCCCAAGATGTCATCAACATAGTCCTCCATTATGGTATGGAAAAGATCATGGCTCGTTGATAGGTGGCACCTATGTTCTTGAGACCAAAAGGAATTACAATCCAATAGTAAGTACCCCATGAACATATGAAAGAAGTTTTATGTTGATCTTCCTCTGTGATCCTAATTTGATTGTATCTAGAGAATCCATCCATTAATGATAGCATTTCATGTCTTGTGGTGAGATCAACAATTGTGTCTATGCTTGGCAATGGAAAATCATCTTTGGGACAAGCTCTATTAAGATCTTTGAAATAATTACAGCAGCGAATTCATCCATCAGGTTTTATGACTAGTACTAAATTGGAGACCCACTCAGGCTAATTAATGGGCTTAATGAACTTAGCATCCAAGAGCTTTTGAATTTTTTCTTTGACTAGGAGTGCTATTTGAGGATGCATTTTTTGCAGCTTTTGTCTAAATAGTTTGGCATTTGGAGATACTGCCAGATGATGTACTACAAGTGAAGGGTCTAAACCAAGCATATCTACATAGGTCCATGAGAAATTGATTTCTCTTTTCATGAAAAATACCATGAAATTAGCACTTTCATCCTCTAACAACGATGCTGCTAAGAATGCAATTTTTGCATTTTGTGTTGTGCCTAAATTGATTTTCTTAGAATCTTCTATCAACAAAGGTGACCACTCTTGATATGTTGTGGTCAAAGGAAGGTCAAATCCTCCATCCTCAGGCACCTCAGAGAGGTTTTCACCCTCATATACATCCTTTATTTTTACTTTTTCATGGTTAAGAGGCACCTTGCGGTTTTCACCTAGTGACCTTTCTTTTTTTATTCTATTTACTTCACTTTTGTGACTAGAGGATTTAACACTTCCACCAAAATATGCCAATTGAGCGAGGATGATTGTGAATCCCACCTTGTGGTCTCCCAGTGGTAAACCTTTCCTTAATCCCATGAATTCTACTATGGCTTCATCATTCTAAAATATGTCTAAAACAAGTGCCCCCTATTGGTCCCAATCAATTAGGCTAGGGTGGAAAAGTTGAAGGTCAGAGGATATAGATAGTGAGGTAGATGATAGCATGAAAATGGATGTTTCTTGTAATAATTATATGATATGGAAGGAAGAGTCATCAATTATATCCTCACTGGTGGTCTCTTCCACAAAAAAGGCCTCAACTACTTTATCGAGGGTAAACTTAGTGTTTGAGGAAGGAAGACCCTCCTTCTGGTACCCTAGACCTTGCCTATTAAACTTCTTAGCAATAATGATAGGTTCCAGAGGGCCTTGTTCTTGTGATCCTAGTCCTCCCTTTCCTTTATAGCCCATATTCTTGGTAATCCTGAATCCATTGTTATATCATTCTACTTCTAGAGAAACCTGATCATTTTCATCATAAAAGATCTAGGAAGAAATGTCACCCTCGACATCTTCATCATCAAGTAGTCTTGATTGGATGAACATAGTTGGAGGTATAGTGCGAGTGCTTTTAGATGAAGAGGATTTTGATGTAGATAATCTACCATAAGATTTGGGTGACAAAGGAAAGGCTCCCACACAACAAAATTCTTGTAGACTATACTCACCAAGTCCTTTCTCTTCAAATTTAATTTCAATATCAAGAATGGATTTGCTGGTGGAAGGCTTGTTTAGGTCAGATGGATCAACATAAGATGTGGATGGATAAGCCTCATTATTGATGGGTATATGATTGGGATTCTGATAGGTAGCTTGGAAGGCTTGATAATATTCAAATGGATTGGGATCTGTAGGTATTGTGATTTCCACACCATTATATGGGAACTTTAAGCATTGATGGTATGTAGATAGCATTTCTTTTAGGGAATGTATCCAAGGACATCCAAGGATAATATTATAGGGAAAATCAATATCCAGGACTTGGCATCGAGTATCGGTAGTGACAGGACCAACCCTTATAGGCAAATGAATGATCCCTTCTGGATCTCTCTCTCCATCATCATGCACTTTGATGGTAATGCTTTTGGAAGTATCAATATGATCCTTAGAGTATCCCAATTGTTTTATTAATTTTAAAGAACATATGTTCAATCTAGCTCCACCATCTCCTAGTATATATTTAATGCGTCATTGGTTGATATACACTTTAATGTGGAGTGCATCGTGATGGGATGGGTTGGAGGATGAAAGATCTTGATCAGAAAAGGTCAAATGATGGGGAGATGCAATACTTGCTATCATGGCTTGGAATTGCATTGTATCTATATCATTTGGTGCCGATGACTCTTGCAAGGCCTTATCAAGGATGGCTTTATGAGCAGGTGATATACGTAATAGCTCTAGAATGGAAATATGGGTAGGAGTTTTACCAAGATGCTCAAGGATATTGTATCTATAATTAGGACAAATGATAGGTGGTGGGGCTCCTTGGATAGTTACAAGACCACGACGAGTAGTAACAACACAATCAGGTGCTTTTCCTCTTATGGTGATAGTAGAGATTTGGGATTGCTCAATATGGTCGATGGTAGACAGTTAAGTATAGTTGATATTCTTCCCTGTGTTGGAGGCACTTGCTTTATCATGTGAGGGAAGGGGATTCTTATAAACATCAAGGTCATAATTGGTTGTTGGTTGTGGTGATGTAACATTAATAAGTCCTTGATGAATGAGATTTTGAATTATGTGTTTCAATTTCATATAGCTATTAGTGCTATGATCCTCTACCCTATGATACTCATAGTATTCATTATCTTTGTACCAATTGTGTTTGAATTGTGGTTCCTCATTTGGTCTAGCTTCTGGTAAAGTGATGGTACATGTTTGCACTAGCTTCCTAAGAATAGATTAAATGGGTTCTCCCAATGGAGTGAATTTGCGTCTTGGTGGTGGATTTTCTTTTGTTTGATCACCAAGAGAAAAAGATGGGCCATTAGATGCTTTTTGGATATGTATAGGTGTTTGCATAGTTTGGACATTCTTTGCATCGACAACACCATCATTTACGACATTTTTATTTTTGTTCCAAAAAGGAGATTTATCATTTGAGGATTAAGGATTATCCTTATTTTCTTTGAAGATTTTGATGAGGCCTTTTGCAATTAGGGCTTTCTCAATGTTACTTCCCTCAGATATGATTTCATCGAATGAGGTTGCACTATGCATTTCCAGTTGGAATGATAATTCAGGATGGAGGTTTTGAACGAAGATATCAACTTGCTATTTTTTGGGCATATGCCAAGAGAGTTTACTATCTGTGTTTCTCCATCGTTGAATGAAGTATGAAAAAGTTTCACCATTTTTCTATTTATTATTGACAAGATCATTCATAGTGACCTCATTCTCGATGTTGAACACAAAGTGAGACACAAATTTTAATGCCAATTCCTTAAAGGTTTTAATGCATCGAGGTAGATGAGAAAACCATTCCATGGCTTGTCCCCTAAGACTTTGAAGGAATAGTTGTTAAAGATATGTGTCAATGTATGCAACTGTAATGTCAGAAAATGTCCCCTTGGAAGCTTTTCCCTCATAAGGTTTAGCTTTTGGGTCCTTAGTGTGCATTTAGGACATCTTGCATCATAATTTAGCATCCCGATGGAATGAACCCTAGGTATCATAACAAATGGGGCCTAGGGGGACCCCTTGAGCTTAACCCTATCCAAAAAAGGGGGCATGACTTGGGCGCCCGTGCCCTAGTCCTACCCTATTTTGGGTCAGACCCAAATTTTAAGTGTCAGTTTATGACCGTTATTTGGTCCCTAGGCCAACATAGTAAGTTTGAATTTATGAAATCTTGGTGAGAGTGTTTGTAGTTGCATATAAAAGAATGTTTAGGAATTCATTTGTAAACTAGAGATTACATTCATGAGCATTGACATTCTAGAAGTGATTCAAGGCTTTGATTGTGTTGCAAGAGCAGATTTGTGTTGTCTATGTGTTTGTGTTTGTAGATTTGAGCATCCATTTCCTCATGGAATGAAAGCTTCTTCCTCTCATGAGATATTCACTACAAGGTGGCATTTATTGTGTTTGTGATCATTTATTCATTTAGATTTTGCCTCTACCTCACAAGGGCATGCACTCTCTATCTGACAAAGGTGTTTGGAAGACTTAAGTGTTCTTTCGGAGCTTGACTGAGACAAGCTCCTAAACACAACAACCCCCTCCCAAAGTTTTCATGGTTGCAGGTTATAGGTTGATGATACAGACAAAGTGAAGTTGTAGGAGGGCATATTGGAGTGTCAGAATTGTAGAACAAAAGGAAAAAGGGCACCCTAGACTAGGGCACCCACTCATTAGTCCTCAAAGTTTAATGATGGGAAAATCTCTGAAACAACAGAAACAAGTTATAGACCGAGTTTCTAGATCCTGACAAAAAGTAGGGCCTTGGACTTGGGCATTTGCTCCTTTGTCCCTAACTTTTCTGCCTCAGAACCCCGAAAATAGGTGCATAGTTATTTGTTATTTAACATCTTTCTGTAGAAGCATTTTTCGTAATTCATTTGTTTACTGTCGTATTTGCATAATTAGGGTTTTGATGGATACTTGAGCACAAGAGAAAGAAAATTTATAATCAAATACCCTAATACAAGCTTCCCTACATTCATGAGTGACCAAGGACCAGATAGTGCTCTGCCACTCGATCCGAAGGTCCTTGAATGTAATTGGTGAAAGGAGGATTCAAACACTAAACTAAACAATCCAAATTTTACTACATTACATTTTAGTGAACCCATGTTTTTAAACTTGATTGCACCTTACTGAGTGTTTTGCTTCAAATTTAGGTTGATTTCATTCATTCATATAGTCATTCATCTTATTGCATTGAGAAAATTTCCAAAAAAATGAAAATTTTGAAAAACTTGAAAAAACAAATTGCATTTTAGGATTTCTATTTTGCATCAGTTCATCCTAATTTCATCTAATTTATGATTGACACATTAGATCTGAGATAAACTATAGAAAATTACAAAAAAGCAATAATTTGTATTGCATTTTCATCATACAATTACTAGGGTTTTGTAGAAATTTTGACAATTTTCATATAACCTAGTAATTCCAAAATCTAAGGTTAGTAGGTAAAATTTTCTTTCAGATTTTTCTAATGAATTTAGAGACTAATTCAAACTTGTATTTGGCTGTAGTCTTGCATTTTGGTGTAAATTTGCATTTAGATCTCAAATATTTGCACTTTTGCATAGAAAACTTCAACAAAAAACTAGCAATTTTCATACATTTTCATTAGATTTGCCCTTGCATTTTGCATCTTAAAGCTTGGAATCCATTTTTAGATCTGAGCATATTTCATTTTCACCATAAATCAAATTTCAAAACATTCATATAGCATTTTGTGTCATTGATTTTTACTAAATTTGGCCTTATTGACTCTCTAAATTTGCACCATAGGCATGTTGTGAAGAGTATTTTTGCACTAATTGGTTGTTATCAAGGTAATTATTTTCTTCCCCTCCTAAAATCTTCACAACACCTTTTTAGTGGCCTCTTGTATTGAAAATTTGGTGAAAAACTACACATTTTTACTATTTTTGCCCTAGGGTTTGGCCTAGTTTGCACTCCAAGTGTGTTGTGACATTTTTTATGGATTGAGGTGACTGATATCATTGCTTTCGTTTTCTGCACTTCTTAAAATTCATTACAACATCCCTTTTGCTAGGTATTAGAGTTGAAAAATTGCATATTTTGCTATATTTTCACTAGGGTTAGACCTTAAGTGGCACTAAAAGTATGTTGTGACATATATTTTGACATTAAGTGACTATTATGACTAATATAATTTTCTTTCCATCATCATTTTCTTCACAACAGCCTTTGTCATGCTCTTTTACATAGAGATTTGGTGAAAAAGTTGCATATTTTAGCATATTTTTACTATATTTTGACTTGTCGTCATCTTAGATTTGCATCAAGAGCATGTTGTGAAGGATCTTATTGCTATATTAGACTGATATCAGACATATAAATTGCTGCCCCTGATCAAAATCCTTACAACACCCTTTGCTTTCACTTATTTGCATTGAAAAAATATAAAAATTCAAGCATTTAAGGCCATTTTTACATATAGTTTTGCACTTGTCTTTTGTACCAATTTTGAAAGGCTTTCAAAATATGATTTTGTATTGATTTGAGTATATAAACATGGACTCTAATTGCAACAACAACAATAGGTTCCCTCCTAGATCTATCATGCCCACATTTCCCATGTGATCACAACATACAACACACATGTCATGTCCACATTTGTCATGTGGTCATGACATGAAATATAAAAAATTTTCCATGCATCCCTAGAAACCCCCTTGCATGTGTTAGCATATTCGGTGGCAATGTGCAAAAGGCGTAAACATGTCAGTGAAATTTGGGGTAATGCGATCACATGCGCATTCCCCTACGTGATGAAAGCCGACTAAGGGGTCAATACGACACGAGAAGTATTGCCATTAGGGTTAGGATCATTGATCGAAACCCTAAGTTTTTTTAGCTGAGTGAAGGGATTTCAACACGAGTTGAAATCAAAGCCTAATTCTAAATCATAACATAATTAAATAACAACTTAAGTAAAATCAACAAGTACGGGAACATTTCTCTTTTTTTTTTCTTTTTAAAATAAACAACTACCCTCTTTTTTTGTTAAAATCTACAATGCAAAACAACAACCATATCTTTCCTATTTACAAAAAAAAAAACATATGAAACTAATAGCATATTTGAGCATACATATTTCTTTCATTACACATTTTTTCATTCTCATGAAAATAAAATAGCCACTATAATTATATGACCAATTTCAAAATAAAACTCATACAACTCCAAAATACCAACATGTAACTTTACATATCAAGAGAGAGAAAGGATCATCTCTCTTAACTTGAAAACAACTACATAAAGGCCAAACTTGGCCATAACTCTATCAATAGCCAAAATGACAAACTTAAAGATAAAAGGTCTTTTTTCTTCCAAGCTCCAAAACTTTGTTAAACCTACAATAACAAATAAGGGAAAAGGGAAAAGGCTACATGAATACTGCTCTCCTCCCTACCATAGACTCACTCATGAGTCACCCCTGAGCTTGGAGGTCATCCCCACACAAGGAACACTTCACTCCACTTCACAACAAAGCACTCAAAAACAAAAGCATGAAGAACACCCATGGCTTTCACAAAACAAAACTCATAGAAATGAGTTTAAAGGGGTAGGGGAGTGGACAGCACTCAACTCAAGAGTGCCACTCCAAAATATCTCTAAAAAAACCAATTTTCACAAGGCCTCAAGCCATCACATATATAACAATTTTCACATATTTCTCCATGGCTCTCAAGCCATTCAAAAATGCTCAATCTCATAACTTGCCCACAAGGCTAAAATACTAAAAGGAGGTGACCTCAAGGAGGTTCACTCCTCCCCCACCCCACACATGTTGAGCATTTTCTCCAAGTGGAGAGTCTCTCACAACACCCATAAAATTTCCCCACAATGACAAAATATAAATACACACACACAAAAATCACACAAGAAATATAAATTACACAAGGAAAGGCATTAGCCTTGCATCCTACCTTAAATAGCCCACAAGGAAGATAGTTGAAGAAGATCCCTTCCAACTCCACCTCCAAGTCCTTCTCCAAATGAGCCTCCAAAAAATCCTCTAACTCTCTCTCCCAACTCAAACAAATTTTGCAAAATTAAAATCAAATCAACAACCCTCTCCATCTCTTCAAGAGGGATTAAAATAGGCTCTCCTCATAACCCTTGAGGAATGAGAAGGTGACACATGTCACCTTCTCCTTCCTCCTCAAATCTACTTGCAAGCTTCATGGAATGTGGGGGTGACACATGTCACCCTCCCATTCCACCAAGTCTTGCCTCCTCCACTTGTGCTCTCACACATGTGGGAGAGAAAAGTGGAGCCAAAGAAGGATGTGGGTACTACAAGTGCCCCAATCATATCCTCCCATGAAAGCCCACAAAACCCCAAGGTACCCTCATGAATGTGGGAGAGCCTTGGAGTCGATTCCTCCACAATCTAGGTTCTTGAAGACTCCCCCAAGCTTTGGAAAGAGGTGTGGATGAGGTTGAGTGTTTGACCCAACCTTCCACTCGTTCCCAACCTTCTATTTTCGTCACTTTACTTCAGGGTGAAGTTTAAGTGACCAAATGAGAGTTTACCTAAGGTTGGACAAGCTCAAATGGTCCCTAGACCCTAGGGGTACAACCCATGGTCACTTTTAACCTATTTTGAACACCATAGGGTGAGTAAAATCACATAAAAAGGGGTCCCAAAATAAAAACTCAAAAATAACATCAAACAAACATTACACCTTTACAACACCAAATTATAATCAAATATAAAAGGGGTAGACCTATCCCAAACAACACCACATAATAACATTATGAAATTTCATCATGCATAACATAGTTGATCTTGGTTCCTCTTGGAACTAGATCAGCTTAACACAAGAATTCACAAAATGTGTTGGATAATCTCTGATTATCTGTGGCTTGGTTAGAACACCTGCGCACTTGCACAAAACATTAATCCAACATGTATATCATAGCTGAAGCAAAGTAAACATATACTCACACCATCACATAATCATATAAAACAATCATAAAAATCACATCATAATTACATTCATAATTTGCATTTCTATAATCCATCTCAAGATAACATCATATAATAAATCCATAACAATAATCACATAACTAGTGTCTCAAATAGTATCATAATGCAAATCACACGTCAAATCATCATTAGTGAATCAAATCCAGATCTAGTCTCATCACAATCATGCTAACATTATAAATCAAAGGTAAAAGAATATAGTTTAATAGTCCTACATATCAGGATCAACAGTCCCCAATAGTATAAAATGTGTCACCAATAGTAATATAAAATGATCAAACTAAGGGAGTGAAAAGGTAGGCCTCACAAGATCTTACATGAAAAGAAAGGCCCTTGAACCTAAAATTATGTTTACACCTCAAGATAGAACAACTGGAGACATCAAAGGGCCTCTTTATATCACTGTGAAAATAATGGGAAACCTTGTGGATGGAACTCTTAGTGATCCTAATTGCATGACTAATGTTTCCACTAAAGAGTTCATCTTTGCACATCTATTAATGCAAGGTTATTATGACCCTTCAAACATGATGATCAAAACACATAAGGGAACCCTTATAAACACTTCTGGGAAGATATCATTGTTGGTAACACTATTTGAGAAACATGTTGAACAATGGTTTGATGTTGTCCCTATTTCTAACCTCTTCTATATTAAATTGGGACGCCCTTGGTTAAAGGAAATGAAAGCTACCCATTAAACAATTCACCATTATCTAAAATTCCCTTTTGATGGATGTGTGATTACTGTCCCTCACAATCAATATAAACCTTTGGTTGAGAAAAAACATTACATATTGGATTACTTTTGGGATAAAACTAAAAAGGAACCAGAGCCACGAACAGACTTTACCTTTTTGAGCTATAGAAACTACAAAGCGAAACTTTTACACCCAATGCCTGGTCCTTCTATGCAAGAAATGATAAAAGATAAACAAACCACATGTGAAGAGAACCTTAGACTGAAAGGACAAGGTCCCTATACTGACGTTCCTCCCTCAAAATCCTTACAAGGATTGGGAGGTCATTGTCAACAACAAAATATTCCACCGCGACAAATGAGGTTTGATCCCAGTGCTTCATCTTCTAAATTGCACAAACCTATGAAAAAGAAAATCCCTATCTTACAACAAATAAGTGGTAAAATAAAATGAAATAGAAAAGCAAGAGAAAGAAGAAGACAAACTTATGCTATAAACCTTGCCTCTCAACAAGAAAACATTGATCCTAACATTGAACCAAACAAACATGATCCTAACAATGAACAACATGATGAGAAAGACATGAATTGGGCTATGGTACCTTATATCCCACTTTACTCTAACATTAGGGAGAGGGAGGATGACGATGATGTGCTTGATGATACCCACTAGCCCGTCAATCCTATAGGTAAGTATCTCTAACCCTTTATCTCTCTCATGATGTGCTTCCCCTGTGATGTGTTATGTGTTGTTTAGGCCCCCTAAGATGACCTCAAATTCTCTCGTAAGGTCTGAGATACTAGGAGACCGCCTCTGTTATGACCTTCTTCTATTTGTATCATCATTCTTCTATATTATCTCTCTCTAATTTCATCATTGTGTGTTGTGTCTTACGGACATAGAATTGCGGTTGGTGACTTAGGGGCACCCTTCTATGTGACTGTCCCTAAGACACTTGTTTCTCCTCTTTTATTTATTGTTTCCCTTCCTCATGTTTCTATCTAGCAGGCGGATGACAAAAAACATTTATATTGATGCGGACCTAGTGTTCCTTTCAAGAGCAATCAAAAAATGGACTTAGTTCCTAATATGACAATGGGGTTGTAATAAATTATCCGACGCTTGGCTAGTAGAAGCACCCATGCTTTCTGCATAGTGATTTTGATGGTATGCTATCTCATTTACAAACCTTAACAATACTACTGCTATGTGCACCTTTGTTTGTCTTTGAATCTATCCTTAGTGGTATTCAATTCGGAGAACTTCGTGATACAGCCCCATGGTTGTCCTCAAACTTGGAATTCATAGTATAACCTTGGATCTTTGTGTGGTTAATCATATGCATTGATGTTGTTGTTTATCATGATTATGTAGACACTAACATGTTTCTTGCAAGGATGTGTTTGTGCGAACATTTGGTGATCGTAAAGTACATGTCACCTGTAAGGGGCACGGGCTTTGCGAGAGCTTGTGTTCCCTTGTGTGTTTTCTTCCTACCTTAATGTGTTGGATATCGATGCATGATATCAACCACCTTAAAGTGGGGGCATATATAAGGTAAGTTGTCTTCTGTAGATGTTAGCAATGTGCTTGTCCTCAGATGTAGTTTAAAGACTAGTGCGATGAGTGCTTCCTACATCCTGTGTTTGTTTGCAATCAATAAATCAATCATGTAATCCCTCTGTGGAAGCGGGATATCGTGTATATTCTTTTTTATCTGAAGCCCTCTGCGGAGGCAGGGATGGTGTATTTCTTGGAGCAGATTACATCATCCTGTCATTTTCAAAAGTCCTTTGTGGAGGTAGGGAGTTATTCTGTGACTAACTCAACCCTTAAGCATGTTTTTGGCAATTGTTGTGGTGAAGTCCATTCATCGGTGTGTGCCTGTAATGTGCCTGAGATGGTGATGAACCTAGAAATAGGAACACTCCATCGCTTGTCTGCCATGTTTTCTCTGTGTCTTCAAGTGTTTGTGTTTGGCATGTTTTCTTTGTTTGGTGTGTTTATTGCCCCATATGTAGTCTAAATACTAACACGATGAGTGCTTCCTACATTTTGGGAGGTTTTATGTGTCTTGCATGTGTGTTGCCCCATATATGTGGTTTAAAGACCAACATGATGAGTGCTTCCTACATTATGGGAGGTTTGTTTACTTTCCTGTACTTGCATCTACATTTCATATATATGAGAAAAAGAAAAGAAAAGAAATCATGCCTGTCTTCTATGCATCTGCTATCTTCTTTATGTTCTATGTGACTGTAATTGTCTTCTCTATGTTTTATGTGTCTGTTACTGTATCTATATGATTAGCATGTCTTCTTCATGCTTGGCATGTTTGTTGTGTTTGCAACTGTACTTTAATAGATTTATTGGCCTTGCGTTTATACATACATTAAAGTGGGGGCTAAATGTAACATCAAAAAATGTCCCCTTGGGGGCTTTTCCCTCATAAGGTTTAGCTCCCAGGTCTTTAGTGTGCATTTAGGACATCTTGCATCATAGTTTGGCATCCCGATGGAATGAACCCTAGGTATCATAACAAATGGGGCCTAGGGGGACCCTTTGAGCTTAACCCTGTCCAAAATAGGGGGGAGGACTTGGGTGCCTGTGCCCTAGTCTTGCCTTATTTTGGGTTAGGCCCAAATTTTAAGTGTCGGTTTATGACTATTATTTGGTCCCTAGGCTGACACAGTAAGTTTGAATTTATGAAATCTTGGCAGGAGTGTTTGTAGTTGCATATAAAAGCATGTTTAGGCATTCATTTGTAAACTAGAGATTACATTCATGAGTATTGGCATTCTAGAAGTGATTCAAGGCTTTCATTGTGTTGCAAGAGAAGATTTGTGTTGTCTATGTGTTTATGTTTACAGATTTGAGCATCTATTTCCTCATGGAATGAAGAGCTTCTTCCTCTCATGAGATCTTCACTACAAGGTGACATTTATTGTGTTTGTGATCATTTATTCATTTAGATTTTGCCTCTACCTCACAAGGGCATGCACTCTCTATTTGACAAAGGTGTTTGGAAGACTTAAGTGTCCTTCTGGGGCTTGATTGAGGCAAGCTCCTAAACACCACAAAATCCTCCCAAAGTTTTCATGGTTGTAGGTTACATGTTGATGATGCAGACAAAGTGAAGTTGCAGGAGGGCATATTGGAGTGTCAGAATTGTAGAACAAAAGGAAAAAGGGCACCCTGGACTAGGGTACCCACTCATTAGTCCTCAAAGTTTCATGACGAGAAAATCTTTGAAACAACAGAAACAAGTTACAAATTGAGTTTCCACATCCAGACAGAAAGCAGGGACTTGGACTTGGGTACCTGCTCCTTTGTCCCTAACTTTTCCACCTCATAACCCTGAAAATAGGTGCATAATTATTTGTTATTTTACATCTTTCTATAGAAGCATTTTCTGTAATTCATACGTTTATTTTTGTATTTGCATAATTAGGGTTTTGATGGATAATTGAGCATAAGAGAAGGAAAATTGATAATCAAATACCCTAATCCAAGCTTCCCTACATTCATGAGTGACTAAGGACCTAATAGTGCTCTGCCACTCGATCTGAAGGTCCTTGAATGTAATTGGTGAAAGGAGGATTCAAATACTAAACTAAACAATCCAAATTTTAACCATTATAGCAACATCAAGAAAATCAACATAGAATGTTCGAAGGTGATCATTTGGATCTCCTTTCCCCTTGTATTTGTCGAATTGTGGTATTTCAAAATGTGGGGGAAATGGTATCATTTGTAGTGATTTATCAAAAGGGTAGGGACACACCTCCTAAGAAGAAAATGTTTTCTTATTTTGGCCCATGCTCATGTCTGTGAATTGTCATTCTAATTTATTGAACCATTGTTGCAGATCAGATGTAGGTGATTGTTGTTGTTGCATAGGATTTTGATGGCTTAGGAGAGGGATGTGGTACATCAGTTGCTGATTCAAAGGATATTGCTATGATGGATTGTATGGTGGAGCATATGTGTTTTGAGGTTGGTTAAAAGTGTTTTGAGCTTGGCTACCAAGTGGAGGGGATACAAATGAATTTGGTGTTGGGTTGACAGTTTAGGTTGATATTGCATGTGAGCCAAATGAGGGGTTGGTATAAGACATGGGTTGAGTATAGATTAATGGAACTTGAGAAATGGGTGGCAGATTAACATAAGACATTTGAATATTGGAAGGTTGAGCTCCAAGAGAAAGGAGTTGATCAACATATGAGATGTTGGAATGTGCATTTGATACAATAGGTTGATCAATAAGAGATGTGTTAGGATTATATGTGACATGAGAGGTTTGAATTAGATGATTAGATGATATAGTGAGATGGGTAGATGCATTAGATACTTGGGAGGGCCCAACATGAAACACATTTGAATTGGAAATAGGTTGCACTTGGGTAACTTGAATGGAAATGGTATTCATAGAGGTAGATGGAATGAGAGCCAACACATGAAAGGGGGGCACACTCATATTAGAGACCACTGAAGTGATAGCATAAGATGGTGTCAATAATGGTGTCAATAATACTCACCTACACTTGTCATTAAGTAAAAATTATTTGAGGTTATGACATGTAAGAGGAATATGATATTTTTAGTCAGTGTATGACAGATTCTATGACAGCTGTAAGGTGTGTAAGAGCATCTGTCGTAACCTATCTTGGGACCAGGTGCCCACTTCGAGATGGGATGTTGGACAAGTGTCCTTAGGCGTGGGTTTTGGGGCATGAGTCCAAGATGGACGCCCATCTCTAGAAGGTTCCATATTTTCCTTGTAAACTCTATATAAACAGGTGCTTGGATGGGAGATAGACAACTTTGGTACAAGTATTGTTATGCTTCTAGAATATCTCCAGATTTGACATTTGAAGACTCCTGAAAGAGCATTGGCTCTGAAACTATATTGTAATATGTTATTGTTTACTGTAATACATTTGAGCTGTGTTTTGGAGTGTGGGGTTTTTCACCCGTAAGGGTTTTCCCCACATATATCTTGTCTCTCTCTCTTCTATCTTCTTTCTGGTTCTTGTGTTTTTCTGCAATATCTCATGTTAATGGTTTAACATTTCTGTAATAGTTAGAATAAAGTTGAATTTGCATAGCCCTCTCCTCATTAGATTAGTGTAGGAAGCGTTTTTCGCATACCTAGCTTTTTTTCATGGCTCCCCCTTACTCGGTACACACTTCTCGGGTACACCAAACTTCAAATTCCTGAAGACCCAAAGATCTCAAAGAAATTTGCTATCTCAACTTTGAACTGTGAGAATTTGGGATGGCTTCAGAGGTCTGACCTCTCGCGCCAGCAAATAGAAGGATTTTGGCCACTAAACAAATGGATTCTAGTGATATTCAGAGGACCAACACCTTATGAGTATCTAGCAAGCCACTTAAGGCTCTAACTAGCTCTACTAGGAGCTTCAAATATGCTAGGTACACCTCCTTTCAAACTAGCACTCTACGGTAAGCGCTAATACCTATTTGGACTTGGCTTTTGCCTCATCCTATTTTATAGAATGGACTAAATGAAAGTACCACCTGAGGTCATTCCCTTGGGGTGATTACCTCTTTTCCCACCAAGGTAGGCCTCTCTAAAGATAATAACAAGTTCTCTTGCACCCAAGATCCATTTGATAGGCAAGGGGAGAGGATACTTTTGTTATTAGCTTAGGGTCATAAACATGCACAACAAGAAAACAAAAAAAGGATAAAACAAACATGGAGCAAACAAAGTTCCATTTAAGCACCAAAACCAAATGTTCCTAAATTAGTGGAAAACAAGATTCTTTGACCAATCAAACCTGCAAGAAACATGTCAGTAGTTTTTTAGATTCTCCATTCTTTGATAAACGATTTGAAAAGCTTGCATAGATATATGTTAGTTCCTAGAAAACCCTGTATACACCTAAAAATGACATGATTCGGTCTAGATAAATATTCTTAATATTTATTCCCTTCTTTATTCATCTATCAATAAATAAATAAATAAATAAATTTATTTGATTCATATTCTTCCAACAATTAAATAAATTCCTTTATTTAATTCAGTTCTTCCCAAACAATTAAATAATTCTTAATTATTTAATTAAATCAAATCATTCTTCCAAATTTGAATAAATCAAATCAAATTTATTTAAATCCTCTCAATCTCCAAAAATAAAATATAATCAAACATTTTATTTATTCTTCCAAATCATGCACAACAATTAAATAAATTTATTTATTTAATTTGCTTTCTTATCTTCTAAATTAAATAATACCAATTATTTAATTGTCTCTTCTAATAATATCTTCTCTAAATTTAAATAAATCAATTATTTATTTAAGTTGCTTTTTCTTCTAAATTGAGTTATCTCTAAATTTAATTCAAGCTTTCTTGCACATGCAATTAAATATTCCTAATATTTAATAAAGCAAAATATCTTCTTATTCTCATGTAAATTTATTCTTCTTGTTTTAAATCACTTAACTGATTATTATATTCTTTTAATTGCTTTAACTTATTCTTCTATTCTTAGCAAATCCTCTCATGCAAAAGAAAGCAAGACACATGTCTTCTTCTTATTTGTTGCACGTTCCTCAACTACTCTCAATCATTGATCTTCTCATTCTTTCTATACCATTGATCTCTTCTTTCTCAAGTCTATAAGTCAACCCTCATTCTTCCATTTCAATTATCCAAGCTTTAAGTATTGTTACTCTACAGGAATTATAGCACGCCTTTGGCACCAATTCCCTCATTTCTTGTGATCACATTCACTACTATGCACTATGACCATTGTTGTGAAGCTCCTCTTCATTCCAATAAACTATCACTGCCATTCCCAATTGACATTCTTGAAGCATAGCAAGGAAGTGCACTCTTTGAGGGCCCTATTTCATACATGCAAGATCGATTGTGATAGGCAATCAATGGAAGCTTCGAATTGAGGAAGGTTTGCTTTGTTGTTCATTGCTTTATTTGATTAATCTTCTTAGTTCACCATTTCATTAAGTTTTGGGTAACTTGATATTGATTGTTTATTCATCTGATCTAATTTTACCCTAACATTTTTGGCACCCACTGTTCAATTTTATGTTTTTTACAATTTTTTGTAGTAAAAATTTGTGTTTCTCTAAACCCCATTGTCAAGTTTTGCAAGGATCTATCAAAAGGTGACCTCCTGGGCTGAAACTGACATCACCAACGTGCTCAGAAGGGTTGAAAACCTTAGAATCACCTGTTAATTCACAAAAATCAGAGACTAAAAAATATCTCTATGATTTTTTTGAGGGTGCATCCTTTTATCCAATGGTCCAAAGGGTGCTTCCGCAGGGTGCATCACTTTTTCCAGTAGTCCAAAGGGTCTTTCTGCATCCTTTTATCTAGCGGTCCAAAGGGTGCTCCACAGGGTGCATCCTTTTATCTAGCAGTCCGAAGGTTGCTCCCACAGGGTGCATCATTTCATCCAGTGGTCTGAAGGGTGCTTCCGCATCCTTTTATCCAATGGTTCAAAGGGTGCTTCCATAGGGTGCATCATTTTATCCAACAATCCTCCATCCTGCCTTCTTCTACATGCCATAAGGGTGGTATCTTTTTCTTTTTACCATAGTAGGAGCATATGAACTCGTAATCACGCAAATAAACACTCATTGGAAAGGTAATTCTGCGAACTTGACAATGGAGGAGGTTTGATCAAGTAATTTTATCATTTTATCAGCTATTTTTACAGTCAAAGTTCAGCTATCTTTCCAAGCTTAAATCTAGTGTTTTTTCTTGGAAACTAATGATTTATCTATGCAACTTGACTTAAACACGTGTCAAAGAAAGGAGAAGAGAAACTTCTGATATATCTTCTATAGGTTCGAGTGGTCAAAGAACAATCATTTATCACTAAATTAGGCACACTTTTGATTTGGGCTTTAAAATGAACCTTTGTGTGTTTAGTTAGGCAAACATCTCATTTGGGCTTAAAAAGAACCATTTTTTGATCGTAGGAACATTTAGATTTGGACTAAAAAAGAACATTAGCACTTGTTAGCTCACACTTCAATTTCTAACGGGAAAGAAAAATCGATGCTCATGCAAATCTCATGTAGTCTTAACTAGGAGGGTTAGTAATTGAATCATTGCTATATTGATATCGTTTCAAAGTTAACAATTCATTGCTATCTGGGTAAAACTGAACCATTGCTATCTCGACCATCACTTCAAAGTTAACAAATTCGTGCTACTTGGATAAAATTGAACTCATCATTGCTATCTGGGTAAAATTGAACCATTGCTATCTCGATTGACCATCATTTCAAAGTTAACAACTTGTGCTACGTGGATAAAATTAAACTCATCATTGCTATCTTGGTTAAAACTGGACCATTGCTATCTTGTTATCACTTCAAAGTTTTGTGCTTGCCCAAATAGATAGCTCATCTAGTTTTTCTCATTTTAACTAGGGGAAAAGAACAACTATATTCTATGTTTTGGGAATGATACTAGGCCTATGCTCTCCCCTATCTTGGGTGACCAAAATGCCAGACATATCATTTTCGCATGTGTTTTTCCTTTAGAGGGGTCTGTTCTTGGATACCGTTCATCCAAATAGGAATGACCCTAAATAAATTGTGTTTGGAGCGAAAGCTTCAACAACGAGTGCAATTGTGTTATACCGACAGCCAACCTCCCCCAAAACCCTCCAAGGCACAACCCTTGCAGGCTGGGAGACTCCATAATGGAGACTAGTGCTGCTGCATGTATAACCACTCAAATGGTTGCCTTCATTAAACACCTTTGTTCTAGTGGCCAAAAACCCTTGTTATCCATTTGAAGCCTAGGATTTGTACTTGTTTTTCCTTTTAGTCCAAATACAGTCAAAAAAATCACAAAAAAATGAAAAAACCATAAAAATTCTTTGTGTTTGTTGTGTCTTCTTGCCATAATTTCAGAAAATCAGAACAAAAAAGACCTTGCAACCAAAGTACCAAAAACATAAAAAAAAAAATTTCAAAATTTTTTTTTTTTGTAAAAACACTGAGAAAAGCTAGAATGGTGCATCCATCCTCTGTTACAGCAATTTGTGCCGATCTGCAGCGCATCTGTATTGACCCGCAGTGCTTTTACTATTTGTTACAGCGCATTTACTTTTTACCAGTGCCGTGCATTTTGTTTCAACTCACGGCGCATTTGTCAGTTTCTGCAGTGCATTTGTTCCAGTGCATTTGTAACAGTGAGTACTTCCACATCTTTTTAGAGAAAAATTTTAGGTTTTCTAGGTACCCATTTTAGTCTTATGTCAATTTCTATTAAAATGATAAACCAATTAGAAGTAATTGCTCAAGAACTCCAATACCTGCAAGAACAATTAAACTTCGATCTCTCACCCCACGATCTTAGAGCAATTGCTCAAGAACTCCTAGTCATACAACAAGAAATGGCAATCTTACAAGCTGAACGTGTCAGTACTAGCTACACCTCGCCACAAACTCATACATCTGCTTCCCATTTTAATGATGCTCATGACAAGGCAAGCACCACCTCAAGTTGGAAATTGTATACCACTCTGTCTACTAGTCCTCCTTCACCGTCTTCTAAGACACATTTCCCAAAGCATACCAATCCTACACCAACACCGCAAAAGAAAAGCTAGGGAGAAAGCCAAATTCACTCATCCATTACCCCATACACCTACAAAGGATGTGATCCAAGGACTACCAGCAAAGAGTCAACCATGTCCCCAAATTCATGTCCTTGACCTTATCACAGAGTCTCCAAACATGTCAAATTCTACATCCCCTTCATGTAACCTACAACCCCTTGAGCATATTGAAGAACCTCCTACCATGCACCAAAGTCAAGGTCCATCACACCTTCATGTTGTTGACCAAGAGCCTATCCAAGAGTCTTCTACCTCAACTTCAATTCAAGCACATCAAGCGCTATGTCAAAAGTACACTTTAGAGCATGTGGAAACATCAACCCCTTGTCTGAATCAAGATCAAAGCACTCCCATCCGATCCTTACATAACCTTTATCTTTTCAATGATCCTATACCTATACATGAGCAAGAAATCTAATTTTAAAACATTCATAATCTATATCTCTTTTCTGATCAAGATACTACCTTTGATGAAGAAGCTATCCATGAGCAACATGATCATATACATGAGCATGAGATCAAATTCCAACCTCTCCATGGCCTATATCCTTTCCATTATCAAGATATTATTGTTGATGAAGAACATATACAAGAGCACCTTAATTCCATCACGCTAAAGCCTATCTATGATCAAGATCCCATCTATGATCAAGAGCCTATCTATGATCAAGCAGACCATGATGATCCTCTTAGCCAACTTTATGTGTTCCATGGTTTGGAGCTTATAACCCCATCTAGTCCTATCCAAGATCCAACAACTTCCACTTCCCTTGATGAGACACTTACTTCCCAAGCAAGCATATAAGATCAAACCAAAAATACTCCTCCACCATCCATTATACCATGCTGCAAATCTCCCACCATATATCCTTGGTCTTACTACCTTCATTCATGAGTGTTCCTCCTTAGAACACCAACAACCATTATCCTCTATCTCACCTTCTCCATCCAATAAGTAACCCATGTCTAATGTTCCACCTACACATAATCTCGCTATCCACCGCATACTCCAACATATGAACTATCAAGGTAAAGGCTTGGGCCTTGAACAAGGTATTTTGGAGCCCATCCATGTCAATGTTCCTCCTCCTTCATATGGCCTTGGATACATACCCCAAGGTGAACAATCTCAAGATGTTGGTATTTCCTCCACTCCTCCTAAGTCCACCACTTTCCATCGTACATCTTATCATATTCCCAAAACATATGTCGCCATTCCACCTCCATCATCCTACAATTGTCAAAAGCATGTGACCATACACCTTCCACCATCCAATCTACCTCTGCTACTTCCAACTCCTAATATCCCTCCATACATTTTACCACCACTTCTTCCAACACCTTATTCATCCATCTATAAATCCTCTAACAATTCCAATCATGACCAATAGATGCGCGTGTTGTCTAAACAAAGAATTTCCTTAAACTCCACTTCCACCATCTCAATAGAATTCAACCATAAAAATCTAGATGCCTCTACCTATCAAGTCAAAAATCCTAAGACTCCTCATGACCTAGGATACAAAAGCCAAGAATCAAAGAAACATCCTCCTCAAGAGTTGTATACACCCACACACCTATATGCCAAACTGAAAAAGTTGTGGGTCTGCATCAAACAAATGATTATCTTAGAAGCTGCACCAAAGATGCATACACTCAAACCCATACCTTCACATATACTATCTAAAAAAAAAATGGTTTGGGTACCTATGCAAAAATCCCTCAAGTTACATGAGACATCTACCTCTCAAAAATCTCAACCATCCACTTTCTCCATCCAAAAGTCTCAAATTCTTCTGTCCCACATGACAAGCAAAAATCAGCAAAATACTCAGTCTATGTGGATCCCTACATGCCTAAGTCATTCATCCATAAGCAAAAGTCTTTGTTGCTTTTTACACTACTTTCCCATCACCAGCTTCAATGTTTATCATGGTATGTGCAACCATTGGTCATGATTCCCTTCCATCCCACAAACATTTTCATATACCTTCATCTCCCTTACCTTCCACTATTATCTTACATATCTTCCTCATCCTATTCCTATGGTCCATGCTTTTTCATAGACTTTTCAGCCATCCTTGCATAAGTCCTTCATATTCCGCATCATCATCCACTATCACACCCTTCATAATCTGCTATCTATCTTCTCCATCTCACTGTCATGCAATCTCCTACCAAAATCTAGGAGAACACTTGACATGTCCCATTTGTAACACATCGATCTAATGGGACTATCACCTCTCAGGGAACTAGATACTTGAGTCTCTCCCTTCCATATCCACCTTCTCCCATCCAACTATTCAAAAAAAAATGAAAAAAAAAGTAAAGAAAAATCCCTTCATCCAATGTTGAAAATATGGAAAATAGTCACCTTGGATAAGTACCATGATGAAAACCTGGCAAACAGGTATTGTGTGTAAGTTGATCTTCTATGTCACCTACACTTGGGGGCACCTTGTCTCATCGGCATACCACTCTTCTCCTATCAGTTTCCTTCCGTACCATTTCCTATCCTATCCATTACATACCTATACTATCCGGTCTATCCATCCAAATCTTCCATTCCTCTATTTTCTTTGGTCTTGATAAAGATTGGGGGCACAATGTTGACAAATGTTTTAGATGTCTCTTGACATACATTATCCCTCCAAACCATGCAAATCCTTCATTATCCTCTTATCCTCCTATTGTCGTAAGCTCTGTCATGAAAAATCCTAAGTATTCTACCTACAATGGGGCACATTATTCCTATGCGACATAGTCCTTGGAGATCACATCCTTGATTCCTTCCACCTATTCTTTATCACCCATACATCTACCTATCTGTGGTGTTTCCTTGTCATTGGTATCATCTGATCCATATCTGTTCCATATCTGATCCATATCTATTCCATATCATGTCTTGTCTAATCCATGTATGTTCCATATCATGTCTTTTCTGATCCATTTCTATTCCATATCATGTCTTGTCTGATCCATATCTATTCCATATCATGTCTTGTCTGATCCATGTTTGTTCCATATCACGTCTTATCCGATCCATATCTATTCTATGTCTATTCTGTATCATGTCTCATCCGATCCATATCTTAGGTTTGTTAGTGTTTACCTCAAACTACATTGCCTCTGCATCGTCACATAGGCAAGGCCATTTAGCAATGAGCCTCTGAGGCACTAGGTCAGTCCTTTAGGGTCTGTCTCACCAATAAAGATTGTGGAATCTTCTCACCAGGAAAGCAAGCATAGACAAAACCCGCTCTTTTCAGGTAGAAATCCTGACGCAGGACATTAACCTATCCAAAGCAAAGAAAACAAACTCCTAAGGCCTTCTAAATAATTTTTCCCAAATTATGGCAAGAAACAAACACATCTAAATGCAAAAATATTTTGTGGATTGGAAACATGGTTAAAATACAGAGTCTTGATTTTTGCTATCATGCCTTTCTATGCTACTCAAGGATGCCAAAAGCTAGAGATGCTATGATGGGGGCATGATTATTTTCTTTGTTTGCTGTTTGTGGATTAAACTTTAGGAAAGTGAAGCCTTGTCTAATGACATGATCGGAAAAAGATCATCGAGGACATCAAAGGTCTAACATGAACAGGGGCAATCCTTGACTATTGATATGCAAGAAATACTCAGGTCATCTTGGTTCAATTATACCTAGATGCTTGTATTAACTTGCTAAATCAAAATCTATGTAAGCGATACTCAGGTCATCTCAGTTCAATTATACCTAGATGCTTGTATTTTCTTACAACATTTCAAAAAATGCCCAATGATGAAAAAAGCACTTCAAAATACTTGCACCATCAAGATATCAAAAACAAAGCACCCATCCTACATCGATTATACATCCATACATCCATATTCCATGCAATAAAAAATCCAAACAATGCAGAGTATCAATACAAATAAAAACTTGTGATTCCTTCTATCGAATCATTCTTCTATCAATTAGTATTCTATCTATCGTTGTGGTTCATTCTTCTCAATTTGGTCAACTCGAGCAGTGATCCAAATCCAGGTCCATCCTTAATCCATACCAATCAAGTCAAGTCAATCTTGTTAAATGATCCAATCACAATCAATGGTCTTGATCCTTGTCTGGTCGTAAACCAACTCGATCAGTTAATCAATCAATTGTCTTATACATGATGTAACATTGTCAAAATTAGACCAATACACACGTCTTACATGACATGTTCCATTTCCTAAAACCAGACACTATCCTTTGTATTTCTCTAGGGATCTATTGTTTCCCACCATGATAACACGCCTGCCATGTTGGTCTAGGGATATATCGTTCCCCACAATGACAACATTGTTGTATATCGTTATCAGTATATCGTTGGTTTACCGCTTGACAGGGGCAATACCTTGTTTGTTCTTGTATCATTTGTGCATACTTGCTTACTTGCTTGTGTGTGTTATCATTTTATCTTGCATCATGTATCATTCATGTCTTTCTTCAAACGTAACCTATTTTTCATCCTTCGTCTTCGTGAGATTGTCCATCTCATGCCTTCTGCCTTCTTCTCATCGAATCTCCCGAGGGGGCATCCTATCGTCGTAACCTATACCAGGGGCAAACTGGGGCATGTATCATTATCAAAAAATTTATTCTTTGAAGCAACGCCGTAAATTGCGTTGCATTAAAGAGGGGCAAAATGTATACGCCTAAAAATGACACGATTCGGTCTAGATAAATATTCTTAATATTTATTCCCTTATTTATTCATCTATCAATAAATAAATATATAAATTTATTTATTTGATTCCTATTCTTCCAACAATTAAATAAAATTCTTTATTTAATTCAGTTCTTCCCAAATAGTTAAATAATTCTTAATTATTTAATTAAATCAAATCACTCTTCTAAATTTGAATAAATCAAATCAAATTTATTTAAATCCTCTCAATCTCTAAAAATAAAATACAATCTAACATTTTATTTATTCTTCCAAATCATGCACAACAATTAAATATATTTATTTATTTAATTTGCTTTCTTATCTTCTAAATTAAATAATACCAATTATTTAATTGTCTCTTCCAATAATATCTTTTCTAAATTTAAATAAATCAATTATTTATTTAAGTTGCTTTTTCTTCTAAATTGAGTTATCTCTAAATTTAATTCAAGCTTTCTTGCACATGCAATTAAATATTCCTAATATTTAATAAAGCAAAATATCTTCTTATTCTCATGCAAATCTATTCTTGTTTTAAATCACTTAACTAATTATTATATTCTTTTAATTGCTTTAACTCATTCTTCTATTCTTAGCAAATCCTCTCATGCAAAAGAAAGCAAGACACATGTCTTCTTCTTATTCGTTGCACACTCCTCAACTACTCTCAATCATTGATCTTCTCATTCTTTCTATACCGTTGATCTCTTCTTTCTCAAGTCTATAAGTCAACCCTCATTCTTCCATTTCAATCATCCAAGCTTTAAGTATTGTTACTCTGTAGGAATTACAGCACGCCTTTGGCACCAATTCCCTCATTGCTTGTGATCACATTCGCTACTACGCACTATGACCATTGTTGTGAAGTTCCTCTTCATTGCAATAAACTATCACTGCCATTCCCAATTGACATTCTTGAAGCATAGCAAGGAAGTGCACTCTTTGAGGGCCCTATTTCATACATGCAAGATCGATTGTGATAGGCAATCAATGGAAGCTTCGAATTGAGGAAGGTTTGCTTTGTTGTTCATTGCTTTATTTGATTAATCTTCTTAGTTCACCATTTCATTGAGTTTTGGGTAACTTGATATTGATATTATTGTTTATTCATCTGATCCAATTTTACCCTAACAAACCTAGATTTGCAAACACAGACCAAAGGCATATGACAGAAACCAAAGGTAATTTTTTGAAATGCAAAGGTGACTAAACCATTACCAGAGCTGATTACCTATCCTTTAGAGGTGATGTTGAATCATGCAAAGGTGACTTTCTGTTATGCAGAGGCAACTACCTATCGATCAAAGGTGCTCAAACCCTAAAATCTATAAAAACCCTAACACAGAGATAGAACAAGTGATCCTAAATGTAGAAGATTAAACCCTAATGAGCTTAGAAAATAAGATTTTTCCCTTTTTATGCTTGTATTCTACGAAAACAAAAATGATTAAATGCTAAGATAGGGCTAAACTAAAGACAAATAAATCTCCAAATAAACCATCTTGGAGATGACAGAAAATAATAGGGGCTAGCAAATATAGTATCTTGCAACCCAAATTAGATTACCCAAATGACAAAAATCTTGCAAAAATACAAAAAGGGTACTAAAACCCTAAATAAACTAGAAGCGTCTCCCTACAAACAAAGACGATGAACTGTTAACCAATCAATTGTCTTATACATGATGTAACATTGTCAAAATTAGACCAATACACGCGTCTTACACGACATGTTCCATTTCCTGAAACCAGACACTATCCTTCGTATTTCTCTAGGGAGCTATTGTTCCCCGCCATGATAACATGCCTGCCATGTTGGTCTAGGGATATATCGTTCCCCACCATGACAACATTGTTGTATATTGTTATCAGTATATCGTTGGTTTACCGCTTGACAGGGGCAATACCTTGTTTGTTCTTGTATCATTTGTGCATACTTGTTTACTTGCTTGTGTGTGTTATCATTTTATCTTACATCATGTATCATTCGTCTCTTTCTTCAAACCTAACCTATTTTTCATCCTTCATCTTCTTGAGATTGTCCATCTCACGCCTTTTGCCTTCTTCTCATCGAATCTCCCGAGGGGGCATCCTATCGTCGTAACCTGTACAAAGGGCAAACTGGGGCATGTATCATTATCAGAAAATTAATTCTTTGAAGCAACACTGTAAACTGCATTGCATCAAAGAGGGGCAAAATGTATATGCCTGAAAATGACACGATTCGGTCTAGATAAATATTCTTAATATTTATTCCCTTTTTTATTCATCTATCAATAAATAAATAAATAAATTTATTTATTTGATTCATATTCTTCCAACAATTAAATAAATTTCTTTATTTAATTCAATTCTTCCCAAATAGTTAAATAATTCTTAATTATTTAATTAAATCAAATCACTCTTCCAAATTTGAATAAATCAAAACAAATTTATTTAAATCCTCTCAATCTCTAAAAATAAAATATAATCTAACATTTTATTTATTCTTCCAAATCATGCAAAACAATTAAATATATATATTTATTTAATTTGCTTTCTTATCTTCTAAATTAAATAATACCAATTGTTTAATTGTCTCTTCCAATAATATCTTCTCTAAATTTAAATAAATCAATTATTTATTTAAGTGGCTTTTTCTTCTAAATTGAGTTATCTCTAAATTTAATTCAAGCTTTCTTGCACATGCAATTAAATATTCCTAATATTTAATAAAGCAAAATATCTTCTTATTCTCATGTAAATCTATTCTTCTTGTTTTAAATCACTTAACTAATTATTATATTTTTTTAATTGCTTTAACTCATTCTTCTATTCTTAGCAAATCCTCTCATGCAAAAGAAAGCAAGACACATGTCTTCTTCTTATTCGTTGCACATTCCTCAACTACTCTCAATCATTGATCTTCTCATTCTTTCTATATCGTTGATCTCTTCTTTCTCAAGTCTATAAGTCAACCCTCATTCTTCCATTTCAATCATCCAAGCTTTAATTATTGTTACTCTACAGGAATTACAGCACGCCTTTGGCACCAATTCCCTCATTGCTTGTGATCACATTCACTACTACGCACTATGACCATTGTTGTGAAGCTCCTTTTCATTGCAATAAACTATCACTGCCATTCCCAATTGACATTCTTGAAGCATAGCAAGGAAGTGCACTCTCTGAGGGCCCTATTTCATACATGCAAGATTGATTGTGATATGCAATCAATGGAAGCTTCGAATTGAGGAAGGTTTGCTTTGTTGTTCATTGCTTTATTTGATTAATCTTCTTAGTTCACCATTTCATTGAGTTTTGGGTAACTTGATATTGATATTATTGTTTATTCATCTAATCCAATTTTACCCTAACAAACCCAGATTTGCAAACACAGACCAAAGGCATATGACAGAAACCAAAGGTAATTTTTTGAAATGTAAAGGTGACTAAACCATTACCAGATGTGATTACCTGTCCTTTAGAGGTGATGTTGAATCATGCAAAGGTGACTTTCTGTTATGCAGAGGCGACTACCTGTCGATCAAAGGTGCTCAAACCCTAAAATCTATAAAAACCCTAACACAGAGATAGAACAAGTGATCCTAAATGTAGAAGATTAAACCCTAATGAGCTTAGAAAATAAGATTTTGTCCTTTTTATGCTTGTATTCTACAAAAATAGAAATGATTAAATGCTAAGATAGGGCTAAACTAAAGACATAAATAAATCTCCAAATAAACCATCTTGGAGATGACAGAAAACAACAGGGGTTAGCAAATATAGTAGCTTGCAACCCAAATTAGATTACCCAAATGATAAAAAGCTTACAAAAATACAAAAAGGGTACTAAAACCCTAAATAAACTAGAAGCGTCTCCCTACAAACAAAGGCGATGAACTGTTAACCAGAAGCAACTTCATGCTATGCATATGTGATTTTTCCCTAACCAGAGGCGATCTAGAGTGATGCAAATGTGAGTTTCTACCATTCAGATGTGATTTTCTGTTGATCAAAAGTGCACTTCTGTACCTGAACTTCAAAAAATGAGTTTTAGTAACAAAAATTGATCAAATGAGTAGGTTACACTGGGCTTGCTAGAATGTGTTGAAAGGAAAAATGCATGTTAACATATTCAAACATTAAAACAAGATCTAACCCTACCACCTTCAAGAAATCTAATCTAAATGACAAAAATAAGCATGCAAATTAAAGTGAAGTCACCTAAATGATTCGATTCCTTGGTTTGGATGTGGATTGCTTCTCTAAATTAACAATTATACTCAACAAAGTTGCCATGATGTGCTCAAAATACTCAAGAGGTAGTATGCATAAAATGATAGTGTAGATAATAGCTAGATTAGATTATCAAAATGAGAAAATGAGAGGATATTTATATACTTGGAAGATGGATGATCAACGTTGGAGGATAAAAGAAGAGATCAATGGCTGAGAATATTTGAGAGACATGGATGAATGTGCACATGACATGTGTCCTTGAAAAAGGCATACATTTATATATTTTAGATAGGTTGTTAGTGGTGATAAGATGCTTTTCTTGAAATAGGACACTTTTATTATTTTAAGGCCAAAGTAGTGGGGGTAATTGCTTTTTTGAATTTAATAAATCTTACCCATTTTTTATTTTTGCTATTTCAAGGACAAAAGGCCCACTTGCATGTTTAGAAGAAAATGAATAATAAAATAGGAGTGGGAAGATGCATAATAAATTAAATAAATGTCTTCATTTAATTTATTATTCAAGAGATAAGAGAAAATGTTAGAGGAAGAAAATATAAATTAATAAATAAATTTATTTAATTTATGCATGATGAAGGAATAAATAAAATATTGATTTTATTTATTTTTTTAGAAGAAAGATGGGATAATTAAATAATTTGATATTATTTAATTATTGATGGAAAATAGCAGAATAAAGGAAATTAATTAAATAAATAAAATTTATTTAATTAATTATGGATATGGGGAAGAAAATGAAATATTTGATTACAAGTGTGCTAGATGAAATAATGTATGCAGTAGGAAATGCGATAAATGCATAAATGTTACAAATTGTCAATCTTGGGTGTCTATAGTTGGTTATGGCATAGGAGAATCTATCATATTAACTTTGATAATCTAGTGAGAATAAGCTCAGTCCAAGCTATAAGAGATCTACTTAGATTGTGAAGCATGCTAAAGCCATATGGAAAGAATGTTAGTTTAGGAAGCAAACAAAGATAAGTTTCAAGGGCAAAGAACAATCCTCTACTAATCTGTTGGAGTTGGTGCATACATATCTGTGTGGTCCTACAAGAAAAAGAAGTCTACAAGGTGATAGGTATTTCATGCTTCTTATTGGTGATTATTCAAGAATGACTTGGGTTACTTTCCTTAAAGAAAAATTAGAAGCCCTAGATAAGTTCAAGGAATTTAAAGCGATGGTTGGAAATGAAAAGGATTTGAGAATCAAGTATCTGAGATCTAACAGAGGTGGTGAGTTTACTTCAAATAAATTCAATGCTTTTTGTGAAGAACATGGGATAAAGAGACAATTGTCTACCCCCAGAACTCCTCAGCAAAATGGAGTAGTTGAAAGGAAGAATAGGATAGTTCAAGAAGCTAGTAGAATAATGATCAAAGAAGTTGACCTTCTAGAAGTTTATTGGAAAGAAACTATTCATATTGTTGTCTACATTCAGAATAGAGTTCATGTCAAAGAAAATAGAACAAAGACACCTTATGAGCTGTGGTATGGAAGAACTATCAAGTATTTCAAAGTTTTTGGAAGCTAATGCTATATCAAAAGAGATGAAGAGTTGGGAAAGTTTGATGCTAGATATGATGAAAGTATATTCCTTGGGTACTCCACTAAGAGAAAAGCCTACTTGTGCTACAACAAAAGGTTGAGGAAGATTATTGAAAGTGCAAATGTGAAGGTAGATGAAGATATTCAAAAGAACTTAAAGCCTGATGGATATGAGTCAAATGAGTCTCCTAATATAGAAGCAGTTGAAGAAGTCAAAGACAATGAAGTTCAGAGTGAGGAAGAAGAAGCTCTAGAAAGAGTTCCTAAAACCCCCAAGTATGTGCACAAGAATCACTTAGAGGATTAAATCATTGGTGACAAAAACAAAGGAGTTCTGACAAGAAGAAAAATTGTAGAAGAATAAGTAAATCTCTATTTAATTTCAAAGGTTTAACCTAAGACTATCTCTAAAGCATGTAAAGATGAACATTGGGTCAAGGAAATGGAAGAAGAATTGATGCAAATTGAAAAGAACAAGTAATGGGAACTTTACCCTAGGCCTGCAGATAATAATGTGCTTGGAACAAAGTGGGTTTTCAGGAATAAGTTGAATGAGAATGGAGAAGTGGTAAGAAACAAAGATAGACTTGTATGTAAAGGCTACTCACAAGTGGAAGGAATAGACTATGAGGAAACTTTTGCTTTGGTGGCAAGACTGGAAGCTATTAGATTGTTTCTGGCTTATGCAACACACAAAGATTTCAAAGTATACTAGATGGATGTGAAGTCTGCTTTTCTGAAGGGTGAGTTGGAAGAGGAAGTATATATAAAGCAATTGAATGTATTTTAGTTATTAGACAAACCAGACATGGTATGCAGATTGAAGAAGGCATTGTATGGACTGAAGCAAGCTCCTAGAGCTTGGTATGTGTTGAGTCTAACTCTACGTTTCATTTTATATTGCTTTGTGGCTCATTGTTTCCAATTTCTACAGTAGTTTCTGTAGTTTCTTAAGTGTTTTTGTATATTTCTCTATATGGTTCTTATGCCTCACGGTCTCAATGTTTGTTTCTTGAATGCAGGATGCACCACATGTTGTTGCCCGATGCTCGAGGAATAAAGTTTATTAAGTTCTAGCTTGCAATAGGTGCCACCATGTTTCTTTTGTTGCTTTGTGTAGAAGCTACCACGTGGTTCTCTTCTATTAAGTTTTGGGCACCAAGAAGTACATGGTGGGCCCAAGGGATATTTTGACATAGTTCTACTTTATTTAGAGCTTGCCACATGCTTCATGCAGAGGCTAGGTCTATTTTCATATTGATACAGCCAGAGGCCGCCACTTGTTTTCTTTTATGAAATTATAGTTGATGCGGAGAGCCCCAAGTGTTGTCTCCGTGGGGCTTCCAAAAGAGTATTTTATCAAGTTTAAGATACAGTCAGAGGGTGCCACATTTCTTTTGTTGCTTTGTGTGGAGCACGCCATGTGTCACAATGTTGTGTCTCTTTTTGAGAAGACCAGGAAATATGGTGGGTCCCCAAGATAAGTGCTACAGTTTCTTAATTATGTGGAGAGTGACAAGTGTCATCACCGTAAATGCTCAGGGCATAAAGATAAAGAAGTTTTAAGATCTGAGGAAGCTGCCAAGTGTCTCAGTTTTGTTTTTTTGAGGCTGTTGTGTATCATGTTTCAAGTGTGGTGGATGGTGACAGGTGGCGCTATCCTGTGTATTTCTTTTTGAAGGTAAAGAAGCTAAGTTTTATGCGCATGCCGCCATGTGATATATTTTTTAAGTCGTTTGAGCAGTTGCGGGTGATGCCATGTGTTTCAATAGAAAAGCAATTATTATGCCATATATTTTATCACTTGGTCATAATAAGTGTGCAGAGGAGAACAGTTATAGTTTCAAGAAGATTTCTAGTGTCAATTCAAGTTCCAATTGAATTCCAGTTCTGTTGAGGCCATTAAGATCTAGGTGGTTGAAGGTGATCTTTGGTTAGATTTTATAGCTATATATACAGATATGTTGTAATAGACATAGATGATTTTTAATTGAGAATTCAAAGATTGTTGTGGTGATCAGATATATCATTTTGCCTTAGTTTTGCTATTTCTAAGAAGGAAGCTAATATAGCTGTGCATGTTCTTTGTGCCTTTTGTATTTTATTGAATTGTTAATGAAAGAAGCTTTATTCTGTGCCAGTGGTGATATTTTTTGTCTCTGTGTCAATCTTCTAAGTTTAGCCTTTTAATCTTAAATTGATTTCAATCTTTCTGTGTTAATCATGCATTATTTGCTCTTTAATATAGTTGAATCTTAAGAATTTTGTAATTGTGCTAAGTTACTGAAATACATTTAAAATAGGCACATCGCCATAGAGTTAGAGTTTGTTTTAATTGTATCTATAATCTTGTTTCTTCCCCTTTTCCAAGCCCCATTGAAGAACAGAAGAGCCAGCTTCCCTAAAATATGGAGGTTGTTTCAGGATTCAAGTCTCACATTCTTGAAACTTCCCATGTTGGTGTTGGAACCTGTGCAATTTTATACATCAATAGTTTTTGGCATGCCCGGTGGGTCCTTTCTTAAAATTCTGATCAAGATCATATGAACCAGAGAGCAATGAGGAGTCAGAGTTGTGGACTCACAACAAGAGCTCAGTCTGCCACTAATCCAGGGATTTTATTGCCACCGTTAGTTGCCACTCCAAGAAGAAGAGTAAATCAAGTTGCAATAACATCAGGAGCAAACATGGGAGCACCTGTACCTCCAAGAAACTATGCCAATTAGAACACTGGTAGTCCTCTCATTCTTCCAACACCACCAGCTACTTGGGATCCAATTCCAACTAACTCTTTGAAAGCTTTACCCAAATTCAATGGAGAAGATTCCAAGACACCAGGGGAGCATCTTCAAGATGTATCAGATTTGTGTACAGTACATGTTATTACTATACAAAATGTAGCAATCAGGTTGTTGGTAGCTTCTTTCAAAGGGAAGGCTCTAGACTTGTATAGATCTTTGACCCCAAATACAATATCTACTTGGGATCAGCTTGGTGATGCTCTCTTTGCTAGATTCAGTAAAAAGGGTGACAAATCCTCCTTGCTACAACAATTAATCACTATAAAGAGGGCACCACAAGAGGCTATAATAGACTTTAACACTACGTTTCAAAAGACTTGGGATAGTATCCCTACTATAGCTAGGCCACCATTAGGTATGGCTATTGTATTCTACCTCAAAGATTTCAATTTTGATATATCTGTAATGATTTAGTCCCTAGGTGTACAGACTCTACCAAAAGCATATGAGTTGGCTGTAAGGACTAAGAACAACCTAATAGATGCTAGAAAATTGCCTCCAAGGCCTCCCATGCCTATGTTCCTAGAAATTTCTATTCTCTTGCCACAGGAAATCCCTAATCCTATAGCTACACCTGTGTCCATGTATACGTTCCCAACATCTCAACAACCCACTATGTTAACACCCTGTGCCCCTCCATCTGAAATGGATGATGTCAAGAACATCCTTAGGACTTTTTCAAATGAGATTATTAATCTCAAAAGGCAATAGACTTCTTACCCAAAGCCTCCTTACCAGGGTTTCCAAGGAAATAGACCCCCATATCAGCCAAACCAATATCAAGGTTCTCAAAGGCCAAATAATCCTCAAACTTCAAATCAACTGGTCATGATTCTGACACCTTTGCAAATTGTCCCTCATAACCCAAATAGAGAAATGGTCCCTAGGCAAAATAATCTATCAGAAGATGCCAACACTTGGTGTTTTCCTTGTAATAACGCTCATATGCCCAAAGATTATCCTAGAGGCAAATTAAAACAAAAGATAGCAGAACAGAGAAGGGTAGAAGGTCAAGTTATGGTGTCTAATGCTCCTCCATACTAGTCACCCGGTGTTTAGAATGTAGTAATGGTGGCTCAAATGCAAGGAATGTCTATTCAGCAAGATGAAGAAATTGCCCCTGAACATGCTTTGTTTTCATGGATTGAAGATGAAGATTTAGTATTCTTAATTGAAGCATCTACTTCCAAGAAGCCCTTAATACAGTCTAATTACTATACTAGATCAAAGAGAAGGATGATGGAGCAGCCTGAAGTTACCAACAATGAAACTGCTGGGGCTCCTCCTTTCCAAACTCACTATAATCCAGCTTCAAGGCAAGAAGTGCCTCAACCGACCTAGGATCAAGTAGTCTCTAATCCAATACTGGAGAGAGTAAAGTATCCTTACTACTCAAAGACATAGGCATTGGACCCATGAATGTGGTAGAACAGCTGAAGAAGACCCCTGCTCATGTATCAATATGGGATATACTGGTCATTCCTGAGTAAAAGATGTTGCAAGAAGCACTGCAGATTTAGGCTAATCCTAAACCTATCAATACAAAGGAAGGAGTTGCTAACAAAGGAAAGGCTCAAAATAAGGACACTCCACCTCTATAAACAACTGCTCTATTGAACGCTACGCCAGAGGTAAGAAAATCTAAGCCAGATCCATTCTATCTGACTTTAATAGTGGGAAGGAAATTGTTGTACAACTCAATGATAGATTTTGGAGCTAGTACGACAGTCATGCCAAAACAGATAGCAAATGCTTTAAAGATAAAATATGAGCCACTTACTAAAGGAGTCATGCAATTAGATGGCAAGTCTGTCCAAACCATAGGAAGGATTAAACAACTACCATTGCAGTTGTACACTTGCCCAACTGTCTTCAGTTTATGCCTATCTAGAGATTTCACAGCTAATATAGGAGGATACATGTCACTAGATTGGTCGCATCTAATTTTGAGAACCAAGTATGGAACAAAGATGAAGGTACTATCTGAACATTTGTCCAAAGATCATATCACTGATGAACCAACCCCAAGAATTGAAGCATCTCACACCATGATGAATAAGGAGGAGAGAGTCTTTGTTGAAGAATTAGGTGACTAGATTGAACTTGATTAGCAAGGAGAAGAAAATAGTCAACTGATGACCATGATGCAAAGTGACCCTTATGGAAATTATGACTCCACTGGTTTGGGCACTTATGCTATTTTTGAAGAAGACCAAGAAATACCAAATGTTGTGAAAAAAGAAGTATCTAAAAAAGAAGAACCTGACAGAAGGTCAAAAATCTGGACCTTGAATTTTGATGGAGCTAAGAGTAAAAATGGTGCCAGAGTTGGTATATGTCTCACTTCTCCAAATGGTGAGAAAGTTCTTAGAACCATACACTTTCAATTTTCTTGCATAAATAATGATGCTGAGTATGAGTCTTTGGGCATGGTCTTATGCTGGCCAAGAAGAAAGGGATAAAGAATTTGGTGGTCAAGGGAGATTCTAAACTGGTTGTGAAACAAATAAGAGAAAAGGCTATGGCAAAGAATGTAAGAATGAGATCCTATTGCCACAAAATTTGGGATCTAATAGATGGTTTTGATGCTTTTAACATGGAAGTTGTCCCTAGAACCCAAAATACTGAAGCAGACAAAATGGCCCAAATCGGTTCACAATTTGACCTAGCAAGTGACCGGCTCATTAACAATGAGGCAGTGAAAGTGATAGTGAGACCAACAATCCTAGACAACATTTAGAACTAGTAAGTCTTTGATAATGATCTCCAGGTTCTTTTGTTTTTGTAGTAATCTGAAGAATTTGCTGACCAATTACAGCCTAAGATCGAGGAAGCTTATGGGGACCAAATTATCTAGCTGAAATCTAATAAGCTCCCAAAGGGATTGATCATGCTAGAAAATCTATTTGACCCAGATGATGTAATTCTGGAGAAAAGGAAGTTTAAGGCAAGCAAAGATGATTACTCTGAGATTCAAGTCAGTGAAGGAAGAAAATTGAAGGTAGGCAATGCTACTACCCAAGAAGAAAAGGATAAGTTGATTTCTTTGTGTAATAAGTATGATAGAGTAATTGCATGGACCTATGCTGATCTTCATGGGTATAATAGAGACATCATTCAACATACCATAGAACTTGTTGAAGGGTCAAAACCAACTCGTCAGAAACAAAGACCAGTCAATCCTAGGATTGAACCCTTAATGGTAGATGAATTGTTAAAACTCTTAGAATCCAAGATCATATTTCCCATCAAGCATTCAACTTGGGTTTCCAATTTGGTGCCAGTGAGAAAGAAGAATGGGGACATAAGACTTTGTGTAGACTTTCGAGACCTGAACAAAGCATCATTGAAGGATCATTACCCCTTGCCATCCATGGAACAAATTTTGCAAAAAGTGGTTGGATCAGAGAGGTTTTCTTTGCTTGATGGTTTCTCAGGGTATAATCAGATTTGGTTACCTGATGAAGACCAACATAAGACAGCATTCACTACAAAGTGGGGAACCTTTGTGTATGCCAAAATACCATTTGGTCTATCAAATGTTGGAGCTACTTTTTAGTGCGACATGGATAAAGCATTTGGAGACCTTATAAATAAGATCATTCTGATCTATTTAGATGACCTGACTATATCTACCACAGATGCTAAAGATCACTTTGAGCACCTAGAAGTTGTTTTTGAGAAATGTCAGGAGTTTGGGATCTCTCTAAGCCCTAAGAAGTGTATTTTTTCTATGCCCCAAGGGAAACTTTTGGGACACATAGTTTCAAAAGATGGGATTTCCATTGACCCAGACTGAGTCATAGCCATATTAAATCTATCTTTACCAGTCAACAAGAAGGCAATTCAATCCTTTTTGGGAAAGATCAATTTTGTCAGTCACTTCATATCTGATTTTGCAGGGCTAGTTAGACCTATTACTTTGCTGCTGAAGAAGGATTTAGTTTTCAAATGGACTACAAAAGGGAGACAAGATTTTGAAGAAGTCAAGAAAGTTATTTCTACTGCGCCAGTATTGAGAAATCTAGATTTCTTGAATCCCTTCATAATGTATGTATATGGAGGGGAACATAGTGTTGCGGCGGTTCTGACCCAGAAGGATGACAATGAAGAAGGAGAACATCCAATTGTATTCTTCTCTAGAACATTAAGGGAGTATGAATCAAGGTATAATTTCACTAAAAAACAAGCTTATGCTATGGTAAAAGCTCTCAAAAAATTTAGACACTTAGTGACAGGGAATAAGATCCTAATATTAGTAGCTCACCCTAGTGTAAGAGAATATGTTATGGAAGGTGAGATTACTGAAAAGAGGGCTAATTGGATAACTAAGATCCTAGAATATGATGTAGAGGTAAGGCCTACCAAATTGGTCAGAGGTAGTAGACTCTGCCAATATATTACTCAAGACATAGAAGAGTCAATGTTTGAGAAGAAAAAGCAGAAACAGTGTTGAGAATCCAAGAGGTTGATCAACACTCTTGGGTAAGTGACAGGATACAGTTCATGAGAACTGGTATTTTCCCTAATGAGCTCTCCCCTAATAAGAAAAGATATTATAGATAGTAGGGAGTTCATTTTGTATTGGTTGATCATGTTTTGTTTAGGAAGAATGGAATACTGTTAAGATGTGTAGAGAATGATAAAGCCCAAAGGATACTGTATGAGTTCCATCATGGAACCTTAGGGGGACATTTTTCAACAAAAACTACTGCAATTAAAGTGACACAAGCTGGCTACTTTTGGCCAACACTATTTGCAGATTGCTATAGGGTGGTCAAAGAATATCAGGCTTGTCAGTTTTATAGTGGGAAAAGAAGGAATGTTGCATTGCCTTTAAGTCCCATAATAGTGGAAGAACCCTTTGCTCAGTGGGGTTTAGATTTTATTGGCATGATTAATCCAGTGTCAAATATGGGATACAAATGGATACTTACTACAATTGATTACTCAAATAAGCTACTGAAAAGGTAATCTTAGAGTTTCTTGAAGGAATAGCTACCCATTTCAGCCCTCCATGCACCATAATATCAGATAATGCCAAAGCATTCTTAGGAACCAGATTGTTAGAGTTTGCATTAAAAAATAGAATATATCTAAAGACTTCTTCTAATTACTACCCATAAGGCAATGGTTTGGAGAAATCTACAAACAAAAACCTGATTAGACTCATAAAGAGAATAGGGGTTGATCATCAGAGAGACTGGCATAAGTCCCTTAATTTAGCATTATGGGCAGATAGAATCACACCAAAGCAAGTAACCAAAATGTCCCCCTATGAGCTGGTATATGGTAAACATGCAGTAATGCCACTAAGTATAGAAATCCCTGCCTTATAATTGTTGAAATAGTTGGAGATAGAAGAAAGTGGTGTAATTCATGTGAGACTTGCCGAGTTATTGGAGGTTCAAGAGAAAAGAGAAAAGACACATGAGTCACTAACAAAGCATCATCAGATTGTGAAGAACTGGTTTGACAGAAGGACCTCCAATCCAAATTTTGAAGTTGGGTCATTAGTTCTAAAGTGGGATGAGAGAGCTACCAAACCAGGCTGACACAGTAAGTTCAACTCATTATGGATAGGTCCTTTTAAGGTTTGAGCCTGTAAGAAACACAATGCCTTTGAGCTAGAGACTATGGATGGAGAACCTAAAGAGATTCCTATAAATGGGATCTTCTTGAAGCATTTTACATGAGTCTTGAAACTTACCATGTACCATAGTTAGTTAGGTGTTTCTTTTAGTTGTTTCTTTCACTTTTGTCTTGCTTTCCCACTTTTTTCCCTTTCAATAAGTGTTCTATGAACACGTGTCCATAGCGCAGTGGTTCCTCTTATTGAATAGTTGCATTTACTAAGGATATTTAGCATCTCCTTAAGACATTAAGGGAAGTACCAGATCATATGATTGTCATTTTTAATGCTGACTTGACACTCTGCCCCATACAGATTTTCAAAGATACACTAACCATCTTTTTGGCATTAATGCCATTAATAAGACACAATGGGTTATTAATTCTTCATTACACCTTATCAAGCTAAGTTTTGAGCCTCTATGATTAATGCATTTGCTATTTTGCATTCTGCTTTTGCTAAGTTGCTTTCTACATCGAGAGTATAGTTCCTTGCTTGTAATCTAGTCTAAGTCCATTTTTCATTTGCAAGTTTCTAGTCTGCTTTCTGCATCAAGAGTTTTGAAAGCTTCAAAGAGTGACATATAAATGTCAGAGTCATAGTCACCATAGGAGGGGCTAGGGCTCTTTGAGCAATCTGATAAATTGAAGGAAAGAAAATCTTATGCATCTATGCCAGCACAGCCCAAGGCAAGCTATCCAAGGACAAGGGTCCTAGATACGGGGGTAAGTGCCAATTCCACACAAATAAAAGATTATGTAGATGGCATTTTGGACACACACATGTAAAAGAACACAAAGGGTCTTAGAGAGGGAGCCCATTAGAGGTGTCTCATTTGAGCAGTAAAGGGGTAGTTAGAAACTTTTGGAATGAGGGTTTGGACCTCCTAATTGGCACAATTTGTGGTTCCCACTGTTCACCCATATCCAAAATTGATAGACTTATGTGCGGAGTGGTTTCATCCTCCAACTGCTTCTATTCAACGTGGCCCTTTCATGGTCTAGATAACTCCTAAGGCAATTCAGGATATGCTGGGTTTGCAACATGATAAGACAGCCACATTTCCCACAATTTCCAAGTTGCAGGCTACATGGGTGACTCTCCATAGAAAGGTAAAGTTCTTGAACACTAAACTGAATTTAAAAGACAACAATACCCAGCTACCAACATTGCCCACAGGCTGAGCTTAGTTTAAACATGATGTCCAAGATGCCCTCACCATGCTATATTTTATCTTTGGCCAGTATGATGATTCTACGGTAAATGATTGGCAACTTGCAATGATCTTTAGATTGAAAACTATGGACAAGTCCTAGGAGTATCGTAAAGACTTTGTAGAGAAAATTTCCCAGGCTATGGTGGACCAGCTTGCAATTTTTTCTCAGAATCATGTTTTTAGGTACTTGGCCTATCTGTTTCATCTAATGTTGTATCAAAATTATGGACTCTTTCAAAATTATATGCATTTAAATATGTAAGACCCTGAGTCTGGTAGCAATAGAACAATTCTCGTATCTGCATGGACACATGTTCTGTTAGACACCTCAGACCCTTATGAGTTTGCAGAATGTTTTTTTGCATTGGTTTTTAACCATATAACACTTGAGCCTGTAGAAAATAGAATGACACAGAGTCTCAGAGGTTTCTTAACCAACTTGCCAATTCCTTGTGATTACCTCTTTGAATCCCATACAACTATCATTAGACTTCATGGCTATGCTGGGGAGCATGTTCTGTTGCCAAAAGTCTTAATCCCTAGGGTTACATTTTTAGAAGTGGCTCATTAGGTATCTGTCATTGATAATAATTTTGGGCATAAGAAAAGGAAAAAGAAAATGTATGATGTCCCCTGGACTAGTGAAAAGATAACAATTTAGGCAAGAGAAACTAAAAATCTTTTGTTGAGGAAGTTGGCTGCTTATGGTTTCTTGATTGTCGAGGATAAATGGAAATACAATCTAGATAGCTTCCTAGCTTCTTGGATTATTAATAATAGAGTTTCTACAAAATTTATTCATGAGAAATGCTCCTTCTGGGAGAAGAGAAGATCGCCTAGGTAGGATGATTCTATAATTTATGTTGAATTAAATGACTTGCCAGATGAAGGTCCTAAGCCATGGGAAACCTTTTATAGGAAGATACAAGAATATGACCCTAAGAGGTCAATGACTACAGGCCTTAGAGATACCTTGAGGATGAAGGAATGGAGTGCAGAGAAAATTGCAGCTTACTAGAAATACAGGCAACAAATATCTGAATTAACCCATATTTTGGAAATGTTGAGACTGATGAAGAATGGGAAATAGTATGGGATGATTTTCATATGACCCCAGTTTCTAGCCCTAACATGAGTAATATTCCAAGAGACTCTCCAGAAGTAGTAGAAATGGAGGAAAGAATAGAGAAAGGGCAAGATGTTCAAGAAATAGGACAAACATCAGCTACAGCTCGTAGAGCCCAATGGCCTCCATCTCTTAGTGCCCTATAGAAACAAAAGGAAAATATATTATCGTTGTCTCTCGAGATCCAAATAGCTTCGACATCTGGGGGTCTCAGAGCGGCACCTTTGCAACAAACATTGATCAATATTGATGAAGAAGACTTAGAAGAGACATTATATAGGCCTCGAAAGAAAATACAGAAGTTAGGATTAGAAGAGGAGGACATAGAAGAACAAATATTGGTGCCACAGCAACAACAAGCTCCTATCATCTCCTCGATGGCTCAGGTAAGTACTTCTTCTCATTTAGGAGTGGAAACATAATTATCCCAATTTTCCATGTCTCTTTCCACTTCTGCTGTGCCTTTGCAAACCTTTTCCCCAGTTGCCAGTTCATCGGCCATGTCTTCACAGGCCAATTCCCTACCTTTATGTTCCCCATCCATGCTCAAGCAGGCTTTACCACAATTTGATCCTAACCAGCAAATAACTACCATTCCTTATTGACTACCTCAAGGCCATCTATTTGCTGGAGGCTATATTGCATCACCTCCTACCTTCCAAGCCCAAGCTGACACAGCAAGAAAAGCAAGAGAGGTTCAGCTAGAGAAGAAAAGAAAGAATGAGAATAAGAACCCTATTGTGCCTCATCTCAAATATTTATTTGATCCTATTCAATAGTCTTTGACTGTTACACATTTGGCTCCTAATGTGATCAAACCTAATGAGAAAATGCAGTCACAAGACTATTCAATGAATGCAGTGGCTATCGATTTGTCTCTGTTTAGGCCATAGGACCGAGTTGAATTGATGAATGAGACTACTTTTACTATAACTACTAATTATTTGAAGATGACAAAGAGGTTACAGAAGATTGAAGCTGATTTTGCACAAGAAAAAGCTACCAGTAGTAGTTTGACAGCAGAAATTCAAGCTAAGAATAAGGAAATTGATACTTTGAACAGGAATCTAGAATCCATTGTCCCCTTACAGGCACACCAAACACTACAAGTTCAAGTTTTAGCCTTGAAGAATGAGATGCACAGAAGAAAGTTGTTGTTGCCACCTTGAGACAAGAGAGGGCCATTTCAGAAAAGAAGTGTCAGGACAAGATTCAAGAATTATCACAATTGCAGTTGAATCTGCTAAAGGAGCAAAATTAGAATAGTGCAGCTCAAGCACAACTTATGGCTAAACAACAGAAGGTAAAGCAACTAACTATTGAGTTAGCATAGAGGCCTCATAATACTGGAGTTCTGAATATGGTGAAAGAACTCTATGTATTTTCATGGGAGAGAATCTCTGAGAAGATTGTTCAACTTAAGCCATCCCTTACCTTCTTGTTAAATGCACAACAATTGTGTGAGAAAGTAGAAGCTTCAGTACAAGCCAGATTATCTATTGTTTCCTTAAGGGTCTTAGATTCATAGCTTCTATTCTAGAAACTTTATGATTCATTTGATGAAACCCTATCTACAGCTGATGTGAATGATAGAATTATGGCTACCAAAAGGGTGAATGAAGTGTTGAGTTGCAATTCTGCTGGTATGAACTGCAAAGAATTGTTAGATATTGTCAAGGAGAGTGTAAAAGATATGAAGAGACATATAGAAGGATTGGTTCAGCTGGGGTTACCCTCTCCCTTTCCTGATGACATCACAGTGTTAATGACAAATGCAATAAAGGATCTTCTACTTACCAAGCAAAATGATCAGACTATTTTTCAAAGTCTGAGTGATTCTTCCTCTATGAAAGAAGTAGAAGCAGTTCTGTGTCCAATCGCTCATCTGGAACATCAGTTACATGTTGTGGTGCAAATTTTGCAATCTGTTTCTCATAGAGATATTATTAATTTAGATTTTGCATTTCAAGATTTGCAAAGCAAACAGGGACTGTCAGATTCAGAATGGTCTGTTTATCAGGCTGCATTGTAGAAGTTGTGATTCTTTTTTCATGGCAGTGCATTTTTGAAATTTTGTTAATGCTGGAGTTCTCTCTACACAGGCGTAGAGGTCCATGTGATCACCAAGAACTGTAGAGTCTAACTCTACGTTTCATTTTATATTGCTTTGTGGCTCATTGTTTCCAGTTTCTACAGTAGTTTCTATAGTTTCTTAAGTGTTTCTATATATTTCTCTATATGCTTCTTATGCCTCACGGTCTTAGTGTTTTTTTCTTGAATGCAGGATGCGCCACATGTTGCTTCTTGATGCTTAGGAAATAAAGTTTATTAAGTTTTAGCTTGTAGTGGGTGCCACCACATTTCTTTTGTTGCTTTGTGTGGAAGTTGCCGCATGGTTCTCTTCTATTAAGTTCTGGGCACTGAGAAGTACATGGTGGGCCCGAGGGATATTTTGACATAGTTCTAGTTTATTCAAAGCTTGCCACATGCTTTATGTGGAGGCTAAGTCTATTTTCATATTGATACAGCCAGAGACTACCATGTGTTTTCCTTTATGAAATTCTAGTTGATGTGGAGAGCACCAAGTGTTGTCTCTGGGAGGCTTCCGAAGACTCTTTTATCAAGCTTAAGATACAGTCAGAGGGTGCCACATTTCTTTTGTTGCTTTGTGCAGAGCACGCCATGTCTCAAAATGTTATCCTTTTTGAGAAGACCAGGTAATATGGTGGGTCCCCAAGATAAGTGCTATAGTTTCTTAATTATGCGGAGAGTGACAAGTGTCATTACCATAAATGCTCATGGCACAAAGATAAAGAAGTTTTAAGATCTGCAGAAGCTGCCAAGTGTCTCAGTTTTGTTTCTCTTAGGCTACCATGTATCATGTTTCAAGTGTGGCAGATGGCGACAGGTGGCGCTATCCTGTGTATTTCATTTTGAAGGTAAAGAAGCTAAGTTTTATGTAGACGCCGCCACGTGGTATATTTTTGAAGCTGTTTGAGTAGTTGCGGGCGAAGCCACGTGTTGCAATAGAAAAATAGTTAATGTACCACATATTTTATTGCTCAACCAATGAGTGCATAGAGGAGAATGGTTACAGTTTCAAGAAGATTTCCAGTGTCAATTTAAGTTCCAGTTGAATTCTAGTTCTGTTGAGGCCGTTAAGATCTAGGTGGTTGAAGGCGAACTTCGATTAGATTTTATAGCTATATATACAGATATGTTGTAACAGACATACATGATTTTTAATTAAGAATTTAGAGATTGTTGTGGTGATCAGATATATCATTTTGCCTTAGTTTTGTTGTTTCTAAGAAGGAAGATGATATAGCTGAGCATGTTCTTTGTGCCTTTTGTATTTTGCTGAATTGTTAATGAAAGAAGCTTTATTCTGTGCCAGTGGTGATATTTTTTGTGTCGCTATGTCAATATTCTGAGTTTAGCCTTTTGATCTTAAATTCATTTCAATCTTTCTATGTTAATCATGCATTATTTGCTCTTTAATATAGTTGAATCTTAAGAGTTTGATCACTGTGCTAAGTTATTGAAATACATTTAAAATAGGTGCATTGCCATAGAGTTAGAGTTTCTTTTAATTCTATCTATAATCTTGTTTCTTCTTCTTTTCCAAAACTCCATTGAAGAATAGAAGAGCTAGCTTCCCTAAAATCTAGAGGTTGTTTCAGGAGTCAAGTCTCACATTCTTGAAACTTCCCATGTTGGTGTTGGAACCTGTGCAATTTTATACATCAATAGTATGCAAGATTAGATAGGTATCTATTGCAGCATGGATTTAGTAAAGGGTCTATAGATAGTAACCTATATATCAAGGTAAGCAAAGATCAAATCTTGATTATTGAAGTCTATGTAGATGATATAATATTTGGTGGAGATGAATGCATGTGTAAGAGCTTTACTGATGAGATGCAAAAAGAATTAGAGATGTCAATGTGTGGTGAGATGAACTTCTTTCTTAGACTGCAAATTAGTCATACAGATAAGGGCATTTTCATTTCACAATCAAAGTATGTCAAGGAGTTGTTGAAGAAGTTTTGAATGGAAGAATCTAAACCAGTTTGTACTCCCATGACAATAGGTTGCAAGCTCAGCAAAGATGATGAATCCTCTAAGGCTGATCAGAGCAAATATAGATCAATGATTGGAGGACTACTATACCTAACTGCTACCAAACTGAATATCATGCATACAGTCTGTCTTGTCGCAAGATTTCAAGTAGATCCAAGAGAGTCACATGTCATGGTAGCAAAGAGAATATTCAGGTATTTGAAGTGCACTCTAGATCATAGTTTGTTTATCCTAAGAATAATGACTTCACTCTAAGTGCCTATATAGATTGATAGGAAAAGTACAAGTGGTGGTGTGTTCTTTCTTGGATATAGAGTTGTGTCATGGAAAAGCAAGAAGCAGGATTCAGTATCCTTATCTACTATAGAGGTAGAGTACATTATAGTAGCATCATGTTGCTCACAAGTGCTGTGGATGAGACAAACTTTTAAGGACATCCAAGTTGAGTATGAGGATCCAATTCCTATTTACTGTGATAATACCAGTACCATTAACATTTTAAAGAACTTGGTTATGCATTCAAGGACAAAGCATATTTCTATTAGGTATCACTTTCTGAGAGAGAAGGTTGCAGAAAAAGAAGTAAAGCTTGAGTATGTTCTTACAAAAGATTGAATTGTTGACATATTCACCAAAGCTCTTCCTAAGGATACATTTGAATATCTCTGGGAGAAGTTAGGGGTTATTGTGATATGGTGTGGAGTCTAATCAGTCTCCAAGTTGGAGATTGTTGTTATATGGAGCCTAATCAAACTTGGAGGTTAAATTTTCCCCACTTTTATTGGTGTGGTTTCCCCCCAAATTCCTACGGGGTCAAGGGGCAGTGCCCCCAAGATGGGGTCAAGGGGTAGCACCCCTTGCGGGGTCTAGGGGCGGCGCCCCTGGCACTCTCCCTATCACGATATAGGACAGGGTTGAGAGGCAATGCCCCCGAAACCTCACACAATTTTTATTATTTTATAAAGGTGTTGGGAGTTATTTTTCTATTGGCCGACAAAAAAAACCCTATTTTGTAACCGATATAAGTCTTGATAAAAAAGGCTAAGGGTTAGGGTTTCCATTGATATTGTACTGTAGCATTTGTAGTGGTATTAAGTTGCAAGGATTGCTAGTTATAATCGGTTTGATTTACTTGATAATAATATTGGACTCTCTGTTGGTGGATGTAGCCTGAGTTTGGGTGAACCAAGTTAAACTTGTCTCTCACTATTATTATTTCTATGTATTTTCATTTAATTGATATCATCTGCTAGATAACCCTAACAAGTGGTATCATTGCGGGTTGTGTTCAATTATCGTCTGCAGGAAGGTCTCACGATTGAGTGGGAGTCTCATAGTTGAGTGGGAGCAATGGTGGATGAGGGTAAATTGAAGGTAGATAAATTTAATGGGTAGAACTATCAGTTATGGAAGATGCAGATGGAGGATTATCTCTATCAGAAGGATTTATGGATGCCGTTGGAAGGAGTAGCCAAGAAACTGACAACAATGACTGATGAGGATTGGAATATTCTTGACAGAAAGGCACTGGGAACCATTCAGTTGTGCCTAGCAGCATCAGTGGCATTCAATATAACATAAGCGAAGACAACAGATGGTCTGATGAAAGCTTTGGCTAAATTGTATGAAAAACCCTTAGCCTCAAATAAGGTATTTCTCATGAAGCATTTGTTTAATCTGAAAATGATTAAAGGTGGATCTGTGACAAATCATTTAAATGAGTTTAATATGATTACTTGTCAATTGTCTTCTATAAATGTAAAATTTCATGAAGAAGTTAGAGCTCTCTTGATATTATGTTCTCTGCTTGAAAGCTGGAATAGTTTGGTAATGGCAGTTAGTAACTCTATTTTTGGTTCAAATACCCTAAAATTTGATGATGTTGTTGGTGTTATTCTGAGTGAGTAAATTCATAGGAAAAGCTCAGCTGGATCCACATTAGGCAATGTTTTAAATGTAGAAAGTAGGAGCAGATCAAAGGAGAGAGGAAAAGGATCTGGAGGTCATGGGAAGTCACAAGGAAAATTAAAGGACAAGAGATCCCAATTTAGAGGATAGAAGGATTGCTGGTACTATGGGAAACTAGGTCATCTAAAGAAAGATTGTTGGTCTCAGAAGAATAAAGAAGGAGACAAACAAGAAGGCAATAAGGAGGCAAATGTGGTAAGAAATAAATCTGAAGATGATGCTTTGATTCTTTCCCTAGATAATGTTGACGATTCATGGGCTTTAGATTCAGGGGCCTCATTTAATGCTACGCCCCATAGAAGTTATTTTCTTGATTATGTCCAAGGGGATTTTGGCCTGGTTTATTTGGGAGATAACGAACCTTGTCAGATTGTTAGAAAGGGAAGAATCAAGATTAAGTTGCAAAATGGGAATCATTGGCTACTACAAGAGGTAAGGCACATTCCAAGGTTGAATAGGAATTTAATTTAAGTAGGGCAACTAGCTGATGAAGGCTGCATTGTTACATTTACTAATAAAAATTGGAAGGTTTCAAAAGGTGCCTTAATAGTATAAAAAGGTGTGAAAGTAGCCACCTTATATCTTTTGTGTAGGTCATACTGTTCCTTCTACTTTAGTTGTTGCAGAGAAAAACCAAACAGGTTCAGGAAGAGTTGCTGTAGATTCGCAGGAAGAGACTAAAATAGTTGCTACAGATTCTGAGACAACACTGTGACATAACAGACTTGGGCATATGAGTGAAAGAGGTATGAAGGTACTTCATTCTAAGAAAGTTTTACCAGGTCTAAAATGTATTACTATGGATTTATGTGAAAGTTGTGTGTACAGCAAACAAAAAAGAGTTTTCTCAAGGATGGGAAGAAAAAGAAAGATGAAAAGTTAGAGCTTGTGCATAGAGATGTATGGGGATTGGCTCAGGTATCTTCTCTTGGTGGCTCTCGGTATTATGTTACATTCATAGATGATGCAACTAGGAAGATTTGTATTTATTTCCTCAGGTAGAAATTTGATATATTTGAAACATTTAAGAAATGAAGAAGCTTGGTTGAGAATGAGACAGGTAAAAGATTAAAATGTCTCAGATCTGATAATGGTGGTGAGTATTGCAATAAAGAATTTGAGGATTATTGTTCCTTTAATGGAATCCGTAGGTACAAAATGGTTCTAGGGACTCCACAAGAGAATGAAGTGGCTAAGCGCATGAATAGGACAATAATGGAGCATGCAAAGACCATGAGGTTACATGTTGGGCTGCCTTTAAACATGTGGGCAGAGGCTGTCAACACTATTGTATATTTAATTAATAGAGGTCCTTCAGTTCCTTTGGGATGTGGTATTCCAAAGGAAGCTTGGATAGGTAAGAAGGTGAGTTATTATTTTCTCAAAACCTTTGGATGTGAAGTATTTGCACTTTTAGATTCTAAAAATAGAACCAAGTTGGATGAAAAATCAAAAAAATGTACTTTCATTGGATATGGAATTGATGAATTTGGTTATAGGCTTTGGGATTTTGAAAATTAGAAAATTGTGAGAAGCAGGGATGTTATATTCAATGAGAAGGTGTTGTACAAAGATCAGTTGCAGCAACATGAGAAGAAAGAAAAGGATTATGTGGTGTTGGATGATACTTCAAATAGTGATGTTCCAGTGGTTTCTCATGCTCTGCAACAACAACAAGAAATACCACAAACTCTAGTGAATGTTAGATGGTCAACAAGGCTAAGTAGACCTCCTGAAAGGTTTTCTCCCTCTTTGTATTCTATTTTGTTAACAGACGATGGTGAACCAGAATGGTATGATGAAGCTATACAGGTGGATACAAAGGTTCAGTGGGAGCTTGCAATGAAAGAAGAAATGGACTCCTTGCTGAAAAATCAGACTTGGGAATTATGTAAGTTACCCGTAGGTAAAAAGGTTTTACTAAACAAATGGGTTTATAGGATGAAAGAGGAAGATGGAGGTAAGAAAAGATTTAAAGCTAGGTTATTTGTAAAAGGATTTGCATAGAAAAAGGGCATTGATTTTGATGAGATTTTTCTCCAGTTATCAAGATGACTTCTATTCATACTATTTTGAGTATTGTGGCTGCTGAAGATTTGCATTTGGAATAGCCAGATGTGAAAAATGCCTTTCTCCATGGTGATTTGGAAGAGCAGATATGCATGGAATAGCCCCAAGGATTTGAGGTCAAAGGTAAGGAGAAACTGGTGTGCAGATTGAAGAAGAGTTTGTATGGCCTGAAACAACCACCTTGGCAATGGCATTTGAAATTTGATATTTTGATGGCTGAGCAAGGCTATAGTCGGTGTAATTCTAACCATTGTGTTTATTTTAAGAGGTTGGATAATGACAACTACATTATTTTATGTTTATATGTTGATGATAATTCTAACATGGATCACACAAGAGTTAAAATAGTAGTTAGCACAGTCCTTTGCTATAGAGGATTTGGGGGCAGCAAAACAAATCCTTGGTATGAAAATTTGCAGAGATAGGAAGAATAGAAAATTGACTCTATCTTAGGTTGATTATGTTGAAAAGGTGTTGTAGAGATTCCATATGGAGAATGCAAAACCTATCAACTTTAGCTGTAGGAAGTTTAATGTACACCATGGTATGCATGAGACTAGATATTGCACATGCTATACGAGTCATAAGCAGGTATATGAATCATCCCGGATTGGAGCATTGGAATGCAGTAAAATGGATTCTCAGATAGTTGAGAGGTACATCCAATAAACATTTATGTTTTGGGGGATCTAATACTGATTTAGCAGGTTATGTAGACTCATATTTGGTAGGGGATATTGATACTAGGCAGAGTACTACAGGTTATGTTTTTACTGTAGGTGGGACAATGGTGAGTTGGATTTCTAGGCTGCAAAAGGTGGTTGCTTTATCCACCATAGAGGCAAAATATATAGCTGTAACAGAGGTAAGCAAGGAGATGATATAGATGCAATCTTTCATGGAAGAATCAGGCAAACAAAAAGCTAATAGTTATTTGTTTACATATAGCTAGAGTGGCATACATCTTGTAAAGAATTCTACCTTGCATTCAAAGATCAAACACATATAGTTGAGGTATCACTTCATTCGATCAGTGTTGGATGATGGATAGTTATGGCTAGAAAAGATACATACAGATGAAAATCCAGTAGATATGTTTAGAAAAGCAGTAACAAGGGAGAAGCTGAGCTCCTCTTCAACTTTGGTTGGTCTTCTAGGCTAAAAACAACAAAAATAGTACAGCAAAGTCCAGGGTGCTTATTTCCAATGGGAGATACAAGGTCAGTGGTGTTTTGATCATTCTCCAAGTGGGAGATGATATGGTGTGGAGTCTAATCAGTCTCCAAGTGGGAGATTGTTGTTATATGGAGCCTAATGAGACTCAGAGGTTAAATTTTCCCCACTTTTATCAGCGCAGTTTTCCCCCAAATTCCTACAGGGTCAAGGGGCAATGCCCCCAAGATGGGTCAAGGGGTAGCACCCCTTGCGGGGTCTAGTGGTAGTGCCCCTGGCACACTCCCTGTCGTGATACAGGGCAGGGTCGAGGGGCAGTGCCCCCGTGGGGGCTCAGGGGCAATGTCCCCGAAACCTCACACGATATTTATTATTTTATAAAGGTGTCAAGAATTATTTTTCTATTGGCTAACATAAAAAAAGCCTATATTGTAAGGGACATAAGTCTTGATAAGAAAGGCTAAGGGTTAGTGTTTCCATTGATATTGTATTGTAGCATTTGCAGTGGTATTGAGTTGCAAGGATTGTTGGTTGTAATCGGTTTGATTTACTGGATAATAATATTGGACTCTCTATTGGTGGATGTAGCCCGAATTTGGGTGGACCACATTAAAATTTTCTCTCATTGTTATTATTTCTATGTATTTTCATTCCTCCATTTAATCTTTATTTGCATTTAATTGATATCATATGCCGGCTAACCCTAACATATTGCCCCTTCTATGTTGAACTAGATGCATGAGGAAGTGCATTAGTCCAGTGTGGTTCAGGAGTCATTCTTTTCTAGATTGATGATGGAGGCTACTTCTCAAGGGGACAGGTAGTGACTTTGAAGAGTGTTGTAGTCAGAGGAAAGTATTTAGAGCAGCTAAGGATAGTGCAAATATGTATTGTATCATATTCAGGGGGAGAAAGCTTGAAGAAGATGTGTCACCCTTTGCCATTGATGTCAAAGGGGGAGAGAGTTCATGTGAAAAACAAAAGAGAGAGTAAGATGTACGAAAGAAAGGGGGAGAGTGAGATTAGTGCAAAATTGTGTCATGAAAGTATTCCACATCATATGTTGCCATCAATGACAAAGGGGGAGATTGTTGCAAGTATGTGCTAACTAGTGTTGTCATTTATGTCAACATGATTATGTTGTCATTGTTGTCAACTTTGTCTTATGATATTGTTGATTGTTGCTTGATTGAGTTATCATGTTAAGATGATTTGAATGATTTGAAGAAGTGTTGATGATGTTGTTTAGTGTAAAAAGAGGGGTTTTCAATTTCAATGGGTGTGAATTAAATCCTCCTTTCACACCTTATTTTCAAGGACATAAATCGAGTCAAGCCACAACTTTTGCAAGAGGGCTTTTCTATAGAGTTAGTGTCACTTGGAACAAAGAGGAAACTTGGAATTTTCTAATTAATTGATTAATTAAAGCTCAATTATGCTTAAACTCCTAATTTTGTAAAATCATAAACAAACGGATGAATCTCGATAAATGCTTGCAAACAAAGATGTAATATTCAGAGTAAATACATACCAGACTTCAAGATTCTGTATCTAGAAAAGTCAAGGGCTAAAGAATAGATTCCCAAGCCCAAGGTGGTAGTTTCTTTAGGGACATTTGGAATTTGTTTGCAACTAAACACCACTGTCATGAAGGTTTTTTTTTTGGGGATCTGGAGGGCTTCAGAGCGGGCACCCTATTCCAAGTCCTACTTTTTTCTTTAGATATGGGATCTCAAAACTCTACCACAACCTCCTGTAACTCCACTTCCTTCTACTTTGACACATATTACCTACAATTATAGAAAAGGGGGTTGGGGATTGTGGTGTCTAGGAGATTGCCTCAATCAAGCCTTGAAAGGACATTCAAGTCTTCCAAACACCTTTGTTAGATAAAGAGTGCATATCCCTACTAGATAGAGACAAAACCAAATAATAAATAATTGAAAAATAAATAGATATCACCTAAGAGGTGTAGCTCTAATGGAAGGAAGAAGCTCTTTCATGCCATGAGGAGATGGATTGATGAAGCCAAACCTGTAACAAACAAACATAACAACAACACAATACTTCTCTACAACACAATGAAATCCTTGAATCACCTTAGCATAAGATCACAAGTTCACAATATCCATCTAGTTTACAAATGAAGTCCTAAACATGCTTATATATGCAAAAAAATACATTCCCACTTTAATTTCATAATTCAAACTTGAGATGTCGGCAACAGACACTTCTAATGGTCACATAACTAAAATTTAAAATTTGGGATCCCACTAAATAGGGTAGGACTAGGGTGTGAGTGCCCAAGCCCTCAACCCCATTTTCAAGGTAGGGCCAAGTTCATCATTGTCCCCTAGGTCCCTTTGAACATGGGGTTTCAAGGATTTTCCATCAAGAATGAAAATGAACATGCATGATTACACTTAAAGGACCCAGGAGCTAAACTTAGGAGGGAAAAAGTCCTAGGGAGACATTTTTTGACATAAAATTTAGCCCCCACTTTAATGTATATATGAACACAAGGCCCATATATGCATTAAAGTACGGTCAACAAGCACATCAACTATGCCAAGCACTTAGAGCTAATGCATACAAAAAGATTGAGAAACTATTTCTAGCCCCCAGTCTCAGGTAGACATTAGAGAAGACACATCACATACATGCCAATCACAATGAAGACAATAATAGGCACACAAAACATGAAGAAGATAGTAACAGTCATCCAAAACATGGAGAAGACAACAGTGAAGACATGTAGAATACGATGAATATAGTGAATGCAGTGATTATTTCTTTTTCATTTTCATATATAAATGCAAATGTAAGTACATGGAAAGTAAATGTAGGAGGGGTATTTTGCCACATCTCTTGAAACTACATATGGGAAAACAACATGCAATACAAATATCAAAGTGTAGGAGGGGCATTTCTCCATGCTCTTGAAGACTACACTTGAGAATAAACATGCCATACAAATCCCAAAGCATAGGAGGGGCATTTCACCACATGTCTTGAGACTATGCTTGGGAACAAACATTCCATACAAAATCCAAGTGTAGGAGGGGCATTTCGCCACACTCTTGAAGACTACAACATAGGGGAAAACACACGGAAGACACATGGAAGACATGAGCATCATATAGTATGCCAAAGACATATTATACATCTAAAACATGACAAATAAGTGATGGAAGGAGCCTATTGTTAGATTCCCACTATCTTAGGCACATTACAAGCACACCTAATGGTTAGGCTTATGCCACAACAACCACCAAAGACATACTTAAGGGAGGATACACCAACCCTACCTACTCAGAGAAATTTTGAAATAAAAAGGATGTGCACTAGCTCAAGAGATACACCATCCCTGCCTCTACAAAGGGTTTTGAATAAAAAGGATATGCATGATATCCTACCTTTGCAGAGGGCTTAATGATTGCAATATAGAATAAACCTGTGCACTTGCATAGAGATACAACATCCTACCTCCATAGAGGACTTACAAACACACTTCATTAGTACCAAAATAATTAGACAACTTACCTTTATATGCCCCAACCTTAACGTGGTTGATATCATGTACCAGTATCAAGCATGTTAAGGTGGAGAGAAAACATACAAGGGAATAAGAGCTTTTACAAAGCCCATGCCTCCAAAGGTGACATGTGCTTCACGATCATCGAATGTTCCCACAAACACACAATTTCTTGCAAGAAGAGAGGGAAATATTTCTCTAAAATAATAACCACATCACATGATAAAAGAAATGCATGTAGTCATTCACATAAAGAGCTGAGGCTATACTACAGGTTCAAAATCTGAGTATAACTGTGGGGCTATACTACAAAAATCTCAAAACCGAGTGTAACCAAGATGAGATTCAAAGATAAACAAAGTGCATAGTTTGTTAGTATGATAAGACAACATCAAAATGTCACACAGAGTGATTCTACTAGCCAAGCATCAGATAATATATATATCAACCCCATCATCATGTATGGACTAGATCCATTTTTGCTTACTCACTGAAGGGACACATGGTCTGTATCAGTATTATTTGCTTTTCATCATCTGCCAGCTAGGTAGAACCACTAAAAGAAGGTAAAAAATAAATCAAGAGAGGAGAGCAAGTGCCCTAGGGTCATCACGTAGGAAGGTGCCCCCAGGTCACCAACCACAATGCTATGTCCCTAAGGCACGACACACAATAATAAAAATAGAGGAGAAGCAATATAGAAGAATGATGATACAAATAGAAGAAGGGTCACAATAGAGGTGGTCTCCTAGTATCCTTGACCTTACAAGAGTACCAAGGGTCATCCTAAGAGTCCTAAACAACACATAACACATCATGGGGAGGATCACAACATAGAGAGAAGGGTTAGAAATACTTGCCTATGGGTAGGCTCATGCTAGAGATTGTCAATAATCAAATCATCCTCTTCCCAATCTTAGATGTTAGAGGAAAGAGGAACACAAGGTACAATTTCTAATTCTTTGTCATTATTTGTAAACTTTTCCTTGTTAAGCTCTTCCTTGTTTGTTTCGGTGTTAGAAGGTGGAATATTTTCTTGTTCAAGTGTGTTTATTTGTGCAAAATCCTGTCTTGCTTGTTGATTTATTTTTGTTCTATTGCTTATATCTTTAAAAGTGTTGTCATCGTGTTCCATTGGTTTTAGTATCTTAGAGGAGGAAGCTTGTTCAAATTTTATTTATCTTGATGAAGTAAATTATTCTCAATGATTACCTCTAAATCCTCTTAAGGATGGTGGGGGAGGAACCTCAACATAGAGCCCTTTACCTTTTACTCTAGGAAGTTCTTCTAATGTAGGTTGTTCTTCTCTTATTGTTTGTTGCATAGAAGAACCGACCACTCGATGTAATAGTTTTGCTTTATATTTTCTATATCCCAAGAATTTAAAATCTCTTCATGGTTCTAGTTCCTAATCAAACCATGGCCAAAAGTAATCAAGGTTGATGTGTTGTCTTGTAACCAAAGGTTTATATCTATTGCGAGGAATAGTATGCACTTGTCCATTCAAAGGAAATTTTACACAGTTATGAATTGTTGAAGGGACAAATTTCATTACCTTTAACCATGGGTGTCGTAATTTTATTTGGAAGAGGTCAAATAGAGGGACGACATCAAATAATTGTTCTACAAATTTTTCAAGTAGCGTGACCAATAAAGTTATCTTCCCATAAGTGTTTATAAAAGCTCCATCATGTGTCTTAATCATCATATCAGAAGGGTCATATAAGTCTTGTATCAAACCATGTGAATAAAGGAATTCCTCTGTTGCCACATTAGTAATGCAATTAGGATCTACAAGTGTTCCATCCACAAGATTTTCCATTATTTTCACAACGATAAAAAGAGGTCCTTCAGTTTCTCATATTGTTCCATCATGAGGTGTAAATACAATTTTGGGTTTAGGGACCTTTCTTTTCATATAAGGCCTAGGAGGAAACCTAGTGTTATTGTTACAATTAGAATCCATGTATATATGTTTTCAAATAAATGTAATATCAGATTTAAAAAAAATTCAATACTTATGCAAGGAACAAGTGCAAAATTATGTAAGTTTATGACCCAAAATGCTTGATTTTTTCACTTTTCCAATGCAAATTCTTAGAAGATGAAGTTTTCTATTGAAATTGATGACATGAAGCATATAAAAATCTATATATCAGTCTAATAATGCAGAAATATCCTTCACAACACACCTATAATGCAATTCTATATGCAAAATAAGTCAAAATTTAGTGAAAAATACAAGATTTTCAAACCCTAGTTGATTAAGGCATGAATATGTGTAAAATGATATGTAAATGAATTCTAATTAGATTTGTGATGTAAAATAATTCAGATCATATCTGAAAATGTTTTTAAAGTCCTACAATACTTAATGCAAGTGCAATTTTTTAATGATGATGAATGAAAGATGCTAATTTTTGTTGAAATTATGTATGTGTAAATTCAAATTTTTGAAATATGAATGTAAAAACACACTAAAATAAAACACTAGATACAAAATCAGATTTAAATGAGTGCCTAAGATGAGTAGTAAAATCTGAAACAAGATTTTAGCTACAAACCCTAGTTTTTGAAATCACTAGGTTATAAGAAAAATTCAAAATTTCAAGCAAACCCTAGCAATTTTAATATGAAAAATGCAATGCAAAAGATTATAATATGATGAATTTCTAAAATTTGTATCAGATCTAATTTAAAAATCAGAAATTAAAAGAAATTAAATGAAAATCAATTCAAATTATTTCAAAATGCAAGCCTAAAATGCCAATTTTTTCAATTTTTTTAAAATTTTCTTTTTTTTTTTGTAAATTTTCAAATGCAATATAAAAATGATGAATGAAATGAATGCAAATCTGAAGTAAAACACTCATCCAGGTGTAACATTCAAATAAAACATGGGTTCACCAAAATGTTTAGTGTAAAAAGATGGGTTTTCAAATTCAATGGATGTGTGGATTAATAAATCCTCCTTTCACACCTTACATTCAAGGGCATAAATCGAGTCAAGCCAAAAATTTTGCAAGATGGCTCTACTATAGATTTAGTGTCACTTGGAATGAAGAGGAAACTTGGAATTTGTTGATTAATTGATTAATTAAAAATTGATTATGCTTAAACCCTAATTTCACAAAATCATAAACAAACAGATGAATCCTAACAAATGCTCGCAGACAGAGATGTAATTGTTGGCAACATGGTCAAGAGACACTACTGATATGATTGTGATATGGTGTTTCCATTGATGGCAATAGTTAGATATGTTTGGGAACATGTCTTGAGACAAATTGTGTACAAGATTTTTGGTCAGGAAAGAATGACTTAGTCAAATTGACTAAGTGTTGGCAGCTTACTGAGTTAGCGACAGAGAGTTGGTTGGTATTCCTCCATAGATGAAAACTATGGTATGTGTTTCTAGTATGTTGCACATAGTTATTTGATGATGCTGTATTCCAAGTCTCATGTCCTAGCAATCTCTGGAAGCTACACTTTGAATTACTTAAGTCCAAATTAACAGAGTTCAGTAATGAATAGTGTAGAACATCTGAGTGTTTTAGTCTACATTCCTTTGCTATTGGTTGTTTCAATTTGTGGTTTAGAGGTGTTGTAAAAACATGATAGGAGTATCCAATTCTAGATTTATGGAGTCTGAGGTTTACCAGATGATCATCAACAAGCTCCTAAGTATTAACATTCAAGTTGACAATATTTCACAGTGGCAGAGACAGTAGTTTAGAGATCCGCATTTTGGGCCACATAAGAATACCATGACTCATGGTTCTAACGGTATGTTGGGTGATTCATAATGAATGTTTGATATGAATCTTAGAGTCCCGTGTGGTCCGCATTAGAAGTTGTGGTATGACAGTAGAATTGGTTAAGTGTATACTTAAGGATGAAGCCAACATACAAATTGGATCAATATACATAAAGATATATTGTTTAGATCATCATTCTAAGTGGTTCTTTAATAGGTCCACACCTATATGAAGGTTCTTGAAAGATTGCATTGGTCCACATAATTTCCTATATAAAGAATTCTAGCTGACAAAGTATAACTTTTTGTGTACACATTTCATTTTTGGCAAGCCAACCCATTTTTTAGTTAGATCTTGTTTTGGATATAAATACTTGATGGATTTCAATGTTAATGATAATAATTAATTATCGAGTTCATGTGTATGTGATATAACACCATTTTTTGATCTAAAAAGTGTAGTGAGAGTGCAGAGGATAGAAGAATAGAGTATATGTGAACAGAGTAAGGAAACAGAGTAGTCGTGATGAAGAGCTTTGAAATTGTATTTTGAGCTATCAATGGAACTGTATTCTAGTATTCAATAGATTCATTTGTAACAATTCTTTATTGGTAGTGAACCTTTCTCTCTTCTCTTCTATCTTTCTTTCTTAGTGGGTAGTGAGTCCACTTGGATAGTGAGTCCACCTGCAGTGAGAATTTCTATGTAATATCTTGTAACCAGTTATAATATATTGTGAGCTAACACTAACTATGGTTTTTCCCTTTTTGGGTTTTCCACATAAAAATCCTAGTGTCTATGTGTTATGACTTTGTGGTTTCTCTTCCTATGCTTATTCTACTTTCATGTTATTGAATTTAGTAAATGGGTTAAAGAGCATGTGAAGGAATGGTTTTATAGAATACTAATTCACCTCCCCTCTCAGTATTTCTTATGTTCAACAATTGGTATCAAAGAAAGGTTCCTTAGAAGAAGTCTAATAGCTTGAGGAAAATTTGGGAGAGTGAACACATGGCAGCCAGAAGATATCCTACCCCTCCAAAAGCAATTCATCTAAGTAGTGTTACAATTAATGATTGCATATATGTTAGCAATGAAGAACTGAAAGTTGGTCTTGAAGATCTTGATAAGTCTGAAGCCAATATCTGAGATCTAATGGAGAATGTCAAAGAAGATAATGAATGCATCCTAAAGCTTAGGGATCAAGTCAAGAAATTTAAGGAAACAAGCAAAGAGCTAAGTGAACAATTGAAAGTAGCAAATGAAACCCTAAATAGTTTATCAATGTTGATTGAAGAGAAAGAAAAGGTTGAGGAGCATTTAGATCAAGTTGTGAAAGACAAGTCTAAGGAATGTAAAAAATTGGAAAAAGATGTGATTATGAAACATGATTTGGAAATAGCTAATAGTTATAAAGAAAAATTCAAAATAATCTCTAAAAAGCTTGATGAGTTGATTAACAGTCAGAAAAGTCTAGATGATAAGAAAGGTTTGGGATTTGAAAGAGGAGAAAGTTCTAAATCGGGACAAGTTAACACTGAGATGAAGAAAGACAAAGGCAACTAGGTCTAGAATTAGAGAAACATGCCTAGAAGACCTCCAGTCAGGTAACCAAATGCTCAAAGGTTCCCATCTTTCAATGGCTATTGTTTTAATTGCAATAATTTTGGTCATAGAGTTACTCAGTGTAGGAGCAAAATGAACCAAAATGTTCCATCATTCTCTAGTCAATGTTTCAATTTCAAAAGAATTAGTCATAGAGCAAATGAATGTAGAAGTTAGATAAGGAATGGTTTCAACAATGAAAGGAATACTCAATCTTTCAATGGAAAATGCTTTAAATGCAATAGATTTGGGCATATGACTAACCAATGTAGATCAAGAATGAATCCAATCTATGAAAGGAACCAAGGATAGAGAAATGTCATTTGCTACAATTGTAATAGACCTAGATATGTTGCAAAAATTTGCAAAAGTAAGAATGTGAAAAGAAACAATCCTGCAGAAAAGAGGAAAATAGAGCAGAGGGAAGATAAAGGAAAGAACAAGGTTGATCTGGTAGAAACCAAGAAGGAAATAGGAAAAATCTAGATTAAGAAAGATGTAAATGAGGTCAAGGATGAATCCACACCAGCCTCTAGTGTAGATACTTCCTCTAGGAACTAATTTGGGAGCTTTGGCTCAGGGGGAGATTTTATTGAAAATCTTGATCCCCTAGCCAGATAGTTGGTGATGAGATCCAGCATGAGGATATGAGTTAATGAGCCATTTGATGAATCCTTTGAAGAAGTTATCAGTAGAAAAATATCTAATGCGGTGCATTATAGAGCAATCTAGATTAAATGTGCTTGATAAAGAAGTGTTTGATAGCTTTTTTGGAAACTGGCATTTATGGCAATTAGGTTTTGATAAATAAAGGATAAAAGGATTGCATTTGAAGGATTAATCACTTTACATTCAAGTTTTCAAGTATCCAAGAAGATCAAAAGCTAAACCCTAATCAACTTTAGTGATTTACAGCGATTTAAAGCAAAGAAACCCTAATCTAGCGAAAAGAGGTATTTACAATTGAAACTTCTATATGAAATTGTTTGAATTATCATGGAATCATGTTGACCCCACAAGTAATAGATATCACAGAAAGGCTCCATCCAATATTTAAGAAACACCCTTTCAAATTAATGGAAGTCAACCCTGATGGTGCATTCTCAGAAGTGTCGTATGGCGTAATGCATGAGGAAGATATTAAGGAATACATCCATGTTTCCCTAGAAGAACATAATGATTGCAAACTTATGGATCTATATCTCAAGCATCAGAGTAGTGATGATTTTGAATTGAAGGAAGAATACAAGGCATTGGCAGAGAAGAAATTAATACAATATCTAGACATCCCAACATCTGTAGAGGACACATGGGTCTGGTATATGCTTAGCAGGATTCACGATGAATTTTTGTGAAATGAAAAACCCTTCATGATCATGAAGGAAGCAATAAGGCCTGTAACTAGATTGAACTCCACTAGAAATGTGCTCGTGCTGAAGACTGTGAAGAATAGCACTATAATAGAGGAAATCGGTGCTCAATTTGACAAAAGGGCATTGACAGTGAACTCCATTAAAGACCATGTAGTGAGATTTGCATCTATGGTGGTTGAATATAAAATATATTTCACTAATTAGGATAACTTTATCTCCGGTACCGCCATCCACACTATGTATGAGATGGTCAAGGAGAACATTGATCATGACCTCTATGAGTTGCTCCAACAACAATTGATGGAAAACCTAAAGAAAACCAAAGAGTCAAAATATCCCTTTAATTATGGTATGTTGATTATTTGCCTATTCTTCTATTTTATGAAATAATTTCCCAGAATGAAGAATTCAGTCTAGTTTTATAGAAAACCTATTGCCATACAAATTAGGAATCATTTGAATAGTTTAGGCAATCATGATGCACAAAATGCAGCCCTATGGGGATACTTCTAAAACTTTTAGAAGGCCATGCAATATAGGGAAAGAATACCTAAAACAATAGTGAAAAAGTATAAAAATGATATATTTTTTATTGTGAATAAAGATCAGTGTGTGATGGTATCTATAGAGCCAATGACAGTATGGGTCCCTTCTATGCGATACGAAGTAACTGAGGATGTGTTAATTGGCTCAATTGAGCTCATGTTGAGCAAGCCCAAGGACATCACTGAGGAAAGGTTTGGAACATATGAGGAAATCTCAGTCAAAGTACATGTTTAATTGAGAAAACCTAAAATTGTAAAGATGGCTAGGAAAATGGTAGAGGAATATGCCTAGAGCAAGGGGTTTACTAAAGAACAAATTATAGAAGCAAGAGCGAAGTCAAAAGTAGCAAGGGCAGCTAGAGAAAAGAAGCAAGATGAACCAAAAAATCTCTAGAAGAGCTTGAGAAAAAATCAAAGAAGCCTACAATACCAAAGAGGAGAACAAGAGGTTCAACCTATACTGAAACTAAATCTAGGTCCACTGATCCCACTCCTTTAGTGAGTGTGGAAGCACCTACAAAGAAATCCACTAATGAAGGGCATAAAAGAAAGAAAAGCAAGGGCAAAAAGATGTATGAGTGTTGGAGTTGATGAAGAGGAGATTGAAATAGATGAAGAAGTAGAGAAAATGAAGGCTAAGGCTAGTGAAGTCTCCAGGAGCAATTAGGACAAGCCCTCTGATAAGGGCATAAGCAAGAAAAAGTCAAGGAAAATAGAACCCAAAGAAAGAGAGGCCACAATAACCTTAGAAGATACTCTAAATGCTATGGTAACTCATGGTAATCTTAAGCCAATAGCAAAACTATATGATGAGTATAATGATGTAGACAAAGGCATCATTGAAACTATAATAGTTAGATTTTTGGAGATGTTCAACAAGGCTCTCCTTGAGGTGATTATAGATCTACTAGATAACTTGGGTAGATATTGTGTCTGCTAGAAAGGAAATAGTGTTGGCAAGAGACACTATATGAATTCATGATTGTTGTCATTGATGGCAACAAAGTTCATCCCACACATCCATAGGACATGGTGTGTCTCTACTAGAAATCAGAGTGAAGAATGTTGTGGTCCGGTAAACAAGAACAGAGCATGTGGCAAGGTCTGACAGACAGGTCTGGATCTCTCAGAGGAAGTATCTTGGTGCATTGTGGATTTAGAAAAGTCAAGAGGATTACCTTGAGTGGTATATTAACAGGATTTAGCCTTTGATGATAGATGAAGAAAAAGATATGGATAGTTGAGTATCGGATTCCTGAGTGACTGTGTGAACAGAGGAAGAACCGACTGACAAAACATCAGACTATCTTCCGGATGCATTACTGATTGTGGTAAAGGTTATGAAGGCATGAATCATGTTTGGCCGACATGATTAATGATTTATACAAGCATATACTTGATCCGCATTACTTGATGTGCAAGGATTTAACCGACTGATCAGAATTAGTGAAAAGATTGACTATTCTGGGTGCCGACTAGAAAGGTGATGAAATTACCTATGCGGATATATATACACGATGGATTCAGTTGTGAGAGTTGTTGTTGTGGTTAGTTATGTGCGAATAAAAGCAGAAGTACAAAGCCGAAGTAGAAAGGAAGGTCTAATATGTGAAAGGAAAGAAGCTTAAGGGAAAAGGAAAGATGAAGTGCAGCAGATCAGTATATTGAGCCTAACCGGAACTGGACTCCAGCATTTGCAAATGCTACCAATCAGTTCAAGTATTATATAACACTCTTTTGTAGACAGTGTGTCTCTTTGTAGGCAATGTGCCTCCTTGTGAGCAGTGTGCTCGGGCAGTGACCCCTAATTGGCAAGTGCCATTTTGTATTTTCTTATTCTTCTAATAGAGAATAATCTTTGAGTTAATCACCCGGTGGTTTTCTCCCTTAAAAGGGTTTCCACATCAAAAAATATTGTGTCATGTGTATCTCCATTTTCATGGTTATGTTTGTTTGTTTGATTTAATGCTACATTGATTAATAAGAAAAGTTCAGAAAGAAGAAATAATTAGGATAACTGATTCACCCCCCTCTCACTTATCAATAATTGGTATCAGAGCAAGGTTCCTCCTAACAGAGTCTAACAGCTCGAGGAAGATCTGGGAATCCAAATGGATGCATATGGTTTAAAAGAGCAACTCAAGACTGCTCTTGAGGATCTTGAATAGTCAAACTCTGAAGTCAATGAATTGAAGGAAAGACTCAAACAAGCTGATGATTTCATGAGAGAACTCAAACACAAATTAAGTCTCTCTATGAAAAAGAGAAAGGAACTGCTTCAGCAATTGGTAAGACAAAGTGAAGCAAGTAATGCAAATGAAGAGCTGACTGAGAAAACCAAGTTATGTGAAAAGTTATCAAAAGAAGTCATTATGGTAAGACATGAAATGGAATCAGAAGTTATAAAGTTTACCCAAGAGATTGAAGAGAAAAGAAAAACTGAAGACAATCTAAGACAATCTCTTAAGGAGAAATCAGAAGATTGCCACTAGATGGATAGAATTATTAGACATCTTGAATCAGATCTTGAAGATGCTAAAGATAATGAAGAAAAACTTGAGGATCAAATTATCTCTCTCAAAAGGGATCTTCAAACAACAAATGAATATAAAGAGAAATTCAAGATAAGTTCTGCTTAACTTGAAGTTCTTCTTGGAAGCCAGAAGAGGGCAGATGATAAGTGTGGTTTGGGATATGAGAAAGGAGAAAGCTCTGGATCAGGTCAACAAAATTTTGGACCAGAAAATCCAAGGAACAAGCCTAGAAGACCTTTGGTAAGGCAGCCCAATGCTCAAAGATATCCATCCTTCAATGGATACTACCACAGCTGCAATCACTTTGGTCACAAAGCTAATCAATGCAGAAAGAGAATGAATCAGACTCATTCATCCTTCTCTGGACAGTGTTTTAATTGCAAAAGGTATGGTCACAAGTCTCATGAATGTAGAAATATGCAAATGAACAAATCATTCAATGGTAGATGCTTTACATGCAATAGAATAGGTCATATGGCTAATCAATGCAGATCGAGTGGATATCAGTCAAATATGCAAAAAAATGTTGTTTGCCAAATCTGCAATAGGTTCGGTCATAGTGCAAAAGTCTATAGAAGCAAGAATCAGGACAAAAGAGGTCCGGTACATCATAATTAGAATCAAGACAAGGGTAAACAAAAGATGAATGCGGATGAAGTTAAAAGTGAGATGAGTAAGATTTGGGTGAAGAAAAGTACTGAGAATGTAGAGGTTGGATCCGCACCAGACTCTGGTGCTATTATTCCTTCCAAAAATTAGAAAGTGAGCTCTAGCTTAGGGGGAGACACAAAGAAAACCTTGTTCCCCCAGCTAGTCAATTGGTGCCGGATCTGGCACAAGAAGAGTTGCAGATTGAAGGATTCATAAGGCATACATTCAAATGAACTGTGGTTAAGATTTGGTAGATCCGCAAGTTGTTTAAAGTTCAGGATTGATCCGGTTCTTCAAGTCATCTGAATAAGGCAAAACTGGAATAATGTAGGTCAAGCATTTATTGCAACTGACATTAGGGTTTACGGAGCAGTATAAGGGTCTTCTCATTAACCACTCATTCATTCTGCATTCAAGAAGAAATGAAAAGTAGAGCTCTACAACAAAATTCCTCAAGCTCATCGAAGATCATTTGCAGAAGACATTTTTACAGAAATCAATCCGACCATCTCCATGAAACTAAAAGGTGCAAAAGGTATTTTTCATTTTTCAATATCTCACTGCAAATCTTTTGAAAAATGGATACTTCGAATATAGTAAAGATCTCAGATAGGCCCCGACTTGAATTTAAGAAACACCCATACAAATCATTGGAGGTAGATCCCTTAGGAGCATTCTCTAGTGTTCCACATGGCATCTTACACACACAGGACATTAGGGTTTACATACATGCAAATATTGAGGAGTTTGGGGAATTCAAATTAAGAGATATCTATCACAAACAACTGATAGACGATGCTTTTGAGCTTAAACCAAATATAAGGGTATCCAGAAGAAACATTTTGATCAATTCATTCATTTCCCCTGCTTTGAAGAAGATGAATGGGTTTGGTACGTATTGAGTAGGGTGCATAACAACTTCCTATGGCTGGATAGACCCTGCAAGATCACAAAAGAGGCAATTAGGGCAGTAACTGGTCTATACTCTTCCGGAGGGATACCTATCCTCAAATCTGTCAAAAATAACATTGTAACTGAGGCCACTGGATCAAAATTTGATAAGAGGGCAATGACCATTGAAGATATTTCTGACCCAGATATCAAGTTTGCATCTATGATAATAGGATACAAGATTTATCACTCCAGTAGGGAGAATTTAGTATCCAAAACTGCAGTATATACTACCTATGAGATGCTGAGAAAGAATGTAGATTATGATCTCTGTGAACTTCTTTTAAACCAATTAATGGAAAACATACAAAAGATCAAAAAGGACAAAAAGAATTCTTTCAAGTATGGTACACTTATATTATGTCTATTTTTCTACTTCATGAATGAGCTACCCGGATCAAGTGGATGGGTATGGCAGAATGACAAACCGGTAGCAGTCCAGATCAGAGATTACCTGCATGAACTTGGGGATGCTAAGGCAAGGAATACAGCTCTGTGGGGTTACTTCAAACACTTTCAAACTATGATGCAAATCAAAGAAAGAATCCCCAAATCAGTAATTGAGAAATACAAGGATACAGTGTGCTTCATGGTAGACACTGATCAATGCCTAATGGAGGCAGTAGAGCCAAGGATAGTTTGGATCATGCCTATGGGGTATGAAGTGGATGAACAAGTTGTAGAATTGCATGTCCAACACATGCTCAGTCAACCAAAGGACCCAAAAGTAGAGAGATTTGGAACCTTTGAAGAACTAAGTGTGAAAATTCACACTGAGCTCAGGCAGCTAGAAATCAAAAGAAAGGTAAGAAAAGAAGTTGAGGAAGTGGCAAAAGGTTTTGGCATCTCAAAGGAGGCACTTGATGCCAACTGGGAAAAGAGGTGAAAGGCTGAGGAAGAGAAGAAAGAGGCAGAAAAGAAAAGCAAGAAAAGTACTCCAGTGGAAACCTCAACTCGAACCAGATCATCAAAAGGATCTACACTTGTCACAACCAAAAGCTCAAAAACATCAAAACCAGAAGGTCAGACATCTGGTAAAGGAGACAAAAGGTCTAAAATAAAAGCTACAAGGGCTTATGCAAGTCAAAAAGATGAAGAGGAAACTGAATCAGATGAGGGGGTAAAGGAGATAAAGAAATAGAAGAAGAAATCATCCGGTAAACACTCTATCGGTCAAGGAGAAGAAGAGAAGGAAGAGGAATTTGTTGAAAAACCTACTCTCTCCTTAGATGATGTAGTAAAAGCAGTCACTGTGGATGGCAACCTTCAACCCCTAATAGAATTCTATGATGATTATAATGAAGCAGATAAAAAGATTCTGGAGGAAGCCACAGTTAAGTTCTTGAACATTTACAACAAAGCTTTTATTGAAATTATCTCTTTAATTCCTAAAAGTCTAGAAAAGGAGTTGGAAATGAGAAAGACCAATACCATGGCAAAAGACCTTGAGATCTGGGAACAGATAGTTATTCAGCTATATCCTTCAATCGATCCCAAGACAATGAACATGGTATTCAAAGACTGCAAGGATGAATCAGCTTATGCTTGGTGAGACTGATAAGGTAGCCAAGGACACTAAAGAGATTCTCTGGAAAACCTTCAAAAGATTTAATCTTCCTATCATAGAGGACTTGGGTACTGACCCCTCCACCACAAATGTTGCAGAAGAAACTCCTAAGAAAATGTCAGAAGAGGTGGGCCCCGAACAGACAAACATTTCTCCTCCGGTTTCCCCTACAGTCTTCGGATCTAAAGGAGAAGAAAAATCACAGGAGAAAGAAGCAGAGGTGAAGGAAAAAGAAGATGACAATGCTAATATTGCAGAAGGAAAGAAGACTTCAGCAGAGAAAACCACAACTACTAGTGGTGGGATTGTAGGTGGAGAGAAAACTCCAAAGGATAGCTCCAAGACTGCAGAAGAGAAGAAACATCTCTCTCTAGCAAGAGACACTGCACAAACTGTCCAAGAATTTTTGAGCAAAGAAACAATGGAGATTGATGAACCAGAGCTTCTACAAGGTCCATTCAATTTTGATTCTCTTTCTCCGGTACAGACAATGAAGATAGCTTCATTTGCAAATGCTAAGGCTAATGAAAAACTCCTAAAGTCTCATATGGAAGACTGTGAGTTGATAGAAGCTATATCCAGAGTACTGGAATAGATCATGCCATCTTTCCAGAAGGATCCCACAACCTCCTCTTCCGGTAATCTCAAAACCTTAGTCAGCAGTGTTAGTACACATTTTGATTCTCTAGAAAAATCAACTGAAGAAAAGGTCCGGAAGGAGTTTTTGGATAAGAGATTCTAAGAGGTACAAGGATTAATTATTAATGATAGGAGAAACATGAATATTGGAATAAAGAGCTTAGAAAATGCTCTTAAGGATGGCGGTGAAATGTATAAATTTTGTTTATCATGGTCCAAAGTAACACTAGACATTGAGAAGAAAATAAAAGAATAGGAGGATAAACTATCAAACCTGTCAAAGAATTTTGATCCTCTCTCTTCCTCTATAACAAATCAAGAATGTTAGACTATCACAGTCTTGAGTGAAATCAAGAAGTTGGAAAAGGAAAGAAAAAATAGAATAAGCAGGTTGAGTGTGCTCCAAGGGTTAATTGTCCCTAAGCTAGAGGCCATGCATGAGGCCATAAAAGAAGCCCAAATTACAGCCCAAACCAATGATCTGACAGATCTAAAAAGGGCAGATGCATTTGCATTCCTGTTGAGTGGACATATCTCAATTTTGGACAGAATGAAGCAGAGTTGGGTGATAGAAGTTGTACAGTTGAACACTTTTGCAGACATACTTAAGTATATGTAAGTACAGCTTGTATATATATACTTATGCGGCTAAGTATAGTTATATATATATATTTTTTGGTATGCGGACCATACCCTTTGCCATTGATTTCAAAGGGGGAGTGAGGAGCAATGAAAAATGAGGAATCCAACTAAGGGGGAGCTCCAGAAAATGTATATAAAGACAGAGCATCAGCCAAGGGGGAGCATAGTGTAAACACTTAGTCATTTTTCACTAAGTGTCACCATCAATGCCAAAGCGGGAGATTGTTGGCAAGAGACACTATATGAATTCATGATTGTTGTCATTGATGGCAACAAAGTTCATCCCACACATCCGCAGGACATGGTGTGTCTCTACTGGAAATCAGAGTGAAAATGTTGTGGTCTGGTAAACAAGAATAGAGCATGTGGCAAGGTCCGACAGACAGGTCCGGATCTCTCAGAGGAAGTATCTTGGTGCAGTGTGGATTTGGAAAAGTCAAGAGGACTACCTTGAGTGGTATATTACAAGGATTTAGCCTCCAGTGATAGATGAAGAAAAAGATATAAGTAGTTGAGTACCAGATTCCTGAGTGACTGTGTGAACAGAGGAAGAACTGACTGACAGAACATCAGACTATCTTCCGGATGCGTTACTGATTGTGGTAAAGGTTATGAAGGCATGAATCATGTTTGGCCGACATGATTAATGATTTATACAAGCATATACTTGATCCACATTACTTGATGTGCAAGGATTCAGCTGACTGAATAGAATTAGTGAAAAGATTGACTATTCCGGGTGCTGACTAGAAAGGTGATGAACTTACCTATGCGGATATATATACACGATGGATTCATTTGTGAGAGTTGTTGTTGTGGTTAGTTATGTGCGAATAAAAGTAGAAGTACAAAGCAGAAGTAGTAAGGAAGGTCCAGTATGTGAAAGGAAAGAAGCTTAAGGGAAAAGGAAAGATGAAGTGCAGTAGATCAGTATACTGAGCCTAACCAAAACTGGACTCCAGCATTTGTAGATGCTACCAATCAGTTCAAGTATTGTATAACACTCTTTTGTAGACAGTGTGTCTCTTTGTAGGTAGTGTGCCTCCTTGTGAGCAGTGTGCTCGGGAAGTGAGCCCTAATTGGCAAGTGCCATTTTGTATTTTCTTATTCTTCTAATAGAGAATAATCTTTGGGTTAATCACCCTATGGTTTTCTCCCTTACCAGGGTTTCCACGTCAAAAAATATTGTGTCATGTGTATCTCCATTTTCATGGTTATGTTTGCTTGTTTGATTTAATGCTACATTGATTAATAAGAAAAGTTTAGAAAGAAGAAATAATTAGGATAACTGATTCACCCCCCCTCTTAGTTATCAACAAATAGCAATGGCCAAAGATTTAGAGTTAGGAGAACATGCATTGATAAAGTTGTGTTTGGATGTAACTGTTGAAGAGAAAACTAAGGTCACCAAGATACTTGGGGAAAAATTTGAGATAAAGAAGAGGATCAACACTCTAATGTCTGGAGACAGAGAAATTGGTGAAGGAAACAAAAAAAGTAACTCTTGATGTTTTAAGAGAGCTCAACATCCCATTAATTTATGATAAGGAAGAACCAAAAGTTGGTGATGATACTTCTCTTCTAGAAGTTGGCTTAGAACAGGGCTTGAGTCAATGGTGTAGTCACGGTAGGAGGGTTCACAGAATGAACTATCCAGACCATGCATCAAGAGTAAACACAACAGAAACAACTCAAATAAATGGAACAAATGCAGATTCAATCATTCAGTATATCATAGAATTCAAATAGAGATCAGCCAGCAACATGCAAGCTTACAATTAGGGCTCACAGGCCTGATTACATACATGCGTAAGATAAATCTTTGAAGCTCCTTTGCACAAAAACAAAAACTATCAATCTTCTAAATCCTTAGAACTACTTTCCTAAGGATATATTATATCAATATATATCATATCTAGATCAATAGATTCCTCCGCACCAGCCAAAGAAGGTCACAAACTCCAATGAAGAGATGTAACATGCAACACAGATAGGTTGGACCTAAATGCATAGAACTCCTCTAGAAAATGAATGAAATGAAGTGCAGATCTTTGAGGAAGGTTAGCCACAAACCAAAGATCATTGAATGATGTGTTGTTAGGCTCCAAAGATTAGGAAATGCTTCCGTAGGTTTCTCCTTCAGCTGATTATCAGTGATTATTAGGATGCTCTACTCTGAGAAAATAGTCGATCTTCTGATAGCGATATCTTTCCAGTAATGATGTATGGATCTCTGAATTCTTGATATGATGTAGATGAATGAATGTAGATGCTAAGTCTAGCTCTGCAAGGTCTAAAATGCAACTTTGATAGAATGTCGAACCAAAAGATAAAATTGCTTCCGAATGAACTACCTAAACTGAATTGGAAAATGCAAAGAAACAAACTAAACTGTAAACAAATTGAAATGTAAATGTTTTTGGTTGATGTAAGATTGCTCTTGAACCAAGGATGCTCTTGCATCAGACATCTAGGGTTATTGAAAAAGTGAGTCCCTCACTTTATTGGGGCTAGGGGAGAACAAAGACAATCCACCTCAGCCTGAGAAATCCAAGATGAATCTTCTGTCAGTTTGCCTTTCCACTTCACAAGATATTCTCTGTATTGCTTTCCTCTGGTGTTGCATCCAACTCTGCTATCCAAGATATATTCAATATGTTCTGGTGCCTGTTGTGGTAACTACTGCTTCAAGTCTTCTTCCATGTTGTCACTGAACTCTACTCCATGATATTGATAAAGGTCTATAATGTTGAAAATAGGTGATATACCCAAGGTCTCTGGTAATTCCACTTCATATGCATTTCCTGAATCAAACTTCCTGAGTATTTTACAAGGACCAAAATTCTTCATCTTCAACTTGTTATATATCCCAACTGGAAATCTCTCTTTTCTCAAATATACCATTACTTCATCTCCAACTTCAAATTCTTTATGTCTTCTCTTCTCATCTACCTTCTCTTTGTACTTACTATTCATGTCCTCCAAATGTTTCTTCACTTGATCATGTATTGTCTTCATGTGGTCTGTAAATTCTTTTGCTTCTGCACTCTTCTTCTCCGTTGTACTGACATCTCTCAATTTTGTAACTCCTTTAGGGTGTACTCCAGTAACAATCTCAAAAGGTGTTCTTCTAGTACTCCTATTTACTAAATTATTATATACAAACTCTGTTTGCAAAAGAATCAAATCCAAACTCCATGTCTTTTCTCCAACCAAACATCTCAACAAGTTTCCCAAACTCCTATTCACTACCTCTATCTGTCCATTAGTCTGTGGATGAAAAGTTGAAATCAACAAATCTATCTTCATCTTCTTCCAAAGTGTCCTCCAAAAGTATCCAGCAAATTTTGTGTCTCTATCTAAAACTATACTCTTAGGTAATCCATGTAATCTTACAATCTTCTTGAAAAATAGATTAGCTACATGCATTGCGTCAGCTGTCTTCTTACAAGGTATGAAATGAGCCATCTTTGAAAATCTATCCACCACTACAAACATTGAATCATGTCATCTCTGTGTCTTAGGCAATCCCATTACAAAATCCATACTTATGTCTTCCCAAGGTCTCTTCAGTACTGTCAAAGGTTTGTACAATCTAGTGTTCTGACTATTCCCTTTTGCAACTTGACAAACTCTACAACTCTGCACAAATTTCTGAACATCCTTATGTATCTGAGGCCAAAAGTAGACTTCACTCACCAAAGCCACTGTCTTCTCAATGTCAAAATGTCCCACCAATCCTCCACTATGCTTCACCTTGATCAAATTGTCTCTCATTGAACTTCTAGGTATGCATAACTGACTTCCTTTGAATAACATATCTTCTTGAATGAAATAGTCCAACCACTTGCTCCTATCTGTTACAATAGGTACCTTACATGCTTTCCAAGGTTCCCAAAAATCAGTGTCTCCCTTATACATGTTCTTCAATTCATCAAAACCCAATACTTCAACTCTCATCTATGTCAACAATTTTCTTCTTCCACTAAATGCATCAACAACTTTGTTTGATTTACCACTCCTGTGCTTCAACACAAAAGTATAACTCTACATGAACTCTACCCATCTCATATGTCTCTATTCAACTTACCTTGACTGTTCAAATATTGCAAAGCTTGATGATCTATATATAACACAAATTCCTTAGGCAACAAGTAATGTCTCCACTTCTTTAAGGCTTGAATTATGGCATAGAACTCCTAATCATAAATTGAATATCTTCTTCTTGCATCATTCAACTTCTCACTGAAATATGCTACTGGTCTACCTTCTTGACTTAATACTGCTCCAATTGCATTTCCACTTGCATCACAATCAACTTGAAATACCTTATTGAAATCTGGTAATGCCAAAACAGGTTATTCTGTCACTTTTTGCTTCAACAACTCAAAACTTTTATCTGCTCTTAATGTCCACTTAAAATCCTTTTTGTCACCTCTGATTGTTTTTGTCATAGGGTTACAAACTAAACTGAAATTTTTGATGAACTTTAGGTAGAAACTAGCTAGTCCATGAAATGATCTAACTTCTCCAATGCTCTTTGGTGTAGGCCATTCAACAATTGCTCTCACTTTCTTAGGGTCCATCTTCAATCCTTCTGCAGAAATCACAAATCCCAAGTATACCAATTCTTCATGAAACTACACTTCTTGATGTTTATCAACAATTTCTCTTCTCTTAGTCTTTGCAAAACTTGTCTAATATGCCACAAATGTTCCTCTTTTGTCTTACTGAAAATCAAAATATCATCCAAGTACACAATAACAAACTTACCCAAGAATTTCTTAAAGACTTCATCCATCAACCTCATGAAAGTACTCAGTGCATTTGTTAATCCAAAAGGCATCACTAACCACTCATACAATCCTTCATTTGTTTTAAAAGTAGTCTTCCATTCATCTCCTTCTCTGATTCTGATCTGATGGTATCCACTTTTCAAATCTATCTTTGTGAAATATCTTGCTCCACTCAAACAATCCATGATATCATCCATCCTAGGTAAAGGAAATCTATACTTAACTGTGATCTTGTTTATTGCTTTGGAATCAATACACATTCTCTATTCTCCATCTTTCTTTGGTGCTAACACTGTAGGTACTACACAAGGACTCGAACTTTCTCTGATCAAACCTTTCCTCAACAACTCTTGTATCTATCTATTCAATTCTTCATTCTCTGCCAGTGTCATTCTATGTGCTGCTTTATTAGGCAAACTTGCTCCTGGTATAAGATCCATGTGATGACTGATACTCCTTATAGTTGCAATCCCTCAGGTACATTATCTAATATGATGTCTTCATACTCTATCAGTATCTCCTTTATCTCCTCTAGTTGTGATTCTTTAGTCTCTTTCTTCAGTGTTTTAGGCTTCTTAGGAATCAAGGCATAACACATATTCCCATGTCTCAAACCATCAAGAAATTTTCTTCCATCTACCAAATAGATTCTAGCATTCCCACATACCACATCTTTAGGATCATCCTCCAAAGGAATCAAAGTAATTCTTTCCATTTGATGTTATAGTGTATGTATTCTTTCTCCCATCATGTATATCTTTTCTATCATATTGCCAAGGTCTACCCAACAAGATATGACAAACATCCATAAGCATAATATCACACAAGACTTCATCACGATAAGATCCAATATGAAATTTCACCAAACATTGTTCACTCACTAGTACCTTATGATCATCCTAAATCCATGCTATCTGATAAGGCTTAGGGTGTTTCAATCTTTTTGACTTCATCTTAGTCACCATCTCCTTTGAAACTAGGTTATCAGAACTACCACTATCAATTACAACTTTGCAACACTTACCTCCTGATTTACATCTGGTTCTAAAAAAACTCTTTCTCTATGGTGGTTCCTCATTTGTCTCTATTTGAAATAGTGCTCTCCTCATCACAAGTGATTCTCCTTTCTCTAGTTTACCAACAGAACTGGGTGATCCAATAGGTTCTTCTTCCACATAGGTTGCTCTTCCACTATTTTCTGTCCTCTTACTTGTACTATCCTAATTACACTCAAATGCTCTATGTCCTTCACCTCCACACTTGAAACAAGTGCCTCTGAATGTTCTCCTATCAAATCCTCTTCCTTCTCTTATGTAGCCTTCATTCTGGTATGCACTAGGGTTTCCTCTATGGTAAAAGTTTCTGTCATCTCTCTGATAAGCATTGTTATCCCTATAAGCCTTGTTGAATGGGCTGTCAAACTTGTTCTGCTTCACTTGTGATCTGTCTCCTCCAAAATAAGTTATTCCTCTCTAAAATTTACCTCCTCTACCTCTCTATCTCTGATCATGCCTCTTACTTAGTTTCTCTTCAACTTTTAGGGCAAACTGGTATGCTTCCTCCAAAGATGTCATCCTTACCAGGCTTAGTTCTTCTTGAATGTTCAATCTTAGTCCATTGATGTATCTAGCCACTTTCTCTTTGCTTGCTTCACTATGTCCTGTTCTTATAATCATCTTGTGAAATTCTTTAGTATACTCCTTCACAGATTTCTCCTTTTGTCTCAGGTTTTGCAATCTCTTCAATAGCTCCAACTCATAGTTAGCAAGTATGAATTGATTCTTCAATTTTGTGACCATCCTATCCCATTTTGTGATCTTTTCTTTGCCCCTTCCATTTCTTTCCAACTGAACTCCTTTCCACCATATAGCAACATGTCCTTTCAATTTTGTCTTTGCAAATTTCACCTTCTCCAGATCTTCAATTTCTTCATATTCAAAATATTCTTTCATGTCATTTATCCAGTCAATTAATTCTTCAAGGTTCAAATTACCAGTGTAGTTTGGCACATCAACTCTAGGTCTCTTTCCAATCTTTGAAATAGCTCACAACATCTTTACTTGGTTTGATTCTTCTTCTTCATCACCTCCTAGGGTTTTTCCAATTTCTCAATAGAGTGAAATTTTTCTTCATCATCACTTTCAACATTAGGTCTCGGTGTCAATCCTCTTCGCCTATCTTCTTCAATAGAATCCAATCAAATTCACATTGTTTTCATCATTTCCATCATCTCATCCATTCTATCAACCATTGTTCCAACAGAAACAACTCTCTATGGTGGCATTCTTCCTAGGATCAAGTGCAAACTACCTTAAGTTCAATGATTAGGCTACAAGGTGACAACTGCCTCACAATTGGTGATCGGTTGGGACACAAGCAACTTTCCTCGATTCAGTGATCTATCCACAGAAAGATCTTATGGAATTCCTTGCCAACTTCACTTAATTCACTCCCAAAGATTAGAACTTTCGCTCTGATACCACTTGGTGTAGTTAGAGTAGGAGGGTTCATAGAATAAACTATCTGGACCATGCAGCAAGAGTAAACACAATGGAAACAACTCAAAGAAATGGAAGAAATGTAGATTCAGCCATTCAGTATATCATAGAATTCAAATAGAGATCAACCGGCAACATGCGGGGTTACAATTAGGGCATACAAGCCTAATTACATACATGCACAAGATAAAGCTTTGAAGCTCCTTCGCACAAAATCAAAAACTATCAATTTTCTAAATCCTAAGAACTACTTTCCTAAGGATCTATTACATCAATATATATCATATACAGATCAATAGATTCCTCCACATCAGCCAAAGAAGGTCACAAACTCCAATGAAGAGCTGTAATGTGCAACACGGATAGGTCAGACCTAAATACATAGAACTCCAGAAAATGAATGAAATGAAGTGTGGATCTTTGAGGAAGGTCAGCCAAAAAACAAATATCATTGAATGATGTGTCTTTAGGATGCAAAGATCAGGAAATGCTTCTGCAAGTTTCTCCTTTAGCTGATTGTCAGTGATTATCAGGATGCTCTACTCTGAGAAAACAGTCGATCTTCTGATAGCGATATCTTTCCGATAATGTTGTACGGATCTCTAAATTCATGATATGATGTAGATGAATGAATGTAGATGCTAAGTCCAGCTCTGCAAGGTTTGAAATACAACTATGATAGAATGTCAGACCAAAAGTTGAAACTACTTCCGAATGAACTGTGCGAACTGAACTGGAAAATGCAAAGAAACAAACTAAACTACAAACAAATTGAAATGCAAATGTTTTTGGTTGATGCAAGATTGCTTTTGAACCAGGGATGCTCCTACATTAGTCAAACAAAGACAATTCCTATGGAAAGTCTAGGAAGAGATGCAGATATGAAGAAGCAAGAAGAGGACAAAGCTTCTGAGAATGTTGAAGCTCCTCCAGAGTAGAGTGAAACTATTGATCAAGGAAATTAGGATGATGACTAAGCTAAAGTCAGGCCTCCTATGGAACATAAAACTAATGAGCAAGAAGCTATGGACCAAGAACCTCTAGAGAAAACTAAAGAAGTGTCTCATGACATGTTAAGAGACACTACTGCAGCCACAAAAGATCTTGTTGATTCAGTTAGAGAGTTTTTGGAGAGCCAGCAAGAAGCTTAGATTTTGGATACACATGAGTTGCTATAAGGACCAGTCAACTTAGACTCCATGTCACCTCTGTAGAAATTAAAATTAGGGGAAATTATCCAAGCTATGGCTCAGGAAGAAATTTTGAAGTCCCATTTTCAGGATAGTAAGCTCATTGATGAGGCATCTGGTGTTTTAGAAAAGTTGATGTCTGGACTGTAAAAGGACACATCTCTAGCTCCCAATGAACAATTCAAAAGGCTAATAAACTCTGTAAATTCTCATTTTGAGTCTTTTGAAAAGGTTGCGGATAAAAAGGTTAGAACAAAGATTAATAATAAAAGGTTAGTTGAGCTAAAGAATAAGTTAGCTCAAGATAGATTTGGTTGGATAATAGCATTATGAATGTAGATATTGTCATCAAGGAAGCCAGTGACATGTACAAATTTTGTCTAACATGGCCAGAAACTAAAAAAGAAATAAAGGAGAAAATTGATGCCATGAAACTTTAACTACTTAAAATTTCAAAAACATATGATCTAGCTTCTGATTCCATGAACAACAAGAAAGCAAAAATTGAGGGTATTCATGCAAACATAAGGAGTCTATTGAAGTAGAAAGAGGCCATTAAAAGTAGAATGTGCTAGCTCAGAGAGATAATAGGTTCTAAGATTGATTCTATGACCGATCTAGTACCTAAGGTAGTAAAGAAAAAGGCAATAACTGAAGTGCCTACCACAATACATAAAGTAGAGGAATAGGTGTTCCAAGTGAATGGGAACATTCAAATCTTGAGTAGTATTAGGGCCTAGTGGGATGGAGAAATTGCTCAACTAAAAACCATATACACGGACATCCTTTCCACTTCTAGTAAGTTATGTGATTGCACTTGTACATATGTGGCCAAGTATAACAGTTTTAAAATTTTGATACAATTTTGTCACTTGTACATACACCTTTTCCATTCATGTCAAAGGGGGAGAAGAAAAACCAATGAAAAATACCTAAATACCTAAGGGAGAGAAGAAAAATTGGATGTACATAGTAAGGGGGAGCAATATGAACATTTTTCACTAAGTGTTACCATCAATGCCAAAGGGGGAGATTGTTGGCAACATGGTCAAGAGACACTATTGATATGATTGTGATATGGTGTTGTCATTGATGGCAATAGTTAGATATGTTTAGGAACAAGTCTTGAGACAAATTGTGTACAACATTTTTGGTCTAGAAGAATGACTTAATCAAATTGACTAAGTGTGGGTAGCTTACCGAGTTAGCGAAAGAGAGTTGGTTGGTATTCCTTCGCAGATGCAAACTCTAGTATACAGTTCTGATATGCTACATATAGTTGTTTGATGATGCTATATTCCAAGTCTCATGTCCTAGCAATCTCTGAAAGCTACACTTTGAATTACTTAAAAATTAGATTAACAGAGTTCAGTCATGAACAGTGCATAACACTTGAGTGTTTTAGTCCACATGCCTCCGCTATTGGTTTTTTTGATTTGTGGTTTGGAGGTGTTGTAAACACATGATAAGAGTATCCAATTATAGATTTGTGTAGTTTGAGGTTTACCGGATGATCGTCCACAAGCTTTTAAGTATCGACATTTAGGTTGATAGTATTTCAGTGACAGAGATAGTAGTTCAGAGATCAACATTTTGCTGCATAAGAATATCATGACTCACAATTTTGAAGGTATGTTGGGTGATGCATAATGAATGTTTGATATGAATCTTAGAGTCCCGTGTGGTCTGTATTATAATTTGTGGTATGATAATAGAATTGGTTAAGTGTATACTTAAGGATGAAGTCGACATACAAATTGGATCGATATGTGATAAAGATATATTGTTTGGATCATCATTCTAAGTGGTTCTATAATATGTCCACACCTATATGAAGGTTCTTGAAGGATTGCATTGGTCCACATAACTTCTTATATAAAGAATTTAAGATAACAAAGTATAACTTTTTGTGTACATGTTTCATTTATGGCAAGCTGATCTAGTTTTGAGTTAGATCTTGTTGCAGATATAAATACTTGATGGATTTTGATGTTAATGATAGTAATGAATTATTGGGTTTGTGTGTATGTGATCTAACACTATTTTTGTGATCTGAAAAGTGTAGTAAGAATGCAGAGGATAGAAGAATAGAGTATATGTGAATAGAGCAGAGAAATAGAGCAGTCATGATGTAGAGCTTTGAAACTGTATTTTGAGCTATCAATGGAATTGTATTCTAGCATTCAATAGATGCATTTGTAACAATTCTTTATTGGTAGTGAGCCTTTCTCTCTTCTCTTCTATCTTTCTTCCTCAGTGGGCAGTGAGTCCACATGCAGTGAGCAATTCTATGTAATATCTTGTAACCAGTTATAATATATTGTGAGCTAAAACTCACCGTGGTTTTTCCCTTTTTGGGTTTTCCACGTAAAAATCCTAGTGTCTATGTGTTATGACTTTGTGGTTGCTCTTCCTATGTTTATTCTACTTTCATGTTATTAAATTTAGTAAATGGGTTAAAGAGCATGTGAAGGAATGGTTTTATAAAATACTGATTCACCCCCTCTTAGTATTCCTTGTGTTCAATAGTAATATTTAGAGTAAATACATACCAGACTTTGAGATTCTATATCCAAAAAAGTCAAGGGTTAAAGAGTATGCACACAAGACCAAGGTGGCAATTTCTTCAAGGATTCCAGAATTTGTCTGCAACTAAACATCACTGTCATGGAGGTTTTCTGCTTCAGGGATCTGAAGGACTTCGAAGGGGGCACCCTAGTCTAGGTCCTACTTTTTCCTTCAGATACGGGATATCAAAACTCTACCAAAGCATCCTACAACTCTACTTCCTTCTACTTCAACACCTATTACCTACAATTACAGAAAAGGAGGTTGGGGGTTGTGGTGTCTAGGAGCTTGCCTTAGTCAAGCCCCAGAAGGACATTTAAGTCTTCCAAACACCATTGTTAGATAAAGAGTGAATATCCCTATGAGATAGAGGCAAAACCATAAATGATTGAAAACACAAATAGATATCACCTTAGAGGTGTATCTCTCATGGAAGGAAGAAGCTCTTTCATGCCATGAGGAGATGGATTGATGAAGCCAAATCTACAACAAACAAACACAACAACAACACAATGCTACTCTACAACATAATGAAAACCTTGAATCACCTTAGAAAAAGATCACAAATTCACAATATCCATCTACTTTACAAATGAAGTCCTAAACATGCTTATATATGCAACAAAATACATTCCCACTTTAATTTCATAATTCAAACTTGAGATGTCGACAACGGACACTTCTAACAGTAACATAATTAAAATTTAAAATTTGGGATCCTGCTAAGTAGGGCAGGACTAGGGCATGAGCACCCAAGCCCTTAGCCCCATTTTCAAGGTAGGGTCAAGTTTATCACTATCCGCTAGGTCCCATTTAACATGGGTTTTTAGGGATTTTCCATTGGGAGTAAAAATGAACATGCATGATTACACCTAAAGAACCCGGGAGCTAAACTTAGGAGGGAAAAATTCCTAGGGAGACATTTTCCAATGTAACAAATGCTAGCATATTGTTCATGTTATTTAGTTGCCAAGTGCTTTTGAGAAAATTTTCTCTCCAAGTGGAAATAGTGTGTTGTAGAGTATTCTGGCTTATAGGACACTATCTGAGTTTTTGCTCTGGATTTATTCTATGTTGAAGATCAAAGTGTAAGATTTGGATATGTTTTAGAGAAATGTATGAAGATGTTAAATCTAGAATTTGGTGGTCCAGATCGTTCTGTAGTAGAAGTTATGTTCACTAGTTTGAAGACTATATTTGACAGAGTTTTTGAGTTGTGCAGAGGTGTTTGGGAGAAATTATTTTGCTCCACATTTCTCCGTAGAGTGATTTCAAGTGATGTGGTTCTAGACATATGTTTATAAGTTTATTAGCTATCTTTATTCTAATCTATTTGTGATTTGGTGCTCTAGAAAGCAAGTTATTGAGTAATAGAGCTTAGTAGTGTTGATTGTAAGTTGTCTCCAAGTGAGATTTGTTGTCTACAAGTGAAACTTATTGTAGCCAGATTTGTTGGCTCCCAAGTGATTTTATGTTATTCATGGATGTCTCTAGATTGTGTTAAAGGCTTGTACTTGGTCTACAAGTTATGATTGAGTTCTTGGAAGAGCGTGTCTAAGTATTCTTGGTGTTTGCACAAGTCTGGCTAACTTGGGTGCTAACACTCTTTGTGGATGTGTTTTGTGGATTGTAGAAGCGTGTTGAAGTGTGTCAAGATGTATTTGGGTCTGAGCTAAGCTGTGAAGTGTTCTACCTTCATTCATTTTCTTTGCAAGTTTGTTTAGGTCTAGACCTAATTTGAATTGTGTATGTTTACCGACCTTGGAGACTGTTCCAAAGGTTGTAGATTGTATTATCAACCTTGATGTATGTTCCAAGGTTGATGATTGGTATAAATAAATGTAATGAATCTATGTTTGGTGTGTATGGATGCGAAGATGAAAGTTTTTTTGTTGTGAGACAGTGAAGGTGATATGTATTGCGCTTCATTGGAACTGAACTCATGCATGTGGTAGATGCTATCATATCAGTTCATGGCAGTGAGCTATTTTTGCAGTAAGCATTCTTTTGGGTAGTGAGCCCTTTGGCAGTGAGCCTCTTTTATTATTTAGTATTGTTACTACATTATATTGTGAGCTAACACTCACCATAGTTTTTCCCTTTTTAGGGTTTTCCACATAAAAATTTGGTGTTCATGTGTGTGTTGTATTGATGTGTTTAAGTTTTGATTCTATATTTCATGTTTAATCTTCATAATAGATAAAGGGTTAAAGTAAGTGAATGTGAATGTAATTTTGTTTAAGAGAATTTAAATTTTTTTATACAACTGATTCACCCCCCTCTTTCAGTTGTCTTGTACCTTCAATAAGGCATATGGCATATTTAGACATTTTTGTCTATAAAATACAATCAAAATTGAAGAAGATTGCATCATATGAAAGGAGAGATTTTGGATAGACTCTCAAAGTTTATATAGAATTGTGATGTGATATATATTTGGTTTATATATAATTTTACTTATACTAAGGTATACCATAGTATTTTAATGGCACCTTTGAACCGATAACCATCATAAAAAATTTGCTTGTCAAAATTTATATAGAATTGTGATGTGATATATATTTGGTTTATATATAATTTTACTTATACTAAGGTATACCATAGTATTTTAATGGCACCTTTGAACTGATAACCATCATAAGATTTTTCCTATCAAAATTTATATAGAATTGTGATGTGATATATATGTTATCAACAATATTGCACCCTCTTGTTAATGTGATCCAACAAGACCCCGTGATACAATGGGAATAGCTTCTAGGTGTGGGACCTTGCAAAACTTGAAGGTAAACCTCAAGATGACGGGCTAGTTCCCTTGATAGCATCACCTAAAATAGACTACCTACTACTGTTCTCATAGGAAAAGGGCCGAAAATGACATAATAGAAGCCTAAATCCCTAGGTAAGGTGATACACCCAATGTCTGTCACATGTACTATTGCATAACATACATAATAAGTTTAATAAACCAACCAGTTTCAAGACACAACTCACATCTATTTCATGTTCATGTATCATTATTTCATAGGAAGGCTTTGATGCTTGCAATATTAGAAGGAAAAAATGAAGACTTCCTCACAACTAATGACTATTTGGCACCATGACACAACCTATAACCTACACAAATCATGCATTTTCTGAATATAGGCATTAGAAATGAGACCTACATTCAAGGATTTACATGTAAATCATAGAAATACATGTCAATCATTCAACCACACACAATAGGAAATGATTGAGAAGGCCAAAATGCTTGTTTTATTGATCAAAAAGGTACTACAAAGCTATTGTACAAGTCTAATTTTATGATGAGAATGAGTTACAATACAGAAAAATCTAGAAAAAGAACCTTGTTTCAAGTTACAATTCACTTCTAAAACAGTAAGAACTACTCAAAACTCAAGAAGAACTCTCTTTTAACTCCCACAATTGGAGGGAAAATAGGACCTACTTTGAAAAGTCAATACCTTTTCTTCAAAAGATGTGGTCAAACCTTGATTAGGAACCCAAAAAATGTCCTTCTTTGATCTAACTACTTGAAAAACTTGGTATATGTTGAGAAAGGATCTTCTAGTTGTCCTTTGACTTCTTCAGCCTCCATCCACTCTTCTTGTTGCTTATTTGGATCATATATCCTTGGAAGATGCTTGACTACCCCCTAGATGTTTGGGAAATGCTCAACTGCCACTCACTTTCTCATAACTGCTCCAGCTTCCTTCATTTCCCTCAAACTCCACTTTGCAAGTCTATAGGACATGTTATTAGGTCTTTGAGATGCCTAGGACTCCTTGGAGAACATGGGAGAGAGAAGTAGTCCTTTTAAGACTACAACTATCCATTCCATAACCCCTTTTTACTCTCCTAATCCACTTGTCTTGCATTTAATATCCCTATAGGTGTTTGACATAGTCTCCTAGGTCTAAATAGGGCATTAAAACAATTATTTGTCCCATCTCTTCATTCTCCAATGCAAAGCAATCTTTGTATAGTGTCCTCAAGACTCTTAACTTATCTTTAAGCCTATGAGATGACCATCATATGTAGCTATGCATCCTCCAAAACCCTGCAGTCTTTATAATCATGTAGAATCATTGTAGTAGTGAATGCTTCCTCTTTAGTTCTCTATGAATAGTCTCTTAACATCAATTGTTTAAGACTGTCATGAGCTTCTAGATTTTTGACAAACCTTTATGACTGTAGGATGAATTCCTGCCTTATCTTTGTTTGCTGCTCCTATCAACAAGCCTATCAACACTATCTCTTATGATTTGATTCACTATGTTTTCATTTCTTCAATACCCTCTTCATTTAGGATCTCAGTCTCTTCACACACCTATAGCATCTTTTCATTTAGGATTGTCCCATCTTCTAATCATGCTTGACCCATGCCTTTCTTTCACAAAACTCTTAACAAGAAAGAATCTCTAAAAATGGCTGAGCCTAGTGACTATCCTCAACCACTACCACTACACCTTACCATGGACAACCTTTAATACAAGACCTTAATATACCACATAGCATCTCTATTGGTACCTCTTGAAACCTTCATGAACCCTTTTCTTTTCTACCCCTATAGGGACCTATCTTCCACTAATGCCCTTTAGAATACTCAACACAACCTAATGCCAAGCTTTGTGAGTGTCCTTACAACATTTGTAACTACTCCTATCATTTGGAATGACTATCCCTATGTTATGAATTGTTCCTTTCAACTTTGAACTGCTCCTCTTCACATTCTTGGACTGTGTTCACATATTATTGGTGATTGTTCATTTGTAAATTTGATTATCTTTTTCATAGATTTTGACTTATGTGACTATCATGTTTTTCTTCTTAGTAGTAGCTATCTTGTGACTGAGAAAAACTTAGTGATATGATTGAGAAGACTATTCCATGACTGTGAAAACTATGCTTTTATTTCATGGACTACACCATCAATAGGCTTTGACAACCCTAGAACACTAGACAGTGACCTTAGACCCTAGAAATTCATATTGGAAAATGTTCAAGGCATAAGATAAAGACATTCAGTGTTAAGTATCCTAAGTGGGTAGACTTTTCTTAGGCCTATGTTTGGATGTTTGAATAGGTTTGGTGTTGAGGTTATCTTAGTGCAACATCTATATCCATAGATATATACTTTTGCATACTCTTCATGCTTTGATCTCTTTTCCTGACCTTGAATAGGGCTTAGTGTCCTCTACTAACTCTACATTGTCCCTTGACTATTCCTACAACTATATTACAGCCATTCTTTGATTGTGAACTACTCTTTTCAATTGTCCCATTGTGACTATGAAACAATCATCCTTCTTACCATTGACTATTTTTTATGCCTTATGACTGTTGTCTCTATTTTATTTGTCTTTGTCTATTTCTTTCATGCATAGTTGTAGGACCAAGTTACCCCAGATGGATCTACCATTGCTTTGCATGCAACTTCTCTATTGTCTCAATCATCTGAAGGTACTCTATACTACTTAAGAGGCCACTCACTATCACATAGCTTCACAATACTCTGAATTTTTTTTTCATTGTTCCTCTATTGATGTTTGTAGTCCTCTATTGTTCATGACTGATCTTCTTATGATGAAACTCAAGATTAGATAAAGCTCTCCCTCCTTCACTGTAATATCATGCATGAAATGAAATCCCCTACCTTTTAAGGATTCTTTCTGATGTGTCTATGCAAGTATTAGGATTTTTTAGTATTTGCCAATTTTCTGGGGTCATTATATCATGTTCCTTGTGACTATTGTCCCTTGTTGTTCATGATTTCTCTTCTTACCTTTGTTCTCTCCATATCATACCAATACCTCTTCATTTTCTCTCCACTAGTTCAATTGTATTCTAAGGTGCACCAGCCATCAACATTACTTGCTAGGGTCTAGCAAAATCTAAAACTTTATTCTCCATCATTAAAACTCTTCCATCTCTCTCATGTCAATATTCTAGATTGATATCTATCTTTCACTACATTTATTAACATGAAGATCAAACCAGGAGGAACCTACAAAGCTTCATGAGATTTGCTTAGCATGGATATCTCATCATTTTCATAACTCTCCAAACCTATTGACAGTCCCTTCAAGAACTTCTCAGCACAATACTTGGTATATTGTTTTTTGTTGATTGATAACAACTTGATTGTTCACTCTTGGTCACATGTATATTAAATGTAAAGAATACTGAGAGGGGGGGTGAATCAGTATTCTATAAAACTTTTCTTTCACATAACCATTAATCCATTTACCAAGTTCAATAATATGAAAGCAAAGTAAACACAAGAACAACAGCCAAAAAGTTATAACACATAGACACCATGATTTTATGTGGAAAATCCAAAAAGGGAAAAACCATGGTGAGTGTTAGCTCACAATATATTATGATAACAATACTAAATTACATAAGGCTCACTACCCAAAGAAATTCTCACTGCAGGTGGACTCACTATCCATTGAGAAATAAAGATAGAAGAAGAGAGGAGTTGAATTGTTACAAAAGCATCTACAACATGACAAATTACAGTTCCTTTGATGGCTCAATATATAGACTCAAAAATCTTCATCATGTCTGCTCTGCTTTATATATGTTCTACTCTTCTACTTTTACTGTCCTTTTCTGATCACAAAGCTACCTCAAATTGCACACTTATTGAATTCACATACTATTCCCACACATCCATGCATCCAACACTAAAATCCATCGAGTACATATATCCACAACAAGATTTATCTCACAAATAGGTCAGCAAACCAAACATGAAACATGTATGCATGCAAATGTTTTACCTTGTCAACTTGATCATCTACACAAACAGCAATGTGGACCTAAAAAACATATAATAGTCTTCCTATAGGTTGGCACCAATCATGCAACCACTTAGATTAATTGTTTAAACAATATATCTTCTCTTCATATAGATCTAACCTGCCTATTGGCTTGTCCCTTAGATACATACTCAACCAATTCAACTATCACATCATAACTCCTACTATGGACCACATGAGACTCTAAAAATCATAACCAACATTCATCATTGACTTCTTAGCATACCTTCAAAACTGTAGGTCATAATAATCCTTTACAGCAAAATACAGATCTTGGAACTATTGCTCTGTCACAATGAAACACTGTTAATTTGGAAGTTGATACTAGAGAACTTGTAGAATGTGATCCGGTAAGCTTCAAGGGATACAACTCTAGATTTAGGTGGTCATAGTATGTATCTTTTCTGCCTCAAAATTGCAAGACAAAATATGCAACTGTGGGGGAATGTGGACCCTTTTACTTTGATGTTGTGCATTGTTCCTATCTTAGCTCTACTCATCCAGACTTAGACATTTCATAGTATGACTTCCGGAGGAAGTCGGGACTTGAGCACTGGAACATACCATCACCAAATAGTTATGATTAACATACCTTAACCACAAGTAATGGTCTTCAATTGTGGATGCATACTGACCCAATCTCTGTTACTTACTTTGTATACTAGTGCTCATAATTAGTCATTTTAGCCTTCCGAACCAGAATCCTTTTATGCCTTGTTGCCAAACCAAACTTGTCTTTCAGAGTAAAGTCTCTTTATCATGCTGGTGAAATTTCTTTGCCTTGTTGCCATCAATGACAACATTCAATCATTCATTAGAGTAGTGTCTCTTGCCAACAATCTCCCCCTTTGGCATTGATGGCAACACTTAGTGTAAAATGCTTATTTTCTCCCCCTTTCTATATACATTCTATTTCTTCTCCCCCTTAGGTGTTTGCCTATTTTTCACTAGTTCCATTCTCCCCCTTTGACATCAATGGAAAAGGTGCATGTACAAGAGTCAAACTTTTTGTCAAGACAACAAAACTGCAAAAACTATTATACTCTGCTACATATGTACAACTACAATCTTAATATGGTGTGGGTTGTAGGATGTCATTGAAGATGTTCTTGATTTGAGCCAGCTCTCCAACCCAACTCTTCTTTGTATTTTCCAAAATTTGAATATGGCCATTTATTAGGAAGACCAATTTCTCAACCTTTTGTATATCAGAGGGTGTGTCAATAAGTGCACTTACTTGTAGTGCTTCCGTTGCAAGGTTTGACATTGAATCTAACTTAGGACTTATTAGTTCTCTCAACTAACACATTCTATTTTTCATTTGATCCCTCTTGTTCATTTGATTACTTAAGTCATTATTGATGATTTGTATTTCTTTGTTGCTGACTAATTCAATTGCCGGGTCAAATGATTTAGAAATATTTATCAACTGCAGCTCGAGATACTTGATCTTTTATCCTAACTTCTTTGTGGCTTCTAACCATGATAAACAAAATTTATACAAGTCACAAGATTCTTTAATAGCACTCTATATACCTTTTATACCATTATCTAACAGAGTTTTATCATTTACTAGCATGGTCTTCAACTCAACTAATCTTTTTTCATCAAACTCTTTCCTTACTTTTGTTTATAATAACTTTTCAAAGGATTCAAAGTGCATACTTACAGAGTTTATAAGTCCCTTGAGTTGATTTGTTGAAGTCATTCATGTATCCTTTTGATATGATGGCATCATCTTTTCTAAAATACTAGATGCCTCACCAATTATCTCGCTATCCTGTATGTGTGATTTCAAAATTTCTTCCTGTGCCTTTGCTTGCACAATTGATACCAGTTTGAATTTTTGGACAAGAGACATTGAGTCAAAGTTTATTGGACCTTGCAAAAATTTAGGCTCATCCAAGACCTATTTCTCTCTTTCCAAGAATTCCTTGATAGATTCTGCAATGTCTCTTGCTATACCAGAGACATCTTCTTCTTGGTTTTTCTCTGGAGGATCCAAATCCATGGCCTCATTTGTACCATCATTTTGTTTTGATATAGGGTTCTCCTCAACTTGTTCCTCTCCTTTATCATCAGCTTTGTTTTGCTCCTCAGTCTTCTCATTGTTTGTTTGGTCATGAGTTTGTTTTTTTGGAGGAAGACTTGTCTCAACAACTATATCAATAGATGGGGCTTCTTTCTCTTTTGTCTCTTTGTCATTTTTGTTTGATCCTTCATGCATGCTCACCTCTGGAATAGATGTATCTTCTCCAGTATTTGTTTCTTCTTTATCATATATGGTTGTAAAGTGAAACTCCCTCAACACTCTCAAGGTAATTTCTTTAGTCTCCTTCACTACTTTCTCAATGTCATCTGAAATGAGAGTGTTCATCCGTTTCTTTGTTCTAAACTCCTTGTTGAGCACTTTGGAGATTTTTGTTTTGTCTTCAGGGGTGATCTTCGAACATATTGCTATCAGTGTATGCTCTCTGAGTTTGATGTCCTTTGTCATAGCAGCTTCTTTCCTTGCAGACATGATGCTACCCAGGGTGTCAAGAAAATCAATAACAATCTTAATGAGGGCCTTATTGTATATGCCCAAATATTTGACAATAACATTTTCAATGATCTTTTTGTTTGCATCATTGTATTCATCGTAGAATTTGGCAATGGGTGTTAAATTGCCATCAATTGTGATAGCCCTTAAGACTACCTCTAAGCTCATTGTAGCATGTTCTTCCACATGCTCTATTTTCTTTTCCTTCTTCCTTCCTTTACTATTAGAGAATTTGTCTGACTTAACTTTCATCTTCTTAACCTCTTCATCAGATTCTATTTCTTCCTCATTAACTTTTGTACTCACATGTATTCTTTTGGATTTCAATTTCTTTCTCTTATATCCTGTAGCAGGGGCATCCAAACTTGTAGAGGGTGTGGGACCAGAGGGTATAGATGCAAATTCTATAGAGGTAGATCCTCTGGTTCTTCTTTTTGTCACTTCAAGGTTTCCTGACTTCTCTTTAGGCTCTTCTGGAGCCTTGACCGGTTCACTATTTTTCTTTTCTTTTGTTGCCCTTTCTGTTTGTGTTTTTTTTCTTGTCTCTCTCACTTGTTCTTTGGTGAAACCATTTCTAAGAGCATAATCCTCTGCCATATTCTAAGCCTTCTTTGAAATTTCTGGTTTCCTTACTTCAACATGATTTTTTGTTGATAACTCTTCATAAGTCCCAAATCTTTCTTCTTTGGTATCCCAGGGTTTGCTTAGCAAGTGTTGTGCATAATTATCAAGTATTTTTCCATTAAATTCATACCCCATAGGTAGAACCCAAACTATTCTAGGCTCAATAGCCTCCATCATGTATTGGTCTTTTGTAACAATGAAGCATGTGTCATTCTTGTATTTTTCAACAATTGCTTTTGGAATTCTTTCTCTGGATTGCATCATTCTCTAGAAATTCTTGAAATAGCCCCATAGGGCTGCATTTTGTTCAACAAAGCTTCCAATACTATTTAGATGATCTCTAATTTGTATAGAAATAGGTTGACTATTTAACCAAAATAAATTCTTCATCTTTGGCAATTCATGCATGAAGTAGAAAAACAAACAGATGATCAACATACCAAATTTGAATGGGTATTTTCTCTCTTTTGTCTTTTTCAGGTTCTCCATTAATTGTAGCTATAGCAATTCACGCAAATCATAATCTACATTTTCCTTGACCATTTGGTAGGTAGTGTATATGGCAGTACTAGAGACAGAGTTCTCCCTGTTGGTAAAATAGATCTTATATCCTATTACCATTGATGCAAACCTTACTGCATGGTCTGTAATATCATTGACTGTTAATGCCCTTTTGTCAAATTGGACTCCAGATGCTTCTATCACATTATTATTCTTCACAACATTCAATAGGGGTACACTACTGATAGAGCTAAGTCTAGTCACAGCCCTAATTGCATCATCGGTGATCATGAAGGGCTACCCTAACCACATGAATTCATCATGGATTTTGCTAAAAATGTATCAGACCCATTCATCTTCCACAAATGTAGGAAAGTCTCTATAGTGAATGAATTTCTTCTCTTTCAAAGTTTTGTATTCTTCTTTCAGCTCAAAATGATCATCACTTAGATGTTTCAGATACAAGTCTGATAATCTGCTGTCACCATGCTCTTCTAGGGCAACATGGATATAAGCCCCAACATCTTTTGCATGCATTACACCAAACATAATCTTAGAGAATGCACCATTTGGGTTGACCTCTGTTGATTTGAAAAGAAGTTTTTTGAATTTTGACCTTGATCTCTCAGTTACATCAACCACTTGTGGTGTTGCCATTTTCACAAAGATTCGGATAAATTCATAGTAGGGTTTTGAACTAAAAAATACCTCTTTTCCCGAATTAGGGTTTATATGATCTTGCCTTGGATTGCTTTGGAAATCATTGTAGTCACTTGGAATTTCACTTCAATTTGTCTTAGACACTTAATAGCTTGAATGCAAAATGAATTGTCTATCGAATGAGCTCCTTTTTAATCCTTTATTCGTATTGACCTAATTGCCATAAATGTTGTCTTTCAAAAGGTTGTCAAACCCTTCTCTGTTAAGCAAAGTCAATCTAGATTGCTTTACAATGTTCCACATTAGATCCTTTTCTTCTAGAATTACTTTCAAAGGATCTGTCATATGAAGCTTTCCATCATATCTTCGTGCCAGATCTCAACACAGACTATTTCGCTAGGGGATTAATATTTTCAATATAGCTCCCCCTGAGCCAGAGCTCTCAATTTACTTCTCGGAGGAAGTATCTACACCAGAAGCTAGTGCGGACCCTTCCTTTACTTCATTCACATCTTTCTTGATCTAGATCTTGTCCATCTCTTTCTTGATTTCCATTGAATCAACCTTTTCTTTTTCCCTTATCATTCCCCTGCTCTATTTTTCTCTTTTCTGCATGGTGGTTTCTTTTCATATTTTTGCTTCTGTAGAATTTTTCCATATGTCTAGATTTCTTGTAGTTGTAGCACACAATATTCCTCTATCCTTGATTCCTTCCATTGAATGAATTCATCATTGATCTGCATTGATTAACCATGTGCCCAAATTTATTGCATGCAAAGCATTTTCCATTGAAGGATTGAGTGTTCCTTATATTATTGAAGCCATTCCTAATTACACTCCTACATTCACTTGCCATGTGACCAATACTTTTGCAATTGAAACATTGACCAAAGAAAGATGGAACATTTTGAGTTACTCTACTCCTACAGTGAGTAGCCCTATGACCAAACTTATTACACTTGAAACAATAACCATTGAAAGATGGATACCTTTGAGCATTTGGTTGTCTTATTGGAGGTCTTCTTGGTCTATTTTTCTGATTTTGAAGCTGGTTACCTTTGTCTTTCTTCTTATCAGTATTGACTTGTCCTGATTTTGAACTTTCTCCCTTTTCAAATCCCAAGCCTTGCTTGTCATCTGGACTCTTTTGACTTTCAATCAACTCCTCAAGATTTCCAGAGCTTATTCTAAACTTTTCTTTATAACTATTTGTTGTTTCTAGATCATATTTCAAAAGTAACACATAGTTTCCCAATTTTTCACATTCGTCATACTTATCCTTCAGAACCTGATTCAGCTACTCTTCAACTTTTGTCTTCTCTTCAACTTGTGTTGATAGATTGTCTATGGATTCATGTGCTGCTTTCAATTGCTCACTTAACTCATTCATTTTCTCTTGAGACTTCTTGATTTGCTCCCTTAGCATTAGAATGCATTCATCTGCTTCTTGGATATTAGGCTTTAGATACCTAATTTCTGCTTCAAATTTTTCAAGATCTTCAAGAGCAGCTTCTAATTCATTATTGCTTTCATATGTGCACTTTCTAATTTGGATACCACCTGGGTGAATAACTTTGAGATATGTAAGATATCTTCTTGCTACCATGTGTACACCTTCCTAGATCTTCCTCAAGATATTAAGCTTCTTCCAAGGCACCAGGCTCTGATACCAATTATTGAATGCACAGAATACTAAGAGGGGGGTGAATTAATATTATGTAAAACTTTTCTTTCACATATCCATTAATCCATTTACCAAGTTCAATAACATGAAAGCAAAGTAAACACAAGAATAGTAGCCACAAAGTCATAACACCTAGACACCATGATGTTACATGGAAAACCCAAAAAGGGAAAAACCACGATGAGTGTTAGCTCACAATATATTATGATAACAATATCAAATTACATAAGGCTCACTGCCCAAAGAAATGCTCACTATCCAAGTGCATTCACTGTCCACTAAGAAATAAAGATAGAAGAAGAGAGGAGATGAATTGTTACAAAAGCACCTACAACATGCCAAATTACAGTTCCTTTGATTGCTCAATATACAGACTCAAAACTCTTCATCATGTCTACTCTGCTTTTCTGCTATGCTTTACATATGTTCTGCTCTTCTACTCTTACTGTCCTTTTTTGACCACAAAGTTGCCTCAGATCACACACTTATTAAATTTTCATACTATTCCCACACATCCATGCATCCAACACCAAAATCCATCGAGTATATATATCTGCAGAAAGATTTATCTCACAAATAGGTCGGTAAGCCAAACATGAAACATGTATGCTAATGTTTTACCTTGTCAGCTTGATCATGTGCACAAACAGCAATGTAAACCTAAACAAACATATAATAATCTTCCTATAGGTCAGCACCAATCATGCAACCACTTAGATTAATTGTTTAAATAATATATCTTCTCCGCATATAGATCTAACCTATATGTCATCTTGTCCCTTGGATACATACTCAACCAATTCAACTGTCACATCATAACTCATATTGTGGACCACATGAGACTCTAAAAATCATAACCAACATTCATCATTGACTTCTTAGCATACCTTCAGAACTGCAAGTCATAATAATCCTTTATGGCAAAATGTAGATCTTGGAACTGTTGCTCTATCACAATGAAACACTATTAATCTAGAAGCCGATACTAGAGAACTTGTAAAATGTGATCCAATAAACTTCAAGGGCTACAACTCTAGATTCAGGTGGTCATAGTATGTATCTTTACAATCTCAGAACCACAAGACAAAATATACAACTACAAAGGAATGTGGACCCTTTTACTCTGATGTTGTGCACTATTCCTATCTTAGCTATGCTCACCCAGACTTAGACATTTCATAGTATGACTTCCGGAGGAAGTCAGGACTTGAGCACTAGAACATAACATCACTAAATAGTTATGATTAAAATACCTTAAACACAAGTAATGGTCTTCAATTGTAGAGGCATACTGACCCAATCTCTATTACTTACTCTGTATACTACTCATACTTAGTCATTTTAGCCTTCCGGAGCAGAATCCTTTTATGCGTTGTTGCCAAACCAAACTTGTCTTCTAGAGTAAAGTCTCTTTATCATGTTGGTGAAATTTATTTGCCTTGTTGTCATAAATGACAACACTTAATCATTCATCAGAGCAGTGTCTCTTACCAACAAGGTATTGGTCTCTACTCACTGCACCCTTTGAAATAGTCTCTGTAGGGTTTCATAAGCCTACACATGGTCTTGCACTGCCCACAGGAAGATGACTACTTCATGAAGACATGCAACTCCACAACAATTTTAAAGACTCTCTACTCCATTTCTATCACCATTATCCTTGCCTAGATGACCTTCAATTGGAATCACCATGATGCCTTGCAGAAAATGTTAAAATCACTCTATGGGAGCCTCTCAAATACATGAAACTGTGATAGGTGAAAGTCAGGTGTGGAAGATCAGACATAGTCATGAAACCCTAACCCTACCATCATCAAGGAATCTAATCTAAATGAAATCAAAGGATAATGCAATTCAAGCATAACATCACCTAGACCGTGCGATTCCTTGTTTGAGAGATGTGGACTGCTTCTTCAACAATAAGCAATTACAAAGCTGAAAGCTGCCATGATGGAGGATAAAAGCTCAAATGCTCAGATGCTCAAGGTGATAATGTAGGTGCTATATGATTGTTGGATTACTAGATTGCTGGATTGCTGGATTCTATATGATTTCTAGATGTCTCATATGGAATGAAAGGGTGTTTATATAGAACTCAACCAAGATCAATCAACGATGGAGATTCAGAGGCTATGTGAATGGCTAAGATTGAAAGTTACTAAATTTAGGTCCAATTAGTTGTGCATGTGAAAGATTTTAAATGAAAGTTGTCTTACAACACATGATGAATGGGAAATGGACAAGTGTTGAAATGTGATAAATGATAAAGGCTTAATTCAAATAAAGCATTTGAATTAGTTGAGATATGAGTTGGAAATTAATTAAATAAATAAAATTTATTTAATTAATATGATAAATGCATAAAATGAGATAAGACATGATGTGGAATTAATTAAATAAATACAATTTATTTAATTAATTGGTTAGGTGGATGAGAATGGGATTTTAATTAAATAAATAAAATTTATTTAATTAATTGGATAATGGATTAGTGATTTAACAAGGTGTTACTAGACATGGACAAAGTTGGGACAAATTTGGGTGTCTACATTTTGCCCCTCTTTGATACAATGTTCAATAGAACGTTGTGTCAAAGAAGATGTGAGATGCATTCGAAAAACAAGTTATGCCCCAGTGTAACTGGCAGGTGATGCCCCCTCGAGAGGTAAGCCAGGTGAACCAGGAAGGGCTGGGTTGGCTCTCAATAGAAGAAAAGGCGGAAAAGAGGGCAAACGCGAAGGAAAGGGGGCTTGCATGGAAGAAAATAGGCTATGGCATAGAAGAATTAGGGTTTGGAGAAGGGCTATAAGTAGGTGCTTCAAGGGCAAATAGGCTCATTTGTGCTCATTTGTGCTTAGAAACTTAGAGAAATCCAGAGCTCCTAAGAGTGAGAGTGGCAGAGGTAGCAAGATGGTGATTCCACGCAGAGATCATCGTGCGGAGCGAGTGAGGACACATGGACGACCAGAGGGAGCAGGCGCACCGGTATGTTTCAAAACTTTTCCCAAAAGCGTGCATTTAATAGCCTAGAAGCGTAATTAATGCACACACGTCACCAAAAGCGACTAGTTTAGGACATGGTACATTTAGGTCGCTTATATAGGAATAGAGGTCGCTTAGAGTAGTTCAGGTCGCTTATAGGTGCGGGTAGGTCGCTTATGGAAATGAGGTCGCATCCTGTCGGTGGGAAAAACGCAGTTGAAATGCGCGTATGGAGGGAAACTAGTCGCTTATGAGCAGATAGTAGTCGCATAGGGTAGTGTAGCTCGCATAGGACTAGAAACAGCTCGCATATGGTAGATAGCGCGCGTATAGGGCTAAAATAAGCACATATAGTGATTGGGCTAGCGTATAAGGATAAGATAGGCGCATTTAGGAAAAGAGCTCGCTTTGAGGGTAAATAGAATCGCACATAGGATATGGCTCGCATATAAAGCAACGATGAGCGCATATGGCAATAAAGGTCGCGTATAGGAAAACAGTAAGCGCATGTGTAAAAGAGCTCGCGTTTGATCAAAACAGGAGCGCAGATGGTAAAGTGGGTCGCTAGTGAGCAGAAAAAGGTCGCATGTGGTAAAGTGAACCGCATATGGTAGGTGTAGGATAAAATAGCAGATAGATAGGCAGATTTTGATATGAATGATTAACGGGATGGACTGACAAGAGTAAATGGATGATGCAGGATGTACTACCGCCATTGCTATCACGGGAGCCCCATCCGAGAGATTTGCGGCTGGTGAGACGGTTGGATGCAGAGGAGCTACTGGTGTTAGAGATCCTAGGTTTAGAGCATGTTTCACGATTAGAGCCAGTTCAGGCACATCGAGGGTTGATGACTGCGATGGTGGAGCGATGGATGAGCGAGCATAGTTCATTCTTGTTACCGACAGGAGAGGCGACCATCACCTTAGAGGATGTGTTCCAGATTTTGAGGATTCTGATAGATGGGGATCGTGTAGATTATGATCCGGAGACGGGCCCAGTGGCATTTAGGAGATTGTTTGGGACACCAGACATTGGAGCAGAGGGTTCAGAGATACCGATGGGGAGGATGGAGGAGCTCTGCGATAGGTTGCAGCGGGTGGTAGTGGCTATCATTAGATGGCTAGTGGGTGATAGGAGAGCCAGAGGGTTTCCTGTAGGATGGGGGACAGTGATGGAGGGCATGTTCTCCTATGGCACGAGATATGCATGGGCAGAGTGCGTGTTGGGGCAGCTCTATCATTACCTGCATGATTGTGCGTACATGTTCGGAGCCAGTATGTCAGCAGGAGTGACAGTTTTGCATGTATGGGCTTATGAGCACATTCCGGTGACGAGACCAGAGGGATGGGTTGCTAGAGCAGCAGGAGAGCCATTTGCACGGATGTATAGAGGAGCCTTGACGTATCGACAGCGCCGAGGGGTGGTATACTGGCGACGGAGGTTGGATGAGATAGACAGATTTGTATGGAGGCCATGGCTAGGATGTGAGCAGTGGGAGGAGGAGGATACCGAGCTTTCCTATGCTAGATAGGCGAGGTACATTTTTGGACGCGGTGTGTACATTATAGAGTGCTATTTGCCAGAGAGAGCCCTGAGACAGTTCGGAGAGGCACAGGCAGTACCTGTAGGGGATGCTGTTTTTGGGAGGACGAGGCAGGAGGTGTTTGATTGGGGTCCAGAGGTTGTGGTGGACATAGCCTTGGCAGAGAGAGATGGATTGCAGCCAGTAGCATGGCAGTGGAGACAGGGTCCTGCAGATCCAGGTACATTGCCAGAGTATGATGCACACTGGGTGACAGCTAGGCTGACTCGGTTGACACAAGATGGAGAGATTGGGGAGATTGGGATGGAGAGGCCAGTTCGGAGGCGACAACGACGGGCTCCACCAGCACAGGCAGTAGTGCCAGCTGCACCAGGGATACAGATGCCAGGGCAGGTGCCAGGTCAGCCTGCTATATTAGCACAGCCACAGGCACAGATCAGAGCAGGAGATGATGTGGGTATTCAGCAGCTGCGGAGACGGATCAGAGAGGAGAGGAGATGGAGGCAGCGGGCACAGATGAGGCTGAGGAGAGTGGAGATGGATAGGCATCAGGCTGTGATTAATCTGAGGCATGCTAGAGCACAGGCACAGACTTATCAGGCTCAGCTACAGTTGGGAGCTCAGAGAGGAGATGGACAGGATGATGGTGCTCTCGCGAGAGTTACAGGAGAGAGGGATACAGCTAGGCAGCATGAGCAGATGATGAGGCTTGAGCGAGATACTGCAGTACAGCAGGAGCAGGCTATGAGAGAAGAGAGAGATGGTCTGCGAGCTGAGAGAGAGGGTCTGTGAGCTGAGAGAGATAGGGCAGTGCAGCAGCTGCAGGTTATGACTAGTGAGCGGGATAGAGCAGTGACTACCTTGGGGACTGACGGAGCTACCATGTACTTAGCCACACAGCTGACAGCGGTACAGGCCGAGCTTCGGAGAGTGCAGGGTGAGGCTGAGTATTATAGAGGCTTATATTATGGAGCTGTGCCGGCAGAGCAGAGACAGCCTAGCTTCAGGAGTAGGTCAGGGGCTTCGAGCTCACAGAGGTCAGGTGGATCTCGATCAGTAGCTTCAGTGATGGGGCCACCGAGAGATGGAGGACCAAGTATAGGACCTGTTGGTGGTGGTGGTCAGGGCGAGGGAGCTGGCAGTAGTCGCTAGGGCATACCTTGTTGACATTGTATCATGATGAGGCCTAGAGCCATTGTTGTACATTCATGCTTTTCAGGGCTCAGCTTGTATTGTAGACACTTGTATTTTGACACACACATGTATATATATATATATATATATGGCAGTTTTGGCGATCTATATGATGTTATAATGGTTGTGATGTTGATATTATGATGGTTATGCATGTTATGTGTATGGATTATATATGGATTATGGATGGATGTTTATGCAAATGGTAATGGAATAGAAAATGTTTGAAAATGTAAAGGGTAATGATATGAATAGATGTATGCATATAGGTAGATGGTAAAGAAAAAGATATGGACTTATGTATGGCTAATACTTGTTTTGCAGGAGCGGGAATATGGACAAAGGATGATGGAAATGATTGATCTTGGCTGAGGATGACGGAACGAATGGATAGATAGAATGAATAAGATAGGATGATGATGGGCAGCTTTCAAGTAATTGCTCAAAATGAAAAGAAATGCAGTCCTTATGTTTGATATAGCATATGGATGTTATGCACCAGGGTATAAGAAACCAAGGTGTCAAGGTATCCAATGCGTAACTAGCCTGTTACAATCTTGTCTGAACGCATGTGGTCAAGATGTGGAGCCAACATGCACAAGATATGAATAGCAGCTAGTGTTGGACTTTGACACTACAAACAATGGTTTGAACTTATCTCCACTACACATAATGATAGCTTGCTGGTTATATGTATGGAGTTAGTCTTAACATAGAATAGTCTCAAATGCATAAGAGACTGTTGAGCTTCTCAGATGCTAGAGATATTGATATGTAAGATGCTAATCCTAACACGTACAAGATACCAAGACGCATAGGAAGAGAATAAGAGCATCCCGCAAACACGGCATACGAAAGCTATATGACCATGCCCCAGTCCTTACTTCATCGCAACATACCTAGATATAAATAGATCAAGGCAGTCTTGATTAGGTATAGAAAAGGGACAAAAGATAAATCAAAAGATAAAACAAAAGATACTGTCATCACGTTCTCTTGCCAAATTTGAGTGCTCTTGGATAGATTAAGCTGGTGCCTTGTTAAGAGGAAAGTTACATCCTGTTGAAGGCTAAAGTTGTTGATAAATGGCTATAGCAAATGTTGGCTTAAGGCATGCGGACAAATAGCTTCTGGCTTACCTGTGATTGGTTAAAGTGCTGGAGCTTGCAATAGACACATGGATTGCTTCCTGTTTGAGCTGATCAAAGAGAAGAAGATGGATGATGAATGAAGATGAAGAAGATGGGGTGGATCATCTGTGCTTGAGTACTGGAAACTTCCTTCGTATTCCAGACTGCCTACATACCCTGTATCCACGGGATCAAAGCACATTTACGATGAAGATGAGACATGATGAATATGTAGTTCTAGGTTTTATTGATGATGTATGTGATGAAAGATAGAAGAATGTGAGCTGAAAGATTGAAGGATGTTTAGAAGAAAAGATGACAGATGACTGATGAAAGGGGCTATCGTCTTAGCCTGAATCAGAGTGCTTCCTTCGCATCTCAAATTGCCTACATACCCTGTATCCACGGGATCAAGGCGTCAACGATAGAGCTAGATGTAGTTCTTATTGATGTGGCTAATCGATTGGATGTTTGATCAAGCGATGTTTGTTGCGATTGTTGGATGAATGTGGATGGATTGCGAAGGTATGAGTCCTGGTTGTAAGTCGTTAGGTCATATTTGTCGGTGGACATGTGCCACGGCTGAAGTTGATAAGGTGTGCTGTGTTGTAAGCTGAGTTGTTTGATGTGTTATGAGCTAGAGATAACAGGATCCACTTCCAAACAAGACTCAACAAATGCCCCCAGTGCGGGATGAGGTTTATTATGCAGAAGCGACAATGCAGAAAAGATATAGCCAAGATGCTAAGGTGCCAAAAGATATAGATATCACGACAATGTCTCAGGTATGATAGCTAGCATTGGTAAAGGATGAAGAGGAAAGGCTATGTGTGAGATTGCGATAGGGCTTATGAGCATGGCTAATACAAGATGCAGTGGGGAAAATGATCAAACGAACCAAACAAATGAGGGAAGCTGGTCACTACACATAGCACCTGTTTGCCAGGTTTTCACTATGGTACTTATCCAAGGCGCCTGTTTACCAGGTTTTCACCAGAGGACGGATTATTTATTGGATGTTTTTATTTTTATTTTTATTTTTATTTTTATTTTTTATTTTTATTATTTTTTTTTTGGCCTTTTATGATTTTTTTGTGATTTTTGTGGTTTTTTAGGGGATAGCTGAGATTCATGGATAAAACTTCTTGAGATGAACGCTGTTGACGGGTTCATCCAAGGGAATGCCTTCAGGTGTTGACAAAGTGTATGCACCGGATCCATAGACTGCTGTGATAATGAAAGGACCAAGCCAATTTGGTTCAAACTTGCCCTGTTTCTCTCGATGCTGTTGATTCCTTTGGTTTTCTTTAAGGACAAGGTCGCCAACCTGAAATCTGCGTTCTCTGATCTTTTTGTTGTAGCTACGGTGTAGCCGGTTTTGATAGACTTGAAGATGGTTCAATGCTGTAAGGCGGCGTTCATCTAAGAGCTCAAGATCATGGAGTCGGGACACTCGATATTCTTCATCTGAGATAGTATGTTGCAAGGATATGCGCAAAGAGGGGATCTCAACCTTGATAGGCAAAATAGGTTCAGTGCCATAGACGAGAGCATAGGGTGTGGCGCCAGTAGGAGTTCTGACACTTGTTCTATATGCCCATAAAGCAGGATGCAGTTGTAGATGCCAATCTCGACCAGTTTCATTAACAGTCTTTTTAAGGATCTTGATGATTGTCTTATTAGAGGCTTTAGCTTGACCGTTGCTCTGAGGATAATAAGACGTAGAGAACCTATGTTGAATATGAAACTTATTGCAAAGATCTCTAACCTCTTGGTTCTTGAAAGGCTGGCCATTATCTGTGACAATAGCTTGAGGAACTCCATAACGGCAGATGATGTAATGTAGGATGAATTTAGCTATTTGTTTACCTGTGATGTAGGTCATTGGTATGGCTTCTACCCACTTTGTGAAATACTCAGTGGCAGTGATAATAAACTTATGACCATTTGATGAAGTAGGATGGATTTTACCCACAAGATCAAGTCCCCATTGCGAAAAAGGCCATGGAGTGACAATAGGCTGAAGCTCATGTGCTGGTGCATGTATTAGATCTCCATGTTTCTGACATTGTAGACATCTCCTTGCAAATTGTTGGGCATCTTTTTCCATAGTTGGCCAATAGTATCCTACTCGTAGAAGTTTCTTAACAAGGCCAGGGCCAGCGGAATGCGAACCGCAGACACCTTCATGTACTTCACGTAAGGCCGTTTTTGCTTCCTCGGAATCAAGACATCTAAGAAGGATACCATCAAGACTCCGGCGATAAAGGGTGTCTCCTAAGATAATGTAACGAGAGGCTCGACGGATAAAAGTTTTACGCTGGGTGTTGGATAGTTGAAGAGGCAAGGTGTGATTACGGAGATACTCGTATATATCTTTGTACCACAACGAGTTGGGACCAACAATCTCACATATGAGCTCAGACTGTGGAACTTCAAATGCTGGGATCAAAAGCTGTTCGACCAAGAATTCACATTTATGGGTGTTAGATGGCATGTCTAAAAGAGATCCAATCATAGCCATGGCGTCTGCTGCTCTATTTTGTAGTCTTGGAATTTGCTCAAAGGTAATGTCCTCAAAATATTGCTTGAAATCATCCACCATTAGCTTGTATGGAAGAAGCTTCTCATCTTTTGTTTGATATTCATCTAAGACCTGTTTGATAACTAGCTGAGAATCACCAAAGACTTGTAACTGTTTGATAGCCCATTGTACTGCCATGCACAAACCTGTGATTAAAGCTTCATACTCTGCTATGTTGTTGGTACATGGGAATGCTATTCTGTATGATTTAGGTATGCAGTCTCCTTGGGGAGTGACAAACAAGATACCTGCTCCAGATCCGTGTTGAGTGTATGATCCATCAAAGTATAGCTGCCATCGTGCAGGAGAGCTTAAATTAAACAATCCTTCATCAGGGAATTCTGGGTATATTGGCTGAATGTCTATGATAGGTGCTGCAGCTAATTGATCAGCAATGACTTGTCCTTTGATAGCTTTACGGTTCACATATTGTATGTCAAATTCACTCAAGATCATAACCCATTTTGCTAATCTCCCTGTGAGAAGTGCTTTCGAAAGGAGATACTTGAGGGGATCCACATTAGAGATGAGCTTTGTTGTTTGGTTCAGCATATAGTGTCGCAACTTTTGGGAAGCAAACACTAATGCTAAACAAGCCTTTTCCATGAACGAGTAATTGAGTTCATATCCCACAAGAGTTCTGCTGATGTAGTAGATAGCTTGTTCTTTTCCTGAATCATCATGTTGAGCTAGAAGTGCACCCAATGCTACGGTTGTTGATGATATATAAAGCAGTAATGGACGATCAAGTACAGGAGGTATTAACACAGGAGGTGTTGCCAAGTATTCCTTTATCTTATCAAAAGCCTGTTGACACTTTTCATCCCACTTAAAAGGTTCACCCTTATGAAGAAGATGCTGAAAAGGATGACATTTATCTGCGAGTTGTGAGATAAATCTGCGGATAGATTGTAGCCTACCTTGTAAACTGCGGAGCTGTTTGAGATTCGTTGGTGGAGGCATTTCTATGATAGCTTTTACCTTAGCTGGGTCCACTTCTATTCCTCGTCGAGACACAATATATCCCAATAGTTTTCCTGATGTTATGCCAAATACACACTTCTTTGGGTTTAGTCTGACTTGGTATTTTTCTAATCGATCAAAAATTTGTGCCAATACTTGTAGATGTCCTTCCCTTGTCTTAGATTTTCCCAGGATGTCATCAACATAGTCTTCCATGATAGTATGAAAAAGGTCATGAAAAATAACTGTCATAGCTCGTTGATAGGTAGCTCCAGCATTTTTGAGACCAAAAGGCATTACAACCCAGCAATATGTGCCCCATGGACAAATAAAAGACATTTTATCTTGGTCTTCCTCTGCTATTCTGATTTGATTATAACCTGAAAATCCATCCATCAAAGATAGCATTTCATGTCCCGCTGTAAGATCAACAATGTTGTCTATGCTTGGTAATGGAAAATCGTCTTTAGGACATGCTTTGTTAAGATCTCTAAAGTCTGTGCAGCAGCGAACTTGTCCATCTGGTTTTGCTACAGGTACCAAGTTTGAAACCCATTCTGGATAATCAATAGGCTTTATGAAATTTGCTTCTAACAGTTTCTAAATTTCTACTTTGACCAATAAGGCAACTTGTGGATGCATTTTGCGCAATTTTTGTTTGACAGGCTTTGCATTAGGGAATACTGCTAAATGATGTACCACAAGTGAAGGATCTAGTCCTGGCATGTCTGCATAAGTCCATGCAAAATTTATAGCTCTTCTCAGAAAAAATGCTGTGAAGTTCTTTCGTTCTTACTCTGATAGTGATGCTGCCAAAAAAGTGATCTTCGGATTTTGTTCTATTCCCAAGTTCATGTCTTGTGATTTTTCAACTAGCACAGTTGATTTCTCATGGTAATCAGCGGCAACAGGAAGATCAAATCCCTCATCCTCAGGCACCTCAGAGAGGTTTTCACCTTCGGATACATCCTTTATTTTTGCTTTTTCACGGTCAAGAGGCGCCTTTTGGTTTTCACCTAGTGACCTATTTTGTTGAATTTTATTTATTTCACTTTTGCGACTGAAGGATTTGATACTTCTGCCAAAATATGCTAGTTTAGGTAATTCCATCATGAAACCTGCTTTATGATCACCCAATGGGATACCTTGTCTCAAACCCATGAATTCTGCAATGGCTTCGTCATTTTCAAATGTATCTAATATCGATGCCCCCTGTTGGTCCCAATCGATGAGGTCAGGATATACGAGTGAGAGGCTAATGGAGGGATTATGATGGCTAGAAGAGGTTGCGGAAAACATGAAGATGGAATGTTCTTGAAAAAGGTCGGTGATATGAAGGGAGGAGTCATCGATGGTATCCGAGTTAGAAGTCTCTCCTACCGAAGAAGGTCCAACGTCAATATCGGAAATACATTTAATGTCTTTGGGTCGCGGTACCTCCGGTTGGTAACCAAGGCCTTGCTTATTAAACTTCTTAGACACAATAAGGGGCTCAATAGGTCCTTGTTCCTGTGATCCCAAGCCGCCATGTCCTTTATAGCCCATGTTCTTTATGATACGAAACCTGTTGTTGTATCTCTCTACTTCAAGTTGGACTTGGTCATTTTCATCAAAGAATATCCAAGAGTCGATGTCCTCAATGTCTTCGTCATCCAAGAAACCACCTTTACTGAATACGGTAGGGGGAGCTTTGATAACAGCGGAGGATGAAGTGGGCTCAGATGTAGAGGGCTTACCGTGGGATTTAGGAGATAATGGAAGGGTACCAACGCAACAGGATTCCTGCAATTTGTATTCACCAGGGCCATGTTCGGTATATTTGATATGGAGGTTGGAAGCGGCTTTGCTAGATGAGGGCTTGAGAAGAGCGGATGGGTCTACATAGGAGGAAGACGGACATGCCTCGGTGTTGATAGGGATACGGTTTGGACTCTGATATTTAGCTTGAAAGGCATGGCAAAACTCAAATGGATTGGGATCAGCTTGAATGGTAACTTCAACACCCTTATGTGGAAATTTAAGGCATTGGTGATATGTAGATGGAACTGCTTTAAGGGTATGGATCCAAGGGCGACCGAGGATGATGTTGTAAGGCAGATCAATATCAAGGACTTGACAGCGAGTTTTTGTAATGACCGGACCAACTTGAATAGGCAATAAGATGATCCCTTCAGTATCTCTTTCAGCGTCATCATATGCTCTGATGGTAATAACCTTGGAGGTGTCAACATCTTTCTTAGAATATCCCAATTGTTTGATAAGTTTCAAAGAACATATATTTAGACAAGCTCCCCCATCTATCAAGACTCGTTTGATACGGCGTTGGTTAACAAATACTTTAATATGGAGGGCCTCATTGTGTGACAAATGAATGGAGGGTTGAAGATCTTTGTCAGAAAAGGTTAAATGACAAGGGGCTGCAATGCTAGCGACCATGGATTGAAATTGTGTGATATTAATATTATTAGGCACCGAAGACTCTTGTAATGCCTTATCAAGGATAGCTTTATGTGCGGGGGATATACGGAGCAGCTCAAGGATAGATATGTGTGCGGGTGTTTTACCAAGGTGAACCAAGAGGTTATAGTCAGAGAGAGATCGAGGAGGATGAGGAGGTGCTCCTTGAATGGTAACTCGACCTCTTCACGTGGTTATGGCACAATCAGGTGCTCCTTGGACGGTAATGGTAGAAATGCGAGCATGGTCAATGCGGCCAATGGTAGATGATGCATAATTATAGGGAATAGCATTTCCAGCTTGAAGGTTATTTGTCTGATCATGAGATGGAAGTGGATTCTTGAAAGTCTCTAGATCATAGTTTGATGTGGATTGTTGAGTAGGTTGAGCTGTTGAAGGTGTGACGTTGATTAGACCTTGATCAATGCAGTCTTGGATAACATGTTTTAAGCGCATACAACCATTTGTTTTGTGTCCTTTAACTCGATGGTAATCACAATACTCATTCTCTTTGTACCAAGGAGCTCGAAAGAGTGGTTCGCCGTTTGGTGGTGCATCGGGTAGAATAACGTCTCTGGCTTGAAGCAGCTTTCAAAGAATAACTTCCATGGGTTCCACTAATGGTGTAAATTGTCGGTGTGGATTAAAAGTTTGGCATTGGTTTCTTCGTTGTGGAAAAGGCTGTCTTGGTGGAGAGGCTGCTTGAATGTTGATAGGAGCTCTCATAGTTTGGATATTCTTTGTATCAACAATACTGTCATTGACAACATTCTTGTTCTTGTTCCAAAAGCGAGACTTATCATTGGAATTTTGGGGAGAATCTTTGTTATCACGAAAGATCTTGATAGTTCCTTTGGCAATTAAGGCTCGTTCAATAATAACTCCTTTGGAAACTAGTTCGTCAAAGGTGCTAGTACTTTGCAATTGTAGTTGGAATGACAGTTCAGGATGAAGATTTTGAACAAAGATGTCAAGCTGTTGTTTCTCAGGGATTTCCCATGATAATTTGCTAGCCATATTACACCATCGTTGGGTAAATGAGGAAAAGGTTTCACCATTGCGTTGTTTATTGTTGACAAGGTCATTCATGTTTACCTCATGTTCAATGTTGAAGGCAAAATGTGATCGAAACTTGTTTGCCAATTCTGAAAAAGTCTTAATTCCTGGAGGTAAATGGGAAAACCATTCGAGAGCTTGTCCTGCTAAGCTTCGAGGAAATAGTCTCAAAAGATATGTATCGTCATAGGCAACATCGAGACATGCCACGAAAAAGGCTCGAAGATGGTCGTCCGGATTTCCTTTCCCTTTGTACTTATCAAATTGTGGGATTTCAAAGTGTGGTGGAAAAGGTATCATATTAAGAGACTTGTCAAATGGATAGGCGCATATGTTTTTGAGAGAGAAAGGTTTCTTGCCTTGTCCTACCCTTTCATCGATCATCTGTTGGATATCGGCTGAGGATAACTGCTGTTGTTGCGAAGGGGGTGGAGTGTGATATGAGACATATTGTGGTTGCGGTTGTGGTATATGTGGAGTGGTGACTGTTTGTTGTGGTTGTCGGATATATGAAGCTGTGACTGTTTGTTGGGGTTGTGTGCCCACAATGTATGTCAAAGGAGTGGTATGTGACATGTATGTGTTAGAGAATTGCTGTCCTTGAGACACAAGTGGCAAGTGGGTGTGCATTACATGAGAAGTGGATGTTGGATTGATAGTAGCAGATGGTTGGGAAGTTGGGATTGAATTCATGACATGGTAAGTGACGGAGGGATTGGTAGATACAACAGAAGGGTGAGCATTGGGATTGGTATTTTGGACAATATGAGGATTGGTATATGTCATGTGTTGGGTGATATTAGAGAAGCCTTGGGTAGCATAAGATGGATTGATGGTGTGTGAAGGATTGGAGGAAGCGGACAGCATGGATGTAAGCTGATCAACATAAGCGATCTTATTGTTTGGATTGGCTTGAGAAATGAGGGAATCACTCATGTCAATGAGACTAACGTTGGGATTATAGGATAACATGGAGGAATTAGCAGTTGGTGTATGAGATGTGGTAGAGTGTAATGGTTGTGAAGCATGGAAAACATGTGTTGTTGGAATGGTTTGAGAGGTATGCACACCGTAAGACATGGAACTAGCTTGTGATGCTCGAAGTGTTTGTGCTTGCGTTACATGGACAGCTTGTGTTACTTGAGGCATGGAAACAGTCATGGTAGAAGGAGAGATATGTTGAGGGACATGAAAAGGTGGGATGTTGAGATTTTGTGACATGAGAGGAAGTACATTGATGGGCACTATCAATGGTTCTAAAGTATGCTCTGATCGTGGTAACTCAAATGAAGCAACAATAGGCAATGAGGATGGTGTTTGCGAGGTAATAGAAGATGATGTGACTATAGTAGATGGTCTATTCACAACAACAGCAGTAGTGTTGGGATCTTGCTCTCTAATAGTGGATATATCAAAGTCTTTAGGTAGTTTAGCACCCATGCGAGCAAGTTGGAGAAAACAGCGATCAGGCTCAGATATCATGAGTTTCTCAACTTGGTCCCATAGATAGGTATCTTGGAATTCTAATGAGTCGTCTTGAGATTGTTCTTCAAAAGTTTCCAAGGATGGTGGAGGGTGCATTTGTTGTGAAGATGATTCGCCCCTAGTGTACCCTTGAGGTATAAACATATGAGAAGGCATACCAGTTGTGAATTGAGTTGCGTCCTTAAGAGGTGTTGTGAATTGTTTCATCTCAGCTTGTAATTTGGCATCCATTTCAGCTTTCAATTTGGCTTCTATTTCAGCTCGATATTGACTGCTAGTTTGAGGCATGATGTTGATGATGAAGTTGAGCTTGTCAAAGTTTTGAGACCCAAAAGATGATAATTGGCTAGTTGGTTGACTGGTTGTTGTTTTGGTTTGCTGGTTTGGCTAAGTTGCTTGGTTGATTTGTGTTGGCTGAGTTGTTGTTGGTTGTCCCTAGAGGTAGCTTAGTCACTCAAGGGAAAGATTGTTTGTTGTTGATGTTTGTTGGAGCTAAAGCTAAAAGAGATTGTTTGCTGAAGCTAAAGCTGAAGGATGTTTGTTGGTTGAAGCTAAAACTAAAGGTTATTTGTTGATTGAAATGATTGGGTTGATGTCTGATTTGCTGGTTGGGGTCTCAAAAGATGGAAAAGCTCATGAGTTGTGATTGATTGATAAGCTCAAAATAGGAGACAAAGTCCAGGTATTTGCTATTGATCAAAGAGAAGTCTGAAAGCTGATGTTTGAGGTTCAAGCAAGCTGGTCCTGAGGCTAATTCAGCTGATGCACTGAGATTTGTAGGAATTTTAGCTACAGGCGACTGATGATAGCTCAAAGGTGACTCAAAGGATGCTAAAGGCGATTAATGATAGCTCAGATACGACCTGGTTTAGTTTTGACAGAAAAATGACAGTGCTAACCAGAAGCGAATGCTATGCCAGAGGCGATGACTGTTGGTTCAAAGGCGATGACTGTTAGTTCAGAGGCGACTCAGATATCCCTAAAGGCGACAGTCTGTTGTTCAGAGGTGAGCAGGAATCAGGCGAATAACTACGGCTTAAAGGCAATCTGGATCAGAAAATATGCGATTGGTTATGACTCATATGCAACTTGGTTCAGACAGTAGGCGATCAGCTGTGGTTCAAAAGTGATTCTGTTCAAGCAAAAGGCGATCAACTGCGGTTTAAAAGCGACTCTGTTTAGGCAATATGCGGGTAGTTGTTGTTTAAAAGCGACGCAGTTCAGGTAATATGCGAGTCACTACAGTTCAGAAGCGATGTCGATGGTCTGTGCGAGCAGTTTAGGTTCAAAAGCGACTGTGTTTGTGTAACAGTGGTCTGATTTTGCAATTTTTCAGCAAGAAAACAATGATAACAGTCACTCACACTCACAACAAGCACAAACTGATACAACCTAGGCTAGGATAGGACAATATCTGTTGAATCCCCTAGCTACGCCTATTCAAAGCGGGTAGCTCCAGGATCTTGGTAGCACCGGCTCCTCCTTACATTTGCACACACTTCTCACGCATACCAAGATCTGGGATTCTTATAAGGCTTGACCCTCTCCAAACCTTTAGATTGTCCCTGCTACCTCGGCTAAGAACCGCATGAATCGGGGCCGCTTCAAGGGTTTTGCCCTCTGCGTCAACAGATAGAAGGTTTTTGGCTACTACACAAAGTTGCTAATAAGGGCATCCGTTTGGGTGGCTATACGTGCGGCAGCGCTACTCTCCGTTATGGAGTCTCCCAGCCTCCAAGGGTTGCGCCTTGGAGGGTTTTGGGGGAGGTTGGCTGTCGGTATAACACAACTGCACCCGTTGTTTGTGGCTTTCGACACAAACACTTTTCTTATATAGCGGTTCGGAAGGACTTGGCTTTAGCCCGTTACCGCTTGGGTCGTATCCCTTCTCACACCGGGAAGGCAGGCCCTCTAAAGATAATGACAAGTTCTCATACACCCAAGGTCCATTTGATAGGCAAGGGGAGAGGATACTTTTGTCATTAAATTTGGGTTACAATTAGGCACATGCAAGCAATCAAAAAAAGATAAATCAAGCACGGAGCAAGTAGTAGTTCATTTTAAGCACCAAGCCCAAATATACCTAATTTAGTGAAAAAAAACCACAAATCTTGGACCGATCGAACCTGCAACAGATATGTCAGTAGTTTGATAACCTCCTTTCTTGGACAGATCGATAAGATGCTGCGCAAATACCCAGTTAATAGCCAAAAATCAAACTGGAACTGAAACAGACTTGAAAACAACAGAACTTTACCAGATGCGATTCACTATTGATCAAAAGCGACCTCTATTATATCAGAGGTGAAATACTGCAGATCATATGCGACGCGCAAAAACACAGCTTGCGACCCCTGTCAGCTCATAAGCGATGCAGATTGGCCATAAGTGATCGGTTGAGGGCTGGATGCGACCTGTTTCTGCAAAAACACAGCCGATAAACAAAAACCCTAACCTAACAGGCGAACAATATCAGTCCATAAGCGATACAAATGAATGCAAAAGCGGCCTCTGTCGTGTCATATGCGATCTCGATATACCAGAAGCGACCTGTCTCTGCAAAACAAAAAAACTAAACCCTAACCTGCACAGGCGAACATTATTAGCTCATAAGCGTCTCAGATCAGAATAAAAGCGCGCACTGTTAGATCAAAAGCGATGCAGAATTGTGCAAAGGCGGCCCCTGTTAGGTTAAAAGCGATCTGATTATGCGCAAAAGCGGCGGCTGTTAGGTCAAAAGTGGTAAATACAGTGAACACAGTCGCATACATTACAGGTGATCATTTTAAAGATAAAAGCGATACGTTTTACCTGAAGCGACGACTGTTTGTTTCAAGGCGATCCAGAGAGGATAATGCGGCCTGTTCCAGCGTAAAAGCGACGCAGAAATTCAGAAGCGGCGGCTGTTCGTTTAAAAGTGACTGGAATTTTCTGCGAGCACCTGCAAAATCTGATCTTCAAAGAAACAACTCCAAAAAATGAAGTTAATCAGGGAAGTGAGTCCCACCGGGCGTGCCAAAATGTGATAGGTGAAAGTCAGGTGTGGAAGATCAGACATAGTCATGAAACCCTAACCCTACCATCATCAAGGAATCTAATCTAAATGAAATCAAAGGATAATGCAATTCAAGCATAACATCACCTAGACCGTGCGATTCCTTGTTTGAGAGATGTGGACTACTTCTTCAACAATAAGCAATTACAAAGCTGAAAGCTGCCATGATGGAGGATAAAAGCTCAAATGCTCAGATGCTCAAGGTGATAATGTAGGTGCTATATGATTGCTGGATTACTAGATTGCTGGATTGCTAGATTCTATATGATTTCTGGATGTCTCATATGGAATGAAAGGGTGTTTATATAGAACTCAACCAAGATCAATCAACGGTGGAGATTCAGAGGCTATGTGAATGGCTAAGATTGAAAGTTACTAAATTTAGGTCCAAATAGTTGTGCATGTGAAAGATTTTAAATGAAAGTTGTCTTACAACACATGATGAATGGGAAATGGACAAGTGTTGAAATGTGATAAATGATAAAGGCTTAATTCAAATAAAGCATTTGAATTAGTTGAGATATGAGTTGGAAATTAATTAAATAAACAAAATTTATTTAATTAATATGATAAATGCATAAAATGAGATAAGACATGATGTGGAATTAATTAAATAAATACAATTTATTTAATTAATTGGTTAGGTGGATGAGAATGGGATTTTAATTAAATAAATAAAATTTATTTAATTAATTGGATAATGGATTAGTGATTTAACAAGGTGTTACTAGACATGGGCAAAGTTGGGACAAATTTGGGTGTCTACAGAAACAATAGTGAATATATCTCTAAAAGTTATTTATTGTCCTACATTTACCATGCATGGGGAAGATACTAGAAGCTTACACATAAACCTTGGGTGAGTTTGCCACGAAATGCCCTATCTGCTTGATTTTCATGGCTTTCCACACTTACTAAGTCACCTCCACGCATCAAGACACTTTCCCAACAAACAGAAGAGACCTAAACTGATCCAAAATAATGCAAACCTAACCCTAAACCCTAAGACTCCCACAAATGCTCACCCATTTCAAAAAAGACATTCCCTCCTTAAGATGTATGAGCCTTTTTGGATATATAAGGTTTATAAAGGAGCTTAGAATGGAGAATGTGAATTTGTTATCCCTTTGACTTGAATAATAATCACATACAACATATAACTTTCTCTCTTGGATGTGAAAAATAAAAATTTTAACAAGTATAAGGGTGAAAGCAACTATTTTGACAAGCAAGGCATTTCTTAAGCTTTTAAAGGCTATTTTAACCAAGATAATACCATAATGGCAAACTAGGACCATTAAAACCTCTGAAGCCTAAATGAGATTGGAACAAAAACATCACAACACACTTTTGAATTTGTGAGATTGAAACACAAGACAAAAGGAACAAATAAACCTCAATCATCTTGAGAACTACTTTAGTGACTATTTAGCCCAACTTAGGTGAAATATGTCAACAATATATTTGGTTTATATATAATTTTACTTATACTAAAGTATACCATAGTATTTTAATAGCACCTTTGAATGGATAGCCATCATAAAAAAAATGCTTGACAAGGGGTCGATTGTCAAATCTAGGTCCTGATTATCTACTCACCTTAAAAAATATTTTAATCACCCTCTTATTGAAAAAAATATATATTTATTTTTTTATTTCAATCCTAGATTAAATTTCTTATTTATTATAAACTACCAAACTTAACTTTCCCTTGGATATTTATGTGAGCTATTTTCCTCCAACATGTAAACTAAATAAAGGCCTACCTAACGAAGCTCAAATTTTGTAACATATAAAAGTTGGAGTGCATGTACCCCATCCCATACAAAAATTCCATCCCATACAAAAACTTTGACAAATATAAAAATTTAAGCCTTCACCCTCAATTATTAGCTATTATACTACACACATCTGGCACCATTAAAAAACTAGAACCTTCCCATTCCATGGGTGATGGCTTTACCATGTAGGCATCCATGCCCTAGTGCAAATACGGAGCTGGATAACTGCTACCCTTAACCCCTACCTCTTTTTTAAAAAGAGGCAGTTGGAGCTTGGGCCTTGCCCAACCACATGGGGTGCTGGGAGCCTTATAACCCATGCCCTAAATTTTTTTTATTTTTTTTAGGAGTTGCCTCTCAACCTTCAATTTGTACTTTTTTTGACCTTTTTTAATGGGATATAACTTTTGCTCAAGATATAAAAAAATTGCAAACATTTTTCTTTCAAATATATCAAAAAATGCCAATAAATGTAATGGTACATGTAAGTTGTTTGCCTTAGAATGCTTATTCCTTGAAAATTTGTAAAAATTAGTATATGTTATAAACAATCCATTTGATATTCTAACTTTGTAATGTTGTACTCAAAACCTTCTATTTTTTTCCAAGGGGTATCTTTTATAGCATTATTTATTTTAGGGGGCTTAAATTTTTATTTTTTGTTATTTTTTTTAAGGTTTTAAGGCACATTTGAACTATGTTTTCTTGTGGTCACCTCATGACATAAACTATATTGTCCTACTTTTGACAATTGTAAGAACCCTATAGAAACACATTTGTTTGTAAATACGCTATAATAAAGTGTCAAATCTATTTTTTTATTCTTTGGGGGGAATTTTGCACATCATATTATGTCTTTTTGTACTTGCACTACCTATAAAGTGCCTTTGAAGTTCTTGTGTATATCTTGTTTTGAAAACACAAACTTCATAATCCTCCTACATGTCTGCCTTGTTCATTGCAAAACCTTGTTTGGTATTTGGCTTCTTATACATCATATTGGGTGATGTTGCATCCCTGTACACACCCTTGTGCCACATTTTTTTTTATCTTCCAATACCTCTCCCTTGTCAACATTATGGAGGGTATCATATGGTTATGCTGTCATGCCCACATTTTCAATGCGGTCATGACATGCAACAAACGTGTCATGTCCACATTGATCATGTGGTCATAACATGAAATATCAAAAATATTTCCACACACCTAGAAACCCCCTCGCACGCCTCCATGTGCTCCATGGAAATACGCATAAGGCATAAACATATCAATCAAACCTTGGGGTAGTGCGATTACAAGTGCAATCCCCTGCGTGATGATAGCCGACTAGGGGGTTATGCGATGCGATGAGTGTGTATGAAGAAAATTGATATATCAAATGATAAAATCAAAACTATGATAATAACGAAATCAAATAACCCATAACATAAAGAGATCTATCTAAATAAAAAGCCATGATTAATGAATCAAATTAAGAAAGCTTTTACCAAGATTGTGTTGTTCTCTTTGTCGAATGTGGATTGCTCAATAACGCTGCGAAACCATGTTTGCAATAAGAAAGTGTAGGTGCTCAAAGATCAATGTCAAAAGATCATAAGTTGCTCAATGACACAATGTATGCTCAAAGTGTTGTAAAAGATGCCTAAGAATAAGTGATTGAAGAGGATTTGTGAAGGAGATGAGGGGGGTTTATTTAGGTTTCAACAGAGATCGATCAACGGATGAAATAAATCCATAGAATGAATGGTTGAGATAAATCAAATAACTCATGTTGAATGTGCACATGACATGTGTCAATCCAAAAGGATATTTTTATTAAGATATGATGAAAACAAGATTGATTGAATAGATAACTCAACTTCAAACTTTGCCTTTTTTAGAGTTCTAAAAATAAGACTGATTGTGCACATGAGTTAACATGAGATATTTTACGAGGAATTTGGAAGATAACTGAAATTAAATAAATAAATTTATTTGTTTGTTTGTGAATGATAGAGGAACAGAGTATTATAAATAAAATATTTGATTTTATTTATTTTTAGAGAATTGAGATAATTTAAATAAATTTGCATGATTTATTTAAATTTAGAAGAACAATTGATTTAATTAAATAATGTAAAATTATTTAATTATAGATAATATAGAATTGGATGAATTAATTAAATAATTGGATTTATTTAATTAATGTGGACTTGAATTTTAGAAAGAGGATAATGATTTAATTAAATAATAAAAATTATTTAATCTTAGAAGAATAAGGTTGATTTAATGAAAATTAATTAAATAAAGAGGATTTGTTTAATTAATGTTGAAAGTATGTTATTTAGAAGAAATAGATGAAATTAATTAAATAATTAGATTATTTAATTAATGTTGAATGCAGGTGATTAGACAGATTAAACGAAATGCAAGTGATGTGATGACTTGGTCATTTTTGGGTGTCTACATTTTGTCCCTCTTTGATGCAATGCAGTTTATAGCGTTGCATCAAAGAAAACAATTGTTGAAGACATGATACAATTTTTGATGCCCTAGTGTAGCTAGTTGCCCCAATGTATGCCCGCTCAAGTGGAAAGATAGGGATGCGATAGAAGAACTGGGTTGACGCTCGACTAGAAGATTGCAACGAGGGTAGAGGTGAGACAGGCCGAGGCCCTAGCACAGGTGCAGACACAGATACTAGTAGTGGCACAGACAGCCCTGGCAGCAACCTAGGTGGCACTGACATAGGCACAGGCACAGGTACAGGCATAGGCACAGGCATAGACCACACCCGTACTGGCAGGGGATGATGGGCAGTTAGCCCAGATGACTAGGGAGAGGGATGCAACAGATTGGCTATGATTAACAGCCGAGGCCACACTACAGAGGGTGAGGTGGGAGAGGGATGAGGTACGCCATGCATCAGGTGCTGATCAGAGGACACTCTACAGTGAGCTCATCCGCGTATAGGGAGAACTTGTGAAAGCAGGGAGAGAGGTCAAGTATTATAGAGGTCCCTACTTTGGTGTGGTGCCAATGACTCAGCGAGAGTTGGGCTTCCGAGAGTGGAGTAGGTCCGGAGCATCCGGGTCTCATAGGACAGGGCAGTCAGTGTCCTTAGTTAGAGGACCCTTTCTGCCACCAGGGGGAGGAGGACTAGTAGGGGGACCTGCACTGAGCACAGGTGGAGGACAGGGGCCACAACAGGAGGGCAACTCCACCCACTAGAGCATGCACATTATACATTGTATCATTTTGTATCATTATGGACAGTTGTATATTTTGACTAATGCCTGTGTACATCTTGATGTATATTTTGCGGGCTCTTGATAGCCTTGATGTACTTTATTGATGTATACATATGGACTATTGATGTAGACACATACAGTTTGTATTTTGATGACCTTCACATGATATATATGATGACATATTACACTCACTAATGTTCATGCTTTTGTGTATGCACTTATTGATGGCATGGATGTGATGATATGTATGTATGATTATGGATTTATGTGATGACGTATATGTCTTATATGATGCTTATAGATGTATGACACATGATGACACGATGCTTATAGATGTATGATGATATAGATGCTATGACTTGTGATATCTAACATGTGGGTTGTGCAGATATGCACTAGAGAGAAGAAAAGTGGAGATGGAAGAGAGAGATTGTTGATCAATCATTGCTTTGAAAATGATATAAGGCCATGGGTAAATGGATGGGTAAATGATGAGCTTGTTGCATTGGTTTCATAATTGTATATAAAGAGAAATCCTTATTTTTGATATAGCACATGGATAGCTCACCACCAAGGTATAAAAGACCAAGGTGTTGTGATATCTGAGTGCATGGACGTTGACTCTGCAAGCAAGCAGTTTGAACTTAGATCCCTTAGACATAATATAACCTTGTTGTACATGTGAATGAGCCATAGTATTAAACATAAAATAAACTTTAATACATGTAAATGCAAGAAGAATATTTAATATGTAAGATGCTAGGTCGTAACACACACAAGATAAATATGCTACTAAGAAAGATGCTAAAGATCATTCCTCAAACACAGCACCCAAAAGCAATGACTATGCCCCCAATCCGTATTGTATCGCAACATACCAAGATTATAGATAAATCAAGGTAACCTTGAGTAGGTAATGGACAAAGGAGCAAAAGATAAACCATAAAGCAAATTGACTGACTAACAAAGTAAACATACAACCAACATATTCTCTTGTTAAAGAGGTTTCTTAGGATAGATTGGATAGGAAAGATAACAGTCTTATCATAGGAGCTATGTGTCCATTAAAGGGTGCTATCTACCTAAAAAGACAATGTCATGCTGCAGGAAAGGCTACATGTCGCATGAGATGCGTGTTTTGATCTCAACAATGGAACACTCTGCAAAAGACAAGCTTGTTGATCTGGTGCTTTGGTTAAGACGGATTTAGCTGATGTTAGCAATTGATACGCAAGACAGTAGATGACTCTGGAAGCAAGCTGTTTTGCCTTAGGTTTGTTAAGGACTTTTGTTTTGAAAGGATGTGTATGTTTGTTCTTTTACTGCTTGAGTTAGTCAAGTCGAGGTGAATGGGTTGTGATAAACGGAAGACTAGAAAGATGACATGTCAATGGATTGAAATGGGTGAAGAATGATGAATCGTATGTGCTTGAGTACTGGATACATCCTTCGTATTCCAGACTACCTACATACCCTATATCTATGGGACCAAGGCACATTACGATTGAAGATGAAAAATGATAATATGTAGTTCTGGATAGAATAATGATATGGGTCAAGGTGTTTGACCTTGGGTAGGTGAAATGATGAGATCTTATGTGCCTAAGTACTGGATATTTCCGTCATATTCCAGACTACCTACATATCTATATCCATGGGATCAAAGTACCTTAAGATTGAGATGAGATGATATGTAGTTCTGGGTGCTGTGATGATGTAGGAAAAGTGTTGGGAAGATAACAGCCTTATCATATGAATGATGTGTCTGTTAAAGGGTGTTATCTATGGAAAGGAGAATGACTAAAGTGCTTTGTTCTTTTGTGAAGTGTTTTGCATGAGTATGTGTGAACCAAGAACAAGGAACCACTCCTAGACCTAGGTTAAGGCAGGAATTGTCCCCATTCCGGTAGAGGAATTTTGCATGGGTGCTTGATGGATGGAGGAGATGTAGAAAGTTTGACCTAGGACCAGACAATGATAACTATTGACATAGATAAAGACGTGGGATGATGATGATGGACATTGACAAATTTCCATGCTATTCTAGATAGGGAGATGGAAATGCAAACAAGGTCAATGGTTTTATTATGGATGGATGGATGAAGTTTATTGTGAAATGGAAATGGAATGAACAGGACTCAATAGATGATGGATGCTGAATCTACACATAGTGCCTATTTGCCAGGTTTTCACTATGGTACTTATCCAAGGTGCATGTTTACCAGGTTTTCACCATAGGATGGATTATTTGTTTATTTTTTTTTTTGTTGTTGTTGTTTTTTTGGAATATTCTGAGGATCAGGGATAGAACTTCTTGAGATGAACATTGTTAAGTGGCTCGTCTAGAGGAATGCCATCAGGTGTAGCTAAAGTATAAGCTCATGATCCATATGCTGCTGTGACAATAAAGGGACCTAACCAATTAGGCTCAAACTTGCCCTTCTTTTCTTAGTCTACTTGATTTCTATGATTCTCTTTGAGTACAAGATCACCAACTTGAAACCGTCTTTCTTTGATCTTTTTGTTGTAATTATGCTGGAGGTGGTTTTGATAGACATCGAGATGGTTAAGTGTGGAAAGGTGCCTTTCATCCAGTAGTTCTAGCTTAGCTAATCTAGAAGTGTGATACTTTGAGGGATGGGATCTTGACCTCTATAGGTAGGATGTCTTCAGAGCCATAGACCAAGGCATATGGTGTGGCACCAGTTGGTGTCCTGATACTAGTGCGGTAGGCCCATAGGGCAGGATTGAGTTGTAAGTGCCAATCACGACCAACTTCATTGACCATTTTCTTGAGGATTTTGAGAATGGTTTTATTGGAAGCCTCAGCTTGGCCATTACTTTGTGGATAGTAGGGAGTTGAAAAGTGATGCTGGATATTGTATTGTGTGTACAAGGCACGAACATATTGGTTCTTGAATGGTCTCCCGTTATCAGTGACAATGGCTTGGGAAATACCATATCAGCATATGAGGTAGTTAAGGATAAACTTGGCTATTTACTTCCTAGTGATATAGGTCATGGGAATGGCTTCAACCCACTTCTTGAAATACTTAGTGGCGATAATGATGAACTTATGGCCATTAGATGAGGATGGGTGGATTTGTCCTACGAGGTCAAGACCCCATTTAGAAAAAGGCCATGGAGTAGTCACAAGTTGTAGTTCATGAGCTGGTGCATGAATTAAATCTCCATGTTGCTAGCATTGTATTCACTTCTTAGCAAATTGTGTAGCATCCTGTTCTATTGTAGGCTAGTAATACCCTATTCTGAGTATCTTCTTATCGAGATTAGGACCTGTAGAATGTACACCATAGACACCTTTGTGTATGTCTCGTAAGGTAGCTTTGGCTTCTTCCACATTAAGACATCGTAAGAGGATACCATCGAGACTCCGGTGATATAGTGTATCACCTAGAATGGTGTAACGGGAGGATCAATGGATAAAGGTTTTGTGTTGGGTGGATGAAATTTCAATGGGAAAGGTACTATTTTTAAGGTATTCATAGATATCTTCGTACCATGGGGAATTGGGACCAACAAGTTCACAGATGATTTCAGTAACTGGAACATCGACGGTTGGTATCAACAACTGCTCGATCAAGAATTCACATTTCTGTGTATTTGCAGGCATGTCGATAAGTGACCCTACAAAAGCCATAGAATTTGCAGCTCTGTTATGTTCTCTTGGAATTTGCTCAAATGTGATGCTAGAGAAGTGTGGTTTGTAGGCATCCACTAGTTGCTTGTAGGGGAGGAACTTGTCATCTTTTGTTTTGTACTCATCTATGACTTGTCGAATGACTAGTTGTGAGTCTTCATATACATGTAATTCTGTATTGAGACCTATGAGGAGTGCTTCATACTCGACAATGTTATTGGTGCAAGGGAATGCAAGCTAATATGACTTTGGAATATGGTCATTTTGAGGTGTGATAAATAAGATGCCGGCCCCTGGTCCATGCTGTGTGTAGGAACCATCAAAGTACAACTTCCACATTATTGAGTTGGAAAGAGTGAAGAGATTCGCATCTGGAAAGTTTGCTACCATAGGGTGTGTATCTATCATGGGTGCTTTTACTAGGTGATCTGCTAGGGCTTGTCCCTTGATTGCTTTCTAATCCATATACTCAATGTTGAACTCACTAAGTATCATGACCAATTTAGCTAGTCTTCCTGTGAGAGCTGCTTTTGCTAGTAGATACTTCAATGGATCAATTTTGGCTATAAGATTTGAGTGTTGGTTTAGAATGTAATGCCACAACTTTTGGGAAGTGAACACTACTGCTAAACAAGCTCTTTCCATGGGTGAATAATCGAGTTCATATACCACCAAGGTTCGACTGATATAATAAATTGCATGCTCTTTTCCTGAGTCACCATGTTGTGCTAGAAGGGCCCCAAGGGTCGACGTTGTAGTTGAGATGTATAATATCAAAGGTTTATCGGCAACTGGTGGAACCAATACAGGAGGTGTAGCTAGATATTCTTTGAGCTGATCAAATGCTACTTGACACTCATCATCCCATCGAAATGAGACATCCTTTCGGAGCAAGTGTTGAAATGGTTGGCATTTATCTGCTAGCTGTGAGATGAAATGCTTGATGGATTGCAACCTTCCTTGAAGGCTCCTTAATGCTTTGAGGTTTTTTGGTGGAGGCATCTCCACTATAGCCTTGACTTTTGTGGGGTCTACTTTGATACCTTTGTGAGATATAATGTATCCCAACAGCTTCCCTGATGTTACACCAAAGACACTTCTTTGGATTAAGGCACACTTGGTATTTCTCGAGCCTGTCAAAGATCTATCTTAGAACTTGTATGTGATTCACCCTAGAAGATTTAGCTAGTATGTCATCCACATAGTCCTCCATGATATGATGAAAGAGATCATGGAATATCACTATCATTGCTCTTTGATAAGTTTCCCCTGCATTCTTTAGACCAAACAGCATGACACATCAACAATAATTACCCCATGGACAAGTAAAAGTTGTTTTATGTTGATCTTCCTTTGCTATCCTTATCTAATTGTAGCTAGAGAATCCATCCATGAGAGAAAGCATTTCATGACCTGTAGTAAGTCTACTATGAGGTCAATGTTCGGTAATGGAAAGTCATCTTTGGGACATGCTTTGTTAAGATCTCTAAAATCATTACACATGCAGATGCGCCCATTGGGTTTAGACACAGGTATAATGTTTGAGACCTAATCTAAATAGTCAATAGGTTGGATGAATTTTGCATCTAACAACTTCTATATTTCCACTTTTACCAAGAGAGCTATCTGTGGGTGCATTTTCCTCAGCTTTTTCTTGACTGGTTTAACTGTTGGATCCACTATGAGATAGTGAACCACTAGCTTAGGGTCTAACCCTAGCATATCAGTATAGGTCCATGCAAAGTTGATGGTTCTCTATAAGAAGAATTTATTAAGATTCTTGTGCTTTGTTTCTGATAATGATGCTGCCAGGAATGTGGTCTTTGGATTTTGTTCTGTGCCAACGTTTATCTCTGTAGCATCCTCCACTAGGAGAGTTGACTTCTCTTGATACTTAGATGGTAGGGGAAGGTCAAATCCTCCATCCTTAGGTGCGACAGTTGGGTTTTCACCTTTGGATACATCCTTTATTTTTACTATTTTGTGATCGAGAGGTGTCACTGTGTGGTTTTCACCTAGAGATCTTTCTTTACTTTTATTTTTGTGTCTGGAGGATTTGGCATTCTCACCAAAATAAGCAATTGGTTCCAATTCCATTACAAAACTAGCCTTGTGATCACCCAAAGGGATACCATCTCGGAGTCCCATGAACTCAGCTATAGATTTGTCATTCTGAAATACATCTATAATGGGAGACCCTTGTTGGTCCTAATCGATAAGTTTGGGGTAGACAAGTGTTACAGTCGGGGTGTTTATAGTGGATGTTAATGATACCGATGATAGAATAAAGACAGAGGATTTGTTGAATAGGTCAGTCATATGTAGGGAAGAGTCATCAATGATATCCTCATTAGACGTCGAAGCTACAAGAGAAGTTTTAGCCACCTTGTTGAGGATACTCTCAATGTCCAAGGCGCCCAGTACCTTCTTTCCAAATCCTAACCCCTTCTTGTCTAGTTTCTTTGTCACAATGATGGGTTCCATTGTTCCTTGATTATATTTCCCAAGGCCACCTTTGCCTTTATAGCCCATGTTTTTTACTATCCTTAAGCCATTGCCATATTGCTTGACTGGTATTGTGACCGGTTCTTTCTCCTTATAGAGCCAAGAAGAAATGTCTTCAATAGTTTCCCCTTCCAATAATTTTCCCTCTTGGAATTGAGTTAGGAATGCTGGGGGAGGAATTGTTTCTTTTTTAGTTGCTTTGGAAATGGGTGGTTGGCCATAAGATTTAGGTGATAGGGGCATCCACCCTACACAACAAGATTTTGAGATATCATATGTTCCAAAGCCTATATCATGGATGTGAGCTTTGATTTCAAGAAGAGGATGAGGTTCACTTGCAAAGGCTTTTGTCAGATTTTCAGGATCGACATATAGTGGGGATTCAAGGGCTTTGTCATTATTGGGCACTTGGTTGCAATTCTTATAACTGCCTTGCAAGACATGGCAAAAGTCAAAAGGATTGGGGTCTCTTGGGATAGTGATCTCTATACCATTGAATGGGAACTTGAGAGATTGATGGTACATTGAGGGAACAACTTTCATGGCATGGATCCATGGGCCTCCTATGATAATGTTATAAGGTAGCTCAATGTCAAGGACCTGGCACCGAGTTTCAAACATGATAGGGCCTACCTGTATAGGCAAATGGATAACACCCTCTAAATGACATTCAACATCATCATACCCCTTGATTGTAATACTTTGATCAATGTTGACATAATCCTTAGAGTATCCCAATTGCTTAAGTAACTTTAGATAATAGATGTTGAGGCTAGCACCACCATCTATGAGTATGCATTTGATTTTGAGTTTATGAATGAGAACCTCAATATGAAGGGCATCATTGTGACACAGATCATGGGATGAGAGGTCTTTCTTAGAGGAAGACCACATTGTAGGGCGAAGCAATATTACCTACTATAGCTCAGAAATCCACAACCACTATGTTGTTAGGAACCAAAGACTCTTGGAGGGCTTTTTCTAGCACCGCTTTATGTGTGGGTGATGACTGTAGAAGGTCCAAGATAGAGATATGTGCTGGCGTTTTCCCTAGATGTTCGACAAGATTATAATCAGATTGAGTTGGGAGACTAGGTGTAGGACCACAAATGGTGACACAACCACGACAAGTTGTAATAGTGCAATCCATAGATTTAACTTTGATTGTGAGGGTCGATACATGACTCTTTTCAAAATGGCCCACAACGGAGTCATAGGAAGTGGAAGCATGATTGACACCTTTACCTTTATCTAGAGGAGGACCTTAGCCATGGTTAGGGAATGGTTCCTTGTACATGTTGAGGTCTTTGTTCATGTGTTGAGCTGGTGGTTCATCTTCAAAAGAGATTTGGTTGCCCTTGATGATATTTTGGATTAGGTGCTTGAGTTTCATGCATGATGTGGTTATCTGCCCTTTCCTCCTATGGAATTCACAATATTCATTTTCTCTATACCATGCAGTTTTGTAAACAGGTTCGCCATAAGGGGGAGCATCTGGTAAGGTGAGGAGCCCTTTGTGTAAAATCTTCTATAGGACAAACTCTACGGGCTCTCCCAATGGAGTGAATTGACACCGTGGAGGGTAATCTTGTTGAGGCCACTCTTGTTGTCGTTGTTGTTGGTTTTGATATGGTTGCCTTTGTTGTTGTTGTTGAGGTGGAGTTTGACTTGGTTTGGAAAGTTGAAGTAGTGTTTGCAATGTTTGGACATGTTTAGAATCGACCACCCCATCATTGACCACATTTTTATTTTTGTTCCAAAACTTTGGTTTATCGTTTATTTGTTGTTGAGGAGCATTGTCTTTAGTTTCTTTAAAGATTTTGACCACACCTTTAGCAATGAGGGCTTTTTCAATGTTGATTCCCTTGTATGTTATTTCGTCGAAGGTTGTAGCACTAAGAATTTGCAAATGAAAACCTAATTCTTGGTTGAGATTCTGCACAAATATGCTAACAAGCTACTTTTCGGGTATCTTGAATGGGAATTTGCTAGCCATTTGTCTCCATCGTTGAAGGAACGAAATGAAAGTTTCACCATTTTCCTATTTGTTGTTGCATAGATCATTCATGAAGATATCATGCTCCGTGTTGTAGGAGAAATGGATGGAAAATTTCTCTGCTAACTCGTTAAAAAACTTGATACCCGTGGGGAGGTGTGAGAACCATTCTATAGCTTGACCTCCAAGACTGCGAGGAAAGAGACGCATAAGATATGTGTCATTATGTGAGACCTCGAAGCAAGAAAGATAGAATTCCCTGAAATGGCCTTTTGGGTCCCCTTTTCCTTTGTATTTATCAAACTTGGGAACAGTGAAATTGTGAGGAAAAGGGATCATGGGTAATGACCGATCAAAGGATAAGGACACACTTCTTCTAAAGAGAAGGTCTTCTTGGTGTGGCAAAATGTAAGATCAGATAGTTGTTGTTGAACCTTTGCAAGTTTTAGCTCCATAGTTATGGGAGGGGTTGGAAACATCTCCTGTTATCCTAGAAGTGGTTGTTGATGCCCATACAGAAGATTGTAGTGTAATCCATGGGCATTGGTGTTATAAGGGTTGCATGATTGGTTGGGGTCGTATGTGTTGTATGTTGGGTTTAGATTGGGTTGGAATTGGGTGCTTTGATTTGGAGGAGGTGGGGGCGGCGCTAGGTAAGAATGTAGGCTTTGTGATGTTTGAAGAAATGAGTTTGGTGGCAGAAAGCTAAAGTTTGTTGGGTTAGGTTGCGGTTGCAGAACATAGCTTTGGGAAGTTTAGTTTTGGGAGTGTTGAGGGTGGTTAAGAAAGGTGTTGAAAAAGTTTAGCGCTGATGATCATTGTGGTGGGGGGACATAGGTAGATGTGTTTTGCGATGGTTGAGGTTGATTGAGGATGAGCATAGAAGAATGTTGTGGTTGGGGTTGCGTGATTCTGGTTAGTTGATGGATATGAAGGTTTGATGATGTTGGGGGTGTTGTTTTTTGAGACCCTTGGTGCATGGCTACATAGTTGTTCCCTGGATTGTAATTTGGTGGGAAACCTTCTCGTGATGGGGTAGCCAATTTTCCACTTACGATTGGTGTGGGCATTCTAGGAATTTGTTGTATGTTTGATCAAGCTATGGTGGCTTGTTTGGCTAGCTCTGCTTGATGTTGGAGAGTCTCATGTTGGTGTTTGTAGATGTCCATAGGAGTCAGAAGTAGTGATATGGGTCTCTCTCCTGTTGGGTTTTTATAAAGGGGATTCTTATATTGTGCAATCGTTCTCCCTTGTACGCTTTGTTCATGTAAGGGTATGGTCATAGTTGTCAAGGTTTGGACCACCATTATAGTGTCTTGGGTGTTGTTAAGATTTGATAGATCAAAACCTTTGGGTAATTTGGCTCCTTGCTCTGCTAGCAAGTGAAAGAAATGATCTTGGTTGTCACTGAGGATTTTGTCAAAGGCAGCCATGGCTCTAGGATCTTGTATGATTTCATCAAGGTCTTGTCTATCTTCTTTAGAGGATTGACCTATTTCAAAGTGTTGCTCTCCTTGAGATGGGACTTGACCTATGGTATAACCTTGTGGAATAAATTCTGGAGGCATGCCTGTGGTATAGTGAGGTGTACTTACCAAAGGGACCCTACCTTCCTGAGATGGGACTTGATCAATAGTATAACCTTGTGGAACAAAATCTGGAGGCATGCCGGTGGTATAGTGAGGTGTACTTACCAAAGGGCCCCTACCTTCTTGAGGATTGTTTGGTTGGTCAAGTTGCGGCATGTTTGGAGAGTTGGTCAATCTTTCCGTGGGTATCTTGGGAGTAACCTTGGGAGTAATGTTGGATCAACTGGATTGAGGTGTGTGAGGAGACGATTTGTGCTTCCTCAAGACAACTTGCTTAGTCTTTATAGTTTGTTGGAGTCTAGTGGTTACCATGGAATACACTAGGTCAATATGCTGAGATTCTGCTTGTGTTTTGGAAAAGACAAATTTTGATCTAGTTTACTGGACAAAAGGCACTATACTATTTAACCAAAGGCATAGGATTGTGCCACCAAAAGTGAGCTACTGCAATACCAAAGGTGATGGACTGAACTGCCAAAGGTGAGGTACTGCTATACCAAAGGCAAGCTACTATTAGACCAAATGCGAGCTACTATTATACCAAGGGTGTTGTAGTAGGTTTTGCCAGAGGTGAGGTACTGTTATACCAAAGGCGGGCTACTGTAATGCCAAAGGCGAGTTGCTGTTTATACCAGAGGTGCTGAAGTAGTGTTAGTGATGTTTATAAGGCAAATTTTGAAAGATTTGGATTTGTTTTTGATTGGATTTGCTTTGGCAAGAGAAAACACAGCAAACAAAGTGGCAAAAAGGACTGACACAACAGATAGTGTATGTTCGAGGCTCACAAAAAAGCCCAATGTTTCCACGAGTATAAGATAATTGCAAACAATATCAAGCACTTTTTATCCCTAGAGACAAGGTTTCATTGCAATAGATCAGCTCACAACTTAATACTTCATCAACCAAATGTCATTGCATAAAGGTTTTAGACATTTGTATCTTTGCGAGAGACGATAGGTAGGGATATCTCACCCTCCCTTCAGAAAGCTCAAGTAGGTCACAAGAGATTTATGGCCAAGGGAATACTATCTCTTCTCAAGGGAGCCAATGGTGAGTATCTTGAGGGGTTAAATCGATTCCCCTTGCACTGATGATTACCGCAACATTCGAAGGTAGATCAAGTAGTCACTATCTAGAATGGTTCTTAGTAACTTTGAGGGACCACTGCCTTACGAGCAATGTGACAAGCTACTAAAAGCTTTAACCAATCCTCCTAAGAGTATCAAACACTTCGCTTGATGTGAAAATTGTTTCCACAAAGAGCTAGTACACCTCTTTTCAGTTTGGCACCACAAGGTAAGGCTGATGTTGATTAGGACTTGTCTTTTGCCTTATCCCTCTTATATAGTGATTCAAAGGAAAACTCTACTTACGATCATCCCTTTTGGATGAAGTATAATCCAAAAGTAGACCCTTCTAAAGGAATAACTGAAATGTAAGAGTAAGCACGTCAAACAAAGGTTCAATTGCCCCGTTTATAAGAAAAAATAAGGTGCAACTAGATTAGGCACACACATGTTTGTAGTTGTCAATTGTCCCTTATAAAATTGAAGCGTTTGGAATTCATGTCCATTATCCCTTAGAAAATTGAAGTGTTTTTGCAGTCATGTCCATTGTCCCTTAAGAAATCAAAGTGTTCCTAAGACTTAGATTGCTAAAGTGATTTGTTCAATTATCCCTTAAGAATGGCAATATGTTTCTAAGACTTGGTGTGATAGATCAAGATTTATTCAACACTCATCCTGCATGAACGTGTTAGGAAAACCCATTTGCTTTGTGTGAGTGATAAGAAGCTACAACAGATCAATTAGTTCCACAAAAACTCACAAGTTAGCAAAAATAAATCAATTTGACCAAAAGTGCTGCACTATGTTACCAAAGGCAACTTACTGTGTTGAGATGTACTGTTTTGTGTTACCGAAGGTGAGGCACTATTATACCAAAGGTGCAATACTATACTACCAAATGTGTAGTACTATACTACCAAACGCGCGGTACTATTATACCAAAAGCAAGCTACTGTACTACCAAACGTGAAAAATAATATTTCATCAAGAAAGCTAGACCGAAGGATGATTGAATGATTGGGTGATGATCTAGGATGTTGATAAGTGATAAGACACTGCACCAAGTGATATTAGTTCCAAAGAAAACAACAAGATGTCAGAAATCAAGTCCAAACCTTAACAATAAGTTAGAAACCCTAGAAAACCAAAGTGAAATTCAAAAAATTGGTGACAAATATGATGAGATACAAGAGATTAAATATCACCAATGGATTCCTTATGATTTTCTATACAATTTTTTTAAAAAAGCATCAAATTTTGTTAAGTTTTGAGAAAGTTATGGGGTTTTGAAGTTTGCAAGCCTGTTATCCTAGCCAAAAGCACTTTACTATTATGCCAATAGCACTTTACTATTATACCAAGTGTGCTTTACTGTTATACCAAGAGCGCTTTGCTATTTTCTCAAGAACGCTTTACTGTAATACCAAAAGCATGGTTTTGTGCTACCAAGGGTGTCATAGGATAGCCCAAAAGTGATGTACTACTCTACAAAAGGTGCTTTTTTGTGTTGATGTGTGTTGTTCTATACTATACTTAAAAAAATCAATTTCTCAAAGTAAAAGAGTGATTAGTGGGTCCCACCGGGCATGCCAGAATGTGTATGAGGAAAATTGATATATCAAATGATAAAATTAAAACTATGATAATAACCAAATTAAATAACCCATAACATAAAGAGATCTATCTAAATAAAAAGCCATGATTAATGAATCAAATTAAAAAAGATTTTACCCAGATTGTGTTATTCTCTTTGTTGAATGTGGATTGCTAAATAACGTTGCGAAACCATGTTTGCAACAAGCAAGTGTAGGTGCTCAAAGATCAATGTCAAAAGATCGTAAGTTGATAAACAACATGATGTATGCTCAAAGTGCTATAAAGGATACCTAAGAATAAGTGATCGAAGAGGATTTGTGAAGGAGATGAGGGGGGTTTATATAGCTTTCAATAGAGATCGATCAACAGATGAAATAAATCCATAGAATGAATGGTTGAGATAAATCAAATAACTCATGTTGAATGTGCACATGACATGTGTCAATCCATAAGGATATTTTTATTAAGATATGATGAAAACAAGACTGATTGAATAGATAACTCAACTTGAAACTTTGTCTTTTTTAGAGTTCTAAAATTAAGACTGATTGTGCACATGAGTTAACATGAGATATTTTAAGAGGAATTTGGAAGATAACTGAAATTAAATAAATAAATTTATTTATTTGTTTGTGCATGATAGAGGAACAAAGTATTATAAATAAAATATTTGATTTTATTTATTTTTAAATGATTGAGATAATTTAAATAAATTTGCATGATTTATTTAAATTCAGAAGAACAATTGATTTAATTAAATAATGTAAAATTATTTAATTATAGATAAGATAGAATTGGATAAATTAATTAAATAATTAGATTTATTTAATTAATGTGGACTTGAATTTTGGAAAGAGGATAATGATTTAATTAAATAATAAAAATTATTTAATCTTAGAAGAATAAGGTAGATTTAATGAAAACTAATTAAATAATTAGATTATTTAATTAACGTTGAATTCAGGTGATTAGATAGATTAGACGAAATGCAAGTGATGTGAATTTTTGGGTGTCTACAATGAGCATCGCCTCTAGGGTTAAGGATCGACTTGACCCGAACCTTAAGTTTCCTAAATGTGTGATGTGATTTTGACAGAAGACAAAATCAAAACCTAGGAACTAAAGAAAAAATTAATTAATCTCATCACATAAATTATCACTAAGGTAAAAATAATCATTTATAAAACTCTACTTAGATTCCAAAAAAATCTAGTAGAATAACGCCTCTAGGGTGTGCATAGAAATACATTTACAAACAAATTACCTACCAAGAGTTTACTAAAACTAATTAAATTTGATAAAAATATAATATACACAAGGTTGACCTAGTAGCCACACTAAGGTTCTCTAAATGGATTAACTAGGTTAAATCAAATAAATAAATAACCTCGTCACAAAGATGCTCATAATTAAAAATTATTAAATCTAAGGTCTAGTAAATAATCCCCTTACTATTAGTTAATCAAAACATTGCCCATAATTATTTGATTACCATCACTTTAAATCCCCATACTAATATTACCCTCCCTAGTTAAATTAATGGTAAGGTAAATTAATTTCCCTAAGGTAGACAAAATAAATAAAGATAAAGGTCCCCACCCCAAATAAAAATCCTTCCCATAGTATAAAAATTAAACAAACTAATAATAAAACAATTGAGGGGAGAAAAAGGGCACATGGGCTCACGTGCACCCATGCCCATCAAATTAAAAATTGAATTAAATCTTCCCCCCCAAAAGAAGAAATAATTAAAATTTACTCAACCCCAAAATCCCTAAAAAAATCTCTAATAAAATATTGATTTCTTTATGGCAAGTGAAACCCTAACTATTCTTATCTTTTTCTATTCTCTCATTTTCTTCCTCTCCCCATTTTTTTTCCAATCCTCTTTTTGTGTTTGCAGGTCAAAGAGATGGGTAGCCATGAAAAGATTCAACACACAAGGAGGTATACTCATTAAGTATACTATGCATTCATTATAAGTTTTCCCTTATATATATATATAAACTGTTTAAGAATAAATTGCAGGTTAAAAGAATAACACGGGTCACGGCAGACGAGGGCCGAAGGCTTCAAGCGTCAAGGGATGGCAAAAGAGGGACATAATGCCCTTCAATTTTTTTTGTTTTAGTTTTATTTAAAAGAATCTTCAAGGGGGTGTGGGGCGGATATGTGTGTGTGTGTGTGTGTGTCTATATATATATATATTCATCTCAGTCAGTTTTGGTATATTTCCCAGCAAAATAAAAATGTATAATATATTAAGAAAATATATATATATTCATCTCAGTCAGTTTCAGTATATTTCCTAGCAAAATAAAAATGTATATATATATATATATATATATATATATATATATATATATATATATATATATATATATATATATATATATATATATATATATATATATATATATATATTCTCTCATTCTCACAGCAACTTGGTAAAATGAAACTATAGTTATATGAATGTATGTATCTATATATATGGGTGCTGCCACAATAATGGGTTACACTTTCTGGGACATCTTGATTTTTGTTGAAATCACATATTTTTAGAAAATATAATGATTTAAGCCTTGAAAGGTTTCATTTAAAGGATTTTAATTGAAGAGGGTTTGATCAAACCCCCTTAGATTCAAACCCCCTTGGATAGAACCCCTCTAGTTTTAAACCATACATATAATGGAGTCTCCTCTACACCTATCAAAATGCTGATAAAAAACTAATTTTGATTTATCTTTTGAGGGATCAAATTAATTCATTTAAAATTTATGCTTTGTAAGTATGTAGTCCTTATTATAAGCTTCCCAAAAAATATAATTTTAAATATATTTAATTCGATTATTATATTTATTTTTTATTTCTTGTGAATGTATGTTTTTCACCAAACATCAAGTTCTCTATTCTACACACATGGAAAATTAGTAAATTACTGAAAAACAATTCTAAAAACTATTTATGTACTAGGTATTTATGTCCTTGTTTCAACAAAAGAATTTTTTTTTTTTTGATACATACAGAAAAAGTTATGTTTTACGGGATACACCTATGTTTAAATTATAATTGGTTTGACTTCAAAAATTAATTAAAAAATATATAATCAACAAAATATTATGAAACCAAATGCATACACTATATATTGGTGTTGCCAATCTAAATTAAAAAGAATCAGAATTTTATCCTTTGTAGAAAAAAATTTATGTGCTACATAATACACATCACTTTAAAAAAAATGTTGTTTACTATTAAAAACCAGTTATCAAAGGAGATGCAAAAAAAATTACAATTTAACTCTAAATTTTTTTAAAAATATATATTTAGAATCTACAAACAAAATCTCACAAATCACTAGTTCACATCATTTTCAAATTCCTAATGGTTTAGCAGCTATAGGTGTCAGAACATGAAGATTTAGTTCAAAATATTGATTTCAATGTAAAGTTTGGCCAAAAAGTGTAACCCATTATTGTGGGATGACCCATATATATATATATATATTTGGAAAAGATATAAAAGTTTGTATAACTAATTATTGCAAAAATTGAAATGTTCCCATATATATATTTTCCTACTAACAGTATAAACACAATATATTTTTAATCCTTCTACTTGTTGTCATAAACAATTTAATGGGCAGAAATAAATCAACCTTTCCTTTTTGCATGATAAGGAGTTATTTTAACTATATATTTTTTTGAAAGAGTATAATGACTCCTATCTACTTTTCTATTCTTTGAGAAAAACTAGCAACTATACATTTTATCCAACTACAACTAGGCCATTTTTGGCCAAGGCTATCAAGTAGCCAAAACAACAATGAAGACATAAACTTAATGCACTCCCACCAAGCTCCAAAAGCCGCCAATATAACCTGCAAGACTAAAACAAGGAGGGACAACCAAGCCACAAAAACCGCTCTCCTCCCTACCATAGACCCTGTTGATGAGTGTTTTAGCATGCAACAACACAAGTGTGATTGCTGGTTTCACACCTCTCTTGAAAAGTATCCTACCCTAGGTAAGACTACTCCAAGATTTCTACAGCTAGGTCTTAGCTTGCTTGAAATCTCTTAGTTGGAATGTACTAGCTATGCCTATAAGGGGTCTTACATGCAATATACAAACTGACACAATTTTAGCAACAATTCATGCAAACCTTTAATGATTTCAGTTGCTATAACAATATAAAATGCTGCAGGAAAACCTAAATCTAACAATCTGTTTGTAAAAGAAAGTACAAAAGAGTAAGGGTTTACATAAGGATCCTAAGTGACATTCACAATGCAAAATTTACTGATGGTAGACAAATGCTCTAAAATTTAAACTACTTCCTGTGTTACCTATCAAATGGATTGCTATAGCACTTTCAAAAAATGATGCTATCTTCTATGGAATCTTAAGATTTTTAGATTGCATACAGTCATCAAATACCCAATCGCTAGCGTGGTTTAACTAGTGTAATGCAATTGAACTTAACACAAGATAATAGTCCAGGCTAACTATGTACAGCCGCTTAGAATTAGTAAACAACTAATAGTATGGACTTAGAGCATTCATCAAATATCTTCAATAAATCATTAACATTGCAAAGCACATTAAACTAAATAGTAGATCTAGAAGTGAACCATGAAACCAAATTGCTAATACAAAGAAACAAATTCCTAGAAGAAACTGGAGCAACTTGCTTTTGTATTAATAAAAAATTTGGTAGAGTGTCAACAATTCACCATCAAGACTCCATTGCAATGAGAGGAATGGCATCTCTGTATATAGGAGAGGCGTTGTACTAAGCCTTTAAGTGGACGGTGAAGCTTACCTCAACACCAACAGTCTAGATTTGACATCATTTAATACATTTATAAAGCTCAATTGCAATTCTCAGATTACACTTTGTCTTTTATGAAAAAGATGAAAAATGACTCCCAAATACATTGAACTTGGACAATTCGACTACCCATTTAGAATTTATATAGGAAAGATCATTTACAAAGCATAATGAGGACAAAATAGTGTCACATGACTTTCCAAATATAGCAATGTACACTAGTGATGGGATTATACAAAAATATTCAGAAAATATACTAATGCTCATCATCCAAATCTATTTTGTCTTCCTCTTATGCCAACTTGTTACAGTAGCTGACCCAAGCTGATAATGTCGGATTGATGTCTGTAGGGTCCAGATTTTTAAGGTGATTGGCTCTGTATCTAAACATTTCCAACTCTTGGCTATATTTATTATATATTTTCTCTATTTCTACCTTCCCTTTATGAAATGCATTGAAGTCAGTTCTGAGGTCACTGATTCTGTCTAGTTTGGCCTCCACATCCAATTTAGGATCTTCAAAAACCATCTTATGCAATTTATCCTTACACCCCTTTACATCATATGGCACCAAGTCATCGTAGGCCATCACCAAGAAATCTTTTAGAGTGTCATTTATTTCATAAATGAGAGCCAATATGTTTTCATCTGTTGTTTTATAGGCTTGCCTGATGTGGTCAAAAATTTCCTTCCTCAACTTAATCTGCCGATACCATTCAATGGCCTTGTGCAATCTATCTCCCATCAAAATATTTTCAAACAATAATATCTGAGCAGGTAGGTCCTTGATCGCTTGCACACAAGGAAATATATGAGAATGATATTCATCAAAAGAATCACACTCCTCGTGCAAGTCCTTCCAACGTTCCCGAAGTTGTACCAAATTCTTGTGAAATTCAGTTATGACATCAATTGCTACACATCCCTTCTCACATACTCTAATCATCCATTTCTGAGTGCCTGCTGACAGTGTTATGACTTCACTAAGCTTTGATACTTCATCTCTTGATAGAAAAGTAGGCACTATCCTTATCTCACCATCTGAGTCTATCAGTTTTATTAAAAATTGCAAGTATGCCCGGAGATCTTCATTCTGCTACTTCAGCTCTTTCTTCAAAAGTCCATCTTTATCCAGCTGTTCCAAGATTAAAGACACAGATCCCTTGAATTCATCAACTTTCTGATCTCTTATAGCTAGCCCCAAATTTATAGTTGTTATGGTGTAGTCTTTCGCTCTAACATGTTCCCTATTTGTATCTGCGGGTGAGATAGCTATTTCAACAATTTGGGATCTGGTTTCATCCCTGTAAATCTTGGATTATACTTTTGCTTTCTTTTGTTTCTTTAGATTTTGTGCTTGTGACAAAATGGCACTTAGATCTAATTTCATTATTTCCACCTGAGGCTCTGGATATGCCACTCTGCTTTGCAGCCAGTCAGGTGCTAAGGAAGGAGGCTCTTTAAACTTGTCAAGATTCTCATTATCAGCATTAGATGGCCCTTCAAGCAGCCTTTGTTCCTATTCCAATTCTTTATTCAAATCTTCTTCCTCACTTGCAAGATTCCTCCAATTTGTCGCTACTTCCTTCTAAGTTGCTTCCAAGATTGCTTTTGTTTAGCTCTTTTCTGGAGGACTATCTGAAATCTCAGTTATCTCTACATTCGCCATCTCAGCCGAGGGCTCATCAAATACTTCCTTCTCTACTTCTTCAAGCACATTTTCCTCTATCTCTTTCTCTTGAAGGCCTAGCTCAGCACATACTTTCTCAATGCTAGGCAACAATGGTACAACCATAGGAGTTGAATCTTGATCCATAGGTACTTGGGAGATAGGGGTGATAGATGATAAAGGTGTTGCAATCGAAGGCAAGTTAACCTGTGTCAAATGGGCAAACATAGTAAACCCAAAAGTTGGTGGGATGGAGGAAGTTGGCAAGATAAAAGAAATGATAATGGGTGAAGTGATGGATAAAGAAGGTAAAGGGAAAGAAGGTGAAAGAATGGTAGAAATAGGAGGTAATGCAAGGGAAGTGGAAAGTGGAATAGAAGACATGGAGGGTAAGAATGTGGTAGTGGTAGAGGAATATGATGAAGTAGGAGCACTTGAAGCTACTACCAAAGGAGAAGAGACAATTGAAACAACTATTGTGGATGATGGGACAGCAGAAGTACTTTCCTGAATGATAGTTGCTACAATAGAAATAGTAGGGGAAGTTGCAGTAGTAGAGGCAAGTACAGTAGCAGTCACACTTGGGGCAGCAGGAGGTGGAGAAGCTGGCAGACTAGTGTCATCAGGAATTGCACCAACAATAGTCTCCATAGCCTGACTAACAATCTTTACTTTCATTTTCTTCATTTTAGACCCCTCTCATAGGCCACTGGGCATGTCCCTTTTCTTTGAAGCTCTTGTCCTAGTAGAAGGCATATCCTTTTTCTATGTCTTGGAAATAACCTTCTTACTTTTCTACACTTTGACCTTTTTTGCCAAGGGTATAGATCTTCATTGTCTAATTTCAGTCCCTAGGCTAGCTCTGCCTCATCAGTAATTTCTATGGGTTCATCTTCTTCTCCCCCAGACTCTTTCTCAAATTCAAGATCAGTGTATGTGAGTTGTGTCCCTTGTCTCTCCAAGGCAGTAATCTATCCTCTTACCCATGCTTTGCTTAATCTGATTGGTTCCTTCATTACAACATCAAGGGAGCTTTCTTCAGCATTAGCCCAGTTGGGCAAGGAAATTGGTTGGTAGTATTGTGCCTCCCAATCTCCTCCGTGCATCATATTTTCATCATGTTCCAATTGATCAGGTACTGCAATGATATGGAACTTCCTTATGAATGCCAAGGATAATATAGAGTGGGCCTTCTTCATGACTTCATAGTCATCCAAACAATTTTTCCAAAAGTCTTCTATGTGCATCATATGAAACAACTTCTTACTCACAAATCCCTCCATCACCTTATTTGGATCAAAATGGTTTCTTTTGTTATAGTAATGCAGATTGAGAAGTTGACGTTCTGTGTCAGAGTGCTTAGCTACTCCCAATGAGGCACATGCATAGTTTTCTCTACCTAACAGGATAGGGAATTGGACATTTGTTCTATGCATATGCTTGAGTTTGTCAACACAAGTTATCAATTGTCTAGAGAGTTCCAAAAGAATCACCTTGTCTGTGGGATATCTTGGTAGCATATAGGCTATTCCAGTGAAGCCTTGTATTTTCAAATATGTAAACTTTTCAAATTGGATATAACACCTTCCATACTTGGTGATCTCATTCATAGCTTCTGTGGATATCCTTAGAGTTGTGTTTCTCTATAACAATCTAGTTATATAAATAGTAAAGGCATCATTTACCCTCTTAAAATGCATGAGGGATTGTGACAATGCCAGCTGTGTGTAGCACTCATAAACCTTGATCTGATTTTGCTCATCATTTCCTACTTCTCCCACCTTGGATAGTCCAGCATAGTGATTCTTCCTTGCTAATGCATAAATTACATAAGATGTCCATCTAAAAAACTACTTTTCTCTTAAATTACTTAATGCTTCATGGATGTTATCACTTAGTATTTGTGATCAATAGAATTTACTTCCTTTGAATATCTCTTCAATATTGAGGAACATCCACCCTTCAAAGGTTGAGGCTGTAGGCAATCCATAGATTCTACTTAGTAGGGTCACTAAGTCTCCTATTTAATCATGGAAGTCACTCCTATACAACACTTGAGGAAATTTGACCAGTGTAGACCTTTTGCTCTTTGCCTATTGTTCATTAATATGTTTCCTAAACCCATCCACATCTTTCTTATATGTGGCTTTTGCTTCAGTTTTATTTGGCATGGTCATCACTGCACGCCATGGGATGCCAAAGATTTCAGCCAAAGAAGGTGGAGTTAGATCTGCCAACACCTCTCCACTAGCAGTTTGTATTGTTCTAGTTATGACATCATATCTATTTGCATAGGCAACAATCAACTCTGCACATTGAGCTGATGTGAGGAAAGCAGCAGCCTCAGCAATCCCATTATCTCTAACCTTTTGGGCTCTAGGGGTTAGATTTGGGCCAAATACTCTAAGTCTGAAATCATCTAGGTCAATATGACCTAGGTCTATGTCTCCAATGTCTTTCCATCTGGTAGAGATCCTTGTGTCAGGAGGAAGGCCTTTAAACTCATACCTCATGGCTTGAGCTCTTGCAGACATTTAACCTGCAGGACTAGACCTTATAAGTCTTGATATCTCTGAGATGATCTTCCCTAACTCATAGGCTTTAAGAATCTACACTTATCCAATCAAATACTACACTATCAAGCCATGTTATGATAAAAAAGATAAAGCAATCTTATACTCATAGATGCAATAAATATTCTAATGCTACAAAATCCTAGTTAAAATATGTAAAAAATTGTAATTCACTAAGTGCAGTCATTATTACCCTTTGACAGACATTTCCCCTTTCAAAAATTCCCTTAAAATAGCTATTTTACCAAATTTGCTCTAATTTCAGGGTCATCCGAACTGTAGAAGGAAAAGTAGAGACTTTAGGTCAACTGACCTGGTGGGGAAATCAGGGCAGTTCAACTAATTGATCAATTTGTGTTTATGCTGTTGCCACATCCTGCAGGGATTTCACGGTCAACTAACCTGTGCGGCTTTTAGATGAGACCAACTTAAGTTAGTTGTTGAAGTCAGTCGGTTGAGCATTCAGTGCAAATTGATCCAAAACAACTTCACTACCTTTGTGCAGGTTTTGATGTCACCTAACTTTGTGGCATGTTTGGAGGTAATCAACCAAGTTAGTGAAAACACAGGTTGGAGGGAGTTGATTTCGGCGCACAATCATCTTTCTATAGTTTGCAGAGGTTTAGGACCTTACGGACTTGTGGAACATTTCAGTGCATCCAACCTAAGTTAGAAAACTGACCTTTTGGTGCTTAGTCGGAGCATTCAAAATTAAACACAAAGCAACTTCAGGGTCTTGCAGGATTTCAAGGGCCCTCTAACTAAGTCAGTTGGAGCGGTGAATAGCGCAAAGTCAGAGAACTGAGTTTTCAGCGTAAAATGGATTTGAAGTCCTGGCGGGGGTTTTCAAGGTCATTGACTGACCTGATTGATTGCAATGTTTTAAAAGGATTAGTCAGATGTGTTTTAACGCAACTTCTAAACTTGTTTGTTTTCGTTTGATCAATTTGTTGTATTGGGGCAAGATTTGGTTAGAGTTTCGATAGATCTAGTTTTCTATTTTTCTCACAGGGAGGGTTTTAGAAAATGTTCTTAAAAATTTCATCCTCTGCCCATTTGAAACTAGGGTTTTATGACAACAGACAAAAAAGGAAACCCTAGTTCATGTGCCCTAAAACTCTACTTTCACAAGTTTTCAATGCGTTTGAAAGAAAATACATTTAATTGATAGCAAAAACACTAACTGATGAACAAAACCCCAAGCAAGGAGAGAAGGGCTCCTACCTGGTTCGCAGAGTATGAAGTGAGTTGACCATGTAGGCAAGGAGGAGGTCACAGGGTCAGATTTGCAAGTGGCTTACAAAATGATCAATCGACACGCTGCTAAGGAGTTCCCAAATGTTTGTGCAATGAAAAATGAGCTTGAAAATTATAAAGAATCCCTTTTATTTCTCTGAATCAATTGCCATTAATGTAGAGGGTCACCCCCGAGCTGGGAGATCAATCTTCACATGGGTTTAACACTCTCCAACACAACAATATGCAAGCCAAACCAAAACATGAAGAACACCCATAGATTTAACACAACACAAAACTCATGGGAATGAGTTTGAAGGGGTAGGGGAGTGGACATCACTCAACTCAAGAGGGCCACTCCAAAAATCTCAAAGTCTCAACACAAGCAAGGCCTCAAGCCCAAAATAATAACTCTAAGAAATACATAGATTTCATCATGGCATTTATGCCAAACAAACTGCTCCATACTCAATATCTTTCCCTCAAGGCCATAAAAATACCAACACTAGGAGGGTGACCTCAAGGAGGTTCACTCCTCCCCCACCCCACACAAGGACAGACACACCAAATAGGTAGTCTCATCCAAATACACCCAAAACCCCACAACAACAAGAAAAATAACACCCAAAACATATTTCAAGCACACAACTAAAATATAACAAGCATAAGGAAGGCAAAAATGCCATGAGGCTTACCTTAAGAGCCCAACAATGGATGCAAGTTGAAGAAGAGCCCACAAGCTCTCTCCCAAGCCTCCAATCCTCCAAAAATCTCTCTAACTCGCCCCAAAAATCCTCCAAAGATAGAAAAATGAATAAAAAGCAAGAACCCCATTCCCCTCTCATGGAGGAATTAAAATAGGCCTCATTCTAAGGCCTTGAGGAATGAGAAGGTGACACATGTCACCTTCTCCTTCCTCATCCCAAGCCACTTGTAGGGGAGAAGGAATGTGAGGGTGACATGTGTCACCCTCCTATCCATTCAAACCTCACCCTCTCCATTTTTGCCCTCACACATGTTTGAGAGAAAAGGTGGAGAGGTGGCATCTCTCCCCATGGCTCCAAGAAGATAAGGGATGACACATGTCATCACCTTATTCTCCAAAGGGAACCCCTTCATTTCAAGATGCTCTCACACATGTGAGAGCCTTGGAGGAAGGTTCCACACACTTGGGGGTCTTGAAGACTCCCGATGTCTTCAAGATGGTGGAATCCCATACCTTGGAAAGGGAGATGGGCCTCCTTTCAAGGCATGACTCATCTCCCACACTTAACCAATTTGAATTTTCGTCACTTTTATTTAACCCAAGTTTAAGGTGATTAGACAGGGATAACCCTAGGGTTTGGCATGCTCAAATGGGCCCCAAACCCTAGGGGTACCACCTAGGATTAATTTTAGCCCCTAGTAAGCACCTGAGGTAAAAATTCACAATAAATGGCCACAAAAATTATAAGACACCAATTGGTGTAAATTAAAACACATATTTTACAACACATCATTTAAATAATAGAAAAGGTGTGATGCAGGAGCATCCAGTGGTGTAAGGGCAATCTTGCATCACCCAAAAAAAAATGCGTTTCAAAATTGTTGATGTTCTTTCCATTTATTTTCAAAATTTGTGGTTCTCATTCCATAATCGCTTGAATAATGATGTAGAACTTTTAGTTTTTCTAAACTGCTAAAAATAGCAACCTGCTATTTTTAGAAAGTTTGCATTTGGGCACGGAATGAAGTGAAAATTTACAGGAAGCTTCATAACTAAAAAATAGACCTTTGGAGAAGGAATCAGGCAAAGATCATTTGTCAGCTGAAAGATATTAAAGTTTTTGTTTCCTGAAAAATGCTTGAAAATTATTTAAACTCATGTTTGAGGCACTAAATGACCCCGTAATGGCCTGAAAATGGCTAGAATTGGCAGAGTTGGTTCTTAGCACATAGAGCACTCCACGAGCTTTCCAACGCATAAAACGGTTTGTCAATCAAACACCCAGATCAAAAGTTATGGCTCCCAAAAGTTGACCTATTTTTGGAGGGAGATGCAAATTTTGAAATTAGATTGTTGGCCGCCAAAAAGGCTATTAATAACCATTTTTGGGAACCCTGGGCAGTAGTAGAGTTAAGGGGGAAAGTGTAGAGTCAAGAATAGGTGGGAAAAAAGAAACCCTAGCTAATTTGGGGTTGCAGAAGGCTGAAGATTCTAGAGCCTAGTTAGGGTAGCTGTAATGTGTTGCAGCCTGTGGGGAATTGATTCCTCTGATTGTAATTGAGCTTCTATAATGTAATGAGTTGTCCAAATCAATAAAGAAATATTCTATTTTCTGTGTACCATTTTTTTTTGTTGTGTGTTTTATGATTTACCCCTTCATCAAGTGGTATTAGAGCCAAGTTTCCTGAGTGTGTAGACAAATCACCGACCATGAGGCAGTTTGCACTAGGACTTGAGGTTGTGGGTTTGCTATGGAGATCAAGATGCCTCCATGAAGAAATCGTATTGGGAGGAATGCTTTGACAGAAGAAGGTTTTAGATCCCTACAAAGGCAAGTTGATGCATTGCAAGAAGAGCTACGAAGAGGGTTTGAGCCGAGAACAAGAGAAGAAAGTGAAGATAAAGCTGAAGAAGAGATATCGGAGGAAGAACAAGAAGCTGCAGGAGATCCTGCAGAAGTTAGGTTGTTGAAAGCCATTTCTAAGATTGGAAAGAGGCCCAGGATTGAAGTTTCTAAATATTCTAGAGATTTGAATCTGGAACAGCTTATTGATTGGATCAATGACATGGAGGAGTATTTTGAGTATGAAGATGTAGAAGACCCAAATAAGGTCAAGTTTGCAAAAACAAAATTGAAGGGCCATGCTAGTATTTGTTGGAAGGAGGTCCAGTTAGAGAGGAATAGAAGAGGAAAAGGAAAGATCACCAGATGGGATCGGATGGTAGAGAAACTGAAGAAGCAGTTCATTCCTATGGACTATGAGATGGAGTTGTTGAAGAAGCTGCAAGGATTGAAGCAAGGCAACAAGTCTGTTAAGGAGTATACAGCAAAGTTTTACAAGATTACTATTAGGACAGGCCATGCAGAGGCCAACAAGGAGAAGGTAGCCTGTTACATTAATGGGTTGAGGCCAAGTATTCAAGAAGAGCTGAGCCTGGTTAGAATGACCATGTAATGATCCAAACTAAGATTTTAACTTGAAATCAGATCTGAAAATGAATTTATTTAACACCACCAAAAAATACAATAATTTCACCAAGACTAGCAAGCTAGTCATGCACATAACAATGCCAAACTAACACAAACTTGCCTAGAAATTAATGGAACCGATTTGATCTGACATTAAATGGATTTTACATCATTTTGGACTGTCATAACAGCCATAACATAAACAGCAACCAAAAACTCAAATCTGGAGCGAATATGATCAAACCCACAAAAACTGCCAACACCGTCAATCACCGAAATACACCAAAAGACACCCAAACTGATATTGTTTAATTTACAGATGGAAAGTACATGAAATATGATTTGATATCATTAAAGTAGCAACAAAAAATCCTACAGCACTCAGTAGCAATCTACACCACCAAAACTTCACAATAATGCTGAAATACACATTGGGTATTCTGACCCACAAAGCCAAAATCAACACAACTCTACCCACAACCTCCAATACTAATCTTTGACATTAGAAAATAAGAATCTACAGCTAATACATAGGAAACCAAAGTAAACAACAACAGCAACCTTTCCCAACACTTCTAGAACTACCACGGCAACACAAGAACACCTGCACACACAAACAATGGACACTGCCGGAAACTACCGAAAACTACTCAATCCTCGAAGCTCTGTGCAACCTCTGGATGAAGCTACTCTTTGTGATCAAAGGGTTTACGTCCTCTGGCCACCTGAAACTCATGGGTTTTTGTCCACAAGCCTCTTTACTCCAATGGGTTTTCGTCCATTGAAGCCACAATCTGCAAATCTGCAAGTTTGAGAGAAAAATATCAAATCAACAATAGCCCCAAATCACCAAAATTACATATTTTGTACCAATATTTCATGGGAGAGAGGGAAATCCAAGATTCCCACGTTTTTCCTTGATTCCTTGCTATTTTGGGGTATGACAGTTGTCATAAGTTGTCATATGTTGTCATAAAATCCCCCGCCACTTGTGATTTACCAAGATTTTCAAAATCTTCATGCAAATGGACACCTCACCAAACCCAATGCCCCTTTTTGAGTCTCAAAGTATTTAATTTAATATTTAATTGTCCTCTAGAAATAGATATTAGTTGGACAATATTAAATATTAAATATTTATTCTTCCTATGCTTGCCCAATTAACCCATGGAAGAATAAGATGGGTTAATATTGACCATTAATTAATTATTTTAGAAAGGGGACATGACAAGTCCTCCCTCCTAGAAATTGCTTGTCCTCAAGCAATGCAAGTTTGGATGATCAAGAATTTCTGGTCCTTCCCATGTTGCATCTTCCACTGGCAAATTTTTCCATTTGATCAAATATTCTGAAATGCTCCTGTTCCTCAATCTTTTATCCCTCGTTTCCAAGATCTTTTCAGGTATCAAAATCAACTTCCCTTCATCATCCAAAGGTGGTAAATCAGATGAAGGCACAATTTTCTATCCAAGGACCTTCTTCAAACAAGAAACATGAAATAAATTATGTATCCTGCTATTTGGAGGAAGCTCCAACTCATAAGCTACCTCACCAATTTTCCTGATGATCTTGTAAGGCCCAAAGAACTTAGGCTTAAGCTTTTCAGCCCCGCTCTTCTTCAAAGAGCTTTGTTTATATGGCTGCAATCTAAGAAATACCAAGTCTCCCACCTCAAAAAATCTTTCTGTTCTCTTCCTATCTGCATATATCTTTTGTTGGTTTTGTGCTTGCCTCAAGTTATCTTTTAGTGATCTTATGATCTCTTGACTATGATTGATAAGATCACTAGCTGCAGGTACTCTACTATCTGTAAAGATCAAATCAACAAAAGAAAGTGCATCATAACCATAAAGAGCTCAAAATGGAGGCATACCAATTGACATATGATGTGATGTATTGTAACAATACTCTCCCAAGTGCAACCATTTGACCCAAGTAGTTTGCTGATCTGAAACATAGTTCCTCAAATACCCCTCTATCCACTTGTTAACAATTTCTGTTTGTCCATCTATTTGTGGATGGTAACTTGTGCTTGGTGTGAGCTCTGTTCCTGTCAAGTGAAATAGTTCCTTCCAAAAAGAACTAAGGAACCTACTATCTCTGTCACTAACAATGTTCTTTGGCAAACCATGCAGCTTAAATATCTCTTTGAAAAACAACTTTGCTACTTGAGAAGCCTTAAACTCTGAAGTGATGGGAAAGAAATGAGCATACTTTGTTAATCTATCTACCACCACATATATACAATCCTTACCTTGCACCTTGGGAAGTCCTGTGATAAAGTCCATGGAAATGCTCTCCCATTTATGTTCAGGAATTGGAAGTGGTTGTAGGAGACCTGCAGGAAAAATTTGTTCTCCTTTGTTCCTTTGGCAAGTCATACACTCCCTGATATGCTTGTGGACATCCTCTTTCAGACCTTTCCAAGAGAATCTCTCACGGATCTGCCTGTATGTTTTGAAGTAACCTTGATGACCAGCCAAGGGAGTATCATGGAAAGCTCTTAAAATCTTTTCCTTGATTTTTGATTCAGGAACAAGGAAAATTCAATTCTTGTAATAAATTAGCCCATCATTCACTGTATACTTTTCATCTTCTACTAAATCATCTAATAAATTAGATGCAAAGGTATTTTTGACATATTCAGCAATGATAGAGTCTTTCCACTCTGCAGAAATAGAAGATAATGAACACAAAGTTGGCTTCCTAGAAAGTGCATCCGCTACCACATTTCTTTTACCCTTCATATATTCTATTTCAAAATCATATGCCTGCAGCTTGCTTACCCACCTTTGCTGACGATCATTCAAATCTTTTTGATCAAGGAATACTTCAAACTATTATGATCAGTTTTCACAACAAACTTCCCACACACAAGATATTGTCTGAACTTCTTTAGTGCATGCATAATTGCCAACATTTCCTTGTCATAAATGTGATATGTTTTTTCTAGATTGTTTAGCTTCCTACTCTCAAAAGCAATTGGATGTCCCCTTTGAGTTAGGACAGCCCCAACACCTTCACCCGAAGCATCACATTCAACTACAAAAGGCAATGAAAAATCAGGAATAGCAAGCACAGGGCATGAACTCATTACCTCCTTAAACTTGTCAAAAGTTTTCTGAGCTTCTTCAGACCATGCAAAAGCTCCCTTCTTAGTCAAATCTGTTAATGGAATAGCAAGCTGAGAAAAACCTTTTACAAACCTCCTATAATAGCAACATAGCCCAAAAAATCCTTTCAACTGTGTAAGATTTGTAGGTGGAGGCCAATCAAGTATTGCTTGAATCTTCTGTTGATCTACTTGAACACCCTTAGAACTTATGACATATCCCAAGTAAATAATTTCAGTTAGTCCAAACTCACATTTGGATAACTTAGCATAGAAAGATTGCTGCTCCAAAATACCTAAAACTGTATCTAAATGTTCCAAGTGTTCCTTCCAAGTTTTACTGTAGATCAATATATCATCAAAGAAAACCAAGACAAACTTCCTGAGTTGCTTGCTAAATACCTTGTTCATGCATGATTGGAAAGTTACTGGTGCATTAGTGAGGCCAAAAGGCATGACCAAGAAATCAAAATGCCCATAGTGACATCAAAAAGCTATCTTTTCCACATCTTTGTCTCTCATCCGAATCTGGTGATATCCCGATCTCAAATCAATCTTAGAAAAGTAAACAGCTCCATGCAACTCATCAATAAGTTCATCTATCCTTGGTATGGGATATCTATTCTTAATGGTTTTCTTATTCAAGGCTCTATAGTCAATGCACATCCTTAGAGTGCCATCCTTCTTCTTCACAAGAACTACAGATGATGCAAAAGGACTAGAACTTGGTCTAATGAATCCCATATCTAAGAGCTCTCTGATAGTCTTCTCTATCTCTTCCTTATAACCCCTTGGATGTCTGTATGGTGTAGTTATAATAGGTTTGGCATCTTTTTCCAACTCTATAACATGCTGAAACCCTCTATCTGGAGGTAATCCTGGGGGTATATCACTGAAAACAATGCTATGCTTATCTAAAATTTCTTGAATTTCAAAATGAAATTTACCTTTTCCATTTGGAGAGCTTGAAGGTCGGATCAAGCAAGTGGCTGCCCAAGAAACTTGACCTCTTCTGAAAGTCCTCTCCATCTTCTTTGATGTCACCACTCGTGGAGCTCCATTTGCAATCCCTCTAAGTGTAATCTCCTTGCCTTCTGACTGAAACTTGAACTCCATAGTTTGGTAGTTCTGACAGTGTCCTCCAATAGAGTGCAACCATTGAACACCCAAGACAACATCAGTTTCACCAATAACAACAACATAAAAATCATCACAAACCTTGTAGTCTCCCATAGTGATGCTTAATTGTTTGACCACTCTGGTGCATGGCATAGTGAATCCATCTGCAACTGTCACATTGAACCCTTCAAATTCTTCAGTCTTCAATCCTCTCTTCATTACTAACCCTTCATCAATAAAATTGTAGGTTGCCCCACTATCAATCAAAACAGTCATCCGCTGTCCCGCTAACACTCCATGAACCCTGAAAGGATGATATCTTGGTGCTCCCGAAAGTGCAGCTAATGAACCTTCTTTTTTTGTCTCCTCTTCAACCTCTGGTTCAGCATCCTCTATGTCATGAAACTCCTCATTACCATCTGAGTTTGAATCCTTATCTGAGACAACCTCTATGTAATGGACTTGTCCCTTTCCCAAACACCTATGTCCAGGGACCCAAGGCTCTCTGCAAAAAAAGCAAAGTTTCTTCCTTCTAAGCTCATTCCTTGTTTCTTCATCCATCTTCTTTACAGTATTAGGAGTTGTATTTTTTTGTATAGGTGCAGCTGCATGGAATGGTTTCTTCTGGAATCCTCCCTTATGATGCCATGTGTTTGGTTTGGAGGAGTGTGGGAAAGCATTCTTTGGAATTGATGGCTCAAGGGTTAGAGCCCTCTTGATGGCTTCTTGCAAGGTGAGAGGTGTGAAAGATCTGACAAACCCTCTAAGAGGTTCGGTGAACCCTGTGATGAATAGATGTACTCTTCTCTTCTCTGATATTTTAGGTACCATCACTGCAATTTTTTGAAAGTCTACTATGTACTCACTTACTGAATTCTTTTGCTTAATTTCAGACAACTGGCTGAAATATTCTTCTTCTTCTTTCAGTTCATACCTATCAAGAATCCTTTGTTTGAAATCACCAAAGGTATGTACTTGATCATGTCCCAAAGTAGTGCGACCATGGTACCACCATTCATAGGCTTCTCCTTCCAAATGCAAAGTGGCAAACTGAACTGCATCCTTCTCTGTCATGGGATTGAGCATAAAGTATGTTTCTATCTTTTGCAGCCAAGCCCTAGCTGAAATCTTTTCACTTCCATCAAAGAAAGCTGTGGTTAACTTACCCAACTTGTGTTTTACTTCTTTATTTTGGCCTTTCCCCTTCTTTTGAGATTCACCTCTTCTCAAGAATTCTACATATTCTCCCCAAGATATATCATTCTTGATCTCATCTGCCAATGCATTGTATTCTCCACGCCATTTGTTAAGGGTCTCTGCATTGAACAAACTAGTAGTTGTAGACTCAACTTGTTCAGGTTCCTCTTCAGGTAGGAATAAGGGTTTATTTGCAGCCCCTAAATTTTGTGTTTCAATTTCTTTCCCTTTTCCATTGTTACTATTGTTTGCACCCGAAGTACTACCACCATTATTTTCGTTGTTGTTGTTGTTGTTATTGTTGTTGTTGTTTTGGATCCATTGCAACATTTGCCCAAACATTTCAGCAAGTCTGGTCTATGCCTCAATCATTTGAGTAAATTTCCTTGAAGCATCATCTTCTTCTTCACCTCTTCTATCTGCCATTGTTTCCTCCAATTGCAATTTCCTTTGCTATCTCCTCAAATATCTAATTTCTCTGTCACTCGGTATCATCAATCATCTGAATAACCTTCCGGCTGGCAAGATCATGCTCTGATACCACTGTAATGATCCAAACTAAGATTTTAACTTGAAATCAGATCTGAAAATGAATTTATTTAACACCACCAAAAAATACAATAATTTCACCAAGACTAGCAAGCTAGTCATGCACATAACAACGCCAAACTAACACAAACTTGCCCAGAAATTAATGGAACTGATTTTATCTGATATTAAATGGATTTTACATCATTTTGGACTGTCATAACAGCCATAACATAAACAGCAACCAAAAACCCAAATCTGGAGCGAATATGATCAAACCCACAAAAATTGCCAACACCGTCAATCACCGAAATACACCAAAAGACACCCAAACTGATATTGTTTAATTTTCAGATGGAAAGTACATGAAATATGATCTGATATCATTAAAGTAGCAACATAAAAGCCTACAGCACTCAGTAGCAATCTACACCACCAAAACTTCACAATAATGCTGAAATACACATTGGGTATTCTGACCCACAAAGCCAAAATCAACACAACTCTACCCACAACCTCCAATACTAATCTTTGACATTAGAAAATAAGAATCTACAGCTAATACACAGGAAACCAAAGTAAACAACAACAGCAACCTTTCCCAACACTTCTGGAACTACCACGGCAACACAAGAACACCTGCACACACAAACAATGGACACTGCCGGAAACTACTCAATCCTCGAAGCTCTGTGCAACCTCTGGATGAAGCTACTCTTTGTGATCAAAGGGTTTACATCCTCTGGCCACCTAAAACTCATGGGTTTTCGTCCACAAGCCTCTTTACTCCAATGGGTTTTCGTCCATTGAAGCCACAATCTGCAAATCTACAAGTTTGAGAGAAAAATATCAAATCAACAATAGCCCCAAATCACCAAAATTACATATTTTGTACCAATATTTCATGGGAGAGAGGGAAATCCAAGATTCCCACATTTTTCCTTGATTCCTTGCTATTTTGGGGTATGACAGTTGTCATAAGTTGTCATATGTTGTCATAAAATCCCCCGCCACTTGTGATTTACCAAGATTTTCAAAATCTTCATGCAAATGGACACCTCACCAAACCCAATGCCCCTTTTTGAGTCTCAAAGTATTTAATTTAATATTTAATTGTCCTCTAGAAATAGATATTAGTTGGACAATATTAAATATTAAATATTTATTCTTCCTATGCTTGCCCAATTAACCCATGGAAGAATAAGATGGGTTAATATTGACCATTAATTAATTATTTTAGAAAGGGGACATGACAGACCACCATAGAAGATGCATACTAGTTTTCCTTGAAGGTGGAAGAGAAGCTGAATAAAGATTTGACAACAAGCAAAGGTGAAGAGGTCAAGGCGGAAGGATTGGTGGAAGACCCTATGAGGGCCGAAATGAAGATGCAATGAAAAGTGAAGAAGCCGACACCAATCGAAATCAAAGAGGAGATAATGCCTACTGCCCTCATGACCAGAACAATGGTGAGCAAAGAGGAAGAGGCTGACCTGGGCAAGGACCTGGAAGAGGAGGTTTTAGAGGAACCTGTTTTCAATGTGGATAAGAAAGGCATCGAGCATACGAGTGTCCACAACATCAAGGAAGGATAAATAGAAGAATTGAAGGTAATGTACGAGTTGCACATGCAGATGAAGATGCGCAGTCTGAGCATTCTAAAGATGCTGAAAGGGGAGAAACCCTAGTTGTCAGAAGAACTTTGTTGAATGAGGAGAAAGAACCCAATCAGAGGAAGAGTCTATTCCACACAAGGTGCAAATGTGAAGGTAAGTGTTGCGATATTATTATCGACAGTGGAAGCACTGACAATCTTGTTTCAGAGGAGATGGTTGATAAGTTGAAGTTGACAAGAAGAAAGCATCTGCATCCATATTAGATTGCAAGGTTGCAGAAGGACCACAGAGCTTTGGTCAATGAGCAGTGTTTAGTGAAGTTCAAGATTGGTGACTACCATGATGAGGTGTTCTGTGACATCACACCGATGGATGCATGCCATTTGTTATTGGGGAGGCCGTGGCAGTATGATAGAAGTGATGTCCATGATGGTCTTGTAAACACATATTCACTAACAAAGGATGGAGTTCGTCATAAGTTGAAGCCCTTGAAGGAGGTGGAAGAAAAGGTATGCAGTACTGCCAGAATTTTCTTGGTAGATGGTAGAAAATTTTTGGAGGGTATGAAGCATGAGCGTCATTGCTTTGCATTGATTCCTAAGATTAGTCAAGAGAAACGTGAAGATGTACCAACAGAAGTCTCAGAAATGTTGGAATAATTTCAATATAGTGTCTCTAATAATGTACCCGAAGGTTCACCACCAGTGAGGAAGATAAGTCATCAAATGGATTTGATACCAGGAGCCAGTTTACTGAATAAGGCAGCCCATAGACTAACTCCAATAGAGAGGGAATATTTGAACAGAAAAGTTTAGGAGTTGTTGAGGAAGGGATTGATAAGAGAGAGTCTAAGTGCATGTGTGGACCTACAGTACTAGCACCAAAGAAATATGGAGAGTGGAGAATGTGTACAGACTCTCGAATCATCAATAAGATCATGATCGAGTATAGATTTCCATTGCCCAGAATGGATGACATAATGGACTGTTTGAGTGGAGCCAAGTACTTCACGAAGATTGATCTGAAGAGTGGGTATCACCAGATCCATATCAGGGAAGGAGATGAATGGAAGACATCCTTCAAGACAAAGGAAGGTTTGTATGAGTGGTTAGTCACGCCATTTGAGCTAACCAATGCACCGAGAACATTCATGTGGCTCATGAATGAGGTATTGAGAGAATTTTTAGGAAGTTTTGTTATTGTTTATTTAGATGATATTTTGATTTTTAGTAAGACTTGGGATGAGCATATGGTGCATATCAGAAGAGTTTTTTAGAAGCTAAGGGAGGAGAAGTTGATCAATCTAAAGAAATGTAGCTTTGCAAAGAAGGATTTGGTATACCTGGTGTATACAACTAAAATTGGCTCGAGTCGAATTAACTAAATATTTCAATATTTATCTTAAATCCTCATTTCCTTCTGTCAATTAAATAAATATTACAAATTTATTTAATTAGCTCATTATCCCATAATTAAATAAAGCTATTTTATTTAATTAAATTCCCTAAATTCTTCTTATGTCTCACATCAATTAAATTCCCTAAATTCTTCCAAAGGTCTAAAGTTCAAAATCCACCTCACAAAATCCACCTCACCAATCCACCTCATCAATCCACCTCATCTCTTCCACCTCACCATGTTGCACATATAATTAAATATTCTTAATATTTAATTAGCTAATATCCTCCATTTTCCAAAATAAATCTTTAAATCAATTATCCTCCACCAAATTGAATTTTTAATTCAATGTTCCCCATTATCCTCCACTCTAAATTTTTAATTCAAATGTCATAACCCATTGTCCCCCACTCTGAATTTTTAATTCAAATGTCATAACCCATTGTCCCCCACTTTGAATTTTTAATTCAAATGTCATAACCCATTGTCCCCCAATCTGATTTTTAATTCATTCCTTATGAATTAAAGATTCACAAATAATGAGGGCCATTGATCTCATCATTGGATCCTCACCCTCCATTCTATTTTCAGAAATTCTATAAATAGAACCCTCTCCTAAGCCATTTGGGAGGCACTTCATTTGGCAAGATAACTATACTCAAAATTCTCTCATTCTTCTCTTCTCTCATTCATTCTATTCCAAAGTGTCCTCCATTTGTTGAGTGTTGAAACTCTCTTTCAACACAAGAATAGGTATTCACAGCCATTCTTACTTTGCCATCTTCACACAAGCAAGCAAGCACAAAAGAGCTTCTGAGGGCTTCAATCAAGATCAAAGCAAGATAGGCAACAATGGAAAAAGATAGGTAAAAGGGGATTTTGTAAGTATTTCTACTTGTTTGGTTTAATTCCTCTTTATCTTCACCTTCTATTGATGTTTGGGTTTTTAGGTTTTTCATTGATTTGAACTAAAGCAGAGAAGCCTACCAAGGGACCATTTGTAAAATGGGGAAGCCTAGAAGATGAGAGTGACGACAAAAATGTCCTACAGTGGCTATACAAGGATGAAGCTAGCTCCTCAACGCAACAGGGCCATCCTACTATACCAACAGAACAGTACGGGCAAGGCTACCAAATACTATAGAAAATGGGATATGAAGGACACGGTCCACTTGGATCAAGAACGGATGGCATCACTGAACCCATCCAACCTCATACTTTAACAGCCTAAGACACTACAGGACTAGGCTACAGTAGAGCACCAAGAAACAACAAAAATAAGGAAAAAAAATAGAAGTAGCCACTAACAATATGGTTGAACAAATTTAGAGGATGCAACTGGGGAGTGAAACAGATTCTAATGAGTATGAGTGGGATAGCCTCTCTGAGCTATCTTGTGATGAAAAAGATATTGATGTTGTCCATGAGTATGACCCAACCACTGCGAATGAGAGACAAGGTCTAAGAGCTAGACCGCTAGAGTCTGTTCCGCATAATGACAATAGTGACAATTGCGAGGAAAGAATGATACCTCCCTTGAAGGATCTGCTACTAGTGAGTACCATCGCAGACTTTGTTCATTCCCTCAACAATTCTATCCTTACCATCAACTCTATTGAATCCAACCAACCTCATGACCCCTTACCTCTAGTACACCCCAAACTTATAGACTGGGACCTCAAAGGCACCACCCCTGAGCATGATACCTTTGAAAATGACGACGCCATCATAGATTTTCTTGAGCTTAGGGATCATCTACCCGTAGGAGACCACAAAGCTAGCTATGCTATTGAACTTAATGAGAAGGCCTATTTTGGAGAGAGAGCCAAGCTTTTCAGTCACAAAAACATCCAAATAAAAGAATGATCTAATGGTGAAAACTGCTCCGTGGCAGTATTAGATCATCAAAATAGTAAAAATAAAGATGCATCTAATGGTGAAAACCTCTCTGAGGCGCTGAAGGATGGAAGGCTTGACTCTGTCCCCAATCTCACACATCGGGAAGGATCATCAATTTTGATAGAACCAGCAGAAGCAGTCAATGTCAACATAGGTGATAATCCCAGAATGGTCCACATGGCAAAGGCTCTAACAGAGCATGAAAAACCAACATTCATAGCTTTCTTCAGAAGAAAATAGATCAACTTTGCATGGACATATGCCGACATGCCAGGGCTTGATCCAAATCTCATCATGCATCACTTATCTTTAGCTCCAGGAGCTAAGCCTGTTAAACAAAAGCTTAGAAAGATGCATCTGCAGGTGGCTCTCATGGTGAAGGAAGAACTAAAGAAACTACTAGATGTCAGGTTTATCAAGCCCATAGACTATCCTGAATGGGTTTCCAATATCGTACCAATGGCTAAACCAGATGGCAAGATCAAGATATGTAGTGACTTCAGGGACCTAAACAAAGCTTGTCTGAAGGATGACTTCCCCTTGCCCAACATCGACATGATTGTAGATCTAACGACAAGTCATACCATGCTATCGCTCATGGGCAGTTTCTCAAGATATAACCAGATAAAGATTGCACCAGAAGACCAGCATAAAACTGCATTCACATGTCCTTGGGGCACCTACTATTGGTGTGTTATGCCATTTGATCTGAAAAATGCTGGGGCCACATACCAAAGAGCCATGACAACGATCTTCCATGATATGATGCACACTATCATGGAAGACTACGTCGATGACATTCTAGCAAAGTCTCTCACAAGAGAAGGGCATCTAGTAGTACTAGACAAGATCTTTAACAGACTGGAACAGTTCAATGTGCGACTTAATCCAAAAAAGTGTGTGTTCGGGGTTACATTAGGAAAACTACTGGGCTACATAGTATCTACAAATGGTATCGAAGTTGATCCCGCTAAGGTGAAGGCCATAATGGAGATGCCACCTCCTAAAAATTTGACTCAATTGAGGTCCCTACAGGGCAAACTACAGTCTATCAGATGGTTCATTTCCCAACTGGTAGATAAGTGCCACCCATTCTCTCATCTGCTGCACAAAAATGTATCCTTCAAATGGAACGAGTCATGCGAGCAGGGTTTTCAATAGCTAAAGGACTACCTAATGAAGCCACCAGTATTAATGCCACCAATTCAGGGTAGGCCTCTATTACTATATATCTCAGCTACACCAACAGCTCTGGGTGCTCTCCTGGCTCAACACAACTATGAGGGAAAAGAACAGGCTATCTACTACATTAGTCAAACACTCATCAGATACGAGTTGCAATACACACCAATAGAAAGAGCATGCATAGTTGTTGTATTTGCCTCACAAAAATGGAGGCACTACATGCTATCACTCTGTTAAACTGGTGGCAAAGATCGACCCAATGAAATACTTACTCAACAAGGTGGCCTTAACAGGTAGATTATCAAAATGGGTCATGCTTCTCAGTGAGTTCAACATAGAATATGTGGATAGAAAAGTAATAAAAGGACAAGTGCTTGCGGATCAACTAGCAGAGGCACCTTTAACGGATAACAATCCCCTAAGCACTGAATTTCTAGATGAGTATATCTTCCACATCAACATAGCAAATTGGAAAATGTACTTTGATGGCTCCTACACTCAACTTGGATCAGGGGTAGGTATCTTGTTGATCACACCTAATGGCGACATGATTCCAAAGTCATACAGATTAATGTTCCCCTACACTAACAATGTAGTAGAGTACGAGGCCCTAGTCATCGGCATCAAGCTAGCAGTTGAGTGGAACATCAAGGAACTTCAAGTCTATGGTGACTCACAACTGGTCATCAACCAAGTAAATGACGACTACCAAACAAAGGATGAGAAACTGATTCCTTATAAACGCATGGTAGATGACTTCAAGGAGTATTTCGCTAAGATATCATTTGAACAGATACCAAGGATCGAGAATAAAGCTGCAGATGCCATGGATACAATCGCATCTCTTCTCGACATTCTAGGAAATCAAACACGATATGAGTTCTTAGTAGAGCCAGTCTCTTGTCCTGCGTATGATACCCCCAAGTCCCATATCATATGCCACATCATAGGAACCGATTCCCCTCTCTATGGTAAAATATTTGCCTATCTAAAAGAGAATACACTCCCACCCGACCTCTCCTAGAACCAGAAGAGAACCTTCATCCAGCAGGCATCCCAGTATGCCATCATCGGTAACATCCTGTATCACCGAGGTCTCGATGGTACTCTCCTTAGGTGTCTAGATAGAGAGGAATATCAAACTGCTCTAAGTGAGATACACAACAGTATCTATGGGACCCATTCTAGTGGTTCTACTCTAGCCAAGAAACTCATATGCATGGGATACTATTGGCCAACAATGGAACAAGACTCCTATCAGTTTGTAAATAAATGCACAAAGTGTCAAATCCATGGGAACTTGATACATGCGCCAGCGCAAGAGCTTCAGCCGTTGACAACTCCTTGGCCTTTCTGTCAGTGGGGACTCAACTTAGTGGGCAAGATCCACCCTCCTTCCTCCAGTGGCCATAAATTCATTATATCTGCCATAGAGTATTTCACGAAGTGGATTGAAGCCGTGCCTCTCGCCAACATCACAGGCAAATAGATTGCCTCATTCATCCTAAACTATATCATTTGCCATTATGGTGTCCCTTCATCAATTATCACGTATAATGGATGACCTTTCAAAAACTAAGATGTCAGGGAACTATGCGACAAATTCCATATCCAGCACTGCTTCTCAACTCCTTACTACCCACAAGGTAACGGCCAAGCTGAGGCATCTAATAAAACCATTCTGAGAATCCTAAAAAAGACTGTCAATGATGCTGGCCGTGACTGGCATGTCCAACTGAATCCCGCGTTGTGGGCCTACCGCACAAGCATCCGCACACCACAGGTGCAACCCCATACTCCCTGGTATATGGATTCAAAGCTATCTTGCCCATTGAAGTCAAGATCCCATCACTGAGAGCCTCATTAAAAGGCCTCATAATAGATGAAGAGTATAGAGTAACCAAACTTCAAGAGTTAGAGCTGCTTGAAGAGCGAAGGCAATAGGCCTTTAATCACCTGAAAGCATATTAGCAACGGATGTCCCAAAGCTGTAATCACAAGGTAAAACCCCGAGTCTTCCAAGTTGGTGATCTCGTCCTCAGAGTGAACCCCTGGAATCAACCAGATAGAGAAAAGAAAGGAAAGTTTGAACCCAACTGGTTAGGGCCTTATGTCATCATTGCAGCCTATGGATCGAGGGCATATCAATTGGCCACATCTGAAGGTGAACTCTTTGAGGATCTTGTCAACAACATGCATCTACGCAAATTCTATACCTGAAAACCCTGATGTAAGGGAGTCCTGACAAAAATTAAAAAAATTGAAAAAATGATTAAAAATAGAACAAAAAATATCAAAAAATGGAAAATAACAAAAAGAATCGGTACCATGATGAAAACCTGGCAAATAGGCATCATGTGTACTCTTGGCTATGCGTGCAAATAAAAGTAAGTGGTGAAAACCTGATAAACAGGTGCTATCTGCGACAAACCACTCCCTCCATCTATGACGACTTCATTTTGACTCTTGTCTCCATCAAACCGAACTAGTCCCTCCATGGTCCAAATTCTTGAACTATGTTGCCTCTGAGCTATCATGTAGGCAAGGCCATTCTCTATGCACCCTCGAGGCTCCACTTTCCCTATTCGTCCCATGTCTAGTCCTTCTATCTGTCTGAGTCCACTCCACTTTCCCATCCATCCCATGTCTTGTCGTCTGTCCCTCTATTTGTCTGTGTCTGCACCTTTCTCTAGACAAGAGCACGCAACAAAGCATGCTTCTTAAAACAACAAAAATCTTGACGCACAACATCAACCTATCCAAGGCAAAATAGAGCACCATACCGAAACACTCAAGCTAAATCTCATATCAATTATGGCAAAAAGACACATCTAATACAAGAATGTTTTGTAAACAGGTTAACTTACAAAGTCTTGGATTTTTGTCATTATGTTTTCCTATGCTGCTCAAGGATGCCAAAAGATAGAGATGCTATGATGGGAGCATAATCTTTTTCTTTGTCTGCTGCTTGTGGATCAAACTTTAGTAATGTGATGACTTTTGTCTAACGATATGATTGGCAAAAGATCATCGAGGACTCCGAGGTTTAAACATGAAAAGGGGCAATCCTTGTCTGTTGCAAAATGTAAGTAATACTCAGGTCATCTCGGTTCACTTATACCTAGATGCTTGTATTTTCTTACAACATAATAAAGCCCAATGATGAAAGCGCTTCAAAATACTTGCTATCTCAAGATGACAAATATCCACATCTCATATCCATACTGTATCGAATCATATCTATATCCATATCCATATCCATACTGTATCCAATTGCAAGTCTATCCTTAATCCATATCAATCAAGTCAAATCAATCTTGTCAAATGATCCAATCACAATCAGTGGTCTTGATCGTTGTTCGGTCGTAAACCAACTTGATCAGTTAATCAATCAATGGTCTTATACAGGATGTTGCATTGTCGAAATCAGACCAACACAGGCATCTTACACGACATGCTTCATTTCTTGAAACTAGACACTATCCTTCGTGTTGCTCTAGGGATATATCATTCCCCGCCATGACAACACTGTCATATCAAATGTCTTCGACAGGATGTTATATTGTCAAAACTAGACCCAGAGTCTTATACGACATATTTCATTCCTGAAACCAGACATCATCGACCTATATTATTGGTTTACCGCTCGACAGGGGCAATACTTTGCTTGTGCTTGTGTCATTTGTGCATACTTGCTTACTTGCTTGTGTGTCATCTTTTTATCTTGCATTCCATATCATTCATCCCTTTCTTCTGCATACAACCATTTCATCTCCTGTCAACATATCTTATCATGAGATTGTCTGTCTCATGCCTTTCATCTTCTCCTCATCCAATCTCCCGAGGGGGCATCCTATCATCATAACCTGTACCAGGAGCAAACTGGGGCATACATCATTATCAGACTATTCTTATTCTTTGAAACAACGTGATAAAATACATTGCTTCAAAGAGGGGCAAAATGTATTCACCTAAAATTGGCTCGAGTCAAATTAAGTAAATATTTCAATATTTATCTTAAATCCTCATTTCCTTCTATCAATTAAATAAATATTATAAATTTATTTAATTAGCTCATTATCCCATAATTAAATAAAGCCATTTTATTTAATTAAATTCCCTAAATTCTTCTTATGTCTCACATCAATTAAATTCCCTAAATTCTTCCAAAGGTCTAAAGTTCAAAATCCACCTCACAAAATCCACCTCACCAATCCACCTCATCAATCCACCTCATCTCTTCCACCTCACCATGTTGCACATATAATTAAATATTCTTAATATTTAATTAGCTAATATCCTCCATTTTCTAAAATAAATCTTTAAATCAATTATCCTCCACCAAATTGAATTTTTAATTCAATGTTTCCCATTATCCTCCACTCTAAATTTTTAATTCAAATGTCATAACCCATTGTCCCCCACTCTAAATTTTTAATTCAAATGTCATAACCCATTGTCCCCCACTCTGAATTTTTAATTCAAATGTCATAACCCATTGTCCCCCAATCTGATTTTTAATTTATTCCTTATGAATTAAAGATTCACAAATAATGAGAGCCATTGATCTCATCATTGGATCCTCACCCTCCATTCTATTTTCAGAAATTCTATAAATAGAACCCTCTCCTAAGCCATTTGGGAGGCACTTCATTTGGCAAGATAACTATACTCAAAATTCTCTCATTCTTCTCTTCTCTCATTCATTCTATTCCAAAGTGTCCTCCATTTGTTGAGTGTTGAAACTCTCTTTCAACACAAGAATAGGTATTCATAGCCATTCTTACTTTGCCATCTTCACACAAGCAAGCAAGCACAAAAGAGCTTTTGAGGGCTTCAATCAAGATCAAAGCAAGATAGGCAACAATGGAAAAAGATAGGTAAAAGGGGATTTTGTAAGTATTTCTACTTGTTTGGTTTAATTCCTCTTTATCTTCACCTTCTATTGATGTTTGGGTTTTTAGGTTTTTCATTGATTTGAACTAACTCTCCTTATTCCCCCTCACACCTGAAATTTGTTGTCTTAGAGGAAGGTCTAAAGATGGACCCAAAGAAGGTGAGTGCTATCATTGAATGGCCTATGTCAAGGAGTGCTTCCGAGGTAAGATCTTTTCATGGTTTGGCTAGTTTTTACAGAAACTTTATGAGGAATTTTAGTACCATTTGTGCACCCCTAACTGAGACAATGAGAGGGGATAGAAAAGAGTTTAGATGGACTAAAGGAGAAGACAAAAGATTTGATACATTGAAGCAAAAAGTCACAGAGCAACCTATTTTGGCACTTCCAGATTTTAATAAGGTATTTCAGGTAGATTGTGATGCTAGTGGTAGTGCTATAGGAGCTGTTTTGAGCCAAGAGGGTAAGCCCATTGCCTATTTTAGTGAGAAGCTTAATGATGCCAAGAAAAAGTATTTTGTTTATGATCAGGAGTTTTATGCTATAGTTCAGGATTTGAAGAAATGGAGACATTATTTGTTGCCAAAAGAGTTTGTTTTATATACTGATCATCAAGCTTTATAGTATCTTAATAGTCAAGGAAAGTTGAACTAGAGGGACTTAAAATGGGTTGAATTTTTGTAGAGCTATACTTTTGTTTTGAAGCACATGAGTGGGAAGTACAAAAGAGTTGCAGATGCCTTGAGTAGAAGGCAAAATTTGTTGACAGAAATGAAGATAGAGGTTGTTGGGTTCGATGAGCTCAAAAGTTTGTATCCTGAAGATCCAAATTTTGTAGAGGCTTGGAAAGCTTGTCTGGAACCTGTTACTTTGGATAGGACAAAATGGTTGGATTTCATAATCCAAGATGGCATGTTGTTTAAAGGAAGCCAGTTGTGCATTCCAAGGAGTTCCATGAGAGAGAACCTGATTAAGGAGAAGCATAGTGGAGAATTGGCCAAACACTTTGGTCGAGATAAGACCATTGCTATTATTGGTGTAAATTATTATTAGCCATAGTTGTAGCAGGATGTGAGGAAATTTGTGCAGAGTTGCAGAGTATGTCAAATGTCGAAAGGAGCAAGTCAGAATATAGGTCTATATCAACAACTACCTATACCAAAGAAGCCATGGGATGATATTAGTATGGATTTTGTTCTTGGTTTACCAAGGACATGGAGAGGACATGACTCCATTTTTTTGGTGGTGGATAGATTCTCAAAGATGGCATATTTTATTCCTTGCAAGAAGACTAATGATGTTGTTCATATTGCAGAGTTATTTTTTAGGGAGGTGGTGAGACTACATGGTCTACCTAAGAGCATAGTTTCAGATCAAGATACCAAGTTTGTTAGCTATTTCTGGAGGACATTGTGGAAGAAGTTGAAGACAGATTTGAAGTTCAGTTCTATACACCATCCACAAACTGATGGATAGACTGAAGTGGTTAATAGGAGTTTGGGTAACCTGCTATGATGCTTAGTAGGAGATAAGCCCAAGCGATGGGATTTGATTTTACCATAAGCAAAATTTGCTTACAACAATTCTACCAATAGGAGTACTGGTAAATCACCATTTCAGATTGTATATGGCAATAGCCCAAGAAATGCTTATGAGTTAAGGAAGATGGACAAAGGAGAAAAGACAAGTGCTGAAGCTGAAGACTTTGGAGAATTTGCATGAAGAGGCAAGAAAGCACATTACTAAGATGAATATTCAGTACAGGGCTAAGGTAGATTAGAATAGGAGATATAAAGAATTCCAGGTATGAGATGAAGTCATGGTTCACTTGAGAAAATAAAGGTTCCCAATTGGAACATACAATAAGCTGAAAATGAAGAAATTTGGACCATGCAAAATTTTGAAGAAACATGATTCAGGAAATGAATAGGACGTAGAGCTGTCGAGTGGGATCAACATTTCCCCTATTTTCAACATTGCTGATTTATCAGAATATCATGGGGGTGGAATAGAGGATGGACCAACAGAAGAACAGTGGAGTATCCTGGCATCTACTTCAACAGAGGAGATAGAAGAGATCTTGGATAGCTGTGTAGAAAGAAGTACTCAGATAAGCAATATGAAGAATATCTGGTGAAATGGAAAGGAAGGCCTATTGAAAATTCTTCTTGGTTGTCTAAGGCAGAGGTTGACCGTTTGGGTTTTCCTCACACAAACACTTGAGATGTGACAGGGTCACTTCTCAAATTACCCCGGGTGTATGATGTAGGAGCATCCAGTGGTGTAAGGGCAATCTTGCATCACCCAAAAAAAGATGTGTTTCAAAATTGTTGATGTTCTTTCCATTTCTTTTCAAAATTTGTGGTTCTGGTTCCATAATCGCTTGAATAATGATGTAGAACTTTCAGTTTTTCCAAACTACTAAAAATAGAAACCTGCTATTTTTAGAAAGTTTGCATTTGGGCACAGAATGAAGTGAAAATTTATAGGAAGCTTCATAACTGAAAAATAATACCTTTGGCAAAGGAATCATGCAAAGCTCATTTGTGAGCTGAAATATATTAAAGTTTCTATTTCCTAAAAAATGCCTGAAAATTATTCAAACTCAGGTTTGAGGCACTAAATGGCCCCATACGAGCCCAAAAATGGCGAGAACTAGTAGAGCGGGTTCTTAGGATGTAGAGCACCGTGAGATTTCTGACACAAAATGGTTCGTCAATCAGACACCCAGATCAAAAGTTATGTCTTCTGAAAGTTGACCTATTTTTGGAGGGAGATGCAAATTTTGAAATTAGGTTGTTGGCCGCCAAAAAGGCTATTAATAACCATTTTTGGGAACCCTACGTAGTAGTAGAGTTAAGGGGGAAAGTGTAGAGTCAAGAATAGGTGGGAAAACAGAAACCCTGGCTGATTTGGGGTTGCAGGGTTGAAAAATTCCAGAGCCTAGTGAGGGTAGCTATAATGTATTGCAGCCTATGGGGAATTGATTCCTCTTATTGTAATTGAGATTCTGTAATGTAATGAGTTGTCCAAATCAATAAAGAAATATTCTATTTTCTATGTGCCATTTTTTGTTGTTGTGTGTTTTATAATTTACCCCTTCATCAAGGTGAAACTAGGCCAAATAATAAAATACAAGTATTTACGAAAACATCATTTAATCACACATGATCCTTGTCCCTCTTGGGAATGGATCAGTCTAATATGGGAAACACATAAGTGTGAGATCAATCTCTAATTTTTCATGGCCTAGAAAATCACCTACGCACTTGAACAAACAGATTAATCCAACATATATATATCATAGCCAAAGCAAGGAAATGCAACACTCACATCATCGCATAATTCATTTAAAACATTAAACAAATCACATCATAATTAAAATTCATAATTTGCATTTCTATATACTATCTCAAAATCAAAATCACATAGCAAATCCATATAATGATTTCACAACTAACATCTCTAATATCATCAAAGTACATCTCACATGTCTAAACATCATCAGTGAATCAACATTAGGATATAGTCAAATCACCACATACTAAGCATAGCTAATCCAAAATAAAGGAATATAGTCTAGTGAATCTGCATATTAGGATCAACTGTCCCCAAAAGCCAAAATGTCATCAACTATAAATGTGAACGAGCAAAAAAATAAGGGAGTGAAATAAATAGGCCTCACATCCTCCCCCCTAAGACTAAACTTCCTCCTGGAAGTCATCAAAGAGGTGAGGATAAAGTGTCCTCAATCTAGCTACATCCTCCCATGTCATCGTGACCTCATCATATCGGTCCCATTGAACCCTAACCTAGTCCAACTCTTGACCTCGAAGGCCTAGCGTCTGACGAGACAATATGTGAATTGGCTTCAAAGCTAGTTACTCATCCACCTCTACCTATAGAGCACTCTAGTCCAATACATGAGATAAATCATATTGTAATGTCACAATACAGACACATGAAATACATCGTGGATGTGCGATAGGCTAGGTGGCAAGGCTAGACAGTAGGTTATGGGTCCTATCCGCTCCAAGATCTCAAAAGGCCCAACGAACCATGGTGCGAGCTTAGAGCCCTTTCTATAACAGATTGAACTTTTGTATGGCCACACTCTCAAGATTACTCTATCACCGGCTGAGAAGCTCCGATCTATTCTCTTAGCATCGGCATACTTCTTCTGCCAATCCTTTGCCTCCTGAAGTCTCTATCTAATTAAGGTCACCTACTACTCCATATCTTGTACCAGCTCTAGCCCTATAGCAACCCTGTCCTCTATACTGTCCCAAATCAATGGTGTCCTCCAAGGTCTTCCATAATAGGCATACCCAACGAGCTGTGATGTCCATTATTGTAGGCAAACTCAACTAGATATAGATACTCCTCCTATCTAGATTGGTGGTCCATAATGTACATGTAGAGCATATCCTCTAACACCTGATTCACCCTCTCCGTTTGACCATATGTCTCAGGGTGATAAGCAAAACTAAAGTTGAGTTGTGTGCCCAATGCCTACTGTAATGCCCTCCAAAAAGTTGATGTGAACACTGAATCCCTGTAAGAAATAATGTGGCGAGGTACCCCATGTAATCTCACAATGTCATCTAAGAATACTCTCGCCATTGATGGTACATTGTACGTCATGCGTATAGGTGAGAAATTCTCTACCTTGGTCAACTTGTCAACAATCACCATGATGGCATCATGGTGACGAGATGACATAGGAAGACCAACTATAAAATCCATGGAACTGGTGTCCCATTTCCACTCTGGTATCTTGTGAGGGTATAAAAGACTTGCTAGATGCTGATACTCAGCCTTGGCCCTTTGGCACTCAAGGCAATGAGCAACAAACTCTGCAATATCTCGTCTCATACCCACCCAATGGTACAATTGTCGCAAGTCGGCATGCTTCTTCTTCACCCCTGGGTGTACTGCATAAGGTGCTTTGTGAGCCTCTGAAAGAACTATTGTACGTAGGTCGCCTGCACGGGGTACATAGATGTGCTTTTGATGTCTAAGTAGCCCATATGCCTCCAGGGAATTGTTGCAAGTATGGGTTGAACCAGTATTGTCATTGATGTCAACATACTCATGTTGCATTAATGAGAACCTGTGTGCTGAGGATATTGAGAAAAATAGTCTCAATCAGGAATAGTGAAGAACAATGATGACAACAAGGTAAAAGTCCAAGATAGGTTGAGGATTAGAGGATGTGGTTTAAAGGGTTTGTAGATATAAGTCTTGAGATGCTCCAGTCAAGTTTTTAGGGGTCCGCATGAAGATCTGAAGAATTTATGATCGCTCAAGTAGAACCGGTTCCGACAAGTGTTCAGTGGTGACAGAGTGAGACAGATAGGTCCGGTGAGGTCTGGTAATGCATTATCCCATTCTACAGATTTGAGGAAGTGTTGAGGATGTCCTTGTGAAGTGTCAAGTAGATTGGTTTGTGGCTTGAAGGTCCAGAAGAACCTATTCCTTTGTGACAACGATGACAGACTGTGTTCTTGAGGTTCTGGATGAAGGAGAGAAGGATTTTAGTAAGTAGAGGAAGTGTGGATGTTCATGGTGATTCAGAAAAGCTTGTGGAGGTCCTTGGATTATGTTCAATTTGTGTTGATGGTCTGCATTTAAGTTGGAGCCCAGAATTGAAGAAATACTTTCGGATGAAGGTGTTCTTTCTATGACTAGCCGACCAGATGAATTATACACCTTGCGAATGTTCTTGTGGTTGTTTGCCAACTTAGATGTTTGTTCCTAAGTTGATGTCTTGTATAAATAAAGGATTGCAAAGTCATTTCAAAGGAGTATTCATGTAGAGGAGAATGTGGTAGTGAGGAGAAGAGCAAAAAGCAGAGCAGAAGGTTTGGGCTTAAATGGAACTGACTCAAGCATGGTGGAGATGCTAATTACTAGTTCAAGTATGTAATATTTATTCTTTTGTAGATAGTGAGTCTCTTGTAGGTAGTGAGCCTCTTGTGAGCAGTGTGCTCGGGTAGTGAGCCCTAATTGGCATGTGCCATTTGTTCTTTCTATTCTTCTAACAGAGAATATTATCTTGGGTTAATCACCCCGTGGTTTTTCCTTTAACCAGGTTTTCCACGTCAAAATCTTGGTGTTTCATGTGTTGATGTGTTTCTACTATTGATTTGCTACATTGTGCTTTCATGATTAATCTTCTATTATGCTGCTAATTAACAATGTGGAGTTAAGTACATAAAAGGGAGAAAGTTTTATACAACTGATTCACCCCCCCCTCGTAGTTGTGTGCCCTAAATCCAACAATTGGTATCAGAGCTAAGTTCCTCTAAAAGGAGCTTAACCGCTTGAGGAGATCTAGGATGTCGTTGTACAGGAAGGATAGTCCAAAGTTTGATAGAACCAACTTTACTCTCTGGAAAGGTCACATGAAATGTCACTTACAGTGTATGGGATTTGCATACTGGTCCATGGTTACAAAATCTTATGTACCTCCACAGGGTGGTCTGACAACCCTAAATGAAATCACAGATGCTGAAAACAATCTACAGACCAAAGAGGCTCTTCTAAGCACATTATCTGACTCAAAGCTCTCAAATGTTATTGATGTACCAACTGCCTTTGAGATTTGGGGGAAACTAGAACTTTTGCATGAAGGAGATCAGTTTGTTAAATGTGCAAGGTTACAAAGTCTAAAAGGGAAATTTGAAAAACTGAAGATGAGAGATGATGAAAATATTACCTCTTTTATGCCAAGAGTGAATGAGCTGGTTTGTGGGATTAGAAATGCAGGTGGAATCCTGAGTGAAGAAGAAATCATTGGCAAAGTTCTCAGATCCCTTCCTACCTCATATAAAATCAAGGCTTTTGTAATCGAAGAATTCAAAGCTCACACAACAATCACAAGAGATCAATTGGTTGGTAAGTTGGCTGCTTTTGAAATGGCCAAATTTGGAGATGATCCTCCAAAGACTGAATCTGCATTCAAAGCCAGTGCCTCTGTAAAAGGGAAACAAAGGTTTGATCCAGGAGAAAACTCTTCAAGGAACCTATCATGGTATGAAACAACAAGAAAAGACTTGGAAGAAGAAGAAGCTGAAACTACTCATCTTGAAGCTCTTATTGCAAAAAGACTACCAAGAAGATCTAGTAAGTATGAAGGGAAATTACCTTTTAAGTGTTTTAACTGCAATAAAATTGGTCATTTTCCCTCAAGATGTCCGAAAAGATTTTCAAGACCAAATCCTAATAGACCAAGGTTTCAAAAGAATTGTTACTACATTCATGAAGAAGATTATAATGGAGTAAGAGATGATGAATCAGAGACAGGAAACAAATTTGGTAATGAATGGGTGTTTATTACCATCAAAGAAGAGAAACAAATATCCTCTATATCTGTCAATCATGAAGTTGAAGAAAAAGCTCTAGCTGCTCAAGTTGAAACAAAGGATGATTGGGTCATTAATAGTGGATGCTCTCACCATATGACAGGTGACAAGAATAAGTTCTTAAATTTGGAAAAGTACGGAGGAATTGTAAAGTTTGGAGATAATTCAATTGGCAGAATCAGAGGTAGAGGAACTATTTCTCTTGATGGAAAGAACAAAACCGGTAATGTACTATATGTTGAAGGATTAAAGCACAATCTTCTTAGTGTTGGACAACTGGTGGACAAAGGCTATGATCTCAAATTTAGGAATAGAAAATGCAAGATCTTTGAAAGTTCTAGAACAGAGATTGCATCCGGTACCCAAACAAAAGGTAACATCTTTCACTTGGCTAGTACTGGTAAAAGTTGTTTATTTGTTCAAGTTGATCAGAGTTGGTTATGGCATAGAAGAATGTGTCATGTGAACTTTGATAATATCATCAAGATAAGCAATACTCCGGCTGTAAGAGACCTTCCAGAATTGGTAAAACCTACAAATAGTTTGTGCAAAGAATGTCAGTTGGGAAAACAAAACAAAATCTCCTTCAAAAGCAAGGAACAATCTTCTACCAAATTATTAGACTTGGTTCATACTGACTTATGTGGTCCGGCAAGAATCAGGAGTGTGCAAGGTGATAGATACTTCATGTTGCTAATTGATGACTATTCTTGGATGATGTGGGTAACTTTTCTGAAAGAGAAATTAGAAGCTCTTGAGAAATTCAAAATATTCAAGGCTATGGTGGAAAATGAGACCGGATTAAAATTGAAATGTCTGAGGTCTGATAGAGGTGGAGAATTCACATCCAGTGAGTTCGTAAACTTCTGTGAGAAACATGGAATAAAGAGATAGTTGTCTGCCCCTAGGACTCCACAGCAGAATGGAGTTGTTGAGAGAAAGAACTGGACAATCCAGGAAGCATCCAGGACCATGATGATGGAAGCAAATGTTCCTTAGATCTATTGGAGAGAAGCTGTCAGCACTGCAGTCTACACTCTCAATCGAGTTCAAATTAGAAACTATACCGGTAAGACTCCTTATGAACTCTAGTTTGGTATTACTCCCACTGTGAGATACTTTAGAGTTTTTGGTAGCAGATGTTACATTAAAAGGGATGAAGATCTAGGAAAGTTTGATGCTAGAAGTGATGAAGGAATATTCTCGGGTTATTCTACTCAAAGCAAAGCATACCGGTGTTACAACAAGAGACTGAGAAAGATTGTAGAAAGTGTAAATGTGAAGGTTGATGAAGACATTGAAAGACCCTCAAGAATTCTTGAGCATGATGAAGATGATCAGAATGGTGTTCAGATTCAAGGTATCCAAGCCTCTTCTGAGAAACAAAGTCAAGTTGATCCGGTAAGACAGGAAGAAGAGATAAGTCTCAATGAGACTGATCAAGAGTTAGAAGTGCAAGAAACTCCCAAAATTCCAAGGTATGTAACTCTAAACCACTCTGAAGATCAGAGCATAGGTGACAAAAGAAAAGGGGTGCAAACAAGGAGGAGAATTGCTCAAAATTTAGATGAGTGTTGTCTAATTTCAAAGATTGAACCTAAGACAGTAAATGAAGCCTACAATGATGAAAACTAGACTAAGGCAATGGAGGAAGAACTGATGCAAATTGAGAAGAATCACACTTGGGATCTTGTTCCGAGAACAAGAAATAAAAATGTGATTGGAACCAAATGGGTCTTCCGGAACAAATTGAATGAAGCCGGTGAAGTAATTAGAAATAAGGCCAGATTAGTTTGCAAAGGTTGCTCTCAAATAGGAGTTGATTTTGAAGAAACTTTTGCTCTAGTGGCAAGAATTGAAGCAGTCAGATTATTTCTTGCATTTGCTGCCTTCAAGGATTTCAAGGTGTATCAGATGGATGTCAAATCTACCTCCCTAAATGGTAATTTGGAAGAAGAAGTGTATATTGAGCAACCGGATGGATTTCAATTGTCTGATCATAGTGACATGGTCTGTAAATTGAAAAAGGCACTGTATGGACTAAAGCAAGCCTCAAGAGCCTGGTATGAAAGATTGGATAAGCATCTCTTGAAGATTGGTTTCAACAAAGGTACTGCTGACAGTAATTTGTATTTCAAAATTGATCATGAAAACATCTTAATTATTGAAGTATTTGTTGATGATATCATTTTTGGAGGAAGATATAGTATGTGTAAAACTTTTGCAAGTCAAATGAAAAGTGAGTTTGAGATGTCAATGCTTGGAGAAATAAATTTCTTTTTGGGTCTACAAATTACTCAAACAAAGAAAGGAATCTTCATTTCTCAGTCAAAATATGTGAAAGAATTGTTGAGGAAATTTGGGATGGAAGACTCAAAGCAAATGAACACTCCAATGGCAACCAGATGCAAGTTGAGAAAAGATGATAACTCTCCCAAGGTTGATCAGACAAAATATAGGTCAATGATTGGAGGACTGTTGTATCTCACTCAAACTAGACTAGATATTATGCAGGTTGTTGGTCTTGTTGCTAGATTCCAAGTTGATCCTAGAGAATCTCATATTATGGCAATCAAGAGGATTTTTAGATATCTAAAGGGGATAGTTGAGTATGGTCTATGGTATCCTAGAGATCATGATTTCTCTCTTCATGCATATACAGATGCAGATTGGGCAGGAGATGTGGATGACCGGAAGAGTACCAGTGGTGGATCATTCTTTTTGGGAAAAAGATTGGTTTCTTGGCTAAGTAAGAAACAAGAGGCAATATCTCTGTCTACAACTGAAGCAGAGTACATTGCAGCAGCAAGTAGTTGCACTCAAATCTTATGGATAAAGTAGATGCTAAGAGACATTAAAGTAGAATGTGAGGAGCCTATCACAATTTTTTGTGATAATTCAAGTGCAATAAATATTTCTAAGAATCCAGTGTTGCATTCTAAGACCAAGCACATATCTATCAAGTTTCACTTTCTGAGAGAGCAAGTGAACAAGGATGAAGTCAGATTGGAGTATGCGCCATCCAAGGATCAGATTGCAGATATCTTTACTAAACCTCTTCCCAAGGACTCTTTTGAGTATCTCAGGGTGAAGTTAGGGGTTATTGCCCCTCCGGTGATGAACTAGGATGCACTGATGTGCATCAGGCCGGTGGATATCACAGTCATATCTTGTGATCTGGATTGATGGTGAGCTGCTATTCAGGGGGAGTAGCAGGGGTGATTCTGAAATTGCAAGTATGAGCCCTTTGCCATTGATGTCAAAGGGGGAGAGAAGACATGTGAAAAACAAGTGGTTGGTGTTCAAAGGGGGAGCAGTACAGGAAGAGAAGACATGCGAATAATTGTTGTTGATAGGGGGAGCTATGATAGTAAGGAGAAGTTCTTGTCTTGATGGTTTTTCACATAATATGTTGCCATCAATGACAAAGGGGGAGATTGTTGCAAGTATGGGTTGAAACGGTATTGTCATTGATGTCAACATACTCATGTTGAATTAATAAGAAGGATTAGATGAGCTGTGTGCTGAGGATATTGAGAAAATTAGTCTCAATCAGGAACAGTGAAGAATAGTGATGACAACAAAGTAAAAGTCCAAGATAGGTTGAGGATTAGAGGATACAGTTTAAAGGGTTTGTAGATATAAGTCTTGAGATGCTCCAATCAAGTTTTCAGGGGTCCGCATGAAGATTTGAAGAAGTTATGATTGCTCAAGTAGAACCAGTTCTGATAGGTGTTTAGTGGTGACAGAGTGAGACATATAGGTCCGGTGAGGTCTGATAATGCATTATCCCATTTTGAAGATTTGAGGAAGTGTTGAGGACGTCCTTGTGAAGTGTCAAGTAGATTGGTTTGTGGCTTGAAGGTCTAGAAGAACCTATTCCTTTGTGACAGTGATGACAGACTGTGCTCTTGAGGTTTCAGATGAAGGAGAGAAGGATTTCAGTAAGCAGAGGAAGTGCAGATGTTCATGGTGATTTAGGAAAGCTTGTGGAGGTCCTTGGATTATGTTCATTTTGTGTTGATGGTCCACATTCAAGCTGGATCCCAGAATTGAATAAATACTTCCGGATGAAGGTGTTCTTTTTGTGACTGGCCGACCAGACGAATTATACACCTTGCAAATGTTCTTTTGGTTGTTTGCTGACTTAGATGTTTATTCCTAAGTTGATGTCTTGTATAAATAAAGGATTGCAAAGTCATTTCAAAGGAGTATTCATGTAGAGGAGAATGTGGTAGCGAGGAGAAGAGCGAAAAGTAGAGCAGAAGGTTTGGGCTTAAATGGAACTGACTCAAGCATGGTGGAGATGCTAATTACCAGTTCAAGTATGTAATATTTATTCTTTTGTAGACAGTGAGTCTCTTGTAGGCAGTGAGCCTCTTGTGAGCAGTGTGCTCGGGCAGTGAGCCCTAATTGGCATGTGCCATTTGTTCTTTCTATTCTTCTAATAGAGAATATTATCTTGGGTTAATCACCCCATGGTTTTTCCTTTAACCAGGTTTTCCATGTCAAAATCTTGGTGTTTCATGTGTTGATGTGTTTCTGCTATTGATTTGCTACATTGTGCTTTCATGATTGATCTTCTATTATGCTGCTAATTAACAAGGTGGAGTTAAGTACATAAAAGGGAGAAAGTTTTATACAACTGGTTCACCCCCTCTTAGTTGTGTGCCCTAAATACAACAGGAATATCCTACAAACTTGCCCACAAGGGCCCTCTATGACTGGATCTCATGCTACATCTCAAGAAACCACTCATCCTCAGGTAGATGTTGTATGATGTGTCCTCTTAAGTCCACACTTAGAGTTAGGGCTAGGATCTCCTGGCACCTCTAACTCAATGCGTTGGCAACCATGTTCTCCTTCCCTTTGATGTAGTGAACATCAAAGTCGTACTTGCAAAGGAACTCCATCCAATGTAGTTGATGGGCGTTTAGATTTGGCTGCATAAATATGTATTGTAGACTATGATGATCTAAATGTAGCTCAAAACGACAACCCAGTAGAAAGTGTCTCCAACAAACAAGAGCATGAACCACCACCGTGAGCTCTAAGTCATGTGTGGGCTAGTTCAGCTCATGGGTCTTAAGCTTTTGTGACTCATACGCAATCGCTCTACCATCTTGCATAAGTATGGCTCTTAACCCCTCTAGTGATGCATTAATACAAACTGTGAAATCTACTACTGGATCAGGAACTGCTAAAATGGGAGCACTGGCAAGACACTCCTTGAGGACCCCAAAGGCCCTCTCACACTACTTGGTCCAAGTGAAACTCTTCCCTTTCCACTGAACGGAAGTGATGGGGTGTGCTATCCTGGAGAAGCCCTAAACAAATCTGTGGTAATAACTAACTAACCCCATGAAACTCTTGACCTCTATCACACTAGTGGGTGCTGCCGAATCCCTAATAGCCCTGATCTTCGATGGATCTATGGAGATACCATCGCTAGACAATATGTGCCCCAAATACTACACCTTAGATATGAAAAAGGCACACTTCGCCAAGTTGCCAAATAGATGTTGCTCTCTCAAGCACTGCAAAACTTGACGTAAGTGCTCCTCATGCTCCTCCTTAGTTCGTGAATAGATCAAAATATCATCAAGAAATATAATCACGAACCAATCCAAGTAAGTACGGAACACCCTGTTCATGAGAGTCATGAATATTGTGAGGGTATTCGTCAAGCTGAAGGGTACCACAGTGAACTCATAGTGGCCATATCAAGTCCGGAAGGCAGTCTTATGGATGTCTGCCTCTATGATGTGCAACTAGTGATAACTGGACTTTAGGTCTATCATAGAAAACACTCTAGCTTCCTACATCTGGTCAAAAAGATCATCAATCCTAGGCAAAGGATAATAGTTCTTCACCATCACCTTATTAAGCTACCTATAATCCATGCACAAATGAAGAGACCTATCCTTCTTCTTCATGAAGATGATCGGTGCGCCCTAAGGTGAAATGCTAGGTCAGATGTGCCCCTTCTCAAGCAACTCCTCTAACTGCAACTTGAGCCTTGTGAGCTCATGAGTGGTCATCATGTAGGGTACATGAGACACTGGCTTGACACCCGGCACTAGAGCAATGTGGAAGTCTACCTCTTTGTGAGGTGGCATCCTTGGTAACTCTGGTGGGAAGACATCAGCAAACTCCCAAAAGATGGGATGGTCATCTAATGATGCCTCTGGCTCATCCTTTGATCTATCACTAACAATGATGGGGAACCTCTGACATCTCTTCCACATGAAGCACTTAAGCTACTGAGCGGATATCATATGAGCTGCCATGGGCTTCTGAATACCCACTATCTTGATTGATGTGCCATGATCGTCTAAGTAGCTAATTGCCTTTCAATGACAATCTATCTTGGCTCTATGAACCGCAAGCCAATCCATGCCTAAAACCACACCATAAGATCCTAAGGGCATAACCCTAAGGTCGCATAATGTAGTGAAGGCCCCCAAAGATATCTCATAGTCATGAACCAAAGCATCTACTGCCATCTTAGCTCTTGTGGCGAACTCAACCTCCCACTTATCACCCTTCCTAGAGGCCACTAGCCTGCAACACTCCACTAATGATGGAGATATAAATGAATCAATAGCACCAGAGTCAAATAAAATAGCAATGGGGACATCCCTGATCATACCTGCGGTCTTGATCACTGAGGCCTGGAAGTTGACCTGGCAGTTATCAACTGCTGCAAACATATGGTGGGATCTACCCACATCACCAACTATCTGCTCTAATCCTCCTGCATGAGGTTGTCCCTCTGTCATAAAGCCCTATGGGCACTCTCTGGCTAAATGTCCTATGTCACCACAAACATAGCATGGTCCCCGAGCCTGTACCTGACTAGACTATGTCCTACCTATCTGCTGCTATCCAGAATGACCCGTGGACCCCTGAGAACCTTTGTATGACTATTGTGATCTAGTAGGCCCCACAGATGGTCCCTATTATCCCTGGTCCCTACATGGGCCCTGTTTCTGCCAACTGTGATTATGACCTCCATGTGTCCTCTGTTGTGGCCTAGACCTCTGCTGATGCTGTTGCTGCTACTATGGAGGTTTAGGAGGTAGCAGTGCAGAACTAAACCCTCCCCTCTGAGGTGGTGGTGGTGGTGGTTGGTAGAAACCCTAATGCTGCTACTGGCTATAGTCTTGAAACTGGGGTCGTGAACTCTAAACCTGACTCTGAATCTCCTCTACTATGTATACCTTTTCGATAGCCTCACTCATGGTCTGGGGGTCTGCCATGCACACTGGTCCTGAGATCCCATGATTTAAACCCCTGATAAATTTGTGAACCAGAAGTTTTTCATCATGGAGGTACTCTATATATCGTGACAGCTCAATGAACCTACTCTCATACTGCACTATAGTGGAGCCTCATTGCTGCAAGTCATGGAACTCGTCAATCCGAAGCTACCTATAGTGATTCGAAAGATAAAGCGAGTTAAAGAGTTCAATGAAGGTATCCCATGTAAGAGTATCTAGTGATAGGTGGCACTAGCACTCCTCAGTGCACCACCATGTCGCCGCTATGTCTCTCAAAAGGTGAACTCCCATGTGTACTTTTGTGTTGCTTCCATATGGATGTAACACAAAGCACCTATCTAAATTGATGAGCCAAGCCTCAACCTCGGCTCCCTTTGTGGTCCCTACAAAGGTGGGTGGATTCAACCTAAGCAAATCCCTAATGGGGTCCCCATGGTCTCTTTGCCCTCTGAAAGGTTCATCCACCTCCTCTCGTCATCCATAGTCATAAGGTCCATGGTAATCTTACTTTATCCTCACAGCCTCCTCTCACCACGCATGACGTGGAGGACTCCTACTATAGGCTCTGTATGTTGAACCGACCTCCTTAGTTGTGGTGTCAGGTACCTCTACATATGGCTCTACACATGGTTCCATGCATGGCTCGACACGTGGCTCCACTCACGGCTCGACACGGGGCTCGACACGTGGCTCAACATGCGACTCAGCACGTGGCTCCTCACATGGCTCCTCACGTGGCTCCTCTAGCGGCTCAATGTAGGGCTTGACACATGGTTCTACATGTAGCTTGACATGTGGCTCTACTACGACTGGTGGTAACCTCTCTAAAACTACCTGCAAGGCCTGAAGAATCTGTGGCCCTAAGTCAGGTGCAGGTGGTGCTTGTGGTGCTAGCTGCTTCTGTGGTACTGGTGCTCCTTGACCCTCAGTTGAAGACTTGTTCCATATCTCCACGAATGTTGTGGCGTGTGAGCACGCTCGCCTCGCTTAGTGAGGTATCCTACAAAACAAGGTATTCACAAATCAATCAAAAATTTGAAATATATAATGTGCCCAAACAAGCCCAGTGTTTAAACTTGGGCTCTGATACCAAATGTCATGCCCACATTTTCTATATGGTCACAATAGGTAACATGTGTCATGTCCACATTTATCATGTGGTCATGACACGAAATATCAAAAACTTTTCCATGCACCTAGAAACCCCCTCACACATGTTCGCGTGCTCGGTGGCAATACGCATAAGGCGTAAACATGTCAATCAAACCTCAGGGTAGTGCGATTACAAGTGCAATCCCCTACGTGATGATAGCCAACTAGGGGGTTATGCAACACGATGAGCGTTGCCTCTAGGTTTAGGATCAACTTGACCCAAACCCTAAGTTTCCTAAATGTGTGATGCAATTTTGATATGAGGAGAAATCAAAACCTAGGAACTAGAGCAAAAATTAATTAATCTCATCACATAAATTATCACTAAGGTAAAAATAATCATTTATAAAACTCTACTAAGATTCTAGAAAAATGTGGTAGCATAACGCCTCTAGGGCGTGCATAGAAATATATTTACAAACAAATTACCTACCACGAGTTTACTAAAACTAATAAAAATTGATAAAATTATAATATACGAAAGGCTGACCTACTAGCTGCACTAAGGTTCTCTAAATGGATTAACTAGGTTAAATCAAATAAATAAATAACCTCGTCACAAAGATGCTCATAATTAAAAATTATTAAATCTAAGGTCTAGTAACTAATCCCCTTACTATTAGTTAATCAAAATGTTGCCCATAATTATTTGATTACCATCACTTTAAATTCCCACACTAATATTACCCTCCCTAGTTAAATTAATGACAAGGTAAATTAATTTCCCTAAGGTAGACAAAATAAAAAAAGATAAAGGTCCCCACCCCAAATAAAAATCCTTCCCATAGTATAAAAATTAAAAAAAAACTAATAATAAAACAATTGAGGGGAGAAAAAGGGCACATGGGCTAACGTGCACCCATGAATTAAAAATTGAATTAAATCTTCCCCCCAAAAGAAGAAATAATAAAAATTTACTCAACCCCAAAAGCCTTAAAAAAATTTCTAATAAAATATTGATTTCTTTATGGCAAGTGAAACCCTAACTATTCTTATCTCTTTCTATTCTCTCATTTTCTTCCTCTCCCCTTTTTTTTCCAATCCTCTTTTTGTGTTTGCAGGTCAAAGAGATGGGCAGCCATGAAAAGATTCAACACACAGGGAGGTATACTCATTAAGTATACTATGCATTCATTATAAGTTTTCCCTTTTATACATATATATATATCTATATATATATATCATTTATATAAATTTGGTAAAATGGCACAAAGCACACACACACAGACACACACACACACACACACACACACACACACACACACACACACACACACACACACATATATAAACTGTTTAAGAATAAATTGCGGGTTAAAATAATAACATAGGTCACGACGGACAAGGGCCGAAAGCTTCAAGCGTCGAGGGATGGCAAAAGAGGGATGCATCACCCTTGATTTTTTTTGTTTTAGTTTTATTTAAAAGAAGCTTCAAGGAGGGGTGGGGCATATGCACCACTCCACCTATGGTGAAGTGGTGAGTGGGGGTCCGTCCCCCCCCCCCACCAAACACAAGCAAAAGAAATGGGGGCGGCAGCTATCAGGCCATCACCCCCTCAAAACCTTACTTAAAACAAAAACAACACTTAGGAAATAAAGGGTGCTAGGGTTTTAAACTCTCACAGTTGGTAATTTATGAATTAATTTGTCTACTGGAAATTTCACTATTCAATTTTTTCAATATTCGTTCAACAATTAAAATATATATATACATACAATTGTATATGCACAGTTTATATATATGTATAACTCGGTCAGTTTTGGTATATTTCCCAACAAAATAAAAATGTATAACACACACAGACACACATATATTTCTCTCATTCTCACAGCAACTTGGTAAAATGAAACTATAGTTATATGAATGTCTATATATATATATACATTTGAAAAAGATATAAAAGTGTGTATAACTAATTATTGTGAAGATTGAAATGTTCCCATATATATTTTTTCCTATTAATAGTACAAACACAATATATTTCTAATCCTTCTACTTGCTGTCATAAACAATTTAAATGGGCAGAAATAAATCAACCTTTCCTTTTTGCATAATAAGGAGTTATTTTAACTTTTGTTTTTTTGAAAGAGTATAATGACTCCTATCTACTTTTCCGTTCTTTGAGAAAAACCAGCAACTATATACATTCTCCTTTTTTTGTGCAACAACAATTTAGAGAATCAACAACATATCATATCTTTTTTTAAAAACAAATCAGCAACTCTTGAAAGATAGAATAACACTAAATCATTTAAACAATACATTTGAAGAGATTATTTTCTCTCTTTACATTTTATCCAACTACAACTAGGCCATTTTTGGCCAAGGCTCTCAAGTAGCCAAAACAACAATGAAGACATAAACTTAATGCACTCCCACCAAGCTCCAAAAGCCACCAATATAACCTACAAGACTAAAACAAGGAAGGACAACCAAGCCACAAAAACCGCTCTCCTCCCTACCATAGACCCACAAGTGGGTCACCCCCGAGCTGGGAGATCGATCTTCACACGGGTTTAACACTCGCCAATACAACAATATGCAAGCCAAACCAAAACATGAAGAACACCCATAGATTTAACACAACACAAAACTCATGAGAATGAGTTTGAAGGGGTAAGGGAGTGGACATCACTCAACTCAAGAGGGCCACTCCAAAAATCTTAAAGTCTCAACACCAGCAAGGCCTCAAGCCCAAAATAATAACTCTAAGAAATACATAGATTTCATCATGGCACTCATGCCAAACAAACTGCTCCATACTCAATATCTTTCCCTCAATGCCATAAAAATAACAACACCAGGAGGGTGACCTCAAGGAGGTTCACTCCTCCCCCACCCCACACAAGGAAGGACACACCAAATAGGTAGTCTCATCCAAATACACCCAAAACCCCACAACAAGAAGAGAAATAACACCCAAAACATATTTCAAGCACACAACTAAAATGTAACAAGCATAAGGAAGGCAAAAATGCCATGAGGCTTACCTTAAGAGCCCAACAATGGATGCAAGTTGAAGAAGAGCCCACAAGCATTCTCGCAAGCCTCCAATCCTCCAAAACTCTCTCTAACTCCCCCTAAAAATCCTCCAAAGATAAAAAAATGAATAAAAAGCAAGAACCCCATTCGCCTCTCATGGAGGAATTAAAATAGGCCTCATTCTAAGGCCCTAAGGAATGAAAAGGTGACACATGTCACCTTCTCCTTCTTCATCCCAAGCCACTTACAAGGGAGAAGGAATGTGAGGGTGACATGTGTCACTCTCCTATCCATTTAAACCTCACCCTCTCCACTTGTGCTCTCACACGTGTGAGAGCAAAGGTGGAGAGGTGGCATCTCTCCCCATGGCTCCAAGAGGATAAGGGATGACGCATATCATCACCTTATTCTCCAAAGGGAGCCCCTTCACTCCAAGATGCTCACACATGTGTGAGAGCCTTGGAGGAAGGTTCAACACACTTGGGGGTCTTGAAGACTCCCCAAGTCTTCAAGGTGGTGGAATCCCATACCTTGGAAAGGGAGATGGGCCTCCTTTCAAGGCATGACTCATCCCCCACACTTAACCAATTTGAATTTTCGTCACTTTTATTTAACCCAAGTTTAAGGTGACTAGACGGGGGTAACCCTAGGGTTTGGTATGCTCAAATGGGTCCCAAACCCTAGGGGTAGCACCTAATGAGGTAAAAATTCACAATAAATGGCCACAAAAATTAAAAGACACCAATTGGTGTAAATTAAAACACATATTTTACAACACATCATTTAAATAATAGAAAAGGTGAAACTAGGCCAAATAATAAAATATAGACATTTAGGAAAACATCATTCAATCACACATGATCCTTGTCCCTCTTGGGAATGGATTGGTCTAACATGGGAAACACATAAGTGTGAGATCGATCTCTAATTTTTCGTGGCTTGGAAAATTACTTGCACACTTGAATAAAAAGATTAATCCAACATATATATATCATAGTCGAAGCAAGGAAATGCAACACTCACGTCATCGCATAATTCATTTAAAACAATAAACAAATCACATCATAATTAAGATTCATAATTTACATTTCTATATACTATCTCAGAATCAAAATCACATAGCAAATCCATATAATGATTTCACAACTAACATCTCTAATATCATCAAAGTGCATCTCATATGTCTAAACATCATTAGTGAATCAAAATCAGAATATAGTCAAATCACCACATACTAAGCATAGTTAATCCAAAATAAAGGAATATAGTCTAGTGAATCTGCATATCAGGATCAACTGTCCCCAAAAGCCAAAATGTCATCAACTGTAAATGTGAATGAGCAAAAAATAAAGGGAGCACGAAATAAATAGGCCTCACATATGCTAGTGCTTCCTTGGTTTCACTTTGGAGTAAGCTATGTAACTAGTTTTTGTTCCTATATATTAGGTGGATGGAGAGGCTAGTTACACATGCATTTCAATGAGATGGAACACATGTACTATATAGACACTCTTGCATTCATGTTTATGGATGCAACCTTCTACCTTTTTTAGTTGATCAGTATTTGTGAGACTCTAGTACGTTTCTAGAGCACCACATGCACATATAGCAGCATCATTTGGGTCACCCATGTAGTGTTTTATGTCTCTCTGACCATAGTACCATCTATATTTTTAGCTATGTAGTTTCTTTTTCTTTGATGTCATTTGTGGATATATGGTTAAGTAGTGTTGTTGAAATCACTTTGTAGTGTTTTGTGCCTCTCTTATCCCGATCTACATTCATTGGAGGGTACTTTGATTCCAGCATAAACCAATTGTTCTTTGGCAGAGTTTATAGCTTCTACGTGCTTCAAGAGTTCTTCATGTTCCTGATCTTTCAAGGACATCCTTTAGAAGGTTTATTTGTCCTTCTCATTCTCTCTTTTGGGGAGGAGTTTTTTTCCCTCAAGGTTTTCTCCATTTTTGAGAGACTTTGTTGTACATGGGTACCTCATCATGCTTTGTTGTAGGGACTCATCCTTGCATCTTTGCATTTTTCATTATTTAACTTTCACCCTAAGTATTGCTTAATGGGGAATTTTAGTGTTCAAAATGTTATTATTTAACTAGTTAATCTCCTAACTAGTTAGTCCTATTCACACTTCATCTTGAGCTCACTTAGAGGATTTTTACTTTTTGGTCTCACCTCATGTAGACTCTACATGTGTCCTCACACTTGTCCCAAGTGTACCCACATATGTGACACCTTTGCAGAGGTAGTCAGTCATTTAGTCCTACCTTCTCTCCTCCTTATCCTACATAAATAAGGAGCCTATTGTACTTTTTAAACTTTATAGTTTTGATTCACTTTTGTATGATAGTTCTAGCTTTATCATTATGCATATTCATCTTTGTGGAAGTGTTGTTTGATATTCCAAGTTGATTTTGGTTTCTCCAACACTATGGAGAGGAAGAACAAGACATTCATGGACAAAGATAGAAGCATGTTAAGTAGTGCTTAATTGGATTGTTGTTTTTAGATTAAATTTGTAAGTATTGCTTGTTATTTGATTAATAGATCTTCATATTCTACTCTAGTTAATAAAACACCATATGAAGTGTGGATAGGTAGGAAGCTCTTTGTTTGTACATTAAATTTTTTTTCCTATGAGGATTTTTTTCATGTGCCTAAAGAAAATTATCTAAGTTAGATTTTAAAGCTAACAAATGTATTTTCATTGGCTATGGTGATAATTTTTAGGGTTACAAGCCTTAGAATCCTTTAACCTTAAAAATGGTATATTCTATAGATGTATTTTTATGAAACTTAAAGTTGAGTATTATTGATTTATGTTCTGGCACATCAACAAGTTAGGACAATATTGTTCCCCTAATTGAAAGTTAATTAAACCCAAGAGACCTTGAACTGAAATAATGACTTTGAAAGGTAATTGAATGACCCATTCGGTGAGTATTTCAATTGTTTTGTTTAAGGGGCTAGAATATTGAAATCTTGATAGAAAATCCTTAATTATTTACTATTTTAGTCTCATGATAGGTTTTATAGGCTTCCCATGTGTATATATAGTCATAAGAAAGCCATATTATATCTATTAACAATCTCTCACATGTAAAGAAAATCAAATATTTTAACAAAACCCATTCATTAATTATCATGTAACATAGATTCTCAGATTTGCAATTCACATAAACCCATCAATTTGTATAACACATGCACTAAAATCATAGATTTAATCATAATATAATCCTATTCAAATTGATGGCATGAAAAAATCTAAAAGAAGGTGAGAAGTAGAAGATTTAGAATGAGCCTAGGATGCCTCATTCTCCAACAACGCTCCATGAGTAGACAAATCCAATCATAAACATCCTTTTCCTTGACCTAAACATTAATAGCCAATATAGAAGAAGGTTTAATCATTGAAGGAAGAAGAAATATGAAAACTGATAGTTGGAAACCACCCTATTGTAGGCACAAATTGCAAACACAACTTCTATAGTCATTATCCATGAAGTGTATCTCTTTTCCAAACTACACAAAGATGTTCAGGTTGACCACAAAAAAGAATTTACCATTATAAACTCTTAGTGATATGAAACACACTTTAGGTTCCTCAAACACTGAAGAGTTTAATAGTATAAAGAACAAGGCTACTTGCTTGTGACTAGAAAACCAAGAACAAAAAGAAAAATTATAAAATTAAACTTTATTTAGTCATAATAGCTTCCAAATGGTTTCCAATCCTTTGAACATTGGGTTTATATACATATTTATAGGATTTATAATGGAAAGAAAAATAAAAGGTTTTCCCTCCACACATAAGATAAACTCAAATATTATAATTAATAAGAGAAATTTTGGGATACAAAATATATTTGACTAGGGAAAAAGGAAAAACACTCTTGAGAGCATTTATTAAAAAAAGTAGTAGTGTAGATCACTTAAAAAGTCTTCATTAATAGAAAACAACCTTCTGTATCATCCACTTCCAAGCAATTAATTGAGTTCAACTCCTCTATTTAGGTAGTCCTTCAAGTAACTAGTCTCTTAGATCTTCTTAGAGAGTAGACACAAGTCCTCTTTAAGCTTCAATTCTAGTTGTTGGTCATAGGCTCATGTAGCATTTGTATAGGATACTCCTTTGAATACCATTATCATAGTCTTCATTATCCTTTAATAACTCCTTTAGACCATATTTATCAACACCAAAATTCAATCTAGGTGTCCAAGGAATTTTTTAGTGGCTATATTCGCCAGTTGGCTAGTTTTTCCATTTCTATCCCCAAATTTTGGCTATTTTTTGGTTCTTTAGAAGTGTCCAATTCACCCATATTTGATAGATTTTCCTTGATCCTAAAATAAAATTGCCTCACATTAGAAATTTTAATTCTTTAAGATAGACACATATCACACTATTGTTTATGAAAATTGGGACCCTAATCTTCTCATTTCATTAGGGGCTAATTTTTTATTTTCTATACTCACCCCATTTTAGTATCTTTGTTTAAAATTCATATATTGATAGAAAATTTAGACATTTAATCACTATAAAAGTCTTTTATTAATAGAAAAATTTAGTTATTGAATTGTAAAAAATTGTATAAGGAAAAATAAATCCCATCCACTGTAAAATTTGATTTCCAATATGTAAGAAAATCACATGGGATATTATGCTTCTTTGTAGTGGATTCGCCAAGGATTCTATAGAATTTTCAAGAGGTCATTTCTTAAAGTATACCCTTTAGGTGTCTTCTGAATCAACATCTCTTTATAATGTTCTCCCTAAATAGAAACAAGTCCCCATGTTGTTGGGTCAATCATGCATCTAAATATAATCATGCATTTTGTAGCTTCCCTATCCAAAATTTTGTTAGAACACTTAGATACAATCAAGCATATTCAAGCTCCTTCGACCCAATTAGACTCATGCACCACTACAAGCCCTTTGATGCTCAAGTAGTTCCTTATGGGGAACTTCAAGATTCATGTAGTTCTTTAAATCAACATTCCCTCTAGGCTCTTATAGCACCAAGGTCTTCTCCAAGATTTACTTATTCTTTTATGGAGATCTCTAAAAATCAATAATTCAAGCTTCATCTAGATTTGGCCTTATTTCTTCAATGTGAATAGCCTTGTGATCCTTTCATAAACCATATCACTTTATCTTCATGTTCCATTTACTTAAATTTCTTTAGAAATATCTTTTATCTAGCTACGAAATTGATGTTCCTCTTTTAGCAACCATATAGAACTATATAAATACAAAAAAAGTATTCAAAATCCCTTTAAGATGAGATTTCAAACCATACTTGAAATAAATTCATGCTTATACTATTGGACTCATATTGCACCATGAATTCATAAATATAAAATAGGTACATATCTTGTGGATTTATATTATTTCATTCTTTGATTAAATGTAGACATGCTCTTGAGTTGACAAATTAAGCTGTTTGAGAAGAAATCAAACCTAGGTCTCATCCTAGTGCAAACATATAATCATGGTTGTACAATATTCCTTTGACTACAACATACCCACTTTAATATTCACATATGAAATTATAGTACTCTCACAAAAAGCATTTTGAATAACCCTTGTGTTCAATACAATTATTGGTAAATAAATGCAATATTCTTACGAATTTACACCTTTAGGCTTAATCCCTACTATAAGTGATTAAATAGATAAAACATAGAGGGATACACATACACATTATTGGATTTTATAATGCACTCATTTCCCAAGTCCTCTATTTCATTGCTTAATACAACCTAATATAATCCTTTGTATATTTCATGTGCATAGAAGTGGATTTTCTACATGTTGGTTCTCCAACTCATTTGCAAATGACCCCTAAAGGTTCACAAACTTATGATCAGGATTAGATGCACAGTTGGCCAATTAATAGGAAATATTTAACTCAAATATTTTCTCTACACTTCAGGCTCTACAAAGCCTAGGTTGGTCTTGCTTATAAGACATTGATTTAAAACGAGTATTCATAAATGACCACAGTGTTAAGTAGAAAAGACATTTTCACACACTTTTAACAAGAAGCTACAAGGTTAATGCATTCTTTAAGCTAGTCTTTAGTAATCTTTGAAAGCCTAGTGTGAAAATGTAAATAATTCCAAATAATTTAGACATAGTGTGAGATTTGTAATTTTTAAGAGTATTGTGGTAGGGGTTTGCTCAAATACAGATCAGTGCCTTAATAGGGGAAAATAGAATCACAGTTACAATCATGATTCTATCATAGTTCAACATACATTTAACTATCCAATTAGATGTTAATGCATTGCAATAATAAAGACTTTGTAAAGAAAATCAATAGTGCACTCATACTTAGTTATCCAACCAAATACAACCGGCATTACCATTATTTATGAAAGGATTACTCCATTACTTGAATGAATACTAACATAGACTATAATTTGCATAGCAAATGAATGCAAGAGAATTAACAATCCTTGATTATTATTTCTGAAATAGTTGATTACATTTGACAAATGGAGACAAGGTACACATAATTACTTGTTTTCATTCAAACTCAAATCAAGGAAATATTCTTTCTACAAAAAAAATACAACCAATTGATTAGGGTATACTCCACCCAATACACTCACAACAACAAATTATAGGCTTCAAACCACAAACACAATGATTTACATGGGGAAAACTCTTTCAAGTGAAAAACACCACACTCAAAAAACAACTCAATATATTATTCAAAAACTCAACAAGATTACAATATACTTGCAAGGCAATTTTTCACAAGAGTGTCTCCATCTAGAGATCTGGATGCAACTCAACATCTATCATACTTCCACCTACAACCTCTATCTTAAGCACCTAATATTTTAGAGCTACAATACATGAAACCATCAAATGGTAGTACAAAACCATGGGCTAAAACCACCCAAAAGTGGTGCCCAAATTATCTACGAATAAAAGATGCCTTATGATGTGTTAAAATACTTATCAACACATGTAGCTTCCCTTAACAACTCTTTTATGTGTCTGACACATTTTTTTACATTCTCCAATATGGAGGCCCAACTTTTGGAGGCCATAACTTTTGATCCGAGTGTCTGATTGATGAACCATTTGATGCATTGGAAATATTGTGAAAAGCTAATTTTTGGGTCTATACAGAACCTCTAAGTTCCTCAAAATTGATTCTGAAACTTTTTCCATGAACCTCAAAAACTTGAAACTTTAATATGTTGAAATCTAGACATGATCTTCGGCTGAAATTTACCAAGAATTTTTATGTTGCTATTCCAAAGCTTTAGGGAAAATTTTGGGCCTAATTGCTTCTTAGATGTAGGATTACTAAAAATAGTATGTCCTAGTGTTCCCAACCTTTTTGGAAAATCTAAAGGTTTTGAATTAAGCAAATGGGTATTCGCAAAAACCAAAATTGAAAAGAATAGAAAAATAATCTCTTTTTTTTATTCAAGATTGCCCTACACCTCTGGATGCTCCTGCAAAAGACACCCAAGGTAATTTAAGAAGTGACCTTGTCATGTCTCTGGTGTTTGAGGAAAACTAATGCAGTCAACCTTTGCTTTGGATAACCATGATGAATCTTCAATATGTCATCCTCTCCATTTGACTAAATATTCTTCATACTACATGTTTCTTGTGCTCCTTCCTACATGGCTATCTAAGATTTCTTCAATTTATTCCTTCTCTAAAATAGGTGTTGGGATATTCCATTGTCATCTATTTGCCCATCTTCCATACTTCATGATATTTTGTCAAATCAGCAATATTGAACACAAGTGAAATATTGATCCCACTCGGCAACTCAACTTTATAGGAATTCCCTAATTCATGCTTCTTAAAAATCTTACAAGGTCCAAATTTATTCATCTTTAGTTTGTTATATGTTCCTATGGGGAACCTTTCCTTCCTAAGGTGGACCATGACCTCATCTCCAACATTGAACTCTTTGAATCATCTTTTTTAATCTACCTTCTCCTTATACTGATTATTAGTTTTATGGATATGCTTCCTTACCTCCTCATGTAGATTATTCATGTGTTTTACAAAATCTTCTACATTTGCACCCCTCTTTTCCTCATTATCCATCTTCCTCAACTCTGAAATATTTTTGGGACTACTTCTATATAAAATTTGGAATGGTGATTTTCTTGTACTCATGTTAACTAAGTTGTTGTATGCTAACTCAGCCTATGGCAGAATCAAGTCCCATCCCTTTGGATTTTCTCCTACCAAACATCTCAAAAGGTTTCCAAAACTTCTATTTACCATTTCTGTCTAACCATCAATTTGTGGATGATGTGCAAAACTAAACTTCAATTCCATTTTCAGCTTCTTCCACAATGTCCTCCAAAAATACCCAACAAATTTTGTATCTATGTCTAAAACTATACTCTTCGGTAGACCATGCAGTCTAACCACCTCCCTGAAAATATCTCTGCAATATGAATTGCATCATTTGTCTTCCGGCAAGGAATGAAATGTGTCGTCTTGGAAAATCTATCAACCACCGCAAAAATGGAATCATGACCTCTATGAGTCCTTGGCAAACCAAGTACAAAATCCATTCTAATGTCTTCCCATGGTCTTTTAGGTATAGGTAAAGGTTGATACAAACCAGTATTTTGACTTACTCCCTTAGGCATCTGACATACCTTATAACTCTATACAAACTTTTTCACATCCTAATATAACTATGGCCAATAATAGTTCTCACTTACTAATGTAATTGTCTTATCTCTCCCAAAATGTCTTGCTAATCCCCCACTATGATTTTCTTTTATCAAGTTCTCCCTCATGGAATTTCTTGGAATGCATAACTGACTTCCTCTAAATAACATGCTATTTTGGATTATGTAATCCAACCACTGTGTTCTGTCCATGGTGACAGGCTCTAGGCAAGCTTTCCATGCCTCTAAATTTTTTTGGATCTTCTAGATACAAATGCTTGAGTTCTTCAAATCCAACAACTTCAATTCTCATCTCCACCAACAAATTTTGCCTCCTACTCAAGGCATCTACAACCCTATTAGGCTTCCCACTTCTATTCTTCAACACAATTGTATAGCTTTGAAAAAAATTCAACCCATTTCAAATGTCTTCAATTCAACTTCACTTGGCTATTCAAATAGTGTAAAGCTTGATGATCAGTGTACAAAACAAATTCCTTAGGAAAAAGATAATGTCTCCATTTCTTTAATGCTTAAACAATAGCATAGAATTCTTGATCATAAACAAAATATTTCTTCCTAGCCTCATTGAATTTTTCACTAAAAAAGCAATGGGTCTTTCTTCTTGACTTAATACAACTCCTATCGAACTAATACTAGCATCACAATCTACTTGAAATACCTTATTAAAATCTAGAAGTGCTAAAATAGGTTGCTTTGTAGCTTTTCTCTTCAACAAATCAAAACTCTTGGCTGGCCCTACAGTCCATTCAAATTATTTTCTATCTCCTCTCATTGTTTTAGTTAAAGGTACACATACGCTATTGAAATTTCTAATGAACTTCCTGTAAAAAATAGCCAATCCATGAAATGATCTTACCTTAGTACTATTCCTTGGTGTAGGCCATTGTATGATATCCCTTACTTTCTTTGGATCCATCTTAAGACCCTCAGCTAAGATCACAAATCCCAGGTACACTAACTCCTTCACAAAGATGCACTTCTTTATATTTATCAACAATTTATCTTCCATCAATCTCTCAAAAACTCTACAAACATGCATTGAATTTTCCTCCAAGGTTTTGCTAAAAATTAGAATATCATCCAAATAGACAATAACAAACTTACCTAGAAGTTCTTTGAGTACCTCGTTCATGAGCCTCATGAAAGTGCTAAGTGGATTGGTTAGTCCAAATGGCATCACTAACCACTCATACAGTCCTTTTGTCTTGAATGTTGTCTTCCATTCATCTCCTTCCCGTACCCTGATCTGGTGATAACCAATCTTCAAATTTGTCTTTGTAAAATACTTCAATCTACTCAGGCAGTCCATGATATCATTCATTTTTGGCAAAGGAAACTTGTACTTGATTATGATTTTGTTGATGGCCTTGGAATCGGCACACATCCTCTAGTGTCCATCCTTCTTAGGTGCTAGTATTATAGGTACTGTACATGGACTCAAACTCTCTCTGATTAGCCCCTTTTTCAACAATTCCTAAACTTGTCTGTTCAAATCCTCATTTTTTGTAGGAGTCATTTTATGGGATGGCTTGCTAGCCTTCACAGAAGTGGCAAAGGCACTTGTTTCACGGTGGATATGCCTGCAACAGGTTTGACCAATTGAATGGGAACTTGAAAGTAACTAAAATAGTCACTCCTTTAGTTAATACAAATGCTAATTTAAGTAGCTTGTGTTATAGAGTAAAAAGTGCACACATATCTTTTAGCCTCCTTGTTTAGCTCCTAGGTCCCAATGATTACATCATACATTCTAAATATTCATCCCGATGCAAAATTCCCTGAAACCAATGTAAATTGGGAACAAGGGGCCCATATTTTACCTTACTCTAGACAAAAAAGGAGCCTCAAGACTTGGGCACCCACGCCCAAGTCTTCCCTAATTGGTTAGGGAAAATTTAAATGTATGTCAACTTAGGACCTTTAAAAAGGTTTCTTATTATCATCTTGTTTGGTTTAATTTGGTGAATGCTAGTGGGAAAACATATATAAGTGTGTTTTTGAATTCATTATGAACCTAGATAGAGATAGCCAACTTGAAGCATTGGAGTAAAGAGCGTTCAAAGCATTTATTATGATTCTAGAGTAGATTTGTATTGTCATTGTGTGTGTTGTTGCAGTTTTGAAGTTATCATATATCTCTCCTTATGATTTGAAGAGTCTTCATCCTCCTAAAGATTAGATCACATAGGTGATATCATTATTGTTCACCATCATTTGATTCATCATATTGATTTTGTGTTTTAGCCTCTACCCTACAAGGGCACACTTTATTTTTCTATCAAGGGTGTTGGGAAGCTTGAATGCTATCCTGGGATTTGACTACTCGGCAAGTCCCTAAACACCATAACCCCCAAACCCCTTCTCTTCTTCTTGTGTGCAGGTTATAGGTGTGAGATCTGGGATATATGAAGATATAGGAAGACTGAGCAAGAATCAGGGTTTTGGGATCCAATAATAGTTTGAGAAAATTCCTCTTTGCAAGACTTGGGCATTGGTGCCCTAGGCTTTCTGCCTCAATAGACTTCAGATTTGGCATCAGGGTAACTTCTACAAGATTTCTCCAATTTACAGCTTCCAACGATTTCACCTTTTAGGACATTGGCACTTTTGAAATAGTCCTCCGACATCTCCACTTCTGGAACACAAGTTCATTCATCTTCCTGATCCTCCCTATACAATTGGTTTCTAGAGATTTGTTGTACATCTTTTATTATAATTAGATCATCATAGAACTAGGGTTTTGTGCATCATTGACTCAAGGTTTGACAAAAAGTCTTGATTAAATTAGATCTTTCCACAGCACTCCTGAGCACAAGATCTGTAGCTAAGTCCACCTTCATTTGGTAGTGATTTGGCTCAGTCTTGTCGTTGCATGGTATTGTGAAAGAGGGTTTGATCTAGTGTGCATGCTAGTCTCATCATTCATCTTTTTCACACTTAACAGCTTGCAACCTACATAAAATTGCTCTATATATAACATTAAATTACCTGAAAGGGCTATCATATCCTTTGTAGAAAGACCCTAATTACTAAAAGAGGAGATGAGGCTGGTGAGGCTGGATGTGGGTGGAGGAATATTGTTGTTTGCATATCCTTTGTAGAAAGACCCTAATTACTAAAAGAGGAGACGAGGCTGGTGAGGCTGGATGTGGGTGGAGGAATATTGTTGTTGGCACCGCTCAGGTTTGCAAATCTTGAGTCTCTTCTACCTAGCTATAGTGTCCATGTCGGCCCTCCCAACTGCCAATAACAAATAATATTCTTTGTGATCACCATCAATATTGTCTCTCACCAATATTATTTATATTCAATCCCTCCAACATTAATATTAACGATATAAAATAACTGGAAAATATAAACATAGTGGATGAGAGAAATGGCTACTTCGACCACTAAATCACTAGCAGCAATGGCCAAAACATCGACACAAGAAACAATTCCGATGCAAGTTGCTTCCACTTGAGGCTTGATGGTGTCTATCACATCGAATCCTCTCACCGAGTTTGCATTAGGCCCGACAGTTTTTTCTCTCATAATGTTTGTCGAGTCGTCCAAGAGAATCAACCCATCACACCCCTGCAAATCAAAACAACAATTTTAGAGAAAGACTATTATATTGAAACAATAAGCTAAGAGGCCAAGGGAGCAGATAGCGTAAAAGGAAAAGTAGAATCTTACGTTAACGAAACAGTCGTGGAAGTGAAGGCGGACTAATGATGCCGCCATGTGTTTTTCCTTGGCAGCTGCTTGTTTTACCGCAGTTTTGACAGTAGATAGTGCCTCGAGACACGTCTTATCATAAAACATTGAACTGAGCTGCCCACTGGCAAGAAAAGAACACAAGGCTACCAAAGCAATACATGCAATCAGAGTATTAGTCCTCATGACTGATTGTCATGCAGCTCCCTAAATAAATTGCACTAATATTTTTCAGTTCGAGAACAGAAGAAATTTGTTATGTGTAAAGATTTGAGAGTATTTCCCTTTTTATAAATTTCACTGAAGAGCTTGTAGACATAGTCTGGTCCCATAGACTGTGTTCTCGTGGACATCATTAAAAAGTTCAATTCAATTCAATTTGTTAGGTAGTCGGGTGGGGTGGAAAGTTTTGATCCCGTAAAATGACCAAATGTTGAACATAAGTACTTATAGTTGAATGAAATGTCTAAAAAGCAACAAATAATGTGATGCCACATCAGTGCACCAACAAAATATGACTTAATGCACAACTAACCATCTACCCTTTTTCGGAGGTCTATTTGGACACCTCAACAAAAATCATACTGATGTGGCATCATATTTAATGATATGAACTGGAAACCTTAGTTATAAGCAGGGTCCCTACCAAATAAACTGCTGTAAAAATTTCAGAATAATTTAAAATTACCACCTATGATTTTGAGAAGGGCCAAATTAGAATATTCAACTAATGACTTCCCTCCCCTACCTACCATGGATTCCATTTCCAAATCACATGTCATGGAAAATTACAGAAGGGTTATCATATTCATTAATGTACAGTTTCGCTTTTATTTCTACATACCTCGCCTATCATAGATACTTCATCCGCCTAACATTTTCATATCAAAAGTGAGGCAGATAAAATGTTAAAGCTGTGAGGCATGTGTGTGAAAAGCATGGTTATTTTCTGAGGAAGTAAATGCGCTTAGCTAGCTACCATAGAACTAGTAACAGCTAGGCTAAGCTTAAGGATTATCTGCATGGAGACAAATCTTTAAAAAAAAATCACTTCATTCCCTAACTTATTTCTAATTATTGCTCAGCATGGAGGGCATAGGGGAAAGGAGCCAGTTGCTGCTGAGGCCCCAATAACCGTTATGTTTTTGTGCACTTGACCTTCAATTAATTTTTAAAAAGAACCAACACATGTAAAATAAGAACTTAATAAATAATTACAAATGCATCAATACATGTTCACAACTCCATGTAGTTTACCATAGAGAAATAACTACACACATGCTCTTCCACTTGCATTTACAAGACAAGTTGATGCAAATGGAGGGGTTTCCAAATAAAATACACACCTTTTTGTTTACAATAACCACCCATTTAGACATGGCTCAAAAGTCAAACTGCTCACATTTACATATAACTTGATGCACACTTATTTGTACCTAACAAAACACTCCAATTCTAATTGACTATTAGTCACATATTCTCCCATACTTGCTATCACATCCACTTGCACCAAAGTCATTTACAATAAGTACATGCACAAAGAGTAAATGGTGTAAAGCTCCCCAACCACATAGAATAAAATTAAAATTAAAATTAAAATTAAATCATATTTATTATAGAATTAATACAAAAATTTATTATTGAAGTTTGTTGTGCCTTCCATGTGAATTAAATAACACAAATTACTTACTGAAATCTTTTATTTATTTTTACGGCTGCCCTAATTGAACGCTCAAGTGCAGCTTGAATTATCGGTTTGAATGCCAAACTAACTAATATTTTAGAATTGGCTGCTGCACTTTTATAACACCAAACTACCAATGTTTTAGAATGCCAAATTAAGTCATATTTATTTGTCCAATTGGTTGCTGCACTTTTATCCATTATTTAATTTGCTTGCATGTGAGAGTTTTAAGAATGTGCGAGGAAGATGGTGGAGCTCAGTGTCATCCGGGTAAAGGGATGCAAACTTTGTGCCGGTCAAACTTGTTAAAACTATTATTTGGATGGTTTTTGAATTATGTAAAAGTTGGGACAACTAATTTTTAATATTAGTACCTCCTTTTTTTATATGTAGTAATTAATCTATGTAGAGTAATCAAAATAGAGTATTATTTTTATGTTAAACAAAATTTAATTTTTAGTAAGTCTATATGAGAAAATTTTAACAAAAAATATTGAAAACCATTTATGGGTTGTGATTGGCTCAAAATCTTGCCGAGAATTTAGTTATTAAACAAATAATTTTTTTTAATGTTAAACAAATAATATTTTTTCTTTATAACAAAAATTATAATATCTGTATTAAATATAATACTCATATTAATATGATTATTTAATTTTGATTCATTATATATATATATTATTTATAAATTTGATATTTTAAATATTAATGAAACCATATAATTAATTATATATTAATAATAGAATGTATGTTAAGTTATTGATTATAGAAATTAGTTAGAATTACAATGTTTTTGCTCTTTTTCCTTTTATGGGTATTTCTAAAGAGCTGGCAGTGACTACAACATATGCCTGCCACAGTAGACTACTTAAAGTTTAAAGTTGGACCATAGCCCTGAGGCCCTACAAAATTATTTTTCACTTTCAATTGATGGCATGCTACAATACTCAAAGGCTAAACCACAACTTATTTACACCCTCAGGTCTTCAAACAAATTCTTGAAAAGGGTACACAGTCACACCACTCACTAGATTCCACCTTATAACAAAAGGATTGTCATTGATCCATAGTTAACTTCAAAAACAAAATAAGATAGGAATTTGCTTTCACACAAATAAACCCACCAACAATGTTCTTATCTAACAATTGACATAATACAATTATACCCAAACCCAATTTTCTCAACTCTAATACCAATTTTCTTAAATCCTTCAATTATAATTCAAACTAAATGAGACTCAAGACTCAAAACACCAGAATTCAGATCCAGGAAAGTCCTTGAACAACAAAAACCAAGTTCCAAAAAGGCTCCTTTCTGAATAGAAATCTGTCTTCACTAGCTATCAACCTTACACATCAAACTGAAGCACCTTATCAAGAAAAAAAGCTCTAAAAAACATAGGCTAGCCTGTCACTGCAATTAGGGGAAAGGGTCCAATTGCCGCCCACGCCCTAATAACTGCTATGTTCTTGGGCACTTGACCCCTAATTAAATTTTTAAAAAGAACATCATGTCAAGTACCAACATGTCGTTAACAGGAAGAATTAGATTTATAATCAAGGGTAATTCTATGATGTAAAAAGATCAAAGCATTACCATTCACATAGAGTAAAATATTGGATGCCCTATTTTGAGAAGTGCATCTCTCATTACTGGGTATATGTAATTTGATGCAAAAATAAACTATAAATAAAGCATACTTAGTTATTTTGGTTCACAGGAAAGATTGGACGACAATTTATTCTTATCTTAAACACCCATCTCTAAATGCAATCCCTAATTATACCAACACTTTGGCTATTTTGAGGCCTCATTGGATTTCCCATAATAATTGTTTAAATTATCTTCAGGGCCAAGCTTGTAAGTACCACCACAGAGATAAATGTTTTCAGGCTTAAGATCCAGATGTACCACTCCATGGTAATGAATGAATTCTAGTGCCTGAGAATCTCTAAGAATATTACAAGCATACGTCAAGATCATTAGGGTTCCGAAATTTTGAATTGCTGAAAATTTCAGAAAAAAGTGACTTTGAGTCCACATCACAAAAAAAGAGCAAACAATCTTATTTTTCCCTAATTTTTTTTTCCCAAATAGAGGAGTTCAATATCTAGTGCATGGAGAAAAAAAAATCAATTTTCAATGCATATTTTCTTTGTAATATCATTTTAAAGTTAGACTTTATAGAATCTGATAGTTTTCATTCCACGTCAACTTTTGTATAATTTTTTTTACCATTTTCACAAAACCAATTATACCCTTTTGGAGAGGACTCTTTCCTCTAGTGTACCATATAATTTTGAAAAAAATTGGATGTGTTTTAATTTTTTTTTTAATTTCTAATTAGTGTCATCTTTGATTTTAACAACCTACTTGCAATAATTTAAAAAAAAAATATTAAAACTAATCAAAATATTAAAAAAAATCATATTTGGATTCTAGACTCAGAGATCTACAAAAGGGTATTTTTTAATTTTTGAAATAATCCATTCTGATTGAAGAAATATTCAGTTTAAGTTGAGAATTTCAAAAAACCCTAGAAAATGAGGAGTTTAAGATGCCACAGATAGTTTCAAGTGAAAGTATTTGGGGGAGAAAGTATTTGGGGGAGAAATCATTTGGGGGTGAAATCAATTTTTTTTGTTTGTAACTAGATGATTTCAGGCGAAACCATCTCGCCCTCAAATATGTTAAGAATTTGCAGGTCTATTTAAACCAATTCCACATAACCCAATAGGAGAAACAAGATGCTAAAACAAACCATAATGCAAAGATCAAATGAACAAACAACAAGGAACACAAGATATACCCTGGGAAAACCCTTTGCAGGGAAAAACCCAGCCTCCAAAAGCATCCACGCTCAAATATATTATTCAGCAATATGAAATTAAAATACAATCCATGAGCCTCCATGAATACCTCTGAACCATCAAGCACCTCCAATGCAACCTCCATGTGTACAAGCATGAATCCACACATCACTAGCCATGCTTCACAATATGCACTTACAGGAGAGAGCTCAATACAATGACATCCTCTCACAAACCTCCAATCCACCTACAATGAAATAGCCAACATTACCCAAACCACTAACCATGTGCTTGCTTTTATAGACTAAGCTCACACAAATACAACTTGTGGTATTGGATAAAATCATGTGCCCCAAAAAACCATGGTAACACAAAACCATTAACTTATAAAACCACTTGACCCCACATTTGACTATTGGTACTAACTTTTCCCAATAAATCAAATAATACAAATAATAACTAATTACTCTATGTGTCCCACACACATAAAATAACTAACCCAATGTTACAATACAACTTATACAAGTGGTAACTGAATAAAATAGTACAATATTATGCAAGGTGTACAACACCTATCCCAACAAAATAGACTTGCCCAAAAATAGCTTGCCACATATGCCCCACACAGTGGCTACATGTATTCAGGTGAAACTATCTTGTTCCCAAATAGACTCGCCCAAAAACAACTCATGCTAAATTGTTTTGTTGGCCCAAAGTGTGACACAACTTTGTACTTTTAGCCGTAAATAAAGGAGATTGAAGCAAAAACAAATACTGTTCACTTTCAAGTTCCAACTTGCATGTGTGTAACTTTCAAGTTTTAAAATCATCTGACCCAGAGCCTTCCGTCAGTGTTGCTAGTAGAGAAAAAGCATGATTGAATGTTATCAGATGTACCATTCAAAAGACTCCCTAAAGCAATGGAGAAACGTGAATTAGCAGATTGCAATGGACACCCAAAATATAAATATTCAAATGCATATATACTTATAAGCTACCTATACATTATGTTTGTGGTTTAGTAACATAACTATAAATATAGTCAAATTAATGCCCTAAATCTGTTATTGGAAATATAAATACTAGCAGAGAAAGGATTAAAAGCCTATATGCACACAAAGGAAGACTTTCTAGCGGTGAATTGTGTTTACATCTACAATAATGCAAAAGGAGAAAAAAAAAGGAGAACCAGTACTCAAATCAAAAGGAAAAATGATGTATTTGTTACCTAATGTGGGCAACACTACATCAAACAGGGAATGAGGCGACAACCATGGGAGGAGGGCGACTACCATGATTAGTAGCTGAGAAAGTGTAAACCCTCGAACGCATAGTGAGAATATTGTTGAAAATGATTTAGGTTTTGGATAGTTTGTGAAATGTAGTCGGACTAGAAACAAAAATAAATTAGAACAGGTTATGTTTGCCATCCGTACCACCACATTCAGCTTTTCGTGTGAATATAAAATATTAATGTGTCATCATGATTTATGGTGGCATAAAAATGACTAATTTTTTAGGGTACCTAAGTATATTTAGGTCCTAATGTAAATTGTTATTAGAAGATTAGTGAAAATCTTTTGGTGGTCATAGCAAACGGCTATTGGGGTGTCCTTTTGCGTGTATAGGGTGACACATTGAAAACACCATTTTTGAACCCCCTGTGCACATAACACGTCCTCCAATAATATGTATAAGTACCCACAAGTTGAAAGAATAGCTTTAATCTCTTCACTCGCATATAGAGAAACCCAAAAAAAATCGTCCAAATCTGATATATCTAGCTATGAGCTTGACGTGCATGAAGTTAGGGTGGGCGGCTAGTGGCCCCTTTCCCCTATACACCATCTGCTACAACATTTATTTGAGGCTTATTTTTTGAGATTTCTTTTAATTATAATTAGAGTTAACAATAAGAGAAAAAACAAAATTAATTTCATGCATTTACAAGATAGGTAAGTGCACCAAGATGATGGATCAAAATGGGGTCTTAAGTTGCCACTTTTTTCTGAAATTAGGAAACATTGATGTTGGACGAGAAATTGAAGATAGCTACACTCAAAATTTGAAGATGGAATGAAAATAAGAGTTGTAGTGCTACGAATCTAGTTTCTAAACTACTATTTTTTTTTCAAAAATGGTTGAGACTAAGAGGTTCAAAAAGGGGGAGCACACACATTGGTACTATTTTTCTCAAAAAAACATAACATAGTGTCTGGTGTACTCCCCTTAAAATGTTAAATTTTTTTTAGTATTTCAATAATAAGTCTAGTGAGAAATTAGGTAACACCATGTACTTTATCCCTAATTTTTCTGATAATTTTTTAATGAATAATTGATTTTTTAGTAATTTTTAAAGTGGACACATCCTAAAAAATAGAAATTTGAGTGTGCTCCCCCCTAAAATGTTTGAAAACTAATCAAAAATTGAATTTTTTTTTGAATTCATGTAGAATGGAGTCTAATTTCTAAAAATATAACTTATTTCATTTTTTGATGAATGGTAAAAAAAAAGTCAAAAATACTAGACACTGGTTTTTGACAAAAACTAGACACACTAACAAAAGAAATTCAAGATGAAACACTAAACGTACTCAAAATGTGAAAAAAATTATATGGTTAGATAGCTAACAGAGAGCTTAAGATTATGGTGGTATTTTTTTGAGTTTTCATTGCAAAAAGTGCCATCCTGATGGGGAGCACACTCCAGATTATCTCTAGATTTTGCTAAAAACTGATAAAAACATGTCAAACAAAGCTGAGCATAATGCTAGCATGTTATAACGTGCTCACGTTATGTGAAATCAATAACATGATCACGTTATAACATGCTCGGTTATGTGATTTCACATAACGTTAGTGCGTTATAACGCACTCACGTTATGATGAGCATAACTAGCAGTACACATGCCAATTGCATTTGCTTGAAAGTTTCTAAAGCCTTTTTAACAAATCCATTTTTTTTTTCATATCTTGCAATCATTACATTCCATTATAGAACATCTCTTTGAGGTGTTACATCATACAATTGACATGCCTTGTCTATGCTTCCACACTTTACATACATGTCTACAAGGGCAGCTACACTTCCTATTGTCTCTCTGACTCTATTTCTCTCCCCTCTACGTCCTACCCTTTCTCTGAGTCTTTGCTTCCCTCCCCTCTCTACCTCCCACCTTCTCTCTCTCTCTTCTTCCCTCCCCTATCTACCTTCTACCCTCTCTCTCACTCTATACTTCCCTCCCCCATCTACCTCCTACCCTCTTTCTGAGTCTTTGCTTCCCTCGCCTCTCTACCTCCTACCTTCTCTCTCACTCTCTTCTCTCCCCTCCCTCTCTACCTCTTACCCTCTCTCTCACTTTCTACTTCCCTCCCCTGTCTACCTCTTACCCTCTCTCTCAGTCTCTACTTCCCTCCCCAGTCTACCTCCTACCCTCTCTCTCTTCTTCCTTCCCCTGTCTACCTCCTATGGTCCTCTCCCACTCTCTACTTCTCTCATGTCTCTACCTCCTATCCTCTCTCTCACTCTCTACTTCCCTCCACTCTCTACCTCTCCTTCTCATTCTTCCCATCCAATGAAATTTCATAAATTATCTTGTTTCCATTTCATCATCCCAATTTATATCCTCATCCATCTTTACATGTCCTATTTTTCTTGTTTCCATGTTCTTTGTCGACAAGGGAGAGAAAGAGGGAGGAAAGGGAGAGAGGATGGAGATGGAGGGGAGAGAAAGGGGAGAGATACCTAGTGAGAGAGAGAGAGTCCTAGTTTTCTTGTTTTGGAGAGAGAGAGAGAGGGTGGGTTAGGTTTATGAGTTTAGGGTTGCTTAAGTTTAGGGTTTAGGGGAATTATTTAGGGTTTAGGGCTGCTCAGGTTTATGCTTTATAGTTTAAGGGTTAGGATTGAGAGGCATTATAAATAGGGTTTAGGGGTTTTGGGAGAGAGAAAGAGAGGTTTAGAGTTGCTCAGGTTTAGGGTCATTATTTAGGGTTTATGAGCTTAGGGTTTCTTAGACCTTTAGGGGCATATATATGGTTTATGAGTTTAGGGTTGCTCAAGTTTAGGGTTTAGGGTTTTGGGTTAGGGTTTAGGGGAATTATTTAGGGTTTAGGGGTTCATGGTTGCTTAATTTTATGGTTTAGGGTTTAGGGGTTAGGGATTTAGGGTTGCTCAGGTTTAGGGTTTAGAGAGAGAGAGAGACAGAGAGAGAGGGGGGGATCAATAGATAGTGGGAGAGATAGGGAGATAGAGGTTTTGAGTGGCTTCCAGGGTTTATGGTTTAGAGGTTCGGGGTTTAGGGTTGCTCAGTTTTAGGGTTTAGGGGTTAGGGGTTAGGGTTTAGGGGCATTATTTAGGGTAACTTAAGGTTTATGTTTTAGGGGTTAAGGGTTAAGGTTTAGAGGTTTAGGTTAGGGTTTAGAGAGAGAGGACCGATAGGGAGCTATAGAGGAGACCGAGGGGAGACATAGAGAGATCGAGGGTGAGGGACATGGCCAGAGACATAGGTAGAAAGATTGAGAGGTTGAGGGATGATAGAGACAAGGAGATAAGGTTTAGGGGTTAGGAGTTTAGAGAGGGATAGATATGGAGATAGAGGGTGAGGGACATGGCCAGAGACATAGCCAGAGAGATTGAGAGGTAGAGAAATGATAGAGACAAGGAGATAGGGGTTTAGGGTTGATCGGGTTTAGAGTTTAGGGGTTAGGAGTTTAGAGAGGGAGAGATAGGGAGATAGAGGGTGATGGACATGGCCAAAGACATAGGCAGAGATTGAGAGGTAGAGGGATGATAGAAAAAAGGAGATAAGGGTTTAGGGTTGATCAAGTTTAGGGTTTATGGTTGGTATATATGATGTATAGAATGGTGTAAATGACTAACGTATTGGTGCTTATGATGTTCTGATGGCTCCTATGGCTGGCAGAGGGTAGAATGACACCTGTGACTAGCTAGGTGTAGAATGATGTTTGTTATTGAAAAGTAGGTGCTACTAAGGAGCATATTGGCACATACGATATACAAAATGGTGCAAATGACTAATAGATTGGCACTATGATCTTCTAATGGCTCCTAGTGAGGTATTTGTTTGATTTTGATTATTTTTGGGATCGTTTGAGATGAACCTTAGATTGATTTGGGATGGAGTTGATATGAAATGGATTGGTTTAGGGATGATGAGAGGTGAAAAGGTCTAGATTAGGAATGATTTGGGAATGATCAGAATGGTTTGAGGGATGGTTTGAAGTGGTTTAGTGCTGATTAGGGAATGATCAGAATGATTTATTAATAGTTTAGGGATGGTATTTGAGATGAAATCCAGGTTGATTTGAAAATGATTAGGGATGAAGTTAAATTGATTTGGATGTGATTTAGGATGGTGTGAAGTGGTTTAGGGCTGATTAGAAGTGGTTTAGAGATAATTAGAGATGAAATTGAATGGATTAGGGATGATTTGGGATTGATTAGGAATGAATTTGGTTGGAATGAAAGCTTAATGTTTTCATGTTTTCACATTATAGAGATTGGGAGAGATAGGGAGATAGAGGTTTAGGGTTGATTCTAGGTTTTATGGTTTAGGGGTTAGGGGTTTAGGGGTTTAGGTTTGCTCAGTTTTAGGTTTTAGGGGTTAGGGGTTAGGGGTTAGGGGTTAGGGGTTAAGGTTTAGAGGTTTAGGTTTATGGATAAATAGGTAGAGAGACAAATAGGGAGATACAGAGGAGAGTGAACTTGGGAGAGATATCTCTGTCTCCTCTATCCCTCTATCTAACTATACCTACCTCTCTATCTCTCTCTCCCTATCTCTCTATCTTCCTAGATCTCTTTTGATCCCCTCTCTAACTCTACCTTTCTATCTCTCCCTCCCTCACTATTTGAGGTTTACACGAGTTTAGGGTTGCTCAAGTAAATAGGGTTTAGGGTTTTGGGTAAGGGTTTAGGGGAATTATTTAGGCTTTAGGGGTTTAGGGATGCTTGAGTTTAGGGTTTAGGGTCTAGGGGTTAGGGTTTAGGGTTTACAAGTTAGGGGTTTAGGGTTGCTTAATTTTAGGGGTTAGGGTTTAGGGTTTAGAGAGAGATAGAGCGAGGAGACCAATAGAGATTGGGAGAGATAGGTAGATAGAGGTTTAGGGTTGCTTCCAGGTTTTATGGTTTAGGGGTTAGGGGTTTAGGGTTGCTCATTTTTAGGGTTTAGGGATTTAGGGTTGCTCATTTTTAGGGTTTAGGGGTTAGGGATTAGGGTTTAGGGGCATTATTTATGGTTTTGGGTTTATGGTTTAGGGGTTAGGGGTTAAGGTTTAGAGGTTTAGGTTTATGGTTTAGGTAGAGAGGTGAATAGGGAGATACAGAGGAGACAGAGTCTAGGAGAGATATCTCTATCTCCTCTATCCCTCTCTCTAACTATACCTACCTCTCTATCTCTCTCTCTCTCTCTCCCTGTCTCTCTATCTTGCTAGATCTCTTTTGATCCCCTCTCTCTAACTCCACCTTTCTATCTCTCCTTCCCTCACTATTTGAGGTTTATATGAGTTTAGGGTTGCTCAAGTAAATAGGGTTTAGGGTTTTGGGTAAGGGTTTAGGGGAATTCTTTAGGCTTTAGGGGTTTACGGATGCTCAAGTTTAGGATTTAGGGTCTAGGGGTTAGGGTTTATGGTTTAGAAGTTAGGGGTTTAGGGTTTCTTGAGTTTAGGGGTTAAGGTTTAGGGTTTAGAGAGAGATAGAGTGAGGGGAACAATAGAGATTGGGAGAGATAGGGAGATAGAGGTTTAGGGTTGCTCAATTTTAGGGTTTAGGGGTTAGGGGTTAGGTTTTATGGTTTAGAGGTTTGGGTTTATGGTTTAGATAGAGGGGAGAATATGGATCCCTATCTCTATCTCTCTGGACATATGGATCCCTATCTCTTAATCTATCCCTCGCTACCTCTCTCTCCTCCTCTTTATCTCTCTCCCCATCCCTCTACCTCTTGAAATCTCTCCCTATGTCTCTATACATCTCTTGATCTCTTGATCTCTTGATCTCTTTATCTCTCTCCCCATCCCTCTACCTCTTGAAATCTCTCCCTATGTCTCTATACATCTCTTGATCTCCCTATGTATTTCCCTCTCTCTATATATGTATATCTTTCTCACTCTATAGACCCCTTTCTCTATCCCAATCCCTATCTCTCCCTCTCCCCATCTCTATCTCACCTATCCTCTCTATCTCCATGTCCCTCTCTATCTCTCCATGTCTCCCAATCCCTCTATATATATAAGATAGAGAAATGAAGAGAGAGAGAGAGAGAGAGAGAGAGAGAGAGAGAGTCTCCCATGTAGATACAAGGTTACATTTATGTTATCATGCTTCCCAGTATGCACTCGCATTATACTGCGAGCGCATTTTGGGAAGCATGGAAAATGGTAAAAAAGCATGTGGGATCCGTGTTTCAGACCCCACATGACTATTATTCCTACTTTTCACAAGTATATATCAGAAAAAAAGTGCTTTTCATGTTGTTTGACTAATTGAGAATCATTTTTATATCAATCCACCAACTTTTTTTGTTTTTTCAACGTAGAAGAAGTGATTTTTCATGTTTTTAGAGAAATTTTCATTATTTAAACTGAAAGTTTCATGTTTTATGTGTGATTTTGTTTCAAAGCTAATTACCATTGATATATAGATTGAATTTGATGATAGATATTTGTTTTTTCCATAAGTTTTACTAATCCTAATCTAGAATTATATAGAATTCATAATCAAACTTGCAAAAAACAAGAATTTGAGGATTTTGAAGCCATCTTTTGGAGAATTGGTCAATTGCAATATCAAATTCTAAGGTATGTTCAATTTATGTCCATTTTAATTCACATATATATTCTTATGTTCTTATGTCTTTAAATGTCTTTATGTTTTTTATGTTCTTTATGTTCTAAGATATATATGTGTCTAGGTATATTAGTTAGTTCAGTCAAAGAGACTCCAAATTCCTCATGTTTCCATCTTATTTCGGCCCTTTATGCCTTCATTTCACCTATTTTCATCTATACAAGAGAAAAACATTATCAAATACTTCATAAAATAATTTTAGTGAACAATTGTTTGTCATACTCATATTCGAGTGTATACATGGAGCCAAAATTGATTTTGGAAGACTCTTAATTTTTGCCCTAGGATGCTATAGAAGGATTTATTCCTTAATACATGCATAATTCAATTCATTTAATAGAACCTTGCATGAAATAATAGTTTTCTTACAAAAATGGAGGAAATGAGCACCACAACCTATTTGACAAATTGTTACAACTCACTTTGATACCATTCAATCCATAAAAAATATAATGGAGATTATGTATTTACTTCATCAACATAACAAAATTTTAGAGAAGAGAGTTATATACAAATATATGGACATACAAGCATCATAACACAAGATGATACAAAGGGAGTTACAAGGAGATAAAACACTAAAAAGGAGGTTTTCATGAGTGTAGGACAGTCACAAGTCTATATAATAGTCCACTATCATAGTCATGACCATCATGAAGTTGTTTTTAATTTATGCATTACTTAAGATGTCTTTGATCTTTTGTCACGAGTATCTAGAAGGTTATCTTCAACGGTTAATGTTATTTTGACTATCACAAAGTTTTTGGACTGGTTTAAGACTATTAGGATAGTCAATTTATGTTGATTACAGTCCCCTTCGATGGCATTCATTTTGTCATCCTTCAAAATCACCTCCATACAACTCATATATGTAAAAAATTAACCATCCAATTCATTATTTCCAAACCTAAAATAATGATTTAATACTCATATAAGAGTCCAAACAATGGCCTTCAAGGGGTGAGACAGTCAAGAGTAGTCAAGGTGATGTTCTTAAGAGTTGATAGGGTCAAAGGGAGGCTTAGTATTAGAGATATACATTTACATAGTGATCTCTCAACACCTTATGGTTTCAAATAGTTTTGAAGTATCTCAGCAGCCCTATTTTCCTTTATGGAAATACTCATGATAGTCTTGAAGGAACAAAACTATTTGTGCATCAGTCCACTATGACTATCATAGTATTAGAGTCTTTTGGAAACCTTCCCAACTTTCTCCTTCATAAGATTCATAGTCCATAATTCAAGTGTATTAAATTTCTGCCCTAAATTTCCTCTTCCCATTCAGGTGTATACTTCATGATTTGTTATTCAAGTGTATACTAGATATGACTTTGTATTTGTATTCAAGTGTATTCTCTATGACATGTATTCAAGTGTATATCATGACTATGTATTTGAGTGTATACTCCATGACTTTGTGTATTCCATTGTATACTTGGTGCATTTTGTGATTGGGAAAAAAGTGTGAAGAATCTATATGAAGGTCTTTTAGACCTGCTCAAGGAGTTTTAAATCTTTCTTGGCCATTATTTGACAAAGTGTGATGACTGTCCTAAATGATTGTGCATGATAGTGTTGGGGTACAAATTGGAAGTTCATCAAATCTAAGTCTAAAAGTGTTGGTCTTGCATATTCCTGGTTGGGAAGGTGTCTTAGAAGGTCCTATAGACCTGAACAAAGGATTTTAGAGCATTCTTCAAGGGTTAGAGAAGTTTTATTATGACTATCCCAAGAGGACTAGTTTTATAATCATTGAGTAAGTGTTGGCACAAAAGAAAGTTAGGGTTTGATTTTGAGTCTAGGTGTTTAATACCTATTGGAATCACCTTTAGAATGTTTGAAATAGGCTCCCAAATCTATATTGAGGTTTTTGAAAGCATCCCAAACAATAAAGAACATGTAAGAACAATTTGTCAATTTGAGTTTGTCTAGGTCTTGTAAATATGTGTCAAGTTGTGTTTTGAAGTGTCAAGGCATGTTTTGATGTTATAATAACATCTAAGAGACCATTTTGAACATGTTTTAGGTCCTAGGAGGTTATTTGAGGTTCATTTTTCAAGTATTGTAAAGTTGTTAAAATATTGCAATGTGGTTTAAATGCAAGAAAGTGGTTTGTGACTCTTTTCCACCAATGTGAACACTTGAGAATTTTTGGATTGGATTTAGAAAGGATTTATTTCTTGTTTACAAGTTTGTAGAATGTAGGGGTGTGAATTTGTTGTATGTGTGATGATACCCTAGGCTGGTAGAGCTATTGTTTTGAGAAAATTAGAGGTACAGAGATAGGGTTTGATGGAAAAATAGTTAGAGGATCATTCCAAGTGATTGATTAAGCATGTGAAGACATAATTGAATGTGTTTGAGGCATCAGCAAAGAAAAATAAGCTTGGGAACATAGACTTTCTATAAACCCTCATGATACAAGCATGGAATTGGCATTAACAAGGGTTTTGTATTTTAGGGGTTTTGTAGTGCTTCCCATTGACAAAAAGTGGTGGATTTGAACCATTTGAGGTCTTTATTGAACATTACAATTTAGTTTGGAAGTTTGGTAGAAGGATTTTATGGAGCTGCTTTTGAAAATAGGGCTAATTGCCCCTTTCTAGGAAATGGAATAGTCAGTTTTTGGGGCTTGTGTTACAAAATGACCTATACCCATTTTAGGATATGTTTTAGATGAGCTTAAAGGGTATCCAAAAGTGTCAATAGTTTTGGGTTTCAGTGCATACCCTAAGAGAAAAGTTTTGACAGTCCATTTTGGAGGGCTACTAGCATTAGGACAGTCAAAGAAAGAAGGACCTATGGTAGAAGCATTTAAGTTGCATGAGGGGTGTTGATACATTGAATTAGTTTACATTAACTTGGAAAAGGTCACCCAAGTGATAAACAAAGCAATAAGTTGTTGGTTCTTCATTTGATGGTATGTTTCCATGTTGTCACTGAGTCATGGAGCTAGTCATAAGCCCGTTGTTGTGAAATGTGCCTCCTTTGAATTGTTTTGAACCCCTACATTGCATCACTTTTGGGTCTATTTTCATGAACTCCACCCTTCCTCTACATCATTTATGACTTCACACATATTTGAGTATATAGTCCATGACTTTGTATGTTCAAGTGTATACTCCATGAATTTGTGTATTCCATTGTATACTTGGTACATTTTGTGATTGGGAAAAAGGTGTGAAGAACCTATATGAAGGTATTTCAGACCTACTCAAGGAGTTTTGAAGCTTTCTTGGCCATTATTTGATAAAGTGTGATGACTATCCTAAATGATTGTGCATGACAGTGTTGGGGTAGCAATTGGAAGTTCATCAAATCTAAGACTAAAAGTGTTGTTTGTGCATCATTTATGACTTTGTATGTTCAAGTGTATACTACATGACTTATATGTGTGTTCAAATGCATACTCCATGACTTATGTATGTTCAAGTTATCTTGATATGAGGTGTCTTATTCAAAAGTTTGTAAAACCTTGTTATTCATTCTGACTGTGCTATTCATTGTCATTATAAAATTTCTAAAATTATCATTGTCTTATTCTTCATGCTTGTAGAAATCATCATCATGCTAAGGATACAAGAAAAGACTCTAACACCAGAAGAGTGTGAAGCTGAAAATGAGAGGAAAAGAGAAAGAATGAGGCAAATTCGAGAAAGTAGGAAATTGTCAACCATACAAGAAGACATTCCACCATTGCCAATTGAAGAGGAATGTGACACGTCTAACGAAGCTAAGAGAGATGGAATTGGCAGCACAAAGGGAATGAATGCAAAAACTCCATGCAATGAGGAAAGTGAATCTCCAAGTTGGAGGCACTTCATCGTCCACAGGTCAAGTTGAAGGAACACCATCATTATCTTCTCGAATTGGAGACACTCCATCTTTCACAGGTGAAGTAGAAGGCACATCTACATTTTCTTCTCAAGTTGGTGACACACCATCATTCACACCTCAAGTTGAAGGTACGTCATTTTTAACCTTTTCACCTCCAATTGAAGGTATGTCATCTATCCCATCTCAAGTAAATATTGAAGAATTTCCTAATGTTCAGTCTACTTTACCAAATAAAATGCCTCCTAGAATTTTGCATAGGAGGCCTAAGTTTCTAATTGATATTGATGAGAAACTATTGGAGCCCATGCAGGATAAGATTCCCATGCACACTTGCCAAAGATATGTGAATAAGATATGGAAATTATTCTTTGAGAATTTAAATGAAACTGGAAGATGTCAACTCTTTGTTGAACTGATGAGAAATCTGAAATTTAGGCCCACTATGAAGATTCTTGGCCTAAGAACATCTAATGCCTCAAGTGAAAAATCAATTGTCAAGAATCTAATGAGTGCGTATGAGAGTGTGGGTTCCACCTCACACACCAAGGATAGTAATGTCACATGACATGTCATTACATCAACAATTATAAGCCAACAAACAAAAAAAATCACCTCATTAGAAAGACAAGTCAAGCATTCAAAATAAATAGAAAAACTCTAATGAGAGCCATTGGAAGACTTCAAAGAGTTGAGGATCCAAACACTAATGAATTGTGGGCATTCTCTAGGAGACTCCCATGGAAAGACAAAGTTGTTGTCGAAGCTTTAAGACCACTAATTGAAGACTTTTGGAAGAATTACACAAGTGTATCTCCAAATCAAAGGGATGTGGTAAGAAGGAGAATTAGTAATCGAAACCGTGATCCACATCCAAAGCATTTTTTAGATATGACTCAAACACAATTTTTTGGTAAATTTCTAGAGAAGTATCCTCAAATTAAAATTTCTCAAAGATATTTTGAAATGCCAAAACCTTTCTTTGTCAAAATAAATCACACACGCACTACTTGTTGTAGATTACATATTGAATTTTTTAACCATTTTGATGTTTATTGGTCTATATGTTTAGATTTGCATACTAACAATGTTTTGGAAGATTGTGGCATACATGCCCCACTAAGTACCTCAAGAGACTTCATATCAATAATTTAATGTGATAGAGAGGAAGGTCAAATATTCTACAGGAAATTATGCTTGGTGGCATATGTCAACATTGCGGTGGCTTGCAACATATGCCAACATGTGAACATATGGAAAGAACACATGTGGTTGGAAACGAACTAGTAGAGTTTGACAAGTATAATATATCTACTTGCATAGTTTTTGAAATTCCTAATGTTTTCTTAAACTTTGTAGTATTTTTGTAATGTTGACTAATTTCTTTTAATTTGTTGCACATATCATTGTAGGGAATGTTTATGCAGTTATTGTAAATGAAGATAATGAAGAGGGAACAAATTATTACTTGTGTTGTTGTGTTGAGGTGAAAAAGAAATTGGAGGCCCCAGTTATAGATGGAGAAAACATCGAATACCCTACAAGCTCAGTGATTGTTACTAGAACATGGCTTAGAAGGTACCCACATAAGAGTGTTAATTTTTGGTTATTTGAGGACTTTGACATGCATCGAAAGATTCTTCATTACTCCAACCTTGTCGTGGCAACCAATGTTCATTTGATACAATATCGAGGCAGACCTTTGAACAAGACCTTGTGGAAGGTGCGTGAGTCTAACCATGAGGCAATACATTTCACAATAAAGAGTAGAGAAGACCCAGATGGTTCATTGGATTAATTTGTAATTATTCACATTGATTTTGTAAAGTCATGTTACATTGAGTTGTAAGTATGCATATTAATTTGTAAGTTTACATAGGTTTGTCTTTTTTATTTGCTGTTGCATTTTGACACATATACATATTTTTATATCATCATGGTATGCTTCGTGGGGTTAGACCTAAGTGATGGATGAAGTTGATCCTAAGAGTAATGTATAAAATCTAGGTAATGTATAAAATATAGGTGTCTCTAAGTGTATTGGTTTCTAACTAGATAATAGGTGTCTCTACTTGTGTCTTAGTTATATACTATATGTCAACTACAAAGATAGAGACTAGACAAAAGGTATTTAATCTAATCTAGGTGTCTTAGGTAGATACTATATATCAATGACCTGTCTAGAAACTAGAATAAGGTATAATCTAGAATGATCTAGGTGTCTTCTAGGTAGATACTATATATCAACTACCTGTCTAGAGACTAGGATAAGGTATAATTTAATCTAGGTATCTTAGGTAGGTACTATATGTCAACTAGGTCTACCATAATAGATGTCTCAGGTAGAACTATAATCTAGGTGTCTAGGTGACTTAGGTCTAGACTACGATAAGGTATAAAGACTACGTGTCTTAGGTCTACTAGGTGTCTTAGGTGTTGTACATCCACTAGAATACATGTGTCTTAGGTCTTAGGTGAGGCAACATAAGCTTCCACCTTCATGTGGTTGGCCTTGTCAGTATAGAATATTTAATTTTCTTGAATCTAAGGGAAGCTCTTTTTCTTAATAGGAAAACTTTATCGACTTTAGTGTCCTTATGGTAAGGGCACCTAGGTTGTCATGCCTCCAAGAGGGGTCAAAAAGTGAAATATGAGTTTCAATCCTCCAACAGGTGTAGGGATCACAAACTAACTAAACAACAAGGCAACAATATGAGTTGCAATCCCCAAGCTTCAACTCATCATTCTAGGACTTCTAAACATAGAGCAACATTTTGCATTCCATAGCTCATGGGGTCAAACGGGCTACACCAACATGTTAGGTGGGTGGTTAAATGTGGGGGGAGGTCTCATTTCATGTGCCAAGTGCCCCAATTGTTCAGGGCAACAAGCTACCAGCTAAGTCCCTTAAGATCCTTAAGATAAAAAAATTGCCAAACTTTGATGGAGTAGTTATCAGAATTCGTGGCAGTTGGGAATGTTTCATTTTGACCTATAGGTGCATGTGGTGTCCATCCACAATAACCTCTCTTAGTTTTGGTCAACTCTAGTCTGTTTGACTGTACCAAAATCAAACGCATTCTTGCAAAATGCTTCAATTCCATGCAGTAGAAACGTGTTAGGAGCAACATTTTACATTCCATAGCTCGTGGGGTCGAATGAACTGTGCCAACATGTCCGGGTGGGTGGGAAAATACTAGGGGAGGTCTCATTTAGTGTGCCAAGTGACCTAATTATTTGGGGCAACAGGCTACTAGCAAAGTCCCTTAAGATCCCTAAGATGCAAAAACTACCAAACTTTGATGGAGCGGTTCTTGAAATTCATGGCATCTGGGAACATTTTGTTTAGACCTATAAGTGCATGTGGGATCCATCCACAATAACCTCTATCAATTTTGGGCAACTCCTATTTGTTTGACCATGCCGAAATCAAATGCATTCTTGCAAAATGCTTTAGTTTCATGTAGTAGAAAGATGCTAGGAGTGATATTTTGTATTCCATAGCTCATGGGGTCAAACTGACTGTGCCAACACATCAAGATGGGTGGGTAAATGCTAGGGGAGGTCTCATTTCATGTGCCAAGTGCCCCAATTGTTTGGGACAACAGGCTACTGGCTAAGTCCCTTAAGATACCCAAGATGAAAAAACTACCAAACTTTGATGGAGTAGTTCTCAGAATTCATGGTAGCTAAGAACATTTTGTTTTGACCTATAGGTGCATGTGGGATCCATCTACAATAATCTCTCTCAGTTTTGGTCAACTACAGTCTATTTGACCATGCCAGAATCAAACACATTCTTGCAAAATGCTTCAGTTCCATGCAATGGAAAGGTTGCTATGTGCGATATTTTTTGTTCTGCTCATTGTGGGGTAGAACTAACTGTGCAAAAACATTAGGGTAGGTGAGTAAATGGTAGGGAAGGTCTCATTTTTTGTGTCAAGCGTCTGAGTCATTCTGGGCTATAAGCTACCAACACCTAGCACCTTTCACGTTTACTGGTAGCTTGTAGACCGAAATGACTAATACACTTGGCACATGAAATGAGACCTCCCCTAGCATTTACTCACCCACTCAAATGTGTAGACGTAGTCAGTTTGGCCCCATGATGAGCAAAACAAAAATATCACACAGCAACCTTTCCACTACATGGAACTGAAGCATTTTGCAAGAATGCATTTGATTCTGGCACAGTCAAACAGATTGGAGTTGACTAAAACTGAGAGAGGTTATTGTGGATGGATCCCACATGCACTTGTAGGTCAAAATGAAACATTCCCAGCTACAACAAATTATGAGAACTACTCCATAAAAGTTTGGCATTTTTTCATCTTAGGGATGTAAAGGGACTTAGTCGGTCCCTGTTGCCCCGAACAATTGGGGCACTTGGCACACAAAATGAGACCTCCCCTGGCATTTACCTGCCCACCACAACATGTTGACATAGTCCATTCAACTCCATGAGCTATGGAATGCAAAACATCACTCCTAGCATCTTTCTACTGCATGAAACTGAAGCACTTTGCAAGAATGCATTTGATTTTGGCAGGGTCAAACAGACTAGAGTTGACCAAAACTAAGAGGTTATTGTGGATGGATTCCACATGCACCTATAGCTCCAAACAAAGTGTTACCAGCTACCACAAATTTTAAGAACCGCTCCATCAAAGTTTGGTAGTTTTTGCATCTTAGGGATCTTAAGGGACTTTGCTGGTAGCCTACTACCCTGAACAATTGGGGCACTTGGCACACTAAACGAGACCTCCCATGGAATTTACCCACCCACCCCAACATGTTGGTACAGTCTGTTCATCCCCACGAGCTATGGAATGCAAAATGTTTCTCGTAGCACCTTTCTACTGCATGGAACTGGAGCATTTTCCAAGAATGCGTTTGATTCCGGCATGGTCAAATAGATAAGAGTTGAACAAAACTGAGAGAGGTTATTGTAGACGGACCCCACATGCACCTATAGGTCCAAATAAAATGTTCCCAGCTACCATGAATTTTGAGAACTCCTCCATCAAAGTTTGGTAGTTTTTCATCTTAGGGATCTTAAGGGACTTTGTCGGTAGCCTACTGCCCTGAATGATTTGGGCACTTGGCACACAAAACAAGCTCTCCCATGGTATTTACCTACCCACCTTGATGTGTTGGAGTAGTCTGTTCAACCCCACAAGCTATGGAAATCTTGGAAGCTTAGAAGCATGTCATTTTGTTGTACTACTAAGCCTAGGGTTAGTCAAATAAGGAAATCTTAGAAGCTTGTTGTTCTTAAGTTCTTGTGAAGCATCATTGCATTGTATTTGTTGTCTCCATCCTATGTAAGACCCTCCTAGTGTAGGTTATGATGTTTGAGATGTTAATGATAGTCCTTTATAAAGGAAACTGGGTTAGTTAGAGAAATTGTGGGGCAGCGAGATTGTGATGAAAGGTGGAGATAAAATCTACATGAATGGTCATTATGTGATGTGACAAGACCTCTGGAGTGGAGTTTGTAAGTTTGGTGGTTGAATATCTCATAGGTGCTTTGCAAAACAGGGCTAATTTGCCCTTAGGACAGCGATACAATCAAGATTTGAAGGTGATGTTCCAAAACAAAGGTATGCACAAGTTTGATATGTTAAACTAGACCATAATAGGTATCTAAAATGCTCATTCTTTTGTCTTTTTTCCATGTGTGGAATCATATTTTGATGTAATAAGGTCTAGAAAAGACCATTTTTATGTCTTTGAGTCATTTAGGGGTCAAGTGGTTAAGTATTGTCAAAGTTGTCACAATGTTGCTTATGTAAACTACACTTTTTGGCCATTTTGAAGAAAACCAACAGTCATATCTTCCAAATGTTGGTTGAATTAGTTGGAAGACAGCTGGTAGATGATGTAATAAGCCTCAAAACAAAGGCACATGAGGTGGGTTGTATGGATTTTGGTGAAAAAGTAATAATAATACTCTGTTTCTGCTGTTACAATAGTTTTTTCTCTACAATTTTGTTGTTCCAAACCATACAACAATTCTGTATAGCACTGTTATGATCTAAAACTCATTGAATGTGTTAAAGGCATGAGTTAACTTTCATTTGCACTAGATTTTGTGATTTCATCAAGGTTTGCAAATTTTAGAGGTATTTTTCTGAGACAACCTGTATAAGGATAGAGTGAGGGTTTGATTGGGGTAAAATGATGTTCTAAGTCATTTCATCTACTGTCAAGGCCTGTAACTTGGTGGAATGACTCTTTCCATGGTATTCTAAGTGTTCTCATGGTCTAGAAGGTAGAGGAGATAGTAAGTTGTTAAGAGTTGGGGTGATGCCCTAGGGCAGATTTGTGTGTTTTTCAAGTGAAAATGGTGGTTTTGTGTTAGGGTTTGATGAAATAGTGATGGAAAAGGTTAGATAATGGTATTTTGAGCATGTGTAGGTGTATTTGAATGTGTTTGACGTATTGGCCAAGGTGGTGGAGGCTTGGAACATGGATTTTCAATAAACCCTTGGGTATTTGGCCTAAAAGTGAGGGTTTCTTAGTTTACTATCTAAATGGTCATGTCACTTGAGTATGAACATGAATTTGGAATTTTTGTAACCTATCTAAAGAATGTTCATTGAGTTCTGGGGTTAGTTAGGTGTTTTGAGGGCACTTCCTTTGTAAAAGAGGCCTAATTGGCCTAGTTACAAAAAGGGTCTGTCACAGTTTTTGAGACATTTGGTCTTAAATAACCCATGTCTATTTTGAGATATGTTAACAAAATGCAAAAATGGTACTCCAAACTACTTTTATCTCCCTAAGATTATGCCACATGTGAAAGATCTGCCCTGACAGATCATTTTAGAGGGCTATAAGGCTAGAAGCCTAGTTATGAAGGAGGTACTAAGAATCCTTGGCTTGAGTGAGAGGTAAGTGGTGGATTGGGTTAGTAGGAGTGTTTGATCATCACCACTACATAAAAGTGGTATCACATGTGTTAGTTTGCAAAGATTGAGGTTTTGGAACAATTTTTGGGTTTGTAGTCCTTGAAGAGTTCATGTCAAGTTGAAGAAGAGTTTGAGATCATAGACATTGTTGTGAAATATGGTATCAATGGTCTGACTACCTTCTAGCACTACATCAGGTTTTAGTATAAGTCTCTAAGGGAAGTCATTAAGTCATTTATGGTGGAACAAGGTTATCACACCTATACATTGGAATATGCTACCCTTGAGACAGTCCTTCCCAACCTTCTAATTGATATTGTGCAGGGTAGGTCTCAGGGACAGTCACATAGGGACAAAATATGTAGCAAATGGTTCTATAGAAAAGTGCAAGACATGTCTAATGGATAAGGGGTCTTCATAGATTGATGGTATTGATTATTTTGAGACCTTCTGCATTTTGTCAATATGGATTCTATTTATCTTATACTTTATTTTACCACATCATAGGGATGGTAAAACTTTAAGATGGATGTTAAAAGTGCTTTCTTATATGGTGGTCTTCATGGGAGATCTACATGGAGTATCATCAAGGTTTTATATAGGAATCTTTACTTATTTTCAAGTTACACCATTCATTTCATAGTCTCAAACAATCCCTTGAAGCTTTGTATAAGAAGATGGATAGGTTCTTTCTTTCTTCTAGATTCACTTGGTACTATTTTGATATGACAGTTTACAAATTTGAGAATATGGATAGGTTCTTTCTCTCTCTAAATTTGAGTGTCTCAAAGAATTTTTGGTGAATTTTGAAAATACATGTCCATATCTCATCCTATATATGATATAGTGTGTATTTTATGGAATTAATTGATCTCAACATAGGTTGTAAAAAGATTTTGAAGTATGTTTGAGGAATATTTTCATGATACTACAGGAAGTTCATTTTTTTAATGGATTTTTCAAAAGTACACTACTATTATATAACCATGTTTATATCAATTTGTATTTACTACTACATTTTCTATTTGTTTTTAGTCATGTCTTAAGACTCACATAGACATTTCTCTAAACTTAAAACTTGACTATACCACTCAAATCTAATCAAGGAATTCATCTCGGTAATCTAGTCCTCCATATAAAATGATCAAAACTAGGAATTGTAAGCAAGAGGTGAAAAGTTTGTATCAAAACAAATCAACCACCCTCATCCCCACCAAAACAAATCAACCACCCTTCACTATGGAGTTATCTTGCATCAAATCATAAAGGATATAGGAATTTTGTAAAATGTCATAGTTGTAAGTAACCTGCAAGACATGTATGCAAAGTGTGGAAGCATATACAACAAACATTCAAACTATTTGACATGATGCCTCAAAGAAATGTTGTCTCATGGAATGCAATGATTGCGAGATATGCATGAAATGGATTTGTTGAAAAGACTTTAGAAATTTTTGAACAAGTAAAAGCAATTGGCATGTGTAAAGACAAATTCCACAACCTTTGCCAACATCCTCCCTATCTGTTCACCAATATAGAATGTTTGGAATAGTGTGTGGACAGCCATCAAAGCATAAAGGATATAGAAAATTTGTCACATGTTGTAATTACAGCTGCTCTTGTAGACATGTATACAAAGTGTGGAAGCATATACAAGGCACGTGAACTATTTGGCATGATACCCCAAAGAAATGTCACCTCATGAAGGTACATGAACTATATGGAAAGTGCGAAGGCATAGTCCAAGGCGCATGAACTATTTGAAATGATGCCTCAAACAAATGCACAGTCCCATAGAATGTAATAATTGCAAGATATGCACAAAATGGATTATTTGAAAATGATTTATAAATTTTCAAGCAAAAGTAATTGGCACTTGTAAAACCAAATTCCAGTAATGATAATTGATCATCATATTAAATATTTAATATACGCTATCATATGCATAATGTCATGAACATAACATCTAGTTTATATACAAAGCCATATAGGCACATGTCCGAACAAAGTCATACAAGCATAAATTCAAAAATATACATTGGTAGTTCATACAAATGTATGTATACAAAGCTATCTAGGCATACAAAAAATGTCCCAAAAACTAGTTTCCTATGGACTTTTATGAAATAATCGGTGGCCCTTGCTTGACCATGAAGATGTAGAGCCAATCACTGACTCATCCTCTCTGTGTCGTCGAGTAGACCTCTTTGACAGAACTCGATCTAGCTCCACCTATTAATACAATCAAACAATATATGCACATTAATTTAGAAAATGTATGCAGTATGTAATAGATCACTTACTACCACTTGATGATCACTCTCTATCATCTTGTCTCTCTCTATGTCCATACTTGGATGGACTGGAGTTGTGACCTCCTATGAGAAGCATCAAGAAGCAAAATTGACTAAACATATAAATATCATTTATGTACATCAAACGACATGAGATAAAACAAGAAATACAAAATTATGACATTTTCATGTTATTGGCGCATACCTCGGTCAAAGGATTTGAAGACATAATGGTTGTAGCAATGCCTATCTGCGCTGACTCATGAACATCAGGAGGAGTCTCCATTGTATTCAGCATCTAAAAATCAAGTTCAAGATTATTCAAACAAAATAAATACATAACATTATTTTAAAAATGCATAATGATTAGAAATGGTTAAATTTACCTCCATAAAAGTGGTGGTCTGGCATCCAGGGGACCAAGGAAACCATGGAGCTGGCAGTGACTATTCAAAATCATCAAATTGTCACAAAATAATATTACCATTGACATATCTACAATAATTACTCGATTATGTGATAAATTACATACCTGCTAACTTGACCTCCTCTCATAACCTGCCAATGGATGGCTAACGGAGGTAGGATGAAGACTTGGACACTAGAATTTCATTGTACAGACAAATACATACATTATTTTTGACTTATAATATAGATAATCATATAAAATTATTTACAAATTTCAAATAACAATATACTAAATCAAGATGAAACTTGTAACAAATTACTTGAGAGTCAATACCAAATGTATGTTGTAGGAGATCGTCATTGAGAACAAGTTCATCCAATATGTCCTACCCTTGTGTCGCAGCATCCTGCCCCTACATCGTAGCATCCTGCTAAGAGTCTTGTCATGCCTCCTGCATCCCATAATCACATAGGTTCCCACATGAACTACACAAATGTGGGGACACATGACACCTACTACTCACACACTCATCGGCCTAGGTAAGATCATTAGCATGTTGTGATAGAGTTTGGGTGAGAGAAGTCAATGAATGTAATGTCTCCACCTCAACACTCTCCTTTAAAGCCAAAGAGAGTGACCTACAATCTGGCCTCACTTGGGGTATAGGCACACGGTTTTCATCTCGCTGAGCCCCAAGTCTATCTTGGGCAGAGCCACCACCTCTACCCTGGAAATCACGAATGTCAAAATAATTTAGAATCTTGTTGAGGACGAACTCACAATAGAGTTTCCTTAGGAAATATTGTGGTACCTCATCATTATTGCATGGGCTCTCATCAAAGACCATGTACCATCTATCCCAAAAGTGTTGGGATATTTCTTCATTCCTACACCAATGTATAGGAAACCATTTGCAACTTTCTTGTAATCTTTGACCAGTTTTGGGGTTGATAAAGTGTTCACATGATTGAGATTTTGTATTTTTTTCATTCTTGACTTGTTCATATGATAACTTGTCTGCATAATATTGCCGACACCTCTCCCTATAGTCTTGGAATTCGGTGATTTATTTTGTCACCGAATCCATGTGAGAAACAATCTCCTCTAGTGATTTTGCAAGTGCCCTCCTACGATCAGTGGTTCCACTTGGATTGTTTACAGTTTCAATAATAGTCTAAAGATGTTTCTTGTTTTCTTCTATTATCCCCAGGTAATGTTCTTGATTATCCCTTACATTAAAAGGAGGTGAAGGTGGGTTTGGAGGGTTTGGAGAGTTTTGGGGGTTGTTTTCAACCTCCTCAGCTGGATTTAGATTTTCTCTTGCTCTAATAACTATAAATGCAATATAAAAACAAATCAAACATTGCAAAATTCAAAAATTATTCTCAAACTAACAAAATTAGTCAAACCTTGCCTTCTTCATGTGTTGGAGCCTCCAAATTTGCATGACGATGTCTATGGCGGTGAGATGGCATTGTGAATTTGTTGTTTTCTCTATCAAACTTGATTCAACAGGGTTTTCTTCAATGCGCTCACATTTCTCCTTTTCTTCTTTGTTGCTGTCAAAGCAATGCTTGCAGTCGAATGGGCAAAATAGAGTTTTTTTTTTGCTTTTATTGAAAGAGGAAAAAGCGAGCGCATTATAATGCGCTCACATTTTAAAATGCATGTGCATTATAACGTGCTCACATTTTTCTTTATTTTTTGAGATGGTGGCGACTTTTTGGACCCCCATCTCCTTGCATTTACCTAGACAATAAAATTAGACTTAATTTAAAGGTAAGTTAGATTTTTCTTTCATTCTAATAATAATTTTAAAAAGGTTTGTGATAATTTTTAAAAATGTTGGTAATTATAAAAAGGTTTGCGATAATTTTTAAAAATGTTGGTAATTAGATGTAATTTAAAGGTGAGTTTAGATTTTTCTTTCATTCTAATAATAGTTGTAGAAAGGTTTGTGTTAATTTTTTTAAAATGTTGGAAAATTTAAGTGAGATATCTAAAGTTTGGTAAGATATCTATAATTTTATTTACTATTTTACTTCTACTTAAATTTAATGTTTTAATACTCTTTTATTTAATAGTTATATATTTAAATTGTATTTTATTCAGTTAAGAATTATTATCTTCGCATTTAAAATATGGGGTGTTATTGACTGACATAAACATAGACATATAATACAAAAATATAATACACCAATATAAAGGATTGATGGCATAGACTTATACAACAATATAATACACTAATATAAAGTATTGATGACATGGATGTATGATAAATATTGTCATGCCCAATTACATACTCAGCTAGGACCATTTTTTTATATAAGGTTTTCCATGATGACTAGTATGGTAGATGCACATGCAAGACACCTCCATGAATGGAACAACCAAAAACCACTAATGTGAAGGGTACATGGCAATGACATATGGAAAGAAGCAAGAGTAGAGTAGTTGCATGACCAACCCCATAGTAAAAAGCAATTAGGGGAGAGTGTCCCATAGTGGGTCACCCTAACTTCATCCCTCCAACTGGCACACCACATCATCCAAAATAAATAAAAATTGCATTTTCCAACTAGATGCTGATGTAGTCTCCCTAAATATTTCATTTTGTACCATGGAATTGCAATTTTCCATGTGGATGACACGTGTGTTTGGCGGGGGCAATTTTCTAGCTATTTTTTATCGTTGACCAATGATAAGACATAACTTACCCCGGTGGCAGGTAGTGGCATCATAGGTTGTGCTCAGCATGTCGTGTGGCATGCGAGCAACTGGCCACCTTTTCATCACACACTCTTGCATTTACACAGTGCCACTCCCACAATTACTTCCCTATAGTTGCATTTACTCCACTTCCCCCTGCATTTTGCTGGGTATTGTGTTGCCAAATTTTGTAGCTATGGAACATTTAATGCTCCCATCCTTCCCACTCAACAAACACTGGCACACCATTACCGACTCTCCTCTCCACATTTGGTTGTTGCATATGGCACCAAAACTGGGTCACCTTGGGGTTGTTTTAGCTACTCTTCATGCTAGAAACAACTTGGGTTTGGCGACGGCTCTACTAGTTTCTCCTTCTGCTCATGGCTTCACTCATTTATCCTTCAACCCTGGTAAGGATATCTTATCTTGCTAAGGCAATGATCTTTCTAGCTCAAAAAAGAGGATTTATTTGGTTTTTTTGTGTTTCTTTGTCGTATGGTTTATACTTGCAATATCTCAGTTTGGTTTTTTCTATTTTGAATGGGATTTCTTCCATATATTAATTTATGTGGTCATAAATGGAATGTTCCTTTCATTTTTGATCTGGTTGTAATCATTAGACTTTGATATTCAAATGGGTTTATTGTTTATGCATGGGTATTAACTTCTCTTTCATATTTCAAAATGGGTTTTTTTCCATTGATTGTTGGATGTGGTCATAAGGTTCTTTTCATTTTCTATCTGGTTGTAGTCATGATGGTTCAATATTGAAATGGGGTTATGGTTTGTTAATGGGTATTTGGTTTAGGAATTCAAAAAGGTTTGGCTTTGGTGATAACTCCATTAGTGGCTTCACTTGTTTATCCTTTGACCCTGGTAAGGATATCTTATCCTACTAAGGCAATGATCTTTCTAGCTAAAAAAAAAGAGGATTTATTTGGTTTTTTTAGTTTTTTTGTTGTATGGTTTATACATGCAATATCTTGGTTTGTTTTTTTTGTTTGCAATGGGATTTCTTCCATATATTCTTGTCTGTGGTCATAAATGGAAGGCTCTTTTCATTTTTAATTTGGTTATAATCATTAGGCTTCAGTATTCAAATGGGTTTATTATTTATGCATGGGTATTAAGATTTATTTTGTTATATGGAATTTTTCCATTGATTTTTGTCTCTAGTCATAAATGGAAGGTTCTTTTCATTTTCTATCTAGTTGTAATCATGAGGGTTTGGTGTTAAATGGGGTATTTGTGTTGAATGCACAAGAAAACTAAGAGGGGGTTGAATCAATTGTAACTTATAATTCTAAAACCCTCACACACATTCACATGCACATTGATTCAATCAACCTTTAAACTATTAAGAAGATTAAGCATGGAAACAAATAACATAAACTAAACCAAATCAACAACATACACAAGGAAACACTAGATTTACATGGAAAACCCAAGAAGTGAAAAACCATGGTGAGGATTAGCTCACAATATAAAGTAATAACAACACCTAATACAATAGAGCTCATTACTAGAGGGCTCACCACCCAAAAGAAAAGCTCACTACCAAAGGCTTACTTCTAGAACAGAATAGAAGAGAGAGAAGAATGTTACAATGAGAAAACCATCTCAATGAAATAGAGAAGTCCACCACAACATCACCAACACCTTCGTAGTCATACTGAAGAATTATAGACACCTTCTACTCACTGCATCCAGTAATCTAACACATGAAAGCCCACACTACACTTCATAAATTCACACTCTATCACACCGCGATTCACATCTCACACACCTCATGCTTCTACCTCAACAACTCAACACTTGTTTATACTATCATCAACCTTGAAAACATTCTCTAAGGTTGACAACATACATTAACCATGTAAATTCAAATTAGGTTGGCACCAAAACATTCCCATAGTAGAAAGGAATGAAGGTGGACCACAACACACCTTAGCTTGGATCTAAATCCATTCATACATGCTACACCATGTTTCCACAATCATTGAAGCAAATCTACAATTAGTGTAAACACCCAAGGTTGGACAAACCTATGTTAACATAATAAATGTTTAAGTACATGCTTCCTCAAAACCAAAGACAACTCACAGACTACACACCATGCTTGAACACAATCTAGAATATCTCACCAACATCTTGAAATCCAACAAATTCCTTTGTAACAACTTTATTCTGGTGAACAAACTTATCATGTTTACCCAATATACTCAAACATCTTTGTCATGCACTGTAACTCAAGAAATCAACTTCTGAAGCACCAAACCACAAACAACTTTGACTGAAGGTAGATATGAACCTTAAAAACACACTTCTAGAACCGCAAGACTAGAAACCACTTTGCAAAGAAATGCAGAGCAAAAACATTTCTCCCAGACACCTCTATAATACATAGTTTACACACTGGTGAACACTCCTTCCTTAGCACAATGATCCAACACACCAAATTCTGAATATAGCATCTCTGAACACCTCTGATCATCATATCCAAACCGCACGAGTAAATCTTCAACATAGAAGTAATATGGAGAAAACCTAGAACACCACTCTATATGCCAGAACATCTATACAACACATTGTTTCCTCTTTTATTCAAAATTTCTCAAAAGCACTTGGAAACCAAACACCAAAAGCACTTCCTCAACATCAGAGATAACATCAACTCAATACCAACTACTCACACTCTTACAATAATATCTTTCTCATATAGTTGACACCAATGACAACACTAGTTGCACATACTTGCAACAATCTCCCCCTTTGTCATTGATGGCAACACATGATTTGAAAAACCATCAACATAACAACATCCTCAATACTATACTTCATACCAACTTTTTTCCTTTTTCTTTCTCTTCCCCTTGGCATACTACTCTTTCCCTTTTCAAGTTAACCTCTCTCCCCCTTTGACATCAATGACAAAGGGAGACACATCACTTTCTCACTTTCCCTTTTAGATATTACTCATACTTGTGCCTGCTCACCACTACTTTGCAATATATTTTCATTCACTACTCTGTATTCTCCCCCTTATGAGCACATAACCTTTGACACAACCTACACACAAGCACTTTCTCCCCCTGACTATAACAACCATCAAAGCCACTACCTACTCCCCTGAGAGGTAGCCTCCAACATCAGTCTAGAACAAAGAATGAATCTTGAAATTCACTAGACTAATGCATCTCCTTATGGATCTACTTCAAAGTAGGAGGGGCAATAACCCCCAACTTCTCTTAGAGATACTCAAAAGTATCCTTAGGAAGAGCCTTAGTGAATATATCAACAACTTGATCCTTTGTAGCCACATACTCAATCTTCACTTCATTCTCTGCAACCTTCTCCCTCAAAAAGTGATATCAGATTGAGATATGTTTAGTCCTTGAATGCATCATTAGATTCTTTGAAATGTTAATAGCACTTGTATTATCATAGAATATAGGAATTGGTTCATCATATGCAACTCTGATATCCTTCAAAGTTTGCCTCCTCCATAACACATGTGTACAACAAGATGCTGCTACAATGTATTTTGCCTCTGTAGTAGATAAAGATATTGAATCTTGTTTATTGCTTAGCCATGACACCAATCTACATCCAAGAAAGAATGCACCACCACTTGTACTTTTCCTATCATCTACACAACCAGCCCAATCTACATCTGTGTAAGCACTTAGAGTAAAGTCTGTACCCTTTGGATACCACAAGCCATGATCTGGAGTGCCTTTTAAATATCTAAATATTCTCTTTACTGTTGCAACATGTGACTCTCTAGGATCTTCTTGAAATCTAGCCACAAGAAAAACTACATGCATAATATCAGGTCTAGTAGCAGTTAGATATAGCAATCCTCCAATCATTGATCTATATCTACTCTGATCAACCTTAGGAGTTTCATCATTCTTTCTCAGCTTGCAACCAATAACCATAGGGGTGCATACTGGTTTAGAATCTTCCATTCCAAACTTCTTCAACATTTCCTTGACATACTTTGATTGTGAAATGAAAATACCTTTATCTGTCTGATTGATTTAAAGACCAAGGAAGAAATTCATCTCCCCAAACATTGAGATTTCAAATTCTTTCTGCATCTCCTTTACAAATTTCTTACACATAGCTTCATTTCCTCCAAAAATAATATCATCAACAAACACAACTACAATCAAGATTTGATCAATTTCAACTTTGAAGTAAAGATTACTATTTGTGGTACCTTTATTGAACCCTAGCTATAACAGGTACATGTCTAACCTTGCACACCAAGCTCTAGGTGCTTGCTTCAATCCATATAGTGCCTTCTTTAGTCTATAAACCATATCTGGTTTATATGATAACTGAAATCCTTCTGGTTGTTATATGTATACTTCTTCTTCCAATTCACCATTCAAGAAAGAAGACTTCACATCCATTTGATATACTTTAAAATCCTTATGTATTGAAAAGGCCAAGAACATCCTGATGGCTGCCATTATGGCCACCGGAGCATATGTTTGCCCAAAGTCTATTCCTTATACTTGTGAGTAGCCTTTACACTCAAGTCTTGCCTTGTTTCTTACCACTTCTCCACTCTCATTCAGTTTGTTCTAGAATACCCACTTAGTTCCAATCACATTTTTGTTTGTTGGTTTTGGGACAAGTTCCCAAGTTTGATTCTTTTCAATCTGCATTGGTTCTTCTTCCATAGACTTGATCCAATACTCATCATTGCATGCTTCAATCATTGTTTTAGGTTCAACTTCAGAAAGTACACATAGATTTACCTATTCTTCAACAACTTTCCTTCTTGTTAGTATACCTTTGCTCTAGTCACCAATGATCTATTCTTCATAATGATGCTTCTACACATATTTGGGGGTTTTAGGAATCTTTTCTAGAGATTATTCTTTGTCAATCTACACTACCTTTTCTTTTTAGCTTTTTCTTCTTCACTACAAGAAACTCATTTGATTCATGTCCACTCACCTCTGAATTCATCTATAGGTCTTAATAAAACTTGACCTTTGCACTCTCAACTATCTTTCTTAGCCTCTTGTTGTAGCACTAGTAAGCAATGCTTTTATTAGAATATCCAAGAAAGATATCTTCATCAGATCATGCATCAAACTTTCCTAAGTTATCTTCATCTCTTCTGATGTAGCATTTGCTTCCAAACACTTGGAAGTATTTGACAGTAGGAATCCTTCCATACCATAGCTCATAAGGAGTCTTTGTGCTATTTGATCTTGCTTGCACTTTATTCAGTATATAAACAACAATATGAATTGCTTCTCTCCAATAGACTTCCAGTAGATTTAATTCTTTTATCATTGCCCTTGCAGCTTCTTAAACAGTCCTATTCTTTCTTTCAACCACTCCATTCTACTGAGGATTCATGTCACCTTGAAAACTCCTTACTTTGGTAGGGCCACAAAGATCTGTATGCACCAATTACAACAGTCTGATAGAAGATTGATCCTTGACTTTGTAACTTCTTCTTCTTTACTTTCCAACTTGAAACTCCTTATAGACAACATTGATAGGCTCTGTAATCCTTGGCAAATCTCTCATAGCTTGGGCTAAACTTATTCTCACCAGGCTATCAAAATTGATGTGACATAGTCTTCTATGCCATAGCCAACTCTCACTAATCTGAGTCATAAAACAATAACCATCAATACCTTTGAGCTAATAAACATTTCCATATGTCCTCTTTCCAGTAGCAATCACAATTCCAAAATCATTTTTGATCTCACAGCCACCATCCTGAAACATAAGATTGTATCCTTTGCTACACATTTGTCCAATACTCAAGAGGTTATGTCTTAAACCCTTAGCATAAAAAACATCATATATGTTATGCTTTCCATCAAAACTAATTGAACATTTTCCACAAATCTTGGTAGATGTATCATCACCAAACCTAACTAGTACTCTATCATATTTTTCAAGATTATCAAACTTACTCTTATCACTGGTCATATGATTTGAGCATCCACTGTTAATGATCTAGTAGTTCTTTTCCTATCTAGCATGAAAAGTAGATATCAAGGTGCCTTCAACATTAGTACTTATTTTCGGAGCCCTTTCCTTCACACATCCCTCAGAGTTAGCCGAAATAGTATCATCTTTTAAAGCTATGAACTAGCATTCACTATCCTCACCATCTTCATAATCAGATTCCTCATCAGATATACTTGCATCTTCTCTAACATAATAAGTTTTCTTAATCACCTTACTTTTGTTCTCCCTATTTTTTCTTTTCAAAATTCTATTTGGACATCTTGAAGCATAATGACCTACCTTACCACAACTAAAACACTTGAAAGGCAACTTACCACTGTACTTACCAATACCCTTTTCCATTCTTCTCACAAAGTTAGCTTCCATATCATCAGAATCCTCCTGATCTAATTCCACAATCTTCTCTGATTTACCAACCTTAAAAGTTGTCTCAACTTTTGCACTACTTGTACGAAATTATCTCGTTTCAAAGGAAGTTAAAGTACCAAGCAACTGATCTTTGGTAAATTGATCCAAATTTTGTAATTCTTCAATAGTATAAACTTTATGACTGTAAGCTTTGGGAAGAGTTCTAAGTACCTTTAATACCGCTTCTTTTTCTTCCAGTTCACCACCAAGACCTCTGATGCTATTGACAACTTCATCAACCTTCTATAAGTAGCTTGTGATGTTTTTATCTTCAGAAATTCACATGGTCTCAAACATGATCTTCAGATTTTGCATCTTAGCTTGCTTGACCTTATAATCTCCTTCATAGATGCTTTTTAACTTTTCCCAAATTTCATCAGTAGTTTTTAGATTCATAACCTTTACCAATTCAGAATTAGTAAGACCACTTAAAAGAGCATACCTTGCTTTATCATTGTGTTCATAGGCCTTGATCTCATTAGCAGTACTCAGTCTATTCTTAGGTATAGTATATGTAGTCACAACAGATTTCTAGATTTCATATCTAAGAGAAATCAGATAACCTTTCATGCTTATTTTCCAAAATGCATAGTCTGATCCATCAAACAAGGGAACATCTTTCTTGTGCACCATCTGAGATCTACCTCAAGCGGTTAATCTTTCTTCCAAGGAACCTTTCTCTGATACCAATTGTTGAATGCACAAGACAACTAAGAGGGGGGTGAATCAATTGTAACTTAGAATTCTAAAACCCTCACACACATTCAGATCCACATTGATTCAATCAACTTTTAAACTGTTAAGATGATTAAGCATTGAAACAAATAACATAAACTAAACCAAATCAGCAACATACACAAGGAAACCCCATATTTAAGTGGAAAACCCAAGAAGGGAAAAACCACAATGAGGATTAGCTCACAATATAAAGTAATAACAACACCAAATACAATAGGGCTCACTGTCCAAAAGAAAGGCTCATTGCCAAAATAGAAAAGAATGTTACAATGAGAAAACCATCTCAATGCAATAGAGAAGTCCACCACAACATCACCAACACCTTTGCAGTCATACTAAAGAATTGTAGACACCTTCTGCTCACTGTATCCTGTAATCTAACACATGAAAGCCTGCACCGCACTTCATAAATTCACACTCTATCACATTACAATTCACATCTCACACACCTCATGCTTCTACCTCAACAACTCAACACTTATTTATACTATCATCAACCTTGAAAACATTCTCCAAGGTTGGCAACACACCTTAACCATGTAAATTCAAATTAGGTCAGCATCAAAACATTCCTACGATGGAAAGGAATGAAGGTGGACCACAACACACCTTAGCTTGGACATAAATCCATTCATACACACCATGCCACACTTCCGCAATCATCAAAGCAAATCTGCAATTAGTGTAAACACCCAAGGTCGGCTGAATATGTGTTAACACCATAAACATTTAAGTACATGCTTCCTCAAAACCAAAGATGACTTGCGAACTACACACCATGCTTGAACACAATCTAGAATATGTCACCAACATCCTGAAATCCAACAAATTCCTTTGCAACAACTTTCTTCTGATGAACAAACTTATCATGTTTACCTAGTATACTCAAACATCTCTGTCATGCACTGTAACTCAAGAAATCAACTTCTGGAGCACCAAACCATGAACAACTTTGACTGAAGGTAGATATGAACCTTAAAAACACACTTCCAGAACCACAAGACTAGAAACCCCTTTGCATAGAAATGTGGAGAAAAAACATTTCTCCCAGACACCTTTGCAATACATAGTTTACACACTGGTGAACACCCTTCCTCAGCACAATGATCCAACACACCAAATTCTGAATATAGCATCTATGAGCACCTCTGATCATCATATCCAAACCACATGAGTAGATCTTCAACATAGAAGTAATGCGGAGCAAAACTAGAACACCACTCTATATGCCAAAACATCTATACAACACATTGTTTCCTCTTTTATTGACATTTTCTCAAAAACACTTGGAAACCAAACACTAGAAGCACTTCCTCAACATCAAAGATAACATCAACTCAATACCAACTTGATGAAGGGGGTAAATCATAAAACACATAACAATAAAAATTGCACACATAAAATGGAAATTTTATTTCATTAATTTTGGACAACACATTACATTACAGTTTAGCTCAAATACAATCAAAGGATGAATCCTCCAAAGGCTACAACACATTGCAGCTTCCTATCTCTAGACTCAAGAATCTTCTACCTTATGTAACCCCAAATCTGCTAGGTTTTCTATTTTCTCACATTTTCTTGACTCTACACTTTCCCCCTTATCTCTACTATTGCCAAGGGTTCCAAAAAATGGTCATATATAGTCTTTTTTAGCGGTCTCTAGCTAAATTTCAAAATTTGCAACTCCCTCCAAAAATTGGTCAACTTCTAGGAGCCATAACTTTTGATCTGAGTGTTCGATTAACAAACTATTTGAAGCGTTGGAAAGATCACAGAGTGCTCTACACACTAAGAATTGGATTTTTTTATTCTTCCCATTTTTAGGGTTGTACGAGGTTGTTTAGTTCCTCAAACCTAAATTTGAATAATTTTCAAGGTTTTTTTAGGAAACAGAAATTTTAATATCTTTCAGCCCACAAATGATATTTGCCTGATTCCTTCACCAAAGGTCTTTTTTTTGTTTATGAAGATTCCTATAAATTTTCACTTCCATACGTGCCCAAATGCAAACTTTCTAAAAATAACAGTTTGGAAAAACTAAAGGTTCTACATCATTATTCAAGCAATTATGGAACCAAAAATACTAATTTTAAAAAGAAATGAAAACAAAATCAACAATTTTGAGTCAAATTTTTTTGGGGTGATGCAAGATTGCTCTTACATCTTTGGATGCTCCTGCATCACAACTACTCACACTCTTGCAATAATCTCTTTCTCATACAGTTGACACCAATGACAACACAAACTTGTTGACATCAATGACAACACTAACTACACATACTTGTAGCATATTGTTTGTCTATGGGTATTATAATATATATATTTTTTTGCAATATGATTTGCTCCATCTATTGTTGTCTGTAACCATAAATGGAAGGTTCTTTCAATTTTCTATCTAGTTGTAATCATGAGGGTTCTGTATTCAAATGGGGTTATTGTTTATCCATGTACATTCATAATGTAATATGTACATACATACATACATACATACATACATACATACATATATATATATAAACATACATATGCATGTTTACTATTTGTAATCGTAAATGGAAGGTTCTTATGGTTTTCTAACCGTTTGTAATCACTGCTTGCAATCATGAGGGTTCGGTATTAAAATGGGGATAATGTTTATCTGTGGGTATTCAATTATTTTATATTTTTTTGTTTGCAATGGGATTTTTTCTATCTATTGCTATTTGTAATTGTAAATGGAAGTTTCTTATGGTTTTCTCACTATTTGCAATCGTGAGGGTTTGGTATTAAAATGGGGTTATTATTTGTCCATGGGTATTCAATTATTTTTTAATTTTTTTGTTTGCAATGGTATTTTTTCCATCTATTGTTGGTTGTAATCATAAATGGAAGCTTCTTATGGTTTTCTCATTGTTTGTAATCATGAGGGTTTGGTATTAAAATGGGGTTGTTGTTTATCTATGGGTATTCAATTATTTTATATATTTTTTTGTTTGCAATGGGATTTTTTCCATCTATTGTTGTCTGTAATCATAAATGGAAGGTTCTTATGGTTTTCTGATTGTTTGTAAACATGAGGGTTTGGTATTGAATGGGGTTATTGTTTATCCATGGATATTCTATTATTTTTTATTTTTTTTGTTTGTAATGGGATTTTCCATCTATTACTGTTTGTAATTGTAATGGAAGGTTCTTATGGTTTTCTTACTATTTGTAATCATGAGGGTTCGGTATTGAAATGGGGTTATTATTTATCCATGGGTATTTAATTATTTAATTTTTTTGTTTGTAATGAGATTTTTTCCATCTATTGCTATTTTTAATTGTAAATGGAAGGTTCTTATGGTTTTTCACTATTTTTAATGATGAGGGTTCAGTATTAAATTGGGGTTATTATTTATCCATGGGCATTTACTTATTTTTATTGTTTGCATTGAGATTTTTTCCATCTATTGATGTCTTAGTTGTAAATGGAAGGGTCTTTTGGTTTTTAGGTTGGTCGTGAGGTTTCTATATTCAAATGAGGTTATTCTTTATCCATGTCTATATATATATATATATATATATATATATATATATATATATATATATTTGCAATGGTTTTCTTCCATCTTTTGCTATCTGTCGTTGTTAATGGAAGGTTGTTTTGTTTTGTGTGTCGTCGTAATCATGACGGTTCTACATTTCATTAATTTTGTGGTGGAATGTCTAGTTCAATGCTTAAGGCTCTTTGTTTCTGTAACTTTGTATTGCAGAGATTCAAAAGATTCCAAATGTTAAAACAGTTGTTCAATGGTGTTTGTTGTAACATTTTATCTACTTTACGAGTAGTGTTTATCACCACAGCTTAATGGTCGTTTCTTGTGCTTTGTAAAATATTTACTGGTTTTGGAAATTGCAAAATTATGTTCGAGCATCACTACAAATCTTTAATTTAAGTTACAAATTTTAGTTTACAATTTGTAATTGTAGAAAATGCAATGACAAATGTTTTAATGGTTGGGAATTTTTTTTAGAAGTACATTTTCTATTTAATTTAATATCATATTGAATACCTTTTTAAGCATGTTTACTTCAAATTTCAATTTGCAATATGTCCTCTTTTCATAGTGGGTCACCCTAACTTGACCCCTCCACCTAACACACCACATCATCCAAAATTAAAGAAATATGCATCTGCCACCAGGTCAATGATGTGGACACCCTAAATATTTCATTATGTTGTTCATGAGTCTGATCTCTTTTATCTATACATAGATGCACATTTATATATGTGTGTGTGTGTACACACATAAAACCAAAAGAACCTTCCATTTACGACCACAGACAATAATAGATGGAAAAAATCCCATTGCAAACAACAAGAACCAAACCAAGATATTTCACACTATGTCTTAGTACTGAAAGATATTTTACAAAATTTGACACTATGTCCTAGTAGTGAAAGATATTCTTTAATTTTCCATCCATACATATCAAATAATTGATTCTCATCCTAGAGCATTCAAGGTGAAAGTAATAGAAAAACACTTGGATAGGGTCAAGTAAGAACTCAAAGGAGAAGTTTATAGTCATTGAATCAACTAAGATGGTACACTGGTTTCTTGATAGAGTAAAGATTTATATCAATTACCAGACTGAGATATTGCATACATAAACCATAGGACAAAAATACAAAAAACAATTCCCACTGCAAACAACAAAAACCAAACTGAGATATTTGTCTATATAATCACATTCATATAGCTATTGTCCACTTGATTCTACTACATCTTATAGCCTAGGATATTTCCTATAGTAGAAGGGTCCACCCCATTATTTCAGACTTGAACCTACCTTTTTAAAAATCAAATTCCAATTTTGGCCAATTTTGCCCCTTAATTTTCCTACTTTGACCTAACTAACTACACATTTTGCAAAAATTGATACTATGTCCTAGTAGTGAAAGATATTCTTTAATTTATCATCTACACATATCAAATAATTGATTCCCATCCTAGAGCATCCAAGGAGAAAGCAATAGCAAAATACTTGGATAGGGTCAAGTATGAACTTAGAGGACAAGTCTATAGTCATTGATTCAATTAAGATGTTGGACTAGATTCTAGATAGAGTAAAGTTTCTATATGAATTACCAAACGTAGATATTGCATGCATAAACCATATGACAAAAAATCATAAAAAAACAAATAAATCCTCTTTTTTTCAAGCTAGAAAGATCATTGCCTTAGCAGGATAAAATATCCTTACCAAGGTCGAAGGATAAATGAGCAAACCCATTGCAAACAATAAAAACAGAAAAAAATCCCATTGTAAACAATAAAAAGTATTTTAATACCCATGGATAAACAATAACCCCATTTGAATACTGAATCCTCATGATTGCAACCAGTCAAAAAACCAAAAGAACCTTTTGTTTACAAGTAGATAAAACACTATCACATATATGTGTGTGTGTGTGTGTGTGTGTGTGTGTGTGTGTGTGTGTGTGTGTGTTTATACATATGCATATGGATAAACAATAACCACATTTGAATATCGAACCCTCATGATTACAACCAGTTAGAAAATAAAAAGAACCTTCGACTTACGAGCAAATAAAACACTTTCACACACACATACACACATATATACAGATATATGTGATTGTGTGTATGTATATTTGTAAGAAGATGTCTATACATATATGCATCCATAATCAGAGGTGTAAGGCACACCAATCAAGTAGTCAAAACAAGAGGACAAAAATGAAACAGTTATATCAAACTTATTACCAATTTCTAATTTTTTAACAAGCAGTCACAAAAAGATGACACAAAGATAATAGTTCAGACCACACAAGCATTCAACCAAGTCAATCAACCTCTCCATTATTTCCTTTTGTTTTAAATTTCCTATCTCATATACTTTTCTACTTAGTTGTTTTACGAACTTAATTGTCCTACAAAACCATGATGTATTCAACTTTGTATGTGTATTAACCATGTTAGTTGCATTTATGTTTTGCAAATCCTTGTAAATCATTTGTGTATGCCACCTAATATGAATAATAAAATAGTAATGAATAAACAAATATGATGTGTACATTGATTGGTGCCTATTTGTGCTATTTTTAGAAATATATTGACTATTAATTGAATCAATTACAAATAACTACTGGCCCCACTATGGTGAAATCCTATACTCATGATCTAAATGCATGAAAATCCTATCAACTAGGACTACCTTTAGTAAAGAACTATTCTACATGTACAAACCATTCTACTAGAAAACTATTCTACTAGAGAACTGCATTAGAGAGACTTGCTTACCCGAAGGCATTTTGGGTTAAGCTATGTTGCAGTCTACAAATCAAACTGATTTGATGATAACTGTAACATAGCTCAACACTATAAATGCTTTAGCATTATCAAGACTCCCCATATGAACTATGATATAGGGTCAAAGAAAACTATTTGTCACCATGAATAAGTTGTGAAATAGATGGCTTCAAAAACCAGATCTAAATGCATGAAGGAACTTATCAACTTGGACTACCTTCTAGTAGAGAACATGGCTACATGAAGAGACCATTCAACTACCTAAAGTTAAACATGAAGAAACCTAAGATACTATGAGGTGGTAGTATTGGGGAGACTTGTTATCCAAAGGCATTTTGGGTTAAGCTAGGTTGCTATCTACATATCAAACTAATTTGTTGTTAATTGCAACATAGGTTAACACCAAAAATGCTTTACCATTATCAAGTTTTTGAACAACGGCCAACTTCATACAAGCTATCACCAAAGCAGAGCCATCTACAAATCTTAAGTGACCATATGTTGCTACCATCTACAACTACCAAATGTAGAGAGCAGATTCATTAATGGCGTGCTAACATTTGTTGAATGGAAAGGATGGGAGCATTGAACACTCCATAGCTATGAAAATTGATGGCACAATACTCAATGAAATGTAGAGTGAAGAGGAGTTAATGTGACATGGAAGTAAGTGAGGGAGTGGTGTTGTGTAAATATGAGTGTGACAAGAAAATATGGCGAGTTGCTTGCATGCCACACGCCATGCTAAGCACAACCTACGATGCCACTATTTGCCATCGGGGTGGGTGGGTAAATGCTAGTGGAAGTCTTGTTTTGTGCGCGAAGCATCCTAGTTATTCTAGGCAAGAGGCTACCAGCAAAGTCCCTTAAGATCCCTAAGACCAAAAACCTACCAAACTTTGACAGAGCAGTTCTTAGAATTCATGATAGCTGGGAATGTTTTATTTGGACCTATAGGTGCATGTGGCATCTGTCCACAATAACCTCTCTCATTTTTGGTCAACTCCATTCCGTTTGACCGTGACGAAATCAACCACATTGTTGCAAAATGCTTCAATTTCATGCAGTGGAAAGGTGCTAGGTGTGACATTTTTCATTCCATAGCTTGTGGGGTCGAACGGACTATGCCAACGCGTCGAGGTGGATGGGTAAATTCCATTGGAGGTTTCATTTTGTGCCCCAAGCGTCCCAGTCGTTCTAAGCTGTAAGCTATTGACAAAGTCAAAAGTTGTTAGGATTGAAATTTTGCATTCCACAGGTCTTGGGGCTGAACGATTTGCTCCAACACATCGAGGTGGGCAAGTAAATGCTAGGGGAGGTCTCATTTTGTGTGCAAAGCATCCCAGTCCTTCCGAGCTGTAAGCTACCGACAAAGTCAAAAGTTGCTAGGATTGAAATTTTGCATTCCACAGGTCTTGGGGCCAAACGGTTTGCGCCAACATGTCGAGGTGGGCGAGTAAATGCTAGGGGAGGTCTCGTTTTGTTTGCAAAGCATCCCAGTCACTTTTCCAGTAGCTTATAGCTCGGAAGGATTGGGATTCTTTGCAAACAAAATGAGACCTCCCCTAACATTTACTTGCCCACCTCGACATGTCGGCACAAATCATTCGGCCGCAAGACCTATGGAATGCAAAATTTCAATCCTACCAACTTTTGACTTTGCCGGTATCTTACAGCTCGGAAGGACTGGGATGCTTTGCACATAAAATGAGACCTCCCCTAGTATTTACTCACCCACCCTGACATGTTGGCACAAACCATTTAGCTCCAGGACTTGTGGAATGTAAAAATTCAATCCTAGCAACTTTTGACTTTGCTGGTAGCTTAGAGCTCGGAAGGACTAGGATGCTTTGCACACAAAACGAGACCTCCCCTAGTATTTACTCACCCACCCCAATGTGTTGGTGCAAACCATTCAGCCCCAGGATCTGTGGAATGCAAAATTTCAATCCTAGCAACTTTTGACTTTGTCGGTAGCTTATAGCTCGGAACGACTGGGATGCTTGGCGCACGAAAAAAACCTCCAATGGTATTTACCCATCCACCCTAACGTGTTGACGCAGTCCATTCAACCCCATGAGCTATGGAATGAAAAATGTCACACTTAGCACCTTTCCACTCCATCAAATTGAAGCATTTTGCAACAATGCGTTTGATTTCAGCACGGTCAAACGGAATGGAGTTGACCAAAAATGAGAGAGGTTATTGTGGATAGATGCCACATGCACCTATAGGTCCAAACAGAACATTCCCAGCTATCACAAATTCTAAGAACTACCCTGTCAAAGTTTGGCAGTTTGTTGGTCTCAAGGATCTTAAGGGACTTTGCCGGTAGCCTCTTGCCCGGAATGACTGGTACGCTTGGCGCACAAAATGAGACCTCCACTAGAATTTACCCCCACACCCCAATGCATTGGCGTAGTCCGTTCGACCCCACGAGCTATGGAATGAAAAATGTCGCACCTAGCACCTTTCCACTGCATCAAATTGAAGCATTTTGCAATAATGCATTTAATTTCAGCATGGTCAAATGGAATGGAGTTGACCAAAAATGAGAGAGGTTATTCTAGATGGATGCCACATGCACTTGTAGGTCTAAACAAAACATTCCCAACTATCAAGAATTCTGAGAACTGCTCTGTCAAAGTTTGGCAGTTTTTTGGTCTCAGGGATCTTAAGGGACTTTGCCGGTAGCCTCTTGCCTAGAATGACTGGGACGCTTGGCGCACAAAATGAGACCTCCACTAGCATTTACCTGCCCACCCTGACGCGTTGGTACAGTCTGTTCGACCCCATGAGCTATGGAATGAAAAATGTCACACCTAGCACCTTTCCACTGCATCAAATTGAAGCATTTTGCAACAATGCATTTGATTTCGGCACGGTCAAATGGAATGGAGTTGACCAAAAATGAGAGAGGTTATTGTGAAAGGATTCCACATGCACCTGTAGGTCCAAACATAACATTCCCAACTATCATGAATTCCAAGAACTGCCCCATCAAAGTTTGGTAGTTTTTTGGTCTCAGGGATCTTAAGGGACTTTGCCGGTAGCCTCTTGCCCAGAACGACTAGGATGCTTGGCGCACAAAATGAGACCTCCAATAGCATTTACCCACCCACCTCGATGCATTAGCATAGTTCGTTTGACCCCACGAGCTATGGAATGAAAAATGTCGCACCTAGCACCAAAAATAAGAGAGGTTATTGTGGATGGATGCCACATACACCTGTAGGTCCAAATAGAACATTCCCAACTATCACAAATTTTAAGAACTGCTCCATCAAAGTTTGGCAGTTTTTTGGTCTTAGGGATCTTAAGGGACTTTGCCGATAGCCTCTTGCCCAGAATGACTGGGACACTTGACGCAAAAAATGAGACCTCCACTAGCATTTACCCGCCCACCCTGATGCATTGGCATAGTCCGTTCAACTGCACAAGCTATCGAATGAAAAATGTCACACCTAGCACCTTTCCACTGCATCAAATTGAAGCATTTTGCAACAATGCATTTGATTTCGGCACGGTCAAACAGAATGGAGCTGACCAAAAATGAGAGAGGTTATTGTGGAAGGATGTCACGTGCACCTGTAGGTCCAAATAGAACATTCCCAACTGTCACGAATTCCAAGAACTACCCTATCAAAGTTTGGTAGTTTTTTGGTCTCAGGGATCTTAAGGGACTTTGTTGGTAGCCTCTTGCTTGGAATGACTAGGATGCTTGGCATACAAATATAGACCTCCCCTAGCATTTACCCACCCACCCCGATGTGTTGGCGCAGTCCGTTCGGCCCCACGATGAGCAGAATAAAAAATATGGCACCTGGCAAGTTTTTTGCTCTTAGGATCTTAAGTGACTTTGCTCTTAGGGAACAATGTATCGGCAAAGACCCTAGTTTTCATAAGAGGAGACATGTGATTTTAAGAGGTTTTTGGGAATGTGACTTTAGCCTTCCACTCCTTATCTAATGACGAGTTTATTCTCAGAGTTTGATGGCTTTTATGAGCATATACACGATGTTGTTTTAGGATAGTCATAAACCCTAATGCAACTTATAAACCCTCTTTGCATAGTAATTTCATGAATGATTGTCTTGTAGGATTTACATACATACATACATACATACATATATATATTATCTCATAGGCATCTAGGTTTCATACACAAATTGCAATAGTTGTAGAGCCAACCTCCTATCAACGAGAGTTGAATAATAGTAAATAGAGAGCTTCTCGGCCATAAATGGGATTTGCATACACACACACACAACTGAAATAGTATCCTTATTGGACTTATTGGCACCTCCCCCCAAGATGTAAGTTTTTTATGTTTATAATGTGCCTCCAGAGTCCTTGACATAGAGTTTCTTGACATTAATTTCATTCAAACATGTCTTCAATTCATCTTCAAAATGTTTTCAATACATCTCCAATGCCTTTTCCACAAAGGTTTATGCATATTTATACATGATTTGAGGGAAACCAATAGTCTCCAACTGACTCTTGAGTACTTGACTATTCATCTTCCATACTTTTGCATTTTTTTTACATTTCTCATATGACAACTTTGACATATTTACAAAATTTGACAAGATGAAGACTAAATACATGATGAAATGGTTTATCATGACCTTATTTGATTAGGGCATATATAAGGAATTTTTTCATATTGATTCTATTGATTCTATTGATCTAAAACCATTTTCTTGATCTAAAACCATTCTCAATGCTAAACATATCATCAATGGACTAAAGAACTATCATCATAATGTATGGCATCATGGGAAGTATCATGACTTGCACATAAGGAATTTAAATTATATTGTATATCAAGGTGTATATACATTAAAATCTAGTCCATAATGGTAGACATATACAAAAATTTGGCAACTATGCCAACTCAAAATATTTTTTTACAAAATGTGGCATATGCCATGTCTCAAAATCTATATACAATCTACATGCCAAATAGCTACATCAAATACTACAAGTCCACTTGACCCTCAATCTGTGATGGATCCTAAAAAAGTGTCCTCTTTGTACCAAAATGTCTAGTAATTGATGGAGGTGAAGTTTCCTGCATTAACAAGTCAAAACACAAATTTGATTAATCTCTTCAATGGTAAATAAAAATAATTTAAAGTTAGTAAATAGATTCTTATCTACTACAATTAAGAACTTTCATTTATTAACATACATCTAAATCACTACAATCAACTATAAGACCGCTAGATAAACTATCAATTATTTAGAAAAAATTAATTTAATTACCTCGACTCTATGTTGTTGTTCGGACAATCGTTCTACAAATGATTTTCTCTTAAGACGATCAGGTGTCCTAGTGAAGCATGATGGCAAAGGTGGCACATCACTCACATTCTCAAGAGACTACATAAAAGCAAAGTAACATTCAAATAAATTAATATATAATTATTAAACAAAATAGGAAATGCATACATTTAAAATAGGAAATGCACTAAACAAAAACTTATCTACTAGAAAACAAGCACATACCACCATCGAGGCCTCCTGCATCAATTAAGAAGGACAAGAATGTAAGACTCTAATTGACTATAATCAAATATTTAAGTTTTCTAAATTATCAATTAAAGTACAATTCAATCAAATTACCTCCACCCTTTGTTGGCATTGAGAAAGCCGTTCTGCAAATGATAGTCCCTTGGGTCAATCAGGAGTTTGAGAAAAGACTATTGGCAAAGATGCCACATCATTCACATTTTTGATTGACTATAAAATAAAATTAACATCAAGATATAAATTAATATATAATTACTCACAAAGAAATAAATGCATAAAAAAAAGTTGATGTGTACAACAAATTATACCGGCAAGTCCAAGCCAAATTGGATGGCAAACAAAGTTCCATGATGAACTTCTGTCAACTCCTCCTCTATCATCAACTGTTATCCCATTTAGATACATTAGTACTAATAAAGTTGTTTATATATTCAAATGGAATAGACCATAAAATTTAACTTTAAATTTTACCTGCATAAAAGATTGCTCATGCATTTCTCCTTCTCTATTGTTTATTGATCCAGTAGCTTCTACTCTTGTCCCTGACCCCTCAGCTTGAGTTCTGGACCCCATTGCCTGATCTCATGAATGGAGATTATACTCTGATGTGTTCAATGGTGGCTCACTACTCTCCATAATAGGACCTAAGCATAAATGATTGCAAGAAATGCAATGATGGGGCACACATACATGTCTGGACAACGACGGTCTAGTAGTACCAGGTGATCCAATATCATCACCTTCATCATGTGCTTGTGCAAACTGAGATGTTTGTATAATCAAATGCTCGGTCAAAGAGTGTATGGCACTAAGGCCCTGTTGTGTTGCATTTGCAACAACGTCTGGGTGCTACATTGGGGGTGGAGAAGGGTAGCAGGAGGGGGAATATAGGGACCTTGTACTTGTCTAATTGCCCCAGGTCTATCTTGAGGCATTCCCTTGCCCACTCCTTGAAACTCTCTAAAATCAAAATAATTAACATGTTGACCCATGACGAACTCTGCATAGAGTTTATGGAGGAAATACAAAGGCACATCTAAATTTTTGTTGGGTGGTTTATCAAAAACCATCCACCAGCGATTCCAAAAGTTTTGACTAATGCCCTCATGAATACACCATTTGATTGAAAACTTGGGCTTACGAACATCAACATGCAATCCGATTTTAGGATTGACAAAGTGTTGGGCTAACATAGTTTTTGTAATCTCTAAATCTTTGACTTCCTCATATGACAAACCGTTAGCATATTTGGCCTTCTTGGCTTCTCACCATTGCCTAAATGATTTGTGTTGGGTTGACAAGGTTTGAATATGATTAATGATTCCCTCTAAATTTGATGTCATTATAGACCATCGAGGGTGGCGGTGATACATTTCTATGATCCTACTTATATGATCAATATTTCTTTGAATATTATCTTCTACTGTTGGAGGGGGAGGGTTTGGTGGTGGAGGGTTTAGGTTTTCATTTTGTGCATCCATTTTACCTAATTAAATTATAAAACATACCCACTTAGCATAAAAACTAAAAAAATTGCTTGAATATACAAAACAAACAAAAAAATGCATGAAATCTTACCTCTTTGGATTGGATATCCATTCCTCAGCTCTGATATCCATTCTTTGAAGATGAGACTGCATTTTGCAAGCTACGGGTTTGCAAAAATGTAGTCTTTTTTAACTTTTTATGATCTCCAAAATGAATATCCGTTTTCTTTTTCTCTATTGTTTTCATTGTTTTTTATTTTAATATTTTAGCATTTTTAACATTTTAAGTATTTAGGCATTTTAGCTATAAAATACAATCCAAATTTTAGAAAGACTGTATCATATGAAAGGAGAGATTTTGGACAAACTATCAAAATTTATATAGGATTATGATGATATATATATTTGATTTTTATATGATTTACTTATACTAAGGTATCTCATAGTATTTTAAAGGCACTTTTGAATAGATACAGGATAGAGGTAGATATAGGAGAGAAGTAGATGTGGGTTAGCGGTTAGGGATTAGGGCCATTATTTAGGGTTTATGGATTTAGAGAGAGAGAGAGAGACTACTTTTGACATGCAACTGTAAACCCTAAATAATGCCCCTAAACCCTAAACCCAAGTAACCCTAAATAATTCTTCCAAATCCTAAACCCTAACCCCTAAACCATAAACCCTAAATAATTCCCCTAAGTCCTAAACCCTAAACCTGAGAAAGGGAGTCCTAGTTTTCTTGTTTCCATTTGCTTCGTCGATAAAGGAGAGGGAAAGATAGAGGGGAGAGATAGGATATATAGGAATGATAGGGGAATGACTGAGATGCATGATTAAACCTAACCCCTAACCCAACCCCTAACCCCTATTTCCTAACCCCTAAACCCTAAACTTGAGAAACCATAAACCCCTAAATCCTAAACACTAAACCCAAGAAACCCTAAACCTCTATCTCTCTATCTCCCTATCTCACTATCTCCCCATCACTATCATTCCTCTACCTCTCAATCTCTCTCCCTATGCTTTAGCCATGTCCCTCACTCTATATCTCCCTATTGGTCCTCTCTCTCTAAACACTAAACCCTAAACCTTAAGCCCTAAACCCTAAATGTGAGCAACCCTAAACTCTATCTCCTATCTCTCCCTTATCTCCCTATCTCTATCATCCTTCTACCTCTCAATCCTTCTCCCTATTTCTCTAGATATATCGCTCACTCTCTATCTCCCTATCTCTCCCCTTTGTCACCTCTATTTCTCCCTATCTGTCTCCTCTCTCTTTCTATCTAGCTATCTCCAAAACTGAGAAACCCTAAACCCAGGTACACCCTAAATCCAATCAACTCTAAAACTATATCTCCCTATCTCTCCCCTTAGACTCCTCTATATCTCCCTATCATTCCTTTCTCTTTATAAACCCTAAATCCAAAACCCTAAACCTCTAAACCTAACCCCTAACCCCTAAACAATAAATCCTAAACCCTAAATTATAATGCCCCTAAACCCTAACCCCTAACCCCTTAACCTGAGAAACCCTAAACCCCAAACCCCTAAACCCTAAACCCAAGTAACCATAAACCACTATCTCCCTATCTCCCTATCACCTTTGTCCCTCTACCTCTCAATCTCTCTCCCTATGTATCTTACCATGTCCCTCAGTCTTTATATCCCTATCTCTCCCCTCAGACTCCTCTATATCTCCCTATTGGTCCTTTATCTCTCTCTAAACCCTAAACCCTAAACCTCTAAACCTTAACCCCTAACCCCAAAACCATAAACCCTAAACCCAAAATAATGCCCCTAAACCCAAGAAACCCTAAACCTCTATCTCCCTATCTCTATCATCCCTCTACCTCTCAATCTCTCTCTCTATGTCTTTGGACATGTCTCTCACTCTCTATCTCCTATCTCTCCCCTTTCTCTCCTCTATCTCTCCCAAACTCTATCAGTCCCCTCTCTCTATCTCTCTTTAAACTGTAAACCCTAAACCCCTAAACCCGAGCAACCCTAAACCTCTAAACCCTAAATAATTCCCCTAACCAACCTCTAAACCACTTCTCTATATAGGTGCAACTAATACCACTTTTTCATTGTTTTCCACATTTAAATATATTCTTTTCCATTTTCCAAGTCCTACATGTGTCCAAGTTGTATTGTTTGTCAAGTTTTTAGTCTAATTGTTAGTCCTAGCTCTCATGGTTATTAAAATGTTAGTATATTATAGTTAGATTTATCCTTCAATAACATTAATTTACACATTGTTGCACAAACAACCACACTGAAACATAACCTTACCTAATTAAGGTTAACCTTTTAAAAGGTTCTTTCATAAATGGCAAGCTTAACAGATCCAACTAGTTCAATGTTCTTATAGTCCATGCTTACCCTTCCAAGAGAGTTCATGCCATGTTAACTTTACATTATGTCCTAACATATCACATGAAGGACATCATCATCACAAGGAATAACAATGTCATGAAGGATTAATGAAGGTATAGCTTCACCACATAAAGTATCATTCATAATTTTATCACTAGAGGGTAAGGGTATATCATGTGTATCCTTCTCAAACCATGTATCATGAATCAAATCATATGAAGGATTGCGTAAATCAATTTAGGGCATGAAATCCAAAATGCCCCAAAACACAACCCCTGTTGCCCCACCATTCCTATCCCTGAAATATTGGAACATAGTCTAGAAAAGTGATTATTTCACCTGATGAACGAAATTGAATAATTTATTATTAATTATTTGAGTAATTCATTAGTGATGATTCTTAGTGTTTAACAAATCCTTATGGATCAATCTGTAAAGAAGCTACCAATGTTAATTTGCCCTCCTCCTTCACTAGAAACGGTCTTTAAGGAGGTTCATATATTGATGGGAGATCCAAGATTTAAGAGGAGTATTTTCAAAAAGAGTAAAAAGCCTCCCCTCTTACCCCATCATGATTTCCTTCACTCTTAGTCGATTTCTCTTCCCCATCCTCCCCTCTTACCCCTCCCCTCTCTTTCTTGACCTGATCTTGTTAGCTCCCCTCTCCCTTCTCCTATCTTTGTCCTTTTTTCCCCTCTTTACCAATTCTTGCCCTCGCCCTCCCTCTCGTCCCCTGCTTGTCCCCTTTTGTGGGATTGAGTCTTTGCCCCTCCTCTTTTGCCCTCATCTTATCCCCTTTTCCTTCCCCCCTAGGCTCCTCTCCCCCCGTTCCCTTTGCTCCTTGTCCTCCCTCCTCTTTACCCTCCTTGGCCCATTTTCACCTTTTTATTTCTCATACTCTTGTCCCCTAGCTTAACCTCCCATCTCCAACCTCTAGATCTCGTTGCCACCTTCTCCCTCCTCTTTAATTTCTAGGTTTTTAACCGTATCCTTCATTTCTTGTTGCCCCCTGGTGCTCTGTTTGTGGCTTGGAGTTTGTTGTGAATATATATTTATATATATTATTTGGTTGTTGTAGCTTGTCTTCCCTTTTATGATTTACTCTTCTCTCTTATGCTTTCTCCCAGTTAGTTTCTTTCCTCCTTTGGATAGTTATTGGCTTACCTTTCTTTTTTGTTAGCCCCCCCCTCCTTTGCCTTTGTAGTTCACCCCTCTCTCTCTTCTAACTTAGAGCCCTCTCTTGTTCTTTATATGTAGCTTTTCCCAATCTATCCCTCACATTTTAACCTCTTCGGCTGTCCCCCCCTTTTTTATTATTTATTTAATTATTTAATTATCTTATCTCTTTCATCCTCAGTTTGTTCTTTATGGTTGATTATATTACAGTTATTCCTCTTTTTGCTCCCTTCTAATTTGTGGCCTTGCTCCTTTGTTTGCTTTTTTTATTTTCTTTACTTGGGTCTTCCTCTCATCCTAGTTAGTCTTTCTTTGTTTGTTTTGTCTTAGTGTGCCTAGATGTCCCCCGGTCCTCTTTGTCCCTCACTTCACTAGGTTTGATAGGCAGTTATCCTTCTCCCTTAAGTGATCTTGGTTTCTGTCTCACATCTCTCTCACTCCTTTTAAGTGGTCTTAAGTCTGCATATTGTCATTCATGTTCTCTCTTCTCTTGCTTGCTATCTTTCTCCTGATGATGGATCACTATGTGTGATTCAAAATGTTGAGGAAAATAATAATACACAGTCAAATCCAGAAGCATTTCAAACTCAACATCATGGACTATGGAAAATTGATGACTACCAGTAAAAAGCCTTTTTCCCAAATTTTTTAGAAAATGGATATCCATTTTGAAAATGGATATCCATTTTGGTTTGGTATCCACACCAAAACAGATATCCATTTCAAAGTCAAACTTTGCCAAGTCGCGAATTTGGCTAAGTAAAAATGCGATTTTTTTCCTATTTCCACTATTTGGCCCGCGATGATCCTACACATACCCTTGAATAAAAAACAAGCCAAAGGGACGCCTATGTGGAAGATGCTCCAAAGATTCCATCTTATCTTATCTTCTTAGAAAACATGCCTTCATTGCCTCTCTTTTGTACTAAAAATAGCAAGTTGTTGTAACTACCTGTGAGGTGGCATGATCTAAGCCCTTGGCTACATGAAATGATCCTTGCCATTCATTGTATTCTGGACCACTATATAAAGGCCTTGTTGCCTCATTAGATTAAAGTAGTAGTCAGTAGGCAAGTAGGAGTAGAGTAGAAGAGACTCTCAAAATTTTCTAAGAGGATTTGAAGTTGTACATATTTCTCAAGATTAATGTAAAGACATTGGAGCGTGTTTGGTGTTAAGTGTTATCTTGTGGAATTACATGGTTTCTTGTACTTTGATGAAGTGGAGAGGTGTTTCAAAGTAGATTAAGAGTAGATTAGAAGCTCATTGATGTAATGTATGTTGTATTGAATATTTGATCAACTCCTAGCTCATGCTTTTAACATTAATCACTAGTGAATTGTTGTGTAAATCTAGTCTGAGCCTTATCATTTTCTTAAGTTTGATTATGGATGCTTGTTTGAGCTGCGCCATTCAAAGGGTGCTTATATGAGCCTTCATGATTTGAAAACCTTTTGCTATCCTTAGGAGATTGCACCAACTCTATGTAGTTGTAGGCATCCTTGGCGAAGTGGAGTCAGGTTAATCAAGGAGTTTGTCTATTCGTATATCATCATTGCTTCATTGACTTTAGATTAGCCTTTCTAAACCTTTATCTTTTTACTTTCTTTATCATTGAAGTCTTGTATATATGTCATCCACACTGAAGGAGAGATAAGATAAATGAAGTATGAAGAAGTCTAATGTAAGTCCCTTTGTGATTATCAGCAAGATCACATGTAATCACTAAGTTAACCCATCATGAATCATAAATAAGGAACCTTGGAGTTACTTCACTGGATCACATAGTTTATCCTTTGAAGAGCTTTATTCAAGAGAGAGTGGGATACTCTAGTGTTTTACTCTATTGTTGACCTATCTAAAAACAATCATCAACAAGTCCCTTTGTGATTACCAGCAAAATCACATCAACTACTAAGTCTATCCAAAGAAAAACACAAATAAAGAACCTTGGAGTTGTCTCGATTGATCACATTATTTAGCATTTGAAAGACTTTATTCAAGAGAGGATAGAATACTTAGTATTTTATTTTGAGTTTGCATGTGCATAAAAAACACATCAATAGAATTGGTGCTAGAAGGAGGGCGAGAACAATGAATTGCTCCATTTGTTCCAAGAATACAAAAGATATTCTGGTGTTTTATCATTCATTGCTCAATAGAATTCAGCAAGGAGGAGCCCAGAACGAAGAATTTCACATCTCAACTCAGGATAAAAGGGCATGAACAAGGAATTACATTGCTTCTTTCATTCCAAGCATGTGAATGAACTCTGAATTGTGAATGTGGAACTGGACAGCAAGCTTTCAAGGAAGAATTCAAGATTTCAAGATCCCTCTTATGTCTAAAATCCAAAAAAAGTAGAAAAATTAAGAAAATTTTTTTAAAAAAGTAAAAATTTTAAAAAAGAAATAAATAGACATGGATTCCTCAAGAAAGCAATTCAAGATGGATCATCCTCAAGATGATATTTTATAGCTTTGGTGGTATTTGAATGCACAACTTCATCCTAAGACTTTGGGTGATTTTGCATCAAGGGAAGGATGTAGAATTCATGACACCAATGGACACGAGGAGCTATATTGTCTAACATTTTTATCAAGAGTGGAATTAGCATTGCAAGGTAAAATTTCTTTTTCGCAGGTACATGAGCCAATTGTTCTTACAAAGGTGGTTCCCAACTCGTTGTTTGATGCAAGAGAGTTCTTCATAAGCTTCAAGGCAATGATCAAGAAGAGACTAAGTATTGAGAAGGACTTGCCTACAGAGGAAATGTTGATTCCAGGTGGTTGGTGTAGGAGTCATAACACCACTCATTAAGAACTCGCATGTTCGTCTTGTTAAGAATCTATTCATCAAGTGAAGGAAGAATTAAGGTTGGAAGAAGAATCCAAAGTACAATTGAGCTTAGATGACTTGTGGAGAAAATTCACCACCCAAAGAAGAAGATGTTCTCATGTTATTCAACAATGAAGAGAGCACTATTGAAGAAAACAAGTTTGCATACCTTCTTCCAAGAAAGAAAGAGCCTACTGAAGAGGAAGTTGAAAAGGTAATAGAAGAAGTTCAAACCAAGGTAATGGATGAACAAGATGTTGATTCCTCCATCAAAGAAGAAATTGACTCAAGTTCATTGCAAGAAGAAGAATTCCTTGATGAACACTCATTCATGCTACATAAGGAGATCCTAGAGAACGAATTGCATGAAGTACAAAAAGAATTGTTAGAAGACAACCAATTGGATGCATTGCAAGAGGCACTTCAAGCCATCTTTGAAGACTCATTAAATGAAGTGCAATTCAAAGGGGTGCTCAACACTCCCATGGATGAAATATGAGAGTTCCTGCCAAAGTCATTTCAAGATGAACAAGTTGATAAAATGGAGATCAAGTTTGACAAACAATTCGAATCGGTGCTAGGCTCGCTGCTATCAATCCAAGAAGAGCTAATGCATGTTGCAGATGCAAGTGGGATGATCCACCATCAACTTTGACCTCCAGACATATTGGTAGGCGATGAGCATGAATTTTCACTTCCAAGCCAAGACCACCAGGTTGTATCTTTCCCTGCTATTGATTGGAAAATTTTTGAATTTGATGATTATGAATTTCCAAACTATGAATTTGAAGAGTATGAGTTTGATTATGGAAATTTAGGAAAAACAACCTACATCTTGATTAATCATGGTCCCAATGAGTTGCCCCAACTACTGATTTTAGGTAAAAAAATTTTCCAAGTATGAGGATTGTGTTGTGAGAGAATTTTTCTCCAAATTCAAGGACAAGTTTTCCAAAATCAGGCCCATCACTTGCAAATTGCTCTTGCTTTTCATTTTGAGAAACCATGCCAGGTCCTTTATATATTTAGGTGTTTTGAGTCATGTTCGCTCTTTGTGCATAGCTTGTTTAGAGTAGGTTTTCCTTTTTGTTGCTTTAGAAGAGTTTTCTTTGTTTAGTTTGTCTTTAGTTTGGTTTGCTTTCCATAGTTTAGGTTGTTGCTCTAGTTTAGGTTTGCTTTTGTGGGTTTCCCAATTTGTGAAGGGCATTCTTATCTTTTAAAGCACATTTAGCCTAATTCATATCAAATGTTAGTTCATTTCCTAGATAAATAATTCATGAAATTCTTTGGATTCTGAAGATGATTTTCTTTAACTTTATCAACAAGTTATGATTTGTGCTTGACTTGGAAAGGAATCCTATATTGTGTCTTGACACTGACATCTTGTGATTACTATGTTTAAAATGCTAAATCTTAATCCAATTATTAACCTCTTAGTTTTCCTCTGAGAAACTTGCGTCAAATGCATAGATTCATTATGGACTCCATTATTAGTGTTTGGATAGCATGTTGCTTGTTCTTGGAAGATAAATTGACTATTTAGAATGACTTGAAGTATTCTGGGATCTTATACTTTAGACACTTTAAAATCTTGAGGTACCTAAGTGAGTCTTTGTGATCTTACAGTAAGTGAAAAATCTAAAAGTCTACCTTTGCCGCCATCAGAATTCCACACCTAGCTAGCTGAGTTATCAACATAACTCATGTTGTCAAAAAGCATGCGTTGCAAGCGTAGTGGTACTGCATTATACTCTGCCAAATTTAAGGTTGTTGAAAATTAGAAGAAAGAAAAGAGAAGAAATGTAAAAGAAAATCACACATTCACACACTATGACTCAGTTAGATAGACAATTGAGTAATCTCTACCGGGGCTATGGATGCCTAACCGGTAGTGGGGCTCTGCTCAAGTGGAATTGTGAGACAAACCCAACGGGGCTATAGACCCTCACTGGCAGCGGGGCAATATCCAGGTAGTTCATGAGGTGTGTACTAATCACGTAGCTTAATGTAAAGGAAATTAGATGACGTTAGTTGCCGATGGATGGGAACGAACTCGCAATGCACACACTTGGATCTTCAGAATATGAATGGTTGTGCTAAACTTTTGATTTTGACTCTTTGATCAAGTATTCATGTTTATTTGGTCTAATGTGTGGGTGTATGCATAAATTTTGAAGTTGTGATTCCTGTTTATCTTTGGAACACTTAAGGTTTTAATATTAATCACCACTTTGAAAATGTTAATTATGAAGTGTCTCAATGCAATCTATGATTCTTCTTCCCTTTTGAGTGTGCTTCCTAGCAGGTTGATGACTTTAAAGGAGTTGTTCAAAGTTTCTGGATTTGGATTGGGTCTTTATTTTTAAAATGTTCAGGAACATTTATTCGAATTGGTGCTCGATGTTGTGACTTAATCACACATCGCCCCATTGCAAATGGGGACCCCCTCTTTTTTCTTGATTTCTAGCTGCATTTTGCTTTAGGGTTTAGTTTTTCTCTGAGCTTGTAGGTTTAGTTGTGTTGTTTTATCCAAGTCTCAATAGTTTCTTGCCAAGAAGTCCGTATCCTCTCATCCTGATGCAGGCCTCGAAGACCTGAAATTGACTAAGTCTAGAAGTCTGATGTTCTGATATCCTAAAAATTGACTAAGTCTAAAATTTGGTGGATCCTCAAAAATCTAGAATTTGCATGTTAAATCACATGGATCTAGGACCTATCTCAAACATCCTATCAATATATTTCAAAATATATGACCTATACTTAAATATATTTTGAAATATACCTGACTCCAAGTATTGAAATTGGGCAAAAAGGTCTAAGTCCTGGACCTTGAGTGGGAAATCCATGCCTATGAGCACAATGCGGCCAGCCTAGGCAGCTTTCTCACCTAGGCTTGGATTGTCATGGTAAGCATTCCCTACTCATGCTCCAGGTGCGCTCAGGGTTGGAACAAGTTAAGTTCATGATCAAGACAAGTAATGACCCTTGATGAGTTGAAGGAAAATTGACTAAGGGGGGATCAAAGAAGTGTTCTAGTATGAAAGTCCAAGACCCTATATCAAACCCACCCTTCTTGGGCGGCCTAGACACTATAGCATGGAATTTCATGTTGCACACTCCAAACTACTCCTCTAACTCCACCCTAGCAATCCAATCCATTAAGTCTCGCAAAGTGAAAGGTGAAATCAAAGTGAAGATGAAAAATGCTTAAGTATGAAATTCCACACACCTACCATAAACCCACCCAACTTGGGTGGCTTTCACACCCTAACATGGATTTTACACTCCACACTCCAGACTGCCTCTCCAAACCCGCCTAGGCAGGTCGGCTTGGGAAGGAAGTAGAAAGCAAAGTCAAAACATGAAAATATGGCTTTCTTCATTACATAAAGCAAGTATGTTAGGGATTAATAATGAAATGTTATTGATAATCAAGTCTTTTTGCATTGATAGTTGCTTCTCTTGTGTAGGTAATGGACAAAAGATGGTGAGAATTTGTATAGAAGAAGTTTGAAACAAGAGGAGTTTCGCTTAAGGCCATTCAAGGAGGAAGATGTCATCATCACATGGAGGGATGATTACATCAAGATCATCATTTGCATGTAGAGGATAATTTCATATGTCAGAGGAGGAACATCACTTCATCATGTATGATAAGTTTATTTCCATAGATTCATCTTCATGTTCAAGTTCTACTTCCACATTCTAGGGTCATCTATTCCATGCGCCAGAAGATCAAGAGCGAGCATCATATCTACTCCAGGAATGCACATGCATGACATCTTCTACTTGCATCATCTAGAGTTAGATTTTTGCATAAGAACACAAATTCCACAAAATGAGAATGAGCATGTACATCATCGCTTCATGAATTACATCAAGACAACAAGAGGAAATTCAACAAGTTTCAAGTTCAAGGAGCCACGTTCCACAAGTGAAAAATATGAAATTCGGGAAGTTGTTCCAAGTAATGTGAACACAAAAAGGTTAAACCAGTTTGCAAGATGTTGAGTTGGCATCAAGTCATTATCATCCAATCCAAGCACGCCACCTCATCATGACTAGATACATTGAACTTGAGCATCCAAGATGAGGATAAGGATGGAGTTTTCTAGAATATCATGTTGTAAACATCTCATTTGTTGAAAGCAAAAGTTGTTGTAACTACCTTGTGTTGTCTAAATCTAGGCTGTTGATTTGCAAATCAATCCTGGTCATGCATGTAATTCTTGACCTCTATATAAATCTCATTCTCCTCATTTGTAAAGGGGGGAGATGATACATTAGAATTAGAGTTGTTGTAGGAGAGTAGGATAGCAAGTAGAGTAGAGGAGACTTCTTAAAGTCATTGAGGAGACATTGAAATTGATGTAAAAATATTTCCAAGATCAATACAAGCTCATTGTTGGTTGTTTCATGGTGATTTTGTGTGGTTGCGGAATGTTAACATGGTTTCTAATTTCTTGGATGTGATGGAGAGATGTTTCCATGTAGAGTAGAATTAGATTAGAAGTTCATTGATGTAATGTTCATGTGTTAAGATATTTGATGAATTCCTCTTGGTTGATACTTTTCATGAATTGTCGAAAGCAATTCACTTTGCAAAGTTAGCCTAAACCTTTACATGCTTTAGTTCGATTATGAATGCTTGTTCAAGCTGCGCTAGCTATGGGTGTTTGGATGGAGATTCATAATATGAAAATCGTTGAGTTACCTTAGAAGATTGCACCGGCTTCGTGTAATTGTTGGTCCTCATGGTGAAGCAAAGTTTGGTTTCGTGAGGAATTTGTCTATCAGAGCATGTAACATCATTTCATTGTCCTTAGAATAGTTCTCTTAACCCTTGCCTTTTTTCATTTTCTTTCATAACCAGTTAGAAGAAGCTCCTTTTCATAAGGAAGAAGTAACGTATTTGATTGGAATAAGAAGCATATTCAGTGTAAGTCCCTTTGTGATTACCAGCAAAATCACATCAACTACTGAGTCTATCCAAAGGAAAACACAAATAAGGAACCTTGGAGTTGTCTCGATTGATCACATTGTTTAGAATTTGAGAGACTTTGTTCAAGAGAGGATAGAATACTTAGTTTTTTATTCTGAGTTTGCATGTGCATAAAAAACACATCAACAAGACCTTTTGGACTCCTAACCAAGTTGGCTTACTATTAGACAGGGGTCTCTGGAATAGTGATCAACCTTTATTAACCCTTTCTCCCTTCTCACAGACATCTGTATGGGTTCTTTAGACTGTGCATGATATTCTACGGGCTCTTGCATACCCTTCTTTTACTCTAAAAAACAAAACCTCTAAAGGATTCTACTTACCTGTGCAAACTTGCATAGAACTCTCATAATAATTCTTTGATAACATCACTGTCCATGAAACCAGTCCCCTGTACATTTGAGTTTATTCATTTATACATTCTCCATCTGCTTTAGATCTCCTTCTCCCCGTGCATGTTACTTTGGGCGTCATTGCCCTTCTCTCTTTTCATATTCCTGTCAGAACACAGTGATAACCTTGTAGGACAGTGACAGTCCTCTCTCTTTCTTATGACCACTGAACTTCTCCTTTTATGTTGCCTCAAGGATCCCTTCTAAGACTCATGAGACTTTCATGCTTCTTAGGATTTTATAGGACTTTAATGAGTTTGACAGAGATTTTTGAATATGCAGGGTTAAGACCTCCAAACATACATCCTTGATCACTGTGCAGTCTTTAAGGTATCTGACAGTGTTCTCAAAGTCTTTGACAGACCTAAAATGGTAATAAGATCTACAAATCATGTAACAGAGTTCTTTATACCTTTAACACACCTCTAAACACTTGACAGTGCCCTCCAAGCAGTTGACAAGGTCTATAAAGCTTGACAGATCTGTATGGGTTTTTTGTATGGATAACATGATTTTCTCCATCCATCTCCATGTTTCTTTGATCTTGTTAGGGTTTAGACAGGCTTTCTAAACCTCTCATTAGGCTCATCCTGAACAAAGCTCTGCACAAACCCTAACAATGGTTTTATAAACCCTCCATGGCTTCAGACAGGTTCTTGATACTTGAAATCTGTTCCCCAATCTGTGCATTGCATCATTGGAGTCTTCAATAGACTTATTCGATGCTTTTCTCAGCTGTCTAATGCAGTGAAACTGCTCACTGTCCTTGACATTGCCTTTCAAAAGATTTGATAGGTCTTGACAAATGTTTCAATACAGCCTCCTACGGCTTCCAACTCAAATACCATTCAATACTTGCAGATGCCTCTTCTTTGTTCACGTGGAAATCTCAGGGTCTTGGAGCTATTTTCCACATTCCTTTTACGAGGCTGAGCCTGCAAAATCAGAAAATACAGTCCTAAAAGGACTTCTACTAGCCTTCATCCAAAGACCTAAAACCTTTCCAACGACCTAAACCCCTTTGCGAACACAACTCCCTCCAAAGTAATGTATGTGACCTCTTGAAAGCCTAAACCCTCTCAACTCTTCAAAACTTAAAACATAATAGAGGTATGAAGGTATGAACTTTTTAATATATTCTTTTTGGAATATCAAAACCTCCTTAGTCCCTTTAAAGCTTATTAGACAAAATAAGGTTTCTTTTCCTTTAAAAATGTATTTCCCTATAGAGGCATATCTTGACTACTTGAGACCTAGGAGGCTCAAAAGTCAACAATTATTATTGTATCACAGATGTTACTTATGATTCATGAGCATAGTTGTTAGTAGACAAAACTGTCAAATGATTATGCTTTCCTTTGACTTATTATAATTTATTATTGCATCACAGATGTTAGTGCTGTTTTTTCTACTTATGAGTGGATATTGTTGCCATTACTTCATTTGTAAACATAGTTGTATTACTGAGGTAATTGTTTGGGAATTTTCCTTGTTACATATCATCTTTTAATAATGTTGTATCAGTTGAGATTGTTATTGTCTTTTGACATAACTATCCTTCTGGGATTAGTAATCTTCTTATGATCTCTGACCAGTAGATTATTGTGATTTGTATCATTCTTGATCATTATGGTGTTCAGTAGCATCGTTATTAGCATTGTGATCAACTAATATGGGCATCATTACAGCTGTCAACATTATAGTAAATATTGCTGATTAAAACAATTAATATGAAAGATTGTCATTAAGACAGGACATTGCTGTTGAATGCGATATTAGAGCAAGCACTTTCACTGATAGATTCCTTTGAACTGGTTCAGATCGAACACATTCTGAGGGAAGGTAATTGGGAAGCGGATGCCCTATCTAACTTGGGAGCTAATGGAAGGGAGCTAAAGGAAATAATCAATTTGGGGAGATCACTCTAAGAATCAAAATTAGTGATCTCAAAATTAATGAGGAAAATCCATATTTTAACCCCTCTCTCTGCAATTAGGATGTTTTTAAATGTAAAATACATCGACTATTTCTCTTTTTTTTTTTAATTTTTCTGCATTTTTTTTGGGTTGCCGATAAGATACTGAGAAATTGAAAATACCTTTATCTTTTGGTATGCCAGGAAATTCCTGAGAAAGATATTTCCTTCTCTGGTTCCAAGAAGAATACCCAAATGTTATTGTGGGGAGAACAGCATTGTGATTGTGTCAATGAATTCCTGACAAGTGGGGGATTTAACACCTCTGGATACTGCTTAGAGAAGCAATTCATAAAACAAATTGCACTGCAAATAAGGAAAAAGAATGCAGCATCTCCTATCTTACACTGCAAATGTAATCACAATCGGTGTCATGGTTTTGTCTCTCACATCAAATACTTTATAAATTTCCTCCTCTTATGTATGCTGGCAGCTGCTTGTTTCATAGTTACTGTATGCTATAACTGGATTCTGTGATGCACATTATTTGATGATTTTTGTCGCTGTTCAACTGCTACGATATCCTAGTTCATGTTTGAAACTTGAAACATGCCAGTTAAAACTGTCTTCTTTTTGTTCTAGGAAGAGCCATAGATAAGTAAACAAGATTATAAGTATCTGCAAGCATAAAGTGAGGTATTTTTCCACAAGCATTCGAGCATGGAGTTGCTTGCCTTCTGCCAAAGTTCTCAGATTGGTACAGTCCTGCAAGAGAGAAGCACAGGGGCTGCGATCCATTAACAAGGTTTTTTGGTCCATATCCACATTTATTCTACCATGGGTGATTGAAGAATAGACAAGGAGCGTTGGTTAATCTGGTTGAGAATCCAAAGGACCAGTCACACCTTCTTTAGTTGTAATGCCATGCCAAAATGTTATGTATTTATTGTTGTTTAAACGGAGCTAGTTTTTGAGCACCAATACATCCAACTAATTACATCTCATATCATGAGAATATTTTTTTCTTAGCATCATGTGCATTATCGATCCGTGGAGATAGGTAAAATTTCATCAACCACTCCATGAATGATCATGATAAGAGCTTATTGGTTTTTCTTTGGGTCTGGCTTCTCTTCTTTTTGTTACTAGATTCTGATAGTCTTTGTGGGCTTAGTATTGTTTCCATTTTATATTTTCCAAGATGGGTAGTTATAAATTCCTGGCATCTTAAAATTTGTTATAGCTAACGAAGAAATTCACTGTTGCAGGATGAATAAGGACTATTTTTATTCTGTCAAAATGAAATAAACCTGTAACTGTCTGAATTTTAATTTAATTTAATGAAATTAATCTGGAATCGTCTTTATCAAAATCAAAGAAATCTGGAATTGCTTGGGTTTGGACATCTTTACTTTGTTTAGTTGATAATCTTTTGGACTTGAAATGAATGTCGAAAGTGTTTGAATTTCTCTACATTTTGGAGATTACCATCAAACACTGTTATCTCGACCTTTCAAAAATCTACACCCTGGCCAAACTGATCAACACTTGAGCAGCATAAAACGCAACCTTGGTGGCACCCTTAACTCTTTATGTCAAACCTAGCAATAAAAAATAGGAACGAAAGAAGTCCAGACACACTTATTACGGATGCAGACATCATTATTATGATCAAGGACAAATTTCAGACGCATCCAATATTCCTGGCGTGTATTTTTCCAGACATAAACCTCTCAGATTCAGTACACGATTTTCTCAGTTTAATATCTCTCGTTTCTTCAGACTTGCATCATTCACTCGTCCATATCTTTTTAAAAACAATCAGTTTCAACGATTTAGGGCTTATTTTTTAAGATGGGTTGTTTAGGGCATGACATGAGACCGTCTATCTCAATCTCTTGGAAATGACGGCCAAATAATTTCTTACCAAATATGTTTTTCCTCTTCGAACATCTTTTGTTCATTTTAGTCATGTTCAGTCATGTTCAGATGTCAATACCAGTAAGATCAAAATCATGATCTTCTCCAACAAAAGAAAGAGGAACCAGCACAAGTTCTACTTTGAAGGTAATATTTTGGAAGAAGTAATAGAGTTTAAATACCTTGGGTTTGACTTTAACAACAAGCTTAGTTTGGAGAGCTGCAGAAAGAAGAGAACTTTGGGAGGGTGAAAAGTGTTATATGCTCTTTAGAATAGATGCAGAGAGGCAAAGTTATGAGATTGGAACACTACGCAGGTTCTTTTTGGTCTTTTGGTGCTTCCAGTGGTGCTTTATGGTTGTGAATTGTGGGCTAGCAAAACTTCAAATTCAAAGTGGAAACAAATTGAGAAAATTAAAAAACGCTTGATCATAAGTAAGTTCAAAATAAAAGGTTTGGTTCCTTATAAGATAATGTTGTGTGAAATAGGGAAAGCTCCTATTGAAGCTATTGCTATGATACGTCTGATAAGGTATTTGAAAATAATTGAGCAAATGGAGGTAGGTAGATGGCCTAAAGTTGTGTTCAATGACACCATAGGTGAAAGAGAGAAGACTTGGATGAGGCAAAACATCAAACGGATGAGCAAATGGAATATCTATTTGATTGCTTGCCCCACCAATAGCAAAGAGGTTAAGACTTTTGTTATGGATAAGTTTTGCAAGCATTTATGGGGGAAGGTGCTTGGGAGGAAGAATAAATACTATATTGACGAATTCAACCTCACTTGTGACCAGCAACAAAAAGCATATATAGGGGCTTGTATTTCATGGAGAGCTAAGATTCTTATTGCTCAATTAAGAACTAACTCCCACCAACTCTGGTGTGAAACTGGATGGTGGAGAAGGCCTAAAGAATCATGGGAAGAACGGGTGTGTATTTTTTGCAATACCGAGACTGTTGAATCAGAAAAACACTTTATTATGGAGTGTGGGGCTTTCAAGGACATCAGAGACAAGTATAATAGTAGTTTGGTAGCTCTTTCTTGGCATAGCTTATTCAGTGAAGAGAATGTTGAGAAGTTTGGGGGGCTCATCCTCACTTTGAACAGGAAAAGGATTGAAGTGCAGAAGACTAAAACAACAAGGCTGGTGGTCCCATAGGCTATTTTTAGCCTTAAGGACTTTAAAAGATACTCATTCATTTATTTACTTTGGAGCTTGGTACTCAAGTTGAAACCCAAGAGTGTAATGTGGATTGTTCTCTAGATTCGCAAAGAACAGGTATTCCAGATGATAAGTGGATTCATAATGGATCAACTTTTACCTAAGCTAAGCTATGTATTTTTTTTTTTAATTTCTATGTTTGGCCTTTTTTATGTATAGTAAATTAACATTTGCAATTTTAGGGGTGCAAGGGATGTGCCAATAGAAAATTCAAGGGAACGTTAAGAAGATTAGGAGGAATCAAGGTGATGAATATTTAGAATACCTAATTTCACAAAAGATCTAAATTTTTTACCTTTTTCACCTTAAACATAAAAAAAGTCAATGAAATATAAATTCAGAGTAGAACTAGTGTTACATTTACTATAATCAAATTGCCTAAAGTGGCTTAAATAACTATTATATAGGACATTTTGGTTAGTCTTTCTCCCTCTTCACAAAAGGTGAGGTTGGTTGAGGCAAAGCAAGATGATATCCCTCTCCTTTCTCCTTGATCTAAGGATTCAGAGTTTGGTGTAAACTAGTGTTGAATATCAGGAATACTAAGAGGGGGGGTGAATCTTTATTCCATAAAACCTTTCATTCACTTTCACTTTTAACCATTTTACAAAATTAATTAAACAAAAGATCAATATGCAAATGAATAGCAACCACAAAAACATAACACATGGACACTAGGATTTTTACGTGGAAAACCCCAAGGTGGGGAAAAACCATGGAGAGGATTAGCTCTCAATATATATTGCAATAATTTACAAATGGTGATGTTCAGGCTTGGTCACTCCACAGGCCTAGAACATTCTAGCTCACTACCATGAAGTACAACTAGGTCTAGCAGGCTCATTGCCTCAACCCTAAACCTAGAAAGATTACAATGAGGGCTGTTAAACCCTACTAGAGGCTCACTTCCTTGATGAAGATGATTCTGCCAAGCACAAGTGAAATTATAAGTGAAAATGAATACTGTAAAAAGCATCTATTGGTATGCCAGGGTGTAGTCATTTGGCAGTTGAATATTGTATCTTTGTTAGTTGCCGTTGCACCAAAAGATCGACCTATTAATGCCCGATACAACCACTTGACTTAACAAGCATGGGAGGTGGTTAAGCCCTTGTCACAAACCACTGCAGCACAGCGCTGAACAAGAAGACCAAGGGTCACACCTTGCAACAATCCCCCCTCAGCGCAAGCGCGGGGTTTGAACCCGTGACCTCGGCTCTAATACCAACTGTTAGTTGACATTGCACCAAAAGATCAACCTATTAATGTCCAATACAACCACTTGACTTAACAAGCACAGGAGGCGGTTAAGCCCTTGTCACAAACCACCGCAACGCAGTGCTGAACAAGAAGACCAAGGGTCACACCTTGCAACAATCCTCAATCTTCATCCTTATTGATCTTCTATCTTTGCTCTGCTATTCTCATGCTCACATCAATACCATTCACATTCACATTACAACACACACAAATACCAAAATCCATCCTCTATTTATATCCTCAACTAAATCTTTCTCATGATCAGGTTGGCAAGCAAACTATGAAACATGTATACCAAGTGTTATATCCTATTGGCTTATTCGTGTGTTAAATCTTCAATGTGGACACAGACAAATGAGTACAAGTCTTCACATAGGTCAGCCTAAATCATATGAACACTTAGATTAATTATCCAGATGCTATATCTTCTCCACATGAGGATCTTACAGGCCTATTGGCTTGTTCCTTAAGAACATATATGATAGGTTCCTTTGTCACATCATAACTTATGCTATGGATCATACATAACTCCACAATCCATTTCTAACATTCATAGATGACCTCTTAACAAGCCTTCAAATCTGCAGAACAAAATAATTTTGTATGCCAAAATGTGGATCTTAAAACTGCTGTACTGTCACACTGAAACATTGTAAAACTAGAAGCTGATACTTGGAAGCTTGTAAAATATTATCTATTGAACTTTAGAAGCTATAATCTTGGATTTAGACAGTCATGAAATATTTCTAGGTTTCGTCAAAACTGTAGAACAAAATATGCTATTGCGGAGGAATGCAGACCATTTTACTCTATACTGTTTACTATTTCTATCTTAACACTATCCACCTAGACTTAGACTTTTCACTAGATGACTTCCGGAGGAAGTCAGATCTTGATCACTAGAATATAACAGCAACAGGTGGCTATACACAACATCCTTGAACCGCATCTACAAGTCTTCAACTGTGGAGGCATACTGATTCACTTTATGTCCCTTACTCATAATACTTCCCATACTTAGCCATTTTGGGCTTCTGGACCAAAAAACTTTGTGCCTTGTTGCCAACTCAAGATTGTCTGCCAGAATAGTGTCTCTTTATCATACTGATGGGTTCTCTTTGCCTTGTTACCATCAATGACAATACACAGATTATCTCTAGAGAGCAGTGTCTCTTGCCAACAACTAGATGGTTGTGCAAAGAAGGAAAAGATCTCTTCCTAAATCTATTGTGGTTTCTCATACCCAAGCCAAAGGTTTGTGGATTGATAAGATAGTTTTAGGTGTTGTGTAGGATTTTGACCCTTTGATTTTGAGGGTTGTTGGGTTGTTTTGCGAGGCAACTTGGTTGCAATTGTGCTGAGGGGTGGTTTGTTTGATCATTGTTGCCTTGTCTTTGTAAAAGGTTTTTAGGTCCTTTCAAAACCTGTCTTTACCCCTTAATAAAAAACTATTGTATGGGACAATGTACAATCAAAAGTAATTAGCATGGTCACCTCTTAAAATAAGGGCACTAAATTATCACCTGCTTTGGGTCTTCATTATTGACATTGTAAATGTCTTCGTGCTTTTATCTGCCACTACATCCTCCTCTTATCGCCACACCTAGTTGTAATGTCATTTTTTAATAAATCCTTTTATCAGAAAGATAGACATGTATAGTTTCAAGATGATGTTTTCTATGTGAAAATGTAATTTGAACATTTATATTAGTTAATAGATATTAAAATTTGAAGAATTAATTTCTTTGATTAAAACTAAAATTTGAAGAATTAAGGAATAAAATATTTTTGATTTGTCTACACAATCAAGATTTACAATGTACAAAATTTTATCATAAAAATACTTTTTGATCTATCTACTCAATTAAGAATTTTAATGTATATAATCTACAAAGATATATAACATTAAGTTATAAATAGTATGTGTTGCAAAAGCTTATAAACATATTGATAATGACAAACCTAACAATCGTTAGTGAATGAGTTATATCATAGATTATGAGTATGGAGCAATAGGTGTTTTACTTTAAAGAAAATGGATATTATTCCTAAGTAATAAAAGTTTTAAGTAACCATGGAAATTTATTTGGATACTATCTACTCATTGGTTGGGAGCCTATTGATGATGACGTCCTTGGAGATGTGTGGGGAAAACTCGATGATTAGGATCCACCACCTATTGGTGTTTCTTAAGATTCTTAGTGTTTTCTAGTTTTGGCCCTTTTGTTTTGTCATCTTTGTTTTGGACTTTGTCCAATTAAACTCTATGGGTGTGTCGTCTTACCACCCTACCCCTTTTTTGTAAATATTGTACTATTATTTTTTTAATATAAAGTTAATGGGAAATATTCATCAAAAAATAAGCACAAGTCACCTAATACTTTTGTTTTAAAGTGTTTATTAAATTTTTTTAAAAACTGCAAACTTAAATTAATTAAAATATTGATACATTTGACTTATTTTTTACTTATATTTTAATTTTTAAATAAAAAAGAGATAAACATAAAATTTAAATGACATACAACCTCTATAGACTATTAAGAAGATGAATAATAATTTTTCACTTACATTTTAATATTTTTAAATAAAAAGTGATATTTTTAAAAATGATTATCATTAACAACTGTATAAATTCTCCTATATTCTTAAAAAAACATCAAATTCAATAAGTGTAACATAAAGTTTTCATATTGTACACCATCCAACTACCAAATTTAGTCACAACATCAAGATGAAATCCATGCATTACAATGACATAGTAAGGTGTTTAACATAAATGTATTCAATTTGAAAATGAAAAAGCGGTGGAGACAAACCCATGTGAGGCACACACACATTCATGAACATTGGGTATTGCTGCCAAACTCTAAAGTCTTGACAAAAGTTTATAGTCATCACCATTCATGACATTTTTGTACTTGATGTTTAACAATTGTTCTTCATTAATGTTGACACACATAGCCTTCTTTACAATGTCTAAATTTTTCTTAACACCCATGACAAAGTAGAAGCCACTCTAGTATGTTTTATGAAGAAGATTGAGATTTTTACTGAAGCATAATTTTGTTAATCCGATTGGGAATATGATTTTTATCAGACCCTGTGACATCCTATTTTAAGTGAGTTGTTGAGGTATTCAAGTGAACTTGGTGATGTTAGAAGTTATTTTGTAGTATTATATTTGTAATGTATGGGATTTGAACAAATACAGTTTGGGGCTAACATCAACTCTTTGTAGACTTTTATAAGGGTTATTGTCTTGTTGTTGATAGTATTGAATTCAACACTATGACAGTTGGCCAAGCAGTCAAATTATGTCTTTACCTCCACTATGAGTGTTTTTTTACTACTATTTCATTCAAGTATAGTTTGGTTTTTTTGGAAACTAATATATATATATATTTCTAATAAAATTCATTTATTTTTTTGGGTGGGTTTTGATAGGAATGTTCAATGCTTCCATTATGATTAGTTCTACATCAAATACAAAAGTAGAAAGGAATCTTCCTGAGAACAACACAACTCATAACACTTTTGAAGCCATTTTTGAGGTCAAGAAAGTTGTGGATTGTTTGTGCTCTCATCTTGTGTCTTGTTTTTTTTTGCTAGTTGAATATGATGTTAGGGTGCCAGAATCCATATAAAGGAAAATAACCAAAAAAGTAACTTCAAGCTGCTCAAAATTAAGGGCCAATTTCCAAAACCCATAGCTTTTATAAAGCTTTCTTTAACATACATACATATACAATTACTGACTACAAAAGTCTATCCTTCTACCTGCAAAAACTACTAAAATATTCACATTACAATACAAAAAGAGGGGAATCCAAACACAGACTTAGGCAAACCACCTAATCAACCTCCATTTCTAGCTCATCCGGTGCCATTTCCAACTGCTCCGTATCCATAGACTCCAGCTCCACTAGTGAATTAGCCTCCCTAGCACCAGTCAATTGTTTTAGTAAATCCACACCTTCCTGAGCTGCACTCCTAGCACTTTCAATGTCCATGTCCATAATAGGTACCACAAAGGGTATCCAAGGCCCACTATAATGTGGCAGAATATCTGACCAAAAACCTATTCCTCATCACATGCCAATGCCTGGTATAACAAGCTCCAATGCTTCTTTTAGTCCACACCTCCATTCAGGTTTGATGAGAGTGAAGGCCAGAGCTCTCACAAACTCCTTTGATTCCCTCAAGCTTAGTGATGCAGGGGCATTGTGCCTCATCCAAGTTCTTTTTTTTGGTTTTATTTTTCTTTTGATGTTCTGGTTTTGTTTGGTGAATAAAGTAGGAATCTTGCTTTCTGCAATTTTGGTGTGTTTGGAAGCTCCTGTTGCTTTGCTCTCAAACTTTCTATCACCTGTGTGACAGAAACTTGCTTGGTTATACTTTATCTCTGCTAACCATTTCTTCAAGCATTTGATTTGCATATTTTAAGGAAATCATGGCTCATCAGCTGTGGATAGTTGGAAAAGGCCAACAAAGATATGTTTTCAGCCATTACAAAGCAATAAATAAAAGGATATAAAAATGCCTCAAATCATGCAGACTAAATATAGTAATAGCAGGCATATCTTACGAAAATAAATTATTCATTTCTCAGACAGGATTTACTTCCTTGTTTTATCATGATAAATCGGGTTGAAGTCATGGTGGAAGAAGATTCATTGGCAATTTTTCTAAATGGCATCAATGGTTCCATTTTTGGTATTCCTGCATGAAGTGGAGATTGATGGCGACGATTACTAACCTAGGAACTGTTCTTTTGTTCGCAGACTCCATTCTCTAGGAGAGTGCAACTGTTACAAAGCTGGTGGTGATGGTTTTGATTCAGCGAGAGACTTCTCGAGAAGAGGAGAAAGAGATAGTGATACTTATATATTTGAGAGCCCTCACAGCAAAAAAAAGAGGAGGAAGAGGGGGAAAGAAAGGCCGACAGTCTGATAAGAAGAGGCCACAGTCCAAAAACATGAAGATTGAATGTGCCATACAGGCCGATTGAGTTAATGAGGACAGACAGAGAAATAGGAGGAGAGGATGCAAGATAGAGGTCAACAGTTCTAAGGAGTTGATTGTCTATTGATGCAGAGGAGGTCGTGGGTAAAAGCAAGGTGGTCGATGGTGTTGAGTAGAGACCGATTGATAGGAAATAGATTAGTTTGATGTTTCTACATTTTTGCAAGGTCGTACTGTATAGGCCGAATGGTGGTGATGTAATGTTGGATTTTGGCATCAATATAAACTTTGAAGTGTATTTTTCTCTTGACAATATTTTCTGTTATAAATCCATTTTCCTGTCATTTATTTTGGTTTATCAAGACTGGGTAGGGTTTATCAAGACTAGGCAGAAACTCGTCCAACTTCCTGTCACTCTTATTTTCGAAGTTCTTGTCATTTTGCTTCATTTCTCATTGTGTTAAATTCTACAAGTGGGTTTCAAACTGTGACTAGATAGGCAGCCATTAAAAAGACTCAAAGCAATGTGCATATGTCATTGGAAGTTGTGTCATTGTGCATGAGATTGCTGATCTTGTGCCATCACTTAGCAAGACTCCTATGAACATCACAAACAAATCTAAATTGACCCTATACTTGTTGTTTGCAACAAGGAATGGCTCTTCTTGTACCACACAATTGTCATCCAAACCCAATGAATATTTCATCTTAAACACTTCCATCAATCACTAGTTTGAAATCAGTCCTAGGAACACCATTTGGCACTTGCTAGCCAACAATGGCACAGTTGCCTCCATCTTAGATGCCAAATGCAGGAACAATCTACTTCAAGAGGATGGGAAATGAGAAGGATGAACTCTTTGACATCTGCATCCCCCTTAAAAGCCCATCCATTAACTCTTTTTTCTATGTCACATGCTTTACCTAGCACCTCCATGTTGAGTCATCCCTGTAGAATAAATGCATCCAAGTGGACACAACCCCTCATGTGAGTGGGCTATCACTCCTTCCTCCTCCAGTTGCCAACCTTACAAGATCCATCAACCAAGAAAAGATCCTTTGCCACCGTACCAAATTCATTACCTCATCTCTACCTCACCAGCTACTCTAGCTTCCTCCTTAACAAGGTTCTCCAACTTTGGTGCCAATAAATTCAAATCCTCAAAGGAGTGAGAAATTCAAATGTCACTACTAGAATCAAGGGCTACATTTTCCAACCCTTCTTTGCCTCCTTGAAAACATGAGATACCTTGAAGTCCCAAAAGTTGACAAGAAGATCCAAGCCTTTGCCCAAAAGGTTGTTTAATTTCTAGCTCTAAGTGTTTCCATTTTGGATTGCTCTTACTGCTATCTGGGAGTCCCCTTCCACATGAATTCTCCTTATCCCCATTACAAGACCCAATTGCAGACCCAGAATGAGTTCTTGAAACTCTACTTCGTTATTAGAGAGAGAGACTAACTTATTCATTGCCATACCAACCATCCTCCCTACTTGATTCCAAATGATGCAACCTACTGAGACCTATCCTGGGTTTCCCCTTGTAGCCCCATCAAAATTGAGCTTAAACCATCCATCCTCTAGAAATTCCCACTTGGCCGATTCTCAACCCTTCTTTGGCTTATCCCGAGGAACCCCATTAACAGGGAGGGATAATCAACCCTTGCCAATTTCTCCTCATTAGACCACCCCATGCCATGAAAGTGCCATCCTTGAATTTTTCATTTCTGATTACGTTGTTGGCTACTTCAATGATTGCCCCTTTGATTTCTCTCCATAAATGGTCAACTTCCATTTCTTGATTTTTAAATATTCTTCTATTTCTCTCCTTCTAGATTTCCCAAATCAAAATGGATGGACTAATGCACCACAAGAAAGAGAATATTGCTTTCCTATATAGATTAGGCCAAGAGTTAAAAACCTCCAAAATGTTCTTGGGTAGAGCACTTACCCTGTTCAGCTTCCTCATGAGACTTAACTAGCAAAACTCCATGAACTTGAAGCCCTATAGAAGGTGGTCTGCATCTTCATCCTACTCATTACAAAGGCAACATCTAAATATTCTATTATGTCCAAATTTCTCTAGTCTTTCCCCTATGAGAATTTTACCTTGAAGTGTTGCCCAAGCAAACATTCTAGAATTGGGAAGACAATATTTGTCCCACAAAGGATGTGAGGGCTAGTTTTCCTTACTCCTATCTGCTTCCTCAACCACATATCTGACTTTAACACTATACTCCCCTGACTTGGACCCACACCAAAAAAAATTATCTTCTCCACTTGACACTGTGACAATCCTTTTGTCCAACTCTTGTTTTAACCTTTCAACTTGTAACTCATGACAGCTAGTAGCTCCAAAATCCTTCCATCTCCAATCTCCCACTCCATTCACATCACTACTCTCCCCTTAATTCTCCACCTTATCACCCTAGGCTTCCTTCAGATGCTCCCTAATTTCCTCAAGCTCCTCTAACATGTTAAGAGCTGGATGCCCATTCCAACAGTCCTCCCAAAATAGGACCTTATTTCCTTTTCTCACCTCCCAAGATAGATGGTTTGTGATTAAGGGTCTTGCCTCCATCATAAAGTTCCAAATTGCTAAGCCATTAGGTGGGTTCTCCATTGTGAGGATTGTATTTGAATTATCCAAGTCCAAGTATTTATTTTGGAGGATCATGGCCCATTTTGAGCTTGAATTTTTATACATCTACCACACTATCTTGGCTCCCAGAGAAATGTTGAAGGCATACCAGTTCCTTAGTCCAACTCCCCCCATTTGTTTAGATTTACATACCTTGTCCCATGCTATTAACTAATATTTTCTACCATTTCAATCCCTATTCCAGAAGAAGTTTCGTATGCTTCTGTTCAAAGTTTCCTCCACCTTCTTTGGCATCTTCAAACAATGCATATAATAAATCGAAACAACAGAGATAACTAATTTTAACATTTGAAGCCTCCTTACAGATGATAACCATTTGCCCTTCCAAGTCTCCTTTTTGTTGTTACAACTTGTAAATATCTGATTTCATAAGACAGATCTACTTGCTCCTTAGAATAGAGGAGTCCCTAAATACTTCCCTGAAAGATTCTTGATCCTTAGCCCCAACTTCCTAGCTAGTTTCCTTTGCTTTGGGGGGATAGTGTTAAATAAATAAACTTCTAATTTATTCTAGTTCATACACTTTCCTGATGCCTTACAATATGTTTCTAAGGCTAGCTTCATAACTTTTACCTCTCTTCTACTAGCAACCCTGAACAATAGAATATCATCTACAAACTGATGATGTGTGCTCACCTCCATGTCTAGAGCAATTGAAATACCCTTCCATCTTCCCAACCTTACTTCCTCATTGATGTATCTTCCAAGGGTCTCCACCATGACAATGAATAAGAAGGGGGACAACGAGTCTCCCTATCTAAGTCCATTTTTGGTATCAAAGAAACCTTTTAGACTACCATTGACTAACACTGAGAATCTTGGTGTTTCAATATAGATTTGGATCCATTGCTTCCACTCTTCACATAATCCAAACTTCCCTAGAACCTCCAACAGAAAACCTCTATTGAATTGGTCATAAGCTTTCTTGATATCCAGTTTCACCAACATCCTCTTAGCTCTTCTCCTCCTAACTGTATGCATAACAACAAGCACAATGATGATGCCCTCTAAAATGGACCTCTCAGGGGTAAACCTACTTTGTTCCTCCAAAATGAGAGTGGGAAGGAGCAGTTTAAACCTGTTCACCATCTCTTTAGAGATAATTTTGTACACCATGTTGCATAAGTAGATGGGTCTAAAATCATCCATAGTCTCCACACTACTCTTTTTAGGAATAAGAGCAATGAGGGTAGTATTAATTGCTCTCAGCATTGTCTTATTCTAATGAGATTCCTCTACTACCAAAGTAACATCTGCTCCTACTATGCTCCAAAAGTGTTGGAAGAAAAAATCCAGGAACCCGTCTGGCACAAGGCCTAGCTGAAAGGTTGCCTTTCTCACTTCTTCTTCTGTGAAGGGTTTATTTAGTCCTACATTCTAGGCTTAATCGATTAGGCAAGGGATTCTATCTAGAACCTTCCTTATGAGAATTTAATTGGTGTTATCTTCTTTATTTAATAATTCCTTAAAGTACTCTGTAGCCATGTTCCCCACCTCTATTGGATTAGATATAGTCTCCCCCTCACCATTCTTTATAGAAGAGATCTTGTTAATGCTTTTCTTGACCTTGGTTGTGTTGTGAAAATATTTGGTATTTCTATCTCCAGCCTTTGGCCATGTTTCTCTAGACTTCTGCTGCCAAAACATCTCTTCCCTTGCCAAAAGTTCTTCATGATGATGCTTTAATGCCTTTTCTTGGATATAACTATCTTCATCCATCCCCTCCTTTAGGATTATTTCATTGAGTTCTTCCATCTCTTTCTCTACTTCCAATTTAACCATAAATATATTTTTGAAATGAGTTCAGTTCTAATCCTTTAGTTTCAGCTTAACAAAAGATAGCTTCTTCCATAATTTGAACATTCCAGAACCCCTCTCTCTCTATGAGCTAGACCCCACCATTCTTTAATTCTATCCTCAATGTTGGTATCTCTCAGCCATATCTTCTCAAATTTGAAGTAACTACCCACTAGTTTCAAATCCTTAATGCATCTATGTTAGACAAGAAAATGGTCTGACTTAGAGAAGGGAGAGATGGAGGAATAAAATCTCAGATCCTAATTACCTCCAACTAGGAATTGATCCAATTGCTCTCCTATGTTGGCGAAACCTTGTCGTCTATTTGTCCATGTGAATATTCCATTTTTAGGAATTATGTCTTGTAGAAAATTATCATTGATGAAGTCCTAAAAGTCTCTCTAAATTTGGTTCAAAGCACTAATGCCTCGCCTCTTTTCACACCCATCCTTTATAGCATTAAAATCACCTCCTATTGGTTCCCAAAAAAAACCAGCTCCCAAAATGCACCATTTTGCCCCACAAATCCATTAGAAATCCCACTTTGTGTCTTTGTTCTAAAAACCCCCTATTTAAATCCAATCTGAGACATCTTTTAAGGGTTGAATTTCAAAATTTCTAAGTATAAGTCCCCCAAGGCAATATGCTTTCTTCCCTTAGAAAAATCAGTTCATCTTTGTCTTTTGTCGGCTAACCGATTGTCTTTTGTTGGCAAATCGACAAATTTGTGAATTGGCTAACTCCCTTTTAGCTTCGTAGGTTCTTGATTTACTCAGTTCACCAATAGAGTGAATAAGTGGGAAAAGGAAAAAAGTCTAAAGAATGAAAAGGTTGGTGTCGTGCCTTTATTGGTAGAGATGGCAGTTCGTGAACCTGAAGGTTTGTTGACTGCCAAGTTCATCGATTGGCATCTTTACCGATAAGGTGATGGAGGTCCGACGAGGAAAGGAAAAAATATTATAAGTAAAGAAAGAAGGGCCAAGTGCTTGTCGGTGAAGTTGGAGGTTCGCGTGTTGCAAGTATGTGCTAATCGGTGTTGTCATTGATGTCAACATGTCCGTGTTGTCATTAGTGTCAACTATGCTCTTGGTTTGTTGCTTAGTTAGTTACTTTACATTACTTTATACAAGTGTTGAAAATGATAAGAATGTATTCCAGATATTGAGTTTCCAAGTACTTTTGAGAAAATTTGATTTACAGTGAAGACAGAGTTGTGAAGTACTCTAGCTTAACAAATATTGTCTGAGCTTTTGCTCTGCATTTCTTCTGTGGAAGACTAGAGGATGATATTTGGATATGCTTTAGATAACTAGTTAAAGATGCTAAATCCATAGTTTGGCACTCCAGAACACTCTGGTATGAAAGATGTGTTGACCAGTTTAATGACTGTGTCTAACAATGATTTCAGAATGACTAAGAGAAAGTATTTTGCTCTGCATTTCTCCACAATTTGGTTTGAGGTCTTGCGGTTCTGGATGAATGTTTAATAGAGTCATATCTATTTTCATTCCAAAGGATTAACATTTTGGTGCTCTGGAAGGCAAGTTAGTGATTAGTAGAGTTTGGCAGTGCCTAATAAGTAGTCTGTGATATGTTCTTCAAGTGGCATATATTGTCTTCAAGTGAGATATGTTGTGGTTGGTTTTGTTGGCTCCCAAGTGATTTTATGTTGTTCATGGATGTCTCCAAATCACGTTGAAGGATTGGGCCTGGTCCGCAAGATTTAATTGTATTCTTGGAAGTGTGTTCTTGGTGTTTACACAAGTTGGTGGACTTGGGTGTTAACACTAATTGCAGGTGTATTTCGTTGATTGTGGAAGCATGTTGAAGCATGTGAAGATGTATTTAGGTCTAAACTAAGGTGTTAAAGTGGTTTTCCTTTATTCCTTTATGTCGTGGATTGTCTAGGTCCATACCTAATTTAAATTATCTATGTATGCTAACCTTGGAGAAAGTTCCAACAGTTATAGATTGTAATGCCGACCTGGATGTTCATTCCAAGGTTGATGATAGGTATAAAAACATGTACTAAATTTGTGTTTGTGTTGAATAAGTTACGAAGATGAAGAGAGAAGTGTGAAGTGTAAAAGTAGAGTAGAGCAGAGGAGATTTATTATGCTTCAATGGAACTATACTCAGGCATGGTGTAGATGCTATTAAATCAGTTCACCCCTTGGCAATGAATCACCCTTTTGGTAGTGAGCCTATATGCATTGAGCATCCTTCTTTGGATAGTGAGTCCTTAAGGACAATGAACCCTAGGCAGTGAGCCTCTTGTTATTTAGTAATATTACTACATTATATTGTGAGCTAACACTCACCATGGGTTTTCCCTTTCTAAGGTTTTTCCACATAAAAATTTGGTTTCTCATGTGTTGAATGTGTGGATGTGTTTAAGTTTTTGATTTCATGCTTTCATGTTTAAATCATAATAACAATGATTAAGTGATTAATGTGTTGATGCTTTGAAAGAAGTTAATTTTGGTTACAACTGATTCACCCCCCCTCTTAGTTGTCTTGTGCATTTTAACAATTGGTATCAGAGCGAGGATTCCTTAGAAGAAAGCCTAACAGCGTGAGGTAGATCCAGGATGGCACACAAGAAGGAGTCTCTGTAGTTTGATGGAACAGATTATGCTCTCTAGAAGGTATGGATGAAAAGTCATCTCATTTCTCTTGGTTATAGTGTTTGGAAGATGGTAGATACAAATTATACTCTTCCTCCAAATAGTCCATCTTCTGATGATGAAGTCAAAAAGTATAAGTTAAATGGAAAAGCTAGAGATGCTCTGTTAAATGCCTTATCTAACATTGAGTTAGTGAGAGTTATGGATCTAGAGACTGCTTATGAGATTTGCGTTAAGTTGAAAAACTTATATGAAGGAGATGATTCTATAAAGAGTGCCAAATTACAAAATTTTAAGGCAAGGTATGAAGCTCTGAAGATGAGTGAAGATGAGAACATAACAATCTACATGAAAAAGGTTGATGAAATTGTCAATGGAATCAAAGGTCTTGGAGGAACCATTAATGAGGATGAAGTTGTACTGAAGATTCTTAGGTCATTGCCTAAATCCTACAGTCACAAGGTGTCTACAATTGAAGAAATTATGAGTGTGAACAAGATCACAAAGGATCAGTTGCTTGGAAAGTTCACTGCATTTGAGATGAGAGGATTTGGTGATGCTCTACTGAAGACTAAGATTGCTTTCAAAGCCAGTACTTCTAAGAAGACCTCAAAATCTAAGAAGTATGCTATGGAATCAGATTATGACCTTGATGAGATTGAATCCAAATTTGTGGACAAAATGCAAAGAGGTATTGGTAATTTGAAAGGTAAATTACTATTCAAATGTTTCTCTTGTGGTAAGATTGGCCACTATGTCTCTAGGTGTCCGGAGAGAATTGAGAGAGGTAAGAAGAAATTTGAAAGTAGACTGAGAATCATAAAGAAATGCTATTATGTTAGAGACCTTGATGATGATGGTGTAACATATGATGAGTCTGATTATACTAGTGCAAATGAATGCTTGTTTATTGCTATAAAGGAAGAACATGTGTCTACTAATCCTGCTAGCTGTGTGAAGGAAAAAAAACCTATGGGAGAAAGTGCTTTGTCTGTCTGCCATGTTGGGAAAGATAAGGATGAATGAATCATTGAAAGTGGATGTTCTCATCACATGACCAATGATAAAAATAAGTTTGTAAGTTTGGAAAAGTATGATGGAGGACTAGTTAGGTTTGGAGATGATGCAGCTAGTATGATTTGTGGAAGAGGATATATTTCTTTTGATGGAAAGCACAATACAGATGATGTTTTATAAGTGAAGGTTTTAAAGCATAATCTGCTAAGTGTTGGTCAGATGTGTGACAAAGGATATGATCTAAGATTCAAGGATAATGGATGCAAGATCATGGAAAGCTCTAAAACAATGATTGCAACTAGTAAGAAGACTAAAGGTAATATTTATCATTTGAGAGGAACTAATGATTGTTGTTTGATTGCTCAGACATATGAGAGTTGGTTGTGGCATAGCAGGATGTGTCATATCAATTTTGACAACTTGGTGAAGATAAGTTCAGTACAAGCTATGAGAGATTTGGCTAGGCTTGTGAAGCCTGCTAATCCTATTTGCAAGGAATGTCAGTTGGGGAAATAGACAAGGACAAGTTTCAAGAGTAAAGAACAATTTTCTATTGGATTGCTTGAGCTAGTGCATATAGATTTGTGTGATCCCACAAGAACAAGAAGTTTTTAAGGAGATTGGTACTTTATGTTGCTTATTGATGATTACTTTAGAATGACTTGGGTCACTTTTCTAAAAGATAAATCAGAAGCCCTAGACAAGTTTAAATATTTCAAGGTGATGGTTGAGAATGAGATAGAACTAAGGATCAAATGCTTAAGGTCTGATAGAGGAGGTGAGTTTACATCAAATGAATTCAATATTTTCTATGAAAAACATGGGATAAAGAGACAGTTGTCTACTCCTAGCACTCCTCAACAGAATGGAGTTGTTGAAAGGAAAACATGATAGTTCAAGAGGCTTCTAGGTCAATAATGAAGGAGGAAAGCCTACCATAAGTGTATTGGAGAGAATCTATACATACTACTATATACATTCAAAATAGAGTTCAAGTCAAAGGTAATGGTACTAAAACTCCTTATGAATTGTGGTATGGAAGAATTCCTATAGTGAAATATTTCAAATTTTTTGGAAGCAAATGTTATATTAGAAGAGAAGAAGAGCTAGGTAAGTTTGATGCTAGGTGTGATGAAGGAATTTTCCTTGGGTACTCTACCAAGAGTAAGGCCTACTGGTGCTACAATAAGAGATTGAAAAAGATCATTGAGAGTGTTAATGTGAAGGTTGATGAAGATAGGGAAAGAATATCATATCTAAGTGGCTATGAATCAAATGAACCTATTGTTATAGTAAATGAAGAGAAATTTGAACAACAAGACAATCAAGTTGAAGAAGAAAAGGCTCCAAAAAGTGCTATCAAGACTCCCAAGTATGTAAAGATTAATCATTCTAAAGATTGGATTATTGGTGACAAAAGCAAAGGGGTATTGACAAGGAAAAGAGCTATAGAAGAATAGATGAACTACTATCTACTTTCAAAGATTGAACCTAAAAAATAAATTGAAGCATGCAATGATGAGCATTGGGTCAAGGCAATGGAAGAGGAACTGATGCAGATTGAAAAGAACAAGACCTGGAAAATTGTTTCTAGGCCTGCAGACAAGAATGTAATGGAACAAAGTGGGTATTTCAGAACAAGTTGAATGAAGTTGGAGAAGTTGTAAGAAACAAGGAAATACTTGTGTGTAAGGGCTACGCACAAGTAGAAGGGATAGATTATGAAGAGACTTTTTCTTCGGTGGCAAGGCTAGAAGCTATTAGACTGTTCTTGGCATTTGTAGCACATAAGAAATTCAAAGTATATCATATGTAAGTGAAGTCTGCATTCTTGAATGGTGAGTTGAAAGAAGAGTTCTGCATGGAGCAACTGGATGGGTTCTAGTTATTAGACAAACTAGATATGGTGTGTAAGTTGAAGAAGGCCTTGTATGGATTGAAGCAAGCTCCTAGAGCCTGGTATGCAAGATTGGGTAAGTACCTATTGTAGTAGGGATTTAGTAAAGGATCTACAGATAGTAATTTGTATATCAAAATAAGTGAATTTCAAATCCTGCTTATAGAAGTCTATGTTGATGATATTATATTTGGTGGAAATGAAGGTATGCGTAAGAATTTTATAGATGAAATGCAAAAAGAATTTGAGATGTCCATGTGTGGTGAGATGAACATCTTCCTTGGTTTGCAAATAAATCAAACTAATAAAGGTATATTTATTTCTCAATCAAAATATGTCAAGGAGTTGTTGAAGAAGTTTGGATTGGAGGACTCTAAACTGGTATGTACTCCTATGTTCATTGGTTGAAAGTTGAGCAAGAATGATGAATCTCCTAAGACTAATCAGAGCAAGTACAAATCTATGATTGGAGGACTAGTTTATCTGACTGCTACCAGACTAGATATCATGCATGTAATCTGTCTTGTGGTTAAATTTCAATCAGATCCCAAAGAATCACATTTTACAGCAGTGAAGAGGATATTTGAGTATTTGAATGGAACTTTGGATCATGGCTTGTGGTATCATAAGAACAATGACTTTTCTTTAAGTGCCTATATAGATGCAAATTGGGCTGAATGTGTTGGTGATAGGAAAAGCACAAGTGGAGGTGCATTCTTCCTTGGAGATAGGGCAGTGTCCTGGCATAGCAAGAAACAAGAATCAATTTCCTTGTCTACCACAGAGGCATAAAATATTGCTGTAGCATCATGTTGTACTCAGGTACCGTAGATGAAACAGACCTTGAAGGATATCAAAGTTGAGTATGATGAGCCAATCCCTATTCTTTGTGATAACACAAGTGCCATAAATATTTCAAAGAATCCAGTGATGCACTAAAAAAGAAAGCACATTTCAATTAAGTGTCACTTTTTGAGGGAGAAAGTTGCAGAGAATGAAGCAAAGCTTGAGTATGTGTCTACAAAAGATCAAGTTGTAGATATATTCACTAAGGCTCTTCCAAAGGAGACATTTGAGTATCTCTAGGAGAACTTAGGGGTTACTGCTCCTCCTTCCTTGAACTAAATGCATAATCTTGTCTTGATGGTTTTTAATTCACATGTCATGTCCACTCTTCCCAAAAATAAATCTTTAATTCATTTTTGTCCTCCACACCTTTCCCCGTGTGAATTTAAAATTCAAAAATATTGAGAGCCCTCCAATCCCATTGACCAAGATTCAACCCTTGATCTCTCTCATCCACTCCTCTTGTGACACTTGTCACAAGGCTATGGATTCAATCCTAACCCTAACTCTCATTCTTCTCTAGCCCTTGATCTCATCTTTTGATCCTCACCCTCCATCCTCTTTTCAGAAATTTATAAATGAGACCCTCACTCAAGCCATTGGGAAGGGACTTTTTATTGCATCAAACCTCTACCAAAATCCCCATCTCCATCTCCATCTAATTCCAAATCCCTCATCTACATTGTCTTGAGCAAGCATTTGAGCAATCCACATTTCAATCAAATTGGGTAAAATCTAAGGAGCTTGGGTGCAACTCCTTCCACCCTTGGATTTGTGGGTCATTGTGAAGGTATATCATTTGTGTTTGCATTTGATTTGTATTTTGACTTCATTTTGATTCATAGATCACAATTCACTAAGGCTCTTCCAAAGGAGACATTTGAGTATCTCTAGGAGAACTTAGGGGTTACTGCTCCTCCTTCCTTGAACTAAATGCATAATCTTGTCTTGATGGTTTTTAATTCACATGTCATGTCCACTCTTCCCAAAAATAAATCTTTAATTCATTTTTGTCCTCCACACCTTTCCCCGTGTGAATTTAAAATTCACAAATATTGAGAGCCCTCCAATCCCATTGACCAAGATTCAACCCTTGATCTCTCTCATCCACTCCTCTTGTGACACTTGTCACAAGGCTATGGATTCAATCCTAACCCTAACTCTCATTCTTCTCTAGCCCTTGATCTCATCTTTTGATCCTCACCCTCCATCCTCTTTTCAGAAATTTATAAATGAGACCCTCACTCAAGCCATTGGGAAGGGACTTTTTATTGCATCAAACCTCTACCAAAATCCCCATCTCCATCTCCATCTAATTCCAAATCCCTCATCTACATTGTCTTGAGCAAGCATTTGAGCAATCCACATTTCAATCAAATTGGGTAAAATCTAAGGAGCTTGGGTGCAACTCCTTCCACCCTTGGATTTGTGGGTCATTGTGAAGGTATATCATTTGTGTTTGCATTTGATTTGTATTTTGACTTCATTTTGATTCATAGATCACAATTCACTAAGGCTCTTCCAAAGGAGACATTTGAGTATCTCTAGGAGAACTTAGGGGTTACTGCTCCTCCTTCCTTGAACTAAATGCATAATCTTGTCTTGATGGTTTTTCACATCATATGTTGCCATCAGTGACAAAGGGGGAGATTGTTGCAAGTATGTGCTAATCAATGTTTTCATTAATGCCAGCATGTTTGTGTTGTGATTAGTGTCAACTATGCTCTTGGTTTGTTTCTTAGTCAGTTACTTTGTATTACTTTATATAAGTGTTGAAGATGATAAGAATGTATTCTGGATATTGAGTTTCTAAGTTCTTTTGAGAAAATTTGATTTACACTAAAGATGGAGTTGTGAAGTACTCTCCAGCTTAATAGATATTGTCTGAGGTTTTACTCCGCATTTCTTCTGTGTGGAAGACTGGAGGATGAGATTTGGATATGTTTTAGATAACTAGTTGAAGATGCTAAATCCAGAGTTTGGCACTCCAAAATGCTCTGATATGAAAGATGTGTTTACCAGTTTAATGTGTTCACCAGTTTTATTTTGCTCCACATTTCCCTGCAGTTCAGTTTGAGGTCTTGTGGTTCTAGATGAATGTTTATAAGTCATATCTATCTTCATTCCAAAGGATTCATGTTTTGGTGCTCTGAAAGGAAAGTTAGTGATTAGCAGAGTTTGACAGTGCCTGATAAGTAGTATGTGATCTGTTCTTCAAGTGACTATGTTGTGTTCAAGTGAGATCTATAGCAGTTGGTTTTGTTAGCTCCCAAGTGATTCTATATTGTTCATGGATGTCTCCAAATCATGTTGAAGGATTAGGCTTGGTCTGCAAGATTTAATTATGTTCTTGGAAGCGTGTTCTTAGTGTTTACACAAGTTGGCCAACTTGGGTGTTAACACTGATTGCGGATGTGTTTCATGGATTGTGGAAGCATGTTGAAGCATGTAAAGATGTATTCAGGTCTGAACTAAGGTGTTAAAGTGGTTTGCCTTTATTCCTTTGTGTCGTGGATTGTCTAGGTCCAGACCTAATTTAAATTATGTATGTATGCCGACCTTGGAGAAAGTTCCAACAATTATAGATTGTAATGCCAACCTTGATGTTCATTCTAAGGTTGATGATAGGTATAAAAGCATGTAATGTATTCATGTTTGTATTGAATAAGTTGCAAAGATGAAGAGATAAGTGCGAAGTGTAAAAGTAGAGCAGAGCAGAGGAGTTTTATTGCGCTTCAATGGAACTATACTCAAGCATGGTGTAGATGTTATTAAATCAGTTCACCCCTTAGTACTGACCCACCCTTTTGGAAGTGATCCTGTATGTAGTGAGCATCCTTCTTTGGACAGTGAGTACTTAAGTGCAGTAAGCCCTAAGGCAATGAGCCTCTTGTTATTCAGTATTGTTACTACATTATATTGTGAGCTAACACTCATTGTGGTTTTTCCCTTTCTAAGGGTTTTCCACATAAAAATCCCGTGTCTCATGTGTTGAATGTGTGGATGTGTTTAAGTTTCTAATTTCATGCTTTCATGGTTAAATCATAATAAGAATGATTAAGTAATTAATGTGTTGATGCTTTGAAAGAAGTTAATTTTGGTTACAACTAATTCAGCCCCCTCTCAATTGTCTTATGCATTTCAACATCACGAACCTCCACATTCACCAATGGAAGGTTTTACCAACTGTGATTTCATCAACAGTAGACAAGGGCTGTGGAAGTGAAATTTTCTAAGACAAGAAGAAAAAGGAAGGGGCAAAGTCTTTATCAGAAGTTGGCTTGGTTCGTGAACCAAAAGGTTTACTGACAACCAAGTTCACCGAAGGAGAAGTTTTTTGACCAAGCAAAGAGGCAAGAAAGATGATGGTTCGCTAATGGAAGAATTCACCCATGAGGTGAAAGGTTGATAAAGGAATAAGGAACATAGGGTAGCGAAGAAAAATGAAATGACTTTTGGCTTGGTTCACGAACCATTTGGTTCACTGACAACCAAGTTCGTTGCTGGGTGAATTTGTTGACCATGATCCACCAAGGATAGATGGACAAGGAAGAGAAGGGTAGAGAAAAGGGAAGCTTGTGAATGACCATATTTGCTAATAAGGAAAATAGAAAAGAAGGAAAATGGATAAGGCAAAAAGGTGGAAGAAGGATTTGTTGAGGAACCGACAAAAATTTGAACTCACCAAACAATTCAAAATTTTGAAGGTTCACCGATAAGGCGATTGACCGACAAAGAAAAGAAGGTGAGCTTCCTCCATGGTTTGAAAAAGATAAAAATTGTTGATAAAGGGCAGAAAGGTCTAGTTCATGAAAATTAAATTTCACTGACTAAAGGAGAATGTGGGAATATATAAAACAAGGTGAAAGAAGATGGAAGCAACCCAAGTTTGTGAAATGTGAGATTTGTTGATAAGGTGAAAAAGGAGCAAAGATAAAGTGGTTCATGAAGGGGAAATTTCACCAACAAGGGAGACACAAATGGTTTATGGTCTCTCAAGTTTTCTGATAGGGCAATTTGCCAACTGAAGGGCCCAAGTGTGCAAAAGAGGAAAGGTCACGATGGAAGGATTTTGCTGATAAGGCAAAATAAAAGTGTAAAATACAATGTAAAGCATGAACTTGTAAAATGTAAAGCTTTAAAATAATTTAAAAGTGAGTTAAAAATATTCTAAAGTGTTGTAAAAGATTTACATACACTTTGTGCAGGCTTTTATTTTAAACACCTTTCTGCTCCTTGGTTGCCATGAATGTAGAATTGAAGATGTCAGGATGGTAGCTGAAATAGTGCATGTCTTCAATGCACAGGTACTTAATGAAGAATATGAAGTGTTTCTGTGTCCAATATTTTCTATAGTACCTTCCAAGGATAAAGTCAGTGTGTAGGGAATGGGTACCCAAAAAGTCTGCTGATCTTCTACCATGGGCCATATTTATTGTAGCATGGGCTTGGCGTGTTGACTCAATTTCAACACCCTGAGCTACATAGTGAAAAATATTGCTATATATACATAATTAAAAAATGTTTTCAAGGTTGGTCACTAAACCAATTGTCTAGTTAGGAAGGCCTAAGGGAGATTTCCAGGTATCAAGTAGAGGATAATGTCTGAGTAGTGAATGGAGGAATGTGGTTAATACATAGTCGTAACTTTGTATTTTTCCTTCATCACATTTTCTCGTGTGATTGTAATAGAGATTTGATAATGTGTGACAACATTCAAGTCAATACATGCTTTGTTTTGAGTCATTTCTTTGTTGCAAATCTAGGTCATTGTAGTTTGGTTCTGGATAATTAAGTATGGCCAATGTATGAAATGTAATCTAAGAATTATATGTCAATGTATTTTAGTCTTCTATTGATATTGGTTCAATCCATTTCCTTCCTCTTTATTGCTTATGACTTAGTTGCCCAATGGAGTAGGCACCAGTCCATATTGGAGAGGGACCAATCACTATTTTAAATTAAACAAATAATTCACATTTGGATAAGGGAAAATCCATCTTTCCTGTGCATGTACATTCGCATAGTTGAATCATCTATATAGGGGTTTTGTGACAACCAGTTATTCTTGGTTCAGTGATAGCCTTTGGGAACAAGACAGCGAGTTGGGTTTTGTTGCCCATGGTTTTAGTTGTTCATCTGGTTTGAACTTAATACCTATTCAGGTATACCCCTTGGAATATCCCTCCAATGTCTAAGCTGAGCTCAAAGTGCAGAGGAGCCTACCCACTCCTGTAAGTTGGCCAAAATCCCTCTTAACCTGTTGATAAACCTCTTTCAGTCACCTTGATGACACCCTTGGCCTAGGTGATTTCTAAAATGTTTTAGGGTTTTGGGTTGCAGTCATTTTGCTATCAAATAGATTAGCATTGTTGCTAGGGAGGACTTGAAAGTTTGACAAAATATGAAGGCCCTTGTAATACTAATTTTGTAGTTGCACATTTTGTTTGGGTAAGTTGGCAGCCCATCAACTTATGCAACAAATTTGGGCCATTTATGAGGAAGAGTAAAGTGTTAGGTTAGAAAGATGTATGGACTCTATTGGTGAGAGCAACCCAGAATTAGTTTTGTGGCCTTGAAGATCAGTCACACTTCAAGGGTTTTCTTCATTCAATGAGGTGGAGACTCTTTTGTCAAAGAACATAAATTTTTTACTATTGTACCATGGTTTTTTTTGGTGATTCGAATGCTCCATCTCAATATGCAATAGCTGGTGAAACTAAGGTACATGGTTTTCTTCCTGACATTTGAAATTTGTTGTTCATGTTGCAAGTATGAGGATAACTAGTGTTGTCATTGATGTCAACATACTCATATTTCTCAATGAGAAGGATTGGATGAGTTGTGTACTGAGGATATTGAGAAAATTAGTCTCAATCACGAACAGTGCAGAACAGTGATGACATTAAGGTAAAAGTCCAAGATAAGATGAAGATCAGAGGATGCAGTTTAAAGGGTTTGTAGATATGAGTCTTGAGATGATCCAGTTAAGATTTAAGAGGTCTGCATGAAGATATGAAGAAGTTGTGATCAATCAAGTAGAACCGGTTCTAGGAGATGCTTCAGAGTGACAGAGTGTTACAAAAAGGTCCAGTGAGATCCAGAAGTGCATTGTCCTATTCTACGGATTGGAAGGAGTGTTTGGGATGTCCTTATGATGTGTCATCTCAATTTGTACATAGTTTGGAGGTCCGGAAGCACCTTTTTTAGTATGACAGTGGCGATAGACTGTGTTCTTGAAGGTCCAGAAGAAGAAGAAAAGAATTCTAGTAAGTGGAGGAAGTGCGGATGTACCTGGTTATTTAGGCAAACTTGTGAAGGTTCTTGGATCATGTTGAGGTTGTGTTGTTGGTCTGCATTACTATTAGAGCCTGGAATTGGAGATATACTTCTGGATGAAGATGTTCTTGTTCAGTCTGGCTGACCGGATGAGTTATTCATCTTGCGAATGTTCTTGTGGATGATTACTGACTTAGATGATTGTTCCTAAGTCGATGCCTTGTATAAATAAAGGTTTGTGAACTCATTTCGAAGTGTGTCTTGGAGTGGATAAGTGTGGTGCAGCGAAGAGAAGTGCGAAAGGTAGAGCAGGAGTTTCTGGGCTTAAATGGAACTGATCCAAGCATGGTAAAGATTTCAATCTCCAGTTCAAATTTGTAATACTTGTTACTTTGTAGACAGTGTGTCTCTTGTAGGCAGTGTGCCTCTTGTGAGCAGTGTGCTTAGGCAATGAGCCCTAACTAGCATGTGCCATCTATTTTTCTTATTCTTCTAATAGAAAATAATCCTTGGGTTAATCACCCCGTGGTTTTTCCCTTGACCGGGTTTTCCATGTCAAAATCTTGGTGTCTCATGTGTTGATATATATCTACTCTGGTGTTTATGCTTTATGCTTTCATGAATGATTAATTGATATCCTATTACATAACAAAGAGGATTTAAGTGTTTAAAGTAGAAGCAAATTTTGGACAACTAATTCACCCCCCCTCTTACTTGTCTATCCGGAACCCAACAATTGGTATCAGAGCCAAGTTCCTCTAAAAGGAGCTTAATTGCTTGAGGAGATCCAGGATTTCGTCATACAAAAAGGATAGTCCGAAGTTTGATGGAACCAACTTCTCTCTTTGGAAAGGTCGCATGAAATGTCACTTGGAGTGTATGGGAAAGGCATACTTATCCATGGTCACAAAAGCATATGTACCTCCACAGGGTGGTCTAACAACTTTAAATGAAATCACAGATGCTAAAAACAATCTGCGGACCAAAGAAGCTCTTCTAAGCGCATTGACTGACTCAGAACTCTCAAATGTTATTGACCTACCAACTTCTTATGAGATCTGGGTTAAACTAGAACTTCTGCATGAAGGAGATGAGTATGTTAAGAGTGCAAGGCTACAGAGTCTCAAAGGGAAATTTGAAAGACTGAAGATGAGAGATGATGAAAATATTACTACCTTTATACTAAGAGTAAATGAGCTGGAATGTGGAATTAGGAATGCTGGTGGAGTTTTGGATGAAAATGAGATTGTTGGCAAAATTCTTAGATCCCTTCCTACTACCTACAAAATCAAGGTTACTGCCATTGATGAATTCAGAGCTCATACAACTATCACAAGAGACCAATTGGCTAGCAAACTGGCTGCATTTGAAATGACTGAGTTTGGAGATGATCCCCCCAAGACTAAATCTGCATTCAAAGCCAGTGCCTCTGTGAAAGGCAAACAAAGATTTGATCTGGGAGAAAACTCTTCAATGAAGCTGTCATGGTATGATCAAGCAAGAAGAGACATGGAAGAGGAAGAAACAGAAATAGCTCAACTTGAATCCCTCATTGCAAAGAGACTACCAAGAGGATCCGGTAAGTATGAACAAAAATTACCCTTTAAGTGCTTTAACTGTAATAAGATTGGTCGTTTTGCTTCAAGATGTCCAGAAAGATCTGCAAGGTCAAATTCTAACAGACAAAGGTTCCAAAAGAACTGTTATTATGTTCATGAAGAAGATGATAATGAAGGAGTAACAGATGATGAATCAGAAATAGGAAACAAATCCAGAAATGAATGGGTGTTTATTGCCATCAAGGAAGAAGATCTAATATCCTCTGAATTTGTCAATCATAAGGTTGTAGAAAGAGCTTTAGCTGCCTAAGTTGAAGAAAAGGATGATTGGGTTATTGACAGTGGATGCTCTCACCATATGACAGGTGACAAAAACAAGTTCCTAGACTTGGAAAGGTATGAAGGAGGAATGGTAAAGTTTGGTGATAACTCTGCTGGTAGAATCAGAGGTAGGGGAACTATTTCTTTTGATGGAAAGAGCAAAATAGTAATGTACTATATGTTGAAGGATTGAAGCACAATCTTCTCAGTGTTGGTCAAGTGGTAGACAAAGGTTATGATCTCCAGTTCAAAAATGGAAGATGTAGGATCTTTGAAAGCTCTGGAACTGAGATTGCATCCGGTACTCAAACAAAAGGTAATATCTTCCATCTAGTTGGTTCTAATCAAAGTTGTTTGTTTGTTTAAGTTGATCAGAGTTGGTTATGGCATAGAAGGATGTGTCATGTAAATTTTGATAACATCATCAAGATAAGTAATACTCAGGCTGTAAGAGATCTTCCAAAATTGGTGAAACCTACAAATAGCTTGTGCTAAGAATGTCAGCTGGGTAAACAGAGCAGAGTCTCATTCAAAAGCAAGGATCAGTCCTCTATCAGATTATTGGAATTAATTCATACTGATCTATGTGGTCTGACAAGAATCAAGAGTATGCAAGGTGATAGACATTTCATGTTACTGATTGATGACCATTCCAAGATGATGTGGGTTACCTTTTTGAAAGAGAAATCAGAAGCTTTTGAGAAGTTCAAAATCTTCAAGGCTATGGTCGAAAATCAAACCGGACTGAAACTGAAATGTCTAAGGTCTGATAGAGGTGGTGAATTCACATCCGGTGAATTCATAGATTTTTGTGAGAAGCATGGTATAAAGAGACAGTTATCTGCTCCTAGGACTCCACAGTAGAATAGAGTAGTAGAGAGAAAGAACTGGACCATCTAGGAAGCATCCAGGACAATGATGATGGAAGCAAATGTTCCCTAGATGTTTTGGAGAGAAGTTGTCAGCACTGCAGTCTATACTCTCAATCGAGTTCAAATCAGAAGCAATACCAGTAAGACTCCTTATGAACTTTGGTTTGGTATCACTCCTACTGTGAGATATTTCAGAGTATTTGGTAGCAAATGTTACATTAAAAGAGATGAAGATCTAGGAAAGTTTGATGCTAGAAGTGATGAAGGAATCTTCTTGGGTTACTCCACTCAAAGCAAAGCATACCGGTGTTATAATAGGAGACTGAGAAAGATGATAGAAAGTACAAATGTGAAGGTTGATGAAGGAATTGAGAAGCCCTCAAGGTTTTATGAATATGATGAAGATGATCAGAATGGTTCTCTGGTTCAAGGAGCTCAATCCTCTTCTGAAAGTCAGATTCAGACTGATCCGGTAAATCAGGAAGAAGAGGTTTGTTTGAATGAGGCTGATCAAGAAAGAGTAGTGTAAGAAAATCCCAAAGTTCCAAGGTATGTAACTCTAATCCACTCTGAAGATCAGATCATAGGTGACAAAAGCAAAGGGGTACAAACAAGGAGGAAAATTGCTCAAAATTTAGATGAATACTGTCTGATTTCAAAGATTGAACCTAAGACAATAAGCCTGCAATGATGAAAATTGGACCAAAGCAATGGAGGAAGAGTTGATGCAAATTGAGAAAAATCACACTTGGGATCTTGTTCCCAGACCTAGAAACAAAAATGTGATTGGAACCAAATGGGTCTTTCGGAACAAACTAAATGAAGTTGGTGAAGTAATCAGAAACAAAGCCAGATTGGTCTGCAAAAGGCTACTCTCAAATAGAAGGAATTGATTTTGAAGAAACCTTTCCTCCAGTGGCAAGAATTGTAGCAGTCAGATTATTTCTTAACATTTACTGCCTTCAAAGACTTCAAGGTATATCAGATGGATGTCAAGTCTACCTTCCTAAATGGTGATTTGGAAGAAGAAGTATACATTGAGCAGCCGAATGGATTTCAATTGTCTGATCATAGTGATATGTTCTGCAAGTTGAAGAAATCACTGTATGGATTGAAGCAAGCCCCAAGGGCTTGGTATGAAAGGTTGGATAAGCATCTTGTGCAGATTGGTTTCAACAAAGGTACTGCTGATAGTAACTTATATTTCAAAATTGACCATGAAAATATTTTGATTGTTGAAGTATTTGTTGATGATATCATCTTTGGAGGAAAAGATAGCATGTGTAAAACCTTTTCAAATCAAATGAAAAGTGAGTTTGAGATGTCCATGCTTGGTGAAATGAATTTCTTCTTGGGTCTACAAATTACTCAAACAAAGAAAGGGATCTTCATTTCTAAGACCAAATATGTGAAAGAATTGTTGAGGAAAATTGGGATGGAAGATTCAAAGCCAATGAATACTCCCATGGCAACTGGATGCAAGTTGAGCAAAGATGATGACTCTCCCAAGGTGGATCAAACAAAATATAGGTCAATGATTAGAGGACTATTGTATCTCACTCAAACTAGACCAGATACTATGCAGGTTGTTGGTCTTGTTGCTAGATTCCAAGCTGATCCTAATGAATCTCATGTTATGGCAATTAAGAGGATTTTTAGATATCTAAAGGGGACAGTTGAGTATGGTCTATGGTACCCTAGAGATCATGATTTCTCTCTTCATGCATATACAGATGCAGATTGGGCAGGAGATGTGGATGACCGGAAGAGCACCAATGGTGGAGCTTTCTTTTTAGGAAAAAGATTAGTTTCTTGGCTAAGCAAGAAACAAGAGGCAATATCTCTATCTACAACTGAAGTAGAATACATTGTAGCAGCAGGTAGTTGCACTCAAATTTTGTGGATGAAGCAAATTCTAAGAGACATTAAAGTAGAATATGAGGAGCCTATCATAATTTTTTGTGATAATTCAAGTGCAATAAATATTTCTAAGAATCTAGTGTTGCATTCTAAGACCAAGCACATATCTATCAAGTTTCACTTTCTGAGAGAACAAGTGAACAAGGATGAAGTCAGATTGGAGTATGTACCCTCCAAGGATCAGATTATAGATATTTTTACTAAACCTCTTCCCAAGGACTCTTTTGAGTATCTCAGGGAGAAGTTAGGGGTTATTGCCCCTCCGGTCATGAACTAGGATGCACTAATGTGCATCGGTCTGGTGGATATCACAGTCATATCTTGTGATCCAGATTGGTGATGGGGAACTGCTACTCAGGGGGAGTAGCTGGTATGATTCTGATGTGTTAAAGTTGCAAGTATGATCCCTTTGCCATTGATGTCAAAGGGGGAGAGAAGACATGTGAAAAACAAGTGGTTGATCAAAGGGGAGTAGTAAAGAAAGAGAAGACATGTGAAGAGTTGTTGCTGATAGGGGGAGCTGTGACAAAAAGGAGAAGTTCTTGTCTTGATGGTTTTTCACATCATATGTTGCCATCAATGACAAAAGGGGAGATTGTTGCAAGTATGAGGATAACCAGTGTTGTCATTAATGTCAACATACTCATATTAGTCAATGAGAAGGATTGGATGAGCTGTGTGCTGAGGATATTGAGAAAATTAGTCTCAATCAGGAACAGTACATAACAGTGATGACATTAAGGTAAAAGTCCAAGATAAGATGAAGATAAGAGGATGTAGTTTAAAGGGTTTGTATATATGAGTCTTGAGATGATCTAGTTAAGATTTTAGAGGTTTGCATGAAGATATGAAGTAGTTGTGATCAATCAAGTAGAACCGGTTCCGGGAGATGCTCGAAGTGATAGAGTGTTACAAAAAGGTCCGGTGAGATTCAGAAGTGCATTGTCCTATTCTATGGATTGGAAGGAGTGTTTGGGATGTCCTTGTGATGTGTCATCTTGATTTGTACATAGTTTGGATGTCTGGAAGCACCTTTTTCAGTATGACAGTGGTGATAGACTGTGTTCTTGAAGTTCCGGATGAAGAAGAAAAGAATTCTAGTAAGTGGAGGAAGTGCAGATGTACCTGGTTATTCAGGCAAGCCTATGAAGGTTCTTGGATCGTGTTGAGGTTGTGTTGTCGGTCCGCATTAGTGTTAGAGCCCAGAATTGGAGATATACTTCTGGATGAAGATGTTCTTGTTCAGGCTGGCCGACCGGATGAGTTATTCATCTTGCGAATGTTCTTGTGGATGATTGCCAACTTAGATGATTATTCCTAAGTCAATGCCTTGTATAAATAAAGGTTTGTGAACTCATTTCAAAGTGTGTCTTGGAGTGGATAAGTGTGGTGTAGCAAAGAGAAGTGCGAAAGGCAGAGTAGGAATTTCTAAGCTTAAATGGAACTGATCCAGGCATGGTAAAGATGTCAATCTCCAATTGAATTTTGTAATACTTGTTACTTTGTAGACAGTGTGTCTCTTGTAGGCAGTGTGCCTTTTGTGAGCAGTGTGCTCAGGCAGTGAGCCCTAACTAGCATGTGCCAGCTATTTTTCTTATTCTTCTAACAGAGAATAATCCTTGGGTTAATCACCCCGTGGTTTTTCCCTTGACCGGGTTTTCCACATCAAAATCTTGGTGTCTCATGTGTTGATATATATCTGCTCTGGTGTTTATGCTTTATGCTTTCATGAATGATTAATTGATATGCTATTACATAACAAAGAGGATTTAAGTGTTTAAAGTAGAAGCAAGTTTTGGACAACTGATTCACCCCCCCTCTTAGTTATCTATCTGGAACCCAACAGTTCCTATCATGCTGAAGGAACAAATTTATATGTCTCAATTTTTTTCCCTACATTATAGGATGTTTTAGTCATGGATGGTTGGTATGAATATGATTCTTCTAGGGTTTCCCTTTCATCCGAGTCTTCCTATGTCTCAGACCCTAGAAATTACATTGGAGTGGATTCCCATGACCATCCTAGAAATCCATATTATAGTCATGGCCCTACATGTTATATAAACCAAAACTTATATGCACCCATGCACAATTAGAATGACTTAGCAGTTTAGTAGTGTGAAATTGATAAAACCAAACAACTATTGGATTCATTATTGCATCAAGATGGAGGAACAAAAAGTTAGATTAGGCTGCTAAAGCCTAGGATGCAGTCCAATGCATTCCCTGCTGCCCCTAAAAATTAGTTTGATCAGTCCCTTACTCCTCCCTTAGATCATGTATATGATTAGCTAGACCTCTTATGGGTTTATTACAAGACAATAAGTATGCCAACCAAGGTCTACAAATAGTTTCCCAAGTTTGATGGGTATGATATTTGGGAAGGGGACACACATGTTGATGTATTCTTAGAATTCATGGAGGAACATCATTTTGAGGATGAGGACATGTGGATGATGTTCTTTGTTAGGTCCTTACATGGAAAGACAAGAGAATGGATCCAAAGTTTTCCAGGGCAGTCCCTTGCCTCATGGACTGAACTTGTGGAAACATTTGAAAATAAATTTGCTAAGGGTCTTGAACCTATTAATCTTGTCATAGAGATAGAAAAAATTAGGAGACAAGAGGGAGAGTCAAGCAAGGATTTTTGTCACAGGTTTGTTATTGCCCTTTCCAATATTCCAAATGATTTCAGACTGAAGATTCTTGCTTGCATTGATATGTTTTTCAAAGCATATGAGACTAGATTGAGTTATGTGTGGGAAGATTTCAAAATAACAAGTATGCAGCAAGCATATTTGTCCCTAGACTCCATGAAGAAAATAAGAGATGATTACATAAAGGGTTTGTCATCCACAAATTCATGTGTTGTTGGTAATAAACATGCTGATATGAACAATAACAATGTGGATACAAACAATCTGATGAATGTAGCATCAGATGATGATGATTGTGTCATTAGAAGGGCAAAAGTGGAAGATGATACATCATATAATAGTGATGCAGATAATGAGGGCAACATATGCACTTGCCTAAATAGCTAGATAGCTCATCAAGTGAAGGTGAGAATGATGAAACCAATGGTGATTTCTAGCCTAATGCTGAGGTATGTGGTTCAACGAATAATGAGGATGTTGTGTACAGTGATGAATAGTTAGATGGATTAGCTTTTGAAGATGAGTATGAAATGTGTACACAGGTTGGTAAAACATGGGATGAACAAGAAGCTTGTTTCTTGTTTGATTTAATGCTCTCCTTCATTCCTATTTGTGGTGATGAAGTAGTTGATGTTTGTTTTCATGAAGATGATGTAGAGGTGGCTACACATGATGATGACTAATCGAAGATAGTTGTTGGTGCAACCATGGAGATTCAGTGTGAAGAGCTTTCCCTGGAATGTGAAGATGGTGATCATGTGGACACATATGAGAACCTGTTTCTTTGGTGCAAGGTACGTTGTCTGTCTCATGTAGAGTGTGCTTCATCAGAGCCAACAAGGAAATAAAATAAGAATGAATGTAGAAGAAGATATGTGTCAGCAGTTTGTTTGTAGTAGTGAATATGACACAACAAGTTTCCAAGGTGAACATGAAATAGAGAGACAATTGGAAGAACATGGTTCTTCATTTGAGGTGTCTCATGATCTTGATTTACGTGCTAATGTTTTGAATTGTAGCCCGAGTCATGCTTATGATTCATAAATTGAAAGTTACAACAACACATATGAAAGTTTTGTTCAAGAGCTTGATGGAGTTACAAATGAATATAAATGCTTCCACTTTGATGTGAAAAATTTGTTAGCTCTTGAATGTGTTGGTGTTGCAGTAGAGGTTGAGTCCTTTGTATGGGACATTGATGTGAATGAGTAGTGAGGCATGTGTATGCCTAAGTTTCAAAATGTTGCAACCCAACTAGAAGGTATACTTGAGCTAGAGTCTTTCCAGTTTGCTCTACAAGATGAATTGTCTTCTTTTGTAGACTAGAAATGAATTCAAGAACATCTCTCTTTGCCATGTGAATTGGAGATGTTTTCCTTTCCCCTCAATTTGCATGAAGAGGTTAGAAGGTATGATGACTTGGCAGTTGATAATGGATGTTTGGCTTCATTTGTTTCTTTTGCTACTGACCTAGTTTTTAGTTTTTCACCCTTTGTTGTTGGGAACAAGCATGATATGGATATGAATAGGTTAAGTACCTATCTCTTATGGTTGCCTTGCAGTAATGATTTCATTAATGAAGCTCACCTTGGCTCCACAAGCATATGTTGCAGATTGACACATGCTAGGGACAATCTTCAGTTGTTGCAGCTGGGTGAAAAGTGCAAGCTTGGTTTGAGGGAGATCAACTCCTTCATTCAACTTGTCTTTGACAAAGGCAAGTGGTTACAATAGTTTTTTGTAGGTTGGATCTTCACGTGCCTGTAAATTTTGATCAAAGTCAACTTTCCTTTTGTGCCTTCATGCTCATGACTATATGTTTTCCTATATATATGTTTTGTAAATACATTTCTGTTGTTTCCCCTATTCATTTTTTGCTTTTGGTCAGCACAAAGATGTTTTGAGATTCTCACTATGACATAGTTTGCCACACATCCCCAACTAGAGCTCGTGTTGGTGCCCAAAAATCCAGCTCCCAAAATGCACTATTTTGCCCCAAAAATCCATTAAAAATCTCACTTTGTGTCTTTGTTCTAAAAAACCACTATTTAAATTTGATCTAAGACATATTTTAGGGGTTGTATTTCAAAATTTCTAAGTATAAGTCCCCCAAGGCAATATGCTTTCTTCCCTTACGAAAATTGGTTCATATTTGTCTTTTGTTAGTAAATCGGCAAATTTGTGAACTGGCTAACTCCCTTTTAGGTTCCCAGGTTCTTGATTTCCTTGATTTGCCGATAGAGTGACTAAGCGGGTAAAGGAAAAATGTCTAAGGCATGAAAAGGTTGGTGCCATGCCTTTATTGATAGAGTTGGCAGTTTGTGAACCCGGAGGTTTTCCAACCATCAAGCTCGCCGATTGGCATCTTTACCAATAAGGCAATGGAGGTCTGGTGAGGAAAGGAAAAAATTTCTAAGTAAAGAAAGAAGGGCCAAGTGCTTGTTGGAAAATTTGGAGGTTCACAAACCTCCAGGTTTGTTGATGGAAGGTTTTTCCAATGGAAGGTTTTGCCAATGGTGATTTCGTCGACAGTAGATAGGGCTGTGGAAGTGAGTTTCTAAGGCAAGAAGAAAAAGGAAGGGGCAAAGTATTTATCAGCAATTGGCTTGGTTTGCGAATTGAAAGGTTCACTGATAATGACGGAGAAATTTTTTGACCAAGCAAAGAGGCAAGAAAGAGGATGGTTCATTGATGGAAGAATTTGTTGATGGGGTGAAAGGCTAATAATGGAAGAAGGAACATAGGGCAGTGAAGAAAAATGAAGAGAAGAATGAAGTGACTATTGGCTTGGTTCGTGAACCATTTGGTTTGTTGACAACCAAGTTCACTACCAGGTGAATACATCGACCATGATCTGCCAAGGATAGATGGACAAAGAAGAGAAGGGTTGAGAAAAGGGATTTTTGTGAATGACCAAATTTGTCAATAAGGCAAATACAAAAGAAGGAAAATGACTAAGGCAAAAAGGTGGAAGAAGGCTTTGTCAGGGAATCGACAGAAATTTAAACTCACCAAAAAGTTCAAAATTTTGAAGGTTCATAGATAAGACAATTGGCCAATAAAGCAAAGAAGGCAAGCTTCCTCCATGGTTTGAAAAAGGTAAAAAATGTTGATAAAGGGTAGAATAGGTCTAGTTCACGAAAATTACATTTTGCCAACTAAAGGAGAATGTGGGAAGATATAAAATAGGGCTTGGTTCACCGAAGGGCCTTTTTCCTGATAAAGAGAGGAGCAAGAGATAAGGAAAAGAAAACAAGGAGGGTAGAAGCAAAGAAAGAAGAGTCAAGGAGAAGTTTGAGAAAAAGAAAATTTCCCAATAAAGGGCAAAGGCGAAAGAAGATGGAAGCAAGCCAAGCTTGTGAAATGTGAGATTTGTCGATAAGGTGAAAAAGGAGCAAAGATAAAGTGGTTCATGAAGGGGAATGTTTGTCAACAAGGGAGACACAAATGGTTCGTGGTCTCTCAAGTTCGCCAGTAGGGCGATTTTCCAATTGAAGGGCCCAAGTGTGCAAACAAGGAAAGTTTGTGATGGATGGATTTTCGATAAGACAAAATTAAAGTGTAAAATCCAATGTAAAGCATGAACTTGTAAAATATAAAAGCTTTAAAATATTTTAAAAGTGAGTTTAAAATATTTTAAAGTGTTGTAAATGCTTTAAATACACTTTGGGTGGGCTTTTATTTTAAACGCCTTTCTGTTCCTTGGGCGCCATGAATGTAGAATTGAAGATGTCAGGATGGTAGCTGAAACAATGCATTCCTTCAATGCACATGTACTTAATGAAGAATATGAAGTGTTTTAGTGTCCAATATTTTCTGTAGTACATTCCAAGGACAAAGTCAGTGTGTAGGGCATGGATGCTTAGAAAGTCCACTAATCTTTTGATAGAGGCCTTGTGTCATATTTATTGCAGCATGGGCTTGGCATGTTGACTCAGTTTCATTGCCTTGGGCTGCATCATGAAAAAGATTGCTATATATACATGATTAAAAGATGTTTTTAGGGTTGGTTGTTGAACTAATTGTCTAGTTGGGAAGGCCTAGGGGAGATTTTTGGGCATCAAGTAGAGGATAATGTCTGAGTAGTGAATGGAGGAATGTGGTTGATACAGCGTAGGAATGAGTTGTAATGCACATCTTTATGCGGTGGTATGTCTCCATGGCTATTTGTAATGATTCAGGGGAATGCATAGTTACAGCTTTGTATTTTTCCTTCATCACATTTGCTTGTGTGATTGTCATAGAGATTTGATAATGTGTGACAACATTCAAGTCCATACATGCTTTGTTTTGAGTCATTTCTTTGTTGCAAATGGGTCATTGTAGTTTGGTTCTAGATAATTAAGTATGTCCAATGTATGAAATGTAATCTAAGAAATATATGTCAATATATTTTAGTCTTCTATTGATATTGGTTAAATCCATTTCCTTCCTCTTTATTGCTTATGACTCAATTGCCTAATGGTGTAGGCATCGATCTATATTGGAGATGGATCAATCACTATTTTAAATTAAATAAATCATTCACTTGTGGTTTAAGGGAAAATCCATCTTTCTTATGCATGTGCACTCACATAGTTGAATTAGTTATATAGGGGTTTTGTGACAGCCAATTATTCTTGGTTCAGTGACAACCTTTGGGACCAAGACAACTAGTTGTGTTTGGTTGTCCATGTTTTTAGTTGTTCATATGGTTTGAACTTAATACCTCTTTAGGTATATCCCTTGGAATATCCCTCTAGAGTCTAAGCTAAGATTGAAGTGTAGAGGAGCCTACCCACTCCTATCAATTGGCCAAAATCCCCCTTAACCTATTGATAAACCTCTTTCAGTCACCTTGATGACACCTCTAGCCTAGGTGATTTTTGAAATGTTTTAGGGTTTTGGGTTGCAATCATTTTGGGACCCAACACCTCCCAAAATGACTTCTTCTTCCCTCAATTTTGCTAACACTGCTGAAATCTGGAGCCAAACCATTATTTTTTGATCTATCTTGGTGGGGCCATATACATTTATAATGATAAAGTTGTTGCCAAAGGTTAGCAATTTGCATCTTCCTATCTGCCAATAGTCTGTTTGCTCCATTTCTTCCGCCTCCATAATATAAGGGTTCCATAATATTCCCAGCCCTTTAGCCACCCATCTAGAATTGGCAAAAAGCCCCTTCCATTGCTTCCATCTTCACAACAACCCTTGTGAGTCCCCATTAAAGAATTTTGTTTATTGCACTAATACCAAATTTGGTTTTCTCAAATCAAGTTGGTACTTGAGCATACGCCTTTTGTTAGGGGAATTAATGCCCCTAACATTTCAATTTAGGAGCATCATTGCTCCACAAGAAGGGAGAATCCCTTCTTGGACCTTAGTTTCCTATGACCTTTGGCACTTCCAGCCAATTCCAATTGTGCCTTTTTGGATTTTCTACCTCTTTTCCCCTTCTCCCCAAGTTTGGTTTTCTTCATCTTAGTTTTCTTCTAGGAAATGATTCAAATCTCCATTTCTCCAACCTTTGCTTCTGAAGAGAAGAATTCACACTCTAAATCTTTGCCATCCGATTCAATGATCTTATCCTCTTTAGTTCTATGCTCTTTTTCCCTTCCTAGGGCATCCTCTTTCTTCTCTTTTGTATCCTCCTCTGGAATCTCCCCTTCTTCTCGCTCCACCAAAGTCTCTTCTTGTTCCCTCTCTATAACTAGGGGAAGGTTCTCCTCAGGAGTCTCTTCCTTCTTCCCACTTTCCTCTATATCCTTCACCTCATCCTGGTTCTCCACTTTCTCCTACTGAAGGCACTTATTCACCTTCACCTCTTCCAAAATTGAGCTCTCCTAATTATTAAATAGTTCCCTTATCTAAATCGCATCAACACAATCCCTAACCTACTCCTTCTGAATATTGGTTGTCGATTCTTCTTTTGGAGAGTCAAGACATCTCTTTGGGGCCCTTAGATAAGACTTGTCTTTAATCTCTCCCTCAATGGCACATCTTTCCACCAGATCCTGATCCTCCTCCTTACTGTCTAATTGCCTCAGCTCTCTCTTTGCTCCTTGTTTTTCTTTCTTGCTGAAAGTTCTAGGTGGAGCTTTTTCCACCTCAAATTTTTGCCTCCAAATCTCAGAGTCTGATCTCATCTCTATCTCACTAGGGAACTCCTTCTTTAGGCCAATTGATAAACAAATCATCGCATACAATCCAAAGTCCCCAATCAACAGTTTATTATTTGCCTTGATAAAATTCCCTAAATTCTCACCAATCTTCTTCAAAATATTCATTTCCTAGTATTCTATCAACAGATTATATAATCTAATCTAGGCAGGGAGAAGTGACACTTCATTCTAGAGTGGATTAAAATTGGGCTCCTAATTTTTAACATAAAAATCTTTCCCCTCCATTTATGCAGGCCTCCCTCAATAAATTTCATTTTTATTTTTGGCTCTAACATCTCTACTAAAAAAACCCTTTGGCAGGGATATAATTCTAGCATTCTCATCCCAATTTTGTTTCACCCAGTTTAAAACTTTGGCCCTAACTAGCCATTCTCCTGCCTAATTCAACAATACTACCCTAGATTTCAATCGATCTACCATTGTATGCAATTATGGACAATTTAGATTAAGGGAAATGCATTTGGGTAGGGGATGCGAACTTACTAGGATTGTGTTTGCACTAGTCGCCAAATTACTCCCTCTTGGTTTCCACTCCCATGATCCCTTTTGGTTAGCTTTAAAAGATCTCTTGAAATTGTTTGTTGCATCCTCTCTCCATCCCCTTTTTTCCATCTACCTTCCTCAATCACCATTCCTTCCTATCTTCCTATCTATGAATGACCAGTTGCTCCTCTCGCCCTTCCTTCTACCAAATCTTGGATTGTTGAAACTCTTCTTTCTCCGCACCAACCTGTATCTGTGAAAATTTAGTTCGGAGCCATCTAGTGATCTAAATATTAATCTCACCTTTTGTCTTGTTTTGATATTATCACCAAGGCAACAACTTGGGATGTTGTGGAAAAAATAATTTTCCTATAAAAAAAATAATGTTGGTGGGATCAAGTGAGTTGCTGAAAAACAAGTTATGTAGTTTAAAAAAAGTCTTCACTCTTCTTCAAAACTTTGCAAATAGATGGGCACATGGTTTTGGAAATTGATTTTTGTAATTCTAAAATTGTTTACCTAAAGAAAATGTGTAAGACAAAACAAGTCATTATTTAATGGCACCAAAGAAAAAGTTAATATTTTTTTATAATTCATAGAAAGAAAGAATGTAAGAGACTATGTAGTTTGAAATATATCACTTGGCCTTTTTGATGAAGAAGTTAGGGGAAGAGAAGTCGATTAGCAAGTTTTGCGACAACTTCCATTTATTTCCACCTAAGCCAGTTTCCCCTCCTCCCTAATATCATTACAAATCCCCACCTCTTCCTGTTCCAAAGATTTATCCTCCCAAACCAAACTCCAACATATCCCCCTCCCCATAAGTCTCCACTAGTTTACACCCTTCCCCAACCATCACTTCCTCCTCCTTCACTAGTTTATTCTCCACCCAAAAATTCTCCTCCTCTCCACCATGAGAAGCAACCAATATCCCACCATACAAGTACAAATCCCTCCCTCTTCCAATGGTATTTGTGAATGACCCTCACTCTCTTTTTGTGACTCCTTCATCACCTAAAGTTGTTCCTACTTACCCACTTCCTCACTCTAAATCCCTAGTATATCCACCTCCACATCTCTACTCAAAATACTAGCTATAGATAATGTTGAACATCTTCAAAGTATAGATTAAGTGTTTGAGCCTCTTCTAAATAAGCAATGTTGTGTTTTCTGTAAGAGTTAAATTTCTAATGATATAATCAATTTCTTATGATATAGAAAGCTTCAATTTACATGAATGAATGTGTTATTTGTTCAATTTCATGAGTATAGAAAATATATATCTGACACTGAGGAGCATTCATGATAAATAAATATACTTATACATATCTACTTAAGCACTTAAGGTAGATAGAGAAAGGTGTCATATCTCCAAGAAAGGAGGAACTGACATACGAGCCAAGTGAGCTACCTTCGATCCATTCTAGAATGCTTCCAACCTTGTGCACCCCCTCCCAATTGTTGCATATTACTACACAATGAACTATGGTTGGTGAGATTTTTATCTGTAAGTATTCTTCTACATAATCATTGTATTCAAGGGTATATATATACATTATAGGCAGTGATCTAGGGTGGCGATAGAGAAAACATGAATGCATTAAAATGCCTTCTAGTAGTGAACACTCTATATTTACACTATTGTGTATAATATCTATGAGATCAAGATTCTAGAAAATAAATGAAGCAAATCTTGTTTTATTTCCTTGCAAATATTGTATGGGACATTGTGCACACACTTTGAGATCTATTGAATGTGCTCCAAGGGTAGTTATTTGAGCTATTGAGAGTGATTGCATATAGTTAAATAGTTTGAGATATCTTCCCTAAAATATTTATGTCCATATCTAATGAAAGGTAATTACTTTCCCTTTGACATGTTGGTTAGTTATTCACAAGGATGACAATGTTCAGTTTTAAACATGAATCATTTGTGCCACCTCTTCTACCTTCGTAAATGTATTTTCTTTCCTCTATATATAACTATTTTAAGTTCTTGTTCATTTCTTTTACATTTAGGTCAAAGTATTTTGAAGATTTTTATTAGGAGCTAAAATCCATTTTCTAGTGGTAGATTCTAGTTTTTAGGTGTGAGACAAGTTTGCTGGGGTTTTGTGGACTTGCAAGTGAACATGAAAAAATCCTATTAACTAATTTTGTCAATCTATCAACACTTAAATTTCAATATATATTATTTTAACTTTCAAACTAATTTTTAAAATTTTATTAAAATGATTTCATAATTAAAAGAAATGAATAATATTTTGAATTTTATTTTTAAAGTCAAACACGTTATAAAAATTGATTCTTTAATGTGGGATGTAGGTCTTTTCTTTGATGAAGAAAGAATCCAAATAATTCATGTATATATTATCTTTAGAGAATGTATTTGATCATTTGAATAAAAAAACCTTAAAATAACTTATAAGAGGTTGAATGTTTATAATAAAAAAAGACAATTGAGGGATGTCACACTTATTAATACTAATTCTTCAGGAACTCTTGCCATATCTCTCTTGTCTCATTATTACCCTTTGATTTTTGTTTTTTCTTTTACAATAATATCTATTATAAATAAATAGTTGTCAAAAAAAAATTCTTCCTATCCACAATAAAATTGTGAAATATTTATGGTTAAATGGACCATTATTTCTTTGTTTTTTTCTTTTACCTCATACCATATTTTTTTACCAAAGCAAATTCTAATTTGATTAAATCTAAATTCACGATCATACACCTTGTATATAAACAAAATATGCCAAAGTTAACATTCCTTGTTATAACTTGTAATAAAGGTATGAGAGCCACAATAGATTAGAAAAATGATGGTTAAAGACTTTGTAGTTGAGCTATCTAAAAAATATTTATATAACTAGCATATCTATAATAAATATAATATATCTAAAGTACACCGAGAGATATCCTTCTTGAGGTGTCTAATGTTAGGATTAGTGATTAAAAAATAGGTGCCTTGAGAAGGATATCTCTCGGCATACTTTAGATTTATTATATTTAATATAGATATACTAGTGGTATCATAACCATAACACTAACCCTAACCCTAAATTTAAGTTTAGAATAACCAGTTAATTAAATACTAATCATAATAATATTAATAATCTTTGACCCTAATTAAATTATTATTATTACATTATTATAAATAAACATTAATTAAATTAATATATAATTATATCGTTTAATAAAACATTAATATAATTAATGTATAATTAATTTCATATTACATTATTAAATATAATGATATTATATTTATATTTATAGAATTATTATAAACCATAATTATTTTAAACCCTAATCTAAAATATATATCAATAAATTAAAATATTTTTTATGATTTCTTTTAATTATATAAATTATACTTAAAAAATACAAAAAAATTATATCTAAATTTAAAAAATATATTTAATAATTTTTAATAATTTCTTTAATTGTTAAGTGGTATGCCTACACTTAACTAAACTATATAAGTTGAATACAATATATTTAGGGTTAAGGTTATGAGGATATATTTAATTATATGCATCTTTAAGATGTACAAAGGGTTAGATTTAGAATTAGGGTTAGGGTTAACATTAGTGTTAGGATATAGGTGAGGGTTATGGTTACAATTATAATTATAACTTGAATTAGTATTTGGATTAGGGTTGGAATTAGGGCTATGCTTAGTATTATAGTTAGGGAAAGAATTGGGGTTAGAATTATATAGGGTTAAGCTTAGAATTAGGGTTGAGGTTAGAATTAGGGTTAGGGTTAGGGTTAGAATTAAGGTTGTGGTTAGAATTAGGGTTAGTAAGGTTGGGGTTAGGGTTAGGGATAGAATTAGAATTATTGTAATCATAATTTTATATCTAACCCTAATTCTATATCTAAATCTGACTTTAATTATGACTTGAGTTGTGCTAGCATTACATTTAGCATATATTTCTATGGACATAACCATAACCCTAATTAGATAAAAACCATAATCCTAATATTATATAATTATAACATGTTGGAAATCATAACGAGTTCGAAATCATAACGAGTTGGAAACTATAAAAAGCTGGAAATCATAACCTGTTGGAAATTATAACATACAAGAAATCAATGCATCGTCAGAAATCATAAGGAGTTGGAAATCATAATATTAATGATTTCCAACACGTTATCATTTCCAATAACTTACGATTTCCCATACGTTGTGGTTTCTAGCAGATCATGATTTCCAACAAGTTATGGTTTCCATCAAATTATGGTTTCCAACTGGTTATGATTTCCAACATGTTATGGTTTCCAATAGGTTATGATTGCCAACTGTTTATGATTTCCAACACGCTGGAAACCATAACCTGTTGGAAACCATATCATGTTGGAAATCATAACCAGTTGGAAACCATACTTTGTTGGAAATCATAATGTGTTGGAAATCATAATCAGCTAGAAACCATAACCTACCAGAAATCATAACCATAAATATAAATTATGGTCAGAATTACGGTCAATAAGGTTAGATTTAGAAATTCTAACCCTAACCCTAACCTCAACCCTAATTATAATCCTAACCCTGACCCTAATCATAATTTTAACTATGGTTTTAACCCTAACCCTAACCCTAATTCTAACTATGGTTTTAACCCTAACCCTAACCTAAATTCTAAGCCTAACTCTAACACTAACCCTAACCCTAACTGTAACTCTAATGCTTACCCTAATTTAGTAGCCCCAATTCTAACTTTAACCTCAATTCCAACCCTAACCCTAATTATAACCCTAACCTGATTCTAACATAAACCCTAATTGTAATCCTAACTCTAACTCTAACCCTAACCCTAACCCTAATTCTAATCATAAAGTTGATTCTAACCCTAATTCTAACCCCAACCCTAACCCTAATTCTAATCATAACCCTAACCCTAACTGTAATTCTAACCTTAATTATAATAATTATTAAATATAATATAATATAATATTATTTAAAATAATTATAATTATAATATAGATAATAATTAAAATTATATATTATTATATAATAATTCTAATGCTAAGTATATTATATATTATATTTAGGATTAGAGTTATGGGTTAAAATAAGGGTCTAGGGTTACTATTTAGGTTAGAATTAGGGTTACAATTAGGGTTAGGGTTAGGAGTAGAGTTAGGGTTACAATTATGGTTAGAATTGGAGTTAGGGTTAGCATTAGTGCTAGAATTAGGGTTAGGTTTATAAATATAATTAGGATTCAAATTAGGGTTGGGATTATGGTTAGCATTAGGGTTAGTGTAATTATTACATTTACAATTAAAATTATGTTTAGAATTACATTAAATAGGGTTAGATTTAGAAATTTTAACCCTAACCCTAACCCTAACCTCAACCCTAATTCTAATCCTAACCCTAACCCTAATCATAATTTTAAAGCTAACCCTAACTCTAACCCTTATTCTAACCCTTATCCTAACCCTAACCCTAATTCTAACTATGGTTTTAACCCTAACCCTAACCCTAATCCTAACCCTAATCCTAATTCTAACTATGGTTTTAACCCTAACCCTAACTTAAATTCCAAACCTAACTCTATTACTAACCCTAGCCCTAACTATAACTCTAATGCTTACCCTTATTTAGTAGCTCTAATTCTAACTCTAACCTCAATTCCAACACTAACCCTAATTATAACCCTAACCCTAATTATAATTGTAACCCTAATCCTAACTCTAATTCTATCATTAACCCTAATTCTAGTTGTATCCCTAATTCTAACCCTAACTCTAGCTATAACCCAACCCCTAACTCTAGCCCTAATGCTTACCCTAACTCTAATTCTTACCCTAATTCTAATAGTAACCCACCTTAATTCTAACTCTAATACTAATAGGAACCCTAATCCTAATGCTAACCCTAATTCTAATCATAACCCTGACTCTACCCTAACTATAACCCTAATTTTAAATCTAACAATAACCCTAAGTTTAACCCTTACGTTAATCCTAATTCTAACTATGATTTTAACCTAAACCCTAACGCAAATTGTAACCCTTACTCTAGCCCTAACCCTAACTCTAACTGTAACTATAATGCTTACCCTAATTTAGTAACCCTAATTCTAACTCTAACCCTAACATCAATTCCAACCATAACCCTAATTATAACCCTAACCTAATTCTAACATTAACCCTAATTCTAATCCTAACCCTAACCCTAATTTTAACCCTAGCCTTAATTGCATTGCTAATTGTGATCCTAACTCTAATTCTAAACCTAACTTTAATTCTAATTTTAAATCTAACACTAACCCTAACCCTTGTTCTAACCTTAATCATAGCTCTAAATTTAACCCTAACTCTAACCCTAAACCTGACTATAATTCAAACCCTTACCCTAACCTTAATATAATTAAATCTATAGAGTATGTACATTATAAAAATATATATCTACAAATAGTAATATTATAATAATGTAATAATAATATATCATAAAATAATCATATAATAATCATCTAATAACAATAATATAAATATAATATTTAATAATGTTATACCAAATTAATTATACATTAACATTTATAATAATGTAATAATAATAATATAAATATAATATTATTATATCTAATTAGTATTTTATTTAGGGTCAAGATTACAATCAGAGTTAAATTTAGGGTTAGGGTTAGTGTTATGGTTATGATTAGGCTTGCACTTAGAATGCCACTAGCGTATTTATATTAAATATAATATATCTAAAGTACACTAAGGCACCTAATGTTAGGATTAGTGATTAAAAAATAAGCGCAGTGACAGTGGGGGTGGAGATGAGAGCATTCATTTTTTGGTTGTAATTATAAACCAAAAATAAAATAAAAAAATTAGAATATAAACAATTAAATAAAAATGTAAAAACTACAACGAGAATCTTGGTGCTCTGGAAAAAAACGATAAAATAATTTCAACCGTGTAATGTAAAAAAATTATTTAAAATCTTTGTGCATAAAAAATGCATGAATAAAAAACCAACAATGATAGCTGAATTAATTTAAGACTAGAAGTGGAAGGGCGGTTACTTTTCTATTCATAGCCAATGTTAATTTTGGCGATTCATTTCCTATTTCTGGTGTATCCAAATGTGGCCAATGCATTTATTATTGGGAGCATTTTGATGGGTTTTTCTGTGCTTTTAAACCAGGCTCCTCGCCTGAAGTTAGATTCAGAAGATTACTCCTTGCTGAAATTGCTTCTTTCTTCGTTGAGGCAGCAACATCGGATGATCAAATGCATGGAGAAGGGGAATGGGAAATCTAGCAGGGAGCTCGCTCAGTTTCTTGACGCTCTTGTAAGTGGTAACGATTTGGAGTTTGAGATCCTGGAGATAAATTATATGGGCTCTCTGATCATAAATTCCACTCGCACCTGCTGCAGACTTCATTTGATCTATTCATTTTATTCGAAAGAGAAAATGAAAGGGAAAACGGTTGAAAGCAAATCACAGTGAACGTATCAAGTTGCAAGATTTGAGCGCGAACAAATACCAAAAGAATGGCCTTCCAAGGAAAAGGTATTTGCTTGAACACCTCTTATCCATAGCAATGCATAGGCAAACATGCATGCAATCCAAAACAAAGCTCTGCACTCATCATCTAAAATACTGTGATGACCTGCTTATGAATTTATCACCTAGGAATTTCATTAGCATGGTTCTGTGACAGTCTATGCCATACAGCTTTCATGGCCTCTAAACTCAACTATCTTCAAAATTTTCAATGTGGGCATCAGAGATACCCTTACCCCACTTCAAACAGAGAAGCAATTATCTTCTAAATTACTACCCAGTCACCATTTTTGTTTTAAATTTTGTTCAATCTCATTCAGCAAGGCAATCAATTTCTCAACATTTTCCGCTTTGGGGGGCAACTATGGTTATTCAATTGCATCCCAATTACCCACAACCACCCAATACAATCATGACCCCTGTTTGGACTTTTGGTGGACTCCCAAATACCAAGACCTAATTTTTGAAGCAACCAAGAAGTGGAGAATTCTATACAGAAGCCAAATCCAAACCTCCACTATACAAAGTTTCAATCTGGCATCGAATCAGCCTTATGATCAATAGTTTTTGGCGCACCATGGATATCGTAATCAGAGCCATTGAAGTGCTACGTGGACTTACTTTTGACTGTAATCATCTCATGTCTCTATCTGCAAAAGTAATTTGTAGTCTGAGATTCATCAATGTGGAAGGGCACAAGGTGATCCTGTACAAACAACCAAAACCTAGCATTTACTTAGCCATGAACGCCTCTTCGTTAACCTCCTTGGTGCCCTGGTTGGCAACCGTATTTGCTTATGGGCATGTTTTTAATGTTCTTTCCTTTTTGTCCCTTAATGAAAACTGTCAGTTGTGCGCAACGGATGGGAGATGCATGAAATATGGCATGATCACAGAGGAAGATACAGGATATCCAATACAGCCTATCAAAATCGATGGGCGCTTTTCCACATGAATAGGATTGGGTTAAAGAGCCAAAAAGATCCATCTACATCGGTTTTCTCTTTGTTTTCCCTGATCTTTTCAGGGCTTACAGGGTGGTCCCATGGGGTTTCTTCGGAAGCGGTGGCTACGCTGCCTCTATTTTAATGGAGAAGGGATTCTATGAGATGCCCAAAATATTGCTATAGTATAATTTAGAATCTTATGTAATAAAATAGGAGTTCCTATTTTTAAGTTTTTAAATCTATAAAGGTTGTCATGGGTACCGCTGACATTTCCTTATTAATTTGTGGCAGCAAACTAAGGGCCAAGATAGTACACCTGACCTGATTAAGGATCTAGTGCTATCAAATTACACTTACACTATAGCAGATTGAATATTACTATCTTTCAATGACCTACCTTATATGTTTTGTATGGACAATCTACTATTGTTGTGATTCTAAGAAAAGAGAACTGAGACTTGGAAATGAAAACACACATTGTGAAGCAAATTAAAATTGTATCTGCAGTTTAAGAAAATGGCTAATGACTAGGTATATACCATTAATAGTACAATTCACTTGGTAGTTAATGTAGCTTCAAGTTATGTGATCCAGATATGATGGCTTTGGAAGCACCACATTTCCATACAAGTAGAAGAACTCAAACCAGGCCCTCCTGCTCATTAATACTAGCCATAATTGCTGCATGAACTTCCCTACATTGTTCTTATTATTTTATTATTTTTCTTTTGTTTTTGTTTTATGTGCTTGCATTTTTATTGCAGATTAAAAAGTAAACAGACCTGAAAGAAGATACTAGATTTGGATCATAGTGGTTTGCAACAAATATTTATGCCGAGAGGTGTACTACAGTCGCAGTGGGCATGGAGATGAGAGCACTCATTGTATGTACTAATTTGTCTGGTTCTTACAAGGGTTTCTAGCCTCTCATGGCCACTACTCACGTTTTTATTTTATGTTTTATATGTATATGAACAATGCATTTGGCTTGTGTACAGGTAACATACACAAAAAAAATGTCAACATCCTCTTTGCTGTGTGACAATTGTAAGATTCCAATAGAGTATGGACCTCATTAGAGTTAATATGATAAGATATATATTTATAAATATTCTTTTTATCAATTTTATTTTATTTTTAGTTCTTATTTTTGTGGTTTCATTGATCGGGCAAACACATGGAAATGTGGGAGCAGAGGATTGTTTCAAAGAAAGCCTCAAAGGATTGCAGTCTCATGGAATGAAACTAGAAATGCAAAATGATTTGTTTAATCCAATATTTTGATTTTATTTATTTATTTCTACTTCAAAAAGAAATTCATGGGAATCATATTCCTAACCAATTTAAATATTAGACCATGATACACAACATGTAAAATATAAAACATTGCTAGAATAAGGGGGTAGGTTTTCTCTTAGTGAGAATTGCAAAATCATCTTTTGGCACATCAAATACTAGATGCTTCCATCCTATGAAACATAAAAGTAACTTTTAATAACCATAATAAATATTACATACATATTACTTTTAAGATTCTTTTATCATACATATTACACATTACTAATGTGCATATATAATAAAATAATATTTTACATAAATAAAATATAGAAAAAATAATTTTTAAATTAAAAGCATGAGTAAAAAGAAAGGATTTCAAAAAGTTCAAATTTCTTTTAATTTCAAATTATCAAAATTTTATCTACATTAGGGTTAAGATTAGAGTTACAATTGACATAAAATTTTATATCTCATCCACACTAAAAAATGATAAATAGTTTTCCTATTTTTAATAGCTAAAATTTACTTTTAACTATTGAAAGGAATGCTATTTAACAATAACGGATGACAATTGTAATCATAAAAAAATTAAAAATCTAATTACTTAGGAATCAAAGTAACAAATTTTTGGAATGTTATTTAAGAATAGCCTATGACAAATGTGAAGATTAGGGTTACAATTAGGGCAAATATTTATAACCAAAAAATGTTAGGGAATTACGGTTGGGGTTAGGGATAGAATTGTGAAGAGAGAGACACAAAGACAAAGACAAAGAGACAGAGATAAGAAGGGAGATATGGATAGGAGAGAAAGAGGCAGAGAGAGAGGGAGATAGATAATTAGGGAAAACCTATATAACTAAAAAACATTAGGGTTAAGATTAGGGTTACAACTACAATTAGGGTTAGGGATAGAATTAGGATTAGCAATAAAATTATGGTTAGGGATAAAATTAGAGTTAGAGTTACAATTAGGGTAAATATTTATAATAATAAAAAATTGTTAGGGTTTGAGTTGGAATTATGGTTGGGGTTGGTGATAGAATTATGAAGATAGAGACAGAGAGATAGAGAGAGGGAGAAAGTGCGAGAGATATAGAAAGTAATATATATATATATATATATATATATATATATATATATATATATATATATATATATAGAGAGAGAGAGAGAGAGAGAGAGAGAGAGAGAGAGGGCTAGGAATAGGGTTAGGGGAAGAATCTTGTGAAGAAGTAGACAAAGACAAAGAGAGAGGGAGGGAGGGTGAAAGTGTGAGAGGTATATAGAGAGCAAATGATAGGGATATAGATAGGAGAGAAAGAGGTAGGGAGAGAGAAAGTGATAATTAGGGAAAATATATAACCAAAAAAATATTAGGGTTAAGATTATGGTTATAATTTTTTAATTAGGGTTTGGGTTAAGGTGTAGGTTAGAATTAGGGTTATAATTATTACAATCAGGCCTAGAATTAGTGCTACAACAATGGTTAGAATTAGGGTTGGGGTTAGGCTTAGAATTAGGGATAATATTAGGGTTAACTAGATCTATGGGTAGAATTAGGGTTAGGGTTAGTATTAAGGTTAGGGATAGAATTACATTTGATGTTAGAAGTAGGGTTAGGGTTGGAGTTAGCATTATGGTTAATGTTAGAATCAGGTTAGGGTTATAATTAGGGTCAGGGTTGGAATTGAGGTTAGGGTTAGAGTTAGAATTAGGGTAAGTATTAGAGTTACGGTTAGGGTTAGTGTTAGTGTTAGAGCTAGGATAGAATCATGGTTATGATTAGAATTAGGGTTAATGTTAGAATTAGGTTAGGGTTAAATTAGGCTAAGGGTTGGAATTGAGGTTAGGGTTAGAGTTAGAATTTTAGGGTTACTAAATTAGGGTAAGCATTAAAGTTACAGTTAGGGTTAGGGTTAGGGCTAGAGTTAGGTTTAGAATTTGGATTAGAGTTAGGGTTAAAATCATAGTTATAATTAGGATTAGGGTTAGAATTAGGGTTATTGTTAGATTTAAAATTAGGGTTATAGTTATATTAATCAAACTATAAAAATTATTATTGTTTTTGAAATAATTGTAAAGTTTTCAATTAAAAAACCCTTGCCTTGATGAGGATGTTCATTGTGTGGACATTTAGTTTATATTAAGTTTTCCTAAAATAAAGATGCAAATTTTTAAACAAAAATATTTTAAAAAAAAATTATCTACAATTTAATTAGCTAATTGATTTATAAGATATATTGTTATTCTCCCTTATCTTTCTTAAATGTCTCTTCCACTCTCCTCTATATTTTCTCTATCATTCACTATTTCATGGGAAAATTATTTTTTCCCTATTTTATGGTAAAATTATTCTTTCATGAACCAATTACATATTATAATTTTTATTTCTTACACTAAATATTTATTTCTTAATTTTTTGAATGTAATGACTCTATTGTCTACAAGATTTTATGTTAAAGATGACTAAGATGAATTACACTTGAAAATTTGTTCTATTATTTTAATATGTTAAATTTTACGGGAATTGTGAAATATATAGATAGTATATTTGCAATAATGTTTATTTTTTAACATCTCTATTAGTTAATTGGATTTTATTTGGATACTATTTTTTTTTCAAAATTTTATTGTAATTATATTAGGGAACTTAAACTTCATCCAATTTAATTATCAAATAGTCAGTAGCAATTTTATATAAGAAGTGATAAATAGTTGTCCTATTTTTAATACCTAAAATTTACCTTTAACTATTGAAAGGAATGTTATATAAGAAATAATCATTAAAAAAAATTAATTAATTACAAAGAAATTGAAAATAACAAATTTATACCTACAAATAATCAATATAATAATTAATTTAATGAAAAAATTAACACCCTTAATCACATCAATTGTTTGAAAACAAATCAACACATCTAATCACATAAACTATAGAATTTTATATAAAACAAGTGTTGTGTAGTGACTACTATGTAGAGAGAGAATTAGAGTAAACATATATAACCAAAAAGATATTAGGGTTAAAGTTACAATTAGGATTACAGTTAGGGATATAATTAGGATTACAAATATAATTAGGGTTAAGGTTAGAATTAGAGTTAGGGTTAGAAATATAATTAGGGTTATGTTATGTTTAGAACCAGGGTTATGCGTTTCGTTATAATTAGGGAAATATATAACTAAAAAATATTACGATTATAAATAGGGTTATAGTTAAGGATATAATTAACTTTAGTAGTAGAGTTCAAATTGGAGTTAGATTTAGAGTTCAATTAGGGTTAAGGTTAGTATTAAGTTTAGGGTTAGGGTTTGAATTATAGTCAAGATTAGGGTTAGAGTTAGGGTTAAAATTAGAGTTATATTTAAGGTTAGAATAAGGGTTAGGGTTAGGTTTAAAATTAGGATTAGGGTTAGGTTTAGAATAAGAGTTAGGATTACAATTAGCAATCTGGTTAAGGTTAGGGTTACAATTAGGGTTAGTGTTATGGTGGGAATTAGGGTTAATGTTAGGATCTCAGGTTGGTTATAATTAGGGCTAGGGTTGGAATTGAGATTAGGGTTAGAGTTATAATTAGGGTTACTAAATTAGGGTAAACATTAGAGTTACAATTAGGGTTAGGGTTAGGGTTAGAGTCAAGGTTACAATTTGGGTTAGGGTTAAGGTTAAAATCATAGTTAGAATCAGGATTAAGGTAAGGGTTAGAATTAGGGTTATTGTTAGATTTAAAATTAGGGTTATAGTTAGGGTAGAGTTAGGGTTATGATTAGAATTAGGGTTAGGGTTAGGGTTAGGGTTAGGGTTAGAGTTAGGATAAGGGTTTCTATTAGTATTAGGGTTAGAGTTAAGGTGGGTTACTATTAGAATTAGGGTAAGCATTAGATTTATAGTTAGGGTTAGGGTTAGGGCTAGATTTAAGGTTAGAATTAGGAATACAACTATAGTTAGGGTTAATGTTAGAATTAGAGTTAGGGTTAGGGTTACAATTAGGGTTAAGTATAGTATGAAGGTTAGGATTAAGGTTTTAATTAGGATCAGTCTTAGGGTTAGAATTGAGGTTAGGTTTAGAATTACAATAATAGTTAGGCTTAGGGTTAAAGTTAGGGTTAGGGTTTGAATTATAGTCAAGCTTAGGGTTAGAGTTAGGGTTAAATTTAGAGCTATGATTAGGGTTTGAACAAGGGTTAGGGTTAGTGTTAGATTTAAAATTAGGATTAAAGTTAGGTTTAGAATTAGAGTTAAGATCATAATTAGCAAATGCAATTAAGGCTAGGGTTAAAATTAGGGTTTGGGTTAGGATTAGAATTAGGGTTAATGTTAGAATTAGGTTAGGGTTATAATTAGGGTTATGGTTGGAATTGATGTTAGGGTTAGAGTGAGAATTACGGTTACTAAATTAGGGTAAGCATTGTAGTTAGAGTTAGGGTTAGGGCTACAGTCAGGGTTACAATTTGGGTTAGGGTTCAGGTTAAAATCATAGTTAGAATTAGGATTAAGGTAAGGGTTAAGCTTAGGGTTATTGTTAGATTTAAAATTAGGGTTATAGTTAGGGTAGAGTCAGGGTTATGATTAAAATTAGGGTTAGCATTAGGATTAGGTTTCCTATTAGTATTAGGGTTAGAATTAAGGTGGGTTACTATTAGAATTAGGGTAAGAATTAGAGTTAGGGTAAGCATTAGAGCTAGAGTTAGGGGTAAGGTTATAGCTAGAGTTAGGGTTAGACTTAGGGATATAACTAGAATTAGGGTTAATGCTAGCATTAGAGTTAGGATTAGGGTTACAATTATAATTAGGGTTAGGGTCATAATTAGGGTTAATGTTGGAATTGAGGTTAGAGTTAGAATTAAGGCTACTAAATAAGGGTAAGCATTAGAGTTATAGTTAGGGTTGGGGTTAGTACTAGAGTTAGGTTTAGAATTTAGGTTAGGGTTAGGGTTAAAACCATAGTTAGAATTAGGATTAGGATTAGAATTAGGATTAGGGTTAGAATTAGGGTTAGGATAGGGTTAGGGTTAAAACCATAGTTAGGGTTAGGATTAGGGTTAGAATAAGGGTTAGGGTTAGCTTTAAAATTATGATTAGGGTTAGGGTTAGGATTATAATTAGAGTTGAGGTTAGGGTTAGGGTTAGGGTTAAAATTTCTAAATCTAACCCTATTTAACATAATTCTAAACATAATTTTGACTGTAAATGTAATAATAACACTAACCCTAATGCTAACCATAATCCCAACTCTAATTTGAATCCTAATTATATTTCTAAGCCTAACCCTAATTCTAGCACTAATGCTAACCCTAACTCCAATTCTAACCATAATTGTAACCCTAACTCTACTCCTAACCCTAACCCTAACTGTAACCCTAATTCTAACCTAAATAGTAACCCTAGACCCTTATTTTAACCCATAACTCTAATCTTAAATATAATATATAATATAATTAGCATTAGAATTATTATATAATAATATATAATTTTAATTATTATCTATATTATAATTATAATTATTCTATACAATATAATATTATATATTATTTAATAATTATTATAATTAAGGTTAGAATTACAGTTAGGGTTAGGGTTTTAGTTAGGGTTATGATTAGAATTAGGGTTATGGTTGGGGTTAGGGTTAGGGTTAGAATCAACTTTATGATTGGAATTAGGGTTAGGGTTAGGGTTGGAATTGAGGTTAGAGTTAGAATTAGGGCTACTAAATCAAGGTAAGCATTAGAGTTATAGTTAGGGTTAGGGTTAGTGTTAGAGTTAGGTTTAGAATTCAGGTTAGGGTTAGGGTTAAAAGCATAGTTAGAATTAGGATTCTAGGGTTAGAATTAGGGTTAGGGTTAGGGTTAGGATTAGGATTAGGGTTAAGGTTAAAATGATAGTTAGAATTAGGATTAGGGTTAGGGTTAGGATTAGGGTTATGGTTAGGATTAGGGTTAGAATAAGGGTTAGGGTTAGGGTTAGATTTAAAATTAGGATTAGGGTTAGGGTTAGAATTATAATTAGGGTGGAGGTTAGGGTTAGAATTTCTAAATATAACCTAATTTAACATAATTTTGACCATAATTTATATTTATGGTTATGATTTCTAGCAGGTTATGGTTTCCAGCTGATTATGATTTACAACACATTATGATTTCCAACAAAGTATGGTTTCCAATTGGTTATGATTTCCAACATGTTATGGTTTCCAACAGGTTATGGTTTCCAACGTGGAAATCATAAACAATTGGCATTCTAACCTGTTGGAAACCATAACATGTTGGAAATCATAACTAGTTGGAAACCATAACTTGATGGAAACCATACCTTGTTGGAAATCATGATCTGCTAGAAACCATAACGTGCCAAAAATCATAAGTTGTTGGAAATCATAATGTGTTGGAAATCATTAATATTATGATTTCCAACGATGTATTAATTTCCTGTACGTTATAATTTCCAATAGGATTTCCAGCACGTTATATATTAGGATTATGGTTATGTTCATAGAAATATATGCTAAATGTAATGCTAGCACAACTCAAGTCATAATTAAAGTCAGATTTAGATATAGAATTAGGGTTAGATATAAAATTATGATTACAATAATTCTAATTCTATCCCTAACCCTAACTTTATTATTTTAACCCTAACCCCAACCTTACTAACTCTAATTCTAGCCACAACCTTAATTCTAACCCTAACCCTAATTCTAACCTCAACCCTAATTCTAAGCTTAACCCTATATAATTCTAACCCCAATTCTTTCCCTAACTATAATACTAAGCCTAGCCCTAATTCCAACCCTAATCCAAATACTAATTCAAGTCATAATTATAATTGTAACTGTAACCCTCACCTGTATCTTAACACTAATGCTAACCCTAACCCTAATTCTAAATCTAACCCTTTGTACATCTTAAAGATGCATATAATTAAATATATCCTCATAACCTTAACCCTAAATATAGTGTATTCAACTTATATAGTTTAGTTAAGTATAGGCATACCACTTAACAATTAAAGAAATTATTAAAAATTATTAAATATATTTTTTAAATTTAGATATATTTTTTTTTGTATTTTTTAATTATAGTTTATATGATTAAAAAAAATTATAAAAAATATTTTAATTTATTGATATTTAATTTAGATTAGGGTTTAAAATAATTATAGTTTATAATAATTCTATAAATATAAATATAATATCATTATATTTAATAATGTAATATGAAATTAATTATAAATTAATTATATTAATGTCTTATTATAGGATATAATTATATATTAATTTAATTAATGTTTGTTTATAATAATGTAATAATAATAATTTAATTAGGGTCAAAGATTATTAATATTATTATAATTAGTATTTAATTAATTTGTTATTCTAAACTTAAATTTAAGGTTAGGGTTAGTGTTATGGTTATGATTACACATGCCACTATATATTAAATATAATATATCTAAACACCTATTTTTAAATCACTAATCCTAATATTAGGAAGGATATCTCTTGGCATACTTAGATATATTATATTTAATTTCGCCCAGAGGTGATGAGGGCACTCATTTTTTTGTTGTAATTATAAACAAAAAAAAAAAAAAAAAAAATTGCAAATGAGAAATAAATATAAATTTAATATAAATAAAGATTGTTTCTCTACATGCATTGCAATATAAACTAAATTGCAAACAAAAAAGGAAAATAAAAATCTAAAAATAGCTCCAGAATCTTGTGCATTATTGTTCAGACTGCCATAGCTACACCTAAAAGTAGAATATGGCAGGAGTGGTGAGCCATTTCTATAAACAAGAGATTGTTGGTGCAGCTATTCCTGCGTGTGGGATGAAAATTTCTCAGGCTTTTGTTCTTCTTGAGCATTAAATGGTGTGTCGACTTGTAAACTATTTTTTTCAATAGCTACCCCTGAAGCTCATGTCTTCACCACTGATTTGCCTGGTAATTAATAATCTCTTTGCCCCTCTCTCTAGGTTTGATTGTTTCCAGGTGGGAGTTTCAAAAATGGAATTAAAAGATAGGGAATTAATTATTCCTCCTATTGTTTAAAACTGCACGATTGTTTTGAGTGAATCTGATGAGCTTAAAGCAAAATATCTGTATTCAGAAGCTATCTACAGGAAGGAGTGTGATGAATCTGCATATGCTCTTCTGTTGAAGGCTTGTGCTCATAATCCGTTTATAGGAATCTTAGCACCATTTTCTTCTGAACAAAAAATAAAAGAAACAAGATTATATAAACTTCTTGTTGCATTCAAATAAAGCATCAATATCAAAGCAATACAGAAGAAAATCTCGTACTCACCCAAGCATTCTCTTAATTCCTTACAGATATGACAGATTGTGTATTAAACCTGCCTCATGAATGTTGAGGATGATTATGTTCTTTTTCAATCAAAAGGGACTCTCATTTGGAAGTCTGCAATTCAGAGATACGCTTTTGCAATTTATTAATAGAAAGAAAATCAACTCCAGTTTTCTCGAGCTTTTCTGTCTTTCTGTAGGGAAAGAATAAAGGTAACATAAAAAATAATAAAATTTCAAATATTTAAATATTAACATTGTTTTCCAACCTTAAAATTGGCTCTCCAAAATCTTCAATCTAAATGTATCAAATGGACATAAACTTATCTCTAAATTTAATATGCTTTTGCAATTTATTAATAGAAAGAAAATCAACTGCACTTCCCCTAACTTTTCTGCTTTCTACAAGGAAAGAATAAAGGTAACATATAAAATAATTAAAAAATCACAATATATAAAATCACAGTATATGAAATCACAGTAATTTTTTAATGATTAAAAAAAGTTGAATTCAATGGCATTCTAAATTTAGGTTCTAAATTAATGCCTAGATTTGTGCCTTGAAGATGTCTTTTGTCATTATTACTTATGGGTCCAAGGTAAATAAAATAGTAATTTTTTAAATCTAATTTTATAAATATTTTTGGAGTGTTAAAATATTATTATTACATTATTAAATATAAGAGATTTGTTTTTTTTTATTTTAGAAAAATATTACTATTAAAGATACTAATATTTTAATTACATTATTTATATTAGAGAGTTGTTTTATTACAGATTTGTTTTTTTATTTTAGAAAAATATTAGTGGAAATTTTATGTTTTTATAATAAAATGTATTTTAAAATTTTTTTTTTTTATTTTAGAAAAATATTACGGGAAATTTTATGTTTTTATTTTAGAAAAATATTATTAAAGAATTTATTTTTAGGTATTTTAAAAAAAACTGTAAATTTCATTTAAAAAAAAAAAAAAAAACAATCTGACTATTTTTAGTTAACCTCTCTTTGAATCCTCCCCTCATTTATAAATTGAAACCAATCTTCTTAATTATTAATCTCCTTGTGGCTAGGTTCTATTATTTCCATTGCAGTTGTGTGTATTCAAATTTTAATTATTTTTGTGATTGTGGGACTGAGGAAGGAGTACTTGAAAATTCATTTGGTGGAGACGAATACCCTACAAATAAAGGGGGAGAGGCAAAAAGTACAATAGAAAAAGATACATAAGTGGTAACAAACTAACAAACTGAGTATTTAGAAATTGCATAGAAACACTAGAGCTACATCTTTACTCATTCTACTAGGAGTTGCTACAAAAATAAGGTCCAAGTGCATTCATGACTCCCTGGCCCACACTCTCTGCGTCTCTTCCCAATCCACACAAGTAGGAACAACCAATTTTAGGACCAGCATGAGTGCGATAAGTCCATGGTTGAAATAAAATTATTTATGAGTTTTAAACTTCTTAATATGAACTCCCCTTTCTCCCCAAAACTTCTCTGCAAAAAGAAAGGTAAAGATTACAAATAGAGACACATGAGAAATTGCCTTTTTGCTCTCATAGTCTTTTCCTATTTTTTAGTTTATTGCCAAAAATAATTAACCCCCTTAGTATACTTAGAATGATGGTGCTTCACTTAAAGATGAATGGATTCATTTTTTTAATTTTCAGTAGAATGTTTATAATTTGAGTTATTTTGAAATATGGAATCATAGTTAAAAAAATTATTATTTGCTATTTTTTACATATAATAAAGTGTAAAATTGCTATTTTAAACATTTAATATTTAAATATAGCTATCCATTTTACTAATCACCTCATTCTCTCTTAAAAATAATAAATAATCAACTTATTTTAAAATTTTAAAAATTGTTAACCATTAAAATTTATCAAATTATTTGAAACAAGGATTTAAAATACTAAGAGGAAATTCTAGGGAACTAGACTTTATCTCCAACATGTAATTAATTGATAGAAACATGGTATCTATTTATATAGTGAAAACATATTACAATTTATCTTTGAATGTTCAATTTTTCTATTTCATTCATTTTGCCAGTTTTGTTTTTACTCATTTTTAATTGTAATTTAATATAAAAAGTTATATTAATCAAACTATAAAAATTATTATTGTTTTTGAAATAATTGTAAAGTTTTCAATTACAAAACCCTTGCATTGATAAGGATGTTCATTATGTGGACATTCAGTTTATATTAAGTTTTCCTAAAATAAAGATACAAATTTTTAAACAAAAATATTTTTAAAAAAAAATTATCTACAATTTAATTAGCTAATTGATTTATAAGATATATTGTTATTCTCCCTTATCTTTCTTAAATGTCTCTTCCACTCTCCTCTATATTCTCTCTATCATTCACTATTTCATGGGAAAATTATTCTTTCCCTATTTTATGGGAAAATTTCATGAGCCAATTACATATTATACTTTTTATTTATTAAATGGTGTCTGTCCAGAGGAATCCGTGAATGAAAGGGAGGAGGATTGTGAATTTGTTGCACATAACCTAGACTTTCTGATGGTATTGACGATGATGTCCTCAGCCTTGACATAGATATTTAATCTGTCAGTAGCAACAGCTACCACCGTAGGGTTGTTGACTTGCAATCTATTTTTTTGTCAACAGCTACCCCTGAAGCTCATGTCTTCACCACTAATTTGCCTGGTAATTAATAATCTCTTTGCCCCTCTCTCCAGGTTTGATTGTTTCCAGGTGGGAGTTTCAAAAATGGAATTAAAAGATGGGGAATTAATTATTCCTCCTATTGTTTATAACTGCACTATTGTTTTGAGTGAATCTGATGAGCTTAAAGCAAAAGATTTGTATTCGGAAGCTGTCTACAGGAAGGAGTGTGATGAATCTGCATATGCTCTTCTGTTGAAGGCTTGTCCTCACAGTCCGTTTATAGGAATCTTAGCACCATTTTCTTTTGAACAAAAAATAAAAGAAACAAGATTATATAAACTTCTTGTTGCATTCAAATAAAGCATCAATATCAAATCAATATAGAAGAAAATCTCGTACTCACCCAAGCATCCATCAAAGAGTTTTCCTTACAGATATGACAGATTGTGGATTAAATCTATCTCATGAATATTGAGGATCATTATGTTCTTTTTCAATCAAAATGGACTCTCATTTAGAAGTCTACAATTCAGAGATACGCTTTTGCAATTTATTAATAGAAAGAAAATCAACTCCAGTTTGCCCGAGCTTGTTTTTTTTTTTTTCCCCTTTCTGCAACGAAAGAATAAAGGTAACATAAAAAATAATAAAATTTCAAATATTTAAATATTAACATTGTTTGCCAACCTTAAAATTGGCTCTCCAAAATGTTTTGCATATTGGGCTGAGAGAAAAAAAATTGGGCGGAGAGAAAAAAAATTAAAATCCAAACTGTACATGGTCTAAATCAATAAAAAATATATATATCCACTAATAAATTTATAATATAGATATAGTCACGGTATTATATTTAAACTTATCAAATGGACATAAACTTATCTCTAAATTTGATATGCTTTTGCAATTTATTAATAGAAAGAAAATCAACTCCAGTTCCCCCATCTTTTCTGCTTTCTACAAGGAAAGAATAAAGATAACATAAAAAATAATTAAAAAATCACAGTATATAAAATCACAGTATATGAAATCATAGTATGTTTTTAATGATTAAAAAAAGATGAATTCAATGGCATTCTAAATTTAGGTTCTAAATTAATGCATAGATTTGTGCCTTGAAGATGTCTTTTGCCATTATTACTTATGGGTCCAAGGTAAATAAAATAGTAATATTTTTAATTCTAATTATTAAATCTAATTTTATAAATATTTTTGGAGTGTTAAAATATTATTATTACATTATTAAATATAAGAGATTTGTTTTTTTTATTTTAGAAAAATATTATTATTAAATATAATAATATTTTAATTACATAATTTATATTAGAGAGTTGTTTTATTAGAGATTTGTGTATTTATTTTAGAAAAATATTAGTGGAAATTTTATGTTTTTATAATAAAATGTATTTTAAAAATTTGTTTTTTATTTTAGAAAAATATTACTGAAAATTTTATGTTTTAATTTTAGAAAAATATTATTAAAGGATCATTTTTTAGGTATTAAAAAAAAAGTAAATTCATTTTAAAAAATAAAAACAGTCTCACTATTTTTAGTCAACCTCTCTCTAAATCCTCCCCTCATTTATAAATTGAAACCAATCTTCCTAATTACTAATCTCCTTGTGGTTAGGTTTTATTATTTCCATTGCAGCTGTGTGTATTCAAATCCTAATTATTTTTGTGATTGCGGGACTAGGAAGGAGTATTTGAAAATTCATTTGGTGTAGAAAAATACCCTACAAATAAACGGGGAGAGGCACAAAGTACAATAGAAAAAGATACATAAGTGGCAACAAACTGAGTATTTAGAAATTGCATAGAAACACTAGAGCTACATCTTTGCTCATTCTACTAGGAGTTGCTACAGAAATAAAGTCCCAAGTGCATTCGTGACACCCTGGCCCACACTCTCTGCATCTCTTCCTAATCCACACGAGTAGGAACAACCAATTTTATGACTAACATGTGTGCCATAATTCCATGGTTAAAATAATATTATTTATGAGTTTTAAACCCCTTAATATGAACTCCCCTTTCTCCCCAAAACTTCTCTGCAAAAAAGAAAGAAAGGTAAAGATTAAAAATAGAGACACATGGGACGCTGCCTTTTTACTCTCACAGTCTATCTTTTCCTATTTTTTAGTTTATTGCTAAAATTAATTAACCCTAGTTTATTGCCAAAAATAATTAACCCCCTTAGTATACTCAGAATGATGGTGCTTCACTTAAATATTAATTGATTCATTCTTTTAATTTTTAGTAGAATGTTTATAATTTGAGTTATTTTTAAATATAGAATCATAGTCAAAAAAATTATTATTTGTTATTTTTTTACATATAATAAAGTGTAAAATTGTTATTTTAAACATTTAATATTTAAATATAGCTATCTATTTTACCAATCAGGTCATTCTCTCTTAAAAATAATAAATAATCAACTTAATTTAAAATTTTAAAAATTGTTAACCATTAAACTTTATCAAATTATTTGAAACAAGGATTTAAAGTACTAAGAGGAAATTCTAGGGAACTACTTTATCTACAACATGTAATTAATTGATAGAAACATGGTATCTATTTATATAGTGAAAACATATTACAATTTATCTTTGAATGTTCAATTTTTTTATTTCATTCATTTTGCCAGTTTTATTTTTACTCATTTTTTAATTGTAATTTAATATCAAAAGTTATATTATTCAAACTATAAAAAGTATTATTGTTTTTGAAATAATTGTAAAGTTTTCAATTAAAAAACCCTTGCATTGATAAGGATGTTCATTGTGTGGACATTCAGTTTATATTAAGTTTTCCTAAAATAAAGATAATTGTAACCCTAATCCTAACTCTAATTCTAGCATTAACCCTAATTCTAGTTATATCCCTAAGTCTAACCCTAACTCTAGCTATAACCTTACCCCTAACTCTAGCTCTAATGCTTACCCTAACTCTAATTCTTACCCTAATTCTAATAGTAACCCACCTTAATTCTAACCCTAATACTAATAGGAAACCTAATCCTAATGCTAACCCTAATTTTAATCATAACCCTGACTCTACCCTAACTATAACCCTAATTTTAAATCTAACAATAACCCTAAGCTTAACCCTTACCTTAATCCTAATTCTAACTATGATTTTAACCTGAACCCTAACCCAAATTGTAACCCTGATTGTAGCCCTAACCCTAAATCTAACTACAATGCTTACCCTAATTTAGTAACCGTAATTCTCACTCTAACCCTAACATCAATTCCAACCATAACCCTAATTATAACCCTAACCTAATTCTAACATTAACCCTAATTCTAATCCTAACCCAAACCCTAATTTTAACCCTAGCCTTAATTGCATTGCTAATTGTGATCTTAACTCTAATTCTAAACCTAACTTTAATCCTAATTTTAAATCTAACACTAACCCTAACCCTTGTTCAAACCCTAATCATAGCTCTAAATTTAACCCTAACTCTAACCCTAAGCCTGACTATAATTCAAACCCTAACCCTAACTTTAACCCTAAGCCTAACTATTATTGTAATTCTAAACCTAACCTCAATTCTAACCCTAAGACTGATCCTAATTAAAACCTTAATCCTAACCTTAATACTATACTTAACCCTAATTTTAACCCTAACCCTAACTCTAATTCTAACATTAACCCTAACTATAGTTGTATTCCTAATTCTAACCTTAAATCTAGCCCTAACCCTAACCCTAACTATAAATCTAATGCTTACCCTAATTCTAATAGTAACCCACCTTAACTCTAACCCTAATACTAATAGAAACCCTTATCCTAACTCTAACCCTAACCCTAACCCTACTTCTAATCATAACCCTAACTCTACCCTAACTATAACCCTAATTTTAAATCTAACAATAACCCTAATTCTAACCCTTACCTTAATCCTGATTCTAACTATGATTTTAACCTTAACCCTAACCCAAATTGTAACCTTGACTCTAACCCTAACCCTAACCCTAATTGTAACTCTAATGTTTACCCTAATTTAGTAACCCTAATTATAACTCTAACCCTAATCTCAATTCCAACCCTAGCCCTAATTATAACCAACCTGAGATCCTAACATTAACCCTAATTCCCACCATAACACTAACCCTAATTGTAACCCTAACCTTAACCAAATTGCTAATTGTAATCTTAACTCTTATTCTAAACCTAACCCTAATCCTAATTTTAAACCTAACCCTAACCCTTATTCTAACCTTAAATATAACTCTAATTTTAACCCTAACTCTAACCCTAAGCTTGACTATAATTCAACCCCTAACCCTAAACTTAATACTAACCTTAACCCTAATTGAACTCTAAATCTAACTCCAATTTGAACTCTACTACTAAAGTTAATTATATCCTTAACTATAACCCTATTTATAATCGTAATATTTTTTAGTTATATATTTCCCTAATTATAACGAAACCCATAACCCTGGTTCTAAACATAACATAACCCTAATTATATTTCTAACGCTAGCTCTAATTCTAACCTTAACCCTAATTATATTGGTAATCCTAATTATATCCCTAACTGTAATCCTAATTGTAACTTTAACCCTAATCTCAACCCTAATATCTTTTTGGTTATATATGTTTACTCTAATTCTCTCTCTACATAGTAGTCACTACACAACACTTGTTTTATATAAAATTCTATAGTTTATGTGATTAGATGTGTTGATTTGTTTTCAAACAATTGATGTGATTAAGGGTGTTAATTTTTTCATTAAATTAATTATTATATTGATTATTTGTAGGTATAAATTTGTTATTTTCATTCCCTTTGTAATTAATTAATTTTTTTTAATGATTATTTCTTATATAACATTCCTTTCAATAGTTAAAGGTAAATTTTAGGTATTAAAAATAGGACAACTATTTATCACTTCTTATATAAAATTGCTACTGACTATTTGATAATTAAATTGGATGAAGTTTAAGTTCCCTAATATAATTACAATTAAATTTTTTTAAAAAAATAGTATCCAAATAAAATCCAATTAACTAATAGAGATGTTAAAAAATAAACATTATTGCAAATATACTATCTATATATTTCACAATTCCCATAAAATTTAACATATTAAAATAATATAACAAATTTTCAAGTGTAATTCATCTTAGTCATCTTTAACATAAAATCTTGTAGACAATAGAGTCATTACATTCAAAAAATTAAGAAATAAATATTTAGTGTAAGAAATAAAAATTATAATATGTAATTGGTTCATGAAAGAATAATTTTACCATAAAATAGGGAAAAAATGATTTTCCCATGAAATAGTGAATGATAGAGAAAATATAGAGGAGAGTGGAAGAGACATTTAAGAAAGATAAGGGAGAATAACAATATATCTTATAAATCAATTAGCTAATTAAATTGTAGATATTTTTTTTAAAAAATATTTTTGTTTAAAAATTTGCATCTTTATTTTAGGAAAACTTAATATAAACTAAATGTCCACACAATGAACATCCTCATCAAGGCAAGGGTTTTTTAATTGAAAACTTTACAATTATTTCAAAAACAATAATAATTTTTATAGTTTGATTAATATAACTTTTTATATTAAATTACAATTAAAAATGAGTAAAAATAAAACTGGCAAAATGAATGAAATAAAAAAATTGAACATTCAAAGATAAATTGTAATATGTTTTCACTATATAAATATATACCATGTTTCTATCAATTAATTACATGTTGGAGATAAAGTCTAGTTCCCTAGAATTTCCTCTTAGTACTTTAAATCCTTGTTTCAAATAATTTGATAAAGTTTAATGGTTAACAATTTTTAAAATTTTAAAATAAGTTGATTATTTATTATTTTTAAGAGAGAATGAGGTGATTGGTAAAGTGGATAGCTATATTTAAATATTAAATGTTTAAAATAACAATTTTACACTTTATTATATGTAAAAAAATAACAAATAATAATTTTTTTAAACTATGATTCCATATTTAAAAATAGCTCAAATTATAAACATTCTACTAAAAATTTAAAAAATGAATCCATTAATCTTTATGTAAAGCACCATCATTCTAAATATACTAAGGGGGTTAATTATTTTTGCAATAAACTAAAAAATAGAAAAAGCCTGTGAGAGCACAAAGGCAACTTCCCATGTGTCTCTATTTTTAATCTTTACCTTTCTTTCTTTTTGTAGAGAAATTTTGGGGAGAAAGGGGAGTTCATATTAAGGGGTTTAAAACTCATAAATAATTTTATTTCAACCATGGAATTATGGCACTCATGCTAGTCCTAAAATTGGTTGTTCCTACTCGTGTGGATTGGGAAGAGACGCAGAGAGTGTGGGCCAGGGTGTCATGAATGCACTTGGACTTTATTTCAGTAGCAACTCTAAGTAGGATAAGCAAAGATGTAGCTCTAGTGTTTCTATACAATTTCTAAATACTCAGTTTGTTGCCACAAGGAGATTAGTAATTAGGAAGATTGGTTTCAATTTATAAATGAGTGGAGGATTCAGAGAGAGGTTGACTAAAAATAGTCAGATTTTTTTTAAAAAAAATGAAATTTACAGTTTTTTTAAAAATACATAAAAATAGATTCTTTAATAATATTTTTCTAAAATAAAAACATAAAATTTCAAGTAATATTTTTCTAAAATAAATAAACAAATCTCTAATAAAACAACTCTCTAATATAAATAATGTAATTAAAATATTATTATATTTAATAATAATATTTTTCTAAAATAAAAAAAATAAATCTCTTATATTTAATAATGTAATAATAATATTGGAACACTCCAAAATATTTATAAAATTAGATTTAATAATTAGATTAAAAAAATTACAATTTTATTTACCTTGGACCATTAAGTAATAATGGCAAAAGACATCTTCAAGGCACAAATGTAGGCATTAATTTAGAACCTAAATTTAGAATACCATTAAAAAAATACTCTGATTTCATATACTGTGATTTTATTTACTGTGATCATGGCTTAAATTTGATAGTCAACTTTAGTATTCAAGCAATTTTTTTATGATAGTTATCTACTCAATAGTGCCTTTCAAATAATATGACATACTTTAGTATAGATAAATTATATAAAAACCAAATATATATCATCATAATCCTATATAATTTTGATAGTTTGTCCAAAATCTCTCCTTTCATATGATACACCCTTTTCAAAATTTCAGTTGTATTTTACAGCTAAAATGTCTAAATACAGCTATACAACTATCAAATTTAAGCCCTGATTGTGATTTTTTAATTATTTTTATGTTACCTTTATTCTTTTCTTGTAGAAAACAAAAAAGCTGGGGGAACTGGAGTTGATTTTCTTTTTATTAATAAATTGCAAAAGCATATCAAATTTAGAGATAAGTTTATGTCCATTTGATAAGTTTAAATATAATACTGTGACTATATCTATATTATAAATTTATTAGTGGATATATTTTATATTTTATTGATTTAGTTGGCAAACAATGTTAATATTTAAATATTTGAAATTTTATTATTTTTTATATTATCTTCATTCTTTCCCTGTAGAAACACACAAAAGCTCGACCAAACTGGAGTTGATTTTCTTTCTATTAATAAATTTTAAAAACATATCTCCAAATTGCAGACTTCCAAATGAGAGTCTATTTTGATTGAAAAAGAACATAATCATTCTCAATATTCATGAGATAAATTTAATCCACAATATGTCATATCTGTAACGAAAGCTCTTTGATGGATGCTTGGGTGAGTACGAGATTGAATGCAACAAGAAGTTTATATAATCTTGTTTCTTTTATTTTTTGTTCAGAAGAAAATGGTGCTAAGATTCCTATAAACGGATTGTGAGCACAAGCCTTCAATAGAAGAGCATATGCAGATTCATCACACTCCTTCCTGTAGACATCTTCCGAATACAAATCTTTTGCTTTAAGCTCATCAGATTTACTGAAAACAATAGTGCAATTATAAACAATAGGATGAATAATTACAACATAAAGGAGGGGTTAAAATTTATTAAAACAAGAAGAAGAACAAAGAAAGAAAATTACAAAGCCCTATCAAGCTCCACTAAGTGAGCCAGATGTTGAGACAGATCCAGGGGTAAACAACCGCGGTCCATCAAATTCCAATCATAAATATGTTCAGAAGCCCATTTAGCTAAACAATCCGCAACACTATTCCATTCTCTAGGAATATGAGTAAAAGTAACATACTCCAACGAAGCACAGAGGTTAAGAATCTGGCCAACAATGAAAGCCAAATGCCAATGACATTATCCAATTGCCTCCTATTCAACAAGTTCACCACAACCTGGGAATCAGACTCACATATGATCCTTCGCCACCCCAATTGACTTCCACACTCCATAGCCATTAAAATAGCCTGAGACTCTATAATATTATTAGTATGAAGACCCTTATAAATAGAGAAGATAAACTGAACTTCTCCAGAGCTATCCTGACCAACACCACCAATTCTAGTATGACCAAGGTTTCCATGAGAAGAGCCATCCATGTTGATTTTTAGAGTACCCTGAGGTGGAGGAGACCATCTCCCCTCCCTATTCACCTTTGGGGTAGGATGTCTACATCTGTTGCACATGAGCTAATGTTGCAGAGGTAGAAGATGAAGACGGTGACAACAACCAACATCACAAGGGTCCACTGATGCCGTAAGATCACACTTAGCCACAACAATTTCCCCCAGAGAATGTAGAATTTTCCACCACAAGCGAGGGGCCACCAATATCACCTCCTGAAAAATCCAGTGATTCCGCTCCAACCAAAGGTTCCACATAATAAAGGAGGGGCCAATAGCCCAAGCAGCCTGAAGAAAGGAAGTAGAAATAGGGGCCTTGCCCCACCGATCCACAAACTCAGCCAGGGAAGAGACATGCCAACAGGGCATATTCCACACCCTCCACCAAAAATGTCAAATCTCCCTAGCATAGGAACATTGGGAGAAGAGATGAGAGACACTCTCCTCATAGTTATGACAAAAAACACACATAGAAGGGCCTTGGAAACCATCCTTACACAAATTATCCCAAGTAAGGCACCAGTTATGAGCAACAAGCCACAAGAAAAAATTGCATTTGGGCCACGAGAACTTGTGCTAGACATGCTTCCACCAAGGGACCTCAAAAGCCCCAAACAACTGCCTACCAAGCTGCTTATAACCAGCAGACACAGAGTACTTCCCGGATAAATCAGGACCATCCCAAGCCAAGACATCGGGTCCCTTCAAAGAATTACAAGCACGGGAAGCCAAAAGCTGAGCAAGCTCACACCTATCCTCCTCAGACCCCATCTTTTAATTCCATTTTTGAAACTCCCACCTAGAAACAATCAAACCTGGAGAGAGGGACAAAGAGATTATTAATTACCAGGCAAATGGGTGGTGAAGACATAAGCTTCAGGGGTAGCTGTTGAAAAAAAATAGTTTGCAAGTCGACAACCCTACGACTGTAGCTGTTGCTGCTGATGGATTAAATATCTTTGTCAAGATTGAGGATGTCATCATCAATACCATCAGAAAGATTGGGTTCTGTGCAACAAATTCACAATCCTCCTCCCTTTCATTCATGGATTCCTCTGGAAAGACACCATTTAATGCTCAAGAAGAACAAAACCCTGATATGCAAGAGTAGCTGCACCAACAATCTCTTGTTTATAGAACTTAAAGGCGTTACACAATGAAATGCCACACCACTCCTACCATATTCTAATTTTAGCTATAGCTATGGCAGTCTAAACAATAATGCACAACTCCTACCATATTCTAATTTTAGCTGTAGCTATGTTTGTCTAAACAATAATGCACAACTCCTACCATATTCTAATTTTAGCTATAGCTATGGCGGTCTAAACAATAATGCACAATATTCTGGAGCTATTTTTAGATTTTTATTTTATTGTTTTGTTTGCAATTTAGTTTATATTGCAAATTGTCCAAGGCATGTAGAGAAACAATCTTTATTTATTTTAAATTTATATTTAATTTCTCATTTGCAATTTATTTTCTTTTTGTTTTTAATTTATAATTACAACCAAAAAATGAGTGCTCTCATCTCCACTCCCGTTGCCACTGTAGTTCGCCTCTTGGCGAAATTAAATCTTACATATCTATAAAGTTCAAACAAAAAATATAGAACAATAATAAAATTAAGGATAAACAAAAGATGAAATATTACAAAGATTTTTATTAATCTTGTTTGGATTGATCAAACCTATTTTTCTAACATTGTGAGATTAAAACTAAGAATGAATATTATTAAAATAAGGTTTAGTGTTTATGACCTCCATAATGAAATTTGTTATTGACTAATTTCGCGGAGAGGCGAACTACAGTCCCAGTGGGGGTGGAGATGAGAGCAATCATTTTTTGTTTCACTGAGAGCTGAACTACAGTTGCAGCGGGGGTGGAGATGAGAGCACTCATTTTTTGGTTGTAATTATAAACCAAAAAAAAAAGGAATATAAACAATTAAATAAATATGTAAAAACTGCAATGAGAATCTTGGTGCTCTGAAAAAAAATAATAAAATAATTTCAACCGTGTAATCTAAAAAAATTATTTAAAATCTTTCTGCATAAAAAATGCATGAATAAAAAACTGCCATGATAGCTGAATTGATTTTGCCAAGAGGCGAACTACAGTCACAGTGGGGGTGGAGATGAGAGCACTCATATTTTGGTTGTAATTATAAACCCCAAAAAGTGAAAAAATAAATTTTAAAAAAGAAAAACAAAATAAAAAAAATTAAGACTAGAAGTGGAAGCTCTTTTCTCTTGGCGGTTACTTTTCTATTCATAGTGCGTTTCATTTCCTATTTCTGGTGTTTCATTTCCAAACACGGCCAGAGCATCAATTGCATTTATTATTTAGGAACATTTTTATGGGTTTTTCTACCTTTTTAAACCAGAATCCTCTCCTGAAATTAGTGTAGCTCTGAGCTCAACTAGCATGCCATGGGAAGCAATATCAGGATCTCTCCAGGATGCTCCTCTTTCTGGTGTTTAATATAAATATTTAATCTTGTTTTTTTTGGTGTTGTTTGGTTATGTCATTCTATACGGGGCACTATTGTGAATACCAGGAGTCCTATGGCAATGGATCCTTTAGGGTGGGGGATTTGGCAAGAGAAACAATGACATTCAGAAAAGCAAAGACAGAAAATGTGGCGTTGGGGTGTGGGCATGACAATGAGGGTTTCTTCTGAGCATACTTGCAAATAGTTTGGCACTTGATACACTATCTCAAGCAATCTTGTCTCATGGTATGCCATGATTGTGGTTTGCAGGGTTTACACAAACAATTTATTGATTTATCAATAGACTGTTTTTTTTTAAACATTGAAAGAATGTTCTTTCATTTATCTATTATTATCATCTTGGTAGTATAAAATTCCCACTTTGTTCAACATACTCTTTTCCTGAGTCAAGAAATACATAAACTTCTCTTTTTTATTTTGGTTTTTTATTATTTTTAAAATTTAATTATTTATTTATTTGTTTGGGAGAATACCTCGAGAGTGTACAATTGTGTAGGAATTTCTTTTTTTAAAAATAGAAATCTGTGAGATCATGCAAAAATCCATGAGATCTTGCATGGCATGCACTTGCATTTGAAGATTCACAATATAATGGGCAGTCTCCTGGAAAAGAAGACCCAAAATGCCATTTTTTTACTGTTTGCTTCTCAATCTTTCTGTGCAGCTGAAGGTTCAGAGCTACACTCTAAAAAGTGAATGGAGAGAGAAAGCTAGCTCTAATGTTTTTATTTTATTTTGTTAAATTTCATTCTAGAATAAACTTAGCTCTCCAACAAAATATTTTTTAATTTTAGCTCTCCAACAAAATATTTGGTTAGATTTGTTTATTAAAACAAAATATATTAAATTATATTATTGTAATATTAACATAATACTGACCCTAATTAAAACTTGAACTACCTTGTAGACTCCGCACATGGCCAAGAAACATCAAATTATGTTTTCCCAATGGAAAGCTCCAACATGTATGTATCAAAACTTTAGATTTGACAAGATTAAAAAAAATTATGGAGAAATAGATCACAGAAAAAGAATGATTTTGTTTAAACTCTAAAATTTGAGTTCTATACTTTCCCAATTATAAATTAGTTATTTGAGTTCTACTTTCCTAATTATAAATTAGTTATTTAAGTTCTTATCATATGCCTTTTTAACTGTAACTCCTTGTTTTATTAATTATTTTTTTATGATGTGTTTTACTTTCTTATTTTAGGCTTTCATTAAAATATTTAATTTGTCTTTAGTTTTGTAGATATTAACAATTTAATTTCTTTAATTATTATTTTTAGATAACTTAATTCAAAACTATAATAATTTGGATATTATAACTATATTGTTTAGAATTAGAATAATATAAACCCAATTGAATTGAATGGGATGTTATATTTCAAATATTTACTCTAAACTTATTATTTTAAAAATCAAATTATAAGAAACAAAAACAAATTATTTTAAAGTTCTTTTGAAATAAACTTTGTAAAACAAGTCTTAAAAAATTAAAAAAAATAATATCCCTTACAAATCTTTAAAAAGTTAGAAAAACTTTTTGTTTTAAATTTTTAATAGGACAAAAAAATCTACACATCTTTAACTATATATAAAAACATGGAAATAAATATTTATAATTAAAATGTAATAATAATAATATATATTTTTTTAAAATATTATTAAAAGAAAACGAAACTTTAAAATAGAAAGGGAAACATCAATATTTTAATAAGAAAAGAAAGAAAGACATTATTTTTATAGCTGAGGACATAGACTAACTATTCTTACGAGATAATTATTTGAATCATTTAAAATATAAATATTTAAATACAATATTTAATATTAATGAAAAATATTGTGAATGCTAATCATCTAAGTACCCTAAATGAGAATCTTAAATAATTTAATACAATATATGTAGCTTTTCCACAACATTCAACTTAACTTATTTTACAAAACTCTCCATAAGAGAAACATGAGACAATCTTAAAGTCTTATATCCATACTAGTCATCATATGTAAGAAAGACCAAATCTATAACTCTCCATTATAAGACAAAGGATAAGCTTAGGGTTAAAATAATATTGTTTAGATGTTACAAATCAAGGTAGGGTTAGGGTTAGGGTTAGGGATAGAATTAGGGTTATGATTACATTTAGAATTAGAGCTAGGGGTTAAAAATAGGGTTAGGGTTAGGGTTAGTATTATAATTAGGGCCACAATTAGGGTTAGAATTATAGTTAGAAATAGGGTTAGGTTAGCGTTACAATTATGATTAGGGTTTTCATTAGAGTTGGGGTTAGTGTTAGTGTTAGGATTAAGGTTAGGGTTATTGTTACAAATACAATTAGGGTTAGGGTTAGTATTAGAGTTAGGGCAAGATTTACGTTTAGAATTATGATTAGAATTAGGGTAGGTTTATGGTTAGAATTAGGGTTAGGGCTAGAATTAGGGTTAGCATTAGGCTTAGAATTAGGGTTAGCATTATTGTTAGGATTAAGGTTAGGGTTAGCATTATAATTACAATTTGGATTTGAATTATAAGTTGGGGTGACAATTAGGGTTAGGGTTCAGGTTGAAGTTAGAATTAGGGTTAAAAATATGGTTAGGGGTAGCATTACTATTGGGGTAATGGTTAGGGTTAGGGATAAAAATTTGGGTTTTGTCTAGATTTGAGCTTAGGGATATAATTAGGGTTAGGGTTAGGATTTAGATCCAAATTACAATTAGGGTTAGGGTTAGAGTTCAAACTAAAGTTAGAATTAGGGTTAGAAATATGGTTAGGGATATAATTAGGGTTAGGGTTCAAATTAAAGTTACAATTAGGGTTAGAGTTATGTTTAGAATTATAGTTAGGGTTACAATTAGGATTAGTATTAAGGTTCTCACTAGAATTAGGATTACAATCAATAACAATTAGGTCTTGAATTAGGGTTAGAATTAGGGATTAAATTAGGATTAATCAAATGTAGGGTAGAACTAAAGTTAGGGTTAGAATTAGGGTTAACCTTTAGGTTAGCATTATGGTTGGAATTAGGGTTAGGGTTAGTATTATTGTTAGGGTTAAGGTTAGGGTTAGGGTTATAGTTACAATTTGGGTTTGAATTACAAGCTAGGGCTACAATTAGGATTAGGGTTAGGGTTCAAGTTTAAGTTATAATTAGGGTTTAAAATATGGTTATGATTAGCCCTACTTTTGGGGTGAGGGTTAGGGTTAGGGTTAGAATTAGGGTTAGGGCTAGAATTAGGGTTAGCATTAGGATTAGAATTAGGGTTAGGGCTAGAATAAGGGTTAGCACTAGGGTTAGAATTAGGGTTAACATTATTGACAGGATTAAGGTTAGGGTTAGAGTTATAATTACAATTTGGATTTGAATTATAAGTTAGGGCTACAATTAGGGTTATGGTTAGGGATAGAATTAGGGTTAGCACTAATGTCTAGATTAAGGTTAGGGTTAGCATTTTTATTACAATTTGGATTCGAATTATAAGTTAGGGCTATAATTAGGGTTAGGGTTATGGATAGAATTAGGGTTATAATTACATTTAAAATTAGAGCTAGGGGTTAAAAATAGGGTTAGGGTTAGGGGTCAGATTAGAATTAGGGTTATGGTTAGTAGTAGAATTAGGGCCACAATTAGTGTTAGAATTATAGTTAGAAATAGGGTTAGGTTAGCGTTACAATTACGATTAGGGTTTTCATTAGAGTTGGGGTTAGTGTTAGTGTAAGGATTAAGGTTAGGGTTATGGTTACAAATACAATTAGGGTTTGAATTAGGGTTTGGATTAGGGTTAGGGTAGGTATTAGAGTTAGGGCAAGATTTACGGTTAGAATTACGATTAGAATAAGGGTAGGTTTATGGTTAAAATTAGGGTTAGGGCTAGAATTAGGGTTAGTATTAGGGTTAGAATTAGGGTTAGCATTATTGTTAGGATTAAGGTTAGGGTTAGTGTTATAATTATAATTTGAATTCAAATTATAAGTTAGGGCTACAGTTAGGGTTAGGGTTCAGGTTGAAGTTAGAATTAAGCTTTAAAATATGGTTAGGGTTAGCATTACTATTGGGGTGATGGTTAGGGTTAGGAATAAAATTTTGGTTTTGTTTAGATTTGAGCTTAGGGATATAATTACAGTTAGGGTTAGGATTTAGATCCAAATTACAATTAGGGTTAGGGTTAGGGTTTAAATTAAAGTTAGAATTAGGGTTAGAAATATGGTTAGGGATATAATTAGGGTTAGGGTTCAAATTAAAGTTACAATTAGGGTTAGAAATATGGTTAGGGATATAATTAGGGTTAGGGTTATGTTTAGAATTATAGTTAGGGTTACAATTAGGATTAGTGTTAGGGTTCTCACTAGAATTAGGATTACGATCAATAACAATTAGGTCTTGAATTAGGGTTAAAATTAGGGATTAAATTAGGGTTAATCAAATGTAGGGTAGAACTAATGTTAGGGTTAGAATTAGGGTTAACCTTTAGGTTAGCATTATGGTTGGAATTAGGGTTAGGGTTAGCATTATTGTCAGGATTAAGGTTAGGGTTAGGGTTATAGTTACAATTTGGGTTTGAATTACAAGCTACGGCTACAATTAGGATTGAATATTACTATCTTTCAATGACCATCCTTATATGTTTTGTATGGGCAATCTACTGTTGTGATTCTTAGAAAAGAGAACTGAGACTTGTAAATGAAAACACACATTGTGAAGCAAATTAAAATTGTATTTGTAGTTTAAGAAAATGGCTAATGACTAGGTATATACCATAAATAGTACAATTCACTTGGTAGTTAATGTAGCTTCAAGTTATGTGATCCAGATATGATGGCTTTAGAAGCACCACATTTCCATACAAGTAGAAGAACTCAAACCAGGCCCTCCTACTCATTAATACTAGCCATAATTGTTGCATGAACTCCCCTGCATCATTCTTATTATTTTATTATTTTTCTTTTGTTTTTGTTTTATATGCTTGCATTTTTATTGCAGATTGAAAAGTAAACAGACATGAAAGAAGATATTAGATTTGGGTCACAATGGTTTGCCACAAATATTTACGCTGAGAGGCATACTATGGTCATAGCGGGGGTGGAGATGAGAGCACTCATTGTATGTAGTAATTTGCCTGGTTCTTACAAGGGTTTCTAGCCTCTCATGGCCACTACTCACATTTTTATTTTATGTTTTATATGTATATGAACAATGCATTTGGCAGGCGTACAGGTGACATAAACAAAAAATGTCAGCATCCTTTCTATTGTGTGACAATTACGAGATTCCAATAGAGTATGGACCTCATTAGAGTTGATATGATAAGATATATATTTATGTATATTCCTTTTATCAATTTTATTTTATTTTTAGTTCTTATTTTTGTGGTTTCATTGGTCGGGCAAACACATGGAAATGTGGGAGCAGAGGATTGTTTCAAAGAAAGCCTCAAAGGATTGCAGTCTCATGGAATGAAACTAGAAATGCAAAATGATTTGTTTAATCCAATATTTTGATTTTATTTATTTATTTCTACTTCAAAAAGAAATTCATGGGAATCATATTCCTAACCAATTAAAATATTAGACCATGATACACAACATGCAAAATATAAAACATTGCTAGAATAAGGGGGTAAGTTTTCTCTTAGTGAGAATTGCAAAAGCATCTTTTTGCACATAAAATACTAGATGCTTCCATCCTATGAAAAATTAAAGTAACTTTTAATAATCATAATAAATCTTACATACATATTACACATTAATAATGTGCATATATAATAAAATAATATTTTACATAAATAAAATATAGAAAAAATAATTTTTAAATTAAAAGCATGGGTAAAAAGAAAGGTTTTCAAAAAGTTCAAATTTCTTTTAATTTCACGTTATCAAAATTTTATCTACATTAGGGTCAAGATTAGAGATACAATTGACATAAAATTTTATATCTCATCCACACTAAAAAATGATAAATAGTTTTCCTATTTTTAATAGCTAAAATTTACTTTTAACTATCAAAATGAATGCTATTTAACAATAACGGATGACAATTGTAATCATTAAAAAAATTAAAAATCTAATTACTTAGGAATGAAAGTAACAAAAAAAATTAAAAATCTAATTACTTAGGAATGAAAGTAACAAATTTTTGGAATGTTATTTAAGAATAGCAGATGACAAATATTAAGATTAGGGTTACAATTAGGGAAAATATTTATAACCAAAAAAATGTTACGAAATTATAGTTGGGGTTAGGGATCGAATTATGAAGAGAGAAGCACAAAGACAAAGACAAAGAGACAAAGATAAGAAGGGAGATATTGATAGGAGAGAAAGAGGGAAAGAGAGAGGGAGATATATAATTAGGGAAAACCTATATAACCAAAAAACATTAGGGTTAAGATTAGGGTTACAATTACAATTAGGGATAGAATTAGGATTAGCAATAAAATTATGGTTATGTATAAAATTAGAGTTAGAGTTACAATTAAGGTAAAGATTTATAATAATAAAAAAATGTTAGGGTTTGAGTTGGAATTATGGTTGGGGTTGGGGATACAATTATGAAGATAGAGATAGAGAGACAGAAAGAGGGAGAAAGTCTGAGAGATATAGAAAGGAAAAGATATATATATATATATATATATATATATATATATATATATATATATATAGAGAGAGAGAGAGAGAGAGAGAGAGAGAGAGAGAGAGAGAGAGAGAGAGAGAGAGAGAGAGAGAGAGAGAGTAGGGTTACATTTAGGGCTAGCGTTAGGGAAAGAATCTTGTGAAGAAGTAGATAAAGACAAAGAGAGAGGGAGGGAGGGAGAAAGCGCGAGAGGTATATAGAGAGGAGAGCAAATGATAGAGATATAGATAGGAAAGAAAGAGGTAGGGAGAGAGAAAGTGATAATTAGGGAAAATATATAACCAAAGAAATATTAGGGTTAAGATTAGGGTTATAATTATTTTACTTAGGGTTTGGGTTAAGGTTTAGGTTAGAATTAGGGTTATAATTATTACAATCAGGTCTAGAATTAGTGTTACAACAATGGTTAGAATTAGGGTTAGGGTAAGGCTTAGAATTAGGGATAATATTAGGGTTAACTAGATCTAGGGGTAGAATTAGGGTTAGGGTTTGAATTAAGGTTAGGGATAGAATTACAGTTAATGTTAGAAATAGGGTTAGGGTTAGAGTTAGCATTATGGTTAATGTTAGAATCAGGTTAGGGTTATAACTAGGGTTAGGGTTGGAATTGAGGTTAAGGTTAGAGTTAGAATTAGGGTTACTAAATTAGGGTAAGTATTAGAGTTACGATTAGGGTTAGTATTAGTGTAAGAGTTAGGATAAAATCATAGTTATGATTAGAATTAGGGTTAAAGTTAGAATTAGGTTAGGGTTAAATTAGGGTAAGGGTTGGAATTGAGGTTAGGGTTAGAGTTAGAATTTTAGGGTTATTGTAACATCCCACTACGTAACCCCAAAGGGTAAGAGACAAAAGAGGACAAGATAATTTTGTTTTTGACATAAGTGGACAACCTACATAGATTCGGTTGCCAATTTGATAGGTTGATAGCATTCATTTTAAACAACAAAGCAAATATTCCTAATCCCATATGATAAAAACATGAATCCATAAGCATAAAATACAAGTGGATCCGATACCCACACCAGAATCCGTAATGCAATAAAGGAACATCACATTTCTTCTCATTAAATACAATGATTACAACTTCTCTCCTAAGAGAGTTCAATTACATAACTGCATATACAATTACAATGATATATGCCAGAATATGATACAAGTACTAAATGGTTACAATAGTTGAATGAAGTAATGAAAATAGAGATCATCTCCAACTGGTGCTCCAAACCCTGTTCGTCAGTCCCCAATGGTGGTGGCAACGCTTCCCAACCATGTGGACTCCTAAGAGACTACCCCACCATGCTCAGAGATAGTCACAAGGCCCAAATAGATGAACAACAACAAGGGGATACAAGATGGCCAACACTCACATCAGACATAGAACAGACATAGAGAATAGTGAATACAATCAAAGTCATAATATAGGTGTACTCATCTAAGTCATAAGTCAGGTACTACTCACGCCCACTAAGGTGCTAGATACTAGAGTGTAATCATATGGAGTGTCATCATACGTGCTCAAAGGGATAGCTCACACGGGACCAAGTACCTCTCATACAGACGAGGAGACTCAATCGTGCCTGAATCCATGCCCCACAGACAGATAGGCCTTCTTGTTGCATCCTTAGCCTTTACAAGTGCTTAAGGCCATGCATAAGGTTTAATTATTTTATTCATGTTTTTACCCCAATGTTTTAGTTTTAGTTATCACTTGTTATTGTAACTCTACTACTAGTTCCCCTGTTAGCCACTTACGGGCCCCGGGCCCATAGAGAGCTACTCCAGACGACCACTCTAATTCCTAGACCTAGTTCATCTTGTTTAACCAAACAAGGAATCCAAAGATGACTGAAACACTAAAGTATAAATTTAAAATAGTAAAGGTGAAAAATGTGATCTACAAGACCCAAATTCTTGTGGATAGTGTAATTTGTTGAATAGGACCTTCTGCCAATTAAATCAGTTTATAATCACTCCTGAGACCCTCAATTTAATTACTCTTCATAAAGGAATGCAAGGATAATATAAGAAAAGCATGGCAAATGGCACTGCTAGTCTACTCACACCCTAGAAATATATGTTTTCTATTTAACATAACACAAAAGAAAATGTTAGAGGAATAACAAAATGGAGATCTTAGTTTCCCTTCCTCTAGTGGATTCCCCTTTTGTGTGACAGATACTCATAACTAGGAATTATGTAACCAAATTTCAATACACATACATAGATTGATAACTCAAGGGTATTTTAGTGCCATAACATTATTTAACTTAAATATGACAATTTCCACACAGCTGGAGATTTACCAGAAAATGACTATGTTACCAAAGCAAAGCCACTCAGTTTTCCTAACAAGAGTTGAAATGACAATCTCATCAGAGAAGTCACCGAATAACAAATGGTTCCATGGGACTTAGATCTATTCAATCTTTATCATTACATCCCTAGTTTTCAGTATGGCTACCCTCATATATTCTCTATAGGATTGACCCTTGTTGCTTTTTGCCCAAAAGCTAAAAATCAAACATTTAATGATCTTTTGAACACCACTTTTTGATCAAATGAAACCATGAGAGTTCTGCAGGTTTACAATGAATTCAACAAAGAGATAATGTAACTATCTTGCAATGAAATAAATATTTCTGGCATAAGTTTTCTTATGGCAGTAATGGTTTTCAGTTTTTCTGTGCTAAATGAAATAGCAGCAAATAGATTTTAGTCTTAGTGCTGGAAAAACAAGGAACTGATGTAAAGTACCTCTAGATCACACTCCCCTTCACCTCACCTTTGATTTGCAAATCATTTGAAAATCATCTGAAACTTGACTGTGTTTTCATCATATCGTGCTTTGTTTAACTCCAGAGGTTTATGGATCAGAGCTTGGGTCAGACTTGCCAAGCCTCCAAAAAATTATGATACAAAGAAGCCCTAGGCCCCCACAAAAGAACCTCAACCCATTGCCTCGGTCCATCCATTCCATCACTCTAGTGTGTTGGTATAACTTTCTTCTTGATCAAATGATTGGATAAAGTGGCGAGGCCCTCAGGCAGTGTAGTATTGATTGGCAGTGAAACAATTCCCAGAGCTAAGAGCATTAAGAGTAGCACTGATACTATCAACAATAATGTCAGCACCACCGTGCACATCCATGTCAACCTCCCTGCTTTTCCACTCCTCCCTCCTTTCGCCATTACCTCAACTCTCGATCTCATCTCTCAAATTTCCTCTCAACCCACATCACTCACACCATTTCTCCAAATACCAAAAACAAATGCCCAACTGCACTAGATCAAATTACCCCTCTCCAAATAGATCTATCTATACTTTATTCAGTGACCCAGTTGGATTGAATTTGCTCTCCTTAAACAAGTCTTCTGTGTCATTTTTATATTATTTTTAAGCGCCCCCCGATATTTTCTTCTAGCAGTCACTTTCTTCTCCTCTCTCAGATATCTTATTCCCTTATCTTATCTGCAATCACTCTCAAAACATTCAATTTTCTTACCTAAAATCAGATATTTCATCCACAGTATTTACTTCCTTCTAGATCCATCGTATGAGGTATGGTCCAGTCTTTAAAAAAAATAATGAAAAAATCTCTCTGCCTCCGTGTTGATGAATATGAAGATCAGATATCCTTTTAACTCCCATTCTTATCCTATCTCTGTTACTAACCCACCTGCAGATATTTTTTTTCCTCACATTAAATGTCTCTCTGCAGTCATTCCCTGCAAGGCCTTCAATTCCCACCAAAATAGATATTTTATGCACTTAATACTCCGTCACCTCACCATGTCATGGTTCACTCTATCATTTGTAGGTCAATAGGGGTTGTTACATCCTACCCCTAGGACTAGGCTTACTCTTGGAAGCTAGAAAATGCAAAGATACATCCAAAGCACACACTAGACCAAGAAACTCGATACAATCCATAAAAACGAAGGATAAAAGTCTCAACAAAAGGACTGGCAAACAACACATGACCATGAGGTAATCCAGATGGTAAGACAATAATATGGGAACACTGCACCATCTGGGCGCAGTGGGCTAAGGTATGGTATAGGGAATAGGGCCTGAGACTATCTCTAGTAACCACCATCAGGGATAATAAGAGTACGCTCAGGCCTGTGAATCTAGGCAAAGTTGGTACTCAGTACTTGCAACACTCCAAGCACACGTCAAGGTACCTGTACATATATATACATCATATAGCCAAAGCAACATCAGTCATGTAAGCATGAAATCTATCATAAGGAATAATATTATCCACATCATAATAGTATCAAGATTGCACATCACTTGTGCCAATTATAAAATAATAACAAGATGCGTAATCCAAAAATAAAGTATACAGTCATCCAAGTCCATCAAAATAAGAAAAACATAATATGAACACAAGGTCATTACATCCCCTAGAAGTTTGCAAAAAGATATGGATAAAGGTCTCTCATCCTCGTCGCATCTTCCCGACCCCTGAGTGTCAACCTCTGATGCTAAAGGATGCATACGAGTTCCAAAGAAAGCTGCCCGACCACCTCGACCTGCAAAACAGTCTAATCAAGAACATGGGTCACATCAGGAATATACTATCTAAGAACTGAAACATGGAACACATCCTGGATGCATGATAGACTTGGTGGTAATGCAAGGCGATAGGCAACAAGACCAATCCTCTCAAGGATCTTAAAAGGCCTAACAAAATGAGGTGCTAGCTTTGAGCCTTTCCCATAATGAATGGGACTCTTCTGTGGATGAACTCTCAAAAACACACGGTCACCCACTAAGAAATGGCGATCCAACCTACGGGCATCAACATACTTCCTCTGCCGATCCTGAGCTACAGTCAACTGCTCTCTGATCTGCACTACCTACCGCTCAATATCCTGAAGCATCTCCAGACCCAAAAATCTTAGTCCTCCAAGCAATCCCAACTCAACGGAGTGTGGCATGGCCTACCATACAATGCCTGGAAGGGAGACATACCGAGAGAACTGTGATATCCATTGTTATAAGAAAACTCAACTAGGTACAAATAGTCCTCCCAACGAGACTATTGATCCATAACATACATCCGAAGCATATCCTCTAAGACCTGATTAACCTGCTCCATCTGACCATCAGTCTCGAGATGGTATGCAGAGATGAATTTAAGTTGAGCTCCCAAAGCATGCTAAAGAGAAGTCCACAAAGTTGAAGTGAACACTGGATCACAATCAGAAATGATCCTACCAGGAATACCATGCAGATGCACAAAATCCTCCATAAACACTCGAGCTACGAATGTTGTAGTGTAGGAAGATCTCATGGGTGAGAAGTGTGCCACCTTGGACAACTTGTCCACTATGACCATAATAGCATCATGATGACGCAAAGACATAGGTAGCCCCACTATGAAATCCAAAGATATCATATCCCACTTCCATCCAGGGATGGAATGAGGTTGCAATAGTCTAGTTGGGTGTTGATGTTCTGCCTTCACCCGCTGACACTCAAGACACTGAGCCACAAAATCAGCAATATCTCATCGCAAACTTGCCCAATGATACAACTATTGAAGATCAGCATGCATCTTCATGACACCCGGATGAGCTAAATAGGGTGCACGATGGGCTTCTAACAAAACCAAGGGACGAAGATCACCAGAATCTGAAACATAAATACGACCAAGATGTCATAAAAGTCCATCAGGCTTGAGTGAGAAACTAGCAAACCTACCCTCAAGGACTCTCCCATATTCAATGTCCGCTCACACCTCTTGATACCAAGTATCACTAGGAAGTGACTCCAAAATACGGCTCCATAAATCCACTCCAAGAGACAAAGCTGAAATCTCATGTCTCCTCCTACTCAAGGCATCTGCAACAACATTCTCCTTACCTTGAATGTAGTGAACCTCGAAGTCATACTCATAGAGGAACTCCATCCAACGGCGTTGTCAAGCATTCAAATTTGGCTGAGTGAAGATATACTACAAACTGCGATGATCACTATGCAACTCAAACTGATGTCCCAAAAGGAAATGTATCCAACGCACAAGTGCATGGAAGACAACCACTAACTCCAAATTGTGGGTGGGGTAGTTCAGTTCATGATCCTTGAGCTTACAAGACTCATATGCAATCACTCATCCCTCCTGCATGAGAATTGCCTCCACACCCTCCAATGAAGCATCGGTGCACACTACAAAATCACCTGTAGGATTTGGCACTACCAAGATAGGTGCACTAGTCAGCCACTCCTTAAGAGCCTGAAATGCTGACTCACACTGATCTAACCACACAAACTTCTTCCCTTTTCACTGAAGAGAAGTGATGGGATGGGAAACCTGAGAGAAATCTCTCACAAATCGGTGATAATAACCTGGCAATCCCATGAAACTGCGAACCTCAATCACATTCGTTGGTGCTGGCCAATCTACAATAGCCTAAATCTTAGAAGGATCCACTGATATACCTTCTCCTGAGATGATGTGACCCAAATATGTCACCTCAGTCTGGAAGGACTCACACTTGGCCAAATTGCTAAACAACTGATTATCTCACAAGCACTACAACACTTGCCAGCCTTCATGCTCTTCCATAGTCCTCGAATAAATCAGAATATCATCAAGGAACATGAGAACAAACTAGTCAAGATAAGTATGAAACACCCCATTCATCAAACTCATGAAAACTAATGGAGCATTGGTCAACCCAAAAGGGACAACCGTGAACTCATAATGCCCATAGCGTGTACGAAATGCTATCTGATGATTATCTACCTCATGAATGCGAAGTTGATGGTATCCTAACTTCAAATCTATCTTAGAGAACACCTTGGCTCCCCTCATCTGATCGAACAAATCATCTATTCGAGGCAACGGGTATCGATTCTTCACCATCACTTTGTTCAACTAGCGATAATCAATGCACAAGCGAAGAGATCTGTCTTTCTTCTTCATGAAGATGATAAGTGCTCCACAAGGGGATACACTAGGATGAATGAAGCCCTTCTCTAGTAACTCCTCTAACTCCAACCATAATTCACTCAACTCCTGAGTAGTTATGCGAGACGGTGCTCGAGAAATAGGCTCCACCCCAAGAATGAGATTGATTCAGAAGTCTATGTCGTGCTTAGGCAGCATACCTGGAATATCACTCGGGAAGACATCTGCAAACTCTTGAAGAATAGGATGATCGTCAAGAGATACCTCCTGAATCCCATCCTCAGCAAGATCACTAACTGAAATAGTGAACATCTAACAACCTTTCTGCATGGCACACTTCAGCTGCATAGCTGAAATCACATGGAGAGAAATGGGTCTCTGAACCCCAACTAACTCAACACACTCTCCAACATCATCAACACACTGAACTAACTTACACCAACAATCTATACTAGCTAGGTGGGTCTCCAACCAATCCTATAGGACCCCAAAGGCAACACATAGAGATCCAATGTGGTAGTGAAGGTGCCCAAATCCAACACACAACCATGAGCAAGGGAGTCTACTACCACCCTAATTACCCTAATCAGTATTATGCCAAGTGCTACGTTAAAGAACCGTGGCTATATCTTTAATTCTTCCTCTGGCTCTAACCCTAGGAGGCATACTAAAGGAACAAAGAACACATCAAAATAGATCATCACAAAGACGACCTAAGCACCATACTAAGGCATGAAAGAATAACATGACTATAGAACAATATAACAAGCTCACGCCAAACACATCAAAACATAGAAGGCTCAAGTACGCCAGAGCTCCCAGTGTGTGAACATGGGCTTTGATACTAGATGTAACATCCCGCTACATAACCCAAAAGAGGACAAGATAATTTTTTCTTTGACATTAGTGGACAACCTACACAGATTCGGTTGCCAATTCAATAGATTGATAGCATTCATTTTAAACACCAAAGAAAATGTTCCTAATCCCATCTAATAAAAACATGAATCCATAAGTATAAAATATAGCTGGATCTGATACCCACACCAGAATCTGTAATGCAATAAAGGAAAATCACATTTCTTCTCATTAAATACAATGATTACAACTTCTCTCCTAAGAGAGTTTGATTACAGAACTGCATATACAATTACAATGATATATTCCAAAATATGATACAAGTACTAAATGGTTACAATAGTTGAATGAAGTAATGAAAAGAGAGATCATCTCCAACTGGTGCTCCAAACCCTATTCACCGGTCCCCAATGGTGGTGGCAATGCCTCCCAACCATGTGGACTCCTAAGAGACCACCCCACCATGCTCAAAGATAGTCACAAGGCCCAAATGGATGAACAACAACAAGGGGATACAAGATGGCCAACACTCACATCAGACACAGAGCAGACACGGAGAATAGTGCATACAATCAAAGTCATAATATAGGTGTACTCATCTAAATCATAAGTCAGGTACAACTCACGACCGCTAAGGTGCTAGATACTAGAGTGTAATCATATGTGCTCGAAGGGATGGCACACACGGGACCAAGTACCTCTCATACAAACAAGGAGACTCAATCGTGCCTGAATCCATACCCCGCAGATGGATGACTCAATGCCCTGTAACTGGATAGGCCTTCTCGTTGCATCCTTAGCCTTTACAAGTGCTCAAGGCCATGCACGAGGTTTAATTATCTTATTAGTGTTTTCACCCCAATGTTTTAGTTTTAGTTATCACTTGTTACTGTAACTCTACTACTAGTTCCCTTGGCAGCCACTTACGGGCCCCAGGCCTATAGAGAGCCACTCCAGATGACCACTCTAATGCCTAGACCTAGTTCATCTTGTTTAACCAAACAAGGAATCCAAATATGAATGAAACACTAAAGTATAAATTTAAAATAGTAAAGGTGAAAAATATGATCTACAAGACCCAAATTCTCGTGGACAATGTAATTTTTTGAACACAACCTTCTGCCAATTAAATCAATTTATAATCACTCTCGAGACCCCTAATTTAATTACTCTTCAGAAAGGAATGCAAGGATAATATAAGAAAAGCATGGCGAATGGCACTGCTACTCTACTCACACCCTAGAAATATATGTTTTCTACCATATTTAGCATAACACAAAAGAAAACATTAGAGGAATAACAAAATGGAGATCTTAGTTTTCCTTCCTCTAGTGGTTTCCCCTTTTGTGTGACAGATACTCATAACTAGGAATTATGTAACCAAATTTTAGTACACATACATAGATTGATAACTCAAGGGTATTTTAGTGCCATAACATTATTTAACTTAAATATGACAGTTTCCACACAACTGGAGATTTAAAAGAAAATGACTATGTTACCAAAGCAAAGCCACTCAATTTTCCTAACAAGAGTTGAAATGACAATCTCATCAAAGAAGTCATCGAATAACAAATGGTTCCATGGGACTTAGATCTATTCAATCTCTATCATTACATCCCTGGTTTTCAGTATGGGTACCCTCATATATTCTCTATAGGATCGACCCTCGTTGTTTTTTGCCTAAAAGCTAAAAATTAAACGTTCGATGATCTTTTGAACACCCCTTTTTGATCAAATGAAAACATGAGAATTCTGCAGGTTTACAATGAATTCAATAAAGAGACAATGTAACTATCTTGCAATGAAATAAATATTTCTAGCATAAGTTTTCTTATGGCAGTAATGGGTTTTCAATTTTTCTATGCTAAATGAAATAGCAGCAAATAGATTTTAGTCTTAGTGCTAGAAAAACAAGGAACTGATGTAAAATACCTCTAGATTGCACTCCCCTTCACCTCACCTCTGATCTGCAAATCATTGGAAAATCATTCGAAACTTGACTATGTTTTCATCATATCATGCTTTGTTTAATTCTAGAGGTTTATGGATCAGAGGTTGGATTAGACTTGCCAAGCCTCGAGAAAATTATGATACAAAGAAGCCCTGGGCTCCCACAAAAGAACCTCAGCCCATTGCCTTGGTCCATCCATTCCATCACTCTGGTGTGTTGGTTTAACTTTCTTCTCAATTAAACAATTGGATAAAGTGGAAAGGCCCTCAGGCAGTGTAGCATTGATTGGTAGCGAAACAATTCCCAGAGCTAAGAGCATTGAGAGTAGCACTGATCCTATCAGCAACAATGTTAGCACCACCGTACACGTCCATGTCGACCTCCCTACTTTCCCACTGCTCCCTCCTTTCGCCATTCCCTCAACTCTCAATCTCATCTCTCAAATCTCCTCTCAACCCACATCACTCACACCATTTCTCCAAATACCAAAAACAAATGCCCAGCTACACTGGATTAAATTACCCCTCTCCAAATAGATCTATCTATACATTCTTCGGTGACCCAGTTGGATTGAATTTGCTCTCCTTAAACAAGTCTTCTGTGTCATTTTTATATTATTTTTAAGCACCCCCCTGATATTTCCTTCTAGAAATCACTTTATTCTCCTCTCTCAGATATCTTATTCCCTTATCTTATCTACAATCGCTCTCAAAACATTCAATTTTCTTACCTAAAACCAAATATTTCATCCACAACATTTACTTCCTTCTAGATCCATCATATGAGGTATGGTCCAGTCTTTAAAAAAATAATGAAAAAATCTCCCTACCTCCGTGTTGATGGATATGAAGATCAGATATCCTTTTAACTCCCATTCTTATCCTATCTCCGTCACTCACCCACTTGCAGATATTTTTTTTTCCTCACATTAAATGTCTCTCTGTGGTCATTCCCTGCAAGGCCTTCAATTCCCACCAAAACAGATATTTTATGCACTTAATACTCCGTCACCTCACCACGTCATGGTTCACTCTGTCATTCGTAGGTCAATAGGGGTTGTTATAGTTACTAAATTAGGGTAAGCATTAAAGTTACAGTTAGGGTTAGGGTTAGGGATAGAGTTAGGTTTAGAATTTGCAGTAGGGTTAGGGTTAAAATCATAGTTATAATTAGGATTAGGGTTAGAATTAGGGTTATTGTTAGATTTAAAATTAGGGTTATAGTTAGGGTAGAATCAAGGTTATGATTAGAATCATAGTTAGGGTTAGGGTAAGAGTTAGGCTTAGGTTTCCTATTAAAATTATGGTTAGAATTAAGGTGGGTTACTATTAGAATTAAGGTAAGAATTAGAGTTAGGGTAAGCATTACAATTACAATTAGGATTACGGATATTTAGGGTTAGAATTACAATTAGAATTTGGGTTAGGGTTGGAATTGAGGTTAGCGTTATAATTAGGGTTAGGGTTGGAATTGAGGTTAGGGTTAGAGTTAGAATTAGGGATACTAAATCAGGGTAAGCATTAGAGTTATAGTTAGGGTTAGGGATGGGGTCATGTTAGGGTTAGGATTAGAATTAGGATTAATGTTAGAATTAGGTTAGGGTTAGGGTTAGATTTAGAATTAGAGTTACTAAATTAGGGTAAACATTAGAGTTACAGTTAGGGTTAGGGTTAGGGCTACAGTTAGGTTTACAATTCGAGATAGGGTTAGGGTTGAAATCATAGTTAGAATTAGGATTGGGGTTAGAATTAGGGTTATTGTTAGATTTAAAATTATAGTTATAGTTATAGTTGTAGTTAGGGTTATAGTTAGGGTTATGGTTAGGATTAGAATTAGGGTTGGGGATAGAATCTTGTGAAGAAGTAGACAAAGACAAAGACAAAAAGACGAAGGAAGGGAGAAAGCGTGAGAGGTATATATAGAGAGCAAAAGATAGAGATATAGATTTGAGAGAAAGAGGTAGGGAGAGAGAAAGTGATAATTATGGAAAATATATAACTGAAAAACATTAGGGTTAAGATTAAGGTTATAATTATATAATTAGGGTTGGGGTTAAGGTTTAGGTTAGAATTAGGGTTACAAGTATTACAATCAGATCTAGAATTAGTGTTACAACTAGATCTAGGGGTAGAATTACGGTTAGGGTTAGAATTAAAGTTAGGGATAGAATTAGGGTTAATGTTAGAAATAGGTTTAGGGTTAGAGTTAGAATTATGGTTAATGTTAGAATTAGGTTAGGGTTGGATTTGAGGTTAGGGTTAGAGTTAGAATTAGGGTTACTAAATTAGGGTAAGTATTAGAGTTACAGTTATGGGTAGGGTTAGGACTAGAGTTAGGATAGAATCATGGTTATGAATAGAATTAGGGTTAATGTTAGAATTAGGTTAGGGTTAAATTAGGGTAAGAGCTAGAATTGAGGTTACGGTTAGAGTTAGAATTTTAGGGTTTCTAAATTAGGGTAAGCATTAAAGTTACAATTAGGGTTAGGGCTAGAGTTAGGTTTAGAATTTAGGTTAGGGTCAAAATCATAGTTATAATTAGGATTAGGGTTAGATAAAATTAGGGTTATAGTTAGGGTAGAATCAGGGTTATGATTAGAATTAAGGTTATGGTTAGGGTAACAATTAGGATTAGGTTTCCTATTAGAACTACTTTTAGAATTAAGGTGGGTCACTATTAGAATTAGGGTAAGCATTACAATTAGAATTAGAATTAGGGTTAGGGTTAGGGTTAGGGTAAGAGTTAGGATTAGGTTTCCTATTAGAATTATGGTTATAATTAAGGTGGGTTACTATTAGAATTAGGGTAAGAATTAGAGTTAGGGTAAACATTACAATTACAATTACCATTAGGGATATTTAGGATTAGAATTACAATTAGAGTTACAGTTACTATTTGAAAAAAGGTGACAATTTAAAGAATTAGGGTTAGGGAGAGAATTCTTATTAGATTTATTCTAATTATTATAATATTATTATATGCTAGAGTTAGGGATAGAATTCAGGTTAGGGTTAGGATTAGAATTAGGGTTAATGTTAGAATTAGGTTAGGGTTATAATAAGGATTAGGGTTAGATTTAGAATTAGAGTTACTTAATTAGGGTAAGCATTAGAGTTACTTTAGGGTTAGGGTTAGGGCTATAGTTAGGTTTATAGTTCAGGTTTATAATGTAATAGTATCAATATAATTTGGATTATAGTTTAAAATAATTAGGGTTTATAATAATTCTATAGAAAATGTACATTATAAAAATATATATCTTCATATAATAATATTATAATAATGTAATAGTATAAATATAATATAATATTATTATAATTATATTATTATAATATTATTATTTAGTATAAATATAATATAATAATATTATAATTATGTAATAGGAAATTAATTATACATTAAGTATATTAATGTCTTACATGTTATACAATATAATTATATATTAATTTAATTAATGTTTATAATAATGTAATAATAATAAATCATAAAATAATCATATAATAATCATGTAATAACAATAATAATAATAATAATAATAATAATAATAATAATAATAATAATAATATATGTAATAATATAAATATAATATTTAATAATGTTATACCAAATTAATTATACATTAACATTTATAATAATGTAATAATAATAATATAAATATAATATTATTATATCTAATTAGTATTTTATTTAGTGTCAAGATTACAATCAGGGTTAAATTTAGGGTTAGGGTTAGTGTTATGGTTATGATTAGGCTTGCGTTCAGAATGCGACTAGCATATTTATATTAAATATAATATATCTAAAGTATGTTAAGGCACCTAATGTTAGGATTAGTGATTAAAAAATAGGCACCTTGAGAAGGATATCTCTCAGTGTACTTTAGATATATTATATTTAATATAAATATGCTAGTCTAAAACACCCATGGGAAAGAAGATTTATGAAATTCATAATATACTAATGAACTTGAAGATAAACATCATTTCCTTCTTGTTGTACCCAATCCAAAACTTGATTGTGTTACATGAAACTTTTTTGTTGCACAAAATTGGTCATTTGTGTGTCGAAGTTGAGGTCCTTAATAGTCATTTCCGATCAAATTGGATGTTGTCACGACATTGTCAAATATTTGTAGATTGTCCTTGTTTTAATTTTAATTATCATTTGTTTAATTAATAATTATTCTTAATTAAAACACTTATTAATTAATAATTAAATTTTAAAATTATTATTGTTAATTATTAGTTGATATTTAAAAATTAGAAAATAGAAAATTAAAAATAATAATAAGGAATTTGCACAATCAAATACCTCTTTTCTAAAAGGAAAGTAGCCATGTTAAAAATCAACATCTAATAAAAAATTACAGCCAAAGGAGGAAAAATAAAGTGGGCAACAACTATTCTCCATACAAAATAGCATGCCTAAGACATCATAACACACAAATAGTATGCCTAAAATATCATAACACACAAAATAGCATACCTAAGACATCATGAGCATATTTTCCATACAAAATAGCATTGTTGATGGGACCCACAACTTCTATGTTTAATGGTTTATACTTGCCATCTTCCTTTTTTTCCATTGACATGATGGGACCAACACTTCATCAAAACTTTCAAATATCTATAGCTTTCAAGCATTTTCATAAGTTATTTTAGTTTGAGAAATTAAATAATTGCATTGCAGATGACTCTAATAGCTTCATGAGTGATGAGTTGTAGGTGACCAAAAGCAAAAATGAGGGCCAAAAATGAGTTGCAGCCAACCAAACTCTTCTTGGTAGGTTAATCTACTCTATGTCAATGTGCAATGTTGAGATATTTTGCTAAATTTGTGGAGTAGAGTTCAACTCATATAAAAAAAATTAACCATGTCATGCCCCATCTCATTCTTCCTACCTCATTTCATTGGAATGAGGTAGGAAGAATGAAATGGGACACACTACCATCCACTTTAACCTTGTTGTATCATGTTGTAAGTTTATGGTAAAGCATTTCTATGTAATACTACAAAGGTAAGGTTTACCTTGGGTTCCATGAAATTGTTTGAGGGATTTTCGCAATGGCTCTAATGGGGCCCTCTGGGTCTTCAAAATATCTTCTTATGGATGTCCTAGTAGGTAAAACCAACCAAGTGTATATAACCCATCACATTAATCACTTACAATATACATTCATGAGTTCATTTAAAATATGCCCAATATACCAGGCAACAACTATTCTCCATACAAAATAAAATGAGACGTCTATAGTTAAAACCTATTAGGTCTATATAACCCATAACTTAATCACTTCCTTGGAAAATTGTGGATGTCTAGAGGTCTCATTTTATTTTTGAATCAAAATAAAATGAGAGCTCTAGACATCCATCCTCTCTTCCATAGAAACCCCTATTTAATTTCACAATGTTTCTCTTGATGTAATGGAGCTTTGTGCACCCAAGTGTAGCCCTAATTTAAGTGGCTACCTAATTTTATGTTTTGTAGGTTGTAAAGAAATTATTAGATTTGATTTTGTATATAAATTTGCTAGTTGAAATACACATTGTGTTTTTCTATAAGGAAGCAAGGTTTTGTGTCTTGCACACATGCCCCATTTTGTCAAAATGAAGACCCCCTCTTTTGTTTTCCCTTTCAGTGTTAGAGTCTTGATTTCTTGCTCTTTTCCGTAAGGGGAGTTGGCAAGTTTTGGATTTTGACACTTTGGATATTGGGTAAGTTTGCTTAAGTTGTCCTTGGGGTGATTTGCATGAGAAATATTCCATCGCCATTTTAGCCCATGAATTTGTGAATTATTTTGGTCCATTTCCATGTGTGATGCCTTTTGTGTGACTAGGTCTTTGTCTTTTGCATGATTTTTTTGGTTTTATTGCATATTGCGGGTATTTCTGGTGCAACCGGATATATCTGATGACATCATTTGGACCCACATTCCTTTGAAGAGCTTGCAAGATTTACAAACACTTATGAAAGTGAAAGTTTTTTCGTCTACAAGATATTATGGGGAAATTGCCCCTTACGCGATATATCTTGTGACATGCGTATTACCTGCCTTACATAGTCCTTCGACAAAAGCGGAACATTGATCGTCAACTAGATAAGGCGGATCTTTTGATGGATGGTGGATATTATCCACTTCCCCATTTATTCAGTTGCTACCCAAACGCCCGCATCCCATTGTTTATCAGTGCTCGACACGCTATCTTTGGTACCAAGCATTTATTACAAATTCCCGATGGTATTTAAGAAAAAGTTTTGATCTTTTTATCATTCGAAGCTATTTCACTCTCAATTTTAAGAGCCCCCAGACATTTCTCAACTTCCAACGATTGTATATTGGATTCCAGGAGGGTTTTGGTGTTGGCTTCACGAGGTTATCGACAGTTTCAAAATATTTAGGTCGACCATCTTCAAAATCCAATCCTTGCACTTATTTGAATGCTTATTTATGTGTGGGAGAGTGTGCTTAAGTACAGTGGGTTAGTGATGTCTTGTTAGTAAGGACGTTATTTGTGTTGATAAAATGTTGGGTGTTGATATCACAAACCTTAGTAAGTCTATGCTATGTATTTCCTTCATAAACCAGGGTTTCTATTTTGTTTTGAATCATGAAAAGCGTGTGTGTGTTCAAATCATCCGATGTATGATCGAGAATAATGGTGGGACGAATCCAAGATATCAATATTAGGGTTTTTTTGGACTTATGATTGCAAAATCTAGGGCATTCACCTTCACATCCTTTCAAAAAAGACCTAAATTATAACAATTTTGGCTTAAAACCTTGTTGCGGGACTTCAGATGACGAGGGATGAGATCCCATCAACATAAATTTCCCCTAAAGAATATCAAAACTAGTCTTGATAAAATTTTAAGTCACGAAGGGCATTTTGTGGAGGATTCTACTTCATGTGGATTTTATCCACTAGACCTCATTTTTTCCGCTTATCCTGTGAAGGCTGAAAGATCCGCAATTGGTGATTCGATACTTTAAACTGATTTGTGGGAGTTTTGACTTCATGCAGATTTTATCCGCTTGGGACCTAAAATCTTGCATGTCCAGTTACTGTTGATTCTCCTACATATCCACTTGCTCTTATATTACCCGCTTTCATAGGAGGACTTGATAAGCAGAAGTTTTAATGGATGTCGTATTTATCCAGTTGAACCCCAAACTTCCGGTTATCTTGTTGGACCACGTTTTTCCTCTAGGCACGTTACACCCTTCGGTGGAGTTTTTACCCGATGTCGTATGCATCCACTTGACCCCCAGATTCCCACAAATTTGGTAGACCATTAAAGCCTCGCATATCTTTTCAAGACTCCTAGACCCACTTTTCTTAAAATAACTTTTGTATCTGGTTGGGGTCCACATACCTGCCTTTGACCAAATCACTGCATATCCAGATAATTTAAAAATCCTGTTGTTTCTTCAAGATTGATGAAATTGATTCAATAATACTAGAGTTTAACTGCATTCAATGATCATATCCTATTAGGGTACTTAGGCTCACTTTCAAGTGAAATTTCCTTTATATCCTATTGGAGACCATATGTCCGCTTAGGATGGGTGGACTTGTATATTTAGATGAATTTTAAGACACTGCTCCTTCATAATGATCATTAATTTGGTTTAAAAATCTGAGACTAGTTCAAAAATTTAAATATGTAGAAGGCGAGGAAAACATTCACTTAAGTGGATCAAAATTTCAAACATGCAAGATATAGATTCATTCTAGAGAGGTCGGTGTGCATTTGATAGAGTTTGTAGTGTGTGTACATCCAATACATTATGTTTCAAGACAAGAAACTTGAACCACTTTAGTTAATTCTCGTAGGGAATATCAAATTTGATATTACAGTGTAGTAGATTGATATTATAACAGTTGGAATGTCTTAACTATTCAGCTAAGAAGATGTGTCACAATTTGACCTTGGACTACCATGAAGATTGTGTGGTTGACATTGTAAACTTGAGGACTATAAACTAATGTTTTGCCAAATAACTGAAACACAATTTCTATACAATCTCCTCTATAATCTCTTTATTTCATCTAGAAAGTGGAGTACCCTACAATGGCGAGTGCAACAATCAAAATATAGGGTCATCCACACTCCACATGCACAACAAATGTGTTGGCCTCCTTTCATGAGAAGGAAGTCAATCACAAATTCCTCTTGGTGGACTTCTCAACAGGCACTCACAAGCTATCTCCAATGTCACTCTCAATGTGAGAAAAAAATAGTTGACTCGCTTCATTTTTCTCTTTCAAACATTCACATCACTCACCATTTGATTTTTTGATGCAGTCAGTGCAAAGTGCTTGTCAACATGGTGTTCATGGTCATCTCACTGCTAGTGCCTTGAAGAGATTGAAGTGGGAGACCACGATCACATGTTTGGCCATGGTATTGACAAAGTACTTAGGATCATGTCACTTACCCATGTCTTAGGCACCAATCCAGGGACAAAGCTTACAGAGATGAGCATATTCGTGGTTAAGACATAATGGAGATACCTAGGTTACAATTGATTATAGAAATGAAAACCATAGTCCATTTGAATCCAATTGATCATTTTGTGATTGGAGGACTCCATATGACCATTGTTGCTTAAAATCTACAAGTAGATATGGCATAGGAATGTGTGATTAGAGTTGAAACATTTGTATGAATAAGTTCAATATCTAAAATTTTGGGTTGAATCCTCTATTTTCTTTCTATAATTAACTTACTATTCTTTTTTATCATTAGTAATCCTTCGTCTTCAGACCCATCTATTAGATGGAACAATACAAGCCTCCCACAACTAAACATGCTTGCCAAAGTTGTAAGAGGTATCATGTGTTTTTGAGTTTCAAGGGAGAAGATGTGAGAAAGACTCTAGTTCATCTCTGTGAAGCTCTCTTCGCAACAATATTGAACATCTATAAAGACGATGACAAATAAGAAAAGGGGGAAAATATTTGGTCAAGCTTGGAAAGAGCAATTGAGAGAAGTGTGATGTGCATTCTTATGTTTTCCAAAGGCTAAGTAGATTCACCATGGTGTCTCAAGGAAGCCACTACAATGTTGAGGACTTATAGCTTAATCATTCATCTCTTTTATCATGTGAATCCAACTAATGTTAAATATCTTGAAAAGGGCTCAAAGACTAATGGTTAAACTATTTATAGACTTACCAAAACCCTATGCCTTTACATGAATTTGTTGATAGTAAATGTGAATAAGTAGGAAAAGTAGGAGAAATAGTGAAGGATATTACCATCATGGTATAACCAAAGGGTCCCCTATATATCACACCTTACACATTCACATAAGTTAGCAGTGCTTCATTTGAAGTGAGTATGAGTGGTAAATACATTTCATTGATGGGGGCATTTTTATTTTCAAAAAGGGTTCGAATGCTTTTGAACTTGGGAAGTGTTGATGTAAAAATAAAGTTTTTATAATGAGGCATCAGAACCAATAATGAGGCTAAAACTATGGCTATCTGGTGGGGGATTAAAATGGACTTGAATATTGGTGTGCGTTCTCTTGAAATCGAGGGGGACTCAAATTATTATTGATTTAATAAAGAACAAGGACTCTCCAAGTTGGAAGATAAAAGACTATATAGAGGAGGTTAGGTCCCTCTTGCAACACTTTAAAATTATAAAATTGAACATATCTATCATAAAGGAAACAAGGTGGTGGACTGCTTGGTGAATATTGGTCTTGAATTCAATAATTTGACTAATTCGACAACTGGCAGAGATCTACTGAATGTAGTGTCCAACATTATAAAAAATGATTAAGTGGCTAGTTAATATGAATGTTTGTATGGAAAGGACTAACATCATTCTTATTAATGTGTTAGTCAAGTTGACTAATACTCGAGGTTTAAATCATCATTTTCATTTCATATCCGAAGGCAAATATGTGTGGAACAATAATCTTGTTAAATGTATCTCCCACATAGCTTGTGTAAGGGTTCATTTGATGATGAATGCTACCTATACTTACTTGGACACAAATGAAGTGGCTTTTATTAACCATTTTGATAGTGGTATTAGCTACTCAACTATCATCATTTTCAAGATTAGTTTTCTCTACAACAAATTCCATATCCTTGTGTTATTTGATAATATTACCATGGGTGGCAATAGGAGTTGAGCCCTCCTCATGCTCCAAAATGTAGAAGGATGAAGAAGTGTGGGAAATCTTTGTGGAGGGGGGTATTTCACCCTATTTCCATGCTATGCAAGGGTTCAATGAGGTTTTGTCTGAATAATTTGTGAGGTCCAGGGATAAGATAAAAGTTATTGTTCGAGGGATTAGATTCATGGTCTCTCAATTAGTGATTAGCTAGGTGACGGGGGTTAACTACTAAGGAAGGAAGGTTTTGAGGTTGGGCAGAAACAAAGAAAAGGAGTTCATTAAGTCCTATTTGAAGGAGGGGGAATCCTTAGTCAAACACTAGAATGGGTATGAGAGAGTTGCATTGCCTTCACCTTGGGCACATGTAAGCTAGTACTTGATTAAATATATTACTTTTGAGGGAATATTTTCTACTATCTATGGTTACCACTTCCCATTGCTCGATCATTTAAGACAAAAATTCACTTAGTTTTCCTTTTTTCCTGCTATCTTCCATAGAGACCTGCATTAGCAATAGTGCTTCCCCCATGCTTCACTAGGGCTAATTTATTGCCTCTATTAATATAACCTGAGACTCACCCTAGTTTTTATCTCTAATGTTAATATTGATCCTTCCCCCTCTAGTAAGACTTTGGTTAAGATATATAAAAATAACCCCTTAAAAAGGGAAAAAAGAAGAATGTTGTCTCTATGTCCAAGGTGTCTACCCCTAGAGAAATAGTGGCAATAAGAAAATGTAAGGAAGCTTAGGTAGTGAAACAACTTCCTACACTAATCGTAAGAGGAAGGCTATGAAACAAAAAATAGATCTTTATAACAGTTATCTATAGAAATTATACAAAAAAAATAAATAAATAGAAATCATACAACATATGATTTACATGGGGAAAACCCTTTCAGGAGAAAAACTCCACACTTTGAAAGCTGCCCAATATATTATCTAGAAATCAACAAGATTACAATATACTTGTAGAGAAAGCTTTCATAGGAGTATCACCAACCTAAGATCTGGAGGTAACTCAACATCTCTAAGACTCTCACACACAATCTCCATCTCAAGCATGTAATATATAGGAGATACACTACATGAAACCATCAAATGGTAATTACAAAACCATGAGCTAAAACCACCCAAAAGTGGAACCCAAATTCTTAGGGTTTCATTATCTCTAATCAAAGATGACTTATGATGTGTCAAAACACACATCAACATGTGTAACTCCCCCTTACAACTTTTTTATGTGCTCAACACATTTTTATATTTTCCAATAGAGGAGGCCCAACTTTCGAAGGCCATAACTTTTGATTTGAGATGCTGATCGAGCCCTTTTTTAAAAAATTGAAGAGTTCAAAGAGATATAAACAACAGGCACCCCCAATGGTGGTGCAAACCACCCAAAGAAAAGGCCAAAAACCAACCCTATAGCCTAGAAATTAAGTTTTTATGTTTTTATAACCAACAAGTCACACTTTTTATAATTGTAAGTGTTACCTAATTGTGCACATTAGCCCAATAAGGTCAGGCTGGGACATCACTAATGTTTTTTACCTTCGCAGAAGGATTCAGGTTCAATCGAAGCTTAAGACATGAGCCTAAGTAGAGGAGTGGGAGAAAAACAATAAAGAAAGTTGAAGGCTCACAACTAGCTCTAGAAGGCCTACTACCCTATTGGAGGGCCATTCCGGTTATCCCCATTACCAGAATCATGTAGAAACTCAGTAAGAGCTGCTACATGAACCAAATAAGGATGGGAAGGACACCCCAGCAAAGCAAGAGATATCCTAGAACTGGCAAGAGAAGGGAGATTAGGAGATAGGTTTCATTTTCATTTTAGATCTATTCATTGCAATTTCTTCAAGGTTCAAATGAATTCATTGCAGTTTGTTCAGGTATCAAATGAGAAAGGTACACAAATTTGCTAAACTTACTTATTATTATAAACAACTGTACCATGCAATAAATTCCAAATTAGGTTCTTATGCAATTGAATGATTTACAAAAGAAGAAACAAAGTACAAATCATTGCATGAAATAACTATTTATATTCATAAAAGAGAATCTGTTTATAGGCTCCCACACAAGCCGTGGGATTGACTATACAAGATGAAATAAAAGAAAGCATGTACATCTGAAATAGAAAAGAAACATATATGAGAGAGAGGGGATCCGTCATTGCCCAAATAACGAACCCCACTATTGACAACATCATCTTCTGATTTCTCATAGATATCTCCAAGGGGACCTGCAAGAGATAAAGAAGGATATGTTAGATCTCAGGATGCCATTGGTCCTATATATGACAATATCAAACTGCACATGCTACCTTTCATTTAGAATCCAATAAGGAATATGAAAGAGATAAACAATCCTCAGGTGCATATATACAAATCATAAGATGGTGCAAAAAGAGAAGATCATCTAATTGGTAGAAGAGGCCACTAGCCTCAATTGTTTTCCTAACTTGTTTGTTCAATGTGCAAGTACAGGTTCAATCATATCATGCAATGACAAGAAGCTAGCAATCATCAGAAGGTAGTCATCTGCAACCCTTAGTACAATCACACAGACCCTTGAATGAACAACAAACATGACTGTAAAGAATAGTCTATCTTAGTCCATCAGAAGACAATCCATTCCAGTCATAGAGCAACAAACATTTAAAAATCATAAAAATAGTGGAAAGGAGCAACCTTGTCTAGCTACTTAGGGTTTCAAAGGCTTGTTTGCAAACTTTTGTGGTAGGTGTTTCCCATAGTTTGATATGTGTTTTCAAGGATTGCATATCTTATCAAGGTCTAGGCAAACAAAGCGTGATACAAGACATGCTAGAGGATGACTGCAAATAGGGCCAAAACAATGATCTGAAACTCAAAATGAATAGGTTAGAATGAGAAGGCAATGATATGTGTGCCAAGACAATGTAGAGACATAAAGGGCCAGAATCCATTGAGTAGGGGCATAACACTTCACATTTTGAAGAAACCCTTGTTGGCAAGAGACACTATTCTGATGGATGATTGAATGTTGTCATTGATGGAAACAAAGAAAGGAGGTTCCACCAGCATGGCAAAGAGACTCTACTCCAGAAGGATAAATGGCTAAGTATGAGTAGTATACACTACATAGTGTAAATGACAGTGTTTGTGTCAGTATTTCTCTGTAGTTGATGGTCAAGGTATGCGGTTCAGGTATGTTATTCAAAATTATTTGAAGGTGCTATGTTCAAGATTGCATGTCCTGATGACTTCCAGAAGTTATATTATGAAATGTCTAAGTCTGGGTGAACAGAACTAAGACAGGAACAATGCATAGTGCCAGAGTAAAAAGGTCCACATTTCTCCGCAGTTGCATATTTTGTCCTACGATTCTGAAGGTATAATAAGAAGTCTAGAATGAATGTTGGTTATGAATATTTGAGTCTCATATGGTCCACAGTGAGAGTTTTGATGTGACAGATGAATTGGTCAAGCATGTTCTTAAGAGACAAGCCTATATGCATGTTAGATCTTTATGCGGAGAAGATATATTGTTTAAGCTATCGCTAAGTGGTTGAATGATTGGTGCCAACTTATATGAAGATTAATAAATGATTGTTTAGGTCCACATTACTGTTTGTACACATGATCAAGATGATAAGGTAGAATATATTGTATGCACGCTTCATGTTTGGCTTGCCGACTTGATTATGAGATGAATCTTGTTGTGGTTATAAATACTCGATGGATTACGATGTTGAGGGGGATATATGTGTGGGATGTGTGTGAATTTGAAGTGTGAAGGATTATGAGAAGAATGTAGAGCAAAAAAAGTTAACAAGGGCAGAAGACAGAGTATATGTAGTAGACCTGAGAAGCAAGGTAGAATAAATGAATACCTTTGAATATGTGTATTGAGCCTTCAATGGAACTATGATCCAGCATATGATAGATGCATTTATAGCAATTCATTAGGCAGTGAGCCAATTTTCTTCTATCTTCTATCTTTCTTTCTTAAGTGGACAGTGAGTCCACCTGTAGTGAGCATTTCTTAGGGCAGTGAGCCCCCATGGAAGTGAGCCTTATGCACTCTGGTATTGTTATTCTAATATATTGTGAGCTAACACTCACCATGGTTTTTCCCTTTTTGGGTTTTCCAAGTAAAAATCCTGGTGTCCATGTGTTATGTCTTTATGGTTAGTATTCTTATGCTTATTCTACTTTCATGTTATTGATTTTGGAAATTGAATTAATGAACATATTAAGAAGTGGTTTTGCAAAATATTGATTCATCCCCCCTCTTAGCATTCGTTATATTCAACAACCCTAGAGATCATGACATACTGCAGGTGACAGTGAGCATGTAGTTGACAGTAGTCATGACAGTGGTAAAGATTACAAAGGTGTTGTCAAGTATGTAGAGACCTTCATGTCATGGTTTCATATAATAAAAACATACAGAGGATAATGGAAGTTTCATCAAGTACAGAAGTACTTGAGGACTCTCTCAAAGGTATTTCAAACCCTAACAAGGTCAAAGAAGGAAGATATGGTGGAAGCTACCATTGAAGATATGGAGTTTGTAAAGATTAGAAATCTAAACATTCTCAGAGAACAGCAAGCAGAGATTTGCATGTAAGAAAGACCTATAGGGTGAATGATGAACAACTCACAGTGGTTTGAGATAGTCATTAGAAGGTCAAGGGTTTGTATACATTTGAAGGTTGTCTCAATTATAATCCTACCAATAATGGTTTGGGGATAATATAAAACAAAACGTAGTGATTAAAGCATTGCTTCACAGTGAGCAGTTTCATGAAGGACTGTGTGATCACAATCATGAAGGAGCAGCCTTGTGATAGTCATCAAGGAGCATTCACTGTTGAGGGTCTACTAGGTTTCTTGTTTCATGAAGATAATGTGAAAATTCTTGAAGCTCTGCTCATAAGATAAAAGGTGAAGACATGTGGAAGTCTGAGTTTTGTTCTTGGGAGCAACCATCAGAAGATGACATGTGTAAAGAAGGTAAGGAGGCATCAAAGAGTGAATGGTATGACCAAGGTGATTTCCTTAAAATTCTGTCAGAGATAGTAAGATTTACAGTATGACTGTGTATGCAGTCAAGGGACCATGAGGGAATTTTCTATCATATTTTAGAGACCCGTCAAATAATCTCCGAGCCCTACCTAATCAAATGACTGTAGAAAAGGTTCAGAACAGTCCATCTAATTAGAAGACTATCAAAAAATGAGGGATGACTGTTATAAAACAATAGTTCCAGTCCAAAGTAGCCAATGGCTATGATTGTTATTGAGCAATGGTAACAGTTATATGGGATGACTTTTAAGCAAGGAAACAATAATCTAGCATGGAAGACTCTAGTGATAGTTAACAAAAACACTAAAAATATAGTTGCAAAGCACTATGATAGTAGGTTTAGGGGCAATGGGTATATAAGCATGATGAGAAGATTTTGAAGAATGAAAGTTTATGTGCCCTAAACCCTACCAAAGTAAGACAATAGAGAGGTCTTTAGGGTTTGGTTTAGAGATTGATGATTGTAACAGTCATTTAAAGCATTCAAGAGATGACTGCTAGAATGAGGAAGTAAATAACATTTTTGTGAACAATAAAGAGAGCAATGTTGACAGTGAACACAAAGACTCAAAAGGCAATCAGACAGTCATGACAAAGTCAAAGAATGGTCTGATATTGAATAGAAGACAATTCTGACAAGCATTCATTTCATACCAATAATAGAAAGATAGTATGTAACATCAGAGCTTGATGAGCGGTCCTTTTAACTATTGAAAAGTGAGGAAAAGAAGTCTTCACAGTCTTTATAAGAGCTGCATGTTCAGGAAAGCACCATGACAAGGAATAGAGAGTGGATGAGAAAGCCCTAGTAAGGGTTTATGAATAGTAAAACCACCTTTCCACTTTTTTTAATCGTAGTAAAAACATATAGAATGAAAAAATAGCAGTTTTTTCACTATTATACCCTTATCACAGAGAGTACCAACTTTTCATTTTTTCTCAAAAGTACTAGCAGAGGAAACCAAGATTTCTTTAGTGCTTGACCAATAAAGATCATACATAGAAAAATATGCATAGAACCCCACGGTTTCAAGAATAGATTCCATAGTTTACATCAGAGAAAGCAAGGGAATTAGAGTTGCTACAGGATCATTCACCATTATGAAGGAAGCAGAGTAGACAATGTTCTCTTCCTAGGTTATAACAGAGTGAAGAGTAGAAAAATAAGGTTTCTTACTACTTTGATCAGTGAGGAAAGCTAGGAGCTTCATAGTATTGTTCACTTACAAACCCTAGCAAGGAAACCATAAGGAAAAAGGGGAACAATTGCTATTAGTTTTGATCATAGGAAACCCTCAATGATTCTTTTCAATTGCTCATATTTTCATCAAAGGAAGGAAACATATGAAGATTTTACCATCATTTTCATGAAGAAATAGCTAAACATTCATATTTTTCAAGAAACCCTAACAAGGGTCTATAAGCAAAAGAGGGGTGTATTATAGTTTTCACCATTAAAAGCAAACAGAGACAAGTGAAACAATATTTTCAAGTTTCATCACAATTTTTTCAAAGAAACAATAGATAAAAGGTGGTTTTTTTCATCATTTTCCTTGTATAGAAGGCACAGTAATATGTAAAAGGAAGAAGGTTGTTTCAATGTATGCAAAGAACATGAGTTTCCACAATCTCACCAGCAATAAAGAGGCAGTTTACTATGTTCATTACATCATGGTGTTGGTGTGAACAAGGTTATCCCCTGACTGGTTTACCCTTGTGTGGATAATTTACATTATTTAAGTATTTACTATTCAAATAATATTCACACATAACATATAATTCACACATGTTAAGTTGACTTAGTGAGTCTTCTAGGTGTTTCTAGTTGAGTCTAATTGTGTGTTGAGTTGTTGATAGTTGGAGTGAGTTGTCTTATCCTCCACATGTGCAATTAGTTATCATCCTCTAATTGTCATATGTTGTAGGAATATCTCCACTTTCCACTCCACCTTTCTAGCTCTCACCTTGTCTTTATAAGCAAGGCATATCATGTACATTGTAATAACAATAATCTTGTAATCTTTTGCATTCATTGATAGAATAGCATTATTCTCTCAATTGATCTCACTTGTACTTTCATGAAGTCCTAGATCCTGGGTGGCTCCAATCAGAGCCAACTCTAATATGGTATCAAAGCTCTAGGAAGAATCACTTTATGTTAGACTTTTTGAGAGATCTTGAGTGCAAATTCATGGTGGATCTTGATAGTTGAGTATGCTCTTCTCTTGCATCGAATGATGACTTGGAGAATTAGAAAGACTTGATAGAAACATCAGTTTTGTGAGGTTTTCCCCTTCTTGCCCTTGTATTGTAGGTGCATTTTAGTGCATGTTGTTGCAAATTAGACTTCACCATTATATCTGGAATAGCTAAAATAGTCAAAATCGCCTTTTGTTTCATCCAAATCGGACATCGGAGGCAAAATTGACGAGAGTTTCAATTTGGGGCTCTTTGGCATGATCCAAAGGTACTAGCAATTTTGGAGTAGTTTGGCCCAAATCAAACATCGTCATTGCGTCTAGAGCAGCCAAATAAGTAAGGATTGACTGTCCAAACGCCAAAATCTGTTACTGTCACAAAAGGCAATTTTTTTTGCAAATCGACACTGTACCGAATCTGTAGAGAATATTCCTATGTAGAAAGTATATTTAGTCTGAGGCAGCGATCAAGCTGACAATGGTTACAAATCCTTCGGAGGTCTTCATAAATCTATGATGGTCATCAAATCTTCAGCGATCAACATTGGTAATTTCAAATCACCCACAGGAATCTTCAAATAGTCTTCGGCAGTTTCTACACATAGACAGTCAGCAAACTTTGACCGAGAATTACTAAACTAATTGGTTGTTTCTAATGGCATATTCCTTGTAGCAATGGCGTCAGTTTCATTAGCTCAAGTGATCGGCTGTGTTGTTTTAAAGTAATCAGCAGTGGATCTTGGAGGTGTCTAAACTCGTCGGTATTCGTCGGTCTTCTGTTGACTACGATCCAACAGTCACATCAATTCACGGCGGCCCTTAACTGACATCCTGGTGGTTAGATCCCTCTTAGAGAATCCCAGCAGTCTCTGCAGAGACTTGTCTCATACCATTGAAAATTCATGCCTGAAAATTTTCTAAACTTGTCGGTTATTCTCCTAACTCTGGTGGTCTTTTTACCTCCAGACTCTTTCCAAACTCCAGCGGTATCTTTGGCAATCTCCTGGAAAAAGAGTGACAATTTCTGGCAGTTTTGAAAACATAGGGGCAGTTTGGCTCATGCACCTAGTAGTTTACAAATCTCAATGGTTGGCGGCTCAAATCCATTGACCGACCATTTTAAAGGTTTTGACTACTCTTGCAATAGTCAACGACATTATTCATATATCCCCCCGTCTCCCAGCACCTGTAGCAATCTACATTTCTAGCGAATTTCATACCTCCATCGGTAGTTTTTGGCAGACTTTGGCTTTGTAGATCTAAACTCTCATGGTAAGCCATTTCTCGGCAGCAGCTACAAAACTACCAGCCTTAAAACTACTCTCTGCATCCCAGAAAGTTGTTTCTGCGCCCTAATAAGCAGTTTTCGGCATTAGAGTGTGGTTTTCTGGCAATATTTTACTTTCAGGGAGGGGGGCAATTTTTTTTCTATGGAAAGGGAATATTCTGAGAATATTTTGCTGACATTAGCAATGTGTCAGCGTCAGGGGCCATTTTTGCCCCTCAAAGCCCTAAAAGGGGGTTTTTTTTCTTTTTTTGCATAACTTTTGCCCACGGAGGTGAAATCAAGCAAACAAGATATCGTCGGAAAGCTGACAGAGAGAAATTCGTAGTGGTGTTAGTGGTTTTTGAAATTCTTTTGTAGGTGAATGCCATAGCAGTTTGAAGATAGATCTTTATTTTTTGTTTCCAAGCTCACAACTTTCTACCACTATCTCTGTTTTTCGCGATTCTTGTGGCGTTAGAAAGGTATTCAAAATCTCTTCAAATCCATTTGTGCACTTTTCTCAGATTCAGCTCCGAGTTCATTTTATTTCATTTGTCAATTTTTTGGCTTTTGAATGATAACTTGGGCATTTTGACACTTGAGGATGTGAAACTTGTTTTGAAGGGATCTATTTGCTCTAATCAATCATTGTGGGCAATTGTAATCTCCTTTGAATCTCATTTTTAAGAGATTTTCATGCTTTCCTAAATTTGGTCCCTAGTGGAAAATTGTAAATTGCACTAAGTATAAAGTGGCACAATCATTCTTTTTTTGGGGGGTGATCTCTTTGATTGAGTAACAGGGGGGTGTACTTGTGTTCTTTTTTTTGTACTCTTGCATCATGGATCAAAACAAACTTCCTCTACTCACACCATATAACTATCATGAGTGGAAAACTAAAATGGAGATTCATTTAAGAAGTTTGAAAATTCATAGAGTAACAATGGGTATAGAAATTGAACAAATTGCAGCTGCAAAAAAGAGAAAGTGGTACAATAGATGTGATCAAGCCTATGGAACACTGTGCTTGTCCATCTCTCCTGATCTTCTTTTTCATATTGAATCTTGTACAACACCTAATGAAGTGTGCACTACCTTAGAAAATCTCTTTGGTAAACAAGATACAATGAGAGGTTTCAAATTAGAGAATGAATTAATTGGTTTGAATCCAACCGATTTTGCAAGCATCCAAGACTTCTTCACAAAACTAAAGTCACTTAGATTGCAGCTCAAACAATGTGGAATTGAGAAAGAGGACACTCAATTGATTCTTTCAATCCTTACCAAGCTTGGCCCTGACTATTTAGTTTTTGTTTCTACCTTTTATGCTACAATGGATGCACTTGGGAAAGCTTTCACAATGCCTTCACTTGATGAGTTTGATGCATCACTCACAAGGGAGCAAGCTAAGTTAGTACACATGGGCACATTGAAGTCTCCTAAACCTCAAGCACTTCTTGCTAGTCAAGGTACAAAGGATCAAAAGACTTCAACTAGCAAAGTCAAGAAACAAAAAAATAAGGATTTCAAGAACAATGAGCAAGCAAAGGAATCAACCAAATCACTTAAGTCCTCATCCTCTCCCAAGGAGGAATCATCTAAGAAAGAGAGACCATAGTGTGCATATTGCAAGAAACTAGGACATGATGAGCATAAGTGTTATGAGAAGAAAATTGATGAGTTGACTCACATTATTCAAAAGCACAATATCCAAATGTCATCATCATCACCTAGTACATCCTCTACTTCGACATCATCATCATCTACACATACAGGGACAGCAGGCATTGCCAATGGGACAATCAAAGGAAAAGGACAGGCACTCTTTGCTTCAACAGGTCTTCAATTAGAGAGATGGCTTCTTGATTCAGGAGCTTCTCGTCATATGGCATCTTCACAAGGGATGTTCTCTTCATTTGAGTCATGTACTTCGACACCTATTTGGATGGGTAACAATACATACATGCATGCATCTGGAAAAGGGACAATTTATATTAGAGATAATACATTTAATAATGTGTTGTGTGTACCTTCCTTATCAACCAATCTCCTTTCCATTTACCAGATTACTCATTGTGGTGCAGGCAAGACAGTTGAGTTCACTCCTGATTCAGTGATCATTCGAAACTTGGAGAGTAGATATATCATTGTAGTTGGGATGGCGGATCATGCATCTCACTTGTATATCTCCCATTTTGTTTCTTCTAATGATGTAGATCCATTAATTGATATTCACACTCATGCATCAAGTGTGAATCATGTTTCTAAGGAGAAGTTTGGTCACTTGAACCTTGGTGTTCTTTCACCCACTTTGGTTCATGAGACTAGTGCTGAGCTTCCATCACCTCAACCTCTTGCTACTTCAGAGATCGACATCAACATGGTTTCATCTACTATAGTTGAGCAGGATCATACAGGTCTTTCAGACACAGCTTTGTGGGATACTTTCTTGGCAGGTATATCAGACTTGTTTTGTGAGTCTCATATTGTAGATTTGGACACACTTGAGGGGTTATCTCTCCTCTTTGATGATAGTTACAACACAACTGTTGTCCCATCTACTTCATCTTTGGAGGTTGTTCGTCATCAGTCTACCCAGGATTTTGGATTGGTCACACCTCATTGTATTGTGGCATTCCTTGATTCTGACATGTGGACATTTCAGTAGTCTTCAGAGGCATCCTTCATGAGTCTTTTTCCCTCATACCTTGAGATGGAGTTTCTTCAACATCAGCGTTTGGACTTGTTTCTTCCTAAGGGGAGAAATGTTGTTTGTAGGTACATGACACTTTCCAATGTTCATCTTCAGACATTCTTCATCAGTACAGGAGCTACTTCATTGTGGGGGGGACCTATAGTCTCACACTTGCTCTCCTATGGGGGGGGGTATTTGATTGTACATATGTGATAGAAGTTGTCCTTGGGGGGTCATGATGAGTCCTCCTACTATCACTTCTTCTTTCACTTTCATTTTTCCATGCATTCTCACTTTTGGAGAGGAGTTTTGTCCCATGAGGTTTTCTCCTTTTCTCCACTTGAGATTTGTTGTACATGGGTACCTAACATGGCCTAGTAGCTGGGACCCATCCATCATTCCATCTTGCTTTAGTCAGCTACTCCCTAAGTTGTACTTAAGGGGGGGTGTTGGTGTGAACAGGGTTATCACCTAACTGGTTTACCCTTGAGTGGATAATTTACATTATTTAACTATTTACTAGTTAAATAATATTCACACATCACACATAATTCACACATGTTAAGTTGACTTAGTGAGTCTTCTAGGTGTTTCTAGTTGAGTCTAGTTGTGTTTTGAGTTGTTGATAGTTGGAGTGAGTTGTCTTATCCTCCACATGTACAATTAGTTATCATCCTTTAATTGTCATATGTTGTAGGAATATCTCCACTTTCCACTCCACCTTTCTCTCCACCTTTCTAGCTCTCACCTTGTCTTTATAAGCAAGGAATATCATGTACATTGTAATAACAACAATCTTGTAATCTTTTGCATTCATTGATAGAATAGCATTATTCTCTCAATTGATCTCGCTTGTACTTTCATGAAGTCCCAAATCCTGGGTGGCTCCAATCATAGCCAACTCTAACACATGGGAGAAACTGCAACAGGTGATACAATGCTTACCAGTAGAAAGAAACAATATTGACAGTAAAGACCCTCCAAAGAAGTCTTTGAGAGCCTTCAACAGGAAAGATTTAAACCCATGGCAACACACTAGAGTAGCGAGGAGCAAAAGTCAATGTGAAAGAATGAAATGAAAGTTTTAGGGTTGCTTTTCCTTTTGTCATGATGTGCTATCTGTATGGGCTTATTTTCTTTTTATGACTTTTAAGATTAAAATCATTGAAAATCAAATTGAAGCCCGAGGTCAACACTTGCAAATGACGAATGCCTAGTAGTGCATGATGAGCACGTGGGAGTCATAGGGTGGTGATAGTGTTTTTTGACCTTTTAAGGGTCTTTTAAACCTTGAACCAATCAAAATGGAGCATTATACAGATTGCAAGACTTGATCATATTCCATGAAATCCTTTTAAGGATAGAAATCATGTAGAGGCATTTTCCCTTTTCCTCTTTTGCATGGAGAAAAGACATTCATGTAATTATTTTAGCAATTATTAGTGTAGTTGGTTAACTAGATTACCACTAATACTTGTTAGAATAAAATAAATTATCTTGTAAATTATTATAACATTTATTAGGGTAATTAATAAACTACATTACCTCTAATAATTGTTGAAATAAATCGTAACTTGCCCTCAAATCATGCAAAGGAGTGAAGATGAGACAAACAAGAGTTGGAAACTCATGCATGAGGCTATTTTGCTTCTATTTTTGACATTTGGTCAAATAGGTCTATTATTGGGAGTCTTTTTGGTCAAACACCTTGAGAGGAGGAGTTTAGAGCTAAAATAACTCAATTTTGAGCAACTATGAGCCCTCTAATCTAGGCATTTTCCTCTTGCTCGCCCAGCAACTAAGAGTTGACTATTTCTAAGGTTGAGGATTTTTTCCAACCTTTTTCATGCATCAGTTGGAGTTCAGTTAGATAGGAGATGACTTCCCTCTACCTTTTTGGGAGATATTTTTGTATTATAGGAGAAAAAGATTGTGTTTTTTCTTAGTTCTTGTTTTTTTCTCTTGCCTTTGCATATTGCAGAGATAGATTTTTAGTCTTGTAACTCAACATTTTACAGATTTTATATAGTAGCAGCTTCATTTTTCAGCACATTTATAGTTATTGTAGAGGTATTCCTACCATTTTTTAATAAAATCAGGTGTTGTCCTTCTCAAATTCAAGTGTCTTGTTCTCTTTTGAGTGATTTTGATGAAAATTTATTATGTTTTAAACATCAAAAACCTTTAAATTTCTATCTCATTCATTGAGATAAGTATACAAAAAAGCAATTTATTACACAGGTTGTAGGTTGTGCAAGTGATTTTCTTATCTTTCTAAGTTGTGAAAATAATAGTTTTCCTTCAAAGAAGATAGAAGATTTCAAACCTTTTTGTGAAAAATTTATGTGTTAAAGTTGCCCAAACTAAGTTGTGTGAGCAGATGCATTAAAAGATAGTTGTGAATTAGGTTGCAAGTTAGAATACAACCATTGGTGCATCACCTCTTAGGACCATTTCAGTTTCATTAGTTACCTTTCTATCTTTTTTCCTTAAAAATATCAGATCCAGGAGGTTTTTAAAGGGAGCCATCTCTTCTTAAGGTTCACTTTCATTATAGATAACCCACAGTCTGAAAGTGATCCAATGTGTCACGGGATTGTTAGGCTTAGTGCTTAACAAGGGTGCAATCCTTCGTGACAACAGTAAGGTTGAGACACCTTTCCTAACATTCTCCCACTTGTCAAACACCTTGCAAGAGAAAAGGGTGTATCAACACCATGATTTAATTACTAGGGGTCAAGTGGCCCATAGACTTCAAACACCACCAAAACTTCTCTGTGCTCACAAACTTAGTTAATGAACTTACGTTCATCAAAGTCTAGTTAATGAACTTAACTAGCTTCACCTTGCCACCCTCAACCATATCTCTGACAAAATGATATTATACATCAATGCGCTTGGTTCTAGCATGAAATGTTAGGTTCTTAGCTAGGCAGATCACACTTTGATTATCACAATAAACTATCATTGCACCTTGTTTTATTTTAATATTTGAACACAGTCTCTTGAGCCAAATGGCTTCTTTACAAGCATGAGTAGCTTCCATATACTCAACTTCAGTAGTGGACAAAGAAAGCACAATCTATCACATACTCACCCAACTAATTATACCACTAAATAAAGTAAACACATAAACACTGGTGGATCTTCTACTATTGACATCACCTACCCAGTCTAAATCCACATAACCACGAATAGAAAGGGTATGCGTGTATCCTATCAAATTACCATGATAACACAATGAATACTCTGAGGTACCCCAAAAATATTTAAAGACTCTTTTAACTGCATCCCAATAAACTCTACCAGGATTAGACATATATCTAGAAAGAACGCCCACTTCTTGGGCAATTTCTAGTCTAGTACAAACCATAACATACATCAAACTTTCGACTATACTCTGGTAAGGAACTTTATCCATGTCTTCCATCTCTGATGGAGATGTTGGACATTGTGAAGTAGATAACTTTGTTCCAACTGTAAGAGGAACACACAATGGTCTACAATCATGCATGTCAAACTTCTATAAAATTGAATTGACATACTTACTCTAGCCAAGCCATAGTTTTGTATTCACTTTATCTCTTCTAATTTTTATCCCAAGAATGTGTTTAGCTACACCAAGATCTTTCATTTCAAATTTAGTTGCAAGTTGAGACTTTAGTTCTGAAATCGTTTCTTTCCCTTTACCAATTGATAAATAACATATCATCAACATATAATACAATAAGGAAGAAACAATCATCATTATATTTATAATAAACACAATGATCTAATTTAGAATGCTTAAATCCCAAACTCAACACATATGTATCAAATTTATAGTACCAAATCCTAGGACTCTATTTGATGTCATACAAAGATTTCTTCAATTTACAAACTAGATTACTTTTAAATTGCACCACATAGTGCTCTGGCTATGTCATATAGATATCCTTCTCTAAATCACCATGAGGAAAAGTCATTTTCACATCCATTTACTCAACCTCTAGATCATAAGTTGTAGCAATAGAAAGCAAGAATCGAATGGATGTCATTTTTGTAACAAAAGAAAATATCTCACCGTAATCAACACCCTCAACTTGAGAGTAGCCTTTTGCAACCAACTGCGCTTGGTACTTCTCAATACCTCCATTTGAACCAATGTTGGTATTCAAAGCAAAAATACATCTTCAGTCATCAAGTGAATACCTTTCAAATGGTTTTTTAGGCCCTATAGACCTTCAAACAAGCTAAGTTGGAGATTCTTCTTGATCCTCTTCTAAAGATTCAGAGTTAGGTGAGCTCTCCTCAACTTCTTTTCTATATATGGGCTTCAATTCAACTTTCGCAAGCATAGAAGGAAGTTGAATCACATCTTTCTATTCACTTTGTTTTGGTTGCAATGTAACATAAGAAGGCTTAGCTTCTCTAAACATCACACATTTACTATATATTACCTTATGTGCAATAAGATACCAAAGTTTGTATCCTTTCACACCATAACTGTACCCAATGAAGTTGCATTTCATAGCCTTGTTCTCCAACTTTGTTCACTTCTCCTTTGGCACATGTGCGTACGCTTCACAACCAAAAACTATGAGATGTCTCAATGAAGGCTTGTGATTGAACCATGCCTCCATAAACATTTTATCAACAAGGGTTGATGTAGGAGACATGTTAATTTCAAGTACATCAAGTAGTGGAAATAACTTTAGCCCAAAACCTTTGTTCTAGGCCAACACCACTAAGCATACTCCTATCCTTCTCCATCAGTGTCATGTTCATTCTTTCTACAACTCCATTCTGTTGTGGAGAATATAGAGTTGTCTATTGTCTCTAAATGCCACTGTCTTTACAAAATATGTTAAAATCATTAGAGATAAATTCACCTCCATTGTCAATCCTCAAACATTTTATTTTGTTTTCATCCTGCATCTCAACCATTGCTTTAAATTCTTTAAATTGACTAAAAAGTTTAGATTTACTCTTTAGAAAATAGACCCGTATCTTTCTTCTATAATCATCAATAAATGAAACATAATATGTAGATTTTTTAATAGAAGGAACATGTTCAAGACCAAACACATTAGAATGAATAAGATCCAATACACCACAAGACTTATGAGAACTCAAGTAAAACTAAATGCAATTTTTTTACCATAAATACAATGCTCACATATATCAAAATCAAGATTACAATCAGTCAATTCTTCAACAAGGTTTTTATTTTTCAAAGTCCTTTGACCCTTTTCTCTAATGTGGCCTAATCTCTGGTGCCATAACATAGTCTTCTCTACATGCAATTTTGATTTAGAAGAAAGAGAACCCTTAGGTACATAGAAGCCACGACCATACATTGAAGATGAAACCTTCTCCTTTCCTAATGAAGTAGTCACATACTTATTTTTCACAAAAGTACTAGTGCACTCAACAGTGCATACATCAAGCCTATACAATGTGCCAAATTTAACACCTATAGCGATCACCATAGCACCTCTAACCATCTTGGATCCTATATCAGAAATGACTACCTGCACACCTACATCTATTAGTTTTCTCATAGATAATAAGTTTCTTACTAATCTAGGGATATGCAACACACCATTAATCCTTTTTACTCTACCATAAGGGAATCTAATTTTAACTTTACTATGGACAACAATATTTAAATGAGAATCATCACCCAAGTACATCTTACCTCCATCAAATTCTTCATCTTCATAAAACCAATCTCTATTAGGGGTCATATGGAAAGATGCACCTGACTCAATTAACCATGCATCATTACCTGCACGAGTGGCCAAAGCCACAATGAATGCATCACCATATTTCTTTTCAAACTTAGAATCAAAATCAAATTTCTTCTCTTTCTCCTTTTATTCTTTGCACTCCTTACGGAAGTGTTTAATATTACTGTAGTTCTAGTAAATAGTTTTGGACTTTCCAAGAGATTTGGATCTCCCCTTGGACTTGGATTTGTCATGCTTCTTGCTTTTCTTACCTTTTCTTTAGATCCTCCATGTAATGCCCCTCCATTTCTCATCTTGGATGTGCAAATGGTCAGACTAAGGAGCATGAAGATGAAGGTAAAATAATAGGAATATTTAAGCTATATTAGACAGTTGATGTTGTACATTAGATGATGTTGGTAGATGCTACATTCATGTTGATGACATTCTTGATTATGTTCATGTGTGGTTTCATATGACAGTTAGTATGTTTTATCAATAATCTTTGTTGCGACACTGATAATTTATATGCTCTGACATTGTTTTGCATTTAGGTGATTGTGATGTTGATCTTACTATGATTGTCATATGTTAAAATTAATTTTAATGTGACTAATTTTGTATCATAGGATGTTATGTTGTTATTACGTATTTAATATGTTGGTGAAAGGGACAGTGCCACATTACTCATGCATGAGTATCCCGCTACGCTGTGATTCCCTTTCCATGGTGTATTTGACTATATGATAATATATATGTATATTTGTTTGACTATTTGGTTGCTGCAGGATGCAGGTACCAGGCATCAACTCCACCTGAATTGATAGGTCTGAGCATGCCTTAAACCTAATAAAAACTGTTGAACGGAGATAACAGATGGTCCCCTAATTAGCCATCATTCTTGAAAAGGACGAGTATCTAGTTTTGCACCCAGTCAATGTTGTCTGTATGGGAGTGATAATTAGTCAGTTTCATTGTGGTCATATTTTTGATCATGCATAGTGTTAGGTATTGTTTGGCATTTGAGTTATTTTGTTTGGAATTATTTCATTAATGTTCTGGTTAATTGCTTCATTAAAATAAAATTATTAAGTCAAAAGGGAACTTTGATAAATAATTATAGATGCTTTTATGTAAATTATAGTTGTGGGGAAATATGTAGTATTATGTCTGAAAAAGCTTCTCTTTCTTTATTATTATTGTGTTGAGTAATTATTTTCCATTTTGGCCACTTAGAAGAAGTGGCAGTTATGCACCTCAAGAGGGAATCTTAGAAATAATTGTTTCTTTTGAGTAAGAGACTAATTTTAGAAGAGTAGGAAGAAACTATTTTTTTTTTTGTAAATGAAATAAATAGCAAATTCTAAAATAAACAAAATCAGAAAGAAATTATTGTTTGGTTAAAAATAGCAAATTGTAAGAAAGTAATAAAGGAGAATCTTCTGGAAGAAATTATGGGGGTGGTTATGCATGCTCAACTTTATTTTGAAATCTAAAGACATAATTTGGGGAGGGAGCATGCATTTCAAATAGAGAATATGATTTATGTTTTGGGGATCTCTCTCTCTTAGGAAGTTTTCATTTTTCTTTTGGCACCATAAACCATAGTTTCTAGAAGAAAAGACTTGGGAAAAAAAGGATGTGAGCTGGAAAATTTGTGAAGATGTGATTGAAGCAATATTCTAGGTATGGACTGAGATATGAAACTGATTTATTGTTGCATTAGATTTAGTGAAATATTTTGTGAATTCTCTTTTACATTTTCTGAACCTAGTATATTGCATCAGCCATAACTTTATTTTTACGAACTGGGTTTCTCTAAAATTTTTTTATATATGGTGCATGACCTAGTTATCTAATTCGTTTCCGAAAATTAGCCATACCCATTTTGTCATATTTGAGATATGAATATTTTGTGACTGTCTACCTCTCACCCATTTCATCTTTATTTTAATAGTCTGTTACATTAGCCATAACTTTACTTTTACAAACTGTGTTTCTCTAATTTCATTTATTTTTTAGGTATGACCTAGTTAGCTAAATCATATCTAAAAATCAGCCATACCTAGTTTGTCATTTTGGAGATATGAATATTTTGTGACTGTCTACCTCTCACCCATTTCGTCTCTATTTTAGCAATCTTTTACATTAGCCATAACTTTATTTTTACGAACTGGGTTTCACTAACATTTTTATATGTGGTGCACGGCCTGGATATCTAAATCATATCCAAAAATCAGCCATATGTAGTTTGTCATTTTTGAGATATGAATATTTTATGACTGCCTACCTCTAACCCATTTTGTCTCTGTTAAAACAATTAGTTGTGTCACTAATAACTATGTTTTCGAACGAGGTTTCTCTGAGATTTTTTCAAAAAATTTATTCTGTGCATATTCTATGATCATTGCTTTCCATCATATGACTTCTTTGAGGCATTATACCAATCAGTCTGTGTGCCCTGTCTATGCTTTCACATTTTGCATTGTTGGTAGCTTCTAAAGCCTTCTCAACAAATTCATTTTGTGCTGATCCTATCATTTGCATGTGGTTAAAATTGTGGTAGATTTGATGAAGATGTTAGATCTATAGAAATGTTTTATTGTTTTGTATTCCTTTCCTCTCAAGCTAACCTTAGAACAAGGTTCTTTCATTGTAGCTTCGGGTTTTGTATCTTGTGATTCTATCTAGTGTAAGATATTTATAGCATTCCAATATTAAAGACTTTTAGCCTTGCTTATATAATTATATTTAATAGTATTTACAGAATTGTCTAGATTATTAATGAAATCTACATCAGTGTAAATAGTGTAAATAACTGTTGTGTTTAATTTATATGCCTTAGGGTTATTTGCATGTTGTTCGCAATCATTTTAATTAAATAAAATTAAAATAAGTCTTGAGAATTATTAGTTAAAATATTGTTGCTCATGGACACTTATATCTTATGATCATATTGTAACTACTACTAGTGATTAGAAAATTATAGTTCTGTATTATTGAGACAGATTCACTTTATATTTGTTAGATGATTAATCATGCTTGGATTAATGTTACATTCCTTAGAAATATTATTGAAGGGTATTAGTTTATGATGTGCATTTGAGAGTGAATGTGATGTGAGACCATAGTGTTTAGTGTGTCAAGTGTTTGTGTCATTTGGGAAAGGTGATTCCAGAGGCCAAGAGAATTAGTCGTGTGTATGACTTCTTTGATTATGTAATCTTGCTAATGGTTGAGTATGTATTGGTTATATGTTGACTCCCCTCTATTTATGGATTCAAGTGGTTATGATGACTATGCAAGATGGATAATGCCTTGCTTAGTGTACCTATTCGTGTGGTTATGATGACTATATAAGATGGATAATGCCTTGCTCAGTGTACCTATTCATGTGGTTATTATAACTATGCAAGATGGGTAATGCCTTGCTCTGTGTAATGTGAAATGATATATATTTTGTGTTGTAAATGTATCATGATGAGAAATGTGATAGTTCAGGCTTGGGTTTTGTTTTGGGCTTTGAGAATCTAGATGCAGTGAAGGGGGACTGGCTTTTAATGTGGGGCCGATGCCCAAAGTGGCTTGTCAAGGTAACCCATTTGAAGTTGTTAATCTAGTGATAAATTTATAATAAATTTAGAGGGTTGGGTAGTTTTCACACTAATCAAAATAATTGGATGCCTCACTCATGCCTGTAGTGCTCGTTCAGGCTAAGGATGAGATGAGAAGGCCATGGTTGGAAAAATCAACTTCCTTGTCCTCACGAAAGGAATGTTAGTTCTGCATGTGTCACCCTATGGGGCCGGCATCTAGTGAGAGACTATTAGGGTAACCATAGATGGGGGCTGGTGTTTGGCTAGAGACTATCAGGGTAACCTATGCTAGGACCATGCAATGACAATCATCCCTACTGCAGTCTAGCATTCTCTAGTTGTGTTCTCCCCTTTGTTTTGTGAATGCCTCTAGAAGTGATGTTTGAGTTACTTGTGATGTCCTTACTGACTGGTGTTATTTTGGAGTCATGTGTAGTCCTTGCATATGTTAATCTATTGTCTTTTTGACTATTAGAGGAAGTGGTGACTATGTTGTGAATGTCATGTGTACTTGTATGTTGGAATCATGTTAGCCTTTTGTGTTGTGTTCCTGTCTTCTTAACTGTTTCATGTTGTGGGACCTTATTGTTATCTCCTAGCACGGGGGTGGACCTTAGGGTTCCACATGGTCAGATGGTCGTGCTTTTATCTCTATTAGTTTCCCTTGTTGTTGTTCATGCACGAGAAGGATGTACTTTGTATGGCAGATTTTATATTTTTCTCTAGCTTGAGGAGACAGATACTTATGATCATGTTCCAGTCTTGTTTATTAGTTGAATCATGTAGTGTTATCTTGATATATGTACTCCAATATAATCTAGATAGCGATATTGTAAACAATGTAATGTTGTACTCTCTTGTAAAGGAACTTGTTTATGTACTTGTGATCCTATGTGCAGGATCTTGATGCTTACTTATCTGATAATATAATATGGAATTGTATGTGTTTATTCATCTAATGCAATTAGACTTAGAATGAACTGTGGTTGTTAGCTAATTCATAATGTTGGTTAGATCTTGTTTTAGTTCATTAGTAATGTAGCCATTGAACCCTAGAGGATAAAGCTTAATTTAAATGTTATGAATAAATATATGATTGTTGCTATTTCTTTCATTTAAAAAAAAAATTATTTGTCCTTTTTGTAAGCTTAGTTGTATTATCCTCTGGGTTCCTTGGCGGGGCATTACATTTGGTATCAGAGCCAGGTTGCAACACTAGGATCTCTAGATTGTTTGTGTTGCTTTAGGTTAAGCATTTATTTGCTTGTGGCGAGTTGATAATAATACCTCTCACCTATGTGCCTTAGTATGACGTTAGAAAGTTGATAAATTTACAAACTTGTTCTTTGATTCTGGAAGAAATAAATTCTTTATGCCTTGTTTTACTTATGTGTTTGCTATGTGTTCTCTCTCCTTTTCTAAAAATGTGATGTTGTATCTGACAATATGTGTTTCATGAATGTTAGTGATTGTTGGTTTGTTGAGGCCTTGAGTCCCTCTTGTGGTCTCTAGTGCTTTACAAGAAAGAAGCATGATTATTATTAGTGCATGTGATTAGGAGTGTGGTATATGCCCCCTCTAGTGATGTGAATATCCTATACCCATTCTGTATGGGGTGTTGTGAAAGGCCAGTGGTGTTTTGTGTTCCCTTGTTTGGTGAAGTAATCATACTTGGGGGTTATGTTTAGTATGGGTGCAGAAGCACCATACCATCTTTATGTTAATTGTATTGTTTTTGTATATGTGTAAGTACATTGGAATGATTTAATTATTCGGTGGCATCATGCATCGTGAGTCATGTGGTTATGTGGTGTTGTCATGTGTGGGGTATCTTTACATGGTTGATTGATAATCTGATATCTAGATCTCCTTGTTGGCCATGACCTCATGTGGAAGTTTTGTTGTAGAAGTTATCATTGTTACAATGCCTATGTAAGAACCATGTGCAGGAGATCAAATTGGAGCTTGTGTTGGACCCATGAGATCATGAATGTGATGTTGTAAGTCAATTAGACTTTTGAATTACTCTTGTGTGTGGCATCATACATTTCCTCTGTAAATATCTTCTTGCATAAGGAAGTAATTGCATATGTTCATAGCTTGATAAAAAGAAATTGTATTGTATTAAAGATAGAAAAATTTTGTATATAAGTAGAGACTGTGTTGCCTTAAATTCATGTATAAAAGTTTCTTAGATATGAGGATGTAGAAAACTTAGTTGTCTGTGTGTTTGGTGTACATTCTCTAATGCATTCTAGACTTTGAGTCCTGGGATGTTGTGTAGCGGATACTCCCTTTTGTGGCTAAAATTAGTCACACCGTGATGTGGATTTGTTTGTAATATTGGTTGTTTTAGAATTTTTGATAGTTGTTTCATGTGTTGTCGGTGAGCTAATAGTGAATTTGTTTTCTTTGAACTCTCTTATGATAGGAGTGGTCACCAAAACTCTTTTCTTCCCCACTTAGGTTTGCATTTTTTTAATTTCTATGGTGGCTATTCTGAATGTTTGTTTTTGTTAGCCCTGTTTCATGTTAAGTGTTGTTTCTATCATGTTCATTTTGAGCCTCTAATAGTAGTACAAGGGAAGACTCTGCGGAGAATTGTACTTTGCATGTTTGGTAATTAGTTGGAACCATAGTAAAAACAAGAGATGAGATGTGTATTTCCTTGTTAATATGTGAATGCAAGTCTCTAAATCATATGAAATTCTCAAAATATGTGTGATTGGTTATAAGTAGATCACATGGTATGCCTTAACGGTAAGGAATTGATGTTCTGCTTGTCCTTATTGAATGATTATGCTTGTCTTATGAACAATTGCTTAATATGGATGCGTATGTTAGTAATAGAAAATTATATTACTAATATGCTATGTTTCCACCCTAGTCTGTGACTTCCAAGAGTAAGTTAAGTCTTAGGGGGGAGGATGTAATGCCCCTCCATTTCTCATCTTGGATGTGCAGATGGTCTGACTAAGGAGCATGAAGATGAAGGTAAAATAATAGGAATATTTAGGGTATGTTAGATAGTTGATGTTGTACATTATATGATGTTGGTAGATGCTACATTCATGTTGATGACATTCTTGATTATGATCATGTGTGGTTTCAATATGACAGTTAGTATGTTTTATCAATAATCTTTGTTGCGACACTGATAATTTATATGCTCTGACATTGTTTTACATTAAGGGGATTATGATGTTGATCTTATTATGATTGTCATATATTAGAATTAATTTTTATACGACTGATTCTATATCATAGGATGCTATGTTGTTATTACGTGTTTAATGTGTTGGTCAAAGGGACAGTGTCACATTACTCATGTGTTAATACCTTGCTACGTTGTGATTCTCTTTCCACGATGTATTTGACTATATGATAATATATATGTATATTTGTTCGACTGTTTGGTTGGTGTAGGCTACACGTACCAAGCATCGAATCCACCTAAATTGACAGGTCTGAGCGTGCCTTAAACCCAATGAAAATTATTGAACGGAGATAACATATGGTCCCCTAGTTAGCCATCATCCTTGAAAAGGATGAGTATCCAACTTTGCACCTAGTCAGTGTTGTCTATATGGGCGTGATAGTTAGTCAGTGTCATTATGGTCATGTTTTTCAATCATGCATAGTCTCAGGTTTTGTTTGGAATTGTTTGATTAATGGTTTGGTTAATTGCTTCATTAAAATAAAATTATTAAGTCAAGAGGGCACTTTGATAAATAAATATAGATGCTTTTATGTAAATTATAGTTGTGGGGAAATATGTATTATTATATCTGAAAAAGATTCTTTTTCTTTATTATTATTGTCTTGAGTAATTATTTTCCATTTTGGCTACTTGAAAGAAGTGGCAGTTACGCACCTCAAGAGGGAATCTTAGAAATAATTGTTTCTTTTGAGTAAGAGACTAATTTTAGAAAAGTAGAAAGAAACTATTTTTGTTTGGTTGTAAATGAAATAAATAGCAAATTCTAAAATAAATAAAATTAGAGAGAAATTATTGTTTGGTTAAAAATAGCAAGTTGTAAGAAAGTAATAAAGGAGAATCTTCTGGAAGAAATTATGGGGATGTTTATGCATGCTCAAATTTATTTTGAAATTTAAAAACATAATTTGGGGAGGGAGCATGCATTTCAAATAGAGAATATGTTTTATGTTTTGGGATCTCTCTCTCTCTCTCAGGAAGTTTTCATTTTTCTTTTGGCACCATAAACCATAGTTTCTAGAATAAAAGACTTAGGGAAAAATAGATGTGAGATGGGAAATTTGTGAAGATGTGATTGAAGCAATATTCCTGGTATGGACTGAGATATGAAACTGATTTATTGTTGCATTAGATTCAGTGAAATATTCTATGAATTCTCTTCTACATTTTCTGAACTTAGTCTATTGCATTAGCCATAACTTTATTTTTATGAACTGGTTTATCTAATTTTTTTTTATATATGGTGTACGACCTAGTTATGTAAATCATATCTGAAAATTAGCCATACCCAGTTTGTCATTTTTGAGATATGAATATTTTGTGACTGTCTACCTCTCACCCATTTCATCTGTGTTTTAGCAGTTTGTTGAATTAACCATAACTTTATTTTTATGAATTGGGTTTCTCAAATTATTTTATATATGGTGGACGACCTAGTTATTTAAATCATATCCAAAAATCAGCCATACCCAGTTTGTCATTTTTGAGATATGAATATTTTGTGACTGTCTACCTCTCACCCATTTCGTCTCTGTTTTAGCAGTCTATTGCGTTAGCCATAAATTTACTTTTATGAACTGAGTTTCTCTAATGTTTTTGTATATGGTGCAGGGTCTGGATATCTAGATCATATCCAAAAATTTGCCATACCTAGTTTGTAAGTTTTGAGATATGAATATTTTGTGACTGTCTACCTCTCACCCATTTCATCTCTTTTAAAATAGTTAGTTGCATCACCAATAACTATATTTTTGAACAGATTTTCTCTGAGATTTTTTTAACAAATTCATTTTGTGCATATCCTATGATCATTGCTTTCCATCATATGACTTATTTGAGGCATTCTACCAATCAGTCTGTGTGCCCTGTCTATGCTTTCAGATTTTGCATTGTTGGTAGCTTCTAAAGCCTTCTCAACAAATTCATTTTGTGTTGATCCTGTCATATTCATGTGGTTAAAAGTGTGGTAGATTTGATGAAGATGCCAGATCTATAGGAATATTTTGTTGTTTTGTATTCCTTTCCTCTCAAGCTAACCTTAGAACAAGGTTCTTTCGATGTAGCTTCGGGTTTTGTATCTTGTGATTCTATCTAGTGTAAGATATTTATAGCATTCTAATATTATAGGCTTTTAGCCTTGCTTATATAGTTATATTTAATAGTATTTACATAATTGTCTAGATTATTATTGAAATCTACATCAGTGTAAATAGTGTAAATAACTGTTGTGTTTAATTTGTATGCCTCAGGGTTATTTGTGTGTTGTTCGCAATCATTTTAATTAAATAAAATTAAAATAAGTCTTGAGAATTATTAGTTAAAATATTGTTGCTCATGGACACTTATATCTTATGATCATATTGTAACTGCTACTAGTGATTAGAAAGTTACAGTTCTATATTATTGAGATAGATTCACTTTATATTTGTTAGATGATTGATCATGCTTGGATTAATGTTACATTCCTTAAAAATATTGTTGAAGGGTATTAGTTTATGATGTGCATTTGATAGTGAATGTGATGTGAGACCATAGTGTTTAGTGTGTCAAGTGTTTGTGTCATTTGAAAAAGTTGATTCCAGAGGCCAAGAGGGGTAGTCATTTGTATGACTCCTGTGATTATGTAATCTTTCTAATGGTTGAATATGTATTGGTTATATGTTGACTCCTCTCTATTTATGGATTCATGTGGTTATGATGACTGTGCAAGATGGATAATGCCTTGCTTAGTGTACCTATTCATGTGGTTATGAGGACTGTGCAAGATGGATAATTCCTTTCTCAGTGTACCCATTCATGTTGTTATGATAACTATACAAAATGGGTAATGCCTTGCTCTGTGTAATGTGAAATGATGTATATTTTGTGTTATAAATGTATCATGATGAGAAATGTGATAGTTCATGCTTGGATTTTGTTTTGGGCTTTGAGAATCTAGATGCAGTGAAGGGGGAGTGGCTTTTAATGTGGGGTCAGTGCCCAAAGTGGCTTGTCAGGGTAACCCATTTGAAGTTGTTAATCCAGTGATAACTTTATAATAAATTTAGAGGGTTAAGTAGTTTTCACACTAATCAAGATAATTGGATGCCTCACTCATGCCTGTAGTTCTCGTTCAGGCTAAGGATGAGATAATAAGGCCATGGTTGGAAAAATCAACTTTGTTGTCCTCACAAAAGGAATGTTGGTTCTGCATGTGTCACCCTATGGGGCCAGTGTCTAGTGAGAGACTGTCAGGGTAACCATAGATGGGGGCCGGCGTCTAGCTAGAGACTGTTAGGGTAACCCATGTTAGGACCATGTGATGACACTCATCCCTACTGCAGTCCAACATTCTCTAGTTGTGTTCTCCCCTTTATTTTGTGAATGCCTTTGGAAGTGATGTTTGAGTTACTGGTGATGTCCTTATTGACTGGTGTTGTTTTGGAGTCATGTGTAGTCCTTGCACCTATTAGTCTATTATCTTTTTGACTATTGGAGGAAGTGGTGACTCTGTTGTGAATGTCATGTGTACTTGTATGTTGGAGTCATGTTAGCCTTTTGTGTTGTGTTCCTGTCTTCTTAATTGTTTCATGTTGTGGGACCTTATTGTTATCTCCTAGCACGGGGGGTGGACCTTAGGGTTCCACATGGTCGGGTAGTTGTGCTTTTATCTCCATTGGTTTCCCTTGCTATTGTTTGTGAGCGAGAAGGATGTATCTTGTATGGCAGATTTCAAATTTTGCTCTAGCTTGAGGAGATAGATACTTATGATCATGTCCCAGTCTTGTATATCAGTTGAATCATGTACTGTTATCTTGATATATGTACTCCAATATAATCTGAATAGCGATATTGTAAACAATGTAATGTTGTACTCTCTTGTAAAGGAACTTGTTTATGGACTTGTGATCCTATGTATAGGATTTTGATGCTTACTTATCTAATGATATAATATGGAATTGTATGTGTTTATTCATTTGATGCAATTAGACTTAGAATGAACTGTGGTTGTTAGTTATTTCATAATGTTGGTTAGATCTTGTTTTAGTTCGTTAGTAATGTAGCCATGGAACCCTAGAGGATAAAGCTTAATTTAAATGTTATGAATAAATATATGATTGTTGTTATTTCTTTCGTCTTAAAAAAAAATATGTCCTTTTTGTAAGCTTAGTTGTGTTATCCTCTAGGTTTGCTGGCAGGGCATTACATTCCACAAACACTTAGGGCCTCTTTGGCATTGACTGATACCTTCCTCCTCATCTCTTCATAAAGCAAAGAACTGATAACATCTTCAACTTTCAAGACAATAGAAGTACTCCCAATAGCTACAGCAAGAGTATCCCATGAATCAGGAAAAGAACAAATCAAGATCTGACATCTCTCCTCCTCATCCATTTTTACACCAACTGATTCCAATTGAGCCACCAACATATTGAATGCTTCTAGGTGGTTTCCAATTCATCCACCCTCTTCCATTCTCAAGGCATATAATTTATTTCTCAAGAAAGTCATGTTCACTAAAGATTTGGATTGATATATCTCACCATGTTTCTTCCATAATTTCTTCATAGAAGACTCTTCATAGAAATTGATTAAAATAGAGTTTGTTAGGCACAATTTGATTAGACCCTTGACTTTATAGTCTTTAACATCATATTGAGTAGCCAAAATAATATATGTAGGCCTTGAAGCATGCTCATCAAAAACATTGCACAAATCTTGATCAATTAACAGGTCTTCCAACTTCAGTTGAACCACATCTCAAAATTGTTAGTAGAAAATTTTTCTACCTCTACTCTCCCTGATGTGTTTGCCATCTAAAATTTCTTGAAACAAAATCACAAAATATCTTCTATACAAGATCCCAATCAAAATTAGATTAGTTCAAAAAACTCAACAAACCATAATTGAAACCAAAGGTGATCAAGCTCTGATACCACTTGGAAGCTAAGGTAGCGGAATAACATCCTACACTGATCTTGAGAGGAGGGTTATGCAAAATGTTTTATATCTTTATAGTAGTTACAAAAATTGTACAGAAATAAACATAAATAGAAATCATACCACAACACAATGATTTACATGGGGAAAACCCTTTGGAGATAAAAACCCCACACTCCAAAAGTTGCCCAATATATTATTCAAAAATCAATAAGGATACAATATACCTGTAGAGAAAGCTTTCATAAGAGTATCATCAACTAGAGATATGGAGGCAACTCAACTTCTATAAGACTCTCACACAAATCCTCCATCTCAAGCCCCTAATATATAGGAGATACAATACATGAAACTGTCAAATGCTAATTACAAAACCATGAGCTAAAACCACCCAAAAGTGGCATCCAAATTCGTAGGGTTTTATTATCTCCAATCAAAGATGCCTTATGATGTGTTAAAACACACATCACTATGTGTAAATCCCCCTTACAACTCTTTTATGTGTCCAACAAGTTTTTATATTTTTCAATATAGGAGGTCCAACTTCCATAGGCCATAACTTTTGATTCGAGAGGCCTATTGGGCTGCTTTTTTTTTAAATTGAAGAACTTGAAGAGATCTACATACTGGGCACCACCAATGGTGGTGTAGACCATCAAAAAAAAATTTAGCCACAAACTGACCCTATAGCCCATAAATTGAGTTTTTATGCTTTTATAATTGAAAAATCACACTTTTTGTAATTGCAAGGTGAGACACCTTTCCTAACAAAAAAATCCTCTGAGCTTTGTTGAACCTAGTTCCCCTGAGCCTATTGGGAATTAAAGTGTCTCAAATTTGATAATTTCTTGTATTATTTTCATTGTATTTATTTATTTATTGCCTATTATGTAATTAGGATACAAATCCTATTTTTGTCATTTTGTGGGAGTTGGCACAGTGATGTGTCATCCTACATCTAAGGTGACAACATGTAAATTTATCCTCACATGAGGAGATAGACATCCCACTTAGTGGTAGGAATATTTTTTTATGTGTCAGCATCTTGGATAGTGTGTAAGGGAATATTGACCGAAACGGTTATGACGGATTCCTATGACAAATCTATGACACGTAAGAGTTATAAATGGAAGATTCTATGACAAGTGAAGACATGTGTCGAGAAACATCTTGGAACAAGGCATCTTTAGGCAGCCCAAGGAGGGATATGACATTTTGTAAGGGAATATGCTATTTATAGCCTATTTATGACATATTCTCTTACAACTGTAAGATATGTCAGCATGACGGATTCTATGATAGTTGTAAGAGTCGTAAGAGCATCTGTCATTGTCCATCTTGGGAATAGGTAACCTCTTTGGGATGGGGTGACTTGACAAGTGTTAGGAACATCCTACAGTGTTGGACAAGTGTCCATAGGCATGGGTTTTGGGCCATGAGGCCATGTTTGATGCCCATCCCAAGATAGAGCCATTCTTGCCTTGTATTTTCTTTATAAACAAGTGCTTTGGAGAGATGTATTATGTGATAAGTACTGTTATGCTACCAGATTGTCTCCGAATACAAGTGTCAAAGACTCCTGCAAGAGCATTGGCTCTATAACTATGTTGTAAACCTCATTATTTAGATAATGCATTTGAGCTGTGTTTTGGAGTGTGGGGTTTTTCACCCATAAGGGTTTTCCCCACGTATATCTTGTCTATCTTGTTCTGTCTTACATTCTTGTGTATGTGTTTGCTGCAATATCTCTATTATTGGGTTAACAACACTATAATTGTAAAGATTAAAAAAAAATTGTACTCTTCTCTCCTCATTAGATTAGTGTAGGAAGCGATTTCCACACACCTAGCTTCCTTTCAGTTGGTATTAGAGCTTGATCACCTTTGCTCTAAGTTGTTGGGTAGGGGTTTTTTAACCTAATCTTAGGTTGAGTGGGAGCTTTGTGTAGAGTATTCTATAATATTTTTATAGGAAAAGAGATGGCAAGCACATCTGAAAGATTAGAGGTTGAGAAATTCAATGGCACAAATTGAGTTATGGAAACTTAAGATGGAATACATACTTGTTGATTGTGACCTATGGGAAATTGTATCTAGTGTAAAACCAACCACAATGGCACAAGTTGATTGGGATCTCAAAGATCGGAAGGCTAAGGGTCTCATAAGACTTAGTCTAGCTGATTCTGTCATGTTAAATTTCCATGAGGAGAAGACCACGAAAGACCTTTGGAAGAAGTTGGGTGATGTTTATCAAGACAAATCCCTGGTGAACAAACCTTTTCTAAGAAAGAAGTTGTATTCTCTGAGGATGGATGATGGAGGTTATGTTACAGATCACCTGAATGCCTTCAACATATTAGTTGCACAATTGACATCCATTGGTGTAAAGATGGAGGAGGAGGATCATTGTATGACCTTGCTTTATTCTTTGCTGAACTCATGGGATCATCTTGTTATGGCTATTGGGAGCACCGCATCCACATTCAAAATGGATGAAGTGATATCTTCGTTGTTATTTGAAGAGATGCATAGAATGTTTTCTGAGGTAGCCAAAGAGGCTTTTGCAGTTCGTGGAAGACCATAGGAGAAAGGGAAAAAGAAGGACAAGAAATCTAAGAAAGGTAGATCCAAATCCCATGGGAGATCCAAATCTCCTAGAAAGTCTAAGGCTCTTTGTTGGAACTGTGGCAAAATTAGGCATTTTTGAAAGGAATGCAAAGAGGAAAAGAAAAAGAAGAAGAAGAATGCCCCAAATTCAAATTCTGATAAGTCACAAGATGATGGTGATGTCTTCATTGCAGCCCTAGCCACCCATGCATCTGATGATGTGTGGTTGATTGATTCTAGTGTAAAACCAGCCGCAATGGCACAAGTTGATTGGGATCTCAAAGATCGGAAGGCTAAGGGTCTCATAAGACTTAGTCTAGCTGATTCTGTCATGTTAAATGTCCATGAGGAGAAGACCATGAAAGACCTTTGGAAGAAGTTGGGTGATGTTTATCAAGACAAATCCCTAGTGAACAAACCTTTTCTAAGAAAGAAGTTGTATTCTCTGAGGATGGATGATGGAGGTTATGTTGCAGATCACCTGAATGCCTTCAACATATTAGTTGCACAATTGACATCCATTGGTGTAAAGATGGAGGAGGAGGATCATTGTATGACCTTGCTTTATTCTTTGTTGAACTCGTGGGATCATCTTGTTATGGCTATTGGGAGCACCGCATCCACATTCAAAATGGATGAAGTGATATCTTCGTTGTTATCTGAAGAGATGCATAGAATGTTTTCTGAGGTAGCCAAAGAGGCTTTTGCAGTTCGTGGAAGACCATAGGAGAAAGGGAAAAAGAAGGACAAGAAATCTAAGAAAGGTAGATCCAAATCCCATGGGAGATCCAAATCTCCTGGAAAGTCTAAGGCTCTTTGTTGGAACTGTGGCAAAATTAGGCATTTTTGAAAGGAATGCAAAGAGGAAAAGAAAAAGAAGAAGAAGAATGCCCCAAATTCAAATTCTGATAAGTCACAAGATGATGGTGATGTCTTCATTGCAGCCCTGGCCACCCATGCATCTGATGATGTGTGGTTGATTGATTCTAGTGCATCATTTCACATGACCTCGTATCGAAGCAGGTTCATGAAGTATGAAGAATTCGATGGTGGAAGAGTGTACCTGGGTGATGATTCTCATCTTAAAATTGTTGGTCATGGAAGAGTCTCAATCCGATTCCCTAATGGATGAGTGAAGGAGATCACTGGGGTTATGCACATCCTAGGCTTGGCACAGAACCTGCTTTCTGTAAGTATGTTGAATGATGCAGGTGTGGAGGTTGTCTTTTTGAAGGATGGATGCAAGATGACTAGAGGATCTATGGTTCTTGTGAAGGGTACTTAGAGAGGTACTCTGTTTCAGCTGGAGGCATGCACTTCACAGTGCAATAGTTCTTCTGACTTGAAGAAAAGAGTTGCAGTCACTTCATCCCCACCATCTGAACAAGCAGTGAAGAAATCTATTGTAACAAATTCTTATGGTAGTGCATCTTGTGTACTCAAGGGTGCTCATGATTTGGAAGTTAAGCTTCCTATTGAAAAGACTATGTTATGGCATTTGAGATATGGCCACATTAGTGAGAAGGGTCTTAGAACCCTGAAAAATAAAAATCTCATTGAGGGGTTAAATGATTGTAATCTCAAGTTTGACTTTTGCAAACATTGCATATATGGAAAGCAAAACCATGTTTAGTTTTACTCTAGTTCTCACAAGTCTTCTGGTGTGTTGGATCTTATTCATTTTGATGTGTTTGGTCTAGTTAATGTTCCTTCGATTTCCAAATCTATATATTTTGTATCTTTCATAGATGATTATAGTGGAAGGACATGGATTTATTTTCTTAGAAGAAAAACTGAAGTCTTTAGTTGGTTCAAAGAGTTTAAAGCTTTTGTTGAGAATCAGACTAGTAAAAAGATTAAGTGTTTGAGAACTAACAAAGGTGGTGAGTTTTGTTCAGAAAAGTTTGATAAGTTCTGTAAAGAGAAAGGGATTGAAAGACATAAGATAACTCCTTACACCCCGCAGCAAAATGGAGTTGCAGAGAGGATGAATAGGAAACTGATGGAGAAGGCCAGGAGTATGCTTAGTGGAGCAAGCCTCAAACAAAAGTTTTGGGCTGAAGCTATAGCCACTGCTTGCTACCTGGTAAACAAGTCTCCTACATCAGCTCTTGTTGGTAAGACACCTATGGAGGTGTGGTCTGGTAAGAAGCCTTCAGTTAGACATATTTGTGTTTTTGGTTGTGAGGCATATGCACATGTGTCTAGGGACAAATGGTCTAAATTGGAGAATAAGGATATTAAGTGTATCTTCATTGGCTATGGTGTCGGTGTGAAAGGATACAAGCTTTGGGATCTGGTGGCTGAAAAAGTGTTGTATAGAAGAAGTGTTATCTTCAGAGAGCTAACACCTTCTTCTGTTGTTCTACAGCCAGAACAAACAGAAAATAAAGAAGATGTGCTTCAGTTTCCTTCTACCCTTGAGAAGACTGAACCAATAGAACCTGTGAGACTTGATGATGAGGAGAGCTCTAGCAACTATGAAAGCTCAGAAGAAGAAGTAGAACCTCAACCTCAACCTTTGAGGAGGTCTACACAAACAAGGAAGCAACCTGATAGGTTTGGTTATTCATTGCTTGATTCTAGTTGTGCTTTTGCTTTGCTTACTAACAATGATGAGCTTAGAACTATGAAAGAGGCTATGGGCATGAAAGATGCAGGTACCTAGAAGGAGGCCATGGAAGATCAGATGGCTTCTTTGGAGAAGAATAAAACATGGGACTTGGTGCCTTTGCCTGAAGGATGGAAACCTGTTGGATGCAAATGGGTGTTCAAGAAGAAATTTAGTGTAGATGGCAGTGTTGAAAAGTGCAATGCCAGACTGGTTGCAAAGGGGTACTCACAAGTGGAGGGAATTGATTATGGTGAAATTTTTTCTCCCGTTGCAAAGATGACATCTATTTAGTTCCTATTATCTCTTGCAACAGCTTATGACTTAGAGGTGGAGCAAATGGATGTGAAGATAGCATTCCTTCATGGTGATTTGAAGGAAGAGATTTACATGTCACAGCTAGAGCATTACATAGAGAAAGGTAAATAAAATTTGGTTTTCAAGTTGAAAAAGTCTTTGTATGGTTTGAAGCAGTTTCCTAGGATGTGGTACTTGAAGTTTGATCCTTTGTGTTGTTGGTTGGTTTTTTGAGATCGAAATCATATCATTGTGTGTATTACAAGTTTGACAATGATCGCATTCTCATTATTGCATTGTATGTTGATGATATGTTGTTAATTGGGAATGGTAATAATATGATTTCTGATTTGAAGTCTCAGTTGTCAGCATAGTTTGAGATGAAAAATCTAGGGGTAGCCAAGTACATTCTAGGAATGGAAATCAGAAGAGACAGAGCTAATAAAAAACTTTGGTTAAGCTAGAGTAAGTATGTGAAGACCGTGTTGGATAGGTTCAGCATGGTAGATTGTGGACCATTGTGTGTTCCTATTTCTTTGGGGACAAATTTGTCTATTAATGATTGTCCAAAATCTCCTAGTGAGGTGGAGGACATGAGCAGAGTGCCTTATGCTAGTGTTGTTAGCAATTTGATGTATGCTATGGTCTGCACAAGACCAGACATTGCCCAAGCAGTGGGAGTCCTTAGTCGATTTATGGCTAATCCTGGACAGGTACATTGGGATGCAGTTAAGAGAGTGTTCAAATATTTGAGGGGTACTTCTGAGTATTCCATATGCTATTATGGTAATGTTATAGGACTTCTACATTCTGTTTGTATTCATGGATTCATGGATTTGTGGATTCTGATTGGGCAGGTGACATTGATAGTAGGAGATCCACCAATGCCTATGTGTTTACTATGTTCGGTGGTGCTATTAGTTGGATGAGTAAGCAACAACCTTTGGTTGCTTTGTCCATGATAGAAGATGAGTATATGACAGCAACTCATGCTTGCAAGGAAGCCATTTGGATTAAGAGATTGTGTTCAGATATTGGTGTTGATGCAGGATAGATTATGATTTGTTGTGACAATCAGAGTGCGACTTACTTAGCAAAGAATCCAACTATCCATGCCAGAACAAAACATATTGATGTACAATTTCACTTCATGCAAGACATGGTAGAGGATGGGAAGGTGAATTTGGAGAAGGTAGACAATTTGAAGAATGTTGCAGATGCATTGAAGAAACCAGTGGGCATAGAGAAGTTCAGATGGTGTTCAGAGTCTATGAGCATCTTGGCCTATAGTAGTTAAACCCTGTTATTTACATTGGCTCTTATAAGGTGTTCGACAAGTAGGAGAATGTTGGGAATTAAGATATCTCAACCTTGATAATTCCTTGTATTATTTTCATTGTATTTATTTATTTATTTCCTATTATGCAATTGGGATGCAAATCTTGTTTTGTCATCTTGTGGGAGTTGGCACGGTGATGTGTCATCTTATGTGGAAGGTGACAACATGTAAATTTGTCCTCACATGACGAGATAGGCATCCCACTTAGTGGTAGGAATATTTTTCCATGTGTCGGCATCTTAGATAGTGTGTAAGGGAATATTGACTGAAACAGTTATGACGGATTCCTATGACAAATCTCTCTTACCATCTCCCTCTCTTTCTCTCTATTGCTATCTATCTATCTCTTTCTATCTTCCAATCTCTTTCTATCTCTTTATCTCTCCCTTTCTATCTATATCTCTCAATATCCCCCTCCTGATCTCTATCTCTCTCTATATATATATCTCCATCTCCCCCCTTATCTCTCTCCATTTCCATGCACATACCCATTAGGTCTAAGCTATTTTGCATATGGTGGTCATATCCTTTAGGTCTAATCACCTCCAAACTTCACAAATAGATATAGATCATAATTCTAAGCATCTTTCATAAAGACCACTTCTCTACATAGGTGCAACTAATACCACTTTTCCATTGTTTTCCACATTTAATACTTATTCTTTTCCATTTTCCAAGTCCTACATGTGTCCAATCTGTATTGTTTGTCAAGTTTTTAGTCTAATTGTTAGTCCTAGATCTCATGGTTATTAAAATGTTAGTATAGTTAGATTTATCCTTAGGTACCATTAATTTACACATTGTTGCACAAACAACCACACTAAAAAATAACCTTACCTAATTAAGGTTAACCTTTAAGGTTCTTTCATTTGGTGAGCCTAATAGATCCAACTAGTTTAATGTTCTTATAGTCCATGCTTAGCCTTCCAAGAGAGTTCCTGCCATGTTAACTTTGCATTATGTCCTCAATTTTCTCTTGCTAGTTGTAGTACTCTTTTTTTCTAATCCTATCCCTATATCATACTATTGTTGTTGACTTTTATTTCCATCTTCATCATCATAGTCCTAGTTATCCTATTTTGAGCCTACCATTTATCCTTAGCCATCTCTTGTACTTCTTCTATTCATGTCAATTTTAATGACCTCCAAATTTTACATAAATTCTTCTCCACCAAACCCTAGACCCTCACCCAAATCCTTACTTCCCTAATAAAAGCCCTTCCCCAAACATCATTTGATCATGTGGCTCCTTCCATCACTAGACAGGTGTCCCTACTTTCCATTATTCATCCAATACAATCCTAATGTCATAGATCACATTCCCACACCTACATTCATAGACTTTGTTCCCCCTATCAACACCATCATTGATAATCATTATATGGAGACTCCCTTGAATAATAATTAAACCATGGATTATCCCATATCCCCATCTTACACTTTCCTCACATTTGAACCCTTAGAAGTTGACATTTAGCTATCCTCATCATTACCAATCACACTTTCTAGCAATCCCACATAAGACACCTTACCCATCACTTCACCTAGGTCATCACCAATTAAATCACCTCATTACTCCATTCAACTATACCCATACCACCCCTTTCTCACTCCACAACATGTATTAACACATGATTAAACCTAACCCCTAACCCCTAACCCCTAACCCTTATTTACTGACCCCTAAACCCTAAACTTGAGAAACCCTAAACCCCTAAATCCTAAAACCCAAACCCCTAAACCCTAAACACTAAACCCAAGAAACCCTAAACCTCTATCTCTCTATCTCCCTATCTCCCTATCTCTATCATTCCTCTACCTCTCAATCTCTCTCCCTATGTCTCTGGCCATGTCCCTCACTCTCTATATCTCTCTATTGGTCCTCTCTCTCTAAACCTTAACCCCTAAACCATAAACCCTAAATCCTAAACAATGCCCATAAACCATATCCTACTCATTCTAATAAGACTCAAGCAAACACTATTCCTTAGTACATCCAATTCTAATATCCTACTCATTCTAATAAGATATTCTTGCACATCTATTTCCACCTTTAATTTCAAGGCACCCCACCTTCCTTAGTTTAAAGAAAAAGGAATACCCTACAACACATATAAGAACATCATTCCATTTCTATATAGATTAAACATAAATGATGATCACATTTCATGTAAACTATTTCCATGCTCACTCAAAGAACATGCACTTGAGTTTCATGTAAACTAGATTTATCCAGTTTATTTATAATTTATAATTTCTCTTGACATGTATATGTTTATTTATAATTTTAAAAAATGGTTAAATAGTAAACGGGATCCCATTTTAGAAATGGGATCTTGTTCTACAAACAGGATCCTGTTACAAACGGGATCCCATTTTGTTTTGTACCGATAGTTTAGTAAACGGGGTCCTATTATTTAAAATTTGAATTTTAGGCTCAGGTTTTACTTTGTAACCCAGTTCGGGAAAATCTTTGGGGACTCAAACCTAACCTCTGGACTTGGTTTGACCTACAACTTGAAGGTCATGTCAATGTCACAACAAAATAGTGACTTTGGGCATATGTCTGATGGCCTTTTTTGCATAATTTTTTGATGAAAATAAAATCCATTATAGATGAGACAGTGTAGATTCCAAATATATAATTTTTTTAATAATTGGATTAATTTTTCTATGTTTCAATTAATTTATGATGAAATGGGTCCATAAACTTGAATTATCAAGGTTTTTTAGTATTTTAATGACTTTTTATTAAAATATTTTTTTGTAAAAAAAATGTATGAAAATGTACTTCAGACAATTCTTTTCAATTTCAAAAAATGATAAGTTTAGGTCACCTTATGCGTGACGTACACGATGATTTTTTAAAACACTAATTTTGGCCAATAAATAATTAACCAAAAAAAATCAATAAAAAATTACAAAAAATATGAAAAACGTGCTTCAATGAGTTACAAATCTTTTCCCAAAAGGATTTATAAAAATATGATTATTTAGGTCAAAATATGGATGACGTATATGTGCATGGTATAGTAAAAAAAAGTGACTTTTAAACAGTGGTTTTTAGAAATGTCTATTGAAAATCAATTTCTATCATCTAGGTATTAAAAAAAAATACATATTTGGAAACTAGACTCTGAGTACTACATTTCATATTACTAACTTTTTTCAACATTCCACATTTAAGTGCTTCAAAATTTTAGGTCAAATGTGACAAATTCTAAAAATCAGGGAAAACACTTCCACTTTTGGGGCAAAAAGTGGACTCAACTTCTTGCACACACCCGACACCTTGTTGAGTTTGCTGCTCCATATTAACATTGCATCGTAAACAAGTTGATATCAAGATTTTTCTTGAAATGGCCTTTGCATCATGAAGAAAATTATGGAGAAAGCCATCCACCTTACACACCCATACCTCATTTGCCAACTTGAAGGGTCCTTTTGAGTTAAAGGGGTCGCAGAGAGCTTCACACAAAAATCCAAAAAAAAGTTTAAATCCTTTAAAAAGTTTAAGTTCTTGCCAATGAATGTTTGTGAAATTTTTGAGGTATATATTTAGGTGATTCTTATTTTTGTTCTTGTATTTTGTGTACATAAATATAGTTATTTCATTCTTATGCCTAATGTTGCAAAACTTCTTCCAAATAATCTTATTCTATTTGATTTTTATCTTTGTTCTTGTAATTTGTGTGCTCTTTTGATTCTGTATCATGTGCTCTTTTATTTTGTCTAAGGGGTGTATATGGTGTTGCCTTTATAGGTTCCTTGCAAGTAGGTCAAGGCTTTGTTTGTTTCTTGGTTGTACAGAATTATTAGTGTGCCCATTGAATCTATGGATCCAACTACTAGTATTACCCAATAATAGCTAGAGTATGAATTACACTCTCAACATTGAAGAAAAAAAGAATGCACTTTTGAACAATGCATTTGTAGTTGGCTATCCCCTCATTTAAATAGAGAGCATGCAAGTTTAAAAAAAGCCAATCTAGTGAAATAAGAAATAAATAATGGTTATAGTTGGTGTTGTCTCCTTATCAACCCATCAACTCACTTTTGTGGTACTTCACCAACAAGAACAAAATGCTCTTGAGCACTATGTTAGAGTATACAATTGCAAGTTGTTTTTCTATATTGAGATTTCATTTTTAGAGAGAGTTATGTTAGATCAAACATGGAGAATTTATAAGTTTTGAATTATTATGTAGGGATTCACAAAATGATCATCATTGCAACATTTATAATGAAAATAATCCATGGATATGGATTATGCCTCCTAGTGGGCTTCACTTTCTTTAGTAGCCACTACCTCTATTGGATTGATTTTGACTGCTGCCATGAATCTCTTTTGCCATTTTACTACATTAGGTGACAAGAAACTTGTTACCCACCAACTTAATATGTTTCTTGATAGACATCTAGATAACATTTAAGGTGTCATACCAAGGAGTAACCCTACTATTTTCTTCTCTATATGCAACATGGGTATGCAAGCAAATATTAGAGATGAGTTGTCAACAAGATTGCAGTGTGCTCAAAGGGTTGTGTTTTTGGCAATGTTAACTATTTTCTCTCTTGTTATTTTAGTCTTCTACAAACCTCTCATCTATTAAACGTATTCACTTTACTTCATTACCACTTTCATAGATTCTTCTTGTCTACTTGAAGGTTTCATCTTTTCTATTCACATTTAGTTTTCTTTGTTTATTGTATCTTTTTTGCTTATTATGTACATTCTAAAAGTTTAAAAGTGAAAAAAATATACATTTCTCTTTTTGGTTCAAACTTCAATTAGAAATTGTTATGAGTGAATTTTGGCTAAATAAGTATTCATTTTAGAATTGTTATCAATAGAAATTTTTGCGATAAGTTTATACCAATTGGGGAATTTACTAAATTCTTTACAAAGAGAATATATTTGTGTATCAGTTAGATGTAATTATTGGGTTTTTTCTATTTTCTATGGGGGATCATGCCTTAGAACTTTGCTCATAGACATATTGTTTTTGAGTCTAAAAAGAAATTCAAGATAGATTTAATTATATAGAAACACATGGTGACATACATTTTAAAATGACCAAATTTTGGCAAATTGAGCAATATACATTTCAATTTGTGTATCGGAACTATATCTAATTAATGTGATCATAAGATTTGCTTGTTTTCTATGGGGTAGATCTTGCCTTGGATATTTGAAAATGAATAAATTGTTGGGATTGTAAGCTTTTTCTTCTTTTCTATGGGATTAATCTTGCCTTGGATCTATGCGTAGATTTTTTGATATTTATATATTATTTCATAATTTTTTTATTGTATTTTATAAGCATGTTTGATGACGTACCATTCATCACTATGTCTAAAAACATATCAATTCATGTGTGGTTTACATTATTTCTAATCCTTTCAATAGGGTATAAGGTTTGTACACTACTTTACCCATTCTCAAACCTTGAGAATTTTGATCTTTAGACTTATTAGACATGTTACAAACAACTATCAATCGCACATGAAGGATGTATGATGAGTATCCATAAATATGGAAATGCCAATATTGTAGTAATTACATTAATGTTTATATTGAAGAAAATTTAAATGATCAATTAATGATGAAAGGTAACACTTCATAACATGAGTATGCATATGACATCTATATTTTATTTGGCATAATCTTAATTTTTTTCATTCCAACTCAATGTCTAACCAACTCATCATACATGGTTACTCACCAATCTAAACCTACCCTAGATTATATGTGAAATGTGTGTTAGTCCATAATTGCAATTAGACAATACTCAAAATATCCTATCTATAAGAAGAAGTGCCACACTTATATAAACATCTTGGGGAATCTTGATTGATATATTTTTAATTAGCACTTATCTAGTTATTAATCTATTGATTGTAAACCAATCAAAAGATAGGATTATTTTTATTATCGAGCAAATTTGATTTAAATTTGTACTTTTCCTATGTCAACATGATAAATTTTTAACAAAAAATTATTGAAAAATGATTTATTTGTATTGTCATTGACTCAAAAAAATGACCTCTTCTCTGCGGATTGTCCAAATTCAACAAAAAAACTATAAATGTGGAGATAATTTTGGTTTGGTGAGAGGATGTGGAAAGTAAACAATTTTAATTTTTTGCTTCATTAGCTAAACGTAAAAATTGTTTTTTTTTCAAAGGGACAAAGTTATAATATTAACAAGTGCCATGTAGTGGTGAGTACTTGCCTTGTAGTGTTGTTATTATAGTATTTATTTAGTTGTAATTTTTTTGGTTGATTAGCTATTAGTTGTATATAGTATTTGTTTAGTTGTAATTTTTTTTGTTGATTAGGTATTGGTTGTATAGACAAATTGCATTCCAATAATTGAAAAATTAATTTTTGAAGAGTGTTGAAATGTCTTGGGTAAATAAAATAGAAATCTAAAAAAAAATCTAATTTGGTAAAAATAAAACAGGACTAAAATATTTCTTTAACTATAAAACTAAACTTTACAAAGCCTATTAGATAACACAACTATTTCCTTAAAATGTAATAATACTAATACTTTTATAATTTAGAATGCATTAAAATATTGTAAGTTTGAAGAATAAAATGAAAAATATAATAACATGGCAAATATTTCGTGATACTATAGATTTTTAACTTTTCATTAAATAAAATTGAAATCCTAGATTTTTAACTCTTGAGTAAATAAAATTGAAATCCCCAAAATAATCTAAAATATGTAGAATACTAGCCTATTAAATAACATAAATATATTTGTATTATGTGGAGATTTGAAATGTCTACTTAAGATATCATAATGTAATAATATTAATACTATGATAATTCAAAATGCATTAAAATATTGTATGTTTGAAGAATAAAATAAAAAATGTATTTAACTTTTTAGTAAATAAAATTCAAATACTAAATTTTTAACTCTTGAGTAAATAAAATTTAAATCCCAAAAATAATCTAATTTTATAAAATAAAATGTGTAGAATCCTATATTTTTAATAGTATTATGAATATTATAACTTTGTCCCTTTGGTAAAAAGTAATTTTTATGTTTACCTAATGAATCAAAAAATTAAATTCATAAAAGTTAGTGGGAGACAAAATTTGTGTTCATAATTTGTTTACTTGCCACATCCTCCCCTCAAACTAAAATTTCCTCTGCATTTATAGCTTTTTGTTGCACTCTCCGACAAAAAGAGGTCATTTTTTTTTAGCTAATGACAATACAGATAAATCATTTTTCAATAAATTTTTTGTTAAAAATTTATCATGTTGACATAAGAAAAATACAAATTTAAATCAAATTTGTTGGACAAGAAAAATAATCATGTCTTTTGATTGGTTTGCAATCAATAGATTAATAACTAGATAAGTGCAAACTCAATGCAATAGTACTAGCCGAAGGCAGGTACTAAAAAGTTTACAAAGCCTATTAAATAACACAAATATTTCCTTAACTATAAAACTAAACTTTACAAAGCCTACATATTTGTATTATGTGGAGAGCCCTGGCCTAGTTGAGTGTATAGAGATTTGAAATGTCTACTTAAGATATTAAAATGTAATAATATTAATACTATGATAATTTAAAATGCATTAAAATATTGTATGTTTGAAGAATAAAATAAAAAATGTAATAACATGGCAAAATATTTTTAACTTTTTAGTAAATAAAATAGAACCCTATATTTTTAATAGTATTATTAAAATTATAACTCTGTCCCTTTGACAAAAAGTAATTTGTTTAGCTAATGAATCAAAAAATTAAATTCATAAAAACTGATGATTCTTCCCTCTCATAATTATTGCCATCCATTTAGGCATGACTTAACTAGTGGGAGAGAAAATTTGTGTACAATATAGATAAATTATTTTGCAATCAATAGATTAATAACTAGATAAGTGCAAACTCATTGCAATAGTACTAGCTGAAGGAGGTACTAATAATACTATTAAAAATATAGGGTTCTACACATTTTATTTTATGAAATTAGATTATTTTTGGAATTTCAATTTTATTTATTCAAGAGTTAAAAATCTAGTATTTCAATTTTATTTACTCAAAAGTTAAAAATGTACAGTATCATGAAAAATATTTCTCCATGTTATTACATTTTTACCAAATTAAATTATTTTTGAGATTTCAATTTTATTTACCTAAGACATTTCAAAACAAGTTCACATAAATTTTTCCACAAATTTTAAATGATAAACAATTCTTTATCTTTAGAAAAAATTATTACTAAACCACAATATTAGATTAATTAAAAATAATTAATATCATGTTGTCTAAAAGTACTTACTATTAGTACTTAAACAAAAAATTAAGTGACTAAGATAAAATACCGTATTTGAATATGTTATTATTATTATATTGTGTAATTATTCTTCAAACTTACAATATTTCAATGCATTTTAAATTGTAATAGTATTCAATATTATTATATTTTAATATCTTAGGTAGATATTTCAAATCACTCCACACTGAACTAGGGTTAGGGTTCTACACATTTTATTTTATGAAATTAGATTTTTTTAGGATTTCAATTTTATTTACTCGAGTTAAAAATCTAGGATTTCAATTTTATTTAGTCAAAAGTTAAAAATCTACAATATCATGAAAAATATTTCACCATATTATTACATTTTTTATTTTATTCTTCAAACTTACAATATTTTAATCCATTTAAAATTATAAAAGTATTAGTATTATTACATTTTAATATCTTAAGAAGACATTTCAAATCTCTATACACTCAACTAGGGCCAGTGCTCTCCACATAAATACAAATATGCAGGCTTTGTAAAGTTTAGTTTAATAGTTAAGAAAATATTTGTGTTATTGTTAAGGGAATACTTTAGTGCTATTTTATTTTTACCAAATTAGATTATTTTTGAGATTTCAATTTTATGTACCTTATAAATTTAGTTCTAGAAATATAATAGTTACAAATTTGAAATGATAAACAATTCTTTATCTTTTTTCTTCGCTCTATTCTTTCCTACCGGTGCCCGCACTGTACTTTTGAAACTTTACTGATTTAATATATTAATGGCTTCAGCTTTTTACCCATAAAAAAAATAATCCTTTATCTTTAGAAAAAAATATTACTAAACCACAATATTAGATTAATTAAAATAATTAATATTACGTTCTCTGAAAGTATTTACTATTATTATTTAAACAAAAAATTCTCCAATATTTAATGTATTTGTCAATTTTCTATAGTTTTATATAAATAATTTGTTTTTAATCTATATTTAGTAAAACCTGTGAAGCTGTTCATTAAAAATTAGTTATCGTTGTGGAATAAGAGGATTATTTAAAACAAATGGTTATTAACAGAGAGCTAAGCTATTGTGAGCTTTGTTTACGGTTGTTTAGTGGTAGTTCTCTACTTCTTTGTTTCTAATAAACTATTTGTTTAATATGTTTTGTTAAATTTAGCATTATTTAATTTATTTATTTGGTGACAAAAGAAATAAATTTGTTGTGTGGCTTTCTTTTGGGAGAGAACAATTCTAATAGCACAAAAAAGAAGACATTTTTTCAAAATTAAACAAACAATACTATTTTGAGGTGAGTAGTGTTTTATAGGAGGAAAGAATTTAGAATGAAAATAGTTTAATAATAAGTCTGACATTATTTGAAGATGTAAAGATTTGATTGCATAGATTTTAAATATTGTTCAAGATTTTAAGTTTTTCATTAAAAAAAAGTAATTTTACTGTCATAATAAGCATGCATGCACTCCATCTGCCATTTGTCCTTCATAGCTTTTAATAAAAATCTTTTAGGGTTCCTTTGGCTTTACTAATTTTAGGTTAAGATCATCATTTGCCATGGTTTAGATTTTACGATGTTCTAGGATTTCAATTTTATTTACTCAAGAATTAAAAATCTACAGTATCATGGAAAATATTTAGATGAGTGATGTGATGTATTTTTTATTTTATTCTTCAAAATTACAATATTTTAATGCATTTTAATAGAATGTAACAGTATTCAATATTATCACATTTTAATATCTTAGGTAGACATTTCAAATCTCTATCACACCCATGTAGTGCCCCTCCATTCTCACCTTGGATTTGCAGATGGTCAGACTAAGGAGCATGAAGATGAAGGTAAAATACTCAGAATACTTAGGGTATGTTAGACAGTTGATGTTGTACATTATATACATTCATGTTGGTGACATTCCTGATTATCCTCATGTGGTTTCATATGACAGTTAGTATGTTTTATCGATAAAATTTGTTGCGGCATTGATATTTACTTGAGTTATATATATATGTTATGACAGCTTTATGGACTTAATTGATTATGGGGATCAATCTTATTATGTGCATCACATAATTATCTGATGATGTTTCTTATCTAGTTGATCAACTACTGATTAGTATACGTAATATAGTTACTTGTTTGATATGTTCTATGAAAGGAATAGTGTCGCATTACTCATGCGTGTGTACCCTGCTACACTGCGACTTCCTTTCACTATGTGTATGACTACATGATTACATATATCTACATGTTTGACGATGTCATTTGCCGCAGGCTGCAGGTACCAGGCATCGACTCCACCTGAATTATCAGGTCTGAGCATGCCTTAATCAATGAAAATTATTGATTCGGAGTTAACATAAGGTCCCTAGTCAGCCACTATCCTTGAAGAGGATGAGTATTATGTTTTGTAACAAGTTAGTGTCATTAGAAAGGACATGACAGTCTGTTTTCCTTGTCGTGGTCTTGCTTGTTGATTATGCAAAATGGTCAGGTATCATTTGGCATTTGGATTTACCAAGTCAGAATTGGTTGATCAATGCTTCAGTTATTGTTACATTATAGTAAGATTTATTAAGCTAAGAAGGCATTTTGATCAATAAATATAATTGCTATAATATAAATTGTAGTTTACATGAAAAATATATTATATTGTGATCTAAGATCAATAAATAATAATAATAATTATGAAATAAATAAAATGTTATAAAAATAGAATTATAACGGTATTATTAAATTTAAATAAATTTGATAAATAACTATTTATAGATAATTATGAATTGTTATATAATAAATATATAATTAATGCTAAAATAAAAAAAATAAAATTATATTAAAGGTTGTAAATTAAAAACTATAGAAAATGTGGGGGAGTTTTTGGTTGTCATTCATGGGAATTTGAGTGGTGCCTCCTAAAAAGGTGGAAGAAGGTTCTGGAAGGAAAGGGAGATCCTTCTCTCTAAAAAGGAATTGGCAGGATTCAGGGAGGAGGACGGTTTGTCTGGAGAGATTGGTATGCAGCTGTAGAAGTTGATTCGACATCAAATTTTTAGTCAGACAAGCATTCAGATTCTAGGTTTTTTTAATTTTGTTTCTTATCTCAGTTTTTTCTTTGAAGCTCTTTCAATAAATCATTTTATGCTTTCTCTTCCATTTTTAATTCAATACACTCTGTTTAATGATGGAAATGGTCCGCATCTCTCAAAACAATTTCTCTTCTAAACAATTCGTCCTTCTGACTAAGATTTAGATCTTTGCTCACTCGTCTACCAGAGCTGTTCAATCATAATATCTAACAAAATGCATGCTTTCATTATGATTCGATGATATCCATGTTTTATTTCAATATCTCTTCATTTTGGCCTGCACTGGCATAATGCTGGCAAAGACCATTGAATTTAATTGTAATCCTGCCGATTGCATTTTGCTTGGAACTCTTTGTAGCCCCTCAATGCCTTCATCCAGTACATTCTTGCAATCATTGCATTTGCTCGATCGTTTCTATGGCCTTTTCAATAAACAAATTTAGTATATATGCACATATAGTGATCGATCATAGGTATAATGCTAATGACCGACGTTATGAATTAAGTCTAATTTGAATCGTGCTCTCACATCTGTGAAGTCAAGCTTGTCGTGAATACAAGTTGCCAGCGAACCTGAGAAGTCCTCATAAGTCCGATCTTGTATTATTCCATCTTTCGAAAGGAAAAACGTACGAAATTTGATGCTCCTAGTGGACCCAAGATGCCCACGATGCTGAATTCACCAAAAGTCTTAAGCTCGGGGGTACTCGCAGGTGTATCCACATGTCATGCTTTTAATGGCCCAACGGCCAAACTAGGGCACGCAACCACCCTGCAGTCATTCAAATCCATGAGTTGACGCTTCTTTGAGGCGTCTGGCAAGCAGATCATCATACTCCGTCTATGCATCCAGTCTTCCATTCTGGTACGTGCTGGAATGAATGTTGGCAAAGAATGCAGATCTGGTTTTGCACCTCCCAATTGCATTCACTTAAAAGTTTCGAAGGCCTCTCAACAAATCGGTTTTGTGCCTAATCTACAAATATTGCATTTTCTTGATTGTTTCTATAGTTGTTTCAGAAAACAATTTAGAATAAACGCATATAAGATATGCACTAAGAAAAGCATCCACACATTCGTCATAGGTTTAGCAGGTATCGTAATGGTAAGTTTAGGGCGTCTCCAGATCGCCCAGGCTGTGCCAAAAGGTCAATCTTGCACACACAATGATTGACTGAAGAGTAAGCAATAAAAGGGTTACAGATGTGATTGAAGTATGTACAACTCATATAAGATAGTAAAATCCTGTAAGGTGCGCTTTACTTATAACTACCTATTTGGGGCACTTTAAAATCATGTAGGCATCTGGAAAATTATTCTCTATCTGAAAATCTGTGTAAGTAATAACATAGAATGATAAGAGGCATATTACATGCTCTATACCTTTGTTTGGAAGAGAAAATGAATACAGAAAGCAATCTCTTCTTAGTTGTCTATCTTACATTTCGAATTAAACAGTTAAACAGACAGTGCATTCCATTTAACCTTACGTATAAAAACATTCTCATTGTCTTTAATCCTCTATCATTTTCTTTTAGGTATGCCTGAACAAAGTGTTTCGGTTGATCATATCATGGTTTTTATGTTTAGCAGAATAGCTTATAAGGTCAATTTGTATCATTGATTATAAGATTTTAAAAAAAGCATCCTTGCAAAATCCATTTTGTGCGTAATCTGTGATCATTGCATTCTGTGAAACAGATCACAGATCTATCATGACTTGATGTATCATTCTAATAAAATGGAGTATCTTAAGAGTTCTCCCAGAGAGTATTAGGAACCCCATATTGCAGAGTATGAAATGTGCAAACTATATAGCCCAGGTTAAGTCGTACATTTTCATCCCTGCATGGTAAATAATATACGATTCCACCATTGCCATTTTTGCAGAAAATAATATACAGTTCTAAGCGTTCCAAAATCATTGAAGGAAGATGGTTAAATATGAAACTCATCTTATGAAATTTAAGATAGCATCTGTTATGTTTTCAAATACTATTATTGAAGAAACGTTTAAATAGTTAAGATAGATATTTCACATAGTACTCAGCTGCATTGGAATCATAAATTTACCAAGTCCCATCAGGTTGAGCTTAAACCAACGATTTATAAAAAAACTACATAGTTCTGTATATAGTCTTTATTACAAGGGTGAGTGTTCACCAAATACATGACTAACTAAATCTTTGTATCTGATAAAGCATTGGCCAACTGTAATATACAGATTTGTAAGCAGGAAATCGGCATAGAGTGAGAAAGTACTTAAAACAACCATGCCAATAATTACCAGACCAATCCTAGGAGCGCTAGTAATGTCAAGCACCATCGTCTCTACCTTAATTATAGTCTATAATTATATTACAGTTATTATTAGTAGCTAGTTTATAATTATATGCAGCAAAAATCTGAGTTAGAGGAAAAAAGGTCATCTAGTATAAGTATTTCAAATGTTTAGTTATAGAGGGTGAACTACCTGTTATATTGTTAAGAAATTTAGATTAAGATAAGTTTTAGACGGGGAATTCGCTCTTATATTCTTCTTATCTTGTATACTAATTTTGTTGAATAATGCATAGTTAATCGGAAGGATAGAATGTGAATGTCTTGTTAGTAAATAGGGAAACATTGCTAAACAATAGTAGTTTCCTTTGGTGTTGAATAACATTGTTAAAGTTTATATTGTAACTATTTTAGATTATATTAATTTCATTACCTTAGATATCTTATTAACCTTCATTACGCATAGTTAAACTTTGATGCTTTCATGGGAGATACCTTTGGAAATGTAAATTCAAGAGACATTAACTACATGATATTTTTGATAACCTTTGTTTTAATAGGAAGTTATGTTCTTAATAGTTTAACGATTAGGCTCCTAACAATCGTGATGTTAATAGAATTCTAGGTCTTTCTAAGAGAAAAGAATCAAACTTTAATTTTTTAATTTTGTGTTATTGTTGAAAATAGAAATAAGATTAAGTCCTTTTTTAGTATCTTCATAGTAATGTTATCATTAGAGGGAATGTTCTTACGACTCATAGAAAAAGATAAATTGTGTTGAAGGAGAAAATTTAACCTTGTCACTAGGGATACTTTTGCAAGTAGATCAATTAATGGTATCATAATGTTCTTAGACTAATCTGCTTAGACAATGCAAATTTGTTTTTGTCTTAATATATAAGTATATGTTTTAGGTACCTTGGGTATAAGGATAACTTTGCATACCTCTAGAATGGAGAGGCCTGATTTTTCCCTGACTATTTATAAATCCTTGTAAAGGGTATCCTTTAATTGAAAATTGTGAAATGATGGTTTCCTCTTGATTTAGAAGTTTATTTAATGATTTTAATGATCATTTGATGTCTACATATGGTTGTTATTCAAATGCTTCCATACTTCCCTATGAAGGTATATGTTATTGCATAAGTTAACTTTTCCATGATCTTGAATTGTATGATGGTAAGGTATCTAAATGGTTTGTAGATTCATGACTATAAATGCATCTTTTGGATGACAATTGATTATTGCAAATATAAAAGTAGGACTTCTTATATCTTGATTATTGATTAGTGAATATAACTTATATCTTGAGAGATCTTAGCTAGTGGCTTTTCATGCTTTTATTGAATGGTGACATCATTGGGTCAGTCGCCCTTATCTTATAAATCTATTGTAGATTAGAAGTTATTGTAAAACTTGAAGTTGTTTAATTAAATTAAAGTATTGAATACTTATAGAACTTAGCTAGTTCAAAGATAGTGTATTATAGAACTCAAGGTGATAAACATCTTTAATCCTTGAATCGTTGTAGCAATATTCTTACCTAGATCTCAGTTCCTATTATGATTTTCAAATAAGAATGATATTAGTGAGTGTCCTTCCATAGTTGGTTTTTGACCCTAGAATTTGGAATCCTAGTGATATAAACTTTATTGCTTGGAAGAGTGTTAGATTTTTTGAAAATAGATCCAATGTTTCATGATTGTAACCACTTTATTGTTCTTTAAGGATCTTTGTTATGATAATGTTGACATCCTTCATATAATATCTAATACTGATCAATATAGTGAAACTATACATATACAACTTATCTTTTTGAGTAGTATGTTCTCATATTAAAATATTAGTGCATTATTTATATGTTGTATTTGTGGTGTTGTAATTGAATTATTGATGAAGGATCTTAGTTTGGTCTATTAGATGGGATGTTCATTTGAGAGTGAATGTCGATGTGAGACTATTGTGTTATAGTGGTGTCAAGTGTCTATGTCATTGGGAAAGTTGATTCCAAAGGCCAAGAGGGGTAGTCGTGTGTATGACTCTTGTGGTTATGTAATCTTGCTAATGGTTGAATATTTATTAGTTATATGTAATGTTGACTTCCCTCTATTCATGGATTCATGTGGTTATGATGACTATGCAAGATGGATAATGCCTTGCTCAGTGTACCTATTCATGTGGTTATGATGACTGTGCAAGATGGATAGTGCCTTGCTCAGTGTAACTATTCATGTAATTATGCAAGATGAGTAATGCATTGTTCTATGTGATGTGAAACAATATATATTTCGTGTTGTAAATGTATCATGATGAGAAATGTGATAGTTCATGCTTGGTTTATGTTATGGGTTGTGAGAATCTAGATGCAGTAAAGGGGGAGTGGCTTCCAATGTGGAGCCAGTGCCCAAAGTGGCTAGCTAGGGTAATCCATTGGGAGTTTGTAATCAAGTGATAACCTAATAATAAATCTAGGGGTTGGGTAGTTTTCACACTAATTAAGATAATTAGATTCCTCACCCATGCCTGTAGTACTTTTTTAGGCTAAGGATGGGATGAGAAGGCCTGGTTAGCAAGATCAACTTCGTTGTCCTCATAAAAGGAATGTTGGTTCCGCATGTGTCACCCTATGGGGACGACGTCTAATAAGAGACTGTCAGGGTAACCAGAGATGGGGCCGGCACCTAACAAGAGACTGTTAGGGTAACCCATGGATGGGGGCCGATGTCTAGCTAGAGACTGTGGTAACCCATGTTAGGACCATGCGATGACACTCATCCCTACTGTAGTCTAGTATTCCCTAGTTGTGATCTCCCCATTCATTATGTGATTGCCTCTGGAAGTGCTATTGAGTTTCTTGTGTTAGTTACTATGTTGTATTGGAGTCATGTGTAGTCCTTGTTCCTTATAGATTACTGTCTACCTAACTGTCTGATGTAGTGGGACCTTATGTTATCTCCTAGCATGGGGGATGGACCTCAGGGTTCCACATGGTCAGGTGGATGTGCTTTATATCCATTGGTTTTTCCCTTGCTGTTGTTCATGTGCGAGGAGGATGTATCTCTTGTACCAGATTTTAGATCTTGTACCAGTTGGTGAAGATAGTTATTTATGCTCATGTACTAGTTTTGTGTATCAGTCAAATCATAATGTATGTATTTCAATGTATTTAGAAAGGTGGAAATGTAAACAATGTAATGATGTACTCATGTGTAAGGAAAAATTGTATGTGTACTTGATCTTGATGATTATTTATCTGATGTCATAATATGGAGATGTAAATGTATATTCATTTAATGCAATAGATTTAGAATGATCTACTAATGCTAGTTAATTCATGATGTATATTAGATTTTGTTATTCGATTTGTCAGTAATGCAACCATGGAACCTTAAAGGACAAGTTGTTAGTTTATTGATATGTATTAGACATGTTAAACATCACTATGTTATCTTATTCATTTAAAAAAAAAATTATCCTGTTTGTATGGCATAGTTGTGTTGTTCTCGTAGGTTCCTAGGTGGGCATTACAACCCAACTAGTGATAGGGTTCTACACATAAATACAAATATGCAGGCTTTGTAAAATGTATCTTTATAGTTAAGAAAATATTTTAGTGTTATTTAATAGGCTTTGTAAAGTTTAGTTTTCTAGTAAAGGAAATAATTTAGTACTATTTTATTTTACCAAATTAGATTATTTTTGATATTTCAATTTTATTTAGTGAAGACATTTCAAAGCTCTCCCCACCCAAATAGGGTGACAATTGTTGACATAAATTTTCCTTATAAATTTAGCTATGGAAATATAATGGTTACAAAATTGAAATGATAAACATTTTTTTATCTTTCAAAAAAATTGAAGTATCATTGCAGTATATTTTTTTACTAACCCACAATATTATATTAATTAAAATAATTAATATCATGTTCTTTAAAAGTACTTACTATTATTACTTAAAAATTTCTCCAACATTAAAATAGTGTTGTTTACATTTAGAAAAATGGCATATTTTAGATATATTTTTCTAATGAAATTGTATTTTAGATATATTTTAGAGATTAAATTTATTATTAAAACACGTTTTTTACTTATGTAACAAGTTTTGTTTGTTTGTTGCCAGTAATAAACCTATGGGCTAATAAATAAAATAAAATTTAGTTCTTCAATAATATCACCAATAGATAAGAAAAAATGCATTTAAAACTAAAAACTAAAAAGTGTTTAAGAGATAAAGATATTTGTAAAATTAAATGTAAGTTTTGGGTAAATTTGATGTGATAACAACTAACCAATAACAAATGAGTAAATACAAGATAAATAAAGAGTTTTGTAGATAAAATGTGTATGAACTTCTAAATCAAATTTTAAATCACACTCTAAAACTGTTTAGTAGACAAGAAATTTTTAAAATTAAATGAAATTTTGGATAAACTTGATGCTATAAGAACTCACTGATTAAAAAAAATGAAGTACAAGATACATAAAGAGCATCCAGGTATGAACTTTTGAGTCAACATTCGAGATCACACTCCATGATCCATTATTAGATTAAGGAAGAGAAATATACAAACCAATAATATTGATACATTACACTAAATAGATTTAACCTAGTAAATATTATTTTTTAAGTAACAAATTACTATTCTCTTTCTCATATTTCTAAAATATCATTTCTCTAATCCCAAAAACATGTATAAAACTAAAATATTGTCCTCGTTAACTGAATTTCTAAACTAACCTAGTCTTTATTCAATGTAAAAAATAAAAAAGTAGGAAATCTAATTACAGAGAAGTTTATCTTTGAATTTAAAATCTTTTTTATCAGTCACCACTACTTTGAGTGGGGAAATTAAAAGGTGTTCTACTTCTGGGTGGAATGAGTTGCTTTGGAAGCATCACCACACTCGTGGTTGAGTTCACATGACATCACCTCCAATTTTGGTGGTAGTGGTGACTTAGTAATCTTTTACTTTCTATCCTTATCATAACACTACTCTAAAACCCACTACAAAGAAGACAAACACAGACATAAAACCCTCACTAAAATATAGTAGAGGGATGTATACACATGACTCATAGAGCAAAGGAAGAGAAAGCATATACACACAAGCTAACCAAGTGGGTAGAGGGGCTCCAACTTCACTCATTAGCAGCCATAAAGGTTTCTGTTATCTTATTATGAAGAAGAGCCATCGAGTTAGACCACAAGGTTTTAGGAGAGATTTTAGTTAGATATATAGAAAGGGCATATATATAGTGTGAATATATGGAGTTTCCGATGGGTGCTCCAAAGTAGAAATGGACTTCAGAAGAAGAGGGGGAATTGAGAAAAGGTGTGGAGAAGTGTGGCGCAGGAAGATAGTGGACTATTCAAAAGGACCCTGAATTTGGGCAATATTTAGTAGCTCGCTCTAATGTCGACTTGAAGGTAAACCCTCAACCCTGATTTATCAAATGCCCATTCCTTGTGTCTATTTAGTAGTTTACCTTCGTAAACCCCAAACCCTAATTTTTAACTAACTATTTTATTTGTCTATTTATTTAGTTGTCTGGAATAGTCTTTATTTCCCTAATCTGAATCAAGATTATTTTATAAACCCTAAACTCTGTTTTCTCATATACATATTTCTTCTGTCTATTTAGTTGTATAGAACATCTTGCAGGGCCATATATAGAATTAGAATTTTTTGTAGATCTCTAGAGCAGCCCACCTTGCCCTAATATGAATTTAGAGGGTTTTGTAAGCTTTAAACCCTACATAGAATTACAAAAATGGAATCTCTTGGAGAAGGGGAGTGCTCAACTTCGGTATTTTTAAAAAAATTAAATCAAATTTGTTTGCTATGAAGGAAAGCAGAAAAATAAAATGTATAACAAGATTTCATATATCATTTTTTAAATTGAATAGCGTGATTGGATTTATCAGTTCAGTAACTCATTTCATCTATCATTGGTCCTTCATGAGATTGAATGGTACAGTTGGCACCAGGAAATGGTCACAGGGTTGAAGAAGTGAGATAGAAACTAATGATTCATGCATAGCGATTGTGCGTCAATCACTAATTATGGGAACCTACTTAAAGGTCACCCTTCTTAGTGCTATACCAACTCAACAAAAACTGTTGGATGTTTGATCTATAAACTTTTGTGAGCAGTGTTGGTGGTGGAGGGTGCCTATTTTGAGTCCCAGTTGTTCCATCTCATAAAACCTATGGCATAACAAATGTATTTCATTTTGTTATGAGAAAATGAAATGGCGTCAGTCTGAGCGATATGAGATTTTATTGTTTTGGAAATTAACATTATATATATATATATATATATATATATATATATATATATATATATATATATAATACTTAGGAGTAGCCACCACATGAGTGTATCATTATTAACATCCATTCAACTGAGTTGTTGCAACATAGTTGGCCAAAGTTGATGGAGTTCTTCATTTATGACTTGAAGGTTTAGTTTTTCAAAACACTTATTCCCTCCAATCTAAAATTGCCCATTGCAACAGAAGTTGAACAGGCCATAAACAGTTGTATGCCCTTTAACTAGACAAAAGAAGTTTCTAATCTTCTAAAGAATCAATACAATTGATGATTTAAGGAAGGATAAGGGCTGGTCTATGCATGCAAATCCCCTCTAATAAGTAAACATGCCTCCTAGAATAAATATAAGTTATTCTAGTTTCAGAAACTTATTTGAATGACTAAAATTTTGCTTTGATATAACATGTACATACAAGTTCAAAATTCCTTTTAGATAGTAATTAAATTTTGTTTAATTTTTTATTCAAAATAATTAAGAATGCAAATAGCTTGGGTTTTCATGATTTGGAGACAATGGTTCAGAATATCCAATCTATGTTCAAATGTCTTCATTAAGATTGATTATAGCAAAACCAGCATATACCTATATCACATCTTAGATGACTCGTTAGTTTTTTAAATCAACCCTTAGCTTAAAATGCATTTGAAAAGTATATTACATTACATGAAAATATGAAGATAATATTTTACTTTTCCTAATTAAGTATAGAGGTAACACAATGTTGCTTAATTAAGATATAAGTAGTACAATGTTGAATTAGGAGAATTCTTCTTAAGTAGGTTTAGATTAGAACCTAAAAAATTTCATGGTTAGTGATAGTCTATTGATGAATTAGAAATGTCTGATTCCTTTTCTATTACATAGTAATAGTCTATCGATGAATTGTTATATTAAGCATGTGTTTCCTTTTTCAATGATGTAGACTTACAATTTATAATTGGACTATTATAATATGTTAAAATTCAATTTTTAGATAGGAAAATAGGGTAAGTGCAAGAAGATGGGGGGCCAAAAAGGGGTCTTAAGTGGCCACTTTTTTTCTAAAATCAGGAAATACTGGCCTTGGATGAGAAATTGAGCATAGTTACACTCAAAATTTGGAGATGCAACCAAAACAATGTTCGTAGTGCTCCGAGTCTACTTTCTAAACTACTATTTTTTTTAAAAATGACATAGATTAAGGGGTTCAAAAGAGGGAGCCACAGAAATTGGTGTTGTTTCTGTCAAAAAAATATAACATAGCATGTTTTGTGGCTCCCTCAAAAGGTCAACATTTTTTTGGTATTTTTAAAATTGCTTTAGTGAGAAATTAGCTAATAGCATGTAGTTTATGCCTTATTTTTCTGATAATTTTTTGATGAATATTTAATTTTTTACTAATTTTCAAAGTGGACACATCCTAAAAAATAGAATTTTGGCCGTGCTACCCCTATAAATTTTGAAAACTAATTGAAAATCATTTTTTTATTTTTTTAATATTTGTAGAATGGAGTCTAGTTTCTAAATATGTAATTTTTTTGAAATTTCAATGAATAGTTAATTTACAATGAAAAAAAGACCAAACAGTGGTTTTTGCCCAAAAAGGGACGCACAAACAAAAGAAATTAAAGATGAAAGGCTTAACATTGTTAAAATGTGAAAAAAATCACATCGTCAAATAGCTAAGAGAAAGCCTAACATTACCTAGGTGTTTGATTTGTTTGACCTTGAAACATGTGCAAATTTGAGGGTTAGCACGAACGAAATTATGTGAAATCTTGAAGAATATGGAAAAACACGTCTGTGACTATTCAAAAGGCACTCCAAGCCTTTGGGTTGGAAATCCAAAGCAAATCCCAAGGCCAAGGCTTGGGATTCCCAAAGCAAGACATAACGCAAGTGCGTTATAATGTGCTCAAGTTATGTTTTGCTTTGCATTTTTTCTTTTCCGCAAGTCTGTTGTTTGTCATGTTTGACATAACGCAAGTGTGTTATAACGCGCTCGCGTTATGTTTCCCTTAAACTTTTTTCTGTTCAAGTCTATTAATCATGTATGTATGTATGTATGCCTATATGTATGTATGTATGTATCTATGTATGCCTATATGTATGTATGTATGTATATATCTATGTATCTATGTATGCCTATATGTATATATGTATTTATGTATGCCTATATTTATGTATGTATAGTGTCGAGGGTAGAGGAGGGTAGAGATGGGAGTGAGCCAGATAGGGGAGGAGAGGGGTGGATAAGGATTGAGTGATTAGGGTTTAAGGTTGAGGGTTGAGCATTTAGGGATAGGATTTAGATTTTAGGGATAAGTGATTAGAGTTTAGGACCTTGAGGGATTAGGGTTTAGGGTTGAGGCTTTAAGGATAGAATTTAGGGTTAAGGGTCGAGGGATTAGGTTTAAGGTAGAGTGTTGAGGGTTGAGGGATTAGGGTTTAAGGTATAGTTTAGTAGTTCTTGTGGATAGAGCCAGTAAACAATGGGAGATTATTTGCCTGTTTCATAACAATATACCTTCCCTAAGTGCGGGGTGGACAGCAAGAAACATAGATGTACCCCAATGCAAATATTTTCTCATAATGATCATCCTTCTGATTTCAACTGTTAATTACTCACTCTAGATGTACCATACGCAAAGCTTTTCTCATATGTTTTAAGGTATAGTGTCGAGGGTTGAGGGTTTATTGATAGTGTTTAGGGTTGAGGGTTGAGGGATTAGGTTTTAGGGTTGATGGATTAGGGTTTAAGGTATAGTGTTGAGGGTTAAGGGTTTAGGGATAGGGTTTAGGGTTGATGGATTAGCATTAAATGTCGAGGTTAGGGTTAGAGTGTCGAGGGTACAGGGATTAGGTATAGGGTTTAGGGTTGAAGGTTTAAGGATTGAGGGTTGAGGCTTTAGGGATGAGGGTTTAAGGCTTAAGATATAGTGTCAAGTGTTGAGGGTGTAGGGATAGCGTTTAAGTTTTAAGGGTTAAGGGTTGAGGGATAGGGATTAGGGTTTAAGGTATAGTGTTGAGGTTTGATGGTTTAGGGATAGGGTTTAGGTTTGAGGGATTAGGGTTTAGGGTTGATGAATTAGGGTTTAATGTTGAGGGTTGAGGGTTAAGGTTGAGGGATAGGGTTAATGGTCAAGGGATTAGGGTTAAATAAGAGTGTCGAGGGTAGAGGGAATAGGGATAGGGTTTAGTGTTGAAGGTTTAATGATTTAGGGTTGAGGCTTTAGGGATGAGGGTGAAGGGATTAGGGTTTAAGATATAGTGTCGAGTGTCAAGCATGAAGGGATAGGTTTTAGGTTTCAAGTTTTAAGGGTTAAGGGTCGAGGGATCAGAGTTAAGGGTTGAAGGATTAGGGTTTGACATTGAGGGTTGAGTACATTGAGGTTCGAGGGTTAAGGGTTTCGGGATAGGGTTGAGGGTCGAGGGATTAGAGTTAAGGGATAGGGTTGGAGGGTTTAGGGATAAGGGATTAGGGTTTAAGCTATAATATCGAGCCTGTTGATGGTCTAGGAAAAGGGATAACGTTTAGGGTTTAGGAATAGGGATAGCATTTAGGGTTTAGGGATGAGAGATTAGAGTTGAGGGATGACGGATTAGGGTTGAGGGTTGAGGGATTAGGGTTTAGGGATAAGGTTTAGGGTTGAGGGTTGAGGGATTAGGGTTTAAGGTATAGTGTTGAGGGTTTAGGGATAGGGTTTAGGGTTGAGGGATTAGAGTGAATGGTTGAGGGATTAGGATTTGACGTTGAGGGTTGAGGCTTTAGGGTTTAGGGTTTAAGGATAGGTTTGGGGGTCGAGGGATCAGAGTTAAGGGTTGAGGGATTAGGTTTTGATGTTGAGGGTTGAGGGTTGAGGTTCGAGGGTCAAGGGTTTATGGATTGGGTTGAGGGTCAAGGGATTAGGGTTAAAGTAGAGTGTGGAGGGTATAAGGAATAGGGATAGGGTTGGAGGGTTTAGGGATAAGGGATTAGGGTTTAAGGTATAGTATCGAGTCCGTTGAGGGTTTAGGAATAGGGATAGCATTTAGGGTTTAGGGATGAGGGATTAGAGTTGAGGGATGACGGATTAGGGTTGAGGGTTGAGGGATTAGGGTTTAGGGATAAGGTTTAGGGTTGAGGGTTGAGGGATTAGGGTTTAAGGTATAGTGGTGAGGGTTTAGGGATAGGGTTTAGGGTTGAGGGATTAGAGTGAAGGGTTGAGGGATTAGGATTTGACGTTGAGGGTTAAGGCTTGAGGCTTTAAGGTTTAGGCTTTACGGATAGGGATGAGGGATTAGGGTTTGATGTTGAGGGTTGAGGATTGAGGTTCGAGGGTCAAGTGTTTAGGGATAGGGTTGAGGGTTGAGGGATTAGGGTTAAAGTAGAGTGTGGAGGGTATAATGATTAGGGATAGGGTTGGAGGGTTAATGGATAAGGGATTAGGGTTTAAGGTATAGTACCGAGTCGGTTGAGGGTTTAGGAATAGGGATAGCATTTAGGGTTTAGGGATGAGGGATAGGAGTTGAGGGATGATGGATTGGGGTTGAGGGTTGAGGGATTAGGGTTTAGGGACAAGGTTTAGGGTTGAGGATTGAGGGATTAGGGTTTAAGGTATAGTGTTGAGGGTTTAGGGATAGGGTGTAGGGTTGAGGGATTAGAGTGAAGGGTTGAGGGATTAGGATTTGACATTGATGGTTGAGGGTTGAGGCTTTACGGTTTAGGGTTTAGGGATAGGGTTGAGGGTCGAGGGATCAGAGTTTAGGGTTGAGGGATTAGGGTTTGATGTTGAGCGTTGAGGGTTGAGGTTTGAGGGTCAAGGGTTTAGGTATAGGGTTGAGGGTCGAGGGATTAGGGTTAAAGTAGAGTGTGGAGGGTATAAGGATTAGGGATAGGGTTGGAGGGTTTACGGATAAGGGAATAGGGTTTAAGGTATAGTATCAAGTCGGTTGAGGGTTTAGGAATAGGGATAGCATTTAGGGTTTAGGGATGAGGGATTAGAGTTGAGGGATGATGGATTAGGGTTGAGGGTTGAGGGATAAGGTTTAGGGTTGAGGGTTGAGGGATTAGGGTTTAAGGTATAGTGTTGAGGGTTTAGGAATATGGTTTAGGGTTGAGGGATTAGAGTGAATGGTTGAGGGATTAGGATTTGACATTGAGGGTTGAGGCTTTAGGGTTTAGGGTTTAGGGATAGGGTTGAGGGTTGAGGGATCAGAGTTAAGGGTTGATGGATTAGGGTTTGATGTTGAGGGTTGAGGGTTGAGGGTTGAGGGTCAAGGGTTTAGGGATAGGGTTGAGCGTTGAGGGATTAGGGTTAAAGTAGAGTGTGGAGGGTAAAAGGATTAGCGATAGGGTTGGAGGGTTTAGGGATAAGGGATTAGGGTTTAAGGTATAGTATCGAGTTGGTTGAGGGTTTAAGAATAGGGATAGCATTTACGGTTTAAGGATGAGGGATTAGAGTTGAGGGATTACAGATTAGGGTTGAGGGTTGAGGGATTGGGGTTTAGGGATAAGGTTTAGGGTTGAGGGTTGAGGGATTAGGGTTTAAGGTATAGTGTTGAGGGTTTAGGGATAGGGTTTAGGGTTGAGGGATTAGAGTGAAGGGTTGAGGGATTAGGATTTGATGTTCAGGGTTGAGGCTTTAGGGTTTAGAGTTTAGGGATAGGGTTGAGGGTTGAGGGATCAGAGTTAAGGGTTGAGGGATTAGGGTTTGACGTTGAGGGTTGAGGGTTGAGGTTCGAGGGTTAAGGGTTTAGGGATAGGGTTGAAGGTCAAGGGATTAGGGTTAAAATAGAGTGTGGAGGGTATAAAGATTAGGGATAGGGTTGGAGGGTTTAGGGATAAGGGATTAGGGTTTAAGGTATAGTATCGAGTTGGTTGAGGGTTTAGGAATAGGGATAGCATTTAGGGTTTAGGGATGAGGGATTAGAGTTGAGGGATGACGAATTAGGGTTGAGGGTTGAGGGATTAGGGTTTAGGGATAAGGTTTAGGGTTGAGTGTTGAGGGATTAGGGTTTAAGGTATAGTGTTGAGGGTTGAGGGTTGAGGGATTAGAGTGAATGGTTGAGGGATTAGGATTTGACGTTGAGGATTGAGGCTTTAGGGTTTAGGGATAGGGTAGAGGGTCAAGGGATCAGAGTTAAGGGTTGAGGGATTAGGTTTTGACATTAAGGGTTGAGGGTTGAGGTTCGAGGGTCAAGGGTTTAGGGATAGGGTTGAGGGTTGAGGGATTAGGGTTAAAGTAGAGTGTGGAGAGTATAAGGATTAGGGATAGGGTTGGAGGGTTTAGGGATAAGGGATTATGGTTTAAGGTATAGTATCAAGTTGGTTGAGGGTTTAGGAATAGGCATAGCATTTAGGGTTTACGGATGAAGGATTAGGGTTGAGGGATGACGGATTAGGGTTGAGAGTTGAGGGATTAGGGTTTAGTGATAAGCTTTAGGGTTGAGGGATGAGAGATTAGGGTTAAAGTAGAGTGTGGAGGGTATAAGGATTAGGGATAGGGTTGGAGGGTTTGAGGATTAGGTTTTAACGTATACGGTTGAGGATTTCTATCGTCAATTGTAGATTTATGGGTTCGATTATATTTATTGCCTCTCCAGTTTTGGGGTGTGGATGTTTTGGAATCAATTAGGAAGTCTTCAGGAGACTTTGTGGAAGTGGATTGGCAATTGCTTGACAGAACCCCTACTATTTATGCTTGGATAAGGATTTTTCACAAACTAAAACTTCTGCTTCCAAAGAAGATCTGTCTTTCTTCCTCAATGGGCATTTTCTATCAAGAACTTGATTATGAGGGCTTGCCCCTTCATTGTTATGCCTATCATATGGTGGAGCATCTAGCAAGCTCTTACAGGAAACAGGAAAAGTTCTCCCTTAAAAACCTTGTGGTCATTCAAGTCTAAAGGGGAAGGTTTGGAAAGAGAAACGCACAAGATCTGATCAATCTATAGCAGGACAAAATGCGAGCGCATTATAACACGCTCATGTTTTGTCTTACTATAGAAACAGTAAAAAAGTGTTGACCCCTGTGATCCAGGCCCACATGCTTTGTTTTCATACTGATTCTGTGCGTGCTCCGACAAAAAAGAAGTGCTTTCATGCTATTGGAAAGTTCACATGCACATTTGACACATTGTACCACCTTTGCATGATCTTTCCACCACCTTTTCTACTTTGCCAACTTGAGAAGGAGGAAATAACATAGTTTTCACACCAAGTTTGATATATATCTATTCAAGTTTCAATTTTTGTAGTGTTGTAATGTTAATTGTGATTCAATTTTAGGAATTTAACATTATAGATTGGTTAATAGTATTGTTGTTAGTAATTTAACATTTAATTTTAGGAATTTAACATTGAAAAGGAAGCAAGTGGTGAAAAACTCAAATTGTTGAGGAGTTTGATGCAAGAAGAAAAAAACACTACATAATCGGCTACTCTCTCCATTCGAATCTTCATTTTTTAGGTATGACAAGTCTTTACATGCATGTTCTTTACATTTTCGTTAATTCAGATTGAATTACTTTATCATGCTTTATCATACATGTTTAAAATAGACACATTCCCAATCAAGAAAGCAGCCTACAATCTCACATGATGCCATGTATATTTTCTACACTTGGACTCTTTAATAATTATGTGTAATAAATAGACCTTAACATACCATGATGTCAAACTATAAAAGAATAAATCCTTACAACATAATAAAGATACAATCCCACTATTATCTTGTATTCATTTCTTAGGAAGTAATATTGGTCTCTTTATCATGCTATAGACAAATTCTCTATCATGCCGAGGAAACGATCAAGAATTAAACCAACACAGGAAGAGATAGAAGCTAAGAATTCAATGAAAGCAGTGGCTATGAGGGAACTTCGTGAGAAGAGGAAATTAGACACGATAAATGAAGACATACTGATTGAAGAGGAACCACAACCATCACAAAGAGATTGGTATTGGCGGCACAAAGAGAATGAATGCAAAAACTTTGTGCTACGAGAGATTTGAATACCATAGTTGGAGACACGTCCTCTACTGCAAGTCAACATGTAGGGACACCATCTACCACATCTCAAGTTGAGAGTACATCATCACTCACATGTGATGAAGGAGGTATGCCATCGTTCCCACCTCAACCTCAAGGTATGTCATCTATTCCATCTTTGATCGAAGGTATGCCATCTAGCCCATCTCATTTAAATATTGATGAAATTCCTAATGTTGAGATGAATTTACCTAACTTAACACCACCTAGAATTTTGCATAGAAAGTCAAAGTATTTGATTGAAATTGATGAGAATATTTTGCAGCCAATGGAAGGTAAGATTCCAAAACGCACTTGTAGAAGATATGCTCATAAGATTTGGAAATTGTTCTTTGAAAAGTTAAATGAGACTGCAAGATGTCAACTATTCATTAAAATGATGCGAAGTATAAAGTATAGGTCCATCATGAAGATTCTTGGGTTGAGAACATCAAAGGCTTCAAGTGAAAAATCTATTGTCAAGAATCTAATGAGTACGTACGAGAGAGTGGGTAACACCTCACGCACAAAAGATAGTAATGCAACACAGCATGTGATTACATCGACTATAGTAAGTAGTCAAACGAAGAAAGCTCGTCTCATTAGAAAGATGAGTCAAGAATTGAGAATTAATAGGAAAACTTTATCAAGAGCCATTGGAAGACGCCAAAGAATTGAGGACACTAATGCCAATGAATTATGGGCATTCTCGGGGAGACTACCATGAAAAGATAAACCAATTGTTGAAGCATTGAGATCACTAATTGAAGACTTTTGGAAGAATTACACAAGAGTATCTCCAAATCAAAGGGATGTGGTATGAAGGAGAATCGATAGTCAGAACTATGAGCCACATCCAAAGCATTTTTTGGATGAGACTCAAACACAGTTTTATGGTAAATTTCTAGAGAAGTATCCTCAAATTAAAATTTGTCAAAGATATTTTGAAATTGTAAAACCTTTCTATGTCAAGATAAATCAAACACACACTACTTGTTGTTGTAGATCACATATTGAATTTTCTAACCATTTTGATGCTTATAGGTCTATATGTTTAGATATGCATACTAACAATGTTTTGCAAGGTTGTGCCATATGTGCCCCAGCAACATCTTCAAGAGAATTCATATCAAGAATTTTATGTTAAAGAGAGGAAGGTCAAATATTCTACAACAAATTATGCTTGGGTGGCACATGTCATCGTTGCAGTGGCTTACAACATTTGCCAATATGTGAACATATGGAAAGAACACATGTGGTTGGAAATGAACTAGTAGAGTTTGGCAAGTATAAAATAGTGGCATACAATACAAAATATGGTAAAGAAGCAAAGAGGTGTGAATTGGTTATTGAAAAGATTCTAGTGTATCAGTTTATGCCTATATTTCGTGACATCATAGTGTATGAGTATGCAAGACATGCCCATAGAGCTCGATGGTTGGACTTGCAATTCAAGTTATGCAAGGACACATTTCCGGTTGGTAGCATTGTTTCAATCATGGACTTTGCAGAGAACTACAGTCTACAGCCACAGCATGAGGTGCAATCACAATATTACAACTCCACACAGGTTTCTATATTTGTGCACATCGCATTCATTCATGTGAATGATAGTACAGAGGATGACAGAAATATCATAAGAGAGTATAATTTCTATATTAGTGATGATTGCACACATTCTACGGAGTTTGTGCAAGGTTGCTTTCAGGTGTTCTACAATAATTTGGCTAGAAGGGGCATATCGTTTAGTCAGCATATCATATGGTCAGATAACTGTGCATCACAATTTAAGAACTCGTAAAATTTCTATTGGTTGAGCAGGAGGCATAATTTTATAGGTATTCATCATATGTGGAACTTTTGTGAGGCTGGGCATGGAAAGGGGGAGCATGATGGTGCAGGGGCATGTATCAAAAGAGCCATAGCACGAGAAGAGTTAAAGTATAAAGACAATGCAAAGTTGTTAGATGCAAAATTAATTGTCGAGTGGTGTAATGCTTCCATGGGTCCAGGTAATGAAGGTAAGTCTTCAGTTCGTAGATTTTTTTGTTTGATAAATGATACTAACATTGCACCATATGAGGATTGTTGTACACTGATAGGATCAAATGAAATGCACTCTTTCAAAAGCTCAATTGCAGGTTCATAGAGTATCCATACGTGAAAGATGTCATGCTTTGTTCTTCCTATACAATTCAAGTCTGGGATGAGTGCGAGTCAAAGGAGTGGGTTGACGAATGGCAGTTAAGTTATCTTAGCCCACTTGACATGTATCAACCCTCAATGGCACTGGAACTAACACAAATGGAATCATCAGTTGACTTTGACCACATATTAAATTTAGTTCAACTAGGTAATATAGGGCAAGTATATGCATCTAATTTCATCTAGTTCAACCAGGTAATGTCATCTTACTTTGTAGTGTTTTTGTAATGTTGACTAATTTCATCTAATTTGCTACACATATCAATGTAGGGCACGTATATGTAGTTACTGCTGATGAAGATAATGAAGAGGGAATAGATTATTACTTATGTCATTGTGTTGAGGCCAAAAATAAATTGGAGGCCCTTGTTACAGATGGAGAAAATATCGAATACCCTACAGGCTCAGTGGTTATTACTGGAACATGGCTTAGAAGGTACCCACATAAGAGTGTTAATGTTTGGCTATTTCAAGACTTTGACACACATCGAAAGATTCTTTATTACTTGAACCTTGTCGTGGCATCCAATGTTCATTTGATAAAGTATCGAGGTAGACCTTTTAACAAAATTTTGTGGAAGGTGCGTGAGTCTGACCATGAAGCAATACTTGACACAATAAATAGTAGAGCAGACCCGGATGGTTCATTGGATTAATTTGTAAGTATTCACATTGATTTTGTAAAGTCATGTTACATTGAGTTGTAAGTATGCACATTAATTTGTAAGGTTTGTCTTTTTTTATTTCCTCCTGTATTTTTACACATATACACATTTTTACATCATCATGTTACGCATTTTTGGTGTCCTGCTCGTGATGTGACCAAACTGACTATTCCAACACATCTAGATGGGTACATTTATGCGAGGCATGGTCTTATTTTTCACCCAAACATGTCGAAACAATCTGAGCTACATTGTACCGACGATATCCCTGAAGAGTCCAAAGTGCAAGAAGGCAGCAATCTTTGACAAGATGTTACTCGAAAACTGTTTCACTTAGAAATATTTTGTCTAAGGCAACGCGATCACTTAGAGCACCTCTACAATAACCTCTCTCAATTTTTTATATATATAAGGCATTTCCCAGTGGTGAAAAGTTTTTTGCTGCCCCAAAAATCATCAGGAGGCAGTGTAAAGTTGCAAAGGGGTGTAACTTTCATCTTGCTCCTGATGTGACCAAACTGACTATTCCAACATGTCCATATGGGTACATTTACACTATGCATGGTCCTATTTTTCACCCAAACATGTCAAAACAGTCTGAGCTACATTGTACCGACGATATCCCTGAAGAGTCCAAAGTGCAAAAAGGCAGCAATCTTTGAATGGTTGTTACTCAAAAACCGTGTCACTTAGAAACATTCCGTCTAAGGAAATGTGATCATGTAGAGTGCCTCTACAATAACCTCTTTCAATTTTTTATATCTCTGAGACATTTGCCTGTGGTGAAAGGTTTTCTGTTGCCCCAAAAATTATCAAAAGGAGGCAGTGTAAAGTTGCAAAGGGGTGTAACTTTCGTCCTTCTCCTAATGTAACCAAACTGACTATTCCAACGCGTCTAGATGGGTACATTTATGCTAGGCATGGTCTTATTTTTCACCCAAACATGTTGAAATAGTCCGAGCTACATTATACCGACGATATCCCTGAAGAGTCCAAAGTGCAAAAAAATAGAAATCTTTGAATGGTTGTTACTCAAAAATTGTGTCACTTAGAAACATTTCTTCTAAGGCAACGTGATCATGTAGAGTGTCTCTACAATAAACTCTCTCAATTTTTTATATCTCTGAGACATTTGCCTGTGGTGAAAGGTTTTCTGCTGCCCCAAAATTTGTCAGAAGGAGGCAGTGTAAAGTTGCAAAGGGGTGTAACTTTTGTCCTACTCCTGATGTGACCAAACTAACTATTCCAACGTGTCTGGATGGGTACATTTACACTAGGCATGGTCCTATTTTTCACCCAAACATGTCGAAACAGTCCGAGCTACATTGTATCGACTATATCCCTGAAGAGTCCAAAGTGCAAAAAAGTAGCAATCTTTGAATAGTTTTTACTAGAAACCTATGTCACTTAGAAACATTTCATCTAAGGCAACATGACCATGTAGAGTGCCTCTACAATAATCTCTCTCAGTTTTTTATATCTCTGAGACATTTGCCTATGGTGAAAAGTTTTCTGCTGCCCCAAAAATTGTCAGAAGGAGGTGGTGTAAAGTTACAACTTCTTCTTAGGTGCAAATGTAAGGGTACACAAGGGGAAAATGACACCTAGATGACTTAGTGCATTTCTATGACTTCATTCACATGTTTAAATGTTTGAGAAACTCTCCTTTACTAAGCACTTGTCCTCATGTCAACGTTAAGCTTTATACCTCCTAGGTGCTCAATTAGGTGATGTGCAAATGAGTGCCCAAGGATGTGGAGTCTTCAATCAGGGTTTGGAAGTGCAATATGTTAAGAGAAACATTATTCAAGCATGCTCCACACCTAATAAAGGAATTTGAAGTCTTGAAGTCACCCAAGATAGTTTATGCGCACTTTCTCTCTCCTCCAGCCTCAAAGTGGTGCGTAGCATAGAAGTATCATGTTAAGAAGCACATCAAACAAGGTGCTCTGGTAGGAAAAGTTGTTTGGCCTTCAAGATGAGGTTTCCTTAGTGAATTATGTCAGGATGAAAGCCTATTCACTGTAGGTGCTAATCTCAAGTTGCACAATCATGAATGGGTGCCTAGAGCAATAAGGTGCTACATCATGGTTCTAGGACCTTGAAATGGCACCCAAGCATGTAGGAGGAATTTTCAAGGAACCAGAATGAATTGATCACTGAAGACCTTGGAGTGTTTGAATTACTCTAAGCAAGAAGGTGCATTTCCATGGAGTAGCATACTCTAGATAGCACCTAATGCCATCAAGGCGCAATTCCACCCTCCCTTTGGTGCCTATCATCAAGAAGGGGCATTGGGCATTCCTTGAATAGTTCTAAGCATGTGAAGTTGATGAAATCACCAAGGAATGTTGGGTGCCATGTGTATCCTCAACAAGCTTGAGTTTGCGCCTATACAAGTTGGCGCTTATTCATGTTTTAACTTCCCTCTTGAAGTGCCTAACTTGGGAAAAAGTTATCTTGTTATTAGTCAAGTGTTTGATGTGTTTTGGAGACTCCAAAAGACTTCCTCTTGCTAGGCACTCTTCTTGGAAACTACAACCTTCAACTGGCGCCTAGATCCTGAAGAAAAACACTTGCAAGTGTGGGCACACTTTCCTTGTGATGGAGCATCAAACTGGTGCCTAGAAATCATAATGCATGAAGTGAGCACCTAGGATCCTATTGGTCCAATAGGTGGTTTTGGGATCTATGTCAAGTCATTGGATTAGGTTGCCAACTCAGAATGATTTTCATGCACTTAGACTTCAAGGCACCAAAACTAGTAGGAAAATATTTGGGGGGAAACCACGCTGATAAAAGTTGGGTAAATTTAACCTCCAAGTCTGATTAGGCTCCATATAACAACAATATTTATATCATGTCGCTTTGCTTTATGAAACAAGCAGTATTTGTCAAGTCATAGGGATAACACTATGGTCCTTAGAAATTTCTCTGTTACTTTTGATAAGATTATCTACTATTATGTGGATGCTTGATAGTATTAAAATTATTGGGCATTAAGTTGAGGTGACCATTCTTGTTATGATCATCACTTTTCACAAGGGGTATGTAAGTTATCCCATATATCATTACATTATGATTATTTTTCAATATCCTGATGGTGGAAGGATTGTTTTCACTATTATCTCTAGCTTGGGAAGTCATCAACCATCCATTTATTCTGTAAACCCTTTACCCACTACTAATTGTGGCTTGATCAATTCTTAATGCACTTTCTAAATATTCCTCATAAGACTTATAAGGTAACTTCTAAACCTCCTCCCTTGTATCCCTATTTACAAAATGCAAAAAGAGGTTATAGATTTCTCTATGGGCCATATTTAGGGCACTAGTTGACAAATAAAGGACTTGCCTCTGACTTCTAAAAATGTACCAATAACTAAACATTTTATTTCATACTTAGGAACTCTCAAATTCTTGCCTTGACCAATTTGTTCATATTGAAAGGTATCACAAAATCACCAATGGGTTGTATGAAGAAATGTATAGAGACCTTTGGAAGGTAATAGTACCAATTTAACATGATTCCTTCAAGGGTCTTGGGAAATATCCTAGCCACAACTATGTCCCAAGGGAAGATCTCTCTTATAGTCATCATATATGCCTTGATGTGGGAATTTGGATTCCCTTCCCCTTTGAATTTTGTTACATCTGGGAGGGGATGTAATAAAAACATATTACAAATTTTTAAGTCAAGAGGTTCTTTTAAATAGTCTAAGTAGGTTCCTGAAAAGGAATCTTCAGAAGTTGGAGTTCTTATGAACATGAGACCCATGGATGGGGCTTGTGTACTAAGTTGATTTTTCATTTACATATTTGTTTGATATCCTAGATACATTGGTTGGACAGTGATGGGATGATACACTATGGGAGTCACATGATTTTGTGGCGCATAAGCTCCACTAGGTTGTTGAAGATGTGGGAAAGTGTCATTACTAGTTTTTTGAAAAAAAAAATGGATAGGGAAGATTGAGTTGCCCCCTAGTTTTTCTCAACCCTAGTGTTGAATGGATTCGTTTGAACTTTTGGTCTTTCTATAGTTTTGTCCTTTAGAGGTTTCTCAACACCTCTAGCCTTTATCATCCTGATCCATTGGACTAGTGTGGCTATGAGGTTGGAAATTGTTGCAACCTCCATCCTTTAAACTTCTCCACCTTGTTATGGGTTGTTTTGAGTATTTTCACTTGCTTTCTCTTCGAGAATATTTTCTAATGATACATGATGTGTCATAGATCATTCAACTTGATAAACAACATGGAGGGATTCTCATGCCTCCTATACATCTTGCAAGTTTCTTTATAGATAGCTCACATCATTGTCCATCTAGGTGGTCATTTCCCTAAATATTATGATAAGATAATCCTGTTGATGAATTTTGGATTGAATGAGAATCAACATGCTTTGTCTTGACTAGAATAGTTGGGATGGACAAAAATCTATTGATTCTAGGTTGGGTTGTTAAAGGTCAAGAAGTTTTGGTGTCTAATGCCCTCTAAATCTAAATATTCAAAATCATAGTGGTTCAATAAGTTACAACAAACAGTCAGGTAGACAATAGACTATAAGGAACAAGGACTACACATGAATCCAAAACAACACCAGTCAATAAGGACATCACAACTATCGGCAAGATAAACCACTATCGTCGAAGCCTAACCAAGGTCTACCGATACCACCAACTCTTGACATCGATACAAGGTTCTTTTGAAGGCAAAGGGCACCTAGGCTTATGGGCCTCAATTTGATGTATTTATTGAAAGCTCAAGGTGAATTGATGCTTATTGAAAATGCCACTTAGTCCTTCATTTGCATTCTAGGCACCATTTCCTATTGACTTATATACTCCTCCTCATGCTAGGGTGCCATAATGAAGTGGTTTAGACAATAGGTGTGCTTCACTTCTTAGAGGCTATTGGATTTAGGCCACACAATTGGGAGGGGGGTGAATTAGTTGTGCAAGAACTTGCTTCTTCTTCAAACACTTGATTCTTCTTTGTTAGTTAACAGCATATAAATTAACCATTCATGAAAGCAGAAAGCATAAACACCGGAGCAGATAAACATCAACACATTTGACACCAAGATTTTTGATGTGGAAAACTCAGTTAAGGGAAAAACCACGGGGTGATTAACCCAAGGATTATTCTCTGTTACAAGAATAAGAAACACAAATGGCACATGCCAGTCAGGGCTCACTACCTGAGCACACTGCTCACAAGAAGGCACACTACCTACAAAAGAGGCACACTGTCTACAAGATCATAAGTATCACAACCTTGAACTAGAAAATGACATCTTCATCATGTCTAGATCAATTCCATTTAAGCTCGAAACACAACTACTCTGCCCTTTCACTCTTTTGCTATATCACACTCATCCGCCTCAACACACACTTTAAAATGGATTCATAATCTTTCATTTATACAAGACATCAACTTAGGAATAAGCATCTAAGTCGGCACTTAACCATAAGAACATTCACAAGATGAATAACACATCCGGTTGGTCACCACAAGAACATTTGTAAGATGAATAACTCATCTGGTCAGCTAGTCTGAACAAGAACTTCATCTGGAAGAATATCTTCAATTCCAGGCTCTACCACCAATGCGGATCAGTAACATACTCTCAACACAATCCAAGATCCTTCACAAGCTAGCTTGAATGACCAGGAACATCCGCACTTCCTTTGTTCACCGGAATCTCTTCTCTTCCTCATCTGGAACTTCAAGAACACAGTCTACCGCCACTGTCATACTGAAACATGTGCTTCTGAACCTCCAAATCATGAAAAAATTGAGATGACACATCACAAGGACATCCCAAATACTCCATCCAATCTGCAAGATAGGATAATGCACTTTCAGATCTCACTGGACCTCTTTGTAGCACTCTATCACTCCGGAGCACTTCTTAGAACCGGTTCTACTTGATCAATCACAACTTCTTCAAATCTACATGCGGACCTCTGAAAACTTAATTGGATCATCTCAAGACTCATAGCTACAAACCCTTTAATCCGCATCCTTTGATCATCAACTTATTGAGTATTTTTGCCTTCTTCTCATCACTGTTCTTCACTGTTCCTGACTGAGACTAATTTTCTCAATATCCTCAGCACACAGCTCATCCAATCCTTCTTGTCAATGGAATATGAGTATGCTGACATCAATGACAACAATAATTAACCTCATACTTGCAACAATCTCCCCCTTTGTCATTGATGGCAACATATGATGTGAAAAACCATCAAGACAAGATCTTCTCCTTTCTGTCACAGCTCCCCCTATCAGCAACAGCTCTTCACATGTCTTCTCTTCCTTTACTGGTCCCCCTTTTATCATCAACCACTTGTTTTTCACATGTCTTCTCTCCCACTTTGACATCAATGGCAAAGGGCTCATACTTGCAACTCTAACACACCAGAATCATACCAGCTGCTCCCCCTTAGTAGCAGCTCCCCATCATAAATCCAGATCACAAGATATGACTGTGATATCCACCGGACTGATGCACATCAGTGCATCCTAGTTCATCATCGGAGGGGCCATGACCCCTAGCTTCTCTCGGAGATACTCAAAAGAGTCTTTGGGAAGAGGTTTAGTAAAGATATCTACAATCTGATCCTTTGAGGGTACATATTCCAATCTGACTTCACCCTTGTTCACTTGCTCTCTCAGAAAGTGAAACTTGATAGATATGTGCTTGGTCTAAGAATGCAACACTAGATTCTTAGAAATATTTATTGCACTTGAATTATCACAAAAAATTGTGATAGGCTCCTCATATTTTACTTCCATATCTCTTAGCATCTGCTTCATCCATAAGATCTGAGTGCAACTACTTGCTATTGCAATGTATTCTGCTTTAGTTGTAGACAAGGATATTGCCTCTTGTTTCTTGCTAAGCCAAGAAACCAACCTTTTTCCCAAAAAGAATGCTCCTCCACTTGTACTCTTCCGGTCATCCACATCTCTTGCCCAATCTACATCTGTGTATGCATGAAGAGAGAAATCCTGATCTCTAGGATACCATAGACCATACTCAGCTATTCCTTTCAAGTACCTAAAAATTCTTTTGATTGCCATGACATGAGTCTCTGGGATTAGCCTGAAATCTTGCCACAAGACCAACAACCTGCATTATATCTGGTCTAGTCTGAGTGAGATACAATAGACCTCCAATCGTTGATCTATACTTGGTCTGATCTATCTTAGGAGAGTCATCATCTTTACTCAACTTACATCTGGTTGCCATAGGGGTGTTCATTGGCTTTGAATCTTCCATTCTGAATTTCCTCAATAATTCTTTTGCATATTTGGTTTTACAGATAAAGATGCCTTTCTTTGTCTGAGTAATTTGCAGACCCAAGAAGAAATTCATTTCACCAAGCATTGACATTTCAAACTCACTTTTCATTTGATTTGCAAAAGTTTTACACATGTTGTCCTTTCCTCCAAAGATGATATCATCAACAAATACTTCAATAATCAAGATGTTTTCCTTATCTTCTTGAAAGTATAGGTTACTATCAGCAGTACCTTTGTTGAACCCAATCTATACAAGATGCTTATCCAACCTTTCATACCATTCTCTTGGGGCTTGCTTCAAACCATACAGTGCTTTCTTCAACTTGCAAACCATATCATCATGATCAGACAATTGAAATCCATCCGGTTGTTCAATGTACACTTCTTCTTCCAAGTCACCATTTAGGAAGGCAGACTTGACATCCATCTGATATACCTTGAAGTCTTTGAAGGCAACAAATGCAAGAAATAATCTGACTACTTCAATTCTTGCCACTGGAGCAAAAGTCTCTTCAAAATTAATTCCTTCTATTTGAGAGTAGCCTTTGCAGACCAATCTAGCTTTGTTTCTGATTACTTCACCAACTTCATTTAGTTTGTTCCGGAAGACCCATTTGGTTCCAATTAGATTCTTGTTTCTAGGTCTAGGAACAAGATCCCAAGTATGATTTTTCTCAATTTGCATCAATTCTTCCTCTATTGCTTTGGTCCAGTTTTCATCATTGCAAGCTTCATTAACTGTCTTAGGTTCAATCTTTGAAATCAGACAGTATTCATTTGAGTCTTGAGCAATTCTTCTCCTTGTTTGTATGCCTTTACTCTTGTCGCCTATGATCTGATCTTCAGAATGATTTAGAGTTACATACCTTGGAACTTTGGGAGTTTCTTGCACTACTAGTTCTTGATCAGGCTCATTCAGATAAACTTCTTCTTCCTGATTTACTGGATCAGTCTGGATCTAAATTTCAGAGGAGGATGGAGCTCCTTGCACCAGAGAATCATTTTGATCATCTTCTTCACATTCATAGAATCTTGAGGGCTTCTCAACTCCTTCATCAACCTTCACATTCATACTTTCTATCATCTTTGTCAATCTCTTATTGTAACACTGGTAAGCTTTGCTTTGAGTGGAGTAACCCAAGAAAATTCCTTCATCACTTCTAGCATCAAACTTTCCTAATCTTCATCCTTTTTGATGTAACACTTGCTACCAAATACTCTAAAATATCTCACAGTGGGAGTTATGCCAAACCAAAGTTCATAAGGAGTCTTACCAGTATTGCTTCTGATTTGAACTCGATTAAGGGTGTAGACTGCAGTGCTGACAGCTTCTCTCCAAAACATCTGAGGAACATTTGCTTCCATCATCATTGTCTTGGCTACTTCTTGGATGATCTGATTCTTTCTCTCAACTACTCCATTCTGCTGTGGAGTCCTAGGAGTAGACAACTGTCTCTTTATACCATGCTTCTCACAGAAATCTATCAATTCACTAGATGTGAATTCACCACCTCTATCAAACCTTAAACATTTCAGTTTCAATCTAGTTTGATTCTCTACCATAGCTTTGAAGACTTTGAACTTCTCAAGGGCTTCTGATTTCTCTTTTAGGAAGGTAACCCACATCATCTGGGAATGATCATCAATCAGTAACATAAAATACCTGTCATCTTGCATAGTCTTGATTCTTATTGGACCACAGAGATCAGTATGAACTAATTCCAACAATCTGGTAGAGGACTGATCCTTGCTTTTGAAAGAGACTCTGCTCTATTTACCTAGCTGACATTCTTTGCACAAACTATTTGTAAGTTTCACCAATTTTGGAAGGTCTCTTACAGCCTGAGTATTTCTTATCTTGATGACGTTATCAAAATTCACATGACACATTCTTCTATGCCATAACCAACTTTGATCAACTTGAACAAACAGACAACTTTTATTTGAACCAACTAGATGGAAGATATTACCTTTTGTTTAAGTACTAGATGCAATCTCAGTTCCGGAGCTTTCAAAGATTCTGCATCTTCCATTCTTGAACCGAAGATCATAGCCTTTGTCCACCAACTGACCAACACTGAGAAGATTGTGCTTCAATCCTTCAACATATAGAACATTACCGATTTTACTCTTTCCATCAAAAGAAATAGTTCCCCTACCTCTGATTCTGCCAGCAGAATTATCACCAAACTTTACCATTCCTCCTTCATACCTTTCTAAATCTAAGAACTTGTTCTTGTCACCTGTCATGTGGTGAGAACATCCACTATCTATAACCCAATCATCCTTTTCTTCAATTTGGGCAGCCAAGGCTCTTTCCACAACCTTATGATTGATAGATTCAGAGGATATGGAATCTTCTTCCTTGATGGCAATAAACACCCATTCATTTCCGGATTTGTTTCCCATTTCTGATTCATCATTTGTTACTCCTTCATTATCATCTTCTTCATGAACATAATAACAGTTCTTTTGGAACCTTTGTCTGTTAGCATTTGACCTTGCAGATCTTTCTGGACATCTTGAAGCAAAATGACCAATCTTATTGCAATTAAAGCACTTAAAGGGTAATTTTCCTTCATACTTACCAGATCCTCTTGGCAATCTCTTAGAAATGAGGGCTTCAAGATGGGTTGTTTCTGCTTCTTCCTCTTTCAAGTCTTTTCTTGCTTGATCATACCATGACAGCTTCCTTGAAGAGTTTTCTCCAGGATCAATTCTTTGTTTGCCTTTCACATAGGCACTGGCTTTGAATGCAGATTCAGACTTGGGAGGATCATCTCCAAATTCAGTCATTTCAAATGCAGCTAGTTTGCCAGCCAATTGCTCTCTTGTCACAGTTGCATGGGCTCTGAATTCATCAATGGCAGCAACCTTGATTTTGTAGGCAGCAGGAAGGGATCTGAGAATTTTGTAAACAATTTCATTTTCATCCAGAACTCCACCAGCATTCCTGATTCCACATACCAGCTCATTTACTCTTGGCATAAAGGTAGTGATGTTTTCATCATCTCTCCTCTTCAATCTTTCAAATTTCCCTTTCAGACTTTGCAATCTTGCACTCTTGACAAACTCATCTCCTTCATACAGAAGTTCCAGTTTAGTCCAGATCTCATATGCAGTTGGTAGGTCAATAACATTTGAGAGATCTGAGTCATTCAATGTGCTTAGAAGAGCTTCTTTGGTCCGCAAATTGTTTTCAGCATCTGTGATTTCATTTAGAGTTGTCGGACCACCCTGTGGAGGTACATAAGCCTTTGTGACCATGGACATATATGATTTTCCCATACACTCCAAGTGACATCTCATGCGACCTTTCCAGAGTGATAAATTGGTTCCATCAAACTTCAGACTATCCTTCTTATATGACGACATCCTAGATCTCCTCAAGCGGTTAAGCTCCTTTCAAGTGAACTTGGCTCTGATACCAATTGTTGGATTTAGGCCACACAACTGAGAGGGGGGGTGAATCAGTTGTGCAAGAACTTGCTTCTTCTTCAAACACTTGATTCTTCTTTGTTAGTTAATAGCATTCAAATTAACCACTCATGAAAGCAGAAAGCATAAACACCGGAGCAGATAAACATCAACACATTTGACACTAGGATTTTTGACATGGAAAACCTGGTTAAGGGAAAAACCACTGGGTGATTAACCCAAGGATTATTCTCTGCTAGAAGAATAAGAAAAACAAATGGCACATGCTAGTCAGGGCTCACTGCTTGAGCACACTGCTCACAAAGAGGCACACTGCCTACAAAAGAGACACACTGTCTACAAGATCATAAGTATCACAACCTTGAACTAGAAAATGACATCTTCATCATGTCTGGATCAGTGCCATTTAAGCTCAAAACACACCTGCTCTGCCCTTTTGCTCTTTCGCTATATCACACTCATCCGCCTCAACACACTTTAAAATGGATTCACAATCTTCCATTTATACAAGACATCGACTTAGGAATAAGCATCTAAGTCGGCACTCAACCATAAGAACATTCTCAAGATGAATAACACATCTGGTCGGCCACCACAAGAACATTTGTAAGATGAATAACTCATCCGGTCGGCTAGTCTGAACAAGAACTTCATCTAGAAGAATATCTTCAATTTCGGGCTCTACCACTAATGCGGATCAGTAACACACCCTCAACATGATCCAAGATCCTTCACAAGCTAGCCTGAATGACCAGGAACATCCGCACTTCCTTTGTTCACTGGAATCTCTTCTCTTCCTCATCCAGAACTTTAAGAACACTGTCTACCACCATTGTCATACTGAAACATGTGCTTCTGGACCTCCAAATTATGAACAAATTTAGATGACATATCACAAGGACATCCCAAATACTCCATCCAATCCACAAGATAGGATAATGTACTTCCGGATCTCACCGGACCTTTTTGTAGCACTTTATCACTCCGGGGCACTTCTCGGAACCAGTTCTACTTGATCAATCACAACTTCTTCAAATCTCCATGCGGACCTCTAAAAACTTAACTGGATCATCTCAAGAGTCATAGCTACAAACCCTTTAATCCACATCCTTTGATCATCAACTTATTGAGTACTTTTGCCTTCTTCTCATCACTGTTCTTCACTGTTCCTGATTGAGACTAATTTTCTCAATATCCTCAGCACACAGCTCATCCAATCCTTCTTGTCAATGGAATATGAGTATGTTGACATCAATGACAACACTGATTAACCTCATACTTGCAACAGAGGCTTGTTCTCCTTCCACCTTAAGCACACTTTTATGGTGGAATAGGTGTCAATGGGCACCTTGTCTTAAATGAATGCTCTCTCTAAGTTGGGCACCCTTTTGAGGCTTTATGAGTTGCAAATTGTGCCTTAACCCTTCATGCTTGTTGCTCAATGTTTGAATGTTTAAGAAAGTCTCCTTTAGGTGCTCATCTTAATGACTTTTTCTCAAGGCGCAATCATCTTAATGACTTGGATATTCATCCTAGTGTTTCAGGATATCAGGCTACCAGACTTAGTCATTTTTAGGATCTCAAACATAAAGAATAACATGATGATTCATTTTTTTGTATTGCATATAGTTGAGATTCTATGCTACTCATAAAGAATATTAATAATTTATGTTCAACATGATGATTCATTTGTTTTTTAAATACAACTTTTATCTTTTAGTTCCAAAATAAGGTTTAGGTGATACTTGAATAACAATAGCGAGGTTATTGGATCAACAAACATCCTATGTGATATAATTGGACTTTAAATATTTAAAGTAGCCATCTACAAATATCCATTCAAACATGGATTTATAATGCAAGTATGGATGTATCAATAAAAAAGATTTGTATTAACCAAATATCCATATAGGCATACATCAATATCTGTCGATATAAGTATAACATATATACAAAATAGCCATATAGGCTTACAAGAATGCCATATAGGCATACAATGTCAACTATATACAATACAAAATATATGTCCACAAATGCCATATAGGCATACAACAAAGGAACACAATAAAAAGTCATTCCCCTCTGGCTGGTGAAGAGAATAGATCACGGGCAGCCTTTAATCTTCTAGGGGATGGAGACACACATGTGGGTGGTCTACTATGAACCCGAGGGCTACTCCTCCTATTTAGTTCTTCCTGCATCTTTACTTGTTAAAATAAAAATTATAGACATTAATATATAGAAATTACATGTTATAAAAAATGAAACATTTAACAAAATAATCACTTACCACTAACATATAATCTATCTCCTCACTTGCCTCAGTAGCAGGAATAGGCCCTGGTGATGTCATGTCCTATAGAAACCATCCAGATAGAAATTAAACGTCAAATCAATAATCTTTTGATTTTTCAAAAATAGACAACTATAACAATGAATTTAAATTGAAATTTACTACTCTACCTCATACCCCTGTCAATGCCATGGAGCTATGAATTGCAGAGGCCACACCATGCTCCATTGCCCTCTGAACATCGGGAGGTGTCTCCATAGCCTGCATCATCTAGAAATAAAACAACATTATTCAATTACAAAAACTATAATAGTGATGCAAATCATGGCTCCTAACATACACACATGTTCATCTAAACATGGAAGTACACACAATAAAGCACACAAGACACATACAAAAATCTAGTAAGTACAATTCATTCATTAAACTATTTATTTTATTACCTCCATAAAGCTTTGAAGTCCACCACTGCTGGCAGGTGTTGCCATGAAATCTACAATATTAACCCATTCAACATCCAAAATCAGATATTAGAATACCATTCATATAACGATGCTATTCACATGTAATATTTATAATTGTTTACTAGTTACATACCCCTACAGTAGATGATCTAGTGTAAAATGTAGGTGGCGAACCACTGAAAATTGCATTGATGCTATGACCCTAAAATTTCATTAAAATAATCAATTTAAATTAGTTAATCTTGCATTTTAAAAATGAAATTTAATAAATTAAATTCACAAAACTTGCTAATATTTACCTGAGTATCAAGGCCGAAAGTCTCACTCAGGAGGGTATCTGTCATCACCATCTGCTCAGCTGCAGATGCAGCCTGTGCACCTGCGTCCTGACTATCCATGGGGTCATAACCACAGGCTGACCTGCAAGTCTGACAAGTATGGGGTGGGACCCTACTCCTCACACTATCTCCCAACCCACTCTATGTTGCAGGGCCGGCATGCTCTATGATGCTCTGGGTCAAGGCACTAATGGACTGAAGTGTATTGACCTCAACACTCTCCTTCACAATGGAAGGGATAGAAACATGCTCGTGGGCTGGTCTGCTGATTACTCATCTCGCTATCCGCTGTGGGTCAAGATGTGCCCCTAGTCTATCTTGTACTGACTCCCCACCTCTACCCTGGAAGTCCCGCATATCAAAATAGTTTGGCACTTTATTGAGGACAAACTCGCAGTAGAGTTTCCTCAAAAAATATTGTGGGACCTCATTATTATTGCATGGAGGATGGTCAAAAACCATCCACCACCTTTGCCCAAAATTGTCCCTTATCACTTGGTTGTTTCACCAATGGATACGGAACCTCTTGCATGTAATGGGTGGAGGTTGATTTGTTTGTGGTTTGTGAAAATCAAACACAAGTCTAATTTTGTGATTTGTAATTTTTTCACATCTTGGTATGACAACTTGTCTGCATAATACTCTCTAAACTCTCTCCTCTTATCCATCCAACTAGTTATTTGCTTGCTAATTGAATTTAAATTTGATAACATAGATTCAAGAGATTCAGCAAGCGTGGACCTATGCAAGGTTGAAGTGGAAGGATCTTTCAACCTTGCAATTATATCTTCAATTTCTTTTTTGTTGTTTTCAATTTGCCCCATTATATTTTCTTGTGTTCTAGGGGCATGACGAGGAATGGATGCAGGAGGTTGTTGTTCTACAGGATTTTGTGGAGGATGAGGAGGTGCATTAACATTTCTTGACAATTAACGAAATTTACATCAAAAATCAACTCAAACCCACCTATTTAGAAACAAATTCAAACAAATAAACAAATAAAACTCACTCCTTTGGCATGCTCGATGTCGTGGAGGCATTTTGGTGATGAATTGCAAAGATTTTTGTGTCGAATTGAGATCTCCAAAACGCGAGCGCACTTCCTAGGGTTTGCAAGCCGCAGGTATATAGGAGAAAAAATAAATGGAATGAAGTGAAGTGCTTTTTTTTAATTTATAGGAAGTAATAATGCGCTCACGTTATGGTTTGGTTTTGACAAGCCTTACGCTCGTCATTACCAGACCATAACGTGAGCGCATTATAACGCGCTCGCGTTATGTATTATTTTTTTTTCAAAACTATGTGGCCACTTTTTGGCCCCCTATCTTTTTGCACTTACCCAATATATATTTTATATTGAGCACTCTTTAATTTGTTAAATTTGTGAACAAATCAAATGATATGTAATTTTGGGTTTGTCTTGGGATAAGACAAATATTACGGTAGAAAGATAACAAAATATCTCTTTGAAAATCAAGAAGGTAGTTCTATTTATAGGTGAGTTATGCTATTAAAAATTAAAAAATGTTTAGTTCTTTTATTGGGTGACTGAAGCAAGAAATATTTATTTGTCACTTCCTTTTTCCACCGGCCATTTCTGAGAAGATAATAGAAGAAGAAATCTATTTGGAAATTAAACACATGGTTCTATTTAGAGGTGAGTTATGGTTTACAGCAGGAAATAACTTTACAATGAAGATTTAAAGATTTGATGCTAAATTTTCAATATTGTTAAAGATTTAGAATTTTATTAAAAAGAAAAAATGTTTGTATGATAATAAGTATGCATGCACTTAACTAAAGCAAAACTCTGCTATATTCAACTTATTATAGTCGAATGCATAAAAGTATGGGACATTCCGTCATTTTCAAATTCATATTGCTAAATAATTATTCTACTATGTATTGGTCGGATATTATGGGTTTCATAATTTTGAATTTTTTTTTAAAATTCATATTGGATTTTTGAGTTTGATAGCTAAAATAATTATTCTACTATGTATTGATAAAATATTATGGGTTTCATAATTCTGAATTTTTTTTTTAACTTTACCGGTCTTTGTATACTCTTGAGAATTTTATAATTGAAATATCGTAAGGATTAGGTTTATATCATTCGGTCATTGATTCATAAATGTCATTCCTACTAGCTTCTTGTGAGCATAACCAGTATTAATGTCAACTATCTCTTCGAAAATGTAGTTCCTTCAAAATTATTGTTGGCCGTGATTTAAAAAATGTCCTTCCAATTTTTCATTGTTACTTCGATATGAGTTATTTAATACTGATGAAGTCCGCTATTTGTTGTCATCGAAGCCATCAAGGAGAGTTTCATTCTTGTCCTATTGATATCTATACTTCCTCTCGATGTTGTATTAATGGTGTACTACCCTTTTGGGGACTTCAAAGGGAGTTATAAAAGTCAACTATCTGTTCAAAAATGTAGGTGTTATATCGACAAGGCGGAGAGTGCTTTTTGTTCTATCAAAGAGAATGTGACTTTGTTGTCATCGATATCTTTATCTTCCGTCAATATCCATTTAAATAGTTTGTGTTTATTTTTCTATCACTGTCATCGAAGAGACTCAAGATAGTCTCACTCGATATCTCCGAGTTCCTTCAAAATTATTCTTGGCCATGTTTCGTAAATTGTCCTCCCGATATTTTATTATTACTTTGATATGAATTAATTAATACTGACGAAGTTCCCTTTTCGTTGTCATTGAAGCCATCGATGAGAGTTCCATTCTTGTGCTTTTGATATCTATACTTCCCATCAATGTTTTAATAAAGGTGTACTCTCCTTTTCAAGACTTCGAAGGGACTTATGATTGTCTACCTTCGATGTGTCAATGTGTCTTCAATGTCACCTTTTGTGGCTATTGGGAATATTAAACTGTCTTTAAATGGTGTTTATCTTCTAATTTTTCAAATCAGGCGTTTGATTGGGTCATATGGCTCCCCCAGACCACCCTAAAAAAGTACAAAATTAGGGTTTCAAGTGTTATAAATGTCAGCGATCTATTCGAAAATGTAGGATTTATATCGACGAGGCAAAAAGTGTTTTTTCTTCTATTCAAGAGAATGTAACACTACTCTCATTGATATCTTTATCTTCCTTTGATATGCGTTTAAATAGTTTTCTTTTATTTCTTTATCGCAGTCATCGAAGAGACTCGAGATTGACTCACTTTGATATCTCAGAGTTCCTTCGAAATTATTGTTGGTTGTGTTTCATAAATTGTCCTCCCGATATTTTATTGTTACTTCGATATGAATTAATTAAAACTGACAAAGTCCCCTTTTTGTTTCATCAAAGCCATCGATGAGAGTTCCTTTCTTGTCCTTTCGATATCTATACTTCTCATCGATGTTCTATTAACGGTGTACTCTCCTTGTCAGGGCTTCAAATGGATTTATGATTGTCTGTCTTCGATGTGTCAACGTGTCTTCGATGTTGCCTTCTCTAGATATCGAGAACATTAAAATATGACTTTACATGGTGTTTATCTTCTAATTTTTCAAGTTAGGGGTTTAATTAGGCAGTTCTCTGGGACATTTGTGCAGAGCCATTTTCAATATGTACATCAATCAAGAGTGTCTATTCCTGAATCCCGGTGTGATCGAAGAGACTCAAAATTGTGTCACTTTGATATCTCTAAGTTCTATCAAAATTATCCTTGGGCGTGTTTCATACATTATCATCCCCATATTTAATGGTTACTTCGATATGAGTTAATAAATACTGACGAACTCCTCATTTTGTTCTCATCGAAGCCATTGATGAAAGTTCCATTGTTGTCTTATCAATATGTATATTTCCTGTGGATGCTCTATTAATGGTGTATTACCCTTTTCAAGATTTTGAAGGGACTTATAATTGTCTCCCATTGATGTGTGAAGGTTTCTTCGATGTGGGCTTTTTTGGCTATTGGAAACATTGAAATATGTCTTTGTTTTCCTATAGATGTGTAGGCTGACTACAAGTGAATGATTTGTTAGGAATTGTATGGAGAAGATATCAATTAAATACAGATAAAGATTAGACAGATAAATAAACATACACAAAAATAATAACAGCGAGATAATTTTTAACATGGTTCACCCAAACTCAAGCTACATCCACCAACAGAAGTCCAATATTATTATCCAGCAAATTGAACCAATTAGAACCAACAATCCTTGCTACTCAATACCACTGCAAATGCTATAATAAAATATCAATGGAAACCCTAACCCTTAGCTATTTTTATCAAGACTTATGTTAGTTACAAAAGAGGGTTTTTTATGTCAGCCAATAGAAAAAATAACTCCTGATGCTTTTATAAAATAATAGGCAATTTTTAGGTAGGAGGTATTTTTCACAGCATGTCAAATTATGATATTTTTTTTTAGGGTTTAATTGCGTAGTTTTTGAGTCAAACACATCACCCATATTTCATGAGTAGTGGTTCACATGAACCCATCTCTCATGTTAATGAATGGTCCACTTAGCACTCATTGCATCTAGGTGATGCACACAGGGGTAAAGCATCGGGACTTCCCGGGAGGTCACCCATCTCGGTACTACTCCGACTCAAGCACGCTTAACCATGGAGTTTCCCCCAAGATCAAGCCCACTTAGCTTACTACCCCATTTGCAAAACCTTCAGCAAGTGTTGTGCCTTATGAATCATTCATTATAGAGCCCCTTTAGCTCATCAATTGATAAGTAGGAGGTATTTTTTACAACATGTCAAATTATGATATTTTTTTAAGGGTTTAACTGCATAGTTTTTGAGTCAAACACATGACCCATATTTCATGAGTAGTGGTTCACATGAACCCATCTCTCATGTTAATGAATGGTCCACTTAGCAGTCATTGCATCTAGGTGATGCATACAGGGGTGAAGCATCAGGACTTCCCGGGAGGTCACCCATCCCGGCACTACTCCAACTCAAGCGTGCTTAACCATGGAGTTTCCCCCAAGATCAAGCCCACTTAGATTGCCACCCCATTTGCAAAACCTTCAGCAAGTGTTGTGCCTTATGAACCATTCATTATAGAGCCCCTTTAGCTCATCAATTGATAAGTAGGAGGTATTTTTCGAAGCATGTCAAATTATGATATTTTTTTTTCGGGTTTAACTACGTAGTCAAACACATGACCCATATTTCATGAGTAGTGGTTCACATGAACCAATCTCTCCTGTTAATGAATGGTCCACTTAGCACTCATTGCATCTAGGTGATGCACATAGGGGTGAAGCATGGGGACTTCCTGGGAGGTCACCCATCCCGGTACTATTCCGACTCAAGCATGCTTAACCATAGAGTTTCCCCCAAGATCAAGCCCACTTAGCTTGCTACCCCATTTGCAAAACCTTCAACAAGTTTTGTGCCTTATGAACCATTCATTATAGAGCCCTTTTAGCTCATCAATTGATAAGTAGGAGGTATTTTTCGCAGCATGTCAAATTATGATATTTTCTTTTAGGGTTTGACTCAGTAGTTTTGAGTCAAACACATGACCCATATTTAATGAGTAGTGGTTCACATGAACCCACCTCTCATGTTAATGAATGGTCCACTTAGCACTCATTGCATCTAGGTGATGCACACAGGGGTGAAGCAACGGGACTTCCTGGGAGGTCACCCATCCCGGTACTACTCCGACTGAAGCGCGCTTAACCATGGAGTTTCCACCAAGATCAAGCCCACTTAGCTTGCTACCCCATTTGCAAAACCTTTAGCAAGTGTTGTGCCTTATGAACCATTCATTATAGAGTCCCTTTAGCTCATCAATTGATAAGTAGGAGGTATTTTTCGCAGCATGTCAAATTATGATATTTTTTTTAGGGTTTAACTACGTAGTTTTTGAGTCAAACACATGACCCATATTTCATGAGTAGTGGTTCACATGAACCCATCTCTCATGTTAATGAATGGTTCATAAGGCACAACACTTGCTGAAGGTTTTAAAAATGGGGTAGCAAGATAAGTGGGCTTGATCTTGGGGGAAACTCCATGGTTAAGCACGCTTGAGTCAGAGTAGTACCGGGATGGGTGACCTCTCGGGAAGTCCTGATGCTTCACCCCTGTGTGCATCACCTAGATGCAATGAGTGCTAAGTGGACCATTCATTACCATGAGAGATGGGTTCATGTGAACCACTACTCATGAAATATGGGTCATGTGTTTGACTCAAAAACTACACAGTTAAACACTAAAAAAAATATCATTATTTGACATGCTGCGAAAAATACCTCCTACTTATCCATTGATGAGCTAAAGGGGCTCTATAATGAATGGTTCATAAGGCACAACACTTGCTGAAGGTTTTGTAAATGGGGTAGCAAGCTAAGTGGGCTTGATCTTGGGGGAAACTCTATGGTTAAGCACGCTTGAGTCAGAGTAGTACCAGGATGGGTGACCTCCCGGGAAGTCCCGATGCTTCACCCCTGTGTGCATCACCTAGATGCAATGAGTGCTAAGTGGACCATTCATTAACATGAGAGATGGGTTCATGTGAACCACTACTCATGAAATATGGGTCATGTGTTTGACTCAGAAACTACGCAGTTAAACCCTAAAAAAAGATATATCATAATTTGACATGCTGCGAAAAATACCTCCTACTTATCAATTGATGAGCTAAAGGGGCTCTATAATGAATGGTTCATAAGACACAACACTTGCTGAAGGTTTTGCAAATGGGGTAGCAAGCTAGGTGGGCTTGATCTTGGGGGAAACTCCATGGTTAAGCACGCTTGAATCAGAGTAGTACCGGGATGGGTGACCTCCCGGGAAGCCCCAATGCTTCACCCCTGTGTGCATCACCTAGATGCAATGAGTGCTAAGTGGACCATTCATTAACACGAGAGATGCGTTCATTTGAACCACTACTCATGAAATATGGGTCATGTGTTTGACTCAAAAACTACGTAGTTAAACCCTAAAAAAAATATCATAATTTGACATGCTGCGAAAAATACCTCCTACTTATCAATTGATGAGCTAAAGGGGCTCTATAATGAATGGTTCATAAGGCACAACACTTGCTGAAGGTTTTGCAAATGGGGTAGCAAGCTAAGTGGGCTTGATCTTGGGGTAAACTCCATGGTTAAGCGCGCTTGAGTCGGAGTAGTATTGGGATGGGTGACCTCCCAGGAAGTCCCAATGCTTCACCCCTGTGTGCATTGCCTAGATGCAATGAGTGCTAAGTGGACCATTCATTAACATGAGAGATGGGTTCATGTGAAACCACTACTCATGAAATATGGGTCATGTGTTTGACTCAAAAACTACGCAGTTAAACCCTAAAAAAAATATCATAATTTGACATGCTCTGAAAAATACCTCCTACTTATCAATTGATGAGCTAAAGAGGCTCTATAATGAATGGTTCATATGGCACAACACTTGCTAAAGGTTTTGCAAATGGGGTAGCAAGCTAAGTGGGCTTGATCTTGGGGGAAACTCTATGGTTAAGTGTGCTTGAGTCGGAGTAGTACCGGGATGGGTGACCTCCCGGGAAGTCCTGATGCTTCACCCCTGTGTGCATCACCTAGATGCAATGAGTGCTAAGTGAACCATTCATTAACATGAGAGATTGGTTCATTTGAACCACTACTCATGAAATATGGGTCATGTGTTTGACTCAAAAACTATGTAGTTAAACCTTAAAAAAAATATAATAATTTGACATGCTACAAAAAATACCTCCTACTTATCAATTGATGAGCTAAAGGGACTCTATAATGAATGGTTCATAAGGCACAACCCTTGCTGAAAGTTTTGCAAATGGGGTAGCAAGCTAAGTGGGCTTGATCTTGGGGGAAACTCCATGGCTAAGCGCACTTGAGTCGGAGTAGTACCAGGATGGGTGACCTCCCGAGAAGTCCCAATGCTTCGCCTCTGTGTGCATCACCTAGATGCAATGAGTGCTAAGTGGACCATTCATTAACATGAGATATGGGTTCATGTGAACCACTACTCATGAAATATGGGTGATGTGTTTGACTCAAAAACTACGCAGTTAAACCCTAAAAAAAATATCATAAGGCAATTTTTACTTTGCGGGTGCTGCCCCGGAATGCCCACTAGGGGTGTTGCCCTCAGACCCTCACCATGGGCTTTGTAAAAGGGGCTCTGCTCTCCCTGCACTCCCCCATTAAATAATTTGGGGGGGAAATCGCACCAAGAAAAGTGAGGAAAATTTAACCTCCGGGTTTGATTAGGCTCCATTAACAACAATCTCCCACTTGGAGATTGATCAAACTCCACAACATTTTATCTCCCACTTGGAGACTGATCATAACATCACTGACCCTATAGCACCCACTAGAAATAAACAACCTAGACCATGTTGTTCTAATTTTATTATTTTTAGTCTTGAAGACCAACCAAAGATGAAGAGGATCTCAGCTTCTCCCTTGTCACTGCCTTTGTAAACATATATGCTAGATTTTCATCTATATGTATCTTTTCCAGTCGTAACTTTCCATCATCCAACACCAATCAGATGAAGTGATACCTTAGTTGTATGTGTTTGGTCTTTGAATGTGAGGCGGAATTCTTTGCAAGACAAATAACTATTATCATGTTGTTTGCCCAATTCTTCCATGAAAGATTGTAGCCATATCATCTCCTTGCTTGCCTCTGTTGCAGCTACATACTCTACCTCTGTGGTGGATAAAGCAACCACCTTTTGCAACCTAGAGATCCAACTCACTGTTGTCCTACCTACAGTAAAGATATAACTTGTATTACTCCTCCTGGTATCAATATCCTCTACCAAATCTGAGTCCACATAACCTGTTAAATTAGTATTAGAGCTTCCAAAGCATAAATGTTTGTTGAATGTACCTCTCAAATATCTAAGAATCCATTTTACTGCATTCCAATGCTCCAATATGAGATTACTCCTATACCTACTTACGACTCCTACAACATGTGCAATATCTAGTCTCATGCATACCATGGCATACATTAAACTTCCTATAGCTGAAGCATATGGTACCTTGGATATTTTTTCTTCCTCCTCTTATGTCTTAGGACACATCTCCTTAGTCAATTTCAAATGACTAGGAAAAGTTGTGCTGACAGATTTTGCATTCTCCATATGGAATCTCTACAACACCTTTTCAACATAATCAACTTGAGATAGAGTCAATTTTCTATTCTTCCTATCTCTACAAATTTGCATACCAAGGATTTGTTTTTCTACCCCCAAATCCTTCATAGCAAATGATTGTGTTAATTGTTGTTTTAACTCACTTATGTGATCCATGTTAGACCTTGCTACAAGCATGTCATCAACATATAAACATAAAATAATGTAGTCATTATCCAACCTCTTAAAATAAACATAATGGTTAGAATTACACCGACTGTAGCCTTTCTCAGCCATAAAACTATCAAATTTCAAATACCATTATCGAGGTGCTTGTTTCAAGCCATAGAAACTCTTCTCTAATCTGCACACCAATTTCTCCTTACCTTTGACCTCAAATCCCTATGGTTGTTCCATATATATCTCCTCCAAATTGCCATGGAGAAAGGTAGTTTTCACATCTAGATGTTCCAAATGCAAATCTTTAGTAGCCACAATACTTAAAACAATAAGAATAGAAGTCATTTTAACAACTGTAGAAAAAATCTCATGAAAATCAATATTTATTTCTATGCAAATCCTTTTACAACCAACTTGGCTTTAAATCTTTTATTACCTCCATCTTCCTCTTTTAGCCTATAAACCCATTTGTTTAGTAAAGCCTTTTTTACCTACAGGCAACTTACATAATTCCCAATTCTAATTTTTCAGCAAGGAGTCCATTTCTTCTTTCATTGCAAGCTCCCACTAAACCTTTGTATCCACCTGCATAGCTTCATCATACCCTTCTAGTTCACCAGCATTTGTTAACAAAATAAAATACAAAGAGGGAGAAAACCTTTCAGGAGGCCTACTTAGCCTTGTTGACCATCTAACATTCACTGGAGTTTGTGGTATTTCTTGTTGTTGTTGTAGAACATGAGGAACCACTGGAACATCACTATCTAGAGTATCATCCAATACTACATAATCCTTTTCTTTCTTCCTATGCTGCTGCAACTAATCTTTGTACAACACCTTCTCATTGAACACAACATCCATGCTTCTCACAATTTTTAGATTTTCAACATCCCAAAGCCTATAACCAAATTCATCAATGCCATATCCAGCGAAGATACACTTTTTTAATTTTGCATCTAGCTTGGTTCTATTTTCAGAATCTACATGTGCAAATACTTCACATCCAAAGGTTTTTGAGAAAAGAATAACTCACATTCTTACCTATCCATGCTTCCTTTGGAATACCACAGCGCAAAGGAAGTGAAGGACCTCTATTAATTAAATATACAGTGGTATTGATAGCCTCTATCCACATGTTTAAATGTATCCTAACATGTAATCTCATGCTCCTTGCATGCTCCATTATTGTCCTATTCATGTGCTCAACCACTCCATTTTCTTGTGGAGTCCCTGGAACCATTTTCTGCCTCCAAATTCTATTAAAGAAACAATAACCATCAAATTCTTTGTTGCAATACTCACCACCATTATCAGATCTGAGACATTTTAATCTTTTACCTGTCTTATTCTCAACCAAGCTTCTCCATTTTTTAAATATTTCAAATACATCAGATTTATGCCTAAGGAAATAAATCCAAACCTTTCTAGTTGCATCATCTATGAATGTAACATAATACTGAGAGCCACCAAAAGAAGATACCTAAGCCCGTCCCCATATATCTGTATGCACAAGCTCCAACTTTTCATCTTTCTTTTGCTTCCCATCCTTATGGAAACTAACTCTCTTTTGTTTTCTATACACACAACTTTTATAGAAATCTATATTAATACTTTTTAGACCTGGTAAAACTTTCTTAGAATGAAGAAACTTCATACCTTTTTCACTCATATGCTCAAGTCTATTATGCCACAATGTTCTCTCAGAACCTGCAGCAACTATTTTAGTCTCTTCTTGCAAACCTGTAGCAACTATTCCTAAACCTATTTATTTTTTCTCTGTAACAACTAAAGTAGAAGGAATAGTATGACTTGTACAAAGATATAAGGTGTATACTATTAAGGCACCTCTTGTAACCTTCCAATTTTTATCAATAAATGTAAAAAATGCAACCTTCATCACCTAGCTGACCTACTGAAATTAAATTCCTACTTAGCCTTGGAACGTGCCTTACCTCTTGTAGTAGCTAATGATTAACATTCTGTAACTAAATCTTAATTCTTCCCTTTCCAACAATTTGACAAAGTTTGTTATCTCCCAAATAAACTAGCCCAAAATCCCCTTGGACATAATCAAGAAAGTAACTTCTATGGGGAGTAGCATGAAATGAGGCTCTTGAATCTAAAATCCATGAATCATCAGCATTATCTAGGGAAAGAATCAAATCATCATCTTTAGATTTATTACTTACCACATTTGCCTCCTTATTGCCTTCTTCTTTGTCTCCTTCTTTATTCTTCCGAGACTAGCAATCTTTCTTCAGATGACCTAGTTTCCCACAATACCAACAATCCTTCTATCCTCTGGATTGGGACCTCTTGTCCTTTGATTTTTCTCATGACTTCCCATGACCGCTAGAACCTTTTCCTCTCTCCTTTGATCTGCCCCTACTTTATGCATTTAAAACACTACTTGATGTGGATTCACCTAATCTTTTCCATCGCATTTCCTCGCTAAGGATAACACCAACAACATCATCAAATTTTAAAGTATTTGAACCAGAGACAGAGTTACTTACAACCATTACCAAGCTATTCCAACTTTCTGGCAAAGAACATAAAACTAAGAGAGCCCTCACCTCTTCATCAAATTTCACTTTACAGAAGTTAACTAACTAGTAATTGTATTAAACTCATTTAAATGATCTATCATAGATCCACCTTCAATCATTCTTAAATTAAACAAATGCTTCATAAGAAATACCTTATTTGAGGATGAGGGTTTTTCATACAATTTAGCCAAATGTTTCATCAGTTCATCTATTGTCTTCACTTTTGTTATATTAAACACCATAGATGGTGCCAAGCACAACCGAATGGTTCCTAGTGCATTTCTATCCAGAAGATCCCAATCCTCATTAGTAATTGCTACCAATTTCTTAGCTTTTCCTTCCAACAGCCTCCATAAATCCTTCAGATAGAGATAATCCTCCATCTGCATCTTCCATAACTGATAGTTCTACCCATTGAATGTATCTACCTTCAATTTACCCTCATCCACCATTGCTCCCACTTAATCGTGAGACTCCCACTCAACCGTGAGACTTTCCTACAAACGATAATCAAACACAACCTACTCTGATACCACTTGTTAGAATTTGTATGCAAAATATATCAATTAAATGTAGATAAAGATTAACAGATAAATGAAAATACATAGAAATAATAACAACGAGAGACAATTTTTAGCATGGTTCACCCAAACTAGAGCTACATCCACCAACAAAGAGTCCAATATTATTATCCAACAAATTGAACCGATTACAACTAGAAATCCTTGCAACTCAGTACTGCTGCAAATTCTACAATACAATATCAATGGAAACCCTAACCCTTATCCATTTTTATGAAGACTTATGTTGGTTATAAAATAGGGTTTTATATGTCAGCTAATAGGCAATTTTTGCTTCAGGTGCACTGCCCCTGAGCCCCCGGCTAGGGACACATCCCCCACTGTGGGCTCTGTAGGAGGAGCTTTGCCCCCCTGTACTCCCTCGTTAAATAATTTGGGGGGAAACTGCACTGATAAAAGTGGGGAAAATTTAACCTCCGAGTCTGATTAGGCTCCATATAACAACATGATTCTCATAAATGAAATTTTCCATTACTCAATTTCTTGCTGTACTTGACAAAGCTGGTAATCAAATTGTTAGAAGTAAAAGTATAAATTATAGAGGACACCTTTGTAGATGAAACAAAATTAGTATTTTAAATGTATACATCTCAAATTAATAGTTTAGAAACTTTAATTTTCCATGATTTAGTCATCTTTGTTATCATTTTACTTTGCATTTTCTTTAAGAAAGTTTTGAATAACAATATACAAATAACGATGCAAAGTTATGTATACCTTTTGGTTATTGAAGAAGGCTAATACTTTGTTATTGCATGTCATGCTATTTTATATCTTCTACAAAATACAGGCCATTCTTGCAAATCAGGTAACAATAATTTTTTTGTTTTATTGTTATGCTTGTATTATTTAAAATAACACAGACTTTTATAGTTTAAAAACATTTTCTTTTACCTATAGTAAAGACAATGGACAACTTTGTGGATGTTGAAAGCTATAGGGTGCATAAACAAGACTTTACTATTGACATTGATGATGCCTTGAAAAAGCAACATTTATTTAGGATAGATTCATTTGTCTACACCGTAGGAGATTGTTTATTTGACACACTTCAAGTTCTCCTACATTTTCGTTATACTTCTATTGAATTACTTAATAGATTAGTTGATCACTTTTTGTTGTGTCAGGCATGACATGATTATGATGCAGTGTACATGAATGCATATGAATTACATCCAGAAATATTGTCTGAGATGCATGGTATTTATGATGTTAATAGGTATTTATCTAGAATACAATTGTCAGCTTCAGCTTCTCTTCCTAAAGTAGAAAGAGGACTTTGGGGTGATACATTTTGTATACGATGGATTTTGAAATGGTTGAATATATCAATTGCAATGTGGTTGACAACAATGAAAAAGAAATACTTACATTTCAATACAAATGTGCAAACAAATGCTTATTCAATATTATTTCATGACGAGAATCTCCTTTGTGGTCATTATGAACCATTATTTTGTACAAAAACCTTGGCAACAAACATGCCAATGTCATCAAACCATGTTTTAGTTTATTGTCCAATACTAGAAAGGCATTTCTAGTCTTTGTCAGCTCAAATGCAAATTTTCAGAACCGTTTTGTTTTTAATGGATAGAAACCATATTCAAAACTACAATTCAAGTATGGTCTTCAGATAGTAAACAAATAGGTAAAATATATTGCAATGAAAAAAAAACTTTAAAGTCATAGAACATAACAACATTTAAAATAAACACAACACACATACACTATGAACCACTAGTACCAGCACATGTCGATAGAGCAGCTGAAATAAATTGTCATCATAGATTAGAAATGGATTATTTTATTCATACTAAACAATTACAAATGCAAGTACAATCATAATTGAATGGAAAAAACATTTGAGATAACAAGAAACTATCATTGATTCAGTTGAAGAAGACATTGCATAGGAATATTAAAAAGAACGAACTAGTTATAGAAACACATGTTTGTGGGGCATCTCAAGTAAATTGTTCAAGTGCATTGCAAATGGATCATACTCATACTAAACAATTACTGTTTGAAATAAAATCACAAGTGTGTGGCATAGAAAATTGATATAAAAATAAATTGTCGCTATATCGATTAAAGAATATTTTGCGCAATACTAGAAAAGAACAAGAACAACATTCTTTCAAGATAGTAGATAAAAAAAGTATCATTGCAAAATAAAGATATTTGAAATCCATTGAAGATACCCCTCAACATGAATGTTTTATCTGCCAAAAATTACATTTTTCACATACAATGAAAAAAATTACAAAAAATGAACGACAAACCTATGAAATTTTAACAAAATAGAATATAGTACATTCATTTCAATGAGTTTGTTTGTCATGCAAAAGATCATTACAGAATGGTAAACTACCATTATTTGTAAATCCACAATTAATAAGATGAAACAAACCACTACAAATCTTATCATCTTTGTCAGAACTTGAGGAGAGACTCATATCCCCTCGAATTGCATTTGCACAAATTAGATAGCGGGAACACAAATGCTCTCAAATGGGGTTGACTAGATCAATAATTAATGTGCCTACAAATATGAACATTATCCAAAAAGTACTTCCATGATCTATTTCAATGAAACAATTATAGTTGCTATTGCACTGAAAAGGAAATTGCAATACAAGAATCCATATCAAGTTGGTAATGTTCATCCCAATATTATCAAGAAAGCATTAAAAGCATTAAGTCAAACACATTTATACGAGATGGAAAACATTTCTATTGACTACCAATGGGAAAATTTCTTCAAATCAAGGCATGATATGGACTTTGAAACACTGGAAATGTCTTCTGATAGTGATACAAATTGTAATGATCTAGCAACAATACTGATGAACATGAAACACAGACTGATACACTTGTTCATGGATTTACAGAATCTAGATCTGTGTATGATCTACATGACAAGATAATTAAAGTAGCACCTACTAAACAAAATCAGCCAATTGGAATATTCAAGGACAAATATGTAGAAGATATGAATTTTCCAATGCTATTCTTTGGCTATCTGAGCTAGATGAAGACATAACCAATAGATTCACCTATCAAAAAATGACAAAATGGGAGCTATTACATTCAAGTCATGACTTTGCAAAACATACAACTAATTTATTTTTCAAAACAATGCATGTCATCATAAATAAAATCATTTCAAGTATATCAATAAGAATTAGAAAAGGTCAATTAAAAGGAAGAACCCTTCTTTCAAAAATGTTAAATATAAACCAAATTTAGACAAAATTTTAAAATCAAAAATTGGATACATGGATTTCAAACATATTCGTATCTCTCCAGACTATTTGCATTAAATAAAAAGAAACATATTTGCAATGATATGACCACTAGGACCTCCAACATTCTTTTTAACTTTTTCAAGTGCAAAGCATGAATGGACACGTTTAGTAGATGCATTAACGAATATGTCTTCAAAAAACAAGGAAAATGAAAAAAAACAAGCAAATGAAATTGATTCACTTATTAGAAAAGACCCAGTTACTTCTAGTCATTGTTATCGACATCGAATAAATTGCCTTAAGAAACTATTATGCAAAGATCATTCAATTCTTTCAAAGATTATTGACTACTTCTTTGTAATTGAATTCCAAAATAGGAGAAATGAACATGATCATGCTCTGGTCTGGGTACAAAATGCCCCTATATATGGAAAAGTCAAAATTTGTGAAATTGAAATGTTTGTAGACAAATATATTACATGCAACACAAATTTTCTTGACAACAAACTTGCAAAGCTACATCAACACTATCACACATAAGAAGTTGTAGAAAAAATAAAAAAATGCATTGCAGATATAATTTTCCAATTCCATCATTCAGAAAACAACAATACTTGAACCGATCTCATGTATGGAACAAACTATTATGAATAATTTTGTTAAAATCCAAACAATTATTGAACAAAATGAATATAATGATTTGATGTCTTTTGATAATTTTTTAAACAAAATATAAATGAGTGAAACTGAATAGACAAAAGCAATACAATCAACACTCAATAAAATGACTATTTTTCTAGAAAGAAAGCCATCCCATTTTTGGAATAATAGTTTTGTCAAAAAATACCACAGTTATGGCAAGCAAATACTGATGCACAGTTTGTTCTCAATGCATATGATGTTGCCACGTATTGTTCATCATACATGACAAAAGTTGACAAATCTATGAATACATCTTTCAAAAGAATATGTAAAGAACATGAAATGACAAAGATTGATGCCATATAAATGATAAGGACACTTGGAAACACATTACTAAATCTTCAACAAATGTCTTCTCAATTTGCACCACACATTATCCTATCACTACCATTAAATTCAAGCTCTAGAAAATGTATTTTCATAAACACATCTCCACCTAAAGAATGAACATTCATTCTCAAATCTACATCACAACTTCAGAAAGAAGCTGACAAATCACAAAATATAATGCGTCAGTCAATTATCGATCACTATCTACATCGTCCAAAAAAATTGAAACACATTTGCTTGGTTGAATTCGCTAGAGAGTTTACAATTTCGAAAAACAAATACATAAAATGCAATAAACATAACATTATCAGATTTGTTAAATACAATAAACACATTGACTACGAAAACTATTGTAGGGAAAAATTATTACTATATGTTCCTTTTCAAGATAATGAAGACATATTAAAAGAAAAATTTAAAACAATTGTAGATGCATATGTTTTTTATGAGAACATTGTCCAATAAAATGAATGTAGATATACATACAACTTCAATACGATATGGGGAGATCTTGACAATGCATATAAAGAAGTTGAAGCAAATGAAACATCAACTATGAATATGCATAGGAAACAAATTGAATAGAATAATAATATTGACACACATGACCTATGTACTGATTTGCAATGGTTGAAAGAAATACAAAAGAAAACAAAAACATATATTGGTTTTCAAATTGTACCTAATCCAACTCTACTAGAAAACCTAGAATACTATAAGCTAAGAAGAATGTTAAACAAAGAACAACAAGAAATTTTAAAAGACATTGCAATGAAAAAAAATTGAACATACGCAAACCATTGTACCTTTTCTTAACTGGAGGTGTAGGAACTGGAAAAAAACATTTACAACAAAAGCAATTTTCCAAATGCCGTTATGTATTTATAATTCAAATGAGTGCTCAAATCCACTTAAACAGAAAGGCCTAATAATGACATACACAAGAAAAGTAACATACAATGCAGGTGGAACAACAATTCATTCTGCACTATTAATGCCATTCAACAAATCTACTTTAATTCCACTTGGTAATGAAACACTAGATTCATTGCAAAAACATTATGAAAAATTACAAGTCTTGCTAATAGATGAAGTCTCTTTGATAGGAAGTCAATTTTTATATTCTATTGACAAACAAATCATAGACATAAAATGTATCCCAACAAAATTCTTTGGCAATATTGACATGGTCTTTTGCAGTGACTTTTACCAAGCACAACCAATACAAGATAGTCTTATCTTTGAACATCCTATTATTAACAAAGAACAAGTTCCATACACGTTTTGGACTGATAACATAAGATGCTATGAATTGCAAACTACTACGCGTCAGAAAAATGAAACATTTATCACTATTTTGAATAAAATCTGAACAAATTCACAATCTACTAGTGATATAGAATATCTGTTCATAACAAATGCCTTTGACCTACTCCAATTGATCCTACTTTTCCATATATTTTCCATTCAAACAAGGAAGTGGCTTCACACAACACAAAAATGCTTGTATCTATTCCAAGACAACCAATTATCATTGATGCAATTGACAATATAGAAGAAAACTATGGCAGTATAATAAATTATTCAAATACAACACTGCCAAAATAAATTTTACTAAAAATAAACATGTTGGTTGAATTATATGATGGGAACTATAGCATAGAAGATGGATTGGTAAATGGGGCCAATGGAATATTCAAAGGATATACAACTAATAACAACATAGATATCATATGGATTCAATTCAATGACTCAAAAATTGGGAGACAACAATCTGCAAAACTAGCACAACTATATACAGATACAATTCCAAAAGAAAGGGTACCTATACTATGAATAACAAAGTACGTATCAAGAAGCAAACATCCATCACAAGTACAAATCTGTAAACAATTTCTAGTACAACTTGCATGTGCATGAACAATACATAGATCACAAGGACTTACATTGGAAGGACTTGCATTTGATCTGTTACAAATTAAATCACATGGATTGGTGTATACAACACTATCATGTGTACGAGATATAGAATCACTCTACTTGTTAAATCAACTCAGTCCTAAAAACTTCAAGGTCAAAGAAAAAGTTACAAATGAAATGCAAAGATTGCTAACAAAAGCAAAATGGAATGTACAAGATTCTAAAAAGTAAACTATGCGAAGCAAAACCATATCCATTTTATCCTTGAACACAAGAAGTCTAAAAAATCATATTGATGATATTGTTAATGACTATGACTTTATCAATTCAGATATAATATGTTTACAAGAAACACATGTATCACATTTACCTCAGTACAATCAACTACAAAATTTCCAATCTCTTTCCATATGCAATAACTATGGTGTTGCAATGTGGGTAAATAACAAAATATTCATTTTATATTCAAACATTTACAAAACTAATAGCATAGAAGCTATTTTAGCAACCATTCGTATTAACAACTTCAAAATAACAATAATAAATTTATATGCATGACCTACTAGAAAGCCATCTACAATTATCGATATAATTGACCAAGCAATTCTTGAAATGCATCTTGCAGACAATATCATTATTCTTGGTGATTTTGATATCGACATGGAAAAAAAACATGTTGAAACAAATAGATTAGAAACATATATGAACAACAAGAATATAAATTTCCTTCTTGACAAAAAAACTCTTTACAAACATTGCTCATTGACCATGTGTGGTCAAATATTAACAAGGAAACTTACAAGATTTTCAAAATCGACACATATTGGAGTGATCATGATGCTATTTGTCTTCTTCTTGATACTTCAAAAAAGGAAAAAAAATAGCCATTATAAATTTTTATCATAACAATATTACTGTCTAAAGTATTAAAAATTATTTACATAAACAATTTGCAATGACAAATAAATTTACATCTATTTTCAAATACATCTATTTTTAAAATTATATTTACAAAATTGTTATATATTTGGAAGTCAAGAAACCATTTCTTCAAATTATCAACAACATTCAATTCTTATTTATTCAGTAAAATTACAAAATTCCTCCACAAGTTTTTTCAGTTAACTTCTTTTCTTATATAATTTTAATTTTAAATCTCCCCTCTTATCAACACAGTATATTAATTGTTTTGCAGTGCTAATGACAAATAACAAAAGAGGAGAAAAGGACAAAGCCATTGTACACCAAGAACAAGTTAAGATGTTAGTACTTATTTATAACAAAACTTTGACAGCATTTGTATTTATCATTTGACATATATTAAACTTCATTGTTTTACAGGTCCAAAAAAGAGCCCGTGAAAGTACTTACCATAGAAGACATAAGTGCACATAAATTTGGAGACGTTTTTGAAGCTGAAGTGATTGTCAACTATCAAACTCATCTAGATAAATCAAAAAACACACTAGAAGTTTTTCATGCTGATTTGACTGACAAAAAAGTAGAAATGACAAACACTATGAATTTGACTGGAAACCTGGTCCAATTATTTGAAAATAAGATTCCTCCATGTACAAGTGTCCATTTAACTAGTTTTATAATTGCACCTAAAATAGAATATGATCATGGTGATTATGAGTCTATTCTGTTAATGACCCAATCAAGTGTTATAGAAATGATCCCTCATGTTTGTAATGACTACTCATTTATACCAAGCACAACTATCAAAATGATGTTGGAAAGTACTAATGATTATACAGTTGGCATTGTTGGCGCAATTGTATTGACATGCAAATAAACACCATTTCATTTTGTATTGGACATTAAAGATGGAGAAATAGAGCATGACAAGGCACAAGTATTAAACCAATTTTTCCCGCGTCTTCTACCTAGTCAAATTTAGTTTTAAAAAAAAAAATTATATCATCAATATTCTCTAACATATAATGTAATCTGTATTGTATCAAGTTCAATTGCACCTAGCCTTGCAAGAAAAATATTCCTTTATTGAAGAACATGTCTTACGAAAATAATTTCCTTTCATACTATTGAAGAATATTATGAAGCACTTTGATGCAAAAGACTGCAATCTTCGCAGCTGCCAGTCAACTTATATTGATCCTCTAACAAATCAGCTAATAGTTAATCATCTTCAACATCTACTAGAAACAACATACTAGGTAATTTATCTTCTCTTACCTTCTTTTAACCATTGCTTTATAATTATATTCATTATTTTGTATGTTCTAAGTTGAAATATTTAGCTCTGTGTTTTACACATTACAGACATTAGTAAATTTGAAAATTTTCCAATTTAACTATATCATAAACTATTTTATGTGGAATTACAAAAGTATATTGCCTTTATCCTTTTTAATCTTGTTGATAGGTGTATGGAAAATTGAAACCTGTAAATGCTTTTTCCATTCCATTCCATCCGACCTGTCCACTGTGTAATTACAATTTTTTCAACTTAGGGGAACTAAAGCACAATATTAATCACTGTAACAAGTGCAAAAAGAACATTGTCTACACATATATGCATAATTTGAAATTTGTAATCATAACAGATGAGAATACAAGTTTGCAGTGCAATCTTAAAAATGACATGTTCAATCAATTCCTTCCAGACCTCCAACAGATCAATTATGAAAATTACATTCATGATAAGTCAATGGTCATTTTATTCTCCATGCTTTTCAACTTCAGGGACAATTTACACTGGATCACAATAATGATATTCTTGAAATGATAGAAAATAAATCATAAAAAGGTATGGACATTCCTACTATACAATTTCTTTGCATGTTACAATTTGTAGACATATTATTTAAATTTCCACAAAAAGTTATAAAATCTAATCAACATCCACAATCTCTTTGCAGATTTCTATGTCTTGGTTTTGTACCCATCCACTACTGCAACTTGAAGCTTCTATTATCTCAAATTACATAAAATACTTTGGATTTCATGGTTTAGATCTTTTTTTTTTATAATATCTTTGTGAATAAAAGACTTGTACTAGACTCTTTAACTCTGATCCACCAATCTTGAGATGCAACTCATAACTCTGAACAGTTTTTTGGTTTTCACCATTTTTATATACTACACTTGTATAGTTTATAGATACAAGTTTTGTGATCTGGACAATATTTATATAGTATAGTAATACAGTTTATATATGCCCAACCTTTCTATTAGCAACATTTTGATTTTTTTGTTATGCTCTGTTTGCGTTGCTTCTTTGTGTTATTTAACTTGTGCTTACAGATAAAATTGTTTCTTCATGCTCTTAAATTAAATGTGTTTCTAAACTTTAACACAAATGAAAAGAACTTAGGACTAAAACTTTGTTCCATATATTTCTCCATCACATGTGATAGCTATTCTATTTATAATGTAATCATTTCTCTTACTTTCTATCTATCCTAAATTAATTCAAGTATCTAGTATGTATAAAACTGAGAAATGTTTAAATCATGTTGTGTATTAAGAAGCATTCTTTTTAATATATGAAGGTAGAGCCACCAAAGTGTTAAGAGTTGACAGGATAGTAGATTGAAGCAAGGACTAGTAGAAGCCATTGCTATTCCAATAAAAAGTATTCCAGTTGTTTTGAAATCTATTAACATGTGATTTAACAGTAACAAACATTGAATTATGTAAATGAAATCATCTTAAAGGCTTTCCAAGTCTCTCTCAATTGATAGACGCAATCCCCTACCCTGAGCTCCATTTCTAACTGATATTAACCAATACTCTTAATTTATTAGGATGCCTTTTAGACAGTCTTCACATAGAAGATGTGAAGCAAATAAATCTCAGTCCCACAACCTCATTGGTATTATGTTGTTTGTATTTCTTATTTACAAATTACTGCTAAATCCAGCTCAGAATTGAGAACCTTAGGTTTCAAAATTAGCTCCTTTATGACAAGTATATGTCTTGATAACACTTGGGTGACATTAATGTGAATTGAATGTTATCCAACCACTTCAATCTATTGATAATGTCTTTAGTAGTAGGCTACTACTAATCTTAACCAACTAGTGTGGAAAATGTTATACTACGAACCAGTTTGTCTCAAAGGCATAGATATATTGCATCTTGAAGCCTGTTTGTATGAACAGAAATGTCATATTATTAGAAACAAGGAAACACATGACAACAAATTGCTTTCTCTATTAAGTGCACTTTATTCTCCATATTTGAGAAGAAAAGTTTCTATATGTGATTTCAAAATGCAAGGGGAGTCTTTATCATATGTTACAGGAAATCCCACCATTGAACTTCAATTTAATTTTCTCTACAGATCTACTACAAATCCCATTGTTGTGCCTAGGTTAAATTTTCTTTACCCATGGACAGTGACTTCACTTTCTTTTAGTTTGGGCATTTTCTATATTAATATGTTTGAATACATTCATTTCTAGAAATTACTAAATACTATTTAGTAGTAACTCTGTTTGAATATGCTTTATCCTCTACCTCAATTTGATGAAGGGTTGAACATTTTGAAGAGACATACAGGGGAAAGCCTTGTATTTCCTAGTTTTGAAATTAAAATGATTGTCCACTATTTTCTTTAGAATCATCAATTTTTGTAAGGATAGGACTCCTATTATCTGTATAGATGACAATCTTTTTCTCATAAGGCTAGTAAAGATAACATATGAGCCTGTTCCCCTAGAGGCAATGGCTGAAGATCTTTACAGATGAAATTGATTTTAACCTTAACAAGAAAAGCAAACCTAAAATCCACTCTTAGATATCAATATATTATATATTGTAAAGCAATAAGTAGCACATAATTCCATCTGATTCTTAAGTTGCTTATTTTACACTTGTAGATACTATCATCCTTGAGTTCAATCAGTATATGCTTGGATCATGATGGAGGCATGCAATAACTAACAGAAAGAATCATCATGAAGAAGGTAATGAGGCTGAAGGGTTTTATGGAGGGATTAGGAAGCTACATTCAAAAGAGGAAATTTTAAATTGGAAGCAGTTATGGTCGAATGAAATATTAGAATGATTTAGTGAATATTAGCCACCTTTATGTCATGCAAAAAATTTGATGACTGGGGTGTTGCCAAGTCTGCCATCATTCTTTAATTTATTTAGGTGGTGTACCTATTGATAGAGGACTTAAATGTAAGATTTCAATTACAAATGTAAATTTTTAAAAGAGATTCTTCATCAGTAGAATCAAATCCCCATCCCACTTCTAAGAATCATTTGAAAGGCTTTCATTGCTTGAACTATCCTTAAAGGACATAGTTCGGTTGTAAAGTGACCTTGGATTGGAAGTGCAAAAATGTAATTTAGTTTTATCTATCTCTAGAGTAAATCTAGTCACTGTTGCAGTTCATGCATTCCATGTATAGAATGTTTTGTACCATAATTGTTTAGAATGAAATTCTATTGCAATCTATTTTGATAATGATAAATTAGTTAGACTTGTGCTTTGGTGCAAAAAGAAAAACTTGGAAATAAACCCATCTATGAGGTAATGCATGCTTTTTAGCTTGAGCCCTTCTCAAATAAGATAAAAATAAGGGTCTTGGCAATCGTTGGACTCATCTCCTGCCATAAATAATATGTTGTTATGGGTTACTACAAAACCTTACTTGTGTCTTCCAATGTCTCAATAGAACAGCAAAGTCTAACAAAAATAATAAGATTATCAAATATTAAATACTATAAGATTTTAGATGTATGGTATGTAGGTTAAGAAAGCAAAAGTTGATAAACATTCTTAAAAGTAATCAAGCCAAAAAGTATTGAAGTGAAAATAAAGAAATTTTATATTACAAATTTGTAGTAAATTGCTAATTCTAAAAGTTTGAAATATTACAAATTTAATGTAAAATATACAAATACTCTTTCAAAGTTTGAAATTTTATATTACAAATTTGTGGTAAATTGCTAATTATAAGTGGTCTTTAAAAAATGTCAAAGTAAAAAAATTAATGTTGCTTAAACTTTGAATTCAAAATTAATGTGAATTGTTAGGGGGCTTTGGTCTCCTCTGCTTGGTGCAAGGTGTCAAATTGCTAATTATAAAAGTATGAAATTTTATTTTACAAATTTAATGTAATATAAAATTTCAAGCTTTTATAATTAGCAATTTACCACAAATTTGTAATATAAAATTTTAAACTTTTATAATTACTGTTAGGGTGAGGGCTAGAGTTAGGGTTATAATTCAAGTTAGTGTTAGGGTTAAATCATAGTTAGAATTAATTTTTAAATTAAAAGCATTAGTTTAAAAAAAACTACAAAAAATATATGGTTCAAAATGTTCAAAATTATTTTAATTAGGTTACTATTAGAATTAGGGTAAGAATTAGACTTAGGGTAAACAGTAGGGTTAGGGTTAGGGCTAGAATTAGGATTAGGGTTAAAATCATAGTTAGAATTAGGATTAAGGTAAGGGTTAGAATTAGGATTATTGTTAGACTTAAAATTAGGGTTATAGTCATAGTAGAATCAAGGTTATGATTACAATTAGGGTTAGGGTAAGAGTTAGGATTAGGAATCCTATTAGAATTAGGGTTAAAATTAAGGTGGGTTACTATTAGAATTAGGTTAAGAATTAAAGCTATAGTTAGGGTTAGGGTTCAAATTAGAGATAGGGTTAGAGTTCAATTAGGGTTTGAATTATACTAAGGTTTAGGGTTAGGGTTTGACTTATAGTCAGGCTTAGGGTTAGCGTTATGGTTACGGTTAAAATTAGAGCTATTTTTAAGGTTAGAATAAGGGTTAGGGCTATGGTTAAAACTAGGATTAGGGTTAGGTTTAGAAATATAATTAGGATTACAATTATCAATGTGGTTAGGGTTAGGGTTACAATTAGGGTTGGTGTACTGTAGATAAAATGACTTAGGTTGTTTGAAAAAAAAGTTGGAAGCATTACTAAGTCAAAGCCTTAGTGGCAAAACTCCCATTGAAAGAACCAAACATTTGAGAATAGTATCCTTCATTCCCAATTCTTCTAACTTGCTAATAACAAGCCCTAATTCATTTTGAAAAAAGGTTCAGCTAACGCCTGATCAACAAAACTATAATCGGTAGAACCTCACCTTTTAGAACCAGTTCCTCGGTTCCCAAATATCTCAACTTGGTGATAAATGACTTAGGCAGTTTGAAACAAAAGTTGTAAGTGTTACTAAAGCAAAGCCTCATCGGCAAAAATCCCATCAGAAGAACTGATTTAAAGTTTTAGTAAATCAAAGCCTTATCAGTAGAAATCCCACCGGAAGAACTAAACATTTGAGAAATACTTCCTTTGTTCCCAATTCTTCTGACTTGCCAATAACAAGCCCTAATTTGTTTCAAAAAAGGTTCAACTAATGCCTTATCGGCAAAACTATAATCGAAAGAACCTCACCTTGTAGAACCAGTTCCTCCATTCCCAAATCTCCCAGCTTGCTAATAACAAGACTTTGGATGTTTCAAACAAAAGTTGCAAGTGTTACTAAAGCAAAGCCTTATCGTCAAAACTCCCATCGAAAGAACCAAACATTTGAGAACTGCTTCCTTCGTTCCCAATTCTTCCAACTTGCCAATAACAAGGCCTAATTCATTTCAAAAAAGGTTCAACTAATGCCTTATTAGCAAAGCTATAATCGGAAGAACCTCACCTTGTACAACCAGTTCCTTTGTTCCCAAATCTCCTGACTTGCTGATAACATGATTTTGGTTCTTTCAAACAAAAGTTGCAAGTGTTACAAAATCAAAGCCTTATTGGAAAAACTCCCATCGAAAGAACCAAACATTTGAGAATCGCTTCCTTCATTCCCAATCCTTCTGACTTACTGATAACAAGGCCTAATTTGTTTCAAAAAAAATTGCAACTAATGCCATATCGACAAAACTCCCATCAGAAGAACTTCAGCTTTTCAAACTAATTCCTCAGTTCCCAAAAGATTCAACTACCACCTTATTGACACAACTATCATCAAAAGAACATCATATTTTTGAACTAGTGCCTCAGTTCTCAAATCTCCCAAATTCCTGATAACTAAAAAAAGGCTTATCAGAAAACTAATGAGTTATCGACAAAACTACTATCGAAAGAACCTCACTTTTTACAACTAGTTCTTGGGTTGTCAAAAATCCTAACTTGTCGATTACAAAACTTTCTCTGTTTTAAACAAAAGTCAAGTTTTATTAAAGCAAAGCCTTATTGGTCAAACTCCCACTGAAATTTGTAGAACTAGTTCCTTCATTCCAAAATCTCCCCACTTGCTTATATTATTAATATTTATTATTAAACCTTGTTCATATATTAATTATACAATTTCATTAATATTTAAATTATCAAATTTGAAAACTATTATATTGAATCAAAATTAAATATACTATAAATATTACAATTTTTTTATTATATTTATATAGGCCTTAAAAAAATTGATTTATTTAACATTATTGGAATGCAATTTATCTATACAACAAATATTTAATCTAAGAAGAAAATTACAACTAAACACATACTATAATTACAAACATTGAATTATGTAAATGAAATCACCTTAAAGGTTTTCCAAGTCTCTCTCAATTAACAGACCCAATCCCTTGCCTTGAGAGCCATTTCTAACTGATATTAGCCAATACTTAATTTCTTAGGATGCCTTTTTGACAGTCTTCACATAGAAGATGTGATGCAAATGAATCTCAGTCCCATGACCTCATTTGTATTTTGTTGTTTTGTATTTCTTATTTACAAATTACTTTTCTCTCAATGATACCTTATCAATTTTCCTATTTTAGAATGCATATAGGGGGACTCTATGTCACTAGAAATATGTCATCAAACCTCTCTTATGCTGACTTGTATACAAGGATATTCTAGAGGATGTTTGTAGGTACCTCCTAGCATGCCTACATGTTTTCTAGGGACACCCACATTTTTTTAATTTTAGTATGTGTTTTACCTTTTAAGAGTGTTTTGAATGAAGATAAAATGTTGGAGGTTATGAGTACCATTTGTTCTTTTAGTGGAAAGCCAATGTAGGGGATATTTGATTCAATTTGATTGAGCAAAGCTAATCTTTTTCAATCTTGATATTGTAGTGAAGATATCAATGTGAATCATTTGTGGCATATGTCCAAATTTGTGCAACTAAATATCCTTTGTATTGTTTGAATTTGATCTTGACCTCCTCTAGTGGTTCACTTGTAAAGGCCTTTCTCTAGATCTAAAATATTAAGTTTCCTCTGGGATAGTGAATCTTCTTGTTGTGTTATAACTTATTTTTGGTTAGGAATCAACTAATCTTTTTCACATACATCTTTTATTGGATAGAGTCTTAGCTAATGTAGTTCTCCTTGATGAAATTTAGAATCCATTTTTGTTTCAATACCTATGCTTTTAATTTCTATTCGGAGTCATCAAAGACACCCCTGTTGAAATACACTAGACAAATGAGAGGGGGGGTGAATTAGTTGTCCCAAAAACTTAGCTTCATATGAACATCAAACTATCAACAACTTAATTGCTTATAATCAGATTTAACCATGAGAGCATGAAATCATAAACACACATCCAACATAGTAGACACCAAATTTTTACATGAAAAATCCTAAAAGGGAAAAACCATAGTGGGTGTTAGCCCATAGAAATATATGAGTTATAACAATACTGAAAAACAAAGGCTCACTGTCCAAATTGCTCACTGTAAAGAACAACTCACTACCAAAGGATGACTCACTACCAAAGGGTGGCTCACTACCAGAGGTTGGATCACTACCAAAATGGTGAACTAATTAAGCAGCATCTACTTGATGCCTAAGTTTAGTTCCTTTGAAGCACAATGATACTTCTCTGCTCTGCGCTTTCACACCTTCGTACTTACCTCTTCATTTTTGCACATATTTTTTGCAACTCTATTACATGCTTTTTATACAATTCATCAACCTTGGAATGTACATCAAGGTCGACATTACATTCATCAACCATTGGAACAATCTCCAAGGTCGACATTACAAACATACATAAAATAGGTCTAGACCTAATACAAATTTTGCTAAGGAAAAGATGTAAATATGTATGTGGATCACACCACTCCTTATTTGGGACTCAAATCCTTCTTCCATGCCATGACACACTTCTACAATATTCAATGCATCTCTGTAATTGATGAGATCAACCAAGTCCGCCAAGACTAGTGAGAACACTAGGTCTTCAGGGAATAGACTTCATCCACGATCCAAATTATTCTGTGGACCAAACCAAAGGTAGGAACATGATCAAGAGACATCCATAAGCACATTGTAATCATCAGGAAACATCTGCACAATCTCTAACCACTCTGTCATGAGGATTCTTCAAATCGGAGCACATAACCAACACTGCTACCCAGTGTCAAAATGAAAAGATTGCTTGTAGATCGCCAAATCGTGAACTATTGGATTTGAAGGCACATAACAACTTCTCAGACTTAACTCTAGAACCGTAGATAAAAATACTTCAATGTGAAGGAATGCAAAGCATTATACTTTCTCCCTGTCATTACGAAACATATAGAAAAGGATGTTTTTACTCTAATGAACATAACTCACTCAATTCTTTATATCGGAGGCTCAAACATGGAACATAGCATCTTCAGATGGAATTCTAAATAACTAGCAATCCACAAACAAAAATATTCATTCTTCAGAAAATGTGGAGCATTCTTCTAGACTATTCTTCTGTATGCAATACACTGTTTCCACTACAACTCATTGTTTCTACCGGAGGAGCAAATTTTCTCAATATCCTCAACATCAGAATCAGTTACATGGGTGAATACAAAGCATCTAACTTATTACAAGAAAGTAACAAGATAAGGGTACAATTGACACCAATGACAACACCGATCGGGCACATACTTGCAACAATCTCCCCCTTTGTCATTGATGGCAACATATGATGTGAAAAACTGAAAAAGACCATCGAGACAAGATTCTCCCCCTTTCTCTTTATGCATCTACATTCTTTCTCCTTCTAAGTTTTTCACTTGATTTCTCTCCCCATTTGACATCAATGGCAAAGGGCACATACTTACATTTTGCTACTCTGATCCAACTAAACTGTTACCAACACATCTAGCTACTCCCCCTGAGGGGTAGCCCTTAAAACATCAATTTAGATCAAAAAGAGAAACTTTGAACACCACTAGATTGATGCAATCTCATGCACCTTAATTTGAGGTAGGAGGGGTAATAACCCCTAACTTTCCTCTGAGATACTCAAAAGTATCTTTAGTCAGAGGGTTGGTGAAGATATCTGCAATCTGGTCAATTATGGACACATATTCCAACTTTGCTTTATTCTCTGTCACCTTCTCTCTCAAAAAGTGATACCTTATAGATATATGCTTTGTTCTTGAGTGCATCACTGGATTCTTGGAAATTTTTATGGCACTTGTGTTGTCACACATGATTGCAATTAGATCTTCATAAACAACTCTTATATCCTTCAAAGTCTACTTCATCCATAACACTTGAGTACAACAACATGATGCTGCAATATATTCTGCTTCTGTAGTTGATAAAGAAATTGAATCATGTTTCTTGCTTAGCCATGAAACCAATCTATTACCCAAAAAGAAGGCACCTCCACTTGTACTCTTCCTGTCATCAACATCTCCAGCCCAATCAGCATCTGTATATGCACTAAGAGTGAAATCATTATCCTTTGGATGCCATAAGCCATGATCCAGATTACCTTTTAAATACCTCCTGATTCTCTTTACTGCCATCACATGTGATTCTCTTAGATTAGCTTGAAATCTTGCAACAAGACAAATTGCATGCATAATATTAGGTCTGGTTTGAGTTAGATAAAGCAATCCTCCAATCATGGATATGTACTTTTTCTGATCAGTCTTAGGTGATTCATTAGTTTTGCTCAACTTGCAGCCAGTCACCATGGGAATACATACCAGTTTAGAGTCTTCCATCCCAAACTTCTTCAACAACTCTTTAACATACTTAGACTGAGATATAAAGATTCCTTTATCTGATTGATTGATTTGCAGACCCAGAAAGAAATTTATCTCACCAAACATAGACATTTCAAACTTCTGCATTTCACTAGCAAATTTCATGCACATACTTTCATTACCTCCAAAGATGATATCATCAACAAAGACTTCAACAATCAAGATTTGATCACCATTAATTTTGAAATAGAGATTATTGTCAATAGTACCTTTATTGAACCCTAACTTTAATAAGTACTTATCCAACCTTGCATAATAGGCTCTAAGAGCTTGCTTGAGTCCATACAATGCTTTCTTCAACCTGCATACCATATTATCTTCATCTGACAGCTGAAATCCTTCTAGTTTCTCAATGTAGAATTCCTCTTCCAATTCACCATTTAAAAATGTTGACTTCACATCCATCTGATACACTTTGAAATTCTTGTGAGCTACAAATGCCAGAAATATTCTGATTGCTTCAATCCAAGCTACTGGAGAAAAAGTCTCTTCAAAATCTATCCCTTCAATTTGGGAATATCTTTTGCACACAAGCCTTGCTTTATTCCTTACTACTTCTCCATTTTCATTCAACTTGTTCTTGAAGACCCATTTGGTTCCAATAACATTTTTGTCTATAGGTCTAGGAACTAATTCCCAAGTCTCATTCTTCTCTATCTGTGTTAGTTATTCTTCCATTGCTTTAACCTAATTTTCATCATTGCAGACTTCATTCACAGTCTTTGGTTCAACTGTAGAGAGAAAATAGTAATTCACTTATTCTTCTTCAACTTTTTTCATTGCCAGTACTCCTTTTTCTTTGTCTCTAATAATTTGATCTTCATAGTGATTGATTCTTACATACCTAGGGGTCTTAGCAGCAACTTCTGGATCCTTTTTTTCTTCATCTTGATTAACTTCTTATTCAACTCTTTTTACATAAGTAGTAGCAGGTTCATCTGATTCATAGCTACTCTGATCTAATGTTCTTCCTCTATGTTCATCCACCTTCACATTTGCACTCTCCACAATCTTTTTCAACCTTTTGTTGTAGCACCAATAGGCCTTGCTCTTTGTAGAGTATCCAAGGAAGATTCCTTCATCACATCTTGCATCAAATTTCCCTAGATATTCATCTCTTATGATATAGCATTTGCTTCCAAAGACTTTGAAATATCTTACTGTTGGAATTCTTTCATACCACAATTCATAAGAAGTTTTAGTACCATTTCCTTTTACTTGAACTTTGTTTTGAATGTAGACAATAGTATGTATAGCTTCCTTCCAAAAAACTTTTGATAGACCTCCTTCCTTCATCATTGTCCTAGAAGCTTCTTGAACTGTTCTATTCTTCCTTTCCACAACTCCATTCTGTTGAGGAATCCTAGGTACAAATAATTGCCTCATTATTCCTTGTTCTTCACAATAACTATTAAATTCATTTGATGTGAACTCACCACCTCTATTAGACCTCAAGCATTTGATTTTTAGTTCTATTTCATTTTCAACCATTGCCTTGAAGGATTTGAACTTCTCTAGGGCTTCAGATTTGTCTCTCAGAAAAGTAACCGAAGTCATTCTAGAATAATCATCAATAAGCAACATGAAATACCTATCACCTTGTAGATTTCTTATCCTTGTAGGACCACATAGATCTATATGAACTAGATCTAGCAAACTGGCAGAAAATTGCTCTTTGCTCTTAAAACTTGTTCTTGTCTGCTTCCCCAACTAACATTCTTTGCAAATGGTATTGGTAGGTTTCACAAGTTTTGGTAAATCTCTCCCAGTCTAACTTGAGCTTATCTTTACTAGATTATCAAAGTTTATATGACACATCCTTCTATGGCACAACCAACTCTCATCTACTTGAACTAATAAATAGTACTCATTAGTTCCTTTTAATTGATAGATGTTACCTCTGGTCTTCTTACCGGTAGTAATCACAGTTCTGGAGCTTTCCATGATCTTGCACCCATTGTCTTTGAATCTCAGGTCATAGCCTTTGTCACACATCTGACCCACACTCAAAAGATTATGCTTCAGGCCCTTCACATATAGGGCATTGTCAGTATTATGTTTTCCATCAAATGAAATAGATCCTCCTCCACAAATCTTACTAGATGCATTGTCTCCAAACCTAACCAGTCCTCCATCATACTTTTCCAAACTTACAAACTTACTTTTGTCACCAGTCATGTGATGTGAGCATCCAATATCAGTGATCCATTCATCCGTATCTTTCTCAACCTAAACAACCATAGCACTTTCTTCCATTGGTTTTTCTTCCTTCACATAGCTAGCAGAATTAGTAGACACAGGTTCTTCTTTAATAGCAATAAACAAGTATTCATTTGCACTAGTATTAGCATCATTAGATTCATCATCAGTCACACCTTCATCATCAAAATCTCTAACATAGTAGCATTTCTTTGGAGCTCTAGGCTTACTCTCAAATCTTTTTCTATTTCTTTCAATTCTTTCAGGAGATCTAGAAGCATAATGACCTACTTTACCACATGAAAAAAATTTGAAGGATAGTTTGCCTTTGAACTTACTAGAGACTCTTTCTAGTCTGTCAACAAAATTGATCTCAATTTCATCAAGCTCATTAGTAGGTTCTACCTTGTATTTTTCTGCTCTGGAGATCTTCTCTGAAGTACTGGCTTTGAAAGCCTTTTCAACTTTTGGTAGAGCATCACCAAATTCTCTCATTTCAAAGACAGTAATCTTACCAAGCAACTGATCCTTATTTATCTTTTTCACAATCATTAATTCTTCAATTGCAACTACCTTGTGAGCATAGGATTTAGGTAATGACCTAAGAATTTTCATCACAACTTTAGTTTCATCTACAGTTCCTCCCATACGTTTGATTCCAGTAATAAGTTCATCAACCTTTTGCATGAAGGATGTTATGTTTTCTTCTCCCCTCTTAAGACCTTCATATTTGGCTTTCAGTCCCTGCAGTTTGGCACTCTTTACAGATTCATCTCCTTCATACATATTACTTATCTTATCCCAAACTCCTTTAGCTAACTCATAATCCATAACCTTTATCAAATTAGAGTCATTCAATGCACTCAATAGAGCATCTCTGGGTTTTATAGTTATCTCATATTCTTTGATTTCATCTTCTATTATCAGACCATTCTTCGGCATGGTATAATTAGTCTATGTCACTCACCATACTTTATAACCAATACAAAGTAGATGACTTTTCATGCGAATCTTCCAAGTTGCATAATTTGTCCCATCAAACTGCAGAGCCTCCTTCTAGTAAGACATATTAGATCTACCTCAAGCTTGTTAAGCTTGCCACCGAGGAACCTTGCTCTGATACCAATTGTTGAAATACACCGAACAATTAATAGGGGGTGAATCAGTTGTCCCAAAAACTTAGCTTCATATGAACATCAAACTATCAACAACTTAATTACTTATAATCAGATTTAACCATGAGAGCATGAAATCATAAACTTAATCACAAACACACATCCAACACATTAGACACCATATTTTTACGTGAAAAATCCTAAAAGGGAAAAACCATGATGGGTGTTAGCCCACAAAAATATTTGAGTTATAACAATATCAAAAAACAAAGGCTCACTGCCCAAATTACTCACTGCAAAGAATGGCTCACTGTCAAAGGATGGCTCATTGCCAAAGGGTGGCTCACTGCCAAAGGTTGGCACATTGCCAAAATGGTGAACTGATTAAGCAACAACTACTTCATGCCTGAGTTCAGTTCCTTTAAAGCACAATGATACTTCACTACTCTTCTCTTTCACACCTTTGTACTTATCTCTTCATTTTTGTACAATATCTTTTTCCCAACTCTATTACATGCTTTTATACAATTCATCAACCTTGGAATGTACATCAAGTTTGGCATTACATTCATCAACCATTGGAACAATCTCCAAGGTCGGCATTACAAACATACATAAAATAGGTCTAGACCTAATACAAATTTTGTTTTGGAAAAGAAGTAAATATGTATGCAAATCACACCAATCCTTAGTTGGGACTCAAATCCTTCTTCCATGCCATGACACGCTTCTATAATCTTTAATGCATCTCCATAATTGATGAGATCAACCAAGTCAGCCAAGACTGGTGAGAACACTAGGTCTTTAGGGAGCAGACTTCATCCATGTGTTGGCAAGAGACACTATATGGATTCATGGTTGTTGTCATTGATGGCAACAAAGGTCATCCCACATATCCGCAAGTCATGGTGTGTCTCTACCAGAAGTCAGAATGAAGATTATTGTGGTCCGGTGAACAAGAAAAGAGCATGTGGCAAGGTCCGACAGATAGGTCCAGATCTCTCAGAGGAAGTATCTTGGTACAGTGTGGATCTGGGGAAGTCAAGAGGACTACCTTGAGTGGTATATTCCAAGGATTTAGCCTCCGGTGATGGACAAGGAAAAAGATATGAATAGTTGAGTACCAGATTCCTGAGTGACAGTGTGAACAGAGGAAGAACTGATTGACAGAACATTAGACTATTTTCTAGATGTGTTACTGATGATGGTAAAGGTTGTGAAGGCATGAATCATGTTTGGCCAACATGATTAATGATATCTACAAGTATATGCTTGATCTGCATTACTTGATGTGCAAGGATTCAGCCGACAAAATAGAGTTTGTGAGAAGATAGACTGTTCCAGGTGCCGACTAGAAAGATAATGAAATCACTTGTGCGGATATATATAGGATGGATTTAGTTATGAGAAGGAAAGTTATGTGTGATGTGATATGCGAATAAGAGCAGAGTAGAATAGAAGTAGTAAGAAAGATCCGGTATGTGAAAGAAAAATAGAATAAAGAGAAGAGGAAAGATGAAGTGCAGCAGATCCGTGTACTGAGCCTAACCGGAACTGAACTCTAGCATATGTGGATGCTTCCAATCAGTTCAAGTATTGTATAACATTCTTTGTAGACAGTGTGTCTCCTTGTAGGCAGTGTGCCTCCTTTGTGAGCAGTGTGCTCAGGCAGTGAGCCCTAATTGGCAAGTGCCATTTTGTAATTCCTTATTCTTCTAACAAAGAATAATCTTTGGGTTAATCACCCCATGGTTTTCTCCCTTAACAGGGTTTCCACGTCAAAAATACTATGTCATGTGTTTTTCATTTCATGGTAATGTTTGCTTGTTTGAATTAATGCCGCATTGATTAATAAGAAAGTTCAGAAGGAAGAAATTATTTTGATAACTGATTCACCCCCCCTCTCAGTTATTAACTATTGGTATCAGAGCTAGGTTCCTCCTAATAGAGCCTAACAGCTTGAGGAAGATCTGGGAGTTCACATGGATGCATATGGTTTAAGGGAGCAACTCAAGACTGCCCTTGAGGATCTTGAACAGTCAAACTCTGAAGTCAATGAATTAATGGAAAGACTCAAACAGGCTGATGAATTCATGAGAGAACTAAAAGACAAATTAAGTCTCTCTATGAAAAAGAGAAAGGAGCTGCTCCAGCAATTGGCAAGACAAAGTGAAGAAAGTAATGCAAATGAAGAGCTGACTGAGAAAACTAAGTTATGTGAAAAGTTATCAAAAGAAGTCATTATGGTAAGACATGAAATGGAATCAGGAGTTATAAAGTTTACTCAAGAGATTGAAGAGAAAAGAAAAACTGAAGACAATCTAAGACAATCTCTCAAAGAGAAATCAAAAGATTGCCACCAGATGGATAGGATTATCAGACATCTTGAATCTGATCTTGAAGATGCTAAAGATAATGAAGAAAAACTTGAGGATCAAATTGTCTCTCTCAAAAGGGATCTTCAAACAGCAAATGAATATAAAGAGAAATTCAAGATAAGTTCTGCTCAACTTGAAGTTCTTCTTGGAAGTCAAAAGAGGGCAGATGACAAGTGTGGTTTGGGATATGAAAAAGGAGAAAGCTTTGAATCTAGTCAGAAGAATTTTGGATCAGAAAATCTAAGGAACAGGCCTAGAAGACCTCCGGTAAGACAGCCCAATGCTCAAAGATATCCATCCTTCAATGGATACTGCCATAGCTGCAATCACATTGGTCACAAAGCTAATCAGTGTAGAAAGAGAATGAATCAGACTAATTCATCCTTCTCCAGACAATGCTTTAACTGCAAAAGGTATGGACATAAGTCTCATGAATGCAAAAATATGTAAATGAACAAATCATTCAATGGTAGATACTTTACATGCAATAGAGTAGGTCATATGGCTAATCAATGCAGATCAAAAGGTTATCAGTAAAATATGTAAAGAAATGTTGTTTGCCAAATCTGTAATTGGTCCAGTCATAATGCAAAAGTCTATAGAAGCAAGAATCAGGACAAAAGAGGTCCGGTATATAATCAGAATCAAGACAAGGGTAAACAAAAGATGAATGCGGATGAAGTTAGGAATGAGATGAACAAGATTTGGGTGAAGAAAAGTTTAGAGAAGGTAGAGGTTGGATCTGCACCAGACTCTGGTGCTGATATTCCTTCCAGAAATTAAGAAATGAGCTCTGGCTCAAGGGGAGACACAAAGAAAACCCTGTTCCCCCAGCCAATCAAGTGGTGCTGAATTAGGCACAAGATACAGAGCAAAGGGTTTGTAGATATGAGTCTTGAGATGATCCAGCTAAGATTTTAGAGGTCTGCATGAAGATGTGAAGAAGTTTTGATCGATCATGTAGAACCTGTTCTGGGAGATGCTCCAGAATGACAGAGGATTACAAAAAGGTCCGGAGAGATCCAGAAGTGCATTGTCTTATTCTGCGGATTGGACAGAGTATTTGGGATGTCCTTGTGATGTGTCATCTTGATTTGTTCATGGTTGGAAGATCCGCATGATGTTCATAGATCAGGACTTATCTGGTTCTTCAAATCATCTGAATAAGGCAAACCAGAATAATGTAGGTTGAACATTTATTGCAATCAGATATTAGGGTTTGCGGAGCAATATAAGGGATTTCTCATTAATCACTTGTTCATTCTACACTCAAGAAGAAATGAAAAGTGGAGCTCTGCAACAAAATTCATCAAGTTTATCAAAGATCACTCACAGAAGTTATTACATCCAGAAATCAATCAAACCAACTCCGTGCAACCAAAGGCGCATAAGGTATTTTCCGTCTTCAATATCTCACTACAAATCTTTTGAAAAATGGCTACTCCGAATATAGTTAAGATCTCTGATAGACCTCGCCCCACATTCAAGAAACATCCATACAAATCTTTGGAGGTAGATCCCCTAAGAGCCTTCTCTAGTGTTCCACATGGTGTATTGCATACAGAGGACATTAGGGTTTACATACATGCGAATATTGAAGAATTTGGAGAATCAAAAATTGATGGATATCTATCATAAACAATTGATAGATGATTCCTTTGAGATTAAACTATTGATAACTGAGAGGGGGGGTAAATCAGTTATCCTAATTATTTCTTCTTTTGAACTTTCTTATTAATCAATGCAGCATTGAATCAAACAAACAAACATTACCATGAAATGAGAAACACATGACACAGTATTTTTGACGTGGAAACCCTATTAAGGGAGAAAACCACGAGGTGATTAACCCAAAGATTATTCTCTGTTAGAAGAATAAGGAATTACAAAATGGCACTTGCCAATTAGGGCTCACTGCCCGAGCACACTGCTCACAAAGAGGCACACTACCTACAAGGAGACACACTGTCTACAAAAGAATGTTATACAATACTTGAACTGATTGGAAGCATCCACATATGCTAGAGTTCAGTTCCGGTTAGGCTTAGTACACTGATTTGCTGTACTTCGTCTTTCCTCTTCTTTTTATTCTGCTTTCCTTTCACATACCGGATCTTTCCTACTACTTCTGCTCTGCTCCGCACTTATTCACATATATCATCATTGCTTCTACTACTCTCACAACTAAATCCATCGTGCATATATATCCGCACAAGTAATTTCATCACCTTTCTAGTCAGCATCTGGAACAGTCTATTTTCTCACAAACTCTGTTCTGTAGGCTGAATCCTTGCACATCAAGTAATGCGGATCAAGCATATACTTGTAGATATCATTAATCATGTCGGCCAAACATGATTCATGCCTTCACAACCTTTACCAGCAACAGTAACACATCCGGAAAATAGTCTGATGTTCTGTCAGTCAGTTCTTCCTCTGTTCTCACTGTCACTCAGGAATCTGGTACTCAACTATTCATATCTTTTTCCTTGTCCATCACCAGAGGCTAAATCCTTGGAATATACCACTCAAGGTAGTCCTCTTGACTTCCCCAAATCCGCACTACACCAAGATACTTCCTCTGAGAGATCCGGACCAATCTATCAGACCTGGCCACATGCTCTGTTCTTGTTCATCGAACTACAACAATCTTCATTCTGACTTCCAGTAGAGACACACCATGACTTGCGGATATATGGGATGACCTTTGTTGCCATCAATGACAACAACCATGAATCCATATAGTGTCTCTTGCCAACAATCTCCTCCTTTGGCATTGATGGCAACACTTAGTGAAAAATGACTAAGTGTTTACACTATGCTCCCCCTTGGCTGATGCTCTATCTTTATATACAATTTCTGGAACTCCCCCTTAGTTGGAGTCCTCATTTTTCACTACTCCTCACTCCCCCTTTGACATCAATGGCAAAGGGTAGGGTCCACACACCAAAATTTTCAAAAAAATTTACTACTTTAGCCGAATATTACATACTTACATAAACTGAAGAATGTTTGCAAAGGATGTCTTCAATTGGACCAGTTTTGTAGCCCAACTTTGTTTCATTCTATCCAAAATTGAAATGTGACCACTCAACAAAAATGCAAAAGCTTCTGCCCTCTTGAGATCTGTCGGATCATTGGTTTGGGCGGTAGTCTGAGCATCACTTATGGCCTCATGCATAGTTTCTAACTTAGGGATTATAATCCTTCTAAGTTCTCCCATTCGGTTAATTATATTCTTTCTTTCCTTCTCAAAGTTCTTTATTGCATTTGTGATTGCAATAGTTTGACATTCTTGAGTTACTATGGAGGAAGAGAGAGGATCAAAACTTTGAGACAAACTCAGTAGTTTGTCATGTTCCTCTTTTATTTTCTTCTCAATTTCTACTGTTGCTTTTGACCAGGAGATACAAAATTTGTAAATGTCACTGCCATCCTTAAGAGCATTTTCTAAGCTCTTTATTCCAATACTCATTTTTCTCCTATCATTAGAGATTAATCCTAGTACTTTTGAAAATCTTTTATCCAAAAACTCCTTCCGGACCTTTTCTTCAGCTGATTTTTCTAGAGAATCAAAATGTGTATCAACACTGCTGACTAAGGTTTTGAGATTACCGAAAGAGGAGGCTGTCGGATCTATCTGGACCGATGGCATAATCTTTTCAAGCACTCCGGAAGCAGCCTCTATCAACTCACAGTCTTCCATATGAGACTTTAGGAGTTTTTCATTTGCCTTAGCATTTGCAAATGAAGCTATCTTCATTGTCTGTACCAGAGAGAGGGAATCAAAGTTGAATGGACCTTTTAGAAGCTCCAGTTCATCAATCTCTATTGTTTCTTGGCTCAGAAATTTTTGAACAGTTTCTGCAATGTCTCTTACCGGAGACAGATGTTTCTTCTATTCTGCAGTCTTGGAACTATCCTTTAGAATTTTCTCTCCTTCCACATTCTTAGCACTTTCAGTTGTGGTTTTCTCTATTGGAGTCTTCTCTTTCTCTGCATCCTTGGTACTGTCAACTTCTTTTTCTTTTACCATTGCTTCTTTCTCCTGTAATTTCTCTTCTTCTTTGGATCCAGAGACTGTAGGGGAAACCGGAGGAGAAATGTTGGTTTGTTCAGGGCCCATCTCTTCTGTTGCTTTCTCAAAAGTTTCTTCTGCAGCACTTGTGGATGAGGGATCAGTACCCAAGTCCTCTATAATAGGAAGATTAAACCTTTTGAAGGCCTTCCGGAGGATCTCTTCTATATCTATGGCCACCTTGTTAGTCTAACCAAGCATGAGTTGATTCATCCTTGCTTTACTCCTGAACTCATATTTGCAGTCCTTGAATATTATGTTCATTGTCTTGGGATCAATTTGAGGATATAGCTGAATAGCTATCTGCTCCCGGATCTCAAGATCTTTTACCTGGGCATTGTTCTTTCCCATTTCTAATTCCTTTTCTAGGCTTTTAGGAATTAGAGATATAATCTCACTGAAAGCCTTATTGTATATGTTCAGATACTTGATTGTGGCTTCCTGCAGGATCTTTTGGTCAGCCTCATTGTAGTCATCATAGAATTTAGTCATTGGTTGAAGGTTTCCATCCATAGTGACTGACTTGATTACACTCTCTAGAGATAGGGTGGGCTTTTCAACAAATACCTCTGCCATTTCTTCCTTGTCTTGGCCTGTGGAGGGTTTACCGGATCCTTTCTTCTTCTGCTTCTTTATTTCTTTTACCCCCTCATCTGATTCCATTTCCTCTTCATCTTTCTAACTTGTATAAGCCCTTGTGGCTTTTATTTTAGACCTTTTCTCTCCTTTACTGCATGTCTAAACTTCTGATTTAGATATTTTTGAGCTTTTGGTTCTGACAGGTGTAGATCCTTTTGATGATCTGGTCCGGGTTGAGGTTTCCACTGGAGCACTTTTCTTGCTTTTCTTTTCTGCCTCTTTCTTTTCTTCCTCAGCCTTTCTCCTCTTTTCCCGATTGGCATCAAGTGCCTCCTTTGGGATGCCTAGGCCTTGGGCAATATGTTCAACTTCTTTTATTACTTTCCTTTTTATCTCAGGTTCTCTGAGTTCCACATGGATCTTCACACTCAGCTCCTCAAAGGTTCCAAACCTTTCTGCTTTTGGATCTTTGGGTTGACTAAGCATGTGTTGAACATGCAGTTCCACAATCTGTTCATCAACCTCATACCCCATGGGCATGATCCAGACTATCCTTGGCTCAACTACCTCCATTAGGCACTGATCAGTATCAACCATAAAGCAGACTGAGTCTTTGTATTTTTCAACAAGAGACTGAGGAATTCTTTCTCTTGCTTGCATCATACTCTGGAAGTTTTTGAAGTATCCCCATAGAGCTGTATTTCTTGCTTTGGCATCCCCAATTCCATGTAAGTAATCTCTGATCTGGACTGCTACATGTTTGTCATTCTGCCATACCCATCCACTTGATCTGAGCAGCTCATTCATGAAATAGAAAAATAGACATAATATAAGTGTACCATACTTAAAAGAATTCTTTTTGTCCTTTTTGATCTTCTGTATATTTTCCATTAATTGGCTTAAAAGAAGTTCACAGAGATCATAATCTGCATTCTTCCTCAGCATCTCATAGGCAGTGTATACTGCAATTTCGGATACAGAATTCTCCCTACTGGAGTGATAAATCTTGTATCCTATTATCATAGATGCATACTTGATATCCGGATCAGAAATATCTTCAATGGTCATTGCCCTCTTATCAAATTTTGATCCAGTGGCCTCAGTTACAATGTTATTTTTGACAGATTTGAGGATAGGTATCCCTCCGGAAGAGTATAGACTAGTCACTGCCCTAATTGCCTCTTTTGTGATCTTGCAGGGTCTATCCAGCCATAGGAAGTTGTCATGCATCCTACTCAATACATACCAGACCCATTCATCTTCTTCAAAGTAGGGGAAATGAATGAATTAATCAAACTATTTCTTCTGGATACCCTTATACTCTAGTTTAAGCTCAAAAGCATTGTTTATCAGTTGTTTGTGATAGAAATCTCTCAATTTGAATTCCCCGAATTCCTCAATACTTGCATGTATGTAAACCCTAATGTCTTCTATGTGTAAAACACCATGAGTAACACTAGAGAATGCTCCTAAGGGATCTACCTCCAATGACTTGTATGGGTGTTTCTTAAATTCAGGTCAGGGCCTATCTGAAATCTTTACTATATTCGAAGTAGCCATTTCTTAAAAGATTTGTAGTAAGATATCAAAAATGGAAAATACATTATGCACCTTCGGTTGCACGGAGTGGTTGGATTGATTTCTGTATGTAATGACTTCTGCAAGAGATCTTTGGTGAACTTGATGAATCTTGTTGCAGAGCTCCATTTTTCGCTTCTTCTTGAGTGCAGAATGAGCAAGTGATTTATGAGAAATCCCTTATATTGCTCCGCAAACCCTAATATCTGATGGCAATAAATGCTCGACCTACATTATTCCAGTTTGCCTTATTCAGATAACTTGAAGAACCGGATCAGTCCTGATCTATGAACATCATGCGGATCTTCCAACCATGAACAAATAAAGATGACACATCACAAGGACATCCCAAACACTCTGTCCAATCCGCAGAATAAGACAATGCACTTCTGGATCTCTCCGGACCTTTTTGTAATCCTCTGTCATTCTGGAGCATCTCCCGGAATAGGTCTTACTTGATCGATCACAACTTCTTCACATCTTCATGTAGACCTCTGAAATCTTATCTGGATCATCTCAAGACTTATATCTACAAACCCTTTACTCCGCATCTTGTGCCACATCCGGCACCACTTGATTGGCTGGGGGAACAGGATTTTCTTTGAGTCTCCCCCTAAGCCAGAGTTCACCTTTTAATTTCTGGAAGGAATATCAGCACCAGAGTCTAGTGCGGATCCAACCTCTACATTCTTCAAACTTTTCTTCACCCAAATCTTGTTCATCTGATTCCTAATTTCATCTGCATTCATCTTTTGTTTACCCTTGTCTTGATTCTGATTATACACCGGACCTCTTTTCTCCTGATTCTTGCTTCTACAGACTTTTGCATTATGACCAGACCTATTATAGATTTGGCAAATAACATTTCCTTGCATATTTGACTGATAACATCTTGACCTGCATTGATTAGCCATATGACCTACTCGATTGCATGCAAAGCATCTACCATTGAATGATTTGTTTATTTGCATATTTCTGCATTCATGAGACTTGTGTCCATACCTTTTGCAGTTAAAGCACTATCCAGAGAAGGATGAATTAGTCTGATTCATTCTCTTTCTGCACTGATTAGCTTTGTGACCAAAGTGATTGCAGCTGTGGTAGTATCCATTGAAGGATGGATATCTTTGAGCATTGGGCTGTCTTACCGGAGGTCTTCTAGGCCTATTCCTTAGATTTTTTGATCCAAAATTCTTTTGACTGGATCCGGAGCTTTCTCCTTTCTCATATCCCAAACCATACTTGTCATCTGCCCTCTTTTCACTTCCAAGAAGAACTTCAAGTTGAGCAGAACTTATCTTGAATTTCTCTTTATATTCATTTGCTGTTTGAAGATCTCTTTTGAGAGAGACAATTTGATCCTCAAGTTTTTCTTCATTATCTTTGGCATCTTCAAGATCAAATTCAAGATGTCTAATAATCCTATCCATCTGGTGGTAATCTTCTGATTTCTCTTTAAGAGATTGTCTTAGATTGTCTTCAGCTTTTCTTTTCTCTTCAATCTCTTGAGTAAACTTTATAACTCCTGATTCCATTTCATGTCTTACCATAATGACTTCTTTTGATAACTTTTCACATAACTTGGTTTTCTCAGTCAATTCTTCATTTGTATTACTTTCTTCACTTTGTCTTGCCAATTGTTGGAGCAGCTCCTTTCTCTTTTTCATAGAGAGACTTAATTTGTCCTTTAGTTCTCTCATGAATTCATCAGCCTATTTGAGTCTTTCCTTTAGTTCATTGACTTCAGAGTTTGACTGTTCAAGATCCTCAAGGGCAGTCTTGAGTTGCTCCATTAAACCATATGCATCCATTTGAACTCCTAGATCTTCCTCAAGCTATTAGGCTCTATAAGGAGGAACTTAGCTCTGATACCAATTGTTGATAACTGAGAGAGGGGGTGAATCAGTTATCCTAATTATTTCTTCTTTTGAACTTTCCTATTAATCAATGCAGCATTGAATCAAACAAACAAACATTACCATGAAATGAGAAACACATGACATAGTATTTTTGACATGGAAACCCTGTTAAGGGAGAAAACCACGGGGTGATTAACCCAAAGATTATTCTTTGTTAGAAGAATAAGGAATTACAAAATGGCACTTGCCAATTAGGGCTCACTGCCTGAGCACACTACTCACAAAGAGGCACACTGCCTACAAGGAGACACACTGTCTACAAAAGAATGTTATACAATACTTGAACTGATTGGAAGCATCCACATATGCTAGAGTTCAGTTCTGGTTAGGCTCAGTACACTGATCTGCTGCACTTCATCTTTTCTCTTCTTTTTATTCTGCTTTCCTTTCACATACCGGATCTTTCCTACTACTTTTGCTCTGCTCTGCACTTATTCACATATATCATCATCACTTCTACTACTCTCACAACTAAATCCATCATGCATATATATCTGCACAAGTAATTTCATCACCTTTCTAGTCGGCATCCGGAACAGTCTATTTTCTCACAAACTATGTTCTGTCGACTGAATCCTTGCACATCAAGTAATGCGGATCAAGCATATACTTGTAGATATCATTAATCATGTTGGCCAAACATGATTCATGCCTTCACAATCTTTACCAGCAATAGTAACACATTCAGAAAATAGTCTGATGTTCTGTCAGTCAGTTCTTCCTCTGTTCTCACTATCACTCAGGAATCCGGTACTCAACTATTCATATCTTTTTCCTTGTCCATCACCGGAGGCTAAATCCTTGGAATATACCACTCAAGGTAGTCCTCTTGACTTCCCCAAATCTGCACTACACCAAGATACTTCCTTTGAGAGATCCGGACCAATCTGTCAGACCTGGCCACATGCTCTGTTCTTGTTCACCAGACCACAACAATCTTCATTCTGACTTCCAGTAGAGACACACCATGACTTGTGGATATGTGGGATGACCTTTGTTGCCATCAATGACAACAACCATGAATCCATATAGTGTCTCTTGCCAACATAAACCTCAGTATAAAGCCATCCGGGATAAGCACTTTGCACAGTGCATTCATTTCCCCTGTTTTGAAGAAGATGAATGGGTCCAGTATGTACTGAGTAGAGTTCATGACAATTTCCTATGGTTGAACAAGCCTTTTAAGATCACCAAAGATGCAATTAGGGTTGTAACCGGTCTGCACTCATCCGGTGGAATACCTATCCTCAAGTCTGTCAAAAATCAGATAGTTAGTGATGCAACCGGATCAAAATTTGATAAGAGAGCTATGACAATTGAAGACATCACTGAACCGGATGTCAAATTTGCATCTATGATAATTGGTTACAAGATTTATCACTCCAGTAGGGAAAATTCAGTGTCGGGAACTGCAATTTACACAGCATATCAAATGCTAAAAGAAAATATAGACTATGATTTGTGTGAGCTTCTTCTAAACAAACTTTTGGAAAATCTGTAGAAGATTAAGAAGGACAAGAAGAACTCCTTCAAGTATGGTAGTTTGATCCTTTGTCTATTCTTTTATTACATGAATGAGCTTCCCGGATCTAGTGGATGGATATGGCAGGATGACAGACCAGTTTCCATCCAAATTAGAGATTATTTGCATGGACTTGGAGATGCTAAAGCAAGAAATACAACCCTGTGGGGATATTTCAAGAACTTTTAGAGCATGATGCAAGCAAGAGAAAGAATTCCCCAGTCTCTTATTGAGAAGTACAAAGACACAGTATGCTTTATGGTAGAAACAGATCAGTGACTAATGGAGGCAGTAGAACCAAGAACTGTGTGGATCATGCCCATGGGGTATGAAGTGGATGAACAGATTGTGGAGTTGCATGTTCAACACATGCTAAGTCAGCCTAAAGATCCAAAGGCAGAAAGGTTTGGAACCTTTGAGGAACTGAGTGTGAAGATCCATGTGGAACTTAGAGAACCTGAGATAAAGAGGAAGGTGAGAAAAGAAGTAGAACATATTGCTCAAGGCCTAGGCATCCTAAAGGAGGCACTTGATGCCAACCGGGAAAAGAGGTGAAAGGCTGAGGAAGAGAAGAAAGAGGCAGAAAAGAAAAGCAAGAAAAGTACTCCGGTGGAAACCTCAACCCAGACCAGATCATCAAAAGGATCTACACCTGTCACAACCAAAAGCTCAAAAACATCAAAATCGGAAGGTCAGACATCCGGTAAAGGAGAGAAAAGGTCTAAAATAAAAGCCACAAGGGCTTATACAAGTCAGAAAGATGAAGAGGAAACCAAATCAGATGAGGGGGTAAAGGAAATAAAGAAGCAGAAAAAGAAAGGATCTGGTAAACCCTCCATAGGCCAAGACAAGGAAGAAATGGCAGGGGAATTTGTTGAAAAGCCCACCCTGTCTCTAGAGAGTGTAATCAAATCAGTCATTGTGGATGGAAACCTTCAACCAATGGCTGAATTCTATGATGACTACAATGAGGCTGACCAAAAGATCCTGCAGGAAGCCACAATCAGGTATCTGAACATATACAATAAGGCTTTCATTGAGATTATATCTCGAATTCCTAAAAGCCTAGAAAAGGAGTTAGAAATAAGAAAGAACAATGCCCTGGCAAAAGATCTTGAGATCCGGAAGCAGATAGCTATTCAGCTATATCCTCAAAATGATCCCAAGACAATGAACATAATATTCAAAGACTGCAAAGATGAGTTCAGGAGTAAAGCAAGGATGAATCAACTCATGCTTGGTGAGATTGACAAGGTGGCCATGGATATAGAAGAGATCCTTTGGAAGGCCTTCAAAAGGTTTAATCTTCCTATTGTAGAGGACTTGGGTACTGATCCCTCATCCACAAGTGTTGCAGAAGAAACTTCTGAGAAAGCAACAGAAGAGATGGGCCCTAAACAAACCAACTTTTCTCCTCCAGTTTCCCCTACAGTCTCTGGATCCAAAGAAGAGGAGAAATTACAGGAGAAAGAAGCAGCGGTAAAAGAAAAAGAAGTTGACAGTACCAAGGTTGCAGAGAAAGAGAAGACTCCAACAGAGAAAACCACAACTGATAGTGGTAAGAATGTAGAAGGAGAGAAAACTCCAAAGGACAGCTCCAAGACTGCAGAAGAGAAGAAACATCTGTCTCCAGCAAGAGACACTGCACAAACTATCCAAAAATTTTTGAGCACAGAAACAACAGAGATTGTTGAACCAAAGCTTCTACAAGGTCCATTCAATTTTGATTCCCTCTCTTCAGTACAGACAATGAAGATAGCTTCATTTGCAAATGCTAAGGCAAATGAAAAACTCCTAAAGTCTCATATGGAAGATTGTGAGTTGATAGAAGCTGCTTTCAGAGTGCTTGAAAAGATTATGCCATCGATCTAGAAAGATCCCACAGCCTCCTCTTCTAGTAATCTCAAAACCTTAGTCAGCAGTGTTGGTACACATTTTGACTCTCTAGAAAAATTAGCTGAAGAAAAGGTTCGGAAGGAGTTTTTGGATAAGAGATTCTTAGAGGTACTAGGATTAATCTCTAATGATAGGAGAAATATGAGTATTGGAATAAAGAGCTTAGAAAATGCTCTTAAGGATGGTGGTGACATTTACAAATTTTGTATCTCCTGGTCAAAAGCAATAGTAGAAATCTAGAAGAAAATAGAAAAGGGGAACATGACAAACTACTGAGTTTGTCTCAAAGTTTTGATCCTCTCTCTTCCTCCATAGTAAATCAAGAATGTCAAGCTATTGCAATCACAAATGCAATAAAGAACTTTGAAAAGGAAAGGAAGAATATAATTAACTGGATGAGAGAACTTAGAAGGATGATTATCCCTAAGTTAGAGACCATGCATGAGGCCATAAGTGATGCTAAGACTGACGCCCAAACCAATGATCCAACAGATCTTAAGAGGGCAGAAGCTTTTGCATTTTTGTTGAGTGGTCACATTTCAATTTTGGATAGAATGAAGCAAAGTTGGGCTACAGAACTCATCCAATTGAAGACATCCTTTGCAGACATTCTTCAGTTTTTGTGAATATGTAATATACAGCCAAGTATAGTAAAATTCTTGAAAATTTTGGTGTGTGGACCCTACCCTTTGCCATTGATGTCAAAGGGGGAGTGAGGAGCAGTGAAAAATGAGGAATCCAACTAAGGGGGAGCTCCAGAAAATGTATATAAAGACAGAGCATCAGCCAAGGGGGAGCATAGTGTAAACACTTAGTCATTTTTCACTAAGTGTTGACATCAATGCCAAAGGGGGAGATTGTTGACAAGAGACACTATATGGATTCATGGTTGTTGTCATCGATGGCAACAAAGGTCATCCCACATATCCGCAAGTCATGGTGTGTCTCTACCGGAAGTCAGAATGAAGATTATTGTGGTCCGGTGAACAAGAACAGAGCATGTGGCAAGGTTTGACAGACAGGTCCAGATCTCTCAGAGGAAGTATCTTGGTGAAGTATAGATTTGGGGAAGTCAAGAGGACTACCTTGAGTGGTATATTCCAAGGATTTAGCCTCCAGTGATGGACAAGGAAAAAGATATGAATAGTTGAGTACCAGATTCCTGAGTGACAGTGTGAATAGAGGAAGAACTGACTGACAAAACATTAGACTATTTTCTAGATGTGTTACTTGTTGGTTTTTTCCCAGACTAGATGCTTACTCCCAGATTCCCTATAAGGTAGCCATCAATGATCAACAGGATCTCTGGGCCAGGGGCCAACAGTGTAGGAGATAGACTCTATATTTTATCTCTTCTTCTTCTTCAGGCTCTGCAAACCTAGGGGGGTATTCCCTACTCAACATCCATGAGGATATGTATATAAAGGCTGGGATGCTGACAAAAAGTAGATAAGTCCTCCTGTAAGTAGACCAAAACTGTAAGATAAGAGCAAAGGGGCAAGCTTTGGGCCTATTTGCAGTTGTAGACAGAGGACTTAGATCCTAAACGTAATTCTACTATCCTAATGGTTGTTTTGGAGTTTGATTTTGATTTTATATTTGGATGCAAAGTTGGACATGGTATATAACACAAACACAAAGCTAGATCGGTGCCTATCTAGGGCTTGGAGTTAGTAGACATACACCTGTGAATGATCAGCATGAACAACTAAAACTGGATTTCAGGGGGATACATATGATACCTGCCTTACAGATATCTCCCAATACAAAGTGTTAAGCTATCTATACTTATGGCATCCCTATTGCAGTATATCCTTCCCAATATTCAATCTAAGAACAATTTAATCTATGTTCTAGAATCTTAGACATTCCTTGAATACCTAGACTTAGAAGAAAGATACATGCAACACTGGAGACAGAATTAGCACAACACATGCAAACATAGCATTATTCATATAAGATTAACCATGAAATCAGCAGATTCATGCAAAAAAACATACAACAGGAGATACATAAACTCACAAGTTTTGCTGCACAGAGCAACCAAAACCAACCGTATTGTATTACAGAGCCAAATGTTCAACTTTCAACAACGTCAAAAAATGGTAACACAGTCTGCCTATATTAGCCAAAAAGTGTACCTCTAGCAATTAATTACATGTTTTTGAGAAAAATCTGCCAGGTATGGTCCTTAGAAGGAATGGCGCTTAGAAGTTATTGCTGCACAGACAAGAGAGTAGACAAGGGTGGCCTCGAGCCCTGCGCCACCATCTGGGAGTCTTCATGCCAAAAATCAGGTACATGACTGTTCAACAACTTGCCCACGCCTTAGCACGGTCGCCATTGATGGCTCAACTACCCGCGGCCACCGAGAAAACAGTCGCAGCATTCAAAAAAAAGAATTTCCTGCCAAAACGTGCTTCACCGTAGGTTCAAATATGCAGGGAAATTAATCCCACATGCATGGTGCGGAGACCCCTCTATTACTTTATAAGTGTGGCCACATGCATAATAGGTGTTGAGCGTTTTTGCCACGCTCGATGCACGCTCCTTCTCCAAAAGCCCATTGGCCAAACCTCAAACCATCAGCCAACCCCACAAAACTCCTGCCGATCTCAATAGTCTCACCGACAACACCTTCGCCATCGGCCAGACCAACATAGTTGGCCAAACATTTCACAGTTCCACCGATGAACAAAGTCACACCGACAACGCTTTCGCTCTCTACTTCGTTGGCAAGACTAACACCATCGGCTCGCCCAAACAAACTCTCACCGATCCCAACGGTCTCTCTGATGGCCAGCCTAGAAGACCATCAACATCCCATCGGCTAGAGATAGACTATCGGCCAGGCATTCCAGACTTTCACCAATCTACCAAGTCTCTCTGATGGCCAAGCAAAACACACCCGTTGCTAAGACAAAGGCCATCGGCACAACAAAAATGACGCTCGCCGAGACCAAAATCACAAAGCTCTGAACTGTTGAACCATTGAACCATTGAACCTTTGAGAAAAGGGTTCAAGCGGATGGTTCAACCATACTAATTGGATCACATAGATGAGCAAAGGATTCACTTACATAAAATATGGAACCAAAGCCCCTGAACTGTTGAACCATTGAACCGGTTCAACCCGATGGTTCAATGGCAAGGTTCAACACTGAGGTTCGCCGGTGAGGTTCAAACCTCAAAAACAATACTCCATCAGCGAGACACTCATCTATCGGCGCCACAAAAAACTCCTCGGCTGACAATACCACTCTCGCTGATAGACATCCAAATCCTCATCGGCCTGACCAACTCCTTCGGTGGAAAAAAAATTTCCTTTGCCAATAGCACAAAGTCTTGGCGATGGAAGAAGATATGACTGCTACCATCATGATCGCCAAGACAAATACAAACTCATGCCGATGGAGAAAACATGAAGACCACCTCCTCAAGAACTATGATGTAGATGCTGAAAAACACTGAGGGGGTGCCAAAACTTAAATTTCTTTAGATTTTTTGGGAAGGTACCTACATGAAAATTGCTCAGGAACTGACAATCAATTTAGGCACCAACAGTGGCTCTGTTTAAGGATGCATGCCTCTTGCAGGCATGGCAAGAACCACAGAACTCTGGGATGCAGACCAGTCCCCTATCCATTGGGCACAGAGTCAAACTTGCACCAATCTGCATCACCAAACACATTATTTCAAAATAAACATGGTGGCCCAGGGCCACCAAAAAGGAAAAACCAGACTTTTCCTTTGTCAAACACTTGATTTTCTTTTGATTTCTTCAAATGGAGCTTAAAAGCATTTAACTGTCTGCAGCAAGCCCCTTGGCAATTATTTGTGTTGCTGCTCATTTCTTTTTCTTCAACAAATCTACAACTAGCTTCATCAGCATATATTATTATCAGTTGTAGAATGTCATCATCATATGAGTCACTAATGTTGCTTGGAATAATAATAGACTCACATGAAACAAATGAATCCAGATCAGAATTTTGCCCTTCCTCAAAAAATAATAGCTCCTCTGTATCAAACATGCAATATTCAGGCACAAGCAACATCTCATAATCAAATTTATCTTGATGAACATACAGATATCCATCATCATCATGCACGGCAGTTTTGTCACTAACGTCCACCTGAAATGTCTCAAGAGAAGGCATAAAAAGCTCAGAGTGTAGCCCTTCATCAAAAGCTTCATAGTAACCCTCGCAATCAACACTATCCCCGACTATATGAGCATATACATCAGCAACTTGTCTGTCCACTTTTGAATAGTGACCCTGTCTTTCCTCTTCACCAATGCACTGATACCCAAAAGCAAATTTTTTAACCTCTGCATTGTGAAAATGGTCAGAATCTTCAAGGAAACATTCATATTCAACATCCAAATATATTTCATCATCTGAAAGGCTCACACATCTGAATGCTGATAATCACTAGCATATTCACTACCATCCCTTGAATCAATGTTTTCTATATTCAGAGTGAAGCCTTGCATATCCACCTTATACAAATAGTCAGGAATAACTGGGATATGCCTATTGCTACAGGATGCAGCCTCATGTATATCTTTCATTTCATCATCTGGAGAGCATCTTGCACTTGCAGGCTTTTCTTCTAAAGGCAGACAATAATCTTTATCCACATCATTATAGGATGTGCCTACATTTTCAGCAACATTTTCTTCATGCATGACATCATGGCTATACACATTATTCTAAAATATATTTCCCTCTACACAATCATCTTTTAATGCACATACTGGGAGAGCTGAAATATATTCACTTTGATAACTACTTTGACAACTTGCAGCCATGAAACCTACTGGCATTCCATATTTCTCATTGTTTTCTATGTCCATAGCAAATTGGAAAGCCTGGTGAAGTGTGACTGGTTCTTTATCTCTCAACAGATAACTCATTTCTTCATCAAATGCAGCCAAATAAATTATCAAGCACAATGCATTATTAGGTCTCATATATTCAGGGATCTGCCTGAGCAATTTAATAAACCTAAGATTAAAGGCTGGAACTAGCTCCTCATCTTCCCTTTGGATATTCATAAAATGTATGATCAATGAGGCCACATCAAACCTTTCACCAAACTGCCCTAGGAATGCAACTTCTAAATCTATCCATGAAGAAACTGAACAAACAGGCAGGTCTGAAAACCATATCCTAGCATCATCTTCCAATGATTGAACAAAGAGTCTCATTACTACATCTTCATCCTCTACCTCATAATCTTCTATTAAATTACAAAATCTTTGCAGATGTTTGTTTGCCGATTCAGAATCTGATCCACTATATTTTGGCAAACATCTTCTAATTTTATTGGGAATAATATTTGGGTAACCATATATCCCTATGAAATTTAGGGCTTTATATCTTTCAATAAAGAATGGTCTTCTCTGAGAGCACGACCAGGCTTGCTGTTCTAAACTCAACATTTTGAATCAAAGATGAATACCTGGATAAATGTTGTAGCACTGATAGGTTCTTTCAACAGAGTCGCCACCTCTCAGAGAGAGGACAGAATGTCAGCAAGGCACTTTTGTTTTCTGGATTCATCACCCCAGCAGAGCACCACATGGTTCCTTTTTGTTGCAACAACTTCATTGGAAACTAGATTTTCCAGCCCTCAGGTTACTTGACTCTCTCTCTCTCCCCAGCAAAGTCACCAATTTCTGTTGTGACTCGGATGGGCCACAAATATTTCACCAGGGAGGACAAAAAATAACAATTTTCAAATCACTCCCCAGTAGAATCGCCAATTTCTATTGGTGACTCGGATGGGCCACAAATTTATTTATTTTTATCAATCCATTCCCAGCGGAGTCACCAATTTCTGTTGGTTTTTTCCTAGACTGGATGCTTATTCCCAGATTCCCTACAAGGTAGCCATCAATGATCAACAGGATCTCTGGGCCAGGGGCCAACAATGTAGGAGATAGACTCTATATTTTATCTCATCTTCTTCTTCAGGCTCTGCAAAATCTAGGGGGGTATTCCCTACTCAACATCCATGAGGATATGCATATAAAGGCTGGGATGCTAACATAAAGCAGATAAGTCCTCCTGTAAGTAGACCAAAACTGTAAGATAAGAGCAAAGGGGCTAGCTTTGGGCCTATTTGTAGTTGTAGACAGAGGACTTGGATCCTAAAACTAATTCTACTATCCTAATGGTTGTTTTGGAGTTTGATTTTGATTTTATATTTGGATGCAAAGCTGGACATGGTATATAACACAAACACAAAGCTAGATCAGTGCCTATCCAGGGCTTGGAGTCAGTAGACATACACCTGTGAATGATTAGCATGAACAACTAAAACTAGATTTCAGGGGGATACATATGATACCTGCCTTACAGATATCTCCCAATATAAAGTGTTAAGCTATCTATACTTATGGCATCCCTATTGCAGTATATCCTTCCTAATATTCAATCTGAGAACAATTTAATCTACCCCTTGAGCAGAAGTTAAGAGATCAAACATTCAACACAGGAATTCTATGTTCTAGAATCTTAGACATTCCTTGAATACCTAGACTCAGAAGAAAGATACATGCAACACTGGAGATAGAATTAGCACAACACATGCAAACATAGCATTATTCATACAAGATTAACCATGAAATCAGCAGATTCATGCAAAAAAACATACAACAGGAGATACATAAACTCACAAGTTTTGCTACACAGAGCAACCAAAACCAACTGTATTGTATTACAGAGTCAAATGTTCAACTTTCAACAACCTCAAAAAATGGTAACACAATCTGCCTATATCAGCCAGAAAGTGTACCTCTAGCAATTAATTACATGTTTTTGACAAAAATCCGCTAGATACGGTCCTTAGAAGGAATGGCACTCAGAAGTTATTGCTGCATAGACAAGAGAGTAGACAAGGGTGGCCTCGATCCCTATGCCACCATCCAGGAGTCTTCATGCCAAAAATCAGGTACATGACTATTCAATAACTCACCCATGCCTCAGCACAGTCGCCATTGATGGCTCAACTACCCGCGGCCACTGAGAAAATAGTTGCAGCATTCAAAAAAAGAATGTCCTGCCAAAACGTGCTTCACCACAGGTTCAAATATGCAGGGAAATTAATCCCACATGCATTGTGTGAAGACCCCTCTATTACTTTATAAGCATGGCCACATGCATAATAGGTGGTGAGCGCTTTTGCCACGCTTGACGCACGCTCCTTCTCCAAAAGCCCATTGGCCAAACCTCAAACCATCGGCCAACCCCACAAAACTCCTGCCGATCTCAATAGTCTCGCTGACAACACCTTTGCCATCGGCCAGACCAACACCGTCGGCCAAACATTTCACACTTCCACTGATGAACAAAGTCACACCAACAATGCTTTCACTCTCTACTTCGTTGGTGAGACTAATACCATCAGCTTGCCCAAACAAACTCTCACCGATCCCAACGGTCTCTTAGATGGCTAGCCTAGAAGACCATCAACATCCCATCCGCCAGAGATAGACTATCGGCCAGGCATTCCAGACTTTCACCGATCTATGAAGTCTCTCTGATGGCCAAGTAAAACACACCCGTCGCCAAGACAAAGGCCATCGCCACAACAAAAATGACGCTCACCGAGACCAAAATCACAAAGCTCTGAACTGTTGAACCATTGAACCATTGAACCTTTTAGAAAAGGGTTCAAGTGGATGGTTCAACCATACTGATTGGATCACATATATGAGAAAAGGATTCACTTACATAAAATATGGAACTAAAGCCCCTGAACCATTGAACCATTGAACTGGTTCAACCCGATGGTTCAATGGCGAGGTTCAAACCTCAAAAACAATACTCCATCGGCAAGACACTCATCTATCGGCACCACAAAAAACTCCTCGGCTGACAATACCACTCTCACCGATAGACATCCAAATCCTCATCGGCCTGACCAACTTCTTTGGTGGAACAAAAATTTCTTTCGCCGATAGCACAAAGTCTTGGCGATGGAAGAAGATATGACTACTACCATCATGATCGCCAAGACAAATACAAACTTATGCCGATGGAGAAAACATGAAGACCACCTCCTCAAGAACTATGATGCAAATGCTGAAAAACACTGAGGGGGTGCCAAAACTTAAATTTCTTTGGATTATTTGGGAAGGTGCCTGCATGAAAATTGCTCGGGAATTGACAGTTAATTCAACCACCAACATTACTGATAATGGTAAAGGTTGTGAAGGCATGAATCATGTTTGGCCGACATGATTAATGATATCTACAAGTATATGCTTGATCCGCATTACTTGATGTGCAAGGATTCAGCCAACAGAATAGAGTTTGTGAGAAGATAGACTGTTCCGGGTGCCGACTAGAAAGATAATGAAATTACTTGTTTGGATATATATATAGGATGGATTTAGTTATGAGAAGGAAAGTTATGTGTGAAGTGATATGCGAATAAGAGCAGAGCAGAATAGAAGCAGTAAGAAAAATCCGGTATGTGAAAGAAAAGCAGAATAAAGAGAAGAGGAAAGATGAAGTGCAGCAGATCAGTGTACTAAGCCTAACTAGAACTGAACTCTAGCATATGTGGATGCTTCCAATCAGTTCAAGTATTGTATAACATTCTTTGTAGATAGTGTGTCTCCTTGTAGGCAGTGTGCCTCCTTTGTGAGCAGTGTGCTCAGGCAGTGAGCCCTAATTGGCAAGTGCCATTTTGTAATTCCTTATTCTTCTAACAGAGAATAATCTTTGGGTTAATCACCTTGTGGTTTTCTCCCTTAATAGGGTTTCCACATCAAAAATACTGTGTCATGTGTTTTTCATTTCATGGTAATGTTTGCTTGTTTGAATTAATACTGCATTGATTAATAAGAAAGTTCAGAAGGAAGAAATTATTTTGATAACTAATTCACCCCCCCTCTCAGTTATCAACACCATGATCCAGATTATTCTTTACAGACCAAACCAAAGGTAGGAACATGATTAGGAGACATCCATAAGCACATTGTAATCATCAGGAAACATCCACACAATCTCTAACCACTTTGTCATGAGGATTCTTCAAACCAAAGCACATAACCAACACTACCAACCACTGTCAAAATGAAAAGATCACTTGTGAACCACCAAATCATGAACCATTAAAGTTGAAGGCACATGACAACATCTCAGACTTAACTCTAGAACCATAGATCAAAGTACTTCAATGCGGAGGAATGCAGAGCATAATACTTTCTCCTTGTCATTGCCAAACATATAGAAAAAGTTGTTTTCACTCTAGTGAACATAACTCACTCAATTCTTCATATCGGAGGCTCAAAATCAGAACATAGCATCTTCAGATGGACTTCTAAATAACTACCAATTTGCAGACAAAGATATTCATTCTTCAAAAAATGCAGAGCATTCTTCTGGACTATTCTTCTATATGCAATACACAGTTTCCACTGTAACTCATTATTTCTATCAGAGGAGCAAATTTTCTCAATATCCTCAACATCAGAATCAGCTACATGGGTGAATACAAAACATCTAGCTTATTACAAGCAAGTAACAAGATAAGGGTACAGTTGACACCAATGACAACACTGATTGGGAACATACTTGCAACAACTCCAAACTATCTCACTTCGATATCTAAGAGTTCCTTTGAAATTATCATGTGTTTCATAAATTATACTCCCCATATTTCAGTCTTACTTTGAGAAGAGTTAATACTGATGAAGTTCCCTTTTAATTGTCATCAAAGCTATCAAGGGGAGTTCCATTGTTGTCCTATCAATATCCACACTCCCCCTCGATGCTATACTAACATTGTACTCCCATTCTTAGGATTTCTAATTGTCTCCCTTTGATTTGTTAACCTCTTTTTGATGTGGTCTTCTATGGCTATTAGCAACATTAAATTATTTCTTTATCTCGTATTTACTTTGATAATATTAATCATGACTTTTTTCATCGGTCTAGAATCAAAGGGATCATAATATTACTCTCTTCGACATGCTCTTCTTCGATATATATTATCTTATTATTGTGATAGTGATTATGGGAGGTAACATGACATTTTTTCAATAATGTTGTTTATACATACACATTATTCTTGAGATTCTTTATCAAATTCAGAACTAATGGACATGTAACTGTGCTCTTTTGAATGGTAAAAATCTAAGTGAAAATTCAAATCCTACAAAATTTGAAGCAAAAATGGGAACTTGTGAGGGACTGTTTTGACTATAAACACTCTTCAAAAATTAATTTTTCAATTATTGGAATGCAATTTGTCTATACAACCAATAGCTAATCAACAAAAAAAATTACAACTAAACAAATACTATAATAACAACACTACAAGGGAGGTACTGGCCACTATTAGATTCAAGACAGATAACTGAGAGGGGGAGGGTGAACCAATTGTCCCAAAACTCTCTTCCTATTAATCACTTAAATCCTCTTTGTAATTCAGCAGCATAATAATAAATCAATCATGGAAACATAATGCAACAATTCAAGAGCAGAAACACATTAACATATATGACACCAAGATTTTAACGTGGAAAACCTGGTTAAGGGAAAAACCACGGGGTGACTAACACAAGATTGTATTCTCTGTTAAAAGAATAAGAAGAAAAAAATGGCACATGCCAATTAGGGCTCACTGCCCAAGCACACTGCTCACAAGAGGCCCACTGCCTATAGGAGACACACTATCTATAGAATGATAAATATTACATACTTGAACTGAAGAATAGCATCTTCACCATGCTTGAGTCAATTCCATTTAAGCCCAATACTTCTGCTCTACCTTTTGCTTCTCTACTCTCTACCACACTCTCATCTCTACCAAGATGCTTTTGAAATGACTTCACAACTCTTACTTATACAAGACATTGACTTTGTGATAATCATCTAAGTCGACACACTTTACAGAGCAAATACAACTTGACTAATTACAAAAGACTTCATGCGGATCAACACATTGTTGACTACATAGATCTGAGACTTCAATCTTCTTTTTGGAACATGCCATGCTTCACAGAACATCTTCAAGATTATCCACAAGATGTGTAACTCATCTAGTCGGCCAAATTTAGGAAGAATATCATCATCCGGAAGTAATTCTTCAATTACGAGCTCAATCTTCAGTGCAGACCACCAAAATGAATTGGACACAATCCAAAGACTTCCACAAGCTTGCCTGAATCACCAAGAACATCCACACTACTTCTGATTACTGAAATCATTCTCTCCTTCATCTGGAACTTCAAGAACACAAACTGTCATCACTGTTATATTGGAATAGATGCTTGCGGGCCCCCAGACCATGAACCAATTGAGTTGTCAATTCACATTGACTTCCTAAACACTCCACCAAATTCGTAGAACAAGATATTATATTTCTAGATCTCACTAGACCTATCTATGTCACTCTATCACCTCTGAACATCTGCTAGAACCAGTTTTACTCAAGTGGCCATAACTTCTTTAGATCTTTATGTGGACCTCTAAAATGTTTCCTAAATCATCTTAAGACACATATCTACAAACCCTTTGATGCACATCCTCTGATCTTCATCTTAGCTAGGATCTTTACCTTACTGTCTTCATTGTTCTTCTCTGTTCCTGATAGGACTAATTTTCTCAATATCCTCAGCATATAACTCATCCAATCCTTGACATCAATGCAATAGGAGTATGTTGACATCAATGACAACACCGGTTAGGCCCATACTTACAACAATCTCCCCCTTTGTCATTGATGGAAACATATGATGTGAAAAACTATTTTTAACCATCAAGACAAGAACTTCTCCTCACTGACTGACATAACTCCCCTTATCAACAACAACCATTCACATGTCTTCTCTTCCTTTACTGCTCCCCCTTTGATCAGAAACAAATTTTTGTTTTTCACATGTCTTCTCTCCCCCTTTGACATCAATGGCAAAGGGCACATACTTGCATCACTCAGAATCATACCAATTCCTCCCCCTGAGTAGCAGCTTCCCATCATCAATCTAGACCACAAGATACGACTGTGAGATCCACCAGACTGATGCACATTAGTTCACCTTAATTCATAACTGGAGGGGTAATAACCCCTAACTTCTCCTTGAGATACTCAAAAGAGTCCTTAGGTAGAGGTTTAGTAAAAATGTCTGCAATCTAGTCCTTGGAGGGCACAAACTCCAATCTAACTTTATTCTTGTTCACTTGCTCTCTCAAAAAATGAAACTTGATGGATATATGTTTTGTCTTTGAATGCAACATCAGATTTTTTGATATATTTATTGCACTTGAATTATCATAGAAGATTGTGATTGGTTCCTCATACTCCACTCTGATGTCTCTTAGCATTTGCTTCATCCACAATACTTGAGTGCAACTACATGTTCCTGCAATATATTCTACTTCTACAGTGGACAGAGATATTGCCTCTTGTTTCTTGCTCAGCCAAGAAGCCAATCTTTTCCCCAAAAAGAATGCTCCACCACTAGTACTCTTCTGGTCATCCACATCTCCTTCCTAATCTACATCTATATATGCATGAAGAGAGAAATCATGATCTCTAGGATACCATAAACCATACTCAATTGTCCCTTTTAGATATCTAAGAATCCTTTTGATTTCCATGACATGAGATTCTCTAGGATCAACTTGGAATCTAGCAACAAGACCAACAACATTAATAATGTCAAGTCTAGTTTGAGTAAGATACAATAGTCCTCCAATCATTGACCTGTACTTTTTTTTATCAGCCTTAGGAGAGTCATCTTTTCTTAATTTACATCCAGTTGCCATGGGAGTACTCATTGGTTTTGAGTCTTCCATCCCAAATTTCTTCAACAATTCTTTCACATATTTTGTCTATGAAATGAAGATTCCTTTCTTTGTTTAAATAATTTACAGACCCAAGAAGAAATTCATTTCCCCAAACATGGACATCTCAAATTCACTTTTCATTTGATTTGTAAAAGTTTTGCACATACTATCTCTTCCTCCAAAAATGATATCATCAACAAACACTTCAACAATTAAGATATTTTCATGATCAATTTTGAAGTACAAGTTACTGTCAACAGTACCTTTGTTGAAACCAATTTTCAAAAGATACTTATCTAGTCTTTCATACCAGGCTCTTGGGGCTTCTTTGAGTCCATACAGTGCTTTCTTCAACTTACAGACCATATCACCATGATCAGACAATTAGAATCCATTCAGTTTCTCAATATACACTTCTTCTAAGTCACCATTCAAAAAGGCAGACTTGACATCCATCTGATATACTTTGAAGTCCTTAAAGGCAAAAGAGGTAAGAAATAATCTAACTACTTCAATTCTTGCCACCGAAGCAAAAGTCTCTTCAAAATCAACTCCTTCTACTTGAGAGTAACCCTTGCAGACCAATCTAGCTTTGTTTCTGACTACTTCACCATCTTCATTCAGTTTATTCCAGAAGACCCATTTGGTTCCAATCACATTCTTATTTCTAGGTCTGGGAACAAGATCTCAAGTGCAATTTTTTTCAATTTGCATCAGCTCTTCCTCCATTGCTTTAGTCCATCTTTCATCATTACATCCTTCACTCACTGTCTTTGGTTCAATTTTTGAAATCAGACAATACTTTTCTGAGTCTTGAGCAATCTTTCTTCTTGTTTGAACACCTTTGTTTTTATCACCTATGATCTGATCTTTAGAGTGATTTAGTCTTACATACCTAGGAATTTTGGGACTTTCTTGCACTTCTATTTCTTGCACATGTTCATTCAAACTCGTCTCTTCTTCCTGATTCTCTGGATCGGTCTGAATCTGAACTTCAGAAGGGGCTTGGACTTCTTGGACCAAAACATCACTTTGATCATCTTCATCATATTCATAAAATCTTGAGGGTTTTTCAATACCTTCATCAACCTTCACATTTGTACTTTCTATAATCTTTCTCAATCCCTTGTTATAACACCGGTATGCTTTTCTTTGAGTAGAATAACCCAAGAATATTCCTTCATCACTTCTAGCATCAAATTTGCCAAGGTCTTCATCTCTTTTAATATAACATTTGCTACCAAATACTTTGAAATACTTCATAGTGGGAGTGATGCCAAACCAGAGTTCATAAGGGGTCTTACTAGTATTACTTCTGATTTGTACTCGATTAAGAGTATAGACAACAGTGCTTATAGCTTCTCTCCAGTAGACCTGAGGAACAATTGCTTCCATCATCATGGTTCTAGATGCTTCTTCGATGGTCTAGTTCTTTCTCTCCACTACTCCATTCTGTTGTGGAGTCCTTGGAGCAGACAACTGTCTTTTTATCCCATGTTTCTCACAGAATTCTATGAACTCACCGGATGTGAATTCTCCACCTCTATCATACCTCAGACATTTTATGTTCAATCTGATTTCATTCTCTACCATAGCCTTGAATATTTTGAATTTCTCAAGAGCCTCAGATTTGTCTTTCAGAAAAGTCACCCACATCATTCGGGAGTGGTCATCAATTAACAACATGAAGTATCTATCACCTTGCAGACTCTTGATTCTTGCCGGACCACATAGATCAGTATGTACTAAGTCCAACAATTTGGTAGAAGATTATTCCTTACTTTTGAATGTGACTCTGCTCTGCTTACCCAGCTGACATTCTTTGCACAAACTATTAGTAGGTTTCACCAGTCTTGGAAGATCTCTTATAGCCTAAGTGTTTCTTATCTTGATGATATTATCAAAATTCACATGACACATTCTCCTATGCCACAACCAACTCTGATCAATTTGAACAAATAAACAACTTTTACCAGTACCAACCAAGTGGAAGATATTAGCTTTTGTTTGAGTACCGGATGCAATCTTTGTTGTAGAACTTTCAAAGATCTTACATTTTCCATTTTTGAATCAGAGATCATAGCCTTTGTCCACCAACTGTCCAACACTGAGAAGATTGTGCTTCAGACCTTCAACATACAGTACATTATTGGTTTTCTTCTTTCCATCAAAAGAAATAGTTCCTCTACCTCTAATCTTGCCAGTAGAATTATCACCAAATTTTACAACTCTTCCTTCATATCTTTCCAAATCTATGAACTTATTTTTATCACCTATCATATGGTGGGAGCATCCACTATCAATGACCTAGTCATCCTTTTCTTCAACTTGGGCAGCTAGAGCTCTTTCTAACATTTTATGATTGACAGATTTAGAGGGTATTGGATCTTCTTCCTTGATGGCAATAAACACCCAGTCGTTTGCAGATTTGTTTCCTGTCTCTGATTCATCATCTATTACTCCTTCATCATCATCATCTTCATGAACATAGTAACATTTATTTTGGAATCATGATCTATTTGGATTTGTTCTTGAAACTATTTCCAGACACCTTGAGGCAAAATGACCAATCTTATTGCAGTTGAAACATTTAAAGAGCAATTTTCCTTCATACTTACTAGATCCTCTTGGCAGTCTTTTTGCAATAAGGGCTTCTAGTTGAGTATCTTCTGCTTCATCTTCTTCTAGATCTTTTCTTGCTTTTTCATATCATGATAGTTCCTTTGAAGAGTTCTCTCCCGGATCAAACTTTTGTTTGACTTTTATAGAGGCACTAGCTTTGAATGCAGATTCAGTCTTGGGGGGTGCATCTCCAAACTTAGCCAATTCAAATGTAGCTAATTTTCCAACCAATTGATCTCTTGTGATATTTGAAAAAGATCTGAATTCTTTGATGGCAATAACCTTGTATATGTAAGAAGCAGGTAGGGATCTGAGAACTTTGGCAACAATCTCATCTTCATCCAAGATTCCACTAGCACGTCTAATGCCACAGACAAGCTCATTTACTCTTGGCATAAATGTAGTGATATTTTTATCTTCATTCATCTTCAGGTTTTTGAATTTTCCTTTCAGACTCTGTAGCTTGGCACATTTAACATACTGGTCTCCTTCATGCAAAAGTTCCAGTTTTTCCCAAATCTCATATGCAGTTTTTAGATCTATAACATTTGTTAGCTCTGAATCAGATAAGGCACTTAGTAGAGCTTCTTTCACCTGAAGATTGTTTTCAACATCTCTGATTTCATCTACAGTTCTTGGACCATTCTGTGGAGGAACATACTTCTGTGAAGCCATGATCCAATATTGCATTCCCATACATTGCAAGTGACATTCCATGTAGCTTTTCCAAAGAGTGAAATTGGTTCCATCAAACTTCAGACTATCCTTCTTGTAGGAAGACATCCTAGATCTCCTCAAGTGGTTAAGCTCTTTTAGAGGAACTTAGCTCTGATGCCAATTGTTAGATTCAAGATAGACAACTGAGAGGGGGCGGGGATGAATCAGTTGTCCCAAAACTCTCTTCCTATTAATCACTTAAATCATCTTTGTATTTTAGCAACATAATAATAAATCAATCATGGAAATATAATGCAACAATTCAAGAGAAGAAACACATTAACACGTATGACACCAAGATTTTAACGTGGAAAACTCGGTTAAGGGAAAAACCATGGGGTGACTAACTCAAGATTGTATTCTCTATTAAAAGAATAAGAACAAAATGGCACATACCAATTAGGGCTCACTGCCCGAGCACACTGCTCACAAGAGGCCCACTGCCTACAGGAGACACACTATCTATAGAATGATAAATATTACATACTTGAATTGAAGAATAGCATCTTCACCATGCTTGAGTCAGTTCCATTTAATCCCAATACTTCTGCTCTACCTTTCGCTTCTCTGCTCTCTACCACACTCTCATCTCTGCCAAGATGCTTTTGAAATGACTTCACAACTCTTACTTATACAAGACATTGACTTTGGGATAATCATCTAAGTCGGCACACTTTATAGAGCAAATATAACTTGACTAATTACAAAAGACTTCATGCGGATCAACACACTGTCGGCTACACAGATCTGAGACTTCAATCTTCTTTTAGGAACATGCCATGCTTCACAAAACATCTTCAAGATCATCTGCAAGATGTGTAACTCATCCGGTCAGCCAAACTTAGGAAGAATATCATCATCTGGAAGTAATTCTTCAATTACGAGCTCAATCTTCAATGCAGACCACCAACATGAACTGGACACAATCCAAAGACTTCCACAAGCTTGCCTAAATCACCAAGAACATCCATACTACTTTTGATTACTAAAATCATTCTCTCCTTCATCTAGAACTTCAAGAACATAGTCTGTCATCACTGTCATATTGGAATAGATGCTTGTGAACCTCTAGACCATGAACCAATTGAGTTGTCAATTCACATTGACTTCCTAAACACTCCACCAAATCTGCAAAACAAGATATTGCATTTCCAGATCTCACCGGATCTATCTGTGTCACTTTGTCACCTTTGAACATCTGCCAGAACTGGTTTTACTCAAGTGGCCATAACTTCTTCAAATCTTCATGTGGACCTCTTAAATCTTTACTAAATCATCTTAATACACATATCTACAAACCCTTTGATGCGCATCCTCTAATCTTCATCTTAGCTAGGATCTTTACCTTACTGTCTTCACTGTTCTTCTATGTTGCTGATAGGACTAATTTTCTCAATATCCTCAGCATACAACTCATCAAATCCTTGACATCAATGCAACAGGAGTATGTTGACATCAATGACAACACTGGTTAGGCCCATACTTGTAACAGCCACTATGTGGCACTTGTTAAATAGTTGGGTTCTATTGTGAACACTCAGCCCTTGAAATTTCAAAGCTTACACATAAAGAAAATAATTGTACACCATACATAACAACACATCAATGTAAGCTAATGCTTAGCAATGAAACCATAATACCAATCATATGCCCACTCACAAAGATCATCCAGCAACCACCTGACACCAACCAAGAAGGTAGACACAACAATTAAACAACACCATACAAAACCAAAACATGAAGACACTAGTCAGAATAGAAAAGGGCTTTCTGCACTAGAAAACACATATCATTTCACTCCCTACTATCCCCAACCCCAAACATATATGCACCTCCCCCAATCCATAGTTTCCTCAACTAATTTATCATCCAGTCTCATAGAGGGTCCCAATGCAGAGAGACATACCCCATGGAGAACTCCACATGACATTTAGCCCTGTGGAGAGAGTACCCACAAAACATGGGCATTGTGTGATCACTTGTAATCTCAAGTGACCTTTATCATAGGTAACCATAAGCCCCAATACCACTTTACTGATGTTTGCACAATATGTTGGGAGAAGTTGAACTTGCAAATAGGTATAATTTTCCTCCTTAGAGCCTGAAGCACCATCTCCATTTTCCTCTTTCATTAGGTCTTGTTTCATGCCTTCTCCAACACACATTGAGTGTAGGAAGAAATCTTCATAGCAATTTAAGAGAACCAATTTTAGCAACCAAACCCTAAGCTATGCCTCTAGAACAAAATGTGCCTGCCATCTTAACCACAAAATCTCACCTTATCATGGCCCTCAACCTAGGTGGTATGTGAGCACCCATACAAACTGAAGTATTCTTCCTACGTTCCATCTCTACAACAACAAAATCAAAGAGAAAACCCACATGGTAACTGTTGCAAGTATGGGCCTAACCGATGTTGTCATTGATGTCAACATACTCCTGTTGCATTGATGATAAGGATTGGATGAATTGTATGCTAAGGATATTGAGAAAATTAGTCCTATCAGGAATAGAGAAGAACAGTGAAGACAGTGAGGTAAAAGATCCCAGGTAAGATGAAGATCAGACGATGTGCATCAAAGGGTATGTAGATATGTGTCTTAAGATGATCCAGTGAAGATTTTAGAGGTCTGCATGAAGATCTAAAGAAGTGATGGCCACATAAGTAAAACTAATTCTGGTAGATATTCAAAAGTGACAAAGTGACACAGATAGGTCCGGTGAGATCCAGATATGCAATATCTTGTTTTGCAGATTTGATGGAGTGTTTAGGAAGTCAATGTAAATTGACAACTCAATTGGTTCATGGTCTGGAGGTCTGCAAGCATCTATTCCAATATGACAGTGATGACAGATTGTGTTCTTGAGGTTCTGGATGAAGGAGAGAATGATTTTAGTAAGTAGAAGTAGTGTGGATGTTCCTGGTGATTCAGGCAAACTTGTGGAGGTCTTTGGATTGTTTCCAATTCATGTTGGTGGTGTGCATTGAAGATTGAGCTCATAATTGAAGAATTACTTCCGGATGATGATGTTCTTCCTAAGTCTGGCCGACCGGATAAGTTACACATCCTGCGGATGATCTTGGTGATGTTCTGTGATGAATGGCATGTTCCTAAGGAAGATTTAATTCTCAAATCTGTGTGCCTGACAGTGTGTTGATCCGCGTGAAGTCTTTTTGTAATTAGTCATGTTGTATTTATGTATTTGCTTTGTAATGTATGTCAACTTGGATGATTATCCCTAATTTGATGTCTTGTATAAATAAGGAGTTGTAAAGTCATTTCAAATAAATCTTGTGGAGATGAGAGTGTGGTAGAGAGGAGCAGAGCGAAAGGCAAAGCAGAAGTATTGAGCTTAAATGGAACTGACTCAAGCATGGTGAAGATGCTATTCTTCAATTCAAGTATGTAATACTTATTATTCTGTAGATAGTGTGTCTCTTGTAGGCAGTGGGCCTCTTGTGAGTAGTGTGCTCAGGCAGTGAGCCCTAATTGGCATGTGCCATTTTGTTCTTTCTATTCTTTTAACAAAGAATACAATCTTGGGTTAGTCACCCCATGGTTTTTCCCTTAACCAGGTTTTCCACATCAAAAATCTTGGTGCCTTATGTGTTAATGTGTTTCTGGTCTTGAATTGTTGTGTTATGTTTCCATGATCGATTTATTATTATGCTGCTGAATTAAGAAAATGATTTAAGTGATTAATTTGAAGAAAGTTTTAGACAACTGATTCACCCTCCCCCTCTAAGTTGTCAGTCCTAAATCTAACAATTGGTATCAAAGCCAAGTTCCTCTAAAAGGAACTTAACCGCTTGAGGAGATCCAGGATGTTATCCTACAAAAAGGATAGTCTGAGGTTTGATGGAACCAATTTCACTCTTTGCAAAAGTCTCATGGAATGCCACTTGCAATGTATGGGAATGCAATATTGGATCATGGCTTCAAAGAAGTATGATCCTCCACAGAATGGTTTGCGTACCATAGATGAAATCAAAGATACTAAAAATAATCTATGGACTAAAGAAGCTCTTCTAAGTGCCTTATCTGATTCAGAGCTGATAAATGTTATGATCTAAAAACTGCATATGAGATTTGGCAAAAACTGGAACTTCTGCATGGAGACAAGTATGTTAAATGTGCCAAGCTACAGAGTTTGAAAGGAAAAATTGAAAACCTAAAGATGAGAGAAGATGAAAATATCACTACATTTATGCCAAGAGTAAATGAGCTTATTTGTGGCATTAGATGTGTTGGTGGAATCTTGGATGAAGATGAGATTGTTGGCAAAGTTCTCAGATCCCTTCCTGATTCTCACAAATATAAGGTTGTTGCTATTGAAGAATTTAGATCCTTTTCAGGTATCAGAAGAGATCAATTGGTTGGTAAATTGGCTGCATTTGCATTAACTGAGTTTGGAGATGCCCCCCCAAGACTGAATCTGCATTCAAAGCTAGTGCCTTTGTAAAAGGAAAACAAATGTTTGATCTGGGAGAGAACTCTTCAAAGAAACTATCATGGTATGAAAAAGAAAGAAAAGATCTGGAAGAAGATGAAGCAGAAGCTGCTCAACTGGAAGCCCTTATTGCAAAAATACTGCCAAGAGGATCTGGTAAGTATGAAGGAAAATTGCCTTTTAAATGTTTTAACTGCAATAAGATTGGTCATTTTGCCTCAAGGTCTCTGGAAAGATTTTCAAAGCCAAATCCTAACAGATCAAGATTCCAAAAGAAATGTTACTATGTTCATGAAGATGATGATGAAGGAGTAATAGATGATGAATCAGAGACAGGAAACAAATTCGGAAGTGACCGGGTGTTTATTGCCATCAAGGAAGAAGATCCAATGCCCTTTGAATCTGTCAATCATAAAATTTTAGAAAGAGCTCTGGCTGCCCAAGTTGAAGAAAAGGACGATTGAGTCATTGACAATGGATGCTCTCACCATATGACAGGTGACAAAAATAAGTTCATAGATTTTGAAAGGTATCAAGGAGGAGTGGTAAAATTTGGTGATAATTCTGCTGGTAGAATTAGAGGTAGAGGAACCATTTCTTTTGATGGAAAGAACAAAACTAGTAATGTACTACATGTTGAAGGTCTGAAGCACAATCTTCTCAGTGTTGGATAGTTGGTGGACAAAGGCTATGATCTCTGATTCAAGAATGGAAAATGCAAGATCTTTAAAAGTTCCAGAACAGAGATTGCATCCGGAACTCAAACAAAAGGTAATATCTTCCACTTGGTTGGTACTAGTAAAAGTTGTTAATTTGTTCAAATTGATTAGAGCTGGTTGTGGCATAGGAGAATGTGTCATGTGAATTTTGATAATATCATCAAGATAAGAAACACTCAGGCTATAAGAGATCTTCCAAGATTAGTAAAACCTACTAATAGTTTGTGCAAAGAATGTCAGTTGGGTAAACAAAGCAGAGTCTCATTCAAAAGAAAGGAACAATCTTCTACTAGATTATTGGACTTAGTTCATACTGATCTATGTGGTCCGGCAAGAATCAAGAGTGTGCAAGGTGATAGATACTTCATGTTATTAATTGATGACCACTCCCGGATGATGTGGGTGACTTTTGTAAAAGAGAAATTTGAGGCTCTTGAAAAATTCAAAATATTCAAGGCTATGGTAGAGAATAAAATCAGTTTAAACATAAAATGTCTGAGGTCTAACAGAGGTGGAAAATTCACATCCAGTGAGTTCATAGAATTCTGTGAGAAACATGGGATAAAGTGACAATTGTCTGCTCCAAGGACTCCACAGCAGAATGGAGTAGTGGAAAGAAAGGACTGGACCATCTAGGAAGCATCTAGAACCATGATGATGAAAGCAAATGTTCCTCAGATCTATTGGAGAGAAGTTGTAAGCACTGCAGTCTATACTCTCAATCGAGTACAAATTAGAAGCAATACCAATAAGACTCCTTATGAACTTTGGTTTGGCATCACTCCCACTGTGAGGTATTTGAGAGTCTTTGGTAGAAAATGTTACATTAAAAGAGATAAAGATCTAGTAAAATTTAATGCTAGAAGTGATGAAGGAATATTCTTGGGTTATTCTACTCAAAGCAAAGCATATCGGTGTTATAATAAGAGATTGAGGAAGATTGTAGAAAGTTCAAATGTGAAGGTTGATGAATGTATTGAAAAACCCTCAAGGTTTGATGAATATGATGAAGATGATTAGAATGATGTTTTTGTTCAAGAAGTCCAAGCCCCTTCTACAATTTAGATTTAGATTGATCCAGTGAATCAGGAAGAAGAGAAGTTTGAATGAACCTGTTCAAGAATCAGAAGTGCAAGAAATTCCCAAAATTCCTAGGTATGTAAGACTGAATCACTTTGAAAATCAGATCATAGGTGATAAAAGCAAAGGTGTTCAAACAAGAAGAAAGATTGCTCAAGATTTAGAAGAGTATTGTCTGATTTCAAAGATTGCACCAAAGACAGTGAATGAAGCTTGCAATGATGAAAACTTGACTAAAGAAATGGAGGAAGAACTGATGCAAATTGAGAAAAACCACACTTGGGATCTTGTTCCTAGACCTAAAAATAAGAATGTGATTGGAACCAAATGGGTCTTCTAGAACAAACTGAATGAAGATGGTGAAGTAGTCTAAAACAAAGCTAAATTAGTCTACAAGGGTTACTCTCAAGTAGAAGGCGTTGATTTTGAAGAAACTTTTGCTCCAATGGTAAGGATTGAAGCAGTTAGATTATTTATTGCCTTTACTACCTTCAAGGATTTCAAAGTATATCAGATGGATGTCAAGTCTGCCTTCCTGAATGGTGACTTGGAAGAAGAAGTATACATTGAGCAACTAGATGGATTCCAATTGTCTGATCATGGTGATATGGTCTACAAGCTGAAGAAATCACTGTATGGACTCAAACAAGCCCCAAGAGCCTGGTATGAAAGATTGGATAAGCATCTTTTGAAGATTGGTTTCAACAAAGGTACTACTGACAGTAACTTGTACTTCAAAATTGAACATGAAAATATCTTGATTGTTGAAGTGTTTGTTGATGATATCATTTTTGGAGGAAGAGATAGTATGTGCAAAACTTTTGCAAATCAAATGAAAACTAAATTTGAAATGTCCATGTTTGGGGAAATGAATTTCTTCTTGGGTCTGCAAATCATTCAAACAAAGAAAAGAATCTTCATTTTTTAGACTAAATATGTGAAAGAATTGTTGAAGAAATTTAGGATGGAAGACTCAAAACTAATGAGTACTCCCATGGTAACCAGATGTAAATTGAGCAAAGATGATGACTCTCCTAAGGCTAATTAGAAAAAGTATAGGTTAATGATTGGAGGATTGTTGTATCTCACTCAAACTAGACCTGAAATTATGAATGTTGTTGGTCTTGTTGCTAGATTCCAAGTTGATCCTAGAGAATCTCATGTCATGGCAATCAAAAGGATTTTTAGATATCTAAAAGGGACAATTGAGTATGGATTGTGGTATCTAAGAGATCATGATTTTTCCCTTCATGCATATATAGATGCGGATTGGGCAGGAGATGTGGATGACCGGGAAAGTACCAGTGGTGGAGCATTCTTTTTGAGGAAGAGATTAGTTTTTTGGTTGAGCAATAAATAAGAGGCAATATCTCTGTCCACTATAGAAGCAGAATATATTGCAGCAGTAGGTAGTTGCACTCAAGTATTGTGGATGAAGCAAATGCTAAGAGATATCAGAGTGGAGTATGAAGAACCTATCACAATCTTATGTGATAATTCAAGTGCAATCAACATATCAAAAAATCTGGTGTTACATTCAAAGACTAAACATATATCCATCAAATTTCACTTTTTGAGAGAGCAAGTGAACAAAAATGAAGTCAGATTGGAGTTTGTGCCTTCCAAGGATCAGATTACATAAACCTCTACCTAAGGACTCTTTTGAGTATCACAGGGGGAAGTTAAGGGTTATTACACCTCCGGTTCTAAATTAAGGTGCACTGATGTGCATCAGTCCGGTGAATCTCACAATCATATCTTGTGGTCCAAATTGATGATGGGAAGTTGCTACTCAGGGGGAGCAGCTGATATGATTTTGAAGTGATGCAAGTATGTGCCCTTTGCCATTGATGTCAAAGGGGGAGAAAAGACTTGTGGAAAAAAAGTAGTTGTTGATCAAAGGGGGAGCAGTAAAGGAAGAGAAGAAATGTGAATGGTTGTTGTTGATAGGGGGAGTTATGTCAGTGAGGAGAAGTTCTTATCTTGATGGTTAAAATAGTTTTTCACATCATATGTTTCCATCAATGACAAAGGGGGAGATTGTTGCAAGTATGGGCCTAACCGGTGTTGTCATTGATGTCAACATACTCCTGTTGCATTGATGATAAGGATTGGATGAGCTGTATGTTGAGGATATTGAGAAAATTAGTCCTATTAGGAACAGAACAGAATAGTGAAGATAGTGAGGTAAAAGATCCCAGCTAAGATAAAGATCAGAGGATGCACATCAAAGGGTTTGCAGATATGTGTCTTAAGATGATCCAGTAAATATTTCATAGGTCCACATGAAGATCTGAAGATGTTATGGCCACTTAGGTAAAACTAGTTTTGGTGGATATTCAGAAGTGACAGAGTGACACAGATAGGTCTGGCGAGATCCAAAAATGCAATCTCTTGTTCTGCAGATTTGGTGGAGTGTTTAGGAAGTCAATGTAAATTGACAACTCAATTAGTTCATGGTCTGGAGGTCCGCAAGCATCTATTCCAATATGACAGTGATGACAGATTATGTTCTAGAGGTTTCAGATGAAGGAGAGAATGATTTTAGTAAGCAGAAGTAGTGTGGATGTTCTTGTGATTCAGGCAAGCTTGTGGAGGTCTTTGGATTGTTTACAGTTCATGTTGGTGGTCCACATTGAAGATTGAGCTTGTAATTGAAGAATTACTTCCAGATGATGATGTTCTCCCTAAGTCTAGCCGACTGGATGAGTTACACATCCTACAGATGATCTTGGTGATGTTCTGTGATGAATGGAGTGTTCCTAAGGAAGATTTAAGTCTCAGATCTGTGTGCTCGATAGTGTGTTGATCCGCGTGAAGTCTTTTTGTAATTAGTCATGTTGTATATATGTATTTTCTCTATAATGTATGCCGACTTGGATGATTATCCCTAAGTCGATGTCTTGTATAAATAAGGAGTTGTAAAGTCATTTCAAATAAATCTTGTGGAGATGAGAGTGTGGTAGAGAGGAGCAGAGCGAAAAGTAGAGAAGAAGTATTGAGCTTAAATGGAACTGACTCAAGCATGGTGAAGATGCTATTCTTCAGTTCAAGTATGTAATACTTATTATTCTGTAGACAGTGTGTCTTCTGTAGGTAGTGGGCCTCTTGTGAGCAGTGTGCTTGGGTAGTGAGCCCTAATTGGCATGTGCCATTTTGTTCTTTCTATTCTTTTAACAGAGAATACAATCTTGGGTTAGTCACCCCATGGTTTTTCCCTTAACCAGGTTTCCACGTCAAAAATCTTGGTGTCTTATGTGTTAATGTATTTCTGGTCTTGAATTGTTGTGTTATGTTTCCATGATTGATTTATTATTATGCTGCTGAATTAAGAAAAGGATTTAAGTGATTAATTGGAAGAAAGTTTCAGACAACTGATTCACCTCCCCCCCTCTCAGTTGTTTGTACTAAATCTAACAGTAACAAGAGAACAACTAATCAAATAGGAACTACTACAACATAGAATGTCAATAAACAAGCCCAATTTGTCCACACATGCCAATAACAATTTTACACCTCATTCACAAAAAAAAGTGGTAAATATTTGTCATATTTTTATTGGCCAAAATTGACCTTTGACTATTGAAGTGGATGATATTTAAAAACAACCCCTCCTTGCAAAACCATTAATAAGAAAGAGCTTCATACGAGTTTATGAGAATTAACCCAAATCTGCCAAGAGACATGACATAAGATATAAACTCCCTAGAAGCAGTTCCTCTGGTTTCTTTGTTTCAATTTTTATGGTCTGCTCTTTGGTATTCTATTTTCTATTCTTCAGCTGCTCTTTAACAGCTGCCATTATTTGTGTTTCTCATTGCTTTGTTCAATATAAAATATATATAAATTACTAGAGCCAGCGTAATCATGCTAAACACAAATGCCATAATGAAAAGTAAATAAAACTTCATGAAGGTCCCATAGGTCTATAGAAGACAGGAGGTTTAAATTTGAGATGCTTATGTATCCCATCCCTAGAAGAAGAAAGGAGACTAACAAGAGTCGTTATAAGATTTTGATCAATATTGTGATTGGTCAAGAAATTTGCCAAAAATTTACCATGCCATTAAGGTTATGTTTGCAATGATGGAAAGTAATTTTAGAAAATTTGTTGTCTAATATCAAAGCCTTTTCAATGTATTCTCAAGCTTCCCATTAGGGCAAGATCTTTTATATAGAGTATTGATTAGAAGGTGGGAGTCCCCTTCTATCATTGAATTTTTGTAACCATTAGAAGCCGCAACAATCAAGCTTGCCACAAGGGCTTCACTTTTAGCTTAATTGTTCAACTTAACACCTAGGAAGAGAGAGCCTCCATAATTAAAATCACTATGATCATTATGCAAAACAAACCCAACACTTGCAGTCCCGAGATTACCTCTAGAGAATCCTCATTGATATTGTACTTGATATAAAAATTCATTAAAAAAGTAAACATGAAGATTAACTATTGTGACCCCCAATGGTGTGGGGCTCTTATCTCCAATTGCACATAATAGTATAAACTAAATATTTCCATGGATTTTGAACCTCAAATTAGGCCAATAAACAAATGAATAAGAGTTCACAAAGAATTGAATTGAGCAAATAAGGAAAGTGGCATACATGTAAAAGTTCAAAGGTTGAACTTCTATGGGGAAAAACTAATAGTAGAAGGGATATGTTTCTATGCAAAAATGTTGTGCAATATGTATCTGTCATGCAGAGCTGTGAAACTCAAAAATCCTGTGTAAAATGGGATTAAACTCAGGTTGTGGGTGACCTATGGTGAGCTTGAACCTCTAGATTATGGGTTGGTTCCCTTGTAATTTTCAATGGATTTATAATTTTGATATTAAAAGGATCTATTGAAAGTACTAAAACTATAATCTAAAGTGTGGTGATGCACCTAAATTTGATGGAAAACTGACAATCTAACTCACAATAGATCTCAGAAAATCTATCCACACAAACCACTTTTGGCAATTTCATCACATAAATAATTCTAAGGGAGCCTGGAAATGATTTTCTTCTTGAAGGAAAAGGGTTTATTCACAACATAAAAGAAAATTACTCCAATTGCACAGCCTCAGACTAGTGATTTTCAATGCTATTTAATGAATGCAAGTACAAATGAGACAATGATTTTAAAGGTTCTAATGTTCAAACACAATAAAATCTCATCAAATCATTCACAAAAGCTGCATTAATAGAAAGGTAGACACTTGATTTAGCTGAAAATAAAGGAACAATTGCATAAAAAGACAAGATAGAACATGTAACCTGTTGTATTCTCTATAAATCTGTAATAAATGAGTTAGAAAACCTTCTTTCTCTCTCAAAGTGTAAAGAGCAAAAAAGACAAGAACTAGAAAAACCTAAGTTTTTCTTACAATATATAATATGCTCTCTCCAAGAGACCTAGAAAGGTCAACTGTAGTCAACTGCCTCTAAAAATAAGCTCTCAAAACTGATCCATGAGCAAACAAGAGAATCCCTAAAAATAAGGGCTATAACTATCCCAAATCGAGCAAAAATAGCTCCAAACTGCTCTCCTCTATATGTTTGACCAAAAAGTTGACCAAACTCTCTAATTTTGACCAAAAAATCAATGAAAAAGCTCCAAAAGACTTCAATTAACTATATCCTTCAATTTTGCATGATCTTGGGACATGTGAGGAAATAATAAAGTAATTTTTACATGATTACTTTACTATTAGTTACATTTTGTCTTATCTTCTTGATTTTACAACTTATGACAACCTAATAAAGTAATTTATAATCATATTACTTTTTTACATTAATCTAGTTGAAAAATCATGCAAAATTGGATGTATTTTCCCCTTTAGAAGATAAAAAAAATAAAAATAACCCCTTATTTCTCCCTTTGCATTCACATGATTACATCAATGCATCAATGATGATGCCAAGACAAAATAAGCCCTCATGCATGAAAAAATTATCTCCATTTTTACCATCCTTATAGCTCCATGCATAATAGTGATCTCCTCATGCAATACCTCGTGCACTTGCATAAATTTCATGCATTACATTGCTACATAAAACACCTTATAACTCCATTGTAATACCTTATGCATCATATGTTATGTTCATCGCTTATTAATCCTTATGTGCATTACATATACATTTTACACCATATATCACTATGTTTCCATGCCAAATGTAATATATCATGAAGAACCCTTATGACTCCCTATGTGCATTTACACCATACTCTAGCACCACCTTATATCTCCATGCATATGTAATTATCCATCATTTACCTTTTACACCTCCTTTGAAAATAAAGAACACCCTATCACTCCATATGCACTCACCTTCGAACCATTCTCCCTTTGTCGACCTTCGATCTTCTTGATTTGCAAATAATATAAGGCATCAAGCCTTAAATTTACATCATTATTTACTTTGACTTTTGAAAAATCAATCAAAAAAACCTTTAAGGAATCTAGCCCTCACAGGCCCCTGTGGCATCATATGATTTTATCATTAGGTTCGAAAGACTTTGAAGTCTTTCCCATGGTGGAGAATGGATAATAATGATTTTCAAGAAGTGAGTCAAAAAATGAAGAAAAGACATAGTCGACAATCAACCAAAAAGGAGGCATGAAACCCTAAACTCATCATTTTTCCTTTTACTTTTCTTTGTGGTCCTCCTGAGCTACCACCATGCTCACCTAGGGTTTGAAGCATTCTTCATTGTTCTCTGCAATTTATATGGTTTCTTGATGGTTTTCTTCTAAATCTTCAACAAGAATTCGAAGGTGAGCATACTTATCATAGTTTGAAACATTTTATTTGACTTTTTGTTGCATAAAAAGGCCTACGGGCTATGGCCATTGAAGTAATCTCCTTTTTTTTACTTCCATTTTTTATCTTCTGATTGTGCTTCTTGTTCTCTCTGTGTGGGCCACCATGCTTGTTGTTTGAGCTATTTATAAAGAATATGAAGGAAAAACTCACGGTTTGTAGGCCCTCTTTCTTGTCTCTACAACAGAATACAAGGTAATGCCTCATTTTACCTGCACCATTCAAGCTTCTTGACTGTGTATCTTGTGTGTGATGAGGGTTTTGAAAAAGACTATGTGGGTTTGGTATTTTTTAAAGAATGCTCCCTCCAGGCCATGTCCATATTCATTCTGCATACATGGAACACTTTGCATTTTTATCCTTGCTAGAAAAAAGGAATTTTGATTCATGGCAAGAAGAAAACCAAAATCTGTGGAATGAAGATACCCTCCTGTACACTTTTCTTTTTCATAAAAATGGAAGACATAGGCTCTCTTTTATGTATTCTCACTAGGGTTTGAAGTAAATTTTATGGGTTTGGCATTTTCTTGTAGAAACCCTTGCTCATATGCCACGGCCATCTTTATTGTGTACATGAAATCTTTGCATTTGTTTATCTGGTTCTTGAAACCCTTGTGAAAATGAAAAAATGAACACAATTTTTTCTCCGGCCTTCCCTGCACATAAAGATATAAGGGTTTGAAGTTTCTCTTTTCTTCCTATAGCAGCAGTTAACTGGGTTCTTCATATCTTGAAGAAAATATATTGTTCTTGGTTGTGGCCTCATTCTTCTGTGTATTTTTCTCCTCATTGTATACTATATGGGTTTTAAAACTTTTTTGAAAGAAACCCTTCTCATGGCTTCGACCTGAACACTCATATACATATAATTTGCATTATCATATACATTTTATTCTTCTCTTTGTGGGTTCGGTCTCCTCTACATGACTATGAGATTTTTCTTGAAAAACATTATAAAAAATGAAAGAAAACTGGTAAACTACTACTCTGGTTTGCTCTGTACTTACCCAGTCTTTTCCTCCTTTTTCCTCTTTACCTTGACCACTGTATCAGAATATGAGGGTTTCAACAAAAAGAGGCAAGACCGAAAAAACTATTTTTTGGTCATGCATGTAAGATATACCTCTTGTAGCTTATGATCTTTTCTTCTTGCTACTCCATTCGGGCAATGGCATCATGTGATTGTTATTTTCTTCTATAACAAGATTTCTATTTTAAATCTTTACTGTACCCTTCATAGTTCCTATAGCATAACTATATGTCATATGCATTTTATCTCTTCACTAATGGCCTAATGCTCTCATGACTCCAATGCACTCACATATTCATTGTAGACTTTGAATTTTATGATGTGGCTATAGAATGAGTTTAAAATATATGCATTTGTTTTTATCTCCTGTACTATTTTGATCTCGATGCCCTGTCATGTAAAGTTTGTGTTCTTTATTTATGAGTGCATCAGTGGGTTGTAAATGATCTTTAAAAGATCACTATACCTTCTATAGTGATGAATATTGCAATGTATAGCAAACATGGTCATCTTGATGGTGCAACCATATTGTTCTTTATTCTTGTAGCAGGACTGATATTCATTGATTCTCTTTTGTTGTTCTATCTATACATCCTTATACTTCTGTGCATAAGGCATATGGTTGTATATTGAGTTGGCATGTATTGTGTATATTGCATTCTCCTTTTGATAGCATTAGGAGCTCTTTAGTGACTACTCCACCTTGACTATACATGCTCCTGTTTGATCTGAACTAGCTGATCTCTATATGAGGTATCTCTCCTTTGGCAGTCCTATTTACTCTGTTTATGATTTCTCTTGTAAAAAGGTAGTTGATAAAGCATTACACACAAGTGCAAGACTATTTTTTGGAATGTATGACTACCCTTCAGTTAATAACATGCTTTTAAATTGATAGGACAGTCATCTTAATGACTGATTTTGCCCTTCTATGGCTGCTTAAAGATTTGAAAAGTAATTTTACATCTCATTTACAACAAAAGTGGTAAAATACCCGATCTTAAATGCTACTCCATGATTCCTATAGGTGCATTTATATCCTTCATTGCATGACATTGAATAGTACTCTTCTTGATTCAAAGGTATAGTATTTCTTTATGATGATTGTCCTTGACTTCTTCCTTGTAATTTGACTGTTACAACTTTTATACTTTATGGCTTTCTTGATAACATGATGGTTTCTTTATAGCTGTTCCATATGGCATTTAGCTATTCTCATCACTATATTTGTCACTTGGCTCACATAGGATTTTCCATCTTATCTTTGGCATGACTGTCCTTTGTCCTTTCTGACTATTTTAATGAATTCAAAAGTAAGATTAAATCATCTTAAAAAGGTAGCAAAATACTTGCTCTATTTGCTATTCCACTATGATTGGTTATTCATTATGGCTGAAAAAATCATGTTTCTTGGGTAACACTATCACTAATAACAATGCTTGAGCATGCTGGTCTCAACCCTTTGTTGCAAGTATGGGCCTAACCGGTGTTGTCATTGATGTCAACATACTCATGTTGCATTAATGAGAAGGATTAGATGAGCTGTGTGCTGAGGATATTGAGAAAATAAGTCTCAATCAGGAATAGTGAAGAATAGTGATGACAAGAAGGTAAAAGTCCTCAATACGTTGAGGATCAGAGGATGCGGTTTAAAGGGTTTGTAGATATAAGTCTTGAGATGCTCCAATCAATATTTCAAAGATCTGCATGAAGATCTAAAGAAGTTATGGTCGCTCAAGTAGAACCGGTTCCGGCAGGTGTTCAGAGGTGACAAAGTGCCACAGATAGGTTTGGTGAGATCTGGTATTTCATTAGCCCGTTCTGCGGATCTGAGGGAGTGTTGAGGACATCCCTGTGAAGTATCAACTAGATTAGTTCATGGGTTGAAGGTTCGAAAGAGCCTATTCATTTGTGACAGTGATGACAGACTATGTTCTTGTAGCTCCGGATGAAGGAGAGAAGAATTCCAGTAGTATGATGAAGTGCGGATGTTTTTGGTGATTCAGGGAAGGTTATGATGATCGTTGGATCATGTCCAATTAATGTTGGTGGTCCACATAGAAGTTAGAGTTTGCATTTGAAGAATAACCACATATATTGGTGTTCTTCTTGAGACTGGCCGATCAGATGTATTACACATCTTGCGGATGTTCTTGTAGGTATTTGCCAACATAGATGATTGTTCCTAAGTCAATGCCTTGTATAAATAAGGGATTGTGAATTCATTTTGAAGTGCGTCTTGTGGTGATGAGTGTGTGGTAGAGAAGAGAAGTGCAAAAGGGAGAGCAGAAGTATTGGGCTTAAATGGAACTAATTCAAGCATGTTGAAGATGCTATTCTCCAGTTCATAAAGGTGATACTTATTCCTTTGTAGACAGTGTGTCTCTTGTAGGCAGTGAGCCTCTTATGAGCAGTGTGCTCGGGCAGTGGGCCTTAATTGGCATGTGCCATTTTATTCTTACTATTCTTCTAATAGAGAATACATTCTTAGGTTAATCACCCCATGGTTTTTCCCTTAACTGGGTTTTCCACGTCAAAATCTTGGTGTCATGTGTGTTGATATGTTTTGGCTTTTGATTTGAATGCATTATCGTTCATGATTAATATTATGCTAATCACGAAAGAAGATTCAAGTGTTTAAAGATAGAAAGTTTCGCACAACTGATTCACCCCCCTCTCAGTTGTATGCCCTAAGTATAACAATTGGTATCAGAGCTAAGTTCCTCTAAAAGGAGCTTAACTGCTTGAGGAGATCCAGGATGTCATCATACAAGAAGGATAGTCTGAAGTTTGATGGAACCAACTTTTCTCTTTGGAAAGGTCGCATGAAATGTCACTTGCAGTGTATGGGAAAGGCGTACTGGTCCATGGTCACAAAAGCATATGTACCTCCATAGGGTGGTCTGACAACCCTAAATGAAATCACAGATGCTGAAAAGAATCTACGGACCAAAGAGGCTCTTCTAAGCACATTAACTGACTCAGAGCTCTCAAATGTTATTAACCTACCAACTGCCTATGAGATCTAGATTAAACTAGAACTTCTACATGAAGGAGACAAGTATGTTAAATGTGCAAGGTTACAGAGTCTAAAAGGGAAATTTGAAAAACTAAAGATGAGAGATGATGAAAATATTACCACTTTTATGCCAAGAGTGAATGAGCTGGTTTGTGGAATTAGAAATTCTGGTGGAGTCTTGGATGAAAATGAGATTGTTGGTAAGATTCTTAGATCCCTTCCTGCCTCTTACAAAATCAAGGTTGCTGCCATTGATGAATTCAGAGCCCATACAACTGTCACAAGAGACCAATTGGTTGGCAAACTGGTTGCTTTTGAAATGACCAAATTTGGAGATGATCCCCCCAAAACTGAATCTAAATTCAAAGCCAGTGCCTTTGTGAAAGGTAAACAAGGATTTGATCCAGGAGAGAACTCATCAAGGAAATTGTCATGGTATGAAAAAGTAAGAAAAGCCCTGGAAGAAGAAGAAGTAGAAACTGCTCAACTTGAAGCCCTCATTGCAAAGAGACTGCCAAGAGGATCCGATAAGTATGAAGGAAAGTTGCCTTTTAAGTGTCCAGAAAGATTTTCAAAGCCAAATTCTAATAGATCAAGGTTCTAAAAGAATTGTTACTATGTTCATGAAGAAAATGATAATGAAGGAGTAACAGATGATGAATCAGAGACAAGAAATAAATCCAGAAGTGAATGGGTGTTTATTGCCATCAAGGAAGAAGAACCAATATCCTCTGTATCTATTAATCATAAAGTTGTAGAAAGAGCTCTAGCTGCCTAAGTTGAAGAAAAGAATGATTGGGTCATTGACAATGGTTGCTCTCACCACATGACAAGTGACAAGAATAAGTTCATAGATTTGGAAAGGTATGGTGGACAAAGGCTATGATCTCCGATTCAAGGATGGAAAATGCAAAATCTTTGAAAGATCTGGAACAGAGATTGCATCTAGTACTCAAACTACAGGTAATATCTTCCACTTGGTTGGTACTAGTAAAAGATGCTTATTTGTTCAAGTTGATTAGAGTTGGTTATGGCATAGAAGGATGTGTCATGTGAATTTTGATAATATCATTAAGATAAGCAATACTCAGGCTGTAAGAGATCTTCCAAAATTGGTGAAACCGACTAATAGCTTGTGCAAGGAATGTCAGTTGGGTAAGATGAGTAGAGTCACATTCAAAAGCAAGGAACTATCTTCTACCAGACTATTGGACTTAGTTCACACTGATCTTTGTGGTCCGGTAAGAACTAGAAGTATTCAAGGTGATAGATACTTCATGCTTCTAATAGATGGCTATTCCCGGATGATGTGGGTAACCTTTCTAAAGGAGAAATCAGAAACTCTTGAGAAATTCAAAATATTCAAGGCTATGGTAGAGAATGAAATAGGAATAAAGTTGAAATGTTTGAGGTCTGATAAAGGTGGAGAATTCACATCTGGTGAGTTCATAGAATTCTGTCAGAAACATGGAATTAAGAGACAATTGTCTACTCCAGGGACTCCACAGCAGAATGGAGTAGTGGAGAGAAAGAATCAGACCATCCAGGAAGCATCTAAGACTATGATGATGGAAGCAAATGTTCCTCAGATCTATTGGAGAGAAGCTGTCAGCACTACAGTCTATACTCTTAATCAAGTTCAAATTAGAAGCAATACCGGTAAGACCCCTTATGAACTCTAGTTTGGCATTACTCCTACTGCAAGATATTTCAGAGTCTTTGGTAGCAAGTGTTACATCAAAAGAGATGAAGATTTAGGCAAGTTTGATGCTAGAAGTGATGAAGGAATATTCTTGGGTTACTCTACTCAAAGTAAAGCATACTGGTATTATAACAAGAGACTAAGAAAGATGATAGAAAGTACAAATGTGAAGGTTGATGAGGGAACAGAGAAACCCTCAAAGTTTTATGAGTATGATGAAGATGATCAGAATGGGTTCTGGTTCAAGGAGCTCAATCCTCTCTTGAAAGTCAGATTCAGACTGATCCGGTAAATCAGGAAGAAGAGATAGGTCTAAATGAGCCTGATCAAGAAGCAGAAGTGCAAGAAACTCCCAAAGTTCCAAGGTATGTAAGACTGAACCACTCTGAAGATCAGATCATAGGTGACAAAAGTAAAGGTGTGCAAACTAGAAGGAAAATTGCTCAAAATTTAGATGAATATTGTCTGATTTCAAAGATTGAACCTAAGACAATAAACGAAGCCTGCAATGATGAAAATTGGACCAAAGCAATGGAGGAAGAGTTGATGCAAATTGAGAAAAATCACACTTGGGATCTTGTTCCCAGACCTAGAAACAAGAATGTGATTGGAACCAAATGGGTCTTCCAAAACAAACTAAATGAAGCTGGTAAAGTAATCAGAAATAAAGCCAGATTGGTCTGCAAAGGCTACTCTCAAATAGAAGGAATTGATTTTGAAGAAACCTTTGCTCCGGTGGCAAGAATTGAAGTAGTCAGATTATTTCTTGCATTTGCTACCTTCAAGGATTTCAAGGTGTATCAGATGGATGTCAAATCTACTTTCCTAAATGGTGACTTAGAAGAAGAAGTGTACATTAAACAACCGGATGGATTTCAGTTATCTAAGCATGGTGATATGGTCTGCAAATTAAAGTAGGCACTGTATGGTCTAAAGAAAGCTCCAAGAGCATGGTATGAAAGACTGGACAAACATCTTTTGAAGATTGGTTTCAACAAAGGTACTACTGATAGTAACCTATATTTCAAAATTGATCATGAAAACATCTTGATTGTTGAAATATTTGTTGATGATATCATCTTTGGAAGAAGAGACAGTATGTGTAAAACCTTTGCAAATCAATTGAAAAGTGAGTTTGAAATGTCAATGCTCGGTGAAATGAATTTCTTCTTGGGTCTGCAAATTACTCAAACAAAGAAAGGAATCTTTATCTCTCAGACCAAATATGTGAAAGAATTGTTGAGGAAATTTGGAATGGAAGATTCAAAGCCAATGAACACTCCCATGGAAACTGGATGTAAGTTGAGCAAAGATGATGACTCTCCTAAGATAGATCAGACAAAGTATAGATCAATGATTGGAGGATTATTGTATCTCACTCAAACTAGACTAGATATAATGCAGGCTGTTGGTCTTGTGGCAAGATTCTAGGCTGATCCGAGAGAATCTCATGTCATGGCAATCAAAAAAAATTTAGGTACTTAAAAGGAACAATTGAGTATGGTCTGTGGTATCCTAGAGATCATAATTTTTCTCTTCATGCATATACAAATGTAGATTGGGTAGGAGATGTGGATGATAGGAAGAGTACAAGTGGAGGAGCATTCTTTTTGGGAAAAATATTGGTTTCTTGGCTAAGCAAGAAACAAGAGGCAATATCCCTGTCTACAACTGAAGAAGAATACATTGTAGCAATAGGAAGTTGCACTCAAGTTTTGTGGATGAAGCAGATGCTAAGAGATATTCAAGTGGAATATGAGGAGCCTATCACTATTTTCTGTGATAATTCAAGTGCAATAAATATTTCTAAGAATCCAGTGTTGCATTCTAAGACTAAGCATTTATCTATCAAGTTTCACTTTCTGAGAGAGCAAGTGAACAAGGGTGAAGTCAAATTGGAGTATGTGCCCTCGAAGGATCAGCTTGCAAATATTTTTACTAAACCTCTTCCCAAGGACTCTTTTGAGTTTCTCAGGGAGAAGTTAGGGGTTATTGCCCCTCTGGTAATGAACTAGGATGCACTGATGTGCATCAATCTAATGGATATCACAGTCATATCTTGTGATCGGGATTGATGATAAGGGAGCTGCTACTCAGGGGGAGCAACTAGTATGTTATGAAGTAGTGAAGTTACAAGTATGAGCCCTTTGCCATTGATGTCAAAGGAGGAGAGAAGACATGTGAAAAACAAGTGGTTGCTGATCAAAGGGGGAGCAATAAAGGAAGAGAAGACATGTGAATAGTTGTTACTATTAGGGGGAGTTGTAATAGCAAGGAGAAGTTCTAGTCTTGGTGGTTTTTCACATCATATGTTCCCATCAATGACAAAGGGGGAGATTGTTGCAAGTATGGGCCTAGCCAGTGTTGTCATTGATGTCAACATACTCATGTTGCATTAATGAGAAGGATTAGATCAGCTGTGTGCTGAGGATATTGAGAAAATAAGTCTCAATTAGGAACGGTGAAGAATAGTGATGACAAGAAGGTAAAAGTCCTCAATAGTTTGAGGATCAGAGGATGTGGTTTAAAGGGTTTGTAGATATAAGTCTTGAGATGCTCTAGTCAAGATTTCAGAGGTCTGTATGAAGATCTAAAGAAGTTATGGTCACTCAAGTAGAACCGGTTCCAGCAGGTGTTCAGAGGTGACAGATTGCCATAGATAGGTCTGGTGAGATCTGGTATTTCATTATCCTGTTCTGCGGATCTGAGGGAGTGTTGAGGACGTCCCTGTGAAGTATCAACTAGATTAGTTCATGGGTTGAAGGTCCAGAAGAGCCTATTCATTTGTGACAGTGATGACAGACTATGTTCTTGTAGCTCCGGATGAAGGAGAGAAGAATTCCAGTAGTATGATGAAGTGCGGATGTTTTTGGTGATTCAGGGAAGGTTATGATGATCATTGGATCATGTCTAGTTAATGTTGGTGGTCCACATTGAAGTTAGAGTTTGCATTTGAAGAATAACCACGGATATTGGTGTTCTTGAGACTAGCCGACCGGATGTATTACACGTCTTGCGGATGTTCTTGTAGGTGTTTGATGACTTAGATGATTGTTCCTAAGTCGATGCCTTGTATAAATAAGGGATTGTTAATTCATTTTGAAATGCATCTTGCGGTGATGAGTGTGTGGTAGCGAAGAGAAGTGCGAAAGGTAGAGCAGAAGTATTGGGCTTAAATGGAACTGATTCAAGCATCCTGAAGATGTTATTCTCCAGTTCATAAAGGTGATACTTATTCCTTTGTAGATAGTGTGTCTCTTGTAGGCAGTGAGCCTCTTGTGAGCAATGTGCTCAGGCAGTGAGCCCTAATTGGCATGTGCCATTTTGTTCTTACTATTCTTCTAATAGAGAATACATTCTTGGGTTAATCACCCCGTGGTTTTTCCCTTAACCGGGTTTTCCATGTCAAAATCTTGGTGTCATGTGTGTTGATATGTTTCTGCTTTTGATTTGAATGCATTATGGTTCATGATTAATAGTATGCTAATCACTAAAGAAGATTCAAGTCTTTAAAGATAGAAAGTTTCACACAACTGATTCACCCCCCCTCTCAGTTATATGCCCTAAGTCTAACACCCTTATGGGAGCCCATTTTCTCCACATGCTTTGATGTCTTCAAATCAGCAACATAACTTTTCCTATACCTACATAGTGAAAAAACAAGTTAGCATAAAAACATACCTTTGGAAGCTGATTGATTTCTCTCATGATGATCTAATTTATTGCACATGTTTGATTTTGATCCAATTGTATTGATGCATAATGATTGCAAGTTTATATATCTGCTGATAAGCCATATGATGAACTTATATATCCGTGGCTTCTAACAAAATCTTTGTCCAACCTTGCAGGCTTATCATCCTAATCAAGAGCAAGAGGCTAAAGACATGAAAACCAAGCTGCCAGATAGGAGAATCAACCTTCTTGATAAGGCAATGATGGATATCACTTTCCTCATGTGTTCTTTTCCTTTCTTTATCATCAGATGTATAGTTTGCATTCTTTATTGAATTGGCTCAGTTTAGTCATTCCTATGGCTTGTGTGGGACATATTTAAACATTCTCTTGAATATAATTAGTTATTTTACCTTATGCAATGATTTATGTATGTTTTCTTTCTAAATCAAATGCATAGGATAAAACAACTAAATCTGATTTGAAACATATGTTTAAAACATGATGATGAAATGAAAATTTATAAATACCTTTTCTTTGCACTGAACTGTGATATTTGAATAATTCAACATCATAATTGAAAGATAAACCAGTTAGATACCTGTCATTCCTTGAATGTCTGCTCTCTTTTCATTAGACCATTTTTTGTTTATTAGGATGCTTTGACAGTTCTGATTGGACTGTCATATTATTCTGGTAAATGATCCTCCATTGTTCTCTTACCAAGATATCGGGCATTTAACTAAGTGATCAAAGACTTAAAAAAAATTAATCTCCTTTTGTGACAACTGCAACCTAGGCCTTGCTAAATTAGGTGTGAACATAATTTAGTAACATTTTTGGTGACCTCTGAGGGGTGTTTGCCTACTAAACAAAATAGAACCAGTAGCCTTGCAATTCCATTGGGCATATGAGTCTTTTCTTGCCTAAAACTTTGAAAAGCCTCTTACAACTCAAACTGATAAAAACTACAACAGCAAAAAAAATTGAAAATGAAACTATTCTGACGTATTTAGGACATGGCCAACAAAATGTGCATGTGCACTTCTTGGAAAACAAAACAAAACTAAAATGAAATGTGCAAAAGCACTTATTTGTAGCAAAAGTTGCTCCTCTAGTAACATAACTTGAGGTGAATCCCATTGACAGGGATTGTCAACACCTCTCCATCTAATTTTACAAGCTGAAATGCATTGTGTTGCTTGCATTCTATAATGATAAATGGGCCATCCCACATGGCATCAAACTTGGTGTGTTTACCAGGTTTTCTCTTTAGTTCATCCCATTTGAATACCAGATCTCCTTCCTTGAAGATTTTTGGAATTGCCTTTCTATCAAATGTGTAATGCCCCTCGCTTTTTGCTTGTGATAGATGTTATTTTCATATTTCCTATGACAGTTCTAGTATAGTTGATAGTCTTATATTGCATATTAACAGTTTCGAGACAGTTGGACTAGTATGTTATGGTTTATGTTCTCCTTGATCTTGATGGACATATTTGATGATTATGGACTAATGTTATTTTGAGTTTAATGTGTTATTCGATCATGATTATGATGCATTACTGGTAATGGACGTAGTTATTTAATGATGTGTTTACATGAATGGAACAGTGTAGCATTACTCGTCTCTGAGTACCCTGCCATGCTGTGACTTCCATTCATTATGTCTATGACTACATGTTTATATATATATGTACAACCTCGTTGTTTGTTGCAGGATGCAGGTACCGGGCATCGACTCCACCTGAACTACTAGGTCTGAGCATGCCCTAGCCAATGGAGTTGTTGATTGAGTTAGCATAAGGTTCCTTAATCAGTCAACATCCTCAAAGAGGATGAGTTCTCAGTATTGTATCTTGTCGTCACTATAAGTTGGGTTGTTTGTCGTTATCTTGTCGTCATGTCCTGTGGCTTTACATGGGGTTAGGTATCATCCAGTAAGTTGGGTTTATCCAATTTAAAGTGTTGATCTAAGCTTGGTTAGTACTTCATTAAAAATAAGGTTAAAATTAAGCTAATGTCAAATAAACATTTGCTAGGGAAATTATGTGTTGTTTGTTAATTATAAATAATTTAATTGTTTGATAATTGGTAAAACTAATATGAAAATAGTAAATAAATAAATAAATTAGATAAATGATTAAACAAAATAATAAATTACAAGTTGTAAGCGGATAAAATTAAAAGAAAACAAAATACATAAGTAAGATGAATAAACAATTACAATCTTGATAAAATAAATTGATAGTAATAAAGATAATTTTTTTTGAAGGTAAAAAAATGGGGTTGTCACCTAGTTTCATGTATTCAGTATTTGGGGATGCGCAAATTTAATGTCATGTGCCATCAATTGCAAATTTGAGGTTTGGGAATCCCCTGGTAAAGTGAAATTGTTGAATCTCACGAGAATGTGGGTTGTTGGGGAGAGAGAGAGGCATGTCTCTTGTATTTATTTGAGGAGTGGATCCTTGTTTTGAGAAAATGGGTTGTTGGGAAGAGAGGCAGGCCTTCTGCATTTAATTGAGGAGTTGAATCCTTGCTTGGGGGAAGAATAGAGAAAATTAGTGGCAAGAACCGGGAAGGGGCTGAGGAGCTTGGGAGGAAGTAGTTTGGAAGAGCCAAGGGAATGATTCTGGCACCAACTCTGCAAGGCAGCCAAACATTCAATCTAGGTTCCACCTTCTTTTAGATTTTTATTTATAAATTTTGAAACTACATGTTGTGATCATGCCTTGATTTTCTTCCAGTTGATTGTTGTGTTTGAGTCTCCCGTAATCATTGAGTTTATTGTGTGTATCCTACAATCTCACATCTGCCTTCCCAATGTTGAACATTTTGTTCATATCCTAATTTCATTGCACTTATTATTATCTCAAAGCTCGTTGAATATTGAATCAGTTACCCCTAAATTTGATACCCTTTAGAGTAATTGCTCTCTTCCCTAGAATGAACTGCCCTCTCTGACTGATAAATATGGTTGTCCCAACTTAAATTGCCCCTATAGACCCCTCCAAGAAGTATCCTTCTGAGCTAGCCCTTCCAAATCTCCCTTGAAATCTCATGCCATCCTCTATAAAATTGTATTTTTCTTTTTTTTTTTATCTCAACCTTGTGAAATAATGACTCAATATGAAGTCTTCACCAATTTCTTGACCCTGTCGTGCTTGCATATTTATCTCACATAATAATCTCTTAGACAAAGGTGGTCTTCCCAGCAAGAAGAGGATCCAAAATTGTATAGCAATGTGCCTTCCTCTATAATCAAATCATCCTGCTCTTACCCTGCGACAACTTGATGAGATGTTTTTCCTTGAGGCTATGCTAATGCTCCACCAAATTGTAGATGACCTAATATATATACTACTTTTATGCAACCTGTTATGGCTTGCAACTCAGCTATTGGTCCTCATATATTCATTTTTCTGATTACCTTGGATTCTTTACTCTGATCTCGGTAACCCTGATGATGATCTTGTACCTTCACTCTACCCTCACCAGAAGCTACCTTGCTGACCAAATTTTGGTGAAGATTTTTTTTTTTCACATTTTCTTTCTTCGCATCTGCATAAAAAATTTTCTGGTTGGTTGAATGATATTGTTCAACCCTGCATTCTACAATGAAGTATTACCCAGCATGTTGCATGTAGAATATAAAAAAAAAAGTCTTGGGTTTGATGTTTTGCTCGGTTTAGACTTAGAAGTGTTTATCCTTTTAGAAACTCCCATCTTCATCTATTAGTTCTCTTGCAGATCTCTTTTCTTTCGATGTCTCTGGTAGTTATACTCTTTTCCAAACTTAGCCTTGTTGAGGAAAGAAAGATTGTGGGTCAACTCGTGGTTAGCCATGGTGGAGCTGGGCAGCCTTGCTTGTAGTGTTAACCTTGACTATTTAGGTAGTATAATGTGTTAAGTCTTTCCCTAAGTTAGTTGTGGAACCGTGAGCTAGGTGGTAGTCGTGTCTTGGTGAATGATATATCATGACCTTGTCACTTACCATATATTCTGACCGTCAGAAGGGTTCATGAGGCAAATTATTGTAGCCGACGGACAGCAGTAGCATATCAATCTGTAGTATGGTCGTTGTTTTTATATTTCTTAAGTCTCTGTATATTCTTCTTAAAGGTCACTAGTTCTGGACTGTGGACATGGGTGTGCAGCTTTTAGTTGGCTTTCTTACCTAATCGGTTTGGAGTCAAAGTGGCTTCATGGGAAACTTAGGTGGTGGACCGATGTGAGACACCTTCAGCTTGTAAACAATTATAATTTGTAGTTTTTGCTTAGGGTGGTCGACAGTAGTCATTTTGGGAGTCACTTCAATTGGCCTTGTAGCTCGAAAGGTGGGAAGTATATCGGTTAGTAATTATCATGTGTTAGTGTGGTGTAACGCGGGTTTAAAAGCCTTTCTCTGCGTCAGTTAGAAGACCCCGTCCCTTGTTGAAAGGCGCGCTAGTAGGAATGATTTACATTATGTCTTGGGATGCTAACTTCTGTCTCTACTGTCGAATGAGTGGTACTTGGCCCTCATGGCAATGTGTCTTTGTATCAATCGGTCTTGTTTCTTGCAATTAGGAAATGGTTACTTTATCTCTAGTTTTGATTAATATAATTTTAAGTGGGGTGGGGAAACATCCATGTGTGTAAAAAGCACCTACACTTGATGTTGCATCTTTAAGTGGATTAATGTTAGGAAACCATTGTTTGTTGTAGGGTTGGATTGGAATGAAGTTGGTTAGATATTTATTCTTAGTTTCACTATAAGTATGTAATTTCTTTGCAAGGAAAGATTGTAGTAGTAGGATAATCTACTTAAGCCTCCCACTTTGGAAATTGTGTAAGATAACTTTTAGAATAAGGTTCTCCCTCTTACTAAATTGTGTGATTTCCCTCCATTAATGTAAGTATGTTGTCCGTTTAGATTCTAATCAGAGTTATAAAGCAAAATAAATGAATGTCTTTTGTTCGATCACATATAGTTGTGGTTATTAGAATTGTTAATAGTAAGTCACTAAGAGAATATACATGTATGCTTATAGTGATGTTGTTAGAAATTGTAACTGTATTGTAGTTAGTGAGACATTTTAGATTATTGAACTGTCATGAAATGTGGTTGATATAAATTGTATTGTATTGATACAATTTTACAATTCCATTGATATGATTATTTATTTATAGTAAATTTGTTAATAGAGTGTAATGTTAATTATTTAATGACTTTAGATGAAAAATATTTTCCATCAAATGATCTATGGTATTTTATTATTATTATTATTATTATTATATTGGTCACGTGAATCATTTAAATCAAGGTATCGAAATTTATATGATCAATTATTAGGGTTATTAAATCTAGAATGTAAATGGAACATGATAGGGAAGGACTATATATTAGATTGGAATAAATGAAAATTCGATATGTGGAATAGTAGAGTGGATAAATGAAATTTAGTGTGGTATTGAAATCTATCACCTTCTCTTTATAAATGACTTGTTGAACTAGATCCCTTTTCTTTTGTAAATGTACTTTGATTACTCATGAATGTTGTGATAGTTAGACCAATATTATTTGATCTATAAGTATTTGTAATTGTTGTTTACGTAGAAGTAATTAAAATTGTTTCTTTTTTTTACTTTTAAGTTAAATAGGTTATTACGAGATTTAGGGATTATATATGGTTATAAATTAAACAGGAACCCTCAAGTTTATTTGTAAGAATTGAATTTAAATTATGTTATAATTATTTAATTAATTTGATTTATAACACTGACAATAGTGGTTTACTTTAGTTATGTTAATGATATTTGTATCTTGTAAACCAATTAAATAATTATTTTAATAAATATTTACATATAGTTTACTTCATTGTAATTATAGATTTATTCCTTAATAAGAATACAATCAAATGATAAGCTATATTTTAATGATTAATATACTATTGTAATAACTTAGTCAATTGTAATATGCTATAGTGGATTAGTTGTAAAGAAGGCATAATTTAATTATAAGTGTAATTGATTTGCTCGTAATATGTTAGTGAATTCAATTTGTGGGTCATAAACCTGTTCATATAGTCTTTTGATTTTGTATCTACCCGTGTGGCTAGAGTTCCAGAGACTTAGCTTGGGATGTCTCGATTCCATGTATTGTGTTGATAGATGTCTTGAGGTCATGATGTTTTAAGGAGCATCTCGTCTCTAGTTATGAATGGATTAAAAGACAAGGTGAATGATCAATGTACCTCTTTGTGGATGCCTTGTTGTCCATCAAGTTGTATTTGTCTTGTATCGAGTTTGTGGTGAGTTGTGGAATGGGGAGACATGGAAATCATAGAGATGTAATGAATATGTGTTGTTATGGGCAATGGTTTAGGAGTTCTGCCCTTATGATTATTTCTTGGAGGGTCAACGCTTTGCATTGTTATATATACATGTTGATATAAGGATAGTTGTTATGCAGGATGGTTAATGCCTTGCATGGTTTCTGTATCCTCGTTGTCATAATGATGTTTGCTATACTTGTTGAGTAGGGTTTTCTAGTTGTAGGTAAGGAAGTGGTTTCTAATGTGGGGCCGGTGCCCAAAGTGGCTAGCCAAGGTAACCCATTGGGAGTTGGTAATTAAGTGATAACCTAATAACAAACCTAGGGGTTGGGTAGTTTTCACACTAACAAGATACTGAGATTCCTCACTCATGCCTGTAGTGCTAGTTCAGACTAAGGATGAGAGGAGAAGGCCTAGTTGGCAAATCAACTTCCTTATCCTCACGAAAGGAAGGTTGATTCTGCATGTGTCACTGTATGGGGCCGGTGTCTAGAGAGAGACTGTCAGGGTAACCAAAGATAGGGGCCGGTGTCCAGAGAGAGACTGCCTGGGTAACCCATGATAGGACCATGCGATGACACTCTCCTTACTGCAACCTAGCTTTCCCTAGTTGTACTCTCCCCATTTGTTATGTGTTTTCCTCTGGAAGTACTATTGTGTTGTTTGTGATATAGACTTGTGATGTTAGAGTCATGTGTTGTCTTATAGTCTACTGTCTACCTGACTGTATGTTGTAGTGGGGACCTTATGTTATCTCCTAGCTCAGGGGGTGGACCTTAGGGTTCCACATGGTCGGGTGGAAGAGCTTTATCCATTGGTTTTTTCCTTGCCATTGTTCGTGAGCAAGAAGGATATATCTTGTGTATCAGACATCAGATCTTGTACTTGGTTATGAAGATAGATATTATGCTCATGTACTAACCTGTGTATCAGTTGATTCATAATGTATGTATTCAGATGTAATCAGGATAGTGATAATGTAAACTACATGATGATGTACTCATATGTATAGACTTTTGAATATGTACATGTAATCTTGATCAAGTTAATTATCTAATTATGGCATGAAATGGAGACGTATATGTATAATCATTAGTGCAATAGATTTAGAATGAACTACTGATGTTAGTTAACAATGTATGTTAAATTATGATGATTAATTTGTCAAGTAATGCAACCATGGAACATTAGAAGACAAGTTGTTAGTTTTATGATGTGTATTGATTTGTTCAACATTACCCTATTATTTTATACAAAAAAAAAAATTATTCCGCTTTGCATAGCATAGATGTGTTGTCCTCTAAGGTTTTCATTGTGGGGCATTACAAAATGTCCTCTTCATTTGAGCTTGATGCATCTCAAATGTTTTTAAGGCCTCTTTTCTTATTTCTTCCAGCTCCATCAACTGTGCAAATCTCACTTCTATTGGCTATTCCTCTAGCAATTCAAGTTCTTTGGTGTAACTTACAGTTGGTAACTCAACTGAAATTGGCAATTTGGCTTCTTTTCCATAAGTTAGAACATAAGGTGAATTACTTATTGCCCTCTTAGGAGTTATCCTACCAGCCCAAAAGGTTAACTTCAACTTGTCATGACAAGTTCTCTGATTATCATCAATTGTTTTCTTGATTATCTTAATCAATTTTTTGTTGGTTGATTCTACTTGTCCATTACCTTGAGGGTAATAGTTGGATGAGATATTAAAAAATATATTGTTCTTTACAGACCAATCAAAAACTCTTAAACCAATGAATGCTAAAGCATTATCAGAAATGATTGAATCAGGAGTACTAAACCTAGATACTAAGCCTTGATAGAAGTTCATAACAGAAGTTTCATTATCTTCTTTTAATGCAACTACTTCAGTCCATTTAGTGAAGTAATATGTTTCAATTAAGATCCACTTATGTCCTTGACTTGATGGTAGATTTATGGGACCAATGAAGTCCAAACCCCACTTGCCAAATGGTTGTTCTACCTGAATTGGATGCAGGGGCATGGCTACAAGTTTTTGTTTACCTTCAAAAACTAAACATTTGGTGCATTTGTTTACCCAATCATGTGCATCTTTAAACAATTATGGCCAATAATAACCAGCCCTCATAATTTTTAGAGCTTTTGTTCTTGGTGCAAAGTGACCTTCAGAAGGTCCATCATGAAACTCTTCCAGAATTTTTTAAATCTGATTTGGCCATACACATCTTAATAAAACACCATTAAAATATTTTTTATACAAAACTCCATCTATCACAACATAAGGAATGGCTTGCAGCCTGTAGTACCTTCTTTTTGATCTGTCTAGAGCTTTAGGACAATCCCCAATATGCAGATAATGAATCATTTGTTGCACCCAACTTGTAGGTGGGTATGGGACAATAACATTTTCCTTATTTTGTAGCATTGTCTCAACCTCTCCTACAAGTTTATTGTTGTTCTCTTCATTTTATGCTAATTGTTCACACAATCCTTTGCCTTGAACGAGCTTTGTAACCTTAATTTGAATATAATATTCCATCACTTTTGTTATCCATCATGCTCTCTTATCATTCAGATCTTTACTAACCAAGAATTCCTTGATTGTCAGATGGGCAACCATCAGCTGTATTCTGTTGTTTGAAAGCATGTGTTTAAATTTTTTAAGGCTTCTTATGACAGCCAAAATGTGTTTCTCAACAAATGAATATCTTACCTCATAATCATGCAGAATTTGGCTGAAGAAAGCCACAAGTTGTTCCAATCCTTCCTCATTTTGCTAACAAAGCATAACTGATATGGTATCAACACTACCAAATACATACAAGATAAAATCCTTTTCAAAATTTGGATTGATTAGTGTCAAGGCAGAAACAAGTGCCTCTTTGATTTCTTCAAAACTCTGCTTACCTTCCTTTGTCCAGCTAAAAAGAATATTATTTTTTAACATGGTTGTAAGGGGCTGCAATAATGCTACTATGTTTAGTATAAACCTCACAAAGTTGATTCTTCCAAGAAATCTTTGCAAGACTTTCTTATGGGTAGGAAGTGGTAATGCTAATATTATAGAAATTCTTTCAAGATCTATTGATATTCCATCTTTCAACACTATATGTCCTAAAAGTTTTCCTTCATGCACTAAAAAAATACTTTTTTTTGGGTTGAGTGAAACCCCAAACTCTCTGCATCTTTAAAAAATTAGTCTTAGATGATAAAAGTGATCTTCAACTTTCTTTGAAAATATAGTTACATCATCTAAATATACAAGTATAAATTTGTTTATGAGGCCTTGAAAGGCCATAGCCATAGCTCTTTGGAATGTTGCAATTTTATTAGATAATCCAAATGGCATCTTTTTGTAAGCCATTGTACCCCATTTGGTAGTGAAAGTAGTCTTGTATTGATCTTCCTCTTTCACTAAAATCTAATTGTAACCTGAATAACCATCCAATAAAGAAAATCTTTCTAATCCTAAAACAACTTGTAAGATTTGCTCCATTGATGGTAATGGGTAATGATCTTTTAGGGATGGTCTATTTAAATCACAGAAATCAACACATAATATGATTTCTCCATTCCTTTTTCTAACAGGAACTAAGTTAGAAACCCAAGATGTATGCTTAATTCGAAAAATTATATTACCTTCTATCAGCTTGTTTAATTCAATCTTCATGAGCACTTCCAACTTTGGGTTTAATGGTATTTGTTTCTGTCTAACCAGTTTTGCCTTGGCTTCAAACTCAATAGTGTGTTGAGTTAACTCAGGGTTAAAACCCTTTAGATCTCCATACTCCCAAGCAAATATATCACTGAATTCTTGACAAAGCTAAATAAAAGCTTGTTGTTCTTCTTTTGTGCACACTTTTACAAGTTTAAGCAGCTTATCTTTAAATACTTCAATAGGCTCATAATGTTCATATTTCACTGATAACCTAGATTTATCTCTTCTAACCTGATCATCAGTGTTAAATATTGACTCTAAGGTTACAAACCCTTAGGCAATTTATTTGACTTGAACTATAATATCTGATCATCATATTGCTGTAGCCATTTCTATTGATTTCCTGTAGAAAATTCAACCTCTTCCATCAGAAAATTAATGATTTGTTCATCACTATCAAAGACTTGCCAACTAATGTTATTATCTAGTATTGATGGTCTCACATCACCTTTAACATAAAAAGGAGTATGAACATTCTTCATTTCTGCTAGAATATCATATTCATCTCCAATGGTAGCCAATTTGTCAGCTTGTTTATTATCAATCCTTGGTATAAATATTAGATTAAAAGCATCAAATTCTTCTACCATATACCAAACTCTGTGTTTGTATAATTTCAACAAATCATTTTTTGTAGCAGCAATATTTCTCAGTTGTTTTACCACTAACTCACTGTCTCCAAAGACTTTAAGGCATTTAATATTTCTTTTCCTAGCCCATTCCAATCCATAGACTAATGTTTCATTCTCAGATGAATTATTTGAACAGATGAAAGAAAAATGAAAAGATGAGTAATACTTTTCACCTATAGGAGAAACTAAAACAGCTCCTCCACCAGCACCAATTTTTCTTCTAGAACCATCAAAATATAGCTACCAAATATCATTATCAGATTCTACAATTTGTTGATTTTCTCCTTTTGGCAGATTTAGAATAGCTGCACCTTTCTCTTGAATCATATACACCCCAAGACCTATTTCATCCATCTAAATAAAAGGATTTGTTTCATGATTTTATGTTGCCCATTGGTCCAAAACTAAATCAGGTATGCCCTCTAAAGGTGTACTTGGGTCCTGGATAGTAGTTAGTTCTTCTTGATCAAAAATTGAAAAATTGGCATTTATTAGACTTGGTGTATATGGTTCAAGGTGGTCATTTTCTAATGATTCTGATTTTATGGTAACTTTAGTTCTATATCTAGTTCTAAAAAATAGATGTGTCTAATCAGAAGATAAATAACCTCCCAACTTTGATGTGAGATCTCTAGATAAACAAATGGTAAAGTGAGGTGGCAGATCAATAACATGGATGTCCTGATGGATTACAAAGTTGGGGCATGCATGTAAGGTAATACCAAGATTTTCTGACATCCCAACTATATTAATTTCAGTACCATCTAATTGAACAACCTCCCTTTCAACAAGTTCATACTACAATGCAAGTTTATCAGCTAGTTGTTTGGGCATCACTGAGCTACTGGCTCCTAAGTCAATCATGCAGTTATGAACTAGATGATTACCAACTATCAAAGTAACATAAAAAGGAGGTGGTTTGATCACTTGTTTTGGTTGTTCATTTTTAATTTGTGCTTCATTAGTGAGCATAACCTTAGGCTGACTTGTTTGAGCTTCATTTGATAAAGATAATCGAGCTAAAGCATATTGTAACAAATCTTTTTGTCTTGGGAGATGCAATCAATCCAATATAGACATGCTAAGAGTGGATTTCTTCATATGATCAATAATATTGAAAGAAGGACCACTAAACATTTGCTGTATTTTTGGAACAACAACATTTGATTGTACTTTGCTTGGCTGATTTTGAACTTTTGGCTATCTTTTATCAGCTGTTTGCTGTCCTCTTGGCAGAATATGAACATCTTGAGAAGTAGAAGCTTGAGTTTGACCATGTTGACCTATAGAAACTAGATTTTTTTCTTTATCATCTTGTTGTACTTTTCCAGCTTGTTGTTTGTTGATATCAACTTGTTGTTGTAACTCAACAACCCTCTTTTTTGACCTGGTATTAGTTGCAATATTAGTAAATGACTATTTCTACACTAGTGACAGATTTACCCCACAAAAATCATTAACATGCTAGTTCATTAAAGCAACATCAAGATTAATATAAAGCTGTAAAATTTGGATTGTTTAGTTTTGGTTTGAATCCTCCTTTCAACAATTACATTCAAGGACCATCGGATTGAGTGGCAGAGTACTATCAGGTTCTTTGTCACTCACGAATGTAGGGAAGCTTGGATTTGGGTGTTTGATTACTAATTTTCCTTCTCTTATGCTCAATTATCCATCAAAACCCTAATTATGTGAAAACAACAGTAAACAGATGAATAACTGAAAATGCTTTTGCAAAAAGATGTAAAATGACAAATAACTGTGCACCTATTTTTGGGGTTCTGAGATGGAAAAGCCAGGGACAAAGGAGCGGGTGCCCAAGTCCAAGGCCCTTCTTTTTGTTAAGATCTGGAAACTCAATCTGTAACTTGTTTTTGCTATTCCAGAGATTTTCCCATCACGACTTTGAGGACTAATGAGCAGGCGTCCTAGTCCAAGGTGCTCTTTTTCCTTCTATTTTGTAATTCTGACACTCCAATATACCCTCCTGCAACTTTACTTTGTCTACATCATCAACCTATAACCTGCAACCATGAAAACTATGGGAAGGGGTTGTGGTGTTTAGGAGCTTGCCTCAGTCAAGCCCTCGGAAGGACACTTAAGTCTTCCAAACACCTTTGTCAGATAGAGAGTGCATGCCCTTGTGAGGTAGAGGCAAAATCCAAATGAATAAATGATCAAAAATATAATAAATCTCACCTTGTAGTGAAGATCTCATGAGAGGAAGAAGCTCTTCATTCCATGAGGAAATGGATGCTCAAATCTGTAAACATAAACACATAAACAACACAAATCTACTCTTGCAACACAATGAAAGCCTTGAATCACCTTTAGAACACAATAGCTTGCTACTAATCATCTAGTTTACAAAAGAATGCCTAAACATGCTTTTATATGCAACTACAAACACTTCCACCAAGAATTTTGTAATTCAAACTTACCGGGTCAGCCTAGGGACCAAATAACGGTCATAAACTGAGACTATAGATTTGGGCTTGACCCAAAATAGGGTAGGACTAGGGCATGGGAACCAAAGTCGTCCCCCCTATTTTGGGTAGGGTTAGGTTCAAGGGGTCCCCCTAGGCCTGATTTGTCATGATACCTAGTGTTCATTCCATCAGGATACCAAATTATGATGTAAGATATCCTAAATGCACACAAAAGACCCGGGAGCTAAACCTAAAGAGGGAAAATCCCCCAAGGGTTCTGACATTACAATTACTATGCTAAGTTTGAGCATCCAATTGGTCATTGACATCATTTGTTGTATTTTTAGTAGTAGCATAGTTATTCTGTACCATGAGTGCTTGACTAACCACTCCATTCATGTAAGTAGCCTGGTTATGAGGCTGGTTACATGGATAACACCATGCAAATTCTTGAGCCATATTATTTTCTATAGGCACAAGCTCATTTGATGAGCTAACAACATTGGGATTATACTACTGATTTGGCTTGTTGTTATAGTTTCTTCTTTGTCCTTGATAATCTACCTAATAAGGAGTCCTCTTTGCCTGATATGGGGCATGGTATGATCTATTACTCTGATTTTGTTGAATTTTGAGGCTCACTAAATCATTACTAATAGTATCCAATAACTTTGCTATATTTTGTTGATCACCCTTAACCTCTTGTATATCAGAAAGAATTGGATTAGCATTATTTTTCATAGTTGTTTGATAGCCAAAGGTTGGTATAGTAGGAATTGATGCAATAGGAGGTGTTGAAATTGGCAGTAAGGGCTGAATGTCAGGAAATATTGGCATAGGAGGCCTTGGTGCAATTTTACTAGCTTGTATTAAACTATTTTTTCTCTAATAGCAATATCAAATGCACCTGGTAAAGTAACTCCACCCATTGACTAAATTATGACAACAATATCACTATTCAATGCTCTTAAATAATATAAAAATGCATGCTTAGGTAAAGACTTTACAGTTTTTGGAATTCTCTTCCATGTCCTTTCAAATCTGAAATTAAAATCTAACATTTGCTCTTGTGGGGCCCTCTTTATAGTTGTCATTTGCTCAACAAGTGATAAATAATCTAATTTATCTTGAAATTATCTATTTAAAGCAGCTCCTAATTCATCCCATGATGTAATAGAATTAACTCTTAATCCTCTAAACCATTGAAGAGCTTTACCTTTCAAAGATGTTGCTAATAGCTTGATTGCTATATTTTCTTCTATAATATGATGAACAACACATAATGATGCTACATCTCTGATGTGTTCTATCGGTGTGGTTCCATCTTCACCGTTGAAACTAGGCAAAAGTTTTAGTGCAGCTACTGGTATTGCATCATGTTGCCTTAGATTAATGGACTGCCCCCATCAAAAGTAACAAAGGGTTGATTTCTAGGTGGTAGTGGGTTTACAAGTGCCGACATCTGAATGATAGGTACTTGTATTAGTATCTCTTGAAAATAGGCTCCTCTCTTTCAAGCTCTTCCTCTTCTTCAACTTGTAACACAGGTTCCTCCTCCTCAAGCTCGTGAAAAATAGGTACTTGTTTTCTTGGACTTGCTAGTGGCGAAATATGAGGTACTGGTGATTAACTTACAAACAAAGGATTTTGATGAGAAGCAAATTCTAGTTGTGTATTTGGCAGATTTGGAACTGTTGTACTTGTTGGTTTTATAACTCTATATTCTTTTACTCTCCTTTTTGGTGGTGATAAATGAATGTGCTTCTTTTTAGGATCTTTATTTGACCTTGTTTGATACTTTTTCATAAGCTACAAGATCTAATCTATCAAACCAGAAAATAAGAGTTGCCAGGCTCTTGAAAATAAACCTCTAAAAGTCTATAAAATCTACTGATCATACCAAAACAATAGCAATGATAAGTCCTTTTTGAACTAAAAATTAGTTCAAAGGTCCCATCGGGCATGCCAAAAACTGTTGATGAGAAGGATTGCACCTGTCATGCAGAGCTGTGAAGCTCAACAATCCTGTGTAACATGGGATCAAACTCAGGCTGTGGGTGACCTATGGTGAGCTTGAACCTCCAGATTATAGGCTGGTTCCCTTGTAATTTTCAGTGAATTTATAACTTTGATATGAAAAGGGTTAAAAGGATCTACAAAAAGTACTAAAACTGTAATCTAAAGTGTGGTGATTCACCTAAATTTGATGGAAAACTGACAATCTAACTCGCAATAGATCTCAGAAAATCTATCCACACAAAACACTTTTGGCAATTTGATCATATAAATAATTCTAAGGGAGGCTGGAAATGATTTTCTTCCTAAAGGAAAAGGGCTTTTTCACAACGTAAAAGAAAATTACTCAAATTGCAGAGCCTAAGACCAACGATATTCAATGCTATTCAATACATGCAAGTACAAATGAGAACAATTTTAAAGGTTTCAATCCTCAAAAACAATAAAATCTCATCAAATCACTCACAAAAGCTGCATTAATGGAAAGGTAAACATTTGATTCAGCTAAAAAATGAATGAACAATTGCATAAAAAGACAAAAGATAGAACCTGTAACCTGGTGTAATCTCTATAAATCTACAATAAATGAGTTACAAAACCTTCTTTCTCACTCAAAGTGTAAAGAGCAAAAAAGATAAGAACTAGAAACACCTAAGTTTTTCTTACAATATGTAATATGCTCTCTCCAAGAGACCTAGAAAGGTCAACTATAGTCAACTACCTCTAAAAATAAGCTTTCAAAATTGATCCACGAGCAAACAAAAGAATCCCTAAAAATAAGGGCTATAACTATCCCAAATTGAGCAAAAATAGCTCCAAACTACTCTCCTCTATATGTTTGACCAAAAAGTTGACCAAACTCTCCAATTTTGACCAAAAAACCATGTAAAAAACTCCAAAAGACTTCAGTTAACTATATCCTTCAATTTTGCATGATCTTGGGACATGTGAGCAAACAATAAAGTAATTTTTTCTTGATTACTTTACTATTAGTTACATTTTGTCTTATCTTCTTGATTTTACAACTTATGACAAAATAATAAAGTAATTTATAATTATATTACTTTATTACTTGTTTACATTAATCTAGTTGCAAAATCATGCAAAATTGGATGTATTGGCCCCTTTAGAAGATAAAAAACAAAAATAACCCCTTATTTCTCCCTTTGCATTCACATGATTACATCAATGCATCAATGATGATGCCAAGACAAAATAAGCCCTCATGCATGAAAAAAATATCTCCATTTTTACCATCCTTATAGCTCCATGCATAATAGTGATCTCCTCATGCAATACCTTGTGCACTTGCATAAATTTCATGCATTGCATTGCTACATAAAACACCTTATAACTCCTTTGTAATACCTTATGCATCATATGTTATGTCCATCACTTATTAATCCTTATGTGCATTACATATACATTTTACACCATATATCACTATGTTTCCATGCCTAATGTAATATATCATGAAGAACCCTTATGACTCCCTATGTGCATGTACACCATACTCTAGTACCACCTTATATCTCCATGCATATGTAATTATCCATCATTTACCTTTTACACCTCCTTTGAAAATAAAGAACACCCTATCATTCCATATGTACTCACCTTCGAACCATTCTACCTTTGTCAACCTTTGATCTTCTTGATTTGCAAATAATATAAGGCATCAAGCCTTCACTTTACATCATTATTTACTTTGACTTTTGAAAAATCAATTAAAAAAACCTTTAAGGAATCTAGCCCTCACAACCCCCTATGGCATCATATGATTTTATCATTAGGTTCGAAAGACTTTGAAGTCTTTCCCATGGTGGAGAATGGATAATAATGATTTTCAAGAAGTGAGTCAAAAAATGAAGAAAAGACACAGTCGACAATCAACCAAAAAGGAGGCATGAAACCCTAAACTCATCATTTTTCCTTTTACTTTTCTTTGTGGTCCTCCTGAGCTACCACCATGCTCACCTAGGGTTTGAAGCATTCTTCATTGTTCTCTACAATTTATATGGTTTCTTGATGGTTTTCTTCTAAATCTTCAACAAGAATTCGAAGGTGAGCATACTTATCATAGTTTGAAACATTTTATTTGACTTTTTGTTGCATAAAAAGGCCTACGGGCTATGGCCATTGAAGTAATCTCCTTTTTTTTACTTCCATTTTTTATCTTCTGATTGTGCTTCTTGTTCTCTCTGTGTGGGCCACCATGCTTGTTGTTTGAGCTATTTTGAAAGAATATGAAGGAAAAACTCGCGGTCTGTAGGCCCTCTTTCTTCTCTTTGCAATAGAATACAAGGTAATGCCTCATTTTACCTGCACCATTCAAGCTTCTTGACTGTGTATCTTGTGTGTGATGAGGGTTTTGAAAAAAATTATGTGGGTCTGGCATTTTTGAAAGAATGCTCTCTCCAGGCCGCACCCATACTCATTCTATATACATGGAACACTTTGCATTTTTATCCTTGCTGGAAAAAAGGAATTTTGATTCATGGCAAGAAGAAAAGCAAAATTTGTGGAATGAAGATACCCTCCTGTACACTTTTCTTTTTCACAAAAATGGAAGACATAGGCTCTCTTTTATATATTCTCACTAGGGTTTGAAATAAATTTTGTGGGTTTGGCATTTTCTTGTAGCCACGGCCATCTTCACTATATACATGAAATCTCTACATTTGTTTATCTGGTTCTTGAAACCCTTGTGAAAATGAAAAAATGAACACTATTTTTGCTTCGGCCTTCCCTCCACATAAAGATATAAGGGTTTGAAGTTTCTCTTTTCTTCCTATAGTAGCAATTAATTGGGTTCTTCATATCTTGAAGGAAATATATTGTTCTAGGTTGTGGCCTCATTCTTCTATGTATTTTTCTCCTCACTATATACTATATGGGTTTCAAAACTTTTTTGAAAGAAACCCTTCTCATGGCTTCGACCTGAACACTCGTACACATATAATTTGCATTATCATATACATTTTATTCTTCTCTTTGTCGGTTCGGTCTCCTATATGGGACTTTGAGGGTTTTCTTGAAAAAAATTATAGAAAATGAAAGAAAACTGGTAAACTGCTACTCTAGTTTGCTCTGTACTTACCTAGTCTTTTCCTCCTTTTTCCTCTTTACCTTGACCACTATATCAGAAAATGAGGGTTTCAACAAAAAGAGACAACACAGAAAAAACTATTTTCTGGTCATTCATGTAAGATATACCTCTTGTATCTTATGATCTTTTATTCTTGCTACTCCATTCGGGCAATGGCATCATGTGGTTGTTATTTTCTGATATAACAAGATTTCCATTTTAAATCTTCACTGTACCCTTCATAGTTCTTATAGCATAACTATATGTTATATGCATTTTATCTCTTCACTGATGGCCTAATGCTCTCATGACTTGAAGGCACTCACATATTCATTGTAGACTTTGAATTTTATGATGTGGCTATAGAATGAGTTTTAAATATATGCTTTTGTTTGTATCTCCTGTACTCTTTTCATATATTTTGATCTTGATGCCCTGTCATGTAAAGTTTGTGTTCTTTATTTATGACTACACCAGCGGCCTGTAAATGATCTTTAAAAGTTCACTGTACCTTCTATAGTGATGAATATTGTAATGTATAGAAAACATGGGTAGCTTGATGATGCAACCATACTGTTCTTTATTCCTGTAGCAGGACTGATATTCATTGATTCTCTTTTGTTGTTCTATCTATACATCCTTGTACTTCTGTGCATACAGCATATGGTTGTATATTGAGTTGGCATGTATTGTGTATATTGCATTCTACTTTTGATAGCATTAGGAGATCTTTAGTGATTGTTCCACCCTGACTGTACATGCTCCTATTTGATCTGAACTAGCTGATCTCTATATGAGGCATCTCTCCTTTGGCAGTCCTATTTACTCTGTTTATGATTTCTCTTGTAAAAAGGTAGTTGATAAAGCATTACACACAAGTGCAAGACTATTTTTTGGAATGTATGACTACCCTTCAGCTGATAACATGCTTTTAAATTGATAGGACAGTCATCTTAATGACTAATTTTTCCCTTCTATGGCTGCTTAAAGAATTGAAAAGCGATTTTACATCTCATTTACAAGAAAAGTGCTAAAATACCCAATCTTAAACGATGCTCCATGATTCCTGTAGTTGCATTTATATCCTTGATTTCATGTCATTGAGTAGTACTCTTCTTGATTCAAAGGTATACTATTTCTTTATGATGAGTGTCCTTGACTTGTACCTTGCAATTTGACTGTTACAACTTTTATACTCTATGGCTCTCTTGATAGCATGATGGTTTCTTTATAGCTGTTCCATATGGCATTTATCTATTCTCATCACTACATTTGTCACTTGGCTCACATAGATTTTTCAATCTTATCTTTGGCATGACTGTCCTTTGTCCTTTATGACTATTTTAATGAATTCAAAAGTAAGATTAAATCATATTCAAAAGGTAGAAAAATACCCGCTCTATTTGTTGTTCCACTGTGATTTAAAATAATGTTTCTTGGGTAACACTATAACTAATAACAATGCTTGAGCATGCTGGTCTCAACCCTTATGGGAGCCCATTTTCTCCACATGCTTTAATGTCTTCAAATCAGCAACATAACTTTTCCTATACCTGCATAGTGAACAAACAAGTTAGCATAAAAACATACCTTTGGAAGCTGATTGATTTCTCTCATGATGATCTGATTTATTGCACATGTCTGATTTTGATCCAATTGTATTGATGCATAATGATTGTGTTGGTAAATAGATTTGATCCAATTGTATTAATGCATAATGATTGTGTTGGCAAATAGATTTCTCACCGTGAAATAACCTGTGAAAATGACATGTTGCCCTTAGAGCGGTGTCCCAATAGTTGGAGGGATCGCGACAGAGCAATGATCTTCCTCTGCATTTCAGAGGGGCAGCTCCCTCATATGATGAGGGTGTAGGAGTTTAGGACAATACTGAGAGGGGGGGTGAATCAGTGTTGTGTAAATTCTCAAATCTTTTTGCACACTTTATTTTTCAAGACATAAAGAGAGAAAGATATCATTGATTTGTCAAACACATATGCACATGACTGAGAATGAAGAAACAGAACAAAACGTCATCAGTAAATACACACACAGAAAAGATCAATATAAATCATGACACAAGATATGCATGAGTGGAAAACCCTCCAGGGGTAGAAAAACTACTCCAAAACTACCTCACTGGCTTTATCAATAATCTCACTGATTACAATGTTTAGAAGCACCAACTTCAAGGAGCACCAACCCCTAATACAAAACAAATTGAAAAACAAGAATTTAGAGGGTTTCTCTATTTCAATACGAAACACTTCTTCTTTTCACATGTTTCTGTCAAATGATCATTCTTCTCATCAACCAAAATCATATACAAAACTCATCTAAATTTTCTCTTCAAGAGGATATTCAAAATAATCAACCCTATATACTGATCCACTCAACAACACACTTATCAATCCACCTGCCAAGCCTATTAATATGAAATGACTTTCCACATTCTTTATAATCGTTTTCATCTTCTCTTAATGACGAACCTGAAAAAAAAGCTTTTCACTTTCTCTCTACAAATTTTCTTCTTTCAAAAAATCAAAACCCTTTCATCTGCAATAATAAAAACTTCAAGGAATCCAAACACCAATCCATCTGCAAGAAGAAAATATTATTCACAAAATAAATGATCAATAAAAAAAACATTTTGTCCCTTCAAAGATTCATCTTCTCTACAAAAGAAAATCTTCAAAAAAATTTCTTTCAAAATAAATGATCAAACTTTGATATTCTTCTGTGTGCAATTTTATCTTCATCTGTAAAAATGACTCTTCAATATGCATAAATAATTTCTTCAAAAAATATGTGTGCAATTTTATATTCCCTTGCATATATTTTCACCTTCTCCAATATTTCATTATTGTCTCAAAAAAAACTTCAATTTCTTCTCTGCATATTTCATGAAGAACCTACAATGTTATTTTCTCAAAACAAACTTTTCACTTTCAATGGCATTGATAGAATTTAAAAAGAATTTTCCAAAAGAAATTGCTTTTAAACACATCACTCATCTCCTATAAAAGCTCCTTAAAAAATATCCATCCTTAACCTCCCAAATCTTATGCCTTTTAAAAGGCAAATAAAATAGAAATTTAAAAAAAAATTCCTTAAAGAAAACTTCTAAAAAAAAATAATGCATAAGACGTGCCCCACACTTTTCAAAGCTTTATAGAAATAAAGCATTTAAAATAAAAGATGCCTTTTTCCTTTGAATGAAGTTTTAAGACTAACATTCCCACTTATATCGGGCTCCCTCCTTGAAATATATACCATGCTCCTTAAAAAAAATTTGATGCCTTTTCTCAAATAAAATGAAAATCTTCATTTTTTCGGGCTTAAACAAACTTTATTTGGTTTCCTTTAAGGCATGAAACGTGCCCATATAAACCATGCACCATAAAGTTTAGAAAGAAACTTTTGACATGTTTTTCCTGCTCGAGTTAAGTGACGACTGATGAAGCAGGTTAACAAGGTGAAGGGACCAGTGTGCACCACGACTGGAGACCCCTATAGCAGGTGACATAAGTGATATGACTTGCATTAACAAGTCACTGACCAATTAGAACAAAAAGCAACAATTAAGGTGATGGGTAGAGAATAAGTGTTAAAGTATTAAAGCATTTTCAAAGCATGATGAGATTAGGATTTTAGTGAATTTGTTCCTCCATGATTATATCATCTTCTAATTAGGATCCACTGATGATCTTTTTGCACATGATACAAAATTCTAGTAGAGTATGTAATTTACCCCCTTTGACATCCACTTGCTCCATGATCATAGTTATGCACCACTTATAAAATCATGTTCCATCACAACAATTGTTGAATATCTTTCAATCATATGACATTTGAAGAAACACCTATGAACAACATGATAGAATCTAATGATATAAACACTTCCTGCTTTCATAAACCATTTGCATCGCCTGACTCAACCATGAAGCAACACCATCATGTCATCAAAACAACAAACTTATGTTCTCATATAAATTATGAAAACTTTGATCATAATCAACTTTGTGAGCACAAGATAATCATGAAAGCATTATACTCCTAATTTGATTTGAAGACAATACAATGAAGCAACCTGAGGTAAGCATGACATTATCCTGACCAAGAGCAACCAAGATATTATGATTTCATCACCATCAATGTGACCACCATAAGCTTGTGCAAGAACAAATCTCCTTTCATAGACTTGAATTATCAAGAACTAAATGAATATTCATGTCCTCTACCTGTTTCCTTATGTGTCAAATTAATGAGATAAATTTAACTCATCTAAATTCTCCTCAACTATGGATGGTGATCATTATCAACTGAATCCAACAACTTGCATCAACTCAACATCTTGTGTGAAGAAATGATCAAGAAGAACAAGAAGCATAATAACATAAATGCACTGTAACTTACCATCAAACAACTTGATTCCTTCCACATACTGCTACTACATCCTTGACGACACCACACTATATGAAAGATATACACTTATCAAGATTGAGTGAACAACTCCTGATTAATTCTTACAATAAGTGAACAACTGTGAAATGCATGATCATTAACAACCTCGGTCAGTAGTGCAAGTGATCCTCAAATGTCCTGCAATCTTGATGATACCTTGTAAAGATGCACAACAATTCAACTCTCTCAATACCTTTTGACATCAATGACAAATTATCACCATCAAGGGTTATTTGTGGTTTTTGTGTACTTTTAACCTGAAAGTACAGAAAAGAGGAAAAGAAAAACTAACAAGACAAATGATTTATTAAAAACCTTAACAGTAGACATAAGAATACTAGTTTGGATTTCACAAACTCAAGACAAATTAGGAGGGGATTTCACCACAAAACTAGAAACCACTTTCCTAAACTTCATGATGAATTTCACAACATATGTGCAACAATGATGAAGAAAGATGGCAAATCTCAACATACAAAGAGATCATTTATCTTAACACTTTCAAATCTGGATACTAAGACATGATTGTGCTTCATCACCCCAATTGCATGCTTCAATGGATAACTTTGATTTACAAAAATACATAGAGAGATCACCAATTTGACATATGAGAAACTAGTAATCATAACACCGAAATACATTAAAAAACATACGAACTGAAATGCATTCTTCATTATCTTTTTTTGAAATTATACAATTCCAAAAGTAAACTATACAATGTGTAAGACCAAAAATATTCCAAGAGGTTTCTTCATAAGTTCCCCCCGTAAAAGTCCTCTCTAAAGAGTCCCCCTTTGATTGAATTACAAAGAAGTATATATAGGTGAGGCTAGTAACCAGTTAAGGTAACTACCTTAACCACTTTTATAACTACTTAGAATAACTACCTGGCTAACCCACTTAGGATAACTACCTAAGCCACTACTTAGAATAACTACCTTTTTGAAGATAAGTTATGATTTACCTAACTTTTACAAAGTTAAATTCAAAAGGCTAACTTTAATTACAATAATTGACAAAAGTCACTTTTTCAAAAGGTAACATTAAACTTGGAGCTTTTGAGTTGTAAATTTCGCTAAGTTTCCCTTTTCCTCCATTTGCTCCATCTCAGTAGTCACACTTCGTTAGATGCTGATGACTCCTCTGTATGCCTGAATCTTAGACTTCCCCCATGATGTCACTGAAATATTTGTAGGCTTTTTGCTTATCAACACGAATGAATTTCTGTTTGTATGGTAGCTAGAGAATTATGACGATAGAAATCCCATCGAGCTTGGCCATCAGGTGCCCGTCAATAGTTTTGATCTCTCTAGCTTTAGGATTATATTTCTTCGCACATTCTATCACCAATTCTGGGCACTGGACTTCTATAGGAAAGCATGCTACATTCACTAGGCCACTTTTTGCTATTCTTCGAGACAACTTCGACCGATCTCCTTCTGTTAACAATTTTTGGATGTCTTGCAGGTTTATATGCCCCATTTTTTGTGTCAAATACCTTTGGAAGCATTATGTCAATCATTGGAGTGTACTTGTAGACTTGAGGTTTGTATTTCATGATGGTTCTTTTACAAGTTCTACACTGTTATCTTCTTGACCAACTTTATACCTGCAACTTGTGTTTGCATAAATCTTTTTTTCTTGTTTGAATAGATCACTTCTAGGTCTTTTCAAGATCTGTCAACCTTCAAGACACTGACTACGATTGGCAATACTAGCCACCCGTCATGACACTATCTTTTCTACCTCCCACGCAAAAATGGATCAATTGCCACCATTTTTCATGCTATACAGGACATGTCATGGAATGTGAGACACCATGGAGATGTCGATAAAGATCATGGACTGTAGGCTTGTGATACTTGCATTCTATGAAATGACTTTTTAATGAGGTATTTTGTCGGATAGTCTTCATATGTTTTATCTATGCACCCATTTTTGTGTGTATGTCTATTAAGGCATTTACAAATCCACATTCAATTATACTCTGATGGATATGCACACCTTTTGAGAGATTCCCATTGAACACATGGGCTGCAAGTATGCTATTGAAGATAGAGGAGTTTGGTTTCATATCTGCCAATAGCATTTGCATCTGAAAGCTTCTAAACACTGTGTTGAGAGATGACTATCCTTTGAAGCATCTTGTCCAACAATGTGTGCACCTTATCTTGGCTTCATAACTGAAGGTTAGGGTTTTCTTTTCGATATAACCACTTCCTCACATGCTAAATTTTGGGCATCATGGGTGAAATGGAGTGTTCAGACGTTGTTTGAAACAACATGTGAGTTATGATTTAACTATATAATTTCAAGGCACTTCTTCAAAACCTCTCGGGGCTCATTAGTAGTTATGAAATGAATGATAATGCCCGATGATTAAAGGAATGGGCTCATTTGGTCAGTGGTATATGTTAGTTTGATGATTGATTAAAACACGTCGATGGAACATAAGTATTATTAATTTTGAACGTGGTTCCATGCCACTAACTTCTTCCACCGATGCCTTTTATTTGAGCACCTTCAACTTTGTGAATTTATGGTAGAATTGGGTCCATGTTGGTTGTCATCAAAATCGAGTCTTTAGAAGCCATCAGTGATGAAGATGTTTCTTAAATCCACTCTTTATCCTTGCAGTTGCATGATGGTTGCCAAGTACGAAACATGTCTAAATTGTGTCACCAACACTTGAATCGATAAATATAGATTGTTTGGCGCTTGCTTTTGGCTCATGTTGTGGCTTGAGCAATTTAGTATGTTCTTTTGCCACCTTTGATTCAAAGGCATGCTCCTTTATTTCTTAGAAAAGTTTGCACACATGCACAATAATCTTAATGCGATGACCTTGAAGAGGTCACTCTGCTTTGGTGAAAGTATAAGTTATGTTTGAACGTTATCATTTGGCATAGACCAGGATGATGCTCGCGAATATCTTAGCATGACTTTACAATAATGGACTATACTTTATTTGAAAGCTTCTAAATTCACTTCAATGTAACTATTTTGTAAAGATATAGAATTTGATGGAGGATTGAAATTTGAAACCTTCCCGAATTATGAGGCATGTTAACATTGAAACTCGTCAGACGAGGTGGCAGTTGGGTGCAACATTTTGACACTCAGTTATCACTTGGAATAGTGAAGGATGTATAGAATTGGTGCCTTGCAAAGAATCATGACTTGACTAAGGCCATTTGATGCATGATATGACTTGTTAATTTGATACAAAAGTTTAAAATTTAGCAAGTAAAAAATGAGGCCAACAGCTGGCTCTAACTAGGGACAAGGACCTTGTGGACGTAGGATGAACCTAGAATCTCTGGAAATGACCAGTGCCTTATCCATTGGGTAAATAGAGTCAGGAGATGATACAATGTACAAAGGGGAAATAAGGAAACAAAGACACACAGAGACAAGGCAAATGATGAAAACCAATAGAAACTAAAACAAGACAAACACAACAAAAACTCCTAATTAACCTATGTACATGGTAGGTGACTCCACCTCAAACTGTTCTAGGATGATCATGTAAAACCATTAATGGGTTGAGAAAAATAGGCACCTATTCAGAAAAGAAATGTGCATGGATGAGGTACCTGCGGACTCAGTAGATATTTCAGGATGATGAGAAAAATGAAATACACAAAATGTGAGGACTCCTTGAATAGTACACCAAACAACCATCTCTCATCATAAGGTTCTAAGTCCTTTTGAATCATTTTGGTATTGACCCATGTAGTGTTGATCATATCTTCTAGTATCATGTCGAGCCTACCAACCTTCTCTATCTGAAGATCTTTTTGATAGTTTGAATCAAAGAAAATTGAACCACGAACCAGACATTCTTCATGTGAACCAATAAGCGAGGAAAACTTAGTATTTCACAACTGATCGTTGTTATGAATAATGTCCTCTATCATTAAATCATCATCTACAAAAGAAAATTCCTCCTTCTTTACAAATACTAACTCAAGATGTGCTTTATCGAAGGATTACACATGAGGAAGAGAAAGTGATGAATCTACATTATGTACTTTATCCTCCTGAAAGTCTTCTTGTATCATCGGTGAAGAAGAAATAATATTTTCCTCTCTTGGAAGTAGTGAAGGAGAAGTTAAAACATATAGCTCTTCATCAATCTTTTGACTACTTGCAATTTCATGTATATTGTCATGAACATCAGAACTTTGACCTCCTTTATCATGGCTATAAACATTACTCTCATTGCCCTCTTCAACATCAGTATATGCAGACAATAGACTAGGGTGTACAATGAAATCACATAAACAAAGATATTCAACAACCAATTCATTTCTAACCTCTTTTTGTATAGATTCACACCCGGTATCCTTATGATCTTCTTGCATATCTGGAGTGGAAGAAATCAACCCTTCATCTTGAGTAATACCTTTAATTTCAATAATTGAGTATTTTTCTTCAATAGATGATAAAGGAGAAATAATGAAATCTTCTTCATAGAGAAAATCATCTTTAGGAGTCTTGGGACACCAATTTGTGATGGAGACTTCTTGAGAAAGATCTTGCAGTACTATTTCATCAACATTCTCCTCTTGTTTAGATGGCATGCATGTCAAGAGAATACTTTGCAATTCTTCTTCATGATCTTTGTTCACACTTTGGTCCAAAATTTCTTCTACATTTCCTTAAACATTAACCATGTCATGGAAACCTTCCTCGGAAGATATAGTTGTTGAACCAGAGAAAGTTGTCACAAGAGGAGTGACATTCTTCAAAGAAACTGAGAACGTGCCATCATCTGGAAAGATTTCTTCTTCATTATTGCATGTTTCCATACAATCTTCTTCTTCTGTCTCCATCACTTCTTCTTCTTGGTCTTCCTTAAGTGGACATGCGTGTTCTGATGAGTCTCTTTTAGACACTTCCATCAATACAAGTTCATTAGTAGGAAAAAAAATTGCCTCTTCATTGCTGTCCTCATCATGCGGATGATATATCTTAGCATAATTTCTTTTATCTTCTAGTGCATGAATCTCCTTTGATAGGGTCTTATGATCATGAGCAAGAAAATGAGTCTCCTTCCCATCTTTTTCTTTAATCTTCTGGAATTTTTGAAGCAAAGAAGGATGAACCTGATTAGTAGCAAGTTGCATGCCACCATAGAAACTCTTCAAAAACTCTACTTGCTTCAGATCATCAAGAACTTGATTTTAATGAGCAGAGGATGCAGAAAAAGGATAATCTTCATCATCACTATCACTGTCTGATTCTGGAAACTACAAGTTATACATCTAGGTTCTTTGATATATAACCATCTTTCAGGATTCTTCTTTCAGATAGAGTCACCAACTTCTTTTCTGGGGAGATACTCGTATATTCTTGAGGAATCAAAAGGCACCAACGCTTCAGCTCATTTCCGTAGTGGAGTCACCAAAAATCTATTGGTAAACATATTTATTACTGCGAAATAACCTTTGAAAATGACCCGTTGCCCTTAGAGTGGTGACTAAATTGTCTCAACAGTTGGAGAGACCATGATAGAGAAACGATCTTCCTCTGCATTTGAGAGGGGCAGCTCCCTTGTATGATGGGGGTATTTATGGTTTTCATGTACTTTTAACCTGAAAGTACAGAAAGGAGGAAAAGAAAAACTAATAAGACAAATGATTTATTGAAAACTTTAATAGTAGACATAGGAATACTAGTTTGGATTTCACAAACTCAAGACAAATTACAAGGGGATTTCACCACAAAACTAGAAACCACTTTCCTAAACTTCATGATGAATTTCACAACGTATGTGCAACAATGATGAAGAAAAATGGCAAATATCAACATACAAAGAGATCATTTATCTTAACACTTTCAAATCTAGATACTGAGACATGATTGTGCTTCATCACCCCAATTGCATGCTTCAATGGATAACTTTGATTTACACAAATACATAGAGAGATCACCAATTTGACATATGAGAAACTAGTAATCATAAGACAGAAATACATTAAGAACATATGAACTGAAATGCATTCTTCATTATCTTTTTTTGAAATTATACAATTCCAAAAGTAAACTATACAATGTGTAAGACCAAAAATATTCGAAGAAGTTTCTTCATAAGTTCTCCCCATAAAAGTTCTCTCTAAAGAGTCCCCCTTTGATTGAATTACAAAGAAGTATATATAAGTGAGGCTAGTAACCACTTAAGGTAACTACCTTATCCACGTTTATAACTACTTAGAATAACTACTTGGCTAACCCACTTAGGATAACCACCTAAGCCATTGCTTAGAATAACTACCTTTTTGAAGATAAGTTAGGATTTACCTAACTTTTCCAAAGTTAAATTCAAAAGGCTAACTTTAATTACAATAAATGACATAAGTCACTTTTTCAAAAGGTAACATTAAACTTGGAGCTTTCGAGTTGTAAATTTCACTAAGTTACCCTTTTCCTCCATTTGCTCCATTTCGGTAGCCACACTTTGTTAGATGCTGATGACTCCTCTGTATGCCTAAATATTAGACTTCCCCCATGATGTCACTGAAATATTTGTAGGCTTTTTTCTTATCAACATGAATGAATTTCTGTTTGTATGGTAGCCGAAGAATGATGGCGATAGAAATCCCATCAAGCTTGGCCATCAGGTGCCTGTTAATAGTTCTAATCTCTCTAGCTTTAGGATTGTATTTCTTCATACATTCTATCACCAACTCTGGGCACTGGACTACTATAGGAAAGCATGTTGCATTCACTAGGCCACTTTCTGCTATTCTTTGGGACAACTTTAACCGATCTCCTTTTGTTAACAATTTTTGGATGTATTATAGGTTTATATGCCCCATTTTTGTGTCAAATACCTCTGGAAGCATTCTGTCAATCATTGGAGCGTACTCATAGTCTTGAGGTTTGTATTTCATGATGGTGCTTTTACAAGTTCTACACTGTTATCTTCTTGACCAACTTTATACCCGCGACTTGTGTTTGCATAAAGTTTTTTGTCTTGTTTGAATAGATTGCTTCTAGGTCTTTTCAAGATCTTTCAACCTTTGAGACACTAACTAGGATTGGCAATACTAGCCACCTGGTATGACACTATCTTTTCTGCCTCCCAAGCAAAAATGGACCAGCTGCTACCATTTTTCATGCTATATAGGACATGTCATGGAATGTGTGACACCATGGAGATGTCGATGAAGATCATGCACTGTAGGCCTGTGATACTTGCATTCTATGAAATGACTTTTTAATGAGGTAGTCTTCATATGTTTTATCTATGCACCCATTTTTGTGTGTATGTCTATCAAGGCATTTGCAAATCCACATTCAGTTATACTCTGATGCATGTTCACACCTTTTTGTGAGATTCCCATTGAACACACAGGCTGCAAGTATGCTATCGAAGATAGAGGAGTTTGGTTTCATATCTGCCAACAGCATTTACATTTGAAAGCTTCTAAATCACTATGTTGAGAGATGACAATCGTTTGAAGCATCTTGTCCAACAATGTGTGCACCTTATCTTGGCTTCATAACTAAAGGTTAGGGTTTTCTTTCCGATATAACCACTTCCTCACATGCCAAATTTTGGGCATCGTGGGTGAAATGGAGTGTTCAGATGTTGTTTGAAACAACGTTTGAGTTATGATCTAGCTATATAATTTTGAGGCACTTCTTCAAAACCTCTCGGGGATCATTAGTAGTTATGAAATGAATGATAATGCTCAATGATTAAAAGAACATGCTCATTTGATTGTCGGTAAATGTTAGTTTGATGATTGATTAAAACATACTGATGGAACATAAGTATTAGTAATTTTCAACATGGCCCCATACCACTAACTTCTTCCCGTGATGCCTTTTATTTGAACACCTTTAACTTTGTGAATTTATGGTAGAATTGGCTCCACATCAGTTGTCATCGAAATCAAGTCTTTAGAAGCCATCAGTGCCAAAGATTTTTCTTGAATCCACTTTTTATCCTTTCAGTTGCACGATGGTTGCCAAGTATGACACATGTCTAAATTATGTCGCTAAAACTTGAATCGACAAATATAGATTATTTGGCGCTTGCTTCTGGCTCACATTGTGGCTTGAGCAATTTAGCATGTTCTTCTACCACCTTTGATTCAAAGGCATGCTCCTTTATTTTTGAGAAAAGTTCACGCACATGCACAATAATCTTAATGCGAGGACCTCAAAGAGGTCACTCTGCTTTGTTGAAAGTATAAGTTATGTTTGAAGACTGTTGTTTGGCATAGATCGGGATGATGCTCGTGGAGATCTTGGCATGACTTTACAATAATGGGTTGTACTTTATTTGAAAGCTTCTAAAGTCACTTCAATGTAACTATTTTGTAAAGATATAGAATTCCATGGAGGATTGAAATTTGAAACCTTCCTGAATTATGAGGCATGTTAACATTGAAACTCGTCAGACGAGGTGGCAGTTGGGTACAACATTTTGACACTGAGTTATCACTTGGAATAGTGAAGGAAGTATGTATAGAATTAGTTCCTTGCAAAGAATCACGACTTGACTAAGGCCATTCGATGCATGATAGGACTTGTTAATTCGATACAAAAGTTTAAAGTTTGGCAAGTCAAAAATGAGGCCAACAGATTGCAAGTTTATATATTTGCTGATAAGGCATATGATGAACTTGTATATCCAGAGCTTCTAACAAAACCTTTCTCCAACCTTGCAGGCTTATCATCCTGATCAGGAGCAAGAGGCTGAAGACATGAAGACTAAGCTGCTAGAAAGGAGAATCAACCTTCATGATAAGGCAATGATGGATATCATTTTCCTCATGAGTTCTTTTCCTTTTCTTTATCATCAGATGTATAGATTGCATGTTTTATTGCATTGGCTTAGTTTAGTCATTCCTATGGCTTGTGTGGGACATATTTAAATATTCTCTTGAATATAATCAATTTACCTTATGCAATGATTTGTGTATGTTTTCTTTCTAAATCAAATGCATAGGATAAAACAACTGAATCTGATTTGAAACATATGTTTAAAACTTGATGATGAAATGACAATTTATAATGACCTTTTCTTTGCATTGAACTATGATATTTGAATAATTCAACAACATCATAACTGAAAGATAAAACCAGATAGATACCTGTGATTCCTTGAATGTCTTCTCTCTTGTCATTAGACCAATTTTTGTTTATCAGGATGGTTTGATAGTTCTGATTCGACTGTCACATTATCCTGATAAATGATCCTCCATTGTTCTCTTGCCAAGATATCAGGCATTTAACTGAGTGATCAGACACTTACAAATTATTCTTTTATCTCCTTTTGTGACAACTGCAACCTAGGCCTTGCTAAATTAGGTGTGAACATAATTTAGTAATATTTTTAGCAACCTCTCAGGGGTGTTTGCCTGCTAAACAAAACAAAACCAATAGACTTGCAATTCCATTGGGCATATGAGTCTTTTCTTGCCTGAAACTTTGAAAAATCTCTTACAACTCAAACTGATAAAAACTACAACCATAAAACAAAAATGAAAATGAAACTATTCTGACCTATTTAGGACATGGCTAGCAAAATGTTCATGTGCACTTCTTGGAAAACAAAACAAAACTGAAATGAAATGTACAAAAGAACTTATTTGTAGCAAAAGTTGCTCCTCTAGTAACATAACTTGAGGTGAATCCCATTGACAGGGATTGGCAACACCTCTCCATCTAACTTTGCAAGCTGAAATGCATTGTGTTGCTTGCATTCTGTAATGATATATGGGCCATCCCACATGGCATCAAACTTGGTGTGTTTACCAGGTTTGCTCTTTAGTTCATCCCATTTGAATATCAAATCTCCTTCCTTGAAAATTCTTGGAACTGCCTTTCTATCAAATGTCCTCTTCATTTGAGCTTGATGCATCTCCAATGTTTTTAAGGCCTCTTTTCTTGATAGATATCAGATTTCCATAGTCCATAATGATTATAGATCAGTATTTCTGGATTTACCTGTGTATGCATTTTTTCCTCAACGTTTCGGATCATACTCCATGATCCATCATCAGGAGAAAATAAAGCCAGAGAAGTGAAAAATAATGCAATATGTAGACCTGACAGACTAAATAGAGGAGGGAGGGGAGGGGTTGGTGGGTGGTTAGCGTGGAGACTGAAGGATAAAAATAATAGAGAAGGCAATAAGAGGAAAAATCAGAAAACAAGAAGATAGAAATAAAAAGGAAAAAGAACAAAGTGTAAAAATAAAAAATAATAATAAAAATTATAAAAAACCAAAAAGGAATTACAAATAAAAGCACAGAGAAGATCTAATCAAAAAAGAACAAAAACCCCATCAAGGACTATGAAAAGAAAACAAAGCCATAAGACAAGACTGAACACGACAAGCACAACAAACAGGGGGACACAATAAACTCAAGACAAGTAAATTAGAGAGAAACAAACGAAATTAGTCAAACATAAAAACAAAGAAAGAGGGACCATAAGTACAATAAAATAAAGGTTAATGCAAAAATAACCCGAAGGATGAAAATCAGATTAAAGAGTGAAGAAAAACCAAACATAAACAAATTAAGAACACCCAAAACAAAAACAAAGAGGACAAGAGGAGGTGAAACCTAAGGAAGGCCGCCACGAGGGGAACACACGGAAAGAAACAAAGGTGAGAAAGAACAAACACCTAGGAGAGGGAACACAAAATGAAAGCCAAAACACTAGAAGAGAGAAAGCAAGAGCATTTAAACACAACTGACTCCTAGGACCAAAAACTAAGAATGAAGAAGGGAAAAGAAAGACTATAAGGGTGGGACAAGGTTAAAAATTCAGACCACTAATGACAAAGACAAGAAGAAGGCAGAAAGAAGGGGTTGAAGAGAGGAAGAACAATGAAGACCGAACCAAGGAAAGAGAGAGAGGAGGATAGAGAGGAACCTAGAGGGACAAGTCAAGAAAAGGACAAGGGGGAAAAAAAATAGATAGGGAGAGAAGGGGGAAAAAAAAGAGAGGAAGAGAGGAAACAAGAAGACACAAAATGGAAAAAACCAAGGGGAGGGGTAAGACCAAGGAGAAGGGAAGGAGAAGGAATTACAGAGTGAGGGACCGGAACAAGGTTGGGTGTCAATGGGGGGGTTGGAACAATTTCTGATAGTGAGTAGGGGATTCCAAGTGAAGCTTAAACCCCATCCATCGTCATGGTTGAGATTAGTTGGGTGGTTTCTAATCTCAATGGCTTCTTTAAGTTTCCTCTTGAAGAAGTTGTCTTCCCTGACCAAAATTTGAGTGTCCTCTAAATAGATGTGGTGTTTGGTTATGGAAGAGTGTTCTGCAAGAGCGAATTGGTGGATACGTTCAAGTTTGAGGTCAGCACTATGCTCTTTGATCTTGGTGCTAAAGGAACGACCGGTCTCACCAATATAGGGGATCTTGCAGGAACAAACAATCTTATAGACTCCAGAGTTAAGTAAATGGTCTCTAGGGTCTTTTGGTGAGGGAATCTGATTTCTAATAGTAGAGAGGGGTTTGAAAGTACATTTGAGGCCTTTCCTGAGAAGAATCTTAGAGATTTTGTTCAAAAGGCCTTTAATGTAGGGCAAAGTGGCAATGGGGAGGTTGGAGGAGTTAGCATCAATCGGCTTGGGGGTCAAGCAAGACCTAGCTTTCTTAAATGCTCTCAAGATGTGTTTTCTCTTGTAGCCATTTAACTCAAACACTTTGATCAAGTGGGCAAGCTTGAGGTCTAAGTGGTCCCTATCACAAATACGAAAGGCCTTAGTGGTGAGAGTTTTAAGGATACCGGCTTTTTGTGCTAGGTGGTCGTGGGAAGAAGAATGGAGGTAAAGATTAGTGTGGGTGGATTTACGAAACACCCGGCGACCCAAGAAGCCGTCTGGTTTCTTGATGAGAAGGATGTCAAGGAAAGGGAGCTCATTATTGGTTTCAAGCTCTTTGGTGAAGGAGATGCAATTAGCTATTCGGTTAAGGTGGGAGTGGAATTCTTTGAGCTTTTCAGGGCCATGAGGCCAACAGATGTTGGTATCGTCTACATAGCATTTCCACCATTTAGGTTGGAGGGGAAAGGAGTTAAGGGTGACATCTTCAAAGTGTTCCATGTAAAGGTTGGCCACAATCAGGGAGAGGGGGGAACCCATGGCAACTCCATCTAATTGCTCATAGAAAACTCCTTGGAAGGTGAAGAAAGTGGATCTGAGGTAGAGTTCAACCAAGGAGGCAATCTCATCACCTGATAATTTTGATAGAGTCAGTGATGGGGACATTAGTGAAAAGGGAGACAACATCGAAGCTGACCAAGAGGTCATTGTCATCTAATTGTTTGTCAGTGATGAATTCCACGAAATGGGTGGAATTCTTGATGGAAGAGCTGGACTTTCCCACAAGAGGGGAGATAAGCTTGGCTAGGTGTGCAGCAAGTTTTTAAGTGGGTGAACCAATGGTGTCAACAATTGGACGAAGAGGGATGCCTTTTTTGTGGATTTTTGGGGCGCCATAAGTGCAGGGGGTGGCCTCTTTTGTGGGTAAAAGATGCTTTTTTGTGGTGTCATCAAAGGAAGAGTGAGAGACAGCAAGTTTGATAGATTTAAGAATTTTAGAGATGGGGTTCTGCGATAAGGCTTTGTAGCTACCACCGTCAGAAAGGAGATCCATCATCTTGGAGACATAGTCATGTTTGTTCATAGTGACTGAGGCATTGCCTTTGTCTGCCTTGACGATGATGAGGTTGGAGTTGCTTAATAAACTCTTAAAGGTATGGAGTTCAGATTTGGGAATATTGCCTTTAGGAGGTTTAGCATGACTCAGGGCAATAGCACAGTCCTGTTTTCTTGTTTCTTCCAGCTCCATCAGCTATGCAAATCTCACTTCTATTGGCTATTCCTCTAGCAATTCAAGTTCTTTGATGTAACTTAGAGTTGGTAACTCAACTGAAATTGGCAATTTGGCTTCTTATCCGTAAGTTAGAACATAAGGTGAATTACATGTTGCCCTCTTAGGAGTTATCCTATCAGGCCAAAGGGATAACTTCAACTTGTCATGCCAAGTTCTCTAATTATCATCAATTGTTTTCTTTATTATCTTAATCAAATTTTTGTTGGTTGATTATGCTTGTCCATTACCTTGAGGGTAATAGTTGGACGATGTATTCAAAAATATATTATTCTTTACAGACCAATCAGAAACTCTTAAACCAATGAATGCTAAAACATTATCATAAATGATTGAATCAGGAGTACCAAACCTGTATACTAAGTCTTGATAGACGTTCAGGATAGAAGTTTCATTAGCTTCTTTTAATGCAACTACTTCAGTACATTTAGTGAAGCAATCTGTTGCAGTTAAGATCCACTTATGTCCTTGACTTGATGGTGGATTGATGGGACCAATGAATTCCAAACCCCACTTGCCAAATGGTTGTTATACTTGAATTAGATGCAGGGGCATGGCTGCAAGTTTCTGTTTACCTTCAAAAACTAAACATTTGGTGCATTTCTTCACCCAATCATGTACATCTTTAAACAATTATGGCCAATAATAACCAGCTCCCATAATTTTTGGAGTTGTTGTTCTTGGTGCAAAGTGACCTCCAGAAGGTCCATCATGAAACTCTTCCAAAAAAATTTGAATCTGATCTGGCTGTACATATCTTAATAAAACACCATTAAAATCTTTTTTATACAAAAATCCATCTATCACAACATAAGGAATGGCTTGCAGCCTGTAGTACCTTCTTTCTGATCTGTCTAGACCTTTAGGACAATCTCCAGTATGTAGATAATGAATCATTTGTTGCACCCAACTTGCAGGTGGGTCTGGGATAGTAGCTTTTTCCTTGTTTTGTAGCACTATCTCAGCCTCTCCTACAAGTTTATTGATGTTCTCTTCATTTTTTTCTAGCTATTCACACAATCCTTTGCCTCAGACTAGCTTTGTAACCTTAATTTGAATATCATATTCCATCACTTTTGTTATCCATCATGCTCTCTTATCATTCAGATCTTTACTAAGCAAGAATTCCTTGATTGTTGGATGGGCAACCATCACCTGTATTCTATTGTTTGAAAGCATGTGTTTAAACTTTTTAAGGCTTCTTATGACAACCAAAACATGTTTCTCAACAAATGAATTTCTTACCTCATAATCATGCAGAATTTGGTTGAAGAAAGCCACAGGTTGTTTCGATCCTTCCGCATTTTGCTGACAAAGCATAGATGATATGGTATCAACACTACCAAATGCATACAAAATAAAATCCTTGTCAAAATTTGGATTCATTAGTGTCAGGGCAGAAACAAGTGCTTCTTTGATTTCTTCAAAACTCTGCTTACCTTCCTTTGTCCAGCTAAAAGGAATATTCTTTTTTAACATGGTTGTAAGGGGCTGCAATAATGCAGCTATGTTTGGTATAAACCTCCTTACAAAGTTGATTCTTCCAAAAAATCTTTGTAAGCCTTTCTTATGGGTAGGAAGTGGTAATGCTAATATTGCAGAAATTCTTTCAGGATCTATTCATATTCCTTCTTTCAACACTATATGTCATAAAAGTTTTCCTTCATGCACTAAAAAAAAACTCTTTTTTGGGTTGAGTGAAACCCCAAAAGCTCTGTATCTTTCAAAAATTAGTCTTAGATGATAAAAGTGATCTTCAGCTTTCTTTGAAAATATAGTTACATCATCTAAATATACAAGTACAAATTTGTTTATGAGACCTTGAAAGGCCATATCCATAGCTCTTTGGAATGTTGTACCTGTATTAGATAATCCAAATGACATCTTTTTGTAAGCCATTATACCCCATTTGGTAGTGAAAGTAGTCTTGTATTGATCTTCCTCTTTCACTAAAATCTGATTGTAACCTGAATAACCATCCAATAAAGAAAATCTTTTTGATCCTGAAACAAATTGTAAGATTTGCTCCATTGATGGTAATGGGTAATGATCTTTCAAGGATGCTTTATTTGAATCATAGAAATCAACACATAATATGATTTCTCCAATTTTTTTCTAACGAGAACTAAGTTAGAAACCCAAGATGTATGCTTAATTGGAAAAATTATATTACCTTCTATCAGATTGATTAATTTAATCTTCATGAGCACTTCTAGCTTTGGGTTTAATGGCATTTGTTTCTGTCTAACTAGTTTTGCCTTGGGTTCAATCTCAATAGTGTGTTGAGCTAACTTAAGGTTAAAACCCTTTAGATGTCCATACTCCCAAGAAAATATATCACTAAATTCTTGACAAAGTTGAATAAAAGCTTGTTATTCTTCTTTTGTGCACACTTTTCCAAGTTTAAGCAGCTTATCTTTAAATATTTCAATAGGCTCATAATGTTCCTATTTCACTGATACCCTGGCTTTATCTCTTCTAACTTGATCATCAGTGTTAAATATTGACTCTAAGGTTACCAAACCCTTAGGCAATTTATTTGGCTTCAACTATAATATCTGATCATCATATTGTTGTAGCCATTTTTGTTGATTTCCTACAGAAAATTCAGCCTCTTCCATCAAAAAATTAACAATCTGTTCATTACTATCAAAGACTTGCCAACTGATGTTATTATCTAGTATTGATGGTCTCACAGCAACTTTAACATAAAGAGGAGTATGAACATTCTTCATTTCGGCTGGAATATCATATTCAGCTCCAATGGCAACCAATTTGTCAGTTTGTTTATTATCAATCCTTGGTATAGATATCAGATTAAAAGCATCAAATTCTTCTATTATATCCAAAACTCTGCATTTGTATAATTTGAACAAATCATTTTTTGTAGCAGCAATATTTCTCACTTGTTTTACCACTAACTCACTCTCTCCAAAGACTTTAAGGCATTTAATATTTCTTTTCCTAGCCCATTCCAATCCATGGACTAATTCTTCATACTTAGATGAATTATTTGAATAGCTGAAAGCAAAACAGAAAGATGAGTAATACTTTTCACCTATAGGAGAAACTAAAACATCTCCTCCACCAACACCAATTTTACTTCTAGAACAATCAAAATATAGCTTCCAAACATCATTATCAGATTCTACAATTTGCTGATTTTCTCGTCTTAGTAGATTTGGAATAGTTGCACCTTTCTCTTGAATCATATACACACCAAGACCTATTTCATCCATCTGATCAAAAGGATATGTTTCATGATTTTCTGCTACCCATTGGTCCAAAACTAAATCAGGTATGCCCTCTAAAGGTGTACTTGGGTCCTAGATAGTAGTTAGTTCTTCTTGATAAAAAATTTTAAAAATGGCATTTATGGGACTAGGTGTATATGGTTCAAGGTGGTCATTTGCTAATGGTTCTAATTTTATGGTAACTTTAGTTCTATATCTAGTTCTAAAAAATAGATGTGTCTAATTAGAAGATAAATAACCTCCCAACTTTGATGTGAAATCTCTAGATAAACAAATGGCAAAGTGAGGTGGTAGATCAATAACATGGATGTCTTGATGGATTACAAATTTGGGGCATGCATGTAAGGTAAGACCAAGATTTTTCAACATCCCAACTGTATTAATTTTAGTACCATCTAATTGAACAACCCCCCTTTCAACAAGTTCATACTACAATCCAAGTTTATTAGCTAGTTGTTTGGGCATCACTGAGCTATTGGCTCCCAAGTCAATCATGCAGTTATGAACTAGATGATTACCAACTATAAAAGTAACATAAAAAGGAGGTGGTTTGGTCACTTGTTTTGGTTGTTCATTCTTATTTTGTGCTTCATTAGTGAGCATAACCTGAGACTGACTCGTTTGAGCTTCATTTGATAAACATAATTGAGCTAAAGCATCTTGTAACAAATATTTTTGTCCTGGGAGATCCAATGCATCCAATATAGACATGCTAACAGTGGCTTTCTTCATATGATCAACAATATTGAAAGAAGGACCACTAACCTTTTGTTGTATTTTTGGAACAACATCTGATTGTACTTTGCTTGGTTGATTTTAAACTTTTGGCTATCTTTTATCAACTGTTTGATGTCCTCTTGGTAGAATATGAACATCTTGAGAAGTAGAAGCTTGAGTTTGACCTTGTTGACCTTCAAAAACTAGATTTTTTTCTTTATTAGCTTGTTGTTGTACTTTTCTAGCTTGTTGTTTGTTGATATCAACTTGATGTTGTAACTCAACAACCCTCGTTTTGGACCTGGTATTAGCTACAATATTAGTAAATGATTGTTTCTACCCTGGTAACTAATTTACCCCACAAAAATCATTAACATGCCAGTTCATTAAAGCAATATCAAGATTACTTTAAAGGTGTAAAATTTGGATTGTTTAGTTTTGGATTGAATCCTCCTTTCACCAATTACATTGAAGGACCATCAGATCAACTGGCAGAGTACTCTCAGGTCCTTGGTCACTCACAAATGTAGGGAAGCTTGGATTAGGGTGTTTGATTACTAATTTTTCTTCTCTTATGCTCAATTATTCATCAAAACCCAATGTGAAAACAACAGTAAACAGATGAATAACAAAAAATGCTTCTGTAGAAAGATGTAAAATGACAAGTAACTGTGCACCTATTTTTGGGGTTCTGAGGTAGAAAAGTTAGGGACAAAGGAGCGGGCGCCCAAGTCGAAGGCCCTGCTTTGTGTCAAGATCTAGAAACTTAGTCTGTAACTTGTTTTTGTTATTCTGGAGATTTTCCCATCACGAAACTTCAAGGACTAGTGAGAAGGCATCCTAGTCTAGGGTGCTCTTTTTCTTTCTGTTTTGCAATTCTGACACTCCAATATACCCTCCTACAACTTTACTTTGTTTGCATCATTAATCTATAACCTACAACCATGAAACCTTTGGGAGGGGGTTGTGGTGTTTAGGAGCTTGCCTCAGTCAATCCCTGGAAGGACACTTAAGTCTTCCAAAGTCCTTTGTCAGATAGAGAGTGCATGCCCTTGTGAGTCAGAGGCAAAATCCAAATGAATAAATGATCACAAACACAACAAATGTCACCTTGTAGTGAAGATCTCATGAAAAGAAGAAGCTATTCATTCCATGAGGAAATGGATGCTCAAATATGCAAACACAAGCACATAGACAACACAAATATGCTCTTGCAACACAATGAAAGCCTTGAATCACATTTAGAACACAATAGCTTGCTAGTAAACATCTAGTTTACAAATGAATGCCTAAACATACTTTTATATGCAACTACAAACACTCCTGCTAAGAATTTTGTAATTCAAGCTTACCGCACGTCAACCTAGGGACCAAATAACGATCATAAACCGACATTAGATATTTGGGCTTGACCCAAAATAGGGTAGGACTAGGGCGCGGGCACCCAAGTCATCCCTCTTATTTTGGGTAGCGTTAGGTTCAAGGGGTCCCCATAGGCCCCATTTGTCATGATACCTAGGGTTCATTCCATCAGGACGCCAAATTATAATGTAAGATATCCTGAATGCTCACAAAAGACCTGGGAGCTAAACCTAAAGAGCGAAAAGCCCCCAAGGGGACATTTTCTGACATTACAATTACTATGCTGAGTCTGAGCATCTAGCTAGTCATTGGCATCACTTATTGTATTTTTAGTAGCAGCATAATTATCCTGTACCATGAGTGCTTGACTGACCACTCCATTCATGCAAGTAGCTTTTTTATGAGGTTGGTTACACGGATAACACCATGCAAATTATTAAGCCATATTATTTTGTATAGGCACAGGCTCCTTTGATGAGCTTAACAGCATTGGGATTATACTACTAATTTGGCTTGTTGTTATAGTTTCTTTTTTTTCCTTGATAATCTACCTAATAAGGAGGCCTATTTGCCTGATATGGGGCTTGGTATGGTCTATTACTCTGATTTTGTTAAATTTTGAGGCTCACTAAATCATTACTAACAGTCTGCAATAACTTTACTATATTTTTTTGATCACCCTTAAGCTCTTGTATATCAGAAAGAATTGGATTAGCATTATTTTTCATAGTTGTTTGATGCAGAGTGCCAGCAGAAGTGATTGAAGATTTGCCTATATCTTCCCTATCGGCAAGAGGTCTCCCAATGTCTTACCGAAGCCAAGAATGATTTCTCTATCAGGAAGACATGAACTGTCGGCCGTTCCTTATTCTTCTATCCCGATGGCCAAGTTCTCACCGATATCTCCGTAGTGGTTCGTTGCCTATCGGCAACACCTCATACTATCGGACCATGAGAAATTCCTTAGGCCGATATACTCCGTCACTCTGATGACCAATCTTCGTCGGTCAGACTTCCTCCTTCGGCGAAGCTTCTTTCACCTACACCGACACCTTGTCTCTCACCGATATTGTCAGGCACATCGGGCAGACCTTCCACTTCGGTAAGACTCCGGTTCGCGGCCCCGATGGTTCATCTCATTCTGATGAGTTTCTATCGGCGAGACTCTAACGGTCGCCGTGACTTCTTCAGCTTCCCCCGACAAGGTTCCTCACACCGATACTCTTTATCGGCGATACTCCGAGGATGTCTCACCGATCGGTGAAACTTTATACCGTTGGCTAAGTGTATTTTCCTTAGCCTGATATCGTTTCTCTCACCGATGCGAATAGCAATGGTATGTGTCTCCGACACTATACCAATCTTCGACAAGACGGAGAGCCTTTCACGCCGATGGATCTCCAACTGTTCTGAGGCGCCGAACTAGAATTCCTTTCGACAGAACAATAGAATTTGGCCGTTTCATATATCAAATCCTCGATCACTTGTAGCAATCTGATCCCACATCAAACTATCCAATTTCACTCCGATTTCCCGACTAGCCACATGACGATGTCTAGTCGAATTTGACTGAGTTCGCTAGCTTCCTGGGTAAGAATTCAACAACAACAAATGTGAAATTTCTTTCCCCCATCACACTGATACTATACAGGGCTTCAGTGGATAGAGGAAAGGGCCTCCATGTATGAATCAAACCCTACTCCTAGGTTACGAACCAGCCACTATGGGACCGTGGGTTTTACACCGTCTGCACACTACAGAGTCACTATGGATTGACAGATAGCATCCGGTTAGGGTTCCATTTACAAAATCAAGATAAAGATATCAAATCACTAAGAACAACCAAGAAAATCAACACAGATCATACCCAGAACTCTCTTTATTCAGTTATCAAAAAGAACTTGTTGTAATACACACTTCTCTCTCCGCTTCGTGTGACATACAACCTGCCTCTAAAGAAGATGTAGAGACAGCAGTTATCCCCTCCAACCGTGCAAACTGATTTTCAAATCAGTTAGCCGTTGGTTTCCCTTCATACAAGCAAAACTACATGTGTGCCTTGCACAATTACATTCATGGGACCAAATTGACCCTTATTACAAAGTGAAATGGCTTAAGAGCCTTATGAGAAAACAAAAGAAAAGATGACCCTGCACTACAGAGAATGTGCTCCTACACCATACTCCCCCTGCAGGAAAAACTCAAGTCCCTTGAGTTGCTAACTGCTGAAGTGTCTTCCCATGCTTTAGAATATCTGCTTCACTCATCCAGGTTGCCTCTGAATCAGGAAGATCCTGCCACTTGACCAAGTAGTCTTTGTATACCCCTTTTCTTGTCTTCTTGACAATCTTGGAATCCAAAATGCATTCCAATTGCAAAGGCTTACTTGGAGGTAAATCTCTAATCCAGTCTTCATCTTCAATCACAGCATCTGAGCCATCTTCAGCATGTAATGGAGGTCTAAAAGGGAACAAGTCTGCAACATTGAAAATGGGAGAGATACCAAAGCCAGATGGTAATTCTATCTCATATGCATTTGGACCAAATTTATGCACTACCTTACAAGGTCCTATCTTCTTCATCAACAATTTGGTTGGTTGCCCCTTAGGTAATCTTTCCTTTCTGAGGTAGGCCATCACCAAATCTCCTACCTTGAACTATACCTCCCTTCGCTTCAGATCTGCCCTATCCTTGTATTTGGAGACAGTTTTCTCCAACTGAAGCTTGACCTGATCATGTACTGTTTTCATGGTAGTAGCAAAGTCTTCTCCTAGAGCACTCCTTTTATCCCATCCTTGGAGGTCTTTGAGTTCAAGTGGTCCTCTTGGGTGGAAACCATAAACTATTTCAAAAGGGCTTTTCCCAGTACTTCTGTTTCTTGAATCATTATAAGCATATTCAGCTTGACTGATCACTAAATCCCATGCCAATCCATGCTGTTTGGTAAGGCATCTCAAAAGGTTTCCCAAGGACCTATTAACAACCTCAGTCTAACCATCAGTCTGGGGATGGTAGGCTGATGAGAAAGACAACTGAGTGCCCAATTTTCTCCATAGGGTCCTCCAAAAATGACCAACAAATTTGGAGTCTCTATCAGTAACAATTGATAGGGGTAAACCATGAATTTTGACCACCTCTCTAAAAAAGAGACCAGCAATATGAGATGCATCATTTGTGCATTTGCATGGCACAAAATGAGCCATCTTACTGAATCTATCCACAATGACAAAAACACTGTCTACACCCCTTGCTGTCCTAGGAAGACCAAGCACAAAGTCCATACTAATGCTTTCCCAAGGTCTGGTGGGAATGGGCAGTGGTTGGTACAAACCAGCATTAGAAGACATACCTTTGGCCTTTTGACATATGGTACAGCTTGCAACATATCTCCTTACATCTGTCTGTACCTTGGGCCAATAATAGAACCTGGTGACTTGTTCCAAAGTCTTGTCCAACCCAAAATGTCCTCCTAAGTCTCCATTGTGCTTCTCCTTGATGATATTGTCCCTCATTGAACATTTAGGAACACACAACAAACTACCTTTAAATAGGAGCCCTTCTTGCAGCACAAAATCAGAATACTCACCATGAAAAGTGTTAGCCAAACTTGCACACACTTCATAGGCAGCCTTGAAATCTGCATCATCCTTGTACAACTCCTTCAGACATTCTAGACCCATATGTTCCATTTGTACTTCCTGTATGACCAGTATCCTTCTACTCAAAGCATCTGCCACTTTGTTGGCAACACCTTTCTTATGCTTAATAGTGAAGGTATAGGCCTGCAATTGTTCCATCCACTTGACGTGCCTATGATTCAACTTTTCTTGACTATTTAGGAAGCTAAGAGCATGATTGTCAGTAAAAACAATGAACTCTTTTGGCAGTAAATAGTGTCTCCATTTTTTCAGAGCTTGCACCATTGCATACAACTCTAGGTCATAGGTAGAATACCTCTGTTTGGCCTCATTCAACTTCTCTGAAAAGAATGCTACTGGATGTCCTTCCTGACTAAGAACAGCACCTATAGCCTGTTGTCTTGCATCACATTCCACAACAAATACTTTGTCAAAATCAGGGAGTACCAACGTAGGTAACTCGGCCACTTTCTGTTTCAATAGTTCAAAACTATCATCTGCTTGTTTTGTCCATTAAAATTTACAATTCACTCCACCCTTGATGGTATTGAGAATAGGAGCACTTATGTGACTGAATCCTTTAATGAACTTCCTGTAAAAAGTTGCCAAACCATGAAAACTTCTTACATCTCCCACTGTCTTAGGAGTAGGCCAATTGAGAATAGCCTCAACTTTTGTAGGATCCATTTTCAAACAGCCATTGGAAATCACAAATCCAAGATACACTAGTTCAGTTTTCATAAAATCACATTGATCCAAGTTGATCATCAACTTACTCTCATGCAATTTCTTTAACACCTGTCCAAGATGCTTCACATGCTCTTCTTTGGTCCTGCTGAAAATCAATATGTCATCAAGATAAACAATAACAAATTTGCCAATAAATTCTACAAGTACCTCATTCATCAACCGCATGAATGTGCTTGGAGCATTACTGAGTCCAAATGGCATGACAAGCCACTCATAGAGACCTTCATTTGTTTTGAAGGCAGTCTTCCATTCATCTCCCTGCCTTATTCTGATCTGGTGATAACCAGATTTCAAATCAATCTTGGAATAGTAACATGAACCACCAAGATAGTCTAACAGATCCTCAACTCTTGGCATAGGAAATCTATACCTTATGGTGATCTTATTGATAGCCCTTGAATCAGTGCATAATCTCCATTTTCCATCTTTCTTAGGAGCAAGTACACTAGGGACTGCACATGGACTAAGACTTTTCCTAATCAAACCTTTGTCCAAAAGTTCTTGAATCTGTCTACCTACTTCTTCATTCTGCTGTGGTGTCAACTTGTAGGTAGCTTTGTTGCGTAATGTGGCTCCAGGAATCAATTTAATCTGATGACTTATGTCCCTCATAGGTGGTAAGGAGTTAGGAGTATCCTCTACCACAAGATCTTGGTACTTATCCAGTAATTGTTGCACTTCCAATGGAATCTCCTTCTGCTGTTTACTTTGCTGATTGGATACAGGCTTCATCATCAGTGCATACCCTTGGGTATCCTTCTCCTTCATGAGTTGTAGGAACTCTTTGCCACTCACTAACATGACACTATTGTCATTGCTCTTCTCTCCAACCTGCTCTGGTAAGGGATCCATCTGAAACTTCTTACCATTCTTGGTGATCATATATGTATTCTTTTCACCATCATGCTGTGCCTTCACATCATACTGCCAAGGTCGTCCAAGAAGAAGGTGACAAGCATCCATAGGAATAATTTCACATAGCACCTTATCCCTATAATCACCTAGTTCAAACTCTACCCAAGTTTGTTCTTCCACCAAATAGTTCTGATTCTTATTCAACCAAGATATTTTGTGAGGATTAAGATGGGGTAATCTTTTTAGTCTACACTTTTCTACCATTTCAGTAGACACTACATTTTCAGTAGAACCTGAATCAACAATGATTTTACAGAGCTTACCATATGCTATTCCTTGGGTTCTGAAGAGATTCTTCCTTTGTGGGGGCTCCTGCTTCAATGGCATCTTCACGAGGGTCCTCTTAATCATCATATTCTCTCCTTCAAGCACTGGTGCAGCACTACCAATTGGTGAGTTTACACTTTGACAATCATCCTCCTGCAATAGTTGGTTCCTTCTCCCACCATCATGAGAGCTAGATGCCTTCTCAGGGCACTTACTTGCAGTGTGGCCTACTTGATTGCAGTTGTAACATCTTCCAGTGAAGACTCCACGTCCTCTGCCTGCACCACCACCTCTACCTCTGCCATTAGGTCTTCTCCAACCTCCGAAACCACCACCTTTTTGTTCTATATTAGAACGTGATTCTTGTTGACTTGAGCTTTCACCTTTGTTTGGCTGTCCTCTGCCAAAATTACCTCTTCCTCTATTGTTCCTGCCACCTCTTCCTCTGTTATTTTGATCACCTCTCCTTTTCAGTTTATCCTCTGCCCTAGAGGCTAACTGAAAACATTCATCCACAGTCTTGGGAACCACCATACTGAACTCATCCTATATATTATACTTCAAACCATCCAGGTATCTGGCCACCATCTCTTTCTCTTCTTCTCTGTGATTGGCTCTCATGCTCAATCTGAGGAATTCTTCAGTGTATGTAGCCACATCCATATCTTTCTGCCTAAGATGATTAAACTTTCTGATAGTCTGCAGATCATAATCACATGGTAGAAATTTGGCTCTCAGCATGGCCACCATTCTGCTCCACTTGGTGATTGGACTCTTTCCAACCTTCTCCCTTTCACATTGAGTGTAGTTCCACCAAACCAATGCAGAACCTCTCAGTCTGGTCTTTGCAAACTTTACTTTCTTACTGTCACTATACTCTTTGAAGTCAAAGTAATTACTTATGGCTTCAATCCAGTCCACCAGAGTATCTCCATCCAGTTTCCCATTGAACGTGGGAACATCCATTTTCGGATCACCACTATCTCCATGACCCTTGAGTGCGTTCAGAAATGCCTTTTGATCAGCAGTCATACCTTCTCCTTGAGGATTCTCCCCAGTTTCTCCTTCTTCGTCCTCTTCTGACTCAGAAGTGCTTCCATCCTTCTCTTTGGATCTTTCTTCCTTCAGTCTCTCTTCGAGCATTTCTTCCACCATCTTCTGGATGGCTGCTTTGCTCATCGTCTTGGGAGGCATTGTGCTAGCCTCTGTTTCTATCTCCAATTCTTCATCTGACATACACGGCTGTGATTCAGAATATTGGCTCTGATACCAATTTGATGCAGAGTGCCAGCAGAAGTGATTGAAGATTTGCCTATATCTTCCCTATCGGCAAGAGGTCTCCCAATGTCTTACCGAAGCCAAGAATGATTTCTCTATCGGGAAGACATGAACTGTCGGCCGTTCCTTATTCTTCTATCCCGATGGCCAAGTTCTCACCGATATCTCCGTAGTGGTTCGTTGCCTATCGGCAACACCTCATACTATCGGACCACGAGAAATTCCTTAGGCCGATATACTCCGTCACTCTGATGACCAATCTTCGTCGGTCAGACTTCCTCCTTCGGCGAAGCTTCTTTCACCTACACCGACACCTTGTCTCTCGCCGATATCGTCAGGCACATCAGCCAGACCTTCCACTTCGGTAAGACTCCGGTTCGTGGCCCCGATGGTTCATCTCATTCCGATGAGTTTCTATCGGTGAGACTCTAACGGTCGCCGTGACTTCTTCAGCTTCCCCCGACAAGGTTCCTCACACCGATACTCTTTATTGGCGATACTCCAAGGATGTCTCACTGATCGGTGAAACTTTATACCGTCGGCTAAGTGTATTTTCCTTAGCCCGATATCGTTTCTCTCACCGATGCGAATAGCAATGGTATGTGTCTCCGACACTATACCAATCTTCGACAAGACGGAGAGCCTTTCACGCCGATGGATCTCCAACTGTTCTGAGGCGCTGAACTAGAATTCCTTTTGACAGAACAATGGAATTTGGCCGTTTCATATATCAAATCCTCGATCACTTGTAGCAATCTGATCCCACATCAAACTATCCAATTTCACTCTGATTTCCCGACTAGCCACATGACGATGTCTAGTCGAATTTGACTGAGTTCACTGGCTTCCTGGGTAAGAATTCAACAACAACAAACGTGAAATTTCTTTCCCCCATCACACTGATACTATACAGGGCTTCAGTGGACAGAGGAAAGGGCCTCCATGTATGAATCAAACCCTACTCCTAGGTTACGAACCAGCCACTATGGGACCGTGGGTTTTACACCGTCTGCACACTACAGAGTCACTATGGATTGATAGATAGCATCCGGTTAGGGTTCCATTTACAAAATCAGGATAAAGATATCAAATCACTAAGAACAACCAAGAAAATCAACACAGATCATACCCAGAACTCTCTTTATTTAGTTATCAAAAAGAACTTGTTGTAATACACACTTCTCTCTCCGCTCCGTGTGACATACAACCTGCCTCTAAAGAAGATGTAGAGACAGCAGTTATCCCCTCCAACAGTGCAAACTGATTTTCAAATCAGTTAGCCGTTGGTTTCCCTTCATACAAGCAAAACTACATGTGTGCCTTGCACAATTACATTCATGGGACCAAATTGACCCTTATTACAAAGTGAAATGGCTTAAGAGCCTTATGAGAAAACAAAAGAAAAGATGACCCTGCACTACAGAGAATGTGCTCCTGCACCAAATAACCAAAGTTTGGTATAGTAGGAATTGATGCAATAGGAGGTGTTGAAATTGGCATTAAGGGCTAGATGTCAGGAAATATTGGCATAGGAGGCCTTGGTACAATTTTCTGACTTGTATTAAACTATTTTCTACTCTAATAGCAATATCAAATGCACCTGGTAAAGTAACTCCACCCATTGATTGAATCATGACAACAATATCACTATTCAATGCTCTTAAATAATATAAAAATGCATGCTCAGGTAAAGGCTTTACCGTTTCTGGAATTCTATTCCATGACTTTTAAAATCTAAAATTGAAATCTGACATTTGCTCTTATGGGGCCCTCTTTATAGTTGTCATTTGCTCAACAAGTGATAAATGATCTAATTTATCTTGAATATATCTATTTAAAGTAGCTCCTAATTCATCCCATGATTTAATAGAATTAACTCTCAATCCTCTAAACCATTAAACAACTCTACCTTTCAAAGATGATGCTAATAACCTGATTGCTATATTTTCTTCTATAATATGATGAATAGCACATAATGATGCTACATCTCTGATGTGTTCTATCAGTGTGGTTCCATCTTCACCATTGAAACTAGGCAAAATTTTCAGTGCAACTACTGGTATTGGATCATGTTGCCTTAGATTCATGGGTTGCCCCCATCAAAAGTAACAAAGGGTTGATTTCTAGGTGGTAGTGTATTTCTAGGTGCTGACATCTGAATGATAGGTACTTGTACTATGGGTACTTGTACTAGTATCTCTTGAAAAATAGGCTCTTCTCTTTCAAGCTCTTCCTCTTCTTCAACATGTAACACAGGTTCCTCCTCCTCAAGCTTGTGAAAAATAGGTTCCTCTTGAAAAACAGTTACTTGTTCTCTTGGACTTGCTAGTGGAGAAATATGAGGTACTGATGATGAACTTGCAAACATAGGATTTTAATGAGAAGCAAATTCTGGCTATGTATTTGGCAGATTTGGTATTGTTGTACTTGTTGGTCTTATAACTCTATCTACTTTTACCCTCCTTTTTGGTGGTGATAAATGAAAGTGTTTCTTTTCAGGATCTTTATTTGACCTTGTTCGATACTTTTTCATAGGCTACAAGATCTGATCTATCAAACCAGAAAATAAGAGTCACCAAGTACTTGAAAATAAACCTCTAAAAGGGTATAAAATATGTTGATCATACTAAAACAACAGCAATAATAAGTCCTTTTTGAACTAAAAATTAGTTCAAAGGTCCCACCGAGCATGCCAAAAACTATTGATGAGCAGTATTACACCCGTCATGCAGAGCTGTGAAGCTCAACAATCCTATGTAACATGAGATCGAACTCAAGTTCTGGGTGACCTATGGTGAGCTTGAGCCTCTAGATTATGGGCTGGTTCACTTGTAATTTTCAATGAATTTATAACTTTGATATGAAAAGGGTTAAAAGGATCCACTGAAAGTACTAAAACTGTAATCTAAAGTGTGGTGATGCACATAAATTTGATGGAAAACTAACAATCTAACTCACAATAGATCTCAGAAAATCTATCCACATAAACCACTTTTGGTAATTTCATCACATAAATAATTCTAAGGGAGCCTGGAAATGATTTTATTCTTGAAGGAAAAGGGTTTTTTCACAACATAAAATAAACTAACTCCAATTGCACAGAGTAAGACCAGTGATTTTCAATGCTATTTAATGAATGCAAGTACAAATGAGACTAATTTTAAAGGTTCTAATGTTCAAACACAATAAAATCTCATCAAATCATTCACAAAAACTACATTAATGGAAAGGTAAACACTTGATTCAGCTAAAAAATAAAGGAACAATTGCATAAAAAGACAAAAGATAGAAGTTGTAACCTGCTGTAATCTCTACAAATCTACAATAAATGAGTTACAAAACTTTCTTTCTCTCTCAAAGTGTAAAGAATAAAAAATGTAAGAACTAGAAAAACCTAAGTTTTTCTTACAATATATAATATGCTCTCTCCAAGACACCTAGAAATGTCAACTACCTCTAAAAATAAGCTCTCAACATTGATCCATGAGCAAACAAGATAATCCCTAAAAATAAGGGCTATAACTATCCCAAATCGAGCATAAATAGCTCCAAACTGCTCTCCTCTATATGTTTGACCAAAAAGTTGACCAAACTCTTCAATTTTGACCAAAAAACCCATGCAAAAAGCTCCAAAAGACTTCAATTAACTATATCCTTCAATTTTACATGATCTTGGGACATGTGAGCAAATAATAAAGTAATTTTTGCCTGATTACTTTACTATTAGTTACATTTTGTCTTATCTTCTTAATTTTACAACTTATGACAAAATAATAAAGTAATTTATAATTATATTACTTTATTATTTTTTACATTAATCTAGATGCAAAATCATGCAAAATTGGATGTATTTGCTGCTTTAGAAGATTAAAAAACAAAAATAACTGCTTATTTCTCCCTTTGCATTCACATGATTACATCAATGCATCAATGATGATGCCAAGACAAAATAAGCCCTCATGCATGAAAAAAATATCTCCATTTTTACCATCCTTATAGATCCATGCATAATAGTGATCTCCTCATGCAATACCTCATGCACTTGCATAAATTCCATGCATTGCATTGCTACATAAAACACCTTATAACTCCTTTGTAATACCTTATGCATCATATGTTATGTCCATTACTTATTAATCCTTATGTGCATTACATATACATTTTACACCATATATCACTATGTTTCCATGCCTAATGTAATATATCATGAAGAACCCTTATGACTCCTTATGTGCATTTACACCATACTCTAGTACCACCTTATATCTCCATGCATATGTAATTATCCATCATTTACCTTTTACACCTCCTTTGAAAATAAAGAACACCCTATCACTCCATATGCACTCACCTTTGAACCATTCTCCCTTTGTCGACCTTCAATCTTCTTGATTTGAAAATAATATAAGGCATCAAGCCTTAACTTTACATCATTATTTACTTTGACTTTAGAAAAATCAATCAAAAAAACCATTAAGGAATCTAGCCCTCACGGGGCCCTATGGCATCATATGATTTTATCATTAGGTTTGAAAGACTTTGAAGTCTTTCCCATGGTGGAGAATGGATAATAATGATTTTCAAGAAGTGAAAGTTGAAAAATGAAGAAACGATACAGTCGACAATCGACCAAAAATGAGGCATGAAACCCTAAACTCATCATTTTTTCTTTTGCTTTTCTTTGTGCTCCTCCTGAGCTGCCACCATGCTCGCCTAGGTTTTGAAGCATTCTTCATTGTTCTCTACAATTTATATGGTTTCTTGATGGTTTTCTTCTGAATCTTCAACATGCGTTCAAAGGTGAGCATACTTATCATAGTTTGAAACATTTTTTTTGACTTTCTGTTGCATAAAAAGGCCTACAGGCTATGACCATTGAAGAAATCTCCTTTTTTTTACTTCCATTTTTTATCTTATCACTGTGCTTCTTGTTCTCTCTATGTGAGCCACCATGCTTGTTGTTTGAGCTATTTTGAAAGAATATGAAGGAAAAACTCGCAGTCTGTAGGCCTTCTTTCTTCTCTCTGCAACAGAATACAAGGTAATGCCTCATTTTACCTGCACCATTCAAGCTTCTTGACTGTGTATCTTGTGTGTGATGAGAGTTTTGAAAAAGACTATGTGGGTTTGGCATTTTTTAAAGAATGCTCCCTCCAGGCTGTGTCCATACTCATTCTGCATACATGGAACACTTTGCATTTTTATCCTTGCTAGAAAAAATAGAATTTCAGTTCATGGCAAGAAGAAAAGAAAAATCTGTGGAATGAAGATACCCTCTTGTACACTTTTTGTTTTCACAAAAATGGAAGACACAGGGTCTCTTTTGTGTATTCTCACTAGGGTTTTAAGTAAATTTTGTGGGTTTGGCATTTTCTTGTAGAAACCCTTGCTCATAGGCAACAACCATCTTCACTATATACATGAAATCTCTACATTTGTTTATCTGGTTATTGAAACCCTTGTGAAAATGAAAAAATGAACACTGTTTTTCCTTCGGCCTTCCCTGGACATAAAGATATAAGGGTTTGAAGTTTCTATTTTCTTCCTATAGCAGCAGTTAACTGGGTTCTTCATATCTTGAAGAAAATATGTTGTTCTTGGCTGTGGCCTCATTCTTTTGTGTATTTTTCACCTCAATGTATATTATATGGGTTTTAAAGGTTTTTGAATGAAACCCTTCTCATGGCTTCGGCATGAACACTCATATACATATAATTTGCATTATCATATACATTTTATTCTTCTCTTTGTGGGTTCGGTCTCCTATACAAGACTATGAGGGTTTTCTTGAAAAAAATTATAAAAAATGAAAGAAAACTGGTAAATTGCTACTCTGGTTTGCTCTACACTTACCTAGTCTTTTGCTCCTTTTTCCTCTTTACCTTGACCACTGTATCAGATTATGAGGGTTTCAACAAAAAGAGACAACAAAGAAAAAACTATTTTCTGGTCATGCATATAAGATATACCTCTTGTAGCTTATGATCTTTTCTTCTTGCTACTCCATTTGGGCAATGGCATCATGTGGTTGTTATTTTTTGCTATAACAAGATTTCCATTTTAAATCTTCACTGTACCCTTCATAGTTCCTGTAGCATAACTATATGTCATATGCATTTTATCTCTTCACTGATGGCCTAATGCTCTCATGACTCCAAGCCACTCACATATTCATTGTAGACTTTGCATTTTATGATGTGGCTATAGAATGAGTTTAAAATATATGCACTTGTTTGATCTCCTGTACTCTTTTCATATATTTTGATCTTGATGCGCTGTCATGTAAAGTTTGTGTTCTTTATTTATGACTGCAACAGTGGCCTGTAAATGATATTTAATAGCTCAATGTACCTTCTATAGTGATGAATATTGCAATGTATAGAAAACATGGGCATCTTGATGATGCAACCATACTGTCCTTTATTCCTGTAGCAGGACTAATACTCATTGAATCTCTTTTGTTGTTCTATCTGTACATCCTTGTGCTTCTGTGCATAAGGCATATGGTTGTATATTGAGTTGGCGTGTATTGTGTATATTGTATTATCCTTTTGATAGCTTTAGGAGCTCTTTAGTGATTGTTCCACCCTAACTATACTTGCTCCTATTTGATCTAAACTAGTTGATCTCTATATGAGGCATCTCTCCTTTGGTAGTCATATTTACTCTGTTTATGATTTCTCTTGTAAAAAGCTAAATGATAAAGCATTACACACAAGTGCAAGACTATTTTTTGGAATGTATGACTGCCCTTCAGCTGATAACATGCTTTTAAATTGGTAGGATAGTCATCTTAATGACTGATTTTGCCCTTCTATGGCTGCTTAAAGAATTAAAAAGCAATTTTACATCTCATTTACAACAAAAGTGGTAAAATACATGATCTTAAATGATGGTCCATGATTCCTGTAGCTGCATTTATTTCCTTCATTGCATGGCATTGAATGGTACTCTTCTTGATTCAAAGGTATACTATTTCTTTATGATGATTGTCCTTGACTTGTACCTTGCAATTTGATTGTTACAACTTTTATACTTTATGGCTCTCTTGACTTGGCTCGCATGGGACTGTCAATCTTATCTTTGGCATGACTATCCTTTGTTCTTTATGACTATTTTAATGAATTCAAAAGCAAGATTAAATCATATTCAAAAGGTAGCAAAATACTCACTCTATTTGTTGTTCCACTATGATTGATTATTCATTATGGCTGAAAAAATCATGTTTCTTGGGTAACACTGTCATTAATAAAAATGCTTGAGCATGCTGGGCTCAACCCTTGTGGGAGCCCATTTTCTCCACATGCTTTAATGTCTTCAAATCAGCAACATAAGATTTCCTATACCTGCATAGTGAACAAACAAATTAGCATAAAAACATACCTTTGGAAGCTAATTGATTTATCTCATGATGATCTGATTTATTGCACATGTCTGATTTTGATCTAATTGTGTTAATGCATAATGACTGCAAGTTTATATATCTGCTAATATGGCATATGATGAACTTGTATATCCGAAGCTTCTAACAAAACCTTTCTCCAACCTTGCAGGCTTCTCATCTTGATCAGGAGCAAGAGGCTAAAGACATGAAGACCAAGCTGCTAGATAGGAGAATCAACCTTCATGATAAGGCAATGATGGATATCACTTTCCTCATGTGTTCTTTTCCTTTTCTTTATCATTAGATGTATAGCTTGCATGCTTTATTGCATTGGCTCAGTTTAGTCATTCCCATGGCTTATGTGGGACATATTTAAACATTCTCTTGAATATAATCAATTATTTTACCTTATGCAATGATTTATGTATGTTTTCTTTCTAAATCAAATACATAGGATAAAACAACTCAATCTAATTTGAAACATATGTTTAAAATATGATGAAATGACAATTTATAAATACCTTTTCTTTGCATTGAATAGTTATATTTGAATAATTCAATAACATCATAACTGAAAGATAAAACCAGTTAGATACTTGTCATTCCTTAAATGTCTACTCTCTTGTCATTAGACCAATTTTCATTTATCAGGATGGTTTGACAGTTCTGATTGGATTGTCACATTATCCTGAGAAATTATCCTCCATTGTTCTCTTGCCAATATATCTGGCATTTAACTAAGTGATCATACACATAAAAAAAATCTTTTATCTTCTTTTGTGACAACAGCAACCTGGGCCTTGCTAAATTAGTGTGAACATAATTTAGTAATAGTCTGAAGGCATGAAATGTATCTCGCTCCTCCCAAGTCAAATGATCCCACTGTTGGAAACAAGGTAGATAACTGAGAGGGGGGGTGAATCAATTATCTATAATAACTTTACTTTATTTTTCTTTTTATAATTTGAGCAACATCAAAACACATAAGCATATATAATCATAAGAGCAAAAGAGAAATCAACACACATAACACAAGGAATTTAACGTGGAAACCCTATTAAGGGAAAAACCACGGGGTGACTAACCCAAGATTGTATTCTCTGTTAAAAGAATAAGAGGTACAAAAATGGCACTTGCTAATTAGGGCTCACTACCCGAGCACACTGCTCACAAGAGGCACACTGCCTACAAGAGACTTACTGTCTACAAAGTTTATAGAAGGTAACCAGGTGTTTGAACTAATGAGAGACATCCATATATGCTAAGGTTTAGTTCCGGTTAGGCTCAATATACTGATCTAATGCACTTCATTGTTCCTCTGCTTTTAGTGTTGCTGTTATGTCACATACTGGACTTGTATTTCTGCTTCCACACTTATATCTGCCTTTTTCTACACACTATATCTTCACACACCCACCTTCATACCGAAATCCATCTAGTATATATATCTGCACCAAGGATTTCAACATCTTTCTAGTTGGCAACTGGAATATTCAAGATATTTACAAAACATTAATCTATCGGCTGATTCCATGCTTAATATGTGATGCGTATTAGAAACATAGACAGAGAAGTCATCAATCATGTCGGCCAACCATGTATGATCCCTCAAATAGCTTGATCAACATTAATTACTCATCTAGATTGAAGTCTGATACTCTGTCGGTTAGTTCTTCCTTAGTCTCCCCTGCCTGTCTGGAACCCAACACTCAGATGCTCATATCTTTTCCATGATTCATCACCGAAGGCTCAATCTCTGGAATATAGTAGTCATGATACTCCTCTTGACTTTCCCAAATCCATAACTTTCTGAGTTACACCCTCTGAGAGATCCGGACCTGATTGTCAAACTTGCTGCATGCTCTGTTCTTGTTCACCAGACCAGAACACTCTTCAATCTAACTTCCGGTATAGGCATACTATGCTCTATGGATGTGTGGGATAGACTTTGTTGCCATCAATGACAACAATCATGAAGCCACACAGTGTCTCTTGCCAACACCCACAACCTATAACAAGATATATGACTCCCATGTGTAAATCGGTAGCAACCTCTCCTTCATCCATAAAAATATCAGTCAAAACCCCTAAGTAGACCTACCCAGTGCAAATTTAGTCAAAATCTGGTCAAAAACCTAAGCATAAAATACCAAATAGTCAAGTGCATCATACTATTAGGCACGTGCATTGCATTTTAGCAAGTGCGTCACATAGGTCATTGATTGCAGTGCATTTTTTTGGATGTGTCACATTGCTATGCACATGTGTCGTTGAATGATGCATGCATCGCTCTATCAGGCAACTGCATTGCCTAATGCAAATGCATGCCACCTAAGATGATTGTGTCACAAAATGGCACATATGTGACGCAAAAATACAAATGCATCACAAAATTTCAATGGTGGCGTAGGATCGAGCACCTATGTCACTCGTGATGGTGGTTGGGGTGCAAAAATTTGCACCACATTAGTTGCTCCTCTTCAAGCCCTAAAAGCTACAAAAAAGTGACAAAATCAAAAGCTAGGGTTCAGGTACTTACCACCGCACCTAAGTCAGCTAGTCATCCATATGTCCTCACTCAAGATCCTCTATGTTGGTGGGATGGAATGGGCGACATCTTGACAGTTGCTCCACAAGACACTAAATACTCACTGCTCTAAGAAGGCTTGAACTCTCTATAGGCTATGTGCACAAATGAACTATTTGGACCTTCTAGGGGCTATTTATAGGGCTTTTTAACCGAAGTGGGCCCCCTTTCTTCAAATTTGATTGTGCATTCTCTCATTTTCACACATTAGCTACCCTATGGGCCTAATTTTTTATTGTCGATACACTTTCAACCCTCCGCGTAACTTTTCGGGAAATTTCCCAAATTTTTTGGAATTTTTTCAAAAATTTGTAAAATTTCTCAAGGGGGCATCAGGCTATCCCACCTAGTTTGGGGCATGCTAGAGCAAGTGTAGAGCAATTTTTTTTTAATTTTCTTTGACACAATGTCTGAATTGACATTGTATCAAAGAGGGGCAAAATGTAGACACTTAAAAATGTCCTAAGTCTGCAAGCATCATTCTCACATCAATTTCTCCCTGATTCCACATTCTTCTATTAATTAAATAATTTCTTTAATTATTGATTAATTCATTTTCCTATGACCTAATCTAGAATTAAATAAATTTTATTTATTTAATTATTTATCTATATTTCCTCTATTTTCCTCTATAATTAAATAATTATTTTTAATTATTCATTATCTTATGTCTCCATCACCCAGTTAATTTAAATAAATAAAATATTTATTTAAATTTTGCTCCCATGTTTAATTAAATAAATTGTATTTATTAAATCAAGGTTTCCCACTCATTTCCCATTTCAAATAAATTAAATAAATTGCAAAATTTATTTAATTAAGGCATTCCCACCTCATCATTTATTCAAATAAAAAATTCACTCTTGTCCTCTTGTGAGAGGGAAACCCTACTCAATCTCAATCATCTATATTGCCCAAAGTCAACATTCAATCTGTACCCTTCATTTGAATTAAGGCTTTTTATAAAAGCAACCCTCCAGCCTCATTTTCTCACTTCCTAGCTACTTGATCACAAGAAGAGTCTTCAATATTTTTCTAATCATTCCATATTGAACTTCTCATGAGTATTGCATGTCTGCAAATCTGAGAGCAATCTAAGCAAGGTCAAGAAGAACAATGGAGGATAGCCAAGTTTAGTATAGGGATTTATAGTTAGTTTCCTTTGTCTTTTGATTTCTATGCTATTTTGTGCTCCATTGATGAGTTAGGGTTCTTGTGATTGATATTAACATGTTTTCCTAATTTTCCCTGGCTTACAAGCTTTATAAGCCAATGCAAGAAAATTGTAATATTGATCTTTTGTAATCCCTATAAATAAAATATTACATGTTATATCTACAATAATGGTGTAATTTACAATTTTTGTGCTTTCCATTTTAAAATAGTATCAAAGTGTTGTAGATTGTTGGAGTCATAGTGGGAAAAAATGGAGGAAAGTTGAAACTGAAAAAATTTGAAAAACTCGTTTGAGCATAGTAGATTTTTGTAGTCCTCTTTTAATGGAATTCTAAATAGTGCTCTCCAATAGAGACATGAGAGTTTGATACAAATAAATCTTAATATTATATTATTTGTCTTGTTCGAAAAGTTTGTATCAATTTACAAGAAAAAATAGCTACCTACATTTTTTCAACACCAACCCACTTCATTCTCAACTAGTAGCACCAAGAATATTGTGTCATTTGAACATTTCAAAACTTTCATTGTCTCTTTCTTGTGAGATAGTGCAAGAGTTGTAATTTCATCATTTTTTCTTGCAACACCATTACCTATAGTGATATATGTGCAAGAAAATAAGCATTTGCATAAAAAATAAGGTATACTTCTAAATAAGATTTGGTGTGTAACACAGTTGATATACGACAATCTCTAAGTTGTTAGTATTGATAGGGGAGATCTTAAGTTAAATCTCACAAAGTTTCATTTTGATCACATCATTTTATTCATATGTATATGCTCTATAAAATATGAGTGCTAAATTTTTTGTTTAACCAAATATAGGCATATAACCAATCAATATATAGGTTTTGGCATCTTCTCAATCCATTGGTAATGCTAGTTTCGAGACTGTAACATATTTTTTGGAAAAATCTTTGTAATAGATGCTTTTAGTTGAAACTAACACCACAATATCTAAAAACCTTGATTATGTTGATGATGCTTTTGGAGGCTTTTATGTTGCATCTAGAAAATAAAAAGTAAATTAGATCAAAGAGGACATTGGAGGATTAGGAAGATGGAGGCTTATTTCCATCTCAGTTTATCTTCTCACTTAAATATGGTACACTACTTGAGAGGCTCTAGATATTGATATTGTGTCTCCTTTTGGATGAAGGGGCTTAGTGGTTCTTTCGACATGGAGGGAGTTGTTCCTACTATACACTTGAGGATGGATTTATTCCCATTGTACATTGAAGGAGGGATTTGCACTCTCAGAGTAGGGATTCTCTCTCATTGTGCATTCGAGGAGGGCTTTATCTTCTCAAGTTGGGACTTATTCTCTCATGTTGTACATGGGATTTGGGATGGATAGTTAGGGAATCCATTGATATGTTTGGTTAGGTGTGTCTTGTTTAGTTTGTGATGCTTGGTGAGTCGGGTGTATGCTCTAATTCATTAAGTGTTTATTTGGCTTGTTGTACCAATCGAGTACTAGTGTTCCCACCTTCATTCAGAGTGATGTAATAAGGGGGAATGTTGGATAGATTACATCATTGTCTAGTTTTTAGTAATAGTAATAAAATTTAGTATGTTAGTAAATAATAAATGTTAGTGTGTTAATAAATAAGTTAGAAAGTTTGTTGTCATGAATTTTCCCATATGGTAGTTGTGTAGTTTTGGTTATAATGGGAACATGGTTTTATAAGTGAATACAAGAAAATTGTAATATTGAGCTTTGTAGTTCTCATAAATAAACTGTATTAAATATCTTCTTTGCAATAATGGTGTAATTTACAATTTGTGTGCTTAGCATTTTAATAAATTTGGTCTTCCATCTTCTATTATTATTGATAGATATTCCAAATTTTTTTAATCTTTTAAAGAACTTTGTTAAGCATTTTGGATCAAAATTGGATATATCCATACTCTTGCATTCCCAAATGGATGGATAAAAAGAGGTTGTGAATGGAATTTTTCAATTGCTCAAATTGTATAACCATCAACATAAATGGATGTGGGATGAGTACATTCCTTTTGTTCAACACAAATGTTAAGGTTTTAGATAGTTCTACATGCAAGATTCCATTTGAAGTATGTTTTGGTTTCCATCTATCAACATCACTAAACTTGGTCAGTGTAGTAGTTCCTTTATATGCATAATTGAATCTTGAGAAAGCATAGCAATTTATTCATAAGATTCAAATGATAAATTAACAAGTTCAAAGGGCACTCAAAAAATAAGTGCTTAGGGGAAGGTAAGAAATGATCAAGTATGGAATTTCTCAAGTGTGCTAAGTAGGGGATTAAATTTGGGAGAACCTACATAAAAAATTATGGCCTTTGTATTATGTTCATTATAGGGTCTTGGAAGGATCAACAACAATGCCTATAAACAAGGCATTCCATATTATTGGCTTTGCATCAAAATTTTAAATAATTTCTCCTAAAATCTTGCCACCCTCTCTTACAGAATAGTCCAAAGAATCTATTCAAGCTCTAAAAAAATTCAATCTAAAGATACAAACTCCCATTACAAAAGATGCTATTGTTGACTCTTATGATAGACTTATGCTAAAGCAAAAACTTTCAATGTTTCAAGTAGGAAAGGTAGGACCGATTTAAAGAATAGGGAAATGAATTTCTTTGCATGAATTTAAGCTCTAGTTTCCTTGTGTTCAAAAATAAGCAATGGAGGTCATTGGTAATAATTGGGAAGAACTATTTTGGATTCTAGAATCATGTTTGTTGACTAACCCATTCATTCAAGAAAAGTTTGTAAGTTTCCAAAATGGGTACTTAAAATAATTGCCTAGAAAATATAGTTAAGATCATTTTTTTTGGTTGTAATTTCAAATATAATATATTTTCCCCTACTAATAACTTCTTAGAGGTGCTTTTGTGCTAAGTGGGTAACCTTGCCTTGGAATTATTGCTAACGTAAGAGGGAAATTTTTGGTAGTGCAACACTACTCATGGATGCCCTCTTAAGATGATAAAAACTAGACATGAGTTAAATTTCATAAAAATTGCAACTTTCTAATGTCTAATATATCATAGAACTTGGAGGCAGGAAGAGGAGGACAAAGGGAGATAAATATATAAATAATAAAATAAAGATTTCTTCAATACAATAAGTGTTTGGCTCTTTATTTAGTCTAACCCCTGTTTCCTTTTACTATGTTGTTTGAAATTTATATCACGTTTTTTAAACAAACATCTATGAGACTTCATTTTGGTTGTTATTTCCTTGCAAAGGGTGGATCACATTCATAGAAACTAGAGGCTTCACAATAAATCTCTAATTGTGCAAATCTCTAGAATATTCTCCACCAAGAAAGGACACATGATATAATATTCACATACACACTCCTAGAAAATTTTCATCATCTCTTCATCCTCAAGATGATGGGAAAATATAAAGAAAGAAACATCTCTTATAAGTGTTTCTCAATCACTTAAACATAAATATGTTAAACACAGAAATATTGCAAAAATGAGAGAAACATAAATACTTTATTATCTTCACAAGGCCACTTCGAAGGGTGATGTAGGAGCATCCAGAGGTGTAGGGAAATCTTGCATCACCAAAAAAATGATTGTATTTTCTACTCTCTAAATTTTGGTTTTTGTGAATACCCATTTGCTTGAATAATGATTCAAAACCTTCAAAGTTTCCAAAAAGGTTGAGAATAGCAAGACTTACTATTTTTAGTAAGCCTACATCTAAGAAGAGGTTGAGCCTAAAATTTTTTCCAAAGCATTGGAATAGTAACATAAATAGTCTTAGTAAATTTCATCCCAAGATCATGTCTGGATTTCAAGATATTAAAGTTTCATTTTTTGAGGTTCATGGAAAAAGTTTCAGAATCAATTTTGAGGCACCTAGAGGTTCCGTAATGACCCAAAAATTGGCCTAAATTCAAAATGTCCCTAAAGGGATTTTTCAAATCTTCAATTTTTCATGATCTTTCCAACGCATCAAACGGTTTGACAATCAGATGCTCAGATCAAAAGTTATAGCCTCCAGAAGTTGGGCCTCCCATATTGAAGAATGTAAAAATGTGTCAGACACATAAAAGAGATTTAAGGGAAGCCACACATGTTGATGAGTATTTTGACACATCATAAGGAATCTTTTATTGGTAGATAATTTGGGCACTACTTTTGGGTGATATTAGCTCATGGTTTTGTAATATCATTTGACGATTTCATGTATTGTAGCTCCTATATATCAGGTCCTTAAAATAGAGGTTGTGTGTGTGAAAGTATGATAGATGTTGAGTTGTATCCAGATCTCTAGTTGGAGATACTCTTGTGAAAACTTGCACAATGCCTTGCAAGTATATTGTATAGTTTATAAATCATTAGTAATGGGAATTGGATTGCATAGTTTATAAATCATATTTTGTACAGTTGATTCTGCCGATAGGCGTTTAACTCCAGAAGGAGTCGAGCTCAGTACATGGTTTGGTGTAGATCAAATGGTATTCCTTGTGTCTAAGGTACATGGATGACCATTGAAGTAGTGAGAAGCATTGATCGTTTAATCTTCTGTGTAGTTGTGTTCAGTGCGATGAATTTACCATCTGATTTTTTGTGCAAGTCAGTGGAGATCAACAGCAAAAAGTGCCCTAATCAACAGGAGACAAATCTCAGTTAGTCCTTTCTTTGATGGTTTGCCTGGACCATTAATGGTTTGTCTTAGTCTTCATGCCATCATCTTTACACCTAAGATTCCTGCTTCCTTTCATTGGTCTGCTAAAGAATTCAGACTAGTTTCAGAGCACCAACAATTGTGGCCTGGTTCCTACTTTTAAGTAGTTACTGTTCGGCTTTCGGCCTAGGTAGGCTTGTGGATGATACTCACCCCATCCTAGCCTTAACTCCTTCAGCTATGTAAAAATTTTTAATGTTTTTTCATAAACCCTAGACTGGATACGACACCATATAGTGTGGTGCCGAATCGACACATATTAGATGCAACCCAAAGCCCTACAACTTTAAGATTGCTTTTTTTAAGGTTTCCTTGAGTTTTGTTCATTCATGGATTTTCCTGTGATTGCTAACCTTAATTCTTCAGCTTATAATGTCAGTTTACAGAGTTTTGTAATTTTGGTGTGGAATTTTGTTATTTTCTGTTCTGAGTTATGTTTTGCCATGATTGTTAGCATGAATTCCTCTCATGGGTATTGCTACGTTTGTGAAATTTGGACGAGCTTTGTTGGGCATGCTTTCAATCATTCGTAAGTGAAGATATGCTTCTCTATGACTGCTAGTAGGAAAATTCTGTAATGGGTAATGTTTTGGGTATTATATTTTGGGACTCTGTTATGTTTTGATTTCTAGTACCTGTCGTCTTGCTATGAATTTTATTGTGTTGAAGTTTCAATTTTGTAATTTATAACTTTGATGAATGCTTTCCTGTTGTTTCCTTGAAATGTAGTTCTCTGACGTTAAGTCATACTCCTAAATAACCCTTTGTGGGTTTAGCAGAAAACCATTTGATGCATGATGCTTTTGTCAATTGCTAACATGCCATATTGTAATGGGTTTTGTGCAGAGTTTGGACTGGATGTTCCTTCATTATTAATGGAGATATGACATAGTTCATTATTATAGTGGACATCTAACATGCAGGGCTGTGTTCTAGTATCCCAATTGAACAGAAGTATCTAGACTATCAATGGACTCCCTTATCATAAATTTGAAACAAACTATGACACAAAAACATGACAATTTAAGTGCCAATTTATGTGATTTGTAAATCTGAAGTAAAAAGCATATCCTTAGAAACAAGAATAGGAGCAATTCTTCCCTTCAAAATACCACCAGATCTAATTATAGAGCTTATAGCATTATAAGGTTCTAACCATTATGTTGTTTTAGGGCCAAACAAATATAAAGCTTTGAATTCCTTAAGTTATTTCATGTAAGTTGGTAACCTATCTCTAGGTTTTGAAATGTTTCCCCTGCTTGAATTGTCAAATTCAGAAAGTTCTCTAGTAGTTTGCAACTTGACAGCCATTTTCTAAGAGTTTTAAAAAGTTTTCTTGTTGGGATTTGGCTTTTTAGAATATTCTTTAAGTTTCCAATGTCATTCCCAGGAGTTTTCCAAAGTTTCTATTGATAGTGATACATTTTTCTTGAGAAATAGGCCAGAAAATTTCCACTATTCCCTCATCTAGATATTCTTGCTTCCTATACTCACATTTTAAAAGTTCCCAAGTCTCCATTTTCAATTCTTGGTGCAATATTTTTCTGTATCTTTGGCCTCACCAATATCTGTTTGTCAATGAAGGGGCGAGTGAACCCTATTGATGCCCTTGGATTTTGTAACTCTGGAAAGTATGAAGGTATTTTGATGGTTTCTAACAAGTTTCAAAATATTATAGAAATAAATTTCTCTCTTATTGCCTGTTATATTATGTACTACTATTGCTTTTAAATGCATTTTCCTTTCATTTGAACTTTTCTAAGTTTCTTCTATTATGACAGGGGGTCTCAAGCTCTAGGAGAGTTCTATTGACCTAGTGAATACCCTTAAAAGAGAGATCCATGATGGTCAGTTGTCATTCAGGGGAAAGCATGTTTTAGAGGTAATGGTTAATTCCTCCTTAAAATGGTTCCTTCTTCTAATTACTTTGTTGTGGGAAATCTAATTGACCTGACCATGCTTTTTAGCTTTCTTTGAACTAGGTTTTTTTAAGCTTTCTTTTCGATGCTAATATATAATAACAGTCCTCTTGACTAAGATTAGTAAAATTATTTAATATGTGGGCTGGAATTGAAGTATCTATTAGTAAAGCTGTTATATATGTCTATCTAGTATTTTGAAAAGTGACATTAAATGAAACAATTGTTTAAAACAATTGAGCTCTTTTGTTTGGGCTGTAGTTGTTCAAATGAGAGAGCTTTTGGAATGCATTTAAAATTATGACTAGTTCTTGTAACCAATTTTGTTGTGATATGAAGATGTTAGAATATCACAAGTTGAATATTCCCACTGTTGTCTTCCAGTCTGGATTGCTGCAGCAACCACAATAGCAATGGTGCTAATCAGGAAATACAGATGGACTCAAGTAACAGACAACAAGTAAGGCAGAGAAAACTTTCTGGAAGTCGTGATTGTGAGTGGGCTAATGAATCTGATCCTTCAGAAGGTGGTTATGATATTATTTTGATGTCAGAAATTGTCTATTCTTTGGTCTCCATGTGGAAATTGTACAGTCTCATGAAAAAGGTTTGTTGTTTATTTTATGTAATATCATTTCTCTCTTCAGGGGATTTTATTTGAATAAATTGTTCGATAGTATAATTTATTGTGGTATGAGCTATCAATGCAATATGTAGAATTCAAAACATATTAAGTTTATGCCTTTTTGTGGGCAGTGTCTTTGACCACCATATGGTGTTGTCTACTTGGCTGCTAAAAAGCATTATTTTGGAGGAGGAACTCGACAATTCTGATCTTTGGTAGAAGAGGATGGTAAATCTTGAGGATGATGACTAGTAGTCATTAAAAAAGTTTTAGTTGAGGAGGTTACAATTAAAGATTGCATATTTTTCTTTTTGCTGGCTCATTTGATGTATGGAGTAATTTAGACGTGTGCTAAATAATTTGTTTGACTACATATTTAGCTATATGCATGAAAACTCTCTTTTGGGTTCCTAAATTCTCCTCTACTGCTAATTGATCATTGTTTTCTTCTGTAGGCATCTTGTCGGGCCATTTGGTAGTAGAAGTTGCAGATGGTTCTTCAAATGCCAGAGAACTCTGAAAATTCTTTTATAAGTGAGTCACCAATGAGGGTTAGGTGTAATGGAATGACTACCTTATTGTTTTGCAAAACCTAGAGTACTTCAACCACAGGATGGGGATGACAAAGATTAAACTGACCTTGTGATTGTCATTGTCGATGGGATACTGGTATTTTGTGAGAATTAATGCCAAAGGCAGTTATAATTTGTTTTGATCAAAATCTTGTAAATGGATATGTCCATGTAAACTCTATTCTATTATAGTTAAAGTTAGCATACCACAAAATTCTTTGTAGAGGATAGATGATAGAAGTGAAAACAACTTCTATTGGTGTAGTTAAAGAAAATGAACTGGCCATTATTGTAGATTGCCATTGTTGTAGGTGGTCATTCTTATATATTTATCATTACATGATGATGATAAGATGTACATACTATTCAAAAATGATGAAAATTTTTGATAATTAGTTGAAGCTTTTTTGGTGGTCTTCATTTTTAGTATTCTTTATGGTTCTTGTGTACTGACTGTGATTACACCAAGTCACAGGAAATGAATTAATGCTTTGGGCTGGAGCAATATTGTTATTCAATGCACGGAATACTTTATTGATTTTTAGAATGGGTGATTACACTTTTATATCATAATGCAAGATACTCTACACAATTTCTGATTGTTTAGATCACATGCAAGTGCAGAACAAGAGCATACTCTTGTGATTCCAACACCTAAGACTCTTCTAGACTCTATAGATTGCTTCTCAATCTATTACCCAATACCTCAAATGAGGTTCAAGTTTCTTATTTATAGGAGGAAATAGAACTAAACTTATAAAACAACCCATAAGTCTGACCATACCAATTGGACACGTAGCAAACACCGTAGGAGAGGATCGCTGTGAAGCAGTCAAATCCAAAAGCACTAACTACAGTGAAAAGGACAAAAGATATTCGCATGAGTCACACTGTATGCGAGAATGGCCTGCTTTACATCCAAAAGCAGATATGGAGATCTTACTTTTTGAAATAAGGTTGCATCCTGTAGTCAGAATCTTAACGTGGCCGACATCACGGCATTGATAGACCCAAATGCTAGTCATTTTCATTGTCAAAGGAATCATTATCACTAGTGTCATCAAGATTAGTGGGAGACATGAGAATCTAAGGCAGAGGTCGGAAAGCAATCTCCATGTCATCTGGTCTGCTATGGAAGGTGTATATGATTTTCTCAATTTCATCCATATGGGCCATGTCCATTTTAGTCCTAACTGTAACAAGTGCAAGTTGTAAAGCAACTTCCATTCCTTCTATGATGGCTTTGGGAAACCATTGATGCGTGATGGGATAATATTCCATGTGAGGAATCAGATAACAATGAGGATTTAGGAGATATCCTGATGGACCAGTCATTCCCTGCTGAATAGACCAAGTAAAATTTGCTTGGATATAATCAAAGAATTCGACCATATCAGGTTGTAAAATCTTTCCATTGAATCCTACAAATATATCAGCATAGTCTTCAAACTCTGTCTGTAGGATAGTGATACTATTGATGAATCCAAACTTGGCACATTTCAGCAAATTTTTTTCTTCTGATGGACCAATTCATAGGTAGCAAGGAAGTAATACACACATCAAAAATTATTCCATTCCTAAGGGCAAAATAAATGCTGGAGTCTTCTAAGCCAAAATGGCTTAAGAAATCTTCTTGCTCATTTCCAGTGAGAATACCCTTATCATAATTATCCTAAACTATATTTCTTAAATCTTGCAACCATTTATTCAGGAAATGAGTATGAAGGATTGGTATTAGGATTTCTGGAGGGAGCTAGGGAACCCATAATTCATTTCCTGATGCATCCATGCTTTGGAAAACTTCTACTCCATCACTTCTTACAAAGGTTTCTCCTTGTTCAATTAACATGCAAACATTTTCTGCTAATTTTGACATCTCTCTTGTCAAAGAATCGGCAAGAGGATTATTATCACCTTGTATCCACTCTATGTCAAAATCATAACTGATGAAGTCAAGATACCACCTGGCAATTCTTCCATGTGCTATGTCCTTATCAGGTTTCTTTTTCAACAAAGACCTCATCGGCTGGCTATCTGTTCTCACTATAAAATGAGTCGGCTTGAGGAAAATCTTGAACTTTTGAATGCCCTTTTTTATAGCTAGTATTTCTTTCTCATAGATGGTGTACCTGCATTCAGTATCAGTAAAGGTGCCAGACCTGTAACCATAGATTTGAGTTCCTTTATTTGGAAGTTCCTAGATAAGAATAGCACCCCAGACATCATAAGAAGCATCAGTAAATAAAACCAAAGGAAAACCTTCTTGAGGAAGATGGAGTGTAGGTAGATATTGACACTTTTGTTTAATCCTTCAGACTATTTCAAAGAGTTCTTCTGTCCATGGTCCTGCTCCTTTCAATTGATTTTGGATCTTTTTCCTATCCTTGGCAAAACCATTATAAAATGGAGTGACATAGTTTAACAACCAAGAAATCTCTGTATTTGCTTAGTTCCTACAAGAACATCAGGGAATTCATTAATATGCTTTAGAATATGGGGTTGTAGTTTAATCTTCTCTTGCGAGAGTATTAAACCAAGAAAATCAATTTCCTATTGTCCTATAACCATCTTTTTAGCAGAGAGATAGATCCCATGATTCTTGGTGTTGTAGAGACATTCCAAGTGTTTTAGGTGCTGTGAATCATCATCAGAGAAAACAATGATATCATCAATATAAACAGCACAAAAATCTTTCAAACTTCTTAAGGGTTTATCCATTCTACACTGGAAGTAAGCAGGAGCAGTTTTTAAACCAAATGGCATTACATTCCATTCATACAATCCTTGAGGAACTGAAAAAGTTGTCTTATATCTATCTTCTTCTTTGACCTTTACTTGCTAGAAACCAGACTTACAATCAAATTTAGAAAATGCTTTCTTTGCAATAGCTCTCATGATTAAGTCTGTACTGAAAGGAATTGGATAATTGAATGGCAAAATAATGTCATTAAGATGTTTATAGTAGATACAAAACCTTTTCTTTCCTCTTTCTTTTTCTACTCGCTTGTTGACCAAAAAGGCAAGACAACTAAAAGGGTTCTTGCTGTCTCTGATAAACTGACCATCCAACAACTCATTTAGGTGTTCATCCATTTCTTTTACTTCTAAAGGACTCATCAAGTATGTAGGCTCAAATGGAATTACTTACTGACATTTTGGTTTAAGCTTAATCTCACATTCTTCATGTTCTTTGGACCAAAATTGCAGAGGGTTCAAACTACAGCAATCTTTTTCAAATCTAGTCTTAACAGGTTCTAACAATAATGGTAGCTTAGGTCCTTGCAAATTTAGGGCTTCCTTCTTAGAATTTTTCTTTGAAAGCTTATGATTTACTACTTTTAAAGAAGGAATCTTAATATGGCCATCTTCATGTCTGAGTGAAATCTCATGGGTTCGTAACACAAAGGCTTGGTATTTTGTTAAGAATGTAAATCCCAACAAGACATCACATCTGAGACCATCTAATTCAATTAAATCAGTAAAAAACTTCTTACCTTAGATTTCAATGGTCACATCTTGGGCATAATGATCCATTTTCACTTCTTGGCCATTTATAGCATATCCTGAAGGCAGGTCTAGTCTTGGTTTCCAGAATTCATGTGGAATGGCATCTGTTTTGTCAAAACTTCTAGAAGAACCAGAGTCAACAAAAGCATCCATCGGAATGGACTTATATCCTGGAAGGCAGAAACTCATTCTGATGTATGTGCAGTGTTCTACCAGGTACAAAGCATTAGCAGGTTCAGACAGAGCAGAAGTGGAGGCTTAGTGGTTAGAATCAACATCAGAGGAATTGTTATCAGCTTTAAATAAAATTTCTCGAATCTCCCCCACGGCAAAAGTGAGTTTAGCCAGTTCTTTCTGTTGGAGAGTAATCTGGCAGGAAAGAATCATCAATTCTTCATGGCATTGATCCATCTTGCTACAAAGAGTATCAATAGCATGACCAAGAGGAGCAGCAGGAGAAGAGGATTTGCGGGATGTATGACTCTTGGCTTTAGGTCTGGAGGAAGACTTCCATTTAGGATGGGTATAGCCATGGAATGATTTGGATGGTGGAGAAGGTAGAGAAGAGAGAACTTCTTCACGTTGGGTAGGAATGTAGGAGTGAGAAGTTAGTCGGCGTCAGAGCTGATGTTGAAGGGAATTTCACTCAGCTTCCCATGATCTGATATCCTTGACCTGTTGCTTGGCAGCAACCTTTCTTTCTTCTAGAGAACCAGGCATTCTATAAGGATCTTTGGATTTGGCCATACTAATTTTGAAATCAAGATCCTTGATAGCCTTCCTTACAACCTGAGTAATGGTGCCACGGCCTGAAGAGCTAGAAGAAGAACTAGATGCTACATCAGAACTGGAAGAATAGACCTTTTTATGCTTATCCCAAGCCATGTAGTAGTGATCACCAAGAACCTCAACTAATTCAAAGAATTGATTAGTAGGAAAATTAGCAAAGACATTAGAAGTATGTACAATCTCCCAATTATCAACAATTTGTTCTTCAAATAAAGCATAAACTTTATTTCTTGGAGCATCCTTCTTGGGGCAATTGGTGGCGTAATATGGTCCTTTGCAGATGAAACACTTAACCTACTTATGTCCAGGATGTTTATTCTTTTTGAATAGATATTTGGGAGGCTTTCTATGCTTGAAAGAAGTTTTATTGACAGGTGCTAGCTTGTATCTTTTGTTGTGGCTCTTATGTCGATATTTGAATGAATACTCCATGTTATCATTGTCATACTTGGATCGTCTGCACTTTTTACAATGACAATGTGTACCATAAGAAGATTTATTGAACTTCCTAACTTGCTTGAAATCTTTGAGCTGACTTATAGGAGGCAAGTTGCAGTAGTCTTTCATATTACAGGAAGAATTATATTGTTCTCTATTATCACTGAGGGCTTTCATTAGGCATCATTTATCCAACTTATAGGTGACCAAAGTTCTAATTTCACCAAATCCATAGTTTTCAATCTTGGATTTATACTTGGTCATCACATAATCTTCAGCATATGCTCCTAATCCACATGGAAGAGAGTTAAGATAAAACTTTTTTGTAGTTGGATCATGTAATTTCTGAGCTACAATCATATATTTTTCAAATACCAAGTTATACTTATGCAACTTGCCTAAATCTTAGAGCTGTAAGGAAAACAAGATTTTTTCTGCTTCAAGTATATCATTTTTCCTGTTTCCATAGAATAGCCCTATAAGCATAAGTTTGGGCATAGAGAAACCTTCAGCTAAGATATCATTTCTTCCCATATCACTTTCTTTTACATAATCCTCACCAGTTTCTGGATTATGTGAGATGATTCCATTATCTGGTAGAGAATTCCACCAGTTTCGAAGCTTTCCAGACATTAACCTTACTGCATATAACACTTTACTAGGCTCAGTCCACACAGATCCCCTGGTATCAAAGAAATTTTCTAAAGTATCACACCAGGTGCAGATAGTGTCATAAGGATCAACTATCTTATCAATGTTTAAGACATATCCAAATGTAGCATAAGCTCACATCTGCTCAGGTCTGGTATTTTCTGAGATAACATCTCTCATCTCAATGTCAATTTGGTTGCCTACTGATTCTTGACTAGCTAAATAAAGTTCTTCCCAATATTCTAATGGTTCTATGTATACAAAATCATTGTCTTCAAGAGAATCTTGGCAATGTTCCTCTTCAGAGATATCTTCCTCAAAATATATCTCTTCATCTAATCCATTAGAATTCATGGCTGTAGCAGGTTCATCCATAAAGATAGGCTCATTGTCTTCTAAGTTACATTCCTGAAGCCAATCTTTTAAGTTTTCTTCATGCTGCATCATATGTTCTTTATGTTTTGGGAGATCTAGCTTGGTAGGCATCTGAGGAGTTTTACTCCTGGTAGAAGTAGCTAGAATATTTTCTTCTACTATGTCTTCTAAAAAGAGAATGCTTTTTCTTCTTTGGATCTTAGGCCTGGTTTTAGGTTCTGACTTCTGTGTCTTTGTTTCCTCATGTTCTTCCTCAGAGCAATCTTTACCTTTCTGTGAGACCCTAATCTTTTTAGTGTATTTTCTAATTTTATCAAGATTTCGGGCCACATGCTCAAGTAATACTTTATTTTCTTGAGCTGGAGTATCTCTTCTTGCTTATGAGGTGGACAGCTAGTCATAAATTTGTCCAGACATGGATTCTAACCTTTGCGTGTAGGCTTGGACATTTGCCACTGAGGACTGAGTTTCTTTAAGCTGATAATTTACACTACCAAAATTATTTCAGGTAGAAGTGCATTGCTTATCAATCCTATTTAAACTGCTTTCAGCTTTGTAAACTACATTTTGAACCTGAAACACATTATCATAAACAAATACTGTTATGTTTATTCCTTGTTTAATATCTACGGCCATTTCATCTAAATTGTCCTGGCCGATATCATCCATTGGGCTTGCCAATTTCTCTATGCTTCAGAATTCTTCTATTTAGAACTAACCTTAGTGTGAAGCCTTGCTTCATATCTACCCCATAGTTTGTCTTCAGGATTTACTACTATGTAGCTTTCTTGTGTAGGCCATCTGCCAGGAGTATAACTAACAAATTCTATGGCTGTTGTTGGATCTACCTGGACAGAGTGTCTTGACCTTCTATCTGTCCCATACCTTGGTAGATTTTCTCTCATCATACAAGCATGTTCTCCTAGTTTGGCAATCTTTATACCTTTTCCTTTTGATTTCTTTTCTTCTTCTCCCTGTTTAGGTGCAAGGTGTAATCTAGAACTGACTTGTCTTGCAATTTTGTCTATGACTTTAGGATTATTTGTCAGATCTGAAGGAGATGAGAAAGAAGACCTAGAAGGGTAAGGATTGACGGACTGAGATGGTCAGAATCTTTGAGAACTGCTTGAAGAGGTAGAACATTCCTCTGGATTATAATCTACAAAAGGTTTTCTGCTAGTTGTTGGATAAGCATGGGCCATGGAGTAACTTCTTTTAAGGGGCTGAAGCTTAGACTGAGATTCATTTATCACATCTTGTTCCAGAATGGTCTGATCAGGCACTGATTGTAAAGTAACATTTGCAACTCTGCGGGACTGGAAGAGAGGTCTCTCTGAGAATCTATTTCTTTGGATAGGAAGATCTAAGAATTGAGGCTTTTGTTTTTCTAATAATTGCTCAATAATGGGAAAACCAATCTCGAAGCCAGTGTGGTCTATAAATCTTCCATAATCTAACAAATTGGAAGAACCTCATAATGGGAAATGAATTAATGCTTTGGGCTGGAGCAATATTGTTAATTTGTGCCTTGAAACAGGGTGAGAGGGGATTAAGTTGGGCCATCAGTAGGGGTTCATAAATATTTGAACCACTATGCATTTTTGCACATTAAATCAAAGTTTGGATAGGACTATGTTTGCTTTGGCCTCTGCCTAATGTGTGATATAACCAATGCACAAAAATAATCAAGTTAATTAGAGATGCAATGCCCACTGGACGTCTGGTGGTACAACCTGAAAGTTTCAACTCAGAAGTGGGCTATTGCTAATTGAAATCAAGAATATGGGCCAGTTAATGCGGGTCTGTAATTCAGACAAAAGATAATGGGTTATGGCCTCCCATTTCTTTCTTAGCTTATTTAGCAGATCTTGTTCTAAATATGTTTGTTGTGAACCTATATACACCAATAAAGGCAGAAAGGCCTTCAAATTTAAGAGACAATTATGTCGAATGGGCTTGGTTGGTGGTAATGTGGAACCATTGTCAAAGAGAAAACCCGTTGGACAAGTCACTTGAATTGTTTGCAATAATACAATGTATACTGCAGATCACCAGTACCCCATTGTGATAAGGTAGGCATGCCATAAAAATGAATGGTGGGCCTCCATAATTGAACTGTTTCTAGACCAAACCTCTTAGTCTTAGGGTACTACAGCAATTACAAAAGATAACTACCAGGGTGTGATGCACAAATACAAGAGATAATCAATGAGAGTACGAGTAGCATAAAATCAAAAAGTAATCGTAAGTGCTTGACAATAATGAGGGCGATGATGTTAAAAATCTACCTAACAAAGTAAAAGTCTAGCAAGATGAGACAGTAGACATGAAAAGGTTGTTTAGAGTCTATTTTCTAAATGTGAAATTTCATAATCACATCATTTTCTACTATTTTTAGGGAAAAGCTGATTAGTACAATTGAAGAAGGTCGTGAAGAGTAGAGGTATGATGTTTATTGTTGTTTCTTCATTGTAAAAGAGGATTGTAAGATCAACGATGCCTTTCAATCTCAAGTCACAACCGACACCTGCCTTTGGGTGAGTGGTAAGATATCAAACCACACTCGCAAGAATCTTGAGTGATGGAAGAAAATGTTGTTATTAAATAAACAAGTCCAACATTGACACCTTGACATGTGCCAAATGTTGCCTGTAGACAATGGCCAATCATTATGAATCATAAGCTTGGGGTTTTATATATGGCCATTAATGACAGAATACATTGCATGTGAAATGAGGCTCTATAGTTTCTGGCAGTAGTTGTTCTCCACATATGACCATCAGATAAAGGTCAATATATCATTTACTCTAAAATAAATGTGAGTCACCACAGTTAGAAGCATTACTATCTATATAGGATGGTTGATGCATTCCTTACTGTCTATATAGGATGGTTGATGGATTCCTTACTGTTTATATAGGACGATTGATGCATGTGCTAATAAATTGTAGGCCAGCATAACTGTGTCTGTGTGTTGAAAGTATTTCTCTAGATGACAAGATGAGCATACATGTATAGTTGATGGCAATAAATATAAATTGTATGGTTTGAAAAACACAATGAATTTTTCAACACATTTCAAAAATATTTTAAGTATTTCTCTAAATGACAAGATGAGCATGCATGTATATTTGATGGCAATAAGTACAAATTGTATGCATTGAGACACTTGTATTCATCTATTTGTAACAAATGATAATGTGCATAATCATAACATAAAAAAATGTGTGTATTGAAATGCTCGATTAAAACAGGGAGCACCAACCTATGTGGATGTCATAAAGATTCATTACATCACCTAAAGCTTGAGAATTTTCTTGTGCTTCCCCAAGGAAGTGTCATGGGCCAAAATTATGTCTTGCTTGATTGTAGCATATCTAAAGCACAATACTTTATTCTAATCATGTTTATTCTATTAGTTATCTCCCCGTGAAAATTACACCCTTGTGTAAATTTTGTTGTGTACTTTCCCACCAGGGCTTAAATTTGACGGTCGACCCTAACTGTCAAGAAATTTTTTTTATGGTGGTTATCTATTTGAAGGTGCCTTTAAAATACAAGGTCATATTTTAGTATACATAAATTTATATATAATTTAAATATATATCATCATAATCCTATATAAAATTTGATGGTTTGTCCAAAATCTCTCTTTTAATGTGATACAATCTATTTAAAATTTTGATTGTATTTTACGTCAAAAATACTTAAATACAGTCATATGACCATCAAATTTAGGCATGTTTCCCACCAATCGGTTGTTCCTCCAAATTTTTTTTGTGCATGGGAAAATCAGCTTTCTATTATTACTCTTCTCCTTCTAAAATAGCAACACTTCTCCAAAATATCTATCGGCGTGCCCATTGCACAATTTGTGCGATTGCTAGTAAAATATTAGCCTTTAGGTAAATACTTGACAACCATTGTAAAAAAACATGAAAATGACCTCCATAGTAACCTCATAACAGAAGTTGGTGCCATCAAAGGCATGGTGAAATATATTGTAAATTTGGATTCACTCTAATAACAATAAAGGTAGACCATGTGACATGATGGTAAGGAATATCAAAACCCTTTTTTGTCAACTATTGCTTCTACATGTTTGATAACCTAAAAAAAAAAAAAAACAACTAAAAAAACTTTGGTCACATATGTATCAACATTTGGGGAGATTATAATGGTGTTTGGAGGAATGTATTATCTTTAATGTAGTGTACTACATTATCTACAACACAACCCAAACATATTGAAACCCTCTCTTTACATGCAAGTATGCAGGTCAATTTATTACATGTGGTGGCATGTGAGTTTAATGCTAGGTGGTGTACGAGTTAAATTTGGACATAAGTTAGAGGGAAAAGGAAATTTATTGGTAGGAAAAGTCCAAAAGGTTGTTGCTTACCATCAAACCATGGTTCAAAAAAATCCTATGGTAGAACATCTAGAATGGAGGACTAAAGGAGGAATTTAGTAGTGAAACGCAATGTAAAATCCCTTTTACATAAAACTCTAGAGTAAAATAAATAAATAAGGATTAATGGTTGGAAACACTAACTATCTAGTGTTATGCACTAAAATATAAATGAATAAATTGAATAAATAAAACAATAGTACTTAGTTGGAATCTAATGTAGAAATGTTGTGACATATGTTTAAAATTGATTTGTAAAAATTCTAGAAAAAATAGAAATGATTGGATGAATGCTTTTGAATTAGGAAAACACATTGTCTATTCGTATAGTCACTTATGCAATTGTGCAAAAGTGATTTTTGTGAATTACAATCTAACCCACACCCATGGATCTAGACTTTGTTGTGTAGATTTGATCTTTGTAAAACTCTAATACTTTATGTTTAGTTCACCTTGATGCATATGACTTGTTTTATTTGTTTGGAAGTGTTTAGAAACACCTTTGATAATCTTGCTAAGTGAGGATCTTCTCCTTGTGACAACCTTCTAAGATATTGAGTCAATGATTTTTTGAAAAGATCAAAGACAACAAGAAATCATGCAAATAATGCTCTAGATGTTGATGCAAGCAAATAATATAGCAATAAACACTTTGATAATGTAAAATAATGTTATAAATATGCTCAATATATCTAAGTTCTACATCTTTTAAAATGCATTAGGGTTTGTCCTTAAATATAAATCCAAAGGTAGAAAATGAAACATTTGTTTTGTACTTCAAGTTGGCAAATAACAACCAATTGGAAGGGTTAGGTTGGACCCAAATTTGATAGTGTCTCTAAGGTGTTTGTAAACACCATGTTGACAAATTAATACATCAAAGGAGTGGATAAAAAATGTTGTTTCATTGTAAGATTTTGCTAGGTTGATCCCACAAACAACAATTCAAATTTGTGTGGCTTGAGTTCAAACTCAAGGGGTTCATGATTGAACTACACAAAATTATGAGTCTTTTGACTCTATCACATGTATTACATCATGAGTATTTATTTTTGTACCTATGGTAAATGATTCCAATGCAACATTAGGAGTGTTTCTTTATTTTTGTTCTTAAAGTTGAGTGCATATATCTTCCTTATTTAATTTATGAATAATCATTACATGTTTATCAACCCAACTCCTAGTTCAATCTAGGTTATTTATATACTTATTGTTTACATTTATTTAATGGTCCTAGATTATTTAGGTAAAGTGTATTTACTTATTTTCACTACTATTACTACAATGTCTTGTGAAAGTCTGAAGTTGCCACTTTTAAGGGTAGATTTTCAACACACTCAATTTTAAGAATTTTCAATAGAAAAGCCATTTTAAATTAAATATGTGTTTTAGTTAGATTCAATTTAGCTCAAAAGTTTCAAACTAGAAGTGGATGTTGGTGCTAAATTACAAACCTTTTGAAATTATTTGAAAAAAATAATTTTCCTAAAGATGTACTTTTCAAAACTATAATTTTTTAAATATTTTTTATTAAAGATAAAAGAAGGGTTTTTGAAAGGGCCCCAAAAATTTTATAACACAAACCAAAAAAGAGGAAAAAATGGCTTCGCTACAACAAAGCTACAAAAATACAACAGAACTATAGCCTAGGGATAACAAAAGAAACACCATAACATATTACATCACCATACAAAACCAAAACACAAGGAAGCAAACAAAGGATCAAGATGATTAGAGATTGTTCAAAGTGATGGAGACCTCCCAATCTTCCTGAAGGGACTAAATATGAGAACTAATATCCTCAGTGCTCATAATGACTACAACCTTTTTACCACCCCTGGTGCAAGCTGAAGGACCCTTGGAAGACTACTACCCTTGATATTTTTTGACTCTTTTATTGAGGGATTTTATGTTGTTCAGGGAGTTAGTGATCATGGCCTTACTAAAGTTAATAATCTTATACATATTACCTTTAATCTCCTTAATGTCCTTCTCTAACTTCCCTAATCTTTCCTCCCAAAGAGCTAGTTGTTCCCTCATACAGAGGAGCTCCTCACTATTGTTCCATTCTTCATAGAGCATACTCGTGATCCTATTTTTGTCAATCTTAACAAAGAACCACTTTAGAATTTTATGGTGAATGTCTATAAGATCATTGGTCTTGTTAGCCAATATATCAATGATAGAAGTAACGTCATGAAGAGTCAAAGATGGGCAATGTGCAAAATTTTCTAATTAGAACACCCTAAGCATAATCCTTCAACCTCTAGAATTCTATTTTCCATATTTATTTCCTCTTGTTCATGCATCTTCCTCTTCCCTTTACCCTTGTTTATAGAAGCATCCACTAGACCCCCACTACAACTAGTTTCCACCTAGGAGTTACCTCTAGTCTTGTTTAGGTTATGAACCAGAATATCATCCCCACCAGCTTAAGAATCATCCTCACCATCCTTGGGGTCAAAAGACATAGGGGATATTTCAGAGGAAAGGGACACATGTTGAGGGGAGGGTGAAGAGGGAGTAGGAGAAGGGGACAAAGTTTTCATTTTATATGGTTAATGGGGGCATGACCAAAATGGGTAGTCACTGAGAGCTTGGATTTTAAATTCAAATCATGTTTAAAAAGTAACAATATCAAGGATTGATGCAAGGGAGGGCTTACCATAATCCTTTTAGCTTCTAGAACTGTGTATTCTAAAGATGAGAAGAGGAAAATATGGAAGATTGCCTTCCTTTTATGCCAAAAATGACTCAAGAGGGTGAAATGGTAGGTGTAGATAGAATTGAATTTTCCTTCCAGAGTAATGTAGCACATTATTTGGAGGGAAACCTCATCCCATGGCCTAGGAAGGGAGAGCCTAGTATACCCAATTTTGTCTTTGTTAATAGTTTTGTCCTCCTTAAGGAATCTCTTCATGGCATCTTCTGCATTGCATCTATCCTTGTACATTTTCTGCCCATTTGTAGATAAATTAGTGACCATTGCAAGAGGCTCCTCAGATACATGGAGCTCAACACCCCTCAAAGTAACAATCCTAGAATTCCATTTTTCTATGAATTCTTTTGACAAAGTTCTATCAAAACCATTTAAAATCTCCATATAGGAAGTAAGACCTCCCTTTTGGAGAATTCTCTAAATTTTTTTATTTTCTTCACCGACTCATAGGATTCCCATATTGACCCTCTTATATACTATCTCCCCCACCTGCAACTACTTTTCAACTTTGTATCAAATTTCTCTCCACCAAAAAAAAGTGAAGAAACATTAAATTCACTGGGTTATGAAAGGAAGTCTCTCAAAATCTTCATGGTGTTCACCATGTTCTAGAGAATAATGCAGCCCATCATTAATGTAGAAGCAAGGGATGTCCTATTGTCATGAGAGATCAAAATTATCATGTTGTGTGATCATTTCCACCTCATATGGGAATAAACATTTCTGAGATCATTTACGTAACCCTTCAATCATAACTCCTTTGTTTGTAAAGAATTCCACCAAACTATTACACTCTCTATATATGTGTCAGATCTCCACATGTGTAAGCCTTAAAATGAGGGTGAGGGAATTTTTAATAAGGTTATCAATAGATTAGCTAGGGGTAGAGATCCTTTGAATACATTTAATGATATTTAATGAGTCCCCCTCCACCTCTAAAGTGATAATGCCAAGGTTAAGGGCCAACGAAAGACCCCAAAAAGTGATTGAAGCTTTGGAAAAATGGCTAGATTGGATGCTTAAGTTAATGGAAAAAGAATTAAGGATATTTCCCCAACAATCCCTAATAACCCCCCACCTCTTGTATTTTTGGGATTACCCTTAAAGGTCTTATCGAAATTGATCTTGCACCAAACTGGTTTGGGCTTTAACTAGTGAGAGAAATAGTAAGGGGAAGGGGAGGGGGATGGAAGGGAAAAAATAAGATTCCAATTATGGTAAATCAATAATTTATAATGTGGGATAGGAAGCTTTCAAATATGAAGGGTGATGTTAGAAATTGTAGACAAGAAATTTTTCTTGATAGAGAAAAGCGAGGACAAAGAAACTCTATGAACTAGAGAAGAAAAACCTCTAAAGAATTTATTGTTCCTTTCAAGCCAAAGGATCCATAAGACATGAGGTAAGGTTAGATACCAAAGGAGTTTAAAGGTAGGGATGACAAAAGAAGTTGACCAATACTCAATAAGATTAGGTAGAGTGGAGGGCAAAACCCAAGACATATTGAAGAGGGAAAGGATCCAACCCCAACCAATAATAGAAAATTGCATGAGACAAATAGGTTCATAACATTTTCCATCTCTTTAAAACAAAATAAAACATCTATTGGTGATGATAAGGCCCCTCTTAGCAAGCTTGTCCATAAATAAAATCTTATTTTATGAAACAAGACAAAAAAACATTAATCTTTGAGGTGGGGGTCTTGAACCAAAGATTAGCTTAGAAGGGGTAGGGGAGAGAGATAAGGAGGGTCATAGAGTAGTCTAAGGAGACAAAATAGGAACTATTAGGGGAAGGGTCCCATTTTAGGATGTTAGTTCTAAGTGATTGAGGAAGATGGAAACCATGGAGCAAAGACCATAATTTGGTGATGAGGGGAGAAAGGGCCGCAATGGCTTCAAGGGGTGGTTACAACATCTCCTAGAGTTAATAATTTCTATATAATCTTCCACCTTGCATCCAAAGAGTTGTTTAAAAAGATAATAATTAGCTAGGACCAAATCAAGGATTGATCACCAAACCATATATCCTCCCAAAATCTAATGCAGGCTCCATTCCCAATCTTCTACTTGGTACCATTTTTGAGTAAGGATATAAATTTCAAGATCCCATTCCAAAAGAGGGATCCATTGTACTGTATGTTCTTGTGCAAAATATGCATAGGGCTCAAGTTTCTAAGATATTTATCTTTTATTACATTAGTCTAGTCTTTACTTTTAGTGATTAGGCTCAAGCACTCCTAGCTAACAAGGCCACATTGAAGTTCTTCATACTCCTCAAGCCAAGCCCACCAAAACCTTTAGGGAGACAAGTCTACTACCAAGGGATGAGAGGAAATCTGTATCATTCCTATGAGCCCATCTAGAGAAAATATTTATGGATTTTCTCAATTTTCTTAGCTATCTTTAGATGTATAACAAACACAGACATGAAATAAACTATAAGATTTTAAAAGGTGGATTTTATAAGTTGAATTTTTACTGCTTGAGATAAAAGATTAATTTTATAGCCCACAATCTTATTATTGAATTAGTCTATGAGTTAGCCCATACAACTTTAAGAAAGGAACTCAAGAATAGAGGAAGGCTAAGGTAGGTAGAAGCGAGAGAGTCCACTTGGAAATTGAGCACTTTTGCAATTTTTATCTGCCTAGTCGGAGGGGTGTTTAAGATGAAAATATTACTTTTTTCCCAATTGATTCTCTATCCTAAGACAAATTCATAATCTTGAAGTAGAGATTTAATTTCATTGGCCTTGATTATAGAGGCTTGTCCCATGATAATCATATCATCAATGAATTGTTGGTGAGTTATAATCTAGAGCATGGAGGTAGGCATGAACCCCTTTAGTCTCCTAGTTGCCATGTCATTGTTAAATTTTTTTATTAACGATTCAACAAAAATAATGAACAGAAAAGGGGAGAGGGGATCCCCCTATCTAAGACCTTGACCTCCCCTAAAGAAGCCACAAGGGGAGCCATTGATGAAAATAGAGGAATTAGGGGTGGAAACCTAGTTGTTGATTAACTTTCTAAATTAGCCTCAAAGCCATACTTCTCCAAAACTACATCCAACAACTTCCAAGATACCCAGTCACAAGCTTTGTTCATATCAAGCTTAAGGATCATGTTGGATTTTTCACTCTTCTCCATGGAGTGAGCAGCTTCATGAACTAAAATTAGGGAATCCAAGATTTGGTGGTCTTTAACACAATCAACTTACCGAGGGGATATCAAAAGGGGAGAAGTCTTTACATCCTCAAGGCTAGATCTTAGATAATATCTTTTAAATGGAGTTACACAAGCTTAAGGGGTGAAAATTAGAAAAGCACTCAACTCCTTATTTCTTTCAAATAAGAACAAAGAAGGAATTATTCAATTATTTTCGAATTTGATTAGAAATTTTTTTTTTGCAGCCTCCACAATATCCATAGAGATAATCTCCTGGTAATTTTGAAAAAAAATGGGGGAAGTTGTTAGGTCCTGGTGCTTTATACCCATCAAAGGAAAAGACCACTATTTGACTTCCTCCTCTTAGAGCAAGGCCATAAGGGAAGTGTTATCCTTAGGAGACACGAGGGGCAAGATCAAGTTAAGGAGTCCTTTGGCATGAGAATTTCCCACATAGGAGTCAATCAAGATAAGATTCTTGAAGTAGTTTATGGCCTCCTCCTTGATCTATTCTTCATCTTGGATTTTGTTTACATGTTGAACAATGATCTCCTTTATTTTATTGGCAAGTTTGTGCTTGAGGAATTGATATTGAAGAACTTAGTATCTCTATACCCTTTTTAAGCCATAAAGACTTGGATCTTTGTCTCTAATAAGTATCTTCCATAGAGATGAGGGAGTTTAGTTTCTAGAATATTTTTTTCTCTTTTTCAAAGTTTTCTTAGCTCATACTCAAAGTTTAATTTCATTTTGAATATGCTCTAGTTCCCTTATCACCTCCATATTTTTAGAGAAGATGTTTCCAAAATAAGTTTTACTCCGTGATTTAACATTTACCTTAACATTTGTTATCTTTTGAATGCATCTAAACATGGCCCTACCTGCAACTTGGATATCGTGGACTATTCTTTGATTTTATCCTTTAAGTCAGGGTGAGAGGACCACATTTTTCAAATTGAAAGGGAGAGCCTTTCCTTTTCTTGAGTAGTTATAATTAGAAATATAGAGGGGAGTGATCCAATCCAACTCTGAGAAGAGTTGACACAATTAAAGAGTGAGAAAAAAACCAATCCATGATGGTGAACACCTTGTCCAAATGGACTTGAATCAAAGTAGCTCCTATTCTTTTGTTGGACCATGTGTATTGAGCCCCATGGATCTCATTGTCCATCAAGGCACAAGAAGAGATAAAATCATAAGTTCTGCTAGTAGTGTTGTGGTCTTTAGTTTTATTTTCTATTTTTGATTAAGTATGTTTTCAACTCTGCTTCGTTGTTGGTTTGTTATTGAAGCACTATTTTTGGCCAATTGGGACATTTTTTGTTATGCCCTTGGGGCAATTTTTGTATAGGGATCAGGACCCTCTTTTCTTGCTTGCTTAATCAAAAGCACTTGGGGAAAATTATAATGGTGTTTGGAGGCATATATTATCTTTTAATGTAGTGTACTACATTATTTACAACATGACCCAAACATATTGAAACCCTCTCCTTACATGCAAGTATGTAGGTCAATTTACTACATGTAGGGGCATGTGAGTTTAATGCTAGGTGGTGTGCAAGTTAAATTTTGACATAAGTTAGAGGGAAAAGGAAATTTATTGGTAGAGAAAGGCCAAAAGGCAATTTCTTATCATTAGACCATGGTTCAAAAAATATCCTACTGTAGAACATCTAGAATGGAGGACTAAAGGAGGAATGTAGTGGTGAAAGGTAGAGTAAAATAAATAATAAATTTATTTAAATAATTATCATAGGATTAATAATTGGAAACAATAACTATCTAGTGTTAATCACTAAAATAAATGAAGAAATTGAATAAATAAAACAATACTACTTAGTTGGAGTCCAATGTAGAAATGTTGTGACATGTTTAAAAGTGATTTGTAAAAAAAGCTAGAAAAGCTATAAATGATTGGATGAATGCTTTTGAATTAGGAAAACACACTATCTATTTTTCTAGTCACTTATGCAATTGTGCAAAAGTGATTTGTGTGAATTACAATCTAACCTGCACCCATTGATCTAAACTTTGTTGTGTAGATTTGATCTTTGCAAAACTCTAATACTTTATGTTTATTTCACCTTAATGCATATGACTTGTGTTATTTGTTTGGAAGTGTTTAGGAACACCTTTGAGAAGCTTGCTAAGTGAGGATCTTCTTCTTGTGATAAGCTTATAAGATATTGAGTCAATGATTTTTTGAAATGATCGAAGACAACAAGCAATCAAGAAAATAATACTCTAGATGTTGATATAAAGCAAATAATTTAGCAATAAAAACTTTGATAATAATGTTCTAAATATGCTCAAGATATCTAAGTACTAAATTTCTACATCCTTTAAAATGGATTAGGGTTTGTCCTTGAATATATGTCCAAAGGTGGAAAATGAAACATTTGTTTTGTACTTCAAGTTGGCAAATAACAACTAATTGGAAGGGTTAGGTTGGCCCCAAATTTGATAGTCTCTCTAAGGTGTTTGTAAACACCACATTAACAAATTAATACATGAAAGGAGAGGATATAAGTCATTGTTTTGTTGTAAGATTTTGCTAGGTTGATCCCACAAACAACAATTCAGATTTGTGTTGCTTGAGTTCAAACTTGAGGGGTTCATGATTGAACTACATAGTCTTTTGAGTCTATCACATGTATTAGATCATGAGCATTAATTTTTGTGCCTATGGTAAATGATTCCAATGTGACATTAGGAGTGTTTCTTTATTGTTGTTCTTAAAATTGAGTGTATATATCTTCCTTATTTAATTTATGAATATTCATTACATGTTTATCAACCCAACTCCTAATTAAATATAGGTTATTTATATACTTGTTATTTACATTTATTTAATGCTGCTAGATTATTTAGGTAAAGTTTATTTACTTATTTTCACTACTATTACTGCAATGTCTTGTGAAAGTCCAAAGTTGTCACTTTTAAGGGTAGACTTTCAACACACTCAATTTTAAGAATTTTCAATAGAAAAATCATGTCCAATTAAAAACATGTTTTAGTTAGATTCATTTTAGTTAAAAAGTTTCCAAATAGAAGTGGATGTTGGTGCTAAATTACAAACCTTTTGAAATTATTTGAAAAAAATATTTTTCTTAAAGATGCACTTTTCAAAACTATAAATTTTTAAATATTTTTTTATTAAAGGTAAAAGACGGGTTTTTGAAAGGGCCCCAACCCTTTTACAACACAAACTAAAAGAGAGGAAAAATGGATTTGCTACAACAAAGCTACAAAAACACTACAATAGAACTATAACGTAAGGACAACAAAAGAAACAACAACACAACATATTACATCACCATACCAAACTAAAACACAAGGAAGCAAACAAAAAACCAAGATGATTAGAGATTGTTCAAAGTGATGGTGACCTCCTTCTCCTCTTGAAGGGACTAAAGTGTTAGGACTAAGGTACCATCAACCTTGTAAATCTTATGTATTTAATTACTCCTAATATTGATAGAAAACCACAAGAGTAACCACAACATACAACAACAAATTAAAATCTAAATCTTCACACAATTGCTACCAAAAACCTACAAACACACACAAACTAGAACAAGTTGAAATCTACAACTTTGGAAGCACATTCACGACCTCTAAGTGAGATTTTCCTACTAAACCAAAGGGTTTTGTTCCTTGATCCAAGAAATCAATGAATTTTCATCCATTGATCTCAATCTCCAATAGGTTTTCGTCCACATAAGATTTTGTAAGAACACAAGTGCTCATACAAAAAATTGAGTGATAAAATGATCAAAAACTTCTTCTGTATGAAAGACCCTAAATATTAATAAAGGTTTGGAGCCCAAATTCTCACATCCAACTTAGGAAAATAAATTTAAATTTAAATATTTCCTCTTGCTTTCCATAACTACTAGCTACAAAAATACCCTATCACTTACACAATGATAACCTATCATAAAATTTGTCATAACTGTCACAGAATATCCTATTTTTAGCCTTGAGAGTTACAATATCTTCTCATGAAATCCCATGCCTCATTTGGTGCTACAAATATTATAATAAATATTTAATTGCTCCCAAATATCTCAAAAATATAAATTCTCACCGAACCTAATTAAATATTAAATAAATCATTTCCCTATTTTCTTTCATTAGCCCATAGGAAATATAGAAATGGGCTAATAAATCCTCTAGATGAAATTAATTAGAAAGGGGACATAACATGTATTGAGCCCCATGGATCTCATTCTCCATCAAGGCACGGGAAGAGATAAAATTAACAAAATCATCTATACTATTTGAGTTATTTTGAGAGCCCCCCATTTGTTAGATAAAGCAAGAGTGGTATTAAAATCTGTAGCAACAAGCCATCTAGTGTTGTTTTGAACTACTCTAAAGGTAGTGAGTTTAGACCAAATCTTCCTTCTTTCTCCATGCCCATTTCAAGCATAAATATTTTAGGCAATAAAATAAAAATTCTCCTTATGAGAGAGCAAAACAACAATATGATGGGGAGAAACAATGAGGATTGAACTAGAGAACAAAACAGGGTTCCACATGGTAATGATTCCCCCCAATGCAACCGCAAGATTTTTTCCCACCACTTGAGATTTTGACCAAACTTTTTTCTCTATCAACTCAAATCTTTCTATTGACATTTTTGTTTCTTAAATCATCAAAATGTCTGGATTTTGAGATCTCCTAAAATTAGAAAGAATATTATATTTTAAGGGGTTATTCAACCCTTGGATGTTCCATGATATTAATTTCATTTCTTGATTTTAGAAATGATTTTGGATTTCATCAAATCCAATGTACCTTGTGATCCTTCTTCTATGTCCTTTGATGTTTCTCTATCCAAAACTTCCATATTGGATGGGTGGCTAAGCTTGGAGTTCTCTCTTACATCAACCTGCTTCTGAGAGTATCTAGTATGTCTAGTTGGAGGGGTATGGGTCCCCTTGAATCTTGGGGTGGGCATGGGCTTTTTTAAGAGCTCAAAGAAGCCTTCAATGGGCTATTTGGATTCAAACAAGGACAGATTACATTCATAGGAGAGTGAGCTATAACATCATCCAACCTAAGAGGTTGATGGTCCTCTAATCATAAATCCTCAAGTTGTAAAGATGGGAAGCTATCCTCTTACAAATGGTCGTCTTGAGTAGATGCAATGGGTACAAATAGATTTGGGGCCATTGGCATCGCCACTAGGACTTCTTGGGCTTTCATCAAAGGCTCATCCTCTTGAGCTATCATATTCAAGTCAAGGGAAGATGGAGAGTTCTTTTTCAATTCTTGAGAATTAGGAGAGGACAAAACCTCATCAACCATATTCAAGTTAGGGGAAGATGGAGAAACCTTTTTAAAATCTTGAGAACTAGGAGATGCCAAAATCTCTTCAACCATAGCCTCCATTTCAGTTTCAGTTGACGAGTCCTTCTTCAGTTCCTAGTTGCTAGAGACCAAACCTTTACTCTTTGTGGGGTAGTCTTTTGTGAGGTGTCTAGGAGAGTGGCATGCACAACATGCAAATGGGGACCTTTTGAACAAACTTTTTTCTTAAGAGAAAAATTAAGTGATAGAGACAAGGATCATATCTGAGCTTATATAGACACAAATACGAGCAAAGACAAGCCTCCTACATGATCTTGTAACTACATCTATGGCAAGTAGCTAACCAAAAGAGGTTGCAATACCCCTGAAAACTTCTTCTTCCCATAACTCCATGGGTAGGCCTAAAAGCCTCACCCAAACTGGGGCTATGTCGATGTTCTCCTTAGATGGGTCAAAACCTAGAATGACTTCTTTGAGAACAAACCTGATTTACCAAAAAAACTAGGGCCCCCCAACCAAGGCATTTTCAAGGTTCTCTAGACAAAAGAAAGAGACAAAGAAAAAGCTTCTTGACATAGCGAAGATGTTCAATTAACCCATTGGTAACTATTTCTTTGTCATCCAAGCCTTGACAACATTAACATTCAGTGACCCAGAAACTTGCCCTCCAATAAATACTCCATCTTGGTTGCCACTTTTTCCACCACTTTGTTCAGAATGCTAATGGAAATCGCACCCGAGGATGAATCTTTTGAAATATCCACTAGGACAAGGATGTTGCAAATATGTGTCTAAGCAGTGTTGTCATTGATGTCAACATATCCTTGTTGCCATTGGTGTCAACTGTATCCTATTTTGATGCCTGTATAGAAGACCGGATTGTTGAGGCTATTGAGAAAATTAATGGAGATCAATGTATGCGAACCATATGGCTATGTAAAGGTTCGTCTGAAGAAGCTCCAGTTATGATATGACAGGTTTGCATTAAGATCTAAAGAAGTTATGGCCATCTGAGTAGAACTATTCTTGCAATACTCAGGAAAGCCAGAGTGACAGGAAAGAGGTCCGGATTGCTCCAGTAATGTAAAATGATGATCTGCGAATCTTGAGGCATGTTTGGGAAATAAGTGTGTATCATCAATTCAAGTGGTTCATGGTTTGGAGGTCCACAAGCAATCTCTCTAGTTTGACAATCATGGCAGATAGTGTTCTTGAGGTTTTGAATAAAGATGCAAGTGATTCTAATGATTTGGAGGAGTGCAAATGTTTCTGTTGATTTCAATGTGCTTGTGGAGATCTTTGGATCGTGTAGATGTTGTGTTGGAGGTCTACATTGAAGTTTGAGCTCATTATTGAAGATTTTCTTTTTTGTGTTGATGTTCTTCCTAGTCTTGGCTGACCGGATGATCCTAGCATGTTGTGGATGATCTAAGAGTATTTTATGACGTGTGGCATGCTTATAGAGGAAGATTCAAGTCTTAGTTATGTTTGGCTGATAGTGTAATGATCTGCATCAAGTTTAGCCGACCTTGTTGATCATTCTAAGGTTGATGAAGTGTATAAATACTTGTTGAAGAGTTGTTGAAAATTATCCTTGAGCGAAATGAATTAAATCCAAAAAAAAGATCAGAAGTAGAGCAGAGAAGAAGAGGAGCAAGAGCAGTATAAAGTGAAGAGTTAGTAAAGAAGAATTTGGAGACAAAAGTAGAAGTTTTGTGAGCATTTAATGAAACTAAACCAGTCATGAAAAGATGCTAATTATTAGTTAGTTCTTTCTATGTTAAACATAAATTTCTTGTAGGCAGTGAGCCTCTCTTTTCAGTAGTGAGCCCGAAGGCAAGTGCCTTCCCATTCTTTAAAGGACTTTTAACAGGGTATGAATCTTGTTGGCTAACACCCACCGTGGTTTTTCCCTTAACTGAGTTTCCACATCAAAAATCTTGGTGTCAAATGTGTTGATTATGTTTCTGCATATGTGTTGTTGTTATATGATTTAATGTTTACATCATTAATCAATTTGCCAATTGTGAAAAAAGATTAAAAGGAAGAAAAGGTTAATTTTGGGGACAACTGATTCACCCCCCTCTCAGTTGTCCAGACTAATTCCAACAATTGGTATCAGAGCCAAGTTCCTCTAGAAGAAGCTTAATCACCGAGGAGATATAGGATGTCGACTTACAAGAAGGAGAGTCTGAGATTCAATGGAACAAATTACTCTATTTGGAAGAGTCGCATAGAATGCCATTTGCAATGCATGGGTGATGCTTTTTGGGTGATAATTGAAAATGAGTATAAACCTCTGAAGAAACCTTCAACTCCAGATGAAGTCAAAAATGCTGAAAATAATCTTCAAGCCAAAGAAGCCTTGCTAAGTGCTCTGATTAATTCAAAAATGACAAATGTCTTTGGACTAAAAACTGCTCATGAAATATGGAAGAAGTTGGAGAATCTTTATGAAGGAGATGAATATGTCAAATGTGCCAAGCTACAAAGTCTGAGAGGAAATTTTCAAAATCTAAGGATGAGTGAAGATGAAAATATCACAATCTACATGCAAAAGATAAATGAACTTGTGTGTGGTATCAGGTGTGCTGGTGGAACTTTAGAAGAATTAGAAATTGTGGCAAAAGTGCTCAGATCTTTACCTGATTCATACAAACTCAAGGTTGCTGCTATAGAAGAGATCAAGATTGTCTCAAAAGTTACAAGAGATCAGCTAGTTGGCAAAATTTTAGCTTTTGAATTGAGTGAGTTTGGTGATTCTCTTCCTAAGTCTGAATTTGCATTCAAGGCAAGTGTTCAAGGGAAACAAAGATATGATCTGAGTGAAATCTCTTCAGGAAGATCAAATAGATTTTCTAAGACAAGGAAGGATCTTGAAGATGATGAAATTGAGTCTATAGAATTTGAAGCTCTTATTGCCAAAAGAATGCCTAGAGGATCCGGTAAGTATGAAGGTAAGTTGCCATTAAAATATTTTTCTTGTAATAAGATTGGTCATTTTGCCTCAAGATGTCTAGAGAGGTTTTCAAAACCAAACCCTAACAGATACAAAAGTCAGAAGAATCGCTACTATGTCCAAGAAGATGGAGAAGAATGAGTCACAAATGAAGAATCTAATCATGGAGAAGGTGATTGGGTGTTCATTGCTATCAAAAAAGAAGATCCAATGTCTACTGAATCTACTAGCTGTGCAAATATGGAAAATGCCTTGGCTACTTAGGTTGTTGAAAAGGATGAATGGGTGATTGATAGTGGATGTTCTCATCATATGACTAGTGACAAGAGTAAGTTTGTGAGTTTTGAAAAATATGAAGGTGGGCTTGTGAAATTTGGAGACAACTCAGCTGGTAGAATCCGTGGTAAAGGATCCATCTCTTTTGATGGTAAGAATAACACCAATGATGTTTTGTATGTGGAAGGACTAAAACATAATCTTCTTAGTGTTGGATAGTTGGTTGACAAGGATTATGATCTTCAATTCAAGGATGGAAAATGCAGAATCGTGAAGAGCTCTAGAACTAAAATTGCATATGGTACTCAAACTAGAGGTAACATCTTTCATTTAAGTAGTTCTAGCAAAAATTGTTTGATTGTTCAGATAGATCAAAGTTGGTTATGGCATAGGAGGATGTGTCATGTGAATTTTGATAACATTGTCAAAATAAGTTCCACTAAGGTTGTAAGAGATCTTCCAAAACTTATGAAACATGATAGCATATGTAGAGAATGTCAATTGGATAAACATAACAAAATTTCATTCAAAAGTAAGGAACAAGCTTCAAGTGGTCGATTGGAACTGGTACATACTGATCTCTGTGGTCTTGCTAGAATTAGAAGTGTGCAAGGAGACAGATATTTCATGTTGCTAATTGATGATTACTCCTGAATGATGTCGGTAACTTTCCTAAAAGAAAAATTAGAAGCTCTTGACAAGTTTAAGGTGTTCAAGGTGGTGGTTGAAAATGAGATTGGTGAGAGATAAAAATGTCTGAGATTTGACAGAGGTGGAGAATTTACTTCTGGTGAGTTTGATGCTTTCTGTGAAAAGCATGGAATAATAAGACAGTTATCTGCTCCTAGGACTCTTCAACAAAATGGAGTTGTGGAAAGAAAGAACCAGACCATTTAAGAAGCTGCCAGGACCATGATGATGGAAACAAATGTTCCTCAAGTTTATTAGAGAGAAGCTATGAGTATTGTTGTCTACACTCTTAACTGGGTGCAGATCAAAGGCAATTTTGGTAAGACCCCTTATGAACTATGGTTTGGTCATCCTCCTACTGTGAGATATTTCAAAGTTTTTGATAGTAAATGCTATATCAAAAGAGATGAGGATTTAGGAAAGTTTGATGCAAGAAGTGACGAAGGAATATTTTTGGGATACTCTACTCAAAGTAATGCTTACCAATGCTTTAACAAGAGGTTAAAAAAGATTGTTGAAAGTGCAAATGTTAGAGTTGATGAGAGCAAAGAAGGACATTTTAGGTATTGCGGATATGATTTAGATGATCAAGTTGAAATTCAAAGTCAAGGAAGGCAAGTCCAAACTCAGACTCAGATCTAGATTGATCCGATAACTACAGTGACTCAAGAGGATAGTGTAGACGTTGAGGAACAAACTCAAGAAATAGAAGTTCAAACAATTCCCAAAACTCCCAGGTATGTAAGGCTGAATCATCTTGAAGATCAGATCATAGGAGATAAGAGTAAAGGTGTTCGAACTAGGGGAAATTTTTCTAAAGATCAAGAGGAGATTTGCTTGATTTTAAAGATTGAACCTAAATTAGTAAGTGAAGCCTACAATGATGAAAATTGGGTTAAAGCAATGGAAGAAGAATTGATGCAAATTGAAAAGAATCACACTTGGGATATTGTTCGTAGACCCGAGGACAAAAATGTGATTGGAACCAAATGGGTCTTCCGGAATAAACTAAATGAAGATGGTGAAGTTGTAAGAAACAAAGCAAGGTTGGTATGCAAAGACTATTCTCAAGTGGAAGGAATTGATTTTGAAGAAACTTTTGCTTCGGTGGCAAGAATAGAAACAGTCAGATTATTTCTTGCATTTGCTACCTTTAGAGATTTTAAATTTTATCAGATGGATGACAAATCAGCATTCCTGAATGGAGAGTTGGAGGAAGAAGTCTACATTGAGCATCTGGAAGGATTTCATTTGTCTGATCAGAGAAATATGGTCTGCAGACTGAGAAAAGCATTGTATGGACTCAAGCAAGCTCCAAGAACCTGGTATGCAAGATTAGATAAGCATTTTCTTAAGCTAGTATTTAGCAAAGGTACCGCTGATAGCAATCTTTACTTCAAGATTAATCATGAGGACATTCTAATTGTTGAGGTCTTTGTTGATGATATTATTTTGGTGGAAATGAATGTATGTGCAAAGCATTTGCTGATTAGATGAAAAGTGAGTTTGAGATGTCAATGTTTGGTGAGATGAATTTCTTCCTAGGTCTGCAAATTATTTAGTCAGATAAAGGTATCTTCATATCTCAGTCTAAGTAAGTGAAAGAATTGTTGAATAAGTTTGGAATCGAAGATTCAAAGCCAGTAGTTACACCTATGGTAACCAGATGCAAGTTAAGTAAAGTTGATGACTCCCCCAAGGCAAATCAGAAAAGGTATAGATCATTGATGGGAGGATTGCTCTATTTGACTCAGACCAGACTTAACATCATGAATGCAGTTGGACTTGTTGCCAGATTTCAAGCTGATCCAAAAGAATCCCATGTTGTGGCAGTCAAAAGAATTTTTAGATATCTCAAGGGGACAATTGATTATGGATTGTGGTTTCCAAAGGATAATGAATTCACTCTTCATGCATATACAAATGTTGATTGGGCAAGAGATGTGGATGACAGGAAAAGTACTAGTGGTGGTGCATTCTTCTTGGGAAGAAGATTGGTCTCTTGGATGAGAAAAAAGTAAGAGGCAATATCTTTGTCTACTACAGAGGTAGAGTATATAGCAGTAGCAAATAATTGTACTAAAGTTCTATGGATGAAGCAAATGTTGAAAGACATCAAAATTGTGTTTGAGGAGCCAGTCACAATCTTCTGTGATAATTCAAGTGCAATAAGCATTTCAAAAAATCTCGTGTTACATTAAAAAACAAAGCATATATCTATCAAGTTTCATTTCTTGAGAGAGGAGGTAAATGAGAATGAAATCAAGTTGGAGTTTGTGTCTTCTAAAGATCAAATCGCAGATATCTTCACTAAGCCTCTTCCCAAGGATACTTTTGAGTATCTCAGAGAGAAGTTAGGGACCCCTCCTAATTAGAACTAAGATGCACTAAGGTGCATCAGTCCAATGGAATTCACATTCATATCTTGTGATCCAAATTGATGTTAAGGAGATACTACTTAGGGGGGGTAGTTGGTATGCAAATTCTGGGATCAATCTAAATCAAAAAGAGAGAAAAGAATGCAACTATGTGCCCTTTGCCATTAATGTCAAAGCGGGAGAGAAGTCATGTGAAAAACTAGTTGCTGATGAAAGAGGGAGCAGTGAAGAAAGTAATAGCAGAAGTGAGAAGAGAAAGAGGGAGAAGTTCTTGTCTTGATGGTTGAATTCAATTTTTCACATCATATGTTGCCATCAATGACAAAGGGGGAGATTGTTGCAAATATGTGTCTAAGCGGTGTTGTCATTGATGTCAACATATCCTTGTTGTCATTGGTGTCAACTATATCATATTTTGATGCCTGTATAGAAGACCGGATTGTTGAGGATATTGACAAAATTAATGGAGATCAATGTATGCAGACCATATGGCTATGTAAAGGTTTGTCTGAAGAAGCTCCAGTAATGATATGAGAGGTTCGCATTAAGATCTGAAGAAGTTATGGCCATCTGAGTAGAACCAATTCCTACAATACTTAGGAGAGCCAGAGTAATAGGAAAGAGGTCCATATTACTCTAGTAATGTAAAATGATGATCTGCGGATCTTGAGGCATGTTTGGGAAATAAGTGTGTATCATCAATTCAAGTGGTTTGTGGTTTGGAGGTCTGCAAGAAATCTCTCTAGTTTGACAGTCATGGAAGATAGTGTTCTTGAGGTTCCGGATAAAGATGCAAGTGATTCTGATGATTTGGAGGAGTGCAGATGTTTTTGTTGAATTCAATGTGCTTGTGGAGATCTTTGGATCATGTAGCTGTTGTGTTGGAGGTTTGCACTGAAGTTTGAGCTCATTATTGAAGAATTTCCTTTTCGTGTTGATGTTCTTCCCAACCTTGGCCGACCGGATGATCCTAGCGTGTTGTGGATGATCTAAGAGCATTTTATGAAGCGTGGCATGTTTATAGAGGAAGATTCAAGTCTCAGTTATGTTTGGCCGATAGTGTAATGAACCATGTCAAGTTTAGCTAACCTTGTTGATCATTCCAAGGTTGATGAAGCGTATAAATACTTGTTGAAGAGTTGTTGAAAATTATCCTTGAGTGAAATGAATTAAACCCCAAAAAAAGATTAGAAGCAGAGCAGAGAAGAAAATGAGTGAGAGAAGTATAGAGTGAAGAGTTAGTAAAGAAGAATTTGGAGACAGAAGTAGAAGTTTTGTGAGCATTCAATGAAACTGAACCAGGCATGAAAAGATGCTAATTATTAGTTAGTTCTTTCTATGTTAAACATAAATTTCTTGTTGGCAGTGAGCCTCTCTTTTGAGCAGTGAGCCCGAAGGCAAGTGCCTTCCCATTCTTTTAAGTACTTTTAACAGGGTATGAATCTTGTGGGCTAACACCCACTGTGGTTTTTCCCTTAACTAGGTTTCCATGTCAAAAATCTTAGTGTCAAATGTGTTGATTATGTTTCTGCTTATGTGTTGTTGTTATATGCTTTATTGTTTACATCATTAATCAATTTGCTAATTATGAAAGAAGATTAAAAGGAAGAAAAGGTTAATTTTGGGGACAACTGATTCACCCCCCCTCTTAGTTGTCCAGACTAATTCCAACAAAGGATTGCTTCACATTTACCTTTGTTCGGATAGAACACATGTGAACCACCACTTGGAGATTTATAAAACCTCACCCAAGACTGACCAGAACTATTCGAGGATGAGACACCATCATCCTTCTTCTTTGAATCACCATTGGACAAAGGAGACATGGGGGAGGAGATTTCACACACCCTAGGGATTCCTGAGCATCTTGAAAGGCATGCCTCATGTCCAACAATGGGGAGCCTACGGACCAAGGGAGATCCTTGCCCAACCCCTACAGTGTGCCTTCCCCAACACTTGTACCAAATTAAAAAAAAAATACCGCTCACACTAGTCGCTTGTGCTATCCATAGTTTTAAAAAAACAAAGTATTTTAGTTAGTGTTTATTATTATTATTTTTTTTCCTTTTTACTACAATTACATCATTAGCATTGATGTAGATGAAGAAGACTTGTCCACTTATGAGGAAAATGAAGAATAAGCATAATGCAATAAGACATGATCATGTGTGTGATATGCTACCAGATGGTTGCCAACTGGCACCTTATGCCACGTGTATGCTCGTTGACTTGGTCAAGGAGATATATGGACCATTGATCTTAATTGATAAATTTTGATCCTAGGATCATTTTCTAACCGCCTCCTCCCCTTGTCCTATAAAAGGGAGATGGAGTGCATTTTGTATTCATTCGAAGCTTAATTGAGATTAGATTGTTGATGCATTAGGACTAACTCTCAAGGCTAATTACAAATGTACATCTCTTTTGGTATGCTTAATGAAGAAGAAGCTGTAGATTACATACAATCATAAACTTTGAGTAATTTGTGAATGGATTCTTGACTTGTATTTTGATTTGTTGCATCCCTTGGAGTGCAATTCATGTTGTGCATGTTGCTTTCATTCCATTTCCATCGAAGTTAGCATCAACCATTTCTAGCTGAGGAACATCCTAGTGAACCTATGGTTTGATTTCCTTCTCTTCATGATAGTATCTGGAATGTATGTGGATCAATAGCTAAAGATTCAATCATTTTAGTAAATTTTAGCAAGCATTCATTAAAATTTGTTTGATTTCATTTAAAATCACCATCACAATTGATGATTGACAGAAAATCTTATGCAAATACAATAAATATGCTGATATCATGTAGGTAATTGAATATCCATAGCATATTTGAGCCAAACAACATGTTGAAATGTTAAATATCATGCAAATAAACATAAGTAATGACAATAATCATGTAAATATCTACCTATAAGCACATTATTTGGGTGAATTTATAATGAAAAGGTGAAATTTACCTTATTTGATTAAAATTAGAAAATATCTACAATCATCAGTAGGATAACCTTGTTTGATTATTTTTTCAAACAAAAACTACTAAAATTTATTAAAATATATATAAAATATTAAATAAGAGAATTCTTGTTACAATATAATTTTCATTTACTTTAAATAAATAATCATAAAAACAAAATATCCATATAAAATTTAATATTTTCAATACAAGTAATTGTAATTTTTTTTAATACATACATTAAAATTTAAAATTATAATATTAACACTATTTTTTTAATAAAAATTACTATAAAATTATAATGTCCTATCTACTAATTAATTTGATTTTTTTAACACTAATTTTTTTTTAAATTACTATAAAATTATAATGTCCTATTTACTAATTAATTTGATTTTTTTCAAAAATTAAATATTGTATATTATTTAAAAATATAAGTTTTAATTTTTTTTAAATAATATAAATTTCACTAAAGATTTTGTAGTTTAAATATTTAAAAAATGCTTTCCTTTATGACTTGCAAATACTTCTGTTCACTTCCACGAAGTTGTTGACAAGAAATCTCTGTAGGCGGTGATGTGGCTGTTACATCACCCACACAGGGTAGCGTGCCTAGGCAGGTGATGTAGACAGCCACATCACCACCTACAGAGATTTCTTGTCATCAACTTCGTGGAAGCAAAGAAAAAATAAATATGAGCTCTATCTATATATGGTTGACAGTATGCAAGATAGAGAGTACAAAGAAAGACAAAACAGGGTAAAAAATGTCATCATAAGAGGTGTAAGGGATTACGGTAGAAATGAAAGCACCTTTAATCTTACAAAGGATTTCATGAGAGAAAAGTTACAATGGCAAGGACAAATCTGTCAAGCAAGGAGGATTGGCAAGATATGCAAAGAACATGATAGGCCTATTAAAGTTGTCATGGTAAATAGGGAAGACAAACTTCAAATCTTCAGTAAAAAGAGACTTCTGAGAGGCTCCCTTTTCTTTTTAGAAGACAATTTGACTGCAAAACAGCAAGAGGAGAGAGGGTAGAAATGGATAAAATAAGAGCAATGAGGGATGAAGGAAAAAGGGCATGGTTATACAAAGGAAAAGCAATCATTGCCAATTCAGGGTCACAGGTTAAAACAGAGTAGCAAGAAGTCAGCAAAGGGAGAATGGATGTTCTCAGGGCAACTAGGAATGTAGGACAGCAAGAATGGGTAGAAAGGGGCAAGGACTCAATTCTGAGTCTTTTACATCAAAATAAATAGCAATCAGGGCCCCCTCAGGCACACCTAAACTTAGTGTGCTAGAACTGTAGAGGCTACCCTTGGAGGAGGGGGCCTTGGTTAGGGCCCATTGCTGAGGGAAGGGATATAATTTGTCTTACTGAAACACATGAAAAAGAAGGCTGCGAGACTCCCAATTTTGAAGGATACACTAAGTTTGTGATTTGGAACAAAGCAGTGGGCAATGGCAAAGGGTACGGGGGCATCATGGTGTTAGTGAAAAAAGTGGAAGGTCGTACAATTTAGTTGGAAAGAGTGGACAACAATAAACAATACATTTGGGTCAAAATTTCTGAAAATGGAAACTATACATAAACATTGTTGCATGTTATTTTGCTCCTCAAATCTCAAAATCCTACAAAAGACATGGTTTGGACAACAAAGATCCATTTGCAGCCATCAAAAAGGATATCTCTATTTATGCCCAACAACGTGAAGTTCTTCTTTTAGGCAATTTCAATGCTAGGATAGCAAGTTTACAAGCAAATGTTCTATGCAGCAAGGGGGACTGCAATCCTATTTGGCTTTTGGAGGAAGGGAAGCAACAGTGAGCGAGATGTTCAGAAGACAATAAAGACATCAACCATTTTGGCGAAGAGTTACTCAATCTTTGTGGCACCTTTGATCTAATCATCTGTAATGGTGTGGGTAGATGGAAGAAGTCTAGAAATTTTACATGCAACACCTACAACAAGGCAAGTGTTGTAGATTATGCAATTTGTTCAAAAAATGTGATTGATAAGATTGAGGATATCACAATTGGTGATCATTGTTGGGAGTTAAAATCAGATCATAGGCCAATTTACTTAAGGTTTTCTTGTCTTGAAAAAAGGTAGCAACAGAAAAAAATGTAGCCCTCTCAACAATCGCTTGCTAAGGGTAGAGTTCTTTTAACCCAAGAAAACCATGTTACCTTCAAAGCAGCACTAGAGCAATTTTGCAGCAAGGGGAAAGCCAGGTCACAAGGTCTTAACAGTTTTGAGTTAACCACTATTATCCACATTGCACTTGAGAAGTGTAAAAGAGCAAAAAATAAGAAGTTGGTAACAAATTGTTTTCCGGCAAATGCTTGGTTTGATGAAGATTGTAAAATGGCAAGGAAAGCTTTGAAGAAGCCAGGTAAAAAGGAGTTGAATTTAAAGTGTTACAAGCATATCATAAAAGTGAAAAAAGCAAAATTCATGAGCACTAGGCATGAGGAGTTAATTTACCTAGGTAGGAATAATCCAAAGTCATTTTGGAAGGAACTTCAGCCAAAGAAGCAACATATTGAGAACAACATCATGGCTAGTCAATGGTTTGATTATGTAAAGCAACTTTACGAGCAAGAAGTTGAGATTGAGCCTCCTCCCTTGATCAACACGTCAATTAAGTTGTTTACTGTGCAAGAGGTGAAGTTTGGTATTGGAAAGTTGGGTGTTGGGAAAGCTAAGGATTTGGTTGAACTACAGGCTGAATTCTTTAAGTGGGGGTGAAGACTCCCGTGCCTCACATTACCAGAATTTTCAACAGCACTATCCAGCATGGCTTCCCAGAAGATTGGATCACTAGTCTAGCGATACCCCTTTTTAAGAGTGGTGATGCTAACAATCCTTCTAATTATAGGACCATCATGATCAATCCTTTCTTTGCAAAATTATTTGGCAGCATGGTTGAAAGGAGAATTAGCAAATGGGTAAAAGAGAAGGGTAAGAGAGCAAAAGGGCAGGCAGGCTTTAGGCCTAAGCATTCTAACTTAGATCATGGAGTTACACTGAGAAACATCATCAAAAAAGTGTGGGATGAAAAGGAAGAAGCTTATTGTTGTTTTATTGACTTTAAAAAGGTGTTTGACATGGTCCCTAGAGATAAGTTGTGGGGTAGGATGAAGAAACTTGGCATTCCGGGGCATCTAAGAGCGGTTGTCCATAGGCTTTATGAAGAGGTTCAAGTCAAAATTTGATGCAGAGGAAGGTAGAAAGGTTGTATGTCGCTCACTAAACTTAACTTCCTTCAAAAAGGTTTCCAATAGTGTTCGTGTTTACAAAGCCTACACAAGGCTATTTCTAAGATTTATCTAGCCTAGGACCACTATCTAGTGTCCTCCTCACAGGTTGCCCAACTCTCACCTTGGAGAGTTACTACTCAATCCCACCTTTCTACACAATCCACCTTGATTTGACTCACAACTTCCTACCCACACCTCTACCAATATGGACAACAACATAAATCAACATTCATTGGCTTATGACCTGCATGGAACTGATAAAAAAAACTCTCATTCCACTTCTTAAAAGACAGTGGACAGTTCTCTATGGCTATCTTTTTGTGCCAAGAAAATCTACTCCTTGTAGTCACTATGAACAACTAACTACATTAACTCTTCTACTAACAAGATCTTCCCAACAGCTACCAAGGACAGGAGATCAGTAAGATATTACCTATTGTTATACTTACTCAGACAATGATAGTGACTATTTTATGACAGCAATTCAAAACTGTGGGGGACCTTGTAGTATAGGGAATATACCAATCCATCCTAACCTTCTTGATTCCAAAAGGCATTTATCTCCAAAGGCACAATAAACATTCAATGTGTTCCAACCACCAGTTACTCACCAACATCAGTTGTACTATGGTTTGTAGAACAGAGGACAGGAAGTACAGTTTGCTGTCCTATGACAGTGTTATGGTGACAGCCTCTTCCTTGCAGCCTTTGTGAAACTTAAACCTACCACAATTCCTCTACAACAAGGATCAAATACCACTTGCATTCATAAGGAAAGGGTTCACTTGAAATCTCTGACTCAACACTCCACCAAAGTAATTTCTCTGACAGAAAAGTACGGCTGTTGATAGTCTTCAAGAAGACACTGATAGAAATGAAGGTTATCTTGCAAGCAAAGAGAAGTTTAACACCATGCAAATCCTTCAAAAACCTCAAATGACCTTCATTACTTGGTGCATGAACCAAACACCAATATTAACATGTTTACCAATCATTAAACCCTCAGGCCGTACTGTACCCACGTGCATAGCAGCAAGCTATTTTTTCTGTCAACCATTGTTGTTTGCCTTCTAAAGGATAGTCTAGCTTGGAATTAAAGGAAAGATATGTATCAAGATTCCTTGTCTGAATAGTAGGCTCTTATGTAGGTCTGTATCCCTCCTAAATCACAAAGAACAACTCCATTTTATCAACCCTATGACTGTTTCCTTTAACTTTTGCTGTCCAATGCCTCTTCTTCACTAACTAGTCACTGTTTTGACTAGCTAGGATCATGCCAAACATCTGGAGAAGGAGTCTTCCACCTACAAAACATGGAAAGAAGAAAAATCTACTCTAATCTTCCCCATCCTACTAAAAATGGTTGAACTCTCAGAGGATAGAGAAAGAGTTCTCCATTTTTGTCCCAAACCCTAGCTGAGAGGGTTTCAGAGCAACTTATTTTAACTAGATTATTACTCCCTTCTATAACAATGTCAAAAAGTCCAAATATATGCAAATGAAAGTTATCTTACAATCCTAACAAAATTTTAATATTTTATTTCACAGAGGATCCGTACCAGGCCATACAAGCTGCTGTTTTAATGAAAAAATGCAAAAAAATAGTTTTTTCCTCCTTAAAAGACTCCTCCTTTCATATATATTTGGCATGTTTACAAACTTCAGATTTATAGAAAATTTCCCGCTGGTTGCCCTTCCTTCTCAGTCTGTACAACTGCCCAAGAAAGGTAGGAAACTGAAGGAAAAAGTAGAATTAATAAAACAAATAAGTTTTATCTTCATAAAACCAAGTTTATAAAAGAACTTCCTATGAAATAGGCCTTAGTTCACTCTATTTTAGACTAGTCAAACAAATGACTAAGTCTTTTATTTCAACACATCAAAAATGTCTTTCAAAGCCTTAGAGGTAAACAAATAACATGAAAATTAACTAGGAAAAACAACACAAAACTGTGGAGCTCCTGCACCATACTCCCCTTGTAGGAAGAACTCAAGTCCCTTGAATTGCCAACTATTGAAGTGTTATGCCATGCTTCAAGATATTTGTTTCAGTCATCCAGGTGGCCTCTGAATCAGGAAGATCCTTCCATTTCACCAAGTAGTCCTTATAGACACCTCTCCGAGTCTTCTTGATAACTTTGGAATCCAGAATGCACTCCAACTGTAAAGGTTTGTTGGAGGTAAATCCTTGATCCAATCAGCATCTTTAGCCACCACATCTAATCCACTTTCATCAGGTAATGGAGGTCTGAAAGGAAAAAGATCACAAACATTGAAAATTGGAGAGATACCCAGGCCATCTGGTAGTTCAATCTCATATGCATTTGGACCGAATTTGTGCACTATCCTACATGGCCCAATCTTCTTCATCAGGAGTTTAGTTGGCTGACCCTTTGGCATCCTGTCTTTCCTCAGATATGCCATGACTAAGTCACCAACTTTGAACTGTACTTCTCTTTTCTTCAAATCTGCCTTTGCTTTGTACTTTGTGACTAATTTTTCGAGTTGCAACTTGACTCGATCATGAACTATTTTCATGGAGGGAGCAAACTCTTCACCAAGTGCACTCCTTCTATCCCAACCTTGGAGATCCTTTAGCTCAAGTGGCCCTCTTGGATGAAAGCCATAAACTATCTCAAAAGGACTTTTACCAATGCTCCTATTCCTTGAATCATTGTAGGCATATTCAACCTGACTAATAACCAAGTCCCATGCCAAACCATGCTGCTTTGTAAGGCACCTTAGAAGGTTTCCAAGAGACCTGTTAACCACCTCAGTCTGACCATCAGTTTGTGGATGGTAGGCTGATGAAAAGGACAACTGTGTGCCCAGCTTCTTCCACAAGGTCCTCCAGAAGTGACCTACAAACTTAGAATCTATGTCAGTTACAATGGACAATGGTAAACCATGTATCCTTACTACCTCTCTAAAAAATAGACCTGCAACATGAGATGCATCATTTGTGCATTTATATGGCACAAAATGAGCCATCTTGCTGAACCTATCAACAATGACAAACACACTATCCATCCCTCTGGCTGTCCTGGGTAAACCAAGCACAAAGTCCATGCTGATACTTTCCCAAGGTCTATTGGGAATGGGAAGGGGCTGGTATAGACCTGCATTTGAAGACACACCTTTGGCTCTTTGACAGATTGCACAACTAGCTACATATTTTCTCACATCTGATTGCACCTTTGGCCAAAAATAGAACCTTGTGACTTGTTCTAGTGTCTTGTCCAAGCCAAAATGTGCTCCTAAACAACCATTATGCTTCTCCTTGATGATGTTGTCCCGCATAGAGCACTTAGGGACACACAACAAATTGCCCTTAAACAAGAGGCCTTCCTACAAAACAAAATCTGCATACTCTCCATGGAATGTGTTAGCCAAGTTTACACAAACATCATAAGCCTCTTTGAAATTAGAATCTTCTTTATACAGCTCTTTTAAACAGTCAATACCCATGCTTTCTAATTGAATTTCCTAAACAAGAAGCAACCTCCTACTGAATGCATCAGCCACCTTATTAGAGACACCTCTTTTGTGCTTAATTGTGAAAGTATAAACTTGTAGCTGTTCCATCCATTTAACATGTCTATGGTTCAATTTTTCTTAACTGTTTAGAAAGCTTAAGGCATGATTGTCAGTAAACACAATAAATTCTTTGGGCAGCAAATAATGTCTCCACTTCTTAAGAGCTTGCACCATTGCATAGAGTTCTAAGTCATAGGTAGAATACCTTTGCTTGGCTTCATTCAACTTTTCTGAAAAGAATGCCACCGGATGTCCTTCCTGGTTGTGAACAGCACCAATAGCTTGCTGACTTGCATCACACTCAACAACAAACACCTTATCAAAATCAGGAAGTACTAAAGTAGGTAACTCAGCCACCTTTATTTTCAACAACTCAAAACTATCATCAGCTTCCTTCGTCCACTGGAATCTACATTTGACTCCACCCTTGATGGTGTTGAGGATGGGAGTACTAATGTGACTGAAACCTCTAATAAACTTCCTATAGAAAGTCACAAATCCATGGAAGCTTCTCACATCTCCCACTATTTTTGGGGTAGGCCAACTAAGAATAGCCTCAACCTTAGAGGGATCCATCTTCAAACAACCATTAGAAATGACAAATCCCAGGTATACAAGTTCAGTTTTCATGAACTCACATTTGTCTAAGTTGATCATCAACTTGTGCTCATGTAGCTTCTCCAACACCTGACCAATATGCTTCACATGGTCTTCCCTTGTCCTGCTGAAGATTAGTATGTCATCAAGATAAACAATAACAAATTTACCAATGAATTCAACTAATACCTCATTCATCAGGCGCATAAATGTACTTGGCACATTGCTAAGACCAAATGGCATAACAAGCCATTCATAAAGACCTTCATTGGTCTTGAAAGTAGTCTTCCATTCATCTCCTTGTCTGATCCAGATGTGATGATATCCAGATTTTAAATCAATCTTTAAGTAATAGCAAGATCCTCCCAGGTAATCCAAGAGATCTTCAATCCTTGGCATTGGAAATCTGTATCTTATGGTGATCTTGTTTATGGCCCTGGAATCTGTGCATAGCCTCCACTTTCCATCCTTCTTAGGAGCAAGTACACTTGGAACTGCAAAAGGACTTAGAATCTTCCTAATTAGCCCTTTCTCCAAGAGATCTTGAATTTGCCTTGCCACCTCTTCATTTTGCTATGGAGTCAGCTTGTATGCAGCCTTGTTAGGTAATGTAGCACCAGGTATTAAGTCAATTTGATGACTAATATCCCTCATGGGTGGTAAGGAGTTGGGAACTTCCTCTACCATAAGGTCTTGATACTTATCCAGAAGTTGCTGTACTTCCAATGGAATCTCCTTCTGTTTTTGATCTTGCTAATCTGATCCACTCTTGGGCTTCATGACCAAGGCATACCCCTGGTTGTCATTCTCCTTCAAGATATTTAGGAATTCATTTCCATTCACGAACATGACATTGCTGTTATTTTCCTTTCCCCTAGGCTGCTCCAACAAAGGATCCATTTTGAATGGCCTTCCATTCTTGGTGATGACATAAGTGTTCTTCTCACCATCATGCTGAGCTTTAACATCATACTGCCATGGACGGCCAAGAAGCAGGTGACATGCATCCATAGGGATGATTTCACATAGTACTTTGTCCTTGTAGTCACCAATTGCAAATTCAACCCAAGCTTGTTCCTCCACCATGAAACTTTGGTTCTTGTTCAAGCAAGAAATCTTGTGAGGACTGATATGAGGCAGCCTCTTCAACTTGCACTTCTAAACCATCTCAGTGGATACCACATTTTCAGTAGACCCTGAATCCACTATGATTTTGCAAAGTTTCCCATAGGCTAGGCCTTGGGTTCTGAAAAGATTCTTTCTCTGAGGGGGTTCTTGCTTCAATGGCATCTTCAACATAGACCTTTTTATCATCATACTCTCTCCATCTAGAATAGGTGCAGCACTTCCCATTGGTGAATTCACACTTTCACAGTCATCATCTTTCACTAACTAATTTCTCTTCCCACTGTCATGAGAGCTGCTAGCTTTCCCTGGACATTTGTTCAATGTATGGCCAACTTGGTTGCAGCCATAACATCTTCCAGTGAAGACTCCTGGTCCTCTACCACCTCCACCATTTCTGCCTCTACCATTATGATTTCTACCACCTCTGAAACCTCCTCTATGCTTTGTTGCTGATTGAGTTTCTTGCTGGCTGTTAATTTCAGTTTTGTTGAACTGTCCACGGCCAAAATTGCCTCTACCTCTTTGGTTTCTACCACCTCTACCTCTGGCACTTTGATCACCCTTCCTTCTCAGCTTTTCCTCAGCTCTGGAGGCCAACAAGAAACATTCATCCACTATCTTTGGTAACACCAAACTTATCTCATCTTGCAGATTGTATTTCAGTCCATTCAGGTACCCAGCCACCATCCCTTTTTCATCTTCATTATGATTTGCCCTCATAATGAGTCTATGAAATTCTTCTGTGTAGGCAGCCACATCCATATCTTTTTGTCTCAAATTCTGAAATCTCCTTATGATTTGAATCTCATAGTCAGGTGGCATGAACTTGCTTCTGAGCATAGCCACCATTCTACTCCATTTAGTAATGGGACTTTTTCCAATCTTCTCCCTCTCACTCTGCATATAGTTCCACCATACAAGTGCAGAACCTCTTAGCCTTGTCTTGGCAAACTTGACCCTTTTGTTGTCATTGAACTCCTTGTAATAATAGAAGTTGCACATAGCTTCTATCCAGTTGATGAGAACATCTCCATCCAACTTACCATGGAAGGTAGCGACCTCCATCTTGGGATCACCACTGTCTCCATGAGCACCCTTAAGTGCATTCAAGAAGGCTTTCTAATCTGCAGACATATCCTGCTCCAGAGGATCCTCTTCTGCCTCTATTTCTTCATTTGTGTCTGAAGAACTTCCCTCTTCTTTGGTCTTGCCCTTAGACTTCTTCTCTTCCTGCAATTTTTCTTCTTGCAATCTTGCTTCTTGAAGTCTTGCTTCAACCATCTCTTCCACCAACTTCTTGATGGCATCTTGACTCATTGTCTTGGGAGGCATTGTACTAGCCTCTGTTTCAATTTCCTCTTCTGACATACACTTTCTTCAATCAGAATATTGGCTCTGATACCAATATGATGCAGAGGAAGGTAGAAAGGTTGTATTTCCCTCACTGAACTTAACTTCCTTCAAAAAGGTTTCCAAGAGTGTCCGTGTTTACAAAGCCTACACAAGGCTATTTCTGAGATTTATCTAGCCTAGGACCACTATCTAGTGTCCTCCTCATAGGCTGCCCAACTCTCACCTTGGAGAGTTACTACTCAATCCCACCTTTCTACACAATCCACCTTGATTTGACTCACAACTTCCTACCCACACCTCTACCAATATGGACAACATAAATCAACATTCACTGGCTTATGACCTGCATGGAACTGATAAAAAAAAACTCTCATTCCACTTCTTAAAAGACAGTGGATAGTAAACCTCTCTATGACTGTCTTTTTGTCTCAATGCCAAGAAAATCTACTCCTTGTAGTCATTATGAACAACTAACTACATTAACTCTTCTACTAACAAGATCTTCCCAACATCTACCAAGGATAGGAGATCAGTAACATATTACCTATTGTTATACTTACTCAGACAATGATAGTGACTATTTTATGATAGCAATTCAAAACTGTGGGGACCTTGTAGTATAGGGAATATACCAATCCATCCTAACCTTCTTGATTCCATAAGGCATTTATCTCCAAAGGCACAATAAACATTCAATGTGTTCCAACCACCAGTTACTCACCAACATCAGTTGTACTATGGTTTGTAGAATAGAGGACAGGAAGTACAGTTTGCTGTCCTATGACAGTGTTATGGTGACAGCCTCTTCCTTGCAGCCTTTGTGAAACTTAAACCTACCACAATTCCTCTCCAACAAGGATCAAATACCACTTGCATTCACAAGGACAAGGTTCACTTGAAATCTCTGACTCAACACCCCACCAAAGTAATTTCTCTGACAGAAAAGTATGGCTGTTGACAGTCTTCAAGAAGACAGTGATATAAATGAAGGTTATCTTGCAAGCAAAGAGAAGTTTAACACCATGCAAATCATTCAAAAACCTCAAATGACCTTCATTACTTGGTGCATGAACCAAACACCAATATTAAGGTGTTTACCATTCATTAAACCCTTAGGCCGTACTGTACCCACGTGCATAGCAGCAAGCTATTTTTTCTATCAACCATTGTTGTTTGCCTTCTAAAGGATAGTCTAGCTTGGAATTAAAGGAAAGAGATGTATCAAGATTCCTTGTCTGAATAGTAGGCTCTTATGCAGGTCTGTATCCCTCCTAAATCACAAAGAACAACTCTATTTTATCAACCCTATGACTGTTTCCTTTAACTTTTGTTGTCCAATGCCTCTTCTTCACTAACTAGTCACTATTTTGACTATCTAGGATCATGCCAAACATCTGGAGAAGGAGTCTTCCACCTGCAAAACATGGAAAGAAGCAAAATCTACTCTAATCTTCCACATCCTACTGAAAATGGTTGAACTCTCAGAGGATAGAGGAAGAATTCTCCATTTTTGTCCCAAACCCTAGCTGAGAGGGTTTCAGAGCAACTTATTTAAACCAGATTATTACTCTCTTCTACAACAATGTCAAAAATTCCAAATATATGCAAATGAAAGCTATCTTACAATCCTAACAAAATTTTAACATTTTATTTCACAGAGGATCCGTACCAGGCCGTACAAGCTACTGTTTTAATGAAAAAATGCAGGAAAACAGTTTTTTCCTCCTTAAAAGACTCCTCCTTTCATATATATTTGGCATGTTTACAAACTTTAGATTTATAGAAACTTTCCCACCGGTTGCCCTTCCTTCTCAGTCCATACAACTGCCCAAGAAAGGCGGGAAACTGAAGGAAAAAGAAGAATTAATAAAACAACTAAGTTTTATCTTCATAAAACCAAGTTTCTAAAAGAACTTCCTATGAAATAGGCCTTAGTTCACTCTATTTTAGACTAGTCAAACAAATGACTAAGTCTTTTATTTCAACACATCAAAAATGGCTTTCAAAGCCTTAGAGGTAAACAAATAACATGAAAATTAACTAGGAAAAACAACACAAAACTGTGGAGCTCCTGCACCAAAATTAGAACTTCAGTGGACATCTCAGAAATCTTTAGGACCGACATCGAAGTTAAGCAAGGGTGCCCTTTATCCTCCACTCTTTTTGGATTATACATTGACAAGCTTGAAGAGTGGCTGAACTTGCAAGGTGGGGATGGTGTGCAACTGGGAGGTTATGTGATAAGGCTCCTTTTATATGTTGATGACCTTATTTTGATCGCAAGGTCTCCCCATGGGTTGCAAGAGCACTTGTATGCTCTTGAGCACTTTTGTAGAGATGTTGGTTTGCAAGTCAATACTAGCAAGACAAAAATCATGATTTTCTCCAACAAAAAGAAATAGATTAAACACACTTTTTTCTTTGAGGGAAGTATCCTAGAAGAGGTAAAGGAGTACAAGTATCTCTGCATCGACTTTAACAACAGACTTAGTTGGGAGACTTGTAGAAAGAAAAGAATTTTGGGAGGGTGGAAAGCATGTTATGCCTTCCAAAACAGGTGCAGAGAGGCAGAATTATGGGATTGGAAAACTACACTAACACTTTCTGGGCTATTGGTAAGTCCGGTGGTACTTTATGGATGCGAGATTTGGGCAAGTAGCATGTCGGAGTCCAAGTGGAAGCAAATAAAGAGAATCCAAAAGTACATGATCATTAGCAAGTTCAGGATGAAAGCTTCAACCCCGTAGAGATTTTACTAGCTGAAACAGGGGCTATCCCAATGGAAGCTATAGATATGATGTGTCTCTTAAGATATCTCAAAAGAATTGAACAGAAGATGGACACTAGTAGGTGGCCTAAGGTTGTCTTCAACGAGGTTATAAGGGAAAGAAAGAAATCATGGATGAAACAAAATAGCAAGTGGATGGAAAAGTGGAATATATATTTCAATGCTTGCCCTTCTGATGGCAAAGAAATTAAAGCTTTTGTCATAGAGAAATTTCAGAAATCTATGTGGGATGGTTCTCTAGGGAGAAAGAAGAGTTATTACCTTGAGATGTTCAATCCCACATGTGATCATTTACAAAAAGCATACATTACGGCGGATATATCTTGGAGAGCTAAGATTTTGATTGGTCAGCTTAGGACTAATTCTCATCAGCTGCGTTGTGAAACGGGAAGGTGGAAGAGACCTAAAGAAGCATGGGAAGAGAGAGTGTGTGCTTTCTGCACTTCTGGGGCAGTGGAATCAGAAAGACACTTTGTTTTAGAATGTGACGCTTACACTAACATCAGAGTAAAATATGCAGATATCCTGGCAGCAGCCTCTTGGCATGATCTTTTTGTCGAGGGATCTTTGGTGAAGATGGGAGAGCTCATTATATCTTTGCACAAAAGTAGAACAGAAAGACAAAAGTAAATTTGACTGGGTTGGCTGTCTCATAAGCTATTTTTAGTCTGGTGGACGTTAAAAGCTATTCTATTCTATTCTATTCTACATATCGAAAGCAAACAGTTTTGTAGTCACGTTGTTCCAAGAAAAGAAATATAGGAAATAGATAATGGCGGGCGATAATGCTGTATATTTGCCAATCCCTCAACTCCCTGTGGGGTTTGACCAACAAGAACCAAATGCTCGTGAGTACTATGGCGAAAGTGTACAGTCGCAGGCTGTATTTTTTTATTTGGAGATTTCTCTGTTACAGACGGGAAAAGTTTTCAAGAGCAAACAGAGGGAATTTATAAGTCTTTGACTTATTATGTAGGGATTCACGGAATAATTATCACTGCAATATTTTCAGTGCAAATACACTGTGCAACGTGGTGGGTTTTGCCTCTTCTGACAGTTATTGCCTCTGTTGGATTGATTTCAGCAATAACCATGAATCTCTCTCGCCATTTAATTGCATTACGTAAGAAGGAAGTTGTTACCCTCCAGCTTAATGTGTTTCTTAACAGTCTGGACAACAATGAAAGTGCCCTGCTGAGGAGTGACCCTGCGCTTTTCCTCTCTATACATAACATGCAATCAAATATCAGAGGAGAGTTGTCACTCAAATTGTGGCGCGTTCAAAGCATCGCATTTCTTGTAATGTTAACTGGTTTCTCCCTTGTCATTTTTGTTTCTTCAAACGTCTCATCTGTTGAAAAGTTTTCACTTTGTTTCATTATCACTTTCACATTTAACTTTCTTTGTATTATTGTATCTTGTTTGGCCTATCATGTTCTACTCACAAAGTTTTGAATTGAAAACAAATTTACATGTTACTTTTTCTTTTGTTCAAAACTTCAATTAGAAATTTTTAAATTTTTATGACTGAATTTTGGGTAGATGGTAACTCATTTTTACATTGTTGTTAGTAGAAATTTTAATGGGATAAATTTTGACCAAACGAGCAATTTACTTAATCCTAAGAGAGAATAGATTTGTCTATCAATTACATATAATTGTTGGGTTTCCCTTTTTTAACTTTCCTTGTGGACATATTGTTTTGAGTCTAGAAAGAAATTTATGAGGATTTAATTATATAAAAATTCATAGAAGCAGACATTTTAAAATAAACAAATTTAGACCAATTGAGCAATATAGATTTCAATTTGTATACTAGCAATCGCACAAATTGTGCAATGGGCACGCCGATAGATATTTTGGAGAAGTGTTGCTATTTTAGAAGGACAAGAGTAATAATAGAAAGCTGATTTTCCCATGCACAACAAAAATTTGGAGGAACAACTGATTGGTGGGAAACATGGCCTAAATTTGATGGTCATATGACCGTATTTAAGTATTTTTGACGTAAAATACAATCAAAATTTTAAACAGATTGTTTCACATTAAAAGAGAGATTTTGGACAAACCATCAAATTTTATATAGGATTATGATGATATATATTTAAATTATATATAAATTTATTTATACTAAAATATGACCTTGTATTTTAAAGGCACCTTCAAATAGATAACCACCATAAAAAAATTTCTTGACAAGTAGGGTCGACCGTCAAATTTAAGTCCTGGTGGGAAAGTACACACAACAAAATTTACATGAGGGTGCAATTTTCACGGGGAGATAACTAATAGAATAAACATGATTAGAATAAAGTATTGTGCTTTAGATATGCTACAATCAAGCAAGACATAATTTTGGCTCATGACACTTCCTTGGGGAAGCACAAGGAAATTCTCAAGCTTTAGGTGATGTAATGAATCTTTATGACATCCACATAGGTTGGTGCTCCCTATTTTAATCAAGCATTTCAATACATACATTTTTTTATGTTATGATTATGCACATTATCATTTGTTACAAATAGATGAATACAAGTGTCTCAATGCATACAATTTGTACTTATTGCCATCAAATATACATGCATGCTCATCTTGTCATTTACAGAAATACTTAAAATATTTTTGAAACGTGATGAAAAATTCATTGTGTTTTTCAAACCATACAATTTGTATTTATTGCCATCAAATATACATGTATGCTCATCTTGTCATCTAGAGAAATACTTTCAACACACAGCATAGTTATGCTCGCCTACAATTTATTAGCACATGCATCAACCATCCTATATAGACAGTAATGCTTGCATCAACTGTCCTATATAGACAGTAATGCTTCTAACTGTGGTGACTCACATTTATTTTAGAGTAAATGATATATTGATATATTGACCTTTATCTGATGGTCATACGTGGAGAACAACTACTGCCAGAAACTATAGAGCCTCATTTCACATGCAATGTATTCTGTCATTGATGGCCATATATAAAACCCCGAGCTTATGATTCATAATGATTGGCCATTGTCTACAAGCAACGTTTGGCACATGTCAAGGTGTCAATGTTGGACTTGTTTATTTAATAACAACATTTTCTTCCATCACTCAAGATTCTTGCGAGTGTAGTTTGATATCTTACCACTCACCCAAAGGCAGGCGTCGGTTGTGACTTGAGATTGAAAGGCATCGTTGATCTTACAATCCTCTTTTACAATGAAGAAATAATAATAAACATCATACCTCTGCTCTTCACGACCTTCGTCAATTGTACTAATCATCTTTTCCCTAAAAACAGCAGAAAATGATGTGATTAGGAAATTTCACGTTTAGAAAATAGACTCTAAACAGCCTTTTCGTGTCTACTGTCTCATCTTGCTAGACTTTTACTTTGTTAGGTAGATTTTTAACATCATCTCCCTCATTATTGTCAAGCACTTACGATTACTTTTTGATTTTATGCTACTCATACCCTCATTGATTATCTCTTGTATTTGCACGTCACACCCTGGTAGTTATCTTTTGTAATTGCTGTAGTACCTTGAGACTAAGAGGCCTGGTCTAGAAACAGTTCAATTCTAGAGACCCACCATTCATTTTTATTGCATGCCTACCTTATCACAATGGGGTACTGGTGATCTGCAGTATACACTGTATTACTGCAGACAATTGAAGCGACTTGTCCAACGGGTTTTCTCTATGACAATGGTTCCACATTACCACCAACCAAGCCCATTCGACATAATTGTCTCTTAAATTTGAAGGCCTTTCTGCCTTTATTGGTGTATATAGATTCACAACAAACACATTTAGAGCAAGATCTGCTAAATAAGCTAAGAAAGAAATGGGAGGCCATAACCCATTATCTTTTGTCTGAATTACAGACCCACATTAACTGGCCCATTTGCTTGATTTCAATTAGTAATAGCCCACTTTTGAGTTGAAACTTTCAGGTTGTACCACCAAACGTCCAGTGGGCATTGCATCTCTAATTAACTTGATTATTTTTGTGCATTGGTTATATCACACATTAGGCAGAGGCCAAAACAAACATAGTCCTATCCAAACATGGATTTAATGTGCGAAAATGCACACTGGTTCAAATGTTTATGAATCCCTGCCAATGGCCCAACTTAATCCCCTCTCACCCTATTTCAAGGCACAAATTAACAATATTGCTCCAACCCAAAGCATTAATTCATTTCCTGTGACTTGGTGTAATCACAGTCAGTACACAAGAACCAATCTAGAAGAACCATAAAGAATACTAAAAATGAAGGCCACCGAAAAAGCTTCAACTAATTATCAAAAAATTTATTTGTTTTTTAATAGTATGTACATCTTATCATCATCATGTAATGATAAATATATAAGAATGACCACCTACAACAATGGCAATCTACAATAATGGCCAGTTCATTTTCTTTAACTACACCAATAGAAGTTGTTTTCACTTCTATGATCTATCCTCTGCAAAGAATCTTGTGGTATGCTAACTTTAACTATAATAGAACAGAGTTTACATGGACATATCCATTTACAAGATTTTGATCAAAACAAATTATAACTGCCTTTGGCATTAATTCTCACAAAACACCAGTATCCCATCGACAATGACAATCACAAGGTCAGTTTAATCTTTGTCATCCCCATCCTGTGGTTGTAGTACTCTAGGTTTTGCAAAACAATAAGGTAGTCATTCCATTACACCCAACCCTCATTGGTGACTCACTTATAAAAGAATTTTCAGATTTCTCTAGCATTTGAAGAACCATCTGTAACTTCTACTACCAAATGGCCCGACAAGATGCCTACAGAAGAAAACAATGATCAATTAGCAGCATAGGAGAATTTAGGAACCCAAAAGAGAGTTTTCATGCATATAGCTAAATATGTAGTCAAACAAATTATTCAGTACACGTCTAAATTACTCCATACATCAAATGAGCCAGCAAAAAGAAAAATATGCAATCTTTAATTGTAACCTCAATTGAAACTTTTTTAACGACTACTAGTCATCATCCTCAAGACTTACCATCCTCTTCTACCAAAGATTGGAATTGTCGAGTTCCTCCTCCTCCAAAATAATGCTTTTTAGTGGCCAAGTAGACAACACCATACGGTGGTCGAAGACACTGCCCACAAAAAGGCATAAACTTAATATGTTTTGAATTCTACATATTGCATTGATAGCTCATACCATAATAAATTATACTGTCAAACAATTTATTTGATTAAAATCCCTTGAAGAGAGAAATGATATTACATAAAATAAACAACAAACCTTTTTCATGAGACTGTACAATTTCCGCATGGAGACCAAAGAATAGATAGTTTCTGACATCAAGATAATATCATAACCACCTTCTGAAGGATCAGATTCATTAGCCCGCTCACAACCACGACTTCCAGAAAGCTTTCTCTGCCTTACTTGTTGTTTGTTACTTGAGTCCATCTGTGTTTCCTGATTAGCACCATTGCTATTGTGGCAGCTGTAGTGATCCAAATTGAAAGACAATAGTGGGAATATTCAACTTGTGATATTCTAACATCTTCATATCACAAAAAAATTGGTTACAGGGAACTAATCGTAATTTTAAATGCATTCCAAAAGCTATCTCATTTGAACAACTACAGCCCAAACAAAAGAGTTCAATTGTTTTAAACAACTGTTTCATTTAATGTCACTTTTCAAAATACTAGATAGACATATATAACAGCTTTACTAACAGATACTTCAATTCCAGCCCACATATTAAATAATTTTACTAATCTTAGTCAAGAGCACTGTTATTATATATTAGCATCGAAAAGAGAGCTTAAAAAACCCCAGTTCAAAGAAAGCTGAAAAGCATGGTCAGGTCAATTAGATTTCCCACAACAAAGTAATTAGAAGAAGGAACTATTTTAAAGGAGGAATTAACCATTACGTCTAAAACATGCTTTCCCCTAAATGACAACTAACCATCATGGATCTCCCTTTTAAGGGTATTCACCAGGTCAATAGAACTCTCCCAGAACTTGAGACCCCCTGTCATAATAGAAGAAACTTAGAAAAGTTCAAATGAAAGGAAAATGCATTTAAAAGCAATAGTAGTACATAATATAACATGCAACAAGAGAGAAATTTATTTCTATAATATTTTGAAACTTGTTAGAAACCATCAAAATACCTTCATACTTTCCAGAGTTACAAACTCCAAGGGCATCAACAGGGTTCACTCGCCCCTCCATTGACAAACAGATATTGGTGAGGCCAAAGATACAAAAAAATATTGCACCAAGAATTGAAAATGGAGACTTGGGAACTTTCAAAATGTCTAGTATAGGAAGCAAGAATATCTAGACGAGGGAATAGTGGAAATTTTGTGGCCTATTTCTCAAGAAAAATGTATCACTATCAACAGAAACTTTGGAAAACTCCTGGGAATGACATTAGAAACTTAAAGAATATTCTAAAAAGCCAAATCCCAACAAGAAAACTTTTTGAAACTCTTAGAAAATGGTTGTAAAGTTGCAAACTACCAGAGAACTATCTGAATTTGACAATTTAAGCAGGGGAAACATTTCAAAACCTGGAGATAGGTTACCAACTTACATGAAACAACTTAAGGAATTCAAAGCTTTATATTTGTTTGGCCCTAAAACAACATAATGGTTAGAACCTTACAATGCTATAAGCTCTATAATTAGATCTGGTGGTATTTTGAAGGGAAGAATTGCTCCTATTCTTGTTTCTAAGGATACGCTTTCTACTTCAAATTTACAAATCACATAAACTGGCACTTAAATTGTCATTTTTTGTCTCATAGTTTGTTTCAAATTTTTGATAAGGGAGTCCATTGATAGTCTAGAGACTTCTGTTCAACTGGGATACTAGAACATAGTCCTGCATGTCAGACGTCCACTATAATAATGAACTGTGTCAGATCTCCATTAATAATGAAGGAACATCCAGTCCAAACTCTGCACAGAACCCATTGCAATATGGCATGTTAGCAAGTGACAAAAGCATCATGCATCAAATGGTTTTCTGCTAAACCCACAAAGGGTTATCTAGGAGTATGACTTAATGTCAGAGAACTACATTTCAAGGAAACAACAGGAAAGCATTCATCAAAGTTATAAACTACAAAATTGAAACTTCAACACAATAAAATTCATAGCAAGACGACAGGTACTAGAAATCAAAACATAAAAGATTCCAAAAATATAATACCCAAAACATTACCCATTACAGAATTTTCCTACTAGTAGTCATAGAGAAGCATATCTTCACTTATGAATGACTGAAAGCATGACCAACAAAGCTCATCCAAATTTCACAAACGTAGCAATACCCATGAGAGGAATTCATGCTAACAATCACGGCAAAACACAACTCAGCACAGAAAATAACAAAATTCCATGCCAAAATTACAAAACTCTGTAAACTGACATTATAAACTGAAGAATTAAGGTTAGCAATCACAGAAAAATCCATGAATGAACAGAACTTAAGGAAACCTTAAAAAAAAAGCAATCTTAAAGTTGCACGGATTTGGGTTGCATCTGATATGTGTCGATTCGGCACCACACCATATGGTGTCATATCCAGTCTTGGGTTTATGAAAAAACATTAAAAATTTTGCATACTTGAAGGAGTTAAGGGTAGGATGGGGTGAGTATCATCCACAAGCCTGCCTACGCCAAAAGCTAAACAGCAACTACTTAAAAGCAGGAACCAAGCCACAATTGTTGGTGCTCTGAAACCAGTCTGAATTCTTCAGCAGACCAGTCCCGAATTCTTCAGCAAACCAACGAAAGGTTGTAGGAATGTTAGGCGTAAAGATGATGGCGTGAAGACTAAGACAAACCATTAATGGTCCAGGCAAACCATCAAAGCAAGGACCGGCTGAGATTTGTCTCCTGTTGATCAGGGTATTTTTTGCCACTGATCTCCACTGACTTGCACAGAAAATTAGATGACAAATTCATCACACTGAACACAACTGCATAGAAGATTAAATGATCAATGCTTCTCACTGCTTCAATGGTCGTCCCTATACCTTAGACGCAAGGAATACTGTTCAATCTGCACCAAACCATGTACTGAGCTTGACTCCTTCTGGAGTTAAACGCCTATCGACGTAATTAGTTACATCTACTTGTTGGGATTGTAAAATTTACTTGTTTTTTATGAGGGCAGATCTTGCCTTGGGTCTTTGCCAATTGCTAAATTGTTGGGATTGTAAGCTTTCCTAATTTTCTACACGTCGAATCTTGCCTTGGATCTATGCATAAATTTTCCAATGTTTAGTGAAATGTTTGCACATATTATTTAGATGCCCTTGCCATGTGTGCTTATATTGGCAGGGTATTTTAGTATTCATAAATTTCTGATTATACTTCAAAAACATTTTTACTAGCCTACCATTCACCACTACGTGAAAAAATATATCAGTTTATGTGAGGTTTGTGTTATTTTTAATCCTTTTAATAGGATGCAAACTTTGTACACTAGTTTACCCATCCCAAGCAAACTTTGGGAGTTTTGGTCTTTGGACATATTAGACATTTTACAGACAACTATCAATGGCACATGAAGGATCTAGGATGAGAACCCACAAATTTGGAGATACCAATATTGCAGTAATAAATCAATATCTACATTGAACAAAAGTTAAGTGATCCAATAACATGAGTATGCACATGACATCTATATTTATTTGGCATTATCTTAATTCCTTTTTCATTCCAACTGAATGTCTAATCAATTGTTCACACATGATTACTCGCCAATCTAAACTTATCATAGATTACATGCAAAATGTGTGTCGATCCATAATTGGAAGCAAACAATACTTAAAATATCCTAAATATAACAAGAAGTGCCCAACTTATATCAACATCTTGGGTCTATCTTTCTTGATGGTACTATAGCAATGCTTATTATAATTCCTATATGGGAGAATCCTTGTTGATGTAGCACTTGATATGAAAATTCATTAAAAAAGTAAACAGGTAGGTCACCATAACTATTGTGACCCCTAGTGGTGTGGGACTCATATCTATAGATGGATGTAACCATATAAACTAAATATTTGCATGTATTTTGAACCTCAAATTAGGCCAATAAACAAATGCAAAAAAGCTCACAAAGGATTCAATTGGGCAAATAAGGAAAGTGGCATACACACATTAAAATCTTGGTTGAACTTTTATGGAGAAAGACTAATAGTAGGAGGGATATGTTCCTATGTGGAAATGTTGTAATGTGTATTGAATTGTATACACATATTGTTCAGAGGCCCATGTTGTGTGTGCTTATAATGGATCAATTGTACTTGAAAAGAATTTTTACTGGATCAATTGTAATTTGTGTTGTTTCAAATCCTTTCAATTGGAGATAGGGCTTTTACATTCCTAGAAGTCAATTGGGAATTTGTCTATGGACTCTAGTTTTCGTAGAACAAGACATACTCATGATTAGTTATTGGTGGTATGAACAATTATCCAAAAGAAATATTCTTGTTGCTCTCACTAATGTCGTTGTAGACAGAGCAAAAGGGTCAATTTTGTTGGATATATTACATCATAGTAATTTTTTTAGATTATATAGTTAGGGAAGCCTATTGGGGCCCCCACCCATGAATTGAAGCTTTTCATACATATATGAGAGGGTAATGTCCAAAGACCAGATATAAAGCATTTATTATTACTAAAAAACAAGTGAAGCATACAATAGATTATCACCCTACCATCATACGAACACCTACCACCTTCTTGCTCCACTACCCTTCTGCCACCTCCTCCTTCTCCTATCCTCACACGTTGAACCCAATGTGATGTTGAGTGCAAAAGAATCAAATTTAGAAAACAAAGTCAAGGAAACAACAAAAAGAACCTATTGGCCAAAACACTGGTACCCTTGTATGATACCCCAAAACATATACTCTAGAAATACTAGAATAGAACATTGGGAAGAGCACTAAGATACATGTTGTTGCAAATATTGGGAAGCCCTACTAACTCGTTCAATTCACACGCCAACTTCCTACACCAGAGGATGAAGCTTCTCTCTGCTCCACATACTCTTCCATTGCCTCATCTCCTACTCTTGCCAAAGGGTTGATTGCATTAAGCTGTACCCCTCTTTAGAATTCTTGTTGCTTATGGGCTGTATGCATTTTATCCCCATAAACATGTAGAATGGAATGGTCATCAGATACTTCTAGTTGACCATTGCAGTGGGTTACACATAGCTCATGGCTTACCTTCATCAAATCATTATAGTAAGCCCATAATAAACAAACCTCCTTCTCCAACTTCCCTTTTTCCCATTTCTTGAAGCCATTTGCACTTCTCCTTTTGCTACTAGATTCCTTCCAACACCATTATCATATCTTCAAATTGCGTGGGCAAAAACATTTGCAGCAACATTACACTCATTGTGGCATTAGGAATACCAATTGCCATCTTCTACATAAAATCATGATGGATCATTTCTTTCAAATGTGGTGGTTTACTTAGACCTAAATTGTCCTCTCCAAGCATTGCCTTTACAAAATCTAAGGTAGCATTAGAATAACACACAAATATTGAGAGAAGTCTTCGATTAGAGACAAGCCCTTTTTGGTGTGGGTCTCTACCAGATTTTGCTTTCCTTTGATGTGCCATCTTCCAACAATTCTAAATATTTTCTACTATCCTTCCACCTCCTACACTACCAATGATAATGAGAGCACACAACTCAAGCAAAAAATAGATAGCTATCTTCCAATACTGCGATGAGTATTACTAAAATCTTTGCACATACCACATTAATACCTACATCTTAAATAATCTCCCCAAGTCATCGTTTCCAATCACTCAAATATTCGCTCCAATACACACACTAGAACATTAATACTACTTGCTCAAGCCATTGTCTCTTGGTTCTAAAGATTGCAATGATAATACTGATAACTATATTAATTATCATTCTTTTCCTGCTATACTTCTCCCAAATGACAAATAATTTAGAAGGTCTATAATTTTAAGTGACATTCTAAGTCTTCCCATGAATTTATAAGGTGCTTGTATACAACCATAATAGAGGCTTGGTTAATGTTGGTGCCTAGATTTTCCATGTTTTGTGCCCAAAATCCATCAAAAAATCCTAAATGTGCCCTTGTGTTTTGCCTTGTTCCCAGTGCCTTTGAAAATCTTGAAAAAACCTAAAAAAATTTAAGTTTGGGACCTTGTTGGCCATTTTGGACCTACCAGGAACAAGTCAGAGTTTTCCTTGGTTCCTGGAACCAAGGAAAACCCTTACAGTGTTCCTGGTCACCCTCGAATCGCCAACAATAAAGTTGCACAAGACAAATAAATGGATGTTTCAGCGAGTTCCTAGTGGTTAGGAACTTGTCAACAGGAGGTTGAAAGAAAGCAAAGAAAGGGAATTTTGATGATTCCCTTGGTTCGAGGAACCAAGGAAATGGCTGAAGATGTTCCTAGTTCTAGGTGAAGCCTCAACTCTCGACAAAGCAAAAGAAAATGATAAAGAAAGTGACTTCAGCGATTCCCTTAGTTCTTGGAACCAAGGAAATCCCCAAATTGGTTCTTGGTAGGGTCCTAAACCTCGACAGTGTGCATAAAGAGATAAAGAAGAAAGAATGAAGAGGAAAGAGAAATCAGAGAGTTCATGTGTTGGGAAGTTCTCGACAACTAGGAACAAAGGATGAACAAGGAGAAAATTGACTAAGACAAAGAAAGGGTAAAAAGTTGAACAAGGCAAAGCAAAGAGATTTTGGTGAGTTCCCAGTGGACGGGAAATTGTTGACAAAGTGGAACGAGAATTGTTCCTGGTTCCTAGTTCATGGTTGATCACCTATCAAATGAAGACAAGGATGAGCAAATAATGAAGAAGGGAAAAAGGAAGGAGAAAGAAAATTTTAGTGAGTTCCTGGTTAGTAGGAACTCGCTAACAAAGAGGAACAAGATGAAGAAAGAGAGTTTCAGCAAATTCTTGGTGGTCAGGAACTTGTCGATAAAGTTCCTGATGAGCCTGAAATTGCCGACAAGGTAAAATTAAATATTTTAAAGCGTTTTAAATGTGTTTTCCGTGGGTTCATTAGTTTCAACGCTTGCCTACCTCCCAGAAGCGCCATTGTTGCCCAGTTTGACTAGATTGGAGGTAGGTAGTGATTGAATGCAACGGGTACGAAGGTAGATGGAGGCTAGATGAGATTTATATTGCAGCATCTAAATACTCTAATTTTTTTTCTTGCTCAAAATTCCGTCAATAACAAGAAGAGGAAAATGTAATGCTATATATACTTATTAGAAGATGTTGTAAGGGTTGGTCTCTAAGCCAATTTGGGTTTGCAAGTGTCTTAGGTGATTTTAGGGCATCAAATCACATTGGTCTAAGCTACAAATGAAGGAACGTATCCAACAATTTGTAGGAAAAGTTTTCAATGCATATTTTCATGTAATGGTATGTCTCCATGACATTTTGTAATGATTTAGGGAAATGTTGAAATTGCAGTTTTATGTTTCCCTTTGCCACATTTGTTGGCATGAATATAACCAGGGTTTGATGTATGTTTGATAGCATCTAATGCAATATAAAGCTTTTATATTGGTCATTCCTTTGTTGCATATGGGTCATTGCAATTGTGCTATGGATAAATAAGTATGCCCATTGTATGCTATATATTTTGGATCTATATGTGAATACATTTCATGCTTCTATTGATGGTTGTTGGGTATATCTCCTTCCTCCTTGTTGTTCATGACTCTATTGCCCAATGGAGTAGGCAGCGGTCCAGTTTGGTGAAGGGCCAACAATTTATTTAAATTAATCCTATGTTTTGGGTAGTTGTAGGAGTAAAGTAGGATTAGGTTAGGTTCCACATGCTGTTCATGATTCAATATTATAACTGGGGATCAATCTAAAGCAATATAAAATTGTCTAAATCATGCGTGCCTGCACCTTGTATTTTGTGCATGCTAAGTTAAGTGGATTCATCTTAAGGAATGTAATGTTGTTATCTTTGGGTGCATATGCATGGTGCAGTTATTAGTTTTTAGATGTTTTATGCCATTGGTTTGTCTTGACCTAGTGACAGTTATGGGGGTCAAGTGTACATTGGGTATGGATGTGATTATCAATTTGTGTTCCATTTCATGCCTCTAGGAATATCTCTCCTGGGTCTAGCTAAGCCCGAAGTGCAAGAGAGCATACCCACTCTTATTACTTGGCCTTAACCATCTTCAATTTGTGGATGAGCCCCTTTCTCACCTTTCTTACAACACCCCTGGCCTAGAAGGTGGAGATATGCTTTAGGATTTTGGACCTTCCATTTTGGGAACAAAAATTCAACACAATAATTTGCTAGAAATTTATTGTTGCTTTCAAGGCTCTCTGGCAATTTTGATATTCAATTTGAACAAAATTCATTCCTATCCCTTGTGTTTTTTCTACACAACAATTCATACACCAACTTGGGCTCTCACCTTTCTTAAGGGCATTAATTACAACCAGAGGCACCTTCCACAACCTATTTAGACACCTGCAACCATTTCTGCTATCAATGCCTCCCACTCCACCTCATTATTATTTCTAATACCCAAAAATAGAGAGCTGCCATGCACTAATTCTACTTTCAATTTTCTAAGGGTGAAACCACCTCTAGAAACTCCAAGGTTGCCCTTAGTTGCTCAATCAAAATTCAACTTTATAATGTCTTCAGGAGGGGAGACCAACAATTGTGGCATTCAAACTTGCTATGATTTTTATTTCTTTCTTTTTTACTAACATTTGTCTTCTCTTGTATCCCTTGAATAGGGATACATCATAGTATAGTTATTAGTAATAGTAGTAAAGGTTAGTGTGTTAGTAAATAATAAATGTTAGTGTGTTAATAAATAATAAGTTAGAAAGTTTGTTTTCAGAAAGTTTTCCGTAGGGTAGCTGTATAAGGAAAATGGCTTTATAAGCCAATGCACACAAATTGTAATATTTACCTTTTATAATCCTTGAAAATAAAGTATATTACATGTTATCTTTGTAAAAATGGTGTAATTTACAATTTGTGTGCTCTCCATTTTATTATGGTATCATAGTGTTGTAGATTGCTGGAGTAACGGTGAGAAAAAATGGAGGAAAGTTGAAAGTGAAAAAATTCAAAAAACTATTTTGAGTGGAGGAGATTTCCATAGTCCTCCTTTGATGGCATTCTAGTAAGTGTTCTCCAATGGAAACATGAGAATTTGATATAAACAAATCTTAATATTATATTGTTTGCCTTGTTCTAGAAGTTTGCATCAATTTAGAAGAAAACTTAGCCACCTGCATTTTTGCAACCCTAGCCCACTCCAATGTCAACCAACAACACCATGAATATTGTGTCATTTGGACATACAGAAGTTTCATTGTCTTTTTCTAGTGAGGCAATGTGGTAGTTTGAATATCAACACATTTTTTTTTTGTAGTGTCATTACTTGCAGTAATATTCTTGTAGGAAAATAAATGTTGGCATAAAAATAAGGTATACTTCAAAACAAGATTTGGTGTATAGCATGGTTGCTATAAGGCAGTCTCTAAGTTGTCACTATTGATGGGGGGATGTTAAATTAAAATCCCAAAAGCTTCATTTTGATCATGTCATTTTAGTCATATATACATGCTCTATGAGATACCAGTGCCAAATTCTTTGTATAACCAAATATAGGCTTATAACCAATCAATCTGTAGGTTTTGGCATCTTCCAGATCTATTGCTGATGCTATTTTGGAAACATTATAACACATTTTTTGGAAAATTCTTGTAATAGCCTAATAGGTGCATTATTAGTTGAAATTGACACCCTAATGCTTGGAAACCTTGATTAGGCTAACGATGCTTTTGGAGGCTTTTATGTTGCATTTGGTGAATAAAAAGTAAAGCAAATCAAAGAGGAGGTTGGAGGATCAGGAGGATGAAGGTTTATTTCCTTCTCGAGTTACATACTCACTCAAAGATGGTACAATTTGAGAGACACCGAATCTTTATGTTGTGTCCCCTTTTGGATCAAGAGGGTGCTTAACAATTTTTTTGGACATGGAGGGAGTTGTTCCTTCTATACACTTGAGGATGAATTTGTTCCCATTATGCATTAGAGGAGGGGTTTGTACTCTTAGAGCAGGGTTGTTGTCTCATTGTGCATTGAAGGAAGGGTTTGTTCTATTAGAGGAGAGATTTGTCCTCTTGAATTGGGATTTGATCTCATTTTGTACTTGGTATTTGAGATGAATAATTAGGGCATCCACTAATATGCTTGATTAGGTGTGTCCTAGTTAGTTTGTGGTGCATGGTGAGCTGTGTGTACTAGTTTATTAGATGTTTATTTGAGCTTTTGTACCAGTCCAATACCAGTGTTCTGACCTTTGCTTGGAGTGATGCAATAAGGGGTGAATGTTGGATATATGACATCATAGTATAGTTATTAGTAATGGTAATAAAGGTTAGTATGTTAGTAAATAATAAATGCTACTGTGTTAATAAATAATTTGGAAAGTTTGTTATTAGCAAGTTTCCTATAGGGTAGTTGTAACAGGAAAATGGTTTTAATAAGCCCATGTAAGCAAATTTTATTAACAATCTTTTGTAATCCCCATAAATAAAATTTATTAAATGTTATCTCTACAATAATGGTGTAATTTACAATTTGTGTGCTTACCATTTTAATAAATTTGATCTTCGATGATTATTAATATAGATTCCAAATTTGTTTATACTTTTTGGAGAACTTTGTTAAAAAAATTGGAGTTAAATTAGAGTTATCTATAGTCTTTCATTCCCAATTAGATGGATAAAAGGAGGTTGTGAATTGAATGGTTCAGCTGTTCAAAATGTATAACCATCAACCACAATGAACTTGGTATGAGAACATTCCTTATGTTCAACACAACTATTAGGGTTTTAAATAGTTATATAGGCAAGAGTCCATTTGAAATATGTTTTGGTTTCCATCTATCAATTTCCATCTATCAACATCACTAGACTTGGTCAATCCACCAAAACTAGCAGTAGTTCCTTTACATGTACAACTAAAGTTTGAGAAAGCATAGCAATTCATTCATAAGATTCAAATGATAAATCAACAAGTTCATAAGGTGCTCCAAAAACTGAGTGATTAGGGTAAGGCAAGAATGATAAGTATGGATTTTCTCAAGAGTGTCAAGCAAGAGATTAGGCTTGGGAGCACCTACATAAAGGAATGATGCATTAGACCACATATTAAATTATGGCCTTTGCATTATGTTCATTATAGGGTCTTGGCAGGATCGACAACAATGCCTATAAACAAGATATTTCATATTAGTGGCTTTGCACTGAGTTTTTAAATAATTGCTTCTAAAATCTTACCACCCTCTCTTACGGAATAGTCCAGAGAATCTATTCAAGCTCCAACAAAAATCAATCTGAAGCTACAAGCTCTCATTACAAAAGATACTCTTCTTCATTCTTATGATAGACATATGCAAAAGCAAAGATTTCCATTGTTTCGAGTGGGAAAGGTAGGGCTGATTTAAGGAATAGGGAAATGGATTTCTTTGCACGAATTGAAGCTCTAGTTTCACCATGTATAAAAACAAGCAATGGAGGCCATTGCTAATAATGGGGAAGGATTGATTTGGATTCTACAAACACGTTAGTTGATTGACCCATTTATTCAAGAAGAGTTTATAAGCTTCCCAAATGGCCCAGTTAAAACAATTGCCTAAAAATTATAGTTATGTTTGTTTTGTTTCCATTGTATTTTTAAATATAATATGTTTTCCCCTACTAAAAACTTCTTCAAGATGCTTGTGTGCTAAGTGGGTAACTCTGCCTTGGAATTATTATTAATTTACTAGCATGCATGAGAAATATTGTTGTTAGTGTAACACTACTCATGGAAGCACTCTTGAGATACCTCTAAATACACAAAGATACACAAGAAGTCAACTTCGAAAAGCAAAGAGATACCATTCATAAAGACAGCTTTATTGACCTTCCCTATCACATACAGAGAAATGAAATTGGAGTACAATTTTCAGAATGAAAAAGGCCTTTGCAATTAGTAGTTTGTTGAATCATGATGGGTATGGAAGCCCTATTAATCAAACCACCACCTAACATGCCTATGTTCATACATGTGAAAGGCAAGAGAGATGGATTTAGAGACTATGATGTTCTTATCTTTTTACTTACTTAATTATTTGGGTGTTATCCTATATCCTTTTCTTTGAAACACCATTCCAAGGATTCATAGCCTTAAGTTTGAAAGGACAAGGCAAAGAGTATGAGTATGAACAATAACATCTTTCTTGCCTCCATTTCCTGTCATGAAAAGTTTGTAATATATTTTTTGACAAAATATTGTGCTATGAAATTACTTTTGCAGTTTTTGATAAGTAAATTTATCTAGTAAAGTAAACTGAACTCTTTAATAAGGTGATAGCACTTAGACTCATTGTTACGATCCCACTTACCCTTCTTTTTGTTCCTGCCATTTATGTTTTTAGTCCCTCCACTCCATTGAGATGATTTTTCCTCAAAGAATATCTTAACTATTTTGGATTGCAGAAACACGGGATTTCTAAATTTGATATTGTGAATTGGATCAAGCTGTCCGAGGTAACTCTGACTTTGATCAGTAACACTTACTCTAGGAGAAGCATAGTCATAGCTTGAGCCAAAGATTTGGAAACTATATTCACCTTTCTTGGTTCATAAGCACTTTTATTTTCTCTGAAATATTCATTGAATTCCTAATTTGTTTTATCATTATCCCCTATTCCATAGTGACACATCTCCACACCTCAATCGCTGTTCCCATTTCCTCATTTTGTTCCTCTCGGCCTATGCTGTTTTCCTATTAACTTTGTTTCTAGGATTATTTGGGTAGTCCTAGGCATTATTTTATGTTCCTACATTTTCATGCCCCTCCCAAAAGGGAACTTTATAGAACGCCGATAGATAATATATGCAAGAGCATCCTTGGGTGAAGTGGCTATCCAAGATCAAATATAAACAAGTTTGTTTCATTGAATAATTGGTGGGCTTCTTTTGGCATTGACTTAGAGCTCTGAAGACAGTCATCACACTAAGTATTGAGTTTATTTGTGTTCCCCTTTCCTTACCACTTAGCCTCAAGTTGGAAGTCAGCATTGACATTGAGAGGAATTTTCTAACGAGCTAGCTTGCTATGAAAAAAGGTCATAGCATTTTTTTTGAACCATCTGAAGAAGATTGAACATGGTGAAATGAGTTACAAGTCTTCACTACCTTGTTTTCCTTATGCCTATGGGAAAACATAGCCAAATGTGAGTGAGAGAGGCTTGAAGAGTGTTTAAACCAGAAATTATGTTGAGTCATGATTAGGGGCATGTCACTAACCTATTCAAACTCACAAACATAAAAAATGACTCCTCGTTGAAACAAAACAACAATCTTGCCTTGTTTAGGGCGTTTTGGTGCAAGAGTGAAAGTTGGGAGTCGATGGGCCATCCTGGGAGAAATTATAACTGAAATTCTTCTGGTATGTTGTCAGGATGGAGTAGGAATCATCATTTTTTGAATGGACAGCACTATATCTGAGTTTTGGGGCTAGAAAATCATCAAAAAACTGTCACTCTTTGGGCCCACATACGTTTTGTATGATTGCTCGGTGAAAAAATGTTCTTGGGGAAGAAAAATTGAGGGAGTACATCTTGAAGAAAGGAAAACAAACTTGGTTTAGAAGAACAGCAGAGAAATTGGCAGTGACAGGCCAAAAAAGAAGAAAAACAGGGGATGTCCAGGCCACCGGAGGGTCAAAACTATTAGGGAGCTCTCGCAGGGAACCAACAATAGATTTGAAATAACTTAGTGAGAAATCAGGTTGAGAAAATCATCTAAAATGTTTGACAAAATGCTTTTTTCCCATTTTCAGTTGTAACAGTCTAGGAAAGGTTAGACAATGTTGTTTGGAAGTTTTTATGCCTGAGAAAATTGTTGTAAGTAGATAGAATCTGATCCAAGAAGTTTGAGTGGTTTAACCTTTCTTGTATGCTTTGAGAAGGCCTAAAATCTCTATCTTTTATAAAATAAAATTAGTCCTTGTTCTAGTTGGTGTTCATATGCAGTTGGATACATGTCATGGTAGCTCGTGAGATTCATTTCGAGTACTCATAACCCATATCCTTTTTCTCATCTCACTTGATGTAAAATTTCAGGCAATTTATGAGCTTCCTATTTAAAAATACCCCATTAAATGATGAAAATTTCAAATTTCTTGCTAATGGCCACCAAAAAGGCGGAAATGACATAGTGAAGGTCAATAAGAGTGGGAGAACTTGTGTTGAGCTGCTAGCACATAACTTGCATTCATCTTGCCTCCAGACTAGACTGCATCACTAATTTTTCAGAGAGCCTATGACGAGATTAGCAGCACCCAGAGTCAGTTGCCACAACTAGTCTGGTAGCAAATCTTTGCCTAAGCCTTATCAATGTCTTCTCCAATAGCTACAGACTCTGCATAGTTATTCATTTGAAGTTTTAATCCCTTAGGAAATCAAAACATAGATTTACCTTGGCTATCTTTACATATACCAGTAGCTCCTGATTTCCTGGGTCTACATACCAAGAATCCATTATTTTCCATTTATGTGTTATTCAAAGCTCAAGGAACAAAACAATTAATTTGTGTAACAAACCCTCCTTCGAGGGGAGGCCTTTCCATATCCCCATTAAGAGTAGAACTTTCGAAGTTAATCCCAGCTTAAAAAGAATGGCACATTCAATTTTGGAGATGGCTGTTATTTGCTTGAAATGGATTTGGTAATTTTCATGATACTCTCAACTAGTTGGCACCACGCTCGGTGAAAATTTGAGGCCTTATCTTGGAAAATAAATATATTTCTTTGCAGCCAAATAATCCAATACATGAAAGAGAGGTAGAGAGATCATGTCATTTTAAGAGCGACAAAGTGGGAGTTTGCACATTTCTAACTTTCTCAAACCTTGGTGACATAGTTGAGAGTGGCAATAGGTCTCCGAAATGAGAAGCATTGTTTTCAAACCTTAGTAGCATAAGAGTATGTATGATGTAACTGGTCTATGTCTTCCTCTTCAAAAATCCATATAGGGCAACCAAAGGAGCCTAAAAACTCCAATTTTATTAAATTTTCATGCATCAAATTTTGTTTTGAACAAGAACTGAAGATAAGGTCACCTTTGACTATCCGACCAGCATTCGGATGTTCTTCCATATTCTATTCATATATCTCTCCTATTTCTCAAACAAGGGTATTATAACTAGCCTTAATGGTGTAAACACTTGAACCCTGTCTTCTCAATCTAAGCTCAACAACTTCATCCAACCAAGAGGTTTGTCTTTGCTGAAGGATTTTGTAGAGTGTCTTTTTCTGTCTGAAGAAGTGTAAATGGGCCATTCCTGTATTTCTAAATAAAACTCTATCTAGAAACACTTGAATCCATCCCATCCTATCAAATTGTTATTTCAACTAACCAAATGAGGGACTTCCTCAATTACGGGAGGGTGTGGTTCCCTGGCATCTTCCCAAAATATATTCTTTTTACCATTTTTTGTCATCTACAAATGGTCCCCCTTAGTTAAGTTGTTGCCAGCTATGATACACTTCCATATCATGGATCCCTTTTTGTTTTAGATTTTCTAGGAAGTTTCTGACCTTGGACCATAACTGCTTATGAGCAAGAACCTTTATCTAGAGAATTAAAGTCTTAAAGCAACATCTCCAATATAATTTTGCTACCATAACAATATTACTAGCTGCAGAGACAAACCTACTTTGGAAATCTGAACTTGGTGCTAGAAGCAATTGTGTCAGTTTGTTGTCTTGAGGAGAATGTACTTGAAGTTTTGAATGCAAATGAAAAAAGACTTTGCAAGAAGAAAATGTGCAAGTGCAAGCACAAAATGATTGATTCATTCCTTGTAGTGGTGGAATTTAAGGCCTTTATATGCCTACTTTTCTCACCTACAAATAAGGCCAGGATGATATATTTAGCATAATCCGAATATGTTGGTTGTCACTAGAGACTGGTATTTGACTCAACCTGAATATAACAGGTAAACTCATCCTGTGCCAAAATTTTCCACATAGGTCCTTAGGGAAAGATAGTAGATCAAGATGGAGTGATAGATCTAGGGCCAAATGATTGTGGATGACGAGATGGGAAGGGTAAGTGGGTAAATGGAAAATGGTGGGGCCTAGATAGGTTAAGTGGGCCTAAAGGCTCTATGACTTGGGGCCAACAAAAATTCATTTGGGAGTCAGATGATCCCTCCCTAGTGATGTAAATAGATCATGAGAAGTCAATGCAAAGAAAGTCATTTGGGAGGTTCATACAAATTTGTTGTTGGGTGAATTGACTACAGTAAGCCATCTAACCATGCGGTACATTTCTTTTGACGTTGCTTGGGTATATTTATAATCTGACAATTGTGAGATATTGCATAAATATATACAAGTTCACAGTTCAAATGTTCCTTTTGTTGAAAGATTCAATGTTGCATTTTGGAGGTTCAGCAACTATGATATCACAACTAGTAGTACAAAACTGTTGAAATGTATTCAGGTAAGTGCAGATTCTTCTTCATCTGTGCCTTCGCTTGTTATAGGTTATTCAAAAATGAATGATTTTGACATTCTTCAAACATTTACCATGCACACAAGCCAAATTTTATTTCTTACAATTTTTGCTGTGAAAAATCATTTGCAGTGATCTATTATGTAACACAGTGGCTCGGCTTGTGGAAGTGGACATGATTTTTGTATTTGCAAAATTAAGACCATGCCTAGATTAAAAAAGATGTGTTAAGAAAGTATTGGTATGTTATCTATAGTTCAAAGAGAGTTTCAGTTGAGTATTGTGCTCAGACTTCATCGGCATCATGAACAGTGGTATTTGTAATAGTGTTTGTCTACTTCAAAAGATCACATGCAGCCTGTTTTTTCATGGTATCATAGATAATCGAATTAAAACAGGTGTTTTAAGAGGATAACTTAAGTAAAGACTTGGATTCTATCACCTTCCCGCCTCCTAAAAATCCTTTGGCCAATTTCAGTTGTGTGACTAGATTTAACAAACCAAAACAAGTCCTTAACCAATATAATGCGCTACATTATCTTTAAAGCAAAGCCAGACTAAGTAATCCGGAAATATAACACACCATGAGACTGAGTCTAGGTCCTTCAAAATTGTTATCAAGATATTTAAACTAGCTCAAACTGCTTCTGTTGCCTTTGCCATTGTGGTCAAAGGATGACCCAAATAAATGGAATAAACTATTGTTTTCAAGTTCTATTACCACTCATTTCTTGCAAAAATATATAGATACATTTATAGCCATAGCCTCCATACTTTTTCTACCTCTAACCTAAAAATGAGAAAGAATTGATTCGCCACCAAAGAGTCCCAAGTTGAAACCAGGCCTTATCTTCTTGTACTGGTTCAGTCAAACAATAGAGTAGGTCTCGATTTAGACATAAGAATGGATAGATTGGCATCACTGGAAATAATTAGATTAGCATCAGGTTTCAAGTCCATAAACACATATATGGTTGTGTGTGTGTCTCAATAGTTTTTCCCTGTTTATGACCCTAGCCAGGCCTCAAAACTCTTTAATTTTCTAACTAAATGGTTTATGATATTGTCTTTTTTTAAGGTTTCACAGCATAACAAGTTCTCGGGCTGTTAGCTGAGTTGTTTGTTCTTTCTATCAGAAGGGAGTGGATTGCATCCTGTCTCAGATGGTTAGCCTAACAATTGGTAAAGGAAAGCATTGTGAGATTTGGTCCACTAAATCTCCTTCAGTTGTGCTCCTTGGAGAAATGAATTGGATTGATGCAAATTTAAGGGGTTCCTTCCTGATTCTATTTTTATAACTTAATTGTTTGTGCAGGACCTGTTTCTGGTTTTTACTTTTTTACTTCATCTTGGTGTTTTTCATACAAAGAATCATTTTCAAGTTTAAGGGTGCTGAGATCATGTAAGGTTCGTGCAGGAGATATTTGTCTTGTCAAGATCAAAGAAAAGATTCATTTTCTAGTGTTAAAACATGTTTCGATATTGAATTTGATCTTGACCATGTTGATGCTGCTTCTCTTGGTGAGACTACTTTTAATGATGTTGTGCAACTCTTTTTCATGATTCTATTGTTTCTGGTTCTATGGAGTTCTTAATGCTATTAGTTGTCAGTTCCTATTCAAAGTTCTAATTTTTCTCCTAATTTAGTTATAGTTTGATATTTTGATGTGTCTAGTAGCATAGAATGGTTTGCTTTTTGAATCTAGGCTAGTTTATTTTTGTTGAATCTTAAATATCTAATTTGTAAGTGTTGTATATGGTTGACTGGTTTTACAGTCCGTTTTTTTATTTCCTAGTTGGGATTCCGTACTGTAAGCATTTCTAGAGAAATATATCATTTTGAGAACATCAATATAAAAAAATGTATTTTAATTTTTCGTTAATGGTATTTAGACTGTCTGAAGGACAAAATTATGTTTACAAATACAAAATTCAAAATTCCAGTAATACGGAAATTGTTATGGTAGAAAAGCAAATTCTCAAGTCCAAAGAAAGAGTACATAATGTTGTAGAAAAATGCTGCTCCAAGATTACAAAATGGCAAAAGATCAAATTCTCTATATTGTAAAACAGTCTGAAGAAAGCTTTCAATCTCAAAAATTTTAATGCATTTAGTGATGAGCAGACACCGCAAGATTACTAATTTAGTAAACTAATTCCATCATAAAAAAATCCCAATTCAAATTATATTATAATTTGTTCATAGATTAAGATTCAAGAGTGAAAGTCAAAAGGTTTTTGCTCAAGTGGTAGGACCACTTGGTTCTCACGTTGGAGACCAAGGCTCAATTCTCGCCAAGTGACATCTTAGTGCTCGTATGTGTGCTGGAGCAGTAGTCCTACTCCACTTGATTGTTAGAATGGCAGTGCCACGATTGATGCTGATGGAGTATGGTGGGTCCTGTTGTGACCGAAACACACCATCGCCCCATTAAGAATAGGGACCCCCCCCTTTTTTTTGCCTTAGGTTAGTTGGGTTTTTCAGAGTTCTGTTTTGATCTTGGTTTGAGTTGTGAAGGGGACCGCATGATGTGTCTTTTGTCTTTTGAGGGGTATTTGATTCCTGATCTAATAGCTTCACTTGATTGAATCATCGCTTAATGAAATGAGATAGAATTGAGAATTTTCATGGAGAATCTTAAAGTCTTTATCTGATGCGCCCTTGTGGGGAGGGAAAGGTGAGCCTTGAAAATCGGTTTTAGAGGATCCAAAAGTCTGAACTAATGCGCCTAAGGTCAGGATACACCTTTCAAGCAGATGTTAAGACTTGTGATTGGGATAGGATAGTAAGGGAATGCAATTCATTAGAAGGAAGATCAAGATTTCAATCTGCTGTGCTACCTTGTGGGGAGTTTGATATAACATCAAAGCATTTGGCAAACAAGGGTCTAAAAGTCTGAACCAATGAGCCAAGGTGGAGACCACTATTTTGAAGGTTCAAATACAAAGTTTTTTAAGTAGAGATCAAGATCTATCTAATGCCTTACCTCTTGATGAGGGTAAATTGAAGTCCCATGAAAGTTTCTTGAGTAAAGATCTAAGGTGTCCAACTGCTGCGCTAATCAGAGACTAAAACTTTTAACCAATGCGATAACCCTTAGAAGATTCCAAGGTATGATCTAATGCGCTCATATTAGGAAGAACTCAGAAGTCTGATCTAATGCGCCAAGGGTAAAGGATGGATTTAGTAATAAGAAGTATCTAAAATCTTAACTGCTGCGCTGATGTCACAAATCAATCCTTCAAGTAAAATGAAGATCTCAAATACATCAAGTGATGCGCCAACTCCAAAAGGGATAAGATGCAAACTTTTGAAATCTTTCAAGATGAGAATCTTGAATGTTGACTTAGTGCGCCATGATCAAAGATTTGATTTAAGACAAGAAGATCCTAAGATCATCATCCAAGGCACCAACTTTTGACATCTTCAAGGTAAGCTCCAGATTCTTCATCTAGTGCGCCTAAACCACTAGATCCTTAGAATGAGGTTGGATTTAAATTTTGGGCTATCTAGAAAGCATCAAGATCATTATCTCATGCGCCATTATTGAAGGATGATTGAATTAAATCTAACAAAGACACTCAAGTTAAGATGAATTTCTGAATTGGGAGAAGTTGGTTTAGAGTGAGTTTTTTGAAGTTTTTTATGAAAGATCTTAAACCTTTATCTGCTGCGCCAAGAATAGAAGGAGAGAGCTCAACAACTTCCATCTACTGCGCCAATCCTTAGAAGATTTGAAAAAGCTATCTAGTGCGCTCAGAACAAGGGGAAATCAAAAGTCTCAACCACTGCGCCCTTGTAATCTTTCAATATTTTCTAAAACCAAACTTGATTTACATGGGAATTCGTACCAAATTCTATAAGAGAGACTAAATTAAATGTTTTCTAGTGCCTAAATAGGGTGGGCCTAGGCAGGTTGTTATCTTTAAATGCAAATTATGTATATATATCTGCTTTTGTTCTCATTCTTATCATTCATCAAAGGAGCAGATTCACTCTAAAGAGCAGAAGTAAAGGTAATTTTGACAAAGTGCAGGTCTGATTTTATCAAATTGAGTTTGAATTTGATTAAATTTTGAAGATATCTATCCAAATCAGCCTACTTAGTAAGTCTGATCTATACATACTGTTCTGATTTTTCTTCTATTTTCAGTAGGTTCATTGAAAATTGTTCAAGTGTTATTGAATTACAAGAAGATAAGTAAATTTATGATGAAATCTTTGAGTCTAGGCGACATGATCTTCTTGTAAAAAATTTATGTTAGAAAGATAGAAATCAGAAATCTAATGTATTAAGAAGGCTGAAGTAGGTTGTTGGTCATTTATATTTGAGGTTACTTATTCATGTCAAGTTTGTAGGATCATGGCAACGACCTCGAAGGAAAGACAAGCAAGGATCCGCACGGATGCTAAAAGCAAAGTTCTAGAATCAAAGCTCGTTTCAAGATGGACAAACGTTGGAGACACGAACATGGGCAACAACAATCTAGAAGACATCAAGTCCGTACTTCAGGAACCCACTGGGGGTAGTCTTGCTAGAGCCATCGTAAAGAGTGGAGCTATTGAAGCTGCTTGTTTGCTGCCAGTTCTACCTTGTTTGGAAATGATCATAGAATGTGTTAAGAAGTATGACAAGGATACTAAGCAAATTGTGGCCAAGGATGGAACAGTGTTAGCTTACTTGTAAAAGGAGGCAATTGAAGACACCTTCAACATTCCAACTAAAGACAGGATGATTAGCATTTCCATGCATCAAGGTCAACAAGAATATGATGCTGATTCAAAGAAGAAATTGCAAGAGATGAAGAGGGACTGGATGGCAAATCCATCTATGAAGTTCAATACAAATAACCCTCCACAGTTTCACAAATCAGACTTTCATCTGGAGATTGGATACTTGATCATGTTCCTCAATAGAGTAACAGGTATGTCACAATCAGCAACCTTTTAGTCATGGATGTATTCTTTCATCAAGCTGGGTCTCAAAGGGAAGATGATTGATTAGGCCAGACTCATCAGTCAAAGCATACATGAGCAGCTCATCAACTTTTCAAGTACTAAGTCATTCCATATGAGTTCTTACATAGTATATCTTCTAGCAAGGAATGAAGTTTATCCAGGTTTGACTATAAAAGGAGAAGTTGGAATTGGACCGAATAAGTACTTATCACATCAGTGTTATCCTCAGTTACATCTCAAAAACATCAATCACTATACGATGTTCAATGATGCATTCTCTATGTTCATATTGAAGAGATTAAGAGGAGAGTTCCATGAAAGATTATCAAATGCCGCAAGAGAATTCATTGGAACATATGGACATTGGTATACTCAGCATGAAAGATATACATACATAAGGATATAGGGTTTCACATCTTATCCATACAGGTTACCAAGATATCCAACCGACAGGATGGTGATGTTAGAAGTCTCAAGGCAACTCCTGGAACTCATCAGGCTGCAAAAGTTAAAGAAGAAAGGAGGAATCCAGTTTCCACTTGTTCTTGGACAAAATCTTGAGTGTCCATCATTAGTAGTGGCTGAATATTCTAAAATGGAGCTTCAAGCCTATCATTTACAAACTTATGGCACCAAAAGGCTTAATTTTGATCCTTTCAAAGTTTGCTCGAAATACAAGAGGGAGTACAAGCATGTCATGTAGCTAGAAGATCATTGGGCAAATGTAAAAGATGAAGATGATCTCCGAACACTCAAGTGTTCAAGACTTACATGGGATTTAATAAGAGCGTCCAAGGTATTCTGAATCCCAGATCAGTTCATAGAGGATGATAATATGTTGATAGATGAATTGGAAAAGATAAAGGATTTTCTTATACAGTTGATTGGTCGAGAAGGGATGTATCTAAAGAAGAGTTAATGGAGCCAGTCCTAGCTATGACACAAGCATGTATAACTTAGTTGCTACAAGAAATGAATGAGGAAGTGCAGGTTCTTACATACAATAAGATGGATGAAGAAGAGTTAGGACAGCTTAGTGCACATAGTGGACTCCAGCACAGTGGAAGTGATCAAGGTGACAATCCCTCTAGGAAAAGGAAAAGACCTAGTCAGGATCAAGGAGAATCAAGTCAAAGACCTAAGAAGAAGAAGAATCAATCTACTTCATCTAGTCTACAGGAAGGTACTTCAAATACTCATAATCCAATACAAGAGTTTGAAGTAGTAGAAGAAACTATGGTGATTCCATCCGAAGAGATTCATTCAAGTCCAACTGTTGAAATAGAGGAAGATGATGTTGCTCATCAAGAAATGGAAGGACAAGCATAACCTGATGAAGATGTAGCATGTGTACAATATAATCAAGTACAAAGACAACAAGATCTTTCTTCATTTCTATCTTGGTTGAGGCAGAGAATTGAAGAAAGTACAGTCATAGAAACATATCAGCCTGCTTCAGTAGAAGAATTGCTGATAAGTGCACAAAAAAGTAATCAAAAGAAGAAAGCAACTATCTTTTCAAAAATCACTCAAGATCCTTCTGGAAATAGAGAGGTACATGTAGCTATTCCTAGAGTTGAAAAGGATCTAGAGGATATGGCACCTCAAGATTACAATGTAACTACTATTGATATGGGTCCAATCACAGGAGAATAGATAGAGGAGGAATTTCAAGAATCATTTAACAGTGTAAAAATCATGTTAAAACAGGAAAGAGAAGCTAAGCTAAAGGTGGAACAAGACTTTAATACACTAAAGCAATACATTCAACAAGTCATGCAACCCATCTAGCAGAAGGAAGCCACTCCAATACCTCCGTCCATTCTTTCACAAGAAATAGTATCTCAAGTTGAAGGTATGAGAACTTCATCTTAGCTAATGAAGGGGTGGATACAAAAGACAGAGGAGAAAGCATATATCTATCTTGAAGAGATTGTGCAAGTTTATGATAGAGTCATTAACCTCAAGGATAGAGTTTAATCTGTACTAAAGACATGTGCTAAGTTCAAGCCTATTAAGGAGCAATACATGCCACATCTCAAGAATTTGATGGAAACTCAAATGGAAGATCTAGTTCGAGATAAGGTGATTGATCAAAATACTTCACATGACTTCACTAGTTGGTATTTCTCCTTTCACAACAAGGGGCAGCTAATTGATAAGATTGAGGTGGATATGTCAAAAATAAGAAGTGTTCTTCTAAGGACACAAAATTATGTACACACTACGTTGACAACAATATGCAATCCCTATGGGGAGATCACCATTGAAAACATGAAGTAACAAGTCAAGCCATTCTACTTTCAAGATGATGGGATTGATGAGGGACAGATGGATAACATATTCACACTTGCATTTAATCTTGGAGCAAACAAGTCTTGGATAGCTGACTGGGAGAAGACACTTGGCATCTATGAGTCAAATGTGACAACAACAGAAGGATCCATTAATGTTGTGACAAGTGTACCAATGGGAGATGTTGCTCAAGTTGTGTCCAGATTCATTACACTTCATAGTACTATTATGTGAAATGGATATGATGTGGCATCCTTATCTTCTTGGGAAACATGCCTTTGTTCCCTCTTTGTATTCTAAAAATAGAAGTTTGTTGTAACCACCTACTTAGGTGGCATCATCTGGTCCATTGGCTTTACCAATCAATCTTGACCTGTCATGCATTCTTGAGGTCTATATAAGGGCTCCTTTTGCTCTCATTTGTAAGATTGAAGACTTTGAAAATTGTTGTAAGAGCTCTCTGAAATAATATAAGACTCATTGTTTGGTGATTCTATATATGTTTCTAAGTGTTGCATGGTTTCTGATTCTTTCAAGCGAATGTTAAGTTAATTAAGTTTTCTTTCAAGTGTTATGTTAGTTGGTGGGAGGTTTTGTTATTGTTTATGGTGAAATCTTTATGTTCACACCATTTGTAGTTTGTGGCTTGCAAATTGCAATGTATGGTTGGCCTGAACAAAATTGAGCTTAGCTTTGATCTTTATGTTTGTTGAACTTTCATGAGCATAAGTGATTTAAACATCTTGTACAACCCTAGAAGATAGCATCAATCTTGTGTAGTTGTTTAATCTAGCGAAGCAAGAGTTGGTTTGATTTCACCTAAGTAGTAATCATCCCTTACATCTAGGATTAGATTAGTTTCACTGAACCCTTTCATCTTTTGTCTTTTTTATCAGTCTGGTTAGAATTTAGGATCAAGTACTTCATTGCCATATCCTACGTCATAAGTTGTAGTACTTAGATACTCTGGATGTTTGCTTCTTTCATTGAAACAACGAGTTGTTAAACAATTGTGTAAGTCCCTTTGTGTTTATCAGCATAACCATACTAAGTCACTGAGTTATCCATCACAAAATCATAAGAAAAGGAACCTTGGAGTCATCTTGTTTGATCACTTTGTTTAGCATTCAAGGGGCTTTGCTCAAGAGAGAGTTGGATACCTTGTGTTTTACTCTATTGTTGACTTGTCGAAAAACAATCATCAACATATTTGGTGCTAGAAGGAGGGCCACACAGCAAATTGTTTCATTTTTCAGATTGAGGAAGAAGGAAGAACATTCTAGAGCGAATTGGTTATTTGTCCCTAGAAAGGCACCAGAGAATTCTAAGGTCTACACCAAGAGTGTCCAAGGAGTTTGCCGAGCTGGGATTCCCTCCTAAGTCAAGAAAAGGGAAGAAGGCAACTTCGTCAGGTCAAGGATCTCCAAGTGGGGGCAATATTTCAAATTTATTCCATACTCCACCTCCGTAGAATCAAAAGCAGAGAATCACCCAACCTAGTAATACACAAGCAACTAGTCCAGGGACTCCATTTCAGCCAAGAGCTACTCAAACAGGTCCAAGACAGCAACCCAACATTCCAATGGCTGCACCAGTACCATCTTGGCCTTTGGCAATTGTCTCACCTCTTGGGACTTTCACAAACTATCATGAGATGCCCAAGAATCTTGAACACTTCTGTTTGAAATTCCACGTCAATGATGCAAACAGGATAGCAGAAGAACACATTAAGATCTTTGAAAATGCCTTGATAAATCAAAGGATCGTACATGAAGATGTAGCATGCAAATTATTTCCATATTCACTTGAAGGAGATGCTACATTTTGGTACATAAACCTGCCGACTGGGTCTATCACTAGTTGGGAACAGATGAAAAATGCTTTCTTGGAGAAGTTCAAAATTCCCATCACTCCAGCAAAGCTTTATAAGCAATTCATCGAAGTAAGAAGGCAGGAACATGAGACTATCGCTGCTTTTAATCAAAGGTTCCACAAGGCTTATTCCAGATTACAGAATCCATATGACATTAGTGAGGAAATGGTGAAGGAGATTTATTATGCAACCTTGGATCGCCTTACTTCCATGTTTGTGAAGAGGGCAACGACACCCCCCACTAATTTGATAGGAGCGTATGCTGAAGCTGTCAAGGTAAACACTAATTTAGGCATGAATACTCATGGGCCACTTAATCACTTGGGACATGTGGCAATGCCTAATCAAATCCAAGGAATCAACCAAGCACTGGCTCAACATACGCCAGTGATGAACCCTATTCCCGTCCCTGCTCCTGCTAATCAGTTGGTCCTGCATCCAGGAGTACCAATTTCACAAGTTGCACCTACAAAGCCGGTATATCTACAAGGATCATCATCTTCTACAAAGACTCAGGAAGAGAAAGATGAAATGAAGGCACTGATTTATTAGGTGAAGAAATTATCTACTGAAGTCACACACTTGAGAAACCAAAACAATTATCTGCAAAGGAACTATCAGGGGAATCAAGGTAGATATCAAGGGAACAACCCAGGATACAATCTAGGATACAATCAAGGTTTCAGAGGAAATAACCAAGGTTTTCAAAGACAAAGTAGAACTTGGAATACCGCACCCAACAATAGAAGTGTACCTTCACCACTTGATAATCCACCAGCTTCCGATCCAAAGCCTGCAGAAAAAGTTTTTTTGGTGGAAGCTACATTATCCACTTGGTGCAGATTACATAATACTAATCAACACTCAGAGCTCCAATGTCCTGAATTTAAGATAGCTGCTGATATCTTCCAACAAGAAATGAATGGTTCGCAGGCACTAGAAAACCCTCCTATCACTGGGTATGAGATCGTGCCAATGACAAGGTATGATCAAACCTTAATTATTGAAGATTTCACTTTCCCACCCATGATGGAATCTAATATGTCAGAATATAACAGAAGGTTCCCGCTAGCCTCTGCAAATGGGCCTGTTGAGGATACATATTATCCCCCTCCATTCGATGGTGATTTATAAACTCAAGAGGCAGATGAAGTACAAGCTTTTCAGCAGTCTTTTGGAAGTGCACCTCAGAGGGTCTACCAACGAAATTATCGTGCGCAAGATCCCGTTACTACATCAACCCCTCCAAATAACTTGCAAACTCTGCCAAATCCTAATGCAAGTAATAATCCAAGCTATCCAAGGGATTCGTCTGAATATAGATAGAGGAATCCAGCCTAGAAAGTAGCCCCAACACAAGATGCTCAGCACCAGAATGCTACTCCAAGAATTGATCCTATCAGGAAGGAAGTTCCCAAAGATGATTTGAAAAGGTTAAGTCAATGTGTTGTTGAGGAACTCAAGAAAATCAATCTTAGCTTACCATTGATAGAGTTGATCAGAGTGCCTGAGATAAGGGAGGCTTTCTTAGGAAGTGTTGATGATACCACTGCAAAAGGTGGGAATCAAAATTTGCAAGTCACCACAGGATCATTGAATCCATCTACTTCCAATGCACCTCGAGCAAATGTGGGCCAGAATATAAATGTAGCTCAAATGAGGCCACCTCATCCACAAGGACAGACAAATACCATTTTTGTTGCACAAGATTCATCTAGCATGACGAATGATAAGCCAGTTGAAGTAAAGAAAGAACCTACAGAAAACAATAGTGCATCAAAGAGCCAAGATTCACGAGACAATCCAAAATTAGTAAATGATAGGTATAGTGCTCCAAAGAAGGAATCAGTAGTTTTCTATCAGGGAAGAGATGAACAACCCCCGTTCTTGTTATCAGTCAAAATGTTTGGAAAGATTTTACATAACTACTTAATGGATTCAGGAGCTTCAAGAAATATTCTGCCATTGGGTGTTTGTAAGAAACTCAGCCTGATCCCAAAGCAGACTTCCAAGAAAGTTACTCAATTAGATAAGACTGAAGTTCCAGTTGTGGTAGAACTACATAATATTCACATGCAGTTGGCAGCTGATCCCAGAATTCAACATTATATTGATATTTCAGTGGTTGATATACCTGAAGGGTATGGAATGCTATTAAGCAGAGATTGGCTAAAGAAGTTTAATGGATATATATCAACCGATTTCTCGCACATGTGGCTATCATGGAAGGGACTACCGAACCAGATTAGAATAGATAGCACTCCACGAATGAAGTTGCTGATCACAGAGTATGGCAAAGACAATGAAATCCTCTTTGTAGAAACAGATATGGGTGTTTATAAGCCTTAGGTTGAAGAGATTTTGATGTTGCATAATCCAATGGAAGGACTCATATAAAGTGATCATGATACAACATCAGATGAGGAAGGAGAAGGCATGTTTGAGAACTTTTGAAACTTTGTTATAAAGTATGTGAAACAAGGTGTCGAATTAGGGAGTCATGTGCATGTTCAAGATTTACTATTACCTAATTGGTGCAGGATTCATAACGCCTTCCATTCCAAATTCTCCTATGCAATGTGTGGAGTAGCCCTAGAACAGGTTTGGAAAAGGATTCCAGAGCCAATGGGTCTGGAGATTCCAAGGGCATTGAAGTTGAAATAACCTGTTCTGGATGCAATCTTTATGGAAGAAGCAAGCACGTTAGCATCAGCCGAAGGAGGCTCTCAAGTTGAATCTAGAGAAGTAAATGGAGTTAGTAAAGCATCAAGCTCGGATCAAGAAACTGAGCAAATATGGACTTTAAGGTTTGATGGATCCAAATCCAAACAAGGATTGGGAGTGGGCTTTGAATTGATTAGTCCAGTTGGGGAAGCATATCTATCCGCACTAACATTACAGTTTCCTTGAACAAATAATGCTGCTGAATATGAAGCTTTAGTGCATGGATTGCTTCTTGCCATAAAAAAGAAAGTCAAGATTTTAAATGTGTTTGGGGATTTAGAAATAGTCATTAGACAAGTTAAAAAGTAGTACGTTTGCCATGATAAGAGGTTGAAGAAGTATAGAAATCAAGTGTGGGATCTCATCGAGGACTTTGATGTGTTCAACATCAAGTCAATCTACAGGTCAACAAATCAAGTGACCAATGCATTAGCTTAAGCTGCAAGTTCTCTCAAGCCTTTAGCCATGGAAGGGTTAAATAAGTTCACTGTTGAACTGACATTATTTCCTTTAGTGCCATATAATATTACAAATTTCTAGGTTTTTGATGATGACAAGCACATACTAGACTTCTTGACCAATTCAGGTATTTTCACTACCCAAGTCATTGATGAAAGTGAAGCAGAAGTAGAGTTTGATCCAGATGGGATCATGAATCTAAAGAACAACACTATTCCAAAAGGCATGATTGAACTAGAAAGGCTTTTCGATTCAGACAAGAAAAGCACTCTTCAGTATCATAGTGAAGACGAGAATAGATGTGAGGCAGTTAATCTGGGAATAGAACAAGATGCAAAAAATGTCTTCATAGGAAAAGTTTGTACACCTGAAGAAAGAGAAAGTATCATCAATAGCATGAGGGAGTTTCAGGATGTCATCACTTTGGGGTATGAAGATTTGAAAACATATGATACATCTATTATCACACATACCATCCCTCTCAAGCCAAGAAGCAGACCGTTTCAACAAAGACAAAGGCCAGTGAACCCTTTATTAGAACCTCTCATCTATCAAGAAGTGAAGAAGCTATTACAAGCTAGGATAATCTTTCTAATTAGACACTCGATGTGGGTCACTAATTTAGTCCCAGTCAGAAAGAAGAATGGAGAAATAATGTTGTGTGTAGACTATAGAAACCTCAATCGAGCATCAGAAAAGGACAATTATCCTTTACGCTTGATGAAGTACTCCATATAGTAAATGGGTCACAAATGATGTCCTTTCTGAACAGATATTCAGGATACAATCGAGTGATGGTTGAAGAAGAGGATCGATTAAAGACTACTTTCACCACTAAATGGGGAACGTATGCATATAGAAGGATGCCTTTCGGCTTGATTAATGCAGGAGCAACTTTTCAGAGAGCCATGGACATTGCATTCAGGGACATAATTGGCAAGTGCATTATCATCTACATGGATGACCTCATAGTGTTTTCAAAAATAAGAGCAAATCATGTAGATCATTTAAGGAAAGTTTTTGAAGCTTGTAGAACATATGGGATTTCCTTGAATCCAAAGAAATACATTTTTGGGGTAACAAAGGGAAAGCTTCTGGGTCACGTTTTATCAGAAAATAGAATCTCTATTGACCCTGACCGAGTAGAAGCCATCAAAAGAGTCGGCATGCCTGCAAGTAAAAAGGAATTAAAGTCTTTCTTTGGCAAGATTAATTTTGTAAGGAAATTTATCACTGGGTTTGTGGAGATTGTCAAGCCCTTGAATGACATGTTGAAGAAGGATGCAAAGATAGAATGGACTCCGCAAGCAAAAAGAGCATTTGAAGAAATCAAGCAAGCAATCGCTAGTGCTCCTATACTTATCAGTCTAAATTATTTGAAACCTTTTTATTTGTATTCTTTTGCGTCAGATCACACTTGCGTAGGAATTTTGACCCAAAGAATAGAGGGTAGGGATGAGCATCCCATCACATTTATGAGTGCTCCTTTCAAGGATGTAGAGTTAAGATATCCTGGCGTTGAGAAACAAGCGTATGCTTTGGTAAAGGCCATAAAGAAATTTAGACATTATATCTTGCAGAGCAGAGTGTATGCAATAGTCCCAGATGCTACAGTCAAGACACTGCTAATGTAGAATGAATTGGACGAGAGAAGGGGCAAGTGGGTCGCCACTATCCAAGAATATGATATTGAAATTCAACCAATGAAGCTGGTTTGAGGACAAGCGTTTACACAGACTATAGCAGTTGAAGGTCCTAGATTGGTACAACAAGCATATCTACTTGAGGTAGTGTCCCCAGATGAGTGGTATGATGATATTGTTTATTACTTGCTATCTCAGAAATGCCTAGATTACATGAGTCCAACACAGAGAAGAGCACTGAGGTACAGAAGCAAACATTTCATGTTGCAAGGGTCAGTTCTTTTCTGACAAAATCATGAGGGGATCTACTTGAGGTGTGTCGATAGAAGTGAAGCTAAAAGGATTATGGAGCAGTTACATGATAAGTTTGGAACTTGTCATGGCAGTGAATTGGCAACAGCAAATCAGATACTGAGAGCAGGTTATTATTGGCCAACACTATCTCAAGATGCTCATCAGCATATCAAGACTTGTCACACCTATCAAATAGCAACTTCAAGGGAAAGGAATCTAGCAATGCCTTTACAGCCCATCGTTGAGTTTAGACCTTTCACCAAGTGGGGACTTGATTTTATTGGTATGATCAACCCACCTTCTTCTACACAACACAGGTACATCTTAACCGCGATTGATTACTGTACCAAATGGTCAGAAGCCCATGCTTTGAAGTTTTGCACTTCTGAGGTAGTGATTAAATTTTTGGAAGATAACATAATTACCAGGTTTGGCTATCCTAATGCCCTTGTGTGTGACAATGGTCCCACTTTTTTATCATTGAGGTTTTCAAATTGGGCCTTTGAGTATGGAATAACTTTGAAATTTTCATTGAATTATCATCCGCAGGGTAATGGTTTGGCTGAATCTACGAACAAAAACCTCTTGAATGCAATCAAGAATCTGTTGGACAAGAATCCGAGAGATTGGCACACGTAACTGAAGTTTGCTCTTTGGGTAGATAGAACCCATGTCAAGTCTTCTCTAGGTACTTCTCCATACCACTTAGTTTACGGACAGGACCCCATCTTCCCAATACAATTAAGGATTCTAACTTTGCAGTTCATGCAAGAATACTTAGATGAAGATGAGAGAGTGCAAACAAGATTGTCACAACTGTTGTATCTGGAGGAAAAGTGTGATATAACCCTGGATAAATCCATGAAACACCAAGGGGTGGTAAAGCACTAGTTTGATCGACAAGTGAGGGTGAAGTCATTTTGGAATTTCTGATTTGGTCTCATATTGGGATAAAGCACATGAAAGACGAGGTGACCATGACAAATTTGACTATTTCTAGAAGGGTCCATACCAAATTGCTGAAATCTTGGGAGAAAATTCTTTCAAGCTAAAAACATTGATTGGAGAAGACCTCCCATTGCCCGTCAATGGGCAGTTTCTGAAACATTACTTCCAGCCATGAGTCCTCTGTGGGACTTGTTTGTACATAGTTAGAATAGGATTTCCTTTCTATTGTTTTATTTTCTTAGATTAGGTTTGCTTGTCTTGATGTCATTTGACTCAAGTCTTTTCCTTCTTTTCAGTATTTTAGTTGTTTTAGTGTGATTTGATTTAGCTTTGTCATTTTGGGGGTTCTTAGTTCTTGCAGAGGTGATGAATTTCATGTAGGCATTTGGTATGATTTTGCCGGAATATGTTAGTTCATTTCTTAAATATTTATTCATGAAATTCTCAGAGTTGAAGGATCATAGTTTTCAATTTATTGACGAGATGACTTGACTGGGACACTAATCATCTATTGTATCTTGACACTATTATCTTTTGATCATAATGTTTTAAAATGCCAAATCTAAATTTTATGAATTCTTATTTGTTCCTTTGAGAAACTTGGGTCATGATTGATGGATTTCCCATGGATTCCATCGCTAGCATCAGATAGGATGACTGCTTGCTCTTAGGAGAAGAGTCATTTGTTCAGTATTGAATGAAATATTTTGAGGTTTTATATCTTACACATCTTAATGATCCCGAAGTTGCTAGGAAAATCTTTGTGAGCCTAGATCAAGTAAACATATCAAGGTAATTTTTGATTTCCATTCTACTCCATCATAAGCATTTTCCATACTTCCATCTCATTCATTCCGCTTATCATCCACACCTCATAATACAATAAAAGCCTCCATTCATTCCATTTGAAAGCAATAAAATTTCCATCCACTTTTCTACTTCCATCGAATAATGAATTCAAGTATGATGTCTAAATCATTTCTATGGTCCTGTTGTTCGTTGCATACTCCAGAAGGATAAGTTGAAGTCCTTATGAATCATTTGGGGTATTTCCATGTTAGTATCCTTTCCAAATGACCAAGTCAAGGTCAAGATGTTGGCATTTTTTATCCACTTCGTCTAAATCTATCATTTTCCATTGTCCATCCATTATATATGTTCACTTTGCCTTTGTTACCATGCAAAGTCTTAAAGCATGTAACTATCCATACTTTCTGTTATCCATCCTTCCTTCGCTTTTTCCAAATTCCCTCGTCATATCCTTTATTCATTTACCCATTTCCTAATCATGTTTAACAAATGTGAGTGTCATCTCAACTAGAAGCTTGCAGTTCCTTTTGCTCATTCCGTAGTTCCATTAAATAAATATTTGGATACCAATACCCATGAGAAAGCAAAGAAATTCTTGCAAACCTTAAAGAGTCCTTATGCTGTCAAATGTACATCAAAGCGAAATATATTCAAAAGGCTATTTCATTCTATACTTCCAAATAAAGAAATGCTTAAAAAATGAAGCTCTGGCTACTTGTAGCTGAATCCGAAGAGGCTACTGTATCCAATCCATCCATTCATCCCCTTTTACTTTCCATTTCATCCATTACTTCATCCCACGAACCAAAATTAAAAGAAGAAATCCTAAGTTCGTGAAGGTCGTCAGGATTTCATTATCATCCATTTCCATTCTCATCATTTTATTTCATTTCCCTTCCACCTTCAAGCTTCGAGGTTTGGGTTGATATGAACAGATGTTGATCATGATTCCATTCCATTTCATTCAGTTGTTCACTACCCGTTTCCATTTCCCGCCATTCAACATATGCCATCATCCATTTGGTTTATGTTTGGATACACTTTTCATTTATCGGTTTTGTATAATCCACATCATACTCCACTGTTTCCTCACTTTGTCCTTTCCTGCCAACATCAGTAAGCACCACAAATTGACAAGGTTTTTCTATGGACCATCGTGTCATCTACAGAATCAGAGTCTGGAGTTTTTATATTCATTACCTCGGTGAAAACCTGGCAAACAAGCACCGTGTGTAATGGTGATTCTTTAAAAAAATGAGAAAAATAGTAAAGAGAAAAAATTTCGTCCACTGATGAAAACCACCTCTGGTGGCGCCTTGGATAAGTACAATGATGAAAACCTGGTAAATAGGCATCCTGCATAGATACACCTTGTCTCATTTCACTCCTTTCCATTTCATTTTATTTCCATTTCCATGTCATCTTCATTCTGTTGCCATTTGCATCTTCCATTTCATGCCTATGTATATGTATCCATCCATCTGCTTTCATGAATTTACCTAGCTTGAGACAAATGAACTTAGATGATCTTGGTTTCTAAGGGATTGGAATTAACATAAGTGCTTGCACTTTAAACTTCAAATATGAATAGTCAGCAATTGGTTTTGATTCTTGGATCAGGTAGTTTTGTTTATTTGATCTGGTGTGTGGGTGTACATGGAAATGTTGAAAACTTGATTTTTGTTTATCTTTGGAACATTTAAGAAACCGTTTTATTTAAAATCTATCTTTAATCACACATCAAGAGATGTAATGTCTTGATCCAATTTATGATTCTTTTCCTTTTCATGGTCGTCTTTGACTGGTTGATAGGTTGAAGAAGATGATTTGATAGTTTTGAGTTGGGATTGAATTCTTATTTTAGAAATGTTCAGGAACATTCCTCCGGTGGAGTCGCTAGATGTTGTGACCGAAACACACCATCGCCCCATTAAGAATAGGGACCCCCCCTTTTTTTGCCTTAGGTTAGTTGGGTCTTTTAGAGTTCTGTTTTGATCTTGTTTTGAGTTGTGAAGGGGACCGCATGATGTGTCTATTGTCTTTTGAGGGGTATTTGATTCCTGATCTAATAGCTTCACAAGTGATTGAATCATCGCTTGACGAAATGAGATAGAATTGAGAATTTTCATGGAGAATCTTAAAGTCTTTATCTAATGCGCCCTTTTGGGAAGGGAAAGGTGAGCCTTAAAAATCAGTTTTAGAGGATCCAAAAGTCTGAACTAATGTGCCTAAGGTTAGGATACACCTTTCAAGAAGATGTTAAGACTTGTGATTGGGATAAGATAGTAAGGGAATGCAATTCATTAGAAGGAAGATCAAGATTTCAATCTGCTACACTACCTTGTGGGGAGTTTGATATAACATCAAAGCATTGGGCAAACAAGGGTCTAAAAATCTGAACCAATGCACCAAGGTGGAGACCACTATTTTGAAGGTTCAAATACAAAGTTTTTAAAGTAGAGATCAAGATCTATCTAATGCCTTACCTCTTGATGAGGGTAAATTGAAGTCCCATGAAAGTTTCTTGAGTAAAGATCTAAGGTGTCCAACTGCTACGCTAATCAAAGACTAAAACTCTTAACCAATGCGATAACCATTAGAAGATTCCAAGGTATGATCTAATGCACTCATATTAGGAAGAACTCAGAAGTCTGATCTAATGCACCAAGGGTAAAGGATGGATTTAGTAATAAGAAGTATCTAAAATCTTAACTGCTGCGCTGATGTCACAAATCAATCCTTCAAGTAAAATGAAGATCTCAAGTACATCAAGTGATGCGCCAACGCCAAAAGGGATAAGATGCAAACTTTTGAAATCTTTCAAGATGAGAATCTTGAATGTTGACTTAGTGTGCCATGATCAAAGATTTGATTTAAGACAAGAATAACCTAAGATCATCATCCAAGGTGCCAACTTTTGACATCTTCAAGGTAAGCTCCAGATTCTTCATCTAGTGCGCCTAAACCACTAGTTTCAAGGAGGCATGCAAACCCTCATCTAATGCACCAAAGCCATGAAGAGCATGGAAACGTCATCTAATGTTCCATAAGGAAAGATTAAATTTGGAGAAGAGAAAGTTGTTATGATGTTAAAAAATCAAGAAATCAAATTCTTTATCCACTGCGCCATTATGAGGAGGAAGAGTTTTATGATGAGGAAGAAATCAAACACCTTGATCCTTGCGTCACATCCAAATTTTGAACGTATCAAGAGGATTCATATTTTTGATCCAGTGCACCCCTTGAAGGATGGCATAAATGTTGCATGAAATCAAGTTTTAAAGCCTTTTAAGAAGGATCCTCAAGCCTAATCCAATGCGCTTGTAATGAAACTTGTGATGAGTTTGTGATGAGTTTTGAGAAGAGGTTAAAGCCTTTAACTTTTGCAAGTCTTAAACATACTTCCAAGGGGATTAAAACTTTTGAACTAGTGTGCCATCATTTGGTAAGTTTTTAGATCTATTTTTAAGGAGGATCCAAACTTTTGATCCAATGCGCCACATATGGAAAGAGGATTGCTAATTGTTTTTTGATACACTTTCAAAAAGAACTTAATATCCTTGTCTAATGCGCCACATTATAATGAGGTTGGATTTAAATTTTGGGCTATCTAGCAAGCATCAAGATCATTATCTCATGCGCCATTATTGAAGGATGATTGAATTAAATCTAACAAAGACACTCAAGTTAAGATGAATTTCTGAATTGGGAGAAGTTGGTTTAGAGTGAGTTTTGTGAAGTTTTTTATGAAACATCTTAAACCTTTATCTTCTATGCCAAGAATAGAAGGAGAGAGCTCAACAACTTCCATCTACTGCTCTAATCCATAGAAGATCTGAAAAAGCTGTCTAGTGCACTTAGAACAAGGGGAAATCAAAAGTCTCAACCACTGCGCCCTTGTAATCTTTCAATATTTTCTAAAAGAAAACTTGATTTACATGGGATTTCATACCAAATTCAATAAGAGGGACTAAATTAAATGTTTTCTAGTGCATTAAATAGGGCTGGCCTAGGCAGGTTGTTAGCTTTAAATTCAAATTATGTATATATATCTGCTTTTGTTCTCATTCTTATCATTCATCAAAGGAGCAGATTCACTCTAAAGAGCAGAAGTAAAGGTAATTTTGACAAAGTGCATGTTTGATTTTATCAAATTGAGTTTGAATTTGATTAAATTTTGAAGATATCCATCCAAATTAGCCTACTTGGTAATTCTGATGTGTACATACTGTTCTGATTTTTCTTCTATTTTCAGTAGGTTCATTGAAAATTGTTCAAGTGTTAGTGAATTACAAGAAGATAAGTAAATTTATGATGAAATCTTTGAGTCTAGGGGACATGATCTTCTTTTAAAAAACTTTATATTAGAAAGATAGAAATCAGAAGTCTAATGTATTAAGAAGGCTGAAGTAGGTTGTTGATCATTTATATTTGAGGTTACTTATTCACGTCAAGTTTGTAGGATCATGGCAATGACCTCGAAGAAGAGACAAGCAAGGATCCACATGGATGCTAAAAGCAAAGTTCTAGAATCAAAGATCGTTTCAAGATGGACAAACGTTGGAGACACGAACATGGGCAACAACAATCTAGAAGATATCAAGTCCATACTTCAGGAACCCACTAGGGGTAGTCTTACTAGAGCCATTGTAAGGAGTGGAGCTATTGAAGCTGCTTGTTTTCTGCCTGTTCTACCTTGTTCAGAAATGATCATAGAATGTGTTAAGAAGTATGACAAGGATACTAGGCAAATTGTGGCCAAGGATGGAACAGTGTTAGCTCACTTGCAAAAGGAGACAATTGAAGACACCTTCAACATTCCAACTAAAGACAGTATGATTAGCATTTCCATGCATCAAGGTCAACAAGAATATGATGCTGATTCAAAGAAGAGATTGCAAGAGATGAAGAGGGACTGGATGGCAAATCCATCTATGAAGTTCAATACAAATAACCCTCCACACTTTCAAAAATTAGACTTTCATCAAGAGATTGGATACTTGATCATGTTCCTCAACAGAGTAATAGGTATGTCACAATCAACAACCTTTCAGTCATGGATGTATTCTTTCATCAAGCTAGTTCTCAAAAGGAAGATGATTGATTGGGTCAGACTCATCAGTCAAAGCATACATGAGCAGCTCATCAACTTTTCAAGTACTAAGTCATTCCATATGAGTTCTTACATAGTATATCTTCTAGCAAGGAATGAAGTTTATCCGGGTTTGACTAGAAAAGGAGAAGTTGGAATTGGACCGAGTAAGTACTTATCACATCAGTGTTATCCTCAGTTACATCTCAAAAACATAAATCACTATACAAGGTTCAATGATGCATTCTCTTTGTTCATATTGAAGAGATTAAGAGGAGAGTTCTACAAAAGATTATCAAATGCTGTAAGAGAGTTCATTGGAACATATGGACATTGGTATACTCAGCATGAAAGATATACATACATAAGGATCCAGGGTTTCACATCTTATCCATATAGGTTACCAAGATATCCAACCAACAGGATGGTGATGTTAGAAGTCTCAAGGCAACTCTTGAAACTCATCAGGCTGCAAAAGTTAAAAAAAGGAGGGATCCAATTTCTACTTATTCTTGAACAAAATCTTGAGTGTCCATCATTAGTAGCATATGAATATTCCGAAATGGAGCTTCAGGCATATCATTTACAAACTCATGGCACCAAAAGGCTTAATTTTGATCCTTTCAATGTTTGCTGGAAATACAATAGGGAGGACAAGCATGTCATGCAGCTAGAAGATCATTAGGCAAATGTAAAAGATGAAGATGATCTCCAAACACTCAAGTGTTCAAGACTTACATGGGATTTAGTAAGAGCGTCCAAGGTATTCCAAATCCTGGGTCAATTCATAGATGATGATACTATGTTGATAGATGAATTGGAAAATATAAAGGATTTGCCTTATACAGTTGATTGGTCGAGAAGGGATGTATCTGAAGAGGAGTTAATGGAGCCAGTTCTAGCTATGACACAAACATGTATAACTTAGTTGCTACAAGAAATGAATGAGGAAGGGCAGGTTCTTACATACAATAAGATGGATGAAGAAGAGTCAGGACAGCATAGTGCATAGAGTGGACTCCAGTACAGTGGAAGTGATCAAGGTGACAATCCAACTAGGAAAAGGAAGAGACCTAGTCAGGATCAAGGAGAATCAAGTCAAAAACCTAAGAAGAAGAATAATCAATCTACTTCATCTAGTCTACAGGAAGGTACTTCAAATACTCATAATCCAATACAAGAGGTTGAAGTAGTAGAAGAAACTATGGTGATCCCATCCAAAGAGATTCATTCAAGTCCAACTATTGAAATAGAGGAAGATGATGTTGCTGATCAAGAAATGGAAGGACAAGCAGAATCTGATGAAGATGCAGTGCATGTACAATACAATCAAGTACAAAGACAATAAGATCTTTCTTCATTTCCATCTTGGTTGAGGCAGAGAATTGAAGAAAGTATAGTCATAGAAACATATTAGCTTGCTCCGATAGAAGAATTGCTCATAAGTGCACAGAAAAATAATCAAAAGAAGAAAGCAACTGTCTTTTCAAAAATCACTCAAGATCCTTCTAGAAATAGAGAGGTATATGTAGCTATTTTTAGAGTTGAAAAGGATCTAGAGGATATGGCACCTGAAGATTACAATGTAACTACTATTGATATGGGTCCAATCACAGGAGAATAGATAGAGGAGGAACTTCAAGAATTAGTTAACAGTGTAAAAATCATGTTAAAACAGGAAAGAGAAGCCAAGCTAAAGGTGGAACAAGACTTCAATACACTAAAGCAATACATTCAACAAGTCATGCAACCCATCCAGCAGAAGGAAACCATTCAAATACCTCTGTCCATTCTTTCACAAGAAATAATATCTCAAGTTGAAGGTATGAGAACTTCATCTCAGCTAATGAAGGGGTGGATACAAAAGACAAAGGAGAAAGCATATATCTATCTTGAAGATATTGTGCAAGTTTATGATAGAGTCATTAACCTCATGGATATAGTTCAATCTGTACTAAAGGCATGTGCTGAGTTCAAGCCTATTAAGGAGCAATACATGCCACATCTCAAGAATTTGATGGAAACTCGAATGGAAGATCTAGTTCGAGATAAGGTGATTGATCAAAATACTTCACATGACTTCACCACTTGGTATTTCTCCTTTCACAACAAGGGGCAGTTGATTGATAAGATTGAGGTGCATATGTCAAGAATAAGAAGTGTTCTTCTAAGGACACAAAATTATGTACACACTGTGTTAACAACAATATGCAATCCCTATGGGGAGATCACCATTGAAAACATGAAGAAACAAGTCAAGGCATTCTACTTTCAGGATGATGGGATTGATGAGGGACAGATGGATAACATATTCACACACTTGCATTTCATCTTGGACCAAACAAGTCTTGGATAGTTGACTGGGAGAAGACACTTGGCATCTATGAGTGAGATGTGACAATGACAGAAGGATCCATTAATGTTGCGACAAGTTTACCAATGGGAAATGTTGCTCAAGTTGTGTCCAGATTCATTGCACTTCATAGTACTATTATGTGAAAAGGATATGATGTGGCATCCTCATCTTCTTGGGAAACATGCCTTTGTTCCCTCTTTGTATTCTAAAAATAGAAGTTTGTTGTAACCACCTGCTTAGGTGGCATCATCTGGTCCATTGGCTTTGCCAATCAATCTTGACCCTTCATGGATTCTTGAGGTCTATATAAGGGCTCCTTTTGCTCTCATTTGTAAGATTGAAGACTCTGAAAATTGTTGCAAGAGCTCTCTGAAATAATATAAGACTCATTGTTTGGTGATTCTATATATGTTTCTAAGTGTTGCATGGTTTCTGATTCTTTCAAGCAAATGTTGAGTTAATTAAGTTTTCTTTCAAGTGTTATGTTAGTTGGTGGGAGGTTTTATTATTGTTTATGGTGAAATCTTTATGTTCACACCATTTGCGGTTTGTGGCTTGCAAATTGCAGTGTATGGTTGGCCGGAACAAAATGAACTTAACTTTGATCTTTATGTTTGTTGAATTTTCATGAGCATAAGCGATTTAAACATCTTGTACAACCCTAGAAGATAGCATCAATCTTGTGTAGTTGTTTAATCTGGTGAAGCAAGAGTTGGTTTGATTTCACCTAAGTAGTAATCATCCCTTACATCTAGGATTAGATTAGTTTCACTGAACCCTTTCATCTTTTATCTTTTTTATTAGTCCGGTTAGAATTTAGGATCAAGTACTTCATTGCCATATCCTACGTCATAAGTTGTAGTACTTAGATACTCTAGATGTTTGCTTCTTACATTGAAACAATGAGTTGTTAAACAATTGTGTAAGTCCCTTTGTGTTTATCAGCAAAATCATACTAAGTCAGTAAGTTATCCATCACAAAATCATAAGAAAAGGAACCTTGGAGTAATCTTGTTTGATCACTTTGTTGAGCATTCAAGGGGCTTTTCTCAAGAGAGAGTTGGATACCTCATGTGTTACTCTATTGTTGACTTGTCGAAAAACAATCATCAATAGGTCCCAAAATTGCTGCTCCATTTCCTAGAATAGAAAATCACTTTCAAGGCCTGAGTTGTCGTCATGAAAGTAAAACCTGCTCATCCAAAAACCATGGAGGGTTGAAGGCCAACGAACGAGAGTGGGTTTTCTTTTCTGCACTTTGAGATCAACTTAGACTCAAGAGGGTATTTCCTGAGGTATGAACTAGATGAACAACTAAAAGGTGGTGGCTAAACCCAACCCATTGACTTGGTACCAAACACTATCAGTAAACTACGAACAACCAACCACCTACAGACCTCAATATAGTTGATTATTGTACTATGCATATGCACCCAAATATGACTGCATCATATTCCTTAGAATAATAAAATGACTCCATTTAAACTTTGCATACACAAGATACATAGTGCACACATACATGTTCATGATTCACAAATAATTCGAATAGTTTTGCATTATTTTAGATTTATCCCTAGTTATAGAACAAAACCATGAACAACATGTAAAAACTAAACCTAGCCCTAGTCCTACTCCTAATACTAACAAAACAAGGGTTTGATAAAATAAGAGTGATTGATCCATCCCCAAACTAGACCGGCGCGTACTCCAATGAGCAATAGAGTCATAAACAACAAAGAGGAAGGAGATACCAAGCAACCATCAACAAAACATGAAATGTATTCACATACAAATCCAAAATATATAAACATACAATGGACATACTTAGTAATCCCGAATAGAACCACAACAACCCAAATGCAACAAAGAGAAGAGTAATACAAAGCATTTGTATTGCTTTAAAATGCTATCATACATTCATCTAAACAATGTTACAACATACCAGTAAATGTGGCATGAGAAAATACATAAATGCATTCATATATTCCCCTGAATCACTGTAATTTGTCATGGAGACATACCATTGCCTGAAAATATTCACTGATGCACTTTCCTATGAACTGATGGACGCATTTCTTCATTTGCAGACCTGACTCATGTGATTTGATGCCCTAAATCCTCTTGAGGTGTTTCTAGATCAAAGATGGCTCATAGACCAACCCTTTGAACAAGTTCCATTCATGTATTTATAGTGTTTGCTTGCAATTTGGATCTGATGAAGGAATGGGTGGGAAAACCTTAAAAAGTCCACCAACAGCAATAAATTCAACAACTTCAGCAACCCAATTCACATTAATGGCAACCTGCACGGGTTTTGAGTTCATTTGGAAGTTGTGGGCAATTATCACTTTTCATTTTTACACCTTTTTTATAATTGCAAAAATTCGAGGGGGTACAAAACTTTTGGGAGGTCCCGAACATTGTGGAACATTAGGGGGGGGATGTGGAAATATCCACATCTAGGGAAAACTTCTGCCATATCCAACAGAGACAAAAGTTCCACTAAGGACAAAAATACTAAGGAAACCTAGAATTTTTTCAAGATTTTCTCAGAGTTTTAATAGAGTTCTAACACCTTCCAAGGCATACAAAATAAGGAAAATGCATAGGGGCATATTAGGAAAATTTTGATGAATTTGACATGATTTTACAATTGAAGCTTGGAAAATAGAGGTCCCAATAGTGGCCTCAATTGGGGACGTGTGCCTCTTGCAGGCACAACAAGAACCAACTATCTTCGGGCACACCAAAAGGTAAAGAACGAACCAGGGAAATAATGTATTTACAAGGCAACACATGACAACAAAGATATATACAACAGGACAATGCAACCATTGGCATGAAAGAACAAACTCTAAAGGTATTGGCTGCGTATCAAAATTTTAACACATTGTAGGTCAAACCTACACAAGATGATTGAAACTACTTGCCTCTATCGAAGACAAGATGAATGAAGGAACTGATCTCCTTCAGACCAACTCTACACTATTCTCCCCACTGCAACAAAAGATGGTTGCCACCTGCATGCATCAATCTACAATTATTGTTCATGGAGCGAAAACCCAGCTCCACCATAGACATCACTACATGGAAACCATAAGCAATAGGTACTTGACCTATTCCACTCATCGTCACACTTATTTTTAGTAGCAGGGGGTGAAAAATCAAGATCCAGGTTAGCATCAAAAGGGACAAATGGATGGAAGCATCCATCATCAACTGCCACGCTGTCATACCTGTTGACCTCCAAGTGTGAATCAAGGCAAAAAGAGAATTTCTCCAACTCACAAGGCAAAGAAGATTGTGCTTGAATGCATTGCTGATCCACAAAAGAAGACACTTCTTGCAGATCAAACTAGAAGAAATCTAGTTTTGGTATACTTTCACTTTGAGTTGCAACATACTGATCTTCAACTTGGCATTCATGTTGCTTCTCAACATCCTTTTCACTTGTGGGTTGGACCCAAACATAGGACTCATAATCAGGCATAGCACTAGCACTCCTTGCATTAGAAACATATCCTTCATCACAAAGGAAAGTTTCCTACTCACAAGTGTCATCACTAAACTCTTGGATACTAGGCAGCTAGCACACAACACTTTCACCTATGCTGATACACTCCTCAAGATCTAAATCATAAGCATGATTCAAGCTACAAACTAAACCATCAACACTAAATACATCATCATGAGACACCTCAAGTGAAGACTCAAGCTCTTCACATTGTACCACCATTTCTTGATCATTTTGACAATCTGGTGTGTCATATATGTTGTTGTAAATAGAGTGCTAACACATATCTTCCTCCCCATTCATTATATCACTTTCTTGTGGCTGACCTAAAGCACACTCAGCATGGGGAAGACAACAAACATTTCACCAAAGAAACAAGTTCTCATATGCATCCACATGATCACCACCTTCACAATCCAAGGCAAATTCATTCCACTCAAAATCCATGGCTGCACTAACACTTGTCTTTGATCAGTTATCATCACTTGAAGCCACACCTCCATCTTCTTCAAGCAAACAAACACTAGTTGCTTCATCCTCACTAATAGGAATAAAAAAGAGGAGAAAATCAAATAAGAAACAAGTTTCTTTCTCACTCACTATTTCATTTACTTGTTTACATTCTGTTGGTATTTATTTCTGAATCAACAGAGGGTTTGCCAGTTCCAATGTACAGGCAAATTCAGCCAACGAATACAGGAGGTTGCGAGAGCTACCTCACCTTCACTTCTAGTTCTGCTACACCAAGGGGGGTATCCCTATAGCTAAAGATTTAACACTTTGACTTACCCAATGACATGAAGATTTAGCTTTGTGATAATAGGCAGAATACTCTCATGTATGGACCAAGATTTGAATGACAAATCACAAGTTTAGCAACACTCTTGGACATGTGTGTCTGGTTATGGATGAGAGTATGTAGGGGGTTCCTAATCCTACTCCTACAACTAACAGGTTGAAATTATGTAATGGTTTGAAATTATGGTTTGGATGCAAGACAGGGGTTTTGGATCATAACTGCTTCACAAGAACAGACCGGTGCCTATCTTAGGGCAAGGAGTCAACTAGACGTATACATAAGAATGGCTTGCAACTGTCATTCAAGTTTCAAGGGGTTAGGACTGGTGTTTGCCTTACAAATACCACCCAAGGATAAGTATTCAACTGTCTCTACTTACAAATATCCCAGTTGACATACAATCTTCTCCATACTTAACCTAAAATGATTTAATCCACTCCTTGAATGGAAGTTAGAGATTAGGCATGTGATACAGAAATCTATACCCAAGAATCTGAGAAACCCTTAGCAACCAGATTCAAAAGAAGAAATGCATACAACAAGTGGAGACAGACAGCAAAACACATGCAAGAAGCATTTTTCATATAACATTAACACTGAAACTGTACATATGTGCAAGATACAACTCAGATGCAACACATAAACTCCATAGAGATACAACAAACATGAAATGCTCTATATTTCGTTATTTTTCCCCCAAAATTGCCGAAGTCTTCAACAACCACAATGAGTAACACAGTTTGGCCTTTATACCAAGACTGTGTACTCAGCAAAAAAATCATTACAAGGCAAATTAAAAATCTGCCAAATTCAATGCATGAGGAATGGCGCTTAGAAATATTCAATGCTGCGGAGAGACAAAGAGGAATGAGCAGGTGGAATCAGGATCTGCACCACCGCTCAAGGATTTTCATCTTCAATCAGGTGGTTGACCTATCAATTCCATCAATCATCCTCTGCAAGTTCGCCACTAATCCTCAACTACCCGCAGCCATTGCAATTCCACTTGTCTATGAAGCTTTTCTCACTCAAATTGGTGTAGACACACAGAAAGTCCTTCCGCATGAGTTCAAAACATGGCCGTCAATCTACTCCCATCGCTGAAATTGACGGCCCAAAAATGCCCTGAAAATCACCAACCAGTCAGATCGTGCGACGTAGGCACCTCATGTTTTTATCGCTAGCCTTCTTCTCTCTCATTTTTGCCTTTGTCTCCCAGAGCACATACATTCGTCTTTGTATATGCAAGAGCATATACAACTACCCCCTTTAGCTTTTTAAAACCATTGTATATGCATTCAACATATACATATGACTGTTTTGGGACACATGGCGGTCGTTGGTTAGTCCTCTATCACCATGCATTTTCCTCCGTTGGCCATCAGAATAACTCTTGAGGCATCCACTAATGATAACTGTCCCACCAATGACCCAATGCATATGCCCTTGCATATCGGGCCTTGTACATTTCTTCTTTGTATATTTTGCTTGCACATTCGATTATATATTTGGAATATACAATCCCAAACATACAAAGGTGGATTTCAAAATATTTCTCAAATACTATTAATTCTTTGGCCGTGTCCACCTTGTACCTGTCCATTTGCATACTTCCTCCGATGCATGTGCAATCCGCAAGCCCCACCAAATGTATATTCTACTACTTTGTATATTGTCGAATGTACAAGACCCCCTTTGCTCGCATGTGACCATTGTATATCCGAACATACATTCACCCCTACATACAAATAGCGAATCTTTCCTAGAATATGCCTGCAATGTATCTTTTCTCTTGTACATAGCTGTTGTATGTCTGAACATACAAACCAAATATACATGCAACCCGATATACAAACAGGAAATATTCCCAAGAATATGCAAAAGATTCCCCCTTTGTATATGCACTATCCTAAGCCCGATATGCATTCATAAATACATCTAACTGATTTTTTCAAAGGGCGATAGAGATTTTTGACCCGCCAATGCATATTTTGACCTGCATGCATATACAAACAACCTTGTATATACAAAGATACATGCACCTTAACTAATTTTTGCATTTTTTACTACTGCAGAGGCTGAAAGACACATAATTTTTAGATTTTTGAATTTTATGAAGGTGCCTGCAGATTTAAGCACTAACACATTCTTCATAATTAGCCTCATAAGCTGGTCCAACTTGCTGCTCACTCATGCACATGCCTTCCTCACTGTCCACTGAGCCACATACCTTATTCTAAAGCTAAAAGTCATCATGAATTTCACTATCATCATTTTCAACCAATGAATAGTCCAACTGAAAGCAGTTGCATACGTTGCTTTCATCATCAACATCATTGTCATATAATGCACCATCTTCCACTTCTACCCTCCTCACTACACAATCATCATTGTTTGATGCTACATTCATCTAATTATTTGTATTCATATTGATGTTGTTCAAATCAACATGTTTACCACCAATAGTAATCACATTTGCAGATAGCAACCTCACTATGTAGCCATCCCTCATATTCTCTTAGTCTAGGCATTCATATGCCTACTACAAACTTTTTGTTTTTAAATCTTTTCGCATATAACTCAATCCATTCTCATATGCTTCAAAAAACATATCAATGCAAATGGGAGTGTTAGGTCTAAAATCCTCAGGAATGTTTGAAAGGGCAACAACAAACCTATGACTAAAGTCCATACTAGACTCTACCTCTTGTCTTTTGATTTCTTTCAGCTTTGTGACAAGATCAACAAGGTCTAGACCTCTAGCAAATTCTTCTTCAAGTGCAGCCACAAGTTCATTCCATGAGGCAAAAGACTGCTTGGGAAAACATTGAAACCATTCTCTTGCCTTTCCACGCAAGGACCTAATGAAGAATCTCATCCACATGTCATCATATTCAAATTGATGTTCTTCCATGAATTTTGAAAATTCATCAACATGTGTGTCCCCTTCCCAAATGTTGTACTCGTCAAACTTGGGTAATTGACTGTAGACCTTGGTTGACATGCCTCGTGTTCAGTAGTCAACCCATGAGAGGTCTAACTGATTATAAACTGGATCTAAGGGAGGAATAGGAGACCGAGCAATATGATTGTTAGGGGCAGTAGGGCAAATATTGGATTGCACCCTAGATTCTTGCAACTTAATCTAATTTTCTATTTCTTTCTCTTGCTGCCATAAGGACTCTAGTAGCCATTTGGTTTTATCAATTTCATATTGTTGCATTTCTAATTCATTTGGATTTTGTGTGGGTGCATATAGGTTTGGGTTTATATAACATGCAGAGCCATGACTGGAATATGCATTGCTAGGATGGTTATGAGAATCCACACCAATATAGTTTCTAGGGTATGAGACACAAGAAGACTCATATGAAGGAGCAGCCCTAGAATAGTCATATCCATACCAATCTTCCATGACGAAAACATTCTACAATGCAGGGCAGAAAATAGAGGTATACAAATTTGTTCCTTCAACATGATAGGAACAACACTCCTCAAAGCTCAGGAAGAAAACCATGTGTACCTTTATTTCACCAGTTGCTATACCTTGAAATGGGGTCTTTGATTCACCAACAATAGATAGCAGCAAACTTCTTCATGTTCTTTGACAGTAGAGTCGCCACCTCTTTCTCAAGAGGAAATCCTTGAAGCATAACAAAACTCCAATACCACAAATCGATTGTGGGCTCAACTCACTAACAAAGTCTTCAAATTCCTTTTAACCCAACAATACATCCCTGGCAAGCAACAGTGCCAATCCGTTGGGTCCCAAAACCATTGCTCCATTTCTTAGAGTAGAAAATCACTTTCAAGACCAAGGTTGTCATCATGAAAATGAAACCTGTTCATCCACAAACCATGGAGGGTTGAAGGCCAACAAATGAGAGTGGGTTTTATCTCCTGCACTTTGAGATTAGCATAGACTCAGGAGGGTATTCCATGAGGTTTGAACCAAATGAACAACTAAAAAGTGGTGGCTAAACCCAACCCATTGACTTGGTTCCAAACATTGTCACTAAACCAAGAACAACCAACCACCTACAAACCTCAATATAGCTGATTACTACACTATGCATATGCACCCAAATATGACAGCATCATATTTCTTAAAATGACTCCATTTAAACTTTACATACACAAGATACATAGTGCACACATACATGTTTGCAATTCACAAATAATTCAAATAGTTTTGCATTACTTCAAATTTATTCCTGGTTATAGAATAGAACCATGAACAACATGTAAAAACTAAACTTAACCCTACTCCTAATACTAACAGAATGAGGGTTTGATAAAATATGAGTGATTTTTCCATTCCCAAACTAGACCGGTGCCTACTTCAATGGGCAACATAGTCATGAACAGCAAAGAGGAAGGAGATACCCAACAACTATCAACAAAAACATGAAATGTATTCACACACAAATCTAGTATATATAAACATACAATGTACATACTTAGTAATCCTAAACAGAGCCACAACAACCCAAATGTAACAAAGAGAAGACCAAGACAAAGCCTTTTTATTGCTTTAAAATGTTTTCATTAATGGCGACCTACATGGATTTTGGGTCCATCTGGAAGTCGTGGGCAATTATCGCTTTTCATTTTTTATGCCTTTTTTAGAATTGCAGAAATCCGAGGGGGTATTGGATGCAGAACTTTTGGGGGGTCTGGGACATTGCAGAACTTTTGGGGAGATGTGGAAATATCCACATCCAGGGAAAACCTCCACCATATCTAGTAGGGGGCAAAAGTTTCGCCAAAGACAAAAATACCAAGGAAACTTAGGATTTTTTCAAGATTTTCTTAGAGTTTTAACAGAGTTCTAACACTTTCCAAGGCATATGAAACACGGCAAACACATAGAGGCATCTTAGGGAAATTTTGATGAATTCGACATGATTTTGCAATTTCGAGGTTTGGAAAATAGAAGTCCCAACAAAATATGCTAGAGGATTGAAGGAGAAAGAGAGGAGAAGGAGATGCCTTTTAAGAGGAGATTGGCAGTCAAGCATTCAAGTTGGAGGAAGTACATGCTAGAGGATGCCCTGCAGGAGGAGATAGGAGGAGAGATGTTCAATCCAAAGGTACACAATGGAGGTTCGGAGGTATACATTCTGGCTGGAAGAGTGTAGGAGGGTGGAGGAGGTAAGAAGAAGGTGAAATGGTTGCTTTGTAGGAGAAGGTAGGAGTGGTTGCCTTGGAGGAGGAGATAATTAATACTTCATTGCAGCAGTATCCCTCACTGGTAGAGCATTAGTGAAAGTGGTAATCCCACAAATGAATTGTATGAGATGTGAGTTCCACGAACAAACCCAATTTAAGGGCAGGGTTCCCAATAGAATCCCCACTAAATGATCTTAAAAAAAATATTCAAAAATGAAAAGAAAAAACACACTCAATTAAATTTCTCTTTAGTGTGAAAGTCAAGAAAGAGCAGCTACTTTGTCAACAGAAGTATTATTCCTACACATGATATTTACACTTTCAATATCAACTGTCAGTAGAGAAGTTCACTTCTTTTTATATGGTATCAAACTAGTCAACATCCAGGGATACATCGTCCTGGTAGTGAGACAGCAAAAGAAGCCTTATACCTTGGGAGACCTGGTTATAAAGCTTGCAGAAGATTCATTATTTATTCCGAGTCAATTTACAATTATGGGAGATGAATTTGATGATAATACAGGTGGTCATATGGTATAGAATAACAATGCAGTCTGATTTTTGCATGAGGCAGTAGCAAAGATAACACATGATAGAATAAGATAGCCTGGATTTTGCTTACGCTGCTCCCATGTTTTTTATTATTGTTTTAGTTCTTCCTGCAAAAAAAATCTGAAAGCCCTAGTTTCCCCACATAACAAGGAAGCATTATACTTCGAATTGCTGATAATCTACTAGTATATATATCTTAAATACATCTATCTAAAAAAATGTTAGAGAGATATCAGTCTGAGTTATTTTATTTACTTAAAGAGTTATTTTATTTTACTTTAGAACTATTTAAGAATTATTTCATTTTATTTACATTGTTTACTTTATTTTTATTTGAAGAGGTTTTTTTATTTACTTAAGAGTAATTTTATTTACTTAAAGAGTTATTTTATAGTTTTACTTTTTTTTAAATATATGTCAGCTGTGTTTTATTTTTTGTTAACAGGCTCATGTGATTACACTCCACCCCTTGCTGCCAGTGTAGAACACCTCTCGGCATAATTAAATCCAATTATTTAAGCAAATTAAATGGCGCCACTCTGCTACTTTTATTTATATCAGCAGGAAGGAGAAGAAAAACACACCAATGTTCAGATTCTTTCTAGCATGTTCATTCTTTAGACAGTGATCCAATGGTAGCTACTTCCAACTCATCCAGTAATTCACTTTTCCATTTTATGTACTTGCCATCATCAATTACCAATCACAATTAAGTTTTTAGTGTCCTTTCTCAGAATTTAGAGGAATTATTCTTTTTCCAATTTCGTCTGAATTTTCTCTGATGTATGCTCTATCTCCCTTCAATCAAGTCTGTCTTCCATCCCTTAAATCACTTGAAAATTTGGAAGGCCAGATACTGTTTCTAACATGGTCTCTACTCTTTTTTGCACAATTAGAGGTTCAATAATATTCAGGTCATTCAATCTCAGAATGTCTTTGAAGTAGACCAGAGCAGGTTGGCAAACTTGTACAAATAAAAGAGGAGATCTACTTGAAATCTATAATGAATACTTCTCTTGGGATTGCACATATTTTTGCAAGAAACAGTGGAGAATGTTATCATTCTGACTTGTGCTCTATTTGCATTTTGGATATCAGAATTTACCAAATCTTATACATATAGAGGAACAATCAGGAATTTTAGGAAAGTTGTTCTTGTTGCTTTTAGAGATGGCAATCTATTTTACATCAGACAAGCAATTTTGGGTTGTGCAGAAATAAACACCGAGGTTGTTTTGGAAGGAACAAATGCTGATAGACTTACAATAATTCAAGGCTTTATTAGATACCTCTTTTATGGAATATATTTTTTCCTGTTGAGAATTATCTTTTATGAATTTAATACATATGGCTACGAGTGATTAGAAGTGCTGTCAAATTTTATAAATTTGCAATGGATTTTATGTTTCTTTCATTTTCCCTTATTGAAAATTTCCATACGTTCATGCAAAAGACAAATCAGAACACAGGCATTATCTGATGTTGCAAACTTTTGATGAACCTTCTGTGTGTCTGGATACTTTGAGGTTATACAGGTATTTATTTATTTGAAAATCAAAACACCATAATCATACTCAAACAAATTAGGCGACTCTTTTGCATTTTAGTGGTGTAATTGGAAACACACCTCCTTCTGGAGGGGATGGGGGTTCAAATCCCCTCTAAATGTTTTTCTTATCAAGTATCCTCAATGAGGAGGCGAAACTCTCAAGTTCAACCATCAAAATAAATCCTATTACTGGTTAACAAGAAGCTACTGCAGCATATATGTAGAGGTAAAAGTGGATAAGAGAAAAAATGTCAATAATGAGTCATACCAATGTAGCAAAAATTTGGAATAATTTGCAATAAAATACAAGTTATTGGGATTCGGACCTATGAGCAAATCCAATCTGAATTGGATTGCTGAATTTTTTTGTCAACTCGGGCACAGTTCCTGATTGCCGATTATTGCTACTCAGTTATATCATCTCTTGAGCAATACCAATATATTTCTTATACATAGCTTATTATTGTTAAATTAAGAAATAAATAAAGTAATTGACAAAAGAAGCTAAAAAAAGTTGAAGCTTTTGGAAGTGTTTCACCATATCCTTAAATTTGAAGAATTACACCTTTGCACCACAGTTACATAACACATCACCACACAACCATTGTTTATAAACAATAAAAGAAATAAATAAAGTAATTGACGAAAGAAGCTAAAGAAAAGTTGAAGCTTTTGGAAGTGTTTCAGCATATCCTTAAATTTGAAGTATCACACCTTTGCACCACAGTTACATAATACATCACCACACAACCATTGTTTATGATTATATACAATCAGGACTATAAATTTAGACGAGAATTGAGGCTTAAATAGGTGATGATGAATTGCAAAGGTGTCAAACTTTGCCCATAATAGTATGTTATACTGTCAGTCTTTGAGTTTGCCTAAAAGATTCTTTGTGGTCAGCTTACTACACTTATTTCATCACTGAGCCTATTTTAAGCTTCATTTGCATGCAAGAGTTCCAACCATAGAAGCAGATATCTTTAAAATATCACAATATATTCCGATATATCTTTTCTCGGCAGGGTTCCGAACATTTTTTTTCAAAATATTGTGAGTTTTCCAAAATATTGTTGGCTGCAACTTTGACTGAAATTTTCACCAATATATTGCGATATATCACTGTGATATCACAATAAATTAGCTTTTTTTTTCTATGTAAGCATCAGACCTAATATTTTTTTGATCATTCTTCCCTGAAACTTTTATAAATGGGCTACATTGACACACCTTGAATGGTGTAAGTCGATGTTTAGATTTCTATCTGGCATTATTGAATAGTAGTTGGGTCTGTTGTCAATGGACAACAGCAGTTATTGCTGTCATTATTTCAAAAATGAATGTAGTTATCTACTGTTGGGAAGATATTTGGTATAATTGGGCTTGAAAACCTTGTGAATAGGGAATATGACTTGTTACTGTGATTAGCAATTACCATTGTTGCCTTTGATAACAGTGAACACTGCTGTCATTATTTATGATTCATGAGCATGGCTGTTACTAGAGAAAACTGTCAAATGATTATGCTATCCTTTGACTTGTCATTATTATTGCATCACAGATGTTAGCGCTGTTGTTGACTTGCTGTCAGTTCTACTTATCAATGGATATTGTTGCCATTATTTCATTTGTAAAAATAGTTGTACTTGTATTATTGAGAACCAAGTTGTACTTGTATTATTGAGAACTAAGGTTTTTGTTTTGAAATTTTCCTTGTTATATATCAGCTGTTAATAATGTTGTATCAGTTGAGATTGTTGTCAGATCATTATTGTCTTTTGACATAACTATCCTTCTGTGACTAGTAATCTTCTTATGATTCTGATCAGCAGCATTCTGTCATTATTGTGATCTGTATCATTCGTGATAAGTACGGTCTTCAGTAGCATTATTATTAGTATTGTGATAATTAATATGGGCATCATAATAGCTGTCAACATTATAGGAAAAATTGCTGATCAAAATGATAAATATGAAACATTGTTGTTAAGACAGGACATTGCTGTCCTGAAATGCCAGGCATGATTGTTGCCACTGCTGTAAACTTAAGAGGTATTTGAAGAGGTTAGGGAAACTGTTGTTGTCAATTGTAGTTACGATTTTGTGTATAGATTAGTCTCTTGGACTGAATAGTAACAGGTCTTACTTATATTGCACGGAGGGTTCATTATCATTCTGGCAGAGTTATTTATTAGCATTGTTAAAGAGATTAATATTACAGTTATCTGTAATCAGCGATCTGAATATTAATAAGAAAAATTCATTGTGTATATTCTTGTTTACTTTCACTCTCACTCTATATGCAATTAGGATGGCTTTAAATGTTAAAAACATCAGCTATTTCTCTCTCTCTTTTTTTTTTTTTAAAATTTTCTGCATTTTTTTGGGTTTCCTATAATATCCCGAGAAACTGAAAATACCTTTATCTTTTGATATGCCAAGAAATTCCTGAGAAAGATATTTGCTTCTCTGCTTCCAACAAGGATACACCCAAATGTTTTTGTGGGCACAACAGCATTGTGATTGTATCAATGAATTCCCGTCAAGTGGGGGATTTAACACCTCTGGAGACTGCTCAGAGAAGCAATTCATAAAACAAACTGCACTGCAAAGAAGGAAAAAGAATGCAACGTCTCCTATCTTACAGTGTAAATGTAATCACAATCAGTGTCATGGTTTTGTCTCTCATATCAAATGTTTACAAAATTTCCTCCTCTTATGTATGCTTGTTACTGTATGCTATAACTGGATTCTGTGATACACATTATTCTATTATTGTTATTTCTGTTCCACTGCTACCATATCCTAGTCCATGTTTGGAACTGCAAACATGCCAGTTAAAACTGCTTTATTTTTGTTCTTGGAAGAGCCATAAATAAGTAGACAAGATTACAATTATCTGCAAGCACAAAATGAGGTATTTTCCCACAAGGATTGTGTTGGAGAGTAATTTCTCCCACATAATAAGAATAAGACAAAATAGAAAAATGAACTAGCAAGTTCCTAAAGGACTCTAGAAAGAGATATATAGAAAGTTCTAGAGGAAGTTTCCAGAACAAAGTAAATTGTTTCTAGATGAGAATAATTCTAGAGAATGAGGTTTCTAGATGAAACAACATAATATATAAGACCACTATAAAGAGGCACGATGTAAAAGCGATCAAGGTAAGCAAGTCAAGTCATGTAATGATCAAGTGATCAACAGAATGCAGCAGCATTCATGATATGTAATATATTCATGTTTTGAGTTAATGTAATGTGCAGCAGCACAGAGTTGTGGATTATATTTTGTGTTTGATGTTTTATATGTTTTGTGGATGTGTAATCCACCACCTACAAGTGGTATCAGAGCAGGTTAGAAGATCTGGGAGGATTGTGCAAGTTATTAGATCATGGAATTGGAGCTGTGCATTGGAGTATCAGAGCTAGGGTTACCAGGTCATGTGAAGATCCAGAGCTAGGGTTTATGAGGCTTATTGTGGTCATTGTGTTATGAGATCTTGGTTTGTAGGAATTGCTGAATCGGAGCTATTAGGTCAGTGAAGGACAAAATTGCCAAGGGATAAAGGCACTTGTTTGAAGCTGTGTCCAAAGGCAGTCGCAGAAAATCAGGTCAAAGCCGCCAGAAGTTACAGGTTGAAATCACTGTTGAGTCACTAAAGAAGGTGTCGTGGCCGCCAATCTGGAAAAAGTTGTGTTGATTCCAGAAGATGTTAGTTTGACTAAAGATCGTGGGCTTGTGAAGGAAGACACCAAACAAAGTTTAGTAGCTGAAGTTGTTCAGACAAAGAGAATCGAGCAGAAGTCGTAGATTTGTAGGAGATCAAAAAAAAAAATCAAAGGGAAGACCCACTGATCAATTGTGTTTAAGAGCCATTGTCAAAGGAGACGAAATTGCAGTTGCAGAAGACATAGTCGCCAAGTCTTAGGAAGGAGACACAAGAGTTACGCAGAAAATTTCAGAAGGTAATTGAGTATAGAAGAGATCAATTTGTTCCACAGAGGTCACCAAGGGGTTTAGACGCAGTTGGAGAAGTCGCCCTGTTTATCGCTGCAGGAGATCATTTTTAAGCGCTACATTTGGAAAGTCAAGAAAGAATCGAAGCAGCCAAGGTGAGTTTCTAAGCCTGCAGAAGTTATTTAAATCCATCATTGTCTGAAGGGAATCATCATGTTAAATCGCCAGATCTGAATATACATCCATTATATTTAAAGGAAATTGCCTAGTTGAAAAGCCTGTTTAAAATTCACCAGTAAGGGAGAGGAAAAGCCGCTACAAAAGGGTTTGATAAGGCTGCCGCAGTACAAAGAAAGGAATTGCTATCATTGAAATTTTCATTGAAGAGATCGTAGGATTGCAAAAACAAGGATCATTTATTTGAGTCGCAGTATTTGTTCAGATCACCACTGCCAACCAAGAATAGGGCAGAGATTTTCAGAAGTCATTATCAGAGGAAGACAAGGGTCTTATAAAGAGATTACAAAGTGGAGGCTGAAAGGAGAATTGTGTTAGAGATCAAATGTCAAAGTTATTTTGCAGGTGAAAGAGGCAGAGGAAAACTGAAAGCTACAGATATGGAGACAAAAGTTTTGTTCTGGAGATCATAGAAGCTCTTGTGAAGTTATCGATTAAAATGAGCAAAGGCATTAGGAAGCAGTGAGGCAAGCAAAGCTGCCAAACAAAGAGAAATCAACAATTGCAGTGAAGGACAGTAGTCTGAGTTAAGTTGATAATTTATTTTCAATGGGAAAAGCTAAGAGAGAGAAGACAGAAAAAAAAGATTGGCAAAAAGAGAAAGAAGATTGGAAAAAAGAGAAAGATGATTTGGAAAAAGAAAGATCTGAATTAATAAAAGAATTACATCAAATGACAATAGAGAAAATTGGTTTAAGGTCAGAAAGGTATGAAGCTAATGTTGAATTGAGTAAAGTTAAAAGAAAAAATGAAGAGTTAGAAGAAAACTTGAAACTATTTGATAAGGTTAAACAGAGGAACGAAGAATTAGAAGAAGAGATAAAAAGATTAAAAGAGAGAAGTAGTTTACAAAAGGATGAAATGTCAAGGTTGAAAGAAGAAAACAAACTACAAAAAGAAGAAATATCGAAGTTGAAAGAAGAAAATGAATGTTTGAGGACAAAACTGTTAGTTTGTGATGTCTCGTGTGATACAAGCGATTTATGTGATGTAGCTGAAGCTAAAGAATGCAAGGTTGAAGAGATTGGATCAGCAAAATTTGCATATTGTGATATTGATGAAATTGACAAGTTGTTTGAATATGAAAATCATTGTAATAAAGAAAATGTTGGTTTCGAGATAATGAAAAAGATGGGTTATAAAGGACAAGGATTAGGCAAGTTTGGACAAGGAATGAAAGAGCCGATTGAACCAATATTGAGGCCAAAGTATGTAGGTCTTGGATATGGAAAAGCAAATCATGTTACAGGTACAAACAAGTTGGTTTAGGAAAAGAAGAATGTGCAATGTTCTCATTGTCATAGGCAAGGGCTTAGCAAGGAGATGTGTTGGGATTTACATTCATGTAGCATTTGTGGATTGAGAAATCATAGTGAAAAAATGTGTAGGAATAGAGATTCGAAAAATATGACAGGATGCATGAAAATGAATTGTGGATTTGTTTTTGGATCAAGTTGGCAAGAAATCGCAGGTATGCTGAAAAAGTTGTTGAAGTATACATGTTCATATGTAAAACAAGATAGCAATCAATAAAAGTTTGTTAGTCTTGCAAGACATCAAGAGAATCGGAAAGCTACAGATAGCCAGAGGAATTCCAATTTGATATTCTAAAGATTTTAAGATTAAAGCTTGAAGGACTACCGCAGCAGTGGGTGAGAGTTGGAGATCAATAGATCTTGAAAATAGCAAGAAAAGGATTTGATTGAGTCAGTAGACTTGGAAGATAAGACTTAGAAGACAAAATATATGTGGTCAAAATTAAGGGGGAGTGTTGGAGAGTAATTTCTCCCACATAATGAGAATAAGACAAAATAGAAAAATGAACTAGCAAGTTCCTAAAGGACTCTAGAAAGAGAGATATAGAAAGTTCTAGAGGAAGTTTCCAGAACAAAGTAAATTGTTTCTAGATGAGAATAATTATAGAGAATGAGGCTTCTAGATGAAACAAGATAATGTATAAGACATCTATAAAGAGGCACGATGTAAAAGTGATCAAGGTAAGCAAGTCAAGTCATGTAATGATCAAGTGATCAATAGAATGTAGCAATATTTGTGATATGTAATATATTCATGTTTTGAGTTAATGTAATGTGCAGCAGCACAGAGTTGTGCATTATATTTTGTGTTTGATGTTTTATATGTTTTGTCGATGTGTAATCTACCGCCTATAGATTGGAGCATGGAGTTGCTTGCCTTTTTCCAAAGTTCTTGGATTGGCACAGTCCTGCAAGAGAGAAGCACATGGGCTATGTCCATTAACAAGGTTTTTTGGTCCATATACACATTTCTTTGTACCATGGGTGGTTGAAGAATAGACAAGGAGCATTGGTTTATCTAGTTGATAATCCAAAGGACCAGCTACTCCTTGAGTTGTAATGCCATGCTAAAATTATGTATTTATTATTTTTTAAACAGAGCTAGTTTTTGAGTAACAATACATCCAACTAATTACACATCTCATATTGTGAGATTATTATTTTTTCCCTAGCATCATGTGCATTATCGATCCATGGATATAGGCAAAATTTCATCAATCATTCCAAGAATGATCATGATAAGAGCTTATTGGTTTTTCTTTGGGTCTAGCTACTCTTCTTTCTGTTACTAGATTCCAATAGTCTTTGTGGGCTTAGTATTGTTTCCATTTTATTTTTTCGAAGCTGGGTAGTTATAAATTTCTAGCATCTTAAAAATTTGTTATAGGTAACAATGAAATTGACTATTGTAGGATGAATAAGGATTATTTTTATTCTGTCAAAATGAAATAAACTTGTAAGTGTCTAAATTTTAATCTAATTTAATGAAATTAATATGGAACCATCTCTTTGGTATGTGGCGACTGATCATGCAAATACTGTACACTCGTAACATATCCTTGCCAGGGTTTGGGGTCAGGTCGGGGCTTGAGCGGGGTTTAGAATTTTTTTCCCCTTTTTTTGCATGTTCGAGATCGATAGTTAATTTTTTGTTAACCGACAAATGAAAAATGACTTTGTAAAACTTTAATTATAGAAGCTTCCAAAAAGCTTGTTATAAGCGGCTGGGATGTATGTTGTAGGGTGGAATTCACAAGATTGTAATATGTTTTGCACTGGATAATAAAATCATTGGATGGCTGAGTTTCTATGGATGTAACCCATTTTGGGTGAACCACGTTAAAATTTTGTATTGATCTCTTTTGTGTTATTCATCATTGTTATATTTGGTTTATTTAATCTGCATATAAGGGTAAGTGCAAGAAGATGGGGGGCCAAAAAGGGGTCTTAAGTGACCAATTTTTTTTTTTCTGAAATCAGGAAATATTGGCCTTGGATGAGAAATTGAGCATAGTTACACTCAAAATTTGGAGATGCAACCAAAACAATGTTCGTAGTGCTCTGAGTCTACTTTCTAAACTACTATTTTTTTTTAAAATGGCATAGATTAAGGGGTTCAAAAGAGGGAGCCACAGAAATTGGTGTTGTTTTTGTCAAAAAAACATAACATAGCATGTTTTGTGGCTCCCTCAAAAGGTCAACTTTTTTTTGGTATTTTTAAAATTGCTTCAGTGAGAAATTATCTAATAGCATGTAGTTTATGCCCAATTTTTATGATAATTTTTATGATAATTTTTTGATGAATATTTGATTTTTCACTAATTTTCAAAGTGGACACATCCTAAAAAATAGAATTTTGGTCATGCTACCCCTATAAATTTGGAAAACTAATTGAAAATCATTTTTTTCTTTTTTTAATATTTGTAGAAAGGAGTCTAGTTTCTAAATATGTAATTTTTTTAAAATTTTAATGAATAGTTAATTTACAATGAAAAAAAGACCAAACAGTGGTTTTTGCCCAAAAATAGACACACAAACCAAAAAAATTAAAGATGAAAGGCTTAACATTGTTAAAATGTGAAAAAAATCACATCGTCAAATAGCTAAGAGAAATCCTAACATTACCTAGGTGTTTGATTTGTTCGACCTTGAAACACATGCAAATCTGAGGGTTAGCACGAACAAAATTATGTGAAATCTTGAAGAATATGGAAAAACACATCTGTGACTATTCAAAAGGCACTCCAAGCCTTTGGGTTGGAAATCCAAAGCAAATCCCAAGCCCAAGGCTTGGGATTCCCAAAGAAAGACATAACGCAAGTGCATTATAACGAACTTGCGTTATGTCTTGCTTTGGGAATCCCAAGCCCTGGGCTTGGGATTTGCTTTGGATTTATATTTTGTTTTGCATTTTTCCTGTTCTGCCAAAGTCTATTGTTTGTCATGTTTGACATAACGTGAGTGCGTTATAATGTGCTCATGTTATGTTCCCCTTAAATTTTTTTATATTCAAGGCTATTAATCATGTATGTATGTATGTATGCCTATATGTATGTATGTATGTATCTATGTATGCCTATATGTATGTATGTATCTATGTATACCTATATGTATGTATGTATGGTGTCGAGGGCAGAGGAGGGTAGAGATGGGAGTGAGCCAGATAGGGGAGGAGAGGGGTGGATAAGGATTGAGTGATTAAGGTTTAAGGTTGAGGGTTGAGCATTGAGGGATAGGATTTAGAGTTTAGGGATAACGGATTAGAGTTTAGGACCTTGAGGGATTAGGGTTTAGGGTTGAGGCTTTAGGGATAGCGTTTAGGGTTAAGGCTCGAGGGATTAGGTTTAAGGTAGAGTGTTGAGGGTAGAGGGATTAGGGATAGGGTTGAGGGATTAGGGTTTAAGGTATAGTTTAGTAGTTCTTGTCGATAGAGCCAGTAAACAATGGGAGATTATTTGCCTGTTTCATAACAATATACCTTCCCTAAGTGCGGGGTGGACAACAAGAAACATAGATGTACCCCAATGCAAATCTTTTCTCATAATGATTATCCTTCTGATTTCAACTGTTAATTACTCACTATGGATGTACCATACGCAAAGCTTTTCTCATAGGGTTTAAGGTATAGTGTCGAGGGTTGATGGTTTATTGATAGTGTTTAGGGTTGAGGGTTGAGGGATTAGGTTTTAGGGTTGATGGATTAGGGTTTAAGGTATAGTGTTGAGGGTTGAGGGTTTAGGGATAGGGTTTAGGGTTGACAGATCAGGGTTTAGGGTTGACGGATTAGCATTTAATGTCAAGGTTAGGGTTAGAGTGTCGAGGATAAAGGGATTAGGGATAGGGTTTAGGGTTCAAGGTTTAAGGATTGAGGGTTGAGGCTTTAGGATGAGGGTTTAAGGCTTAAGATATAGTGTCAAGTGTTGAGGGTGTAGGGATAGGGTTTAAGTTTTAAGGGTTAAGGGTTAAGGGATAAGGATTAGGGTTTAAGGTATAGTGTTGAGGGTTAATGGTTTAGGGATAGGGTTTAGGTTTAAGGGATTAGGGTTTAGGGTTGATGAATTAGGGTATAATGTTGAGAGTTGAGGGTTGAGGGTTCAGGGTTCAGGGTTGAGGTTGAGGGATAGGGTTAATGGTCAAGGGATTAGGGTTAAATAAGAGTGTCGGGGGTAGAGGGATTAGGGATAGGGTTTAGGGTTGAAGGTTTAATGATTTAGGGTTGAGGCTTTAGGGATGAGGGTTAAGGGATTAGGGTTTAAGATATAGTGTCAAGTGTCGAGCGTGTAGGGGAAGGTTTTAGGGTTCAAGTTTTAAGGGTTAAGGGTCGAGGGATTAGAGTTAAGGGTTGAGGGATGAGGGTTTGACGTTGAGGGTTGAGGATTGAGGGTCAAGGGTTTAGGGATAGGGTTGAGGGTCGAGGGATTAGGGTTAAAGTAGAGTGTGGAGGGTATAAGGATTAGGGATAGGGTTGGAGGCTTTAGGGATAAGGGATTAGGGTTTAAGGTATAGTATCAAGTCTATTGAAGGTTTAGGAATAGGGATAGCATTTAGAGTATAGGGATGAGGATTAGAGTTGAGGGATGACGGATTAGGGTTGAGGGTTGAGGGATTAGGGTTTAGGGATAAGGTTTAGGGTTGAGGGTTGAGGGATTAGGATTTAAGGTATAGTGTTGAGGGTTTAAGGATAGGGTTTAGGGTTGAGGGATTAGAGTGAAGGGTTGAGGGATTAGGATTTGACGTTGAGGGTTGAGGGTTGAGGGTTGAGGGTTTAGGGTTTAGGGATAGGGATGAGGGTTGAGGGATCATAGTTAAGGGTTGAGGGATTAGGGTTTGACATTGAGGGTTGAGATTCAAGGGTCAAGGGTTTAGGGATAGGGTTGAGGGTCGAGGGATTAGGGTTAAAGTAGAGTGTGGAGGGTATAAGGATTAGGGATAGGGTTGGAGGGTTTAGGAATAAGGGATTAGGGTTTAAGGTATAGTATCAAGTCTGTTGAGGGTTTAGGAATAAGGATAGAATTTAGGTTTAGGGATGAGGGATTAGAGTTGAGGGATGATGGATTAGGGTTGAGGGTTGAGGGATTAGGGTTTAGGGATAAGGTTTAGGGTTGAGGGTTGAGGGATTAGGGTTTAAGGTATAGTGTTGAGGGTTTAGGGATAGGGTTTAGGGTTGAGGGATTAGAGTGAAGGGTCGAGGGATTAGGATTTGACATTGAGGGTTGAGGGTTGAGGCTTTAGGGTTTAGGGTGTAGGGATAGGGTTGAGGGTCGAGGGATCATAGTTAAGGGTTGAGGGATTAGGGTTTGACGTTGAGGGTTGAGGGTTGAGGTTCGAGGGTCAAGGGTTTAGGGATAGGGTTGAGGGTCGACGGATTAGGGTTAAAGTAGAGTGTGGAGGGTATAAGGATTAGGGATAGGGTTGAAGGGTTTAGGGATAAGGGATTAGGGTTTAAGGTATAGTATCGAGTCTGTTGAGGGTTTAGGAATAGGGATAGCATTTAGGGTTCAGGAATGAGGGATTAGAGTTGAGGGATGACAGATTAGGGTTGAGGTTTGAGGGATTAGGGTCTAGGGATAAGGTTTAGGTTGAGGGTTGAGGGATTAGGGTTTAAGGTATAGTGTTGAGGGATTAGGGATAGGGTTTAGGGTTGAAGGATTAGAGTGAAGGGTTGAGGGATTAGGATTTGATGTTGAGGGTTGAGGGTTGAGGGTTTAGGGTTTACGGATAGGGTTGAGGGTTGAGGGATCAGAGTTAAGGGTTCAGGGATTAGGGTTTGACATTGAGGGTTGAGGGTTGAGGTTCGAGGGTCAAGGGTTTAGGGATAGGGTTGAGGGTCGAGGGATTAGGGTTAAGGGATAGGGTTAGAGGGTTTAGGGATAAGGGATTAGGGTTTAAGGTATAGTATCAAGCCCGTTGAGGGTCTAGGAATAGGGATAGCATTTAGGGTTTAGGGATGAGGGATTAGAGTTGAGGGATGATGGATTAGGGTTGAGGGATTAGGGTTTAGGGATAAGGTTTAGGGTTGAGGGTTGAGGGATTAGGGTTTAAGGTATAGTGTTGAGGGTTGAGGTTTAAGGGTCAAGGGTTTAGCGATAGGGTTGAGGCTTGAGGGATCATAGTGAAGGGTTGACGGATTAGGGTTTGATGCTGAGGGTTGAGGTTCGAGGGTCAAGGGTTTAGGGATAGGGTTAAGGGTTGAGGGATTAGGGTTAAAGTAGAGTGTGGAGGGTATAAGGATTAGGGATAGGGTTGGAGTGTTCAGGGTAAGGGATTAGGGTTTAAGGTATAGTATCGAGTCTGTTGAGGGTTTAGGAATAGGGATAGCATTTAGGGTTTAGGGATGAGGGATTAGAGTTGAGGGATGATGGATTAGGGTTGAGGGTTGAGGGATTAGGGTTTAGGGATAAGGTTTAGGGTTGAGGATTAAGGGATTAGAGTTTAAGGTATAGTGTTGAGGGTTTAGGGATAGGGTTTAGGGTTGAGGGATTAGAGTGAAGGATTGAGGGATTAGGATTTGACATTGAGGGTTGAGGGTTGAGGGTTTAGGGTTTAGGGTTTAGGGAGAGGGTTGAGGGTCAAGGGATCATAGTTAAGGGTTGAGGGAGGTTCGAGGGTCAAGGGTTTAAGGATAGGGTTGAGGGTCGAAGGATTAGGGTTAAAGTAGAGTGTGGAGGGTATAAGGATTAGGGATGGGGTTGGAGGGTTTAGGGATTAGGGATTAGGGTTTAAGGTATAGTATCGAGTCTCTTGAGGGTTTAGGAATAGGGATAGCATTTAGGGTTTAGGGATGAGGGATTAGAGTTGAGGGATGATGGATTAGGGTTAAGGGTTGAGGGATTAGGGTTTAGGGATAAGGTTTAGGGTTGAGGTTTGAGGGATTAGGGTTTAAGGTATAGTGTTGAGGGTTTAGGGATAGGGTTTAGGGTTGAGGGATTAGAGTGAAGGGTCGAGGGATTAGGATTTGATGTTGAGGGTTGAGGGTTGAGGCTTTAGGCTTTAGGGTTTAGGGATAGGGTTGAGGGTTGAGGGATCATAGTTAAGGGTTGAGGGATTAGGGTTTGACGTTGAGGGTTGAGGTTCGAGGGTCAAGGGTTTAGGAATAGGGTTGAGGGTCGAGAGATTAGGGTTAAAGTAGAGTGTGGAGGGTATAAGGATTAGGGATAGGGTTGGAGGGTTTAGGGATAAGGGATTAGGGTTTAAGGTATAGTATCGAGTCTGTTGAGAGTTTAGGAATAGGGATAGCATTTAGGGTTTAGGGATGAGGGATTAGAGTTCAGGGATGACATATTAGGGTTGAGGGTTGAGGGATTAGGGTTTAAGGTATATTGGTTAGGGATTAGGGATAGGGTTTAGGGTTGAAGGATTAGAGTGAAGGGTTGAGGGATTAGGATTTGACGTTGAGGGTTAAGGGTTTAGGGTTTAGGGTTTAGGGATAGGGTTGAGGGTCGAGGGATTAGAGTTAAGGGTTGAGGGATTAGGGTTTGACGTTGAGGGTTGAGGGTTGAGGTTCGAAGGTCAAGGGTTTAGGGATAGGGTTGAGGGTCAAGGGATTAGGGTTAAGGGATAGGGTTGGAGGGTCTAGGGATAAGGGATTAGGGTTTAAGGTATAGTATCAAGCCCGTTGAGGGTCTAGGAATAGTGATAGCATTTAGGGTTTAGGGATGAGGGATTAGAGTTGAGGGATGACAGATTAGGGTTGAGGGTTGAGGGATTAGGGTTTAGAGATAGGGTTTAGGGTTGAGGGTTGGGGGATTAAGGTTTAAGGTATAGTGTTGAGGGTTGAGGTTCGAGGGTCAAGGGTTTAGGGATAGGGTTGAGGGTCGAGGGATCATAGTGAAGGGTTGAGGGATTAGGGTTTGACATTGACGGTTGAGGTTTGAGGGTCAAGGGTTTAGGGATAGGGTTGAGGGTCGAGGGATTAGGGTTAAAGTAGAGTGTGGAGGGTATAAGGATTAGGGATATAGTTGGAGGGTTTAGGGATAAGGGATTAGGGTTTAAGGTATAGTATTGAGTCTGTTGAGGGTTTAGGAATAGGGATAGCATTTAGGGTTTAGGGATGACGGATTAGAGTTGAGGGATGACGGATTAGGGTTGAGGGTTGAGGGATTAGGGTTTAGGGATAAGGTTGAGGGTTGAGGGTTGAGGGATTAGGGTTTAAGGTATGGTGTTGAGGGTTTAGGGATAAGGTTTAGGGTTGAGGGGTTAGAGTGAAGGGTCGAGGGATTAGGATTTGATGTTGAGGGTTGAGGGTTGAGGGCCGAGGGATCATAGTTAAGGGTTGAGGGAATAGGGTTTGACATTGAGGGTTGAGGGTTGAGGTTCGAGGGTCAAGGGTTTAGGGATAGGGTTGAGGGTCGAGGGATTAGGGTTAAAGTAGAGTGTTGAGGGTATAAGGATTAGGGATAGGGTTGGAAGGTTTAAGGATAAGGGATTAGGGTTTAAGGTGAATGTCATCCTAATTCTCCTAGAAGGTCATCCTTTAGCAAGGTGGGACAAAGTGGCTTGGCTCTTCCAGTCATGGATATTCCTGTATTTAAGAGAAATTGTAAGGCTTGGAAGTGTCAGTTGATGAAGCACAAGATGTGGTCATCCCTGCTTGTGTTAAAGAAGATAATGCATAGGATCTGATCAATCTATAGCAGGACAAAATGCAAGCATGTTATAACACACGTGCATTTTGTCTTGCTATAGAAACAGTAAAAAAGTGTTGACCCCTATTATCTAGGCCCACATGCTCTATTTTCATACTAATTTTGCGCGTGCTCTGACAAAAAAGAAGTGCTTTCATGCTGTTGGGAAGTTCACATGAACATTTGACACATTGTACCACCTTTGCATGATCTTTCCACCACCATTTCCGCTTTACCAACTTGAGAAGGAGGAAATAACATAGTTTTCACACCAAGTTTGATATATATCTATTCAAGTTTCAATTTTTGTAGTGTTGCAATATTAATTGTGATTCAATTTTATGAATTTAACATTATAGATTGGTTAATAGTATTTTTGTTAGTAATTATATTTGAGTGTTATTCAATTTAACATTGAAAAGGAAGCAAGTGGTGAAAAACTCAAATTGTTGAGGAGTTTGATCCAAGAAGAAAAAAAACCTACATAATTGGGTACTCTCCCCATTTGAATCTTCATTTCTTAGGTATGTCAAGTCTTTACATGCATGTTCTTTACATTTTCCTTAATTCAAATTGAATTACTTTATCATGCTTTATCATACATGTTTAAAATAGACACATTCCCAATCAAGAAAGCACCCTACAATCTCACATGATGCCATGTATATTTTCTACACTTGGGCTCTTTAATAATTATGTGTAATAAACAGACCTTAACATACCATGATGTCAAACTATACAAGAATAAATCCTTACAACATAATAAAAATACAATCCCACTATTATCTTATATTCATTTCTTAGGAAGTAATTTTGGTCTCTTTATCATGCTACAGCCAAATTCTCCGTCATGCCTAGGAAATGATCAAGAATTAAAACAACACAGGAAGAGATAGAAGCTAAGAATGCAAAGAAAGCAGTGGCTATGAGGGAACTTTGTGAGAAGAGAAAATTGGACATGATAAATGAAAACATGTCAATTGAAGAGGAACCACAACCATCACAAAGAGATATGGTATTGGTGGAAAAAAGAGAACGAATGCAAAAACTTCGTGCTATGAGAGATTTGAATACCATAGTTGGAGACACGTCCTCTACCACAAGTCAACATGTAGGGACACCATCTACCACATCTCAAGTTGAGAGTACATCATCACTCACATGTGATGAAGGAGGTACGCCATCGTTCCCACCTCAACCTCAAGGTATGTCATCTATTCCATCTTCGATCGAAGGTATGCCATCTAGCCCATCTCATTTAAATATTGATAAAATTCCTAATGTTGAGATGAATTTACCTAACTTAACACCACCTAGAATTTTGCATAGAAAGCCAAAGTTTTTGATTGATATTGATGAGAATATTTTGCAGCCAATGGAAGGTAAGATTCCAAAACACACTTGTAGAAGATATACTCATAAGATTTGGAGATTATTCTTTGAAAAGTTAAATGAGACTGCAAGATGTCAACTATTCATTGAAATGATGCGAAGTATAAAGTATAGGTCCATCATGAAGATTCTTGGGTTGAGAACATCAGAGGCTTCAAGTGAAAAATCTATTGTCAAGAATCTAATGAGTGCGTATGAGAGAGTGGGTAACACCTCACATACAAAAGATAGTAATGCAACACGATGTGTGATTACATCGACTATAGTAAGCAGTCAAATGAGGAAAGTTCATCTCATTAGAAAGACAAGTCAAGAATTGAGAATTAATAGGAAAACTTTATCAAGAGCCGTTGGAAGACACCAAAGAATTGAAGACACTAATGCCAATGAATTATGGGCATTCTCGGGGAGACTACCACGAAAAGATAAACCAATTGTTGAAGCATTGAGATCACTAATTGAAGACTTTTAGAAGAATTACACAAGGGTATCTCTGAATCAAAGGGATGTGGTAAGAAGGAGAATCGGTAGTCAGAACTGTGAGTCACATCCAAAGCATTTTTTGGATGAGACTCAAACACAGTTTTATGGTAAATTTCTAGAGAAGTATCCTCAAATTAAAATTTGTCAAAGATATTTTGAAATGCTAAAACCTTTCTATGTCAAGATAAATCACACATGCACTAGTTGTTGTTGTAGATTACATATTGAATTTTCTAACCATTTTGATGCTTATAGGTCTATATGTTTAGATATGCATACTAACAATGTTTTGCAAGGTTGTGCCATATGTGCCCCACCAACATCTTCAAGAGACTTCATATCAAGAATTTTATGTGAAAGAGAGGAAGGTCAAATATTCTACAAGAAATTATGCTTGGATGGCACATGTCATCGTTGCGGTGGCTTGCAGCATTTGCCAATATGTGAACATATGGAAAGAACACATGCGGTTGGAAACGAACTAGTAGAGTTTGGCAAGTATAAAATAGTGGCATACAATACAAAAGATGGTAAAGAAGCAAAGAGGTGTGAATTGGTTATTGAAAAGATTCCAGTGTATCAGTTTATGCCTATATTTTGTGACAACATAGTGTATGAATATGCAAGACATGCCCATAGAGCTCGATGGTTGGACTTGCAATTCAAGTTATGCAAGGACACATTTTTGGTTGGTAGCATTGTTTCAATCGTCAACTTTGCAGAGAACTACAGTCTACAGCCACAACATGAGGTTTATTGGATTAATTTGTAAGTATTCATATTGATTTTGTAAAGTCATGTTACATTGAGTTGTAAGTATGCATATTAATTTGTAAGGTTTGTCTTTTTTTTATTTCCTCCTACATTTTTACAGATATACACATTTTTACATCATCGTGTTATGCATTTTTGGTGTCCTGCTCCTAATGCGACCAAACTCATAACTCACCCTACTTCCTCTAGACACCATTTGATGATCTCTCCAACACTCTAGATCCAGGGTGGCCAATCATGATGATGACCTATATACCATTCTCCCAAGGTGCTCATAATGAATGAAAAGAAGACTAAGGGTGCCCAAGCTTAATAGACTTATTTCTTTCAATTTTGATGATCCAAACTCTTGCAAAATGACATCCACTTTCATGCCTTTAGATCTTCCTTCACATACAGGGCGCCAAATCAAGTTGAAAAATATACATAAGGTTGCCACAATGGATGAAAGGAGACATGAAATGCACCTTAGGACTCCATGCTAAGGTTTGAGCCATTAAAGTCTCTTGATATTAGGCACGCATAATGATGAAACTTAGAGTTTTTTCCTTTCCTAGGCGCTCATCTAAGATGTTTGAATGATAAGGAGCACCTAGACCTCTATAATGTACATTGGGCACCAAAATCAAGGTGATTTTAAGTCACTTTGAGTTATTTGGGGTTAGTTTGAGTCTTTGAGTCATGTTGCAAAAAAGTGTCAATGTTGTCAAGTTGCACAAACCAAGTTTTGCATTTTTGGTGTCTTGCTCCTGATGCGACCAAACTGATAGTTTCAACACATCCGGATGGGTATGTTTAGGCTAGGAATGCTTCTCTTTTTCACCCAAACATGTCGAAATAGTCCGATCTACATTGTGCTGACGATATCCCTGAAGAGTCCAAAGTGCAAAAAGGCAGCAATCTTTGATGAGATGTTACTCAAAAATCATGTCACTTAGAAATATTCTATCTAAGGAAACACGATCACGTAGAGTGCCTCTACAATAACCTCTCTCAGTTTTTTATATCTTTGAGGCATTTGCCCGTGGTGAAAGGTTTTCTGCTGTCCCAAAAATCGTCAGAAGGAGGCAGTGTAAAGTTGCAAAGCGGTGTAACTTTCATCCTTCTCCTGATGCAACCAAACTGACAGTTCCAACATGTCTAGATGGGTACATTTAGACTAGGTATGGTTCTATTTTTCACCCAAATATGTCGAAACAGTCCAAGCTACATTGTGCTGATGATATCCTTGAAGAGTCCAAAGTGCAAAAAGGCAGCAATCTTTGATGAGATTTTACTTGAAAACCATGTCACTTAGAAACATTTTGTCTGAGGTAACACAATCATGTAGAGTACCTCTACAATAACCTCTCTCATTTTTTTATATCTTTGAGGCATTTGCCTATGGTGAAAGGTTTTCTGCTGCCCCAAAAATCATTAGGAGGCAATGTAAAGTTGCAAAGGGCTGTAACTTTCGTCCTGCTCCTGATGTGACCAAAATGATAGTTCTAACATATCTGGATGGGTATGTTTAGGCTAGGCATGGTTCTATTTTTCACCCAAACATGTTGAAATAGTTCGAGCTACATTGTGCCGACGATATCCTTGAAGAGTCCAAAGTGCAAAAAGGTAGCAATCTTTGATGAGATGTTACTCAAAAACCGTGTCACTTAGAATCATTCTATATGAGGCAACACAATCACGTAGAGTGCCTCTACAATAACCTCTCTCAGTTTTTTATATCTCTGAGGCATTTGCCTGTGGTGAAAGGTTTTCTGCGGCCCCAAAAATCGTCAGAAGGAGGCAGTGTAAAGTTGCAAAGGGGTGTAACTTTCATCCTACTCCTGATGCAACCAAATTGATAGTTTCAACACATCTAGATGGGTATGTTTAGGCTAGGTGTGGTTATATTTTTCACCCAAACATGTCGAAACAGTCCGAGCTACATTGTGCCGACGATATCCCTGAAGAGTCCAAAGTGCAAAAAGGCGGCAATCTTTGACAAGATGTTACTTGAAAACCATGTCACTTAGAAACATTCCATCTAAGGAAACATGATCATGTAGAGTGTCTCTACAATAACCTCTCTCAGTTTTTTATATCTCTGAGGCATTTGCCTGTGGTGAAAGGTTTTCTACTGCCCCAAAAATCATCAGAAGGAGGCAGTGTAAAGTTACAAAGGGGTGTAACTTTCATCCTGCTCCTGATGCGACCAAACTGACTATTCCAACGCATCTAGATGGGTACATTTACACTAGGCGTGGTCCTATTTTTCACCCAAACATGTCGAAACAGTCCGAGCTACATTGTACCGACTATATCCCTGAAGAGCCCAAAGTGCAAAAAGGTAGCAATCTTTGATGAGATGTTACTCAAAAATTGTGTCACTTAGAAACATTCTGTCTGAGACAACACGATCATGTAGAGTGCCTCTACAATAACCTCTCTCAGTTTTTTATATCTCTGAGGTGTTTGCCCATGGTGAAAGTTTTTTTGCTGCCCCAAAACTTGTCAAAAGGAGGTAGTGTAAAGTTGCAAAGCATTACTAAGAAATCCTCAATACTTAATCACTCCAATCAACTAAAGCAACTTCTTCTTAGGTGCAAATGTAAGGGTACACAAGGGGAAAATGGTGCCTAGATGACTTAGTGCATTTCTATGACTTCATTCACATGTTTAAATGTTTGAGAAACTCACCTTTACTAAGTGCTTGTCCTCATGTCAATGTTAAGCTTTATACCTCCTAGGTGATCAATTAGGTGATGTCATTAAATACAACTTACCCTTAGGCACCAATGTAGCTTCTTCAATCCATCACACTTCTAGGCACTCAAATTTGAGGTCTTGGACTTGTATCTTATTCCTAGGCACAATTAGATGATCTTCCTAGATCTAGGTGCTCATGATGGTGGGAAATTACATGAAGGGGCACCTAAGTCCAATTTGGCTTTGTATTTGATATTTTATGACTCAATTGACTAGGAATGGATCAATTTCTAAAGTGCTGACTCAATAATGTAAGTTTAAGGTCTTTTCCTCCTAGGTGCCAATTAATGAGTTCCCTTATATGTGAAGTAGAGAACTTCTCAAGGAGGCTTGAATGTATCAGAGGGACTTGAAATTGAATGGATGTCTTTGGAATGCTTGATGATGATGAGAAGTTCCTTTGGACATGTCTTAGAATGAATTCTGTCTTTCAAGCGCTCACTCCAAAAGGTCATCTCATGCAATTTCACCCAAGGCGTTCATTGAGGTGTCCTTAGAGGCTAAAGTGCACCTAACTCAATTGCCTTTATCTTTATCATTTTTGTGCTTTCAACAATTGAAAATGACCTAGAGTGATCCTTTCTCTCAAGGCACTCACCTATTGATATGAAATTTAAAATAGTGTTCTGATTCCTAACATCTGCCATAGGGTAGAGGTTTTTATAGACAACTTTAAGGATCCATTGCAGACATTGGGGAATAACAAACTAGTCCATATTGTTGTTGAGGAATCAATTGATTGTGAAGATGGTGGAAAGAGGATCATACGAGAAATGTCTCCTTATGAGGCTAATTCTACCATAGCAGACTTGACTAAAATATGGGTCAAAGAGAGACTAGACAAACTCTAGGAATGTGTGGACAGGAGTATACAACAAGAGATCCCTGGTTTAAGTTTGAATCTTAAGCTTGTGCATACAGTAAAGAGTCTCAAACTACCAAGTTTGAGATGCAATTGTCATGAAAGTTTAGTTTGGCATATGGTAGTGTGATTGTTGATCGAGAGGATACCTCTTCTACAATGTCCAACCTAGAACCAAAATGGGACATTGAGAATAACCTTTGATGTGAAAGGATCTACACATGAGATTTTGACAAGGTCAAATCATGAGGTGCAAAAGATAGAGGAAGAAAAGTGGGTTGTTAGACAAGGTCCTTTTCTTGGTGTACTAATATGCAACCATCAGTGCAAGACTGTGCAGAATCTGAAATCACAGGTGCTTGCACCTAGGGCTAAGCATGATGATAATACTTTAGACTTCTTGTTGATTTGAGGCATGGGAAATGTTACAAACTGGAAGCAGTGTTAGAGCATTTGGATCCACCAATGCTAATGAGCATAGCATTCGACCTCATTGCATACTATGTTGATGGATATGGCAATTTCTAGTGATGAACAAGAATCATCCCCACTTTTGGATTGTTCAATAGAAGTGATTAATGATGGTAACTTTGATAGATTAGATGTATCAAACTATCAGAGCTTACTCTTGTTGTTAGTGTTGTTGCTATAGAAGAATGAGGATAGGAGTCAGCAAGGAGTTGTGCACCTAAGGTTCAAGATAGGTTCTTTCCACTCATCTTAACTTTCAATCATTGTAGTTAATCTCAAAAGACATCATCCAAAATGAGAAACCTCCAAGACTTGTCATTGTAAGTTGATTTCCTCCAAGGCACCAATACAAGGTTCTTTTGAAGGCAAAGGGCACCTAGGCTTATGGGGCTCAATTTGATGTATTTATTGAAGGCTCAAGGTGAATTGATGCTTATTGAAAATGCCACTTAGTCCTTCATTTGCATTATAGGTGCCATTTCCTATTGACTTATATACTCCTCCTCATGCTAGGGTGCCATAATGAAGTGGTTTAGACAATAGGTGCACTTCACTTACTAGATGCTTGTTCTCCTTCCACCTTAGGCACACTTTTATGGTGGAACAGGTGTCAATGGGCGCCTTGTCTTAAATGAATGCTCTCTCCAAGTTGGGCACCCTTTTGAGGCTTTATGAGTTGCAAATTGTGCCTTAACCCTTCATGCTTGTTGCTCAATGTTTGAATGTTTAAGAAAGTCTCCTTTAGGCGCTCATCTTAATGACTTTTTCTCAAGGCGCAATCATCCTAATGACTTGGATATTCATCCTAGTGTTTTAGGATATCAAGCTACCAGACTTAGTCATTTTTAGGATCTCAAACATAAAGAATAACATGATGATTCATTTTTTTGTATTGCATATAGTTGACATTGTATGCTACTCATAAAGAATATTAATATTTTCTGTTCAACATGATGATTCATTTTTTTTAAAATACAACTTTTATCTTTTAGTTCCAAAATGAGGTTTAGGTGATACTTGAATAACAATAGCTAGCTTATTGGATCAACAAACATCCTATGTAATACAATTGGATTTTAAATATTTGAATTAGCCATCTACAAATATCCATTCAAACATGGATTTATAATGCAAGTATGGATGCCATCAATAAAAAAGATTTGTATTAACCAAATATCCATATAGGCATACATCAATATCTGTCAATATAAGTATAACATATATACAAAATAGCCATATAGGCTTACAAGAATGCCATATAGGCATACAATGTCAACTATATACAATACAAAATATATGTCCACAAATGCCATATAGGCATACAACAAAGGAACAAATAAACGGTCATTCCCCTCTGGCTGGTGAAGAGAATAGATCACGGGCAGCCTTCGATCTTCTAGGGGATGGAGATGCGCATGTGGGTTGTCTACTACGAACCCGAGGGCTGCTCCTCCTATTTAGTTCTTCCTGCATCTTTACCTGTTATAATAAAAAGTATAGACATTAACATATAGAAATTACATGTTCTAATAAATGAAACATTTAACAAAATAATCACTTACTGCTACCATATAATCTGTCTCCTCACTTGCCTCAGTAGCAGGAATAGGCCGTGGTGATGTCATGTCCTATAGAAACCATCCAGATAGAAATTAAACTTCAAATCAATAATCTTTTGATTTTTTAAAAATAGACAACTATAACAATGAATGTAAATTAAAATTTACTAATCTGCCTCATACCCCTGTCAATACCATGGAGCTATGAATCGCAGAGGCCACACCGTGCTCCATTACCCTATGAACATCGGGAGGTGTCTCTGCAGCCTGCATCATCTGGAAATAAAACAACATTATTCAATTACAAAAAACTATAATAGTGATGCAAATCATGGCTCCTAACATACACACACGTTCATCTAAACATGGAAGTACACACAATAAAGGTCATAAGTCACATACAAAAATCTAGTAAGTACAATTCATTCATTAAACTATTTATTTTATTACCTCCGTAAAACTTTGAAGTCCACCATCGCTGGCAGGGGTTGCCGTGAAATCTCCAATATTAACCTATTCAACATCCAAAATCAAATATTAGAATACCATTCATATAACAATCTATTCACATGTAATATTTATAATTGTTTACTAGTTACATACCCCGACAATACATGATCTAGTGTAAAATGCAGGTGGAGAACTACTGAAAACTGCATCGATGCTATGACCCTAAAATTTCATTAAAATCATCAAACTAAATTAGTTAATCTTGCATTTCAAAAATGAAATTTAATAAATTAAATTCAATAAACTTGCTAATATTTACCTGAGTATCAAGGCCGAAAGTCTGACTCAAGAGGGCATTTGTCATCACCATCTGCTCAACTGCAAATGTAGCTTGTGCACCTGCGTCCTGACTATCCATGGGGTCATAACCACAGGCTGAGCTGCAAGCCTGACAAGCATGGGGTGGGACCCTACTCCTTGTACTATCTCCCAACCCACTCTGTGTTGTAGGACCGGCATGCTCTATGATGCTCTGGGTCAAGGCACTAATGGACTGTAGTGTATCGACCTCAACACTCTCCTTCACAATGGAAGGGATAGAAACATGCTCATGGGCTGGTCTGCTGATTACTCGTCTCACTACCCGTTGTGGGTCAAGATGTGCCCTTGGTCTATCTTGTGCTGACCCCCCACCTCTACCTTGGAAGTCCTGCATATCAAAATAGTTTGGCACTTTATTAAGGACAAACTCGCAGTAGAGTTTCCTCAAAAAGTATTGCGGGACCTCATTATTATTGCATGGAGGATGGTCAAAAACCATCCACCACCTCTGCCCAAAATTATCCCTTATCGCTTGGTTGTTGCACCAATGGATAGGGAACCTCTTGCATGTAATGGGTGGAGGTTGATTTGTTTGTGGGTTTGTGAAAATCGAACACAAGTCTAATTTTGTAATTTGTAATTTTTTCACATCTTGGTATGACAACTTGTCTATAGAGTAAACTCTAAACTCTCTCCTCTTATCCGTCCAACTAGTTATTTGCTTTCTAATTGAATCTACATTTGATAACATAGATTCAAGAGATTCGGCAAGCGTGGACCTATGCAAGGTTGAAGTGGAAGGATCTTTCAACCTTGCAATTATATCTTCAATTTCCTTTTTGTTGTTTTCAATTTGCCCCATTATATTTTCTTGTGTTCCAGGGGCATGTTGAGGAATGGATGGAGGAGGTTGTTGTTGTGTAGGTATTTCCTCCTCAGGATTTTATGGATTTTGAGGAGGAGGAGGAGGCGGTGCATTAACATTTCCTGACAATTAATGAAATATACATAAAAATCAACTCAAACCTACCTATTTAGAAACAAATTCAAACAAAAAAAATATATAACTCACTCCTTTGGCGTGCTCGACGTCGTGGCGGCATTTTGGTGACAAATCGATAAGAGCTTTGTGTTGAATTGAGTTTTGCAAAATGCGAGCACACTTTCTAGGGTTTGCAAGCCGCAGGCATAGAGGAGAAGAAAGAAATGAAATGAGAGAAACTTTTTTTTTCATTTATAGCAAGTCAAAATGCGCTCACATTTTGTATTATTTTTTAAAAAATAATTTGGCCACTTTTTGGCCCCCCATCTTTTTGCACTTACCCATAATTGTTGATGTTTATTGCTCTGATCTATTTGAACCCTAACAATTGGTATCAGAGTAGGTTGTGTTCGATTATCATCTGTAAGAAGGTCTCACGGTTGAGTGGGAGTCTCACGGTTAAGTGGAAGCAATGGCGAATGATGATAAATTGAAGGTAGATAAATTCAATGGACAAAACTATCAGTTATGGAAGATGCAAATGGAGGATTATCTCTATCAGAAGGATTTATGGAGGCCGTTGGAAGGAAAAGACAAGAAACCGGCAGCAATGACTAATGAGGATTGGAAACTTCTAGACAGAAAGGCACTGGGAAGCATTCGTTTGTGCCTGGCACCATCCGTGGTATTCAATATAATAGAAGTGAGGACAATAGATGAACTGATGAAAGCTTTGGCTAAATTGTAAGAAAAACCCTCAGCCTCAAATAAGGTATTTCTCATGAAGCATTTGTTTAATCTGAAAATGATTGAAGGTGGATCTGTGATAGATCATTTAAATGAGTTTAATACGATTACCAATTAGTTAACTTATGTAAAATTAAAATTTGATGAAGAGGTGAGAGCTCTCTTGGTTTTGTGTTCTTTGCCAAAAAGCTAGAATAGCTTGGTAATGGTTGTAACTATGTCTTTGGTTCAAATACTTTGAAATTTGATGGTGTTGTTGGTGTTTTTCTTAGCAAGGAAATGCGATGAAAAAATATAGGTGAGAGTTTAACATCAGGTAATGCTTTAACTGTAGAGAACAGGGGAAGAACAAAGGAGAGAGGAAAAAACCCAACAAATCGTGGGAAGTCACAAGGGAAGTCAAAGAAAGGTAGATCTAAATCTAGAGGAAGAATGGATTGCTAGCACTATGGAAAGCCAAGACACTTGAAGAAGGATTGCTGGTCTCAAAAGGGCAAACAAGGAGATGGACAACATGATGACAGTAAGGAAGCTAATGTTGCAAGTAATAAATTATAGGATGCTTTAATTTTGTTTTTAGATAAGGTAATAGATTCAAGGGCTTCATTTCATGCCACACCCCATAGGAAATATTTTGTAGATTATATTCAAGGTGATTTTGGACAGGTATATTTGGGTGATGATGAACCATGTCAGATTGTTAGTAAAGGAAAGATAAAAATCAAGTTGCAGAATGGAAATGAATGGTTGCTACAAGAGGTAAGGCATGTTCCAAATTTGAGAAGGAATTTAATTTCTATAGGACAACTGGGTAGTGAAGGCTGTATAGTTACTTTTTCAGACAAAGTCTAGAAGGTCACTAAAGGTGCATTAGTAGTAGCTAAAGGTGAAAAGGTAGGCACATTGTATTTGTGTATTGGTAATACTTATTCTACCTTAGCTGCTATAGAAATAGTTGCTACTAAGACAGTTATAGCACTTACTACAAGGACAGAAATAGAATTGTGGCACCATAGACTTGGGCACATGAGTGAGAAAGGGATAAAGATCTTTCACTCCAGAAAGTTGCTACCAAGTCTGGAGCAGATTGACTTGGAGTTCTGTGAAATTGTTTTTATGGAAAACATAAAAGAGTCTGATTTCTCAAAGTTGGGAAAGAGAAGAAGAGTGAGAAATTAGAGCTTGTGCATTCAGATGTATGGGGACTAGCTCAGATATCTTCTTTTGGTGGCTCTTGCTATTATGTTACTTTTATTGATGATGCAACTAGGAAAACATGGGTGTATTTCCTAAAACAAAAATTAGAAGTATTTAAAACTTGTAAAAGGTAGAAAGATTTGGTTGAGAATGAGATAGGAAAAAAGTTGAAGTGTCTCAGATCTGATAATGGAGGTGAGTATTATAGCAAAGAATTTGAAAATTACTATTCATATAATGGAATTAGTAGGCAGAAAATGGTTCCTGGAACCCCACAAGAAAATGGTGTGTCTGAGAGGATGAATACGACCATTATGGAGGGTGCAAGGAGCATGAGATTGCATGTTGGACTACCCTTACAGCTTTGGGCAGATGTTGTACATACCATTATTTATTTAATAAACAGGGGACCTTCAAATCCTTTAGATGGTGGCATTCCAGAGGAGGCTTGGACAAATAAAAAGGTAAACCATTCATTTCTAAAAACCTTTGGTTGTGAAGCTTTTGTCCATGTTGATATTGAAAATAGAACCAAGCTTGAGGCTAAGTCTAAAAAATCTACCTTCATTGGATATGGAGTAGATGAATTTGGTTATTGGTTATGGGATTATGAAAATCATAAAATCATTAGGAGCAAGGATGTTATATTCAATGAGAAAGTTATGTATAAGGATCAGCTACAGGAAAAGAAGCACGAACATGCCAAAAAAGAATATGTAGTGCTGGATGAGATTCCAGAAAATAAAATGCCAGTAGTAACTGATGCTCAGCAACAACAAGTTATCCCATGGACTCCTGCAAATGTTAGACGTTCTACAAGGATAACTAGACCTCTAGAAAGATTTTCTCCGTCATTATATTCTATATTATTAACTGATTTTGGTAAACCTAAAGGTTATGAAGAAGCAATGCAGTTAGATACCAAAAAGCAGTGGGAGCTAGGCATGAAAGAGAAAATAAATTCCTTATTGCAGAATCAGACTTGGGACTTAGTCCAATTGCTTGCAAGTAAAAGAGCATTTCCAAATAAATGGGTTTACATGTTGAAGGAAGATGGAGGCAAGAAAATATACCAGACTCGTGGTAAAAGGTTTTGTACAGAAAAAAGATATAGATTTTGATGAAATATTTTCTCCGGTTGTAAAGATGACTTCTATTAGAACTATTATAAGTCTTGTGGCTACGGAAGACTTGCATCTTGAACAACTAGATGTGAAAACAACAGTTCTCCATGGGGATTTGGAAGAGGAAATATACATGCAGCAACCATAGGGATATGAGGTCAAGGGTAAGGAGGAATTTGTGTGTAGGTTAAAGAAGAGTTTGTATGGCCTGAAGCAAGCACCTCATCAATGGTATTTGAAATTTCATATTTTTATGGCTGAACAAGGTTACAAAAGATGTCATTTTGATTATTGTGTTCATTTTAAGAAATTAAGAAATGCTAGCTATATTATCTTGTTGCTTTATGTTGATGACATGTTTGTTGCCGAGTCTAACATGCAATATATTAATGAACTTAAGCAGAAATTAGCAAATTCATTTACTATGAAGGATTTGGGTGTAGCAAAACAAATCCTTGGTATGAGGATCACATAGGATAGAACAAACAGAAAATTATTTTTGTTTCAAAGTGAGTATGTAGAGAAGGTGTTGAAAAGGTTTAACATGTAGAATGCAAAAGCAATTAGTACACCTTTGCCTAGTTATTTTAAGTTGACTAAGGATATGTGTCCAAAGATACAAGAGGAGGAAGAAAAAATGTCTAAGATACCATATGTATCAGTAGTTGGTAGCTTGATGTATGCAATGGTATGCACAAGGCCAGATATTGCACATGCAGTGGGAGTTGTGAGCAGGTATATGAGCAATTCAGGAATGGAACATTAGAATGCAGTAAAATAGATTCTTCGATATTTAAGAGGTACTACTTCAAAGAAACTATGTTTTGGAGGAATAAATTCTACTCTAAAAGGATAGGTTGACTCTGATCTGGTGGGTGATATTGATAGCAGGAGGAATACTACATGGTATGTTTTTACTATAGGAGGTACTACAGTCAGTTGGATTTCAAGGCTGCAAAAGGTTGTTGCACATTCAACCATTGAAGCTGAGTATGTTGCTACTACGAAAGCTAGCAAGGAGATGATTTGGTTACAACGTTTGCTAGAGGAATTGGAGCAATGACAAGAAGATAGCCCTTTGTACACTAATAGCTAGAGTGCCATTCATCTTGCTAAGAATTTAGCTTTGTATTAAAAAACTAAGCACATACAGCTCATATACCACTTCATCTAGTCAATTTTGGACGATGGACAGTTGAAGTTGGAGAAAATTCATAGTAAGAATCCTATAGATATGTTCACAAAGGCAGTTACACGAGAGAAACTAATTTCCTCATTAGTTTCCATTGGCCTTCATGACTAATAATGGTGGACATAAGAAACCAGCCAGGCCTGTAATCCAGTGGGAGCTATAAGTACATTGATGTCATCCAGGATCAGTCTCCAAGTGGGAGATTGTTGGTATGTGACAATTGATCGTGCAAATCTGTACACTCGTAATGTATCCTTGCTGGTCGGGCCTCGAGCGAGGGTTTGGGGGTGCAAGTCCCAAATTTTTTTTTCCCCTTTTTTACACGTTCGGGTTAGTAGTTAATTTTTTTGTTAACTAACAAAGGAAAAATGACTTTGTAAAACCTTAATTCTATAGGCTTCCAAAAATCTTGTTATAAGCGGCTAGGATGTATGTTGCGAGGGTGGAATTTGTGAAATTGTAATTTGTTTTGCACTGGATAATAAAATCATTGGATGATTGAATTTTTGTGAATGTAGTCCATTTTGGGTAAACCACGTTAAAATTATGTGTTGATCTCTTTTGTGTTATTCTTCATTGTTATATTTGGGTTATTTAATTTACATATAATTGTTAATATTTATTTCTCTGATCTACCTAAACCCTAACAATCTCTATTAAAAAGAAAGAAATCTGGAATTACCTAGGTTTGGACATCTTTACTTTGTTTAGTTGATAATTTTTGGACTTGAAATGAATGTCAAAAGTATTTGAATTTCTCTACACTTAGGAGAAGATTACGATAAACTTGTATCTTGACCTTTAAAAAATCTACACTCTGGCCACATGATCAACACTCGAGCAGCATTAAACGACATCCTAGTGGTGCCCTTTACTCTTTATTTCAGACCTACCAATAACAAATAGGAATGAAAGAATTCTAGACACACTTCTTCTGGATACAGACATCATTATTATGATTAAGGAAAAATTTTAGACGTACGCAATATCCCAGGGCGTGTACTTTTTCCATAGAAAAACATCTCAAATTTAGTAGACAATTTTCTCAGTTTGATATCTCTCATTTCTTCAGACTTGCATCATTCACTCATCCATACCTTTTTAAAAATAATCAGTTCTATATTTTTTATATGGGTTATTTAGGACATGACATGAGACTATCTATCTTAATCTTTTGGAAATGACAACCAAGTGATTTCTTACTAATAATGTTTTTCCTCTTCAAACATCTTTTGCTCATTTTAATCATGTTCAAATGTTTATCTTAGATTTCATTTACCTTGGAGTCAAAACCCAAAAGTGCAATGTGCATTGTTCTCTAGATTGGCAATGAACGGGTATTCCAGATGATAAGTGGATTCATAATGAATCAATATTTAGCTTCACCTGTGATTATACTTAAAAGTATTTGATCTACATAGAAACTCCTTGATTCTCAATCTGTAATCTTCTCTCCTTGTTGGGATGTACTTAAGAGTAGAGCTTAAAAATTGTTTGAAACTTATTCCCAGCGTAATACTAAGATCTTGCCAAAACATTCACTTGGCTGTCTTAAGTACCAGGAAATGAACATGCCTATGTGTCTACCAAAACAAATACATCTACATGTATGAGTGCATATATGCACATATATATACATGCATGCATACATATATACCTGTCTCTACACACACATAAAAAAACATATATACAAATTGAATATGAAAGAAGGTCAAATAAATACAATATTAAATATAAAAATATAATATAATATAATAAATATATTCCATATCCAAAAGTATGTTGTTATATGTAATAAAAGAGAATTCAAAAGTGTGAAGTAAAAAAAAAAAAACTAAGAAATTCCGAAAAAGCAAAAGCATCACTAGTTACAAACATATGTATCTACATATACATGTACAAAAATTGGCATGTGTTAGTGCATATTGGCACATATACTCCTCCACCCCTACACACAATAAAATAAAGAAATAATAACATAAGAAAGTGTGTGTGTGTGTGTGTGTGTGTGCGCACATGCGTGCACACATACAAAATAAAAGAAAGACATAAGTATAGAGATAGAAAATGAATAAATAAATAAATATTAAATAATTTTGAACTTTAGAATTGCAAGGTGTATGGTATGCCTATGATAATATTCTCCCACTTATCATATGCCTTGCAAGAGCAAAGGGGAGCACCAATATTGTCAACTAATTACTAGGGGTTGTGAGGTCTACAAACTCACTACACCACTAAACTTCTCCATGTTCACAGGCTTTGTCAATTCATTCGCAACATTTACCAAAGTATCAACCTTATCTAGCATCACTCTCCCATCATCTACCATGTCATGAACAAGATGGTATTGGACATCAATCTACCTCATCATCACATTAAAGGTTAGATTCTTTTCTAGACACATGGCACTTTCACTATCACAAAGAACTCTGGCGACTCCTCTATGTAACAATCTTTCCCATAACACCCAAGATTACACATAGGATTTACTAGTAAAGTAAATAAACATCGTAAACATGAGAAATTTTTCTTTTATTTTTATTTTTTGATACAAATAATATTTGTGTAATCATAAGCAAAAGCATAACATTTTGGAATGTTCCATTCTTGAAATTACAACTTGTTCCAAAGTCAGAATCATAGTGAAATCTTTCACTTATCATTTACAAATATTTTGCTCTTGGCAATATGAATAATTTTACATCAATACATAAAGAATATTGCATTTGGAATCTTGACATATTTGTAACTCAAGTCTCGGCTTGTCTTCTGCTTGGGAGGGAGAAGATCATTCAAGTGCTTTACCTCCAACCATAGATCGACAGTTCCCCACACACCTTCCTTCCTGGAAGAGGCCCTACCCTTCACGAAGAGTATATATATAAGGAACGAAAAGGTTTTTTCCATCTGAGTTTCTAGTGTTGTGTTCTACATAACCAACATGGTCATACAACTATAGACTCCTTCTAACTGAGTATGACACTACTAGATGATTATACAAATCTGGAGCACAGTGAACTGACTAATGCATGTAGAGACGGATGCATTACTTTGGCCAAAGTTTCAATATAAATAGATTTTTGCAATGAACGTTGTTGTGAGTTCACACACCTCTAACTCGACTCAGATACTATCACATCCTACAGTTCAACTCTAGACATAAAATGTATGTACACCATTCTTTCTAGTCAATCTAACTTAGTATTAATCCTTAATCTAGGATATACATACAATATATAGGTTTAGGTAATTCTACCCTTTCAAAGAGTCCCTCTTTTGCATACTTGCAATTTCTAAGGTCTATGACTTCCTGTCATTCTACTCACTGACTCAAATATTCAACAACCTTATACATAAAAGTAAATTCAACTCAAACAAGATACACTTAAATTTATCAAAGTACTATTTATACTCTTTCTATCGTATTCTATGGTTTTCTTAACTAATCATGGTCGACCAAGAATATGTAAAGTCATATTTGACTTAAGAGTTTTAGGTTTCCTAACCTTTTGGGTTGTTTATAGGGTTAAACTTATCTAACCCAATACATGGAAATATCGAAAATCCTTGTTTTCCAAAAATAATAGATATGATATAATGAATTCCCCTAGTCTTCCTAGACCACTTGGCTTTATTTGACTTCAAATTTCACATAACATGAATAGACATCGTCTAAGAGGTATATTCCCATCCATATAATATCTTAATGGAGATTCTTGTTTCTTATAACTAGTCTTTTAATAAAGTTCAATCTATCAACCTAAATAGGTTTCGAGTCTACGACTCATAACAATACATTTGACCTCTTGGTCACCTTAGGTCATATGTCTTTCCATAAAGAAGAGACTAGAAATAAATAAATATTAAATTCTTAAGTCTATCATGATATTTCCTACCATGTTGTTGAGTATACAAATGATATTGTTTAACAAATCATTCTCAATGATGACAATATCATTCTTTCTTGTGAAAGAATAATTCCAAAAGCTTTCATCTCATTGAGATGTACGAACCTGTTTATATCTTGACTCTTAATAAAAAAAGATTGATCTCATATAATCTTACTCAGACATAAGAAGTCTGAAAGATTCCATTTACATATGTTAATAGAGTACTTCAGCCTTTTATAGCCATACAGAGACCCATAAGCCCTTTGGTCTATACACACACAGTGATAATAAGACCCTCGGCCATAATATCCACCGTAGACTCTAAGTCTATCGACTTAAATAATCACTATATTGTATTCAAATATGTTGACCTGTTTTATTTAAAGTATTAGCCTCTTACAAACATACAATGATAATCTATTATCATAGCCAAATAAACACCGGTTCCCAATGTTTTAACCATTCATAGAAACATACAAGAATCTATTTTGAGCCGCCAAAAAAAACACTATTATATATATGTAAGGTTCTTATCAATCACAAGAGCCAACTGGGTAATACTTCAATGGTCTTATAAACACTCATTTAAGCATTTGATACAGTCGGCCGATAAAACAGATATATATATATTCTAATGTCTACCAAGCACAATGGCTTCGATACTAAGCCAAATGTAAACAATCCATTCACAACTATTTAAAGTTTTCAAGGAAGAATGAACCTACTCGTTGTTATTTGCCTGGTCCAACTTTGATAGCAAACACAATGCTCTGTGTATTAACACAATCTCTAGCAGGTTAGGTACTCTTTCACTTTTTCAAACACTGAGTATTTGCCACCTTGTTCAGCATCGCCTCTTTTCTTTTCACCTAAACTCCTATGTTCCCCGTTAGTAAATACTTCTCTCTAACTCTACTACTGTGTGCCCATACTGATGCCGTGCATCCTTAAACAAAAAGCTTTTTATTCATTTTGTTTTCCCCCACCAGTTAGCCTCCTGGAAATAAGGCTATAAAAATTCTCTTCGAAGACATGCCAACAAGAGAGAATCATCCTCCATGAAGTCCACTAAGGAAAATAGTTAAAAACACTAATCCCTCACCTCCAAACCAACAACCAAAAAAAATCTTTTATTTTAAAACATCTTACTCCACTCTATTCTACCCATGGTAGATAAGGCAAAAAAGGTTCCTAAAAAGAATCCCATGAAATCTTTGGTTGCATAGTGGAGATAATGGTCTTCATGACCACTACTCAAACCTAATTCTAAGCGTCTCCTTAATCTTCGAGTTGGTTAAGGAGTCGAGCTTCCACTACAAGAGAATGATTTACAATGGATAAGGAGCTCTATCAAGTATACCTTTAAACCAAAAACATTGAAAGAGTAAAAACTTTTAACCATAATTACATAAATAAATATAATATTAAAAGGAACAAAATATTATCTATTTATTCAACGTACCCTCTCAGTTTTAACACTTGACATGATATGAGATTGTGGTCGAGGTAATCTCCCCCTCACTATCTCATTTAAACATCAAGTAGACAAAAATATCATACTATGATCCCCATTGGTAATTCAATTAATAGAACAACTTAACTATTATCAACTATTTCTCATCGATGGTTGCACACTGAACAAAATTAATTTTCTACAAAACCTAAGTTTAAGGGACCTTATCAACAAATCAAAAAATTGACAGCTTGTCAAGCCAAAACCCAATTTTTGGCTAATTAGGTCGAATAAACATACCACTATCAACGTGGTTCACTTGAATTAAAAACACATAACTCAAGTGATAATAACCAGCTCTTTCCAAATATCTATACACTTCTCTCAGATGATGCTCTCCCTCTTTTCTCGGAGGGTGGAAATCCGTTTTGCTGGTTACATCTCACAATCACCAAATGACGATTAGTGTATCATTAGTAATTCCTTATACATCATAAATAGATAATCTCAATAACATATAATCACATGTCAAAATTCTATGCAACTAATCATAACTCATGAAATCATTGGTTTATCCTGATATTTTTTCTAAATGTCAAATCATTAATCCACACAAATTTATCCACTAATTACATACAAGTAAAAAGTAAATCATAGTCAAAATTTGAGGTGTGACACTTGGCTTAGCCCCACATCTAAACACAATCTCTTAAGCCATATGGATTCCTTATAGACATGAGTAGCTAACATGTACTCATCCTATGTAGTGGAGAAAGTGACCATATCCTACTACTTGCTCATCTAACCAATGGCACCACCAAATAAATTAAAAACATAACCACTGGTAGATCTTCTACTATTAACATCACCTACCCAATCTAAATCCACAAATCTATGGATATCTACTAATTATTGGTCTCCTATGAACCACCATGATAACAAAGAGTACTTAGGGGTACCTTGTAAATATTTTAATACCCTCTTAACTACATCCCAATGATCTCATCCATAATTAGCCATGAAATGGCTAAGGACTCCCATTACTTGGGCAATGTCTAGTCTTGTACAAACCATATTGTTCATCAAACTCCCAATAACACTAACATAAGGTACTCAAGCCATGCCATCCATTTCACTGGATGTAGATGGACACTACTCTACATATAACTTTGTCCTCACCAAAATATGAACACTCGAAGGCCTACAAATCAACATGTTGAATCTCTCTACTATTGAGATCACATACTTTCTCTAGCCTGGGCAATCAACACTTTTTGTTCATTGTACCTCTTCTAATCTCCATGCTCAAAATGTAGTTTTTTCTCCCAAGTCCTTCATATCAAATTGTGTTGAAAGCTAAGACTTCAAATCACAAATCACTTTCTTATTGTTACTAAAGAATAACATGTCATCTAGGTACAATGTGACAATGGGGAAATAATCACCATCCATCTTACAACATGCATGCAGTGATCTATTTTAGATCTCAAAAACCCCAATCCCAACACAAAAGAATCAAAATTTTAGTATCACATGTCCATATCCTAGGTGATTACTTCAAACCATACAAGAATTTTTCAATCTACAAACCAAATTTCTTTTACCTTTCTCTATATAGTGCTTTGATTGTCTCATGTAGATCATCTCTTCCTCCAAGTAACCATGTAAAAACATTAATTTCATATCCATTTGTAATATCTCCAAATCAAATGTTGCTACTATAGATAATAGGAACCTCATAGATGTTAGCTTTACAATTAAGGAAAAATGTCACCAAAATCTATCCCCTCAACTGGGGAATAACCTTTCACAACTAACCTTACTTTGTACTTTCCAATACCACCTTCAAAACCAATTTTTCTTTTAAATACCCATTTACATCCAATAGTCTTTCTTCCTTACATGGTAATGGTACCAAGTCTCATGTGTTGGATAAAAGAACAATCTCTAATCCAAATGTTAATCATCAAATCTCCAAGATATGATACCAATTGGTGAGATAAAGGCATAGACTACTACAATATGAAAATAAAAAATTAAGTTGCCTTAATATGGAATTACCATGTAGAGATTCAACTTCTTCATGATGCCTAAATCAACCACTTTTAAATACTTAATACAAACACCTTAGATGAACTTAAAATATCAATAAAAGGAAGATAACATCACCATAAGATAGAAGCAACAAAGAGTCACAAACCAATAACATAAGAATACAATAAACTCCAAAAAATCATCTCACAAAACAAGGTTTACATGGATAAACCCATTTAAGAAAAAACTCCACCTAGGAGAGAGGCCAAGCATGTATTATCTTCAAATGCAAGATTACAATACATCCATTTCCAAATCTCCTCTCCATTCTTCAATCTGACAACACCTGTGTACAAAGTCTTCACTCTAACTCATCATGATACATTTCTACCACCATAACCCTTGTTTATATGCATTTTCACCCTCTAAATGGGGAATCCAAGTTGGTTATCATATCCCAATGCCTCCCTTGGATAAACCTAGGTGTTTAATGAATAAAACAATATTGGTTGTAACTCCATTACTCATCTCTTACACATGGACAACTAATTTTTCCTATCTAGAAAGGTGGTTATTGTCTTCATGAGGAGGTGTTAAAACCATCCAAAAAAACATCACAAGTGTCCAAAAAAACCTCATGGGGAATTGAGCATCCAAAACAACCTTAACCTTTAAGATTCTCTTCCGGTAAATGCTAACTTCATGCTGATAAAAAAATAGTTACCAACCCCCAGTAAAAATTAATTATTGTGCCAATAAAACCTTGATGGTAGAAACATTTACCACTATTAGTGAAACCTTCATCCCTTATGAATGATTTACAAACAATATTAGGATTAATTATATGACATAAGATTTACAAGATTGAGGGTACTTAATCCTAACATCATGTTTCATTCTTCCTCAACACAACCTTCTCTTCATCCATGACTACTCTCTAGGACTTAGAATCACTCATATGCATTGTGTTCATCATAGTTCTAGGCTCATCAGTATACCTATCTAGTTGTTGTTTCTACCAATTGGACCTCCTTCAGAGTTGAGGTGGATGTTTCACCTCCTCTTTGAAACTATTTGAACTATCTAATCTCTACTCCTTTTTAGGTCCTTCACAATCTTTTGGTTCAACCTTCTCAATCTTTGGTGGTAGCTAAACACAACTTTCTTCCCATCCTCCTCTAGCTGCAATACTATGTAAGAAGGATTAATTTCTCTAAAACTCACACTTTTACTATACAAAACTCTCTCCACCACAAGGTCCCAAAGCTTGAGCTCTTTCATACTAGCACTATATCTAGAATGAAGATACATTTAAGTACTTTGTTCTTCAACTTTGACTACTTCTCCCTAGGCACATGTGTGCATATACCTCACAACCCAAAACCCAAAGATGTTGTAATGAGGGACTTTTTTACCTTCCACACCTCCATAGGTGTCTTTTCAAAAAGTGTTGATGTAGGAGGCAAATTAATCAAGTAAAAAATCATAGCAAATACTTCTACCTAGAACTTCTATTTCAAGTCGACTCAATTTAGCATACTTATAACCCTCTCCATTAGTTTCTTGTTCATTATCTCCATAAATCCATTCTATTGAGAGGTTTATGGAGTTGTCTTATGTATTTTGATTCCATGCTCGTTATAGAATTTGTCAAAATCTATTGAATAAAACTCTCCACCATTATTAGTTGTCAAAACATTAATCTTTCTACCATAGTGATCTTATATGAGGTCTTTAAACTTCTTAAAAAGACTAAAGAGTTTAGATTTACTTATGAGGAAATACACACATGCCCTTCTAGAATAATCATCTATAAAATATACATAGTACAAAAACCTAGAAATATAAGGAATATTATAGGACCAAATACATTAGAATGAATTAAATCCAACACCCCAGAAGATTTGTGAGAACTCAAGTAAAACTAAACACAATTTTGTTTACCATATAATCAATGTTCATAGAAATCAAACTCAAGAGCATAATTAGTTAACCCCTTCACATTTTTTTATTTTTCAGAGTCCTAAGTCCCTTCTCACCTATGTGGCCTATTTTTTGATGCAATAACACTATCTTCTTCATAGGTAGCTTACTCTTTGAAGAAAGATATTTCTTAGGTGCCTATAGAGCATGACCATGCAAAATAGATACAAAACTCCTCTTTGTTGTTAGTTTTGATGGTGAGAGTGCAGATTTCATTTTGCAGATCTCTTGGCTATAGGAACAAAGGATCTATTGCACTAAATAGTGCATGCATCTAGATAAAATAGAGTGCCTACATGAACACCCTTAGTGAGAACCATATCTCCTTGCACCATCCTACACCCTTCACTATAGAAAACAACAAGTACACCCATGTCATTCAATTTTCTCACTAATAATAGGTCTTGTGCCAAACTAGGGATATGCAAAACACCATTTATCCCCTTCACACATTCATCTCAGAATCAGATAAGAACTCATCCATGACCAATAATCTTTATGTGAGAGTCATCTCCAAGATACACCTTCCTACAAACATCTTTACTTGATTTTGATATTATTCTTGTTCTTCTACAACTAGTTTGGCAACTGGTGTGTGCTTCTTTTATTTTCTTCATCAGTTTCATCATCTCTAGGGTTATTACCTCTTCTTCTCTCTTCTTCAACAACATTCAATTAGATCTATACATTTCTCATCATCTCAAATATTTCCTCTATTCTTCTAGCTATGTTAACAACCTAGGATATTCACTTAGTAATCTTATCCTATATAGCATTCGATCATTAAATCTTATATAATACCCCTAATTTTTATTTCTACCTCTATATTTTTAATTTTTATACCCTCTCCTAGTACATAATTACTATTAAAATATCCCTTCTTTTTATCGTATATCCTAGCTACTTATTTTTAATGACATTTATTATACCCCTCATATCATTAATTGATAATTTCATTTCCATTCCCATCACACTTAGATCCAACTAAAAAGTTAAAGAATTTTGATAGGAGATTATGAAAATAAAATACATTAAAAATATTTTTATACTAAATAATTTTACATTGATCCCTAATGGAAATATATAATTGAAAAATTTAAGGGTAATTATTTGATGCATATACACGGTCATTCATGACTTCATTTACATGTTTCAATAAAAAATGGTTACTCTTGTGCATAGGGTAAACCACAATAAACTATAAATATAATTGTTAACCCATTTCATATCTACCCATCAAATTCGAAATCATTTCTCTTTATTTTTAACACATTGCAATCCTTTAATAAAACATTTATTAACCTCTACAAAATAGGCATTTTAAAATCATAAATAAAGGTAAATGTTTTTCTTATCATTGCCAAGTTCAAACACTAATTTGATGTACATGAGACCCTCTTGGTAGATGCCCACAAGAAAAGTCATTTTCCATTTATCCTATATGTTTTCCTACAAGGTGTACATAGGTCAAATCCCTCTTCTTGAATCAAACTTGTATCTCTTCTATAGTGTACAAACACCTTCATCATTCACCCATTTAGGATTAAACATTTTTGTATGTAATCCCTATATAAATAGCATAACTAATTCCTCTTTGTGAAATTATAAAATCCAAAATTAAAAAGAGATGACTCTATATTTATATTTTTTAACCAACTTCTTATCCCATCCCTTCCATTATCTTGCCCCCAATACATAAGAAAAATATTAATATAATTACTAGATCACTACCCCTAATACCTTGCAATACATTTATCTATTCATTTCCAAATTACAATACCCTATTATGAACTAACATGCTATGATATTTCCTATCTGATGACACTCTTAGGATAAATAACATCTTGGCATCTACCCACTCTCTATGGAGACATCTTGACTTTCAAATCTAATGCAAGCTACCTCAAATTCAATGATTTATTTACAAGAAAACTTCCTTGATACATTCTACCCAACACAATATTGGAAGATGTTTAATACCACTCTCCTTCACTCTTTAGGACTTAATTCCTGCTCTGATACCACTTGATACAACCATCGATGGGAGGTTCAATTATGAACTATCCAAACATGGAGCCAACACAATAGTCATACACAAAAATAAAACAATGGAATGAAATCATAGAAGAGATATATAGAACAATAATTTTATTGGTTCATAATTTGGAATACATCAATATATCAAGTGCCACAAGGGATTACAATCAAAATAAGACCTCAATCTTGATTTATAAGGAAATACAAGCACAATTAGTGTGCAATTCCTTAGTATAATATCTTCTAAGATGATATAAAATATGATGCTTTCTACTCTTATGGATTATGGATCTCCTACTACACTTCCTTAAGCTTGTATGAAGTTAAATTCTTTCTAAAGTTCTATCTTGTTATGAAATTAAAGGTAAACTACTACAATATGGAAATTTAAAATTTGTATGCAAATCTAAAATTAAGACTTCTTATTCATTGAAAAACCATTCAACTAAATATGTTTAATTGTAGAATACCACATCAAATTTAAGGACATAAAATTAGCAAATTAAAATGAGAAAACCACATGAGATCATCACATGACATAGGCTTACATGGAGAAACCCTTAAAGAGGAAAAAAACTTCACCAAGAAGAGAGGCCAAGTATGTATTATCTTCAAAGGCAAGACTACAATAAAATCGTACTTTCATTCTCCTCTTTACCTCCATTAGAAACACTTATGTACTTGTGAAAAATATTAGCACATGCAACTCTTTATCTTGTACTTGCAACCTCTTCCTTTCTCACCTTTTACGACTATCCAAGGCACCAAATATGGTGCCCAAAACATGCCTCTTCATTTCCAATGCCTCCATCCATTGGTTTGCCTCCTAGAATGTGAAAGGTCATCATAGAATGGTCTTTGTCTTCACTCTTTCCAAGCACTCCACCTAAAGAAGTCCAAAATTCATCTACACGGATCACCATTTGTCCTTTAGCACCCCTTCCCAAGCATCCTACTCAAGGAGATAATTAATTTTGTCCACAAGTCACTAATTAATTACAACTATCAATGAACCCCTTCACTACTTATGAATGCATTTACAAACAATAGGTGGAACATTATTGCAAATTATTTTCCAATAACACCCTAGGTGTCTAGACACCTTAACAAGGATGTTGTAACAATTTAATGACATAGAATTTACAAGGTAGATGGCACCTAAACCCTAACATATCTTGCAATGTGGAATGAGTGGTCTTTTATAGAAAGCAAGGATGAAATGTCTTGGCACTAACCAAAAATGTGGTACACTACCCTATCCACATGTAATGAAAAGCATGGGCATGTTGAATGATTTCACCTTTGATCTTCATTGTTCATTAGAATTTAGTGTGGCCTTAACCATGAACCTCCTTAGGTCTAATAATCTCATGTATGATAATGTCAATTAGCAAGAGATCCAAATATGTGGTTCACTATAAAATTAGACTTCCTTTTAGTGAAATTGATAAGTTACATGACATTAGTCAATAAGAAAACACTTATGAATGATGTGGCATGATAGACTATGACTTGATAAATCCCTAATATCAATTTGAAGGGTCTATGATCAAAATGTATAAACACATAGTAGAAATATTACCAAGAACTTTGATGTGCTAGAATGAGGACAATAGAAAAATAAACCATTGCATTAGGAATTAAATTTTGTCTTAAGAGTATGAATGGTTAAGGTTTGAAATGTGGTCTCATGGAATGCAATGAGTGATGGAAATGAATATCTGGTTGGGTAGAATTCCTTGTAAAGGACCTAGGAAAATAGAAGGCGCCGTAGAAGGTGCACATTAGTGTTGAAGATTCTAGGAATTGCCTTCTCTTGCAGTGCATGAGATGGTTTTCTCCTCTGCGAGGTAGCTCTAACAAGATCACCAAGTTCATCATCATTTTTAAGTGAGGAAGTGCTAAAGCTCTTTGGTAAGGTAATTATAGAAACATCAAGATCACCTGCTGCCAGACCACTGTAACTAGCACTCCTCGCACACTCAGACATGCTTCTGATAAAAAAATCTCTAGTTTTGGCAAGGTGTAGAAAAGGGAACAAATATTTTATTCCCCTATAGCTTTATTTAACTCTTAGCTTTTTCAAAACGCCACCACTCGGTTTTCTATAATTGGAAATTAATTGATATGAAAGACTATTCTCACATAAAGTTTGCAGAAGCGTTTGAGGAAATAATGGAGTGGCTTCTTCATGAATCAATATGGATATAATGAAAAAGCATTAGAAACTTTCTTATCAATGCATTTGCCTAATGTAAAACATAAAGACCTCAACTAGTTAAATCATGGACAACTGTTGGCATACGAATTATTCTAAGTCATAGCCTACTTAAGAGGAGTATGTACAAAGCACACCAATTGTTTGACTATCATCTTAGCCAGGAAGTCATTGGAAATGCATCTAGCAACCTTAAAGCCAAACTCAACGACCTTTGTGAGCATCCTCCCAGTCTGTTTCAACATGAGAGATTTGAAAATGGGTTTGAATTACTTATAATAACTGGTGGGGTAACTAATGTTGGTAGGGGAGCAGGGGTGAGCAGACTGCTGTACTATGAAAAAAATTCTACAGCTATATATGGACAGCATAAAAAACAAACACACACACACACATAGAGACAAGGCACAAGGACAGCAAACATATATTTATATTTTCCTCTTTTCAGATTACATTCAAACTCTGTTAGAAACTTCATTTAGAGCTACTGCTTTGTTTTCCTTAGATGCCCCAATCACTGGAGCTACAAACTAAATGATTTTGGAGCTACCTGTAGGAACTCCGTAGCTACCTGTGCATACCCTGTGCTACTATATACAGAACCTTCTATCCTTTGCTATATTCTCCTTCTATTGTTCTCTATTAGAACATTCCCTTATGCTGCTGCAGGTTAACTCCCTTGCATTCACTAGTCAACTATTCTTTTCCCTCCTGGAATACCCTGATTGAAAAGGTTGTCTATGCTGCTTTCCTAAAATGCAAGCTTCACATTTTCCATCAAGCTCTACAATGTTTGGTAGCCCTCTAACCATGTCTTTCTTGGACAATAAACTCAAACCAGAAAAACTCAAGTGCCCATACCTTAAATGCCACAATTTGGATGGGTCTTTGATGACTGTCCTAAAGGCTATTTGCTGTCCTACTGCTGTGAGCGCCAGAGATAGTGCTGGAAATTGCGCCAGAGATAGCACTGGAGATGGCACCGGAGACTCTATATGTATCCTAAGAAGAAACATTCTGTTTCTTGTCATCAACACTACTGCAATCACTTTCTTACTACCTCCTTTATCAAATATTGTGTAGTCTCCATTTTCCATAAGAATTTTATAACCATTTTGGACCATCTATCCAATGCTCAATAGGTTATGTTTTATGCCTGGGGCATAATAAACATCCTAGATCTTCCTCCTTTCACCATTCTTGGATTGAATGTTGACTGTACCTTTTCCCACAATGAGAACCTGCTCATTGTTTCTGATTTTTATTTCAGTCTTGATGCTGCTACCTATGGAGGCAAAGAAGTTTTTATTTCCACTCATGTGGTTGCTACAACCGCTGTCTAAATACCATACTTCATCACTACTCCTTTCAGCAAGGTTGCAAACAATAAAAACATTTGACTGTTTTTCATTTTAAGCCTTGTTCTCATTTGCTACATTAGCATTATGGCCTCCATGATCATGTTGTTTCTTTCTACACTCACTAGCATAATGACCAAACTTATGACAGTAATAGCATTGAACATTGCTTTTGTCATACCTTTGATTAGAATTGCTGTTCTTCTTCTTTTCTTGATAGCTTGGCTGTGAGCTGCTTGCCTCTTCTTGACTGTTTGAAACTCCTCTTCTGGAGTTGCTTCTTCCTCTACCTCTTTGACCTCTACCTCTGCTATTTCCTCCTCTTCCCCTACCTCTTGCATTGGTTTGAGCCTTGAAGGCTTGCTCAAGGGAAGGAGTGGATCTATTCAACCGCTGCTCATGGCTTTGTAGAGAGGCCATCAACTCATCCACTATCATTTTGGATAGGTCCTTTGTCTCTTCGATGGTTATGACAATAGGGTCAAATCTAGAAGGTAGACTCCTTAGGATTTTTTCAACAATCCTTTTTTCATCCATGGTTTCTCCATTTATCCTCAGCTGATTTAGCATAATAGAAACTCTAGTGTGAAAATCTGAAATAGACTCACTCTCCTTCATTTGAAGGGTCTCAAAATCTCTTCTAAACAGTTGGAGTTTGACTAATCTCACCTTGTCAGTTCCCTTATAGTTGTTCTACAATATTTCCCATGCTTGTTTTGAGTAGTTTGCTGTTGCAATGCGGGGGAAAATAGCCTATGTCAAGGTTGCCTCAATTATACTGAGGGATTTTGCATCCTTCATTCTTGTTTCCTTCAACTGGTTTCTTTGAGCATTAGATAGGGCTGCATAGGCTGTTGGGTCTATGGTGTCTGTGAACCCATTTGTGACCAAATCCCATAGGTCATTACCAACTAGAATAGTCTTCATCTTCTTAGCCCAGATGTCATAGTTCTGCCCATCAAATGTAGGTGGTCGCTGCCATCCTTTGCTATCACCACCTACCATGCTTCTCAAATATGAGAAGACTGATAATGCCTAGACAAACTAAGGCTTATATAAAACACCCACGTGAATCTAACTGCCTAGAAAAATAGGGCTCTGATACCAAGTGTTGGCAGGGTACATTTAATTATCTAACGAAAGATTAAATTCTTCCAAAACTCCCCCTTAATCTGAAGTCAGATGTCATTCATCAATTTTCTTTTTGGAACTGGTCTCTAGAGTTATACCTATCCATTTGCCTTTCCGGAGCAGGTCTCCGGAGCTGTTTCTGCCATTCTGGATCACCTCGGAGCTCTTCTCTGCATCTCCGGAGCTGACTTCCTCCATCTCTGGAGCTGACTTCCTACATATCCAGAGTTCTATTTCTGCATCTCTGGAGCACCTTCGGAGCTGCACATACCTTCCAGAGTTGAACCTTCGGAGCTCTGCTGTTGTCTTTCCAGATCTGAACCTCCAGAGCTGTCTTCTTTCTGGGGTTGCACACCTCCGGAGCTGTCAACAATGCCTAGCCTATCTCTTAGGCATTCAAAAGAATCTTTTAGCAATACCTTTGTAAAAATATTAGTGAGCTGCTGCTCAGATCTACAATACTATAACTCAATCTCTCCTCATTCTACCAACTCCCTTATGAAACGATAATAGATCTCAATGTGCTTGCTTCATCTGTGGAAGACTGGATTCTTTGTCAGGGCTATTGATGAAACATTGTCACAATGAATGGTTGTACCATCTTCTTGCTACTCATTCAAGTCTGCAAGGATCCTTCTCAACCAAATAGCCTGACATGCTTCTCAAATCTAAGAAGACTGATATTGCCTAGACAAACTAAGGCTTATATAGAACACCCACTTGAATCTAACTACCCAGAAAAATAGGGCTCTGATACCAAGTGTTGGTAGGGTGCATTTAATTATCTGACGAAAGATTAAATTCTTCCAACAACTAAGAGGTTGGCTACTAAAGTCATTTCTATTACATGTCAAGACAACCGAGGTGCAAATCGAAAAGGATGGCTATTCCATTATGTTGGAGGTAGCTAGTGGAGACGAACAATCATGGTTTACCAAGGCATACTTCAAATCTTTGTTAGGTTTGTGAGCACCCCAGATGTTATTGAGTGATTGAAATTAAAATTATATGGATTGAAGAATCTATTAGTGTCCAATGCAATAAGGTTTTTTTTTGGCGGTTGTTGAAAAACTACCTAAATTCAGTAGAAATGGATCCATTGAATATAAAAATATAATGGTTGATTTAAACCTTGAGAAAACAATTGTCCCTTTAAGCCAAAAGGAGAATTGGTGAATGATACCCCACTTATACAAGGATAAAATTCAAAAGTTCAACCTTTGAAAACAATGGAGAGATGAATAATAGTTTTACATAAAGAACAAGGAATGGCCTTTTCACAAGCAATAATGGTTGGCTTTTTTAATGTCTCATTTATAGAATACTTCAGAACTGAACTCTTCATCTGAGAAAATCATGTTTGAACATTGTGGTTGATCTACTAGTCTATGGGAACACTGCAACACTTGAGAAGAGCCTCATGATTATATGCTCATTTCAATAGAGAGATAAGTTTTGTGTTCTTAATTAGCTGGATAGTGAGGTGGTTATAGAGGAAAATAGTTGCATGTTTAGCAAGATGATCCATGAATTGGGAACATGACTCAGTGCTCACCTTAACAAACCAATAACTTGGCTTTTCTTTCAAGGTTATGGGTTTCAAGTTACCATTTTGTAAAAGTGACATTTGTCACTCATTATAATCAAAAGTTAGAAAATGAACTTTATTTCCGAAAAAGTTATGTAAAACATAACTGAAAATAAGGTTTATTATTTTATTGTATTTCAAAAGGGTAGTTACTAAGTAGTTAGGAGGTGGTTACAAGGTAGTTACTGGGATCAAGCCTATAAATACAAGGCTATTTCGAATGTAAGAGGGAATTTTGGAGAGGGGAACTTTTCAGAGACTTTTCATCTCATACTTCGTACAAAGGAGTGTTTTTGAAGTTGTATAATTTTGAAAGATAATGAAGGAAGTATTTGGATCGTATGTTTCAAATGTTCTTCTAAGTTATTATTACTAATTCTTCATATGTTGAGTTGGTGATCTCTTTTATATTCGTAGAAATCATTAGTCACCTTTTGAAGTAGATATAAACCATACAATTGATGTAAAGAAACACATTCACTTCTCGATATCCTGATTTGGATGTGTCTATAAACTATCTCTTCATATGTTGAGATCCATGTGTTATCCTTCTTTCATTAATGTTGTGTTTTAAAACATATATTGTTATGAAATTCACCATAGAAGTTTAGGAACGCAGTTTTTAACTTTTGTGGTGAAATCCCCTCATAAAATGTCATAAGTTTTTGAAATCCAAACCAGTATTTGTATGTCTATTGTTAGGGTTTCAGTAAATCATCTTTATTGTTAGTTTTATTTTTCCTCCTTTTTATACTTTCAGGTTAAAAGTACACAGAAACTACAAATACCCCCATCATACGAGGGAGTTGCCCCTCTCAAACGTAGAGGAAAGTTGTGAGTTCAGCAACAACTTATCCAACTATTGGAACATTTATTACTGCCCGTTGGGCGATTCGCATTCAAATCTACAGTGACAAATCTGTTTACCAACAAAAATAAAATAAACATAAAAGAGAATATTTTTGGTTGATGCAAGATTCCTCTTATACACATCACAAGTTTAGGATTACAAGAAAATTTGTGTTCTTATATCAATTAAATTCAATAACTGTTTTAATATCAAATGAGAAACCATCATGATGAAACTGTAAGCAAAGTGAAGAATCCTACAAGAAATCTTAGGATGAATCTTTATTTCATAGAAGTGCTAAATGGATAATAGTTGGCCCTATTTTTTCAATGTGAGAGCATAGTTTCTCTTTGTTGGGAGAATCCTCTCCTATAGGTTGAGATAGGGAGTCCTCTCTTACTGGTGTTCATTGGTTGTTGTGGAATCTATATAACCCATGGTTTGGGAAATTTTTTTGAGAATCCCTCCCCCTCCTATGTTTGAGTCCCTTTTCCTTTTGTTCCAGATGAGTACCTAAATGCCCTCTTGGGAATTATTACTCAACACAAAAATAGGACAAAATGTTTACCCACCACCCAAATTCTAGATCTATAGTTTACTGTCCATTACCTTGTGTCCCATTATCATCTTGTCTTCCCTCACCTAATGGAAGGATGACCTTTATGGAGTTTATGCTCTCAATTGATGAAGGTCATTTATGCGTGGATTAATTGTCTCTAGGGTTGTTTAATGTCCTTTTGGGCATTTATTGTAACATGCTATCTCACATTACCCAAAATTAATCATAATTAACCATCTTAATTAAGTTTGATAATACATCATGATTAACATAATCACAGTTAAGCAAGAATGAATCAATATCATCATGGTAATTAAACATGCTATTCCTTTATGAATAATTCAAAAACTTAGATTTACAACATCCATAGATAACTATTAGTGAATAACCTTCACTATACATATACAAAGATATGCTCATGGCATCATTTATAAAAATATACATATAATAATTGACTATCAAGTCATATAAAGAGTGCACTATATCTAGAACTTTGACATCTATCTTCATAAGTCTCAGCTTGACTTCTGCTTGGGAAGGAGAGTATCACCCGAGTGCTTTTCTGATGCAGAGCAAGGTGGATGAATACAAACCAACTCAAAAACAATCTTTTCAAATTTAGAACCCTAACTTAGTAGGTTTCTCTAAAAATCTCACTATTCTGCTTGTAGCACTTGAAACTAGGTTTTTCCCACATAATTTTCAAACCAGACCTCATACCCAGAAACTAATTGTAGATTTAGATACCCATTATGGCATTTGAAAGCATATCTAGGTTTTTCCCTCCAAAATCACATCATTCTTCATGTCTGCTATCATAGCATCCCCATGTTTAGTAGTGGATGCAAGGTTCCTATCCTCCTTTTCTTCTACACTTATAAACTTTTTCTTACCGACCATCATCACATTAGCTCCCTTAGTTTGTCCTTTATCCTCTTCTTTCAAGGGTGTCAAGGTATAGAAGACTCCATCCTTTTCTATCTCATAGGTATTTCTTCTCCCATCATACATAGCATGCCTATCAAATTGCCAAGGCCTCCTTAGTAGCAAATGGCATACATCCATAGGTAGTATATCACATAGAATTATGTCCTTATATCCTCCTATATTGAACTCCACCCAACTTTGTTCATTTACCAAAACATATTGACCCTCATTCAACCAAGAGACTTTGTAAGAAGTAGCATGTGGTATCCTAGGCAACTTAAGTTTTTCAACCATCTCAACTAAAACCATATTATCTGTACTTCCTGAATCAATTACAACATAACATACCTTACCCAAGCACTTACAAGTTGTCTTGAAGAGAATTCTCCTTTGTGATGGCTCCTTTTCCTCTGATGCCTTGATGAGGGTTCTCCTTGCCATAAGTGATTCACCAACTTCTGGAGCAACTTGCTGTGATGGAGAGTTTACACTCTCATTGTCCTCTTCTTGAACCAATTGGGTCCTTCTTTCTCCTCCATGTGAAGTAGAATATTGACCTTCATTGCACTGCCATGCTTGATGTCCAAACTTGTTGCATTGATAGCACCTTCCTGTGAATGCATTAGAACCTCTTCCTTGACCTCCAAATCTACCTCTAAAACTTGATCTAAATCCACTTCTCTGATCAACAACTTGGTCTTGGACTTTGCTTGTATCTTCTTGGCTCTCATATGATTGTCTTAGAGTAGAAAATGAACCTCTTCCTCTAGTGGTGCTGTCTCTGACCCTGGTTTGTTTATCTTGTCTTCTCTTTAATTTTTCTTCTACCCTTATTGCCAATTGAAAGCATTCCTCAACCATTCTTGGATTATGCAAACTCAACTCATCTTGAATGTTAAACCTTAACCCAATTAGATACCTAGACACCTTCTCTACATTATCCTCCATGTGATCCGCTCTTATACCAAGCTTGTAAAACTCATCAGTGTAAGCTTTGACATCCATCTCTCTTTGTTTCAAACCTTGAAGTTTCTTGTACATTTGAATTGAATAATCATTTGGTAGAAACTTTCCCTTAAGTTTGGCCACCATTCTATCCCAAGAAACAATTTTTGTCGTACCTTTATTCCTCCTTTCAATTTTCTCATAATCCCACCATAATAGTGCATGCCCCTTCAATTTTGTTTTTGTTATCTTTACCCTTTGTTCCTCTGGAATATCTTCACACTCAATGTAATTGTCAACTGCTGCAATCCAATCTAAAAGCTCTTCATCATTCAAATTACCTCCATACATAGGTAAATCAATCTCTACTTTGTGTTTATCCTCCTTAACTACTCTCAGTAGCTTGGCGAACTTCTATTCATCAGGATCCAATTCCTCTTCTTGGTCTCCTTCTGGGGGATTCTCCTTTTCCCCTTCCTTTTCCTCGTCACTCACATCACCCATGACCATACCTCTCCTCTGACTAGTTTCCATAGCTTCAGGCCTTGTTACCACCATCTCTTGGAGTTCCTTTAATCTCCTAATCTCCTTTATAGTCTTTTCCTTCGTCTCATTCATTTCCTTAGCCACATGGGTACTTTTTGGAGGCATCTTGTTCTCTTTTCTTCTTCACACCTTCCCACTTACAGACCTAACCTATGCTCTGATACCAATTTGATGCAGAGCAGGGTGGATGAATACAAACCAACTCAAAAACAAGCTTTTCAAAATTAGAACCGTAACTTAATAGGTTTCTCTCAAAATCTCACTATTCTCCTTGTAGCACTTGAAACTAGGTTTTTCCCACATAATTTTCAAACTAGACCTCATATCCATAAACTAATTGCAGATTTAGATACACATTATGGAGTTTGAAAACTTATCAAATTTGCAGGTAGGGTTGTTTTGAAACATAAAGGTCAAAAAATTGCTGTTACGCTTGAAACTAGGCCTAGTAGGACAACAAATGAGGTTTTTTTGACATAACTTGAAGGAAACAACTTAGACTCATGAACTAAAAACTATTTTGGATACCCATTATCCTCTTACACAACATACTTCAAATGCAAATGGGGGTGTTTTGTAACACAAGGGTCAAAATAGGACTATTACGCTGCAATTTAGGCCTAATAAGGTTTCATACTTGTTTTAGGAAAATTGTTATAAAATACTCAAATCTTCATGAAAAATAATGAGACCAAATGTAAATGAAAGAAGATTCAATTCTTGATCAATCCAAATGCTTAGATGATCACTTACAGGCCATACTATCTCCTGTAGCAGCAAAAACATAATAGGAAAACGTAGAAAACAGATTCTTTATTGATGTTCAATCTTCAAAATCATCACCACACCTTTACTCGACCATTTCAAGGTGTATTTAAAGTTTTACAAACCATACCCAACCATTTCCAACTGACTTTTGAATCCTAACTATTCAACTTCCTTCATTTACAAAAGATGACGCTTCATATCCTACTTTTAGGGGAAAATTGGATTTGTTATAATGTTTTAGTGTTTTGATGTTTAAATCTGCCTCTCCACTATACATTCAAGGATCTAGGGTCAGTGACGAGCACTATCATACACTAGATCACTTACAAATGTAGGGAAACTTAGATTAGAGAATTTAATTATTAATTTTCCTTCTCTTATGCCCAATTAACCATTAAAACCCTAATTATGCAAATACGACAACAAATTGACGAATGACAAAAAAAGCTCTTGCAAACAGGAGTAAAATACCAAATCCCAGAATACAAATTTTCAAGGATCCAAATAGAAATAGTCAGGGACACTGGAGCGGGTGTCTAGGTCTAAGGTACTAGTTTCTTCACGGGATCCGGACCTCCTTTCGACACTAATCAGCCCAGTAACTTTTGTTTTCTGAAACTCAGATGCGGAGGACACTGGAGTGAGCGCCCAAGTCCTAGAAATGCTCTCATGTCCTGCTTTTCTTTAGATCCCAAATCGTTGATGCCTGCTAATCCTTCCTGCAACTCCACTTTTTCCAAATGCAACACATGCAACCTGCAATCACAAAACATAGTTTGGGGGTTGTGGCGTTTAGAGGCTTGCCTCAGTCAACCCCCGGAGGACACTTAAGTCTCCGAACACCATTGTTAGATAAAGAGTGCATGCCCTTGTGAGGCAAAGGCAAAAACCAAAGGAATCAATAATGAAAACAGAATATTATTTCACCTTGTAGTGAAGCTCTCATGGGAGGAAGATGCTCTTCATGCCATGAGGAAATTGATGCTCAAATCTGCAAATATCAACACACAAAACACACAAGTTTGCTCTTGCAACACAATAGAAGCCTTGAATCACCTTGAGAGAACAATAGCTTGCTTGTAATCATCTAATTGAAATCTAGTTTACAAATGAATGCCTAATCATGCTTATATATGCAAGTACAAGTACTCTTGCCAAGATTTTCGTAATTCAAACTTACTGTGTCAGCAAAGGGACCTAATAACGGTCACAAATTGACACCCAGAAATTAGGGCTGCCCCAAAATAGGGCAGGACTAGGGTGCAGGTGCCCAAGTCCTCCCCCTATTTTGGGCAGGGTATAGCTCAAGGGGTCCACCTAGGTCCAATTTGCCATGGAACCTAGGTCTCATTCTATCGGGATGCCAAAATATGAACTAAGATGTCCTAAATGCATACTAAAGACCCAGGAGCTAAACCTTATGAGGGAAAAGCCCCCAAAGGGACATTTTTCAATGTTACATTTAGCCCCCACTTTAATGTATGTATAAACACGAGGCCAATACATGCATTAATGTAAGGTGACAAACACAACAAACACATCAAGCACAGAGAAGACACACCAATCACATAGAAGACAATAACGGGCACACAAAACATGGAGAAGATAGTTACAGTCACATAGAACATGGAGAAGATAGTCAATGCATAGAAGACACATTAATGCATGGAAGACAGAAATGATAACTTTTCTTTTCTTTTTCTCATATATATGAAATGTAGATGCAAGTATTGGAAAGTAAACAAACCTCCCATAATACAGGATGCACTCATCGAGCAAGTCTTTAGAATGTATATATGGGGCAACACATACGTAAGGCACATAAAACCTCCCAAAATGCAGGATACACTCATCAAACAAGTCTTTAGACTGCATATGGGGCAATAAATATGCCACACAAAACAAGCACGGCAAACCACACACTTGAAGACACGGCAAAAACACGGCAGACAAGCGATGAAGTGTACCTATTTCTAGGTCCAACACCATCTCAGGAACATTACAGGCACACACCAATGATTGGGGTTCACTAGAACAATCACTGAAAACATGCTTAAGGGTTGAGTTAGTCACAGAACCGCTCCCCACCTCCGTAGAAGACTTTTGAAAATGACATGATGATGCAATCTGCTCCGAGAAATACACCATCCCTACCTCTACAGAGGGCTTAAGATAAAAAGGATATACGTGATATCCCACCTCCGTAGAGGGCTTACATGATTGATTGATTGATTGTAGACAAACTCAAGATGCAGGATGCACTCATCGAGTAAGTTTTTAGACTACACATGAGGACAAACACATAGCTAACATATACAACAGACAGCTTACCTTATATATGCCCCCACCTTAAGGTGTTTGATATCATTTATCGATATCAGACACATTAAGGTAGGAAGAAAACACACAAGGGAACACTGACTTTCATAAAGCCCATGCTCCCCGGAGGTGACATGTACTTTACTATCGCCAAATGTTCCCACAAACACATCCCTGCAAGAAACATGTTAGTGTCTACAACATCATGATAAATAACAACATCAATGCATATGATTAACCACAGTAAGAGCTAAGGTTATACAATGAATTCAGAGTTCAAGGATAACCATAGGGCTATATCATGAAGCTCTCTGAATCGAATACGGCCAAGGCCAGATTCAAAGGCAAACAAAGGTGCATAGAGTAGCAGTATTGTTAAGGTTTGTAAATGTGATAGAAACATCATGAAATTCACTACACGGAAAGCACGAGTGCTTCCACTAGCCAAACGTCAGATAAGATATACAAGCCCATTGTCATATTAGGAACTAAGTCCATTTTTTGATTGCTCTCGAAAGGGACACTAGGTCCACATTAGTGTAAATGTTTGTCATCATCCGCCTGCTAGATGGAAACACTAGAGGAAGGGAAAGAGTAAATAAGAAAGGAGAAACAAGTGTCTTAAGTGTTAGTGTGAACACATAATTCACACATGTTAAGTTAACTTAGTGAGCCTTCTAGATGTCTAGGTGTTTCTAGTTGTGTGTTGAGTTGTTGATAGTTGGAGTGAGTTGTCTTATCCTCCACATGTGCAATTAGTTATCATCCTCTAATTGGCACATGTTGTAGGAATATCTCCACCTTTCACTCCATCCTTCTAGCTCTCACCTTGCCTTTATAAGCAAGGCTCTCTCATTGTATTTTATACAGTCTAATACAGCTTTGCTCTATTGTTATAGCATCTTCTCTGTTGTCTTTGTGTGGAAGGTTGTCTTGATTGCAGGTGATCCTAGTTTGCTGAGTCATGTTGACTCTTACATGGTATCAGAGCCTAATATGCAATTCCCTTACCTCATTAGAGAGATCTTGAGTGCAATTCATGGTGGATCTTGACAGTTGAGTATGCTCTTCTCTTGCATTGAATGATGACCTGGAGAATCAGAAAAACTTGATAGAGATACCAGTCTTCTGAGGGTTTTCCCTTCTTACCCTTATATTGCAGGTGCATTTGGGTGAGTGTTGCTGCAAATCATACTTCACCATTGTGTCCGGAGCAGTCGAAATAGTCAAGATCGCCTTTCGTTTCGTCCAAATCAGATATCGGAGGCAAAATTGACAAGGGTTTCAATTTGGGGCTCTTTGACGTGATCTAGAAGGTACCAGCAATTTCGAAGCAGTTTGACTTAAATCAAACATCACCATTGCATCCGAAGCAGCCAAATTAGTACAGATCAACTATAAAATCATCCAAATCAGACAAAGTCGCATCAAAAGGCAAATTTTTTTTGCAAATCAACATTGTACAGATCTATCGCAGAGAATATACTCTACATCAGCGGAATATTCTATATTCTTTGTCTGCGTCATCCTTGCACAAGCTGGAATCTTCTTCTTTGTCCAGGAGTTAAAAGGTGTTTTTGCTGGTTAAATATTTACTATTTTAATTTTTTATCTGCGAAATTTGTTTTGCAGATCGTACCCTGCAGATTGTACAGCGGATCATTGGCAGGAATTTTTCCAGCGACGGATCCAACACACTCCCGGCGATCCTTTAATAGCAGTTTATCATTAACTGTGAAGGAATTCATTCCGATCAGCAGTCTACAGTCATCAGAGGTGCCGACCTCCATATACCTTGGCGGTAGTTTTAATTGAAGCAACGATAGTCTAGATCTCAGCCATTAGCAGCATCTTTTGTTTCCAATGACGTCATCCACGGTGAAGGCCAGACCAAACCCTCAACCAGCCATCTTAATACTTGGCGGTCTATACCATCACCAAACCATCACTAGCAGCAAAGTCCACGGTCTTCAAACTCTCGTCGGTTGGTATCAAATCATTGCCGGCAGGTATCAAATCGGCAGTGGACGACTATCAGTCATTACTAGCAGTTAATGTTTTAGCTATCATTTGATCCTCCACCGGGATCCATCAATGGTTTTGTTTTAGACGGGCCTTCTACAACTGGTAGATCTCAAATATCAATGGTTTCCTAACATCGTCAGCCATGTAAATTACCGAGCATCCTTTAAATAACTGGCAGTCTATACCTTCTAAGTCGGCCATTCTTTGATCTCCAGCAGTTAATAACAAACTCCATCTGCCGGATCTTCACTATAGAGGTCATCATTTTTGGTTTAACAAGTCACGATGGTCATTTTGCATCAGACGGTTTGGATCTTGCATTCGGTGGAAAAGTTTCTACTGAGATTGACTCTTACTGACAGTTGAAGTTTGTCTCTTGGCAGTTTCCATTCACTTTTTAGACTCCAACAACACCCATCAGCAATAGTCTACAAGTCCGCAGTCATCTCAGTGTTGGCAGTCAGTGGTTAACAAGTCATCCATGTAATTCACAGATTTGCACATATCCAGCGGCATCTGGTTGCTTCTCTGCGGTGGCCTTTGGTGGCTGCGGTCGGTAAAGACTACACCAATGGTTCTTTCATTACCTTAAAAAAACCTTACGCTAGAAAATTTTCTAAATTCATCAGTTATTCCTATTGGTGTCTACTCTGAGGCATGGCGGGTGGACTTTGAGGCCTGACCGCTAACTGCCACATCCAACCTGGTGGTTATACCAGATATCCAGTGATTATCTTGTTTAAATCCGATCAACATCAGTTAAAATTCTCCCAGCGGGGTTCCATGTATTGATTGGTGTTTTTGACCGGTTGATAGTTTTCCGACAAAAGGTGGTTTTGCGACATAAACAGTTTTTTTCCCTCAAACAGGGAATTTTTTTGTTTTTTCGGGGGAGATTTTCTTTTTCCGGCAAAAGGGAATATTCCACCAAGGGGCCATTTTTGCCCCTCAAAGCCCTAAACAAGGGTTTTTTTTCTTTTTTGCATAACTTTTGCCCACGGAGGCGAAATCGGGCAAATTATATATCGTTGGAAAGCTGATAGAGAGCACTTCACAGTGGTGTTACAATTTTTCTCTGATTTTTCAGTTTGACAGCATTTATTGCAGGTCAAAGATAAATCTTCCTTTTTGGCTCCCGAGCTCATAATGTTTTCCCACCATCTCTGATTTTTGCAATTCAAGCAGTATCGGAAAGGTATTTAGGAGCTATACACAGCCATCCATGCACTTTTCTCAATTTTTTCTCCAAGTTCATTTAATTTCATTTGTCAATTTTTTGGCATTTGATTGATAAATTGGGCATTTTGATACTTGAGGAGGTGAAATTTATTTTGAGAGGATTTATTTGCTTTAATACATTATTGTGAGTGATTGTAATCTCACTTGGATATCTTTTTAAGAGATTTTGTTGTTTTCCCCTTTGTGGTCCTTTGAGGACAATTGTAAAACGCACTAAGTATAAAGTGCCACAAAAAATTTGGGGGGGGGGGGGCTCTCTTACATAGTAAAGGGGTGTTGTTGTGTTGTTGTCTCTCTTTTTCATCATGGATGTGCCTCAATTTCCACTTTTAACTCCATATAATTATCTTGAATGGTTGAAAAATATGGAGTTTGTGTTGTATAAAAAAAAGTTACATAGAATAACTTTAGGCACAGATCCTAAACCCACAGGTGCTATTGAGAGAAGAAAATGGTTAAACAGAAGAGATGAGGCTTTTGGCACACTTTGTCTTGCTATTTCTCCAGATTTGAGATTTCATGTTGAGTCTTATACTACACCAAATGAGATATGGACAACACTAGACAATCTATTTGGAAAGCAAGATAAAATAAGAAGGTTCAAATTGGAAAATGAGCTAATTGCAATTAATCCTCAAGACTTTGATCAAATCGAAGACTTCTTCACCAAATTTAAGTCTCTCAGGTTGTAACTCAAACAAAGTGGTCTTGAGAAAGAAGATGAACGATTGATTCTATCTATTCTTGCAAAATTGGGTCCTACATATTCAGTTTATGTTTCTACCTTTTATGCTACAATGGATGCATTTGGTACTAAGTTTACCATGCCTTCACTTGAGGAGTTTGCTGCACAACTCACAAGAGAACAAGCCAAGCTACTACACATGGGCACATTGAAGTCACCTAGAAAACAAGCTCTAGTTGCAAAAAAATCCTAAGGCTTCACATAATAAGGGAAAGAAACAAAAGGATTCAAAGTCTAATGAGAAAGAGAAAGAATCAAAGAAAACCCCTAACTCTTCTTCCAAAGAGGAGTCCAATAAGAAGAAGAAGCCAAAATATTCTTATTGTAAGAAATTGGGTCATGATGAGACTAAATGTTATGAGAAAAAGTTTGAGGAGATGTCACAACTTCAAAAACATAACATTGAGTATTCTCCATCAACAACAGTTTTACCCAAGTCTTCTTCTTCACCACCATCATCATCTATATCTACAAGAACAACAAGATTTGCTAATTGGTCAGATAAAGGAAAAGGACAGGCACTCTTTGCGTCAAAAAGTCTACAATCAAAGAGATGGCTTCTTGATTCTGGAGCTTCTCATCATATGGCATCTTCACAGGGGATGTTCTCTTCATTTCATTCATGTACTTCGCCACCTATTTTGATGGGTAACAATACATACATGCATGCAAGTGGTAAAGGAACAATTGATGTTGGTGACTCGTGTACATTCAACAATGTGTTGTGTACCTTCCTTGACAACCAATCTCCTTTCCATCTACCAGATTACTCATTGTGGTGCAGCTAAGATAGTCGAGTTCACTCCTAATTCTGTGATCATTCAGGACTTGGAGAGCAGAGATATCATTGTTGTTGGGATGGCTAATCATGTATCTTGCTTGTACACTTTCTCCCATTTTATTTCTGACAATGATGTAGATCCATTGGTTGCTATTCACACTCATGCATCAAGTGTGAATAATGTTTCTAAGGAGAAGTTTGGTCACTTGAACCTTGGTGTTCTTGCATCTACTTCGGTTCCTAAGACTAGTTTTGAGCTTCCTCCTTCTCCTGCTTCTTCAGAGATTGGCATTGACATTGCTTCATCCACTTCAATTGAGCAAGATATTTGTTGTCTTCCAGATACAGGTTTTTTGGATCAGCACTTGATAGGTATTGAAGACTTGTTTTGTGAGTCCTATCTTGATGACTTGGAGGACATCATTGATGACATTCATCTCCTCTTTGAAGGAGTTGATTCTTCTGCTTTGGATGAGCAGGCACCTTCTTCTCCTCTTCACTTGTCATAGTTTGGCACTGAGTTGGAGTGTCATGAGCATCATTCGGAGGATACTTCATCTTTGGAGATTGATGATCTTGAGTTTTCATCTTGTCTTGCATTATCGCATGCAACACCTGATCATCTGGCATCTTTTGGTTGTGACATATGGACACTTGAACAATTTTCAGAGACAGCATACCTTATGAGGCTTTTTCCCTCATACCTTGAAATGGAGTTTCTTCGACATCAGCCGTTGGACTTGTTTCTTCCTAAGGGGAAGAATGTTGTTTGCAAGCCTTGGATTCTCTTCAGCATTCTTCTTCAGGCATTCACCATCGGCACAAGAACTACTTCATTGTGGGGGGGACTTATAGTCTCACACTTTCTCTCCTATGGGGGGGGGGGGGGTAATTGATTGTACATATGTGTTGGATGTATTCCTTGGTGGGTCTTGAGTCCATCACATCTTTCATTGTTTTCTGCATTCTCACTTTTGGAGAGGAGTTTTGTCCCATGTGGTTTTCTCTTTTTTCTCCACTTGAGATTTGTTGTACATGGGTACCTAACATGATCTAGTAGCCGGGACCCATCCATCATTGCATCTTTGTTTTAGTCAACTACTCCCTAAGTTGCACTTAAGGGGAGGTGTTGGTGTGAACACATAATTCACACATGTTAAGTTGACTTAGTGAGCCTTCTAGAAGTCTAGGTGTTTCTAGTTGTGTGTTGAGTTGTTGATAGTTGGAGTGAGTTGTCTTATCCTCCACATGTGTAATTAGTTATCATCCTCTAATTGGCACATGTTGTAGGAATATCTCCACCTTTCACTCCACCCTTGTAGCTCTCACCTTGCCTTTATAAGCAAGGCTCTCTCATTGTATTTCATACAGTCTAATACAACTTTGTTCCATTGTTATAGCATCTTCTATGTTGTCTTTGTGTGGAAGGTTGTCTTGATTGTAGGTGATCTTGGCTTGCTGAGTCACATTGACTCTTACATTAGGGACAGTCATGTAGGAGGGTGCCCCCAAGTCACCAACCACAATGCTATGTTCGCATGACACAACTCACAACAATGAAATCAGAGAGAGGGATAATATAGAAGAATGATGATACAAATAGGAGAAGGTCACAACAGAGGTGGTCTCTTGGTATCTCGAAACTTACGAGAGAATTCGAGGTCATTCCAGGAGGCCTAAACAACACATAACACATCACAGGGGAAGCACATCATGAGAGAGATAAAGGGTTAGAGATACTTACCTATAAGGTCTTCATATTATATGTTAGAGCTCGTGAACCTCTTAGAGAGGTATTTGATCATGTTTAATGCAAAATTTGAGTGGTTCTTATGAAAGTTTTGTTGATTATCGTGTGATGCTTGATTTTTGTACTCTTTTAATGCAAATGAATGAACCAAAGGGTGTTGTAAGGATTTCAGTCAAGGGAAAAAAGTTATATGTCTAATATTAGTCTAAAACAACAAAATTATCCTTCTCAACACACTCTTGATGCGATTTCAAGTTAATGCCAAGTGAAAATATGTCAAAATAGGCACCTTTTTTCACCAAAATTCAATGCAAAAGGGCATAACAAAGGATGTTGTGAGGAAAATGATGATGGACAGAAAATAATATCAGTAATAATAGCTACTTGGTGTCAAAATACCTAGCACAACATGCTTTTAGTGCCACTTAAGGTAAAACCCTAGTGAAAATATAGCAAAAATAGGCTATTTTTCATGGTTTTTCAATCCAAGACCTAGCAAAAGGGGTGTTGTAAAGAATTTTAGGAGGTACAGAAAAAATATCGATAATATTAGTCACCTCAATCCATAAAATTAATTACAACACTCTTGGAGTGCAAACTAGGTCAAACCCTAGGGCAAAAATAGTCAAAATGTGTAGTTTTTCACCAAAATTTTACTACAAGAACTCGTTAAAAGGGTGTTGTGAAGTTTTTTATGAGGGGAAGCAAATAATCACCCTGATGAAAGAAAAATAATAAAAAAATACCTTTCACAACACACCTATGGTGCAAGTTTATAAAGTTGATAAGGCTAAATTTAGTGAAAATCGTTGTTTTCAAAACCCTAGGTTTGAGATCTTGGGACAAAATGCTATGTGAATGTTTTGAAGTTTGATTTATGATGGAAATTAAATATTCTCAGATCTGAAAATAATTTTAAAGATTGACATGCAAAATGCTCATGCAAATTTAATGAAAATGCATCAAAATTGCTAGTTTTTGTTGAAATTTTCTATGCAAAAATGCAAATATTTTAAATCTAAATGCAAATTTACACTAAAATGAAAGACTACAGACAAATGTTAATTTTAATGAGCCTCTAAAATCAGTAGAAAAATCTGTGAAAAGATTTTGCCTACTAACCCTAGATTTTGGAATTACTAGGTTATATAAAATTGTCAAAATTTCCACAAAACCCTAGCAATTAAATGATGAAAATGCAATGCAAAATTTTGAATTTTTATATTTTTTTGTAGTTTATATCAGATCTAATGTAAAAATCATAAATTAGGAAAATTTAGAAAGAATTGATGCAATTTAGTAAGCCAAACGCCGCAATTTTTTTGAATTTTTCTAATTTCTTATGTTTTTTGAATTTTTCTCAATGCAATAAAATGAATGACTATATGAATGAATGAAATCAATCCAAATATGAAGACACACACTCAGCAAGTTGCAATTTAAGTCCAGAAGCATGGGTTCACCAAAATGTTTAGGGGAAAATTGGATTTGTTAATGTTTTAGTGTTTTGATGTTTAAATCTGCCTCTCCACTATACATTCAAGGATCTAGGGTTGAGTGGGAAGTACTATCATACCCTATATCACTTAAAAAAGTAGGGAAACTTGATTTAGGGAATTTAATGATTAATTTTCTTTCTCTTATTCCCAATTAACCATTAAAACCCTAATTATGCAAATACGACAACAAATAGATGAATGACAAAAAAGCTCTTGCAGACAGGAGTAAAATACCAAATCACAGAATACCTATTTTTGGGGTTCTGAAGTAGAATAGTCAGGGACACTAGAGTGGGTGCCCAAGTCCAATGTACTATTTCTTCACGAGATCTGGACCTCCTTCTGACACTAATCAGCCGTGTAACTTCTATTTTATGAAACTCAGATGCGGAGGACACTGGAGTGAGTGCCCAAGTCCCAGAAGTGCTCCTGTGTCCTGCTTTTCTTTAGATCCCAAATCCTTGATGCTTGCTAATACTTATTGCAACTCCACTTTTTCCAAATGCAACACCTGTAACCTATAATCACAAAACTTAGTTTGGGGGTTGTGGTGTTTAGAGGCTTGCCTTAGTCAAGCCCTGGAGGACACTTAAGTATCTAAACACCATTGTCAGATAAAGAGTGCATGCCCTTGTAAGGCAGAGGCAAAAACTAAAGGAATCAATGATAAAAACACAATATTATGTCACCTTGTAGTGAAGCTCTCATGGGAAGAAGATGTTGTTCATGCCATAAGGAAATTGATGCTCAAATCTGCAAATATCAACACACAAAACACACAAGTCTACTCTTGCAACACAATAGAAGCCTTGAATCACCTTGAGAACACAATAGCTTACTTGTAATCATCTAATTGAAATCTAGTTTACAAATGAATGCCTAAGCATGCTTATATATGCAACTACAAGCACTCTCGCCAAGATTTTCATAATTCAAACTTACCGTGTTAGCAAAGGGACCTAATAATGGTCACAAACTAACACCTAGAAATTAGGGATTCCCCAAAATAGGGTAGGACTAGGGCACGGGTGCTCAAGTCCTCCCCCCGATTTTGGGTAGGGTACAACTCAAGGGGTCCACCTAGGTCCAATTTGCCATGGAACCTAGGTCTCATTCCATCGAGACGCCAAAATATAAACTAAGATGTCCTAAATACATATTAAAGACATGGGAGCTAAACCTTATAAGGAAAAATCCCCCAAGGGGACATTTTTCAATGTTACATTTAGCCCCCACTTTAATGTATGTATAAATGCGAGGCGAATACATGCATTAAAATAAGGTCACAAACACAGCAAACACATCAAGCATGGAGAAGACATGCCAATCACATAAAAGATAGTAACAGGCACACAAAACACAGAGAAGACAATTACAGTCATGTAGAACATGGAGAAGACAGTCAATGCACAAAAGACACATTAATGCATGGAAGACAGAAATGATATCTTTTCTTTTCTTTTTCTCATATATATGAAATGCAGATACAAGTATTGGAAAGTAAACAAACCTCCCATAATACAGGATGCACTCATCAAGCAATTCTTTAGACTGTATATATGGGGCAACACACATGCAAGACATGCAAAACCTCCCAAAATGCAGGATGCACTCATTGAGCAAGTCTTTAGACTACATATGGTGCAACAAACATGCCATACAAAACAAGCACGCCAAAACATACACACTTGAAGACACAGAAAAAACATAGTAGCAAAGCGATGGAGTGTACCTATTTCTAAGTCGAACACCATCTCAGGCACACACCGATGATTGTGCTTCGCCATAATAATCACTAAAAACATGCTTAAGGGTTGTGTTAGTCACAGAACCGCTCCCCGCCTCCGTAGAGGACTTTTGAAAATGATAGGATGATGCAATCTGCTCTGAGAAATACACTATCCCTGCCTCCACAAAGGGCATAAGATAAAAAGGATATACACGATATCCCGCCTCCGTAGAGGGCTTACATGATTGATTGATTGATTGATTGCAGACAAACTCAGGATGCAAGATGCACTCATCGAGCAAGTCTTTAGACTGTACCTGAGGATAAGCACATAGCTAACATCTACAATAGATAGCTTACCTTATATATGCCCCCACCTTAAGGTGGTTGATATCAGTTATCGATATCAAGCATGTTAAGGTAGGAATAAAACACGAAAGGAAACACCGAATTTCACAAAGCCCATGCCCCCCAGAGGTGACATGTATTTTATGATCATCAAATGTTCCCACAAATACATCCCTGCAAGAAACATGTTAGTGTCTACAACATCATGATAAACAACAACATCAATGCATATGATTAACCACACAAAGAGCCAAGATTATACAACGAATTCAGATTTCAAGGATAACCGTAGGGCTATATCACAAAGTTCTCCGACTTGAGTTTCGCCAAGGCCAAAAACAAAGGTGCATAGAGTAGTAGTATTGTTAAGGTTTGTAAATGTGACAAAAACATCATGAAATTCACTACGCAGAAAGCAAGAGTGCTTCCACTAGCCAAGCATCAGATAAGATATACAACCCCATCATCATATTAGGAACTAAGTCTATTTTTTGATTGTTCTTGAAAGGGACACTAGGTCCGCATCAGTGTAAATGTTTGTCGTCATCCGCCTACTAGATGGAAACACTAGAGGAAGGGAAACAATAAATAAGAGAGGAGAAACAAGTGTCTTAGGGATAGTCACGTAGGAGGGTGCCCCCAAGTCACCAACCGCAACTCTATCTACAAGACACAACACACAATGATGAAATCAAAGAGAGGGACAATATAGAAGAATGATGATACAAATAGCAGAAGGTCACAACAGAGGCAGTCTTTTGGTATCCTGAACCTTACGGGAGAATCCGAGGTCATTCCAGGAGGCCTAAACAACACATAACACATCACGAGGGAAGCACATCATGAGAGAGATAAAGGGTTAGAGATACTTACTTTTTGGGTCTTCATATTATATGTTAGAGCTCACGAACCTCTTAGAGAGGTATTCAATCATGTTTAATACAAAATTTGAGTGGTTCTTATCAAAGTTCTGTTGATTATCGTGTGATGCTTGATTTTTGTACTCTTTTAATGCAAATGAATGAACCAAAAGGTGTTGTAAGGATTTAAGTCAAGGTTAGAAAGTTATATGTCTGATATCAGTCCAAAACAACAAAAGTATCCTTCTCAACACACTCTTGATGCGATTTCAAGTTAATTCCAAGTGAAAATATGTAAAAGTAGGTATTTTTTTCACCAAAATTCAATGCAAAAGGGCATAACAAAGGGTGTTGTGAGGAAAATGATGATGGACAGAAAATAATATCAGCAATAACAACCACTTGGTTTCAAAATACACAGCACAACATGCTTTTAGTGCCACTTAAGGTAAAACCCTAGTGAATATATAGCAAAAATAGGTTATTTTTTACGGTTTTTCAACTCCAAGACCTAGAAAAAGGGGTGTTGTAAATAATTTTAGGAGGTCCAAAAAATATTATCAATAATATCAGTAACCTCAATCCATAAAATTGATTACAACATGCTTGGAGTGCAAACTAGGTCAAACCCTCGGGCAAAAATAGTAAAAATGTGTAGTTTTTCACCAAATTTTTACTACAAGAGCCCGTTAAAAGGGTGTTGTGAAGTTTTTATGAGGGGAAGAAAATAATTACCCTAATAACAGAAAAATAATAAAAAAATACCTTTCACAACACACCTATGGTGCAAGTTTATAAAGTCGATAAGACCAAATTTAGTGAAAATCGTTGTTTTCGAAACCCTAGGTTTGAGATCTTGGGAAAAAATGCTATGTGAATATTTTGAAGTTTGATTTATGATGGAATTAAATATTCTTAGATCTGAAAAGGATTTTAAAGCTTGAGATGCAAAATGCTCATGCAAATTTAATGAAAATGCATCGAAATTGCTAGTTTTTGTTGAAATTTTTTATGCAAAAATGCAAATATTTTAAATCTAAATGCAAATTTACACTAAAATGCAAGACTACAGACAAATGTTAATTTTAATGAGCCTCTAAAATTAGTAGAAAAATCTGAGAAAAGATTTTGCCTACTAACCCTAGATTTTTGAATTACTAGGTTATATAAAATTGTCAAAATTTCTACAAAACCCTAGCAATTAAATGATGAAAATGCAATGCAAAATTTTGAACTTTTATTTTTCTGTAGTTTATATCAGATCTGATGTAAAAATCATGAATTAAGAAAATTTAGAAAGAATTGATGCAATTTAGTAAGCCAAACAATGCAATGTTTTTTAATTTTTCTAATTTTTTGAATTTTTCTCAATGCAATAAAATGAATGACTATATGAATGAATGAAATCAATCCAAATATGAAGACACACACTTAGAAAGTTGTAATTTAAGTTCAAAAACATGGGTTCACCAAAATGTTTAGGGGAAAACTAGATTTGTTAATGTTTTAGTGTTTTGATGTTTAAATCTGCCTCTCCACTATACATTCAAGGATCTAGGTTCAAGTGGCGAGCACTATCATACCCTAGGTCACTTAAAATGTAGGGGAACTTGGATTAGGGAATTTAATTATTAATTTTCCTTCTTTTATGCCCAATTAACCATTAAAACCCTAATTATGCAAATACGACCACAAATTGATGAATGACGAAAAAAGCTCTTGCAGACAGGAGTAAAATACCAAATCACAAAATACCTATTTTCAGGGTTCCGAAGTAGAATAGTCAGGGACATGAGAGTGGGCACCCACATCCAAGGTACCAGTTTCTTCATGGGATCTAGACCTCCTTTCGACACTAATCAGCCCTGTAACTTCTGTTTTATGAAACTTAGATGCGGAGGACACTAGAGCGAGTGCCCAACTCGTAGAAGTGCTCCTGTGTCCTGCTTTTCTTTAGATCCCAAATCCTTGATGCCTGCCAATCCTTCCTACAACTCCACTTTATCCAAATAAGACACCTATAACCTGCAATCACAAAACTTGGTTTGGGAGTTGTGGTGTTTAGAGGCTTGCCTCAGTCAAGCCCTGGAGGACACTTAAATCTCTAAACACCGTTGTCAGATAAAGAGTGCATGCCCTTGTGAGGCAGAGGCAAAAACTAAAGGAATCAATGATGAAAACACAATATTATGTCACCTTGTAGTGAAGCTCTCATGGGAGGAAGATGTTCTTCATACCATGAAGAAATTGATGTTTAAATATGTAAATATCAACACACAAAACACACAATTCGACACAATAGAAGCCTTGAATCACCTTGAGAACACAATAGCTTGCTTGTAATCATCTAATTGAAATCTAGTTTACAAATGAATGTCTGAGCATGCTTATATATGCGACTATAAGAACTCCCGCTAAGATTTTCATAATTCAAACTTGCCGTGTCAGCAAATGGACCTAATAACGGTCACAAACTGATACCCATAAATTAGGGCTGCCTCAAAATAGGGTAGGACTAGGGTGCAAGCGCCCAAGTCTTGCCCCCCTATTTTGGGAAGGATATAGCTCAAGGGGTCCACCTAGGTCCAATTTGCCATGGAACCTAGGTCTCATTCTATCGGGATGCCAAAATATGAACTAAGATGTCCTAAATGCATACTAAAGCCCTGGGAGCTAAACCTTATGAGGGAAAAGCCCCCAAGGGGACATTTTTTGATGTTACACCTACAATTTTGTAACTTTTGCAACATTTACAAAATTGACATAAAAAATGACTCCAAACTACTAACAACATGAGAAATGGTCTCAAGGACCTTATTACAAACAAAAACATGACTTCATCCTAACAAAATACTAACACTTAGCAATTTTCTTCAATAAGACCTATGGTGCCCTACACCATACTCCCTGGGAAAAATTGACTCAAGTCCCCTTGAGGATAGTGCTACAACAGTAGGTTCATGTTTAATCATGTCCTTCTCTGACCTCCAAGTGATATCTGCATTAGGCAACCCCTTCCAATGAACCAAGTACTGGAAAAAAGCATTGTCCCTTGTCTTTGACCTGTTGTTCACTTGAAAATGTTGTTCTTCACTTGATGGATGATCTTTGATTCCTCCCTCATTTCAGAATGTTGTCAAATCTATGTCTTCATCTACAACCACATCTCCTGTTGCCTTGTAATGCATTTCCTTCTTCTTCACTCCCCTTGTGTGCTTGGACTTGTCCACATTTCTTTACAGCTTACCCTTAACCTCTTCACCTTTGTTTCTCACCTCTTCCATCTGTTGTGGTGCCTCTATGTCTACTACTTGACCAGGAATATTAACTTCTGGTCTGAAAGAAATAGAATGGCCAATGTCCTCTTTTGAAAGAAATGAATGAAACACTTCTCCTACCACCATGGCAACATACTTCTTAAGCCAACTTTGAATGTCCAAAATCAATTCATCCTTGACCTTCAACTCAATATCATTTCCCTCCAAAATCACATCACTCTTCATGTCTACTATCATAGCATCCCCATGTTTAGTAGTGGCTGCAAGGTTCCTATCCTCCTTTTTTTCTACCTTTATAAACTTTTTCCTACCGACAATCATCACATTAGCTCCCTTAGTTTGTCCTTTATCCTCTTCTTTCAAGGGTGTAAAGGTATAGAAGACTCCATCATTTTCTATCTCACGGGCATTTCTTCTCCCATCATACATAGCATGCCTATCAAATTGCCAAGGCCTCCCTAGTAGCAAATGGCATACATCCATAGGAATTATATCACATAGAATTATGTCTTTATACCCTCCTATATTGAACTCCCACCCAACTTTGTTCATTTACCAAAACATATTGACCCTCATTCAACCAAGAGACTTTGTAAGGAGTAGCATGTGGTATCCTAGGCAACTTAAGTTTTTCAACCATCTCAACTAAAATCATATTAGCTATACTTCCCAAATCAATTACAACATTACATACCTTACCCAAGCATACAAGTTGTCTTGAAGAGAGTTCTCCTTTGTGATGGCTCCTTTTCCTCTGATGCCTTGATGAGGGTTCTCCTTGCCATAAGTGATTCACCAACTTCTGGAGCAACTTGTTGTGATGGAGAGTTTACACTCTCATTGTCCTCTTCTTGAACCTATTAGGTCCTTCTTTCTCCTCCATGTGAAGTAGAAGCTTGACCTTCATTGCATTGCCATGCTTGATGTCCAAACTTTTTGCATTGATAGCACATTCCTGTGAATGCATTAGAACCTCTTCCTTGACCTCCAAATCTACCTCTAAAACCTGATCTACCTCTTCTAAATCCACTTCTCTAATCAACAACTTGGTCTTGGACTTTACTTGTATCTTCTTGGCTCTCATATGATTGTCTTGGTGTAGAAAATGAACCTCTTCATGTAGTGGTGCTACCTCTGCCCCTGGTTTGTTTATCTTGCCTTCTCTTTAACTTTTCTTCTACCCTTATTGCCAATTGAAAGCATTCCTCAACCATTCTTGGATTATGCAAACTCAACTCATCTTGAATGTTAAACCTTAACCCAATGAGATACCTAGACACGTTCTCTACATTATCCTCCATGTGATCCGCTCTTATACCCAGCTTGTAAAACTCATCAGTGTAAGCTTTGACATCCATCTCTCTTTGTTTCAAACCTTGAAGTTTCTTGTAGATTTGAATTGAATAATCACTCGGTAGAAACTTTCCCTTAAGCTTAGCCACCATTCTATTACAAGAAACAATTTTTTTCTTAGCTTTCTTCCTCCTTTCAGTTTGCTCATAATCCCACCATAATAGTGCATGCCCCTTCAATTTTGTTTTTTCTATCTTTACCCTTTGTTCCTCTGGAATATCTTCACACTCAAAGTAATTGTCAACTGCTGCAATCCAATCTAAAAGCTCTTCATCATTCAAATTGCCTCTATACATAGCTAAATCAACCTTTACCTTGTGTTTATCTTCCTTGACTACTCTTAGTAGCTTAGCAAACTTCTATTCATCAGGATCCAATTCCTCTTCTTGGTCTCCTTCTGGGAGATTCTCCTTTTCCCCTTCCTCTTCCTGGTCACTCACATCACCCATGACCTTACCTCTCATCTGACTGGTTTCCACAACTTTAATCCTTGCTACTTCCATCTCTTGGAGTTCCTTCAATCTCCTAATCTCCTTTTGTAGTCTTTTCCTTCATCTCATTCATTTCCTTAGCCATATGGGTACTTTTTGGAGGCATCTTGTTCTCTTTTCTTCTTCACACCTTCCCACTTATAGACCTAACCTATGCTCTGATACCAATTTGATGTAGATTAATGTGGATGAATACAAACCAACTCAAAAACAAGCTTTTCGAATTTAGAACCCTAACTTAGTAGGTTTCTCTCAAAGTCTCACTATTCTCCTTGTAGCACTTGAAACTAGGTTTTTCCCACATAATTTTCAAACTAGACCTCATACCTAGAAACTAATTATAGATTTAGATACCCATTATGGCGTTTGAAATAATATCTAATTTGTAGGTGGGGTGGTTTTGAAACATAAAGGTCAAAAAATTATTGTTACGCTTGAAACTAGGCCTAGTAGCACAACAAATGAGGTTTTCCGTACATAACTTGAAGGAAACAACTCAAACCCATGAACTAAAAATTGTTTTGGATACCCATTATCCTCTTACACAACATAATTCAAATGAAAATAGGGGTGTTTTGTAACACAAGGTTCGAAATAGGATTATTACGCTACAATTTAAGCCTAACAGGGTTTTAGACCTGTTTTAGGAAAATTGTTAGAAAATGCTCAAATCCTAGTGAAAAATGATGAGACCAAATGCAAATGAAAGAAGATTCAATGATTCATCAATCTAAATTCTTAGATGATCACTTAGAGGCTGTACAAGGCCATACTATCTCCTGTAGTAGTGAAAACACAATGGGAAAACACATAAAACAGAGTCTTTATTGATGTTCAATCTTCAAAATCACCACCACACCTTTACTCGACCATTTCAAGGTGTATTTAAAATTTTACAAACCATACCCAACCATTTCCAACTGAGTTTTGAATCCTAACTATTCAACTTCCTTCATTTACAAAAGGTGACTCTTCATATTCTACAATTTTGCAAGTTTTGCAACATTTACAAAATTGACTTCAAAAATGACTCCAAACTACTAACAACCTGAGAAATGGTCTCAAGGACCTTATTACAAACAAAAACATGACTTCATCCTACCAAAATACTAACACTTAGCAATTTTCTTCAATAAGACCTATGGTGCCCTACACCATACTCCCCGAGAAAAATTGACTCAAGTCCCCTTGAGGATAGTGCTGCAACAGTAGGTTCATGTTTAATCATGCCCTTCTCTGATTTCCAAGTGATATCTCCATTAGGCAACCCCTTCCAATGAACCAAGTACTAGAAAAAAGCATTATCCCTTATCTTTGACCTGTTGTTCACTTGAAAATGTTGTTCTTCATTTGATGGATGATCTTTGATTCCTCCCTCATCTGAGAATGTTGTGAAATGTACTTCTTCATCTACAACCACATCTCCTTCTTCCTTGTAATGCACTGCCTTCTTCTTCTCTCCCCTTGTGTGCTTGGACTTGTCCACATTTCTTTGTAGCTTACCCTTAACCTCTTCACCTTTGTTGCTCACCTCTTCCATATGTTGTGGTGCCTCTATGTCTACTGCTTGATCAGGAATATTAACTTTTGGTCTAAAAGAAATAGAATGGCCAATGTCCTCTTTTGAAAGAAATGAATGAAACACTTCTCCTACCACCATGGAAACATACTTCTTAAGCCAACTTTGAATGTCCAAAAATCAATTCATCCTTGACCTTCAACTCATTATCATTTCCCTCCAAAATCACATCACTCTTCATGTCTGCTATCATAGCATCCCCATGTTTAGTAGTGGCTGCAAGGTTCCTATCCTCCTTTTCTTCTACCTTTATAAACTCTTTCCTACCGACAATCACCACATTAGCTCCCTTAGTTTGTCCTTTATCCTCTTCTTTCAAGGGTGTCAAGGTATAGAAGACTCCATCCTTTTCTATCTCATAGGTATTTCTTCTTCGATCATACATAGCATGCCTATCAAATTGCCAAGGCCTCCCTAGTAGAAAATGGTATACATCCATAGGTAGTATATCACATATAATTCTATCCTTATACCCTCCTATATTGAACTCCACCCAACTTTGTTCATTTACCAGAACATATTAACCCTCATTTGACCAAGAGACTTTGTAAGGAGTAGCATGTGGTATCCTAGGCAACTTAAGTTTTTCAACCATCTCAACTAAAACCATATTATCTGTACTTCTTTAATCAATTACAAGTTTACATACCTTACCCAAGCACTTACAAGTTGTCTTGAAGACAGTTCTCCTTTGTGATGGCTCATTTTCCTTTGATGCCTTGATGAGGGTTCTCCTTGCCATAAGTGATTCACCAACTTCTAGAGCAACTCGCTGTGATGGATAGTTTACACTCATTGTCCTCTTCTTGAACTAATTGGGTCCTTTTTTCTCTTCCATGTGAAGTAGAAGCTTAAACTTCATTACACTGCCATGCTTAATTTCCAAGCTTGTTGCATTGATAGCACCTTCCTGTGAATGCATTAGAACCTCTTCCTTGACCTCCAAATCTACCTCTAAAACCTTATCTACCTCCTTTAAATTCACTTCTCTGATTAGCAACTTGGTCTTGGACTTTGCTTGTATCTTCTTGGCTCTCATATGATTGTCTTGGAGTAGAAAATGACCCTCTTCCTCTAGTGGTGCTACCTCTACCCCTGGTTTGTTTATCTTGCCTTCTTTTTAACTTTTCTTCTGCCCTTATTGCCAATTGAAAACATTCCTCAACCATTCTTGGATTATGCAAACTCAACTCATCTTGAACATTGAACCTTAACCCACTGAGATACCTAGCCACTTTCTCTACATTATCCTCCATGTGACCTACTCTTATACTTAGCTTGTAAAACTCATCAGTGTAGTTTGAGTGTAAGATCATGATGGGCCAAACACTACACATAAGTGGCAATGTAAATGTGAAAAATAGACTTAAGTAACTTCATGTCAAAAATTGAATGAGTTATCTACAAAATCTAGAAATAAGGTTGTAATAAAAGTTGTAATAAATTCAATGTAGTTTATGGGCTACTACTTTTGTTTTGAAAATTTTAAAAATAGTTTGGTAAAAATTGGATGTTTCAATGAAGCACTACTAAATTTTTTAGAAAACCGTAAAAAGTAGGTGTCATTCCGGCCAACATAACTATGAGAGAAAGATAATATTTTTCTTCCATGATTTGGATTTAAGTAAAGGACACATGAACGGATGTGACACATATTTTTTTGAATTTTTTAAATAAATAAATAATTAGTTATGAATTTTTTATTGTGACTTTTTTAAATATTAAAATTTAATTTTCTAGCCAACCTAACTTGGTCAAAAATATATGAAACTCAAAAGTTTTATATTTTAATATATACGCAATATATCCTAGAATGTGATGCATCTTTTGGATTTAAAAAAAGATTAATATCTTGAAAGTTATGGATGTTTTTCAATATGTATATCTATTAGGAAATCAGAGATAGCGTATATAGGAATTTTTTTTAAAGATAATGTGCCTGGTAAACTTTTTAACGTGACCAGTGACGCTGTTGCGACACGGCCTCCGGCTCCACGATAATGTTTTTGCCCAGAGATATGAACCGATGATGCCACAACATGGGGGACCTCATCCCCTAGAAAGAACACTTCAAAACCATGAGCTCATTGGCCCAACGAAGGCGTAAAGCCTACAAGCTCGTTGGCCCAGCGGGGGTTTGAACTCTGGTGGTCACCACTACAACCGAGCGACTTAACCACCGAACCATGCCCTTATCGGTAGCGTATATAGGAAATTAATAAAAATTACCTATTAAAATTAGTATGAGGCATATATTATATTTTTAGAATCTTAATAGCTTCCTATATAAACCCTTTTCATTTGATTAAATTTAGTTACAAAAAAGTCTGTAAGCTTCAAGAATGAATTGTGGAAATTTTTAGGATAACACTAAATAGGTGGTTTTGGAAGTTTCTTTGGCAAGTTTTGGAACTCCCACATCTCTAAATATGAGGTAATCCTAAGGCATTATTAGAGGGAATCCATATTTGAGCAAGAAATATTAACATCCTTTCCATCCAAATCTAAGTATTAGTATAAATGTTAACACTTTGTCATCCAGTAAGTTTTTTCTCCATTGCCAATGTTTGGTCCATCACGATCTCACTCACCCGTAAGCTTTGACATCTATCTCTCTTTGTTTCAAACCTTGAAGTTTCTTGTACATTTGAATTAGATAATCACTCGGTTGAAACTTTCCCTTAACCTTGGCCACCATTCTATCCCAAGAAACAATTTTTGTCTTATATTTCTTCCTCTTTTCAGTTTTCTCATAATCCCACCATAATAGTCCATGCCCCTTCAATTTTTTTTTGCTATCTTTACCCTTTGTTCCTCTAGAATATCTTCACACTCAAAGTAATTGTCAAGTGCTACAATCCAATCTAAAAGCTCTTCATCATTCAAATTACCTCCATACATAGGTAAATCAATCTTTACCTTGTGTTTATTTTCCTTGACTGCTCTCAGTAGCTTGGCAAACTTTTGTTCATCAGGATCCAATTCATCTTCTTGGTCTCCTTTTGGGGGATTCTCCTTTTCCCCTTCCTCTTCCTGGTCACTCATATCACCCATGACCATACCTCTCCTCTGATTGGTTTCCATAGCTTCAAGCCTTGCTACTACCTTCTCTTGGAGTTCCTTCATTCTCCTAATCTCCTTTGCAGTCTTTTCCTTCATCTCATTCATTTCCTTAGCCATATGGGTACTTTTTGGAGGCATCTTGTTCTCTTTTCTTCTTCACACCTTCCCACTTATAGACTTAACCTATGCTATGATACCAATTTGATGCAGAGTAAGGTGGATGAACACAAACCAACTTAAAAACAAGCTTTTCAAATTTAGAACCCTAACTTAGTAGGTTTCTCTCAAAATCTCACTATTCTCCTTGTAGCACTTAAAACTAAGTTTTTCCCACATAATTTTCAAACCAAACATCATACCTAGAAACTAATTACAGATTTAGATACCCATTATGGATTTTTAATACATATCTAATTTGCAGGTGGGGTGGTTTTGAAACTTAAAGGTCAAAAAATTGTTGTTACACTTGAATCTAGGCCTAGTAGGACAACAAATGAGGTTTTTTGGACGTAACTTGAAGGAAACAAGTCAAACCCATGAACTAAAAACTTTTTTGGATACACATTATCCTCTTACACAACATACTTCAAATATAGATGAGGGTGTTTTGTAACACAAGGGTCAAAATAGGACTGTTATGTTGCAATTTAGGCCTAATAGGGCTTCAAACCTATTTTAGGAAAATTGTTATAAAATGCTCAAATCCTAGAGAAAAATGATGAGACCAAATGAAAATGAAAGAAGATTCAATGCTTCATCAATCTAAATGCTTAGATGATCACTTACAGGCCATACAAGGTCGTACTATCTCCTGTAGCAACAAAAACACAATGGGAAAACACAAAAAACAGAGTCTTTATTGATGTTCGATCTTCAAAATCATCACCACACATTTAATAGACCATTTCAAGGTGTACTTAAAATTTTACAAACCATACCCAACCATTTCCAGCTGACTTTTGAATCCTAACTATTCAACTTCTTTCATTTACAAAAGGTGACTCTTCATATCCTACAATTGTGCAACTTTTGCAACATTTACAAAATTGACTTCAAAAATGACTCCAAACTACTAACAACATGAGAAATGTCTCATGGACCTTATTTCAAACAAAAACATGACTTCATCCTACCAAAATACTAACACTTAGCAATTTTCTTCAATAAGACCTATGATGCCCTGTAGCATTTTCCTCCAACCATAGACCAGTGGTCGCCCACACAACTTCCTACCTGGAAGAAGCCCTACCCTTCATAGAAGGTATAAATATAAGGAACTGTTAGGTTTTCCATCTGAGTATCTATTGTTGTGTCCTTGATAATGTCTCTCAGTCATACAACTATAGATCCACTCTAACTATGTATGACACTACTAGAAACATTATGTCATCTAGATCACAATGGACCGACTAATGCATGCAGAGACAAATGCATTACTTCGGCCAAATATTTACATACATATACATTTCACAATGAACGTAGTCATATGTCCACCACCTCGACTCGACTTAGAAGCTATCTCATCCTATAGTAATCATAGTTGGACCCCCTTTAGGCCTAGGAAAGGTAAGTTCAATTCATTCTTAGTCCAATTCTAGGACAATCGACTCCTATCTTGGGAGTACATTTAGTTATGTTACGTTGCTTTTGCAACGAGGAACCTATGACTCCATGTCACTCTATTCCCATCTTTTCAAAATGACAATAGTCCAATCATGTTTTCCAACTTATGACTTTTCTAGGTTCATGGCTTCATGTTTACCTTATCACAAGGTTTAGATTCAAATTCATGTCATTTAAGACTTATATCATAATAGTCTAATAAGATGGTCCTATTAAAAAGACCCTATCTCAAGTATTCACATGGGTTTTTGATATCTTATACCTCATTCATGAAGTGTGGCCATTTGAAAAGAGATGGCTTTCATATACATTAAAATACAAGAGTTTCATACTAAACATAGTATTCATTCTCATAAGAAAATAATTATCAAGGAGGAATAATTTCTTCAATAAACCCGGCATGCACTTAATGTTGCCTAGATAACAATACAATTTACCTCTTATCAAATTCTCCTTCTTCAACGAGGAGTCAATATATCCTTTTAAATACACAGGATGCACCATGGTTATCATAATAACTATCATTAACAGTTGAGCACTATTATTTGCAGTCCTTGTGACCAATTACTAAGTGCCTCATGCACAATCAAAGGTTAAAGATTAATGATAATGTTATCATCATTTGAGTAAGTCTCTCAGACTACTCCCAAGCTAACTTCATAACACACATACATAGTCAATATGGTTCAATATACTCTTAATAGTGAGCACCATCGACACAAATCATAACAATGAGAGTTTCAAGGAATATAAGATATAGTTTTAAACCCTTGCCATATCGACACTCAGGATTCTTGCATGCAACAACAATGCATGGGCTCGACCTTATGGCCTCGTCCAACTTAAATATCAAAATATGCTTACAAGCTTTATAATATAAATGCATATACAACCCTGAAGGCCTATAATGATAACTCCATAGTGTATGAAGTATCATAGTTTAATCACAACAATGTCTATGGCCTCGAAGGCCTATAAATGATAACACAGTAGCCATTTACTATCTTATGTCGACACAGTCAACCACATACAGAATACAGTAGTAATATTTACTTGCCAAACCAAATGGGTCATCCCACAATAATGGGTTACACTTTTTGGCCAAACTTGACATTAAAATCAACATTTTGAACTAAATCTTCACTTTCTGACACCTATAGCCGCTAAACCATTAGGAATTTGAAAATGATGTGAACTAGTGATTTGTGAGATTTTGTTTTTAGATTCTAAATATATTCTTTTAAAAAAATTTGGAGTTAAATTGTAAAATTGTTTGTGTCTCCTTTGATAACTAGTTTTTAATAGTAAACAACACTTTTTTAAAGTGATGTGTATTCTGTAGCACATAACTTTTTTTCTACAAAGGATAAAATTCTGATTCTTTTGAATTTAGACATAGGCCTGTTCCGTAAAACATAACATTTTCTGTATGTATTAAAATTTATTTTTTTTTGTTGAAACAAGGACATCAATACCTAGGGCATAGATATTTTTCAAAAAAAAATTTCACTAATTTACTAATTTTCCATCTGTGTAGAAATGAGAACTTGATGTTCAGTGAAAAACCAACATTCACAAGAAATAAAAATAAATATAATAATCAAATTAAATATATTTAAAATTATACTTTTTGGGAAGCTTATAATAAGGACTCCAAAAGGTAAATCAAAAGTGGTTTTTTATCAGCATTTTGATAGGTGTAGAGGAGACTCCATTATAGGTATGGTTTAAAACTAGTGGGATTCTATCCAAGGGGGTTTGAATCTAAGGGGGTTTGATCAAACCCACTTCAATTAAAATCCTTTAAATGGAACTTTTCAAGGCTTAAATCATTATATTTTCTAAAAATATGTGATTTCAGCAAAAATCAGGATGTCCCAGAAAGTGTAACCCATTATTGTGGTAGCACCCAAATATGAGTTCATATCAAAGTCTAAGCTTCATATCTATTGAGGATTATACAATGGAGTCATCCTGTCGAGGGAAAACTCCCAAGTGTCTTTCAATAGCTCTATCTCAAGCTTGCATGCTCTCACAACATTGCTCCTATTGTAGTAGTCTTTTCTTACAGAAACCCCCAATATTCCAACCTGTTCTTGCTCGACCAAGAGCATACTAAAAACATAACTCAAACAAAGGCATGGTCAATACTTTTGCATGTATCACATGCAACAAAGTTTGCCACATTTTGCTCCACATAGTGGTGAAAACTAATAACTAACTCCACCACCCCACGACCTTCGGGCTCCAACAGCCCATTATCATCCATAATGGAGTGGGCAATGAGGGTAGGGATTAAGATAGGTTCAAATTAGCCTCCACTCACTACACTCATCATGGGTGGTGATCAGCCTACTAACATAAGTCATATACAGTAATAAGATTAAGGTGCCCGATCACAAGGGCTAGAATAAATATATCACACAAAGTTTCCCTTGCATCTAAATGATGTTTAAGGGTAAACAAAACAATCCAAGATGTCATCAAATGACATCATCATCAATAGGGTAGCACAACCAAAATGTAACTTTGGGGTCGAGTACCACTCTCCCTTCTTTGCCATAAAGACCATAAGTAATATATAAAAAGAAAAAAAAATAGTCACAAAACCCTAATAAGGAAATAGATAAGGAAACATAGAAGTACTTGACAACCTGACGAGATTATATATCAACTTATGTTAACATTCTAAGAAGATTATTTCATCCAATCGACATAGGCAATGTCGAGATAACTCAAATTGTCATGCCAATGCAGAAATGAAAATGACTATCAAGGAAAAAACGCAAACTTACTCTACCTTGGAAGGGTTCACAAGGACAGATTTCAATACTTAAATGGCAATATGACCTTTTTCTAAACATCTATCTCCTCCTCCTGGATGATACTCTCCTTCCATCCTTGAAGGAAGATTCTTTTCATGATCACACTCACAAGCATATTTAACCATGATTAGTGTATCATCATTTGACTCACAAATCATGATATTTAAGTAATCGTATAAACATGTAATCTCATGTCTAACTAGCATTAGTCAATATTCATATAATCAATGATTCTATCTGATATTTTCCACAAACATCAAATCACTAAACTATGATTAATCATCCTGATTACCACACATAAGCAAGATTGAGCTAAATCATAAGTTGGGGATGTAACATTTATGCTCAATTGTGAATCACTTATCCAACCCAATTGAATCTAGAGAGGACTCCTTGCCTTAAATAATTGGAAAGGAGTCTTATCAATTGATGATAAGCGAGTTGTTTCAACCAATCATATTTAGTTAATTATGATACATGACAAAGTTCAGTTGAATGTCACTTGATCCATCATTAGGGGTGTCATTAACTCTAACTAAATCTTGGCATTTTTCACTAGAGACAAGAGCAACCCCTACAATCAATAAGTGTGGAGTTAAGTAACCTTTATTAAAGCCTACCGTCAATCATTGTGGCTAAACACAATCTTAAGTGCACCCCACACTTTATCATTTAGGATGTGAGCAACCTTTGTTGAACCTTGTGGTTGGGAATAGGGGAATTAATAACCTTAACAAAACTTCTAGATTTCACACTTAAATTTATAATGGAATCTATGATGATAATTGCTTCTTTATGACAATTATTGTCATCATTTCATTCATGGAAACTCCTACATTTCATCATTAAAAGTTACAAAGTGCTAAAATAAAATTCGTAGACTAGCCAACATATATTGAGTTCTCTTAGACAACAACAAACATGACCAATCAAACACAAAGAAACCTCATCAAAGTGAAGTGTAGTAGTCAAAAGAACTTAAGAAAGCAAAGTACAATAGTCAAACTAGTCAGTGCTACAAACTACCTTTGTCAATAAGGTATATTTGAGAAAAAAAACCCTAGATTCACTCAATTGAAATTGAGTCATTAGAGGGTCAAATAGGTCATCAATGTTTTGGCTGGCTTTGATGTTGTCTATACAATTGACCTCCCAAGTCCCATTTTTTATCTTCCAAGTTACTTTAGGTGAAAGAAGAAAGAATGTTCCATATGTGGTGCATTTATGTGTTATTTATTGATAGTTATATGCTATGGGACATTTTCCTCAAATTGAAAAGAAAGTTATTTTTGTTAGTGTAAAAGGAGATATTACCTAGTTAGTCATTTCCTAGGTCCTCTTCACACTAGTCCACTTAAGATTACTTAGGAGTCATTAGGAGCATTTTTCTCCTTAGGTCATTTAATAATTTGCATGCATTTATTAGTGGTGTCTATGCATTTATTAGTGGTGTCTAAGTACATTCAATAATGTCTCTAGATGCATTTAATATATGTGTCATCTAGTTGGTTCTTCATGGCTATATAAGAGGCATATTTGTAATTACTTTTTATATCAAAAGCATGTCAGATATATCAATTATATCATATCAATATCAATATCTAATTGCATCAAAATCAAGCAATCTATCCTCTTGTTTTTTCTCTCTTATGGAAGGTTATTTTTGTGTTGTAGATGATCCTAGAGATCTTAGAGTCCATCAAAGACTCTAACATGGTATTAGGGCTTTAGATCTACTAACCCATTCTCAAATTGGGAGTGATTTAGGCATGAGCTTTCGTTGGGTGCTTTTTTGAGTAAAATCAACCTTTTCATTAGATCTAGAGAAACTAAAAAAAGTCAGATTAGCCCTTTGTTTGGCTTTATTTGACTACCAGAGGATAGATCTGTGAGGGTTTCCTCTTTGTTGCCTTGTATGGTAAGTTGTGTTAGAATCTGAAAAGATGATTAACCCAGAAAACTAGTGCAAAAGAATAGATATCTAAACTATGAATGACAATGATACGAAATCAAAATAGCAGCATAGAGTTAGTCTCCACAAGAGTAATGTAAATGCTAGAAGAAAAATAGAATTAAGAGGATGCAAAAGAAAATGATACAAAATACAATCCAAGTAGCATGTTTATATAGATCAAGGAGAGGGAGGAGGTGGTAACACTGACCAATGAAGAGTAATCATTTATCAGACTAAAGATAACAAAGTATCTTCCCAAGATAGCTAATGGTTGCTCACATGTAGGAAGGTGACACCTCATAATCCACTCACCTAATAAAACATGCTTTATTAACCTAAATAAGATTAATAAAAGTGTAGGAAAAACCTAGTAATATAGGGAAAATAAATAACCTGACTAGGAAATAAAAGCCTACACTAACACTCCCCTTAAGAGTATCTTAGGTGGATGTAGAGATGGGTCCCGACAATTCAAGCCTAATGAGGTACCCATGTACAATGATTCCCCCCCCCAAAGAGAAGAAGCTCCCTAGAAGAGAGAATAGCCCCCCCAAATAGAGAGAGAAGAGGGCCCCCAGAGTAGAGGGAGTCAAGACTCTGAGTGAGAAGATGAAGCTTCCCGTACCCCTAGCAAAGCTCGCAAATGAAGGAATTTTCTCTCAATGAAGGGTTTAGTGAAGATATCACCAACTTGCTTAGAATTCAGATAATAGAAAAGGTCGATGATGTGCCCATGGATGAGCTCTCAGATGTAGTGCATGTGGATCTCAATGTGTTTGGTCTGCTGATGATGGACCAGATTCTGTGAGATCTGAATGGCACTCTGGTTGTCACAAAATATGACTGATGGCCATATGATCTACATACCAAATTTAGTGAGAAGATTATGAGGCTAGATGTCCTCAATGGAGGCATTCACAACCCCTAATACTCAGCCTTAGTAGAAGATATAGAAATAACCAACCGCTTCTTGCTCGAGCAACAAACAGGACCTAAACCAAGTGAGAAGTTGAAACCTGAAGTAGACTTGTGATCCTGAGAATCACCTGCCCAATCTGAATCTATGTAGCCCACCAAGTCAACATCAATGCCCATTATACAGTGAATCCCAAAATTGTGAGTACCCTGAATGTAGTGAAGTATCTTCTTGGTTGCTTTCTAGTGCAACTCATGGGGCTCCTGCATGAATCAAGAAACCATGCCTATAACATATGCAATGTCAAGTCTTGTATGAGTTAGATAAATGAGACTCCCACCAAGTTGTTGGTACAAAGTGCCATCGACAAATAGTGAAGAACACTGAGTCTCAAGTTTGACTCTAGAAAGGAAGGGAGTCAAAGTAGGCTTAGATTCGGCCATATGAAACCATGAGAGAAAATCTAGAGCATACTTGGACTATGTGATGGTGATGTTGGAAGTAGACTGGAAGATCTCAATCCTAAGAAAATAATGCAACAAGCCCAAGTCAGTCATCAAAAAACTGTCATGAAGGCCAGTTTTGACTACCCCAATGGCAGATGAAGAACTCCCTGTGATCAACAAGTCATCAACATATAGAACTAAAAATAGGAGTGAATCATCCTGCTACAAAATGTAGACATTGGGATCAAAATGGCATTGAGTAAACCCAACTGTCATAAGGAAAGAGTCCATCTTGGCATACCAGGCTCGAGGAACCTGTTTGAGGCCATATAGAGACTTCTAAAGATGGCACACAAGTGAAGGGTCCAGAATGAACCACTATGGCTAATCCATGTAGATCTCCTCCTGAAGGTCACCATGAAGAAAAGCACTCTTCACATCCATTTGGTGTACTTCCCAATGGTTGGCTGTAGTAATGGCAGGAATAAGTCAGATGGAGTTCATTCTGGCAACTGGTACAAAACTCTTAGAGTAGTCAATCCAAGGAACCTGGGAGAATCCTTTGGTGACCAGGGGATCCTTATGCTTATCAACTGACCCATCTGATGCAAATTTTGTTTAATAGATCCACTTACATCGAACAAGTTTTCTTCCCTTAGGAAGAGGGACAAGATCCCAAGTGTGGTTCCTCATCAAGGAACTATACTCCTCCTCAATAGTTGTATCCCACTCAGAAATACCAGAAGCCTCTCAGAAAGACTGTGGATCTGAGGCAGTAGAAATGAAGACACGTTAAGCATCCTAGAATTGTGAATGAGTCCACCTAGTGTCTGATGGATCCCCAACCCAATCACCTACAGAGTGCAAGGTCTATCTAGCCTAGAGTAAACTAGAAGTTGGAGAATGTGGAGCAGAATAATCACCCTTTGAATGATGACTAGGAGAGGAAGGAGGTGAATCCTCTTAATCACTCTTGGCATCAAAAGTGTAGGTATAGAAGATTGCTCAGGTGAATCTCACTCATCAAAAGATCTATCATGTAGCCCAAGTGACTCCAATGTCAAAGTAGGAGGTGAAGAAGTGATAGAAGGTGAGTTTGAAGAGTCCTCAAACTAAACACTCCTCTCAATGAACAATTATGTGTAGTAGTGTGGAGCAACTAATAACCCTTCACACCATTAGGATAGCCTACAAATATGCAAGGTCTTCTCTATAGATCCAAGGTCTTGCATTTCTCTACAGGAATGTGGGCCCATGCAAGAGAACAAAAAAATTGAAAGTGCTTAACTGATGGTTTCTGACCACTCCAAGCTTTAAAAGGAGTAACTCCCTTCAAGACTCGGTGAGGAACACAATTCTGGATAGAACAAGCATAGTTAATGGCCTCTTCCCAATACTTTGGTGCAAGAGATTTGGAGTGAATCATGCAGCTCACCATTTCCTTCAATGACCGATTCTTTCATTCTACAACTCTATTTTGCTGACGATTGTATGGAACTAAATGCTATAAATCAATCCCCTCTGAAGTGTAAAACTGCTCAAAATGATGGTTGACATACTCACCACCATTGTTAGTACACAAAACTTTGATGGATTTCTTGGATTGCTTCTCTACAAAAATCTTGAAGTCCTAAAAGTGATCAAATACCTCAGAGTTCTATTTGAGAAATTACACCCAAGTACAGTGAGAAAATTCATCAATGAAGGTTAGAACATATCTAGCCCTGATAAAAGAAGGATGCTAAAAGGGACCAGCCAAATTACTATGAACTAACTCCAGTATCTGTGAATCTCTCCATGCCTTACCTTTGTCAATTTTTTCCTTAGGATGCTTACCAAGAATGTAACCTTGACAAAAACCACCTGAAAATTAAACTGAAGGCAACCGTGTGACCATGCTCTATTGGTTGAGCTGCTGCAAGTAGCAGAAGTTAAGATGGCTAAACCACTCATGTCATAATCTACTCACATCATCAGAATGAGTGAGCAATATTATTGAAGTAGGATCAAGAACAAAGCAAGAAAATAGATATAGTCGTGATGGATGATCTGCTCTCCCAACTACAACTGGAGAACCATTGTGCAACTCACGAATCTCCACTGAATCAAGAGTACTAAACTCAACCTGCTTGCTTGAACCTATGTGAGTGATTTGATATACTAATAGGAGATTAGTTGATAATGAGGGCACACAAAGAACATCATGGATTGTGCCATACCCACATCAACAAACCCTCTCCCACACACCTCAATAGGAGTGTCATCACCCATCAAGATAGAAGGCATTGTAAATGGCTCCAAAGATGCAAGTTCTTCCTTAGATGAAGCTATGTGGTGCGAAGCACCTGAATCAAGAACCCAAGTGGATGGTGAAGAAGTAACTACTACAAGGGCCTTGCCCTTTCCTTTCCCCTTGTTGTTTTCTTTTGCCTTGTTAGACCCCTCATTAGAATTCTATTTGATAGAATTAGGAACACTGATATTATTCTTTTCAAGAATGTGTGTCAAGTGATCAATTTTTTCTTTAGACACTTATGTTCATCATGACTAGACCTTTTACATGGACCTTCTCTTTCTTAGGCTTGTCACCTTTACAAGATTGGGTCTCATTAGTTACTTTTGAAGCAATTGGTATCTGAACCTTCTTCTCCTTGCTATTCTTTTGTTTCTTATCCTTATTCTTGTTGTTGCTACTTTGTCCTTTCTGTTCTTTTGTGCCTTGGTTGGCAATCAAGGCATGTGACTTAGAGGACTTAAGAGTGCCCATTTGGATTAGCTTATCCTATTCCCGAGCGAGAGATAGAAAAATCATCTAAAGATGGCATGGTGAATTGAGTACCAATGCACCCTTAGTAGCATAGAAGGTAGCAACAAAAACAAAATATTTTGAACTTAGCTTAGAGAAAATACTAAGAATTAGTTGTTCATCTTTATTTTCAATTCCAGATTGTTTTAACTGCAACCTTTGTGATTTCAATTTTGTAAAAAAATCGTAAATTGTGTTGAAATTGCTTGGACTTAAACTAATTAGTTCATTTTCCAACATATGACCTCTCATTGAATCTTGTGTTCCAAATAGTGTTTCTAGCTTTGTCCGGATGTCATTTGGTGTATTCAAAGACTCATTGTGAAAAAGAAAATCAGGAGAAACAAACAAAAACAATGTTCCATAGGCTTCATCACATGTGTTAAACCACTTAGGCTTCTCTTCATCTTTAGTAGGTTTAGTTTCAAATCCCATTGTTATCCTATGTAATCCAACTTTCCTTAAGTAGACCGTCATGCATTATTTCCACTCAAAGTAGTTGTATGGAGTTAGGATGGGTACTTTAGTTTGATCCATGATGAAAAAATGCAAAAATAAATGTGGAAAAAAAGAGAACACACATAGGACAACCCCCTCTTTTCATTCAATCAAAGAACCCCCCCGAGCAAATATGATTTGGTACTTTATAATTATTGCATTTACAACTGCCACTAGCAAGAAATACTTAGTGGTCTTGATCTCAATACATTACAAAACCCTCACAAATTGGGTGTATGCTGAAAGTATAATACTGGAACTGAGCCAAGTGAAACTAATAACACCACTGTGATCTACTAAAAAAGTCATGCACTTTCAAAAAATGAATCACCTCAATACGAGGTCATATGTGAAAGTTATGACCCTCCAAAGTTCCAAAAATAGGAACTGAGTAGTGTCACTTGTGAGAATCTACAATTTATGGAAAATCCAAGCACCTGAATCAAGAATTGTCTGCAACACCATGAAGAGTGTGAAAAAATAGCCAAAAAAAAAAGCTCAGGAAACGGAGCCAAAATAGAACCTCTGAAGTTCAGCATCAAAAGTGAAACCTCCAATGGAGAGGGGGTCTATGAGAAAAAGTCAACATGCTACCAAATTTGGTGGAACTTCCACCAGAAATAGAATGCTGCCAAAAATAGAACACATGAAAAGTAGGTCTGCCAACAACAAAGAATCTCCTTCTGCCAAGTACAACTAGATCTACCAAATATAGATACAAAGGATAAAAAATTGGCACAGGAACCACGTAAGGCATACATGCCAAAGTATGAAGGTAGTTTAAATAGGCCTTAGAGGTCAAATGTAAGTTTAACATGCCTTAAATGCCGAAGAGATTACTGTGGGCTTGAAGGCCAAATGAATTTTTTAATGGGGCGGGGGCCAAGCCACACCTACAACCCCAAAAGAGAGGCGTCAATCTGCTATGAGGGGGTTGGGCACCCAAAGGGGTTGATGCCTTTGAAAAGCCGAAGCCCCAAGGGTGGCTTGGTCCCAAAGAGGGAGTTGGGGACCCCTAATACAAAGGGCACTATGAAGTACTGTTAATCAACGCTAAGCGCTGATTATTATTATTATTATTATTTTGCTAATTTAATAAAATTGCAGGAAAATTATAATAATTGCACACAGAAATGCATGTTGAGGGCCAAAATGGCCTCCGACAATTTTTTTTTGCCTTTCTGACTCTCGACATCGAAACTAGGCAAATTATATATGAAAATTCACTTGCAAAGTCTTCTAGATGCAATGGCAGGGTCCTTTTTGCCTAAAAATGCTCTGATTGAAAGTAGTTTTCTAGATTCAAGCTAAAACCCTAATTCCACAACTATGTCAAATGATCTCTGATTTCGGCATGAAACAAAAGAAAAATCTAACTTTCTTGAGCCTCCTAGACACGTTGGAATAACCAGAAATGCTTCTACTATAACCAGAAACACTTCAATCACCCAAATCTCATAAACACATATGCAAACCCTAGAGGTTAAAATGTTTCCGTCAAACTTTTTTGATTCTTTAGATCATCCAAAGATGCAAGAGAAGAGCATACCGAGTTTTTGAGAAAACCTACAATAAGCTTATTAGCCCCTTGAATTTCTTAAATATGGAAACTAAAATCTACTCTTGCACATAGAAAAGCTCTGATACCATGTTAGAATCTAAAAATATGATTAACCCATAAAACTACTGCAAAAGAATAGATTTCTAAACTATGAACGCCAATGATACGAAATCAAAATAGCAGCATAGAGTTAGTCTCCACAAGAGTAATGCAAATTCTAGAAGTAAACAACATTAAGAGGATGCAAAAGCAAAGGATACAAAATACAAGCCAGGTAGCATGTTTATATAGATCAAGGAGAGGAAGGAGGTGGCAACACTAACCAATGAGGAGCAACCATCTATTGGACTAAAGATAAAAAAATATCTTCCCAAGATAGCTAATGGTTGCTCACATGTAGGAAGGCAACACCTCATAATCCACTCACCTAATAAAACATACTTTATTAACCCAAGCAAGATTAATAAAAGTGTAGGAAAAACCTAGTAATATAGGGAAAATAAATAACCTGACTAGGAAATAAAAATATACACTAATAGGTTACAACGTGCCTTTGCTTGACTTAGGTGGCTAATTCAACTTCTACATGTCATTTTTTTGTTGTTGGAGGTATTTTTTGCATTAGATTCATATCTTCTGCACGTTGGAAAGAAAAATGCTTCTTGGGTTTTGTTCACTGCATCAAAAAAATTTCTAGGTATCTATTATTTTTTGCATGCAACAAATAGATCTTGTGGAAACTTAATCAAAAATGTTTTATAGGCCCCCTTTGCATTGGCATCATTGATTTTCTAGGCAAACTTTGGAGGCTTATATCTTGGGCTCATGACCTCCTTTTCTCAAGATTTTTTTAATTTGGGCTAGAATTTCACAGGGTTTGCAATGGTTCAATTAGATTTTGCTTTTGGTTCCTAGTTTTTTAAAAATTTCATATATTCATCGATGTTGCTGAACATTTCTCATTTTGGGAACTTCTGGGGCTCCATTTGGGCTCATATGGTAACATTTTTTGGTAAATTTTTTTTGAAAGTGCATAATTTTCTGAGTAATTCTCATATCTATAATTAGTTTGATCCAATTCTACAAAAAAAATTATACTTTCAGTTTAAAGCCTATTTTGGCATTTGCATTGTACCAAAATCAAAGACCACTTTGCTATTTTGGCTTGTGGCAATTGTAATTGCACTAAGTATAAAGTGCCATGATCATATCTTATTGGGACTTCTCTTGATTGAGTGAGTTTGGGGGCTACTTTTGTGTGATTTTTTTGTTTTTGTTGGTTGTAATAATGGCTCCTAATCTTTGGAAAGTCAAATGTGATTATTGTGGGAGAAAAAGGCATACCATAGATGAATTCATGATAAAATGACTTGATGATTTAGCACTTTGTTTAAGCTTCATCAGTTAGAACAATTGTGCATTGCAAATGGCAACAGTTTGTCATATTCTTCTAATCCAACATCGACAGATACAATTGATGTTCACACTCAAACATCTTTTGTGGACACATCATTCATCGAAGAGTGGTGTACTCAAATGACATGCATTGAGATCTCATCTCCATCACTTTTTTAACATCAAAGTTCAGATATTCTTCTTTGAGAGATTCCATTGATTCTTTACAATAGGATCATTTCAGTCTTCCTAAGTCATTGGGATTCCTATTTATCAGACATTACATCTTTGTTTGTGGAGTCTAACACTAATGATTTGGAGGATATATTTGAGAGGTTATCTCTCCTCTTTGATGATCATGATGTCATCACATCTTTAGTGTTTTCAGATGCAATTCACTATCCTTACTCTCCTAGTTCTACTTCCTTGATCGGGCATTGCATTCCTAATTTGACGAAGGCATTAGTTTCTAGCATGAGGACACTCGAGTTGTATTCAAAGGCACATATTTGGATTTGGATTCCATTTTTATCTAGCTTGGAGGAGTTACTTCTACATCCACCATTGGATTTGTTTCTTCCCAAAAGAAGAAATATTGTTTGCAGGCAGTGGATTGTCTTTTGTCTTCAAGCATTCATTGGCACAGGAGCTACTTCTTTATGGGGGGATCTATCATCTCATTCATTCTCTCATATAGGGGGATAATTAATTGTATATTTCTGTTGGATGTAGTCCTAGGGGACAGGACAAGGTAGGACAGGGCAGCCGGGGTAGGACGGAATGGACGGGACGATCGGGGTCCCCATCTTGAGTCCTTCCATCATTTATTCCATCACTTTCTTCTTGCATTCTCATTTTTGGGGAGGAGTTTTTCCCATGTGATTTTATCCTTTACTCCACTTGAGATCTTTTGTTCATGGGTACCTAACATGGCATAGTAGCCAAGGCCCATTCATGCATTCATGATTCATGTATATTTGCATCATCATGCTTAGTTTGCTTCTCCCTAAGTTGCACTTAAGGGGGGTGTTAGTGTAAAAAGAGATATTATCTAGTTAGTCATTTCCTAGGTCCTCTTCACACTAGTCCACTTAAGCTTACTTAGGAGTCATTAGGAGCATTTAATAGTTTGCACTTAGAGCATTTACTTTTTCTCCTTAGGACATTTAATAATTTGCATGCATTTATTAGTGGTGTCTAAGTGCATTCAATAATGTCTCTAGTTGCATTTAATATTTTTGTCATCTAGTTGGTTCTTCATGCCTATATAAGAGACACATTTGTAATCATTTTTTATATCAAAAACATCAGATATATAAATCATATCATATCAATATTAATATCAAATTGCACCAGAATCAAGCAATTTATCCTCTTGCTTTTTCTCTCTCTTATGGAAGGTTATTTTTGTATTGCAGATGATCTTGGAGATCTTAGAGTCCATCAATGACTAACAATTTTCCATGAAATAACCCTTAAGAATTGAAAGGGAGATAGACAAAATAAAGGTTAGAATGATCCTTTGGTTAAAAAGGGGATTAATAAAAAATATTTTTAAATGATTCCTTTTAAAGGGAGGAATAATTATATTTATTAATTAAATATTAAAGACAACCTTTGTGAAAGGGTGAGTTGGTTTGGAAACCACCTCTTAAAAGGTTATATAAAGCATTTATGTGAGACTTGGAAGGAGCCATGGAGATCACTCAAGCAAGAAGAAGGTGGTCTAGTGGGCTATGGTCATTGGAGAAGGGGCACATAGAGTGTGTCAAACTCGGGGTATAGAGTACACTTGAGATTATCCTAGCTAGGGCTTGTGTTGAGCATGTCTTTGTTAAGCACTTGTGTTGACCATTTACTTTGTTGAGCATAGCTCTAGAACACTTGTGTTGAGTGTTTTCTTTGTTAAGCATGCCTCTAGAGCACTTATGTTGAGCATTTGGTTTATTGAGCATGGATTTGGAGCACTTATGTTGAGCATGGATCTGGAGCACTTGTTTTGAGTGTTTACATGTGTTCTGAATAGGAATTGTTCCTTCTGGAGTGTGCCATAGCTATAAGGGCCAAGACCACTAAAATCTTCCTGGGGTGAAAGCAACCATCCCAAGAGATTTTATTTAGATAAGTATTGAAATTATTGTTAATAGAAGATATTGGGAATTATATATATGATTTTTTATGTTAATTCGATCGAATTATTTGATTGTGTTATTCAAATTATTGTGTCAATTATATTACTTTAGAGTGCTTATTAAATTATCACATATTGTAATTTATGTGGCGTTATGTGGCCTATTCATAATTCACTACAATTATGTTATCACTAAATGTGAGGTATGAAAGGATAGAGAAGATAGCAAAGTTTATATTTTTTTATTGAAAGAATGTTTTTTTTTAAATATATAATGTAAAAATTACATACACATCAACAACAAAATAAGCTGCAAAGAGGCTACCAACAATAACAACAAAATAATAACAAATATTGGGCCACAAAACCTAACAATTACACATACAATCACTAACTAAAGACATAAACAAGTATTTCACTAGAAATTTGACAATGATACTAGAATGATGTCATAAATGGTACATGACAATGTATTATATTTTCTTACATCAACTTTGTATCTTGTCACTTCATTTGGCTTAAGGCATCCTCTAATTGTTGAAAACTATGTACATTTGATTGCATCTCTTTGTAGTGAAATCCTAAAGGCCATAAGACAAGTGGGTGAGGTGCATAGATATTGCCAAGTGCCTAAGTGGGACCTTAATAAAAATGTTGCCTTTGAAGTTCAATATAATCTTCTGACAACTAAGGATGAAGACTAAAAAACAAGTTTCATCCAAGGTTTATGAGATTAGGGCAAAAATGTGGAAAAACAAAACAAATTACAAACAAGAAAAAAATGTTGACTATAAACAATAAAGCAAACCTTGATAATGGGAAATCCTTATACTTGGATGAGAAAGCTAGGTTAGGCTACATGTCTCCATAGGTCTCCTTGTCTATTCCTTTTCTTGATTGACAATTTCTACTCCTAGCACAGTACATGGGAAAAGTATTGAACAATAACACAAACAACCCAAGTGAGGTCATTCAATCTACCATAAAAGTTTAAATGCTCATTCAATTGAGGAAGTTCACCCTAAGCAATTGGTCATTGCTATGTGGGCGATAAGATTGCTTTGGGCCTATGATCAACTAAACAATGTGTTAGATGAGTTACTTGCCATATCTTGACAAAGAAAGTACACCCATGGAAGTTATTGTCATTTATTAATGAATGTTTTTGCTTAAGGTAAATGCTTTTGATTGGTGCTATGAAATAAAGAGAAATTGGAAGGGTCTCAACCTTTATAAAGAACTAGAAAGAAATACTAACGACACCCAAACAACGTCAAGGAGAAACAAGGAACACAAAACATCGAGGCAAAGATACAACAACAAACAACAATGCCCCACCCATGAGATGAAAAACAAAACTTAGGGTGAACCACCCACAAATAAAATAGGACCACCAACTCAAGGTGGTTTGAAGCCAAAACACTTCGATGAACTTTGTTTCGTATTGACATCCCAAGACTTAACTGTACCAAACCCCTCATTGGTGGGATTCACAATCTAAAGAGCAGAGGTTGAATTGAGGGGATTGAAAGAATTCTTATTAGAAGAATCTACTTTTTGATTTTCCTTGTTGTAACATCCAAATCCGAAATGACAAGAAGTAACTAAGTTTTCACAACGGTAAATTTTTTTTTACTAGGTAATCAAATACAAAAGTAACTCATCCATAATCCAATACAACATTTTTCATTTTATCATAACATGATCTCATTTTCATAAAACTGAAAGAAATGATATACATAAAACACTTTGTTTTCTAACAAATGAAATTTTCTTGAAACAACAAATATTGGAAACATACCATTATCATGCATCTCGATTGTCGACCCATCACATTCAAGACTCGACATTCCTCAGTATTTGGAAGAGAAAGTATCTTCAAGGAGCTTAACCTCCAACCACAGACCGTCGGTCTCCCGCACTCCTTCCTAACCAGAAGTGGCCCTACCCTACTCAAGAGGATAGACTTAGGATAACCATCAGTGTTTGCCATCTGAGCTCTGGTGTTGTAACCTACTTGTCTTGTTATCGTGCAGATCCCTAGATACCCTCTAGTCATGCACGACACTCCACAAGAAATGCCATCCAGTTACGGTGAACGTTCGATGCACTTGAGGATAGTACACCACCTTGGCCAAAGGATTTGTTTTTAAAATAGCGTTCTAAGAACGCATGAACTTGGTTCACCCACCCTACTCGACTTGAACTGGTCGAAATCCTACAGTTTCCTATTTGTATAGTTTGAACTAATTGACGACCTTGATGACCTCAAAGGTTTAGGATTTCCTCCTATAATAGCGCATGGCGCAACATTTACTCTAATCCCGAGTTCATAGTTTCAAAACCCATTTTCATGTAAAAACATTGTTTATAAGCGCCCACTCCTAAGTGGTTTTATATTTGTTTACTTGGTTCCCATGTTTACACAACATACTCAAATATTTAAAACCATTTCCCGTTATCCTGAAATTTGAGGATTCTAGACTCATATGGTCTACAAGGTAAAACGATTCTAGCACCGTCGCATGCAACGTAATTTCAACTCACATGCAGGTTTTCAACTCAAATTGTTCATTTCAGAACCATGATGGTTTCCTAATCATTACTAATACTTTATCTTCCTACTCCTCTTTCTGTGTCATTAGTTTCACATGGTTCATCAAGATGAGAGTCGTAAATAAAATATAAATGATTATGGAATATTTCTTATGTCAATAGAGATGACCAACGCATGGTCGACCTCTAACTAAAGATGTATGATGGTTAAGACATCAGCTATTTACAACTCCATTTTTCGGCTATCAAACACACTAATTTTACATCAAAACGTGCTTAAAAACTGCAGTTTTGACTCCTACACAGCATGCATGTGGAACAACATGTTTACTTGCTATGGAGGTATCGTTCAAGGAAGGTAAATTACATCTTGCATCATGAGAAGTTCGTTCCTAAATGAATATACGTTAGAGATCTGCGTTCTTTTATTACACCGTTTAATTCATGGCAAGAAATACTACAATTTCTGAGTTTATGAATTCTAGAAAACAGCCTACTTCTTTTTCTGAGTTTTTAAATCACAAACACAGTAATGAGACAACAATACTTCTATTTCTAAGTTTTTAAATCTCGAACACAGCAATGATACTATTTCATGGATTGACCGCACACAGATATCATACTAGGTTTACGTTGTCATACATTTCTTCTCATTTTAAATGTATTGATCTTTTGCAAAGTGAGACTTACTTACTTACTGGTCTAAACTGAGAAAAGTAAAGAAGGAAATGAACCTGTTGATAAAAATGGAGGTTGCTGTGGCAATTCCACGTTCTCCTCTGCTTTTCTTCTAAGCTATCTCTTTTATCTCCTTCTTAAATAACGACAATCCACACTAAACAGACCCCTCTCTCTGCCGGACACTATTCAAGTCAAAGGCAGGCTCCTTACTTAGAAACCGATCACCCTCAGACAAATACAAGCTTCCTTAGTTATCTCTCCCTTTGTTGCTTTCTACTCAGAAAATGGATCGCTCCTTAGAAGTAAAGCATCACTCCTTCCCTCACTCACACTTGCCAACTTCTACCAAAAACTCTCACCCTTCCACGATGCAGAAGAAAAAATGAATTTTGTTTCTCTCTCTCTCTATTTTTCCTTCTTCCCACACCCCGACAGCCACTCCAAACCAAACTCTCTTACTACTACTAAACTCTGTAGAACCCTCTCTCACTGCCGTTTTTCCCTTCTTCACAATGCAGGACCCCTAATTCCGTCTCTCTCTGTCGTTTCTATCCCTCAACTCCGCAGCCTCCTCCCAACTTCCGTGCCTCTTGCCTTCGCCATTACTTCTCCCCTTTACTAGCCCACGATGGCCTTTTTCCCGGTTTCTCTCCCCCACTCGCTATCGAATCTCCTTACTTCCCTTTCTCCATCTCACTCTTCTAACTATCTCAGGCCTAACTTCCCTACTTCGAAGGAACTCTCTCTGCGGTTTCCTTGCCACACAATGACGGTTACCTCATTCCATTCCCCACTCACAAAGGATTCCCTCTCCCATCACTATCTGCCGCGTTTTGAGAAGGAAACCGCTCCTCTAAGATTGCAGTTTGATAACTTTTCAACAATAGCAACCCTTTGATTTCGCTCCCTCATCTATGAGATAGTTTCGGCATTAATTCCATTGGTTATACTTCTATCACAACTGCTGAGCTGGCTCTCTCTCTCTCTCCCACGGTGAATTAGAATCTAAGCTCTCATAATGAGGCTAAGCATAAAGGTTTGAATGGAAAATGGTTTTAATAACGTTGCGCGACTTAACAATCAATAAGAATATCAAGGAAAGAAAAGAATACATGGCATAAAATCTAAGCCATTCTTGCAAGGTATACAACACGCTTGGCATCTCAACATCACACATTTGCCTGGATAAGGACACACGTCATGATGACATGCATAGGCCCAAAGGTTCATGGATTACCATGGTAAATGTTTAACTCATTGAGACAGATCCAATCATGGTGAAGACTTCGTTGACCAAAACTCACTCGAACACAAAGCATCTAAAAGCTAAAAGTGAGGTTAAACTTGACAAGACGACGGTTAACAAGTGTCTAGAGCAACTTTTTGGCCAAAAAGGAAGAGAATAAATTCACAACACAAGTTCGACGCGTTTTACGACAATCACAACGGATTGATCGTAACGCAAACGAGTTCTTACAACGTTAGACGGACCAAGCTGACTTCTCACATATTTCGACTATGAGACATGATTTACAATTTTTGCCACAAGATGGTTCATTAACTACTTATAAACGAAAATAATAAACGTCTAAATAAGTCGACTTGCTATGATGGACTTATGACGACGTCGATGATTCCAAGATTCTACATGATGACTTTCGACTAGGATGTTATACTTTATCCTCTGACGTCGACATCTAGTTAACTAACTCAACCGACAACCAAGACAAAAATGATGGTTCCAAGGTTCATCTACCTGTTTGGCGTTCTCATTAACAAATGCCCATGGTTAATTTCCAGAGTCTATACTCTCTCTCAAAGATACTTTCTCTTCCCGTCGAACACGGTCCACCTGTTCCTGCATCGACAGACTCACATACAATTTTGTGGTCAAAGCACCTATGATCCAAATATAATATATCCAAACATCATTGCATTTATTATAAAGACATTTAGTCTACAATATCACTTTGATCGTAATCATTAGATTCCACAATTTCATATAACAACTTTATAAAATAAATTGTTAGTTTCCATGTCGTCGATAACATATTAAGTTACTAAAATTTGCAAGAAAGTAAATAACATAATTGTTTCCAAAAAGAGGGATGTGACATATCCTTCCCCTTTAAAAATCATCGTCCCCGATGATTAAGTTTATCAAGCAAAATTTAAACTTAAAACAAACTTTTTATAATGCAACATTAATGTCTTTAAAAAGTTTTGGAAATCTTTGGTAAATATCTTTGTAATCTTCCCAAGTGGCGCTATCCTCGCCATATTGGTCCCACTGTATTTTGCATTGCAAAACTTCTCGATTATGTAAATGAAGTTTACGCATTTCGAGCACCTTGAGTGGCTTGATCACAACCACCCCAGGTTCTTGCATCTGTAAGGAATTTCAGTTAAGGATGTGGTTATTACCTACAAAATATTTCTTTAAATATGAAACGTGAAAAACATTATGCATCTTAGACAAGGCTGGAGGTAGAGCAACTTTGTAGGCAACCGGATTGATAATCTCAAGAACTTCGAAAGGTCCGACATAACAAGGAGCCAATTTCGAAGATTTACCAAACTTTATAGAACTCTTTTGGGGCTTCACTCGCAAAAGCACTTTCTCGCCAACAGAGAAGTGTCTAGGCACTCGCTTGCGATCTGCATAACTCTTTTGCCTGTCATTGGCTTCTACCAACCTCTTCCTAATCACTTTAACTTTTTCTTCCATATCAGCAAGTATTTCATGTCCAATGCTTATCCTATCTTCCAGCTTATCCCAGCTTATAGGAGTTTTGCATTTCCTTCCATATAATGCTTCGAATGGCACCATCTTATTGGCAGAATGATAGGAATTGTTATAGGCAAATTCGACAAGAGGTAGATATTCCTCCCATCTGTATTGCTGATCCATGCAATACATTCTTAAAATATCTTCTAATACCTGATTCACTCTTTCCGTCTGTCCATTAGTTTCGGGGTGATAAGCAATACTTACATTTAGTTTAGTCCCTAATGCAGAAAATAAGGTTTGCCAAAACTGTGATGTTATCCGAGCATCTCTATCAGATATTATCTTTTCAGGTACCCCATGCAATTTGAAAATTTCTTGCACAAATTTGCGAGCCAAAAGATGTGCTCCATCTGTCAAGTTTCCCGGTATGAAATGTGCAACCTTGGTTAGTTTATCCACAACAACCAATATTGCATCATGCCTATTCTTAGACATTGGTAACCCCTGGACAAAATCCATACTAATAACTTGCCATTTCCATTCTAGAATATCATGTGGGTACAACAACCCAGCAGGATGTTGGTGTTTTGCCTTAACTCTCTGACACTCCAAACAACTAGCTACAAACTTTGCAGCATCGCTCTTCATTCCCTTCCAGAAATATAATGGTTTTACATCCGCCAACAGTTTAGTTACACCAGGGTGTCCAGAGTAGGGAGCACAGTGAACTTCCTTCCACACAAGGTTTCTAAGTTCAACTGACTCAGGAACATATATTCTTCCCTTGAATCTCATCAATCCATTGGATTCAAAACTGAATCCGTCATATCTTGGGTCCTTAGGGTTTGAGTACAGAGCCTGTTTCACTTGTTCATAATACTCATCCCCAGATAAGTTTTGCAATACTAAGTCTTTAAAGTTAGCATTTATGGAAATTATAGAGGCTATATGCCTTCTTTTGCTTAAGGCATCTGCTACTCAGTTTTCCTTGCCCTTGATATAAGAAATTTCAAAGTCATAATCGGCTATTAATTCCAACTGTTAGCGCCTGAATTGACTGGTAGTTTTTTGAAAAATTTTCATTCAGGCACTCTCCCTAAGTATCCAAAAAATGTTCTAAGTAATGGACCTCCTCAGCATTTTTCAGCTGGATCAGCATATTTTCTTGAGGAGGAGGTCATCATCATCATCTTTGTTTCGAGGAGGGTCAGCATCATCATGCTCTCCGTCGACCGGTTTCTCATCGTCATCATCATATTGAAGCATCGGGTGATGTTTGGTTTTTATCCTGATGATGCTGACGAGCTGCAGTGCACTTTGGTTTGTTTGCGGGGGTGATTTCTCAAGTATCCGGTGATCTTCCATTTATCACCTTGCACAAACATGATGATGATGTTGCCCCATTATTCTGAAGGGGTTATTCTTTGAGTTGTTCGACCTAACTTGTTCTTTCTCAAGGGTCGTCATCATCATCATTTTTCCAGTTATCACCGTGTTGCTTGCGGGGGTCATCATATTATCTGCATCATGATATCTCGCCGGGGTGATATTTCTATCATCGGGTGATCTTGGTTATGATCATCCTGATGATGATGTTGAAGAGTTCTAAGTGCGACCCGATATTCACTAGGGTCATCATATTTTGAACGTCAGGATGATCTTAGTCAATATCATCCTGATGATGTTGTATCACCTCTTGTTCGTTGTTTTGTCATCCTGATGATGCTGACGTCATCCTTATATCAGGGTGATATCTTTCTTTCTGCCTATCTGCATCATGATATTTTCGAAGGAGGGGGTGATATTTTCATATCACTCGAGTGTGTTTGTTCCAGCATCATGATGATGCTGATATCAAGGAGATATCCACCTGCTGGCTTCGCGCATTATCTACCGGGGGTGATCTTTTCAAGCAGCATCATCATATTCAGTTATCGCCCCGATCTTATAGTGGAGCTACAGTGCAACCTGATATTTGTGCATCAGGATGATATTTCCAAATATCCGGTTGTCTTCCGAATATCATGATGATGTTAATATGATGATGACGTCATCGAGGTCCGGGGGGGTCATATTTCTAACACTGATCATCTTGAGGAGATCTCCCGATATTTGCAAACATGATGATGACGTCATCCGGATATGAGGAGGTGCGCAGTAGGCAGATATGATGATGACGTCAGCAGGATATGATGATGACGTCAGGGTGATATTTCGGGCAACAGGATATCATGCTGCTGGAGGATGATGATGATGAAGTCTATACTAGTGTCGTCAGGAGCAAAAGCACCGACATGATATATGCTCATGACCTAGTATATTAAGTGATTATGAGGTTGCTGCGGGGTGCATGTGGGATAATGTTATCCTGCATTTCGAAATATCATGATGATGAACCTCGGCGGGAAGTGGTTGCGATAGACTGTTTGATGTTCTTCCCGAGGCCGCGGGTTGGTGCGCCATCAATGGCGATTGTTGCAGAGGTATGGGCGATGGCGTGGACGGATGTAGTACCTGATTGAAGATCTGAATCCCTAGGTGGCGGCGCAAGGCTCGAGAAATCTTCCTGTCTCCTCCCCTACCTGCTGCATTCAAGTTTAGGCGCCAATCTGGTAATGTTTGAGCGCCATCTCTCTGATACTGTATATCTGGCGGGAGTTTTGGTCAACCTGGTAGTTAATGCTGAAGACATCCTCCTGCTATATAATGTAGACGATGTTATTCATTCAAGGTTGTTGAAAGTTGTGGATTTTTGGCCCTGTAATCCAAAACCAGCTGATCTGGTTGCTCTGTACAGCTTGATCTTGTGAGTTTATGTATCTCTTGTTGTAGGACTTGGCATGAATCCACTGATTTTATGGTTGATCTTATATGAGTAATGATATCTTAGCATGTGTTGTGTTAATTCTGTCTCCAGTATTGCATGTATTCTTCTTCTGGATCTGGTTATTTGCTTATGTTTAGATTCTAGAGCATAGAATTCCTATGTTGAATGTCTGATCTTTTAACCTCTGCTCAAGGGGCAGATTAAACTGTTTTCAGGTTGAACATTGGGAAGGGTATACTGCAGTAGGGATGCCATAAGTAGAGATAGCTCAACACTCTATATTGGGAGATATCATGTGTATTCCCCTGAAATCCAGTTTTAGCTATTCATGCTGATCATTCACAGGTGTATGTCTACCGACTCCAAGCCCTGGATAGGCACCAGTCATGCTGTGTTCTTGTGTTATACACCATGTCCAGCTTTGCATCCAAATTCATATCAAACCATTTCATACTTCCACCTGTTAGTTGTAGGAGTAGGATTAGGAACCCCCTGCATGCTCTCATACTCAACCAGACATCATGTCCAAGAATGTTGCCAGCCTTGTGATCTATCATACAGATCTTGGTCCATGCATGAGAGTATTCTGCCTGTTGTTGTCAAGTTAGATCCTTCTATCTTTGAGCTAGTCAAGGTTACATCTTGAGTTATAGGGATACCCCCCTTGGTGCGGCAGAACTAGAAGTGAAGGGGAGGAGCTCACGCAACCTCCTGTATTCAGTTGGCCTGAATCTGCCTGTGCATTAGAAGTGGCAAACCCTAATGCTGATTCAGAAGAAATGTCAACAAAATGGCGACTCTACTGGGGAAGTTGATGTAAGGTGATATCCTGCAGTCTCTGGTGAAGTTTTGCTCTGCTGGTGGAATGAACTCAGAAACGTATTCGATGAGCTTTCAGCTGCTGTAAATTTTGTCCTCTCTGGAGAGGTGGCGACTCTGCAAAAAAGATCTAAATGCACATGAAAGATAGATGTATGTTATTGGTTGAAAGATGTACATATTTCTGCATCTGTATGAGAAAAGGTACTTTGTTACTTCCCCTTTATTTGCTGTTTTACTGCATAGGTTAGATGCCAGGGGAAGCCTTAGGTCTTAGACAGACAGAGGATGTCTAAGAGTAGGGTTTTTATGAATTCAAGTATGAGTTATCCCACACTCAGTGGTAAAATGTTGGATAAAGGAATAGAAGAGATAAGAAATAGGTTGATATTCTTAGAGGCTGAGCAGGCCCAGTTAAGAAGCAGTAACCCTATTGTGTCTGCCAGTCAGAAGGCTAAACCTCCTGTCAGCCCTTTTGATCCTTTGTATGACCAACTGGATTTGTCATGGGTGGATTATAAAGTAGAAACTATGCCTGCTAGGATATACTGTCAGATGCCTAGATTTAGTGGTCACAATGTACGTGATGGGAATGCACATATCCAAAATTTTCAAAGTTTTATGGGAAAATATTCATTCAGAGATGAGGATATGTGGATGAGGTTTCTTGTTAGGTCCTTTGATGCAAAAGCAAAAGACTGGTATTTGAGCTTTCCAAAGAAATCCTTTGCCTGTTGGGATGAGCTTGCTGACTGTTTCAAGGAAGAATTTGCAAAAGAACCGGCTGATCTTGTTGCAGAATTGATGAGAATCAGAAAACAAGATGAAGAGCCATGTGTTGATTTCAGTCATAGGTTTGCAGTAGCCCTTTCACGTGTCCCTGAAAGTTTCAAACCTGATATTTCAGCCTGTGTTGGCATATTCTTTGAAGCTTTTGAGGAGGGCTCTAGTGCATTACTGAGGGATTTCAAGGTGACAAGTATGCAGATGGCATACAAATTTTTAGAAAATGTAGAGGAAATGAGAAATGTGTACCTGCTGAAACCCCTGTCCCCAGACCTTGGTGTGAATAATGGTTATGAAGCTGCAAATGACCAAATGATTATGGCATCATGTGCAGATAAAAATGAGAATAAAAGCATAGAGGTTGAGATTGCTGTATTTGAACATAATGCTAACAATACTGCTCAACTAGATTGTTCACCAGTTGAGGATGCCAGTGAAAGGACTAATGAGGATTCCCATTGCAATGATGAGGCAGCTGACCATGAAAACAATAACGAGGTTGTGGACAGCAATGAGCAATTTTTAGAATGGACCTGTGGAGACAATTGTGAGTATTGTACTCAAGACAGAGAAGATATAAGCAAACAGAGAAGCAATCCTATGTGTGACCCATTGCCTACCTTTCAAACACATGGAGATCATGAAGAGCAGTCAGAAATTGAAATAAGTGCTAGTTCAGAGCATGATTGTTTTTCATTTGATGGCTGTTTTGCTTATGACACACAGGCTGATACTCCTCCACAGAGTGAATCCATTGATGATGAAGAGGTGTGCTCTGCTGCCCATGAACAAATGGCATACTATGATGAAACTGATGCACCTGGGTCACCCATTTATGACACATATGGTGATGAGGATCTGTCTGAGTATGGTGAAGATCTAGACATTATTTTTGGCTTGGATTCTGTTTCTCATCCTGATGAAAGAGGAAACAACATACATCAGGTAAGTGACTGTGAAAATGTGCCTGACTTGAAAGAGATGCCAGAGCCTGATCTTTTCCAGCCTGGTGTACCTGATTGTTGTGTACATGATGTGCACAATTGTGATTTTGAAAGCTTTTCTTTTGATGAGCCAGCATATAATACAATGAGCCTTGATCTTCCTAGTTTTGTGGTGGACTCTGAGTGTTTCCTATTTGCAGTCCAGCTAGGAGATCATGTTGCAATGCATGATGATGATATAGGTGATAAGTGCTATGTGCCATATGAACATGCATTGTTTGATACATTCTGCACCCACATGTCACATGATGCTGAGGGTTATCTGCACAAGGGTGATAATGACAAGCCAAATCAGAGGGTTGAATATGCAGATGACAAGATTTGTTTGTGGGTGGATCTTTGTAGTATCTCCAAGCTTGACCCAGTGCATGTAGATGAAAACAAGATATTTGACAAAGGGAGATACATGTTTTTCTTTTCTTGGTGGCCTTAGGCCATCAAGTGTGTTTGGTGATGCAGGTCAGTACAGTATTTGACTCTATGCCCAATGGATAAGGGACTGGTCTGCATCCCAGAGATCTGGGGTTCTCGTTGCAGTCTTGCACCTGCACGTCCCCAGACAGAGCCACTGTTAGTGCCTGAATTGACTGGTAGTTTTTTGAAAAATTTTCATTCAGGCACTCTCCCTAAGTATCCAAAAAATGTTCTAAGTAATGGACCTCCTCAGCATTTTTCAGCTGCATCAGCATATTTTCTTGAGGAGGAGGTCATCATCATCATCTTTGTTTCGAGGAGGGTCAGCATCATCATGCTCTCCGTCGACCGGTTTCTCATCGTCATCATCATATTGAAGCATCGGGTGATGTTTGGTTTTTATCCTGATGATGCTGACGAGCTGCAGTGCGCTTTGGTTTGTTTGCGGGGGTGATTTCTCAAGTATCCGGTGATCTTCCATTTATCACCTTGCGCAAACATGATGATGATGTTGCCCCATTATTCTGAAGGGGTTATTCTTTGAGTTGTTCGACCTAACTTGTTCTTTCTCAAGGGTCGTCATCATCATCATTTTTCCAGTTATCACCGTGTTGCTTGCGGGGGTCATCATATTATCTGCATCATGATATCTCGCCGGGGTGATATTTCTATCATCGGGTGATCTTGGTTATGATCATCCTGATGATGATGTTGAAGAGTTCTAAGTGCGACCCGATATTCACTAGGGTCATCATATTTTGAACGTCAGGATGATCTTAGTCAATATCATCCTGATGATGTTGTATCACCTCTTGTTCGTTGTTTTGTCATCCTGATGATGCTGACGTCATCCTTATATCAGGGTGATATCTTTCTTTCTGCCTATCTGCATCATGATATTTTCGAAGGAGGGGGTGATATTTTCATATCACTCGAGTGTGTTTGTTCCAGCATCATGATGATGCTGATATCAAGGAGATATCCGCCTGCTGGCTTCGCGCATTATCTACCGGGGGTGATCTTTTCAAGCAGCATCATCATATTCAGTTATCGCCCCGATCTTATAGTGGAGCTACAGTGCAACCTGATATTTGTGCATCAGGATGATATTTCCAAATATCCGGTTGTCTTCCGAATATCATGATGATGTTAATATGATGATGACGTCATCGAGGTCCGGGGGGGTCATATTTCTAACACTGATCATCTTGAGGAGATCTCCCGATATTTGCAAACATGATGATGACGTCATCCGGATATGAGGAGGTGCGCAGTAGGCAGATATGATGATGACGTCAGCAGGATATGATGATGACGTCAGGGTGATATTTCGGGCAACAGGATATCATGCTGCTGGAGGATGATGATGATGAAGTCTATACTAGTGTCGTCAGGAGCAAAAGCACCGACATGATATATGCTCATGACCTAGTATATTAAGTGATTATGAGGTTGCTGCGGGGTGCATGTGGGATAATGTTATCCTGCATTTCGAAATATCATGATGATGAACCTCGGCGGGAAGTGGTTGCGATAGACTGTTTGATGTTCTTCCCGAGGCCGCGGGTTGGTGCGCCATCAATGGCGATTGTTGCAGAGGTATGGGCGATGGCGTGGACGGATGTAGTACCTGATTGAAGATCTGAATCCCTAGGTGGCGGCGCAAGGCTCGAGAAATCTTCCTGTCTCCTCCCCTACCTGTTGCATTCAAGTTTAGGCGCCAATCTGGTAATGTTTGAGCGCCATCTCTCTGATACTGTATATCTGGCGGGAGTTTTGGTCAACCTGGTAGTTAATGCTGAAGACATCCTCTTGCTATATAATGCAGACGATGTTATTCATTCAAGGTTGTTGAAAGTTGTGGATTTTTGGCCCTGTAATCCAAAACCAGCTGATCTGGTTGCTCTGTACAGCTTGATCTTGTGAGTTTATGTATCTCCTGTTGTAGGACTTGGCATGAATCCACTGATTTTATGGTTGATCTTATATGAGTAATGCTATCTTAGCATGTGTTGTGTTAATTCTGTCTCCAGTATTGCATGTATTCTTCTTCTGGATCTGGATATTTGCTTATGTTTAGATTCTAGAGCATAGAATTCCTATGTTGAATGTCTGATCTTTTAACCTCTGCTCAAGGGGCAGATTAAACTGTTTTCAGGTTGAACATTGGGAAGGGTATACTGCAGTAGGGATGCCATAAGTAGAGATAGCTCAACACTCTATATTGGGAGATATCTGTAAGGCAGATATCATGTGTATTCCCCTGAAATCCAGTTTTAGCTATTCATGCTGATCATTCACAGGTGTATGTCTACCGACTCCAAGCCCTGGATAGGCACCAGTCATGCTGTGTTCTTGTGTTATACACCATGTCCAGCTTTGCATCCAAATTCATATCAAACCATTTCATACTTCCACCTGTTAGTTGTAGGAGTAGGATTAGGAACCCCCTGCATGCTCTCATACTCAACCAGACATCATGTCCAAGAATGTTGCCAGCCTTGTGATCTATCATACAGATCTTGGTCCATACATGAGAGTATTCTGCCTGTTGTTGTCAAGTTAGATCCTTCTATCTTTGAGCTAGTGAAGGTTACATCTTGAGTTATAGGGATACCCCCCTTGGTGCGGCAGAACCAGAAGTGAAGGGGAGGAGCTCACGCAACCTCCTGTATTCAGTTGGCCTGAATCTGCCTGTGCATTAGAAGTGGCAAACCCTAATGCTGATTCAGAAGAAATGTCAACACCAACCATCTCCTTTGCCTTGCATTGAGATTAGGTTGTGTGAATATGTAGTGAAGGCTTTGATGATCAGATTTTAAAATAAAAGTCCTTCCCAACAAATAATGTTGCCACATCTGAAGGGCGTGAACCACTGCTGCCATCTCTAGGTCATGAGGAGCGTAGTTCTGCTCATAATTTTTCAGCTTCCTTGACTCATAGGCTACTACCCTGCCATCTTGCATAAGCACACCTCCCAATCCTTCCGTCGAGGCATCAGTGATAACCTCAAACTCTCCCTCAGGATCAGGAACTTTCAGAATTGGAGCGGTTGTTAATTTTTCTTTTAACAAGTCAAAAGCCTTCTGACATTCATCCGTCCAAACAAACCTTTTTCCTTTTCTCTGCAAAGAGGTAATAGGGCTAGCAATGCTTGAGAAATTCAACACAAATTTCCTGTAATACCCTGCCAATCCCATGAAATGTCATACCTCTGACACATTGGTAGGCTCAGGCCATTCCATAATAGCTTTTATTTTGGCCGGATCAACTGATATCCCATCGGCTGATATTATATGCCCTAAATACTGTACTTCTTTCTGAAAGACGGTGCACTTGGAGAGTTTTGCATACAATTTATGTTCTCTTAATCGTTGCAAGACTATTTGAAGATGTTGTGCATGCTCCTCTTCATCCTTGGAATAGATCAGAATATCATCGATGAAGACTAGTACAAACTTATCAAGACAATCTTTGAATACACTATTCATGAGATTCGTGAATGCAGCAGGTGCATTGGTCAATCCAAACGGCAGCACCGTAAACTCATAATGACCATACCTCATTCTAAAAGCTGTCTTAGGAATGTCTTTGTCTTTCAACCTTAACTGATGGTATCCAGATCTCAGATCTATCTTGGAAAAGACCGATGCGCCACGCATTTGGTCAAATAGATCATCAATTCAGGGCAAGGGGTACTTGTTCTTTATAGTCACCTTGTTAAGCATCCTATAGTCTATACATAGCCTTAGAGTTCCATCCTTCTTTTTGACAAAGATAACCGGGGCTCCCCATGGTGATACACTTGGCCTAATCAAATTCTTAGACAAAAGCTCCTACAACTGAGCTTTTAATTCCATAAGTTCAGTGGTAGTCATACGATACGGAGCTTTAGAGATTGGCTCCGATCCTGGTTTAATGTCTATACCAAAGTCAAATGTTCTCTTCGGAGGCAAGCCTGGTAACTCCTTAGGAAATACATCCCTAAAGTTGCATAGGTATGGATATCTTTCTTCAAATGATTGTTTCTCCGAGGCTTCCTCTACTAGGTCCATCTTGACCGCAAAAAGTTGACATCCTTTTCGCCTAGCCCGCTTTAGTTGTTTTGAAGAAATGGATCTAACCTTTATTTCCCTCTGTATTACTTGGAGATTTACAGTTTTGCCCATCTCATCCAGACACTCAATGGTTTTATGAAAGCAATTTACTTTGGCTCGATGTTTCCACAACCAGCTCATTCCTAGGATGACATCGTAGGACCCTAAAGGTGCTACGTATAAGTTTGCCTCAGTGGTCAAGTTAGAAACATCAATCCTAGCTTCGAACAAACATTGCTCTACCTAAGCCTTTGAATTATTTGCATACTCTACTGTCCAAGGTTTTGACATAAAACTAGCTTTTCTAGAAAATTTACCTAAGACTCTAGGTGACACAAAATTTTCTGTTGCACCAGTATCAAATAGAATAGAAACAGGAACTCCAAATAAGGTACCTGTCATCTCAATAGGAGTGATTTGATACTCCACTTGTCGATTGTCAAGAGCAGCATGAATCCTTTGCTGAAAGGCTTCCTGTTGTGAAGGAAGCTCCGTGTTCCTAGGCCTCCCATTCAGCTTCTTGTTGGGGCAACGGTTGGCATAATGATCTCCTCCACAAGAAAAGCATCCTCCTATAGGTCCTCGCTTCTCAGATGGCCTACTTGCAGAATCACCATTCTTCTTAAAATTTGCATTTCTCTTAAAATATTTGCCTCTGCACTCATTACCAAATCCTCCTTGATTCTTTCGATTTCCCCTATCAAACCTCCTGTTTCCATACCCCTTCTCATTTTTCCTTTTATAAGACTGATCATTGTAGTTCTTATCAAACTTCTTGCGTTTCTTGTCACGGTAAGCAGAGATAGATTTAATCTTCTGCTCCTATTTTATTGCCTTTTCATAAACTTGATCCATTGTGCTTGGACCATGCACCTCCACCTCACCACCGATCTGACGATTGAGTTCCATGATGAACTTTCTGATTCAGAACCTTTTGTCCTTTTGGTATTGGGGAACATACTTCAGTAACCTAGTGAATTTTTCTGCATACTCGACCACAGATAGTTCACCTTGCCTGATGTTTTGAAAATCTGTTAGCTTCTGATCAAAATACAATTGTGGTAACCACCATTTTCAGAATAGTTCCACGAACTCATCCCATGTCACCTTCAAGGGACTTAATTCCAACTCCATTTTCTTATTCATCCACCAAGTGGACGCTTCCCCAGACAGCTGATAGGCTCCCCACACGGCTTTAGTAACCTCAGAGTAGTTTCTGATCTCAAAATATTTCTCCATCTCCGTCAACCATGCTTCAGCTGCATCTCCAGTTTTCGTTCCGTCGAACTTTGGAGGGTTAACCTTCTTCATATCCTTAGATAACTCTAATGCAAGTTTATCCTTGGTTTTTCTTTGGGCTTCACTATCATCAGGATGTTCACTTGTCGTGCCATTATCCCAATGTTTACTCTTGCTTGTGTAATGTGAGTTCTCGTTTCCACCCTCTGTGTTGCCAGTTTCATCCATTTTCCTTTCCAGTTTGTTCAACCTTTCCTTGGTTTCCGTGAGAATGTTGAGGATCCTATCCAACTTGTCAGTGGAGTTTTCCCGAGAGTTATGACCTTCCCGATCCTCCCCCTCGTTAAACCCTAATTGGTCCATGCTAGTTTAATTTCACACCTAATTAAACATATACTAATCAGTTTTGCGCTTATTAAATTAAACATCATCAAAAGAACACAACATTTGATCATAATCATAATTGTTCTCAAACCAAAATTTTGTCTTTATTCATTTTGCAAAATTATTTCAACATCATTAGGGATAGACAAATCTCATGTTTCTACATAGTGTTATCTAGTGGAGTGTAACCTTCAGATTCATTGTTTGACACATAATCACGAGGTGTATACCCCTCAGACTCACTATCAAAAGATAACTCAATAATCTCAGCTCTAGGTACTACACGTGGATCTCTAGTGATCATGGGTATAGTACTAGGTACACTCTCAGGTACACTAACAGGTACACTATCAATTACAATCCAGGAGCAGCGGTTGATCATGGTTCGAGCCACCATCGCTGCTCCCTCTAGGAGTTCTCTCCTCACTCGCTTAAGTCATGACATTGCATTGGCTAAGGTTTCCACATCATCAAGCCATATGTCATTTTTGTCATTGGTTTTCTCTATGGTCTTGATCATCGTAAGTCGTTTCTGCTTAGCTTGCAGATAACGCTTCTTACCCACGAAGGATTTTCTTGTAGTTTTCTTGGTGTATACCATCCTGGCACAATAAACCAAATCATTAGCTACCTGCATAATGATGATTTCCTAATCAGGTTAGTGGACTCATCAGCCCTAGTGCTGAACCTGGTTAGCTCTGATACCATATGTAACATCCAAATCAGAAATGACAAGAAGTAACTAAGTTTTCACAACGGTAAATTTTTTTTTTACTAGGTAATCAAATACAAAAGTAACTCATCCATAATCCAATACAACATTTTTCATTTTATCATAACATGAACTCATTTTCATAAAACTGAAAGAAATGATATACATAAAACAATTTGTTTTCTAACAAATGAAATTTTCTTGAAACAACAAATATTGGAAACATACCATTATCATGCATCTCGATTGTCAACCTATCACATTCAAGACTCGGCATTCCTCAGTATTTGGAAGAGAAAGTATCTTAAAGGAGCTTAACCTCCAACCATAGACCGTCAGTCTCCCGCACTCCTTCCTAACCGGAAGTGGCCCTACCCTACTCAAGAGGATAGACTTAGGATAACCATCGGTGTTTGCCATCTGAGCTCTAGTGTTGTAACCTACGTGTCTTGTTATCATGCAGATCCCTAGATACCCTCTAGTCATGCATGACACTCCACAAGAAACGCCATCCAATTACGGTGAACGTTCGATGCACTTGAGGATAGTACACCACCTTGGCCAAAGGATTTGTTTTTAAAATAGCGTTCTAAGAATGCATGAACTTGGTTCACCCACCCTACTTGACTTGAACTAGTCAAAATCCTACAGTTTCCTATTTGTATAGTTTCAACTAATTGATGACCTTGATGACCTCAAAGGTTTAGGATTTCCTCCTATAATAGTGCATGGCGCAACATTTACTCTAATCCCAAGTTCATAGTTTCAAAACCCATTTTCATGTAAAAACATTGTTTATAAGCGCCCACTCCTAAGTGGTTTCATATTTGTTTACTTGGTTCCCATGTTTACACAACATACTCAAATATTTAAAACCATTTCCCGTTATCCCGAAATTCGAGGATTCTAGACTCATATGGTCTACAAGGTAAAACGATTCTAGCACCGTCGCATGCAACGTAATTTCAACTCACATGCAGGTTTTCAACTCAAATTGTTCATTTCAGAACCATGACGGTTTCCTAATCATTACTAATACTTTATCTTCCTACTCCTCTTTCCGTGTCATTAGTTTCACATGGTTCATCAAGATGAGAGTCGTAAATAAAATATAAATGATTATGGAATCTTTCTTATGTCAATAGAGATGACCAACGCATGGTCGACCTCTAACTAAAGATGTATGATGGTTAAGACATCAGCTGTTTACAACTGCATTTTCCGGCTATCAAACACACTAATTTTACATCAAAACGTGCTTAAAAACTACAGTTTTGACTCCTACACAACATGCACGTGGAACAACGTGTTTACTTGCTATGGAGCTATCGTTCAAGGAAGGTAAATTACATCTTGCATCATGATAAGTTCGTTCCTAAATGAATATACGTTAGAGATCTACGTTCTTTTATTACACCGTTTAATTCATGGCAAGAAATGCTACAATTTCTGAGTTTACGAATTCTAGAAGACAGCCTACTTCTTTTTCTGAGTTTTTAAATCACAAACACATTAATGAGACAGCAATACTTCTATTTCTGAGTTTCTAAATCTTGAACACAGCAATGATACTATTTCATGGATTGACCGCACACAGATATCATACTAGGTTTACGTTGTCATACATTTCTTCTCATTTTAAACATATTGATCTTTTGCAAAGTGAGACTTACTTACTTACTGGTCTAAACTGAGAAAAGTAAAGAAGGAAATGAACCTGTTGATAAAAATGGAGGTTGCTATGGTAATTCCATGTTCTCCTCTACTTTTCTTCGAAGCTATCTCTTTTATCTCCTTCTTAAATAACGACAATCCACACTAAATAGACCCCTCTCTCTGTCGGACACTATTCAAGTCAAAGGCAGGCTCCTTACTTATAAACCGATCACCCTCAGACAACTACAGGCTTCCTTAGTTATCTCTCCCTCTGTTGCTTTCTACTCAGAAAATGGATCGCTCCTTAGAAGTAAACCATCACTCCTTCCCTCACTCACACTTGCCAACTTCTACCAAAAACTCTCACCCTTCCATGATGCAGAAGTAAAAATGAATTTCGTTTCTCTCTCTCTCTGTTTTTCCTTCTTCCCACACCCTGATAGCCACTCCAAACCAAACTCTCTTACTACTACTAAACTCTGTAGAACCCTCTCTCATTGTCGTTTTTCCCTTCTTCACAATGCAGGACCCCTAATTCCGTCTCTCTCTATCGTTTCTATCCCTCAACTCTGCAGCCTCCTCCCAACTTCCGTGCCTCCTGCCTTCGCCGTTACTTCTCCCCTTTACCAGCCCACGACAGCCTTTTTCCCGGTTTCTCTCCCCCACTCACCATCGAATCTCCTTACCTCCCTTTCTCCATCTCACTCTTCTAACTATCTCAGGCCTAACTTCCTTACTTTGAAGGAACTCTCTCTGCGGTTTCCTTGCCACACAACGACGGTTACCTCGTTCCATTCCCCACTCACAAAGGATTCCCTCTCCCATCACTCTCTACCACGTTTTGAGAAGGAAACTGCTCCTCTAAGACTACGGTTTGATAACTTTTCAACAACAGCAACCCTTTGATTTCGCTCCCTCATCTATGAGACAGTTTCGGCATTAATTCCATTGGTTATACTTCTATCACAACCGCTGAGCTGGCTCTCTCTCTCTCTCTCCCACGGTGAATTAGAATCTAAGCTCTCATAATGAGGCTAAGCATAAAGGTTTGAATGGAAAATGGTTTTAATAACGTTACGCGACTTAACAATCAACAAGAATATCAAGGAAAGAAAAGAATACATGGCATAAAATCTAAGCCATTCTTGCAAGGTATACAACACGCTTGGCATCTCAACATCACACATTTGCCTGCATAAGGACACACGTCATGATGACATGCATAGGCCCAAAGGTTCACAGATTACCATGGTAAACGTTTAACTCATTGAGACAGATCCAATCATGGTGAAGACTTCGTTGACCAAAACTCACTCGAACACAAAGCATCTAAAAGCTAAAAGTGAGGTTAAACTTGACAAGACAACGGTTAACAAGTGTCTAGAGCAACTTTTTGGCCAAAAAGGAAAAGAATAAATTCACAACACAAGTTCGACGCGTTTTACGACAATCACAACGGATTGATCGTAACGCAGACAAGTTCTGACAATGTTAGACGGACCAAGCTGACTTCTCACATATTTCGACTACGAGACATGATTTACAATTTTTGCCACGAGATGGTTCATTAAATACTTATAAACGAAAATAATAAACGTCTAAATAAGTTGACTTGCTATGATGGACTTACGATGACGTCGACGATTCCAAGATTCTACATGATGACTTTCGACTAGGATGTTATACTTTATCCTCTGACATCGACATCTAGTTAACTAACTCAACTGACAACCAAGATAAAAATGATGGTTCCAAGGTTCATCTACCTGTTTGGCGTTCTCATTAACAAATGCCCACGGTTAATTTCCAGAGTCTATACTCTCTCTCGAAGATACTTTCTCTTCCCGTCAAACACGGTCCACCTGTTCTTACATCGACAGACTCACATACAATTTTGTGGTCAAAGCACCTATGATCCAAATATAATATATCCAAACATCATTGCATTTATTATAAAGACATTTAGTCTACAATATCACTTTGATCGTAATCATTAGATTCCACAATTTCATATAACAACTTTATAAAATAAATTGTCAGTTTCCATGTCGTCCATAACATATTAAGTTACTGAAATTTGCAAGAAAGTAAATAACATAATTGTTTCCAAAAAGAGGGATGTGACACTTGTTGGAGGATGAATGTTGAGGACTAGGAGAAAGGTCACAAACCTCCCTAACTACTTCCATCTCTTTAATTTTCTTTATCAAAGGGAGAGAATCGAGAGCCTCTGAGTTAGTCTTGTCCACAAGAGGACTAACCGACACATCAATCCCCTTTGAGGGAATGTCGACCACATCTTGAAGAGGAGAAGGATCCTACTAATCCTTTTTTTCTTGTGAAAAATATCTCTTTTCGAAGCCCCACACATGGCAAAAACATGGCTTGACTTGTGGCAATTGAGATACATCACCAGGGACTCCTCATACACAATCTACTACACCCAATCACCATTTTTTGAGAATAAGGTGATCGAAGAGGGGAGCACCTTGTCAACAACAACATTGACACATAATCTAGCAAATAGAACTCACTTCCTAGATCTGGTCACCTCATCAAGCACAATGAGATCACTGAGGGAGCAAGCAATAACTACCCACACTTCCTTATCCCAATACTCCAATAGTAAACCAAAGAGTTTGACCCAAACTGGGACTCTTTCAATGCAAACTTTATCCAAATCTAATCTTGGTTCCCATATCTTAAAGAATGAATAGGATTTGTCAAGGAACCATAGACTACCCATTAGAGTTTGAAAACAATAAAAAAATGAAATAAGGAAGAACCCCTTCTACAAAACCAAAATCTCCAATGAACCTTTGATCTTCCATTTCCTCTTAGCCCAATTTTTTAAACTGTCCACATTAGGCCTGCCCCCTAAAATCTCCCCCACCATTAGCCAACTTGGAAGACAATCTATCAACAATAGAATCTGGAACTTCAAGCCTCCACCCATCCAACTTTCACAAGGACCAAAGAAGACATAACAGGGCTGGGAGAAGAAATAGAATAGAATAGAATAGAATAACTTTTAACGTCCACAAGACTAAAAATAGCCTATGAGACAGTCAACCCAATCAGATTTGCTTCTGCCTTTCAGTTCTTCTTTTATTCAAAGAAATAATACCTTTGACGGTATGAGTCTAAGTTTCTTGGGGGAACCAAAGACAACCCCTGGAGCAGCCCCCTGAGGAGGCGGTGACACAAAAAAAAATAGGGCAGCCTTCCCTGTCTCAAAAGCCAGTGACAAAGCAGGAATGGAACTACCAGAACACTAAGGAGAAGAGTAGGGCGAAGGGATAATGACTTCTCCCCAAGGTCCAGACAAACACTAAGTCCACAACATCGACAGCCATAATCCCAGCGTCAATATCATGAGTTGCCCGCTCCCAAGACCACTGATGAGCAGGATGAAGGAGACTTTCTATCCTTGGAAATCCCACCCTTTCCAGACTGATTTTCCACACTCACCACAGGAGAGAACACACCTGCACACTCTCCATCCACACGCGCAGGACAAGGAGAAAGGAGGAACCCTTTACGAAAGAGCCAACTGAGGTCTTCTTCGCACCAGGATCATGCAGAGCTCCAGATACAAACTTCGCCGTAGGTGAGAGAAAACTTAGGTTTTTGCAAAACGAGTCTTCTTGGAAGCGACGACAGAACCAGCGCTCCATCATGCATCCAGCCAGATATCGAGCAGATGGACATTCTCCTCCTCGTCCTCTCCACCATCATCGTCCAGATTGCTCCCGCCCTTCGCCTGTTCAAAAAAAAGATTTCCTGCTCAATCCCCTGCTCAATCCCCTCCTCCTCTCCATTTTCAATGCTTGTATGCAGTTGTATGTTAAACTCAAAGGGGCTAACAGATAAAAACTAATATTCATTAATGAATGTTTTTTCATAGGATTTGAGGAAATTAGATCCGAGGATTTAACACAGCAGATTGGCTCTTTGGACCCCATACCTTACAAAAAATAGCAGTGTGATCTAGTCTGTGAAACTGACGACGTGCATCTGAATTTTAACTTAAGTACTACTTAGGAATGACAAAAGACTCAAAGTTTGGATTTTGACTTGGCATCTGATCTTTACTCATTAAGAGCATATGGAAGGTGTTTTCACTTGATGAGGGGCAAGTTTTGAGTTATGGAGAATATGTTGTGTCCACCTATCTGAGTATAAGCACATTGTTGTTTTGACAAATTGGGAGAGAAGGATATGGAGAAAATCATAAAACATAGTTGCAATGGTCTTTGGTTAGATGCTTTAGATGCAAGCATCAAATTGAGGAATTGTTTTTCATCTTGGGGGAACTTAACTATTTAAGTTTGCATTTTAATTTATAGAATAAATGGAAGATTCGCTTACAATTCACAAAGCCAGTTACTTGTGCACCAATGATCTGGGGAGTAGTCTGTAGGGCTGATGTCTATTTTTTTTTTTTTCAATAGAATGTCTAACCAGATGCCCATCTTTACTCTTTTCTGGGATGCAACTCTATTTTTCCTGTATTCATTTGTGAATATTTAGAGAAGTATCTATTTATAAGATCTTTGCTGAGCCTCACTAGAAATGTAATTGTTTTATTGAATAAAGAAATTTACTATTGAAAATTGTTAGGTGAGTTACTTATATTTATCATATAAACCAATGTGCTTTTGTATCATATTTGGGGGTTTGTGAAGAAGAATGTTTATGTGTAGTAGTTACAGAGCTCATTCGTTTGTTTCCCGCTTGCGTGGCCTGAAATTTGGATCAGTTTCAGTTCATGATGACTCATTTACTAAGTGTCACTGTGCATTCCTGAACCCTAGTGCCGACAGAAATTATAATGTAACAAGTAACATCTCATTCTGGTTAAGTAGGTGTTTTAAGGTTGTAGTTGATTATTCAAAATAGCCATACATTTCTTCGCAGGTAGCTTCCACTGGAATGCTGAAGATGTAGTCAATTCATTAGGTTGCATGATCCTTTCAGGGCCCTTTCTTACAGGTTATACAGAGGTGTCTATTCTGTGGCAGGATCAAATACATGTCTCTTCTGGCATTACTTTGCCAGTACATTGCTTGACAAATTACTGCAGGTTTTAGTAGCAGAGCTTTATACTATTTTCTGTGTTCTACATTATACATCCTTGGAACTCCCACTTGCCTTTCATGAATGTCACCACAGACTTTAAATGATAGGTATGATAGGGAAATTGATGCAATCAATGAACCTTGCCGGCCAATACCATCAGGAGCAATTTCTGAGACTGAAGTGTGTAGATTGGTGCTCGATTCTAATCTAGCAATTTATTGACCATGAAAAAGTTTTTCTGATACATGCAGACTTGCAGTCTTCTATAAAGGTTTACTTGTGCTTATTCATAGCCCACTGTATAAGTTCCGACCTTTCCCTCTAATTCTTTGCTGGAATTTCCTCTCCAAGTGCCTGAAGACTCTGAAACATATAGTATCCTGCATGTAATCAAGAGGTTAACTTTGCAAGATACATAAATAGAAGAGATATTGACCTGTCAAGGGGGTTGAAAAACATAACACGTTAAGGACCCCCATATGGTGCTATGTCAGAGGAGATAAAGATCAATCCTTTTACATCGTTGGGTGAAAGGCAAACCATAGAATGTCGACAATGAGAATTGAAACTAAGCACTGCTAAATTGTAGGGGCTACCTTTGTGACGTTTTCACACATCGCCCCATTGCAAATGGGGACCCACCTTCTTTTCTGCTTTCTGCTGTAGGCGTGTTTTAAGGTTTAAGTTTTCTCTAAGTTTGTATGTCTGGTAGTATTGATTTGTCCAAGTTTTGCCAAGTTCTTGCTCAAATCCAGGAAGTGATTGAAGAAATTGCCTTAAGGGATGGATATTCACTCGAGGAATCCATATGCCTTCATCCTGATGCATATCATGAACTCCTGAAAACTGACTAAGTTTGAAATCTGGTGGATCCTCAAAAATCTAGAATCTGCATGTTAAATCTCATGGATTCGAGACCTATCTCAAACATATTGAAAGTATATTTCAAAATATTTGAAGTATAGGAATATACTTGAATATATTTTGAAATATAAAGGATTTGAGGTACTGAAAAAATGGGTAAGAAAAATTGCAAATTCTAGGCTCATGAGGAAAATGCAAAATTCCAGGCCATCACAAAAAGTGCGAAAATTCCATAACATGATGAAAAATGTGATTTCCTCCAGGGAAAATTCCATGACTTAATGAGAATTGCGATTGACTTTATGGAAAGAACAATTTGGATTTTTCCAAGACAATAAGAAATTGCGACTTGGAAAATTCCTTGACAACCTTCAAAGTGCAAAATCTAAGACAAGGTGAGAAGATGATGAAGGAATTTTTCCAAGAGTTCATGAAAAATGCGAAAATCCATGACCTCTCCAAAAGTCCGAAATTCCAAGGATAAGTAAAAATGCGACATGGATTTTGTCCATGATCCTCTCAAAATTGCAAAAATCCAAGTTCATAGGAAAAATGCAAAACTCTTGGGAGAACTAAAACTTACAACATGAATCCAATCTCTAACAATGCCAAAAGTGCGACCAAGACAAGATTTGTCCACCTCTCCAAGGAAAATGTGAAATCCTCAGGACCCTTAAAAATGCGAAATTCCTAGAGGTTAGCAAATTTGCGACATGAAAATTCCATGAACTTCTCAAAAATGCGATAGGAATTTATCCAAGATTTCATCAAAAATGTGAAATTTCTAGATAGGGAGAAATGTGCAATGTGGAATGTAATCCAAGACAAGGTTAAAATTGCAAAATTCCTCAAGGGAGTGAAATATCCGATGAAGATTTAATCCTCAACATTTTTGAAAATGTGTGGAATTCTAAGACAAGATCAAAGGAGCGACTAAGGATTAAGTACAATACAAGGCGAAGTGTGATCGAAGATCAATCCAGAAGGTCCTTAAATGTGCAACTTGGAATTGCCCTTATCCTCCTTGAAATGCTTTAGAAAATCCTTAGGTGAAATTCATTTGAACAACTCATGAAAAGTCACAAATTTTGGCAATAGAAGGAGAAAAATGCCATTTCCATCATCATGTGGAAAGTGCGCCCAATCTAATGATTCACAATTTTGGTTCAAGATGAAAATTCCAAGTCAAATCTTGTAGAAAATTGCTTGAAATATATTGAAGAATCCATTGAAATCATTCTTGAGATCCATTTGAAATCATTTGCAAACACTTGTCAAGGAGATAGAAAAGTTTCAAAGGAAAATCCACTCTAGGAAAATTTGCAAAATCCATACTAGACTGGAAATTGCGCTCAAAAGATGCAAATTCCATAGGCAAGTGGAAATTCTGACATTCACTTTGCCTGAATCAATAAAATCCATCCTCTTGTTTTGGAGATTTTGTGAAATTCAATGATCTCTTTCAATTTCTCACATGTATTAATGAACTTAACTTGATGTTATCAAATACTAAGACTTGTTAATTTTCATCTTGCAGATATTGGAGAATCTGGAGGTGAACTACCCAACCAAAGAAGATGAACATCCAGAGGATCAAGACATCATCAAGCTCATCCACCTTGTATCCCAAGAAGGCGTCGTCGCCAGAATGAAGAAAGTTCTACTGCACTTCATCTAGTTCACTATCATCCTGCTTCCAGATAAGAACTTCATTCCCAGAGTGAGAGAAGAGTTTCATCATCCATCTTGCAAGTTTCACCATCTGAGAATCCAGAAGACTACTTCCACATTCAAGAGCTTCCCACTTCATGCACTAGAAGAAGATCAAGAGGAAACATCATGAGGTCTACTCTAGGAATTCATGCCCAAGTCATCTCCTCTACTTCAACATCTAGTGTTAGAATCCTACACAAACATCACAAGACAAGTTGGTTGAATGAGCAAGATTATCAAGAAGTCCAAAATTACACTAAAGAATGCAAAGACAACAAGGAGTGAAGAACAAGTACAAGATTCCCAAGTTCCACGTTGGAAGCTCGAGAAGTGAAAATTCACTTTCAAGACTTTGCCAAGAAAGAAAATACAATTTGGGAATAGCATCAAGAAATTGAAAAAATATTGAAAATCAAGAAAATTTGCTCAAGAAATGCTTAAGTGGTGTCTATACATCATCGATCAATCAAAGCTTGCCATGTCACTTGTCCATGTTCAATGTACATGCAACAAAGTGTTGATGTATGTGTTGTACATAAGCAACATGAGATAAATTCACAATGAACTCGCTCTCTCTTGAAAAGTATGGAGAATTATACAAAGATAATTCTCAACTCCAAGTCTATGGTAGTCAGTTCTTGACAGTGTTAGAAAGTTTAATGGTCCGTTGTGAAGCTATTTATTCAAGGGGCCTTACGCAAACTAAAGCAAATATGTGACTTACTGGACTTACTCAATGACCGCAAATAATATTGTGATAAGTGATTCTTTTAATGTATTTATCATCTTTACAAAGCCTTTTATATGAATTTTGTTGGACAAGCTTTGTATTTCCAAATTATGTATGCAAACTACTAAAGATCTTTGAAATTTACAATTCTTTACTCGGATCAATAGCAATCTACTTAAGATAACTATGTGCAAGCTAAATATTTATGCCTTTTGGAGAAAAGTTAGAAAATATAGGGTTAGAAACATTGTTTAAGACAGGATAGAATATTCTGCTATCCATGTATTGACAAGCTTAATGATCATGAACAATTCAACAACAATTAAACTCACATATGTAAATCCTGAGCATTTTCATGAACATACATAAGGAATTGCAATCTTTTAAAGAAAGATACATCAAACAATTGCCTGAATCAGAAGACACTTTGGAATAGATGCAGAATTTTGAGTTTGCTTTTATTTGAAGTATAAAGTCATTCTGAATTTACAATGTAATAATGACTTCTATTGGATTGACCAAAATTACTAAAACTCACAAACATTTTTATAGATGCATGAAAGAGGCAGGACATTCCACACGCTCCTTTATGCAGACATAGGTGACCTCCCCTCTAAATCACTAATGCTCAAAGTATTCACTATGAATCACTTCCTTTTGCAGCAAAAAAAACACCAACTATAGTCTTAAGATAAATGTTATGAATCCCTGTGTAAGTAAAATATGAGTAGCAGGGTTCCTTATATAGATTTGAATCTCCATCTACTACGGTTACAAAAAACCAATCTATGGTTCACATTCAAACTTACAAAATCAACGGTGGAAAGCATTTCCCAACCATTCACGAAAAATATCTCTATAGAATATTCCTTTTGGCGCAAAGGATGCCATTAGGATGTTTTAAATATGAGATATTTTCTCTTGACTTTCTCCGCTGTTGACCTTTTTGCTAATAACAACATAATAGAAAAGACAAAGAGTACCTGCAAATAACAATACATAAGAACTACTTACTGCCACTGATATTCTCCTTTTCTTCTTCTCCCATTCTTTTCAAGTATTCTGTGTACTTGGCTATCAATGTTACAATAGAAGTACGAGTACTCCTCTAGCTCTCTATCCATGTATACTACTGTAATTCAACTCTTTCTTTCAATATCCTCACTTGCTTTTCTACATCTTCTCTATCCATGTATATTGCTATAATTCAACTCTTTCTTTCAATATCATCACTTGCTTTTCTACATCTTCTCTATTTTTCTGATACTTATCTTGGCATTTAATTCCATAATGGAATCAATCATTTCAGTACTCAGACTAACTGTAGGGCTCTCTAGGCAAGGTAGATAAATGGCTTTGAATTCCTTTACTGCCATAACCACATCATACATTGGTATTTCCTGGCATTCATGCCCAATAAGTCTCTGTATTATCTTCATGTGTTTCTTTATTATACCATCAGCAATTTCCTCCAAATCCTAAGTATTCACAATGCAACCCTTTAGAATGTCCTCTTCAAATTTCAACTCTAATATGTGCTTTGGTATTTGGTTTGCCATTTAAGGTGTTATTATTCCCTTGGTTATCAATTCTTCAACCCTTTCATTTATAGCTTCAACCTGTTTCAACTCATAACTGCTTTCTTCCACTCTGGATTGACAATGATGTAAAATGATATTACAATTGCTTTTCTCCATAAGGGCAATGGCCCAATTGGCAATTGCCTGCCTTACTATATCTTCTCCTTTTTGAATGAATGTTTTGAGCCAGTTTTCAAAAATGTTTGCCTCAATTTTCTTATTTTCCATTTCATTCACTTGATCCTTTGATAAAATGGCCAGCTCTGTAGGTAAATTTGGCATACTAACATTAGGGTCAAACATACCCCGAATGAACTGCTGTAATTGGACAATGTGTCCCTTCAAATAATCATATTTATCTTTATCTTTTCTCATCATCTCAATGGTCACTTTGTTCATATCCTCCCACTCTACAATATGTTGTTCTCTGGTCACATACCCAAGATCTATGTTGAGCAACTGATAATCATCCAGGCTTATTTCTCCTTTTGCTTTGTCTTTCTGGGGTATGGCCGGTTCTAGAGTTCTTGATCCAGATGGACCTCTCTTTATAGCAGACATGGTCCTCGCTTTTCTTCTTTCTTTTTGTGATGTGTGACCACCTAATAAGCTCTTTATGTCTATAGGGACTAGCTACACTTCTGACTTTTCTCTTCTGACCTTTGAGCCCATCTAGGCTGGTGCCTCCTTGCTAGTTTCTACCCTCTTTTCTCCATCTATCACCTCTTCTTAAGGCTTCACTGTCTCCATTTGTTCTTGTTGTTGTTGTTGTGGTGTAGGATTCTGATCTAGAGGTGGTGGTGCATTGTTTTGCTGTGGTGGCTCCTCTTCTTCATTTTCCTTTTCTTCTTCCTCTACCTCTATATCTTCTCTAGTATCTTGCTATGTGTCTTCCTCTTCTGAGCTCTCTTTTTGTTTGCTTTGTTTCATATTAACATTAGGAGCACTTGAAATATTAATATTAGAAATACCTGATGACATTGTTGCCCCTATTAGCACCTTAGTTTGGACATGTACATTCTCAGACATGCCTGCTTGGTCTGACTATGGTGGTTGGTGGTTGGCTTGAAGATATATCAAGCTCCTTTGTAGTTTTCTCTTCTTCTTTTTCCTTTTCTGCTACCTGTTTTGCAACAACCTGTACTTCTTTTATGATTTCCAATGACACAAGTTGACCAAAAGGATCCTCTGCCTCTGGGTCATCTTGCACATTTTCTTCTTTTGAAATTGGGGTTTGTGTCTTCTCCATAGACACTTGAGCACTGTGTTCTTCTAGTATAGAGGAGCTCTTTGATGTTTCTTCTTCCTCTTCATTCTCTACCCCTATATTTGCTCCAAGCTGTGTCTCTTCCTCATCACTACTATCATTATTAATGTTTACAATTTCACCCACAATTCTGACCTCTTGGGCTTTTGACTCTTGCAACATTTCTTTGGTCAACTCTTGTTTGACCTTTATGTAGCCTTGTATTCTCTCTTCATGTGTAGAGTTAGTGGATATAAGCTTTTGTCTTATTTCTACCTGTGGAGCATCCACAATCACAGTGGGTATCTATGCCTTCTCTTTTGGAGTGTCTATGATCACAACTTTCATTATATCATGTTCTGCTGACACCCTTGGTGTATGTGCTTGTTCTGCATTAGCTCCCTAGCTTGATGTCCCTTATTCTATAAATGTACCTGAAGCAATTGCGACTGTGACATCTAGTGCATAAGGATCCATAAGTGTTGCATTCTTATCCTTTTTAACAATTGTAGCTTCTACAATTTTCCTCTTCTTTTCATAGAAACACAGTAAATCATCTTCATTTTCGCTTTCTCTCTTCTTTCCCTTCTTTTGATATGTGGCTACAATGCTTGAGCCTTAAGCTCTTCTATCTTATCCTTTAACCATGTCTTGGAAAACAAAATAACTGGCTTGGATTTAATATCCTAGGATGTTTCTCCTGGCTCTTCCCAATTTGGTTCATTAATGGGCAATTGTACCAGTCCCTTGCTTTCATAGCTTTGGTGTAATACCTTACCATCATCTTTTTTTATTTCTTGGGGTACATTGATTTCCTCCATTGTTCTCATTTGTTCTAAAGTCAATCTTTGGTGAGCCCTCTTCCTCACCTCTCTCTCATTCTCACAATCTGACCAAAAGTCTTCAATTTGGACTTGGTGTCTATATTTCTTATCAATGTAATTTTGGATCATGTGGAAAGGGTCAAAATGCCTAGCTAAATCAAATTCTTCAAACTCATAATACATTAGCTCTTTCTATGATTGTTGAGCTATATCCTCATTATGAGATGAATACCTACCAAGTACCCAAGGGAATTTGATGTTTCCTTTGCCAAACTTCTTATACATCCTGAACACATTCAGAATTTGTTTAGAGAATTCTAATACAATCAACCTGTCCGGAGGATACCTTGGCAACTTGAATGGTTTTCCCTCAAATCCTTTAGTTCTAATGTATGTGAAGGTAGGGAATTAGATATACTAAGAGCTGTGTAATCCTATGACATGTGTTGCCTCTTTTGATAACCTTCTATCCTTATCTCCTGTTAAAACTCTTACCAAATAAGTATAGAATACATCATTAACTCTTGCATATTTTCGTAGTGCATTATCCTCCTGCAATTTAGGATAATGGTCATGGACTAATTTTTGGCCTGGACCATTTCCCAGGGTACCTACTCTGTCAATCGTAGCTATTGGTAGCATTCGAATTGCACATGATTAAATCACATTAGAAAACAGATAGAAGCGCCTATGTTTATTCCACCCCATTACTTGTTTCCATATTGTAGTACTAATAGCCTTGGCCCAATGAATTGTTCTAGGCTTTTCTCTAATAAGATGAATGATGGTGAAGATCCATGGCTCGAACTTTGCTGCATCTTTTAGCCCAACCAACCTACTCAATAATGTGGTCATTATGTGTATTTTCTCCTTGAAATCAATCTTGTATAAATTCTTTGGCACTCTTATTGTAGCCTTTGGCTTATTTTCTGTTGTATACCAATTGTAGAAAATTGCACTTTTGCATTCTTTCTCATTATTAGCAAAGTCCAAAACATACTAATCTATATTAACATCTATCATTTGATCCTAAATCTCCAAACCAAATGTTCTGGCTATTCCCTCTGTGGACAAATCTGTAATAATCTCCCCATTGTGCATTACTCTTCTAGTACTCAAGTCATATCAGCTTATGCACTCTAATATCAAATCTTTGGCCTCCATCGCCAAAGGAAAGCTAGCAGCTTTGTACAACCCCTTTTTCCAAATACTTTCCATGTCTAGAGTGGCATCTGGTGCTGTGATTTTTTGTAACACATCCTTTGAATCATAATGACCAATGTTTGTATCTATGGCCATTCCCCCTGTGGTATATATTAGAGATGAATATCCCCTATATAACGGTAAGTCTTCCCTAATTGCTTCCTTCTTCGGCTTCCTTTCTTTTTTAACCTTCTCTTTTTCACCAGCCGACTTGGTATCTACTTTCTTCTGCTTCGGGGTCATCTTGTCAAGAAAATTTATACATTTAACCCTCTCATTTGCATCTCATCCTAGGGTTTACCATGGATTTTTACTTTTTTTACAGTTACCCTAGGGTTTTTGTCATTTTCTCTATTTAGAATTTACAAAATCTAACAATATCAAATTCATTCCTTATAATTAACTATAGTAACGTGTACTAACTTGCATCATTTTCTTAATGAAATTACTGTAACTAATCCCAATTTCATTTAACTGAATTTAAATGGCATTCGAGGTATATACATGTATCTGCAACTAGTTTGACCTTAAGAATGTCGACAAAAGATTTACCATTCAAACCTCACACCATTACTGTTCTCAAATTTCCGTTCAACTCTTGAATTGCCCTTTCTCTAGCTCTATGAAATTTTTGGTAATTTTAACCTTCGAATGCAATTATGAAAATAACATAATCAAATTTCCCTTTTTTACCTATTCAAATTCTATGTTTCTAGTGTTAGATGCACATTGAATGTTGTAATTAATGCATACAATTCAATCCATGTCTAATTTTCCCATTTAATTTATATTTTGAACTTTGTATATGTTAATTCCTGCACATTAACTTTGTATATCAAATTTTGTATATTCCTATGTATATCTTATATAATCATCGAAACATACAAACTCAGACTCCAACAGATTTATGAAACATATTACATTAAACTTTACGTCCGGCCTTGTATCTAACTTTTGTATCCCGCAATGTATATGCAATGTATACATTCAAACATGCAAGCACGGATTTGAAGGATGTATCAACTGACTTTGATTTTATGTTAATTCTGGCATTGTATCTTTGTTTTTTTGTATATCGCGTTTGCATAACAAATACAACATAACATACATACAAAAAGTGTTGACCTTAGTTTGTTATGCACCATATTTGAATTACTGTCGGGTCCGCCTTTGTATGTATATTCATGTACATTACCCTTTGTATATTGGAGACCTTTTATGATAATACCCCTGTGGGCCCCACCAAATTTAATCACTTTTAACTTCTCTTTAAAATCTAAGATTGTACCTGTGCTTAAATACAAACAAATATACATGCGGATATACCATATAACATTTGTTTGGATTTTGACTTTTATAAACCAAATTATATACTCCTTTCGGGTTCGGGCATATATATTCCCTTATTTGTATATCAAATGCATGATCTCATACATACAATACAATACACAAATACAATCACGGAATCCAACGCCTATTCAATTTATTTTAGAACACAATCGGGTCCGGGCTTGCATATGCATTCAAGCTACATATGCAAAAAAAATGATAAAGACAACCCCCTTTTGTATCACAACACGACAACATTAGCATCTCATATGCATGAAAATTTGTATATGGAATACAGATTTGACTAAACACTGCATTTTCACAAAAACCACCCTATTTCACGAAATAGAAGGAATTTCCAGTTGGTTCAAAAAACAACCCTAAATCATTTTTCATGTAGAACCTACTAGTAACCCCTGTTTCTCCTTAATACTATGTATTTTGATTTTTTAAGTATTTCCAGCACCAAGTATATTTTCCCTTTACCAACAAGCAAGACCAAACCACAAGAAAGCAAAAGCAAACAGGGTCCTCATTTTGCTAGAGGGTAAAATGGGGCGTGTTGTGAACATCACAACACAAAGTCCAAGAGAAAGAGGATGCCCTATCTAGAAGATTCCTAGAGATTCCAACATGTCATGCTTATCACCTTGGGAAACATGCCTTCATTGCCTTTGGGTTTTTATGTTCACAAGTTGTGTCAACTTTTACTTTTTACTAAAAATAGTTGGTTGTTGTAACTAATTGCTAATGTGGCAAAATCTTGGCCATCGATTGCTCAAATCGATCTTGACCCTTCATTGTATTTTGAGGACTATAAAAAGGCCCATTCGCCTCATTTGTAATCATACAATACATTATAAGAGTTGTTGTAGGCAAATAGAGTAGGAGTAGACTAGAGGAAGCTCTTCTAAGTTGTTGGAGAGAACTCATGAAATTGTTGTAATCACTTCCAAGATTAATACATTTCTCATTGAAGCTTGGTGATAATTGTGTTGTTTTGGAACATAACATGGTTTCTTATTTCTCGAAGATGATTGAGATGTGTTTCTAAGTAGAGTAGAATAAGATTAGAAAGTTCATTGATATAGTGAATGCATTGTGAAGATATTTGATGAATTCCTAGGTTCATACTTTTGATGATTTGTCATTGGCAAGTCATTTTGCAAAGTTAGCCTGAACCTCAACTTATTGCAATAGTTTGGTTGTTGATGCTTGTTTGAGTTGCGCCAACTGTGGGTACTCAAATGTGTGTTTGTAATATGAAAATCTTTAGTCATCCTTGGGAGATTGCACTTGTTCTACATAGTTGTTGAATTCATGGCGAAGTGGAGCTTGTTATGAAAGAATTCATCTATCTTGGCATCATTCATTGTCTCATTGTCCTTAGAAGTAAAGTAGATTCTCTCTAAACCCTTGACCTTTTTGCATTTTCTTTGTAGAGTGGAACTAGGAAGTTTTCTTTCTATGAAAAGGAGTAATCAGTCAAGTGAGTGAAGAAGTAAATCTAGTGTAAGTCTCTTTGTGTTCACAACATATCACATCATATATATACTAAGTCTATATCCAACGTATTGTCAAGACCTGACATCTCGAACCATGGAGTTGTCTCGCCAGATCATATAGTTTAGCCTTTGAGAGACTTTGTTCAAGAGAGGATAGAATACCTTGATATTTTCTTTTAAGTTTGCATGTGCATAAAAAACACATCAACACTACCAATGAAGGGTGCTCATGTGATTAGCAAGACTCAACAAGAAAGGTAATTGGGCATTCTCACTGCAACACAATATTACACCACAACATGCCTTGCCATCATCACACATTGGTCATGCCACATGCTGCTATCCCATCATTCTTACCACCTCATGCTAAATCAATTTCTTGGCTAATCCCTTAAAGTTTGATTTTTAGGCTGGTATCCTGCGTAGTATGCCACACATTCACATTTTTGTATGTACTGTGCATCATATAAATGGCTTTCTAACTTTCCAAGAGACAAACAAAGTATGAAATTTGTTTAATGGTCAAAAAGGAGGAGTTGTTGATTTTGTTGTATGGGGGTTTTAGTTTGAATCCTCCTTTCCACTAAACATTCCAAGGGCTTTTCAACCAAGTTGCTTCTCCACTCGAGAGGAGAGTCACCTATCAGGTTGGGTCGCCACAAGGGAAGCTGAAAAATTTAGAATTTGTCACACAATATCTCTAATTAATGCTTTAATGCTCTTAAAACCCTAATTTAAGAAAAATAACAAGTAAATCTACAAATTATGACAGATGCTATTAAAATAAGACAAAGGGTAGAGAACCTTAACTCACTATTTTTTGCAGTTTAGAAAATGGAAATGTCAGAGACAATGGTGATGGTGCCCAAGTCCAAGATGCAGCTTTTTCTATATAATCCTGATCTCCTTCTGACACTGATTTCTGTTGTATCTTTAGTTTCTAGTAATTCAAATGTGGAGGGCACTATTGAGAGTGCCCTAGTCTAATGAGGAATATTCTGCCAGATGTCGAAAGCTCTACAAACCCTGATTATCATTGTCCAATCTATTTCTATAGTTTTAGATGTAGAGGACAATGTTGATAGCACCTGTGTCCCAAAATCTCGCACAGTGTTCGCTTCTTTTCAGATCCTGAATCTTCAATGTCCTCTAATCTTCCCTGCAACTCCACTTTCTCTAGATCCAACACCTATAACCTACAATCACAAGGAGTGTGGGAGGGGGTTGTAGTGTTTAGAGGCTTGCCTCGGTCAAGCCCCGGAGAGACATTAAGTCTTCTGAACACCGTTGTTAAAGAGAGTGCATATCTCATGAGATAGAGGCAAAAATCTAAATGATAATGATGATAAAACACAATAGATGTCACCTTGATGATGAAGCTCTAATTGAAGGAAGATGTTCTTCAATGCCATGAGGAGAAGATGTAATCCAACCTGCAAAAAACAAACACAATAACAATGCTCTGCTCTGCAACACAATGAAAATCACAAGTATGCCAGTAGCTTTGAAACATAAACATCTTCTAGTCTCTAAATGATAACCTACACATGCTTATATATGCAACTACAAAGATTCCTGCCAAGAATTTCATAATTAAAACTTATAATGTCAGCCTGGGACTCAAATAACGATCACAAACCCAACATTTGAATTTAGGGTAGACCCAAATTAGGGCTAGACTAGGGCGCTAGCTCCCAAGTCCACCCCCTTATCTTTGTTCAGGGATCATCAAAATAGTCTGCCTTAGGTCCCATTTGTCACAAGGCCCAAGGGTTTTCTCATCAAGAGTCTAAATTATCATGCAAGATGCTTTAAATGCAATCTAAAGACCCGGGAGCTAAACCTTAATAGGAAAAAGCCCCCAAGGGTGTATTTTTTTGACATAACAAAATTGTAACAACATGCCAAGATCAATATAACTAAAAAATGCCAGTAAATAGCATGTCAAGAATTATTGTTTTGCAAGGATACAATAGCATGGACCTTTGCACCTCGGGCCCTTGTTTGGGACAATTTCTTGGTAAAACATGTATATATGCAGTTTCCAAACCCCATAAAGTGTAGTGCTTTCATGTAATGGAAAGTAGTCTGACCTGTTAACCTGCAAAAAAAGGCTGAGATGTGAAATAGAAACAATGGAAACAAGTTTCCATTGCAGGCTGAGATGTGAAATAGAAATTATGGAAACAAGTTTCGAGGGTCTAGAAGGTTCCACAAGAAGTTAACCTTAACCCTCCTTAGGTCAAGCCATTAGGGAGAGGGGGAGAGAGGGGGTTCCACAAGAAGTTAACCTTAACCCTCGTTAGGTCAAACTATTAGGGAGAGGGAGAGAGGGGTCCATAAGAAGGTAACCTAAACCCTCCTTAGGTCAAGCCATTATGCTTAAGGATGCTAAGATTGGTGTTATTCTGTAATCTAGTGGAGGAGGAGGAGAGATTGCTGGCAATATGTGCTTCTATAGCCTGTTTAATGGCATTTTGTCTCTTGCATTCTCACAATACTAAGATTCCTTTCTCACCCAATTAGACTGTCATGCAAAATTTTACACTAACTAAGCTATACAAGTGAATTTTTCTATATTATCATTCCTTTTGGAGCCATTGATGCGGTGCAGCTGTATGCTGGACCAATCAATACTATAACTCCCTTCTCAAAGATTATTTAATTTATTATAAATGGCGCCCAAAGAATATTTAGATAGTCATTTTTCCGGTTAAGTTCAGGAACATTGAACTCTGCCACTTCGTCATTGATCAGGCTCATATTGTTTGGACCTTGACGCTCACATAATGTTTGGTTTAAAGCATTTTTATTCTCATTATTCATCTTATGATTGCAATAGCAGAATTATATCGTTGAAGACTTTATATTTTCGTTTCTCCTTTGAAGCTTAAACTGTGGTTCTAGATATTTCTAGTGGCATAAGTTTAGAGTTCCATTCATACTGTGTCAAAATAAATGTAAATTTCTCAATGAGAAGAAGAGTTGTCTTTGTGAGTTTACATCTGGTGTTCTCTGCAATATAGGTTATAACCCAGATTTGGGTACTTCTTCTGGGAGGCTTGAGCTTGGCAGCTGATATAGATGTACGAGTAAGTCTATATAATTTTGCATAGTTTGTGAAGCGGATTTTGTAAATGTTGGAACTTAATTTTTGGCATCCTTAATGCCCAAAATGGTTCTGTAAACTTCTTTAATTGTTTGTTACTTGGTTTCTATACAGATAAGGCATAATGTTCCAATTGTTTTTATATTGTTATTGCGGTTCTTTACTCTCATGTATATACTCAGCTCCACCTCTAAAGGTGAAACGCTTTTGCTTTAGTATTTAGTATTCAAATAAGATCTTCTAAGGAGCATAGAAATGATCTTGAGAATTCATATAATCTTGTGAACTAAATTGATCCGTATCTCTGAATAACTTGAAAACTTTTCTTATATATCGCTCAAACATTATGGTTGGATATGCAATTTTGCTATGGGTTCAAGCTACACATGTTTACCTTGGTAAGTAGGATATGATGGTCAATGCGTTGGAATACTGTTTGGTTCTGTAGTCTCTTGGTGTTGGTGTTTTGCAATATCTTTCCCTTATCACTAGTTCAGAGAATTTGTTTTTCAAGAATGGCAAGTTTTTAGTATGTGGAATGCAATTAAGTTTCTTGCTTTATGTATCAGAATTTGCAGCTTTTGCTTCATTGTTTGGAAATGTAAAGAAGCCTCATTGCAAGAAAATAACTCTGCTATATGTTTGATGCGAAGTCTAAGTTACATAATATTTCATTTGCTTTAACGATTAGGTGGGTTGGTCAAGCATTGCTTGGGACACTAAACCTAAATTTCCTAGGCCTCTGTAATGTTTTAGTCCATTGAGTAGTGTTACCTTTTACTGGTAGTAAGTTCATTGAAACTACCATTGAAGATAAAAACTGAATCATTATATCTTTCTTTCCTTTGCTTCATTCCAGCTGAGTATAGCTGTTGTAAATGATTCCAAGAGTATTGAAGGAGATCGAACCATGGGACTGCAGTTTTTTTTCATGTTCACAAAGGTTGATTTTTTGTGAATTATGATGGCCTGGGAACTTTAGGTTTATGTGTAGGTTTACTTATTTTTTCTTGTAGCAATCACTTTATTTTAGGTTTTATGTATGGTTTTGGTTATTGTTCTTTCTTGTGGCACTTCTAGTTGCATTTGGAGTTGAAATTGCAAAGTGGAATTGTGTGGCACAATTGACATCGCCCAATTGTTGGTTGCAGATATGTAAAAGAAAAACTATCATGAGATGGAAAAGGAATATTCTCACTAGGTACAACATAATCAAATCAAGATCAATATAGGGCTGAAATAGGAGCTAAGTCACTATCATAGGCTACAAATGAGTTATCATCATAAAGCATAGTTACATAGGAAGTGTGATTGGTTAGGAATGGTCCATGATAAAGATATAGCAATGAAAGTGCACAAGGGTAGGTGGGTAAGGATTAAAGAGATAAAAACAATAATAGCCAAAACCCTAATCAATATAAGTCAATAAAGTACAAATGAGGGTGTATCCAAACCCTAATTTAAAATATGAAATAAAATGCACAAATATAAAATATTAGATAAAAAAATCAAAGATATAAAGAAGGTCAAAACCTTGTGGTCCAAGCTTAGAAGGGTTCAAATGTTGGTTTCCCCAAAAGGTAAGGAAATAAAATAAATTTCTTTACTAAAATTAGCTTTAATGAATATAACAAGTAATAGAATCCAATTAACCTAATTTACAACTATGACAAATTACACAATAGAATTTATAGACTTGGAAATCAAGAGGAGTGAAAGTACTTAGCTCATTTTTTATGGTTGATGGATAATTGTCTACTATTTTGATCACAACTTTTGAACCCATGTTATTCAAAATGTGACTTAGACACAACGCGGGTGAGTCAGACTCCTATATGGCACATCAATCATGTCCTTGCAGTCGGTGCCCACCCAGTCACTCTCACTCTCGTGGCAAGAGCTAGTTGAGTGGAGGCAAAATCAGGGGGTTGTTTTGTTTGTGGGGAAGCAGAACATCACGGATCGTAGTTGGGTTAATTGTGTTGTGTGTTGATGTGTGTGGTCATTGATTATTATTGCAAAAGTTGTGTTGTTGATGTTGAATGGGTGTGGTGGTTGTGATTCTTGTATGACCCTAAGGATCACTTTCTCTAAGACTATTTTGTTCATTGATTGTATGGGGGTGAAACCTATCTAACCTCCTTTTCTCTTGTTGAATGAATTGTTGGAGGAGTCTTTGTTCTTGGTTTTGTATTTTCTCTACTTGCCTCCTTTGGTCATTTTCTTGTTGTATGAGCCTTAAGATAAGTTCTAGCTCTTGGGGTTGTTTCCTCAATGGGAATTGGTAAGGGGATGATCTCGTTGATCTTGTCCAATCTACGGATATGACCCAATCTTCTCTTATACTCAGGCACATTAAATGCTAGGCCAAGGGGGAGGTAGTTGTTGGTGCCTTGTGATGTAATCGAGGGCTCTTCCTTGATGTTCTCTTTTTTAGTGTTTTTCTTGTTTTGATGAATTTTTAAATGCAACGAATCTATATGTATCCAAGCAACTTTTGGTTCTTTTTTTAATTTTTGTTGAACTAATTACTATGAAAAGAGAGATGAATGCAACTATGTGACTTTTCCTAATGCAATTTGATCTATGTTTTTGTGTTTTGTGTTTCAATTTGAATCTACACTACATAAATTGCAACAATTCTAAGCATAATGAAAGCAAATCTACTCTAAGAAAATAATAAATTCTACCTATCAAGAGAAAGATAAACAACATTTTACTTCTTCAAGACAAATATTTTTGATTTAATTACTATGAAAACATAAAAGAACCTATATGAATAGGGCGCTAGTGTTGGGCTTTTGTCCTAAAAAGTCATGTACCTATTGTCTCCTCCTTTGCAGCAGCAAGGTCCTCCTCTTGGAGAAAGGGATAAAAATAGGGACTTGAAGGAAATGGAGTGAGCTTTGAAGCTATTGCAAATATGAAAAGGTTGAGCTTAGAAGCTATTGTAAAAATGAAAAGGCTCACATAGTCTTGCATAGAGCATATGAATGCTAATGGTGGATGTTTTGCACATGCTTGAGAAATACAAGAATGCAGGAATGAATTAGCCTCTTCAAATAAATAAAAGATGGGGTATTTATAGGTCTAGAATCAACACCAATGGTGGTGGTAATTGGGTAGATAACTAGGATTGATTAGGGAGTTATCTAGTTTTGATTGGAAGAGAATAGACTTTGGAGGGAAGATCACAAAAGACTGATTGGGAGATGACAAAGGTTTGACTGGGAGTGAACAAAAGAGTGATTGAGAGTTCAAAATCGGTTAGGGGAAGTCAAGGATTAGTTGTGCATGGAGGGACTTTTAATCACAAGCTAGAAATGGAGGTAAACTGGGCTAAACTAGAAGAAATGACAAAAGATGATAGGGTCATCTCTTATGGGAAGTGGTTCACCCATATTAGAAGGGTAGTTTGCTCAAGTGGCCCTACAATTTATATGGGTGATCTACTCAAATTGGATCAGACAAGTGGCTAGAAGGTACGCAGGATTTTGGAAAGTCAGTTTGAAGGTTGGGGAGGAATGATCAAGGGGAAAAAAGACTAGGAGACATGTCACCAAGAATGAAACTATCAAGAGGAGTATAATTCATACCTTCGTGGGTGTGATTAGGACTTCTATATCATCATCGGATTGCCATGTTGGCATGTGCACCTTTTTCATACTTATAGAATTGTAGCTTAGAATTTCTTAAAATTGGATATGAATGATGAAGTATGAATTTGATCATTCTCATAATTTGTATGAAGTCAATTTCTTATTGCAAATTTGAACTTTAATTTATAAAAATAACCTTTTACCATAGAAATTACTTTTTCCTATAGATTTAAACTTAATGTTTGTTACAAACCTTCTATACTTATAAAATAGGGACTTGCCTATACCTACACTTGCAATTTGAAAACTTGGTGGTGATTATGAACATGATTTGGATTTTTCTATGCAAGGATCTTTGCCTTAGAAAAGCCTTGTGATCCATTTAATGATTTTAGAAATATTTGGAAGATAACAAGCAACAAATGCAAATGATGTTAATGTGGATACGATGATGCTAGGTGATTGATGCTTTAGATGTGATTCTATAGAATGTGATGTAATGGATATTAGAATGATCTAACTTGCAAGAGTTGGGGTTTTTACATGTGTGGATGTAAGATTTGATGTAAGGCCCAACCATTTTGTGACCCTAATTGTACACTTGTTACCTATGTTAATTTTTGTATATTAAATTTATTTTGAACATAATACCATTTTATCACATCCCCTAAAGACACTCATTTTAACTTGTCATGGATAGCTACACTAGTTGATTCTTTGATGGCAAGGTACAAAATGATGCAGGTTGTGTAGTTTATTAGGGACTATTCCTAATGCCAACTTCATTTCAAGTTGTTTAAGTGCACATCTTGCCACAACTTGAGGTTTGACCAAGTGTAAGGCACCTAATAAGCAATGGTGGTACTTAGCATTAGTTACGTTGGCCTGTATAGTTGAAGTTTGAATGTCTTTTCAACAAGTATGTGTTGCAAATATGTGCCTATGATGTGTTGTCATTGATGTCAACATATCCTTTTGTCAGAAATAAGGGAAACAATGCAGATTAGTGAAGTAGATTACTCCACATTTCTAGAGGAAAGAAGAACAAAGTACGCGGACCATATGGCTATGTAGAGGATTGTCTAAAGTAGCTCCAGTTAATATTTGAGAGGTCTGCATGAAGATTTGAAGAAGCTATGGCCATCTGAGTAGAACTAGGTTTTGCAGTGTTCAGAAGAGACAGAGTGACAGGAAATTGGTCTGGATTGCTCTGCAATGAAAACTTATGATCTACGGATCTAGAGGCATGTTTGGGAAGTCAGTGTGTATCCTCAACTCAAGTAGTTCATGGTTTAGAGGTCTGCAAGCAATATTTCTAGTGTGATAGTCATGGCAGACAATGTTCTTGAGGTACCAGATGAATATGCAAGTGATTCTGATGATTTGCAGAAGTGTGGATGTTATTGTTGAATTCAATGTGCTTGTGGAGGTCTCTGGATTGTGTGCCTGCTATGTTGGAGGTCCGCATTGAAGATTGAGCTCGTTGTTGAAGATTTCTTCCTTGGTGTTGCTATTCTTCCCAATCTTGGCTGACTAGATGATTCAAGCATGTTGCGGATAATCTAAGAGCAATTCTTTGGAGTGTAGTGTGTTGATCGAAGAAGATTCAAGTTCTAGCTATGTTTGGCTGACAGTACAGTGATCCACATTAAGTCAAGCTAACCTTGATGTTCATTCCAAGGTTGATGAAGCGTATAAATACTTGTGGATAAGTTGTCCTTGTACAAAAATGATAAAATCCTAAGAAAGGTACAGGGGTAGAATAGAGAAGAGGAGAAGTAGAAGAACAAGAGTAGTAAAGGATGAAGAGTTAATGAAGAAGTGTTGGGGGTAGAGTAGATGTTTTGTGAGCTTTCAATGGGACTGAACCAGGCATAAAGAAGATGCTATTTCTTAGTTCATTCTTTTTGTATTAAACATAAAATCCTGTAGGCAGTGAGCCTCTCTGAGCAGTGAGCTCTGGGCAGTGCGCCCGAAGGCAAGTGCCTTCCCATTTCTTTTAAGTACTTTTAATAGGGTACGAATCTTGTGGGTTAACCCCCACCATGGTTTTCCCTTAACCAGGTTTCAATGTAAAAATTCTAGTGTTATGTGTGTTCATTTTGTTTTTGCTCATGTGTTGTTAATTCATACTTTAATGTTTACATCATTAATCTATTTGTAAGTTGTGAAAGAAGATTAAAAGAAGAAAAGGTTAAATTTGTGGACAACTGAGTCACCCCCCCTCTCAGTTGTCTGACCTAATTCCAACAGTATGCGTAGTAGTCGTCAAAGGCCCTCACGAATAGGTAAAGGAGGGGGATTAATGATGAAGTGACTAAAGTTTGGTGGGGTGGATTGAGCAAGGTAGAGGGTTGAATTCAACTGTGAGAAAGGAAGAAACCCTACACTAGATACACCATTGTTTGATTACTACTATTCAAAAGCCATGGGGGCACCAAAATCTATTAAAATCCCAAGGGCCATTGTTGCTAATGTTGCTCTCATCTTGGCCACCATTATCAGGGTACAATACTTCTATTTTGAGGTGTTTTTGCTAGGAAGATTCTCATACATGGAGGCCTACAATTGTTGTTTGAATTCCTTGTTGAACTGCACCAGACAACTGAGAGGGGGCGTGAATCAGTTGTCCTAAAAATTTTAACCAAATATGATCATCAACTAATCAATTACTTATATTCAGATGTAACCATGAAAGCATCAAATGAGAAACTTAACACAAAAGCATAAGCAACACAGGAGAGACTAGATTTTTACATCGAAAACCTAAAAAGGGAAAAACCACGATGGGTGTTAGCCTACAGAAATATGTAATATCAATACCGAAAAATAGAGGCTCACTACCTACATGGCCCACTACCGATAGGGATCACTGCCCAAATTGTTCATTGCAAGGAAAGGCTCACTGCCGAAGGGTGGCTCACTGCCAAAGGGGTGAATTGAGATAACAACATCTAGTCCATGCCAAGGTTTAGTTCCATTGAAGCACAAAACACTTCTACTTTGCTCTGCTACCTTACTTCACTTTATCTTCACATCATCACACACGGATACATTTTTGTGACTCAATTACTAGTCTTTATACACTACATCAACCTTGGAATGGTCATCAAGGTTGACATCACAAACATCAATCATTGGAACAATTTCCAAGGTCAACATTACAAACATTTACAAAATAGGTCTTGACCTAATAAAAAATTTATACTAAGGAAATGATGTAAGAATATGTGTGGATCATGCCACACCTTATCTAGGACTCAAACATGATCTTCCATGCCACAACAAACTTCTTCAATCTTCAATAGATCTCCACAATCACTGGAATTAACCAAATCAGCTAAGACTGGTTACACGCTATGTTATCTAGGAATAATATTCAAACACAATCTCAATTCCTTAATGTGGACCAATGTAAGAGCAAGAACATGATTAGGAGGCATCCAAAAGCATGTTGTAATCACCAGGAGCAACCACACAAACTCTAACCACTTTATCCATGAGATTCTTCACAGCAAAGCACATGAACTTCACTGTCTTCAACTGTCATGAAAGAAGGATAGCTTGCGGACCGCAAAATCATGAACCATTGTAGTTGTAGGCACTTATCATCATCCCAAACTTCCTTCTAGAACTACAGAGAAAAATACTTCAATGTAGAGGAACGCGGAGCAAAATACTTTCTCCTAGTCACCAGTGAATGAACAAAAAAAGCAAGTTTTACTCTAGTGAACATAACTTCCTCAATTCTTCATACCGAAGGCTCAAACTTGGAATGTAGCATCTTTCGACATGCCTCTAAATATCTTCCAATCTATAGACCAAGATATTCAATCAACAAGAAATGCAAAGCAATCTTCTGCACTGTTGTTTTATCAACAACACACTGTCTTCACTACAATTTACTACAACTCACTGTTTCTTTTGGAGGGGCAAATTTTTTCAATATCCTCAACATATAAAGCTTCTAAACAAATAAAAAAATAGGATACAGTTGACACCAATGACAACAAGGATATGTTGACATCAATGACAACACCGATTAGGCACATACTTGCAACAATCTCCCCCTTTGTCATTGATGGCAACATATGATGTGAAAAACTATAACAACCATCAAGACAAGATTCTCCCCCTTTCTCTTTACACATTTGCACTCTTTCTCCACCTAAGTTTTTCACATGATTTCTCTCCCCCTTTGACATCAATGGCAAAGGGCACATACTTGCACTTTGTTGCTCTAAATGAAGCTCTCTATTGAACTCTCTCCATCTGACTACTCCCACTGAGAAGTAGCCCTTACAAGCATCAATCCAAATCTAAAGGTAGAACTCTAAGCATCAACAAACTGATGCACTCTTGTGCATCTTAGTTTAGAGCAGGAGGGTTGATAACCCCTAACTTTTCTCTGAGATACTCAAAAGTATCCTTAGGCAGAGGCTTGGTGAAAATGTCTGCAATATGATCTTTTGTAGATACATGCTCCAACTTGACTTCATTCTCTGTCACTTTTTCTCTCAGAAAGTGATATCTTATGGATATATGCTTTGTCTTTGAATGCATTACTGGATTCTTTGATATGTTTATGGCACTTGTATTGTCAAAAAAGATTGCAATTGGATCTTCATACACAACTCTAATGTCCTTCAAAGTTTTCTTCATCCATAACACTTGAGTTTAACTGCATGCTATTGCAATGTATTCTGCTTCTACAATAGACAGAGATATTGAGTCTTGTTTCTTGCTTAACTAGGATACTAGTCTTTTTCCTAAGACGAATACACCTCCACTTTTATGTAGAGCAGGGGTAGAAATGACAACACAATCTCAAAAAAACCTTAGACAACCACTTTACAAGGGCCTCTATTCATCAAAATGTGGGTTCTCCTCAAAAACCCTTGTTCTTCCTTGTAGCCTTTCAAAGAGGCATTTTTGGGTATAACTCTCCAACCAGAACTGATCTCCAGAAAAGAAGACTTGTTTCAGATACCCATTTGGCCATTATTAAACATAGCTCAAAATTAGATAGGGTTATTTTGTACAGAAAGGCTCAAAAATTGACTGTCCTCTTTCTTGACTAGGCCTAATTAGGCATTTAGGCATGACATAAGTGAGTTATTGACTTCAAATGGGATTTTCTTTGTTCCTACACCCCCAATGCATCCAAAAAAATCCTAATACACCATTCTCCAATCATGAATAGTCCTATAAAGTCAAATTCATTAAACCCTATAAGTCTACTAGGGCTTTTGACTACAAAATAGGGTAAAGGACAACAAACAATCCTGTTATTCTCCTTCACATGTGCCAACTCACATCTCAAATATTGCAAGGATTTAGTATACCTCAGGGTATAACTTATTACCAAGTTTTAGGGTTTTTTCATGGGAAAAACTCAAGAAAATGCATTTTTTGTCTTCTAGAAACCCTAGGCATGGTTTAGGACTGTTATCACCAAAAATGCTCTAACTTTTGTAAAACTTGATGAAATGAATCCAAATGAAAAGGAAAAGTTATTTATTTCATATATATATTATCCACATGCCCTCTCTTTTCCATCCAAGGTCATACAAATTTGTGCCAAACAAGTTTCTTGCTTAAAAACAGTAAAAATCTGGAAATGACAATCACTAATTTGATCATAACTTTCACAAAACATGACAAAAATAAACCAAAACAAAAGAATTAGAAAGGTAACTTGATTATATTTCCAAAAATACCATGTTAAGGTCATATAAAGGATGTATAGATCTTTACCATGTGAAAGAATAGGACTGTTACAGAAAAATGCACAGAAAACAAGGGTTTTATTTATCAAAACTTCAAATACTCAATATTTTAACATCCTTTTATCATCCCCCCTACCTTTGTGTTGACCATACAAGGCCTTTTTAAAAATTTACAACTATTTTCCAATGGTTCTCAACCAACTTTTTAAATTACAACTGTTCATATTCCACCAATGTGCAATTTGACAACATTGTGCAACATTGACACTTTTTTTGCAACTAGACACTTCCATTCACTTAATGACCTAGATTAGCCTCCAACACACATGAAATGGTCTTAGAAGACCTTATTACACATAAAAAACTCAAACAAAACAAAACATCAACTTTTGACCCCTTGGAGGCATAAAAGCATTGTGTGTGCCCCTACACCACACTTGTACTTTTCTTGTCATCCACATCTCTGGCCCAATCTGCATTACTGTATGCACTGAGAGTGAAATCATTGTCTTTTGGATACCACAAACCATAATCCATTGTGCCTTTCAAATATCTTAGTGTTATTTTGACTGTCATCACATGTGACTCTTTAGGTTCTATTTGAAATCTTGCCACAAGACAAACTGCATGCATTATGTTAGGTCTAGTTTGAGTCAAATAAAGCAATCCTCTAATCATGGATCTGTACCTTTTCTAATCTTCCATATGTGAACCATCATTTTTTCTTAATTCGTAACCAATCACCATGGGAGTGCTTACTGGTTTGGAGTCCTCCATCCCAAACTTCTTTAACAACTCTTTCAAATACTTAGAAGTCTGAGAAATGAAGATTCCTTTATTCGATTGATTGATTTGCAAACCCAAAAAGAAATTCATTTCACCAAACATGGACATTTCAAATTCACTTTTCATCTCACTAGCAAACCTTATGCACATATCTTCATTCCCTCCAAAGATAATGTCATCAACAAAGACCTCAACAATCAAGATCTGATCATCATTGATTTTGAAGTATAGATTGCTATCTACAATACCTTTACTAAATCCCAATTGCAATATATACTTGTCTAACCTTGCATACTAGGCTCTAGGGGCTTGTTTGAGTCCATATAAATATGTCTTCAACCTACACACCATATCTCTTTGATTTGACAATTGGAATCCATCCGATTGCTCAATGTATACTTCCTCTTCTAGTTCACCATTCAGGAAGGTAGATTTCACATCCATCTGATATACCTTAAAATCTTTGTGAGATGCAAATGCCAGAAACATTCTAATTGCTTCAATCTAAGCTATTGGGGCAAAGGTTTCTTCAAAATCTATCCCTTCAATTTGAGAATATCCTTTGCATACAAGTCTTGTTTTATTCATTACAACTTCTCCATTTTCATTCAGCTTGTTCATGAAAACCCATTTAGTTCCAATAACATTTTTGTCAGTAGGTCTAGGAACTAATTCCCAAGTTTCATTCTTTTCTATCTACAATAGTTCTTCCTCCATTGCCTTTACCCAATTTTCATCATTGCATGCTTCATTCACAGTTTTTGGTTCAATCTTTGAAAGCAAACAATAATTGACTTGTTCTTCTACAACTCTTCTTCTTGTTAGAACACCTTTGTTCTTGTCACCTATAATTTGATCTTTAGAGTGATTGATCCTTACATGCCTGGGAGTCTTGACAACACTTTCTAGAGCTTCTTCTTCATCTCGACTGTCTTCTTGCTTATCTTTTCTTCATCTAATATAGTCACAGGTTCATATGGTTCATAACACCTTAGTTTTGATCTTTTTTTTCTTACCTTCATCTACCTTCACATTTACACTTTCAACAATCTTTTTGAGCCTTTTGTTGTAGCACCAGTAGGCCTTGCTCTTGGTAGAGTATCCAAGAAGGATTCCTTCATCACACCTTGCATCAAACTTTCCTAGATCTTCATCTCTCCTGGTATAACATTTACTTCCAAAGACTTTGAAATATTTCACTATGGGAATTCTTCCATACCACAATTTATAGGGAGTTTTAGTACCATTACCTTTCACTCGAACTCTATTTTGAATGTAGACAACGGTGTGAATAGCTTCTTTCCAAAAGACTTCTGGCAGACCTTCTTCCTTCATCATTGTCCTAGCAGCCTCCTAAACTGTTATGTTCTTCCTTTCCACAACTCCATTCTACTGAGGAGTCCTAGGTGTAGAGAACTATCTCCTTATCCCATGCTCTTCATAGAAAATGTTGAATTCATTTGATGTGAACTCACCTCCTCTATCAGATCTCAAGCATTTGATCTTCAAATCTATTTCATTCTTAACCATTGCCTTGAAAGATTTGAACTTTTCTAGGGCTTCTGATTTATCTCTTAGAAAAGTAACCCAAGTCATTCTAGAATAATCATCAATAAGTAACATGAAGTACCTGTCACCTTGTAGACTTCTTACCCTTGTAGGACCATAGAGATATGTATGCACTAGATCTAGCAAACTGGTAGAAATTTGTTCTTTACTCTTGAAACTTGTCCTTATCTGCTTTCCCAACTGACATTCCTTGCAAATTGAATTGGAGGGTTTTACAAGTTTTGGTAAGTCTCTCACAGCCTGACTTGAGCTTATCTTTACCAAACTATCAAAATTTATATGACACATCCTTCTATGCCATAGCCAACTTTCATCTATTTGTGCCAACAGACAATAATCATTAGCTCCTCTCAATTGATAGATGTTACCTTTTGTCTTCTTACTGGTAGCAATCATATTTTCAGAGCTTTCCATGATCTTGCACCCATTATCTTTGAACCGCAGATCATATCCTTTGTCACACATCTATCCAACACTCAAAAGATTATGCTTTAAACCCTTTACATACATGACATTGTTAGTATTATGCTTACCATCGAATGAAATGGATCCTTTTCGACAAATCTTACTGGCTACATTATCTCCAAACCTAACTAGTCCACCATCATACTTTTCAAAACCTACAAACTTACTTTGTCACCGGTCATGTGATGTGAGCATACATTATCAATAATCCATTCATCCTTATTTTTCTTAACCTAAAAAGCCAAAGCACTTTCTTCTACTATTTTTTCATCGTTCACATAGCTAGCAGAATTAGCAGACATATGATCTTCTTTAATAGCAATAAATAGGCATTCATTTGCACTAGTACTAACATCATTAGATTCATCATCAGTCACTCCTTCATCATCAAAATCTCTGACATAGTAACACTTCTTTGGAACTCTAGGCCTGCTCTCATAAATCGTCTTATTCCTTTCAATTCTTTTAGGGCATCTAGAAGTATAATGGCCTACTTTACCACAAGAGAAACATTTGAAAGGTAATTTACCTTTGAACTTATTGGAGCCTCTTTGAAACCTATTAACAAAGTTAGCTTCAAGTTCTTCAAATTCATCATCCACTCTATATTTCTCAGCTCTGGAGATCTTGGCTAAAGTACTGGCTTTAAAAGCTGATTCAACTTTAGGTAGGGCATCACCAAATTCTCTCATCTCAAAGCCTGTAATCTTACCAAGTAACTAATCTCTGTCAATAGATTTTACAGTCATAAATTCTTCAATTGCAGCTACCATGTGACTATATGACTTTGGTAGTGATCTGAGAATTTTCATCACAACTTCCTTATCATCAAGAGTTCCTCCCATACCCTTTATTCTAGTGACAAGCTCATCAACTCTTTGAATAAAGGCTGTTATGTTTTCATCTTCATTCATCTTCAAACCCTTATATTTTACTTTTAGACTTTGTAGCTTCACCTCCTTCACAGAATCATCCCCTTCATACAGATTTTTCAGCTTCTCCCATACCTCATTTGTAGTTTCAAGGTCCACAACTTTTGTCAATATTGAGTCACTTAAGGAACTTAACATAGCATCCTTTGCTTTGACATCCACCTCATATTCTTTGATTTCATCTTCAGTCATCAAACCATTTGGACACATGGTATATTTTGCTTCTGTAGCTTTCCATACTTTATAACCAAGGCAAAGAAGATGGCTTGTCATTTGCACCTTCCAAAGAACATAATTTGTCCCATCAAAATGTCAAGCTTCCTTCTTATCAAACATTCTGGATCTTCCTCAAGCTATTAGCCTTTCTTTAGAGGAACCTTGGCTCTGATACCAATTGTTGAACTACACCAGACAACTGAGAGGGGGGGTGAATCAGTTGTCCTAAAACTTTTAACCAAATATCATCATCAACTTATCAATTACTTATATTTAGATGTAATCATGAAAGCATCAAATTAGAAACTCAACACAAAAGCATAAGCAACACAGGAGACACCAGATTTTTACGTGGAAAACCCAAAAAGGGAAAAACCATGGTGGGTGTTAGCCCACATAAATATTTATGTTATATCAATACTAAAAAATAGAGGTTCACTACCCATAGGGATCACTGCCCAAATTACTCACTGCAAGGAAAGGCTCACTACCGAAGGGTGGCTCACTGTCAAAGGGGTGAATTGAGATAACAACATCTACTCCATGACAAGGTTCAGTTCCATTGAAGCACAAAACACTTCTATTCTACTCTGCTACCTTACTTCACTTTATCTTCACATCATTACACATGGATACATTTTCATGACTCAATTACAAGTATTTATACACTACATCAACCTTGGAATGGTCATCAAGGTCGGCATCACAAACATCAATCATTGGAACAATTTCCAAGGTCGACATTACAAACATTTATAAAATAGGTCTTGACCTAATACAAAATTTATACTAAGGAAATGATGTAAGAATATATGTGGATCATGCCATGCCTTAGTTGGGATTCAAACATGATCTTCCATGCCATGACACACTTCTTCAATCTTCAATAGATCTCTGCAATCAATGGAATTAACCAAGTCGGCTAAGACTGGTTACACGCTACGTTATCTGGGAATAATCTTCAAACATGATCTCAATTCCTTAATGCGGACCAAATAAGAGTAGGAATATGATCAAGAGGCATCCACAAGCACGTTGTAATCACCAAGAGCAACCGCACAAACTCTAACCACTTTATCCATGAGATTCTTCATAGCGGAGCACATGAACTTCATTGTCTTCAACTGTCATGAAAGAAGGATAGCTTGCGGACAGCCAAATCATGAACCATTGTAGTTGTAGGCACTTATCATCATCCCAGACTTCCCTCTAGAACCGCAGAGAAAAATACTTCAATGTGGAGGAATGCAGAACAAAATACTTTTTTTTGGTCACCAGTGAATGAACAAAAAAGTAGGTTTTACTCTGGTGAACATAACTTCCTCAATTCTTCATACCGAAGGCTCAAACTTGGCATGTAGCATCTTTAGACATGCCTCTAAATATCTTCCAATCCGTAGACCAAGATATTCAATCAACAAGAAATGCGGAGCAATATTCTGCACTGTTCTTTTATTAGCAACACATTGTCTTCACTACAATTTACTAGAACTCATTGTTTCTTCCGGAGGGGAAAATTTTCTCAATATCCTCAACATATAATGCTTCTAAACAAATAACAAAATAGGGTACAATTGACACCAATGACAACAAGGATATGTTGACATCAATGACAACACCGATTAGGCACATACTTGCAACATTCCTCTCCTTAGCTACCACTTTTGGGCACTTTTGCCTTTTTGTTTATGTACCTTGTTGTTGGTTCATGTGCTTGTGTTGGTGCCTACTTTGTTGATAAGTCAAAGAGGATAAATGCAAGGGTAGGGGCACTTCTTAGTAAAAGAGCCTGGATGTTAACACCTACATCAAAAATATCTTCAACATCACTCCTAAAGCCAAGTACAGTCCTTCAAAATTACTTTCCTAAAATATATTTAATTCTAAATTATCCCCTCCTATAGCTAAAAAGAATTAATCTAGGTTGACTTATATGCTTATGTGTATAAAATATAGGGTCTTGACTTCCTTTGTCATTCTATTATACTATGAAAAGGAAGGTTTGTGTCATTTGAATTATATTACATTCAACATGCTAGACTAATCCTCCTATCTTTTGGAGTTAGTAATTATTGAAAATCCTGATATTTACACTTATATTATTATTTGATTGAAAATATAAGATGTCTTTTAATGTGGTAGTACTAGAATGGGGATTGATGTATATTTAAACATAATTCTAGCTTCTATAAATATTATCCATAAATTTATATATGTATATTTGTTAAATGCATATAACTTCATATCTAATCATGCATAGATTGGGTTTGCCTACTAGACCCATGCATGCTTCTACTTCTTATTTGAGACATTTTGTCAAATAGATCATTTTCTCTATAGGATTTATTCCTTTGAGACATTTTTCCACACAATTTGTGTACATCTGTAGGCTTCTATATTTCTTAGGGCATTTTGTCAAGTAGATCAAGTGCCTTGTGCATGTTGCTACATATTGCACACATGTTTACCACAGTCATTGTACTACAACTGATTATGGATTTCCTCTATCCATAATGCGTCAATGAATGACCTTACCCTATTCCAAGCTCACTTTCTAGTGTGAGCTGGGAGGATGCTAGTTACACATTATTCTAATTGTTAATGTTATATGTATTATGGAATGAAATCCTTGAATGATAGTATTTAGGGGATATAGATTAAATTTTTAGAAGTGGGAATGGTTGGATACTTAACTATCATCTGAAAAAAGGTTTTGGAATTATTTATACTTCTTGTAGTTCCTTGATTTATTTTGAGTCACATGAGTTCCTTGGCATCAAACATTACCTTGAGCAATTTGCTAGTTAGGTAGATATTACTACCATTAAATCCTAGTTCATTGAGAGAATGTTGATGCCAATTGGTATGGTGCCAATTTAAGAATTGTGATGTTAATCCTTACTCCATATCAATTAGACTAAATTAATGAAATTTTTATTGTATAATATTTCATGAGGGATGAGTTGTAAATCTTGCCCTGTCTTCTTACCTTAGTAAATTTATAGTATATTATTGGAACACAAGGTTCCATAAAATTGGTTCCTTGTATTCTTTGTCTTTTTGATGCCTTGATATTGTTACATCAGAAAATGTCCCCCTTGAACTTTTCCCTCTTAAGGTTTAGCTCCCGGGTCCTTTAGAAAGCATTTTTATCATCTTGCATATTCATGTTGATTCCTGATGAGAAAACCCCTAAGTTTTATGGAAAATAGGACTTAGGGGCTGCACTTGAGACAAATCCTGACCAAAATAGGGAGGGAGGACTTGGGTGCCCGTGCCCTAGTTCTACCCTATTTTAGGCAGGTCCTAAATTCCACTGTCGGTTATGTGACCGTTAATTAGGTCCTATGCCGACACCGTAAGTTTGAATTATGAAATTCTTAGCAGGAATATGTTTAGCTGCATATATCAGTATGTTCAGGGATTCATTTTAAACTAGAAATGGATATTGTGAACTTGGGATCTTATGCTAAAGTGATTCAAGGATTTCATTGTGTTGTAGAGCAGTATTGTGTTGTTATTGTGTTTCTTTGTTGCAGATTTAGCTCCATCTCCTCATGGCATGAAAAAGATTCTTCCTTTCATGAGAGCTACACCTCCAAGGTGACATTTATTTGTGTTTTCAATCATTGATCATTTGGATTTTGTCTCTATCCCGTAGAGATACACACTCTTTATCTGACAACAGTGTTTGGAAGACTTGAATGTCTCTCTAGGGCTTGACTGAGGATGACCTGTAACACCACAACCCCAACCCCTTTTTCTGTGATTGCAGGTTATAGGTTGCATAAGCAGAAGAAGTGGAGTTGCAGGGAAGTAGAACATAGTGTCAAAAGTACAGAGGAAAGTATAAAATTAGGACCTGGACTAGGGCACCCACTCATTAGTCCTCCAGATCCTGAAATAGTAAAATCCCCAGAACAACAGATTCAAGTTGCAGATAATCTTCAGAGATCTCGATAGAAATTGGTACATTGGACTCTTGTGCCCGCTCATTAGTCCCTAACTTTTCCTAATACAAAATCTTGAAATCTAGTATGTATTTAATTATCATTTGATATCTCTGTGTGTGAGCATTTGTTGAGATTCATCCGTTTGTTTATGATCTTATGAAATTAGGGTTTTAAGCATAATTGGACTTTAATTAATCAATTAGTTAGCAAATTCCAAGTTTTCTCTTCATTCTAAGGGACACTAAATATGTAGCAGAGCCCTCTTACAAGAGATTGTGGCTTCACTCAATTTATGTCCTTGAATGTTAGATGGGAAAAGAGGATTGAACCTTGAAACTAAAACCCCCTCTTTTTCCACTAAAAATTTTGGTGAACCCATGTTTTTAATGAATTTTGCACCTTGCTGAGTGCTTTATGTCATATTTTCATTCATTCATTTAATTTTCATTTTATTGCATTTGAAAAATTTCAAAAAAATTTAAAATTTTGAAAATTTTGAAAAATTGGTATTTTAGGCTTGCATTTTCAAATAATTTGAATTAATTGGCATTTAATTTCTATTATTTTTATTAGATCTTATTTAAATTACAGAAATCCATCATTTATTGTTCATTTGCATTGCATTTTCATACTTAATTTGTTATAAATTGCATAAAATTGTGCATTCTTCATATAACCTAGTTTTTGCATTAGCTAGAGTTTGTAGTTAAAATCTTCTTTCAGATTTTACTATTGTTTTAAACACTCATTTAGGTCTGATTTCTAACTATAGTGTTTCATCATAGTGTCTTTCTTGAAAATTTCATGTTTAGGGTTTGAAAACCTTGCATTTTCCTAGATTTTGCCTTGTCATCTCTCTAGAATTGCACTATAGGCATGTTGTGAAGGATATTGTTGCATCATTGGGTTGATATTAGGCTTATTATTTGCTGCCCGTCTTAACATTATTTATAAAACCTCTTCTTTTAGTAATTTACATTGAAAATTTGTGAAAAAAAAGTGAAAAATCAAGCATTTTAGGTCATATTCATACATAGTTTTGCATTCATTTCCTTTCATATATCATGGATACTTCTTGTTATTCATCTTTGGAAGATTTATTTGCATACATCATAGACATTGATAATTTTACCAAATTTACTCATGAATATCCTCAAGTCTTGGAACAAATAGCATGCATATATGATGTTGACATTTCTGTGTTCCGCATATGAAATTCTTTGTTATGTATCTAATTTTGATAGGTTCACAAATCTTATGAGAATATATCCTTTGATATTAGATGATCTCACTAATTTTATAACCAATAATACATTTAGTAGTGATGACTTCAATATGTTAGATGAAACCCTAGATGACTATCTCTATTTAGCATTCCACTATGACTCCTATTGCTAAAATATGTGATGGTAACTTAGTTCTATCTAATGACCTTTCTCTGAAGGTTGTTCCCATTTATGAGGACACTTTGCCAAAAGAGGATGAGTTCATTGACACATCCCTTAACATCATATCATTGTATCTTCATTCCAATGCTCTGTCTGGCTAAGATGAAGCATTAGTGAATGAAGAACCACTACCATCTCTTTATTCCAATGCTCTCTCTAGCCAAGATAAATCATTAGTGAATGAAGAACCCCCTCCAACAAAGAACATTCCATGGATAAATAATGGGCATTCATTTAACAATATTAAAACTTCTATCCCTATCATAGTACATGAAGCATCTATGGAATATCCTACTGACCTTCCTCCTTTAGTTGATTATTCACATACCTTGGATATCACTAAGGAAGAGAAGACCCTTAATCTCCCTCCTTTAGTTGAATACTCAGGTCATTTGGACATCACTAAGGATATAACAACATTGACTATGTCCCCTTTGGTTGTATATCCTTTGAACATCACTAATGATACAAACATTAATAATTATCCTCACAACACCTTGCCTTCCCTTCATTCCTATGCTCTCTCTTCAAAGGATGCAACACTAGTGGATGAGGAAAGGTATCTCACATTAAATCCCTTATCGATGGATGTTGAGAGTGCACAAAAAAAATCACTTCTTCCATCTCCTAAGAGGATAGTGAATAAGTGTACTAATGCACATCAATAAGAAAACATTCCACCTAACATTGAAACAAACCAAGAAGATCTTAAAACTGAACAACCTAAAAACAAGAACAAAAGTTGGGCTATGGTACCTTATGTGCCACTTTCTTCTAGTATTTGGGAGTGGGAAGATGATAATTTGCTAACCATTAGCTTGGTTGTCCCTGTAGGTAAGTATTTCTAACTCTTTAACTTTGTGTTGTGTTTCCCCTGTAATGTGTTATGTGTTGTTTAGGCCTCCTAGGATGACCCTTGATACTCTTGTATGGTCAAGGATATCGGGAGACTACCTCTGTTGTGACCCTTCTTCTATTTGTAGCCTCATTCTTCTATATTGCCTCTCCTCTATTTTCATTGTTGTGTGTTGTGTCCTAGGGGCATAGCATTGTGGTTGGTGACTTGGGGACACCTTCCTATGTGATGACCCTAGGGCACTTGTTTCTCCTCTCTTGATTTATTGTTTACCTTCCTCTAGTGGTTTTATCTAGCTGGCGGATGATAAAAAATGAATAACACTGATAAGGACCAAGTGTCCCTTCAATGAGTAAGAAAAAATGGACCGAGTCCATACATGATGATGGGGTTGATATATATTATCTAATGCTTGGCTAGTAGAATCACTTCATGTGATATTTTGATGTTGTCTTATTGTACTAACAAACCATAACAATACATATGCTCTGTGCACTTTGTTTATCTTTAAATCTCACCTTGGTTACTCTCAGTTTTGAGATTTCTGCAGTATAGCCTCATGGTTATACTCAGTCTTTGAATCCGTAGTATAACCTCAACTCTTGATGTGATTATGTTCATGCATTGTTGTCTATCATGATTATGTGGTTCCTAGCACCTTTTCTTGCAGGAAATTGTGTTTGTGGGAACATTTGGTGATCGTAAAGTACATGTCATCTCTAGGAGCATGGGCTTTGTGAGAGCTCGTGTTCCCTTGTGTGTTTTCTTCCTACCTTAACGTGCTTGATATCAATACATGATATCAACCACCTTAAGGTGGGGGCATATATAAGGTAAGATGTCTGATGATTTGATATTGATAAAGAGTGTTTGTAAGCCCTCTGTGGAGGTGAGATGTTGTACCTCCACACAAGTGCATATATTTATTTTATATTGCAATCATTAAGCCCTCTACAGAGGTGAGATATCATACATATCCTTTAATTTTAAGCTCTCTACAGAGGTGGGGATGGTGTATCTCTTGAGCTAGTGCACATCCTTTTTATTCTAAAAGTCCTCCAAGCAAGCGGGGTTGGTGTATCCTCCCCTAAGTGTATCTTTGACAGCTGTTGTGGTGAAGCCCAACTATTAGGTGTGCCTGTAATGTATCTGAGATGGTGGTGAACCTATCCATAGGCTCCTTACATCACTTGTTTTCTATGTTTTCTCCATGTCTTCCATGTGTCTTCCATGTGTTTTCGTCTTGTATGGCATGTTTGTTCCCAAGCATAGTCCAAAGAGCGTGGCGAAATGCCCCTCCTATGCTTTGGGAGTTGTATGGCATGTTTGTTCTCAAGTGTAGTCCAAAGAGCATGGACAAATGGCCCTCCTACACTCTGAGATTTGTATTGCGTGTCTATTGCCCCATATGTCCACTTCACAAACTACAAATAGGAGATATACTTCAGTCCTCAACCAAACAAGAAATTCTGCAACAACAAATTGATGGAGCTAAGCTATTAGAAGAAGCAATCAAGTTAATATAGGAGGAATTACCTCAGGAAAAGAGAGATCCCACCTTGCCTCCCACTCAACAGATGCAGCTCATGTTGGAGTCTTTCAAGGCTCATTCATCTTATCTAGAGAAGCAAGCTGAAAAGAAGATAACAAAGTAGGTAAATAATAAAAGGTTGACTGATGCATTTGCAAGATGTACAAAGGCACATAATAGTTTGCAATAAAATGTGAAAAATATTTAGAAATGTGTTGAGGATGCCAAGATTTTGTATCAATTTTGTTTAAATTGGCTAGCAATTACAAAGAGCATAAAGGATCAAGCTGACTCTATTGAGCCATAGTTAACTCAGGTGGCCAAAGTATATGATCCTCTAAAAGACAAACATGGAACTATTAGGGTCCAAATTGAAAATCTTCATACTTAGTTGAAGCAGCTCATGGATTAAAGAGATAAAATCAAAGGAGAAACAAGTCAATTAAGGGAAGTCCAATGAGTATGAGGTTAGCAGTCTTGACTAGTATCTTGACTAAAGAAAAGAATGTGGCTCATAAAGTACATGTGCCATCCACTATGGAAGAAGTAGAAGAATTGTACATTCAGTTTGAAAGTCGATCACACATTTTGTTTTTTACAAAAAAGAACTGGGACTTAACTCTCCCAATTGAAAGTGATTTACAAAAATGTTCTACCTTCTAAGTGAACAAAAAAATTTGTGAAGGAAAGACAAATTTTGATGATTGTACAGATATGCGGTGAAGAAAATAAGAATTAGTATTGCTATTTTGATATGAACAAGGCACATTGTACATACTATCTTGAAGAACAATTTTTCTATATCTTTTTGAAGAAGCAAAGGCTAATCCTTAGGGGGAGTTGATTGATAAAAGGTGATAAGAAATACTCAGACAGGGAGAACCTATAGGTTTTTGTAGGAATAGAGGAAGACCACTAGCCCTTTTCCATTGATGTCAAAGGGGGAGAAATGTGTGATATCAAGGTAAGTGTTCCCATCAATGGAAAAAGGGGTAGATTATTTATGTGTTGTCATTGATGTCAACAGTGGTATGGAGTGTTGCAATGTGGAAGAGTCACCAGATATGTTAAAGAGAGATTGCAACAACATGGTGACCAATGACATTATAGAATAGCATTGTGAGGAAGAAAGAAAAGAGATGTGCATATGCAGTGTTGGTTAAAGAAGAAGAGAAAGGAGGTTGATCAGAAGAGTTATGAAGTAAAGGAGATGTATTAGTATCATCTATACATAACCATACCTTATCTTCTAAAGTTCTTGTGTAAGTTCATATCTTTGATATGATTATATTTGAAGTCTATGATAAGTAGAGTTTCATTCTTGCTATGGACTCATGATGCTTGCCACATGATAAAGAAAGTTTTAAAAGATTTAAGGAAATTGTCTAAGTATAGTACAAGTTAGGGAAGGAGTTACAGATTCACAAGAAGGTACTGCATTCTATGACAGTTGAAGGTAAGGGCTTGTGATTTATACTAATGGCTAGGTATTACACCTAGGGACCTATGTTTCAGGTTTGAGGTCATGAAGCTTACCACAAGATGTTACATCCCCCTTTTTTGGATTACTTTTACTTTTTACTTATTACTTGGATAGAAGTAGATCTATGAGTAAATGTTATGCATATGATAATTAATGCTATGGTTTAGAGACATTAACTTTATGGAAAATGATTTTTGTAAGTATGACTATTTCAATGATTTGAATTATAATGTTTTATATGATGTGGAAAAATTGAAATGTTATTATTATGTTATCTAACTGGGATACCAGTACGCTAATCATAATTTGCATATAAGAGTTTTGAACAAGGAAACAAGTTGATCTGACTCTCCGAGAAACCAAGGGAGAGAAAATATCTTTAGGGAAGAAGGATATAGACTTTGGATTATCAATTGGTATTTTCCAATTAAGTTTGGTGTAACTGACATTGGACTTTAGTATGTCTTGAGGTAAGTTTTATTTTTTGGTCAATATTAGTTTGTCTCAATAGGATTGTTGATGTCTTTTGGAAATAGGTTATCCTTCAATTGTGTCATGTAAATAAATGACATTGATTGATAGAACGTCGTTGTCGCAACTAATGTAACCATTCGACAATTACATAGTAATCGTTTGCATTCATGTTGTCGAACGTGGATGATAGATTAATATCATACACCTTTGACTGCATGTCTTTGACAAGTCTTTTCGATGCAAAACAATGCATTATCTTGTAGGGGACATAAAACTCAACCCCATTATGTTAAACGTAAGACCCTCAACTTAAAATAGCTTCTATTCCTTCGCGTGTTGCAAACTTTTTAACCTTGCATATTTGTTGATTGGGTTGATCTATCCTTGTAATTGTCAAGCTCTTTTTATCACTACGTTAGTAAACCGATGGTGTTTATCATTGCCATAACCTTTATTTCACACGGGATATATATTTAGAATAATGTTCACTAGGAAATGAAAGTTGTTTTATACATATAATAACTATTGTTATTCGTAAAGATTTAAAATGATAGATTGTGTTGTCAAAGATCAACTTGGAGTAGGGCCTCGAATTGTAATCAATACCTATATTATCCTAAGGAAAGTTTAGTAAACCCCCATCGTGATCGTTTATGTTAAGACTACAGTCTATGATAGCATTATGTAGACTTTCATATTGATGATAACGTTAATAGAAAAGTTGATGTCGCTACATATTGCCCATTGCCATGATGGCATAACTGTCAAGTGCCAAAGGCCATAGCAGAGATATTTGAATATGGTAAAATTGCTTTTTGATAAACTAATCAAAATGGATAACCTCGAAACATGGATAAGGATGAGAAGTGGTTGCCGGTGGCATGAAACTGTTACCTCTCTTAAGCTAGATAAAAGTTAAAAAATGAGACAAGTTTTCATCATCATACGAAGCATAGTAATGAGAAGTCCTTCTGAATGAATATGAAAGCATAGTAACGATATTGGAAAAAAGGTGGTAGACTTTGGCTAAGCTGGGAGCCATCACTGGAAGTAAGAGGAACATAACAACTTGAGCAAACAAACAAATTTCCTTCGTTTCAATCCTACATCTCCATTGTATTTCTTGTGTTTTACTTTATTTATGTGAAAATAATAATATCGATGTATCAACTTGTGCCATTTTGCAAACCAAGGAAGAATAAGTGTAAGTCTTGTTTGAATGATAGTAATGCTTTTTCTTCTATGTTTAGGGAGAACATGTATAAGTCTTGTTGAACAATAGCAATGTTTTTGCTTGTGTAAACAGTAATCAAACTAGTTCTTTTTCTGACAATGTGCCATCATATAGGATTATGCATGGAAAAAGACAACTTCAAAAATCTTAAATATGGCATTATGAGAATGACTACCACCTCAAATAATCATACCCAACAACCCGAACTTAGCCATGTGAATCTCTTTTAAGTTTTTGATCATTACGAGAAAAAAAGACAATAGTCGAACCCTTAGAAAATTGCTATCCTTTTATCGATAAATTTCTTGCATCCAATCAAAAGATCATTATTGTTACTGTAGGGATTTTAGGAGCCTTTTTGTCCTAAGCAAGCCATTATTTTCCTGTGCTATAAAGCCATTTCGAATACATGAAATTAAATCACTGCAAGCTTCTTCTTTAATTTTCTGATAACGATAATGCTCAAACATATCTGTATGGAATTAGCATATGATTATTTTAATAATGGTTATAGCTAAGTTGAATCGCTTCTATCATTACAATAATGGAACAATAGGCCAACTCATAGTCATTGAGTGAAGCCAAAAACTAATATTAGAAGCCATAGTCTATCGATCATAGGTTAATTTAATTTTTAAAGACAATAGTTTCTATAAACAACCAAATCTTATTATTTATTTATACATAATGTAAAGGTTGACTTTAGATTCTTATATGATTGAATTTAAGACTAAACAAGGTAACCAGCCTAGTAGGTTTACTACTACTTCGTTAGACATCATGTCCACTTATATGAGTAACAACGTAAGTTCAAAAACTTGATTAGGAAATAAAACTCATGTGTAGGGTTGCACAATCCTAGATGATCTAGCTTAAGACATAGGGAGATAACCCTATCAATTTTTAGGACATTAATTGAATGTCTTTTGTATTCAAAAATTAGATAATGCTATTCAATGAATAAGTTTTGTGAGAATCATGATAACTCCTTAGTGTTGAGAAAACTCGATTGGAGAATAAACCCTAATATTCTAAGAGGGGAAAAGTTTCTCTCCGAATTAAATAACAAGTCTCGATTGGCAAGGATGCCTTAAAAATGTGGCATGGTTATTACAAACCCTAGAGTTACTAAAGATCAAATAATTATATTTTGAAACTTGTCAAGCCGGGAAGGCTAAGAAAACCTTTTTATCCAAATCAACTGTAGGATTGCGACATTATCCAAGTTGAGTTGGGGTGGGTGAACAATATGTCTGCGTTGATTGCAGTGCTATTTATACTGAAAACTTTGGCCAAAGTAATGCTCTTGTGTGTAGTGCATTATTGATTCACCATGTTTGAGATTACATAACTTATGGATATGATCACACTTGACTAGATGGTATCTAGGGGTGCGTGATTACAGTGTTGCATAGGACACAAACACCAGTACTCAGATGGCAAATACCATAGGTCATCCTAGGTCTATACTCTTCGTGAAGGGTAGGGTCACTTCTGGGAAGGAAGGTGTGCAAGAGACCATCGGTCTGTGGATGGAGGTAAAGCTGTTCAAAGATGCTCTCTCTCTCTCTCTCTTCAACTAGAGGCATGTTGAGGCTTCTGATATGGAAGTTAGCAATCAAGATGCAGTAAACATTTGGTGAGTTAATATATTCTTCAATTTGTATAAGTTAACATGTTTTCAAGAATTTGAAAATGGACAGACAATATAAATATTTTGATGCAATAATGTTTCTTTTCCAAGTTAATGATTAAACTCAAAAAAAAAAAAGATCACCTTTTTACTTGTTCAAATTTACTTCATGGTAATTATTTGAATTTAGAGTTTTGAAAACTTTGGATATTACATATGGTATCAGAGCTAGTTGAGTTTAGTACAAGGGCTTATGAGTCCACTAGGCTGACCTAGAATCAACATTATGTGGGTAGTTAATGTTTTGATTTACTGTGCCAGGATGGTAGGCCTCAAAAAGACTGCAAAGAAGTGCTTTATTGGCAAAGAACCATACTTGTAGGCGAGAAGAGAGCGTATGGTGATAATAAAAACCATCAAAGGAACAAATGATGAAAATGATATATGGCTAAGAGACATAGAAACCCTTGCTAATGCTTTAACCTAACTCGAACGAGTAAAAAGGGAACTCCTAGAGACAGCTAGGATGGCAGCTCAAATTATGAGCAATTCTTGCCCTGATAGCACACCAATGATCATGAGGGATCCTCGTATACCACCCAATGCTGAAATCATTATACTTTCATCTAGTAGTGAATTTGAGGCTTACACACCCCTTGAGTATGTGCTAGATAATTATTTTGAGGGATACACTCCCCTTTGTAAATAATATGTGAATCATGATATGTATATACCCAGAAAGAATGTATATACTCTTGTATAAACCATAATAAAGATGATTTTGTTTTGTATCAACCATTGTTGTGTGAGTTCATTATGTTATGATTTAATGAGATATGTTAAATCAAGAAAACTAATAGATAACTTGTTAATCACAGGTGTGAGAAACATTTCAAACATGGTATGATCAAAACCTAATCAAGGATAGGATTAGGAAGATCATAATTCCCAAGTAAATTTTGTAGACAAATTGGACCGAATTTTAAATATGCTTGCTGAAACAAAGGAAAGACTAGGTAATCAGGAAAAGAGAGTGAATGAGTCTAGTAATACAGAAGGAGAAAATGAGTATTCTTATAATGTGAATAGGGGTAAACAACAATATCATAGTATGACAAGTGAGAGCTTGGAAGATAGAAAATTTCAGAGAGAAACAAAAAATAAACTCGCTCTCAAATTGTCTAAAGATATGAAAACAATTACTCCCCCTAAATTCAACGAAACAAAAATTGGGGATGCAGTTGAAGCCTTGTTGACCAAGATGGAAAAGTACTTTGAAATCAGGAACTATTTAGAGATCACTAAAGCAATTTGGGGGGCATACCACCTTTCCAGAGAAGCATCCACTTGGTGGATGAATAAAAAGATGGAACTAAATCTAAGTCCCTTGAAGGTGACATGTAATTAGTTTGTAGAACTTTTTCAGAAAAGATGGTTGCCACAACTATATTTCGACCAAAAACTGACTGATTTCCAGAACCTCCATCAAGGAGAATTATCTGTGGTAGAATATGTAGAAAAATTCACTTGTCTTTTGAAATATGTGCCTTAGTACTAGCAAAAATGAGAGGTCTAGAATCAAAAAGTTTATTATGGGATTGAATCCCCAAATCAGAGGAGAGGTGGATGTGCATGGTCTGACAACAATGGACCAAGTGTATGAAAAGGTGATTAAACATGAGCAAAAGATAAAATCTATATCAACCTATCGTGAAAGAAAACGCAAAAGATTTAACAAGATCTCAACTGATCATCCATCTAAGGGAAATGATAAGGGATATGAGAACAAAATAAAAACAATAAAGGGAATTAAAAAAACAAAAGTAGCTCTAGAAATGACAGAAGGAATGATGACTATAGGAAGAACAATAACTTTAAGAGGAATGAGGATGTCGCAGGTAGATCTTCAGAAAAGAAAGGTCCCCTAGGAGGTTTTTTTACTTGTGGAGGTGATCACTATGCAAACCATTACCCAAACAAGAAACATAATGGACAGCAAAGGAATACTACTTTACCTTCATAGCAAAAAGCCTTTCAACAAAGAATCCATGCAGCACTTGACAATCGGCAAGTTGAATATCAGATTAGACCTATCGAGATGACATGTACCTTATTTGGAGTTCTTGTTTCCATTTTAATTGATACTAGAGCTACTGAGAACTTTGTATCACCTAGAGTGTTAAATAAATTTCCTAGGAGAGATGGATATATGTCTAAACCTTAGACTGTAGAATATGCAAACCAAACCAAGGCTTAGGTAGAGCAATGTTTGTTTGAGGCTAGGGTTAATTTTCCAAGTTTCTCAACCAAGGTGAACCTGTACCTAGCACCCTTGGGTTCCTATGATGTCATTATAGGAATGAACTAGCTATGGAAGCAGAGGGCCAAAGTTGATTTCTTTTCAAAATCAATTGAGTGCTTAGATAACATGGGGAATAAAGTTAGTTTTCAGGGTATTTGGAGGGAAGTCAAGATTAGACCTATTTCTTCTAAGCAATTAAAAAGGGCTAGGCGTAAAGGTTGTCAACTTTTTGTAGTTAAAATGGATCAAGTTGAGGAGATTTTTGAAAACCAAATAGAGTCTTTTGAAGAAAAGTATCCCTATCTCCATGAGTTTTAAGATGTTTTTCCTGAGGAACTTCCTGGTTTGCCTCCTAAAAGGATTTTTGATTTTGCGATAGATATCCAACCAAGATCTGAGCCCATTTCCAAAGCCCCATACTATATGACAACTATAGTGTTAATGGAATTGAAGGCTCAATTGCAAGAATTACTAGCTAAGGGTTTGATTAGGCCAAGTGTCTCACCTTGGGGAGCCCCAGTTATATTTGCCAAGAAGAAGGATGGAACCCTTAGGCTATGTATTGACTATCGTATGCTCAACAAGGCAACGATAAAGAAAAAGCACCCTTTACCACATATAGATGATCTTTTTTGATCAAATGCGTGGGGCTATAGTGTTTTCAAAGATAGATTTGAGGTCAGGGTATCATCAGTTAAGATTGAAGGATGAGGATATCCATAAAATAGTGTTCAGAACGAGGTATGGACATTACAAGTTCACAGTGCTACCTTTTGGTTTAACAAATGCCCCTACTGCATTTATGAATCTCATGAATAGTGTATTTAGAGATTATCTTGACAAGTTTGTGCTAGTTTTCTTAGATGATATTCTCATTTATTCCAAAAATGAAGAAGAGCATAGGCAACACTTGCAAATTGTACTAAAACAATTGAGGGAACATAAGTTGTATGCAGAGATTTCAAAATGTTCCTTCTTTCAAATAGAAATTCAGTATCTCGGGCATATTATATCTGTAGAAGGGATATATGTCAATCCAACTAAAATTAAAGCAATTCTTGAATGGCCGGTACCTAACAATGTGTAGGAAGTGCATATTTTATCGGATTAGCCGGTTATTATAGAAAATTTGTTCTAAACTTTTCCAGCATTGCAAGCCTGATTACCTCCTTACAAAGAAAAGGGAAGCGATTTGAATGGACAAGTGAATGTCAGAAAGCTTTCAACCTATTGAAAGAAAAGTTAACAACTGCTCCAATCTTGAAATATCCTAACCCTGAAGGACAATTTGAGGTAATAACCGATGCCTTAGGGGAGGGACTAGGGGGTGTACTCATGCAAGATGGGCATGTAATAGCTTATGAGTCCAGAAAGTTAAAATCATATGAACAAAATTACACCCCACATGATTTAGAGTTAGCTGCAGTAATCCATGCTTTACAAATGTGGCATCATTATTTGTTGGGAAAGACTTTCATACTTAAATCAGATCACCAAAGTCTCAGGTACATATTTTCTCAACCCCATCTCAATGCACAACAATGAAGATGGTTAGAATTGATATCTAATTATGATTTTGAGATTAGCTACATTAAGGGAAAGGAAAATAAAGTAGTTGATGCTTTGAGTAGAAGAAGGCATATTGCTTCAATTGTTTCTATTCATGCCAATTTCAAAGACTTAGTACTGCAAAAGTTATCAGGAGATGAGTATTATGAACAAGTTAAGCAAGCTCTGCGAAACAATCCTAAGTATTCAAGGTATGATGGATTTTATTTTGACCCTGAAGAATTATTGAGATTCAAAGGAAGAATTTACATTCCAAATTCAGATGAACTAAGAAATCTTGTGTGGAAAGAAGTCCATTATGCACCCTATTTCGGACATCCAGGAGTAACTAAACTTCTGGCTAATGTGAAACCTCTATACTTCTGGAATGGAATGAAAGGTGATGCTACTAGATTTGTGGCAAGTTGTCTGGAATGTCATAATAAAAGTGAAACACCAACATCCTGCAGGATTATTGTACCCACATGATATACCGGAGTGGAAATGGCAGGTTATCAACATGGATTTTGTGCAAGGCTTACCAATGTCTAGAAACTGGGATGATGCAATTTTGGTTGTAGTTGATAAGTTAACAAAGGTTGCACACTTCATTCCAGGGAATTTAACTGATGGAGCACCTATGTTGGCCCGCAAATTTGTTTAGGAGGTGTTTAGGTTACACGGAGTACCTGAAAAGATCATCTTGGATAGAGATGCCCGTAAAACATCTAGGTTTTTGCAAAACCTTATTTTCGGCACTTGGAAGTAAAATCAATGTAAGTACTACATACCATCCTGAAACTAATGGTCAAAATGAAAGGTTCAATTAGGTTTTAAAGGATTTTCTAAGAATGTATTGCATGGATCAGAAATACAAGTGGGAAGAATACTTACCACTAGTGAAATTTGCATACAATAATTCCTATCATTCTACCATTAAGATGGCACCATTCGAAGCATTATATGGAAGAAAATGTTAAACTCCTATAAGCTGGGACAAGTTGAAAGATAGGATTATCATTGGTCTAGAGATGCTAGCAAATATGGAAGAAAAAGTTAAGATGATTAGGAAAAGATTGGCCAAAGCCAATGATAGACAAAAGAGTTATGCTGATCACAAATGAGTACCTAGACAATTCTCTATTGGAGAGAAAGTCCTTTTGTAGGTTAAACCTCATAAAAGCTCTATTAAATTTGGAAAATCTTCAAAGTTAGCTCCTCACTACGTGGGACCTTTTGAAGTCCTTGAGATTGTCAATCCAGTTGCATACAAGATTGCTCTACCCCTAGTCTTGTAAAAAATGTTTAATGTTTTTCATGTCTCATACTTAAAGAAATACTTTGTAGGAGATAACCACATTCTAAATTGGAATGCCTTACAGATGCAGGAACTAGGAGTGGTTATTATTGAGCCGCTCAAGGTGCTCAAAACATGCAAGCTCTGCTTGCATAACTGAGAGGTTTTGCAGTGCAAGGTGCAATGGGATTAGCATGGGGAGGACAGTGCCACGTGGGAAGATTATAATGAAATTCATCAAAAGTTCCCATATCTTTTTCATGCTACCAACAATCAAACTATAAAACTTATTTCTTTGTTAAGACCATAATTTGATACACTAAATCATCGGGGACAATGATTCCTTAGGGGAGAGTTATGTTACATCCCCCTTTTTTGGATTATTTTTACATTTTACTTGTTACTTGGATAGAAGTAGATCTGTGAGTAAATGTTATGCATATGAGAATTAATACTATGGTTTAGAGACATTAACTTTATGGAAAATGATTTTCATAAGTATGACTATTTCAATGATTTGAATTATAATGTTTTATATGATGTGGAAATATTGAAATGTTATTATTATGTTATCTAACAGGGATACTAGTATGCTAATCATAATTTGCATATAAGAGTTTTGAATAGGGAAACAGGTTGATCTAAATCTCCAAGAAACTAAGAGAAAGTATCTTTGGGGAAGAAGGGTATAGAATTTGGATTATCAATTGGTATTCGTCAATTAAGTTCAGTGTAACTGACAGTGGACCTTAGTCTGCTTGAGGTAATTTTTATTTTTTTGGTCAATATTAGTTTGTCTCAACAGGATCATCGATGTATTTTCAAAATAGTTTATCCTTCAATTGTGTCGTGTAAAGAAATGATGTTGCTTGTCAGAATGTTGTTGTCGCAACTAACGTAACCATTTGACGATTACATAGTAATCATTTGCATTCACGTTGTCGAATGTAGATGATAGACTAATATCATACACGTTTGATTGCATGTCTTTGACAAGTCTTTTTGATGTAAAACAATGCGTTATCCTATAGGGGAGATAAAACTCAATCTCATTACGTTAAACATAAGACCGTCGATGTAAAATAGATTTTATTCCTTTGCGTGTTGCAAACTTTTTAAAGTTACATATTTTTTGATTGTGTCGATCTATCCTTGTAATTTTCAAGCTCTTTTTATCACTACGTCATTAAACCGATGGTGTTTATCATCACCATAACCTTTATTTGGCACGGGATAGATATTTAGAATAATGTTAACTAGGAAATGAAAGTTGTTTTATACATATAATAACTATTGTTATTCATAAAGATTTAAAATGATAGATTGTGTTGTCAAAGATCAACTTGGAGTAGGGGCTTGAATTGTAATCAATACCTATATTATACCGAGGCAAGTCTAGTAACCCCCATTGTGATCATTTATGTTAAGACTGTCGTCTATGATAGCATTATGTAGAATTTCATATTGATGATAACGTTAATAGAAAAGTTGATGTCACTACCTATTACCCATTGCCACGATGGCATAACTGTCAAGTGCCGCATGCCATAACAGAGATAATAGAATATGGCAAAATTACTTTTTGATAAACCAATCAAAGGATAACCTCAAAACATGGATAAAGATGAGAAGCAGTTGTAGGTGGAAAGAAAATGTTACCTCTCTTAAGCTCGATAAAAGTTAAAAAATGAGACAAGTTTTCATCATCATACGAAGCACAATAATGAGAAGTCCTTCTGAATCATTTCGAAAGCATAATAAAGATACTAGAATGAAGGTGGTAGAGTTCAGTTGAGCTAGGAGCCATCATTGGAAGTGAGAGGAACATAAAGACTTGAGCAAACAAATAGGTTTCCTTCTTTTCAATCATACATCTCCATTGTATTTCTTGTGTTTTACTTTAGCTCTATGAAAACAATAATGTCGATGTATCGACTTGCCATTTCGCAAACCAAGGAATAATAAGTGTAAGTCTTGTTTGAACGATAGTAATGCTTTTGCTTCTGTGTTTAGGGACAATATGTATAAGTCTTGTTGAATGATAGCAACATTTTTGCTTCTGTGTAAATAGTAATCAAATTAGCAAATAACTTCTTTCACATGTGTTTGTTATATGACCATACTTCTCATCAACTCAAATCACATACAAAACTTATCATCTAAATTTTCTCTTCAAAATATATTCAACCCTGTATGATGATCCACACAACAACAACTTCAATGTTCCTGCAAAACTATTATATACAAGATGACTTTTCATAATTTGTCTTCTCTCCACAATTATTTCAATCCTTGATATTCTTGTTTGTCCTACAAATCAATTTCACTGTGCATAAAACCTTTCATATTTTTTTCTCTGCAAAAGAAATTCAATCACCTGCATATATTTCTTCTTCCAAAAAAATATTATCTTCATGAAGCCTTTCATATCCTTGATATTTTTGCATTTTTTTTAATCTGACATCTTCAATCTTCAAAACCAAAACCCTATTCATATTCCCTCTTAGAGATAAAAGAATATCTTTTATATTTGAGACCTTTCAATTTCTTTTTCATGAAGAACCTGCAAAAATATCTTCAACTCCCCTGCAAACAAAACTCTTCATCTCCACAAATCTTTTTGTTAAAGAAAATTAAAACAATCACAATATATCTCTCTAATCTCCAATCTCTTCATATCCACCATGTTCATAACCTGCAAGAAATCTAGAACCAAAACAAAAAAAAAAAATTCTTTGAACTCTTCATATTCTATGTACTCCAAAAACCTTTTTCAACTTCAATCTGCAAAAACATTATTTTAGAAATCTGAATGTCCTTTCATATTCCTTCAATTTTCAATCTTTCACAAAGCACCTGCAAAAATATTTGTTCTCCTCCAACCTGTAGCTCAAAGCCCTTCTACATGAAGACAAAAAATCCTCATAAAAAATATCTCAATTTTTTTTTTAGCATCTCATATACTTCTCAATAAATTATGTAAATATCTTTCCAAAAACAAAGTTTTCATAAAGCAATTTTTTTTACTAATAAGACTCCTTCACAATAGCCTTCCATGCCATGAGAGAGGAGTTTGAAATAGAAATAAATCTCCATAAAAAATCAAACAAATCTGCCTTAAAAAATATTCCTTGAGATCCTCAAAAATTTGCTTTTAGAATCTCCTCAAACTGCCTTTTTGGAATGATTAAATATAACCTTTAAAAGGATATCCAAAAACCCCTTGAAAATAGTTTTAAAGTCTCCTTAAAATTCTACATTAAAAAGATGTCTTTTAAAAAAAATTCCTCCTCACGAGTGAAAGTCTAATAATAGGATTTAAAAAGCTTTTAAAGTTTATGAAACAAACTTTCATAAAAAAATTTCTTTTAAAAGCTCCTTAGAAAAGTCTGATAATAGACTTTATTTAGCCCACCATAGCATTCATAAGGTGACTTTAGGATTTTGAATTTTAACTTTGGGATTATCTTTTCATCCTTTTGAAACCCTTAAATACCACAAAAAGACTTTAATCTTGTATTGAAATTTTTTATGCAGATGATCTGTGAATATCATCATACAAATTGAATGATTGGTCTTCTTAACCTTTGCATACAAACTAGACTTTTGCATAGATCAGGGAAAATTTCATTTTTCATTTGACTTTTGCAACAACATTGTGCCTCAAAATCAATAGCACATTGACAAACCAATATCAGAAGCAGACCAATCTAATAAGAAGATAATCAAGAACCTTATCACAAACACTTTGTCTCTTTTGACATGAACACCATGGCCAATTCCTTTGACATCCTGATGCAATCTGCATATAAGAATTATGTGATGCCTTTTTGGAGTCACAAGAAACCTCTTATATTAACTTGATCAATCAATATGACAATGAAATCATTATATGTGTCAGTTGAGAAATAGATCAAAGTACGCAGAACCTTCAACACCTTGCTTCTTACCTTGGTGATCATTATGACCATGTCACTTACCTCTTATCTTGAACAACACCAAACATCTTTCTCCTCTTATCCTAAATGTGCATTTTAATCAAATATGAACCCAAGATCCTATCATAAACAAGATGATAAAATATGAACCAATATAAACACCAATCATGAGTATGCATCCTGAGATAACATGAAGATATCCTGATCAAATCAAACAATCATGAACTTAACATCAAAGAATATGAAGATGGCATCCTGTCATATGAAGAGAAAACACATCTTGACACATGATCCAGTCAACTAACTTTGCATCAACAACTCAACACCCTTTTTGACATCAATGACAACCTGTCTCCATCAATCTCCCCCTTTGTCATTGATGGTAAAACTTCATGATGTAATTTTCTCTTTCTCCCCCTTTTTGACATCTGATGACAAAGGCACAAAACTATTTGCTCCCCCAATGTTGAAGTGCACAAACAAATCACTGCTCATAAATATCACTACCAACCATCATTGTTACACCATTTGCACAAAATAGCACAAAAAACACTGTCCTGCTAGAATGAAACATGTATGTCAACAAAATACCACTTCTTGACACAACACCAAGATGAAGAACTGACATATCTTTGCAATCAAATACCAACTCCTTTTGATATGACACATATGAACTTGAACTCTATGTAAAAGATATCTTAAATGCATCAATACTCTTGATGAACAACAATGCAAGCTTAACAAGCACAATTCTGATAAAGATTACTCATCATACTATTCACAACATAAGATGACCACTTTTGATAAGACCTTTTCAAAACTTCCGTGATAGTGACAGCAAGATCACTCAATCCTGCAGAAGAGAAATGAGAGAAGCCAAACCACCAACTAGTACTTGAACAATACAATTATCATCTACCATTATTGATTCAAGACACACCTTTAACTGCCTCTGATCTGATTAAAGAACTTGATGAAATATAAGGCACCTCTATATTGTCATAACGTGAAGCACATACCTGAAACCATTTCAAAACTAGAACCACACAATTTGCATATACATCCCAAAAACATATTAATAATGAGAACCATCAAAGAAACATGTCAAATTATTGTACCTTTGCAAAAAATAAATGAATAACTTCTTTCATTTGCAACTTCCTTAGCCCACATAAGCAAACATCTGAAGAGAACTTCTTGAATATACCCAAGATCCATTATTCAAATTAGCCCATCAATTTTGCGTACCAACAAACCAACTGCATTAACAAGTTCTTCTAGAATCACTGTCACATACTGATGATCAACTTAGTTAGCAATACCATCATAGAATTCATTTGACAAGAATCAATATGACAAGATCATCATTCAAATGATCTCCTTCCTAAAATTTCTTGGGGATAATTGATAAAACATGAACAACTCCCCCTAACTTCATGCTATCAATTATTCAATTGATGATGCAACTTGTACAAGATGCACAAGTTTAGGATTTGTACTCTTTTGTCTTTGTTTCCACTTCCACACTTTCACAATATTTTTCTTCCTCCAATCCTTTTCAAACTCTGTCCTTTTCAAACCTATCAAGTCAGGTGATGCGAAATTTCCATACATTTTGCAACTATGTTCTTTGTGTCCAAGAGTGTTGCAATTATAACAAACTATGTTACAATCATAATCAAATGACTGATAGTACCCTTGAGCACTCATGTTAAGCTTCAATGCAAGATCATTCCTCTATCCATTTTGTAGTTTCTTTGTATGTGACCAACATTATTGCACTTGTAACAAACAATATCAGTATTCCTTCTTCAATCAATTGCTTTGTGTCCAAAATGATTACAAGTATAACAATAACCATTAAATGAATAGTTATACCTATACATGTATGCTTGTTTTACTAGAGCAGTTCTTCTAAAATTTCTTTTCTGAGTATGCATTTTGACAAACTCATCTTTTGTCTTCTCCTTAGCTTCACTCTTCCTTTTACCTTCTATGGTAGCAACATGATGACTTAAATCAATTTTCCTTCTGGGAGTCTCTTTGGCTTTGGAACACTCTCCTTATTCATAACCAAATCTAGTTGTGTTTAGATGATGTTTTTGTTTACCTAGCATCTCATGTAGCTTGCTTGTGCTTTCTTCAAACTCCTTATACTTCTTAGATAAAGCCTTAAGACCATCATACTCTTTTCTCAGATTGATAATATCACCCTCTAATTTTAGATTCTCAATCCTTCTAACTTCAAGGTCAGATTTTGAAACATCAACTATCCTCTTAGCTTCCTTAATTTTAGTCTTTAATCTGATAATTAATTTTTTTGAATCATTAATATATGTCCTTAAACTCATAATCTAATGTCTAGCCTCTTCAAGATCTGAAGATACACTTTCAAGGTTTGAAAGTGCTTTGTCTTTGGATTCTCTTTCTTGTTGCAGTTGCAATTTTAATTTTTGATTCTCTTTCTTATATTTCCTAAATTTAGTCAGAGCATATATGAGCTCTCCTTCCATATCAATCTCACAATCTTGTTCATCATATTCCTGATCATCATCACTTATGATATTAGCTTCTTCTGAAAGAGATTGGACCTCAACTCCTTCATGTGAATGTCTTCTATCATTGTTATTCTTATGAGATAACAAGTTGTCCTCTTCTTTATCATCACCTGGATAAATTCTTTTCAATTCTCTCCATATATCTTGAGCTATAGAATAATTCATAACTTTACAAAGAACATGATTAGATAATCCAAATAAAATAGCCTTCTTTGTAATGTCATTGTATTCATGAGCCTCTTTATGACTTGTATCATTAGGTGACAGAGAAGAAATAAAATATCCATTCTCTACAGACATCCATACACCATATCCTAATGAAAATAGATATGCTTGCATTCTAAAACACCAAATAGGAAAGTTTGAACCATCAAAGAAGGGAACATCTGAAAACACTTTCTCTTAAACCTGTGAGACATTTCTATCAACTAATAATGTATCAACATCTAGAATTGATATAGACTGCACCTTCTCATCAGAATGAGACTTAACATTTCTCATGTTGTTATTTCTTTACACTTACCCTTGTACTCCACCCACAAGATCTACCTAAGCTGATTAGACTATAACAGGGAATGTGGCTCTGATGCCAATTATAGGAGTCCAGGACAACACTGAGAGGGGGGGTGAATCAGTGTTGTATAAATTTTAACTTTTTGCAAACTTTATCGTACAAGACAAATAAAGAGGAGGACATTAATGATTTGTTGAGTTTATATGCACAAGACTTATAATAAAAGATGTTAAAAAAATATGATCAAATGATTAATATGCTCACATACAGAGGAAATCAATGAGAAGCATGACACAAGCTTTTTACTGAGTGGAAAACCCTCCAGGGCAGAAAAACCACTCATGAACTGCCTCATTGGCTACATATAGGTCTCACTAACTAGGCAAGCCTCACTGACTACAAAGAGGTCTCACTGACCATACATGCCTCACTAGCTACAATGTTTAGAAGCACCAACTTCAAGGAGCACCAACCCCTAATACATACAAACTCATATTAAAACAAAGAATTCAGAGGGTTTTTCTGTTTCAATACAAATCAATTCTTCTTTCACATGTGTCTGTCATATCACTATACTTCTCATCAACTTAAATCACATAGAAAACTTATCATCTAGATTTTCTCTTCAAAATATATTGAACCCTATATGATGATCCACACAACAACAACTTCAATGTTCCTACAAAACTATTATATACAAGATGACTTTTCATATTTTATCTTCTCTCCACAATTATTTCAATCCTTGATATTCTTGTCTATCCTACAAATCAATTTCATTGTGCATAAAACCTTTCATATTTTTTTTCCTCTGCAAAAGAAATTCAATCACTTGCATATATTTCTTCTTCCAAAAGAAATTACTTCACGAAGCCTTTCATATCATGATATTTTTGCATTTTTTTAATCTGACATCTTCAATCTTCAAAACCAAAACCCCATTCATATTCCCTCTTAAAGATAAAATAATATCTTTTATATTTGAGACCTTTCAATTTCTTTTTCATGAAGAACCTACAAAAATATCTTCAACTCCCCTGCAAACAAAAACTCTTCATCTCCACAAATCTTTTTCTTAAAGAAAATTAAAACAATCACAATATATCTCTCCAATCTCTTCATATCCACCATGTTCATAACCTACAAGAAATCCAAAACCAAACAAAAAAAACAAATTTCTTCCAACTCTTCATATTCTGTGTATTCCAAAAACCTTTTTCAACTTCAATCTACAAAAACATTATTTTAGAAATCTAAATGTCCTTTCATATTCCTACAATTTTCAATCTTTCACAAAGTACTTGCAAAAATATTTTTTCTCCTCCAACCTGTAGCTCAAAGCCCTTCTACATGAAGACAAAAAATCCTCATAAAAAATATCCCAAAAAAAACTTTATGCATCACATAAAGTTCTCAATAAATTCTGTAAATATCTTTCCAAAAACAAAGTTTTCATAAAGCAATTTTTTTTTACTAATAAGACTCCTTCACAATATCCTTCCATCTCACGAGAGAGGAGTTTGAAATAGAAATAAATCTCCATAAAAAATCAAACAAATCTGCCTTAAAAAATATTCCTTGAGATCCTAATAAATTTGCTTTTAGAATCTCCTCAAACTGCCTTTTTGGAATGATTAAATATAACCTTTAAAAGGATATCCAAAAACAGCTTGAAAATTATTTTAAATTCTCCTTGAAATTCTACATTAAAAATATGCCTTTAAAAAAATTTCCTCCTCATGGGTGAAAATGGGTGAAAGTCTAATAATAGGATTTAAAAAGCTTTTAAAGTTTATGAAAAAAACTTTCATAAAAAAAATTCTTTTAAAAGCTCCCTAGAAAAGTCTAATAATAGACTTTATTTAGCCCACCATAGCATTCATAAGGTGACTTTAGGATTTTGAATTTTGACTTTGGGATTATGTTTGCATCCTTTTGAAACCCTTAAATACCACAAAAAGACTTCATCTTGTATTGAAAGTTTTTATGCAGATGATCTGTGAATATCATCATACAAACTAAATGATAGGCCTTTTTAACCTTTTCATACAAACTAGACTTTGCATAGATCATGGCAAATTTCATTTTTCATTTGACTTTTGCACCAACATTGTGCCTCAAAATCAATAGCACATTGACAAACCAATATCAAAAGCATACCAATCTAATAGGAGGATAATCAAGAACCTTATAACAAACACTTTGTTTTTTTTGACATGAACACCATCGCCAATTCTTTTGACATCCTGATGCAATCTGCATATAAGAATTATGTGATGCCTTTTTAGAGACACAAGTAACATCTTATATTAACTTGATCAATCAACATGATAATGAAATCATTATATGTGTTAGTTGAGAAATAGATCAAAGTACACTGAACCTTCAACACCTTGCATCTTACCTTGGTGATCATTATCACCATGTCACTTACCTCTTTTCTTGAACAACACTAAACATCTTGCTCCTCTTATCCTGAATGTGCATTGTGATCAAATATGAACCCAAGATCTTGTCATAAACAAGATGATAAAATATGAACTAATATAAACATCAATCATGAGTATGCATCCTGAGATAACATGAAGATATCCTGATCAAATCAAACAATGAAGATGAACATGAACTTAACATCAAAGAATATGAAGATGACATCCTATCATATGAAGAGCAAACACATCCTAACACATGATCCAGTCAACTAACTTTGCATCAACAACTCAACACCCTTTTTGACATCAATGACAACTTGTCTCCATCAATCTTTACATGTTTCCCTTAGCAAATATCTATTTTAGGTCATGACTTATTTCTATGTATGTTTTTGTAATGTCAACCTTGGAGATTGTTCCAATAGTTGATGAATGTATTGGTGACCTTGATGTACATTCCAAGGTTGATGACTTGTATAAAGACTCGTAATGTAATTGCAAAAAAATGTGTGTGTGGAAAAATGAGTAGATAAGTGTGAAGAGTAAGAAGTGCTTCAATAGAACTAAACTTAGGCATGGAGTAGATGTTGTCAAATCAATTCAACAATCCTTAACAATGAGCCACCCTTTGGTAGTGAGCCAATTCTTGGCAGTGAGCCACCCCTTGGTAGTGAGTTGATCTTTGCAGTGAGCATTTTGGGCAGTGAGCCTTGTAGGCAATGAGCCTCTATTTTTTAGTATTGATATAACTTATATTGTTCTATGGGCTAACACCCACCAGGGTTTTTCCCTTTTAGGGTTTTCCACATAAAAATCTGGTGTCTACTGTGTTGAATGTGTGATTGTGAATTAAGTGTATGGTTTCATGATTTTATGGTTAAATCTAATTATTAGTACTTAATTTGTTAATGGTTTGATATTCATATGAAGTTAAGTTTTTGTGACAACTGATTCACCCCCCCTCTTAGTTATCCTATGTATTTCAACAAGCCAAACTATAGGGTATTTGTCCTTTTGTTGTATAGAGGTGAATCAACCAAGTTTAACCAAGGTCAAGTAAGCAAGCTAGGACAAATGGTCAAATCCTAGAAGACAAAGATTGACTTATAACTAATAGATAGAAATAGATCTTAGAAAACCAAAAGCACAATAGAGATTAGAGAATAATTCAGAACCTGGACCTTGGAGCAGAAATACCAAGGACTAGGGCACTTGGGCACCCTAGGCCTTTTTTAGGGTTTGGCAGAATCTCAGGTATCACTAGACTTGTACCTTTTTGCTATGTCTTCTTCCAAAAAATTATCTTTAGAAACTTATTTCTCTGACTTGTACACAAGGAAAGAGGAAAAGGTTGTGCTGTGTATAAGGGCTTACCTTAGTCAAACCCTATTTTGGTGTTTCCACCACCACTATAGTGATGATTAGATCCAAGAGTGTGTGCCCTAGGAGGGAAGAGAGTAGACCTAAAATAATATGATAGAAATATGAATAAAATTGATGATCATTACCACAAGAGGTGAAACCATAGTTGATGCAGATAGCTCAAGATCATGCACCAACAAGGAGAGTGATGGAGAAGGCTTGAAACTTCCTTGAAGACTTGCAAACAAACTTCAATATCATCCGCAAGTAGATAACACTTCCAATCATGAAGAATACTTTAGTATAGAACACAAAAGCATAGAAAACTTGTCATTATTCATCTAGGTGTAAAATGAACTACAGAACTCCTTTATAAATGCAATCCTGCTCACTCATGACAAACACAATGAGGCTGACAAATACAAACTAAGGAAGTGTCCCAAGCTACCACCACAAAAGAGGGGCTAAATATCCCAACTAGGACCAGGCGCTCGGGCACCCTAGGCCTTTAGCCCCACAACTCCGAGGAGTGCCAAATGTCATGGGCTTAGTCTAGTCCTAAGTTGATTCCATTAGGTTTATTCATCAGGATCAAGATTTTATCATTTTATACTCAAAAAAGTGTTAAAATAGGTCATGAATAACAAAGGAAATATTTTATCATTTTATGCTGAAAAATGTGTTAAAATGGGGTGAGTATAGAAAATAAAAAATAGCCCCTAATGAAATGCGATATGTGTCTATCTTAAAGAATTAAAATTTCTAATGTGAGGCAATTTTATTTTAAGATCAAGGAAAATCTATCAAATATGGGTGAATTGGAAACTTCTAAGGAACCAAAAAAATAGCCAAATTTTGGAGATAGAAATGGAAAAAATATCCAAATGGCAAATATAGCCACTAAAAAATTGCTTGGACACTTGGATTGAATTTTGGTGTTGATAAATATGGTCTAAAGGAGTTATTTAAGGATAATGAAGACTATGATAATGGTATTCAAAGGAGGATCCTATACAAATGCTACATGAGCCTATGACCAACAACTAGAATTGAAGCTTAGAGAGGACTTGTGTCTGCTATCTAAGAAGATCTAAGAGATTAGTTACTTGAAGGACTGCCTAAATAGAGGATTTTGAACTCAATTAATTGCTTGCATGGGGATGATAGAGAAGGTTGTTTGCTATTAATGAAGACTTTATAAGTGTTCTACACTACTAATTTTTTTGAATAAATACTCTCAAGAGTGTTTTGTCTTTTTCCCTCGTCATATATATTTTGTATCCCAAAATTTCTCTTATTGATTATAATATTTGAGTTTATCTTATGTATGGAGGGAAAAAAAGTTATTTTCCTTTCCATTACAAATCCTATAAATATGTATAAACTTAATGTTCAAAGGATTGGAAACCATTTCTAAGATATTATGACTAAAAAGTTTAATTTTATTATTTTTCCTTTTGTTGGAAAATTAGGTGTCTCAACCTTACAAAAATTTCTGATGAGTGCCAGGTAGCACCCATGAAATACACCTTTTTAACCCTCTTTTTCTTCCTTCTTATTCCATTGTCCTAATGAATGCACCAAAATAGATTAACAAGATTGTTCTAATTATGATTAATGAGAGATGAATTACTTAGAATCATGATTTCTAATTGAAGGACTAACGCGCATTGAATTAATGGGAAATATGCAGAAATCCTCTCTTTTTGAATCAATAGGTGTAGGTGTTCGGATAAAGGCAATTTTGTGTATCTCCAGAGGTAGTCCTAATCATCTTCAGAGTTGACATAAGAATACCACTCTAGTCTCTAATATTTTCCAATATAATTGAAGAGATTGTGAGATAAGGGGGTTGAATCATCTCTAGAGCTGGACTGAAGTCATGAGCATATCTTTGGAGTTGAACAGAAAGACATAAGCATATCTCTAGAGCTGCAGACAAAAGCATACATCTCCAGAGCTTCCTTAAGAAAAATGTAGATTTCTAGTACCACTGCCAGTCAACACTTCTAGTGGTAATCGGGGCACTCCAGATATTACTCAATCAACACTTGAGTAATTGAGTGAATACTATAGTTAACTGCTGGAAGTTTTATCTCTCTTTTTGATTTTGCATGAGTTCTTGACAAACTGATTTAAATACCTATATTTTAGGGCCTCATTGCCCAACTGTATTTGAAACTAAGACTCAGATTTAGTGAGACTATTGTTCCACTAAATCTATTTTAATTGCATGAATGTTTACTCTTTAGTTAAATAGTTAGTAGAATAAGAGATTGGTACTATCTCACATATGAACTAGTAGTTAGGGTAAGTGATATCTCATCACTGGATTAGATATAAACTTATAAAAGTAGCAGCAAAATATACACAGCGAATGATTCTAATTTTTGTAATCTCATTTTGATATAGACATTTTTCTTAATACAAAAGATGATGGAATTGGACTGAAAGTGAATTGTGATATTATTTGCTTGTGCCTATTCATTGCTTTAGTCTTCAGCCCTAAGGGTGTGGAGCAAGGGCCCACTCCCACCACCAAGGTAGAAGGCTAGTATTATTTGTTTTGTTATTTTGTTTCAGATTCTATTTAAGAAGATAGTTTCTATTTTCTCATAGATAAATGTATGTTTCAATTGAATGGGATAGTATAGATCTACATTAGCAATTCATTATTTCAGCTTTGTTTTCAATATTCCTAGAATTCATTTTCATAGCAGATAGATCAATAGCAGTAGTTTCTTTAATCCATAGAGATCATTAGAGTTAGTTAAATGAACTGACAACTAGAGAATTCCTAATTATAGATAGCCAAGGACACAGCCCTGGATTTGACACATGAAATATGATTAAATGTCGAGGTACAACGACCCTTGTGAATTTTTGCTATTAATTCTTATTTGTCATCTAATATTTTCCCACTATTGGTTATTAATTTATTCCACTCCAGCATAAAAGAGGGGCATTTGAATTTTTAGTTGGCACTTCTGTCACATGTCTGTGCCTTGAAAATGATTTATTAGCTATCAAAAGATGCCCACTTAGTAGTTTATTATGGAAGGGCCATTTTTAGTGATATTATGATAGATTCTATGACAACTGTAAGGGTCAAAAATAGGGGAGAGTATTTTAGACGAGAGAGCCTAATTTCAGACTGGAATCTCTTTTTTAGGCACTACACCTCATGAGAGGTTTTGTACATGGTTTTGAAAACCACATAATGGTTTCTTAGTTGTGAGAGGTCTCTAAATTGAAGGCTTGAGGAGAAGTTTGTGTGAGGAGAGTTTTATGCAAGGTTGTGCTATTAGTTTTTCCTCCAAAGGAGAAAGATGTAAATCTCCATGTTAGGGATTTGATCCTACAAGTGTATTGTAACATGTTTTTTATTGCATATTAATACATTGGTTCTATGTTTTGGAGTGCGGGGTTTTTTAATCGAAAGGGTTTTTCCCACGTATATTGGTGTCTCTTGTCTTTTGTCTATCTTTCTTCTATTTTTTCTTCTTTTCATGTTCTTAAAGTGTTAATTTATATGTAATTATGACACTAAAAGTTATTTAGATCTGTAAGCTACATTATCTTTCCTCTAAGGGTTAATGAGATGGGCAATCAACTATGTCCGTTTCCGCTTTAAGGGCATAGTGGTATGTGCTTGCATCAAGTTATTGAATATTTGTTTAAGTAAAATATAGGATGTTGTAAGGTGCATGCTAGGTTCTCTTTTCCCTTTCAATTAGTATTAGAGCTATAGTGGTTCCATGGTTGCATGAGATTGCATGTGTTGGGTCCATAGTGTTTAAGGTTTTGGGTATTTCTTTTGTTGTGATTTCTTAGCTTGGAAAGCTTGAGGTAATATGTAGGAAGGAATTGGTTGATTATTAATCCTTATTTGAGTGGAAGTCTTGTAGTTGATCTTGTTTTCTAGTTACAGTAGACATTTGAAGGATGGAGAAGATGGAGTATTATGGAGTTGATCATGTGGTTAGATTTAATATGATATTGATCTGAAGCTCCTGTTTTATAGTATGTAATAACCCTCATTCATGGTGGTTATATTATTTCATTCTATGGTCATTTGCAGAAAAGTATTCATGTTGGGTGTTTGTTCTTGGCTCCCTGATCACATGGAGAAAATTGGGTTGTCATGACTATGGTTTGGTGTGCTTATGCTGGGTGCTTGGTTTTAGTCCCTGGCATTGGAAGGCATTGTTTTGTTAACCTTGAATGCATGTACAAGCTGTGGAGTTGATCATTAGATGATCTGAAAGCTTCTAGAACAACCTAGCTCCTTTGTATGCTTGTACATGGTGGTTGTGGAGTTGGCCTACAAGTGGGCTTAGAGTTCCTAGACCTCTACTTCCTTTTGGTTGGTTGTACTTTCATGTCTTAGTTTCATATTGATTTGATATGAGGTTTTTGTAGATTTTCCATTCAAAATCTATGGTTATGCTTATCTATGTTATTCCACTGTTCTAGTATAGCTATTATGGTAATTTTATAGACTTGTGGGTCTTCTAGATGATAAGTGGAAATGGATTTGCATGTATGTCAGTGACATGGTGATTTTACAGGTTTTACATAGTTAATCAAAACTTGTGGTTTTGTAGATCTGTGAATAAAATATTTTTTAGATTATGATTCCTTGGGCATGTTTCTAGATGTAAGATAGTTGTAGGTTTGCATGTATGCTTCATGCATGGTGTGAGGAGGTTTGTATCTTTCTCAATGTGGAGATGTTGGTATGTGATTAGTCACTCATCATTTCTATGGTATTTGCTTAATGGGTTCCTTGACTATGGTTACTCATATGTGGACTTGTTTGGCAAATTAGATCTATGGTTGATTTGGTCTTTGAGTCTTGTGGTCTACATGTAATCTTCTTGTTATCTCATTTGTAGGTTACTAATGTGATGATAAGTTTGCATGTTTCATGTTTGGGATTAACGAGTTATGCAGTTTTGTGGGATGATCACCTATTTGATTGCAGTGGGATGACTCAGATGTGGACTATCTATATCTACAAGATTGATTCAGTATTTATGCAGACTTTGTTAGTTGGCCTTGTCTGTGGTCATTTGTGCATTGATATGTTACATTGGGATAAGAGGATGGATGATTATAGTCCCTGGATAGTCAGTTATTGGGACTTGTAGCATGTTTATCACAATGTCATGGATAGCTTGGTTAAATAGTTTAGTGTGAGCTTTTGATAGTGATGGTTTTATCTTCTTGACTTGGAGATCTTGGTTCTACTTTGTTCTTTTGTACTGCTGATGTTGCAGGTGAAGTATTTTATTGTGCTAGAGTCATGGATTATCTTCATTAAGAGGATGGTTATCATAATACCTTGATAAGTTTGGTATCATAGTTTTAGTGGGAGCTTTGGCAGTGATGTGGATCTATCACTTGGTGATGGATGATCTTCTACAGTAGTTGTAGGTGTCATGGTAAGACTTTTGGATTATGATTCTTATATGTTGTGAAATTATTTTGACACATTGAGTTCCATTGTTAGAGGATAGTTATCTTCATGTGATTGGAGATGGTATTGTGCCATGATGGATTCTTATTTCTAATATTAGAGTTTTAGCATGATGGTGCCTCTTTGGAAAGATATGTTCATTGGAGTAGGTAATGATCTTCTAGGAGAAGATGTTAGATCATGATGTCATGTGTGTTCTTGGATTTTGCAGACATACAGTGGGAGCTTTGACAGTGGTCTGGTGAAGTACCCTTTTGTTTTGAGTATTAATCATTTGCTTAAAGCTTCATGATTTTGTAGGATGCATTTGAAGTTGGCATGTACTAGTTGATGGATACTAGAGAGAATTGAGGTGAGGCTAGAGATCTCTTGTTTTGGGGATCATGTATTGGAATGGTGAAATTTTAGCAGAAATACCATGGAGCCTTCACTTGTTATGGAGAGGAGTTTATGTTTGAACTTAAGAGGGGATTATTCTTGGAGAGAGTCTATGAGACTCGGTGTATCTCAGTGGATCATTCTCATTCCCCACTCTTAGTTCACTTGGTAGAAAATGATCTGATAGGTATTTCAAATTCATTTTGTTTTATGCTTTGATTTCTCATGGATATGGATCTTAAGTTGTAGTTTCTAGTTCTGGAGGCTTCATCTAAGGATTACTTGGCATGGTTATCTCCTTAGGTATATGGTTTGGTTTATGAGAAGTTTTGGAGATGTTAGTGGGATGTATTTCTATTTTTGGAATGGATTATTTCTTTGAGTTTGATCTTCTTTGGTTAGAGAAGCTTACTTCTATTTTGGTTATATGAAATATATATGTTTTATTTGATCTAATGAGATTGAACAATTGGGTGTTGTTAAGGCTTTTCAGTTGGGGTCTTGTGAAGGAGATCTTACTTAGCACAACTTAGCACTTGGTGGTGGTGGCGAAAGGACTTGATATGGTTTACAGTTTCTCTTTATAGTCTCATGTTTCTTCCTAGAGGTTCTTATTCATCTAGTATGATCATTGGGTTTATGGTCATCTCTTGTTGTTGTACTTTATTGTTTTTTAGCAATAGTATGTGTTCTTTTAATGTATATCATTTGAGATGTGGAGGACTTGGGAGAAGTGGGTGAGATCAAAGGTGAGAGAGTGAGCAAAAAATTGTTTGTGGCAGTATGCTCTATTTTGCAGTAGGTTGGTTGTAGTTCGTGTTGGAAACAAGGTGGATAACTAAGAGGGGGGGTGAATTAGTTATCTTAAATATTTAACTTTCTTTTCTTTTTTAACAATTAGTCCAGCATCAAAACATATAAGCATAAATGAACATGAGAGCGAAAGAGAAATCAATACACATAACACAAGGATTTTTACGTGGAAAACCTTGTTAAGGGAAAAACCACGGGGTGACTAACCCAAGATTGTATTCTCTGTTAAAAGAATAAGAAGTACAAAATGACACTTGCCAATTAGGGCTCACTGCCCGAACACACTGCTCACAAGAGGCTCACTGCCTACAAGAGACTCACTGTCTACAAGATTATAGAAGGTAACTAGATGTTTGAACTGATGAGAGGCATCTACTAATGCTAAGGATCAGTTCTGGTTAGGCTCAATATACTAATTTACTGCACTTCATTCTTTCTCTGCTTAGTGCTGCTATTTTGTCACATACTGGACCTGTATTGTTGCTTCCACACTATTCTCTGCTTTTCTTCACATATCCTCTATCACTAGACTTCCCTTCATATCAAAATCCATTTGGTATATATATCCACATCAAGGATCTTAACATCCTTTTAGTCAGCATCTGGAATACTCAAGATTTCCCAACACACTGATCTGTCAGCTGAATCCATGCTTACTATGTGATGCATATCAAGGACATAGATAGAAAAGTCATCAATCATGTCAGCCAACCATGTATGATCCCTCAAGAAGCTTGATAACCATCAATTTCTCATCTGGATTAAGGTCTGATATTCTGCTGGTCAGTTCTTTATCAGTCTACTCTGCCTGTTAGAAACCCAACACTTAGATGCTCATGTCTTTTCACTAATTCATCACTAGAGGCTCAATCTTTGGAATATAGTAGTCATGGTAATCCTCTTGATTTTCCCAAATCTGTACTTTGCTGAGATACATCCTTTGAGAGATTCGGACTTGATTGTCAGACCTTGCTGCATGCTCTGTTCTTGCTCACCGGACCAAAACTCTCTTCAATCTAACTTTTGGTATAGACTTGCTATGTACTGCAGATGTGTGAGATGAACTTTGTTGCCATCAATGACAACACTCATGAAGCCACATAGTGTCTCTTGCCAACAATCTTCCCCTTTGGCATTGATGGCAACACTTAGTGAAAAATGACTAAGTGTCGTAGGAAACTCCCCCTAGGCTGATGCTCTATCTTATGTATACTTTTACCAGAGCTCCCCCTTAGCTAGATACCACATTTTTCACTGCTCCTCACTCCCCCTTTAACATCAATGGCAAAGGGTGAAATCCACACACCAAAATTTGTAAAGAAAAAACAACCTATATATTGCTAGATAAGTATATATACATGTTGCACTTACATATACTTAAGTATATCTGCAAAGGTAGTCTTCAACTGGAAAAATTCTGTTGCCTAACTCTGCTTCATCCTGTCCAAAATTGAGATGTGACCACTTAATAGAAATGCAAAAGCTTCTGCTCTTCTTAAGTCTACTGGATCATTGGTCCAGGCTATAGTCTAAGCATCAGTTAGGACCTCATGTATTGCCTCTAACTTAAGGATAATTATCCCTCTTAGTTCACTCAATCTGCTTATTCTATTCTTCTTTTCCTTCTCAAGCCTCTTTATCTCATTTATAGTGGAAATAGCCTGGCACTCTTGATTCATTATGGATGAGGTGAGAGGATCAAAATTCTGAGATAAACTTGACAGTTTACTCTCTTGTTCTTCCACCTTCTTTGCAATGTCTGCTGTCACTGTGGACCAATATAAATAAAATTTGTATAACTCTCTGCCATCTTTAAGAGCATTTTCTAGGATCTTTATCCCAATATCCAAATTTCTCCTATCATTTGATATGAGTCCCTATACTTCAGAGAATCTCTTACCCAGAAACTCTTTCTGAACTTTCTCTTCTACTGATTTCTCCAAAAAATCAAAATGTGTGCTAACAGAATTAACAAGGGATTTTAGATTGCTGGATGAAGAGGCTGAAAGATCCTTTTGGAAGGATGGCATGATTTTCTCCAACACACCGGATGCAATTTCTATCAACTCATAGTCTTCCATGTGAGACTTCAGAAGCTTTTCTTTCACTTTAGCTTGAGCAAAAGATGCTACCTTCATTGTCTAGACCAGAGAGAGGGAGTCAAAATTGAGTGGTCCTTGAAATAGCTCTGGTTCATCTAATTCCATCATTTCTTTGGTCAGGAAGTCTTTAACTGCTTCTGTAGTGTCTCTTGATAGAGACAGAGCCTTCTTTCCATCTGCAGCCTCAGAACTGTCATCTGGGGTCTTCTCTGTTTGATCTTCTTCTCTTCCCTTTACCTCTTCTTCTTGACTAATTTTCTCTTCTTTTCTTTCTTCTCCTTCAGTTCCAGAGTCTGCAGGGGAATCTGAAAGAGAGATGTTTACTTCTTTAGGGACTTCCTCTTCCAAAATAGAGGAATCCAGGTCCTTAGTCTTGTCCTCACTTATCTCCTTTGGCTCTTCTGCATTTTTCTCAGTAGACTCTTCTTTTCATGAACTTAGTCCTTCGTCATCCATGGCAGGAGGTTCATCATCTATATCCTCTATAACAGGAAGATTAAATCTTTTAAATGCATTCCGAAGGATGTCCTTTGTTTCTTTGGTAACTTGATCTATCTCTCCGAGCATAAGTTTGTTCATTCTTGCTTTTCTCCAAAACTCATCCTTATAGTCCTTAAAGATCATGTACATTTTTTTTGAAGTAATGGAAGGATAGAGTTGTATAGCAATCTGCTCTCAGATCTCTAAGTCCTTAGCTTTAGCATTCTCCTTTCTCAGTTTAATTTCCTTCTCTAGACTTTTGGGGATTAGAGAGATGATTTCAATGAATGCTTTATTATAGATGTTTAGATACATAAATGTAGCATCTTGCAAGATCTTCTGGTCAGCTTCACTATATTCATCATAAAATTCAGTCATTGGTTGTAGGTTCCCATCCACAATGACTAATTTGATGACATCATCAATGGAGAGAGTAGGCCTTTCAACAAATTCTTCTGCCTTTTCTTCCTTGTTTTGATTAGTAGAGGATTCACTGGATGTTTTCTTCTTCTTCTTCATTTTCTTGACCTCCTCATCAGTTTCTGTCTCTTCATCATCCTTTTGACTTATGTATGACCTTGTGGCCTTTGTCTTGGCTTCCAATTTTGAGGCCTTTTGGCTCTTAGAGGTGGCAGGTGCAGAGCTCTTGGAGGATCTGGTTCAGGAGGGGGCTTGCACCAGATCACTTTCTTTTTCTGCTTCTTGTCTCTCTTTCTCTGCTCTTTCTATTTTCTCTCTGTTAGCATCAACTTCCTCCTTTGATATCCCATATCTCTTTGCAACTTCTTCTACTTCCCTTCTCACCTTTCTCTTGATCTTAGGCTGTCTCAGTTCAACATGTATTTTTACACTCAACTCTTGAAAGGTTCCAAACCTTTTTGGGTTAGGGTCCTTAGGCTGACTTAGCAAGTGTTGGACATGCAACTCCAAGATTTTCTCATCTACCTCATACCCCATTAGCATAATCTAGACTGTCTTGGGCTCCACTACCTCCATTAGGCATTGATTGGTGTCTACCATGAAGCACATTGTATCCTTGTATTTCTCAACCATTGATTGGGGGATTCTTTCTCTGGCCTACATCATACTTTAGAAGTTTTTGAAGTATCCCCAGAGTGCTATATTTTGATCCTTGGCATCACCAAGCCCATACATGTAATCTCTAATTTGTATGGCAACTAGTCTATCATTTTGTCATACCCAACCACTTGATCCAGGGAGCTCATTCATATAGTAGAAGAAGAGACATAATATCAGGCCACCATATTTGAATGAGTTCTTCTTGTCCTTCTTGATCTTTTGCAAGCTTTCTAATAGTTGGCTCAGAAGAAGCTCACAAAGATCATAATCTGTATTTTCCCTTAGCATCTGATAAGTAGTGTAAATTACAGTTCCAGACACATAATTCTCCCTACTGGAGTGATATATCTTATAGCCAATTATCATGGAGGCAAATTTGATATCCGGATCTATGATATCTTCTATTGTCATTGCTCTCTTATCATACTTTGATCCGGTAGCCTCACTCACTATCTGATTCTTGAAAGATTTGAGAGCGGGCAACCCACCGGATGAGTACAATTCAGTTACTACCCTAATGGCATCTTTTGTGATCTTGAATGGCCTCATCAACCACATGAAGTTGTCATGTATTCTACTAAGAACATACCAGACCCATTCATCCTTAGCAAAACAAGGCAAGTGGATGCAATGTCCAAAATGCTTGTCCCGGAGGGCCTTGTATTGAGGTTTAAGTTCAAATGTTTCATCTATTAACTGCTTTTGATAGATATCCATCAGCTTGGATTCCCCAAATTCCTCAATATTTGCGTGTATGTATGCCCTAACATCTTCTACATGTAGAACCCCATGCGGAATGCTAGAGAAGGCACCTAAGGGATCAACTTCTAGGGATTTGTAAGGATGTTTCTTGAACTTAGGGCATAGCCTATCAGTGATTTTGACAACATTTGGAGTAGCCATCTTGCAAAAAGATTCAGAGAGAGATTTTTAAGAGCGGAAATACCTTTTTATGCTTCTAGGGTTCACGATATGAGCTAGAAAAGATTGTTGGTTGAATCAAATTCTGCAGTTGATCCTTGAGAGGGTTGAAGGAATCTTGTTGCAGATCTCTTTCTTTCTTCTTCTCGAATGCAAATGTGCAAATGATGAACAAAAAAATCCTTATATTTATGCGCAAACCCCAATTTCACATTGCAATAAATGCACTCCTTAAGTCATTCTGGTTCCCTTGTTCTGACCTTATTCTGAGAGAGATCCTTCCAAATCACTAAGATGCACTTAAAATTATTCTTGGTGAAAATTAACAATATATCTTCCTTTCTCCAATCATTCCATTTATCCACAGATCAGGATATTTCAATTTTGAATCATACCAGATCTAACTGTGAGAATCCTGCTTCTACTGGATGACTGTCAAACCGGATCAATCTTGGATGATTAACCTCTTTGAGACTCCTTGCAGATCTTTCATATTTTTACCAAGGGTTATTTAGATATTTCGCTGAGAACCCTTTAATCTGCAACTTTCCATATGCCAATTTTAGGCACCGATTGACTGGCTGGGGGAACTTGTTTTCCTTTGTGAGGCCGGTCAATGCTTTGTTGGAACCCCTAATCTTTGAAGAAGTAAAAAAGTTGCTCAGTGCATGGATTATATTTACTGTTAGGCACTCAACATGGGTAGCCAATCTAGTGCCGGTCAAAAAATAGATTGGAGATATACACCTCTGTGTCAACTTCAAGAATCTCAATAGAGCCTCAGAAAAGGATAACTATCCTCTATCCTCTCTAGATGAAGTTCTACAAACCATGAATGGAGCTCAAATGATTCTTTCCTGGATGGTTTTTTAGGATACAATCAAGTCATGGTGGATAAGATAGATAGATTAAAAACAACATTCACCACCAAATGGGGGATATATGCTTATAGGTGCATGAATTTTGGCCTAATTAATGCTAGAGACACATTTCAACGTGCAATGGACATAGCATTCAAGGGCCTAGTTTGCCAGTGCATAGTCGTATACATGGATGACTTGACGGTTTTCTCAAAGAAGAAAGGTGACCATATAGAAGACCTCAGGAAGATACTTAAGAAGTGTGAGTAGTATGGTATCTCACTTAACCCAAAGAAGTGCATATTCAGAGTGACCACAGGTAAATTGCTTGGTCATGTCATATCAAAAAATGGGATCACCATTGACCATTCCAGTGTTGATTCTATAATGAAGCTGCAACTTCTAGGGAGTAAAAAGGAGTTAAAATATTGTTTTGGTAAGATTAATTTTGTGTGGAAGTTCATCACAGGATTTGCAAAAATTGTAAGGCCACTCAATGCAATCCTTAAGAAAGATGCCAAAATTGAATGGACACTTGAATCAAAGGACAGATTCAAGGATATCAAGAAGGCCATAGCAGATGCACCTATCTTGATTATCCTAGATTACACTAGGGATTTTTACATCTATTCATTTGCTTTAGAGCATACATGTGCAGCCACCCTGACGTAGAGAAGTAAAGCAAAAGAAGAGAAACCCATTGCTCTTATGAGCTCTCCCTTTAGAGATGTAGAGCTTAGGTACATGGATGTTGAAAGGCAAGCCCTTTCTTTGGTTAGAACAATGAAAAAATTTAGACATTATATCTTGAGAAGCAAGATAATTATCATGGTACCTAATGCAGATGTGATTATGCTCCTGATGCAGAGTGAACCTAGAGAAAAGAGAGAAAAATGGATAATAGTGCTTCAGAAATATGACATAGATGTAACTCCTATGAATCTAGTTAGGGGACAAGCCCTAAGTCAGATGATTGTTGAAATTGACCCAAACTTGATAAGCCAGCAATATGTAGTGGATACAAAAGAAAATAGTGATTAGTACTTTGACATCAAGTACATCCTGATCACCTGGAGATGTCCACCAAAGATGTAGGCTTCTTAGAGGAGAGCCTTGAAGATTAAATCACAGAAGTATATGATAAAAGGATGGGTCCTCTTCAAGAAAAACTATGAAGGGATATACCTTAGGTGCCTAGACAAGCTCGAAGCTGATAAAGTCCTTATAGAGTTACATGATAGATTTGGAACAACACATGGATCTCACCTGGCCACCACTTGTGCTATCCTAAGAGAAGGATACTATTGGCCAATGAATTTTAGAGACACTACTAACCACATCAAATACTTCCATACATGCCAGATTGCTTCCAACAGAGAAAGATATGTTTCTCAACCATTGCAACTAGTCATGGAGATGCGCCCATTTGCACAATGGGGCATGGACTTCATCAGCCCCATCAATCCTCCATCATCCCGAGGACATAGGTATGTATTGACAATTATTGATTACTTCACTAGAAGGACTAAGGCCATCAATAGTAGGGTCATCCCACAATAATAGGTTACACTTTTTGGCCAAACTTGACATTGAAATCAACATTTTGAACTAAATCTTCACTACCTGACACCTAAAGTTGCTAAACCATTAGGAATTTGAAGATGATGTGAACTAGTGATTTGTGAGATTTTGTTCATAGATTCTAAATATATATTTTTCTAAAATTTGGAGTTAAATTGTAAATTTTTTTGCATCTCCATTGATAACTAGTTTTTATAGTAAACAACATTTTTTTAAAGTGATGTGTATTCTGTAGCACATAACTTTTTTCTACAAAGGATAAAATTATGATTCTTTTGAATTTAGATTGGTAACACCGATATATAGGGCATGCATTTGGTTTCATAATGTTTTGTTGAATATTTTTTAAAAAATTAAATTTTGAAGTCAAACCAATTATAATTTAGACATAGGCGTATTCCGTAAAACATAACTTTTTCTGTATGTATCAAAATTCAATTTTTTTTTGAAACAAGGACATCAATACCTAGGGAATAGATATTTTTCAGAATTTCTTTTCACTAATTTACTAATTTTCCATGTGTGTAGAACAGAGAACTTGACGTTCGGTGAAAAACCTACATTCACAAAAAATAAAAAAATAAATATAATAATCAAATTAATTATATTTAAAATTAAATACTTTTTGGGAAGCTTATAATAAGGACTGCATACTTACAAAACATAAATTTTAAATGAATTCATTTGATCCCCCAAAAGGTAAATCAAATGTGGTTTGTTATCAGCATTTTGATAGGTGTAGAGGAGACTCCATTATAGGTATGGTTTAAAACTAGTGGGGTTTGAATCTAAGGGGGTTTGATCAAACCCTCTTCAATTAAAATCCTTTAAATGGAACCTTTCAAGGCTAAATCATTATATTTTCTAAAAATATGTGATTTTAGCAAAAATTAGGATGTCCCAGAAAGTGTAACCCATTATTGTGGCAGCACCCAACAAGACCTGTATTGCAGAGGATGTGATGAGATTTCTAGAGAGTAGCATTATCACTAGGTATGGAGTTACTAACGCCCTTCTATGTGATAATGGACCATCTTTTGCATCTTTAAAATTGTTTATTTGGGCTTTTGATTATGGGGTGATCTTAAAGTTTTCTTCAAACTATTGTCCCCAAGGTAATAGTTTAGCAGAATTAGCAAATAAGAACTTACTGAACACCATAAAGAAGTTGATAGAAAAGAATCCTAGGGAATGGAATACTTTACTTAAATATGCCCTGTGGGTAGATCAAAGTAGAGTGAAGACTACTTTGGGTAATTCTCCTTACCAGTTAGTTTATGGGGTGGATCCTATCCTCCATGTCAACCTCAAAATCCCTACCTTGTAGTTTACATAGGAATATCTAGGCATCAATAACAAACAAGAAGTTAGGTTACTTTAACTCATGCACCTAGAAGAGAAGAGAGATAAAGCAATTGACCAATTTCCAAAACATCAGGATACTATCAAGCATTGGTTTGACAAAAGAGCCAAAGTGAAGACTTTTAGAATCTGAGACTTAGTCCTAACAAGGGACAAAGCACATGAAAGGAAAGGTGATCATGGAAATTTTGACAAGCTCTAGATAGGTCCCTTTTAAATCTTAGAAATCCTAGGTGACAGCACCTATAGGCCTAAAACTTTAACACACGAAGATGTCCCATTGCCATTCAATGGATAATTCCTCAAACATTATTTTCAGGCTTAGACAGGTCATGTCATGACATTGTGTCATATGTATATTTCTATATAGTTGTTTCTATAGTTTGTCTTTGTGTGTTTACGTTGCTTCACTTGTTAGTGAGTCTTTATTTTGGTTAGGCAAGATGATGCACCTTTTCACTTATGAAATCACTAAAATTGTTAGAATTCAAGAAATGGATACAAGTTCTTACATAGGTCGTAACTCATGTTAGAGTAAGTATTTCTTGGTTAGGCCTAAAACATCATGTTCATTAGTGATAACTTTCATTGCTCAAAGGGGTCCTCACTGAATACACCTAACAGCCTTGGGTTTCTTGATCATGTTAATCCAGTGTTAAGTGAAAACCTAAAGGTTTGCCCTTGCTGCCATTGCAATTCTCAACCTAAAACAACAAGTGTTCACACCTTGAAAAATATTCTTACATGATCATATCTTACATAAAAAGAAACATATTGAATATCCAAAAGGATAATTAGGCCATCTAAGTAACTCTACCAGGGCTATAGACACCTGCTAGCAGTGGAGCTCTACTTGGGAGAATTGTAGTGATAACCTCATCGAGGCTATGGACACCTACTGGTAGTAAGGCTCTATCGAGGTTGGCTATGAGGGTTAAACCAAACTATGTAGATTAACACTTGTCATTAGCATTTTCAACTTATTTACAAGATGAAGGATAATTAACCACATGTACACACTTTACTCCTTCTTGCATATTATTATATTGATGAACATGATGTCATTTGGTAAAGTTAAGATACTTATACTTGACAAGAGTAGGAACATTATGTTTTAACTTGTCTTGATCTATTGAACTATTTGAATTTTAGTTGTGTTCTTTGGGGGCAAGCTGATGTGTGGTTACACAACATGCCCCATTTTGCTTCAGCAAAACAGGGACCCACTTTTCACTGGCTTGTCTGTTCTCTTGCTTTGGGTGGTATGGTAAAAAAAGGTTAGTATTAGATGCATGTCAGGATGTCATCCTATGCCTATCAAGACCTCAAAAGGGGGAGGTTAATTTTCAAAATTAGGTTTTGTTATCATGAACCTCATCAAGTGAAAGATCATGAAATTTTAAACAAGTTTACCTTTTGAAGCACCCCAAAATTCCTCTAGAATAAGAAGTTATGCCCGGTTCAAACCTTGGCCAAAGCTCATCTAGATACTCACATTATACATTTGGATGTTATTCATAATATCTGGATCATTTCTAATATGTGGATGCCAAATTAACCCCCCCGATTGGTTGAACATCACTCATATAGGGATATCCTTATGCATCCCAATACTAACATAATGTCTGGATATTATCTTTAAATATCCCGATGTGAAATATCCATATCCTACTGACACCATGTCTTTAATGCGTACATTATATGCTTACATCATATGGATGTTAGACCTATAGGGATGTTAGAACTCACAGATATCAGGTTTCTCAATATCCTCTTCCTGATGATGTCATGTCATCTTTACCCCATGAAGAGTCCCAAGCATGCTTACATCATCAAGATTTTAGCTTGTATGGATATTAAATTTCCTAATATCCATACCTAAGACTTAATATCCCCATCTTGGTTACATCACCTTATCTCTACGAAATGAAGAAATTTCATTATGCTAGCATCATCAAGATATTAGGCCTGCATGTATATTTCACACTCTAATATCCTAATACCCAAATATTCATGCACCCACATAACCAATGGCATGAGGCTATGTGTCCACATCGACATCTCTACCTAGCATGAATGAAAATTAGGACCTGAATAGAGAATTCTTGGTCAACAATAGTTGACCTGATTTGATGATATCACCTAGACTATTTTCACCTGGTTAGATCTGCATGAATATTCTTTACCGAACTTTTTGTTAAACACCTCACATTTTTTGCAATAAATGTGAACAAGATGCTATTGGTATTTAAATTTAAATACATGAAAATTGACACTTGTGATAATTCTGGGTGATTTTACTAAAACAAGTTGTCAAATTGCTCCCCAAATCATTAATATACCCTAAATCACAATGTAATCAAATTAAAAAGAAACTTTGAGTCCATAATCAATACCTTGCATTTAAAATTGTATGATCATCAAAGCCAAAGTGATTTTTACTAAGTTATAGAGCTACTGCTGAGTTTGTCATTGATAATTTGAGCTGAGAATATAAAGAAGAAGGAGATTAAGTGTGGAGATATCTATTTGTGGTGTATAGTTCTTTAACACAGCCTGTAATTAGGGTAAAACATCACATAGGTATGTCAAAGTCGCTTCCCTCTCATTTTTTTTGCAGAGTACAATGATTCATCGGGTACAGGATGATGTGGATAGGATGTTAGCTGGGATTTGTTTATAATTAGGTTCAATTGGTTTGATTATAGGATTATTCCTTAACAAGCATAAGATTCTATCAATGTTATCTCTAAAAGTTGTACCCTACCAATTTACAAAAAAATGGTACTCTAGAGGAACATGGAAACACTCCTATGGTTGTGGGTCAACTAGAAATTGGAGTGAATATCTGGAGAAGTCCGGATTCCTAACTTTATATCACCTAAGATTGACTATTCTATGGCTTTGACAAGGAAAAGGGTAAGAAACATATGCATTAAAACTAAAACTAAACTGTAATGGGTGATACACCTAACTGAATGAGGAACATGAAAATACTAGATTCAAACACTTGTTATAATGACTAAATTTTTTTTGCACAGCCTATCACTTATACTTCCACATAAATATTTCACAAGTAGGTTTATGTATGTAGAGTTCTTAAGAGGAAAAAAATGATTTCACACTTAAGGGAAATACACACTTTTAACACAACTTGCAACCTGCATTAGTATTTTTTGCATAAAAGGCTCTAAATTCTGAGACAAAAGCTAAGAGGAAATAAATCTTACTTCACAAATAATTTTATCAAATTAGTTACTAAGCACAATGATACAAAGGACAAGTAGGCACAATCTTCAATCAGTAGCATTCAAGCTCTCCACTATATTCCATATCAAGTAAACTGAAAAATGAGTTACAAACTGTCAAAATTTTGAGCCAGGATTGTCAAAATCACAAGTCTCCAAAAATTGCATAATCAGAACTAGTTACAAAATGAGTCACATAAGTGACTATATCCATCACTATCCAAGTGGTTCCACCAAACAAGGAGCTAGAAACCACCTTGGGTCAGATGCCCACAAAAAGCCTAGAATATAGGACCTAAATCCTCTCCACAAGAGGTCACAATGAGGGAAAAAGTCCATCATGACTTGGTCTAACATGATGACACATGAAAAACACTCCTAAAGGACTCCAAAAACAATAAAAAAACTCCTAGATGCTCTCAAACATTCAACTCAACCACTAACTGCCTCTATGACTTATTCAAGCCACTCAGCTCTAAGGCAACTTAGTAGCTATATACTTGGCATGTGTTTGCCAACTCCCCCACTCTCCTATGTGCTTGGGCTCTCAAGGTCAATTAATGTCATGAATATGTTTTACCATTCTCATTTGCATACACTAATAACAATAAACTTTAAATCATTTATAATGATATCATTTAAGTTTAAGTGTTTACATTTTGTATCTCAAGCAAAGAAAATGAAAGCAAGAGAATGAAAGCACTGAAGTGCTGACCCTAGCAAGAGGGAACATAAGGTAATACAAAAGTCTTACAAGACTCATATGCCACCTTGTGGCATGTTACAAGGCATAACATGTTTGTAAAAATACAAGACATAAGTCTTGACCACGGGATTTCTATGAAAGAGATGCAAAAAGTAAAAAATGACACAAAAACCCAATAGGTTTCTAGGGCTCAAACCCTAAAGAAAAAAGGTTGAGCAAGTTTTACATTTTCACTTTGCAACTTTCTTGATCTTCACTGTGCACCACCATGGTCGAGCTCTGTCTTGACTTTTGTAGAGACTTTTACTAGTTTTCGAAGGGTTTTCAATTGCATTTCTTCCCATAGAGCTTAATGAATGGTGACAGATTGATCAGGTGAGTAGAATGATTGCACTTTTGGAATCTTAACATTGTTCTTTATGGCATTTTTGAATTATTGCATGGTTCTGAGGAAAAATGACAAAAATGCTTTGTTTTCTCTATGATGGCTGCAGCCATACCAACTTCATTTCTCTTGGAATGCTACAGAAAATAAAAAAGAAAACTTGTTTCTTCTTACTATGCTTCTGTATTCTATGATATTATCAAGCTTTTCTTACTGTCTGTCAGCCCTCTTCTTATCATTGAAGACTGAACTTCTTTAAAGTTAGTTTAGGGTTTTAAAGGAACAAACCCTACTTTCCTTTGCTATCACAGTTCATAGTAAATGCTTCATCTTTTGTAATGGTCGTGGCCATACCTGTTCCTACAAGCTACATTATTCTTGAAATAATATAGAGATATAATAAAGGTTTTTATACATTTTCCTTTGCTCCTATGTATACTTACAGTCTTTTTGAAAACTAGTCACAAAACATGCTTCACTGCTTTGAAGAAAGCTGAGAACACCATGTAATACCTTATTCGTTTCATGACAGTGAAGAAACACTGTCATTTCTCTTGATTTGTCTTAGGGTTTTATTTGAAACAAATCCTCACTATATGCATACATAGGTTTCAAAAGCAAGTCTTCTCCTTTCATTGTATACAAGCTTCTTTGCATCTTTATATTAGCCATGTGCATTTTTTATTTCCGTAAGGGTTTTATTGGAACAAATCCTAGCTTCCCTTTTCAACACTCAGTTATGAAAATATAGCTTTGTTGCTCTTAAAAGGTTGAAAATACCTATTAATCTTTCAGTGTCAGTGAGAAAAAATTGTTATTAGAGTATTACCTTCTTGTAACAACAAGTTTTCACTGTATATATAATTTTTTGTTCAATATATCTCATTATCATCATGAAGTGTAAGATATACTATGTCTCTTATGAAGCAAAACTTCTCACTGTACCTGGAATTCTTTTAAGCACTGGTAGCCTTTCTTGTAATTGCCTCTCATGAACTCCACATTTGATTTGTAGCTTTACACCTTGTACCTTTTACATCAGTTATTCTTTTGTTTTGTAGCAGCAAATCATTGACAAAACACTTCATTTTCATCTCTGTATACTTTGATCATTGACATCTCTATATCCTTTTCTCATTGGGTTCTAAAAGCAAGATTTCATTTTGTATATATACCTTTTCCATATTATTGAACCTCTCATGGCATTCTGTGTTATTACATAAGTTTGCAAATCACTCCTGTAGCTATAGCTTTTGATGATTGGAATGCAAAAAAGACCAAGGTTATACAAACTAAACCCTTCCTTACCACGCTTGAACATGTTCTATATCTTTCACAACTATGGATATACTTTTCAATTAGCATATCTGTAACAAAATATATGTAAGCATTAGGCTCTAGATGATACAACCAACTCATCCCTGTATGTCTGAAACATATTTAATGACTCCTATACTTGTGCATCTGAAACATAAACTATAGCCTGGCACTTACACTTGTATCATTTGAACTCTTTCTAGTAGACTGTTTGAAAGCATTAATGGCATCTCTATTAGACATGCTGGGCTCAACCCTTATGGGAGCCACATTTTCTCCACATGTTAAAAAGAAATGAGTGTTAAATGACACATGTATCTGCACATGAAACAAACATGTTAGAAATAAAAATTCATGTGATTGATGTTCTTGATTATCCTATTGCTTTCTTGAAGGTCCATGTGATACTGATGGGTTTATTGCATCTAAATATTAGACTGTATATTTGTAGATGTATGTCACATGTTATATGATGCCTTGTCATTTCTCTAACATTAGTTTTCAACCTCTAATGCAGATGACTAGAGGTAGCAAAAGTGACAACAGATAGGTGCAGGATATGTGGACAACACAGGATGACGCAAGATAACACAAGCAGGACCAAGACTCATCATTCAGGCAATGACTAGTCACCCTATACCATTTTCACATTTACTTCTGCAATTTTCTATAAATGTATAGTCTTTATTTTCATTTGCAATGAATCAGTTAGTCTCACGGCTTGTGTGAGACCTTATACATTTATATTATCAATAAAGATTACTCTTTCCAAAAAGATCTGTGAAATCCTTTCTATGTTATGTGCATTTGCATAAATGCAATCTAGTGTAATGTAACCTTCTGATTCTATTTATACACATGCATGTAATGTAGCAAAAGAATAAAAATGTACCTTTCTTTTTCCATTTAAGACACAAACGAAAATAGGTAATAGTTCAATTGCGACTCGACATGGTTCAAAGTCAATTTTTTGTGGCAAATGTTGTGTTTTTGGAAGTTTTTTGAGAAATTAATTTGACAAGAGGAGCAAGATAGAAGACACTCATGCTCAAATCATTCTCAAACATTTACAACTTAGGTTGGCCAGGACTATACCTGTTGGGTTCTCACTTGGATTTCTCTGGTCGCACCTATTCAAAGTGGATAGCTCCAGGAACTTGGGGCACGGGCTCCCCCTTACAGTGCATTCACTTCTTAGGCATAGCAAGTTCCAAGTCCTCAAGACACACAGATCATAAGGTACTTTTCTATCTCTTCTAAGAACCATGAAAGTGTGGGATGGCTTTGGACCTCTGATCTGACCTCCTGTAACAACAAATAGAGGGTTTCTGGCTTCTAAACATAGCTTGTAGTAAGGGCTCCCATTTGGGTGGCTATACATGTGGTGATTCACTCTATTAATGGAGGCTTCCTAGCCCAGCAAGGTTACACTCAACAAGGTTTTGGGGGAAACATTCATCGATATAGCACAACAACACTCATCATTTACAACTTTTGACACAAACACATTATTTTATATAGTGGCGTGGAAGGGTTTGGCTCTAACATGTTGCCACTTGGGTCGTACCCCTTCTCACAATGGGAAGACAGGCCCTCTAGAGTTAACAAAAGTTTCTCTTGTACCCCAAATCCATTGGATAGGTAGGGGAGAGGATACCTCTATTGCTAAATTGGGTTACACACAAACAAGACAAGCAACTCAAAAAAGATAATTAAGACACAAAGTAGATAGATTGTTTATTTTAAGTACCCAAACGAAATGTGCCTTATTTAGTATGAAAAATTTCTTAGATCCTTGGACCGATCGAATCTACAGAAAATAACTTAAAAGTTTAAAACCTCCATTCTTGAACAAACGATGAGACAGGCTACACAAATAATCATTAGTTTCCAGAAACCCTCATTTTGAACATGTAAAACCAAAGGTGCATAAGAATAACCAAATGCGATTTACTATTTTTCAAATGCGATCAAAAATTTACCAAAGGCGACAAAACCCTCTACAAATGTGACTTACTATTATGTGATTGCAATTTAAAACTGCATAAACCATACAAAGGTGATTGAAAAATCCATAGGTGATGCACTGTGCTTCAAATGTGAACTGCAACCCACCAACTGTAATTTTCTGTGATTCCAGAGGCGAGATAGAAATACCAGAGGTGACATAAACCTCTGCAACTGTGAGCTGTGATTAACTAGAAGTGCACCTATATCTAGGACTTCTCAAAAAACACAGTTTTAGCAATGAAAAACTAAAACTAATCAGGCTAGTGATCCCACCAAGCATGCCAAAATGTGTATGTAAAAAAATTCCATTGTTAATATCAAACTAAAAATAATAAAACCTACGATACCTTCAAGAAATCTTAAACTAAATGCAAACAAAATAAAACAGAAAGGAGTGATATCACCTAGCTTATTTGATTTCTTGGTGTTATTGTGGATTAATCCTCAAAGTATGTAACTACACTATAGAAGGCTACCATGGATGCTCAAGATGCTATGCAAATGAAGATAATTTTGACGCTATCTAATTTGAGGATGTGAAAATGAGAGAAATTGGGGGTATTTATAGACTTGGAGGAAATATGATCAATGGTGGAGAAAGAAAGGAAAGATTAATGGATGAGGATGAATGTGAGAAGAGGATGAACGTGCACATGCCAAGTGTCCCTAAAAAGGCATTTTATTTTGGAAGCTTAGGTGGGTTATTGATAAAGATAAGATTCCTTCTCAAGATAGAATGTTGTTTCTATTTTGAGAATTTAGTGATGAGGATATTTGATTTTTTCTAATTTATTAAATATTCTCACATTTTGATTTTTGCTATTTTATGGACAGGGGGCCCACTTGCATAATTTTAGAAGAAAATGGTAAATTGGAGAGGATGAAATATAAATTAAATAAATACATTTTATTTAATTTATGTGCATGTTGGGAAATAAATAAAATATTTAATTTTATTTATTTATTGATGAAGAGAAAATGAAAATGATTAAAAAATTAAAATTATTTAATCATAGATGAGAAATAGAAGAAATAGAGATAATTAATTAAATAAAAAGAATTTATTTAATTAATAGAAGAATGATGAAATGATTAAATATTTAAAATTATTTAACCATAGAAACAAAAAGATGAAGATTAATTAATTAAATTTTATTTATTTAATTAATTAAGAAGAAAATGACTTAATTAATTATGAGTATGTCATACATGAATGACGTGTGCGATGCAGTATGAGTTTAATGCATGAATAATAAAATGGGTCAATTTTAGCTGTCTACACAAAGTGTTGACAAGGTAATGTTGCAAGACATGGACAATTTTAAGTGTCTACATTTTGCCCCTCTTTGAAATGATGTTCACAACTAAGAGAAGTAACATCATTTCAAAGAAGATAAGGTGTAGATAGAGGAAAAGGATGATGATGTAAGGATAGGATGATGATGCCCATTCGAGAGGATAGGTGGGTTGTGGTGCAGGAGCACCTTCTCTGTAGTGCAGGGTCATATTTTTTTTTTGTTGTTTCATAAGGCTCTTAAGCCATTTCATGTTGTAATAAGGGTCAATTTGGTCCCATTGATGTAATTGTACAAGGCAAACATGTGGTTTTGCTTGTATGAAGGATAACCCAACGGCTAACTGATTTGAATATCAATTTGCACGGTTGGAGGGAAATAACTGTTGTCTCTACATCTTCTTTAGAGGCAAGCTGTATGTCACATGGGGAGAAGTGTGTGTTACAACAGAGATTTGGATGAATGAATAAAGAGAGTTTCTAGGTGTGATATATGTTGGTTTTCCTGTGTGTTCTTTGTATTTGATATCTCTATAAGATAGTGTGCATCCATGCCCTCATTTTGATGTTATCTGGTAATTCTTAGTGTTCCTGTAGTGTGCAGACAATATACTAGTAACACTTCAACAGAGGCTGGTTTGTAACCTAGGGGTTAGGGTTTGATTCATAAATGGAGACCCTTTCCTCTGTCCACTAAAGCCCTGTGTAGTATTGGTGTGATGGGGGAAAGACTTTTCAAGTTTGTTGTTTCTACATTCTCACCCAGGAAGCCAGAGAACTCAGTCGGGTTTGACTAGACATCTTCATGTGGCTAGTTGGGAAATCGAGGTGAAGTGGATAGTGTTGATTTGGGATTAAATTGATATAAGTGGTCGAGAGTTTGATACAAGAGTTGGCCAAATCCATTGTTCTGTCGAATGGGTTTTGGTATCGGGTCCTCACAGAGTACCCTGGAGTCCATCGGCATAATACAGGGCATCGGAATAGCTTTTTGAAGACCTTCCGATAGATAGTTTCTAATCGATGAGTAGGCATCGGCGACAAACTAACCTTGTCTGGCCGAAGGTGTGGTCGTTCTAATATAAACCACATTGTATAGTGTCGGAGACACATACAACCTTGTTTGACCGAAGACAGAGGAGTTTGGACCCCACACATTGCGAAGTGCATGAGTATGCATCGGCGTGACCTGAGGCAACGGGCTAAGGAAATTGCATTAGGCTGACGGTATAAGGCTTCACCGATCGGTGGGACAACCTCGAAGTATCGTTGATGAAGAGTATTGGTGTGAGGAACCTCGTCGGAAGGAGAGTTGGAGGTCTCAACGAAAGGTAGGGTCACACTGACGGAGGAGAGATAGTCGATCGACGTGAGTTGCGGCTTCAGCGAATGAGAAAGAAGCTACGCCGATAGGGAGTGTCTGGCCGATGGTCCATGACATCGGTGAGGTGAGCCATCGGAATAGTGGATTGGAGTCAGACCGACGTGGGAAGTCTGGCCGACGGAGGTAATTGACCGCACAGGTTAAGTCGTGGCTGTAACGGTCATTGGGGAGAGGATAACAGTCAGTGTGAGAATTAAGAAGGAAACTAATAACACATGTCTGGGTGATGTACATAACGGTCGGTGTGAGAATTAAGAAGGAAACTGATAACACATGTATCGGCAATGTCCATAACAGTTTCGGTGAGAGATCGGTCGTCGGGGGAGAAAGAATGTGGGAAGGTTGATAACACATGTCTGGCCGATAAAGAAGGTAAGTTTGGTTTTGGAAAAACCTTGGAAGACCTCTTGCCGATAGGCAAGATATAGACATAGTTTGCTCATTTCTGTTGGTACTCTGCACCAGGTTGCATAAACATGGGTATGCTCTCAAAATGAAATGAAATGATAAAGGATGGCTAAGAAAATGGAGAACGCAAGATAAGGGATGGATGAAAGAGATGAATGGTACGTTTGTTGTAGCACTAGACATTATGCACCAAGGTATATGGACTAGGGTGTCAATTTGTCTTGTGCACCCAGTGTAATACAACCTTCTCTGAAAGTATGAGGAAGTAAACTTAGATCATTAAAGTCCTAATACAGAAAAGGTATGATATGACTTTAGATGCAAAGGATAGTGCAAAAAGTTATTCCAACATACCCAAGATATGAATATTAGCTGGAAAGATATGGATGTGATGCAAATGCAAGATAAAAATGATAGCACACAGAAGAAAGAAAGCAAGCATGCACAAATGTTTCAAAAACAAACAAGGTATTGCCCCTGTCAAGCTGTAAACTAATAATTAATTGATTGATTGATGGATTGATGATGATGGTGTCTAGTTTCAGAAATGAGACACCTCATATAAGACACCTAGTCTAGTTTGAAGAGTGTGATAAACTATATAAGACAATTGATATGATTGATTGATTGATTAGTTGATTGATTTGGTTTACAAAAAGGCTAGGATCAAGACCATTGATGTAATTGGATAATTTGACAAGATTGATTAACTTGATTGGTATGGATAAAGGATTGACTTGCATTTGGATCATTGCTTGGATTGGTTGATTTGATTGATTTGAATGATTTGGATTGATCTAATTGATTGATTATGTGATTGATTTGATGAATTGAATTGATTTGATTAACTAATTTGATGGATTAAATTGATTTGATGGATTGATTTGATGAATTTTGATTGACTTGATAGATTTGAAGGAGTGATTTGATGAATTGAGTTGATGCTATGATTAATTTGATATATTGATTGAATTTGAGTTGATTGGATTGGATGAATTGAATTGATTATTGGTTTGATTTGAATTGATTGATGATTGGTTTGATTTGAGGAATTAGATTGATGAATTGACTTGAAGAATTGATTTGATGTTTGGATTGAAGAATGTGATTTGATGAAGTGAATTGATGATTGGATTGATTTTGTTGCTTGGATTTTTGTTGGATATTTGTTTTTTTGTATTTTGAATGTTTTGATTATTTTAATTATTTTGTATTTTGACATGTTTTATTTTCTTGGATTTTTGAAATGACCAAGGTGTATATGGACTACAAATTCTAGATTAGAGGATATTGACATAGTCTATGATGGCAATTGAAAAGATAAAAGATTAGCATAGGAAATAGGTGAATAAAAGATGTATGAACCAATAAAAAAGAAAATATATGAAGTTGTGATCAAACAATGGACATAGACCCATCAAAGGATGGAATAGTAAGGGTAGGAAGGCAAGAGAGGTAAAAAAATGGCCATAAGAAGAAGATGTAGATTGAAGGGAATAATAACATATTTTGTGCTTATATATTTTTGGTGACACAACCAACATTACTTGTAAAGAGGAGTAATAGTTTACCTATAAGAAACAAGTGATTATTCAAAGGAACAATGGAGTTGTGGCTAGATAATTGACTTTGAATCCACAAATCTATTTGATAAAGGATAAGTCAAAATGTCATATGCCAAAGGATTGTGAACTATTTTAGTAGTGTCATTTTTTGGTTGAACACTTTCTGCATGAGTATCAACATATCATTCTAGATTGTCAATCCTAGTAATGAGATAGTTCAAATGAGGTAAAATATCATTCTCAACATGTCTCAAGCTCTCATGTGTATGCCTCATGTCATATGTAACAATGGTGGAGGGTGTCGAAGATATATTATCAACTAATGCCACCTTATCCTCACATATACCAAGTAAAAATTGTAAAAGATCCTCATGTTGTTATTCAATCTTAAGTATGTCTATACCATGTGCAAGATGGGATATAGGAGGAGGTACTCCATAAGTACTTAAAGATATGACATGTGAAATTATGAATGGATCCAAATGGGGGTCTCTATTGATTTGGTATATAATATTGATGCGTGGAAAAGTTAATGGGATCTACTACAAATGGGCCACTAAAAGGAGAAGAAATAAAACCATGAGCATAATATTGTCTAAGGCCAATAGTAAAGTGGTCTATGAAAGTACATGACAATGCATGAAAGGATGTATGAGAAGCATGACATGAATTAAATCATTACTTAGTGGTAAAAGATAATGTATCACTAAATATTTGTATCAAAATATAGTCATCATGTATAGAAGAATAATTTGAAGATATTTGAAATTATCTAGCATGTACCTTTACATCTTCATTACCACTAAATGACTCTAGCATATGTTTATTAAGAAAATTTTCATCATAAATCACATAATCATGTAACAAATAGCCATTAACCTCATCATAAGAAGATAAATAAATATCACTATGCTCATCACTAAACATATCATCAATAGACCATGATCCACAAGATAGATAAGATGGATCATCATGAATTACATGGGAGGTAATGACATCATGTGAAGTTGAACAAGGTGTATCATGTATAGGCCTATCACTAGTGAGAGATGAAGTACAATCATCATAAAACTCATCACTAGGATAATCATCATAGATAGATAATCAAATTCAACAAGTATATCATTAGGCATGGATAGAGGTGAATCATAATCACATGTAGGTAAAGGTAAGGCATATCTATCTACATTATAGGTGTCCATAGGTTTAACATGAGATATAGAAAAATGATCATCATTATACTCATCATCATGTATTTAAAAAGATAATTCATTCAAAGCACATGAATCTATGGACATAGGACCAACATGACATGTCAAATATATATCAGCAAGATAGGGCCCCTCTCTCTATATAGGAGCCCTTGAGCCCATCCCCATAGGTTGAGCCCTATATATCTAGGGGAGACTAGGCTTAGGCTATAGCTATATATGGTTGGTAGTCAGGTTGGCACTCCCTCCCCCAACACAATGAACCACTACTAATATGATGCATAGGTGAGGGAGGTATGATATCATCAATATAAATCATACTATATGTATCATAACACATTATAAATCCATACTAGATGTATCACTACAATAGTTTTCCCTTTAGTCTTTTCAACCACCTAAAACCAAACTTATGACCACCTATGCATTCTTATCTTCTTCCACATCATCCCCTACTATTTATGATGATGTTGTGGACCCTATATAGCCTTCTATAAATCCTCTTGAGCCTTCCATATCTTCTATCATTCCTGAGGACTTCATCACTATTGTTTCTACCTTGCCTCCTATTATTCTCTTTCTTTTGGCATTGATTCAGTCCCTCATGCTTATAGTGACAATCTCTTTAATTCTAATAGTGATATTCCTCCACTTGCTTCTATTTTGACACATACTCCTATTTATCCTAGATCTCTTGTGTTCTTGTCAAGGTTTACCCCCACCAAGTGGGCTAATGATGATTCTCTAGGCTTTTGGGAACTTCTCACTTAACCCATATAGAGCCTATAAGTGCTTAAACACTTGGTCTGAATAGATATCCGTTTCCTAGAAATGGATATTCATTTCCTAGGAATGGATATCTATTTTCTAGGAATGGATATCCATTCCTGGCTGTACAAAATAGATATATGTTATTAACAGATATCTGTTATGCTTTGGGAATGCCTTGGGTTTAGGCTTGGGACTGTCATAGTTGACTTTGCCTCAATTCTAACATATTTACAGGTTTCACCCTCTTCTTCTAACATCACCCTCCGTGCTAACAACTTTTGTTTAATTCAAATTTGATAAAATGAAAAGGGTTAATTGAAGAAATTGTCAACTTTCTAAAAATATAAGATTTACTTGATTATCATATTATTAAACAACTATTAATAATTTTCTATAGAGTGTGTTTGAAATCTTGATGGACACATTGATTGAAAAACATCCATAACTTTCAAACCATTTCACCTTTTTCAAATCCAAAAGATGTGTCACACTCTATGCTTTTCTAGCTATAGGTTAAAAAAATGAATTCCAATTTTTTTGATCAAGTTAGGTTGGCTGGAAAATTACTTTTTAGTTTAAAAAAAAGTCAAAATAAAAAATCATAACTAATTACTTTCTTAGAAAAAAATTTAAAAAAATATGTGTCACATCTGGGCATGAGTTCTTTACTTATTTTGAAAGATTAAAAAAAAATATTCATACTCAGGTTGGCTGGAATGACATCCACTTTTTATTTTTACTAAAAAATTTAATACTTGTTAATTTAAATATTCATTTTTCACTAGGTAAATTTAGTTTTTTTTCAAAAAAAATAGTAGCCCATAAACTAGATTCAATTCTCTACAAATTTTGTTCTTCCATATTTTTCAAATTGTGTAGATAATCCATTCAAATTTCCACATGAACTTGATTAAGTCTATTTTTTAGTATTTTCATTGCCACTTAGAGGTATTGTTTGGCCCATCATGATCTTGCACTCACCCAAAAGGATAGACCAATCATGTGCTCTAATCGTCCTCTATGATACGTCATAGGTATCTCAATGTAAACCATGCATGTAGAGAAAATCTTTAGTTACTACATTTAGCATGCATATAGGATCGATCATAGCACCTTGAATAGGTTTATTGTTGATTTGAGTCATAATGCAAAGAGTTCCATTAGGAGCTTCAATATTAGCATCATGTGGTGTTGTAGGAGCATCCCAGGTTGCAGAGCAATCTTGCATCAACCAAAACTATTTGCATTCTTTTCTCTTCTTTCATTTTCAATTCAATTTAGTCATTTGTAGTTTTAGCATTTTCTACCGCATTTTTTTGCATCTTCATATTACATCTTGTAGAGTAGGACTTAGCATCTACATAGTGTCAACCACATCATGTCATGATTTCAAGTGATTTGGATATATTTCCATAAAGTTATCGCTAGCAGAAGTTCAACAGCTTTCATAGAGCAAAGCATTCATACAATCAATTGAAGGAGAAGGTTTGTAGAGATATTTCATGACTTGAAGAGCCTAATGGAACATCATACATGACACCTAAGGATCTGATAGGCCTTCCTTGAGGTCCACACCAAGTTTCATCCATTTGTGGAGCAATACCATATATTGTAGGTGGACCTACATGTTTCTACATGTTACATCTTTCATTGGAGTTTGTAACTTCTTGTGGTCGATGCAAAGGATTCTATGAGCTTGAAGATGATATATATACATTGCCTAGATGCATTAGGAAGTAAGTAGTTTTATAATGTTATTTATAGTTCAATTTTCTTTCTAGAAGGCACTTCAATGCCCTATCTTGCATATCTATTGTAACATGAAAAGCTAGCATGTGAGCCCTTTTATTGTAGCCTGCATGTTGCTAGCATATGAGTATTATATTTCTTTGATATATTGAATATACGAATATTCTATTGCACTCTATAATTATGTTGTTTCTGTTGTGTTTAATCTAGCTACATGGTTTAGATAGTTCATTCTTTGAACCCTCCTACCATGACTACACCAAGTGGTATCAAAGTGAAGTTTTGAATCCTTCAGGAAGTGAAGGCATTATGGAAGATCTTGTGGTGAATAGATCATAGACCTAAGGTAGTCTACTTGTGTTTGTCAATAGAACACTGATTGTGAGGCAATTACAGCCTTGTAGTCAGGTTGTCGAATTGAGGTAGTTGCATCGGATCCTAGGAAGAGATGTCGCCAAGGAGGATGCATGCTATGGCCAATGTTTCTAGAAGAATGGAAGAAATGATAGAGATGATGAGGATAATGAAAGCTTTATTGCATGTTGTAGAAGAAGATAGAAGAAGAGGACCAAACCCTAGACATGGAGATGAAAGTGATGATGATGAATTTCAATCTGCTGATTAGGACAAAGAAGCCCTAGAAGAAGAAGAATCTGATTAGGTGAAGATGTTCAAAGCTATTTCTAAGATTAGAAAGAGACCTAGAGTACAAGTACTGAACTATACTAGAAATTTGAATATGAAGAAATTGAAGACCTAGAGAGAGTGATATTTGCAAAGACTAAGTTAAAATGACATGCTACTATTTGGTGGAAAGAAGTTCAATTGGATAAGAATAGGAGAGGAAAAGAGAAGATCATAAAATGGGATAGGATGGTAACAAAGTTAAAAAATTAGTTCATACCTACTGACTATGAGTTGGAATTGTTGAAGAGATTACAAAACCTAAGGGAAAATGAGAAATCTGTGAAGGAGTATACTAAGGAAGTTCATAAGATGATCATAAGGATTGGACATAGTGAAGCAAGAAAGGAGAAAGTGGCAAGATACATAAATGGGTTGAGGATGAATATTCAAGAATAACTAAGTTTGGTAAGGATGACAACAATAGAAGAAGCATATCAATTTGCATTGAAAGTTGAAGACAAGTTGAATAAGAAGAATTAGCAAAGACAAAGAGGTAGAGGAGGTAAATTTCAAAGTGGTAGAACATATTTTGGAGGAGAAAGACCATATGTAGAGAAAAAAAAATATCCCATACCAGAAGGACGAAAAGGAAAATAGTTCATACTACAGAGGGAGAGATGATAGAAGTTTCTATTGCAACATCAGAGGGAATCATAATTCTTACCACAATGAAGGATACAGGAGAGTTGAAAGAGGGTTTGATAAAATATCATTTAGAGGAACTAGTTTTAAGTGTGGAGGTGAATGGCAGAGCATTTGAATGTCATTAGGGAAGTACAAGCAAGAGAACAGAGAATACTACAAGGGCAATTTATGCAGAGGAAGAACTTGTTGGATCACCTAGTTCCATTGGAAAGCTAGAGAAAGGAGAATCATTAGTCATGAGGAGAGCATTATTTCAAGTAGAGACAACTGAGGAACCATCGCAAAGGAAAAGTTTGTTCCAGACAAGATTAAAGTTAGGAGGTAAATGTTGTAAGGTTATCATTGATAGTGGTAGTACTGATAATTTGGTTTTAGAGGAGATGGTGACTAAGCTGAACCTAGAGAGATTGAAACACCTTAATCCCTACAAGATAGCATGGATTCAAGATAAACACAAGGTACTGGCAAGTGAACAATGTTTGGTGAAATTTCATATAGGATCTTATAATGATGAGGTATTGAGTGATATTATGCTGATGGATGTATTTCATATATTGTTGGGGAGACCATGGAAATATTATAGAAAGTCTATACATGATGGGAGAAAGAATACTTATACTATAACATCAAATGGAAAGAAATATATCTTGATACCTTTGGAAGATGAGCCTAAGAGTGAAGTATGTGGGAATTCTAAAATCTGTTTGGTTGATGGAACAAAATTTATGGATGGATTGAGACATGAGAATATGTGTTTTAATTTGATTCCAAAGAAGTACAAAGCCCTAAGTGCAGAAAACATCATAGGAAAAGAAGAACCACCCTAAAGGAGATAACTAAATTATTGACAGAGTACCAATATATCATATCAGATAATATGCATGATGCATTACCACCAATTTAGAGTATCAGTCATCATATGGAAATTATACCTGGAGCTAGTTTGCCTAATAAAGTAGCACACCGGATGACACTAGTAGAAAATGTGGAGCTGAATAGACAGATACAAGAGATATTGCAGAAAAGATTGATCAGAGAAAGTTTCAGCCCATGTACGGTACCTACAGTGCTAGCACTGAAGAAAGATGGAGAATGGAGGATGTATATAGACTCTAGAGAAATCAATAAGATCATAGTTAAGTATAGATTTCCATTGCCAAGGATGGATGACATTATGTGTTAGATTTAGGGCAGGCAACTGAGAGGGGGGTGAATCAGTTGTCCAAAACTTTCTTTCAATTAAACACATAAATCCACTTTGTAATTTAGCAGCATAATGATAAATCAATCATGGAAACACAAGGCATTAAATCAAGAGTAGAAACACATTAACAGATGAGACACCAAGATTTTGACATGGAAAACCCGGTTAAGGGAAAAACCACCGGGTGACTAACCCAAGAATGTATTCTCTGTTAGAAGAATAGAAAGAACAAAATGGCACATGCCAATTAGGGGTCACTGCCCGAGCACACTGCTCACAAGAGGCTCACTGTCTACAAGAGACACACTATCTACAAATAATAAGTATCACATACATGAACTGGAGAATAGCATCTTCACCATGCTTGAATTAGTTCCATTTAAGCCCAATACTACTTCTTTGCCTTTCACTCTCCTCCTCACTACCACACTCTCATCTCCACTAGATTCACTTTGAAATGACTTCACAATTCCTTATTTATACAAGACATCAACTTAGGAATAATCATCTAAGTCAGCAAACATCTGCAAGTACATCCATAGGATGTGTAACTCATCTGGTCGGCCAGTCTTAGGAAGAACACCTTCATCCAGAAGTAATTCTTCAAATGCAAGCTTAAAATCCAATGTGGACCACCAATATGAACTAGACATGATCCAGAGAACTCCACAAGCTTGCCTGAATCACCAAGAACATCCACACTTCATCTGCTTACTAAAATCCTTCTCTCCTTCATCCAGAACCTCAAGAACATAGTCTATCATCACTATCACAAAGGAATAGATGCTTGTGGACCTCCAAACCACAAACCAATCGAGTTGACACATCACAAAGACTTCCTAAACACTCCACCAAATCCGCAAAATAGGATAATACATTACTAGATCACCGGACCTATCTTTATCACTCGGTCACCTCTAAACACCTGCCGGAACCAATTTTACTTGAGCAGCCATACCTTCTTCAGATCTTCATGTGGACCTCTGAAATCTTTACTGGATCATCTTAAGACACATATCTACAAACCCTTTAAACCACATCCTCTGATGCTCATCTTATCTTGGACTTTTACCTTGCTGTCTTCACTATTCTTCACTGTTCCTGATATGACCAATTTTCTCAATATCCTCAACAAATAGTTCATCCAATCCTAATCATTAATGCAACAAGAGTATGTTGACATCAATGACAACACTGATTAGGCCCATACTTGCAATAATCTCCCCCTTTGTCATTGATGGCAACATAGCATGTGAAAAACTATTTTGACCATCAAGACAAGAACTTCTCCTTACTGTTACAACTCCCCCTATCAGCAACAACCATTCATATGTCTTCTTTTCCTTTCCTACTCCCCCTTTGATCAGAAACCACTTGTTTTTCACATGTCTTCTCTCCCCCTTTGACATCAATGGCAAAGGGCACATACTTGCAATTTCACCATTTTAGAACCATACCAGCTGCTCCCCCTTAGTAGCAACTCCTCATCATCAATTCAAACTACAAGATATGACTGTGATATCCACCAGACTGATGCACATCAGTGCACCTTAGTTCATCACCGGAGGAGAAATAACCCCTAACTTCTCCCTGAGATACTCAAAAGAGTCCTTAGGTAGAGGTTTAGTAAAGATGTCTGCAATCTGATCCTTGGAAGGCACAAACTCCAATCTAACTTCATTCTTGTTTACTTTCTCTCTCAAAAAGTGAAACTTGATGGATATATGTTTAGTCTTTGAATGCAACACCAGATTCTTAGATATATTTATTACACTTGAATTATCATAGAAGATTGAGATAGGCTCCTCATACTCCACTCTTATATCTCTTAGCATTTGCTTCATCCACAAAACTTGAGTGCAACTACCTGCTGCTGCAATATATTCTACTTTTGTAGTGGACAAAGATATTGCCTCTTATTTCTTGCTTATCCAAGAAACAAATCTCTTCCCCAAAAAGAATGCTCCACCACTGGTACTTTTCTGGTCATCCACATCTCCTGCCCAATCAACATCTATATATGCATGAAGAGAGAAATCATGATCTCTAGGATACCACAGACCATACTCAACTGTCCCTTTTAGATATTTAAAAATTCTCTTGACTGTCATGACATGAGATTCTCTAAGATCAGCTTGGAATCTAGCAACAAGACCAATAACATTCATAATGTCAGGTCTAGTTTGAGTGAGATACAAAATTCCTCCAATCATTGACCTATACTTTTTTTGATCAGCCTTGGGAGAGTCATCTTTGCTCAACTTACATCTGGTTGCCATGGGAGTATTCATTGGCTTTGAGTCTTCCATCCCAAATTTCTTCAACAATTCTTTCACATATTTGATCTGAGAAATGAAGATTCCTTTCTTTGTTTGAGTGATTTGTAGACCCAAGAAGAAATTCATTTCCCCAAGCATGGACATCTCAAATTCACTTTTCATTTGATTTGCAAAGGTTTTACACATTCTATCTCTTCCTCTAAAAATGATATCATCAACAAACACTTCAACAATCAAGATATTTTCATTATCAATTTTGAAATACAAATTATTGTCAACAGTACCTTTGTTGAAACCAATCTTCAAAAGATGCTTATCCAATCTTTCATACCAGGCTCTTGGGGCTTGCTTTAGTCCATACAATGTTTTCTTCAATTTGCAGACCATATCACCATGATCAAATAATTGAAATCCATTGGTTGCTCAATGTGTACTTCTTCTTCCAAGTCACCATTCAGGAAGGTAGACTTGACATCCATCTGATATACTTTGAAATCTTTGAAGGCAGTAAACACAAGAAATAGTCTAACTACTTCAATTCTTGCTACCGGAGCAAAAGTTTCTTCAAAATCAACTCCTTCTATTTGAGAGTAACCTTTGCAGACCAATCTGGCTTTATTTCTAATTACTTCACCAACTTCATTCAGTTTGTTCTGGAAGACCCATTTGGTTCCAATCACATTCTTGTTTCTAGGTTTGGGAACAAGATCCCAAGTGTGATTTTTCTCAATTTGCATCAATTCTTTCTCCATTGCTTTAGTCCAGTTTTCATCATTGCAAGCTTCATTCACTGTCTTAGGTTCAATCTTTGAAATTAGACAATACTCTTCAGAATCTTGAGCAATTCTCCTTCTTGTTTGTACACCTTTGCTTTTGTCACCTATGATCTGATCTTCAGAGTGGTTCAGTCTTACATACCTTGGAATTTTGGGAGTTTCTTGCACTTCTGATTCTTGATCAAGCTCATTAAAACTCATCTCTTCTTCTTGATTTACTGGATCAGTTTGAATCTATTTTTCATAAGAGGCTTGGGCTCCTTGAATCAGAACACCATTCTGATCATCTTCATCATATTCATAAAACCTTGAGGGTTTTTCAATTCCTTCATCAACCTTCACATTTGTACTTTCTATAATCTTTCTTAATCTCTTGTTATAACACCGGTATGCTTTCTTTGAGTAGAGTAACCCAAGAATATTCCTTCATCACTTCTAGCATCAAACTTGCCTAGATCTTCATCTCTTTTAATGTAACACTTGCTACCAAAGGCTCTGAAATACCTCACAGTAGGAGTGATGCCAAACCAAAGTTCATAAGGAGTCTTACAAGTATTACTTCTGATTTGTACTCGATTGAGAGTATAGATTGCAGTGCTGACAGCTTCTCTCCAATAGATCTGAGGAACATTTGCTTCCATCATCATTGTTCTAGATGCTTCCTGGATGGTCTGGTTCTTCCTCTCAACTACTCCATTCTGTTGTGGAGTCCTAGGAGCATACAACTATTTCTTTATTCCATGTTTCTCACAGAATTCTATGAACTCACCGGATGTGAATTCTCCACCTCTATCAGACCTCAAACATTTCAATTTTAATCTAATTTCATTCTCTACCATAGCCTTGAATATTTTGAATTTCTCAAGAGCTTTTGATTTCTCTTTTAGAAAAGTTACCCACATCATCTGAGAATAGTCATCAATTAGTAACATGAAGTATCTATCACCTTGCACACTCCTGATTCTTGCCAAACCACAAAGATCAGTATGAACTAAGTCCAATAATCCGGTAGAAGATTGTTCCTTTCTTCTGAATGAGACTCTGCTTTGTTTACCCAATTGACATTCCTTGCACAAACTATTTGTAGGTTTTACCAATTTTGGAAGATCTCTTACAGCCTGAGTATTGCTTATCTTGATGATATTATCAAAATTCACATGACACATCCTCCTATGTCATAACCAACTTTGATCAATTTGCGTAAGTAGACAACTTTTACCAGTACCAACTAAATGGAAGATATTACCTTTTGTTTGGGTACCAGATGCAATCTTTGTTCTAGAACTTTCAAAGATCTTGCATTTTCCATTCTTGAATCAAAGATCATAGCCTTTGTCCACCAACTGTCCAACACTAAGAAGATTGTGCTTCAATCCTTCAACATACAGTACATTACTAGTTGTGTTCCTTCCATCAAAAGAAATAGTTCCTCTTCTTCTGATTCTTCTAGAAGAATTATCACCAAACTTTACCACTCCACCTTCATACCTTTCCAAATCTATGAACTTATTTTTGTCACTAGTCATATGGTGAGAGCAACCATTGCCAATGACCCAATCATCCTTTTCTTCAACTTGGGCAGCTAGAGCTCTTTCTATAGCTTTACGATTGACATATTCAGAGGGCATTGATTCTTCTTCCTTGATGGCAATAAACACCCATTCACATCTAGATTTGTTTCTTGTCTCTGATTCATCATCTGTTACTCCATTATCATCATCTTCATGAACATAGTAACAATTCTTTTGGAACCTTGATTTGTTAGGATTTGGCCTTGAAAATCTTTCCGAACACCTTGAGGCAAAATGACCAATCTTATTGCAGTTAAAACACTTAAAAGGCAATTTCCCTTCATACTTACCAGATCCTCTTGGCAGTCTTCTTGCAATAAGGGCTTCAAGTTGAGCAGTTTCTACTTCTTCTTCTAGGTCTTTTCTTGCTTTTTCATAACATGATAGTTTCCTTGAAGAGTTCTCTCCCAGATCAAACATTTGTTTACCTTTTACAGAAGCACTAGATTTGAATGCTGATTCAGTCTTTGGGGGGAATCTCCAAACTCAGTCATTTCAAATGTAGCTAGTTTACCAACCAATTGATTTCTTGTGACAATTGTATGGGCTCTGAATTCTTCAATGGTAGCAACTTTAATTTTATAAGAAGCAGGAAAGGATCTGAGAACTTTGCCAACAATCTCATCTTCATCCAAGACTCCACCAGCACATCTAATGCCACAGACAATCTCATTTACTCTTGGCATAAAAGTAGTGATATTTTCATCTTCTCTCATCTTCAAATTTTCAAAATTCCCTTTCAGACTTTGTAACCTTGCACATTTAACATACTTGTCTCCATGCAGAAGTTCTAGTTTTTCCCACATCTCAAAAGAAGTTGGTAGGTCAACAACATTTGAAAGTTCTGAATCAAATAATGCACTTAGAAGAGCTTCTATAGTCCGCAAATTGTTTTCAGCATCTGTGATTTTATTTTGAGATTTCGGGCCACCTTGTGGAGGAGTATACTTTGTTGAAGCCATGTTCCAGTACTGCATTACCATACATTGCAAGTGACATTTCATGCGACTTTTCCAAAGATTAAAATTGGTTCCATCAAACTTCAAACTATCCTTCTTGTAGGATGACATCCTGGATCTCCTCAAGCAATTCAGCCTTTTTAGAGGAACTTGGCTCTGATACCAATTGTTAGATTTAGGGCAGGCAACTAAGAGGGGGGTGAATCAGTTGTCCAAAACTTTCTTTCAATTAAACACTTAAATCCACTTTGTAATTTAGCAGCATAATAATAAATCAATCATGGAAACATAAGGCATTAAATTAAGAGAAAAAACACATTAACACATGAGACACCAAGATTTTGACATGGAAAACCCGGTTAAGGGAAAAACCACAGGGTGACTAACCCAAGAATGTATTCTCTGTTAGAAGAATAGAAAGAACAAGATGGCACATGCCAATTAGGGCTCACTACCTAAGTACACTACTCACAAGAGGCTCACTGCCTACAAGAGATACACTATCTACAAATAATAAGTATCACATACATGAACTAGAGAATAGCATCTTCACCATGCTTGAATCAGTTTCATTTAAGACCAATACTTCTTCTCTTCCTTTCACTCTCCTCCTTGCTACCACACTCTCATCTGTGCTAGATTCACTTTGAAATGACTTCACAATTCCTTATTTATACAAGACATCGACTTAGGAATAATCATCTAAGTTGGCAAACATTTGCAAGTACATCTGTAGGATTTGTAACTCATCCAGTCAGCCAATCTAAGGAAGAACACCTTCATTCAGAAGTAATTCTTCAAATGTGAGCTTAAACTCCAATGCAGACCACCAATATGAACTAGACACGATCCAAAGAACTCCACAAGCTTGCCTGAATCACCAATAACATCTACACTTCATCTGCTTACTGAAATCCTTCTCTTCTTCATCTGGAACCTCAAGAACATAGTCTGTCATCACTGTCACAAAGGAATAGATGCTTGCAGAACTCCAAACCACAAACAAATCAAGTTGACACATCACAAGGACTTCCTAAACACTCCACCAAATCCGCATAACATGATAATACATTTCCAAATCTCACCAGACCTATCTTTATCACTCTGTCACCTCTGAACACCTGCTGGAACTGGTTTTACTTGAGCAGCCACACCTTCTTCAGATCTTCATACGCACCTCTAAAATCCTTACTGGATCATCTTAAGACACATATCTACAAACCCTTTAAACCACATCCTCTGATCCTCATCTTATCTTGGACTTTTACCTTACTATCTTCACTGTTCTTCACTGTTCCTAATATGACCAATTTTCTCAATATCCTCAACAACCAGTTCATCCAATCCTAATCATTAATGCAGCAGGAGTATGTTGACATCAATTAAAACACCGATTAGGCCCATACTTGCAACATTATGGACTATTTGAGTGGAGCAAAGTATTTAACAAAGATAGACTTGAAGAGTGGATACCATCATATCAGGATCAAAAAAGGAGATGAGTGGAAAACTGCATTCAAGACAAATGAAGGGTTGTATGAATGGTTAGTGATGCCTTTTGGATTGACTAATGCACCGTGTACTTTCATGAGGTTGATAAATGAGGTTTTGAGGGAATTCTTGGGTAAGTTTTTTATTGTATACTTGGATGATATTTTGATTTTCAGTAAGACAAAAGAAGAACATTTGTGGCATATTAGATGTAAGTATTGCAAAGGTTGAGAGAAGAGAAATTGTTGATAAACATCAAGAAATGTAGTTTCATGAAGCAAGAACTGGTACACTTGGGATTTGTGATTTCTGTGGAAGGGTTAAAGATGGATCCTGAGAAAGTTAGGGCAATTGTTGAGTGGCCAATACATGTGAACATTAGAGAGGTCGGATGATTTCATGGATTAGCAAGTTTCTACCAGAAGTTTAATAGAAATTTAAGTTCAGTATGCACACCTATGATAGAGACAATTAGAAGTGATAGAAAGGACTTTAAGTGGACATCAAGAGAAAATAAGAGTTTTGAATTTTTAAAGCAGAAGGTGACAAGGCAACTAATGTTAGCATTATCAGATTTTAACAAAGTATTTCAAGTAGATTGTAATACCAGTGGGGATACAATTGGAGAAATATTAAGTCAAGAAGGAAGACCAGTAGCATATTTTAGTGAGAAGATGAATGATGCGAGGAGAAGATATTCAGTTTATGATCAAGAGTTCTATGCCATAATTCAATCCTTGAAGAAGTGGAGACATTACATGTTGCCTAAGGAATTTGTGTTGTACACTAATCATCAAGCTTTGTAGTACTTCAATAGTCAAGGGAAATTGAATCAGAGACATGTGAGATGGATAGATTTCATGTAGAATTACACATTTGTATTGAAGCATAGGAGTGGGAAGTTAAATAAAGTTGTAAATACATTGAGCAAAAGAAGAAATTTACTAACAGAGATGAGGATAGAAGTATTAGGTTTTGAAGAACTAAAGCATATGTATGAAGAAAATCTTGATTTTGCAGAAGCATGGAAAGCATGTAAGGAACTTGTTGTGATAGATAGAAGTAAGTGGTTAGATTATTTCATTCAGGAGGATATGTTGTTCAAAGGAAATTAGTTGTGTATACCTAGGAGTTCAATGAGAGATAATTTGATCAAGGAGAACCATAGTGGTGGATTGGAAGGGCATTTTGGAATTGACAAGATAGTAGCTTTGGTAAGTGAACATTAATTTTGGCCTGATATATATAATGATGCAGGAGCATCCCTGGTTCAAGAGCAATCTTGCATCAACCAAAAACATTTGCATTTCAGTTCTTTCATTTTTTAGTTCAGTTCAGGCAGTTCAGTTAGAAGTAGTTTTCAGCTTGTGGTCCAGTTTTGGCATCTTGTGGATCAAGACTTAGCATCTACATTCATTCATCTACATCATATCAAGAATTCAGAGCATTTGGATCAATTATTGGAATGTTATCGCTATCAAAAGATTGACTATTTTCTCAGAACAGAGCATCCTGACAGTCTTAGATAATCAGCTAAAGGAGAAGGCTTGCGGATCATTCTTGGACTTGTGGATCCTAATGACACATCATTCAATGATCCTTGGTTCATGGCTGACCTTCCTCAGAGGTCTGTACGTTGTTCCATTCATTTGAGGAAGTGTTCTATGTATTTGGGTCTGACCTATCTATGAACACATTACAACTCTTCATTAGAGTTTGTGACCTTCCTTGGCCAACGCTGAGGAATCTATTGGTCTAGAAATGATATATATTGATGTAATAGATCCTTAGTAAAGTAGTTAGCATTTTGATTCATAATCCTTAGTTAGATGTTGTACGAAGGAGCTTCAAAGCTGTATCTTGAGCATGTATGTAATCAGGCCTTTGAGCCCAGTTGTAAGTCCACATGTTGCCAACTAGATTGTATTTGAATTCTATATAAGTACTGTATGATTGAATATGTATTTGTTCCATTTCCTTGAATTATTTCTGTTGTGTTTACTCTTGTTGCACGGTCTAGATAGTTCATTCTATGAACCCTCCTACCATGATTGTACCAAGTGGTATCAGAGCCAAAGTTTAATTCTTTGGAGTGAATTGGCAAAGGGGATTCCGTAAGATCTTGTTGTGAGTAGAGAACTAATTCAAGGTATGTTACTTGTGTGCAACCGATCGCTGATTGAGAGGCAGTTGTTGCTTGTAGCCCGATCGCGAAATTTTGAGGCAGTTTACACTTGATCCTAGGAAGATGCCACTGTGAAGAGTTCCTCCTGTTGGTACAATGGCTAATAGAATGGATGAGATGATAGAATTGATGAGAATAATGTGAATTCGTTTGGATGTTGTTGAGGAAGATAGACAAAGAGGATTGACACTGAAACCTAATGTTGAAAGTGATGATGAAGAAGAATTTCAAATTGCTGAACAAATTGGCAAAACCCTAGAAGGTATTGAAGAAGAAGAATCAGATCAAATCAAGATGTTACAAGCTATCTCAAAGATTGGAAAAAGACATAGAGTTGATGTACCAAACTATACTGGTAATTTAAATCCTGAAGAGTTGGTTGATTGGATAAAAGACATGGAAGAATACTTTGAGTATGAAGAAATTGAAGATCTAGAAAAGGTGAAATTTGCAAAGATAAAGTTGAAAGGACATGCTTCTATATGGTGGAAAGAAGTTTAGTTGGAAAGAAACATAAGAGGAAAAGAAAAGATTACAAAGTGGGACCAGATGGTGACAAAGTTGAAGAATCAATTTATACCTGCTGACTATGAGTTGGAATTGTTTAAAAGATTGTAGAACCTAAGACAGAAGGATAAATCTATGAAGGAGTATATTGAAGAATTTCATAAGATGATCATAAGAACAAGACATAGTGAAGCAAGCAAGGAGAAAGTGGTTAGATCTATCAATGGACTGAGGTTGAACATTCAAGAAGAACTAAGCTTGGTAAGGATGACATCTTTGAAAGAAGCATATCAGTTTGCCCTAAAAGTTGAAGAGAACATGAATAAGAAGCATGATCAGAGACAGAGAGGTAGAGGAGATAAATTTTAGAGAAGAAGAATGTTTTCTGGATATGATAGATCATTTTTGGAGTAGAATAAATTTGACAGCCCAGTTAGGAAGGATGACAGAGATAACAATGCTTACCAGAGAGATGACAAAATTTTTTATCGAAGAGGAAACCCTAGTGCATACCAGAATGAAGGATATAAAAGAGAAGGAAGAGGATTTGATAAGAGAACATTCAGAGGTACTTGCTTCAAGTGTGGAGGTGAAGACCATAGAGCATTTGAATGTAATCAGGGTAGCACAAGCAAGAAGACAGAAAATAGTGGAAGAGCAGCCTATGTTGAAGAAGAACCTGTTGAATCACCTTGTTCAGTTGGAAATCCAAAGAAAGGAGAATAATTGGTGATGAGGAAAGCACTATTTCAAACAAAGGCAAATGAGGAACAATCACAAAGGAAAAGTCTATTTCGAACCAGATGCAAATCAGGAGGTAAGTGTTGTAAAGTTGTAATTGATAGTGGTAGTTCAGATAACCTAGTTTCAGAGGAGATGGTGACTAAGCTAAAGTTGGAAAGATTGAAACACCTTAAGCCTTATCAGATAGCATGGATTCAAGATGATCATAAGGTACTGGTGAGTGAACAATGTTTGGTGAAATTTCATATTGGATCTTATCATGATGAAGTCTTATGTGATATTATGCCTATGGATGTTTGTCATATCTTTTTGGGTAGACCTTGGCAATATGATAGAAAAGATATACATGATGGGAGAAAGAATACATATACTATAACAAAAAATGGAAAGAGAATTACTTTTCTTCCTTTGGAAGATGATCCTAAGGGTGAAGTATGTGGGAATGCTGGAATCTGTTTGATAGATTGAAGGAAATTTCTGGATGGTTTGAAACATGAGAATATGTGTTATGCCTTGATTCCTAAGAAGCCAGAAACATTGAAAAAAGAAACTAAATAATCACAAGCAGAGGAGATAAAGGAGTTGCTAACAAAATATGAAGACATCATATCAGATAATGTACCTAAAGGATTACCACCTATAAGGAGTATTAGTCATCACATGGATCTTATACTGGGAGCAAGTTTGCTTAACAAAGCAGCACATTGGATGACACCGATAGAGAATGAAGAGTTGAATAGATAGATACAAGATTTGTTGATGAAAGGTTTGATCAGAGAAAGTTTGAGTCCTTATGTAGTACCTACAGTTTTGGCACCTAAGAAAGATGGAGAATGGAGAATGTGTACTTATTCCAAAGATATAAACAAGATCACAGTTAAGTATAGATTTCCTTTACCTAGGATGGATGATATCATGGATTGTTTGAGTGGAGCAAGATATTTCACAAAGATAGATTTGAAGAGTGGATACCATCATATCAGAATCAGAGAAGGAGATGAATGGAAGACTGCTTTTAAGACAAATGAAGGATTGTATGAGCGGTTAGTGATGCCTTTTGGATTGACAAATGCACTGAGTACTTTCATGAGATTGATGAATGAAGTTCTGAAGAAATTCTTGGGTATGTTTGTAATTGTGTACTTGGATGATATTCTAATTTTTAGTAAGACAAAGGAAGAGCATTTGTGGCATATTAGATAAGTTTTGCAAAGGTTGAGAGAAGAGAAATTGCTGATAAACATCAAGAAGTGTAGTTTCATGAAAGAAGAGTTGGTATATTTAGGATTTGTGATTTCTATGAAAGGATTGAAGATGGACCCTGAGAAAGTGAAAGTAATTGTTGAATGGCCTACACTGAAGAGCATTGGAGAGGTTAGATCATTTCATGGTTTCACTAGTTTCTACCAGAAGTTCATTAGAAATTTTAGTTCAATTTATAATCCCATGACAGAGACAATGAGAGATGATAGAAAAGATTTCAAGTGGACTTCAGGAGAAAATAAAAGTTTTGAACTGTTGAAGCAAAAAGTGATAGAGCAACCTATTTTTGCATTACCAAATTTCAATAAGGTATTTCAAGTTGATTGTGATGCTAGTGGAAATGCAATTGGAGTAGAAGGTAGACCTATAGCATATTTCAGTGAGAAGTTGAATGATGCAAGGAGAAGATATTCAGTTTTTGATTAAGAGTTCTATGCCATAATTCAAGCCTTGATAAAGTGGAGACATTACTTGTTGCCTAAGGAGTTTGTGTTGTATACAAATCATCAAGATTTGTAGTATTTGAATAGTCAAGGTAAGTTGAATTAGAGACATATGAGATGGGTAGAGTTCATGCAGAGTTATACATTTGTGTTAAAACATAGAAGTGGAAAATTAAACAAAGTTGTTGATGCCTTGAGTAGAAGAAGAAACTTGTTGACCGAGATGAGATTGGAAGTATTGGGTTTTGATGAATTGAAGAACATGTATGAGGGAGACACTAATTTTGAAGAACCATGGAAAGCCTCTGATGCAAGAGCATCCTTGGTTTAAGAGAAATCTTGCATCAACCAAAAATATTTGCATTTCAGTTCTTTCATTTTTTAGTTCAGTTTAGATAGTTCAGTCATAAGCAGTTTTCAGTTTATGGTCTAGTTTTGGCATTTCACATCTTACGGATCTAGACTTAGCATCTACATTCATTCATCCACATCATATCAAGAATTTAGAGCATTTGGATTAGTTACCAAAAATTTATCGCTATCAGAAGATCGACTATTTTATCATAACAGAGGATCCTGACAGTCTCAGATAATCAGCTAAAGGAGAAGGCTTACAGATTGTTCCTGGACTTGCAGATCCTAATGACACATCATTCAATGATCCTTGGCTCATGGCTAACCTTCCTTAGAGGTCCATACATTGTTCCATTCATTTGAGGAAGTGTTTTATGTGAGGCCTACTTTTTACACTACTGTTCATGAGACTATTTGCAGTGATATTGCTATTATCTTTATGTTGACAGACTATTGATCTTGACCCTCGTTTATTAAACCTAATTGATTTTTAAGGAAATAATCATGCAATGATATTTAGATGTTGCTTTTAAGAAAATGATGAATGGATATGGAACTTTAAAGTGATTTTAGTATGTTTATATGTTAGAATGCTTAGGTATGCATGTATTTAAATTACTTCGGCTATGATATCTTTATGTGTTATTGACTTCGAGTATACAGGAGATCATCTCATACCCTATGTTGTATCCCTTATGAGCCGATCTAGTTCCACGAGGAACTAAGATCAACCTCGTGTTTGGAGGAATGTTGTAATGTTGTAATGTGTTAATGTTGCATGAGGTCAAGGGAATAAGGGCTATCTTCTAATTTACTTTTATTATGATAAGTGTTGTAAGAAATGATGTTTTAAATCTTGTTTAAACTTTATTTCTTTTAGACCATTTTTCTTGTGTTTTTATTGACTCTGGGAGTTCTAACTAGGCAAAAATCAACCCTCGGTTATACCCCATGGGTCTAGGGACCTTTTTGACTAGGATAACCTTGGGTTAACCTCCATATGGTCACTTAAACTTCACAATGAAGTTAAGTGACGAATTTGGAAGCATGGGGACAATGGGATGAGTGGAATCCACACTCAGGCCACTTTTAAGTCATAAAATAACTCCATGATTCCCTAATAACGGAGTGCTTGTCTCTTGTGCCTCTCTTTTGGTGGCGTTTCCCTTAATAAGGGTGGTGTGTCTTCCATTTCCCTTTTTGTTTATATTTTACTTATTGTATTTTATTTCTACATGTGGTCTTTAATGGGGGACCTCTTGAGTGGGGGTTAATTGTTTAAGTCCACTAGGATAATGGATGAGTTGTGGATTAGTTGTTTAATGCCACTTGGGAAATTAAGAAAATAGAGGGAATTAGTTTTAAAAGAAAGAGTAGGAGGAGAGTAAGGGGGTTGGATTATTGTGGAAAGAAGGAGATTTTGGAGAAGGAGGCTAGAGAGGAGCTCTTCATCAAATTTCATTCATAATTAGGCTTTGACATGTTGGTGAACAAGACTACTCTCTTGTGTGATCTGTTGCTTGATATGTATGTTTGTTTCATGCTTGATGAATGAGTTGCAATTGTCTTCTATGAGTTTTTCTGTTAGTTTTGGGGTTTTGTTTTAGGTGTTGAAAGAGCTCCTTCCAGTTGGAAGGCAATGCTCATCTTGTATAGGGAAGGGAAGGTGTGACCCTCCTCGGGTGTCAACTTGTTTGCTTGTTATAAGAAATACCTTGAGGGCATGTTGGTACTTTTAGCCAAGAGGGCTTTAAAGCTTTGAGAGCCTATTGGGATATCCCTGGTAATTTGATTTAACTGGAAGGCTTGAGGCCTTGAGAAAGAGTAATTGTTGGCTTGAGGCCTCGTGATAAAATGTGATAAATGTGTAAAGAATGACACCCTGAGTGAGAGATGCCTACTTCCCTACCCTCCCTGAACTCACCTAAGCTGAGTCTTTGTATTGTGAGTAAACCATAGGTGTGTGTGTGTGTGTCAATTTCTTTGTTGTTGTTGTTCAATGTTGTGAAGTGATTTGGTCTATTCTACCCTGGGTATGTGGATGGTCTCCCTAGCTCAGGGGTGACCCTCTTGCGGGTCTAAGGTAGGGAGGAGAGCTAGCTGGTTGTTTGTTTTCTCCCTTGTTGTCTTCCAGATTACTATTGAAGCATAATTAAGAGGATTGAAGAGAAAGATTTGGCCTTGTCAAAAAAAATGTTTTATCTTCCTATTGTACTAAGAGCTTGGTCTCTTTAAACTTCTTCCTGTAATAGTTCTTTTGAAAAGGAGAGAATGCTCCCTGTGGAAGTTGTAGGAATATTATATAGGGAGAAGGAGTGAATTCCTCCCTCAGAGTGCATGTGAGTTGAGGGATTCTTACAGTTGTTTGTTCTTGTTACCAAGTTGTAAAATTGTGTATTATGAGTTTGGTTGTTGATATGGATTAGTTGATAAGATTTAACTCTTGTCTTATGTAGGGAAAAAGTTACAGTTACAGTAATAAGAAAGTTGTAAAATTGTCCTTGAAAACAAAATCAAATTTTAAGTGGAATTTCCACTAGTATGGGATATAAAGATTTTAATTAAATTAAATGTATATATATATATGCATATATATATGTGAGTGCATATATATATATATGTACATATATAAATACATTTATATATGTTAATTGTGGAGTTTTCAATTTAAAAGAAAAGAAATTAAGTCATTAAAAAGATTTGTATGAATGATGATTTATATTTATATACATTTATATATAAATATATATATAAATTTATATAAATAAATAAATGTATTGTAAGCTTCAAATGTAGATGTGATTTAAGAAAAGATACATGTATATGATTAATCATTTAATCATTGTGAAAGGGGGTTCTTTGAAATAAAACGTATATATCAAAAGGAAAAGAAAATTTTTCAATATATAAATATAATTAAATATTTAGGTAAAGAATAAATGAGACAAAATAATTGAATTTTTAACTAATTGAAAATTCATCAGATCAATCTATAATAGAAAACATGATCACGATTTAAAGATATCAACCAGATGGTAGACTAGGAAATGATGAAATTCATTAGAATAAATAGATTAAATAAATGATGGAATGTATAAAAGAAGAAATGCGAGGCAATATTAAATAGGCTGAGAAAACCTATAGAGACCAACTCTTTAACCAACATAGTAAACATCTTACAAGAAAGAATGAATGTCCATGTGTGTGGGATTTTCTGAAGACACTTATCATTTATGACTTAAACATATGCATCCAAGCATGCTTACGCATGTGAGGGGAGACTCTTCAAGTAGTAAGGGAAAATTTTTGATAGTTCATAACATGTCTACATGCCATATGTGGACACAACATGCGTGTTTGCATGTTGTAACTGCACGTGAAATGTGGGCATGACATTTTATACATTTGGGTCTGACCTATCTATGAACATGTTATAGCTCTTCATTAGAGTTTGTGACCTTCCTTGGCTGACGCGAAGGAACCTATTGGTCCAAAAATGATATATATTGATGTAATAGATCCTTAGGAAAGTAGTTAGCATTTTGATTCATAGTCCTTAGTTAGATGTTGTACGAAGGAGCTTTAAAGTTGTATCTTGTTAATGTATGTAATCAGGCCTTTGAGCCCAGTTGTAAGCCCGCATGTTATCGGCCAGATTGTATTTGAATTCTATATATTGAATGACTGAATCTGCATTTGTTCCATTTCCTTGAATTGTTTCCATTGTGTTTACTCTTGCTACATGGTCTAGACAGTCCATTCTATGAACTCTCCTACCATGACTGCACCATATAAGGATGTAACGAAGTTTGTGCAGAGTTGTAGAGTATGTAAAGTTGTAAAAGGTAATAGTCAAAATACTAGTTTGTACAAATCTTTGACAGTACCAGAGAAACCTTGGGAAGACATAAGCATGGATTTCATATATGGTTTTCCAAGAACATAGAGGGAATATGATTCTATATTTGTGGTAGTAGACAGATTTTCAAAGATGTCACATTTCATTCCTTGTATAAAGACAAATGATGCAGTGCATTTTTCTAACTTATTTTTCAAGGAGATTGTGAGATTGCATGGATTACCTAAGAGTATAGTTTTATACAGGGATACAAAATTCATTGGATACTTTTGGAGGACATTGTGGAAGAAGATGAAGATAGACCTAAAGTTGAGTTCAACATTTCACCCACACACAGATGGAGAAACAAAAGTGGTAAATAGGAGTTTGTATAACTTGTTGAGATGTTTAGTGGGAGATAAGGTAGGAAATTGGGATCTAATTCTACTGCAAGAAGAATTTGCATACAATAATTTAGTGAATAGGAGTACAAGAAAGACACCATTTGAAATTATGACATGAGTGAACCCTAAAGGAGTTGCAGAGTTGAGAGACATTAGTATAGAGAACAAGAGAAGTGTAGAGGCAAAAGAATTTGCAATATACATGGAGACACTACATAATCAGGTCAAGATGTATTTGGAGGAGATGAATAGCAAGTATAAGGAGCAAGCAAATGAGAAGAGGAGACAAAGAGGTTTTAGTTGGATATGAAGTAATGGTATATCTAAGGAAAGATAAATTTCTAGTAGGGACATACAACATGCTAAAGATGAAGAAGTTTGGACAATGTAGGATACTTAAGAATTTTGATTTAGCAAATGCATATGAAGTGGAGCTACCAGAGACATTGGGTATATCACCTATTTTCAACATTGTAGACCTATGTCAATATCATAAGAGAGAATCAAGTGATAGAATTAAGGATGGATTGAAGGATCAATTACCAAAACAACCACTAGAGTAGATAGAGGACATCTTGGATAGAAGAGTTGGATGTAGTACCAGAGGCAAGCAATATAAAGAATATTTGGTAAAGTATAAAGGAAGACTAAAAGAAGATTCATCATGGATATCTCAGGTTGAGGTAGACCACCTTGGTTTTACTCTAGCCCCAGCAAAGTGAGGTACTCATGTTTTCAACAACCCTAGGTGTCTGATGCATGAGTATCCTAGGTTGTAGAGCAATCTTACATCAACCAAAAATATTTGCATTCCTTTCTTTTCTTTCATTTTCAATTTAGTTTAGTTATTTGTAGTTTTAGTGTTTTTTTATCACATTTTGCCACATCTTCATAGTGGAGCTCACAGAGTAGGACTTAGCATCTATATAGTGTCAACAACAACATATCAATATTTCAAGTGATTTGGATTTGTTTCAAGAAAGTTATCGCTAGCAGAAGTTCAAGAACTTTCATAGAGCAGAGCATTCATACAATCAATTGAAAGAGAAGATTTGTGGAGCACTTATACGACTTAAGGAGCCTAATGGAACATCATACATGACACCTAAGGACCTAAAAGGCCTTCCTTAAAGTCTGCACCAAGTTTCATTCATTTGCGGAGCAATACCATAAGTTGTAGCTTGACCTACATGTTTCTACATGTTACATCTTTCATTGAAGTTTGTAACTTCTTGTGGCTGACGTAGAGGATTCTATGAGATTGAAGATAATAAATACATCACCTAGATACATTAGGAAGTTAGTAGTTGTTGAATGTGATTTAGAGTTTGTTTTTCTTTCCAGAAGTCACTTCAATGCCCTATGTTGCATATCTATTGTAACCCGAAAAGTAGGCTTGTGAGCCATTTGATTGTAGCCTGCATGTTTCCAGCATATGAGCATTGTATTTCTTTAATATACTAAATATATGAATCTTCCATTGCAATCTATAATTGTATTGATTCTATTGTGCTTACTCTAGCTACATGGTTTGGATAGTTCATTCTTTGAACCCTCCTGCCATGACTACACTATGTGGAGTAAAATATACGGTAGGTTTTGAATCCACTCGCTCTCTATGATTGTGAGAATCCACCATACAAATATCAAGAACATTATATTCATGATGAGGTAAAGGTTCAGTGTAGATTTGAATATTTTGATTAGGACTAGCCACCAATTTATTGCCTTTATCATTCACACCAACAACTTGGATGACATTTGAGTTGATGAGGTCTTAAACTTCATGTTTAAGACACATACATATTTCAGTGTCATGCCCAATGAAGTAGTGAGATTGACAAAAGGCCTTTGAATCAAAGGAATATGATTGCATCTTACTTGGATCGAGAGGTCTAATGAGTGGAATCTTGATGAGATTATTTTGCAAAAGTTGTGTCATCATAGCATAGAAAGATTTTGATAATTGTATGAAGTTTCTTGTTTTTGGTTTTAACTTGTAAGGGGTGGGAGTTGGGGATGACATTGCCACCACATGTTTTCTTATGTTATTCACTGAAATTTCTTTTATCTTGATAATTTTTTTCTTTTTCCTTTTGAAAGAATGACTAGGAGAGGCCTCAAATTGACCAACTAGAGCCGATGAGGGGTTATTCTCATATTGACTAACTAAAGTTTGATAATCACAAAGAGCCGTACAAAAATGAGTGAATGAGTCATATTGCATCAACAATATCTTATCATGGATGCGAGGTTGTAAGTTTCCTATAAAGATTCTTTGTACAATAGCATCCAATATAGAATATTGGACTTGTGAGAAGAGGGATTGATAATGGCCCATAAAATCTATTATTTTTTCTTTCATTTCTTGTTTGCAATGAACCAAGTACGTCAAAGAGACTTGAGGTCCAATGTTCACTTGAAAATGCTCAAGGAAATTATTGACTAATTATGAAAAAGAAGTTATAGAATCAGGAGGTAGTGAGGAAAACCAATCCAAGGTTGTGTCCTTGAGTGACCTAGGAAAGAGTTTTGCTAAAATCACATCCTCAAAGAAGAAATCACTACATATAGTGGTAAAGGCTGCCACATGGTTGTTAGGGTCTCCCTTCTCATTATATTTCTTAAAGCAAGGGTTTGATGAGGAGCGCACAACAGGAAACCACAGACCGATGCCCTAATTTCTCATGATCAGCAAAACTTCACATGTGAGCTGCCGAACTTTTCCATTGGCCAAGTCTCTCATCATTTCCCAAAGCCCCGATGGCATTCACTTTTGTAGGGACGCGTTCCATCAATGAAAGCCTGTAACCTTAGGCTAAATCACCAAAATTGTCGTCACACAGCTTCCTCCTGCGAACCCTAGCACATGAAGATGCTAGGACGTCCCTACTACACGAACCCCTCAATCTGGATCAATTGCACTATCGAATAGGAAATACAAAACAAAGAACAAAATGAATACTGATACATTGAAGCCATTCCACTTATTTTGATAGAAATCTCACCAGTGGAATGCTTCATGGTGACATACGGCAACAATGGGAAAATGCAAAAAAATGAATGGAAATCTACAATTGTGCGATCTACAGTTACAGAAAACAAAAAACTAATTGACAGAACAAAATTGCTTTATTTCTCCTAAGTACATTGCAATCACATTCGATTTCCACTACTTCAATCTGATTACATTCAATGCTCATTTGATCATTTCTTTGGGCATTTATCAACTCGCCCTGAGTAGTACCACACTAGCTCCAAGCGGCTGGGAGAGAACCGACCAAAACTACCCTACTGCCTTATTTTGGCATTGTTACTATTTTTAGCATTATGCAATTACAACTTGACAAATGTCCCCTAAGTCACTTGGGACTTACAAAATAGACCTAGCTACAACTAAAATGAAAAAGCATTGGTCAAATAGACCTTATTACAAACAAAAACATGACTTTGTAGGTGCTCCGCACCATACTCCCTAGGTGAAAGTTGTCTCAAGTCCTCTTAGAGATGAACTGTTACAAATCACCACCCTACTTTTTGATGTCTTCTGCTAGCATCCATGTGGATTCTGAGTTTGGAAGTCCTTGCCATTTGACCAAGTGCTCAAAATATGTCTAATTTCTAGTCTTTTTGGCTATCCTGCTATCCAAAATACACTCCATCTTTGGTGGTTCCGTAGGTGGTAAAGACTGCACCCACTCTACATTGTCTGGGAAAGAATTTGCTGTCTCTTCTCCTATATCAAGACTCTAATATAAGGTCAGATTAGCAACATTGAAGATAGGTGAAATAGCAATATCATCAGTGAGTTCAATGTTGTAAGAATTAGAACCATATTTTTCCAGAATCTGACAAGGTCCAATTTTCCTCATCATCAACTTGCTGTGGCTTCCCTTGGGTAGTTGGTTCTTGTTGAGATGAACCATGATCATATCTCCTATTTGGTACTGCACATCCCTTCGTCTTTGATCCACTCTAGCCTTGATCTTCTGACTGTTCTTGTGTAGAGCATCTCTAACTTGTTGATAGATCTCTTGCATAGCCTCTGCAAATGTATCAGCATGTCCACTCCTTTTTTCCATCCCTTGAACATCTCACAATTCAAAAATACCTCTAGGATGACTACCATAGATAACTTCAAAAGGACTTAACCCTATACGTCTATTTGTAGAATCATTATAGGCATATTCTGCTTGTGGGAGTACCACATCCCAACTACTACCATGTTCTCTTGTCAAACATCTCAGTAGATTGTCTAATGACCTATTGACAACCTCAGTTTGGCCATCAGTCTGAGGATGATAGGCTAAACTAAAAGACAAATTTGTATCAAATCTTTTCCACAAAGTTCTTCAGAAATGTCCCACAAATTTGCTGTCTCTGTTATATACAATACTTAAAGGTAATCCATGAATCCTGACAATTTCTTTCAATAACAAACCTTCAATGTAACTAGCATCATTGGTGATCTTACAAGAAATAAAATGTGCCATTTTGCTGAACCTGTCTACCACAACAAACACACTATCATAACCCATCCTTGTTTTGGGCAATCCCATCAAAAAATCCATACTCAAACTTTCCCAAGGTCTGTTTGGTATGGGCAAAGGTTGGTATAGTCCTGCATTGGTTGAGACTCCCTTTGCTCTCTGACAAATCATACAACTCTCAACAAACCTTCTGACATCAGATTGCATCTTCGGCCAAAAGTAAAACCTTTTGACATGATCTAAGGTCTTATTGAGCCCAAAATGTCCTCCTAAGCCACCACTATGTTTTTCCTTCACAATATTATCCCTCATTGAACACTTAGGGATACAGAGTTGACTTCCCTTAAACAAAAGTCCATCCTGCAATGTATACTCTAAAAACTCATTGTGGAAAGCATTGGCGAACACACTGCATACACTGTAAATTTCCTTGAAATCTTGGTCCTCTTCATACAGTCCTTTGAGTGACTCAACACCCATACTTTGTAGCTGCACTTCTTGGACTGTCAACACTCTTCTACTTAAAGCATCAGCAACCTTATTGGTTATTCCTTTCTTATGTTTGATGATGAAGGTGTAGGCTTGAAGACTTTCCACCCATTTCATGTGCCGATGACTGAGCTTTTCCTATCCATTCAAAAAACTAAGAGCATGATTATTAGTGTACATAATAAATTCCTTAGGAAGCAAGTAGTGCCTCCATTTCTTTAGAGCTTGTACCATAGCATACAACTCTAGATCATAAGAGGAGTATTTCCTCTTGGCTTCATTTAACTTTTCACTGAAGAAGGCTACTGGTCTGCCTTCTTGGCTCAATACTGCTCCTATGGCCAATCCACTTGCATCACATTCAATTGTGAAAACCTTATTAAAATTAGGTAATACCAAAACAGGAATTCAACAACTTTCTATTTCAGATTTTCAAAACTCTGATCTACCTCTTTTGTCCACACAAACTTCATCTTACCTCCACCCTTGATGGTCTCCAACATAGATGCACAAATGTCACTATAGTTCTTAATGAATTTCCTGTAAAATGTGGCCAAACCATGGAAACTTCTGAGTGCTCCTGCTGTCCTAGGTGTAGACCAATTCAAAATAGCTTCTACCTTGGAAGGATCCATTTTCAAATCACCCTTAGAGATGACAAAACCTAGGTACACCAACTTTTGCTTCATGAAGTCACATTTTTCCAAATTTATTAATAACTTCTAATCTTGTAGCCTTTTCAAGACTATCTCCAAATGTTTTAAGTGCTCTTCCTTGCTCTTACTAAACACCAAAATATCATCAAGGTAGACTACCACAAATTTTCTAATGAAATCCTGCAACACCTTGTTCATCAACCTCATAAAAGTACTAGGGGCGTTTGAAAGACCAAATGGCATCACAAGCCACTCATACAACCCTTCATTGGTTTTGAAAGTTGTCTTCTACTCATCCCCTTCTCTTATCCTTATCTGATGGTACCCACTCTTCAAATCTATTTTAGAGAAATAGGTAGCACCTCCCAAATAATCCATAAGATCTTCAATTCTAGGAATAGGAAACCTGTATCTGATGGTTATCCTATTTATTTCCCTAGAATCAGTACACAATCTCCATTTTCCATCTTTCTTTGGTGCTAAAATGGTGGGGACTGCACATGGACTCAAACTCTTTCTTATTAACCCCTCATCTAAAAGTTCTTGAACCTACCTGGCTATCTCCTCATTCTGCTGAAGGGTCATTTTATATGTTGCCTTATTAGGAAGTACTTCTCCTGGTATAAGATCTATCTGATGGCTAATGTCTCTGATTGGTGGTAGGGAATTAGGTATATTCTTTGCAATCACTCCTTTGTAACTTTCAAGCAAATCTCTGACCTCTTTAGGCCCTACTTCTCTCACACTTTGCTTCTTTTCCTCCTTAGGCTTCACAATCAAAGCAAAACCTACTCCATCACCTTCCTGTAATGTGTCTAGGAATTCTTTTTCTCCTACCAGCATTACACTAGACCCTACATGCTATGGATCCCCTTCTACCAATGATTGTATCCTATAAGTCATACCATCCTTTTGAAATGAGTAAGCATTCTTTTCTCCATCATGTTGAGCCTTTCTGTCAAATTGCCATGGTCTACCTAGTAAAATATGGCAAGCATCCATAGGAAGGATGTCACACAAGATCTTGTCTCTATACCCCCCAATACTAAATTCTACCCATGCTTGTTCATTGATGAGTATGTGCTACCCCTTATTCAACCAACTAACTTTATATGGACTGTTATGGCGTATCTTTTCCAGATTCAACTTATTTACTGCTTCCAAAGATATGATATTATCCATAGAACCAAAGTCAACAATGACTTTACAAACCTTACCTTGGATCTTGCAGTTGATCTTAAACAAAGCCCTTCTTTGTGATGGTTCCACCTACATTGGTTCCTTTAGCAGCGTCCTCTTGATCATCAGATTTTCTCCTACTTCTGATGCTAAATTCACTTTAGGATATGTCACACTCCTTGCATCTTCTTGAGTCAAAGTGGTTCTCTTCTCACCACCATGAGAAGTTGAGGCCTTCTCTGGACACTTGTATGCTGGGTGCCCTATCTGATTGCAGTTATAACATCTCATATTGGAGAATTTGGATCCTCTACCTGATCCATTCGTCCCACCTCTTCCATTAGGCCTTCTTCCTCAGTAGCCTCCTCTACTACTTGAATCCCCAACTTGCTCTTCTTGGTCAAACCCACCACTAGGCCTCTGGTTAGGACTTCTTCCTCCAAAACTGCCTCTGCCTCTAAAATTCCTTCCACCTCTACCTCTATTATTCTGCTCACTCTTCCTCTTTATCTTCTCTTCAGCCCTTAAGGCCATTTGGAAACACTTGTTCACTGTTTCTGGTGCTAAGATGTTGATCTCATCTTGGATGTTCATCCTTAGGCCATTCAAATACCTAGCTACCTTCTCTGACTCTTCTTCTTGTCTCTTTGATCTGAGACTGAGTTTATGAGACTCTTGTGTGTACGCATTCACATCAAGGTCTCTCTATCTAAGGTTTTGCAATTTCTTATACATCTGTACATCATAGTCTAGGGGTAAGAATTATGCTTTGAGTTTGGACTTCATCCTTTCCCAGGAGGTTATCATATTCTTCCCCTCCTTGATTCTCTCTTCTTGTACATAATTCCACCATGCAAGAGCAGATCCCTGCAACCTTGCCTTTGCCAATTTAACCCTCTTATCATCAGGAATTTCTTTGTATTCGAAGTGATTGTTCAATGCCTCAATCTAGTTAATCACCTCTTCAGCTTCCATACTTCCACTGTACATAGGCAACCCATCTATGGTGTCCCTATTGACTGACTTCAATGCATTTAAAAATGCCCTCTGGTCTGCTGGTATCTCCTCTACCTTTTTACTAGTTTCATCAATTTCTGCATCTCCTTCATCGCTGTCACTTTCATCTTCTCTATCTTTGCCTTTGGACTACTTGAACTCTCCCAACTTGGATTCAAGCATCTCCTCGATCAACTTCTTGACGGTGTCCTGTGACATATTTTTGGGAGGCATCCTCTCCGCCTCTATGCCGCTGACTCTGTCTGACATAAACATTCATAGACAGTACTCAAACACCAACAGTCTTGCAAATTGTCAATTCAACTTGCCACCCAAATCTTTTCAAGCTCTGATACCAATATGATGATGAGCACACAATAGGAAACCACAGATCGATGCCCTAATTTCTCATGATCAGCAAAACTTCACATGTGAGCTGCCAAACTTTCCCATCAGCCAAGTTTCTCATCATTTCCCAAAGCCCCGATGGCATTCACTTTTGCAAGGACGCATTCCGTCAATAAATTCCCATAACCTTAGGCTGAATCACCAAAACTGCCATCGCACAGCTTCCTCCTATGAACCCTAGCACATGAAGATGCTAGGACACCCTTACTGCATGAACCCCTCAATCCAGATCAGCTGAACTATCGAATAGGAAACACAAAACAAAGAACAAAACGAATACTTATACATTGAAGCCATTCCACTAATTTTGATAGAAATCTCACCAGTGGAATGCTTCATGGCGACATATGGCAACAATGGAAAAATGCAAAAAAATGAATGGAAATCTACAGTTGCGCGATCTACAGTTACAGAAAATAGAAAACTAATTAACAGAACAGAATTACTTTATTTCTCTTGAGTACATTGCAATCACATTCGATTTCCACTACTTCAATCTAATTACATTCGATGCTCATTTGATCATCTCTCTGGGCATTTATCGACTCACCCTGAGTAGTACCACACTAGCTCCAAGTGGCTGGGAGAACAATCCAAGCGGCTGGGAGACAACCGACCAAAACTACCCTACTGCCTTATTTTGGCATTGTTACTATTTTTAGCATTATGCAATTACAACTTGACAAATGTCCCCTAAGTCACTTGGGACTTACAAAATAGACCTAGCTACAACTGAAATGAAAAAGCATTGGTCAAATAGACCTTATTACAAATGAAAACATGACTTTGTAGGTGCTCTACACTAGGATCTCAAACTTCTCAGGCATTTGAGTTCTTGGGATAGAGTAGGACAAAGGCCTATGGATATAATATGTTGTGACATTAGGCTTAGGTGGATGATTGCTTATGTTAGCCAATTGTTGTTGGATGGAGGTCATATTATTTTCAGCAATTGGTATATAAAAGGGTCAGAAGCTAAATCACGTAGATATTGGAATGAATTGGACGGATTAGGTGATGGTGTATGAGTAGTCTTTTAGAATGTGATAGGAGGTTTAGATGTAGGTGGAGTAACATTAGGTGGGGAATTTATGTAACTATATGGAATGAAACTATAATGGCAAATAGGAATCCCAAAGGATAACCCAACACATGTGGTAGCATTATTACTTGGTTGTGTAGTAGTGGTGAGAATAGTAGAAGTATAAGTAGGAATAGGGAGTTTTGGTATGGGTACCAATACTTGAGTCCCTATTTTATTAGAAGAAGTGACATTTGTGATGATGTCAATGCAACTAGATGCAGATAGAATGTTGTTATGCACTATATGAGCAAGGGCACACAAGACTTCCAATCCTTCTTGACCTTCAAGAAAAATACATCTTAGACTCTCAACAATAGGGATGACCTTCTTAGCTATATGTTTTGAGCTTACAAATTGCTAAAAATTAGCCAACTCCATGTCTAATCTCAAAATCTAAGCTTCAGGAATGAGCCAAAAGTTCATCAATGTTGATGGATTCATGGAAGTTTGATGCTTCAGGAAGATGCAAATTAGGAATATTAGGAAGAAGTGATTGATCTTCTTATGTGATAAGACTAGTGAATTGGGGTTCCAATGTATTGTTATCATCATTATGCAAAGCATTAGAACCCATGATTTGATGACTTCTTCGCACAAGAATGTTAGAATCGGGGCACTGGGTTACAAAGCTCATAAAATGTCTACAAGCTTTAGTAACACACACGATGCACCAATAGAAGGAATGAATGATGAAGAAAAAGAAGTATTTGATCTTTTTTTAAAAAAATAAAACAATGTTTTGTTCAAATGCAAACAAACATAATGCACATAATATAGCCTTAATCAAATTTAATTCTACTCAAATCCACTTAGATATTAATAATGCCAATGCTTAAATCAAACTCAAATTTCAATGCTTATCTTTAATTTTCAATGAAAGATGACAAATGTAATGTTGTAGAACAATATAAAATCAGATTTAGAATGCAAATGATAGCAGCAAAATCTGAAAAATTCTAACATCAATCATAAACCTTAGATTGCAATATCAACTAGGTTTTCACAAAATTGCACTTTTTTTGACAAATTCAAGCAATGTAAAAGATTCCAATGCACAATGTAACGCTATGAAATGATAAACTAATGTAATATCAATCAGATTTGATGCAAAAATTAGAAGTTCAATTCATACTATGATGATCTATCCTTATGATATGCAGAAAAGGTGACAAGTATGTTATTCCAAGTCTAGAATGAATTTTTTTTTCCAATTTCAAATGGAAGGATGCAAGAATGTTTTAAACAAAAAGAATGACAAGGTACAACAAATGCAAAAAATCTTTCAATGGAATAAGATCTGAAACAACCCTTAAATCTATAAACCCTAGGTTCAAAACTAGCTAGATTTTCTAAAAATGTAAGGTTTGTACAAACCCTAGTTTTGAAACTATGCAAGAATTAACTATGTATGAATGCAAAATGATTAATAAACTCAATCCGAATTAGATCTAGAGTAGTAGATAACTCAGATATGAAAGAAGGATGCAAAAGTGCAAGAAATGATGGGTTCAGCAAAATGTTATTTAGAAAAGAGTGATCTAGCCTAAGGAGATAAACTAGGTCAAAATCTTCTTCCATAAACATTAGGACACAAACCAAGCTTGGATTCTACCCAAAAAGGAGAGCCATGTTACAAGTATGTGCCTAACCAGTGTTGTCATTGATGTCAACTTATCAGTGTTGTCATTGGTACCAACTGTACTCTTGTCTTGATGATTGCTTGTAATGTGTTAGATGCCTATGTAAGTATTAGAAAGCATGATATTGAGGATATTAAGAAAATTTTCTCCTCTGGTAGAAATAGTATGTTGCAAAATATCTTTGTATATAGAAGAACAGTCTAACAGATTCCTTTGCATTTCCTGTAGAATGAATATCTTTGTCTACAGATTGGAAGTTGTCTAGAAGTCTGTTTGATGTTGATATATTCCAAGTTTGAGCCTCCGGTATGAATATTTGAATGAGTTATGTTCACCAGAGTGAAAACTGCTTTTCCTATATGTTTGGTGGTGACAGGGAGAAAGTGTTATGCTCTGCATTCCTCCGCATTGAAGTATTTCTATCTATGGTTCTAGAGTTAAGTCTAAGATGATGTTAAGTTCCTTCAACTTCAATGGTTCATGATTTGGTGGTTCGCAAGTGAAATTTTCCCTATGACAGTAGTTGGCTATGTTGTTTATGTGCCCTAGTTTCAAGAATCTTCTTGATAGAATGGTTAGAAGTTGTGTGATTATTTTTTGATGATTTCAATGTGCTTGTGGATGTCTCCTGATCATGTTCCTACCCTTGGATTAGTCTGCAAAGAGAAAGTTGGATCATGGATGAAGAATGTTCTTAGAAGACATAGTGTTCTCACCAGTATTGGCTGGCCTGGTTGATTTCATTATTTGCCAAGATGTTTTGAAGATTGTAGAAGCATGTCATGGTGTGAAGGATTGTGTTTGAGTCCCAGCTAAGGCATGGTGTGATCAACATATATCTTTACATATTTCCCTTAGCAAATTTTTATTTTAGGTCCTGACCTATTTCTATGTATGTTTTTGTAATGCTAACCTTGGAGATTGTTCCAATGGTTGATGAATGTATTGCCAACCTTGATGTACATTCCAAGGTTGATGACTTGTATAAAGACTCGTAATGTAATTACAAAAAAAGGTGTGTGTGGAAAAATGAGTAGATAAGTGTAAAAAGTGAGAAGAGTAGAGTAGAGGAAGAATATTATGCTTCAATAGAACTAAAATTAGGCATAGAGTAGATGCTGTCAAATCAGTTCAATAATCCTTGGCAGTGAGTCGATCTTTGCAGTGAGCATTTTGGGTAGTGAGCCTCTATTTTTTGGTATTGATATAACTTAAATATTTTTGTGGGCTAACACCCACCGTGGTTTTTCCCTTTTAGGGTTTTCCATGTAAAATCTAGTGCCTACTATGTTGAATGTGTGATTGTGAATTAAGTCTATAGTTTCATGCTTTTATGGTTAATTCTGATTAAAAGTACTTAAGTTGTTGATGGTTTTATATTCATATGAAGTTAAGTTTTTGTGAGAACTGATTCACCCCCCCTCTCAATTGTCCTATGTATTTCAACAATTGGTATCAGAGCCAGTTCCTCAAAAGAAAGCCTAACAGCTTGAGGAAGATCCAAGATGTCTTTTAAAAAGGAAGCTCCATAGTTTGATGGGACAAATTATGCTCTTTGGAAGGTATGAATGAAAATCCATCTCCTTTGTCTAGGTTATAGAATGTGGAAAGCTACAAAATCAAAATATACCATGCCTCAAAATGGTTTATCAACTGAAGATGAAATCAAAGAATATGAGTTGAATATAAAACCTAGAGATGCTTTATTAAGTGCTTTGTCTAACACTAAATTGATAAAAGTCATGGATCTAGAAACTGTAAATGAGGTTTGGGAAAAGTTGAAGAAACTGTATGAAGGAGATGATTCTGTAAAAGAAGCCAAGCTACAGGGCCTGAAAGCAAAATATGAAAGTTTAAAGATGAATGAAGATGAAAACATTACAGTATTCATATAAAGGGTTGATGAACTTGTCAATCAAATAAAATGTATGGGAGGAACTATTGGTGATAAGAAAGTTGTGATAAAAATTCTTAGATCACTACCAAAGTCCTACAACCACAAGGTAGCTACAATTGAAGAAATAATGATTGTAAAAACTATTGACAGAGATCAATTGCTTAGTAAGCTTACAACCTTTGAGATGAGAGAATTTGGTGATGTCCTACTGAAAGTTGAGACAACCTTTAAAGCCAGTACTTTAGAAAAGATCTCTAGAGCTAAAAATATAAGGTGGAACCTAATGATGACTTTGATGAAATTGAAGATAACTTTGTTGACAGATTGCAAAGAGGTTCTGATAAGTTCAAAGGTAAACTACCTTTCAAATGTTTTTCATGTGATAAAGTAGGTCATTATGCTTCCAGATGTCTTGAAAGAATTGAAAGGAATAGAAAAATATTTGAGAACAGGCCTAGAGCTCTAAAAATATGCTACTATGTTAGAGATTTTGATGATGAAGGTGTGACTGATGATGAATTTGATGATGCTAGTACTAGTGCAAATGAATGCTTGTTTATTTCTATTAAAGAAGAACTTGTGTCTACTAATCCTGTTGGCTGTGTGAAGGAAGAAAAACCAATGGAAGAAAATTCTTTGGCTGTTCAGGTTGAGAAAGATAAGGATGAATGGATTATTGATAGTGGATGCTCACATCACATGACCGGTGACAAAAGTAAGTTTGTAAGTTTGGAAAAATATGATGGAGGACTAGTTAGATTTAGAGACAATGTAGCTAGTAAGATTTGTGGAAAAGGATCTATTTCATTTGATGGAAAGCATAATACTAATGATGCCCTATATGTGAAGGGTTTTAAGTATAATCTTTTGAGTTTTGGTAAGATGTGTGACAAAGGCTAGGATCTAAGATTCAAATACAATGGGTGCAAGATCATGGAAAGCTCCAGAACTCTAATTGCTACTGATAAAAAGACCAGAGGTAACATCTATCAATTAAGAGGAACTAATGATTATTTTTTATTAGCCCAAGCAGATGAGAGTTAGTTGTGGCATAGAAGGATGTATCATATAAATTTTGATAATCTGGTAAAGATAAGTACATATCAGACTGTGAGAGATTTACCAAAACTTGTGAAACCCACCAATACCATTTGTAAGGAATGTTAGTTAGGGAAGCAAACAAGAACAAGTTTCAAGAGAAAAGAGTAATTTTTTTTTGGTTTGCTAGATCTAGTTCATACAGATCTATGTGATCCTACAAGGATAAGATGTCTACAAGGTGACAGGTATTTCATGTTGCTTATTGATGATTATTCTAGAATGACTTGGGTTACTTTTCTGAGAGACAAATCAGAAGCCCTAGAGAAGTTCAAATCCTTCAAGGCAATGGTTGAAAATGAAATAGAGCTGAAAATCAAATGCTTGAGTTCTAATAGAGGAGGTGGGTTCACATCAAATGAATTCAACATTTCTATGAAGAGCAAGGAATAAAGAGGCAATTGTCTACACCTAGGACTCCTTAGTAGAATGGAGTTGTGGAAAGAAAGAATAGGATAGTTCAAGAGGCTAGAACAATGATGAAGGAAGGTCTGCCAAAAGTTTTTTGGAAAGAAGCTATACATACTATTATCTACATTCAAAATAGAGTTCAAGTGAAAGGAAATGGTATTAAAACTCCCTATGAATTGTGGTATGGAAGAACTACTATAGTAAAATATTTCAAAGTTTTTGGAAGAAAATGCTATATTAGAAGAGATGAAGATCTAGGTAAATTTGATACAAGATGTGATGAAGGAATATTCCTTAGATACTCTACCAAGAGTAAGGCCTACCGGTGCTACAACAAAAGGTTGAAAAAGATTGTTGAGAGTGAAAATGTGAAGGTGGACGAAGGCAAAGGAAGAACGTCAGATTAGAGTGGCTATGAATCAGATGAACCTGCTACTATAACTTATGAAGAAAAAGTTGAACAAGAAGACAATCAAGATCATGAAGAAGAAAAGGCTCTGGAAACTGCTTCTAAGACCCCCAGGTATGTAAGAATCAATCACTCTGGAGATCAAATTATTGGAGACAAAGACAAAGGAGTACTGACAAGGAAAAGAGCTACAAAAGAATAAGTGAATTACTGTTTGCTCTCTATAGTTAAACCAAAAACTATGATTGAAGGTTGCAATGATGAAAATTAGGTAAAGGAAATGGAGGAAGAACTAATGCAGATAGAGAAGAATGAAACTTGGGAATTAGTTCCCAAACCTACTAACAAAAATATTATTGGAACCAAATGGGTTTTTAGGATTAAGCTGAATGAAAATGGAGAAGTTTTAAGGAATAAAGCAAGGCTTGTGTGTAAAGGATATTCTCAAATTGAAGGGATAGATTTTGAAGAGACTTTTACTCTAATAGCTCAGATTGAAGCAATCAGAATGTTTCTGGCATTTGTAGCTCACAAAGATTTCAAAATGTATCAGATGGATGTGAAGTTTGCATTTCTGAATGGTGAGTTGGAAGAGGAAGTCTACATTGAGAAACTAGGAGGATTCCAACTATCAAATTAAGGTGATATGGTATGTAGGTTAAAGAAAGCATTTTATGGATGCAAGTAAGCTCCTAGAGCCTGGTATACAAGGTTGGATAAGTACTTGTTATAGTTAGGGTTCAATAAAGGCACTATTGATAGTAATCTCTATTTCAATATTAATGGTGATCAAATTTTGATTATTGAAGTCTTTGTTGATGATATTATCTTTGGAGGCAATGATAGTATGTGTATGAAATTTGTTGTTGAAATGCATAAAGAGTTTGAGATGTCTATGTTTGGTGAGATGAATTTCTTTCTAGGTCTGCAAATTAATCAATCAAATAAAGGTATCTTCGTATCTTAGTTTAAGCATGTGAAAGAGTTGTTGAAGAAATTTGGGATGGAAGACTCTAAACCAATATGTACTCTAATGGTGACTGGCTACAAGTTGAGAAAAACTGATGAATCAGCTAAAACTGATCAGAAAAAGTATAGATCCATGATTAGAGGATTGTTTTATCTAACTCAAATCAGACCTGATATTATGCATACAGTTTGTCTTGTTGCAAGATTTCAAGATGATCCAAGAGAATCACATGTGATGGCAGTAAAGAGAATCTTGAGGTATTTAAAAGGACTCTAGATCATGGCTTATGGTATCCAAAGGATAATGATTTCACTCTTAGTGCTTATACAGATGCTGATTGGGCCGGAGATGTTGATGATAGGAAAAGTACAAGTGGAGGTGCTTTCTTTTTGGGTAACAGATTGGTTTCATGGATGAGAAAGAAACAAGACTCAATCTCTTTATCAACTATAGAAGTAAAATATATTGCAGCAACTTGTTGTACTCAAGTGTTATGGATGAAGCAGACTTTGAGGGACATACGAGTTGTATATGAAGATCCTATTGCAATTTTCTGTGACAATACAGGTGCTATAAATATTTCAAAGAATCCAGTGATGCACTCAAGAACAAAGCATATATATGTAAAGTATCACTTTCTAAGAGAAAAGGTGATAGAGAATGAAGTAAAGTTCAGATATGTGTCCATAAAGGATCAGATTGTGGATATCTTCACCAAACCTTTGCCTAAGGATACTTTTGAGTATCTCAGAGAAAAGTTAAGGGTCATTACCCCTCCTACCCTAAACTAAGATGCATGAGAATGGATCAATCCAGTGGTGTTCAAAGTCTCATTCTTTGATCTAGATTGATGTTTTGAGAGCTACCTCTTAGGGGGAGTACCTAGATGTGTTTGTAACAGCTTGGTTGGATGAGGACAATAGAATACAAGTATATGCCCTTTGCCATTGATGTTAAAGGGTGAGAGAAATCATGTGAAAAACTTAGGGGGAGAAAGAATTTAGATGTGTAAAGAGAAAGAGGGAGACTCTTGTTTTGATGGTCTTTTCAGTTTTTCACATCATATGTTTCCGTCAATGACAAAGGGGGAGATTGTTACAAGTATGTGCCTAACTAGTGTTGTCATTGATGGCAACATATCAGTGTTTTCATTGGTGCCAACAATGCTCTTGTCTTGATGATTTCTTGTAATGTGTTAGATGCCTATGTAAGTTTTAGAAAGCCTAATATTGATGATATTAACAAAATTTGCTCCTTTGGTAGAAATAGTATGTTGCAGAATATCTTTGTATACAGAAGAATAGTCAAACAAATTGCTCCACATTTCCTGTAGAATGAATATCTTTGTTTACAGATTGGAATTTATTTAGATGTCTGTCTGAAGTTGTTATATTCCAAGTTTGAGCCTTCGGTATGAATATTTGAGTGAGTTATGTTCACCAAAGTGAAAACTACTTTTCCTGTATGTTTGGTGGTGACAGGGAGAAAGTGTTATGCTCTGCATTCCTCCGCATTGAAGTATTTCTATCTGTAGTTCTAGAGTTAAGTCTAAGATGATGTTAAGTGCCTTCAACTTTAATGGTTCATGATTTGGTTGTCTGCAAGTGATCTTTTCTCTATGACAGTAGTTGGTTGTGTTGTTTATGTGCTCCAGTTTGAAGAATCTTCTTGACAGAGTGGGTAGAAGTTGTGGTTGTTTCCTTATGATTTCAATGTACTTGTGGATGTCTCCTAATCCTATTCCTACCCTTGGATTGGTCTGCAAAGAAAAAGTTGGATCGTGGATGAAGAATGTTCTTAGAAGACATAGTGTTCTCACTAGTATTGGCTGACCTAATTGATTTCATTATTTGTGGAGATTTTTTAAAGATTGTAGAAGCATGTCGTGGCGTGTGTTGGTTATTTTCTAGATTGGCAGAGGGTTTGCCAATTCCTATGCATGAGTAGATCCAGCCAATAGAAATGGGAGGTTGCATGAGCTGCCTCCCCTTCACTTCTGGTTCTGCCCCACCAAGGGGGGTGTCCCTATTTGCTAAAGATGTAACATTGACTTACCCTATGATAGAAAGATTTAGCTTTGTGATAATAGGCAGAATACTCTCATGTATGGACCAAGATTTGTGTGACAAATCACAAGGTTAGCAACATTCTTGAAAATATGTGTCTGGTTATGGATGAGAGTATGTAGGGGCTCCTAATCCTATTCCTACAACTAACAGGTTTTGGATGGTTTAAATTTGATGGTTTGGATGCAAGACAGGGGCTTTGGATCATAACTACTAACCCAGGTGCAGACCGGTGCCTATCTCACGGCAAGGAGTCAACTAGACGTATACATAAGAATGGCTTGCAATTGTCATTTGAGTTTCAAGGGGTTTGAACTGATGCTTGCCTTACAAACATCACCTAAGAATGAGTATCTAACTGCCTCTACTTACAGATATCCCTGCTGACATACAATCTTCTCCATGCTTAACCAAAAATAGTTTAATCCACTCCTTGAATGGAAGTCATAGATCAAGCATGTGATACAACAAAACTATACCCTAGAATCTGAGAAACCCTTAGCAACCAGATTCAAAAGAAGAAAATGCATGCAACAAATGGAGAGTGACAGCTAGACACATGCAACAAGCATTTTTCATATACAATGACAAGAAACTGAACATATGTGCAAGATATACTCAGATGCAACTCATAAAATCCAAAGAGATAGAACAACCAGGATCATGCCCTGTTCTTCATTATTCACACAAAAATGCCTAGGTCTTCAACCCCCTCAAAAGAGTAACACAGTTTGCTTTTTATAGCAAAACTGTGTACTCAGTGAATTAATTACAAGGTAAGTCAAAAAATTGCCAGATAGAATGCATTGTGAGAAATAGCACTCAAAAACATTCAATGCTATGGGGAGACAGAGAGGAATGATCAGATGGAATTAGGATCCACGCTGCCATTCAAGGACATTCATCTTCAAATGGGTTGCTGACCCGTCCATCACCGACCCATACCGCTATAATTTTGCCATTAATGCTTCAGCTACCCACAGCCTCTCTGAAATGTAGCAATGGTGTACCACTAAGAATTTCCCACACAAAAATAGCCACACCTGCTTAGGAAAAATCCATTGCTGCAGGCTCAAAATAAGGCCGTCGATCAAAGAATTCATCGCTGGGATCAACGGTCACAAAATATGCATAAAGAGTCGCCAGCTAATGATATCGTGCCATGTAGGCAACTTACTTTTCTATCGCTAACCCTTCGCTCTTTCCATTTTACCTTTTCGCCCTTGTATATGCAAAAACACATGCATATACAAAGACCTTATATACAAGTCAAACCCCAAATTTGTTAGAACAAATTGAAATTCAATTCAGGTCTGACTTGTATCCTTTTCTTGCATTCATCACTTTGTATATTACAGAATATACAAGCACAAAACATATACAGGGCGGACGCCAAGTACCCTTTCTACTAGAATGGAACATCTCTTGGAATCCACATTATATCCCTCCATTGTACATTTGGTTGCATATTGACATGTATAAACACATATACAACTCACGGACCCCAAATTTGTATATAGCAGCCTAAAACCTTCGTCGGGTCCAGAATGTATGTCCCTCATTGTATATCCACAATATACAATGCACACAAACATGCAAACCGTAGAAATCAACCTTTTGTCTACCACAATGCACTTCCATTTCGCATCTGGGTTGCATGTATGAAATGTATATTTGATTGTATATCCAAATATACAATCCCAAAAATACAAGTGGTGGGCCCCCAGTTTCACAACTTGCTTTGCATTTGTCCTTTTGCACTTTTTTGCCTTTGTATGTCGTGGCGGACCATTGTACTAGAGCACATGCATATTTGACTTCACTGTATATATTTCATGGCATAAGACCCGATGTACATTGACATACATTCATTCCTGCACATAAAAACATAGGATCTTCTACAGAATATTCCTGCAATGTATTGTTTCCTTTGTATGTTCCACTTGAATATTCTATATACAAGCCCGATATACAAGCAGGGCCGATATACAAATGGTGAATATGCCTAGAATCTTACAGAAGATTCCCCCAATGTATATGCAACGTGATATACATCTAGAAAGCATATAACTTCATTTCTCACCACTTCTGGAAGCCAATTGGGATTTCATAAGCCTACCAACATACAACTTGCATTTGCACATACAAGACTTAACTTTTTCATGAGTGCAATAGGAAAAGATGGTAAATCATTACATGTGGGCTGGTCAACTAATGAAAACTAAAACATGAGGATGAGACTATAACCAGGAACCCACCACAGAAGGCCACCAACAGAATAGATAAAACAATGCAAGACCCCAAGATCTAGAAAATTTAAGATCTGAAAGAGAAAATCAGCACACATTCAAGCTTAAAACCCTAAACATAAATGATTACCAACAGCGTGAAGGATTGCATTTGAGTCCTAGCTAAGGCGTGGTGTGATTAGCATACATCTTTGTAGGAGTCCAAGACAACACTAAGAGGGGGGGTCAATCAGTGTTGTATAAATTTTAACTTTTTGCAAACTTTATCTTACAAGACAAATAGAGAGGACATTAATGATTTGTTGAGTTTATATGCACAAGACTTATAATAAAAGATGTAAACAAAAAATATGATCAAATGATTAATATGCACACACAAAGGAAATTAATGAGAAGCATGACACAAGCTTTTTATTGAGTGGAAAACCCTCCAGTGTAGAAAAACCACTCATGAACTACCTCATCGGCTTAACTAAAAAACATGCCTCACTGGCTACATATAGGTCTCACTAACCAGGCAAGCCTCACTGACTACAAAGAGGTCTCACTAACCATAAAAACCTCACTGGGTACAATGTTTAGAAGCACCAACTTCAAGGAGCACAAACCCCTAATACATACAAACTTAGATTAAAACAAAGAATTTAGAGGGTTTCTCTATTTCAATACAAGTCAGTCCCTGGGGTGATAACATTTATCTTTTTGTTGTGGGGATGTGCCTTGTCACATATTAAAATCTCTTCTTAATTATGCATGCAAACATTGTCTTGATGTATCCTCTGATCATGTTCTCCTGCATCTGAGGAAAACACACAGGAATCAGTATCATCAATATCAGATACTTCACTTATCTTAGTCGATGATGTCCACCCTCTAGGCTCATTTTTTCTAGTTCAATCATATCCAAACATATCTCACAATCTTTTTCTGAATGTGCCTCATCATGAAGTCTGTACCATTTGGATATCTAGATATTTGGATATCCTCAACTGATGTACCTAGCAAATGACACTTTTGGATTTTTTCTAGATAAGTATTTTTGAAATTCAGCAAAGTGATCAACTACTTCTTCATCTGCAGAACTGTAGTCAGATTCAGTGATTATCTTGCCTTCTTGATCACTATTTTCCTGTATTTGCATATTACACATTAGAACTTCTTCAATTCTAACAGTTTGAGGTCTTGTTGTATAAACTTTTGGTTCAACATCTACGTAAAATATCTCATTAGTATTATTATACTCAGTTTTCATGTGTTTCATCCTAGCTTCAGCTTCTATTCTTATCTGATTGGGGATTACTTTCCAGGGTAACAACATATGACTAAAGTTAGTAGCCATGTATCCATTCAACATTTTAGATTAGTCCCTGCTAAGAAGCATTCCATAAGTATCAGGTATATCTACTACCTGGATATGAATGTAATACTACACCCTTGGGTTTGATCAAGCTGCATGTGGATATGGGTTAATTCTCCCACTACACTCACTTTTGTTTTGTCAAGTTGTGTGACTTTCTTAAGGGATTTGGCTAGATGTAGACCTAAAGCACTGCAAATAGACAAAGGCATCACATTCGTTGATGTGCCTAAATCCACTAGATAGTTGTGTAAATTCTGACCAAATATCCTTAGTGTGAGTAAAAATGGGGGTGACTCTGACTTATCTCTGTATAGAGTCATATGTGATGTTTTAGCCACCTGGACAGTAGCTTGAACTCTATGTTTGACATTATTATCCCTAGATGCAGGGTCTTTAGTCAGGATTGGCTAGGGTTATGACAAAGATTGTCATCCTTGGGACTAGGTTCATCTAAGAACTCCAAGAAAGCCTTCTTGATGACAGAGGTTTTCAACAGTTCTAACAAAGACAAATTGATCTTTATCTTCTTCATCTCTTTTGCCATATATCTAACGAGTTTGTCTGACTCAAGCAACTAGCTAATGGCCTTTGACACTATATTTTAGGGTGTGAGATACTTAGTATTCACCTTGGGAGGTCTAGGGTTATTATTGGCTTTTGGATCTGGTGGTGTATTGAAGTTATTAGGAGGGATTGATTTGGTTAATGGACCAGTTGGTTTGTTTGCATTGCTCCTAAGGTTATAATTATGTCTACCCTAATATTGTTGTTGGTAAGCACGAACCTCTTCAGGTTCCTATTTAGGCTCATTTTCATCCTCAAAAGGGAACACATAATTTGACTCAAATACTAAGGTAGGCTCTTCACACACCAGCATGTAATTCTCATGAGTTGAGGTCATTTGATGATGTTGATGACTACCAGTACTTTTAAGCACAAGTGCAGACTCATATCCTAGGGGGACAATTTCATTTCCTTTAGGAAAAGGTGGATCTCCAGCAGTACTTGGTACTTTAGCCTATAATATACTAGTTGCTATTTTGAACTGAGGGAAATCTAGTTTAACATGTGCATTGGTATTATGCATTCTGCACCAATTTGTGAGTACAACTTCTACTAAATTCACCCTAGTAGTTTGCTAGGGTTCAGCAGGAGGCTGATTATCTAATGGTGAGGGCAATGAGCCATTATTTTGCCGAGTGTTCCAAGTTCTAGGTGGCCTAGGGGTAGCACTGTTATTGCTATTGTTAATGAAATTCCTATCATTATTGTATCCCCTATCAAGATATCCTCTATTTTGGTTTGACTGAGAATAAAATTTATGATTTCTCATATGCGTGACTTTAGTGGCTAATTTTCTTAGTTGCACAGATATTTTCTTGATATCATCTTTCTCCTCCCAAGCTTTGGCTACTATATTGTCTTGTTGATGTTTGAAGAAAGAACTACCATTGCTATTGTTTATGGCTATAATGTTAGAAAATGTCCCCTTGGGGGCTTTTCCCTCATAAGGTTTAGCCCTCGGGTCTTTTGCATGCATTTAGGACATCTTAGTTCATATCTTGGCATCCTGATGGAATGAGACCTAGGTTTCATGGAAAAGTGGACCTAGGAGGACCCCATGAGTTGTACCCTACCCAAAATAGGGGGGAGAACTTGGGAGCCCATACCCTAGTCCTTCCCTATTTTAGGGTAGTCCTAATTTCTGGGTGTCAATTTATGACCGTTATTTGGGTCCTTTCCTGACACGGTAAGTTTAAATATATGAAATCTTGGTAGGAGTGTTTGTAGTTGCATATAAAAACATGCTTAGGCATTCATTTAGAAACTAGATGGCAATTGTGATGTTCAAGTGCTTCTCAAGGTGATTCAAGGCTTTCATTGTGTTGCAAGAGCAAACTTGTGTGGTTTGTGTGTTTGAATTTATAGATTTGAGCATTCATTCATCATGGAATGAAGAGCATCTTTCTCCCATGATATCTTCACTACAAGGTGACATTATATTGTGTTTTCATTATCAATTCCTTTAGTTTTTACCTTTGCCTCACAAGGTCATGCACTCTTTATCTGACAATGGTGTTTGGAGACTTAAGTGTCCTCCAAGGCTTGACTGAGGCAAGCCTCTAAACACTACAACCCCCAAACCAAGTCTTGTGATTACAGGTTATAGATGTCATATTTGGGAGAAGTGAAGTTACATGAAGGATTGCCAGGCATCAAGGATTTGGGATCTGAAGAAAAGTAGGACACAGGAGCATTTCCAAGACTTGGGTGCTCGCTCTAGTGTCCTCCACACTGGAGTTTCTAGAAATAGAAGTTACAGGATTTATCAGTGTCAGAAGGAGGTTTGGATCCCATAAATAAATTGGTACCTTAGATTTGGGTGCCTACTCCAGTGTCCCTGACTGTTCCACCTTGGAACCCTGAAAATAGTTATTCTATGATTTGCTATTTTACTTTTGTCTACAAGAGCATTTTTCGTTATTTGTTAGTTTATTGTCGTATTTGCATAATTAGGGTTTTAATGGTCAATTGAGCATAAAAAAAGAGAAATTGATAATTAAATTTCCTAATCCAAGTTTCCCTACATATCACAGTGACCTAGGGTATGATAGTTCTCACCCCTCGACCCTAGGTCCTTGAATGTAAAGTGGAGAGGAGGATTTAAAACATCAAAACACTAAAACATTAACAAATCCAACTTTTCACTAAAAATTTTGGTGAACCCATGTTTTTGGACTTAAATTGCAACTTTTTGAGTGTGTGTCTTCAGATTTGGATTGATTTCATTCATTCATATAGTCATTCATTTTATTGCATTGAGAAAAATTCAAAAAAATTGCATTGTTTGGCTTACTAAATTACATCAATTCTTTCTAAATTTTCCTAATTCATGATTCTACATCAGATCTGATATAAACTACAGAAAAATACAAAAATTCAAAAATTTGCATTGCATTTTCATTATTAATTTGCTAGGTTTTTGTAGAAATTTTGACAATTTTCATATAACCTAGTGATTCCAAAATCTAGGGTTAGTAGGCAAAATCTTTTCTCAGATTTTTCTACTAATTTTAGAGGCTCATTCAAATTAACATTTGTCTTTAGTCTTGCATTTTAGTGTAAATTTACATTTAGATTTAAAATATTTGCATTTTTTGCATAGAAAAATTTAACAAAAAACTAGCCATTCTCATGCATTTTCATTAGATTTGCATTGGCATTTTGCATGTTCAAGCTTGAAAATCATTTTCAGATCTGAGAGTAAGTCAAATTCATCATAAATAAGACCTTAAAATATTCACATAGCATTTTGCGTCAACATCTTAAACCTGGGCTTCAAAAACGATGATTTTCACTAAATTTGGCCTTATCGACTCAATAAATTTGCACCAGATGCGTGTTGTGAAAAGTATTTTTGCATTAATTTGTTTTTATCAGAATAATAATTTGCTTCCCCTCCTAAAAATCTTCACAACACCCTTTTATCGGGCTCTTGTAGTGAAAATTCCGTGGAAAACTACACATTTTGGCTATTTTTGCCCTAGAATTTGACCTAGTTTGCACTCCAAGCATGTTGTGTTCAATTTTATAGATTGAGGTGACTAATATTATTGATATTATTTTTTGTACCTCCTAAAATTCCTTACAAAACCTATTTTTCTAGGTCTTGGAGTTGAAAAACTGTGAAAAATAGCCTATTTTTGCTATATTTTTCTAGGGTTTGACCTTAAGTGGCACTAAAAGCATGTTGTGCTGGGTATTTTCACACTAAGAGTCTGTTATTACTGATATTATTTACTGTCCATTGATGCAGGAGCATTTGGTTAATATTTGAAAATTGTATTTGACAATAGATTTTTGGTTTGAATGAGTGGGTCGACGGATAGAAGCGTTGCCATGGCGATAGGAACAATAATAATAATTGTTTATTATATTCAAGAAAGTTGGATAGGTGGCGAAGGTGTTGATTATTGTAAGATTTTGTTACAATGCTATGTTGAGGAAATTAGCAACGTGAAGGTTAGGCCATGATGTTGATGGAGTCATGAAAGCATTCTATATTTAGTGAAAGGTGGCAAAAGGTAAAAAGAGACTAAAAATAGACAAAAGCATCTGAAGGCAGATTAAAAGAATGATTAAATGGTGGGATTGCTAGTGGTAGTGTAGGCATGTAATTCTTATCAGAAAGCCTAAAATAGTAGAGAAAAGGTCAATAAAGAAGAAGGCTGATATTAATAAGGGGTGACAGTTATGAATGGGGAGGTGTCGGCCATATTCCAAAAGGTTGCATATGTATGAAGTGGTGGTAGATAACGACGGAGGTGGCAGGATTCAGAAGGGCAGCGATATACATGTGAATGTAGGCCACAAATAGAAGGGGTGGAGGCCACACAATTTGCATAGGGGTTGATAGGCCAAGTATGATCAGGCCGATATATGCAAGAAGCCGATCCATGTAGAAAGGAGGCCGAAGGTAAAGTGGACAGGTCGATACAATATTGAAGGAGGCTGAAATATATGAGAGCAGGATGCACGTTGAAAGAGAGAGAGCAGAGATATTTGAAGGAAGGCTGATATATGCTAGAAGAGGCTGATATAGAATGAGGAGAGGCCAGACTAGCTGCAGAAGCAAATGGGCCGAACATACATAGAGACCGGGAGTGAAGGAAGCCGATAGGCAAGAATGAAAGGCAGTGGCAGAAAATTAGCTTGTGAACAGACCACATAGTGGGTAATAGGAAGAGGTCATGAATGAGGCAGAAGGCTGATTAACTGAGGATTGAAGGCAACAGAGAATAAAGAGGAAGCTGTATGCAAGAATAGAGGCCAATAGGCCAAGGATAGAATCGGCCAATAAGAGAGAATAACAGAGGACAAACATTGAAGGAAAAGATAGCTGAAGTGGGAAAAGAGGAGGTTGAATGTGGTTGTAGGCCAAATAGTATAGACCTAAAAAGAGGTCAAGGCCGATGAGAGGCCAAAGAGATGAGATGTAGATCAGAGTTGAATAGTTTTTGTAATATTTTGTAATAGAGGCCAAGTAGGCCAAATGAAATAAAAAGATCAATTTCTGATGCATTGAATTTCTGTATTCTATGTGGACAGCTCCTATAGCTGATTTGTAATGAGTCTGAGTTCATGTTATTTTTGTCTTAAATATGTTGTATGTTAGTTCTTGTCATATATAGGACAAAAGTTATCTAAGATCTCTTGAAAATGGACAGAGACTTGATTTTGACTTGTTGTTTGGAAGGGTAATTTGTGCATGTTTGTGAGACCGTGCTATCAGTTTGGTATCAGAGCATGATTTTTATGGAGGCATGATATCAGAGTGTTATCAGAGCACAGAACGATCTGAGTGTGAATGCTTAATGTGTTATTAACCTTTTGAAGGTTGTATATTTGTTGTTGGTTAACAGGGTAGATTGGAAAGAGAAGAAAGCCCTAAGGAGGTGACTAAAAGATGAAAGGAGATAGAAGAATGCAAAAGCAAATGGAGAAAAAGAGTCTCATGAAAAGAGACAAGAGGAAAGAAGATAAGAGAATGATAGATGAAGAATTTCAAAAAGAATTGGTAGCATTGAGGAGAGATGTAATGTTGGTAAAACAATGGTATGAAGAACAAGACCGAGGGTGTTACTAGGTATGGCCAATGGAGAAGAAAGTGAAATGGCCAGTAAAAGAGATTATGGAGAAGAGGAAAAGGCAGAATATAAAAGCCTTAAGAAGACAAGATAAGAAGATGAGAAGATTCTTGAAAAGATGGGATAGCAGAGAGTTGCCATTGGAGAAACATAGACCCAAAGAGGTCAAGAGAGTTCTCATTGAAGAGAACATGAGAAAAGAGAAAGAGAGAAATGAAGAAGGAAGAATGTCAATGAGGAGGGCATTGATAGAGACATTGTGGTCTCTCATTTTATTTGTTATGTTGTGTTTGCATATATGTATGCAGGGATAAGGAAAGTGATGAAGAAGATTGAGGATGAGACCTTGAAGATGATGGAAGTTGGGGAAGGAATAGCTCCTGAAGATGTGAATGAGGAAATCTTGATGGCAGCAGAATGCCCAGAAGAAATTGCAAGAGAGGTGCATTGTAGAGTGCCTGGAAAAGAAGAGGAGATGGATGCTAAAAATGTATAGTTTGATGATGAAGTTGAAGAGGAAACCATAGAGTTTCATGATGCATGTGAAGATATTGCAGCAGTAGTTGCTTGTGAAGAAGAGGAGTTAAAAGGCCAAGAAGTTGAAGGTGGATGCAATTTGGGACAGCAGATCCTTACACAGGAAAAGGAAGGTAAAAATGTTATTTTTGATCATATATGTAGAAATGAGAAGATGGATAGGCAAGTAGATAAGAAAAAGAAATTGGAGAATGTAAATGTGATGGAAGATCATGGATATATAGTGCCATGTTGGCAAAAGAAAAACTTGGATAAAAGACAACAGTTGGGTTGTAAAGAAGTGAATACTTTTGATTGTGTTTATGCTAACAAGCAAGTGTAGAAGAAGAGAGATGTGCAGATGAAGGAGTGGCAGTATGATGCAAAAATGAGTTGGCTAGAAAAGAGGCCCAGAGAAAATGATGGGAGGATGAAGACAAAGCAAGTGAAGAGAAGCTTGAATGTAGCAAGGAAAGGACAACAGTCTAGTGGCAGATTGTGGGTAGTGAAGCAAGCAGCAACTAACAAAGGTGTTGTAGAAAAGACAAAGAGTTGGAGGCATCAAAAGGAGAACAAACTCCTAGGAACTAGAATTATGAGGAATCTAGGAGAAGATGGTAAGAAGAAGAAGAAGCATATAGTGAAGTTGCAGCAAGAGAAGCCAAGTGAAGGCAAGGTAAGAGAAAAGAAATTTGGTTTTTATGTTGATAAAGCTTTGAATGACATTCATAATGATGAGGAGAATATTAGATGAAAAAGAGTTAAGGAGGAATAGATATTTGAGAAGGAAAGAATGCAGACAAAGGGAACTTAAAAGATGTAGGTATGCCAGAAGAGAGGAAAAGTGGAACAGAAGAATGGTATGGAAGAAGAAGACACCAGAGGTATGTGTGGAAGGTGCTGATTTGAATGTGAGAGCAGAGGATGAAAGTTGAACAACTATAGTTCCAAAGAAAGAGGACAAGTAAAAGAAGAATGAAAGAAAAGGGGAAGATAGAGTAGCAATGCAAGATGCTGAAGAAGATTTATGGAAGCAGTTGGTAGACATTGAGAAAGAATGGACTAAGAAGATTGAAGGCAATAATGCAAATTTGGTTGCAGAAATCAAGAATGAAGATGAAAATGTTGCGGTGTTGCAACAATTGGCCATGAAGGAAGAATGGGTGGAAGACATCTCCTCATGAAGAACATATTGAGTATGATGAAGGTATGATAAGTGCTAAGGATGCATTGGGTGTTGTGATAATTTTTCCAATTGAATATGATTTGTTTAATGTAAGAGGAATTGGAGTGTGGAGGTGGATTGTCCGTGTTGCAGATAGCCATAAGGGAGCAGCCCATAGTGTTGAACAGAGATGTTGGAAGATGGAAGAGTGTGAGATAGAGAAAGTATGGAAAAGAAGGAAGAAAAGGTGGTTTGTATTCATAGAGGAACACATGTGCTGAAGCACATGATCTTTGTCCCTGGGGAGTTTGATGCAGGGGCATCCGGTTAAGATTCAAAAATTGTCTTTGACAATAGATTTTTGGTTTGAATGAGTGGGTTGATGGATAGAAGCAAAGAGAGGAAGCTCCTGTCACCATGGTGATAGGAACAATAATAATAATTGTTTATTATATTTGAGAAAGTTGGATAGGTGGTGAAGGTGCTGATTATTGCAAGATTTCGTTACAATGCTATGTTGAGGAAATTAGCAGCATGAAGGTTAGGCCATGATGTTGATGGAGTCATGAAATCATTCTATATTTAGTGAAAGGTGGCAAAAGGAAAAAAGAGACTAAAAATAGACAAAAGCATCTGAAGGAAGATTAAAAGCAAGATTAAATGGTGGGATGGTTGGTGGTAGCGCAGACATGTAATTCTTATTAGAAAGCCCAAAATAGCAGAGAGCAGGCTGATAAAGAAGAAGGCTAATATTAATAAGGGGCAACAATTATGAATGGGGAGGTGGCATCCATATTCTAGAAGGTCGCATATGTATGAAGTGGTGGTAGATAATGATGGAGGTGGCAGGATTTAGAAGGGTGGCGATATACATGTGAATGGAGGCCACAAATAGAAGGGGTGGAGGCTGCATGATTTGCATGGGGGTCGATAGGCCAAGTATGAGTAGGCTGATATATACAAGAAGATGATCCATGCAGAAAGGAGGCCGAAGGTAAAGTGGACAGGTTGATACAATATTGGAGGAGGCTAAAATATATGAGAGCAGGTCGTACGTTGAAAGAGAGAGTGGAGATATCTAAAGGAAGGCTGATATATGCTAGAAGAGGTTGATATAGAATGAGGAGAGGCTAGACTGGCCATAGAAGCAAATGGGCCGAACATATATAGAGGCCGGAAGTGAAGGAAGCAGATAGGCAAGAATGAAAGGTAGTGGCAGAAAATTAGCTTGTGAATAGGCCGTATAGTGGGTGATAGGAAGAGGTCGTGAATGAGAAAGAAGGCCAATTGAATGAGGATTGAAGGTGACAAAGAATAAAGAGGAAGCTGTATGCAAGAATAGAGGCCAATAGGCCAAGGATAGAACCAACCAATAAGAGAGAATAACAAAGGCCAAACATTGAAGGAATAGACAACCATAGTGGGAAAAGAGGACGTTGAATGTGGCTGTAGGCCAAATAGTATAGACTTGAAAAGAGGTCAAGGCCAATGAGAGGCCAAAGAGATTAGGTGTAGATGAGAGTTGAATAGTTTTTGTAATATTTTGTAATAGAGGCCAAGTAGGCCAAATGAAATAAAAAGATCAATTTTTGATGCATTGAATTTCTGTATTATGTGTGGACAACTCCTGTAGCTGATTTGTAAAGAGTTTGAGTTCATGTTATTTCCATCTCAAATATGTTGCATGTTAGTTCCTATCATATATAGGATAGAATTTATCTAAGAGCCCTTGAAAATGGGCAGAGACTTGATTCTCACTTGTTGTTTGTAAGGGTAATTTGTGCATGTTTGTGAGACCGTGCTATTAGTTTGGTATTAGAACATGATTTTTATGGAGGCATGATATCATCCATCATCATTTTTCTCACAACACCCTTTTTTATGCCCTTTTGCATTGAATTTTGGTGGAAAAAAGTACCTATTTTGATATACTTCCACTATATTTTGACATGGCATTAACTTGAAATCGCATCAAGAGTGTGTTGAAAAGGATACTTTTGTTGTTTTGGACTTATATTAGACATATAAATTGTTGCCCTTGACTGAAATCCTTACAACATCCTTTGGTTCATTCATTTGCATTAAAAGAGTACAAAAATCTCAGCATTTGAGGCTATTTTGGGTATATCGCTTTGCACTTATCTTTGACATACTTGTGGAAAATCTTTCAAACTTGATTTGAGTATAAAAAGTATGGCCTCTAATCACAACAACAATAATAGGTTCCCTCCTAGAACCTACATGAAAAGATAAGCACCTGAACCTGAAATTATCGTTACACCTCATGATAGAATAATTAGTGATTCTGAAGGACCTCTTTACATCACCATGAAAATAATGGGAAACAACGTGGATGGAACTCTTATTGATCCTAATTGCATGACTAATGTTGCCACTGAAAAGTTCCTCTTTTCAAATCAATTAATACAAGGTCCTTATAACCCTTCAAACTTGATGATTAAGACACATACAGGAACCTTAAAGAAACCATTGGGTAAGATATCATTGTTAGTAACTGTATTTGAGAAACATGTTGAACAATGGTTTGATATTACCCCCAATTTTGATACCTTTGACATAAAACTTGGAATCCCTTAGTTAAAGGTTATGAAAGCGGTCCCTTCAACTATTTATAAATGTGTTAAATTTCCTTTGAATGGACAAGTGTATGTCATTCATCGAAATACATACAAACCTTCAACTGCACAACACTTCACATTGGATTACTTTTGCAACAAAAATAATGATAAATTAGAGCTACAAACAGACTTTAGATTTTTGAGCTATAGAAATTACAAAGCAAAACTATTACATCCAGCACCTAGTCCTTCCATACAAGAAATGACAAAAGAGAAAAAACCTACATGTGAAGAGAACTTTAGACCAAAAGAACAAGGTCCCCATGCTGAGGTTCCTCCCCCAAAATCCTTACAAGGATCAGGAGGTCATTGTCAACAACAAAATATTCCACTGTGACATTTGAGATTTGATCACAGTGCTTCATCTTCTAATTTGCAAAAACCTATGAAAGAGAAATTCCCTATCTTACAAGAGATAAGTGGTTGAAGAAAGAGAAATAGAAAAGCAAGAGAAAGATGAAAAAGAAGACAAGAATATGCTATAAACCTTGCCTCTCAACAAGAAAACATTGATCCCAACATCCAACCAAACAATAATGATCTTAATGATGAACAACATGATGAACAAGATATGAATTTGACTATGGTACCTTATGCCCCGCTTTCCTCTAACATTAGGGAGTGGGAAGATGACAACGATGATTTACTTATAGACAACCTCTAGCTTGATAGGGGCCCTACAAGTAAGTATCCCTAACCCTTTATCTCTCTTGTGATGTGCTTCCCCTATGTTGTGTTATGTGTTGTTTAGGCCTCCTAGGATGACCTCATATTCTCTTGTAAGGTTCGGGATACCAAGAGACCGCCTCTATTGTGACCTTCTTCTATTTGTATCATCATTCTTCTATATTGCCTCTCTCTCTAATTTCATTGTTGTGTTTTGTCTTATGGACATAGCATCACGGTTGGTGACGTAGGGACACCCTCCTACGTGACTGTCCCTAAGACACTTGTTTCTCCTCTCTTATTTATTGTTTCCCTTCCTCTAGTGTTTCCACCTAGTGAGCGGATGATGACAAACATTTATACTGATGCAGACCTAGTGTCCCTTTCGAGAGCAATCAAAAAATGGACATAGTTCCTAATATGATGATGGGGTTCTATATCTTATCTGACATTTGGCTAGTGGAAGCACTCGTGCTTTCCACGTAGTGAATTTGATGATGTTTCTATCGCATTTACAAACCTTAATAATACTACTGCTCTATTCACCTTTGTTCCTCTTTGAATCTGACCTTGGCGGTACTTGATTCAGAGAGCTTTGTGATATAGCCCCACAATTATCCTCAAACTCTAAATTTGTTGTATAACCTTGGCTCTTTGTGTGGTTAATCATATGCATTGATGTTGTTATTTATCATGATGTTGTAGACACTAACATGTTTTTTTCAGGGATGTGTTTGTGGGAACATTTGGTGATCATAAAATATATGTCACCTCCGGGGATCATGGGCTTTACGAAAGTTGGTGTTCCCTTTTGTGTTTTCTTCCTACTTGATATTGATACATGATATCAACCACCTGAAGGTGGGGGAATATATAAGGTAAGATTTCTATTGTAGATGTTAGCTATGTGCTTGTCCTCAGGTGCAGTCTAAAGACTTGCTTGATGAGTGCATCCTACATCCTGAGTTTGTTTGCAATCAATCAATCAATCATGTAAGCCATCTGCAGAGGCAGGATATCACATAAATCCTTTTTATCTTAAGCCCTCTATGGAGGTGGGGATGGTGTATTTCTTAGAACAGATTGCATCATCCTGACATTTTCAAAAGTCCTCTGTGGAGGTAGGGAGCGGTTCTGTGACTAACTCAACCCTTAAGCATGTTTTTAGTAATTGTTGTGGTGAAGCCCAATCATCAGTGTGTGCCTGTAATGTGCCTGAGATGGTGATGAGCCTAGAAATAGGGAACACACCATCGCTTGTCTGCCATGTTTTCTCTGTGTCTTTAAGTGTGTGTGTTTTGGTGTGCTTGTTTTGTGTGGCATGTCTATTGCCCCATATGCAGTCTAAAGACTTGCTCGATGAGTGTATCCTGCATTTTGGGAGGTTTTGCATGTCTTGTGTGTGTGTTGCCCCATCTATACACTCTAAAGACTTGCTTGATGAGTGCATCCTATATTATGGGAGGTTTGTTTACTTTCCAGTACTTGTATCTGCATTTCATATATATGAGAAAAAGAAAAGAAAAGATATCATTTCTATTTTCCATGCATTAATGTGTCTTCTATGCATTGACTATCTTCTCCATGTCCTACGTGATTCTAACTATCTTCTCTGTGTTTTGCATGCCTATTACTATCTTCTATGTGATTGGCGTGTCTTCTCTGTGCTTGGTGTGTTTGTTGTGTTTGTGATTGTACTTTAATGTATGTATTGGCTATGCATTTATACATACATTAAAGTGGGGGCTAAATGTAATGTTAGAAAATGTCCCCTTGAGGGCTTTTCCCTCATAAGGTTTAGCCCTTGGGTCTTTTGCATGCATTTAGGACATCTTAGTTCATATTTGGGTATCCTGATGGAATGAGACCTAGGTTTCATGGCAAAGTGGACCTAGGAGGACCCCTTAAGCTGTACCCTACCCAAAATAGGGGGGAGGACTTGGGCACCCATGCCCTAGTCCTACCCTATTTTAGGGCAACCTTAATTTCTAGGTGTCAATTTACGACCGTTATCTGGGTCCTTTACCGACATGGTAAGTTTGAATTTATGAAATCTTGGTGGGAGTGTTTGTAGTTGCATATAAAAGCATGCTTAGGAATTCATTTAGAAACTAGATGGCAATTGTGATGTTCAAGTGCTTCTCAAGGTGATTCAAGGATTTCTTTGTGTTGCAAGAGAAGACTTGTGTGGTTTGTGTGTTTGAATTTGCAAATTTGAGCATCCATTCATCATGGAATGAAGAGCATCTTCCTCCCATGATATATTCACTACAAGGTGACATTATATTGTGTTTTCATTATCAATTCCTTTGGTTTTTGCCTCTACCTCACAAGGGCACACACTCTTTATTTGACAATGGTCTTCAAAGACTCTAAGTGTCCTCTAGGGCTTAACTGAGGTAGGCCTCTAAACACTACAACCCCCAAACCAAGTCTTGTGATTACAGGTTACAGGTGTCGTATTCAGGAGAAGTGAAGTTGTAGGAAGGATTGGTAGGCATCAAGGGTTCAGGATCTCAAGAAAAGCAGGACACAGGATCATTTCTAGGACTTGGGCGCTCACTCTAGTGTCCTCAACAGATGAGTTTCTAAAAATAGAAGTTACAGGGCTGATCAGTGTCGGAAGGAGGTTTAGATCCCGTAAAGAAATCGGTACCTTGGACTTGGGCACCTGTTCCAGTGTCCCCGACTGTTCCGCCTCAGAACCCCAAAAATAGGTATTCTGTGATTTTCTATTTTACTTCCATCTGCAAAAGCATTTTCTGTTATTCATTAGTTTATTGCCGTATTTGCATAATTAGGGTTTTAATGGTCAATTGAGCATAAGAGAAGAGAAATTGATAATTAAATTCCCTAATCCAAGTTTCCCTACATCTCACAGTGACCTAGGGTATGATAGTGCTCGCCACTTGATCCTAGTTCCTTGAATGTAAAGTGGAGAGGAGGATTTAAAACATTAACAAATCCAACTTACAACTAAATAGTGGCATCTTGAGGTGTTTGTCTTGGAAGAGGTATCATTTGGTCATTTCCATTTGGAGGAGGCATAATGCTGAGAGGAGGTACCTGTAATGGACTTGGCATATGGTTGGAAGTATCAAGAATCCATTAACTTGTGGTTGTCTAGGATATGCAGGATATCCTAGGTTAGGAGTGAAGCCAAGCATTAATTATTGATTGAACTTAATGGCTTCCTCATAGGCACCTACCAAAGTAGTAATTGTAGGATGTGTTCTCCTGATGAACATGGATGTAAGGGGATCTAAGGTTGAATAGTAAATTGATCTGGCTGCTTCATCACCTATATTATAGGGAGCAACTAACTTAGAATAAATTTTTTAGAACCTAGCTTTGAAATTGGAGATTAACTCTCCCTAAGCTCTGTTTATGGTAGCAAACATGTGGTATGTCATAGCTGGATCTACAGGTATTTTAAATCTCCCTAAGAAAGCTTTCTCCAAAGATTCCCAAGTAGCTATGGAAGATTGGGTTAGACTGATATACCTGGCATAAGCCTCTTCTCCTAATGAGTAAGGGAATAATCTACATATGACATCTTCATACTTAATTCTTGCCCTGAAACAAGCTTCCTTGTATGTTTAGATATGATCTTCTACATCCTGATAAGGATGATATTTTAGGTAGATTTTATCTGGATTCTTTGGAAAAGGGTGATATGCTGCAAAGAGCAAAGGTGATTCTACCAAGAAGAAAGACATTGTATGAGGTACTCGAGGTATAGGAGGGGTCGTTGGAGATACTAGAGGTGTTATTACAGGTATCACCGAGGATGTTGGTGAACTAGGACCAGGATTGTGATAGATATTTGTTGTGTGGGGTCTGAATTCATGAATTGGTAATTCTTCTAAAGGTTCAATGGATCTCAACCTAGTATTAGGTTGGTGAGCCAGAGCTTCATGACTTATGACTATTCTGACTGGATCTTTGCAAAGATCAGGATATTTACCTATCTCAACTAGATATTCATGATCAAATGTCTAAAGTGATAGGATATTTGTAATGTATTTGCATAAAATGCAAATATTGACTTAATATAATGTAAATCCAAACCATTGACTACAAAGATCAGGATATTTACTCTTTTGAATTGTATATTTCCAACTGGCTATTCAAAATGACAAGATATTTGTGTAATATTTGTAGAGGTGGCTGGTACAAACTCAAATTGTGGAAATTCAAATTACTGACTGCAAATATTAGGGGTATTTGATATGAGATTTGGATATTTGCAAGATATCTCTTCAACTTCTGAGAGATAAATGGAATCTTTACATGAATACTCAAAACTTGATGCCCGATATTGCAAAATCTAAAAATATCACCTCGTTTGAATGCGGGAAACAATATCTAGATGACTAATCTTCAATCTAAATGCTTTACGGGCCCTCCTTCTAGTGCTAATTTATGTTGATTATGATGTTAGTACAAATGCAAATCAAACCTTTATCATCTTGAAAGATATGATGAATTTAGAGAATTCATAATCCCAAGTCTCTATAGATTAGTTCATAATCATCTAACGTTACTCAGTGGTTTGATGTGCGTTGCTATTTTCTATTCAGGGGCCTTACGTTTCTGATTTGAAATTATTCATGTCTGGATTTTCTCTGTTTCATCTGCCTTCTATAAATTCTCAACAAACTATTGTGTGGTTACACAACACGCCCCATTTTGACTTGGCAAAACAGGGATCCAACTTTTTGGCTTGGCTTGTTTTCTCTCTGGCAGTTTGGTAAAAAGTAAGTCATGTGCATGATCATGCAGAGTCAGGATGAGGTAAGTCCCTAATATGAGGTTAGTTTGTCAAAATTCACATTTCACATCTAGGACCTCATATTCTGAAAGAGCATTAAATTCCATGCAGGTTTGCCTTTTACATCACCCAGATATTCCTCAGGATGTGAAAGTTATGAATAGTCAAAGTCTGGGTCAAACCTGATATTCGCAGGAGGAAGATCATACTTTATAACCTCAGTTATGTTGTCTCGTCATCACCATATTTGAAACATCCCCCGATATGTCATGCGGCTCAAATATCCAGACGTCAACTTTAAGTGGTAGTAAATCTTCCCCGTCAAGCGGTCTTTTATATTGCGAGCGTCATGTTTTTGAATGTAACCTGATATTTCTTAATATCCTCCTGCCGCGAAATATCACCTTAAGCCAGTATCGTGATGACATCATCCAAATCAGATAAATGAAGAAACAAACATGACGATGACATCATCATCACATTCACATTTCGGCAGGATATTTTCTAAACATGATCATGTTCGTCTAATATGACGATGACGTCATGATACCTCTCTGATACAAAGAATGAATATCATGATGACGTCATCTTGATATTCCAAAAGAGAGACATGTAAGTTTGTCTCGTCATCATCATATTTTAAAAACATCACCCGATACATTGAAATATCCTCTGGATGTACCAAACACAACCAAAAGGGTGCTTTGTCACTCGAATCTTGTCGCGATAACAATTTCAATAAAGGGAGGAGGATGATATTGAAACTCGACCCGATATTTGCGAATATCATCCTACCCTCATGATATCTTGTCATATGGATATCCCCCCGCTCCCATTGCTGCCATTATCATTTAATGTGCGCAGACATGGTAGGTGGTTCCCACTGACCCCAGAACCCAATGAAACACCTGGCGAGATCTTGCGTTTTCACACGAATAATCAAGGAATGTAATCTAACTTGTCAGAGTTGCCCTAAATGTACCCTAACTGTGAGGTTAAAAGGTAATTCAACTGCCATTTTCACATTTACCCTGCGATAAAATTGTTTTTACAGAGCACTAGCTTCCATATCCACATACCAGCTACTATTGTGCGATTCGAGCTCACAGACAGAAGTAAGTAGGTGATCATTAGATGAATTCAGAGCGTCTTGGCAATCTACTGGTATAAAAGAGAAATTTGCATAACCAGGTAAGTAAATGAAACCCTCATCTTGTTATTATTGTTTAGGTATGATGATGCAAGTTCTGGTTTGTGCATCCATATGATTATGCAATGCCGAACAGATGCAGTAGGCTTAGTGATTCATGAAATTAATTGTGATATGTATGCATGTATATACCTGTTGTGAGATAGGATTGTTGTTAATTGCATGTACTCATGGCCAACAAGTGGTACGTTAAGTGTCAAGAGGAATTCAGTAGGCCTATGTTCTCTTCTCAGAGGGGGGTCCTGTTCAAGTATGGAGCAATTACAGACACCCATCAGGGGAGCACCAATCTAGAGGCCTGGTCAGCTAAGCTGAATGATGGGCATGACAAGAGTCCTGTGCTGGATGCAGTATTTGTGTCAGGAATGTGGAATGCTGCTGGTTTCCCATATTCCATGGAATCTCCGGAGCTAGTTATAGAATGTGCCCGGAATTATAATCCTCAGACAAGGCAAGTGGTAAAACATGGGAGGATATATGCAGATCTCTCCATCAAGGGTCTCTCCCAGACATTTGGATTACCGCTAGGCAGTAAAGTTAAGAGTGTGGACCTCCAGAAGTTAGGAAAAGAGTATGAGGCCAACAAGAAATCAGCCAGGAAGAACATGTATCAATGGCGAGCAGAGAACAGCACATATCCTGTGGCAGCCAAACTTCCTGTGCACATGTTTAAGTATGATTTCAGTGAGGAGTACCAATACATGATTGCACTCGTAAACAGGGTAACAGGCTAGCCTGATGCTGGTAGTTTCAGAGTTGGATGTATGGGATAATCATGATGTGTCTGTATTCAGACATCATGCCACTATGGGGCCAGATAATAAGTGATGCTCTGCATGAGCAATTGATGAACCTGGGAGGTTCAAATTGTGCATTTTACATGGCATCTTACATTGTTTACTCTTGTGCTTATAAAGGCACTTTTGATGCCTTAGTTACAGATGGAAAGCTCACAAGCACAAATGCTGCATATATCTGGGATCATCATCCCCAGCTACAGAGAACCAACTACCTCAGAGACTACAAATTGGTCAATGATGCATTCTCTATGCATCTGGTAAGGACCATGGAAGAGGACAGAACAAAAAGATTAAGCATGGAAGCTCAAGAAGTAGTTTACAGGCATGGAGCCTGGTACATCCAGTTTGCAACCTTTTCTTACATAAGGGTTGAGGGTTTTGAGGAACATACCCTCATGCTACCAAGGTATCCTACCGATGCAGTAGTATTAATGGAATTTATCAGGCAAGGCTCTGTGATGATAAAAATGTACAAGGACGCCAAGAAGCTGCCACCAATTTTGTTCCCAGTCAGCATTGGCGACTATATGTGCCCTGATTTTGACAATATAAAGAAGGTGATGGTCACCCTGAATAAAATGAATCTGCAGCCTTTCCCGCTAACAAGACCATATGATCCTTACGGCAGGATACAGAAGATACTAGGAAAGCCTATTCATCAAAGGCACCTAGAAGATTTTTGGGCTGACTGCGAAGATGAGGCAGAAGCCAGGAGAAGAAGGTATCAGAGGTTGACTCTAAACCAAATTAGAACATTTGATTGCATCTCCCTTCCCCAACAATTGAAGAAGGATGATGGCAGGATAATGGCAGATGAGTATGAAAAAAAGAAGATATACAATGACACTATCTCTGCACCTGACCTCACCATGCAGGAAGACATATCTTTAGACCCATTCATTGCCAGGACCATGCAACTAACTCAAGCTTGGGTTGATGATTAGGTGGAGGCATTGAAAAAGAAAGGTGTTACCATTATGGTGGACAACAAAAAGAAGGGACAAGATATTCCTGGGGAGGTATATGATGACTTCCTGCTTGAGAAAAGGAAGACTAAGGGAGATAAGTTACCTCCACCACAACAACAGAGCAAAAGACCCCCAAGGGGAAAGAAAGTGGATAAACAACCCAAAGGGGTTATAATCGACAGGGCAGTATTTATAGCTGAGGAGGCAGCCGGATCAGGATCAGGATCAGGATCAGAGTCAGGATCCCCTCTAAAGAAAGAAAAGCCCAAGAAGAGTAAGACAGCAGAGGCTGGAATCACTGAGACCCTGGAAGTGGGTCAATCCTCAAAGAAACTGGGAGAAGAGGATATCCTCATGGAGGAAAAGCCTGAAGAAGAAGAGGCTCCATTGATAATAAAAAGAAAGAGGAGAGCTCCACACATGCTGGTGTCCACCACACCTAAGAAACAAAGAACCTCCATGAGAGGAGGAATAACTCAACCCCCTACACTAGTACAAGGGGCAGGTAGTGAAGTGCCGAAGGAACTTCAACATAATTTTCCACTTCCTACCATAGTCAAGTTTAAAACTGAACTTGCAGAGGAACAAATGAAAGAAACCTCTCAGACACAAGCAAAAGGACATGTCTCACTTGATGAGACAATAAATCTGTCTGACGATGAGGTAGTGCAGGATGTGGCTGCACAAAAGATGGAAACACTTGCTGCTGATATAAGTATGACTCCTCACAAGCCTCCACCAGTTCAAACTATGCTTGAGGAGATGAAACAAGCAGAAGAAGAGCAAGAAAAGAGCCCAGAGTAGGTAGCTCAAGAGATAGGGCTAGAAGCATTAATCACAGAGGTGACAAGTCCTGTAGTGGTGGACCTGATAGAGAAACAGGATGCAAGTCATGAACAGCCAGCAGGATCACCTGATAAAGGCCACCCAACAGAAGAGATAGAGATGGCAGAGTCAGAGGGCCATGCTCTTGAGTTAGGCCAACAAGCTCCACAGGATACATCGATAGAACCTACTATAGTAGAGGTTCAGGAGGTGAAGGTTGATGAAAAGAAGGAAGCACTAGAGGATCCTGTTGCTAAGACACAAGAGGTTGATAGTGCAGGCCCAGAAGAAGTAATAGCTGCAGAACAACCACCAGCACCTCAGGCAGAATCTCCAGTATCTGGTGCAGTGGATAAGCAACAAGGGGAAGAATTGAAAACAAATGAAGTAATGATGGAGAAAGATCATGATCAGCATGATCTACATACAGATGCGCCACAGGGTTCTCCACACCAAGAAGATGCTCCTCCAGAGAAGGAAATTCCTCAACAGGAGGAGGTGCCGCAAGATCAACAACAAAGCGAGCATCAAGAAGAAGAAAAAGAAAAATCACCATCTCCACAACATCTGTTGATAGAAAAAGGAGATATGGGTGAACATCATCATGATGCTGAAAAACATGATCAGGTGCCTCCATGGTTAGCAAAAGAAGTAAATATTGAGGAAGAGCTTGAAATTTAGGAATTTGATGTCTCCACCTTGTTCTTCGCGGATATAATGAAGCCTAGGAGGAAGGCCAGAATGACATCGGCCATCAAAAGAGATCCGGTAATCGGGAGAAGGACCGCACAAATTGCCATACCTGCGGTGGAGAAAGAAAAAGGTAAATCACTGTAGATGAATTTCAAATCAGCACAGTAGATTTAGGTTTTGCCAATGAGGACCAAGAAGGTTAGGAGGGCAAAGATATTCTTGACTCTCTAATTCAAAAGGTGAAAAGAGAGAAGGAGAAGAATAAGCAACATAAAGAGCACATTGCTCAGTTGCATGCCTATATCAAAGGACTGACCAATCCTGATGATACCACAACTGAACATGCAGTCCCATTGACTGCCATTTCTCAGGAGGAAGTAAATAAATTGGATCTCATGAAGCATGAGGCATCTGTAATAAGAAAGTGGATGTCATCCGCATTGGATGATGCTGTAGAAATAATGAAGGCCTCTTTGAAGAGGTGGAACATTTTGAGTGACTCCAAGACCAAGGTAGATAAATTGCAGATGCAGACCGGGAAGAGGTCTTACAAACTGGAGAGAGTCCTGAGCCTTTTGGGAGAAATAAAGGGGATAAATCCTCAACTGCTTATCAGTAAGTAGGTGCTAAATAGTAATACTGCATTATTGATAGATATCTAGTATAAAGACACTCAGTTTGAGTGTGGAGTCCTCAAAAGATGCAATAATAAGCTGAGAGATATCAGCATGAGGCTGCGAGATTTAATGGCTGAAGAGGCAATGATATTGGAAACACTAGAAGGCAAGGTGGAAGGAAAAATAGAAAATCAAGATGAAGAGTCTGCCATCAAGGCTATACATAGTAATTATTAATTAGAAACAGATGGTCCACCTGTCCACTTGACAAAAGAACTAATAGATAAAATAATGAGGATCAAGGTCCAGATGGAGAAATATAAAGAAACACTGCAGGATAGGAAAAATAAGCTGGATAGTAGCAGAGACAAGTATGAAGCACATAAGCATGCCATCATCAAAGCAAAAACTCAAGATGGCGGAGGGATAGATCAGGTTGTGAATTCATATGAGCAGGTCCGCAGTAGTATGCAGCCCCATATGCAGCATCATCATCATCAGAATAGCGAAAGTTCAGGAAGCGACGCACATGATGATGACCCTCATGAATCAGCTGAGGAGCATGATGAAGACACATCATGAAGGGGATAATAGCATAAGTAATGTAGATAGTTGCCAGCTGGCAACTTGTACCATTTTGTAAAGGTTGACAAAGTCAAGTGTATCATGACCGTAGATTGGTATTGATAAATCAAGATTGTAGATCTTTTTGTAACGGATTCCTCACCTTATTCTATAAAAGGTGGTGGAATGCCTTATTGAAAACATTCGAAACTTAATTGAAATCTGTTTGTTGAAATATTCAGGGCTTTTTTCAAAGTTATTGTATATGTACATGTCTTTTGCATACTTAATGAAGGAGAAGAGTATTTCGATTACAAATCTTAGTAAATCTTGAGTAATCTATGTCTGAATTCTGGATATGTGCTTTGATTTGCTGCGTCCCTTGGAGTGCTCATCATGTTGCATGTATTGTTTTCATTCATCATCCTCTGAAGTTTGCATCAACTGTATCTAGCTGTGGAATATCCTGGTAAACATATGGTTTGATTTCTTCTCCTCATGACAGTATCAAGTATGTATGTGGATCAATAGCTAAAGGTTCAACCTTAAATTGAAGTATTCCTTTTAGTTTTTTTAAATTTCAGAGCATTTCATCTCCATAATTGCAAATAATTGATGATCTTAAGCAAATAACACAAATATGCAGACATCTCGTAGATAATCATAAATATTTAGCATATTTGAATACAAAGCATGTACAATTGAAAATATCATGCAAAGATTGAGGTATTTCTGCGTCTTCTCACCAAATAACTACATAATATGACTTCCCTGTAAGAAATTTCTGCAGGAATGTCATGATGATGATAAATTTCCACGTAAGGCCCCAAAATGGAAATAGCAACTCACATTGACCTCTGAGTAACTTTAGATGATTAAGACCTAATCACCAGAGACTTGGGATCCTGAATTCTTTGAATTCATAGTATCTTTCAAGATGAATAAAGGTTAATGTGTACTTTTATTCTATGTTTTTTTGTGACTAACATCATGACCAACACAAACAAGGTCAAATCCTATTGTATTTAACTAGACGATGTAGATATTTATGTAAGTTTGATCAATTCTTTTGCATATCACTTGAGTTATGATGATCTTAATTAGTTCCTCTAAAATTATCTCTAATCTACTTATCATGAACTAATTTCAACTTGATTTCACTTCTACACTATAAATTTATTCAAAGGATGTGCCTATAAGCATGTATTTCCATGATTCCCACCATTATTTATGTTTCCTCACATGATATTTGCTATTTTTATATGCACTTGGCTCAAATATGCTAAAGATATTTAGTTACCTATAGGATGTCAGCATATTTCTTTGTATTTTCTTATTATTTTCCATGTATTTGCAGTTATGATGATGATTCAAATGAAATTAAAGAAATTTGAATAAATGCTTTCCAATTTTACTAAAATAAGCTAAATTTTCAGCCATTGATCCACATATACTCTTGACACTGTCATGAAGAGAAGGAAATCAAACTATATTTTCACCAGGTCATTCCACATCTAGATATGATTGATGCTAACTTCAAAGGAAAAGAATGAAGACAACATCTATAGACTGAAATGCAATCCAAGGGACGTAGCAAATCAAAGTAACATGTGTAGAATTCATTCACATATTACTCAAAGTTTACAATTAGTTGTATTCAGAGGTCTTCATCTTCATTAAGTATGCAAAAAAGTATATATTTACAATTGACTTTGAGGATTGGTCCTGACATTTCAGCAATCCAATCTCAATTAAGCTTCTAAATGAATCTATAACTAGGACTCTCCATCCTTTTATAGGATAAGGATGAGAATCAGTTACAAAAGATCATATGGTCAAGGATAATCTATCATGATCAATGGTTTACGTTGCTTTGACCAAGTCAAAATACAATCTCTGTGGCACAAGTTACCAAGCAATAACTATCTGGAATACTTTGAAGTATGATTTAGTCAATAAGACTACTCTATCCTTCTTCTTCTTTAGATTCTTCAGAGAATTGCCAGTCAATTACTATTGCACCAACACCCTAGACAACATTATAAGCCTGGATGACCACCTCTATCTCTTCTCTATTCAAAATCTTAGCCCTTTTGGCTACATAGGCTTGTGCCTTCAATTTCTCTTGTAAGGATATCCGTCAATTTGTTCTGCTATCTAACTCTTCTCTCACTAGTAGAATTTGGGCAAATAAATGACTATGTGACTAAAACTTTTAGTCACAACAATTAAAAATGACTAAATTCTAGGATTTTTTGCAACACAACTATAAATGACTAAATAAATGACTAATTTGATCATCGGGTAAAATCACAACTATAAATGACTAATTAATTAGACACACAAATAAACAAATAAATTAAAGTGGGTAATTAAAAAAAATAGGGCCACCAAAATTGAAAAGAATGGGCATCAAAAGTGAAATTCATTTCACTAAAATACGATGAATATGAAGAGGGCTTGTTTGAACCCTTTGTTGTTAGTGCATCTATCAATGTTGGTCCACCATTCAATATGACTTTTCATAATTGGATGACGAAAGGAGAGTTGGTTGCTCAATTTATGATTCATTTGCTCCAAGCTCAGCTAGGGTTAGTTAGCAAAACTCTATTTCTAGGAATGGCAAACCGCAATAGCACACTATTCTTAGGGTTTATTTACGGTAATTCAGGTGAGTTACCATGTTTGGGGATGTTATTGATTATCTTGAGGGGAGGCTATGAGCGATGGGATTTTGTAGAGCTGAGCAGCACAACTTGTTTTAGGGTCCATGATTATACGAGGTTTGCATATCCCTGCCTACACCTTGAGTCAAATAGATTTCTAGTTTATTTTAATCATGTCTTTGAAATGAGGCCTATTTATTTTGAATTGTAGGTGGGGGATATATGGTTATCAAGTATGTTTTGGGTTTTCTTTTTTCCCTTAAGCTTTATGTTCAAATGGACTCCAGATTTGTTTTGGTTTGTTATGGAAATGATTAAAATTATTTCTGGGTAATATTGTGATAACTTCTAAATAATTCATTCCCCTAAAATTAAATCTTTTCCTCAAATTTTTATTTTTTTAAGTTTCATTCTAATCTAGAACAGATGAGTTATAAACCTGTATGGCTATCTTCTGGTTCAAGAGTTTATTTAACATTGTTATTTTGCTTTTGGTCAAGATCTAATGGTTCAGGAATTAATATTTCTTTTCCTAAACAATAATCAGAGTGCCATGAAATAGGCTACAAGTTAATGTGCTAACAAGAAACCTATAAAGCAACATATTATAATTGTAATGATAGAATATATTAATTCATAAACTTGCAAGTTTTGTATAGAATCTAGAAGGTTGGACATATGCCTCAAGAAATGAAAAATATGGACTACAAAACTAGTGATCTATTTTATGAGTAGCCATATAACATATTTATAGCTAATATAGGTTTAGAGGATAAAGATAGGATGGATGATTACAAGAAGTGCTATAGTTTGTCCTTTGTCAGTTTAAATTTGTAGTTTGTCATTTTCCACCATTATTCTATTATTAGTGTTAAAGGCTATACTGTCACTGTTAGTGTTTGTTGGTGCTGTGTAATGGGAGTTAGGCTCTGTAGTTTTGACCATGAGTGCTAGGAACCATGATGAAGCCAACACTATCTAGATCACATGATGTTTGGTGAACCCATAGAATGGCACACATTGATCAAACTTAAATTCTCCTGGATCAAAAAGGATTTTCAAATGTAAAATACATAATTGTAAAGCCAACCTTTTCCACTCTACATACACCAAACCTGTCTACAAACCAATATATGACACAACCATGTTTCCCTAGATATAGTCAGTCATGTACCAGGTTCCAAATCATGGTAAGATGTTAACAGAGGATTTGATCATAACCATAGCTTCAAGTGTGTTTTTTAAGATAATGCATTCAAGGTTTTAAAGTGTGCTATTAGTATTAGATGAAATATGCAGTGATAGATTGGTTATATCTTTCACATCCCCAACATTTGGTGAGAAAATGTTTTTGATTTTGGCATAGTAGTTTCTGACCCATGGTAGCCGAAAGCTCATCCACTGCTGAGTATATATTCTTCTCCATCTAATGATATGCTGATACTTATGTTCATTTATATTTATTATTTGATCTTGTTGAAATGCATGAGACAGGTTCTAAGCAATTTATTTTACATTCTTCAATTTTCATGTTTTCAGGCTGGGAGTTATATAATAGATGAAGTCTGCCATACTCTTATTATTACAATAAGTAATGATATGGACCTTCAGGAATATACTATAAGGTCCCTTTATTGAGCATCTCAGCATCTGAATGAACATGTGAGAGATTCCATTCATTAGTCCCTCTAAAGTAAAATGAATGATTGACCTTGTATTTCATCAAAATTGCATTTTTATGGCATAGATGGAAAAAAGTGATTGTTGTTGGATTTAAGGCATACAACTGAGAGGGGGGGGGTGAATCAGTTGTATAAAACTTCTTGTTCTTTCAAACACTTGATTCTTCGTTGTTAGTTAACAGCATATCAATTAATCATCCATGAAAGCATAATACATAAACACAAGAGCAGATAAACATCAACACATTGAACACCAAGATTTTGACGTGGAAAACCTGGTTAAGGGAAAAACCACGGGGTGATTAACCCAAGGATTATTCTCTATTAGAAGAATAAGAAAAAGAATGGCACTTGCCAATTAGGGCTCACTGCCCGAGCACACTGCTCACAAAGAGGCCCACTGCCTACAAGGAGACACACTGTCTACAAAGTGATAAGAATCACAATCTTGAACTGGAGAATGACATCTCTACCATGTCCGGATCAGTTCCATTTAAGCCCAAAAACCTCTGCTCTACCTTTCGCACTTCTCTTCACTATGCCACACTCATCCACACAATCCACCCTTCGAAATGAACTCACAAACCATTATTTATACAAGACATCGACTTAGGAACAAACATCTAAGTCAAAAAACAACCATAAGAGTATCCGCAAGATGAATAACACATCCGGTCAGTCACCACAAGAACATTCGCAGGATGAACAACTCATTCGGTCAGCTAAACAGAGCAAGAACTTCATCCGGAAGAATAACTTCAATTCCGGGCTCTACTATCAATGCGGACCAACAACACAACCTCAACATGATCCAAGAACCTTCACAAGCCTGCCTGAATGACCAGGTACATCCGCACTTTCTTTACTTACTGGAATCTCTTCTCTTCCTTATCCGAAACTTCAAGAACACTGTCTGTCGCCACTGTCATAATGCAAGAGGTACTTCCGGACCTCCAAATCATACACAACTTGAGATGGCACATCACAAGGACATCCCAAAGACTCCTTCCAATCCGCAGATTAGGATTATACAGTTCCGGACCTCACCAGACCTTTTTGTGATCCTCTGTCACCTCTGAATACTTGCCGGAACCGGTTCTACACCGACAGCCACAACTCCTTCAGATCTTCATGCGGACCTCTGAAATCTTAACTGAAGCATCTAAAGACTCATATCTACAAACCCTTTAATCCGCATCCTCCGGTTCTCAACCTATACAATACATTTGCCTTCTTCTCATCACGGTTCTTCACTGTTCCTGACTGAGGCTAATTTTTTCAATATCCTCAGCACACAGCTCATCCAATCCTTCTTGTCAATGCAATATGAGTATGTTGACATCAATGACAACACTGGCTCACCTCATACTTGCAACAATCTCCCCCTTTGATCATCAACCACTTGTTTTTCACATGTCTTCTCTCCCCCTTTGACATCAATGGCAAAGGGCTCATACTTGCAATTTTCATACATCAGAATCATACCAGCTACTCCCCCTTAGTTGCAGCTCCCCATCATCAATCCGGATCACAAGATATGACTGTGATATCCACCAGACTGATGCACATCAGTGCATCCTAGTTCATCACCGGAGGGGCCATGACCCCTAACTTCTCCTAGAGATATTCAAAAGAGTCCTTGGGAAGAGGTTTAGTAAAGATATCTGCAATCTGATCCTTTGAGGGAACATACTCCAATCTGACTTCTTCCTTGTTCACTTGTTCTCTCAAAAAGTGAAACTTGATAGATATGTGCTTAGTCTTAGAATGCAATACCGGATTCTTAGAAATATTAATTACACTTGAATTATCACAGAAAATTGTGATAGGCTCCTCATATTCAACTTTAATGTCTCTTAGCATCTGCTTCATCCATAAGATTTGAGTGCAACTACCTGCTGCTGTAATGTATTCTGCTTCAGTTATAGACAGAGATATTGCATCTTGTTTCTTGCTTAGCCAAGAAACCAATCTCTTCCCCAAAAAGAATGCTCCACCACTAGTGCTCTTCCAGTCATCCACATCTCCTGCCCAATCTGCATCTGTGTAAGCATGAAGAGAGAAATCCGGATCTCTAGGGTACCATAGACCATACTCAACTGTTCCTTTCAGGTACCTAAAAATTCTTTTGATTGCCATAACATGAGATTCTCTAGGATCAGCCTGGAATCTTGCCACAAGACCAACAGCCTGCATTATATCTGGTCTAGTCTGAGTGAGATACAACAATCCACCAATCATTGATCTATACTTTGTCTGATCTGCCTTTGGGGAGTCATCATCTTTGCTCAACTTACATCCGGTTGCCATGGGAGTGTTCATTGGTTTTGAATCTTCCATACCATATTTCCTTAACAATTCTTTCACATATTTGGTCTGAGAGATGAAGATTCCTTTCTTTGTTTGAGTAATTTGCAGACCCAAGAAGAAATTCATTTCACCAAGCATAGACATTTCAAACTCACTTTTCATCTGATTTGCAAAAGTTTTGCACATACTATCTCTTCCTCCAAAAATGATATCATCCACAAACACTTCAACAATCAAAATGTTTTCATGAACAATTTTGAAATATAAGTTACTGTCAGCAGTACCTTTGTTGAATCCAATCTGCACAAGATGCTTATCCAACCTTTCATACCATGCTCTTGGGGCTTGCTTTAGTCCATACAATGCTTTCTTCAACTTGCAGACCATATCATCATTATCAGACAATTGAAATCCATCTGGTTGTTCAATGTAAACTTCTTCTTCCAGATCACCATTTAGGAAAGCAGACTTGACATCCATCTGATATACCTTGAAGTCTTTGAAGGCAGCAAATGCAAGAAATAATCTGACTGCTTCAATTCTTGCCACCGGAGCAAAGGTCTCTTCAAAGTCAATTCCTTCTATTTGAGAGTAGCCTTTGCAGACCAATCTAGCTTTGTTTCTGATAACTTCACCAGCTTCATTCAGTTTGTTCCGGAAGACCCATTTGGTTCCAATCACATTCCTGTCTCTAGGTCTGGGAACAAGATCCCAAGTATGATTTTTCTCAATTTGCATTAATTCATCTTTCATTGCTTTAGTCCAGTTTTCATCATTGCAGGCTTCATTTACTGTTTTAGGTTCAATCTTTGAAATCAGACAACATTCATCCTAATTTTGAGCAACATTCCTTCTAGTTTGCACACCTTTGCTTATGTCACCTATGATCTGATCTTCAGAGTGGTTTAGTCTTACATACCTTGGAATTTTGGGAATATCCTGCACTGTTGCTCCTTGATCAGGTTCATTCTGACCTATTTCTTCTTCCTGATTTACTGGATCAAGTTGATTCTAACTTACCGGAGGGGATTGAGTCCCTTGAACCTGAACACCATCTTGATCATCTTCATCAAACTCATAAAATCTTGAAGGCTTCTCAATTCCTTCATCAACTTTCACATTGGTGCTTTCTATCATCTTCCTTAATCTCTTATTGTAACACCGGTATGCTTTGCTTTGAGTGGAGTAGCCCAAGAAAATTCCTTCATCACTTCTAGCATCAAACTTTCCTAGATCTTCATCTCTTTTAATATAACACTTGCTACCAAATACTCTGAAATATTTCACAGTAGGAGTGATGCCAAACTAGAGTTCATAGGGGGTCTTACCGGTGTTGTTTCTGATTTGAACTCGATTGAGAGTGTAGACTGCAGTGCTGATAGCTTCTTTCCAAAACATCTAAGGAACATTTTCTTCCAACATCATTGTCCTGGAAGCTTCCTGGATGGTCCGGTTCTTTCTTTCAACTACTCCATTCTGCTGTGGAGTCCTAGGAGCAGACAATTGTCTCCTTATACCCTGCTTCTCACAAAAGTCAATGAACTCACCAGATGTAAATTCACCACCTCTATCAGACCTTAGACACTTTAGTTTCAATCCGGTTTGATTCTCTACCATAGCTTTGAAGATTTTGAACTTCTCAAATGCTTCTGATTTTTCTTTTAGAAAGGTAACCCACATCATCCGGGAATGATCATCAATTAACAACATGAAATATCTATCACCTTGCAGACTCTTGATTCTTATCGGACCACAGAGATCAGTATGTACTAATTCCAACAATCCGGTAGAAGACTGATCTTTGCTTTTGAAAGAGACTTTGCTCTGTTTACCTAGCTGACATTCTTTGCACAAACTATTTGTAGGTTTCACCAATTTTGGAAGGTCTCTTACAGCCTGAATATTGCTTATCTTGATGATGTTATCAAAATTCACATGACACATTCTTCTATGCCATAACCAACTCTGATCAACTTGAGCAAACAGACAACTTTTGTTTGAACCAACCAGATGAAAGATATTACCTTTTGTTTGAGCACCGGATGCAATTTCAGTTCCAGAGCTTGTAAAGATTCTGCATTTTCCATTCTTGAACTAGAGATCATAGCCTTTGTCCACTAACTGACCAACACTGAGAAGATTGTGCTTCAATCCTTCAACATATAGTACATTACCTGTTTTGCTCTTTCCATCAAAGGAAATAGTTCCCCTACCTCTGATTCTGCCAGCAGAATTGTCACCAAACTTTACCATTCCTCCTTCATACCTTTCCAAATCTAAGAACTTATTCTTGTCACCAGTCATATGGTGAGAACATCCACTATCAATAACCCAATCATCCTTTTCTTCCACTTGAGCAGCTAAAGCTCTTTCCACAACCTTGTGATTGACAGATTCAGAGGATATTGAATCTTCTTCCTTGATGGCAATAAACACCCATTCATTTCTGGATTTGCTTTCTAGTTCTGATTCATCATCTGTTACTCCTTCATTGTCATCTTCTTCATGAACATAATAGCAGTTCTTTTGAAACCTTTGTCTGTTAGTATTAGACCTTGCAGATCTTTCCGGACATCTTGAAGCAAAATGACCAATCTTATTGCAGTTGAAACACTTAAAGGGTAGTTTTCCTTCATACTTACCGGATCCTCTTGGCAGTCTCTTTGCAATAAGGGCTTCAAGTTGAGCTATTTCTGCTTCTTCTTCTTCCATGTCTCTTCTTGCTTGATCATACCATGACATCTTCCTTGATAAGTTTTCTCCCGGATCAAATCTCTGTTTGCCTTTCACATAGGCACTGGCTTTGAAAGCAGATTCAGTCTTGGGAGGATCATCTCTAAACTCGGTCATTTCAAATGCAGCTAGTTTGCCAACCAGTTGTTCTCTTGTGACAGTTGTGTGGGCTCTGAATTCATCAATGGCAGCAACCTTGATTTTGTAGGCAGCAGGAAGGGATCTTAGGATTTTGCAGACAATCTCATTTTCATCTAGAGTTCCACCAGCATTTCTAATTCCACATACCAGCTCATTCACTCTTGGCATAAAGGTAGTGATGTTTTCATCATCTCTCATCTTCAATCTTTCAAATTTCCCTTTCAAACTTTGCAACCTTGCACTTTTGACAAACTCATCTCCTTCATACAGAAGTTCCAGTTTAGTCAGGATCTCATATGCAGTTGGTAGGTCAATAACATTTGAGAGATCTGAATCATTCAATGCGCTTAGTAGGGCTTCCTTGGTTCGCAGATTATTTTCAGCATCTGTGATTTCATTCAGAGTTGTCGGACCACCTTGTGGAGGTACATATGGTTTTGAGACCATAGCCAAGTATGCTTTTCCCATACATTCCAAGTGACACTTCATGCGACCTTTCCAGAGAGTGAAGTTGGTTCCATCAAACTTTAGACTATCCTTCTTGTATGACAACATCCTGGATCTCCTCAAGCGGTTAAGCTCCTTTCAGAGGAACTTGGCTCTGATACCAATTGTTGGATTTAAGGCATACAACTGAGAGGGGGGGCAGTGAATCAGTTGTATAAAACTTCTTGTTCTTTCAAACACTTGATTCTTCGTTGTTAGTTAACAGCATATCAATTAATCATCCATGAAAGCATAATACATAAACACAAGAGTAGATAAACATCAACACATTGAACACCAAGATTTTGACATGGAAAACCCGGTTAAGGGAAAAACCACGGGGTGATTAACCCAAGGATTATTCTCTGTTAGAAGAATAAGAAAAAGAATGGCACTTGCCAATTAGGGCTCACTGCCCGAGCACACTGCTCACAAAGAGGCCCACTGCCTACAAGGAGACACACTATCTACAAAGTGATAAGAATCACAATCTTGAACTGGAGAATGACATCTCTACCATGTCCGGATCAGTTCCATTTAAGCCCAAAAACCTCTGCTCTGCCTTTCGCACTTCTCTTCGCTATGCCACACTCATCCACACAATCCACCCTTCGAAATGAACTCACAAACCGTTATTTATACAAGACATCGACTTAGGAACAAACATCTAAGTCGGCAAACAACCATAAGAGTATCCGCAAGATGAATAACACATCCGGTCGGCCACCACAAGAACATTCACAGGATGAACAACTCATCCGGTCGGCTAAATAGAGCAAGAACTTCATCCGGAAGAATAACTTCAATTCCGGGCTCTACTATCAATGTGGACCAACAACACAACCTCAACATGATCCAAGAACCTTCACAAGCCTGCCTGAATGACCAGGTACATCCACACTTTCTTTACTTACTGGAATCTCTTCTCTTCCTTATCCGGAACTTCAAGAACACTGTCTGTCGCCACTGTCATAATGCAAGAGGTACTTCCGGACCTCCAAATCATACACAACTTGAGATGGCACATCACAAGGACATCCCAAAGACTCCTTCCAATCCGCAGATTAGGATTATACAGTTCCGGACCTCACCGGACCTTTTTGTGATCCTCTGTCACCTCTGAATACTTGTCAGAACCGGTTCTACACCGACAGCCACAACTCCTTCAGATCTTCATGCGGACCTCTGAAATCTTAACTGAAGCATCTAAAGACTCATATCTACAAACCCTTTAATCTGCATCCTCCGGTTCTCAACCTATACAATACATTTGCCTTCTTCTCATCACGGTTCTTCACTATTCCTGACTGAGGCTAATTTTCTCAATATCCTCAGCACACAGCTCATCCAATCCTTCTTGTCAATGCAATATGAGTATGTTGACATCAATGACAACACTGGCTCACCTCATACTTGCAACAATTGTGTACATAAGTTTTGAAGTTATTTAATTGTGAATTTTTTCTAACATTTTGTTAAAACTTATATTTGTGATTGTCTGATTTGTATGTATGCTACAAATTAATACTTTCAAATATCATTAGATTTTATTGTTACACTATAGTTGAGAGGTTTTCTTAACTGAATTTGTTCTAAAATCAAGTCTTATAGGTAGTAAGTTCTAGCTTTCCAAATGTTTTTACATAAAGTTAGATTGACCTTCTTTGTAGTCAAGGTGTCATAGAGTGTCCTCAAGATAGCCAATGCATGAAATAAGGTCAAACATCCACACATAATGATAAATTGTAGGTGTAATGCAATACTAGTTACTAATATGATTAAAGTATGTACAACACTCATCCACTAAACCTACTTGGTTGCATGCACATAGAACACAAGCAAAGTTTACAATGTAAGGATATGTTCTGGAGTGCTTCATTAATTCAAATATTTTGAGGGCAAACATGCAAAATCCATTTTGTCCATATCCTGCAATCATTGCATTCCAAGAGATGACATCTCTTCAAGCCATTCCATCAAACAATTCATGTGCCTTATCTATACTTCCACATTTTGCATACATGTGTACCAGAGCATTTCCAACTATAATATCTGACAAAAATCCCCCTTCCATTATGTTATGATGGATGTTCATACCCTGATCCAAAGCTCCCATTTTGGCATAGGCAGGGAGGATGCTGGCAAAGGTTGTCAAATTTGGATTTACACCTACTAATTGCATTTGCTTGAAAGTTTCTAAAACCTTTTCAAAAACTTCATTTTGTACATATCCCACAATCATTGAATTCCATGAGATGACATCTCTTTAAGGCATTCTGCCAAACAGTTCACATGCCTTGTCAATGCTTCCACATTTTGCATACATGTCTACTAGGGAAGTTGAAACTACAACATCTGACAAAATTCCTCTATCCATTACTTTTTGATGGATATCCATACCTTGTTCCAATGCTCCCATTTTGGTGCAAGAAGGAAGGATGCTAGCAAAGGTTGTGGAATCTTTCTTTACACCAGCCAATTTCATTTGCTTTAAAATTTCTAAAGCCTTTTAAACAAATCCATTTTGTGCATATCCTACAATCATTCCACTCTATGAGATGACATTTCTTTGAGGCATTCTATCAAACAGTTCTTATGCCTTGTCTATGCTTCCACATTTTGCATTCATGTCTACCAGAGCATTTCAAACTATAATATCTAAAAAACTCCCCCTTCCATTAAGTTTTGATGGATGTCCATACCCTACTCCAAAGCTCCCATTTTGAAATAGGTAGGGAGGATGTTGGAAAAGGTTGTGGAATTTGGCTTTACACCAGCCAATTACATTTTCTTTAAAATTTCTAAAGCCTTTTCAACAAAGCCATTTTGTGCATATCTTGCAATCATTGCAGTCCATGAGACAACATTTCTTTGAGGCATTCTGTCAAACAGTTCACATGCCTTGTCTATGCATCCACATTTTCCATACATGTCTAACAGGGTAGTTGCAACTACAACATTTGACAAAATTCCTCTATCCTTTATGTTTTGATGGATGTCCATACTCTATTCCAAAGCTTCCATTTTGATATAGGTAGGGAGGATGCTAGCAAAGGTTGTGGAATTTGGCTTTACACTAGCTAATTTCATTTGCTTTATAATTTCTAAAGCCTTTTCAACAAATCCATTTTGTGCATATCCTACAATCATTGTAGTCCATGAGACCACATTTCTTTGAGGCATTCTGTCAAATAGTTCATGTGCCTTGTCTATGCTTCCACATTTTGCATACATGTCTAACAGGGCAATTCTAACTACAACATCTAACAAAATTCCTCTATCCTTTATTTTTTGATGGATGTCCATACCCTATTCCAAAGCTCCCATTTTGACACAGGCAAGGAGGATGCTGGCAAAGGTTGTGGAATTTAGCTTTACTCCAGCTAATTGCATTTGCTTTAAAATTTCTAAATCCTTTTAAACATATCCATTTTGTGCATATCCTACAACCATTACAGTCCATGAGACCACATTTCTTTGAGGCATTCTATCAAATAGTTCACGTGCCTTTTCTATTCTTCCATATTTTGCATACATGTCAAATATGGTAGTTACAACTATAACATCTGACAAAATTCCTCTATCCTTTATGTTTTGATGGATGTCCATACCCTATTCCAAAGCTCTGATTTTGACATAGGCAGGGAGGATGTTGGCAAAGGTTGTGGAATTTGGCTTTGCACCAGCCAATTGCATTTTCTTTAAAATTTCTAAAGCCTTTTCAACAAATCCATTTTGTACATATCCTACAATCATTACAGTCCATGAGACCACATTTCTTTGAGGCATTCTGTCAAATAGTTCACGTGCCTTGTCTATGCTTCCACATTTTGCATACATATCTAATAGGGTAGTTGCAACTACAACATCTGACAAAATTCCTCTATCCTTTATGTTTTGATGGATGTCCATACCCTATTCCAAAGCTCCCATTTTGACACAGGCAAGGAGGATGCTAGCAAAGGTTGTGGAATTTAGCTTTACACCAGCTAATTGCATTTGCTTTAAAATTTCTAAATTCTTTTAAACATATCCATTTTGTGCATATCCTACAACCATTGTAGTCCATGAGACCACATTTCTTTGAGGCATTCTATCAAATAGTTCACGTGCCTTGTCTATTCTTCCATATTTTGTATACATGTCAAATAGGACAGTTACAACTACAACATCTGACAAAATTCCTCTATCCTTTATGTTTTGATGGATGTCCATACCCTATTCCAAAGCTCCTATTTTGACATAGGCAGGGAGGATGTTGGCGAAGGTTGTGAAATTTGGCTTTGCACCAGCCAATTGCATTTGCTTTAAAATTTCTAAAGCCTTTTCAACAAATCCATTTTGTGCATATCCTGCAATCATTACAGTCCATGAAACCATATTTCCTTGAGGCATTTTGTCAAATAGTTCACATGCCTTGTCTATGCTTCCACATTTTGCATACATATCTAAAAGGTAGTTGCAACTACAACATCTGACAAAATTCCTCTATCCTTTATGTTTTGATGGATGTCCATACCCTATTCCAAAGCTCCCATTTTGACACAGGCAGGGAGGATGCTAGAAATGGTTGTGGAATTTAGCTTTACACTAGCCAATTGCATTTGCTTTAAAATTTCTAAAGCCTTTTCAACAAATTCATTTTGTGCATATCCTGCAATCATTGCAGTCCATGAGACCACATTTCTTTGAGGTGTTCTGTCAAACAATTCATGTGCCTCGTCTATGCTTCCACATTTTTCATACATGTCTAATAGGGCAGTTGCAACTACAACATCTAACAAAATTCCTCTATCCTTTATGTCTTGATGGATGTCCATACCCTATTCCAAAGCTCCCATTTTAACATAGGCAGGGAGGATGGTGGCAATGGTTGTGGAATTTGGCTTTACACCAACCAATTGCATTTTCTTTAAAATTTCTAAAGCCTTTTCAATAAATCCATTTTGTGCATATCCTACAATCGTTGCAATTCATGAGACCACATTTATTTAAGGCATTCTATCAAATAGTTCATGTGCCTTGTCTATGCTTCCACATTTTGCATAGGTGTCTAAGGCCCCGCATCACCTTCTCTCCTACAAGCACTTCAAGTCATGCCTATGGTGATGCGTGAAAGCCCCATATCAACATAGGCATGACTTGAAGTGCCTGTGGGAGAGCAGGTATCCATTATATCACAGGTAGGGTGCTGGCAAAGGTTGTCAAATTTGGATTTACACCTACTAATTGTATTTTCTTGAAATTTCCTAAAGCCTATTCAAAAAATCCATTTTGTGCATATCCTACAATCATTGCATTCTAAGAGATGACATCTCTTTGAGCCATTCCATCAAACAATTCGCGTGCCTTATCTATATTTCCACATTTTACATACATGTCTACCAAAGCATTTCCAACTATGACATAAATCCCCCTTCCATTATGTTATGATGGATGTCCATACCCTATTCCAAAGCTCCCATTTTGGCATAGGCAGGGAGGATGCTAACAAAGTTTGTCAAATTTGGCTTTACATCTGCTAATTGCATTTGCTTGAAAGTTTCTAAATCTTTTTCAAAAAATCCATTTTGTGCATATCCCATAATCATTACATTCCATGAGATGACATCTCTTTGAAACATTCTACCAAACAGTTCACATGCCTTGTCAATGCTTCCACATTTTGCATACATGTCTACCAGGGCAGTTGAAACTACAACATCTGACAAAATTCCTCTATCCATTACTTTTTGATGGGTGTCCATACCTTGTTCTAATGCTCCCATTTTAGCATAGGCAGGAATGATGTTGACAAAGGTTCTGGAATTTGGATTTACACCGGCCAATTGCATTTGATTTAAAATTTCTAAAGCCTTTTCAACAAATACATTTTGTGCATATCCTACAATCATTGCATTCCATGAGATGACATTTCTTTGAGGCATTTTATCAAACAGTTCTTGTGCCTAGTCTATGCTTCCACATTTTGCATTCATGTCTACCAGATCATTTCCAACTATAATATTTGAAGAAAAGCCCCCTTCCATTATGTTTTGATGGATGTCCATACCCTATTCCAAAGCTCCCATTTTGACATAGATAGGGAGGATGCTGGCAAAGGTTGTGGAATTTGGCTTTACACTAGCCAATTGCATTTGGTTTAAAATTTCTAAAGCCTTTTCAACAAATCCATTTTGTGCATATCTTGCAATCATTACAGTCCATGAGACCACATTTCTTTGAGGCATTCTGTCAAACAGTTCACGTGCCTTATCTATGCTTCCACATTAGATTCTGCATTGAGACTTTTGGTTTGAACTGAAGTGTTATTTATCTGGTTTGGACCCAGACATTAGAAGAAAGTCTATGCAACATTGGTGAAATAAGGAAAATAACAAGTAAATACTAGATTGATAGTGGCACTGGCAAATATTACAATGGTTGAAACTTCTTACCTTTATTCTAGATTTAAATTTTAGGCCAATCACCACAATAGGTGAAATGTGTTCACCAAATATATAACTAGGGACATTTTTGGCCCACTGCAGCATGTTTTTTGTGGGTAATTGAATGCATTGAACTTATATTTGTGATTGAATCTTAAGTCTAACCATATGGTACATTTTGTTTTTGAAAGGTGGTACGTAAATCCTATTTAGCCCCTAAGCTTGCTATTGTAAGACTAGATACCTTTCAAAATTTAGACTAGGTTTTATTGAACAAGAGACAGCTAGAAAATGATAGCCTAAATAGATTTAATAAGACTATCAAATTAGTGAAAGGTGTAACTTTTTTCCAAAGGAAGGGATTTATTCAAATTAATGTTTTAAACTTCTACATTGCCTCAAATGGATACATTCTATGGTAAACCAGCCTAGTTTTGCATATTGTACGTTCTACCTATTTAGATGCATGGGTCTTCAAAGATTTAAAATTCTTATCTATAGTGATTAGAATTAATTTGAGTTATGGCAAGAGATAGGGCCATACATCTGAGCAACTAGAATGCATCAAAGTGTTATTTAATCTTTAACTGGTTGGCATATTGGATCAAAAAGGCCATAGAAGGATGAGGAAATTCTGAAATATTACCAAGCTGGCAAAGGTTGTGGAATGTCCATGGGATGACATCTCTTTGAGGCATTGTGTCAAAAAGTTCCCATGCCTTGACCTTCATTCCAAATTTTGCATACATTTCTACCAAAGCATTTCCAACTATAATGTCTATCAAACATCCCCCTTCTGTTATGCTTTGATTTGTTGATAAAATATGTTTCAGATTTGAATTTTCTCTTCAAGATTCATCTTAAATTTCACATGTTTAAAGCTAGGATTGTGACATTATTATGAAATCATATCTGCAATCTCCCTAAACCTATAATCAATGGAAATTCATGGTTCACAAATTGATTACTAGGAATGGGGGTTGCAAGAATGTTTGTCTAAACCTGGCTATTTATGAATTTGACTTACTTTGTCTAAACAGATCTAAGAAGATCCATGGAGTCAAGAAGGTAAATATTATTTCAAAGAACATGTTAAAGTAAGTTACTTATTTGCTTTTTGTTACAAAGGGGTCATTTACTTATTGCATTGTTGGGTTCTATTTATGCAGACCAAGGCAGGAGATGCAACAAAGAAGAAGTAATGCAACAATTAGCAATATTAAGCAAGTTTTGATACATTTATTCAGATTTTAAGATGTAAAAGCCCATGATGAAATATTTAGACTTCATTTTTCATATAGTTCTTTCATGTTTTACAGTTGTATACGAAAAAAATAGAGCATTGTAACTTAGTTTTCTCACTCACAACACTGGCAAACACACTTCAATGTAACACATTTTTCAAAGCAAAGACTATTTAAGTCTTGTATCTACTGTAAGAACACCTTTTCTCAATTAAATTTTAGTATTTTGCCTTCTTAATAGTTGTTTCATTATGTGCAAATGAATGATTGATTACGTTTTTCTATGTTTTATGTTTAAACCTAAAAAACAATTAAATAAACTACCAATTGACTAAATATACTACCAACTAAAGAAATCAGTGAATAAATATGACTAAAAATATATGACTAAATATACTACTGAATAAATATACTACCAATTGATAGAAATCAGTGAACATATATGACTAAATATACTACCAAATCGATCAATCAAAATGACCAAATAAATGACTAAAATTGGTTTAGTCATAAATTTGGTCACGTAATAAATGACTAGAAATAAACTACTAATGGTCACGTGACCAGGTTTAGTCATTTATACGGAGTTTTTAGTAGTTTTTTAAATCACATATTGTTGTTTTTGTACTAGTGTCTATACTTCTCTATACTAGCCTTCATTCTCATAGCTATATCAATGGTAGCTTCGAAGAAGTTCTTGATAGGGTCCTTTGTTGCAGGCTTGAAATTATCCCTGAAGGCATTGGTAGCAAAATCTTCATCTTGGTTTTCTACCTTTCCTTCCACATTACCTTCCAAAGATTCCAAAATTACTATTTCATCTGACAATAGATTGTGTATCTTTCCACTAATACTTGCAATTTTATCATTGCATCTTTTTAATATATCCACTACAAAGCCAACATCCTCACACCAACTATCCTGTAGTAGAAGTGTTTGTGCTATTACAACTTTATTCGCTATGAGGACATTAGAATCTTTCTTCCTCATGTCTTTATGAGTACCTAGTTATTTGTCACTGGTTATTAACCTTTGGCTCACCTCTTTCTTCATCTTGTCCACTTTTTCCTTTAGATTGCTCAATAAATCCCAATTGGATAATGACGTCCTTATTGTCTGGTCACCATCCATCAAGAATTTTTTAAACCAATTATCCATGATCTATGCATGGTGCTTCTGCACATCTAGGGTGGCTATCTGTTCCTAAGAAACCAATGTTAATGAAGTATCTTTAGTTATTTGAATGCTAGTGGGAGTAGCCATCCTTTCAAAAAAGCCTATAGTTGGGCTACTTGTGCCTTATACATCCTTTTCTTGGCTTTGATCTTCATCATCCTAGCCTCTACAGCATCTGTATTATCTCTGAGTCCTTAGATCTCTTCTTCATATGTGGCATGGCCTAAATCAATAGTAGTTATCTAGAATTCTTCTAGCCATATTTCTCCCTTGGCCTTATTTACCTTCGGCACAGCTACCCGAAATATCCTCTTTCCTATAGCTACATCTCGTTTTATTACAAAGAGTTTCCTTGCCCTTCTCTTCTGCTTGGTCAGGTCCAATGTAAAGAGTGACTTAAAGTCTAATGGCTCAATCTCCTCTTGTGGAATTCCCATTTCTAATGACATCCATACGAATGCAGTTGTGTCTAACCCTCTCTAATCTAATTGCTCAATTTTAGCATCATGTACCTCTTTATTCTCATTTATAAATTCATCCTCACCACCAGAATTTTACGCATTTTCTTGTGGAGATGGGATGTCCTCGGTGTTGATTTTCTAGAACAAAAGGTGGAGTGTAGTTGCTTTAAAGCAACTCGAGTTAGATTTTTAGCAACAATGGATTTTTTTATTCATTAATAGTATGTTTGCGAGTTTGTGAGGTTGAGATAAAATGAGAGTGATTTTATGTGTGATTTAAAGCTGAATAAAGCAAGGAAAGTTTCTTTTCTTGCACGCTAACTAAAGCAACTAGGCTCTATATATGTAAAATTGCTGTAGCAAACTTGAATTGAATTTTTTGAAAAGAAAGTTTGTTATTAGGTTGAATAGAAGATCCAACATTTGTAGGTTGTTCCCCACATTGGGGTTTCCTAGGTATATCTGTGTTATTGTCTATTTGTGATTGGCTTATTGTTATTTTTGCTTCTGCTATTATTTGTTGTTAATTAACCTAGAGTATTGATTGTTATAAATTAGATAGAGATTCTATTCTATGAATTTATTTTGCAATTAAACTATAACTAGGTTATAAGAACTTAACATGATATCAGAGCTCTAAACTCTTAATACGAAGCCAAGATTTGTGACATAGATTTCAAGAAAAAAAATTAGTGTTTCATCTCCAGTTTCTTCTGTGGATATGGAAACTAGTGTTTGATATGAGGACAAACTTGAGGGTGCATCTAACTTCTTATAGTGGAAGGTTTGGATTACATCTATTCTCAAGGAGAATAGGCTATGGATCTATGCCGGTACAAAGGTGACACCACCAACTAATCCTGTTGCCCTAGATTCACATGAAGTCAAGGAGGCCAAGGCTCAGAGGATTATCCTAGATAGGGTAAGAGATCATCTAATTCCTCATCTATCGAGGAAAGACACTGCCAAGGAGATGTGGGATACGCTTACAAAACTTTACTAGAGTCATAAGATGACACTAAAGGATAAATTGCATAACACCAAGATGTCTAAAGGAGAGAGCATGACCTCTTACTTGTCCAAGCTGACATAGGTTGGAGATGAGCTAGCTGCTATTGGAGAGATGATTGCTGAAGATGAGTTTGTACGTATAGCCTTGAATGGTTTTTTGAAGCACTGGGAAGTGTTTGTCAAGTGTGTTGTCAGCATAGATCAACTACCTAATTGGGCGAGGCTTTGGGATGATTTCATTTAGGAGGAGATCCATGAAGGTGCTCATTGAGGAGATCAAACAAAGAAGAGTCAAGATGAAGAAAATCTTTCTCTTGCAAGCAAGGGAAAGCAAAAGTCCAATAAAGAGAAATCCAAAGGTTCTTCCAAGATTGGGAAGAAGAAAAATCTGAGCAAGATAAAATGTTTTTTATTCCATTAGAAGGGTCACTATGCCAATCAATGTCCAAATAAGATAAATAAGGACAAGCAAAAGAAGCAAGTTGCTGCCACAACAGAGGTGGATGAGTTTGCATCATGATTTAAGAATGAGTTTTCACTCATTGCCTGTCTCTCAAGTTCAATTGCTAACATGGTATGGTATATTGATAGTGGGGCTTCTTGCCACATGATGGGAGTCAGAGAATGCTTCACCAAGTTGGAGGAGAAGAAGGTGGATTTCTATATTGAGCTCAGAGACAATGCCAAGTACCATGCAACTGGTATTGGCATCATCAAGTTTTAGAGGGAGTCTGGCAAACCCTTGTTGGTGGAGGATGTGTTGTATGTCCCTAGCATGATGAAGAATTTAATCTTTGTTTCTACTTTGGAAGACAAGGGTTACATTGTGACCTTTGAAAGGGGCAAAGTCTATATTCATCCCAAGGATTCCAAGGTTGCAAAAGTGATTGGAGTTAGACACGACAACTTGTTTCAGTAACAGTTTGAGCTAGCACATGCATTGGTAAGTAGATGTACAAGGCTAAGAGAAGTGTGGCATAGGAGGATGGATCATTTTCACCATGGAGCACTTAATTTTCTCAAGGAAATAGTGACAGGGCTGCCTAAGATGAAGACAGAAAACCATGAGGTGTGCAAGGGTTTTTCTCTTGGGAAATATGCCAAGACCAGTTTTCCAAGCAGTGACACAAGATCAAAAGGGATTTTGGATCTTTTACACTTAGATGTGTGTGGGCCCATGTCAACAGTATCCTTGAATGGGTATGAGTATTATGTTACTTTCATTGATGACTTGTCTAGGAAGATGTGGATATATTTTATGAAGAACAAAGATGAGCTCTTTAGTAGGTTCAAAGAGTTTAAGGCTCTTGTAGAGAACCAAATAGGGAAGAAGATCAAGATACTGAGGTCTGATAATGGAGGTGAGTATACCTCGAATACCTTCAAAGATTTTTGTATTCAGAAAGGTATCAAGAAAGAGTTGACAGTTTTATACAACCCTCAGTAGAATGGGTTTACTGAACAGAAAAATAGGGCTATAGTTGGAGCACCCAAGGCCATGCGTCATGATTAGGATCTACTTTGGTTCTTATGGGTAGAAGCTTGCAATACAACTATGTATTTGCGGAATAGGATCCCTCACAAAGTGTTGGGAAAATTGACTCCAGAAGAGGCATTCACTGGTAAGAAACCAAATTTGGGGCACATTCGCATCTTTGGATGCCTTATGTATTGTCACATTCCTATGGAGAAGAGGACCAAGTTCGAACCAACTGCAAAGAAGGGTATCCTTGTTGGGTACAGTGAAACCTCTAAGGCCTATCAAGTTTAAATTCCTTCCCTCAGGAAAATAGTTGTTCACAGAGATGTGAAGTTTGAGGAAGTGAGGGCTCTTCAGAAGTCTAGCAGGTTGATAAATGAGGAGAAGCAATCACCCACAGTTGAGGTAGAACAAATCCCTCAAACTTTAGTCACGTAAGTTGGAGAGTAGAGCAAGCAGGCTGAGAAAGTTGATCAGAAGGAGGAACAAATAATTCCTTAGCCTCAAATTCTTATTACTGAAAAGAAGAGAAACAGGGTAGCTGAGTAGACACTGAGAGAGGCCCAAGAATATTTTGGTGACCCACAAGATTCAATAAGACAGAGAAAATCTCCCAAACGGTATTTTGATTATGTGACACTTATGAGTGAATTAATTGAAGAGGAGCCTTCTAGCTTTCAGGAGGCATCCATGCACCAAGTATGGAGGGATGCCATGGTGGAAGAGTATTCTTCTATCATGAACAATAGCATGTGGGAGGTAGTAACGTGACCAAAAGGTAAGTCTATGGTGGGCTCGAGATGGCTGTATAAGATTAAGCATGATGTAGATGGTAGTGTGGAAAAGTTCAAAGCCCAGTTTGTGGCTAAGGGGTTTTCTGAGAAGGAAGGAATCAACTATGATGAGACTTCTGATCTAGTAGCCAGGTACTCATCCATAAGAGCTATCATTTCTATAGAAACACAGATGGGTTGGAGGATTCACCAGATGGATGTAAAGATGGCCTTCCTCAATGGAGAGATTGAGGAAGAGATTTACATAGAATAGCCAGAAGGATTTGAAGTACATGGGAGGGATTCTCATGTATACAAGTTGAGGAGAGCACTATATGGGCTCAAGCAGGTACTTAGGGCGTGGTATTCACATATTGACAGCTACTTGCAAAGCGTTGGCTTCATCAAGAGTGAGGTAGATCCAAACCTGTACTATGTTCAGGTGAAGGATGAACTTCTTATATTGGTGTTGAATGTTGATGACCTATTTCTCATAGGGTCAAAGGAGCTCATAGCCCACTGCAAGTGGGATTTTGTAGGAGATTTTGAGATGAAGGACTTGGGGTTGATGCACTACTTTCTGGGATTGGAGTTGTGGCAGAAAGAGGGAGAGATCTTCCTTGGACAAGGGAAGTACATAATTAATATCCTGAAGCGATTCAGGATGGAGGACTATAAGCCCATGTCCACGCCACTTGTGACCAACTAGAAGAAGATTGATGCTTCCAAATCAAAGGTAATGAACCCAACTTTATATAGATAGTTGATAGGCTCTCTTATGTATCTAGTCAACACTAGGCTAGACATTTATTTTACAATAAACTCAGTCAGTTTATGGTGGAACCTAAACGTGTCCATTGGATAGATATGAAACATGTTTTGAGGTATCTCCGAGGCACAATTGATTATGGGCTGAAGTATGTTCAGTAGGATGGAGTGAAGCTCGAAGGGTTCACTGATGCAGATTGGGTAGGTAGTACAACTAACTAGAAGAGCACTTCAGGATGTAGTTTCAGTTTGGGATCAGGAGCAGTCTCTTGGTACTATAGGAAACAAAAGTCAGTTACATTGAGTTCTATGGAGGCTGAGTATATGACAGCCAATATGGCTACATGTGAGGCTATCTAGCTTTGAAAACTTCTAGCTGGGCTCTTTGATTAGGAGCTAGGTCTTACAATCATTTACTATGATAATCAAGCTTTTATCAAACTCTCTAAGAATCCAATGTTTCATGACAAGTCAAAACACATTGAGATCAAGTACCACTTCATTAGAGATTGTGTGGAGAAGGGGATAGTGAAGCTCCAGTACATTCCTATGAATGAGTAGATAGCATACATCCTAACCAAGGCCTTGATGAAGAGTAAGTTTGAATTCTTCAGGGATAAGTTGGGTGTTGTGTAGAACACCTTCCTCGCTAAGAGGGAGTGGTGATTTTCTAGCTTGAAAGGTGGAGTGGATTTTCTTTAAAGCAACTTGAGTTGGATTTTCAGCAACAACAGATATTTTTATTCATTAATAGTATGTTTGTGAGTTTGTGAGGTTGAGATAAAATAAGAGCAATTTTATGTGTGATTTAAAGCTAAATAAAGAAAGGAAAGTTTCTTTTCTTGCAAGCTAAGTAAAGCAGCTGGGCTCTATATATGTAAGAGTGTTGTAGCAAACTTGTATTGTATTCTTTGAAGAGAAAGTTTGCTATTAGGCTGAATAGAAGATCCAACATTTGTAGGTTTTTCCCCACATTGGGGTTTCCTAGGTATATCTGTGTTATTGTCTATTTGTGATTGGCTTATTGTTATTTTTGCTTCCGCTATTATTTGTTGTTAATTAACCCAAAGTATTAATTGTTATAAATCAAATAGAGGTTCTATTCTGTGAATTTATTGTGCACTTAATTTGTAGCTGGTTTATAAGAACTTAACACGAAGAACCTTTGGTTTGTTGATACTTGCCTTGGTCAATTTCATCGGCATTATGCTTTTTCACTTATTTTTTCTAAGAGAGATCTAGATGTGATGTATCTTCAGGTTTATCTTGATCACTTTTCTCTATCTACTCATCCTTATGCATATCCTGAATCTGTTCTTGTGGTGTATCTCCCTTTTGAACATTTTTAGTTTCCATTGTTTGACCTTTTGGATGTGACTCCATCAAAGACTACACTTTATTACCCTCATCCTTGTTACTAACACTTGGATCCTAATTTGGCATTTACATTTCCTCTATTGTAGCTATAGGGATACTTGACTGTGTATCTTGAGTTTGGGTATCTTTCTCTGTATCATTTGTTTCCATGGGAATGCTCTCTGCCTCTTGAGCTAGTTTATTGATTACTTTCCTTTGTCCATCTTTGGGCTGATATGTTAAATTTATCACCTCAATCCTAGTTACATTTTCAATTAAAGTATTTAGGGGTCCATGTGTACCTCCATATCTAGAGATTCTTCTCTATCTACCTGTGTCCCTTTCATCCCTATATTTTCTTGACTTTTTGCCCCTTGATCTGAGTGATGCAATAGGGATTCCAGTGGATGATTAGTCACATCTGTGACTACATCATCATCTATCAAGTTTATTATTTTATCAAGAGATAATGCCGTACCCATCTCTTTCTCTAAAGACTTTTGAATAGACTTCTATACCATTTCATCTTTTACTTTGATAATGGTATCAAGAGGAATACCATGTTGGAACTCTTTGATTATACTCACAGTAGGGCTTGGAGATGCTGATGTTAGTGCTTGTTTCTGCAACAAAGGAGAAGTAACAACCCTCATGACAAGACCTTGGTATCTAGATTATCTAGGGACTATAACCCCCTAGAGCACATCTCTACCCATTTCAGCCAATGTCCCAAATGGGACCTCATCTTCTTCATCCAATGATCCCCCTTCTGCTTCTGGTGTCTAAAGCACATGAATGGGAATTTCTACCATGGGAGTATCCTTTTGTGATGGAGGTGGTTCATAAACCAAATATGTCCCCTTGGTAGTAGCTTGCTCTATAGTCCCTAAACTACTGGGCTCAACTAATTTGACCTCTAGGACCTACCTTTTGTGCACTAAAAAATCATCATACCCTTCCTCCTATCTTTCCTTTCTCTTGTTCTTTTTGTCAAAGGTGATGGCAATACCTTTTGCTTTTAACTCTTGAACATTCCTTGCTACCCAAGCCTTAGTTCTTTTCATGATGCTGGAGGTCATGGCATCTATTAATGTCTCATCTAATAACAAGTAATTAGGGAAAGGGATTGGATCTTTGAATATCTTCTTCTCTTCATACTCCCTATCAAGGATATCATCATCATCATCATCATTCTTCAACTAAGGAGGAACTTTTGGCTAGCCTATTTTTTTTATTTGGGCTAAAGTAAACCTTTGGTTTCCACACATCCTGGCCTCATGTTCACCCTGACAATCAGCCCAAAAATCCTCCAAATGAACACTGTGTTTGTATTTCTTGTTAAATCTTGTCTATAACCTATGATAAGGGTCATAATCCTAGACCAAAGGAAATAGCTGCAAATTCAAACTTACTAAATCCTTTTCTACATCCTTAACATTATCTATATTAGGGGGTACATACCAACTAGCCATTATAGGGAACTTCCTATATGGTTTTCCATCTTTTACCTTAGACAATTCAAAAGAAGGCAATTGTTGCCTCACCATCTCCCTAAGGGAAACCTTATCTAATGGATACCTTGGGAGCATGTAAGGTTGTCTACTAAATCCCTACATCCAAATGTAGGAATACGTTCTCGCTTACACAAACTAGGAACCATATGCATCTATCAATTTAGTCATGGTGATTAAGAATCTCTTGCCCGGATCTCCCTCTAGCGTCTGGACTAGATGCATAGTGAAGCAATCATTCACTCTGTTGTACTTCTAAATGGATTGATCTCTTTGTAATTACTGATAGTTCTCCCAAGGAGTATTTTCATACAATAACATGCCCATCTTTCCTATTCTTTGCAATCCATCGAATGTGCCTTTGGCGGTGAAAGCATAGACCAAGTATCCTATCATCTTAAAGATATTGTCCTTCATCTTCTTCCATCTGATGACTTGATCATCTTGGCCCATTGTATCTTGGTTTCTAGATTTTCAATGACTAGCCTGATTAGTCTGAACATCTAGTGTTCAAAATTTCCACATCTTGGCATCATGTTCATCCTGCTAAGGAGGAACATCATGTATTGCACTTCCTCTGAGAAGTCATACTTATAAAGGTGTTGTGGCATTCTAGCCACTACTTTAGCTGTATTGGTTGGATGTCTCCAACCTAGATAGATCACTTTCCTGCAAGCCTTCATGTACATGTACTATATTATTTACCAAGGCTATCAAATCTGGTACAAACATCACATGATCCATTGGCAATTTGAAAATGATAGAGATGCTATATATGGAGAAGTCAGTGAAAATCCTCCCTTCCTTTTCTACCTTTCTATTGACCACATTATAATTCTGAACGCATGCAACCAACAACTCCAGGGGCTCTGCAACATATGGGAATCTGACTACATAATACATCCCCATTGTCACAATATTCTTGAGGATAGGGTTATCCTTCCTGTTATTTATTCTTGTCCTAAAGGGTTCTATATTAGTGTTACCACAATGAGTGTCCTCTACATATCCTTGTATGGAAAATATTGTTCATTCTTGGGAAGATGTCATGGTGGAATTTTGAATCCCTCTTGTCCATCTGTGGTTGAGACATGATTTACCTGCTAGTGAAGACATGGGTCTCAAATAGGGAATACATGTACATATATATATATATATATATATATATATATATATATATATATATATATATATATATATATATATATATATAGGGTTAGCTGAGAAAATCTTATGCTTGTTAAGGAATAAACCTATAAGCAAACCAATTGAACCTAATTATAAACAAATCCAAGCTAACATCCTATCCACATCATCTTGTACCTGATGAAACATAGTACTCTACAAAAAAATGAGAGGGAAGTGACTTCCACATACCTGTGTGATGTTTTACCCTAATTATAGGTTGTGTTAAAGAACTATGCACCATAGATAGATATCTCCATGCTTAATCTCCTTCTTTGTATTCTCAGCTCGAATTCTCAACGACAAACTTAGCAGCAGCTCTTTAACTTTCACTCTGATGATCACATAATTTTGAATGTAAGGTGTATCGATTATAGACTCGAAGTTTCTTTTTAATTTGATTAATTTGTGATTTAGGGCATATTAATGATTCAGGGAGTGATTTGACAACTTGTTTTAATGAGATTGCCCAGGATTATCACAAGTGTCTATTCGCACGTTTTTAAATTTAAATGCCAATGACATCTTGTTCACATTTATTGCAAAAAGCATGGGGTGATTAACAAAAAGTCTAGTAAGGAATATTCATGAGGATCTAACTAGGTGAAAATAGTCTAGGTGATGTCATCAAATCAGGTCAACTATCGTTGACCAAGAATTCTCTATTCAAGTCCTAATTTTCATTCATGTTAGGTAGAGATGTTGATGTGGACATGTGGCCTCATGCCATTGGTTATGTAGGTGCATGTATATTTGGGTATGAGGATATTAGAGTGTGAAATATCCATGCAAGCCTTGTTGCAAGTATCTCCATAATTGGTGTTGTCATTGATGTCAACATATCTATGTTGTCATTGGTGTCAACTATGCTCTTATTTTGTTGTTTTCTTGTTATGAGCAAGATAATTTGTATTTACCTATGTAAGTGATTCTAATGTTGAGGATATTGAGAAAATTAGCCCCTCCAGTGGAAACAGTGTGTTACAGTCAAAACAGTGTATTAGACTCTGAAGAATTGTCTAGAAGATAGCTCCGCATTTCTCGTAGAATGAATATCTTTTCCTACGGATTGGAAGTGATTTATAAATCTGTCTAAAGATGTTATATTCTAAGTTTGAGCCTCCAGCATGAACATTTGAGTGAGTTGTGTTCACCAGAGTAAAACCTCCTTTTTCTATGTATTCAGTTGTGACAAGGAGAAAGTATTATGTTCTGCATTCCTCCACATGCAAGTATTTTGGTCTATGATTCTAGAATCAAGTTTGTGATGATTTTAAGTGCCTTCAACTACAATGGTTCATGATTTGATGGTCCACAAGCTATCTTTTACTTATGACAGTGCTTGTTAGTATTGTTCTTGTGCTCTGGTTTGAAGAATCTTCTTGACAGAGTTGTTAGAGATTGTGTGGTTGTTCTTGGTGATTACAATGTGCTTGTGGATGTCTCCTAATCATGTTCCTACATTTGGATTGGTCTATAAAGAGAAAATTGGATAGTGAATGAAGAATGTTCTTGGTAGACCTAGTGTTCTCATCATTCTTGGCTGACCTAGTTGAATTCATTATTTGCGGAGATGCATTGAAGATTGTAGAAGCATGTCGTGGCATGGAGGATTGTTTTTGAGTCCCAGATAAGGTGTGGCATGATCCACATACATTATTACATCTTTTCCTTAGCTAAATTTGTATTAGGTCTAGGCCTATTTTATGCATGTAATTTTGACCTCAGAGATTGATCCAATGGTTGATAAATGTAATGCTGACCTTGATGTACATTCCAACGTTGATGAATTGTATAAAAGTATGTAATGAAGTTGTGAAAGAGTGTGCGTGTTGTGAAAATGAAAAGATAAGTGTGAAGGTGTGAAAGAGCAGAGCAGAGAAGTAATATTGTGCTTCAATGGAACTGAACCCTGGCATGGAGTAGATGTTGTTAAATCAGTTCACCCTTTTGGCAGTGAGCCACACATAGGCACTGAGCCATTCTTTGCAGTGAGCAATTTGGGTAGTGAGCCCTGTAGGCAATGAGCCTCTATTTTTTGGTATTGTTATAACTTATATTTTTGTGGGCTAACACCCACCATGGTTTTTCTTTTTTAGGGTTTTACATGTAAAAATCTGGTGTCTACTATGCTAAATGTGTGATTGTGATTAATGGTTTCACGCTTTCATGGTTAAATGTAATTATGAATATTTAATTTGTTGATGGTTTGATATGCATGTGAAGCTAAATTTTTGTGACAACTAATTTACCCCCCCTCTCAGTTGTCTGGTATATTTTAACAATTGGTATCAGAGCAAGTTCCTTTTAAGAAAGCCTAACAGCTTGAGGAAGATCCAAGATGTCTTATAAGAAAGAAGCTCTGCAGTTTAATGGGACAAATTATGCTCTTTGGAAGGTATGACTGAAAATCCATCTCCTCTATCTTGGTTATAAAGTATGGCTAGCTACATAGACACAATTTGTCATGCCTAAAGGTGGTTTGACAATTGAAAATGATATCAAAGAATATGAGTTGGATGTCAAAGTAGAGGATGCTCTATTAAGTTCCTTAAGTGACTCAGTGTTGAAAAAAGTTGTGGACCTTGAATCTGCAAACGAGGTATGAAGGAGATGATTATGTAAGAGAAGCCAAGAGCCTCTCATAGCAGGGGACAGGAAAGATGCGATTGATTCTTGGGAACTATCTCCTCCCACCCACCCCAAAATTCCATCCCTGGCCCCCCCGGTCGAGACTCTCTCCTCCGGAGGACCCTATCCCAATCTTTTTGAGGTCGAGCTCTCTCTCTCCCACCCCGCCGACTTTCTATAGTTGTTGCCGTTTCGCGGCTAGAAAGTTTGTTTGGAATGTTACCCGAACAGAAATCATTCTCAACTAAACCGGTCGCCCCGGCGGCGACCCTTCCCCAACCCCCGGGGGTGGCGTTGGGGGGGCCCTCCCACCCGGCACTGTAATTCCCACCCACCGCGCCTGAAAGTGAACTATGAGGGTTTGAAGATGAATGAAGATGAAAACATAACAACCTTTATGCAAAGAGTTGATGAACTTGTCACTAGAATAAAAGTTATGGGAGAAACTCTTAGTGATAAGGAAATTGTGATGAAAATTCTCAGATCACTACCAAATTCCTATATTCACAAGGTAGCTACTATTTGATGCAGGAGCATCTAGTGGTGTAAGGGCAATCTTGTATCACCCTCCAAAAAAAAGTGTTTCAAAATTGTTGATGTTCTACCCATTTCTTCTCAAAATCTGTGGTTCTGGTCCCATAATCGCCTAAATAATAATGTAGAACTTTCAGTTTTCCCAAACTGCTAAAAATAGTAAACTGCTATTTTTAGAAAGTTTGCATTTGGGCACGGAATGAAGTCAAAATTTACAGGAAGTTACATAATAGAAATATAAGACTTATGGTGAAGGAATCATACGAAGATCATTTGCGAGTTGAAAGATATTAAAGTTTCTGTTTCCTGAAAAATGCCTGAAAATTATTCAAACTCAGGTTCGAGGCACTAAACAGCCCCGTACGAGCCTGAAAATGGCCAGAACTGGCAAAGCAAGTTCTTAGCATGTAGAGCACTCCGCGAGCTTTCCAACGTATAAAATGGTTCATCAATCAGAGTCCTGGATCAAAAGTTATGGCTCCCAAAAGTTGACCTATTTTTGGAGGGAGATGCAAAATTCGAAATTAGGTTGTTGGCCGCCAAAAAGGCTATTAATAACCATTTTTGGGAACCCTGGGTAGTAGGAGAGTTAAGGGGGAAAGTGTAGAGTCAAGAATAGGTAGGAAAACAAAAACCCTAGCTGATTTGGGGGGTTACAGAAGGTGGAAGATTCTAGAGCCTGGTGATGGTCGTTGTAGTGTGTTGCAGCCTGTAGAGGACTGATTCCTCTGATTGTAATTAAGCTTCTGTAATGTAATGAGTTGCCCAGATCAATAAAAGAAAGTTCTATTCTCTGTGTTCAATTTCTAGTATTGTGTGTTTTATGATTTACCCCTTCATCACTATTGAAGAATTTATGACTATGAAAACTATTGATAGAGATTAGTTACTTGGAAAGCTTATAGCCTTTGAAATGAGAGAATTTGGTGATGCCTTGCTGGAAGTTGAATCAACTTTTAAAGCTAGTACTTCAGAAAAGATTTCTAGAGTAGAGAAATACAAGGTGGATGATGACTTTGATGAAATTGAAGCTAACTTTGTTGACAGGCTACAAAGAGGCTTTAGTAAGTTCAAAGGTAAATTACCTTTCAAATGTTTCTCTTGTGGTAAAGTAGGTCATTATGCTTCTAGATGTCTTAAAAGAATTGAAAGAAATAAGAAAAGATGTGAGAGTAGGTCTAGAATTCCAAAGAAATACTACTATGTTAGAGATTTTGATGATGAATTTGATGATGCTAGTACTAGTGCAAATGAATGCCTATTTATTGCTATTAAAGAAGATCCTATGACTACTAATTCTGCTAGTTGTGTGAAGGAAGAAAAACCAGTGGAAGAAAGTGCTTTGGTTGTTTAGGTTGAGAAAGATAAGGATGAATGGATTATTGATAGTGGATACTCACATCACATGACTGATGACAAAAGTAAGTTTGTAAGTTTGGAAAAGTATGATGGAGGACTGGTTAGGTTTGGAGATAATGTAGCTGGTAATATTTGTGGAAAAGGATCTATTTCATTTGATGGAAAGCATAATACTAACAATGTCCTAAATGTGAAGGGTTTGAAGCATAATATTTTGAGTGTTGGTTAGATGTGTGACAAAGGATATGTCTAATATTTAAATACAATGGGTGCAAGATCATGGAAAGCTCGGAAACTGTGATTTCTACTGGTAAGAAGATAAAAGGTAACATCTATCAATTAAGAGGAACTAACGATTACTATTTATTGGTCCAGACAGATGAAAGTTGGTTGTGGCATAGAAGGTGTGTCATATAAACTTTGATAATCTGGTAAAGATAAGTTCAATTCAGATTGTGAGAGATTTACCAAAACTTGTGAAACCATCCAATATAATTTGCAAGGAATGTTAGTTAGGGAAGCTGGTGTAAGAGCATCTAACACAAGGTGGCCTCCATAAGGCATTCAACTTCATGAATTGTTTTGATGTTCATTTTTGTCTTGTTGATTCCAGTAAGGTCCTAGAAGACCATTCATGTAATAAGGACTATGTACAAATATCTACATATTGTTGTCTTGTATAGGAGGTAGTCATATGTTTTCTCACATTTGTAAGCCTTCCTAAGGCATGTAGGAGGCAATCTTCATAGTTGTAAGCATGTCAAAGTGTTAGAAGGAATGTTAAAACCTTGTCAAAGGTTGCCAAATGTTTTTAAGGCTTCATTAAGCCTAAACAAGTCGTTGCAGTCCTAATTAGGACAGTTGCAACAAAGGCAAGCAATTGTTGTCTTAAAACTGATAGGGCAGTTCGCTCATGGAAGAATAGTTATGCACCCTCCAACAAGACAAACTACCTCTCAAACCATTGTATATGTTTACTAAGACTTGGAATTGGAGAGAGGAAGTCTTGAAGAAGTCATTTGAAGGAGAAATAGTAATCAAAACTCAGAAATTCTGCATTTTCTGTATAATTCTGCTGTTGCAGTCCATACCCTATTTCTGTATGGCCAAGTTGTGAAGAAATATGGTGGTGGCATGAAACTGGAGTTATTTTCCTTTCATTTGCACCTAGTTTGGCATCTTGAAACAATTCTAGAGTAGAGTAATACTCATTTTTCTAAAAACTGTTTTAAGAAATCCTTATCTAGGGTTTTGGTAAGAATTATGCATTTTTTGCCATTCCACTAATTTGATTCACTTTTGATCAGTGGAATGGGTTGTAGTAGGTCTATTCTAGTATTCTATGATGAGTTTTTGGCAGGGAATCTGAGAAGAAGTTTTCTTTGAGGAAACCTAACATCCTCATGTGTTAGGCAATTTCTAGAGGCATAACAAGGAACCGTAGATGCATTTTTTGGAACAACAGACTGTATGAGGACAAAACCCACAAAATTCATAGTTTTGATATGTATCCTCAGTGCTTAGATCATTGGTTGAGTTTTGTACTTGCATTTCATAGTAGTCTCTTTGTAATTCTGGCCTAATTGGGGCTCTAAGGCATGAGGAGGAGTTATAGGTTGAGCCATATCATCCAAAACAACCAATACCCATTCTTGGATATGTGATAGGGAGTCCAAATGGGTATCTTCTAATTGTCAAAGACCTGCATTTGAAGACCTGTGTCAAAAGTTATTAGGATTGTTCTCCTTTTGTAGGGCTACAAGCCACTTCTTGGGTATGTGAAGGAAGTACCATTTCTGAGTTTTTCTTGCCTTTGCCAATGGATGGGATGGGTCCCAATACATGCCTAAACACCTTTTCCATGAATAATTTGAGCCCCTAACTTTTGTTCCCACTTTTGTATGAAGAACCTCAAATTTGGGCTTTTTGGTGTAGTGCAAACCTAGTCAACTTGTCCATCTTCCTCCTATCGAAAGTACCTCTACATCATAGTGGTATCAGAGCCATAAAAGGTTTTATTGTTGGTTGTGTAAGGCCTGGTATATGTTAGAAGAGGAGAGTGAAGGAGAGGCTAGCAATATGCCTCCAAAGGGGATGACCACTGAAGTGGTTAAGAAGTTCAAGGAGATGGAAGAGAAGATCAAAAGTGGAGTCAAGGAAGCACTCCAAGAAGAGTTGAAGGCATTAAGGATAGGGAAGAGGATAGATGAAGAAGAAGAGAAAGAGGAGGAAGAAGAAGATCAAGAAGAGGTAGAGGTACCGGCTAATCAAAAGCATTTCCTTGAAGTCATCAAGGTAATTGGCAAGGATTCTTCAGAGGCTCGGATGGAGATTCCTATGTTTAGTGGGAAGATGAATGTTGATGAAGTCATGGAGTGGATTGAGACACTAAACAACTACTTTAAATACAAAGAAGTTCCTGAAAATAAGAGGGTGAAATTTGCAAAAACTAAACTCAAAGGTGCTGCCCTTAAATGGTGGAATTACACCCAAGGTGAGAGGGTAAAGAATGGGAAGAGTATGATCTCTTCATGGAGCAGAATGTTGGAGAGGATCAAGTCCCAATTCTTTCCATTAGACTATGAGGTGCAGATCTACAAGAAGATGCAAAATCTCAAGCAAAGAGATTTGGATGTGGCCACTTACACCGAGGAGTTTTACAAATACACTCTTCGTTGTGGGAACATGGAGGATGAAAAAGCTAAAGTGGTAAGTTATCTAAATGGTTTGAGGTTTAATATTCAAGATGAGATAAGTTTATTAACCCCTAAAACCATGGAAAAATGTTTTCAAGTGGCATTAAGGGCTGAAGAGAAGTTGAAGAGGAAAGGTGAGCAGTAAAATAGAGGAAGAGGTGGCAGAAATTTCAGAGGTAGGGGCAGTTTTGAAGACAGAAATTAGTCCCAAAGAAGTCAAGAGGAATCTAATTCCCAAGAACAAAGTGGAGAATTAGGTTCAAGAGGAAGATTTGGAGGAGGAATAGGTTCAACTACATTCATAGGAAGGTGTTACAATTACAATGAAATTGGTCACACAACATTCAAATGTCCAGAAAGGCAAGGTTCATTATTAGGAGGTGATATGAAGAATGAAAGAAGGATTCAATTTGTGCAAGAAGATGATGAAGGAAGTGTCCATTCTTCAAGTCAAGGATGTGAACTAGAAGTTGGAGAAGCATTGATGCTAAGAAGAACACTCTTGCAGACATCTAAGGACAAGGAGATGACACAAAGGAGAGCACTTTTCAAGACTAATTACAAAAGGAAAGGTAAAGTATGCAAGGTAGTAATAGATTCTGGTTCAACAGATAATATGGTGTCTAGGGAAATGGTGGATAAATTGAACCTAGAAAGGATTCCTCATCAAACTCCTTACAAGCATATGTTGATTTTCAGATTGGAGAATATAAGGATAGGGTTTTATGTGACATTTTGCCCATGGATTGTTGTCACCTACTTTTAGGTAGGCCATGGCAATTTGATAGGCAATCATTATATGATGGATATACTAACACATACACCATCAAGAAGGATGGGAGGAATTTTGTATTGACACCATTATAGGAGGATGCTAAAGCAAAGAAGACAGCCAAGTTCATCTTAGTGGGTAAGAAAGAGTTTGTGAAGATCAATGAAGAAGAGACAAGGAAAGTTGAGGACACATCAAGGAGTGGGGTTGCCAAAGATCAAAGTTTGAAGGTGGTTTCAGTTTTGAATGGTGGAGATCAGATGGTGATGTCTGAGATGGATCAGAAGAAGGTCAAAGAGCAGGTATGCAAGCAGCCACAAGGTGGTTGGAAAGAAGGAGATGCTATCATCGTAGGGACCATTATTTGTCCTCTAGAGCCAACAAGAGTTGAAAGACAATCATATTCTACCATAGCAGAAGTACAAGAAGCATCAACCAAGGTTTTGAATGAAGGTGTTCAGGTAGAGATGACAGTAAGGAAGAATGACAAGCAAAATATAGGTCTGGTTGCAAGCACTCACTCATGGCAAGGTGTGAGTAGAGCCTACAATTCTAGGCATGAGTTTTTGATTCCATGGAAGTAGGTTGCAGTCCAGAAATCATGGGGAAGACATGAGGTAGCAGAGGATAAAGATGGAGCAAGACAAAGAATCAACTCATGTGGCATGAGTTCTTTTCTAGGTGGGGTGTATGGTGCAGGAGCATCTAACACAAGGTGGCCTCCATAAGGCATTCAACTTCATGACTTGTTTTGATGTTTATTTTTGTCTTGTTGATTCCAATAAGGTCCTAGAAGACCATTCATGTAATAAGGAATATGTCCAAATATCTACATATTGTTGTCTTGTATAGGAGGCAATCATGAAGTCATAGGGGCAGTCATAGTTGGAAAACTTCGCTCGGCAAAAAACTTGGCAAGCCAATTTTTGGAGAGTAAAAAAAACTCGGAGAAATCTTGGCAAAAACTTGGCAAAAAACTTGAAAACTTAATAAATTGCTAAAATTTCATTAGAAATACATTTTTTTTGCAAAATTCAATGACAAGATGAATCCAATGAGTCCATAAATGAGTACAAAAGTGTTTTCTATTAAATTTGATTGACTTCAATGCAAATTGATTACAAAATCACATTCTCATGCGGAATCCTAATGGCTGAAAGCTTGATAGTCTGATACAAATTACAATAGATAGCTGAAAATGAAAATAGTAAAACTTGAAGTAAATACTAAAAGTAAATACAACATATTACATCTTCCTCTTCCCTAATTTAGCCAAGGATAGGGAAGAGGCAAATGCTCTAGTCCTACGAGTGTGTGGTGCCTATGCCTTCAAAATCCGCAAAAAATGGCGTTTGAATCCGATCTTCTCAATGCCACAATGTTGCAAATGAACTATTTTTGCTTGGGGGAGGTTTTTTGCTATGTAGAGCTCAAAAAATCTAATTTTTGATTATGTTTTACCTTTTCTGGCCACAGAATCCACATATACCTGCTTTCGCAAGTCTTTTGCACGGACTCAGCGAGTCTCTGGAGAAAACTCACCAAAAACTCGGCAAAAACTCAGCAAAAACTCAATGAAAACTCAGAAAAACTTGGAAAAACTTAGCAGAAAAACTCTACGAGTTAAAGTCAAAAAGACTCTTTTCGAAAAAAACTCACGAGTTTTTAAAAACTCAACGAGTTTTTGGTGAGTTTGCCAACTATGGGGGCAGTCATATGTTTTCTCACATTTGTAAGCCTTCCTAAGGCATGTAGGAGGTAGTCTTCATAGTTGTAAGCATGTCAAAGTGTTAGAAGGCATCTTAAAACCTTGTCAAAGGTTGCCAAATGTTTTGAAGGCTTCATTAAGCCTAAACAAGTTGCTACAGTCCTAATTAGGACAGTTGCAACAAAGGCAAGTAGTTACGATCTAAAAACTGACAAGGCAGTTCACTCATGGAAGAATAGTTATGCACCCTCCAATGAGACAAACTACCTCTCAAACCATTGTATATGTTTACTAAGACTTGGACTTGGAGAGAGGAAGTCTTGAAGAAGTAATTTGAAGGAGAAATAGTAATCAAAACTCAGAAATTCTGCATTTTCTATATAATTTCGTTGTTGCAGTCCGTACCCTATTTCTGTATGGCCAGGTTGTGAAGGACTATGGTGGTAGTATGAAACTAGAGTGAGTTATCTTTCATTTGTATCTAGTTTGGCATCTTGAAACAATTCTAGAGTAGAGTAATACTCATTTTTCTTAAAACTATTTTAAGAAACCCTTATCTAGGGTTTTGGTAAGAATTATAAATTTTTGGCCATTCCACTGATTTGATTCACTTTTGATCAGTGGAATGGGTTGTAGTAGGTCTATTCTAGTATGTGATGATGATTTTTTGGTAGGGAATCTGAGAAGGAGAAGTTTTCTTTGAGGAAACCTAACATCCTCATGTGTTAGGCAATTTCTAGAGGCATAACAAGGAACCCTAGATGCATTTTTGGAAACAATAGACTATAGGAGGACAAAACCCACAAAATTCATAGTTTTGGCATGTATCCTAAGTGCTTAGATCATTGGTTGATTTTTGTGCTTGCATTTCATAGTAGTCACTTTGTAATTTTGGCCTAATTGGGGCTCTAAGGCATGAGGAGGAGTTATAGGTTGAGCCATATCATCCAAAACAACCAATACCCATTCTTGGATATGTGATAGGGAGTCTAAATGAGTATCTTCTAATTATCTAAGATCTATATTTGAAGACCTATGTCAAAAGTTATTAGGACTGTTCTCCTTTTGTATGGGCTACAAGCCATTTCTTGGGTTTGTGAAGGAAGTACCATTTCTGAGTTTGACCTACCTTTTCCAATGGATGGACTAGGTCCCAATACATGCCTAAACACCTTTTCCATGAATAAATTTGAGCCCCTAACTGCTGTTCTCACTTTTGTATAAAGAACCTCAAATTTGGGCTTTTTGGTGTAGTACAAACCTAGTCAACTTGTCCATCTTCCTCCTATCCAAAGTACCTCTACATCAGAAGTAGACAAGAACAAGATTCAAGAGCAAAGAGAAATTTTCTACCGGTTTGCTAGATCTAGTGCATACAGATCTCTTTGGTCCTACAAGGATGAGAATTCTTCAAGGTGACAGGTACTCCATGTTGCTTATTGATGATTATTCTAGAATGACTTGAGTTACCTTTCTAAGAGACAAATCAAAAGCCCTAGAGAAGTTTAAGGTAATGGTTGAGAATGAAATAGAATTGAAAATCAAATGGTTGAGGTCTAATAGAGGAGGTGAATTCACATCAAATGAATTCAACATTTTCTATGAAGAGCATTAGATAAAAAGATAGTTGTCTGCACCTAGGACTCCTCAACAGAATGGAGTTGTGGAAAGGAAAAATAGGATAGTTCAAGAAGCTGCTAGGACAATGATGGAGGAAGTAGATCTATTAGAAGTGTTTTGGAAAGAGGTTATTCATATTGCTATTTACATCCAAAACAGAGTTCAAGTGAAAGGTAATGGTACTCAAACTTCTTATGAATTGTGGTATGGAAGAATTCCTACAGTATAATATTTCAAAATCTTTGGAAGCAAATGCTATATTAGGAGAGATGAAGATCTAGGAAAGTTTGATGCAAGGTGTGATGAAGGAATCTTCCTTGGATACTCTACCTGTATACACCTAAAATTGGCATGACTCTACTTAAATAAATATTTTAAATATTTATTTCATCATTCACATTCTTCTATCAATAAATAAATAAATTCATTTATTTATCTATTCATTTCCTCTCATTTAATTAAATAAACACATTTATTTAATTAATTAAATTCATATACATCACCTTCATTCTACTAAATAATTAAATAATTTTAATTATTTAACTAAAACCTTTTATTCTTCCAAATTTAAATAAAATGCAAATTTTATTTAAATAAAATCTAAATTATCCACTAAATAAAATATACTTTTATATTTTATTTTATTCTTTAAAAATATCCATAAAATAAAATATATTTCTATTTATTCCTCTCAATTATCTACAAAATAATTAAATAAAATCCTTTTTATTTAATTATGCATTTCTTATCTTCAAAAATCATTCTTATCTTCTAAAAATACTTTCCTCTTGTCATACAAAAGCAAAAGCAGTTTTAAAGCATCTTTAAAGCAAACTTTCTCTTAAATTAGAAAAATAAATTCTAATTTAAGAAAATCAACTCTCATCCTCATCAAGAGAGGAGTTAACTTCACAAAGCTGCTTTTTGAATGACACATGTCTTTCTTCCATTTGTTGCACATTCCTCAACAACTCTCCTCCGTTGATCTTTCCTTTTCTTCTAAACCATTGATCTTCTTCTACACATCTCTATAAATACAACACTATTCTTCCTCATTTCATATCTATCATTTGAGCAAACTTATGCTACAGAGATACAGGAACGCCTTTGGTACCCCCACTTTATTAAGCATTCATTTAATCCTTTTGTTAGTGTGTTGAAGCTCTTCTTCAATCACACAAGTGTCCAAGCCATTCCATTCTTGTCACCTTCAACAAGCAAGGGAACAAATCACTTCTGAGGGCTTCATCATCAACAAGGTCAAGAAGAGATAGGCAAACTATGGAAGACGATATGTAAAAGATTGTAAGTATTATTTTTAGTTTTATTTTAAATCAATCTTTTACTTTCATGTTTCATAGATGTATTGGGTTGTTTATTCATTGATTTGATTAATCCATTTTCCCCTTCACATTTTGGCACCCACCATGGAGCCCTTGCCCCTTTTCTAATCAAAATCTGAGTTTTATTGTAGACAGGTTCCGTACAGGTGTCGTACAGGTTTTTGACAGAGTTGTTTAGCGCATATACCCTTTGATTCGACGCATTTGACTCCTGTTATGCTGCATCCATACTTCGGCGCATCTGACCTCTGTAACGGCACACTTACCTCCTGATCCACCGCATCCATACTACGGTGCATCTGACTCCTAAAATGACACATCTAACTCTTGAATCAAAACATCCAAAACTTTGGTGCATCTGACCTCCGTAATGGCGCATCCAACCCCTATTTCGGTGCCTATGTTCTAGTTGCGCATATACCCTATCTTTCGGTGCATTTAATATGTAAAACACTACATCTGTCAATATTGCGCATATGCCTCTTGTTTTGGTGCATTTACCTTCTTTCTTTGCGCATATGTAAAACGCCGCATGCAACCTTTGTTTCTGCACATTCAAACTGTAGGGCGGCACATTTGATTTTGCTTTCTATTTTTAGGTTTTTTTTTTCAATTTTGGGTGTTTGAGCTAACAGTTATTTTTGCACGGTTAGAGGCTGGATTAGGATCATTTAGATGCTTTTCCTAGTTCACTTAGACTAATTAAGGGAAAAGTAACCAAGTGCATCACATACAACTTCCACATAGCTCATAACTAGGAAGAAAGTAATTGGACCCATTTGCTATCTTTGCATTGTTGATTATTTTCCTAGTTAGATCACTGCTATCTTTACAAATGGGAAAATGAACATTGCTATGTCTTAATCACTTCCAAGTTGACAAATGGGAAAATGAATATTGATATGCTCTAAACACTTCCAAGTTAACAATCGTGTGAGTGCACAAGTAGAGTAGCCCATTTAGTTTTTTTAATTTTAACTAGGTTGGATTAACCATTGTATTCGGTGCTTGCGAATGACAATAGGCTTATGCTCTCCCCTTAACTGGGTGACCAAAGTGCCAGACTTGTCATTCTATTTGTTAAACCTTTAGGGGGGCCTGCCCTTGGATGCACGCTTGTCCAAGTGGGAATGACCCTGAGTGGTAACAAGCTAAAGCCAAGCCCTACCAAGCCACTTAAAATAAATTGTGCTTGAGGTGAAAACCTCAAGAAATGAGTGCTGTTGTGTTACACCGATGGCCAACCTCCCCCAAAACCCTCTAAGGTGTAACCCTTTGAGGCTAGGAGACTCCATAATGGAGAGTAGTGCCACCGCACGTGTAACCACTCGAACGGTTGCCCTAATTAAGAACCAATTGTGTAGCAAGCCAAAAACCCCTATTTGTTGATGCAAAGGGCAGAGCTCTTGAAGCGGCCTCGATTCAAGTGACTCTTAGTAGAGGTAGCAAGGACAATCCTAAGGTTCGGTGGGGGTATGAGCCTAAGGAAACCCAGATCTGGTATGCGTGAGAAGTGAGTGCTGTGGAGGGGAGCCGGTGCTACCAGATCCTGGAGCTACATGCTTTGAGTGGCACAGCTAGAGGATTTAATGAATATTGTCATATCTAGCCTAGGTTGTACTTGTTTTAAGTCAAAATAGTCCAAAAAAATACAAAAAAATATAAAAAGATAAAAATCATGAAAAACCGCTATGTGTTTGCTGTGTTTTTGCCATAATCAAACATCAGACTAGTCAGAAACACCAAGTTTTTCAAACCAAAAATAGAAAAATCTTGAAAACATTCCAAAATCTTCCAAAATTTAGAAAAAAACAAGACAAAAGCTAGAGTTGCGCATTTACCATGACCTGTGGTGCATTTGATTCGACTTTTAGCGCATCTGAACTCTGTTGTGGCGCATTTTCTAGTATTGCACATTTACCTGACTTTTTGTGCATTTAACATTTGTTGTGGTGCATTTGAAACTTTGCCAGTGTTGTGCATTTAAACTGACTTTTTGTGCATTTGACCTGACTTTTGGCGCATTTGAATCCTGTTGTGGCGCATATACTTCTGCGCATCCAAACTAGAGAGTTAAAACCATACCTTCCAAAAAGAAAAACTTTCAACATTTTTCAAAACCATTTCAAATCTGTGTAGTTTCCAAAAGATCTAATCAAGACCTTGCAAATCAACCATTTCTCCTTCTTTTTCCATACCATATCTATTTTTTCACCCACAAATCTTGCCAAATCTTCCCAAATTCCTACAAGGTTAGAACCAAGATTATTCTAGATCACAATTAGTACTCAAACAAACCTAGTAAGTGTCCAATATCAAGGGTTACTTATCCTTTCTCTTGGCACTCTACTAGTGGCTTATATAAGACTAGTTAGCATCAAGTATTTGGCTTTCTAACATCCCTGCTTTGACTATAGCTTTGTATACCCAACTTGTTTAACATCACATAGATCTAAGAAGAACCTTGCTAAAACCTTGTATCATCCTAGCATATTGCTCAAGAATCTTTCTCACTCCTTCCCATTTCTTTACCACCTTGCATGGTCTTAACTAGATTACAAAAACAAAAACAAATAGAAATGGCTAAGAAAAGTGTTCATGATGGTCACGAAAGTGACAAAGAAATTTCTATGGAAGAGATCCTTCAAATGCAACATAATCCAAAATTTCAACGCTTATTAGAAAAAGTGCTTGCCCAAGACCCTACAAAATTATTTTTACATCTGGCAAGTCTAGGAGTCAAGCTCCCTAAGGATTATGACATAGAGACTCTTAAATAAACTGAGGGAAGTAGACATGAGGAAGAAACACCTTTGGACAAAAGCAAAACTAACACTGATGCTACAGATGCCCTAAGTCTAATGAACCAAAAATATGAAGCTCTCCAACAACAAATTTCAGACATGAAAATGGGAGCATCGACTAAACATTACACCCTAGAGGATATTTCACCATATCCTTTTGATAGGGCCTTGGTCATGATACCTTTCCCCTCAAAATTTGAGGTGCCAAAATTAGATAAATATTGAGGAAAGGGTGATCCAAGGGACCATATCAGAGAATTCAATGCTTCTTGTCTCGAGGTCGCACACAATGACACCTACCTTATGCAACTCTTCCCATGAAGCTTAGGAGGATAAGCCATGGAGTGGTTCTCTAGACTGCCATCCAGTATTAAAACATTCAACAAACTGGTAGATAAATTTGTCACCCACTTCTCTTACAATATTGAACACGACACCTCAATATTGGATCTTTGTAATACCAAACAGAAAGGAGGAGAATCTTTCGCCGCCTTCTTACAAAGATGGAGACAACTAGCAAGCAAGTGCCCACACCAAATGCCAAAGAAATAGATGCTAGAAATGTTCATCCACAACTTGCAAACAAACCTAAGCTACCAAATCCAAATCCAATGTCCTACTTCTTTTAGCAAGGTCATTGAGATGGGCCTTATCATAGGAAAAGCCCTAATTGCGAAAGGTCAAATCAAGCTCTATAAAGACACTCCTAGTACCAACACCAACAATGACAAACCTAGACTCTAGACGAAAAATAAAAACATTGTGAATGACGGGATAGTAGATGCCAAAAATGTGGCACCTAAGAAACCAATTTTCAACCTATCAACACCTCAAAATAACCCCATGCAAAATAAACCAAGAAATACCAAATCTAGGTTTACCAACTTTTGGGCTAGGAGAAAGTTCACACCTTTGGATGAGTCACTAGAAACTGCTCTACGGAAGATAATCACCAACAATCTCATAACGCTTCCCTCAGTACGAGAGTACGAACCAAAGGTCAAACCCCATTGGTGGAATGACAATGACTTCTGCAAATACCACCGAAATAGGGGGCACAAGACAAATGATTGTATTGTGCTCAAACATACAATCCAAGACTTAATAGAGAAAAAAAATAAATATCTATTAACGAACATACCTCCAACAGTGATCATTAGGCATTCAAGGATCCTCTTCCTAACTACGAGCAGGGAGGACCTTCCAACAGAAACAACAGTGGCTCTAACAATGCAAACTACACAAATGTCAGCTATGACTATGTTGTTAACCATATCTATGAAGGTGATTCACATATCAATGTAATCGCTATAAACAAAGATCTAGATTGCAATGTTACTACTCGTAGTAACAGATTCACCCTTAGAGGAACCTCTGCTCTTCCAGCCAACCAATATAGTATCCTGGATCAACTCCACAAAACACCTGCACACATCTCCATCTTGGAACTTCTGCGTCTATCTCCTTCTCATAGGTCCATACTTGACAAAACCTTAGCAGAAGCATCCGTTCCCATGAACCTTGCCAAAGAACAATTCCAAACCATGGTTAGTCATATTACCTCACCACATTCCCTATCATTCACTGAGAAGGATGATATGTCAATCACTCAACCCCATAACGCCTCCCTCCATATTGAAGCTTTCATACACAAACACAAGATCAAAAGAGTCCTAATAGATGGAGGGGCTAGTTTGAATATTTGCACATTGAAGCTAATGCTTACATTGGAGTTTTCAGAGAAGGCTATAGATCCAAAGATAAAAATCACCATAAAAGCCTATGATGAGGAGGAAAGAACGTCTAAAGGAATTGTCACCCTACCAATTAGAGTAGGCCCCATGGTAAAAGATGTAGCTTGTCAAGTCCTCGACATGGAACTAGTGTACAACATTCTTCTTGGGTGACCATGGATACACGCTCTAAAAGCAGTACCTTCAACATACCATCAATGTATCAAGTTCCCACATGAAGGTCAAGAGATCACCATCCAAGGTGACCCTAACCCCTTTCAATACTGCAACTCTATCCAGCCAAAACCAAAAGTTATGATCCCCACCAACTGTGCTTCTACCACCTCTTCATCTCGTATAGACCCGGCCTCACTTGCTTCCTCTTCATGAGCGTCTCAACCTAAACTCCAACTCAAAGATAAGGGCCTGGGTGAGTATACGGTCTCCCAATCCCTCTGTTTGGCACAACTACCTCTATCTCCTTGATCCTATGGGAAACCTATCCTAAGGACACCAAAAGCAGAGAAAACCACCAAAGGACCATTTGTCAAATGGGGAAGCCTTGAATATGAGAGTGATGAGAAAGATATCCTCCAATGGTTATACAAGGATGAAGGCAGTTCATCAACACAACATGACCATCCCATTATACAAACAACACAATATGGTCAAGGCTTTCAAATGCTACAGAGAATGGGGTATGAAGGACACGGTCCACTTGGTTCAAGAAAGGATGGCATCACTGAACCCATCCAACCTCATACCTTAACAGCCCGAGACACTACATGGCTAGGGTACACTAGAGTATCAAGAAACAACATAACCAACAAGAACAAAGGCAAACAACCAAAAGGATCCACTAGTAATCTGGTTGAACAAATTCATAGAATGGAAATGGGGAGCGAAACTGATTCTAATGAGTATGAGTGGGATAGCCTCTCTGAGATGTCTTGTGACAAAAAGGATATTGGTGTTGTTCATGAGTACGACCTGACCCATGCCAACGAGAGACAAGGTCCAAGGGTTAGACTGCTAGAGTCTGACCCGCATAGCAACAATAGTGAAAATCATGAGGAAGGAATGATCCCCCCTTGATGGATCCACTAATAGAGAGTACCATTGCAGACTTTGTCCATGCTTTCAATAACTCTGTTCTAACCATCAACACTGTCGAACCAGACCAACCTAATGATCCCTTACCTTTGGTGCACCTTGAACTTATCGACTGGGACCTAGAAGGCACCACCCCTGAGCTAGACACCTTTGAAAATGACGAAGCCATCATAGATTATCTTGAGCTTAGAGATCATATACCTGCAGGGAACCACAAAGCTGGCTATGCTATTGAACTCAATGAGAAGGCTTATTTTGGAGAGAGCGCCAAGCCTTTCAGTCATAAAAATTTCAAAATAAAAGAGTGATCTAATGGTGAAAACTGCTCTACGACAGTGTTAGATCATCAAAATAGTAAAAATAAAGACGTATCTAATGGTGAAAACCTCTCTGAGGCATCGAAGGATGGAAAGCTTGACCCTCTCCCCAATCCTACACATCAGGAGAGATCGTTGATCTTGATAGAACCAACAGAACCAATCAATGTCAGTACAGGGGATGAGCCTAGAATGATCCACATGGCAAAAGCTCTCATAGAACACGAAAAACTAGCATTTACAGATTTCTTCAAGAGAAAACAAATCAACTTCGCATGGACATATGCTAACATGCCAAGGCTAGATCCAGATCTTATCATGCATCATTTATCTCTAGCTCTAGGAGCTAAACCAGTCAAACAAAAACTCAGGAAGATGCATCCACATGTAGCTCTCATGGTAAAAGAGGAAATTAAGAAGCTATTAGACGTCAAATTTATTAGGCCTATAGACTATCCCAAATGGGTTTCAAATATAGTACTGATGGCTAAACCAGATGGCAGGGTTAGAATATGCAATGATTTCAGGGACCTAAACAAAGCTTGTCCCAAGGATGACTTCCCCCTGCCCAACATAGACATGATTGTAGATCTTACGACAAGGCACACTATGTTGTCACTCATGGATGGTTTTTCTAGATATAACCAAATAAAGATTGCACCTGAAGACCAACACAAAATGGTATTTACATGTCCTTGGGGCACCTATTGTTGGTGTGTCATGCCATTTGGTCTGAAAAATGCTGGGGTGACATATCAGAGAGCCATGACAACAATCTTCCATGACATGATGCACACTATAATGGAAGACTACATTGACAACATTCTGGCAAAATTACTTACTAGAGAAGGACATCTAGCAGTACTAGCCAAGATCTTCCATAGGTTGGAATAGTTTAATGTGCGTCTAAATCCAAAGAAGTGTGTGTTCAGGGTCACATTAGGCAAACTACTGGGATACATCGTGTCTGCAAATGGTATCGAAGTCGACCCAACTAAGGTGAAGGCCATCATGGAGATGCCACCTCCTAAGAATTTGACTCAACTAAGATCCCTACAGGGAAAATTGCAATCTATAAGAAGGTTCATCTCTCAACTAGCAAACAAGTGCCACCCATTTTCTCACCTTCTACACAAGAATGTCCCTTTCAAATGGAACGAGTCATGTGAACAAGCATTTTAGCAATTAAAGGAATATCTCATGAAACCACCAGTATTGATGCCACCAATTCAGGGCCAGCCTCTGCTACTGTATATCTCAGCTACACCAACCGCTCTAGGAGCTCTCCTTGCACAAAAAAACTATGATGGGAAAGAACAGGCTATCTACTATATCAGTCAAACACTTGTTGGGTATGAACTACAATACACACCTATCGATAGAGCATGCCTATTTGTTGTCTTTGCCTCACAAAAATGGAGACATTACATGTTGTCACACTTTGTCAAACTGATAGCAAAGATCAATCCACTCAAATACTTACTAAATAAGGTGGCCCTAATAGGTAGATTGTCTAAATGGGTCATGCTACTCAGTGAGTTCGACATTGAATATGTAGATAGGAAAGCCATAAAGGGACAAGTACTAGCAGACCAACTGGCAGATGCACCTCTAACAGATGACAGCCCTCTGAGCTTTGAGTTTCCAGACGAATCTATCTTCCACATAAATACAGCAACCTAGAAAATGTACTTAGATGGCTCATACACCCAACATGGATCAGGGCCAGGTATCTTATTGATCACACCTAACGGTGATACAATCCCTAAATCATACAGATTAATGTTTCCCTGCACTAACAACGTGGCAGAGTACGAAGCCCTAGTTGTTGGTATCAGGCTAGCAGTTGAATGTAATATCAAAGAGCTTCAAGTGTATGGTGATTCACAGCTAGTTATCAATCAAGTAAATGACAACTACCAAACAAAAGATGAGAAATTAATCCCTTACAAGAGAATGGTAGATGGCTTCAAAGAATACTTCATCACGATCTCTTTTGAGTAGATACCAAGGATTGAAAATAAAGCTGCAGACACTATGGCAAAAATCACATCTCTCCTTGACATTCCAGATAATCAATCTCGCTATGAGTTCTTGGTAGAGCCAGTGTCCTATCCTGCATACGACACCCTGAGTCCCATATCATTTGCCACATTGTTGGAGCTGATTCCCCCCTCTATGGAAAGATATTTGCCTATCTTAAAGAGAATACCCTCCCACCCGATCTCTCTAATAACCAGAAACGAACCTTCATCTGTCAGGCATCCTGGTATGCCATTGTCACCAATACCTTATATCATAGAGATCTCGATGGTACTCTCCTTAGGTGTCTTGATAGTGAGGAATATCAATCCACCCTAAGTGAAATACATGATGGTATATGTGGGACCCACTCTAGTGGCCCTACCCTAGCCAAGAAACTCATATGCATGGGGTACTACTGGCCAACTATGGAACAAGATTCCTATCATTTTGTGAAGAAGTGCAAGAAGTGCCATATCCATGGGAACCTGATACATGCACCAGCACATGAACTACAACCATTAACAACTCATTGGCCTTTCTGTCAGTGGGGACTCGACTTAGTGGGCAAGATTCATCCTCCCTCCTCAAGCAGCCATAAATTCATAATCACTGCCACAGAGTACTTCACAAAGTGGATTGAAGCTTTGCCCTTAGCCAACATCATAGGCAAGCAAATTGCCTCTTTTATCCTGAACGATATTATTTGTCATTATGGTGTCCCTTCGTCCATTATCACGGATAACAGACGACCCTTCAAAAACCAAGATGTCAGGGAACTATGCAACAAATTCCATATTCAGCACCACTTTTCAACCCCCTATTACCCACAAGGCAACAGCCAGGTTGAGGCATCAAATAAAACCATTCTAAAAATACTAAAGATGACTATCAATGAGGCCGGTCATGATTGGCATGTCCAACTGAATCCCGCACAGTGGGCCTACCGCACAAGCATCCACACACCCATAGGTGCAACACCATACTCCCTATTCTATGGATCTAAAGCTATCTTGCCCATTGAAGTCGAGATCCCATCCTTGTGAGTCTCATTAAAAGGCCTCATATCAGATGAAGAGTATAGAGTAACCAAACTTCAAGAGTTAGAGCTGCTCAAAGAACGAAGGCCACAGGCCTTTAACCACCTGAAAGAATATCAGCAACGCATGTCCAGAAGCTACAATCACAAAGTAAAACCCCAGATATTCCAAGTCAGTGACCTAGTCCTAAGAGAAAATCCCAGAAATCAGCAAGACAGAGAAAAGAAAGGAAAGTTCAAACCTAACTGGCTGGGTCCCTATATCGTCATCACAGCTTATGGATCAAGGGCATATCAATTGGCTACATCTGAAGGTGAACTGTTCGATGATCCTATCAATAGCATGCACCTTCACAAGTTCTATACCTAAAAACCCCAATGTAGGGTAGTCTTGAAAAAATTCAAAAAAATAAAAAAAGTACTCAAAAACAAGAAAAAAAAAATCAAAAAATGAGAAAATAACAAAAAAATCATCCTATGGTGAAAACTTGGCAAACAGGAACCTAGGATAGGTACCATGGTGAAAACCTAGCAAACAGGCATCATGTGTACTTTTAGCTTCTTGTGCAAATAAAAGCAAGTGGTGAAAACCTGGTAAACAGGCGCTATCTATGACAAACCACTTCCTCCATCTATTCTGACTTCATGTCTCTTGTCTCCATCATATCGTTCATCTTGAACTAGTCCTCTGAACCGTTGTCGAACCATGTTGCCTCTGAGTTATCACATAGGCAAGGCCATTCTTAATACACCTCTGAGGCTCCTCTCCACTCCACTATCCCATCTGTCACATATCTAGTCCTTCTATCAACCTAAGTCCATGCTATTTCTGCACCACTTTGCCATCGCCTAGGTCTTAGGTCTGCTAGGGTTTACCCTGAACTACATTGCCTCTACATCTTCACGTAGGCAAGGCCATTTAGCAATGAGCCCCCGAGGCAATAGGTTAGTCGTTTAGGGCCCATCTCTCCATATCTATCTGTCATCTCACCCATAATAAGTAGATCTTTGTCTAAACTGGGGGTAACTCCTCAACCTAGTTACAGATTTGGATTCTTGAATGTCACTTTTCTAAGAGGATACCAATAAGGATTGCGATACCTTTTCACTAGACAAGCAAGCACAGTAAAAACAAGCTACCCAAACCAAAAGTCTTGATGCAAAACATCAAAATATCCAAAACAAAGCAGAATACCATACCAAAAATGCTAAAACTGATTCTATATCAATTATGGCAAAAGACACATCTAATACAAGAATGTTTTGTCAAACAGGTTAATTTACAAGGTCTTGAATTTTTGTCATTATGTCTTCCTATGCTACTCAAGGATGCCAAAAGCTAGAGATGCTATGATGGGGGACATAATCATTTTCTTTGTTTGCTGCATGTGGATTAAACTGTAGTAATGTGATGACTCTTGTCTAATGACATGATTAGCAAAAGATCATCGAGAACTCCGAGGTCTAAACATGAAAAGGGGCAATCCTTGTCTGTTGAAATGCAAGAAGTACTTAGGTCATCTAGATTCAAGTTTGACTAGATGCTTGTATTAACTTGCTATATCAAAATCCATGTAAGTAATACTTAGGTCATCTTGGTTTAATTATACTTAGATGCTTGTATTTTCTTACAACATTATAAAGCCCAATGATGAAATAAGCACTTCAAAATACTTGCTATATCAAGATGACAAATATCCATATCCATATCCATACCGTATCCAATTGCATTTCATATCCATATTGATATCCATATCCATATCTGGTTGCGTTTCTCCATATCCCATCCAATAAAGATCCAAAATGCAGTGAATCAATGTTTACAAAAGCTTGTGATTTCTTCTATCGAGTCATTCTTCTATCGATCAAATTTCTATTTGTCTTCATATCTCTCATCAACAGTTCTAGCTGTCAAATTCAAGCAGTGATCAAAATGCAAGTCTATCCTTAATCCATACCAATCGAGTCAACCCAATGTTGTCAAATTATCCAATCACAATCAGTAGTCTTGATCCTAATCCTGTCGTAAACCATATCAATCAGTCATAACTATCCTTCGTGTTGCTCTAGGGATATATCATTCCCCGCCATGACAACACTGTCGTATATTGCTATCATATCAAATTTCTTAGACAGGATGTTGCATTGTCGAAACCAAACCCGGAGTCTTATACGACATGTTTCATTCTTGACACCAGACATCGTCGATCTCTATCCTTGGTTTGCTGCTCGACAAGGGCAATACCTTGTTTGTTCTTGTATCATTTGTGCATACTTGCTTACTTTCTTATGTGTGTTATCATTTTATCTTATATCATGTATCATTCACCATCTTTCTTCTGCGTCCAACCATTTCTTCTCCTGTTTCTCCTCTTCTTCATCGTGAGATTGTTCATCTCACGCCTTTCTACCATCTCCCCGTCCAATCTCCTGAGGGTGCATCCTGTCGTTAAACTTGTACCAGGGGCAAACTGGGGCATGTATCACCATCAAAAATTCTTTTTCTTTGAAACAACGTGATAAAACACATTGCATCAAAGAGGGGCAAAATGTATACACCTAAAATTGGCATGACTCTACTTAAATAAATATTTTAAATATTTATTTCATCATTCACATTCTTCTATCAATAAATAAATAAATTCATTTATTTATCTGATTCATTTCCTCTCATTTAATTAAATAAACACATTTATTTAATTAATTAAATTATATACATCACCTTCATTCTGCTAAATAATTAAATAATTTTAATTATTTAATTAAAACCTTTTATTCTTCCAAATTTAAATAAAATGCAAATTTTATTTAAATAAAATCTAAATTATCCACTAAATAAAATATACTTTTATATTTTATTTTATTCTTCAAAAATCTCCACAAAATAAAATATATTTCTATTTATTCCTCTCAATTATCTACAAAATAATTAAATAAAATCTTTTTTATTTAATTATGCATTTCTTATCTTCAAAAATCATTCTTATCTTCTAAAAATACTTTCCTCTTGTCATACAAAAGCAAAAGTAATTTTAAAGCATCTTTAAAGCAAACTTTCTCTTAAATTAGAAAAATAAATTCTAATTTAAGAAAATCAAATCTCATCGTCATCAAGAGTGGAGTTAACTTCACAAAGTTGCTTTTTGAATGACACGTCTTTCTTCCATTTGTTGCACATTCCTCAACAACTCTCCTCCGTTGATCTTTCCTTTTCTTCTAAACCATTGATCTTCTTCTACACATCTCTATAAATACAGCACTATTCTTCCTCATTTCATATCTATCATTTGAGCAAACTTATGTTGCAGAGATACAGGCATGCCTTTAGCACCCCCACTTTGTTAAGCATTCATATCATCCTTTTGTTAGTGTGTTGAAGCTCTTCTTCAATCACACAAGTTTCCAAGCCATTCCATTCTTGTCACCTTCAACAAGCAAGGGAGCAAATTGCTTTTGAGGGCTTCATCATCAACAAGGTCAAGAAGAGATAGGCGAACTATGGAAGACAATATGTAAAAGGTTGTAAGTATTATTTTTAGTTTTATTTTAAATCAATCTTTTACTTTCACATTTCATAGATGTATTGGGTTGTTTATTCATTGATTTGATTAATCTATTTTCCCCTTCACACTACCAATTGTAAGGCCTACCTATGCTACAACAAAAGGATCAAAAAGATTGTTGAGAGTACAAATGTGAATGTGGATGAAGGCAAGGAAAGAATATCAAACTTGAATTACTATGAACCAGATGAACCTGTGACTATAATGAATGAAGAAAAAGATGAGCAAGAAGATAGTCAAGATGAAGAAGAGGTTCGAAAAATGTTGTCAAGACTCCCAGGTATGTAAGGATCACTCATTCTGAAGATCAGATTATAGGTGACAAAACATAGGTGTTCTGACAAGGAGAAGAGCTGCAGAAGAACAAGTGAATTACTGTTTGCTTTCAAAGGTTGAACCAAAGACTGTGAATGAAGTATGCAATGATGAAATCTAGGTAAAAGCCATGGAGGAAGAGCTAATGCAAATAGAAAGAATGATACTTGGGAATTAGTTCCCAGACCTACTGATAAAAATTTTATTGGAACCAAATAGGTTTTTAGGAATAAGCTGAATGAGAATGGAGAAGTTGTTGGTAGGTGGTGACTGATCAGGAAAGTACTGTACACTAGCCATGTATCCTCGCTGGGGTTCGGGGGCGGCAGCCCCCGAGAAATGGGGGTTCGGGGGTGGTAGCCCCCGAGAAAATTTTTTTAGGGCCAACTTAAAAAATCCTAGGGCCGACTTAAAAAATCCTATTTTTTATGACCGACATAAGAAAACCCTAATTTTTGTGACCGACAAAAAGGCTTGATAAAAAGCGGCCAAGGGTTAGGGTTTGAGTATTGTATTGTAGCATTTGCAGCGGTATTGAGTTGCAGGGATTGCTGATTGTAATCAGTTTGATTTACTAGATAATAATATTGGACTCTCTATTTGGTGGATGTAGCCCGAGTTTGGGTGAACCACGTTAAATCTTGTCTCTTGCTGTTATTAATTCTGTGTATTTCCATTTCTCTGTTTAATCTTTATTTGCATTTAATTGATATCTTCTGCCGGCTAACCCTAACAAGTGGTATCAGAGCGGGTTGTGTTCGATTATTGTCTACAGGAAAGTCTCACGGTTGAGTGGGAGCAATGGCAGACGAGGGTAAAATGAAGGTTGATAAATTCAATGGGCAGAACTATCAGTTATAGAAGATGCAGATGGAAGATTACCTCTATCAAAAGGTGGTGCAGGAGCACCTACCTGACAGCTGGTCTTGATAAGGCAGTTAGTAGTTTAGGTCTTGTTTGTGTTTCCAAGAAGGTCTGATAGACCAATTGCATGTAATAAGGTCACGCTGATCATGATAAGATCATGCTGACCAGGCTTTTGCTATTTTTAGGAAGTTGGTTATAACAGCTGTCATGATGTATGATCGGTTGGATCTCCCAGCCGCTTGGAGAGTTCCCAGCCGCTTGGAGTCGGGTCAGTAGTACTCGTAGGAAAGTCTTTATAAGCATGAGATCGGTTGATTGTAGATCATCGATCGGCAGTCTAGTATTGCATTAAGCAGAGGAGGTTGAGTGTTCTGTGTGAGGAACATCATATTGTATTGCATCTTTGAATCAATAAAGGTCCTGTTTCATTTTCTGTTTGATCCCCTTTCTGTAATCGATTTGCTGGTTTGGGTGGCTTCATGGATTTACTGATCCATTCCACCGGTTGATCCGTCTGATCGGTGGAATGGCAATGTACAGTAGGTTAGTAGTTTGTTTGTTTGTTTGCATGCAGGTGTGCAGGATCGCGGTCGACAGATGTTGAGAAGCCTAGCATCCTCATGTGCTAGGTCAAGTTGAGAAGTTCGAGTTGGAAGATCACCCTGAGGTTGGATCGGGTCATCCCTGGAGGATCGGCGAAGTGAAATTTCGCTAAGTGAAGAAGTTCGCTAAAACGGCATCATCAGGATATTTCTGCAAATATCCTGCAGACAGTTCAGATATCGTCATCCGGATAAGTGAAGGAGAGCATGACGCTTTCGAGTGCATGAAGTGTGAGTTCGTCGGGGTGATCATCATCTAGAGGAGCCGAGGAGGAGTGCATCGGCATCAGGAAGAAGATCGGGTCATGAAACTGTTGGAGTTTGCATGTTGCGAGTGCATCAGGATGTTCTAAGTCGGACATATACTAAGTGTATATATCAGCATCAGGATCATCTATTGGGAGTGCCAAACATCCGCATATCGCGAGTAGATGCGGGAGAGAAAGTTCAAGTTTTTTGACTAAGTGTTGAAGAGGTCATCAGGATATTGGGTGACGTCATCGTCATCAGGATATGACGTCATCGTCATTAGGATATTGAGATATCCCCCTGTGCGAGTTTATCCTGCCGTTGTTAAGTGGTTAAGTATCGGCATCGGCAGAAAGTGTGAAGCATCATCAGGAGGTTTCGAGGGAGCCGGATAAATTAGATCATGATGCTGTTGCTTGTATCGTCAGCTAGCGGAGCATCGAAGGGAAGGTGCTGAAGGTGATCGTCATCAGGATATTTGAGGCAACCGGATATTTGGATATCCTGCTGACGAAGGTAGTGTCAGAGATCATGATGATGACGATAGTGTTTGGAGCCCGATGAACAGTGCAACCGGAGGATGTTTGCGCCCGCTGAATATCATGATGATGTTAGGCGGAAGGCGGAGGAGGTGAATAGTAGTCGGCAGGAGGATGATTGTGATTATCCGAAATATGATGATGCTGACTGTGTAACGCGAAACATGATGATGCTGTTGGTGGTTTTAGGAAATATGATGATGATGGCGAAGATGATGATGATGAGGTTGGTCTGCAGACATTCATGCTATATGCGAAGGTTATAGTGTGGATGCCTCTGCATCATAGTGGTATCAGAGCTCAGCAAAAGATCTGGGCTGTTGTGTGTTGATTCTGTCACCGAAAGGGCAGAGGTAGAGTTGAATTGTGTGTTGTGTGTTGATTGAGAGGTTGACGAAATGCCTCCTAAAGGTAGTGGTACTGCAAGGGAATTGCAGGAACTGAAGGAGAAACATGCTAAAGAGATGAGGAAGATGAAGGAGCTTGCTGAAGCACTTCAAGCCAGGCTGACAGCCCTGGAAAAGAACAAAAAGAGGGAAGTGGAAGACAGTGAGTCTGAAGAAGAGGAAAATACTGTTGAAGAGTATGAAGAGGTAGCTGAAGATCTGGATGCTGAAGACCAGAAATTTGTCAAACTGCTAAAGGCAGTGCAGAGTGAAAAACCTAAGGTAAAGGTTGATGTTACCAAGTATACTGGAAGCTTGAATGAAGATGAGTTGTTAGATTGGATTGCTGCACTTGATAATCACTTTGAATGTGAAGATGTTGCTGAGGATCAGAAAGTAAAGATTGTAAAGACCAAGTTAGGAGGTCATGCTTTGGTATGGTGGGATTATGTACAATCTGAGAGAAGGAAACAAGGGAAGTCTAAGATCACTTCATGGGATAAGATGGTAGCAAGGATAAAAGGTAAATTCTTGCCAAGGGATTATGAAATCCAGATGTTTAAGAAGCTGCAAAATTTAAAGCAGAAAGATAGGGATGTGAAAGCATATACTAAGGAATTTTATCTGTTAAGTATGAGATCTGGTCATCATGAGAATGAGGTAGAAAAGGTGGCTAGGTACTTGGCTGGTTTGAGGTTTAACATACAGGATGAGTTAGTTTTAGCTAACCCTAAGAATGTGGAGGATTGTTATCAAATGGCAATCAGGATTGAAGAAAAGATGAATAGAGGACATGAGAAGTCCATGAGAGGAAGAGGAAACAATAGGGGAAGAGGAGCAGCCCCTGCACAAAAGCAAACAAATGAGGGTCAAGAAGACACTGGTAAAGGACAGGGACAGTCTGATTTCAGAGGTGGATGGAAAGGTAATAGAGGAAGATTTGGAGGTGGTAGAGGTTCTACTACATTTTCAGGAAAGTGTTACACCTGTGGAGAGTTTGGTCATCCATTTTTCAAATGTCCAGAAAACAAAGGTTCATCATCCAGAAATGATAGAACTAGTGACAAGAGAGTACAACTGGTACAAGAAGAGAAAGTAGAAGAAAGTGCACAGAGTTCAAACAGAGGTCCTGAGAATTTTGGATATCCAGAGAGTGGAGAATCATTGATGTTAAGGAGAATTAGTTTGCAGGCATCAAAGGATATGATGCAAAGAAGAGCTCTTTTCAAAACCACATGCAAGAGCAAAGGTAAAGTATGTAAAGTTGTCATTGATACTGGTTCAACAGACAACATGGTATCTCAGGAAATGGTGGATAAACTGAAGTTGGAAAGGATTCCACACCCACACCCTTACAAGGCATCTTGGGTGAGTGATAGTCAATCACTTTTTGTCTCTGAACAGGCATATGTGGATTTCCAGATTGGACCATATCAGGATAGAATTTTGTGTGACATATTGCCTATGGAATGTTGTCACCTACTGTTGGGTAGACCATGGCAATTTGACAGAAGGGTACTGTATGATGGGTATGCTAATACCTACACCATCAAGAAGGATGGGAAGACTATTAAGTTGATGCCATTGCAGGCAAAAGCTGCAGTACAGAAGGCAGCCCAAATCATTTTAATGGGAAAGAAGGAATTTGTGCAGATGCCTAAAGGAGCAGGCATAAAGGCAGATAAGGACACTGCAGGGAAAGGAGTTGTTACAGACAACAAGCTGAAGACAGTTTCAGTTGTGACTGACAGAGGTCAGCAGCAGGTTCAGAAACAGGGGTGCAAACAGCAACCAATTGAGAGGAATGACAAGGATGTTGTCATAGTTGGGACCATTGCTTGTCCTATAAGGGTTGAAAGAAAGATACAGGTGAACCCTACAGAGGCAGTTCAGACAGAGGTTCTGGTCAGGCAACCTGACAAACACATAGACAACCTGGGAAAGGCCTACATCAACAGGCATGAGGATTCACTTGCCAGAAAGCAAGTTACAGTTCAGAAGACTTGGAGAAGCCAAGAGATAGCAGCAGACAAAGCTGGAGCAGGTCAGACTATTGACAAAGCAAAGTGTAGAGGTGGAGGACTTCCACATACTAAACTCATGGGACATGAGTTCTTTTCTTTTGGGGAGTTTGGTGCAGGAGCACCTACCTGACAGCTGGTCTTGATAAGGCAGTTAGTAGTTTAGGTCTTGTTTGTGTTTCCAAGAAGGTCTGATAGACCAATTGCATGTAATAAGGTCACGCTGATCATGATAAGATCATGCTGACCAGGCTTTTGCTATTTTTAGGAAGTTGGTTATAACAGATGTCATGATGTATGATCGGTTGGATCTCCCAGCCGCTTGGACAGTTCCCAGCCGCTTGGAGTCGGGTCAGTAGTACTCGTAGGAAAGTCTTTATAAGCATGAGATCGGTTGATTGTAGATCATCGATCGGCAGTCTAGTATTGCATTAAGCAGAGGAGGTTGAGTGTTCTGTGTGAGGAACATCATATTGTATTGCATCTTTGAATCAATAAAGGTCCTGTTTCATTTTCTGTTTGATCCCCTTTCTGTAATCGATTTGCTGGTTTGGGTGGCTTCATGGATTTACTGATCCATTCCACCGGTTGATCCGTCTGATCGGTGGAATGGCAATGTACAGTAGGTTAGTAGTTAGTTTGTTTGTTTGCATGCAGGTGTGCAGGATCGCGGTCGACAGATGTTGAGAAGCCTAGCATCCTCATGTGCTAGGTCAAGTTGAGAAGTTCGAGTTGGAAGATCACCCTGAGGTTGGATCGGGTCATCCCTGGAGGATCGGCGAAGTGAAATTTCGCTAAGTGAAGAAGTTCGCTAAAACAGCATCATCAGGATATTTCTGCAAATATCCTGCAGACAGTTCGGATATTGTCATCCGGATAAGTGAAGGAGAGCATGACGCTTTCGAGTGCATGAAGTGTGAGTTCGTCGGGGTGATCATCATCTGGAGGAGCCGAGGAGGAGTGCATCGGCATCAGGAAGAAGATCGGGTCATGAAACTGTTGGAGTTTGCATGTTGCGAGTGCATCAGGATGTTCTAAGTCGGACATATACTAAGTGTATATATCGGCATCAGGATCATCTATCGGGAGTGCCAAACATCCGCATATTGCGAGTAGATGTGGGAGAGAAAGTTCAGGTTTTTTGACTAAGTGTTGAAGAGGTCATCAGGATATTGGGTGACGTCATCGTCATCAGGATATGACGTCATCGTCATCAGGATATTGAGATATCCCCCTATGCGAGTTTATCCTGCCGTTGTTAAGTGGTTAAGTATCGGCATCGGCAGAAAGTGCGAAGCATCATCAGGAGGTTTCGAGGGAGCCAGATAAATTAGATCATGATGCTGTTGCTTGTATCGTCGGCTAGCGGAGCATCGAAGGGAAGGTGCTGAAGGTGATCATCATCAGGATATTTGAGGCAACCGGATATTTGGATATCCTGCTGACGAAGGTAGTGTCGGAGATCATGATGATGACGATAGTGTTTGGAGCCCGATGAATAGTGCAACCGGAGGATGTTTGCGCCCGCTGAATATCATGATGATGTTAGGCGGAAGGCGGAGGAGGTGAATAGTAGTCGGCAGGAGGATGATTGTGATTATCTGAAATATGATGATGCTGACTGTGTAACACGAAACATGATGATGCTGTTGGTGGTTTTAGGAAATATGATGATGATGGCGAAGATGATGATGATGAGGTTGGTCTGCAGACATTCATGCTATATGCGAAGGTTATAGTGTGGATGCCTCTGCATCAAAAGGATTTATGGAGGCCGTTGGAAGGAGTAGCCAAGAAACTGGCAACAATGTCTGATGAGGATTGGAATCTTCTTGACAGAAAGGCACTGGGAACCATTCGGTTGTGCCTGGCACTGTCAGTGGCATTCAATATAACGGAAGCAAAGACAACAGATGGTCTGATGAAAGCTTTGGCTAAGTTGTATGAAAAACCCTCAGCCTCAAATAAGGTATTTCTCATGAAGCAGTTGTTTAATTTGAAAATGGTTGAAGGTGGATCTGTGACAGGTCATTTAAATGAATTTATACGATTGTCAGTCAATTGACTTCTGTAAATGTAAAATTTGATGAAGAAGTTAGAGCTCTCTTGATATTATGTTCATTGCCTGAAAGCTGGGATAGTCTGGTAATGGCGGTTAGTAACTCTGTTTCTGGTTCAAATACCCTAAAATTTGATAATGTTGTTGGTGTTATTCTGAGTGAGGAAATTCGTAAGAAAAGCTCAGGTGGATCCAAATCAGGCAGTGTTTTGAACGCAGAAAGCAGGGGTAGATCAAAGGAGAGAGGAAAAGGTTATGGAGGTCATGGGAAGTCACGAGGAAAATCAAAGGACAAAAGATCCCAAACCAAAGGCCAGAAGGATTGCTGGTACTATGGAAAACCAAGTCATCTAAAGAAAGATTGCTGGTCTCAAAAAAATAAAGAAGGAGACAAACAAGAAGGCAATAAGGAAGCAAATGTGGTAAGCAATAAGTCTGAAGATGATGTTTTGATTCTTTCCCTAGATAATGCTGATGATTCATGGGTTTTAGATTCAGGGGCCTCATTTCATGCTACGCCCCATAGAAGTTATTTCCTTGATTATGTCCAAGGGGATTTTGGGCTGGTTTATTTGGGAGATAATGAACCCTGTCAGATTGTTGGAAAGGGAAGAATCAAGATTAAGTTGCAGAATGGGAATCATTGGCTACTACAAGAGGTGAGGCATGTTCCAAGGCTCAGTAGGAATTTAATTTCAGCAGGGCAGCTAACTGAACAAGGTTGCACTGTTACATTTACTGATAAAAATTGGAAGGTTTCAAAAGGTGCCTTAGTAGTAGCAAAAGGTGTAAAAGTAGGCACCTTATATCTTTGTACAGGTCATACTGTTCCTTCTACTTTAGATTTTATAGAGGAAAAACAAACAAGTTTAGGAACAGTTGCTGCAGGTTTGCAGGAAGAGACTGGAAAAGTTGCTGCAGGTTCTGAAACAACACTGTGGCATAACAGACTTGGGCATATGAGTGAAAAAGGTATGAAGGTACTTCATTCTAAGAAAGTTTTACCAAGTCTGAAATGTATTAATATGGATTTCTGTGAAAGTTGTGTGTATGGAAAATAAAAGAGAGTCAGTTTTCTTAGAGATGGGAAGAAAAAGAAAAATAAAAAGTTGGAGCTTGTGCATACAGATGTATGGGGACCAGCTCAGGTATCTTCTTTTGGTGGCTCTCAGTATTATGTTACATTCATAGATGATGCAACTAGGAAGGTCTGGATTTATTTCCTTAGACAGAAATCTGATGTATTTGAAACATTTAAGAAATGGAAAAGCTTGGTTGAAAATGAGACAGGTAAAAGATTAAAATGTCTCAGATCTGATAATGGCGGTGAGTATTGCAGCAAAGAATTTGAAGACTATTGTTCCTTTAATGGAATTCGTAGGCAGAAAACGGTTCCAGGGACTCCACAGGAAAATGGAGTGGCTGAACGCATGAATAGGACAATAATGGAGCGTGCAAGGACCATGAGATTGCATGCTGGACTGCCTTTAAACATGTGGGCAGAGGCTGTCAACACTGCTGTATATTTAATTAACAAAGGTCCTTCAGTTCCTTTGGGCTGTGGTATTCCAGAGGAAGCATGGACTGGCAAGAAGGTGAGTTATTCTTTTCTGAAAACCTTTGGCTGTGAAGCATTTGCACATATACATTTTGAAAATAGAACCAAGCTGGATGTGAAATCAAAAAAATGTACCTTCGTTGGATATGGCATTGATGAATTTGGTTATAGGCTTTGGGATTTTGAAAATTAGAAAATTGTGAGAAGCAGGGATGTTATATTCAATGAGAAGGTGTTGTACAAAGATCAGTTGCAGCAGCATGAGAAGAAAGAAAAGGATTATGTGGTGCTGGATGATACTCCAAATAGTGATGTTCCAGTGGCTCCTCATGCTCCGCAACAGCAACCAGAAATACCACAAACTCCAGTGAATGTTAGACGGTCAACAAGGATAAGTAGACCTCCTGAAAGGTTTTCTCCCTCTTTGTATTCTATTTTATTAACAGATGCTGGTGAACCAGAAGGGTATGATGAAGCTATGCAGGTGAATACACAAGTTCAGTGGGAGCTTGCCATGCAAGAAGAAATGGACTCCTTGCTGAAAAATCAGACTTGGGAATTATGTAAGTTACCTGTAGGTAAAAAGGCTTTACCAAACAAATGGGTTTACAGGCTGAAAGAGGAAGATGGAGGTAAGAAACGATTTAAGGCCAGGTTAGTTGTAAAAGGATTTGCATAGAAACAGGGCATTGATTTTGATGAGATATTTTCTCCAGTTGTCAAGATGACTTCTATTCGTACTATTTTAAGTATTGTGGCTACTAAAGATTTGCATTTGGAACAGCTAGATGTGAAAACTGCCTTTCTCCATGGTGATTTGGAGGAGGAGATATACATGGCACAACCACAGGGATTTGAGGTCAAAGGTAAGGAGAAACAAGTGTGCAGATTGAAGAAAAGCTTGTATGGCCTGAAACAAGCACCTCGGCAATGGTATTTGAAATTGGATAGTTTTATGGCTGAGCAAGGCTACAGTAGGTGTAATTCTGACCATTGTGTTTATTTTAAGAGGTTGGATAATGACAGCTACATCATTTTATGTTTATATGTTGATGACATGCTTGTAGCTGGGTCTAACATGGATCACATCAGAGAGTTAAAACATCAGTTATCACAGTCATTTGATATGAAGGATTTGGGGGCAGCAAAACAAATCCTTGGTATGAAAATTTGCGAAGATAGGAAGAACAGAAAATTGACTCTATCTCAGGCTGCTTATGTTGAAAAGGTGTTGCAGAAATTCCATATGGAGAATGCCAAAGCTGTCAGTACACCTTTGCCTAGTCATTTGAAATTGACTAAGGAGATGTGTCCAAAGACACAAGAGGAGGAAGAGAAAATGTCCAAGATACCCTATGCTTCAGCTGTAGGAAGTTTAATGTATGCCATGGTATGCACAAGACCGGATATTGCACATGCTGTCAGAGTCGTTAGTAGGTATATGAGTCATCCCGGATTTGAGCATTGGAATGTGGTCAAATGGATTCTCAGATATTTGAGAGGTACATCTAATAAACACTTATGTTTTGGGGGCTCTAATACTGATTTAGTAGGTTATGTAGACTCAGATTTGGCAGGGGATATTGATACCAGGCGGAGTACTACAGGTTATGTCTTTACTGTAGGTGGAACATCAGTGAGTTGGATTTCTAGGTTGCAAAAGGTGGTTGCTTTATCCACCATAGATGCAGAATATGTCGCTGCAACAGAGGCAAGCAAGGAGATGATATGGCTACAATCTTTCATGGAAGAATTGGGTAAACAACAGGCTAACAGTTCTTTGTATACAGATAGTCAGAGTGCCATACATCTTGCAAAGAATTCTGCCTTGCATTCAAAGACCAAACACATACAGTTGAGGTATCACTTTATTCGATCGGTGTTGGATAATGGACAGTTAAGGCTAGAAAAGATACATACAGATGAAAATCCAGTGGATATGTTTACAAAGGTAGTGACAAGGGAGAAGCTGAGCTCCTCTTTAGCTTCGATTGGTCTTCTAGACTGAACACAATAAAAATTGAATAGTAGAGTTCAGGGTGCTTATTTCCAGTGGGAGCTGCATGCGCAGCGGTGTCATCCAGGATCAGTCTCCAAGTGGGAGATTGTTGGTAGGTGGTGACTGATCAGGAAAGTACTATACAATATGATGATGACGTCATCTCCTAAGCATATTTGAAATATTAACTATGACGATGACATTATCCTAATCTTTGAATGTGGGGGATGTTTTGTGAAACTAACATCTGTCATATTTCTTAATATCCTCATATCTACGCTTAAGGCACGTAACACATGGATCCTCGAAAGCCAATAAGAGGTTGTCACATGGCACGCTAACCTAATCCCATCAGTACCTTATATTATCATGATTGTCAAAAGAGATATGATGACCTAACTTCTATCATCGGTCAACGGTTGGTCATCCTGATGATGACGTCATCACCATCTTCTAGATATCAGTCATATTTATTAAAATCCTTGATACCTGCAAATATGCATCCCCGCATTAAATACCAGTCTAATAGTGGTTGAACCTTTCAAATTTTTAAATAATCGCCCACCACCTATTAGCATCTCCAATCCTTAGGTGTCAATCAACAGATGCCGATAGAGTGACATTAATTACACCCTAATTTACCATTGCTTTTGGGTTAAAAGTAAGATTTAAGTTCATTTTTGAATTTGTCAAGTATTCAAGCAGAATTATAGAACTCTTGCGAGATTAAGGTGACATTACTGCAACTTGTGAGCTCAACAGAATGGGATACACATTCAAACAACAAATGGAAGACAATAATTGTAGGGTGATCACATGCTTATCTAGATATCAATTAAATAGTAAAAAGGGTTGCGAATATCAGGTATGTAATGATAAAACCCTCTTTTGTCATTTCTGGTAGATAAACAGGTAAAAATGGTTTTACCAGGGTAAATTGATATGATGATGTACAAAATGTATTAGAATGAAAGTCATAATATCATGAAATTCATGTGATTATTGAATCCACCAGTGCACATAACACATTAGGGTAAGAAAAATATATGTTTTATCACAGGATCCAATGGCAGTCCAGAAGAACAGGTCAGACACAGAGTTCCTAAAACCCATGTGTGTACAACTCGAGGGGATATCCTTCAAATATGGCCAAATAAATGATATGCATTTAGGAGACACTAATCTGGATGCATGGACAGCGAGATTAGAGAAAGGAGGTAGAAATCCCCTGCTCATTAACATTTACAGCTCAGGCATGTGGCATGTAAGGGGATTTCCTTATGCAATGGAGGCCACTGAACTGGTAGTGAAATGTGCTCAAAATTACAATGCCAATACTAGAAGGGTAGAGAAACATGGTAGGGTTTATGCAAACTTTTCGATTGAACGCATCACTACAACTTTCAATCTAGCTAGAGGACCTCATGTGGTTCAGATAAACTTGGGCAAAATGGAAAAGGAGGACAATAGCACTGAGAAAGATTACAGAAGGGTCATGTATTCATGGAGGGCCATCGACATCATGTATAAGGCTGCTGCAAAGCTACCTATCCATCTCTACAAGTTTGATTTTGCACCTAAATTCTAATACATGATGGTGATGCTTTGCCACATGGCAGGAAGACCAAATACTGGAACCTTTGAAAATTGGATGTATGGCCTCATGAGGATGTTAGAGGGTACTAACAAAAAACCCCAGTGGGCCAAGATCATAAGTGATAGTTTATATGAAGGAATGAGAAAGTTAGGGGGAAAAACTAATATGTTCCATATGACCTCCTACGTGGTATATGCATGTACATTCAAAGGCACCTACGATGGGTTACAAATAGTGGGTAGGGTCAAAAGCAACCCTGGAGATGTAAACATTTGTGACCACTACCCACAATTGAAACAAAGAGAGTCTCTCCAACATTATCAGAGAGTGAATGACTCATTCTCCATGCACCTAGTTAGGACTGTGGAGGAAGACAGAGCAAAGAGGCTGAGCGTAGAGGCTCAGGCTGTAGTATATAGACATGGGGCTTGGTTCATCTAGCTCCCCACTTTTTCATATATATGAATAGAAGGTTTCACTAAGAAACCTCTCATGCTGCCAAGATATCCTATAGATAAAGTCATCCTGATGGAGATGGCTAGATAGATATTGCCTTCGTTTGAGGCTTATGTTGAGAAAGGAAAGATACCCAATGTTTTATTCCCAATTATAATTGGATGGTACATGTGTCATGATAAAGAAAGTATAAAGGATGTAATAGGAGGATTGAAATTGATGTCCCTACAACCATTTTCATTATCTAGGCAATATGATCCCTATGATAGAATGCAAACATTACATAAGAAATCAATGCATCAAAGGCACATTAAAGACTACTGGGCTGACTGTGATGATGAAATGGAAGTGAGAAAGAGAAGCTATTAAAGGCTTACTCTGAGGTAGATCCACACATTGGACTACATCCCAGTGCTGGCATAACTCCGTGAAGATGATGGCATGATCATGTCCCGAGAGTATGAGGACAATAAAGTATATAATGAAACAATATCATCCCTCGATTAGAATCAACCAGAGGTCACCTCCTTAGACTAAATAACACAGAAGGTCATACAACTGACCAAGGAATGGGTAGATGGAGAGATTACCAAACTAAAGAAAAGGGGAGTGGCACTCACTGTTGACAATAAAAGGAAAAGACAAGAATTAATAGATGAAGAATATGATGATTTCTTCAAAGAGAAGAGAGCATCAAAAGGAGAGAGGTAGTAGAGTAAATCAAAGAAAATGCTCAAGCTAGTGGGCTCACAATCATTCATTCTCCCTAACCCAAGGAGGACACCACCTCAACTTCTGCTGCAACCACATCTCATGCACTTGCAAATTAGAAAGAACTTATTACAAAGTTTGCTCCTACTATTGCAGATGAAGAAGAGAGTTTAGATAATGATCTAATAAAGAGGAAAAAGAAGAAAACTCAAGAGCCACCTTAGAAGAAACAAGCATCTGTGATAAGGGGAGCAGTGGAAAAGAATCTCACCATCCTATTAAGAGGAGCAGGTGGTGACAGAATTAAGAAAACTCTACAACATGGAGTCTCTATTCTTGAGATCATATAGTTCAAGTTTGAAATGGCTGAGGAGTAGAGAAAAGAAATGCATAATATGAGATGAACAATATTTCCCATTGGATAACACAGTGGAGTTGTCTAATAATGATGTTGTGAATGAAGTGTCTACTAGTTCTATGGAGACATTAATAAAGAACACCAAGATGACCCCTCATGGCACCCCCATAGTGCAAAAGGAGGTCGAAGTAGATGAAATAGAAGAGAGTAACCCTAAAATGGTGGCACAATAGATTGGATTAACAAAATTAGTTGATCAGATTACTATCCCATCAACAATAGATTTAAAATATCTAGGTGATGAAGACCAAAATAAAGATAAAGACTTACCTCCAAAACAAGCAAATTTAAAAGTTAGCCTACACATGGAGGATGAAGATATGCCTGATCAAAATGATGGTTAGGACAGTGAACTAGTACCTAAAAGGGGAACCAATGAAGAAGGGATAAATAAAGACCAAGACCCTAAAGAGGTAGATGTATCAAAAGACGGAGAACAAGGTCCTCAAAAAGGTGATGATCAAAGAAAAGAAGAAGAGAATGTGAATAAGAATGGTCAAGAGGATCATCCAGATAAGCCATATCAGAGTGATCCAGCTCCTCATATGGATCAAACATCACAATATACGCAAGACCATAATGTGAAAGTAACACAAGAAGTCCCTGCATAGGAGGAGGTCCATCATGAGGAGATACAAAATGAACAAAAAAAGGAGTCTTCACCACCAAGAAAAATGTAGAGTCACCTGATGCTCACATTGAGCATACAGACTAGCAAGGGTCTATAGATGAAGTACCATATTGGTTGCGGCAGGAGGCAAACCCACATCAGGTTAGTGTTGCATCTGAATTCAATATTTCTTCATTATTTTTAGCTAACATGGCTAAGCCAAAGAGAAGGGCAAGGGCCACCTTTGCAATAAAATAGGATCCAGCTACATTAAGGAGAATAGCTCAGGTAGCTTTGCTTGTGGCAAATAAGGCAAAAGGAGAGATAAGTATTGGTGAGTTTCAAATGACCACTATTGATTTGGGCTTTGCCACAGAGGAACAAGAAGGCCAAGAGGCCAAGGACATAATTGATTCTTTATTAAAGAGTCTAGAAAGGGAGAAGAATAAAAATAAAGTGCACAAAGAGCACATTGCTTAACTGCATACATTCCTTAAGGGGTTGATTGATCCCAATCACATGCCAGTCAGCTCAGTGACCCCACTGAGTATTTATATCTTAGGATGAAGTGACAGGGCTAGATATAATGAAACATAAGGCACATATGATGGATAAATGGTTCATCCAATTTAATAAGGAAGCAAAGAAGGTAATAAGGACCTCTCTTAAAAATTAGAACTTGCTCAGTATATTAAACAGTAGGGTAGATGAACTACAAAAGGAAGTTGGGCAGAGGTCAATCAAGATTGAAAAATACCTGACTGCCTTATCAGAAATGCAGCATATAGATACTAATGTCTAGATTTATAATAAGATAGCTACTGGGAATATGGTATGAGGAGTCCAAATTTGAAAGTGATATTCTCAGAAAGTGCAACACAAAATTTTGAGATATCAGTGTAAGGTTACATAAACTTTTGTCTGATGAAGTAGAGATCATGGAGGCTCTAGAAGAAAAGGTAGAAGGTAAGATTGAAAATTAGGATGCAGATTTTGTAGTAAAAGCCTTCTAGGATAATTTCAAGCTAGCTGTGGATGATCCTCTCAATCACCTATTAGAGGATACTATCAACAAGGCTATGAGGATGAAAGCAAAAGTACAAAAGTATAATGAAGTATTAAATAGTAGAAAGGCAAAATGGTCTGCATTGCAAGCACAGGTAAATTCACAAGAATATGTAGTCACCAAAGCCAAGGTCCAAGATGGGGACAAAATTGAAAAGATGGCGTAAGCATATGAGCCCATCAGAGGGGTGATAAGTGTACCTGCAGATGAAGAAGACTTATCTACTGATGAGGAGGACAAAGAATGAACATGCTTCACATGATCATGTGCATAATATGCTACTAGATGGTTGCCAGCTAGTAGCCTATGCCATATTTACACTTGTTGACTGAGTCAAAGATAATATAGACTATTGATTTTGATAGCTAAATCCTAATCATGAGATCATTTGTAACCCTATCCTCTCTTGTCCTATAAAAGGAGATGGAGTGTACCTTGTAACATTATTCAAAACTTAATTGAGGTTAGATTGCTGAAGCATCAGGACTAATTCTCAAAGCTAATTGTAAATATACATATCCTTTTCATACTTAATGAAGAAGAAGCTCTTTGATTACATACAATCATATACTTTGAGTAATCTGTGAATGAATTATTGACTTGTGCTTTGATTTGTTGCATCCCTTGGAGTGCATTTCATATTGTGCATGTTGTCTTCATTCCTTTTCCATCAAAGTTTGCATCAACCATATCTAGCTGTGGAACATCCTAGTGACATTATGGTTTGATTTCCATCTCTTCATGACAGTATCAGGAATTTATAGGGATCAATAGCTAAAGATTCAATCATTTTAGTAAGATTAGAAAGTATTCATTTAAATTTGTTTAATTTCATTCAAATCACCATCACAATTTCAAATATACAAACAATCTTAAGCAAATATAAGTAAATATGCTGATATCTCGTAGATAACTAAATATCCTTAGCATTTTCAAGAAAATCACATGTGAGAATGATAAATGTCATGCAAATAAACATAAATAACCACAATAATCACCTATAAGCACATTATCCAGGCAATTTCATAGTGTAGAGGGAAAATTCAGCTAATAAAAGTTGATGATAAGAAGAATTGATCAAACTTAGAAAATATCTTCATCATTTGTTAACCTTGTTTGCTGAAGAATGTACGAAGAATAGGTGATCATGATGATAAGTTTATAGGGCAACAAACATAAGGCTCCTAATGGAAAACAACAAAGCACATCAATCAAATGATTATGAACTAATCCATAGAGACTTAGGATCTTGAATTCTTTGAATCCATCGTATCTTTCAAGATAATAAAGGTTTGTGTTATAGGTAAAATGGGATAATATCAAATGAAAGTAAAAAACCCAATAATTTCAATGGAATATGCAAATAACAAAGAATAAAACAAGTAAACCAACTTACAGTGCATTGTTACCTAGTGACTTCCATTGTTTGCCTATTGTCGATTGATCCTTGGTGATGAATGTAGCCCTCGAGAAGTTTGCTTCCTTGCTTTGATTCCTCGAGATGACAAAGGAGAGATGGCTCGAATACTTGTTGTATTGAAGATGATCTTCAATACAATATGGGATGGGTAGTGAATAATGCAAGAGTGGGGGTGCCAATGGTGTGCTATGGATTTGACAGAGTAATCTTACTTGAAAGCTTCATGATATGAAATGGAAGAATAGAGGAGTATTTATAGACTTGTGTTAGAGAAGATCAATGGTGTAGAAGAAATAAGAAGATCAATGGTTGAGAATGATTAAGAGAATGTGCACGAATAGAAGAAGGACATGTGTCATTCAAAAAGATGCTTTGTTGAGTTAACTGCTTTCTTGATGAGGATGATCTTTTATTTCTTAAATTAGAATATATTTTTCTAATTTAAGAGTTTTGTTGATGAAAACAAAGTTGCTTTAAATCAGTTAACTCAGCTTTTGCTTTTGCATGATAAAGAAGATTTATTTTTAGAAGATTTGGAAGATAAGAAAGAAAAATTAAATAAATAAATTTATTTAATTGTTTGTGCAAGATTTAGAGGAATAAATAAAATATTTGATTATATTTTATTTTTGGAGACTGAGATTTTAATTTAAATAAATTTGCATTTTATTTAAATTTGGAAGAATGAATGATTTAATTAAAAAATTAAAATTATTTTAATTGCTTAGAAGAATAAAGTTGATATTGATGAAATTAATTAAATAAATGTAATTTATTCAATTAGTGGGAAGAAAGTGAATCAAATAAATAAATTGGTTTATTTATTTATTGATAGAGGAATATTAAGATGAAATAAATATTTAAAATATTTATTTAGGTAGAGTCATGTCATTTTTAGGTGTATACATTTTGCCCCTCTTTGATGCAATGTGTTTTATCATGTTGTTTCAAAGAATAAGAATTTTTGACAATGATACATGCCCCAGTTTGCCCTTGGTACAAGTTTAATGACAAGATGCCCCCTCAGGAGATTAGATGGGAAGAAGGCAAAAGGTGGGAGATGGACAATCTCACAAAGAAGATGGTGGAAAATAGGTTAGGATGAAGAAAAATGGGACATGATTTGGAGGAATAGGCATGGGAAGTAGTCACAGTAGTCATACAGTCAGCTATGGTTCACTTGCTATATATATGAGCTGGGTCCACAAGTCCTATTTATTTGCACACTTGTCCTTAGTTGGTTTGTCTTTGAGATCTTAGGAGAGCAGAGGAGCTAGAGCAGTCGAGAGAGATATGGATATTCCATGCGAGGAGCACTGTTTTGAGTGAGTACGACGGTTCGGTCGGCCACCCAAGGTAGGACCACCGGTATGCAGTTTAAAAAAACTTGCTTAAAGTCATTTATTAGGGCAATAAATGCTTAGGAAAAATAGCTAGGATGGATGCACCAAACTATCATTCGATGCATATGCGCCCCGCAATGGCGCATATACCGGGAAACCGCGCATATGAGTGATCTTATGGCCCATTTGATACATCTGCGCATATAGGCTATGAATTGGCACATGTATTGGGGAACTACGCATTTGACACAAGAAGCAGTACATATGCCCGAATGGTGCATATACTTCAAGGATCGGCGCATTCATGGTGAAGCAGTGCATTTGATATGAATAGGTGCATTTGCCACCTGGTTCGGCGCATTTGCACTAGGATAGTCAGCTGATTGAACAAAATTAACCCAATTGGCACCTTGATCGATGCGTCAATTGATAAGCAAACTCCAAGATTGCTGAGAATCTAGTCAAGAGATGATATTCTATTATGATTAATTTGATATGTTAAGTCAGTGATAGGATAGTTTGATTGCTTTGAGTAGCTTTTGCTTGGATATGGGTTTTTTGCTTGATGCTATGCATTGCTTAGTTGCAGGAGGATATTCGTGATACTCTAATGTCACAAGAGTAGTTCCCTTTGCCATTGTTGCAGTGGTATATGCTAACAGAAATGGACCATGAGGCACTTGGTGCTATGGGTTTGCATTATGTTTGTTTCATGCTCGAGGTTCACGTGAACCAGGGTCTATTGACTGCGGCGGTGGAGTGATTCCACAGCGAGGATGGGACATTCCATCTACTGACTAGGGAGATGGTGATCACTCTAGAGGAAGTTTACAGGATTCTGCACCTCCCAATTCAAAGAGAGTTGGTAGAGTATGATTCACAGCATGATATAGGACTGGCCAAGTGTAGACGTGTATTTGATGACCTGGAGCTAGATGAGTAGGTGATTTCATGGTAGGACATTTATGACTGTTATGACTACTTCCTAGGGATAGTGGCAGGACTGATCGGTGTAGTATGCCCTGATAGGAGATCACACGGGTTCCTGATTGGCTAGGGGAGGGTGATGTAAAGTATGATTACTGATGGGACTCGATACTCATGGGGTGTGTGCGTGCTAGCACACTTGTATAGGGATATGCACAGGGTTGTGTATCATAGAGGGGCTAGTTTGTCAGCAGGTGTGCCACTTTTATAGTTTTGGTTGTGGGAGCACATAGAAATCACGCAACTGATATGTGTCTTTCATAGGCAGAGAGGGGAGCCTTACAGCTATGGATATGCAAGCATGATTTTCCAGCATAAGCTGGGAAAGCTTGACTATTGGAGACATGCACTAGATAATGTGGATACAGTTATCTAGCACCCATACCTAGACTGTGAGGTATGGGAGGATGAGGATGATGAGTTGCCATATTGTTTCCAGACTCGGTGGCTCATTGGTAGGATGCAGTACATACTAGTGTCAGATTGTTAGCAGAGTACAGAGGCAGTTTGGCAAAGTGCAAGGCAGGCCATAGGGGCAAGCTCGTGTTGCAAGGACCCATGCAGAGAGACTGAGGTGGGGTCTCATGGCATCTTATGAGGAGGCCATGGTAGATTTTTGATAGATCCCTTATGCAGCTTGGCCTATGAGGAGGGACATAGTGGATGTAAGGATGACGCGAGATTATGAAGAGTAGTTTGTAGCTCATCCATTTCCTAGATATTCAAGACCTGGAGAGTTGGCTCCTCAAATAGACGAGGAGGATTCAGATGATGAGGACGGGGCTGGCAAGAGGAGGAGGAGACAAAGGAGGGGTAGAGGGGGTCAAGGAGAGGGAGATGATGGTGGAGATGGAGGAGGAGGAGGCAGACCAAGATAGAGGAGGAGGTCTGGGAGGGACCTTCAGGATAGTAGCATGTTGTGCAACCACAGACTGCAGGGTAGGTGTAGGTGCCAGCATAGCAGGTTCCGTAAGTTGATCAACTGGTTGGTTAGTAGGTATAGATGTCGCCACCATAGCAGGTGGTGCAACAACAGGTGGCACAACAATAGGTGCCCCATCCGTAGGGGTAGGGACAGGGAGAGGCATCTTAGGGTCTAGTGTAGCTAGATGTACAGGAGAGGGCTATTTCCATGCTGAGAGGATAGGTTCGGTAGCTATGGGCACAACTGAGGATGGGTGAGCCTTGGTGGGAGTCCGATGCAGGTGTTATCTTAGGGCTCACTAGAGAGTGAGATGCAGCTGAGGCTAGGGTATGGGCTATCCGAGTATATAGAGATACAACAGTGGTAGCCCTTGGGACAGATGGCACCAACACATTTCTGGTTGGACAAGTATAGCAGGCACAGGCACAGTTGGCACAGGTACAGCAGCAGTTAGTGCAGGCACATGGTGAGCTTACCAGAGCATAGGCTCAGATGTAGTATTATCAGGGATTATACCATGGTGCTATTCCAGTTGATCAGAGGGCTCTAAATTATAGGAGCCAATCCATGGCCTCACAAAGAACATGTGGTTCCGGATCTGTGGCATCAGTGGGAGGTCCTCTGCAGTCAGGGGACAATAGAGGAGAGGGCAGTGCTAGGAGCAGTGTTCCACGATAGTAGGGGTAGCTGATTTTGACACTTGTACCAAATTTTGGCTTGATGTATACACATTTTTTATGACTTAGATAGCCTGATATGTATATATTTGTATTATTTTGCCCTGAGGCATGTATCATGGTCATTTTATACTTTGTATATATTTTATGACATGACTGTGAGAGATGGACACATATTTTGATATATTGTATATTTGGACATGTTTTATGCTTATATAATGATGCAATTATTGATGTTCTACATGCACTTGCTCTATGTTTATATGCCATGGATGCAATCTATCTTATGATGTTTTCACATGCTATGCATATTTTTATGATGTTTATGTAGTCTCAGATGGATTATGATGATCTGATATGTCAATGCAAATGTGCATGTTATTGATATGATTATGCAGCTCTATATGTATTTGTCTATGTTTTCTTTTAAATATGATATATGGATGCAAATGTATATGGATGCCCTGATGCACTTATTATGTATGCAAATGATTGATCATGTGAGTGACTGTCTCATGTTATGCTTTTGATATGTCCAAATGTACCCAATCAACACAGAGATGATATAGATAGATAGAGGAAAAGGAATGAAAAGAAATATAGGCTTTTAATTGATACTCTACAAGATTTTCTTATTGCATGGATGATATAGATTTCTAGATATGGGATGGATGCAGATGTTTTGTCATCAATAGATCGCAAGTATTTTTCTTTCATCATTGGGCACTTTTTTTGTTTCTTTTCTCTTTTTGAAATGTTGTAAGAACATACACTCATCTAGTCAAACTTGAATCTAGATGCCCTGAGTACCTTTTGCATTTCAATAGACAAGGATTGCCCCTTTTCATGTTCAAACCTCTGAAGTCGTCAATGATCTTTTGTTGATCATGTCGTTAGACAAAAGTCATCACATTACTAAAGTTTAATCCACAAACAACAAACAAAGAAAAGATTATGCCCCCATCATAACATCTCTAGCTTTTGGCATCCTTAAGGAGCATAGGAAGACATAGTGACAAAAATTCAAGACTTTGTAAGTTAACCTATTCACAAAACATTCTTGTATTAGATGTGTCTTCTTACCATAATTGATATAGAATTAGTTTGAGTGTTTTGGTACACATTTTGCTTCGCTTTGGAAAGGTTGATGTTCTATGCCAAGATTTTTATTTTTTGGGAATCTTGCTTTGCTGCGTGTGCTTGTCTAGTGAAAGGTATCACAATCCTTATTGATATCCTCTTTTAGAACATGTGGCACTCAAGAACCCAAATCTGCAACTAGGTCGAGGAGTTGCCCCTAGTTTAGACAAAGGATTGACTTATTATGGGTGAGAAACAGACATGAAGAGACGGATCCTAAGGGATTGACCTAGTGCCTTGGGGACTCATTGGTAAATGGCCTTACTTATGTGACGATGTAGAGGCAACATAGTTTAGGGTGAACTTGATGGACCTAGGACCTAGGTGATAGTTAAAGATGAAGAATTGGCATGGACAGTAGGATAGATGACACTCAATGGAAAGGATAGGAAAGAAGCAGAATGGAGTGGAGCGGAGCCTTGGGGGTGCATTGAGAATGGCCTTGCCTACGTGATAACACAGAGGTGACATAGTTCGACAATAGTTTAAAGGACTGGTTCAGGATGAACGATATGATGGACACAAGAGATATTAGGGTCACAACAGATGGAGGAAGTGGTTTATTGCAGATAGTGCCTGTTTGCCAGGTTTTCACCACTTACTTTTATTTGCACAAGAACTAGAAATATGCATGATGCATGTTTGCCAGGGTTTCATCATGGTATCTATCCAAGGTGCCTGTTTACCAAGTTTTCACCAGAGGACAAATTTTTTGTTATTTTTCCATTTTTTATTTATTTTTTAGTTTAGTTTTTTTATCACTTTTCTATTTTTTAGGACTCCCTTGCATTGGGGTTTTTAGGTATAGAACTTGTGAAGATGCATGCTATTGGCGGGGTCATCAAACAATTCACCTTTAGATGTAGCCAGTTGATATGCTCCTAACCCATAGGCTATGATGATGATGTAGGGACCTAGCCAGTTGGGTTCAAACTTGCCTTTCTTTTATCGATCTTGCTAATTTTAGGGATTTTCATTGAGGACTAGATCACCTACTTGGAATACTCGGGCCTTTACCCTATGGTTGTATCTTCTGGACATCCATTTTTGATAAGCTTTTAGGTGGTTAAAGGCCTATTGCCTTCTCTCTTCGAGTAGCTCTAACTCTTGAAGTTTGGACACTCTATACTCTTCATCATATATGAGACCTTTTAAAGAAACTCACAAGGAGGGGATCTTGACTTAAATGGGCAAGATGGCTTCAGATCCATAGACCAAGGAGTATGGTGTTGCACTTGTGGGTGTGCAGATACTTGTATGATAGGCCCACAATGCTGGATTCAACTGGATATGCCAATCATGGCCGGCATCATTGACAGTCTTTTTAAGAATTTTGAAGATAGTTTTGTTTGATGCTTCGCCTAGCCATTGCCTCAGAGGTAATAGGGGGTAGAAAAGTGGTGCTGGATATGGAATTTGTCACATAGTTCCCTGACATCCTAATTTTTGAATGGTCATCCATTATCTATGATAATGGAGGAAGGGATACTGTAGCGACAAATGATATAGTTCAAGATAAAGGAGGCAATCTACTTGCCTATGATATTCGCTCAGGGCACGGCTTCAATCCACTTCATAAAGTACTCAGTGGTGGTGATTATGAATTTATGGCCACAAGATGAAGGAGGGTGGATCTTGCCCACTAAGTTGAGTCCCCACTTATAGAAAGGCCAAGGAGTCATTAATGGCTACAGCTCCTATGCTGGTGCATGTATCAGGTTCCCATGGATTTGGCACTTCTTGTACTTGTTTACAAAGTGGTAGGAATCTTGTTCCATGGTTGGCTAGTAGTATCCCATGCGTATGATTTTCTTGTCTAGGGTAGGGCCACTAGAGTGGGTCCCACATATACCATCATGTACTTTTTTCAAGGCAGTTTGATGTTCCTCACTATCGAGACACCTAAGGAGAGTACCATCGAGACCTCTGCAATATAGAGTATTGGCGATAATGGCATACCAGGATGCCTGACGGATGAAGGTTCATTTTTGGTTACTGGAGAGATCTGCTGGGAGGCTATTCTCTTTAAGATAGGCAAATATTTTTCCATAGAGGGGGGAATCAGTTTCGACAATATGGCAAATGATATGGGATTCAGGGGTGTCATATGTAGGACAAGACACTGGCGCTACCAAGAACTCATAATGTGATTGATTATTTGGAATATCAAGGAGAGATGAAATCGTGGCCATGGCATCTGCAGCTTTGTTCTCAATCCTTAGTATCTGCTCAAAAGTGATCTTGACAAAGTATTCCTTGAAATTATCTACCATCCATCTGTAAGGGATTAATTTCTCATCTTTTGTCTGGAAGTCATCATTTAGTTGATTTATGACCAGTTGTGAGTCACCATACACCTGAAGTTCTTTGATATTCCATTCAACTGTTAGCTTGATGCCAATGACTAGGGCTTCATATTCTTCCACATTGTTAGTACAGGGAAAGAGTAATTTGTATGATTTTGGAATGGTGTCGCCATTAGGGGTGATCAACAAGATACCTACTCTTGACCCGTGCTGGGTGTATGAACCATTAAAGTACATTTTCTAGGTTGTTGTGATGATGTGAAAGATAGATTCATCTAGAAATTTGAAGCTCAAAGGGTTGTCATCTATTATAGGTGCATCTACCAGTTGGTCTGCAAGTAGTTGGCCTTTTTTTGCCCTCCTATCTACATATTCAATGTCAAACTCGCTACGAAGTATGACCCATTTGGATAATCTACCTATAAGGCCTGCTTTGTTTAGTGAATACTTGAGTGGATCAATCTTTGCTACTAGTTTGATAGAGTGTGACAATATGTAATGTCTCCACTTTTGTGAGGCAAAGACCACAGCAAGGCATGCTCTTTCGATTAGTGTGTATTGGAGTTCATACCCAACAAGTGTTCGACTGATATAGTAGATCATTTGTTCTTTCCCTTCATAATTGTGCTGTGCAAGGAGGGCTCCTAGAGCTATTGATGTGGCTGAGATATACAGTAGCAGAGGTTTACCCTGAATTGGTGGCATTAATATAGGTGTCTTCATGAGATACTCTTTTAACTACTGAAATGCCTATTCACATGAATCATTCCATTTGAAAGGGACATTCTTATTTAGTAGGTGGGAAAATGGGTGGCACTTGTCTGCCAGTTGAGAAATGAATCTTCTAATAGATTGTAGTTTTCCTTGTAGAGACCTTAGTTGAGTGAGATTCTTAGGAGGCGGCATTTCCATGATGGCCTTTACTTTAGCTGGGTCGACTTGGATTCCATTGGCAGACACTATGTATCCAAGTAGCTTGCCTGATGTAACTCTAAACATGCACTTCTTTGGATTGAGGCGTACATTAAACTGTTCCAGTCTTGTGAAAATTTTGTCTAGTACTGCCAAGTGTCCTTCTCTTGTGAGTGATTTTTCCAAGATGTCATCAACATAATCTTCCATTATAGTCTGCATCATGTTGTGGAAGATTGTGGTCATAGCTCTCTGATATGTTGCACTGACATTTTTAGAACCAAATGGCATGACACACCAACAGTAGGTGCCCCATAGACATGTGAACGTAGTCTTGTGTTGGTCTTTAGGTGCAATTTTGATCTGGTTGTATCCAGAGAAACCATCCATTAGTGATAGCATGGTGTGCCCTACTGTAAGATCTACTATAATGTCAATGGTTGGCAGGGGGAAATCATCTATTAGACAAGCTTTATTCAGGTCTCTGAAGTCATTACATATTTGGACTCTTCCATCTAGTTTGGCAACTGGCACTATGTTTGAAATCCACTCAGGATAGTCTATTGGTCTGATGAATCTGACATCTAATAATTTCTTTAGCTGTTCTTTCACCATGAGAGCTACATGCGGGTGCATCTTCCTGAGTTTTTACTTTACTAGCTTAGCTCCTGGAGCTAAGGATAAGTGATGCATTATGATATTTGGATCTAACCCTGGCATATCTATATATGTCCAAGAAAAGTTGATCTATTTTCTTTTGAAGAATTTAGTAAATGCTAGCTTTTCTTGTGCAGTTAAAGATTGTGCCATGTGAATCATTCTAGGGTTGTCACCTGTGCTGACATTGATCGGCTCTGCTGGTTCTATCAAGATTGAAGATCTCTCTTGATGTATGAGATTGGGTAGAGGGTCAAGCCTTCCATTCTTTGGTGCCTCAGAGAGGTTTTCACCATTGGATATGTCTATATTTTTACTTTTTTCATGATCTAATACTGCCACAAAGTAGTTTTCACCATTAGATCTTTCTTTCATTTTAACATTTTTGAGACTGAAAGGCTTGGCACTCTCTCCAAAATAGGCATTATCGTTGAGTTCTATGGTGTAACTATCTATGTGGTTTCCTACAGTTATGTGATCTCTAAACTCAAGGTAGTCTATGATGGCATCATCATTTTGAAAGGTATTGAGCTTAGGGGTAGTGTCTTGCACTTCCCAATCTATGAGTTCTGGGTTCAATAATGATAAAGGCTCATTGGGTTGGTCTGGTTCAATGGTATTGATGGTCAAGATAGAAGTGTTATGGTAGATATTATAAGCACGAACAATGCCTACGATGGTACTCTCCATTAGCTGATCTATCAAGGCAAATATCATTCTTTCCTCCTGACGTTCACTATCGGTATTATGTGGGTCGAACTCTAGCGGTCTAGTACTTGGACCTTGCCCCTCAGTTGCATGGGTTGGGTCATACTCATGGACAACATTGATATCTTTTTCATCACAAGATAGCTCAGAGAGGCTATCTCACTCCCCATTTGCAGTTGGTGAATTTGATTAACCAGATTAGTAGCAGACGTTTCTATTTGTTTTCCTTTATGCTTATTTGTTCTATTGGTTCTTGTTGTGCTAGTGTAACCTAGCCCTGTAGTGTCTTGGGCTATCAAGGTATGAGGTTGGATGGGTTCAGTGATACCATCCTTTCTTGAACCGAGCAGACCATGTCCTTCATACCCCATTCTTTGTAGCATTTGGAATCCTTGACCATATTGCTCAGTTTGTATCAAGGAGTGATGGTCTTGTTGTGTTGATAGACTGTCATCATCCTTATATAACCATTCAATGATATCCTTTTCATCGCTATCATCTTCAAGGTTTCCCCATTTGATAAACGAACCTTTGGTAGTTTCGACTCTCTTGGATTTGTTCATGGAAGGCCTTCCATATGATCTAGGAGATATAGGGACCTGTGCAAAGCAGAAGGATTGGGTGATTGTGTACTCACCTAGGCCCTTATCTTTGAGTCTAAGGTCAGGTCGAGAAGCCTTTGAGGTGGAAGCGAGTGAAGCTGGGTCAATCTGGGATGAAGAGGAAGTAGAAGCACGGTTATGAGGAATCACAACTTTAGGTTTAGATTGAATGGAGTTGTAATATTGAAATGGATTGGGATCACTTTGGATGGTGATCTCTTGGCCTTCATATGGGAATTTGATACACTGGTAGTATGTTGATGGTACCACTTTCAAAGCATGTATCCAGGGTCTCCCAAGAAGAATGTTATACGCTAGCTCCATGTTGAGGACCTGGCATGCCACATCTTTTACTATAGGTCCAACTCTGATTGGTAAAACCATAGTTCCCTTGGTAGTTCTTTCCTCCTCATCATAGGCTTTGATAGTGATTTTCTTTTTCAGATCAATAGCTTTCTCCACAAACCCCAATGCAAGGATTAGCTTCAAGGTGCAAATATTCAAACTAGCTCCTCCATCAATTAGAACCCTTTTTATCTTATGTTTGTGTATGAAGGCTTCAATATGAAGAGAGGCATTATGAAGTTGGGTAATTGACATATCATCCTTTTCAGTGAATGATAGGGAGTGAGGTGAGGTAATGTGACTATCATGTTTTGAAACTATTCTTCGGCTAGGTTCGTTGGAATGGAGGCTTCAGAAAGAGCTTTGTCAAGTATGGCCCTATGGGCCAGGGATAGACACAGAATTTCCAGGATGGAGATATGTGTAGGTGTCTTGTGGAGCTGATCTAGGACATTGTACTGATTAGCCGGAGAGGCTGGGACTCATCTAAGAGTGACTCTATTACTGCAGGTGGTAGCATTACAATTCGAGTCTTTGTTTATAGTGATCACATTGATGCATGGCTCACTTTTTGAGATGTGGTTGACAACATAATCAAATGACACGTTTGTGTAATTGGCATTGTTAGTTCCACCTTTGTTTTGGTTGGAAGGCCCTCCTTACTCATAGTTGGGAAGTGGATCCTTGAATACCCGGTGATCATTATTAGAGGTATGTTTGTCAAGTGATACTTTGTTTTACTCTATTAAATCTTGGATAGTGTGCTTGAGTGCAAGGCAGTCATTGGTTTTGTGTCCCCTGTTTCGGTGGTACTTGCAGAAATCATTGTCATTCCACCATGGAGGTTTGGCTTTTGGTTCATATTCTCATGCTGTTGGAAGTGTTATGATTTTACTTGTGATTAACTTCCGTAGGGTAGTTTCCAATGATTCTCCCAAAGGTGTAAATTTTCTCCTAGGTTGAAATCTTGTAAACCATGATTCAATGTTTCTTGGTTTATTTTGTGGGGGGTTGTTTTGCGAGTTCAACAAGTTGAATATTGGTTGCTTTGGTGCCACATTTTTGGCATCTACTACCCCATCATTCACAATGTTCTTGTTTTTTGTCCAAAATCTTGGTTTATCTGCATTGGTATTGGTACTAGGAGTGTCCTTATACAACTTTATTTGACCTTTGGTGATTAAAGCCTTTTCGATGATTAGACCCATCTCAATGACCTTACTAAAGGAAGTAGGACATTGGATTTGTATCTGGTAGCTTAGGTCAGTTTGTAAGTTATCGACAAACATCTCCATCATTTTTTTTTTAGGCAGTTGATGTGGGCACTTACTTGCTAACTGTCTCCATCTTTGTAGGAAGGCAACGAAAGATTCTCCACCTTTTTTCTTGGTGTTGCAAAGATCTAGGATTGAGGTGTCATGCTCAATATTATAGGAGAAGTATGTGACAAATTTGTCCACAAGTTCGTTAAAGGTTCTAATGCCATGAGGTAGTCTAGAAAACCATTCCATGGCTTGTCCTCCTATGCTTCTTGGAAATAGTCACAAAAGATAAGTATCATTGTGGGTGACTTCAAGACATGCAGCATTAAATTTCCTAATGTGGTCCCTCAGATCACCCTTTCCACGATATTTATCAAATTTTGACACCTCAAATTTAGAGGGGAAAGGTATCATGATCAAGGTCCTATCAAAAGGATATGGTGAAATATTCTCTAAGGAATAATGCTTAGTTGATGTTCCTATTTGCATGTCTGTGAATTGTTGTTGTAAAGATTGGATTCGTTGGTCCATTAAGCTTAGGGTGTTTGTAGAATCAGCTATTGCTTGTTTTTGTCTATGGTTATTTGCTCTCGTGTGCTTCCCTCAAGGTTTCTTTCTTCCTTAGGTTCTTTTAATGCTTCCACATCGAAATCTTTGGGGAGCTTGACTCCTAGTTGTGCTAAGTGGAGAAAGAATTTAGTAGGGTCTTGGGCCAGTACCTTGTCCATTAAGCATTGGAACCTTTGATCCTGTTAAGTGTAGAGAATCTTGTCCAAAGAAAGTTCCTCATCACTTTCATGAGTGGATGGAATAGTTTTCTTTGCCATTTCAATTTGCTTTTGTTTTTGGGACCTCGTTAAGACCATGCAAGGTGACTTGAGATGGGATGGAGTGATTTTGAAAGTTTGAACAAGAGGTGATAGAATGTGCCAAGGTTTGAACAAGGTTCTCCTTAGATCTGATTGGTGTCAAACAAGTTGGGTGAACAAAATGGTAGTTAAAGTAAGGATGATAGAAATCTGGTTATTTGATGTAGAGTAGTTTTGCACAAGCCACTAGTGGAGTTTTGATAGAAAAGGATGATTGATCCTTGATAGTGGAGACTCACTAGGTTTGTTTAAGGTTTGATGTGATCAAGAATAGCTTGGTACTAACCTATTTTTTGGATATCTTGCTTGATTTTGGAAGAGTTCTGTAAACTTTTTGGATGATACGAGTGTGGGAAAAGCAACTATGGTGTGGAAAAAGAATGAGGTCATTGATTTGTACAGTTTTAATCAGATCTGGAAACTGCAACAAGTTTGAAATGGGTGTTTAAAAAGTTGAATTTTTTTCTCAGAAACAGTATGGAACACCTCTTTGGAATGGATGCATAGCAGTAAATGCGCAGGAGTAGAAGTTAAAAGTGTCGCAGGTCGAAGCACATGCATAGATTTGGCAAAGTTTTTATGTGCAATAATAGTAATAAAATGCGTAGTAGGTCGAAATGGATGTGCAGCAGGTCACAGTGAATGCACAGTTCTAGTTTTCAGCTTGCTTTTGTAGAGTTTTTCTGCACATTTTTCAAAAATTTCTATTTTTTGTTGAAAACTTGGTCTTTTTTTCTTTTGATTTTCAATTATGGCAGATAAAGACACAACACAAGGAAGTTTTCATGATTTTTATCTTTTATTCTTTTTTTATATTTTTGTAAACTTTTTGACACAAGAACAATTACAACCTAGGCTAGAAAAGATAGTATTTGTTGAGTCCCCTAGGTGTGAATATTCAAAGTGTGTAGCTCCAGGATCTAGTAGCACTAGCTCCTCTCCACGGCACTCACTTCTCACGCATACTAGATCTAGGTTTCCTTAGGATTGTCCCCCCACTAAACCTTAGGATTGAATCACATGAATCGGGGCCGCTTCAAAGGTCCCACCTTTTACGCCAACGAATAGAGGATTTTGGTATACTAGACAATGGCTAGGTAGTCAGGGAAACCATTCGAGTGGTTACACATGCGGCAGCACTACTCTCCATTACGGAGTCTCCTAGCCTACAAGGGTTACGCCTTGGAGGGTTTTGGGGGAGGTTGGCTATCAATGTAACACAATGGCACTCATTGCAAGAAGCTTTTGCCTCAAGTATAATTTATTTATAGTGGATCGGTAGGGCTTCACTTTAGCCTGTTTCCACTTAGGGTCATTCCCACTTGGACAAGCAGTCATCCAAGGGCAGGCCCCTCTAAAGGTTATACACAAAGAATGACAAGTCTAGCATTCTGGTCACCAAGTAAAGGGGAGAGCATAAGCCTATTATCATTCAACAAACATAGTAGACAATGGTTTATCCAATCCTATTTAAAATAAAAAAAACTATGTGTTATCTACTTGGACACTCACACAGTTGTTAACTTTGAAGTGATTAAAGATAGCAATGGTTCTTTCTCTCTTTGTAAGATAGCAATGTTCTAAACTAAAAGAGATAGCAATAATGCAAAGATAGCAATGATGTTCGTTACTACCCTCCTAGTTAAGAACTATGTGAGATTTTGAACATACACACATTTTTTTTACTTTTCCTCCTAGTTAATCTATGATGTGTGTTTTAAGGAAAATGAAACCATCCAGCTCTTAACCCTGCACAAAAATTAGAGAATCAATCTTGCAAGATGAGCATTAGCATTAAAAAACCTGCAAGAAATTCCTAAACAACTCCTAAAATTATATGCATAGCTTAAGAGACTAAATGTGCAGAAACAGTACTCAAAAGTGTAGTGATTACAAATGCACAGTAGAATAGATTATAAGCATAGAGAGAAAGAATGAATGCGCAGGACATTCAAAAGCGCAGGAACTGATGCCAGATGTACAGGATCTCAGCACATATGCATAGAAAAATTAGATGTGCCAGAACAGGTGGTATATGCGTAGCCTTGTAAGATGTATGCATCAAAAGGTTGCATGCACTAGAACAGTGATCAGATGTGTCGTGCGATCGATCAGATGCACCGAATGAACCTGGTAGAAAATTGTACAGAATCTGTACAGAACCTGTCACTCAAGAACTTAGTTTTTTGGTTAGATTTAGGGCAAAGGCCCCATGGTGGGAGCCAAAAATGTTACAAGTAAAATGGGATAATGTCAAATGAATGTAAAAAACTCAATAACTTCAATGGAATATGCAAATAACAAAGAATAAAACAAGTAAACAACTTACAGTGCTTTGTTACATGGTGACTTCCATTGTTTGCCTATTCCTGATTTATCCTTGGTGATGAATGTCGCCCTCAGGAAGCTTTCTTCCTTGCTTTGATTCCTCAAGATGACAAAAGAGAAATGGCTCGGATACTTGTTGTATTGAAGATGAGCTTCAATACAATATGAGATGGGTAGTGAATAATGCAAGAGTGGGGGTGCCATGGCATGCTATGGATTCGATAGAGTAATCTTACTTGAAAGCTTCATGATATGAAATGGAAGAATAGAGGAGTATTTATAGACTTGTGTGAGAGAAGATCAATGGTGTAGAAGAAATAAGAAAATCAACGGTTGAGAATGATTAAGAGAACGTGCACGAATAGATGGACATGTGTCATTCAAAAAGATGCTTTGTTGAGTTAACTACTTTCTTGATGAGGATGATCTTTTATTTCTTAAATTAGAATATATTTTTCTAATTTAAGAGTTTTGTTGATAAAAACAAAGTTGCTTTAAATCATTTAACTCAGCTTTTGCTTTTGCATGACAAAGAAGATTTATTTTTAGAAGATTTGGAAGATAAGAAAGCAAAATTAAATAAATAAATTTATTTAATTGTTTGTGCAAGATTTAGAGGAATAAATAAAATATTTGATTATATTTTATTTTTGGAGACTGAGATTTTAATTTAAATAAATTTGCATTTTATTTAAATTTGGAAGAATGAATGATTTAATTAAATAATTAAAATTATTTAATTGCTTAGAAGAATAAAGTTGATATTGACAAAATTAATTAACTAAATGTAATTTATTCAATTAATGGAAGAAAGTGAATCAAATAAATAAATTGGTTTATTTATTTATTGATAGAGGAATATTAAGATGAAATAAATATTTAAAATATTTATTTAAGTAGAGTCATGTCATTTTTAGGTGTATACAGTTTGATTTGCACTTCTTTATCTATGCTTGTTTGTGACTAACATCATGACCAACAATACTTATTGCAATTAGGGTTCAATAAAGGTAGTACTGACAGTAATCTTTATTTCAAGATTAATGGTGATCAAATTTTGATTGTTGAAGTCTTTGTTGATGATATCATCTTTGGAGGCAATGAAAATATGTGTATGAAATTTGCTAGTGAAATGTAAAAAGAGTTTGAGATGTCAATAAATCAATTAGATAAAGGAATCTTCATATCTCAATCTTAAGTATGTGAAAGATTTGTTGAAGAATTTTGGGATGGAAGACTCTAAACCAGTATGTACTCCCATGGTGACTGGCTGTAAGTTGAGCAAAACTGATGAATCACCTAAGGCTGATAAAAAAAATACAGATCCATGATTGGAGGATTGCTTTATCTAACTCAAACCAGACCTGATATTATGCATGTAGTTTGTCTTGTTGCAAGGTTTCAAGTTGATCCAAGAGAATCACACGTGATGGAAGTCAATAAAATCCTGAGGTATTAAAAAGGTACTCTAGATCACGGTTTATGGTATCCAAAGGACAATCATTTCACTATCAGTGCTTTTACAAATGTGGATTGGGCCAGAGATGATGATAGAAAGAGTACAAGTGGAGGTGCTTTCTTTTTGGGTAATAGATTGGTCTCATGGCTGATTAAGAAACAAGATTAAATCTCTTTGTCAACTATAGAAGTAGAGTATATTGCAGTAGCATGTTGTTGCACTCAAGTGTTATGGATGAAGTAGACTTTGAAGGATATAAGAGTTATGTATGAAGATCCAATTAAAATCTTTTGTGATAATACAAGTGCCATAAATATTTCAAAGAATCTAGTGATGCACTTAAGAATGAAGCACATATCAATAAGGTATCACTTTTTGAGAGATAAGGTGATAGAGAATGAAGTAAGGTTGGAGTGTGTCCACAAAGGATCAGATTGCAGACATTTTTAGTAAGTCTCTACCTAAAGATAGCTTTGAGTATCTCATAGAAAAGTTATGGGTCATTACTCCTCTTTCCCTGAACTAAGATGCATAGGAATGCATCAATCCAGTGGAGCTCAAAGTGTCATTCTTTGATCTAGATTGATGTTCTGAAGGCTACCTCTCAGGGTGAGTAGCTAGATGTTTCTGATAAAGTAAGTGGATCAGATCAGCAGCATGCAAGTATATACTCTTTTCCATTGATGTCAAAGGGGGAGAGAAATCATGTGAAAAACTCAGGGGGAGAAAGAATGTAGATGTGTAAAGAGAAAGGGGGAGAATCTTGTCTTGATGGTCTTTTTAGTTTTTCACATCATATGTTACCATCAATGACAAAGGGGGAATTTTGTTGCAAGAATGTGCCTAATTAGTATTGTCATTGATGTCAACATATTTGTTTTGTCATTGGTGTCAATTGTGCTCTTATTTTTTTGCCATCATATGTTGCTATCAATGACAAAGGGGAGATTGTTGCAAGTATGTGCCTAATCGGTGTTGTCATTTATGTCAACATATTTGTGTTGTCATTGGTGTCAACTGTGATCTTATTTTTTTTCTTTCTTGTCATGAGTAAGATGCTTTGTATTTACCTATGTAAGTGATTTTGATGTTGAGGATATTCAAAAAATTAGCGCCTCTGGGGAAATAGTGTGTTGTAGTTGAAACAGTGTATTAGACTCTGAAGAACAGTCTAGAAGATAGCTCCACATTTCTTGTAGAATGAATATATTTGCCTATGGATTGGAAGTGATTTAGAAGTCTATTTGAAGATTTTATATTCGAAGTTTGAGCCTCCAGCATGAAGATTTGAGTGAGTTGTGTTCACTAGAGTAAAACCTACTTTTTCTGTGTATTCAGTTGTGATAGGGAGAAAGTATTCTACTTGGCATTCCTCCGCATTAAAGTATTTTGGTTTGCAGTTCTAGAATCAAGTTTGTGATGATGTTAAGTGCCTTCAATTGCAATGGTTCATGATTTGGTGGTCCACAAGCTATCTTTTGCTTATGATAGTGGCTATTAGTATTGTTCTTGTGCTCTGGTTTGAAGAATCTTCTTGACAGAGTTGTTAGAGATTGTGCGGTTGTTTTTGGTGATTACAATGTGCTTGTGGATGTCTCCTAATCATGTTCCTACCTTTGGATTGGTCCACAAAGAGAAAATTGGATCGTGAATGAAGAATGTTCTTAGCAGACCTAGTGCTCTCATCAGTCTTGGCCGACCTAGTTGAATTAATTATTTTCGTGTGAGACCTACCATTTCATTCCCTTATATTTGACTACTTTATTTTACTATTGGTAATACATGTTAGACTTATGGGACTGTTGATCCCGATTTGCAATACTATTGGACTTCATGCTTTATGTGGATCTATTATGTTTAGCATGATTACGATGAGATTAGACCTTGATATTGATTCATTGATTATGTTAGATATATGATTTACATTATGATGTTATTAAGATACTATTCATGTGATTTTAGTTAAATATTTATTATGTGATTCTAGCTTGTGATGGATTTTTGAAATGCAAAATTTAGAATTTAATTATGATGTGATTCTTTGATGTTTATATGATCATGTGATGATGTAAGTGTATGTTTCACTTTGCTTTGGCTATTACATATATGTGGGATTAACATTTCATTTGAGTGCATAGGTGTTTCTAACAAAGCCATGAATAATCAGAGATCATCCCACACACTATGTTGTTTCCCATGTGAAGCCAATCTAGTTCCAAGAGGAACCAAGATCAACTATGTGATGTATGATGAATTTTGGTAATTTTGTTGTGTGATGTCAGTTGGGTTAGGTCTACCACTTCTTTTATTTGACTTTTGATTGGTGTTGTAAGTTGTAATGTCATTTGAGTTTTATTTTGAGTTTTAAATTTTGAGACCCCTTTTTATGTGTTTTTACTCAACCTATGGTTCTCAAAATGGGTTAAAATTGACCCTAGGTTGTACCCCTAGGGTCTAGGAGTCATTTGGGCTTGTGTAACCTTAGGTAAAACTCTATTTGGTCACTTTAACTTCACCCTGAAGTAAAGTGATGAAAATAGAAGTTTGGGAGGGAGAGGATGAGTGGGTCAAACACTTAACCTCTTCATTTCCTCTTTCCTAGGTTGGGGGAGTCTTCAAGACCCCCTAATTGTAGAGGAATCAACTCCAAGCCTCTCCCATAATTGGTAAGGGTACCTTGGGGTTGTGTGGGCTTTCCTAGGAGGAGATGATTGGGGAACATGTGGTACCCACTCCTCCTTTGTCTCCGCCTTTCTCTCCCACATATGTGAGAGAGAGAGCAAGTGGATGGGAGAAATACTTGGTGGAATGGGTGAATGACATGTGTCACTACCACATTCCAAGAGTCTTGCAAGTTGTTGGGAGGAGGAGTGAGGAGGTGACATGTGTCACCTCCCCATTCCTCATGGCTCATGAGAAGAGCCTATTTTAATCCCTCTTGAAGAGAGGGAGGGGGTTGTTGAAACTTTTTCCAATTTTTGAATTTTAGTTGTTTTGGGGACAAAGTTAGAGGAAAAATTGGTGGCTCAACTTGGAGAAGGAGTTAGAGGAGCTCTTCTCAAATATCTTCCATTTGGGATTTATAAGGTTGGTCTCAAGGAAAATGCCTTTCCCTATGCATTTTATTTACTTGTATGTTGTGTGTGTGAGTTCCATTTTGTTTGTTTTTACTTTGTTGTTGTGGGAAAATTTGGTATGGGAGTTGTGAGAGCCTCTCCATTTGGAGAAAATGCTCAACATATGTGGGGTGGGGGATGAGTGAACCTCCTTGGGGTCACATCCTTATCTTTGTGTGATTTTAGCCTTGAGGGAAATATGTGTATATGATCTTTTTGTGAAATGGCTTGAGACCCAAGAGAAAAACTTGTGAAAATATGGTTTAAAGAGTTTGGCTTAAGGCCTTGAGAAGAGATTGTTTTTGGGAAGTTTGTTGGAGTGGCACTCTTGAGTTGAGTGATGTCCACTCCCCTACCCCATTAAACTCACTTTGGTGAGTTTTGTTTTGTGCAAGCCAAGGGAGTGTTTCTTGTTTTTGTGTTGAGTGAATTTGTTGTAAAGTGGTGTGTGTTCCTTGTGTGAGGATGACTTCCTAGCTCAGGGGTGACTCATGAGTGAGTCAATGGTAGGGAGGAGAGCATTTTGTTTGTGGCTTATTTCCCTTTCTTGTGTTATTGCAAGATTTCTCCTTGGAGCTATGGGATGTTGGAGTAAACACTATTTTTTTGTGTTGTTATTTTGAGTTCTTGAGAGAGCATCACCATGGTTGACCTAATTGTAGATGTTTTATTGAGTAGAGAGTGAATGTACTCTCTTGAGTTGTCAAGCAAGAATTTAATCTTGAGTTGTATTTAACTTCTATGTATTTGGGAATGAAAGTATATATATTCTAATTTTTTTAATATGTTTTGAGTTGGAGAAAAATGTGAATATAAGTAAAATGGTTGTTCTATTTCATTGGTATGTAAAAGTTTTATCCAAAAAAAAGAAAATTAGATAGTTGTTACTAAAAATGATATTTGCTCATAGTAAGGAAAGATTAATTGCTGCTAATTTATTTCAAAAAAAATGTTTTAATGCATTATTTTTCCTTAAAAAAAAAAAATCCTATATAGTGTTGTTTGTGTTCGTTGTAGTATTTCTATATCAACATTATTTTAAGGAGAGGAATGTTTACCTAATTCCATATTTATGCATTTACAGTTATATATATATATATAAACCAGAGATATAAACATATATTATTGCCTTACTGTGATTTTATACTGAAACTATTTTGCTGCACACAAAACTGTACATATATATTTCTTTTTTTTAAATACAAAAATATCAAATATTTGTAATGCTGTGTGAAATGGCAAGACTGCGTATATAAATATATATATATGTGAATATAATAAATATTTTGTAGCGCTGTGAAGAAAATATAGAATAAACTGTGTTTATATTTGTAAACAAATGACAGTTTTAAATAAAATAAAAAATAGTGATTGGTGGGGGTTTCGACCCCCACCATCCATCATTTAAAGGAGTGTGGGGAGGCGCCAAGCCCCACCCACACTCCACCATAGTGGAGTGGGTGGGGCTCGGCCCCTCCCCACACTCCCCTTACCCTCGCAATGTAACCCTCGCCGCCGTGAAGATAAATGCCACCACTTCCCCTTACTTCGCTATTTGTGCTGTCGGTGGGCTGGGGGAGAAACAAACCCCCCCACACCCCACATACTTCACCCTCTATCTATGGTGCCCTTGGAACCCGTGGTGCTTCTTCACCCAAAATCTACATCATGGCCTTTTGGCCCAAAACAAAATGGTTATTGTATCATCCCTGCTCTATTTGGTTTTATATATATATATATATATATATATATATATATATATATATACACACACACACTCAGATAAACATATATACAAGTTTATTTTACCTCTGGTTGTGTGGTGGCCATGAATGGCCACTTCCAAGCCTGCAACTCAAAACAAAGAATGAGAGAAATAAAAAAAATAGGTTGGGGAAACAATATGATATTAGGGTTTCTCTTTTCCTCCATAAGAAATTAGTATTTTATTGGAGTGAGCTTTAGGGCACACATGAACTCTCCTTTTGTAATTCTTTTATTTAAGAGGAAGTGGGAGAATTTATTTATGAGGGTTGTGTTTAAATTTCTTAGTTAAATTAAGTATGGTTAGCTATTATTTCAAAATGGTAGGGGTTATGGATTAAGTTGTTTTATTCTTTCGAGAGGGCCATTTGAGTCTATCCTCTGAATTAGTCAGAGTTAACATTTAAATTATTTTGGTGGGGAAATTAATTATTCCCGTCAGGTATTTTTAAAGAAAGTCATAGGTTAATCTTATTTCTTTGATTTAATTAATGGTTAGAACTATTGTTTTAATATAATAATGTTTAAAATTTAATTAATTTAGTGCAAACAGATGATTATATAGATTAGTCATGTTATCCTTTAGTGTGTAGGGAACTATTGACCAGAAATTGTTTAATTAAAATAAACCCTATTCACGCTCGTGAGGCGTTATGCTACCAAATTTTTCTAGAATTTAGGTTTAAGTTAGTTTATCATTTTTAAACCTTGCATAGTGATATATTATCGTCTTCACAAAATTGATGTTATTAAACTAGGCCATTAATCCATTCTTATGCTTTAGAATTAGGCTTTTGATTTTGACTAGGTCAAAATCCCATCATCCACTTGGGATAACCTAGGGTTTTGATCTCTAATCCTAACCCTATTAGTGACGTTAATCACATCGCATTGACCCCCTAGTTGGCCTTCATTGCGTGAGGGGAATGTGCATGTGATCGCTTTACCCTACCTTCGACTATCATGATTATGCCTTATGCATAATGCCACCGAGCACGCTTACGCATGCGAGGGGGTTTCTAGGGAAGCGTGGAAATTTTTTTGTTATCTCGTGTCATGACCACATGACAGATGTGGACATGACATGTACGATGTGTGTCGTGACCGCATGGAAAATGTGGACATGACATTTCAGAGATGCATTGAAGATTGTAGAAGCGTGTCGTGGCATGGAGGATTGTGTTTGAGTCCCAGCTAAGGTGTGGTATGATCTGCATACATTCTTACATCTTTTCCTTAGCTAAATTTGTATTAGGTCCAGACCTATTTTATGTATGTTTGTAATTCTAACCTTGTAGATTGATCCAATGGTTGATAAATGTAATGCCAACCTTGGTGTACATTCCAAGGTTGATGAATTATATAAAAGTATGTAATGAAGTTGTGAAAGAGTGTGTGTGTTGCAAAAATGAAAAGATAAGTGTGAAGGTGTGAAAGAGCAGAGCAGAGAAATAATATTGTGCTTCAATGGAACTGAACCTTGGCATGGAGTAGATGTTATTAAATTAGTTCACCCTTTTGGTAGTGAGCCATCCTTTAGTAGTGAGCCACCCATAGGAAGTGAACCATTCTTTGCAGTGAGCAATTTGGGCAGCGAGCCTCTGCTTTTGGTATTTCTATAACTTATATTTTTGTGGGCTAACACCCACTGTGGTTTTTCCTTTCTAGGGTTTTCCACGTAAAAATCTAGTGTCTACTGTGTTGAATGTGTGATTGTGATTAAGTTAATGGTTTCATGCTTTCATGGTTAAATCTAATTATGAATAATTAAGTTATTGATGGTTTGATATGCATGTGAAGCTAAATTTTCGTGACAACTGATTCACCCCTCCACTTAGTTGTCCGGTATATTTCAATAGGCCTAATATCTTGATGATGTGAGCAGAATGAAATTTATTCATTTCATAGAAATAAGGTGACATAAGCAGGATGGGGATATTAAGTCTTAGGTATGGATATTATGAAATGTAATATCTATACAAGCTAAAATCCTAATGACATAAGCATACTCAGGATTCTTCATGGGGTAAAGATGACATGACATCATCGAGAAGAGGATATTGAGAAACCTGATATCCATGAGTTCTAATTTCCCTATGGGTCTAACATCTATATGACATAAGCATATAATGTATGTGGTGAAGACATGATGTCAATAGGATATGGATATTTCACATTGGGATATTTAAAGATAATATCCAGACGTTATGTTAGTATTGAGATGCGTAAGGATATCCCTATGCGAGTGACATTTAACCGATCGTGGGGTTAAATTTGACGTCTAGATATTAAAAATGATCTAGATATTATGAATAACATCTGAATGCAGAATGTGAGTATCCATATGACCTTTGACCAAAGTTTGACTAGGCATAACTTCTTATTCTGGGCGAATTTTGGGGTGCTTCAAAAGGCAAACTTGTTTAAAATTTCATGATCTTTCACTTGATGAGGTTTGTAATAACAAAATCTAATTTGAAAAATTAACCTCTCCCTTTTGAGGTCTTGATAGGTAGAGGATGACATCTTGACATGCATCTGATACTGACTTTTTACACCATACCACCCAAAGCAAGGGAACAAACAAGCTAGCAAAAAGTGGGTCCCTATTTTGCTGAAGCAAAATGGGACATGTTGTGTAACCACACAACAATAGTAATAGCCTTTTAGGTTTCCTTTGCAACAACAACATCATTATTGTGGATATATCAAAGTCACTTGGTAATTGGACTCCTTTAGATAATTGTAAGAAAATTTGTTCACAATTTGACCTTATGATTCTATTGGTATTTAGCAAAGTGTCACCATCTTTTGAGTCCTCTAGATCATCCAGAGATTCCTCCTTGATAGGTTAATAGTGTGGCACATGAGTTGATGATGAAGGTTCAAGATGATAGTGTGGTATTTGGGTTTCCAATGAGGGTTTGAAATGATATTGTGGTATTTCAAGAGTTGTTGATAAAGATCCAATAGTATAACCCTTGGGTAGAAACATGTCTTGAGGCATTCCAGTCATAAATTGTGAAGCATATTTAAGAGAGGTAGCTTGAAATTGTTATAGATTGGCTTCCATGACTTCTTTTGTAATGGCTCCTTGGTTGAAGCATTGTTTGGATGATGGCTGTGATTTTTGGACTAATGTGACAAAGTTGAGACCCTTGGATTGTTTGATTGTTGTTTGGATTGATTGTAGGTTGATGATTTGGTTGACTTGATCAATGGATTGGATTGTTGATTGTTGATTGATTGGTTGTTTTGATTTGGATTGATTGATTGATCAAGTTTGGATTGGTTGATTGATTATCCCCCAAGAGATAGACTCATGAACTCAAGGGTAGACAAGATTGATTGATTGATGATGTGATGGACCAACTCAAAAGAAACCACTCTCTCTAGCTAGAAAAGGTTTCTATGATTAAAGCCAAAAGATAATAATGGTTTGATTGTTTGGTTGTTATGGATGGTTGATTTAGAGTCTCAAGAGGATGGAAGGGTCAAAAAGTCCAAAGAGTGTGATATGAGCATGATAGATAGGAGAAATTCTAGCTGTAGATGATCAGTGGTTTTTCTGGAAGCTAATAACATGCTCAAAATTAATTGAAAATGTGTTGTTTGGACTAGATGAATGATGATAGGTTATAGTTTACCAAAGGTGACATTGTTCAGACCAAAGGTGACTCACGATAGCTCAAATGTCACTGAGGATAAGCCAAAGGCAACTATCTACAAATCAAAGGCAACTTTATGTTTTTTCAAATGCGACTATGTATGGCTCAATGGTGATGCCTGATAATTCAAAGGTGCCTATGTTAGGGTCAAGGATAATTTTGAAGCAAACTAGAGGAGAGCTTCTATGGCTCAAAGGTGATTGACTACTATTGAAAGGTGAGTGGCTATTATTTAAAGGTGATTTTCTATGATAGTGAATTATTTTTTGGGTAATGTTTTATTTATTTTTAACAAGAAAACAAATGACAAAGACACACACACAAGACATTCACAAACATGTATAACCTAGGCTGGAAAAGATACTACCTATTAAATCCCTACTTGGATTTCTTCAAATACTAAGACAAATTGGATAGCTAGAGCTGTTGGTGACACTGGCTCCCCTTACATGGCATGGTCACAACAACTTCTCTTACCCTTCGGATCGTGTGAACTGAGGGAAATTTTGTTCCTACAATGAATAGTACATGTAGGGCAGCTTAGAAGGTCTGACCTCTTGCGTCAACAAGTAAAGGGATTTTGGCCTCTAAACAAATGGTTTCTAGTGAATATTTAGGGGACCGGCACATTACGTGCGTCTAGCAAGCCACTTAAATCTCAAACTAGCTCTACTAGGAGTCGTAAATACGCTAGGTACACCTTTTGAACTAGCACTGTACGATAAGCTAGCTAATACCAGTTTGGACTTGGCTTTTACCTTATCCTATTTTATAGAGCAGACCAAATGAAAGTACTACTTGAGGTCATTCCCTTGGGGTTAGTACCTCTTTTCCCACTAAGGCAGACCTCTCTAAAGATAATAACAAGTTCTCTTACACCCAAGATCCATTTGATAGGCAAGGGGAGATGATACTTTCGTTATTAGCTTAGGGTTACAAATATGCACAACAAGTAAACAAATAGATAAAACAAACATGAAGCAAACAAGGTTCATTTTAAGCACCAAAACTAACTATTCCTAGATTAGTGAAATAAATGATGAGCCTTTGACCAATCAATCCTGCAAGAGATTTGTGAGTAGTTTTAGATCCACCTTTCTTCAACAAACAATAAGATACTGCAATGAAAAATGTTAGCTGCCAAAGAAAATCAACTTACAATAGTTTTAACCAAAGGCGAATAAACAATGATCAAATGCGATGTTATTTTTACCAAAGGCAACTGCCTGCTGCTCAAAGGAGAGTTTGTATAATGGAAAGGTGATTGAGGATCATGCAGATGCGATTGACTATTCACCAAAGGCACTCAGATCTTGATCAAAAGGTAAATATTAAAAGCTCTGATAACCCTAGAAGATGCATTGCTTGAATTTGAATCTTGTATTCTACAAGTCAACACAAAAGATTCCACTATATGCTATGATTAGATCAAAGACAAATCAAACCCCAAATAAACTAGCTTGAGGATGAGAAAAGACCCTTAGGGTTAGCAAATAAACCATCTTGCAACCTAGATTAGACATAGAAAAATCAACTAAAAACCCTAGAAAACCCTGTAAAAATAGAAAAATATCAATAAACCCTAGATAACCAAAGGCGATCTACTGTTGATCAAAAGTGAATGTCTACAAACCAAAGGTGATTGAGGATTGTGTGAATGTGATTTCCTATAGACCAACTATGATTCAGGGCTGCACAAAAGTGATGATCTATCATTCAAATGCGATGTGTAGATTAAATGTGCTCTGTGTATCTAGACTTCAAAACAACTTTCAAATGAAAAGATTAATCAAGGATGTGAGTCGCATGCCATAATGTGTTAGTAGGAAAAACCAAGTTAATAAGATCAAGCATTAGAATCAAAACCCAATCCTACCACCTTCAAAGAACCCATCTAAATAACACAAAATGAAAGCAAATCAAAGAACAATGTCACCTAGATTGTATTGATTCCTTGGTTGTAATGTGGATTGCTTCTCAATAGTGAACAACCATGGTTAAAAGCTGCCATGATGATTGATGATATATTCAAAGCGCTCAATGGATGCTCAATGGATTCGATGTGCATGAGATGATAATATGGATGCTATATGATTGTGTGGGATTGAATGAAATGAGGTGAGAGGGTGTCTATATAGATCTCAACTAAGATTGATCAACAGTGGAGATTAGGTGGCTATTTGAATGGTTTAGATTAATTGAGAAGCTTGGATGAATGTGTACAAGACATATGTCCATAGGAAAAGCTTTTATTAAATGATTGCGGTTGCTTTGTTGGTAGTAGTAAGATTAATTTTCTTAAAATAGGATGCTTTTCTATTTTAAGGATTGGAGATGTGGATGATTGATTTTAGAACCAATTAAATCATTTTTATACTTTATTTAGGGTAGGACCTATCTTGTACACATAGAAGAAAGTGATAAGGAAATGATAAGATAAAAATAAATTAAACAAATCAATAGATGAAATTAAATGGAATTAATTAAATAAATATAATTTATTTAATTAATTATAGAAATGGATGGTTTAGAAAAAAATAGATGATTGACACAAATGTGCTACACAAAATTGACATATGAGATGGTGAATAATGCAACAAATTAATGTAAAAGTTCAATTTGGGGTGTCTACAAAGGCCATCACCACAGTGAGTTCTATCTCTACAATCTTAGAAGTACATTGTGAGTAACTTCTTAGGCCTAACTAGTATCCAGTGCACCATGAAAAAGGATGGTCAAAAGGTCTTAAACTAGGCTAACAAGGATTCTAAGGGAGTTCTTGATATACACAAGGTACAAGGGGCCAAATTATGTGAACAAGGATCCTGTCTAGAAGCATGTGTTGATGGTCAAATTTAATCCCACTTCACCTTGGCTCCTTATGAGAAGGGACTCCAAGCTTGTATTAAGACACAAGAATTGATCCTATTGCTCATTGAGTCTTTCGATTCTCACCCCCTTTGATATACCTTGCTAGAACATGTGGTTTGGGTCATCCCCTAAGGTGATGAAATCCTTAGGCAAGCCCCTAAAGGGAAATAAATCCAAGTGCTTTTGATTCCCAAGATTGCCTTTCAACGAGAGGGAAAAGCATTCACAACTTAGATTTCTTGGGACAAAAAAAAGTGAGCCAAGAGGTGTTTTTGATCCCCAAGACTACCTTTTGATGTTGGCGAGAGCATACACACTCACTTGGTCCACACAAGCACATCAAGCAATATTAATTAACCTTATAAATTAATGTGTGTGGTGTAAAAATTAATATGTTCAAAGGGTGTTTTTGATTCCCAAGGTCATATTTTGACAAAAGGGAAGAGAATACACATACATTAGGACACACCAAAATCACCAAACAATGTCAAACAAACACAAGTGGGTTTTAATGATAAGTCTTCAATAATCAAACCTACAACACACTTGTTATTAGTTTACAAAAATTAATCTTTGATGGGTAGAGATAGCTACAATCAAAGGGTTACTAGCACATGTAAAGAGAAGAACATGCAAAATTTTAATTCAAATGGCTACAACTAGTGTTTATGGAGTGTTACATTGTTGAAATACACTAGACAACTGAGAGTGAGGGGGGTGATCAGTTGTCTTGAAACCTTGATAATTTTTGCACCTTTAACATTAATAACGTATCTGCTCATTTTATGATTAATTCATGAAAGCATAAACTCAGAAGCATAAACATAGTTGCAAACATAAACACAAGAGACACCAAATTTTACGTGGAAAACCCAAAGAGGGAAAAACTGTAGAGAGGATTAGCTCTCAAGTATATATTACAATCTTTACAAATAATGTTGTTCAGGCTTAGTCACTCCATAGGCTTGGAACATACTAGCTCACTACCATGAAGGACAACTAGGTCTAGTAGGCTCACTGCCTCAACCCTAAACCTAGCAAGATTACAATAAGGGTTGTTAAACCCTGAGGGCTCTTAATCCCTACTGGCAGTTCACTGCCAAAATCAACATCTGAGATCAAAACATTTTAGTACAATAGTTCCTCTACTCTGCTCTACCTTTCCTTCACACCTTTTTCCGTATCTTCACATCTTAACCCCTAAAGACTACTTTTCCATGACTCAATTACAAGCATATATACCATTCATCAACTTTGGACTGTTCATCAAAGTCGGTATTACAATAATCAACCTTGGAACATTCTACAAGGTTGGTATTACAAAAATAGGTCTTGTCCTATTAAAAAAATTATACAAGGCAAGTACAATAAAAGTGTATGTGAATCACACCATGCCCTAGCTGGGACTCAAACAAGATCTTCCATGCTTCATCCTTCTTTCACAATCTTTAAGAGATCTCCGCAACCACTAGAATTAACCAAGTCGGCCAAGACTAGTTACACGTTACGTTATCTAGGAATAATCTTCAAGCAGGACCTCAATTGCTTAATGTGGACCAAATTCAAATGTAGGAATATGATCAAGAGGAATCCATAAGCATGTTATAATCATCAGGAACAATTGCATAACTCTTAACCACTTTACCCATAAGAATCTTCACACTGGAACACATGAACTTCACTGTCTTCAACTGTCATAAAAGAAAGATAGCTTGCGGACCACCAAAACATGAACCACTACAATTGTAAACACCTATCATCATCCCAGACTTCCCTCTAGAACCATAAAGTAGAATACTTTATTACAAAGAAATGCGGAGTAGAATACTTTCTCCCTATCCCAACTGAACTTACAGAAAAAGTAGGTTTTACTCTGTGAATGTAACTCTCTCAATTCTTCACACTGGAGGCTCAAACTTAGGATTTAGCATCTTTAGACATCCCTTTAAATAAATTCCAATCCATGGACCAAGATCTTCATCCAACAAGAAGTGTGGAGCAATCTACCAGACTATTCTTCAACATACAACTCACTGTCTATACTGCACTTCACTACAACTCACTTGTTTCTTTCAAAGAGGCCAATTTTCTCAATATCCTCAACATACAAAGCTTCTAAACAAGTAATAGAATAAGATATAGTTGACACCAATGAAAACAAAGATATGTTGACATCAATGACAACACCGATTAGGCACATACTTGCAACAATCTCCCCCTTTGTCAATTATGGCAACATATGATGTGAAAAACTACAACAACCATCAAGACATGATTCTCCCCCTTTCTCTTTACACATCTACACTCCTTGTCTAAATAATTTTTTCACATGGCTTCTCTCCCTTTTGACATCAATGGCAAAGGGCACATACTTGCAATCTGTCGTTCTGAACCAAACTCTCTTTTGAACTCTTTCCACCTAACTACTCCCCCTGAGAAGTAGCCCTAAAATCATCAATCTAGATTTCTGTGCACCATCGGACTGATGTACTCTTGTACATCTTAGTTTAGAGTAGGAGGGGTGACGACCCCTAACTTTTCTCTAAGATACTCAAAGGTATCCTTAGATAGAGGCTTGGTGAAAATATCTGCAATCTGATCCTTTGTGGAAACATACTCCAACTTGGATTCATTCTCTGTCACTTTTTCTCTCAGAAAGTGATACGTAATGGATATATACTTTGTCCTTGAATGCATTACTAGATTCTTTGATATGTTTATGGTACTTGTATTGTCACAAAAAATTGCAATTGGATTTTTATACATAACTCTAATGTCCTTCAATGTCTTCTTCCATCCATAACACTTTAGTACAACTGCATGTTTCTCCAATATACTCTACTTCTATAGTAGATAGAGATATTGAATTTTATTTCTTTCTCAACCCAGATACCAACATTTTCCCCAAGAATAATGTACCTCCACTTGTACTTTTCCTATCATCTACATCTATGGCCCAATCTACATCAGTGTATGCACTGAGGGTGAAATCATTATCCTTAGGGTACCACAAACCATAATCCATTGTGCCTTTCAAATATATCATAATTCTCTTAACTACCATCACATGTGATTCCTTGGGTTTTGCTTGAAATCTTGCCACAAGACAAACTACATGCATTATGTCAGGTCTGGTTTGAGTCAGATAAAGTAATCCTCCAATCATAGATCTATACCTTTTCTGATCTACCATAGGTGAGCAATCATCTTTACTCAACTTACAACTAGTTATCATAGGTGTGCCTACTGGTTTAGAATCTTACATCCTAAATTTCTTCAACAATTCTTTCACATACTTAGACTGAGAAATGAAGATACCTTTATCTGATTGATTGATTTGCAAACCTAGAAAGAAACTCATCTCAACAAACATGGACAATTCAAATTCATTTTGCATTTCCCTAGCAAAAACCATGCACATACCTTAATTTCCTCCAAAAAAAATATCATCAACAAAGACAATGACAATTAGGATTTGTTCATCATTGATCTTGAAGTAGAAATTGTTGTCAGTAGTACCCTTACTAAACTCTAACTGTATCAGATATCTGTCTAATCTTGCATACCGTGCCCTGGGGGCTTGTTTTAATCCATACAATGCCTTCTTCAATCTGCATACCATGTCATCCTAATCTAATGACTGAAATCCTTACGGTTGCTCAATATAGACTTCTTCCAACTCTCCATTCAAGAAAGAAGACTTCACATCCATTTGATACACCTTGAAATCTTTGAAGGCTACAAATGCCAAAAACATTCTTATTGCTTCAATCCTTGCTACAGATGTGAATGTTTCTTCAAAGTCTATTCCTTCAACTTGAGAGTATCATTTGCATACCAACCTTGCTTTGTTTCTTACCACTTCACCATTTTCATTCATCTTATTTCTGAATACCCACTTGGTGCCAATTACATTTTTATCTGCTGGTCTAGGAACAATATCCCAAGTCTGATTCTTCTCTATCTGCATTAGTTCTTCTTCCATAGCCTTTACCCAATTCTCATCATTGTAAGCCTCATTCACAGTCTTAGGTTCAATCTTAGAGATCAGACATAAATTTGCTTGTTCTTATGTAGCTCTTCTTCTGGTTAGTATTCCTTTGCTCTTATCTCCTATGATTTGATCTTTAGAATGATTAAGTCTAACATATCTTAGTGTCTTGGTGACACTTTCCAGATCTTGTTCTTCTTCATCTGAATTATCTTCATGCTCCACCACTTCTTTGCTTGTTGAGTCCTCTAGTTCATCTGATTCATACCCACTTGTTACTGAATACCCTTCCTTGTTTTCATCAACTCTGACATTTACACTCTCTATGATCTTATTCAGCCTCTTATTATAGCACCGGTAAGCTTTTCTCTTGGTGGAGTAACCAAGGAAGATTCCTTAATCACATCTAGCATCAAACTTGCCTAGATCTTCTTCTCTTCTGATATAACATTTGCTACCAAAAACTTTGAAGTACTTTACTGTAGGAACTTTTCCATACCACAATTCATAGGGGGTTTTAGAACTATTAGCTTTTACTTGAACTCTATTGAGAATGTAGATAGTAGTGAGAATTTCCTCTCTCCAGTACACTTCCGGTAGGTCAACTTCTTTCATCATGGTTCTAGCAGCCTCTTGAATTGTTCTATTTTTCCTTTCAACAACTCCATTTTGTTGTGGAGTCCTTGGTGTAGATAACTATCTCTTTAACCCATTTTCTTCACAAAAGAAATTGAATTCATTTGATGTAAATTCTCCTCCTCTATCAGACCTGAACACTTGATCCTCAAATCCATTTCATTTTCAACCATTGCCTTGAATGCCTTGAACTTATCAAGAGCTTCTACTTTTTCTTTCAAAAAGGTAACCCAAGTCATCCTAGAAAAATAATCAATGAGGAACATGAAATACCTATCTCCTTGTAGGCTTCTCACTCTAGTAGGTCCACACAAATTTGTATGTACTAGTTCTAGTAGTCCATCAACTTATTGGTCCTTGCTTTTGAAACTTGTTCTTGTTTATTTCCCAAATTGACATTCTTTGCAAATAGGTTTAACCAATTTTACAAGCTTAGGTAAATCTCTAACATTTAGTGCAGTACTTATCTTTATAATGTTATCAAAATTGATGTGACACATCCTTCTATGCCATAGCCAACTTTCATCAATCTGAGCCAACAAACAATAGTTAACAGTTCCTTTCAAGTGATAGATATTTCCTCTAGTCTTCTTACAAATCACAATGACTATTTCGAAGCTTTCCTTGATCTTGCATCCATTGTCCTTGAAGCTTAAATCATAACCTTTGTCACACATCTGACCCACACTCAAAAGATTTTGCTTTAATCCTTTCACATACAAGACATCTTCAGTATTATGCTTGCCATCAAAAGAAATAGATCCATTTCCACAAATCTTACTAGTTGTATCATCTCCAAACCTAACCAATCCACCATCATATCTTTCCAAACTTACAAACTTACTTTTGTCACCAGTCATGTGGTGAGAGCAGCCACTATCAATCACCCATTCATCTTTGTCTTTAACAACTTGACCATCCAATGCACTTTCAACTAGTTTTTCTTCCTTCACACAACTAGCAGGATTAGTAGACATAGGTTCTTAATAGCAATAAACAAGCATTCATTACCAAAAGTACTACCATTATCTAGTTCACCATTATCTAATACTCCATCATCATCAAAATCTTCAACATAATAACATCTCTTTTGGATCCTAGGCCCGTTCTCATATATTTTTCTATTTCTTTCAATTCTTTCAGGGCATCTGGAAGCAAAGTGACCTACTTTACCATAGGAAAAACATTTAAAGGGAAACTTCCCTTTAAACTTACCGGAACCTCTTTGCAATCTATCAACAAAGTTTGCTTCAATTTCATCAAACTCATCATCAGATTCTACCTTATATTATTCTAATCTGGAGGTCTTCCCAAAAGTGTTGGCTTTGAAGGCAATCTCAACTTTCGTTAGGGCATCACCAAACTCTCTCATTTCAAATGCTGTGAGCTTTCCAAGTAGTTGATCTCTATTGATGGATTTTACTAACATAAACTCTTCAATTGATGCCACTTTATGACAGTAGGACTTTGGTAATGATCTAAGAATTTTCATCACAACTTTTTTGTCACTTAGAGTTCCTCCCATACCTTTTATTCCCGTGACAAGTTCATCAACTCTTTGCATAAAGGCTATTATATTTTCATCTTCAAACTCTCATATTTTACTTTTAGACTTTGCAACTTGGCTTCTTTCACAAAGTCATCTCCTTCATATAGTTTTTTCAGCTTATCCCATACCTCATTTTCAGTTTCAAGATCCACAAGTTTTGTCAACACAGAGTCACTCATAGAACTGAATAGAGAATCCCTGGCCTTAACATCTATCTTAAAATCTTTGATTTCATCTTCCGTCGTAAGACCATTTTGACTGTGTAGCTAACCATACTTTATAACCAAGACAAATAAGATGGTTCTTCATTCGTACCTTCCAAAGGGCATAGTTTGTTCCATCAGATTGTAGGATTTCCTTCTTATACGACATCCTGGATCTGCTTAAAGTGATTAAGCTTTCTACCAAGGAACTTGGCTCTGGTACCAATTGTTGAAATACACTGGACAACTAAGAGGGGGGTGAATTAGTTGTCTTGAAACTTTGACAATTTTTCTACCTTTAACATTAATAACTTATCCACTCATTTTATGATTAATTCATGAAAGCATAAACTTAGAAGCATAAACATAGTTGCAAACATAAACACAAGAGACACCAGATTTTATGTGGAAAACCCAATGAGAGAAAAACCACGAAGAGGATTAGCTCTCAAGTATATATTGCAATCCTTACAAATAATGCTTCTCAAGCTTGGTCACTCCATGACCTAGAACATACTGGCTCACTTCCATGAAGTACAACTAGGTCTAGTAGGCTCACTGCCTCAACCCTAAACCTAGCAAGATTACAATAAGGGTTGTTAAACCCTAAGGGTTGTTAAACTCTATTGGCGGCTCATTGCCAAAATCAACATCTGAGATCAACACATTTTAGTACAATAGTTCCTCTACCCTACTCTGCCTTGCCTTCGCACCTTTTTCCTTATCTTTGCATCTTAACCCCCAAAGACTACTTTTCCATGACTCAATTACAAGAATATATACCATTCATCGACTTTGGAATGTTCATCAAAGTCGGCATTACAATCATCAACCTTGGAACATTATACAAGGTTGGTATTACAAAAATAGGTCTTATCCTATTAAAAAAATTATACAAGGAAAGTACAATAAAAGTGTATGTGGATCATGCCATGCCTTAGCTGGGACTCAAACATGATCTTCCATGCTTCATCACGCTTTCACAATCTTCAAGAGATCTCTGCAACCACTAGAATTAACCAAGTCAGACAAGACTAGTTACACGTTACATTATCTGGGAATAATCTTCAAGCATGACCTTGATTCCTTAATACGACCAAATGAAAATGTAGGAACATGATCAGGAGGCATTTACAAGCACATTACAACCATCAGAAGTAACTAGATAACCCTTAACCACTTTACCCATAAGAATCTTCACACCAAAATACATGAACTTCATTATCTTTAACTGTCATAAAAGAAAGATAGATTGTGGACCACCAAAACATGAACCACTACAATTGTAAGCACCTATTATTATCCCAAACTTCCCTCTAGAACTGCAGAGTAGAATACTTTATTCCAAAGAAATGTGAAGTAGAATACTTTCTCCCTATCCCAACTAAACTTATAGAAAAAGTAGGTTTTACTCTAGTGAATGCAACTCTCTCAATTCTTCACACCGAAGGCTCAAACTTAGGATTCAGCATCTTCAGACATCCCTTTAAATAACTTCCAATCCATAGACCAAGATCTTCATCCAACAAGAAGTGCGGAGTAATCTACTGGACTGTTCTTCAACATACAACTCACTGTCTATACTGCACTTCACTGTAACCCACTTGTTTCTTCTGAAGAGGCCAATTTTCTCAATATCCTTAACATACAAAGCTTCTAAACAAGTAATAGAATAAGATACAGTTGAAACCAATGACAACAAAGATATGTTGACATCAATGACAACAATGATTAGGCACATACTTGCAACATGCATCCCCAAACTTTGACTATGTTTAACTTTTACTTTCATGTGATTAAATGGATAAGTAATCAGAGAATAATGATTTGACATTTGGGAAAATGTCAGGATAAATCATTAATTATATGGATTATGATTAATGTTTAGAATTAGACATGAGATTACATGTTGAGATTATTTTAGTATGATGTATAATAATTTATTGATACATTGATCATAGTTTGAATGACTGTGAGTGTAACCAGGGAAAGAGATTTCCAACTTGAAGAATGAAAGGAGAGTATCACTCGAGAGAAGGAAATAGATGTTGTGGAAAAAGTTAGGTTTCTATCTGAGTTCCAAGTTGTACATTACGTGAACCTTCATGAGACAAGGTATGTATTAATTATCTTCCCATGTTTAGTCAATTGCAATTCAAATATTATTGTTTTTTCAATTAAGTGTTCTTCGATGTCAGTATGTCAATTTGACTGAATAATGCTCAGGGAACATTATTAATGATTAGAGTTAATCATTGTCTTTTGTCAGAGATTTCCTTTATATATATATATATAATTGTCAACCATGAATAATGATTTCCAGCATTCTCCCTGCCTATGCCAAAATGGGAGCTTTGGAATAGGGTATGGACATCCATCAAAGCATAATGGAAGGTGGATTTTTGTCAAAAATTATAGTTGGAAATGCTCTAGTAGACATGTATGCAAAATATGGAAGTATAGACAAGGCACGTGGCCTATTTGAAAAAAGACCTCAAAGAAATGTGGTCTCATGGAATGTCATGACTGCAGGATATGTGCAAAATGGATTTTGCAAGGATTCTCTCAAGATCTTTGAATTAATGAAGCATTATGGAGCATATCCTAACACTGTAAGCTTTTCTTGTGTTCTATGTGCATGCAGCTATTCAAGTTTAGTGGATGAGGGTTGTACATACCTCAATCACATGAGTAACCCTTATTGCATTACTCCTACAGTCAATCATTATGTATGCATGGTTGACCTTCTTGCCCGTGTTGGCTATCTTGAGGACAGCCTAAACTTTATCATTAAGATTCTAGTTAAACCTATGGTGGTTGTGTGGATGTGTTTTCTTGGTGCCTATAAATCACATATGAATATAGGCTTAGGAGTATTTACAGTAAGGTTTGTTTTGACTAGGTGACTTCTCTTATGTCCTCAATCTCTGAACTATATCTCTTCAAACTAATTCACTCTCTCATATCTTCATTCTCCAATGCAATTAAATCTTTGTATAATGTCCTCAAAACCTTCAAATGCTCTAGACACATATTTAAGACTGTGAGATGGCCATCTTATGTAGTTCTTCATCCTTCAACACCCTGTAGTCTTCACTTATTTTTGAATAGTTTCTCAACTATTATCAAGTTCATTCTCTGCATATCATCAAGAGAATGAAATGTAGGTCCTACTAAGCATGCACAAACCTCCCTGTTCACTATCTCCTATAGGTGTCTTAGGTCTTTGTGCACTTATGAGATCACTGCACTCATTACACTGTTAATTGTCCCTTCATCCTTAGTCATTATCATTCAAACAATACTCCTATTAGGATCTCATAAGGTTATTCATCACAAGTTTTTGATGTTTGTAGTCCTTGTAGCACTGATAAATCCTTTTTATGAGATCATGTTGAATAGAACTACCTCATTATAGTTGGTTATACAAGTTGTTATATCACAGTCACAAGCTTCTAGAGTTTTGAGAGGCCTACAAAGCAAGTATTTATACTATATTTTCCACAAGCCTATCAAAAGGTTCATACCATATATCCTTGAATCATAACACTTTAATACTTTTATGCAAGGTCCTAGAATCATATGACACATCTGTTGTCATCCACTTGGTTACAACATCTTTACCAATGATTGTACCACTATACATAGAACATGTTCTAAACCCCTCTTGACAGACCTAAAATCACTAACAGATCATAAGTAATTTATTTGATAGTGCTTAAATAGTAAGTCTAAGATCACTGTGGCTTCATCCTATGCCTCATTCTTAATAGTTTTACCCTTGCATTAACTATCCACCACCTTTAGTAAAAGCCAAGGGTCTCTTACCAGCCTTCACTATTTCTCTCTTTAACAAACAGTGTATATCTTTTGACAAACATTGTATATTAGACTAATGTTAGATCTCATTCTATCATGCTAAGGTTATATTAGACCAAAAAGTGAGGATATCTCTTAGATTAACATTGCAATGTCTTTACCACATTAAAATATGACTATTGCCTCTAATGACTCCTAGGTTTTCTCAAGATATTTAGTCATTTGATGATTGTTCCCTATGAAGTATAACCTCCATAATCAGAATGAATGGAGGTTATGAATTGCATCTCAACCTTCCAATCTGGACCTTATGAATGGAGTTTCCCAAAAGTTATTACAGTATAACAATCAAGTTAGGAGATTAAAAGATAAATGAGCAGTATTGACAATATGCTTAAAATCAATAGAATAATTTAATGAACAAATCACAATAGCTACTTGAGTCCACAATATAAAAAAATTAAATCTAGGGCATTTAAACATAGAAAATGTCTTTCTGTGACCTAATTAATCTTTCCATCTATAAAACCAAAAGAAGGCAAAAGAAACATGATAAAATAATGAAGTATAGCTTGCCTGCACTAGTGAAGATTTATGTTGCAGTTTCAATCTTAGAAAAGCACGAATAGAAGAAGGTGACATCTACAAGTATGTGTTTAAATCGAGCATCTTCCTTCACCCATTCAGCATATGCAAGAGAATCTAAAATAGGGCCACTGTACTGCACATGAAGCGATCATGTTTAAGAAACTTGAATGGGAAATAAATGAAACTCATTCAAAATGTGACTATTTTGGTCATGATAGGTTACAAATCATCCGTAGCCAATACAAATATCACTAGTCTTGGACTGAAATATCATCTACCAATTTACAATATAGTCCTTACCGATAAAGTAGCCTATTATCATCTATTACCAATAATATTCTTTTGATTTTGTAATGTGGGATTCAATGACATAAATCAAGATATGATGTACCATATACAGAGGGATTCTAAAAATAGTTGGATGCCACTCCATATGTGTTACAAAAAGCATAGTGGAGGCCTTGCAGATTTGGTGTTATTTGTGAAATGAAGGGGGATTTTAAGGCAGCATTGAAGTTTCGAGCCAGATCGTTCTTAATTTAAACAAAAAAAAAAAACAACTTTCTGTTGCAATTACAAAACTTCTAGCTCTTGGTTTTTTCCAGCTATAAGCATTTGGGATAGAAGCATGGTTATCAACAGTGCCTATTTTGTGCCACTGATATGTGATTTGCAAGCTCTTGTTCTACTTACTTCTGGAATTATGTGCAATGTGCCACTACCGTGTGTAAGTGGATTGGAAAGATTCAATTTAGTCCTGTAATGTTGAAATCCAGGGGTAAGTTTGAATAATTTCAACTTCAAATTAGAGTCTAGTATGGCAATGACTTAATAAATGACCTAAACTTTTTACCCTTAAATAAACAGTGAATTTATTGGCTATAAAATTTATGTATACTATGTAGCTTTGATAGGGTTCAATCAAATGTTTGTACAAAATCAACTCATGCAAGGTCTTATAGATATATTTTTGGTAAATATGCAATATAAAGGGAAAATCCTAGTTGATGAGTGTACCTACCTAAAATATCCTCAATCAACTAGGGAACTTGTCTCCTTGTGGTCCTATGTGCTCTGTTGTTCACTAGAGACTAGGGTTAAGATTCTGTGTCCAAAAATATTGATTGGCAAAAACAAATAGTATTTACTTTAGTTACCAGGATTCGCAACTATGTGTGCAACATTTTAAAATCTGGTTCATAGGTGCATGGTTGTGGAAAATTGCAACATATATGAAATCAAACATAGAAAATATAAAAATTGATAATATTAAAAAATAAAATAAAAAATTAAACTAAGCAATAAGATTAACACATCAAAAATAATAGATTCATCATTTACATGTTAGCTGAGTAGCTAAGTATTGAGTGCCAACATGTGTGCTCAGGGGATTGAGTGTGCAAGCATGTTAACATAGAGAGAAGGGGCCCTTTTAATTTTTTTTCAGAAACAACCTGGAGTGCTTTTGAAAGCCCAATATGTTTCTATGATCTACATGGGTAGCAACCAATGGCTCCAACTCCCACGCTAACAATCCTTCATGCTCCCAGATTATATATTCTCTGCAAATTGTTAGCCATATGCCCCCATCAAAAGATGAAGGATCATCTAAATAACTAAAGTGAAGTCCTAAAATATGTATGACTCAATCAATGCATGAATCTATGGCTTTTATAAACTACAACCATCTCCTTTTTCTCAATAGCATGTAAATTGTTATATTACTAACCATATAGGCCGTCGGGTAGCTTCTGTGCTTACCCCATACGAAGAACCTCTGCGCAAAATACACGGTTGTGAAGAACCTCTGCACAAAGAACACTCCACGCCAAATCATATTGCTTGCCATGAGAGCAAAGGCAGTGGAGTTGGAACCCCCGCCTCTAATGGAGATGAGTGCCATTTTTTTGTTGCACTATTTTGGTGAATTTGCCCATCATTTCTTGTTTAGGGTTTCAACAAGAAGTGCCAAAATGAAATGAAAATTAAATTGGCGCCCATATTATTAAATATAATATAATATTATATTATTGTATAATGTTAAATATATTATAATATTAATAATATAATATTTATATTGTTTACAATATAATATAATATTATAATATTGAATAAATTATAATATTATATTATTATATAATATATAATATAAATATAATATTACAATATTAATAATATAATATTATATAATATATATATATCTATATTATATAATATTATATTATTGTATAATATATATTATTATTAGCCAGTAGGCTTTTATATATGAGCATTATAGTGCTCAAAATTGTCTTACGCCATAAAAAAATTTACGTCGAGAAATTTTCTTACCTCTTAAGTTGTTCTCTACGAAAAGGGTTTAAAAAATAACACAGGCGATCATATCAAATTGCAAGATTTGAGGTGAGCTAAAGGGGAGTGCGAATAGAAAACAAAAGAATCACCTTCTGAGGAATTGATCCAAGGTCGTGAAGGAAATCTTGATGGGGAGTGCACAGTGGATACCACAGAATGGGTCATAATCCCCTTATAGTCGACAAGACCTGACAAACGAGCTGCCAATACATTTACATCAGCCAGACAATTTTCATCGGAATGACTTCCTTAAGTCTTATCGTTTCTCAAACTCTCACCAACAACCAGTGTTAACTTTGGTGAGACTTATTCCCATCGGCCGTGACTTTCTTCCTTCTGTTGATGCGCCGATGAACCAACACAGCGATACGCTATTAGGGTTTTTAATTCTCACGCAGTCTAAACTACACTCTATGCCTAGCACATAGAGATGCTAGGGCATGCTACTGTGCACACTCCTCAGTCTAGAACACCTGCCCCGTCAAACAGGAAAAAAAATAAAGAACAAAACAAATATTCATACAATGAAGCCATTCCACTAATTTCAACAGAAATCTCACCAGTGGAATGCTTCACGAGGACATACGGCAATAATGGAAATTACAAAATGAATGGAAATCTACAGTTACGCGATTTACAGTTGTAAGAAACATAAATCAAATGGATAGAACAGAATTGCTTTATTTCCCCTGAGCACAATACAATCACTTTTGATTACACTACTTCGATCTGATTACATTCTATCATTTGGCCATTCCTTTGGGCATTTATCAATTCACCTTGAGTAGTACTGAACTGACTCCAAGCGGCTTGGAGATCAATCCAAGTAGCTGGGAAATCCTACTGCCTATTTTTGGCATTATTGCTATTTTTAGCATTATGCGATTACAATTGACAAATGTCCCCTAAGTCACTTGGGACTTTCAAAATGAACCTAGATACAACTAAAATGAAAATGCATTGGTCAAAAGACATTATTACAAAAGAAAACATGATTTTCTAGGTGCTCCTGCACCAAATCTTCTTTTTAAAAAAGAGGTATTTGCATAGTTCTTTGTTATTCTAGCACAAAAACTAATATCTGTTTGCTGCATTTTCATTACACACATAAAAACTAAAACCCCATTACACTTGCTTGCATCCCACTCACACATCACTTCATGAGGACTGCATGTGGACATATTATCTTGGTAGATTTATATCCACTCAACCCTAAATCCTAAACCCTAAACCCCAAACCCTAAACCCTAAACCCTAAACACTAAACCCTAAACCCTAAACACTAAAACCTAAACCCTAAACCCTTAACTCTAAACCCTAACCCTAAACACTAAACCCTAAACCCTAAACTAAAAACCTAAAACCTGTGAGGACCACCCTTTTTACTTATGTTCTTGTGACTATTTACATTACTGTTATTGATACTTTTTATATTTGTGGGATAGTAGTTCTCAGATTTGTCAAACGTTTAAACTTTATTTTGATTACGGAAAAACTAATTGGGTGATGTTTGTATAAGTTTACATTTCAGAAAAGTTAATTAGGTGATGATGGAAAATCGTAATATGATTTCATTATGCTATTTAAAACTATGTCATGATAATGCATGTTTTAAAGTTGCTTCGGCTATGATGATTATATGTGAAACTGATCTTGCAATTTAGTGTGCAGGAATTTACTAATCAAACCACAGATTTCAGAGATCATTCCACACCTTGTTATTGTTATTCCCTGTTAAGCCGATCTGGTTCCACGAGGAACCAAGATCACTCTATGTTTGATATGGTGTTGTAATGTGGTCTTTCATAAGGTCGAATGGGTTGGTCTACCCTCTTGTAACACTGACTTATGATTTGTGTTGTAAAAAGATTGAATTTGAATTTTTTTTCTTTTATTTAAATCTTTGAGGCCTTTTCTTGTGCTTTACCTTGACCATGGGTGTCCAGAATGGGTTAAAGTTGACCCTGGGTTATACCCCATGGGTCCAGGGCCCCATTTGGCATGGGTAACCCTTGAGTAACCTCCATTAGGTCATCTTAACTTCCCCCTGAAGTTAAGTGGCGAAAATTGGAGGTATGGGGGGGACATGATGGGTTGTACCAACACCCAACCCATCCCTCTTCAATCCCCAAGGTAAGAGATGACTACAAACCCATCCATTATAGAAGGATTGACTTGAAGTCACCCTCACCATTAGTGAGATTCCCCATGAGTTGTGGGGTCATCCATAAGGAAGGAAGGAAGAAGAGGCATGGGTCAACTGTCTTTTCCTCCTTTAACTCCTTTTATTTCTCCCATGCGTAAGAGAAATGACATAAGGAGAGGGATAAGGAGTACTCTAGGGATGGGTGAGTGACATAAGCCAACACTCATCCCTTGGGACATAATAGTGGCTTTGGGAAGAGTGAGGAGGTGACAAGTGTCACCTCCCCATTCCTCTAAACTGAAAGGATTTGGGTTATTTGAATTCCATTTTTGGGATGGGAAGGGAGTTAGTTGAATTTTGGAGAGTTTGATTTTTATTGCCAAAATAAGAAAGTTAGTTTTTGGGAGAGGAAAAGGAGGAGGGAGTTTGGTGGCTTAGGTTGGAGAAGATCTCAGTGGAGCTCTACAACAGCTTCATCCTTGGAGGGCTTGTAAGGTTGGTTTATTATTACCTTTCTTTTGTATATCTGATTGTTGTATGAAAAGTGTGTGAAAGTTGTTCATTTGTTGTGTTTTAGATATGTTTTTGTGGGATCTGTTGTCGGGTTGTTGACAGAGCTTCTCCCACTTGGAAGAAATGCTCATCAAGTTTGGGGTAGGGGAGGAGTGATCCTCCTCGGGTGCATACCTGGTTTCTTCTTTTGGGATGTTGAAAGCCTTGAGGGCATGTATTTGTGACTGGTTCTTTGACTTGAGAGTCAAATATAGATTCCTCGGAAAATGTTGTGATCAAACTTGGTTTGAGGCCAAGAGAAATTGTGTTGGTTATATTATCTGTAAGGGTGACACTCTGGAGTCGAGTGTGTCCACTCTCCTGCCCCTTGTGAAGCTCACTGTAGTTGAGTTTTCGTGTTGTGTAATTTACCCACGAGTGTTTGTGTGTTTTGGGTTTGTTGTTGTTCCCTGTTGTGAAGTGGAATGCTTGAATTCCCAGGTGTGAGTATGGTCTCCCTAGCTCAGGGGTGACCCTCTTGCAGGTCTACGGAAGGGAGGAGAGCTAGATGAGTGGTGTTTTCTTCTTTGTTTGTCTTTGATATGCAGGTTTCCTCTTGAAGCTTATGGTTGGAATTTACAGGAGTGCTGTATTTAGGGAGAGTGCATTTCATCCTTGCTATAAGGAGAGTTTTGTTCTTTGAGCCTCATCCGGTTTCAGTTCACTGTGGAGGGATTTTCTCCCTCTATGGTTGTAAGAATTATTGTATGGGGAAAGAGAGAAATTCTTCCCTTCAGTATTGATGTTGTGTATAATTTTTTTATTTATATTACACCTGGTGAAGCTGGTGTTAAGGAATGAAACTTGTATTGATTAGACAAACGAATGAAGTTATCTTTAGTATTGAAATTTGTTATTGTTGTAGATAAAAAAAAATGATAAATTTTATTTTTAGATTTGTTCAGAAGGAAAGAATGAATTTTAGTTAGTTAGTATTGTTATAGACTGTAAATCAATTTTATTATTGGGAATAAATATAATTAAAGAAGTAAATATAATGGTATAAAATTGAGTTGTGGTTTACCCGTAAATTTTCCAGATGTGGACCAATGTAATTGGATCTGTATACATTTTTATATTAAATTGAATTTAACAAGTTATAAGGAAAAATGGAGTTTTACTAAGTCTCTGGTTTAACACTATCAGTATCAAGTCAATTGGCATTGAGATAGAATTAAAAATTGTCCTCTATTTTTGAACATTCAGCTATTAATTGAAAATGTGATTACAAGATAAAATAGTTAATTTTTTTTCATTTCTTTGAGTTTATGAAGTTACTCGTGAAAGAAAATTATTAATATGATTGTTAAAAAAAGAATTTTTATTTAACAGCCTGCTTATTTAATTCTCTGTATTTTTTTTTATTCTCTGTGGAAGAGATATTTCTGAGAGTAGATGTGGGATATATATATATATATATATATCTTACTGTAAATGGAAATGTTATTAAAATAGTATAAAGAAACTTACAAAAAAATAAATAAATAAATTTAAAAATGATTAAAAAAAAATATAAACAAAAAATTGCATTTTCGCTGTGGTTCGCTGTTACACAACATATATGAAAATAAGCAGAGTGGTGGTGGGAAGGGTTGAACCTTCCCACCACCACCAAATATCCTTTTGGGTGTGGGGAGGGGCGGAGCCCCCACCCACACCCCACATAGTGGGATGTGGGTGGGGGCTCCGCCCCTCCCCACACCCCCGCCCAAACTTCAACCCGCAGACTTCCACCTCCCACCAGCGTTCCACCTCCTGCCCTCCATTTTGGGCGGCACCTCCTCTGTGCCGCTTCCCGTGCTCCCTGTCCACAGCCCCAACGTGGCTCATGCCACCACCTATCTGCCGCCTCACCCTTTACAAAAAAAAAACAAACCCTCCTCACTGTGTGTTCTCTGGCCAACCCTCCTCCATGGCCGCCGCCATGAGTGTAAACTGGATTACAAAAAAAAAAGGGGGTTAGGGCACATTGGAAATAACATAAGGAAAAATTAAGGCTCAGCCCTTCAATGAAGCATAATTGTATGGGTTTTATAAAAGGAAATTTTTAATATGGTCTATATAAATATAAAAATAAAAGAATAACAATTGAAATAATAACAATAGTAATAATATTTAAATAAGTTAATAAAATAAACTAACAATAGTAATAATAGTATTAGTAATAAAATAGTAATAATAATACTAGTACTGATCACAACAAGATAAATATAATTGTATATATATTTATATATGTATATATATAATCCATATATATATGTATATAGATACATACATATATTAATTAGGTGATAAAAGTTATTAGAGAGGCCGTTTTGTCATTACAACAACAAGAGAAAATAAAATTATAACTTAAAGAGAGAGCATAAAGAAATATACTATAATATTCCTAGAAGAGTTTCTCGGAAGTTTCAACTATCAACGCAATTCAATAACTAGGAAAATGAAGAGAAAAAAATACACGTCACCTTGTTTAAAATAACACTGGAAATAAACTTAAGAAGCCATCACAGACATTCCATGTGAGGCCATTTTAATCTCAACTATAGTTAGTAAATGCCCAATGGAGAAAACATGAAAGAGAAATAGAAGAAGAAAAACTAACATTGGAAAACACAGAGGAGAAAACGCGCGGCATTTTCCACCTGGGATAAGAGAACTAAGTAGATGTACCTTCCGCTAATTTTGCTTAGGAACAAGATTAATTAATACAACGTAGAGGAGAATCCTAGATCGGAGAAAACTAGGAGGCTGAGTCCAACGAAGTAGTAAACCAGCCTGTGTGATTTGTACCATCCGGAAGTTAGGAACAATGTTAAAATAGATACAGTGATAACTCTGATTGATGTAGAATATGAAGAAAGGACAGGATAAACATAAAGAAAATGTAGAAATCAAAAGAGAGAGACCGAAATATAAACAAACTAAATTTTAGAGAAATAGTTAAGGTGAGCACAATAGAAATACAATCAAAATTAAGATCCAGAGAAACGGAAGAGAGGGCAAACGAACTGTCTTGTTGAGAATGCTAAGTTCGAAGTAGGAGTATATTTCAGGAAATGAGAAAGAAGGCAGACAAATGTGCTTTGCTAAAAAATAACCCAATAAGGAGATCATGAGTTAGTTTAGTAGGAACAAGGCATCGTGGGAAGTTGTTAATCTATTAGGAAACCTCGTAAGTAGTATAGTGTTGAGTAATTCCCACTTACGCCGTAAGGCATTATGCTGCCGAAATCTGCCGAGATTTAGGGTTAGGAACCTTGATAATATAAACCTTGTAGCGACGTTAACGACGTTGTAGAGACCCCCTTGTTGGACTGTGTGCGTCCGGATGAACATAATTGTACCTTGTACCCCACCGACAACTGTAGAGTTTTCACCTTGAGTGTACACCGCCGAGCATGCTTACACATGCGAGGGGGTTTTTAGGGAAGCGTGAGAAAATTTTTGATGTTTCATGTCATAACCACATGATAGATGTGGCTATGACATGTGTGATGAGTGTTGTGACTGCGTGGAAAATGTGGGCATGCCATTTGGTATCAGAGCCCTGGTTTAAACACTGGGCATATTTGGGCACGTATTATTCCACAACTTTGATTAATTAGTCTCTACCTTGTTTTGTAGGATGCCTCCCTGACGTGTTTGATGAGCATGATCATGCCACACAGTGTCTGTCGAGGTGCATAGCGATTCCTCAACCGAGGGATGGGCACCCTCAGTTACAGCAGCACCACCTGCACAACCTGTACCACAAGCACCACTAGTACCACAGGAACCACCAGTATTGGATATAGGACCACAGATCTTACAGGCACTGCAGGCTATGTTAGAGAGGTTACTGCCAGTGATTCTTGAGCCACGTGTTGAGCCTCATGTTGATCCGTGAGAGGAGCCACGTAGGGAGCCACGTGCTGAGTCATGTGTTGAGCCACGTGAGGAGCCCCGTGTTGATCCGCAAGAGGTGCCACGTGTGGAGCCTATCATTGAGATCCTCGACACTACAGTAGAGGAGGTAGGGTCAGCCTTCCATGCACAAATCAGGAGTCCTCCGAGACCTTTGAGACAAGATGAGATCCAGAGGGCAGAACAGGTACATCATGGATTGTATGAGGATGGTGTGGAAGAGCCAATTGTGGGACTTAGAGACAGAGGGGACCCCATCAGAGATCTACTTAGGCTCAACCCACCCACTTTCGCAGGTGCTACAGAGGGAGTTGTGGCCGAGGCTTGGCTGATTAGTTTAGACAGGTGTTTCACGTTGCGACCATATGGAAGCAACACGAAAGAATGAGTGGCAGTCCATCTTCTGAGGGATGCAACAGCTACCTGGTGGCGCACTGAGGAGTGCAAGCACTAACTTTCCATGGATACACTCACTTGGGATATCTTTATAGAGCGCTTTAATGCGCGATATTTGTCAGAACATTACAGACAGTGCAGGATCGATGAGTTCCATGATTTACAGCAGAGGGGACTCACTGTTACTCAATATGAGAGCTGATTCATTAAGCTTTCTTGTTATGCGGAATACCTCCATGACGAGAAAATCTTAATACACAAATTCATCAGAGGGTTGAATCACGGGATAGCAGGACCAGTTCGTATGGCAGACCCCCAGACCATGAGCGAGGCTATTGAAAAGGCCCTTATATCAGAGGAAATTCAGGGACGAGGGCACAATTCACGCCCATAGTATCAGGATCGAATCCCCAACAACCGTAGAACTTTCAAAGGCCTCAAAACACAATACAGAGAGGAGGATATAACTTTCCATCATTACCTCCTAGGCCTCCACAATAGCAGCAACATCAGCAAAAATCTAAATTCCAACAGAGGGGTCAGGGAGGACAGAACCGTGGTTGGCAGCAGTAGGGTTCACGCAGAGATCGGAGACCGCAGGGTTCATCGGCAGGACCCGCGAGGTCCCAGCAGTCTTACAGAGGCTCACAGGGGTCCACTGGACAGACTAGGTAGCAACAGTTAGGCAGGACACAGTTAGGGTAGTTACAGGCTAGAGGACCGTGTTATGTGTGTGGTGGGGCAAGGCATTTGGCTAGAGAGTGCCCGCAGGGATATACAGCAGGGGGACAACCCCGATCAGGAGGATCTGAGCAGACCGTAGGTGACGTGGGCAGATCCCACCACATGTTTGCAGTGGTTGATAACCGTCAGGCTGATTTCCAGGCCTCAGTAATCAAGGCAGCAGGTACGATTGGGGACTTCCCCATCTCTATCCTTTTTGACTCGGGAACTACTAACTCCTTCCTATCTACATCGTTAGTGGAGCATTGTAGGCTAGTGGCTTCTAGGCAAGACATTAAGTGGGAGGTTGAGTTGGCCTTAGGGGCCAGGATGTCAGTAGATACTTTGGTTAAAGACTGCAATATCACATTAGGATCCTTCACTACATCATGGGACCTTAGGGTTATGCCATTAGGATCTTACGGTGTAGTTCTAGGTATGGATTAGCTTGCGGCTCATAGAACTAAGCTAGATTGTCACCAGAGGACAATTAGCTGTTTAGACGATCATGGTTCGCTGGTTGAGATAATGGGCATTCAAAAGCCTATGGCTGTTCGTTCGATATCCGCTCAGTAGCTTAAGTGCTGTATGTGGAAGGGATGTCAGATGTTTGCCATTACGGTCAGTGATAGAGCAGAGGATGAACCTGAGGCTACTTTAGATGATCACCCTGTCCTTAGAGAGTTTGCCGATGTATTTCCACCAAAATTACTAGGTATGCCTCCACGCAGAGAAGTGGACTTCCACATCGACTTAATGCCGGGTGCAGAACCGATATCCCGTGCACCCTATAGGATGTCTACACATGAACTCACCGAACTTAAGCTGTAATTAGAGGAATTACTTGAGAAGGGGCACATTCGACCTAGCGTTTCACCATGGGGAACACCAGTTATCTTCGTGAAGAAGAAGGATGGGTCTCTTCGATTATGCATGGACTACAGGCAGCTGAACAAGGTGACGGTGAAGAACCGTTATCCTCTGCCTAGGATTGACGACCTTTTTGATCAGATGCAAGGAGCGAGAGTGTTCTCAAAAATTGATCTAAAATCTGGGTATCACCAACTGCGCATTATAGAGGCAGATATTTATAAGACTGCTTTTCGAACTAGATATGGCCATTAAGAATTCACAGTGGTACCCTTCGGGTTGACGAACGCCCCTATAGTGTTCATGAGTCTCATGAACGGGGTGTTCCATACTTACCTAGATTGGTTCATGATCATATTTCTAGATGATATTTTGATTTATTCGCGGACCAAGGAGGAGCATGTGGAACACTTGCGTCAAGTTTTGCAGCAATTACGAGAGCAGCAGCTTTATGGCAACTTGGCAAGGTGTGCCTTCTTTAGGACAGAGGTGCAGTATTTGGGACACATTTTATCAAGCGATGGCATCTCCGTAGATCCATCTAAAATCAGAGCAATTCAGGAGTGGCCGGCACCCACCAATGTGACAGAGGTCAGAAGCTTTATGGGGTTAGCTAGGTATTATCGTCAGTTTGTCAAGGGCTTTTCTAGGATAGCACATCCCATCACTTCCCTTCAGCGAAAAGGGAAGGGTTTCATTTGGACCGAGCAGTGTGAAAAGGCCTTTGGAGTCCTCAAGGAGTGTCTTACCAGTGCTCCTATTTTAGCAGTTCCAGATCCTACGGAGGAGTTTGTTGTTTGCACAGATGCATCATTAGAGGGTTTGGGAGCCGTGCTTATGCAAGGTGGTAGAGCGATCACATACGAATCATGAAAACTGAAGACACATGAATTAAATTACCCTACCCATGACTTAGAGCTCGCAGCAGTTATTCATGCTTTGGTCCGCTAGAGACACTTCCTCTTAGGTCGATGTTTTGAACTCCATTTGGATCATCATAGCTTGCAGTATATCTTTACACAGCCAAACTTGAATGCCCGCCAATGGCGTTGGATGGAATTCCTATGCGAGTACGACTTTGATGTCCACTACATCAAAGGGAAGGAGAACGTGGTCGCTGATGCTTTGAGTCGAAGGCGCCACGAGATCCTAACCCTGACTTTGAGGGTGGACTTGAGAGATCGCATCTTACAGCATCTGCCAGAGGACGAGTGGTTTCTTGAGGTGCAGTAGGAAATACTAAATCAAAGGGCCCTTGAGGGCAAATTTGCAAGATATACCCTTGAGTCTGATGGTTTGCTTCGACATCGACAACGCATCTATGTACCCCTTGCGGGTAATCTTCATACCGTGATTCTATCGGAGGCTCATAGAGCACCCTACACTGCACATCTAGGAGTGAAGAAGATGCATGCTGATTTACGACAACTTTATCATTGGGCTCAGATGAGGCGTGACATTGCAAAATATGTTGCTCGTTGTCTAGAATGTTAGAGGGTCAAGGCCGAACATCAGCATCCAGCTGGACTGTTGTACCCTCATGAAATACCTGAATGGAAATGGAACACCATTTCTATGGATTTCATCATTGGTCTACCTATGTCATCACGTCGCCATGATGCTATTATGGTGACAGTTGACAAGCTGACCAAAGTGGCGCATTTTTCACTGATATGCACAACGTACAATGCACCATCCGTAGCGAAGGTGTTTCTTGATCAAATTGTTAGACTTCATGGGGTACCTCGCCGCATTATATCTGACAGAGACTCCATATTTACTTCATCATTCTAGAGAGCCTTACATCAGGCGTTGGGCACACAGCTCAACTTCAGTTCAGCCTATCATTCGGAAACCGACGGACAAACAGAGAGAGTTAACTAGGTGTTAGAAGACATGCTTCGCATGTATGTTATGGATCATCAGTCTAGATGGGAGGAGTACCTGTATCTAGTTGAATTCGCCTACAATAATGGGCATCACAGCTCGTTGGGTATGCCTCCTTTCCAGGCTTTATATGGCAGACCATGCAGAACACCATTGAGTAGGGATCGGATAGAGGACAGAACGGCCATTGATCCAGAGATAGTTCAGAATATGGAACAGCAGGTCAAACAGATTAGACAGAGACTTCAGGAGGCACAGGACAGGCAGAAGAAGTATGCCGATGCTAAGAGGACATACCGAAGCTTCTCTGTGGGGGATAGAGTATTTTTAAGAGTGCGACCGCACAAGAGTCCAATCCGTTACGGGAAGGGCTCTAAGCTCGCAACTCGATTTGTAGGACCCTTTGAGATCTTGGAGCAAATAAGACCTATAGCCTATCGTCTAGCCTTGCCACCTAGCCTGTCACGTATCCACGATGTATTTCATGTCTTAGTTTTACGTCAATATATTTCTAACTTATCTCATGTGTTGGATTGGAGTGCTCTTTAGGTAGAGGCAGATGGACAGCTGGCGTTGGAGCCAATTCGCATATTGGCTCATCAGACGCTGGTCCTTCGAGGTCGAGAGCTGGACCAGGTTAGGGTCCAGTGGGACCCATACGACGAAGTCACAGCGACATGGGAAGATGCAGAGAGACTGAAGACCCTTTATCCTCACATTTTTTATGACTTCCAGGAGGAAGTACAGTCTTAGGGGGAGAGGATGTGAGGACCACCCTTTTTACTTCTGTTCTTGTGACTATTTACATTACTATTATTGATACTTTTTATATTTGTGGGATAGTAGTTCCCGGATTTGTCAAACGATTAAACTTTATTTTGATTACGGAAAAACTAATTGGGTGATGTTTGGATAAGTTTACATTTTAGAAAAGTTAATTAGGTGATGATGGAAAATTGTAATATGATTTCATTTATGCTATTTAAAACTATGTCATGATAATGCATGTTTTAAAGTTGCTTCGGCTATGATGATTATATGTGAAACTGATCTTGCAATTTAGTGTGCAGGAATTTACTAATCAAACCACAAATTTTGGAGATCATTCCACACCTTGTTATTGTTATTCCCTGTTAAGCTGATCTAGTTCCACGAGGAACCAAGATCACTTTATTTTTGATATGGTGTTGTAATGTGGTCTTTCATAAGGTTGAATGGGTTGGTCTACCCTCTTGTAACACTGACTTATGATTTGTGTTGTAAAAAGATTGAATTTGAATTTCTTTTCTTTTATTTAAATCTTTGAGGCCTTTTCTTGTGCTTTACCTTGACCATGGGTGTCCAGAATGCGTTAAAGTTGACCCTGGGTTATACCCCATGGGTCCAGGGCCCCATTTGGCATGGGTAACCCTTGAGTAACCTCCATCAAGTCATCTTAACTTCCCCCTGAAGTTAAGTGGCGAAAATTGGAGCTATGAGGGGGACATGATGGGTTGTACCAACACCCAACCCATCCCTCTTCAATCCCCAAGGTAAGAGATGACTACAAACCCATCCATTATAGAAGGATTGACTTGAAGTCACCCTCACCATTAGTGAGATTCCCCATGAGTTGTGGGGTCATCCATAAGGAAGGAAGGAAGAAGAGGCATGGGTCACCTGTCTTTTCCTCCTTTAACTCCTTTTATTTCTCCCATGCGTAAGAGAAATGACATGAGGAGAGGGATAAGGAGTACTCTAGGGATGGGTGAGTGACATAAGCCAACACTCATCCCTTGGGACATAATAGTGGTTTTGGGAAGAGTGAGGAGGTGACAAGTGTCACCTCCCCATTCCTCTAAACTGAAAGGATTTGGGTTATTTGAATTCCATTTTTGGGATGGGAAGGGAGTTAGTTGAATTTTGGAGAGTTTGATTTTTATTGCCAAAATAAGAAAGTTAGCTTTTGGGAGAGGAAAAGGAGGAGGGAGTTTGGTGGCTTAGGTTGGAGAAGATCTCAGTGGAGCTCTACAACAGCTTCATCCTTGAAGGGCTTGTAAGGTTGGTTTATTATTACCTTTCTTTTGTATATCTGATTGTTGTATGAAAAGTGTGTGAAAGTTGTTCATTTGTTGTGTTTTAGATATGTTTTTGTGGGATCTGTTTTCGGGTTGTTGATAGAGCTTCTCCCACTTGGGAGAAATGCTCATCAAGTTTGGGGTAGGGGAGGAGTGATCCTCCTCGGGTGCATACCTGGTTTCTTCTTTTGGGATGTTGAAAGCCTTGAGGGCATGTATTTGTGACTGGTTCTTTGACTTGAGAGTCAAATACAGATTCCTTGGAAAATGTTGTGATCAAACTTGGTTTGAGGCCAAGATAAATTGTGTTGGTTATATTATCTGTAAGGGTGACACTCTGGAGTCGAGTGTGTCCACTCTCCTGCCCCTTGTGAAGCTCACTGTAGTTGAGTTTTCGTGTTGTGTAATTTACCCACGGGTGTTTGTGTGTTTTGGGTTTGTTGTTGTTCCCTGTTGTGAAGTGGAATGCTTGAATTCCCAGGTGTGAGTGTGGTCTCCCTAGCTCGGGGGTGACCCTCTTGCGGGTCTATGGAAGGGAGGAGAGCTAGATGAGTGGTGTTTTCTTCTTTGTTTGTCTTTGATACGCAGGTTTCCTCTTGAAGCTTATGGTTGGAATTTGGAGGAGTGTTGTATTTAGGGAGAGTGCATTTCATCCTTGCTATAAGGAGAGTTTTGTTCTTTGAGCCTCATCCGGTTTCAGTTCATTATGGAGGGATTTTCTGCCTCTGTGGTTGTAAGAATTATTGTATGGGGAAAGAGAGAAATTCTTCCCTTTAGTATTGATGTTGTGTATAATTTTTTTATTTATATTACCCCTGGTGAAGCTGGTGTTAAGGAATGAAACTTGTATTGATTAGACAAACGAATGAAGTTATCTTTAGTATTGAAATTTGTTATTGTTGTAGATAAAAAAAAAATGATAAATTTTATTTTTAGATTTGTTTGGAAGGAAAGAATGAATTTTAGTTAGTTAGTATTGTTATAGATTGTAAATCAATTTTATTATTGGGAATAAATATAATTAAAGAAGTAAATATAATGGTATAAAATTGAAATGTGGTTTACCCATAAATTTTCCAGATGTGGACCAATGTAATTGGATCTGTATATGTTTTTATATTAAATTGAATTTAACAAGTTATAAGGAAAAATGGAGTTTTACTAAGTCTCTGGTTTAACACTATTGGTATCAAGTCAATTGGCATTGAGATAGAATTAAAAATTGTCCTCTGTTTTTGAACATTCAGCTATTAATTGAAAATGTGATTACAAGATAAAATATTAATTTGTTTTCATTTCTCTGAGTTTATGAAGTTACCTGTGAAAGAAAATTATTAATATGATTGTTAAAAAAAGAATTTTTATTTAACAGCTTGCTTATTTAATTCTCTGTATTTTTTTTATTCTCTGTGGAAGAGATATTTCTAAGAGTAGATGTGGGATATATATATATATATATATATATATATATATCTTACTGTAAATGGAAATGTTATTAAAATAGTATAAAGAAACTTACAGAAAAATAAATAAATAAATTTAAAAATGATAAAAAAAATATAAACAAAAAATTGCATTTTCGCTGTGGTTTGCTGTTACACAGCATATATGAAAATAAGAAGAGTGGTGGTGGGAAGGGTTGAACCTTCCCACCACCGCCGAATATCCTTTTGGGTGTGGGGAGGGGCGGAGCCCCCACCCACACCCCACTACATAGGGTGTGGGTGGCAGCTCCGCCCCTCCCCACACCCCCGCCCAAACTTCAACCCGTGGACTTCCACCTCCCGCCAGCGTTCGACCTCCCGCCCTCCATTTTGGGCGGCACCTCCTCTGCGCCACTCCCCATGCTCCCTGTCCGTGGCCACAATGTGGCTCATGCCACCACCTATCCACCGCCTCACCCTTTACAAAAAAAAAACAAACCCTCCTCAATGCGTGTTCTCTGGCCGACCCTCCTCCATGGCCGCCGCCATGAGTGTAAACTACATTACAAAAAAAAAGGGGGGTTAGGGCACATTGGAAATAACATAAGGAAAAATTAGGGCTCAGCCCTTCAATGAAGCATAATTGTATGGGTTTTATAAAAGGAAATTTTTAATATGGTCTATATAAATATAAAAATAAAAGAATAACAATTGAAATAATAACAATAGTAATAATATTTAAATAACTTAATAAAATAAACTAACAATAGTAATAATAGTATTAGTAATAAAATAGTAATAATAATACTAGTAGTGATCACAACAAGATAAATATAATTGTATATATATTTATATATGTATATATATAATCCATATATATATGTATATAAATACATACATATATTAATTAGGTGATAAAAGTTATTAGAGAGGCCGTTTTGTCGTTACAACAACAAGAGAAAATAAAAATATAACTTAAAGAGAGAGCATAAAGAAATATACTATAATATTCCTGGAAGAGTTTCTCGGAAGTTTCAACTATCAACGCAATTCAATAACTAGGAAAATGAAGAGAAAAAATACGCGTCACCTTGTTTAAAAGAACACTAGAAATAAACTTAAGAAGCCATCACAGACATTCCATGTGAGGCCATTTTAATCTCAACTGTAGTTAGTAAACGCCCAATGGAGAAAACATGAAAGAGAAATAGAAGAAGAAAAACTAACATTGGAAAACACAGAGGAGAAAATGCGTAGCATTTTCCACCTGGGATAAGAGAACTAAGTAGATGTACCTTCCGCTGATTTTGCTTAGGAACAAGATTAATTAATACAACGTAGAGGAGAATCCTAGATTAGAGAAAACTAGGAGGCTGAGTCCAGCGAAGTAGTAAACCAGCCTGTGTGATCTGTACCATCCGGAAGTTAGGAACAATGTTAAAATAGATACAGTGATAACTCTGATTGATGTAGAATATGAAGAAAGGACAGGATAAACATAAAGAAAATGTAGAAATCAAAAGACAGAGACCGAAATATAAACAAACTAAATTTTAGAGAAATAATTAAGGTGAGCGCGATAGAAATACAATCAAAATTAAGATCCAGAGAAACGGAAGAGAGGGCAAACGAACTGTCTTGTTGAGAATGCTAAGTTCGAAGTAGGAGTATATTTCAGGAAACGAGAAAGAAGGCAGACAAATGTGCTTTGCTGAAAAATAACCCATTAAGGAGATCACGAGTCAGTTTAATAGGAACAAGGCGTCGTGGGAAGTTGTTAATCTATCAGGAAACCCCGTAAGTAGTATAGTGTTGAGTAATTCCCACTTACACCGTAAGGCATTATGTTGCCGAAATCTACCGAGATTTAGGGTTAGGAACCATGATAATATAAACCTTGTAGCGACGTTAACAATGTCATAGAGACCCCCTTGTTGGACTGTGTGCGTCTGGATGAATGCAATTGTACCTTGTACCCCGCCGACAACTGTAGAGTTTTCACCTTGAGCGTACACTGCCGAGCATGCTTACACATGCGAGGGGGTTTTTAGGGAAGTGTGAGAAAATTTTTGATGTTTCATGTCATAACCACATGACAGATGTGGCTATGACACGTGTGATGAGTGCTGTGACCGCGTGGAAAATGTGGGCATGAGAAAACCTGAAACTTGAAACCCTAAACCCTAAACCTTAAACCCTAAGCTCTAAAAGCTAAACCCTAAACCCTAAACCCTAAATGGCCTAAAAACTATACCCTAAACCCTAAACATGAAACCCTAAACCCTAAACCCTAAACCCTAGAACTAAAGTGAACTAAAATTATATAGTATATTTAAAAGATGTTTTATAATTAATAATTTTTTCTTTATTTTATTTGTATTAAGGAAGCCTTAATACCAATTCCTATAGGGTGCCCTACATCCATCTCTTTTTCATGTGGACTCTGCACAACATACAGAAACCCAAATTCTCTGATGATTGCCCCTACCTTACTGACTGCCGCTGATATCCCATGACTCGTCAACCACAACCGCGCAAGGAATAGCTTTGTTAGAACAATTAAGGTGAGGGCCATGGCCCTCACCATGGCTCTCAATGCGCCTGGCTCTGCTCTAATGAAACAAAATAAGTTAGGGTTTTAAGCTTTTCTGAGTTAGGGTTTACCTTTAGGGTCTCAACTTGAAGCAACGGGCGCCAAAAGTGAAATTTAAATGAAATACATGTATATGGTAGCCCATGTATAATTTTGGTGCCCATATTATAATATTAATAATATAATATAAATATAATTGTAGACACCTAAAATTGGCTTGCTTCGCAAACTAATTTTCCATATCTCTACACCCTCATTATTCCTCCTATTAATTAAATAAATTTATTTTATTTAATTAATTTATCCCTCATTGTCTACCTTGACCATTTGCCCATTCCTTGTGATAAATTAATTCATTTAATTTAACACTTTTACCTTACAACATTATCCTCATTTGATTAAATAAATATTCACAATATTTATTTAGTTAAATTTTCTTTTTTCCTAATCCTCATTAATTAGATAAATCATGCTTATCTAATTAATCTAGCCTACTAATTGACCTACCCTACCCTACCTTAGCCTACCTCATCCTAGACCTAGGTTAATTAAGCTAAACACTCAATTAACCTTGCTTATCCCCTTCTTCCATGCACCTTTGAATAAAAATCAATCTTTTATTCAAAGGGTTAAATCCCCCTTAACCCTCATTTATCACTTTCTTACACATGTAAGAGTACCATCTTCACATCTCCACATAAAGGTGAATTAAAAATTCACATGTCATGTCCCCTCTTCTCAAAATGAATCTTTTATTCATTTTAATCCTCCACACCTTTCCCCATGTGAATTTAAAATTCACTTTTAATGAGAGCCCTCCAATCCCATTGACCAAGTTTCAACCCTTGATCTCCCTCATCCACTCTCCTTGTGACACTTGTCACAAGGCTATGGCTTCAATCCTAACCCTAACTCTCATTGATTCCTAGCCCTTGATCTTATTTTTCAATCCTCACCCTCCATCCTCCTTTCAGGAACTCTATAAATGAAACCCTCTCCAAGCCATTTGGGAGAGACTCCTTCATACATCAAACCTCTGCCAAAATCTCTCCACAATCTCCTTCATCCCACACTCATAATGTCAAAATCTTGCCTCAATCCCATCTAATCTATCCATCCACCCTGTCACTCATATACATTGTGTTGTAGGCATTGAGCAATCCACATTAGTCATTTTAATCATGGGAACAATCTGAGGAGCTCTCTTGGGTGCATCTCCTTCCCGCATGGATCGGTGAGGTCTTCATGAAGGTATAATCATTTTGTTTATGCATTTGATTAGTTTTATCTTCATTTTGATTTCACTTATCACAATAATATTATATTATATTATAATATAATAATAATATTATATTATATTATATTATATTATACTATTATTAAATATATTATAATATATTTTTTTTTAATAAAAAGAAGGTAAAAACTTTATTAATCAAAGAGATTAGTACAAAGCATAAAAGTAGCAAGATGCCCAAATGGGCCTAGAGACATCAAACAAGAAATCAAGAAGTGGTCTTGCAACATCTCACATCCTCTGTGACCAAATCCACCAAATCCTGAGCAAGATCCCCAAGTAAACTGTCCCAATCATCCACCAACTAGGTCCCATTCTTCTCAGAAGCCCATTTGGCCAACCCATCAGCCACCTTATTCCATTCTTGAGGGATATGAGAGAAGGTGATAGAATCAAATAATTCTCTAAGACTAGTGATTTGCTTAGCCACCACCGCCAGCTGCCAACTAACATTATCAAACTGCCTTATATTTATCAAGTCTATCACCACCTAAGAATCTGACTCACAGATAATCTTATTCTAGCCAAGGGTATATGCCTTCTTCAAACCCAAAAGAATAGCCAAGCCCTCCATAAGATTATTAGAGTGCAGCCCCCTATATTCTAAGAAGAAAAACACAACCACCCCAAAACTGTCTCTGCCCACCCCACCAATGCCAATGTGCCTAGGGTTACTCCTTGCAGACCCATCAGTATTGATTTTCAAGACTCTAGTGAGAGGGGGTAGCCAATGCCCTTCCCTAGATACTTTACTTCTAGAACACCCACTCTACCCAATCTTGGGTCTTCCGGGACCCCCAACAAGAATCCCCAGATTACGAATCACTCTAGTATCACCAGGATCCACTGGGGCTGACAGATCACATTTAGCATACAAGGTCTCCTGCAAAGCCCCAAGAATGAGAGAACAAACTTGACCCATCAACAACTTCTTATCCAAAAAGGCCCTGTGGTTGCGCTCCAACCAAATGTGCCATATAATTAGACTAGGGCCAATTGGCCATGCTATTTGCAAAAATGAAGTCCTCACCAGAATGGGCCCAAAGTTCTGTCAAAACTCCTCCAGAGAAGAAGGGTGCCTACACTGTACACTCTAGGCCCCCCACCAAAAATGCCAAATAGTCCTAGCAAAAGGGCACTGAAAGAAAAGATGTGAAACAGTCTCAACATCTTTTAGGCATAAGAAACATAATGAAGGACCTTGGAAGCCATGCTTACAGAGGTTATCCCATGTCAAACACCTGCCATAAACCACCAGCCAAGAAAAGAAATTGCATTTTGGCCAAGAGAATTTATTCCAAATATTTTTCCACCAAGGAACCTTAGCACTACCCCAGGCCTGTCTGTCCAAAACACGATACCCTGAAGCAACAGTGAACTTCCCTTTAGGATCTAGACCCCAAGCCAGTACATCCCGCTCTAGAAGAGAACAACAGACTTTATCAGCCAAAATGGAGGACAACTCCCTCCTATCCTCCAAAGATCCACCCATGGGCCATTCCTACATATCCTTCTACTGGTAAACAATAGTTTGCCCCAAAGCCTAAGGGGCTTTGAAATCCATCACTCTACTCCAGCCAGCTTGAACAAAAATCCTACATAAGTCCCCCAAGTGAGGGTACGACAAGAGGATAGGCAGGAAGCCATCCTAGGAGTCATGCCAAAAAAGAGAATCAGAGCCTCTATTGCAGATCCAAAATAGACCTTGCTTAACCAGTGCAGCCCCCCTCTTGAGAGTATCCTAGATCATAGAACCTTTCCCTGAAAGACTAAATCGAGACACCTCAGCGCCCTCCATCTCCCCAAGGTACTTGAAGGTAAAGATTTTGGCCCAATACTGATGCTGATATGAACACCATCTCCAGTATAGCTTAGCAACCAAAGCCTGTCCATTCCAATCTATCCTACGCAAACCCAGACCATCCTCCTACTTTGGCCGACAAATAACTTCCCACTTAATTAAGCTCCACTTCTTCGAAAGGAGATTACCTGACCAAAGAAACTACCGATAGAGGACCTTAAAATCTTTGATGAAACTTGAGGGAGAAGTCAACACAAAGCACCTATATAAAGGAAGGGCCTGCACCACGAACTTCAATATAGTAACTCTGTCAGCCGTAGATAACCATCTATAGGTCCACTAACAAACTAGCCCATGAAATTTATCCATCACATCTTGCCAAAAACACCTGGGAAGTGGGCACACATCCAGAGGGATGCCAAGGTATATAAAGGGAAGTTTTCCCACCTGAAACCTTAAGATCCTGGCAATACGTTGTTGAATAAGCCTTGGGGTATTAAAGAAATAAATCCAAGGCTTACTTTCATTAATTCTTTGACCTAAGGCAGCCAGGTAACAATCCAAAATTTGTCACAAAACAACTGCTTTAGCCACCTTAGTAACACCCATCAAAGCTGTATCATCCACAAACTAAAGATTAGTTTGAGGAGGAAGAGAATTGCTCCATTTCCACCATGAAAGAGCCCATCCATAACATGGGACTTAATGAATCTCCCCAAGCCTTCAGCCATCAAGATGAACAAATATTGGGTTAAGGAGTCCCCCTATAGAAGACCTCTAGAAGCACCAAACAGATCTAAAGACTCCCTATTTATGAGAACAAAAAATAAGGAAGTCTTGACATAGCTCATGACCCAATCAATCCAGTCACAACTGAATCTGAAGGCTTTGAGAATTTTGATCAAAAATCCCCAATTAACTATGTCATAAGCTTTAGCCATGTCCAACTTTATAAACATAGCCTTTTCCTTAGAAGAGGCCATGGAGTGAATAGTCTCAGCTGCAATAACTACTCTGTCCAAAATCTGTCTACCCACAATAAAGCCCCCTTGTTCCTCCAAGATAAACTTATCCATACATGGCTTCAAATGTTCAACAATTAGCTTTGTAATGATTTTATACACCACATTGCACAAAACAATTGGTCAAAAAAGATCTAGAGAATTAGCACCCCCACATATTGGGATAAGAGCAAGAAACATGGCATTCATGGCTTGCAACATTTTCTTATTCCTAAAAGACTCTTGCGCCACCTCCAATAGATCAAGGTTGATGACTTCCTAAAATTTTTGAAGGAACTCAGTCGGGAACCCATTAGGACCAGGAGCCTTTCCTTTTTTCAACTAAAACACCACATCCTCCAACTCCTTCAAAGAAATAGGTTTAAGAAGAGAAGCATTCATATTCGTAGTCACTAGAGAGGGAATACAAGCTAGAATAGAAGCTTCCTCCTCACTAGCAGGTGGGGTATCTTCAGAAAAGAAATCAGAGAAAAAACAAACTACCTCACTAGAGATCCCCGAAGAGGAAGAAAGAATGGAACCGTCAGGAGAGTGGAGAGAAGAGATAAAGTTACCTTGTCTTTGAGCCTTCACTGATTTATGAAAGAAGGAAGTATTCTTGTCCCCTTCTTGAATCCAATCAACAAATTTCCAAAAAATTTCCTCACGAAGCTCCCATTCCTTGAGGTCTTTAACCACACTAACCTCAAGCCTACTTAAATTCGTAACAAGACCCTAATCCTAAATCTACCTGGTAATAGAATCCAAGCACTCTTGGGCAACCCTTTTCCATTGAAACACATTGCCAAATTGATACTTATTCCAATGTTTCAATTTATACTTCACATATTGAAGCCTCTTCACAAATGAGTACATAGCTGTACCAAAAGCAGGTCATCCTTCAGTCCACCATCTAGAAACCAAGTCAAGAAGACTCTCCTCCTTGAGCCACATAAGCTGAAATCTAAAAGTTTGTTCCTTAGGACATCTAGCCAAATAGGCAGAGGATTTGATTGGGCAATGGTCTAATCCTCGCCAATCTAAATTTTTTGAACTTGATAGCCACTTGTCACCCACCCAAAAATAGGAAACAAGAAACCTATCTAACCATTCAAAAATAACATCATCCCCAAGCCTCCTATTATTCCAAGTAAACATGCCATTCAAAGGTTTGATGTCCACAAGCTGGAGCTGAGCCAAATTATCCCTTAGAAGATTAGAGGAGGGGTCCAAATGAGGCACACCCCCCTTTTCTCTTCAAGGGAGGCAATTGCATTGAAGTCACTTGCCATAATCCAAGGGAGGAAAGGATCCAATGATCTCAGAAGATTAATATGAGACCATAGGAGAGTCTTACTAGGGACATCCATTGGAGCATAAATGTTAGAAGGAAGAATTCTTTCCCCTGTCTCCAAACTAATTTTAGCCAAAGAAATGGAAAATCTACTAGAGATCCACCAAACAGGAGAAATTTGCTGAGGATCCTAGAGGCAAGCAAGACCCCCTGAGCTGCCCTGCACACCCACACACTGGCAAAACCCTCTATTCCAAATCTTAGAAACACACTGCATCATACCATCCACATATAACTTTGTCTCCTAGAGGAAAACCACATCTAGAGAATGAGCACTAACCAAGTACCGAATAGCCTTTTCTCTAGGGATGCTATTCAAACCCCTTACATTCCATGATAACATAATCATCGTGAAGGGTGAGAGAAGTGAGTATCTAATGTCTTCACTGACCTAGATTCCACCAATATCTCTCCAACCATCTTAATTTTCTCCTGATCCTTCTTCCTCCCCACCTTCTAGGTCTTATCAGGAGCACACTTTTTTAAGGATTTTTGTTGTAGATCCAGAATAGGAGAAGAAGAGAGGGCTTTTTTCTTACTAGAGTCTTCCAAACTTGGTCCACTATCTAAACTCACCCTTTCATCCAAAGAGGCCACAGGGGTTTCCACCAAACCACAAGAGTCCCCAAACCTAGCATTGGGGGGAGGAGCAACTGAATCCATCACCACCTCGGAAGCCACCACAAGAACTAGGACCAAGGTAGTGACAGGCAAAGACTCAGAATTATGATCAACTAAAGGAGAAGCTTCAACATGCATGACAGAAGAACCCCCCTCCTCATGGACTAATTCATCCAAAGCCTCAAACTTGTTAAAAGTCTCCTCCTCTTGATGATCCTGAAGAGTCCTCTTCTGACCTTGATTCTTCCTTAACTGGTACAAAGCCATCTTTATTCGGTACCACCCCCTGCATGGGTGCTTTACCCTTTTCTACCCTTGGATTAGATGGAGCCTTTACATTATCTGAACCACCAACACCTAAGGCACGAGGGCACCTCCTTTGAAGATGGCCATAATCGTGGCACAATCGGCACCTGAAAGGTAAAGTCTCATAGTCTAATTGTTAAGTCTAGGAGCTAGACCCAATAGTCAGATCAATAGAATATTATAGAGGTTGGCTTAAATCAATCTCCACACAGACCCAGGCATAGGAAAAAATTCACTTCTCCAGAGTTTGCTAAGATGGGCCAATAGGCTTCCCTAGCAGCAATGCAATTAATTGCAAAATATCATGTCTCCAACATTCCAACGGCAACCGAGGAAAAAAAAACCCATACCGGCACCTTCGAGGGAAGCTCCTCCGCTGTGTTAAAGCCTGCATGCCAAGGCTTCATGAAAAGTCCAACTTATTATAAAAGTAGGGACCTCCCTCAAAAACCTTGTTATAATCAGAGATACATGAAAAAACCACCAGAAAGAAGTTATTTGCAGCTAGCAAGATTTCAAAATCACCTTCTGGATTCCATGACTTGCAAATCCAAGGTTCCAAAAAAGGCATCGAAACCCTCAATCCCATAAATTTGTAGATTAAAACATGTTTTCTATAATACTCCAGGTCCTCGGCTACCACCTCTATTTGAATCACTAGCTTCAGATGAACTTGAGCTCTTTCCAAGCATCTATTTATCTTGTGCAATTTCAAAGCACCAGTGCTAAAAACCCCAACATCAAGCAGGGATGGATGAGGAAACCCATCACCAACATTTGCCATAGTAGCATCCACCAACGTCTCACCCAAAGGCATAGACCTTGCTATTAGAAAATCCCCTCAAGCCCTCGTACCCCACACCTGCACCAAACAATGCACACACTCAAGAAAAACAAACCCCCGAAAGATTAAAAAAACCCCACCCCTCGCTGGAAACAAACCCACAGAGCCCAATCTGCAAAGAAAAAATACATGTAACAGAGAAACAAACACATGCAGACCGTGACCTGCTACAGAGCTCCCGCACACATGCTCCATCCTGATTCTTTTCCGATCAGGCTTCAAATATATTATAATATTAATAATATAATATAAATATAATATTATATTATATAAATATTATAATATAATATTATATTATTTTATAATATTTTTAATATTATATAATAATATTATATTGTAATATATTTAATAATATTATAATATTATATAATATTATAATATTATATAATATTATATCATATTATATTATAATATAGTATATTATATTGTATTGTAATATAATACATTATTATTATATTATATTATAATACAACCCACTCCCTTAATTCGAAATATTTTTTTAATTATCCACTTTAGTTGTGTTTTTTGCCCGATGACCAAATTAGTCATTTATTTAGTCATTTATAGCTATGTTGCAAAAAGTTTGTTACGTGACTAACAGTTTTAGTCACCTAGTCATTTATTTGCCATATTTCTACTAGTGGCAAGAGCTAGTAGTAGGGCAATCCTGTGTGCAACTGGGTTGACCTCTTCAAGAACATTGAAGGGACCCAAATATTTAGGGGCTAGTTTGGATGTCTTTCAAAACTTAATGGAGCTCTTTTGGGGTTTGACTATTAGAAGGACCTTTTCTCCCACTAAGAAATACCTTGTGATGTATTTAGCATCCGCATAACTTTTCTATCTATCATTTGCTTCTGCTAGTCTTTTCTTAATCAAATGGACTTGCTCTTCCATTTCTGATAGCATTTCAAGATCGAGGCTAATCATGTCTTCAAGCTTATCCTAGCTTATAGTCCAGTTTGACACTTTCTTCCATATAATTCTTCAAATGGAGCCATCTTAATCATAGAATGATAGGAATTATTATATGCAAATTCCACAAGAGGAAGATAATCTTCCCATTTATATTGTTAATCCATGCAATACATTCTTAGTAGATCTTCCAACACTTGGTTTACCCTTTCAGTTTGGCCATCCATTTCGTGATGATAAACAGAGCTTATGTTTAATTAAGTTCCAAGTGAGGAGAATAAGGTTTGCCAAAACCTTGATGTTGTTATGTCGTAAAATGTCCCCTAGGACTTTTACCTTCTAAGTTTAGCTCCTAGGTCCCTTTTTAATAATCATGCATGTTTAATTTAACTCCTGAAGCAAAATCCCCTAAAACCCATGTCAAATGAGACTAAGGGGACCTTCTTGAGCTTAAGCCAGCCTAAAAATATGTCCTAGGCTTGGGAGCCCGCACCCAAGCCTTGTCCTATTTTGTCGAGGCCTAAATTTTAAATATTGGCAAGATGACCATTAAAGGCCTCCCTTGTCATCATCTCAAGCTTGAATTATGAAATTATAGCGGGAATGCATATATAAGCATGTTTAGGGATTCATTTGTAAACTAGAAGCTAACTAGAAGATGATTTTGAGATTTGGTGAACTTATGATCACAAAGCATTCAAGGCATTCATTGTGTTGTAGAGCAGAATTGTGTTGTTATGTTTGTTATTACAGATTTGGCTTCATCTTCTCATAGTGTGAAAGATCTTCATCTCCTTGAGAGATACACCTCTGAGGTGATATCTATTTTTGATTCAATCTATCTACTTTATCATTTATTTTTTCCTCTATCCTGTAAGGACACACACTCTCCATCTAACAACGGTGTTGGAAGGCTTAAATGTCATTCTAGGGCTTGACCTAGACAAGCTCCTAAATACCACAACCCCCAACCCCTCTCTTGTGATTGCAGGTCATAGGTGTCGAATTCTATGGAGAGGAGTTGCAAAGGAGTTGTGGAGGATTGTTGCAGAGCATAAGGATCCTATATTTGAAGGAAAAAGGTAGAAAATAGCACCACAAGGGCTTGGGAACCTGCACCCTAGCCCTCCAGTTTTGCAGAGCCATAAATCTCTAAAGCAGTTACAGTCAATGGCAGAAAAGACCTAGAATCCCTGAATAAAAATACCACCTTAGGCTTGGGTTGTTGTTATATGGAGCCTAGTCAAACTCAGAGGTTAATTTTAGCCCACTTTTATCAGTGCAATTTCCCCCCAGATTATTTAATGGGGTCTAGGGGTAGCGCCCTTGGCATGCTCCCTATCATGGTACAAGGTAGGTTCTAGGGGCAATGCCCCCATGGGGGCTCGGGGGCAATGCCCCCAAAACCTCAAATAGTTTTTATTATTTTATAAAGGCATCAGGTGTTATTTTTCTATTGGCCAACATAAAAACCCTATTTTTGTAACTGACATAAGGATTGATAAAAGTGACTAAGGGTTAGGTTTTCTATTGATGTATTGTAGCATTTGCAGCAGTATTGAGTTGCTGGGATTGCTGGTTGTAATCAATTTGATTTACTAGATAATAATATTGGACTCTCTATTGGTTGATGTAGCCCGAGTTTAGGTGAACCACGTTAAAATTGTCTCTCGCTATTATTATTTTTCATTCCTTTGTTTAATCTTTACTTGTATTTAATTAATATATTCTACTAGCTAATCCTAACAAGTGGTATCAAAACGGGTTGTGTTTGATTATCATTTGCAGGAAGGTCTCATGATTGAGTGGGAGTCTCACAATTGAGTGGGAGCAATGGCGGACGAGGTTAATTGAAGTTTGATAAATTTAATGGGCAGAACTATCAGTTATGGAAGATGCAGATGGAGGATTACCTCTATCAGAAGGATTTATGGAGATCGTTGGAAGGAATATCCAAGAAACTAGCAGGAATGATAGATGAGAATTGGGAACTTCTAGACAGAAAGGCACTGGGAACCATTCAGTTGTGCCTGGCACCATCTGTGGCATTCAATATAACAGAAGCAAAGACAACAAGTGAATTGATGAAATCTTTGGCTAAATTGTATGAAAAACCCTTAGCCTCAAATAAGGTATTTCTCATGAAGCGTTTGTTTAATCTAAAAATGATTGAAGGTGGATCTATGACAGATCATTTAAATGAGTTTAATATGATTTTTAGTCAGTTAACTTCTATAAAAGTGAAATTTGATGAAGAGGTGAGGGCTCTTTTGGTTTTATGTTCTTTGCCAGAAAGCTAGAATAGATTGGTAATGGCTATAAGTAACTCTGTCTCTGGTTCAAACACTTTAAATTTGATGATGTTGTTGGTGTTATCCTTAGTAAGGAAATACAATGGAGAAGCTCAGGAGGGTCCGCATCAGGTAATATTTTGAATGTAAAAAGTAGGAGCAGATCAAAGGAGAGAGGAAAAGGTTCTGGAGGTTATGGGAAGTCATGAGGAAAATCAAAGGACAAGAAGTCCCAATCCAGAGGACAAAATGATTGCTGGTATTGTGGGAAACTAGGTCATCTAAAGAAAGATTATTGGTCTCAAAAAAATAAAGAAGGAGATAAACAAGAAGGCATTAAGGAGGAAAATGTGGTAAGTAATAAATCTGAAGATAATGCTTTGATTTTTTCCCTAGATAATGCTGATGATTCATGGGTTTTAGATTCAGGGGCCTCATTTCATGCTACGCCCCATAGAAGTTATTTTCTTGATTATGTCCAAGGGGATTTTGGGTTGGTTAATTTGAGAGATAATGAACCCTGTCAGATTGTTGGAAAGGGAAGAATCAAGATTAAGTTGTAGAATGGGAATCATTGGCTAATACAAGAGGTAAAGGCATGTTCCAAGGCTGAGTAGGAATTTAATTTCAGTAGGGTAGCTAGCTAATGAAGGTTGCATTGTTATATTTACTAATAAAAATTAGAAGGTTTCAAGAGGTGCCTTAATAGTAGCAAAAGGTGTGAAAGTAGGCACCTTATATCTTTGTACAGTTCATACTATTCCTTCTACTTTAGCTATTGCAGAGAAAAAACAAATAGGTTCACAGGAAGAGACTGAAATAGTTGCTACAGGTTCTGAGGCAACACTGTGGCATAACAAACTTGGGCATATGAGTGAAAAAGATATGAAGGTACTTCATTCTAAGAAATTTTTACCAGGTCTGAAATGTATTAATATGGATTTTTGTGAAAGTTGTGTGTATGGCAAATAAAAGAGAGTCATTTTTCTCAAGGATGGGAAGCAAAAAAAAGATGAAAAGTTGGAGCTTGTGCATAGATGTATGGGGACCGGCTTAGGTATCTTCTCTTAGTGGCTCTGGATATTATGTTACATTCATAGATGATGCAACTAGGAAGGTTTAGATTTATTTCCTTAAGTAGAAATCTAATGTATTTGAAACATTTAGGAAATGGAGAAGCTTGGTTGAGAATGAGATGGTTAAAAGATTAAAATGTCTCAGATTTGATAATGGTTGTGAGTATTGCAGCAAAGAATTTGAGGATTATTATTCCTGTAATGGTATCTGCAGGCAAAAAATGGTTCTAGGGATTCCACAAGAGAATGGAGTGGTTGAGTGCATAAATAGGACAATAATGGAGTGTGCAAGGACCATGAGATTGCATGCTGGGCTACCTTTAAACATGTGGGAAGATGTTGTCAAGATTGTTGTATATTTAATTAATAGAGGTCCTTCAGTTCCTTTGGGTTGTGGTATTGGAGAGGAAGCATGGACAGGTAAGAAGGCGAGTTATTCTTTTCTCAAAACCTTTGGATTTGAAGCATTTGTGCATGTAGATTCTAAAAATAGAACCAACCTGGATGCAAAATCAAAAAAGTGTACCTTCATTGGATATGGCATTGATGAATTTGATTATAGGCTTTGGGATTTTAAAAATCAAAAAATTTTGAGAAGCAGGGATGTTGTATTCAATGAGAAGGTGTTGTATAAAGATCAATTGTAACAGCTTGAGAAGAAAAAAAAGGATTATGTGGTGCTAGATGATACTCCAAATAGTGATGTTCCAGTGGTTCCTTATGCTCTGCAACAACAACAAGAAATACCACAAACTCCAGTGAATGTTAGATGGTCAACAAGGCTAAGCAAACCTCCTAAAAGGTTTTCTCCCTCTTTGTATTCTATTTTATTAATAGATGCTAGTGGATACAAAGGTTCAGCGGGAGCTTGCAATGAAAGAAGAAATAGACTCCTTGCTGAAAAATCAGACTTGGGAATTATGCAAGTTGCCTATAGGTAAAAAGGCTTTACCAAACAAATGGGTTTATAGGCTAAAAGAGGAAGTTGGAGGTAAAAACAAATTTAAAGCCAGGTTGGTTGTAAAAGGATTTACATAGAAAAAAGGTATTGATTTTGATGAGATTTTTTCTCCATTTGTTAAGATGACTTCTATTTATACTATTTTAAGTATTGTGGTTGCTGAAGATTTGCATTTGGAATAGATAGATGTGAAAACCACCTTTCTCCATGGTGATTTGGAGGAGATATATATGGAACAGACCTAAGGATTTTAGGTTAAAGGTAAGGAGAAATTGGTGTGCAGATTGAAGAAGAGTTTATATGGCTTGAAACAAGCACCTCGGTAATGGTATCTAAAATTTGATAGTTTTATGGCTAAGAAAGGCTACAGTCAGTGTAATTCTGACCATTGTGTTTATTTTAAGAGGTTGGATAATGACAACTATATTATTTTATGTTTATATGTTGATGACAGGCTTGTAGCAGGGTCTAACATGGATCACATAAGAGAGTTAAAACAACAATTAGCACAATCATTTGCTATGAAGGATTTGGGAGTAGCAAAACAAATCCTTAGTATAAAAATTTGTAGAGATAGGAAGAACAGAAAATTGACCTTATCGTAGGCTGATTATGTTGAAAAGGTGTTACAGTGATTCCATATGGAGAATGCAAAAGCTATTAGCACACCTTTGCCCAGTCATTTGAAATTGGCTAAGGAGATGTGTCCAAAGACATAAGAGGAGGAAGACAAAATTTCTAAAATACCATATACTTTCGCTGTAGGAAGTTTAATGTATGCCATGTTATGCATGGTTGTAAGCAGGTATATGAGTCATCCTAGATTAGAGCATTAGAATGCGGTAAAATGGATTCTTAGATATTTGAGAGGTACATCTAATAAACACTTATGTTTTGGGGGTTCTAATACTAATTTAGCAAGTTATGTAGACTTAGATTTGGTAGGGGATATTGATACTAGGAGGAGTACTACAAGTTATGTCTTTACTATAGGTGGGATAGCGGTGAGTTGGATCTCCAAGTTGCAAAATGTGGTTGCTTTATCCACCACGGAGGTAGAATATGTAGCTGTAATAGAGGCAAGCAAGGAGATGATATGGTTGCAATCTTTCATGGAAGAATTGGGAAAACAAAAGGCTAGCATTTATCTATTTACGGACAACCAGAGTGCCATAGATCTTGCAAAGAATTATGCCTTGCATTCAAAGACCAAACACATATAGTTGAGGTATCACTTCATTCGATCGATGTTGGGTGATGGATAGTTACAGCTGGAAAATATAAATATAGATGAAAATCCATTGGATATGTTTACAAAGATAGTAACAATGGAGAAGTTGAGCTCCTCTTCAGGTTATTTCTAGTGGGACCTACAGGGTCAGTGGTGTTATGATCAGTCTCCAAGTGGGAGGTGATATGTTGTGGAGTTTAACCAATCTCCAAGTGGGAGATTGTAGCCTAATCAGACTCAGAGGTTAAATTTACCCCACTTTTATCAGTGCAGTTTCCCCCTAGATTATTTAATGAGGTCAAGGGGCAGTGCCCCTTGCGTGGGTTTGGGGGTAGCGCCCCTGGAACGCTCCTTGTCGTGGTACAAGAAAGGTTTGAGGGGCAGTGCCCCTGAAACCTCAAATGGTTTTTATTGTTTTATAAAGGCATCAGGAGTTATTTTTCTATTGGCCGACATTAAAAAACCCTACTTTTGTAACCAACATAAGGATTGATAAAAGTAGCTAAGGGTTAGGGTTTATGTTGATGTATTGTAGCATTTGTAGTGGTATTGAGTTACAGGGATTGCTAGTTGTAATCAGTTTGATTTATTGGATAATAATATTGGACTCTCTGTTGGTGGATGTAGCCCGAGTTTGGGTGAACCATGTTAAAATTGTCTCTCACTGTTATTATTTTTCATTCATTTGTTTAATCTTTATTTACATTTAATTGATATCTTCTGCCAGCTAATCCTAACATGGGTAGCCACTATTTAACCCCTGACTTTTCCACATTCTAAAATTCAAAATTTGGTATGTATCTAATCTGCATTTAGTATTTCTATGTGTGAGCATTTGTCAGAATTCATCTGTTTGTTTACAATTTTGCATAATTAGGGTTTTGAGCTTAATCATGCTTAAGTTAACACATTAGTCAACAAATTCCAAATTTCTTTATCATTCCAAGTGACAACCAACTGATAGTTGAGTCTTCTTGAAGAAGTTGTGATTCAACTTGGTTAAATGTCCTTGAATGTATGTAGTGAAAGGAGGATCTAATCAAATCATTAATCACAAAACCTTTCCCCTTTTTCATAAATTACATTTTGGTGAATTTGTATTTTTCAAAACATTGCATCTTTCTGGTTGTTATACATCATATTCACATTCATATATATCATTTACTTCATTTTACATTCATAAATATTGCAAAAATTTGAAAAATTGAAAAAAATTTGCATCCTAGGCTTGCCTTAGGGCATAGTTTGCATAAATTTCGTTGTATTTAATCTAATCTCTGATTTTTACATCAGATCCAATATAAATACTAGAAATTCATCATCTCATAATCCTTTATATTGCATTTTCATACTAAAATTTCTAGGGTTTGCTTGAAATTTGGGATTTTTCTCATAACCTAGTGATTTCAAAACCTATGGTTTGTAGTTCAAATCTTGTTTCAGATTTTACTACTCATCTTTAGCACTCATTCAAATCTAATTTTGTTTGTAGTGTTTCATCCTTGTGTGTTTTTGCATTTACATTTCAAAATTTGCTTTTACATAGTGAATTTCAAGAAAAACTAGCATATTCACTCATCTCTCCTTAAAATTGCACTTGCATTGAACATTGTAGGATTTTGACATCATTTTTAGATATGAGCTGACTTATTTCACATCATAAATCTAAGTAGAATTCATTCATACATCACTTTGCAGATTTGCATGCCTTATTTTCACAATTAGGGTTTAAAATCCTACATTTTTAGTAGATTTTGACTCATCCTTCATCTAGATCTGCATGAGAGGTGTCTTGTGAAAGATTTTTCTACATCATTGGACTGATAATAAAGTTTTAGTTTTCTACCGCTCATCAATTTCATCACTACACTAAATATTTTGTGCATTTGCATCAAAAAACTATGAAAAAAGTGAACATTTCAGGTGTATTTCAACAAGAATATCTTGCTCCTTTGGATTGTTTAATTATTTTGTGCCTTGAATGTTGTATGATCTTGCATGAGTTGTATAACCCACTTTCCTAATAGAAACATACCTCTAAGGATAAGTCTTAGACTAATGGATTCTAGTGCTCCTGATAGTAATGGTGTACCAACATCAGGAAATCCATTGAACAATCACTTTACAAAAGGTGAAACACAAACATTACAAGATATCATACCACCTACAATGGAAGAGAAAACATTTCATAATTTTACGATACCATTGAGGTGATAGCTCATGTACCCGATGATCAAATAAACAAACTTGATAAGGAACTAGCTAACTTTCAAGCATTTGTGAAAAAAGAAAGGATAGCTGAAGAAGTTGTACCTATTGTTCATGGTTTAAGAGAATTGTTAAAAGAAGGACAAGATGGTGTTAAAAAAGTATGTGGACTACTTCATATAGTGCATAACAATGTTATGTTGATGACTAAATGTGCAAAAATTATTAATAATATGTCATCATTGATTCATACACAAGTATCAGTACCCATACCGACTACTGGAATGACCACTTTTACATCCTCTATTCTTACTACTAATGCACAAGTTTGTAGTAATTCTACCATTGATATTGGAGTATCTAATGGCATCAATTCATAATATTATAAGGTTGTGGGATTCAACTATCAAAACTTAACACCTAGGGTGACTTCTTACATTAATAATCACTCTCAACCACCTCTCCATTCCACTTGTTCTCAACCACCTTTCACTTACCATCATGTTCAACCACCATTCACGTATTCTCAACCTCCTTTTGTCACTACTCATAATCAATCATCTCCACATTTTATTACCACCAATTCTAGTTCCTCACAACAAATTGCATCCCCTAATGATGCCCTATTAAATCAACTTTTACAAGGCATGAATTCCCTTCAACAAAAGGTGACAAGCTTGACAAATTCTTCCCAACCTAATATACCAACTTACCATGCCAACTGTACTTTATCTATTGCAATCTTACAAGCTCAAATGCCTGATAAGTTTGAGACACCTAGCTTTCAAAACTATAGTGGTAAAGGTGATCCTAATACTCATGTGGTAGCATTCATAACCATGTGGAGTGATTTCTTCTAAAGAGGATTTGTTAGCAAAACTCTTTCCACAATCCCGTAAAGATACAACCTTGGAATGGTTTTGCTCTTTGCCTTTGAATTCAATACATTCATTCTCACAACTTGTTGATCAATTCTTACAACATTTCCAAGAAAACATTAGACCTTAGGTTTCATTGATTGATCTAGTTCATTGGAAGCAAGGTCCGAAAGAGAAGTTAACTTAGTTTATCAATTGATACCAAGCTCTTTATTCATAGATTCGATATCAGATGAATGATGAGGATGTTTAGAAGGTGTTTATTACAAATCTACAACCTAACATCTGTGATAAGATCCTCTTGATGAAGTATAACTCTTTTCAACATTTATACATAACTCTTCATGATTATCATCTTTCATCTAGTCAATATGAGAATAAAAACTCATCAGCTCAAGGTGATCAAGCTCAAGCTAGAACATCTCTAAACAATTTCAAGAGGAATAACAAAAATTTTATCAAGATAAATGGACAAAATTCAAACAACTACTCATCTCAAGTGTTTGCTATTACTACTCAAAAGAGGGCACTGTTTCAATATCAACAACATCAAAGATAGTTTACTCCTATATCTGATTCACTACATTCTATTATGAATCAAGTAGTGAGCAATAATCCCTTGAAGCTTCCTCCTATTAAACCATTGGATAGTAATATAATGCAAGGACCTCACTTTGATGCTAATGCTTTTTGTCATTATCATCGAAAACAAGGACATGCCACTGAATGATGTATGCATCTTAAACATGAAATACAAGACATCATCGACTCAAATGTGATACAGGTAACTAGGGTAAATGATAATGGAAATAAGTCAGTTGCCCCTCCAAATTAGAATTTATAGATCTTTACTAATCCCTTTCCTGGACATAGTCAGAACAACATGGTGGAGAAAAATACAATAGAGCACGAAGAAAATTATTTAGATTATGATGAAATAATTGGTATGATAGAGGTAGATAAGGAAAAGACTGAAGATTTACCTCATCCACATGGAAGAGGTATTTATGCTGAGGTTCCTCTATCATTATCCCTTCAAGGATCAAGACTTAACCAAAATGCATTGGAAAGACAAATTCAATAACTGAGACAAGAGATTATGATACAAGAAAAGGTTTCTATGGTGGAAGATATTCCATTTCACTAAGAAAGACTAACTAAAATAAGAAATCAAAGGATCAGAAAAGAACAAGGTGGTTATCATTAACAGAAAATAATAGTGGTTCTCCCCTTCACAAGCAACAAAGGATTTTAAATATACAAGGATTCAAGAAACAAGCACCACATGGACATTTTGGAAACAAAGATCAAACAAATATGAACCACTCAAACTTTATATAAAGCATGATGGAGCACCTTTCTAAGATGCTCACAAGTTCTAGCAATTTCTGGCATGGTTATACCTTCATGTAAGTATTTCTAACCTGTGATGTGTTATGTGTTGTTTAGGTCTCTTTGGATGACCCTTGATACTCTTATAAGGTCAAGGACATAAGGAGGCCACCTCTGTTGTGACCATTCTTCTATATTGATCCTCTCCTCTATTTTATTGTTGTGGGTTGTGCCTTAGGGGCATAACGTTCTGGTTGATGACCTAGGGGCATCCTCCTACATGATGATCCTAAGGTAATTCTCTCTCATTTTATGGTTTACCTTTTGTAATGTCAGAAAATGTCCCCTTAAGGGCTTTTCCCTCAAAAGGTTTAGCTCCTGGGTCTTTAGTGTGCATTTAGGACATCTTACATCATAATTTGGCGTTCTGATGGAATGAACCCTGGGTATCATGACAAATGGGACCTAGGGGAACCCCTTGAACCTAACCCGACCTAAAATATGGAGGGAGGACTTGGGTACCTGTGCCGTAGTCCTGCCCTAATTTGGGTCAGGCCCAAATTTTGAGTGTTGATTTATGACTATTATTTGGTTCCTAGGCTGACATGGTAAGTTTGAATTACAAAATTCTTGGCGGGAATATTTGTAGTTGCATATAAAAGCATGTTTATGCATTCATTTGTAAACTAAATGACTACTAGATGATTACAAGCTATCAACTTGCATGAGCATTGGTGATTCAAGGCATTCATTGTGTGAAAGAGCAGACTTGTGTTATTTTATGTGTTTGAATTTGTAGATTTGAGCATCCATATCATCATGGAATGAAGAGCTTCTTCCTCCCATGAGATCTTTACTACAAGGTGATATCTATTGTGATTATTGAACATTTATCATTTGGTTTTTGCCTCTGCCTCCCAAGGGGACACACTCTCTATCTGACAACAGTGTTCGGAAGACTTGAATGTCTCTCTGGGGCTTGATTGAGGCAAGCCTCTAAACACCACAACCCCCTCCCAAAGGTTTCACAGTTACATGTTACAATTTGGAGCTGTAAACAAAGTGAAGTTGGAGGAGGGTACAATAGAGTGTCAGAATTGCAGATCATAGAAGAAAATAGCTCCATAGACTTGGGCACCCACTCATTAGTCCTTGAAGTTCTGCAATAGGAAAAAACTCTGGTACAACAGATACAAGTTGCAGACCTTGTTTTTGGATCTCGACAAAAAGTAGGGCCTTGGACTTGGGCACCCACTCTTTAGTCCCCAACTTTTTTGCCTCTAAACCCCAAAAATAGATGCACAATTATTTGTTATTTTACATCTTTATGTAGAAGCATTTTCTGAAATTCATTTGTTTACTGTCGTATTTGCATAATTAGGATTTTAAGGTTTAATTGAGCATAAGAGAAGATAATTGGAAATCAAATCATAAAAATCCAAGTTTCCCTACATCTCAATAGTGACCTAGGGTATGATAGTACATTACAACTCGACCCTAGGTCCTTGAATGTAAGTGGTGAAAGGAGGATATACACACAAACCACCCAAAACCTAAACATCCAAAAATTTCACCTATTACATTTTGGTGAACCCATGTTATTTAACTTGTTTGCACCTTGTTGAGTATTTTGTTTTAGATTTGCATTGATTTTCATTCATTCATATAGTCATTCATCTTATTGCATTGGAAAATTTACAAAAAAATTGAAAAATTAGAAAAAGATTGCATGCTAGGGTTTGCACGTTGCATTAATTAAATTCAATTTCATCAAATTTCTGATTTTTTCATTATATCTGAGTTAATTTATAGAAAATTACAAAAATTCATTAACTTGCATTGCATTTTCATCATAAAATAGCTAGGGTTTTGTAGAAAATTGTGAATTTTGCATATAACCTAGTAATTCCAAAATCTAGGGTTTGTTGGTAAAATCTTATTTCATATTTTTCTACTAATTTTAGAGACTCATTAAAATTTCAATTTGTCTGTAGTCTTGTATTTTAGTACAAGTTTGCATTTAGATTTCAAAAATTTGTATTTTTTACGTAGAAAATTTCAACAAAAACTAGCATTCTCATTGATTTTTCACTAGATTAGCACTTGTATTATGCATGTTATAGCTTGGAAAAAATTTTCAGATCTGAGAGAATTTAATTATCATCATACATTATCTTTCAAAACATTCATACAACATTTTGTGTCAAGATCTCAAACCTAGGGCTTGAAAACCATTGATTTTCACTAGAATTGGCCTTATCGACTCTCCAAATTTGCAACATAAGCACATTGTGAAGAGTATTTTGGAACCAATTGGTTGTTATCAGGGTAATTATTTTCTTCCCCTCCTAAAAATCTTCACAACACCTTTTTATTGGCCTCTTGTATTGAAAATTTGGTGAAAAATTGCACATTTTTGCTATATTTGCCCTAGGGTTTGGCCTAGATTGCACTGCAAGCATGTTGTGACAAATTTTATGGATTGAGGTGAATTATATCATTGATATAATTTTTTGCACCTCCTAAAATTATCTAAAACACCCTTTTTTCTAGGTATTGGAGTTGAAAAACCGTGAAAAATAACCTATTTTTGCTATATTTTCACTAGGGTTTGATCTTGAGTGGCACTATAAGTGTGTTGTGATGGATATTTTGGCATTAAGTGGCTATTATTACTGATATAATGTGTTTTCCATCATCATTTTCCTCACAACACCCTTTGTCATGCTCTTTGGCATTGAGATTTGGTGAATTTTCACTCTATTTTGACTTGTCGTCATCTTAGATTTGCATCAATAGTGTGTTGTGAAAGATCTTATTGCTATATTGGACTGAAATTAGACATATAATTTTCTACCCCTGGTCAGAATCCTTACAACACCTTTTCTTTCATTCATTTGCATCAAAGAAAGTAAAAAAAATCAAACATTTGGTCATTTTTGCATATAACTTTGCACTTGTCTTTTGCATAAATTTTGAAAAGCTTTCAAAATCTGATTTTGCATTGATTTGAACATATACACATGGCATCTTCATGTCATTTTTCAATGGTATCTTTGCATGCATTTATCAAATACCTTGATTTTGACCAATTTCTAACCCTCATGAGTGAATATCCTATAATAATAGAGAGCTTAACAGAGTTCATCTCCATGAATAGTACTACAAAAGATAATAGTGATAACACCTCTCTCATATATACTACACGTGATGATGATATAATCCTGTCCTCTAATTATTCTTTCAAAAGTGATTCTTCCCATGAGGATATGCTAATACAAAACACTGAAATCACTGATACACTTCCAACAATAGAAGAAACCCACCTTTTGAAAGACATCATGCCTCCTACAATAAAGGATCAAATCCCTCATGATGCTGAGGCTTCTCCCCCATCATCCTTACAAGGATCGGGAGGTAATTTTTGACAACAAAACATTTCACCTAGATAAATAAACTTTGATCCTGGTGCTTTCTCCTCTACAACACAAAAATCCATGAAAGAGCAAAGCCCTATCTTACAAAAGCTAAGTCATAAAGCACAAAGAAATCAACACACAAAAAGGAGGAAGAGAAGGCAACAAGCTTACCTTGCATCTCAACAAGAAAACATTGATCCAAACATTGAACAAAACAAAGATGATCCTAACAATAAACAACCTTGGGCTATGGTACCTTATGTCCCACTTTCCTCTAAAATTTGGAAGTTGGAGGATGATGATGATTTACTTGATGACCGTTAGCCTCGAAGATTCTACAGGTAAGTATCTCTAACCCTTTATCTCTCTCGTGATGTGCTTCCCCTGTGATGTGTTATGTGTTGTTTAGGCCTCCTGGGATGACTCCTTATTCTCTTGTAAGGTCTGGGATACTAGGGGACTGCCTCTATTATGACTTTCTTCTATTTGTATCATCATTCTTCTATATTGCTTCTCTCTCTAATTTCATTGTTGTGTGTTGTGTCTTGTGGACATAACGTTACAGTTGGTGATGTGGGGGCACCCTCCTACATGACTATCCCTAAGACACTTGTTTCTCCTCTCTTATTTATTGTTTCCCTTCCTCTAGTGTTTCTATCTAGTAGGTAGATGATGAAAAACATTTATACTGATGCGGACCTAGTATCCCTTTAGTGAGAAATCAAAAATTGGACTTAGTTCCTAATATGATGATGGGGTTGTAATAAATTATCCAATGCTTGGCTAGTGGAAGAACTCATGCTTTCCACGTAGTGATTTGGATGGTGTTCTATCTCATTTACAAATTATAACAATGTTGCTGCTTCATGCACTTTGTCTATCTTGAATCTTGCATGCCTCAGATTTCATATGCATTGATGTTGTTGTTTATCATGATTATATAGACACTAACATGTTTCTTGCAGAGATGTGTTTGTGGGAACAATTGGCAATCATAAAGTACATGTCACCTCTGGGGGCATGGCCTTTGCAAAAGTTTGTGTTCCCTTGCATGTTTTCTTCCTACCTTAACGTGCTTGATATCGATGCATGATATCAACCACCTTAAAGTGGGGGCATATATAAGGTAAGTTGTCTGTTCTAAATGCTAGTAAAGTGTGTTTGAACAATTTTGAAATCTATTTCGTGTACCTCCTTTTCACCATAAGGTGTCTTCGTGATGCAGGTGGGGTTATATACTTTTGAGCTCATATCTCATTTTTACCCTAAGGCATCTATGTAATGCGGGTGGGGTTGCAAGCCATGCTTCCTTTTCACTGTAAGGTGTCTCCATGATGCGGGTGGGGTTGCATTTTCAAAATTCCTCTATGGAAGCAAGGAGTGGTTCTGTGACTAACTCAACCCTTAAGCATGTCTTCAGCAATTGTTATGGTGAAGCCCAATCATCAGTGTGTGCCTGTAATGTGCCTGAGATGGTGCTAAACTTAGAAATAGGGACACTCCATCGCTTGTCTGTCATGTTTTCTTTGTCTCTTCAAAGTGTGTGTGTTTGGCGTGCTTCCTTTGTTTGGCATGTTTGTTGCCCCATATGCAGTTTAAAGATCTATGTGATGATTACATCCTGTATTTTGGGAGGTTTGGCATATCTTGCATGTGTGTTTTCCCATATATGCAATTTAAAGACTTATACAATGAGTACATCCTACATTTTAGGAGGTTTGTTTACTTTCCTATACTTGCATCTGCATTTCATATATATGAGAAAAAGAAAAGAAAAAAATCATTCCTGTCTTCTATGCATTAATGTGTATTTTATGCATTCAATGTATTCTCTATGTTTTGTGTGACCGTAATTGTCTTCTCCATGTTTTCCATGCCTGTCATTGTCTTCAATGTGCTTGGCGTGTCTTCTCCCATGCTTAGTGTGTTTTTTGTGTTTGTTGACCATACTTTAATGCATGTATTGGCCTCACATTTATACATACATTAAAGTGGGGGCTAAATTTAATGTCAGAAAATGTCCCCTTGGGGGCTTTTCCCTCAAAAGGATTAGCTCTTGGGTCTTTAGTGTGCATTTAGGACATCTTACATCATAATTTGGCATCCCGATGTAATGAACCTTGGGTATCATGACAAATGGGACCTAGGGGGACCCCTTGAACCTAAACCTACCCAAAATAGGGAGGATGACTTGGACACATGCGCCCTAGTCCTGCTCTATTTTAGATCAAGCCCAAATTTTGAGTGTCAATTTATGACTGTTATTTGGTTCCTAGGCCGACACGATAAGTTTGAATTATGAAATTCTTGGTGGGAATGTTTGTAGTTGCATATTAAAGAATGTTTATGAATTCATTTGTAAATTAGATACTACTAGATGATTACATGCTATCAACTTGCATGAGCATTGGTGATTCAAGGCATTCATTATGTGAAAGAGCAGACTTGTGTTGTTTTATGTGTTTGTATTTGCAAATTTGAGCATCCATCTCCTCATGGAATGAAGAGATTCTTCCTCCCATGAGATCTTCACTATAAGGTGATATCTATTGTGATTATTGAGCATTTATCATTTGGTTTTTGCCTCTACCTCTTAAGGGCATGCACTCTCTATCTAACAACGGTGTTTGGAAGACTTGAATGTCTCTCTAGGGCTTGATTGAGGCAAGCCTCTAAACACCACAACCCCCTCCCAAAGTTTTCATGATTGCAGGTTATAGGTTGGAGTTCTAGACAAAGTGATATTGCAGGAGGGTACAACAAAGTGTTGGAATTGCAGATCAGAGAAGAAAATAGCTCCTTGGACTTGGGCACCCACTCTTTGGTCCTTGAAGTTCCATAACAAGAAAATATTTGGTACAACAGATATAGGTTGTAGACCTTATTTCCAGATCTTGACAAAAAGTAGGGCCTTGGACTTGGGCTCCCACTCTTTAGTCCCTAACTTTTCTGCCTCTGAATCTTGAAAATAGGTGCACAGTTATTTGTTATTTTACATCTTTCTACAAAAGCATTTTCTAAAATTCATCTATTTATTGTCGTATTTGCATAATTAGGGTTTTAAGGTTTAATTGAGCATAAGAGAAGATAATTGGTAATCAAATAATAAAAATCCAAGTTTCCCTATATCCAATAGTGACCTAGGGTATGATAGTACATTGCAACTCGACCCTAGGTCCTTAAATATAGGTAGTTAAAGGAGGATATACACACAAACCACCCAAAACATAAACATCCAAAAATTTCACCTATTACACCTTCTTCTAGTGATTCTACCTATTCAACAGATGATGAAAAATAAATAAATACTGATATAGACTATGTGTCCCTTCTGCAAGAAAAGCAGAAATGGACCTAGTTCATACATGACAACGGGGTTGATATATATTTATCCAATGCTTGACTAGTAGAATCATTCTGTGTGATCTTTGATGTTGTCTTATCTTCTCTAACAATTCATAACAATATATCTTCTATGTGCAATTTCATTATCTTGTATCTCACCTTGGTTAAACTTGGTTTTGAGATGTTTGTAGTATAGCCCAACGGTTATATTCAGCTTCAAACCTGTAGTATAGCCTTGGTTCTTGATGTGATTGTTTTCATGCATTGCTTGTATCATATGATTTGGTTTTTTATCTTACAGAAAGATTTCTAACCTCTCTTGTTATCTTATCTTATCAATGTGTTTGTGGGAACATTCGGTGATCATGAGCACATGTCACCTTGGGGGCATGAGCTTTGTGAGAGCTCTTGTTTCCTTGCATGTTTTCTCTCTAACTTAACATGCTTGATATCGGCACATGACATCAACCACCTTAAGGTGGGGGCATATATAAGGAAAGTTCTCTGATGATTTTGGTCCTAATGATGTGTGTTTGTAAGCCCTCTGCAGAGGCAGGGTATTGTATCTCCAACATGAGTGCACATCTTTATCTATATTGCAATCAAAAAGCCCTCTATGGAGGCAGGATGCCATATCTCTTGAGCTAGTGTGTATTCTTTTATTCAGAAAGCCCTCCATGTGAGGAGGAATGGTGTATCTCTTGAGCTAGTACACATCCTTTTATTTCAAAAGTCCTCCAAGTAGGCGGGGTTGAATCTTGAGACTATCCTCCCTTAAGTGTGTTTTTGGCAGTTGTTGTGGTATAAGCCCAATTGTCAAGTGTGTTTATAGTGTGTTTGAGATGGTGGGAACTTAGCAATAATCTCCTTTCATTGCCTTGTTTGTCATGTTTAAGATGTATAGTATGTCTTTGGCATGCTATATGGTGCTCGTGCATTCTGTGTGTTTTCCTTAGTGTGTAGTTTCAAGGGTGTGGTGAAATGCCCCTCCTACATTTGGGCTTTGTAAGGTGTGTTTTCTCCTGATTGTAGTTTCAAGGGTGTGGCGAAATGCCCCTCCTACACTTTGGGATCTGTATGATGTGTCTTATCCCCCATATGTAGTCTCAAGGGTGTGGCAAAATGCCCCTCCTACATTTTGGGGTTGTGTGTTGCAATTTTATTTTCCATGCATCTTTATATGTGAAAATGAAAAAGAAAATATTAAGTGTATTCTCCATGATTGCTCTTGTGTCTTCTCTATGTTTTGCATGCATGTAATTATCTTCTCTATGCTTTGTGTGCTTGTTACTATATTCTCTGTGTTTTGCATGTCTGTAATGTGTTTTCTAGTGCTTACCTAAGATTGGGGGCTATAAATGGTTCCTCAATCTTGGTGTATGCCGTAGCTTTAAGTGTCCGACATGTTTGATGTGTTTTTAACATACTTTAATGCATGTATGGGTTGTAATATCAGACATACATTAAAGTCGGGGCTAAATGTTATGTTGTAAAATGTCCCCCTAGGACTTTACCTCCTAAGTTTAGCTCCTAGGTCCCTTTTTAATAACCATGCATGTTTAATTTAACTCTCGAAGAAAAATCCCCCTAAACTCATATCAAATGGGACTAAGGGGACCTTCTTGGCCTTAAGCCAGCCCTGAAAATAGGCCCCAAGGCTTGGGTACCCACACCCAAGCCCTACCCTATTTTGATAGGGCCTAAATTTTAAATGTCAGAAAGATGACCATTAAAGGCCTCCCTTGTTAGCATCTCAAGTTTGAATTGTGAAAATATAGCGGGAATGCATATATAAGCATGTTTAGGGTTTCATTTGTAAACTAGAAGCTAACTAGAAGATTATTTTGAGATTTTGGCAAACTTATGATCAAAGAGCATTCAAGGCATTCATTGTGTTGCAAAGCAAAATTGTGTTGTGTTTGTTATTGTAAATTTGGCTTAATCTTCTCATGGTGTGAAAGGTCTTCATCTCCTTGAGAGCTACACCTCCAAGGTGATATCTATTGGTGATTCAATCTATCTACTTTATCATTTATTTTTTCCTCTGTCCTGTAAGAACATGCACTCTCCATCTAAAAATGGTGTTGGAAGGCTTGAATGCCATTTTGGGGCTTGACCGAGGCAAGCTCCTAAAAACAACAACCCCCAACCCCTCTCTTGTGATTGTAGGTGATAGGTGTTGAACTCTACAGAGAGGAGTTGCAAAGGATTGTTGTAGAGCATAAGGATCTCAAATCTAAAGGAAAAAGGTAGAAAATAGCACCATAGGGGCTTGGGCACCCACACCTTAGCCCTCCAATTTTGTAGAGCCAAAAATCTCTAAAGAAGTTACAGTCAGTGGCAGAAAAGACCTAGAAGCCCTCAATAAAAATACCACCTTGGGCTTGGGTTCCCTCTCTTTAGCCCTTGACTTTTTCACATTCTAAAATCTAAAATCTAGTATGTATCTAATTTGCATTTAGTATCTCTATGTGCAAGCATTTTTCAGAATTCATCTGTTTGTTTATGATTTTGCATAATTAGGGTTTTGAGCTTAATTGGGCTTAAGTTAACATATTAATCAATAAATTCCAAATTTCCTTATCATTCCAAGTGATAGCCAACCTGATAGTTGAGTCCTCTTGCAAATGTTGTGATTCAACTTAGTTAAATGTCCTTGAATGTATGTAGTGAAAGGAGCATCTCATCAAATCATTAATCACAAAACCTTTCCCCCTTTTTCATACATTACAGATGTCATATGGGCATCCCTATCTAAGATAATGTTTTCAAGAATAACATGCAGTCTAAAAATTTCTTGCACAAATTTACAAGCTATGACTGGTGCCCCTTCTATCAAATTCCTAGGTATAAAATGTGCCACTTTGGTGAGTCTATCCACCACAACCAAAATAGCATTGTGCTTATTCCTTGACATAGGAAGTTCTTGCATAAAATCCATGCTAAGGATTTACCATTTCCATTCCAGAATTTTATGAGGATATTAAAGTCCTATTGGGTGAAGGCATTTTACCTTCACCCTCTAGAATTCTAGACATCCAGACACAAACCTTGCAGCATCCCTCTTCATTCCCTTCCAAAAATATAAGGGCTTCACATTAGCCTGTAACTTTGTTACTCTAGGATGTCCTGAATAATGTGCAGAATGAACCTCTTTCCACATGATATTTCTTAACTCTTCAGAGTTCAGTACATACATCCTTCATTTATACCTTAATAACCCATCTGGTTCAAGATAGAATCCATCATATTTCAGATTTTGGGGATTCTCCATAAGAGCTTGTTTTAACTACTCATAAAACTCATCTCCTTTAGACTTTTGCAATACCCGATTCTTAAAATTAGAATTTATAGAGATCATTGAGGAGATATGTCTTCTCCTACTTAAGGCATCCACTACACAGTTTTCCTTTCCTTGAATGTACTTAATCTCAAAATCGTAATCTGATATTAACTCCAACCACCTTCTTTGGTGAGAATTTAGGTGTGGTTGGGTAAACAAATATTTGAGTCCTTGATGGTCTATTTTTAGTTTAAAGGGTTTTCCAAGAAAGTAGTGTCTCTACATTCACAGTGAATGAATTACTGTTGTAAGCTAGGGAAAATTAGGGCTAAATCATTAAAAATGAATCATGAAACCCTAACTAAACAATGTAGTACAAAATGAACATAGAAATCAAAGCATAAACAGCTAATATCTAAATCCCTATGTCAAACTTGGGTCTCCTCCATTGCCCTTCTCCATTTTGCATAGGATGCAAAATATCCAAGATAGTTGATTCGAGGATGGATGTTGATTGCTCAAATCTGCATCATAACAATAGATAGAAGACTCTAGAGTCATTTCAACAGCATGAGGCTACTTTGAAACTAATCGACTGCAAATGGCTTGGTTGAGGCTTGATTTATAGGAAAGGAGTGATATGATTAAATGGCTAAGATTGAAAGTTTAATTGAACGATGTGGATGGTTGAGATTGAATAGGGTTTCCCACTCCACAAGGAGTTGTAGTCAGGTGACAAGTGTAGGGATAAGAATAGGGATGACCTAATTTAAATAATAAAATTACTTAAATTAGTTAGACATGTGAAGGCATTAAATGAAAAATGTACTACAACACATAATTCAATGAGAGATGGACAAGTGTTGGAATATGGTGAAAGGTGAGAACTAATTCAAATATTTTATTTGAATTAGTTGGAAAATGGGAAAGGGCTAATTTAAATAAATATTTTATTTATTTAAATTAGAGGAAAGGTGGGAAATTAATTAAATAAATAGGATTTATTTAATTAATTGGCTAGGCGATGAAAGGGTTATGCAAGGGACCTAGGACAAAATGTCACAAGATGTCTTACTCAAAGTGTGTACATAGGAAAATTCCATTGTTAAGATCAAACTAAAAACAATAAAACCTACGATACCTTCAAGAAATCTTAAACTAAATGCAAACAAAATAAAACAAAAAGGAGTGATATCACCTAGTTTATTTGATTTCTTGGTGTTATTGTGGATTGATCCTCAAAGTATGCAACTACATTGTAGAAGGTTGCCATGGATGCTCAAGATGCTATGCAAATGAAGATAATTTCAATACTATCTGATTTGAGGATGTGAAAATGAGAGAAATTGGGGGTATTTATAGACTTGGAGGAAATATGATCAACGGTGGAGAAAGAAAGGAAAGATCAATGGATGAGGATGAATGAGAAGAGGATGAACGTGCATGTACCAAGTGTCCCTAAAAAGGCATTTTATTTAGGAAGCTTAGGTGGGTTATTGATAAAGATAAGATTCCTTCTCAAGATAGAATGTTGTTTCTATTTTGAGAATTTAGTGATGAGGATATTTGATTTTTCTAATTTATTAAATATTCCCACATTTTGATTTTTGCTATTTTATGGACAGGGGGGCCCACTTGCATGATTTTAGAAGAAAATGGTAAATAGGAGAGGATAAAATATAAATTAAACAAATAAATTTTATTTAATGTATGTGCATGTTGGGAAATAAATAAAATATTTAAATTTATTTATTTATCAATGAAGAGAAAATGAAAATGATTAAATAATTAAAATTATTTAATCATAGCTGAGAAATAGAAGAAATAGAGATAATTAATTAAATAAAAACAATTTATTTAATTAATAGAAGAACGACGAAATGATTAAATAATTAAAAATTATTTAACCATAGCAAGAAAAAGATGAAGATTAATTAAATAAATTTTATTTATTTAATTAATTAAGAAGAAAATGACTTAATTAATTATGAGTATGTTAGACATGAATGACATGTACGATGCAGTATGAGTTTAATGCATAAATAATGAAATGAGTTAATTTTAGGTGTCTACATTTTGCCCCTCTTTGAGACAATATTCGTTAGGGTATTGTTTCAAAGAAGACGCGATGCACTAGATAAACAGGCATTGCCCCAGTGAAACTAAGGGATGATTCCACCTAAGAGGTAGACTAGGTTGACAAGGGAGACTGGGTTGACTCGCGACAAGAAAAGGCTAGAACAAGGCAAGAAGTAGAAGGAAAGCTGTAGAAAGGTAAGAAAAACCCTAGGGTTATAGGCCTATAAATATCACCTCATAGTGCAAATTCAATTCATTTGTTACATTTGCTTTTGTTGTTTGCTTTTTACTTTTGAGTGCTTTTTGGAGCTTCGACGATGCTCATTCCGCGTGATCATCATCATGTCGAGAGGGTGAGGATGTTCGGGTGACCAGCAAGAGCACATGCACTGGTAAGTACCAAAATATTTTCCATTTGTGTGTTTAATTTTGCCTAAGGCATCATTAATTCACTCGTGCAACCAAATGTGCACCATCTCTTTGCATGCACAATTAAGCAATGGTGAGTTGCATTTGGCATTCCTAGTCATAAATGAACACAGGCTAGTCACATGTGATTTGAACATGCATAATTGGTCATCGGTTAGGGTAGGTTTTAGTGTGCATGCACCTTTGGCATTTCAAGTCATAGATGAGTAACAGTAAGTCACGTTTGGCCAAGCCAGTCGCAAATGAGCAATAGCGCATTGTGTTTTGTTTTGCAAGTGGCAGTTGAAAAACATCGCATCGCATTTGGTTTTTTAGGTTGCCTATGGAAAAGGGCAAAGTCACCTATGGTAAAACAGGTTGCATATGGCCAAATTAGGGCAAATTCTTAGGGTTTTGACAAATTTTAGATGAAAAAAAATTGTTGATGACCATTTAATTGATCTTTGTAGGAGACACTACTTCCATTGTTATCATGAGAACCTCATCCCTCAGATTTATGGCTGGTACGACAGTTGGATGCTGAGGAGCTTTTGTTTCTCAAGATTATCAGTTTTGATCATGTGGTATATGTGGAGCCCATTCGTACGCATGTGACATTGATAACATCATTGGTAGAGAGGTGGCACAACGAGCACAAGTCATTCTTACTTCTCACAAGTGAGGCTGCTATGACCTTAGAGTATGTATATTGCATTCTCCAGATTCAGATTCATGGAGATCGGATGGATTATGATCCAAACCATGGGCCAAATGTATTTTAGAGACTATTTGGTACACCCGACATTGGAAAGGAGGATCATGAGATCCCCATGCGGTGCATGTGAGGGTTATGTGATCGACTTTAGAGAGTAGTTGTTGCCGTTATCAAATTTCTTGTGCTAGACCGACAGGCTCGGGGCTTTCTTATAGGATGGGGTACCATGATGGAGAGCATGTTCATGTATGGCACTAGATATGCATGGGTTCTTTGGATTTTGGTTTAAACTTATATCACTATTTGCATGACTACACATATATGTTTGGTTCCAGCATGTCTGTAGGGGTTACAATTTTACATGTATTGGCATTTGAGCACATTGCAGTTATGAGGCCTATTGGATTGCAATAGAGACTACCAAGGCAGCCATATGTACATATTTATGGAGATGCACCCAGCTATAGGCAGTTGAGGGGGATCGTTTAATGGAAGCATACTTTAGATGAGCTTGACTAGTTTACATGGCGGCCATGGAGGAGTTGTGAGGCCTAGGTGGAGGATGCAGAGGAGTTAGTATATACTTGATAGGCATAGTATCTATTTGGTCATGGCATCTACATCATTGAGAGGTACTTACTAGAGAGGGTGCTTTGTCAGTTTTGGGTTTCACAACCCTTACCAGTTGGTGATGTTATATTTGGCCGCACCTGTAGGGAGGTGTCAGACTAGGGCCCAGAGGTGGTTGTGGAGGTTGCTCTAGAAAAGGTTGAGGGCTTATAGCCTATTATGTGGGGTTGGGATTAGGGGCTTGTAGATCTAGGCACCTTACCTGATTATGATGCTTATTGGGCTACAGCTAGGCATGCTTGACTTTCTACACCAGGAGAGGTTGGGGAGGTAGTGGTGCATGTACCCTGTAGAGGAGGGGCCAAGGCACAGAGGAGAGCACTGTGGGTTCATGTGATAATAGTACCAATAGCAGCAGTGGGGCCAGTAGGAGTAGTAGTGGGATAGGGACAGGGTTGGGGCATGTCCCACGACTTGTGAGGATGCCACCACCTCCACAGTAGGCAAGGGGTGATGGAGATGCTACAGTTAGGTAGATGAGGCAGTGATTATAGGGGGAGATCGATAGGAAGATACAGCTCTAGTCCCGACTGAGGAGGATAGAGGTGGATAGGCATCATGTAGTTGTAGTGATGAGACAAGCTCAGGGATAGGCTTAGGCTTACTAGGGAAAGGTTTCTCAGCTACAGGCCTAGGTTTAGACTTTACAGGGGCAGATTTAGGTTATGCAGGCTCAAATTGCATAGGCTGTGCAAGTATAGGTCCAGGTTGCACCAAATGATGGGACTATTGTGAGACTTACAGAAAAGAGAAGCACAATGCTACAGAGAGTGCAGAGGGCTACAATAGAGAGAGAGACAACTACAACTTCCCTTGGTACCGATCAAATAGGTTTATACTTGGCTAGAGAGCTCCCTTGAGTACAGGGAGAGCTAGGCATGGCCTAGAGAGAGGCCAAGTGTATGTAGCAAAATATAGACTTTAATAAATGATTTGAAATGTATTTTGCAAACCCTAAAATCTACATTAAGTGCAATAGAAAGATAATGATAAACTATTGAAACCAAATACAGATAATGTTACCAATGATTCGAAATGTGGTTGCTCAAGATTTTTGCATAACTCCACTATAAATGTTGTCAGGGGTTGATAATTGAAAATGATTTTATTTTATAATGTTTGGATAAAAGTTGGTTCGGATGGTTAAACGATAAAGTAGTTGAATGGTAAAAGGTGGTTAGGGTAAAGGTAGGTATTTTATGGGTTTGATTTTCATGAATAGGTTTTAGGGTAAGGTTTGGGTTAATAATAAATAAAGCAGTTAAATTTAATTTATTATTAACAAGAGCTTTATAAGTAAATAATAAATTAATTTTAATTTATTATTTACGGGATATGGTAAAAGTGAAAGATTATAAATAATAAATTAATTTTAATTTATTATTTATGGGATATGGTAGAAAGTGAAAAATTATAAATAATAAATTAATTTTAATTTATTATTTATGGGATATGGTAGAAAGTGAAAAGATTTAATTAATTAAAATTAATTAAACCTTAGGATTAAGGGTGGATTAGGGATTAAGGGAAATTTAATTAATTAATTGAAATTAATTAAATTTCATGGTAAGGGAGGATTTAGGAAATTGGTCACAGGTCAAGCTTTGATGTCTACATTTTGCTCCTCTTTGAGATGATGTTGCGAAGTGATGTCATTTCAAAGAAGATTAAAACATAGGATTTGAGATTCAAATTTTGGGTAGGCTGGGGATCACATGGGGCTCATAAAAATGAAGCATTGGTAGATAATGCCCCCTCAAGAGGATATACAAGGACGAAGAAGATGGATAAGCTCTTGAAAAAGGAAATGGAGGGAAGGAAGTAGAGTTACGCAATGGTTGATATAGCACCTGACGTTATGCACCAAGGTATAAGGACCAAGGTGATGATGTGTCCTGTGCCCCAGTGTAATACAACCTTGTCTAATGTATGAGGAAGTAAACTTAGAGCATTAAAGTCCTAATACAAAAAAGGTATGATTTGACCTTAGATGCAAATGATAATGTAAAAAGCTATTCCAACATACACAAGATATGAATATTAGCTGGAATGATGCGAATGCGATTCAAATGCAAGATGAAATGATGACACATCAGAAAACAAGCAAGCATGTACAGATAATTTAAAAACAAACAAGGTATTTCTCCTGTCGAGCTAAAAACTAATGATCAATTGGATTGATTGATGTTGATAGTGATGATGATTGATTGATAGCGTTGTTGATGTGGGAATGATTTATCCTGAGAACAACATGAAAATTGATGATTAAGTGATAGCGTTGTTGATGTGGGAACGATATATCCCGAGAACAACACTAGGATTGGGAATGATAAATCCCATTGGTGATGAGGATTGATCGATCAAGTTCACAACCAAGCTAGGAACCAAGACCATGGATGCAATTGGATAAGTTAACTTGATTGATTTAGTTGATTGGTATGGAAGGATACTTGCATGTAATTGATTTGATTGGTTGAGTTGATGGATTAATTGATTGGAAGAATTGATTTGATTTGATTTGGATTGATTGATTTGATTTTTGTTGGATATTTGATTTTTTTGTATTTTGGGAATATTGTGATTTTTTGGCTTTTCAAATGTTAAGATTTTTTTGGATTTTTGGCATGGGATTGTGTGTAGATAGCCTTTGGATAGATACCAATGACAAGGGAAAACCAAACCACAAGGCAAGGATCAATAATGAATGGCAATGAACAATGTGAATGTGATAGATAAAAGGATTGGACCAGGTTTAAGGTAAGGTTTAGGTTAATAATAAATTAAAGTAGTTAAATTTAATTTATTATTAACAAGAGGTTTAGAAGTAAATAATAAATTAATTTTAATTTATTATTTATGGGATATGGTAAAAGTGAAAAATTATAAATAATAAATTAATTTTAATTTATTATTTATGGGATATGGTAGAAAGTGAAAAGATTTAATTAATTAAAATTAATTAAACCTTAGGATTAAGGGTGGATTAGGGATTCAGGGAAATTTAATTAATTAATTGAAATTAATTAAATTTCATGGTAAGGGAGGACTTGGGAAATTGGTCATAGGTAAATTTTTTATGTCTACACTGAGTACTACAGGGGACTATACTATGGTGCAATGCCAGTGGAGCAGTGCTAGCTGAGTTATAGGAGTTGGTCAAGGGTTTTTGGTTCTAGGTGAACAAGGGGGTCATGGTCGGTTGGCTTCATGATGGGACCACCTCAGCCAAGAGGTGCACGGGGAGCAGGTGGAGACTAGGGAGAGGCTTCATCAGGGAGCTCCCTTCCAAGACACCAGGGCTAGCCTGTTTTGTACATTATTGTATCATTTCGAAGGCTATGAGCCTATTGTATTATACATTTTTTAGGGCTCTTGGATAGCCGTGTTGTACATTTATTTTGTATATAGACACTTGTATATTGACCCATAATGTGTGTGTGTGTGTGTGTGTGTGTGTGTGTGTGTGTGTGTGTGTATGATCCTACATTTTGATGCAACGTTGTCTATGATTATGGATGCACTTATGATATGGATATGCATGTTTTTTTTGTATTTCTTATGTTTTTATGCTCTAAGATGCACATGATGTGGTTATGAGATGCATATGTTATAGATATTTTATGGGATGAGATGTTCTATATATGGTTAGATGTTTATGATTATTGCACAATGCTTATAATGATGATATGTTTTATGGATGCATTAATGGTTATATGATAGATGTTAGATGCTATGGATAAATGATTTATGATGATGAACTTACTATATGAGGATGATGATTTTAATATGTCTAACAAACTTGTATTGCAGGAAAAGGAAGAATACTAATGAAGAAGAATAAGAAGATGCTAATGATGAAGATCAAAGATGATGACGACGATGAGAACAACTTCAATCGTTGCATACTATATTCGAGGTTTACAATCCTTATTTTTGATATAGTATATGGATATTATGCACCAAGGTATGGAAGACCTAGGTGTCATGTATCCAATGTGTAATAGGCTAATACAACCTTGTCAAGATACAAGATATGAATGTTATCACCCAGTTTTGCACCCTTGCATGAAGCTGTTAAAGTTCTGCAAACTGGAATAACATGGGATTGATCTCTAAGTGTGGGACTTTGCTAAATGAGATCAAACCTCCGGAGAAGGCCGGCTTCCTTGTCTAGCTATCACTTGAAACTACTGAATTTTTGGGGGAAAAGGGAGAGAGAATGCTTGTAATAAAAATGAATAAAAGCTTGAAAACATAAAAGGGTGATACACCAAACAGATTTAAAGAAACTTCCACAGAACTAAAGGATGCACAACACAATCAGAATATGGCAAGTAGGCATACACAGGTTAGATGACTCTAGTAGAGGCGAGAAGCAATATGATTGAGAGGAATACAACATTCACAAAAAAACCATACGTAGATTCACACAGAACCAGAAAAATTAGTAAAGAGGTAAAAATAACTTGCATATATTTGACAAAGAGGCAAGGTTATAGTATATGAAAACTCTGTTTGGAAACAGAAAGACCAAGATGCCAAAAAATTTCCAACCTTATTTACAACATTTGAATGCATACGTATAGAATTCCAAAAATTCCTAAGTCGGTTACAAAAAATGCTCCAAAGAGCTATCATAGCAAAAAAAACTCATAAAGACTGTCCAACTGCATCAGTTATGGCATTGAAAAATCTGGGACAAGTGTGTAGAGAAATTCTCCAATCTTTAATGCAGTGGCCACATTGTCAAACTGAAGATAAGATGGTGGGAAGATATTTTTGTCATCAATTTGAGCTGCCTGATCTTGGTACAGCAATGAATGCCCCAAGAAGATCTTCATCTGCTGAAAGTCGTCATTGAAATATGCATTTCCAGATCTAAAAATTGAAAAGTGACAAAAGCTCCTAAAAACCCTGCCAAAAGAAAGAGGGGACAAAAACATGCATCTTTGCCTCTTGAAGCATGTTGAAATTCACCAAAATGGAGGAGATACAGGCAGTCAAATATCTGGTCAACTGCCTGTATATATTGCATTGCATCTCTGTGTATATCGCTGCATCTTGATGCCTAAATCGGCATTCAAAAATTCATTCTGCAACTCCTTTGCACATACATGGCACTTTGCATATCGGCCCCTGTATATCCTTTGTATTTTCAAAATTGCATATACATACAAGCTCCCTTGTATATGCGGGCCCTACCACTTGTATGTTAGCTTGTATCTGGCCTTGCATCTTTGAAATGTGCAAGTGAACATACAAGCATAAAAATATATACAAAGTGCCTGCCTTGGTGGACCCCACCATTTGTATCTCCTCTTCTGCATATGCAAAATACAAGCTACGGACCTCAAAACACCATTAGCTGTATTTCATTGTTTTGCCAGGTCCAGCTTGTATCACCTTCTCATGTATATTTTGACTTGTATATCGCAATATACAAGCACCACATACATGCAAGCCATGGATTCCAAACCTTTTATTAAGCAGATTGGAAGCATTTTTAAAATCTGGCTTGCATACGTCTTTGTATCTGTTCCTTTGTATGTGAAAACATACAAACACCTTTCAAACATGGTGGACCTGAAAACAACATAGAATAGATTGAAACTTATATCGGGTCCAGACTGTATATGTTAGCTTTGTATATCAGCTTGTATGTACGAACATACAAACACAACATACAAACCCCTTATATACAAATAGGGAATCTTAATGGAATATTCCCGCAATGCATACCTTTGATTGTATCTTTTAGTTTGTATGTGCGAACATACAAAGCAATACACATTCCTCTATGCGCTGCATTTGTATGTTAAACCTTGCAAAACTCTTTGTATATTGGAGATATACAAACACATTTGTATGTTTGGCCGTTGTATATCAGATGGTATATTTGAATATACAAGCAGAACATACAACGGCCAAATATACAAGCAGGAATACTTTATAGAATATTCTAGGAATGTATAACCGATATGCAAACTTTATCTTGCATGCAATCTCATTTGAACCTATGGGCCCCACCTCTTGCATGTCCCGCCGGCACTGTAGCAAATGTATATCTGCACCCTTGTATTTGCAAATATACAAACTCAAATATACAAACCCTTTATATGCAAGCAGGGAATCTTAATGGAATATTCCTGCAATGCATATGATTGATTGTATCTTTCCGCTTGTACAAGCGAATGTACAAGCCAAAAATACATTTTACCTTGTATAACCTTATGCCACCTGATATACAAACCGGGAATACTTGAAGGAATATTCCTTGAATACATCTTTTACCTTGTAAATTCCTTTGCATATTTCTTTGTACATGTGAATATACAAGTTAAATATACATTGCACTTTGTATATCCCCATGCAACCCTATATACAAATTGGGGATATTCTAAGAATCTGTGAAAGATTCCTTGTTTGTATATGCACTTTCAAAGCCTGATATACAAAGGAAATGTACATAACTTAGCCTTTTTTCATTATTTTCTAAGGCCGATAGGGATTTATAAGCCCACCAAATGTATATTTGAACTGTATCTTTATTTGGCTGAATTTCAGGGTGATGTAAAAAGCAAACCTGTCTATTTTTTCAAGCTCTTTCCAATGGTAAGGTTTTTTAGGCAAGACTTCTAGGAAATTTGGCACTTTAAGATTTATAGGAACATTTTCCAAAGGATTTTCAAGGAAAATACCACGTTGATTGTTTGGCTCTGGTCAGAGGAAAAAATGGGTCAACAATGAATATTAACCATTCCGAGATGGACTTTGACTTTGAAAGCAATGGTTTGAACTTATTTCTACTGAACATAATGAACCTTGTTGGATATATGTATGGGAATTAGTCCTATGATAGAATAACCTTAGTACATAAGAGATTGTTTAGCTTCTCAAGTGCAAAAGGTATTCATATGCAAGATGATAATCCCAACACTAACTAGATACCATTAGACCTAGTAAGAGAATAAGATCATCCTGCAAACACAACATATGAAAGCAAATGACCATGCCCTAGGCTAAACTTCATCACAACATATCAAGATTGTTGGCAAGAGACACATTGTAGCTACATGAGTGTTGTCATTGATGGAAACAAAGCTCATCCCACCCATTCGCAGGACATGGTGTGTCTATACTAGAAGTCAGATTGTAGAGTAACTTGGTCCGGTGACCAAGAACAAAGTATGCAGCAAGGTCCAACAATCAGGTCCGGATCTCTTAAAGGAAGTATCTATGTAAAGTGCAGACTTGGGAAAGTCAAGAGGAGTACCTTAACTAATAGATTCTAGGGATTGAGCCTCCGGTGATGAAAGAATGAAGAGATATAAGCACCTAAGTATTGGGTTCCTATTTGACAGAGTAAACAGAGGAAGAACTGACTGGTAGAGCATCCGACCTTGATCCGGATGAGATATTGATGGTGATCAAGCTTGCTAAGGTATCATTCATGATTGGCTGACATGATTGATGAATTATATGAGCATCTCTTTGATACACATTACTTGATAAGCAAGGATTCAGCTGACAGACCAAGAGTTTGAGATAATAATAAGTATTCTGGATGCCGACTAGAAAGTGGATGAAATCCTTGGTGCGGATATATATATACAAGATTGTTTTTGGTATGAGAAGGTGTGTGTGTGTGTAGTAGTGTGCAAATAAAAGTAGAAGTGTAGTGTGGAAGTAGTAAGGCAGGTCCGATATGTGACAGGACAACAGCATCAAGAAGAGGAAGAATGAAGTGCAGCAGATCAGTATATTGAGCCTATCCAGAACTAAACCTCAGCATATGTGGATGCTTCTCATCAGTTCAAGTATCTAGTTTCCTTGTATAAACTATTGCAGGTAGTGAGCCTCTTGTGAGCAGTGTGCTTGGGCAGTGAGTCCTAATTGGTAAGTGCCATTTTGTACTATCTTATTCTTCTAATAGAGGATACAATCTTGGGTTAATCACCCCATAGTTTTTCCCTTAACAGGGTTTTCCACATCAAAATCACTGTGTCATATGTATTGATGTTATTTCCATTTCATGGTTATGTTTGCTTATATGATTTAATACTGCAATAATTGTTAAGGAAGATCAGAAAGTAGAAATAATTAAGATAACTGATTCACTTCCCCCCTCTCAGTTATCAACAATTGGTAACAGAGCTAAGTTCCTCCAAACAGAGCCTAACAGCTTGAAGAAGATCTGGGAATTCAAATGGATGTGTATGGTATGAGGGAACAACTTCAATCTACCCTAGATGATCTTAAGCAATCTAACTCTAAAGTTAATGAACTAAAGGAAAGACTCAAACAGGCTAATGATTTCATAAATGAACTAAAAGGGAAATTGAGTATCTCTATGAAAAAGAGAAAGGATCTACTTCAGCAATTGGCAAGTCAAGGTGAAGACAATGATAGAAATGAAGATCTGAAGGAGAAAACCAAGTTATGTGAAAAGTTATCAAAAGAGGTCATTATGGTAAGACATGAAATGGAATTAGGAGTTATGAAATTTACCCAAGAAATTGAAGAGAAAAGAAAAACTGAAGATGATCTATGACAATCTCTCAAAGAGAAATCAGAAGACTGCCACAAAATGGATAGAATAATCAGGCATCTAGAATTTGATTTTGAAGATGCTAGAGATAATGAAGAAAAACTTGAGGATCAAATAGACACTCTTAAAAAGGATCTTCAAACAACAAATGAATACAAAGAGAAATTCAAGATCAGCTCTGCTCAACTTGAAGTTCTTCTTGAAAGTCAAAAGAGGGTAGATGACAAGCAAGGCTTGGGATATGAGAAAGGTGAAAGCTCTAGATCTAGTCAGAAGAACTCTAGATCAGAAAATCCAAGAAACAGGCCTAGAAGACCTCCAGTAAGGCAACCAAATGCTCAAAGATATCCATCCTTCAATGGATACTACCACAACTGCAATAATTTTGGTCATAAAGCAAATCAATACAGAAGAAGAATGAACCAGTCTAATTCATCCTTCTCCAAATAGTGTTTTAATTGCAAAAGGTATGGTCACAAATCTCATGAGTGTAGAAATATGCAAATAAACAATTCATTTAATAGAAGATGCTTTGCATGCAATAGAATGGGACATATGGCTAATTAGTGTAGATCAAGAGGATATCAGTCAAATATACAAAGAATTGTTGTCTGCTTCAATTGCAATAGATCTGGTCATATTGCCAAATTCTACAGAAGTAAGAATCAAAACAATAAGGGTCTGGTACATCATAATCAAAACCAAGACAAAGGAAAAGGAAAAATGAATGCGGATGAAATTCAAAGGGAGATGAACAAGATTTGTGTAAAGAGGAGTATAGAAAATGTCACAGGATGGATCTGCACCAGAATCTGGAGCTGATATTCCTTCCAGAAACTAAATAGATGAGCTCTAGCTCAAGGGGAGTAATAAAAGAAAAACATTTTCCCCCAGCCAGTCATTAGGTGCCCAAAATTGGCACATGAAAGGTTGCAGATTAAAGGATTCTCAGAGAAACATCTAAAGAAGGTTCGGTAAAGATATGAAAGATTTGCAAGAAGGTTTGAAGAGTCTAATCTTCCAAGATAGATCTAGTTTGACTATCATCCAATAAAACCAGGATTCTCACAGTTAGATCTAGCTTGATTCAAAACTGAGGAATCTTGATCTGCGGAGAGATTAAATGATTGAGGAAAGAAAGATAGATTGTCAATAATCACCAAGTATAATTTGAAGCATATCTCAGTGATCCGGAAAAAGATCTTTCTCAGAACAAGGAGAACAAGGCAACCGGAATGACTTGAGTTGCGCATTTATTGCAATATGAAATTAGGGTTTTCCCAAAAATAAAAGGGTTCATTCGTTTGTCATTTGCACATTTGCATTCAAGAAGAAGAGAAAAGGAGCTCTGCAACAAATTGTTTCAAATTCTCAAAGATCAACCATTGAAGTCGATTCATCTAGCAAATTAATCCGGTTCATTCAGCGAACCCTAGAAGTGTAAAAGGTATTTTTTGTTGTTGAATATCTCTCTATAAATCTTTTGAAGATGGCTACTCCAAATGTTGTAAAGATTTCTGATAGGCCTCGACCCAAATTTAAGAAACATCCTTACAAATCTCTAGAAGTGGATCCCTTAGGGGCTTTTTCCAGCATTCTGCATAGGGTTTTGCATGTTGGAGATGTTAGGGCATATATTCATGCAAACATTGAAAATTTTAGGGAATCCAAGCTGTCAGATATCTATCACAATCAGTTAATAGATGACTCTTTTGATCTCAAACCTGAGTATAAGGCTATTCGAGGTAAACATTTTGCACAGTGCATTCATTTCCCCTATTTTTCGGAAGATGAATGGGTCCGGTATATTTTGAGCAGAATGCATGACAACTTCATGTGGTTGAATAGGCCGTTTAAGATCACCAAGGATGCCATTAGGGCAGTAACCAGATTACACTCAACCAGTGAGATGCCTACTCTCAAATCTGTCAAAAACCAAATTGTAAGTGAGGCTACCGGATCAAAATTTGATAAAAGAGCAATGACAATTGAGGATATCATAGATCTGGATATCAAGTTTGCATCAATGATAATTGGATATAAGATATATCATTCCAGCAGGGAGAATTCAGTATCTGGAATTGCTGTATATACTACCTATGAAATGTTAAGGAAGAATGCTAACTATGATCTATGTGAGCTCCTTCTAAACCAACCCTTGGAAAATCTGCAGAAGATAAAGAACTAACAAGAACTCCTTCAAGTACGATGGTTTGATACTCTATTTGTTCTTCTATTATATGAATGAGCTACCTGGATCTAGTGGTTGGATATGGCAAAATAATAGACTGGTTGCCATACAAATTAGGGATTACTTGCATGGGCTTGGTGATGCCAAGGCACAAAACACAACACTATGGGGTTACTTCAAAAACTTCCAAAGCATGATGCAGGCTAGAAAAAGAATTCCCCAATCCCTAGTTGAAAAATATAAAGATACAGTATGCTTTATGGTAGAAACTGATTAGTGCCTAATGGAGGCAGTGGAACCAAGAACAATGTGGATCATGCCAATGGGGTATGAAGTTGATGAGAAAATTGTAGAGCTGCATGTTTAACACATGCTAAGTCAGCCCAAGGATCCTAAAGCAGAAAGGTTTGGAACCTTTGAAGAATTAATTGTAAAAATCCATGTGGAGCTTAGACAACCGGAGATGAAGAGAAAAGTGAGAAAAGAGGTAGAAGATTTTGCCAAGAGGCATGGTATCTCAAAAGAGGCACTTGATGCCAATAGAGAGAAAATGGAAAGGGCAGAGAAAGAAAAGAAAGAAATTAGAAAAGAAAGTGCTCCAGTGCAAGCCCCCTCCTGGACCAGATCAACCAAAAGCTGTGCACCTGCCACTTCCAAGGGTCAAAAGGCTTCAAAACCGGAAGCTTAGACATCCAGAAAAGGAGAGAAGAGAACCAAGAAAAAGGCAACAAGGTCTTACACAAGCCAAAAGGATGAAGAAGAGATAGAATCAGATGAGGAAGTAAAGAAAATAAAGAAGAAAAGGAAAACATCCGGTGAACCCTCTACTAAAGAAGTAACAGAAGAATTTGTTGAGAAGCCTGCTCTGTGCATTGATGACATCATAAAATCAGTTACTATGGATGGGAACCTTCAACCAATGGCTGAATTCTATGATGATTACAATAAAGCTGACCAAAAGATCTTGCAAGAAGCCACAGTCAAGTATCTGAATATATACAACAAGGCTTTTATTGAAATAATATCTCTTATTCCCAAAAGCCTAGAAAAGGAATTAGAAATAAGAAAGAATAATGCTATGGCAAAGGATCTTGAGATTCAAGAACATATAGCTATTCAGCTGTATCCTTCAATCACTCCTAAGCAGAAGAATATGATCTTCAAAGATTGTAAGGATGAGTTCCGGAGTAAAGCTAGAATGAATCAGCTTATGCTCAAAGAAACTGACAAATTAACAAAAGAGACAGAAGAGATCCTCGGGAATGCATACAAAAGATTCAACATTCCTATTATAGAGGACTTAGGTGATGATCCCTCAGCTACAGATGTTGAAGAAGAATCTACTGAGACAGTGGCAAAAGAGGTAAAGGAGACAGGTGAAGAAAAATGTAAGGACTTAGATTCCTCTGCTCCAGAAGAGGAGGTCCATGATCAAGAAAACATCTCTCCTTTGGTTTCCCCTGCAGACTCTAAATCCAAAGAAAAAGAAAGAGTACAAGAGAAGATCAGTCAAGAAGCAGAGGAGAAGGAAAAAGAAGATGACAGTAGTAAGGCTACAGAAGGAGAGAAAACTCCAATAGAGAAGGCCACAGATGATAGTGGTAAGGGTGTAGAAGGGGAGAAAACTATGTCTCTAGCAATAGACACAATAGGGGTAGTCAAAGAATTCTTAACCAAAGAGATGATGGAATTTGATGAACCGAAACTTCTTCAAGGACCATTCAATTTTGACTCCCTCTCCCTGGTTCAAACCATGAAGCTAGCATCCTTTACTTCAGCAAAGGCAAAAGAAAAGCTTCTGAAGTCTCACATGGAAGACTGTAATCTTATAGAAATTGCATCCGGTGTATTGGAGAAGATCTTGCCATCTTTTCAAAAGGATCCCTCAGCCTCTTCATCCGATAATCTCAAATCTCTAGTTAATAGTGTTAGCACACATTTTGATTCCTTAGAAAAGTCAGCAGAAGATAAGGTCCAGAAGGAGTTTTTGGTAAAAAGATTATTAGAGGTACAAGGGTTAATATCAAATGATAGGAGAGTTATGGATATCAGAATAAAGAACCTAGAAAATGCTCTCAAATATGGGGGAGATATATATAAATTTTGTTTATCCTGGCCTAAAGTGACCAAGGACATTGAGAAGAAAGTAAAAGAGCAAGAGGATAAACTGTTAAGTTTATCTCAAAGTTTTGATCCTCTATCTTCCTCCATAGTAAATCAAGAGTGTCAGACTATTGCAGTCATAAATGAAATAAAGACACTTGAGAAGGAGAAGAAAAATAGAATAAACAGGTTGAGTGAACTTAGAGGGATCATTATCCCTAAGTTAGAGGCCATGCATGAAGCCTTAAATGATGCTCAAACCACAGCTCGGACAAGTGATCTGACGGATTTGAAGAGGGCAGAAGCTTTTGCATTCCTGTTGAGTGGTCACATCTCAATTTTGGATAGGATGAAGCTGAGTTGGGCAACAGAACTTGTACAATTGAAAAACACTTTTGCAGATATACTAAAGTATATGTAAAGTATAATTGGATAATATTCTTATGCGATTAAGTATAGATTGAGTTTTGTAATTTTTTGTGTGCAGACCCCACCCTTTGCCATTGATGTCAAAGGGGGAGTGAGGAGCAGTGAAAAATGAGGAATCCAGCTAAGGGGGAGCTCCGAAAAAAGTACATAAGAACAGAGCATTAGCCAAGGGGGAGTATAGTATGATGCTTAGTCATTTTTCACTAAGTGTTGCCATCAATACCAAAGGGGGAGATTGTTGGCAAGAGACACATTGTAGCTTCATGAGTGTTGTCATTGATGGCAACAAAGCTTATCCCACCCATCCGCAAGACATGGTGTGTCTATACCGGAAGTCAGATTGTAGAGTAACTTGGTCTGGTGACCAAGAACATAGTATGCAGCAAGGTTTGATAATCAGGTCCGGATCTCTTAGAGGAAGTATCTATGTAAAGTACGGACTTGGGGAAGTCAAGAGGAGTACCTTGACTGATAGATTCTAGGGATTGAGCCTTCGGTGATGAAAGAATGAAGAGATATAAGCACCTAAGTATTGGGTTCCTGTTTGACAGAGTAAACAAAGGAAGAACTGACTGACAGAGCATCAGACCTTGATCCGAATGAGATATTGATGGTGATCAAGCTTGCTAAGGTATCATTCATGATTGGCTGACATTATTGATGAATTCTATGAGCATCTCTTTGATACACATCACTTGATAAGCAAGGATTTAGCTGACAGACCAAGAGTTTGAGATAATAATAAGTATTCTGCATGCTGACTAGAAAGTGGATGAAATCCTCGATGCGGATATATATATATATATATACCAGATTGTTTTCGGTATGAGAAGGTGTGTGTGTGTGTAGTAGTAGTATGCAAATAAAAGTAGAAGTGTAGTGTGGAAGTAGTAAGGCAAGTCCGATATGTGATAGGACAACAGCATCAAGAAGAGGAAGAATGAAGTGTAGCAGATCAGTATATTGAGCCTATCTGGAACTGAACCTCAGCATATGTGGATGCTTCTCAACAGTTCAAGTATCTAGTTTCCTTGTATAAACTATTGTAAGCAGTGAGCCTCTTGTGAGTAGTGTGCTTGGGTAGTGAGCCCTAATTGGCAAGTGCCATTTTATATTATCTTATTCTTCTTACAGAGAATACAATCTTGGGTTAATCACCCCGTGGTTTTTCCCTTAACAGGGTTTTCCACGTCAAAATCACTATCATGTGTATTGATTTTATTTCCATTTTATGGTTATGTTTGCTTATATGATTTAATACTGTAATAATTGTTAAGGAAGATCAGAAAGTAGAAATAATTAAGATAACTGATTCAACCTCCCCCTCTCAGTTATCAACAAAGATATGCTAGATCAAGGCAGTCTTAATTAGGTATTAGAAGGGACAAAAGATAAATGAAAAGATAAAACAAAAGACACAGCCATCATATTCTCTTGCCAAATTAGGTGCTCATGGATGGATTGGTTAGGGCCTTATTGTTAGGAAAGATATATCCTGTTGAAGGCTAGGATTATTTTGTTAGATTGACATAGAAAATGTTGGCTTAAGACATGCAGACAAATGACTTTGTTTACCTCTGATTTGAAAAAGTGCTTGAGCTATTGAAAGATGTACAATTTATTTTTTCTTGAGTTAGTCAAAGAGAGGAAGACAAAAGAAAGAGAAGATGATTGGGGGATGCAAGAATGAATCATTGGTACTTGTGTACTAGATACTTCCTTTGTATTCTAGACTTCCTACATAACCGTATCCATGGGATCAAAGCACCACATGATGAATAAGTAGTTCTGGGTGTTTATTGATAATGTGACAGATGAATGATAGAAGAAGAAAGTGATGAAAGAAAAGGAAGAAGAACAGAGGAAAAATGGAAGAAAAGAGGAGGCTTATCATCTTGTGCCTCAACCTGGGTATTTCCTTCATACACCAGACTGCCTACATACCCTGTATCCACAAGATCAAGGTATTTAACGATAAAGATGATATGTAGTTCTTGTTTATCATGAGATAGTGATGATGGGGGATGAGTGATGAATATGATTGATGTGATTTGATACAATGATGATTGAATTGGATCAGATTGATATGAATGCATGAGATGAAGTGATTTGATTGTTTTAATTTTATTGCTTAGATTTTATGTTAGCTATTTGATGTTTTTGAATATTTTTTCAGGACATTTTTATAATTTTTATGGATCTTTTTAGGACTTTTTCTAATTTTTATGGATTATTTCAGGACTTTTTCTAATTTTTATGGATTTTTTAGGACTTTTTCTAATTTTTATGGATTTTTTAAGGACTTTTTCTAATTTTTTATGGATTTTTTTAGGACTTTATACACAATTGACCATGATTCTTTAAAGTGTCCACCTGACATCAAAGCACAAGCAAGTGCCCCTAGTGTGGGAAGAATTTATTGCAGAAAGATAGATGGAAGTTTTCTCATGGGATATAATGGCCAAGAATGACTTAGTTGAAGCTAGGTGATATACACAAATGATATGTCAACTTTGACAATTTCCAAGCTATGATAGCAGTAAGACATTGGGACGATAAAATGGATGAACAACTTGACCATGGATGGATGAGGTTGTCAGAGGATGGATGAAGTGACACGGCATGATGGGTGTTAAACAAATAGTGAAGTAGATGGTGAGAGTTGGTTCTACCATATCACCTGTTTGCTAAGTTTTCACTATGGAACTTATCCAAGGCACTTGTTTGCCAAGTTTTCACCATTAGACACTAACCCAAAGTGCCACCGAAGTGGTTCTCACTATTGGATTGATTTTTTAATTTTTTTGTACTTTTTTAATTTTTTTGTACTTTTTGTACTTTTTTGGGAATATGCTATTTACAAAAGCTTATGGATAGAATTTTTTAAGATGAACACTATTGATTGGTTCATCTAGGGAGACACCATCAGGGGTAGCAAAAGCATAGGCTCTAAAGCCATAGATAGATGTGACCATGAAGGGGCTGAGCCAATTGGGCTTGAACTTGCCTTGTTTTTCCCTGCTCTATTGATTCTTTTGATTCTCTTTCAATACAAGGTCACTGACTTGGAACCTTCTTTCCTTGATTTTATTATTATAGCTTCAGCGGATACGATTTTGGTAAACTTGCAAATGATTGAGAGCTATGATTCGCTTTTCATCCAGTAGTTCCAATTCATTCAACCTGGATGTTTTGTACTCTTCATCTGATATGATGTACTGAAGTGATACACACAATGAAGGGATTTTGACCTCAATAGGAAGGATGGCATTAGTACCATAGACCAAGGCATATGGAGTTGTACCAATGGGGGTTTAGATACTTGTATGGTAAGCCCATAAGGTGGGATTCAACTTGAGGTGCCAATCACAACCAACTTCATTGACCGTTTTCTTAAGGATTTTTATGATGGTCTTACTTGAGGCCTTAGTTTGGTTGTTGCTCTAAGGATAATAGGGCATAGAAAATCTATGTTGGATCTAAAATTTTTGACATAAATCATAGACTTCTTGGTTCTTGAAAGGACACCCATTATCAGTTACAATGGTCTGAGGGACACCATATCGACAAATGATATAATGCAATATGAACTTGGAGATATGCTTCCTAGTGATGTATGTCATTGGGATTGCTTCCACCCATTTGGTGAAGTACTCTATAGCAGTAATTATGAACTTATGGCCATTGAATAGGATGGATGGATTTTTCCTATGAGGTATAATCCCCATTGCGAGAATGGATAAGGAGCTGTGAGCAGTTGTAGTTCATGCACTAGGGAATGTATCTAACATTGCATGTATCTTTTTGAGAATTTTTGTGCATCTCACTCCATAGTAGGCCAATAATAGCCAGCTCTAAGAAGTTTCTTGACAAGACTAGGGCTGGTGGAATGTGATCCACAAACACCCTTGTGTATTTCTCTTAAAGCCACATTGGCCTCTTCTGAGTTGAGACACCTAAGTAAGATACCATCGAGACTCTTACAGAAAAGGGTTTTGCTAAGGATAGTGTAACGAGAGGCTCGACGGATGAAATATTTACGTTGGTAGTTGTAAAATTGGAAAGAGAAAGTGCCATTGACAAGGTACTCATAAATATCTTCGTACCAAGGAGATGTGGGACAATGAAACTTGTAGATGAGTTCTGATTGAGGTACTTCAAATGCTAGAATTAAAAGTTGTTCCACTAAGAATTCACACCAATGTGCATTAACCGGCATGTCTAGGAGAGAACCATGGTTACCATGGCATCAATTGCTTTGTTGTTGATTCTTGCATTTTGTTCAAATGTGATTTGAGATAAATATTTCTTAAATTCATCAACCATTAGTTTATATCGAAGAAGCTTTTCATCCTTTGTTTGGTATTCTTCTTGAACTTGTTTAATTACCAACTACAAGTCTCTGAATACTTGTAGCTCTTTGATGTCCCATTGGATAGCCATGCGCAACCTAGTGGTTAGAGCCTCGTATTCTGCTATGTTATTTGTACAAGGAAAGGTGATGTGGTAGGATTTTGGAATACAATCACCCTGGGGGTGATGAATAAGATACCTGCTCTAGATCCATGCTAGGTATAAGAGCCATCAAAACATATTTGTCAGGTTTCAGAAGGAGCCACATTGAAAAGTTTAGGTCATCAGGTAGCTCAAGATCAAAAGGATAACTGTCAATCATTGGAGCTTTAGCAAGTTGATCCATGATGACTTGTCCTTTAATAGCTTTGCGGTCAACATATTCAATATCAAATTCACTAAGGATCATCAACCATTTTGCTACTCTACCAATAAGGACTGCTTTAGCAAGAAGATATTTCAATGGATCAAACATGGAAATGAAATTTGTTGTCTGATTCAACATGTAGTGTCATAGCTTTTAAGAAGAAAACACCACTGCTAAGCATGATTTTTCCACTATTGTGTAGTTGAGCTCATAACCTACAAGAGTCCTGTTGATATAATAAATGGCTTGCTCTTTTCTTTTATCATCATGTTGAGCTACAAGCACATGAGGTGTTGAAAGATATTCTTTTATTTGATCAAAGGCCTATTGACATTTGTCATCCCACTTAAAGGATTCTCCCTTCCTGAGAAAGTGTTGGAAAGGATGGCATTTGTTTTCTAGTTGAGCTATGAATCAGTGAAAGGATTGCAACCGACCTTGGAGACTGCACAATTGTTTCAAATTCACTAGAGGAGGCATGTTGACTATGGCTTTTAGTTTATTAGGATCCACTTCAATACCTCTTCTAGAGACTATGTAGCCTAGCAGCTTCCCAGAAGTTACACCAAAGACACACTTTTTTGGATTCAGTTTAACTTTGTACTTCTCAAGCCTGTCAAATATTTTCTCTAAGATTTGTAGGCAGTCTTCTCTTTTTTTGGACTTGCCCAAGATGTCTTCCATTATTGTGTAGAAAAGATCATGAAAGATAATAGTTATAGCCTATTGATAACTTGCTCCAGAATTTTTAAGTCCAAAAGGCATGATGACCTAGCACTATATTCCCCATGGGTAGATGAATGAAGTTTTATGCTGGTCCTCTTCTCCTATCCTGATCTAATTGTATCCTAAGAATCCATCCATTAATGAAAGCATCTCATGTCCTACAGTGAGATCTACAATTGTGTTAATGCTTAGCAAAGGGAAGTCATCTTTAGGACATGATTTGTTAAGGTCTCTGAAGTCATTACAATAGTGAATTCTACCATCAAGATTGGAAACAAGCACTAGATTACATACCGACTCAGGCTAATCGATGGGTTTAATAAACTTTGCATCCAAAAGTTTTTAGATCTCTGCTTTGACTAACAATGCTATTTGTGGATGCATTTTTCTTAGCTTTTGTTGAACTAGTTTGGCATTCAGAGAGATAGCCAAATGATGTACTACCAAGGATAGGTCTTAACCTAGCATATCTACGCAGGTCCATGCAAAGTTGATAGCTCTTTTTATGAAAAATTTAGTAAATCTAACCCTTTCTATATCTGATAAAGAAGCTACTAGGAACATGATTTTAGGTGCTTGTTCAGTGCCCAAGTTGATTTCTTGGGATCTCTTGGTCAATAAAGGTGATCTTACTTGATATGCAGAAGTTACAGGAAGGTCAGTTCTGGTGTAGGAGCACCAAGGAGACCATATGATTTATGTGTTGTCTTCATGTTTGTCTTCATGTTGTTCATGTTGTCTTATTGCTTCAATAAGGTCTTTTAAGACCATTCACTTGTTTGTAATAAGGACTATGTCCAAAATTCTTCGTGTTACTGTCATGGTTGAGGCAATCATATTTGTAAGCCTTTCTAAGGCATGTAGGAGGTAGTCATGAGTTCCATGCCTTGTCAAAGTCCTGTCATTCTTAGAAAAACATTCTACACACCCCAAACAAGGATAATACATTTGTAACCAGAATACAAACCCATGTCAAATGCTAACAAAACAGGCAGTGATGGTTGAAGAACAGTTATAAAACTTCCCATTGACCAAAACTATCTCCCAAGAGGTATGTCAAGGTGTATGTAGGTTTAATTAGCCTTGAATAGGATCATTGTAATGTAGAAGAGAGAAGATAGTAAGTTGGAAGGAGAATTAACTAGAGAAATCTCTATTTTCTGTCAAATTTCTATGTTTTTCGTTGTTCTTGCCCGCAGTACTCCTCTATACAGAAACATCCTAAGGCCAATGGTTGTGGAAAGTTAGAGGTATGAGTTAAGTTCTTGTTACAAGTGATTGGAGGTCTTGAAACATCTTTTTATTTGAATTCTCTACTCTTTTCTGAAATCAGGTTACTAAACCCTACCTTAGGGTTTTTGGTAGAAGTTATGCATTTTCTCTCCATTCCACTGGTTTGACTCACTCCTGATCAGTGGAATGGATTATTTAGGGTCTATTTTCATGTTTCATGATAAGATTTGGGTAGGGAATCTGAGAAGAGGGAAGTTTTGTTGAATAAACCTAACATCCTCATGTGTTATGTGTTACACAGAAGCCTAATAAGGGAACAACATAGGACCAATCAGTTGCAGTCCATTTTGGGGACCCAAAAACCCAAGAACCCTTAGTTTCATCATGCCTTTGAGATGTCCAAATGATTGACTAAGCACTTTAATCAATTTGGAGGGTGGTTGCTTCACAAAATAGGGCTAATTAGGGCTCTAGGCCACTAGGAGGGGTTATAGGTTAGGCTATACTATCCAAAACAATCCATACCCAATTTGGGATATGTTGTAGGGAGTCTAAATAGGTATCTTAGGATTTTCTGAGATTTGATTTTGTAGACATGTATCAAGAGTTATAGTTGATTGTTCCTGTTTTAAGGGCTACAAGGAGTTTAGTGGCCTAAAGAAGGAAGTCCCAACTTGAAGCCTATCTAACTTTGGCCAATGATTGGAATGTGTCATATGGGATGTCAAACAAGCCTCAGCATGATGATTTCAAGAAAACCTACTGTTGTTCCCACTTTTGCATGATGACCTTTGAATTTGGGTTTTGAGTGTGCAAAGAACACCTTGTCAAACATTGAAATCCTCAACCTATCCTTGTGTCTCTACATCATAGTGGTATCAGAGTCATAAAAGGTTATGTTGTTGGTTGTGTAAGACTTGGTATATGTCAGTAGAGGAGAGTGAAGGAGAGGCTAGAAACATGCCTCCAAAAGGGATGACCACTGAAGTGGTTAATAAGTTCAAGGAGATGGAAGAAAAGATCAAAAGTGGAGTCAAGGAAGCACTCCAAGAAGAGTTGAATTCACTAAGGATAGGGAAGAGGATAGATGAAGGTTCTAATGAAGAAGAAGAAAAAGAGGAGGAAAAAGAAGATCAAGAAGAGGCAGAGGTACCTACAGATCAGAAACATTTCCTTGAAGCCATCAGGGCAATTAACAAAGATTCTTCAGAGGCTCAGATGGAGATTCTAATGTTTAGTGGAAAGATGAATGCTGATGAAGTCATGGAGTGGATTGAGGCCCTAAATAACTAATTTGAATACAAAGAAGTTCCTAAGAACAAGAGGGTAAAGTTTGTAAAAACTAAACTCAAAGGTGTTGCCGTTACATGGTGGAATTACACCCAAGGTGAGAGGGTAAAGAATGGGAAGAGCATGATCTATTCATGGAGAAGAATGTTGGAGAGGATCAAGTCCCAATTCCTTCCATCAGACTATGAGGTGCAGATCTACAAGAAGATGCAAAACCTCAAACAAAGAGATTTGGATGTGGCCACCTACACCAAGGAGTTTCACAAGTTCTCTCTTCATTGTGGATATATGGAGGATGAAAAAAGTAAAGTGGCAAGGTATTTAAATGGTTTGAGGTTTAACATCCAAGATGAAATCAGCATACTAACCCCTAAAACTATGGATAAATGCTTTCAAGTGGCATTGAGGGTTGAAGAGAAGTTGAAGAGGAAAGGTGAGCAGTAAAATAGAGGAAGAGATGGCAGAAATTTTAGAGGTAGGGGCAGTTTTGAAGGTAGAAATCAGTCCCAAAGGAGTCAAGGGGAATCTAGTTCCCAAGAACAAAGTGGAGAATCAGGTTCTAGGGGAGGCTTTAGAGGAAGGAGACCCAATGGAAGGGGTAGATTTGGTGGACTAGGGAGAGGTCCTAATGCTTTCATAGGAAGGTGCTACAATTGCAACCAAGTGGGACATCCAGCCTTCAAATGTCCTGAAAAGTAAGGCTCAAGCTCTCATGGAGGAGAGAGAAGGAACCAGTTGATCCAAGAGGAAGATTACCAAAGTGTTAACTCTCCAATTGGAAGTGCAGCCCCAGTCCATGAAGGACAAAGTTTGATGATAAGTAGAACCACGTTGAAGGTGCCTCAAATACAAGAACCCCCTCAAAGGAGGACATTGTTCAGGACAACATGCAAAGCCTATGGTAAGATTTGCAAGGTAATTGTTGATTCAGGCTCAACTAAAAATTTGGTTTCTATTGAAATGGTAGACAAGTTGAAATTGAAAAGACTTCCTCATGTTAGTCCTTATAAAGTATCATGGTTGAATAAGGGGCAACAAGTTTTGGCAGATGAACAATCTTGAGTAGAATTTGAGATAGGGGAGTACAAGGAAAATATTTTGTGTGATATAATTCCCATGGATGCTTGTCATTTGCTGTTAGGATGTCCACGGCAATATGATGTTCAATCCCAACATGATGGTAAAACTAACTCCATCATAACCAAGAATGGTAGGGAGTATAGAATGGATCCATTGCCGGATGAGAATGTAGAGAACAGTGTTGGGTCAAGTGTCATGATTGTAGTGGTAAAGAGTTTCTAAACACCCTTAAGGAGGAAGGAACCCAAGGGTATGCTCTAATTTTGAAGCCTAAAAATAGTCCTAATTTCCATGGTCCTAGTGAGGAAGAGGTTCCCAAGGAGGTGCAGCAATTGTTAGAGAAGTATAAGGGGATCATGGTAGAGGAGATGCCTAATGAATTACCACCTATTAGGGACATAAGCCATCAAATTGACTTCATACCAAGATCTACCTTGCCAAACAAAGCAGCCTACAAGATGACACCTTCTCAAAATGAAGAGATTGCTAAGCAAGTACAATAATTGTTGGATAAGGGATTGGTAAGAAAGAGCCTTAGTGCATGTGCTGTCCCAACAGTCCTAGCCCCTAAAAAGGATGGTAAATGAAGGTTGTGTATGGATTCTAGAGCCATTAACAAGATTACTATAAGATATAGGTTCCCTATGCCAAGAATTGAGGATTTAATGGACTATTTGGGAGGGGCTAGATACTTTTCTAAGATTGATCTTAAGAGTGGGTATCATCAAATTAGGATAAAGCAAGGGGATGAATGGAAGACAACATTCAAAACAAATGAGGGTCTTTATGAGTGGTTGGTGATGTCATTTGGTCTATCTAATTCCCCAAGTACTTTTATGCATCTCATGAATGAAGTATTGCAAGATTTCATTGGTAAATTTGTTGTGGTGTACCTTGATGACATTCTTGTTTTCAGCAGGACTAAGGAAGAACATTTGCAACATTTGGATTAGGTTTTGAAGAAATTGCATGATGAGCAATTGATGATCAACATGGAAAGGAGTGTCTTCATGAAGGAAGAACTCACCTATATTGGTTTTGTCATTTCCCAAGGTAGTTTGAAGATGGATCTAGCAAAGGTAGAGGCCAGTTTGTCATGGCCAACTCCTAAAACAACAGGTGATGTAAAAAGTTTTCATGGTTTGGCAACATTTTATAGGAAGTTCATAAGGGGTTTTAGTCATATTTGTGCACCAATTTTGGATACCATCAAAGGGGGGCAAAAATGTAAGTTTTCGTGGACAAAGGCAGCTAATGATTCCTTTGAAATTTTGAAAGAAAACATAGCACAATAGGCCATTCTTGTTTTGTCTGACTTTAACAAGTTGTTTGTGGTGGAATGTGATGCTAGTAACCTTGATATAGGGGCTGTCTTAAGTCAAGAAGGCAGGCCAGTTGCTTTCTTTAGTGAAAAATTGAATGATGCTAAGAGAAAGTATTCTACTTATAATTTGGAATTGTATGCAATAGTGCAAGCTTTGAAAAAGTGGAGGCACTATCTTTTGCCTAAAGAGTTTATTGTTTATACTGACAACCATGCACTTAGGTTTTTGAATTCATAGGAGAAACTCAACCACAGGCATATGAAATGGGTTGAACAAATCCCAGCATATACTTTTTCAATCAAACACAAGAAGGGGTAGGCCAATAAAGTGGCCGATGCATTGAGTAGAAGGGTGTGTATGGTTCAAGAGATTTAGTTGCAAAGTGTAGGGATTGATGCTCTCAAACATATGTATTAGGATGATGAAGATTTCAAGGAGGTATATGAAGTTTGTTCATAGTTTTCAGACTCTTATCATTCTAATTTTTCTGAGTTTTTGTTGCAGCGGGGGTTGTTGTTCAAAGGTAGCCAATTATGTGTTCCTAGGTGTTCCATGAGGGAGAACATCATAAAGGAAAAACATTGTGGTGGACTAGGAGGTCACTTTGGGCTAGATAAAACATTAGATTAGTTGAAGAGGTTTTATTTTTGGCCTAAAATACAATCAGATATAAGAAAATTTGTTGACTATTGTAGTATTTGTCAAAGAGCAAAAGGAACTTCATCTAATGCTGGTCTATATCAACCACTTCCTATTCCTCATAGGCCATGGGAAAGTATTAGCATGGATTTTGTCTTGGGTCTTCTGAGGACTCAAAGAGGTTTTGATAGCATATTTGTTGTGGTGGATAGATTCAGTAAGATGGCTCATTTCTTGCCATGTAAATACACTAATGATGCTTCACACATTGCTGGTTTCTTCTTCAAAGAAATTGTTAGAATCCATGGTTTGCCTCTTAACATTGTGACTTACAGGGATCTAAATTTTGTAGGCCACTTTTGGCATACTTTGTGGAAGAAGTTGGGTACTCAGTTGCCATTCACTTCAACCTATCACCCTTAGACTGATGGCCAAACTGAGGTAGTGAATAGGTCTTTGGGAAATCTCCTTAGATGTCTTAAAAAGTAGCATGGAGAGGCATGGGATATGATCATCCCTCAAGATGAGTTTTCTTACAATGACCACCAACAGAAGCATAGGGAGGAGTCCATTTGAGATTGTCTATGGTGTTCATCCAAGAGGTATTCTTGAATTGAGGGATCTACATGGATTGGAGACAAAGAGTGCTCAAGGTGAAGACTTTGCATTGGCCATGAAGGATATCCATGATAATGTAAGAGAAACTCTTCAAAGGAATAATGAGAAGTACAAGGAGAAAGCCAATGAGAGAAGGAGAGATGTATAATACAAGGTTGGGGATTTGGTCATGGCACATTCGAAGAAGGAGAGACTTCCAAAGGGGCAGCCAACCAAACTCCTCATGAAGAAGATAGGTCCATGCTAGATTGTGCACAAGTTTGGGTCCAATGCCTATGAGATTGAGCTTCCTCAAGGCTTGGCAATTTCTCCCATCTTCAATGTTGCTTACTTGTTTCCATACAAGGGTGATAATGGTGCAGGTCTTGATGCAACCCAAGAAGATGAAGATTGGATAAAAGATCTACCTTCCAGCCAACCATTGAAGTTGGAATGCATTTTTGATACCAAGGTCATCAAAAGGACTAGAAAGAAGACCTAAAAATAGTTCCTTGTTAAATGGAGTGGCTTACCCATTGAAGATGCCACTTGGATGAGTGAAGAAGACATCTTGAAGCAAGGTGTCACAGTTGCTAATCTGATTCCTCAAGAGACTTGAGTTTTTTTTTCCACCTGGGGAGTATCGTGCGGGAGCACCAAGGAGACCATATGATTTATGTCTTGTCTTCATGTTTGTCTTCATGTTGTTCATGTTGTCTTGTTGCTTTAATAAGGTCTTAGAAGACCATTCACTTGTTTGTAATAAGGACTATGTCCAAAATTCTTCATGTTACTGTCATGGTTGAGGCAGTCATATTTGTAAGCCTTTCTAAGGCATGTAGGAGGTAGTCATGAGTTCCACACCTTGTAAAAGGTTTTTCATTCTTGGAAAAACATTCTACACATCCCAAACAGGGATAATACATTTGTAACCACAATACAAACCCATGTCAAATGCTAACAAAACAAGCAACGATGGTTGAAGAACAATTATAAAACTTCCCATCAACCAAAACTATCTCCCAAGAGGTTTGTCAAGGTTTATGTAGGTTTAAATAGCCTTGAATAGGATCATTGTAATGTAGAAGAGAGAAGACAGTAAGTTGGAAGGAGAATTAAGTGGAGAAATCTATGTTTTCTGTCAAATTTCTGTGTTTTTCGTTGTTCTTGCCTGCAGTACTCCTCTGTATGAAACATCATAAGGCCAATGGTTGTGGAAAGTTAGAGGTATGAGTTAAGTTCTTGTTACAAGTGATTGGAGGTCTTGAAACATCTTTTTATTTGAATTCTCTGCTCTTTTCTGAAATTGGATTAGTAAACCCTACCTTAGGGTTTTTGGTAGAAGTTATGCATTTTCTCTCCATTCCACTAGTTTGACTCAGTCTTGATCAGTGGAATGGATTGTTCTAGGTCTTTTTTCATGTTTCATGAAAATATTTTGGTAGGGAATCTGAGAAGAGGGAAGTTTTGTTGAAGAAACCTAACATCCTCATGTGTTACGTGTTACATAGAAGTCTAATAAGGGAAAAACATAGGACCAATTAGTTGCAGTCCATTTTGGGGACCCAAAAACCTAAGAACCCTTAGTTTCATCATGCCTTTGAGATGTCCAAATGATTGACTAAGCACTTTAATCAATTTGGAGGGTGGTTGCTTCACAAAATAGGGCTAATTGGGGCTTTATGCCACTAGGAGGGGTTATAGGTTAGGTTATATTGTCCAAAACAACCCATACCCAATTTGGGATATGTTGTAGGGAGTCTAAATGGGTATCTTAGGATTGTCTGAGATTTGATTTTATAGACCTGTATCAAGAGTTATAGCTGACTGCTCCTATTTCAAGGGCTACAAGGAGTTTAGTGGCCTAAAGAAGGAAGTCCCAACTTGAAGCCTGTCTAACCTTGGCCAATGATTGGAATGTGTTATATGGGATGTCAAACAATCCTTAGCATGATGATTTGAATAAAAACTACTATTGTTCCCACTTTTGCATGATGACCTTTGAATTTGGGTTTTGAGTGTGCAAAGAACACCTTGTCAAACATTGAAATCCTCAACCTATCCTTGTGTCTCTACATCAGGATCCTCCATCCTTGGGCACCTCAGAGAAGTTTTCACCCTTAGATACATCCTTTGTTTTTATTTTTTCTTGGTCAAGAGGTGCCTTGTAGTTTTCACCTAATGACCTTTCATTTTTTATTTTCCTGATTTCACTTTTGTGACTAAAATATCTAACACTTCCACCAAAGTATGCCAACAGTGGCAGATCAATTACAAATCCTACCTTATGGTCTCCAAGAGGGAAGCCTTACCTTGCTCCCATGAATTTAGAAATGGCCTCATCATTTTGAAATGTATGGAGGGTAGATGCCCCTATTGATCCTAGTCAATTAGGTTGGGGTGGATAAGTGGAAGGTCATGGGAGGTAGAGGATATCATGAAAATAGAGGTTTCTTGTAAAAGCTCAGTGATATGAAAGGCAAAGTCTTTGATGGTATCTAGATTAGGGACCTTTTCCATGGGAAAGGCCTTAGCGACTTCATCAAGGATAAACTAAATGTCTGAGGAAGGTGAACCCTCCTTTTAGTACCATAGTCCCTATCAATTATACTTCTTTGACACAATGATTAGCTCTAAGGGGCCTTGTTCCTATAGACTGAGTCCTCCTTTTCCTTTGGAGCCCATATTTTTGATGATTCTAAACCCATTATTATATCATTCCACTTCTAAGGACACTTGATCATTTTCATCATAAAAGATCCAAGAAGAAATGTTGTCAAAGACATCTTCATCATCAAGTAACCCTGACTGCACAAACATTGTTGGAGGCATGGTTACAATTGCTTTAGAGGAAGAAGCTTTTGAGATGGCTAGCTTACCATATGATTTGGGTGATAAGGGCATGACATACACACAACAAGATTCTTTTAGGCTGTATTCACCAAGTCCTTTTTCTTCATATTTGGTTTGGATGTTAGGGGTGGACTTACTAGTGGAGGGCTTGTTGAGGTCCTCTAGGTCAACATATGAAGTAGATGAATAGGCTTTAGCATTGGTAGGGACATGGTTAGGGTTTTGATAAGTGGCTTGAAATGTACGACAATATTCAAAGGGCTTGGGATCTGGAGGGATAGTGATTTATACACCCTCATATGGAAACTTTAGGCATTGGTGATATGTGGATGAAACTACTTTTAAGGAATGAATCCATGGATGACCAAGGATAATATTGTAGGGCAGCTCAGCATCTAGGACTTGGCATTTTGTATTAGTGGTAATAGGACCAACCCTTATAGGCAGAGTGATAATACCTTCTGAATCCAGCTCTCCATCATCATAGGCTTTGATGGTTATTCTTTTGGTTGTATCGATATGGTCCTTAGAGTAGCCTAATTGCTTTATTAACTTTAGAGAATGAATATTAAGACCAGATCCACCATCCACTAGTATCTACTTAATATACCATCGGTCAATGAATACCTCTATATGGAGTGCATCATGGTGGGATGGGTCGGTGGATACGAGATCTTGATCAAAAAAAGTTAAATGATGGAGGGATGATATGCTTGCCATCATATCTTGGAGCTATGTGGTATCAATATCATTTGGTATAGATGATTCTTTTAAGGCTTTATCTAGGATAGCTTTGTGTGTAGGAGATATACTCAATAGCTCAAGTATGGATATGTGAGCAGGGGTTTGACCAAGGTGTTCAAGAATGTTGTAATCAGAATTTGGTTGAATGACCAGAGGTGGGATTCCATGAGGGGCAGGTGGTGGAGCTCCTTGAATGGTGACATGACTTTGATGGGTAGTGATAGCACAATTAGGGGCTTTCCCTTGAATGGTGATGGTAGAGATTCACGATTTCTCAATAGGACTAATAGTAGACTCATAAGTGTAGCCAGCATTCCTTCTTGTGTTGGAAGCACTTGTTTTATCATGTGAAGGGAGGGGATTTTTATAGGCATCAAGGTCATAATTGTTCATTGGTTGTGTTAACGTGACCCTAATAAGTCCTTGATCAATGAGGTTTTGAATTGTGTGTTTCAATTTCATACATCTAGTAGTCTTATGCCCCTTCACCCTATGGTATTCATAGTATTTGTCATCCTTGTACCAATTAGGTTTTAACATTGGCTCATTGTTTGGTCTAATTTTAGGCAAGGTAATAGTTCCCAATTGCATTAGTTTTCTAAGAATGACCTCGATTGTTTCTCCCATTGGGGTGAATTTACATCTTGGTGCTAGTTTTGTATTCATTTGATCATGGGGTGGGAAACGTGTCGCACTAGGTGTTGTTTGAACTCAAGTAGGTGCTTGTACAATTGCACATTCTTTGCATCGACAACACCATCATTTACAATATTTTTATTTTTGCTCCAAAATTTTGCTTTGTAGTTTGAAGCTTGTGGGTTGTCCTTATTGTCCTTGAAGATTTTAATGAGGCCTTTTGAGATGAGGGCTTTTTCAATGTTGATTCCTTTAGAAATGATCTCATCAAATGAAATAGAACTATGCATTTGCAATTAGAAGGACAACTCTGGATGGAGGTTTTATATGAAGTTATCATGAGAGTTACTTGCCATGTTCCTCCTTCATTGAATGAATGATGAAAAAGTTTCTCCATTTCTTTGTTTATTATTGACTAAATCATTCATGGTGACCTCATTTTCTATGTTGAAAGTGAAGTGGGATACAAATTTTTTAGCTAATTCTTTGAAGGTCTTGATGCTGGGTGGTAGATGAGAGAACCATTCCATTGGTTGTCCCCCAAGGCTACGAGGAAAAAGTCACAAAAGATATGTGTCATCATAAGCAACATCAAGGCAAGAAACATAGAATGTTCGGAGATGATAGTTAGGGTACCCCCTCTTATATTTATCAAATTGTGGAACTTAAAATGCGGGGGCAAGGGTATCATTGGTAGTGATTTATCAAAGGGATAGGGACACACATCCTTGAAAGAGAATGATTTCTTGTTTTGACCCATGTTCATGTCTGCAATTTGTTGTTTTAATTGATCTACTTCTTGTCGCATATCAAATGTGGGCCCTTGTTGTTGTTGTATGAGTTTTTGATGATTAGGTGGTGGGATTGGATATATTAATTGTTGATTAGAAGACTTTTGTTGTGACAGATCATAGTGTGGAATAGATGTGCTTTGAACTTGCCTAATAGTGTGCTAACCTGAGTTGAAAGTGTTATGATGTTGGGTACTGGGTGGCAGAGGTACATATGTTTCGAGTGATGGATTGACAGTATGTGTCTATGTAGCATGCAAGACATACAAAGGGATGACATAGGACATGGTTTGAGTAGAAATTAACAGAGGTTGGGAGATGCTTGGTGGAGTCACATGAGACATTTGAATGTTAGAGGGCTATGATCCAAGAGAAAGAAGTTGATCAACGTATGACATGTTGGCATGAGTATTTGATGTATAGGTTGATCAATGAGAGTTATGGTAGGATTGGATGCAGCATGGGATGTTTGAATTGGTTGAGCGGATGATGGTCCAACATGTGACACAATAGGATTGGAATGTGACAATGTTTGGGTAACTTGTGTGGAAATGGCATTCATGGAGGTAGCCAGAATGGCAGCCAACACATGAAAAGGAGGCACATTCAGATTAGAGACCCCTAGATTGACTGTATAAGATAGTGTGAGTAAAGACTCTATAGATACATAGTGACATTAGGTTGATTTGGTCTCATGGGTGCAATAGATGTTTGGGGTGCATTGTTTTGGTTAGGCATAGATGGTGCTGAAGGTATGGTGGATTTGGTGGACATAGTAACAACAGCCATAGGGTTTTCAGTAGCAGCACCAGGAGGGTCTTCTTTACAGATTGTTGACACATCAAAGTCACTAGGTAATTTGACTCCATCTTGGATTAATTGTAGTAGAATGTGTTCACGATTGGCCTTTATGATTTTGTTGGCATGTCGTAAGGCTTTGGGATCTTGAAGATCCTCATCTGATGAATCACTATGGGCAGATGGAGATTGTGGCCTCAACTCAGTGCATGCAGGTTCAAAACAATGTTGTTGTAATGGGGTTGATGATGAAGATGGCCCAAGGGTATAACGTTTAGGTAGAAATGTGTGAGGGTCCATTCCTATTGTAAATTGAGTGGCATCTTTGAGAGGAGTGGACTCAAATTCTCTAAGATTGGATTCCATGGCTTTCTTGTATTGATTTCTCATCACTGGCATTGGATAGAGATGATTTGATTGAAAGATGTTTGATGGATTGATATCAGTTTTAGTTAGATTAAAGAGATTGGGTTTGATTAGCTAATGGGTTGATAGATTGATAGGATGATTTAAGGATTGAAAATCCTAGAGATGATGACTAAAACCAAAGGATTAAATGATGATTTTGGATGATGAGATTGTTGAAGAATAGTTGACTAGGTGGATGGATTGATTACAGATACTCAGATTGGATTCTTAGATTGATAGAAAAGATATTAAAATGGACAACAAACTACAAATGACTAGAGGCGATCCACTGATGCTCAAAGGTGATCTACAATAGCTCAAAGGTGATTTATGATAGCTCAAAGGTGATATTCTATGTGATAGTTTTAAGTAACATGATATTAACCAGAGCTGACTTACTGATGCTCAAAGGTGATGTGATTCTATTTCAAAAGTGAGTTGACAAGGTTCAAAGGCAATTTTTGGAGATGGAACAAGATAAAAAAGCATTGATTAGAGGTGATTCACTGATGCTCAAAGGAGACTCACTATTTTTCAACTTTGACTCGACATGATTCAAAGGCAATTTTAGTGACATGATAGGATAAAAGTCATTAACCAAAGGCAATTCAAGTTTGTTCAAAGGTGATGCACTATTGTTCATGTTATCTCTAAAAGTTGCACCCTACCAATTTACAAAAAATTGGTACTCTAGAGGAACATGGAAACACTCCTATGGATGTGGGTCACCTAGAAATTAGAGTGAATCTCTGGAGAAGGCCGGCTTCCTAACTTTATATCACCTAAGATTGACTATTCTATGGCTTTGACAAGGAAAAGGGTAAGAAACATATGCATTAAAACTAAAACTAAACTCTAATGGGTGATACACCTAACTGAATGAGGAACATGAAAATACCAGATTCACACTTGTTATAATGACTAAATTTTTTTTGCGCAACTTATCACTTATACTTCTGCATAAATATTTCACAAGTAGGTTTATGTACATAGATTTCTTAAGAGGAAAAAAATGATTTCACACTTAAGGGCAATACACACTTTTAACACAACTTGCAACCTACATTAGTATTTTCTGCATAAAAGACTCTAAATTTTGAGACAAAAGCTAAGAGGAAATAAAACTTACTTCACAAATAACTCTATCAAATCAACTACTAAGCACAATGATACAAAGGACAAGTAGGCACAATCTTCAATCAATAGAATTCAAGGTCTCCACTATATTCCATATCAAGTAAACTGAAAAATGAGTTACAAATTGTCAAAATTTTGAGCTAGGATTGTCAAAATCACAAGTCTCCAAAAATTACATAATCAGAACTAGTTACAAAATGAGTCACATAAGTGACTATATCCATCACTATCCAAGTGGTTCTACCAAACAAGGAGCTAGAAACCACCTTGGGTCGGATGCCCACAAAAAGCCTAGAATATAGGACCTAAATCCTCCACAAGAGCTCACAATGAGGGAAAAAGTCCATCATGACTTGGTCTAACATGATGACACATGAAAACCACTCCTAAAGGACTCCAAAGACAATAAAAAACCTCCTAGATGCTCTCAAACATTCAACTCAACCACTAACTGCCTTTATGACTTATTCAAACCACTCAGCTCTAAGGCAACTCAGTAGCTATATCCTTGGCATGTGTTTGCCAACTCCCCCAATCTCCTATGTGCTTGGGCTCTCAAGGTCAATTAATGTCATGAATATGTTTTACCATTCTCCTTTGCATACACTAATAACAATAAACTTTAAATGATTTATAATGATATCATTTAAGTTTAAGTGTTTACATTTTGTATCTCAAGCAAAGAAAATGAAAGCAAAAGAATGAAAGCACCGAAGTGCTGACCCTAGTACAAGACATAAGTCCTGACCATGGGGTTTCTATGAAAGAGATACAAAAAGTAAAAAATGACACAAAAACCTGTCAGGTTTCTAGGGCTCAAACCCTAAAGACAAAAAGTTGAGCAAGTTTTACATTTTCACTTTGCAACTTTCTTGATCTTCACTGTGCGCCACCATGGTCGATCTTTGTCTTGACTTTTGTAGAGACTTTTACTAGTTTTTGAAGGGTTTTCAATTGCATTTCTTCCCACAGAGCTTAATGAATGGTGATAGATTGCTTAGATGAGTAGAATGATTCCACCTTTTGAAGCTTAACACTGTTCTTTTATGGCATTTCTATATTATTGTGTGGTTCTGAGGAAAAATGACAAAAATGCTTTGTTTTCTCTATGATGGCCATCACCATACCAACTTCATTTCTCTTGGAATGCTACAGAAAATAAAAAAGAAAACTTGTTTCTTCTTACTTTGCTTCTGTATTCTGTGATATTATCAAGATTTTCTTACTGTCTATCAACCCTCTTCTCATCATTGAAGATTGAACTTCTTTAAAGTTAGTTTAGCGTTTTAAAGGAACAAATCCTACTTTCCTTTGCTATCACAGTTCATAGTAAATGCTTCATCTTTTGTAATGGTCATGGCCATACCTATTCTTACAAGATGCATTATTCTTGAAATAATACAAAGATATAATAAAAGGTTTTTATACATTTTCCTTTGCTCTTGTGTATACTTACAGTCTTTTTGAAAACCAGTCACAAAACATGCTTCACTACTTTGAAGAAAGCTGAGAAAACCATGTAATAGCTTATTCCTTTCATGATAGTGAAGAAACACTGTTGTTTCTCTTGATTTGTCTTAGGGTTTTATTTAAAACAAACCCTCACTATATTCATACATATGTTTCAAAAGCAAGTCTTATCCTTTCATTGTATACAAGCTTCTCTACATCTTTATATTAGCCATGTGCATTCTGTATTTCCATAAGGGTTTTATTGGAACAAACCCTAGCTTCCCTTTTCAACACTCAGTTATGAAAATATAGCTTTGTCACACTTAAAAGGTTCAAAATACCTATTAATCTTTCACTGTTAGTGAGGAAAAATTGTTATCAGAGTATTACCTTCCTGTAACAGCAAGTTTTCACTGTATATATACTTTTGTGTTTAGTACGTCTCATTATCATCATGAAGTGTAAGATATAATGTCTCTTGTAAAGCAAAACTTCTCACTATACCTAGAATTCTTTTAAACACTTGTATCCTTTCTTGTAATTGCCTCTCATGAACTCCACATTTGATTTGTAGCTTTACACCTTGAACCTTTTGCATCTGTTCTTCTTTTGTTTTGTAGCTGCAAATCATTGGCAAAACACTTCATTTTCATCTCTATATACTTTGATCATTGACATATCTATATGCTTTGGTCATTGGGTTCTAAAAGAAATATTTCATTTTGTATATATACCTTTTTTGTATTACTGAACCTCTCATGGCATTTTGTGTTATTGCATAAGTTTGCAAATCACTCTTGTAGCTATAGCTTTTGATGATTGGAATACAAAAAAGACTAATGTTATACAAACTAAACCCTTCCTTACCAAGCTTGAACATGTTCTATATCTTTCACAACTATGGATATACTTTTCAATTTAGCATATCTGTAACAACATATATGTAAGCATTAGGCTATAGATGATACAACCAACTCATCCCTGTATGTCTGAAACATATTTAATGACTCCTGTACTTGTGCATCTAAAACATAAACTGTAGCCTGGCACTTACACTTGTATCATTTGAACTCTTTCTAGTATACTATTGGAAAGCATTAATGGCATCTCTATTAGGCTTGTTGGGCTCAACCCTTGTGGGAGCCACATTTTCTCCACATGCTAAAAAGAAATGAGTGTTAAATGACACTTGTATCTGCACATGAAACAAACATGTTAGCAATAAAAATTTGTGTGATTGATGTTCTTGATTATCTTGTTGCTTTCTTGAATGTCCATGTGATACTGACAAGTTTATTGCATCTAAAAATTAGAATGTATATTTGTAGATGTATGTCATATGTTATATGATGCCTCATCATTGCTCTAACATTAGTTTTCAACCTCTAATGTAGATAACTAGAGGTAGCAAAAGTGACAACAGCTAGGTACAGGACATGAGGACAACACAGGATGATGCAAGACAACACAAGCAGGACCAAGACTCATCATTCAGGAAATGATGAGTCACCCTATACCATTTGTACATTTATTTCTGTAATTTTCTATAAATGTATAGTCTTTATTTCCATTTACAATGAATCAGTTAGTCTCACGGCTTGTGTGAGACCTTATACATTTATATTATTAATAAAGATTACTCTTTCTGAAAAGATCTGTGAAATCCTTTCTATGTTATTTGCATTTGCATAATTGCAATCTAGTGTAATGTAACCTTTTGATTCTATTTATGCACATGCATGTAATGTAGCAAAAGAACAAAAATGTACCTTTCTTTTTCCATTTAAGACACAAAAGCTCTACCTGATTGAGCTGTTAGCGAAAATAGGTAACATTTTTGGTGATATCTACTATATGTTTGCCTGCTAAACATCAGACTAGTTTCCTAGACCTTATCCATTGGTCATATGGTCACTCGGAGACTTCTAAAACACTTGGACAAATAGATTTCTGACTTCTACAATTTAGTAGAAAAATAGTGAAAGACACCTGAAAAACCTACGCAAAAGCAAAAAAATAGAAAGGCAACTATCTAATTGTGCTAGAAAACAATTAGGGAAAAACAAAAAGCATCTAAACTATGGTGCAACAACACTTATTAAAAGAAAGAAACCTAACCTACTATTCACAAAGGTAGATCATACCTCAAAACACCTTTTCAGGTGCATCCCATTAACCGAGATAGGAAAGTTTTCTCCATCCATGTTTGATAACTGGAATGCATTATGCTCCTTACATCTAGTGATGATAAATGGGCCACTCCACATGCTGTCAAACTTGGAGTGTTTGCCTGGCCTACTTTTCAATTCATCCCATTTAAGCACAATGTCACCCTCTCTAAAAATTTTGGAAGTGGCTTTCTTATCAAATACTCTTTTTGTTTGAAGCTGATGATTCTCCATAGCTTTCATAGCTTTATCTCTTACTTCTAGCTCCATGAGCTGAGCATATCTAACATCCATTGGATCATCTTCTTCAAACATTTCCAACTGATTCATGATGTCAAGAGCTGGTAGCTCAACAGATAAAGGTAGCCTTACCTCTTTACCATAAACTAGCATATACGAAGAGTTCCCAATAGACCTTTTGGGAGTTATTCTATCTACCCATAGAGTAGATTTTAGCTTGGTGTGCTAGGTCCTCTAGGTATCTTCCATAGTTCTTTTGATAATCCTTATCAGATTCTTATTAGTGGGGGTAATAATTTGATGATGTAATTAAACAAATGCCATTCTTCATAGCCTAGTCACTTACTTTCAATCCAACAAAGGCTAAGCATTGTCTAAAATGATTGATTCAAGAACTTCAAATCTAGTAACTAAATCATAATAAAGTTGAAGACAACATTTTCATTGGCTTCTTTCACAGCCACTGCTTCATTCCATCTTGTAAAGTAATCTGTTACTGTGAGTACCCACCTATGTCTTGCACTAGACGGTGGGTTAATGGCACCTATAAAATCAATGCCCCATCTCATAAAGGGTTGTTCCACTTGAATCGGCTGCAGAGGTAAAGCTGGCAGCCTTTCTTTGCCTGTAAAAATGGCACATTTTACACATTTTCTATCCCAAGCATGGGCATCTCTAAATAAGTTGGGCCAATAATAGCCAGCTCTCATTATCTTTTAGGCAGTTGTTCTTGGGGCAAAATGTCCCCCAGCTGTTTCATCATGGAACTCATAAAGTACTTTGTCAGTTTGATCGTTATCAATACATCTTAAAAGCATAGCATTTAGATCCTTTCTAAAAGGAACATTATTGACCAAAACATAAGGAATAGACTATAGTCTGAAATACCTCCTTTTAGCTCTATCTAAACCCATTGGGCACTCACCAGTTTGTAGAAAGTGAGTCATATCCTTAACCCAACTTGATCCAACTGTCGTTGTATCATTTTAAGGCCCATCCATAGTATCTAGAACTACGTCTTCCTTTTCTGTTTCATTTTTCAGGCCCAGTAGCAATCTATTCACTAAGTCCTCTTCCCCTAACAAGCTTAGTTATCTTTATATCCACGTCTTACTCCATGACTTTAGTAATCCACCTAGCCCTCTTCTTATTTACATCCTTGCTCAATAGAAAATATTTCACACCAGGGTGAGCAACCATTAAATGCACTTTGTTATTAGAAACAAGATGTCTAAACTTCTTTAAACTCTTAACAACTACAAGGACATGCTTTTCAATAAAACTATACCTCTGTTCATAATCTTGTAAGCCTTGACTAAAGAAGGCAATGGGCTATTCAAAACCTTCATTTTGTTGTTGTGCCATAAATGCAGAAATGATGTCTATACTACCATAAGCATAAAAAATGAAATCTTTTGAAAAATCAGGATTTACCAAAGTTGGTGTTGTTGATAAGGCTTCTTTTATGGATTCAAAACTAAGCTTGGCTTCTTTTGTCTAGTTGAAAACTACATTTTTCGTTTTAACATGGAAGTCAGTGGCTTCAACAAGTTTGCAATATTAGGTATAAATCTTCACAAAAAATTAATTCTGCCTATAAAACTTTGCAGTCCCTTCTTGTGGCTGGGTAAAGATAGCTCCAAAATGGCACTTACTCTTTCTGTATCAATGGTAACCCCTTGTTTTGACACAACATGTCCTAAAATCTTACCTTCATGGACAACAAGAACTCATTTCTTGGGATTGAGAGATATACCAAACTCTCTATATCTCTCAAACACTTGTTTCAAATGTGATAAATGTTCATCTGCATTCTTGGAGAATACTGTGATGTCATCAAGGTACACAAGTACCAATTTATAGAGCAAGCTCTTAAAGGCCATATCCATAGCTCTCTGAAAAGTGGAACCAACATTAGATAAGCCAATAGGCATTCTTTTATATGCCATGGTACCCCACTTTGTAGTGAAAGAGGTCTTATGTTGGTCATCTTCTTTGATGAAAACCTTATTATAGCCTGAATAACCATTAAGCAATGAAAATCTCTCTGAACCAGCTACTACTTGTAGGATTTGCTCCATTGAGGGCAATGGATAATGATCTTTTAGGGATGCTCTATTAAGGTCTCTGAAATCAACACAGAGCCTAATTTATCCATTCTTCTTCCTTATGGGAACAAGATTGTAGACCCAGGATGTGTGCTTGATTAGGAAAATGATATTTCCCTCAATCAGCTTGGTTAACTCTTTAATCATTAGAGGCTCAAGTTTTGGGTTTAAAGTCCTCTGTTTCTACCTAACAGGTTTTGCATTTGGCTCTAATTTTATGGTATACTGGGCAATGTGAGGATCAATCCCTTTCAAATCTAAATATTTCCAAGCAAAAACATCTTGAAATTCTTAACAAAGGGCAATAAAAGCTTTCTTATCTTCAGGTGAATAGATTTCACCAATTTTAAGGAGCTTACCTTTGAAAATTTCCAACTCTTCATAATGTTCCTCTTTGACTTGTATGCTGGTTTTGCTCTTTTTGAACTGATTATTAGTGGTAAAGATGGATTCTAATGTAACTAACCCTTTAGGCAGTTTGTTAGTCTTCAAATGAACAATCTACTCATCATAATGCTTTTGAATCTTGTCTTGATTCATCACTGAAAACTCATCTTCTTCTAGTAAAAATCTTAGCACCTGTTCATCACTCTCAAACACTTTCTAGTGAATGTTGTTATCAGGAATAGAAGGTCTAATAACCACCTTAACATAATGCTAAGCCTTTTCCTTTTTTATATCATTAGGAATATCGAATTGAGCCCCTATTGTAGCTAACCTATTTGCATGATTATTTTGACTTCTTAGAATAGAAACCAGGTTAAAAGCACTAAACTCTTCAATCATATCCCACACTCTATGCTTGTAGGATTTCAAATCATCATTTTTAGTAACATGTAGCCCTCTAACTTGATTCACAATAAGTTCACTATCCCCATAAACCTACAAACAATTGATTTTCCTCTTTTGGGCCCACTCCAATCCCTGAATCAAACCTTCATATTTAGCAGTATTATTAGTGCATGAGAAAGCAAAATGAAAAGCAAAATAATACTTGTCACCTTGTGGGCACACAAGCATTGCACCCCCACCAGCTCCATTTCTACTTTGAGAGCCATCAAAGTACATTTTCCATAACTCATCTTCCTATTCCAGCTATTGTTCTACACTTTTTTCAAGATTTGGCATAACTATTTCAAGTTCATGCAACATATAAATATCCAAACCAGCTTCCTAAATGTGGTCATTAGGATTATCTACAATATTTTATGTTTCTCACTCATTTAAAAGTACTTCTAGCACACTTTTAGCATGCAATTCTTGAGTAGCAATAAGCTCACTATCGTTAAAAATAGTGCAATTGGCGTTAATTGCACTCGGCACATAAGGTTCAATGTGATCCTTAGCAAGCATCTCATATTTTATAGTCACTTTTGTTACATATCTGGTCCTAAAAAACATGTGGGACCAATCTGAGGACAAATACCCTCCTATTTTGGCAGTGAACTCCCTTGACAAACACATGGCAAAATGAGGGGGTAAATCAATGATAAACACCTCCTGAGAGATTGAAACATTTGGATAGGCATGCAATGTGAGACCTAAGTCTTTAATCACACCTACAATGTTGACAGATGTTCCATCTAACTGGAGTACTCCCTTTTCAAGAGGCTCATATTTCAATCCTAAATGGTCTGCAATTTGTTTTGGCATGACTGAACTACTTGCCCCACTATCCACCATACAATTATGTACTAATTTGGCCCTTATTATTAATGAGACATAAAATGGGAGAGGTTTGACACCCTTACCTCGCTATTTATTATTGTCCTGAGGTGAACTTGTAAGGATAGTCCTAGCTGGGTCAACTGTTGCATCACTATCTACACTTTCAAATTAGACAAAGTAGATTGTAACATGTCTTTTTGGCCTGGGATGGATAGAGAATCCCAAATTGACATTGTCACATTCATTTTTTTATATTTTCAATGATGTTAAAAGGTGAAGTGACATTTACCTTTTGATGAGACTTTGCAGCAGCAGGGTCTGCCTGTATGTGAGGTCGTTCCTTGGCAACACCTTGAACATTTCTTTGTAAGATGCAAGGAATTTAAGATGTGGATGGTTCAATAGCTTCTTTTCCCTTGTTTACTAATTGTTCCATCTCAAAACCCCTCTTTTTAGCTCTTGTATTTGATGCAATCAGAGAATCATCTCTATTTACTCCGCAAAATTCTTCCCCCTGCCAGTTTAGAAAGGCAGTATCACTTGGAGGTTGTTCTTGCTGCTGGAAAAGCCCATCATTAGATGTGTTAGGCTAAGGAACTACAACATTCTGCACCATCAATACCTGATTAATAACTCCATTTAAGTAGGTAGCTTGACTGTGTGGCTGGTTGCAAGGAAAACACCATTCATAATCTGTTGCAAGGTTATTCTAGAGAGGAACAAGGTCTCTAACTGCATTCATTGTTGCAGGATTTTAAGGCTAAAAAGGCCTTATGTTTACATTCTTCCTTGTACCCTGGTAATTTCTTTGATATGGTGGCCTATTTGCTTGGTATGGCTGGTTTTGACCTTGATTTTGTGGCTGATATGGCTATCTATTCTAGGACTATTGCTTCTTTATGTTCACTAGTTCATTTCCAAAAGTTTGAAGTATGTTTTCAATCTTTCATTGGCTATTTTTAATCTCTTTTAGCTCTTGTGATGTGCTGGAAACAACAGCCTCAGGATTGACAGCAATTGGTAATGCTGCAATAACAGATAAAGGGGCAAAAGATGGAATTTACAATGGCATAAAAGGCTAGATTTTAGGAAAAATAAGCATTGGAGGCCTAGGTGCTATCTTACCAGCCTGAATTAGGCTATTTTCTACTCTAATTGCTATTTCATAAGCATCAGGTAAATGGGTACCTCCCATCGATTGTATCATGACAAAAATATCGCTTTTAAGAGCTTTCAAATAATATAAAAAGCATAATCTGATGAGGGTCTTATCGTGACCAGAATTCTATACCATGTTCTCTAAAAATAGAAGTTCAAGTCCATCATTTTCTCCTGAAGAGCTCTTTTTATTGTGGTTAGTTATTCAACTAGCGATAAGTGATCAGACTTATCTTGAAATTATTTGTGCAGTTTATCACCCAAATCATCCCATGTTCTAATGGTTTCCACTAGTAGTCCCCTGAACCACTATAGGGCTTTTCCCTTTAGTGAAGCAGCTAGCAGCCTGATTGCTACATTCTCTTAGGTTACATGATGAACTCCACATAGGGAAGCCACATCTTTGATGTGCTCAATCGGGGTAGTTTGATCATCCCCTGTGAAAAAAGGTAGACTCTTCAAGGCTGGCATGGGTATGTCATCATGTTGTGTTAAGTTCAACGGGCTGCCCCCATCAAATGCCACAAATGGCTGATTCCTTGCCATTGGAATAGTAGGAGGTGGACTAGCTTGGACTGGTACAAGAGATACAGGTACTGCTTGTCTAAAACTTGGTGGAGTTGACTAAACTCTCTTTGAAATTGGGGTTCTTTTCATAGTTCTGCTTTGTCTTCTAGGTGGAGACAACTGTAAATACTCAAAAGAACTCAAACTTCTAGTTTGTATCCTTTTCATAAAAATAAAATAGCACTAGTTTACTTGTTCTATTCTTAGTGAGAGTCACTAGATATGCAAGAAAAAACTTCTTAAAGGCTTAAATATGTTGGTTACATATCAAAACCAACAAAGTTTGAAACCTAAAACTATCTTGATTCGACAGTCCCACTAGGCATGCCAAAAATTGCTATCTCTGAAAGTTGCACCCTACCAATTTACATAAAATTAGTACTCTAGAGGAACATCGAAACACTCCAATTTGTAGGTGACCCACAGCCACAGGAGTGTTTCCATGTTCCTCTAGAGTACCATTTTTTTGTAAATTGGTAGGGTGCAACTTTCAGAGATAACAATCAGCTAACCCTATATATATATATATTTACATGTATTCCTTATTTGAGATCCATGTCTTCACTTATAGGTCAATCATGTCTCAACCACGGATGGACAAGAGGGATTCAGATTTCCATTGTGACATCTTCCCAAGAATGAACAGTATTTTCCATACTCAAGGATATGCAGAGGACACTCATTGTGGGAACATTGATATAGAAGCCTTTAGAACAAGAATAAATAACAGGGAGGATAACCCTATCCTCAAGAACATTGTGACAATAGGGATGTATTATGCAGCGGAATTCCCATATGTTGCAGAGCCCCTGGAGTGGTTGGTTGCATGCATTTAGAATTATAATATGGTCACTAAAAAAGTAGAAAAGGAAGGGAGGGTTTTTTCTGACTTTTCCATAGATGGCATCTCTACCGCTTTTAAATTTCCAATGGCTCATGCAATGTTTGTACCAGATTTGATGCCTTGGCAAAAGAATACAATACAGATATGGAGACCTATAGGAAAGTGATCTATCTAGGTTGGATACATCCAACCAATATAGCTAAAGCAATGGCTAAAATGTCACAACACCTTTATAAGTATGACTTTTTAGAGGAAGTGCAATACATGATGTTCTTGCTTAATAGGATGAATGGGATGCCTAGATATGGCAATTTTGAACCCTGGATGTTTGGACTGATCAAGCTAGTCATTGAAAAACCAAAAACCAAGATATAATGGGCCAAGATGATTAGTGATTCCTTCTATGATCAGGTCATTAGATAGAAGAAGAAGAAGAAGGCCAAGATCTTTAAGATGATAGGATACTTGGTCTATGCTTTCACTGCCAAAGGCACGTTCGATGGATTGCAAAGAATAGGAAAGATGGGAATGTTACCACATGAAAAGAATCCTTGGGAGCACTACCACTTGGTAATTTTTTCTGAATCGGCAGAGGGTATGCCAGCTCCAATGCATAGGGAGATTGGGCCAACAGAGATGGGAGGTTGCGTGAGCTACCTCCCCTTCACTTCTAGTTCTGCCGCATCAAGGGGGGTGTCCCTATAACTAAAGATGTAACATTGACTAGCTCAATGATTGATAGATTTAGCTTGACAACAACAGGTAGAATACTCTCATGTGTGGACCAAGATGTGCATGATACATCACAAGGTTGGCAACATTCCTGGACATATGTGTCTAGTTGGGGATGAGAGTATGCAGGGGTCCTAATCCTACTCCTACAAACTAACAGGTGGAAGTTATGAAAAAGATGGATATGATGATTTGGATGCAAGACAAGGGGTTTTGGGTCATAACTACTAACCCAAGAGCAGACCGGTGCCTATCTCAGGGCAAGGAATCAACTAGATGTATACAACAAATGGTTTGCAACTAGCATTCAAGTTTCAAGGGGTTGGAGCTGATGTATGCCTTACAAACATCACCCAAGAATGGGTATCTAACTGCCTCTACTTACAGATATCCCTGCTGACATACAACCTTCTCCATGCTCAACCTAAAATAGTTTAATCCACTCCTTGAATGGAAGTTAGAGATCAGGCATGTGATACAGAATCTTGTATCCTAGAATCTATGAAACCCTTAGCAACCAGATTCAAAAGAAGGAAAGCATGCAACAAAGGAGACAGACAGATAAACACATGCATGAGAGCATTTTTCATCTATATCAACATGAAATTGAACATATGTGCAAAATACATTCATGATGTAACTCATAAACTCCAAAATGAGATAAAACAGCCAAGAGATGCCCTATCTTTTGTTATTTACACAAAAAATGCCTAGGTCTTCAACAACCTTGAAAATGAGCAACACAACCTGCTATATACAGTAGGAAGGTGCTCAGAATTAATCACATGGCCATTCAAAATTTGCTAGATACAGTACCTCACAAGAAAAAGGTGCTCAATCATTAAATGCAACAGGTAGATGTAGGAGAAGATAGGAAGTGATCTCGAGCCCAGCACTGCCACCTGGGGATCCTCAACTTCAATCGGGTACTAGATCTATTTATATCATCACCCATACCTTATAACATCTGCCACTAATGGCATACCAACCCGTAGCCATGGGAAATGTAGCATACTGTGCATTTGAAACTTTCCCGCCAAGATATATGACCCTGATATTTCAAATCATGTGGGAACCAATTATCCCACATGCACCCTACGATGACCTTCTCAACACCTTATATGCATGACAACACCAGAAGATGATAGTCAGCGATTTTGCTCCCGACGGCATCATCCTAGATCCCATCGGGGTAACCCCTACTGTTGAAGCAACACTCTTCATCTCCACCGACATCACTTGTCACACAGATGATCCTCCTGCATGATACCCCATTGTTCAATATCACCCCGATATTTCACATCACCCTGATGTGAAATATCATCTTGACTGCATCACCTGATATTTTGTTGGCTCCTGATGATGTCACCGTCATACTGACAAAATAGGGTGATATTCAGAAGATCACCCGATATTTGGAATATCACCCCCTCTGCAAAATATCTGGTTGCACTGTAGCTTTGTTGTAATATCAGGTTGATCTTTGAATATGACTGATGTTCAGAATATCACCCCCTCCTTCGGAATATAATGAAGCCAGTAGACATGCACATATCACCCCCCACAAATATCTGACGTCAGCAACATCAGGATGATAAAACAACACGGGGGTGATCCTCATTAAAATCACTGATATTCAAAATATCACCCCTTGATCGGAATATCAGGTCATATATGAAATATGACCCCCCGCAAGTACATCTGGGTGATATTGAAACATGATGATGACCCCCTCCTCTTTCAGAAAATCAGGCTATATTTGAAAAATGCTGAGGAGGTCCAAAGACTTAGAACTTTTTGGATTTTTTGGGAAGGCGCCTGCATGTTTAAATTCTTGAAACCTGACTATTCATGTAGGTGGTAACATAGGCTCTATCTGGGGATGCATGAGTATTGTAGGCATGGCGAGAACCACAGATCTCTAAGATGCAGACTAGTCCTTATCCATTGGGCACAGAGTCAAATATTGTACCAATCTGCATCACCAATCACACTTGGTGGCCTAAGGCCTCCAAGAAAGGAAAAACCTATATCTTCCTTTGTCAAATACCTTGTTTTCATCTGATATCATTGGATCAGGCCTGAAGAAGTTGCCATGATCTAACCACAAACAAACCTTGTCATTTTCATATACAATTATCTCATTGAGCTGGCTCCTCTCAACCTTATGCAAACAACCTTCAATATCAGGCAACATGTGAATGCTACATTTATCAAATAATGCATATTCAAATGAAATATAACACATGTTATCATCTGTATCAGCATTATGCATTGCAAAATGATCTCCTAGCTCGACTGAAAACTAAAAGCACTCAAAGTCCATCATGCAGCTAGGAACATCAAGGATCATCTTATCAAAAGCTGGCATATCAAAGAAAAATCTTTTAGATTCACATTTGTGCACATCATGCACACAACCATCAGCTGCACCAAGCTGGAAAAGATCAGGCTCTGACATCTCTTTGCAGCAATTTTCATGATGTATGTTGGTTTCTCTTTCATCAAGTTGAGAACTAGAATCCATATCAACATCAGTGCCTAGATTCCCACCATACTCAAACAGATCCTCATCACCATATGTGTCAAAAATGGGTGATCTAGATGTTTCAACTTCATCATGGTATGCTGCTAGTTCATGGGCAGTAGAACATGCATCTTCATTACCAATGGATTCTCTTTGTGGAGGAGTATCAGCCTGTATGGCATAAGAAAAACTATAATCAAATGAAGAACAATCATGCTCATCACTAGCACTTGTTTCAATCTCTGACTGGTCTTCATCATCTCCACATGTCTGAAAAGAAGGCATTGATTCACACATGGAACTGCTGCTCTGTTTGCTTATTTCTTCTCTATCCTGAGCACAATACTCACAATCATCTCCACAAATCCATTCAAACAGATGTTCATTTCTGTACATAACCTCATCATTATTTTTAGAACTAGACACCTCAACCTTGCAACTGGGGTTATCATTGATCCTTCTACTGGCATCCTCAACTGATGTATTTTCATTCTCATTTTTATCTTCAGATCATACCATAATCACTTGGTCATCTGCAGCCATACAACCGTTATTCATACCAAAACCTGTGGACAGGTAATTTTGCATGTGCTCATTTCTCATTTTTTCTATATTTTCTACAAACTTGTATGCCATGTGCATACTTGTTATCTTGAATTCCCTCAACAATGCAATAGAACCCTCCTCAAAAGCTTCAAAATATATGCCAACACAGGCTGAAATATCAGGTCTGAAGACTTCTAGAATTTGTGAAAGGGCTACTACAAATCTATGACTGAAATCAATACAAGGCCCTTTATCTTGTTTTCTGATTTCCATTAATCTTGCAACAAGATTAGCAGGTTCTCTTGCAAATTCTTCTTTGAAACAGTCATCAAGTTCAGCCCAATAGGCAAAGGATCTCTTTGGAAAGCTCAAATACCAATCTCTAGCTTTTGCATCAAAGGATCTAAAAAAAAACCTCATCCACATATCCTCATCTCTAAATGAGTGTCTCTCCATGAACCTATGAAAATTTTGGATATGTGCACCCCCATCACATATACTGTGACCACTAAATCTAGGCATTTGATTGTAAGTCTTAGCAGGCATACTTTCCATTTCATAGTCAACCCATGACAAATCTAGTTGGTCATACAAAGGATCAAAAGGGCTGACAAGAGGTTTAGCTTTCTGACTGGTAGACACAACAGGGTTATTACTATTTAACTGGGCTTACCTAGCCTCTAGGAATATCAACCTATTTTTTATCTCTTCCATTCTTTTACTCAACATTTCATCCCCCTCTTGACTAAGTATGGTGAATACATATTTGGATTCATAAAATTTTTAATCTTAGACATCCTTTGTCTGCCTAAGACCTAAGGCTTCCCCCTGGCATCTAACTTATGCAATAAAACAACAAATACAAGTGGGAAGAAGCTAGGTACCTTTTCTCATCCAGATACTGAAATCTTGAACAGAACATTATTTTATCTCAAAAACATACATCAACCTTTCATGTGCACTAAAACTTTTTTGTAGAGTCACCACCTCTCCAGAGAGGATAAAATTTTCAAACAACTGAAAGCTCATCAAATACTTTTCTAAGTTCATTCCACCAGCAGAGCACCACCATTCACATGAAAGATCTGGATATTACTCCCTAGCAAAGTTGCCATTTCTGTTGCGACTCAGATGGGCTCATATAAATTCTATTTTCGTCAACTCATCCCCAGCAGAGTCCCCATTTTTGTTGGTAATTTTTTTTGAATCGGTAGAGGGTTTGCCAGCTCCAATGCATAAGCAGATTGGGCCAACAGAGACAGGAGATTGCGTGAGCTACCTCCCCTTCACTTCTGGTTCTGCCACACCAAGGGGGGTGTCCCTATAACTAAAGATGTAACATTGACTAGCTCAATGACTGATAGATTTAGCTTGACAACAATAGGCAGAATACTCTCATGTGTGGACCAAGATGTACATGATACATCACAAGGTTGGCAACATTCTTGGACATATGTGTCTGGTTGGGGATGAGAGTATGCAGGGGTCCTAATCCTACTCCTACAAACTAACAGGTGGAAGTTATGAAAAAGATGGATATGATGATTTGGATGCAAGACAAGGGGTTTTGGGTCATAACTACTAACCTAGGAGCAGACCGGTGCCTATCTCAGGGTAAGGAGTCAACTAGACGTATACAACAGATGGTTTGCAACTAGCATTCAAGTTTCAAGGGGTTGGAGCTGATGTATGCCTTACAAACATCACCCAAGAATGGGTATCTAACTGCCTCTACTTACAGATATCCCTGCTAACATACAACCTTCTCCATGCTCAACCTAAAATAATTTAATCCACTCCTTGAATGGAAGTTAGAGATCAGGCATATGATACAGAACCCTGTATCCTAGAATCTATGAAACCCTTAGCAACCAGATTCAAAGGAAGGAAAGCATGCAACAAAGGAGACAGACAGATAAACACATGCATGAGAGCATTTTTCATCTATATCAACATGAAATTGAACATATGTGAAAAATACATTCATGATGCAACTCATAAACTCCAAAATGAGATAAAACAGCCAAGAGATGCCCTGTCTTTCGTTATTTACAAAAAAAATGCCTAGGTCTTCAACAACCTTGAAAATGAGCAACACATCCTGCTATGTATAGTAGGAAGGTGCTCAGCATTAATCACATGGCCATTCAAAATTTACCAGATACAGTACCTCACGAGAAAAGGGTGCTCAATCATTAAATACAACAGGAAGATGGAGGAGAAGATAGGAAGTGATCTCGAGCCCAACGCCGCCACTTGGGGATCCTCAACTTCAATCAGGTACTAGATCTTTCTATATCATTGCCCATACCCTATAACATCTGCCATTAATGGCATACCAACCCGCGGCCATGGGAAATGTAGCATATTGTGCATTTGAAACTTTCCCGCCAAGATATATGACCCTGATATTTCAAATCATGTGGGAACCAATTATCCCACATGCACCCCACAGCGACCTTCTCAACACCTTATATGCATGACCACACCAGAAGATGATAGTTGGTGATTTTTCTCCCAACGGCATCAATCTAGATCCCATCGGGTAACCCTTGCTGTCGGAGCAACAATCTTCATCTCCGCCAACATTGATTGTCACACTGATGATCCTCCTGCATGATAGCCTATTGTTCAATATCACCCTGATATTTCACATCACCCTGATGTGAAATATCATCCTAACTACATCACCTGATATTCTGTTGGCTCCTAATGACATCACCCTCATACTAACAAAATAGGGTGATATTCGAAAGATCACCTGATATTTAGAATATCATCCCCTCCGCAAAATATCCGGTTGCATTGTAGCTTTGTTGTAATATCGGGGTGATCTTTGAATATGACTAATGTTCAGAATATCACCCCCTCCTTCAGAATATAATGAAGCCAGTAGACATGCACATATCATCCCCCACAAATATCTAACGTCAGCAACATCAGGTTGATAAAACAACACGGGGGTGATCGTCATTAAAATCACTAATATTCAAAATATCACCCCTTGATAGGAATATCAGGTCATATATGAAATATGACCCCCCACAAGAACATCTAGGTAATATTGAAACATGATGATGACCCCCTCCTCTTTCAGAAAATTAGGCTATATTTGAAAAATGCTGAGGAGGTCCAAGGACTTAGAACTTTTTGGATTTTTTGGGAAGGCGACTACATGTTTAAATGCTTGAAACCTGACTGTTCATGCAGGCGGTAACATAGGCTCTGTTTGGGAATGCATGCCTCTTGCAGGCATGGTGAGAACCACAGATCTCTGGGATGCAGACTAGTCCTTATTCATTGGGCACAGAGTCAAATACTGCACCAATCTGTGTCACCAATCACACTTGGTGGCCTAAGGCCACCAAGAAAGGAAAAACTTGTATCCTCCTTTGTCAAATACCTTGTTTTCATCTGATATCATTGGATCAAGCCTGAAGAAGCTGCCATGATCTAACCACAAACAAACCTTGTCATTTGCATATACAATTATCTCATTGAGCTGGCTCCTCTCAACCTTATGCAAACAACCTTCAACATCAGGCAACATGTGAATGCTACATTTATCAAAAAATGCATATTCAAATGAAATATAACACATGTTATCATCTGTATCAGCATTATGCATTGCAAAATGATCTCCTAGCTGGATTGAAAACTGAAAGCACTCAAAGTCCATCATGTAACTAGGAACATCAAGGCTCATCTTATCACAAGTTGGCATATCAAAGAAAAAGCTTTCAGATTCACAGTTGTGCACATCATGCACACAACCATCAGCTGTACCAAGCTAGAAAAGATCAGGCTCTGGCATCTCTTTGCAACGGTTTTCATGATGTATGTTGGTTTCTCTTTCATCAGGATGAGAACTAGAATCCATATCAACATTAGTGCCTAGATTCCCACCATACTCAAACAGATCCTCATCACCATATGTGTCAAAAATGGGTGATCCAGGGGTTTCAACTTCATCATGGTATGTTGCTAGTTCATGGACAGCAGAACATGCATCTTCATTACCAATGGATTCTCTTTGTGGAGGAGTATTAGCCTGTATGGCATAAGAAAAACTATAATCAAATGAAGAACAATCATGCTCATCACTAGCACTTGTTTCAATCTCTGACTACTCTTCATCATCTCCATGTGTCTGAAAAGAAGGCATTGATTCACACATGGAACTGCTGCTCTGTTTGCTTATTTCTTCTCTATCCTTAGCACAATACTCACAATCATCTCCACAAATCCATTCAAATAGATGTTCATTTCTGTCCATAACCTCATCATTATTTTTAGAACCAGACACCTCAACCTTACAACGGGAGTTATCATTGATCCTTCTATTGGCATCCTCAACTAATGTATTTTCATTCTCATTTTTATCTTCAGATGATGCCATAATCACTTGGTCATCTATAACCATACAACCATTATTCATACCAAAACCTATGGACAGGGAATTTTGCATGTGCTCATTTCTCATTTTTTCTATCTTTTCTACAAACTTGTATGCCATCTGCATACTTGTTATCTTGAATTCCCTCAACAATGCACTAGAGCCCTCCTCAAAAGCTTCAAAATATATGCCAACACAGGCTAAAGTATCAGGTTTGAAGACTTCTGGGATTTGTGAAAGGGCTACTGCAAATCTATGACTGAAATCAAAACAGGGCTCTTTATCTTGTTTTGTGATTTTCATTAATCTTGCAACAAGATCAATAGGTTCTCTTGCAAATTCTTCTTTGAAATAGTTAGCAAGTTCATCCTAACAAGCAAAGGATCTCTTTGGAAAGCTCAAATACCAATCTCTAGCTTTTGCATCAAAGGATCTAAAAAAAAACCTCATCCACATATCCTCATCTCTAAATGAGTGTCTCTCCATTAACCTATGAAAATTTTGGATATGTGCACCCCCATCACATACACTATGACCACTAAACCTAGGCATCTGATTGTAAGTCTTAGCAGACATACTTTCCATTTCATAGTCAACCCATGACAAATCTAGTTGGTCATACAAAGGATCAAAAGGGCTGACAAGAGGTTTAGCTTTATTATTGGCAGACACAACAGAGTTATTACTATTTAACTGGGTCTGCCTAGCCTCTAAGAATATCAACCTATTTTTTATCTCTTCCATTCTTTTACTAAACATTTCATCCCCCTCTTGACTGAGTATGGGTGAATACATATTTGGATTCATAAAATTTTCAATCTTAGACATCCTTTGTCTACCTAAGACCTAATTTTTCCCCCTGGCATCTAACTTATGCAATAAAACAACAAATACAAGTGGGAAGAAGCTAGGTACCTTTTCTCATCCAGATACTGAAATCTTGAACAGAACATTCTTTTATCTCAAAAACATACATCAACCTTTCATGTGCACTAAAACTTTTTTGCAAAGTCGCCACCTCTCCAGAGAGGATAAAATTTTCAAACAACTGAAAGCTCATCAAATACTTTTCTAAGTTCATTCCACCAGCAGAGCACCACCATTCACACGAAAGATCCAGATATCACTCCCCAGCAGAGTCACCATTTCTATTGCGACACAGATGGGCTCAAATAAATTCTGTTTTCATCAACTTGTCCCCAGCAGAGTCACCATTTCTATTGGTAATTTTTTTCTGAATCGGTAGAGGGTTTGCCAGCTCCAATGCACAGGCTGATTGGGCCAACTGAGATGGAAGGTTGCATGAGCTACCTCCCCTTCACTTCTGGTTCTGCCGCACCAAAGGGGGGTGTCCCTATAACTAAAGATGTAACATTGAGTAGCTCAATGACTAATAGATTTAGCTTGACAACAACAAGTAGAATACTCTCATGTGTGGACCAAGATGTGCATGATACATCACAAGGTTGGCAACATTCTTAGACATATGTGTCTAGTTGGGGATGAGAGTATGCAGGGGTCCTAATCCTACTCCTACAAACTAATAGGTGGAAGTTATGAAAAAGATGGATATGATGATTTGAATGCAAGACAAGGGGTTTTGGGTCATAACTACTAACCCAGGAGCATACCGGTGCCTATCTCAGGGTAAGGAGTCAACTAGACGTATACAACAGATGGTTTGCAACTAGCATTCAAGTTTCAAGGGGTTGGAGCTAATGTATGCCTTACAAACATCACCCAAGAATGGGTATCTAACTACCTCTACTTACAGATATCCCTGCTGACATACAACCTTCTCCATGCTCAACCTAAAATAGTTTAATCCGCTCCTTGAATGGAAGTTAGAGATCAAACAGGTGATACAGAACCCTGTATCCTAGAATCTATGAAACCCTTAGCAACTAGATTCAAAAGAAGGAAAGCATGCAACAAAGGAGACAGACAGATAAACACATGCATGAGAGCATTTTTCATCTATATTAACATGAAACTAAACATATGTGCAAAATACATTCATGATGCAACTCATAAACTCTAAAATGAGATAAAACAGCTAGGAGATGCCTTGCCTTTTATTATTTACACAAAAAATGCCCAGGTCCTCAACAACCTTGAAAATGAGCAACACAGCCTACTATATACAGCAAGAAGGTGCTCAGCATTAATCACATGGCCATTCAAAATTTGCCAAATACAGTACCTCACGAGAAAAAGGCGCTCAATCATTAAATGCAACAGGTAGATGGAGGAGAAGACAGGAAGTGATCTCGAGCCTAGCACCGCCACCTGGGGATCCTTAATTTCAATCAGGTACTAGATCTATCTATATCATCACCCATACCTTGTAACATCTGCCATTAATGGTGTACCAACCTGTGGCCATGGGAAATGCAGCATACTATGCGTTTGAAACTTTCCCACCAAGATATATGACCTTGATATTTCAAATCATGTGGGAACCAATTATCCCACATGCACCCTACGGCGACCTTCTCAACACCTTATATGCATGACCACATCGGAAGATGATAGTCAGTGATTTTGTTCCTGATGATATCAACCTAGATCCCATCGGGGTAACCCCTGTTGTTGGAGCAACACTCTTCATCTCTATCGACATCGCTTGTCACATCGATGATCCTCTTGCATGATACCCCGTCATTCAATATCACCCTGATATTTCACATCACCCTGATGTGAAATATCATCCTAACTGCATCACTTGCTATTATGTTAGCTCCTGATGACGTCACCGTCATATTGACAAAATAGGGTGATATTCAAAAGGTCACTTGATATTTGGAATATCATCCCCTCTGTAAAATATCCGGTTGCATTGTAGCTTCGTTGTAATATTGGGATGATCTTTGAATATGACTGATGTTCAGAATATCACCCCCTCCTTCGGAATATAATGAAGCTAGTATACATGCACATATCACCCCCCACAAATATCTGACGTCAGCAGCATCAGGGTGATAAAACAACATGGGGGTGATCCTCATTAAAATCACTGATATTCAAAATATCACTCGTTGATCAGAATATTGGGTCATATATGAAATATGACCCCCCGCAAGAACATCTAGGTGATATTGAAACATGATGATGACCCCCTCCTCTTTCAGAAAATCAGGCTATATTTGAAAAATGCTGAGGAGGTCTAAAGACTTAGAACTTTTTGGATTTTTTGGGAAGGCGCCTGCATGTTTAAATGCTTGAAACCTGACTGTTCATGCAGGCGGTAACACCACCAATTAGAAATAGATCAATCCATTTAGAACTATAGAAGAGTGAATGATTTCTTCACTATGTATCTGGTCTGGATGTTGGAGAGAGATCCCACCAAGAGATTCTCAATCACCATGACTAAATTGATAGATGCATATGGTTCTTGGTTTGTGCAATCCAAAACTTATTTGTACTTTCAGATGGAGGGATTCAGTAGATAGCCTTACATGCCCTCAAGGTATCCATCAGATAAGGTTGCCCTGATGGAGATGGTGAGGCAACAATTGCCTACTTTTGAATTGTCCAAGGTAAAAGATGAGAAACTATATAGGAAGTTCCCTATAATAGCCGGTCAGTATGCAGCCCCTAATATAGATAATGTTAAAGATGCACAAAAGAATTTAGCAAGTTTGAATTTGCAACTATTTCCTTTGGCTCGCGATTATGACCCTTATCATAGGGTAGAGACAAGATTTAACAAGAAATTCAAACACAGTGTCCATTTGGAGGATTTTTGGGCTGATTGTTAGGATGAACATGGGGCCAAGAAGCATGGATATCAAAGGCTTACTTTAGCCCAAATAAAAACAATAGGCCAACCAGAGGTTCCTCCTCAGTTGAAGAATGATGATGATGATATCCTTCATAGGGATTATGAGGAGAAGAAGATATTCAAGGATCCAATCTCTTTCCTGATTACTCATTACTAGATAAGACATCAATAGATGCCATGACCTCCAGCATCATGAAAACAATTAAGACTTGGGTTGCAAGGAAGGTTCAAGAGTTAAAAGAAAAAGGTGTTTGATAAGAAGAGAAAAGAAAGAGAGGAGGAAGGGTATGATGACTTTGTAGTGCACAAAAGGTAGGTCCTAGAGGCCAAATTAGTTGAGCCCAGTAATTCAAGGACTGCAGAGCAAGCTCTTATTGAGGGGACATCTTTGGTTTATACACCACCTCCATCACAAAAGGATACTCCCATGGTGTCAATTCCTATTCATATTCTTCAGACACCAGTAGTAGAAGAGGGATCATTGGATGAGGAAGATGAGGTCCCACTTGGGAAATTGGCTGAAAGGGGTAGAGATGTGCTCCAGGGGGTTATAGTCCCTAGATAGTCTAGATACCAAGGTCCTATCATAAGAGGTGTTACTTCTCCTCTGTTATAGAAACAAGCATTGACATTAGCATCTCCAAGCGCTAGTGTCAGTATAATCAAAGAGTTCTAGCATGGTATTCCTCTTGATACCATTATCAAAGTAAAAGATGAAATGATACAAAATTCTATTTAGAAGTCTTTAGAGACAGAGATGGGTAGGGCATTGCCTCTAGATAAAACAATAGACTTGACAGATGATGATGTAGTTACAGATGTGACTAATCATCCATTGGAAGCCCTGCTACATCACTCAAATCAAGGGGCAAAAAGTTAAGCAAATACAACGATGAAAGGGACATAGGTAGATAGAGAAGAATCTCCAAATATGGAGGTACACATGAACCCCCTAAATACTTTTATTGAAAATGTAACTAGGCCAGAGGTGTTAAATTTAGCATATCAGCTTGAAGATGGATAAAGGAAAGAAGTAATCAATAAACTAGATCAAGGGGTAGAGATCATTCCCACGAAAATAGATGATACAAAGAAAAATACCCAAACTTAAGATACATAGTTAGGTACCCCTGTAGCTACAATAGAGGAAATGCAAATGCCAAATTGGGATCGAAGTGTTAGTAATAAGGATGATGAGGGTAATAAAGAGCAGTCTTTGATGGAGTCACATCCAGATGGTCAAACAATGGAAACTTAAAATGTTCAAAAGGGAGATACACCAAAAGAACAGGTTTAGGATATGCATAAGGATCTGTAGATGGAAAGCAGGGATCAAGATGAACTAGAAGATACATCACATCTAGATCTCTCTCAGCAAGAACAAGTGGAAAAGCATAATGTTGATGAAATTGACTAAGGCAAGTATAATAAACTAAAGGTTCTGAGGACATCCCACCTCCAAAAGAAAATGTACAAAATCTTGGTGGTGAGGATGAAGTTATAAATGAGAATAAAGAGGTACATGATGCTCAAATTGAGAAATTAGATCAAAGAGGGTCAAACACAAGTACACGAGCATGGATGTAATCAGAAGTGGGAATTTCACAATAGGAGACTGAGCCACTAGACTTTAAGTCACTCTTTACATTGGACCTAACCAAGTTGAAGAGAAGGGCAAGGACAATCTCTGTAATAAAGTGAGATGCAGCTATAGGAAAGAGGATAGCTTGGCCAGCTGTGCCAAAGGTAAATAAGGCTAGAAGGATTCTAGATAACTACTATTGATGTAGACCATGCCATAGATGAACAAGAGATCTGAGGAATCAGAGATCATACAGATGCTGAGAGGTTAGGATGATGAAGATGAAAGCAAAGAAAAGGATGTACAAGGCACAAGTAGCCCAATTACAAGCTTTTGTGAAAGGATTGCCTGCTCCCACTAACATTCAAATAACTAAAGATACTTCATTAACATTGGTTTATCAAGAAGAGATAGCTACCCTAGATGTACAAAAGCACCATGCACAGATCATGGATAATTGGTTTAACAAATTATTGAAGGATGCAGACCAGACAATAAGGACATCATTGTCCAATTGGGATTTATTGAGCAATCTAAAGGAAAAGTCAAACAAGATGAAGAAAGAGGTGAGCCAAAGGTTAATAACTAGTGAAAAATAATTGGGTACGCTTAAAGACATGAGGAAGAAAGATACTAATGTAAGTTATAACAACACAAACACTCCCACTATTGGATAGTTGGTGTGAGGATGTTGGGTTTATACTGGATATATTAGAAGGATGCAATGATAAAATTGCAAGTATTAGTGGAAAGCTACATGATCTTATATTGTCAGATGAAATAGTAATTTTGGAGTATCTAGAAGGTAAGGTGGAAGGAAAAGTAGAAAACCAAGATGAAGATTTTGCTCCCAATTCCTTTAGGGATAATTTCAGGCCTGCAATAGAGAACCTATCAAGAACTTCTCTGAAGCTACTATTTATATAGCTATGAGAATGAAGGCTAGTATAGATAAGTATAGAGAAGAGTTAGATATCAAACAAACTGGTGGATATCCTTACAAGAGCAATTGAAGGCACAAGCCTATGCAGCCAAAAAGGCTAAGATTTTGAACAAAGAAGATATAAAGGTGGTCATCTAGGCTTATAATGTTGTCCAGGGTGTCAGTGCAATAGTAACTGACTAGTAGTCCTCTGAATAATCTAAAGATGAAGAAGGATAGAGCAATCATATTGACCAAATCATACTTCAGAGTATTCTAGATAGTTACCAGATGGTAACTTCTGCCACGTAGATTGTATTTTGACTTGGTCAAAGTAATGTAAACCATTGATCATGATAGATAATCCTTGACCATAGGATCTTTTGTAACTGATTCCCATCCTTATTCTATAAAAGGATGGAGAGTGCTCGTTATAGATTCATTTAGAATCTTAATTGAGATTGGATTTCTAAAATGTCAGGACCAATCCTCAAAGTCAATTGTAAATATATACTTTTTTGTATTCTTAATGAAGATAAAGACCTCTGATTACAACTAATCGTAAACTTTGAGTAATCTGTGAATGAATTCTAGACATGTTACTTTGATTTGTTGTGTCCCTTGGAGTGCATTTCAGTTTGTACATGTTGTCTTCATTCCTTTCCTTTGAAGTTAGCATCAATCATATCTAGCTGCAGAATGACCTTGTGAAAATATGGTTTGATTTCATTCTCTTCATGACAGTGTCAAGAGTATATGTGGATCAATGGCTGAAGATTCAACTTATTTCAGTAAAATTAGAAAGCATTTATTCAAAATTCTTTAATTTTATTTGAATCATCATCATAATTGCAAACACATGGAAAATAATAAGCAAATACAAAGAAATATGTTGACATCCTATAGGTAACTGAATATCTTTAGCATAGTTGAGCAAAGTTCATATAAAAATAGTAAATATCATGCAAGAAAACATAAATAATGGTGGGAATCATGGAAATACATGCTTATAAGAACATCCTTTGAATAAATTTACAGTGCAGAAGTGAAATCCAGTTGAAATTAGTTCATGATAAGTAGATTAGAGATAATTTTAGAGGAACTAATTAAGATCATCATAACTTGAGTGATATGCAGAAGAATTGATCAAACTTCATAAATATCTACATCATCTAGTTAAATACAATAGGATTTGACCTTGTTTGTTGAGAATTTATAGAAAGTAGATGAAATCGAGCATACCTGGACATGAATAATTTCAAATCAGAAACATAAGGCCCCTAAATGGAAAATAGTAATGCACATCAAACCACTAAGTAATGTCAGATGACTATGAACTAATCTATGTGTTGATGATGATTTGTTAGTCATAACAACATGCATAAAAGTTTACACATCAAAGCTTATTATCTTGAAAAGTATGATCAATTCGGATGAATTGATGACTCCAATTCTCTATGGATCAGGTCATGATCATTTGATGTTACTCAGAGGTTGATGTGATATGTTGTTTTCCATTCAAGGGGTCTTACAATATTTGATACTATGAAGTGATATATGCACACTGATTATGCACCTATTTCCTGTAAATCTCTCCACAAATGAGGTTAATCCTACTGTATTTGGCAGATGATGATGATATTTTGTAAGTTTGATCAATTCTTTTGATCATCAACTGTCATGAACATATCTTTACTTCTGCACTATATATTTACCTAAATAATGTGCCTACAAGTTGATATTTGCATGATATTTATCATTCTTGACATGCTTTTACTCAAATATGCTCTATATTCTCAATTATCTACGGGATATAGGTATATTTCATGTTATTTTCTTCAAATTCTCTGTTATTTGAAATTGTGAAGATGATTGTAATGAAATTAAGGAAATGTGAAAGAATGCTTTCTAAATTTAATGAACCTTTAGCTATTGCATCACATACATTCCAGATACTTTCATGAAGAGAAGAAACCAAACCATGATATCACGAGGATGTTCCACAGCTAGGTATGGTTGATGGTAACTTCAAAGGAAAAAAGAATGAAAACAACACATGCAGACTGATAAGTACTCCAAGGGATGCAACTAATCAATGCATATATCTAGGATTCATCCACTTATTACTTAGGATTTACTATTATTTGTAATCAAAACAGCTTCTCTTTCATTAGGTATGTAAAAGACATGTATATTCACTATGAGCTTTGACATTAGTCATGAGAACTTTAGCAATCTAACTTCAATTAAGTTTCTAATAATAATACAAGGTGCACTCCATCTCCTTTTATAGGATAAAGAGAGGAGGTGGTTACAATGTTCCAATGATCAAATTTTATTTTTCTAAACCTACAGTCAATATTTCTTTTGACTTTTTCAACCCATGTCCATGTGGCATAGGTTTCCAGCTAGCAACCATCTAGTGGAGTTTGATCACTTTTGTCCTATTATGCATATGACTTTGTCATCATGCATCCTTACTTACTCTTCTTCTTCTCTAGCTCCATCATCATCTTCATCTTTATTCTGATATGCTTTGTCTGTATGCTCTCCTTGACCATCCTAACTCACATTCTCTACCTCCTTCTGCTAGCCATTATCTAGTTGAAGGCTCTATCCTGCATCTCTTGATGTATTTTCCTCTGTAGGGACCTGAGTTTTCTCCACTATTTTTTCACTTGCCTTCTCTTGTGGCACTGGATTTTTATCTTGATTATCACTCTTATTAGGCATATCCCTATCACCTTCCATATGTACATGAACTTCCACTTTTTCTTACTCTGGGGATAGATCATCACCTTTATCCTGATCTTGGTCACCTTGATATGCCAAATCAATTACTACTCGGTGAGTGACATGATCAACCAAGTTAGTCAATCTGATTTGTTGGGCTACATCAATTTCTTCTATTTATACATTCTCCTAAAGAGTTTCTTTTTGTACTGAGGGAGTGCTAGGAGGAGTCACTCTTATATTTACAACTAAAGTCTCCATCCTCTAAGCAGAAACCTCATTCACTACCTCATCATCTGATAACTCCACTGTATCATCTAATGGCAGAGGTGGCTCTTTCCTTGTGCTCTACATTTATACCCTCTATTCTTTTGCCTTTTTAGTTTTGAACTATATAATGTCAGGAAGGGGAACCTCATGTTGTAAGTTCCTCATGATGCCATGACCACCAGCCTCTCTCAACAATAAAGGTTCTATGTCCACCGTTCCCCTCATTGCAGTCTTTTGCTTCTTCTGAAGTGTTTGAGATGATTGGGGTGGTCGGGGTGGTGTTGCAACTTTCCTCTTTCTCCTTGTGATCAATAGATCACTATCCAAGGGCTCATCCTTATCTTCTTCAATGACAGCAGGAGCAGGCTTTGTGACAACTTTCTTTTGTTTGGGGGGTGCATCAGATGAAGTTCCTGCAGCTGATGTGGATGCATCATCTCCTTTTGCTCGTGGCTGCCTAATGAATCCATCTTACTTTTTAGCCTTTTCTTATCTTCAGGTGGTTCTCTCTCTCCATTGGATTGCCTCTTTAATGTGAGGAAATCATCATATTCCTCTTTAGACAGCTCTTATCTTTTCCTCTTATTATCTATGGTAAGGGCTACACCCTTATCCCTCAGTTTCTTAACATCAGCATTTACCCATTCCTTGGTTTGGTCCATGACCTTCAACATTATTTGGTCTAGTGAGACCACCTCTAGCTGGCTTAGGTCAGGTGTTGATATAATATCATTATATACTTTATTCTTCTCATATTCTTGTGACATGATTTTCTGATCATCCTTATGCAACTAAAACGACACTGATATACAATCAAAAGTGCAAATTTGGTTTAGGGTAAGCCTTTGGTAATCTCTTCTTCTCACCTCTACCTCATCATCACAATCAACCCAATAGTCTTCAAGGTGCTTTTGATGAATGGTTTTTCCAAGCAATATCTGCATTCTACTATATGGATCATAAGGCCTAGGTAATTCAAAGGGCTGTAGGTGCATCAAGTTTAGTCCTCCAATGGTATCCTTGACACTTTCTCTGTCTGGGCACATGTACCAGCCAATCATGACTAGAAATATAATTTGGGGAATCTTTCCCAGTTCAATGTGAGCCTCCATTGATGGCAATATTTGTTTGACAAACTCCAGTAAAATGACTCTATCATTTGGGCACCTTGGCAGCATAAGAGGCTTCCCTATGAAGCCTTCTATCCTCATGTATGAGAAGGTGGGGAATTGGATGAACCAAGCCCCATGCTTGTAGATAATAGCTTGTGCCTCCACACTTATCCTTTTTGTCCTATCCTCCTCCATGGTTCTAACCAGATGCATGGAAAAATAGTCATTTAGTAACTTATAATTATCAAGAGCTTCCCTCCTCTTTAGTTGTGGGTAATATTCCCATATTTTCATGTCTTCTAGGTTGCTTCCCAATCTTCCTATTGTTTGTAGGCCATTGAAAATTCCTTTGAAAGCATAGGCATACACCACATAAGAGGTCATATGGAACATGTTGATGTTCCCTCCTAGCCTTGTCATCCTTTCATCTAGGTTGTCACTTATTATTTTGGCCCATAGGAGTGTCATCGAAATACTCTATCATCTGGATAATGCCATATATCCAGTTCTCAAATAATCCAACATTTGGCCTCCCTGTCATTCTGCAGAGCATGACCATCATATATTGGTACTCTAAAGCAAAATCAAAGTTGGAAAGGTGCATAGGCAATTTGGTGGCAGCCTTGTAGATGCTCTTTTGAGATCTCCACTACTACATGACCCTTATGGCTGCCTTTTCATTACTCTTATATTCTTTCTCTAATTTTTTCAAACTCAGACAAACCACCTTAGGTCCCTTAGGCAGATTGAATGTAGAGGTGATGCCTACAATGGAGAAATCCACATATACCCTACCATGTTTCTCCACTTTCCTAGTTTCAGGATCATAATTCCTAGCGCATTCTATCACCAACTATGTGGCCTCCATGGCATACATGAATCCTTTGACATTCCACATTCTTGAATTGACTATGCTCTTAAGGAGAGGGTTATCGGCTCCCTTATCCAGTCTTCTTGTCCACGCATCAAGATTGGTGTGACCTTGATGTGTATCATTTATTATACCATATCTGAATATTGCCCCTTCTAGTTGTATGAACATGAGCTTCAGAAACTTAGCCTTAGACCTATTCTTTCGAACTGCCATGGTATCCTACAATTAAATCATGCATGTCTTACCCTAATGTGTCATGTACAATAGTGGCTTAGTGATCTTGTGTATCTCATGGTGATAATCCCATTATTATATGTCATCTTATGCAATCATCATGCTAATTAACTCTATAAAAACTACATTTACCTCACGATTCACCATAAATGACAAAACTATGGTTTTCAGTTACATACCTGATAACTACTTTCCCTTCTTACTGTAGAGTTGATATCTGAATGAGTGTGATTGCGTCATAATCACCATTATGTTCCATTCAAAGGTAGGTCCTGTTCCATTCGTAAGTTGTAGTAAGGGTTTGATTGCTTAGAGCTCTATAAATTCTTGTTTAAATGCAAGGTAAATTCAAAATGACCCCCCAAATTACATTTTAATCCTTTGAGATGTCAAATTAGGGTTCGCTTAATGTCGTTTTGCTTATGTTCATTGATCGACACATGATATTATGGAATGTTGCCAAGTGGCACGTAAGTATTTGAAATTTTGAAGGCTTCACCTACCGTTGGGATCCCATTTAGTGTGGAGGGTGATATTCGAAAAAATTAAGATGTTTGGAAATGTGACCCTCTAAAACATGATGGCGATGTCATCAGGAAGATTGTCAACCGTTGATCGATGATCAAGGTCAGGTCATTATGTCTTTGTTAATAATTGAGACAACACTCTTTTCAACATGATCCAGTTGATGTGCCATGTGGTACCATTTGATTGGCTACTAGGAATAACTACATATCAGGTCATAAGGGTCAACATGGGGATATTAAGAAATATCCATATTTTAAATGCTATGAAATATCACCCTACTTGAGAAAGTGAAGATAACGTCATCATAAAGATGAGTATTTGAAATTGTTCAAAGGAATGACATCATCATCGTATTAGTCGAGATCAGGATGTTTTGGAATATGACCTTCTTTGTTCTAGGTCAGGAAGGTGATGTCATCACAAAATCGTGATCACTTTGTATTGGGTAGAGGTGATGTCATCGTCATATTGAGAAATATGACGGACATTTAGAAATGTGACCCTCTAGGTATCAGGTATACTAATGACATCATCATCATATTAAGGTCTTTTATAAATCGAAACTAATGATGTCAGGGTCATATTTTGTGAAGGGTGATATTTGGAAACATCAAGATATTTGGAAATGTGACCCTTTGAAAATATGCCTAAGACTTGACGTGTACATATTCTTTTCGCACTTAATTTTGATGTTTACATATTTAACGACTATGTGGATATCAAGTGATCCTCATCTGTCGGGGTCATCTAATGAATGTGACTAATATTAGCCAATATGACCCTATGGGAAATGTCTGGTTTGACCAATCTTTGACTTAGCATAACTTTTGATCCCTAAGGAATATCAAGGTGATCCAAAAGGCAAAATTGCTTAGAATTTTGTGCTCTTCAAGATTATGAGGCTAAGGGAGGTAGATTTTGACTTTGACATTTGGCCTTCATATATAGGATGCACATGCATGTGCAAGGGTGATATAACTAACTGATTTTTGCCAAACCACCCAAAACAAAGAAACAAAAGAAAGCAAAAGCAAAAAAGTTGGGTCCCTATTTTGCTAAGGAAAAATGGGGCGTGTTGTGTAACCACACAACAACTTGCCACCAAAGAAAACAACCAAATTCAAATGATTCAAGTGATGAAGACACATTAAAATATAGCATTCTATGTTTCTCTAAGCATAAGTTGTTAGAAACAAGGCAGTTAACTGAGAGGGGGGGTAAATTAGTTATCTTAAAAATTTTCTTACTTTCACTTTCTTAACATTCAGTGTTATATCAAAACATGAAAGCATAAGCAACCATAAGAATTGAAATGAAATTAACACACATAACACAAGGATTTTTACGTGGAAACCCTGTTAAGGGAAAAACCATAGGGTGACTAACCCAAGATTGTATTCTCTATTAAAAGAATAGAAGAGTACAAAATGGCACTTGCTAGTTAGGGCTCACTATCCGAGCACACTGTTCACAAGAGGCTCACTGCCTACTAGAAACTTACAGATGATACCAGTGTGTTTGAACTGATGAACAACATCTACATATGTAAAAATTTAGTTTCGGTTAGGCTCAGTATACTGATCTAGCACATTTCATTCTTCTTCTGCCTAGTATCAGTTTTCTATCACATTCCAAGCTTGGATTGATGTCTTCTCACTTTTCTCTGCTTTTCTTCAAACTTCTACCAATTATCCCATCACTATTGCACCTTCACAAGCTTGAATCCATTGGGTATATATATCTGCATCAAAGATTTCCAACAACTTTCTAGTCAGCAACAAAACACTTAGGATATTTGCAAGTTACTATTCTGTTAGCTGAATCCATACTTGATTGGTGATGCGCACCAAAAAATTAGGCATAGAAGTCATTAATCATGTTGGCCAACAATGTATAATGCCACAAATTACTTGATCAACACCTTTTACACATCCAGATTGAATTCTAATACTCTGTCAGTTAGTTCTTCCTCTGTTTACTCTGCCTGACTAGGACCCAACACTCAGATGCTCATATCTTTTTCATGCTTTATCACTAAAGGCTAAATCTGTGGAATATAATAGTCACGATACCCCTCTTAACTTGTCTGAGTCTGCAACTTACTGAGTTACACCATCTGAGAGATCCGGACCTGATTGTCAGACCATGTTACATACTCTATTCTTGTCCACCAGACCAAAACAATCTTTAATCTAACTTTCGGTATAGGCATATTATGTACTGTGGATGTGTGGGATAGACTTTGTTGCCATCAATGACAACACTTATGAAGCCACATAGTGTCTCTTGCCAACAATCTCCTCCTTTGGCATTGATGGCAACACTTAGTGAAAAATGGCTAAGTGTCACAGTAACTCCCCCTTTGCTTGTGCTCTATTTCTTTACACTGCTTTACCGAAGCTCTCCCTTTGCTGGATTCCTCATTTTTTACTACTCTTCACTCCCCCTTTGACATCAATGGCAAAGGGTGGAATCTGCATACCAAAATTGTGAAAAAACTATTATATACATGGTTGCATATGTATATACAAATCATATGTTATACTTACATATACTTAAGTATATCCACAAAGGTTGTCTTCAACTATACAATCTCTATGGCCCAACTCCTCTTCATTTTATAAAAAATGGAGATGTGTCCACTTAACAAAAATGCATATGCTTCTACCCTCTTCAAATATGTCGGATTACTGGTCTAGGCTATACTTTGAGCATCTATTAAAGCATCATGTAATACCTCTAACTTAGGGAGGATTATTCTCCTAAGTTCACCCATTCTATCCATCAGATGCTTCTTCTCCTTAACCAGTTTCTTTATTTCATTTATGATAACAATAGCTTGACATTCTTGGTTTACCAGAGAGATAGTAAGAGGATCAAACTTCTAAGATAGGTTTGTCAATTTTTCTTCTTATTCTTTTATCTTCTTCTCAATGTCCTCTATAACTCTAGGCCAAGATAAACAAAATTTATATATATCTCCTCCATCTTTAAGAGCATTTTCAATGCTCTTTATGCCAATGTCTAAGGTTCTTCTATCATTATTAATTAGTCCTTGTACTTCACTAAATATTTTTCCAAAGAACTCTTTCTGGACCTTAGTTTCTGCCAATTTTTCTAAAGATTCAAAATGAGAATTGACAGAGTTAACCAAGTTTTTTAAATTACTAGATGGAGAGACAGATACATCCTTTTGATATGTGGGTGTGATCTTCTCTAGTACTCCAGATGCAATATTCAACAGTTCACTATCTTCCATATGAGATTTTAGAAGTTTTTCTTTTGATTTGGCCTGAGCAAAAGATGTTATCTTCATTATCTAAATCGGAGAGAGAGTGTCCAGATTCAGTGGTCATTGAATCAACTTAGGTTCATCTAGCTCCATGATTTCTTTGTCCAAGAAATTCTGCACTGTCTCTGTAGTGTCTCTTGCTAGGGATTCAGATCTCTTCCCTTTAGAGGTGTCCAAACTGGCTGGTTTTAGATGTGTACACACCATCCTTTACTACTTGTTCTTCTTACTCTTTTGCCTTATCTTCTTGATTCTCCTTCTCTTCTTTTCTTCCTTCCTCTACTTCTCTAGTGATCAGAAGATTTGTCTTGGCAACAATGGGATCCAGAGGAGTGACATCCTTTTCCTTGTGAACTTCTTCTTCCAGAACCAAAGAGTCTAATGCCTCAGATGGCTCTTCATCAATTTTCTTTAATCCTTTGACCTTCTTGATAGAGAATTGTTCATTGATTTCTATTAATCCTTCAACATCCATGGTAGAAGGCTCTTCATCTGCTTCCTCTATAATGGTAAGATTAAACTTGTTCAAGGATTTTTGGAGAATTTCTTTTTTTTCATTAGCTATTTGGTTAGTTTCTCCAAGAATGAGTTTATGCATTCGGGACTTGCTCCAGAAATCATCTTTACAATCTTTGAAAACCATGTCCATTTGTTTTGGAGTGTTAGAAGAACATAGCTGTATCACTCTCTGCTCTTGGATCTCTAAGTATTTTTCCTTTGCATTCTCTTTTCTTAGCTCCAATACTTCTTCTAGGCTCTTAGGAATTAATGAATTTATTTCAATGAATTCTTTGTTATAGATATTCAAACACCTGACAATTGCCTCCTCAAGTATTCTCTGTCTACATCATTGTATTCATCATAAAATTCTATCACTGGCTGCAAGTTTCCATCTACAGTGATTGCTTTGATGATGTCTTCACTTGAGAGAGTGGGTTTCTCAACAAATTCCTCTGTTTTCTCTTCCTCATTTTTGCTACCAGAGGACTTCTCAGAAGTTCTTTTCTTCTTCATTTTCCTAATTTCCTCATCTAATTCTGTCTCTTCATCATCCTTTTGGCTCACATATGTTCTTGTGGCCTTGGTCTTCATTCTCTTTTCTCCTTGGCTGGATGGCTTGACTTCCGGTTTGGTAGTCCTTGAGATGACAGGAGCAAAACTCTTGGAAGATCTTGTCTAGGAGGAGGCTTCCACTAGAACGCTTTCTTTCTTTGCTTCTTGTATTTCTTTTTCTATCTTCTTTATTTTCTCTCTATTAGTATCTACTACCTCCTTTGATATGCCAAACCTTTTGGCAAGTTCTTCAACTTCCTTTCTTACTTTTCTCTTTGTCTCAGGCTGCCTTAATTCAATATGAATTTTTATGTTTAGCTCATCAAAGGAGCCAAACCTTTCTACTTCAGTGTCTTTGAATTGGCTCAACAAGTGTTAAACATGTACTTCCAATATGTTTTCATCGTTCTCATATTCCATGGGCATTATCCATACAGTTCTTGGTTCAACTACCTCCATTAGGCATTGATCTATGTCAACCATGAAGCAAACTGTGTCTTTGTATTTCTCAACTATTGACTTTGGTATTCTTTCTCTGGCATGCATCATGCTTTGGAAACTCTTGAAGTAACCCTAGAGAGCTGTGTTTTGGGTTTGAGCATCACCAAGTCCATACATGTAATCTCTAATTTGAATTGCAACAGGTTTATCACTTTGCCAGACCCAACCCATTCATATAGTAGAAAAACATTAACAATATTAGACTGCCATATTTGAAAGAGTTTTTCATATCTTTCTTGATCTTCTACAAATTTTCCATCAGTTGATTCAATAGAAGCTCACACAGATCATAATCTGCATTTTCCTTCAGCATCTAATATGTAGCATAGATTGATGTACCGGACATAGAATTTTCCCTACTTGAGTGGTAGATTTTGTAACCAATTATCATTGATGCAAACTTGACATCCAGATCTGTGATGTCATCTATAGTCATTGCTCTCTTGATGTATTTTGATCCAGTGGCTTCAGTTACCATTTGGTTCTTTACAGATTTGAGTGTGGGCAGCCCACTAATTGAATGCAGTCCGGTCACAACCTTGATGGCATCTTTGGTTATCTTGAATGGGCTCATTAGCTACATAAAGTTAACATGCATCCTACTCAGAACATACCAGACCCATTCGTCTTCTACAAAGGACAAGAAATGTATGCAATGTTCAAAGTACTTGTCCTTTAGAGTCTTGAATTCAAGTTTGAGGTCAAAATTGTCATCTATTAACTATTTGTGATAGATATCGATCAATTTCAAGTCTCCAAAATCTTCAATGTTTGCATGAATATAAACCCTAATATCTTCTACATGTAGATCACCATGTGGAATACTAGGTAACACACCCAAGGGATCAACTTCTAGAGACTTGTAAGGGTGTTTCTTGAATTTTAGTCTCGGTCTTTTAGAGATATGGACAACCATCGAAGTAGCCATTCTAATTGACAAAATTTGAAGAGATTTTGTAGAAAGAAATACCTTTTTGCACCTTAGGGTTTGTTGCAACTATTGGATCGAAATTCTGATTGACTACTTGAATGTTCTATAGGATCTCTTCTCAGAGCTCTTCTCTCTTCTTTGTTTTGAATGCAAAGTGTGATAAATGGCGAATGAAGACCCTTTTATTCTTTCACAAAACCTAATTTGTCATTGTAATAAGTGCACAACCTTTTAAGTCATCCGGTTACCCTATTTCTCAAGTGATCTTTTCATGAATCATCTTGTGGATCATCAACCTAGTATCTTAGTGAGTTGATAACACATATCTACCTTATAAGCTTGCCTTTGGATCCCATAGATCAGAATATTGTATTTTCAAATCATATTAGATCAATTTGTATTTCTTTGTTAACATTGGATGGTTGTTAGAACCAGATCTACTCAAGTGGTCATAAACCTTTTGAATCTTCATGTGGACCTCTCACATTCTGACTGAAAGCTCTTTAGAGGATTCTTTAGGAACCTTTTAATCCACAGCATCAAATGTTTACTCAATGTGCTGAATTCAGGCACTTACAACCTGGCTGGGGGAATTTTGATCTTATTTTACTGCTCCCCCTGAGCTAGAGCTCACCCTTTTAATTTTTGAAAGGATTATCAGCACCAGATTTTGATACGGGCCTATTACCAATGTTTATCACATTCTTCTTTGTCCAAATATTGTTCATCTCCTTCTTAAGCTCATTCACATTGACTTTACATTTGCCTTTGTCTTGTTTCTAATCATGTTTCACCTGACCTTTTCCATTTTGATTTCTACTCCTTCAGAATCTAGCTTTATGACCAGATCCATTGCAACTGTAACACACAACATTTCATTTCTTATTTGAATGATATCCTCTTGATCTGTACTTATTATCCATATGTCCAATTCTATTGCATACAAAGCATTTACCATTGAAAGAGATATTCATTTACATATTTATGCATTAATGAGATTTGTGACCATACCTTTTACAACTAAAACATTGACCGAAGAAGGATGTGTTGCAAGTATGGGCCTAACTGGTGTTGTCATTGATGTCAACATACTCCTGTTACATTAATGATAAGGTTTGGATGAGCCGTGAGTTGAGGATATTGAGAAAATTAGTCTCAATCAGGAACAGTGAAGAACAGTGATGACTGTAAGACAAAAATCCAAGATAGGATGATGATCAGAGGATGCAGATTAAATGGTTTGTAGATATGTGTCTATAGGTGATCCAATAGAGATTTTAGAGGTCCACATGAAGATATGAAGAAGTTGTGGCCACTCAAGTAAAACCAGTTCCGGTAGGTGTTCAGAGGTGACAGTGTGTAACAAGAAAGGTCCGGTGAGATCCGGAAATAAAGTTTCATGTTCTATGGATTTAAGGGAGTGCTGAGGAAGTCTTTGTGGTGTATCAACTCTATTGGTGCATGGTTTGAAGGTCTGCAAGCATCTATTCTTTTGTGACAGTTATGACAGACTGTGTTCTTAAGGTTCCAGATGAAGGAGAGAAAGATTTCAGTAAGCAGAAGAAGTGTGGATGTTCTTGGTGATTTAGGCAAGCTTGTGGAGGTCTTTGGATCATGTCCAGTTCATGTTGGTGGTTTGCATTGAAGTTGGAGCTCGCAATTAAAGAGTAACTTTTGTATGATGGTGTTCTTCTTGAGACATGCCAACTGGATGAGTTATGCATCTGTCGGATGATCTTATGAATATTTTCTAACTTAGATGATCATTCCTAAGTTGATGCCTTGTATAAATAAGGGATTGCGAAGTCAGTTGAACTCGCCTTTTTGTGTGGAGATGAGTGTGTGGTAGCGAAGAGGAGAGCAAAAGGCAAAGGAGAAGTATTGAACTTAATGGAACTGATTCAAGCATGGTGAAGATGCTATTCTCTAGTTCATGTATGTGATACTTATTTCTTTGTAGAAAGTGTGTCTCTTGTAGGCAGTGAGCCTCTTGTGAGTAGTGTGCTCGGGTAGTGAGCCCTAATTGGCATGTGCCATTTTGTTCTTTCTATTCTTCTAATAGAGAATACATTCTTGGGTTAATCACCCCATGGTTTTTCCCTTAACTGGGTTTTCCATGTCAAAATCTTGGTGTCTTATGTGTTGATGAGTTCCTGCTTTTGATTTGAATGCATTATGTTTCATGTTTAATATGTTGCTAATCACCAAGAGGATTTAAGTGTGTAAATTAGAGAAATTTTTGCACAACTGATTCACCCCCCCTCTCAATTGTGTGCCCTAAGTCTAACAATTGGTATCAGAGCTAAGTTCCTCTAAAAAGAGCTTAACCACTTGAGGAGATCCAGGATGTCATCTTACAAGAAGGATAGTCCGAAGTTTGATGAACTAACTTTGCTCTTTGGAAAGGTCCTATAAAATGTCACTTGCAGTGTATGGGAATGGCGTACTGGTCCATGGCTACAAAACCACATGTACCTCCATAGGGTGGTTTGACAACCCTAAATGAAATCACAGATGCTGAAAATAATCTGTGGACCAAAGAGGCTCTTCTAAGCACATTATCTGACTCAGAGCTCTCAAATGTTATTGACCTACCAACTGCCTGTGAGATTTGGAATAAACTAGAACTTTTGCATGAAAGAGACCAGTATGTTAAATGTGCAAGGTTATAGAGTCTAAAAGGGAAATTTGAAAAACTGAAGATGAGAGATGATGAAAATATTACTACTTTCATGCCAAGAGTGAATGAGCTGGTTTGTGGAATTAGAAATGCTGGTGGAGTCTTGGATGAAAATGAGATTGTTGGTAAAATTCTCAGATCCCTTCTTGCTTCTTACAAAATAAAGGTTGTTGCCATTGAAGAATTCAGAGCCCATACAACTGTCACAAGAGATCAATTGGCTGGAAAATTGGCTGCATTTGAAATAACAGAGTTTGGAGATGACCCCCCTAAGACTGAATCTACATTCAAAGCCAGTGCCTCTGTTAAAGGTAAACAAAGGTTTGATCTGGGAGAGAATTCTTCAAGGAAATTGTCATGGTATGAAAAAGCAAGAAAAAAAAGTAGAAACTTCTCAACTTGAAGCCCTTATTGCAAAGAGGCTACCAAGAGGATCTGGTAAGTATTAAGGAAAATTACCTTTTAAGTGTTTTAACTACAATAAGATTGGTCATTTTTCATCAAGGAGTCCGGAAAGATTTTCAAGGCAAAATCCTAACAAGCCAAGATTCCAAAAGAACTATTACTATGTACATGAAGATGATGATAATGAAGGAGTAACAGATGATGAATCAGAGATAGGAAACAAATCCGGAAATGAATGGGTGTTCATTGCCATCAAGGAAGAAGATCCAATGTCCTCTGTATTTGTCAATCTTAAGACTATGGAAAGAGCTCTGGCTGCCCAAATTGAAGAGAAGGATGATTGGGTCATTGATAGTGGATGCTCTCACCATATGACAAGTGACAAAAATAAGTTTGTAGATTTGGAAAGGTATGAAGGAGGAGTGGTAAAGTTTGGTGACAATTCTGCTGGTAGAATCAGAGGAAGAGGAACTATTTCTTTTGATGGAAGAAACAAAACTAGTGATGTACTGTATGTTGAAGGTTTGAAGCACAATCTTCTCAGTGTTGGATAGTTGGTAGACAAAGGCTATGATCTCTGATTCAAGGATGGAAAATGCAAAATCTTTGAAAGTTCTAGAATAGAGATTGCATTCGGTACTCAAACTAAAGGTAATATCTTCCACTTGGTTGGTACTGGTAAAAGCTACTTATTTGTTCAAGTTGATCAGAGTTGGTTATGGCATAGAAGGATGTGTCATGTGAATTTTGATAATATCATCAAGATAAGCAATACTCAAGCTGTAAGAGATCTTCCAAAATTGGTGAAACCTACTAACAGCTTGTGCAAGGAATGTCAGTTGGGTAAGCTAAGCAGAGTCACATTCAAAAGCAAGGAACTGTCTTCTATTGGATTATTGAACTTAGTTCACATGGATCTTTGTGGTCCGGCAAGAACTAGGAGTATTCAAGGTGATAGATACTTCATGTTGCTAATTGATGACTATTTCCAGATGATGTGGGTAACCTTTCTAAAAGAGAAATCATAAGCTCTTGAGAAATTCAAAATATTCAAGGCAATGGTAGAGAATGAAATAGGATTAAAGTTGAAATGTCTGAGGTCTGATAGAGGTGGAGAATTCACATCTGATGAGTTCATAGAGTTCTGTGAGAAACATGGAATTAAGAGACTAGACTCCACAGTAGAATGGAGTAGTGGAGAGAAAGAACACCATCCAAGAAGCATCTAGGACTATGATGATGGAAGCAAATGTTCCTCAGATCTATTGGAGAGAAGTTGTCAGCACTATAGTCTATACTCTCAATCAAGTTTAAATCAGAAGCAATACCGATAAGACCCCTTATGAACTTTGGTTTGGAATTACTCCTACTGTAAGATATTTTAGAGTCTTTGGTAGCAAATGTTACATCAAAAGAGATGAAGATCTAGGCAAGTTTGATGCTAGAAGTGATGAAGGAATATTCTTGGGTTACTCTACTCAAAGCAAACCATACTGGTGTTATAACAAGAGACTATAAAAGATGATAGAAAGTACAAATGTGAAGGTTGATGAGGGAATAGAGAAACCCTCAAGGTTTTATGAATATGATGAACATGATCAAAATGGTGTTTTGGTTCATGGAGTTCAATCCTCTTCTGAAAGTCATATTCAAACTGATCTAGTAAATCAGGAAGAAGAGATAGGTTTGAATGAGCTTGATCAAGAAGCAGAAGTGCAAGAAACTCCCAAAGTTCCAAGGTATGTAAGACTAAACCACTCTAAAGATCAGATCATAGGTGACAAAAGCAAAGGTGTGCAAACTAGAAGGAAAATTACTCAAAATTCAGATGAATATTGTCTGATTTCAAAGATTAAACCTAAGACAATAAATGAAGCCTGCAATGATGAAAACTGGACCAAAGCAATGGAGGAAGAGTTGATGCAAAATGAGAAAAATCACACTTGGGATCTTGTTCCCAGACCTAGAAACAAGAATGTGATTGGAACCAAATGGGTCTTCCAGAACAAACTAAATGAAGTTGGTGAAGTAATCAGAAATAAAGCCAGATTGGTCTGCAAGGGCTACTCTCAAATAGAAGGAATCGATTTTGAAGAAACTTTTGCTCCGGTGGCAAGAATTGAAGCAGTCAGATTATTTCTTGCCTTTGCTTCCTTCAAGGATTTCAAGGTATATCAGATGGATGTCAAGTCTACCTTTCTAAATGGTGACTTGGAAGAAGAAGTGTATATAGAGCAACCGGATGGATTTTAGTTGTCTGATCATGGTGATATGGTCTATAAGTTGAAGAAGGCACTGTATGGATTAAAGCAAGCCCCAAGAGCCTGGTATGAAAGATTGGATAAGCATCTTTTGAAGATTGGTTTCAACAAAGGTACTGCTGACAGTAACTTATATTTCAAAATTGATCATGAAAACATCTTGATTGTTGAAGTATTTGTTGATGATATCATCTTTGGAGGAAGAGATAGTATGTGTAAAGCTTTTGCAAATCAAATGAAAAGTGAGTTTGAGATGTTTATGCTTGGTGAAATGAATTTCTTCTTGGGTCTACAAATTACTCAAACAAAGAAAGGAATCTTTATTTCTCAGACCAAGTATGTGAAAGAATTGTTGAAAAAATTTGGGATGGAAGATTCAAAGCCAATGAATACTCCCATGGCAACTAGATGTAAGTTGAGCAAAGATGATGACTCTCCTAAGGTAGACCAGACAAACTACAGATCAATGATTGGGGGATTGTTGTATCTCACTCAAACCAGACCAGTTATTATGCAGGTTGTTGGTCTTGTTGCTAGATTTCAGGCTGATCCTAGAGAATCTCATGTCATGGCAATCCAGAGGATTTTTAGATATCTAAAAGGAATAGTTGAGTATGGTTTGTGGTATCATAGAGATCATGATTTCTGTCTTCATGCCTATACAGATGCAGATTGGGCAGGAGATGTGGATGACCAGAAGAGTACCAGTGGTGGAGCATTCTTTTTGGGGAAGAGATTGGTTTCTTGGCTAAGAAAGAAACAAGAGGCAATATCTCTGTCTACAACTAAAGCAGAATATATTGTAGCAGTAGGTAGTTGCACTCAAGTTTTGTGGATGAAGCAAATGCTAAGAGATATCAAAGTGGAGTATGAGGAACCTATCACAATTTTCTATGATAATTCAAGTGCTATAAGGATATCTAAGAATCCGGTGTTGCATTCAAAGACTAAGCATATATCTATCAAGTTTCACTTTCTGAGAGAGCAATTGAACAAGAATGAAGTCAAATTAGAGTTTGTGTCATCCAAGGATCAGATTGCAGATATCTTTACTAAACCTCTACCTAAGGACTCTTTTGAGTATCTCAGGGAGAAGTTAGGGGTATTGCCCCTCCAGTAATGAACTAAGGTGCACTGATGTGCATTAGTCCGATGGGTATCATAGTCACATCTTGTGATCCAGATTGATGTTGGGGAGCTGCTACTCAGGGGGAGCAGCAGGTATGATTCTGAAGTGGTGAAATTGCAAGTATGTACCCTTTGCCATTGATGTCAAAGGGGGAGAGAAGACATGTGAAAAATAAGTGGTTACTAATCAAAGGGGGAGTAGTAAAGGGAGAGAAGTCATGTGAATGGTTGTTGTTGATAGGGGTAGTTGTGACAGTAAGGAGAAGTCCTTGTCTTGATGGTTTTTCACATCATATGTTGCCATCAATGACAAAGGGGGAGATTATTGCAAGTATGGGCCTAACCTATGTTGTCATTGATGTCAACATACTCCTGTTGCATTAATGATAAGGTTTGGATGAGCCATGAGCTGAGGATATTGAGAAAATTAGTCTCAATCAGGAACATTGAAGAACAGTGATGACTATAAGACAAAAATCTAAGATAGGATGATGATCAGAGGATGTGGATTAAAGGGTTTGTAGATATGTTTCTGTAGGTGATCTAATAGAGATTTCAGAGGTCCGTATGAAGATAGGAAGAAGTTGTGGCCGCTCAAGTAAAACCGGTTCTGGTAGGTGTTCAGAGGTGACAGTGTGTAACAAGAAAGGTCCGGTGAGATCCAGAAATAAAGTTTCCTATTCTGTGGATTTAAGGGAGTGCTTAGGAAGCCTTTGTGGTGTATCAACTCTATTGGTGTGTGGTTTGAAGGTCCACAAGCATCTATTCTTTTGTGACAGTTATGACAGACTATGTTCTTAAGGTTCCAGATGAAGGAGAGAAGGATTTCAGTAAGCAGAAGAAGTGTGGATGTTCTTGGTGATTCAGGCAAGCTTGTGAAGGTCTTTGGAACATGTCCAGTTCATGTTGGTGGTCCGCATTGAAGTTGGAGCTCGTAATTAAAGAGTAACTTCTATATGATGGTGTTCTTCTTGAGACAGGCCAACCGGATGAGTTATGCATTTGTCGAATGATCTTATGAATATTTGCTGACTTAGATGATCATTCCTAAGTTGATGCCTTGTATAAATAAGGGATTACGAAGTCAGTTGAACTCACCTTTTTGTGTGGAGATGAGTGTGTGGTAGCGAAGAGGAGAGTGAAAGGTAGAGCAGAAGTATTGAACTTAATGGAACTGATTCAAGCATGGTGAATATGCTATTCTCTAGTTCATGTATGTGATACTTATTTCTTTGTAGACAGTGTGTCTCTTGTAGGTAGTGAGCCTCTTGTGAGCAGTGTGCTTGGGTAGTGAGCCCTAATTGGCATGTGCCATTTTGTTCTTTCTATTCTTCTAACAGAGAATACATTCTTGGGTTAATCACCCCATGGTTTTTCCCTTAACCGGGTTTTCCATGTCAAAATCTTAGTGCCTTATGTGTTGATGAGTTCCTACTTTTGATTTGAATGCATTATGTTTCATGTTTAATATGCAACTAATCACTAAGAGGATTTAAGTGTGTAAATTGGAGAAAGTTTTGCACAACTGATTCACCCCCCCTCAGTTGTGTGCCCCAAGTCTAACAAGATGGATTGTTCTGATTCATTCTGTTCCTACACTAAGTTGCTTTATGACCAAATTTGTTGCAATTGAAGTAGTATCCATTGAAGGATGAATATCTTTGAGCATTTGGTTGCCTTACTAGAGGCCTTCTAGGCCTATTTCTTTGACTTCCTGATACAAAGTTCTTTTGACTGGATCTAGAGCTTTCACCTTTCTTATATCCCAAGCCATGCTTATCATCTACCCTCTTTTGAGTTTCAAGAAGAACTTCAAGTTGGGCTAAGCTTATCTTGAATTTTTCTTTGTATTCATTTGTAGATTGAAGATCTTGTTTAAGAGTGTCAATCTGGCTCTCAAGTTGTTCTTCATTGTATCTGGCTTCTTCAAGATCAGATTCAAGATGTCTGATTATTCTATCCATTTTGTGGCAGTTCTCTATTTTCTCCTTGAGGGATTATTTTAGGTTATCTTCAGTCATTTTCTTCTCTTCAATTTCTTGGGTGAATTTCATAACCCCTGATTCCATTTCATGTCTTATCATAATGACTTCTTTTGATAGCTTCTCACATAGCTTAGTTTTATCATTCAGATCCTCATTAATATTATTAGATGCATTCTAATTTGCTAATTTATGAAGTAGTTCCTTTCTCTTTTCCATAGAATTACTGAGTTTTTCTTTCATCTCATTGATTAAATCATCAGCTTCCTTGAGTCGCTCTCTCAAATTATTGACCTCAAAGTGGGATTGTTCAAGATCATCTAGGGCAGACTAAAGTTGTTCTTTCATACCATATGCATCCATTGAGATTCCCAGACCCTCCTCAAGTTGTTAGGCTTTTTCTAAGGAACTTAGCTCTAATACCAATTGTTGGAAACAAGGCAGATAATTGAGACAGGGGTGAATCAGTTATCTTAAAACTTTTCTTACTTTCACTTTCTTAACATTCAATGTTATATCAAAACATGAAAGCATAAGCAACCATAAGAAGTGAAATGAAATTAACACACATAACACAAGGATTTTTACGTGGAAACCATGTTAAGGGAAAAACCACGGGGTAACTAACCCAAGACTGTATTCTCTTTTAAAAGAATAGAAGAGTACAAAATGGCACTTGTCAGTTAGGTTTCACTACCTGAGCACACTGTTGACAAGAGGCTCACTGCCTATAGAAACTCACGGATGATACCAATGTGTTTGAATTGATGAACAACATCTACATATGCAAAAATTTAGTTCCAGTTAGGCTCAGTATACTGATTTAGCACATTTCATTCTTCTTCTGGTTAGTATCACTTTTCTATCACATTCTAAGCTTGGATTGCTATCTTCTCACTTTTCTCTACTTTTCTTCACACTTCTACCAATTATCCCATCACTATTGCACCTACACAAGCTTTAATCCATCGGGTATATATATCTACATCAAGGATTTCCAACAACTTTCTAGTCACCAACAAAACACTTAGGATATTTGCAAGTTACTGTTCTGTCGGCTAAATCCATATTTGATTTGTGATGCACACCAAAAACTTAGGCATAGAAGTCACTAATCATGTCGGCCAACAATGTATAATGCCAAAAATTTCTTGATCAACACCTTTTACACATCTAGATTCAAGTTTGATGCTATGTTGATCAGTTCTTCCTCTGTCTACTCTGCCTGACTGGGACCCAACACTCAGATGCTCATATATTTTTCATGCTTTATCCCCGAAGGATAAATCTCTAGAATACAATAGTCATGATACCCCTCTTGACTTGTCTGAGTCTGTAACTTACTAAGTTACACCATCTGAGAGATTTGGACCTGATTGTTGGACCATGTTACATACTCTATTCTTGTCCACCGGACCAAAACAATCTTCAATCTAACTTCTGGTATAGGCATATTATGTATTGCAGATGTGTGGGATAGACTTTGTTACCATCAATGACAACACTTATGAAGCCACACAGTGTCTCTTGCCAACATAAGTATCATGACCTTCCTGAATGACACCATGTTCATTAGTGCAACAATGCTGACAAGGGATCAAGTGTGTGCATATGATTAATAATCATCATCTCGTAAGTAAGTTGAAAACCAAAGTAACCGGTGTTAAGCTACATATTTTGGGTTTATCCCTCATAGCCAATCGGGATAGAGCATTATTGCTAGCAGACATCCATAGCCTCGACAAGGTTATCTAGACAATTCCCCTAAGTAGAGCCCCAATGCCAGCAGGCATCTATAGCCCCACTGCCAGCAGGCATCTATAGCCCCGATAGAGTTACTTAGATGGCCTAAATTTATCCTTTTAGATTTTCAATATTCATCTCTCTTTTTTATGTATATGCTGATTCATAAGATATCATCATGTAAGCTCAATATACAAGGTGCAGTCACTTGTTACTTTAGGTTGGGAATTGCAATAGTAGCAAGGGTGACCCTTTTGGATTTTTCACTTAACACCTATACTAATGTGTTCAACAAACCCAAGGCTGTTAGGTGAGTCATCGTGAAAATCTCCTTAATCAACAAAGGCATTACTGATGAAAAGGGCATCATAGACCTAATCAGGGATACTTCCTAGGGTGAGTCACAACCTATATAAGAATTTGTTCTCATCACTTGAATCCTAACAATTTTGTTGGTTTCTTAGAGTGATAAGGTGCATCATCTTGACTAAGAAAAATAAAACTCAAAAGCAACAAGCAACTAGATAAGCACACAAAGCAAAAACTATACAAACAACTATACAATACATACATTATGATACAACTGACTTCTTATGTGACCCTATTTAGGCTTGAAAGTAATGTTTGAGGAACTGTCCATTGACTAGTAATGGAACATCCTCACCGGTTAGGGTCTTAAGTCTATAGGTACTGTCTCCTACGATCTCAAAAATTTGAAAGGGACCAATCCAGAGTTTGTCAAACTTTCCATGATCACCCTTCCTTTCATGTGCTTTATCCCATGTTAGGACCAAATCTGAAATCCTAAAAGCCTTGACTCTGGCTCTTTTACCAAACTAGCATTTGATAGTAGCCTAATGTTTAGCAAATTGATCAATTGCTCTATCTCTTTTTTCCTCTAGGTGCATGAGTTGAAGGAGTCTAACTTCCTACTTATTATCTATACCTAGATACTCTTGGGCAAACTACAATGTGGGGATCTTTAATTTGACAAGGAGGATAGGATCCACACCATAAACTAATTGATAAGGGGAGTTTCCTAATACAACCTTCATCTTGGTTCTGTCTACCCATGAGGCATACTTTAGTAGGGTATTCCATTCCCTAGGGTTTTTCTCTATTAGTTTCTTTATGATGTTCAGTAAATTCTTGTTTGCTGACTCTGCTAAGCCATTCCCTTGGGGATAATAATTGGAAGAGAATTTCAAGATAATTCCATGATCAAAAGCCCAACTGGATAACTTTTGTGATATAAAAGTAGGTCCATTATCACATACTAAAGCATATGGAACTCCATACCTGGTCAATATGTTGTTCTCCAAGAACTAGATCACATCCTCTACATTGCATGTCTTACTACTGATAGCTTCAGTCCATCTGGTACAATAGTCAGTAATTGTTAAGACATACCTATGGCCTGAAGATGATGGAGGGTTAATAGGTCATATGAAATCCATGCCCCATTGAGCAAATGGGTGCATCTCCATCACTAGCTGTAAGGGTTGAGCAACATATCTTTCTCGGTTAGCAGCAACCTGACAAGTATAGAAAAACTTGATATGTTTTGCAGTGTCCTTAAAAATAGTAGGCCAACAATATCCTGCTCTCAAGATAGCATGTACAGTGGCCAAGTGGGATCCATGCGTAGTCCCAAATTTATCATGCAATTCAGCCAAGACCTTATCAGCTTCTTGTCTATTCAAACATCTGAGATATATTCCTTCATTGTTTCTCTTGAAAAGGACTCCTCCTTTTATCATATACTTTTGTTATCTTATTTTTAAAGCTCTTCTCTGTGAATCTTGTAATTTTGATGGGCATCTTCCAGTAATCAAGACATGCCTGATATCAGAATACCACTCTTTATCTTCTTTGGTATCCAACACATACTGATGACTCATTATAGTAGGGTCAATCTTAGAAATCATCTGGCTCAATGCTTGTCCCCTTACCAGTTTCATGGGTGTTATATCCATATCATATTCTTGAAGCACAGTTACCCATTTGGCTCTCTTTTCACTTGGTTCACTCTGCATCAAGAGCATCTTCACTGCTGCATCTAGTACTACATCAATTATTTTGCTTCTCAGGATGTAATGCCTAAACTTCTTGACTGCTCTAACTAAAGCAAGTGCTTGTCTTTCTACATCCATGTATTTGAGCTCTGCATCCTTGAATGGGCAGCTCATGAAAGCTATTGGCTTTTCTTCTTTGGCCACATTTCTTTGTGTCAATATGCTGCACATGTATGTTCTGATGCAAATGAGTAAATATAGAAATATCTTGTATAGTCTAAATTGATGAGGATAGGAGCATCTGATATGGCTTTCTTAATGTCCTCAAAGGTAGCTCTTGCTTCAAGAGTCCATTCAATTTTAGCATCCTTTTTAAACATGGCATTCAGTGGTCTGACGATTTCTGCAAACCCAGTGATGAACTTCCTAACAAAATTTATCTTACCAAAGTAAGACTTAAGCTCCTTCTTACTTCTAGGAAGTTGCAACTTCATGATTGATTCTACTCTGGCAGGGTCAATGATGATCCCATTTTTTGTTATCAAATGACCTAATAACTTCCCTGTGGTCACTTCAAAGATACACTTCTTGGGTTTTAGAGATATACCATATTGCTCACACTTCTTGAGTACATTCCTCTGGTTTTCTATGTGATCACCCTTGTTCTTGGAAAAGACTATCAAGTCATCCATGTAAATGACTATGCATTTGCCAATTAAGCCTCTGAAAGCTATATCCATTGCTCGCTGAAAGGTGGCTCCAACATTTATCAATCCAAAGGGCATGTGCCTGGAGGCAAATATTCCCCACTTGGTGGTGAATGCAGTTTTCAACCTATCTATTTTATCTACCATCACCTAGTTATACCCTGAAAAACCATCTAGGAATGGCATCATCTGGGCTCCATTTACTATCTGTAATACCTCATCCAGTGAAAGTAAAGGATAATTATCCTTTTCAGAAGCTCTATTTAGGTTTCTAAAGTCTACACATAAACATATATCTCCATTCTTTTTCCTTAGAGGGACCATATTAGACACCCAAGTTGAATGCCATAGAGGAAATATGATTCTAGGATTGAGTAACTTCTTCACTTCTTCAAAGATGATGGGTCTAACAAATCATTAATAGGTCTTTGCTTTTGCCTAAAAGTCTTAACATCAGGTTTTAGGGCTATGGTATGAGTGATGATTGAGGTATCATAAGTATTCAACTCATCATAGGTCCAGGCGATAACATACATATAGTCCTTTAATGCTTGAGTTATCCCTGCCATTTCTTCTTCTATGCAAACTTTTCAAATCAAGACATTCTTTACCTCTTCATTTTGTCCTATATTGATTGGTGAGTACTCTCTTCCATTAGTCTTTGGGAGGTCCTTTTGTTTTATCATATTGTGTAGGTCAAAGGATTTCTCTAACTCTATCACACCCTTGGGAATCCCATTGGTTGGTAATTCTATAACCTCTTCTTCTTCCCAGATATGATCTTTTGCATTCCTTTCATCTATGACATGAGCATCAAATACATCTCTATTTGATATGAAATCCAAATATGTTGGTCATCATCAAATACTTGGAGATTGGTAACATTATCTGGTATGGAAGGCACTGATACTAATTCAATAGAGAATCTCTTCAGACCATAAATAGACAATGGCTCTAGGGTGCTAGCAGCCTGTGCCAAGGCATCTACTCTATGATTTAGTTCTCTAGGTACATGGGTGATGTTGAATGCATCAAACTCTTCTATTAAGTCCCACACCCTATGTCTGTAGTTAGACAATTTCTTGTAGTTGCATGAGTATATACCTCTTACTTGTCTTACTACTAATTCTGAGTCTCCATAGACATGCAAAATTTTCACTCTCTTCTTAAGGGAAAACAATAACCCATGGATTAACGCTTCATACTCTATCACATTGTTTGTACATGGGAATTGTAACCTATATGCTACTAGGTAGGACTTCCTTGTTGGGTTAATAAAATCAATACCTACCCCAGCTCCTTGTTTTGACTTTGATCCATCAAACCTAAGGATCCATGGTTTATCTTCTATTAAAGGCTTATTAGGGCCTTCCCTCTTCTTTTTGGCTCTGGTAGCTACACCGCTTGATATCCATCTTAACTTTTGTGGTTCACTTCTCATCATTTCTGGTGGGTGATATCAACTTAATACCCTTCCACTTTTAACATCTGAGGTATCATCACCATCAGTGTCTTCGTATTTTTATCTCTTTCTTTTTATCTTTCAGTATATACTTGCTATTAGCTGGTTGATTCTTTGAATGCAGTATCTTTTGTTTACTCCATACATGCAAGCACAATGAGCATGTAGTCTTTGAATGTGGTGCTTCATGTAGCCTAAACCAACCCTCTATCAACAGATTCTGTGGAGGAATCCCTTACAACATGAGATTCTGATTTTGTTTTGATAAAGATTCTTCAAAATTTGTTAAATTACTCTCCTTATCTTCATCAAATAATTCATAATCTGACTCAATCAGATAGTCAGTTCCTGGGGTGATGTTACTTTCATCCTTGGCAGTATCTTCCACATTTATCAAGATCTCTTCTAAATTATGAGTGTGCCTTTCATCCTGATATGCATCTTCTTCTGTACCTGCAGATGATGAACTAGAATCAACGTCATTATGACTATCCATATTGCTTACCTCAATTGAGAACAAAACCTACTCAATACATGCTCGCTCTAACTCCATCATATCTAGGCAAGCATCACAAGTTCTCTCAGAATGTGCCTCATCATGCAACCTACACCATCCTTCAATCAAAATATCCTCATTGGATATGTTCAATGCTTGGCAATGATGCATTTCTCTAGATAGATGTGATTCAAAGTCCTTGAAATGATCTACTCCCTCATCATTATCATCTAAACTATAATCAGATTCTATGATCACTATGTTATCTTGATGAACATCCTCAGGGATATGTGTGTCATACATGAGAATTTCTTCTATCCTAACTATTCGGGGTTTGACAGTGTAAACCCCTGGTTCAACATCTACGTACGGTATCTCATTCATGTTGTTGTACTTAGTGATCATAAGTTTCATTTGAGGCTTAGCCTCTATCCTGATTTGGTTAGGAATCCCTTTCCAAGGTAGCCACATGTGACTGAAGTATGTGGAAATATAGCCATTGAGTGTTTTCGACCAATCCCTACTAAGTAGAATTCCATAAGTGTTAGGGATATCTACCACCTGAATGCCAATGTGATATTGAATCTTGGGGTCTGATGCTAACTGCATGTAGATTTGTGTTAGCTCTCCCACTACACTTACTTCAGTCTTGTCTAGTTGTGTCACCTTCTTAAGTGATTTAGCTAGATGTAACCCTAAGGCATTAAAAATAGATAGGGGCATCACATTGGTGCATGCACCTGAATCTACAAGGAAATTGTGTAAATTCTTGGCAAACATCCTCAGTGTAAGTAGGAATGGAGGTGACTCAATTTTATCCCCATATAGTGTCATATGTGAAGTTTTAGCAGCTTGAATAGTAGCTGGGACCTTGTGTTTGACATTGTTTTCTCTAGCTACATGATACTTGTTCACAATCTGGCTAGGATTATGAGCATGACTATCTTCTTTTGGACTAGGCTCATCTAGAGATCTCATGAAAGCCTTCTTGATGGTTGGGGTTTTAAGCAGTTCAGATAATGACATGTTGATTTTAACTCTTTTCATCTCCTTTGCTAAATATGTGACTAATTTGTCAGGTTCATGAGATTGATTATTAGCTTTCAACATAGTGTTCTGAGGTGCAAAATATTGGGCATTAACTTTGGTATGGCTAGGATTATTACTGGCTTTTGGATCAAGAGGAGTATTAAAATTGTTAGGTAGTAAGGACATAGTCAATGGACTAGGAGGTCTATTAGGATTACTCCTAAGATTATAACTGTGCCTACCTTGGTATTCTTTCTGATAAGTATGAATTTCTTCAGGTTCCACTACTGGTTCATTATCATCTTTGAAAGGAAAAACATAGTTTGTTTCAAATGCCAATGCAGACTCCTCACATGTTGAGGTGTAATTCTCATGGGTTGAGACAGCTTGGTGAGGAGGGTGATTTACATAACTTTCTAAGACAAGGGCAGAATCATATCCACATGGGACAATTTCATTTCCTTCAATGAAAGGAGGATTTCCTGTGGTGTTAGACACTTCGGCCTAAAACATAGTGGCTGCTATTTGGAACTGAGGATAGCCCAGCTCAGTATGTGCATTAGTGTTGTGTATTCTACACCAATTTGTGAGGGCTACTTCTACCAGATTGATCCTAGTGGTCTATTTTGGTTCACTAAGAGGTTGATTATCTAAGGGTGATGGCAAAGATTCATTGTTTGGTCTAGTATTCCATACTCTAGGCTGCCTAGGTACATTATTGTTATTGCCATTATTATTGTTATAACTCTGGTCACTGTTGTTATTGTTGTATCCCCTGTTAGGATATATTGATCTATCATTAGTATATCCTCTATTTTGGGTGAGTACGAGATCATGATGGGCCAAATAGTGGCAATGGAGAAAAATCTTGTTGGATGAAAAAGTGCTAACATTTAGACTAATATTTAGATTTGGATGGAAAGGTTATTAATATTTCTAGCTCTAATATGGATTCTCTCCAAAAATGTCTTATGATTACCTCATATTTAGGCAAGTGGGAGTCTCAAAACTTGCCAAAGAAACTTACAAAACCACCCATTTAGTGTTATCCTCAAATTTTCCATAATTTCATCCTTGAAGCTGACAGACTTTTTTGTAACTAAATTTAATCAAATGAAAAGGGTTTACAGAGGAAGCTATTAAGATTCTAAAAATATAATATATGCCTCATAATAATTTTAATAGGTAGTTATTATCAATTTTCTACATATGCTATGCCTAATTTCCTGATAGATATACATATTGAAAAACATCTATAATTTTCAACGTATTAATCCTTTTTTAAATCTAAAAGATGTGTCACATTTTAGGACTTATTGGGTATACATTAAAATTTAAAATTTTTGAGTTTCATATATTTTTGACCAAGTTAGGTTGGCTGGAAAATTAATTTTTAATATTTTAAAAAAGTCACAATAAAAAAATTCATAAATAATTATTTATTTACTTAAAAAATTCAAAAAATATGTGTCACATCCACTCATGTGTCCTTTACTAAAATCTAAATCATGGAGGAAAAATATTATCTTTTTCTCATACTTAGGTTGGTCGGAATGACACCTACTTTTTACATTTTTTTGAAAATTTTAGTAGTGCTTCATTGAAATATCCAATTTTCACCAAACTATTTTCAAAATTTTCAAAAAAACGTAGTAGCCCATAAACTACATTTAATTTATTACAACTTTTTTCTAAATTGTGTAGATAACTCATTCAATTTTTGACATGAAGTTACTTAAGTCTATTTTTCACATTTACATTGCCACTTAGGGGTAGTGTTTGGCCCATCATGACCCTGCACTCACCCTTTTGACTAGGCTGAGAATAAAAGTTTTGACCTCTCATATGTGTGATCTTTGTTGTCATTTTTCTTAGTTGTGTAGCTATCTCTTTGATGTCTTCTTTCTCCTCCTGAACTTTAGCTACTACATTTTCTGATTGAGGTTTAAAGAAGGAAGAACCATTACCATTATTTTTCCCTACATCTTGAGATGTTTGAGGATGTCCCAGATATTGTACTATCTGACCATTTCTAGTAGGAGGGGGCATGACACTAAGGGGAGGTACCTATAAAGGACCAGGCATTGTGACAGGAGGCATCATGACTCCATTCGTTTGCTGCTAAGCAGGATATGCAGGATATGTAGGATATGAGGGATATGCTATGTCAGGTGTTGTAGCAGGAATCAACTGTTGATTAACTTTTATTGCTTCCTCAAAGGCCTGTGTTAGATTTGTGAGACTAGGATGTGTCCTCCTTATGAACATAGAAGTCAAAGGATCTAAGGCTGAGTAATATATACTTCTGGCTACCTCATCTGCTACATTATAAGGAGCTACTAGTTTATAATACATCTTTTGGAATCTAGCATTGAATTTAGAAATAGGTTCTCCTTCAAACCTTTTGATTGTGGCAAAGAGGTGATAGGTCATAGAAGGATCTATAGACAATTTGAACCTATCCTTAAAGGCTTTCTCTAAGACATCCCATGAGTTAATCAAGGCTTGAGCCAGGCTAATATACCAGTTGTATGCTTCCTCCCCCAAGGAGTATGGAAATAATCTACATACAACATCTTGATACTCAATTCTTTCTCTAAAGCAAGCTTCCTTGAATGTCCTGATATGGTCATCTGCATCTTGATAGGAGTGATATTTGGGGTAAATCCTATCTAGATTCTTAGGTAAAGAATGATAGGCAGTGAAAGTCAAGGGTGACTCAACAGCAAAGAATGACATTGTTACTGTGCTTGATGCACTGGAGGTGTATTTGATGATCCTGGAGGTGTCTGAAATATAGGTGGAGATACTAGAGGTGTCATAGTATATTGTGATGAAGATATTGATGTACCTGAGTCAAGGGTATGATGAATATCTATGGTATGGGGTCTAAATCCATGAATAGGCAATTTGATGCAGAGCGAGCAGCGAAAATGCTCAAAACAACAAAACATATTGAAATATATATTGAACCATCGTAGTGGTTGAACCCTTTGAACTCCTTGAACCTTTTGAACCTCCAAGTTCATTGAACCATTGAACCATTTTCACTTTGTTGGACCGGCGCACCCATGAACCTTTGAACTGGATGAACCAATTGAACCCGTTGAACCTCCAACTTAAGGTTCAATGGTTCAATGCTGTCTTTTCCTTCGGCCAGACTTCTATTATCGGAGATGCCCTCTTATCTCTGGCTGATACTCTGATGAACCTTAACTCGTTGGAGAGACTTTAGACATCTATTGAACTTCATTCTGCTACTCTGATGTGCCAATGGGTTCAACTTCACACATTCAATTCTTAACTTTCTATGGCCGGTTCCTTTACCACTCTTACTAGTCAATACTTGTATCTTACGAAATGCACATTCACTCATGCAACAGTGATATACATTTGACAGATACACATAGAATGCTCCCTCATACAAATGCAGTATATACACAAAATGCACAATTCCTCCTCTGCAACCGTTGTAACCAAACAACACACAGACACAATTAATTCCTACAGAACATAAAACAAACTAATAACAAGGAGGTCATTCCACTGATTTCACAGAAATCCACCAGTGGAATGAGCCCAATCTACATTTCTGTAATTAGGCCAAAACAAGAACTTCTTTATTCCTTCTTAGAAATTATACAAAATAGATCTTGTTCTTTTTTCTCTTCCTCCCCTTTTTAAATCCAACTATCTACAGACTTTAGCTATTTTAACGACACCTATCTGGACAGTTACACATGTGGTGGAAGGTGAACCACCAACAACCACCGATTACAATACCAAATAGTTTGGTTACATATCTTGTTCGGTTACAATTCTTTAATGATAACTTTAATGACACGTATACAGCCTCCTAATATGGCTCGAAGGCCTTACAATATTACATTTTGGACATAACATAAAATATAAGGAATCTTCTAGATTCTTCAAATTTTGAGGTGCTCCTGCACCATACAACCAACCAAAAAAATTTCCAAGTCCCTGGAAATGTACCTGCAAAAAACAAAAACCTTTATCTACATCTCTTTTTGGCTTCATCTTCTGTCTCTTCAACTTCAGACTTCAATCTGTACATCAGTGACCAACCAACCAACAAAATCAAACTACGATCTTTAGCTCCTTCTACTCCCATCAGTGGAGTACTCTTCAGGCTACAACTTCAAGTGCTTCTTCAGTCAGGTATCCATCTTTCTACTGCTTCACAACACCAACTCACCAAACCATTCATCTTACCCAACAGTAGATTTTGGTGATGCACCTACCACTCTTTCCTCAGTGGTTTCTCTCTGCACCCTTATCTAGCCCAATCTCCATTGGAGAATGGTCATGATAGACCTCATCTTGTCTGCCCACACACACAACCTCAGAAACCTCCTTCTGCAGCTAGATGGAACAAGCACCTGCAACAGTCTAACAACTTTGTTAGCCTTTAAAATACCTTCTGCAATCTCTGTCTTTAAAAATGGTCACCAACAAAACTTTAACTCTTCATCTGCCTTCAGAAATCAAAATACAGAACACCTCCTCCCAGAGCTTTCGCTAGCTTTGATACCAATTTGATGCAGAGTGAGCAGTGGAAATGCTCAAAACAACAAAACATATTGAAATATATATTGAACCACCATAGTGGTTGAACCCTTTGAACTCCTTGAACCTTTTGAACCTCCAAGTTCATTGAACCATTGAACCATTTTCACTTTGTTGGACCGGCGCACCCATGAACCTTTAAACCGGATAAACCAATTGAACCCGTTGAACCTCCAACTTAAGGTTCAATGGTTCAATGTTGTCTTTTCCTTCGGCCAGACTTCTATTATCGGTGATGCCGTCTTATCTTTGGCTGATACTCCGATGAACCTTAACCCATCAGAGAGACTTTAGACATCAATTGAACTTCATTCTGCTACTCTGATGTGTCGATGGGTTCAACTTCGCACATTCAATTCTTAACTTTCTATGGCCGGTTCCTTTACCACTCTTACCAGTCAATACTTGTATCTTACGAAATGCACATTCACTCATGTAACAATGATATACATTTGACAGATACACATAGAATACTCCCTCATACAAATGCAGTATATACACAAAATGCACAATTCCTCCTCTGCAACCGTTGTAACCAAACAACACACAGACACAATTAATTCCTACAGAACATAAAACAAACTAATAACATGGAGGTCATTCCACTGATTTCACAGAAATCCACCAGTGGAATGAGCCCAATCTACATTTTTGTAATTAGGCCAAAATAAGAACTTCTTTATTCCTTCTCAGAAATTATACAAAATAGATCTTGTTCTTTTTTCTCTTCCTCCCCTGTTTAAATACGACTGTCTACAGACTTTAGCTATTTTAACAGCACCTATCTGGACAGTTACACATGTGGTGGAAGGTGAACCACCAACAACCACCGATTACAATACCAAATAGTTTGGTTACATATCTTGTTCGGTTACAATTCTTTAATGACAACTTTAATGACACGTATGCAGTCTCCCAATATGGCTCGAAGGCCTTACAATATTACATTTTGGACATAACATAAAATATAAAGAATCTTCTGGATTCTTCAAATTTTGAGGTGCTCCTACACCACAATTCTTCCAAGAGTCCAATGGATTTGGACCTGGTGTTTGGCCTATGAACCAAGATTCTAACAGCTTATGACAAGAAATGGATATTTAACTAAGTCTTCACAAAGATCAAAAGTAGTGACCTTCCAGAGATGATATTTATGATTAGGATTTAGAAGTGACTTGATATTCATGTAATATTTGCATCAAACATGCAAACATGAACAAAGATTGGGCTTCTGATCACAATTATCAAGATATCTTGTGATACAAGCAAATTACTACTAAAAATTCATAGGACAACTTGAAGAATGACTTAATTTTCAATATTTCACAGATTTAATCATAAAGCTTTAGGTATTTGTGCTCAATTCTAGATATTTATGATCAATAGACTTAAAATAGCACAAAGTAGGCAAATCTGTGAACAAAAACTCAAAGCATGAACAATTCTGGTGAATTTTGAGAAGATTACCTCATGCAGGCACATGAATGACATGAATCTGACCAGTTCACCTAGTTATGGTTTGAATGGCCCTCCTTCTAGTGCCAATTTATGTTGATGATGATTTGTTAGTCATAACAACATGCATAAAAGTTTACACATCAAACCTTTATTATCTTGAAAAGTACGATCAATTCAGATGAATTGATGACTCCAAGTCTCCGTGGATCAGTCATTATCATCTGACATTACTTAGAGGTTGATGTGATATGTTGTTTTCCATTCAAGGGGTCTTACAATATTTGATACTATGAATTGATATCTGCACGTTGATTATGCACATGTTTCCTATAAATCTCTCCACAAATGAGGTTAATCCTACTATATTTGGTATATGATGATGATATTTTGTAAGTTTGATCAATTCTTCTAATCATCAACTATCATGAACTTATCTTTACTTTTGCACTATATATTTACCTAAATATTGTGCCTACAAGTTGATATTTGCATGATTTCCTTTATCATTTTATGTATTTGCATGATATTTATCATTCTTGACATGCTTTTACTCAAATATGCTATGTATTCTCAATTATCTACAAGATATAGACACATTTCATTTTATTTGCTTCAGATTCTCTATTATTTGCAATTGTGAAGATGATTGTAATGAAATTAAGGAAAAGTGAAAGAATTCTTTCTAAATTTAATGAACCTTTAGCTATTGCATCACATACATTCCAAATATTTTCATGAAGAGAAGAAACTAAACCATAATTTCACCATGATGTTCCAAGCTAGGTATGGTTGATGCTAAATTCAAAGGAAAAAAGAATGAAAACAACACATGTAGACTGATAAGCACTCCAAGGGATGCAACTAATCAATGCATATATCCAGGATTCATCCACTGATTACTTAAAATTTATGATTATTTGTAATCAAAATAGCTTCTCTTTCATTAGGTATGCAAAAGACATGTATATTCACAATGAGCTTTGAAATTAGTCCTAAGAACTTCAACAATCTAACTTCAATTAAGTTTCCAATAATAATAGAAGGTGCACTCCATCTCCTTTTATAGGATAAAGTGAGGAGGTGGTTACAATGATCCAATCATCAAAATTTATCTATCTAAATCTACGGTCAATATTACTTTTGACTTTGTCAACCCATGTCCATGTGGCACAAGTTGCGAGCTAGCAACCATCTGGTGGAGTTTGATCACTTTTGTCCTATTATGCATATGACTTTGTCATCATGCATCCTTACTTACTCTTCTTCTCTAGGTCCATCATCTTCATCTTCATCATCTTCACCATGATCCTTATCATCAACTGCAGGATTGAGTCTTATGTGCACCCTGATGATACTTCTGACAGATTCATTGGCTTGCACTATTTTCTCCATCTCTCCTCCATCCTAAATTTTGGCCTTTACTGCAGCATGCTTCTGAGAATGAAATTGTGCCTGAAGGGCATTCCATTTTCTCTTTCTACTATTCAATGTCTCATTATATGTCTCTACTTTAGCTTTCATTGGCATGGCCTTATTGATCACATCCTCTATTAAGTGATGAAGAGGATCTTCTGCTGCTTCCTTAAAATTATTGTGGAAGGCTTGGACAGCAAAATTAGCATCCTGATTTTCCACCTTTCCTTCTACTTTATCCTCCAAAGCCTCTAGAGTATTTATTTCCTCTACCATGAGGTGATGTAGTTTGACACTTGTCTCTAATCTTGCTATTGCATCTTTTCAGGATATCACATTCAAATCTGGTGTCTTCATACCAGATGCCAAGCAACTGTGCAGTGTTGTTATCTAGTACTTTATTATCCATAAGTATTTTCATGTCTATCCTTCTTATTTCATCCAAGGCATCCAGATGTTTTTCCAACTTGAAAGACCTCTATCCAACCTCATTTTGTAGTTTATCAACCTTGCTCCTTAGAGCACCAAGCGAATTCCAATTTGAAAGAGAGGTTTTAACTACTTTCTCTTCTTCAAAAACAAAATAAACAAACCAATTATCCACTAGCTGAGCCTTATTCTTGATGAGGTCCAACTCTATTATCTCATCTTGAGATATGATAGTCAAAGGGGTGGTTGTACTGAGTGGTGTATCCTTAGGGTCAATCAACCCTTTTATGAATGAATGTAATTGAGCAATGTGCTCTTTATGCTGTTTGTTCTTATCCTTTTCCTTTTTTATTCTTTTCAATAAAGAATCAATGCTATCCTTGGCCTTCTAGCCTTCTTGCTCTTCTATAGCAAAACCTAAATCAATGTTGGTTAGTTGGAACTCGTCCATGTTTATTTCCCCTTTGGCCTTATCTGCCATCAACAAGGCAACTTGGGTTGGTCTCCTACCGCTAGTAGGATCTCTTCTTATTGCAAATGTTGGTCTATCCTTTCTTTTTGGCTTCATCATACTTGCTGAAAACAATGCAGAGACATCAAATTCATGAACCTCACTAATTTGATGTGGGTTTATTTCCTACTACAACCAGTAGGGCACATCAGCATTAAGTCCCTACTGATCAGTTTTCTCCATGTGAGCATCCTATGACTCTATATTATGCTCTTCCATATGTGGAGAAGTTTCTTTCCTCTGCTCATTCTCTGAGATCTCCTTAAGAGGTACTTCTTGTTATGCCAGAGCTTCTTGGGATGTAGGGGGTTCTTGTGATGTAGGAGGTGGTTGTGGTGCAGCCATATTCTAATTAGGCATATTTTATTGAGGTTGATCCTTAGGAGGATCCTAAACATTATGATCATGCACATTCTGCTGAGGTGGATTCTCAGGAGGAGGCTAGATATTCTAATCTGCTTTGTCTATATGCTCTCCTTGACCATCTTGACTCACATTCTCTACCTCCATCTACTAGCCATTATCTAGTTGAAGGCTTTGACCTACATCTCTGATGTATTTCCCTCTACGGGGTCTTGAGTTTTCTCCACTATTTTTTCACTTGCCTTCTCTTGTGGCACTAGATTTTTATCTTGATTATCACTCTTATTAGGCATATCCCTATCCCCCTACTTATGTACATGAACTTCCACTTTTTCTTGTTTCAGGGGTAGATCATCACCTTTATCCTAATCTTGGTCACCTTGATATGCCAGATCAATTACTACCAGTGAGTGACCTGATCAACCAAGTTAGTCAATCTGATTTGTTGGGCTACATCTTCAGGGCTTTCCTCTTCAATTTCTTCTATTTGTACATCCTCTTGAATTGTTTCTTTTTGCACTGAGGGAGTGCTACGAGGAGTCATTCTTGTATTTGCAACTAAAGTCTCCATCCTCTGAGTAGAAACCATATTCACTACCTCATCATCTAATAACTCCACTATATCATCTAATGGCAGAGGTGGCTCCTTCCTTGTTCTCTACATTTCTACCCTCTGTTCTTCTACTTTTTCAGTTTTGAACTGTATAATTTAAGGAAGGGGATCCTCATGTTGCAAGTTCCTCATGATGCTGTGACCACCAACCCCTCTCAATAATAAAGGGTCTGTGTCCACCATTCCCCTCATTGCAGTCTTTTGCTTCTTCTGAGGTGTTTGAGATGATTGAGGTGGTTGGGGTGGTGTTGCAACTTTCCTCTTTCTCCTTGTGATCAATAGATCACTATCCAAGGGCTCATACTCCTCTTCTTCAATGGTGATAGGAACAAGATTTGTGACAACTTTCTTTTGTTTGGGGGGTGCATCAGATGAAGTTCCCGCAGCTGATGTGGATGCATCATCTCCTTTTACTCGTGGTTGCTTGATGATCACCACCCCATATACTTGGGAATTCTCATTACTTTTCAGCCTTTTCTTATCTTTAGGTGGTTGTCTCTCTCCATTGGATTGCCTCTTTAATGTGAGGAAATCATCATATTCCTCTTCAGGTAGATCCTATCTTTTCCTCTTATTATCTATGGTAAGGGCTACACCCTTATCCCTCAGTTTCTTAACTTTAGCATTTACCCATTCCTCGGTCCAATCCATGACCTTCAACATTATTTGGTCTAGTGAGACCACCTCTGAATGGTTCAGGTTAGTTGCTAATATGGTATCATTATATACTTTATTCTTCTACTATTCTTGTGACATGATTTTCCCATCATCCTTATGCAACTGAATCGGCACTGATATGGTAATCTCTTCTCCTCACCTCTGTCTCATCATCACAATCAGCCCAGTAGTCTTCAAGGTGGTTTTGATGAATGATTTTTCCAAGCAATATCTACATTCTGCAATATGGATCATAAGGCCTGGCTAATTCAAAGGGTTGCAGGTGCATCAGGTTTAGTCCTCTAATGGCATCCTTGACACTTTCTCTATCTGGGCACATGTACCAACCAATCATGACTGGAAATATGATTTGGGGAATCTTTCTTAGTTCAATGTGAGCCTCCACTAATGGCAATATTTGTCTGACAAACTCCATTAAAATGACTCTATCATTTGGGTAACTTGGTAACATAAGAGACTGCATTGTGAAGCCTTCTATCCTCATTTATGAGAAGGTGGGGGATTAGATGAACCAAGCCCATGCTTGTAGATAACAGCTTGTGCCTCCACACTTATCCTCTTTGTCTTGTCCTCCTCCATGGTTCTAACCAGATGCATGGAAAAAGAGTCATTTACTAACTTATAATTATCAAGAGCTTCCCTCCTCTTCAGTTGTGGGTGATATTCCCATATGTTCATGTCTCCTAGGTTGCTTCCCAGTCTTCCTACTATCTATAGGCCATTGAAAGTTCATCTGAAAGTATAGGCATACACCACATAAGAGGTCATATGGAACATGTTGATATTCCCTCTTAGCCTTGTCATCCCTTCATCTAGGTTGTTGCTTATTATCATCAGAATACTTATCATTTGGGCCATAGGGGTATGTCATCAGAATACTCTATCATCTAGATATGCCATACATCTAGTTCTCAAATAATCTAGCATTTGGCCTCCCTATCATTCTGAAGAGCATGACCATCATCTATTGGTACTCTAAAGCAAAATCAAATTTGCAAAGGTGCACAGGCAGTTTGGCGGCAGCCTTGTACATGCTTTTCTTAGATCTCCACTGTTACATGACCCTTCTAGCTTCCTTTTCATTACTCTTATATTCTTTCTTTAATTTTCTCAAACTCAGATGAACCATCTTAGGTCCCTTAGGTAGATTGAATGCAGAGGTGATGCCTGCAATAGAGAAATTTGCATATACCCTACCATGTTTCTCCACTTTCCTAGTTTCAGGATCATAATTCCTGGCATATTTTATCACCAACTCTGTGGCCTCCATGGCATATGGGAATCCTCCAGCATTCCACATTCCTGAATTGACTATGCTCATCAGGAGTGGGTTAACAGCTCCCTTATCCAATCTTCTTGTCTATGTATCAAGATTGGTGTGACCTTGATGTGTATCATTGATTATACCATATCTAAATACTACCCCTTCTGGTTGTATGAACATGGGCTTTAGAAACTCAGCCTCAGACCTATTCTTTTGAACTGCCATGGTATTCTGCAATTAAAACATGCATGTCTTACCCTAACGTGTCATGTGCAACACTGGCTTAGTGATCTTGTGTATCTCATGGTGATAATCCCATTATTCTATTTCATCTTATGCAACCATCATGTTAATTAACTCTGTAAAAATTACATTTACCTCACAATTCACCAAAAACAACAAAACTAGGGTTTTCAGTTACATGCCTGATAACTGCTTTCCCTTCTTACTATAGAGGTGATATCTAAATGAGTGTGATTGCATTGTGATCACCATTTCATTCTGTTTGAAGGTGGGTCCCATTCTGTTCACAAGTTACAGTAAGGGTTTGATTGCTTGGAGCTCTGTAAATTCTTTTTTAAACACAAGGTAAATTAAAAATGACCCCCCAAATTACCTTTTAACCATTTGACATGTCGAATTAGGGTGCACTTAATGTCATTTTTCTTATGTCCATTGATTGACACATTATATTTAGGGGATGTTGCCAAGTGGCGTGTAAGTATTTGAAATTTTGAAGGCTTCACCTACCATTGGGATCTCATTTAATGCAGAGGGTGATATTTGGAAACATCAGGATGTTTGGAAATGTGACCCTCTGGAACATGACGGTGACGTCAGTAGGAAGATGGTCAACCGTTGACCGATGATCAAGGTTGGGTCATTATGTCTTTGTTAATAATTTGTACAACACTCTTTTCAACATGATCTAATTGATGTGCCACATGGCACCATTTGATTGGCTACTAGGTATTACTACATATTGGGTCATACGGGGTTGATGTGGGGGATATTGAGAAATATCTGAATTTTAAATGCTACGAAATATCACCCTACTTGAGAATGTGAAGATGACGTCATCATAGAGATGAGTCTTTGAAATTGTTTGAAGGAATGATATCATCATCATATTAGTTAAGATCAGGATGTTTCAGAATATGACCTTTGTTCTAGGTCATGAAGGTGACGTCATCACAAAATTGTGATCGCTTTGTATTAGGTGGAGGTGACATCATCGTCATATTGAGAAATATGAAAGACATTTTGAAATGTGACCCTCTGGGTATAGGGTACATTGATGATGTCATCATCATATTAAGATCTTTTATAAATTGGAACTAATGACATCAGGGTCATATTTTGTGAAGGGTGATATTTGGAAACATCAGGATATTTGGAAATGTGACCCTCTGAAAATATGCCTAAGGTTTGACGGGTACATATTCTTTTCACACTTAAGTTTGACATTTGCATATTTGATGACTATGCGGATATCAAGTGGTCTTCATCTGTTGGGGTCATCTAATGAATGTGACTGATATTACCCAATATGACCCTATGGGAAATGTTCAGTTTGACCAATCTTTGACTTAGCATAACTTTTGATCCCTAAGGAATATCAGGGAGATCCAAAAGGCAAAATTGCTTAGAATTTTGTGCTCTTTAAGATTATGAGGCTAAGGGAGGTAGATTTTGACTTTGACATTTTGTCTTCATATATAGGATGCACATGCATCTGTAAGGGTGATATACCTAACTAACGTTTGCTAAACCATCCAAAGCAAAGAAACAAAAGCAAGTAGAAGCAAAAAAGTTGGGTCCCTATTTTGCTAAGGCAAAATGGGACATGTTGTGTAACCATACAACACTATGGAGACTTGGGATTATGAATTCTCTAAATTCATCATATCATTCAAGATGATAAAGGTTTTATTTGCATTTCTTTATCTATGTTTGTTTATGACTAACATCATGATCAACAACTACCATGTCCACCAAGCCTACAACCTCTATACACAACACTCAAGAATCACCTTTTACCAATCCATCTATCCCTCCATTCCATGCACCCACATCCATAGACCCTTTGTTAACACCTTCTAATTGTTGAATATAATGAACACTGAGAGGGGGGGTGAATCAGTGTTCTACAAAACATTTTATGCACTTGTTCTTTTATCCATTTACCAAATTTAATTATGTGAAAAAAAATTAAACTAATGAACAACAACCATAAAGACATGACACATGAACACCAAGATTTTTATGTGGAAAACCCAAAGAGGGAAAAACCACAGAGAGTGTTAGTTCTCAAAATATTATTATAGTACAATACTGAATCACAAGAGGCTCACTGCCTTAGGGCTCACTACCCGGAGTTCACTGCTCAAGAAAAAGGCTCACTGCCAATTAGAAGAAGAAGGTAGAATAAGGGTGGATCATTGCCAAAGATGAACTATTGTGATTGTGTCTACATATGCATGGGAATAGTTCCACTTAACCTCATAAACACTGAATCAGAACTCTTCATTTCAGTATGCCCCTATTTCTCTTCTCTGCTCTTATATATACTCAAGAACTCTCTTCAATTATTACAGTCATGCTATCTTTGCATATTCCACATTCATATCCATTACATTACACACCACACTCCTCAAGCACTAAAATCCATTCTCCATTTATATCCACAACTAAATCTTTCTCATGATCAGGTCAGTAAGCAAACTATGACACGTGTATGCCAAGTGTTATATCATGTTGGCTTATTCTTATGTTAAATCTTTAATGCAGATCCAAACCATTGTGTACATGTCTCCATATGTGTCATCTCTATTAATACAACCACTTACCTTTATCATCCAACTCATATTTCTTCTTTGCATAAGGATTTAGCCATCATGTTGGCTTGTTCCTTAATAACATATATGATAGGTTCCTCTGTCACATCATAACTTTTGCTACGGATAAAATACACCTTCATGATTCATATTCAACAATCATTAATGATCTCTTAACATCTCTTCAACTCTATAGGACAAAATAAATCTATGTGCCAAAATGCAGACCTTAGAACTGTTGCCCTATCACACTGTAACACTGCTATACTGGATGCCGGTACTATAGAGCCTGTAGAACAAGATTTGCTGCACTTCCAGAGATACAAACTTGGATTTTGATAGTCATGACCTATCTCTATCTTACTTTAAAACTATAGAACAAAATATGCTAATGTGGAGGAATGTGGACCAATTTACTTAGCGTTGTTCATTGTCTCCATTTAACTTCTACTGACCCAGACTTAGTCTTTTCATTAGATGACTTCCGGAGGAAGTCATGACAATAGAGAACTATTAATATCATACCTAAGCCACATCTTCATAACTTCACTTGCGGAGGAGTACTGATCCTTTTTTTGCCTCATACATGAACACTTCCAATACTTAGCCACTTTAGGACTTTCGAACCAAAATGATTGTGTCTCATTTCTGGATTAGGATTTTCTTCATGAGTAATGTGTCCTTGCCATTGTGATAAAATATATTTTCCTTGTTTCCATTAATGACAACATTCTATTCTATATTGAAGTAGTGTCTCTTGCCAACAATCTCCCCCTTTGGCATTGATGGCAACACTTAGAGAAAAATACTTGACTACTCCCCCTTACTATATACACTCTATTCTCCTACTCCCCCTAAGATATTTATCCATTTTTCATTGATATTCTTCTCCCCTTTGCCATCAATGGCAAAGGTGTGTGTATTTCAAAGTCAAGACTTATGTCAAAACAAAAAAAATGCTATACTCTACCATATATTTACAAGTACAATCTTCATCTTTATAGTACATGTGTTGGAGAATGTCATTGAATATGTTCTTGATCTATGCTAACTCACCATCCCAGCCTTCCTTGGCATTATCTAAAATTTGTATATGTCTACTGAGTAGAAAAATTAGAGTTTCTACCTTCTGCAGATTTGATGGTTTGACAGTTTATGCAACAAGTTGTGCTTCAGCGACAACTTTAGTCATTGACTCTAGTTTGGGACTGATCAATCTTCTCAATTTCCCCATTCTACTCTTTATTTGATACCTTTGATTTATTAAATTATTCAAATCATTGTTGATGTTGATGACTTCAGCTTATTTGTTGCTGGTTGATTCATGTACTGGATTAAAATTCTTAGAGATGTCCATCAGTTTTTCTTCCAATTCCTTGATCTTTTCTTCTGTCTTCTTTGTAACTTCCAGCTATGATAGACAAAATTTATACACATCACCAACTTCTATAATAGCACTCTAAATATTTAGTATTCCATTATCTAGCTGAGCCTTATCATACGCTATCAACTTTGTCAACTCATCTAACCTTTTCTCTTTAAACTCTTGTCTAACTTTTGTTTCAGCACATTTTTCAAGAGATTCAAAGTATGTACTTATAGAATGAATTAGTCCCTTGAGTTGACAAGTGGCAAATAGAGAGGTATCCTTTTGGTATTTTGGGATCATCTTTTCCACGATACTGGATGCTTCACTTATGAGTTCACTATCTTCAATGTGGGACTTCAATATCTCTTTTCTTGATTTGGCTTGAGCATCTAAATAGGAGACATTGTATCTAGGTTTATTGGACCTTGGATTGACTCAAGATCATCTAGAATTAGTTCTTCTTCTTCCAAAAGCTCTTTTACTTCTTCTGCAGTGTCTCTTGTCACTTCTTTATACACTTCTTCTTGATTTTGTTCTAGAGGTTCCATGTTCATATTCTCTTGTTGACCAATATTTCACTCTGGTGCATGGCTTTCCTCAGCTTGTTCTTGATTATCAACTTTGATCTGTTCATCAATTTCCTCCTTGGTTTCTAGATTATCAATTTGTTGTCTTGGAGGAAGACTTGTTTTAGTTTGATCCCTTTCAGCGGTTTCTTAATCATTAGCAGTAGGGGTTTGATCAAATTCTTCCTTTTCAGCATTGACTTCTAGAACAGATGTGTTATCTTCACCATTTGTTTCTTCTTTGTCATAAATGGTAGGAATATTGTTTTTCCTTAGATATGCCAAAGTGATCTCCTCTATTTCCTTGACCACTTTATCAATTTCTCCCAACATCAATGAATTCATTCTTCTCTTTGTCCTAAAGGAATCCTTGATTTCTTTAGATATTTTGACCTTCTCCTAAGGGGTGATTCCTGGATATAATCTTATTAATGAATGTTCTCTTAGTTCTATGTCCTTAGCCATAGTATCTTCCTTTCTTGTACTCATTATGCTACCCAGGTTGTGTGGTAGATCAGTAATAATTTTAATGAGAGCCTTGTGGTAGATGCTTAGATATTCTACAATAGCAGTCTCAATGATCCTCTTATCTAGATCATTATATTAATCATACAACTGAGCAATGGGTTTTAGATTACCATCCATTATTATGGCTTGAGAACATCTTCTAGACTTATAGTTTCTTGCTTTGTTTGAGGCATATCTTTCTTTCGTCTTTTCACAGGTTGACCCTTATTGGTGGATTTCTTCTTGCTGGATCTGGAGGCCTTTGTAGCCTTAGTTTTCATCTTCTTTATTTCCTCATCTGATTCTATTGCTTCTTCATTAACAACTATTCTTACATGCATTCTCTTAGCCTTAGTCTTTTTTTATTTTAGAGCTAGTGGCTGGGATTCCATAATTACAAATGGTGTGGAACTGAAGGGAATAGATGCAGCTTCTATAGAGGTAGATCCTCTGGTTCTTCTTCTTGAGGCGTCTGGCTTTTCCGGTTCACCCTTGGGTTCATTTGAAGCTCCAATTGATTCATTTTTTCTATTTTCTTCTACTTCCTTGGCTTTTTCCCTAACTTATTTCAGTTGTTCTTTGGTGATTCCATATCTTGCAGCAATTTCTTCTACCTCTTTTCTCACCTTCCTAGTGGATTCTGTTTGTCTGAGTTCAACATGGAGTTTCATAGATAACTCCTCATATGTTCCAAACCTCTCTTCTTTAGTGTCTTTAGGTTTGTTGAGTCAGTGTTGGGCATAGTTTTCCAAAATTTATCCATCTACCTCATATCCCATGGGCATTACCCATACAGTTTTGGGTTCTATAGCTTCCATTAAGCATTGATTCTTAGTGACCATGAAACAAATTGTGTCCTTGTACTTGTCAACAATTTTCTTAGGAATTCTTTCTCTTGAGTGCATCATACTTTGAAAGTTCTCAAAAAATCCCCATAGGGCTTCTTTTTGCTCATTATAACTACCCAAGTTGTTAAGACAATTTCTAACTTGAATAGCTACTGGTTTATCACTTAGCCAAATCAATCCCTTATGATTAGGAATTCATTCAAAAAATAGAAGAATAAATAGATAACTAACATACCATACTTGAATGGATAGTTCTTGCTTTCATTTATCTTCTCCAGATTCTTTAGTAATTGGATTTGTAGCAGCTCGCACAAATCATAATCTACATTCTCTTTAACCATTCGATAGGCAGTGTATATTGCAGTACCAGAAATAGAGTTCTCCCGGTTTGAGAAGTAAACCTTGCAACCTATGACCATCAAGGAAAACTTTACTGTGGTATCAGTAATATCATATATTGTCAATGCCCTTTTGTCAAATTGGGCTCCGGTGGCATCTATAACCATTTGATTCTTGATTGCCTTTAATAATGGCACACCTCCAGTGGAGTTTAGTCCAGTGACTACCTGAATTTCCTCCTTTGTTATCTTAAAAGGTTGCCCTTTCCCTAACCACATGAATTCATCGTGGATTTGACTTAGGATATACTGGACCCATTCATCCTCTACAAATGTAGGAAACTCTGCATACTGGATGAATTTCTTCTCCTTTAAAGCTTTGTATTCTTCCTTTAGGTCAAATTGATCATTAATTAAATGTTTTAGGAATAGTTCTGAGAATTTGTCACTGCTGAGCTCATTTAGGGCCACATGGATGTATGTCCTAACATCTTTCACATACAAAACTTTGTATGGTTTTTTTGAGAATGCACCCATTGGATCAACTTCAGTTGCCTTGTAGGGGTGTTTCTTAAACTTAGGCTGAGGTTGTTCAGTGATATCTATGACTTGCAGAGTTGTCATTGCAAAATTTTATCAAATTCACAAATGGGGATTTAATGAAAAGACCTTGTTCCACTATGTTAGGGTTTCCTTTCTTCGAATTTCTCCAAATGCTTCAAATCTTGGTTGTGGTTGCTCAAATTCTGCTTCAATCTCTTGGAACACCTAATCACTTCAAGTGAAAAGTGATTTGAGACTAAACTAGTTCCCTTTTATCCTCTGCATGAATTAACCTAATTGTCATTAATGCTTGTTCCAAAAAGTTGTTAAACTATTCACTGTAGAATACAATCGATTAGGATTGCTCTGCACTATTCTGCATTAGAACTTTCTTTCAGGGGATCTGTCATGTCGGATTCTACCACATATCTCTATGCTGGATTCCAACACCAACTTTCTAGCTAGGAGATTTAGATTTTTAACACTAGTCCCCCTGAGCCAGAGCTCCCAATTTACTTCTCAGAGGAAGTATCTATACCAGATGATGATGCGGATTCATCCTTGACTTCAATCACATCTTTCTTGATCCAAATTTTGCTCATTTCTTTCTTGGTTTTAACCAGATCAACCTTTTCCTTCCCTTTGTCATTCTTTTTCTCTATTTTCTTGTATTCAGTATTGTAGTTTCTTTTCACATTTCTGGTTCTATAGAATCTAGCAAAGTGTCGGGACTTGTTGAAATTGAAGCACAAAATATCTCTTTGACCTTGATTTCTCCTGACATTTGAATTTGGCTTTGATTTGTACTAGTTAGCCATATGTCCAAATCTATTGCATGCAAAACACTTCCCATTAAAGGATTGACCATTCCTTGAATAGTTTGACATATTTCTTGACACACTTCTGCACTCATTTATTTTATGACCAAACTTCTTGCAATTGAAGCATTGACCATAGAAAGATGGAACATTTTGATTCATTCTACTTCTACACTAAGTAGCCCTATGACCATACTTATTGCAATTAAAGCAATGACCATTGAAATATAGGTACCTTTGAGCATTTGGCTGCCTAACTATGGGTCTTCTAGTTCTTCTTCTTTGATTTCTAAATTAGTTTCCCCTATTTTTATTTTACCTCATAATTTGCTTGATCAGATTTTGAACTTTCTCTATTTTCAAATTCCAAACCTTGCTTGTCATCAGTACTCTTTTGGCTAGCAATCATTTCATCAAACTTTGTAGAACTTAGCTCGAACTTTTCTTCACAGTTCTTAGCTACTTCCAAATCAAATTTTAAGAGTAGAACTTTTCCTATTTTTTCACATTCCTCTAACTTGTCCTTCACAACTTGATTCATATATTCCTCATTCTTGGTCTTTTCTTCAATCACCCTAAGAAGACTCTCTATGGATTCACTTGCTTGTTTTAGTTTCTCACACAATTCTTTCCTTCTTTCATGAGATTTAATTATTTGCTCTTTTAATTTTAGAATGCAATCATCAACTTATTTGATATTCTCCTCTAAACCCTTGATATCCACCTTAGAGTTGTCAAGATCTTCTAGAGCTGCTTCAAATTGTTCATTATTGACATATACTTGATTGCCAATCTTAATGTTGCCAGGATGGTCTACTTCAGGATAAGTGAGATACCTTTGTACTACCATTGGTGAACCTTCTCAGATCTTCCTCAAGCTGTTAGGCTTCTTCTAAGGAACCTTTCTCTGATACCAATTGTTGAATATAATGAACACTGAGAGGAGGGGTGAATCGGTGTTCTACAAAACCTTTTATACACTTGTTATTTTATCCATTTACCAAATTTAATTATGTGAAAGCAAATTAAACTAATGAACAACAACCATAAAGACATAACACATTAACACTAGGATTTTTACATGGAAAACCCAAAGAGGGAAAAACCACGAAGAGTGTTTGCTCTCAAAATATTATTATAGCACAATACCGAATTACAAGAGGTTCACTGTCCGGAGCTCACTACTCAAGAAAAATGATCACTGCCAATTAGAAAAAGAAGGTAGAATAAGGGTGGCTCACTACCAAAGATGAATTCTTGTGATTGCATCTACATATGCATGGGAATAGTTCCACTTAAGCTCATAAACACTGACTCAGAACTCTTCATTTCAGTCTACCCCTGTTTCTCTGCTCTGCTCTTCTATATATACTCAAGAACTCTCTTCAATTGTTGCAGTCATTCTATCTTTGCATATTCCACATTCATATCCATTACATTACACAGCACACTTCTCAAGCATCAAGATCTGTTCTCTATTTATATCCGCAACTAAATCTTTCTCATAATTAGGTTAGCAAGCAAACTGTGAAACGTGTATGCCAAGTGTTATATCTTTTTGGCTTGTTCTTGTGTCTAATCTTTAATGTGGATCCAAACCATCATGTACATGTCTTCATATGTATTGGATCTATTCATACAACCACTTACCTTTATCATCCAACTCATATTTCTTCTCTACATAAGGATTTAGCGAGCCTGTCAACTTGTTCCTTAATAACATCTATGATAGATTCCTCTATCACATCATAACTTTTGTTGTGGATCAAATGTGCCTTCATGATTCATATTCAACAATCATTAATGATCTCTTAACATGTCTTCAACTCTATAGGACAAGATAAATCTGTGTGCTAAAATGTAGACCTTAGAAATGTTGCCCTGTCACACTGTAACACTATTATACTGGATGTCAGTACTGGAGAACCTATAGAATGAGATCTGCTACACTTCTAGAGCTACAAACTTGGATTCTGATAGTCATAACCTATCTCTATCTTACTTCAAAATTGTACAACAAAATATGCTAATGTGGAGGAATGTGGACCAATTTACTCAACACTATTCACTGTCTCTGTCTAACTTCTGTTGGCCCAGACTTAGTCTTTTCATCAGATGACTTCCAGAGGAAGTCATGACTTGATTATTGGAATATAACATCAATAGATAACTGTGAATATCATACCTGAGCCACATCTTCATATCTTTACTTGTAGAGGAGTACTGATCCTTTTTCTACCTCATACCTGAACACTTCCAATACTTAGCCACTTTAGGACTTCTGAACCAAAATACTTGTGTCTCATTGCCAAATTAGGATTGTCTTCTAGAGTAATGTGTCCTTGCCATTGTGATGAAAGATCTTTTCCTTGTTTCCATCAATGGAAACATTCTATTCTATACCAGAGTAGTGTCTCTTTCCAACACTAATGTCATTAGCTCATATGTGTCACAAGCACCTCAAGTTTCTACCCAAAACGTGTCATATGTTACTCCATCTCATGCGTCTCAACCCACTTCATCTTCCTCCATGAACTTAACTCCTTCACATGTGTCCCAAACACCTCAAGTCTCTAACCAAAGTGTGTCACATGCTGCTATGTCTCATGTATCGCATCCCATGGTATCTTCCTTCATAAACATCAATCCTCTGCAAGTACCACAAGCACCTCATGCCAATCTACTTGTATCGCATGTTGAACCATACCAACCATCTAATATGTCTTCTCATCTCAACACCTCATCCACCAATCTAGTCCAAACATCCCATGTGTTATCCAATCATAATACACTGGTTATTGACCAAACTTTTGGATCTCAACCATATGTCGATCAACTCAATTCACTTGGACCACAACCATCCAATCCACCCATTGTATCCCAAGTAACACCATCTAACCAACATGTATCTTATGTTAATCCATCTATCACATCCCAAGCTCCCCCAAACCCCAATCCTCAACATATATTCTATGCTAATCTACTTGTTGCATCCCAATCTTCTAATCAACAAATGTCATACACTAATCCATCCTTTGGTTCACATGCGATACAAAATCAAAGTTTTAGTCCATCCTCAAACACCTACACCTTTCCACCATTTGATAATCAAGTCCAAAACAACTACACTCCACCATACAACATATCCCAACAATATCCTCCAAACCACACCCCGGTGTACCAAATACCACACCCAAGCCAACAAAATCCTATACAACAACAACAAACATCTATATATCCCATTGATGATGATGATTAATTGATTTGGTTTACGACAAGATTGGGATCAAGACCAAGGATGTGATTGGATAATTTGACAAGATTGATTGACTTAATTAGTATGGAGTAAGGATTGACTTGCATTTGAGTTTATTGCTTGTATGTTTTGATTTGATGATTTGATGGTGATGATTCAATTGACTTGATTTGATGATTGATTGGATGAAGATTGATTGGAAGAAGTGATTTGATTTGATGGATGGATTTGATAAAGTGATGAATGGATTGATGGATTGATTTGATTAACTTGATGATTTTGATGATTAGAAGATTTGATTGGATGATTGGAAGAACTTGGAGTGGTTTGATGTATTGATTTTATTTCTTGGATTTTTGTTGGATATTTGATTTTTTTTGTATTTTTAAAAAGGTATTTGATTTTTTTTTGTATTTTTGAGGAAAAAAACATATATATATATATATATATATATATATATATATTTGTTTTTTATAAATATTTTATTTTTTGTATTTTTTGGAATGCTTTAATTTTTTGAATATTTGAATGTTTTGGGATAGCATTGGATGACAATTTTGATAGCCTTTATGCTAGACACCAATGACAAGGGAAAACCAAGCCTAGATGCAAGGATTGAGGTAGGATGGATGGATAAAAGGATGGGTGATAGTAAATGGGATGGAAGGCTCATGATAGATGGATGGGTAAAAGGATAGGCCATAGTGGATGGGATGGAAGACTCATAAGGGAATTAGGATGTGATTTCTAAAGACTATATTGTATAGGAATAATATGCCCCATTGTAGATAGTAGACTTAGGATTTCACATGACAAGGCTTATGAAAATAGGATGATAGGATGGATGAATGGAAAGGATGAGGTGTATCAAGAGGTATCCAAAGCATGTTTCAACATTTTGCTCCTATTTCTTTATCAAGATCAAAAGGAGGAAAGGAGGATGGATGGATTCAATAGGATAGGTATTTGGGTGTAATGGATAAGGATGGTAGGATAGGATAGGATATGATAGGATAGGAAATGATAGTTTGGATTAGACAATGTTCCCCCAAGTGTAAGTGACATAGAAGATCAACCTACACATGATGCCTATTTGTCAGGTTTTCATCATGGTACTTATACAAGGTGCCACCAAGGGTAGTTTTCACCATTGGACGAAGGGATTTCTCTTTACTATTTTGATTTTTTTTTCTTTTTTTTTTCTTTTTTTGAATGGGATAGGTGGATATGGATAGGAGGGACTCAAGCATCTAATTCTATGAAGGGTAATATTGTCCCACTAGAGAGTGATGTCATCGCATGGACCATGTCATTATGCTCATCAATGTTGGTAAGGGATTGCATGAGAGGGAGATGGATTAGGTGGATAGTGGAATATGGAAGGATGCATAGTGGATTATGATGTGGATTATGTAGAGAAGGATAGTGGATTATGTAGGGATGGATGGGGAATAGTGGATTATGATGTGGATTATGTAGGATTTATGCAAAAAGTAGGGATTAAAGGCTTATGCAAAAGCATGGACCATAGGGATAGGATGATGGGGGAGATATGTAGGATAGTGGATGAAAGGTGAGGAGATGGTCTGTGGGAATGTTGTAGAATGGAAGGGAATCATGACCAACAGTTGCACACACTGCGATAAACATTGAAGATTTTGATTGGATGATGGTGTAGGAAGCAATGGAGATGTTTTCTTAGTGGATGGGTGATGTAGGAGTTCATGGACTTTGTATTTTAATGATTTTTTCTTTGATTGTGGGATTTTTGGGATGGAGGAATTTGATATTTTTGAATGGAAAGGGATGGTTGGGATTTTTGAGATGTGGATGCCTTATTTGATTTGCTTTCTTTTTTCTTAGGTACCCAAACCATTTTAGTTTTGGACTTTTCTTGTAGAGGTATGGGCTTATATAGTTGTTTGGATAGATTTTGCTTCAATTCTGTCATGCCCACATTTCACATGCGGTCACAACACACAAACATGCATGTCATGTCCACATGCGACATGTGGTCATGATACGAACTATAAAAAATTTTCCCTTGATACTTTAAATTTTCCCCTTGCACGCGTAAGCGTGCTTGGTTGCGTATGTTTAAGTCATAAATGATAAGTGTCTTCAGAATATTCCACACACGTGGACATTCATTTTGCTTGAAGGGTGTTCACTACGTTTGTTAATTAGTTAGCCTCTATAGGTTTTCTTAGTCTGTTAAATATTGCCTCGCATTCTTTATTTATTCCTCTATCGATTTGTTTTAAAACGTTGCTTGTTTCGCTTGTTTACGTATTTCTTAATTTATTTTTGTATTTGCTTTTAAATTTTATTTACTTTAAATCATCTTCCATACCTTGGTAATTCATTAGTAAAAAAGATACTACTCTTGAAAACACAATTTCCTTACAAACGAAATTAATGTAATTTGTTATTAGGGCAAATTACAATGGCCCCATTAAAATTGTCCATATATATGTATGTATGTATGTATGTATGTATGTATGTATGTTTGTTTATTTATATATATATAATTTCCTTTTAAAACATGTTGTGGAAACTCCACTCATATATATATAACTTTTAGTGCAAGCTCATTCATTTACAATTAATATATATACATATATATATATAGTTATATATATATATATATATATATATATATATATATATATATATATATATATATATATATTTATATATATAATTGTTTATTTTGTAAGGTTAGTGGAAACTCCACTTATAATTTCCTTATAGTGTATTTTAAATAACTCCAACTCATAGACTGGAGTTGCGTGGAGGTGGTGGTGTGGAGGGGATGCAAGGGTTGCGGATGGGGCGGTGATGGTGGTGCACAGTGGACGGCGGGGGGGGGGGAAGCGTTGGAGGAGGCCGCAGGGGGGCGGCGCTGTGTGAGATCTGTGGCGGGGCGGGGTTTTAATGGCCACGGTAGGGGTGTGGGGAGGGGCGGAGCCCCACCCACAACCCACTCCCTCCTTGTTGTTTATGATAATCGGTGGGGGTTTAAAACCCCCACCACATTACTTTGTAAATGTTCAGCTATTTATTTCGTAGTTTAAATTTGTACTAATTAAATATGTTTATATATATATATATGTATATATATATGTATGTATATATATGTATATATATGTATGTATATATATATATATTTATATATATATAGCTCATTTTCTCAATTTCATCTAATTTAAGACTATTTAAAATATATATGTGTGTGTGTGTATATATGCAAGTATGCCAAATTTCCACAACTTCATTTAATAATAAAGAAATATATGTATATATATATATATAAATATATATATAATTCATAACACAATTTCACATTTCTTACAACCTTTCAGTTCTCAATTAATAAATTCATATCACATTTTCTCTACATTTTAATTTTACAATTTAGTAAATACTTGAGTGAACAGAAAAGAAATAACCTTATAAATCTGGTTTAACTAAATTTTAATCTACCAAGTATACATTCCATTTCAAAATAATTTAATGATAAGAGTAAATACGGAAAGACTATTAGAACTTTCACTTCAATAAACAAACAACAGACAAGTAAATTCAATTTGGATTATTTTCCATTACATACTTAAGTCAAGTTTTAATTTTATTTTCAAAGGTAAATTTGCCTCTTTCATAATACTGTAAAAATAACTCTCTCACTAAATAATACAAGAGATATATTTTAACAACTGATCCAAATCAACAACAAATCTCACAACTTACAACTTGGGAAACAAGAACAAACAACTATAAGAATCCCACAACTCACATACACTCTAAGGGAGGAATTTACTTTCTTCTCCCAATACAATCTTTTCTACAACTTTCATAGGGAGCAATCTCTCCTCTTCAAAAGAAACTATTATAGGAAGAAATTTAAAGAGACCAAGCTCTCATTACAAATAGGAAGATAGAACATTTTCTTTAACAAGGCAAAACTCCTTCAATCCTCTTAACATGCTCCAACAGAAACGTGCATGACAACAAGGGAGAAAACAACAACCAACTAGCTCTCCTCCCTACCATAGACCCACAAGAGGGTCACCCCCGAGCTAGGGAGATCATCCACACACCCAGGGTAGAATAGACCAACCACTCTTCACAACATTGAGTAACAACAATCAAAGCAATCAACACACACACTCCCATGGTTTTACTCACAATACAATAACTCAACTAAGGTGAGTTTAAGGAGGGTAGGGAAGTAGACTCTCTCAACTCAAGGTGTCATTCTTCACAACATTTTATCTCAACTTATCACATGGCCTCAAGCCATCCAAATACTCAAATTTCCAAGGATATCCCAAATAGGCTCTCAAGCCTTTAAGCCCTCTTGACTCAAAATTACCAACATGCCCTCAAGGCTTTGATATATCAAGAACAAGAAGGACACCCGAGGAGGTTCACACCTTCCCTTCCCTATACATGATGAACATTGCCTTCCAACTGGAAGGAGCTCTTTCAACACCCAACACAAAACCCCAAAATAACAGAGAAACACATAGAAAACATTTACAATCCTCATTCATCAAACAAGAAAAAAACATACATATCAAGTAACAGATCATACAAGTGAGTAGTCTTGTTCACTAACCTTCACAAGCCCTATTATGGATGAAAATTTGAAGAGCTCCACACTTAGTCTCCTCCTCTAAGTTCTCCTTCTTTCCACAATAATCCAACCCACCTTACTCTCCTCCTCTTCTCTCTTTTAAAACTAATTCACTCTATTTTCCTTATTTCCCAAGTGGCATTAAAAAAAACTAAACCCACAACTCATCCATTATCCTAGTGGACTTAAAACAATTAACCCCACTCAAGAGGTTCCCCACTATAGCCCTTTTACAACACATGGAGAAATAAAATACAATAAGTAAAATAAAAATGAAAAGGAAGTGGATGACACACCACCCTTATTAAGGGGAAGCCCACCAAAAGAGAGGCACAAAGAGACAAGCACTCTATTATTAGGGGATCATGGAGTTATTCCATGACTTGGAAGTGGGCCTGAATGTGGATTCCACTCATCCCATTATCCCCAGCTTCCAAATTCGTCACTTAACTTCACTGTGAAGTTAGAGTGACCATATGGAGGTTATCCCAAGGTTATCCTAGTCAAAAGGGTCCCTAGACCCATGGGGTATAACCTAGGGTTGATTTTTACCTAGTTAGAACTCCCAGAGTCAAATAAAAACACAAGAAAAGGGTATAAAAGAAATAAAGTTTAAACAAGATTCAAAACAACATTTCTTACAACACTTATCATAATAAAAGTAAATCAGAAGATAGCCCTAATTCCCTTGACCTCATGCAACATTTCAACATTACACATTACAACATTTTACCAAACTCGAGGTTGATCTTAGTTCCTCGTGGAACTAGATCGGCTCACAAGGGATACAACATAGGGTATGGAATGATCTCCTGTATTTGTGGTTTCGTTAGTAATACCTGCACACTCAAACTCAAAGTTAATAACACATAAAGATATCATAGCTGAAGCAATTTAAATACATGCATACCTAAACATTCTACCATATAATCATACTAAAATCATATTAAAGTTCCATTTCTAATCCATTCATCATTTTCTTAAAAGCAACATCTAATTATCCTTACACAATTATTTTCTTGAAAATCAATTAGGTTTAATCAATAGTTTCTCAACATAAAAATAATAGCAATAGCACTGCAAATAGTCTCATGAATAGAAGTGTAAAAGGTAGGCCTCACAAATTCTTTGCATTGATGCCCTAAGGCATGAGGATCTTTAGGATTTTGGGCCTTATAGGTAGAGGCATCCAAATTTTTACTTTTTAATCCCATGATTTTGGTGGAATGAGGGGAAGCTTCATGTTTAGACAATATGTGCATTTGTTGGTCATGATTAGGATTTTTAGGGGACTTATGGATAAGTGGATAAGGGGATTAGATTATAGGGACAATAGGTGTTGGGAGGAGTGGAGGTAAATTGGATGGAGGGATATTAGGAGTTGGAAGTAGCAGAGGTAAATTGTATGGTGGAAGGTGTATGGTCATATGCTTTTGATAGTTGTAGGATGGTGGAGGTGGAATGGCAACATATGTTTTGGGTATATGATAGGATTCATGATGGAAAGTGGCCTTAGGATGCATGGAGGAATTACCAACATCTTTAGGTTGCTTACCTTGGGGTATATATCCAAGGCCATATGAGCGTGGAGGGACCTTAACATGGATCAGCTCCAAAATACCTTATTCATGAAGGCATAATCATTTACCTTGGTAGTTCATGTTTTGGATTATGCAATAGACTATGGGACTAGGTGTAGTTTTGACATTAGACACGAGTTCATTATTGGGTGGAGAATATGAAGTGGAAGACAATGGTTGTTGTTTTCCTAAGGAAGAACACTCATGAATGAGGGTGGATAGACCAAGGGGATATGTTGGATTTGAAATGGAATCAATAGTGGATGTGGAAGGACCATTAGCATCTTGAGTATCATTATGTTCATTAAAATCCAAGCTATTGGTTTGATCATATATGTTTTCTCGGGAGCCAAGTGTCTCATCAAGGGAAGTAAATGTTGTGGAATTATGGATTGGACTAGGTGGAGGATGGATAGGAGAAATTTGGATATGTTGCTCATGGATAGATATAGGATTATGGATAGGATCAAGGTGCTCATGGATAGATATAGGATTATGGATAGGATCAAGGTGCTCATGGATAGATTCTTCATCATAGATATCATCTTTATCATGGAAAAGATATATGTTATGGATGGGTTGGAATTGGATTTCTTGCTCATGGATAGGTATAAGATCAAGTTCCTTATGGATAGCTTCTTCATAGGTAATATCTTGATCATAAGGAAGGTATAGGTTGTGGATAGGAAGAATGGAAGGGATTTGATCTTGATTAGAACTAGGGCTTTATGTTTCCACATGCTTGGGATTATGTTCTTGACATACCTCTTGGGTTGATTGAATGGAAGTGGAAGGCTCTTGGATAGGCTTGACATGTTCTTGAGGGTTATCGACATAAGGGCATGATAGATCTTGAATTGGACTTATAGTTAGAGACTCTTCAATAGGCTCAATGGGTTGTGGATCACATGATGGGGTTGGAGGAATAGCCAAGATGTTTGTAGGCTTTTTTATAGGCTCTTGGATAGGTGTTTGATGATATGGAGATGGTTGATTCCTTGCTAATATCCAATGGATCACATCCTTTGCAAGTGTATGGGTGAAAGTACAATATAGGGGATGGATAATAATGGTGGATGGTGTTTTAGGCTTAGGATTAGGATTAGGTAGAGGGATAATGGGATTGGATGGAGAAATAATGTGCTTGGATGAATTGGGATTTGGATTGGATGGAGGTATAATGTGCTTGGATGGATTAGGATTAGGATTGGGATTAATCTTACCACAATTTATGAAGTTTTTTATCAATCTCTTAAGTGTGGCACAATTGAGTGTCCTATGGCCCCTAACCCTATGTTATGCACAATAATCATTTTCATTATACCAATGGGGTTTAAAGTGGATTTCTCCAAAGGGTTTTATCTATGGCAACTCAATCAAATTTACTTGGACCAATTGTTGTACAGTTATCTCCAAGGGATCCTTTGGTGGAGGATTGAAGGAACATGGTGATGAAGGGAATGAAGTGCTTGATGGATTAGAAGGTTGGTGGATCAATGGACTAGGAGTAGGATCACATGGTGGTGTCGAGATAGGACTAGTAGGCTTAGGGATTGGCATTTGAGTGGATAGTGATGAAGGATACTCATAGGATGCATGATCTAGATTGGTATTCCCCTCGTAAAAGGATATTAGGTATTACATAGGGTAACTTAAGCTCACATGTTCTTGTTGTGAAGGCCATTGATAATCTTGGTGATTAGATGAAATGGTGGGATATGTAGACAAAATATCTTGGGGTTGGTATGAAGTTGAAGGCATTTGATCTTGTTGCTGTTGTTGTTGTGATGTGGGTGGACATGTTGATGTGGCATTGACATGGAAAGATGTGGGATAAGTTAATGTGGCATTGACTTGGCATGTGGATGGATTAGGTTGGTATGAAGTGGGATAAGTTAATGTGGAATTGACATGATAGGTGGAGTAATTAGGTTGATATGAAATGGGATAAGTTGATGTGTAATTGATTTGACATGTGGATGGATTAGATTGATATGAAGTGGGATAAGTTGATATATATGATCAATGTGGAGGTTATTGATGTTGGTATTGTGGTTGAGTTTGTTGAATTTAGGATTGTTGATATTGTCCTAGGACTTGATGCTGTGGGAATTGTTGATGTTGTGGTGGTGTAGGGACTTGTTCCTTTCTATATAACCACTCAAGTGTATCAATCATTCTTTTGGTACCATAAGGATCATTCTCATAGGTCTTGTTTGGGAATGTCATGTCCATGTTTACAAGTGGTAGATTAGGATGTGAGGATGTGGAATGATTAAGATATGATTTGGATATGAAATGAATCGAGTTGATTGGGTAATGATTAGGATGAAGTGATTGAATGTCTTGGAATGATGACTTGGATGATCACTTGGAATGATAATTGACTAGGATGATTAGGATTGGATGGTGTGGATGATGTGGCTTAGGATGTGTGTTATGAAAAGTAGGTTGAGGATGATGTGGCAAGTGTTAATTGGAAGTTTGACTTGGGCAATACCAAACACAAGATCTCACATGTAAATGCATGAACACATACACCAAACACAATGATAAATTTGTCTTTTAATATTGAATGTGATGATTAAGCACACACCTGACACAACAACAAGCCTAATGTTAGTCAAGTGGGGTTTGGCCAATCGGTCTTACTCTAGGATTCACAAAGTTGACTAGGGGTGTCCCCAATATACTTAAGGTATGAGGGGCCCAATTCTATGAAATGAAATAAAAATCATGCCATGCGGCTAGGAGAAAGGGGTAACCTACCCTTCACCTTCACTTCCCAAAGGTATAAATTTCTTTGGGGCTTAGATAAGAGTGACAAGATTCCAACTTCCAAAGAGGGTGTCTTTCGATTCACACCTCGTTGTTTATACTCTTCTAGAACGTAAAAGTTGAGGTCATCCCATGGAGTGGTGTGTCTCCAGGTAGGCCTCCTAAGAAGGGTATGATGAAAGAAAACCAAGTGAGGTGTTTTTGATCTCCAAGATCACCTTATGGTGCGAGGAGAGAGCATACACATGCACACTTGATTCACACTCACAGTTGTTAATTGACCCTTAGAAATGAAATGTGTGTAAGCTAACAATGGAAGCATTTGTTTTTTAGATCCAAAGCCAAATGTGTAGAAAGACACTTGTTCATTTTAACCCAATTTCAATGATGTGACAACAAATAAGAGTTCATTTTTAGACCCCAAAATCCAAATGTGTGATCAATCAAGTTGTTCATTTTAAGCCCCATATTGAAGTGTGTTGAGAAGCAATGATTAGAGATGAAAGATGGAATGTGTGCACTTGATTATTTTTCATCCTTAAATCTACTATAGATGCTGACACCAATGTTGGTCCAACTCCTTAGATTCACCCAAATTTATCCATGTCTTGTAACACCTAGTCAAATGCATTATTAAAGACATCATGTAGCATTTTATCCTAATCCCACTCCTAATTCCACTCATCCCATTAGCCAATTAATTAAATAAATCTTATTTATTTAATTAATTTCCCATCCTAACCCCATCCTTATCCCACTTTCCAATTAATTAAATAAATTTTATTTATTTATTTAATTTTCCATCATAATCCCATCCCATCTTAATCACCTAGCCAATTAATTAAATAAATCCCATTTATTTAATTAAATTATCCCTTTCACATATCCCAATTAATTCAAATTAAATATTTGAATTAGGTCCTCACCTTTCATCACATTACAACACTTGTCCACCTCTCCATTAAATCATGTGTGGTAGTACAACTTTCATTCAATATCCTTCACATGCACAAATAATAAGACCTAATTTTATTAAATAAAAGTTTTTGTGTACATGATCACACGTGAACTTCATTCTCCTCCTTACACTTGTCACATGACTACAATTTCTTAAGGAGTGTGAATAACTAATCTATCCTAGCCATCCACATCATTCATTTGAACTTTCAATCTCAACCATCCATTCAAACCAATCCTTGCCTATAAATCAACCCTCTCACAAGCCATTTGATCATCCACATCTTGAGTATCCTCATGCTATCAAATTTGAAATGCATCCACATCTTGAGTATCTACATGCTGTCAAAATCTCTCCACAATCTTTCATCCATTATCTTTTCATCTATCATCTTCATATTAATGTTATGCTACTGAATTGAGCAACCAACATATCAAATCACTCAATCAATCAATCATGCATGCATCTATCTGAGGTATTGAAGATTTGGATTTAGGTCTAAAGTTTTTATTGATCATAGCTTTCAAACTCCTTTTCAAACACCTCATGGCCATTGTTGAATCTCCCTTCACTTTTGTTTAAACTACCATCATTCAAGATCCAGTCGCCTTCTCTCGATCTTTAGAAAAACCATTGGTCTCCTGATCACCGCCGCCACCAAACTGCACCTTGTCACCTCTCCTTATCCCATTTGGCCTTTGTGTATAACACTCTAGCACTGCCTCTAAGAATCTGTAGTCACCACTTCTCAGGTATTTGTCATTGCTCATCGTGTAGTTGCCACTAGGGAATCCCCATCCCATCACCACTCTGCCTTAAGATACTCTCGTTGCCTCCCTGGATCCACCTTGTCGACACCTCATAGCCACCCAATTGCCACCATTTCCCTCTACTACTCTTCTAAGATCTAAAAATTTGACCTAATGGCTTCACGTCACCCTCAGATTCCCCCGTCATGGTCTAGGTTTTTTGTCGAAGTCTATGGTCTAGTTGATCGTGGTCTTAGCTTTGGCCATTTGGAATTACCTAGCCATTGGCCGTGTGTCTTAGCCTTGACCATTGCCTGTGTCTATGTTACCTAACCATTTGATGCTATACATAGTCCACTGCAGCTTAAGACCATAGTCCACAAAACTTTGACCTGTATTTCAAATGGTGTTCAATTGGCACCCAAACCATTCACACCCTAATCACCATTTCTATCTTGGTAGTTCACGATTCCAACTCGTGGCTAGTGGTCATGATTTGGACTTTAAAGCCCCTCTGCGGACAATGAGGGGTCAGTCATATCTATGACCATGAGTGGGGACTTCTATGCCCCTCTCCTCTTTTTATTTTTTGTAGGCCTCCGACCCCTAGTTACATGGGTGACCAGGGGACTATATAGCCTCTAACCACTAGAGCTAAACCATGACCACAGGACATAGATAGGTACATGTGACCATGAGAACACAATTGCTAGCATTTAACATTAACTGTTAGGTTATCTTTTTCTTCCTACATGCCATAGAAGGGCATTTTTTTTCTTTTGCTCATAACTTTGTCATACGGGCTCGCAATCGTGCAAACAAGGACTCATCGGAAAGTTGATCTAGTGAACTTCACAACAGTGTAGAAATTATTAGGTTACTATGTCATTTTTTAGGATTTTGATCAGTCAAAGTCAAACTTACATGCAAACTTTAAACGAGCATATCTTGAGCAAAATTGATCCAATTTTAACGAACTTTTTAAAAAGTGCATGAAATCTTCTGAATTTTCTATTTATGCAATTTGTTCAACTGTATCACGTCATCTTAATCAGATTTTATTAGAAATCATCTTTTTCACATAACAAGTGTCTTCCTACACATTTGTCTTGGGATCTAAAAAGAACAAGTGCTTCCATTGTTAGCTTACACACATTTCATTTCTAAGGGTCATTTAACAACTGTGAGTGTGAATCAAGTGTACATGTGTATGCTCTCTCCTCGCACTGCAAGGTGACTATAGAGATCAAAAACACCTTGTATACGCCTAAAAATGACACGACTCAGTCTAAATAAATATTATTAATATTTATTTAAGTATAAATTCCTCTATCAATAAATAAATAAACAAATTTATTTATTCAATTCACATTCCTCTAAGTTAATTAAATATCAAAATATTTAATTACCTCTTCTAAAGTCAAAATTAAATAAAAACCTTTATTTAATTAAACTTCTTCCAAACAATTAAACAATTCTTAATTATTTAATTAAGCCAAATCATTCTTCCAAATTTAAATAAATCAATCAAATTTATTTAAATTCTCTCAATCTCTAAAAATAAATACAATCAAATGTTTTATTTATTCTTCCAAATCATGCACAAACAATTAAATAAATCTATTTATTTAATTTTCTTTCTTATATTCTCATTCCTCAAAATATCTTCCAAATCTTCTAAAAATAAGTCTACTTCACGCACACAAAATTGAATAATTTATTATTTAATTTCTCTCAAATCATGCAAAAGCAAATCACAAGTTGAGTTAACTGACTCAATCAACCTTTCTTTTATCAATATCTCTTCAATTAGATAAAAAGCATTCTAAATTATGAAAGCATGTCTTTTCTTTATAAAGAAAGTAGTTAACTCAAACAAAACAACTTTTGTGTGACACGTCTTCTTTTTATTTGCGCACATCCTCTCAACTCTTCTATACCATTGATCTTCTTATTCTTTCTATATCGTTGATCTTCTCTCTCCCAAGTCTATAAATTAAACCCTATTCTTCCATTTCATTCATCCAAGCTTTTAGTACCCTTACTTTGCAAGAATTACAGCGTGTCTTTGGCACCAATTCCTTCATTGCTTGTGATCAACTTGTTACCATACTATTATCATTGTTGTGAATCTCATCTTCATTGCAATAAACTATCACAACCGTTCTCCATTGACATCTTGAAGAAATAGCAAGGAAGTGTGCCTTCTGAGGGCCATATTCATACACAAGATTGATTGAGATAGGCGACCAATGGAAGCTATGAAGTATTGAGGTTTGCAAAGGTTTAGTTCTTTGTTTGTTTAATCTTGATTATTTCCCTTTCCATTGAGTTATTGGGTTTATTTGATATAATTGATAATCACTCCAATTTTCCCTTAACATTTTTGGTGCCCATCATGGGGTCTTGCCCTGATTTAATCCAAAAACTGAGTTTTTTGTGCTAAGGTTCCGTACACAAGAGGATTTGATGCATCTGACCAATTCTATCATGCATCTGAGCTCTGTTCTGGCACATCTGATCTTTTGGTGCATTTACCTCCTGAAGCTATGTATCTATGTTCTGTTACAACGCAGTAATTGAAACAGTGCATATACTCTCTATTTCAGCACTTTTAACTTTTGTTTCTGTGCTTCTAAAATTCCTACGCTTCTAAGCTCTGTTTCTGCACATTCAGGCTTTGAAGCTATGCATCTATTCTAAATAGTGATTTTAGGGTATTTCTTGTGGTTTTTGCTAACGCTAACACTTTTCACAGGGATATTCTCTCATCTACTTGTAGGATTAGGGGCTAGTTTAGACATTCTAGCTGCATTGTTAACACACATCATAGATTTAATTAGCAAGGATATTAATCAGATGTTCATGCAAAATCACATCTAGATCTAACTAGGAAGGATTGTAATTTTATATTGATGCATCAACAAATTGAATATAGTCCCAATGCGAGGAGGATAAAATTGAACCATTGCTATCTTGCTTTCAAAGTTAAAAACTCACGTGTGTGCCCAAGTAGCTTAATATATTTAGTCTTTTTAATTTTAATTAGGGGAAAAGAACCACTATCTTTCACATTTTTAGGAATGATGCTAGGCCTGCGCTTTCCCCTATCTTGGGTGACTAAAATGCCAGACATATCATTTTTGCATGTGTTAAACCTTTAGAGAGGCCTACCCTTGGATATCCTTCCGCCCAAGCGGGAACAACCTTAAGTGGTAACAGGCTAAAGCCAAGCTTTGCCAAGCCACTATAAATAAATTGTGTTTGGAGCGAAAGCTTCAAACAATGAGTGAAGTTGTGTTATACCAACAGCCAACCTCCCCCCAAACCCTCCAAGGTGCAACCCTTGCAGGCTGGGAGACTCCATAATGGAGAGTAGTGCTACTGCAGTTATAACCACTCAAATGGTTACACTTACTAATCATCTTTTGTTTTAGTATCCCAAAAACCCTCTATTTGTTGGCGCAGAAAGTGGGATCTTCGAAGCCTCTCTGATTCTTGTGGTTTTTAGTAGAGATAGTAGGGACAATCCTAAGGTTAGATGGGGGTACAAGCCTTAGGAAACTTGGATCTTGGTGTACATGAGAAGTGAGTGCCGTGGAGAGGAGTCAGTGCTACTAAGATCCTAAAGCTATCCACTTTGAATATGCATAGCTAGGGGATCCAACAAATATTGCCTTTGCCAATCTAGGATTTGTACTTACTTTTGAGTAAAAAAGAGTCCAAAAAAATTACAAAAAAAATCAAAAACCATGAAATCATTCTTTGTGTTTGTTGTGTCTTCTTGCCATAATTAAGAAAATCAGATCAAAAAGACCATCTTGCAACCATGAAACCAAAAATAGTAAAAAATGTGCCAAAAAAATTACAAAAACAGTCAAGAAAACTAGAGCTACGCATCTATCCTGTAGAGCCGCGCATCTGTTTCAACATATTGCGCATATACCTTGACTTTCTGCACATTTGCTTCCTGTTACTATACTTTTACCATTTACTAAAGCTGCGCATTTACACTGACCTACTGTGCATATACCTCTTGTTTTAGTGCATTTATTGCTGCGCATCCATGATAGTGAGAATTTCCACATCTTTTGAGAGAAAATTTTCAACATTTCTGGATACCCATTTCAACCTTGTTCTTGTTTCTGAGATCAGATCTATCGTGTAGTCACCTTTTCCATCCACTTCCATAGCATACCCTCTCTTTCGTTAGTTGTCTCGTCCACCTTCTACCAGGTCTTCCCATAAACAAGTCAAAGTTCCTATATCAGATTAGTGCAAGACTTTTTTTAGATCATTTCAGATTCAAGTAACCCTAGTAGGTCACAAAACTTCACTAGTGGTCTTGGTGCACGACTAGTCTCTACATAGTAAACAGGTATCGACTACCCTTACTTGTGGCTATATGTATCGACCAACTTACTTGGAATCATTGATCAAAAGAGTCCCTTGTTAAAATCTCATCACCGCAAGTATCCCTTTCTCACCAACCTACACAAGCACCTTACCAAAATATCTAGTTTCACCCCACTCCTTCCCACATCGCCTTTCATGGTCTTAACTAGATCCCAATACCAAAAAGAACTTGAAATGGCCTGAACATCGGAAAGAATTGTATCCCCCTCATGACAGTAATGAGGAAATCTCTCATGAGGAGTACCAAGGAACCCTCCAAGATTAGAATTTTCAATGCATGCTAGACAAAGTGCTCAAAGAGGACCCTCAAAGGTACTTTCTTCATCTTGCAAACCAAGGAATCAAACTCCGTGCTGACTTTGGTGTCAATATATTAAAAGATGTAGGAGAGGAAATAACTCATGAAAAAAGCACAAGTAAGGAAAGATCCCTTGACAAAGACAAAGGAAAGAAAGTCATAGACCCAAACATACCTATGGAAACATTGTAGAAACAAATCAAGAGCCTAACACAGCAAGTGGCGGACCTCAAAATAGGGACACCCACTAAAACTTATTCCTTGGAAGACATCGCACCATATCCCTTTGACAAAAGCTTGAACATGGTTCCCTTCCCCTTTCGGTTCGAAGTTCCTAAGTTTGATAAATACAAAGGGAAAGGAGACCCAAGAGATCACATTAGGGAATTTAACACTGCGTGCCTAGAAGTAGCTCACAACAAAACTTTCCTAAGGAGACTATTCCCTAGATCTCTAGGTGGACAAGCCATGGAATGGTTCTCATGACTTCCCCCAGGTATCAAAACTTTTGATGAGATAGTAAACCTATTCATCACACACTTCTCATATAACATTGAACACGAAGTTTCCATGCTTGACCTATGTAATACAAAGCAAATGAGTGGCAAAGCCTTCCTCACCTTCTTACAAAGGTGGAGACAACTTACGAGTAAATGCTCATATCATGTGCCTGAGAAGCAAATGACGAAGATGTTCATCCACAACCTTAACCCCAATCTAAGTTACCAAATCCAAATTTAGTGCCCTACCTCATTTATGAAAGTCATTGAGATGGGATTATTTATTGAGAAAGCTATGAACTCCAAAGGGCAAATAAAGTTGTACAAGGACACCCCTAACTCTAACTACACCATGGACAAGTCAAAGTTTGGACAAAGAACAAAAACGTAGTCAATGATGGAGTAGTTGATGCTAAAGTAGTAGCTCCCAAACAACAACTAATATTCACTCTCAAAGGAGAAGTAAGAAATGCTACACCAAACAAAACCTTCCCTCATGAGCAAAAATTATGGTTCACCTCTGCTCCTAGATGAAAGTTCACACCACCAGGGGAGTTCCAGGAGTTTGCGTTAAGAAAGTTGTTAGCCAACAATGAGATCACTCTACCCCCCACTAGCGACTATGAGCCTCAAATGAAACCTCATTATTGGAAAGATACTAATTTCTGCAAATATCATAGGGGAAGAGGCCATAAGACCAATGACTATATCCATCTCAAACACGTCATTCAAGACATACTTGACCAAAATCAAGTAGGCACTAAACAACATACCTCTAACGAGACACATGTGGCATAGAAGGATCCACTCCTCAACCATGATAGGCCATACAACAACAACAACAACCACAACAACCACAACATGCCGAATCAGAATAATGGAAACAACAATGCCAACTATGTGAGCATGCCGTTCAATTATACCATCAACTGCATATCAGAGTACATCCCACAAGTCAATGTGGTCACACATAAGCATTAGTTAGGAGCCAACAAAACTGATTGCAGCATCATCACCCACAGTGGTAAAGTCACGTTAAACACACTTCCTCCAAGGTCGTCACCTTCTTCATCTAACTCCCATATGTACAGTGTCATAGACCAACTTTAGAAAACTCCTGCCCACATATCTATCTTAGAGTTGTCACGTCTGTCTCCCTCCCACAAGGAGATTCTCAATAAATCCCTAGTGGAAACAACTATGCCCACGAACCTAGCCCAAGAGAAGTTTCAAGCTATGGTAGGAAATCTAACCTCCTCAAGCACCATATCATTCACTGAATAGGATGACCTTTTGGTGTCTCAGCCTCATAACACACCCTTGCATATCGTTGCCTTCATTCATAAACAATGTATCAAAAGGTTTTTATTGATGGAGGAGTCAGTTTAAATATTTGCATGCCCAAGCTAGTCCTTACATTGGGGTTCTCAAAAACTGCAGTGGATCCTAGAAAAAAGATCACTATTAAGGCCTATGATGAATAAGAAAGAACTACTAAAGGAATAGTGGTGTTACCAATACAAGTTGGACCAATAATAAAGGATGTTGTTTACCAAGTCCTAGACAGGGAGCTCACCTATAACATCCTCCTAGGTAGACCTTGGATTCATGCCATGAAAGTTGTGCCTTATACCTACCACCAATGCATCAAGTTTCCTCATAATGGCAAATAGATCACCATCCAAGGTGATCCAGATCCTTTTTAGCATTGCAACTCTATCCAATCAAAGCCTAATTACATCATTCCCAATAATAGAGCTTCTACATCCCCCATCTCATAGTATGATTCTACCTTCGAAGCTTCCTCGTCCAAGCCCAAAGAGTAGAAAATCACAATCAAAGAAACATGGGTAGGGGAATACTCCATCGAGCACAGCCTCAACCTAGCCAAAATGCTTTTATCTCCAAGATCCTTTGGCTGACCTACACCTTTTCTAAAGCCATCTTCTCCTCCCAAACCTCCCACAACACCCTTTGTAAAATGGGGGACCCTATCCAATGAAACATAGGAAAGAGACATCTTGCAATGGCTCTACATAGAGGAAGAGAACACACAACAAGAACCACCTAAGTTCCCAATTGAAATCTATGGGCGTGGTCAGTCCATCCTACACAAAATGGGTTATGAAGGACAAGGTCCCATTGGCTTAAGAAAAGAAGGAATCATCGAACCCATTCAACCTTCCTCATCCTCATTGGCAAGAAATATAAAAGGGCTAGGATACATGGACAAAGGCAAAGCTAAGGTAAATGCTTGTCTTGTAGAAATGAGATCCATAACCTTCAAGAGGACAGTGACACAGATTCAAACGAATATGAATGGGATGAACTCATAGAGCACTCCTCTAAGGACAAAAGAGTTGACACCGTTCAAACCTATAGCCCCTACCATGAGGGACAAAAACTAACACATAGACCATTAGAGTGTGATTCGTCCACTCCTAAGAGTATGAATTTCAAGGAAGGTCAGAGTTCCATCACAATAAACCATTTGGAGGAATGTACCATCCCAAATCCTATCCCTACCAATCAAAATCCTGACCATGTATCCATTCAAAGTATCACACCCAATGAATCAGATCTATCTTCTGATCCCCTCCCCCTTGTGCATCCTAAACTTATTAACTGGGATTTAGGAGGAACCCTGCAACTATACATGTTCCAAAATGATGATGCCTATATTGACTACATGGAACTTAGGGACCACCTACCTACAAGAGATCATAAAGCTAGCTTTGTCATTAAACTCAACACCATGGCTTAGTTTGGAGAGGGTACCAAGCCTTCTAGTCACAAAAACATCAAAATAAAAACTAGATCTAAGGTGAAAACTGCTCTGTGGCAGTATCAGATCCCAAAATAGTAAAAAGAAAGGACGCATCAGATGGTGAAAACCTCCCTGAGGTGCCAGATGATGGAAGCCTTAACACTCTTCCCAATGACATGTACTATGAGAAGTCTCAGATTGTTGTGGAACCTACAGAACCTATCAACATTAGAACAAAGGATGCACCTAAGATCATTCACTTTGCAAAGTCTCTATCTCCACCAAAAATGACCAAATTTGTACCATGCTTCAAGAAAAATCAAGTCAACTTTGCTTGGTCATATGCAGATATGCCCAGTTTAGATCTAGATTTGATCCTACATCATCTTCCACTAGATCTAGGAGTAAAACTAGTCAAATAGAAGCTCAGGAAGATGCATCCCCACATTGCATTACTAGTAAAAGAAGAACTCAAGAAACTACTGGATGTACGGTTCATCAAGGCCATAGACTATCCAGAGTGGGTATCCAACATAGTGCCAATGTCCAAACCTAATGGTAGAGTTAGATTATGTAATGATTTCCAAGATCTCAACAAAGCTTGCCACAAGGATGATTTTCTGTTGCCCAATATTGATATCATAGTTGACTTAACAGCAAGACATACCATGCTTTCTCTTATCGATGGCTTCTCTGGATACAATCAAATCAAGATAGCACTAGAAGACCAATAGAAAAAAACTTTCACTTGTCTATGGGGAACCTTCTACTAGAATGTCATGCCATTTGGGTTAAAGAATGCCAGGGCAACATATCAACGTGCTATGACCACTATCTTCCATGATATGATGCACATCACAATGGAGGACTATGTAGATGACATCCTTGCAAAGTCACTCACAAGAGAATCCCACCTAGATGTACTAGAGAAGGTATTTCAGAGACTAGAACAATTCAAAGTCAGGTTGAATTTGAAGAAATGTGTGTTTGGAGTTACCTCAGGCAAGCTCTTAGGCTTCATTATATCAGCAAATGGGATTGAAGTGGATCCTGCCAAAGTCAAGGCTATCATGGAAATGCCACCGCCAAAGAACATCATTCAACTGTGGTCTCTCTAGGGCAAGTTACAGGCAATTCGTCGATTCATCTCAAACTGGCAGACAAGTGTCAACCTTTTTCTCATCTCTTACATAAAAACATTCTATTTAGATGGGATGAGAAATGTGAAGAAGCATTTGGAAAACTAAAGGAGTATCTTATGAATCCACCTATCTTGATGCCTCCTATCCAAGGAAAGCCACTATTACTATACATATCTGCTACACCAACAGCTCTCGGTACCCTATTAGCACAACAGGATTATGAAGGCAAAGAAGGGGCTATCTATTAGATCAATCACACATTGGTGGGTTACGAATTGCAATACTCTCAAATAGAAAGATTGTGTCTTGCTGTGGTTTTTCCTTCCCAAAAACTATGACATTATAGCTAGCACATTCAGTCAAGCTTATTGCAAAGATAGATCCACTAAAGTACCTATTAAGCAAAGCAGCTCTAATAGGTCACCTAGCCAAGTGGGTAATGCTGTTAAGTGAATATGACATCGAGTATGTAGAAAGGAAGGCTATCAAAGGTCAAATCATTACCGATCAATTAGAAAAAGCACCATTGCAGGATACCACACTAATGACATTAGAGTTTCTAGATGAATCCATATTCAGTGTCACAACACACTCATGGAAAATCTACTTTGATGGATCCTATACAAACCATGGATCGGGGGCAGGAATCTTGTTGGTCACTCCTCATGGCGACACCATACCTAAGTCTTATCGTCTGCTATTTCCATGTACAAACAATATAGTAGAGTATGAGGCCTTGGTCATTGGTCTCAAAATGGCAGCAGAATGGAAAATAAAAGAGCTACATGTCTATGGCGATTCCCAACTGGTAATCAATCAAGTCAATGATGACTATCAGACCAAAGATGACAAGTTAATACCATACAAGCATATGGTAGATGACTTTAAAGACTACTTTGTGATCATCTCCTTTGAGCAAATACCTCGCATTGAAAACAAAGTGGCAAATGCCATGGCAACCATTGCCTCGCTCCTCGAGTTCCCAGAGAATGAGTCACGATATGAGTTCTTGGTGGAGTCAGTTATGCAACTAGCTTATGATCTTCTTGAAACTCACTCCATATGCCTATTAGTCAGATCTGATTCACATTGGTATGGTAAGATTTACACTTACCTCAAGGATAACACCCTACCACCTGACTTATCTACCAACCAATGTCGAACCTTCATTCACCAAACCTCCCGTTACACCATTATCGTTGATACCCTATATCGACGAGGTCTAGATGGTACTTTGCTCCGATGTTTAGAACATGAAGAATATCTAACAGCCTTACGAGACGTACATGAAGGAATTTGCGGGACACACTCTAGCGGTCCTTCTTTAGCTAAGAAACTCATGCATTTGGGATACTATTGACCAAATATGGAAATCGATTCATACCAGTTTATGAAGAGATGCAAGCAGTGCTAGATACATGGAAACCTCATCCATGCACTAACTCAAGAGCTACGACCTTTAACGACACCTTGGCCCTTTTATCAATGGGGACTCAACCTTGTGGGCAAAATTCACCCTCCATCATCCAATGACCACAAGTTCATAATCACAGCCACTAAATACTTTACCAAGTGGATTGAAGCCGTTCCACTCACCAATGTCACGGGAAAATAGATTGCCTCCTCCATCCTCAATTGATCCAGGTGGATCTAGAAGACCTAAAAAGTTCATAGTCTCACAAATCATCCAAATTAGCATCATTGAATAGAGCTCAGCGACACGATCCTGACACAGCTTGAATCACGTCAAAAGGAGGCCAGATGCAAAAGTTATGCGTGGTCAAAGTTTGGTCAACTAAAGATACCAGATTCCCAAGGCAAAAATTTCATCATCTCCAATTCAGGGAAAAATGGTGTCAAGTCGTAAATCTGATCGCCATGATTCCAATGCCACTTGAATCACGAAAAACGAGTCTATATGCACAAATGGCGCCCAGTCAAAGTTAGCAAAAGAATGGGTTGACTTTTAGGTATAGTCAGCATTAGTGCTAACATGGCATCACCGGGGCAGGACACGTGGTAACAGTCCGCTGACGTGGCATGATGTGGAAGGTCAGTGATGTGGCACATGGACATGACGTGGACTAGTGATATGCTAACACGTGGCATTATGTAGGTGAGTAATATGGCGCCACGTGGCACCTTGGCGGTGATTGTCACTATCAAAAATAGATTGAGGTGGTTCAAACTCCCAACCTCCAAGCTACTAATTTGAGATACTGCCAAGAGGCCATCCATGTTTTTCAGATTATATTTGGCGTTGTTTATCTTTAAATTTTGAAAAGTGGCAAATCTATAAAAGGAGGCCACATGATTTGAGCCCAAGACCTCCCAAATACTCCCAGCTACTACACCATGCAATTTGCTCAGGTATTAAATGACTTTTAATCAGTTTTGTTTATAATTGCATGGTGAACAATGAAAGAAGGGGCTCGGGCCACCCCCCCAATAATATCCTCTATTATTTACGAAAAGGAGCCTGATTTTAATGGGATAAGGGGCTTGAAATGGGGTAACAAAATATGTGAATATTATAGTTAACCCCTAATTAGTATAGAAAATGTATTGTAAAGGGCTCGAAACAATATGAGCCATGGAAAATCAAAACCATAAAGATTATTAAGATTTTAAAAGGGCCCGGGATAATATAAGCCCGTGTATTAAAGATTTGTAGGGGATTATCATTGTAAATGGGGGATTTGAGGAAATCCTATAGTTTTAAGCCATATTTGGCAAAATTTATGTATAAAAAGGGGGGAATTTTGGCTTTGAAGGATATTGGAAAAGGGTGGAGTTAGAATGCCATTGGAGTGAGAACTTTTTGGAGAAGAAGAATTACAAGGTGTTATTATACACCAAAATTGTAATAGTGAAAGAGATTGTGAGGAATTTTGTGCAGGTTTTGAAGCTTGAATATTGTAAGGAAGCATTTTCAGGTGCTTGGTGATATTAATGAAAGTGGTCCAATGTTGAGAAGCAGACCCAGAGACGTATTCCTTTGAAGGACGAACTCCGTTAACAACCTGCGTCTGATCTTTCTATCTTCCGTCTCATTCTTCTTCTATTCTCTCTAATTTCTTTTTTAGTATTTTTAATTCAGAATTTGATTTCTAACTACAACATTATTGTAATTAGTTACCTTTTTCAAGCTCTGTAAAAGTTAATGAACTTAAATTAAATCTTCAATGATTAATAAACATTCATGCAATTATGTTTACGATCAGGATAAATCTGTAATTTGAGTTAATTTGCAAGTTAATTATAAACCACTAATTACAAATCAAGTGGTATCAGAACCCGTTTTGTAGGAAATTGCAAAAGTGAATGCTAACCAGGTTAAAACTAAAGCAAGGAGAAGGTGTACTTACTGAGTTCAATCCTGAGATCAGAAAATGAAGGACTTTTCCATGAACCGAGATGGCAGTTAAACAAAGTCCTACAAAGCTCGATGAGAAAACTTTCTAGAAAGATTTTCTTGAAATGAAAGCTATGGTGGAAGTTCTTTTCCAAGAGAGGCAAGAGCGACAGAGGAAAAAGGAACTCAAGAATAGAAAGGAGGAAGGTGAATCTTCAAAAGATGACAAAGGTAAAGGAGTAGGAGGTGGTAGTGACCCTCCTAAACCTCTCTCCCCATCATCTTCTTCATCTATTTCATCTTCCAAAAAGAAACAACCTGTGAAATCTAAAGTTAATGCACCTTTGTTGAAACTTGATGTTAAATTTGATTTGCCAATGTATAATGGAGAACTAGATGTAGAAAAAATTGATAATTGGATAAAACAAATTGAAGTTTATTGTAGAATTCAGAAGTTTACTGAGGATTCTCAAAAAATCAAATTAGCCACTCTTCGCCTAGGAGGTACAGCCTTAATCTGGTGGGTAAGCAAAACTCAGGAAGATCTAAGCCAATATGGTAAAATTATTTCTTCTTGGTTTGAGTTTATAGTTGCATTGAATAAACAGTTTTATCCATTAGGTCATATGCAAAAAGCAATAATGAATTGGCAATCATTGAAGCAATAGAAAGGACAAAGTGTACAAGAATATACACAGGAGTTTAGGAAGAGAGCTTTAATTTTGGGCATTCCTTTATACACACAAGAAAATTCGTTAAAGTATATAGGTGGATTACATGAATGTTTGAGGCATACAATACTTATGTTTAATCCAACTAACCTTGATGAAGTTAGTGTTCAAGCCATTCATCTGGAAACAAGCTCAAGGAGTAGCCATGACAATCTCTTGACAGACTCAAATAAGCACAAAGGAAGCAAGAGAGGGAAAGAGAAATCACAATGAACAACTATTGTAAAGAAAGAGGATGAGAAGCCTTATTGCTCACATTGCAAAAAGAAAGGGCACAAAGATGGAAAGTGCTGGAAATTGAATCCTGGTCAGAAACTGAAATGGTTCAAGGATCGAAAGGGTAAGCAGAAGACTATAGCTATAGTACAAGATCTTGGATCAGGTTCTGATGATGAAACTAAGATCTTAGTTGTGGGTATCAAAGGTAATATTCCTTTTGTTAGTACTAGTTCCCATGCTTCTTTTGTAAAGTGTAATGAAGTACCTATTGAAAGTAAGAGGAATGAACTGTTTCATATAAGGGCTATTGCAAAACAAAATAAGATTGATACACTCATAGATAGTGGATCACAAGTGAATCTAATCTCTGAACAAGTTGTTAAGAAATTGGGATTAAAAACAACTCCTCATCCTAAACCATATCCATTGGGTTGGGTGCATGATAATGCTCGGCTACATGTGTCAAGGCAGTGTAAACTCTGATTTGCAATCACATCCAAGTTTGTAGATGAGGTAGAGTTAGATGTAATTCTGCTTGACATCTGTGGGATGGTTCTAGGTAGTCCTTGCTTGTATGACAGAAAGGCCATTTTCTACAGGGAGCATAATAAGTATCATTTGTTTAAGGATGGAATTGAATACATAGTGAAATCTCATCACATGAAGAGTGATAGATCTGTTGTAAACACATGGCATATGAAGATGATTGTAAATGCAAGTAATACATTAACCCTTATGTCTGTAATAGCTAGTGATACTAAGCATGAAGATCAAATAATCTCTGATCATGATAAGGTATCGCAGACAACACAGTGTGAGGACCAGTTGCAAGCACAGTCAAGCCTTCAGCCAGAGGTGGTAAAAGAGGGTTTGAAAGATTCATTTTCTAATGATATTCCTATTCAAGAGATCCAACATGTTGATACTTTTTCTTTCACATCAGTTTATTCATTATTGTTGCTTGTTATTCTACTAGTTAGTTCTATGTGGCTGGTGGAACCAACAATGAATATTGATGAGTATACAGTTGATTATATCAACAATGCTATCTCATTTTTCTTCGTGTTTGTGATGGGTCAGATAATCAAAATTCCAGTAGAGTGGACAGGTGATACTGGGCAAGTAGAGCAGCATTACCCTAGCTCAAATTCTATGTAAAAATAGACTTTTGGTGGTCCAAAAGCTTCTCAATGGGGAGGAGTGATCTAGGTGGATCTAGAAGACCTGAAAAATTCACAGTCTCAAAAATCATCAAAATTAGCATCATTGAATAGATCTCTCCGACACGATCCTAACGCAACTTGAATCACGTCAAAAGGAGGCCAGATGCAAAAGTTATGCGCGGTCAAAGTCTGGTCAACTAAAGATCCTAGATTCCCAAGGAAAAAATTTCATCATCTCCAATTTAAGTAAAAATGGTGTCAGTCGTAAAGTTGATCGCCATGATTCCAATGCCACTTGAATCGTGGAAAACAGAGTCCGTATGCGCAAATAGCGCCCAGTCAAAGTGACCGAAAGAATGGGTTGACTTTTAGGTACAGTTAGCATTAGTGCTGACATGGCATCACCAGGGCAGGACACGTGGCAACGGTCCACTGACGTGACATGACGTGGAAGGTCGGTGATGTGGCACATGGACATAACATGGACCAGTAATATGCTGACACGTGGCATAACGTAGGCGAGTAATATGGCGCCACATGGCACCTCGGCGGTTATTGTCACTATCAAAAATAGATTGAGGTGTTTTAAACTCCCAACCTACAAGCTGGTAATTTGGGTGATTACCAAGAGGCCATAGGCCACGTGATTTGAATCCAAGACCTCACAAATACCACTAAGGACTACCAGCCGCTACACCATGTGATTTGCTCGGCTCTTAAATGACTTTTAATCTCTTTTGTTTATTATTACATGGTGAACTATGAAAGAAGGGGCTCGAGCCACCCCCCCAATGATATCCTCTACTATTTACGAAAAGAAGCCCGATTTTAATGGGATAAGAGGCTTGAAATGGGGTAACAAAATATGTGAAAATATTATAGTTAACCCCTAATTAGTATAGAAAATTGTATTGTAAAGGGCTTGAAACACTATGAGCCATGGAAAATCAAAACCATAAAGATTATTAAGATTTTAAAAGGCCTGGGATAATATAAGCCCATGTATTAAAGATTTGTAGGGGATTATCATTATAAATGGGGGATTTGAGAAAATCCTATGGTTTTAAGCCATATTTGGCAAAAATTTATGTATAGAAAGGGGGGAATTTTGGCTTTGAAGGATATTGGAAAAGGGTGGAGTTAGAATCCCACTAGAGTGTGAGAATTTTTTGGAGGAGAAGAATTACAAGGTGTTATTATACACCAAAATTAAAAAAGTGAGAGAGATTGTGAGGAATTTTGTGCAGGTTTTGAAGCTTGAATATTGTAAGAAAGCATTTTCAAGTGCTTGGCGATATTAATGAAAGTGGTCCAACGTTGAGAAGTGGACCCCAAGATGTAGTCCTTTGAAGGACAAACTCCATTATCAGCCTACGTTTGATCTTTCTATCTTCCGTCTCATTCTTCTTCTATTCTCTCTAATTTCTTTTTTAGTATTTTTAATTTAGAATTTGATTTCTAACTACAACATTATTGTAATTAGTTAACCTTTTTCAAGATCTGTAAAAGTTAATACACTTAGCTTAAATCTTCAATGATTAATAAACATTCACACAATTCTATTTACGATCGGGATAAATCTGTAATTTGAGTTAATTTGCAAGTTAATTGTAAACCACTAATTACAGATCATCAACTACCTCATTTGCAGATACAGAATTCCTTAATCCATTGTCATGGATAACAGAAGACCTTTCAAGAACCAGGATGTCCAAGAGCTTTGTGACAAATTTAAAATCCAACACTACTTCTCCACCCCCTATTACCCCCAAGGCAATGGCTAGGCAGAGGCATCCAACAAAACAATCTTGAAAATCCTCAAGAAGACAGTCAACGATGCTGACAGTGATTGGCACATCCAACTCAATCCCAATCTGTGGGCCTATTGAACTAGTATATGCACTCCCACAGGTGCTACCCCATACACCCTTACCTATGGATCAAAATCCATTTTGTCCATCGAGGTCGAGTTACCATCTTTATGGGTGTCGTTAAAAGGTCTCATCACTGATGAAGACTACAAAGTTTCTAGACTGCAAGAGTTAGAACTATTGGAAGAGAGAAGGCAACAAGCCTTTAACCATCTCAAAGCCTATCAACAAAGAATGTCATGAAGCTACAATCACAGAGTCCATCCAAGGGTCTTCAATGTTGGTGATCTAGTACTCAAGGAAAATCCCCACAATCAGTAGGATTGGGAAAAGAAAGGAAAGTTTGAGCCCAACTGGCTTGGTCCTTATGTAATCATTGCTGCCTATGGATCAGGGGTATATCAGTTAGCAACATCAGAGGGTGAGTTGTTTGATGACCCAATCAATAGTATGCATCTTCATTGGTTCTATACCTAGAGAATGCCAATGTAAGGGGGGGCAAAAAATTCAAAAATTCAAAAAATAAAAAAATCAGGAAAAAATAAAAAAATAAAAAAAGGTAGAAAAGAAACAAAAAAATTGTCCTTTAGTGAAAACCTGGAAAATAGGTGCCTTGGATAGGTACCATGATGAAAACCTGGCAAACAGGTGTCATGTGTACTTTTATCTTTCGTGCAAATAAAAGCAAGTGGTGAAAACCTGGTAAATAGGTGTTACTTGTGATAAATTGCCTCCTCCATCTTTGGGAAACCAATCACTTTGTGTCCATTCTTCCTACCATCGTTTCTTATCCGATCCATATTTGTTCCATAATAAAACACCTTGTGTAACCTAACGATGACCTATCATGGCTTGATACTCTATCTTTTTTTGTCACCTTATCAACTAAGGTTGTTGAAGTACCATATCCATAGTGTCAGCATGTCTTAGTGTTTGTCGTTAGTATCATAGGGTTCACCCTGAACTACATTGCCTCTATGTCATCATGTAGGCAAGGCCATTATCAATGCACCCCCAAGGCTTTCCCATCCATCCCATATCTTGTCATCTATCCTCTAGTCCATCCACATCTAAGTCCAAGTCCTGAACTATGTTGCCTCTATGTCGTCACATAGGCAAGGCCATTTAGCAATGAGCCCTTGAGGCACTAGGCTGGTCCCTTAGGTTCCGTTTCACCAATAAGGATGGTGATACCTTTCACCAGGCATGCAAGCGCAGTAAAGCCCACTTCCAAAGTAGACATTTTGACGCAAGACATCAACCTGTCCAAAGCAAAATAAATAAGTACCTAAAGAACTCTAAATGATTCTATCTAAATTATGACAAGAAAAACACATCTAAATGCAAGAATGTTTTGTGGTTGTGATTAGGTTAGGTTACAACGTCTTGATTTTTTTTTATCATGTCTTTCTACGCTACTCAAGGATGCCTAAAGCTAGAGATGCTATGATGGGGGCATAATCATTTTTTTTGTCTGATGTTTGTGGATCAATCTTTAGTAATGTGATGACTTTGGTCTAATGACATGATCAGCAAAAACATCATTGAGGACTTCAGAGGTATAAACATGAAAAGGGACAATCCTTGTCTATTGATACGCAAGAAATACTTAGGTCATCTCGGTTCAATTATACCTAGATGCTTGTATTAACTTGCTAAATCAAAATCCATGTAAGCGATGCTTAGGTCATCTCAGTTTAGTTATACCTAGATGCTTGTATTTCCCTACAACATTTTAAAAGCCTAATGATGAAACAAAGCACTTCAAAATACTTGCAAAATCAAGATGACAAATATCCATATCCATATCCATAACGTATCCAATTATATTCCATATCCATATCCATATCCGTATTCATATCTAATTGTATTTTGCATACTATCCATGCAATAAAAATTATATGTAGACTATCCATGTTTACAAAAGTTTGTGAGTCCTTCTCTCGAGTCATTCTTCTATCAATCAAATTTCTATCTATCATTGTATCTTTCCTCCTTGTGTAGTCAATCTAAGCAATGGTCTAAATGCGGGTCCATCCTTAATCCATACCAATCATGTTAATCAATCTTGTCAAAGGATCCAATCATAATCAGTGGTCTTGATCCTTGTCTAGTTGTAAACCAACTTAATCAATTATAATAAATCAATTATCTTATGCAGGATGTTGCATTGTTGAAATCAGACCAACACACACATCTTACATGGCATGTTTCATTTCCTGAAACTAGACACTATCCTATTGTGTTGCTCTAGGGATCTATCGTCCCCTGCCATGATAACACTATCGTATATCAATATATATTAATCATTGGTTTACCGCTGGATAGGGGCAATACCTTGTTTGTTCTTGTAATATTTGTGCATACTTGCTTGCTTGCTTCTGTGTGTTATCGTTTTACCTTGCATCACATATCATTCAACTCTTTCTTCAACCAATTTCTTCACCCTAACCTATTTTTCACATTCTTCTTCATGAGATTGTCCATATCACTTTCTTTCTACCTTCTTCCCATCCAATCTCCCAAGGGGGCATCCTGTCATTGTTAAACATGTACCAGGGGCAAACTGGGGCATGTATCATTATCAAAAAATCTATTCTTTGAAGCAATGCTATAAACTGCATTGCATCAAAGAGGGGCAAAATGTATATGCCTAAAAATGACATGACTTGGTCTAAATAAATATTCTTAATATTTATTTAAGTATAAATTCCTCTATCAATAAATAAATAAACAAATTTATTTATTCGATTCATATTCCTCTAAGTTAATTAAATATCAAAATATTTAATTACCTCTTCTAAAGTCAAAATTAAATAAAAGACCTTTATTTAATTAAACTTCTTCCAAATTCTTCCAAACAATTAAATAATTCTTAATTATTTAATTATTTAACTAAGCCAAATCATTCTTCCAAATTTAAATAAATAAATCAAATTTATTTAAATTCTCTCAATCTTTAAAAATAAAATACAATCAAATGTTTTATTTATTCTTCCAAATCATGCACAAACAATTAAATAAATCTATTTATTTAATTTCCTTTCTTATCTTCTCACTCCTCAAAATATCTTCCAAATCTTCTAAAAATAAGTCTACTTCTTCACTCACACAAAATTGAACAATTTATTATTTAATTTCTCTCAAATCATGCAAAAACAAATCACAAGTTGAGTTAACTGACTCAATCAACCTTGTTTTTATCAATATCTCTTAAATTAGAAAAAAAACATTCTAAATTATGAAAGCATGTCTTTTCTTTTATAAAAGAAAGTAGTTAGCTCAAATAAAATAGCTTTTGTGTGACATATGTCTTCTTTCTATTCGTACACATCCTCTCAAGTCTTCTATACCATTGATCTTCTTATTCTTTCTTTATCATTGATCTTCTCTCTTCCAAGTCTATAAATTAAACCCTATTCTTCTATTTCATTCATCCAAGCTTTTAGTACCTTTACTCTGCAGGAATTATAGTGCACCTTTGGCACCAATTCCTTCATTGCTTGCGATCAACTTCTTACCATACTATTATCATTGTTGTGAATCTCATCTTAATTGCAATAAACTATCATAGCCGTTCTCTGTTGACATCTTGAAGAAATAGCAAGGAAGTGCACTTTCTGAGGGCCATATTCATACACAAGATCGATTGAGATAGGCGACCAATGGAAGCTATGAAGTATTGAGGTTTGTAAAGGTTCAGTTCTTTGTTTGTTTAATCTTGATTATTTCCCTTTCCATTGAGTTATTGGGTTTATTTGATATAATTGATAATCACTCCAATTTTCCCTTAACACACCTCACTTGGTTTGCTTTTATAATATGCTTTTTAGGAGGCCTACTTGGAGACACACCACTCCAAGGGATGACCTCAACTGAGGTGTGAATCAAAACACACCCTCCTTATAATTTGAAACCTTGTTACTCTTGGCTAAGCCCCAAAGAACTTTATACTTTTGGGAAGTTAAGGTGAAGTGTGGGTTACCCCTTTCTCCCAGCTATGTGGCAGGATTTCACTTTCATTGCATTCCCTTAGTCAACCTTGGGCAACCTAGAGTAAGACCTAATTGGCCATACCCACTTGACTAGTCATAGGGCTTGTTGATGTGTCTTCTCCAAGTACTTGCTTAATCATCACATTTCATTTTTGAAAGTCAACTTGCTTATGTGTCTTGCGTGAGTGATTCATGTGTGTACATGTGTAATCATTTGTTTGAACATTGCCAAATCAAGCTATAGACACCAAACACATAAACAAATCATTCTAAACATTCTTCCTAGTCAACACATTCCATCCAAATCACCTTCATCCTAATCAAACCCTAAACATTCCTAATCACCCTTTCTAATCACATCATCCAATCACTCCAAGCCAAGTCACCCTAATCATCCCAATCATATCCTAATCACCATCATCCTCTTTCTCATCCAATCAACTCCATCCTAATAAATTCAAATCATCATCATAATCTTAATCAAACACTTACCAAAAGGGTCTTAATCCTTAAACACATGTGTGACACCATGCCAACATTTGAAGACCTAGTACCCTAATTCCCAAACCTCCTCCAAGCACTTTACCGAGAACCACAACCCTTAGACCAACAAATCATTCAACAACTACAAGACCTCATGCAACAACCTCAACTTCAAGCAAGTCAATCACCTCAAATGCAACAACTCCTAGCACAAGCCCAACACTTCATAGCCACTTGTCAATCACAAACCCAACAATCACATCATCCTCTATCCATTCACTATCAATAACCTCCATCTCAATCCCATGTGTTACCTACAACATCATATCAACCTCATCCATCTACATGTCATGTTACCCCTTCATCAAACTATCACAACCCTTCTAATGTCAACCCTTATCCATATCAATCCATATCTCAACAACCATTATCCTATGCAACCCCTCCATCATCATCACATCAACAATTCCCATCACAACAACATCAACCAATTTAACAATTCCAACCACAACATCAACACATTCACCAACAACAATTGTGTTGGGTAGAATTTGAAAAGATCAAACAAACAAAATCAGATTCAAACCTAATCTCAAGAAATCAAACCCAAAATGAAATAAAAGACATGCAAACCAAAATAATATCATATGGGTTGAGTGATTCCTTGTTTGAAATGTAGGTTGCTCACAATCTGCAACATAATAGTGATAGAGATTTGATGGATGAGAGGAAGATAGGTAGATTGATGGATGAGGATGAATTTCAGCAGAGTGTCAGTGATTCAAAGTTCATCCATGCAAATGGCATGAAAATGGGTGAATTTATAGAGAAATATGAGAAAATGGAAGGATAAACCTTCCAATTGCAAGTAATAATGAAATTGGAAATTTGCTATGCAACTTGGGAGAGAAAAATGGAAGGTAGATGAGTGATTTGGGAGATGGAAATGGTAAGGTGTAAGAGATAAGTTGAGAGGAGATTGGAAGGTAAGTGAATTAACTAGAAAGGATTTGGGAGATGAAAATAGTAAGTGATTTTAATTAATTAAGTGTCATGATTGATTAAATAAATAATAATTATTTATTTAATCATATGATGTAGAGCATCTAGGACAGTAGAAGCATGTTTCACAACTTCACAGTAATAACTCTCAAGTTCACTATTTTTTCTAGAGATTCACTCTCCTCACCATGAAGGGCTTCAACACAATATTAACTTGTTCCTGACATGCAACATGAGGGACTTCAGGATACTTATCTTAGGACACTCAACTCCATCTAAGTTTCTATCCAGCCCACTATGCAGGGTCTGCAGGACAACAGTCTCATAGACTGTCATGACATTGCTGCTCCATTGTGTAGACAGTCACCATGTCTTCTTTGTGGAGATCTCTATTGAGACACACTCAATCTCATGTAACTTGCCAATCTCTCACATGCATACATGCCTAATGCATTCATTGACAAAACAATACTAAACCAAACAAGTCTATTACCTTCTTGGCAATGGCTGTCTTCAAGCCTTCTCTGCAGTGACTGTCTCCAGGGGGCCTTTATCTTCTTGCATTGACTATCTCCATATTTCTTGTCATGGGATCCTTTCTAGATCTAGGGGCATCTTGCATCCTTGACATTTCACACATCTCCACTCCCTCAGTCACTGATCACCACCATTCTACTTCCTCAGTCATTTGTTCTCTCCTATTTGCTACTGTCCTCCTTCAACTTCCAATACATGGATCTTGGTGGATCCTATTCATGGCAAACTCCACCCTACACCTCTTCCTACCCCTGTAACCTTCACAAGACTAGGACTAAATAACCTACAACCCATTCCATTGAGTAGAAATAGAAAGAAGGTCAATGGAATGGGGAAAGTTCCATCGGCTACTCAGAAGAGCCTAACCTAGGTTTTAGAATAGTCTACACAAAACAATGGTTTCCTCACCTCTAGATTACTATCAAGACCTCAAATGAAACTCAAAATAGAGGCACTCCAATCCCCTAACCTTCCATCACAACCTTGGGCTATGACAAAGCCGTACAGGTATGGATTATTGCAAAGAACAGTGATTTCTGACTTGTGACAGTAGGGTTTAGGACAATTTAAGACATAACAGAGATTTCTTGCACCAAGTTTTATGTCAAGACTCCAAATAAGACTCAAAGCAAAGCTACTTCCATCCTCTAATCATCCAATGCATATATGGGCTATGGCAAGTCCGTACAGGCGTGGGTACGGCAGGAAAATAGAAGAAAAACACAGAAAACACAAAAAAAAAGACAAGAAAACCAGTGATTTCTTTCTTCTTATTCTATTTTCATCGGGTCTCCTTTACAATCCATCCTCCTTGGCTTCAAATAAGATTCATACAATGTAGGAAGTCGTTCGGGATCCAAGAGAACTGCCCAAACCATTGATTTTTTCTTGTTTCTTAACTGCAACAAATAGTAACTATTTTAGTAACTGTCTTTTACTGACTATTTTATGTTTAGAAGCTTTTTAACATGTGGTTTAACCTTTGGACAAGGTACTAACCTTCCTCCTAACCTTTGACATTCCTTTATAGGCTTACAACCAATGAGATTACCCCCTACACACATTAGGTGGCTACAAACTTAAGGAGACTGCCTTTTTGCCACATGACTGTCCTCTTGAGGACTTACAACAAGATAATAGATACTAGTTACTTGGACATAGTCCCTTACAAGTAAGCCTCATTACAACATTTGGATGGTCTCGTAGACCTTATTGACAAAACAACTACTTGAAGATCAAACAAAATCTAGACATCTTGGTGCTCCTGCACCATCATAGAAGAGAGGAGAATAAATAAATAAATAAGATTTATTTATTTAATGATATGGAGGATGTGGTTAAATTAAATAAATGTTATATTTAATTAATTTATTAGAGTAAATGTTAATTAGGTTATGAATACATGGGTAATGATGGCGACAAGGATACCTAGAGCAAAACAATAAGGTATCTAACTGATGCAACGTTATGACAAGTGGACAATTTTGGGTGTCTACAACAACAACAAGTCCAAACACCATCTCAACCTCAATAATTTCCACATCAATCCTATGTGTCACCCCCCTCAACTTCATACCAAGCCAATCAATCTACCTATCATGTCTATGCCACATCAACCTATCAATGTCCACCCTAAGATTATCCAATTTCTCATTCTACGCACATGACCACCAAACCCATCCACAAGGAAACCAAGTGTCACAAGAAGCACATGCAAGTCCAATTTGCCCTTCATATATAGATAAATATCCTTTACAAGAAGCACATGCAATTCCAAGTGGCCTCTTATACATAAATCAAGTGTCCTTAAGTTTACATTTGGAGCAAGACCTAATATCCTTTGATAAGCAATATACCAATCTAGCCAAGGCATCCTATGAGTCACCTCCATCATCCAATCACATGCCAACACAAGAGCCAACAAGTCCTATCCTAACACCTTCATGTGACCCCAATCCTAGTCTATTGGTCCATCAACCTTCATCAACTTCATCCCCATGTTCCACTAACCCCTCATTAAAAGATTCCATGTAGATACCTTTAGAAAAATTGGTCCAAGCAAATTTGATTGAGCTATTACCACTAAGATCATAGCCTCCACCTATTTTTAAACCCAATTGGTATAATGAAAATGATTATTGTGCATATGATAGGGTTAAGGGCCATCCCATATCCACTTGTACACAGTTTAAAAGATTGGTCAAGAACCTAGAAGATGGTGGTAAGATTGTGTTAGATAAAACCTATCTATCTAATTCCATTATTCTTCCATCGAGCCCAAGTCCCAATCCATCTAATCCCATTATCCATCCAACAAGTCTTAATCCTAAGCCTACAACATCATCTACCCTTATCATCCATCCATTATATTGTCCATCCACCCATACACTCATGAACGATGTCATCCAATGTCTACTAGAAAGGAATAAAACATCACCATGTCATCAAACACCTATCCTTGAGCCTCTTAAAGAGCCCTCCATTGACATGCCTAGCCCTTCAAACCCACCATGTGATCCACAAGCCATAAAGCCTATTCAAGAGCCTCCTATAATGAGCCCAAGTCAAAGTCCATCATATTCTCTGATTGATGAATATCAAGAACCCATCAAACTTATCCAAGAGCCTTCCACTTCCATTCAAGCAACCCAAGAGGTATGTCAAGAACATAATTTTAAACATGTGGAAACATCAAGCCCTTATTCTAATCAATATCAAATTTTTTCCATTCTGTCCATCCACAACCTATACCTTCTTTATGATCAAGATATTATCCATGATGAAGAAGCTATCCATGAGCAACTTGATCCTATACCTATCCACATACAAGCAATTCAAATTCAACCCATCCATAACATATATCTTTTCCATGATCAAGATATTATTCATGATGAAGAACCTATCTATGAGCACCTTGATCTTATCCATAATCCCATAACTATCCATGAGCAAGATATCCAAATTGCTCCAATCCATCCTCCATCTAGCCCCATCCATAATCTACAAACATACACTTATCATGATGAGAAATATGCCTCCCAAGCAAACATAGATGATCAAACCAATATCTTGGATCATAATGAACATAAGCAAGATCCTAATGATCCTTCCACATCTAACATCAACCCAATTTCAAGTCCACCATCATATCCTACTGGTCTTACCACTTTCATACATGAAAGTTGCTCCTTAGGAAAGAAACAACCATTGTCTTCCACTTCACATTCTCCATGCAATAAGGAGATCAAGTCTAGTTCCCAAATTACACCTAGTCCCATTATCCATTCCATACTCCAAAACACGAACTATCAAGGTAAAGGCTTAGGCCTTCATAATCAAGGTATTTTGTAGCTAATCCATGTCAAAGTCCATCCACACTCATATGGCCTTGGATACACACCCCAAGGTAAACAATCCAAAGATGTTGGTACTTCCTCCATTCATTCTAAGTCCACTTTACATCGTAAACCCTATCGTACACCTAAACCATATGTTTCCATTCCACCTCCATCATCCTATAAATTCCTAAAGCATGTGACCATACACCTTCCACCATCCAATCTACCTCCACTACTTCCAAATCCTAATATCCCTCCATCTACTTTACCACCATTACTTCCAATTCCTAATATCCCTATCATCTGTAAATTCCCTTACATTCCTAATCATGGCCAACAAATGCACAAATTGTCTAAACATAAAGCTTCCACTCATTCCACCAAACCCATGGCATTCAAAAGTAAAAAATTGGATGCCTCTACCTATAAAGGCAAAAATCCTACCAAAAATCCTAAAGATCCTCATGTCATTGGGCACAAATGCAAATAATTAAAGAAAATACATCCAAAAAGCTATCCAAGCCCATACCTTCACAAGAAAAGTCCAAAAGTAAAATGGTTTGGATCCCTAAGCAAAAATCAAGCAAGTCAAATGAGGCATCCACTTCCATCCAAAATTCCCATTCCATTCAAAAATCTCAAATTCCACTATCTCACAAAGAAAACAAAAATCATAAAAATTATTGTGATTGATAATTTGAAACTAATGTAAGAACCTACTAAGATACCACAAATACTCTAGAATTCCTACTCAAATTCAATACATCAATGAAACTAAGAAAAATGCAGAAAACATAAGTTATGCCTTTGCAAACTGATTTATCCCATGAGTTCCATTGTCTATTATCTTCTCAATGATCTTGTTGATAATGATATTGCTCTCAAAATTGTACTTCTTTGCTTTCCATGATGACAATGAGATGAATGGAATTGTGGATGTGCAAATATGCAATGTGAAGGATTTCTACAATGCATCCATGCTAATGATGAGGATTTGATATTGCCATGATATTGATATGATGAGATATGAGGATAACGAAGCTAAATGAGGATGCAACAATGGATATTATGAAACTAATGCAACTGGGGGGCCAAAGGCACACTTGATTGTTTGATGGAATTTCTTCAGCATGTAATTACTATATCTCATGTGATGCAAAATGAAGGTGAGGAGCTTGCTTTTATAGGCCAAAGAGACTCAAATCCAAGTGTCATAAGATCCATAGTGGAGGAATAAGTCTTGTGATGTGCACGGTAGAGATTTGATTAGTTGGGATGAGGGAGAGGAATAAGGAAAATGTTCCTCCTATGATGACAAGGTGGAGAGAAAGGTGTGAGCAAGAGGCCACTTGTCACAATGCTCTCAAGGACCAAAAAACAAGGGTCAAAGAAGGACTCTTTTTTGTAGGGTTGTGGGAAAGAATCTAGGAACTATGAGACATGTGTCTCTAAGTGTTCTTTGACTATGATGACATGGAAACACCAAGTTCTTAAGAATAGGGATGGTTAGAGGATAAATAGGACATGTGGGTGAGGATAATTATATAATTAAATATTAAAAATATTCAATTATGTGTGCAACATGATGAGGTGTAAAGTGAGGTGGAAATGATGTAGATTTATAGAATTAAGACTTTAGGATAAATGATTAATTAAATAATTTGGAAGTATTCAATTAAGGATGATTTTTATTTAATTTTTGGAAGATTAATATGAATGTGAATCAGATAAATAAATTAGTATATTTATTTATTTATAGAGGAATAAGAATAAAATAAATATTAAAATATTTATTAAATTTGACTTGAGCCATTTTTAGGTGTATACATTTTGCCTCTCTTTGAGACAATGTGTCTTATCACGTTGTTGCAAAGAATACAAAATTTTTGAGTATGATACATGCCCTAGTTTGCCCCTGGTACAAGTTTGATAACAATAAGATGCCCCCTTAGGAGATTGGTTGCATTGGGTTTGGCAAAAGGATGATGAGCAATCTCATGATGAACAATAAATGATGATACAATCTACGAGTGAAAAATTTGGATGACAGAGAATGAAAAATGATGAAAAACATGGCATACATGTGCAAGGTCAAACACCTCCAGCTAGGTTTCACTTGGCTATAAATAAGGATGTGGGATTTCCTTTCTATTCTTGCACACTTGTCTTTTTTGGAGAGATTATAGGGAGACCTAGTGCCTAGTAAAGTAGAGCCGAACAGTCAACAAAGATGCAGTAGATTCTGATAGAGAACCATAGGTTTGAGATGATTTGACAATTCAGGCGGCCAAAAGAGCATGGACCCCTGATACGTACACCTTTAATTTTGTTCATAGTGCATTTATTGTGGTCAAAATTTAGGGTCAAATGACATGGTTTTGTTTGCATGACAAGATTAGTTCTGGGCATATGATAAATAGGTCTGCGCATACGTTCTGATTCCATGCTTTTGATAGAGGAATCGACACATATGTGATTTTTTCACATTTAGTAAACATTATTGCACATACAAAATGAAGTCATGCGTATGGTTAGGGATTCCACGCATTTGTGTGTTTTTGCACATTTAATCAACAATCATGCAGATGCAATATGGTCTTGCACAAGCAATGAGGGATTTGGTGCATTTAGTTTGAAGTTGCGCCTTCATGGTAAAGCTATGCATATGTCATCAGATTCTACACATATACCTAAAATCACACATATGATTAGGGCTTCTATGCAAATGCATGAATTTACACTTTTGATAGGGGGTTCTGTGCATATGGTACAAAGTCATGCTTCTAAAAAATAGAGATGCTCATTTGATAAAAAGGGCGATTACTTAGCTAATAGAGAAAGTCGACATCAAGGTCGATGTTGGCCAATGGATAGGTCATCTTGGAGATTGATAGAATCTCTAAAGAGATGAATAGGATAAGTTTAATAATAAGATAGCTAAGTAACTAGTTTGATAGATGACGTAGATATGCAACTGAGTCATTTGATTAACACGCTTATGTTTTTTATTGTAGGAGGAGCTAGATGATGTTTTGATGTTGCGGGAGAGATTTCCCATTACACAGCTGCTGCGACCATACTTGACTGAGACTGATCACTTAGGTCTGGGATTAGTTGGATTGTGGTATGTTTTTTTTATGCCTAAGGTTTGGGCTAATCTGGGGTTGTTGACTACACTGGGGGAGATATATCATAGTGAGACATGCACATTTCACTTGTCCACTGGGGAGATGGTAGTGACCTTGGAGGATGTGCATCAGATTCTGTGGATTTCTATTCAGGGAGAGTTAGTGGAGTACGAGTCACACTTGAGAGCTGGATTGGATGAGTGTCGATGAGTATTTGATGATGTAGATATTGAGGGTACAGAGATCAGCTGGGTTGATATGGTGGACTACTATGAGCCACGGCTAGCTATACTAGCAGGGTTGGTCAGAGGCGTGGTAGTCCTGGACAAGAGATCACATGGATTTCTAGTTTGACGGGGGAGGACTTTGGAGAGGATGATATCTAAGGGGACATAGTTTGCTTGTAGTGTGTGCATACTTGTGCATTTGTACCATGATCTTCATCAGTTTGTGTATGATGGGGTGGCGAGTCTATCAGTTGGAGTGTCTTTGTTGCATATTTGGGCATGATGCCACATATCCATCACATGACTGATGGGTATGGGAGTTAGAGGTAGAGACAAACTATACTCCTATATGTTCCAGTACAGTCTTTCCCAGCCCAAGTTGGGAAAGCTTGAGTATTGGCGGCATGCGTTGGATAATGTTGATATAGTTGAGTGGTGGCCTTATCTTGATTGTAAGGCATGGGAGGAGGATGTTGTAGAGTTACCTTATTTCTTTTAGACATGATGGTTGATAGGGTGGACCCCCTATATACTTGAGTGACATATCATTCCTCATGTGCTTTGATAGTTTGGCAAGGTCCAGGAGATGCCCCAAGGGACTGCTATATTTTCTTGAATGCACAAGGAGCATCCATTGTGGGGTCCTATAGCCTCATATGAGTAGGCAAGGACATACTTTTTATAGATTCCATAGGAGGCATGAGATTTGCGAAGACACATTGTGGATGCAGGGATGACAGCTAACTATGTTGCACACTTCACAGCGTATCCCTTCTCGAGATACTCTGGACTTGGAGAGTGGGCTCCTAGATTAGAGGATGGAGAAAAGGGGATGATGATGGTCCATGACAAAGGAGGAGGTGATGGTGACGTGGTAGGGGTGGAAGAGGTGGACAAGGTGGTAGGGATGATGGTGGCAGAGGTGGTGGAGGTGTTGGAGGTGATGATGGAGATGATGGGGATGATGGAGGATAGAGGAGAGTGAGACAGAGGGTGAAGGTGGTACCACAAATATAGGTGTAGCCTCAGGTGCAAGCAAAGATACATGTACATGCACAAGTTCCAATGCAAGTGCAGGCACATGATGATGGACAAATGGTATCTTTACAAGCCTAGGTGGCTTAGCTATAGGGGCATGTTAGACAAATGAAGCAATAGATTACCCAGCTATAGGGGGTTGTGAGGATAGATATACTAGAGTGGGACATCGCCATTCAGACATATACTAGGGAAGAGGCCCTACTGCAACAGGTACAATAGACCACATCATAGGGTCCCATTGGGTAGACTGTGGCAGAGATGGTTCGAGTTGGACATGAGATTTTCTATTGGAGATCTATATAATAGTAGGTAGTGCCCCCAGAGCAAAGAGCGAGTATCTTTCATCTGAGCTCACGTAGTATATCCAGGAGGACACTATTAGAGAGTGGAGTTATGAGGCCACCACCTCCTTGAGGGTCACCTAGGATAGGGCCTACTGGTCCTCAGCCTCAGCCTCAACATCCAGCACCTTCCAGAGGTAGTACTACATAGGCACTTTGGAGACATGTATCATGTTTATATCATTTTTATATACACGCTATTTTTTGACAGCTTGAGATACATATTTATGATATCATTGTATACTTGGACATTATTGTTTTTTTGATGATGATCTATGAGTTTGATGGACTACATGTATGTGTACTTATGGATGGTTTCTTTCTATATGATGGATGTTATCTATATTGATGGATTCTAACATGTTGATTCCATGATGCATATCGTATGTAGGACATGATGCTCTTATAGTTTTCATGATGACTTATATCTATGTGTAATGTTATGTGCAATGATTCTATGTGCTTATAATTTTTGATGATCTAATGCATACGTCTAATGATTTTTACATGCAATACATGGTGTTTTAAGTTTTCTATGTATGATGATCTAATATGCAAATGTTATGACAAATGATATCAATGTTATTTGATTTTTGATAATAAATGTTATGTATGAGACCTATATGGATAAATGACATCACTATTCATGATCTAAATGTTTAATGTAACTAATGCACTTTGAATGATATGAACTTATGACAAACATGCCTATGTTATGCACAATGATAATGATTTGTTTTTGTTATGCCAAGGATACTCAATCATAAATGGAAGATCACTTAGAAGAATTAGACTAATGATTTGGATATGGAAAATAATTTAGAAGAATAATTTGGATAAATGAAAGAAATGATTTGGATCTTATGCAACTTGGTAAATGATAATTATGGAATGCTTATAAATAAAGTGAAATGCAGCCCTAATATGTACAAATGAGACTTAGTCATCTTGTATGCAAAATATTTGAAGTACTTTTTTCATCATTGAGCTTTTTTTTCAAATGTTGTAAGGAAACACAAACATCTAGGTATAATTAAACCATGATGACCTAAGTATCTCTTACATGGATTTTGATTTAGCAAGTTAATGCAAGCATCTAGGCAAAAAATTGAACCTAGATGACCTGAGTATTTCTTGCATGTATCAACAGACAAGGATTACACTCTTTCATGCTTAGATGGTCCATAATGTCCTCAATGATCTTTTTCTAATCATATCCTTAGACAAGTTGTCACATTACTAAAGATTAATCCATAGTTAGCAAACAAATGAAAAAAAGCATGCCCCCATCATAGCTCCAGTAGTCTTGGACATCCTTGAGTAGCATAAGAAACATGATAATGAAAATCAAGACTTAAACTTATAATAGCTATCAAATTTTATTTCCATAGATATGTTTTCTTATCATGATAATAGATATAATCATCCTGATAGTTTAGGTCCATTTGTTGTCTAATGTAGGTTAATGTCTTGTGTCAAGTTTTTGTTGAAAAGGTTTGTTTGTAGTGTTGCATGTTATTTGGAGATAGTATTGCGATCTTGATTGTTATCCGTTGAGATTATGACATTCAAGAATCTAATGCTATAACTAGGTTGAGGATTTTTCCCCCAATCAAGCAAAGGATCTACTTATTATGGATGAAACATATGGATGAATAGATGATAGATTCTACGTGATGGGCCCTAAGGGATTGACCTAGTACCTCAAGGGCTCATCGATGATGGTCTTGCCTATGTGACAATGTAAAGGCAACGTAATTCTCTGGTGTGGATTATGTGGACCTAAGACCTAGGGGGTGGGGAGCCTCGAGGGCTCATCGATGATGGCCTTGCCTACGTGATGATGCTAAGGCAATGTAGTTTGACCATGGAAACTGACACTAGTGATGGATAAATGTAATAGATGATGGTAAGACAAGAGGTATGGATGGATGGGAAGCCTCAGGGGCTCATCAATGATGACATTGCCTATGTGATATCTCAGAGGTGATGTAGTTTGACAATAATACTAACAATCAGGTCACGACAGATGACAAGATGGATGATGGATTGGATGGATAACCTTTGGTGATAAGTCAGTAAGGGCAAGCGAACAACAAGCCATGATAAGTATCCTTATGTGATTTGATGGAAGCGGAAGGAAATATGGGTGAGGACTAAAATCCTAAAAGATGGAGGAAGCGGTTTATCACAAATAGTGCATGTTTCTAGTTTTCCACCACTTTCTTTTATTGTAGCATTTTTTTAAAGATTTGATTCCCTTGCATTGGGGTTTTTAGGTATAAAACTTGCAAAGATGCATACTATTGATGGGGTCATCAAATAACTCACCTTCTAATGTTGCTAATTGGTAGGCTCCTAATCCATAAGCAACAATGATTACATATGGATCAACCCAGTTGGGTTCAAACTTGCCTTTATTTTCCCTATCCAGTTGATTTCTAGGGTTTTCCTTGAGAACTAGGTCATTGACTTGAAAGAATTTGGGTTTTACTACGTGGTTGTAGCTTCTTGACATCCTTTGTTGATAGGCTTTTAGATGATTAAAGGCATTATGTCTTCTTTCCCCCAACAACTCTAACTCCTAAAGTCTTGAAACCTGGTACTCTTCATTAGTTATTAGACCTTTTAATAGTACTCACAAGGATGGTAACTCGACCTCAATGGGCAAGATTACTTTAGAACCATAGACTAGGGAATATGGTGTCGCACTTGTGGGTGTACAGATACTTGTACGGTAGGCCCACAGAGTAGGATTTAGTTGGATATGCCAATCACGGCTGGCATCATTGAGAGTCTTCTTCAATATTTTCAAGAATGTTTTGTTAGATGCCTCCGCCTGACCATTTCCTTGGGGGTAGTACAGGGTGGAAAAATGGTGTTGTATATGGAAGTTGTCACAGAGTTCTTTGACATCCTAATTTTTAATGGGGCTGCCATTATTAGTGATAATGGATAAAGGAATGCCATAGCGGCAAATGATATAATTTAGGATGAACGAGGCAATTTGCTTGCCTGTGACATTGGTTAGGGGTATGACTTTGATCCACTTAGTAAAGTACTCAGTGGTAATTATTATGAATTTATGGCCATTAGATGATGGGAGATGAATCTTTCCCACTAAGTCAAGTCCCCATTGGCAAAAAGGCCAAGGAGTCATTAAAGGCTATAGCTCTTGTGCTAGTGCATGTATTAAATTTCCATGAATTTGGCATTTCTTGCACCTTTTCACAAAATGATAAGAGTTTGTTTCCATAGTTGGCAATAGTATCCCATACACATGAGTTTCTTAGCCAATGTAGGACCACTACAGGGGGTTCCACAAATCCCTTTGTAAACTTTCCTTAATTTTAATACACCTAAGGAGAGTACCATCAAGACCTCATCGATAGAGGGTATCGACAATTATGGTATAGTGAGATGCTTGACGGATAAAGGTTCATTGTTGATTATTGGATAAACCTAGTGGTAAGGTATTCTCTTTCAGATAGGTATAGATATTTCTGTACAAGGGGGAATTGGACCCTACTATGTGGCATATAATTCTAGTTTCAGGGATATCGTAAGCTGGATTAGACACTGGTTCCACTAAGAACTCATAACATGACTAATTTTTAGGTATATCTAGTAGTGATGCAATGGTTGCCATGGCATCTATAGCTTTGTTCTCCAATCTTGATATTTGTTCAAAGGAAATCACAACAAAATATTATTTAAAGTCATCTACCATACACTTGTAGGGTATTAACTTTTCATCCTTGGTTTGATAGTCATCATTTGCTTGATTGATAACTAGTTGTGAATCTCCATACACATGAAGCTCTTAGACTTTCCATTCTACAGCCATTTTAAGACCAATGACCAATGCCTCATAGTTTGCCACATTGTTGGTACAGGGGAAAAGTAGTCTACATGATTTCAAGATTGTATCCCCTTGAGGTGTGACCAACAAGATGCCTGCTCCTAACCCATGCTGAGTATAGGATCCATCAAAATAGAGTTTCCATGCTTGGGTTGTTATGCTAAAAATGGCTTCATCTGGAAGCTTAAAGCTTAATGGATTGTCATCATGCAATGGTGCATCTGCTAACTGATCCACAATCACTTGGCCTTTTATAGATCTTCTATCCACATATTCAATGTCGAACTCACTGAGAATCATTACCCACTTTGATAGTCTTCCCGTTAGAGTATCCTTATTGAGCAAATACTTCAATGGATCTGTCTTTTCTACAAACTTGATTAAATGTGTGAGCATATAATGTCTTAGTTTTTGGGATGCAAAAATTATGACAAGGCATGCTCATTCAATAGGTGTGTATTGTAGCTCATAGCCTACCAATGTTTGACTACTGTAGTAAATAGCCCATTCCTTTCCTTCATAGTCTTACTGTGCCAATAAAGCCCCTAGAGCAGTTGGTGTAGCCAAAATATAAAGCAAAAGTGGTTTGCCTTGTATTGGAGGCATCAAGATTGAAGGATTTATCAGATACTCTTTTAGGAGGTTAAAAGATTGTTCACACCCCTCATCCCATCTGAAAGGAATGTTCTTGTGAAGGAGATGGGTAAATGGATGACATTTGTTGGCTAACTGTGAGATAAACTAACGTATAGATTGTAATTTGCCTTGCAATGACCTCAGTTGACTGATATTTTGAGGTGGTCACATGTCCATTATTGCTTTCACTTTGGCCGAATCCACCTCAATTTCTTTGGCTGAAACTATGTATTCTAAAAGTTTACCGGATGTGACACTGAACACACATTTCTTTGGATTCAAGCAGATGTTGAATTTCTCCAGTCTCTAAAATATTTTATCTAATACCTATAGGTGTCGTCTTGTGAGTGATTTGGCTAGAATATCATCTACATAATCTTCCATGATGGTGTGCATCATATCATGGAAAACTGTTTTCATTGCTCTTTGGTATGTTGCTCCTACATTTTTCAGTCCAAATGGCATCACACACCAACAATATGTACCCCCATGGACATGTAAAAGTAGTCTTGTGCTAGTCTTTTGGTGCTATTTTGATCTGATTGTAGCCAGAAAACCCATCCATGAGAGATAGCATAGTATGCCCCATTGTAAGGTCCACAATGATGTCGCTATTAGGAAAAGGAAAGTCATCCTTAGGGCAAGTTTTATTCAAATCCCTGAAATCATTACAAAGTCCTATCCTTCCATCCGATTTTGAGATAGGAACAATATTGGAAACCTATTCTGGATAGTCAATTTGTTTTGATAAACCCAACATCTAACAACTTCTTCACTTCTTCTTTCACTAATAGTACTATATGCAGATGCATCTTCCTTAGTTTTTGTTTGACTGGTTTAGCTCCTAGAGCTAGTGGTAAATGATGCATTATGAGATTTAGATCAAGTCTAGGCATATCCACATAGGACCAAGCAAAATTAATATGTCTCTACTTGAAGAATTTGATGAATTCTAGCTTTTTCGTGCTCAGATAAAGATTCTGCCATATGGATTATCCTTGGATTGTGCTCTATACCAATTCTGACATGTTCTACTGGTTCTATCAAAATAGAGGACCTCTCCTGATGTGTAATATTGGGGAGAGTGTTAATCCTTTCATCCTTTGGCACCTCAGAGAGGTTTTCACCATCAGATTCGTCAATTATTTTTTTACTTTTTTCATGATCTAACACTACCACAGAGCGATTTTCACCATTAGATTTATTTTTTATTTTTACATTTTTGTGACTAAAAGGCTTGGTACTCTCTCCAAAATAAGCCTTGTCATTGAGTTCTATAGCAAAGCCAGCTTTATGATCTCCTGATGGTAAGTGATCCCTTAGTTCTAGATAGTCAATGATAACATTGTCATTTGGAAAGGTATCTAGTTCAAGGGCCTCTTGTAGTTCCCAATCTGTAAGTTTCGGATGTACTAGAGGTAGGGGATCATTGGGTTGGTCTGACTCAAGGGAAATGATGGTTAGGATAGAGGAGTTGTCTAAGTTTGTGGGGTTATTTACAAGGTCTAAAACGGTACTCTTCTCAGTATTGTCTATCAAGTGTGACATCAAACCTTCCTCTTGAGACTCACTCTCAATATTTTGTGAATCGAACTCTAGTGGTCTAGACCCTGAGCTTTGACCCTCATGGTATGCATTTGTTGAGCTATATGTTTGAACTAGATCAATGCCCTTGTCTTCACAAGATAGTTCAGAAAGACATTCCCATTGGTTAGAGTCTGTTTCACTCTCTTCTTACAATTTGTTAATTTACTCAACTAGGTTGGTGGTAACCTTTTCCTTGTCTTTTCCTTTTGTACCCTAGCCCTGTAGTGTCTTGGGATGATAAGGAAGAAGGTTGTATGGGTTCCATGATACCTTCTTTTCTCAAACCTATGGGACTATGGCCATCATATCCCATTCTCTGTATGATAGAAAAACTTGGGCTATATTGATCAGTTTGTAGTTGGGGTTGTTGATCTTGTGATTTGGATTCCATATCTTCTTTATACAACCATTGAGGGACATCTTTCTCATCACTTTCATTTGATAAAAGGATCATTAGGAGTTTTTAATGTCTGTGGTTTGTCCAGAGAGGGTTTACCATAAGACTTGGGTGATAGGGGTAGTTTTGAAAGACAAAAGGTTTGCTCAATGGAATACTCTCCTAGCCCTTTATCTTTGAGCTTGACTTTTAGTTCGGTGGTTTTAGATGTAGAAGGTATTGAAATTGGGTCAACAAATGCTATAGAGGATGAGCTTGCTCGATTGGTAGGTATGACAACTTCAGGATTTGGTTTGATGGTGTTACAATATTGAAATGGATCGGGATCACCTTGGATAGTGATCTCTTGGCCATTGTAAGGGAACTTTATACATTGATGATAGGTGGATGGTACAACCTTCATCGCATGTATCCAAGGTCGACTAAGGAGAATATTGTAGGCAAGTTCCATATCAAGTACTTGGCAAACCACATTTTTCTCTACCGGCCCAACTCGTATGGGCAAAATAATAGAACCTTTAGATGTCCTTTCTTCATCATCATAGGCTTTGATTGTGATCTTCTTTGGATCAACAACATTCTCAGAGAACCCCAATGCAAGGATTAATTTTAATGTGCATATATTTAAACATGCCCCTCCATCTATAAGGACCCATTTTATTCTATGTTTATGAATGGTGGCTTCGATGTGAAGGGATGCCTTGTGAGGCTAAGTAATGCACATGTCATCTTTTTTGGTAAAATATACGAAGTGGGGGGTAGTAAGATGTCCTACCATGGCTTGGAATTGCTCTTGGGCTAGATTTGTTGGCACAGTGGTTTCCAAGAGAGCTTGTAGACATCAAAAATTGACCAGAGATCACATTTCCTATCCATCCTTAAGCCAACCCCTAATTATCAATAAATTCCTTAAGTCAAAAAAATATTTTAATTAATTAATTAAATGTTCATTAATCATAAGATTTAATTAATTAATTAAATCTTTTCAAATATTCCTAAAATTTAATTAATTAATTAAATCCTTTCACTTTTACCACTCTCCCATAAATAATAAGTTAAAATCAATTAATTTAATTTATTATTTACAAACCTAAACCTAAACCTATACTATTCATAAATAAACCAAAACCCATTGCCATAACCCTAACTACCCATTTACAACCAATTTATATTTTTTGAAAACGTCTCCAAACTTTTTAAAAATCAAAATCATTTTCAATTATTAGCCCTGGCAAATTCACATTGGAGTTATGCTTCGGTAACATTTACATTTATTTGTCTTATGGTTATATCTTCTATCTTTTCATTGCAATCTTTGATGTGGCATTAATGGTTTTTAGGGTTTTTGCTAAAAATTAATATTTTATGTACATAAATTGGTGAACCAGACGTGAATCCTCCTTCTTAATCCAATGCTTTGCAAGTACTCTTCTTAAGTTTTTCTTAAGTTTTTGCAGGTTTTTGATGCACATGTGGAACGATCTTGAGGCTCAATTTTCATGAAAGTCTTCTTGGACTGAAACTAATCTCTTCCTTGATTCCAGAACAGTTCGTAGGCCAATAAAACACAGTCAATGCTTTCTCTGCATTTTGTAGTTTTGGTTCGGCAATTGGTTTGGTCATAATATTATTATTCTTTGAACCTAAGGCCATTACTTTTAACTGTAACTGTCAAGTTTATATTTGTTATTTTCATAGCTATTTCTGTAACGACTTCTTGCTAGAATTATTTGTTGATCACGCGTAGGAGAGAGGGCCAATAGTCGTGCAGTTGACTAGTTTGGAGTGTGATTTAACATTCACATAGTTTGGACTGACAGGAAATACTGAGTGCCTTCATCTCAATGACATTTTGAACTTCATCTAATTCATGTGTCTTCTTCCCAAATTCAAGATAGATAACTTGTCATAATTCACAGTTGTTGCATTTGAGTTTGTGTTGACAGGAAATGCTCAGCGCCTTCTTCCTAACGGTAAGACTTTTTGAACTTCCTTCAATTTGTATTCTCGAGGGCAAGACTTTTCTATTTTGATGAGTACGGCATTCACAGGAGTAACTGCCATTTGGGTTTAGCTCAAGAATTCAGTTCCCTTAATCGCGCTTCAAGATTGCTCTATGTAACTGTTGCTATCAGCATTTGGTCATTCATAACCAATAGGTTTTTATATATGAACATTATAGCGCTCAGAAAGTTGTTTCAAGCCGTAAAAAAGAAAAAGTCAAGTTGGTAAATTCACTAACTGGTTGTCTGTTGTTTGAATCGATGAAAGTTTTATATGTAAACATTATAGAACTTGGAAAATTGTCTCACATTGTAATATTTTTGATAAAAAAGTCACTAATTCGTTGGCTATTTTCACACAGAGAATTTCTAAACTTGTCAGGTTGTGCTATCAGCTTATTCCTTAGACGATAAACTTTCATATGCGAGCATTCAAGTGTTTGGAAAACTGCTTCATGCCACAATTAAAAAGCATTCATGCCGAAAATTTTTCTAAACTTGTCGCTTTGGTCCTATTATTGTATTCCTTAAACCTCTTATGGGTGCAACTGTTATTTTGTAAACTTATCAGTTGTTCCTATCATCATATTCCATGAACCTCCTATGGATGAAGTGTTAGTCATATGATGCTCAGTAACCATAGTTAAACTCTCTTTTCGGCGTAGCATTTAGCATTAAAACTGTAACTGTTCTTTTTCAACTGCTCATTTGGTGGAAAATGTTAGATATTTGCCTTTGAAACTTTGGCATACTTCGCTTCTAACCCTAACCGTTTTCATCAATATTGAATAACATTTGGACAGTAGTGAGGTTGGCAATAGCTGTTCCTACATGATCAAATACCTTCTGGTGCAAAATTAATATCGGGCAGATTTTCTAACGTCATTTGTTGTTCCTAGCTCAATGTAACTCTTGAAGAATTTTTTTAAACTGATTGATTATTCCTATCGGTATCTTCTTCGCTCAGATTTCTGTATTTGCTTTTCCTTGCTCTTCAGATATTTATGGTGAATTCCATCCTTCAATGGTGATTGCATTATATATTCACATTCATGCATTGATTGAAGCAATATGTGAAGTACATTGTTCTGGAGATCCCCTTATGTCACTGTGGACAAGAATATGCTTTTGCAAGATTAAACTTCTTTAAGGCATGTTTCCAAATATATTAGAACATTTCCACCTATATAATCTACTAAAGATTACCTAATTTTGTTATGCCTTGATAGGTGTGAATAGAGAGTACGTAAGCAAGGGTTTTGGCGTCTGGTGTTTGATCTGCCAAGAGCATTTATTTGGAATTTTTTCTAAGACTTTTTCAGCAATCCTATTTTGTGCATTCCCTACAATCACTACCGTACGTGATACATATTTCTTTAAGGGATTTTGCCAAATAGCTCGTGTGTGTTGTCTATGCTCCAACATTTCACAAACATGTCTTCTAGAGCATTTGCAACTATAGAAAGATGTTTTGCATTTCAAAGTTGCTTCTCATGCAAAAATGTTTGTTGTAATCTATTGCCATATAACTATTTGTCATAAACTGTAACATTTACTCAACCTTGACTTTGTGGTATTTCAATCAACATCGAAAGAAATGCTATTGCTTACCAAACAGTTAGAACAATCGTTAGCAAAAGCATTGAAACTCTAACCACTTGCTGTAACCATTGGATATTGCTGGTAAAAACATTGACATGTGAACAAATTTGGTATGGAAACTACCTATGTGAAACAGGCCTATTGCTCAAACCGTCAGTGATAAAGACCATTGCCAGAGTGCCATTTTTTAGCCCTCGGAGGCTGTTTTGCCTAAACTGACATAACTTCTTCATTTTTCATCAGATTTTCACAGTTTTGTAGGCGTCAAAAAGATGCTTCAGAGAACTACATCATGGTGAAGGCCATTCTCTCAAACTCATCTCAGATTTTCTGGTATAATCATTTTAAATTCATTCACTTTGTTTTAAAGCATCAAACACACTTTATGCTGCATTTGACATTTTGTGTGGTTTTTGTGGGATTCATTTGTTTTACTTATAACTTTATGCCTATCAAAGAACAAAATTTTTTCAAACTACTAATCAGTGTGTTGTAGGTTCGACTGTCAGAGAATCTAATTTGAAACATTGCACATCTTCTTTTATAGATTAGATCACATCATAAACAAAGGTTAAAATTAACAAGTGTTTGTCATGTCTTGTGGTTACATTTTTGTCATTCAATGCGTATGCTCTTCTCTCGCGCCACTGGGCGATCTTGAGAATCAAAAGCATTCATTTAACATTTTGTATAACCACCCACACATTTAGATTTAGAATTAAAATGAACCCCACACAAGTGTGAGTAAGTTGCATGTGTATGCTCTCTCCTTGCATCTTATTACAAGCCTAGAGATCAAAAACATGTACTTGTCTTGATTTTGTGTTACCCTTTAGAGTGGACTTGCTCTTGAGACACATCCGTAAGGAGAACTCATTTGCGACCCCAAGTGGTACTTTCATCCAGTCTGCTATATAAATTGAGGATAAGGCAAAAGCCAAGTCTAACTAGTATTAGCGTTTACCGTACAGTGCTAGCTCAAAAGGAGGCATACCTTTATGTATACTAAAACTCCTGGTAGGGTTAGTTAAAGCCTTAAGTGGCTTGCTAGATATTCATAAGGTGCCGGTCCCCCAGATATTCACTATGAACCCTTGTTTAGTGGCCAAAAACCCTCTACTTGCTGATACCAGAGGTCAGATGATAGATCTCTTATAGTTGTCCCACATTTTTGCATCTTATGGTAGAGATAGCAAAGTATCTTAAGATCTACGTGTCTTAATGACTTGGAACTTGGTGTGCCTGAGAAGTGAGTGCACTGTAAGGGGGAGCCCGTGCCCCAAGTTCCTGGAGCTATACACCATAAGTAGGCACGACTGAGTAAAACCAAGTGGGAACTCATCAAATATTGTCCTTGCCTAGCCTAGGATTGTGCATGTCTACAAGTGTTTGCAAAACATCAAGATGTCATCAAAAATAGCCAATCAAATTGCCATGTGTCTTCTATGATTGATGTGTGTTCTTGAAACAAATCTCAACCAAACATCACATCACACCTATCATCTATAACATTTCAACTCTTGCAAACAAAATCTTGCACATATCCAAATCTTGATGTCAAACCAAATTTGCAATTTTCCCAATAAAGTCATCATTTTATGCTCATCTTGTGAAGAGTCCATCTTAGTCTCATACCTACTAAGTCCAAATTCACATCGTAGCTCCTAGCTACCTCAAAATACCTTTTGCAATTCTTCATCATGCATAATAGGGATTCTTGGTTTGAAAATTTTATCAAGCAAAGTAGAACTCCTAGTTCTACAACCATCAATAAGGCCATTGTCAAACTCAAAATCATACTCCGAGGTGGGCTGAAATTCGCTTCTAATGATGATGAGAACTTCGTAGACCATGATGCGTATTTTGATACTCATGAACCATATATCTCCCCATATTCTCTTCCACCAACATCCCCATCAAATTCATATAAACCTTCACCTCATAATGAACCCCTTTACATAGAAGTTATGATCAAAAGGTGTTTAGTCAAAATAGTCCTACTAGATTGTGACTCAGGGATAAACTTGTACACTATAAGGTGTTTTAAACAAATGGAACAATTGGGATATTCCACCACAAATATTAAAAAATACCATTCCATCACTATTAGAGCCTATGATGAAACTGAAAGGAGAACTGAAGGTATTATTCGATTACCCATCAAAATAAGTCCAGCCTTAGTGGAAATCACTTGTCAAGTCCTAGACCTCAATCTCCCATATAATATCCTCCTAGGACATTTGTGGATTCATACCATGAGGGTTGTTCCTTCCATCCATAATAAATGCATCAAATTTCCATTTAATGACCAAGAGGTTACCATTTATGCTGACCCAAATCCTTTTGAATATTACCCAATCGAATGTCTACCCCAAACCTGTTCAACAATAACTTTACCTCAAACTTCACAAGTTCAAATTCCTACACATGCTTCATCTTGGCACATACCAAATCCCCTCACCTCATATCTTCAACAACAAATCCAACATAAACAAGCCTTCCTTCAACAACAACAAATCTTAGCCCAAAATATTCCACATCATGAGCATGCTAGTATTGACCACTCCTCACACCAAGATCAAGAATCCTTAAGCCACCCTAATAATACCCCTGACAAGGGAGATACCACCTCAAGTTTAGAATCATACACCAATCCATCCCCTAGTCCTTCTCATCGATCCATCCCTATGGAACCTCCATCATATAATCCTTCCAACCTTCTAAATCCTAATCCATTAAGTCAATCCCCAACACACTTAAAGTCTAAACCATCAACTCTTCCACCTAATCCCATTATCCCTCCATTGCATTCTAATCCTACACCTTCCACTCTCATTATCCATCCATTATATTGTCCATTTACCCATATACTAATGAAGGATGTGATCCATTGGGTACTAGTAAGGAATCAACCACTATCCTCACACCATCAAATCCCTATCATTGAAAATATCCAAGAACCTTCAAATGTCATGCTTGTTTCTCCAATCCCATATTGTAGTCCAAAAACTATCCAAGTACATTCAAATGTTCTTGAAGATCCACCCACCATAAGCCCAATTCATTCCACATCATACATTGAGCCTATCCAAGAGTGTCGGACCTCAACTTCCATCCAAACACGAGAGATATGTCAAGAGTCAAATCCAAAGCATGATCAACCTTGTTCCTTACTAAATCATGATCAAAGCCCTTCCATTCAACCCATCCACAACCTATACCTTTTTTTATGATTAAGATAGTATCTATGATGATGAGACTATCCATGAGCAAAATGATCCCATCCATAGCATGCTAAATCCTATTTATGATCAAGCTCCCATTTATGATCAAGATCCTATCTATGATCAAGAAAACCATGATGATTGTCCTAGTCAACTTTTTACATTCTAGGATCAACAGCTTGTAACTCCTTCCACTCATGGTCCCAATAATGTCCATGTTCAAGAAACCCTTAGCTGCCATAATAATGGGTTACACTTTTTGGGACATCCTAATTTTTGCTAAAATCACATATTTTTAGAAAATATAATGATTTAAGCCTTGAAATGTTCCATTTAAATGATTTTAATTGAAGAGGGTTTGATCAAACCCCCTTAGATTCAAACCCCCTTGGATAGAACCCTGCTAGTTTTAAACCATACCTATAATGGAGTCTCCTCTACACCTATCAAAATGCTGATAAAAAACCAATTTTGATTTATCTTTTGAGGGATCAAATGAATTCATTTAAAATTTATGCTTTGTAAGTATGTAGTCCTTATTATGAGCTTCCCAAAAAATATAATTTTAAATATATTTAATTTGATTATTATATTTATTTTTTATTTCTTGTGAATGTATGTTTTTCACCAAACATCAAGTTCTCTATTCTATACACATGGAAAATTAGTAAATTACTGAATTTTTTTTTAAAAAACTATCTATGCACTAGGTATTGATGTCCTTATTTCAACAAAAGAAAAAAAATTGAATTTCAATACATACATAAAAAGTTATGTTTTACGGAATATGCCTATGTCTAAATTATAATTGGTTTAACTTAAAAAATTAATTAAAAAATATATATTCAACAAAATATTATGAAACCAAATTTATAAACTATATATCATGTTACTAATCTAAATTAAAAAGAATCAGAATTTTATCCTTTGTAGAAAAAAATTATGTGCTACGGAATACACATCACTTTAAAAAATGTTGTTTACTATTAAAAATCAGTTATTAAAGGAGATGCAAAAAAAAATATAATTTAACTCCAATTTTTTTTAAAAAAATATATTTAGAATCTACAAACAAAATCCTTCAAATTCCTTGGTTTAGTGGCTATAGGTGTTAGAACGTGAAGATTTAGTTCAAAATATTTATTTCAATGTCAAGTTTGGCCAAAAAGTGTAACCCATTATTGTGGGATGTGGAATTCTCCATTTACTCATAACCATCATCCCACAACATCCACTTCCATTGATGAGACAATTCCCCACAAGCATATAGATGATCAAACAAATACATTGGATCTTAATACACATAATGATGATCAAGATCCTATTGCTTCTTCACCATCTCATATTGATACCATTTCCAATCCACTATCATGTCCTATTGATCTTACTACCTTCCTAAATGAATGTTCTTCCTTAGGAGAGCAGCAACCATTATTTGTCAGCTCACCTGCTTCATCCAATCATGAGCTCAAGTTTAATGTCCAAAACACCTCTAGTCCCACTGTTCATCATATACTCCAAAACATGAATTATCAAGGTAAAGGCTTAGGCCTTCATGAACAAGGTATTTTGGAGCCTATGCATGTCAAAGTCCCTCCACGCTCATATGGCCTTGGATATACACCCCAAGGATAAAAATCTAAATATGTTGGTAATTCCTTCACTCCTCCTAAGTCCACTACTTTCCATTAAAAATCCTACCACACCTCCTATTGGGACTAGAAAAAATCTCACATTGTCTAGCTTCCATTAGTTTATATAGCCACTATGTAACTCTGTGATCAAAATAAATTGCCACAATTTGTGTGATAGGATCCAATTTGTGACCTCTATTAACCAATAATCCCAATTCCTTAATTATGGTAGATAAAAACCTCATATTAATTAATTTCAGCAAGACCCTAGTCATATTTACCCGATCCGTGAACCATATGTCGATAGAAAACACATTTTGTCCATAATCGGGAAGAGACAGATGAAGTCTCACCAAAGAGAATTCAGAAACAACACAAGTTGAAGTATCTGGGAGAGCAAAAGGATCGGGATGAAGCTCTTATGTCCACCCAAGCTCATTAGTCATAGCGATGAATGGTTTTCGGTGAGAAATAAACACTTTTATTCTGATAAAGTAAATACAATAATCCTATCAGAGAAACATTGATGATCAGGTGAAGTCTTTTAAGTCCTTTCGACTGCATAAGTTACTCTGATGATTGAAACCACCAATGATATCGATGAAACTCTTGCCGATAGAACATAAATTTTGGAAAGACTAACACTATTGAAGTGGACCTTATAGATCTCACCGACTATGAAATCTACTCCGAAAAAGGAACTCGAGAGCTATTTCGGGGAGACTTATCCCGATGGGTAAAACAAAAGATAAAAACATATCAGAGAAACTCAAAATATTGGGACCACATGATAGCCTCATAGCTATGGTTCTAGTAAAGCTGATGACAATGGAAACACTCACTCCTGTGTCGGGTAAGCCTTGTAATATCTCCTCAAAGAATTGGAAATCAAAGGAAAAGGGGTTAAATCTATTGGTAGGAGGATTAAAGGGTCTTCCCAATAGTGATATACTATATCGAAAGGACATTTGGTTGGTCACAACGATTGAGTTATGAAACATATAAGTAAAAATGGTGCCAGATGACTTGCATACAGATCAACATAAAGTCAGGAATGTGTCACCGACAATAAAACGTTGTATCGATTTGAAATTTTGAATTTTGAAAAACTTGCCACATTAATTTATAGGAGAAGATAGTAATGGCAACCTGAATAAAATCCCCTGTAAAAACATTCCAAATCAAAGCAATTGAAACCAGAAAATATTTTTTGGAGGCACGACAAAAGCGCGAGGATAAAACAAAGCACAAAAGGATTCAACAATCTCTGTAACCACAGGTAAGCACATAAACTCCTCTACGATTGATAAATTGAAGTCCGTCTCTATTATTCCAGGTAGGGTTAGAATGGAGACAGCCACAAAAATGAAGGCTAGAAAACAATAAGGGGAAATAAGTAAAGCTAAGAAACAAAAAAATGAGAACGGACAAGAAGAGAAGGTGAAAGAGTGAAAATTAAACCAGGACCTCATAGATCAATTACCCGGTTTAGGTCCTAAGGCCAGAAGGTCCACACAACTTAGGGCTGATGTAGAGAAGTTAGAAGATAAATGTAAATGCATTGGCAATATATGGACACCCATCCATGGGTATGAATTGTTTAAGTCTCATTACAACAAAAGAATTAGGAGTGCACCTATTTCAAACCCTTAGAACTTCAATTTGGGGAAATTGGCTGTGCCAGATGTGTTTGAAAACATAGATCTCCTGGAACTCTTACCCACCCATTACAATCAGAATCTTAAGGCTATATGCAACCCGTAGGGTGAGCCTTTTATACATTTATCAAAAAATGTATTGTGTGAAGTATTTAATTTAGATGACCTGTACAACGAACCCATAATATATGAGGACTTGGAAAAGTAGTATTGGAGGATGGATACCACCTACAAAGGGTGGACTGTCGCTTCACAGGCCTAGGGTAGAAGGAAGCATAGTGCCCCTTGAGGACAATGATGGGCCTCCATTTCACGTTAATTTGTTTGAACCATATATGAAATACACCTACTATTTGATTGGCCAAGTCTTAGGATGAAAAGTTTCTGAATTCATGAAAATTGGACCAATGGTGATAGCAGCTAATGTACAATGTCATAATGCTAGGCCTTTTGACTATGCTACATATGTCTTCAAGGAAATTGACTCTGGGTTAATGGCTATTAAAAACAACTCTCCCATACTGCACTTCGAGCATTACTCATTTTTTATGCACATGATACTATATTATGGTCAGGAAATTGGGATGTGGCTAGAAGATTTGAAGATTACACGATTGGACAAGAAAGGACAACCATTACCTGTGCAAGTAAGGACTAGTGTGTGGGATAGCAGATTTTCTAATTTGAATTATGTTTACTTTGAGGAGTATTTTGTAAAGATTCTTTAGCCACCCATGTGATTATTCTTTGTTTGATGAAATTAAGAGATTCCTAAGGCCAAAAGACTTCAATGGGCCTCCAACTGTGACACATAACTGGGGAGACTGGTATTGTTTCCTTGACTGTACCATGATTAGAGTCTATGGCTTTGAGGACACAACTTTTTTGTTACCTAATACTGTTCCAGATAGGATAGCATATTTGGAGATTGTCAGACAAATGGAATACTCTAATGTAATGAATCTAAGTGCCTACGACAAACAATCGTTTATGCCAAGCACATTGTGTTTCGGGGATTTCACCATAGTATCAAAAGATGGGTATGACCTCATTCGAGATAAATTGCTACATTACAACATGGAATGCGCATAACAATGAAAGGGGTTTGATCTTGAAGGTTTTATAGATTATGCAAGGAAGAAGCAGAATCTCAATGGGTATGCACACATACCTTATCCACATGATGATGTCATAAGGAATATGGAGGAAGTAGAGGTTGAATTAGCTATTGATAAATATAACAGAGAGATAGATCAGAGGAGGAAGGAAATATAGGAAGTGGAACTCTAGTCCTCTAGTGGTGATGAATCCTCAGATGAAGATGAACCCCATGCACAAACTGATAGAATTCCCAAACGCAGAATTGAAGAATACCAGCCTCCTAGCAGGGAACATGAGGTTGAAGAACCAATTGATATAGATGCCAGACAATCAGAATATGATTCACTTATTTCTGATGACCAATTTATTCATTCTCTAGAGTTTAAGTCCTTTTTGTACAAATACAAATGAAAAGAAGTTAGGGAATCTGTTGAAGATGTCACACCTGATAATGAAAAACAATTGTTAAGTGTAGTAAAGACAACTATGGATAATGAGATAAGGAGTATGACCCCTGATAAAGGTAGACAGGTACTAAAAGAAGCTGGTGTGATGATATTTCCAAGATTGGATATGAATTTTGCATTGGTATTTGATAATTTCTTACATAATATTGATGACAAATATAAGCTTACTCCAGAAGGGTAACAGAAGTATATGTGGGAACAAAATATAACGATGATGAAAACTCACTTATGATTTGGGCTTTGTATCTACCTCACAAAAAGATTGCAGTCATTGATACTGAAAAACATTCGGGTCTGTGATGACATTGAAGGCAAGAGAAATAGATCTCATAATCACTGCTGATATTGGGATTAATGTGGCAAAGTTGAATAAGGCCCAAATCCAAATGTTGATCAAAGAAAGAGACATGTATAAGTTGAGTTGTGAGAGAATGACAAAGGAAAATGATTTCCTAAAAGATACAGTCAAAGGTACTTTTGGAGGATTAACTAAGAGATTAACCCAAGGAGAGAGCTCACAGAATGTTGAACCACCATCGAATGATCAGATAGCTTAGTTCAAAATTGACACATTTGCTACAATACTATAGAGCAGGCACACTCATATGATGCATTGGATGAATAAATTCTAGGATATCTACTTTGAGAATCATAAAGTTATCCAAGAACATGAGAGATTAAATAACAAGCTCCAAGAGAAGCTCCATGAGATACAAAGTAAAGATACCCCTGACAGTGCAAGCACCCCAAGTGCTGAAAATCTGATCAAACAACATAAGAAATATCATGACAGGCTTCAAGATGAGGTAAAGGAGTGTACTGATGCTTCCCAGATGGGTGTACCTGTGTTATTAAAAAATGAGAAAGAGTTGGAAAGCAAAGATGAATGAGCTAAATAATGCCAAGTGATATTACATGAGGCTCTAGAGACTATCAAAGATAAAGACTCAGTATCTAGGGAGGCCTGCAAGTATTTGGAGAGGATGGTATCAACAGAGGTGGTCATAAGGAATGCCATAGAGTATACTAAAACACATCTGAGCCAAAAAAATTTAGATCGTATTGCTCAGATTTACCTGTGGCTCAGTAGAGCTTAGTGTTAATTATCTTTGTTTATTGTTATGTTAATTTTGTTAACTCCCAAAAGATACTATGAAGAGATATGTCCTCTTCACAACTATTGCTATAAAAGCTAAACATATGATGGTCTAAAGCATCATCAATAGTAAGATATCTTTCTCTATTATTTTAAAAGACTTTATATGAGGCACTAGTAAGAATATAGACTGCCATCTCTTGTCCATTTGAAAAACTTATATCATATATGCTTATTTTATGAAGAAGTGTAACGAAGAAGAATACTTTCATATGGTGATTTATCTCTATTGTTCAATAGTTGTGTTAGTTTTCATGATTACATATTATTGTGCTGTCTCCAAAGAGGTTTTCCCTTATTATTCAAATTTATAAGCATTTGTCAGAACACATTTGCTATTGTTGTGTGACGTTGTGGTTGGGTTCTGCTTAGGTGAATTAAATTCCTTTCAAGTAATTTGACTTAACTAGTTCCATTGGATTAAAACCTTTTTAAGCTAATTGTCCTGATTGGTTTCCCTCAAGTCAAGAATTAAATATCCTTCCATAATATCATAGTAATCTGGGAGAATAACACTGGGATTAATAAGAAGAGTGTTGTAACTAGCAAACTTGCACGTCTACATAAGGTGCTGACATTTGAAAGTGCCCAACTATTAGAGTTAAGCTAGGAGATAAATTCACCTATCATATACAGTAGTTTCCATTAACCCATCCACTGACTCCAATAGCCCAATAGGGTAGGCACTGGTCATTCCAAATTCATTCTAGAAATTCTACATAGTTTTATTCAAGCATTCATATCTAAGACCTTAACATTAGGAGGAAGAACAATTATCTTTTAAGCTACTTTACACCTATTTTCCACCATGAAGGATATGAAAAATCTGCATTAGTTGTGAAAGGTATACCCACCTAGGTCTAGTAGAACCTAAAGTGAAGAATGTATTATCCTTGTGCCTATTAGCCAAAAGTATGAAGAGAGCTTGGCAACCTCTTAAGGTGTAAAAACTTGTGTTTTTGAGACCTAACAAAATTAGCAACTCTACTGGGGACTATCCTTGTTTAAACTTGAGCCTTCCATCATATGAGTCATATCACAATATTATAACATATTCAAGACTCCACTAGAAAGAACCAGAATCATTTCTTCTTACTCATAGAAAGTAAGTGGTGACTCTAAAAGATATGAATGATGAGATAAACATCATATCAGAAAGGATAGACGATAGACACCAAGGATATACTATAATATCCAACATGAATGGAAGGAGATCTATGCACCCGGATAGTCCCAAGAAGGGCAATGTGAAGTGGACGGACAAGTATGGACCTCCTCGTGGGAAGAATAATGTAAATAAGGATGAAGCAGTACCCAAACTATCAAAAGATAATACAAACACATCAAAACAACCTTATACAATATTCAACTCCCCATCGCATAATGATAGTGAAAATCCCTCAACACCACGTAAGAAAATCAATACAAATGATGAAGCCCTCAATTTAAGGATAGAACCCCAGGTGGAAAATGAGTTTGAGGAACGGTTGGATGAAGAAAAACAATAGGAACAAGAAGAGCCTGATAGGGAACTTTTATCACAGAAGGGGGAGGATAATCAGGAGGGATCTGTAGATCATACTGTTGTTGACTTTGAGAGTATGAGTAATCAAGAGATTGAGATACACTTGGAATGGCAAAGACAACAACTTAGAAGGAGACATTAGATGATACAAGAAAGCTAGGAAATAAATTGGCAAATGGCACAATTAAAAATCCAATCACCAAGACAACCAAAATATGTCCCTCCACACAAACAAGGTGGTAATACCAATCCACATGGGATATCTCAGAATACAAGTGCCCCGGGTACCTCAAAGATGACTAATAATACAGGATGTAATTCAAGACAGAGCTCTTAGCAAAATATATCATCACAAAGGTCCCAGTCTTCAAATACCAATAATATTCCTCAATATTGCCCACCACCAAGTCAATATGGTGTCACACAACATCAACAGCCTATACCACCTCAAAATATATATCCTCAGCAACATACTTAACAAAATGCCTATCACCATCCTCCATATGGATACCAATACTGTCGTAATTTGCCCCCCATGAATATGCCTCCACAAAACCTCATGAATATATGTAGGCAATTTGATCTAATAGGATATCAACTATACCCATACCTGACTGACAATATTTGGAGAAATATGGTCCCCAAATTCACTGGAAATAATGCAACATCAGCTGAAGATCATCTTAGAAACTTCAATACCTTTGTACAAGACATTGGTATAGAACATGAGGATGTAAACATGAGATTATTCATGATGTCCTTAACTGAAGATGCATGGGATTGGTTCAATAGTTTACCAGATTCTTCAATTAATTCTATAGCAGACTGTCATAACCAATTCGTAGACCAATATGGTAATCAATATGCCCTTGAATTTGTCATGCATGAGCTAATAAGCATCCAGAAATACTAGAATGAATCAGTGTATAACTTCAATCAAAGATTCTCCAAATTGCATAATAAAATACCACACGAATCTAAGCTGACTGACCCAACAGCCTTATGCATTTATCTGAAACCCTTTGATCCAAAAATAGGGTACGAACTCAGAAACCAGTGCCCAAGAAGCTTAGCTGAAGCACAAAAAATAGCATTAACTATTGAAAATAATAGAAAAGCTACAGGGATGATTGGCAAAAGAGATAACATCAGAGTTCCTCAAAACTCTAGTAATCACCAAAATAAGTAGGAGAGTCAATATAGAAATGAAAGACCTAGGTTGCATGACATGCCATATAATACCAATTGGAAAGATGGAAGACATGTAGAGAATAATAGAAGGCAAAATTATGGTAAGGATACTCCTGACCCTCTAAAAATAAATGGAACACACATGGTAGAAGATAATCCATGGTACTTGGTGTGTAATTTGCCCCATTCACCTGAATATTGTATAGTGGCCCAATCAGTACAACAAGAAGTATCTTATGGCTATGAAAGAGACACCCATACTGTAAATATCCTAGAAGTTACACCTTACTAGATAGATGAAGAGTATTCTTCTGTAAAAGAAGATGGGTATGAATATGATGTAGGGAACCAAAAATATAATGTTACTATGGGAAGACAAGAAGTCTTCTCAGATCAGGAGGATAGCTACAAGGGAAGTACTTATAATCCTAACAAGCCACCACATCATCAATGGAGAAAACCTACTGAAGAGGAAAGGAGAGTTCTTACAATGGCTACAGTGGCATAAGCTATGAACAGTTATAATCTAAGAAATAGGACAGTCAATACAGATCAAGGAACACCTGGGAGTGTCTTTATAAAAGATCAAAATTATAATAAAAATAACATGAAATCCTCACATAAAGAACTAGGAAAGACTGAGCAAAATAAGACAAAGAATAAAATACCATTTGAAGAAAAAGGGCATATGAAAATAGAAAAGAATGATCAAACAATATTGCCCAAGCAATATCTCAGGTAAAGATATCAGTACCACTCCTTGAAATGATGAAGGTAGACAAATAAAGAAGTATAGTTGTCAAAATAATTTCAGATATACCAAATCAAGAACAACAAAAATCTAAAAGTAAAATAAACAATGTCCAACAGGAAACTATTAAAATTCCTGAGGTATACTTGGGTGATACTCTGACAAAAAATACCTCACAAGTAGATCCTTTCTACACCACTTTGTTGATAAAAGATAGACTAGTAAGTGTGAAGGGGAAAATAGGTTAATCCAAAAGATTATAAAACCCAAACATCTACAGAATCTGAAGATAAAAGGAGATTGAAACAAATAAACAACAATACTTACACCTTTACCTTGCGTCTTCTGTAGTTTGCCTATCTTTCTTTGATCTTGGTGATGAAGCCCTTAGAAGCTATTTCTCCCTTGCTTGTTAAAGATGACAAAGATACTTGTGTGGTTGAAGATGAGCTTCAAACACACTAACAATGGATGCTATGAGATACTTTAGCAAGTGGGGTGCCAAAGGCACGCTTGTATTCCTGCAGCGTAAGTTTGCACAAATGAGAGATATGAAATGAAAAGAAAGTTGTATTTATAGAAAAAGGTGAGGGAAGATCAATGGTTTAGAAGAAAAGGAAAGATCAATGGAGGAGGATTGTTGAGGAACATGCAACAAATGGAAGAAGGACACATGTCATTCGAAAAGCAGCCTTGTTGAGTTAACTCCTCTCTTGATGAGGATGAGATTTGATTTTCTTAAATTAGAATTTATTTTTCTAATTTAAGAGATGATTTGCTTTAAAGATGCTTTAAAACTAATTTTGCTTTTGTAACTCAGTTTTTTGCTTTTATGTGACAAGAGGAAAGTATTTTTGGAACATAAGAATGATTTTTGTGAAGATAAGAAGGCATAATTAAATAAAAAGATTTTATTTAATTCTTTTGTAGATAATTGAGAGGAATAAATAAAATATAGAAATATATTTTATTTTGTGGAGATTTTTGAAGAATAAAATAAAATATAAAAGTATATTTTATTTAGTGGGTATTTTAGATTTTATTTAAATAAAATTTGCATTTTGTTTAAATTTGGAAGAATAAAAGGTTTTAATTAAATAATTAAAAGTATTTAATTATTTAGCAGAATGAAGGTGATGTATATGAATTTAATTAATTAAATAAATGTGTTTATTTAATTAAATGAGGGGAAATTAATCAAATAAATAAATGAATTTATTTATTTATTGATAGAAGAATTGGAAGTGATGAAATAAATATTTAAAATATTTATTTAAGTAGAGTCATGCCAATTTTAGTTGTATACAGTAAGAAATTGCATGATTGACTTAGGCTCAATAATGAATATTATGCCAGTAGTAGTTATGAAGGAGCTAGGAATGTGGGTTGACACTACATATGGCAAGTGTTATGCAATGGACAATAGGTCCATTCCAATTGTGGGCATTATGAAGGATGTAGAGATAAAGTTGGCTACCTACCCTAAAGCAACATATAAGTTGACATCACTATGGTTGATATCCCACCATATTACGGGATGCTATTATCAAGACAATGGGCCACAATGGCAGGAGGGAATGTTCAGTTAGATTTATCATATGCTAAAATACCAGTGGGAGTCAAAGAATTTAAACTTTGTAGAGAGCCAAGATACGAGAATATCATAGAATACATAGATCAAAACTGAATAAACTTATTTTGTGATATAGACCTTGGTGCATTCTGAGTTGAGAAAAACTAGCCAGAATTATAGAACACTGATCCAATACATCTAGAAGCCCAAAAAGATGAATGTGATGTATGGAAGATGTATTTTGATGATGTGTGTAACAAGGGTGGTAATAGAGCAGGAGTATTATTTATCTCACCGACTGGTAAGACCTTCAAGTACTCATTCCTATGACATTTGAATGCACTAACAATGTAGTAGACTATGAGGCTCTACTCATTGGTCTGAAAATTGCCATAAAGCATAAAATAAAATGTCTTGTTGCATATGGGGATTTGGAATTAGTTACATCTTAGGTCAGAGGGAAGTATTCATCGAAGAACAAAAGGTTGAAGCAATATAGAAATGTTGTCTGGGATGATGTTGAGTTATTTGATGCATTCTCAATTAACTGGATAGATAGGTCAAAAAATATAATGGCAGATTTCCTAGCAAACATAGCATTGAAAAGGGATGATATCACACTAGCAGGCATTACTGAAGTAGAATTCAAAACTAGACCAAAAATTCTAGATAACATCCATAATTGGCAAGTCTTTAATGATGACACAGATCTAATCAAATTCCTACACTATGTCGATCAATATGAAGCCCAAGAAATCGATTTCAATGCATTTGTGGAGGAAGTAGATGAAAAAGAAACTCTCTTTGGTCAAGAGATAGTTTAGTTAAAAACAAATAAAATACCTAAGGGTCTCATAGCATTAGAGAGAGTATTTGACAGGCATGACTGATTCAAGGCAAAGAGCATACCCATAGTACAAAATGATCTTGAAGAAATAAATATGGGAACATAAACAACCCCAAAGAATGTATATATTGGGAAGAAACTGCATCCCAAAGTTAGAAGCATGCTCATTGATTTACTCAGAAAGTACAAACACATATTTGCATGGTCCTATGATGAGTTGAAAGCACACCGAGAAGATCTTTTCCAACATGAGATACCATTGAAGCTAGATGCCAAACCATTCAAGCAAAAGTAGAGACCTATCAATCCCATATTGGCCCCTAAGATGCTTGAGGAACTCACAAAACTAAGGGATGGAGCTATTATCAAACCCATTAGACATTCTTCTTGGGTTTCAAACTTGGTGCCTATCAGGAAGAAAAATGGGGACATTAGACTATGTGTGGACTTTAGAAATTTGAATAAATCTTCACTTAAGGATAATTACCCCCTTCCTAACATGGAAGCAGTATTGCAAAAAGTCATGGGTTGTGAACTATTGTCCATTATGGATGGTTTCTTGGGATACAACCAGGGAAAGGTCAAGGCAATTCAAAACTGCCTTTACTACACCTTGGGGAACATATGTTTATGTAAGAATGCCATTTGGGATCACAAATGCTGGAGCAACATTCCAAAGGGAAATGGATGTGGCTTTTTCTTGTTTAATTAAGGAAATTATGGTGGTTTATTAGGACAAATTGACAACATATTCCAAGAAAGCTGAGGATCATTGTACACACTTGGAGAAAATTTTTATTAGAGCCTTGGAATATGGGATCTTGTTGAATCCTAAAAAATGCCATTTCTCTGTAACAGAGGGCAAGTTGCTTGGCCACATAGTTTCAAAAGATGGAATAAGAATAGATCCCAAAAGAGTGGAAGCCATTGACCAGATTCCCATCCCTAAAACTGTGAAGGCTATACAATCTTTCTTTGGCCAAATCAACTTTGTCAGTAGGTTCACTCCAAATTTTGCTGAAATAGTAAAACCTATTTCCAAGATGTTAAAGAAGGGTGAACAAGTGGAATGGATAGAGGATGCAATTGAAGCTTTTGGAGCTATTAAAAAGGCAAAGAGGCTCCTATATTAAAGTCCCCTAAATTTGACAAACCATTTTAGATATTCTCTTTTGCATCATACCACACAGTAGCTGTGGTAATGCTACGAAAGAACACTGAAGGATTTGAACAACCAATTTCATTCTTTAGCAAGTCACTTCAAGGGGCTGAATTAAAATATGACATAATGGAAAAGCAAGCCTATGCCCTAGTCAAAGTAGTAAAATCATTCAAACCTTATCTAGTGGGTTCTAAGGTGATAGCGTATGTGCCAAATGCTGCAACGAAGGATGTATTTGTTCAAAATTAGGTTACTAGACGGAGGTGTAGGTGGATTAATTGAATCCAAGAGTTCAACATAGACATTCAGATCACTAAACTGGTTAGGGGACATGGCTTAGCAAAACTAATGACTAAATCTAATTTGGAGGTAGCACAAGTCTACAATACAGATGATGAAGAAAACAATAGTGCTGCAAGCATAGAACATACATCTTGGTATACCAATATAATATATTATTTGAAGAATCTAAAATGTCCTACAAACTTAAATAAAAATTAGAAGAGAACATTAAAATTACAAGCTTCAAAATATATTTTCATGGATAGAGACTTATATTAGAAAAATAGAGATGGTATTTTGCTACTATACTTAGATAAGACACAGGCTGAAAGGATGTTGCAAGAGACACACAAAGGTGAGTGTGGAGGACACTTATTAGTGAAGACCAATGCTCATAGAATCTTGAGAGCTGGGTATTATTGGCCATAAGTGTTAAAAAATGATTATAGTTATGTCAGATGATGTGAAGCCTATCAAAAATTCTCTGGTAAGCTCAAATATCAGGGAGCCCTGCCACTAAGATCCATGCAAATAGAGGCTCTGTTTCACCAGTGGGGAATTGATTTCATAGGATAAATTGTTGAGAAATCAAGTGGAGGACATAAATGGATCCTGGTAGCCACTAATTATTTTGCCAAGTGGATAGAAGCTATCCCAACAAAACAGGCTACCAACAAAGTAGTGATAAATTTCCTCTTAAAAAACATTATTACAAGATTTGGAGTGCCAGTGAGAATTATTACATATAATGGTATGTGTTTCAGATCTGAGGAATTTAAATCATTCTATGAAAATTATGGCATAACAATCTCCTATGCTTCACCATATCATCCTCAGGCAAATGGTCAGGCAAAATCTAGCAACAAAAGCATCTTAAAAATCATAAAAAGGATCTTGGACAATAATAAAAAGGCATGGGATTCAAAGTTGAGGTTAGCCTTATGGGCAGATAGGATTACTATAAAAAAGGCTACAGGGAAGTCACCGTTTGAGTTAGTATATGGAACCCAGGCCACGTTACCAATGCATAATCTCATGCCAGTTTTTAGGTTTATTCTTCAAGAGGATTTAGATGTCCCCCAATCCATGGAGGAGAGTTTAGAACAACTGATTGAATTAGGTGAAGTGAGGACTGAGGTCCAAAAACAAAATGAGAAGCTGCAACTATAGACAAAATACATCTTTGATAAAAGGGCCAAGGAAAGAAAATTCAAGGAGAATGATATGGTCCTCATGTGGAATGCCAGAGCACAAGAAAAGGGTAAACATGGTAAATTTGAGGCATTATGAGTAGGGCCATTTGTTATCAATGACAAAGGAAGAGAAGATTCCTACTATCTACAAAATATGTTAGGAGAGAATCAGGAATTGCTAGTGCATGGACAATTCCTGAAACATTTCTTTTCTTAAACTTTCCATGCACATTAGTCTAGGAAAAGGTCAAGAATTACCAGTGCGTGGACAATTCTTAAAAAATACCTTTTTACAAATAGATTTTCCATGCACAGTAGTATAGGATTCCACTCCATTCCCATCCACTCTGATGATCAGGTGAAGTCTTTTAAGTCCTTCTGACTATATAAGTTACTCTAATGATTGAAACCACCAATGATATCGATGAAACTTTTGCCAATACAACATAAATTTTAGAAAGACTAACACTATCGGAGCGGACCTTATAGATCTCACCGACGATGAAATCTACTCTGAAAAAAGGAACACGAGAGCTATTTCAGGGAGACTTATCCCAATGGGTAAAACAAAAGATAAAAACATATCAGAGAAACTTAAAACATCAGGACCACATGATAGCCTCATAGATATGGTTCCAGTCAAGTCGATGACAATGCAAACACTCACTCCTGCATTGGGTAAGCCTTGTAATATCTCCCCAAAGCGTTGGAAATCAAAGGAAAAGGGGTTAAATCTATCGGTAGGAGGATTAAAGGGTCTTCCCAACAGTGATATACTATATTGAAAGGACATTTGGTTGGTCACAACGATTGAGTTATGAAACATATAAGTAAAAATGATGCCAGATGAAGCATATAGATCAGCATAAAGTCAGGAATGTCTCACCAACAATAAAACATTGTGTCGATTTGACATTTCAAATTTTGAAAAACTTGCCACATTAATTCATAGGAGAAGACATTAATGGTGACCTAAATAAAATCCCCTGTAAAATAATTCCAAATCAAAGCAATTGAAACTAGAAGAGATTTTCTACAGGCACGATGAAAGCACGGGGATAAAACAAAGCACGAAAGGATTCAACAATCTCTGCAACCACAGGTAAGCACATAAACTCCTCTACGATTGATAAATTGAAGTCCATCTCTGTTATTTTGGGTAGGGTTAGAATAGAGAGACTCACAAAAATGAAGGCTAGAAAACAAAAAACTGAAACAAGTAAAGCTAAGAAATAGAAAAATGAGAAGGAACAAGAAGAGAAGGTGAAAGAAAAAAAACTAAACTAGGACCTCATAGATCAATTACCCTGTTTACGTCTTAAGGCCAGAAGATCTACATAACTTAGGGTTGATGTAGAGAAATTAGAAGATAAATGTAAACACATTGGTAATATATGGACACCCATCCGTGGGTAAGAATTGTTTAAGTTTCATTACAATAGAAGAATTAGGAGTGCACCTGTTTGCAACCCTTGGAAGTTCAATTTGGGGAAATTGGTTGTGCCAAATGTGTTCAAAAACATAGATCTCCTGAAACTCTTAACCACCCATTACAATCAGAATCTTAAGGCTATATGCAACCTGCAGGGTGAGCCTTTTATACATTTGTCAAAAAATGCAATGTGTGTTCAGTATTTAGTTTAGACGACCTATGCAATGAACCCATAATATATGAGGACTTGGAAAATGAGTATTGGAGGATGGATGCAACCTACAAAGGGTGGAGACTATCACTTCACAGGCCTAGGGTGGAAGGAACCATAGTGCCCCTTGAGGACAATGATGGGCCTCCATTTCATGTTGATTTGTTTGAGCCATATATGAAATAAACCTACTATTCAATTGGCCAGGTCTTAGGATTAGAAGTTTCTAAATTCATGACAATTGAACCAATGGTGATAGTAGCTGATGTACAATGTCATAATGATAGGCCTTTTGACTATGCTACATATGTCTTCAAGGAACTTAACTCTGGGTTAATGACTATTAAAAACAACTCTCCCATACTACACTTCGAGCATTACTCATTGCTTATACACATGATACTATATTATGGTCAGGAAATTGGGATGTGGCCAAAAGAGTTGAGGATTACACAATTGGACAAGAAAGGACAACCACTACCTGTGAAATTATGGACTAGTTTGTGGGATAGCAAATTTTCTAATTCTAATTATGTTTACTTTGAGGAGTATTTTGTAAAGATTCTTTAGCCACCCATGTGATTATTCTTTGTTTGATGAAATTAAGAGATTCCTGAGGCCAAAAGAATTCAATGGGCCTCCAACTGTGACACATAACTAGGGAGACTAGTATTGTTTCCTTGACTGTACCATGATTAGAGTCTATGGCTTTGAAGACACACCTTTTTTGTTACCTAATATTGTTCTAGATAGGATAGCATATTTGGAGATTGTCAGACAAATGGACTACTCCAATGTAATGAATCTAAGTGCCTATGACAAACAATCATTTGTGCCAAGCACATTATGTTTTGTGGATTTCACCATAGTATCAAAAGATGGGTATGACCTCATTTGGTATAAATTGCTACATTACAACATGGAATGTGTAGAACAAAGAAAGGGGTTTGATCTCAAAGGTTTTATAGATTATGCAAGGAAGAAGTAGAATCTTAGTGGGTATGCACACATACCTTATCCACATGATGATGTCATAAGGAATATGGAGGGAGAAGAGGTTGAATTAGCTATTGATAAGCATAACAAAGAGATAGATCAAAGGAGGAAGAAAATACAGGAAGTGGAACTACTATCCTCTGGTGGTGAAGAATCCTCAAATGAAGATGAACCCCATGCACAAACTGATAGAATTGCCAAACGTGAAATTGAAGAATGTCAGCCTCCTAGCAGGGAAGATGAGGTTGAAGAACCAGTCAATATAGATGCTAGACAATTGGCATATGATTCATTTATTTCTAATGACCAATTTATTCATTCTCTAGAGTTTAAGTCCTTTTTGTACAAATACAAAGGAAAAGAAGTTAGGGAATCTGTTGAAGATGTCACACCTGATAATGAAAAACAATTGTTAGGCATACTAAAGACAACTGTGGATAATGAGATGAGGAGTATGATCCCTGATAAAGGTAGACAACTACTAAAAGAAGCTAGTGTGATGATATTTCTAGGATTGGATATGAATTCTACATTGGTATTTGATAGTTTCTTACATAATATTGATGACAAATATAAGCTTACTCCAGAAGGGGTAACAGAAGTATATGTGGGAACAAAATTTAATGATGATGAAAACTCACTTATGATCTGGGATTTGTATCCACCTCAAAAAAAGATTGCAGTCATTGATACTAAAAAACATTTTCGGGCATGTGATGACATTGAAGGCGGGAGAAACAGATCCCGTAATCACTACTGATATTGGGATTAATGTGGCAAAGTTGAATAAGGCCCAAATCCAAATGTTGATCAAAGAAAGAGACATGTATAAGTTGAGTTATGAGGGAATGACAAAGGAAAATGATTTCCTGAAAGATACAGTCAAAGGTGCTTTTGGAGGATCAACTAAGAGATTAACCCAAGGAGAGAGCTCACAGAATGTTGAACCAACATCGAATGATCAGATAGCTCAGGTCAAAATTGACACACTTGCTACAGTACTACAGAGTAGGCATACTCATATGATGCATTGGATGAATAAATTCTGGGATATCTACTCTGAGAATCATAAAGTTATCCAAGAACATGAGAGATTAAATAATAGGCTCCAAGAGAAGCTCCATGAGATACAAAGTAAAGATACCCCTGATAGTGCAAGCACCTCCAGTGTCAAAAATTTGATCAAACAACATAAGAAATATCATGACATGATTCAAGATGAGGCAAAGGAGTGTACTGATGCTTCCCAAATGGGTGTACCTACATTATTCAAAAATGAGAAAGAGTTGAAAAGCAAAGATGAATGGGCTAAAGAATGCCAAGTGATATTACATGAGGCTCTAGAGACTATCAAAGGTAAAGACTCAGCATCTAGGGAGGCCTGTAAGTATTTGGAGAGGATGGTTTCGATAGAGGTGATCACGAGGAATACCATAGAGTATGCTAAAACACATTTGAGCCAAAAATATTTAGATCATATTGCTCAGATTTACCTATGGCTCAATAGAGCTTAGTGTTAATTATCTTTGTTTATTGTTATGTTAATTTTGTTAACTCCCAAAAGACACTATGAAGAGATATGTCCTCTTCACAACTATTTCTATAAAAGTTGAACATATGGTGGTCTAAAGCATCATCAGTAGTAAGATATCTTTCTCTGATTTTAAAAGACTTTATATGAGGCACTAGTTAGAAGATAGATTGCCATCTCTTGTCCATTTGAAAAACTTATATTATATATGCTTATTTTATGAAGAAGTGTAACGGAGCATAATACTTTCATATGGTGATTTATTTCTAGTGTTCAATAGTTGTGTTAGTTTTCATGATTACATGTTATTGTGCTATCTCCAGAGTGGTTTTCCCTTATTATTCAAATTTATAGGCATTTGTCAAAACACATTTGATGTTGCCGTGTGACATTGTGGCTGGGTTTTGCTTGGGTGAAATAATTTTATTTCAAGTAATTTGAATTAACTAGTTCCATAGGATTCAAACCTTTTTAAGCTAATTGTCCTGATTGGTTTCCCTCAAGTCAAGAATTAAATATCCTTCCATAATATCACAGTAATCTTAGAGAATAACACTAGGATTAGTAAGAAGAGTGTTGTAACTAGCAAAATTGCATGTCTGCATAAGGTACTGACATTCAAAAGTGCCCAACTATTAGAATTAATCTAGGAGATAAATTCACCTATCATATACATCTATTTTCGTTAACCCATCCACTGAGTCCAATAGCCCAATAGGTTAGGCACTGGTCATTCCAAATTCATTCTAGAAATTCTACATAGTTTTATTCAAGCATTCATATCTAAGACCTTAACATTAGGAGTAAGAACAATTATCTTTTAAGCTACTTCACACCTATTTTCCACCATGAAGGATATTAAAAATATGCATTAGTTGTGAAAGGTATAACCACCTAGGTCTAGCAGAACCTAAAGTGAAGAAGGTATTATCCTTGTACCTCTTAGACAAAAGCATGAAAAGAACTTGGAAACCTCTTAAGGTGTAAAAACCTACATTTTTGAGACTTAAAACCTCCAAAAACATATGTTTCTATCCATCCTCCATCATCCTACAAACCTAAAAAGCATGTGACCATTCATCTTCCTCCTTCCACTTTACCTCCACTTCTTGCAACTCCTAACATCCCTCCATCCACTTTACCTCCACTCCTTCCAACTCCTAATATTCCTGTCCTCAAATCCCCTTATCAATTTAACCACAAATCCATCCATACATCCCATTCCTATAAATCCCCTATAATTCCTAATTAGGATCAACAAATGCACACATCGAATAAACATGAAGCTACCACAAACCCCCATATGGGATTCAAAAATCAAAATTTGGATGTCTTCACCTATAAAACAAAATATCCTAATAATCCTCATGCCATAGGGCATCGATTTAAAGAATCAAAGCAAAATTGAAACTCAAAAAGGCTACCCAAGTCCACATCTGAAAAACATAATTTCAAAACCAAAATGATTTGGGTCCCCAAGAAAAAAGCCCCTAATTCAAATGGAGCATCCAGAATCCTAAAATCCCAAAAATCCCACTCCCTATCTCAAAATCCTAAAATGCATAAGTCCATTTGGGTCCCTAAAGACCTAAATAAGAAATCCCGTAGGTGAACATCTCCATTACTCCCAAATCCACCTTCCATAAAAAGCTTCAAAATCCAATTCGGTGTGTGCAACCATTGGTCTTGGTTCCCTTCCACTCTACAACATTCCCACATACCTCCATGTACCCATCTTCTATCCATTATCCAACTTATTTCTTCCATCATATTCCTATGGTCCATGCTTTTACACAAGTCTTATCTATCTCTTTATCTCCATCATAATCCATCATCATTTCGTCCTAGTCCACATCATAATCCACTATCTTTCCTCCATAATCCATATCATAATCCACTAGCTTTTTATCCACTATCACCTATCCATCTTCCCTCTTGCATAAACCTTTCATAATACATTTCATAATCCACTATCCACCTAATCCATCTCCTTCTCATGCAATCCCCTACCAACATCTATGAGCACACTTGACATGGTTCATGTGATGACATCCTTCTCTAATGGGACACTTTCACTTTTCATGCAACTAGACACTTGAGCCCCTCCTATCCATTACCATGGTGAAAACCTACTTGTAGGTGCCATGTGTAATTGTCATCCTATCCATAAAAAAAATCAAAATAGTAAGAGAAATTATTTTCTCCAATGGTGAAAACCTAGTAAACAGGAGCCTTGGATAAGTACCATGATGAAAACCTGGCAAACAGGCATCATGTGTAGGTGATTATCTATGTGTTTTACACTTGGGGGCATGTTCTCACATCTATCTCATTCTTGCTATCCCATCTCATATCCTATCCTATCTTCCCATCCTTATCCATCATATCTATTGTACCTTCCTTATTACATCATCCATCTTCCCTTCCTCCTTTTTGATCTTGATAAGAGTAGGGGAAAAATGTTGAAAAATGCTTGTGACACCTCTTGTCATACTCCAAATTTCATCCATACATTTCTAAGCATATCCTCCATACATCCATTTACATCCTCAGTCCATTTATCCCTTCCAAGCATTATCCCTACCATGCATCCTAATCAGAATCACCTCGTCAAATGCTAAGGCATAATATCTAGAGTAGGGGCAGGTTTTTCCTATGCAACGTAGTCCTTAAAGATCACATCCTCAGCTCCCTCCATCCATCCATCATATATTTCCCATCCATTGTCCTTCTAGTACCAATCCTTGTATCTATTTTTACTCCTACATTTATCCTATTATCCATGCATATTCCTACCTTTATCCTTTTTCTGATCCTTATATCCATCCAAATCCTACTTTCATCCTATTACCCATCCTCTTATCTATCCCATCCATTATTGCTCATCCCATTCTATCATCGTCCTTGCCTTTTGGGTTTGGTTTTTCCTTGTCATTGGTATCTATCCGAAGGCTATCCATGTACAATCCAATGCTAAACATCAAAATATCCCTAAAAATCCAAAAAATAAAAACATTTGAAAATCTAAAAAAAATCAAAATATTTGAAAATACAAAAAAATCAAATATCCAACAGAAACCCAAGCAAAAAAAAAATCCCACTCAATCAATTCAAATCATCAATCAAATCACTTCTTCCAATCAATTTTCCAATCCTCAAATCAAACCAATCACATCAATTCTTTAGATCAATCCAATTAATTTCATCCAATTCATTCAAATCATTCAACTCATATCATCAACCAAATCATTCCAATAAAATCACTTCTTCCAATCAATTCTCCAAACTTCAAATCAATTCACCTCATTCACTCCAACCAATCATCAATTCAATTCCTCAAATCCAATCATCAATCGCAATCAAATCAATCAATCCATCAACTCAAATCAATGATCCAAATGCAAATCAATCCTTAATCCATACCAATCAAGTCAAACAATCTAGCCAAATTATCCAATTGCATCCATGGTCTTGTTCCTAGTCCTGTTGTGAACATGATCGATTAATCATCAACATCATCATCATCAATGAGATATATCGTTCCCAATCCTAGTGTTGTTCTTGGGATATATTGCTCCCATATCAACAACACAATCCTCACATTTTTCTTGGGATAAATCATTCCCACATCAACAAGGCTATCAATCTATCATCAATCATTATCAACATCAATCAATCCCATTGATCATCAGTTTTTAGCTCGACCGGGGCAATACCTTGTTTGTTTTCAAATCATTTGTGCATGCTTTCTTGCTTGCTTGTGTGTGTCATCATTTCATCTTGCATTTGAATCACATCCATATCATTCCAACTAATATTCATATCTTGTGTATGTTGGAATAGCTTTTTTGCATAATGCTTTGCATCTACGATCATATCATACCTTTTGTGCATTAGCACTTTAATGCTCTAAGTTCACTTCCTCATACATCAGACAAGGTTGTATTATGATGAGTGCATTTGACACATCGTCACCCTAGTCCTTATACCTTGGTGCATAATGTCAGGTGCTATATCAAGCACCAGGTTGCTCAAAGTTTAATCAGCATAACTCCACCTCCTTCCCTTTGTTTCCATTTTCAAAAGTCTATCCAGCTCCTTCGTCCCTACATATCCTCTTAAGGGGGAATCATCTACCAGTCCTTCATTTTTATGAGGCCCATCTTATCTAGCCTAATCCAGTCCATTTTATCCAAATCTAGAACCTATGTTTTAATCTTCTTTGAAACGACATTGCTTCGCAACATCTTGCTCTAAAACATCGTCTCAAAGAGGGGCAAAATGTAGATATAAAAAATTGACCAGAGATCACATTTTCTATTCATCCTTAAGCCAACCCCTAATTATCAATAAATTCCTTAAGTCAGAAAATTTAATTAATTTAATTAATTAATTAAATGTTCATTAATCCTAAGCTTTAGTTAATGTAATTAAATCCTTTCACTTTTACCACTCTCCCGTAAATAATAAATTAAAATTAATAAATTTAATTTATTATTTACAAACCTAAACCTAAACCTATACTATTCATAAATAAACCAAAACCCGTTACCATAACCCTAACTACCCATTTACAACCAATTTACAGTTTTTGAAACCATCTCCAAACTTTATAAAAATCAAAATCATTTTCAATTATCGGCCCTAGCAAATTCACATTGGAGTTATGCTATAATCTAAGAAACCACATTTGAACCACATTCAGCAACATTTACATTTATTTGTCTTATGGCTATATCTTCTATCTTTTCATTGCAATCTTTGATGTGGCATTAATGGTTTTTAGGGTTTTTGCTAAAAACTAATATTTTATGCTACAGAGCTTTTTCTAGAATAGCCTTATGGGATGGTGAAAGATGCAATAGCTCCAATGTAGATATATGTGCAGGTGTCTTTTGGAGTTGGTCTAGGACATTATACTGATTGGATATGGATGATGGTTTAGGTGGAGCACCTTGGAGAGAAATCTTTCCATGATGAGTGGTTACATTACAATCGGGCTTGTTATTTATAGTAATCACATTTACATGTAAATCACTTTCAGAGATGTGGTTAATGGTGTATTCATATGAAAAATTTATGTAATCGGCATTGTTACCACTATTATTGTTTTGCTTAGAGGGACCTCCCTTCTCATAGTTAGGGAGTAGATTCTTGAATTCCATATGGTAGATTCTTATCTATCTCTTTATCTCCATCATAATCCATTATCATTTCATCCTAGTCCACATCATAATCCACTATCTTTCCTCCATAATCCATATCATAATCCACTAGCTTTTTATCCACTATCCCCTATTCATCTACCCTCTTGCATGAACCTTTCATAATCCATTTCATAATCCACTATCCACCTAATCCATCTCCTTCTCATGCAATCCCCTACCAACATCTATGAGCACACTTGACATGGTTCATGTGATGACATCCTTCTCTAATGGGACACTTTCACTTTTCATGAAACTAGACACTCGAGTCCCTCCTATCCATTACCATGGTGAAAAATTACTTGTAGGTGCCATGTGTAATTGTCATGCTATCCATAAAAAAAAATCAAAATAGTAAGAGAAATTATTTCCGCCAATGGTGAAAGCTTGGTAAACAGGCACCTTGGATAAGTACCATGATGAAAACCTGGCAAACAGGCATCATGTGTAGGTGATTATCTATGTGTTTTACACTTGGGGGCATGTTGTCACATCTATCTCATTCTTTCTATCCCATCTCATATCCTATCCTATCTTCCCATCCTTATCCATCATATCTATTGTACCTTCCTTATTACATCATCCATCTTCCCTTCCTCCTTTTTGATCTTGATAAGAGTAGGGGAAAAATGTTGAAAAATGCTTGTGAACCTCTTGTCATACTCCAAATTTCATCCATACATTTCTAAGCATATCCTCCATACATCCATTTACATCCTCAGTCCATTTATCCCTTCCAAGCATTATCCCTACCATGCATCCTAATCAGAATCACCTCGTCAAATGCTAAGGCATAATATCTAGAGTAGGGGCAAGTTTTTCCTATGCAACGTAGTCCTTAAAGATCACATCCTCAGCTCCCTCCATCCATCCATCATATATTTCCCATCCATTGTCCTTCTATTACCAATCCTTTTATCTATTTTTACTCCTACATTTATCCTAGTATCCATGCATATTACTACCTTTATCCTTTTTCTGATCCTTATATCCATCCAAATCCTACTTTCATCCTATTGCACATCCATTATTGCTCATCCCATTCTATCATCATCCTTGCCTTTTGGCTTTGGTTTTTCCTTGTCATTGGTATCTATCTGAAGGCTATCCATGTACAATCCAAAGCTAAACATCAAAATATCCCTAAAAAGCCAAAAAATAAAAACATTTGAAAATCTAAAAAAAATCAAAATATTTGAAAATACAAAAAAATTAAATATCCGTCAAAAACCCAAGTAAAAAAAAAATCCCACTCAATCAATTCAAATCATCAATCAAATCAATTGTCTAATCCTTAAATCAAACCAATCACATCAATTCTTTAAATCAATCCAATCAATTTCATCCAATTCATTCAAATCATTCAACTCATATCATCAACCAAATCATTCCAATAAAATCACTTCTTCTAATCAATTCTCCAAACTTCAAATCAATTCACCTCATTCACTCCAACCAATCATCAATTCAATTCCTCCAATCCAATCATCAATCGCAATCAAATCAATCAATCCATCAACTCAAATCAATGATCCAAATGTGAATCAATCCTTAATCCATACCAATCAAGTCAAACAATCTAGCCAAATTATCCAATTGCATCCATGGTCTTGTTCCTAGTCCTGTTGTGAACATGATCGATCAATCATCAATATCATCATCATCAATGAGATATATCATTCCCAATCCTAGTGTTGTTCTTGGGATATATTGTTCCCATATCAAGAACACAATCCTCACATTGTTCTTGGGATAAATTGTTCCCACGTCAACAAGGCTATCAATCAATCATCAATCATTATCAGCATCAATCAATCTAGTCGATCATCGGTTTTTAGCTCGACCGAGGCAATACCTTGTTTGTTTTTGAATCATTTGTGCATGCTTGCTTGCTTGCTTGTGTGTGTCATCATTTCATCTTGCATTTGAATCACATCCATATCATTCCAACTAATATTCATATCTTGTGTATGTTGGAATAGCTTTTTTGCATAATCCTTTTCATCTAAGATCATATCATACCATTTGTGCATTAGCACTTTAATGCTCTAAGTTCACTTCCTCATACATCAGACAAGGTTGTATTATGATGGGTGCATTTGACACATCATCACCCTAGTCCTTATACCTTGGTGCATAATGTTAGGTGCTATATCAAACACCAGGTTACTCAAAGTTTAATCAACATAACTCCACCGCCTTCCCTTCCTTTCCATTTTCAAGAGTCTATCCATCTCCTTTGTCCCTACATATCCTCTTAATGGGGCATCATCTACCAGTCCTTCTTTTTTACGAGCCCCATCTTATCTAGCATAATCCATCCCATTTTATCCAAATCCAGAACCTATGGTTTAATCTTCTTTGAAATGACATTGCTTCGCAACATCTTGCTCCGCAACATCGTCTTAAAGAGGGGCAAAATGTAGACAAAAAATTGATCAGAGATCACATTTTCTATCCATCCTTAAGCTAACCCCTAATTATCAATAAATTCCTTAAGTTAGAAAATTTAATTAATTTTAATTAAGTAATTAAATGTTCATTAATCCTAAGATTTAATTAATTTAATTAAATCCTTTCACTTTTACCACTCTCCCATAAATAATAAATTAAAATTAATAAATTTAATTTATTATTTACAAACCTAAACCTAAACCTATACTATTCGTAAAACAACCAAAACCCGTTACCATAACCCTAACTACCCATTTACAACCAATTTATAGTTTTTAAAACCATCTCCAAACTTTATAAAAATCAAAATCATTTTCAATTATCAGCCCAGGTAAATTCACATTGGAGTTATGCTATAATCTGAGCAACCACATTTGAACTACATTCAATAACATTTACATTTATTTATCTTATGGTTATATCTTCTATCTTTTCATTGCAATCTTTGATGTGGCATTAATGGTTTTTAGGGTTTTTGCTAAAAACTAATATTTTATGCTACAGAGCTTTTTCTAGGATAGCCTTATGGGAAGGTGAAAGACGCAAAAGCTCCAATATAGATATATGTGCAGGTGTCTTTTGGAGTTGGTCTAGGACATTATACTGATTCGATATGGATGATGGCTTAGGTGGAGCACCTTGGAGAGTAATCTTTCCATGATGAGTGGTTACATTACAATTGGGCTTGTTATTTATAGTAAACACATTTACATGTAAATCACTTTCAAAGATGTGGTTAATGGTGTATTCATATGAAAAATTCATGTAATTGGCATTGTTACCATTGTTATTGTTTTGCTTAGAGGGACCTCCCTTCTCATAGTTAGGGAGTAGATTCTTGAATTCCATATGGTAGATTCTTATCTATCTCTTTATCTCCATCATAATCCATTATCATTTCGTCCTAGTCCACATCATAATCCACTATCTTTCCTCTATAATCCACTATCTTTCCTCCATAATCCATATCATAATCCACTAGTTTTTTATCCACTATCCCCTATCCATCTACCCTCTTGCATAAACATTTCACAATCCATTTCAGAATCCACTATCCACCTAATCCATCTCCTTCTCATGCAATCCCCTACCAACATCTATGAGCACACTTGACATGGTTCATGTGATGACATCCTTCTCTAATGGGACACTTTCACTTTTCATGAAACTAGACACTTGAGTCCCTCCTATCCATTACCATGGTGAAAACCTGCTTGTAGGTGCCATGGGTAATTGTCATGCTATCCATAAAAAAAAATCAAAATAGTAAGAGAAATTATTTCATCCAATGGTGAAAACCTAGTAAACAGGAGCCTTGGATAAGTACCATGATGAAAACCTGGCAAACAATCATCATGTGTAGGTGATTATATATGTGTTTTACACTTGGGGGCATGTTGTCACATCTATCTCATTCTTTCTATCCCATCTCATATCCTATCCTATCTTCCCATCCTTATCCATCATATATGTTGTATCTTCCTTATTGCACCATCCATCTTCCCTTCCTCCTTTTTGATCTTGGTGAGAGTAGGGGAAAAATGTTGAAAAATGCTTGTGACACCTCTTGTCATACTCCAAATTTCATCCATACATTTCTAAGCATATCCTCCATACATCCATTTACATCCTCAGTCCATTTATCCCTTCCAAGCATTATCCCTGTTGACTTTTTCCCAGACTGGATGCTTATTCCCAGATTTCCCTACAAGGTAGCCATCAGTGATCAACAGGATCTCTGGGCCAAGGGCCAACAGTGTAGGAGATAGACTCTATATTTTATCTCCTCTTCTTCTTCAGGCTCTGCAAAACCTAGGGGGGTATTCCCTACTCAACATCCATGAGGATATGCATACAAAGGCTGGGATGCTGACAGAAAGCAGATAAGTCCTCCTGTAAGTAGACCAAAACTGAAAGATAAGAGCAAAGGGGCTAGCTTTGGGCCTATTTGCAGTTGTAGACAGAGGACTGAGGATCCTAAAACTAATTCTAATGTCCTAATGGTTGTTTTAGATTTTGATTTGGATTTTAAGTTTGGATGCAAAGCTGGACATGGTTGTAACACAAATACAAAGCAAGATTGGTGCCTATCCAGGGCCTGGAGTCAGTAGACATACACCTGTGAATGATCAACATGAACAGCTAAAACTGGATTTCAGGGGGATATATGTGATACCTGCCTTACAGATATCTCCCAATACAGAGTGTTAAGTTATCTCTACTTATGGCATCCCTACTGCAGTATACCCTTCCCAATGTTCAACCTGAAAATAGTTTAATCTACCCCTTGAGCAGAAGTTAAAAGATCAGACATTCAACATAGGAATTCTATGCTCTAGAATCTAAACATTACCCAAATATCCAGATTCAGAAGAAGAATACATGCAATACTGGAGACAGAATTAACAAAACACATGCTAAGATAGCATTTCTCATATAAGATTAATCATGAAATCAGTGGGTTCGTGCCAAAACATACAACAAGAGATACATAGACTCACAGGTTTAGCTGTACAGAGCAACCAGATCAGCTTGTTTTGAATTACAGAGCCAAAAATCTTCAACTTTCAACAACCAAAAATGAGTAACACTTCCTGCTTATAACAGCCAGGTAGTGTACCACAGCAATTAATTACATGGTTGACCAAAAATCCTGCCAGATACACAGTATCAGAAAAATGGCGCTCAACGCATTACCAGATTGGCGCCCAAACATGAATGCAGCAGGTAGGGGAGGAGACAGGAAGAAACCTCGAGCCCTGCACCACTGTCCGTTGATGTACACCTTCAATCGGGTACCAGATCCGTCCATACCTCTGCAACCTTCGCCATTAATGGCGCACCAACCTGCGGCCTCGGGAAAACGTCAAACTGTGCATCGCAACCATTTCCCGCCAAGATACCTCATCGTCATGATATTTCAAAAACGCAGGATATCAATTATCCCACATGCACCCCGCGGCGACCTTTTCAACACTTTATATACTAGGCCACGAGCATATATAATGTCAGTGCTTTTGCTCCTGACGACACTAGTATAAGACTTCATCATCATCCTCCAACAGCATGATATCCTGTCGCTTGAAATATCACCCTGACGTCAGCATCATCATCGCAATATCACCTGCATGATAATCGCCTTCATCGGCACAACCTGATCCATCGGAGGAAGATCCTCCTGCTTAGCCGATGAACATCCTGATGACGTCATCATCATATCCTGCTGACGTCATCAGCATATCTGCTTACTGCCCACCTCCTCATATTCGGATGACGTCATCATCATATTTGCAAATATCGGGGGATCTCCACAAGATGATCAGTGTTAGAAATATGACCCCCCCGGACCTTGATGACGTCATCATCATATCCACATCAGGATGATATTCAGAAGATAACCGGATATTTGGAAATATCATCCTGATGCACAAATATCATGCTGCACTGTAGCTCCACTATAAGATCGGGGTGATAGATGAATATGCCAGATATTTGAAAAGATCACCCCCCACTAGATAATGCACGAAGCCGACAGGCGGATATCTCCCTTTGAAAATATCATGATGCAGACAGGCAGAAAAGCGGTGGATATCACCCTGACGTAAGAATGACGTCAGCATCATCAGGATGATAAAACAACGAACATGAAGTGATACAACAACATCAGGATGATATTGACTAAGATCATCCTGACGTCCAAAATATGATGACCACGATGAATATCGGGTCGCAGTTAGAACTTTACAGCAACATCATCAGGATGATCTTAACAAAGATCACCCGATGTTAAAATATCACCCCAGCGAAAGATCATGCAGGTAGACAATATGATGACCCTCGCAAGCAACACAGCGATAACCGGAAATATGATGATGATGATGACGACCCTTACGAAAAAAAATAGGTCGGGTCGAACAACTTAGAAAATGACCCCTTCGGAAGATCGGGGTGACATCATCATCATATAAGGGCAGGGTGATAATTGGAAGATCACCAGATATTTGAAAAATCACCCCCCGCAAGAAAATCAGGGCACACTGTAGCTCATCAGCAGGATCGGGATGATATCCAAACATCACCTGATATTGAAATATGATGATGATGACCTCCTCCTCAGGAAAAAATGATGCTGCAGCTGAAAAATGCTGAGGAGGTCCAACACTTAGAACATTTTTTGGATATTTAGGGAAGGTACCTGCATGAAAATTGCTCAAAAACTGTCAGTCAATTCAGGCACTAACACTGGCTCTGTCTGGGGATGTGCAGGTGCAAGACTGCAGCGAGAACCCCAGAACTCTGGGATGCAGACCAGTCCCTTATCCATTGGGCACAGAGTCAAATACTGCACTGACCTGCATCACCAAACACACTTGATGGCCTAAGGCCACCAAGAAAAGAAAAACATGTATCTCCCTTTGTCAAACACTTTATTTTCATCTGCATACACTGGGTCAAGCTTGGAGATACTACAGACATCCACCCACAAACAAATCTTGTCATCTGCATATTCAACCCTCTGATTTGGCTTGTCATTATCACCCCTGTGCAGATAACCTTCAACATCATGTGACATGTGGGTGCAGAATGTATCAGGCAATGCATACCCAAATGGTATAGAACACAGGTTATCATCTGTATCATCATCATGCATTGCAACATGATCTCCTAGTTGGACTGCAAATAGGAAACACTCAGAGTCCACCACACAACTAGGAAGATCAGGGCTCATTGTATTATATGCTGGCACATCAAAAGAAAAGCTTTCAAAATCACAATTGTGCACATCATGTACACAACAATCAGCAGCACCAGGCTGGAAAAGATCAGGCTCTGGCATCTCTTTCAAATCAGGCACATTTTCATAGTCACTTACCTGATGCATGTTGTTTCCTCTTTCATCAGGATGAGAAACAGAATCCAAGCCAAAAATAGTGTCTAGATCTTCACCATACTCAGACAGATCCTCATCACCATATGTGTCATAAATGGGTGACCCAGGTGCATCAGTTTGATCATAGTATGCCATTTGTTCATGGGCAGCAGAACATGCATCTTCATCACCAATGGATTCCCTTTGTGGAGGAGTATCAGCTTGTGTGTCATAAGTAAAACAGTCATCAAATGAAAAATAATCATGCTCTGAACCAGCACTTGTTTCAATCTCTGACTGCTCTTCACGATCCCCATGTGTTTGAAAAGAAGTCAATGGGTCACACATAGGACTGTTTCTCTGTTTGCTTATATCTTCTCTGTCTTGAGTACAATACTCACAATTATCTCCACAGGTCCATTCCAAAAGTTGTTCATTGTTGTCCATGACCTCGTTATTGTTTTCATGGTCAGATGCCTCATCATTGCAATGGGAGTCCTCATTAGTCCTTTCACTGGCATCCTCAACTGGTGAACAATCCAGTTGAACAGTATTGTTAGCATTATGTTCAAACACAGCAGTCTCAACCTCTATGCTTTTATTTTCATTTTTATCTGCACATGATGCCATAATCATTTGGTCATTTGCAGCTTCATAACCATTTCTCACACCAAGGCCTGGGGAGAGGGATTTCAGCAGGTGCACATTTTTGATTTTTTCTATTTTTTCTACGAACTTGTATGCCATCTGCATACTTGTCACCTTGAAATCCCTCAGTAATGCACTAGAGCCCTCCTCAAAAGCCTCAAAGAATATGCCAACACAGGCTGAAGTGTCAGGTCTGAAGACTTCTGGGATCTGTGAAAGGGCTACTACAAACCTATGACTGAAATCAACACATGGCTCTTCATCTTGTTTTCTGATTCTCATCAATTCTGCAACAAGATCAGCCGGTTCTTTTGTGAATTCTTCCTTGAAACAGTCAGCAAGCTCATCCCAACAGGCAAAGGATCCTTTTGAAAAGCTCAAATACCAGTCTTTTGCTTTTGCATCAAAGGACCTAACAAAAAACCTCATCCACATATCCTCATCTTTGAATGAATATTTTCCCATAAAACTGTGAAAATTTTGGATATGTGCATTCCCATCACATACATTGTGACCACTAAATCTAGGCATCTGACAGTATATCCTAGCAGGCATAGTTTCTACTTTATAATCCACCCATGACAAATCCAGTTGGTCATACAAAGGATCAAAAGGGCTGAGAAGAGGTTTAGCCTTCTGACTGGCAGACATAACAGGGTTACTGCTTTTTAACTGGGCCTGCTCAGCCTCTAAGAATATCAACCTATTTCTTATCTCTTCTATTCTTTTATTCGACATTTCACCACTGAATATGGGATAATTCATACTTGGATTCATAAAAATCTTACTCTTAGACATCCTTTGTCTGTCTAAGACCTAAGGCTTCCCCTGGCATCTAACTTATGCAGCAAAACAACAAATATAAAGGGGAAGGAACAAGGTACCTTTTCTCATACAGATGCAAAAAAATGAACAACACATTTTTGTCACATCACATACATCCATCTTTCATGTGCATTCAGATCTTTTGCAGAGTCACCACCTCTCCAGAGAGGACAAAATTTTCAATAGCTGAAAGCTACTTTTCCAGGTTCATTCCACCAGCAGAGCATCATTTTGTTGGTGACTCGGATGGGTCACAGATATAAGCCTTTCTCAAATTTCTTCCCTAGTAGAGTCGCCAATTTCTGTTGACTTTTTCCCAGACTAGATGCTTATTCCCAGATTTCCCTACAAGGTAGCCATCAGTGATCAACAGGATCTCTGGGCCAGGGGCCAACAGTGTAGGAGATAGACTCTATATTTTATCTCCTCTTCTTCTTCAGGCTCTGCAAAACCTAGGGGGGTATTCCCTACTCAACATCCATGAGGATATGCATACAAAGGCTGGGATGCTGACAGAAAGCAAATAAGTCCTCCTGTAAGTAGACCAAAACTGAAAGATAAGAGCAAAGGGGCTAGCTTTGGGCCTATTTGCAGTTGTAGACAGAGGACTGAGGATCCTAAAACTAATTCTAATGTCCTAATGGTTGTTTTAGATTTTGATTTGGATTTTAAGTTTGGATGCAAAGCTGGACATGGTTGTAACACAAATACAAAGCAAGATTGGTGCCTATCCAAGGCCTGGAGTCAGTAGACATACACCTGTGAATGATCAACATGAACAGCTAAAACTGGATTTCAGGGGGATATATGTGATACCTTCCTTACAGATATCTCCCAATATAGAGTGTTAAGTTATCTCTACTTATGGCATCCCTACTGCAGTATACCCTTCCCAATGTTCAACCTGAAAATAGTTTAATCTACCCCTTGAGCAGAAGTTAAAAGATCAGACATTCAACATAGGAATTCTATGCTCTAGAATCTAAACATTACCCAAATATCTAGATTCAGAAGAAGAATACATGCAATACTGGAGACAGAATTAACAAAACACATGCTAAGATAGCATTTCTCATATAAGATTAATCATGAAATCAGTGGGTTCGTGCCAAAACATTCAACAAGAGATACATAGACTCATAGGTTTAGCTATACAGAGCAACCAGATCAGCTTGTTTTGAATTACAGAGCCAAAAATCTTCAACTTTCAACAACCAAAAATGAGTAACACTTCCTGCTTATAACAGCCAGGTAGTGTACCACAACAATTAATTACATGGTTGACCAAAAATCCCGCCAGATACACAGTATCAGAAAAATGGCACTCAACGCATTACCAGATTGGCGCCCAAACATGAATGCAGCAGGTAGGGGAGGAGACAGGAAGAAACCTCAAGCCCTGCACCACTGTCCGTTGATGTACACCTTCAATCAGGTACCAGATCCGTCCATACCTCTGCAACCTTCGCCATTAATGGCGCACCAACCTGCGGCCTCGGGAAAACGTCAAACTGTGCATCGCAACCATTTCCCGCCAAGATACCTCATCGTCATGATATTTCAAAAATGCAGGATATCAATTATCCCACATGCACCCCGCGGCGACCTTTTCAACACTTTATATACTAGGCCACGAGCATATATAATGTCAGTGCTTTTGCTCCTGACGACACTAGTATAAGACTTCATCATCATCCTCCAACAGCATGATATCCTGTCGCTTGAAATATCACCCTGACATCAGCATCATCATCGCAATATCACCTGCATGATAATCGCCTTCATCGGCACAACCTGATCCATCGGAGGAAGATCCTCCTGCTTAGCCGATGAACATCCTGATGATGTCATCGTCATATCCTACTGACGTCATCAGCATATCTGCTTACTGCCCACCTCCTCATATCCGGATGACGTCATCATCATATTTGCAAATATCGGGGGATCTCCACAAGATGATCAATGTTAGAAATATGACCCCCCCCAGACCTTGATGACGTCATCATCATATCGACATCAGGATGATATTCAGAATATAACCGGATATTTGGAAATATCATCCTGATGCACAAATATCATGCTGCACTGTAGCTCCACTATAAGATCGGGGTGATAGATGAATATGCCAGATATTTGAAAAGATCACCCCCCACTAGATAATGCACGAAGCCGACAGGCGGATATCTCCCTTCGGAAATATCATGATGCAGACAAGCAGAAAAGCGGATATCACCCTGACGTAAGAATGACGTCAGCATCATCAGGATGATAAAACAACGAACATGAAGTGATACAACAACATCAGGATGATATTGACTAAGATCATCCTGACGTCCAAAATATGATGACCACGATGAATATCAGGTCACAGTTAGAACTTTACAGCAACATCATCAGGATGATCTTAACAAAGATCACCCGATGTTAAAATATCACCCCAGCGAAAGATCATGCAGGTAGACAATATGATGACCCTCGCAAGCAACATGGCGATAACCGGAAATATGATGATGATGATGACGACCCTTAAGAAAAAAAATAGGTCGAGTCGAACAACTTAGAAAATGACCCCTTCGGAAGATCGGGGTGACATCATCATCATATAAGGGTAGGGTGATAATTGGAAGATCACCAGATATTTGAAAAATCACCCGCCGCAAGAAAATCAGGGCACACTGTAGCTCATCAGCAGGATCGGGATGATATCCAAACATCACCCGATATTGAAATATGATGATGATGACCTCCTCCTCAGGAACAAATGATGCTGCAGTTGAAAAATGCTGAGGAGGTCCAACACTTAGAACATTTTTTGGATATTTAGGGAAGGTACCTGCATGAAAATTGCTCAAAAACTGTCAGTCAATTCAGGCACTAACAATCCCTACCATGTATCTTAATCAGAATCACCTCGTCAAATCGTAAGGCATAATATCTAGAGTGGGGGTAGGTTTTTCCTATGTAATGTAGTCCTTAAAGATCACATCCTCAGCTCCCTCCATCCATCCATCATATATTTCCCATCCATTGTCCTTCTATTGCCAATCCTTGTATCTATTTTTACTCCTACATTTATCCTATTATCCATGCATATTCCTACCTTTATCCTTTTTCCAATCCTTATATCCATCCAAATCCTACTTTCATCCTATCACCCATCCTCTTATCTATCCCATCCATTATTGCTCATCCCATTCTATCATCATCCTTGCCTTTTGGGTTTGGTTTTTCCTTTTCATTGGTATCTATCCGAAGGCTATCCATGTACAATCCAATGCTAAACATCAAAATATACCTAAAAATCCAAAAAATAAGAACATTTGAAAATCTAAAAAAAATCAAAATATTTGAAAATACAAAAAAACCAAATATCCAACAAAAACCCAAGTAAAAAAAAATCCCACTCAATCAATTCAAATCATCAATCAAATCACTTCTTCCAATCAATTTTCCAATCCTCAAATCAAACCAATCACATCAATTCTTTAAATCAATCCAATCAATTTCATCTAATTCATTCAAATCATTCAATTCATATCATCAACCAAATCATTCCAATAAAATCACTTCTTCCAATCAATTCTCTAAACTTCAAATCAATTAACCTCATTCACTCCAACCAATCATCAATTCTATTCCTCTAATCCAATCATCAATCACAATCAAATCAATCAATCCATCAACTCAAATCGATGATCCAAATGCAAATCAATCCTTAATCCATACCAATCAAGTCAAACAATCTAGCCAAATTATCCAATTGCATCCATGGTCTTGTTCCTAGTCCTGTTGTGAACATGATCAATCAATCATCAACATCATCATCATCAATGAGATATATTGTTCACAATCCTAGTGTTGTTCTTGGGATATATTGTTCCCCTATCAACAACACAATCCTCACATTTTTCTTGAGATAAATCATTCCCACATCAACAAGGCTATCAATCAATCATCAATCATTATCAACATCAATCAATCTAGTTGATCATCATTTTTAGCTCGACCGAGGCAATACCTTGTTTGTTTTTGAATCACTCGTGCATGCTTGCTTGCTTGCTTGTGTGTGTCATCATTTCATCTTGCATTTGAATCACATCCATATCATTCCAACTAATATTCATATCTTGTGTATGTTGGAATAGCTTTTTTGCATAATCCTTTGCATCTAAGATCATATCATACCTTTTGTGCATTAGCACTTTAATGCTCTAAGTTCACTTCCTCATACATCAGACAAGGTTGTATTGTGATGGGTGCATTTGACACATCGTCACCCTAGTCCTTATACCTTGGTGCATAATGTTAGGTGCTATATCAAACACCAGGTTACTCAAAGTTTAATCAACATAACTCCACCTCCTTCCCTTCCTTTCCATTTTCAAATGTCTATCCAGCTCCTTCATCCCTACATATCCTCTTATGGGGGCATCATCTACCAATCCTGCAGTTTTATGAACCCCATCTTATCTAGCCTAATCCAGCCCATTTTATCCAAATCTAGAACCTATGTTTTAATCTTCTTTGAAATGACATTGTTGCGCAACATCTTGCTCTACAACATCGTCTCAAAGAGGGGCAAAATGTAGACATAAAAAATTGACCAGAGATCACATTTTCTATCCATCCTTAAGCCAACCCGTAATTATCAATAAATTCCTTAAGTCAGAAAATTTAATTAATTTTAATTAACTAATTAAATCTTCATTAATCCTAAGATTTAATTAATTTAATTAAATCCTTTCACTTTTACCACTCTCCTGTAAATAATAAATTAAAATTAATAAATTTAATTTATTATTTACAAACCTAAACCTAAACCTATACTATTCGTAAATAATTACCATAACCCTAACTACCCATTTACAACCAATTTACAGTTTTTGAAACCATCTCCAAACTTTATAAAAATCAAAATCATTTTCAATTATCGGCCCTGGTAAATTCACATTGGAGTTATGCTATAATCTGAGCAACCACATTTGAACTACATTCGGTAACATTTACATTTATTTGTCTTATGGCTATATCTTCTATGTTTTCATTGCAATCTTTGATGTGACATTAATGGTTTTTAGGGTTTTTGGTAAAAACTAATATTTTATGCTACAGAGCTATTTCTAGGATAGCCTTATGGGATGGTGAAAGATGCAAAAGCTCCAATATAGATATATGTGCAGGTGTCTTTTGGAGTTGGTCTAGGACATTATACTGATTGGATATGGATGATGGTTTAGGTAGAGCACCTTGGAGAGTAATCTTTCCATGATGAGTGGTTACATTACAATTGGGCTTGTTATTTATAGTAATCACATTTACATGTAAATCACTTTCAGAGATGTGGTTAATGGTGTATTCATATGGAAAATTTATGTAATTGGCATTGTTACCATTGTTATTATTTTGCTTAGAGGGACCTCCCTTCTCATAGTTAGGGAGTAGATTCTTGAATTCCATATGGTCATCATTGGATGCATGTCCATCAATTGATATATCTCCTTGATCTATCAAGTCTTGGATAGTATTTTTCAATCATTGGCAATTATTTGTCTTGTGACCTTTACTTCTATGGAATTCACAAAAAACATAATCATTCCACCAAGAGGGTTTGAACTTGGGTTCATATTCTCTTACCATAGGAAGTGTTATGAGGTTGTTTTCTATGAGTTTCCTTAGGGCAAATTCAATTGACTCACCCAATGGTGTAAATTTTCTACAAGGAGGAAAATTTGTTGGTCTTGGTTGATTGTTTGTGGGTTTGTTTGGAGTAGTATTGTTGTGTGGACTTGATAGATTTAGAATTGGTTGTTTTGGTGTCACATGTTTTGCATCTACAACTCCAACATTTACAATGTTCTTGTTTTTAGTCCAAAACCTTGATTTATCCATGTTGTTTGAACTAGGGACATCCTTATATATTTTGATTTGTCCTTTAGCTATCAAATCTTTCTCAATAAGTAATTCCATTTCAATGACCTTACTAAAAGTAAGACATTGGATTTGGATTTGATAGCTTAACTCTGTGTTCAAGTTATGGACAAACATTTCAATCATTTGCTTTTCAGGAATATGATAAGGACATTTACTAGCAAGTTGTCTCCATGTTTGTAAGAAAGTGGCGAAGGATTCTCCAATCTTTTGTTTGTTATTGCATAGATCTAACATTGAAATCTCATGTTCAATGTCATATGAAAAGTGAGTGACAAACTTGTCCACTAGTTCATTAAATGTTTGGATTCTAGGAGGTAGATGGGAGAACCAATCCATAGCTTGACCTCCTAGGCTACGTGGAAAGAGTCGCATAAGATATGTCTCATTATGGGTGACTTTTAAGCATGCAACACTAAATTCTCTAATGTGGTCACGTGGATCACCTTTCCCCCTATATTTGTCAATTTTAGTGACTTTGAATCTTTAATGGAAAGGCACCATGAACAAGATTTTGTTAAAATGATATGGAGATATATCCTCTAATGAGTAATGTTCTGTGGAAGTTCCCATTTGTAGGTCCACAAATTGTTGTTGTAAGGCTTGTATTTGTTGTGTGAGTGTATCTAAAGGATTTGACATATCCTTAGTTGTTTCAATCTTGGGAGCTTCTGTTTGTTTGATGGGATGGTTTCTCTCAATTTTGAAATGTCAAAATCAGTGAGTAGCTTGGGTCCTTGTTATGCAAGTAAGAGGAAGTATTTGTGAGGATCCATGGTTATGACCTTATCCATCAATTTTTAAAATTTTAGATCTTGTAAGCATTTATCAAGTTTCTTTTGGTTGATTTCTTCCTCTCCATCACTAGAAGAGTGTTCACTACTATTTGTGTAATCCATTTCTTTTCTTCTTTTGGCTTGAGACCTAGTTTCAACCATACAAAAGTGTGATATGACTGAAGTTGGATGAAAGACTTGTGGATATATAAGTGATATTTTGTGATATGTTTTCTTGGGTGAAAAATTGGATTGAATGTGCCGGTGATAAGATTTTCTAAAAGGTAATGTCTTAATCTTTGTTCAAACAATGGTCTTGAGCTATGATGTGTAGCAATCAAAGTGCTGATCTAAAGTGATTCAAATAGGGATGATAGAAATCACTATTGTTGTAGACTACATTGTCAAGATGTTTTAGTGTAGTCTCTAGATAGAGGATGATTGATCCTGATAGGGGAACTAACCAAATTGTTTTGTTTGAATATGAAGATCTTAATGGCACCTTTGAGAAAATTTGATTTTGTTGATTTTGGAAAGGCTAAGTATGATATGTGAGTGAAATGTTTGAAAACAGGTATGAGATAAACTTTTATGGTTAAAATGACTTCACCAATAGATTCTAGGTAGAAATGGGTATCCAAAACTGATTTTACTATTTTTTGAAAACCTTGGGAATAACCCACTATTATGAATGTGCAGGTTCAAATGCGCAGGAACATGTTTCAAATGCACAAGACTGTTTATTGTATGCGCAGTTCTGTATGCACAACTCTATTGTTCATATGTGCAGCAAAATGTATATGCACAGAAAAATGTTTCAAATGTGCAGTAGGATTTGTATGCACAGAAAGAAGTGTCAAATGCACAACAATAAGTTTCAAATGTGCAGTTCTGTGTATTGGCAGTGTTTGATCAATTTTGCTTGTTCTAGGCACATTTTTCTATGCAACCTAAATGTTTTTGCTGATGACTTGTCTATTTTTAGACAAGAAAACACAAGTAGTACATTTTGATGTTTGTTTGTGACATTTAGTGTTTAGAACAAATTTGAGGACAAGTACAATCCTAGGCAAGAAAGGATACTACTTGTTGAATCTGAACTTGGATTTCTCCAACCACTTAAACAAGGTGGACAACTAGAAATTTGGTGGCATTGGCTCCCCCTTACATGGCACACACTTCTCGGGCACACCAAGTTTCATTCCCCAAAAGAGGAATTTCTATCTCTACACATAATTAGTGAAAATGTTGGGTGGCTTTAGAGGTTTGACCTCCTGTGTCAACAAGTAAAAGGATTTTGGTCTCTAAAACAATGGTTCTTTAGTAACTTTGAGGGACCAATGCCTTGCAAGCATGCAGCAAGCTACTAAAAGATTTAACCAATCCTACTAAGAGTATCAAATACTTCACACAATGCAAAAATTGTTTCCACACAGTGCTAGTACACCTCTTTTCGATTTGGCACCAAAAGGCAAGGCTGACATTGGTTAAGACTTGGCTTTCACCTTATCTCATTTATATAGCAAGTCAAATGAAAGCTCCATTTAAGGTTGTCCCTCTTGGATGAATTGCAATCCAAGAGTAGGCCTTTCTAAAGATAAACAAGAAAAGGGGAGATGAGTCTGGCTTTTTGATCACCCAAGATGTTGCAAGGGGAGAGTATATCCCTATCACATTTGCAAGCACAGTAACCACTTGTTTATTGACTGCCTAGATTAAGCTAAGTGTGACTAATCTAACAACACAAAATGCCGTATTTGCATGATAACAACAAAAGAAAGATAAGCAAATTATGTCCCCTTATTTATGCTAAATTTGGATTGTATGAAAGTTTGTTATGCAACATTTGTTCAATTTAAACTTCCTAGTTCGACTAAGTGAATGATTTGTATGCAAAATTGAAAGCAAGATTATCCATTTATCCTCCTAGTTTATACTATGTGAAGATTGTATACAAAAATTTGTCCAATTTAACCTCCTAGTTAGACTAAATGAAGATTGTATGCAAGATTGAAATTACTCCTATTTTAAACTAAGTTATGATTGTATGTAAAATTGTAATGCAAAATGGTATGATTACTCCTATTTTAAACTAGGTGCCACTAGATTAACAAAGTATGAGTAAATAATGCCTAAACCAATCTCTAAAACTTGCAAAAACCCATTGTCAGTAGTTTGAATATACTTCTTTGATGATCGATGATAGCTACAACAAGAGTTAGCATCAAAACATATCAAAAGACCTATACTAAAAACTAACTAATTTTAAATGTGTAGAAATAGGGAACAAATGTGCTGCAGGATGAATGATATGCACAGAAATACAAATGCACAACAAAATGAGTTATATGCATAGCAGGATGATTTAAATGCATGGGAAGAATGGATGCACAATAGAATTTGTCATATGCGCAACAAGAATGATCATATACGCTGGACTACAATTTTTCTTCACAGATGTGCAAAACTGGAACTTGAAAGTGCAAAAATGACCTATTATGACCATAAGTACACCAAAAACTCAAATTTGGAAGTTAAAAATGGGGCAAGGCCCCATGGTGGGTGCCAAAATGTGATTGATAATTTGAAACTAATGTAAGAACATACTAAGATACCACAAATACTCTAGAATTCCTACTCAAACTCAATACATCAATGAAACTAAGAAAAATGCAGAAAACATAAGTTATACCTTTGCAAAATGATTTATCCCTCGAGTTCCATTATCTCTTATCTTCTCAATGATCTTGTTGATAATGATATTGCTCTCAGAATTATACTTTTTGCTTTCGAAGATGACAATGAGATGAATGGAATTGTGGATGCAAATATGCAATGTGAAGGATTTCTACAATGCAACTATGCTAATGATGAGGATTTTGATATTGCCATGATATTGATATGATGAGATATCAGGATAATGAAGCTAAATGAGGATGCAACAATGGAGATTATGAAACAAAGGCAAATGGGGGGCCAAAGGCATGCTTGATTGCTTGATGGAATATTTTCTGCAGCATGTAAGTACTATAGCTCAAGTGATGCAAAATGAAGGTGAGGAGCTTGCTTTTATAGGCCAAAGAGGCTCAAATCCAAGTGTCAAAAGATCCATAGTGGAGGAATAAGTCTTGTGATGTGTATGGTAGAGATTTAATTATTTGGGATGAGGGAGAGGAATAAGGCAAATGTTCCTCCTATGATGACAAGGTGGAGAGAAAGGTGTGAGCAAGAGGCCACTTGTCACAATGCTCTCAAGGACCAAAAGACAAGGCTCAAAGAAAGAGTCCTTCTTTTTAGGGTTCTTGGAAAGAATCTAGGAACTATGAGACATGTGTCTCTAAGTGTCCTTTGACTATGATGACATGGAAAGACCAAGTTCTTAAGAATAGGGCTGGTTAGAGGATAAATAGGACATGTGGGTGAGGATAATTATATAATTAAATATTAAAAATATTCAATTACATGTGCAACATGATGAGGTGTGAAGTGAGGTAGAAATGATGTGGATTTATAGAATTAAAACTTTAGAATAGATGATTAATTAAATGATTTGGAATTATTCAGTTAAGGTGTTGAAATACACCGGACAACTGAGACGTAGGGTGAATCGGTTGTCACAAAAATTTAACTTCAAATTACTATCAAACCATCAACTATTTAATTACTAATAATGAGATTTAACCATGAAAGCATGAAACCATAGACTTAATCACAATCACACATTCAACACTGTAGACACTAGATTTTTACATGGAAAACACGAAAAGGGAAAAACCATGGTGGGTGTTAGCCCATAGAAATATATAAGTTATATCAATACTAAAAAATAGAGGCTCACTGCCTACAGGGCACACTACCCAAAATGCTCACTGCAAAGATTGACTCACTGTCAAGGGGTGGCTCACTACCAAAGGGTGGATCACTGCCAAGAATTGTTGAACTGATTTGACAACATCTACTCTATGCTTGAGTTCAGTTCCATTGGAGCACAATATTCTTCCTCTGCTCTGCTCTTCTTACTCTTTGCACTTATGTTCTCATTTTTCCACACACACTTTTTCACAATTTCATTACAAGTCTTTATACAAGTCATCAACCTTGGAATGTACATCAAGGTCGGCATTACAAAAACATACTTAGAAATAGGTCAAGACCTAATACAGAAATTTACTAAGGGAAAGATATAACAATGTGTGCTGATCACACCATGCCTTAGCTGGGACTCAAATGTAATCCTTCATGCCATGACATGCTTCCACAATCTTCAAAACATCTCTGCAAATAATGAAATCAACCAGGTTGGCAAAGATTGGTGAGAATACTATGTCTTCTAAGAACATTCTTCATCCACGATCTAACTTTCTCTTTGTAGACCAAACCAAGGGTAGGAACATGATTAGGAGACATCCATAAGCACATTGAAATCATTAGGAAACAACCACACAACTTCTAACCACTCTATCACTAAGATTCTTCAAATTGGAGCACATAAACAACACAACCAACTACTGTTATAAGGAAAAGATCACTTGCGGACTACCAAATCATGAACCATTGAAGTTGAAGACACTTAACATCATATTAGACTTAACTCTAGAACTGTAAACCAAAATACTTCAATGTGGAGGAATGTGGAGCATAACACTTTCTCCTTGTCACCACCAAACATACAGGAAAAGAAGTTTTCACACTGGTGAACATAACTCACTCAAATCTTCATACCGGAGGCTCAAACTTGGAATATAACATCTTCAAATAGACTTCTAAACATAGACATCTCAAATTATTTTTGCATTTCACCAGAAAATTTCATACGCATACTTTCATTGCCTCCAAAGATGATATCATCAACAAAGACTTCAATAATCAAAATTTGATCACCATTAATCTTGAAATAAAGATTACTATCAGCAGTACCTTTATTGAACCCTAACTGTAACAAGTACTTATCCAACCTTACATACCAGGCTCTAGGAGCTTTATTGAGTCCATACAATGCTTTCTTCAACCTGCATACCATATCACCTTGATTTGATAGTTGGAATCCCTATGGTTGCTAAATGTAAACTTCCTCTTCTAACTCACCATTTAGGAATGTAGACTTCACATCCATCTGATACACTTTGAAATCTTTGTGAGCTCTAAATGCCATAAACATTCTGATTGCTTCAATCCAAGCTACTAGAGCAAAAGTCTCTTCAAAATCTATCCCTTCAATTTGAGAATATCCTTTGCACACATGCCTTTCTTTATTCCTTACAACTTCTCCATTTTCATTCATCTTATTCCTGGAAACCCATTTGGTTCCAGTAGTATTTTTGTTAGCAAGTCTAGGAATTAGTTCCCAAGTTTCATTCTTCTCTATCTGCATTAGTTCGTCCTCCATTGCCTTTACTGTATTTTCATCATTGCAGGCTTCATTCACATTTTTTGCTTCAATTTTAGAGAGTAAATAGTAATTTACTTGTTCTTCTATAGCTCTTTTCCTTGTTAGTACTCCTTTGTCTTTGTCTCCAATAATTTGATCTTTAGAGCAATTGATTATTACATACCTAGAGGTCTTAGCAACAATTTCTAGAGTCTTTTCTTCTTCATCTTGACTATCTTCTTGTTCAACTTTTTCTTTATAAGTTATAGTAGTAGGTTCATCTGATTCATAGCCACTTTGATATGATGTTATACCTTTTCCTTCATCCACCTTCACATTTGCACTCTCAACAATCTTTTTCAACCTTTTGTTGTAGCACCGGTAGGCCTTGCTCTTAGTAGAGTATCCAAGGAAGATTCCTTCATCACATCTTGCATCAAATTTCCCTAGATCTTCATCTCTTCTGATATAGCATTTGCTTCCAAAGACTTTGAAATATTTTAGTGTAGGAGTTCTTCCATACCATTATTCATAGGGATTTTGAGTACCATTTCCTTTTACTTGAAGGGTGTGTGTAGGATCATCTCGGGCCAAACAGTGGCAATAGAAAAAAATCACATTTTTACTTAGCCAAATTCACAACTTGGCAAAGTTTGACTTTTATATGTTTTGAAATGGATATCCATTTTAAGAAATACAAAATGGATATTCATTTTGAGCAAGCCAAAATGGATATCCATTTTTCTTCCCCCAATTCAAGGCTTTGATAATGACTTGGAGAGGATATATAAGTATTTGAGCAGTAATATGAAATTTCATTATAACAATCTTCTTCTTCATACACTTCATATTAGCTAGGATTACAACTATGATGTAAATTATATGAAAGGGAAGACCTAGGAAAACCATTAGGCCAAGGATCCATGTTTAAAAAGATTCAAAACACATTGAAACTAAGAAAGTACACTTCATACAATTAGTGCATTCTTGTATGAAAGAGACTTTATCTCACCAAGAGAAGAAAGAACACATGTTCCTTAAATCTCATACTTCACCTAAATTGCTTTACCCAATCCTTCATATGATTTGATTCATGATACATGGTTTGAGAAGGATACACATGATATACCCGTACCCTCTAGTGATAAAATTATGAATGATACTTTATGTGCTGAAGCTACACCTTCATTAATCCTTCAAGACATTGTTATTCCTTGTGATGATGATGATCCTTCATGTGATCTATTAGGACATAATGCAAAGTTAACATGGTATCAACTCTCTTGGAAGGCTAAGCATGGACTATCAGAATATTGAACTAGTTGGATTTGTTAAGCTCGCCATTTATGAAAGAACCTTAAAGGTTAACCTTAATTAGGTAAGGTTATTTTTCAGTGTGGTTGTTTGTGCAACAATGTGTAAATTAATGTTACCTAAGGATAAATCTAACTATACTAACATTTTAATAACCATGAGAGCTAGGAATAACAATTTGACTAAAACTTGACAAACAATACAACTTGGACACATGTAGGACTTGGAAAATGGAAAAGAATAATTAAATGTGGAAAACAATGAAAAAGTGGTATTAGTTGCACCTATGTAGAGAAGTGGTTTAGAGGTCTAGGGTTGCTCGGGTTTAGGGGTTTGGGGTTTACGGTTTAAAGAGAGATAGAGAGAGGGGACTGATAGAGATTGGGAGAGATAGAGAAGACAGAGGGGAGAGATAAAGAGATAGATAGTGAGAGACATGTCTAGAGATAGAGAGAGAGAGAGATAGAGAGAGAGATATCGAGAGAGATCTAGAGAGAGATAGAGAGAGAGATTGAGAGATAAAGAGATAGAGATAGGGAGATAGAGGTTTCGGGTTGCTTGGGTTTAGGGGCATTATTTAGGGTTTAGGGTTTATGGCTTTGGGGTTAGGGGTTAAGGTTTATAGGTTTAGGGTTTCAAGTTTAGGGTTTAGAGAGAGATAAAGGACTAATAGGGAGATATAGAGGAGTTTGAGGGGAGAGATAAGGAGATAAAGAGTGAGGGACATGGCTAGATACACAGGGAGAGAGATTAAGAGGTAGAGGGACAAAGGTGATAGGGAGATAGGGGAGAGATAGGGAGATAGTGGTTTAGTGTTACTTAGGTTTAGGGGTTTAGGGTTTCTCAGGTTTAGGGGTTAGGGGTTAGGGTTTAGGGGCATTATTTAGGGTTTAGGATTTATTGTTTAGGGGTTAGGGGTTAGGTTTAGAGGTTTAGAGTTTTGGATTTAGGGTTATAGAGAGAGAGGAATGATAGGGAGATATAGAGGAGACTGAGGAGAGAGATAGGGAGATAGAGAGGGAGGCACATGGTTGGGGACATAGGGAGAGAGATCAAGAGAGGTAGAGGGCTGATAGAGATAGGGAGATAGGGGAGAGATAGGGAGATAGAGGTTTAGAGTTGATTAGATTTAGGGTTTAGGGGTTTAGAGTTGCTTAATTTTGGAGATAGCTAGATAGAGAGAGAGATAGAGGAGACAGATAGGGAGAGATAGAGGAGACAAAGGGGAGAGATAGGGAGATAGAGAGTGAGCAAGATGTCTAGAGAAATAGGGAGATAGATTAAGAGCTTGAGGGATGATAGAGATAGGGAGATAAGGGAGAGATAGGAGATAGGGGTTTAGGGTTGCTCAGGTTTAGGATTTAGGGGTTAGGGGTTAAGGTTTAGGGGCATTATTTAGGGTTTAGGGTTTATGGTTTAGGGGTTAAGGTTTAGAGGTTTATGGTTTAGTGTTTAGAGAGGAAGATATAGAGTGAGGGACATGGCCAAAGACACACAGAGAGAGATTAAGAGGTATAGGAATGATACTAATAGGGAGATAGTGAGATAGGGATATAGAGAGATAGAGGTTTAGGGTTGCTTGGGTTTAGTGTTTAGGGTTTAAGGGTTTGGGGTTTAGGATTCATGGGTTTCTAGTTTCTTAGGTTTAGGGGTTAGGAAATAGGGGTTAGGGGTTAGGGGTTAGGGTTTAGGGGTTAGGGGTTAGGTTAATCATGAGTTAATATAGGTTGTGGAGTGAGAAAGGGGTGGTATGGGTATGGTTGAATGGAGTAATGAGATGATTTAATTGGTGATGACCTAGGTGAAGTGATGGGTAAGGTATCTTATGTGGGATTGCTAGAAAGTGTGATTGGTAATGGTGGGGATAGCTAAATGCCATCTTCTAAGGGTTTAAAGATGAGGAAAGTGTAAGATGGGGATATGGGATAATCCATGGTTTAATTATTATTCAAGGAAGTCTCCTTATATAGGGGAAATGGAGTCTATGAATGTAGGTGTGGGAATGTGAGCTATGACATTGGGATTACAGTATTAGATGAATAATGGAAAGTACCTAGGCACCTGTCTAGTGATGGAAGGAGCCACATGATCAAATGATGTTTGGGGAAGGGCTTTTATTAGGAAAGTAAGGATTTGGGTGATGGTATAGAGTTTAGTGGAGAAGAGTTTATGGAAAATTTGGGGGTCGTTAAAATTAACATTCAAATAGAAGTACAAGAGATGGCTAGAAGGATAAATGGTAGGCTCAAAATAGGATAACTAGGACTATGATGATGAAGATGGAAAGAAAAGTCAACAACAATAGTATGATATAGGGATAGGATTGGAAAAAAAGAATACTACAACTAGGGGTTAACGTCTAGGGAAATTATTTAGGGTGTAGGGGTTATAGTTTAGGGGTTAAGGTTTAGAGTTTTAGGGTTTAGTGTTTAGATAGAGAGGACCAATATGGAGATATAGAGAGTGAGGGTCATGGCTAGAGACATGGGGAGAGAGATTCATATGTAGAGGAATGATAGAGATATAGGTAGATAAAAGTTTAGGGTTGCTTGGCTTTAGTGTTTAGGGTTTAGGGTTTGGGGTTTAGGATTTAGGGGTTTAGGCTTGCTCAGGTTTAGGGTTTAGGGCTTAGGGGAATTATTTAGGGTTTATGGTTTAGGGGTTAGGGGTTAGGGTTTAGGGGCATTATTTAGGGTTTATAGGTTTAGGGTTACTTGGGTTTAGGGTTTAGGGGCATTATTGAGGGTTTACAGTTGCATGTCAAAAGTAGTCTCTCTCTAAATCCCTAAACCCTAAATAATTCCCCTAATCCATAACCCCTAACATATAACCCCTAAACCCTAAACCTAAGCAATCGTAAACTTCTATCTCCCTATCTCTCCCTTATCTCCCTCTCTCTATCATCCCTCTACCTCTCAATCTCTATCCCTATCTCTCTAGGCATCTCACTCACTCTCTATCTCCCTATCTCTCCCTTTGTCTCCTCTATCTCTCCCAATCTATCTCCTCTCTCTCTCTCTACCTATATCTATCTCTCCCTATCTCTTTCCTCTCTCTCCCCTATCATTCCTCTATTTCCCTATCTCTCTGGACTTCTCTCTTACTCTCTATCTCCCTATCTCTCCCCTTCATCTCCTCTATTTGTTCATATCTATCTCCTATCTATCTCTCTGTACCTAGCCATCTATCCCAATCTCTCTATCTCTTACTTCTCCCCCTTATCATTCCTATATATCCAATCTCTCCCCTCCATCTTTCCCTTTCCCTTATCGATGAAGGAAATGGAAACAAGAAAACTAGGACTCCCATTCTCAGGTTTAGGGTTTAGGGCTTAGGGGAATTATTTAGGGTTACTTGGGTTTAGGGTTTAGGGGCATTATTTAGGGTTTACGGTTGCATGTCAAAAGCAGTCTCTCTCTCTCTAAATCCCTAAACCCTAAATAATGCCCCTAACCCCTAACCTTTAACCCATATCTACCTCTCTATAGAAATCTCCCTCTCTCTATCTTGCTCTCGCTATCAACATTAATCTAATGATGTTGAGGATGCACTAAATTGATTTGCCACCTATACAAAATAAATGACATCAATCCAATGATTGTCTTAGAATTTGAATAGGTATAGAAAAATGAGAGGTCGATCCCGAGTGTCACAAGTTTGATCTCAATTGTTGACACAAATATCATCTAATATGTAATTTACATAAAATGATTTGTTAGAATTTATACCGAAACTACTTGCTTTTACAATTTTTTTATGACAATTATCTATTCAAAAGTGCCTTTGAAATACTATGAGATACCTTAGTATAAGTAAATCATATAAAAATCAAATATATATATCATCATAATCCTACATAAATTTTAATAGTTTGTCCAAAATCTCTCCTTTCATATGATACGGTCTTTCTAAAATTTTGATTGTATTTTACAGCTAAACTGCCTAAATACTAAAATAAAAAACAATGAAAACAATTGGGAAAAAGAAAATGGATATCCATTTTCAAAACAGATATTTTTTTTGAAAACCTAAAATGAATATCCATTTTGAAAACCTAAAAAGTGAAAAAGGGTCACATTTTTGCAAACCCATGGCTTGCAAAATGTAGTGTCAGCTCTCAAAAATAGATATCAGAGGTGAAGAATAGATATCTAATCCAAAAATGTAAGATTTTTCACATTTTTTTTGTTTGTTTTGTATATTCAAGAAATGTTTTTGGTTTTTTATGCTAAGTGGGTATGTTTTATATTTTAATTAGGTAAAATGGATGCACAAAATGAAAACCCAAACCCTCCACCACCAAACCCTCCCCCTCCAACAATAGAAGAGAAAATTCAAAGAAATATTGATCAAATAAGTAAGATCATAGAAATGTATCGCTGCCACCCTTGATTGTCTACAATGACATCAAATTTAGATGGAATCATTAATCATGTTCAAACCTTGTCAACCCAACATGAATCATTTAGGCAATGGCAAGAAGCCAAGAAGGCCGAATATGTTGATGGTTTGTCATATGATCAATTCAAAGAATTAGAGATTACAAAAGCCATGTTAGCCCAATACTTTGTCAACCCTAAAACCCGATTGCATGTTGATGTCCATAAGCCCAAGTTTTCAATCAAATGATGTATTCATGAGGGCATTAGTCAGAACTTTTGGGATCATTGCTGGATGGTTTTTGATAAACCACCCAACAACAATTTAGATATACCTTTGTATTTCCTTCGGAAACTCTATGCAGAGTTCATCATGGGTCAACATGTTAATTATTTTGATTTTAGAGAGTTTCAAGGAGTGGGTAAGGGAATGCCTCAAGATAGACCTGGGACAATGAGACAAGTATAAGGTCCCTATATCCCCCCTCCTGCTATCCCTTCTCCACCCCCAATGTAGCACCCAGATGTTGTTGCAAATGCAGCACAACATGGCCTTAGTGCCATACACTCTTTGACCGAGCATTTTATTATACAGACATCTTAGTTTGCACAAGCACATGATGTTGGTGATGATATTGGATCACCTGGTTTTACTAGATCGTTGTCATCCACACATGTATGTGTGCCCCATCATTGCATTTATTACAATCATTTATGCTTAGGTCCTATTATGGAGAGTAGTGAGCCATCGTTGAACACATCAGAGTATGATCTCCATTCACGAGATGAGGCAATGGGGTCCAGAACTCAAGCTGAGGGGTCAGGGACAAGAGTAGAAGCTACTGGATCAGTGAACCATAGAGAAGGAGAAATGCATGAGTAATCTTTTATATAGATAAAATTTAAAGTTAAATTTTATGGTATATTCCATTTGAATATATAAACAAATTTATTAGTACTAATGTATCTAAGTGGGATAACAGTTGATGATAGAGGAGGAGTTGACAAAAGTTGATCATGAAACTTTGTCTGCCATCCAATTTGGCTTGGACTTGCCAATATAATTTGTTCTACACATCAACTTTTTTTTATGCATTTATTTCTTTGTGAGTAATTATATATTAATTTATATCTTGATGTTAATTTTATTTTATAGTCAATCAAAAATGTGAATGATGTGGCATCTTTGCCAATGGTCATTTCTCAAACTCCTGATCAACCCAAGGGACTATCATTTGCAGAATGACTTTCTCAACACCAACAAAGGGTGGAGGTAATTTGATTTAATTGTACTTTAATTAAGAATTTATTAAACTTAAATATTTGATTATAGTCATTTAGAGTCTTACATTCTTGTCATTTTGATAATTCAGAGTCCTTCTCAATTGATGCAGGAGGCCTTGATGGTGGTATGTGCTTGTTTTCTAGTAGATAAGTTTTTGTGTAGTGCACTCTAGATTGTTTGTGTGTAACACATCTAACCTTTTTAAATATATGCATTTACTTTTTTGTTTAATAATTATATATTAATTTATTTCAATGTTATTTTGCTTTTATGTAGTCTCTAGAGAATGTGAGTGATGTGCTGCCTTTGCCATCATGCTTCACTAGGACACCTAATCATCTTAAGAGAAAATCATTTGCAGAATGATTGTCCGAACAACAACATAGAGTCGAGGTAATTGAATTGAATTTTTCTAAATAATTGATAGTTTATCTAGTGGTCTTATAGTTGATTGTAGTGATTTAGATGTATGTTAATAAATGAAAGTTCTTAATTGTAGTAGATAAGAATCTATTTACTAACTTTAACTTATTTTTATTTACCATTGAAGAGATTAATCAAAATTGTGTTTTGACTTGTTAATGTAGAAAACTTTGCCTCCATTAGCTACTAGACATTCTAGTACAAAGAGGACACTTTTTGAGGATTCATCACAGATTGAGGATCCATCATAGATTGAGGGTCAAGTGGACTTGTAGTATTTGATGTAGCTATTCGGCATGTAGATTGTATATAGATTATGAGACATGGCATATGCCACATTTTGTAAAAAATGTTTTGAGTTGGCATATTTGCCAAAATTTTGTATATGTCTACCATTATGGACTAGATTTTAATATATATACACCTTGATATACAATATAATTTAAATTCCTTATGTGCATGTATTCTTACTTTGAAACTTAAAAGTTTGATGTATGATATTGTTATAATTCTTGTTATATAAGATTGTTAAAATTCCTCATGATACTTCCCATGATGCCATACATTATGATGATAGTTCTTTAGTCTCTCATGTGGATTTTAGTGACAATTTCTTACCTTCTTGTTTGCTTTACACTTGTTTTAATAAATTGGTACATACTTTAATTTCTTATCTTTCAAGTCCTAGTGTGCAAAGGATAGTATGGTTGGTAGCATGTTAGCATGGTCTGGTTTCAGGTGATGTGGGACATATGATATTCTAGCAATATAATATAATATGATCTATTCAACCAAGTAGCATCCTTTGCTAGCACATTCTTCCATTTCACTAGATATTCCAAGTTGTATTCTCTGCCTAACCACCCTAGAATCTAAAATAGTTTCAATCTCTTCTCATTGTCTTTCTAGTAGTTACTCCATCCATTTTCCTACCACTATTTCCTCTTCCTCTTGTTATTGTGAGGCCTCTCCCTTGTAATAGGTGTACAAATTAGAAGCATCAAAAGATTGGAGAGATGTATACACGTATTGAAAAATCTATCTCATATCCATTTTATTCATAGTGATATAGGACCTAATTTTATTGCACCTTAATGGATTTCGCAAGATTTGATTAAAAAATTTGTTCTATCCATCCATTTGAGGATGCTATATAGAGACAAACTTTAAATATTTTCCTAATTTCTTTGAAAGAACCCTCCAAAAGTATCTCACAATCTTAGTGTCATGGTCTAAAAATATACTTTTCAATAAGTCATGCAGCCTAACAACCTCCATAAATAATAAATTTGCGACATGTAAAGCATCATTAGTCTTTTTGCAAGCTATAAAATGAGCCATTTCAAGAATCTATCAACAATAACAAAGATTGAATCCATATGTCTTTGTATTCTTAACAACCTAAGAGCAAAGTCCATTCCAAGGTCATCCTATGGTCTCTTCACTATGGGTAATGGATGATATTCAATTGGCAAATTTTGGTCTATATTGTAAAAATTGTAAAATCTTGTCAAAAGTTGTCAATATGGGCAAAAGTTGTCAAGGAGTGAAAAATGTTATTTTCTTGTGTGAGGTCATGTTCTTAGGGTGAATAAGGTCTAATTAGACCATTTCCAACATTCTAGGTGATTAGGAGGGTCAATTTGTAAAGTAATGCAAAAAAAGAGCAAAATGTTGTCATTAAAAGTTGTCATACCCCAGGGTTACAGATAGAAAAAATGAAGTTTGTTATTAATTATTGATACTATAAGACTGTATTCTCATGTGTTGCAGAATGTTAAGATAGTAGAATAAGGGTTTGGGACTTTTGTTGACAAGTTTAGTGTTACTCAGTGTCATGTCTCCATTTCCAACATGAGTCAATCATGAACCCGAATTAGCCTATTCATCATTCCCGGTGGGCTAATACATAAGATAAGGGAATGACCTTGGTCTTGGCTAACTATCTTTTTGTTTTGCAGGTCAAGACCTTCATGAAATGACACATTGGTTTCTTGATATTGAATCATGCATTGGAGATCTTCAAAGTGTTAAAGATGTTTGATGTGATGAATAAACTTGTTATTTTAATGTATTTCAACTCTAACTTGCACCTAGAAGTGAAGGCGGTAATCCTTGATCAAACTAACCTAAAAGTGCACCTTGGTACTTAGGGTGCTAGATTATGATTGATCAACCTAAAATGCACACCTAAGGCTAGATAGTGAATTGGAAGGATAAAATGCATCATCAAAGGAGTTTATAGTTATTGAAAGCATCAAATGATGACTCAGGCACACATCTACCTCTCTACACAATCAAATGTGCACCTAGATTAGTGAGGCACCACTTCATATCTCTATAACTTTGGATATGTGCCTTGATAATGAATTGATCTTATAAGTTGAGGTTGTCTCCACAAGTTGAAAGAATGTCCAAAGAATACAAGGCACCAATTATTGAACAAACAACCTAGAATGAGTGCCTTACTATTTGAGGTGCTAGTACATGCTTCTAGAACACCAAAAGTGTGCCTAGATGTTGAGGCACTAGCTCTTGCTCAAGCAACCTTGAAAGTGTGCTTTGACAAGGAGGTTAAAATGTATTATCAAAGGATTAAGTTGAATCAAGGAATCATCATTGAAGACAAGTAAAACATGATTGTGAATGAGGCACACTTTTCATCATCTCCAACCTCACAATTGTACCTTCCCTTGGAAGCTCATATTGCGCCTAAAGGGATGGTACTGAGATATCATCCATGTTAATGATTGAGAATGTGTCAACTTGAACAATATTTTTTGTTCTGCTCATCGTGAGTCCAAACGGACTATGCTAACGCATCGGGGTGGGTGGGTAAATGCCAAGGGAGGTCACGTTTTGTGCACCAAGCATCCCAATCACTCTAGGCAATAGTCTACTAGCAAAGTCCCTTAAGATCCCTGGGACCAAAAAATGCCAAACTTTGACGAAGCAGTTCTCTGATTTTGTGATAGCTAGGAACATTATGTTTGGATCTACATGTGCACATGGGGTTCATCAACAATAACTTCCCTCAGTTTTAGTCAACCCCATGCCGTTTGATAGTGCCGAAATTAAACACATTGTTGCAAAATGCTTCAATTTCATGCAGTGGAAAGGTGCTAGGTGTGACATTTTTTATTCCATAGCTCGTGGGGCTGAACGGACTATGCCAAAACATCAGGGTGGGTAGGTAAATGCTAGGGGAGGTCTTGTTTTGTGTGCCAAGAGTCCTAGTCACTCCGAGCAATAGGCTATCAGTAAAGTCCCTTAAGATCCCTGAGACCAAAAAACTGCCAAACTTTGATGGAGCAGTTCTCTAATTTCATGATAGCTAGGAATGTTGTATTTGGACCTATAGGTGCATGTGGGTTTCGTCCACAATAAACTCTCTCAGTTTTGGTCAACCCCATTCCGTTTGATCGTGCCGAAATCAAACGCATCGTTGCAAAATGCTTTAATTTCACGCAGTGGAAAGGTGCTAGGTGTGACATCTTTCATTCCATAGCTCGTGGGGCTTAATGGACTGTGCCAACGCATTGGGGTGGGTGCATAAATGCTAGGGGAGGTCATGTTTCATGCACCAAATGTCCCAGTCACTCCGAGCAACAGGGTACTGGCAAAGTCCCTTAAGATCCTTAAGACCAAAAAATTGCCAAACTTTGACAAAGCGTTTCTCTAATTTCATGATAGCTAGGAATATTATGTTTGGATCTATAGGTGTACATGGGGTTCTTCCACAATAACCTCTCTCATTTTTGGTCAACTCTATTTCATTTGACAGTGCCAAAATCAAACGCATTGTTACAAAATGCTTCAATTTCATGCAGTGGAAAGGTGCTAGGTGTGACATTTTTCATTCCATAGTTCATGGGGCTGAATGGACTATGCCAATGTGTTGGGGTGGGTGGGTAAATGCCAGGGGAGGTCTTGTTTCATGTGTCAAATGTCCTAGTCATTCCACGTTGTAAGCTACCGACAAAGTCAAAAGTTACTAGGACTGGAATTTTGCATTCCATAGGTCCTAGGGCCGAACAAATTGTGCCAACACATCGGGGTGGTGTTAATGGCAGTTTTAGCACACAACAATGCAAGTGTGATTGTTGGTTTCACACCTCTCTTGAAAAGTATCCTACCCTAGGTAAGACTACTCCAAGGATAATACAGCTAGGTCTTAGCTTGTTTGGAATCTCTTAGTTGGTAAGCTCTAGCTATGCCTACAAGGGGTCTTACATGGAATCTATAAATCTTTAGGTTTGGGGTAGCAAATACACATAAACCCTTTTATGATTCTCAGTTGATAAACAAGATAAAGTGCTGTTGAAATTCTTATCTAACAACTAACAATAGTTTTGAAGAAAATGCAAAAGGATTAGGGTTTTTAGATAGATCCTAAGTGACATTCATAATGCATAGGTTATCTTTAGTAGACAAATACTCTAAAGCTTCTTAACTAGCTTCTTGAGTTACCAAACTAAAATAGATGTTACAGTGCTACAGAAAATGGTGCTATCTTCAATGGAAGTCAAAAGATTTTCAAATTACATTCATTCGTTAAATACCCAATAAATGGCGTGACTTAACTTATGAAATGCAATTGAACTTTAGCATGAACAATCAGCCCAGATTAACTTTACACATCTATTTACCATTAGCAAATAACTAAAAGTATGGACTTAGAGTATTCATCAGATACTTTAGCAAACCATGAACATTATAAAAGCACAACTAACTAACTATGGGAGAGCAAGAAGCAAACCATGAAAACTAAAATGAGCCAACACAAGATACAAATCCTCAGAATTACTATAGAAACTTACTTTGTATTACTTCAAGTGGCATAGAGTCAACAATTCAGCATCAAAATCTCTCTTACAAACAAAGGAAATGGTAGCCCTTTATATAGAAAAGTAGCATACCAAGTTTTCAAATGAACGGTGGAGATTAACTCGACACCAACGGTCTAGATTACATCAATAAGTACAACTATAACAGCTCACATCAATTCTTGGATTACATTTTGTCTTCCATGAAAAAGACAAAAAATAACCCCCAGATACATTGAATCTAGTCAATTTGACTAGCCAACTTAATATATTAGTAGAAAAGAACATTTTAGAAGCAAGAAAAAGATAAAATAGAGTCACATACTGCCCCGAATACAACAATTTATAATTATGACAGGATTACATCCTATCATCAGGATACATGGGAAGTCTGTAAGCCATCCCAATGAAGCTTTGTGCCCTTAAATATGTGAATTTCTTGAACTAGATGTACCATCTGCCATATTTGGTTACCTCATTCATGGCCTCAGTGGAAATCCTCAAGGTTGTGTTACCCTACAGCATTCTAGTTATATACATCGTGAAAGCATCATTTACTCTTTTAAAATGTATCAAAGATTGAGAAGAGGTTAGCTGCAGGTAGAATTCATAAACCTTTATCTGAGTTTGCTCACCATTCCTGTTTTCTCCAATTTTAAGCAACCCAACATAGTGATTTCTCCTTGCCAATGCATAAACAACATAGGATGTTCATCTAAAGTATCTTTTGTCCTTGAAATTGCTATAGGCCTCATGAATGTTGCTACTGAGGATTTGAGCCCAGTGGAACTTAGTCCCCTTCAATATCTCATTGATAATGACAAACATCCAATCCTCAAAAGTTGAGGTTGTAGGCAGTCCTTATATCCTACTTAAGAAAGTTACTAAGTCCCCAATTTTATCATGGAAATCACTTCTGTATAATATCTGAGGAAGTTTGATGAGAGCAGACCTTCTACTTTTGGCCCAATTGTCATTTATGTACTTTTTGTAGCCTTCTACATCTTTGTTGTAAGTATCCTATGATCCTTGTTTGTCTGCATAGTCATAACCTTGTGCCAAGGAATATCAAAGGTCTCAACTAGAGAAGGTGGGGTTAAATTAGCCAAGATATCCCCACTAGCTGTTTGGATTGTTCTTGTCATTACATCATATCTATCTACACAAGTTGCCATTAGTTATGCATATTGTATTGAAGTGGGGAAGGCAGTAGCTTGTGAAATACCACTATCTCTAAGTATTCTAGCCCTAGGAGTTGGGTTTGGATAGAAGACCCTCAATCTGAAATCATCTAGGTCTATGTGACCTAGGTCTGTATCTCCTACATCACTCCACCCAGAGTGAATCTTGGTCTCTGGAGGGATTCCTTTGAATTCGTACTTCATAGCTTGGGCTAGAGCAATCATTTAGTCTGCAAGACCGGACCTTATAAGTTTGATACCTTGAGAAAACTCTTGACATACTCCTAATTCTAAGATGAACCTTAATGCATCTGCTAGTACTACTGATATACCCTTTGAAGGAAACTTAAATCTAACATTTATTGCAATCATAACAAACATCATTAATACATGTAATGAAACATCTAATGTTGCAAGAAATTTCATGAAATCATCATTATCAATGCATTACAACATTAACTCTATCATTTTTGGCACTTTCCCTTTGAAAATTGTTTGAGAATTCAGTCATTTGCATGATTTGCACTATTTTGAGGGTCATCCGACTTGCAGGCAGAAAAGTGCTGAAATCAGGGACATCCGACCTCAGCAGGGGAAACGGGTTGGTCCAATCAAAGGTTTTACTAATGTTCATGATTTTCATCACTTTGTACAGATTTTGAAGGTCATTGACTTGCGTGGGTTTTAGAGGTCTATGACCTCCATTGGTTGTTTAGTCAGTTAGTTTGTGATTTAGCGCAAATCCTATTGAGATAGTTTGTATTACATTTGTGCAGGATTCGGCGTGGTCTGATTTGCATGAGTTTTGGTTACTACTAACCAAGTTGGCATAAGAGTATTACAGCGCAGGTCGAAAGGGATCATATTTAGTGCACAACTGATATTTTGTTTCCAGTGGGATTTAGGACGCCACCGACTTTGTAGAGAAATTTGGGGTGTCCGACCAAGTCAGAGACAAGGTCTTTTAGCACAAGGTCGATGCAAGGTATTTTTAATGAAAAAATAGTTTTCAAGGCCAGTGAGGTTTTGCGGTCCATCCGACCAAGTCAGAGAAATGTGATTCAGGAGGGCAGGTTGAAGGTTGATGTTTTTAACGCATGACAGTTTTGGAACTACAGCGTGAGTTTCAGGGGTCTCTGAATGACGAGATTCAACAAATTTACAGGTTGGTCGAACCTCATTTTAGCACCAAAAGTTAGATACGTTCAAGGTAAAATTTATCTAAGTCTTGGTCTTTAGTCAACTCATGGCAATCCATTTTCAACAGGGAATCCTAATGGGGGTTTGAATAAAAATCAACAGTCCATGCATAGAAACCCTAAGAATGTTCATTTTTTCAAAACATTACCGTTTAATCTAACCCTAACTGCTTGCAGTGAAAGTTTGAAGGACAAGGTTCAAAACCCTACCTAGTGAATATGAAGGCACATCTGGGCTATGCAAATAGGGCTTGTCATGGGTCGAACTTGGGTGGATCAGCAACAAGAAAGTTCAAAATCCCAAACGGAGCTCTAAAATCCTGTCGAATGCAAAACAAATGGTCCAAAATGGAGGATTTGCCCCTTTTAACCTCTGGGGAAATCACCATTAATGCACAGGCATATGTTTGTCAGTTTAGGGTTTGGCATAGTTTCTCCTTAGCTCAGACCTGGTGGGGAAATTGGGTGTGTCGGACCTATTCAGCGCTAGGACTTATAAATTCAACTTGGACAACTTGCGAGTGTTTTAGATTCCTTTGACTTGCAGGCATTTTAGCTTTGTCTGACTTAGTCGGTGATCACTTGATTTAGCGCAAGTCGGAGAACATTGATTCTAGCGTAGGAGTCTGTCAGAGCGGAAATTAGTGCTGAAGTTGGTGACAACAATTTTTAACGCTAGGTCGGTTGGAAGATGATCTAGCGTAAAGGTTGGACAGATAGGAATTTAGTGCAAAAGTCAGTTAGAGAGCATTTTAGTGCAAAACGGCAATTCAAGGCCTTCAAAAGGAATATAAAGATTCAACCTAGCACATCTCTGAAGTGATTTCCTAATATCACCATTCAATCAAAGTCAAAGTGTACTTTAACCACTTAACCACTTAGGAGATGAAAAGATCTAAATGACACCCTAAGCCAAATCAAAAGAGGGTGTCCCTATTTTGGAATGGGGCATGTGTGCAAGACACAATAAATGGTGACTCTACTGGGAAATGCTCCCGAGCATTCCAACGATAAACGTTTAGTCTGAACCCAGAATCTCTGTGTCCCCCACATATTAAATGAAAAAAGCAAGATACCTTATCAAAGAATCTAAGATCACTAACTAGTGCAACCATCCACATCCTGAAAACCTAAGTGTGTGCAATTGTATTCATTCCCATCCTTTGGCAACTAAGTTCATCCAAGATCCCCTGAGACAAACTAGAAAGCTAAGATCATTCTACCACCAAGAAATGCTCAAATTTTTAAGATATAATGAACCTTGAGAAGAAAAAATGATAGATAATGTTTTTTGGTATGATGGCATTTGATGGTAATCATCTCTCGATAGTACCTTTTGTAAATATTTACAATTGGTAGTTTCTTGACATTGCACTGTAGTGGGTCTGGTGTTGAAAAACACCTTTTATTTTTACCTGATATAGGCTAGCAACACTTAGTGTCACCTACCTTCTTTCTTGATTGATAGTGCATGTGGTAGAAGAAGAAATCAACCCTTTTACTTGACACAAGATCACCTAGACTCACCTAGCTACTTTAGGATTATTTAAAGTGTGAGAGATATATGGTTAGAAAATGCTTCAAGTGCACCAACTAATGACTCATTTCCAATGAACAGACACCATACTCCCTGGTATAACAGTGGAACCCACAGCAAAGCTAAGCGGAAACCTTAGCTTCTCGAAGGAAGACTCACAACTATTCACCCATCAAAGAAACACTTACAGGTCCACACAACTGCTGCCATGTCAAAAATAGAGACCCCACAAAAAAGCAAGCACAACAAGCAAAACCAAAAGGACAACTAATCTAAGTAAAGCACCTAACCACTAAGGAAAGCAAAGACAGGAAAGAAAGACCAAACTAAAGGCAACCTAAACTAACCAAAGCAAACAAACCCCTAACTATGTACACTAAAATGAAGCAAGACTGCTTGTCAGGCCTGAAAGTGGTGCTTTTGGAACTAGCCATTGATAGGCAATGGTAGCTCCTCGCTAGTAAGGCTTTTGAGTTAGTACGTGTTGTCTCCAAGGATCTCATAGATTTGATAGGGGCCAAGCTAAAGTTTATCAAACTTACCATGTTCTCCTTTCTTTTCATGCACTTTATCCCAGCACAGGACTAAATTAGAAATGCAGAAGGCTTTGACCTTGGCTCTTTTGTCAAACCATTGTTTTATGACTCCTTGATGTTTAGCAAAGTTTTCTATAGCAGCATTGTGTTAGCAGCATTGTGTCTCTCTTCAAGGTGCAATAATTGGGCTAATCTAGAAGACAATTGATCATTAGTTTCAAGGTAGTCTTGCATGAATTGTAGCACCGGGATCCTCAAATGGATGGGAAAGATGGGTTCAATCCCATAGACTCTTGATAAGGTGATGTGTTCAAGGCTGCTTTGTGTCTGATTCTATCAGCCCATAAGGTAAACCTAAGCTAGGTATGCCAATCTCTAGGGTTTTTGTCTAATAGTTTCTTAATGACCTCAAGCAAGTTTTTGTTCATTGATTCAGCTATCCCATTCCCTTGTGGATAGTAATTAGATGAGAACTTGAGAGTAATCCTATAATCAAATGCCCAGTTAGAAAAAATGTAATGATGAAAAGGCAGAGCCATTATCACAAACTAAAGCAAATGGACATCCAAATCTAGTGATAACATGCTTTTCAATAAATTCAATAACTACCTCTGTGGTGAATTGATTACAAGCTATTGCTTCAGACCATCGAGTGCAGTAATCAGTAGTAGTTAGAAAATACATGTGGCCTGCAAAGGAAGGTAGATTAATCATACCGATAAAGTCAAGGCCCCACTAGGCAAATGGTCATACCTCCACTACTGGTTGCAAGGGCATGGCTGCGTGTCGCTCTCTGTGTGCAGCGGTCTAGCATATATGATAGGTTCTTACATGTGAATATGCTTCTTTGAACAAGGTTGGCCAGTAATACCTGGCACGAAGAACCTGATTAGCTATTGAATGGGTTGATCCATGACCTATCCTGAATCTCTCATGAAAATTGGTCAATACTTGATTGACCTCTGACTTGTCCAAACATCTCAGATAGATGCCTTCATGATTCTTTTTGTAAAGGACTGATCCTTTTATCATGTAACTGCTGCTTTTCAGTTTGAGAGCTCTCCTTTGCACTAAATTTAGCTGTGGTGGACAACATTGATTGAGTAAATAAAATATGATATCTCCGTAGCACTCATCTTTCAAAATGTCTTCTAATAGGTATTGTTGGGAGACTAGATCTGGTCCCACTTTAGCCATCATTCTAGTTAAGGCCTGACCTCTTACCAATTTCATAGGTTGAATGTCTATGTCAAACTCTTGCAGTGTGGTAACCCATTTCCCTCTTCTTTTTCCTAATTCATTTTGCATCAACAATGCTTTAACTGCTTCATCTGGGCCTATAGAAATTACTTCAATTCTTAAGATGTAATGACAAAATTTCTTAACTGCCTTTACCAGAGCGTATGCTTTTTTTTCCACATTTGGATATCTTAGCTCTACATCTTTCAATGGAGTGCTCATGAAAGTGATGGGCCTTTCATCATCAACTGATCTCTTCTATGTCAAAATGGGAACACAAGTATGCTCAGAAGCAAACAAATATATTTGAAATGGCAAAGTATAATCTGGACTTACCAAAACAGGCGCATTGGCTATAGCTTGTTTAATTTCTATGAAGGCAGCCTTGGCTTCTGGAGTCCAATCCATTTTGGTGTCCTTCTTCAGAATGGTGTTGAGAGGTTGAAGAATCTCAGCAAACCCCGTGATGAATTTACGTACAAAGTTGATCTTACCAAAATATGACTTAAGTTTCTTCTTGCTAGCTGGGGGAGGTATCTTGAGTATTTCTTGGATCCAGTCTAGGTCGATAGATATTCCTTGCTCAGATATTACATGTCCTAGCAACTTCCCCTTAGTTACTCCAAAAATGTACTTCTTGGGATTGAGTGATATACCATAATCCTTGCATCACTGCAACACCTTTCTCAAATCTACCACATGATCTTCTCACTTCTTAGAGAACACCGTGAGGTCATCCATGTAGATGATAATACATTTTCCAACTAATCCTTTAAAAGCAACATCCATTGCATGCTAAAAAGTTGCACCAGTGTTTATTAAACCAAATGGCATGCGGCGATATGCATAGATGCCCCATTTGCAGGTGAAGGATGTCTTCAATCTGTCTTCATATTCCACCATCACCTGGTTATAACCAGAATATCCATCCAAGAAGGACATCATCTGGGACCCATTGACAATCTGTAACACTTCATCCAAAGAAGGCAGTGGGTAATTATCCTTTTTAGATGCTTTGTTTAAGTTACGGAAGTCAACATAAAGCCTGATTTGTCTATTTTTCTTTCGTATTGGAACTAAATTTACTACCCATGCAGAATGTCTAACTAGAAATATTATTCTTGCTAACAGTAACTTCTAAACTTCTTTAAAAATTAGTGGTTCCAGTACAACATTCACTAGCCACTACCTTTGTCTAAATGGCTTTGTTCTTGGCTTCAACGGGATGGTGTGTGTGATGATCAAGGTATCGTATGTCTTTAAATCTTCATAGCTCCATGCTATAACCTCCTGGTAATCTCTTAATACATGTATGAGTCCTGTCTTTTCTTAAGTACTAGCTATCCCAATGAACACATTCTTAACATTTTCTCCCGTTCCCAAGTTAAATGGGTCACACTTTCCCCCTGGGGGCTCTCCTTCTTTCCTTTGGGTTCCTAAATTGTCTACATCAAACAATCTTTCCAATTCTACCATTCCTCATGGGATAGTATTGGTTTTCAAGTTTAGTACTCCTTCTAGATCCATTTCAGTAGGCTCCATTTCTTCTTCATCTATTATTTGAGTAGTGAAAACATCAGATGAAGTAAGGAAGTTAATTATGTGCTGATCATCTTCAAAAACTTGAAAATTGGTAGCGTTATCAGGTACAGATAGGGTAGCGACAAATTCAACAGAAAACTTCTTTAATCCTACCATGGATGTTGGCTCCAATGTACTTGCTATTTGAGCTAGAGCATTTGCAACATGATTCTGTCTCCTTGGGATCAACTGGATGTTAAAACTGTCAAAGCATTATATCAAATCCCAGATTCTATTCCTGTACATATTCAACCTCTTATCATTACATGACTATTATTTTCTTACTTGTTTCACCACCAATTTAGAATCACCAAATACCTAGATAATTCTAACCTTCTTCTGTAGGGCCAGTAGCAACCCTTTCACTAGTGCTTCATATTTAGTGACGTTGTTTGTGCATGGAAACTGTAGTCTTTGGGATGCAAAATATGAGCTCCCAGTGGGGCTAACCAATTCGACCCCTATACTGGACCCTTGTCTACATCTTGAACCATCAAATCTTAAGGTCCATAAGTGAAAATCTTTGCTGTCCTCATTCTGTTTTATAGATTTCTTCTCGTCAAATGGAGGCTCGACTTCTTCCTTCTTTTCAACAATTGATTCCTTCTTCAGAATTATAGGGATCTTCAGTTGTCTTTGTACTTGTTTGACTGCCTCTTGACACAGCTGGCAAGTGAATTTAGAATGTGATGTATCATGTATGTGGCACTAATTGGGTAATAACAATTCCTCCATTTGAACCTGCTTTCCAACAATGGTTTGATCTTGCGCAAATTTGGCTACAAAATCACGGAATCCTTCAAATATCCCAGGTTCATCCTCTTCTATCTTTTGAATCTGATTGAATGTATGCTTCTATACTTTCCAGTCTTTCTACAAGTGGTTTAGAGGGTCTCAAGCAAATCAGCATAAGGACTTCCTCTGATTGACCAATGTGTGGAAGATAAACTCCCAAATCAATTTTTGAGAACAAAAGCTTGTTGGGTTGATTGTACTTTGTGATCATATGCTTCATCTTGGGTTCTCTTTCAATAAATATCTAATTGGCTAACCCTTTCCATGGCAGTCACATATGAGAGAAGTCAGTTGCCATGTAACCATTCAAAGTCCTAGACCAATCTCTACTCAGAAGCATGCCATATTGATCTGGAATATCTACCACTTGAATATCTATATACTGCTGCACCCTAGGATCAGAAGCTAGCTACATATGTATCCTATTTAATTCACCTACTACATTCACTTCAGTCTTATCTAATTGTGTCACCTTTCTAGAAGACTTGGATGGAGTAAGCCCAAGTGCTTTACAGACTGATAATGGCATTACATTCGTGGAAGCACCAGAATCTACTAAACAGTTATGGAGGTTTTTATTGAAGATCCTGAGTGTCAAGAGGAAAGGAGGACTTTCCCTCTTATCTTTATACAGTGTCATCTTTTGTTCCACATCAGTCACATGTATTCTTTCTTTCCCTTTATCAATGCTATCTTTGGTGATGTTCTCCTTTGGTACATAATCAGTTTTTGTTCCAGTACCCATATCTTGAAAGAAAGAAGTCCTAACCTCAGGTATTTTAAGTAGCTCATATACAGAAATACTAACCTTCATTTTCTTGAGTTCCTCAGCTACATACTACCCCATCTTCACTATGTCAGATTGTTGAGTACTTTCAACAATAGTAGCACCCTGATATACTAATTGGTGGGGAACTTTCAGGGGTTTGGGGTTATTGGTAGCTTTTGGATCAGGTGGAATCCAATAGCTATTTGGTGGGATGGATGTGGTGAAAGGACCTTTAGGTTTGCTACTTCTCAGGTTGTAGGGAGTCTTATTGTACTATTTATATGCATTGACTTCTTCAGACTCTTCTTCTTCAGGTTGATTATCATCTTGGAATGGAAATGTGTAACTATCAAGAACTAGAGTAGTGTCATACCTCTAAGAAGGAACAATTTCATACTCCGTCAGTGGAGTCTCTTGATTTTTAGCATTTTGAATCTCCATCTGGAAGATATTGGATGCAATCTAAAATTCTGGGCAATCTAGTGGAGAGTGAGTATTTGTGTTGTGAAGTCTGCACCAAGTGGACAAAGCTACTTTAGCTAACATCACACAACCTAGGGGCCTAGTATCATTGTTCTGATTTTTCAAGGGCGATGGCGCTCCTCCATTATTTGGTCTGGTGTTCCAGGATCGGTTTGGCCATTGTTGAAAGTTTTGATTTTGGTACTGATTCTGATTTGGGAACTTGTTCTGACTCTAATTTTGGGAGTACTGCTGATTCTAAAAGTGTTGCTGATTCTATCCCCTCTGCTGTAAGTAAGCATTCTGGTTCTTAAGCTGGATAACCTTAGCAGTAAGCTTCTTCATTTGTTCAACCAGCTCTTTGATGTCATCTCTATCCTCTTTAGCTATGGTTGTTTCTAAAGACTATAGGAAAGGCATTTGTGCTGGAGACATTTCAGCTACTGGATTGCCTGGGTGGATCACTAAAGCTTGTGTTATAGCTGGGTTTGGAATTGGATTCATCACAGGAGTATGATTAGCTAATGCATCATTTATCATAGGTATTTGATTTGGCATGGCAACAAATCCCATATGGTTCAATGGACCAGAGGCTATCTGCCCTAGCTAGGTGCTCATAGTGATAGTAGTAGAATATGCTTGAGCTAAAGTAGCAGGTATTGGGTCAGCTCTTCTTATGAACATGGATATAATTTTATCGAGGGAAGCATAGTAAATGGATAGGGCAGTGGCCTGTTCTACAACATAAGGATCTTTCTACAACATAAGGATCTTGCAAATGACTATAAGCTTTCTGGAATCTGTTGTTAAAAGAACTTATTATCTCTCCTTCACCTCGATAGATTTCTACAAAAGATCAATAAAGGTCAGCTAGGGTGGTAAGCATATGGAACCTATCCAGAAATGTAGTCTTTAGGTTCAACCATAAATTTATGGATGCTACAAGGAGGTTAGTAAACCAGTAATAAGCTTCATCCCACAGAGAATAAGGGAACAACTTGCAAATCACATCCTCATACTAAACTTGCAACATGAACATGTTAGCTTCAAAGATTTTAATGTGCTTGTCTGCAGTCCTATCTAGATCATTCACTCTGAACTTTGAATAGAACTTATCTGGGTTCTTTAGCATATCATTGTAGTTGTTGAACATAAAAGGAGACTGGTTATTTCCTACAAAGAAGGCCATGTTGGGAGGATTAATGGGAGTTGCAGTGGCATTTCTAGGGGCTGAATGAGCTCTTCGGGCTTTGGGTATTCCTTGATCCCTTCTTATCATCTAAATTCTATCAGGGACAGCAACTCTTCTCTAGCTGAGCTAGATCTAGTGTGTCTCTGTCTACTCTCTAGTCTTGCTAATTTTAAGTAGAGGGAAAATAGTGCCCTCCTTCTAGCACCAATTCTATTGATGGTGGTTTTGGCACACAACAACGCAGGTGTGATTGCTAGTTTCACACCTCTCTTGAAAAGTATTCTACCCTAGGTAAGACTACTCCAAGGATAATAAAGTTAGGTCTTAGCTTGCTTGGAATCTCTCAGTTGGTATGCTCTAGCTGTGCCTACAAGGGGTCTTACATAAAATATGTAAATCTTCAAGTTTGGGGTAGAAAATACACATAAACCCTTTTATGATTCTCAACTAATAAACAAGATAAAGTACTGCTGAAATTCTTATCTAACAACTAACAATAGTTTTGAAGAAAATGCAAAAGGAATAGGATTTTTAGAAGGATCCTAAGTGACATTCACAATGCACAGGTTATCTTTAGTAGACAAATACTCTAAAACTTTTTGACTAGCTTCCTGAGTTACCAAACTGAAATGGATGTTATAGTGCTGTAGAAAACAGTGCTATCTTCAATGGAAGTCAAAAGATTTTTAGATTACATACATTCATTAAATACCCAATAAATGGTGTGACTTAACTTATGAAATGCAATTAAACTTTAACACGAACAATTAGCCCAGACTAACTTTACACAACTATTTACCATCAGCAAATAACTAAAAATATGGACTTAGAGTATTCATCAGATACTTCAGCAAACCATGAATATTATAAAAGCACAACTAACTAACTATGGGAGAGCAAGAAGCAAACCATGAAAACCAAAATGAGTCAACACAAGATACAAATTCTTAGAATTACTGTAGAAACTTGCTTTGTATTACTTCAAGTGGCATAGAGTCAATAATTCGGCATCAAAATCTCTCTTACAAACAATGAAAATGGTAGCCCTTTATATAGAAAAGCAGCATACCGAGTTTTCAAATGAACAGTGGAGATTAACTTGACACCAACGGTCCATATTACATCAATAAGTACAACTATAACAGTTCACCTCAATTCTCAGATTACATTTCGTCTTCCATGAAAAAGATGAAAAATAGCCCCCAGATACATTGAATCGAGTCAATTTGACTAGCCAACTCAATATATTAGTAGAAAAGAACATTTTAGAAGCAAGAAAAAGACAAAATAGAGTCACATGCTGCCCTGAATACAATAATTTATAATTATGATGGGATTACATCCTATCATCAGGATACCTAGGAAGTCTATAAGCCATCCCAGTGAAGCTTTGTACCCTTAATAATATGAATTTCTTGAACTAGATGTACCATCTGCCATATTTGGTTACCTCATTCATGGCCTCAGTGGAAATCCTCAAGGCTGTGTTACCCTGCAGTATTCTGGTTATATACAACATGAAAGAATCATTTACTCTTTTAAAATGTATCAAAGATTGAGAAGAGGTTAGCTGCGAGTAGCATTCATGAACCTTTATCTGAGTTTTCTCATCATTCCTGATTTCTCCAATTTTAAACAACCCAACATAGTGATTTCTCCTTGCCAATGCATAAACAACATAGGATGTCCATCTAAATTTAGTGCATGACAGTTTTGGAACTGTAGCGTGAGTTTTAGAGGTCTCCGACTGATTAGAGATTCAACAGATTTACAGGTCGGTCAGACCTCATTTTAGCACCAAAAGTTAGATACGTTCACGGAAAAATTTATCTAAGTCTTGGTCTTTAGTCAACTCATGGCAATCCATTTTCAACAGGGAATCCTAATGGGGGTTTGAATGAAAATCAACAGTCCATGCACGAAAACCCTATCTAGAAACCCTAAGAATGTTGGTTTTTTCAAAAGATTACCGTTTAATCTAAACCTAACTACTTGCAGTGAAAGTTCAAAGGACAAGGTTCAAAACCCTACCTGGTGAATATGAAGGCGCATCTGGACTATGCAAACAGGGGTGGTCGTGGGTTGAACTTGGGCGGATTGGCAGCAAGAAAGTTCAAAATCCCAAACGGAGCTCTGAAATCCCGTCGAATGTAAAACAAATGGTCCAAAATAGAAGATTTGCCCCTTTTAACCTCTGGTAAAATCACCATTAATGCACAGGCGTACATTTGTCAGTTTAGGGTTTGGTGCAGTTTGTCCTCAGCTCAGACATGGCAGGGAAATTAGGTGTGTCAGACCTGGTCGGTGAGGGACCTATTCAGCGCTAGGACTTATAAATTCAACTTGCACAACTTGCGTGCATTTCAGGTTCCTCTAACTCTTGGGTGTTTTGGCTTCATCTGACTTAGTCGGTGATCGCTTGACTTAGCACAAGTTAGAGAACATTGATTCTAGCACAGGAGTCCATCAAAGAGGAACTTAGCGCTGAAGTCGGTGACAACAGTTTTTAGCGCTACGTTGGTTGGAAGACGATCTAGGGGAAAGGTCGGACAGATAGGAATTTAGTGCAAAAGTTAGTTGGAGAGCATTTTAGTGCAAAAGGGCAATTCAAGGCCTTCAAAAGGAATATAAAGATTCGACCTAGTAGATCTCTAAAGTGATTTCCCAATATCACCATTCAATCAAGGTCAAAGTGTACTTTAACCACTTAACCACTTAGGAGATGAAAAGATCTAAATGACATCCTAAGCCAAATCAAAAGAGGGGGTCCCCATTTAGGAATGGGTTGTGCATACAAGACACAATAGGTGGGTAGGTAAATGCTATGGGAGGCCTCGTTTTGTGTGCAAAGCATCCTAGTCGTTCCAATCTATAAGCTACCGACAAAGTCACTTTGTCGGTAGCTTATAGCTTGGAAGGATTGGGAGGCTTGGCACACAAAATGAGACCTGCCCTAGCATTTACCCACCCACCCTGACATGTTGGCACAATCCCTTTGGCCCTAGGACCTATGGAATGCAAAATTTCAGTCCTAGCAACTTTTAACTTTGTTGGTAGGGAATACCTCAGAATGAATGGGACACTTGGCACATGAAATGAGACCTCCCCTGGAATTTACCCACCCACCCCGATGCGTTGGCATAGTCCATTCAGCCCCACGAGCTATGGAATGAAAAATGCCACACCTACCACCTTTCCACTGCATGAAACTGAAGTATTTTGCAATAATGCGTTTGATTTCGGCACTGTCAAATGGAATGGAGTTGACTAAAACAAAGAGAGGTTATTATGGATGGACCCATGTGCACCTATAAGTCCAAACATAATGTTCCCAGCTATCATGAATTCAAAGAACTGCTCCATCAAAGTTTGGTAGTTTTTTGCTCTTAGGGATCTTAAGGGACTTTGCTAGTAGCCGTTGCCCGGAGTGACTGGGACGCTTGGTGCATGAAATGAGACCTCCCTTCGCATTTAACTACCCACCTCAATGTGTTGGCATAGTCAATTCAGCCCCATGATCTATGGAATGAAAAATGTCACACCTAGCACCTTTCCACTGTATGAAATTGAAGCATTTTGCAACAATGTGTTTGATTTTGAGACGGCCAAAAAGAATGGGGTTGACCAAAACTAAGAGAGGTTATTGTGGATGAACCCTATGTGCACCTGTAGGTGCAAGCATAGCATTTCCAACTATCATGAAATCAAAGAACTGCTCTGTCAAAGTTTGGCAGTTTTTTGGTCTCAGGCATCTTAAGGGACTTTGTCGGTAGCCTATTGTCCAGAGTAACTGGGACACTTGGCACATGGAATGAGACCTCTCCTAGCATTTACCCATCCACCCCAAGGTGTTGGCATAGTTCGTTCAGCCCCACAAGCTATGGAATTAAAAATGTCACAACTAGCACCTTTCCACTGCATGAAATTAAAGCATTTTGCAACAATGCGTTTGATTTCAACATGGTCAAACAGAATGGGCTTGACCAAAATTGAGAGAGATTATTGTGGATGGACCCCACATGCACCTGTAGGTCCAAACATAATGTTCCTATCTATCATGAAATTGGAGAACTACTCCTTCAATGTTTGGGAGTTTTTTGGTCTCAGGGATATTAAGGGACTTTGTCGGTAGCCTGTTGCCTAGAGTGACTGGGACACTTGGTACATGAAAGGAAACCTCCCCTGGCATTTACTTGCCCACCCCGATGCATTGGCATAGCCTATTAGGCCCCACAAGCTATGGAATGAAAAAAGTCACACCTAGCACCTTTCCACTCCATGAAATTGAAGCATTTTGCAATAATGAGTTTGATTTCGGCATAGTCAAACGGAATGGGGTTTACCAAAATTGAAAGAGATTATTGTGGATGAACCCCATGTGCACCTGTAGGTCCAAACATAATGTTCCCATCTGTCACAAAATCAGAGAACTGCTCCATCAAAGTTTGGTAGTTTTTTGGTCTCAAGGATCTTAAGGGACTTTGCCAGTAGCCTATTGCCCGGAGTAACTGGGACACTTGGTGCACAAAATGTGACCTCCCCTAGTATTTACCCACCCACCCTGACACATTGGCATATTCTATTTGGCCCCACGATGAGTAGAACAAAAAATATTGTTCAAGTTGACACATTCTCAATCATTGACATGGATGATATCTCAGTACCATTCCTTCAGGCGCAATATGAGCTTCCAAGGGAAGGTGCAATTGTGAGGTTGGAGATGATGAAAAGTATGCCTCATTTACAATCATGTTTTACTTGTCTTCAATGATGATTCCTTGATTCAACTTAATCCTTTGATAATACATTTTAACCTCCTTGTTAAAGTGCACTTTCAAGGTTGCTTGAGCAAGAGCTAGCACCTCAACATCTAGGTGCACTTTTGGTGTTCTAGAAGCATGAACTAGTGCCTCAAATAGTAAGGTACTCATTCTAGGTTGTTTGTTCAATAATTGACACCTTGTATTCTTTGGACATTCTTTCAACTTGTGGAGACAACCTCAACTTGCAAGATCAATTTATTATCAAGGTGTATATCCAAAGTCATAGAGATATGAAGTGGCGCCTCACTAATCTAGGTGCACATTTGATGGTGTAGAGAGGTAGATGTGTGCCCAAGTCATCATTTGATGCCTTCAATAACTATAAACTCCTTTGATGATGCATTTTATCCTTCCAATTCACTATCTAGCCTTAGGCGCACATTTTAGGTTGATCAATCATAATCTAGTGCCCTAAGTACCAAGGTGCACTTTTAGGTTAGTTTGATCAAGGATTAGCGCCTTCACTTCTAGGCACAAGTTTGGAGTTGAAATACATCAAAATAACAAGTTTCTTCATCACTTCAAACATCTTTAACACTTTGAAGATGTCCAATGCATGATTGAATGTCAAGAAACCAATGTATCATTTCATGAAGGTCTTGACAAGCAGAACAAAAAATATTGTTCAAGTTGACACATTCTCAATCATTGACCCAATGCAATTGATGCAAACATGCAATTTGTTCATGTTGTCCCATCATGTTGATGCAAACATTCTCAATCATTCATATTGTCACATGTTGTAAGCCATGGATGTGAAGATGTAAACATAGTATTGGTGACATGAGCAACACTACTACAGATTCTTAAGTGTTGTAAATATGCATCTTCTTATTTCATCATGTGTTGTAAATGAATGAATGTAATGATTGCAATATGTGCACAAAATAGAATTTTTGATAAGGATTGAAAGGAAATGTTAAGAAAATGCAATTGGCAGGTGTAAATCCAAATTCCACAACCTTATCCACCATTCTCCTTGCCTATGCAAAAATGGGATCTTCAGAACATGATGTATTTATAGCTGCCCTTGTAGACATGTATGCAAAGTGTGGAAGCATAGGCAAGGCATGTGAACAGTTTGGCATGACACCTCAAAGAGATGCTATCTCATGGAATGCAATGATTGCAAGATATGCAAAAAATGGATTTTTTGAAAAGGCTTTAGAAACTTTCAAGCAAGTACAATTGGAATGTGTAAAACTAAATTCCATAACCTTTGCAAGCATTCTCCCTACTTGTGCCAAATTAGGATCTTATATATACATATATGCATAATGTCATGAAAATAATGTATATTGTATATATCAAGCCATATAATCATGTACAAATAAAACCATACGGGCATATACAATGATATACATCACTAACATACAAAAGTATGTTTACAAAGCCAAATAGGCATATGTAACAAAATGTCCCAAAATCAAATCTCCTATGGATTGCTATCAAATAATTGATGGCTATTGCTAGGCCATGAAGATGGTGATCCAGTCAATGACTCGTCCTCTAGCGCTCATTGACTAGACCTCCTCGATAGATATTTTTGAATTTCCACCTATTAATACAATCAAACAATGTGCACATTAATATAGAATTTAATATTCAAAATATATAACATGACATAAGTAATCAATCACTTACCACCAATTGGTGATCCCTCTTGATCATTTGTTGTCTCTCTTCTTTTGTAGAGCTGGATGGGTAGGGGAGGTGACATCCTGTGAGAAGCATGAACAAGAAAATTCAAGTAAACATGAATATCATAAATATGTACATTAAATGTTGTGCTTATTATATGACTATTCTAGGACTGTTGTAGTTAATCCTAGCAGACATGTATGCAAAGTGTGGAATGATAGACCAAGCACATGAAATGTTTGATAGAACCACTCAAATAGATGTCATCTCATGGAATGCAATGATGGCAAGACTATTTTAGGACTCAAGATAATTAAGAGGTAGGTATAATTTGGACTCAGTTGGACTCTCAATCATAGACCAAATTTGAAAAGAAATGAACCTATATATTAACCTAGGTCATCTAGGAAACCTTAGGATCCCTTTAGTGCTCTAACTTTAGGAATAAATTTATACGTATCCAAACTCTAAATTTGTTCCTAAATACCATTATTCACCATCAAGTGCTCCTACCTTATAGGACCATTTTAGGACTTTTATAGGACTTTTCTAGGACTATTTTAGGACTATTATAAGACTGTTGTAGTTAAAACTATTCTAGTATGAAGATAGGACTGTTATAGGACTATCATCTCATGGAATATAATGATGGCAAGATTACTATCAAGATTAGTATGAAGATTAATTATGACTGTTATAGGACTTTTATAAGAATGCAAAGTAAGGAAGCATAGGCAAGGCACATGAACTGTTTGGTGGAATACCTCAAAAAAATGAGAATTTTGTTAGATGTTGTAGTTGCAATTGCCATGTGACACATGTATGTAATATGTGAAAGCATAGACAAGGCACATGAACTGTTTAGCAAAAGACATCAAATACATGTCATCTCATGGAATGCCTTATGTAGAAAAAGGTACAAATGTGCAATATTAAGAAATACAAATGAGAACTAAAAATCGTACCTCAAGTATAGTGAAAATAACCTATGATGCCATACAAAATAATTTACAATGCCATGCAAAAATAATCTACGATGCCATGTAAAATAACTTTATTTGTAGCCCTGTATAGTCAAAAGCATACATTATAGTTTAAAAAGAAACAAGATTTTTAATAAAACAATTCTAAAAAATAGTAATCAAAAACATGATTGGTGGGAGAACTCAAGATAAATAAGAGGTAGGTATAATTTGGACTTAATTGGACTCCCAATCATAGGTCAAATTTGAAAATAAATGACCCTATATCTTAACCTAGGTCATCTAGGAAACCTTAGGATCTCTCTAGTGCTCCAACTTTGGGAACAAATTTATGCCTATCCAAACTCTAAATTGGTTCCTAAATACCATTATTCACCATCAAGTGCTCCTACCTTGTAGTACTATTTTAGGACTTTTATAGGATTGTTCTAGGACTGTTATAGGACTGTTGTAGTCAAAACTATTCTAGTATGAAGATAGGACTGTTATAGGATTGTCATATCATGGAATGCAATGATGGCAAGATTACTATCAAGATTAGTATGAAGATTAAATATGACTATTACAGGACTTTTATAAGAATGCAAAGTAAGGAAGCATAGGCAAGGCACATGAACTATTTGGTGGAATACCTCAAAGAAATGAGAATTTTGTCAGATGTTGTAGTTGCAATTGCCATGTGACACATGTATGTAATATGTGAAAGCATAGATAGGGCACATGAACTATTCAACAAAAGACATCAAATACATGTCATCTCATGGAATGCCTTATGTAGAAAAAGGTACAAATATGCTATATTAAGAAATACAAATGAGAACTAAAAATCGTACCTCAAGTATAGTCAAAATAACCTACGATGCCATATAAAATAATTTATGATGGCATGCAAAATAATCTATGATGCCATGTAAAATAACTTTATTCGCAGTCCTGTATAGTCAAAAGCATGCATTATAGTTAAAGAAACAAGATTTTTAATAAAACAATTCTAAAAAATAGAAAAAACAAGAACAAGTTAGATAAAAAAAGTCATACATGTCCATCTGGAAGTTTAAATGCTAGTCAAGCATACCTGAGCGATCATCTCTTACCTTCAAAGTATCCAATATTGCTTCATGATCAGCATTACTAATTGTCCATAGTTCTTTTGATTTTGGTTTTCCATGATGCTTTAGTAACTTGACATTTGTTGCTACAACTAGGTGAGAATACATCAATATGGTTTTATTCTTCTCAAAGTCTTCAAAGGCCGGGATGCCATTCTTTTTAATCATATATGTTCGTAACCAAGTCCCAGTAATAAACACTGATCCTGTAGGATATGTGAACACATCATCATTTGTCATAGGTTGTGTTAGCTTTTGTTTTTCCTGTACACATCCTGCCAACCAATAGTCTGACCTCTCTTCATTTCCATGCGGTGCAACAACTCCATAAACATGACCTAGCTGTACAAGGTCTGAAAGATGTTCATAGTCAAATGAGCTCTCCATGTCATTGATGGAAGATGATTGAACTTCATATAAAGGGATTAAATATCATGGAATCCATGCATCTACCCACTCACTTGACTCACAATTGTCCCAATCACATTTAATACAACTCTGACAAAAACAAACTAATTCTCATGTCCAAATAGTCCATGTACTTGCATCTGAGCTTCGAAATAAATGCATCTTTGATGATTCACTGATTCTCTGACATTCCAATTTCTCTATTTCTATCCCATCATCAACCAATTAAAAGAACCTGTGCACTTCAGAATCAAGGGCCACTCCTTGTGACAATGCATAGTTACACCACTTAACAATGGAATCTGCATCACTGAATGTAGCACCACCTCTAATCTTTAGTTGTTCTTTAAAAAGAGCTCTCTTCACGCATGTACTTGCTCCATCATGTTCACCTTTTCCATGCCCAACTTCAAAAAAATTTCAAATATGAGGTATACCCTTCTCTACATACATTTTGCTCAACCAATAGAAATTATGAGTATTCTTGAATTAACCAGTGCAATTATCTAACCAAATGAGATGTTGATCCATTCTTATATCTTTTTCTTACAAGAACCCATAAAATTGTTGAAAACAATATTGCACAAACTCTGTTGAATGAGATCAATCATCACTCATGTAAAAATGGTATTCTCTGACAATCTTCCTATTCTCTTCTGTACTCTTAGGGGCATGTATGTATGTGATGTGAACAAAAATAGCAATCTGAATAGAATTGTAGTACTGGGATTGAACTTCATTTTGGGGTTGCAATGTATAGTTTTCTACAAAATCAACTACAGAGACAATATTTCCAATCAAGAAAGAGTTTTTACACATCCTGAACTGTTGATCTAACCATCGAGACCTGTGGCTGTGTCTGACATACTTGTAGAAAAGATTTTTCTTAAAATATTAATAAAATCAGCAATACTTACCTCTCTTACAATTAACTCACATCTAGAACCTTCACCTCAACTTTTCAAATTGTATTTCACTATCTCATATCTCTTTTTCTCAACCATTCTCTTTCCAAAATCATGTTTGTTGCCCTCATGAAAACATGATACAAACTTTGATAACCCACCACAGTGTAAACACTTTTCATTTAAACAATCATTCTTGTAGAACATGCAACCATCATCTCTAATACATAGAAATTAATCTAATAAGTCCCTAGATGACTTTGCTAGTTGAATTGCACCACACTCCTGTAACATTTCATTAGTGTGCAAAGTAGAATGAATATTGCATAATAATTCATGGTACATAGAAAACTCTATATGGTATTTGCAACAACATGTATTACAAACTTTAAGAGGAACACAATAAAATGGCTTAAGAGATTCAAATGCTCTTTGTGAGATTGTCATACCTGGGTAAGTTTCACAATATTGTTTGTACAATGTTGTTTGGCTACATTCCAAGTAATGTTTAGGATGTGTTGTGCAGTCTTTATCACCAATTCTTAGCTTTACAATATCTTTTGCATTCGGTGATATCCTAGAGTCAGTGTGCCAAAATCATTCAATTTCTTCCTTTGTGCTATCAATTAGCTTATTGTCAACTCATGGAAGCCTACCATTGAAAGCCTGAGTATCATTGGCAAGAGGACTAGCTAGCCTTAATCTTAATGCTAGTGCTTTTGACAATGTTTTACGATTCAATCTTAAGTCAACACAAGTTTGCCTCATTAATTGAGAATTTCTTAATTGTTTGCCTACTATTGAGGTTGTTATTACTCTACGAGTAGCTCATTTATCTTTCTCCTTGCTAGTATTTCCAATAGAATTGTGTGCATTGAAAAGGCTTCTAACAATAATTTTATTCCAATCAGACACTTTGTTTAACTGAATCTTTAATTTCTTTAGTAAAGGTCTCATTTTGTACATCTTTAATAATTGCACAAAAAGTTGCCATTGTTCAATTAATATTTTTTTCTCAAAGTATTTATTGAAGAGTTTTGAAGCCCACAACCGAACCATTTGTGACGACCTCTTGCCTTCAAGTTTTTCCATTATGTTCTCATCAATTTCAAGTAACCATTTTGGGGTTCTTGGGTGTTTTCCACTTTCATCACAGTTATTCTCTTCTTGACAAATATACTCTCTTCTTATGAAATTTGGAGATACATTGATTGTTCTTGTTTCATCCATGTTATCAACCTCATCAATTTTATCAATAAATGGATTATGGAGTGAAATTTCAACATCATGATGTTCATATCCACTTTCTTCAAGTGCACATCTTCATTTTTCTTCTTCTTCTTTGTCCATGGTATTGCTATTATGAATAGGTGTTTCATACCATTTTTCAATATTTTCATTTGCAATATCATGGTGAATTTCATTCTTATCTAACTGTAGACACCTAAAAATGTCTCGACCACCAAACTGACTCCCGATATTCAGGATCATATCAATTTCCCTCTTAAACCAATTAATTAAATTTTATTTAATTAATTATCCCTTCATTACCCCATTTCCCATCAATTTATCCCAGATAAATGAATTAATTTCATTAATTCAATAGTTTCAAACCTAGCCAAATGAATTTAGTAAATATGCAATATTTACTAAATCGTTTTTCCCCTTTTTGCCACTAAATCTAATTAATTAGTTAAAATCATGTTAACTAATTAATTTAACCCCACTTATTCTAGCCTTAGGGTTAATTAAATAAAATCAATATTAGTTAACCCTAAATCCCTCATTTGGGTGGTTAAACCTAGTTTAACCCACTCTCCCACATTTCCCAAATAAATAAATGGGAATAAATCTACCTAAAATCCCACATCACAATAAAAAAAATACCCTTCCCATGCCTATGCCTCTATTTCCCCCCAAATAAATTTTTAATTCATTTGCATCTCCCCCCATGAATCTTTTATTTGGGGAATAATCTTCCCCCATAACTTTTCTCTTCCCCAAAATGAATAAAAGAATCACTTTTATTCATAACCATCTATTTTGCTAGATTAGATCTAGGCCCTCCATGTCATCTCCATTCTCCACCCTTGATCTTTCCAAGCATTCTCCACCCTTGGATCAAGAATCCCTCTTAAAGTCTATAAATACAAGCTGTCCCAAGCCATTTGAGGGAGCCAAGTCTATGCAAAGTAATAATGCCAAAATCATTCTTGAGCTAGTGAGTTGCACAACTTGAATGAGCATTTCACATTGGAATCTATTTGTTTAGGGATCATCTTGGTCTTAGGAGCTTGTTTGGGTGCAAAGGCTCCTTCCCTTGATGGGAATAGATTTGTATTATGAGGTATAACTTTGTGTTTTCTTGCACTTTGTTTTGATATTTCAGCTTCGTTTACATTTCTAATCCACATTGGCATGCCCGGTGGGACCCACAAGGTTCAGTCTAACTTTTTTCATGAGTTTTTGGTGTTAGATAAGTGTGTTTTGCAGGTGTAGCACCATTATACCCTCACAGTGGTGCCATCACTGGCTCGTTTCAGCACCATCCTCTATTTTGGCGCTATTTCCATGCATCAGTTTCCACTTCTTTCACTCACTCACATTTGCCGTTTTAAACTCTTCTTGCCATTTGCAGTGGTCCTTTTGCTCTCGGTTTACATAGAGATGTTGAAGTTGCAAGGGGGGTTATGTCAAAATTTTTACAAGGGGTCTAAATAGGCACTTTAACTTAGATATCATCTGGTTTTTCATGTACCTCAGCTAACAAGGCTAAACATGACCCTTATTTTACTGTCTAACCCCTTGCATTGTGTAGGAAAAATTACTTTTTGCAGGTCAGATGTGTTCAGTGTCATATCAGTGCCATCACTCAGGCCGACGCCATCCGCGGGTTAACTAGGTCTTTGAAAAAATCACACAGTGGCACTTTTATATAGCTATATTGGTGCTATCATCTATTTCAGTGCTTTCCAACTGATGTATTAGCGCTAAAATATTTATTAGCGCTTTCTCTATACCATATTAGCACTATAGTCTGTTTTATCACTTTCACTATCTTAAATCAGCGCCATAAGTTTAATTAGTGCCATTTTTGTAAGTCAGGTTGTTCTACCCGTAGTGGCACTTTTACATACCTGTTTTAGCGCTATTTTGAGAAAAACTGACTTTGCTATCTGTACAGGTGCTGACAAGGGTTTTTGTAGGTTCTTATCATCCTTTGCAAGATACTAACAAACTGTTTGCAGGGTTCTGTTAGTTTTCATTGCACAACATCATTTCATATGGGACTCAAAATAAACTTTTCTTTTGGCATTAATCAAACAAAACAAACAACTCCTTTTGTGTGAAGTGTGTGTGTGCCAACAAACATTTACTTTGGTGCTCTAAAAAAAATTTATCCTTTGATGTGCCAACAAACAAATCAAACATTTTGAATTTGGGCTTAAAAGGAACCAACAAATTGCATCAAAATACATCATTGGGTAAAAAGAACAACAAACTTGTATTTTTCACGCATCTAATCAAGACAATCAAAAATACTTGTGTGAAGTGTCTTCGTGGTTGTGTCAAGTAGAGTGAGAAGTGTATGCTCTTCCCTCGCACCCTTTGGTGATCTTGGGAATTAAAAACTTCTCACAACACTTTGCATTAATCACCCCCCATTTAAATCTGAAGATCTAAAATGAACCATGTTTAGTGTGATACAATCATTTAGAATACATATGCTCTCCCCTCACACCTTTGAGTGAACTTGGGGATCAAAAATATTTTTTATGATTGTATTGCTTTTGCAATCCTTAGAGGGCCTGCCACCCCAATTCAAAAGGTGGGAACGACCCAAGCAACATCAAGCTAAAGCCAAGCTCTTCCAAGCTGCTATATAAAATAAGGCGTTTGGGCCAAAAATCTCAAATGACAGGTGTTGCTGTGTTATACCAATAGCCAACCTCCCCCAAAACCCTCCAAGGTGTAACCCTTGGAGGCTGGGAGACTCCATAATGGAGAGTAGCACTGCCACATGTATAACCACCTGAATGGATGCCCTTACTATGAACCATTGTTTTAGCAAGCCAAAATCCTTCTATTTGTTGATGCAGAGGGCAAAACCCTTGAAGCAGCCCCGATTCATGTGGTTCTTAGCTAAGGTAGCAGGGACAATCTAAAGGTTTGGTGAGGGACAAGCCTTATAAGAAACCTAGATCTTGGTTTGTGTGAGAAGTGTGTGCAATTGTAAGGAGGAGCCGGTGCTACCAAGATCTTGGAGCTACCCTCTTTGAATAGGCGCAGTTAGGGGATTCAGTAAATACTGTCACATTCTCACCTTAGGTTGTTCAAAGTGCTTGTTGAATAAAATCACACATCTTTTTCCAAAACAAAACAAAATCTTGATTTTTGTGTGGTTCATTGTGCTTGAATTGATTGCAACAACATTGCAAGGAAACAAAACAAATCATTTGATCACATTCCAAACAAACAAGTCCAAAAATTTGCCCTCAAAAAGCTGTCTACCTTGTTTTAGCGCCATATCTGTTTGATTGTAGCACCATTTCACCCGTGGATTGGTACTATTTTTAGATTGATTGCTTGAAACAAAGGCCCATTTAGTTGTGATCTACACCACCTGCTCTGTCATAATTTGTATCCATCTCATAGAAATCTGACAACAGTCCATCCATTTTCTTCCAAAAATCTTCCAAAATCACACCTTCTCTTTGACCTTAGAGGATCAATCACCACCATTGTTGGACCCCTTTTGATACATCACCATCAGCCCAAATCCATATCTATCCATCCCCCTTCAAATCTTTTTTTTGCATATCTCCTTGGACCAAAAACAAATCATTTCAAAAAAAATCCAAGACCAAACCAAAACACATCATCAACTAAAACGTGTCATCCTTTTGAGCCAAAATTAGATCTAGATCTTATCATTAGCATCACATTTTTCTTGAAAAGTCATTAGTCTACCTTTCAAGGAAAACAAATCAGCCCTCTTTGCGTATGGTCATTAGTCTACCCCAAACAAAGAAAAACATCCCTTTATGCCAACTCAAAATCTAGGTCTTATCTAAAAGCTTAATTTATAAACCATCAAGATCAAAATCAAAACATCAAAATCCTTCTTCTATCATCCATCTTTAATCCAAAATTTCTGCAAAAATCAATATCACCCATTCATATCACCCTTAGGAAAGACATATCGATCTTCACCACATCCTCTCTTCTACTCCATCTCATTACCACATCCATCTTTGGATCCAACAAAATCAATCCAATTCTCTAAGCTCTCCATCTCCATTCCATTCTACCCATAGGCATATGCCCCTCACGAGATCACAACTCAAGAAAATCCAAGAAATGGCAGAGCAATATTCGGGCATAGGAATGCCTAATACCAACAGTTACAACATACCCATCAACCAATCATTCAACCAACCCACATATTCCTTCATCCCCCCATATGGCCCCAACAAAAATCCCTTTCACTTCTTACAACAAACACAAACACCACCACCACTGTCAACACAAAATATCCCCATCATATCTCAAGATGACCTAGATGTCTTGAGCTTCACGCAAGATGCTGATAACATGAATCTACTTGATAAAGTCTTAAGATTGGACCCAAATAGATATTTTGACCATCTTCTTAAAATTGGTGCTCAACTGCCCCCTATCACAACATCATCACAACCATCCACTTCTACAAATGCTCCTATCACATCAAATACCGAAGCATCTACATCGTCCACACCTGTCGCATCTACTACCAACGCCACCTCTACCACTACTATGTCTATCATTACCACCAATGTCTCTAACCACACCACTTCACAACCCATCACCACATCCACTACTATAACAATAGTAAACCCTTCCATGCCACAAATTACCATGGGCATACAAGGCAACATCACGCAAGCAAGTACATCCACAAGTGTGCCTCCACCCAATCCCAACACTCTTGCCTACATGCGACAGTTGTTCTCACAATCATAGTATAATACATCCAACCAATCCAACATCCACCTACCTAACGTCAATCCATCTAAAACCACATACCCACATAATCCCATAACATCATCAAATCTACATAATCCCAATCCCCAAATACCACCACACATTCTCCATCAACTACACGCATACCAACAACAATAGGCACTGATCAATCCAAACCTTAACTCGCAATACCAACATCTCAACCAAACCAATCCTCAACATCAAATCCCACCCCACCTCCAATATCTCACCAACCAACAAGCTTACATACAACCACAACAACCACAGGATATCAACACTGTTGTACAAGGCTTAGTCCAATAGGTAGCAGACCTACAAACTGGGGGAAAACATAAATATTATTCTTTTGAGGATATTTGCCCCTACCCATTCGATCACACATTATACATGCCCCCTTTCCCCAAAAACTTTGAGACACCTAAATTTGACAAATACAAGGGAAAGGGAGACCCTAGGGACCACCTTAGGGAGTTCTACATCGCTTGCCTAGAAGTCTCTAACGATGACACATATCTTATGAGACTCTTCCCAAGAAGCCTCAATGGCCAGGCCATTAAATGATTTGCCCATCTTCCACCTGGAATTCGAACATTCCCTGAGCTTGCAGAGAAGTTTGTAAACCACTTCTCTTATAACTTTGAACATGAGGTGTCTATGACAGACCTCTGCAGCACCAAACAAAAGAATGGAGAATCTTTCGCTTCCTTCTTACAATGGTGGAGAGGCTTGGAAAGCAAACTCCCATGGCCCATTCCTGAGAAACAACTTGTCACCATTTTCGTGGCCAATCTCAATTAGGAACTAGGGTTTCAAATACAAATTCTTTGTGCATCCACCTTTGAAGAGGTTATCGACAAAGGCACTACTATCGAATGAGCCCTCATTGCCAAGGGCTCCATCAAACTATATGACCCCAAATCCAACAACAACAATCACAACACCAATCGCAACAACAACAACAACAACAACAACAGCTACAAATCCAATCACAACACCCCCAATATGAACAACAGTACCAACAGCAATACCAACATGCAATCCAACGATAAATCATGCTATTGGGGGAAGAACAAGAACAATCTAAATGACGGCGTCACGAATGTGAAGGCCATCCAACATATCCAAAACTAAACACTTGTGCATACATATGCAACAAATGTAAATAACCATAGAGGGCCAAATAAACCACGTAAACCTCACAGAAATTTCACACCATTAGCAGAACCCATCGAGGACATCCTCGATAGATGTCTTAAACAAGGAGTGGTCACACTCCTGCCCATTCAACCACGTCAAGACAATGAACTCAAAGCAGCATGGTATAATGAAAATTACTACTATGAATACCACCGCATGGCGGGCCATAAAATAGCTGACTGTATGCAACTAAAACATTGCATCCAAGACCTCATAAACCAAAATCTCATTAGCCTTGATCAAAGTGCCCAACCATCACCAAATGCTAACCTTGGGGCTTACAAGGATCCTTTACCCAACCATAATAAAGCTTCATCATCCAACCAAGCATACCATGTCACTCCACCACCCGCACACTATGACTCCATTCTCGGCCACATCAAACCCTCATCCCACCATGTCAACACAATTACCATTAGGGCACAGGCACTTGATTGTGCCGTGCCAACCCGTCGAGGCCGTGTATCTATCCGCATAGCCCCTCCTACCGACCAAACTCCTGCGTCCACGTCAACTCCCTTACCCCCTTGTCCAATCACACGCCCATCACCTGCCCACTAGTATAACCTCCTAGAACACCTAGGCAAGACACCCACACAAATCTCCATCCTCGAGTTGCTTCGCACATCTCCCCTCCATAAGGACGTCCTTGATAAAGTGCTTTCGCAAATGCAAGTTCCTGCCAACTTGAATGTAACAGAATTCCAAGCCATGGTAGGACATATCGCTTCGCCCCATCATCTCACCTTCTCAGAAAAAGACTTACCCGCCTCTAATCATGTACATAATGATGCCTTGCACATTGAAGTCCACATCCACAAGCACACTATTAAAAGGGTCTTAATAGATGGTGGTTCTGGCCTCAACATATGCACTCTAAAACTGTTAAAACACTTGGGGTACTCCAATGTGGTTGTTGACACCAGTGAGTGCATCACGATCAAAGGCTACAATGATACCGAATGGCTCTCTGAAGGAACTATCAAGCTTCCCATACAAGTGGGACCAAAGATCCTCGAAACAAAATGTCAGGTTTTGGATCTCAACCTCCCCTATAACATCCTTCTCAGCCGACCATGGATCCATGCCATGCAAGTCATCCCATCCACCTTCCATCAATGCATCAAATTCCCTCACAATGGCATCAAAGTCACAGTCTATGCCAACCCTCGCCCCTTCCAATATTGCAGTTTTTTGGAAGGCCACGACTAGACGTTTTGCCCATACAATAAAACCACCACTGAAGCCAAGCCAACAACATCATATATTGACCCCGCAAGCATCGTTTCCACTTCATCCCAAGCAACTCCACCACCTAAGGTCTAGATCAAGCTATCCGACATGGGGTGTGGGGAATATGACCTTCATGGCACTTTTTGTGTGGGCACGTTACCCAATCCTAAGACATTCGGCATCCCAACAATAGAGACAACTGATACAATCATTATCAAGTGCAAGCCCTTGCCTACCTTCGAGAAGAAGCATCTCCTGGATTAGGATGTACTGGAAGATGTCTCATCTTGACTTTACAAGGATGAAGAACCCGAGCAAGAGGCCCCAACAATCCCCACAGAAATCTACGGCAAGGGTTCTTAAATTGTCAAGAGCATGGGATATAAAGGACAAGGCGGTATAGGCCTTCATGAACAAGGAATCATAGAGCTACTGCAAGCAACCAGAAACCCCTACACTCAAGGGTTAGGGTACGGTCAAACACAACGTATCCTCTCTACCGGCGAATGTATCTTAGTCGAGGTTGCTAGGGTCCCCGTAGACGTCAACGATGTCAACGAAACGGGCCTTCAAGACTCCTTTAGTGACTTTGCCAACTTTTTCAACTCATCCATTTACACCATCTACTCAGTCACCACCATCCCCTCAACATCCAATGACCTACCATTAGTCTATCCTGACCTCATTGACTGGGACCAAGGGGGACCTCCTATCTTTGACATCGCACCTAATGATGAAGCTATTGCCGAAATGATGGGGGCAAAAGATCACTTCCCTTTGGGAGATCATCATGTAGGATACATAATGGAACTCCATCCGGATGCCTATATTGGGGAGACAACCCCTGCTTCCAGTCACAAAAATGTAAAAAGAAAAAATGGATCTGATGGTGAAAACCATTCCATGGCAGTATCAAATCAAAAAATAGTAAAAATAAAAGACGTATCTCTTGGTGAAAACCTCCACGAGGCACTAGGAGATGGAAGCATGGGCCTCCCTAAGATAGACAAAGTATATCCAGACAGATCACCCATCTTGGTAGAACTAGCGCAGGAAATGAACCTGGGGACAGAACAAGAGCCAAAAATCACATACAGAGCAGAATCTCTCAGCATGTTCGAACAGGAAAACTTCTTGGCATTTTTCACATGAAGAAATCACAATTTCACATGGACCTATGTAGACATGCCAGGGCTAAATCCTGCCTTGGTTGTTCATCATCTTGCAGTGCGTCCCGATGCGAAACCAGTCAAGCAAAAACTTCACAAAATGAATCCTCAAGTGGCTCTCCTAGTCAAGGCAAAACTAAAGAAATTACTGGATGTGGGGTTCATTTGTCCCATCAATTATCCTGAATGGATTTCAAATCTTGTGCCAGTTGCCAAACCAGATGGCCGAATCCATTGTTGTACTGATTTCAGGGATCTCAACAAGGCCTGCCCCAAAGATGACTTCCCACTACCAAACATCAACATGATAGTGGATCTCACAGCAAGATATGAAATGTTATCCCTAATGGATGGTTTCTTAGGACACAATTAGATAAAAATTGCTGAAGAGGATTAGCACAAAATAGCTTTCATATGCCCATGGGGAACATATTGCTGGGTGGTCATGCCATTTGGCCTAAAGAATGCAGAAGCCACCTATCAAAGAGCCATGACCGTCATCTTCCATGACCTATTTCACCACATCATGGAAGATTACATGGACGATCTGCTAGGGAAATCCAAGACTAGAGAAGAACACTTAGATGTGCTAGCCAAGATCTTTGATAGACTAGAGCAATATAATGTTCGTCTCAATCCAAAGAAGTGTGTCTTTGGCGTCACCTCAGGTAAACTACTGGGACACATAGTCTCCAGACGCGGAATCGAGGTAGATCCTATGAAAGTCAAGGCTATCATTGAAATGCCAGCTCCCAAAACATTGAAACAACTAAGAAGCCTGCAGGGGAAACTACAGTCCATTCGCCGGTTCATCGCCCAACTCGCTGATAAGTGTCAACCATTCCAACATCTCCTTAGGAAAGATACAGCTTTCGCCTGGACCGATGAATGTCAGAGTGCCTTTGATCAGCTAAAAGAATATCTAGCTAATCCCCATGTTCTAGCTCCGCCAAGACAAGGAGAGCCCCTCCTCTAGTATATCTCCATGATAGACATAGCAATCGGGGCTTTGTTAGCACAACATGATGAGCATGGAAAAGAAAGAGCCATTTACTATATCAGCTGCACCTTGATTTCGTATGAGCTCAATTATACACAGATTGAATGAGCATGTTTAGCCCTTGTCTTTACATCACAAAAGTTGGGACACTACATGATCAACCACAAGACCAAGCTCATTGCTAAGATCGACCCATTGAAGTATTTGCTAAACAGAGCGACTCTCACAGGCAGAATGCAAATGGGTCATGATTTTATCTGAATTTGACATTGAATACATGGAGAGAAAGGTCATTAAAGGACAAGTCATAGCAGATCAGCTGGCTAAAGCCTCTATCCCCGCAAAACATCCTACTATTACAGACTTTCCAGACGAGGCCATCCTAACAATCACACCAACCACAAACACATGGAAAATGTATTTTGATGGATCATACACCCACAGAGGGTCAGGGGCAGGCATCCTGTTTGTTACTCCTCAAGGTGACACGATCCCTAAATCATTCAAGATCACATTTCCCTACACCAACAATGTAGCAGAGTATGAGGCTCTCATCACAGGTCTCTGCATGGCCATCCAATGGAAAATTGAAAGGCTAAATGTGTATGGCGACTCCCAACTAGTCATTAGGCAGGTCAACAATGAATACAAAACCAAAGATGACAAACTCCTGCCCTACAAGAAGATGGTTGATGATTTCAAGGACTACTTTGATGACATCCACTTTGAGAAAATTCCAAGGCTCAACAATAAAGCAGCAGATGCCATGGCTACCATAGGATCTCTGGTCGATATGCAAAAGAATAGCAAGCAATATGAATTCCTGATAGAAGAACTCCCCATCCCCGCATATGACATTCCACAATCTTAACTAGTGTGCGAAGTCACTGGTCCTCTATCCCCATGGTATTAGGAAACATACCTTTATCTTCATGATAATATCCTTCCCCCTAATCTATCCACTTCCCAGTGCAAATCATTCATCCATCGAGCCTCCCGTTTCATTCTTGTCAGTGACACACTATACAAAAGGGGTCTTGACGGCATGCTTCTCCGATGTTTACAATCTAGGGAAGCCAAAGTAGCTTTGGAAGAGGTACACGCAGGTATTTGTGGGGCGCATTCCAGTGGGCCTACCCTATCTAAAAGGATCCTTAGGACCGGATATTATTGGCCTACCATGGACCATGATGCTCACAGGTTTGTCAAGCAGTGCCTACCATGCCAACAACATGGCGATCTCCTCCACGCACAAGCACAAGAGCTGCAACTGATCACAACACCATGGCCTTTCTCACAGTGGGGACTCGACCTTGTAGGGAAAATCCATCCTCCATCCTCCAACAGCCATAAGTTCATAATCATTGCTACTGAATACTTCACCAAATGGGTGGAAGCAATTCCACTTACCTTCACCACTAGCATCCAAATCTCTAAATTCATCCTCCACTACATCATCTACCAATATGGTATCCCCCATTCCATTGTCACCGACAACAGAAAGCCCTTCAAAAACTAAGAAGTTTACACTTGGTGCGAAAAGTTTGACATCAAACACCGCTTCTCCACCCCATATTACCCTCAAGAAAATGGTCAAGCAGAGGCGTCTAATAAAACCATCCTCTACATCTTAAAAAAGATAGTTAATGAAGCTACCCGCGACTGGCACCTCCAACTCAACCCCGCCCTATGGGCTTACTGCACTAGCATCCGCACTCCTACAGGGGCCACCCCATACTCACTAGTATTTGGATCTGAAGCCATTTTACCTATAGAGGTCAAGCTCCCCTCTCTCTGAGTGTCCTTGCAAAACATTATCTCTGATAAGAACTACCGCGTTGCCAAGTTGCATCAACTAGTGCTACTAGATGAGAAATGCTTGCATGCCTTGAATCACTTACAGGCTTATCAAAACCACCTCAGAAGAAGCTACAACAAAAAGATCAGAACCAAAATATTTGAGGTAGGTGACCTTGTCCTAATGGAAAATCTGAAGAACCTACAAAAGCATCTGAAGCAAGGAAAGTTTGAACCCAATTGGCTAGGACCTTATGTCGCCACGACCAATTATGGGTCAGGAGCTTATCAGCTTGCAACACCTGAGGGGTAGCCTCTAGATGAGTCAATGAATATCATGCATCTCAAGAAATTCTATGCGTAACCTATCTTATACCCCAAGTCAAAAAATCAAAAAATTAAAAACACCAAAAAAATTAGAAAATCAAGAAAAAATCAGAGTGCAAAAAAAAAAAAAACTTCCAATGGTGAAAATCACTTCGGTGACGCTGTGGATAAGTACCATGGTGAAAACCTGTTCCAGGTGCCATGAGTAGTGGCCCGTTCTACCATCTAATAAGTCCTCTTCTCATCACACCACTCCATATTTCACACATCCCATGGCTTGGCATTCTGAAATATCAAGACATATCGCTTAACCCATCCTATTCCATCCCAAGGCTAACCCATGGAATGAGGATCTTTGTAAGCTCCCTTTGTACATACAAAATAAAAAAAAATCCAAAAACATCATAAAATTAGAAAAATCCAAAAACATCATAAAATCAGAAAAATCCAAAAACATCATAAAATCAGAAAAATACAAAAACATCACAAAATCATAAAAATACAAAAAAAATAGCACATCTCGTCATCAAAACACATATCCATCTTCCTCACATCACCCTCATCCTGAACCACTCCCACATCATCAAGTCTAGCTAGAACTACATATTCATTCCACCCACATCTTAAAAGTACCTTGATCCCATGGACACAAGGTATGTAGGCAGTCTGGAATATGAAGGAAGTTTCCAGTACTCAGGTACTTAAGATGCACCCATCCACCTTGTTGGATGGTCCCCCATTTACTAAGCTTTCTTGATCTCATAAATGACACACAAGCTATGCATACACTTCAAACAGGTCCCCCAACACAAAAATCATCAATCAACATACCAACCATAATCCTACACATGGCTAGACTGTCCTTTTGCTCATCTTCCAACAAATTCTCTAATCCACACCAATGGTTCTGCGTCCTAGGATATATCTCTCCTACAATGGACAAAAATCTATCATTCTATCATCACGTCTCTTGGCAAGAGCACACAACGGCTACTTGTATCTTTTCGTTGGTCTTGTTGCTTATTGATTTTTATCTTTTTGTCTCACTCTAAGTCACTTCCAAAGCTACCTTGATCTCATTATATCATGGTATGTAGTGGATAACACCTAGAGTAGACATCGTCTTTGATTCTGCATGCTATGCTTGCAGTTGGTTTCATTACTGCAAGAATAGTATTCATATCTTGAAGTCTGGGTTGGTTCTAGCATGATGTGTCCTATTTGCATATACAGAGATTCAACTCTTTTATGCATTATTCACACTCATTGCTATGAGTCCCTTTCCTCGACTCAACAAGATTATACTACCTTGGGCGTGCATGAAATCAACCTATTGTCTGTGGGTCTCGTCCATGCAATTGCAGGGTATACATCATCACCTAGGTCATTTCATACCTTTGTGAATGGTATCCTACATTGCTACATTAAACTAAGAAATGCTCTCAAGTAATCTTGTGCAACTACTGTCATTAGCTCAAAATCATTATCCTACACACTCAGTCAACTATCCCATCTCAGCCTAGATTTAATAATCATTTTCCCCCATCCAATCCACCCTTCACTAATCCTATTCCCCCACCACTCACCACATCCTGAACCGAAATAAATCTCCCCTCAACTGACGTGGTGTATTGCGACCTAGCAACCCTCTCATCTTCCCCCCCCCCCCCCACATCTTTAGACACTCCCAATCCTACCCATACCCATCCATACACCCCTATCCTCTCCCCACCTAATCCCCTCTCCCACAGCCTCACCACTCAGGGTCAACACAAAGAATGTCATGTGCATCAAGACTAAACCACCTCACCTATCACCAAATTTGCATCCCATCTACCACCTAAACTGCATCTAAACATATCATCTAGCTACATGTTAATCCATTTAACTTGCATATCATATTAGATTCATTTATATCCACTTAGGTTCATTTTAATCCATCTTGCATGTCATTTTAGGTTCATTTTAATCCATCTTACATGTCATTTTAGGTTCATTCTAATCCATCATTGCATATCATATTAGATTCATTTCTATCCACTTAGGTTCATTTTAATCCATCTTACATGTCATTTTAGGTTCATTATAGTCCATCATTGCATATCATATTAGATTCATTTCTATCCACTTAGGTTCATTTTAATCCATCTTGCATGTCATTTTAGGTTCATTTTAATCCATCATACATGTCATTTTAGGTTCATTTTAGTCCACTCAATTGGCATATCATACTAGATTCATTTTTATCCATTTAGGTTCATTTTAATCCACTTAATTTGCATATCATTTTAGATTCCGTTCATCCACTCAATTGGCATATCATTTTAGGTTCATTTAATCCACTTAATTTGCATGTCATTTTAGATTCCATTCAGCCACTCAATTGGCATATCATTTTAGATTCATTTTAATCCACATAATTGGCATAACATGTTAAATTCATTCATCCATTTTACATTACATATCATTTAGATCCATTTAAACCATCCAAAGTCACATGTCATTTAGATTCATTTATCCAATTTACATTGCATATCAAATAGATTCATTTAAACCACCCAAAATCACATGTCATTTAGATGCATTTAATTTTAAATTGCATATCAAATAGATTCATTTAACCCATATACAATTACCTGTCACTTAGATTCATTTTTCATACATTTAAGACCATTCTAGAAATAGTTAGTTGCACATTACAATCATATCATACCCATTTATGTTTGCCATCACATAGGTGCATGTTAAAATCAAAATTAGTATCATCACCATTGCATAACACATTTCAGTTACATCACATCATCACAATCATTGAACCAGCATTTAAATCATCTAGTAGCATATAGTCCATAAAATCACACCACCATGAATATATCACAACAAACCCATTATAAATGCATCCATAACATCAAAACATCATTGCATAAACATAACACAACCATAGAATATAACATCCATAAAGAAATATTGCATCCATCGCATAGACATCATCATAATAGAGCATCATATTCATAAGCATCATAAGCCATCAAAAAAGCATCGCATCATATAAAACACTGCAAAAAATATACATCGCTCATGTGTCCATAAAAAAAAAATCTCCTGATACACAAATGCCTGTAAGGGCTATCATGATAATAACTGTCACATAGACGATCCCCTCTCAGAGGGAGTGGGAGACTCTGACCCTGGTCGAGCCTGTGACCCTATCGGTAGCTGTGACTGTGGTGGTGGTTGTGCCTGCACCTGAGGAACCTGCTAGGGCACGTATGAGGGAGGAGACATCATCTGCTGAATACTCTGAATAGATCTCGACCTATGAGATCTCGATGCCCTTGATCTGCTGACCTGACTGTAGCTAGGGGCATGCTGCGCTGCTGGCATGGCTGCATAATACAGCCCCCTGTAATACTCAACACATGCTCTAGCCTCTACCAAATCCCCCTGAGCTTGCATCACCTACATCTGTGACTGACTCAACTGTGCCTGCAAATGATAAGTCTATGTCTATGCCTGAGACAACTGGGCCTGTATCCCTGTCAAAACTGGGGCAAGTCCACCCCCTGATGCCTGTAGACTACCTAATGCAGTCTCTGTCTACTGTGCTCTACCAAGTGCTGCATCTCGCTCTACAGTCAAAGCCTCTATATCACCCCATGCCTAGGCCAACTGTGCCTGCAACGCAGCCACCTGTCCATCTGCCCCATCTAATAACACTAGGGTCCCCTACAACTATACCAACTCTACCTCACGGCCCTCTAATGCCTCCTCTAGGTTGGCCACATATGCTCGTAGGGTCTCCATCTCCTCCTCCTCGTTCCATCACCTCCGACATGATGCACACCTCTCAGCCTCAGCCTCTGCCTCCAAGGCTGTCCCGGAGGTCCTTACCTCCGCATCATGACCACAAACCTGCCGCTACCCCTCCTATGGTGGAGGTAGGTCACCCTCCCTTACTCTCGGCTGCCCTCCGTATTGCCAGGGTACTCTCAGCTGTCGCCCTGATCCAATCTATAACTGCTGCGCAGGAACCTGCTCCCCCTGTACCTGCTGGGCAAGAACCTACTATGCAGGAACTTGCTGCACCTGTGCCTGCCCTACTGCCACTACTACCAGCACATCTATTGGCTGACGATCTCTCCCATTCACTCTCTCCTCTCCATCATCCCCAATGTCCACCAGGAAGTCCTTAATAACCACATCTCCCTCCACGCCACCCTCCCCATCAGGGTCATCTCCACCATCTAGGTCATCCCCCCTAAACCTGCTGCCTCCTCTACTGGATCTGTGAACCGAGTAGGCCGATGCATATGCCACCAGATATCATACACAACTGTGGTCCCTGCATCTCTCACTATACTCCTCCAATCCCACTACACTGGCCGAAGCACTGCAAAGTCTGCTAAAGCAACCTAGGGCTGTAGGGGTGCAGGCCACTAGGGTCTATCTCGCAAGGTCCGCGCATATATAGCCATCTATTGAGGGGTGTCCTACACCAACCCAAACTGCCGCATAACCCATGAGGGTAGGTACATCTCTATACAGCGGTCTCCCTGCCCCATCAGGTATCTCTACTGAAAGGTGTATGGAAGATGAATAATGTCATCTGGCCACTCCTCACAACCGATGTAGGCTCACCACACCACACTGATCACGTCATCTAGCATACGCCGCCAATGTCACACCCGGCCCGTATATGTGTACTCTGCATCCTGATATAGAAACACAAAGGCCTCAAACTACTGCTGATAGTACCCACAAGTCGGCTGAGTGACAGGGATATGCTCCCAATTCCATACATGTAGCAGCGTCACCAGCGGATAAGGCTCTATCATGCAAATATGCGATGGTGTGCATCTCATGATATAACTATGCCAGCATCACTGGCCCCCAGGCATAGACAGTCCCATGCACCACATCCCCTCTATCACCCCACCCCAACCAACTGGAAAACCCCTACCTCGCCTATCAGGCATCACCACACCTATCAACGTGCACAGGAACAAGGCAAATGGATCTCCACCCACTGCCAATGTTGCCTCATAATCCATCTCTCTCATTCTAAGAGAGAATAAGCTGATCTACACCAAAAACTCTCACTAATGCCCTCCGCCTACTCTTCGTGTCATATCTAACATGTCGACCGTGGATAGGTAGCTTGAGGATGCGATACACATCCTCAAGTGTGATAGTGATCTCTCCTGTTGGCAATAAAAAGCTGCAAGTCTCTGTCTGATATCGCTCTACCATGGCTGTCATCAGAGCTCTATGAGCTCGCAACACAGGCATCGACGCCACCGTCAGAAGCCCCAAACTCGCTAACCGCGCCTTCGCGGCATCGTCAAAACCATCAAATAAAGCCATCATAGTAGGAACTTGTCGCTCCCACGACTGCAATATAAACCACTCTATATCCTGCATACACAACATTATGGTTAGATGTCAACCTATCTTCTTCTAAATCCACCTTTCCCTTCTTCTAAGTGCCTAACAAGCCAACATCACGTGGCATGCAAATTCCACAACCCTTGTGCCATTTCTAACAAATGGTGCTAAATTTCTTCTAAATAGTGCTAATCCTGAGAATCGTGCCACTGCGCATACCTCTTGGCGTTAATCCAACAAATAGCGCTACTGTGTGCTATTTATAGCGTCACAACTAATTTTTGCGCTAATTCATCTAATGACACCAATTCTTTCGATAGTGCTAGGATAAATTATAGCGCTACTTTCCAAGATGGCGCTATTGTAGACAATAGCGCCACTTTAACCCCCATTTGGTGTCAAAATGCCTGAAATCTATTTCTTCTGTGAATGGCGCTAATCTGGAGGATAGCACTAAAACACCCACCTGATGGCAATAAAAACCACCCTACCCTACCTGAGCAGATAGTGCCAATCCAGAGGATGGCACCATCCGCCTAGCCATTGGCGCTGCGCACTTCAATACCGACCCCTCAAACCCTAAAAAAATGCATGGAAAATGAGAAAATTACAAAGTTAGGGTTAGGGCCAAACGAAGGTCTAGTGCCAGGTGCCTGACCAAACTCTCAGAACTACTCAGAGATGTGTCGAAGTCATAGAAACTGGGGTTGTAGTCAGCCATCTCTCCTTCACTTCTTCTTCTCTAGGGTCAAGGTGTGCAAATGTGGCACTCTTAGGGCCCACTTTTCCTAATATAGTGGGCCATGTCATCCTTCTTCCCCCCCAGGGTGCAGATCCTAACCTTTTTCCTCCGTTTTTCTTCCTGTCATCCTTTTTCTCCATCCCCTATCCAACCTTCACTCCCGTCACATCCTTTCGAGAGCTCACCTAGAAAAGTTTTATTTTCCTGCCAACCTCTCAAGGGGGCATCCCCTATCCATCCTATTCCTTCTTGGCAGCTAGGGCATATTTTTTCTTCGACCTGACGCCATTTCCCTCCTAGGTCCTAACGCCACATCAAAGAGGGGCAAATGTAGACACCTAAAAATGTCTCAACCACCAAACTGAGTCCCGATATTCCGGGTCATATCAATTTCCCTCCTAAACCAATTAATTAAATTTTATTTAATTAATTATCCCTTCATTACCCCATTTCCCATCAATTTATCCCAGATAATTGAATTAATTTCATTAATTCAATAGTTTCAAACCTAGCCAAATGAATTTAGTAAATATGCAATATTTACTAAATCATTTTCCCCCTTTTTGCCACTAAATCCAATTAATTAGTTCAAATCATGTTAACTAATTAATTTAACCCCACTTATTCTAGCCTTAGGGTTAATTAAATAAAATCAATATTAATTAACCCTAAATCCCTCATTTGGGTGGTTAAACCTAGTTTAACCCACTCTCCCACATTTCCCAAATAAATAAATGGGAATAAATCTACCTAAAATCCCACATTACGATAAAAAAAATACCCTTCCCATGCCTATGCCTCTATTTTCCCCCAAATGAATTTTTAATTCATTTGCATCTCCCCCCATGAATCTTTTATTTGGGGAATAATCTTCCCCCATAACTTTTCTCTTCCCCAAAATGAATAAAAGAATCACTTTTATTCATAACCATCTATTTTGCTAGATTAGATCTAGGCCCTCCATGTCATCTCCATTCTCCACCCTTGGATCAAGAATCCCTCTTAAAGTCTATAAATACAAGCTCTCCCAAGCCATTTGAGGGAGCCAAGTCTATGCAAAGTAATAATGCCAAAATCATTCTTGAGCTAGTGAGTTGCATAACTTGAATGAGCATTTCACATTGGAATCTATTTGTCTAGGGATCATCTTGGTCTTAGGAGCTTGTTTGGGTGCAAAGGCTCCTTCCCTTGATGGGATTAGATTTGTATTGTGAGGTATAACTTTGTGTTTTCTTGCACTTTGTTTTGATATTTTAGCCTTGTTTACATTTCTAATCCACACTAACATTTCATATAATCAAAATTAAATCTTCAATTTACATGTCATTAGATGGTAAAGAAGAAGATTCACCTTGATGAGCATCCGCCAAACCCACTCTTTGAATCCTCTTCCTTTCCCTATCTTTTTCCCTAATTGCTTCAATTTCCTCCAATGTAACTTTCATCCTCTTTTTTGCTTTACGATGACTATTCCTCCACATTAGGGGAACAAAAATATCACCCTTATGATTGTAAAAAGTAAATTGTTTCTCCACAAGTGCATAAAGATATTCCTTTCATTGTCACAGCTAGAAATCATGAGTATTTCGACAACAGAGGGTCTCTAGGCGCAGATGTCGGGCCCAACAATATTCCTTTTGTCTTTTTTCTGCATTTACATAACGGATATCTGGTTTAGAAATAGATATCCATTTTAGAAATGGATATCCATTTCTTAAAGCCTAATTCTTTGCCAACGGACACTCTGCAACGTCTATATCACTACTAAAAAATGGATATCCATTTTGTTTTCCTCACAAAGCATGAAATAATCTACAAAGTATACAACTAGATATACATAAATGAGAATAGGAGATGATAAGAACACATAAGAAGGAAAAATTAAATGTTAAAATACATATATAAATAACTAAAGAATAAGAATGCTAAATGTGTAAGAACCATAAGTATGTTTAAGTATTAGAAACAACATGATAAGCATGGAATATGGATACATAAGAGATAGAGATCACAAGCATAGATCATAGGAACATAGGGGCATCATGGATATATAGCATAGGGATATATAAGTAAACAGGTAACATGGAAAAATATAGGTTCTAAACATAGAACATAGAGATGTTTAGGAACCAAACAAGGCATAGAGGAAAGCATGGGAGGTAAGGATTGAATATACGAAAGAATATGAGCTAAACAAGTAACATATGATATAATATATGGTAATCATGGAAGATAGGAACAACAAGTCATATGTGTTTGACATCTATCGTCATATTGACCACTTGATCCATGCACCACACGCATGTACATACAAATTTGTATAAAAGTATAGACAAGGAAGAATAAGCTAAACATTGCACATTTGTACATGCCTTCTCCAATTCAATAAAGTAATTTGTTCAAAGTCTTTAATGCCTTTGAATATGTACATTTGGATTCTAGACTAGGGATTCATTTTATTATTCTATAAACTTGTGAATTACCATCTAATTTGAATGTTTACACACTAATCCACCTAGGTATCAACTTAATAAAGCTCTAGACATAAGCCATTATTTGATTTGAGTAATCTTACTTTGGACACATTTGTGAAGACTCCTAAAGAGCCTAGACATACAATTGTGAAGATGATATAGCCTCCATATAAGCATAAAGATGATATATAATTTTAGTTTGTTGAAGGCCATGTAAATCACTCATTGATGAGAACTCTGCTACACCTAAAGTTGAGTCCTTTGTTTGGAACTTTAAAGCATGCAAAGAGGCAAGTGACTTGTAATGCTTAAGTAAACATGAGTCTCAAAATGATGTAGTTCAACTTGATGACATGTCTAAATGTGACACATTTTAGTATGTATTGCATGAGGACTTCCTTATTCATGCATATCAAATTTATAATTAGGTATATTTTTCTGAAGTGTATGAGTTGGAGGCTTTCAATTTTTGTATTGACTCACTTGAAGATGCTAGAAGACATGTGAACATGATTAATATGGGATCCAAGAGTTGTCCTTTTCCCATGCATTTGGAGTGGATTGTTGGCCCTTATGATTGTTTAAATCATGTTGGCCTAGCATTTGAATGGTTGCTTTGTGACATGGATGGGAATAGGTAATGTATAAATTTTATCACACTTTAGGGTTTTCCCATTATGCTAAAATTTTATGACTATCTACTTATTTTATTTTAGGCTATCATGAAATGAGGAGATTCTAAAGGCAAAAATGTTGTCCCAAAAGAAGGCTCAATGTTATTCTTCAAGACATTAGATTGTTAAAATACAAATTCAAGGGTAGATATTCCTTGGGCTGTTTTAGTGTAGAGAAGAAAAATTGCAATATGACTATCCTAGGAATTAGAATGGTTGATCATAGGATATTCATGGCATTTTGATATTAAAGGATGGATTGATGGATGTTTAGGGAGTTTAAGTTTAAATGTAATGTATGAGAATTCTTATTTATGAAGAATCTAATAGGTCTTATGTCTTATTTGCAGGCCATTCAAGAAAGAAATGAAAACCGTATATCCGTCAAATGTACATTTTGACAAAACCCTCAAAACTTCACAAATTTCACATAGAAAATACTGTGATCGAGCCAAATCATTTCCTGGGCAACTTTAACTTAGAATTTGACCTTCAAACCTTAGCACATGAGGATGCTAGGATAAATCATAGCATGCTACAAATCGATCCCAAAACATGAAATGCATGAGGGTAGAAACAGAAAAGAAAACTTAACTATTGTACATGTCCATTCCACCGATTCAAAGAATTAACCGGTGGAATGGATGAATGAATCCATTTCGCCTGCAAAATCAAAATTGACTACACAGATAGATCAAAGATCAGATAAATGAAACAACAGGATCTTCTTTATTTCAATAACAGAAATGCATACAAATATCACAGCCCCACTATATCACAATGCTCAGTTTGATCTCCAAAACACCATGTCCTATTTTTCCTATGCAACTGTATGTCTAAAATAAAATGAGCTAGGGCATATATAACTACTCCTCACAAGTAGTACAGACTCGATTCCCAGCGGCTGGGAGCTTCCAAGCACCTGGGAGAGGACAGCTAGCATAACAAACTTCTAGCTGACTTGCACATAAACCTAGATTGACTTAAACATAAGAATTGGTCACATGGACCTTATTACATCATAATGTAAAGCATACTATAATTAGATTTATTCTTTATTTCGAAGGGGTGCTCCTGCACCAATATATTATGACAATAATGATAAGGACTGTTAGGCATGAATGCTATCACTATTATGGATTGTCAAACCAACCATAGGCTACCATAATAGTATTCTACTGACTATCATACCTTTAGGCATGATGCCATGAACCTTATGAGTAGAATGTATTGGTATTTGTGAGAAATGTATTGCTTATGTTAAGAATAAGTATTTATATTATTTGAACATCACCAAAAGGTGGACTATAAATACTACTTTGTCAAAGGAAAACTTTAGTGGCAAAAATCTAATTATGAACTATTGTGCCATCCAAGCACAATCATGACCAACATCAAGGGATAGTCAAGGCATGGTTGTCTTAAGAAACACAATTGAAATTGTCCATGGATATTTGAAGTAATTCACAATATTCATGATCAAGAATCAACTCTGACTGTCTCAACAATGGTAAAGTTGGCTTCAAGATAATAAAAAATGAGTTTAGGGATTCATTATCACCAAGTAATAGAGAAGAGTAACCATAAGTGTCGAACCTCAATTTCATTTTACAAGAGGATGAAGAAGGGGCCATAGTATTTCCATACCATAATACAACATACAAAAGGAAAATCATGAAGTCAAAACATGTGCAAAGGGTATCTATGTTAAAGAGGAGAGTTGTGAATGGAAGATGACTATCACTGTCAAAATAAGATATAGTCTCACTAAGGACAGTTAGGTTATTTGTGGATTGTCATGACTACAAGGCACAAGAATCTTGTGTATGAAGAGGAAGGAAATATAAATAAAATAAGATTGAAGGATTGTTGCACCTGGGTACAATGATCCTAAAGGATTGTCATGCTAAAAGGATAGTCAACAGTACAAAGATTCATATTTCAAGGCTGTCCTTAATCTCATTCACATGGTCCTAATGTTGGTTTGATTTGCATGGAGTGAGATGACACTATCAGGATTAAATGAAAAGGTGAAAGGGTTTGGTACCAAATTTGGTCACAAGTGTAAAAATTGCAATAAGCTTGAGAATATTGTTCACTAAACCTAGAACTATCACCAAGCAACATCCATTTCATAAGATGTGATCAACAAACATGTAAGAAAAATGGACATCCATTTCTCATAAATGGATATCCGTTTTGAGCTGCTAAAATGGATATCCATTTTGGTTGTTGACTTTTCATGGATTTTAACGTGTTTTTATGTTTCAGTCTCTTCTTCAAACTTCACCCTTCATGTTGACGACTTTTTTTTATACAAAATTAATAAAACGAAAAGGGTTTATAGAAAAAAAAATGTTAGCTTTCTAAAAATATAATATTTGTTTGGTTATCATTTTATTAAATAATTATTAATAATTTTCTATTACCGTGTCTCTGAAATCTTGATGGACACACTAATTGAAAAACATCCATAACTTTCAAATCGTTTCACCTTTTTGAGATCTGAAACCTACTTCACACTCTATGTTTTTCTAGCTATAGGTTAAAAAAAATATTTTTGAATTTCAAATTTTTTTTTATCGAGTTAGATTGGCTGGAAAATTACTTTTTAGTTTTTAAAAAAAGTCACAGTAAAAAAATCATAACTAATTATCTTATTGGAAAAAAATTTCAAATAAATATGCATCACATCTGAGCACGAGTCCTCTACTTATTTTGTAAGTTTCAAAAATATATATATATTTACTCATACTTAGGTTGGCTGGACAGACACCCACTTTTTTATTTTTTTCTAAAAAAATTAATAGTTTTTCATTGAAATATTCAATTTTCACCAAGTAAATTTAATTTAATTTTTTTTAAGTAGTAGCCTATAAACTAGATTCAATTCTCTACAAATTTTGTTCTTACATCTTTTTCAAATTGTGTAGATAATCCATTCAAATTTTCACATAAATTGATAAAGTCTAATTTTTTGTATTTTCATTGCCACTTAGAGGTATAGTTTGGCCCATCATGATCCTGCACATACCCTAAACTCTATTTTGAATGTAGACAACAATATGAATAGCTTCTTTGTAGAAAACTTTTGGTAGACCTCCTTCCTTCATCATTGTCCTAGTAGCTTCTTGAACGATTATGTTCTTTCTTTCCACAACTCAATTCTACTAAGGAGTCCTAGGTGTAGACAACTGCCTCTTTATTCCTTGCTCTTCATAGAAGGTGTTGAATTCATTTGAAGTAACTCATCTCCTCTATTAGACCTGAAGCATTTGATTTTCAGCTCTATTTCATTTTCAACCATTGCCTTGAAAGATTTTAACTTCTCTAGGACTTTAGATTTGTCTCTCAAAAAGTAACCCAAGTCATCCCAGAATAATAATCAATAAGCAACATGAAGTACTTGTCACCTTTAGACTTCTTATCCTTGTAGGACCACATAGATCTATATGAACTAGATCCAACAAACTAGCAAAAAATTGCTCTTTGCCCTTGAAACTTGTTCTTGTCTACTTCCCCAACTGACATTCCTTACAAATGGTATTGGTGGGTCTCACAAGCTTTGGTAAATCTCTCATAGTCTGACCTGAACTTATCTTTACTAGATTATCAAAGTTTATATGATGCATCCTTCTATGCCACAACCAACTCTCATCTGCTTGGGCTAATAAATAGTAATCATTAGCTCCTCTTAATTGATAGATGTTACCTCTGGTCTTCTTACTGGTAGCAATCATAGTTTTGGAACTTTCCATGATCTTGCACCCATTGTCTTTGAATCTTAGCTCATAGCCTTTGTCACACATCTGACCAACGCTCAAAATATCATGCTTCAAACCCTTCACATATAGGACATTATTAGTATTATGTTTTCCATCAAATGAAATAGATCCTTTTCCACAAATCTTATTAGCTGCATTGTCTCCAAACCTAACATGTACTCCATATTTTTCAAAACTTACAAACTTACTTTTGTCATCGGTCATGTGATGTGAGTATCCACTATCAATAATCCATTCATCCTTATCTTTCTCAATCTAAATAGCCAAAGCACTTTCTTCCATTGGTTTTTCTTCATTCACACAGCTAGCAGGATTAGTAGACATAGGTTCTTCTTTAATAGAAATAAAAGATCATTCATTTGCACTAGTACTAGCATCATAAGATTCATCATCAGTCACACATTCAACATCAAAATCTCTAACATAATAGCATTTCTTTGGAGCTCTAGGTCTGTTCTCAAATCTTTTTCCATTCCTTTCAATTCTTTTAGGACATCTAGAAGCATAATGACCTACTTTACCACATGAAAACCATTTGAAAGGTAGTTTGCCTTTGAACTTATCGAAACCTCTTTGCAATCTATCAACAAAGTTAGCTTCAATTTCATCAAAGTCATCATCAGGTTCTACCTTATATTTCTCAGCACTGGAGATCTTTTCTAAAGTACTGGCTTTAAAAGTTGTCTCAACTTTTGGTAGAACATCACCAAATTCTCTCATCTCAAAAACTATAAGCTTTCCAAGAAATTGATCTCTTTCAATAGTTTTTATAGTCATTACTTCTTCGATTGCAACCACCTTGTGACTATATGACTTTGGTAGTGATCTAAGAATTTTTATCACAACTTCCTTATCGCCAATAGTTCCTCCCATACCTTTTATTCCATTGACAACTTCATAAAGCCTTTGCATTAAAGCTGTAATGTTTTCATCTTCATTCATCTTTAAACTCTCATATTTTGCTTTTAGGCCCTATATATTGGCTTCTATTACATAATAATCTTCTTCATATAGTTTATTCAACTTTTCCCAAACCTCATGTGTAGTTTCTAGATCCATGACTTTTATCAATTCAATGTCCGACAAAGCACTTAATAGGACATCTCTAGCTTTTATATTTAACTCATATTCTTTGATTTCATCTTCAATCTACAAACCATTTTGAGGCATGGTATATTTTGATTCTGTAGCTTTCCATACTTTATAACCAAGACAAAGGAGATGGATTTTCATTCGTACCTTCCAAAGAGCATAATTTGTTCCATCAACCTACAGAGCTTCCTTTTTAAAAGACATCCTAGATCTTCCTCAAGCTATTAGGTTTTCTTCTGAGGAACTTGTTTTGATACCAATTGTTAAAATACATAGGACAACTGAGAGGTGTGATGAATCAGTTGTCAAAAAAACTTAACTTCAAATGACTATCAAACCATCAACTATTTAATTACTGATAATGAGATTTAACCATGAAAATATGAAACCATAGACTTAATCACAATCACACATTCAACACTGTAGACACTAGATTTTTATGTGGAAAACCCTAAAAGGGAAAATCCATGGTGGGTGTTATCCCACACAAATATATAAGTTATATCAATACCGAAAAATAGAGGCTCACTGCCTACAGGGCTCATTGCCCAAATTGTTCACTGCAAAGATCAGCTCATTGCCAAGGGGTGGCTCACTGCCAAGATTCAGCTCACTACCGAAGGGTGGCTCACTACCAAGAATTGTTGAACTAATTTGACAGCATCTACTCTATACCTAAGTTTAGTTCCATTGAAGCACAATATTCTTCCTTTGCTCTACTCTTCTTACTCTTTGCACTTATCTTCTCATTTTTCCACACACACACTTTTTCACAATTTCATTACAAGTATTTATACAAGTCATCAACCTTGGAATGTACATCAAGTTCAGCAATACATTCATCAACCATTGGAACAATCTCCAAGGTTGGCACTACAAAAACATACTTAGAAATAGGTTAGGACCTAATACAAAAATTTGCTATGGGAAAATCGTAAGGATGTGTGCTGATCATGTGATGCCTTAGCTAGGACTCAAACACAATCATTCATGCCACAACACACTTCCACAATCTTCAAAACATCTCTGCAAATAATGAAATCAACCAGGTCGGCAAAGACTGGTGAGAATACTATGTCTTCTAAGAACATTCTTTATCCATGATCCAACTTCCTCTTTACAAACCAATCCAAGGGTAGGAACACAATCAAGAGACATCCACAAGCACATTGAAATCATCAGGAAACAACCGCACAACTTCTAACCACTCTATCAATAAGATTCTTCAAACCGGAGCACATAAACAACACAACCAACTACTATCATAAGGAAAAGATCACTTGTGGACCACCAAATCATGAACCATTGAAGTTGAAGTAACTTAACATCATCTTAGACTTAACTCTAGAACCTCAAACTGTAATACTTCAATGCAAAGTATTGTGGAGCATAACACTTTCTCCCTGTCACCACCAAACATACAAGAAAAGAAGTTTTCACATTGGTGAACATAACTCACTCAAATCTTCATACCAAAAGCTCAAAATTGGAATATAACATCTTCAGATAGACTTCTAAATAACTTCCAATCTGCAAACAAAGATATTCATTTTACAAGAATGTGGAGCAATCTTCTGGACTGTTCTTCTATATGCAATACATTGTTTCCACTACAACTCACTATTTCTAGTGGAGGAGCTAATTTTCTCAATATCTTCAGCATCTGACTCATTACAAGCAAGTAACAAGATAAGGACACAATTGACATCAATGACGAAAATTATATGTTGATATCAATGACAACACCGGTTAGGCACATACTTGCAACATAGGGATGATTTTTATTTAATTTTTGGAAGATTAAGATGAACGTGAATCAGATAAATAAATTAGTATATTTATTTATTGATAGATGAATAAGAATAAAATAAATATTAAAATATTTATTAAATTTGACTTGAGCAATCTTTAGGTGTATACAAATCTAAGTTTATGTACGTCCCTAAATCACTCCATCATTCATCCCCTAAACAAACATCACCATTGCTTCCTACACCACCTTGCCATCAAAAGCTTCAATGTTTATCTTGGTGTGTGCAACCATTGGTCATGATTCCATTTCCACATCCCTCCATCTCCCCATCTTTCATCCATTATCCTACATATCTTCCCCATCACTTCCCTATGGGCCATGCTTTTGCATAAGTCCTACATGATCCACATCATAATCCCCTATTCTTCTCTCCATAGTCTACATCATAATCCACTAGATTTCCATGCATAAGCCACTATCTTCCTTTCATAATCCACATCATAATCCACTATCCACCTAATCCATCTCCCTCTCATGCAATCTCCTACCAACATCGATGAGCTTAATGACATGGCCCATGTGCGATGACATCCATCTCTAATGGGACTATCACCTTTCATGGAACTAGATGCTTGAGTCCCTCCTATCCATATCTCCCTATCCCATCCAAATGTTCTAAAAAAAGAAAAAAAAAAGAAGAAGAAAAAAAATCAAAATAGTAAAGAGAAATCCCTTCGTCCAATGGTGAAAACCACCCTTGGTGGCACCTTGGATAACTACCATGATGAAAACCTAGTAATCAGGCATCATGTGTAGGTTTCTCTTCTATGTCACTTACACTTGGGGGTAATTTGTCTCATCCAACCAACCATTTCCTATCATATCATACCATCCTACCATCCTTATCCATTACACCCATATACCTATCCTATTGAGTCCATTCATCATCCTTTCCTTCTTTTGATCTTGATAAATACATGGGGGAAAAATGTTGAAGAATGCTTTGGATATCTCTTGATATACCTTATCCTTTCCAAACCAATCCATCATGTCATCCTTTCATCATGAGATTTGTCATGAAAAATCCTAAGTATTACACCTAGAATGGGGAATGTTATTTCTATGCAACATAGTCTTTAAAGATCACATCCTATCTCCATTATGAGGCATACATCCATTCACTATAGCCTATCCTTGTATCTATCCATTTATCATGAGCTTTCCATTCCATGACCTATCCTCTTATCCATCCATCTATCATGAGCCTGCCATCACATTTACTAATTGCCCATCCTTTTCTCCATCAATCCTACCTCCATCCTTGCATCTAGACTTGGTTTTCCCTTGTCATTGGTGTCTAGCATAAAGGCCATCAAAGGCCATCAAAATTGTCATCAAAGGCCATTTCAAAACATTCTAAAAATCTAAAAAAATTAAAATATCCCAAAAAATCTAGACAAATAAAAATATCTCAAAAATCAAATATCCCAAAAACACAGACAAAAAAATTAAACATTCCCAAAAATCCAAAAAAAATCAAAATATTTTCAAAAATACAAAAAAAATCAAATATCCAACAAAAAATCCAAGCAATAAGATCAATCATCATAAAACAATCCATCACATCAAATCCATCAAAACAAATCTAATCAAATAAAGCCAATCTATCAATCAATCAATCAAAATCACATCAATCCAATCCATTTCATCTCATCAATAACATCATTTATCATCAAACATTCAATCCATCTACCTTCATCATCACCATTAATAAAACATTATTAGAACTACATCTCATCTCTATCATTAAGTGCCTTGATCCCATGGATATAGAGTATGTAAGCAATCTAGGATATGAATGAAGTACCCAGATTCAGGCACAGATGATACACCTCTTCCATCTTCCATCCTTCATCCAATCATCCTTCAAATCATCAAATCAATTCCATGCAATGATCCAAATGGAAGTCATCACTTATCCATACCAATCAAGTCAATCAATCTTGTCAAATTATCCAATCACATCTTGGATCTTGATCCTAATCTTGTCGTAAACCACATCAATCAATCATCAACATCATCAATGGGATATATCATTCCCACATCCTTGTGTCGATCTAGGGATATATCATTCCCTGCAATGACAACACCATCATCAATCAATCAATCAATCAATTAATCATTGGTTTACAACTTGACAGGGGCAATCCCTTGTTTGTTTTTGAATTAGTTGTACATGCGTGCTTGCTTTCTTGTGTGTATCTTTTTATCTTACATTTGTATCACATCCATATCTTTCTGGCTAATATTCATATCTTGTTTATGTTGGAATAGATTTTTGTATTATCCTTTGCATCTAAGGACATATCATACCTTTTGTGCATTAGGAATTCAATGCTCTAAGTTTACTTCCTCATACATTAGACAAGGTTGTATTATGCTGGGGCACAAGACACATCATCACCTTGGTCCTTATACTTTAGTGCATAATGTCTAGTGCTATATCAAACATCATGGTTGCTCACCTTCATCACAGCATAATGCATCATTCATTTCTTCTATCCATTCCCTTATCTTTCTTCCTTGACCAATCCCTTTCATTTCAAGAGTCTACCTGTGTTTGTCCAACCCACCTATCCTCTCAAGGGGGCATCATCATCCTATCTTTTCCATCATCATCCTCTCCTATCTTTCCATCATCAACCTATCCTTTTCCTCTATCCATACTTTAACTTCTTTGAAATGATGTTACTCAACACAAATCTCATCATCTTGAACATCATCTCAAAGAGGGGCAAAATGTAGACACCCAAATTTGTCCATGTCTTGCAACACCTAGTCAAATACATTATTAAAGACATCATGTAACATTTTGTCCTAATCCCAATCCTAATTCCATTCATCCCATTAGCCAATTAATTAAATAAATCTTATTTATTTAATTAATTTCCCATCCTAATCACCTAGCCAATTAATTAAATAAATCTCATTTATTTAATTAATCATCCCTTTCACATATCCCAACTAATTTATCCTCACCTTTCATTAGATTGCAACATTTGTCCACCTCTTGATTAAATCATGTGTGGTAGTACAACTTTCATTTAATATCCTTTACATGTACAACTAATAAGACCTAATTTTGTTATATAAAAATTTTTATATACATGATCACACATGAATTTTATGCTGCAGAAGTAAACAATCAACATTCCAACCAATCAATCATATATCAAAGACAACAAAGCTAGTAGATTTGGGTGCATCTACTCTATTCTATCACATGTGGAGGACTTGGTTCAAAGGTAAAGGTATTAGGTTGTTTGCATTATCTTTGTATTGTCTTTGTACCAATTTTTCATCTATAGCCTTCACCTCCATGGTAAGGGGTGTATAGGTAGTACATGACCTTACATTCCCTAGCTATCTACAACTTAGTAGATAGTATAATTATGAGTCCATAGAGGTTGACACACCCTCTTGATTAATATAGGTTGTTCATGTGCTTCATGTGTTTTCATTTGTTGAAACCTATGAAAATTCCCTTATAATCTAAAAAACAAATCTTTTCCAAACCATTGAATGTTGATTGAATATTTTGATTACAAACATCAAAAACTTGCCCAAAGGTCAAGTGTCCCATCTATCCATAATTATCCTAAATCCAAATCATTCCTAGTCCACCTCACCCCCTAATCATCTTAATCATCCATCTTGTCCTAATCATCCCCTAACCATCGTAATCATCTTAATCACCCTTTCCACATCATCACTAATTAACTTCCATCAACAAGGGTTGTAATCCAAATCAACTTGCCTAATCAAATCAAGGTCCCAACCCTAATCCATTCAATCCATCTTAACCATTTCAATAATCATCATCAATCCCTAACCAATCCCATCATCAAGTTTTATCATCATCCCTAATCATATCCGAATCCACCCCTTAATCCATCATCCATCTTAGTCTAATCTAAATCCCTAATTAATCCACCTATCTTAATCCAATTTCATCATTCATTGTATTTCCCTAATCAAAACAAATCCATCACCTAATCTAAATAATTTCATCCCTATGTTAATCTAAACCACTATCCTAATCATCTCATCCATTGTCCATCTCTAATTCTATCCAATTCTCCAACTAATCTAATCTCCATCATCTTCCTAATCCAATCTCCATCCCTAATAATTTCATCATCATATTCTAATCATTCTAATCATTCATCCACACCCTAATCCAATCTAATCAAACTACCACCCCCTATCCATTATCCATTTATCCATCTCAATCATAACCAAATCCAACACACTTAATCAAGACAACTCCATTGCAAAAATTAAAATTGGTTAAGAGATTAACCCCTTTCAACCCCATCCAATTCCATCCAAATGATAATCATAATTTATCCAAATAATGATCAAAATCTTTCACCCAAGGGTCCTAGACCTAATCCTTCATCATCCAAACTAAATCAAACTTCATATATCATCTAATCAAATCCTTAATCCAAACACCATCTAAATCAAATCAAAATTAAAATCCAACCAATCACCTAATCCTAATGTTATGTAGAAAAGAGTGATTTAGCCTAAGGAGTTAAACTAGGTCAAAATGCTCTTCCATAAACATTAGTACACAGATGAAGCTTGGCTTCTACCCAAGAAGGATAGCCAAACTATAGGAGTTCTACCATTTTGTTGTATAGAGATGAATCAACCAAGTTCAACCAAGGTCAAGCAAGAAAGCTAGGACAAATGGTCAAAACCTAGAAGACAAAGATCAAATTATAACTAACAGATAGAAATAGATCTCAGAAAACCAAAATCACATCAAAGATCAGAGAATAGTTTAGACCCTAGACATTGGAGTAGAAATGCCAAGGACCAGGGAACTTGGGTGCCCTAGGCCTTTTTAGGGTTTTGCAAAATCTTGGGTATCACCAAACTTGTACCTATCTACTCTATCTTCTTGCCAAAAATTATCTTCAGAAACCTATTTCTCTGACCTGAACACAAGGAAAGAGGAAAAGGTTGTGTTTTGTATAAGGGCTTGCCTTAGTCAAACCCTACGTTTGTGTTTCCACCTCCACTATAGTGATGATTAGATCCAAGAGTGCATGCCCTAGGAGGGTAGAGGCCAGATCTATAATAATATGATAGAAATATGAATGAAATTGATGATGATTACAACAAGAGGTGAAACCCTAGTTGATGAAGATAGCTCAAGATCATGCACCAATAAGGAGAGTGATGGAGAAGGCTTGAAACTTCCTTCAAGACATGTAAACAAACTTAAATATCATCCGCAAGTAGATAACACTTCCAAGAATGAAGAACACTTTATAATAGAACACAAAAGTATAGAAAACTTTTCATTATTCATCTAGGTGTAAAATGAACTACAAAACTATGTTATATATGCAATCCCGCTCACCCACAACAAATAAAACACATTGAGGTTGACAAATACAAACTAAGGAAGTGTCCCAAGCTGACACTACAAAAGAGGAGCTAAAGATCCCAATTGGGACTAGGGCACTCAAGTGCCTTGGGCCTTTAGCCCCACAACTCCAAGGAGTGACAAATATCATGGGCTTAGTCTAGTCCTAAGTTGATTCCAACAGGTTTATTCATCAGGATCCATATTTTATCATTTTATGCTCAAAAATTTGTTAAAATAGGTCTTGATTAACAAATGAAACATTTTAAGTCCAACCAGGTGTTAAACTTAGTGTAAAATGTTAGTGTACACATTTTACAACATAACATTTAGCCCCCACTTTAGCATGGGTATGAACTTACATTCGAACTCACACTAAAGGATAGATGAAACACTCAAATAGAGAAGCCCAAAGAATTCCACCAAGTTGTGGACTACAATTAGTCCCCAAGCTTAGGATTCTAAGATTGCAAACACATAAGTAAAGAGATTTCAAACATACAAGACATTGTAACATAACTCACACATAGAAATCATACATGTAAAAGAAACGTAATACACAAAGGTAATACATGCCAAACACAATGCATACACACTTAACACGAAGCATGCACATAAAGCATAAAGCATACACATAAGACACAAAGATTTAACACATGGAAAACATGATGAATACAAATGAAATGCATGGAATCATTTAAGGAAAACAAGTTCAAACACAATACATCAACAAAAAATAAACATAAGAACACATAGGAACAAAAACACAAGGCACATGACTTTGATGCTAGCTTGCTCTATCGCTAGGGATCATGTGATAAGAAGTGCCACCATGGATCACACACTAGTAAGGAACACCAAATTACTAGGTAACCATGACAAGTCACATGAAGTGCATGGTCTATCAAATTTATTTACACTAGGTGAATAATGGACTAAAAGGGAACATCAAAGGTTAGTGAGGATTGTTGAATCTCTAGTGAGTTCCATGCCAAAAAGCATGTGACCAACAAGAGAGCATTGCACGATGTATGTCCCCACCTTAAAGTGATTGCTAACTTCTAACAATGAGCAATTGCTTTAAGGTAGAACAAATTATAAGATAGGCATGAGAGCTTTCCAAAAGCACATGCCCATAAGATATGTGTTGCCAAAAACTACATCGCAACCAAGGGGTTGTCCCCACAAAAGGCAAGCTGGGGTGATTCTACAAGCATGATACATAATGGCTTGTGTAGTCATGGTATGACATGGAGCATAGCAACAAGGTGCCACATAAATCAAAAAATCAAAGAAATAACTAGTTATACTAATTAATAACATGAAGTTGATCTACCTAACTGACATCAATACAAGAATGGTTGTATAATAGGAGAATGCCAAGACATTCTACTCTTTGCATCATCCCCAAAGGACACAACAACAATACCAATAATGACATATAGAAGAATGATGATACAAATAGAGAGAATGTCACAATGGATTTTGGTCCCTTTGTAACCTTGCATCTACAAAGGTGTCAAGGTTCATCTAAAGAGAGCTTAACAACAAAAACAATAACAACACAAATAGAATATCAAGCAACATGTCACAGGGGAAAAAAATCACATGCACTCATAAAATAAAAGAAAAAGGTACCTTGCTTGCGAGTCAACCTAAAGCAAATCATCCTCCTCCCAATCTTTCTCATCACCAATTTGGAAAGGTTGACAAGATGCCAGAGGAACTATAGCATGTGAGGTATAAGGAACAAGACTCATACCTATATTATCTTTAGATTTTCTATCAAAATGTAGCACAATAGGTTCCATAGAGGCTTGTTAAGCTTCATCTTTCTCTATAGGAGATAAAATAGTAGATGTCTCTTTCACATCCATCAGTGATAAATGCTTGCAAGGAGGGAGGTTCTCCTCTCCTGTAGCAAGTTGAGCCATAGCATGATGACACTTCTTTCTTTCTCTTACAATCTTATTTTTATTAGCCTTATTTGTGATGTTTGTGAGGGGAATCATAGTGTCTTCAAACATGTGTTCCTTTTCTTCCTTTGCTTCAAGAACATTAGAAGAAATAGGAGTAACCAACGAAGGTTGGGGTACCATGGGGGAAGGGTTCCTCAATTTGGGTTGCTCCTCCTTCTCAACTTGTAAAATAGGTGGAAGTACATGAGCATCCTTAAGCAGTTGAGAAACCTCAGAAAATAACACACATGCAACCAATTGATTTCCACTAGTCTCTGCCAAGATAGGTGGTACAAGGTAACATTGCAATTATGGGGAGGTCTATTTTGTGCATGAAGGTTTCCTCTTTGTCCTTGAAGGGATGGAGGAGGGGGGACCTTGGCATATCTACCAGATGCTCAAGGATTGGGAAGAACCTTTGATTTGGGCTTAGCTTCATTCACCACCTATGGGACAAGAGGAACTACTACCATAGCCTCAAAAGATCGAGGAGGTTTGGGAACATCACCAGGAGAAATATTACTAAGCTGTGATAACTTTGCTATTTTCTTTATTTTAAACTTTTGATATGATAAGAAGAATAAATCCTCTCTAGCTCAAGTGACTCTAACTAGTTGTGGCCAGAAATAGTCAAGTGAAAAAATCCATTGTGAGCAATGGGACGATACTGACTGTGATGTACAACATGGACATGTCCCTCAAGAGGAAACTTTAAGCACTTGTGAACCATAGAGGGGACTACCTTCATTGAGCAGAGCCATGGGTAGCCCTAATTCACATGAAATAAATGCAGGAATGATGACAAAATGAACATCCAAAGGTCTTGGTCCAACATTAACTTCAAGAGTTAAAGCACCAAGAGTTGGAAGGGTGAGTGCAGGATTATCACAAGCCAAACAGTGGCAATAGGAAGAAAAAATGTGTTTGACATTGCCAAAATTGTGTAATCTTGAATTTTTACTTTTTTATGGATTGGAAAGGATATCTGTTTAAAATAGATATCCATTTGGAACAAGATATTTGTTGGAACAAATATCTATTTTGTGTAACCTAAAATGGATATTGTTGATGATGATTGTTAGTCATAACAACATGCATAAAAATTTGCACAACAAACCTTTATTGTCTTGAAAAATACGATCAATTTGGAACAAATTGATGACTCCAAGTCTCTGTTGATCAGATCATGATCTTATGACATTACTCAAAGGTTGATGTGACATGTTGTTTTCCATTTCAAGGGGTCTTACATTGTCTATATTGTAAATCATTGCCTATATATCTGGTTATGCATCTGCTTCCTATAAACTTACTTCACAAACAAAGTTATTTCCACTATGCTCCATAGATAATGATTATATTTATAAGTTTGATCAATTCATCTAAGCATGTACTGTCATGAACTTGTTTTATGCTCCTGCACTACATATTTAATCAAATAATGTGCCTATAAGTAGATATTTACATGTGTACATTTGATATTTATATGCATTTGCATGATATTTTTCATTTTTGACATGCTTTCACTCAAAATATGCTCTGTGTGTTCAATTATTTTTTGAGTTATAGGACTATTTCATGTTTATTTGCTTTAGATTGTATGTTATTTGCAATTATGAAGGTGATTTGTAATGAAATTCAAAGAAAATTTAAAGAATACTTCTAAATTTGGTGAACCTTTAGTTATTGAGTCACATACATTCCAAATACATTCATGAAGAGAAGAAATCAAACCATAATTTCACTAGGTTGTTCCATAGCTAGATATGGTTGATGCTAACTTCAAAGGAACAAGGAATGAAAACAACACATGCAAACTAACAAGCACTCCAAGGGACATAGCTAATAAATGCATATATCCAAATTTCATACACTGATTACTCAAGATTTACGATTATTTGTAATCAAAATAACTTCTCTTTCATTAATTACTCAAAAGACATGTATATTGACAAAAGCCTCGAAATTAATCCTGAGCATTTCAGCAATCTAACTTCAATTAAGTTTCTAATGCCTAAAAATGCACTCCATCCCCTTTTATAAAATAAGAAGAGGAGGCAGCTACAAGTGACCAACGGTCAAGAATTATCTATTTAGATCAACGGTCAATATCATCTCATTGACTAAGTTGATACTTGTAAACAAGAGCACAAGTTACCAGCTAGCAACTGTTTGTTGGACTTGAGCATCCTTCATGTTGATTATGCATATGACTCCATCGTCATGCATCCCTATTTATTGTTCATTCTCTTCTTCTTCATTGTCATCATCTTCCTCATCATCTTCATTATCATTGTCATCCTCATCTTCATCATCACCATCACTATCAGTCACATGAAAATCCTTCTTCATATGGACCTTGATCGCTATCCTGATAGGCTCATATAATTGTACTATTCTTTCAACCTCTCCTCCATCCTAGACTTTGGCCTTTGCTGCAGGATCCTTGTGGGAATAAAATTGGTCATGAAGTCTATCCCAATTATTCCTTTTGCTACTCAATTTCTCATTATACACCTCCACTCTGGCTTTCATCCTCATGGCTTTGTTTATCACATCCTCAGTTAAATGATGAAGGGGATCTTCTAATGCCTACTTGAAGTTGTCATGGAAAGATTGGACAGCATAATCAGTATCCTAATTCTCTACTTTTCCTTCTACTTTATATTCTAAAGCTTCCAAGGTATCTATTTCTTTTGCCATTAGATTATGTAGCTTGACACTTATATCTCTAAGTTTTCTACTACATCTTTTCACCACATCACACTCAAATCTGGTGTCCTCACACCATATATGTAGTAATTATGTAGTATTATTGTCTAATACCTTATTATCCATGAGTATTTTCATGTCTATCCTCTTCATTTCATCCAGGGCATCCAAGTGTTTTTCTAATTTGAAGGATCTCCTCCCTACCTCATTTTGTAATTTGTCCACTTTGCTCTTGAGAGCACCTTGTGAATTCCAATTTGACAAGGAACTCTTGACCACCTTCTCGACTTCTACAAAAGAGATAAACCAATTATCCATTAACTAAGCTTTGTCCTTCATGAGGTCTAACCTCGTTATCTCATCTTGAGATATGATAGTTAATGGGGTAGCTGGGTCATCTGGTACATGGTCAGGGTTAGATAACCCTTTAATGAATGTGTCTAACTGAATAAATGCTATTTATGTTGTTTATTCTTCTCCTCCTCTTTCTTTATTCTCTTTAATAAAGAATCAATGCTATCTTTGGCCTCCTGGCCTTCTTGTTCCTTTGTGGCAAAACCTAAATCAATATTAGTGATCTAGAACTCCCCAAGACTTATTTTCCCTTTTTCTTTGTCTACCATTGGCACTGCTACTTTGGCAGTCCTCCTACCAGTGGTGGGGTCTCTTGTTATTGCTGAGGTAGGTCTAGCCTTCCTTTTAGGATTCAACATGTTTGCAAAAAATAAGGTGGACACATCAAATTCATGAACCTCTGCTATCTGCTGTAATTTTATTTCAATTTTATTTCTTCCTGTAACCAATATGGTACATCACCCCTAGGTGTTTGTTAATCATTCTCCACATTTTAAGCATCATGATGATCTATATCATGCTTTCTCCTTGGTGGTGACTTCTCCTTCCTTAGCTCTTCCTCCTGCATTTTATCATGATGCACCTCATCCTAGTATGTATCTTGCTGAGGGGGAGGCTCTTGTGATGTTTGTACATTCTTCTCATGTACCTCCTCTTGCAATATTTGATCATCATGAAGATCTTGCATACTCTGATCTTGTACATTCTAGGACACTTGGTCTTCATGTCCAGATTGTGCCTTTGGACCTGTTTCAGCCTGGGAATCGTCTCAATCCTAGGCTATAATTTGTACCTTCTTATTTGTTTTATCTGGGGGGTCATCATGACCACCCTTAGTCAAACATCTTGGATCCTTTGGTTCACTTGTTTCTTCCAAGCCTTCCTTTTCAATTTCTTTCACCTCTACTATATTTTGTGATGTGGATGTTGGGTTATTACCCTGATCTATGTTCTTATCAGGCATCCTCTTATCTTGATTATCAGTCTTATCATGCATCTTCTGATCACCCTCCTTTTCTATATTGTTTTCTATCTTTTCTTGTTTTAGAGGTGGAGTACTTTGCTTTTGATTAGGAACTTTATTACCAACCTCTTGTTGTATACTAACTTTTACTTTCTCAGGCCTAGAGGGTGGATCATTATCCTTAGCTTGATCTTCCTCACCTTGGTAAGTTATATCTATAGCAGTAGGGCTAGTGACCTACTCTATCAAATTAGTCAACCCTATCTATTGGGCTATCTCTTCAAGATTATCCTATTCCATTTCACCTGTTTCAACCTCTTCTTGGCTAGTCACTTTCTTGGCCATAGGGGTCCCATGGGGTGTCATTTTTGTATTGGCCACTAGGGTCTCCATTTGTTGTATGGTGACATCCTTCACTATTTCATCATCTAACAAATAAATAGTATCATTAAGTGGCAAGGGTGAATCCTTCATAGCTTTATGCCTTTCTTCTCTTATCTTCTCTACCTTCTCAGTTTTAACTTGAATAATATTGGGAATGGGGACCTCATCCAGTTGGTTCTTCATGAATCCTTGTCCTCCCTTGCCTCTTAACAAAATAGGACTTGTATTCCCCCTCATTGTAGTTTTCTATTTCTTTTGAGGAGGTGTCTTCTTCTGAGGGGGAGTCTACTAAACCCTCTTCCTCTCCTTAGGTTTCAACAACTCATCATCCAAAAGTTCTTCCTCCAATCGTTCTTCCTCTTCTAAAGGTTCCTCCTCCTCCATCACTGTAGGAGCAGGCTTTGTGACCTTTTCCTTTTGTTTAGGAGGTGAGTGGGATGATGTAGTAGTAGAAGTAGATGCTACATCCCCCTTCTGCTTAACTCTTCTAATAACTACCCCTTCTTGTATAGGAGTACCCTTTTTACCCTTACCCTATAGCTTATCCTGTTCAGGAGGTTTCCTTTCTCCATTGGTTTTTCTCTTCTCAACAATGAAGTCATCATATTCATTTGCACTTAATTCTTGTCTTTTCTTCTTATTATTAAAAGTAAGGGCTACACCCTTCTTCTTCATGTTATCCACTTCAGTATCCACCCAATTTTGGGTTAATTCCATAACCTTTTGCATGATTTGATCAAGCAAAGCTACCTCAGGCTGGGTCAAATCAGGAGTTGATATGGTTTCATTGTAGATTTTATTTTCCTCATATTCACTAGACATAACCCTCCCATCATGCTTCTTCAAGTGTACAGACACTGTGATATAGTCAAAAGTAAGAATTTGATTAAGGGTGAGCCTCTGATAAGTCCTTCTAACTTCTTGCTCATCATCACAATCTGTCCAGAAATCCTCAAGATGTTTCTTATGTACTTATTTTTCTAGCAAGGTCTCCATTCTGCCATATGGGTCATACAGCCTAGATATTGAAAATTACTGTAAATGCATTAGCTTCAGTCCCCCAATGGCATCTTTGATACTATCCCTATCATGATATATGTACCAACCCATGAAAATTGGAAATAGCATTGGTGGGATATTCTTTCTTTCAACATGAGCTTCCACCAAAGGCAGGATCTGCCTGGCAAACTCCATCAAAATAACCTTGTCATTGGGATATCTAGGGAGCATGAGGGGCTGCCCCTCAAAACCCTCTACTCTAATATATGAAAAAGTAGGAAATTGAATAAACCATGCCTCATGCTTATAGACAACAGCTTGGCCCTCCATGCTCAATCTCTTGGCCTTGTCTTCTTCCATGGTTCTCAAAATCTCTGACATGCTGCCTTCCTGTCATCCTGCTAAGAAAGACCATCATATACTTACATTCTTCAGCAAAATCAAACTTGAACATGAAGACTAGTAATTTAGCAGAAGCTTTGTATGAATTGTTCTTGGACCTCCATTGGTACATGATCCTGCGAGCTTTTTTCTTATTATTATTGTACTCTTTCTCTAATTCTCTTAACTTTATCCTAACCACCTTATCCCCTATGGGTAAGTTGAATGTGGAGGTAATGCCTTTGGTTGAGAAATCCGCATATATCCTACCTTGCTTTTACACCCTTCTAGTCTTAGGATTATAATTGCAGGCACATTCAATTACTAATTTAGTTGACTCCATGGCATAAGGGAATCCTGCTGCGTGCCACATCCCTGATGTGAATATCTAGTCAAGTACAAGGTTTTCATCTCCATTGTCTAACCTTCTAGTTAACGTATCCAGGTCTGTATTTCCTTGATGCGTGTCATTAATCACTCCATATCTAAATGCCACCCCTTCGGGTTGGATGAACATAGGTTTTAATAATTCTACATCAGACCTATTCTTTCTAACATCCATTGAATCCTGCAATGACATCATGCATTCCTTACCCTAACATGCTTATATGTAGAAAAATATGAAGATCGTATGAATTTTCTAATAATAATCATGTAACATAACAATCTCCATGCATCATCATGAAAACAAATGTAGTGAAACCCTTTTACCTTGTGATTTATCGTAAACAATAAAAGAGGGTTTTAATGTTACATACCTAACAATCGCTTCCTCTCTTTCACTATATGGGTGATAACAGTGTGAAAATGAAGGTGCTATGTTTACCATTTCATTGCGTTCCATTTAGATGCAGGTGCCCTTCCATTTGTAGGTGAGGGTGATATTTTCAGTTTCAGAACTCTATAAACTATGTCTATGCATAAGGGAAATGTAAAAATAAACCCTACTTTACCTTTTAAACAATCCATATGACAAATTAGGGCATGCTCAAGTTCTTTTATTCCAATCCCTTGATTAATTTCTTGATGTTTCGTGATTTTGACAAGTGGCAAATTCATATTTGAAATGTGAAGGTGCGACCTACCATTAGGTCCACATTTAATGCAAGGGGTGATCTCTCGTAAAATTAGGGATGTTCGAAAATATGACCCAACGGGCATATGAAGGTGATAATGGGATAGATATAGTCAATATTTGACTAACCAGTGAAATTGGGTGATATGACCCTTGTATGAATAAACCTTGATCATATATTGCATTCATATGATCACCGAAGATGACACATGGTGAAATTGGATTGGCTCTTAAAAACTAGATATATCAGGTCACTGAGGTCCCCATGAGGGATATTGAAAACATCCAAGTCTTTATCATTCAAGAAATATCACCCTCCCCCTTCACAGTCATGTGGGTGATGTTAGCTTCCTTTAGTCTTTGGATTTGTTCTAGCGAATGACATCATCATCATATTTCCTAAGGTTAGAGGTCTTTCAAAATGTGACCCTCTCAAGTTTAGATCATGGTGACATCATCATCACCTTAAGTCTTCTTTGGCATCAGGCTAAACTAACGTCATCGTCATATTGAGGAATCTGATGGATGTTTGTAATATGACCCAACGACAGGTCAAGAAAATTGATGATGTCATCATTATATTAAGTCAGTTCTAATTCCAAAATGAAATGATGTCAGCATCATATTTTAGTGAAGGGTGATCTTTGTAATATGACTGATCTTGAGAAATACGACCCTTTGAAAATAAGCATGTGGGTTTTGACGGGTACACAGTCCTATTTGTTTAAGTTCGACGTTCATGTATCGAGGAGCATAAGGACATCAAGTGATTTTCAATGTCAGGGTGATTTTCAGGTCAGGGTGCTGTCTAAAAATATGCCCCGCATGGGGAATGTCCAAGTTGACCAAACTTTGACTCATCATAACTTTCTACCTTTAACGAATATCAGGGTGATCCAAAAGGCAAAAATGCTTAGAATTTTGTGTTCTTTCAACTCATGAGGTTTGTGATGATGGATTCTAAACTTGACCATTGACCCACTCAAGTGCACATGCATAAGCAAGGGTGATGTTTATAACATGACTGACATTTTGCCAAACCACCCAAAGCAAGAAAGCAACAACAAGCAGAAACAAAAGTCAGGTCCCTATTTTTCTAAGGCAAAATGGAGCATGTTGTCTAACCACACAACAACTTGCCACCAAAGAAATCAAACAAAATTCAAATGATTCAAGTGATGAGATCACATTGGGACATAGCATCATAACTCCTTCTAAGTACAAGTATCATGACCCCTTCCAATGATCTCATGTTCATACATGTAACAATTTTGATAGGGATCAAGTGTGTGCATGTGATTAATAATCCTCATCTTGAAAGTAAGTTGAAGCCACAAGTAACTGGTGTTAAGCTACATATTTTGAGTTCATCCCTCATAGTTGACCAGGATAGAGCCTTGTTGCCACTAGGCATCCATAGCCCTGATAAGGTTATCTTTACAATCCCCCTAAGTAGAGCCCTACTGCCAGCAAGTATCTATAATAAGGTTACTTAGTTGGCCTAAGATCTCATCCTCTTTAGTTTTTCAATATTTATTCTTTTTGTTTTCATATGATATCATCATGTAAGCTCAATATCCAAGGCATGATGACTTGCTTCTTTAGGCTAGAGATTGTAATGGTAGCAAGGGTGACCCTTTAGATTTTTCACTTAACACCTATACTGATGTATTCAACAAACCCAAGGCTATTAGGTGAGTCATTGTGAAGATCTCCTTAATCAAGAAAAGGTATCATGGATGAAAAAGGCATCACAAACCTGGTCAGGGATACTTCTCAAAATAAGTCATAACCTATATAGAAATTTGTTGTCATTACTTGAATCCTAACAATTTTGATGGTTTCTTAGGGTGATAAGGTGCATCATCTTGACTAACCAAAACAAAACTCAACCACAACAACAAACAAAAGCAAGGATACAAAGCAAGACTATACAAAATGTACACTATAATACAAATGACTAACATGACCCTGTCTAGGCTTGGAAGTAATATTTGAGGAATTGTCCATTAACTGGTAATGGGACATCCTCACTGGTTAGGGTCTTAAGTCTAGAAGTACTATCTCCTAGAATCTCTGAGATTTGGAAAGGACCTATCCAAAGTTTGTCAAATTTGCCATGGTCACCTTTTGTTTCATGTGCCTTATCCCATGCAAGGACTAAATCTGAAATCCTGAAAGCCTTCACTCGAGCTCTCTTATCAAACCATCATTTGACAATAGCCTAATGTTTAGCAAACTGATCGATTGCTCTATCTCTTTTCTCTTCTAAGTGCATGAGTTGAAGTAGTCTAACTTCTTGTTTGTTATCTATGCCTAGACATTCTTGTGTGAATTGCAAAGTGGGGATTTTCAAGTTTACAGGGAGGATAGGATCCACCCCATATACTAATTGATAAGGAGAATTTCCTAATGCAACCTTCATCCTAGTTCTATCTACCCACAAGGCATACTTTAATAGGGTATGCCACTCCCTGGGGTTCTTTCCTATTAGTTTCTTTATGATGTTTAATAAGTTCTTATTTGTTGACTCTGCCAAGCCATTTCCTTGGGAATAATAATTTGAGGAGAATTTCAAGATAATTCCATGATCAAAAGCCCAGCTGAATAATTTTAATGATGCAAATGTAGGTCCATTATCACATACCAAAGCATAAGGAACTCCATACCTGGTCACTATGTTGCCTTCCAAGAACTTGATCACATCATCAGCATTGCATGTCTTACTACTGACTATTTCAGTCAACCTGGTACAATAATTAGTGATAGTCAAGACATACCTATGGCCTGAAGATGATTGAGGATTGATGGGCCCTATGAAATACATGCCCCATTGAGCAAATGGGAGGATCTCCATCACTGGTTGTAGGGGTTGACCAGCATATCTTTCTCTATTAGCCACTACCTGACATGTATGACAACATTTAATATGTTCAACGGTGTCTTTAAAAATAGTGGGCCAGTAGTATCTTGCTCCCAAGATAGCATGAGCGGTAGCTAGATGTGATCCATGTGTGGTTCCAAACTTATCATGCAATTCTACTAGCACTTTATCTGCTTCTTGCCTTTCTAGGCATTTGAGATATATTCCTTCATAGTTCATTTTAAAAATGACCCCTTTTTATCATACACTTTTGTGATCTTATTTTCAGGGCTTTCCTTTATGATTCTTGCAATTTTGATGGCCATCTTCTAGTAATCAAGACATGCCTGATGTCTGAATACTATTCTTTAGTTTCTCTAGTGTTTACAACATATTGCTGGTTCATGATATTAGGATCGATTTCTAATATCATTTGGCTTAAATCTTGTCCCCTTACTAACTTCATGGGTGTTATATCCATATCATATTCTTGGAGAACTATTATCCATTTAGCTCTCTTCTCACCAGGCTCACTCTACATTAGGAGCATTTTCACTACTGCATTTGGTACTACAACAATTACTTTGCTTCTCAAAATGTAGTGTCTAAATTTCTTGACTGCTTGGACAAGAGCAAGAGCTTGTCTCTCAATATCCATGTATCTAAGCTATGCATCCTGGAATGGGAAGCTCATAAAAGCTATAGACTTTTCTTCTTTAGCCTCATTCCTTTGTGTCAATACTGCTGTAGATGTATGTTCTGAAGCAAATGAATAAATGTAGAAGTCTCTTGTATAATCTGGACTAATTAGAATAGGAGCATCAGATATGGCTTTCTTGATGTCTTCAAAAGTTGCTTTGGTCTCAGGAGTCCATTCAATTTTGGCATCTTTCTTAAGCATTGTATTTAGTGGCCTGGAAATCTCTACAAAGCCAATAATGAATTTCCTAACAAAATTTATCTTACTGAAGTATGATTTAAGCTCCTTCTTACTTTTGGGTAACTACAACTTCATGATAGAGTCTACCCTTGTAGGATCAATGATGATCCCATTCTCTGTTATCAAATGACCTAGTAACTTACCTGTGGTTACTCCAAATATGCACTTCGTAGGATTCAGGGATATACCATATTGTTCATAGTTTTTTAGCACACTAATAAGGTTTTCTATGTGATCACCCCTATTTTTGGAAAAGACTATCAAATTATCCATGTAAATGACTATGGATTTACCAATCAAGCCTCTAAAAGCTATATGCATTGCTCATTGAAAGATGGCACCAGCATTTATCAATCCAAAAGGCATGTGCCTATAGGCAAATATACCCCATTTGGTGGTGAATGTAGTTTTCAATCTATCTACTTTATCTACCATCACCTGGTTATAACCTAAGAAACCATCCAAGAAGGACATCATCTGGGCTCCATTCACTATTTAGAAGACCTCATCTAGTGAAGGTAAAGGATAGTTATCCTTTTCAGAAGCTCTATTCAAGTTTTTGAAGTCCACACATAGCCTGATATCACCATTTTTCTTTCTCACAGAGACCAAATTGGCTACCCATATGGAATGTCTCATAGGAAATATGATCTTGACATTGAGCAGTTTCTTGACTTCTTCAAAGATGATGGGTTTTAACAATGCATTAATCAGTCTCTATTTTTGTCTAAAAGACTTGACATCTAGTTTCAATGGTATAGTATGGGTGAAGATTGAAGTATCATAAGTCTTCAGCTCATCATAAGTCCAGGTAATAACATGAATATAATCCTTAAGTACTTGGGTTATCCCTGCCATTTCTTCTTCTGTACAAACTTTACCAATTAGGGCATTCCTTTTTTCTTCATTTTATCCTATATTGACTGGTGAGTATTCTCCTCCATTAGTCTTTGGGAGATCCTTCTATTTCAGTATATTGTGCAAATCAAATGCTCTTTCTAATTCTATCATCCCTTTGGGAATTTTATTACTTGGCAGCTCTAGAATCTCTTCTTCCTCCCAAGCATGATCTTCTACATTTCTTTCATCTATGATCTATGCATAAAACACATCTCTATTTGATATAAAATCCAAAATGTGCTTGTCATCATCAAACACTTGGAGATTGATGACAATATCTAGTACGGAGGGTACTAATATTAATTCAACTGAAAACCTCTTCAGGCCAGATATGGATAATGGTTCCAAAGTTCTTGCGGCTTGGGCCAAGGCATCTTCTTCATGATTCAGTTCTCTAGGCACCTGGGTGATGTTGAATGCATCAAAATCTTCTATTAAGTCCCACACCCTGTGTCTATAATTAGACAACTTTTTGTAATTGCAAGAGTATATGCCTCTTACTTGTCTTACCACCATTTCTGAGTCTCCATAGACATGTAGATTCTTCACTCTTTTCTTGAGTGCAAACAATAACCCATGAATTAAAGTTTCATATTTTGTCACATTGTTTGTGCATGGGAATTGTAATCTATATGCTGCTAAATAGGATTTCCTAGCTAGATCAATAAGATCTATCCCTACTCCTTTGACTTAGATCCATCAAACCTAAGGATCCATGGCTTATCTTTTGTTAAAGGTTTGTCTAGACCTTCCCTCTTCTTTTTAGCTCTGGTAGCTGCACCACCTGATATCCATCTCAATTTTGGTGACTCATTCTTTTCTACTTTTATTTTCTCTGACCGATGTGAAACTGATACTTGCTTGCTTTCTTTACTCTTAGGAGAAGAATCCTTTGAATGAAGCATCTTCTATTTGTTCAAAATTTGCAATCATAATGAGAAAGTACTCTCTAAATGTGGTGCTTTGTGTAATCTACACCAACCTTCAATTAGAGCGTTATGTGGAGAAGTACGTTGTAACAACATCCTCTAAATCTGTTTTGACAAAAACTCTTTAAACTTGGTCGGATTACTCCCTTTATCTTCATTAAATACTCCATAATCCAACTCAATTAAACAATCAGTCCCTGGGGTGATATTACTTTCATCCTTAGAAATGTTCTCAATATTCATCAAGATCTCCTCTGAATTATGAATGTAGCTTTCATCTTGATATGTAGTTTCCTCTGTACCTGCAGATGATAAACAAGAATCAGTATCACAATAATTATCTATATGACTTACCTCAAGTGGTAACAATCCTTTATCACTACATGTCTGTTCCAGTTCCATCATATCTAGACAAGCATCACAGGTTTTTTCAAAATGTGATTCAGCATGCAACCTACACCATCCTTCAATCAAAACATCTTCATTAGATATATTTAGCATTCGATAATGTTGCATCTCTTTAGATAAATAAAATTCAAAGTTTCTAAAGTGATCTAACTCATCACTATCATCTAAACTATGGTCAAACTCTATAATCACTCTATCATCTTGATGATCATCCCTATGAACATGAATATCATACATGAGAATCTCTTCTATCTTGACCGATTGGGGTATGATGTTGTAAACTCTAGGTTCAACATCCACATACATTATCTCATTGGTGTTATTATAATCAGTGATCATATGCTTCATCTGAGGTTCAGTATCTATCCTAATCTGTTTGGGGATCCCCTTCCAAGGTAGCCACATGTGACTGAAATCAATAGACATGTACCCATTAAGTGTTTTTGACCAATCCCTACTAAGCAATATTCCATATGTACCAGGAATATATACCACTTGGATATCAATGTAATATTGAACACTTGGATCTAATGCTAATTACATATGAACGTGAGTTAACTATCCTACAACACTCACCTCAGTCTTGTCTAACCATGTCACCTTCTTTAGTGACTTAGCAGGATGTAACCCTAAGGCATTACATATAGTCAATGGCATTACATTGGTAGATGTACCTGAATGTACTAAGTAGTTATGTAGGTTCTTGCCAAACATCCTTATGGAAAGAAGGAATGGAGGTGACTCAGTCTTATCCCTATAAAGGGTCATATCTGAAGTTTCTACAGCTTAGACAATAGCTGGGACTTTATGCTTAACATTATTATCCAGAGATGCACGATCTTTACTCAAAATCTGGTTTGAATTAGGGGGATGACTATCTTCTTTCAGTGTAGGATCATCTAAGGATTTCATGAATACCTTCTTAATAGCTGGGGTTTTAAGCAATTCTGACAATGACAAGCTAATTTTGATCTTTTTCATTTCATCTGCTAAGTATGTGAACAATTTATTAGATTCAGGGGTTAGGTTGTTGGCTTTTGCCACTGCATTTTGTGGTGCTAAATATTAAGCATTAACCTTAGGAAATCCAAGGTTATTGCTTTCCTTTGGATTAGGAGGAGTGTTAAAATTATTAGGAGGTAAAGATGTGGTCAAGGGACTAGAAGTTCTATTTGAATTATTCCTGAGGTTATAATTGTGGCTGCCCTGATACTGCTGCTGATAAACATGTACTTCCTCATGTTCAACTGATGGCTCATTCTCATCCTCAAAAGGGAAAACATAATTGGTTTCAAAATCCATGGCCGACTCTTCACATGTTAGGGTGTAATTCTCATGAGCTGAGGTTACTTGATGGTGAGGAGGATTAACAAAACTTTCCAATATAAGAGTAGAGTCATATCCACAAGGGACAATTTTGTTTCCTTCAACAAAAGGAAGAGTACCTGTAGTATTTGATACTTTAGCTTGAATGATATTGGCTGCTATCCTAAACTGAGGACAATCCAATTTATCATAAGCATTGGTGTTATGTATCCTACACCAATTTGTAAGAGCTACTTTTGCAAGGTTCACCCTAGTGGTCTGCTTGGTTTCACTAGGAGGCTGATTATCTAAGGGTGATGGTAGGGGACCATTATTTGGCCTAGTGTTCCACACTCTAGGCTATCTAGGTACATTATTGTTACCACTATTGTTATTACTGTTATAGTTCCTATCATTATTGTATCCCCTATCAAGATATCTAGATCTATCATTATTATATCCTCTATTTTGATTTGGTTGGAAATAGAAATTCTAGCCTCTCAAATGAGTGATTTCAGTTGTCAATTTTCTTAACTGTATTGATATCTCTTTAATTTCTTCCTGAACTTTGGCTACTGCATTCTCTATTTGAGGTTTGAAAAAGGAAGAACCATTGTTGTTATTTTGTCCTACATCCTGAGGTACTTGTGCATGTCCTAGATATTGCACTATCTGGCCATTTCCATTTGGAGGTGGCATGATGCTAAGGGGGGGTACCTGTAGCGTACCTGGCATTGCAGATAGGGGCATCATAGGTCCATTGGTCTATTGTTGAGCAGGATATGCAGGGTATGCAGGAAACGCTAAGTTTGGTGTTGGAGAAGGGATCAATTGCTGATTAACTTTTATAGCTTCTTCAAAAGCTCCTGTCAAAGTTGTGACATTAGGATGTGTCCTCCTTATAAACATAGAAGTCAGGGGATCTAAGGCTAAGTAATATATATTCCTAGTAGCTTCATTTGCTATAGTATATGGAACTACCAGCTTTGAAAGCATCTTTTGGAATCTAGCATTAAAATTGGCAATAGGTTCTCCTTCAAATCTTTTGATTGTGGCAAAGAGATAATAATTCATTGAAGGATCTATAGGTATCTTAAATCTATCCTTGAAATCTTTCTCTAAGGTAGCCCATGAACCAATTGAGGCTTGACCAAGACTAATATACCAATTGTATGCTTCTTCTCCTAAAGAATATCGAAATAATCTACATACTACATCTTGATGTTCAATCCTTGCTCTACAACAAGCTTTCTTGAATGTTCTGATGTGATCATTAGCATCTTGATATGGATGATATTTAGGATAAATCTTATCAGGATTTTTAGGTAAAGGATGTTATACAGTGAAGGTCAAAGGTGATTCTATAGCAAAGAATGACATTGTGACTGGTGGTGGCTAGATTGGTGATGTAACAGGTGATCCTGTAGGTGTTTGCAGTACAACATGGGATATTGGAGTATCTCCTGGTGAAGATTCTAATGCACTGGAACTAGGAGTGTGATGAATGTCTGTAGTTCTAGGTCTAAGTCCACGGATAGGCAATTCCTCAAAGAGTGCACTAGATCTGGACCTGGTATTTGGCCTGTGAGCTAGGGTTCCTACAGTTTGTGAAATTTTGACTTGATTTTCTATAAAGATCGATAGAACTAACCAAGTAAAGTAGATATTTATGACCAAAATCTAAAACTGACTGAATATTTAGGCAATATATGCATGAAACTTGCAAATATGAGTGAATACTAGACTTCTGGACCTGGATATCAGGATATCCAGTGATACAAGAAAGTTACAACAAGGATCTAGTAGGAAAACTTAAACAACTCAATCTTCAAGGATTTCAAGGACTAACTACAAATTTTATACTATCTTTGCTAAATTCTGAAATATTTATGATGAACAAACATGAAATAATAGAGAACAAGCAAATCTTTGCACAAACACTCAGAGCATGAGCAATTATGATATACTTTGAGAAGATTACCTTGTTTCAAACACAAGAATATGTATATGCAACAGATTTACCTTCCAAACAAGAAAGAAGGCCCTCCTTCTAGAGCCAATTTATGTTGATGATGATTGTTAATCATAAAAACATGCATAAAAATTTGCACAACAAACCTTTATTGTCTTGAAAAGCACTATTAATTTAGAACAAATTGATGACTCCAAGTCTCTGTTGATCAGATCATGATCTTTTGACGTTACTCAAAGGTTGATGTGACATGTTGTTTTCCATTTCAAGGCGTCTTACAATGTTTGTATTGTGAATCGTTGCCTGTATATCTGGTTCTGCATCTGCTTCCTATAAACTTACTTCACAAACAAGGTTATTTCCACTATCCTCCACATATAATGATTATATTTATAAGTTTGATAAATTCTTCTAAGCATGTACTGTCATGAACTTGTTTTATGCTTCTGTACTATGTATTTAATCAAATAATGTGCCTATAAGTAGATATTTACATGTGTATCATTGATATTTATATGTATTTGCATGATATTTTTCATTTTTGACAAGCTTTCACTCAAAATATGCTCTATGTGTTCAATTATTTTCAAGTTATAGGCATATTTCATGTTTATTTGCTTTAGATTGTATGTTATTTGCAATTATGAAGGTGATTTGTAATGAAATTCAAAGAAAAGTTAAAGAATACTTCTAAATTTGGTGAACCTTTCGGGAGTCACATACATTCCAGATACATTCATGAAGAGAAGAAATCAAACCATAATTTCACCAGGTTGTTTCATAGCTAGATATGGTTGATGCTAATTTCAAAGGAACAACGAATGAAAACAACACATGCAGACTGACAAGCACTCCAAGGGATGCAACTAATCAATACATATAGCTAGATTTCATACACTGATTACTCAAGATTTATGATTATTTGTAATCAAAATAGTTTATCTTTCATTAAGTACTCAAAATACATGTATATTCACAAAATCCTCAAAATTAGTCCTAAGCATTTCAGTAATCTAACTTCAATTAAGTTTCTAATGCCTAAAAAGTGCACTCCATCCTCTTTTAGAGAATATGGAGAGGAGGTAGTTACAAGTGACCAATGGTTAAGATTTGTCTATTTAGATCAACAGTCAATATCATCTCATTGGCTAAGTCAACACTTGTAAACAAGAGCACAAGTTGCCAGCTGGCAACCATTTGTTAGACTCGAGCATCCTTCAAGCTAATTATGCATATGACTCCATCATCATGCATCCCTATTTATTCTTCATTCTCTTCTTCTTCCTTGTCATCTTCATTATCGTTGTCATCCTCATATTCATCATCACTGTCACTATCAGTCACATGAAAATCCTTCTTCATATGGACCTTGATTGCTGTCCTGATAGGCTCATATAACTGCACTATTCTTTCAACCTCTCCTCCATCATATACTTTGGCCTTTGCTGCAGCATGCCTATGGGAATAAAATTGCTCTTAAAGTCTATCCCATTTATTCCTTCTGCTACTCAATTTCTCATTATACACCTCCACTCTAGCTTTCATCCTCATGGCTTTGTTTATCACATCCTCAGTTAAATGATGAAGGGGATCTTCTGATGCCTACTTGAAGTTGTCATGGAAAGCTTGGATAGCATAAGTAGTATCTTGATTCTCTACTTTTCCTTCTGCTTTATCTTCTAAAGCTTCCAAGGTATCTATTTCTTCTATCATTAGATTATACAGCTTGACACTTATATCTCTGAGTTTGCTACATCTTTTCACTGCATCACACTCAAATCTGGTGTCCTCAAACCATATATCTAGCAATTGTGTAGTATTATTGTCTAATACATTATTATCCATGAGTGTTTGCATGTCTATCCTCTTCATTTCATCCAGGGCATCCAAGTGTTTTTCTAATTTGAAGGATCTCCTCCCTACCTCATTTTGCAATTTGTCCACTTTTTTCTTGAGAGCACCCAGCAAATTCCAATTTGACAAGGAACTCTTGACCACCTTCTCTACTTCTTCTACAAAAGAGATAAACCAATTATCCATTAACTAAATTTTGTCCTTCACAATTTCTAACCTTTTTATCTCATCTTGAGATATGATAGTTAATGGGGTAGCTAGGTCAGCTGGTACATGGTCAAGGTTAATTAACCCTTTAATGGATGTGAGTAACTAAGCAATATGCTCTTTATGTTGTTTATTCTTCTCCTTCTCTTTCTTTATTCTCTTTAATAAAGAATCAATACTATCTTTGGCCTCCTAGCCTTCTTTTTCCTCTGTGGAAAAAGCCAAATCAATATTAGTGATCTGGAACTCCCCTAGACTTATTTTCCCTTTTTCTTTGTCTTCTATTGGCACTAGTACTTGGGCAATCCTCCTACCAATGGTAGGGTATCTTGTTATTGCCAAGGTAGGTCTAGGCTTCCTTTTAGGCTTCAACATGTTTGCAGAAAATAAGGTGGACACATCAAATTCATGAACCTCTGCCATCTGCTACAATTTTATTTCTTTCTGTAGCCAATATGGTACATCACCCCTAGGTGTTTGCTGATTGTTTTGCTCATTTTGAGCATCATGATGCTCCATATCATGCTTTCTCCTTGGTGGTGACTTCTTCTTCCTTAACTCTTCCTCCTACGTTTTAACATGAGGCACCTCATCCTAGGATGTATCTTGCTAAGGGGGAGGCTCTTGTGATGTTTGTACATTCTGCTCATATACCTCCTCTTGCAGTATTTTATAATCATGAAGATCTTGCATACTCTAATCTTGTACATTCTGGGACACATGGTCTTTATGTGTAGATTGTACCTTTGGACCTATTTCAGCCTAGGAATCACCTTGATCCTAGCTTACAATTTGTAACTTCTTATTTGTTTTATCCAGGGGGTCATCATGACCACCCTTGGTCAAACATTTTGGCTCAATTGGTTCACTTGTTTCTCCCAAGCCTTCCTTTTCAATTTCTTTCACCTCTACTTTCTTTTGTTATGTGGATGTTGGGTTATTACCCTGCTCTATGTTCTTATCAAGCATCCCCTTATCTGGATTATCATTCTTATCATGCATCTCCTAATCAACCTTTTTTTCTACATTGGTTTCTATCTTTTCTTGTTCTGGAGGTGGATTACTTTGCTTTTGATCAAGAACTTTGTTACCAGCCTCTTGTTGTATACTAACTTTTACTTTCTTAGGCCTAGAGGGTGGATCATTATCCTTAGCTTGATCTTCATCACCTTGGTAAGTTAAATCTATAGCAGTAGGGCTAGTGACTTGCTCTATCAAATTAGTCAACCCTAATTGTTGGGCTACCTCTTTAGGATTATCCTGTTCCATTTCACCTGTTTCAACCTCTTCTTGGCTAGTCAGTTTCTTGGCCATAGGGGTCCCATGGGGGGTCATTTTTGTATTGGCCACTAGGGTCTCCATTTGTTGTGTGGTGACATCCTTGACTATTTCATCATCTGACAAATAAATAGTATCATCAAGAGGTTTCCTTAATTCAAATAGTATCATGAATATGATGAATTAAGTCATCATATTCATCTTCACTTAATTCTTGTCTTTTCTTCTTATTATCAAAAGTAAGGGCTACACCCTTCTTCTTCAGCTTATCCACTTCAGTATCCACCCAATTTTGGGTTAATTCCATAACCTTTTGCATGATTTGATCAAGTGAAGCTACCTCAGGCTGGGTCAAATCAGGAGCTGATATGGTTTCATTATAGATTTTATTTTTCTCATATTCACTAGACATGACCTTCCCATCATCCTTTTTCAACTATACAAGAACTATGATATAGTTAAAAGTGTGAATTTGATTAAGGGTGAGCCTCTGATAAGTCCTTTTTCTAACTTCTTTCTCATCATCACAATCTGTCCAGAAATCCTCAAGATGTTTCTTGAATACTTGTTTTTCTAGCAAGGTCTCCATTCTGCCATATGGGTCATATGGACTAGATATTGAAAATGGCTATAAATGCATCAGCTTCAGTCCCCCAATGGCATCTTTGATACTATCCTTGTCAGGACATATGTACCAACCCATGAAAATTGGAAATAACACTGGTGGGATATTCTTTCTTTCAACATGAGCTTCCACCGAAGGCAAGATTTGCCTGGCAAACTCCATCAAAATATCCTTGTCATTGGGATATCTAGGGACCATAAGGGGCTGCACCTCAAAACCCTCTACTCTAATATATGAAAAAGTAGGAAATTGAATAAACCATGCCCCATGCTTATAAACAATAGCTTGGGCCTCCATGCTCAATCTCTTGGCCATGTCTTCTTCCATGGTTCTGACTAAATGCATTGAAAATGAGTCATTTACCAATTTATAGTTTTAGAGAGATGCTCTCCTTTGTAGTTGTGGGTAATGATCCCATATGTTACCACCACCAAGATTGTTGTCAGGCCCTCCCACTATTTGTAAGGCATTAAATGTTCCTTTGGAAGCGCATGAATACACAACATAGGAAGTCATATGAAATATACATGTCTTGCCACCCAACTTCTTCATTCCTGTATCCAAACTATCACTGATGATCTTCACCCAGAGGGTCTTATCATCTAAATGCTCTACCATCCTCATTAGTCCATACATTGAGTTCTCAAAATCCCTGGCATGCTGCCTTCCTTTCATCCTGCTAAGCAAGACCATCATTTATTGATATTCTTCAACAAAATGAAACTTGAACATGTAGACTGGTAATTTAATAGATGCTTTGTATGAACTGTTCTTAGACCTCCATTGGTACATGATCCAGCGAGCCTGTTTCTTATTATTATTGTACTCTTTCTCTAATTCTCTTATGTTTACCCTGACCACCTTATCTCCTATGGGCAAGTTGAATGTGGAGGTGATGCCTTTGGTTGAGAAATCTGCATATATTCTGCCATGCTTTTCCACCCTTCTAGTCTCATGATTATAATTGCAACCACATTTAATTACTAATTCAGTTGCCTCCATGGCATAAGGGAATCCTACTGCATGCCACATCCCTGACGTGAATATCTGGTCAAGTACATGGTTTTCATCTCCATTGTCTAAGCTTTTGGTTAACGTATCCAGGTCTATATTCCCTTGATGCATGTCATTAATCACTCCATATTTGAATGCCACCCCTTTAGGTTTTACGAACATAGGTTTTAAGAATTCTGCATTAGACCTATTCTTTCTGACATCCATTGAATCCTACGATGCTATCATGCATTCCTTACCCTAACATGCTTATACATAGAAAAATATGAAGATCATATGCATTTTCTAATAATAATCCTGTATTCTAACAATCTCCATGAATCATCATGAAAACAAATGCAGTGAAACCTTTTTACCTTGTGATTTATCGTAAATGACAAAAGAGGGTTTTAATGTTACATACCTGGCAATCGCTTCCTCTCTTTCACTATATGGGTGATAACGCTGTGAAAATGAAGGTGCTACATTTACTATTCCATTCCATTCCGTTTAGATGTAGGTGCCATTCCGTTTGCAGGTGAGGGTGATATTTTCACTTTCAAAGCTCTGTAAATTCTTTCTTTGCATAAGGTAAATGTAAAAATAAACCCTACTTTACCTTTTAAACAATCGATATGACAAATTAGGGCATGCTTAGGTTCTTTTATTCTGATCCCTTAATTAATTTCCTGATGTTCCATGATTCTAACAAGTGGTGAGTTCATATTTGAAATGTGAAGGCATGACCTACCATTAGGTCTACATTTAATGTAGGGGGTGATCTCTTGTAAAATCAGGGATGTTTGAAAATATGACCCAAAGGGGATATGAGGGTGATAATGGGATAGATATAGTCAACATCTGACTAACCAATGAAATTGGGTGATTTGACCCTTGTATGAATAAACCTTGATCATATATTACATTCATATGATCACCAAAGATGACATGTGGTAAAATTGGATTGGCTCTTAAAAACTAGATAAATCAGGTAATCAAGGTCAGCATGAGGGATATTGAAAATATCTAGGTCCTTATCATTCAAGAAATATCACCCCCCCTTCAGGGTCATGCGGGTGACGTTAGCTTCTTTTAGAGTCTTTGGATTTGTTCTAGCAAAGACATCATCATCATATTTCCTAAGCTCAGGGATCTTTCAAAATGTGACCCTCTCAGGTTTAGATCATGGTGACATCATCATCACCTTAAGTCTTCTTTGGCATCAGGCTAAACTACTGTCATCGTCATATTGAGGAATATGACAGATGTTTGTAATATGACCCAACGATGTGTTGAGCAAATTGATGATGTCATCATTATATTAAGTCAGTTCTAATTCCAAAATGAAATGATGTCAGCATCATTTTTCAGGGAAGGGTGATATTTGTAATATGACTGACCTTGAGAAATATGACCCTCCGAAAATAAGCATGCAGGTTCTGACATGTACATAGTCGTATCTATTTGAGTTCGATGTTCATTTATCAAGGAGCATAAGGACATCAGGTGATTTTTTATGTCGGCATGATTTTGAGGTCAAGGTGATATCTGAAAATATGACCTCCATGGGGAATGTCTGGGTTGACCAAACTTTGACTCATCATAACTTTCTACCTTTAACGAATATCAAGGTGATCCAAAAGGAAAAAACACTTAGAATTTTGTGTTCTTTCAACTCATGAGGTTTGTGATGATGAATTATAAACTTGACCATTGACCCACTCAAGAGCACATCCATAAGCAAGGGTGATGTTTATAACATGACTGACATTTTGCTAAACCACCCAAAGCAAGAAAGTAAAAATAAGTAGAAACAAAAGTCAGGTCCCTGTTTTGCTAAGGCAAAATGGGGCGTGTTGTGTAACCACACAACATATATTAGTTTTGTAAAACATACAAAAAAAAGGTTTTTGTTTTGTAAAACCCATGGCTTGCAAAATACAGAGCTCTCTAAAAATCAATACTAGATAACCAAGACAAATATCTGATTCAAGGAGGAGGCAAATTCAAAGAGGTAAGGTCTCATTCTTCTCTTTTTTAATTTTTTTGTAAATTGAATGAATTTTTTTGTTTTACATCCTAAATTGGTATGTTTTATATTTTAAATAGGTAAAATGGATGAAGGACATCAAAACCCAAACCGTCCCCCACCAAACCCTCCAACAATCTAAGAGAAAATTGAAATAAATATTCATGAAATAAGTAGGATTATAAAAATTTGTTGCCACCAGCCTCGATTGTCTTCAATGACATCAAACTTAGAGGGGATTATTACTCATGTTCAAACCCTCACAAGCCAACATGAATCATTTAGGCAATGACAAGAAACCAAGAAGGTAGAATATTCTAATGATTTATCATATGACCAAGTGAAAGAGTTAAACATTACCAAAGCTATGTTAGCCCAATATTTTGTCAACCCTAAAATTGGATTGCATGTTGATGTTTGTAAGCCTAAGTACTCAATCAAATGGTGTACACATTAGGATATTACTTAGAATTTTTGGGATAATTGGTGGATGGTTTTTCAATAAACCACCCAACAATAATTTTGATGTACCTTTATATTTCATTTGTAAACTATATGCAGAGTGTGTAATGGGTCACCATGTGAATTATTTTGATTTTAGCAAGTTCCAAGGAGTAGGTAAGGGAATGCCTCAAGATAGACCTAGGATAATGATACAAGTGCAAGGTTCTTTTATTCCCCCTCTTGCTATCCCTTTGCCACCTCTAATTCAACACCCAAACATTGTTGCAAATCCAACATAATAGGTCCTCATTGCTATACACTCTTTGAATGAGTACTTGATTACACAGATCTCTTAGTTCGTACAACCACATGATATTGGTGGTCATATTGGATCACCTAATATTACTAGACCCTCCTCATCCACACATGTTTGTGTGCCTCATCATTGCAATTTTTACAATCAGTTGTGCTTAGGTCCTCTTGGGGAGAGTAATGCGCCACCCCTCAACACTTTAGAGTACGATGTCCCTCATACATTACCTTCACGATATGAGTCAGCAAAATCCATAACTCAAGTTGAGGGTTCAGGGACAAGAGCACAAGCACAAGAATTAGGGGGCAAAGAAGGAGACGAGAAAAGACAATCGTTTTAGAGGTAAAATTTAAAGTTAGATTTCATGGTGTATTCCATTTAAATATAATATAAACAAATATTAGTACTAATGTATCTAAGGGGGATAATAGTTGATGACAAAAGTTCATCATGGAACTCTTTCTTCCATCCAATTTGGCTTGGACTTGTTGATATACATTTTTCTACACATCTATTTTTTTATTGTATGCATTTAATTCTTTATGATTAATTATATTTGTAATTTATATCTTGATGATAATTTACTTTTATAGTCTATCCAAAATGTGAATGATGTGGCATCTTTGCCAATATTCTTTAGTCAAACTCCTGATCAACCCAATGGACCATCATTCCCCAAACGACTTTCAAAATGCCAACACATAGTGGAGGTAATTCAATTGAATTGTACTTTAATTGATAATTTAGAAAACTTAAATATTTGATTATAGTCATTTAGATAAATAATAAAATAGAGAATCATGGTGTTTTTTACATGTTTAATCATATAAAATAATGGTTGAAAATGAGAAAGAAAGAAAGAAAGATGTATTATCCATTATTCATAATATATATTTGAGCTTTACTAACACATCAATTATTCATCTAAATATTCATACAAATTTTTCAATCGATTCAACTAATGATTATGTGATCCATTTTAGTGCATTGATTAATTAATCTTATGAGGATTCCATTATGACATACAATGTTCATTGATTGCCAAGATAATTGTGTGTTTTGATAAATTGATGCTATATCATTTACATACACACATCAACATATAAAAAACACAAAAACATACAACGAAACTAAAATTCCATAAAAAATATAGATCATATAGATGCTCATGCCATATACCAATAAATATGAAATATATATAATAGTGTCCAATACCAAATGTTATCAACATAACAAAAATCATAACATGATCAAGCACATATAATAGTGGGGACACCTCTTCTAACCCCTCTCCTTTTGATCCTCTTGAACCCAATCCTCTACCTACATCTAATGGATATAATCGTGGGGACACATCTTCTACCAATAATCTCTATGCATTTGTGACCTTGCATCATCCTCAACTACAACTTTAATTAGCTCATCTCCATCATCATCATTAGTAAATTTGTGAGTGTAAAATGGTGGTCTATCTATCTCCTAAGGCCTGAGTGGTGAGTTTTGGTGCCTCCTATATATTTGAGGTTTTAGGAGAACATCCTACTAGATAAAAACTATTTGAGAATCTACTTATAATGAAAACACTCCAAATATGTAGACAAATACTATTATTATGTGTAGAACTACTAAGGTGGCAATATACATGCATTGGAATACTTCATATTATATGTTTATCTTATGACAAATGTAAAAGGTGAGTACAATAACTACCTTGTATTTTCTCATGAAATGTAAGAGGTTGTAAAAAAATTCCATGATAGCTCATTTTTGTTGAATCTTAAAAATTCATTTTAAGGACACTTCTCACTAGATGTGCCGATGTGGAGAGTTGCATGATGAGTCACACCTCTAAACCTTAGTTGTAGATAGATAAGAGTCTGTATATCAAAAAATTTGGATTTGCAAATGGAAATGATCAAATAATGAAATTCATAACCTAAACCCAAATAAATCAATACCTCGAAGATGCAAGATGAGCTCGATTGATTGATTGCTTTGTTGTGTTGATTGCTCGATTCTACAGCATAACATTGATAAGGAGATAGATGATGGATGCTTGATAGATGATAGATGCAAGCTAGATGGATTGAAGATGAAAATTCAGCAGAGTGAGGTTGCATGAAGAAGATTCATCCCCCCCTCCTTTTAATGTCACCCTCTTAATCTCTTCTCTAATCTCTTCTCTCTAATCTCTTCTCTAATGTCTCAAATGGCTCAAAAGAGGCTTGCTTTATAGGATTGGCTTAGTTCCAATGGATGGCTAGGATCAATTAGGGCTTTAGATGAAATGGATGGATAGGATTAAGTTAGGTTTCCTTGCACATTAAGAAATTGTAGTCAATTGACATGTGGCAAAGGAAGATAAGGCTTAGGTGTGCTTGTGTAGATAAATACTAAAATTAGGTCCCATTATTTGTGCATGTCAAAGATTTTAAATGAAAGTTGTAATACAACACATGATTGACTGGACAAGTGTTGGAATGTGATGAAAGGTGAGTAGTTAATTCAAATAAAATATTTGAATTAGTTGTGATATGAGTTGGATATTAATTAAATAAATAAAATTTATTTAATTAATTGGATAAATGAATAGGATGGGATAAGATATGATGTGGAAATTAATTAAATAAATAAAATTTATTTAATTAATTGGGATGAGGATAGGATATGATTGGGATATGATGTGGAATTAATTAAATAAATAAAATTTATTTAATTAATTGGCTAAGTAGGATGAGGATGGGATTGAATGGGATTTTAATTAAATAAATAAAATTTATTTAATTAATTGGCTTAATGGGATAAGTGGGGTTAAGAGTGGGTTTTAGGACAAAATGCTACAAGATGTCTAGGATAATGTTTTTAGCTAGGTGTTGCTAGACATGGACAAAGTTGTGACAATTTTGGGTGTCTACATGGTCATAAAGTTATCCCTAATGACTAATAGCTCCTCTCCCGTAATGCTAGTGAGTATTTTTTGTTTTGTTTAAATTGATCTATTAATTTAAAATTTATTTTGATTATTTGTATACATAGAGTCTTACATTCTTGTCATTTTTGATACAGTAAATATTAGTTGGTTCATCCATGATGAGTCCTTCTAAATCTATGCAAGAGGCCTCATTGGTGGTATGTGCTTGTTTTGTAGTAGATAAGTTTTTATTTAGTGCATTCTAGATTGTTTGTGTAACACATATAACCTTTTTAATGTATGCATTTCTTTTTTTGTTATTAATTATATATAATTTATTTCAATGTTTTTTTACTTTTACAGTCAATTGAGAAAGTGAGTAATCTATTGGCTTTACCATCATGCTTTAGTAGGACACCTAATCGTCTTAAGAGACAATCATTTACAGAATGACTCTCTGATTGACAAGAAAGAGTTGAGGTAATTGACTTGAATTTTCTAAATAATTGATAGTTTAGAGAGGTCTTATAGTTAATTGTAGTGATTTAGATGCATGTTAATAAATGGAAATTCTAAATTGTAGTAGATAAGATTCTATTGACTAACTCTAACTTATTTATATTTACCATTGAACTAATTAATCAAATTTATGGTTTGACTTGTTAATGCAGTCAACTTTGCATCCATCAACTACTAGACATCATGGCATGGAGAGGACACTTTTTGAGGATCCATCACAAGTTGAGGATTCATCAGAGACATAGGGTCAAGTGGGCCTTTAATATTTGATGTAGTTATTTAGCATGTAGATTGTATATAGATTTTGAGATGGCATATGCCACATTTTGTAAAAATTGTTTTGAGCTAGCATATTTGCCAAATTTGTGTATATGTCTACCATTATATATATATATATATATATATATATATATATATATATATATATATATATATATATATATATATATATATATATCAAATCTAGTAGTTTCAATATCATGATTATTATGAGATGTATACAAAAAGAGTCCAATACAACAAATATGTTAACTAACACTAAGCATCCATGTAATAATTTAGCATAAATTTTTTTTGAACAAGTATGTACTAATTTAGCATAAATTAAAATGAAATGTTAAATATAGATTTCATATGATTGCAATTATGCTTCTTTTTTATTAATTATTACTAATTAGGGTACTTATATATAGAAATATATAGTAACTCATGTGACATCTACTTATATACAAATCTTTGGTTTTATGCTAGTAATAACATAGTCATCAGTATGAAAACAACAAGAAGGTCTTCTTAATGGTGTTTGGACAATGCATTATCATTTGAAATAAAAAAGCTCACATGTCAAATGTTCTAAGAAAATATTATATCTAACTAAAAATACAATCATGTGGCAATTAAGATCAAGTTATTTATTGAGGTATGAAACTACATATATCATCTTTCTACCGAGAAAAACAATCATATATAACAAGAAATCAATAACATGTTATGAGTTATGATCTTTGTACCAAATGGTTGAGTTATGATCAATAACATGTTATAGATTGATTTCTTGTTATATATGATTATTTTTCTTGGTAGAAAGATGATATATGTAGTTTCATACCTCAATACATAACTTGATCTTAATTGCCACATGATTGTATTTTTAGTTAGATATAAGATTTTCTTAGAACATTTGACATGTGAGCTTTTTTCTTTCAAATGATAATGCATTGTCCAAACACCATTAAGAAGACCTTCTTGTTGTTTTTATACTAATGACTATGTTATTACTAGTATAAAACCAAAGATTTGTATATAAGTAGATGTTACGTGAGTTACTATATATTTCTATATGAATACCCTAATTAGTAATAATTAATAAAAAAGAAGCATAATTGCAATCATATGTAATCTATATTTAACATTTCATTTTAATTTATGCTAAATTAGTACATACTTGTTCAAAATTTGTTTATGCTAAATTATTACATGGCTTCTCTGTGTTAGTTAACATATTTGTTGTATTGGACTCTTTTTGTATACATCTCATAATAATCATGATATTGAAACTACTAGATTTGATATGATAATCATTGATAATTTCTCATGTTAATATTAAACATGTTAAACGTGCAAGATACATTTTAAAAATGACAAAACTTATGATGTTTTTCATTCAATCTAAGATAGTTATTTTTGTATTAATGAGCAAAGACATGTTTGTGTGTTTACCCATTTCGTTATCTAGTTTATACAAAGAAATGTCATCCACAACCCAAATTCAATAGTCGTTGCATTTGGAAATGTAAATAGGTGTACATCTTAAATGGAAGTATGTTTCAATATCATATCTTCATTTCATGATTTGTAGGTCTAGCATACCCTCATTTCACCTTCTATATGGGTTATGGAAAGAGCATCTAATGAGGTAGAGAGGAAGAGAGAGACATAGGGAGAGAGATGTATATTTGGCATGATTCACATATCCTCATTTCACCTTCTATATGGTCTACATACTTTGCATATCCTCATTTCATAGGTCCACATGTTTTATATGATTCACTTATCCTTATTTTCACCTTCTATATGTATAATGTATCCTCATTTCACCATCTATATGTATAATATATCCTCATTTCACCTTCTACATGTATAATGTATCCTAATTTCACCTTCTATATGTTTGACATTATTTTCTTACCCTAATTTCACCTTCTATATGTTTAACATGATTTTCCTATCATCGTTTCATCATCTATAGGTCTAGTATACCCTCATTTCACCTTCTATATGGGTTATGGAAAGAGTAGAATCAGGTAGAGAGGAAGAGAGAGAGAGAGAGAGATATACATTTGGCATGATTCACAATCTTCATTTCACCTTCTATATGGTCTACATACTTTGCATATCCTTATTTTCCTCACATCTACATGTTTGACATGATTTAATTATCCTCATTTCACCTACTACATGTTTCACATGTTTTTGCTATCATCATTTCATTGTCTATAGGTCTAGGATACCCTCATTTCACCTTTTATATGGGTAATGGAAAGAGAAGAATAAGGTAGAGAGGAAGAGAGAGACATAGGGAGAGAAACTCATTTGTTGGTAGTATAGGGTCCACGTCAAATTTTTATAAAACTCATTTGTATAATCTTGCACAGAAGAGATGTTCTACTTTAAATTTTGAAACCTGCGAAAAAGGTTTGTGCATAATCTATGGGAAAAAAATTTTCTCTCAACTTATTCTCCATTTTATTCCATGTCCTAATCTTATCCTTGCCTTTCTTTGTTCATTCCTTTTGAACATGATCCCACCAAATCATTGCATGACCCTTTAATTTGGTGCATACAAATTTTACCTTCTTCTCCTCTGTCATGGATTTCCATTCAAAGAAATTTCTCATGTCATTCATCTAATCTATCAACTCCTCTGGTTTAAGACTACCTGCATAATCTGAAACATCTACCTTGATCCCTTCTAAGACCTTGAGCATCCTCTCTTCAAAACTCATGCCTTCTAATTCTTCTTCTTCATGTTCTGTATCTTGATTTGCACCTCCTCGATCTATCTCTTCATCAGATTCATCTCCTCCTCTACCCAGTCTTTGGTTTTCCATCCATGTTGTAAGTTCTACTTTTTGCCTTTGTAGATTTTGCATTTCTCTATGCATCTGTGCAAGACCGCCTCTTCCTCTTCCTCTCCTAGCCATCTTCCTGCTCTAATACCAGATGATGCAGTACACAACATACACTCAATATAATTGTGCCATTAAACATATGAGAGCCAAAGATTTGGAAGCTGGAACATAAAAAAACTTCTATTCATCAACTCTGCTGCTACAATGAGAGAAAAACTCTCTTATATCCAATAAAACAAAAAAAACAAAAAATTACCTTTTTTGGTAGATTTTGACAATTGTCAGATTTTGCCATTTTAGGTAATTTTACAATCATATCTTGAGAATCCTATTGTTTCCAAAACGCTTCCTAAAACTAAGGTAGGACAATCAGCCAACTAATATTCTAAATTCAAAACATGAGTTCCGAGTTATTACAAAAGCAACTTTTTAAAAATCTAGAAAAAAACACTAAATTGCCATTTTGAGGGCCAAGATGAAAGTTTCAAGCCTCGAAAAAATGCCAAGATGAGGTCCAACCTGCTAAGGTAGGTTGGGAAACCACTGACCACCTCATAACGCATCCACCTGTAAAATTTCGTAGAAAACCCACATCTGAGTCAAAAGTTATGACCTCCAGAAGTCCCTGCATCAGATAATGAAATCCAACTTATGTTTTATATAGGCCAACTTTTTGTCTTAGTTTGAAACTATGATACTTGTCTTGATATGAGTTTAGGAACCAAATGATTCTATTATTTTTAATTTCACGAAGGATAACATAGTTATCATGAGACTAGTGAACCAGTCTCATACTTGATTGAAGACAACCGACTTTGTAGATGTATGTTAGTCTTGAAAAGTAATTCAAAAGATTAAGTAGAGGCTAGTTTTTAAGGGAAAACTTACCAAACTACGAGTAGTATGGTCCTGACTATCAAGTAGAAAATAATATCTTTTGAAACCATTCATGGTTAAATACATTGGTCAAGAATGTTTCCCTTACCCATAGAATTTAGACTCTATGTGATCTATGACAACTATGGTAAACCTATTGAGTTATAGATTAACTAAAGATAGTTTGGAAAAATGAATAAACCTTTCTATATTATCTATACAAATAATCTTGGCATGTATAGTTTTATAGTATACCATTATATGTTAAAAATACTATGTCTATAACTTTATATAGAATTCCTTTATGAGTATATGAGAAGTGAAGGTAATGCATCACATAGAAGTGAATTGAATAGGATTCAGGTTCCTTGAAATAGGATTTATTATTTTTACAAAGAGCTAAATTATTCCAAACCATGGATGAGTTAAACCATTGGTCGATTAAGAACCTAAGTCTCTTAGGGTTGATATATGTTTATTTTGTGAAATCGTATTTTACAAGGGTAATAGGTAAACCCTAAAAGTGATTATGAACCAACTAAATAGATATGACATTTAAACTTATCCTTGTCAAGTAGCCAATATCATGGCATGGTGATTAAACTATGTATGTAAATATTGTTAGTGTGAATAAACTAGAAGAATATGATGGTATCCAAGTCGAGTAGGGGTGGGTGAACACAACGACCACATTCATTATGAATGTTATTGATATTAAAGCTTTGGCCAAAGTAATGCAAGTGTCTTCTGCATGCATTGTTGGTTCACTATATCTAGAATACACAATCTATTAGAAATCATACTTTTCTAGAGGGTATCTAGGTTTGTATGATTGATAGATAGGTGTAGGATACAACACTATGTACTTGGGATAGGCAAATTACCACTGGTCACCTAAGGTCTATATTCCTTGCGAAGGGTAGGGCCACTTCCTATGTGGAAGATGTCTGGGAGACCGCCAGTCTGTGGATGGAGGTAAATCACTAGAAATATACTCTCTCTCCAAGTAGAAGATATGCCAGGGATTGTAATAAAGATGTCAGATATTCAGTAGCAATATTTATTCCAAATTGTCTATGTAATTGATTTACATTGTAAACTTTGTCATTGAGAAAGACATCATGATGTATTGTTCTATGTAGAGGAAAAATCTTGTAATTATTGATATTTGTTTATGAGTTAAATAAAAGAAAATTTTTCTCTATCTCATTTTAATCTTGTCAAATTACTCCATGGTAAATTTTTTTGGTTTTAGTATGTTTTTAGAACTTGGATATTACATATGGTATCAGAGCTACCAGGTTCAGCACTAGGGCTTATGAGACCACTAAGCTTTCTTGTAGCCAACATTATGTGGTTAGCTAATGTTTGAAAAATTTATGTGCCAAGATGGTACGTCTTAAGAAGACAACAAGAAAGTCTATTAATACAAGTCAACGTTTCCTTAAAGAAAAAAGAGAACATGAGGCCATTATCAAAACCTTTGAGGCAACCAATGATGAGAGTGACATTTGGTTAAGTGACACTAAAACTCTAGTGACTACCCTAACTCAAATCAAGCGAGTGAAAAGGGAGTACTTGGAAAGAGTTAAAGATGAGGAAACAATTATGGATAGGTAAGATCCCCGCATACCCCCAACTGTTGAGATCATAGAAATTAGGTCTAATAGTGAGTCAGAGGATTATATATATTGAGATTATGTGTCAGAAAATGAGTCTGAAGGATATACTCCTCTTGAGCATGACTTTTGAAGTCATTTCTTGTATAAATGAGGAATACCCCTTTGCTTTTGAATGAAATAAATAAAAAGAGTTGTTTTTGTGCCAAACTATTGATTAATTTGAGTTTATTATGTTTTGATTTAATGGGATGCATTATAATCAAGAACTAATGGACAAGTCAATGTTCTCAGGTCTGAGAAATCGATAAACATGGTTTGGACAAGAACTAATCAAGGAGAAAGTGAAGAGGAAAACCACCCGCCAAATAATAAGCTAGACCAAATCATAACCATGCTTGAGGAAACCAAGAAAAGACTGGGTGATTTGGAAAAGATGGATGATAAAGGAAATTCTGAGGGAGGAGGTGAAAACTCTCATGGTGAAAGTGGAGAAAATCATGAAGATCATAGTAAGAGTACATAACCTAATAAAGAGGCAAGAGATAAACTGACCTCAGAGCTCTCTAAAGACATGAAGAAGGTCACTCCACCAAAGTTTGATGGGACAGTAACTGGAGATGCTACAGAAGCTTGGTTAATGGAAATGGAAAAATATTTCAAGATAAGAAATTACTCGGAAGTGACCAAGGCGGTATGGGGAGCATTCCAACTAGCAAGAGAAGCATCCACTTGGTGGATGAATAAGAAGATGAAATTGAATTTAAGCTCTCTAAGGGTAACTTGGGATAAGTTTCTGGAGCTTTTTCGCAAGAGATGGCTACCACAACTCTATTTTGATCAGAAATTGACTGATTTCCAAAATTTTTGACAAGGAGATATGATAGTGGTGGAATATGGAGAAAAGTTCACCTGACTCCTAAAATATGTTCCATAGTATCAAAAGGATGAGAGATTCAGGATCAGAAAATTCATCATGGGTCTAAATGCTTAAATCGGTGGAGAAGTGGATGTACATGGTCCCACAACAATGGATCAAGTGTATGAGAAAGCAATCAAACAAGAGCAAAAGCTGAAATCCATCTCAGCTTATCGTGATAGAAACTGCAAGAGATTTAATGGAACCCCTAACAACCAACCTTACAAGAAAAGATATGAAAAGAGCCATGATAACAAGAGAAAAGATAAAGGAGCTCAAAAGAACAAGGGTGGATCTGGTAATGAGAAGAAGAATGGCAACTTCAAAAGAAATGAGGATAACAATGGGAAGACTTCATTAAAGAAAGGACCCATTGGAGGATGCTTTACTTGTGGGGGTGACCATTATACAAATCGTTACCCTAACAAAGGTCAAAATGGTCAACAAAGAGGTACTGCACTATGTACTCAACAAGAAGCATTCTAGCAAAGGATTCATGTAGCACTTGACAATCGACAAGCAGCGTATCAAATCACACCTATTGAGATGATAGGTACTTTGTTTGGAGTCCCTATATCTATTTTAATTGATACAGGAGCCACATAAAATTTTGTTTCTCCTAGAATTTTGAATAAGTTTCCTAGAAAAGCTGGATACATGTCTAAACCTTGGTCAATAGAATATGCTAACCAATCTAAGGCTCAGGTAGAGAAATGTTTGTTTGAAGCCAAAATTGACCTCCCTAGTTTCTCAACTGAAACAAACCTATATGTAGCTCCCTTAGGTTCCTATGATGTAATCCTAGGAATGAGTTGGTTATGGAAGCATAGAGCTAAGGTTGACTATTTTTCAAAAATAGTTGAATGCTTAGATGATTTGGGAAATCAACCCCAATTCCAAGGGAATCAAAGAGAAGTTAAAATAAGACCTATCTCTGCCAAGCAATTGAAAAGGGTTAGACAAAAAGGTTGTTAGTTTTTTGTAGTCAAAATTGAACAAGTGGAGAAAGGGATAGAAAACCCTAGATCATCTTTTCAAGAAAAGTATCCTTTTCTTTAGGAATTTCAGGATGTGTTTCTAGAAGAACTTCTAGGACTACCTCCCAGAAGGGTTTTTGATTTTGCAATTGACATTAAACCAAGATCTGAGCCTATATCAAAAGCACCCTATTGTATGACAACTACAAAGTTAATAGAGTTAAAAGCCCAATTACAAGAATTGTTGGCAAAAGGTTTGATCAGACCCAATGTTTCACCTTGGGGTGCCCCAAATATTTTTGTTAAGAAGGATGGAACCCTTCAATTGTGTATAGATTATCATATGCTCAATAAAGCAATGATTAAAAACAAATATCTGTTGCCACGTATTGATGATCTTTTTGATTAGATGTGTGGAGCTACTGTATTTTTAAAGATTGATTTATGATCAGGGTATCATCAGTTAAGACTGATGGATGAGAATATCCATAAGACAACTTTTAGAACTAGATATGGGCACTATGAGTTCACGATATTACCATTTGGTTTGACGAATGCACCTACTGCATTCATGAATCTCATGAATAGTATATTCAGAGATTGTTTGGACAAGTTTGTTTTAGTCTTTATGGATGATATACTCATTTATTCTAAGAATGAAGAACACCAATGGCATTTACAAATAGTTCTTCAATGATTAAGAGAACATAAGTTATATGGGAAACTATCAAAGTGTACATTCTTTCAAAAGTAGATTCAATATCTAGGTCATATTATTTTTGCTGATGGAATATCTTTTGATCCTGCAAAAATCATAGCTATTCTAGATTGTCCAGTACCAACAAATGTGCATGAGGTGCATAGTTTCATGGGCTTGGATAGCTATTATATGAAGTTTTTTCTAAATTTCTCCAATATTGCTAGTCTAACCACTTCCTTGCAGAGGAAAGGAAAGCGATTTGAATGGAAAAATAAATGTCAGGATGCATTTGATCTCTTAAAGGAAAAGTTAACTACAGCTCCAATCTTGAGAGTTCCTGACCCTGAAGAACAATTTGAGGTAATTATAGATGGCTCGGGAGAAGGATTAGGAGGAGTGCTCATGCAAGATGGAAGAGTCATAGCATATAAGTCAAGGAAATTGAAATCCTATGATAAAAATTATGCCTCGTATAATTTAGAATTGGCAGCAGTAATTCATGCCTTGCAGATGTGGAGACATTATTTTTTGGGGAAGACTTTTGTACTTAAGTCAGACCATCAAAGTCTTAAGTATATTTTCTCTTAACCGCATCTGAATGCTCGGCAAAGGAGATGGTTAGAATTGATATCTGACTATGATTTTGAAATAAGCTACATCAAAGGAAAAGAGAATAGTTTAGCTGATGCTTTGAGTCATAGAAGACATATAACTTCTATTGTTTCTATTCATGGAAATTTCAAGGATTTGGTGTTACAAAATTTGTCTGGTGATGAGTTTTATGAGCAGGTTAAGTAGGCTCTAAAAGATAATCCTAGAGATCCAAGATATGATGGTTTTCTAATAGAGTCTGATGGACTATTAAGGTACAAGGGTAGAATGTATGTTCCTGATTCAGCTAGCTTAAGGGATCTAGTATGGAAATAAGTTCATACTGCATAGTATTCTGGACATCCAGGAGTAACCAAACTTCTAGCAGATGTTAAACCTCTTTATTTCTAGAAAGGAATGAAGAATGATATTGGAAGATTTGTAGTAAGCTATTTAGAATGTCAAAGGGTAAAAGCAAATCATCAACACCCTGCAGGATTATTGTACTCCCATGATGTGCCAGAGTGGAAATGGCAAGTTATTAGTATGGATTTTGTTCAAGGTCTTCCTATGTCAAGGAATAGACATGATGCCATTTTAGTTGTGGTTGATAAACTCACAAAGGTAGCTCATTTTATACAAGGGAATTTGACTGATGGAGCACCAGTGTTAGCTTGCAAATTTGTGCAAGAGGTGTTTAGATTGCATGGTTTCCTTGAAAAGATTATCTCTAATAGAGATGTGCGTGTAACATCAAGGTTTTGACGAACTTTGTTTTCTACGCTAGGGACTAAACTCAACATGAATACAACTTACCATCCTAAAACCGATGGGCAAACTGAGAGAGTTAACTAAGTCTTAGAAGACTTGTTGTGAATGTATTGCATGGATCAACAATATAAGTGGGAAGAATACTTACCACTTCTGGAATTTACTTATAACAATTCCTATTATTCTACTATTAAGATGGCACCATTTGAAGCATTGTATGGAAGAAGATGTCAAACTCCTATAAGCTGGGATAATCTAGAAGAAAGGATTAGCATTGAACTAGAAATGCTAGCTAAAATGGAAGAGAAAGTTAAGATGGTTAGAAAAAGATTGGCAAAAGCCAATGATAGGCAAAAGAGCTATGTGGATGCAAAGCGTGTTCCGAGGCAATTCTCTGTCAGAGAAAAAGTACTTTTGAGGGTAAAACCTCAAAAAAGTTCTATTAAGTTTGGGAAGTCTTCTAAGCTATCCCCTTGATATGTGGGACCCTTTGAAGTGCTTGAAGTAGTCAATTCAGTTGCCTACAGAATTGCTCTACCACCAGCCTTGTCTAGAATGCACAATGTTTTTCATGTGTCTTATTTGAAGAAATATGTTGTAGGTGATAACCATATTTTGAATTGGAATTCTTTATAGATGCAGGATCCAGGGGTGGTCATGATCGAGCCACTCAAGGTGTTAGAAATGTGCAAGCTCCTCTTGTGTAACAGAGAGGTTTTGCAATGCAAGGTCTAATGGGACCAATATGCTTAGGAAAATGCTACATGGGAGGATTACCATGAATTCTATCAAAATTTTCCTCATTTATTTAATGTTGTTATCAGTTAAAAACAATGAACTTGCTTTTTAGTTACTTTTTGAAACTTTATATCATCGGGGATGATGAATCTTTAGGGGAAGGATATGTTACATCCCCAACTTTTGCCTTGCTATACTTTTTACTTTAACTTGGACATAAGTAAATTTATTATGTTGATTAGATTAATGACAAGGAAAGACATGGATTATATTGAATGTCATTTATGAAATTATAGAAAAGATTATGTTATTATCAATTTAATAATTGCATTATGAGATTTGATTTATTATTTGAATTATTTGAATAATGATGCACTGATCATATATTGTTTGGTTACAAGTTGAAACAGGAATACAGATTCTAAGATGGCTCTAAAGAGAGAGAGAGAGAGAGAGAGAGAGAGAGAGAGTATCTTTAAAGGAGAGAGATATAGACATTGGGTTACGAGTGCTTTATTTGCCAAATCGAGTACAAATGTTTAACAAAAATGTGAACCAATGTGTCGTACGAGGTAAGTCTTGTCTTGTTAGTTTTCTTTTGAACATAATTGACAGGTAGTTGATATTATTTACAAATCTTTCTAAGTCGTAGTAATTCATCTTAGTCATTAATAATGTTAACGACGTCGTTTGAGTATGATTTGTGACTATTTACATTTAACATAAATATTATGATGTTATTGTCATAAAATAGTTATCTTATTATTATTAAGTCACTTGAGGTATTTTAACTGATTCTTAATGTTAAGACTTTATTGTCAAGTTAAGATGACATGTTTTTGTTGATGGATCATGATGGGGAGACTAGGTCAACCCAATCACAATTTTTGTAATCCTTTGTTTTAGTATTATCCTTTTATTGATTAAATCATAATAATCAAATAGAGATAATGATATGAAAATAATATTTGATATAATCAAATATTATATGTTTATGAGTCAAATGAGATAATACCTCATGATAAATTATTATGGTTTTTATTTGAGCAGTCATAGGCATCTATTGAGGAGTACCTTAAATATTAAAACATGATGGATCAAACTAGTCATTAAGAGTAATTGATTTCTCTCTTTATATTATTAAGTTGACAGGGCCTCATTGATGAGGAGTGGTGTATAACCAACCACATTCACTAAATCATCTCAGTAATTTTGCAAAGATTGACATATGGTGTCGATTGCATCTTTGTAACTGGTGGTTGAGTCTTAACTAGAGACCAAAACTGTTGTTCTTAAATGAGTTTTTAACCTTCATGAGTGGAGTGCCTAGTGGCACGACTCATTAATGAGTCGGTTAGGATCTCTTTTGAGACCACGACTTGATAGTCGATAGGGAAGGGGACGTTAGAGGGAGTTCAGTAGCAGAGATCAATAGAGGACTGCATTTGAGCTAGGAAGGTATCCTTTGGAAGAATACAATATTATATAGCTTTCTCACTTGTGTAAACTGCCACCTCAGGTAAATGCTTCTACATATTGTGATCATTGAAATCAATGAAAGATTAAGTTTTGCCTTGTCTTAGATGTTTGTCCATTATCATTTTGAGAAATTCTTAGTTATTCTGTATCTATTTTGATGAGGATGAGTAGATTGCCTCTTCTTAATAATGATATAAGTATGATTATTGGAGTCAACTGATTAAGAAGGTATTAAGAGTCCTTGTATGACTGTATTATATTTCAGTTTTAACTTGAGAGTCATTTTAGATTGGTAAGGCCGAATCGTAGGATTGATAATAAAATCCAACTTATGTTTTACATAGGCTGACTTTGTGTCTTAGTTCAAAACTGTGATACTTGTCTTGATATGAGTTTAGGAACCAAATGATTCTATTATTTTTAATTTCATGAAGGATAATGTAGTTATCACGAAACTAGTGAACTAGTATCATACTTGATTGAAGACAACCGACTGTGTAGATGTATGTTAGTCTTGAAAAGTAATTCGAAAGATTAAGTAGAGGCTGATTTTTAAGGGAAAACTTACCAAACTGCAAGTAGTATGGTCCTGAATATCAAGTAGAATATAATATCTTTTGAAACCATTCTTGGTTAAATACATTGGTCAAGAACATTTCCCTTACCCATAGAATTTAGAGTCTACGTGATCTATGACAACTATGGTAAGCCTATTGAGTTATAGATTAACTAAAGATAGTTTGGATAACTGAATAAATCTTTCTATATTATCTATACAAATAATCTTGGCGTGTACAGTTTTGTAGTATACCTTTATATATTAAAAAGACTATGTCTATAACTTTATATAGAATTCCTTTATGAGTATATGAGAAGTGAAGGTAATGCATCACATAGAAGTGAATTGAATAGGATTTAGGTTCCTTGAAATAGGAGTTATTATTTTTACAAAGAACTAAAGTATTCCTAATCATGGATGAGTTAAACCATTGGTCGATTAAGAACCTAAGTATCTTAGGGTTGATATATGTTTATATGTGAAATCATATTTTACAAGGGTAATAGGTAAACCCTAAAAGTGATTATGAACCAACTAAATAGATATGAGATTTAAACTTATCCTTGTCAAGGTAACCAATATCATGGCACGGTGATTAAATTATTTATGTAAATATTATTAGTGTGAATAAACTGGAAGAATATGATGGTATCCAAGTTGAGTAGGGGTGGGTGAACACAACAACCACATTCATTATGAACATTATTGATATTAAAGCTTCTTCTACATGCATTGTCAGTTCATTGTATCTGGAATACACAATCTATCAGAAATCATACTTAGCTAGAGGGTATCTAGGGTTGTATGATTGATAGATAGGTGTAGGATACAACACTATGTACTCGGGATAGGCAAATTACCACTAGTCACCTAAGGTCTATATTCCTCATGAAGGGTAGGGCCACTTCCTATGTGTAAAATGTGTGGAAGACCACTGGTCTGTGGATGGAGGTAAATCATTGGAAAGATACTCTCTCTCTCCAAGCAGAAGATATGCCAGGACTTGTGAAAAAGATGTCAAATATTCAGCAGAAGTATTTATTCCAAATTGTCTATGTAATTGATTTACATTGTAAACTTTGTCATTGAGAAAGACATCATGATGTATTGCTCTATGTAAAGGAAAAATCTTGTAATTATTGATATTTGTTTATGAGTTAAATAAAATAAATTTTTTCTCTATCTCATTTTAATCTTGTCGAATTACTCTATGGTAAATTCTTTTGGTTTTACTATGTTTTTAGAACTTGGATGTTATAATCATGTTCCCCTTTTCCATACCCAACTTCAAAAAAATTCCAAATATGAGGTATACCCTTCTCTACATGCATTCTGCTTAACCAATAGAACATAAAAGCATTCTTGAATTGACTGGTGCAATTATCTAACTAAATGAGATGTTGATCCATTCTAATATATTTTTCTTGCAAGAACCCATAAAATTGTTGAATATAATATTGCACATACATTAATGAATGAGATCGATCATCACTCATGTAAGAATTATATTCTCTAACAATCTTCGTGTTCTCTTATGTACTCTTAGGGGCATGTCTATATGTGATGTGAACAAAAATAACAATCTGAATAGAATTGTAGTACTGGAATTGCACTTCATTTTGTGGTTACAATGTGTAATTTTTTGCAAAATCAACTTTAGAGACAATAGTTCCAATAGGGAAAAAGTCTTTACACATCCTAAACTATTGATCTAACCATGGAGACATGTGGTTGTATCTGGCATACTTGTAAAAAAGATTTTTGTTAAAATCATCAATAAAATCAGTAATACTTACCTCTCTTAAAATCAACTCATATATAGAACCTTCACCTCCACTTTTCAAATTGTATTTCACTATCTCATATCTCTTTTTTAACCACTTGCTTTCCAAAATCATGCTTGCTTCCCTCATGAATACATGATATAAACTTTGATAACCCACCGCATTGTAAACACTTTTCATTTAAACAATCATTCCTGGAGAAAATGCAACCATCATCTCTAATACACAAAAATAAACCCAATAAATCTCTAGATGACTTTAGTAGTTGAATTTCACCACACTCCTATAACATTTTGTTACTGTGCAAAGTAGAACGAATATTGCATAATAATTCATGATACATAGAAAAATATACATGGTATTTACAACATGTATTACGAATTTTAAGAGGAACACAATAAAATGGCTTACAAGATTCAAATGCTCTTTGTGAGATTGTCATACCTAGGTATTTTTCACAAAATTGTTTGTACAATGTTGTTTGGCTACATTCCAAGTAATGTTTAGGATGTGGTGTGTTGTTTTTATCACCAATTATTAACTTTAAAACATTTTTTACATCCACTGATACCCTAGAGTTAGTGTGCCAAAATAGTTCAATTTCATCCTTTGTGCTATTGATTAGCTTCTTATCAACTCATGGAAGCCTACCACTGAAAGCCCAAGTATCATTTCCAAGAGGACTATCTAGTCTTGATCTTAATGCTATTGTTTTTGACAATGTTTTACAATTCAAGCTTAAGTCAACAGAATTTTCCTCATTAATCAAGCCTTTCTTAATTGTTTTCTCACTATTGAGGTTTTTATTACCCTATGAGTGACTCTTTTATATTTCTCCTTGTTAGTCTTTCCAATTGAATTGAGTGCATTGAAAAGGCTTCTAACAATAATTTTATTTTGATTAGACAATTTTTTTACCTAAATCTTCAATTTCTTTAGTAAAGGTCTCATTTTGTACATCTTTAATAATTGCACAAAAAGTTTGCATTATTTGGTTAATGTTTTATTCTAAAAGTATTCATTGAAAAGTTTTGAATCCCACAACCAAACCGTTCATGATGACCTCTTGCCTTCAAGTTTTTCCATTATGTTCTCATCAATTTCAAGTAACCATTTTGGGGTTCTTGGATTTTTTTACAATTTCATCATGCTCATTCTCTTCTTGACAAATGTTCTCTATTCTTATGTAATTTGGAGATACATTGATTTTCATTGTTTCATCCATGTTATCAACCTCATCAATTTTATCAACAAATGGATTATAGAGTGCAAATTCAACATCATGAGGCTCATATCCACAATCTTCAAGAAAACGTCTATGTTTTTATTCTTCTTTATCCATGATATTAATCTTATCAATAGGTGTTTCATAACATTTTGCAACATCTTCATTTGCAATATCATGGTCAATTTCATTCTTATCTAACATTTCATTATATTCAACATTAACACCTTAAATTTGTATTTCATTAGATGGTAAAGAAGAAGGTTCACCTTGATGAGCATCCACCAAACTTGGTATCCCAATCCTCTTCCCTGCTCTATCCTTTTCCCTAATTGCTTCAATTTCCTCTAATGTAACTGTCCTCCTCCTTTTTGCTTTACGACGACTATTTCTCCCCATTAGGAGAACAAAAATATTACCCTAATGATTGAAACAAAAAAAAATGTTCAAAAGTGTATAAAAGTGCTTTTTTTACTGTAACAAGTAGAGATCATGAGTTTCTCAACAACAGAAGGTCTGTGGTCATCGTTGTCGAGCCCAACAATATTCTTTTTGCCTTTTTTGGCTTTTAGATAATAGATATCCATTTCCAAAATGGATATCCATTTCCTAAATCCTAATTCTTTGGGCAACAAAAATCTAGGTAATGAATATCCGTCCTAGAAAATGGATATCCATTCCTTTTTTCATGTGTTAACAAAATCAAAGGACTTATGTGTGGTTGAAAGAAGGTGGTGAACAAAACTAAAGGACTTATGTGTGGTTGAAATAAGGTGGTTAACAAAACCAAAGGACTTATGCATGGTTGAAAGAAGAGAATGTGATCTTTATTAAGGATTAGGAACTTCAGAACTGATACCTAAAGAAGGAGATACAGTGGAGGATTGTGATCTCTAGATTGTTCCCATAGAAGGAGAAACTAAGTTGAAGGAATAACTTTCCATTGAATGTTTCTATATATTTCCATAGCCTTAGTAAGGCAATAGTTTTAACTTCATAGTTGAAAACACATTTGTGAGAATGTGATAAGAGTTGAGTAGAGACTCTAGGATTGTAGAATATGCTTTTTAAAAAAGTAGAGAAGTTACATGAGTTGTCATAGGGTGTCATATCAAGTGAAGTTACTAAGTTCTTGTTCCATTGTTAACATATAAATTAAGGAGTGAACATGCATATTATGGTAGTTGCTTGGTGTGAACTAAAAATCTAGAGGATAGATCTAGAAGAAGAATACCATTCTAGGTGACTATTAGAGACATTGCCAAGGGTGTGATGGCACAATAAAGATTTCAAGTGGCAAATGCACTAGTGTAACCTATGCAATTTTTATAGGGATCATATAGAATATCATGTATAATATACATATCAAGGAATACATCATGATACATGGTATGGGTATGTGAGACTAATAGAGTTTCTTTCTTGGAAGAAGCCAAGTGTAGGATTTTGTTACTTGGTAAGTCCATGATTTCTTCTTCTTCCCAAACATGATCTTCTAAATTTTTTTCATCTAGAATCTGTGCTTTGAATATTCCTTGTTTGCAATAAAATCTAGGATATGTTGGTCATCATCAAACACTTGAAAGTTTGTTACATTATCAGGTATGGATACCACTAATACCAACTCTACTAAAAATCTTTTCATCCCAGAGATGGATAATGGTTCCAATGTGTTGGTAGCTTGTGCCAATGCATCATCTCTATGATTTTGTTCCTTGGAACATGTGTGATATTTAAAGCATCAAAACTTTCTATTAAATCCCAAACTCTATGTCTGTAATTTGATAGATTTTTATAATTCAATACGTAGATACTCCTGACTTGTTTTACTACCAATTCTAAGTCCCCATAGATGTGCAAAATTTTGACTTTCTTTCTCAGGGCAAATAGTAGACCATGTATCAAGGCCTCATACTCAGCCACATTATTAGTGCATGGGAATTGCAATCGGTAGGCTACTAGAAATGACCTCCCTAATGGATCAATGAGGTCAATTCCATGTTTTAGGATGGAATTGGATGACAATTTGGATAGCCTTTAGGCTAGACACCAATGACAAGGGAAAACCAAGTCTAGATACAAGGATTAAGGTAGGATGGGATGAATGGAAAGATGGGCGATAGTAAATGGGATGGTCAAAAGGATAGGCAAAAGCTCATGATATATGGATAGATAAAAGGATAAGATATAGTGGAATGGATGTAAGCATCATAAGGGAGCTAGTATGTGATCTCCAAAGACTATGTCACATAGGAATAACATGCCCCATTCTAGGTGTAATTCTTAGGATTTTACATGACAAAGATTATGACAATAGGATAATGAGATTGGTTTGGAAAGGATAAGGTATATCAAGAGATATCCAAAACATTTGTCAACATTTCACCCCCATATATTTATCAAGATCAAAAGGAGGAAGGGAGGATGGATGGACACAATATCATAGGTATGTGGGTGTAATGGATAAGGATGGTAAGATAGGATACAAAATGGTATGGAAAATGATACAATGGATGAGACAATGTTCCACCACGTGTAAGTGACATAGATAATCAACCTACATATGATTCCTATTTGTCAGGTTTTCATCATGGTACTTGTCCAAGGCACCACCAAGGGTGGTTTTCACTATTAGACGAAGGGATTTCTCTTTAGTAATTTTATTTTTCTATTTTTTTGGACTTTTTTTATTTTTGAATGGGATAGGTGGATATGGACAAGAGGGACTCAAGCATCTAGTTCCATGAAAGATGATAGTATCACTAGGGATGGATTTCATTGCATAGACAATGTCAAATGTCATTATGCTCATAGATGTTGGTAGGTATGGGACTTCATGAAAGGCTGATGGAGTAGGTAGATAGTGGATTATGATGTGCATTATGTAGGACTTATGCAAAAGGATGGATGAAAGGCTTATGCAAAAGCATGGACCATAGGGAAGTGATGGGGAAGATATGTAGGATAGTGGGTGAAGGATGGGGAGATGGAGGTATGTGGGAATGTTGTGGAATGGAAGCGAACCAAGACCAATGGTTGCACACACTATGATAAACATTGAATCTTTTGATTTGGAGGAGATGTAGGAAGCAATGGGTATATTTGCTTAGGGGATGGTCAATTTAGTGATTTAGGTACCCACATATACTTAGAGTTTTTATGATTTTTGTTTTGCTTGTGGGATTTAGGAATTGAAGATTTTTGGATGGAAGAAGATAGTTGGGATTTTTGAGATGTGGATGCTTCATTTGACTTGCTTTGTTTTTCTTAGGGACCCAAACCATTTTATGTTTGGACTTTTCTTTTGGAGGTATGGGCTTAGGGAGCCTTTTAGATGGATTCTGCTTTGACTTTTTGCATTGATGCCCTAAGGCATGAGGATTTTTAGGATTTTTGGTTTTATGAGTAGAGGCATCCAAATTTTTGTGTTTGAATCCATTGGGTTTGGTGGAAACTTCATGTTTAAATTATGTGTGCATCAAGATTGGTCATGATTAGGATTTTTAGAGGACTTATGGATGGATGGATTAAAAGTGGATTTTTGGATAAATGGATAAGGGGATTTAAGGATGGGGATATTAGGCATTAGGATAAGTGGAGATAAAGTGGATGGAGGGATATTAGGAGTTGGAAGTAGCGGAGGTAAAGTGGATGGTGGAAGGTGTATGGTCACATGCTTTTGGGATTTGTAAAATAGAGGTAGAATGGAAACATATGTCTTAGGAGTATGATAGGATTTGTGGTGGAAAGGAGTAGATCTAGGAGGCATGGAGCAAGTACCAACATCTTGAGATTGTTTTCCTTAGGTATATATCTAAGGCCATATGAGCATGGAGGAAATTTGACATGGGTAGGCTCCAAAATACCTTGTTCATGAAGGCCTAAGCCTTTACCTTTGTTGGTTGTTTTAAATTCCCAACCCAATCTCAAGGAAAAAACATAGATCTATAGAATAGCCACTTTCTAATGACTGACCTACCTTGATGGATTGGCCAACGAATAGGAAATAGGGGTTTTCAATCCCTCTTCTCTCTGCACTTTAGGCTCTATGAAACCAAGGAGGGTGTTCCTATCCTTTTGGGATATTTCCCTTTTGGGGAAAATAGTGTTCTATTTAATTGGATGGGGGTCCCTGAAATACTTGCTTGATAACACTACTCCAATAACAGATATGTTCCTTTAAGACTACTTAAAGAATGTCTGATAAAGTAAAGAGATGGGCAAGATTCTTAAGATTTAATTCTATTTCTTTGTAGAGGAACACGTAAAATAATCTTAACTCCTAACACCTATTGCTAGAAGGGAAAATTTGTTGATTTCTTTAAAATAATGAGGATAGTTAAAGGGGTGTAAACTTGGTACTATACTTATGAAAAGATCAGTGCCAATCCAAGGGCCATAGATTCAAGAAAACTTGCAGAAACCTTAAGAACATATGATATAATGAAAACCTAGTTTATTGTAAAGACATAGTAATACCTTACATTAAATACTTTACTAGTCTTGGAGTTAACCATGCTTAGTTATCCCTATAAACCAAGACTACATTCAATATCCTCCTGTAGCTAATTAGTTTACTACTTGAGTAAATGCCACAAGAAAGATACACAAACATAGGAAAGACTATGATGATGAATAAAAATGATCCTTAATCAAATATATATTCATAAATGTAGAATTGTATACATGAAGTAGGAGATAGTACGCTTCAAGACTCAATAGGATTTGTAAAGTAAACTATTTGGCAAATTATAACACAGCCTCTGTAGCTCTACCAAAAAATCTTAAAACTCAGAATGGAAACTTAAAAAAAGGACAACTGAATCTATTGCATAAAACAAACTATTTATAATTACTCCTTAACTAGATTGATCCCATATTTCAGACTAAGTCTGGAGACATGACCTCAAACCAATATTTTTCATAAGCCTAGAATTCCTTTTTATAGAGATAAGGGAGTAGACAAGCTTCAAGCCTAAGACAAAAGAAGTTACAAAATTTCATAACCAAAAGATGAAGCTGTGAGAGGAGGCTAGTGTAACCATTTCACAATTGTATGCTCAGTTACTTTTGGTAGGGAAAGGAGCAAGGCTTTTGATGATTGATGCATTGTCAGATGTCATTGGAGCTAGGCACTCGTCAATATCCTCAAAGCATTCAATGACAGCACTCACTACTCTACCTTTCAAAGCCAAAAAATGAGAAAACCTGTAAATAACAATTTCAAAAGGAAACCCAGGAAACCTGAACCTCCTTCACTATTTCTAAATTTCTTTGTAGTGGTATGATTCCCCCCTCCTAGTTAAGAAGTTTCCAGCAACTTCAACTAGGTAGAAACTCAGGTAATTCATACATGGCTGACTCGGGCAATGCTGGAAGTCAAGCCAAGAGAATAGCAGCAACAACAACAATTCTCCTCTCATCCCTTATTCATTTCATCCTGGTGGGCACTTTCCCTACACCTAGAGTTAATGCTCTATTAGGAAAATTAGATGTAGGGGAGGGGTAGAGGAAGCTGAGAAGCTTCTCTATCCCAGAAGGGAATCACCCAACTCACAAAAATAAGGAACTTCTAGAGTTGGGAGAAAAAACCATAGGACCCACTGTCATATGAGATAAGAAAAGGGAGAAGAAATCACAGGAGCTCAATGCACGCTGCTACTATTCCCAAATTTTCCCTGCACCACCTCTTCCAAAGGAAGAAAACTCCAAGTCTCCTAATTTTGTAAGGACAAGTTACTAGCCATGAGAACAAGGAAGAAAATCTAATAGAACAAGGGAGAAAATAGAACACACAGGAACAGAGGAGTGCCATACTATTAGCTTGTTTTAAATAGTATAAGGGGTATCACTAGCACTTGTATATTTATAGAAATTCTAGGATATAAGCACACATCAGCACATCTTTGGTCTAATTAATTCCAATCACTTCGTAACATTCTTGTCATAAATAGAAATCTCTTGAAGATTACCAAAAGTGAATAGAAAGATAAGATCTCATAAATCTGCATAACTGAGAACATCACTTCTTGCACTGAATCATGCTAGGTCAGGTATCTTGGTTTCCTCAATTTAGCCTTGTCATCATGTCAAATTTCATCACACAACAGATGAAATGTCATTCCTGGTATAAGCATGGATTTTCAAAGATCGAGCCTACATAAGCCAAATCTTTTTGTTAATAAATTCTTTTGTAGTGGTGACAATGGAGACTCTACACACACCTAAGCAATTAATGCTTGCAATGAAGTATCATCATATCAGTGCCAAATTATTTCCATGTTACACTTTTAAATTTTGGCCGTTGATCATGATCCTAGCTAGCTTGATTTGAACGGTGTTGATTTGGCCCTTTATGAAGTAGGAGAATGATGCTTTCTTTTCCCAATGATGACTTACCACTTGGATAGCTCTCGCAACCATGATCCTAAGAAAATATCTCCTTGTAGTATAGTTAAGACTATTTCACAATTCTGTACGCAAGGGATATGGCCGGAGATATGGTCCTGGTGGAATGGTAGACAATCGTTGGATCATCTACACACAATCAGGACAACTCTCCAATAAGTGGCCATGTCCATAAGACTATGACATGTCATGTTCTTGTTATTTAATGCACCAGTCCCATCCCTTTAGAATGCCATGTGTCAAGATTTTCACCATTCTGCAATCTGGCAAAGCATATTGATTTATAGCCCAGCGGAATGGTAGATAAACAACAACTAGGATATCAGAACATGCCCTTCTTGAGCTTGACTTTTTCTTGCATATATGGTAGCCACATGTCAAACTTTCACCTTTCCACAGCCCTCAAAATGATGCAGGAGCATCCAGTGGTGTAAGGGCAATCTTGCATCACCCAAAAAGAAGTTGATTCAAAATCATTGCAGTTGTTTTCATTTATTTCCATAATTAGTATTTATAGTTCCTTAATCTCCTGAATAATGATGTAGGACTTTAGTTTTTCTCCAAACTACTAAACATAGCAAACTACTAGTTTTGGAAAGTTTAACTACTATTTTAGAAAAGTTTACATTTGGGCTCGGATTGAAGTGAAAAGTTACAGAAAGCTTCATAACTGAAATATAAGACCTTTGGCGAAGGAATCAGGCAAAGATCATGTGAGCTAAAAGATATTAAAGTTTTTGTTTTCTAAAAAGCCCCTAAAAATTTTTGAAATGAGATATGAGGCACTAAAACATCCCATAACATCCTAAAAAGTTGACAGAAATCCGTTTATGCATTTCCAGTGTGATAGGTCACATTGCGAGCTTTCTGGTGCTTAAAACAGTTTGTCAATCAGACACCCAGATCAAACGTTATGCTTCTGAAAGTTGACCTGCTTTTGGAGGGAGTTGAAAATTTTGAAATTTAGCTAGAGGCCACCAAAAAGTGCTAGTTATAACTATTTTGGGAACCCTGGGCAGTAGTAGAGTTAAGGGGGAAAGTCTAGAGTCAAGAATAGGTAGGAAAATAGAAACCCTAGTAGATTTGGGGTTACAAATGGAAGATGATTCCAGGGTCTTGTGAGAGGAAGTTGTAATGTGTTGCATCCTGTGTAGGGTTGATTCCTCTTATTGTATTTGAGCTTCTGTAATTTAATAAGTTATCCAAATCAATAAAGAAAGCTCTATTTTCTGTGTGTAATTTCTATTGTTGTGTGTTTTATGATTTACCCCCTTCATCAAGTGGTATTAAAGCAAGGGATCATGAGTTTGTAGACAGATCGCTGACCGTGAGGCAGTTTGTACTAGGACCTGAGGTTGTGGGTTTGTTGTGGAGATCAAGATGCCTCCACAACAAAATTGTATTGGGAGGAATGCTTTGACAAAAGAGGGTTTTAGACCCCTACAAAGGCAAATTGATGCATTGCAAGAAGAGCTACGAAGAGGGTTTGAGCCGAGAGCAAGAGAAGAAAGTGAAGATGAAGCTGAAGAAGAGCTATCTGAGGAAGAACAAGAAGCTGCAGGAGATCCTACAAAAGTTAGGTTGTTGAAGGCCATTTCGAAGATTAGAAAGAGACCTAGGATCAAAGTTCCTACATATTCTAGAGATTTGAATCCGGAACAGCTTATTGATTGGATCAATGACATGGAGGAGTATTTCAAGTATGAAGATGTGGACCCAGATCAGGTCAAGTTTGCAAAAACAGAGATGAAGGGCCATGCTAGTATTTGGTGGAAGGAGGTTCAGTTAGAGAGGAATAGGAGAGGGAAAGGAAAGATTACCAAATGGGATCAGATGGTGGAGAAACTGAAGAAGCAGTTCATTCTTGTGGACTGTGAGATGGAGTCGCTGAAGAAGCTACAAGGATTGAAGCAAGGTAACAAGTTTGTCATGGAGTATACATAAGAGTTTTATAAGATTACTATTAGGACAGGCCATGCAGAGGCCAACAAGGAGAAGGTAGCCCATTATATTAACTGGTTGAGGCAAAGTATTCAAGAGGAGCTCAATCTGGTCAGAATGACCACCATAGAAGATGCATACCAGTTTTCCCTGAAGGTGGAGAGAAGCTAAATAAAAGATTCGATAGCAAGCAAAGGGGAAGAGGTCAAGGTAGAAGGACTGGTAGAAGACCCTATGGAGGCTATAATGAAGATCAAAAGAAAAGTGAATAAGCTAGCACTAGTCAAAATTAGAGAGGGGATAATGCCTATCGCCCTCATGACCAGAACAATGGTGAGAAAAGAGGAAGAGGAAGAGGCCGATCTGGGCAAGGACCTCGAAGAGGAGGTTTTAAAGGAACCTATTTCCAATGTGGAGAAGAAGGGCATCGAGCATATGAGTGTCTGCAACATCAAGGAAGGACAAATAGAAGACCTGAAGGTAATGCACGAGTTGCATATGTAGATGAAGATGCATAGTCTGAGCTAAAGATGCTGAAAGGGGAGAAACCCTAGTTGACAGAAGAACTTTGTTGAATGAGGATAAAGAACCCAATCAGAGGAAGAGTTTATTCTGCACAAGGTGCAAATGTGAAGATAAGTGTTGTGATATTATTATTGACAATGGAAGCACTGACAATCTTGTTTCAAAGGAGACGATTGACAAGTTGAAGTTGAAAAGAAGAAAGCATCCACATCTATATCAGATTGCATGGTTGCTGAAGGACCATAGAGCTTTGGTCAATGAGAAGTGTTTAGTGAAGTTCAAGATTGGGGACTACCATGATGAGGTGTTGTGTGATATCATACTGATAGATGCATGTCATATGTTGTTAGGGAGGCCATGGTAGTATGATAGGAGCGTTGTCCATGATGGTCGTCCAAACACATATTCCCTAACAAAGGATGGAGTTCATCATAATTTGAAACCATTGAAGGAGGTGGAAGAAAAGGTATGTAGTACTGCCAGAATTTGCTTGGTAGATGGTAGGAAATTTTTGGAGGGTATGAAGCATGAGCGTCATTGCTTTGCATTGATTCATAAGATTACTCAAGAGAAATGTGAAGATGTACCAGAAGAAGTTTTAGATATGTTGGAAGAATTTTAGGATATTATCTATGATAATGTACCAGAAGGTTTACCACTAGTGAGGAAGATAAGTCATCAAATGGATTTGATACCAAGAACCAGTTTGCCAAATAAGGCAGCCCATAGAATGACTCTAGCAGAGAATGAAGAGTTGAACAGACAAGTCCATGAGTTGTTGAGGAAGGGACTGATAAGGGAGAGCTTGAGTCCATGTGTGGTATCTGCAGTACTAGCACCAAAGAAAGATGGAGAGTGGAGAATGTGTACAGATTCTTGATCCATAAATAAGATCACGATCAAGTACAGTTTTCCATTGCCAAGAATGGATGACATAATGGATTGTTTGAGTGGATCCAAGTACTTCACAAAGATTGACCTAAAGAGTGGGTATCACCAGATCCAAATCAGAGAAGGAGATGAATGGAAGATAGCCATCAAGACAAAGGAGGGTTTGTATGAGGGCTAAGTCATGTCATTTGGGCTAACCAATACACTGAGCACATTCATGCGACTCATGAATGAGGTACTAAAAAAATTTTGGGAAGTTTTGTTATTGTTTATTTGGATGATATTTTGATTTTCAGTAAGACTTGGGATGAGCATCTGATGCATATCAGAAGAGTTTTAGAGAAGCTGAGGGAGGAGAAGTTGATGATTAATCTAAAGAAATGTAGTCTTACAAAGGAGTTGGTATACTTGGGATTTGTTTTCTCAAAGGAAGGTCTTAAGATGGACACAGAGAAGGTGAGGGCTATCATTGAATGGCCTACACCAAGGAGTGCTTCTGAGCTAAGATCTTTTCATGGTTTGGCAAGTTTTATAGAAACTTTATCAGGAATTTTAGTAGCATTTGTGCACCCCTAACTGAGACAATGAGAAGGGATAGAAAAGAGTTTAGATGGACTAAAGGAGTAGACAAAAGCTTTGATACATTAAAGCAAAAAGTCACAGAGCAACCTGTTTTGGCAAATCCAGATTTCAATAAAGTATTTTAGATAGATTATGATGCTAGTGGTAGTACTATAGTAGCTATTTTGAGTCAAGAAGGTAAGCCCATTGCCTATTTTAGTGAGAAGCTTAATGATGCCAAGAAAAAGTATTATGTTTATGATCAGGAATTTTATGCAATAGTTCAAGCTTTGAAGAAATGGAGACATTATATGTTGCCAAAAGAGTTTGTTTTATATACTGATCATTAAACTTTGTAGTATCTTAATAGTCAAGGAAAGTTAAATCAAAGGCACTTAAAATGGGTTGAATTTTTGTAGAGTTATACTTTTGTTTTGAAGTACATGAGTGAGAAGTCCAACAGAGTTGCAGATGCCTTGAGTAGAAGGCAAAATTTGTTGACAGAAATGAAGATAGAGGTTGTTGGGTTCGATGAGCTCAAAAGTTTGTATCCTAAAGATCCAGATTTTGCAGAGGCCTGGAAAGCTTTTCTGAAACCTATTACTTTGGATAGGAAAAAATGGTGGATTTCATAATCCAAGATGGCATGTTGTTTAGAGGAAGCCAGTTGTACATTCTAAGGAGTTCCATGAGAGAAAACCTGATTAAGGAGAAGCATAGTGGGGGATTGGCTAGACACTTTGGTCGAGATAAGACCATTTCTATTGTTGGTGAGAATTATTATTGGCCACAGTTGCAAAAAGATGTGAGGAAATTTATGCAGAGTTGCAGAGTGTGTTAGATGGCAAAAGGAACAAGTCATAATACAGGGCTATATCAGCCATTACCTATACCAGAGAAGCCATGGGATGATATTAGTATAGATTTTATTCTTGGTTTACTAAGGACATAGAGAGGGCATGATGCCATTTTTGTGGTGGTGGACAGATTCTTGAAGATGGCACATTTTATTCCTTGTAAGAAGACATGATGTTGTTCATACTGCAGAGTTATTTTTTAGGGAACTGGTGAGACTACATGGTCTACCTAAGAGCATAGTTTCAAATCGAGATACCAAGTTTGTTGGTTATTTTTGGAGGACATTGTGGAAAAAGTTGAAAACGGATTTGAAGTTTAGTTCTACACACCATCCATAGACTGATGGATAGACAGAAGTGGTGAATAGGAGTTTGGGTAACCTGCTACAATGCTTAGTAGGAGATAAGCCCAAGGGATGGGATTTAATTTTACCATAGGTAGAATTCACTTACAACAATTATGTTAATAGGAGTACCAGTAAATCACCATTCTAGGTTGTATATGGAAATAGCCCAAGAAATGCTTCTGAGTTAAGGAAGCTGGACAAAGGAGAAAAGACAAGTGTTGAAGCTGAAGACTTTGCAGAACATCTAAAGAATTTGCATGAAGAGGTGAGAAAGTACATTAATAAGATGAATATTCAATACAAGGCTAAGGCAGATCAGAAGAGGAGATATAAGGAGTTCCAGGTAGGAGATGAAGTCATGGTTCACTTGAGAAAAGAAAGGTTCCCAGTTGGAACATACAATAAGTTGAAAATGAAAAAATTTGGACCATGCAGAATCTTGAAGAAGCATGTTTCAGGAAATGCATATGAGGTAGAGCTGCCAAGTGGGATCAATATTTCCCCTATGTTCAACATTGTTGATTTAATAGAATATCATGAAGGTGGCACAGATGATGGACCAACAGAAGAACAGTGGAGTATTCTGGCATCTACTTCAATGAAGGAGAAAGAAGAGATCTTGGATAGTCATGTGGGAAGAAGTACTCAGAACAAGCAATATGAAGAATATCTGGTGAAATGGAAAGGAAGGCCTGTTGAAGATTCTTCTTGGTTGTCTAAGGTGGAGGTTGATTGTTTGGGTTTTTCTCAAACAAACACCTGAGACGTGACAGGGTCACTTCTCAAATTACCCTAGGTGTCTGATGCAAGAGCATCCAATGGTGTAAGGGAATTTTTGCAACACCCAAAAAGAAGTTGACTCAAAATCATTTCTTTCCATAATTAGTATTTTTAGTTCCATAATCTCCTGAATAATGATGTAGGACTTTAAGTTTTTTTCCAAACTACTAAAAATAGCAAACTACCAGTTTTGGAAAGTTTAACTATTATTTTAGGAAAGTTTGCATTTGGGCTTGGATTGAAGCAAAAAGATACAGAAAGATTCATAAATGAAATTAAGACCTTTGCCAAAGGAATCAGGCAAAGATTATTTGTGAGCTGAAAGATATTAAAGTTTTTATTTTCTAAAAAGCCCCTAAAAATTTTTGAAACAAGATATGAGGCACTAAAACATCCCATAACATCCTAAAAAGTGGACAGAAATCTGTTTACATATTTTTGGCGTGATAGTTAACATCGCGAGCTTTCCGGTACTTAAAATGATTTGTCAATCGAACACTCGAATCAAAAGTTATGCTTCCCGGAAGTTGACCTACTTTTGGAGGGAGTTGCAAATTTTGAAATTTAGCTAGAGGCTGCCAAAAAGTGCTATTTATGACTATTTTGGGAACCCTGGGCAGTAGTAGAGTTAAGGGGGAAAGTGTAGAGTCAAGCATAGGTGGGAAAATAGAAACCCTAGTAGATTTGGGGTTACAGATGGCAGATGATTCCAAGGTCTTGTGAGAAGAAGCTGTAATGTGTTGTATCCTATGGAGGGTTGATTCCTTTGATTGTATTTAAGCTTTTGTAATGTAATAAGTTGTCCAAATCAATAAAGAAAGTTCTATTTTCTGTGTGCAATTTTTGTTGTTGTGTGTTTTATAATTTACCCCCTTCTCCAGTTGGACTTTTTCTTGCATATACGATAGCCACATGTCAAACTTCCACCTTTCCATAGCCCTCAAAGAGATTCCATGGTGAAGGATGAAGAAATGGCAGAAACACAAAGAAATCATTTTATATTGTTTAGGGCCCACCATCCTTCACTCCTTGATAGTTGTTGACCAACTGCCACTCCTACAATTTTGTAGGTGCCAACTCTGTCAATATTTTATTGTTGGTGGAATGGTGGATACAAATCCACTGTCACCACCTATCAAAAAAGAGTTAGTAGGACCGGACCTTGGCATCTATGCTTTTTAAAATATCTTTTTCCTTCTTAAGAAAAGGGGGCCAATGGGTCTAAAAAACAAAGATTTTCAGGGCACAGGCTAGAAAAGGTAATTGCTTGGCCAGGGGCTGGTCAAATAATGTTCAAGGGGGACATAAGGGAGCAACTTAAACCTTGGGTAATAGGAGACAGGCGGTCACTGAAGAAATAGAACAAATTTGGCCTCCACATTTTACTTTGGCATGGGGGCTTAGGGTTTAACACTTCTTTTGGTATGTAAAGAACCCTAAGTCTAGAAATCCATCAACCTAATGACATGAGCCTAAGGAAAAAACATTAGAACTTGTGAAAAAATGTAATATGGTTCCATCAACCTTGATATTACATTTTTTGGCGTATGCGATGGACAATGGGACTAGGGGTGTTTTGAACATTAGGATTGAGCTCATGATTTGATGGTGAAGGTGAAGTGGCAGATAATGGTTATTACTTCCCTGAAGAGGAACACTCATGGATGAAGGTGGTAAGACCAAGGGGATATGTTGGTTTTGCAATATGGTTGATAGAGGATGATAAAGGATTATTAGGAACTTGATTATCATTATGCTCACTAAGATCCAAGCTATTGGTTTGATCATCTATGTTTACTTGGGAGCCAAGTGTCTCATCAAGGGAAGTGAATGTTGGTGGATCATGGATAGGGCTAGATGGAGAATGGATAGGAGTAGTTTCCATTTCTTTCTCATGGATATTTATGGGATTATGGATAGGTGGGGTAATAATCTGTTAACCATGGAATGCATAAAGTTGACTAAGAGGATCATCATAGCATTTTTTTATCATAGGTAGGATCTTGATCATAATGGAATCAAGTGTGCTCGGTATAGGATCAATTTGCTCGTGGATAGCTTCTACATCATGGATAATATGTTGATCATGAAAAAGATATAGGTTATGGATGGGTTCAATGGAAGAGATTTGATCTTGATGAGAATAAGGGGTTAATGTTTTGACATGCTTAGGATTAGACCATTGACATAACTCTTAACTTTCTTGAATGGAAGTGAAAGACTCTTGGAGAGGCCTGATAGTTTATGGACCACAAGATGGGGTTGAAGTATTAGACATGGCATTGGAAGACTCTTTAAAAGGCTCAAGGATAGGTGTTTGACATGAAGATGGATTATTCCTTGCTAGTAGCCATTGGATCACATCCTCAATAAGTGTATAGGTGGATGAACAATATAATGGATGGATAATAATGGTGGATGGTGTAGGCTTATGATTGGGATTAGGTGGATGAATAATAGGGGTATTGGATACATTAGGATTTGGAGTAGATAGATCCCATGGTGGAGGGATGAAAGGGGAGGAAGATATTGTAGGATTAGGATTTTGATTTTGATTGGATGGGGGTTTAAATGGATTGGATGGGTTGGTACTAGGATTTCTTGTTCTAGATGGGATTGACATTGGATGGGTGGATTTTGATAACTCCATAGGTTTACTTTTGTAATATTTGAATTTAGGGTGTGGAGTTGATGGAGGATTAGATGGTGGAAAGGATAATCAAGAGCTTGCATAAGCTAGGTTAGTGTCTCCCTAGTCAAATGTAGCATAAGGACTTAAAGGCACTTGATCTTGTTGCAAAGGGTAGTTTAGTCTCACATGTCCTTATTGTGAAGTGAATTGATATGGATGATGGTTTGCATTGAGGGAAGTAGGATTGGTTGATGTAAGATGGACTTGATATGTGGATGTATTATAGTGGTATGATGATAAAGACCTAACACAAAAGATTGAGGTGGCATTTTTTGATGTTTAGGTTGTGTTTTTTGGGTTTGGGATTGGTGGGTGGTGTAAGGGTAAAAATGGGAAAATCAATTTAAGAATATAAACCCAAACACTAATGAAATATGAAGGAAAAAAGGATTTAATAATAACAAAGAGATACTTACAACCTTTTACCTTTCGTCTTCCATTAATCGCCTATCTATTCTTGACCTTGATCGTAATGAAGCCCTCAGAAGTGTATGCTCCCTTGCTTGTTGAAGATGACAAAAATAGAATGGCTATGATATTTGATGTGTTGAAGATGAGCTTCAACACAATATTTGATGGATGATAAATGATGAAGTGTTATGGAGGTGCCAATGCGCGCTATGGTTTCTATAGCATAAGTTTACTCAAACGATGGATATGTAAGATAGAAGAATAGAAGGGTATTTATAGAGTTGTGTGAGAGAAGATCAATGGTTGAGAAGAAATAAGACGATCAATAGAGAAAAATGTTTGTGCGAACATGCACGAATAGAAGAAGGACATGTGTCATTCAAAAAGAAGCTTTGTTGAGTTAACTGCTTTCTCGATGAGGATGATTTTTTATTTCTTTAAATTAGAATATTTTTTCTAATTTAAGAGCAAAGTTGATTTAACTCAGCTTTTGCTTTTGTATGACAAGAGGAATTTATTTTTAGAAGATAAGAAAGATTTTATAGAAGATAAGAAAGCATAATTAAATAAATGAATTTATTTAATTACTTGTGGATAAATTTGAAGAATAAATAAAATATAAAAATATATTTTATTTTGTGGAGACATAATTTAAATAAATTTGTATTTTATTTAAATTAGGAAGAATTGAGGATTTAATTAAATAATTAAAATTATTTAATTATTTTAGAACAATAAAGTTGATGTAGATGAAATTAATTAAATAAATGTGATTTATTTAATTACATAGGAGAAAGTGAATCAAATAAATAAATAAATTTATTTATTTATTGATAGAGGAATGTGAAGATGAAATAAATATTTAAAATATTTATTTAAGTAGAGTCATGTCATTTTTAGGTGTATACATTTTGCCCCTCTTTGATGCAATGTATTTTACCACATTGTTTCAAAGAATAAGAATTTTTGACAATGATACATGCCCTAGTTTGCCCTTGGTACAAGTTTAATGACAAGATGCCCCCTCGGGAGATTGGACATGGAAACGGAAAAAAGCGTGAGATGGACAATCTCACGAAGAAGAAGGTGGAAACATAGGTTAGGATGGAGAAAAATAGGACATGGTTTAGAAGAACGGATATGGGAAGTAGTCACAGTCGTCACATAGTTAGTTATGGTTCACTTGTTATATATAGGAGCTGGGTCCACAAGTTCTATTCATTTGCACACTTGTCCTTAGTTGATTGGTCTTTTGAGAGCTTAGGAGAGCATGGCAACCAGAGAGATGGATATTCCATGTGAGGAGCACTGGTTTGAGCGAGTCCAATGGTTCAATCAGCCAGTGGAGGCAGGACCACCGTTATGTAGTTCATCAAAACTTGCTAGAAGTCATTTATTAGGGCAATAAATGCTTAGGAAAAATTACTTAGACAGATGCGCCAAACTGTTGTTCAATGCATATACGCTTCGAGATAGCGCATATGTTTCAAGATTGCACATTTAAGAGATACTACGGTGCATTTGCTAGTTTAGCGCATTTGATCTATAAATCAGCGCATCCATGGAGGAATGGCGCATGTGACATGAGGAGAGGTGCATGTACCAGAATGGCGTATACACATCAAAGGGCGGCACATTCACGGTGAAGTGGTGCATGTGGTATGGATCAACACATTTGCACTAGGAAAATCAGTTGACTTAATGAAATTAACCCAATTGGCACCTTGATCGATGTGGCAATTGATTAGCGATCTTCGAGATTGCCGAGAATCTAGTCAAGAGATGATATGCTATTTTGATTAATTTGATATGTTAAGCCAATGATAAGATAGTTTGATTTCTCTAAGTAGGTTTGCTTTGATATGGATTTCTTTGATGCTATGGTTTGCTTGGTTGCAGGAGGATATTTGGGATACCCTTATGTCACGAGAGCAGTTCCTATTGTTGTTGCTGCAATGATACATGTTGACAGAGATTGATCATGAGGCTCTAGGTACAATGGGTTTGCATTATGTTTGCTTCATGCTTGAGGTTTGTGTGAACCGACCTATGTTGACTACATCAGTGGAGCAGTTTCATAGTGACGATGGGACATTCCATTTTCTAAGTGGGGAGATGGCGATTACCTTACAGGATGTGTACAGGATTCTGTACCTCCCTATTTAGGGAGAGTTGGTCAAGTATGAGTCCCAGCAGGATGCTGGCTTGGTGGAGTGCAAATGCATATTTGATGACCTAGAGTTGGTGGAGCAGGTGATTTTGTGGCAGGACATTCGTGACTACTATGACTACTTCCCAGGTATAGTGGCAGGATTGATCGGTGGCATAGTATGCCCCGATAGGAGGTCACATGGCTTCTCGATTGGCTAGGGGAGGGTGTTAGAGAGCATGATCATAGATGGGACTCGGTATGCATGGGGCGTGTGTGTGCTAGCACATTTGTATAGGGATATGCACCAGGTGGTGTATCATAGAGGAGCCAGCTTGTCAGCAGGTGTGTCACCCTTACAGTTTTGTTTGTGGGAGCATATTGCGATCACACGGCCGATATGTCTCTTTCACAGGTAGAGGGGTGAGCCCTACAGTTATGGCTATGCAGGTGTGACTTCCCAGCACAAGATGGGGAAGTTGGAGTATTGGAGACACGCATTTGATAACTTAGATGCAGTTATCTAGCGCCCCTACCTAGACTATGAGGTATGGGAGGATGAGGTTGATGAGTTACCTTATTACTTTCAGACTCGATGGCTGATTGGGAGGACTAGGTACATACTAGAGTGACAGATTGTGAGTAGGGTACAGAGGCAGTTTGGTCGAGTACAGGGTAGGCCACAAGGATAGGACCCATGCAGAGAGGTATAGGTGGGGTCCCCTGGCATCCTATGAGGAGGCGCTAGCTGACTTTTAGTATATCCCTTATGCAACTTGGCTCATGAGGAGGGAGATAGTGGATGCTAGCATGACGCCAGATTATGAGGAGTGGTTTGTCGCTCATCCATTTCCTAGATACTCAGGACCTGGAGAGTTAGCTCCTCGTATAGACAAGGAGTATTTAGATGATGAGGGTGAAGCTGGCTAGAGGAAAGGGGGATAGAGGAGGGGGAGAGGAGCTCAGGGAGATGATGGAGGAGATGGAGGAGGATGAGGAGAGGGAGGAGGAGGTGGCAGACCGAGACAGTGGAGGAGGAGGTCTGGGGAGGGACCTTCGGGTCAGTAGGTAGCTACACACCCACAGGATGCAAGACAGGTATATGTATAGGTATAGGTGCTAGTACAGTAGGTGGCACCACAGAGGTAGATGTCACCACCACAACAGGTGGCACAGCAGTAGGTATAGGGACAGGTGCCAGCACAATAGGTGGCACCAGGACAAGGACAAGCAAGGCAGGCACCGTAGCCTGAATTACAGCAGCAGGCCATTGTGACATTATAGGGTCAGATTAGGCAGCTGAGGGCCCATCTAAGAGCAACGGAGTCTTAGAGAGATGCAGATGCAGGATGGATATCAAAGATATCTAGAGAAAGAGACGCAACTTTGGCCAGTGCAAGGGTGATGAGGGCGGAGAGGGATGCAGCAGTGACAGCTATGGGTACAGATGGTACTTCTAGCTTTCTGGTTTCACAGGTACAGCAGGCACAAACACAGTTAGCCTAGGTACAGAGTGAGCTTACCAGAGCACAGGCTCAAGCTCAGTATTATAGGGGTTTATACCATGGAGCAGTGTCAGCAGAGCATCGTGTACCCAGCTTCTGAAGCCAGTCAGAAGCATCTCAGAGGGCAGGCAGATCCTAATCCATGGGATCAGTCAGGGGCCCCCAACAATCAGCGGGAGATAGAGGAGAGGCCAGCGCAGGGAGCAGTGCTCCATGGTAGTAGGGTTAGCAAGACTTAGATACTTGTACAGAGTTTTGGATCTGATGTACACATTTTTTATGGCTAAGATAGCTTGTATATGTACTATTTTTGCCCCGAGACATGTATCACTATCTTGTTGTACTTTGTATACATTTATGATATGACTCTGAGAGATGGACAGATGTTTTGACATATTGTACACTTGGACATGTTATTAATGATTATATGATGAGATAGTTATTGATGTTCTACATGCACATGTTTTCTATGTTTATATGATATGGATGCAATCTATCTTATGATGTTTGGTACATGTGATACACACTAGATTGATTTAGAATGATTTGGTATGTAAATGCAAATGTGTATGGATATGTTTATGCAGCTCTGTATGTATTTGCCAACATTTTTAATTCTTTTGATGTGATATACTGATGTACATGTATGTGGATGACCTAAAAATGTATGGAAATGATCTAATGCACTTATTATGCAGATGATTTAATCATGTGAATGATTATCTCATGTGATATGATATGTAACCTATGCTATGTTTTTTATGTGTCTAAATGTACTCAATCGACATAGAGATGATATAGATAGGTGGAAGAGAAGAAATGAAGAAAAAATGGCTTTCACTTGATATACTACAGGATTTCCTTATTGCATGGATGATATAGATTTTTTGGATATGGATATGGATGTGGATATGTCATCTTGATATTGCAAGTCTTTTGCTTTCATCATTGGGCACTTTTTGTTGTTTTCTCTTTTTGAAATGTTGTAAGAAAATATAAGCATCTAGGTATAATTAGACCGAGATGACCTGAGTATTCCTTACATGGATTTATGATATAGCAAGTTGATACAAGCATCTAGTCAAACTTGAATCTAGATTACCTAAGTACCTCTTGCATTTCAATAGACAGGGATTGCCCCTTTTCATGTTTAGACCCTAGAGTCCCTGATGATCTTTTGTTGATCATGTCATTAGACAAAAATCGTCACATTACTAAAGTTTAATCCACAAGTAGCAGACAAAGAAAAAGATTATGCCCCCATCATAGCATCTCTAGCTTTTGGCATCCTTGAGTAGCATAGGAAGACATAATGACAAAAATCTGAGACTTTGTAAGTTAACTTGATTCACAAAACATTCTTGCATTAGATGTGTCTTTTTGCCATAATTGATATAGAATTGGTTTGAGTGTTTTAGTATGGTGTCTCTCTCTATTTTGGATAGGTTGATGTTCTGCGTCAAGATTTTCATTTTGGGAAGCTTGCTTTTGCTATGCGTACTTGTCTAGTGAAAATATCACAATCCTTTATTGGTATCCTCTTAGAACAATGGCATTCAAGAATCCAAATCCGTAACCACATCGAGGAGTTGCCCCCATTTTAGACAAAGGATCGACTTATTATGGATGACATGACAAACAAACATGGAGAGACAGACCCTAAGGGACTGACCTAATGCCTCGGGGGCTCATTGCTAAATGGCCTTGCCTACGTGACAACACAGAGGCAACATAGTTCGGGGTGAATCTGATGGACCTAAGACCTAGGTGATAGAAAGTGGTGCGGACTCAGATAGACAGAAGGACCAGATATGGGATGGATGGGACAGTGGAGCCTCAGGGGTGCATTGAGAATGGCCTTGCGTACGTGATAGCTCAAAGGTGACGTAGTTAGACAATGGTTCAAAGGACTGGTTCAAGATGAACAACATGATGGACACAAGAGATATGAGTTCACAATAGATGGAGGAAGTGGTTTGTCGCAGATAGCACCTGTTTACCAGGTTTTCACCACTTGTTTTTATTTGCATGAAAGCTAAGAGTACACATGATGCCTATTTGCCAGGTTTTCATCATGGTACCTATCCCAGGCACCTGTTTGCCAGGTTTTCACCATAGGACAATTTTTTTGTTATTTTCTCTTTTTTTTATTTTTTTGTTTTTTTTTTAATCATTTTTTCAATTTTTTTGGATTTTTTCATGACTCCCTTGCATTGGGGTTTAGGTGTAGAACTTGAGAAGATGCACGTTGTTGATAGGATCATCAAACAGTTCACCTTCAGATGTAGCTAATTGATATGCTCTTGAACCATAGGCTGCAATGATGACATAGGGACCTAACTAGTTGGGTTTGAATTTTCCTTTCTTCTCACGATCTTGCTGATTTCTGGGATTTTCTCTTAGGACTAGATCACCAACTTGGAAGACTCGGGTCTTTACCCTATGATTGTAGCTTCCAGACATGCGTTTCTAATATGCTTTTAGATGGTTAAAGATAGGTTGCCTTCTCTCTGCAAGTAGTTCTAACTCTTGAAGTCTTGTCACTCTGTACTCTTCATCAGATATGAGGCCTTTTAACGAAACTCACAAGGATGGGATCTCGACTTCAATGGGCAAGATAGATTCAGATCCATAGACCAGGGAGTATGGCGTTGCACATGTGGCTGTGCGGATGCTTGTATGGTAGGCCCATAGCACGGGATTTAATTGGACATGCCAATCTCAGTCAACATCATTGACAGTCTTCTTTAGGATTTTCAGAATGGTTTTGTTTGATGCCTCCACCTGGCCATTGCCTTGAGGGTAGTACGGGGTAGAAAAGTGGTGCTAGATATGGAATTTGTCACATAGTTCCCTGACATCTTGATTTTTGAAGGGTCATCCATTATCTGTGACAATGGACGCAGGGATACCATAGTGACAAATGATATAGTTCAAGAGAAAGGAGGCAATCTGCTTGCCTGTGATGTTGGCTAAGGGCACGGCTTCAATCCACTTCATGAAGTACTCAGTGGTAGTGATTATGAATTTGTGGCTGCTAGGAGGGTGAATCTTGCCCACTAAGTTGAGTCCCCACTGACAAAAAGGCCAAGGAGTCATTAATGGTTGTAGCTCCTCTGCTGGTGCATGTATCAGGTTTCCATGGACTTGGCACTTGCACTTTTTTAAAAAATGATAGGAATCTTGTTCTATAGTTGGCCAGTAGTATCCCATGCATATGAGTTTCTTGGCTGGGGTAGGGCCACTTGAGTGGTTCCTGCATATACCATTGTGCATTTCGCTCAGGGTAGTTTGATATTCCTCACTATCGAGACATCTAAGGATAGTATCATCGAGACCTCTGCGACATAGGGTATTGGCGACAATGGCATACCAGGAGGCCTGACGGATAAAGGTTCATTTTTGGTTACTAGAGAGATCAGGTGGGAGAGTATTCTCTTTAAGATAGGCAAAGATTTTTCCATAGAGGGGGGAATCAGTTCCAATAATGTGGCAAATGATATGGGATTCAGGGGTGTCATATGCAAGATAGGACACTGGCTCTACCAAGAACTCATAGCATGATTGATTATTTGGAATATCGAGGAGAGATGCAATCATCGCCATTGCATCTACAGCTTTGTTCTCAACCCATGGTATCTGCTCAAAAGAGATCTAAATGAAGTATTCTTTGAAGTCATCTACCATTCATTTGTAAGGGATCATTTTTTCATCTTTTGTCTGGTAGTCTTCATTTACTTGATTTATGACTAGCTGTGAGTCACCATACACCTGAAGTTCTTTGATATTCCATTCAACTACTAGTTTGATGCCAATGACTAGGGCTTCATACTCTGCCAAGTTGTTAGTGCAGGGAAAGAGTAATCTGTATGATTTAGGAATGGTGTTGCCACTAGGTGTGATCAATAAGATACTTGCTTCTGATCCATGTTGAGTGTATGATCCATTGAAGTACATTTTCTAGATTGTTGTGGTTATGTGAAAGATAGACTCATCTGGAAATTCAAAACTCAAAGGGTTATCATCCGTTAGAGGTGCATCTACCAATAGATCTGCAAGTACTTGGCCTTTTATTGCTTTCCTGTCTACATATTCAATATCAAACTCGCTGAGAAGCATGACCCATTTGGACAATCTACCTATTAGAGCTGCCTTATTGAGTAAGTACTTGAGTGGATCAATCTTTGCTATCAGTTTGATAGAATGTGACAACATGTAATGTCTCCACATTTGTGAGGCGAAGACCACAGCGAGACATGCTCTTTCAATTGGTGTGTATTGTAGCTCATACCCAACAAGTGTTCGACTGATATAGTAGATTGCTTGTTCTTCCTTCATAGTTTTATTGTTCAAGGAGAGCTCCCAGAGCTGTTGGTGTAGCTGAGATGTATAGTAGCAATGGTTTACCCTGATTCGGTGGCATCAACACTAGTGGTTTCATGAGATATTCTTTTAACTGTTGAAATGCCTATTCGCATGACTCATTCCATTTGAAAGGGACATTCTTATGTAGAAGATGAGAGAATGGGTGGCACTTGTCTGCCAACTAAGAAATGAACCTTCTGATAGATTGTAGTTTTCCTTGTAGAGACCTTAATTGAGTGAGATTCTTAGGAGGTGGCATTTCCATGATGGCCTTCACTTTGGCTAGGTCAACTTCGATTCCATTTACAAACACTATGTATCCCAGTAGCTTTCCTGATGTAACTCCAAACAAGCACTTCTTTGGATTGAGGCGCATGTTAAACTGTTCTAATCTATTGAATATTTTGTCCAATACTACCAGGTGTCCTCTTGTGAGAGATTTCACCAGAATGTCATCAACATAGTCTTCCATTATAGTGTGCATCATGTCATGGAAGATTGTGGTCATAGCTCTCTGATATGTTGCGCCAACATTTTTCAAACCAAATGGCATGACACACCAACAATAGGTGCCCCAAGGACATGTGAATGCAGTCTTGTGTTGGTCTTCAGGTGCAATTTTTATCTGGTTATATCCTGAAAAACCATCCATTAGTGATAGCATGGTGTGCCCTACTGTGAGATCTACAATCATGTCAATATTTGGCAAGGGGAAGTCATCTTTTGGACAAGCTTTGTCCAAGTCCCTGAAATCATTACATAGTTAGACTTTGCCATCTGGTTTGGCCACTGGTACTATGTTTGAAACCCAATCAAGATAGTCTATTGGTCTAATGAATCTGACATCTAACAATTTCTTTAGCTCTTCTTTCACCATGAGAGTCACATGCGGATGCATCTTTCTGAGTTTTTGCTTTATTGGTTTAGCTCCTAGAGCTAAAGATAAGTGATGCATTATGAGATTCAGATCTAGCCCTGGCATGTCAGCGTATGTCCAAGCAAAGTTGATTTTTTTCTCTTGAAGAAACCAGTGAATGCTGGCTTTTCTTGTTCGGTTAGAGATTTTGCCATGTGGATCATTCTAGGATCATCACCTGTACTGTCATTGATCAGCTCTATTGGTTCTATCAAGATTGACGATCTCTCTTGATGTGTAAGATTAGGTAGAGGGTCAAGCCTTCCATCCTTCGGTGCCTTAGAGAGGTTTTCACCATTGGATACATCTATATTTTTACTATTTTCATGATCTAACACTGTCGCGGAGTGGTTTTCACCATTAGATCTTTCTTTCATTTTGATATTTTTGAGACTAAAAGGCTTGGCACTCTCTCCAAAATAGGCCTTCTCATTGAGTTCTATGGCATAGCCAGCTCTGTGGTCTCCTGTGGGTATGTGATCTCTAAGCTCAAGGTAGTCTATGATGGCTTCATCGTTCTCAAAGGTATCAAGCTTAGGGGCAGTGCCTTGTAAGTCCCAATCTATGAGTTTGGGATGCACCAATGGTAAGGGGTCGTTGGGTTGGTTTGGTTCAATGGTATTGATGGTTAAGATAGAGTTATTGAAAGCACAGATGTAGTCTATGATGGTACTCTCTATTAGTGGATCTGTCAAGGGGGGTATCATTCTTTCCTCATGACTTTCACTATCGTTATTATGCGGGTCAGACTCTAGCGGTCTAGCCCTTGGACCTTGTCCCTCATTTGCATGGGTTGGGTCATACTCGTGGACAACATCGATGTCTTTTTCATCACAAGATAGCTCAAAGAGGCTATCCCATTCATATTCTTTGGAATCAGTTTCACTCCCTAGTTGCATTCACTAAATTTGCTCAACCAGATTACTAGTGGATACTTCTAGTTGTTTACATTTATTCTTATTTGTTCTGTCAGTTCTTGATGCGCCAGTGTAACCTAGCCCTGGAGTGTCTCAGGCTATTAAGGTATGAGGTTGGATGGTTTCAGTGATACCATCCTTTCTTGAGCTGAGTGGGCCATGTCCTTCATACCCCATTCTTTGTAGCATTTGGAATCCTTGACCATATTGTTCAATTTGTATAGTAGTGTGATGGTCTTGTTGTGTTGATGAACTACCTTCATCCATATATAACCATTGCAGGATATCCTTTTCATCACTCTCATCTTTGAGGTTTCCCCATTTTATAAACAAACCTTTGGTAGTTTTCTCTACTATTGGTTTTCTCAAGGTAGGCCTCCAATATGATCTAGGAGATAGGGGGAGTTGTGCCAAACAGAGGAATTGTGAGATTGTGTACTCACCCAAGCCCTTGTCTTTGAGTTGGAGTTTAGGTTGAGAACCTTCTAAAGTGGAAGCAAGTGAACCTGGGTCAACACGAGATGAAGATGAAGCAGAAGCATGGTTATTAGGGATCAGAACTTTAGGTTTAGATTGAATGGAGTTACAATATTGAAACGGATTGGGGTCGCCTTGTATAGTGATCTCTTGACCTTCATAGGGAAACTTGATACACTTATGGTATGTTGAAGGTATTGCTTTCAGAGCATGTATCTATGGCCTTCCAAGAAGAATGTTAGACGCTAGCTCCATATCAAGGACTTGACAAGCCACATATTTTACTATAGGTCTCACTCTAATTGGTAAAGTAACAATTCCCTTGGAAGTTCTCTCCTCCTCATCATAGGCTTTGATAGTGATTTTCTTTTTTGGATCTATAGCTTTCTTTGAAAACCCCAATGCAAGGATTAGCTTTAAGGTGCAAATATTCAAACCAACTCCTCCATCGATTAGGACCCTCTTTATCTTATGTTTGTGTATGAAGGCTTTGATATGAAGAGAGGCAATATGAGGTTGTGTGATGGACATATCATCCTTTTCAGTGAATGATAGGGAATGAGGTGAGGTAATGTGACCGACCATGGTTTGAAACTGTTCTTCAGCAAGGTTTTTGGGAATGGAGGCTTCCGCTAAGGCTTTGTCAAGTATGGCCCTATGGGATGGAGACAGATGCAGAAGTTCCAGAATGGAGATATGTGTAGGTGTCTTATGGAGTTGATCCAAGATACTGTACTGATTAGCCAAAGTGGTGGGGGCTCCTCTAAGAGTGACTCTATTACTACGGGTGGTAACGTTATAATCCGGATCTTTGTTTATATTGATCACATTGATGTGTGAGTCACTTTCTGAGATGTGGTTAACAACATAGTCAAAGGTGACATTTGTGTAATTGGCATTGTTATTTCCACTATTGTTTCAGTTGGAAGGCCCTCCCTATTCATAGTTGGGAAGAGGATCCTTGAATGCTTGGCGATCATTGTTAGAGGTATGCCCATCAAGGGATATTTTGTTTTGTTTGATCAAATCTTGGATAGTGTGTTTTAGAGAAATGCAGTCGTTGGTTTTGTGCCCCCTATTTCTGTGGTAGTCAAATAAATCATTGTCATTCCAGCAATGAGGTTTGACTTTTGGTTCCTATTCTCGTGCCGAGGGAAGTGTTATGATCTTGTTTGTGATTAACTTTCATAAGGCAGTTTCCAATGATTCTCCCAAAGGTGTGAATTTTCTCCTAGGTTGAAAATTGGTAAACTGTGATTCTGTGTTTCTTAGTTTGTTTTGTGGGGGGTTGTTTTGAGGAGTTGATAAATTGAAGATTGGTTGTTTTGGTACCACATTTTTGGCATCTACCACCCCATCACTCACAATATTTTTGTTCTTGGTCCAGAATCTTGGTTTATTCGTGTTGGTGTTGGTACTCAGAGTGTCCTTATAGAGCTTTATTTGACCCTTTGCGATTAAACTTTTTCAATGATGAGACCCATCTCAATGACCTTGCTAAAGGAAGTAGGACATTGGATTGTATCTGATAGCTTAGATTGGTTTGTAAGTTATGGATGAACATTTCCAACATCTATTTTTTAGGCATTTGGTGTGGGCACTTACTTGCCAACTATCTCCATCTTTGTAGGAAGGCGGCGAAAGATTCCCCACCTTTTTGCTTGGTGTTACAAAGATCCAATATTGAGGTGTCATGCTCAATATTGTAAGAGAAGTGGGTGACAAATTTGTCTACAAGTTCATTGAATGTTTTAATACTGAGTGGTAGTCTAGAAAACCACTCCATGGCTTGTCCTCCCAAGCTTCTTGGAAACAGTTGCATAAGGTAAGTATCATTGTGTGTGACCTCAAGGCATATAGCATTGAATTCCCTAATGTGGTCCCTTGGATCACCCTTTCCTTGATATTTATCAAATTTTGGCACCTCAAATTTAGAGGGGAAAGGTATCATGATCAAGGTCCTATCAAAAGGATATGGTGAAATATCCTCTAGGGTGTAATGTTTAGTCAATGCTCCTATTTTCATGTCTGTGAATTGTTGTTGTAAAGCTTGAATCTATTGGTTCACTAGACTTAGGGCATCCATGGAATCAATGGTTTCTTTGCTTTTGTCTGTGGGTTCTTCCTCATGTCTACTTCCCTCAGGGTTTCCTTCTTCCTTAGTTTCTTTTAGAGCCTCTATGTCAAAATCTTTAGGGAGCTTGACTCCTAGATTTGCTAGGTGTAAAAAGAATTTGGTAGGCTCTTGGACAAGTACCCTTTCCAATAGGCATTGAAATTTTGGGTCATGCTGCGTTTGAAGGATCTCTTCCATAGAAATTTCTTCATCACTTTCATGAGCATTTGGAACAATTTTCTCAACCATTTCAATCTGCTTTTATTTTTGAGACTGTGTTAAGAACATGCAAGGTGACTAGAGATGAGATGGAGTGAGAAAGTTTAGAACAAGGTGTGAAAGAATGGGTCAAGATTTTAGCAAGATTCTCCTTAGATCATTTTGTGTCAAACAAGTTGGGTGAACAAAATGATAGTCAAAGTAAGGATGATAGAAATCCATTTACTTGATGTGGACTAGTCTTGCACAAGCCACTAGTGGAGTTCCTAGAGAAAAGGATAAGTGATCCTTGATAGTGGATACTCACTAGGTTTGTTTGAGGTTTGATGTGATCAAGAATAGCTTGGTTCTAACCTTGTTTGGTTTTTGGAAGAATTTTGTGAGATTTTGGATGAAAAAGTAGCTATGGTGTGGAAAAAGAGGGAAATGGTTGACTTGCATCATTTTGGTTAGATTTTGGATCAACTAAGACAGGTTTGAAATGGTTTTTGAAAAGTTCAAAATTTTTTCTCTTGGAAGGTATAGATTTACTCTCTGGATTGGATGCACAGCAATAGATGCACCGCAACAGAGTTCAAATGTGCCATAGGTCAGATCAAATGCACAACTCTAGTGATGGTTGAAATGCACTGCAATAGAGTTTAAATGCACTGTAAGTTGGATCAAATGTGCCACAAGTCGTTGCAAATGTGCAACTCTAGTTTTTGGTTTGAATTTTGTAGAATTTTGGAATGTTTTTCAAGATTTTTCTATTTTTTTTGGTGAAAACTTGGTCTTTTCTTGGATGTTGAGTTTTAATTATGGCAAAGACATAGCAAACACATAGAAGTTTACATTTTTATCTTTTGTTATTTTTTTGTATTTTTGGACTTTTTGACAAGAAAATAATTACAACCTATGCTGGATAGGACAGTATTTGTTGAATCCTCTAGCTGTGCATATTCAAAGCATGTAGCTCCAGGATCTGGTAGAACCGACTCCTCTCCATGGCACTCATTTCTCACGCATACTAGATCTGGGTTTCCTTAGGCTCGTACCCCCACCGAACCATGGGATTGTCCCTACTACCTCTATTAAGAATCACATGAATCGAGGCCGCTTCAAGAGCTCTGCCCTTTGTGTCAACAAATAGGGGTTTTTGGTATACTAAACAAGTGGTTCGTAGCCAAGGCAACCATTCAAGTGGTTACATGTGTGGCGGCACTACTCTCCATTATAGAGTCTCCCAGCCTCAAAGGGTTACACCTTAGAGGGTTTTGGGGGAGGTTGGCCATTGGTGTAACATAGCAGCACTCATTGCAGAAGGTTTTCATCCCAAGCACAATTTATTTTAAGTGGATTGGTAGGGCTTGGCTTTAGCCTGTTACCACTCAGGGTCATTCCCACTTGGACAGGCGTGCATCCAAGGGCATGCCCCTCTAAAGGTTAAACATATAGAATAACAAATATGGTGTTCTGGTCACCTAGTGAAGGGGAGAGCATAAGCCTATTGTCATTTGACAGTCACAGTAGACAATGATTAATCCAAACCTAGTTAGAAGAGAAAAAAAACTAAATGGGCTAATCTACTTTGGGAACTCATGCATTTGTTAACTTTGAAGTGTTTAAGATATAGCAATGTTCATTTTCCCATTTGTAAGATAACAATGATCTAAACTAGGAAGGAAAACAACAATGCAAAGATAGCAGTAGTTTAGTTACTCTTTTCCTAGTTAAAGACTATGTGGAATTTGCATGCATGCATTTTTTTTTACTTTTTCCCCTTAATTAAACTAGATGAATTAATCAATGCAGCTAAATGAACTACTCCAGCCTCTAATCCTACAAGACAAAATGTTAGCTCAATCAGAAAATCACAAGAAATCCTAAAAACTATAGTGTAGAATAGAAGCACCGCTATGCAGTCTGAATGTGCAAAAATGGAGCTAGCATGCGTCATTGTACATATGCACTAAGACATATGTCAAAGGCACAGGAATATGAGATAAATGTGTTGTTTTAACAAATGCATCGTTATGCAGTATGAAAGCATCGTTTCAGAAGGTATATGCGCTGGGATGATGCAGGTGCTAGAATAGGACTCAGATGCGTCGTCTAAGAGGATAAATGCATCGTATTTTTGCAGGTGCCAAAATAGAAGGCAGATGCACTGGTTTGGAAGATATATGCACCAGAGTACTATGTGCACTGCGACAGGAGGTAGAAGCGTCGGTTGAGAGGATAAATGCACTGAATGTACCTATCAGAGACCTATACGACACCTGTACGGAACCTGTCACTAAGAAAACTTAGATTTTGATTAGATAAAGGGGCAAGAGCCCCACGGTGGGCACCAAAAATGTAAGGGTAAAAATGGGAAAATCAATTTAAGAATATAAACCCAAACACCAATGAAATATGAAGGAAAAAAGGATTTAATAATAACAAAGCGATACTTACAACATTTTACCTTTCATCTTCCATTGTTCGCCTATCTATTCTTGACCCTGATAGTAATGAAGCCCTCAGAAGTGTATGCTCCCTTGCTTGTTTAAGATGACAAGAATAGAATGGCTATAATATTTGATGTGTTGAAGATGAGCTTCAACACAATATTTGATGGATGATAAATGATGAAGTGTTATGGAGATGGGGGTGCCAATGGCACACTATGGTTTCTACGGCATAAGTTTACTCAAATGATGGATATGTAAGATAGAAGAATATAAGGGTATTTATAGAGTTGTGTGAGAGAAGATCAATGGTTGAGAAGAAATCAGAAGATCAACGGAGGAGAATGTTCATGCGAATGTGCGCGAATAAGACATGTGTCATTCAAAAAGAAGCTTTGTTGAGTTAACTGCTTTATTGGTGAGGATGAGTTTTTATTTCTTTAAATTAGAATATTTTTTCTAATTTAAGAGCAAAGTTGCTTTAAAGTTGCTTTAACTCAGCTTTTGCTTTTGTATGACAAGATGAATTTATTTTTAGAAGATAAGAAAGATTTTGTAGAAGATAAGAAAGCATAATTAAATAAATGAATTTATTTCATTACTTGTGGATAAATTTGAAGAATAAATAAAATATAAAAATATATTTTATTTTGTGGAGACATAATTTAAATAAATTTGTATTTTATTTAAATTAGGAAGAATGGAAGATTTAATTAAATAATTAAAATTATTTAATTATTTTAGAAGAATAAAGTTGATGTAGATGAAATTAATTAAATAAATGTGATTTAATTAATTACATAGGAGAAAGTGAATCAAATAAATAAATAAATTTATTTATTTATTGATAGAGGAATTGTTGGATTTTGACTAGGAGTTGTTGTATTAGAGGTGATTGGTTTTGTTGAAGTGGTTGGATGATGTCTTGTAGTTGTTGTATGGTTTGTTGATCTAGGGATTGTGGAATTTGGTGAAGTGTTTGGATGATGGATTGTAGGTGTGGTGCTAGAACATTGTTCTCTAGTGTTGGCATGGAGTTACACATGTGTTTGATTCTTTGTATTTCGGCTTGTTCCTCAAGATATACATCAAGATTCTCGTCATTATTGGAACTAGGAGGAGGGTCCCATCAAAGTATGAGTTTAGGTCTTAGATTTTTCTCATCATTGGTACTAGAAGAAGGGTCTCCTCAAAGTATAAGTTTGGGTCTTGGGCTTGACTTAGGCTTGTTAATGATTACAACCATTTTGACAAGTGATTGACTAGGACTAGGATGATGGTGTAGAATGATTAGGATAATGTAATTAGGATGACAAGGATAATTAGGGTTTTGATTAAGATGAAGGTGACCTCAAATGAATTTTATGGAAAGAATGTTTAGGATTATGTGTTTATGTGTTTGTCTTGATATCTTGATTTGGTAATTTTTAAACAAAAGATTTCACATGTACATGCATGAATCTCACACACAAGACACAAGAGCAAGTTTGACTTTGAAAATTGATTAATGCAATTATGAAAACACTTGAAGACACATCAACAAGCCTAAGATTAGTCAAGTGGGTGTGGCCAAATAGGTCCTAGTCTAGGATGCACAAGTTTGACTAAGGATGTCCACAATATACTCAAGTTACGAGGGGACCAATTCTGTGAAATGAAAGTGAAATAATGCCACACAGCTATGAGAAAGGGGTAACCCACCCTTCACCTTTACTTCCCCAAGGTATAAAGTTCTTGGGGGCTTAGCCCAAATGACAATATTTCAACTTCTGAGAGGGTGTCTTTTGATTCACACCTCACTTTTTAGACTCTGTCAAAATGCTAGAGTTGAAGTCATCCCTTGGAGTGGTGTGTCTCTAAGCAGGCCTCCTAGAAAGGATAACAAAAGAAAATCTAGTGGATGTTTTTGATCTCTAAGATCACCTTGTAGTGTGAGGAGAGAGCATACACATGTACACTAGAATCACACTTGCAATGTATAATTTCACCTTAGAAAATGAAATGTGTGTTGTGAAAGTGAATGGATGAAAAGTGTTTTTGATTCTCAAGATTACATGAAGTGCATGAGAAGAGCATACACACCTTCAAACAAACTCAAGTCCACCAAGCAATTGAAAGCACTTGTTCATTTTAATCCCAAAGCCAAATGTGTGAATGAAGACACTAGTTCATTTTAAGCCCAATTTCAAAGTGTTATTGCAAATAATGGTTCATTTTAAGACCCAAACTGAAGTGTGATAGAAAACAAGATGATTCATTTTAATGCCCAAATCCAAATGTGAATGCAAGCAAGTTGATTAGATCAAATGAAAGATAAGAGAATGAAATGAGTGCACCTGGAAAAATTATCTTCAAATCTGCTGCTAAGACTGATGTAGATGATGTCATAGTTCCTTATGATCACTTAGAAGCTACCAAAATGGAAAGAAGACAAAGAAGCTTGCAAAGTAATGTGTTATAATGAAAGATAACAATCTAGAAAAAATTTTATGAAGATGATTAGTTACAAAAAATTAAACAGTATGATGAGATTGTTCATGAAATTCTATGTTGTTTTAAAAAAATTTGTGAAAATCGGATGAAAATTGCAAAAGATATGTAATTTGATGTTTGTATGCAAGGCTAACTTTGACTAAAAAACTTACTAAAAATTATAGTCACCTGAAAAAAAATTTGCCATAGCGTAGTTGGGCAAACCAGCTTCCCGACGCCGCTTGTTTAATGAAATTTTGACTCCATATGCAGAAGTTATAGCAAAAAGAAAAAAAGGCCAAGTTAGGGCTTAAGGAGGCAAAGGGCAAGCCTGGTAGTGATATAAACCTTTAGCAGCTTAGAAGACTATGGTTACATAGGGCAATTAATAAGACCTAGTGGTTTGAGATGGCGGTTAGGGTCTTAGATCAAACCTTGGTCACCCATGTGACCAAGGGTGAATAAAAAGGAAAAAATAAAGGTAGGGCTGGCAGTGCTAGCCCCCTAGTCACAAATGTGACCATGGTTAACCCAAGTACTAGGGCTTAAATCTTGGCAAATGTGACCATGATCATAGACTAGTGATGACAAAGATCTAGGCAGATAGGGTGGAGGTAGAGCGGTGGGTGACCAGGCGGACAAAGTGGCGACTGGGCAGATGATGAGCAGCAACGGGGGTTTATGTGAAGTCAACGGGATATGGTGGAGGTGATGAGAGGATCTTAGTGGTGGAGGAAGGGTTTTCCAAGTGGCAGAAGAAGATTTGGTGAGCAAAGGTCAACAAAGAAGATGCCGATGGGAGGTTGGCTAGCGTCGACTAGAGCAGAGAGGTGATAGATGGAGTTTTAAGCTGGTGGAGGGTGCTTCAATAGGAGGCAAGGACTAGTGGCTAAGGTTAGCATTTAAGAGGCCAACAGAGGTCACAATTTTAGTAGAGGGTGTTTAGGGTGTTAGAAGGTGGAGCAGGGTTTGAAAAATGGTGGTGACTAGGTTTTGTAGAATGGAGGTCGAATGGTAATCCAGCACTGAATCTGCAATAGAAATAAAAACAAGCAACCCCCAAAACTAATCTACAACAAAACAAAACAAAATATTGTCCACAAAGGAAAACAAAAAAAAAAAATACCAGAGACCCCTACATAGGTCGTATGGGTCCATATGATATGACCCTATGACATGGGTCGAAACTAAAAAAAATTAAAAAAAAATTCGGGAGAAAAATATAGTGTTATATGTCATTTTATGTCTGCGAGGCCTCCCGGATGCAATGGTGAGGTCTGTTTTAGGCCAAGAAGCAACTTGCAAAAGTTTATTTCCATGATGTGATAAAAATGTTAGAATCATGTCAGGTTAACCAATGTAAGCTAGGGAAAATTTGGGCTAAATCATTAAACATGAATCATGAAACCCTAACTAAACAATGGAGTACAAAATGAACATAGAAATCAAAGCATAAATAGCAATATCTAAATCCCTATGTCAAACTTGTTTCTCCCCCATTGCCCTTCTCCATTTTGCATAGGATGCAAAATATCGAAGATTTTTGATTCATGGATGGATGTTGATTGCTCAAATCTGCAGCATAACGATCAATAGAAGATAAACAATGGAAGATTCTAGAGTCATTTCAATAGCATGAGGCTACTTGGAAACTAATCGATTGCAAATAGATTGGTTGAGACTTGATTTATAGGAAATGACTGATATGATTCAATGGCTAAGATTGAAAGTTGAATTGAATGATGTGGACGATTTAGATTGAATAGGGTTTTCCACTCCATAAGGAGTTGTAGTCATGTGACAAGTGTAGGGATAAGAATAGGGCTGACCTAATTTAAATAATAAAATTATTTAAATTAGTTGGACATGTGAAGGCATTAAATTAAAAATGTACTACAACACATAATTCAATGAGAGATGGACAAGTATTGGATTGTGGTGAAAGGTGAGAACTAATTCAAATATTTTATTTGAATTAGTTAGAAAATGGAAGATGTCTTACTCAAAGTGTTGACAAGGTGATGCAAGACATGGACAATTTTAATTGTCTACAACTACTACCAATTCCAAATCATGAGGGGCATAATTTTGTTCAAAAGTTTTCAGTTTCCTAGATTCATATGCAATAATCTGTCCATCCTAGATAAGTACACCACCTAAGCCTTCTCCTAAGGCATTGATAATGACTATAAAATGACCTTCCGAGTCAGGTACCTTCAATATAGGTGCCATAGTCAATCTTTCCTTCAGTTGGTCAAATGCCTCCTAGCACTTGTTTGACTAATCAAATCTTTTGTCTTTTCTTTGCAAGGAAGTAATAGGGTGAGCAATGTTTGGAAAGTTTTCCACAAATTTTCTTTAATAACTTGCTAGGCCCATGAAACTTTGAACCTCATGTACATTTCTTGGTGTTAGCCAATCCAATATGGCTTTGATCTTGGTCGAGTCCACAACTATTCCCTTACTTGAAATTATATGACCCAAATACTATATTTCCTTTTGAAAGAAAGTACACTTAGAGAGCTTACCATACAATTTATGCTCTTTTAACCCTTGAAGAACAATCCTTAGATGTTGAAGGTGTTCCTCCTTATTCTTGGAGTAAAGTAGGATATCATCAAGAAAAATAAGGATAAACTTGTGCAAGTAGTCTCTAAACAAACTATTCATTAAGTTCATAAATGTTGCAGGTGTGTTTGATAATCCAAATGGTAGGATAGTGAATTTGTAATGCCCATACCTTGTTCTAAAGGATATTTTGTGAATATCCTCATCTTTTAGCTATAATTGATGGTGCCTAGATCGAAGCTCAATCTTAGAAAACACAGTCGCTCCTCACATTTGATCAAAGAGATCATCAATGTAGTGCAATGGATACTTGTTCTTTATTGTTTCATTATTTAGCATGTGGTAATCTATACATAATTGCAATGTACCATCTTTCTTTTCACAAAAATTACTAGTGCTCCCCATGGTGATACACTGGGTCTTATCAATCCTTTATCAAGCAATTCCTACAACTGAGCCTTTAGCTCCATTAACTTAGTTGTGGTCATTCTATATGGAGCTTTAGATATAGGTTCTGAACCTAGAATTATATCTATAGAGAAATCAAAATCTCTTTTAGGGGGTAATCTTGGTAGCTCATTCGGAAATACATCCTCAAAATCCCTAAGAAAAGGGTACCTATCCATATATGATCTTTCCCAATCTATGGATTCCCTCTTCTCAACTCCTTGGAGCTTCTAAGATTCATAAAACATCAAATCATCTTGGAAGTTAGTTTCCAAGTATGAATATTTATCTCTTCCATTTTAACAGCAAAGAGCTGACATCCTTTTCTATGGGCTCTTTTCATTTGTAGGGTGGATATTTGTCTTAGTTTAACCTCTCTAGGGTCACCTTGTAAAAAGACTTTAATCCCAAGGTCATCTACATGTTCTATTGTTTTTACAAAACAATCCACTTTATCCCTATGTCTCCATAACCAATTTATTCCAAGGATAACATCATATGATCCTAATGGGGCTATGCAAATGTTCACTTTAGTGGAGAAACTCAGAAGTTCAACCTTAGCCTTAAACAAACATTGCTCTACCTAAGCTCTGGTCTGATTTGCATATTCAACTGACCAAGTATTTTCCATGTATCCAACTTTCCTAGATATCTTACTCAAAACCTTAGGAGAAATAAAGATTTTGTTGCACCAATATTTATAAAAATAGAAATTGAAAAACTAGATAAAATACCTGGAGTTTTCATAGGAGTAATTTGATATTTAGATTGCCTATTATCTAGGGCTGCATGTACACATTTCTGAAAAGCTACTTGTTGCAAGGGTAAAGGATTTCCTCATGGCTGAGTTCCCTATGTCTTGTTAGGACATTGGTTTGCATAATGATCACCACCACATGAATAACACCCTCCCATGGGTCCTTGCCTTTCATAAGTTTTCCCTGAATTATCTCCATTTTTCTTAGAGTTATTATTACCTTTCTTTTCACCCTTGGATTCATTTTGATTATTCTTGGACCCTTTATCATTTTTCTTAGTAAATTCTTACTTTTTGCCCTTTTTTAAATGACTGGGAGGATTGGGACCAATTAAACTTTCTAAATTTCCTTTCCCTGTATGTAGACATAGATTTCAATTTGTGTTCCTATTTAATAGCTTTCTCATAAACCTGGTACATTGTAGTGGGACCATGCACATCGACTTCATCCCTAATCTGGGTATTCAATCCCATGATGAACTTCAAGATGTGAAACCTCTCATCCTGCTAATATTGTGGTACATATTTAAGCAGGCGAGTGAACTTTTCCTACTACTCATTCATAGTTAAATCACATTGTCTCAAATTTTGGAAATCTATAGAATTTTGGTCATAATACAACTAAGGCAATGATCTTTGCCTAAAGAGTTCCACAAACCTTTCCCAGGTTAAACTTGTTGAACTCAATTTTAACTCCATTTTCTTGTTCATCCACTAGGTGGATACTTCACCTTCCAATTGATATGCTCTCCATAACACTTTGGTGATTCAGAATAGTTTCTTATTTCAAAATATTTCTCCATTTTTGTAATCCATGCCTCTATGGCATCTCCACTTACAGTCCCATCAAACATGGGAGGCATAACCTTTTTCATATCTTTGGCTAATTCCAAAGCCAAGTGGCTTCTTTTATCCTCATCATGTCTTGCTTCGGAGTTATTCTCTCTGCATCTACTTTGGGTGGTGTCCTCATGGTGTTCCTCATCATCACCCCCATGGTAGCCTTCCTACTTGGGTCCATGCTGAGCCCTGATCTCTTGCTTAAGAGTTCCAATTCTTGCACGAGTCTCATGGAGCATAGAAAGGATCTAGTCAAGTTTAGAATTAGAGTGGCCTGAAGGTTGCCCTTCTTCCTAGCTATCTCCCATATTGGTTCCTATCTAAACCATACTGCAATCTACTTCTCCTGAAGTTTGTAGATTAACCATTCAATTAGTTTTTCATACTATTGCATCCACTCATAAATGTAATTCCATTCTCATTCATGCAATCTTAACAAGAAAGGAAAGATTTGCGAAAATTTTTGAAATGCATTATAGTTTCCATGGATTACACATAATCCATCCATTGTTACATTTTTTCTTTACATCTTACTACTACAAGTCACTTTCAAATTGGGACATCTTCCCAGGTTTATCCTCATCCTTGAGGCTCACCAAAGTGGACTTAGGAGGTGGAAGTACTCATAGGTACTCATCGACAACCTCCTAAGTAACAACATGATCCTTAAGATCACTTTCCAAGATTGGTTCCTTAGGTGTAGAAGGTTTCACTGATTCATTGTTAGAGATAGGAGCAATAGCCCTAATCGCTTTGTCCTTCTCCTACTTGATGTGTTTAATAGTGTCAGTGAAAGTTTCATCATTAGTCAACCAGGCGCCTCTCAAGAAACTAGTTTGACCAATGCTTTTCATTCTTAAGGATCACTCCCTCATAGCCTTAAGGTAACGTCCATTTCATGTTACCTTCTTTCTGGGTGTCATTCTTATTCTTACCATTCTGGCATAAGAACATCCAAACATTAGCAACTGTTAATATCAGTGAAAGAAAAAAAATGTCATGTAGTGAGCTCATAGATCCATGTATTGAACCTAGTAGCTCTGATAACATATGTAACAAGTCATCTCTTATTACCCAAAATTAATCAACTTAATTACCATTAAGTATAAGATCATGATTAATATAATCATGATTAGGCATGGAAATAATCAATATCATAAACAATAATCAAAATGTATATCTTTTCTAGATAATTTCACAACTAAAATTTACAACAATTTCCAAAGATAACATACTAGTGAATCCTTTCACTATATAATTACAATGATAAATTTACACATATTGTTTGAATAACAAGTCATATAAAGAGAATTATGTTGCATCTAGAATCTTGATAGCTGTATTCCTAAGCCTCGACATGTCTTCTACTTGCGAAGGAGAGTATCACTTGAGTGCTTTTCCTTCAACCACAGACCAGTGGTCCCCCACACAACTTCCTACCTAAAAGTGGCCCTACCCTTCACGAAGGGAATAGATACAAGGAACCGATTAGTTTTTCCATCTAAGTCTCTAGTGTTGTGTCCTTCATAATACTTCACAGGCATACAACTATAGATACAATCTAACTATGTATGACACTACTAGAAGCATTATGCCATCTAGAGCACAGTGAACTAACTAATGCATGTAGAGATAGACGCATTACTTTGGCCAAAGATTTAATATAAATAGATATTTTGCAATGAACGTAGTCGATTGTTCACACACTCTAACTCGACTTAGAAGCTATCTCTATTGAAATGCACAAGACAACTGAGAGGTGGGGTGAATCAGTTGTAACAAAACTTAAACAATTTCTACATCTTAAAACAGCATCCACTCATTTACTGTTATTATGGTTAGAACATGAAAACATAGAATCAAGAATTTTAACACAACTGCAAGATCATACACAATAGACACCAGATTTTTATGTAGAAAACCCTATAAAGGGAAAATCCACAGTGGGGATTAACCCACTAGATTATTATGTAAAGCACAATACCAAAAATCAAAGGCTCACTTCCATTAGGGCTCACTACCCAGAGCTCACTACTCAAAGAGGCTCATTGCCAAGGGATGGCTCACTGCCAAGGGGTGGCTTACTACCAAGGGTTTGAACTAAGATGATAACATCTACACCATGCCAAATTTTATTTCCATTGAAGCACAAAAACAATTTCTCTGCTCTACTCTGCCTTCTCACTTTTTTCTTTCTCTTCACATTCTTACGGATGAACATCTTTTGATGACTCAATTACAAGTATACATATCATTCATTGACTTTGGAATGTTCATCAAAGTCAGCATTACAACCACATTACATTTATCAAGCATTGGGCCACTCTTCAATGATGATATTACAAACATATAAAATAGGTCTTGACCTAAACAAAATTATGCTAAGGAAAAGGCACAAAATTATAAGTAGATCACATCGCGCCTTAGAAAAGGCCCAAATACAATCTTCTATGCTGCTACATGCTTCTACAATCTTCTATGAATCTCCGCAATTAGTGGAATCATCTGAGTCAGCTAAGACTGGAGTTCACATTATGTTATCTGGGAACAATCTTTGATTCCAATCTGAAATACTCCTCGCAAACCAATGAAAAGGTAGGAACATGATCAAGAGACATCCACAAGCACGTTGTCATCACTAGGAACATCTACACAACATCTAACCACTCGAACCATGAGATTTCTCCAACCGGAGCATAAGAACTCAACTGTCATCAATTGTCACTAAAGAAAGATCACTTGTAGACCACCAAATCATGGACCATTGTAATTGTAAGTGCATTTCATCATCCTAGATATTACTCTAGAACTGTAGACTGAAATACATAACTGTGGAGGAATGTGGAGCAAAATACTGTCTCCCAGACACCAGTGAATGAACATAAAAAGAAGGTTTTACTCTGGTGAACAGAAATTCCTCAATTCTTTGTATTGAAGGCTCAAAATTGGAATGTAGCATCTTCAGACATTCCTCTAAATATCTTCCAATACACAGACCAAGATATTTAATCAACAAGAAATGTAGAACAATCTTTTGCACTGTTCTTTTATCAGCAACACATTGTCTTCACTACAATTTACTGCAACTCACTGTTTGTTCTGGAGGGGCAAATTTTGTCAATATCCTCAACATATAAAGCTTCTAAACAAATAACAAAATAGGATACAGTTGACACTAATGACAAAAAAATATATGTTGACATCAATCACAACACCGATTAGGTACATACTTGCATCAATCTCCCTCTTTGTCATTGATGGCAACATAAGATGTGAAAAACTGTAGCAGTCATCAAGATAAGATTCTCCCCCTATCTCTTTACACATGTACATTGCTTATTCTCTAATTTTTTCATATTATTTCTCTTCCCCTTTGACATCAATGGTAAAGGGCACATACTTGCACTCTACTGCTCTAAACCAAACTCTCTCCATCTGACTACTCCCCCTGAGAAGTAGCACTTACAAGTATCAATCTAGATTTGGAGGTAGAACTCTAAGCACCATCAGACTAATGCACTCTTGTGAATCTTAGTTTAGAGTAGGAGGGGTGATAACCCCTAACTTTTCTCTGAGATACTCAAAAGTATCCTTAGGCAGAGGCTTGGTGAAAATGTCTGCAATCTGATCTTTTGTAGATACATACTCCAACTTGACTTCATTCTTTGTCACTTCTCTCAGAAAGTGATATCTTATGGATATATGCTTTTTCCTTGAATGCATTACTAGATTATTTGATATGTTTATGGAACTTGTATTGTCACAAAAGATTGCAAGTAGATCTTCATACACAACTCCGATGTCCTTCAATGTCTACTTCATCCATAACACTTGAGTGCAACTACATGATACTGCAATGTATTCTGCTTCTACAGTAGACAAAGATATTGAGTCTTGTTTCTTGCTTAACCAAGATACTGGCATTTTTCCCAAGAAGAATGCACCTCTGCTTGTACTTTTCCTATCATCCACATCTCCGGCCCAATCTGCAACAGTGTATGCACTGAGAGTGAAATCATTATCTTTTGGGTACCACAAACCATAATCAATTGTGCCTCTCAGATATCTAAGAATTCTCTTGTCTACCATCACATGTGACTCTTTAGGTTTTGCTTGAAATCTTGCCACAAGACAAACTGCATGCATTATGTTAGGTTTGGTTTGGGTTAGATAAAGTAATCCTCCAATCATAGATCTATTCCTTTTCTAATCTTCCATAGGTGAGTCATCATTTTTGTTCAACTTACAACCAGTTACCATGGAGTGCTTATTGGTTTAGAGTCCTCCATCCCAAACTTCGTTAACATCTCTTTTACATACTTAGACTAAGAACTGAAGATACCTTTATCTGATTGATTAATTTGCAGACCTAGAAAGAAATTCATCTCACCAAACATGGACATTTTAAATTTATTTTGCATTTCCCCAGCAAAAACCATGCACATACCTTCATTGTATCCAAGGATAATGTCATCAACAAAGATTGCAATGATTAGGATTTGTTCATCATTGATCTTGAAATAGAGATTATTGTTGTTAATACCCTTACTAAACCCTAACTATATCAGATATTTATCTAATCTTGCATATCAGGCCTTGGGGGCTTGTTTTAGTCCATACAATGCTTTCTTCAATCTACATACTATGTCACCCTAATCTGATGACTAGAATCCTTTTGGTTGTTCAATATAAACTTCTTCTTCCAATTCTCCATTCAAGAATGCAGACTTCACATCCATTTGATATACCTTGAAATCTTTGTAGGCTGCAAATGCTAAAAACATTCTTATTGCTTCAATCCTTGCCACTGGTGCAAATGTTTCCTCAAAATCTATTCCTTCAACCTGAGAGTATCCTTTGCATACCAACCTTGCTTTATTTCTTACCACTTCACCATTCTCATTCATCTTGTTCCTAAAGACCCATTTGGTTCCAATTACATTTTTATCCACTAGTCTAGGAACAAGATCCCAAGTCTGATTCTTCTCTATCTACATCAGTTCTTCTTTAATAGCCTTTACCCAATTTTCATCATTGCAAGCTTCATTCATAGTGTTAGGTTCAATCTTGGAGATTAGATAGAAATTCACTTGTTCTTCTGTAGCTCTTCTTCTGGTTAGAATTCCTTTGCTCTTTTCTCCTATAATTTGATCTTTCAAATGGTTAAGTTTTACATACCTTGGTGTGTTGGTGACAATTTCTGGAGCTTGTTCCTCTTCATCTGAACTATCTTCATGCTGCACCACTTCTTTTCTTGTTGAAACATCTGGTTCATCTGATTCATATCCACTTGATCTTGAACACCTTTCCTTGCTTTCATTAACTTTGACATTTGCACTCTCAATGATCTTCTTCAATCTCTTATTATAGTAGCTGTAGGCCTTGATTTTGGTGGAGTAACCAAGGAAAATTCCTTCATCACATCTAGCATCAAACTTGCCTAGACCTTCTTCACTTTTGATGTAACATTTTCTACCAAAAACTTTCAAGTATTTTACTATAGGAAATTTTCCATAGCACAACTAATATGGGGTTTTGGTGCTATTACCTTTGACTTGAGCTCTATTTAGAATGTAGTCAACTGTATGAATAGGCTCTCCCCAGTATACTTCTGGTAGGTCAGCCTCCTTCATCATGGTTCTAGCAACATCTTGAACTATTTTGTTCTTCCTTTCAATAGCTCCATTTTGTTGTGGAGTCCTAGGTGTTGATAATTATCTTTTTATCTCTTGTTCTTCATAGAAAAAGTTGAATTCATTTGATGTAAACTCTTCTCCTCTATCAGATCTTAAACATTTGATCTTCAAATCCATCTCATTCTCAACCATTGCCTTGAATACCTTGAACTTATCTAGGGCTTCTACTTTTTCTCTCAAAAAGGTAACCCAAGTCATTCTAGAATAATCATCAATAAGCAACATAAAGTACATGTCTCCTTGCAAACTTCTTACTCTGGTAGGTCCACACAAATCCATATGTACTAGCTCTGGTAATCCTTCAATAGATTGATCTTTGTTGTTGAAGCTTGTTCTTGTTTGTTTCCCAAATTAGCACTCCTTGCAAATAGGATTAGAAAGCTTTACTAGTTTAGGTAAATCTCTAATAGCCTGCATAGAACTTATCTTCACAATGTTGTGAAAATTGATGTGACACAACCTTCTGTGCCATAGCCAACTTTCATCAGTCTGAGCCAACAAGCCATAGTTGTCATTTCCTTTTAAGTGATAGATATTACCTCTGGTCTTTTTACCAGTTGCAATCACTATTTTGGATATCTCCATGATCTTGAATCCATTGTCCTTGAATCTCAAATCATAACCTTTGTCACACATCTGACCAACACTCAAAAGATTGTGCTTTAATCCTTTCACATACAAGACATCTTCAGTATTATGCTTGCCATCAAAAGAAATGGATCCTTTTCTACAAATCTTACTAGTTGTATCATCTCCAAACCTAATCAGTCCTCCATCATATCTTTCCAAACTTACAAACTTACTTTTGTCACCAGTCATGTGATGAGAGCATCCACTATCAATAACCCATTCATCTTTGTCTTCAACAACCTAAGTAGCCAAGGCACTTTCCACTAGTTTTTCTTCCTTCACATAGCTAGCAGGATTAGTCGACACAAGTTCTTCTTTAAAAGCAATAAACAAGCATTCATTACCAGAAGTACTAGAATTATCTGGTTCATCATCTAATACTCCATCATCATCAAGATCTTCAACATAATAACATTTCTTTAGGATTCCAGGTCTATCAGGTCTTGGCTTAGGAACTCTTGTGGGGCATCTAGAAGCATAATGACTAACTTTACCACAACTAAAATATTTGAAAGGTAGTTTTCCTTTAAACTTACCAATACCTTTGAATACACTATTAACAAAGTTGGCTTCAAGTTCTTCAAGCCCATAATCTAGTTCCACCTTGTACTTGTCAGATATGGGGGTTCTTTCTGAAGTTCTGGCCTTGAAAGTAGTTTTTGTCTTTGGAAGTGAATCACCAAGTTCTCTCATTTCAAAGGCTATTAGCTTCCCAAGCCACTGATCTTTTGTAATCTTTGTCACTGTCATTACTTCTTCAATTGGAACCACCTTATGACTATATGATTTAGACAGTGATCTAAGAATCTTGTTCACAACTTTAATATCCTCAATTTTTCCTCCCATACTTCTAATGCTACTCACAAGTTCATTGACCTTTTGCATGAAGGATTTTATGTTGTCATCTTCACTTATCTTCAAACATTCATATTTTGCCTTCAAACTCTGCAACTTGGCGCTCTTCACAGATTCATCTCCTTCATATAGATTCTTTAGCTTTTCCCAAATTTGGTAAGCAGTTTCTAGCTCCATGATCTTTGTTACTTCGATGTTGGATAAGGCTCTTACCAAGGCATCTTTGGCTTTAATATTCAACTCAAATTGCTTGATCTCATCTTTAGTTTGCGAACCATTCGTTGGTATTTCATACTTATTGTCGGTTATTTTCCAAACACTATAACCCAAGTAGAGGAGATGGGTTTTCATTCAGATCTTCCAGATGAAGTAGTTCATTCCATCGAACTGTGGACTTTCCTTCTTATATGACATCCTAGATCGGCCTCAAGTGGTTAAGCTTTCTTCCGAGGAACTTGGCTCTGATACCAATTATTGAAATGCACAAGACAACTGAGAGGGGGGTGAATAAGTTGTCACAAAAATTAAACAATTCCTACATCTTAAAACATCATCCTCTTATTTACTGTTATTATTATTGTTAGAACATGAAAACACAGAATTAGGAATTTTAATAAAATTGTAAGATCATACACAATAGACACTAGATTTTTACGTGGAAAACTAGGGTGTAAAGGGAAAAACCATGGTGGGGGTTAACCCACTAGATTATTATGTAAAACACAATACCAAAAATTAGAGGCTCACTACCCAGAGCTCACTGACCAAAGAGGCTTACTACCAAGGGTTGGCTCACTGCCAAGGGTTTGAATTGAGATGATAGCATCTACACCATGCCAAAGTTAAGTTCCATTGAAGCACAAAAACAATTTCTTTACTCTGCTCTACCTTCTCACTTTTTTCTTTCTCTTCACATTCTTATGGGTGGACATCTTTTCCATGACTCAATTACAAGTATATATATCATTCATCGACTTTGGAATGTTCATCAAAGTCAGAATTACAACCACATTACATTTATCAAGCATTGGGCCACTCTTTAATGATGATATTACAAACATATAAAATAGGTCTTGACCGAATACAAAATTATGTTAAGGACAAGACACAAAATTATAAGTGGATCACATCATGCCTTAGCAAGGGCCCAAATACAATCTTCTACACCACTACATGCTTCTACAATCTTCTATGAATCTTCGCAATTAGTGGAATCATCTGAGTTAGCTAAGACTAGAGCTCGCATTATGTTATCTGGGAACAATCTTCAATTCGAATCCAAAATAATCTCACAGACCAATGCAAAGGTAGGAACATGATCAGGAGACATCCACAAGCATGTTATAGTCACTAGGAACATCCACACAACATCTAACCACTCGAACCATGAGATTTCTCCAACCGGGGCATAAGAACTCAACTATCATTAACTATCACTAAAGAAAGATAGCTTGTGGACTACCAAATCATGAACCATTGCAATTGTAGGTGCATATCATCATCCCAGACATTACTATAGAACCGCAGATCAAAATACATAACTGCGGAGGAATACATAGCAAAATACTTTCTCCTAAACACCAATGAATGAATAGAAAAAGCAATTTTTACTCTGGTGAACACAACTTCCTCAATTCTTTATACTAGAGGCTCAAACTTAGAATGTAGCATCTTCAGACATGCCTCTAAATATCTTCCAATCTATAGACCAAGATATTCAATCAACAAGAAATGTGGAGCAATCTTCTGCACTATTCTTTTATCAGTAACACACTGTCTTCACTACAATTTATTGCAACTCACTATTTCTTCTGGAGGGGCAAATTTTATCAATATCCTCAACATATAAAGCTTCTAAAAAATAGCAAAATAGGATACAGTTGATACCAATGACAATAAAGATATGTTGACATCAATGACAACACCGATTAGGTACATACTTGCAACAATCTCATCTTGCAGAGTTTATAGACACTTGTCTTATCAACATATCCTATAGTTATTTTGACTTAGTGCCATTCCTTAGGCTAAGATAAATAATCACATATACATGGGTAATGTAAATACCAAGTAAACCTTAGTCCATCTATCTAGGTTATTGATTCTAATTCCTAGAGTCTCACACCATTGTTTTGATCGTAATTCAGGAAACTATGACTCCTTGTCACCCTATTCCATGATGCAAACATTAAATTCATAGTAGTTGATTATTCGAATCAACAAGATATAGTTTAAACAAATTCAAGGGTTATCTAAGGAACTTAATTGGGTCAAGGATTCTTCTGTACTCCCTTCCCATTAATATCTTTATTTGATTAATCAAAATTAGCATAATAACTATTATAAATATATAATCATGATTCATGAACCCTACCTTCACCAAGGTTTCCTAGATGCAATATAGAATCATAAAATTATTATATATTCAGCCTTATTGACCGAGGGTCTTCAGAAAGTTCCACTTGACTAGTGGGTTTAGACACAATACATACACCAAAGATCATCAGAACTATCTTGAGTTACACCACTAAAGTAGTTCAAAGATTCCATTTACTTTCATAGCCTCAAGGGTATACAGTTAGCATGAGGGTTTGTATTTAGTGGCCTCATTCAGTTGACCCCTTACCACATCTATGTTATACCATATCATTCAGGTCAAGCATAGCCATACTCCACTATGGCAATGATAGACTATATTATCTTACCTCTTGACTAAGAGAGAGACTTTAATTCCTTATAATATAGTAGTATAAGTTGAATTTGAAAACCTAGACATGCATTATCATTACACAATGAATGAACAAATTATGAACTAGGCTTACGTCCATCTAACTTAGCCTTAACTTTCAATGATATCATAGTCATAAAGAAATGACCATTCAGCCATGCAAGGTGATAGCACAGCCATTAAGAAATGATCATTCGGCCATGCAGGGTGATAGCACAGTCATAAAGAAAAGACATTATCCACAGCTATCATACTTGGTCACCACCTTTCTTTCTTGGCAAGCCCATAGAATAAACACATATCACGATAGCATAGCTATCAAACACACCATTACATGAAAGATAACATGCTTCATAAATGATAGAGAGTCTATCGAAGCACTACAAATATAGCATGGCTTGGCTCTAAAGGTGACAACATCATTGTCGAGCCTAATAACATATATATGTGTGTGTGTGTGTATCAAGATTCATAGTGGTAATACTTTTTTCATGGCTAGTACAAGCCAGAATAGATTCAAGAACTATAGAAGTGGGTTTCCCATTAGCATGGTCACTGATATGGCATAACAACAACAATACTAAGTAACTGTTGTCAACAACAAGCTATTGAAATAACTTGAATAATAGGGTTTAACTCCCTTTTGAAACACCAATACTTTATAAACATAAAATAAATGATGAGCACAGCTCAGGGGTCTTGGCCTAGTTGGCCCTAAGCCCATTCCATAGTAATAACATTCTAAACTTTAGGCATGAAAATATTCCAAATTAACTTACTCAGGCTGGTTAATGTCTACAAGCTCCCTTGAGTGAGCTTTCCACGATCATTCTCTTCCCTTTCCTAGCATACATGTGTTGCTCTCCCCAAAACACACTTGCCACCTATCTCAAAACGCAACAACTGATTTCTTTTCCAACTCTTTTTCTCTCTAGTGATACTCTCCTTCATCTCTTGGAGGAGAATTCTTCTCCTCATTACACTCACAACCATATAACCATGATAAGTGTATCATCATTAAATCATACAATATTATGATAAGATAATATCAAAACATATAATCTCATGTCTAATATAAGCATTAATTGTAATCCATATAATTAATTATTCAACTTGATATTTTCCACAAACATCAAATCATTAATCTAAGATTATTTATCCTTTTTACCACATCAAAGTAAGATTAAGCTTAATCAAAAGTTGGGGATGTAACACCAAGAGTTGGAAATTGGCAAGACTTGTTACTTAAGACAAGTTTTCTCTCATTTCGTCATCTCAAGGATCCTCAACAATGATACAAACTCTTCATTTCCCCTTGTCAAAGTCTAATCACTTTTTCTTTAGTGTAAATGACCTAGATGTTTGAATGACAACTTCCTTTAGAAAAAGTATGTTTCATTTTGTGTAAACAAAGTTTACGATATGTTTGTTTCTAATGAGGAGCTTACAAGGTTTTTGAATTTCTTAACCTAGTCAAACATTTGTTATACCGATAGGTAATTAATATTTAAGTACAAATTTATGGGATTGATCAAGTTAATAAAATGAAATATGTACAATAGTTTAGCATTCCTAGCAAGAAATAGGAGGACTTAAATTTATAGGTTTACCCTAATATCCAATTCTTGTTCCATCTTCTAATTCAATTGGAGGTTATCACTCTTCTTTGACATATCTCCATGTTTGGTACTAAATTTATTTTCATATCTTGGGAAAGTACCTGATTAAACAATATCAATTTATCCCAAGGTTTGATAGGTGAGAATGATCCTGGGATTTGTGAGTTATGGGTCCATAATATAACTTATCATAGACTTATGTAACAATTTTGTTGATTTGTACCAAATTTTTATAAGGTAGCTACATACCTAAAACTGTTGTCCTTGATCTTTATGAATGTGGGGTTACTTTGATCAAGAAAAGAACTTAGGAGGAGACTCTTGGAAGGAATGATCTAATATAAAAGTGAATTTGGTTCACTAGATCAATTTTTGGAGGTTGATCCATGTAATGCTTTTGTTTCTATGAGTGTGGGATAGATCATATGTGTTATCGATTTGATTAAGCATTATGATTTTGTACAAAATGAATGGAACAAATGGGTTCCTACCTTAAATATGCTTGATGAATATATCTTATGATAGATTTCCAATATTTCTCTTAAGATCTCTCAAGAGTTCAAATTTGTAAGTTCCTAAAGAACTAAGTCATCTTCATTACATTCTCTCAAAATGTTGTTTTGGCATATTAGAATTTGGTTGAATTTAGGTTTTTATTACTACTTCTAATTCCAAATAGGCCTGCTCATCATAATTCGCTCTATGGTTTCAAATGGGGTGTTATGGGTAAATCATTGTGGATTGTTTTGGAATATTAATGTTATTTTTTATCTTTTTAAGAGATTGACCATCCTCATTCAAGATGTTACCTTAGTATACTTGTCTCAAAGTTTGAAAATAAGTTAATCTTAATCCATCTTTGTATCTTTAAGTATGCTTAAGTTTTAATGACAACTAGTGATGGCGATGTGAGTTTCTATTTGGGTATTGAAAGTTAAGTTATATCGTTGGATTTTATCCTTAATTATATTGAGTTGTTATGATTGTTCCCTTCTTGGGAATCTTTTACATATTTTGATTGTTTGATTTCTTGAAGGATAGATGAGTGATGATTGCTTATGTTAATGAATTGATTTATCCTTTATATCTATTTCTTAAAGGAGTCACTACCCTTCTTGGCTACCTTTTTCGAGAATAATACTTTACTTTTCTAGGTTGATTGGTATATTTATTTCCTCTTGATGGTTTCTTCACAAGGAAATTATTCCCCTTTTATTCTTTTATTCAAAGGGTCACACTTTTCATACTTGGGGGTTCATCCTTTCTCGCATCATTATTATACTTGAGAACCAAATTTAATTTATGTATAAAATTACTTAGGGTTTTATTATATGAAATGTTCTCTCCTCAAGTTTGAGAGTGTCATATATTTTTTTCACTTCACTAGTTACAACTCTTCATTATTACATAAGTTAATTTGTTAGTGCTTCTTAACCCAAGGAGTGTTTGACAAATAAAGCTTTGATAGATTTTGCATTTTCATAATTTTTTGCATAAAGTAATCTTAAACACACATAGAGTAAACTTGTTAAAGAAGCATTCGACATGAAGAAAACACATAGATATAAATAATACATGAAGTGTACGTGATACACAAAGTATACACGTAGGACACAAAGTATGAAGCATATGTAATATACGAAGTATACACATGTGAAGCATGAAGAATACATGTAAATACACATGATACATGAAGTATATGTAAGACACAAAGTATACGCATAAATAAATGTAATACACTAAGCATGAAGCATATTCACACTACACAAAGTATGCATAAATAAATGTAATACAATACATGAAGTATATGCATCGGTATATTTAATACACATGATACACAAAGAATAAATATACATAATACATGAAGCATGAAGCATACATGTAATACATGAAGTATGTATACACATAAGTCACAAAACATACACATGAATATATGTAAGTCATTAAGTATACACTTGAATACACGCAAGTCATGAAGTATACACTTGAATACACGTAAGTCATGAAGTAAACACTTAATACACATAAGTCATGAAGTATACACTTGAATACACATAAGTTAGGAAGTATACACTTAAATACACACAAGTCATGAAGTATACACTTGAATACACATAAGCCATGAAGTATATACTTGAATACGTGTAAGTCATGAAGTATACACTTGAATACACGAGTCATGAAGTATACACTTGAATACATGTAAGTCATGAAGTATACACTAAAATACATGTAAGTCATGAAGTATACAGTAAAATACATGTAAGCATGAAGTATACACTTGAATACATGTAAGTCAGGAAGTATACACTTGAATACACACAAGTCATAAAGTATACACTTGAATACATGTAAGACATGAAGTATACACTTGAATACACATAAGTCATGAAGTATACACTTGAATACACGTAAGTTATGAAGTATACACTTGAGTACACACAAGTCATGAAGTATACACTTGAATACACATAAGTCATGAAGTATACACTTGAATACATGTAAGTTATGAATTATACACTTGAATTAACGTAAGTTATGAAGCATATGAATGTATGTAAGGCATGAAGTATACACATGAATACACATAAGTCATGAAGTATACACTTGAATGTGCATTGCATCAACTATCATTCATAGGATGGAAGAAAGGATGCTCTGATACCATTTGTAATGTCCCTTACCTAATTTGACCTAGAAAATTCAAATGCCACAAATTAGGTTTAGGGTTTTATGATTTACCATTTAGAAATATCTTCAAAACTGCATAATTCTTGTACTTGAGTTTTGCAATCATAACATAGGAAAACATATACAAATATACATATGTAACCATTAGGGTTACATAAGATTTCCTTGCATTCAAATTTATAAACAATATCAACATAGAGAGATTATATATACATTACCATGTAGCTAACTTATTTTTTTATAAAATTTAGTCATAGAAGTGGATGGTGTAGGGAGGCATCGCAGAGTGGTGTCAGTCAACAATTCTCCCTCTAAACAATCCCTCACCATTCTTTAGGGAGGCATGACTGGGACTCAATAGTTTTCCCTCCAAATAGGCCCCTCACCATTCTTCTTTGATGAAGAGGATGGTGCAGGGATGCATGGCAAGGTGTCAACAGTGCTTCCTCCAAATAGTCCCCTCACCATGGTGCAAGGAGGCATGGCAGGGTGTTAATAGTTTTCCCTCCAAACAGTCCCCTCACCATTCTCCTTTGACTGGTGAACCTTAATTTTTATATATGACAATGATATGCGATAAGTAAGATAATTGATAGTCACTAATGATCTGACATGTATATTCAATAATGATTCCTATTGAACTTCTATTCATGTCAGATTTGTAATGTATCCCTTTGTTGTCTCTAGTAGTCTACATGACTGAATTAATAGATATAATTATGTAGATCAAATTTTTACTACAGTATTTAATGATTCAATGATTGATTATTGATTTCAATTGTATTTCTTTTTATCTCTTCCTAAATATCTCTCCATTCATCATTTGATCTTCTATTTATACTATCCTTTTCCTCATGAAGAAATGTGATGCCTTATGAGAGACACCACTCTACATAATGGGTATATCTCCTCATAATTAATCGTTGCCCTTAACAAATGATAATCACTGCTATTAATTATAATTGCCGCACCTTAAATATCTTTGTTGTTCTTTATATAATAAAGTCACTGCATTTGTCTTAGCATCATCATTTGTTTTGTGTTAGGCTTTTAATAAAAGCACTGAAGGCATGAGGGTCTACCACCTTTTGGTTTCTAATCACATCTTTATAAATCACACTTTAACACATTCTTCATAATCGCGTGCCCTTTTCAATCTTTAATCGCTGCACCTCATTCATATGATAATCATTGTTCTTTTCATTATCAGATTACTACTCTTAATAAATTCACTCATAAACTAATCACATCATGTACTAAATATGATCATTTCACTTTCACTCATACTTTATCATATTAGTTCTCATTGCATGATAAATCATTCCATAGCTAGATCGCACCTCATTTATGTCTTGATCATATCAAAATCACACATATATTTATTTGGTGGTTTTTATATGACAAAGTTGACCATAAGTAAGGATTTGATTTATTCCTATTTTGGGGGCATGACATTTTCCTTATGAGCCTTTTGGCTACACATTATTAAAGATTGAGTAGTAGGCTTCTTTTTATTATATAAGTGAAACAGGGATGATATTGCTATCATTACTACACTACGAGTGCATGTTTGAGCCTTGAGTACAAGGTAGGATACACAAATTTATAACCTTACATATTCATGAGTAGAAAACAAAAGAGCTTGATAGCTCGATAACTATGTTATCATTCTTGGCTAACTTTCTTCTAAAGATGGTATTATCTCTATCTTTATTTTATAATGATGAGAAGATATTACAACCTTTCAAGTCTCTAGTAGACTAAGAGTTTTACTGTAATAGAAGATGATATTCTTTTTATCTTATGATAATAAAAGATTATATTTTAATGACAAGATTAGATAAGATAGATCTCTAAGTGTGTCCCAAACATGTTTAGCAGATGTGAAATTCTTCTTACAATTATATTATCAACTTGAATAGGATATGTTTATAGTCGACAAGGATTAGATGAAAATCCTTAAAATGAACTAAATATCTTAACTGATCTCATGAAGTTGTAGACCAAAACTGATCTTGATATTGAAAACCAAGAACATATAAACTTTTGATATAAGGAATAGTGTGACAGGGAGTCACCAATTCCATGTTGCAAATGCGACAAGAAACCTTTGGTAATGTACTCCAAAAATTAGAATTAGAAGTCCAAGGTAGATGGATGAAAAGGGAAGTTTAATTAAGTCATCCCATGACTAGAATAGGGCAAACTAAAATCACTATAGGATGAGATAGATTCTAAGTTGAGTTAGAATTGTGTGAACAATCGACTACATTCATTACGAAACATTTATTTATATTAAATCTCTAGCCAAAGTAATGCATTCATCTCTGCATGCATTAATCGGGTCACTATGTTCTAGATGGCATAACCATCTAGTAGTGTCATACATAGTTAGAGGGGATCTATAGTTGTATGACCGTGATGGATTATGTAGGACACAACACTATAAACTTAGATGCAAAACCTAATTCTTCTTTATATCTATTCCCTTTGTGAAGGGTAGGGCTACTTCCAGGAAGGAAGTTGTGCAGGGGACCACCAATCTATGGTTGGAGGAAAAGCACTTGAGTGATGCTCTCTTTCCCAAGTAGATGAGAAGCCAAGACTTATGAAGACATATATCAAAACTCCAAATGTAGTATATTCTATTTATATGACTTGATAGTCAAATTCTATGTAAATTTATCATTATTGCCATGAGCAAAACATTATGATTGTAAACTAAAGAAACTCACTAGCATGCTATCTTTGAATATGTTGTAAATTTTTAGTTTGAAATTATTTGGAAAAGATATGCTTTCTATATATAGATTTTGCAAATGATTATTGTTAAAAAAATATTATGATGATCATGATTATTTGCTTGATAGTAAATTGGGAATGTTAATCTGGGTAATATGAGATGACATGTTGCATATGGTATCAGAGCTCCAAGTTCAATACATGGACCTATGAGCTCACTAAATGAAATATTCCTCAAACATTAACAGTTGCTAATGTTTGGATGCTCTTTTGTTAGAATGGTAAGAACAAGAATGACACCAAGGAAGAACGTAACTGGAAATAGATGTTACCTAAAGGCTATGAGGGAGTGAGCCTCAAGAATGTAAAGCCTAGACCAAATTGGACACCTAGAAGTTGCATGGTTATCTAATACTAAAATCTTTGTTGATGCTATTAAATGCATCAAGTAGGAGAAGGAAAAGAAGGACAAAGTAGTTAAGTCTATTGTTCCCATCTCTAAGAATGAATCAGTTAAACCCTCTATGCCTAAGGACTTACCATTTGAAGTGGTCCTAATGCTCTTATTATCACTTGGGAGCTCATGAATGAGTACCTATGAGTACATCCACCTCCCAAGTCTGATTTGGTAAACCTCAAGGATGAGGATAAACCTAGGAAGATCTCCCTTCTTGAAAGTGACTTGCAATTGTAAGATGTGAAAATTTGTAATAAATGATGGATATTATGTGATCCATGGATACTATAATACAATTTTGAAATTTTGGCAAAGTTTTTCCTTTCATGTTTAAGATTACATAAATGAGAATGGATTTATGTTTATGAATGGATTCAATAGTATGAAAAACTAATTGAATGCTTAATACACAAACTTCAGGAGAAGTAGATTGTAGCATGGTTTAGATTGAAACTAGCACTGGGGGTAGCCAAGAGGAAGGGCAACCTTCTAGTCACTTCAATTCAAAACTTGACCAGATCCTTTCTATGCTCCATGAGAAAAGGGCATGAATTGGAAATTTATAGAAAGAGGTCAGGGGTCAAAATGGACCCAGGCAATAAGCCTTCCATGAGGGTGAAGACAAGGAATGTCATGAAAAGACCACCCAAAGTGGATGTGGAGAGAATAAATCTGAAATGAGATAAGATGAGGATAAAAGGGGCCACTTGGCTCTAGAGTTATCCAGAGATATGAAAAAGATTACACCTCCCAAATTTGATGGGATTGTAAGGGAAGATGCCACAAAGGCATGAATTACAAAAATGGAGAAATACTTTGAAATAAGAAACTAATCTAAAATCACCAAAGTGGTATGGGGAGCATACCAATTGGTAGGAGAAGCATCTACCTAGTGGATGAACAAGAAGATGGAGTTAAAATTGAGCTCCTTGAGTCTAACTTGGAAAAAGTTTGTGGAACTCTTTAGGCAAAGATGGTTTCCATAGTTGTATTTTGATCAGAAGCTTATAGACTTCCAAAACTTGAGACATGGTGACTCATCTGTGAATGAATAATGGGAGAAATTCACTCATCTCCTTAAATATGTTCCCCAATATCAACAGGATGAGAGGTTCACATTCGAAAGTTCATCATCAGCTTGAATGCTCAAATTAGAGGCAAAGTAGATGTGTATGGTCCCACTACAATAGACCAAGTTTATGAGAAAGCTATTAAACATGAACAAAAGTTGATATCCATGTCTACATATCAGGAAAGGAACCATAAAAAGTTTAGTTGGTCACATTCCTCCTAGTCATTTAAGAAAAAGGCAAATAAGAAAAATTTCAAAAAGAAAGGTGACAAAGGATTCAAGGATAATAAAAATAAATGCAAGGGCGATAAGAAAAACAATAATTACTCCAAGAAAAATGGAGATAATTTAGGAAAGCCTTATGAAAGGCATGGACATGTGAGAGGGTGTTATTCATGTGGTGATCTGACCATTATACCAATCAGTGCCTCAATAAAAACATAAGGGACTCAACCATGAGGAAATCCTTTACCCTTACAACAAGAAACCTTCCAATAGCAGGTACATGTAGACTTGGACAACCGACAAGTGGAGTATCAAATTACTCCAATTGAAACCACGAGTATTTTATTTGTTATTCCAATTTTAGTTTTGATAGATACTGGTGCTACATAATATTTTATTTCTCCAAAAGTTTTAAATAAGATTTCTAGAAAGCTAGTTACATGGCAAACACCTGGTCAGTCGAATATGCTAATTAGACAAGGGCTCAGGTAGACCAATGTTTGTTTGAGGCCAAGGTTGAACTCCTGAGTTTTTCTACTGAAATGAACCTTTATGTAGCCCCATTAGGCTCATATGATGTCATCCTTGGAATAAATTAGTTATGGAGGCATAGGGCTAAGGTGGATTGTTTTGCTAAAATAGTAGAATGCCTTGATGACCTTGGGAATAGAGTTTTTCTACAAGGCACTACTAGAGAATTCAAGCTGAGGAAAATATCTACCCTATAGATGAATAAAGCCTAGAGAAAAGGGTGTCAACTCTTTGCTATCAAAATGGAGAAAATAGATGGTCACAAAGAGTTTGTTTTTCAAGATGATTTGATGTATTATAAATCTTAAAAACTCCAAGGAGTTGAAGAAAGAGAATCCATATATCAAGAGAGATCAGATATGGATAGGTGCCCCTTTCTTTGAGATTTTGAGGATGTATTCCTAGATGAACTACTGGGATTACCTCCTTGTTGAAAAGATGGTTGTCGTTGCACCAAAAGATTGACCTATTGATGCTTGATACAATTGCCAGATTTAATGAATTCATGAGAGGTGGTTAAGCCTTATCACGAACCCAAGTGGTATGTTGCATAGCACAAGGAGACCAAGGATGCACACCTTGCAACAATCCCCCTAGCACAAGCGAGGGGTTCATATCTGTGACCCAGGCTCTGATACCAATTGTTGGAAAGATGATTGTTGTTGCACAAAAAGATCAACCTATTAATGCCCAATATAACTCCTAGAGTTAGTGAATCCATGGGAGGTAGTTAGTCCTTGTCACAAACCCAAGCGTTGCACTGTATAACACAAGGAGACCAAGGGTGCACACCTTGCAACACTCCTAAGGTAGATTTTGATTTTTTAATAGATATAATTTCATGATCAGAACCTATATCTAAATCTCCTTATAGAATGATCACAATAGAGTTAATGGAGCTAAAGGCTTAACTGCAAGAATTGTTAGAAAAAGGATTTATAAGGTCTAGTGTTTCACCCTGGAGAGCACTAGTAATTTTTGTTAATAAGAAAGATGGCACATTGCATCTATGCATATATTATCATATCCTAAACAAGGCAATGATAAAGAAAAAATATCCATTGCCCCATATTGATGATCTCTTTGATCAAATGCGAGGGGAAACTATGTTTTCAAATATTAATCTTTGATTCAAATACCATCAATTAAGGTTAAAATATGAGGATATTCATAAGACAACCTTTAGAATGATGTATGGCACTATGATTTCACTGTTCTACCCTTTCGATTGATGAAGGCCCTTCTAGTATTCATGAACTTTATGAACAATGTGTTCAGAGATTATTTGGACATGTTTGTCCTTATTTTTCTTGATGATATTTTGATTTACTCCAAAAATGAGGAGGAACACCTCTGGCATGCACCTGATACAAGCACTATAGTTAATGAATCCACAGGAGGTAGCTAAGCCTTGTCACGAACCCAAGTGTTGTGTTGCATAGCACAAGGAGACCAAGGGTGCACACCTTGCAACAATCCCCCCAGCGCAAGTGTGAGGCTTATTTATTTCACTCCCTTATTTTTCTTACTTCATAGTTATAGTTGATTACATTTAGACATTTGGGGACTGTTGATCCCAATATGCAGATTCTAGACTAAATTCCTCTACTTTGGTTAGCTATGCTTAGTGTGTGTGATTTGACTATATCTTGATTTTGATCCACTGATGATGATTAGACATGTGATATGCACTTTGATGATATTAGATATGCTAGTTGTGAAATCTTTATATGGATTTTCTATGCGATTTGAGTTGGAGATAGTATATAGAAATTAAATTATGAATCTTAATTATGATGTGATTTGTATAATCTTTTAAATGAATTATGCGATGATGTGAGTGTTTACCTTACTTCGGCTATGATATTGATATATATATATATGTTAGATTAATCTATTTGTTCAAGTGCGCAGGTAATTTTCCAGGCCACAAAAAATCAGAGATCGATCTCACACCTATGTGTTTATATATATATATATATATATATATATATATATATATATATATATATATATATATATATATATATATATATATATATATATATATATATATATATATATATATATATATATATATATATATGTTAGATTAATCTATTTGTTCAAGTGCGCAGGTAATTTTCCAGGCCACAGAAAATCAGAGATCGATCTCACACCTATGTGTTTCCCGTGTTAGATCAATCCATTCCCAAGAGGGACAAAGATCATGTGTGATTTGCATGATGTTTTCGTAAATGTCTGCATTTTATTATTTGGCCTAGTTTCACCCTTTTATTTTATTTAAATTGATGTGTTGTAAAATATATGTTTTAATTTACACCACTTGGTGCCTTTTAATTTTAGTGGCCATTTATTGTGAAGTTTTACCTCCTTAGGTGTTTATTAGGGGCTAAAATTAACCCTAGGTGGTACCCCTAGGGTTTAGGGCCCATTTAAGCATGCCAAACCCTATGGTTACCTCTATCTAGTCACCTTAATCTTAGGTTTAAGAAAAGTGGCGAAAATTCAAATTGGATAAGTGTGGGAGATGAGTCATGCCTTGAAAGAAGACCCATCTCCCTTTCCAAGGCTTGGAATTCCACCACCTTAGAGACTTGGGGAGTCTTCAAGACCCCCAATTGTGTGGAACCTTCCTCCAATGCTCTCACACATGTGTGAGAGCATCTTGGAGTGAAGGGGCTCCCTTTAGAGAATAAGGTGATGACATGTGTCATCCCTTATCCTCTTGGAGCCCATGTGGAGAGATGCCACCTCTCCACCTTTGCTCTCACACATGTGGAGAGGGTGATGTTTGAATGGATGGGAGGGTGACACGTTACCCTCACATTCCTTCTCCCTTGCAAGTGGGGTGGAAAGAAGAAGGAGAAGGTGACATGTGTCACCTTCTCATTTCTCAAGGCCTTGGAATGAGGCCTATTCTAATTCCTCTTTGAGAGGGGAATGGGGTTCTTGTTTTTTTGCTTAATTTTTTATCTTGGAGGGATTTTAGGAGAGTTAGAGAGATTTTGGAGGATTGGAGGCTTGGAGAAAGATTGTGGGCTCTTCTACAGCTTTTATCCATTGTTGGGCTCTTAAGGTAAGCCTCAAGGCATTTTGGCCCTCCTTATGCTTTGTTAATTTTGGTTATGTGCTTGAAATGCTTTGGTGTGTTTGTTTCTTCTCTGTTGTGGGGATTTTGGGAGTTTTGAGTTGAGAATACCAACTTTGGTGTGTCCATCCATGTGTGGGGTGGGGGAGGAGTGAACCTCCTCGAGGTCACCCTCCTGGTATTGGTATTTTTGTGGCCTTGAGGGCAAGATATTGGAGTATGGAATATTTTTGGTTGGCATGAGTGGCATGGTGAAAATCATATATTCATGGAGTTATCATTTTGGGCTTTAGGCCTTATTTTTGTGTTGAGACTTTGGGATTTTTGTGAAGTGATCTTCTTGAGTTGAGTGATGTCCACTCCCCTACCCCTTCAAACCCATTTCTATGGGTTTTGTGTTGTGTTAAATCTTATGAGTGTTCTTCATGATTTGTGTGGTTTACTTATTGTTGTGTTGTGGTGTGAAAAACCTATGTGAAGATCGATCTCCAAGCTCAGGGGTGACCCACTTGTGGGTCTATGGTAGGGAGGAGAGCATTTTTAGTGGCTTGGTTGTCCCTCCATTGTTTACTTCTTGTAGGTTTATTTTGGTGATCATTGGAGCTTAGGAGATGTCACATTTTGTTGGTGTTGTAATGTTTAATGTGGCTACTTGAGAGCCATGGCCAAGAATGGCCTATTTGTTGTTGTCAAAAAAAAATGTAATACTTTCTTTTGTGTATTTTTTTCAAAAGATATTCATTGTTGTTTTCCATTTTCTTATGGTTGCAAAAATGAAATATATATGTTGTTGGTTTTTATTATATTACTGTGAGAAAGCTGCAAATAGAAAATAAATAGGTTTGTTGTATTTTATTACTGCTATGAGAAAATATATGAGTATTGGGAATAGTATCCATTGAAATAAATTAATGAAGTGGTTGTGTTCTTACAATACAAAATGGGTTATAGTGGTGTGATAATCTTCACTAGTGCATTGTCAAAAGAAAAGAAAAGTGAATAAATATGTTGCTGTTCTTATATTATTGCTAGAAAAAATAGTGCTGGTTATTTCAAAAGGAAAGGAAATATGTTGATTTTATCTCGAAAGAAAATTGATAGCTCAATAATATACTCTTTATTTTGTAAAGTAAGGGTTGGTTATGATTCTGTCATTTCTATTCTATTTCGACAGCAAGTTTTATAAAAAGAGGGAGATTAGAGATAGCTTGCTTACATTGTTAAAAGAAAAATACATATGTATGACTATTTAAATATATTCAATTAATTAAATATACCTACATAGTTATCATTGTTAATACATACACACACACACATATATGTATATATATATTCACTCAGTCATGCATAAATATATATATATATATATTTATGGACCTACTGTATTTTATTTATTTTTTTAAAACCTCTTTATGCATGGCTGAGTGAATATATATATATATATATATATATATATATTCACTCAGCCATGCATAAAGAGGTTTTAAAAAAATAAATAAAATATAGTAGGTCACACACACGCACATGCACACACGCACGCATGCACACATATTATATTTCACATCTACCATTATGCTAGCAGCATGTTATTTTAAGAAAATAATTTATCTCAGGAAGAAACTATATATATATATATATATACTACTCTTTATACCTTTAAAAACTTAGCAAATAAAATTTATGTCATAAATTGCAGACTGGGTAGTAAACCCTATGACGTTGGGTTCTTTTTTACCAGATGAATAACAGTTAAGGAAATAAAGGGAGGGGCGACGGAATGGCCACCCCCACCCTCCTCCCACTGCCTTTGTTGTAGATATTTGGGTGGGGGATGGATCCCCCACCCACTCCCACCATATGGTGGGGCGTGGGTGCGTGGTTCACCCCCACTAAACCCTTGCCTTCGTTGATCATGGCGGCGCCATTGAAACACCTATCGTTCATCAGATTTTTTGGCTTCTAGTCATCTATACTTCAACCTGCTTGCTACTAATTTTTATTACCCTACAACTTTTTAATATTAATAAATATTAATGTGTGTATATATATATACATATATCTGGACTGTATTGTATTTTAGGGATGTACACACACACACACACACACACACACACACACACACACACACACACACACACACACACACACACACACACACACACACACACACACACACACACATATATATGCATACCTCAAAAAAAAAAGGAGGTTAGATTATAATAAAAGGAAATTTAGGTATACATAAACACTGTATATACCTCTGTAGCAACCTCCCATGGTTGTCCATTTGGGACACCTGCAAACAAAAAAAAAATGAGAGAAAAAGAAATGTAGGAGGAGAGGAAGAAAGAAAATTAGGGCAAATTGGAGAATAGAATAGAGATAATAATGTAATAGAAAATTAGGTTAGGGCTTTCCATGAGATAAGGATAATATTTTTTTAATTAGAGAACTTTTAGGGCTTGGGAAGGTTTCTTTTTTTTTTTTTCTTGGTGAGATGGGAATTTAATTTAATTTAAAATTGTGGGAGATGGGTGCATGTGAACCCATATCTCCCCCCTTGTTCTTTTTTTTATTATTGGAACTAATTTATGAATTTAACCTTGGGTAGAGCATTTACATGGGTGGGAACTTTTATCTTTATTTTATTCTTTTTTTTAACCTTATGTGATTTAATTCAACTTACCTTGGCCACACTAATTTATCTAGGGAGAATAATATTAATGTGGAGTTTTAAGGTGAGGGTAATCTAATATTTATGGGAAACATTTTGTGACTAAATAGTAGTAAGGGGTTAATTTACTAAACTTTAGATTTTTTTAATTTTTTTTAAATGTGGGTCTCTTTGGGATGAGGTTATTTATTAAATTAATTTAACCTAGATAACCAATTTAGACACCTTAGTGCAGCTATTAGATCAACCTAGCAAAATTTATAATTCAATCAGGTTTAATCAAATTTTGGTAAATGCTTAGTAGGTGATTTAATTTAAAATATATTCCCATGTATGCCCTAGAGGCGTTATGTTGTCAAATTTTTTAGGGAATTTGAGTTGGATATATAACTGATTTATGTGAAGCTTTGATTAATAAATTAATGTTTTTGCAAGACTCTTATGGATTGTTGAGTGTTATTTAATTTTTTTTATGTTCTAGCATTAGGATTTTGATTTTGATTCAGGTTGAAATCATGCCACTCATTTAGGAAAACTAAGGGTTTGAGTGAAATCAATTCTAACCCTAATGGCAATGCTCATCGCGTCGCATAACCCCCTAGTTAGCTATCATCACACAGGGGATTGTGCATGTAATCGCACTACCCTGAGATTTGATTGACATGTTTACGCCTTATGTGTATTTCTATCAAGCAAGTTGACGCATGCAAGGGGATTTCTAGGGATGCATGGAAAAGTTTTTGATAGTTCATGTCATGACCACATGACAAATGTGGACATGACACGTGTGTTGCGTGTCGTGACTGCATGGGAAATGTGGGCATGATAGCAAGCGAGGGGTTCAAACCCATGACCTAGGCTCTAATACCAATTGTTGGAAAGATAGTTGTCACTACACCAAAAGATCAACCTATTAATGCTTGATACAACTGCTAGAGTTAATGAATCCGCTGGAGGCTGTTAAGTCTTGTCACGAACCCAAGTGTTGCGCTACACAGCATGAGGAGACCTAGGGCGCACACCTTGAAACACTCCTAACAGAACTTTTGATTTTTTAATAGATATAATTCCATGATCATAACCTATATCTAAAGCTCCTTATAGAATAACCACAATAGAGTTAATGGATCTAAAGGCTCAGCTATAGGAATTACTAGAAAAAGGATTGATAAGATCTAGTGTTTCACCCTAGAGAGCACCAGTATTTTTTGTTGAAAAGAAAGATGGCACATTGTGTCTATGCATAGACTATCATATGCTAAACAAGGCAACAATAAAGAAAAAGTATCCATTGCCTCGTATTGATGATCTCTTTGATCAAATGCGAGGGGCAACTATGTTTTCAAAGATCAATCTTTGATCTAGATACCATCAATTGAGGTCAAAAGATGAGGATATTCAGAAGACAACCTTTAGAGTGAGGTATGGGCACTATGAGTTCACTATTCTACCCTTTAGATTAATGAATGCCCCTCCAGCATTCATGAACTTAATGAATAGTGTGTTCAGAGATTGTTTGGACAAGTTTGTCCTTGTTTTTCTTGATGATATTTTGATTTACTCCAAAAATGAGGAGGAACACCTCTGGCATTTATGGATTGTCCTCCAGTGATTGAGAGAGCATAAACTGTATGACAAGCTCTCAAAGTGTACTTTCTTTCAAAAGGAAGTACAATATTTGGGTCATATAATTTTGGCTAAGGGAATCGCTGTGAATCCAGTAAAAATTAGAGCCATTTTGGAATGGTTGGCTCTGAAAAATGTGCATGAATTCCACAGTTTCATGGGCTTAGCAAGATATTACATAAAATTTGTGGCTAATTTTTCAAAAATTACCTATCCTATTACTTCTCTACAAAGGAAAGGAAAAAGATTTGATTGGTCAAAGAAATGCCACAAGGGATTTAACCAACTAAAAGAAAAGTTTACTACATGTTGGTCATGATGTTAGTCATTCGCAAACATAGAATAAAAGTTACACAACAACCTTTACTCATCTTGAAAGATACGATGAATTCAAAGAATTCATGATCCCAAGTCTCCGTTGATTAGGTCTTAATCTACTGACGTTACTCAGTGGTTGATGTGTGTTGTTGTTTTCCATTCAGGAGCCTTACGTGTTTCTGCACTGTTCATCATCATCATCTTCAGATATCCTGCTCTGGATGTTCGCTCTGCATAAGCTCCAACAATTCTACCTCTGCACTGTAAATTTAGTCAAATAATGTGCATACAGGCTGATATTTGCATGATTTCTATCATTATCTATGATTCTTTGCATGATATTTTCAGTACTACATGCATTTAACTCAAATATGCTAAGGATCTTCAGTTACCTACGGGATTTCAGCATATTTCACTGTTTCTGCTTGTTATTTATCATGATTTGCAGTTATGGTGATGAATTAATGAAATTGAAAAAAGGAAAAGGGTTAGAGAGTGAGATTCCCAAAATTACTGGACTTAGATCACTGATCCACATACAAGCTCCCATACTTGCAATGAAAAGAAGAAAAACTAGAAATCATACTTCACCAGGACATTCCACAAATCCGCATGATCTAGTGCAAAGCTTCAAAGGAAAGTTGACAACAACATGTACTGAAATGAAAGCGCTTCCAGTTGAACACAGCATTCACCAGTACATATCCAGAAATCAACAGAAGATTACGTAAAATTTACAATCAGGATGTAATCTGGAACTTCATATTCATTCAGTATGCTCAAGAACAGGTACATTTACAGTGATCTGAAGAAAGAACCTTGACATTTCAACAATTCTATCCTCATTAGTCTCAGTAATCCGATCTCCTAACTTATTCTTTAGTAATTGATTCTTTGCGCCAGATGCGTCTGTGTATTCTAGTGTATTTCTCCCTTTTTTTTAAAATGACAAGCCCTGGATGTTATATAGAGCGACTGCCAGAAAACGGTTACAATGATCCAAGGATCAGGATCTTCTCATAACAAACAACGGTCCAGATGAAAAGCACATGCTTCATCAGTTGGCAAATGTACAGCTGGCACAGAATATTCCAGTATCTTCGACTTGATTCGGTCTCCAGCTGGCAAACAGCATATTTGACAATATCCTCCTCATGTCTGGCCCATGTTGACTCCACGCGTAACTTTGTAATTATCAGCTCAGCCTTCAGCAGCATCATGACCTCAATGTTCAGCTTCAGCAGCATCATCACTTCAATGTTCAGCTTCAGCAGCATCATGACTTCAATGTTCAGCTTCAGCAGCATCATCACTTCAATGTTCAGCTTCAGCAGCATCATCACTTCAATGTTCAGCTTCAGCAGCATCATCACTTCAATGTTCAGCTTCAGCAGCATCATCACTTCAATGTTCAGCTTCAGCAGCATCATCATGACTTCCTGCAAGTAAACAGACAAACATTAAGTTCATCATCATCATGATAACAACAGGAATTAAACATTTTATTAAACAAGCCCCCAAAAATGTGCAGCTACAGGCAATCGGGCTCCAAATTTCCATCGCTTCATGTTTTTGCCCATTTTCTTGTATATCGGGTTCAAAATATGATCATGATGATCTCAAATTATACAAGGAAATAACCGCCCTTAATAAATTACTTCATACCTGGCTTTGCATCGTCATCATATTTGCATCGGCGTGATTACATATGATCAGGGTGACAAATTCACCTTAGGCCGACGGCAACAGTTATACCGACGCCAAACATCATGAGGATGACCAACTATATGCCCTCTGTATCTAGCCGCAGGATATCATGAACTACGATGCTCCTCCTTTCCTAATACTCTGATGAAAAGCACATTAGGATGTTTCGTTTCTGCATATTGGGAAAGAAAGACATCATCATCATCATCATGATGAAGACAAACAGGAGGACTTGGAAAATGATCTTGCCGCTGAGGAATATCATGATGACGTCATCGTCATCATCAAGCTTCGTTAAAATGCAAAGGGATGACGTCGCCGTCATGTTTTGTTAAGATCAGGAGATAACTGGAATATCGGGTCACCTCCAAGGAAGATGATCGGGTCATGAATGCAATATGACCCTTTTTCGGAGAAGGTAACCTGCCAAAAGATCAGGATGATGAACATCATCATCATCATATCCGCATTGGGTGATCTAGAATATGATCCTGCTGAAAATCCTGATGACGTCATCAGGATATCCGCGGCCTTCATTAATCTTCGAACATGACGTCATCGTCATCATCATATTGGCGAAATGGATCACGCCTTGGAAAATATCCTACCGAAGGAGAAAGGTGATGGTGACGTCATCGTCATCATCATATTTGCAAAAGGTTATACTTGTCGGCAGGATGATATTACGAACTGTCAGGAAAGACGAACAAGATCATGATGATCTTGTTCAACAAGGCTTGGGAAAGGAAAATCATCCTCCGTTTCGAAAGATAAGGTGATCATCATGATCACGCAAAAGGAGATCAGGAGGATATTAGGAAATGTGATCCTGTCATGAAAGATCATGATGATGATGATCACGCATAAGGACTTTGACGTGTGCGCGCAAATTATGCAGATGGCGGGTTCCTTAAGCAAGGTGATGATGATTCATCAGCATGATATTACAATATGCTCGCGACGTTGGAATATCATGATGCTCGCGATGTGAGAATATCATGATGATGATGATGTTTCCAGGGTCGCTTGACGGGAAAAGCTCACTATGACTTAAGATTGACGTCCGGATGTTTCGGGACTGCATGATTTTTATCAGGTGATAGAGTAAGATCATGATGATGATGTTCATCATACAGCAATTATCAGGTTTGACCAAAACTTTGACTGTTCATAACTCCTTCATATGGACGAATTTTCGAGTGATGTAAAAGGCAAACCTGCATGGAATTTCAAGCTCTTTCTAACCATGAAGTCATAGAAACAAAATATGAACTTTGACAAACTAACCTCATGATGATGACCTACCTCATCCTGACCTTCATGATGATGATGCACCTGACTTATTTTTACCAAACCGCCAGAAACAGACAACACAAGCCAAAACAAAAGTTGGGTCCCTGTTTTGCCAAGTCAAAATGGGGCGTGTTGTGTAACCACACAACAACTTGCCACCAAAGAAAACAACAAAATTTAAATAATTCAAGTGATATGATCATATTCGTCTATAGTATTCTAATTCTTTCTAAGTAAAATCATCATGATCTTTAAATGATAAAATTTCATTAAGGTAACAGTGCTAACAAAGGATCTTGTGTGTGCATATGATTAATTATCCTCATCTTGAAAGCAAGTTGAAAACATAAGTAACTGGTGTTAAACTACATAGTTGGAGATCATCCCTCATAGCCAACCTGGATAGAGCCTTGCTGCCAGCAGGCGTCTATAGCCCCGGCAAGGTTATCTATACAATCTCCCTAAGTAGAGCCCCACTGCCAGCAGGCGTCCATAGCCCCGGTAGAGTTACTTAGATGGCCTAAGTTTATTGTTTATATATTTTCTATTTATATACTTATATTTGATATCATCATGTCAGCTCATTTATACAAGGGATAGTCACTTGCAGCTTTAGGTTGGAGATTGTATTGGTAGCAAGGGAGTCCCTTTAGATTTTTCACTTAACACCTATACTCATATCTTCAACAAGCCCAAGGCTGTTCGGTGTTTCATTGTGTTTGATTCACTTTGACCAAGAAAAGGCACCTTGATGAAAAGACATCATAAACCTGATCATGAACATTTCTTAGAATGAATTACAATCTATATCTAAATCTGATCTCATCACTTGAATCCTAACAATTTAGTTATTTTCTTAGGTGATGAAGTGCATCATCTTGACTTACCAAAACAAAACTCAACCAAAATAACACAAAACAGAAGAAACACTATACAAACAACTAACCTACAAAAAGGAAACAATAGGAACAGAACAAGAAAGCAAAACAAACAAGCAGACTGTACAAACAACTAATCTACAAAATTATATACAACACACTACTAGGCAAACAAAAACCAGAAAAAGACCTAAGGACACCTGTATTTGCATACTTCTTTTGATTGTGCAGGAGCATCAGGGTATTAGTTATGGTTCTCAACCTAGCAAGTTTATCTTTATATTCTGAAGAATATTCTGATATTCTGAATTCACTGTATTCAACAGAACAACTCTTGATGATCAGCAACTGGGGAAGCTCACCATGTTCATGATTAATCCATATGCATGTCTTATCTTCTGAATTTCCATAATTAAAATAGTATTCGACATTATTTACTGTGGAAAGGAGAAATACAACCTGGTGTATTTCTGGCTTTGCTGGACATGCTTCTTCATTGGCAGTTGGTCTTCCATTTGTCATTATATTTTTGCTGCTTGGCTCAGTGCCTGGTCCCTCTTCAAATTTAAGGATGTATGACCTTTGATGTATTAACTCTTCATCTTTATCCAGCCTTATCCCTTCATTCTGGATGTTCAGTTTACCCTCCAGTTCAGGAAACTTCTCAATATTTTCTTCAATTTCCTGCACATCAGCATCTAAATAAGTATCTTTATTATCACAACCTGATATACAGAAATTTATCATTTCTAAATCATTTGACTGTAAAGGAAAAACAATTTTCACTTGGTGAGGACACTCCCCTGTTTCATTTTCAAAATATTTCTGGAGTGACATCTGATTATGCACAACAACTCCAAAGTCTTCTACATCTTCTTCTTTCAGGAATTGTTCATTAAATAATTCACATTTTCTATCTATTAGAGGATCTGGTTCCCTTAACCTGTAACACTCTTGCATTTGATCATTTAATTCAAAGAAGTCAGGTAATAAATCATCATTTATTTTCTTCTCTATGACTCCCTAAGTTACCATCATAGGAACCTCATCATCAAGAGTGCATTTAAATTGCTCTACTATCTGTTTACACTTCTCTTTACCATAGAATGACTCCAGGAAAGATGTTTCATCTTCTTTATCAAAAGTATTAGGATCAGAATCAAAAATATTATCCTGATGAGTGATTTCTTCTCTAAAATTTTCACAAGATTCATACCTGCATACTGACTGGTCCTTACTTGTATTAGGAAGTAGAGAACTCCTATCAATGTCACCATAAAATGAATCCAGGAAAGATGTTTCTTCTTCATTACCTTCTGGAACTGACTCAGCTATTATATTTTCTAGAATCTTTTTCAACATGACCAAGCAAGGGTAACAATCTCTCTCTGAATGCTCTTCATCATGTAATCTGCACCAGCTTTCAATCAAGACATCATCAATGGGCAAACCTAATATTTGACTACGCTGTATATTTCTAGACAAGTATAATTCAAAATCCTCAGAATTATCCACTTCAGTGTCTGGACAACTAATAACTTCTGGTGCCGCATCTGCTTGTTGCTCCAGAATTTCTTCATTTTTCTGGCAGATTTCCTCATTTTCTTGGCAAATTTCCACCCTGAACACATCAAGAAAGAATATTAGTCCTTTTAAATATAAATCCAACCTTGTGAGGAAAGTTAAACAATTAATTTCACTGTGTTCTACAGTCTGGTGTATCCTGCAACAGGTAGATAAACCAAAGTTAGACAAATTGTGAGGGTAAATCTGCCTATTTAAAGTTTCCTGAAATAAAGGAATGTTAATTTGGCACTTATTTTCATATACATCCATCAAAATGAGACTCTATTCTTCAATTTTTTAGTATTTTGCAATTTTAAGGAGATCTATCATATCTCAGACTAAAACTTGAAAGTCCAGAAAATCAAACAAATATTTGATGCTTTGGGCTAGATCTTTGCAAAGGTGCAACCAAAACATCTCAGGTAAGAGATATTTGCAGACATTTAACTGAAATGCTGAAATATTTATGCAATATGATGAAATTCACAAACGATCTGAAGTTACCTTACTCTAAGCGTCATCAAACCTGAAAGTACTGATGATGAACGTGATCTTCTGGTCAGGCCCTCCTTCTAGCACCAATTTATGTTGGTCATGATGTTAGTCATTCGCAAACATAGAATAAAAGTTACACAACAACCTTTACTCATCTTGAAAGATACGATGAATTCAAAGAATTCATGATCCCAAGTCTCCGTTGATTAGGTCTTAATCTACTGACGTTACTCAGTGGTTGATGTGTGTTGCTGTTTTCCATTCAGGGGCCTTACGTGTTTCTGCACTGTTCATCATCATCATCTTCAGATATCCTGCTCTGGATGTTCGCTCTGCATAAGCTCCAACAATTCTACCTCTGCACTGTAAATTTAGTCAAATAATGTGCATACAGGCCGATATTTGCATGATTTCTATCATTATCTATGATTCTTTGCATGATATTTTCAGTACTACATGCATTTAACTCAAATATGCTAAGGATCTTCAGTTACCTACGGGATTTCAGCATATTTCACTGTTTCTGCTTGTTATTTATCATGATTTGCAGTTATGGTGATGAATTAATGAAATTGAAAAAAGGAAAAGGGTTAGAGAGTGAGATTCCCAAAATTACTGGACTTAGATCACTGATCCACATACAAGCTCCCATACTTGCAATGAAAAGAAGAAAAACTAGAAATCATACTTCACCAGGACATTCCACAAATCCGCATGATCTAGTGCAAAGCTTCAAAGGAAAGTTGACAACAACATGTACTGAAATGAAAGCGCTTCCAGTTGAACACAGCATTCACCAGTACATATCCAGAAATCAACAGAAGATTGCGTAAAATTTACAATCAGGATGTAATCTGGAACTTCATATTCATTCAGTATGCTCAAGAACAGGTACATTTACAGTGATCTGAAGAAAGAACCTTGACATTTCAACAATTCTATCCTCATTAGTCTCAGTAATCCGATCTCCTAACTTATTCTTTAGTAATTGACTCTTTGCGCCAGATGCGTCTGTGTATTCTAGTGTATTTCTCCCTTTTTTTTAAAATGACAAGCCCTGGATGTTATATAGAGCGACTGCCAGAAAACGGTTACAATGATCCAAGGATCAGGATCTTCTCATAACAAACAACGGTCCAGATGAAAAGCACATGCTTCATCAGTTGGCAAATGTACAGCTGGCACAGAATATTCCAGCATCTTCGACTTGATTCGGTCTCCAGCTGGCAAACAGCATATTTGACAATATCCTCCTCATGTCTGGCCCATGTTGACTCCACGCGTAACTTTGTAATTATCAGCTCAGCCTTCAGCAGCATCATGACCTCAATGTTCAGCTTCAGCAGCATCATCACTTCAATGTTCAGCTTCAGCAGCATCATCACTTCAATGTTCAGCTTCAGCAGCATCATCACTTCAATGTTCAGCTTCAGCAGCATCATCATGACTTCCTGCAAGTAAACAGACAAACATTAAGTTCATCATCATCATGATAACAACAGGAATTAAACATTTTATTAAACAAGCCCCCAAAAATGTGCAGCTACAGGCAATCGGGCTCCAAATTTCCATCGCTTCATGTTTTTGCCCATTTTCTTGTATATCGGGTTCAAAATATGATCATGATGATCTCAAATTATACAAGGAAATAACCGCCCTTAATAAATTACTTCATACCTGGCTTTGCATCATCATCATATTTGCATCGGCGTGATTACATATGATCAGGGTGACAAATTCACCCTAGGCCGACGGCAACAGTTATACCGACGCCAAACATCATGAGGATGACCAACTATATGCCCTCTGTATCTAGCCGCAGGATATCATGAACTACGATGCTCCTCCTTTCCTAATACTCTGATGAAAAGCACATTAGGATGTTTCGTTTCTGCATACTGGGAAAGAAAGACATCATCATCATCATCATGATGAAGACAAACAGGAGGACTTGGAAAATGATCTTGCCGCTGAGGAATATCATGATGACGTCATCGTCATCATCAGGCTTCGTTAAAATGCAAAGGGATGACGTCGCCGTCATGTTTTGTTAAGATCAGGAGATAACTGGAATATCGGGTCACCTCCAAGGAAGATGATCGGGTCATGAATGCAATATGACCCTTTTTCGGAGAAGGTAACCTGCCAAAAGATCAGGATGATGAACATCATCATCATCATATCCGCATTGGGTGATCTAGAATATGATCCTGCTGAAAATCCTGATGACGTCATCAGGATATCCGCGGCCTTCATTAATCTTCGAACATGACGTCATCGTCATCATCATATTGGCGAAATGGATCATGCCTTGGAAAATATCCTACCGAAGGAGAAAGGTGATGGTGACGTCATCGTCATCATCATATTTGCAAAAGGTTATACTTGTCGGCAGGATGATATTACGAACTGTCAGGAAAGACGAACAAGATCATGATGATCTTGTTCAACAAGGCTTGGGAAAGGAAAATCATCCTCCGTTTCGAAAGATAAGGTGATCATCATGATCACGCAAAAGGAGATCAGGAGGATATTAGGAAATGTGATCCTGTCATGAAAGATCATGATGATGATGATCACGCATAAGGACTTTGACGTGCGCGCGCAAATTATGCAGATGGCGGGTTCCTTAAGCAAGGTGATGATGATTCATCAGCATGATGTTACAATATGCTCGCGACGTTGGAATATCATGATGCTCGCGATGTGAGAATATCATGATGATGATGATGTTTCCAGGGTCGCTTGACGGGAAAAGCTCACTATGACTTAAGATTGACGTCCAGATGTTTCGGGACTGCATGATTTTTATCAGGTGATAGAGTAAGATCATGATGATGATGTTCATCATACAGCAATTATCAGGTTTGACCAAAACTTTGACTGTTCATAACTCCTTCATATGGACGAATTTTCGAGTGATGTAAAAGGCAAACCTGCATGGAATTTCAAGCTCTTTCTAACCATGAAGTCATAGAAACAAAATATGAACTTTGACAAACTAACCTCATGATGATGACCTACCTCATCCTGACCTTCATGATGATGATGCACCTGACTTATTTTTACCAAACCGCCAGAAACAGACAACACAAGCCAAAACAAAAGTTGGGTCCCTATTTTGCCAAGTCAAAATGGGGCGTGTTGTGTAACCACACAACACTACAACACCTATTTTAAAGGTACCTAACACGGAGGGCCATTTTGTAGTCATCACCGATACCTCAAGAGAAAGATTAGGTGGTGTACTTGTCCAAGATGGAGAAGTTATTGCATATGAGTCCAGAAAGTTGAAAGCATATGAGCAGAATTATGCTCCTCATGATCTTGAGTTGGTAAAAGTTATTCATGCACTGCAAATGTGGAGACATTATTTTCTTGGGAACCTTTTGAATTAAAAACAAACCATCAAGGGCTCAAATATTTTTTTACTCAACCACATCTAAATGCTTGCTAGAGAGGATAGTTAGAGTTAATAGTTGATTACGATTTTGAGATTAAATACATACAGGGCAAGGAAAACTGAGTTGTAGATGCCTTAAGTAGGAGAAGACATATCTTATCGATGATCTCCAGACATTCTAATTTTAGGAATTAGGTATTGTAAAGGTCCAAGGGAGATTAATATTATGAGTAGGTAAAACAAGCTCTTGTGGACAATTCTCATGATTCTAGGTATGATGGATTCCACTTTGAATCAGATGGACTATTAAGGTTTAAAGGAAGAATGTATGTTTTGAACTCTGAGGAGTTAAGGAATATCATGTGGAGGGGGGTTCATTTCGCACCCTATTCAGGACATCCTGGAGTGACAAAATTGCTAGCTAATGTAAAACCATTATAATTTTGGAAAGGAATGAAGAGGGATGTTGCAAGGTTTGTGTTGGATGTCTAGAATGCTAGAGGGTGAAGGTAGAACACTATCACCCAGTTGGACTTCAATACACTCATGAGATTCAAGTATGGAAATGGAAGATCATTAGCATGGATTTTGTGTGTTATGTTAGAAAATGTCCCCTTGGGGGCTTTTTCCTCTTAAGGTTTAGCTCCTAGGTCATTTAAAATACATTTAGATCATAATGCATGTTAATTTTGAATCCTGGTGAGAAAACCCCTAAGTGTTATGGAAAATAAGACCTAGAGGGTGCTATAATGTTAAGCCCTACCTAAAATGGAGAGGGAGGACTTGGGCACTCGTGCCCTAGTCCTACCCTATTTTGGGTTAGGTCCTAAATCTAAGTGTCAGTTATATGACCATTGTTAGGCCCTATGCTGACACTTTAAGTTTGAATTATGAAATTCTTGGTGGGAATGTGTGTTGTTTCATATATAAGAATGCTTAGGTTTTTATTTTTAAACTAGAGAGAAGATGTCTAGAAGATGATTATGATTGTGAACTTGTGGCAAGCTTTTAAGATATTCATTGTTGTAGAGCAGAGCATTGTTATTGTGTTTGTGATTTCAGCTTTAGCTTCATCTTCTCATGTGCATGAAGGATCCTTAACTATGTGAGAGCTACAACTCTGAAGTGACATTTGTTTATGTTTGAATCATTTATCATTTGGTTTTTTCCTCTATCCTGTAGGGATACACACTCTTATCTGACAACAATTTTCACAAGACTTGAATGTCTCTCTAGGGCTTGACTAAGGGAAGTCTCTAAACACCACAACCCCCAACCACACTCCTTTGTGATTACATGATACAAGTATCAAGTTTCATGGAGTGGAGTTGCAGAGGAAGGTTGCAGATGACAAGGATTCAGGATCTGAAAGGAAGAGACAAAATTGAATATTTTGGGACTAGGTAACTAGGGCAATGTTCTCTAGAGTTTTAGACACTAGAACTTTGATGGCAGTGATATTCTACATTTGAAGAAGCCCTGATATCTTGAAGATCATCCTACCTTGGACACATGGACTAGTCATAGTGTCCTCTGCATATCCCGTGTCAAAAATAGATAGAACAATGATCATCAGTGCTAGACGGAGTTCTGTATTCTGTGAAGAAAACAATACCTTGGACTTGGGTGCCCAAGGCATTGTCATCAAATATTTTGAATCCTGAACTTTGAAAAATGGTCAGTTATTAATCTCTATCTTTTATCTTAGTTTGTAAGCATTTGTCTAAATCTATCAATTTGATCATTGTTTTGTATAATTAGGATTTCTTGCAAAATGAAGATTACATTAAGGTATTAGTTAGTTATTTCTAAGTATCCACATAACTTAAAATGACATCCCAACCTATAGGTGAATCCTCTTGCACAAATTGAGGTTCAACTTGGTTGATATGTCCTTGAATGCTTGTTGTGAAAGGAGGATCTAAACCCATCAACACTAAAGAATCAAACCATAAAACCTTCCCTCCTTTTCACATTAAAAATTTTGGTGAACCCATGTTTTTGAATTTTTGCACCTTGTTGACTATTGTGTGATAGATTTGCATTCAATCATTTTATTGCGTTTGAAAAATTACAAAAAAAATTTTGGCATTTTTGGCTTGCATTTTCAAATAATTTAAATTAATTTTCATTTAATTTCATTTAATTTCTTTTATTTCCATTAGATCTGATTTAAATTATAGAAATTCATCATTAATTATTCCTTTGTATTGCATTTTCATGCTTAAATTATTAAAAATTCCTTGAAATTGTGCATTTTTCATATAACCTAGTTTTTGCATTAGCTAGGGTTTGTAGTTAAAATCTTGTTTCAATATTTTATTACTATTTTAAAAACTCATTTAGGACTGATTTCTAAATGTAGTGTTTCATTATAGTGTCTTTTTTGCAAAATTTCATGTCTAGGGTTTACAAATCTTGCATTTTCACTAGATTTTGACTTATTTTGCATATATGATTGCATTATAGGTGTGTTGTGAAGGATATTGTTGCATTATTGAATTGATATTAGGCATATTATTTGATTCCCCTCATCAATTTCCTTACAGCACCTCTTCTTTCACTCATTTGGATTGAAAAAGTTGAAAAATCAAACATTTTAGGTTATATTTATACATACTTTTCCACTTGTTTCTTGCATAAGTGTTGAAAATATTTAAAATCTGATTTGGTATTCATTTGAAAACATATACACATGGATTCTCAATACAACAATAATTCTAGGTTTACTCCTAGGCCTTATTTGAAAACAAGAGCCCCTAAACTCAAAATAACATTTACACCTCACAACAAAGCAATCATAGATACTAAAGGACCTCTTTACATTACAGTGAACATAATGGAAAGACCTGTGCATGGAACACTTTTAGACCCTAATTGTATGACTAATGTGGTTATGGAATATTTCCTTCTTAAACATGATTTGGTGCAAGATTCTTATGAATAGTTGGAATTGAGAATTAAAACACATAATGGAGCTTTGATGAATACATTTGGGAAGATAACCTTATTGGTCTCGGTATATGATAAATCCATGGATTAGTTATTTGATGTTATCCCCTTATCCAACCTCTTCCATGCAAAACTAGGACATCCATGGCTTAAGGCTATGAATGTTGTCCCCTCAACTATTCACAAATGCATAAAATTCCCTTTGAATGGAGAAATATGTACTATCCACCGTAATTCATATCAATCTCTAGTTAAGGACAAGAACTTCACTCTTGATTATTTTTGGCCACAGCCTGATAGAGACCCTGAGCCATGAAGAGACCAATCTTTCCTAGAATATAGACAATACAAAGCAAAACAACTAGCTAGAGTGGTTAGGGCTCCTTTACAAACAATAAGAGAAGAATAATATGCATTTGAAGATCCCCTTAAAGCAAAAGGAAAGTGAAAAAGTGAAATAAGAATAAAACAAGATTTTTATGACTATGATGAAATAATTGGCATGATAGAAGTGGATAAGGAAAAGTTTGATAACTCGCCTCATCCACGAAAAAATGGTATTTATGTTGAGGTTCCTCCCCCATCATCCTTACAAGGATCGGGAGGTATTTATCGACAACAAAAAATTTCATCAAGACCAATGACATTTGAACATGGTGCTTCCTCCTCTAATGTGCAAACTCCTATGGAAAAACATAACACTTCCTTTGAAGAGATAAATAGTAAGACAAGAAGGAATAGACAAGCAAGAGAAAGGAGGAAGAGAAGACAAGCTTTTGCCCAACAAAATGCAACTCAACAATAAAACATTCAACCTAACATTGAAACAAGCAATGAAGAGCTTAATGAAGATGAACTTAAATATAATGATAAGAGTTGGGCACTCGTCCCTTATGTCCCACTTTCCTCTAACATTCGAGATTGGGAAGATGATTATTTTCTCATCGATAACCTTTAGTTTGGTTGTCCTTACAGGTAAGTATTTCTAACCCTTTACCTCTGTGATGTGATTCCCCTTGTGATGTGTTATATATTGTTTAGGCCTCCTAGGATGATCCTTGATTCTCTTGTAACATCAAGGATACTGGGAGACCACCTCTATTGTAAGCCTTCTTATATTTGTATCATCATTCTTCTATTAATCTTCTCCTCTATTTTCATGGTTGTGTGTTGTGTCTTAAGGACATAGCATCACGGTTGGTGACTTGGGGGCACCCTCCTATGTGATTGTCCCTAAGGCACTTGTTCTCCTCTCTTGATTTATTGTTTACCTTCTTCTAGTGGTTCTACCTAGTTGGGGAGATGACAAAAAACAAATAAAACTGATTAGGACCAAGTGTCCCTTTAGTGAGTAAGCAAAAAAGGACCTAGTCCATACATGATGATGGGGTTGATATATATTATCTGACACTTGGCTAGTAGAATCACTCCATGTGATATTTTGATGATGTCTTTATTTTCTAACAAACCATAATAATGTTGCTGCTCCATGTACTTTATTTATCTTGGATCTCACCTCACTTACACTTAATTCTGAGATCTTTGCAGTATAGCCCCACAGTTATACTCAGTTTCTAAATCTGTAGTGTAACCTTGGCTATTTATGTGATTGTTTTTATGAATTGCTTTTTGATCATGTGATGTGGTTATTATCTTATGGAAAGATTTCTAACCTCTTTTCTTGCAACAAATTGTGTGTTTGTGAGAACATTCAACGATTGTAAAGTACATGTCACCTCTAGGGGCATGGGCTTTGCAAGAGCTCTTGTTCCCTTTTGTGTTTTCTTTCTACCTTAACGTGCTTGATATTGGTACACGATATCAACCACCATAAGGTGGGGGCATATAAAGGTAAGTTGTCTGATGATTTTGGTACTAACAAAGTGTGTTTGTAAGCCCTTTGTGGAGGCATGATGTGTTGGAAATAGGCCAAACAATTGAGAGGGGTGGTGAATTAGTTGTCCCAAATCTTTAACACTTGCAGCTATTTATTTATCACACAAAACTGATTAATGATTAAAGCATGAATCATTAACACATAAGCAGAAATAAATGAACATAGAACACCAGGATTTTTATGTGGAAACCCAATTAAGGGAAAACCATAGTGGGGGTTAACCCACAAAGATTTGTACCCTGTTAAAAGTACTTTAGAAAAATAGAAGGCACATGCCTTCAAGCGCACTACCTAGAGCTCACTGCCTATAGGAATTAAGTTTATTATAGAGATAATGAACTGAGAAATAGCATATGTTTTATGCCTAGTTCAGCCCCTTTGAAAAGCTCACAATATCTGCTATGATTTTCAACCAATTGTCTATTATATCTTCATCCCTACTGATCTTGTTCCTCTACAATTCTTCCTCTTTGCTCTGCTTCTGCACTTGATCCTTTCTTTTGATTAGATTGTTTCCGCACAAGGATAATTTCCACACTTCAACTACACACCTTTATATGCTTCATCAACCTTGGAACAAGCATCAAGGTCGGCTTGACTTGACACAGATCATCACACTGTCAGCCAAACATAATTGAGACTTGAATCTTCCTCTATAAACACACCACACTCCATAGAATGCTCTTAGATCATCCGCAATACACTAAGATCATCCAGTCAGCCAAGACTAGGAAGAACATCAACAAGGAAAAGGAAAATCTTCAATAACAAGCTCAAACTTCAATGCAAACCTTCAACACAGTAGATACACGATGCAGAGATCTCCACATGCACATTGAGTTCAACAAAAATATCTACACTCCTCCAAATCATTAGAATCACTTGCATCTTCATCTGAAACCTTAAGAACACTGTCTACCATAACTATCACACTAGAAAGATTGCTTATGGACCTCCAAATCATGAACTACTTGAATGGATAATGCACACTAACTTCCCAAACATGCCTCTAGATCCGTAGATCATCATTTTACATTACCGGAACAATCTAGACCTCTTTCCTGTCACTCTGTCTCTCCTTAATATTGCAAGAACTGGTTCTACTCAGATGACCATAACTTCTTCAGATCTTAATGTGAACCTCTCAAATCTTAACTGGAGCTTCTTTAGACTAACCTCTACATAGCCATCTAGTCCACATACATTGATCTTCATTAATTTTCTCAATATCCTCAACAATCTAGTCTTATATACATGCAACAAATTAGGATACAATTGACACCAATGACAACAAAGATATGTTGACATCAATGACAACACCGCTTAAGCACATATTTGTAACAATCTCCCCCTTTGTCATTGATAACAACATATGATGTGAAAAACTAAATTCAAACATTAAGACAAGAACTTCTCCCCCTTTCTCTTCTCACTTTTGTAATTACTTTCTTCATTGCTCCCCCTTCCATCAGCAACTAATTTTTCACATGAACTTCTCTCCCCCTTTGACATCAATGGAAAATGACACATATTTGCAATCTTTTCTCCCCCTTTTTGTTTTAGACTAATCTCTAAAATTTGCATACTAACTACTCCCCTTGAGTAGTATCTCCTTAACATCAATCCAGATCACAAGATATGACTAAATTCCACTGGACTGATGCACCTTAGTGCATCTTAGTTCTAATTAGGAGGGGTAATAACCCCTAACTTTTCTTTGAGATACTCAAAAGTATCCTTGGGAAGAGGCTTAGTGAAGATATCTAAAATCTGATCTTTGGAAGACACAAACTCCAACTTGACTTCATTGTCATTTACCTTCTCTCTCAAGAAATGAAACTTGATAGATATATGCTTTGTCTTTGAATGCAACACCAGATTCTTTGAGATGCTTATTGCACTTGAATTATTACAGAAGATTGTGACTGGCTCGTTAAACACAATTCTGATGTCTTTCAACATTTTCTTCAGCCACAGAACTTGAGTACAATTATTTGCTATTGCTATATACTTTGCCTCTACAGTAGACAGAGATATTGCCTCTTGCTTTCCCAAGAAGAATGCACCAACACTAGTACTTTTCCTATCATCCACATCTCCTACCTAATCAGCATCTGCATATGCATGAAGAGTGAAGTCATTATCCTTTGGATACCACAATCCATAATCAATTGTCCCCTTGAGATATCTAAAAATTCTTTTGACTGCCACAACATGGGATTCTTTTGGATCACTTTGAAATATAGCAACAAGTCCAACTGCATTCATGATGTCAGGTCTAGTTTGAGTTAGATAGAGCAATCCTCCAATCATTGATCTATACCTTTTCTAATTTGCCTTAGGGGAGTCATCATCTTTACTCAACTTGCACCCAGTTACCATAGGTGTACATGTTGTGTGGTTACACAACACGCCCCATTTTGACTTGGCAAAACAGGGACCCAACTTTTCTTTTGTCTTGTGTTGTCTGCTTTCTGGCGGTTTGGTAAAATCAGTCATGTTCATCATCATGTGGAGTCAAGATGAGGTAAGCCCCAATATGAGGTCAGTCTGTCAAAATTCGTATTTCATATATATGACCACATATTCTGAAAGAGCATTAAAATTCATGCAGGTTTGCTTTTTACATCACCATGATATTCATCAGGATGTGAGAGTTATGAACAGTCAAAGTCTTGGTCAAACCTGATATTCGCAAAAGCAGGGTCATATTTTATAACCTCAGTTATGCTATGTGAAGAACATCATCATCATATTTGAAACGTCCCCTCCCCGATAATATCCTGTGATTCAAATATCTCGATGTCAACGTTAAGTGATAGTAAGTCTTCCCCGTCGAACGGTCTTTTGTATAGCGAGCATCATATTTTGAAAGTAACCCGATATTCGTTAATATCATCCTGATGCAAAATATCACCCTTAACAAACATCCTGATGACATCATCTGAATCCGATAAACAAAAAAAACAAACATCCTGATGACATCATCATCATATTTACATTTCGACAGGATATTTTGTAAACATGATCATGTTCACCCAATGTGGCGATGACGTCATGAGACATTTCCAATACAAAGAACAAATATCATGATGACGTCATCCCGATATTCAAAGAGGAGAATGAGTAAGTTTGAAGGTCATCATCATATTTTGGAATATCACCCGATAGACTGAAATATCCTCCTGATGTGCTAAAGTGTAAACAAAGGTGCGTTGTCACCCGAATTTTGTCGCGATAACAGTTCCAATGCTGGGGAGGATGATATCGAAACTCAACCCGATATTTGTGAAATGTCATCCTGCTCTCATGATATCATGTCATATGGATATTCCCCCGCTCCCTTTGCCGCCATTGCCATTAAATGCGCGCAGATATGGTAGGTGATTCCTGCCGATCCCGGAACCCAATGAAACGTCTGGTGAGATCCTGAGTTTTCTCACGAATGATCAAAGATTATGATCTAACTTGTCAGAGTTACCCTAAGTTTACCCTAACTGTGAGGTTAAAAGGTAATTCAACCGCTATTGTTACATTTACCTGTGTTAAAATTGTTTTACAGAGCACTAGCCTCCATTTCTGCATAACAGCTACCGTTGCGCGACTGGAGCTCATAGACTGAGGGAGGAAGGTGATCAGCAGCTGAATCAAGAGCGTCTTAGAGATATACTGGTATAAAAAGAAATCGGCATAACCAGGTAAGTGAACTGAAACCCTCATCATGTTGTTTTTAAATAATGTTGAAAGTTCTGGTTATGTATCCATGCAAGTAAGTAATGTAGAATTGATACAATAAGCATGATATTTGCAGTATGTATGCATGCATATCCCGTTGTGAGAAGAAATATTGTTAATTGCAGGTACCCATGGCTGAAAAATGCTTAGTCAAGTGTCAGGAAGAATTCAGCAGGCCTATGTTCTCTTCTCAGAGAGGGGTCCTGTTTAAATTTGGGGCAATTACAGACACCCATCAGGGGAGTACCAACTTGGAGGCTTGGTCAGCCAAGCTGAATGATGGGCAGGATAAGAGTCCGGTACTGGACGCTGTGTTTGTATCAGGTATGTGGAACACTGCTGGCTTCCCCTACTCCATGGAGTCTCCGGAGCTAGTTATTGAGTGCACCTGGAACTACAACCCTCAGACGAGGCAGGTGGTGAAGCATGGGAGAATGTATGCAGACCTATCCATCAAAGGTCTATCCCAAACATTTGGACTGCCAATGGGCAGCAAGGTAAAGAGTGTAGACTTGAAGAAGTATGAAAGAGAATATGAGGCCAACAAGAAGACGGCCAGAAAGAACATGTATGCTTGGCGGGCCGAGAACAGCACATATAATGCAACGGCCAAGCTCCCTGTGCGCATGTTCAAATTTGATTTTAATGAAGAATATCAGTATGTGATTGCCCTACTGAACAGGGTGACTGGCCAGCCTGATACTGGAGAATTCAGAGACTGGATGTACGGCATAATAATGATGTGCCTATATGCAGATATCAAGCCACTGTGGGGCCAAATCATAAGTGATGCTCTGCATGAGCAGCTGCTGAACCTGGGAGGTTCAGATTGTGCCTTCTACATGACCTCCTATATTGTTTATTCCTGTGCTTATGGAGGCACTTTTGATGCCCTGGTCACAGATGGAAAACTGACAGGCACGAATGCAGTATATATATGGGATCATCATCCCCAGCTGCAAAGAACCAAGTATATCAAGGACTACAAATTGGTCAATGATGCATTTTCTATGCATCTGGTAAGGACCATGGAAGATGATAGAACTAAAAGACTGAGCATGGAGGCTCAGGAGGTAGTATACAGGCATGGGGCATGGTACATCCAATTTGCCACCTTTTCCTACATCAGGATAGAAGGTTTTGAAGGGCATCCCCTGATGCTGCCAAGATATCCTACAGATGCAGTAGTATTAATAGAATTTATTAGGCAGGGCTCCACCATCATACAGATGTATAAGGATGCCAAGAAGCTGCCACCAATATTGTTCCCAGTCAGCATCGGCAACTACATGTGCCCTGACTCTGACAATATTAAGAAGGTGATGGTCACTCTGAACAAGATGAATTTACTGCCCTTCCCAGTAACAAGACCATATGATCCTTACGGCCGAATGCAGAAGATCCTAGGAAAGCCTATTCACCAGAGGCACCTAGAAGATTTTTGGGCTGACTGCGAAGATGAGGCAGAGGCCAGGAGGAGGAGGTATCAGAGGTTAACTCTGAACCAGATTAGAACGTTCGACTGCATCTCCCTTCCTCAGCAGCTGAAGAGTGATGACGGCAGAATCATGGCAGATGAATACGAGCAGAAGAAGATATACAATGATACCATCTCTGCACCTGACCTCACCATGCAGGAGGATATGTCCTTGGACCCATTCTTTGCCAGAACCATACACTTGACCCAAGCTTGGGTAGATGCACAGGTAGAGGCATTGAAGAAAAAGGGTGTTGCCATCACAATAGATAGCAAGAAGAAGGGGCAGGACATCCCCACAGATGAATATGATGACTTCCTGCTGGAGAAGTGGAAGACTAAGGGAGAGAGGACCCCTCCACCACAGCAACCTAGCAAAAGGGCCACAAAGGGCAAGAAGGTGGAAAAGGGACCCAAAGGGGTCATAATTGAAAGGGCAGTATTCACAGCGGAGGAGGTAGCCAAATCAGGGTCAGAATCAGATTCTCCTCCAAAGCCCAAGAAAGCCAAAACAGCAGAGGCTGGAACCACAGAGACCCAAGAAGTGGATCAATCATCCAGACAACCAGGCAAGGATATCCTCATGGAGGAAGAGCCTGAAGAAGAGGAGGAAGCTCCATTGATAATCAAAAGAAAGAGGAGAGCTCCGCAGGTGCTGGTTCCTACCACACCTAAGAAACCAAGAACCTCCATGAGAGGTGAGATGAGTCAAACCCCAGTGCAATTACAAGGGGCAGGTAGTGAAGTGCAGAAGGAACTTCAGCACAATGTTCCACTTCCTACCATTGTCAAGTTCAAAACTGAACTGGCAGAAGAGCAACAAAAAGAAGCATCCCAGGCGCAAGCAGAAAAGCATGTCTCGCTAGACGAGACAATAAACTTGTCTGATGATGAGGTGGTGCAGGATGTAGCTGCACAAGAAATGGAAACACTTGCAGCTGCTGGCATCAGTGTGACTCCTCACAAGCCTCCAACGGTTCAAACAGTGCTTGAGGAGATGAAACAAGCAGAAGCGGAGAGAGAAAAGAGCCCAGAACCAGAGAAGAGCCCAGAGCAGGTAGCTCAGGACATAGGGCTGGATACATTGATCGCTGAGGTGACAAGTCCTGCAGTGGTAGATTTAACAGAGAAGCAGGATGCAAGTCCTGAACAGCCAATAGGATCACTTGATAAGGGTCACTTAATAGAAGAGATAGAGATGGCAGAAACAGAAAGCCACGTTCTTGAATCAGGCCAACAAAGCCCACAAGATACATCAACAGGACCTGCTATAGTAGAGGTCCAAGAAGCAAAGGCTGATGATGAGAAGAATGAAGTGATAGAGGATCCTGCTGGTAAGGCACAAGAGGTGGATGCTGCAAGTACAAAACAGATAGCCGCTGCGGAACAGATGCCATCACCTCGGGTAGATCCAATAATATCAGATACGGTGGACATGCCACCAGAAATAGAGAAGCAAGAGGAGGATGATCAACCTCCACAAGGGGAAGAACTGGGGACAGGTGAAGAAAGGATGGAAAAAGATCATGATCATCATGATCCACATATAGGTACATCACCAGGTTCCCCACACAGAGAAGATGCTCCCCTAGAAAAGGAAGTTCCTCAACAGGAGGAGGCACCACAGGATTCGTAGCAAGGTGAGCATCAAGAGCCAGAAAAAGAAAAGTCACCATCTCCACAACGCTTGTTGGTGGAAACGGGAGATAGAGGTGAACAGCATCATGATGCTGAAAAGCATGATCAGGTGCCTCCATGGTTAGAAAAGGAGGTAAATGTTGAGGAGGAGCTGGAGATTCAAGAGTTCGATGTCTCCACCCTGTTCGCCGCCGATATAATGAAACCCAGGAGGAAGGCCAGAATGACTTCGGCCATCAAAAGAGATCCGGCGACAGGGAGAAGGACCGCACAAATTGCTGTACCTGTGGTAGAGAAAGAGAAAGGCAAAATCACTGTGGATGAATTCCAGATAAGCACAGTTGATTTGGGTTTTGCCAATGAAGAGCAGGAAGGTCAGGAGGGAAAGGATATCATTGACTCTCTGATTCAGAAAGTGAAAAGAGAGAAAGAGAAGAATAAGCAACATAAAGAGCACATTGCTCAGTTGCATGCATACATTAAAGGCTTGACCAATCCTGAGGATACTACAAGTGAAGCTGTAGTCCCATTGACTGCCATTTCTCAAGAGGAGGTAAATAAATTGGACCTCATGAAACATGAGGTTTCCGTAATAAGAAAGTGGGTGTCATCCACATTGGATGATGCCATTGAAATAATGAAAGGTTCTTTGAAGAGGTGGAGCATCCTAAGTGACTCCAAGGCTAAGGTGGATAGGTTGCAGATGCAGACCGGAAAAAGGTCTTATAAACTGGAGAAAGTCCTCAGCCTGCTGGACGAAATAAGGAAGATAAATCCACAACTGCTTATCAGTAAGCAGGTGTTAAATAATAATACTGCATTATTAGTGGATATCTGGTACAAAGATGTACAGTTTGAATGCGGAGTCTTCAAGAGATGCAATAATAAGCTGAGGGAGATCAGCATGAGGCTACGTGATTTAATGGGCATTGAAGCAGACATGCTCGAAACATTAGAAGGCAAGCTGGAAGGGAAGATAGAAAATCAAGATGAAGATTCTGCCCTCAAGGCTCTGCGTAATAACTTCCATATAGAAGATGATGGTCCGCTAGTCCACTTGACAGAAGAGATAATAAATAAAATGATGAGGATCAAGGTCAAGATGGAGACTTACAATGAGACACTGCAGGACAGAGAAAATAAGCTAGATAACAGCAAGGATAAGTATGAGGCACACAAGCACGCCATTATCAAGGCAAAGACTCAAGATGGTGGAGGAATAGACCAAGTTGTGTGGTCATACGAACAAATCCAGAGCAGCATGCAGCCCCATATGCAGCAGCGTCATCATCCGGATAGCGAAAGTTCAGAAAGTGATACACATGATGATGACCCGCATGCATCAGATGAAGAGCATGATGAAGATACATCATGAAGGGGAATATCTTGCATATGTAGTATAGATAGTTGCCAGCTGGCAACTTGTGCCTTTTTGTAAAATTGACAAGTCATGAAGTGATGACCGTTGATTTGTATTGACATATCTGATCCGTGGATCTTTTGTAACGGATTCCTCACCTTATTCTATAAAAGGTGGTGGAATGCCTTGTTATATTCATTCAAAACTTAATTGAAATTTGATTGCTGAAGTATTTAGGACTTATTTCAAAGCTGCTATATATGTACATGTCTTTTGCATACTTAATGAAAGGGAAGAGTATTTTGATTACAAATCTTCGTAAATCTTGAGTAATCTATGTCTGAATTCTGGATATGTGCTTTGATTTGCTACGTCCCTTGGAGTGCTCATCATGTTGCATGTATTGTTTTCATTCATTATCCTCTGAAGTTTGCATCAACTGTATCTAGCTGTGGAATGTCCTGGTGAACATATGGTTTGATTTCTTCTCCTCATGACAGTATCAAGTATGTATGTGGATCAAAAGCTAAAGGTTCAACTTAATTAGAAGCATTTCCTTTAATTTCTTTCAATTTCAGAGCATCTCACTATCACAATTGCAAATAAACTGATAATCTTAAGCAAACAGAGAAATATGCTGAAATCCCGTAGGTAACTGAAAATCATTAGCATATTTGAGTTAAATGCATGTAGTATTGAAAATATCATGCAAAGAATTGCAAATAATGGTAGAAATCATGCAAATATCAGCCTGTAGGCACATTATTTGACTAAATTCACAGTGCAGAGGTAGAATTATTAGAGATTTATGCAGAGCAGACATACAGAGCAGGATATTTGGAGGAATAATGATGAACTTTGTAGAAACACGTAAGGCCCCTGAATGGAAAACAGCAGCACACATCAACCACTGAGTAACGTCAGTAGATTAAGACCTAATCAACGGAGACTTGGGATCATGAATTCTCTAAATTCATCGTATCTTTCAAGATGAGTAAAGGTTGTTGTGTAACTTTTATTCTATGTTTGTGAATGACTAACATCATGACCAACATAAATTGGCGCTAGAAGGAGGGCAGAACTGGAAAAGCCACTACTGCTTTAGTCATCATTCATTTTATGCAGGCCCCTCGCTTCTAACGCAACATACATTGAGTTACAAGGAGGGCATGTCCGGAAGATCATGCTCATCATCAGTATTTTCAGGTTTGATGACGCATAGAGTAAGGTACCCTCAGATCGTCTGTGAATTTTAGTAAATTACGTAAATATTTACTGTGAAAAGATTGTATATGCACATTCTATGTAAAGATTTCCAGATCTCATATAAATATTGCAAGCTTTACAGTAGATCTCTCTGAATTCACTAATATCGGCTAAAGATACGTAAATTTGTTCAAACTTTAAGACTTTTAGGCCTTAGGCACTCGAGATCTTGTGTTACGGGTCAGGATATCCCAATATCCTGTCACATTTGCAGTGTCTTCGCAAATATTTCGTAAATATCCAGTCTGATTTGCATTTTGACCGCAAATATCACCTCATCCAGTGAAATCTAACCAATATTTGCAAAGTTTCAGCCAATTTGCCCCAAATCGAGAAATCCTGGCTTACAGGATAAATACCAGGTCTAGACCTAGTGAAGTTTTTGAAGAATTGCCTGTTAGAGGTTTTAGACCTAGGACTGTAGACATTCACCATACTCCAGGATCAAGCGCGTCTAGAGCTTCACCGGGACCTCCTCCTGTGACCCCTGTCAATTTCCAAATACCTTCCAGTATATCCGCGACACCTCCTGTTCAAACCCAAGGTATACCTTTAGTTCAACCTCAGCCAACTGCACCACCAGTTCAGCCCCCTCAGGCTGCAATGTCTTTCTTTGCAGCGGAGTCACCCTTGACTTTTACTGCATATCATGAGTTACCAAAGAATCCGGACAAACTTTTTCCAAAGTATCATCCTTATCAAGATGCTGATGATCATATCAGGACATTTAAAGAAGCGTGCTGCAGAGCCAGAATAGAACATCAGGACGTGGTGTGCAGATTATTTCCTTTTTCCCTAGGGGAAGAGGCTTATAATTGGTTCATCAGTCTTGGCCAAGCTTCTGTCGGTTCGTGGGCTGTCTTAGAGAAAGCCTTTCTTGACAGGTTCAAGGTCCCTATTGATCCATCCATGAATTACCACATGTTTGCCACAATCAAAAGATTTGAGAATGAGCCTATTGCTAATTTCAATGTTAGGTTCCAGAAAATGTTGTCCAAGCTAGTTGCCCCATATGTGGTGGCTGATGCTGCTACCAGGAGTATCTATTATTCAGCCCTGGATCCATTAACTTCCATGTTCATCAGGAGAACACATCCTGAGATCACTACTTTGGCAGGAGCTTTTCAAGAAGCTATCAAGGTAAATCAGCAGTTGATACCTGCTCCTACCCCAAATATAGTATTCCCTACTTTGCTTGGCGTGCAAGCACAATATCTAGCACCATATCCTGCAGCTTATCCTTCACAATATCCTGCACAATATCCTAATGGATCAGTGATACCCCCAACAGTCATGCCTGCACCTTTGCAAGTACCTCCATTGAGTATTATGCCTCCTCCTAATGGAAATAGCCAATTGCCACAATATCTTGCACATGCTCAGACACCTCAGGGTACCGATCTATCCAACAATAACCATGGATCTTCCTTTTTCAAGCCTCAGACTGAAAATGTAGTGGCCAAAGCTCAAGAGGAGAAGGAGGAAATCAAAGAAATTTCTACTCAACTCAAAAAACTCACCACAGAAGTAACACATTTGAGAAATCAAGGGTTTTATTCACAGTCAGGTCAGAATAGAAATTATTCCAATGACAGACCAAACTACCCTGACTGAGGATATAACAACAACTTCAACAATAATGGTGGAAACAATAATAATCCTCCTAGACAGCCCAGAGTGTGGAACTCTAGGCCAAATAATGGTTCATTACCATCACCCCTAGACAATCAGCCTCCTAGTGAAGCCAAACAGACTACCAGAGTCAATCTTGCTGAAGCAGCCCTTACCAATTGGTGTAGGATTCACAATACAAATGCACATGCAGAATTAGATTGTCCACAATTTAGGATTGCTGCCAGCATCTTTCAGACTGAAGTGTCTAACACTTCTAGAAATCCACCTCAGGTAGAAGGAAATGAGATAGTTCCTTGTGGATATGACTCAACTTTTGTGTTAGAAACATACACAAATCAGCCTCACCCGAGTTATGATCAGACCTGTGAGGAATCTGCCCTAACCTTTGAAACAAACTATGTTTTCCCCTTTGAGGATGAAAATGAACCTGCAAGAGAGCATGAGGAAGTACATGCATACCAGCAGCAATACCCTGGTAAGCACAATTATAACCTGAGAAGTAGTGCCAACAGACCTGCTGGACCATTGACATCATCTCTACCTCCAAACAATTTCAATACACCTCCTGATCCCAAGGCTAGCAATAACCCTGGGTTCCCTAAGGTGAATGCTCAATACTTGTCTCCTCAAAACACAGTAACAAAAGTCGTAAATGCACCTCAGGAGTCTGACAAGTTAGTCGGCTATTTGGCTGATGAAATGAAGAAAATCAAGATCAGCCTGTCCTTATCGGAGTTACTGAAAACTCCTGCCATCAAAAGGGCATTCATGAAGTCACTAGATGATCCTGCTCCTAAAGAGGATAATCATCTTTCAAGTCAATCCAATGGCAAGGAGCATGCTGTTAAAGATAACATTATCAAGCCCAAAGTGTCAGCTACAGTCCAAGCTGCTGAAACCTCCCACATGACCTTATATAGAGATAAAACTGAATCACCTCCGTTTCTCCTCACCATAAGAATGTTCAGCAAGAACTTGCACAATTGTTTGGTTGATTCAGGAGCCTCAACGAATGTTATGCCTTTATCAATATGTAACGCATTAGGACTGCATCCTGCTAAATCCTTAAAGAAGGTCACTCAACTAGACAAGACAGAAGTAAGTGTGATAGGAGAACTAACTCACATTCACATGCAGCTAGCATCTGATCCTAGGATACAGTATTACATTGACATTCAGGTAGTGGACATACCTGATACATATGGGATGTTGCTTAGCCGAGATTGGTCTAAAATGCTTAACGGATATATGTCCACAGACTTCAGTCACATGTGGTTACCATGGAAAGGTATACCTAATCAGATCAGGATTGATGCTGAGCCTAGGATGAAACATATGATCACGGAATATAACAAAACAAATGAGATCATGTATGTAAACGTAGAACCTGGAGTTTATCACATCAGGCCGCAAACTGTTAAAATAGAAGAGATCCTGATGTTGGATGTTCATCATCATCATGATGATGATTATCATGAGGACATGCCGAGTATGGAATTTGATAATAATCCAGATAATGAGAATGAAATAGATCGCTTCAGAGATTTTGAGATGCATTTATCTACTGAGGTAAAACGTTGCCAATTATTGAATATACCTGCTAATGACATTTTGATTGATGGATGGTGCAGATTACACGGCGAAGCACACTCAGAAAAGACTTGTGAACCATGCTTAGACATGATGATACTGGAGCAAATGTATAGTGAAGCATCATCATCATATTCCGAGGTGAGTGCTACGTCTGATGATGATGATGATACTAATTCTTATTTGTCTTTTGCAGAAACAGAAGAACCGACGGATCCTGATGAAGATCATATCCGGAGAATAGAAGAAGAGGTCTTGGTGTCAGATCCGATAAATGATACGAGAAAAGAAAAGATCACTCCTGGTAGTGATTGCTTCATGGAATCAGATTATGAGTTGTCTGATGAAGATAAAGGCAGTGACCTGACGAAGTTCGAAGAATTTCTCGTAAAAGAAATAGAAAAGATGACACAACAGCGTAAATCTCCCTAGGAGGTTTTAATTAAAGGTTGGTGTAGGCTGCATGAGGCACTTCACTCAGAAACAACTTGCTCACTATGCTTGCATATTTTGAAGAAGCATGCAGCTGTATGTGCTGAACATCATCCTCCTGCTAAGATAGAAGAGAAAACAGAAAGGCCATCAGGCTCACCAAATAAAAGAAAGAAGAAACTTGAGGATGACATCTCCAAGTTAAAGTGGATATCAGGCGGAGCAGCAGCCAGAGCTGCAAAGAAGAAAGAAAGTTCAAGTAAATATCCTGCTGAAGACAAATGTCCTGGTGAAGATAAGCCTTGGATCTTAAGGTTTGACGGATCTAAATCCAAGCAAGGTGCTGGGGTAGGAATTGACCTTATTGATCCATTAGGGAAGTCCTACTTAGCAGCTTACAGACTACAGTTCCCCTGCACCAATAATGTCGCAGAGTACGATGCTCTGATTCATGGAATGTTGTTTGCCCATAAGAAGAAAGTGAAGATCTTGCATGTCTTTGGAGATTCAGAACTAGTTGTGAGACAAGAGGAATTTACTCTTGTAATTACAGAAAGCTATCAAATTACAGACATCATGTGTGGGACCTGATTGAAGACTTTGATGCCTTTAATATCGTTCACGTACCAAGAGAACAGAACCAGAGGGCAGATGCACTTGCCCAGGCCGCCAGTACGTTGGAACCGCTGTCTATATATGGTCTGAAGAGATTTTCAGTAGAATTGGTGTCAGTACCTTCAGTACCTGACAATGTGACTAATCTCCAGGTGTTTGATGATGATCAGCACATCCTGGACTTCATATCAAATAGAGACATATTTGAAGCTCAGATTATAGATGAGAATGGTATGGAAGATCATGTCTAGGAAGAAGATGAGATATTAGAGTTGCCTAGCAATAGAATTCCCCAAGGTATGATTGAATTAGAAAGAGCCTTTGATCTAGATAATATGCTTAAACATAAAGATCTGCCTAAGGCAGATGGAGGTCAATATTCACAGGCAAATATTGGACAAGCTGATGACAAGAGAAATGTCTTATTGGGTAAGGTTTGTACACCAGATGAGTTAGAAGGAATAACTCAGGCCCTTAAAGATTACATACATGTAATTGCATGGACTTATGATGAGCTAAAGACATATGACACTTCTGTCATAACTCATACTATACCTCTCAAGCCAGATGCAAAACCTTTCAGACAGAAGCAGAGGCCAGTCAATGCTCTGCTTGAGCCAGTCATCCTTGAAGAAGTCAAGAAATTGTTAAATGCCCGGATAATATTTCCTGTGAGGCACTCCACTTGGGTGGCGAATCTTGTGCCAGTCAGAAAGAAGAATGGAGACATCAGATTATGTGTAGATTTCAGGAACCTGAACAGAGCATCAGAAAAGGATAATTATCCTTTGCCCTCTTTGGATGAAGTTCTACAAATTGTGAATGGAGCCAAGATGATGTCCTTCTTGGATGGTTTTTCAGGATACAACCAAGTGATGGTTGATAAAATTGACAGATTAAAAACTACCTTCACCACAAAGTGGGGTATATTTGCATATAGACGTATGCCATTTGGACTTATAAATGTTGGAGCTACATTCCAGCGAGCAATGGACATAGCCTTCAGAGGCTTAATAGGAAAATGTATAGTCATCTACATGGATGACTTGACAGTATTCTCCAAGGAAAGGGGAAGTCATGTTGCTGATCTCAGAAGTGTACTGAAGAAATGTGAAGAATATGGAATAACGTTGAATCCTAAGAAGTGCATATTTGGAGTCACAACAGGAAAATTACTAGGCCACCTGATCACAGAAGATGGAATTATCATTGATCCTGACAGGGTGGAATCTATTATGAAGTTACAACTTCCAGGAAGCAAAAAGGAACTTAAATCTTATTTTGGTAAGATAAATTTTGTGAGGAAGTTCATCACCGGCTTTGCTGAGATTGTCAGACCACTGAATGCCATGTTGAAAAAAGATGCACAAATTGAGTGGACACCAGAAGCCAAGGCTGCCTTTGAAGATATAAAGAAAGCCATTTCAGATGCTCCTGTCCTCATTAGTCCAGATTATACAAGAGATTTCTACATCTACTCATTTGCCTCAGAACATACTTCTGCAGCAGTGTTAACTCAAAGGAATGAAGAGAAAGAAGAGAAACCAATTGCTTTCATGAGCTGTCCTTTCAGAGATGCTGAATTGAGATATGTAGATGTTGAAAGACAGGCACTTGCATTAGTCAGAGCAGTAAAAAAGTTTAGACATTATATACTGAGAAGCAAAGTGATTGCTGTGGTACCAGATGCAGCGGTGAAGATGCTGCTGATGCAGAGTGAACCTGGTGAAAAAAGAGCCAAATGGATTACTGTATTACAAGAATATGACATGGAGATCACACCAATGAAGCTGGTAAGAGGACAAGATCTGAGCCAGATGATATCTGAAACTGATCCAAACATCATCAGTCAGCAGTATGTGATCAATGAGAAAGACAATAGGGAATGGTATTCAGACATCAAGCACATCCTGATCACCGGAAGATGTCCTTCAAGAATGCAAGCCTCACAGAGAAGAGCCTTAAAGATAAGATCCCAGAAGTATATGATAAAGGGAGGAACCTTGTTTAAGAAGAATTATGAAGGAATATACCTGAGATGCTTAGAGAAACCAGAAGCAAATAAAGTTTTAACAGAGTTACATGACAAGTTTGGTACTGCACACGGATCAGCATTGGCCACAACACATGCAATCCTCAGAGCAGGATATTACTGGCCTACAATTTTTAAGGACACGGCTGATCATGTTAAATGTTGTCATGTTTACCAGGTTGCTGCCAACAGAGAAAAATATGCTGCACAACCGTTGCAACCAGTGATGGAAGAGCGCCCATTTGCACAATGGGGCATGGATTTCATAGGACCGATCAATCCTCCGTCTTCCTCAGGCCATAGGTATGTCCTAACGATTACTGATTATTGTACCAGATGGACTGAGGCTATCAGCAGCAAAACTTGTACTACGGATGATGTCATTAAATTTTTGGAAAGCAACATTGTCACCAGGTATGGAATTCCTTATGCATTGGTAAGTGATAATGGTTCTGCCTTCATTTCCACCAAATTGTCAAGTTGGGCTTTTGATTATGGGATCATACTTAAGTTCTCATCCAACTACTATCCCTAGGGAAATGGATTAGCAGAATCCACCAACAAGAATTTACTGAGTATAATAAGAAAATTGATAGAGAAAAATCCCAGGGAATGGAACTCATTTCTGAAATATGCCTTATGGGTAGATAGAACTAGAATGAAAACCGCATTAGGAAACTCACCTTTCCAACTAGTATATGGGGTAGATCCTATCCTCCCTGTAAACTTGAAAATTCCTACTCTGCAGTTTGCCCAAGAGTATCTAGGCGTAGATAATAAACAGGAAGTCAGGTTGCTTCAGTTGATGCACCTGGAAGAAAAGCGAAGTCAAGCGATTAACCAATTTGCAAAACATCAGGCTATTGTCAAACGCTGGTTTGACAAGAGAGCCAGAATTAAAGCTTTTAGGATATCCAATTTAGTCCTGATGTGGGATAAGGCCCATGAAAAGAAAGGTGATCATGGTAAGTTTGATAGATTATGGATAGGTCCCTTTCAGATTTCTGAAATTTTAGGAGATAGCACTTATAGGCTTAAGAACCTGACAGGTGAGGATGTCCCATTGCCAATCAATGGACAATTCCTCAAACATTATTTCCAGGTCTGAATGACTTCATGACAGTCATATGTATCATATTGTATATTTGTATAGTTGTTTGTACAGTTTGTTTGTTGTTGTTGTTTTGTTGGTTGGGACCTTGTTTTGGTAAGTCAGGATGATGCACTTCATCACCCTAAGAAAATAATTAAATTGTTGGGATTCAAGTGATGTAATCACATTTAAATATAGGTTATAATTCATTCTAGGAAGTATTCATGATCAGGTTTGTGATATCTGTTCATCAGGGTGCTTTTTCTTGGTCAAAGCGAATCCATCACAATGAAACACCTAACAGCCTTGGGTTTGTTGAACACACTAGTATAGGGGTTAAGTGAAAAATCTAAAGGGACTCCCTTGCTACCAATACAATCTCCAACCTAAAGCTGCAAGTGACTATACCTTGTACAAATGAGCTGACATGATGATATCAAATATAAATATGAAAGAGAAAATCAGAAAAGAAATAAAATTAGGCCATCTAAGTAACTCTACCGGGGCTATAGACACCTACTGGCAGTGGGGCTCTACTTAGGGAGATTGTATAGATAACCTTGCCGGGGCTATAGACGCCTACTGGCAGCAAGGCTCTATCCAAGTTGGCTATGAGGGATGATCCCCAACTATGTAGTTTAACACCAGTTACTTATGTTTTCAACTTACTTTCAAGATGAGGATAATTAATCATATGCACACACCTGACCCTTTGTTAGCTTTATCACCATGATGAAATTTTATCATTCAGAGGATTATGATGCTTCCACTTAGACAGAATTAGAACACTATAGATGAATGTGATCACATTACTTGAATCATTGGAATTTGTTTATTTTCTTTGGTGGCAAGTTGTTGTGTGGTTACACAACACACCCCATTTTGACTTGGCAAAACAGGGACCCAACTTTTCTTTTGGCTTGTGTTGTCTGCTTTCTGGCAGTTTGGTAAAATCAGTCATATTCATCATCATGTGGAGTCAAGATGAGGTAAGCCCCAATATGAGGTCAGTCTGTCAAAATTCATATTTCATATATATGACCACATATTCTGAAAGAGCATTAAAATTCATGCAGGTTTGCTTTTTACATCACCTTGATATTCATCAGGATGTGAGAGTTATGAACAGTCAAAGTCTTGGTCAAACCTGATATTCGCAAAAGGAGGGTCATATTTTATAACCTCAGTTATGCTGTGTGAAGAACATCATCATCATATTTGAAACGTCCCCCCCCCCCCGATAATATCCTGTGGTTCAAATATCTGGACGTCAACGTTAAGTGATAGTAAGTCTTCCCCGTCGAACGGTCTTTTGTATAGCGAGCATCATATTTTGAAAGTAACCCGATATTCGTTAATATCATCCTGATGCAAAATATCACCCTTAACAAACATCCTGATGACATCATCTAAATCCGATAAACAAAAAAGACAAACATCCTGATGACATCATCATCATATTTACATTTCGACAGGATATTTTGTAAACATGATCATGTTCACCCAATGTGGCGATGACGTCATGAGACATTTCCAATACAAAGAACAAATATCATGATGACGTCATCCCGATATTCAAAGAGGAGAATGAGTAAGTTTGAAGGTCATCATCATATTTTGGAATATCACCCGATAGACCGAAATATCCTCCTGATGTGCTAAAGTGTAAACAAAGGTGCGTTGTCACCTGAATTTTGTCGCGATAACAGTTCCAATGCTGGGGAGGATGATATCGAAACTCAACCCGATATTTGTGAAATGTCATCCTGCTCTCATGATATCATGTCATATGGATATTCCCCCACTCCCTTTGCCACCATTGCCATTAAATGCGCGCAGATATGGTAGGTGATTCTCGCCGATCCCGGAACCCAATGAAACGTCTGGTGAGATCCTGAGTTTTCGCACGAATGATCAAAGATTACGATCTAACTTGTCAGAGTTACCCTAAGTTTACCCTAACTGTGAGGTTAAAAGGTAATTCAACCACCATTGTTACATTTACCTGCGTTAAAATTGTTTTACAGAGCACTAGCCTCCATTTCTGCATAACAGCTACCGTTGCACGACTGGAGCTCATAGACTGAGGGAGGAAGGTGATCAGCAGCTGAATCAAGAGCGTCTTAGAGATATACTGGTATAAAAAGAAATCGGCATAACCAGGTAAGTGAACTGAAACCCTCATCATGTTGTTTTTAAATAATGTTGAAAGTTCTGGTTATGTATCCATGCAAGTAAGTAATGTAGAATTGATACAATAAGCATGATATTTGCAGTATGTATGCATGCATATCCCATTGTGAGAAGAAATGTTGTTAATTGTAGGTACCCATGGCTGAAAAATGCTTAGTCAAGTGTCAGGAAGAATTCAGCAGGCCTATGTTCTCTTCTCAGAGAGGGGTCCTGTTTAAATTTGGGGCAATTACAGACACCCATCAGGGGAGTACCAACCTGGAGGCTTGGTCAGCCAAGCTGAATGATGGGCAGGATAAGAGTCCGGTGCTGGACGCTGTGTTTGTATCAGGTATGTGGAACGTGTTGGGTCTCAAAAATGCAGGTTGTGGATTCTAAGGGGATGCCAAGCCCTATGGTCAAATCTACAACGTTTTTGAGCCAATGACTGGAGTTTGACCTTAACGATCAACTTCTCCCTGCACTTCAGGTCCTGCTACAACCTAGGCGGGTGAACCTTTGATTTTCAAAGCAAGTTGTATGATTAAATTGATGTTGGTTTGCTGCTAGTTTATCTGATTACACTGGCATACTTGTAAATTAGATGAAATACTATAAACTATTTCTAAGGAAAAGTAAATGATTTAATCTAAATTTTAACAGAAATAACAAATAACATGAAATGAATCTACGACAGAGCAAAGATTTTAAATGTAAAATAAATCAATAATTAGACTAGTGCTTTGTCTGTTTGGGCAACGGAGTCAGGATATCAAAAACAAATAACTTGTATCGGGTAATAACTCGATCTGATTGACACATATAATAGTTTGCAACTTGTACAAATGTGCAAGGAAGAAATTATTAACTCATTCTTAATAATCCAAAGGACATAATTGAATTAAATGCAAACATTAAAAAGGATTTTAATCTTTTCGGAAAGAACCAATTTAAATTTGCAAATTAACAAATTAGATCAACTCTGGAGACAAATTAATAACCCTAATCAATTAATCGTACTTAATAATCCATTCAACATTCTAAGATTACTATAATTGATGAGAAAGGATCTAATTCTACTTGAGAAACCAATCAAATCAAATATACTGAATTAGCAACTGTAATCAGACAATTTGAACATATCCTTAACACATTCGAATTGAATAATCAGAAAATGAATGACATGGAGATAATTAAATTGATTGAATGAAAAACAACAAACAGATGATACCGTCACAGTGTATTTCAAATTTGAATCCTCAACAACGCTGCCTCAAAACATATCACGCACCATAATCTTTCTCAGAACGACATTGCACAGAAGGATAAAATTTGCATCAGATTGAATAAAATCTAACCTAATTTAATCCTAAAGTATTTCAATTGTCTTTTTGTGAAAAATCCCTATTTCTAACCTAATTCTAACCCTATTTCTAACTTAATTCTAACTGCCTTCTCAGGGTCCTGGGATCTCTATTGAAAGAGATGCAACAAGCCTCAGACCCGTTACAACATTCATGACGGTTGATAATTGGTTGAACCAACCATAAGAACCGACTTTATTGATTTACATAAATTAAATAACATGATTTGAAAGACTCAACAAATCCTCGGAGGCCAGAATAAAATATATAATCTTCCCCGTTGAGAGCATTTAACCGCCAGTCGAGAGCCACTTCATTGCATTCAACGCAACCCTAATCCTGCAAAAGAAACAAATTATATTCGTCAGATAAACAGTATATAAATAATATATTATTTGCATTGATATGGACCTTAGGACTTGTGTCGTGAGGTATTGTTGTATATTTTCTCACATTTATTAGGGTTGCTACCCTTCACATATTCGTCTAATGCAACACTTCATTTTATTTTAATTAATTTCCTCCGACAAAATAATTTAACTTTAAATCCTTATCTTTGTGATCTCCGTGAAATTTAAATCTTTCTTTGTTGGAATTTTACCTTTCACCCGATGTAAAACATTCTTTTTAAAATAATCATGCATTCCAAAGCTTTAAATTTAATTTCCTCCGTGAAAAGCTTTAATAGTAAAAATATCCTCCAGGTAAAGTAATCATCTCTCCCTTGGTAAAAATATTTATCCTGTATTTACCCGTATGTATTTTTCACCTGGCTTTTAGAAAAATATCCCTTTGGATAAATTACTACCCATTATCTTGGTGAAAAATATTTTACCTAAAAATGAGTTTTCATAATTTGATAAAATTTCTACATTCTGAGAACAAAGAACAAATTGGGTGATTTTAATAGTTTTCATTAAAAATATTCGCACCATACATCTTTGCAATGATGCTTCACGGGAATTTTACCGATTTGTTAATTTCTTCTCCAGTCTTTCACAAAATCCCTGAACCTAGGGCTTTGTGTCAAACAAAATATATTGGATTAATGTCGTTTTTACTTTTTGCCGAAGTTCACCAAGTTAATGTTCAAGTTGCATCTGCTTTACTAAGACAATCCTTAAGCTTTTTCTTCTTCTTATTGGCAACTGTCTTGGGTATGTCACCAGTGTTCATAATTTTATTGTTCGAAAGAGCATTCAAAGAACTTTTGGTTTCCTTTTCTGTCACTCTACCCAATGAATCCAACTTGGTGTCACTTTCAACAGGCAAAGAGAGGCAGCCATTTCTTCATGGCTACTGCTATTAGAAATGGGCACTTGAGCTCTATCTTGCATATCCAACTTCTTCACATTGGCAGTTGATGCTTCTGCTGGTCCAGTACTAATATAGTGGCTGCTCTTACATGTATCCATAGAAGTTTGTTCAGAGTCAACAATTTTATCATCAGATGACAAATCTGATTGTTCTTCCATAACAGCCACAACAGCCACTGGGAGAACTACTAGAGCTTCTGATCTCAGTTTGGTTTGAGGTGCTTCATCTGAATTTGTTGATTGCATAGTCACAACTAATTCTTCAGTCTTCTTGTCTTTAATAAGATTTTGATGGTGAACCACTATGCCATTTCCAAGCTCAGCCTGCTGAGATGCCATGCTGTCATGCTTCATTTTATTAAATTTAGCCTCCTCTTTAAGCAATCTAGCTTTCTCATTTCCAATAACAGAATCAACACAATCATCTGGATTTTCATTTATGTTGATGGAAGATGAATTTTCAGACAACAACAAAGAATCAGAAATTACGTTTATTTCTTGTTTGGCTGGGCAAACCTCCTGTGGTGGGATTCCATTATCTTCATTATCTCTATTTACAGATTGAACAGAATTACTGCAACTTACCATATTAGAAATGATTGCAGATTCAAGACTCTGCACATCTCTAATATTTGAATCTAATTGAGACATAGGCTCCCTGGATGTTGAGTTGCTAGATGTTTCTAGAGTAGCACTACAAACAGTTCCATCCACAACTTTCATTGGCTGTCCAATGTTAAATTTCCTTCATATGATGTGTAGGAACCACCGAGTTGTTTGATAATGTCCTTTGAAATCATATAAAGAGTGTGCTTTTGAATATATCTCATGATACGATTTGTTTTATAAAAAAAAAGATGATTTCCTCCCAATCCATATTCTGGAGCAATATAGCCAATAGATCCTTTGAGTGCAAATGTTGTTGTACTCAATGAATCTATGGAATTTGGAATAGCAGTTAAACGGGATATGCCAAAATCAGTCACAACAACTGTCATGTTGGCATCCAAGAGCACATTGCTAGGTTTAGATCAGAGTGCACAATTTGTAAAGGAGAATCATGATGTAAATATTCCATACCATGGGCTACATATATAGCAATGCTCAAGCACTCACTGAATCCCAACTCACAAACATCGTGATCATCTCTGTCAGGGTGCAAATGTTTTTCCAAGCTCCCATTAGATGCAAACTGAAGAACCAAACCTTTGAAGCCAGGGTAGGAAAATGCACTTATTACTTTGATGAGATTACGGTGTCGAATCCTCCCTAACACTTTGCATTCTGTGTTATAGCTCTTATGAGCTTCTTCATTCTAAAAATAAAGAGCCTTGATGGCAACTATCTTACCATCTCTCAAATTGCCTTTGTAGACTGATCCGAAGTTACCCACTCCAAGCAAGTTTGCCTCATCAAATCCAGCAGTTGCAATAATAAGATCTTTGTAAGGATATTTTGGATAGCTGAGCCTTTTGGAATTCGCAAAATTGAAACTTTGGAGAATATATCGCTTGGAAGATTTGCCAGTTCATTCACCAACAATTTGTCAAGTTCTCCCCATATAACAGTCACAGGAATAGTCAATTTAACTTGAGCTTTCTTTTTACCCCAATATCCCCAGAATGCTGTTCGATAATAGTTCATACTGCCAGTGATTGATCCACGTACAGACCATGCTTGGACATATCTTTCTACATCATCTTCTAACAAATTGTTCTGCGTAAGAGCCTTTTTTAGTTTGTCAAACCCATTTTTGCTGAAAAACCATTCAGGCAGCCAAGGAAGCTAAAAGAAAAATATGTAGCAACTACGATATAGCTGACGAATGTTGGTAAGCACTACATTGCGCATGATTTTTTGATGAGGTCCATTTACAACAATCAATCTGCTGACCATATTAGGAACATCTTCAGCTAGAGATAATGCCACAATTGCGCCCCAATCATGGCCAACTATATTTGTAGGATTGCCTGCATTAAAGCACTCGATTAAGCAAATAATGTCTGATAAAATTTTTGAACAACCATAGTTTCTAATTTCTTTTGGCTTCGACGATGTATTATAGCCCCTCAAATCAAGAGCAACAATGTAGTATTCCATATCATGTAGGGGCCTGAACTGATTCTTCCAAACATGCCAAAAATTTGGAAACCCATGCAATAACAACACTAGCTCCCCATCCGAATTCCCACATTCCACAAGGTGTATGGTAACATTTCTATGTGTAATCTCCTTGTGATGAATTTCACACCCCTCTATAATTTCCTTGGAAGCACAGCTACTTAAATTCTATGCTTTGTGTTCTTCCATAATTGAATTGGAAAATATCTTCAACCAACAAGTTGAGAATCACTTCAAATCTGAATATGCAGTTGTTTTTCCAAGCATGGGAGGATCACAAGATAAACACAATATCATATATAGTTTGTCCCTTTCAAAATATAAAGAGGCTTCAAATATTGCTAATGGAGATTTTTGATTTATAGTGTCGGAGATCCACGTAATGACCAGCCACTCAAAAACAAAAAAGAATGTGAGGAGAATCAGTTCGGACAGAATGCTGCAATGCAGTTGGTTATATGAGAATGAACCTCTCCAAAGCCCCAACATCAATCATATCTTGATGTGTACCTTTCTTCATCTGTGACAAGTTGAAGTTTCCTATCTTCAATCGTGAAAACAAGAATTCGGCCCTTGTTAGGATCACTCTCCTCCGGCATAACATATGCTGTCCCAAGACAATAATAAACCTTGTTGTCATGTGAGAATAAACAACTAAGGATGGAACACCCATTTTCAAATGGATCAAGAGCATATGATGAGATAATTTCAAACATCTAATCATCCAATAGATGCACAAAGTGTGATTCTGTCTCATCTAGATATGCATTTGAATACTTCACAGTGCAAATGGCAAATGTGTGAAACTGATCTTGAAGTGCATATAAGGTAAGCATCTTTGAACAAATGGATTTCGACATGTCCAGTTCCAACAGAACACTGCTGGCTTCCCCTACTCCATGGAGTCTCTAGAGCTGGTTATTGAGTGTGCCCGGAACTACAACCCTCAGACGAGGCAGGTGGTGAAGCATGGGAGAATGTATGCAGACCTATCCATCAAAGGTCTATCCCAAACATTTGGACTGCCAATGGGCAGCAAGGTAAAGAGTGTAGACTTGAAGAAGTATGAAAGAGAATATGAGGCCAACAAGAAGACGGCCAGAAAGAACATGTATGCTTGGCGGGCCGAGAACAGCACATATAATGCAGCGGCCAAGCTCCCTGTGCGCATGTTCAAATTTGATTTTAATGAAGAATATCAGTATGTGATTGCCCTACTGAACAGGGTGACTGGCCAGCCTAGAACTGGAGAATTCAGAGACTGGATGTACAGCATAATAATGATGTGCCTATATGCAGACATCAAGCCACTGTGGGGCCAAATCATAAGTGATGCTCTGCATGAGCAGCTGCTGAACCTGGGAGGTTCAGATTGTGCCTTCTACATGACCTCCTATATTGTTTATTCCTGTGCTTATGGAGGCACTTTTGATGCCCTGGTCACAGATGGAAAACTGACAGGCACGAATGCAGTATATATATGGGATCATCATCCCCAGCTGCAAAGAACCAAGTATATCAAGGACTACAAATTGGTCAATGATGCATTTTCTATGCATCTGGTAAGGACCATGGAAGATGACAGAACTAAAAGACTGAGCATGGAGGCTCAGGAGGCAGTATACAGGCATGGGGCATGGTACATCCAATTTGCCACCTTTTCCTACATCAGGATAGAAGGTTTTGAAGGGCATCCCCTGATGCTGCCAAGATATCCTACAGATGCAGTAGTATTAATGGAATTTATCGGGCAGGGCTCCACCATCATACAGATGTATAAGGATGCCAAGAAGCTGCCACCAATTTTATTCCCAGTCAGCATCAGCAACTACATGTGCCCTGACTCTGACAATATTAAGAAGGTGATGGTCACTCTGAACAAGATGAATTTACTACCCTTCCCAGTAACAAGACCATATGATCCTTACGGTCGAATGCAGAAGATCCTAGGAAAGCCTATTCACCAGAGGCACCTAGAAGATTTTTGGGCTGACTGTGAAGATGAGGCAGAGGCCAGGAGGAGGAGGTATTAGAGGTTAACTCTGAACTAGATTAGAACGTTCGACTGCATCTCCCTTCCTCAGCAGCTGAAGAGTGATGACAGCAGGATCATGGCAGATGAATACGAGCAGAAGAAGATATATAATGATACCATCTCTGCACCTGACCTCACCATGCAAGAGGATATGTCCTTGGACCCATTCTTTGCCAGAACCATACACTTGACCCAAGCTTGGGTAGATGCACAGGTAGAGGCATTGAAGAAAAAGGGTGTTGCCATCACAATAGATAGCAAGAAGAAGGGGCAGGACATCCCCACAGATGAATATGATGACTTCCTGCTGGAGAAGCGGAAGACTAAGGGAGAGAGGACCCCTCCACCACAGCAACCTAGCAAAAGGGCCACAAAGGGCAAGAAGGTGGAAAAGGGACCCAAAGGGGTCATAATTGAAAGGGCAGTATTCACAGCGGAGGAGGTAGCCAAATCAGGGTCAGAATCAGATTCTCCTCCAAAGCCCAAGAAAGCCAAAACAGTAGAGGCTGGAACCACAGAGACCCAAGAAGTGGGTCAATCATCCAGACAACCAGGCAAGGATATCCTCATGGAGGAAGAGCCTGAAGAAGAGGAGGAAGCTCCATTGATAATCAGAAGAAAGAGGAGAGCTCCGCAGGTGCTGGTTCCTACCACACCTAAGAAACCAAGAACCTCCATGAGAGGTGAGATGAGTCAACCCCCAGTGCAATTACAAGGGGCAGGTAGTGAAGTGCAGAAGGAACTTCAGCACAATGTTCCACTTCCTACCATTGTCAAGTTCAAAACTGAACTGGCAGAAGAGCAACAAAAAGAAGCATCCCAGGCGCAAGCAGAAAAGCATGTCTCGCTAGACGAGACAATAAACTTGTCTGATGATGAGGTGGTGCAGAATGTAGCTGCACAAGAAATGGAAACACTTGCAGCTGCTGGCATCAGTGTGACTCCTCACAAGCCTCCAACGGTTCAAACAGTGCTTGAGGAGATGAAACAAGCAGAAGCGGAGAGAGAAAAGAGCCCAGAACCAGAGAAGAGCCCAGAGCAGGTAGCTCAGGACATAGGGCTAGATACATTGATCGTTGTGGTGACAAGTCCTGCAGTGGTAGACTTAACAAAGAAGCAGGATGCAAGTCCTGAACAGCCAACAGGATCACCTAATAAGGGTCACTTAATAGAAGAGATAGAGATGGTAGAAACAGAAAGCCACGTTCTTGAATTAGGCCAACAAAGCCCACAAGATACATCAGCAGGACCTGCTATAGTAAAGGTCCAAGAAGCAAAGGCTGATGATGAGAAGAATGAAGCGATAGAGGATCCTGCTGATAAGGCACAAGAGGTGGATGCTGCAAGTACAAAACAGATAGCCGCTGCGGAACAGATGCCATCACCTCGGGTAGATCCAGTAATATCAGATACGGTGGACATGCCACCAGAAATAGAGAAGCAAGAGGAGGATGATCAACCTCCACAAGGGGAAGAACTGGGGACAGGTGAAGAAAGGATGGAAAAAGATCATGATCATCATGATCCACATACAGGTACATCGCCAGGTTCCCCACACAGAGAAGATGCTCCCCTAGAAAAGGAAGTTCCTCAACAGGAGGAGGCACCACAGGATTCGCAGCAAGGTGAGCATCAAGAGCCAGAAAAAGAAAAGTCACCATCTCCACAACGCTTATTGGTGGAAACGGGAGATAGAGGTGAACAACATCATGATGCTAAAAAGCATGATCAGGTGCCTCCATGGTTAGTAAAGGAGGTAAATGTTGAGGAGGAGCTGGAGATTCAAGAGTTCGATGTCTCCACCCTGTTCGCCGCTGATATAATGAAACCCAGGAGGAAGGCCAGAATGACTTCGGCCATCAAAAGAGATCCGGCGACAGGGAGAAGGACCGCACAAATTGCTATACCTGCGGTAGAGAAAGAGAAAGGCAAAATCACTGTGGATGAATTCCAGATAAGCACAGTTGATTTGGGTTTTGCCAATGAAGAGCAGGAAGGTCAGGAGGGAAAGGATATCATTGACTCTCTAATTCAGAAAGTGAAAAGAGAGAAAGAGAAGAATAAGCAACATAAAGAGCACATTGCTCAGTTGCATGCATACATTAAAGGCTTGACCAATCCTGAGGATACTACAAGTGAAGCTGCAGTCCCATTGACTGCCATTTCTCAAGAGGAGGTAAATAAAATGGACCTCATGAAACATGAGGTTTCCGTAATAAGAAAGTGGGTGTCATCCACATTGAATGATGCCATTGAAATAATGAAAGGTTCTTTGAAGAGGTGGAGCATCCTAAGTGACTCCAAGGCTAAGGTGGACAGGTTGCAGATGCAGACCGGAAAAAGGTCTTATAAACTGGAGAAAGTCCTCAGCCTGCTGGATGAAATAAGGAAGATAAATCCACAACTGCTTATCAGTAAGCAGGTGTTAAATAATAATACTGCATTATTAGTGGATATCTGGTACAAAGATGTACAGTTTGAATGCGGAGTCCTCAAGAGATGCAATAATAAGCTGAGGGAGATCAGCATGAGGCTACGTGATTTAATGGGCATTGAAGCAGACATGCTCGAAACATTAGAAGGCACGCTGGAAGGGAAGATAGAAAATCAAGATGAAGATTCTGCCCTCAAGGCTCTGTGTAATAACTTCCATATAGAAGATGATGGTCCGCTAGTCCACTTGACAGAAGAGATAATAAATAAAATGATGAGGATCAAGGTCAAGATGGAGACTTACAATGAGACACTGCAGGACAGAGAAAATAAGCTGGATAACAGCAAGGATAAGTATGAGGCACACAAGCACGCCATTATCAAGGCAAAGACTCAAGATGGTGGAGGAATAGACCAAGTTGTGCGGTCATACGAACAAATCCAGAGCAGCATGCAGCCCCATATGCAGCAGCGTCATCATCCGGATAGTGAAAGTTCAGAAAGTGATACACATGATGATGACCCGCATGCATCAGATGAAGAGCATGATGAAGATACAGCATGAAGGGGAATATCTTGCATATGCAGTATAGATAGTTGCCAGCTGGCAACTTGTGCCTTTTTGTAAAATTGACAAGTCATGAAGTGATGACCGTTGATTTGTATTGACATATCTGATCCGTGGATCTTTTGTAACGGATTCCTCACCTTATTCTATAAAAGGTGGTGGAATGCCTTGTTATATTCATTCAAAACTTAATTAAAATTTGATTGCTGAAGTATTCAGGACTTATTTCAAAGCTGCTGTATATGTACATGTCTTTTGCATACTTAATGAAAGGGAAGAGTATTTTGATTACAAATCTTCGTAAATCTTGAGTAATCTGTGTCTGAATTCTGGATATGTGCTTTGATTTGCTGCGTCCCTTGGAGTGCTCATCATGTTGCATGTATTTTTTTCATTCATTATCCTCTGAAGTTTGCATCAACTGTATCTAGCTGTGGAATGTCCTGGTGAACATATGGTTTGATTTCTTCTCCTCATGACAATATCAAGCATGTATGTGGATCAAAAGCTAAAGGTTCAACTTAATTAGAAGCATTTCCTTTAATTTCTTTCAATTTCAGAGCATCTCACTATCACAATTGCAAATAAACTGATAATCTTAAGCAAACAAAGAAATATGCTGAAATCCCTTAGGTAACTGAAAATCATTAGCATATTTGAGTTAAATGCATGCAGTATTGAAAATATCATGCAAAGAATTGCAAATAATGGTAGAAATCATGCAAATATCAGCCTGTAGGCACATTATTTGACTAAATTCACAGTGCAAAGGTAGAATTATTAGAGATTTATGCAGAGCAGACATACAGAGCAGGATATTTGGAGGAATAATGATGAACTTTGCAGAAACATGTAAGGCCCCTGAATGGAAAACAGCAGCACACATCAACCACTGAGTAACGTCAGTAGATTAAGACCTAATCAAAGGAGACTTGGGATCATGAATTCTCTAAATTCATCGTATCTTTCAAGATGAGTAAAGGTTGTTGTGTAACTTTTATTCTATGTTTGTGAATGACTAACATCATGACCAACAGTACATACTGGCTTTGAATCTTCTATTCCAAACTTCTCCAATAGTTCTTTCACATACTTAGACTAAGATATGAAGATACCTTTATCTGACTAAAAATTTTGCAGACCTAGGTGTTTAGGGGAAAATTGGATATGTTAATTTCTAGTTTTTAGATGTTTAAATCCTCCTTTCTACCTTACATTCAAGGATCTAGGGTCGAATAGCGAGCACTATCATACCCTAGGTCACTTGTAGATGTAGGGAAACTTGGATTAGGGCATTTAACTATTAATTTTCCTTCTTTTATTTCCAATTAACCAGTAAAACCCTAATTATGCAAATACAGCAACAAATTAATGAAAGACATAAAAAGCTCTTGCAGACAGGAATAAAATACCAAATCATAGAATACCTATTTTCAGGGTTCCAAAGTGGAATAGATGGGGACACTAGAGCGGGTGCCCAAGTCCAAGGTACCTACTTTTTTGCAGAATTTGGACCTCCTTCTGACACTAATCAGCCCTACAACTTCTATTTTCAGAGATCTGTCTGTGGAGGACACTAGAGAGAGAGCTCAAGTCCTGCAAGTACTCCTGTGTCTGACTTTTCTTCAAATCTTGAATCCTTGATGCCTACCAATCCTTCCTACAACTCCACTTTTCCCAAATGCGACACCTGTAACTTGAAATCACAAGACTTGGTTTGGGGGTTGTGGCATTTAGAGGCTTGCCTCAATCAAGTCTCAGAGGACATTCAAGTCTTCGAACACCGTTGTCAGATAAAAAGTGCATGCCCTTGTGAGGTAGGGGTAAAAACCAAAGGAATCAATGATGAAAACACAATATTATGTCACCTTGTAGTGAAGCTCTCATGGGAGGAAGATGCTCTTCATTCCATAAGGAAATTGATGCTAAAATCTATAAATATCAACACACAAAACACACAAGTCTACTCTTGCAACACAATGAAAGCCTTGAATCACCTTGAGAAACACAATAGCTTGCTAGTAATTCTCTAATTAAAATCTAGTTAACAAATGAATGCCTAAACATGCCTTTATATGCAACTACAAGCACTCTCGCCAAGATTTTAAAAATCAAACTTTACCGTGTCGGCAAAAGAACCAAATAATGGTCATAAACTGACACCCAGAAATTAGGGCTACCCCAAAATAGGGCAGGACTAGGGCACGGGTGCCCAAGTCCTCCCCCTCTATTTTGGGTAGGGTACAGCTCAAGGGGTCCACCTAGGTCCAATTTGCCATGGAACCTAGGTCTCATTCCATCAGGATGCCAAAATATAAACTAAAATATCCTAAATGCATGCTATAGACCCGAGAGCTAAACCTTATGAGGGAAAAGCCCCCAAGGGGACATTTTCTAACGTTACATTTAGCCCCCACTTTAATGTATGTATAAACACAAGGCCAATACATGCATTAAAGTAAGGTCACAAATACAACAAACACACCAAGCATGGAGAAGACACGCCAATCACATAGAAGACAGTAATAGGCATGCATAACACAGAGAAGATAGTTACAGTCACGCAAAACACGGAGAAGACAGGCAATGCATAGAAGACACATTAATGCATGGAAGACAGAAATGATTTCTTTTCTTTTTCTCATATATATGAAATGCAAATGCAAGTACTGGAAAGTAAACAAACCTCCCATAATACAGGATACACTACCCTAAAGCACAGGTCTTTGTATATATGGGGCAACACACTCACAAGACATGTAAAACCTCCCAAAATATAGGAAGCACTACTCGAGGGCACTAGTTTGTGCATATGGGGCAACAAACATGCCACACAAAACAAGCACACCAAAACACACACACTTGAAGACATGGAGAAAACACAGCAGACAAGTGATGGAGTGTACCTATTTCTAGGTCCAACACCATCTCAGGCACATTACAGGCACACACAGATGATTGGCTTTCACCACAACAATCGCCAAAGACACGTTTAAGGGTTGAGTTAGTCACAGAACTGCTCCCCACCTCCGCAGAGGGATAAGATAAAAAGGATATACATGATATCCCACCTCTGCAGAGGGCTTACATGATTGATTGATTGATTACAAACAAACTTAGGATGCACAATGCACTACCCTGGGGTGCAAGTCTTTGCATCTGAGGTCAAACACATTGCTAACATCTATAACAGATAGCTTACCTTATATATGCCCCCACCTTAAGGTGGTTGATATCAGTTATTGATAACAAGCATGTTAAGGTAGGAAGAAGACACACAAGGGAACACAGACTCTCACAAAGCCCATGCCCCTTGGAGGTGACATGTACTTTACGATCGCCAAATGCTCCCACAAACACATCCCTACAAGAAACATGTTAGTGTCTACAACATCATGATAAACAACAACATCAATGCATATGATTAACCACACAAAGAGCCAAGGTTATACAATGAATTCTGAGTTCAAGGATAACCGTGGGGCTTGTTGTGTGGTTACACAACATGCCCCATTTTCACTTGACAAAACAGGGACCCAACTTTTTACTTGGCTTGGCTTGTGCTTTCTGCTTGCTGGAAGTCTAGTAAAAGTAAGTCATGTAGATGATCCTGCATAAGGGGACTGGGTAAGTCATCATGATGAGGTCAATTTTTCAAGGTTCGTATTTCATGTCAATAACCTCATGGTTGGATAGAGTACAAAATTTCATGTAGGTTTACCATTTGGATCAACTTGATATTCCTTAGGAAATGAGAGTTATGGTGAGTCAAAGTCCTGGTCAAACCTAATATTCTGAGGGGAGGATCATATTTCTTAACATCAGTCATCTTACAAAAGATCACCCTGATGCCAATTTTATCACCCGATAATCAATTATCTGGAGATCCGGATGTCAACGTTAGGTGATATAAGCATTTACCCATCAAACAACATCATATATTTTGCGGGGGTCATATTTCTTAATATCACCCGATATTTCGAATATCACCCGATATTTCAAATATCACCCTATCTTTCGAATATCACCCTGCTGCAGAATATCACCCCAGTGCCAATATGCCAATGATGTCATCATCCTTTTTATCTCGTGGAGGTATTTTTCCAACGATCGCCCTTTTTAATAACATGATGATGATGTCAACTTATCCCATTCCACAAAGGACCCAATACGACGATGACATCATCAATCAGCTTGACATCCGAAGCTTGTCTATTCTCTAACATCTATCATCCTTTCTAATATGACTGATCTTTCCTAACATGATAGTGATGTCATTCTGACTTGATATATAAAAAGCTCGACATGACCATGACGTCATCCTATTCGGAGGGTGATATTCCTCAATATCAGGGTCATATTTCTTAACATCACCTGATTTCCTTCAGTATGGCCATGACATTAGCCTTTCATATTTTAACAAAGCCCATCTATAATGATGACATCATCATCATATCCCGATCTATGAAAAGAGTCATATTAGTTAATATCCCTCATATTAACTAATGTGCATACCCAGACCTGATAGTTTCATTCAATGGAATTTAGTGAACAAAAGTGCATGTATTGCATATGCATGATCTTATGCATGCGATAACTAAAAATGTAAGGCTTGCATATCATAATGAAGGGTCACACTACCCTTGGAATGCAAAAGGAGCTACTGCAAGGTGAAACTATTTGCAAAAATTCAAAGAAATTCAAAAAATTAGGAAATTTTTTATCTTCTCCTTGGCAGGGTCATAACTCCTAGCTACTGTGTCAGAATTTAAACTTTTTGGACTCATTGGGAAGATAAATAGTTATCTAGTTTGAGTTGCTCGGTCACTTAGGCTTAACACCAAGCACCAACCGAAGTCTTGAGCCCTAATTCCACTCCTAAGGCCTCCGAAAATGTGATTTACCAAGATGTAGAAAATACCAAAAATCATATTTAGATATTTTTATCAAAAATCACTCAAATGAACCTGGACCTGATCAGATATTGAAGCCATTTTAGGGCCTGATAGCATGATTTTGATCAACGATGCTTGACTCGACTAATTTTAGCGTCATATATGCATTTTGTATGCGATTGTTCACGGATTCATCATCTGATTATCTGCGTTTGCATATTCTAAGCCTAATTTAAATGTTTATTTTCCTGCTAAAGTTTTTAATGATGATGATGCTTAATCCTTATGTTTGTTATCAGGTGCGCAGATATCTGGAAAATGACAAAGTGGCGAGGGCGTATCAGAAGGTGAAGTTTGCACGAGAAATGGCAAAATTTACAAAGATACAAGTTACAGAGTTGCATGCAGAGGTAACATGAACCAGAGCTGAGGAGAATATTGTCAAATGTACTGTTTGCTAGCTGGAGGATGGACTAGGTCAAAGATGCTAGAATATTCTGTGCCAGCTGTGTAGTTGCCAACTGGAAGACACCCACTATTCATCTGGACTGTTGATCTTAATAGATAAATCCCGAACATAGTTCATTTGTAACCGTTCCTTCACTTTATTCTATAAAAGGTGCAGGGATGTGATAATTTGAGTATTGAAAACTTAATTGAAATCTGTTTGCTGAAATATTCGGGGCTTATTTCAAAGTTATTGTATACATATATGTTCTTGCATACTTAATGAATGAGAAGACTATTTTGATTACAATCCATCATAAATCTTGAGTAATCAGTGTGTGAATTCTAGATATATGCTTTGATTTGTTGTGTCCCTTGGAGTGCATATCAGTTTGCATATGTTGTCTTCATACCCTTCCTTTGAAGTTAGCATCGACTGTATCTAGTTGTGGAATGTCCTGGTCAACATATGGTTTGATTTCTTCTCTTCATGACTGTATCTGATGTATATGTGGCTCAATAGCTGAAGGTTCAACTTTAATTTGAAGAATTTCTTTTAACTTCTTTCAATTTCAGAGCATTTCATCATCATAATTGCAAATAATTGACAATCTTAAGCAAATAATACAAATATGCAGACATCTCATAGATAACTGAATATCATTAGAATATTTGAGCTAAATGCATGTAGTGTTGAAAATATCATACAAAGAATTACAAATAATTGTAAAATTCATGCAAATATCAACCTGTAGGCACATTATTTGAGTGAATTCATAGTACAGAGGTAAAATAATTTGGAGATTTATGCAGGGCATATATAAAGAGCAAGATATTTGGAGAAATATTGATGAACTTTATAGAAATTACTAAAGAATGTAAGGCACCTGAATGATTTATAGCAACACACATCGACCACTGAGTAACGTTAGTAGATTATGAACTAATCAACAGAGACTTGGGATCATGAATTCTCTGAATTCATCATATCTTTCAAAATGAGTAAAGGTTGTTGTGTAACTTTTATTCTATGTTTGTTTATGACTAACATCATCATCAACATAAATTGGTGCTAGAAGGAGGGCTGAACAAGGAATTTCTGGATTTCTGCAAATGTTACATAAATATTTCATCATTTGAGGTTAATGTCTGCAAATATCTCTTATCTGAGAGGTTTTGACCATATCTTTACAAAGATCTAGCTCAAAGCTTCAAAGATTAGTTTGATTTTCAGAGCTTTCAAAGTTTTATCCTGGGATATGATAGATCTCATGAAAATTTCAAGATCCTAAAAAAATTGAGAATAGAGTCTCATTTTGACGGATGCATATGAGGACATTTGCCAGGTTAACATTCCTTTATTTTAGGAAACTTTGAATAGGCAACTTTATCCTCAAAGTTTATCTAACTTTGGTTTATCCAGTTGTTGCAGGATACACCAGACTGTAGAGCACAATGAAATTAATTGTCTAACTTTTCTTATAAGGTTGGATCTATATTTGAAAGGAATAATATTTTTTATAGATGTGTTCAGGGCTGAAGTCTGGCAGGAAAATGAAGAAATTCTAGAGCAACAAGCAGATGTAGTACTAGAAGTTATTAGTTGTCTAGACACTGAAGTGGACCGCTTTAAAGATTTTGAATTGTACTTGTATAGAAATATACAGTGTAGTCAAATATTAGGTTTATCCACTGATGATGTCCTCATTGAAAGTTGGTGCAGATTACATAATGAAGAGCATTTAGAAAGGGATTGTGATGCTTGCTTGGTCATGTTGGAGAAGATTCAAATTCTGGAACAGCAAAGAGAAGCATCACCCCTAATGATGAGTTGTTTAGAAAACACAGTAGTTGAATCAGTTATAGAAGGTAAAGAAGAGGAAACACCTTTCCTTGAGTCATTCTATGGTGAGATTGATAGGAGTTATCTACTTTATGATAAGGGTGAGGCAGAGTGCAAGTATGAATCTTTTGAAAATTATAGAGAGGAAACCACTTGTCAGGATAAAGTCTTTGATTATGATCCTATTACTTTTGATAAGGATAGTGAAACATATTTCCTTGAGTCATTTTATGGTAAAAAGGAATGGAGACAAGTGGAAGAATTTAAATGCACTACTGCTGATGAAGTTCCTATGATAGTAACCTAGGGAGTTGTAGAAAAGAGAATAAATGCTAATTTACTATCTAACTTGTCCAAATTAAATGATCAAATGCAAGAATGTTGCAGGTCAATGGAACCAGATACCTTACTGGATGGAAAATGTGAGTTATTTGATGAATAATTCATGAAAGTTGAAGATGCAGAAAGCTTTGGAATTGTTGTACATAATCAGATGCCAATCCAATGTCATTTTGAAAATAAAATAGGGGAGTATTCCTATCAATTGGGAGTTGTTTCACCTTTACAGTTAAATGATTTAGAAGGGATAAATTTATGTATATCAGGTTATGAAAATAAAAATACTCATTTAGATGCTGTTGTGTAGGGATTTAATGAAAACAGTGAGGTGCTGCCTAAAGTCAAGAATCAAACATACATCCAGAATGAGGAGACAAAGCTGGATAAAGACGAAGGATTAATACTTCAAGAGTCATACATCCTTCAATTTGAAGTGAGACTAAATACTGAGCTAAGCAATGAAAGTGCCTAGTCAAATGGAGGACCAGTTGTCAATGAAGAAGCATATTCAATAGGATCATAAATACATTAGGTTCTATTTCTCCTTTCCATAGTGAATAGTATTGAATACTATTTTGATTATGGAAATTTAGGAGATAAGACATGCATATGGATTAATCATGAACATGATGAGCTTCCTCAATTGCTCATAATCAGAGGTTATTCTATTAAACACAATGAATTTAGAATACAAGATTATTTTTTAGAATACAAGGATGAATTTGCTAGGATTAGAACCATAACTAGTGCCTTGATGCTCTTGTACAATATAAGGAAGTATGCAAATACAAGTGTCTTTGGGTCTTCTCCTGGGTTTTATTTGCCTTGTGGGGTTTGTATATAGTTCAGTAGAGTATCTGTCTTGTTTCTTTTCTTTGCTTTCTTGTTTTGTTTTCTGTTTTTTTCCTTTTGTAGTTAGTTGTTTGTACAGTTTGCTTAGTGTGTTTGCTTTTGTTTGTTTGCTTGTTGAGTTCTGTTTTGGTTAGTCAAGATGATGCAGCTCATCATCCTAAGAAAATAACTGAATTGTTAAGATTCAAGTGATGAGAAAAAAATTCACATATAGATTATGATTCATTCTGAGAAGTACTTGTGATTAGGTCTATGATATTTTTTCATCAGGGTGCCTTTTCTTGACTAAAGTGACTCTTTCACAATGACTCACGTAACAACCTTGGGTTTGTTGAACACACAAGTATAGGTGTTAAGTGAAAAATCTAAAGGGACTTCCTTTCTACCAATACAATCTCCACCCTAAATCAGAAAGTAACCATACCTTGCACACTAAGCTTACATGATGACATCAGATTTATAGACTATAAAATATTGAAAAATTAGAAAAGAAATAAAATTAGGCCATCTAAGTAACTCTACCGGGGCTATAGACGCCTACTGGTAGTGGGACTCTACTTAGGGGGACTGTATAGATAACCTTGCCAGGGCTATGGACACCTGCTGGCAACAAGGCTCTATCTAGGTTGGCTATGAGGGATGCTCCCAAACTATGTTGCTTAACATCAGTTACTCATGCTTTCAACTTGCTTTCAAGATGAGGATAATTAATCATTTGAACACAACTGATCCTTTGTTAGCATTGTTGCCATGATGAAAACTTTGTCATTCAGAAAGATTATGATGCTTATACTTAGAAAGAGTTAGAATACTATGTTAGAGTATGTTCACATCACTTGAATCATTGGAATTTAATTTGTTTTCTTTGGTGGCAAGTTGTTGTGTGGTTACACAACACGCCCCATTTTGACTTGACAAAACAGGGACTCAACTTTTTGCTTGGCTTGGCTTGTGTTTTCTACTTGCTGGCGGTCTAGTAAAAGTAAGTCATATAGATGATCCTGCATAAGGGGACTGGGTAAGTCATCATGATGAGGTCAATTTTTCAAGGTTCATATTTCATTTCAATAACCTCATGGTTGGATAGAGTACAAAATTTCATGCAGGTTTGCCTTTTGGATCAACTTGATATTCCTTAGGAAACAAGAGTTATGGTGAGTCAAAGTCTTGGTCAAACCTGATATTCTGACGGGAGGATCATATTTCTTAACATCAGTCATCTTACAAAAGATCACCCCGATGCCAATTTATCACCCAATAATAATTTATCCGGAGATCCGGACGTCAATGTTAGGTGATATAAGCATTTACCCATTGAACAACGTCATATATTTTGCGGGGGTCATATTTCTTGGTATCACCCGATATTTTGAATATCACCGTATCTTTCAAATATCACCCTGCCGCAGAATATCACCCCAGTGCCAATATGCCGATGACGTCATCCAATCTTGATGAACAAAGAAATTAGGAAATCACCCTGGCGGTGTCGTCATCATCCTTTTTATCTCACGGAGGTATTTTTCCAATGATCACTCTTTTTAATAACATGATGATGACGTCAGCTTATCCCATTCCACAAGGGACCCAATATGACGATGACATCATTAATCAGCTTGACATCCGAAGCTCATCTATTCTCTAACATCCGTCATCCTTTCTAATATGACTAATCTTTCCTAACATGACGGTGACATCATTCTGACCTGATATATAAAAAGCTTGACATGGCCGTGACATCATCCTATTTAGAGGGTGATATTCCTCAATATCAGGGTCATATTTCTTAACATCACCTGATTTCCTTTAGTATGACCATAATGTCAGCCTTTCACATTTTAACAAAGCCCGTGAATGATGATGACATCATCATCATATCCTGATCTATGAAGAGAGTCATATTAGTTAATATCCCTCATATTAACTAATGTGCATACCTGGACCTGATAGTTTCATTCAATAGAATTTAGTGAACAAAAGCACATGTATTGCATATGCATGATCTTATGCGTGCGATAACTGAAAATGTAAGGCTTGCATATCATAATGAAGGGTCATACTACCCTTGGAATGTAAAAGGAGCTACTGCAAGGTGAAACTATTTCCAAAAATTCAAAGAAATTCAAAAAATTAGGAAATTTTTTATCTTCTCCTTGGCAGGGTCATAACTCCTAGCTATTGTGTCAGAATTTAAACTTTTTGGACTCGTTGGAAAGATAAACTAGTTATCTAGTTTGAGTTGCTCGATCGCTTAGGCTTAACGCCAAGCACCGACCAAAGTCTTGAGCCCTAATTCCGCTCCTAAGGCCTCCAAAAATGCGATTTACCAAGATGTCGAAAATACCAAAAATCATATTTTTGATATTTTTATCAAAAATCACTCAAATGAACCTAGACCTGATCAGATATTGAAGCCATTTTAGGGCCTGATAGCATGATTTTAGTCAACGATGCTTGACTCGACTAATTTTAGTGTCATATATGCATTTTGTATGCGATTGTTCACAGATTCATCATCTGATTATCTGCGTTTGCATATTCTAATCCTGATTTAAATGTTTATTTTCCTACTAAAGTTTTTAATGATGATGATGCTTAATCCTTATGTTTATTATCAGGTGTACAGATATCTAGAAAATGATAAAGTGGCGAGGGCATATCAGAAGGTAAAGTTTGCGCGAGAAATGGAAAAATTTACAAAGATACAAGTTACAAAGTTGCATGCAGAGGTAACATGAACCAGAGCTGAGGAGGATATTGTCAAATGTATTGTTTGCTAGCTGGAGCATGGACTAGGTCAAAGATGCTAGAATATTCTGTGCCAGCTGTGTAGTTGCCAACTGGAAGACACGCGCTATTCATCTGGACTGTTGATCTTAATAGATAAATCCTGACCGTAGGTCATTTGTAACCGTTCCTTCACCTTATTCTATAAAAGGTGTAGGGATGTGATAATTTAAGTATTGGAAACTTAATTGAAATCTGTTTGCTGAAATATTTGGGGCTCATTTCAAAGTTATTGTATACATATATGTTCTTGCATACTTAATGAATGAGAGGACTATTTTGATTACAATCCATCATAAATCTTGAGTAATCAGTGTGTAAATTCTAGATATATGCTTTGATTTGCTGCGTCCCTTGGAGTGCATATCAGTTTGCATATGTTGTCTTCATACCTTTCCTTTGAAGTTAGCATCGACTATATCTAGCGGTGGAATGTCCTGGTGAAAATATGGTTTGATTTCTTCTCTTCATGACTGTATCTGATGTATATGTGGCTCAATAACTGAAGGTTCAACTTTAATTTGAAGTATTTCTTTCAATTTCTTTCAATTTCAGAGCATTTCATCATCATAATTGCAAATAATTGACAATCTTAAGTAAATAATACAAATATAGAGACATCTCGTAGATAACTGAATATCATGAGCATATTTGAGCTAAATGCATGTAGTATTGAAAATATCATGCAAAGAATTGCAAATAATGGTAAAATTCATGCAAATATCAACCTGTAGGCACATTATTTGAGTGAATTCATAGTGCAGAGGTAAAATAATTTGGAGATTTATGCAGGGCATATATAAAGAGCAGGATATTTGGAGAAATATTGATGAACTTTACTGAAATTACTGAAGAACATAAGGCCCCTGAATGATAAACAGCAACACACATCGACCACTGAGTAACGTCAATAGATTATGAACTAATCAATGAAGACTTGGGATCATGAATTCTTTGAATTATCGTATCTTTCAAGATGAGTAAAGTTTGTTGTGTAACTTTTATTCTATGTTTGTTTATGACTAACATCATCATCAACATAAATTGGCGCTAGAAGGAGGGCTAAACAAGGAATTCTAGATTTCTACAAATGTTACATAAATATTTCATCATTTAAGGTTAATGTCTACAAATATCTCTTATCTAAGAGGTTTTGACCATATCTTTGCAAAGATCTAGCTCAAAGCTTCAAAGATTAGTTTGATTTTCAGAGCTTTCAAAGTTTTATCTTGGGATATGATAGATCTCATGAAAATTTCAAAATTCTAAAAAAATTGAAAATAGAGTCTCATTTTGACAGATGCATGTGAGGACATTTGCCAGGTTAACATTCCTTTATTTCAAGAAACTTTGAATAGGCAGCTTTATCCTCAAAGTTTATCTAACTTTGGTTTATCTAGTTGTTGCAGGATACACTAGACTATAGAACACAGTGAAATTAATTGTCTAACTTTTCTTATAAGGTTGGATCTATATTTAAAAGGAATAATAATTTTTATAGCTGTGTTCAGGGCTGAAGTCTGGCAGGAAAATGAAGAAATTCTGGAGCAATAAGCAGATGCAGCACCATAAGTTATTATTTGTCCAGACACTGAAGTGGACCGCTTTAAAGATTTTGAATTGTACTTGTCTAGAAATATACAGTGTAGTCAAATATTAGGTTTATCCACTGATGATGTCCTCATTGAAAGTTGGTGCAGATTACATGATGAAGAGCATTTCAAAAGGGATTGTGATGCTTGCTTGGTCATTTTGGAGAAGACTCGAATTTTGGAACAGCAAAGAGAAGCAACACCCCTAATGATGAGTTGTTTAGAAAACACAATAGCTGAATTAGTTATATATGGTAAAGAAGAGGAAACACCTTTCCTTGAGTCATTCTATGGTGAGATTGATAGGAGTTCTCTACTTTATGATAAGGGTGAGGCAGAGTGTAGGTATGAGTCTTTTGAAAATTATAGAGAGGAAACCACTTGTCAGGATAAAGTCATTGATTATGATCCTATTGCTTTTGATAAGGATAGTGAAACATCTTTCCTTGAGTCATTTTATGGTAAAAAGGAATGGAGATAGGTGGAAGAATTTAAATGCACTACTGCTAATGAAGTTCCTATGATAGTAACCCAGGGAGTTGTAGAAAAGAGAATAAATGCTGATTTACTATCTAACTTGTACGAATTGAATGATCAAATGCAAGAATGTTGTAGGTCAATGGAACCAGATACCTTACTGGATGGAAAATGTGAGTTATTTGATGAACAATTCATGAAAGTTGAAGATGTAGAAAGCTCTGGAATTATTGTGCATAATCATATTGCAATCCAATGTCATTTTGAAAATGAAATAGGGGAGTATTCCTATCAATTGGGAGTTGTTTCACCTTTACAGTTAAATGATTTAGAAGGGATAAATTTCTGTATATCACGTTATGAAAATAAAGATACTCATTTAGATGCTGCTGTGCAGGCATTTAATGAAAATAGTGAGGTGCTGCCTAAAGTCAAGAATCATACATACATCCAAAATGAGGAGACAAAGCTAGATAAAAATGAAGGATTAATACTTCAAGAGTCATACATCCTTCAATTTGAAGTGAGACTAAATACTGAGCTAAGCAATGAAAGTGCCAAGTCAAATGGAGGACCAATTGTCAATGAAGAAGCATATTCAACAAGATCATAAATACATCAGGTTGTATTTCTCCTTTCCACAATGAATAGTGTTGAATACTATTTTGATTATGGAAATTCAGGAGATAAGACATGCATATGGATTAATCATGAACATGATGAGCTTCCTCAGTTGCTCATAATCAGAGGTTATTCTATTAAACACAATGAATTTAGAATACAAGAATATTTTTCAGAATACAAGGATGAATTTGCTAGGATTAGAACCATAACTAGTGCCCTGATGCTCCTGCACAATATAAGGAAGTATGCAAATACAAGTGTCTTTGGGTCTTCTCCTGGGTTTTATTTGCCTTGTGGGGTTTGTATATAGTTTGGTAGAGTAGCTATCTTGTTTCTTTTCTTTGCTTTCTTGTTTTGTTTTCTATTGTTTCCTTTTGTAGTTAGTTGTTTGTACAGTTTGCTTAGTGTGTTTGCTTTTGTTTGTTTGCTTGTTGAGTTCTGTTTTGGTTAGTCAAGATGATGCAGCTCATCATCCTAAGAAAATAACTGAATTGTTAAGATTCAAGTGATGAGAACAAATTCATATATAAGTTATGATTCATTCTGAGAAGTACTTGTGATCAGGTCTGTGATATTTTTTCATCAGGGTGCCTTTGCTTGACTAAAGTGACTTTTTCACAATGCCTCACCTAACAGCCTTGGGTTTGTTGAACACACAAGTATAGGTGTTAAGTGAAAAATCTAAAGGCACTTCCTTGCCATGAATACAATCTCCAACCTAAATCAGCAAGTAACCATACCTTGCACACTAAGCTTACATGATGACATCAGATTTATAGACTATAAAATATTGAAAAATTAGAAAAGAAATAAAATTAGGCCATCTAAGTAACTCTACTGGGGCTATAGACGCCTGCTGGTAGTGGGGCTCTACTTAGGGGGACTGCATAGATAACCTTGCTGGGGCTATGGACGTCTGTTGGCAGCAAGGCTCTATCCAAGTTGGCTATGAGGGATGCTCCCAAACTATGTAGCTTAACATCAATTACTCATGCTTTCAACTTGCTTTCAAGATGAGGATAATTAATCATTTGCACACACCTGATCCTTTGTTAGCATTGTTGCCATGATGGAAAGTTGTCAATCAGAAAGATTATGATGCTTATACTTAGAAAGAGTTAGAATACTATGTTAGAGTATGTTCACATCACTTGAATCATTGGAATTTAGATTGTTTTCTTTGGTGGCAAGTTGTTGTGTGGTTACACAGCACGCCCCATTTTGACTTGACGAAACAGGGACCCAACTTTTTGCTTGGCTTGGCTTGTGTTTCTACTTGCTGGCGGTCTAGTAAAAGTAAGTCATGTAGATGATCCTACATAAGGGGACTGGGTAAGTCATCATGATGAGGTCAAAGTTTCAAGTTTCATATTTCATGTCAATAACCTCATGGTTGGATAGAGTACAAAATTTCATGCAGGTTTGCCTTTTGGATCAACCTGATATTCCTTAGGAAATGAGAGTTATGGTGAGTCAAAGTCCTGGTCAAACCTGATATTCTGAGGGGAGGATCATATTTCTTAACATCAGTCATCTTACAAAAGATAACCCCGATGCCAATTTTATCACCCGATAATCATTTATCCGGAGATCCAGACGTCAATGTTAGGTGATATAAGCATTTACCCATCGAACAACGTCATATATTTTGCGGGGGTCATATTTCTTAATATCACCTAATATTTTGAATATCACCTGATATTTCGAATATCACCCTATCTTTCGAATATCACCCTGCCACAGAATATCACCCCAGTGCCAATATGCCGATGACGTCATCTAATCCCGATGAACAAAGAAATCAGGAAATCACCCTGGCGGTGACATCATCATCCTTTTTATCTCGCGGAGGTATTTTTCCAACAATCGCCCTTTTTAATAACATGATGATCACGTCAGCTTATCCCATTCCACAAAGGACCCATTATGACGATGACATCATCAATTGGCTTGACATCCGAAGCTCGTCTATTCTCTAACATCCGTCATCCTTTGTAATATGACTGATCTTTCCTAACATGATGGTGACATCATTCTGACCTGATATATAAAAAGCTTGACATGACGGTGACGTCATCCTATTCGGAGCATGATATTCCTCAATATCAGGGTCATATTTCTTAACATCACCCGATTTCCTTCAGTATGACCATGACGTCAACCTTTCACATTTTAACGAAGCCCATCCATGATGATGACATCATCAACATATCCCGATCTATGAAGAGAGTCATATTAGTTAATATCCCTCATATTAACTAATGTGCATACTTGGACCCGATAGTTTCATTCAATGGAATTTAGTGAACAAAAGCACATGTATTGCATATGCATGATCTTATGCATGCGATAACTAAAAATGTAAGGCTTGCATATCATAATGAAGGGTCACACTACCCTTGGAATGCAAAAGGAGCTACTGCAAGGTGAAACTATTTGCAAAAATTTAAAGAAATTCAAAAAATTAGGAAATTTTTGATCTTCTTCTTGGCAGGGTCATAACTCCTAGCTACTGTGTCAGAATTTAAACTTTTTGGACTCATTGGAAAGATAAACTAGTTTTCTAGTTTGAGTTGCTCGGTCGCTTAGGCTTAATGCTAAGTATCAACCAAAGTCTTGAGCCCTAATTCCGCTCCTAAGGCCTCCAAAAATACAATTTACCAAGATGTAGAAAATACCAAAAATCATATTTTTGATATTTTTATCAAAAATCACTCAAATGAACCTGGACCTGATCAGATATTGAAGCAATTTTAGGGCTTAATAGCATGATTTTGGTCAACGATGGTTGACTCGACTAATTTTAGCATCATATATGCATTTTGTATGCAATTGTTAACGGATTCATCATCTGATTATCTGCGTTTGCATATTCTAAGCCTGATTTAAATGTTTATTTTCCTACTAAAGTTTTTAATGATGTTGAGGCTTAATCCTTGTGTCTTTTATCAAGTGCATAGCTATCTAGAAAACAACAAAGTGGCGAGGGTGTATCAGAAGGTGAAGTTTTTGCAGGAAATGTCAAAATTTACAAAGATACAAGTTACAGAGTTGCATGCAGAGGTAACATGAAACAGAGCTAAGGAGGATATTGTCAAATGTACTGTTTGCTAGCTGGAGGATGGATTAGGTCAAAGATACTGGAATATTATGTACCAGCTGTGTAGTTGCCAACCACTATTCATCTGGACTGTTGATCTTAATAGATAAATCCCGACCATAGGTCATTTATAATCGTTCCTTCACCTTATTCTATAAAAGGTGCATGGATGTGATAATTTGAGTATTGGAAACTTAATTGAAATCTGTTAGTTGAAATATTTGAGGCTCATTTCAAAGTTATTGTATACATATATGTTCTTGCATACTTAATGAATGAGAAGACTGTTTTGATTACAATCCATCATAAATCTTGAGTAATCAGTGTGTGAATTCTAGATATATGCTTTGATTTGCTACGTCCCTTGGAGTACATATCAGTTTGCATATGTTGTCTTCATACTTTTCCTTTGAAGTTAGCATCGACTATATCTAGCTATGGAATGTCCTGGTGAACATATGGTTTGATTTCTTCTCTTCATGACTATATCTGATGTATATGTGGCTCAATAGCTGAAGGTTCGACTTTAATTTGAAGTATTTCTTTCAATTTCTTTCAATTTCAGAGCATTTCATCATCATAATTGCAAATAATTGACAGTCTAAACAAATAATACAAATATGCAGACATCTCGTAGATAACTAAATATCATTAGCATATTTGAGCTAAATGCATGTAGTGTTGAAAATATCATGCAAAGAATTGCAAATAATGGTAAAATTCATGTAAATATCAACCTGTAGGCACATTATTTGAGTGAATTCATAGTGTAGAGGTAAAATAATTTGGAGATTTATGCAGGGCATATATAAAGAGCAGGATATTTGGAGAAATATTGATGAAATTTATAGAAATTACTGAAGAATGTAAGGCCCCTGAATGATTAACAGCAACACACATCGACCACTGAGTAACGTCAGTAGATTATGAACTAATCAACAGAGACTTGGGATCATGAATTCTCTGAATTCATCATATCTTTCAAGATGAGTAAAGGTTGTTGTGTAACTTTTATTGTATGTTTGTGTATGACTAACATCATCATCAACAAGGCTATATCACGAAGCTCTCTTAATTGAGTACCACCAAGGCTAGATTTAAAGGCAAACAAAGGTGCATAGAGTAGCAGTATTGTTAAGGTTTTTAAATGCGATAGAAACATCATAAAATTCACTATGTGGAAAGCACGAGTGCTTCCACTAGCCAAGCGTCAGATAAGATAGACAACCCCATCGTCATATTAGGAACTAAGTCCATTTTTTGATTGCTCTTGAAAGGGACACTAGGTCCACATCAGTATAAATGTTTGTCATCATCCTCCCGCTAGATGGAAGTACTAGAGGAAGGGAAATGATAAATAAGAGAGGAGAAACAAGTGTCATAGGGACAGTCACATAGAATGGTGCCCCTAGGTCACCAACCACGATACTATGTCCGTAAGACACATCACACAACAATGAAATCAGAGAGGCAATTTAGAAGAATGATGATACAAATAGAAGGTCACAACAGAGGCGGTGTCCTGGTATCCTGAACCTTATGGGAGAATCCAAGGTCATCCTAGGAGGCCTAAATAACATATAACACATCATAGGGGAAGCACATCATGAGAGAGATAAAGGGTTAGAGATACTTACCTATAGGGCCCCTTTCGGGCTAGAAGTTGTCTATAAGAAAATCATCATCATCATCTTCCCACTCCCTAATGTTGGAGGATAGTGGGACATAAGGTACCATAGCCATATTCATATCTTTCTCATCATGGTGTTCATCATTAGGATCATTATTGTTTGTTTGAATGTTGGGATCAATGTTTTCTTGTTGAGATGCAAGGTTTATAGCATAAGCTTGTCTTCTTTTTCTTCTTTCTCTTTCTTTTCTATTTTGTCTTCTTTTACCACTTGTCTCTTGTAACATAGGGCTATCCTCTTTCATAGTCTTGTACAAATGAGAAGATAAAGCATGGGGTCAAACCTCATTTGTCACGATGGAACACTTTGTTGTTGACAATGATCTCCCAATCCCTGTAAGGATTTTGAGGGAGGAACCTCAGCATAGGGACCTTGTCTTTTTGGTCTAAAGTTCTCTTCACATGTGGGTTGTTTATCTTTTGTCATTTCTTGTGTAGGAGGACTAGGTGCGAGATATAATAGTTTCACTTTGTAATTTCTATAGCTAAAAAATGTAAAGTCTGTTTGTAGCTCTAATTTGTCACTAGTATTGTTGTTGCAAAAGTAATCCAATGTGAAGTGTTGTTGTGTAGTTGAAGGTTTGTATGTATTTCAATGAATGACATGCACTTGTCCATTCAAATGAAATTTAACACATTTATAAATAGTTGAAGGAACCGCTTTCATAACCTTTAACCAAGGGATTCCAAGTTTTATATCAAAGGTATTAGAATCGGGGGTAATATCAAACCATTGTTCAACATGTTTCTCAAAGACAGTTACTAACAATTATATCTTACCCAATGGTTTATTTAAGGTTCCCGTATGTGTTTTAATCATCAAGTTTGAAGGGTTATAGGGACCCTGTATTAATTGATTTGCAAAGAGGAATTTTTCAGAGGCAACATTAGTTATATAATTAGGATAGATAAGAGTTCCCTCCATGATCTTTCCCAATATTTTCATGGTGATGTAAAGAGGTCCTTTAGAATCACCAATTGTTCTATCATGAGGTGTAAAGACAATTTCAGGTTCAGGAGCTTTTCTTTTCATGTAAGGTCTAGGAGGAAACCTATTGTTTCCATTGTGATTAGAGGCCATGTTTATATGCTCAAATCAATTCCAAGTCAGATTTTTAAATCTTTTCAAAATTGGTGCAAAAGATAGGAGCAAAAATAACCTAAAATGCTTGATTTTTCGATACTTTTTCAATGCCAATGAATGAAACAAAGGATGTTGTAAGGATTTTGATCAAGGGAAGAATGTTATATGTCTGATATCAGTCCAAAACTGCAATATAATCAGTCTCAACACACTCTTGATGCAAATCCAAGATAATGCCAAGTCAAAATATAGTGAAAATATGTCAAAATAGGCACTTTTTTCACCAAAATTCAATGCAAAAGAGCATAAAAAAGGGTGTTGTGAGGAAAATGATTATGGACAGAAAATGATATCAGTAATAACAGCCACTTTGTGCCAAAATATCCAACACAACATGCTCTTAGTGCCACTCAACGTAAAATCCTAGTGAAAATATAGCAAAATATGTAATTTTTCACAATTTTTCAATTCCAAGACCTAGCAAAGGAGGTGTTGTAATGAATTTCAGGAGGCACAAAAAATAATATCAATAATATAAGTCACCTCAATCCATAAAATTTGTCACAACACACTTGGAGTGCAAACTAGGTCAAACCCTAGGGCCAAAATAGCCAAATGTGTAGTTTTTTGCTAAATTTTCACTACAAGAGCCTGATAAAAGGGTGTTGTGAAGATTTTTATGAGGGGAAGCAAATGATTACCCTAATAATAGTAAGATAATGCCAAAATACTTTTCACAACACACCTATGGTGCAAGTTTATAAAGTCGATAAGGCTAATTTCAGTGAAAATTGTTGTTTTTGAAGCCCTAGGTTTAAGATCTTGGGATAAAATGCTATGTGAATTCTTTGAAGTCTAATTTATGATAAAACTGACTTACTCTCAAATCTGAAAAATATTTTCAAGATTTAACATGCAAAATGCCCATGTAAATTTAATGAAAATGCATAAAAATTGCTAGTTTTTGTTGAAATTTTCTATGTAAAAATGCAAATATTTTAAATCTAAATGCAAATTCACACTAGAATTCAAGATTAAAACCAAGTGCAAATTTGGATGAGCCTCTAAAATCATTGAAAAATCTGATAAAAGATTTTTCCTACTAACCCTAGATTTTGGAATTACTAAGTTATATAAAATTATCAAAATTTCCACAAAACCCTAGCAATTAAATGATGAAAATAGAAGGCAAATTTTTTGGATTTTTCTATAGTTTATATCAGATCTAATGCAAAAATTATGAATTAGGAAAATTTAGGAAGAATTGATGCAATTTAGTAAGCCAAACAATGCAATTTTTTTGTATTTTTCAATTTTTTGAATTTTTTTGAATTTTTCTCAATGTAATGAAATGAATAACCAAATGAATGAATGAAATCAATCCAAATCTAAAGAAAAACACTCAGCAAGTTGTAATTTAAGTCCAAAAACACGGGTTCACCAAAATGTTTAGGGGAAAATTGGATTTGTTAATGTTCTAGTGTTTAGATGTTTAAATCCTCCTTTCCACCTTACATTCAAGGATCTAGGGTCGAGTGGCAAGCACTATCATACCCTAGGTCACTTGCAAATGTAGGGAAACTTGGATTAGGGATTTTAACTATTAATTTTCCTTCTCTTATGTCCAATTAACCATTAAAACCTTAATTATGCAAATATGGCAACAAATTGATGAAAGACAGAAAAAGCTCTTGCAGACAGGAATAAAATACCAAATCACAGAATACCTATTTTTGGGGTTCCAAAGCGAAATAGTTGAGGACACTAGAGTGGGCACCCAAGTCCAAGGTACCTACTTTTTCACAGAATCTGAACCTCCTAACACTGATCAGCCTTGCAACTTTTATTTTCAGAGATCTGTCTACGGAGGACACTAGAACGAGCGCCCAAGTCATGGAAGTGCTCCTGTGTCTGACTTTTCTTTAGATCCCAAATCCTTGATGCCTACCAATCCTTCCTGCAACTCCACTTTTCTCAAATATGACACCTGTAACCTACAATCACAAGACTTGATTTGGGGGTTGTGGTGTTCAAAGGCTTGCCTCAGTCAAGCCCTGGAGGACACTTAAGTCTTTGAACACCATTGTCAGATAAAGAGTGCATGCCCTTGTGAGGCAAAGGCAAAAACTAAAGGAATCAATGATGAAAACACAATACTATGTCACCTTGTAGTGAAGCTCTCATGGGAGGAAGATGATCTTCATTCCAGGAGGAATTTGATGCTCAAATCTACAAATATCAACACACAAAACACACAATTATGCTCTTGCAACACAAGGAAAGCCTTGAATCACCTTGAGAACACAATAGCTTGCTAGTAATCATCTAATTGAAATCTAGTTTACAAATGAATGCCTAAACATGCGTTTATATGCAACTACAAGCACTCCCACCAATGTTTTAAAAATCAAACTTTACCATGTCAGAAAAAGAACCAAATAACAGTCATAAACTGACACCCAAAAATTAAGGCTGCCCCCAAAATAGGGTAGGACTAGGGCACAGATGCCCAAGTCCTCCCCCCTATTTTGGGTAGGGTACAGCTTAAGGGGTCCACCTAGGTCTATGGAAACTAGGTCTCATTCCATCGGGATGCCAAAATATGAACTAACATATCCTAAATGCATGCTAAAGACCCAAGAGCTAAACCTTACGAGGGAAAAGCCCACAAGGGGATATTTTCTGATGTTACACTAGGAAGAAATTCATCTCACCAAACATTGACATCTTAAATTCACTTTTCATATGATCAGCAAATGCTTTGCACATACATTCATTTCTACCAAAAATGATATCATCAACAAAGACCTCAACAATTAGGATGTCATGATTAATCTTGAAGTAAAGATTACTATCAGCGGTACCTTTTCTAAATCCTAGCTTAAGCAAATTCTTATCCAATCTTACATACCAGGCTCTTGGAGCTTGCTTGAATCCACACAATGTTTTTCTCAGTCTAAAGACCATATTTCTCTTATTAGACAACTAAAATCCTTCCATTTGCTCAATGTAGACTTCTTCCTCCAACTCTCCATTCAGGAATGCTGATTTGACATCCATTTGATAAACTTTAAAATCTTTGAAGACAGCAAATGCAAGAAATAATCTGACTACTTCTATTCTTGCCACCAGAGCAAAAGTTTCTTCAAAATCAATTCCTTCCACTTGAGAATGGCCTTTGCATACCAACCTTGCTTTGTTTCTCACAACTTCACCATCTTCATTTAGTTTATTTCGGAAGACCCATTTGGTTCCAATCACATTTTTGTCCTCAAGTCTAGGAACAAGATCCCAAGTGTGATTCTTTTCAATTTGTATCAATTCTTCTTCCATTGCTTTTACCCAGTTTTCATCATTGCAGGTTTCACTTACTGATTTAGGTTCAATCTTTGAAATCAAACAAATTTTCTCTTGATTTCAGAAATTTTTCTCCTAATTCGAACTCCTTTACTCTTATCTCCTATGATCTGATCTTCAGGATGATTTATCCTTACATACATGGGGGTTTTGGGAACTGGTTGAACTTCTATTTCTTGAGCTTGTTCCTCAACATCTGTACTATCCTCTTGAGTTCCGAGAGTTTCCAGATCAATCTGGATCTGAGTTTGGGTTTGAACTTGTCTTCCTTGACTTTAATTTTTATCTTGATCATTTGAATCATATCTGTAATTCTTGGAATGTCCTTCTTTCCTCTCATCAACTCTAACATTAGCACTTTCAACAATCTTTTTCAACCTCTTGTTAAAGCACCGGTAAGCCTTACTCTGAGTAGAGTATCCCAAAAATATTCCTTCATCACTTCTTACATCAAATTTGCCTAAGTCCTCATCTCTTTTGATATAACATTTACTACCAAAAACTTTGAAATGTCTCATAGTAGGAGGATGACCAAACCATAGTTCATAAGGAGTTATACCAGAATTTCTTGTGATTTGCACCCGGTTAAGAGTGTAGACAACAATACTCATAGCTTCCCTCTAATAAACTTGATTTGTTTCCATCATCATGGTCCTGGCAACTTTTTGAATCATCTAGTTCTTTATTTCCACAACTCCATTTTGCTAAGGAGTCCTAGGAGCAAATAACTATCTTTTTATTCAAAGCATCAAACTCACCGAAGGTAAATTATCCACCTCTGTTAGATCTTAGACACTTTAATTTCTCACCAATCTCATTTTCAACTATCACCTTGAACACCTTGAACTTGTCAAGAGCTTCTAATTTTTCTTTTAGGAAAGTTACCCACATCATCTGGGAGTAATCATCAATCAGCAACATGAAATATATGTCTGCTTGTACACTCCTAATTCTAGTAAGACCACAGAGATCAATATTTACTAGTTCCAATCATCCACTTGAAGCTTGTTCCTTACTTTTGATTGAAATTTTGTTCTATTTGCCCAATTGACATTCTCTACATATGCTATCAAGTTTCATAAGTTTTGGAAGATCTCGTACAGCCTGAGTGGAACTTATTTTGACAATGTTATCAAAATTTACATGACACATCCTCCTATGCCATAACTAGCTTTGATCTATCTGAGTAATCAAACAACTTTTACCAGAACTACTTAAATGAAAGATGTTACCTCTAGTTTGAGTACTGATGCAATTTCAGTTCTGGAGCTTTCCAAGATTCTACATTTTCCATCCTTGAATCGAAGATCATAACCCTTATCAACCAACTATCCAACACTAAGAAGATCATGCTTCAGTCCTTCCACATACAAAACATAATTGGTGCTATTCTTACCATCAAAAGAGATGGATCCTCTGCCATGGATTCTACTAGCTGAGTTGTCTCCAAATTTCACAAGCCCACCTTCATATTTTTCAAAACTCACAAACTTACTCTTATCACCAATCATATGATGAGAACATCCACTATCAATCACCCATTCATCCTTTTCAACAACTTGAGCAGCCAAGGCACTTTCCAAATTTGCACAACTAGCAGATTCAATAGGCACCAGATCTTCTTCTTTGATAGCAATGAACACCCAATCATTTTTAGAGGAACCTCCATGATCAGATTCATCATCTGTGACTCCTTCTCCAGCTTCTTGGACATAGTAGCATTTCTTCTAACCTTTATATCTATTAGGGTTTGGTTTTGAAAACTTCTCTGGACATCTTGAGGCAAAATGACCAATCTTATTACAAGCAAAACATTTGAATGGGAACTTTCCTTCATACTTATTGGATCCTCTTGGCATTATTTTGACAATAAGAGCTTCCAGATCTATAGTTTCAATTTCAACATCTTCAAGATCCTTCCTTGTCTTCACAAATCTGTTTAATCTTGCTGAAGAGTTTCCACCTGGATCATATTTTTGTTTTCCATATACACTAGCTTTGAATATAGTTTTAGACTTAAGAAGAGAATCACCAAACTCACTTAATTTAAAAGCTAAAATTTTGCCAACTAGTTGATCTCTTATAACTTTTGAGACAATCCTGATCTCTTCTATAGAAGCAACCTTATGTTTGCATGAATCTGGTAATAATTTGAGCACTTTTATCACAATTTCTAATTCTTCCAAAGTTCCACCAGTACACCTGATACCACACACAAGTTCATTTATCTTTTGCATGTAGATTGTGATATTTTCATCTTCACTCATCCTTAGATTTTCAAATTTTCCTCTCAGACTTTGTAGCTTAGCACATTTGACATATTCATCGCCTTCATAAAGATTCTCCAACTTCTTCTAGATTTCATGAGCAATTTTTAGTCCAAAGACATTTGACATTTCTAAATCAGTCAGGGCACTCAACAAGGCTTCTTTAGCTTGAAGGTTATTTTCTACATCTTTGACTTGATATGGAGTTGAAGGGCCTTTCTCCAGAGGTTTATTCTCATTTCCAATTATTGCCCAATAAGCATCACCCATGCATTGCAAATGGCATTCCATACGACTCTTCCAAATAGAGTAATTTGTTCCATCAAATCTTGGACTATCCTTCTTGTAAGTCAACATCCTATATCTCCTTGGCGGGTAAGCTTCTTCTAGAGGAACCTTTCTCATATACCAATTATTGCAAATAGGCTAGACAACTGAGAGGGGGGTGAATCAGTTGTCCCAAATCTTTAATACTTGTAGTTATTTCTTTATCACACAAAATTGATTAATGATTAAAGCATGAATCATTAACACATAAGTAGAAATAAATGAACACAGAACACCAGGATTTTTACGTGGAAACCCAATTAAGGGAAAACCACGATGGGGGTTAACCCACAAATACCCTATTAATAGTACTTTAGAAAAATAGAAGACACATGCCTTTGGGCTCACTACCTAGAGCTCACTACTCAAAAGAGGCTCACTGCCTACAAGAATTAAGTTTATTACAAAGATAATGAACTGAGAAATAGCATCTGTTTTATGCCTGGTTCAGTCCCTTTGAAAAGATCACAATGTCTGCTTTGATTTTCAACCACTTGCCTATTATATCTTCATCCTTACTACTCTTGTTCCTCTGCACTTCTTCCTCTTTTCTCTGCTTCTGCACTTGATCCTTTCTTTTGATTAGATTATTTCTGCACAAGGATAATTTTCCACACTTTAACTACACACCTTTATATGCTTCATCAACCTTGGAGCAAGCATCAAGGTTGGGTTGACTTGACGTGGATCATCACACTCTTGGCCAAACATAACAGAGACTCAAATCTTCCTCTATAAACACACCACACTCCATAGAATGCTCTTAGATCATCTACAATACACTAAGATCATCTAGTCGGCCAAGACTGGGAAGAACATCAACAGCGAAAAGGAAAATCTTCAATAACAAGCTCAAACTTCAATGTGGACCTTCAACACAATAGCTACACAATATAGAGATCTCCACAAGTACATTGAGTTCAACAAAAACATCTACACTCCTCCAAATCATCAGAATCACTTGCATCTTCATTTGAAACCTTAAGAACAATGTCTACCATAACTGTCACACTAGAAAGATTGGTTGTGGACCTCCAAATCATGAACTACTTGAATGGATAATGCACACTAACTTCCCAAACATGCCTCTAGATCTACAGATCATCATTTTACATTATCGGAGCAATCTGGACCTCTTTCCTGTCACTCTGTCTCTCCTGAATATTGCAAGAACCAGTTCTACTCAGATGACCATAATTTCTTCAGATCTTAATGTGAACCTTTGAAATCTTAACTGGAGCTTCTTCAGACAAACCTCTACATAGTCATTTGGTCCATATACATTGATCTTCATTAATTTTCTCAATATCCTCAACAATCTAGTCTTCTATATAGGCAACAAATTAGGATACAGTTGACACCAATGACAACAAGGATATGTTGACATCAATGACAACACCGCTTAAGCACATATTTGCAATAGGATGTTGTATCTCTGAGCGAGTGCACATCTTTATTCTATATTGCAAATGAGAAAGCCCTTTGCAGAGGCAAGATATCGTACATATCCTTTTATTTTAAGTCCTTTATGGAGGCGGGGATGGTGTATTTCTTGAGGAGAGTGCACATCTTATCATTTCTAAAAGTCCTCCAAGTAGGTGGGGTTGGTGTATCCTCCCTTAAGTGTGTCTTTGGCAGTTGTGGTGGTGAAGTGCAACTATCAGGTGTTCCTGTAATGTGCCTAAGATGGTGGTGAACCTAGCAATAGGCTCCTTCCATTGCTTGTTTTTCAAGTTTTCTCTGTGTTTTTCATGTGTGTGTGTATGGCGTGTTTGTTCCCAAGCATAGTCTAGAGACGTGTGGCAATGATCCTCTCCTATACTTTGGGATTTGTATGGCATGTTTGTTCTCAAATGTAGTCCAAAGACTGGTGGCGATGAGTCCCTCCTACAATCTGAGATTTGTATTGCGTGTCTATTACCCCATATGCAGTCTAAAGACTAGTGGTGATGAGTTCCTCCTACATTATGGGTTGTGCGTTTACTTTCCTTGTACTTACATTCGCATTCATATATGGAAAAATAAAATAAAAAAGAAATAATGACCATATTCATTGTGTTTTTCATGTCTTCAATGTTGTCTTCTCCATGTTTTGTGTTATTGTAACTATCTTCTTCATGTTTTGCATGCTTGTTACTATCTTCAGTGTGTTTGGCATGTCTGCACCATGCTTGGCATGTTTGTTGTGTTTTGACCATACTTTAATGCATGTATTGGCCTTGTGTTTATACAAGCATTAAAGTGGGGGTTAAATGTTATGTTGGAAAATGTCCCCTTGGGGGCTTTTCCCTCTTAAGGTTTAGCTCCCAGGTCCTTTAGAATCCATTTAGATCATACTACATGTTAATTTTGAATCCCAATGAGAAAACCACTAAGTGTTATGGCAAATAGGACATAGGGAGTGCTATAATGTTAAGCCCTACCTAAAATAGAGAGGGAGGACTTGGGCGCTCGTGCCCTAGTCCTATCCTATTTTGTGTCAGGCCCTAAATCTAAGTGTCGGTTATATGACCATTGTTAGGCCCTATGCTGACATCTTAAGTTTGCATTATGAAATTCTTTGTGGGATTGTGTGTTGTTGCATATATAAGAATGTTTAGGTTTTCATTTGTAAACTAGATAGAAGAAGATGTCTAGAAGATGATTATGATTGTGAACTTGTGGCAAGCTTTTAAGATATTTATTATTGCAGAGTAGAGCATTGTTATTGTGTTTGTGATTGTAGATTTAGCTTCATCTTATCATGTGCATGAAGGATCTTCATCTATGTGAGAGCTACACCTCTGAGGTGACATTTGTTTATGTTTGAATCATTTATCATTTAGTTTTTGCCTCTATCCTGCAAGGTTATGCACTCATATTTGACAACAATGTTTGAAAGACTTAAATGTCTCTCTGGGGCTTGATTGAGGTAAGCCTCTAAACACCACAACCCCCAACCACACTCCTTTGTGATTGTAGGTTATAGGTACTAAGTTTTGCAAAGTGGAATTGCAGAGGAAAGTTGCAGATGACAAGGATTCAGGATTCGAAAGGAAGAGATAGAATTAAACATTTTAGGACATGGGCACCTAGGGCAATGTCCTCTAGAGTTTTAGACATTAAAATCTTGGTGAAAGTGATATTCTACATCTAAAGAAGCCCTGATATCCTAAAGATCAGTCTACCTTGGACACAGGGACTAGTCACAGTGTCCTCCGCATATCTCATGACAGAAATAGACAGAACAGTGATCATCAGTGCCAAAAGGAGTTCTGCATTCTGTGAAGAAAATAATACCTTAGACTTGGGCACCCAGGGCATTGTCCTTGAATATTCCAAATCCTAAACTTCAAAAAATGGTCAGTTATTAATCTCTATCTTTTATCTCAGTTTGTAAGCATTTGTCTTAATCTATCAATTTGATCATTGTTTTGTATAATTAGGGTTTTTTACGTATTTGAAGATTACATTAAGGCATTGGTTAGCTACTTCTAAGTTTCCACATCATTCCAAGTGACAGCCCAATCTGTAGGTGAATCCTCTTGCACAAATTGAGGTTCAACTTGGTTGATATGTCCTTGAATGTTTGTTGTGAAAGGAGGATCTAAACCCATCAACAATAAAACATCAAACCATAAAGCCTTCCCTCCTTTTCCTACAAAACATTGTGCAAGGACTTCCTATGTCTAGAAATAGACACAATACTACTCTGGTAGTGGTGGATAGACTCACTAAGGTAGCACATTTCATACCCAAGAATTTGATAGATGGAGCACCAGTCATAGCCTACAAATTTGTGCAAGTATTCAGATTGCACGACATTCTTGAGAAGATTATCTCAGATAGGGATGCCCATATGACATCAAGGTTTTCGCAAAACCTTATTTTCCTCACTTGGAAATTAGTTAAACATAAGCTTAGCTTATCATCCTGAGACGGATGGCCAAACAAAAAGAGTAAACCAAGTGTTGGAAGATCTATTGAGAATGTATTACATCGACCAACAATACAAGTGGGAAGATTATCTCCCTCTTGTGAAATTTGAATACAATAATTCCTATCATTCTGCTATTAAAATGGCTCCATTTGAAGCATTATATGGAAGAAAGTGTCAAACTCCAATAAGCTAGGATAAGCTAGAAGATAGCATTAGCCTTGATCCAAAAATACTATTAGAAATGGAAGAACAAGTCCATCTGATTAAGAAAAGGCTAGAGGAAGCGAATGATAGGCAGAAAATCTATGTGGATGCTAAGTGCATTGAAAGACATTTCTTAGTGGGAGAGAAAGTCCTCTTAAGAGTTAAACCATAAAAGAGTTCTATTAAGTTTTGAAAGATGTCCAAACAAGCTCCTAGGTATGTGGTTTCCTTCAAAGTTCTCGAAGAGGTCAACCTAGTTGCATATGTGGATTTCTCTACTGCCAGCTCTTGTCATGATGCATAATGTTTTTCATGTTTCTTATTTGAAAAAGTATGTTGTAGGAGACAATCATATTCCTATTCTTGATTGGAATGACATACAAGTGAAGGAACCAGGGGTGGTAGTGATCAAACCCATCAAGGTGCTTGACATACGTAATCTACACTTGCATAATAAAGAAATTACTCAATGCAAGGTCTAGTGGGACCAATATGTAGAAGAGAATGCCACCTGTGAGAATTATGATGATATTTATCAAAGATTCCCTCACATCTTTTAAGATTTTATTTACATGATGAACAAAACTCTTTTTATGTTATAAACTTTGGATACATTAAATCATTGGGGATGATGATTCTTATGGGGGGAGATATGTTACATCCCCAAACTTTGAATATGTTTAACTTTTAATTTCATGTGAATAAATGGATAAGTAATTATAGATTAATTATTTGACATTTGGGAAAATGTCAGGATAAATCATTGATATAATATGGATTATGATCAATGCTTAGAATTAGACATGAGATTACATGTTGAGATTATTTTAGTATGATGTATAATAATTTGTTGATGATACACTGATCATAGTTTGAATGACTATGAGTGTAACAAGGAAAAGAGATTTCCAACTCCAATAATTGAAGGAGAGTATCACCTACCAAGAGAAGGAAATATATGTTGTGAAAAAAGTTAGGTTGCCATCTGAGTTCCAAGTTGTACATTACGTGAACCTTCATGAGATAGGGTATGTATTAGTTATCTTCCCTTGTTTAGTTGATTTCAATTTGACTATTGTCGTTTTTCTGATTAAGGGTTCTTTGACATCATCTATGTTGATTTGACTGAATAATGTTTAGGGAACATTATTAATGATTAGAGTTAGTCATTGTCTTTTGTCAGAGATTTGCTATATCTATCTATCTATATATATATATATATACATGTATATACATATATACATGTATATACATATATACATGTATATACATATATATATATATGTACATATATACATATATATATATGTACATATATACATATATATATATATATGTACATATATACATATATATATATATGTACATATATACATATATATATATATAATTTTGTGAATATCGATTTAATTATACTAACAATAGGATAAGATTGCAAAGCAAGGGAGTTAGTCTCAACCCCATATTTGCATTTTGACACATGATTAATGCAGTTACATCCCCAAATTTTGTCTTGCTAATACTTTTTATTTTTACTTGGATATAAGTAAATCTATTTTGATGTTTAGATTAATATCAAGGAAAGATATAGATTCTATTGAGTGTCATTTATGGAAATGGAAATGAATATGTTATTTCAATTTAATAATTGCATTATGAGAATTTGGTTTATTGTTTGAATAATGATGCATTGATCATAAATGTTAATTTTAAGTTTTATATAGGATTACAAGTTTCAGATGACTCTCAGAGAAAAGAGAGAGAGTATCTTTTGAGGAGAGAAATATAGACCTTGGATTATGAGTGATTATTTTCCAAAATGAGTATAAGTTTTTAACAAAAATGTGAACCGGTATCAACAGAGGTAAGTCATGTTTTGTCATTATACTTTTGGACCTAATTGACAAGTAGTCGATATCTTTTGATTATTTTTTGGGCAATTCATTTGTGTGTCAACATTGTCGTTTGTAAAGAAATGATGTCTTCTAAGTAGAATGGTGTCCATTTGCGATTAACGTAAATATTACGTCGACATTGTTGCAAAATTGTTATGTTAGTATCCTTGAGTCATATAAGGTTTTATTGTTGACATTAAACGTCATATGATGATCTCATCAAGTCAAGTTGACGTGATTTAATGAAAGACAGTGAAGGGGAGACAAGCTTGACCCTTTCACATTATTCATAAGTCTTTCGACTTATTATTATCATATATTGATCAAAGCATAAATGATCAAGTAGGGTTGATGTCATGTTAAACCATATTTAATTATATAAACATATATATGTATGCATCGATTTGAGGTTAACACCTAATAATTATTAAATGTTTGATTATGGAGTAGCCGTAGGCATGTAAATAGGAATGCTTTCCTTCATCTCTAGTGATGGATCAAACCACTCTAAGTGATCATTAAATGATCAAGTTGTGTTATTATTGATATGTCAGCCTCTATTGAGAGGATTTTGTGGTGTTACAAACCACATTCAATATACCTCCCTGCGAAGGACGTCTTCCATCGACAATTGTAAAGCCTTGCATCTTTTGTGGATTCAGTTGTGACCGCAGTATACTTAGACTATCCTTGTATTCATTGTGCCTCTAACTGTAGTAGTGGAAGAGCAATGATAGGATGACTCATTAAGAGTCATGTTTGAGTCTTTAAAGGAACAATTCAGTAGGAGTCGAGGGGATCTATTTTTAAGCTTTGCGATGATCGCAGTAGGTAGCAAGGAATAGATAATAGTCCTAAGAGGAAGTAAACATCAGTTTTTAGGCATCAATTGGAGTATTCAATCCGCAACTCTTCTTAACTTTGAATTCGTCGCTACCAGCTATCTTTTCTACCTTGTATGCAATGTAAACAATGTTGAATCAAATGGTCTTCTATGTTATCCATTGTAGTGTCTGATTATAAACATTTGAACATGCCAGTGAGGCTAAACCATTCAATTCCTTGTGTATTTGTTTAAATCCAATGGTGTTGACTATATTAAATTGTTGATAGAGTTGATAGTTAAACTGTTTAGTTACCTTCAAAAATTTTGATAGCATCGAATAAGCCTGGTTGGCCGATGCATGATAATATCATTGAATTCTATACATTAGTATCCTGAGATGAAAACATACTTATTGTTTGAGAACTGATAAACATGTCATACTACTGTGTGGTGACTGAATGAACATTACAAATTGCATACCTGAAGAAGGTTATTTCTATAGTTATCAAGTGCCTTGTATGATCAAACCAGTCACCTTGATGATTGAGATTCATCATGTAGTAGGTCAATTATGTTTTTATATGTTTAATCATGCAAAAGAATTTAATAGCACGCTTCGTCAAAAGTCATGCTCTGATACCAACTAATAGCACGGAGATGCATACCATGCACAAATACCCATTCAATCCCAGGTGAGAACCATGTCTCTACATAGTTAAAATGGTATTCTCATAACTTCTGTCATCAGAGTGATAGGAACTAACATGCAACATATTTAAGACAAAAATAACATGAACTCAGACTCATTACAAATCAGCTATAGGAGATGTCCACTTAGAATACAAAATTTCAATGCATCAGAAATGATCTTTTTAATTCATTTGGCCTACTTGGCCTCTATTACAAAATATTACAAAAACTATGCAACTCTCATCTACACCTAATCTTTTTGGCCTCTTATCAACCTTGACCTCTTCTCAAAGATATACTATTTGGCCCTTGGCCACATTTGAATCCTTCTCCCAAAGATTAGCCTCTTTATCTCTACAACAATCTACCCCAGTCTAGTATTGTTGACCCTTCTCTATAACTCATTCAGTCTTTATTGTCTTTGTTGCAAATATGTGCCTAAGTGGTGTTGTCATTGATATCAACATATCCTTATTGCCATTGGTGTCAACTGTATCCTATTTTGTTATTTGTATAAAAGACCAGATTGTTGAGGATATTGAGAAAATTAACGACAATCAATGCATGCGGACCATATGGCTATGTAGAAGATTGTCAAAGGTTTCTCCAATAAAGAATTGAGAAGTCTGCATGAATATTTGAAGAAGTTATGGCCATCTAATTAGAACCGGATCTTACAGTATTTAGAAGAGATAGTGTGACAGTAAGTTGGTCCGGATTGCTCTGTAGTGAAATACTATGGTCTGCGGATCTGAAGGCATGTTTGGGAAGTCAGTGTGTATCATCAACTCCAGTGGTTCGTAGTTTGGAGGTTCGCAAGCTATCTTTCTATTTTGACAGTCATGGCAGATAGTGTTCTCGAGGTTCCAGAGTAAGATACAAATGATTCTGGTAATTTGATTTATAGTGAATGTTATTGGTGATTTCAATGTGCTTGTGGAGATCTTTGGATCATGTGGCTACTATGTTGAAGGTCCACATTGAAGTTTGAGCTTGTTGATTGAAGATTTCTTCTTTGAGGTTGATGTTCTTCCCAGTCTTGGCCGACCGGATGATCCTAGCATGTTGCAGATGATCTAAGAGCATTTTTTAGAAGCGCGGCATGGTTGTAGAAGAAGATTCAAGTCTCAGTTGTGTTTGGCTGACAGTGTGATGATCCGCATCCAGTTTAGCCAACCTTGTTGATCATTCCAAGGTTGATGAAGCATATAAATACTTGTCGAAGAGTTGTTGAAAAGCATCCTTGAATACAATGAATTAAATCCAAAGAACGGATCAAAAGCAGAGTAGCGAAGAAGAGGAGAGAAGGGAGTATAGAGTGAAGAGTCAGTGAAGAAGAATTTCAAGATAAGAGTAGAAGTTTTTTGAGCCTTCAAAGGGACTAATTCAAGCATGAATGTAGATGCTATTTCTTAGTTCATTATCTCTATGTAAATCATAATTTCTTATAGGTAGTGAACTCTGGGCAGTGTACCCAAAGGCACACGCCTTCTATTTTCTTAAGTACTTTTAATAGGGTATGCATTTTTGTGGGTTAACCCCCACCGTGGTTTTTCCCTTAACCGAGTTTTCCACATTAGATTTCTGGTGTTATGTGTTCATGTTGATTTATGCTTAAATGTCTTCATCATTAATCTGATTATAAAGAAGATTTAAAAGGTTTAGAAAAGGTTAAAATTTAGGGACAATTGATTCACCCCCACTCTCAATTGTCCAGACTATTTCCAACAATTGGTATCAGAGCAAAGTTCCTCTAAAAGAAGCTTGACTGCTTGAGGAAGATTCAAGATGTCGATCTACAAGAAGGAAAGTATGAAATTTGATGGAACAAATTACTCCCTCCGGAAGGTACACATGCAGTGTCATCTAGAATGTATGGATGATGGCTTTTGGACAATAACCAAGAATGTGTATAAAATTTCAAAGATTAGACCTTCAAATATAGATAAACTCAGAGATGGTAAATGCAACACTCGAGACAAAGAAGCATTATTGAGTGCCCTGTCTGATACCAAATTGGCAAATATCCTAGATTTGTAAACTGCTCATGAAATCTGGAGTAAATTAGAAAATCTATATGAAGGTGACAAATATGTTAAATGTGCCAAACTACAAAGCCTGAAGGGTAAATATGAAAGATTGCTAATGAGTGAAGATGAAAACATTACTTCCTACATGTAAAAAGTAAATGAACTTGTGACCGGTATCAGAAATGCAGGTAGAGTATTGGATGAATCAAAAATTGTTGCCAAGGTGCTCAGATCCTTACTTGCAGCTTACAAGCACAAAGTTGCATCCATTAAAGAAATCAGGACAGTAATAGCAGTCATGAGGGATCAGTTAGTTGGCAAGCTTTTAGCATTTGAAATGAGTGAGTTTGGTGATTCTCTTCCTAAGTTTGAATCTGCATTCAAGGCCAGTATGTATGGAAAGCAAAGATATGATCCGGGTGAAAGCTCTTCTGCAAGATCAAACAGATTTGTGAATACAAGGATCTTGAAGATATTGAAATAGAAACTACAGATCTTGAAACTTTCATTGCCATCCGATGCCAAGAGGATCCAGTAAGTATGAAGGAAAGTTGCAACTCAAATGTTTTGCTTATAATAAGATTGGTCATTTTGCCTCAAGGTGTTTAGAGAGGTTTTCAAAACCAAACCCTAACAGGTACAAGGGTTAGAAGAATTATTACTATGTCCAAGAAGCTAGAGAAGGAGTCACAGATGATGAATCTGATCATGGAGAAGGTGATTGGGTGTTCAATGCTATTAAAGAAGAAGATCCAATGTCTACCGAATCTGCTAGTTGTGCAAATGTGGAAAGTACCTTGGCTACTTAGGTTGTTGAAAAGGATGAATGGGTGATTGATAGTGGATGTTCTCATCATATGACTGGTGACAAGAGTAAGTTTGTGAGTTTTGAAAATTATGGAGGACTTGTGAAATTTAGAGACAACTCAGCTAGTAGAATCCGTGGCAGAGGATCCATCTCTTTTGATGATAAGAACATGACCAATAATATTTTGTATGTGGAAGGATTGAAGCATAATCTTCATAGTGTTGGATAGTTGGTAGACAAGGGTTATGATCTTCATTTCAAGGATGCAAAATGTAGAATCTTAGACAGCTCTGGAACTGAAATTGCATCTGGTACTCACACTAAAGGTAAAATCTTTCACTTAAGTAGTTCTGGCAAAAGTTGTTTAATTTCTCAAACATATCAAAGTTGGTTATGGCATAGGAGGATGTGTCATGTGAATTTTGATAACATTGTCAAAATAAGTTCCACTCAACCTATAAGAGATCTTCTAAGAATTGTGAAACCCGATAGTATATGTAGAGAATGTCAATTGGGTAAATAGAACAAAATTTCATTCAAAAGTAAGGAACAAGGTTCAAGTGGGAGATTGGAACTAGTACATACTGATCTTTGTGGTCTTTCTAGAATTAGGAGTCTACAAGGAGATAGATATTTCATGTTGTTGATTGATGATTACGCCCGGATGATGTGGGTAACTCTCCTAAAAGAAAAATTAGAAGCTCTTGATAAGTTTAAGGTGTTCAAGATGATGGTTGAAAATGAGATTGGTGGGAAATTGAAATGTCTGAGATCTGACAAAGGTGGAGAATTCACTTCCAGTGAGTTTGATGCTTTTTGTGAAAAGCATGGAATAAAAAGACAATTATCTGCTCCTAAGACTCCTTAGCAAAATGGAGTTGTGGAAAGGAAGAACCAGACCATTCAAGAAGCTACCAGGACCATGATGATGGAAACAAATGTTCCTCAAGTTTAATGGAGGGAAGCTGTGAGTATTTTTGTCTACACTCTTAACTAGGTGCAGATCAAAAGAAATTCTGGTAAAACTCCTTATGAACTATGGTTTGGTCATCCTCCTACTGTGAGATATTTCATAGTTTTTGGTAGTAAATGCTATATCAAAAGATATGAAGATTTAGGCAAGTTTGATGCAAGAAGTGATGAAGGAATATTCTTGGGATACTCTACTCAAAGTAAGGCTTACCAGTGCTTCAACAAGAGGTTGAAAAAGATTGTTGAAAGTGCTAGTGTTGAAGTTGATGAAAGAAAAGGAGGTCATTCCAAGTATTACGGATATGATTCAGATGATCAAGATGAAAGTCAAAGTCAAGGAAGGCAAGATCAAATTTAGACTCAGATTTAGATTAATCTAGTAACTCCAGTAACTCAAGAGATTAGTGCAGAAGATGAGGAACAAGTTCAAGAAACAGAAGTTCAAACAATTCCCAAAACCCCCAGGTATGTAAGAATGAATCATCCTGAAGATCAAATCATAGGAGATAAAAATAGAGGTGTTTGAACTAGGAGAAGAGTTGCTGAAGATCAAGAAGAAATTTGTTTGATTTCAAAGATTGAACTTAAATCAGTAAGTGAATCTTGCAATGATGAAAACTAGGTTAAGGCAATGGAAGAAGAATTGATGCAAATTGAAAAGAATCACACTTGGGACCTTGTTTCTAGACCTAAGGACCAAAATGTGATTGGAACAAATGGGTCTTCCAGAATAAACTGAATGAAGATGGTGAGGTTGTAAGAAACAAGGCAAGGTTGGTATGTAAAGGTTATTCTCAAGAGGAAGGAATTGATTTTGAAGAAACTTTTGCTTCGGTGGCAAGGATAGACCCAGTCAGATTATTTCTTGGTTTTACTACTTTCAAAGATTTTAAAGTTTATCAGACGGATGTCAAATCAACATTTCTAAATGGAGATTTGGAGGAAGAAGTCTACATTGAACAACCAGAAGGATTTCAGTTGTCTGATTAGGGAGATATGGTCTGCAGACTAAGAAAAGCATTATATGGACTTAAGCAAGCCCCAAGAGCTTGGTATGCATGATTGGATGAGCATTTTCTCAAGCTAGGATTCAGCAAAGGTACCATTGATAGTAATCTGTACTTCAAGATTAATCATGAGGACATTCTAATTGTTGAAGTCTTTGTTGATGATATCATTTTTGGTGGAAATGAATGTATGTGCAAAGCTTTTGCTGATTAGATGAAAAGTGAGTTTGAGATGTCAATGTTTGGTGAGATGAACTTCTTCCTAGGCCTGCAAATTGTTCAGTCAGATAAAGGTATCTTCCTATCTTAGTCCAAGTATGTGAAAGAATTGTTGAAGAAGTTTGGAATAGAAGATTCAAAGCTAGTAGGTACTCCTATGGTAACCGGATGCAAGCTAAGCAAAGATGATGACTCCCTAAAGGCAAATCAGAAAAGGTATAGATCAATGATTAGAGGATTGCTCTATCTGACTCAGATTAGACCTAACATCAAGAGTACAGTTGGACTTGTTGTTAGATTTCAATTTGATAAAAAAGAATCCAATGTTGTGGCAGTCAAACGAATTTTTAGATATATCAAGGGGATAATTGATTATGGACTGTGGTATCCAAAGGACAATGATTTCACTCTTCATACATATACAGATGTTGATTGGGCAGCAGATGTGGATGACATAAAAAATACTATTGGTGGTGCATTCTTCTTGGGAAGAAGATTGGTCTCTTGGATGAGCAAAAAGTAAGAGGCAATTTCTTTATCTACTACAGAGGTAGAGTATATAGTAGCAGTAAATAATTGTTCTCAAGTTTTGTAGATGAAGCAAATGTTGAAGAACATCATAATTGTGTTTGAGGAGCCAGTCACAACTTTTGTGATAATTCAAGTGATATAAGCATTTCCAAGAATCCGATATTGCACTCAAAGACAAAGCATATATCTATCAAGTTTCACTTCTTGAGAGAGAAGGTTAATGAGAATGAAGTCAATTTGGAGTTTGTGTCTTCCAAAGATCAAATTGTGGATATCTTCACTAAGCCTCTTCCCAAAGATACTTTTGAGTATCTCAGAGAAAAGTTAGGGGTTATTACCCCTCCTGATCAGAACTAAGATGCACTAAGGTGCATCAGTCGGGTGGAATTCACATTCATATCTTGTGATCTGGATTGATGTTAAGGAGATACTACTCAAAGGGGGAGTAGTCAGTATGCAAATTTTGGGATCAGTCTGAAGAAAAAAGAGAAAAGATAGCAAATATGTTCCCTTTGCCATTGATGTCAAAGGGGGAGAGAAGTCATGTGAAAAACTAGTTGCTGATGTAAGGGAGAGCAGTTGCAGAAATGAGAAGAGAAAGGGGGAAAAGTTCTTATCTTGATGGTTGAATTCAATTTTGTACATCATATGTTGCCATCAATGACAAAGGGGGGGATTGTTACAAATATGTGCCTAAGTGGTGTTGTCATTGATGTCAACATATCCTTGTTGCCATTGGTGTCAACTGTATCCTATTTTGTTATCTATATAGAAGACCAGATTGTTGAGGATATTGAGAAAATTAATGACAATCAATGCATGTGGACCATATGGCTATGTAGAGGATTGTCAGAGGTTGCTCTAGTTAAGAATTGAGAAGTCTGCATGAAGATTTGAAGAAGTTATGGCCATCTAAGTAGAACTGGATCTTACAGTATTCAGAAGAGACACTGTGATAGTAAGTTGGTCCGGATTGCTCCACAGTGAAATACTATGGTCTGCAGATCTGAAGGCATGTTTGGGAAGTCAATGTGTATCATCAACTCTAGTGGTTCGTGGTTTGGAGGTCCACAAGCTATCTTTCTAGTTTGACAGTCATGCCAGATAGTGTTCTTGAGGTTCCAGAGGAAGAAACAAATGATTCTGGTAATTTGGTTTAGAGTGAATGTTATTGGTGATTTCAATGTGCTTGTGGAGGCCTTTGGATCGTGTGGCTACTATGTTGAAGGTTGCATTGAAGTTTGAGCTTGTTGATTGAAGATTTCTTCTTTGATGTTGATGTTCTTCCCAATCTTGGCCAATTGGATGATCCTAGCATGTGCAGATGATCTAAGAGCATTTTTATGAAGTGTGGTGTGGTTGTAGAAGAAGATTCAAGTCTCAGTTGTGTTTGTCTAACAGTATGATAATCCATGTCAAGTTTAGCCAACCTTGTTGATCATTCCAAGGTTGATGAAGCATATAAATACTTGTCGAAGAGGTGTTGAAAAGTATCCTTGAATACAATGAATTAAATCTAAAGAAAGGATCAAAAGTAGAGCAGAGAAGAAGAGGAGCAAAGGGAGTATAGAGTGAAGAGTCAGTGAAGAAGAATTTCAAGATAAGAGTAGAGGTATTTGATCCTTCAAAGGGACTAATTCAGGCATGAATGTAGATGCTATTTCCTAGTTCATTATCTCTGTGTAAATAATAATTTCTTATAGGCAGTGAGCGTCTTCTTGAGCAGTGAGCTTTGGGCAATGCACCTGAAGGCATGTGCCTTCTATTTTATTAAGTACTTTTAACAGGGTATGCATTTTTGTGGGTTAACCCCCACTATGGTTTTTCCCTTAATTGGGTTTTCCACGTCAAAATTTCAGTCTTGTGTTCATGTTGTTTCTGCTCATGTGTTGATTTATGCTTAAATGTCTTCATCATTAATTTGATTATAAAGAAGATTTGAAAGGTTCAGAAAATGTTAAAATTTAGGGACAATTGATTCACCCCCCCACTCTCAGTTGTCTGGACTATTTCCAACAGTCTCAACCTCCACTTCCTAAATATCATTCAAGGTTTGGCCTCTACTAATCTCTCTTATTGGCTTGCTCTATCCTTGGCCTATCAGCCTCTCTTCACACATGCAGCTTCCTCTTTGTTTCCTGCTGCCTTCAATCCTCAATCAATCATCTCCTGTCTCATTTACGGCCTCCTCTGAATCACTATGCAGTCTCATATCCTTTCTCCCAGCCTACTCTATTCCTTTGTGCATCCTCTCTTTACTATATCAACCTTCTTCCAATATGTCTCGCCTCCTGTTATTAATTGGCCTTCTCCATATAACTTACAACCTCTCTATTTCTTGTGCTACCTTCTTCTTATCTCATGATGGTCTACCTCTAATACATGTAGCCTCCTCCTTATATTCGACGGCCTCTCCTCTATTATATACTAGCCCTCTTATGGTATCTGTGCCTGCATTAACTCATGACCTCCTTCCATGATTCTACTTGTTTCTCATTCTAACATATCGGCCTTTACATTATCAGCCTCTTCTCTATTACTGCAGCCTCTTCTCTATGCCACCCTCTCTTCCCCTTAATGTCCATTGGCCTATTTTTGGTTGCCACTATTTGTTCTTTATTTGACCATTATCTTTCTGCATATGAATGATCTACACTACCACACGCTACCACTTCCATTCTCAGCATCCACACAAATTGCATTTTTCCTTGCATGCGGCCTGCCTTCTTTACTTTATCTATTTTAGCCTTTTTGCCTTTCACCACATTTCACTAACCGTCACTAAAGAATCTTCCTTCATCATGGCTGGCATATCCCCAAATTAGTCTACAAGCCTTCATGCATCTAAATTAGGATATAATCACCATTTTCACCACTATTCAACTTTCTCAATTTTTAATAATTAATTATTATTGTTCCTGTCACCTTGGCAACAAGAGCTTCCTTCCTTTGCTTCTATCACTTGACCCACTCATTTACACCAAAAATCCATTGTCAAAGACAATTTTGAAATTTTAAATAGATGCCCTACATCAAACTCCCCAGGGACAAAGATCATGTGCTCTGGCACATGTGTTCCTCTGTAATTTTAATCAAATCTTTTCTTCCGCCTTTTCCATACTTTCTCTATCTCACATGCTTCAATCTTCCAACCTTTTGTGCAACACTACAGGCTGCTCTCACATGGTTGTCTGTAACATTTACAATCCACCTCCAATCTCCAATTCTTCTTTCATTAAATAAATCATAATCAAATTGAAAAATTGTAATACCATCTAATGCATCCTCAAAACTTATCATACGTTCAACATACTCAACATGTTCATATGTCATTACTTCCAACCATTCTTCTTTCATGGTCATCTGCTGCAACACAACATTATTTTTAGCTTCATTCTTTGCCATCATACCTTCCAACTCTGCATCATGATCTTCAAGCTTCACTGTTGTCCTACTTATGCTCACACATTTAATCTTCTCATCCCATTCTTCCTCAATGGCTGCCAACTTCTTCCACAAATCTTCTTCATCATTCTCTATTACTGCTCCATCTTCTCCCTTGCTTCCACTCTTCTTTTGTTGGTCCTCTTCTTCTACGACTATGGTTGTTCCATCATTATCTTCTTCCTCTTTGGCTGCTTGCCAGTTCAAATCTGCATTTTCAGCACATACCTCTGGTGCCTTCTTTTTCCATACTCTTCTATTCCACTTTTCCTCTCTTCTGTCATACCTCCATCTTTCACTTTTCCTTTGTCTGCATTCTTGTCTTTTCAAATATTTATTTCTCCTTAACTCATTTTCATCTAATAATCTCTTCATACCATACTCTCCTCATCATTATTCAAAACTTTATAAAAATCAGATTTCTTTTCTCTTACCTTCCATATACTTGCTTTCTCTTGCTGCAACTTCATTGTATGCTTCTTCTCCTTTTTGCCGTCTTCTACTGGATTCCTTATGCTTCTAGCTCCTTGGGGTTTGTTCTCCTTTCCATGCCCCCAATCCTTTGTCTTCTCTGCAACATATTTGGTTGCTACTGCTTGCTTCACTACCCACACCTTGCCACTGGACTGTTTTCCTCTATTTGCTACTCCTAAGCTTCTTTTCACTTGCTCTATCTTCACCCTCCAATAATTTTCTCTAGGCCTCTTTGTTGGCCAACTCTTTCTTGCATCATACTGCCCCCTATACATCTGTACATCTTTCTTCTTCTACACTTTCTTGTTAGCATAAACATAATCAAAATTATTTACTTCTCCACAACCTTTTTCATCCATCTTTTTCCTTTGCCAATGTGGCACTACATATCCATGATCCCATTTCTTTTCCTTATCAACTTGCTTATCCATATTCTCATTTCTACATACATGATCAAAAATAACAATTTTACCTTCATCCTTTTGTGTAAGGACCTGCTGTCCCAAATTGCATCCAACTTTAGCTTCATGGATTTTCATCTTCTCTTCTTCACAAGCATCTTGTGCTTCTGCTGCAATGTCTTCACATGCATCATGAAACTCTATGGTTTCCTCTTCATCTTCATCATCAATCTATACATATTTAGCATCAATCTCCTCTTCTTTTTTAGGCACTATGTACTGCCCCTCTGCTACAAACTCTTCTTGGCATTCTACTACCATTAATCTTTCCTTGTTCACATCTTCCACTCTTTCTTTAGGAGCTATTCTTGCCCCAACTTTCATCATCTTCAAGGTCTCCTCCTCGACCTTCTTCATCGCTTTCTTTATCCCTGCATAAAAATCTGCAAACATAACATTAGCAAATAAAATGAAAGACCTCAATGTCTCTTTCAATGTCCTCCTCATGGACATTCTTCCTTCTTCATTTCTCTTCCTCTCAAGTGCTATTTGCTACACCTTTTCCTCTTCCTCTTTTCTCATGTTCTCTTCAATGAGAACTCTCTTGACCTCTTCAGGTCCATGTTGCTCCAATGGTAACTCTTTGATGTCCCATCTTTTCAGGAATCTTCTCATCTTCTTATCTTCTATTCTTAAGGATTTTATATTCTACATTTTCCTCTTCTCCATAATCTCTTTTATTGGCCATTTCACTTTCTTCTCCATTGGTCATACCCAATAATATCCTTGGTCTTCTTCTTGTTCTTCATACCATTGCTTTACCATCATCACATCTCTCCTCAATGCTACCAATTCTCTTTTGAATTCTTCATCCATCATCCTCTTCTCTTCTTTCCTCTTGTGTATTTTCATGAGACTCTTTTCCTCCATTTGCTTCTACATCATTCTATCTTCTTTCATCTTCAGACACCTTCTTAGGGCTTCTTTCCTTTTCCACTCTACCTAGTCCTTTGGTGCTACACACCCACACTCACAGTCTTGGCTAAGTTATCTCTCTTCAAAGATCTACTCAGCACTCAAGACCAACCTCACTCTGATACCAAACTAATAGCATGCTTTGTCAAAATTCATGCTCTGATACCAACTAATAGCACAGAGACGCATACCATGCACAAATACCCATTCAATCCCAAGTGAGAACCATGTCTCTACGCAGTTAAAATGGTATTCTCATAACTTCTGTCATCAAAGTGATAGGAACTAACAAGCAACATATTTAGGACAGAAATAACATGAACTCAGACTCATTACAAATAAGCTACAAGAGCTATCCACTAAGAATACAGAAATTCAATGCATCAGAAATTGATCTTTTTATTTCATTTGGCCTACTTGGCCTTTATTACAAAATATTACAAAAACTATACAACTCTCATCTACACCTAATCTCTTTGGCCTCTCATTAGCCTTGACCTCTTCTCAAGTCTATACTATTTGGCCCTTGGCCACATTCAAATCCTTCTTCCAAATATCAGCCTCTTTATCTCTACAATGATCTGCCCCATTCTAGTATTGTCGACCCTTCTCTATAACTCATTCAGCCTTTATTGTCTCAACCTCCACTTCCTGAATATCCTTCAAGGTTCAGCCTCTACTAATCTCTCTTATCGGCCTGCTCTATCCTTGGCCTATTGGCCTCTCTTCACACATGCAGCTTCCTCTTTGTTTCCTACCGCCTTCAATCCTCAATCAATCGCCTCCTATCTCATTTATGGCCTCCTCCTCTTAATCACTATGCAACCTCATATCCTTTCTCTCGGCCTACTCTATTCCTTTGTGCAGCCTCTCTTTACTATATCGGCCTTCTTCCAATATGCATCACCTCCTGTTATTAATTGGCCTTATCCATATAACTTACGACTCTCTATTTCTTCTGTGTCACCTTCTTCTTATCTCATGATGGCTTTCCTCTAATACACGTGGCCTCCTCCTTATAGTTGATGGCCTCTCCTCTATTATATGTCGCCCCTCTTATGGTATCTATGCCTACATTAACTCACGGCCTCCTTCCATGATTCTACCTGTTTCTCATTCTAACATATCAGCCTTTACATTATCAGCCTCTTCTCTCTATCGCCCTCTCTTCCCCTTAATGTCCATCAGCCTATTTTTGGTTGCCACTATTTGTTCTTTATTTGATCATTATCTTTTTGCATATGCATGATCTGCACTACCACACGCTGCCACTTACATCCATTCTCAACATCCACGCAAATTGACTTTCTCCTTGCATGTGGCCTGCCTTCTTTACTTTATCTATTTTAGCCTTTTTGCCTTTCATCACCTTTCACTAACCATCACTAAAGAATCTTCCTTCATCATGGCTGGCACCTCCCCAAATTAGCCTATGAGCCTTCATGCATCTGAATTAGGATATAATCAGCATTTTCACCACTATTCAACTTTATTGTTTTTTAATAATTAATTATTATTGTTCCTGTCATCTTGGCGACATGAGCTTCCTTCCTTCGCTTCTGTCACTTGACCCACTCATTCACACCTAAAATCCATTGTCAAAGACAATTGCCAAATTTTAAACAGATGCCCTTGCATCAGACTCTCGATGATATTAGTGTAAACTGAAACTTTGATAGGTATACTCTTTAGCTATGAGTAATACGGTTTAATCATTAGACTAGGTTATTATCATTTTTAACCATTCTTTGTTTAGTATATATATATCCAAAAATGATTTCTATTTAAAAGAACTTAGATTCTTAGTAATCTTTGGAAACTATTGTATATCCAGTCGAGTGATAGAAAACTAGGAATGTTTTGATAGAAAAAATAAGGTCTATAGGACAATCCTTATTACCAAATTTATTACTCTTGTTGAAGATATTCTTTGTAAACCATTATGATGGAATAGACTAGTCTAAAATAGAAAATGACCTAGTATGGAAACATATATAAGTATATATTGTGATTGTCAATGATATCACGTTAAGGAAAGTAGAAAGTACTCATACTCCTTTTTGTAAGAGGAGATATCTATTCTAGAACCATATTATTCTTAATCTTGATTAAGTTAACCCAAGGGTCATTTTTAAACCTTAGTCTCATAGTTATGAGATATGGTTATTTTTGAAGTATCAGTTTATTAGAGGTTGTAATGAAAACCCTAGTATCAAATATGGAAACAAATGATTAGTTATATCCATATGAACTTGTCTAAGTCAAGTAGACTATTTCCATGAAAAATGCTAAACTATTTACGTAAACATGTTTGGTGAGGATAAACTGCAAGAATATGATAGTATCCAAGTTGAGTTGGGGTGGGTGAACATTTCAACCAAGTTCATTACAAACATTGTTGATATTAAAACTTTGGCCAAAGTAATGCATTCATTTTCTGCATGCATTGTTAGTTCACTGTATCTGGATTGCATAACCTATCGGGAAATCATACTTAGCTAGAGGGTATCTAGGGTTGTATGGTTGATAGAGTTGTGTAGGATACAACACTATGTACTCGAAAGGTAAATTACCACTGGTCACCTTTGGTCTATATTCCTTGTGAAGGGTAAGGCCACTTCCTATGTGGAAGATGTGTGGGAGGCCTCCAGTCTGTGGATGGAGGTAAAACACTAGGAAGATACTCTCTCTCTCTAGCAGAAAACATGCCAAGGCTTGTGATAAAGATGTTAGATATTCAGAAGTAGTAATTATTCTAAATTTGTTTATGAAATTGATTTACTTTTGCATATATTGTAATTGAGAAAGACAATATGTTATATTGTTTTATGTAAGAGAATCTTGCAAATTGTTGTTACTTGATTATATGTTAAATAAACAAAAAAATTTCTCTTTCTCATTTTTACCTTGTTGAATTACTCTATGGTAAATTCTCAATTTTATTATGTTAAGAGAATGTGGATGTTACAAATGCTAACACCATATTTATGGTAATTCTATTATGGTGTCAACAGAGATTATTTTATTATTTGCATATTATTACATATATGATGTATAAGTAGGTATTGTGCGATATAATTATTATCCTCCTCATGTTGTGTTAAGCTTCCTTCAGTTTTCAACCACTATGTGCATGTAGAGAAACCATGTCACATATTCCACAAAAGTGTGGACTAAGTGGGAGAAATTCTGTTGGTTTAGCATAACCTTTGCATGATTATAGCACTTATTCTGATGCATTCTCTCAATGAGAGAGTTTATAGCAAAGTAGAGTTTGATATTCCTGTGGGGGTACGGGAAGTTTATGAGGTTGTCAACCTTCATTTTGAAGGTAGTTTTTTTTTTTTGTTTTGGGAGAGAGAGCTAGGAGATGGGAGATGGGCATATGAGGAGAAAACAAGGGGAGTCAAGGAGAAAGCTTAGAAAAAGAACAGAGGGGTGAAAATGATAGGGATAAAATAGAAAGTCCTCGTAGAAAATTAAAAACTCAGTGGAAGTGGCCATTCATTTTCAGGTACATTTGGTCTTTTATAATACCACTGCACTATGTAAGACTAAACTCATGTTTTCTTTACCTTTGTTGTTGATATGTGCACGAGGTGATTGTCTAGTGTCTATATATAAATGATAGCATTGAGATGTCTTAGGAAGCTTTGTTGAAAACTATGAATATTAACGAAGGTTAATTGTTATCCATACCTTTCTGGGTAAGGAAAGATTGTTATTATAGCTCGATAACTAGTCGAGAGACAAATTATGTTGAGAATTAAACTATTCCATGTAGAAACTGATGTATGCAGAACTATTATATTGTTAAGGACACAATTATAGAGATGGGTATCATTTATAGTATGACCCACAGGTTTCTATGTATTGCAACAGTCCAACCATTCTTTTAGTACTGGTCAACTGTGGCTTCAAGTCACAACAAAATGGGATTTGAAATATAAAGATTTTTATTTACAAGTTTTTTTCCTTATGAGCCTTCTGGCTACACATTATTAAAGATTGAGCAGTAGGCTTCTTTTTATTATATAAGTGAAATAGGGATGATATTGCTATCATTACTGCACTACGAGTGCATGTTTGAGCCTTGAGTATGAGGTAGGATGCACAAATTTATAATCTTACATTATTCATGAATAGAAAACAAAAGAGCTTCATAGCTTGATAACTATGTTATCATTCTTGACTTTTTCTTAAGATGGTATTATCTTTCTCTTTATTTTATAATGATGAGAAGATATTAGAACCTTTCAAGTCTCTAGTAGACTAAGAGTTTTACTATAATAGAAGATGATATTCTTTTTATCTTATGATAATAAAAGATTATATAGTAATGATGGGATTAGAGAAGATAGATCTTTAAGTGTGTCCCAGACATGTTTAGCAAATGTGAAATTCTTCTTACAATTATATTATCGATTTGAATGGGATATGTGTGAGGCTGATTATTTTTCCTTCCTTATTTTGATCCTTATGCATTTCAGTTGATGACATTATCAGACTTTTAGAGACTATGGTTTCATTATGCAGATTTGATTATATCCCCTGATTTTGATATGACATTGATTAAATATATGGTGATTCGATTTCATCATATTTTGATGCTATTTTGTGATTAGACATACAAGATATATTAGATGATATTTTGTGATGTGATTTCTAGTTATTTACGTGGTGATGATTATGTGACATTTGATAGAAAAATGTAGTTTAATTCAAAATTATGTTATAGATGATTATTGTTGTATTCAATGGCATGAATTTAATTCTAGTTGCTTCAGCTATGATTATTCATGATATGATTGACACTTGATCGAGATGTGTAGGATTTACATTCCCAAGCCATGGGAAATTGGAGGTAGAATTCACACATATGTTATTCCCTGTGAAACCAATCCATTCCCAAGAGGGATAAGGATCACGTTTGAAATTGAGTGTTGATTTAAGTGCTTGTTAATTTTATCATTTTTGGCCTAGTACCCTTTGTTTAAATTAATTAAGATTAAGTGTTGTATAATTTTTATTGACTTACACCACTTGGTAATTGTTTTTATTTTTGAGGCCATTTAAAGTGGATTTATGACCCCCTAGGTGAACCTTAGTGTCCCAAAATTTACCATAGGTGGTTACCCATAGGTCTAGGGTCAATTTTGACTAACTAACCCTTGGATTAACTCACTTTTGGTCACCCTAAACTATGGTTTAGTCAAAGTGACGAAATTTGAAATTAGATAAGGTGGGAGATGAGTCATGCTTTGCGAAAGACTCATCTCCCTTCCCAAAATTTGGGAATCCCTTCCCAAGGAAGACTTGGGAGGTCTCCAAGACTCCCAAGTGTGTGGGATCTTCCTCCAAGACTCTCACACACGTGTGAAAGCATCTTGGAGGGAGATGGCTCTCTTAGAGAATAAGAGGATGCCATATGGCATCCCTTATCCTCTTGGAGGTTTGAATGGGAATGCCACCTCACCACTTGTTCTCTCACACATGTGTGAGAGCACAAGTGGATAAGGTGAGAATTGAGATGGAATTGGAGGATGACACTTGTCACCCTCACACTTCCTCTCCCTTGCAAGTGGCATAGGAGGAAGAACATTTCTCATTCTTCAAGGCCAAAATTGATGGCCTATATTACCTCCTCTTGTTGAGGAGTGAGGGGTTCTTGCATTTTAGAGTTTCTTTCTATTTTTTGATCAATTTTGGGGAAGTTAGAGAAATTCTTGGAGATTGGAAGGTTTGGAGAAGCTTGGAGCTCATCACCAAATGTGCTTCCATAATAGGGCTCTTGAAGGTAAGCTCTATGTCTTGTTCTTTACCCTTACTTATTTATTGTGATGTGTTTGTAGTTTTTGGTTGTTTGTTGTTTCATTGTTTTGTGTGGGATGGGAGTTTGGTAAGAGCACCTCCATTTGGAGGTAAGGATCAACTTGTTTGGGGTAGGGGAAAGGAACCTCCTTGAGGTCACTCCCATATTATGTTATTTATTCCTTGAGGGCTTCTTACTTGTTGTGGAGAATATTTGAATGGAAAGAGTGCCATGGGAGTATAATTTGAGATATTTGAGGAGTTGTGTATTTGGAGGTTTTTGGCTTGAGGCCATGAGATTGGTATTTTAGTATTTTAGTGTGGCCTTTGAAGTAGAGGGGTCCATTCCCTACCCCCATCAAACTCATTTTCATGAGTTGTATTATGTGTTATCCTTGGGGCTGATTTTGTGTTGTTGTTGTTTGATATTTGTTGTTGAGTGTGTGCAACCATGTGGATCCCTACCTCCCTAGCTTAGGGGTGACCCACTTGCGGGTCTATGGTAGGGAGGAGGGCATTTCAATGTGGCTGGGGTTTCTCTCCTTGTTGTGATATTATTTGCAGGTGTTAAATGAAGAAATGGAGTTGTTGAGGAGCCCATTTTTGTGTGGCTTTAGTAGTATTTTATTGGCTATTTGAGCCATGGCCATTGTGGCCCTAATGTAAAACTTTTCAAGCTTTTTGCCCTTGATGTTGGCTGTGGTAAATGTTGAAATGGAAACATTCTGTTTATTCTATTTAAAAGTTGTTTATTCCCTTTATTGTGGAGTTGGTATGCTTGAGAAATGCATTGAATTCAAGTATATTTATTTTTGTCATTATACTTTTCAAGGAATAAAATACTCATTTGTTGTGGAATGAATTTAATTGCTTACAAAACAAGGGAAGAGAAAAATAGAAATATTTCTATCTTATTATTTGCAAAAAAAAAATGGCATCCTGCTCTATTCCTTACTGTCAGAATAAAATATACTAGTTTGCCTATTTAGCATTGCTATTTCAAATATATATATATATACATGAGTATATACATTATAAATACAAATATTCAATAGTAGAAAATGTAGTCTTACTGAGATAATGTGGACAAACTGTGATTTATATTTGAGTATATATATATACACACACACACATATATATACATATATTTATGTAGATATATATATACATATATATTAAACCCAAAATTTTAATACCTGAACAGTGATAAAAATCCTTGGCAGACTGTATTTGAGGGGAGTACGCTGTTTAACAGAAAACAATACGAAAAAAAGGAGATTAAAATTTATACATAGCGGACTGTATTTTTCGTTGGGTGTAAACTGCTTGAAACAAAAAAAAATGACTATGGGTGACGGCCTAAACTGTCGCCCACAGATTTGTTTCCTTGAAGGTGTGGGTGGGGGCATCGCCCCCTCCCCACACCCCATCTATCCCTTCTGTCGTGCTCCCCTTACTCTGCCTACCCTCTGTCTCTTCCCCAGCTCCAAAACCCTCTTTGCTGCATCAAACGCCCTTTGCCCTCTGCCTCGGCTCAACAACCCTGTCGTCCTCCTTCCTACGGCCAACACCCCTCTTACCTCCCCTCTCCATGGTGATTATCCCTTGGCCACGGACCTCAATGGTGGCAGCATTCTGCAGAAGTCCCCAACTTTGCATAAATAAAATTTAACACATTATGTTATATATATATCACTCTGTGTTCCAGAAAATTTTTATATTAAAAATAGATTATACCAAAAAAAAAAATGAATAAAGAAAAGGGGGTTAAAGTAGATTAATCCAAATTTACTCCTTTGGATGCATCTCCATGGCAGCCATGAAAGCCCAAACCCTAACCTGCATACACAAGGAAGAAAACAAACAAAAGAAAACAAGGAAGATTGAGATAAAGAAAATAGGGTTTTCTTTTAGAGATAATAATTTTTTAGATTGAATTAGGGCAACAAAGGAAAGAGAAAACAATAGAAATTAAAAAATTAGGGTTTTCCTTTTGGGCACATTATTTTAGTTGAGAAGTTTGAGAGGGAGTTGTTTTTTTTTCTTAATTTCTTTTATTCTCTATTAATTCTTGTATTGCATGTTATTTGTTTTCTATTTAAACGGATTTATTTTGCTTTTGTTTTATTAGCTTGTGAGGTATTTTTAAATGAGGGTGGGATTAATTTTATTTTTTTGGGAAGAGTATTCCCTTTGTATTAAATTTAGTTTAATTAGGGCATTATTTTATAGTGCGCTTTAATTATGTCATTTGTCTTATCTAATTGAATATTATTTTACAGGAAGAGTTATTTAAACTCTTCCCCCTTCTTTATTAAATTTTTGAGTTAGTTATTAAATATAATGCCAAAATTATATTTAATAACGGACTCAATTTTTTTTCTTTTGGATTTATTTGGCGTCTTGTTATTATTTTATTTTATTTTAAATTTTTAATCTTTTTATGCAAGGCAAATTTATTTGACCTTGGCAGGATACTTATTTTATTATTTTAAATTGTTTTGAAATTGTTCTTAAGTTTAAATTTTTATTCTTAAATTTTATTTAATTTCTCATTGGAGTTTTATTTTAAAATTTTTATTTCGATTATTGAAAATGCGTTATGCTGTCGAATTTTTCCTAGACTTCTAGCGTTATTATTTTATGATATTTTATTCCATCATTCCACTTTAATCATGCGACCATCATGCCACTATTTTCTTAATTATTATTTCATTTTCATTTTGATCCAAGTTAGGGTTAGTTTTCAAATCTGGCAAAATCATCTTCAAACCTAGGAAACTTAGGGTTAGGATTTAAACCATTCTAACGCCCTAAGTGACACACTTCGTGTTGCATACCCCCTAGACATCTATCATCATGTAGGGGACTGCGTGGGACAATGCACCTCCCCTAATTATGATGACATGTTTACACCCTATGCATATTGCCACCGAGCACGCAGACGCGTGCGAGGTGGTTCCTAGGGATAGATAGAAAAGTTTTTCGTAATTTGTGTCATGACCACATGGCAAATGTGGACATGACATGTGTGTTGTGTGTCGTGACCACATGGAAAATGCGGGCATGATATTTGGTATCAGAGCCTAAGTTTAAACACTGGGCTTGTTAGGGCACATTATTATTTCCGCAACTTTGATTAATTTGTGGTTAACTCATTTTTGTAGGATGCCTCCCTGATGAGTTTAGCGAGCGCAGTCTCACAACACTCCACCCCTGAGGTGCACAGTGACTTTCAGCTGAGGTAAAGGCATAGCCGGTCCTACAGGCACTGCATGCACCACCGGCCCTACCAAATATTGGGCCACAGATATTATAGGCTTTACAGGGAGTTTTAGATAGACTTCCACCGGCCATAGCTAAGCCACGCATAGAGCCACGTGTTGAGACCCACGAGGATCTGCAAGAGGAGCCACACGTGGAGCCACGAGCTGAGTCTCGTGTCAAGCCATGTGTGGAACCCCACGTTGAGCCGCGAGGGGCACCACATGTGGAGCCTTACATTGAGGTGCCAAAGACGATGGTAGAGGAGGTTGGTTCGGCCGATAGGGCCCGTAACAGGAGCCCTCCATGTCATGCTAGGCGTGATGAGGTAGTACGAGTAGAGCACATTGTTCATAGACCTTATGACTATTATATAGATGAGCCTATCAGAGGGCACAAAGATAGAGGGGACCCCATTAGGGATTTGTTGAGGTTAAACCCTCCTACTTTCATCGAGACCACAGAGGGAGCTGAGGCAGAGGCCTAGCTCATCAGCTTAGACAGATGCTTCGCGTTGCATCATTACGAGGACAACACGAAGGCCCGTGTGGTAGTACACCTGTTGTGAGATGTAGCAGCTACCTGGTGGCGCACTGAGGAGTGCAAGTGTCACCTATCATTAGACTATCTCATGGGAGATCTTCATTGAGCACTTCAATGCACGATACTTATCAGATCATTACAGGTAGTGTCCCATAGATGAGTTTCATGACCTCTAGCAGAGAGGACTTACAGTTGCTCGCTATGAGGGTAGATTTACAGAGTTGTCTCTATATGCAGAGTATCTCCATGACGAGAAACTCATGTTCATAAGTTTATTAGAGGACTAAACCATAGCATAGTAGGGCCTATTCACATGGCAGACCCCCAGACTTTGAGTGATGCTGCAGAGAAGGTATATGTCACTGAGGAGATATAGGGATGAGGGCAGAGTTCACACCCTCAGTTTCAGGACCATAGGTAGCAGCAGCATCAGTAAAGTTTCTATAGACCATTACAGCCACCTCATAGGGGAGGATTTAGTTCCGTGCCCTTACCTCCTAGGCCCCCATAGCAGCAACAGAGAGCTAGGACACAACAAAGGGCACATGGGAGACATAATAGAGGTTGGCAGCAGTAGGGTCCACGTAGAAATCAGAGGCAGCAAGGACCACCTGTGGGACTTGCGAGGTCATAACAGTCTTATAGGGGCTCATAGGGGTCTACTGGTAGATCACAACAGCAGTAGTCGAGTAGGACTCAGACTGGACAGGTACAAGCTAGGGGCCCATGTTATGTTTGTGGTGGAGTAGGACACCTAGCCAGAGAGTGTCCATAGGGTTTTACAGTAGGGGGACAGCCTTGTGTAGGAGGATCCAAGTAGACTGTTGGAGATGTGGGTAGATCCCACCGTATGTTCGCAGCAATTGATAACCACCAGGCTAATTTTTAGGCGTTAGTGATTGAGACGTCAGGTATGATTGGGGGTATCCCCATTTCTATTCTCTTTGATTCTAGTGATACTAACTCTTTCATATCTCCATCGTTAGTGGAGCGTTGTAGGCTAGTGGCCTTTAGGCAGGGTGATAGGTGGGTGGTTGAGTTGGCCTCAAGGGCTAAGATGACAGTAGATGCCTTAGTCCATGACTGTGACATTTCTTTGGGACCCTTTGCCACAGTATGTGACCTTAGAGTTATGACATTATGATCCTATGATGTGGTGTTGGGTATGGACTAGCTTGCAGCTCATCGAGCCAAGCCAGATTATCGCTGAAAGGTGATCAGCTGCTTAGATGATCACGGTACATCAGTTGAGATAGTGGGCATTCAGAAGCCCACAGCAGTGCGTATGATATCCGCTCAGTAGCTTAAGTGCTGCATGCGGAAGGGATGCCAAATGTTTGCCATCACAGTGAGTGACAGATCAGATGACGAGCCTGAGGCATCTTTGGATGATCATCCCATCCTTAGAGAGTTTGCTGATGTGTTTCCAACAGAATTACTAGGGATGCCACCCTGTCGTGAGGTAGACTTTCACATTGATTTAGTGCTAGGTGCCGAGCTAGTGTCTCGTGCACCCTACAAGATGACCACACATGAGCTCACAGAGCTCAAGTTACAGTTGGAGGACTTACTCGAGAAGGGGCACATCCGACCGAGTGTTTCACCTTGGGGCACTCCTGTCACCTTCGTGAAGAAGAAGGATGGGTCTCTTCGATTGTGCATGGACTATAGGCAGTTGAATAAGGTGGCAGTGAAGAACCGTTATCCTCTGCCTAGGATTGACAATCTTTTCGATCAGATGCAAGGAGCTAGGGTGTTCTCTAAGATTGACCTAAAGTCTTACTATCATCAGCTACGTATCACAGAGGCAGACATCCATAAGACCACCTTCTGGACTCGATATGGCCACTATGAGTTCACTGTGGTCCCTTTCAGCTTGACAAACACCCCTGCAGTGTTCATAAGTCTCATGAATAGGGTGTTCCATACCTATTTGGATTCCGTGATCATTTTCCTTGATGACATCTTGATCTATTCATGGACCGAGAAGGAGCATGAGGAGCACCTATGTCAAATTTTACAGTGTTTGAGGGAGTAGAATCTTTATGGGAACTTGGCAAAGTGTGCATTTTTTAGGACAGAGGTACAATATCTGGGGCATATCCTATGTGGCGATGGAATCTTAGTAGATCCATCAAAGATTAGGGCTATCAAGGATTGGCCAGCACCCACTAGTGTGACAGAGGTCAAGAGTTTTATGGGGTTAGCTGGTTATTACCATCGCTTTGTTGAGGGTTTCTCTTGGATAGCACACCCCATCACTTCCCTTCAGTAGAAAGGGAAGAGTTTTCTATGGACTGAGCAATGTGAGAGGGCCTTCGGGGTCCTCAAGGAGCATCTTACCAGCGCTCCCATTTAGCGGTTCCTAATCCTGCAACAGATTTTATGGTTTGCACGGATGCATCACTTGAGGGATTGGGAGCCGTACTTATGCAGGGTGGTAGAGAGATCACGTATGAGTTGCGAAAGCTCAAGACCCATGAGCTGAACTACCCCACACATGACTTGGAGTTAGCGGCAGTGGTTCATGCTCTAGTTTGTTGGAGACATTTCTTATTGGGTCATCGCTTTGAGCTCCATTCAAACCACCATAGCCTTCAATATATCTTAATGCAGCTAAATCTGAACGCCGTCAGTGGCGTTGAATGGAGTTTCTTTGCGAGTATGACTTTGATGTCCACTACATCAAAGGGAAGGAGAACATGGTTGCTAATGCATTGAGTCAAAGGCACCACGAGTTCTTGACCTTGACTCTGAGTGTGGACTTGAGAGGACACATTATTCAGCATCTGCTAGAGGATGAGTGGTTTCTTGATGTGCAGTAAGAGATCAGTTCACAGAGGGCCCTTGTGGGCAAGTTTACAGGGTATTCACTTGAGGCAGATGGGTTACTTCATCATCGACAACACATCTATGTACCCCGCGTAGGTGACCTACATATTGTAGTGTTATCAGAGGTTCATAGAGCACCATATGCAGCACATCCAGGGGTGAAGAAGATGCATGCCGACCTGCGACAGTTGTACCATTGGGCAGGTATGAGACAAGATATTGCAAAGTTTGTTGCTCGATGCCTTGAGTGCTAAAGGGTCAAGGCCAAGTATCAGCATCCAGCGGGTCTTCTATACCCACATGAGATACCTGAGTGGAAATGGGATACCATTTCCATGGACTTTATTGTTGGTCTTCCTATGTCTTCACATCGCCATGATGCCATCATGGTGACAGTTGACCAAGGTGGCATATTTCTCACCTATACGCATGACGTACAATGTGCCAGCAGTGGCGAGAGTATTCTTAGATGATATTGTGAGATTACATGGAGTACCTCACTGCATCATTTTGGATAGAGATCTAGTTTTCACTTTAGCATTCTAAAGGGCCTTACAGCAGGCATTGGGCACATAGCTCAACTTTAGCTCCACTTATCATCCCGAGATAGATGGACAGACAGAGCAGGTGAATCAGATGAGGACATGCTTCGGATGTATGTTATGGACCATCAGTCTAGATGGGAGGAGTATCTATATCTGGTTGAGTTTGCCTACAATAATGGGCATCACAGCTCATTAGGTATGCCTCCTTTTCAGGCTTTATACGGCAGACCATGCAAGACACCATTGAGTTAGGATCGAATAGAGGACTAAGTTGCCATTGGTCCAGACCTAGTTTTGGATATGGAGAAGCAGGTCACACTGATTAGACAGATACTTCAAGAGGCAAAGGATAGATAGAATAAGTATGCCAATGCTACGAGGACTGATCGGAGCTTCTTAGTGGGTGACAGGGTATTCCTTAGAGTGCGGCCACACAAGAGTCCAATATGTTATGGAAAGGGCTCTAAGCTTGCAACAGGGTTTGTAGGACCCTTTGAGATCTTGGAGCGGATAGGACCTATTGCCTATCATCTAGCGTTGCCACCTAGCCTATCACGTATCCACAATGTCTTTCATATTTTTGTATTGAGTCGATATATATTTGATTTATCTCACGTACTAGACTGGAGTGCTCTACAGGTAGAGGCGGATGGGCAATTGGCTTTGGAGCCAATTCGCATATTGGCTTGTCAGACGCTGAGCCTTCGAGGTTAAGAGCTAGAACAGGTTAGGGTCCAGTGGGATCGTTATGATGAGGTCACAGTGACTTGGGAGGATGCAACTAGTTTGAGGGCACTCTATCCTCACCTTTTTTGACAACTTCCAGGAGGAAGTTTAGTCTTAGGGGGGGAGGATGTGAGGCCAATTAATTTTCCTTCCTTATTTTGATCATTATGCATTTTAGTTGATGACATTATCAGACTTTTAGAGACTGTGTTTCATTATGCAAATTTGATTATATCTCCTGATTTTGATATGACATTGATTAGACATATGGAGATTCAATTTGATCATATTTTGATGCTATTTTGTGATTAGACATATGAGATATATTAGATGCTATTTTGTGATTACATATACGAGATATATTAGATGATATTTTGTGATGTGATTTATAGTTATTTATGCAGTGATGATTATGTGACATTTGATAGAAAAATGTAGTTTAATTCAGAATTATGTTATAGATTATTATTGTTGTATTCAATGGTGTGAATTTAATTATATTTTCTTTGGCTATGATTATTCATGATATGATTGACACTTGATCGAGATGTGCAGGATTTACATTCCTAAGCCATGGGAAATTGGAGGTAGAATTCACACATATGTTATTCCCTATGAAACTGATCCATTCCCAAGAGGGATAAGGATCACGTTTGAAATTGAGTGTTGATTTAAGTGCCTGTTAATTTTATCATTTTGGCCTAGTACCCTTTGTTTAAATTAATTAAAATTAAGTGTTGTATAATTTTTATTTACTTACACCACTTGGTAATTGTTTTTATTTTTTAGGCCATTTAAAGTGGATTTATGACCCCCTAGGGGAACTTAGTGTCCTAAAATTTACCCTAGGTGGTTACCCATGGGTCTAGGGTCAATTTTGACTAACTAACCCTTGGATTAACTCACTTTTGGTCACCCTAAACTATGGTTTAGTCAAAGTGACGAAATTTAAAATTAGATAAAGTGGGAGGTCTCCAAGACTCCCAAGTGTGTGGGATCTTCCTCCAAGACTCTCACACATGTGAGAGCATCTTGGAGGGAGATGGCTCTCTTAGAGAATAAGAGGATGCCATATGGCATCCCTTATCCTCTTGGAGGTTTGAATGGGAATGCCACCTCACCACTTGTTCTCTCACACATCTGTGAGAGCACAAGTGAATAAGGTGAGGATTGAGATGGAATTGGAGGATGACACTTGTCACCCTCACACTTCCTCTCCCTTGCAAGTGGCATAGGAGGAGGAAGGAGAAGGTGACAAGTGTCACCTTCTCATTCCTCAAGGCTAAAATTGATGGCCTATATTACCTCCTCTTGTTGAGGAGTGTGGGGTTCTTGCATTTTGGAGTTTCTTTCTATTTTTGAGCAATTTTGGGGAAGTTAGAGAAATTCTTGGAGATTGGAAGGTTTAGAGAATCATGGAGCTCATCACCAAACATGCTTCCATAATAGGGCTCTTGAAGGTAAGCTCTATGTCTTGTTCTTTACCCTTTCTTATTTATTGTGATGTGTTTGTAGTTTTTGGTTGTTTGTTGTTTCATTGTTTTGTGTGGGATGGGAGTTTGATAAGAGCACCTCCATTTGGAGGTAAGGCTCAACTTGTTTGGGGTAGGGGAAAGGAACCTCCTTGAGGTCACTCCCATATTGTGTTGTTTATGCCTTGAGGGCTTCTTACTTGTGGAAAATATTTGCATCACAAGAGTGCCATGGGAGTATAATTTGAGATATTTGAGGAGTTGTGTATTTGGAGGTTTTTGGCTTGAGGCCGTGAGATTGGTATTTTGGTATTTTGGTGTGGCCTTTGAAGTAGAGGGGTCCATTCCCTACCCCCATCAAACTCATTTTCATGAGTTGTGTTATGTGTTATCCTTGGGGCTGATTTTGTGTTGTTTGATATTTGTTTTTGAGTGTATGCAACTATGTGAATCCCTACCTCCCTAGCTCGGGGGTGACCTAGTTGCAGGTCTATAGTAGGGAGGAGGGCATTTCGATGTGGCTGGGATTTCTCTCCTTGTTGTGATATTATTTGCAGGTGTTAAATGAAGAAATGGAGTTGTTGAGGAGCCCATATTTGTGTGGCTTTAGTAGTATTTTATTGGTTGTTTGAGCCATGGTCATGTGGCCCTAATGTAAAATTTTTCAAGCTTTTTACCCTTGATGTTGGCTATGGTAAATGTTGAAATGTAAACATTCTGTTTATTCTATTTAAAAGTTGTTTATTCCCTTTATTCTGGAGTTGGCATGCTTGAGAAATGCATTGAATTCAAGTATATTTATTTTTGTCATTATTCTTTTCAAGGAATAAAATACTCATTTGTTGTGGAATGAATTTTATTGCTTACAAAACAAAGGAAGAGAAAAATAGAAATATTTATGTCTTATTATTTACGAAAAAAAAAATGGCATCCTGCTCTATTCCTTACTGTCAGAATAAAATATACTAGTTTTCCTATTTAGCATTGCTATTTCAAAAAAAAATAAATAAATATATCTCTGTTTATTTTTTGTTTCAAAAAAAAAGAAGAGAGTTAATACTGGTTTATCTCTTTTGATGCAAAACAAAAATTTAGAAATTCATATTACCTAGATTTGTGTATTGAGAGTAGTAGTTCAATGTGTATATATAACTATACATATATATGTGAGGATATATATATATATATTGTTTCTTATTTTATAATTCTACCTGTTGTTATATTTTTATTTTACTATGTATATGCTGCAATTAGAAGAAATACAAAAGTTAATTATTGTTGTTTATATTATAATATATATACACTCATATATATAAATAAATATATATATACATGAGTATATACATTATAAATACAAATATTCAATAGTAGAAAATGTAGTCTTACTGAGATAATGTGGACAAACTATGATTTATATCTGAGAATATATATATATATATTTATGTAGATATATATATATATATATATATATATATATATATATATATATATATATATATATATATGCATATATATAATATATTAAACCCGAAATTTTAATACCTGAACAGTGATAAAAATCCTTGGCAGATTGTATTTGAGGGGAGTAGGTTGTTTAATAGAAAACAATACCAAAAAAAAGGAGATCAAAATTTATACATAGCAGACTGTATTTTTCGTTGGGTGTAAACTGTTTGAAACCAAAAAAAATGATTGTGGGCAACGGCCTAAACTATCGCCCACAGAGTTGTTTCCTTGAATGTGTGGGGTGGGGGCATCGCCCCCTCCCCACACTCCATCTATCCCTTCCACCGTGCTCCCCTTACTCCGCCTACCCTTCGTCACTTCCCTAGCTCCAAAACCATCTTTGCTGTGTCGAACATCCTTTGCCCTCTGCATCGTCTTTTGACTCAATGACCCCGCCATCCTCCTTCTTGCGGCCAACACCCCTCTTACATCCCCTCTCCACGGTGATTATCCCTTGGCCACAGACCTCAACGGCGACGGCGTTCTATAGAAGTCCCCAGCTTTGCATAAATAAAATTTAACACATTCTGTTATATATATATCACTCTGTGTTCCAAAAAAAATTTATATTAAAAATAGATTATACCCAAAAAAATGAATAACAAAAAGGGCGTTAAAGTAGATTAATCCGAATTTACTCCTTTGGATGCATCTCCATGGTAGCCATGAAAGCCCAAACCCTAACCTGCATACACAAGGAAGAAAACAAACAAAAGAAAACAAGGAAGATTGAGATAAAGAAAATAGGGTTTTCTTTTAGAGATAATTTTTTTTTAGATGGAATTAGGGCAACAAAGGAAGGAGAAAACAATAGAAATTAAACAATTAGGGTTTTCCTTTCAGGCACATTATTTTAGTTGAGAAGTTTCAGAGGGAGTTGTTTTTTTTCTTAATTTCTTTTATTCTCTATTAATTCTTGTATTGCATGTTATTTGTTTTCTATTTAAACGGATTTATTTTACTTTTGTTTTATTGGCTTGTGAGGTATTTTTAAATGAGGGTGGGATTAATTTTATTTTTTGGGAAGAGTATTCCCTTTGTATTAAATTTAGTTTAATTAGGGCATTATTTTATAGTGTGCTTTAATTATGTTATTTGTTTTATCTAATTGAATATTATTTTATGGGAAGAGTTATTTAAACTCTTCCCCCTTCTCTATTAAATTTTTGAGTTAGTTATTAAATATAATGCTGAAATTATATTTAATAATGGACTCATTTTTTTTTCTTTTGGATTTATTTGGTGTCGTGTTATTATTTTATTTTATTTTGAATTTTTAATCTTTTTATGCAAGGCCAATTTATTTGACCTTGGCAGGATACTTATTTTATTATTTTAAATCGTTTTGAAATTGTTCTTAAGTTTAAATTTTTATTCTTAAATTTTATTTAATTTCTCATTGGAGTTTTATTTTAAAAAAATTATTTCGATTATTGAAAATGCGTTATGCTGTCAAATTATTCTTAGACTTCTAGGGTTATTATTTTATGATATTTTATTCCATCATTCCACTTTAATCATGCGACCATCATGCCACTATTTTCTTAATTATTATTTCATTTTCTTTTTGATCCAAGTTAGGGTTGGTTTTTGAATCTAGCAAAATCATCTTCACACCTAGGAAACTTAGGGTTAAGATTTAAACCGTTCTAACCCCCTAAGTGACACACTTCATGTCGCATACCCCCTAGATAGCTATCATCATGTAGGGGACTATGTGGGACAACGTACCTCCTCTAATTATGTTGACATGTTTACGCCCTATGCATATTGTCACCTAGCACGCAAACGCATGCAAGGGGGTTCCTAGGGATAGATAGAAAAGTTTTTCATAATTTGTGTCATGACCACATGGCAAATGTGGACATGACACATGTGTTGTGTGTCGTGACTGCATGGGAAATGCAGGCATGACAATATGTTTATAGTCGACAAGGATTAGATGAAAATCCTTAAAACAAACTAAATAACTTAACCGATCTCATGAATTTGTAGACCAAAACTAATCTTGATACTTAAAATGAAGAACATATAAACTTTTAAAATAAGGAATAATGTGACAGGGAGTCACCAATTCCATGTTGCAGATGCAAAAAAAACTTTGGGTAATATACTCCAGAAATTGAAGTTAGAAGTCCAAGGCAGATGGGCAAAAAGGGAAGTTTAATTAAGTCATCCCATGACCAGAATAGGTCAAACTAAAACCACTGTAGGATGAGATAGCTTCTAAGTCAAATTAGAAGTGTGTGAATAATCTACTACGTTCATTACAAAACATTTATTTATATTAAATATTTGGCCAAAGTAATGCATCTGTATCTGCAGGCATTAGTCAGTTCATTGTGTTCCAGATGGCATAACCATCTAGTAGTGTCATACATAGTTAGAGGGAATCTATAGTTGTATGACCATGATGGATTATGTAGGACACAACACTAGAAACTTAAATGGCAAATCTAATGGTTCTTTATATCTATTCCCTTCATGAAAGGTAGAGCCACTTCCAGGAAGGAAGTTGTGCAGGGGACCATCAGTATATGGTTGGAGGAAAAGCACTCAGGTGATCCTCTCCTTCCTAAGAAGATGACGAGCCAAGGCTTATGAATATAGATATCAAAACTCCATATGCATTATATTCTATTTATCTAACTTGACAGTCAAATTCTTTATAAATTTATCATTATTGCCATGAGTAAAACATTATGATTGTAAATTGAAGGAACTCACTAGCATGTTGTCTTTGAATATGTTGTAAATTTTTAGTTTGAAATTATTCAGAAAAGATATGCTTTTTATATAATGATTTTGCAAATGATTATTGTTAAAAAAATGATTATGATGATCATGATTATTTACTTGATAGTAAATTGGAAATGTTAATCTAGGTAATATGAGATGACATGTTACATGGAGAAATGGTGAAAAATGGTTTAGTTGTCAATGAAGGTGGCAAAATTAGCTTTCTATCACCTATAAGAACACAAAAATGGCTAAATAGGGTAAAAGTTATGATTGTTGGAAAAAAATGCCTATTTAATAAATTAAAAGCAATTTTTTTAAAAAATGGAGGTGTAGATAGAATAAAAAGAAATTTTTTTGGTTTTAGTTATAGTTTTTTATTTTATTTTTTAATTAATTATTTTTTGTTTTTGTTTTTTTGTGTTTTTAAAACTATTTTTTAAAGAGATTTTAGATTAACTAAATTACTAAAGGAAAATCTATATGCTTTTAAAAGATTATATATAAAACAAAATTACTAAAATAAATTTTAAAAAAACTATTGTTTAAAAAGATTATTGTGAAAGACGGAGGGTCTAGTGGTTGTGTGGAGGTAGGAGAGGATCATGGGCCATAATAGCAAGAGATGAGAGGTAGAATGGTGGGAGTTTGGAGGCAGAGTTGTGTCAAGGGTCCATAGAGAGGCATAGGGAAAAGATGGTCATGTAGAGAGGGGTGTTGAGTGGCACAAGAAGAGGTGGTTGGACTTACGTGGGGGTCATGAAGTGGCAAGAGGGTGACAAAGTGTTGGGAAAATGGGTGGAGTAGGGTGGAGGGAAGCAGGTAATGTGGCATGTAGGAGGTAGGTACAAGAGGCCAAGAGCAGAGATCTAGTCACAGAGGAGTTCCTATATGTACACAAGCAATATAAAGATCAGTACAGCAAGTTAGAAGTCCTTATATGGATGCACAATGGCCTCTCTAAATTGAACCTAGGTTTGCTCATCCTTCTTGTCTAAGTGGGACCCAAAAGCTTGGATGTGCCATTCTCTATGATCCCCACCTCAGATCGTGTTCAATTGAAGTTGGGTCACCCATGGCTCACTTCTATGCGAGTGTTCCCCTTAGTTGTTCATAAATACTTGAAATTCCTATATGATGGAGTAGCGCATACAATCCACCATAGTGGATTCTAGCCTCCCTATGTTCATTAACTTCTTGTTGGATTATTTTTGGCTGACCCCAATTGAGTCTCTCCAACCTCGCAATGACTTTTTATTTAAATTGTATATCAAAAGTTTAAAGAAGGCCAAACTGTGCTCTTGTGTGGTGGTCCTTATTATTCCTCTTCTTCTACGACCACTCTTCCTATGGCCTCTCAGCCTCCAATAGTTGGTCATGTTCCTCCTTCTGCCCTTTTGATAGTTAGAGGAAAGCAACCCACCTTAGGAGACCCTCTCATTACCTTGTGATTCACCAATATTTGATGATTCCTCCTCCTACTACTTATTCGATAGCTAGAGGAAAACAAAAAACTACATAAATCCCCAACTCCCCCTATGGTTTCTCAACCTTCAATGGTTTCTTATGTTCCTCCTACTTCTTTAGTAGTAAGAGGAAAGCAACCCATGTTGCAAGACCCCTCTCCTCACCATGTTGTTTCCCAACCCTCGGTGGTTCCTTCTACATCTCCTCATGTGTCTCTGATAGAGGGAAAACAACTCATGTTGAAAAACCCTCTTGCACCTTTAATAGAGGCTCTAACTCGTACCCAACGGAATCAACTTGTGAGAGATCACAAGAATCATTATTGTGCAATAGCTAGAGAGCATGCTACTCAACCTAATCCTATTCTTGAATGCCCTCCTCTTGATCTAATTCCCCCTTCCAAACCTCAAAATCCTCTTTCTAAGTGTGATCATCTCCCTTCCCCTACCCTTCCATCTCCTTAACTAGACCTAGACAAATAGAACCCCAAAAGGGTTTAGGTTATCTTGGACCCACTTACTAAGGATCCCATTTTTCCTCTCATTCTAGATCAGCCTCCTTTTTTAGAGCCCCTCAATGTTCATAATGTCAGTGTATTTTTTAGCACTACTCTTTGATCACTCATGCGATTCTAGTGCACCTGCAACTAGGTCTTTCCTGATATCCTAAACCCTTCCACCATTGATATCAACATTCCTCACCGTCCACCAAAGCACAAATATGAGCATTACTTGATAGAACCTTTTCATAAACCTAAGCATAACCCTCCATCATCAGCCCCTTTTAACCCTTCTTCATCACTTCTTCCTACTATGCAGGATGTTCGTCCACCCACAACTCTCACTACTCACATTCTTATGGAAAGTCTAGTGAGCAGTTGCATCTTATTCACTACTTAGATAGTGATTCACATGACTAATCTTTAGTAGACTACATTTTTGAATCCTTAATCAACATTCCAACACTATCTTCAATCTTCACAATATCATTGACCATGATGTCCATCAATGCTCAAGAGGATGTTACTCCCATAGCTAGTCCTCTGCACCCTATTGGGGGTGATTCTCCTAGTACCACTCTTAGTGTAGTTCCTCTATCAACTCTTCCTCCCTCCCCCTATGAACAAGATTAGGACTTGGATGATATAATGGAGCCTAACCAATGAGAGGAGTACCTTTGTTCATTTGTGTACATGTGTGTTTTCTTGTTTGTCTTGTTTTCCTTGTATCAATGCTTGTTATGTGTTTGTTACTCCCTCCTAGAGGACCCACGAATTACCCTTGTAGGTACATGGATACAGAGGGAACAAAAATGTTGTCTCATTCCTCTATCTATATCTAAATTCTTCTATTCATAGTGTACTTTTTTTTCAACATCTTGGGGATGATGCAAATCATTGGAAGATTTAGCCTCCTTCCATGTTGACCCAATTTTTTTAATTTTTCCTTGATTTCATGTGACATTTTTCCTTTGTGTTCATAGTTTTACATGTTGGGGGGATGATGATGACTCTATCCTTGTCCCTTGATGATCTTTGATTCCTTTATATTTATATTGAACCCAAGCATGTAGATCCTTGTATGTTTCATGTGATGTTGCTTGATTTTATGTGATGCATCCTTCTTTTACTTGTTATCATTCCATGTTTACACAAGATTTTGTGAATCATGATTGTAGCATCATTTGTGTGTCTCTCCTTTGGGGTATCCTTTCTTAAGGGTGAATTTAGGAACATATATCCCCATTTATGTTTCCTAAAATTTATTTCACCTTCTCTCCTTTCTACCTTAAAATCAATTGCATACTCTTGGTTTATGCAATTATTTTGAGGACATACTTTGTGCTTTCACACTTGCACACACCACATTTATAGTACATTCCCTATAGAATTAGTATCTTGTGGTCCCATGCACATGCATTTTCTTGGATTGACCACCCTCATCAGGATTACCTAGCCATGCTAGTCCATGTAATCTTTGATATTGTTTTGGCATGTGAGCCCTTAGCGAGACAATGCTAGATTGTGTGCTCCATTTTTGGCTACCTTTCAATAATTTTTGTGACTTACCCGAGAAAAACAATTTTCCTACATTTCCAAACAATATTTTGGCAGTGTCTTTTGTTGAGACCCCTTTTTTGTAGGGCATCAAAATTGCCATTTTTGTAAACCTATCAACCACAACATAAACACAACAATGACCATGCTTGGTCACAAGTAGGGCCGACATGAAATCTATGGAAACAAATTGTCAAGACTTGCTAGTAATTCTCATGGATGTGTACATCACCTATTTTTGATTGGTTGGCTTTGTAATGGCATAGGATATGGATAATTTGATGAATAAAGCAATGTCATCACATAATTGTGACTAGTAGAAGTACATTTGAAGAACTATCATTGTCTTCTCTATTCCAAAATGACCTGCACTCTACTATAGTGATCTTCAAAGATCATATTTTGGCATTCTTTATAGGAACATGGATTTCCCTCGTGTGGCATAGGAGTATGTTCTTTACATGCTATTCAAGAGCCTTTTGTCTAGCTACTAGTTTCTGGTACATGTGTGAGAAGTTAGGATCACTAAGGTACAATTGGTGCCACTTTGATGTCTTATGTCCAAAAAAGTGTAGGACCATTATTGAATGTGCAAGTGGAGTCAACTCGGGTAGTCAACAACCTTTTTGGTACTCCCTTTCTCATGCTGAATGTTTTAGTGGAACTATTGGAGGTATGTAGACCACCTTTCATGTTGGTGATTTTGTAGCTTGCCTTGATTTTGCATTAGTTGTTGATGTTTGTGATATGTGTGGATGATGGCATCCTTTCCCAGTATATAATGCTTCCATTGCTTGAAGATCGATACAATAGTATAAATCTCTTTGTGTAGGTCTCATCTCTACCAACTAGAAAACACACAAGCACAACAAAACACCAAAATTTGTATGTACTTAGATCATGAAATGAGATTTATACGAACAACTAGTGACAAAACAACATCAAATTGAAAAAAATATAAAAGATTTGAACACCCATGATAATAATGAAGGAAGAAATTGTGATTAAGAAACTCTCCATGGTTACTAATAGGAAAAGAGAGAGGAAGTATGCCATCTTGTAGCCAAGACCAAAAGAACCAAAAATGGCATCCCATGCCAAGCTTATTCATGGAGATGGTAGTGCTAGCAGGATGTTGGATAATCTCAACATGTTCATTTTTGTGGGGAATGCAACATAACTCCTCAAATTCGTGTTTTTGATTGTGATTCCTTTCTAATAGTTCTTGGATAACATCCTTTGTATCTAAGTTGGGTTGATTGGATTGATTAGTTTAACTGGGTTAATTGGGCTTATTGGATTCAAGCTTAGGCTTTGAAGGTTTGGGTGAGGAAGGACTTGCACAAGAGGAAAATGTTGGTAATTGTTTGTTTGAGGAGTGGAGTGGGTCAAGCACATCTTGGTTTAGAGTGTGGCTTTGGTGTGAAGGGCATTCCTATGCTAGAATGGTTTCCTCATGAAAATAGGTAACAAATGGGCTTTTTAGATTAGGAGCTTGATTGGTCATGGGTTAGGATCTATATGGGTTGATGGCTTAAGGTTTAAAGGAGGTGAAGAATTAGGATTGGGATTGGATGGATGGTTTGATGGTTTAGGATTAATGTGGGTTAGGGGAGGGATTAGTGGAGGATTTGAGGGTTTAGGATCTATGTGGACTAATGTATTATGAATGGATGTGGATTTTGATGATTTAGGATTTGTGTAGGTTAGTGGATGGTTTGATGGATTAGGGTTTAGGGGGGTTGATGGGATGGGATTAGGATTAGCATGGATGGATGGATTGGGGTTAGGGTTAGCTATGCATGGCTTGAGGTTATAATTTGGGGGAAGCGTGGCTCCTATATTGATAAGATACCTAACCAAGGCCTCTTTGCTATGGAATCTAGTGTTGATGAGGTACTTAATCATGACATCCATGTTTTGATGTAAGGGATGATGATTGAGCAGGGTGCAACCTTGTTTAGTGTGGAGTGGACTATTGGAGTTATTGAGGCTCTCATCATCATCATTGTTAAAGGGATTGTTGGATTGATTGCATTCAAAATAATCATCATGACCTACAAGGCTCTCATCACCATCATTTGAATAAAGGAGCTCATCCAATTAATAAAAATTAATATTAATGATGGATTTGAATGGCTCATAAAATACTCACCAAAGGCTTTTAACACTTTGAAGGAATGAAGAGGTAATGATGCCCTAGTGAAATGGATACCACTTAATTCATAATTCTCAATAAAAGAGGTTGATTATTCATGCACTTATGATTTGTGTTCCCTATACTAAAATATTTATAAATTGATATAGAATATTTATCCTCTCAACACAACAAAACTAAAGGGTTAACAAGAAAAAACATGAATGTTAAGTGACTTGATTATGAATTTATTTGACATTGTAAAATATGTTGCTAACTAGTGATAGTGTGTTGATGGGTATTGGTGGTGTTAGATTAGAGATGATGTTATAAGCATTGACTTGAATTTAAATTGTTTCATAATTAGTTTGTTAAGTTTCATTTAGTTTGGTGGGTTCTAATGCCTCAAACAACCCACCAATTTACCAGTCTTGGCTTTGCTTGTGGCAATTAACACATTAATTGGCCCACAATTTCATTTTGCTAAACTAAGATGAAATCACCAAATCTTTGAGAAAGCTCACTTACCCTTCTTAATAATGTGGAGGAAATTTCTTTATACATGATAATGTTTATCACAATTTCATTTTCTAATTATTTTACAAATTAATTTATCACATAATAAATAATGAACATAGTGATTTCTTTATAGATAATCATGTTTGTCACAATTTCATCATCTTGATCTAGGGGATCTATGTGATTTAGATGGATTTTGAAGGGAAAGCTTTTGTTGGTGTCCTATTACCTCATGTCTCATCCCTTGTAAGAAGGCCATTTTATATTGAACTTAATTTTTGTGAGTAAATTCAAATCAATATTCATATCAAATTCACAAGATGCCAAAGATATAATAATAGATAAGTGTGCAAATAAATGTAATATTTGTGAGAGCAAATTCAAATCAATATTCATAACAAATTTACAAGATACCAATAATAAAATAATAGATAAGCGTGAAAACAAAAATATGAAATAGGGGAGAGGACCCAGTAGTGGTGCGCCCTAACTTCACGCCTCTCAAAATCATATGTGGCAATTTCAAATCACTCCAAAATTTTTACAGTAGCTTACTTGGCAACGCCTCTGCTTATAACTAAGGTTTCAAGGCCACATCATCATACTTTTTATTGAGGTGTCAAATAGTTCCCCCCAAAAAAGGGTGGACCAATAGGTGTCCATTAAGTCATGTTTTGTTGGTGAGATGATGTGGAATCACATGATTGGTTGCTTTTTAAATCTAAAGGGCACATTTCATTCAATTATTAGTACTTATAGTAACACTAACAACCTTAAAGTCACAACTAAGGGAGAGGGGCCAGTAGCTGCCCACCCTAACTTCGCGAATGTCAAGCACATAGCTAGACATATCAAATTTCGATGATTTTTTTTGGTTTTTCCGTATGCGACCGAAGAGCTTAAAGCTATTCTTTCGGCTTCTAGGCACTTATACATTTTCTTGTAGGATGCGTTATGTGCACATGGGTCGAAAAATGGTCATTTCAATATGTCGCCCCATACATCCGCACCGATGTGCCGGTAAGCATTCACCATCACATTTGTACACTTGTCTTAATTTCATTGGTTAATTTACAAATGTATTGGTGCATTTGTGAACATGTACAAATGTTGTGAACATGTATTGGTGCATTTGTGTTAATTTATTTAGTTGGTATTTTACATGTATTGATTCTTTTAAAAAATTTAATTAGGGGGTCAAGTGATTAAAAACATAGTGGTTATTGGGGCGTGGGTGGCAAGTGGTCCCTCTCCCTTACTAGTACTAAACTTTAAAAAACATTGAACCTTAAATACACATATGCTATCTCAACCATTGGAACTATCTCACTTATTTGGGTCTTTCTCCCTAATGAATTATTAAATTGGACCACTTCAAAAAGACCTCCTCTAAAAGTCTTATTAATTTTTTTTTTATTTTGGAGGAGTCCATACTGGCCCAAGGTGAAAAGACGTGACCACGAAACGGAATCAACGCTTAGAGTGTGTGAGATAGGTTGTATGGGAGATAAGCCCTTTTTTCGAGGCGGGCCGTGGGATTTACGCACTCACCCACTTCAGTGATAAATTTGAGGAAAGGAAAGGTATCTTCCAATTCTCTTGGGTTGACTCGGTAATACTGAAAAAGCATGTATTTCCTATAAGAAATACATGAGTTGTCCATCTGCGACAACTGTACTCCACTTACCTGCACCGTTGCCTGCAGTTTTTATGCATTCCTCTTTCCAGAAGTACGTGGAATTATAAAAAATAGATTAGTCGTCGATGAGATAAAGATTCGACAGGATAAATATCCCTCTGCCGTACATGACAGGGGCGGGACCCGCTTAACCCCTGCCTCCTTTTTCAAAAAGGGGTGGCCGGAGCTTGGGCCCCGCCTAGCCACATGGGGGCGGGAGCCTTATAACCCCATGCCCTAAATGATTTTTTTTTATTTTTTTAAATAAAAAAAAAAAACTAGTTTTTTTTCCAAAGTTTTTAATAAATCAAAGCAAAAACAGCTCTGCCCACCACAGCACCCAGCGCCCCAGAAGCCATTGCCACTTAGTCAAGCATGGCGGCACCACCCTTTGTGAAATTTATCCTTTGTGTTTATAGTTCTACATGCTTGGGGATGATGATGATTCTAGCCTTGTCTCTTAATGATCTTTGATTCCTTTATATTTATATTGACCCTAAGCATGTAGATCCTTGTATGCTTCATGTGATGTTGCTTGATTTTATGTGACACATCCTGCTTTTGCTTGTTATCATTCCATGTTTACACAAGATTTTGTGCATCAATAGCATCATTTGTGTGATCTCCTTGGGGTATCCCTTCTTAAGGGTGAATTTAGGAACATATATCCCCATTTATGTTTACTAAAATTTCTTTCACCTTCTCCCCTTTCTACCTTAAAATCAATTGCATACTTTTGGTTTATGCAATTATTTTGAGGACACACTTTTCGCTTTCACACTTGCACACACCACATTTATGGTACATTCCCTATAGAATTAGTAGCTTGTGGTCCCACTCGCATGCATTTTCTTGGGTTGACCACCCTCATCAAGATTACCTAGCCATGCTAGTCCATGTAATCTCTGATATTGTATTGGCATGTGAGCCCTTAGCAACACAATGCTAGACTATGTGCTCCATTTTTGGCTACCTTTCAATAATTTTTGTGACTCACCTAAGCAAAATAATTTTCCTACATTTTCAAACAATATTTTGGCAATGTCTTTTGTTGAGACCCTTTTTTTATAGGGCATCAAAATTGCCATTTTTGTAAACCTATTAGCCACAACATAAACACAACAATGACTGTGCCTGGTCACAAGTAGGGCCAACATGAAATCTATGGAAACAACTTGTCAAGGCTTGCTAGTAATTCTCATGGATGTGTACATGCCCTATTTTTGATTGGTTGGCTTTGTAATGGCATATGATATGCATAATTTGATGAATAAAGCAATGTCATCACATAATTGTGACTAGTAGAAGTACATTTGAAGAACTGTCATTGTCTTCTCTATTCTAAAATGACCTGCCACTCTACTATAGTAAGCTTCGTAGATCATATTTTGGCATTCTTGATAGGAACATGGATTTCCCTCATGTGGCATAGGAGTATGTTCTCTACATGCTATTCAAGAGCTTTTTGTCTAGCTACTAGTTTCCGGTATATGTGTGAGAAGTTAGGATCACTAAGGTACAATTGGTGCCACTTTGATGTCTTATGTCCACAAGAGTGTAGGACCATTGTTAAATGTGCAAGTGGAGTCAGCTCAGGTAGTCAACAAGCTTTTTGGTACTCCCTTTCTCGTGCCGAATGTTGTAGCGGAATTTTAGAGGTATGTAGACCACCTTTCATGTTGGTGATTTTCTAGCTTGCATCAATTTTGCATTAGTTGTAGATGTTTGTGATATGTGTGGATGATGGCATCCTTTCCTAGTATATAATGCTTTCATTGCTTGAAGACCTATACAATAGTGTAAATCTCTTTGTGTAGGTCTCATCTCTACCAACCAGAAAACACACAAGCGCAACAAAACATCAAAATTTGTATGTACTTAGATCCTGAAATGAGATTTATGCAGACAAACTATGGTAGAACAACATCAAATGGAAAAAATATAAAAGATTTGAACACCCATGATAATAATGAAGGAAGAAATTGCGATTAAGAAACTCTCCATGGTTACTAATAGGAAAAGAGAGAGGAAATATGGCATCTTGTAGCCAAGACCAAAAGAGCTAGAAATGGTTTCCCATGCCAAGCTTACTCATGGAGATGGTAGTGCTAGTAGGATTTTGGATAACCTCAACATGCTCATTTTTGTGGGGAATGCAACATAACTCCTCAAATTCATGTTTTTGATTGTGATTCCTTTCTAATAGTCCTTGGATAACATCCTTTGTACATCTAAGTTGGGTTGATTGGATTGATTAGTTTAACGGGGTTAATTGGGCTTTCGGATTCAAGCTTAGGCTTTGAAGGTTTGGGTGAGGAAGGACTTGCACAAGAGGATAAGGTTGCTAAGTATTTGTTTGAGGAGTGGAGTGGGTCAAGAACATCTTGGTTTAGAGAGTGGTTTTGACTAGTGTGAAGGACATTCTTATGCTAGAATGGTTTCCTCATGAAAAGAGGTAACAAATGGGCTTTTTAGATTAGGAGGTTCATTGGTCAATGGGTTAGGATCTATATGGGTTGATGACTTAAGGTTTAAAGGAGGTAAAGAATTAGGATTGGGATTGGATGGATGGTTTGATGGTTTAGGATTAATGTGGGTTAGGGGAGGGTTTAGTGGAGGATTTGAGGGTTTAGGATCTATGTGGACTAATGGATTACGAATGGATGCAGAATTTGATGATTTAAGATTTGTGTAGGTTAGTGGATGGTTTGATGGATTGGGGTTTAGGGGGGGTTGAATGGGTGGGATTAGGATTAGCATGGATGAATAGATTGGGATTAGGGTTAGATAAGATACCTAACCAAGGCCTCTTTGCTATGGAATCTAGTGTTGATGAGGTACTACGAAGCGGGCACGTAGGAGGTAGGCGGGATGTTGGGATGGGCTGAAACAGGGCGGGGTGAGTTGGGAGAAAGGAGCGGCGCAATCTCGAAGCGTGGTGGCGGGAGACTAGAGGCGAAGGAGGCGCGGGGGAGGTGCAGAGGGTGGAGCGGGCTATGGGATGGGCGGCGTTGGGCACGCAGGAGTCGTCAATAAATGGTCTTTTAAATATCAAAGTTTTATTGTTCATTTCGCTTAACGCAAGAGAACCTTAAATATTTTATCATTTACTTTGTATTTTTGAGTAGCCTAATATAAGAGAACCCGAAATAGGGTAAGCTATATTCCAATAATAATTGAAATGGATTCAGTACATTATTTTCCCTCCTGTTTCGCAAGTGGCAAATACGCTACAATGGGTGTGCTAAATTCACAACAAGAAGGCAATCACACCCATTAAATACACAACTTTATTGACCTATAAGTTGGAAAAACATACTTTCTAATTGGGTTTCCTGCAGTTCTTTCTGACTTCTCCGTTGGCACCAGTGAGAGGGCTTATGTTTCCCATGTTGATCATGGCAGCTGCAAAATCAGTGAAGAAGGTGTTTTGGTTGTTAGCATACATCGTAACCTGAAAATCAGCAGAGCCTCCATTGAATAGCTCCTGGTCAGAGTGAAGAACTCCTTTCCGGCTTTTAAGATTTAGGTAGTATTTGTTATCAAAGACAATGGGAGTTTGGACATCTAAGGGCAACAAGTCGTTGTCACCACCAGTGCTTGGGCAGTTAGCCTTCACAGAAGTGGCAAAGGCACTCGTTTCACGGTGGATATGCCCGCAACGGGTTTGACCAATTGAATGGGCACCTGAAAGTAGCCAAAACAATCACTCCTTTAGTTAATACAAATGCTAATTTAAGTAGTTTGCAACCTACATAAAATTGGTATTAAATATATATAACATTGAATTACCTGAAAGGGCTATCATATCCTTTGTAGAAAGACCCTGATTACTAAAAGAGGAGATGAGGACGGTGAGGTTGGATGTGGGTGGAGGAATATTGCTGTTTGCGCCGCTCAGGTTTGCAGATCTCGAGTCTCTTCTGCCCAGCTGTACTGCCCATGACGGCCCTCCCAACTGCCAATAACAAACAATATTCTTTGTGATCACCATCAATAATACTTCTATTCAATCCCTCCCACATTAATATTAACGATATAAAATAACTGGAAAATATAAACAGAGTGGATGAGAGAATTGACTACTTGGACCACTGAATCACGAGCAGCAATGGCCAAAATGTCGGCACAAGAAACAATTCCGGTGCAAGCTGCTTCCACTTTAGTCTTGATGGAGTCTATCACATCGAATCCTCTCGCTGAGTTTTCGTTGGGTGCGGCAGTTTTTTCTCCCGTAATGTTTGCCGAGTCGTCCAAGAGAATCGACCCATCACACCCCTGCAAATCAAAACAACAATTTCAGAGAAAGACTGTTATATTGAAACAATAAGCTAAGAGACCAAGAGATCAGATAAATCCTACGTTAACGAAACAGTCGTGAAAGTGAAGGCGGAGTAAAGATGCAGCCATGCGTTTTTCCTTGGCGACTGCTTCTTTTACCGCAGCTTTGACAATAGACAGTGCCTCTGGACACGTCTTATCGTAAAACGTCGAACTGAGAGGCTCACTGGCAGGACTCGAACAAGGAAAGTCGGCACCAGAAACAATTCCGATTATCAAAGCAGTACATGCAATCGCAGTACATACAATCACAGAATTAGTCTCCATGACCGATAAATAAATTGCACTGATATTTTTGTATTCGAGAACAGAAAAAATTTGTTGTGGGGAAAGATTTGAGAGGACCTATTGGCCTTTTTATAACGGCTGAACAGCTTCTGTATTCATAATTTTGTCCATATCCTTGCCGTCCATAATAAAACGTGTGTTTTAGTCAAAAGGAAATGTACGTCAAAAGATGCTTGAGTGGAGCCCACCAACAAACTTGTGGAGGCTGCCAATTAACTCGAGATTTTCCATGAATAGGAGTGGAGCCTACCCACAAACTTGTTGGATGAATATGGAAGATTGCAATTTTGAATTCCTCTTTTAATATATATTTTGATGACTGTTGTTATTTGAATATCGTTTTAGTGTATCAATAAATAATTTTCCTTGAATAAAGTTTTTATTAAAAAATTATTATTATTATTATTACAACAATTAATATAAATATAATTTCAGAAATTAAAATAAATTATTTTATTTTATTAGAGCAATATATTAATATTAATATTAATAATAAATTATTATTATTATTTTGTGTATAAAGCCTCGGACTGTGGGTATCGTCGAGGCTTTAATTGTTTCCTTGTACAAGATGTTTCACGTTTCGAATGACAGGTGGACCAAGAGGAGCTCACACGCGAGCGTCTGGTGGACCATGGCTACATGGTGTTCCACGTTTCTGATGACCTAAACGAAAACAATGTCAAAAAACGCGTAAGTTGGTTGATTTGTTTAGATTTCTCCGTCATTCCTCATGCCGACCTGTAAGAATCTGGAATCAAAACTACTAATAAATCCAAATACAGTATACAGTCGACTTCGAGGACATGATAAATTGACTAAGTGGTCGTTTATGTGGAAACTGCAAAATTTTCAAAACTTACTCGAGTGTAAGCTCTCAAGTTGTAGTTTAAATACATATCAAACAAAGGACCTATCCCCACTGAGACATATGGTAGCCAGATAGCAGCTAAGCACATTTGAATCTTCTAACTTATGTTGGTAGACCACACATAGAAAGTGACAGCTTGTCTTATTAACCTTGGCTAATCCCTAAACAACGGCTAAGCAAAAGGCTTTGATGTTAACGCAGATACGCACTCTTTGAACGTTTCATTCACGCTGACACTTCTACCGGCCGATCAATCACATCTTTCGTTTTCTCAAACGATTGCCTCAGCCCAAAGCCCAAGCGGCCCTGCCACCCTGTCTTGGGTCTCAAGGAACAAAAGATAACAGAAAAAAAGCATTTAACTTTTATTTCAGTTTGCTCATTTCTACCACGCATATAACGTATTAAAAATATACATGAATATTACCTCATTCCTAATAAATACAAAAAAATTAAGGGAGGGTGAATGTTCCCCCCCACCACACACATATATATATTAAAAATAACTAAAGCAACCAATAATTTTAAAAACATGTACTTATGTTTAAATTTGGAAATCTTTATAGTCTCATATCTTCAACCAAGTGCATCTTATTCTATCTTCTTTATGAATGTATTTTAAGGGATAATCATCTACTAGACTCCTAAGGTGTGCTATCCAACTAAAGCATGGTTGTATATGTATACATAACACAACACATGACACATAATTAGTTGAAATGTATTTTTATAACAAGATCATTGTTAAAACAAATAAAACGTTGGCAATATGCATTGTCATTGTGTTGTCATTGATGTCAACACTTAGAGTGAGGTCAACACTTAGTTTGCGATGATGATATATCAGTATGGTAACATAAATGCAATGAGATACAATGGTGATGCTGATGTTCAGAGTCCTTGACATTCAGTGATGTTTCTAATGTTCATAGTGGGTTGCTGATGTTCATGATTGGATGTTATGCTTGGATTAATATCCAGTCAAGTTGTTTTGAGTATGCTTATGATTAGCAATGATAATTTCATGATGAAATATTAAGATGGGAATTAGAAGCACTAAGATGAATGATACATTAAGCTATGATGAGAATAAAAAGATGTTGTTGATGACCTATGGCATGTTGTATTATCCTTCCTATTGTTCCTAAGGATGTATGTGCTGTTATATGAAGGTTTTGGCCTTAAGAAGTTGGTGAAGTTTTCTGTTGCAGGAAGTTATCTGAAAGATTGTCTGGTAAAATGCTTTGCATTCCTCTACATTTGAAGATATGGTCATGCAATTCAGAAGCTTAGTTCAGCATGATGTAAAGGTACTAAATCCAAAGTTTCTGATCATTTGTCCCTCCATAGTGAAAGTTATGAGAGACAGAGTTATGGTCTATACTTTAGCAGAATTAAGTGATGATGAAGACTATTTGGAATGCTTCGCTTTCCTCCACAATAATAGATATGGTTATGTGGTTTTAAGGATATGTTCATAGCAGTGTATGAGTGCATCCACATGAGTTTCAGGTGTTTTGGAGGTCCACAAGCTTAGTCTTCAAATGGCAGTTGTGATATAGATAGTTCTAGATGCCTATCTATTATCAGGACATATACTGATGATGTATGCCAACTAGCTACAACTTGAAATGATACATTAACTAATGTAAGATGGTCTTGATGATCTTATGTTGTCTCCTATTGATTCAAAAGGTGGTTTTCTTCTCCCTTTGAAATTGGTTGTGGTCCAAAATGATAATATTGTCAGGCTATGCCTTTGTCTAGCCAACTGAAGAATGTTGAAGGTGTAATGGGTAAAATTTGGATTGTTTTTAGTTATGTGTTGATGTTTGAATCCTCCTTTCACCAATTACATTCAAGGACCTTCGGATCGAGTGGCAGAGCACTATCAAGTCCTTGGTCACTTACAGATGTAGGGAAGCTTGGATTAGGGTATTTGATTATCAATTTGCCTTCTCTTATGCTCAATTATCCATCAAAACCCTAATTATGTGAAAACAACAATAAATAAATGAATTACAGAAAATGATCTTGTAGAAAGATGTAAAATGACAAATAATTGTGCACCTATTTTTGGGGTTCCAAGGTGGAAAAGTCAAGGACAAAGGAGCAAGTGCCCAAGTCCAAGGTACCAGTTTCTTTGTAGAATCTTGATCTCTTTCCGACACTGATCTGCATTGTAACTTTCATTTCCAGAGATTCAACTGAGGAGGACACACGGACTAGCCCCAAGTCCTGAAAAGGCTCCATAGTGTTGTTTCTTTTCAGATCTCAAATCCTTGATGCCTGCTGACCTCTCCTGCAACTTCACTTTTTCCAAATGTGACACATGTAACCTGCAATCATAAAACTTTGAGAGGGGGTTGTGGTGTTTAGGAGCTTGCCTCAGTCAAGCCTCGGAAGGATACTTAAGTCTTCCAAACACCATTGTCAGATAGAGAGTGCATGCCCTTGTGAGGCAGAGGCAAAATCCAAATGAAATAATGATTGAAAACACAATATGATGTCACCTTGTAGTGAAGTTCTCATGGGAGGAAGAAGCTCTTCATTCCATGAGGAAATGGATGCTCAAATCTGCAAACACAAACACATAGACAACACAAATCTACTCTTGCAACACAATGAAAGCCTTGAATCACCAATGCACATACAAGTTGATAGCTAATGATCATCTAATTAAAAATCCAATCTACAAATGAATGCCTAAACATGCTTTTATATGCAACTACAAACATTCCTGCCAAGATTTCATAATTCAAACTTACCGTGTTGGCCTAGGGACCAACTAACGGTCATAAACTAACACTTAAAATTTGGGCCTAACCCAAAATAAGGCAAGACTAGGGCACAGACGCCCAAGTCCTCCCCCCTATTTGGACATGGTTAAGCTCAAGGGGTCCCCCAAGGTCCCATTTGTCATGGCATCTAGGGTTCATTCCATCGTGATGCAAATTATGATGTAAGATGTCCTAAATGCACACAAAAGACCTGGGATCTAAACCTAAAGAGGGAAAAGCCCCCAAGGGGACATTTTTTATGTTACATTTAGCCCCCACTTTAATGTATGTATAAACATAAGGCCAATACATGCATTAAAGTACTGTCAACAAACATAGCAAACATGCCAAGCACGGAGAAGACACGCCAGACACATTAAAGACAATAACAGGCACACATTTAACATGGAGAAGATAGTTACAGTCACGCCAAACACGGAGAATGCAGCAAATGTATAGAAGACACATCAATGCATAGAAGACAGAGATGATTTATTTTCTTTTCTTTTTGTCATATATATGAAATGCAGATGCAAGTACTGGTAAGTAAACAAACCTCCCATAATGCAGGATGCACTCATTGTGTAGGTCTTTAAACTATATATATGGGGCAACTGCCTTATAACCCCATGCCCTAAATGATTTTTTTTTATTTTTTTAAATTAAAAAAAACTAGTTTTTTTTCCAAAGTTTTTAATAAATCAAAGCAAAAATAGCTCTGCCCACCACAGCACCCAGAAGCCACTGCCACTTAGTTAGGCCTGGGGGCACCACCCTATGACCACCAAGCAACCACCAAGGCCTATACAATGCTTCTAAGCGGAGCTTTTTTTCTTTTCGCCACAACTTTTGTATATGATCTCCATTTTTGAGCTTGAATAGTCAACAAAAGGTTGGTTCCATGAACTATATAATGGTGTAATTAATTTCATCCAATTTTTCTTTTTTTTAGGATTTGCCTTTGAACCTCTAATTTGCACTCTTTTTTGACTTTTTTCTAATGGGGCATAACTTTTGCCAACGATATCAAAAAATTGCAAACATTTTTCTTTTAAATTTATCAAAAAAATGCTAATAAATGTAATGGTACATGTAATTTGTTTGCCTTAGAATGCCTATTTTCATGAAAATTTGTAAAAATCATTGTATGATATAAACAATCGATTTGAGCTTCCAACTTGTAAAGTTATACTCAAAACCTTATATATATAGAATGTCTATTTTGTGAAAATTTGCAAAAATCATTGTATGTTATAAACAATTGATTTGAGCTTCCAACTTGTAAAGTTATAGTCAAAACCTTATATATATATATATATATATATATATATATATATATATATATATATATATATATATATATATATATATGGTATCTTTTATTTGTTTTGGGGGGCTTAAATTTTTTTTTTTTGTTATTTTTGTTAAGGTTGTAAGACATATTTGAACTATGTTTTCTTGTGGTCACCTCATGACATAAACTAAATTGTCCTTTTTTCGACAATTGGAAGAACCCTATAGCAACACATTTGTTTGTAAATATGCTATAATAAAGTGTCAAATATAATTTTCTATTCTTTGGGGGGGATTTTTGCACATCATATTGTGTCTTTTTGTACTTGCACTACCTATAAAGTGCCTTCAAAGTTCTTGTGTATAACTTGTTTTGCAAACACAAACTTCATAATCCTCCTACGTGTGTGCTTTGTTCATTGCACACCCTTGTTTGGTAGTTGGTTTCTTGTACATCATATTGGGTGTGATGTTGCATCCCTTTGCACACCTTTGTACCACATTTTTGTTGATCTGTCAATACCTCTCCCTTGTCAACATTATGGAGGGTATCATATGATTATGCTAATGCTTCCTTGGTTTCAGTTTGGAGTAAGCTATGTATCTAGTTTTTGTTCCTATATACTAGGTGAATGTAGAGGCTGGTTACAGATACATTTTAGTGAGATGGAACACATACTATATAGGCACTCTTGCATTCATGTTTATGGAGGCAACCTTCTACCTTTTTTAGTTGATTAGTATTTGTGAGAATTTGGCACCTTTGTAGAGCACCACATGCACATATAGTAGTGTCATTGGGGTCACTCATGTAGTGTTTTGTGTCTCTCTAATCATAGTACCATCTGTATTTTTGGCTATGCAATTTCTTTGGCTTTGATTCCATTTGTGGATATATGGTTTTAAGTAGTGTTGTTGGGATCACTCTGTAGTGTTGTGTGCCTCTCTTATCTTGATCTACATTCATTGGAGGGTACTTTGATTCCAACATAAACTAGTTGTTCTTTGGCAAATTTTATAGCTTCTACGTGCTTCAAGAGTTCTTCATATTCCTAATCTTTTAAGGACATCCTTCAGAAGGTTTATTTGTCCTTCTCATTCTCTCTTTTGGGGAGGGGTTTTTTCTCACAAGGGTTTCTCCTTTATCTCCTTTTTTGAGAGACTTTATTGTACATGGGTACCTCGTCATGCTTTGTTGTTGGGACCCATCCTTGCATCTTTGCATTTTTTTAGTGTTTAGCTTTCGCCCTAAGTATCACTTAAGGGGGGATCTTAGTGTGAAAAGTGGTACATTATTTAACTAGTTAATCTCCTAACTAGTTAGTCCTATTCACACTTCATCTTAAGCTCACTTAGAGGATTTTTACTTTTTGGTCTCACCTCATGTGGACTCTACATGTGTCCTCACACTTGTCCCAAGTGTGCCCACATGTGTGACACCTTTGGAGAGGTAGTCATTCATTTAGTCCTAACTTCTCTACTCCTCCTCATCTTACATAAATAAGGAGCCTATTATACTTTGTAAGCTTTAAAATTTTGATTCACTTTTGTATGATAGTTCTAGTTTTATCATTATGCATATTCATCTTTGTAGAAGTGTTGTTTGATCTTGCAAGTTGATCTTGGTTGATCCAACACTATGGAGAGGAAGAACAAGACATTCATGGACAAAGCTAGAAGCATGTTAAGTAGTGCTTAATTGGATTGTTGTTTTTAGGTTAAAGTTGTAAGTATTGATTTTTTATTTTATTAATAGATCTCCATATTCTACTCTAGTTAATAAAACACCATATGAAGTGTGGATAGGTAAGAAGCTATTTGTTTGCACATTACATTTTTTTCCTATGAGGATTTTGTTCATGTGCCTAAAGAAAATGATCTAAGTTAGATTTCAAAGATAACAAATGTATTTTCATTAGCTATGGTGATAATTTTTAGGGTTACAAGCCTTGGAATCCTTTAACCTTGAAAATGGTATATTCTAGAGATGTGTTTTTAGGGAACTTAGAGTTAAGTATTATTGATTTGTGTTTTGACATGTCAACAAGTTAGGACAAGATTGATCCCCTAATTGAAAGGTAATTAAACCCAAGAGCCCTTGATTTAAAATAATGAGTTGAAAGGTAATTGAATGACCCATTTTGTAAGTATTTCAATTGTTTTGTTTAAGGGGCTAGACTATTGGAATCTTGATAGAAAATCATTAATTATTTACTATTTTAGTCTAATGATAGGTTTTATAGGCTTCCCATGTGTATATATAGTCCCAAGAAGCCCATATTGTCGCTATTAACAATCCTTCACATGTAAACAAAAGAAAATATTTTAACAATAACGCATTCATTAATTATCATGTAACATAGAGTTTTAACTTTTCAATTCACATAAACCTATCAATTTGCATAAAACATGTAATAAAATCATAGATTTAATCATAATATAACCATATACAAACTGATGACATGAAAAAATCTAAAAGAAGGTGAGAAGCAGAAGGTTTAGAATGAGCCTAGGAGGCCTCATTCTCCAACAACACTCCTGTTGAACACACAAAAGTACTGAGAGGGAGGGTGAATCAATACTTAATCAAATTCTTTATTTCCAAAACATTCAAACAAATGTAAGCATTTAAACCATGATAAACAAAAGAGCACACAAGTACACAACCATAACACCAGATTTACCTGGAAAACCCTAGAAGGGAAAAACCATAGTAAGCTGCTTGGATCTACTATCCAAATCTAGCCTCGCAAATAAAATAATTCTACAATAACATTTATGGGCTACAACCCAAAGGAACCTGCAACTCTTTGAAACATAGTTTATGGGCTCCTACCCAAAGGAGCTACAACTCCCTAATCACAATTTTATGGGCTCCAACCCAAAGGAAGCTACAACTCCCTAAAGTGCTACAACACTTACAAGAAGAGGCTCCAAACTCTGTACCAAGGCACTTGATTGAATCTAATGCTTCCACACCTCTTCTCTATCACAGTAGCAACACAACTTCCTCAAACCCCTCCATAGCACAACACAGTACTGCCTCTATTATGAATCATGCATTATAGCCTCCAACATTCATTCTCAACTTTCTGGATCATATATCTTTCTGCACATACACATATATTCACTCTTACACTCACACACTCTCACTCTCACTCATACTTTTTTGCAACAATCTCGATCTTTCATTTATATGCTCCACAAGTCTTCAAAACTTCACCTCTGTTGGTCTAGATGAAATGTGTAACATGAAACGTGCAACTGCCAAACAAGTCAGCTCCTAGATCAACTGTGGTAATGTAGGAATTAAATCATGTTGACCTATTTTCCTCTACCCAGAGTCCAATAGTTCATCTTGAAAATCTCCTTGAAATTCATTGGAATACAGCCTTGCAGACACTAAATCCTTCAAATCCAATTGTTCTTCCTTGCAAAAATCCATAAAAACCCATCTGGAGAATCCTTGCAAAAAACCTAGAAAAACCCATAAACCTTTAGCCTTCAATGTCTGCCTTTGCAAAGTTTTCCATCTTCATACTTGGTTGTTTTGGTATGCATATCCGATGTCCAAATATCCATACCTTAGTTAATATCTTGATATTATCTTAATATCCGGACCTTAGCTAAGTTTTGGATCCTTTTCAATATCCATACCTTAGCTAATATTTGGATATTATCTTAATATTCGGGCCTTAGCTAATATTCAGATATTATCTTAATATACAGACATTAGCTAAGTTCCAAATATCTCCTAAATGTTTGGACCTTAGTCAATACCTAGATTTTTCATAACATCTAGATATTTCCTAATGTTTGGATCTTTCTCGAATGTCTTGACCTTAGCTAATGTCTAGATCTTCCCTATGTCTAGATCCTTAAAGTGATTGTCGCGATGACATCATTTGGTCCCATCCCCAAAGAAGTGCATATGATGATGACATCATTAGGATTTTCTGCCACCAGCATATTATCCTTCAATGCTCACATCTTGATGATGTCATCTAGATCCCCTCTCTAACGAAGTTCTCTATGTCGATGACATCATCATGATATTCAGGGGTGGCATATTAAAAGTTAATATCCTAATATTAGATATCCATGCGGATGATAGTTTCTCCATGCCACGAAAGTAAATTTGACGGGTGCTATCGAGATATAGAGACTATTGTGTTCATTCAGGCTATATCATCGGGATATTTGTAAATGTGTAGACCTTGAAGATATTCATCGATATCCATATGCCCATTGATCACAACTTTGACCATGAATATCCACTAGTAGAATTTGGCAAATAAATGACTACGTGACTAAAAATTTTAGTCATGACAACTAAAAATGACTAAATTCTACTAATTTTTTGCAACACAGCTATAAATGACTAATTTGATCGCTGGGTAAAAAACACAACTAAATAATTAGTCACACATATAAAAATGACCAAATATTTAGTCACACAAATAAAAATTAGACAATATGATATTAAAGTAGCTAATTAAAAAAATATTTCGAATTGGGAAATTATTGGTGGGAGTGGGTTGTATTAAGCGTAGGGGTAATAGCAAGTTTTTCATTTTCTCAAGCCGGTAACTGTTTTCTAAGATTTTCTAGGCGTCATCATTAAGAATTCTCTAAATCTTGAAAACCACCTTGAGAATTTGGTCTGTACAAGGAAAGATCGATCAGAGAGTGTGGGTTTTCTTAGTGAAGGAGAATATAAAAGACCAGTAACCCATAAAATGAATCGTGTGCATTGTGTAGAAGATGAGAGTCCATTGGTGTGTGAAAGGATGCCTGAGAATCTGATGGATGGCTACTCTAGTTTAGAAATTGGGGTAAAAGGAATGGCTCAGGTTTGTACTAAGAGAGGTTGTAGACCTTCCCATGTATGTGAAACAAAGAGCATAACCCAAGGCATTGACAGTGGAGATGCCGGTGTCAGAGTTGCTCGTACTGGAGATGAAGGAAGCAGTTCTTCAACAGATTTCATCAACACAGATGTGTATTACCAAAAGATGCTGGAAGAAAATATTGAGAATCCACTTCTGCTAAAAAAACTATGCCAAATTTTTACATGAGGTAAACATTAATTCCATGCTTCGTGAGTTTGTGAAGAAGCTTAGTTTTGGTGGGGATTGCTATTGTTTTTATGTTTCAAAAACCACAGGATTAAAGAGTTTAGGAAACTGACCATAGAAAATGGGCATATACAACTTCATATATGTACCTATATTTGTTACTAACTAGATGTTGTAAATATAGACACTAGAATCTAATTCAGTCTGTTGACTGTTAATACTCAAACAATATGCCACTCTTATAGGGATGCACGAAGTTCAAAGATCAGTTGTGAAGGATTAGGGTTTCACCTAATTGTAGAAGAACTGCCTCAACCTTGCAAATTTTTTTAAAAGAAAATAACAAATAATCTTATATTGCTTAATACCCATTTAAGTTTCTGCCAACCCTATCGTATTTTAGTCCCCTGAATAGTCATTATTGTGTTAAAGTATTGGTTATTAATACTAGTGTTGGTGTGTTCTGAAGAGTATTCAATATGCTCCACTGTTAAAATGGGGTTTAATTTTTCTTAATTGGGTCATCTTAGGTGGTTCATCTTGGCTTAAAATGCCCAAGCGATGAGCTTGCAGATCAATCTAGGGTTTCTAGCTTTTTTTCTGTGATATGAAAGCCACCCTTTCAGATGTTTCTCTCCCTAATGATCGTCTAACTAAGATGTCCTTTTCACATGATGATTTTCCTCTCATGGGCAAATTCATGGGAAGAAGAATAGATGACATAAAACTCTATGGATGGATATGGAATCTACAAGGCTGGATACAGAGTTAAATTCTTCCTTTTAAGGATTTCTTTCTTCTTCAAGTCTTCCAAGGATAGAGAGTTTTCTCAAACAAGGGTCATGATATTTTTGGCAAATCTGGGTTGTTTTTACGTTCTCTGGCAACCATTTTTAGACCTAGATCATATCTTTTTCAAAGGTTTCCTTTTGGATCCCACTTCTACAACCTCCCTCTAGTTTATAGAACAGTGAAGACAGTTCAGTTGCTTGTAAAGATCTGTACCTCTAGACCAATGCTAGTCACAAGTTGCATAGTGCATCATAACAATTTCCTTACACCCTATGTAGTTATTAGTAGCTAGATGGCACAACCAATTTTAATCATCAATATCAACACTATAAAATTATATGCTTAGATGTGCACCATGCAAATGATACTCATGCTTCCTAGCACTCAAAAGCACTCATTACCACATGTTTACTTGCATTCAACACATCTAAAAACCTAAACAAAAAATAAAGGGCACTTGATAGCAAGGTTTGCCTTCAAATTTAACTCCAAAACCTGGTGCAGTCATGGCAGGAGGGTTCACAGAATGAACTGTCCAGACCATGCAGCAGAAGTAAACACACCGGAAACAACTCAAAGCTATAAAGAAAATGCAGATTTAGTCATTCAGTATATCATAGAATTCAAATACAGATTGGCCGGCAACATGCGGGCTTACAACTAGGGCTTACAGGCCTGATTACATACATGCGCAAGATAAAGATTTGAAGTTCCTTCGCACAAAATCTAAACTATCAATTATCACTATGTTATGAACTTGCTAACTCCTAAACTAAGGATCTATTGCATCAATATATATCATTTTTGGACCAATAGATTCCTCTGCATCAGCTAAGGAAGATCACAAACTCCAATGAAGAGTTGTAACACGTTCACAGATAGGTCAGACCTAAATGCATAAAACACTTCCTCAAATCAATGGAATAACATGCAGACCTCTGGGAAGGGTTGGCCACAAACCAAGGATCATTGAATGATGTGTCATTAGGATCCACAAGTCAAGGAATGATACACATGCCTTCTCCTATAGCTGATTTGTTTGAGACTGTCAGGATGCTCTTCTCTGAGAAATAGTCAATCTTTTGATAGCGATATCTTTTCGGTAATTGATCTAAATGCTTAGAATTACTGATATGATGTAGATGAATGAATGAAGGTACTACATCCAAATCCACAAGATGTGAAATGCCAATACCAGAACACAAGCTGAAACTGCTTCTGACTAAACTACCTGAACTAAACTAGAAAATGAAAGAACTTAAATGCAAATGTTTTTGGTTGATGCAAGATTGCTCTTGAACCAAGGATGCTCTTGCATCAGACATCCGGGGTTATTGAAAAGTGAGTCCCTCACTTTGCTGGGGCTAGGGGAGAACCAAGACAGTCTACCTTAGCCTGAGAAATCCATGATGAATCTTCTTCTAGTCTGCCTTTCCACTTCACAAGATACTCTTTGCATTGTCTTACTCTAGTGCTGCATCCAACTCTGCTGTCCAAAATTTCTTCTATCTTCTTCGGTGCTTTGTGTGGTAATTGCTTCTTCAGGTTTTCTTCCATGCTGTCACTGAACTCTGCTTCATGATACTGATGTAAGTCTGCAATGTTAAAAATAGGTGAAATACCCAATGTCTCCGGTAACTCCACTTCATATGCGTTTCCTGAATCAAATTTCCTTAGTATCTTATAAGGTCCAAACTTCTTCATCTTCAACTTGTTATATGTCCCAACTGGAAATCTTTCTTTTCTCAAGTATACCATTACTTCATCTCCAACTTCAAATTCCTTATGTCTTTTCTTCTCATCTTCCTTTTCCTTATACTTACTGTTCATATCCTCCAAGTGCTTCTTCCCCTGATTATGCACTATCTTCATGTGATCTACAAATTCTTCTGCTTTTGCAATTCTCTTTTCCTTTGTACTGATGTCTCTTAATTTTGCAACTCCTCTAGGATTCACTCTGGTAACAATCTCAAGAGGTGTTCTTCCAGTACTCCTGTTTATTGAATTATTGTATGCAAACTTTGCTTGTGAAAGAATCAAGTCCCAACTTTAGGCTTTCTCTCCAACCAAACATCTCAACAAGTTTCCCAAACTCCTATTCACTACCTCTGTTTGTCTATCAGTCCATGGATGAAAAGTTGAACTAAATTTTAAATTTGTCTTCATCTTCTTCCAAAGTGTCTTCCAAAAATATCCAACAAACTTTGTGTCTCTGTCTGAAACTATACTCTTAGGTAATCCATGCAATCTCACAATCTCCTTGAAAAATAGGTTAGCTACATGTATTGCATCAGTTGTCTTCTTACAAGGTATGAAATGAACCATCTTTGAAAATCTGTCAACCACTACAAATATTGAATCATGTCCTCTCTGTGTCTTAGGTAATCCCATTACAAAATCCATGCTTGTGTCTTCCCAAGGTCTCTCCGGTACCGTCAAAGGTTTATACAATCCAGTATTATGACTACTCCCTTTTGCAACTTGACAAACTCTACAACTCTGCACAAATCTCTAAACATCCTTATGTATATGAGGCTAAAATTAATTTTCACTCACCAAAGCCACTATCTTATCAATGCCAAAATGTCATGCCAATCCACCACTATGTTTCTCCTTGATCAAACTATCTCTCATTGAACTTCTAGGTATGCACAACTGACTTCCTTTGAACAACATATCTTCTTGAATGAAATAATCCAACCACTTACTCCTATCCATCACAATAGATTCCTTACATGCTTTCTAAGGGTCTGCAAAATTAGTGTCTCCCTCATACATGTTCTTCAATTCATCAAAACCCAACACTTTGACTCTCATCTCTGTCAATAAGTTTCTTCTTCTACTCAAGGCATTAGTAACTTTGTTTGATTTTCCACTCCAATGCTTCAACACAAAAGTATAACTCTGCATGAACTCTACCCATCTTAGATGTCTCTGATTCAACTTACCTTGATTGTTCAAATATTGCAAAGATTGATGATTAGTATACAACACAAACTCCTTAGGCAACAAGTAATGCCTCCACTTCTTCAAGGCTTGAATTATGGCATAGAACTCCTGATCATAGACTGAATATCTTCTTCTTGCATCATTCAACTTCTCACTGAAATATGCTATGGGTCTACCTTCTTGACTTAGCATTGCTCCAATTGTGTTCCCACTTGCATCACAAACAACTTGAAGTACCTTATTGAAATCTGGTAATGCCAAAACAGGTTGCTCTGTCACTTTCTACTTCAACAACTCAAAACTTTTATCTGCACCTGATGTCCACTTGAAATCTTTTCTGTCACCTCTCATTGTCTCTGTCATAGGGTTACAAACTGAACTAAAATTTTTTATGAACTTCCAGTAGAAACTAGCCAATCCATGAAATGATCTAACATCTCCAATGCTTTCCGGTGTAGGCCATTCAACTATTGCTTTCACCTTCTCAGGGTCCATCTTCAATCCTTTCATAGAAATCACAAATCCAAAATATACCAACTCTTCCTTCATGAAACTACACTTCTTGATTTTTATCAGCAATTTCTCTTCTCTCAATCTCTGCAAAACTTGTCTAATATGCCACAAATGTTCCTCCTTTGTCTTACTAAAAATCAGAATATCATCCAAGTACACAATCACAAACTTACCCAAGAATTTCTTCAGAACTTCATTCATCAATCTCATGAAAGTACTCGGTGCATTTGTCAATACAAAAGGCATCACTAACCACTCATACAATCCTTCATTTGTCTTAAAAATAGTCTTCCATTCATCTCCTTCTCTGATTCTAATATGATGGTATCCACTCTTCAAATCTATCTTTGTGAAATATCTTGCTCCACTCAAACAATCCATAATCTCATCCATCCTAGGTAAGGGAAATCTATACTTAACTGTGATCTTGTTTATTTCTCTGGAATCAATACACATTCTCCATTCTCAATCTTTCTTAGGTGCCAATACTGTAGGTACCACACAAGGACTCAAACTTTCTCTGATCAAACCTTTCTTCAACAATTCTTGTATCTGTCTATTCAATTCTTCATTCTCTGCCAGTGTCATTCTATGTGCTACTTTGTTAGGCAAACTTGCTCCTGGTATAAGATCCATGTGATGATTGATACTCCTTATAGGTGGTAATCCTTTAGGTACATTATCTGATATGATGTCTTCATACTCTGTCAGCAACTCCCTTATCTCCTCCAGTTGTGATTCTTCAGTCTCCTTCTTCAATGCTTTAGGCTTCTTAGGAATCAAGACATAAGACATATTCTCATGTCTCAAACCATCTAGAAATTTTCTCCCATCCACCAAACAGATTCTAGCATTCCCACATACTTCACTCTTAGGATCATCCTCCAAATGAATCAAAGTAATTCTCTTTCCATTTGCTGTTATAATATATGTATTCTTTCTCCCATCATGTATAGATTTTCTATCATACTTCCAAGGTCTACCCAACAAGATATGACAAACATCCATAGGCATAATATCACACAAGACTTCATCATGATAAGATCCAATATGAAATTTCACCAAACATTGTTCACTCACCAGTACCTTATGATCATCCTGAATCCATGCTATCTGATAAGGCTTAGGGTGTTTCAATCTTTCCAACTTCAGCTTAGTCACCATGTCCTCTAAAACTAGGTTATCCGAACTACCACTATCAATCCCAACTTTACAACACTTACCTCCTAATTTGCATCTAGTTCTAAACAAACTCTTCCTCTGTGGTGGCTCCTCATTTGTTTATGCTTGAAATAGTGTTCTCTTCATCACCAATGATTCTCCTTTCTCTGGTTTTCCAACAGAACTGGGTGACCCAATAGGTTCTTCTTCAACATAGGCTATTCTTCCACTATTTTCTATCTTCTTACTTGTACTACCCTAATTACACTCGAATGCTCTGTACCCTTCACCTCCACATTTGAAACAAGTACCTCTGAATGTCCTCTTGTCAAATCCTCTTCCTTCTCTCCTATATCCTTCATTCTGGTATGCATTAGGGTTTCCTCTCTGGTAAAAAGTTCTTGCATCTCTCTGGTAAGCATTGTTATCTCTATCCTCCTTCTTAAATGGGTTGTCAAAGTTGCTCTGCTTTGAATATGTTCTATCTCCTCTGAAAAATGTCCTACCTCTCTGAAATTTACTTCCTCTGCCTTTTTGTCTTTGATCATGTCTTTTATTTAGCTTTTCTTCAACCTTCCGGGCAAATTGATATGCTTCTTCCAAAGATTTCATCCTTACCAAGCTTAGTTCTTCTTGAATGTTCAATCTCAGTCCATTGATATATCTAGCCACTTTCTCCTTGTTTACTTCACTATGTCTTATCCTTATGATCATCTTATGAAATTCTTCAGTGTACTCCTTCACAGATTTCTCCTTTTGTCTTAGGTTTTGCAATCTCTTCAACAGTTCCAACTCATAGTCAACAGGTATAAACTGGTTCTTCAATTTTGTCACCATCCGGTCCCACTTTGTAATCTTTTCCTTCCCTCTCCTATTTCTCTCTAACTGAACTTCTTTCCACCATATAGTAGCATGTCCTTTCAACTTTGTCTTTGCAAATTTCACCTTTTCCAGATCTTCCATCTCTTCATACTCAAAGTATTCTTCCATGTCATTTATCTAATCAATTAATTCTTCAGGGTTCAAATTACCAGCATAATTTGGCACATCAACTCTAGGTCTCTTTCCAATCTTCGAAATAAATTGCAACATCTTTACTTGATCAAATTCTTCCTCTTCATCATCTCCTAGGGTTTCGTTAGTTTGTTCAGCAAATTGAAATTCTCCTTCATCATCACTTTCAACATTAGGTCTCAGTGTCAATCCTCTTCACCTATCTTCTTCAACAACATCCAAATGGATTCGCAATGTGTTCATCATCTCCATCATCTCATCCATTCTTCCATTCATTGTTCTAATGGCAACAACTCTCCTTGGCGACATTCTTCCTAGGATCAGGTGCAAACTGCCTCAAGTTTAATGATCGGGCTACAAGGTGACAACTGCCTCACAATCAGTTATCAGTTGCGACACAAGTAACTTGTCCCAATTTGATGATCTATCCACAACAAGATCTTATAGAATTCCTTCACCAACTTCACTCAATTTGCTCCCAAAGATTCAAACTTTGCTCTGATACCACTTGGTGCAGTCATGGTAGGAGGGTTCACAAAATGAACTATCCGGATAGTGCAACAAGAGTAAACACATCGGAAACAACTCAAAGATATAAAGCAAATGCAGATTCAGTCATTCAATATATCATAGAATTCAAATACAGATTGGTCGACAACATGCGGGCTTACAACTAGGGCTTACAGGCTTGATTACATACATGCGCAAGATAAAGCTTTGAAGCTCCTTCACACAAAATCTAAACTATGAATTATCACTATGTTATGAACTTGCTAACTCTTGAACTAAGGATCTATTACATCAATATATATCATTTCCAGACCAATAGATTCCTCCACATTGGCTAAGGAAGATCACAAACTCCAATGAAGAGTTGTAACATGTTCACATATAGGTCGGACCTAAATGCATAGAACACTTCCTCAAAGGAATGGAACAACGTGCGGACCTCTGGCAAGGGTTAGCCACAAACCAAGGATCATTGAATTATGTGTCATTAGGATCCGCAAGTCAAGGAATGATCCGCAAGCCTTCTCCTATAGCTAATTTGTCTGAGACTGTCATGATGCTTTGCTCTGAGAAACAGTCGATCTTCTAATAGTGATATCTTTCTAGTAACTGATCCAAATGCTCAGAATTCCTGATATGATGTACATGAATGAATGAAGGTACAAAGTCCAGATCCGCAAGATGTGAAATGCCAATACTAGACCACAAGCTGAAATTGCTTCTGACTAAACTACCTGAACTGAACTGAAAATGAAAGAATTGAAATGCAAATGTTTTTGGTTGATGCAAGATTGCTCTTGAACCAGGGATGCCCCTGCATCAAAATCCAACATAAAATTCAACAAAATTACCTCTCAGATTTTAGCTCTATTATCCAATTAATTTACCCTCAAAATTATGAAGCCTAACAATCCAGCAATATGACCTCTCAAATTTCAACTCTAAAATCTATCAATTTACTATGCAAGATAACAATTCTTTGGGTTCTCAAGTCTTTATCTTTCTACTTCCTTTCCTTCAGAATCATATGGTCATTGGCTTCTCAAGTATTTATCTTTCTACTTCATCACATACTTGTATTATCATGTCATAAGATCTCTAACACAATACCATGGAAGCCTCAATGCATCTCATATAAAGCCAAATAGTTAAAAAAAATTCAACAAAGTAAGAAACATACTTAGTAAAAGTGATGACAAACTGGCACATTATCTTCTCAATTTTTTTGTATAGTTGAGAACATTCCAAATGTTTTCAAATGTTAAATTCTTTAATACATCAAATGTCTCCTCCAAATTATTACTTTTTTTAAATAGAAAGTTCATAGTTTATAATACTAAGAAATCATCAATCTTTTTGCCATTTCTATGATATGAAAGCAAATAACAAGCACTCAAGAAAAAATAAAAAATAACAAAGTCAATTAATATGGCAGCCTAAAATAAGCCTCAAACAATACAAGGAAACAAGGATTACAACCTAGTTTGAAGTCTTTCCCAAAATGTTGAATCAAGAGTAAATCACTAATGATAAGAAACAATAATAGGAAACATGGTTTACAACCTGGTCCCCATAAATTGTTGACACAAAGCAACCTAAAGAAAAAAGAAACTAAAAGATGACATTTTTAAATAATCATAGATCTATAATTGTTTAATTATAATTAAGTATGTGTACATGCTAAGCCTTCTTTGTCTTTGTAGCTGCTATTGCAACCTGTCCACACAAACGACTAGTTCTCTTAGCAGTAATGAGACCAACTTTTTACCCCAAGGGAGCATCACGACGCATAATACTAGCATGCCCAATGTGTTGATGATTACCACCACCATGAGGATGCTCAACAAGATTCATTGCCACACCACGAACCTTGGGCCAACAATTTCTTTTGACCTTATATTTGTTATATGCATTGCCAGCTTTGAGCATTAGATTTTTTGTCCTTCCACCACCAGTAACCTAACCAATCATGGCTCTGCAACTACTTGGCACAATCTTCTTAGCTCCAGATGGAAGCTTTACCCTGTAAATTGAAACCAATTTCCAAGACTTGTCAAACAAGGCTATTAAAAACATGCAAAATAAAAAATTACAAAAAAATGAACATTAAAAGAGAACTTAGATAATTGTTCCAAAATTATTTTCACTACCTTTGGAATAATTGCATTTATCATCTCACTGTAACCTTGGAAAAAAAATTAAGCATAGAAATATGCCATAAGTCTCCATAAGGTGTACACCTAGAACCCAAAATAGTTTAAAAATAATTTGGAAAAAGCCACCATCCATAGGACATCACAATAGATGCATCACATGTTTGTTGCTAGCCAAAAAGCAAGATGATAAACAAAAATGATAATGAGTCAAGGGGAACATCAAGAAGCAGTACATTCAAATTAAATTTCAATAGCTGCTAAATGAGCACAACCCACTTTGACTTGTCATAAGTTCAAAATATTAGAACAAGTACATTTTTATGTCTGTAAAGGTGACAACAATCCAACAATAGATCAAACGTTTTAGATTGAAATGCAATAGAAATGCATTGCAAATGACAGCAATCAAATTTGAAATTACTCAGCTCATAAAAGAATAGTGGAGAAAAGGCAGAAAAAGTGTTCTTTGATTTGATCGGGCCAATGAGAAATATTCTCTGAAAAATTCAACTATATCACCATGTCTTTGGCAACTTTGTTACCAATACCTTGGCCAACATTATTACACAAATGAAGAGCATTATGGGCAAAAATAAAAACTGATTTGAGGCTTCACTAAGATAGCTTGACAAAGAGAAATGATATATCTTACTACGACATGCATATGACCTCGGAGATGGATGGGATAATACCAAAAGCTAAAACAAATCATACATCTAGACACAATCCACAAAATGCTATTAATGGTGATATCATCTAGGATTCTAATAGGTATTAAAAAAATGAGATTAGCAGTGATTGTCTATTGTTTTGACTTATTTTAACAAATGAGTTTCCAATATGAAGTGTCAACCAAGGATTTTATTACCATTCTATTGACTACCATTTTCTAAGTCATGACTATCAATTTGGAACCAAATGAGGCCTTCCAATGCTTTGGCTTTGGAGGCTCATGATTTTATCAATTACCTTTGATGGAGTTGCCTGTCGTGTCTACTTTTATGACTCTGAGGAACATAAATGGAAAGAATTCCAAGTTCTTTTGATTCCCAAGATTGCCTTTCGATGCAAGGGAAGAGCATACACAACTTAGATTTCTTGGGACAAACAAAAGTGAACTAAGAGGTGTTTTTGATCCCCAAGATCACCTTTCGGTGTGAGGGAGAGCATACACACTCACTTGATCCACACAAGCACATCAAGCAAGATTAATTAACCTTAGAAATTGATGTGTGTGGTATGAAAATTAATGTGTTCAAAGGGTGTTTTTGATTCCCAAGATCATCTTTTGATGGGAGGGAAGAGAATACACATACCTGAGGACACACCAAATTCACCAAACAATGTCAAACAAACACAAGTGGGTTGTAATGATAAGTCTTCAATAATTGAACCTGCAACACACTTGTTAGTAGTTTACAAAAATGAATCTTTGATGGGAAGAGATAGCTACAATCAAAGGGATAGTAGCTGTGAAGAGAAAAACATGTAAAATTGCAATCCAAATGGCTACAACTAGTGTTTATGGAGTGTTACATCCCCAAACTTTGACTATGTTTAACTTTTACTTTCATGTGATTAAATGGATAAGTAATTGTAGATTAATGATTTGGCATTTGGGAAAATGTCAGGATAAATCATTGATTGTATGGATTATGATTAATGCTTAGAATTTGACATGAGATTACATGTTGAGATTATTTTAGTATGATGTATAATAATTTGTTGATGATACAATGATCATAGTTTAAATGATTGTGAGTGTAACAAGGGAAAGAGATTTCTAACTCCAAGAATGGAAGGAGAGTATCACCCGGGAGAAGGAAATAGATGTTGTGGAAAAAGTTAGGTTGCCATCTATGTTCCAAGTTGTACATTACATGAACCTTTACAAGACAAGGTATGTATTAGTTATCTTCCCTTGTTTAGTCCATTTCAATTCGACTAGTGTTGTTTTATCGATTAAGAGTTCTTCGACGTCATCTATGTCAATTTGACTGAATAATGTTCAGGGAACATTATTAATGATTAGAGTTAATCATTGTATTTTTTTAGAGATGTCCTATATATATATATATATATATATATATATATATTTGTGAATATCTATTTAATTATACTAATGACAGTGTAAGATTACGAAGCGGGGGAGTAAGTCTCAACCCCATATTCACATTTTGACACATGATTGATGTTAACACCATACTTATGGTAATGCTGTTATGGTGACAACATAGGCTATTTTATTATTTGCATATTATTACATATATGATGTATAAGTAAGTATTGTGCAATATAATTATTACCCTCCTCATGTTGTGTTAAGCTTCCTTCGGTTTTTAGCCACTATGTGCATGTAGAGAAACCATATCCCATATTCCATGAAAGTGTGGAGTGAGTTGGAGAAATGTTATTGGTTTAGCGTAACCTTTGCATGATTATAGCACTTCTTTTGATGCATGCTCTCGATGAGAGAGTTTATAGCAACTTAGTGGAGTTTGATATTCTTGTAGGGGTACGAGAAGTTTATGAGGTTGTCAACCTTGACTTTGAATGTGGTTTTTTTAATGTTTTGGGAGAGAGAGCTGGGAGACGGGCATACGAGAAGACAACAAGGGGAGTCGAGGAGAAATCTTAGAAAAATAATAGAGAGGTGAAAATGATAGAGAGAAAATAGAAACTCCACGTAGAAAATTAAAAACTTGGTGGTGGTGGCCATTCATTTTTAGGTACATTTGGTTTTGTATGATACCACCACACTATGTAAGACTAAACTCATGTTTCCTTTACCTTTGTTGTTGATATGTGCACACTTTGAAGTGATTGTCTAGTGTCTATATAAAAATGATGGCATTGAGATGTCTCAGGAGGCTTTGTTGAAAATTGACATCTTTTCCTTATGTTGTAGCAATAAGCTAGCAAACCAGACAAATGCCATCAAGGTTGATATCTTATAGATACTATTGTAGTAGTAAGTTAACTAGTACGAGGCCATGGTTTCAACCGATGTATTTATTTTCTTTATCCATTGATTGAAAGGCATTCATAAATGATTGTTATCCATACGTTTCTAGGTAAGGAAAGATTGCTATTACAACTTGATAACTAGTCGAGAGCCATGTTTTTTGAGAATTGAACTATTCCATGTAGAAATTGTTGTATGCATAACTATTATATTGTTAAGGACACAATTATAGAGATGGATATCGTTTATAGTATGACCCATAGGTTTCTATGTATTGCAACAATCTAACTATTCTTTTAGTACCAGTTAATTGTAGCTTCGAGTCACAACAAAATGGGATTTGAGATATAAAGATTTTTATTTAGAAGTTATTTTCCTTATGATCCTTCTGGCTATTATTAAAGATTGAGCAGTAGGCTTATTTTTATTATATAAGTGATGTTGAACTTATTATCATTGATGTCAAAGGTACAGTGAAAGGTGGACTGTCATAATGATCAAAGAAGTTGTGAAGTACTTACATGTTTGGATATGGGTTTGTTGTGAGTTATATCTATTATTAGATGTGCTCATCAGTTGCGACAGTAGTATTGATGGGGTTTTGAAATAGTTTTCTAGGTAACAGGCTCATTATTCTTCAGTGTATGCCATTTGGAGTAGTAGTGTATGTCATTTGGAGCAATGTTTGGTGTTTGGAGCATTAGATGCAGTCATAGTATGATTGGATTAGTGGCTGTGACAGTCTATGTGTTTAGTTTCCCTTAATCTCTATTTGAGAAGTGGCAGTGTTTACTCAATGGATGATGGAGATCCCTGTTTGGATCAAGTTCCAATCACAGTGATGTTGTCAGTAGTCTTGGTTTAATTGCTCTTGACCTTGACCAGTCAAGTTCAATAAGTGATCTTTGATGGGGTTTGTCAAAGTTTGAGGACCTAAAATTCTAAAGATAAAAAACTCTAAGATCCTAAACCCTAAAGTCTTCATGCTATTTCAATAAACCAAAAAGTCATGTCAGTATTTGATTTATCTTCTAAGGATCAAGGCTTAGAAATTTAATGGTCACATTACAAGATTTTATAAGTCTACAATATTAGGGTTTTGACAAATTTCTGGAGTCCTAAGTGCTTGTCCTAAAACCCTAAAGGACTATCTAAAGCCCTAAGTCTAAAAAGTAATGTTGCAATGGTGACAGGCTTCACTTTTATTTTAATTTGAAAGTGACTCGCTGCTGCTAGTGGATAGTCACTTAAGTAACAGGCCCTTAGGTTGTTAGGTAACCAACCCCTTACCCTAGTGGTGACTAGTTAGTTCGATGAAGCATTTGTATTTGAGCACCAAAGTCTTAATCTACGATGGCAATTTAATTTATCAAGGGTGTGAACCTTAAAATCAATGGTTAGTATTCAAACATATAATGGTTATTCCTCTGTGAATGAAGTTTGATGGGAAGATGCATGTTTTCTCTGTTTGGAGTAGTTTTAGTCAGTTTTGTAACTGTTTGTGGCAGCATATGTTTGGAAGTTTCAAACCAAAATGAAGTTGTTGTCCTATGTGTGTGTGGAGTCAAGGGATGATGAACAATTAAGGTTATTTTTGTGTGGAAGCTTGTTGATGAAAAAGTTTTTGCAGATTCATTTAAAGAAGAGGTGATTGTAAAGAGGAAAGATGTGAACAATGAGTATAATATACAAAGGTAGAGTATGATGATTTAATGCTTGTGGAAGAGTATGATGATTATTGCAGAATATGATGATTGTTGCAGAGTATGATGATTGTGGTAGAGTATGATGATTGTTGTAGAGTATATATGGTAAAGGTTTAATGCTTATAGTGTGATGATAAGCCTATTTTAATGTTTGTTTGTATTGGTTTTATATATATTTTGAGAGCAATGTTATGATGATTCAAGCACATATGTCTGTGTAGGGTGGTTGTATAAATGTTAGAGAGGTTTTGTGATGGAGAAAATAATGTATTATGCAAAGAAGAAGGTTTTTGATGTGGATGTGTCTTGGGCTCAGTAACTGTGTGTTGCAGGTGATTTTGTATAGTTTATGATGCCATTGTAAACATGATAGTGCATTTGTGTTGGGTGGATGATGGATTGTTTGAAGAATCATTGCTTGAATAGTTTGTAAAAGAAAGGTGCTATTAATGTATGCATGCAGATCTAAGAGAGTAGAGGTGATTGAGTAAGAGAGTTATAGAATTCATCTATAACCTATGATGTCAATGTAAATAGAGTAGTACTCTGTATGTTTACTTGTTTTGTGTTTGGAGTTGGTGCTCCTGATTTGAGTGGAGTTGGTGCTCCTAAATCTAGATGTAAAAGTGTAATCAGTGAGACTTTGGTCAGTGAGACCTAATGGTGATATATTTTTGTGAGGTTGAATTTGTCAAACAAACCCAATCAACTCATCACATAGTGGTTTTTCCCATTTTAGGGTTTTCCACATACATCCTTGTGTTATGGTGTGTCTGGTGTGGTTCTTTATTTTTATAAGTGCTTTTATGTTCTAACATAATAGTGTTTACAAGCATTCAAAGAATTTGTAAATTTATTTTTTTAAATAATTGATTCACCCCCCCTCTCAGTGATCCATTGTATTCCAACAAGTGAAACAAGGATGATATTGCTATCATTATTGCACTACAAGTGCATGTTTGAGCCTTGAGTACAAGGTAGGATGCACAGATTTATAACATTACGTTATTCATTAATAGAAAATAAAAGAGCTTGATAGCTCGATCACTATGTTATCATTCCTGGCTAACTTTCTTCTAAAGATGGTATTATCTCTCTCTTTATTTTATAATGATGAGAAGAGATTAGAACCTTTTAAGTCTCTAGTAGACTAAGATTTTTACTATAATAGAAGATGATATTATTTTTATTTGTGATAATAAAAGATTATATATTAATGACAGGATTAGAGAAGATAGATCTCTAAGTGTGTCCCAGACATGTTTAGCAAATGTGAAATTCTTCTTACAAATAAATTGTTGACTTTAACAGGATATGTTTATAGTCGACAAGGATTAGATGAAAATCCTTAAAACAAACTAAATATCTTAATTGATCTCATGAAGTTGTAGACCAAAACTGATCTTGTTACTAAAAACCAAGAACATATAAACTTTTGAAATAAGGAATAGTGTAACAGAGAGTCATCGATTCCATGTTGCAGATGCGACAAGAAACCTTTGGTAATGTACTCCAGAAATCAAAGTTAGAAGTCCAAGGCAGATGGACAAAAAGGGAAGTTTAATTAAGTCATCCCATGACTAGAATATGACAAACTAAAATCACTGTAGGATGAGATAGCTTCTAAGTTAAGTTAGAAGTGTGAACAATTGACTATGTTCATTGTGAAACATTTATTTATATTAAATCTTTAGCCAAAGTAATGCATCGATCTCTACATGCATTAGTCAGTTCACCAGGTTCCATATGGCATAACCATCAAGTAATCTCATACATAGTTAGAGGGGATCTATAGTTGTATGACGGTGATGGATTATGTAGGACACAACACTAGAAACTCCTATGGTAAACCTAATGGTTCTTTATATCTATTCCCTTCATGAAGGGTAGGGTCACTTCTAGGAAGGAAGTTGTGTGGGTGACTGTTGGTTTGTGGTTGGAGAAAAAGTACTTGGGTGATGCTCTCCTTCCCAAGTAGATAATAAGCCAATACTTATGAAGATAGATATCAAAACTCCAGATGCAGTATATTCTATTTATATGACTTGACAGCCAAATTATATGTAAATTTATCATTATTTCCATGAGAAAAAACATTATGATTTTAAAGTGAAGGAACTCACTAGAATGCTATCTTTGAATATATTGTAAATTTTTAGTTTGAAATTATTCAGAAAAGATATGCTTTTTATATAATGATTTTACAAATGATTATTGTTAAAAAAATGATTATGATGATCATGATTATTTATTCGATAGTAAATTGGGAATGTTAATCTGGGTAATATGAGATGACATGTTACATATGTTATCAGAGCTACCAGGTTTAATACATGGACCTATGAACTCACTGCATGAAATCTTCCTCAGGCATTAATAGTTGCTAACGTTTGGGTGTTCTTTTGCCAAAATGGTAAGAACAAGAATGACACCAAGGAAGAAGGTAATGGGAAATAGATGTTACCTAAAGTCTATGAGGGAGCGAGCCTCAAGAATGAAAAGCCTAGGCCAAACTAGTCACCTAGAAGGCACGTGGTTATCTGATATTGAAACCTTTGTTAATGCTATTGAACGCATCAAACAAGAGAAGGAAAAGAAGGACAAAGAAGTTAAGGCTATTGTTCCTATCTCTGAGAATGAATCAGTTAAACCCTTTGTGCCTAAGTACTTACCATTTGGAAGTGGTCCTAATGCTCTTATTTTCACTCAGGAAGTCATTGATGAGCACCTGAGAGTACATCCACCTCCCAAGTCTAATTTGGTAAACCTCAAGGATGAGGATAAACCTAGGAAGATCTCCCTTCGTAAAAGTGACTTGCAGTTGCAAGATGTGAAAATTTGTAATAAATGATGGATATTATGTGATCCATGGATAATATAATACAATTTTAAAAGTTTGGCAAAGTTTTTCCTTTCTTGTTTAAGATTACATAAATGAGAATAGATTTATGTTTATTAATGGATTCAATAGTATGAAAAACTAATTGAATACTTAATATGAAAACTTCAGGAGAAGTAGATTGTAGCATGGTTTAGATAGAAACTAGCACTGGGGGTAGCCAAGAGGAAGGGCAACCTTCTAGCCACTCCGATTCAAAACTTGACCAGATCCTTGCTATGCTCCATGAGACAAGGGCAAGAATTGGAAATTTAGAGAAAGAGGTCAGGGATTAGAATGGACCCAGGCAGGAAGCCTTCCATAAGGGTGAAGACGAGGAATGTCATGAAAACACCACCCAAAGTGGACGTGGAGAGAATAAATTTGAAATGAGACAAGATGAGGATAAAAGGAGCCACTTGGCTATAGAGTTATCCAGAGATATGAAAAATATTACACCTCCCAAATTTGATGGGACTGTAATCGAAGATGCCGTAGAGGCATGGTTTACAGAAATGGAGAAATACTTTGAAATAAGAAACTACTCTGAAATAACCAAAGCAATATGGGGAGCATACAAATTGGCAGGTGAAGCATCCACTTGGTGGATGAACAAGAAGATGGCGCTAAGATTAAGCTCCTTGAGTCTAACCTGGGAAAGGTTTGTGGAACTCTTCAAGAAAATATGGTTGCCACAATTGTATTTTGATCTTGGAAGCTTATAGACTTCCAAAACCTGAGATAAGGTGACTCATCTATGAATGAGTACTAGGAGAAATTCACTCATCTCCTTAAATATGTTCCCCAATATCAGTAGGATGAGAAATTTTGCATCCAAAAGTTCATCATGGGCTTGAATGCCCAAATTGGAGGTGAAGCAGATGTGCATGGTCCCACTACAATGGACCAAGTTTATGAGAAATCTATTAAATAGGAACAAAAGTTGAAATCCATGTCTACATACCAAGAAAGGAATCATAAAAAGTTTAGTTGGTCACAATTCACCCAGTCATTTAAGAAAAAGGGCAATAAGTAGATTCCAAAAAGAAAGGTGACAAAGGATTCAAGGATAATCAAAATGAATCCAAGGGAGATAAGAAAAACAATAATAACTCCAAGAAAAATGGAGATAATTCAGGAAAGCCTCATGAAAGGCTCAAACTCATGGGAGGGTATTATTCATGTGGTAGTGACCATTATGCCAATCAGTGCTCCAATAAAACATAAGGGACTCAGCCATGAGGAAATTCTTTGTCCTAACAATAGGCAGCCTTCCAATAGCGGATACATGCAACCTTGGACAATCAACAAGTGGAGTATCAAATTACTCCAATTGAAACCATAGGTATTTTATCTGGTATTCCAATTTTAGTTTTGTTAGATACTGGTGCTACAGAATATTTTATTTCTCCAAAAGTTTTAAATAAGATTTCTAGAAAAGCTAGTTACTAGCAAACACCTGGTCAGTCGAATATGCTAATCAAACAAGGGCTTAGGTAGAACAATGTTTGTTTGAGACCAAGGTTGAATGCCCAAGTTTTTCCACTGAAATGAACCTTTATGTAGTCCCATTAGGCTCATATGATGTCATCCTTGGAATAAATTAGTTATGAAGGCATAGGGCTAAGGTGGATTATTTTTCTAAAATAGTAGAATGCCTTGATGACCTCGGGAATAGAGTTTTTCTGCAAGGAACTACTAGAGAAGTCAAGCTGAGGCAAATATCTACCCTACAAATGAAGAGAGCCCAAAGAAAAGGGTGTCAACTCTTTGCCATCAAAATGGAGAAAATAGATGGTCACAAAGAGTCTATTTTTCAAGATGATTTGATGTATTATGAATCTCAAAAACTCCAAGGAGTTGAAGAAAGAGAATCCATAGATCAAGAGAGATCAAATATGGATAGGTACCCCTTTCTTCGAGATTTTGAGAATGTATTCCCAGATAAACTATCGGGATTACCTCCTAAGAGAGCTTTTGATTTTTCAATAGATATAATTCTAGGATCGAAACCTATATCTAAAGCTCCTTATAGAATGAGCACAATAAAGTTAATGGAGCTAAAGGCTCAGTTGCAAGAATTGCAAGAAAAAAGATTGATAAGACTTAGTGTCTCACCCTAGGGAGCACCAGTAATTTTTGTTAAAAAGAAAGATGACACATTGCAACTATGCATATATTATTGTATGCTAAACAAGGCAATGATAAATAATAAGTATCCATTGCCCTGTATTGATGATCTATTTGATCAAATGTGAGGGGCAACTGTGTTTTCAAAGACCGATCTTTGATCCGGATACCATCAATTGAGGTTAAAAGATGAGGATAATCATAAGATAACTTTAGAATGAGGTATGGGCACTATGAGGTCACTGTCCTACTCTTTGGATTAATGAATGCCCCTGCATCATTCATGAACTTAATGAAACTGTGTTCAAAGATTGTTTGGACAAGTTTGTCCTTATTTTTCTTTATGATATTTTGATTTACTCCAAAAATGAGGAGGAACACCTTCAACATTTACGTATTGTCATCTAGTGATTGAGAGAGCATAAACTGTATGGCAAGCTCTCAAAGTGTACTTTGTTTCAAAAGGAAGTACAATATTTGGGTCATATAATTTTGGCTAAGGTAATTGCTGTGGATCCAGCAAAAAATAGTCATTTTGGAATGGTCAGCCCCAAAAAATGTGCATGAAGTCCACAGTTTCATGGCCCTAGTGGGATATTACAAAAAATTTGTGGCTAATTTTTCAAAAATTACCTATCCTATTACTTCTCTACAAAGGAAAGGTAAAAGATTTGATTGGTCAGAGAAATACCAGGAGGCATTTGACCAACTAAAAGAAAAGTTGACTATGACACCTATTTTAAAGGTACCTGACTTGGAGGGTCATTTTGTAGTCATCACTGATGCCTCAGGAGAAGGATTACATGGTGTACTTGTCTAGGATGGACAAGTTATTGCATATGAGTCCAGAAAGTTGTGCAAAATTATGCTCCTCATGATCTTGAGTTGGTAGAAGTTATTCATGCACTGCAAATGTGGAGACATTATTTGCTTAGGAAACCTTTTGAATTAAAAACAGACCATCAAGGGCTCAAATATTTTTATGCAACCACATATGAATGCTTGCCAGAGAAGATGGTTGGAGTTAATATCTGATTACGTTTTGAGATTAAATATATATAGGAAAAGGAAAATTGAGTGCTGGATGCCTTAAGTAGGAGAAGACATATCTCATTGATGATCTCCATATATTATGATTTTAGGAAGCAGGTATTGCAAAGGTCCAAGGGAGATGAATATTATGAGCAGGTAAAACAAGCTCTTGTGGACAATCCTCATGATTATAGGTATGATGGACTCCACATTGAACCATATGGACTATTAAGGTTTAAAGGAAGAATGTACGTTTCAAACTCTAAGGAGTTAAGGAATATCATGTGGAGGGAGGTTCATTCCGCACCCTATTCAAGACATCCTGGAGTGATGAAATTGATAGCTAATGTAAAACCAATATATTTCTAGAAAGGAGTGAAGAGGGATGCTGTAAGGTTTGTAGTTGGATCTCTGGAATGCTAGAGGGTGAAGGCAGAACACAATCACCCGGTAGGACTTATATACCCTCATGAGATTCTAGAATTGAAATGGTAGATCATTAGCATGTATTTTGTGCAAGGACTTCCTATGTCTAGAAATAGACACAATGTTATTCTGGTAGTAGTGGATAGACTCACCAAGGTAGCACATTTCATACCTGGTAATTTGACAGATGGAGCATCAGTCATAGCCCACAAATTTGTGCAAGAAGTATTCATATTGCATGACATTCCTGAGAAGATTATCTCAGATAGGGATGCTCGTATGACATCAAGGTTTTGAAAAACCTTATTTTCCTCACTTGGAACTCAGGTAAACATAAGCTCAGCTTATCATCCTAAGACAAATGGCCAAACATAAAGAGTAAACCAAGTGTTGGAAGATCTATTGAGAATATATTGCATGGACAAGCAATACAAGTGGGAAAATTATCTCCCTCTTATGGAATTTGCTTAAAATAATTCCTATCATTCCACTATTAAGATGGCTCCACTTGAAGCATAATATGGAAGAAAGTGCCAAAATCCTATAAGCTGGCATAAGCTAGAATATAAGATTAGCCTTGGTCTAGAAATGCTATCAGAAATGGAAGAATAGGTCCATCTAATTAAGAAAAGGCTAGCAGAAGTGAATGATAGGCACAAAAGCTATGCGGATGCTAAGCTCATCACAAGACATTTCTCAGTAGGAGAGAAAGTCCTCTTAAGAGTTAAACCACAAAAGAGTTCTATTAAGTTTTGAAAGACATCCAAACTAGCTCCTAGGTATGTGGGTCCCTTCAAAATTCTCAAGTAGGTCAACCCAATTGCATATAGGATTGCTCTACCACCAACTCTTGCCATGATGCATAATGTTTTCCATGTTTTTTATTTGAAAAAGTATGTTACAAGAGATAATCATTTTCCTATTCTTGATTGGAATGCCATATAGGTGAAGGACCTAGGGATGATAGTGATTGAGCCCATCAAGGTGCTTGACATACGTAAGCTACACTTGTGTAATAAAGAAATTACTCAATGCAACGTCCAGTGGGACCAATATGCAGAAGAGAATGCCACCTGGGAGAATTATGATGATATTTATCAAAGATTCCATCATCTCTTTTAAGCTTTTATTTATGATGAACAAAACTCTTTTTATGTTATAAACTTTGGATACTTTAAATTATCGAGGACGATGATTCTTATGGGGGGAGATATGTTACATCCCCAAAACTTGAATATGTTTAACTTTTACTTTCATGTGATTAAATGGATAAGTAATCATAGATTAATGATTTGACATTTGGGAAAATGTCATGATAAATCATTGATTATATGGATTATGATTAATTCTTAGAATTAGACATGAGATTACATGTTGTTGAGATTATTTTAGTATGATGTATAATAATTTGTTGATGATACACTGCTCATAGTTTGAATGACTATGAGTGTAACCAGGAAAAGAGATTTCCAACTCCAAGAATGGAAGGAGAGTATCACCTGAGAGAAGGAAATAGATGTTGTGGAAAAAGTCAAGTTTCCATCTGAGTTCCAAATTTTACATTACATGAACCTTCATGAGATAGGGTATGTATTAGTCATCTTCCCTTGTTTAGTCGATTTTAATTCTACTATTGTTGTTTTGCCGATTAAGGGTTCTTCAACATCATCTATGTTGATTTGATTGAATAATGTTCAGGGAACATTATTAATGATTAGAGTTAATCATTGTCTTTTGTCAGAGATTTCCTATATAATTATATTAATTTTTGTGAATATCAATTTAATTATACTAATGACAATATAAGAATTCTAAGTGGGGGAGTGAGTCTCAACCCCATATTCGCATTTTGACGCATGGTTGATGTTAACACCATACTTATGGAAATCCTATTATGGTGTCAACATAGGTTGTTTTATTATTTGCATATTATTACATATATGATGTATAAGTAAGTATTGTGCTATATAATTATTATCCTCCTCATGATGTGTTAAGCTTCCTTCAGTTTTCAACCACTATGTGCATGTAGAGAAACCGTATCCCATATTCCATGAAAGTGTGGAGTGAGTGGGAGATGTTGTCGGTTCAATGTAAACTTTGCATGATTATAACACTTCTTCTGATTCATGCTCTCGATGAGAGAGTTTATAGTGAAGTGGAGTTCAATATTCCTGTGGGGGTATAGGAAGTTTATGAGGTTGTCAACCTTCATTTTGAAGGTGATTTTTTTAATGTTTTAAGAGAGAGAGCTGGGAGATGGGCATATGAGAAGACAACAAGGTGAGTTGAGGAGAAATATTAGAAAAATAACAAAGAGATGAAAATGATAGGGAGAAAATAGAAACTCCACGTAGAAAATTAAAAACTCAGTGGCGGTGGCCATTCATTTTCAGGTACATTTGGTTTTGTATGATACCACCGCACTATGTAAGACTAAACTCATGTTTTCTTTACCTTTGCTGTTGATATGTGCACACTTTGTAGTGATTGTCTGGTGTCTGTATAAAAATGATAGCATTGAGATGTCTCAAGAAGCTTTGCTAAAAACCAACATCTTTCCTTATGTTGTAGCAATAAGCTAACAAACCCACACAAATGCCATCAAGGCTGGTGTCTTATAGATACTATTGTAGTAGTAATTTAACCAGTATGAGGCCATGGTTTCAATCGGCATCTTTATTTTCTTTATTCATTGATTGAAAGGCATTCATATATGAATATTAACGAAGGTTAATTGTTATCCATACCTTTTTGGGTAAGGAAAGATTGCTATTACAACTCGATAACTAGTTAAGAGCCACATTATTCTGAGAATTAAACTATTCCATGTAGAAATTGTTCTATGTAGAACTTTTATATTGTTAAGGACACAATTATAGAGATGGGTATCATTTATAGTATGACTCATAGGTTTCTATGTATTGCAACAGTACAACTGTTGTTTTAGTACCAGTAAACTATGGCTTTGAGTCACAACAAAATGGGATTTGAGATATAAAGATTGTTATTTAGAAATTGTTTTCCTTATGAGCTTTCTGGCTACACATTACTAAAGATTGAGCAGTAGGCTTCTTTTTATTATATAAGTGAAACAAGGATGGTATTTCTATCATTACTCCACCACGAGTGCATGTTTAAGCCTTGAGTGCAAGGTAGGATGCACACATTTATAACCTTACATTATTCATGAATAGAAAAAAAAAGAGCTTGATAGCTCGATAACTATGTTATCATTCTTGGCTAACTTTCTTCTAAAGATGGTATTATCTCTCTTTATTTTATAATGACGAGAAGATATTAGAACCTTTCAAGTCTCTAGTAGACTAAGAGTTTTACTATAATAGAAGATGATATTCTTTTTATCTTGTGATAATAAAATATTATATATTAATGACACGATTAGAGAAGATAGATCTCTAAGTGTGTCCTAGACATGTTTAGCAAATGTGAAATTCTTCTTACAATTATATTGTTAACTTGAATGGGATATGTTTATAGTCGACAAGGATTAGACAAAAATACTTAAAACAAACTAAATATCTTAACCGATCTCATGAAGTTGTAGACTAAAACTGATCTTGATACTGAAAACCAAGAACATACAAACTTTTGAAATAAGGAATAGTGTGACATGGAGTCACCAATTCCATGTTGCAGATGCGAAAAGAAACCTTTGGCAATGTACTCCAAAAATTAGAGTTAAAAGTCCAAGGTAGATGGACAAAAAGGGAAGTTTAATTAGTCATCCTATGACCAGAATAGGTCAAACTAAAATCACTGTAGGATGAGATAGCTTCTAAGTCAAGTTAGAAGTGTGTGAACAATCGACTATGTTCATTGCGAAATGTTTATTTATATTAAATCTTTGGCCAAAGTAATGCATCAGTCTCAGCATGCATTAGTCAATTCACTATGTTCCAGATGGCATAACCATAAAGTAGTGTCATACATAGTTAGAGGGGATCTATAGTTGTATGACCATGATGGATTATGTAGGACACAACACTAGAAACTCAAATGGCAAACCGAATAGTTCTTTATATCTATTCTCTTCATGAAGGGTAGGGCCACTTCCAGGAAGGAAGTTGTGTGGGGGACCATCAGTTTGTGGTTGGAGGAAAAGCACTCGGGTGATGCTCTCCTTCCCAAGCAGATGACAAGCCAAGATTTATGAAGACAAATATCAAAACTCTAGATGCAGTATATTTTATTTATATGACTTGAAAATCAAATTCTATGTAAATTTATCATTATTTCCATGAGCAAAACATTATGATTGTAAAGTGAAGGAACTCACCAGCATGTTATCTTTGAATATGTTGTAAAGTTTTAGTTTGAAATTAATCAAAAAAGATATGCTTTTTATATAATGATTTTGCAAATGATTATTGTTAAAAAAGTTGATTATGATGATCATGATTATTTACTTGATAGTAAATTGGGAATGTTAATCCAAGTAATATGAGATGACATGTTACATGGAGAAATGGTGAAAAATGGTTTGGCTATCAATGAAGGTGGCAAAGTTAGCTTTCTGTCACCTATAAGAACACAAAAAAGGCTATATAGGGTAAAAGTTATGATTGTCAGAAAAAAATGCCTATTTAGATAAATTAAAGGCAATTTGTTTTTTTAAAATGGAGGCGTAGATAGAATAAAAGGAATCTTTTTTTGGTTTTAGTTATAGTTTTTTTAAAAATTATTTAATTAGTTATTTTTTGTTTTTGTTTTTTTTGTGTTTTTAAAACTATTTTTTAAAGAAATTCTTGATAAAACTAAATTAGTAGAGTAAATTCTATATGCATTTAAAAATGATTTTAAAAGATTATATATAAAACAAAATTACTAAAAAAAAAAAAAAACTATTGTTTAAAAGATTATTGTGAAAGATGGAGGGTCTAGTGCTTGTGTGGAGGTAGGAGGGGATCATGGGCCACAATAGTAGGAGATGGAAGGTAGAATGGTGGGAGTTTGGAGACCGAGTGGTGTCGATGATCCATAGAGGGGCGTAGGGAAAGATGGTCATGCAGAGAGGAGTGTTGAGTGGCATGAGAAGAGGGGGTTGGACTGACATGGGGGTCATGAAGTGGCAAGATGGTGAAAAAGTGGTGGGAAAATGGGTGGAACAGGGCAGAAGGAAGTGGGAAATGTGGCATGTAGGAGGTAGGTGCAAGAGGCCGAGAGTAGAGATGCAGTCACGGAGGAGTTCCTATATGTACATAAGCAATATAAAGATTAGTACGACAAGTTAGAAGTCTTTATATGGATGCATAATGGCCTCTTTAAATTAACCCTAGGTTTGCTCACCCTTCTTGTCTAAGTGGGGCCTAAAAGCCTGGATGTGCCATTCTCCATGATCCCCACCTCAAATCGCTTTCGATTGAAGTTGGGTCACCCATGGCTCACTTGTATGTGAGCATTCCCCTTAGTTGTTCATAAATACTTGAAGTTCTTGTATGATGGATTATTGCATACAACCCACCATAGTGGATTCTAGTCTCTCTCTATGTTCATTAGCTTCTTGTTGGATTATTTTTCCCTAACCCCAACTGAGTCCTCTAGGCTTGCAATGACTTTTTATTTAAATCGTATATCAAAAGTTTAAAGCTAGCCAAAGTGGACTCTTGTTTGGTAGTCCTTATTCTTCTTCTTCTACTATGATCACTCCTCCTATGGCCTCTCAACCTCCATTAGTTGGTCATGTTCCTCTTTCTGCCCCTTTGATAGTTAGAGGAAAGCAACCCACCCTAGGAGCCCCTCCCATTACCTTGTGATTCACCAATATTTGAGAATTCCTCCTCCTACTACTTATTCGATAGCTAGAGGAAAACAAACAATACTATGTAAATCCCCAACTCCCCCTATGGTTTCTCAACCTTCAATGATTTAAAAATTATGTTTCTCCTACTTATTTATTAGTAAGAGGAAAGAAACCCTTGTTGCAAGACCCCTCTCCTCACCATGTTGTTTCCCAGCCCTCGGTGGTTCCTTCTATATCTCCTCATGTCCCTCTGATAGAGGAAAAAAAAACTCATGTTGGAAAACCCTCTTGCACCTTTAGTAGAGGCTCTAACTCGCACCCAACATAATCAACTTGTGAGAGATCACAAGCATTGTTGTTGTGCAACAACTAGAGAGCATGCTACTTGACCTAATCTTATTCTTTAATGCCCTCCTCCTAATCTAATTCCACCTTCTAAGCCTCAAACTCCTCTTTCTAAGTCTGAGCATATCCCTTCCCCAACCCTTCCATCTCCTTAACTAGAGCTAGACAAACAGAACCCCAAAATGGTTTAGGTTATTTTGGCCCTACTTACTAAGGATGCCATTATTCCTCTCATTCTAGATCAACCTCCTTTTTCGGAGGCCCTCAATGTTCTTAATGTCAGTGTAATTTTTAGTACTACTCTTTCATCACTCATGCGATTCTAGTGCACTTGCAACTAGGTCTTTCCTAATATCCTACACCCTTCCACCATTGATATCGACATTCCTCACTGTCTGCCAAAGCACAAATATGAGCATTACCTGACAACACTTTTTTGTAAACCTAACCATAACCCTCCATCATCAACCCCTTTTAACCCTTCTTCATCACTTCTTACTATTATGCATGATGTAAGTCCATCCACAACTCTCACTACTCACATTCTTATGGAAAGTCTAGTGAGCAGTTGCATCTTGTTCACTACTTAGATAGTGATTCACATGACTCCTCTTCAGTAGACTACATTTTTGAATCCTTCATCAAAATTCCAACACTATCTTCAATCTTCACAATATCATTGACCATGATGTTCATTAATGCTCAAGAGGATTTTGCTCCCATAGCTAGTCCTCCGCACCCTATTGGGGGTGATTCTCCTAGTACCACTCTTAGTGTAGTTCCTCTATCAACTCTTCCTCCCTCCCCCTATGAACAAGATTAGGACTTGGATGATCTATTGGATCCTAACCCATGAGAGGAGTACCGTTGTTCATTTGTGTATATGTGTGTTTGCTTGTTTGTCTTGTTTTCCCTGTATTTGTGCTTTCAATGTGTTTGTTACTCCCTCCTAGAGGACCCATGAACTACCCTTGTAGGTACATGGATACAAAGGGAACAAAAATGTTGTCCCATTCCTCTATCTATATCTAAATTCTTCTATTTGTTGTGTACTTTGTTTTTCAACATCTTGGGGATGATGCAAAGCATTGGAAGATTTAGCCTCCTTCCATGTTGAGCCAATTTTTTTTGTTTTTCATTTATTTCATGTGAAATTTTTTCTTTGTGCTCATAGTTCTACATGCTTGGGGGATGATGATGATTCTATCCTTGTTCCTTAATTATCTTTGATTCATTTATATTTATATTAACCCCAAGCATGTAGATCCTTGTATGTTTCATGTGATGTTGCTTGATTTTATGTGACACATCCTTCTTTTGCTTGTTATAATTCCATGTTTACACAAGATTTTGTGTATCATGCTTGTAGCATCATTTGTGTGCCTCTCCTTGGGGGTATCCCTTCTTAAGGGTGAATTTAGGAACATATATCCCCATTTATGTTTCCTAAAATTTCTTTCACCTTCTCCCCTTTCAACCTTAAAATCAATTGCATACTCTTGTTTTATGCGATTATTTTGAGGACATACTTTGTGCTTTCACACTTGCACACACCACATTTATGGTACATTCCCTATAGAATTAGTAGCTTGTGGTCCCATACACATGCATTTTCTTGGGCCAACCACCCTCATCAGGATTAACTAGCCATGCTAGTCCATGTAATCTCTAATATTGTATTGGCATGTGAGTCCTTAGTGACACAATGCTAGACTGTGTGCTCCATTTTTGGCTAGATTTCAAAAAAAATTGTGACTCATCAAAGCAAAACAATTTTCCTACATTTCCAAACAATATTTTGGTAGTGTCTTTTGTTGAGACCCCTTTTTTGTAGGGCATCAAAATTGCCATTTTTGTAAACCTATCAACCACAACATAAACACAACAATGACCATGCTTGGTCACAAGTAGGCCCAACAAGAAATCTATGGAAATAAATTGTCAAGGCTTGCTAGTAATTATCATGGATGTGTACATGCCTTGTTTTTGATTGGTTGGCTTTGTAATGGCATAGGATATGCATAATTTGATGAATAAAACAATGTCATCACATAATTGTGACTAGTAGAAGTATATTTGAAGAATTGTCATTGTCTTCTCTATTCCAAAATGACCTGACACTCTACTATAGCAAGCTTTGTAGATATGTTTTGGCATTCTTGATAGGAACATGGATTTCCCTCATGTGGCATAGGAGTATGTTCTCCACATGGTATTCAAGAGTTTTTTGTCTAGCTACTAGTTTTTGGTATATGTGTGAGAATTTAGGATCACTAAGGTACAATTGGTGCCACTTTGATGTCTTATGTCCACAAAAGTGTAGGACCATTGTTGAATGTGCAAGTGGAGTTGGCTGGGGTCTTCAACAAGCTTTTTGGTACTCCCTTTCTTGTGTTGAATGTTGCAGCAGAATTTTAGAGGTATGTAGACCACCTTTCATGTTGGTGATTTTCTAGCTTGCCTCAATTTTGCATTAGTTGTAGATGTTTGTGATATGTGTGGATGATGGCATCCTTTCCTAGTATATAATTCTTCCATTTCTTGAAGACCTATACAATAGTGTAAATCTCTTTGTGTAGGTCTCATCTCTACCAACCAGAAAACACACAAGTGCAACAAAACGCCAAATTTTGTATGTACTTAGATCCTAAAATGAGATTTATGTGGACAACCTATGATAGAACAAAATCAAATTGAAAAAATATAAGGGATTTGAACACCCATGATAATAATGAAGGGAGAAATTGTGATTAAGAAACTCGCCATGGTTACTAATATGAAAAGAGAGAGGAAGTATGACCTCTTGTAGCCAAGACTAAAAGAGCCAGAAATGGCTTCCCATGCTAAGCTTACTTATGGAAATGGTAGTGCTAACATGATTTTGGATAACCTCAACATGCTCATTTTTGTGGGGAATGCAACATAACTCCTCAAATTCATGTTTTTTATTGTGATTTCTTGCTAATAGTCCTTGGATAACATCCTTTGTATCTAAGCTGGGTTGATTGGATTGATTAGTTTAGCAGGGTTAATTGGGTTTATTGGATTCAATCTTAGGCTTTGAAGGTTTGGGTGAGGAAGGACTTGCACAAGAGGATAAGGTTGCTAATTGTTTGTTTGAGGAGTGGAGTGGGTCAAGCACATCTTGGTTTAGAGCATGGTTTTGGTGTGAAGGGCATTCTTGTGCTAGAGTGGTTTCCTCATGAAAAGAGGTAACAAATGGGCTTTTTAGATTAGGAGCTTCATTGGTCAAGGGGTTAGGATCTATATGGGTTGATGGCTTAAGGTTTAAAGGAGGTGAAGAATTAGGATTGGGATTGGATGGATGGTTTGCTGGTTTAGGATTAATGTGGGTTAGGGGAGGGTTTAGTGGAGGATTTGAGGGTTTAGGATCTATGTGGACTAATGGCTTATGAATGGATGCAGAATTTGATGATTTAGGATTTGTGTAGGTTAGTGGATGGTTTGATGGATTATGGTTTAGGGGGGTTGATGGAATGGGATTAGGATTAGCATGGATGGATGGATTGGGATTAGGGTTAGCTATGCATGGCTTGAGGTTATAATTTGGGGAAAGCTTGGCTCCTATATCGATAAGATACCTAACCAAGGCCTCTTTGCTATGGAATCTAGTGCTGATGAGGTACTTAATCATGACATCTATGTTTTGAAGTAAGGGATGATGATCCAACAAGGTGCAACCTTATTTAGTGTGGAGGGGACTATTGGAGTTATTGAGGCTCTCATCATCATCATTGTTAAAGGGATTGTTGGATTGACTGCATTCAAAATAATCATCATGATCTAAAGGCTCTCATCATCATCATTTGAATAAAGGAGCCCATCTAATGGATGCATGATTTTTTCTTTTACTTTGATTTTGGGTATTGAATGGACTTCATGTAAAGGGGAAGACATAGGAGTTTGAGCTTGAATGATGAATTGATCAAACCAATCTATGGTGCGTTATTTGTGGGTTTTGTATTAGGATTAGGTAATTGGTTGGATTTTGATATTAATTTGATTTAGACAGGGTTTGGATTAAGGATTTGATTTGATCATCTGGATGGAGACATATTTTTGGGTGTTGAGTGGCACGGGCAGTGGTGGTTGGAGCGGCACGGGGGTGGTTGGAGAAATTTGTTGTGTGGATAAGTTTTAGAGTATTGGGTTTTTATAATGGCTAAAGAGCTTCTGTAGGCCATTGGGTGGGTGGAAAGTTTTGGTCTAGTAAAAGAAACTATGAACACCACCATGATGGAGCTTACATGTGCCTACAACTAGAAACTAACTTTATTACCATAAGAATCTAAAAATGAGTCTGATTATTGGCCAACTTTATTTCTTTGTGAACATGGTGGTGGTGAGATCATCAACTTTGTTTCTTTGTACAAATATTTTGGGAATACCACCATGGTGAGATCATTAACTTTGTTTCTCACCACCACCATGGTGGTATTCACAAAGTCTTTGTACAAAGAAACAAAGTTGATGATCTCACCACTACCATGGTGGTATTCACAAAATCTTTGTACAAAGAAACAAAGTTGATGATCTCACCACCATCATGATGGTATTCCCAAAATCTTTGTACAAAGAAATAAAGTTGATGATTTCACCACCACCATGGTGGTATTCACAAAGTCTTTGTACAAAGAAATAAAGTTGATGATCTCACCACCACCATGATAGTATTCCCAAAATCTTTGTACAAAGAAACAAAGTTGATAATCTCACCACCACCGTGTACACAAAGAAACAAAGTTGTCCATTCATTAGACTCATTTTTGAGTTCTTATAGTAACAAAGTTCATTTCTTGTAGTCGGCACATGTGTGAAAAGCATGGTTGTTTTTCATTTCTTTGAGGCATTTTGTCAAAAGTAAATGTACATCAATGGGCCCACCTGAGATCGACGTAGACACAGGGCTTAAATTTGACAGTCGACTTTGCCTGTCAAGCTATTTTTTTATGACAGTTATCTATTCAATGGTGCCCTTCAAATACTATGACATGCTTTAGTATAAGTAAATCATATAAAAATCAAATATATAAATCATCATAATCTTATATAAATTTTGACAATTTGTCTAAAATCTCTCCTTTCATATGATACAGTCTATTTAAAATTTTGATTATATTTTACAACAAAAATGCCTAAATACAACTATACAACTGTCAAATTTAAGCCCTGTGTAGACATGTCTCGTCCCTCGATCTAGTCTAGCTTATTTATAATCATTGCTTTATTGACTCACATGCCACCATCAATTACGGATTCTTCCTTACATCGTAAGCTGTAGATTCATTCCATAGGGCTTGGAGCGCATATAGACCATCAGCTACAATATTTATTTGAGGCTTTTTTACTAAATTTCTTTTAATTATAATTAAAGTTAACAATAAGAGTGAAAGCAAAATTAATTGTACAAAAACAATCAAAATAGAGACATACAATATAGAAATATACTAGTATATTTATATTTTAAAAAATATATCTAAAGCACATTGAGAGATATCCTTTCCAAATCAAGTTAGGGTTGGATTAGGGATAAGGCTTATATTACTACTTATTTCTCACATTTATAAGCTCTTTCTCACACAAAATAATTATATAATTAGAATATTATTTCATAAAATTTGAACTCAATTTTTATCTACAATTTAATACCTTATGAACAAATAACAAATATCATTTTTTAAAAGAAAACAATAATTTAAAAAAAAAAATTAAAATTGAATTAAATAATCAACTCTTGTAGAGAAGGTGGTGGGATTTTAGAGCAATAGCTTAAAGCAATGGAGTGATGGAGTAGCAAGAGTAGCGAGCTGGAGATTATCGAAGGAGTCGGTGGTAAGCATAGCTGAGATGCGAGTGGATAAAATGAGCAAAAGATAAGGAGCGAAAGGTTGAATGGGGCCAAGGAGAAGGATAAGGCGCCTGGGGCACAAAAAGCATTTGAAGCGCAATCCTCTTTGGAGGGAAAGAACAACCGATATGGCAGATTTCAAGACGGTGCCTCCCAGATTGAATTTGGTGGTGAGATCTACAAGGAATGTAGGAATGTTTCAAACCCGGCACATGCCTGCAATGATTTTTGCAAGTTAATAATTATGAAATCTAATAAGCATGATTTGGGAAGCTTGGACAAGATTGCTAGGGTGCTGCTGGATTCCCCCACGTCTGCAGAAGCTAGGGTTTCTGCTCTTCATCTTAAGAAGGATGTTAGAAATGAAAGCACAACTGCTTAATGGAAATCTAATTCAAGATAAATTTCGGCAATCTTTAAGTGTGCATTAACAATGGAGATTGTAATCAAAACATAAAACCCACTACAGAGAAAATGCCAAACATGAAGAACTCAACACAAGACACAAATGACATAGTGTTTAACGTGGAGGAAACCCTTTCGAGTAAAAAAATCCACACAGGAAAGAGGCACTAGTTTGTATTAATTTGTAAAAGATCTATACAATACATCAACTACACAACTCTCTCTACAAGTCTTCAATTTGACAGCATTCCTGTAGCACCTGAGTACCTAAAATCTATATTTTAGAAACAAAATATATGGCAAATACTTATAGAAATATTTTCCATTCCATTCTAGGCATTCACCTTCTCTCTCCTAAGATTCTCCAACCTATAAATATTAATTACCATCTTATAAGCATCTTACACTTGTCCAAAAACAACCATGCAAAAGTTGGGGGGCCCAAAACTAAATTTGGCCTCTTACATCATCTTATGATGAGTCATAACCGTCATAGAATCCACAAAAGAGTATATTTTCAAGATAGGAACCTTGGGCTAAATATAGCAAATATACAACTAACACATCTGTCAAATGCGTCATAGAATCACATAATCTTATGACAACTTGCAACCATCATAGATTCACTTACCAAACATTATGACAGTTGGCATATATGCCAAATATAGTAGATTCCTCAAGGGAGCACGCCTACCCTCATTTACTTTGAGTTTTTACATTTGCTAACAGTAAAAGTCACTCTATAATTACCTCTGGTTACTCTGAAATTACCTCTGCCAGTGAAACTAGTACATCTCCTCATGGATAATTACAAATTACATATAATAAATGAAATAAATACAATATTGGGATTTACAAGGTTAATGGAACCTTATCCCAACATTCTCCCATTTGACATTATATATTGTAAATCAACCCATAGGAAATCAAATGAAAAAATAATCAGGCACTAGAAACAAGGCCCACGACCTCTTTGCACCATACGAACTTCTCTGTGCTCACAGGCTTGGTCAATGAATCCACAACATTATCTTGAGTGTCTATCTTCTTCAGCTCAGTCTCTCCATTTGCAACCAACTCTCAAACAAAGTGATACTGAACATCAACATGCTTAGTCTGAGCATGATACATGGGATTCTTGGCCAAACAGATAGCACTCTAGCTATCACAACCAATCTGAATGTTCATGCAATCAAAACCAATACCTATACATAGTCTCCTCAACCAAACTACCTCCTTAGAGACATGAGTAGCAACCATATACTCTGCTTCTGTGGTGGACAAAGCAACTATGGCCTACCTCTTACTCATCCAATTCATTGCACCTCCAAACAGAGTAAAAACATAGTCACTAGTGGACCTTTGACTATCCAAGTCACTTGCCCAAAGATTTATTAGCACTATCAGTACCAGAATAAACCAAACAATGATCAAGAGTACCTGGAAGATATTTAAACACCCTCTTCACATAGTTCCAATGCTTTCTACCAGGGTTCGACATAAATCTTCTCAGAACTCCCACTGCTTGGGCAATATCTGGTCTAGTGCAAACTATTGCATACATCAAACTCCCTACAACACTAGCATATGGCTTATTAGACATATCCTCAAGATCATCCTTATTCTTTGGACACATATCTAATGAAAGCTTAGTACCAATGGGTAAAGGAACTCTAACTGGATTACATTCCTGCAAACTAAACCTCTACAAAATAGTATTCACATACTTACTTTGTGACAACCAAAGCTTTCTATTAACTCTATCCCTCCTAATCTCCATTCCCAAAATATACCTTGCAGCACCAAGATCATTCATCTCAAATGCACCTGAAAGTTGGGCTTTAAGCTCACTAATCATACCCTTAGTATTACTGAAAAACATGTCATCAACATACAAAGCAATAACCAATATAGAATCATCAACACAATAAATGTAAATGCAATGATCCTCTTCGCTTCTAACAAAACCCAATTTCAAAACAAATGAGTCAAACTTTTGATACCACATTTTGGGGGACTATTTTAGACCATAAAGAGACCTCTTTAACCTGCAAACCTAATGTTCTTTTCCTTTTGCCTCAAAACCTGTAGGTTGTTACATGTAAATTTTTTCTTCAAGATCTCCATGCAAGAACGTAGTCTTAACATCCATTTGTTCAATCTCCCAATCATAAGCTGTAACAATGGATAAGAGAAATCTAATAGAAGTCAATTTAGCAACAGGAGAGAATATCTCACCAAAACCAACTCCCTCTCTTTGGGAGTAGCCCTTGGCTACCAGTCTAGCCTTGTGCTTTTCTAATGACCTGTCTGCTCCAAACTTCTTTTTGAAGACCCACTTACAACCTATGGCCTTTCTTCCTTTGGGCAAAATAGCTGCCAAGACTCACTATCATCTGTAGAAATAGCTTTCCTGTAGGATCTAGGTTAATTGTTAGTATTTAGTAAAGCATATACACAATAGAAATCTGGTGGGCTATACCTATTAACTAGATTTCGTTGTCTTGTGGATCTCCTCAATGGTGGAGTAAGAGACTCTACTCATTCTTCTGCATGATCATCTACAACAACTTCTTCTATAACCACAGACTCATCTTCATCAAAACTACTTGAATCTTCTTCTTCTTCACCCCCCAATCTATCATTATGTTCTTCCTGAGGTGCATCTTGCTGCTCTAAATCAAAGTGCACCTTCTTTACCTTTTCTTCTTTCTCTTTTGGCTGCTCAGGTTTAGAAATAGCTCTAAGTTCCCTGAAAATAACATCTCTAGAAAAGATAATCTTGCAGGTTAGTGGATTCCAAAGCTAATAACCTTTCACATTATCACCATATCCAATGAATGTACACTTTTTAGCCTTTCGATCCAACTTAGATCACTTTTCCTTAGGAACCAGAACAAAAGCCTCATAGCCAAAAACCCTTAAATGTGAAACAAAAGTTTTTTTTACCTGTCCACACTTCATAATGTATCAAATCAAGAGCCTTACAAGGAGATCTATTTATCAAGTAGAAAGTAGTACACATAGCCTCTGCCCAAAAGCATTTATCTAATTGTGCATCACTAAGCATACTTCTGGCCCTTTCCATAATTGTTCAGTCCATCCTTTTTGCAACACCATTTTGCTGTGGTGTATATGGAGTTGTCTTTTGTCTGATTATACATGCGTGCTTGCAAAACTCATCAAATTCCTTAGAGCAATATTCCCCTCCATTGTCAGATCTTAATATTTTTATCTTTAAACTTGATTAATTCTCTAATAAGACTTTGAATTCCTTAAACTTAGTGAAAACTTCATATTTATGCTTCATAAAATAAATCCATGTAAATCTGGATACATCATCAATGAAGGTTACAAAATAATGAGATTTTTTGATAGATTCATTATCGACAGGTCCAAACACATCCATATGAATAATTTCTAACTTCTCTTTTAGTCTATTGCTTCCTAAAGGAAATGATTTTCTGTTTTGTTTACCAAACACACAATGCTCACATAAATCAAAGTGCTCATTAGAATAGGAGAAATCATCCAACAAATTTTTATTCTTAATAGTTTTTAATACATTATTACTTGTGTGGCCCAATCTACGGTGCCACAACATACATGTATTTTTAGTAGTGGCCTCAGATACATAGGAGGCATTACAAACTGTAGTGGCTTCAACCTTAAACAAGTTCCTGAATCTCTTCCCTTTCACTACCACCAAGTTCCCTCTCACCAATCTACATCCATGCTTGTCAAATGTCACATGCATTCCCAAATCATTCAACTTTAAAACTGAAATCAGATTTCTAGCTAATCCAGGAACATGCAAAACACTAGGGAGGGTTTTAATCCTCCTATCACTATAACACAATAGTACCTTTCCTTTCCTGACAATCAAATATGAAGAGTTGTCACCAAGGTAGATATTACCTCCATCATATTCTTCATATGTGGAGAACCATTCCTTATGAGGGGTCATATGAAATGAGCATCCTGAGTCAACCAACCAGTGATCATCAGAAACAACATTACATGCAAAAAGTAAAACTTATTCACTTGCATTTGAGGACTTATCCGAAGCACTCTCCCACTATTTATTGGGGTTTCTGCACTCCTTCTTCACATGTCCCCCTTTTACCGCAGTTCCAACACTTGACTCTGTTCTTTTTACTAGGAGTCTTAGACCAGCCCTTGGACTTGTCCTTAGCCCCTTTCTGATCTCCCTTTGGTTCCCTTTCCTTAGACCTTCCCCTAACACTGAGAGCATCCTCTGAACTATCCAAACTCTTCTTCCTCAATTCCTGTGACAGTAGCACTGAAACAAGAGCATCCAACTTTGGATTTGCGAGTTTAGCAGTGATAGCAAGGATAACATTCTCTAAAGACTCAAGTAAAGAACAAAGAAGTGAGATACATTTATCTTCCTCACTAACTTCTACATCTACTTCAAGCAAGTTGACTCAACAACAAATTAAAAGAATTTAAATGCTTTGCAACCGACTCACCCTCTTTCATTTTAAAAGAAAACAATTTCTTTTTTAAATAAAGTTTATTTACCATACTCTTGGCTTGGTAGATCTCACCCAACTGATTCCACAATTTGTATGCGGTCTCCTCCTTTGCAACATTTAACAGGACAGAGTATGAAAGACACAACCGGATGGTTCCCCATGTCTTCTTATGCAGTCTATCCCACTCATCTTGAGAGGCATCGTCAGGTTTATTCTCTTTTTGGATAGCCAACCATTGGTTTCTTTCTTCCAACAAATCTTCTATTTTCAACTTCCACAACTCATACCCCATTCTGTTGAACTTCTCAATGTCCAATCGAGAGGTTGATGCAACAGTAGATGTAGCCATAATATCAACACAAGATCAGTAAAAAAAAATGCAACCAAATCTCCCAATATAGCTACAACTTCCACACTACCACCCAAGAGTCAAAGCTAGCTAGGCTCTAATACCAAATGTTAGAAATGAAAGCATAACTACTTAATGGAAATCTGATTCAAGATAAATTTCAGGAATCTTTAAGTATGCATTAACAATGGAGATTGTAATCAAAACATAAAATCCAATACAGAGAAAATGCCAAACATGAAGAACTCAACACAAGACACAATGACATAGTGTTTAACGTGGAGAAAACCCTTTTGGGTAAAAAACTCCACACATGAAAGAGGCACTAGTTTGTATTCATTTGTAAAAGATTGATACAATACATCAACTACACAACTCTCTCCACAAGTCTTCATTTTGACAACATTCCTGCAGTACCTAAGTACATAAAATCTGTATTTCAGCAACAAAATACATGGCAAATACTTATAGAAATATTTTATACTCCATTCTAGGTGTTCACCTTCTCTCTCCTAAGATTCTCCAACCTGTAAACATTAATTAGCATCTTACACTTGTCCAAAAATAGCCATGCAAAGGTTGGGGGCCCAAGACTAAATCTAGTCTCTTACAACATCTTATGATGCATCATAACCATCATAGATTCCACAAAAGAGTATCTTTCCAAGATAGGAACCTTGGGCTAAATATAGCAAATATACAACTAACATATCTATCATATGCGTCATAGAATCATAGAATCTTATGACAACTTGCAGCTATCATAGATTCACTTACCAAACATTATGACAGTTGTCATACATGCCAAATATAGTAGACTCCTCAAGGGAGCATGCCTACCCTCATTTACTTTGAGTTTATATATTTTCCAACAATAAAAGTCACTCCGTAATTACCTCCAGTTACTCTGAAATTACCCCTGCCAGTGAAACTAGTACATCTCCTCATGGATAATTACAAATTAGATATAAGAAATGAAATAAATACAATATTGGGATTTACAAGGTTAATGGCACCTTATCCCAAAAAAGGATACTCCTCTGAATGGCTGCCTAGGATCTTCATTAAGACATACTTTAGTTGAAGGTGATTCAGTGGAGGCTCAGGGCATCAGTCCTAGTTGTGAGCGACCTTTAAAGAAGGTCTCTCTTTCTTAGGCAACTAAGAATGTGTCAGGAAACCTAGATCCAAAGGAGAAGTACATCTTAGTTTCTGATGGAACTCTACTCGACGTAAATGCCAAAATCCTCTGTGAAAAGCTTGAAGCCGCTAAGAGTGGTTTGAAGGAAATTGTGCAAGTGAATAACTTTGTGATGGAGTAGATAGAAGGGTAGGATTAGAGCGAGGGAAATATGCAAGTTAAGTGTGATGATGATTTGATTCAAGAGGGGACAATGTCTCGAGAAATTGATATCCCTACATGGATTTAGCTAGGTTTGGAGGCCACATTCAGCTAGACGATTGATCTCTTGCTTCACCCTCCTAGGCTTTGGGTGAATAGGTTAATAACATCTACAAACTATGTAAAAATGTCTCCAATCCATTCCACGAGGGCAACAAATTTTGTAAAGAGTAGATCTTGAAGGTCAATCCAAATGCAGATTATGGGCTAGGTAGAGAAGCCCCTACTCCCCCGCCACCTCCAGTTTCTTCTGATTCCTCCACCCCTTTGTTCTTGGAAGATACTAAGGTGGATTTGACTTCTGAACCAGTGGAATTCAATATTTTAGATGAGTGCATAGTGGAGGTTACTATCGATGTCAGGTCTTAGTCTTTGGTTTTTAGAGCATTGGGGAAGAGGCCATCTGTAGATGATTTTTTAGCCTAGAGTAAAGGGGTTTGGGACAATATAGCTACTCCTACAGTGGAGCTACTAGATCATGGATTCTTCCTTGTGATTTTCCTTATTTCAAAAGACTACAAATTTGTATTGAATAAAGGGCCTTGGTTTTATGGCAAATTTGGTTTTTTTGTGACCTCGTGGTCTCCTTTTTTGATCTCACAAATTCTTGTATCTCCTCCATTCTGATTTGGTTGCGGCTCTACAACTTACCTCTGGATGTGCATAATATAGGGCTTATAGAATATTTGATAAACCATGTAGGCACCTTCATTAAAATGGAGAGTGTGGCCTCTTTGACTCCACGATGATATACCAGAGTTTGTGCCCTGGTTGATATATCTAGGCCAATGCCTCACATGGTCCTCATAAATTCTTCTTTGGGCTCATGGATGCAATATTTAAACTATGAGGGGCTCCCAGAGCAATGTTTCAGATGTAATCAGCTTGGACATAAGATCGTTGGCTACCATGAAAAATTAGGAACTGACCTTCGTGCTATCAATCTCAAAAGATGGGTTTGTAAGAAGGGCAGTCCCGATTCTGATTTCATTTGGAGGAATCATGGGGTCTTCATGGATTATCATTCTCTAGCTCCCCTAGCTTGTGGGGAGGCTGAAAAAGATTTAGAGTGCATAGTCCTCCAGTTGTTGAAGCTGAGGCTAATGAAGCTGCCATCAAGCAGGAGCATTCTACCATAGATCAATAGTACTGTTTGTCCCTAGAAGAGCATGTTTGTCTTCAAGATCAGGCTGAGGTTATGGCTCGTTCAGATCGCTCTGATCACAAACTACAGGCAAGATTGCAAATCCTCTCATCTCCAAGGGTGACAATCACAGGAGAAGGAAATCTAAAGCAGAAAAGTTGAGATCATAAGCCCTAGAATCGATAGTTGATGGTACTCAATGGACAATGGAAGTGCTCCTCATGAGAAGCAAACGAAAGCAAAACAAAAGCTGATCTATGGAGTTTTTTTATTTGAGTCATGCTCGGTTAATCTGGTTTTTTGTAGCTGTCTTTCTTTGTCTTTCTTTCTCTCTGTCACTGTTGCTCCCCAGTCACGAGTTTGAAGCTTTTCTTTTTTAATAATTTTGATGCTTTATGGGAATGAGCCCTAATCCCACATCTTACGGATTAAAAAAAAATCAACTCTTGTATATAAAAATATCTTTTTAATGAAGTGAGAACAATTATTAATTAGAAATGTCAAAAGGATACTACAACATTTAAAAAAGCAAAGTAAATAGTTTTTAGAAATGTTCAACCTAAATACCTTCACTTAAAACTAAAGGGTAAGCTCTTTCTCACACAAAATAATTAAATAATTAAAATATTATTTCATAAAATTTGAACTCAATTTTAATCTACAATTTAATACCTTATGAACAAATAACAAATATCATTTTTTAAAGAAAACAATAATTAAAAAAATTAAATTAAAATTGAATTAAATAATTAACTCTTGTATATCAAGATGTCTTTGTATTGAAGTGAGAACAATTATTAATTAGAAATGTCAAAAAGATACTACAACATTTAAAAAGTCAAAGTAGATAATTTTTAGAAATGTTCAACCTAAATACCTTTTTATCATCATTGTTATTAGAAACTTTTAATTGTTTAAGATTTTTTGTGTTGATTCATAATTAGAAAATTTTATATATTTTAATATACAATTGTTATGTATATATGGTAACCAAATATAACAACAATGACCAATTAAGTAAAAATAAATATGTGTCTTCATTATTTATATATTTAAGCAAAGAGAAATATAATTGTACACAACTATATCATGTCAAATAAAATAGATTTTATAATTTAATTTAACTTTAAAATTAGAAACTATTGAGTCAAATTAAAAATTAATTTTAAGTTTTTTTTTTTTAATAATCTAGTTTCCCAAGGAAACATTGATTTTGCATGCTTTTCCTACCGTCCCCTTCACACCTTAGGACTTAGTTTATATTTATTGATTTTCGGCAACTGCTGGACAAGACATCTATTCAATCACCATTTATTAGGTAAATACTCGTCGGCCCAGATCACACTCTTACAGCCTGGTGCACGTGTCGTTACTCGCCATTCCTAGCCACACTTCACATTTATGAGTTAGGATCTCGAAATATTAATTTTAAGTTTAAACAAAAATAAAAATTATGCATTAAAATTAGAAATATAAATAATATATAATAATGTAAAAGAATGTTAATAAGGGCGTGGTTTGGTGGTTAAGCCACTCGGTTGTAGTAGCGGCCACCAAATTTCAAACCCTCGCTTTTTGGTTGTTTAATTAATGTTTTTTCTAAAAACTCAAATAAATGTTCAACCTAAATACCTTTTGTTTAATTAATGTTTTTTCTAAAAACTCAAATAAATGTTCAACCTAAATACCTTTTTATTATCATTATTCTAGAAGCACATCCCGTGGAACAGACACTTGTAATCATGAATATATTAGAAATTTTAGTATTTCAGAATTTAAACCCATAGGTTCAATGGGCACGCTCATAACGAATATTTTATTGTAGCAATGAAGATTTAAAAAAAAACAACATAAGGATAAAATGAATTTAAAATAAGGAAAGAAATAATATAATGGAAATGTTAAATTTAAAATGAAAATCCATATGATTAATAAAGTTTGGGTTTGTTTTTGCTCATTTAAGACTACAAAAAGTGAATTTTAATTTTTTTAAGAAACTGTAATTTTTTAAAAATATTTGTTTTATTTATATTATACATCATATTATATTTATATTTACTAACTATATATTCTATTATTTCTATATTTAATAATGCATATTATAGAGTATATAATATATAATAGATATAATAATTATATGATATTTTATATATAAAATAAATATATATGTATTTAACAATTTATTAATATTTATATACATTTAGAATATTTAATATGATAGTTAATTATCTCTAATATATTTAATTCAAACTATAAATACTTTATTCGGTATAAATAATTATAAATGGTATGTTTTAAAATTAAATAACTATTATATTAAATATTATAAATGTTTCATTAACTATTATATTAAATATTGTGTTAAAATTTAACACATACGTTTATTTAATGGCTATATATGTATGTGTTTTAAAATTGAAAGGTTTAAATCTTATAAGGTTTTAATGTAAAAAATAGAAATCCCAAAGTATCTAGCGGGGACATTTAAACAACATGAGACTTCTCTATATATCTATCTTCTCTCTTTGTTTGTCTCTCCCTTGCCTATGCTCTACTTTCCATTTATGTAAAGCTTATTCATTTGACGAAGATGTACAAGGAAATCAAAGCTAGAAGGGTTTCACTAGGAGTTTTGGGAGCCATTTCTCAAGTGGTGTTTGTGGTGGAGAAGACATTCAAGTTTGGAATATTAAGGCCTAGCAGATAAATTGATGTGGGTCAGCCATTAAGGATTATAAATATCGTGGTCACCATTTTTTGAATTATTCTCTACCTACCAAAATATAACCTTGTACTTTATGCTTTGTTGGCTCATTGACTGGTCTAACCCATCACCCTTTTGACTAAGGCATGTTATTGAAAGTTTTTAATGCCAAGGTGACCAGTTTCACCTCCCAACATACAATGACTAATGGGGAGGGTTGGTCATGTGCTGGCTTTATATTGGTGAGCTAGCCTTACTATTATGTGGTGGCATCCCTGGCAAGATGGCACTTACATGGTGCCCACATCTACTTCTTGGTGGGCCCATCAAATTTAGGCCCTGAGTACCATTGTGGATTTCACCTGGTGGGTCACATGGAAATGATGATATCATATGGTGTAGTCCTCCTTCCTCCTTAAGAGTCAAACAATAGTTGGTAAATTTTGCTACTTGTCTTAGTAGAAAGAAAAATTCATGTTGCATGGTTGACACCTGCCACCTAATACAATACAGACTTATACACAACATAGAGGAAACAACATTGAATACCATGCCTTCATTTAGCTCCAAGCCAAGAAAATTCTTGCCAAGATTAGCGGTATTTGCATTGTGTGATTAGATTGCCAAGATTGCTCTTGCTGCACAAGATATACGTTCTGAAAGAGTTTCAAGCAACTGGGAGAATACCTAAATAATATAAGAAAGATATTGTCAACATTGGATGCTCACATGGTCAGTGAAAGATTAGCTCTTGTTAGTTCTTATTTATTGGTGCAAGGAATTTAAACATCTATATTCTATGGAAAAGTTTAGAAAAATTTATAACTATTTTAGGTGCATTCCAAAAATTTTGGCTTTATGTTGTTTCTGGGAGAAACTCATTCTAGGACATATGATTCAAAACTGAGGGTGATGGTAACTTGGTAATGTTTGAAGCCTTTTGCTTTTTGTTAGATAAAGGAAGCTTAATATAAGGGGCCTCTACCCAAAACTTTACAAAATAGATAACAAATTTGACATTGTAATTCTCTGCAAAATTTGGACTGTGATGATAAAATCTAGCAGTTGGTTTTTTATTTTTAGTAATTTAATTCACTTTTGACCCAAACAAATTTTAGTCCAAAACTTACAGGGACCTTTAGAGATGCATAGTCCCAAGTGGTGGTATCTATTGTTTTCTAGTGAGTCGTTTAAATAGGAAAGAAAAAAAGTGCAACCGTAGCCCTAGATGGTTCGACGTTGTGCACAATCAATTGTTTCAATATAGTTTTGTGCCTTTATTGATTGCTACCTAAATATGATTCAAAAACCCTATCTGATTGATGGGTAAAATAGATACATCTTAAATTATGTTAGAGACTTCAGTAACAATAATATATACCTATGTTTATTAAACTAATATTAATTCCTGACTTAATTGTTATAAGGTCCGGTATAAGGGGTTTGTTGTTTCCAGGGTACCTCAATTAAGTCATAGAATATTCTACTTGTTATGTGTCATTCTACTTCATGCCATGGGACCCACCCCCACATTGTAGGAAGACTGGTGTGTATCATATAAAAAAGGTCTACATTACCTATGTGATAATATTTATCAAGATCAAAAGCTTATGTCACTCTAGTTATAATCTCACTTCAATTTTATGCTTCACATCTTAGTCCATCAAGAATGCACCAAGGATGTTGCGCTATAAATCTTATTATTTGGAAACATGCCATGTGTAATGGATTTGTTCTTTACCATATCTTCAAGAAATAGATACAGTTTGATTTAAACTATTTATCACAACATTCATATGTTTTTTTGTCATTCATGCTATTAATACAACATCATAGAATTTACAAAGAATGTGTGCCAGACCATAGAATGAGTTCAAGCTTCACTTAACTTTCAAGGTGCATACAATCATTACAATTTCATGGAATTGTACACTACAGATAAAAGAGCATCTCATGAAGAAATGTAGATAATGGGTGTTTCATAATTGGATATCAGAAAAAAATATATTCCTTGAACTTTTTCTTGATTGATAGGCCATATCTAGAAAACTAATGAAGGCTCAAGTTACCCCTCAACATTTTCAGTAAACTAATATTCTATTGTACATGTCCTACCTGCAGCTCATCCATTAAAACAGTAAGATTTATACAAAAGCTTAGATTCTAGCATGTACAATACTATTGGTTATAGTCTCCAATGCCACAAAAGGAACCATACTAATACTAATGCTTACAAACCAGCTTAAACAAAGAAGCTAGATAATAATACTGTTGATTACACACTTGGACCTTGAAATCTTATTACCACATTGTGGGGATGTTTTATGGCTAGGCTAAATTTTTTTGTGTGGTGCATGTGGGAGGTAATGAATATTTTTAGTTTCCACTGCTATGTATTTTTTGGTAGTTTTTGTTTAAAATGAAGGTAGAACTACTGCAATAAAATTTAAAATTTTGTGTATGCAAAGCTAAAATAAAGATTAATCTATAACAATTAATGAACAATTGATTTGCACATTCAATCCAATGTAGAAGAGAAAAGAATAGAAGAGAATAAGCTTGCAAAGTATTTACATGGAGAAACCCTTTTGGGAAAAAACTCCACACCCAAAGAAGTTTCCTTCTTGTATTAAATCTCTTTGAAAAAAATTACATTCAATACTTGAAATTTCTCTAAGTCCTTGATGCACTTCACAAAAAAGCTTCTTGCTCTTTTCTCTAGGTCTTTTTCCAAAAACTTCTTGCCTTTTTCTTCTAAGTCTTTTTCCTCCAAATCAACTCTCTGGAAAATGTATGAAGTTTACAATAAAATCAAAACCCTCTTTTAATTAAACATCTTCTAAATTCAAAAGCTTGAAACTCAAAATATAATCAATTACAATTGATAACATAGCTTCCAAAGCTCATGCAAAAATCAAGCTCACTTAAATTGAGAAGACTGAACTCAAACAAAGTCCAAACACTGAGTTAATTGATCCTTCATGATGTGGGTGCCCAAGATGGCTAAATATAGCTGTCCCAACATCAAACTTATCACCAAATAAAAGCAACATCAAAAACTCCTCCATTTGGGCATCCATACTTGCTCAATGAGTTTCTGATAACTGAAGTGATCAAATACACATCAAAATCATGCAAACAACATGCAAGATTTATGTCCCCAAGGTTATTCTAAAATATCTTGTTCTGTACATGCAAGTGACATGCAAACACCAGATCCAACATGTAACTGATACCCATTATCTGAAATAATGAGATGTACCATCCTACAACTTTTAGGAGTTGGAGTGTCTTGCAAGTAATATCTTAAAATTAACATGCAAGCATTTTCAACAACATGCAACTGATATCCATTTCCTGAATCACTAAGATGTACCATCCTGCAAGTTTCTAGAGTTGGAGTGTTCTGCAATTAATCTCACAAAACTAACATGCAACTACATGCAAGGTCATATAACTAACATGCAAGAACATGCAAGGTCATACAAGTCCATAGGAATGACATGCAATAACATGCAAGCACATGCAAGTGACATGTAACAACATGCAAGTACATGCAAGCTACTTGCAAAAACATGCAAAAATATGCAAGCTATTCTGACCACATACAAGAAATATCCAATTCATGCATCTCTTATACTGTAGTTAACTCCAACATTATATCCATGTAAGGTGTCTCAACATTATCCACTCATATACATAAAAAATCACAACTCCAAGTCTAAAAATAAGACCCAAGTCTAACTCCCACTCACTAGGAGTTATCAAACTCTAGTTTAAGACTTAGGAGAAGTCAACAAGATCTTCATGGCTCCCATCTCAAAGTGGGCGCCCAAGTTTGACATTATCCATTTAAAACTTAATTGCAAAAGTTAAAGTGTTGTAATTAATAAATAATTAATCTCTCAAAGTCTTAATGTGTTGGGGAACACATTCCAAGAACTTTGGAGACGCATGAATTGGTTAGGATTGCAAGTTAATGGCAACTTATCCCAACATTCTCCCACTTGACATTATACATTGCAGTAACTCTTAAATGAATAATTTAAACTCTAAATCAAGTACAGTGATCAAGGCCAATGGCCTTCCTGTACTAAGAGAAATTATCTGTAGTAACTGGCTTCGTAAGATAATCTACAACATTAACCAAAGTGTTAACTTTTTCAATCAAAACCTTACCATTCTCAACTATTTCTCACACAAAGTGATACTAAACATCAACATGCTTAGTACGAGCATGATACATAGTATTTTTGGCTAAACAAATAGCACTCTAACTGTCACAATTAAGTCTTACTGTCTTACATTCAAAACCAATACCTTTCCCAAGTCTCTTTAACCAAACTGCCTCTTTGGAGGCATGTGTAGTAGCCATATACTCTACTTCTGTAGTAGACAAAGCAACTGTGGGTTGCCTTTTACTCATCCAACTTACCGTAGCTCCAAACAAAGTAAACACATAGCCACTTGTGGACCTTCAACTATCCAAGTCACCTGTCCAATCAAAATCAACAAAACCCTGTATGTCCAATGATCTATCAACACTATCAATACCATGATAAACCGAACAATGATCAAAAGTTCCTCACAAATTTCTAAACACCCTCTTAACATGATTCCAATGTTCTTTACCAGGGTTAGACATAAACCTGCTTAAAACTCCCACTGCTTGTGCAATATCTGGTCTAGTGTAAACCATTGCATACATTAAACTACCAACAGTACTAGCATAAGGAACATTAGACATCTCTTCAAAAGCATCATCATTGGTAGGACACATGTCTAATTTTAGCGTAGTACTAACAGGAAAAGGAATGCTAACTAGTTTGCAATCATGCATATTAAATCTTTGCAAAATTGTATCAACATACTTACTCTGACTTAACCATAGTTTTATGTGAACACGATCCCTGTTGATCTCTATTCTAAGAATGTATTTTTCAGCCCCTAAGTCCTTCATACCAAAAGATTTACAAAGCTGAGTTTTAAGCTCTCTAATCATTTCCTTGTTGTTCCCAATAAACATGTCATCAACATACAAGACAATGATTAGAACCTGATCATCGATAATCTTAAGATAAACACAATGATCTTCTTCACTTCTAACAAAACCAACTTTTAATGTAAAAGCATCAAACTTTTGATACCACATTCTAGGTGACTGTTTCAAACCATACAAAGATCTTTTCAATTTGCAAACCAAGTCTTCCTTCCCTTTAATAACAAAACCATCAGGTTGCCTCATATAAATCTCCTCTTCAAGATCCCCATGCAAGAAAGTAGTTTTAACATCCATTTTCTCTATCTCAAAATCAAAATTTATAGCAATAGACAAAAGGAATCTAATAGAAGTTAATTTAGTAACTGGAGAAATTTTTTTATTAAAATCAACACCCTCTCTCTGGGAGCAGCCCTTGGCTACCAATCTAGCCTTGTACCTTTCTAGATTACCATTTGCACCAATTTTCTTTTTATAAACCCACTTACAACCAATGGGATTTCTTCCTTTGGGAAAATGCACAAGATCCCAAGTGTCCAAGGAATTCATTTCCTCATGCATAGCTTGCAACCAAGACTCACTTTCTTCTAAAGAAAGAGCCTCTCTAAAAGATCTAGGTTCATCATTAGTACACAATAAAGCAAATATACAATAAAAATTTGGAGGGCTATACCTGTCGATTGGATTCTGTTGCCTTGTGGATTTTCTTACAGTAGGAGTAAGAGGCTCTATATGTTCCTCTATATGCTCATCCTGAACATCATTATCTGTACTTCTTGAACTCTCTTCTTCTTCTCCATTCCCAAACCCATCTAGTTGTTTTTCAACATGTGCATCTTCTTGCTTATTTGTAATTGTTTCAAAATGCATTGTTTTTCCTTTTTCTTGTTCCTTTGGCTGTCACCTTCATAAGCTCTAAACTCTCTAAAAATAACATCTCTTGATAAAATCATTTTCTTGGTTAGAGGGTTCTAGAGTTTGTAACCTTTTACATTCTCACCATAACCTACAAAGATGCATTTTTGAGCTTTTGGATCTAGTTTAGTTCTTTTCTCTTTAGGCAAATGAATAAAAGCCTCACAACCAAATATCCTTAAATGTGAAACAAAAGGTTTTCTTTTTAACCACATCTCATAAGGAGTCTTATCTTCAAGAATAGAGCAAGGAGATCTATTAATTAAATAACAAGAAGGACTTATAGCCTCAGCCCAAAAACACTGATCTAGCTTAGCACTACTTAACATGCTCCTAACTCTTTCCATTAAGGTTCGGTTCATTCTTTCTGCTATCCCATTTTGTTGGGGTGTATAAGGTGTTGTATTCTGTCTCACAAAACCTGCATGCTTACAAAATTCATCAAATTCCTTTGAACAATATTCACCACCATTATCTGATCTCAACACCTTTATTTTACAATCTGTTTGCTTCTCAACTAAGGCCTTAAATTATTTAAACTTAGTGAAAACTTCAGATTTTGCATTCATAAAACAAATCCAAGTGTATCTTGATACATCATCATTGAATGTGACATAATATCAAGATTTTGTAAAAGATTCAACATCCACAGGTCCAAAAACATCTAAATGTATAATCTCTAATAAACTCTTTGCATTATTTGTTCCACTAGGAAATGAAGATCTACTTTGTTTTCCAAACACACAATGCTCATAGAAATTATTTTTGCTAACATAATTATCTGAAATACCATCAACCAATTTTTTTTATTAATAATGGTCATAAGACCTTTTTCACTGATGTGACCTAATCTGTGGTGCCACAACATACAAGTGTTTTCAGTGTCTATTACATTGGCTGAATTATTCAAAGCAGATGCATTTAATCTAAACAAGTTTCCCATTCGAGATCCTTTAGCAACCACCCAATTCCCTCTCACCATCCTGCAACCAGACTTATCAAATGTCACATTTATTCTAGAATCATTTAACTTTGATACAGAAAGTAAGATTTTTCCTAGTCTTGGACAATGCAAAACATCATGAAGGGTTTTAACCCTTCCATCACTAAAATATAACTTTACCTTTCCCTTGCCAATTATTTGTTTTGTACTATTGTTACCAAGGTAAACTTCACCTCCATCATATGCTGAATATTTTGAGAACCACTCCTTGTTGGGAGTCATATGGTAGGAGCAACCTGAATCAATAAGCCAAGCATCATTACTTATTGTGTTAGCTGAAATAATTAATGCATCATTGTCACCATCCTGCGAGGATTTTTCAGTGGAAGAATCTGGGCTCTTTTTCTCGCTCTTACAATCTTTCTTCACATTTCCCTGTTTGCCATAGTTCCAACATTTTACCTTGCTCTTACCAGATGGGGTTTTAGAATGACCTTTAGACTTACCCTTCTTCTTATCCCAGATGGGTGTCTTTTCCTTTGTCCTACCCCTTCCTTACATGTAAAGCATCTTGGGATCCACCATTTTTGGATTTTCTTCTCATTTCTTTTGAAAGAAGTGTAGCAATGAGACTATCCATCTTTGGATCTGTACCACCACCATTGATAGCAACAATTAGATTATCCCAAGATTCTGGTAAAGAACATAACAATAAGATACATTTATCATCTTCCTCAAGCTTAACACCTACAGATGCAAGTTGACTTAAAATCAAATTAAATGCATTCAAATGGTTTGCAACAGAATCTCCATTCTTTATTTTTAAAGAATACAACTGTCTTTTGAGATATAACTTGTTAGTTAAACTTTTGGTTTGATAAATATCACCTATCCTCTTCCATAGCTTGAATGATGTAGCTTCAGAAGAAACATTCAAGAAGATGACATCTGCAAGGCACAACCTTATGGTTCCTCATGCTTTTTTATAAATTTTCAACCATTCTTCATCTTTGATAGTTGTAGAGGGATTCTTTTCATTTTCAACAGCAACCCATTGTTCTCTTTCTTCCAAGAGATCTTCTATTTTTAATTTCTACATCTCGTAGCCTGATCCATTGAATTTCTCAACATCCATATGAGAGGTAGAACCCATTGTATACAATCTCCTTCATAGATATGCAAAACCTACAAAACAAAGCTCCTACTGCAGCCAAAAAACCTTCAAAACTTTGAGAGAAAGGCGTCCCTCACTCTCTGTTGATATTTCTTCTGAATCAGCATTAGGGTTTGCCACTTCTAATGCACAGGCAGATTCAGCCAACTAAATACAGGAGGTTGCGTGAGCTGCCTCCCCTTCACTTCTGGTTCTGCCGCACCAAGGGGGGTATCCCTATAACTCAAGATGTAACCTTGACTAGCTCAAAGATACAAGGATCTAACTTGACAACAATAGGCAAAATACTCTCATGTATGGACCAAGATCTGCATGATAGATCACAAGGCTGGCAACATTCTTGGACATGATGTCTGGTTGGGTATGAGAGCATGCAGGGGATTCCTAATCCTACTCCTACAACTAACAGGTGGAAGTATGAAACGGTTTAGTTTGAATTTTGGATGCAAAGCTGGACATGGTGTATAACACAAGAACACAACATGATTGGTGCCTATCCAGGGTTTGGAGTCGGTAGACATACACCTGTGAATGATCAGCATGAATAGCTAAAACTAGATTTCAGGGGGATACACATGATATCTGCCTTACAGATATCTCCCAATGAAGAGTGTCAAGTTATCTCTACTTATGGCATCCCTACTGCAGTATACCCTTCCCAATGTTCAACCTGAAAACAGTTTAATCTACCCCTTGAGCAGAAGTTAAAAGATCAGACATTCAACATAGGAATTCTATGCTCTAGAATCTAAACATTACGCAGATATCCAGATCCAGAAGAAGAATACATGCAATACTGGAGACAGAATTAACACAACACATGCTAAGATAGCATTACTCATATAAGATCAACCATGAAATCAGTGGATTCATGCCAAATCGTACAACAGGAGATACATAAACTCACAAGTTAGACTGTACAGAGCAACCAGATCAGCTGGTTTTGGATTACAGAGCCAAAAATCCTCAACTTTCAACCTTGAATGAATAACACCGTCTGCATTATATAGCAGGAGGGTGTATTCAGCATTAACTACCAGGTTGACCAAAAGTCCCGCCAGATACACAGCATCATAAAAATGGCGCTCAAACACATTACCAGATTGGCACCCAAACATGAATGCAGCAGGTAGGGGAGGAGACAGGAAGATATCTCGAGCCCTGCGCCACTGATGTACACCTTCAATCGGGTACCAGATCCGCCCATACCTCTACAACCTTCGCCATCAATGGCGCACCAACCCGCGGCCTCGGGAAAAACATCTAACAGTCGATCGCAACCATTTCCCGCCGAGATTCAACATCATGATATTTCGAATATGCAGGATATCAATTATCCCACATGCACCCCGCAGCAACCTCTTTAACACTTTATATACTAGGTCATGAGCATATATCATGTCGGTGCTTTTGCTCCTGACGACACTAGTATAAGACTTCATCATCATCATCCTCCAGCAGCATGATATCCTGTTGCCCGAAATATCACCATGACGTCAGCATCATATTGCAATACAACCTGCATGATAATCGCCTTCATCGGCACAACCTGATCCATCGGAGAAACATCCTCCTGCTGAGCCTATACCAAAAGTCTGGCCGATGAACATCCTGATGACGTCATCATCATATCCTACTGACGTCATCATCATATCTGCCTACTGCGCACCTCCTCATATCCGGATGACGTCATCATCATATCGACATCAGGATGATATTCGGAAGACAACCGGATATTTGGAAATATCACCCTGATGCACGAAAATCATGTTGCACTGTAGCTCCACTATAAGATCGGGGCGATTGATGAATATGATGATGCTTGAAAAGATCACCCCCCGCTAGATAATGCACGAAGCCGACAGGTGGATCTCTCCTTGATATCAGCATCATCATGACGCTGGAACAAATATACATCCGGGTGATATTCAAAAAATGAAAACATCACCCCCTCCTTCGGAAATATCATGATGCAGATAGGCAGAGAAAAAGATATCACCCTGATATAAGGATGACGTCAGCATCATCAGGATGACAAAACAACGAACAAGAAGTGATACAACATCATCAGGATGATATTGACTAAGATCATCCTGACATTCAAAATATGATGACCCCAGTGAATATCGGGTCGCACTTAGAACTCTTCAACAACATCATCAGGATGATCATAACCAAGATCACCCGATGATAAAGATATCACCCCGGCGAAATATCATGAAGGCAGAAAATATGATGACCCTCGCAAGCAACACGGTGATAACTGGAAATATGATGATGATGATGACGACCCTTAAGAAAGAACAAGTCAGGTCGAACAACTCAAAGAATAACCCCTTCAGAATATCGGGGCAACATCATCATCATGTTTGGGCAAGGTGATAATTGGAAGATCGCCGGATACTTGAAAAATCACCCCCGCAAGCAAATCAGGGTGCACTATCAGCATCATCAGGATAATAACCAAACATCACCCGATAGTGAAATATGATGATGACGATGAGAAATCGGTCGACGGAGAACATGATGATGTTGACCACCATCAAAGAAAATATGATGATGATGACCTCCTCCTCAAGAAAATATGATGATGCAGCTGAAAACTGCTGAGGAGGTCCAACAATTAGAACATTTTTTGGATACTTAGGGAGAGTGCCTGCATGAAAATTGCTCAAAAAACTGCCAGTCAATTCAGGCACTAACACTCTCCACAACCGTTAGCTCTGATACCAAATGTTGAAAATGAAGGTAGAACTACTACTATAAACTTTAAAATTTTGTGTATTGAAAGCTAAAATAAAGATTAATCTGTAACAATTAATGAACAATTGATTTGCACATTCAATCGAATGTAGAAGAGAAGAGAATAGAAGAGAAGAAGCTTGCAAAGTATTTACATGGAGAAACCCTTTTGGGAAAAAACTCCACACCCAAAGATGTTTCCTACTTGTATTAAATCTCTTTGAAAAAGATTACATTCAATACTTGAAATTTCTCTAAGTCCTTGATGCACTTCACAAAAAAGCTTTTTGCTTTTTTCTCTAAGTCTTTTTCCAAAAACTTCTTGCCTTTTTCTTCTAAGTCTTTTTCCTCTAAATCAGCTCTCTGGAAAATGTATGAAGTTTACAATTAAATCAAAACCCTCTTTTAATTCAACAGCTTCTAAATTCAAGAGCTTGAAACTCAAAATATAATCAATTACAAATGATAACATAGCTTCCAAAGCTCATGCAAAAATCAAGCTCACTTAAATTGAGAAGACTGAACTCAAACAAAGTCCAAACATTGAGTTAACTGATCCTTCGTGATGTGGGTACCCAAGATGGCTAAATATAGTTGTCCCACCATCAAACTTATCACCAAATAAAAGCAACATCAAAAACTCCTCCATTTAGGTGTCCATACTTGCCCAATGAGTTTCTGATAACTAAAACATGATCAAATACACATCAAAATCAGGCAAACAACATGCAAGATTGATGTCCCCAAGGTTATTCTGAAATATTTTGTTCTGTACATGCAAGTGACATGCAAACATCAGATCCAACATGCAACTGATACCCATTATCTGAAATACTGAGATGTACAATCTTGCAACTATTAGGAGTTGGAGTGTCCTACAAGTAATATATTAAAATTGATATGCAAGCATTTTCAACAACATGCAACTGATACCCATTTCCTGAATTACTGAAATGTACCATCCTGCAAGTTTTTGGAGTTGGAGTGTTCTGCAAGTAATCTCACAAAACTGACATGCAACTATATGCAAGGTCATATAACTAACATGCAAGAACATGCAAGGTCATACAAGTCCATAGGAATGACATGCAATAACATGCAAGCACATGCAAGTGAGATGCAACAACATGCAAGGTCATACAAGTCCATAGGAGTGACAAACAACAACATGCAAGTCCATATGAACAATATGCAACAACATGCATCAACATGCAACAACATGCAAGTACATGCAAGCTACATGCAAAAACATGCAAGTCCATACAAGCTATTCTGACCACATGCAAGAAATATCCAATTCATGCATCTCTTGGGTGAAAGCACAAAGATGAGTATACATTTCGTGGAAGTCTCCCGCGAATGAAAAATGTTGCTTGGAATGGGTACTCGTTTAGGATTAGGCACCCAAAGAAAAACGGGTACCCATTTTAAAAAAGATGAAAAAATAGCCATATGCATATAAAAACAAAAAAAAAACTTTTTGAAAATGGGTACCCATTTTGAAAAAGTTTTTTTATTTTTTAACATGCCTATTGCTAATTTTTTATTTTTTAGAAATGGGTACCTGTTATTTTTAAAATAGGTACCTGTTTATAATGGGCACCCATTTATAACATGTACCTATATGTAAAATTTTGAAATTTCAAACCTGCCAATTTGCATTGGTTGTAGGCTTGGAAACCCAAGCCTTACCTTTGGACCTGCAACTAGGAGACCATGAAAACAATAAGAGAAAAAATTAGTTTCACCACTATGGTTGATGAACTTTTTTTAAGAATATTTTAATAAAATTAAAACCCATTATAGATCTCAAAGTCTAGTTTTCAAATATGTAATTTTTTTTCTATTGAACATAATTTTCTATTTATTATTTATTTTCTGAACAAACTAACTCATAAACTTGAAATAACATAGGTTACTATTTTTTTAATAACTTTTGATTTTGAAAGTTTTTTGAAAAAAAAATTATGTCTGACTAAACTAGACATCATTCTCTACATGATGACAAAAAAATTTAGTGAATTGATTAGTTTAGATCAAATTATGTTGGCTGTACATGAGGGGTTTTAAAAAATACTAATTAGGGCCATTAAAAAATTAATTAAAAAAATATTTATAAAAAAATTACAAAAAAAATTCTGACCAAAATTCAACATCCTGAGAATCTTTCCACAAAAGGAATAAGAAAAATATATTAATTTAGGTCAAATTATGTTGGTCGTACAAATGCATGCTTTTACAAAAAAATAGGGGACTTTTAAAAAGCCACTTTTTGTACATCCAATAAAAAACCAACTTGCATCATCTAGGTATTAGAAAAAAATACATATTTAAAAACTAGAAACAAAATCCTACATTTCTTATTTTTACATCATCTTAATTTTTTATGTGCAGATGCTTCAAATTGTCACTCCAAGTACGACAAAATTTGAAAAATAGGAAAAACACTTCCACTTTTTAGCCAAAAAGTGAACTCATCTTCTTGCACTTACCTTCTTATAATATAGTTAATTCCAACATTATCCACTCATGTACATAAAAAATCACAACTCCAAGTCTAAAAATAAGACCCAAGTCTAACTCCCACTCACTAGGAGTTATCAAACTCTATTTTAAGACTTAGGAGAAGTCAACAAGGTCTTCATGGCTCCCATCTCAAAGTGGGCGCCCAAGTTTGATATTATCCATTTAGAACTTAATTGAAAAAGTCAAAGTGTTGTAATTAATAAATAATTAATCTCTCAAAGTCTTAATGTGTTGGGGAACACATTCCAAGAACTTTGGAGACACATGAATTGATTAGGATTGCAAGTTAATGGCAACTTATCCCAATAATTTTTGATTACTATTTTAATATATACTACTTGCTGTGTATTGCATTTGGTTATAGAATGGTTGAATTTGTGCCATCTTAGCCCTCTATCTTTGAAATTGGTTATATTTATGAGACAAGGCAGAATAGAGTCTTTTTCTTTTCTGAGTTTACATTGCAGGTTTAAAGAAATAGAGCTACATCATTTTGCTTCCCTTTACTTTGGTTGTTACTCTACTCATCTTGTTCTGTAATCTCTTCTAAACACAGTTTTGTTAGGTTATGAGATATTTCATCAACATGATCAAGGGATTAAATTCACTGCTATAAGGAAATGTCCCTTAACATTTTCTTGGAGACATGCTATTGGCTCATAAGGCTCAAACAACATTGAATCTACTACTAGATAATGGTATGGAAGTCTACATTACAGAGTTCCAAATACAGAAAAGATGCATGGATGTTATATGTTAGACTTTGGTTTGATTTAACCCATAGTTATAGGTTCGATTAGTTTTAATTTGACCAAAAGTATACATTATAAAAAGGTTGTTGTTAGAGAAGTTTTGACTTGTAACAAGGGAGGACTGATAGATTGAAATTCATCCACATTGTGAAAGAAAAAGCATGTGAGCTATTTGCCATAGCAGGATATTTTCGAGTATATTTTGTCTTGAGGTGGGACATTGTATCTAGATTAAATGCACCTCTCTAAGGAAATGTCCCTTAGCATTTTCTTGGAGACATGATGTTGGCTCATAAGGCCCAAACAACACTGAATCTGTTGCTGCAAGTTGGTTTTAGTGTGTGTAAGTTCTCTGTGACTTGAGTGAAACGAGGGGGGAAGGTAATTCGATGTTTGAGTTCTTTCAAGCTTCACTTCTGTATAATTTCATTAGAGGACCTACTTCCAAGTCGAATCATATTGAGTTCAATGGAGTAAATGGATTCAAGGAACCAATCCAATGCATGGTTTGTATGACATATCACCAGTATAGGACCCCGCTTCACATTAGAAAGAAGAATGGTAGCAATCTTCAAGTCAACGTAGGTTTTCCCAGTACCAGGAGGGCCCTGAATAAGAGCCAACCTTTTTGTGATGCCCTATTTCACAGCTTCCATTTGGATTTCATTGAGGTTACAATCCCATTGAGGCCATACTTCTTGCAAGATTCAAACCGTGCCTATTCCCATGCATCTACTGATGTTTGGAAATGCACACTGGAAATCATAAGCATCCTTATCTTTCCTCTGTTTCACATAATAAGGTTCCAAGACATGGGGTTGCAATGACATCAAAAGCTCCAAGAAAGGAAGCTCTTCCATTTCCATCCTTTGAAGGCATTTCAAAACATGGTGATAAGCTTCAAAACATGTTGCCATGGACTCAATCATTTCATATGTTTTTCCAATTCCTAAATCCACAGGACCCCCTTTGTTACTTGGGATGAGCTTCAAAACAAGAATTCCCTTCTCATATCGTTCCTTGACGATCCCCCATACATATGTATGACCATCATAGGAAATGTAGAGTAGTGAAACAAACAACAACCGTTCTAATGAACTCTAGTTGACCACATTCTTCTTAGAGATTTCCAATGATATGTTGATGTTCCAGACCCTCACTCCCCACCTGTACTTTAGATCTGGAAGTTTAATTCTAGACTCTTTTCTCCCCTTAATCAATTTTTTTGGTCTTATAAACTTGGTTTGATTGTGAAAAGGGGAGCCTACATCACACTTTTGTGAGAGGGAAGGATCAAGAGTAAGGGGGATGGTGTTGCATAGAGGTATTTACTAGAATGCAGGAGCAACCAGCAATGGTGGATTCACTTGCCTTTTGGGAGAAAAATGAAAACATAAATATCCATGCCCTATTTGAGAGGAAGGTTTACTATTTCATTTAAATAGGCAGCTACAACAAAGTGAGGGTTTTAGTTTCAATGGAAGCCGACAACCTCCCCTGAAGATTGCAAACCCTATAACTATGGAGCTCAAATGTTGTGGCACAAAAGTGTTAAAAATAATTTTTCAAAAATTTCAAAAATAAATTATTTAAAGTAATAATTAAAATAAAGAAGATCAAAGTTGGTCCACTTTCTTCCTAACTTTAATTAACTTATATTTTCCACTTTTATTAACTTAAGTAATATTTTTATATGATGCAAGTTAGTTATAGACTAATCCTTCAATATGTTTGCTCGAAAATATTCTACTCTTATTCTTTATTCTGAGGGTTTAAAATTGGCTAGTATGCCCCAACTAGGCTATTATTTGCAATTTCAACAGAAAACCCCTAAAGGTCTTTCAAATTTCATTATTGTAGGAGGTGCCCTAAATGTGCATCTAAACTATTATAAATGTTCGACATGCTCTCTTTCATCGATAGGTATCAAAATCTCAATTTATATACTTTTTAGGTCATGACAGTTTGATTGTGTGGCATATTTCCACTTCTCTCTTCCCTTCTACACTGGGAACATACAAGATTTTGTTTCAAGAAGGGCCAATATTCTTAGCTATAATAAATTGTTATGGTAGTTAGTGGAAACTACCCGAAAAGCATATAAAACCCATTATTCACTTTTTGACACTAACACTTAAAAGAAGTAGTAAAATGCTCAATTTTACTATCATGCTCTTTCATTCAAGCAATTAAATTCCACTACAAGGTTTTTTAGCTCAATAATTTGCAATAGAAATTGGTGAGTTTTACTTGTTTGTTATCAACTAAACACTTGTTATAGGGTCATGTGTGGGCATACACTATTTGCAAGTCTTTTATTATAGCTAATTTGTTATCAGTTAAATACTTGTTACATGACTATGTGTGAACATACACTATTTGTAAGTCTTTTATAAGGAAAAATTAGCTGCAATTTGAAATTGGATTGTTATCTTGTGATGTGAATTAATGGAGCCATATGTTCAAGTATCAGTACTGATGTTTGTGAAGAAAATTACAAGACTTATAATTTTGACTTTGAATATCTATGACATCTAGGTCTTATCTATGGCATCTAGGTCTTATGGGAATTTATGTAGAAATTCCTTTGAGTGTCTACACATATATATCATCCCATGTTTGTAATAAAACCAATATTACTATATTGATAAGAATTGTAAGCGAAGAAAGGTTCATAAAACAGTCTATAGCCCCAAAAATTCCAATCGATTACGTTTTCTCCTTCTTGACCTTCAGCGAAGACAAATTGATTTTGTAAGTTGATTTCCCTCCCCATGTGACAATTGAATTCGTTGCAACAATTTTTAGGTTATTATTAAATATCCATTATTTAGTACTAGTAGATGGATTCTCTAGTAAACACACATTGTTGAATGGTATTGTGTAATTTGCAAATGCCCAAATCTATTGTCTATTTCTCTTCTCTTTCTTGATGCAAATTTTCGATGCCACAAATCTAAAATTTGAGGCCACGAAGTCTTCTAAAATTAATGAATTGTCAACTTGAAAAAGTGCTATTCTTACCCAAAAATAAAAATAATGCCATAAAAAAAATTTAAAAAACCTCCTTTTTCAGCTCCCAGAACATTTAAAAACGGTAGTAATGGCATTTCAGTTTTTCCGTCTTTAATGAAATTGCAATAAACAAATTTTAGTTTTTGTGATAGAAAAACAAAGAACTGATGCATTTTGAAAAAAACAAAAGATTTCCTCCACGACCTTAGATCGATTCATCAGAAGGTGATTCTTTAGTTTTCTGTTTGCACTCCCTTTCAACTTGCAATTTCATATGCTCGCCTAAGGTAATTGCTTTCAACCATTTTCCCTTTCCTTTTCCTTTGAATTTTTTTTAAAATGCTAGAGTATCCCGTGGGGGACATTTAAACAACATTTGACTTTTTCTAACATGATTTTACCCAGCCATTTTGACACCACGGCAGACGAACCAAACAACAAAATTTAGCCAGTGAAATAAATCCCATGAAATCGGATGAACATGTAGCTTTCAATCGTAGTCTTTTTTATCTGAGCCTTTCATCTACATAATTCATGTAGTGTTGCTCACTACAAGAACATTTATTAGCGTAAAAATAAAAATTTAACGAAAAACAATATATTTAAAATTTGTATTCCTATCAACAAATAAAACCCACCTCCTAAGCTATGAAATATTGATTAAAGAGAAAAAAATTGATATTATAGGAAGAAAAAGGTGCTATGAGCAATAAAAGCAGCAAAAAACACATAAATGCCCTTCACCATGTAATCAACTACAGACTTCCACAGGTAATGTAACGTATTCTGTGATGCAAAAATTTAGTTACCGTACTTCTTATATAGCTCAAACACCACGTCTTAATAGCTAATCTCCTTCGTGTGTACCACCTAATTTTATTTTATTTATTGTTATTATTAGTTTTAAAATGCTGCTTGATTAGAACTATATCAATACGTCTGCAATCTTGGAATTATCTCCGGGCAATCTCGTCTGTGTGTACATTTAGCAATCCGTCTAATTCATAGTGATTCTTTTGATGTAGTTAGATATAATAAAATCAATACAACAATTCCAAATAATATGAAATGATTATAAGTGTTAGCACCTATAAATAGAATTTGAATCTTATTTACACGAATTTATTTTTTATGATTTTTGTTTACATAATCTAAATGTTTATGGGAATCAGAATCTTTCAGGTCTTTCCTACCATTGTAGAATGTCTCAGCAGAAATACACCAATAAAAATGATTGATGATATAGACATATCAAACTTCAGTCTTTATTTTATTTTTATCTTGACAATTCATTAAATTTTGTTCTTGAAATACACCAATAAAAAGAATTGATGACATATACATATGATACATATGGAAAAGACTTCACTCTTTATTTTAGGTCTTTCAACAATTCATTAAATTTTATTTTCATTTTCATTTGACATACAATTGTCTTCACAAATTTGAGGCATGATTTCAAATTGTAATTTGTTATAAGAATTGCAAGTAACGAGTGTACCTTAACTTCAGATGACTTATTCTCTTGGCAGCTAGGTTGTTGTGTTGTTGGTCAACCCCTTTTGAGATTGAAGTTCATTTATTAAAGGTTGGGACCTTTCAAATCTAGTTTTACCCTCTAATCAAAACTTTTGTAATGGTGAAATTGTATTTTGAATTGTAATATAATATATTAATAAGTATTATAATATAATTAATCTTAAACTTAAATTATTAATTATAGTAATTAATATAAATATAATTTCATAAATTAAAATAAAATCAATTTCTTAAAATATATTTATCTAAAAACATCATAAAAATATATAAATTAGATTAAATTTTTTTTTTTTAAGATAACTACTATAAATATTTTAAATACATCTATCTAGTCTTAAGTTATTTTATTTACATAGGAATTATTTTGTTTTACTCTAAGAATTATTTTTTCTTATTTTATTAGTAGTTTTTTTTATATTATTTTTCATGTTGAACAAATTTTAATTTTTCCTAAGTTTATATGAGAAAATTTTAACAAAAAATATTTTGAAATTCATTTATCTGTGTTATAATTGGCTCAAAATTTGAGCTCTTAAGGAGGAAATATTATTTTGAGTAAAACAAACACACTAAAACCAAGCAGGTCAAGAGGGAAGTATAGAATGGAATGAAGCAAAGAGCTAGCAATACTAACAATTAACTTGTTTAATTAAATTTTGAGTGGCCAAATTCTTACTAGGAATTTGGTTATTAATCAAATAATATTTTTCTTTTAAGTCTATGCAAATATTATAACAAAAATTTAATATTTATATTAATATAATATTCATATTAATGTGATTATTTAATTTTGATTCATTGTATATATATTATTTATAAATTTGATATTTTAAATATTAATGAAATAATATAATTAATTGAATTATCATTATAATGTATTTATATTTATGTTATATTATATAAAATGACATATTAATAAATATTTGTGTATAAATATTAAATATTGAAATATTATACTGATCTCAATATTAATATATCATATTAATATTTAATTTTTATTCATTGTATATATTATATTATTCTATTGATATTTAAAATGGAGAAGTAAAAAATGGCACTTGCAAAAGAGTGTAATTGGAGTCACAAGGCCAGGACAAAGGAGTAGGGAGGCAATGCTTTGAGGGCAGAGGTGACTTTAGGGCATGGGATATATGCAAGTAATTTATTTTTAAAACTGTAAAAAAATAATAATATGAAAATCTGACTGTATATGTATGTATATATATATCTTAGATTTGTTTTTAATAGAATATATCCCAAATATTTTAGATTTGTTTTTTAATAGAATACATCCTAAATTTTTAGATTTATTTTTATGAATATAATTACATATTATTTTAAATATATATTTTTAGATTTGTTTTTTAATAGAATATATCCCAAATTTTTAGATTTGTTTTTTTTATGAATATAATTATATATTCATTTTAAATATATATCTTTTAGATTTGTTTTTTAATAGAATATATCTCAAAATTTTAGATTTATTTTTTATGAATATAATTATATATTGATTCTAAATTATATAATCTATATTTTTTCCATTTATTTTTAAAATTTTAAATAGAACTTCTATTATTTAAGAAAAAAATTCCCAAATAGTTTTATTTTTTATAGAATATATTCATTCTAATTTTTTGCTTTTATTTTTAAATTTTTTAATAGGAACTTCTATTATTTAATAAATAGATTTGTTTTTTATAAAATATATTCATTCTAAATTTCTAGTTTTTTGTTTTTAGTTTTAAATTTTTTAATAGGAACTTAGAAATAGATTTCTTTTTTTATAGAATATATTCATTCTAAGTTTTTAGTTTTTTGATTTTATTTTTAAATTTTTTAATAGGAACTTCTATTATTTAATAAATAGATTTGTTTTTTATAGAATATATTCATTCTAAATTTCTAATTTTTTGCTTTTATTTTTAAATTTTTTAATAGGAACTTCTATTATTTAAGAAATAGATTTATTTTTTTATAGAATATATTCGTTCTAAGTTTTTAGTTTTTTTATTTTATTTTTAAATTTTTTAATAGGAACTTCTATTATTTTTAAAAAAAATTCCTTAGATTTGTTTTTTTATAAAATATTTTATTTATCCTAAGTTTTTTCACTTGGTAAAGCATTCACCGATTTGGGTTTTGAGTTGAGAAAGCTCCAACTTTATTTATAAAATTTTGATTTGTATTTAAAAAAATTAATTGTCACATGACAGGCAATACTAAAGACTAAACTGTAGGAAAAAAAAATCCTTGACAAGCAAGGTGGACTATCAAATTTAAGCCCTAACTAGAGCCAATGCATATCTGCTAGGAAACAGGCGGGAAGGTTGGAGAAATTTGCCCTATCGGGGGAAGTCCAAAGGATAGAGGACGGTAGGGCAATATGGGTGAAAATGATAACAATGATCTAAGGGAGGAAATGCTTAGAAGGTGAATTGAAAAATATTGGTTATCCAAACTAAGATTCTACATCTGATTCTTGATTATCTCAGAAGTTGTGCATTGTTTGCAAAATGGTTCGATACATGGGTGAGATAGCCAAAACAAAGAAATAGTGGATAGATCAATTGGAAGCTAAGGTAAGAATCAAATTGATAGCAAATAATTACTTTCTGATAATCTTCCCTACCTTAGAAATGAAGGGTCAGTGCAAGAAGTTGGGTCCACTTTTTGGCCAAAAAGTGGAAGTGTTTTCCCTGATTTTCAGAATTTGTCGCATTTGACCTTAAAATTTGAAGCACTTAGAAATGGAATCTTTAAAAAAGTCACTAAATATAAAATGTAGTACTCGGAGTCTAGTTTCTAAATATGTAATTTTTTTGAATACCCAGATGATACAAATTAATTTTCAATAGGTATTTCTAAAAACCACTATTTAAAAGTCACTTTTTTTTTACCATACCATGCACGTGTACGGCCAACATAATTTGACCTAAATAAAATTATTTTTTAAAATCCTTTTGGGAAAACATGTGTAGTATAGTGAAGTTTGATGAGGATATTTTTTTAGAATTTTTTTCCAAATAATTTTTTTTTTATTAATTTTTTATTAGGCCTAATTGGTACTTTTAAAAACCCCTCGTGTACGGCCAACATAATTTTAGCAAAAAAAATCATAAAATTAAATTTTTTTTTTATTGTATAAAGAATGATGTGTAAATTGATGACATATAATTTTTTTAAAAAAAAAATTAAAAATTAAAAGTTATTAAAAAAATACAAACACCTGTCATTTAAAGTTTTTGGACTAGTTTGCTTATAAATTAAATAATAAATAGAAGAACATGTCCAATAACAAAAAAAATTATATATTTGAAAACTAGACAATGTACCCTGTAATGGGTTTTCATTTCGTAAAAAAATTCAGAAAAAAAAGCCCTCAACCATACAGGTAAACTCAGTGTTTCTTCTTGTTTTGTACTTAGAAAAAAACTTGCAGGTCCAAGGCTCAAGGTCGGTCAACCATGCCTATCCCGAACCTAAAACCCAAGCAAAGGTCAGGGAAAACGCGGGCGGAGATTTCTAATTTCAAATAACGGGTACCCGTTATAAAACGGGTACGCGTTATATAACGGGTACCTGTTATAAAACGGGTACCTGTTATTTAACAACTACCCATTATATTTTCAATAATGGGTACCCGTTATATAACGGGTACCCGTTGTACCTGTTTTATAATGGGTACCCGTTTCTATTATACCCATTATTTCCCAAATTAGGGAAAAAAGTACTTTCCCTGTATCTCTGCAACTTGCAAGTCTGATTCGTACGGCGCGACAGCGACAGTTTCTGCATTTTTTTACTTACAATTATTTTGTGGAATCTCTTAACAGGTCATAGTCTATTCAGATTTTGAAAGGAGTCAATCATATGAACAATTCTGAAGTGAAATCAAGTGCATGAGCTATTTTCAAGAGGAATAAAGCAAGAGGGTTTTTGTTTTTACATCTACCTTTTACTTCAAAATCTATGGAACAAAGGATCTACATCTAATTCTACTTCAAAAGTTCAAATAAGGACATCAATTATGAAATTGGATTAAGTATCAATTGTTATTTTATCAAAAGGGCTTGGTAATCATGGGATCAAATCAACGTCAAAGAAAAAAACAAAGGAGGGTAATGACACCTCAAGAAATTGAAGCAAATAGAGAGAAGGAAGCCAAAAGGCAAAGAGATAGAAGAGCAAGGATTCAAGAGATGAAGAATATTGAAGCATCTAGTTCCATGAGTATTGAAGAGAAAGACATTCAAGAGAGTGAAAATGATGGGATGAATGTAGATGATGCAAATGCGGAAATGGTGAATTTGGAAGAAAATGTGTTTATAGAAACAAATGCATGTATGTCTTCAAACCCAACTTTCAAAGATATGGAAAATGCGACTATACAAACAAATCCAGGTATGTCTTCACAGCCAACTTTCAATGTTATGGAAAACAGGACTATAGAAACAAATCCAGGTGTGTCTTTGGAGCCAACTTTCAATGATATAGAACACACGACTATAGAAACAAATCCAGGTGTGTCTTCGGAGCCAACTTTCAATGATATGGAAAACACGACTATAGAAACAAATCTAGGTATGTCTTCAAACCCACCTATTGATGATATGAATGAGAATGATATCCCTTTTAGGAGTGAAAATGAAAATGTTTTATTTGAGATTGAAAGAAATGTCTTAGATAATCTTCCTGGTAAGATTTCTTGGAGGCAAATGAGAACTCATGCAAATAGATTATATAAAGATTTTTTTTATAGAAAAAGTCTTGGATTTCAATGTCAACTTATGATGCAATTGATGAAGATGTGGAAATTGCGAAAAGTAATGAAAACGTTAGGCATATTTGTAAAACCTAAAAAAAAAGATGAATCAATGAAACAAGTTTTATCTAGTGTTGCTAATGCTATTGATTCTATTGGTAAAAAGAGTTGATCTAAAGATAGCAATGCAACACAAAGAGCTATAACAACTGCTTTAGTCAATAAATCGTCTTCTAATAAAAGAACGATAAGTAAGACAAGTGAAATTCTAAAGATAAATCCTAAAACTTTGAGAAGAGCAGCAAAGAGAAGAGAATCTATTGAAAAAGATCCAATTAACCAATGTTGGAGTTTTAGTGGTAGACTCCCAAGGTATGACATGAAATTAAATAGTGAAATCAAATCTTTAATTGAAAAATATTGGCATGATAATACAAGGGTATCATCTAATGTTAGAGATGTTTTAAAATTACGAGTGGGGTCTAAAATTCGTGATCCTCATCCAAAACATCTATTAGACATGACTCAAACTGAATTATATAAAAAATTCTTAGATGATTTAGTGTTAGAACCTTTTAATATTACCATAAGCCAAAGATCTTTTGAGAAATGTAAACCTTGGTATGTGAAAATTAATAAACAGCGAATCTCTTGTTGTTGTAAAACTCATGTGCAATTTCGTTATTATTATGATCTTTTTCGATATATACGTTCTACTTTGCATACTAACAAAATTATGCAGGAATGTGGTATTAATATGCCACCTCAAACAATTAAGGAGTTTGTAGCAGGTTTGTTTTGTGAAACATCTACTGGATACTTATTTTATTCAAAAGCATGTATTTCTGGACAATGCAATAGATGTGGCAACTTTTCATTGTTAGGAGAATGTATACATGAAAATATTTCACATGAATTTGGACAACAATTAGTGGATGTGAAAAGATTCAAAAATGTTGAATATTCTTTAAAAGATGGAAAAATTGGAAAGCGTTGTGAGTTAGTCATTGAAAAAATTTGTGTGCATGCATTCATCAAAGATTTTAAGGATAATATTGTATCCAAATATGTCAAACACTCCCAATATGCTCGGTGGCTTGATGGACAATTCCGTTCATGTAAAAACACCTTTCCAATTGGAACTATCCTATCAGTGGTTGACTTTGCAGAAAACTATACTCTTGCTCCACAAGAGGAAATTCAATCTCAGTATTATAATTCAGTGCAGGTGGCCATATTTGTTCATATTGTATACAGACATGCAGATGATAGTACAGAAGATAATAGAAAAATTTTGAGGGAGTATCATTTCTATTTGAGTGATAACCGGTTACACTCTTCAGAGTTTGTGCAATATTGTTTCACAAAATTTTATGAAAGTTTAAAAGAAAGAGGAATCCAGATGACACAACATTTCATATGGTCAGATAATTGTACAGGGCAATTCAAAAATGCAAGAATGTTTTATTGGCTATGTAGGGCTCACAAAGAAATCAATATCCAACATATGTGGAGTTTTTTTGAAGCTGGACATGGTAAAGGAGAACATGATGGAGCTGGAGCATGTGTGAAAAGAGCTCTTGCTAGAGAGCAACTAAAATTTGAGGATACAGCCAAATTTAGAGATGCACGTGCAATTGTGGATTGGTGTAATGAAAAGTTATCTACGGGATCAAGTCAGAACTCTACAATTCGATGATTCTTTTGGTTAGTTGAAGAAGAGAATATTCCTACTCGACTTGATTGTGAAACAATAACTGGATCAACAAAATGGCATTCATTTAAGAGGTCAAATGCAAGCACATGGACTATATGGACTAGGGAGTTTGCATGTTTTTGTCAATTTTGTATTACAGGTGATTGGGGAGCATGTGAAAATACAGAATGGGTTGAAGAAGGTACTTGAAACAACAATTGAAGATGATAATCAAATGTTTGCATCAGATGACTATGATCGTGTTTCAGACCTTGTACAAGAAGGTACTTTTGTTTTCAATTTTTTTTATTATCATTTTTTTGTACATCCTGTATATAATTAATTATATATGTATGCATCCACAAATTTATGTGATTTAGATACATGTCACACTTTATTGAATTACATAATTTTTTTGTAGGACATGTTTATACTGTTATTGCACCTGAGGGCAATGAAGAGGAAACCGAGTATTGGTTGGCTCGATGTGTTGAGACAAAACAAAAGTTGTTACATCCTAGAGTAGATGATGATAACATGGAGTATCCAACAGGTTCTGTGGTTGTTGTTGGCACTTGGCTACGAAAATATCTAATAAGAAGGAATGGTGTGCCTGCATTTGAAGATTATGAAACACATAAGAAGATCATACACTACTCACATTTGGTTGTGGCAACAAATATAAAACTAGTCAGATATCAAGGCAAACCTTCTAATAAATAGTTATGGACACTTTCGATGGAAGAACATGAGTCAATTATAGATGCATTACAAAAAAATGAGGATGCAGATGGTACAATGGAATAAATTTTCAGGTAAGTAAACAATACTCTTACATCCCCAAGTTAAATTCTTTCATTCTCATTTCAACTTCTATATTATTCCCCTTGTCTTAAATTTTGTATTGACCCATGGAAATATATAGTTAATTTACTTGTACATTTGAACATTACTTTTTGCAGGTGTACCCTAGACAAGTAGTCAAATGCACGCATGATTGTCAATAGAAGTTATCACCATACAAGTATGTGAGGTCAATTTTGTAGTCTTCAACTAAAAGTGAACGCAAATTAGGTAATTACATATATATATACTCAAATATTTATCATCCATCCTCTAAAGACACCCACTTGTACATCCCCTTAATTCAGATGTCATCTTAGCTCCCCTTAAGCCATCAAGTTTTATTTTATACTTTGTAAATTGACTAGTGTACATCTCTCCAAGTAAGCTATCCTCTTTTGTATTCCCTTAAGACATCCTCTTCTAGCTCCCCTTTTAATTAATCCTCTTATACATCCCCTAAAGCCATCCTCTTATGTATCCCCTTAAGACATCCTCTTAGCTCCCCTTAAGCCATCGTCAAGTTGTATCCTCTTTTTTGTTATTTAGTACATATTGCATTAATATTTTGTGTTTTTGGTACATATTCTTTCATTCTCATTTACATTCACTATTTCTTGCAGGTGTATCCTACAAGTAGATTTTTCCATGATTGCCACTACAAGATTTGATCATAATGTAAATTGTAGATCAATTTTGTAGTCATGTCAAACTAATGTTAGTCAAGAGGTTTTCACAGTAATTGATGATCAAGTATATTGATGATCTAGCTACCCCGAGTTTATGGATTAATTGTCATTTGTTCTATACAATGTGTAGAGGTCTAGAAATGTGTCAACTTTCATGGACTAGAGAATGCAAAGTGTCCAAAGGTTCTTTTGGTGGAGCTTGTAAGTGTGTTTGGGAATGGTGTGCACAATAGGGCCTATGACAAATGGAAATCCCTCTATGAGTGGGACGTTCGATGCATTAGGGAGTGCCAAAGCTCCCTCAAGATGTTGATGTGGTTTGGTGTTTTGTTTGTTTTTTAGCTTTCTATTAGTTGTGTTGGAATTTTGTGCTTGCTATATGTATTGGGGTATTGATATAGTTGCATATGGGTAGTTTAGAAACCTTTATGGGATGTTGTGCTTTCTACTACTATGCCTAGTCTTGGGTTGTTAGCACACTCATTTATATATGTTTTCTAAACAATTTAGTAAGGATGGGTCCCCTTAGTAGAACACCTATATTATAATTCAAAAAAATTAAACCAAACAAATATGAAATCCACACTAGGAACTAGGTATGTTGAAGATGTAAAGTAATTTTGAATTGGGAAAATATTCATAGGAATCTCTTCTTTAATTCCTTTCCTTTATGAGAAACTATATGCACGATTCAACTTCCAAAGGCCAAGGAAGTTTTGGCTATTATAGTGGTTAAGTAAGAAAGATGATAACAAAGTCTCAATTTTGTAAGAAAGATGATAACAAAGTCTCGGTTGCAAATTAATAAAATTTCAAGGACTATACAAATGATATATATTGAAGGTTTTGTAATCAAAGGATGACCACAATCATTTAAAGGAACATGTATCTCAATTGAGGCTAACTAGGTGAGTCTAACATCCTTATCATTTTATCATGATTTTGTAGGTTTATCCTAGGTAAATTACCTTGTTATAAAGTGCCCTAAAATAGTCCAAAATTTGGGATGCATATTCACATTTAAGGAAGTCTCTGGACAATCATCATGTATTTCTTAAATGTGAATATGCATCCCAAGTTTTGGACTATTTTAAAGAAATATGGTGCATTTAGGAACTTGGTGATTGTTGGGGTAAAGAGGAATATATGATCATACTAGAAGAGGTGGATTAGGCTCATAATTGGCCAAGGTTGCTTTGAATAAGGTTAAAACAAGGAGATACCTATGTTGATATTCACACCCTTTGGTCCACACCTACATTGGGATATCTAGGGCCATGATATCCAGGGCCTCAAGATGACTTGGAAACTAAACAAGATATCCCTTAGTGTGGAAGGAGATTCCAAGATCAACATTGATCATATGAAAAAGTATAGATGAAGCTTGTGGTTATTGGAAACTATTCTATTAGAAGCTATAAACTTGGTGAATAAGTTTAAATCTATCTCCTTCAAACATATCAAAAGAAAAGGTAATTATAAGCTAGAAACTTGGTGAATAAGTTGTGCCTCCATGCTATCAAATGTTACTTGTATATGCACAAAGCCTTGGAGGATATATTTCTACGATAATGAAGATATTTACCTTCATCTTGATGCTAAATTGGATGATTCTATCTACTATGAGAATTAAGATGAGGAGGAGGTGACATAAATCCCTCCTATCAAATTCGAACAATGTTAAAAATGTCAAGGAAGTGGTAGAGGCTTTGTAAGGCTTGTGTAATTTGTCCCACCACCCTAGGATAAAGTTTTTTAGTTTATTAGTAATTCTTTAACACTACTTCAACTTATTACTCTAGGGTGAGGGCCACTATAATTTTCCCTACCACTAATATATCTTAAGACATAGGTTATTGGTTTATGTTTGATGTCATTGTAGTATGTACCTTTTTAAAGATAGATAGTATATTTTATGGAGTTTGAGATAATAGGGAATATCACAAACTTTTATGGAATAGTTGATGTCATGATATGTGGTGTTTCAATTCACATATTTTAATAGAAACTCTTTAGTATTGATGGTAGTATGTTCTTGGCAATGACACTTTATTTTAGAAAAGAATCACATCCTTAAGGTTGAATCCATTTTTGGCATTTCTAGTGAGACAAATTTGAGAGGGATAACACATATAACATAGATGGATCTACTAAACACTTTGTTACCAAAATCCAAACTTTTGGCATTCTTTTTGTTCACTATTTCAAGAAAAACTATTGAACCATAATGCATTTAATCACTTCTTAAAAATTTAAAAATGTAGTAAAGAGAAATTTTTTAACATACATCTCAATTAAATAATTTATAATTTCTAGAAGTGAACAATGAAGCATATTTAACATATTTAACAATGAAGCATATTTAACATACTAAACTACATTCAAGCATATATACTCAATAATATATACATGTAGATCTAGATGTAGATAAGTCCATGAAATACTATAAAATATCTAGGTAGGACCCATGAAATGTGTACTTTAAAACATCTACTCATCATCAGCATATAAATAAATACAAATCACAGTTCATGAAATACTGAAATATATCTAGAAGAACATGTCATAGCAAGTTCGACATAGATAGTCAAAGTCCTGGAATGGCATATATAAAAAATAATGTGCACATCATACAGTTTAGTCTATGAAATAAAACTCTATATCAGGGATGATCATCACTCAAGTTCAAATCTGAAAGAGGCCTCTTTCTTCCTCGTGAAATGGATGGATCTACCTCATGCTGTACACACAAGAGAAAGAACTTGCAATCAGATTAAAAAATTTTTAAAATGACATATGAAATTAAATATTTAAATGTAGGTTTTAAAGTGTGCATTTAAATTACCGTCTCACTTCCCACATTTTGTTGTGCAGGTGGTATAACTGTTTCATCTTCGTGACCAAAAGTTTGACTTGCTAATTGCTAGAATTTCAAATAAAGCAAGTTTGAAATAAGTTACAATTTAAAATTAGCATATAAAGACCTAGAAATTGCACATATAGAAAATTTTAAAGTAAAGTTTAGGACCTGAAAATGTGTAGATGGCTCATGAATTTGTCCCTGAGTACCAACCTGACCAATAATCTCACTCCTATCATCCTGCACTTACATATATATGGGTGCATATATAAATTTATATAAACTCAAAAAAAGACCTAGAAATTACACATATAGAAAATTTAAATTAAAGTTTAGGACCTGAAAATGTGTAGATGGCTCATGAATTTGTCCCTGAGTACCAACCTGGCCAATAGTCTCACTCCTATCATCCTGCACTTACATATATATGGCCCGTGCATATATAAATTTATATAAACTCAAAAAAAGAAACTTAGTACAAATTTAGTACAATTTTTTAAAACACACATCGGGGAATACTCAGGCATAGTAGCTGTCGATGGAGGATCAATGGAAGAAACACCTGAGCTAGGTGGTCTGTCAGACATGGGAACTGCCACAGGACCTGAGCCTCGCTGCAATAGTAGTGTTTCACATACATGTATGTATATAGTTATTTATTTAATTATACACAGTTTGTTAATTTAAAATATAATATTGATAAGTTTCAAAAGAAAAATTAAACTAGAATTAGATACATATGGTTTTAGGGTTAAGATATATTGGTTTACCCCGTAAGGTGTGCCAACCTCTACAGCTGTCGATGCAAAACTCAATGTATCAAATCGTGATGTGGCCTTAGAGCGACTTGAGATCTGTACAACAAATAGTTTACAATTATATAAATTAATTCATTAAATTATTTATAAAAAATTTGATCTACATTCAAATTATACACTTGAAATATTTAATAAAATGTGGTCAATGTACCTGTGTAGGATTATCATCTGAATATAGTAGATCCAAGTATGACTCCACTCCGGCTGTAGCTGCATCTGATGTGGATGTAGGAGCAGGACCATAACACGGTTGATTGCAATTTGTACACAAATGTGTCCCTGACAGGCCTGGGGCTCTATGCTGAGATGCATCGACTCCTCCATGATGCTCTCCACCACTGAATTCAGCTGCCATGTGGGCAGCTTGTTCAATGAGATTGCCTGAGAGTCTACTCAATGCTCCTAATGTCGACAAAACTGACTGCTGCTGAATAGGTGCAGGAATCGTGGGCAAAATAGGAGCAACCATAGGAGCAGGAGGAACAGGTCGATTGGGGTCAACTCGTGCCCCTAGTCTGTGTTGTGGCATGCCACGACCAACACCCTGAAAATCTCTCATATCAAAATAATTGGGTTTTTGACCCAATTGAAACTCCACCCATAATTTTCTCAAAAAATATAGCGGCACCTCACAATTAGCATGTGGTGGGTGATCAAACACCATCCACCACCGATCCCAAAAATTTCTCGAAATCCCCTCATGCGTACACCATTTAATTGATATTCTTTTTTTTGTTGCAGCTATAGGTTGATTAGTTTTTGGGTGACGAAAAAATGGGGCTAATGTTTGTTTTGTAATGTGGAGGTCATGGATGTCTTTATATGAAAGACCATCCGCATAGAATTGCCTCCTCTCCTCCCGCCAAAGCTGAAATCTATTTAGGTCTACATCGATAGACCTAACAGAATCAATAATGGTTTGCATCGAAGATGCAAACCAAACCACATGAGGAGGCATCAAGTGAGGTTGATTATTAATCAAATTAATGTTCTCCTCAATTGTATTAATATTTTCATTAATGTTTTGCCGCAATCGGGCCTCATCAAATGGAGGGGATGGGGGGTTTTGAGGTGGAGGGGATGGGGGGTTTTGAGGTGGAGGGGATGGGGGGTTTTGAGGTGGAGAGGGTGGGGGGTTTTGAGGTGGATCACGAGGTGGGGGGTTTTGAGGTGGATCACGGGGTGGGGGGGTTTCATAAAGAATGTCATCTATTAAAAATTCATCTAGACTCTGGTCATCCATTAGATCTGTCTCCTGCAAATTTTCAAATATGTAAATTCATATTAAAAACTTACAAATGTATAATTTCACAATTTATAAATATATATGTATATTGAAAACTTACAAACAAATATCTATAAATTTAAACTTAATCTAGAATAGATCTATAAATGATTTAGTTTAAAATATCCATGAATTCAGAGAGCACGTAATAATTGAAAATTAAACACATGCACAAGTTTATCATATAATATGATCAAATGATGATGCCTCATACCAATGTCTCCTTAAATTAATCCAACATTTCCCTAAAATATTATATTCTCCAAGTCCTACTTCATTCCTCTTTAACCATTTTTAGAGGGTTTTTGAACTATAGAATTGGTATTTATAGATAATTTATATGGAATAATTAGAAAAAAGATCTCACAAAAATTACCAAGAGGAAGTTATGCAAAAAATTACAACATAAAGCTATATCAAAGTTTTTAGATCATTAAATTCACATAGTGGACAAGGTTGCAGGTTCTAGGTCCTAGTCATACACCAAGGTGTCACTCTACCTAACAAGGTCTTGTCGTATCATCATTTTTCTCAAAATTATAATGGAAGTTACATTTTGACACCTTATATAGTCCAAATTTAAAAGTGCATGCCAAGTGTATTAGATTCCCATTTCTCTATTAATCAAGCTACTTCTAGCTTCTAAGTTAAGCTCAATTGTGACGGTGTGACATGAAGATGTCTACGTGATGCCCTGACATTATAGGCTCTAAGTTAAGCTCAATTTTGTAAATAGTATTTCATTTCTATTCATTTATTGCTCTTAACTTAGAAAAGTTATATTTTCTAATTAATAGCATTATACTCAATTTGCTAGAGCTATCATTCCTATTTCTCTTCCTATATTAACTCCAATTTTACTATAGGCTTCTCATGTGTCTCAAAAGAGCGGTACAGATTATGACTTAATTGAACATTGCATGCTATTTTTATACTACATTTATTACCAATACTACATTTATAACAATAGTGACCTTGTTAAAGACTACATTTATACCAATACTACAACATGTTGTATTCCAACAATATGAGTTACCTTCTGCTGAAGTGTAAAAACCCTAAACTATCATTTTGAAACCTTATTAAATGTTAATTTCCAAACCCTAATATGAGAATTTGAAACCCTAAAATGTCATTTTAAAACTCTATTACATGAATTTTCAAACCCTAATACATCATTTTGATACCCTAAAAGGTGAAAAGTGAAGCCCTAAACATCTACTTTAGAACCCTAAAATTTATATTTGAAACCCTAAAATGTGGATGTCAAGTTCCCTAAGTTGTAAATTTGAAACTATAAAATGTGGATGTCAAGGGTAGAAGAATGTTTTCCTCAATATTTTTAAATGAACTAAGGGTAGGTGAAGGATCAAGGAATGATCCCAACTTCATATAAGATTGCGTGCATCGTATGTTGATATGCAACTATATTAATCCATCTACTAGAATCGACCCAAAACTAAATGAGAATTAGCATAGGTCTACAAATGTCACCATTGCACTAGTTAATACATTGATGTTATCTAAATCATATTTAATTGTGAAACTAAAATAATCTAGCATGGGTTCAACATGAAGAGAGTAATAGTTGGTGAAGGAAAAGTGTCTAGTTTCTTTGACATCATAACACAAGCAATTCTCTTAATGTATCTTTTAGAACCACTATGCAGATTGGATCAAGAGCACCAAATTAGAGATGAACTTTGGAAACAAAGACTTGGGTCATAAATGCACAATTTATTGTGCATATAAAAACACATGTCTCTTTTTTTCTATCCATTGCATAGGAAAATGGCCAAGCATCTCTTAGATGCCACCTCAACTAGGTTTAAGTTGCCATTAATAAACCACTATACTAGTAGAATGTCATAAGCAAGCCACCACTAAAGTAACATCCTTTCAGTCACATCATTTGAGGTATAGATATTGACACACTAAAACATTGATTCTCAATATTGAAAAGGACCCATAACCTACTTTGTTATATGGGTCACAAGTATGGGTAAAATAGTGGGGTTGCCAATTGGAATTAACAAATGTTCTAAGTGCCACCATGAAGTTGCTCATTATTATTGATTAAAAAATATTATCTTGCCATAGGACACACCACATTATTGGAAGCAAAAATCCAAGAAAAGTTTAACCTCTTGAAGACAAAGAATGTCTAGGGGGTAAATCTATATCAAAAATCTGACACCATATCCTCCATTAATTCATAAGGCAAGAGGGTCTAAGGATATTTCCTTGTAGTCCAACCATTGCAATGCAAAAAAATATTCTACTCAAATCTAATCTAACATTTTTTGGAGAAAAGGCTCCAAATTGCATCTATCATTTCTCAAGATCATATTATCCTTGTTTAACCTCCTAGGGGGGACTATATGAGACTGTCTTCCTCCATTTGGTTGTGACATAGTTGGAACTCCCAAATCCAATGAGAAAATAACACTCACTAGAAGAGGAACTTTCTTAAGAACTACTTGGCTTACTAAACTCTTTGAAGGAATCACTAAAGGAATATCGACCTAAGAGTTGATTATGAATCAGCTACTTGCTTTGCTTTATTATTGGCCTTAGCTAAGAGGATTTTACGGGTTATGTTGATTTGTCATTATCCTAAGGCCATGTGGGACTTGTTAAATGTGCTAGCCATGTAGTAGAGTTGGAAGTTAGATAGTTACTCTTATCCTTATTATGAACATTTCTATATTTTTTTACATTAGTCCACCCAAATTAAATTTTTCTTGCCTCAACATCTAGCTTGGAGGTTAGTTTAGGCTTGTGTGTAGCTAGAGTGTAGTCTATGTGACATGATGAAATCCCTTATTTAGGGAGAACAAACTTGTAAAGATCTATGCATGTAGTTGGGTCCATTGTGGAGGAGTTTGTTTGCATGGTTGGATTCCACAAAGGAGAAGAAAAGGAAGCCTTTGGTTACATTTTGGATGGCATGAAACCAAAAAATAACCAATTATACAAGTATTCTACTCAATCCATTTATATGCATTCTCAAAATTAGGCACCAAAATATGTTCAACATTTTGTGGGTTAATAGATAGATCCTCAAGGGAAGCAGGTAAAACAAGTATATAACTAGAACAACACAAGCTATAGAAAACACATCCTCATTGGTCCATCATTTAAATGTATCATGAAGGTATCAAGGATGGAAGGATCACATGTCACAAAAGATTATCCAAGCTTCTAGATAGGTTGAATCAAAAAGGTATATATCACTATTTACATGCTCAAACCATAATCAAGATATGATAGGAAAAGATAAACAAGGATGAATGCAAACCATAGGTAAATCTATTTAAGAAAAAGATAAAAGTGATAAATTAGATCTAAGAACTGTAATTAAAGAAAGGCCAAACCGGTACTATAAAATCCTAGGTGATGGAATGTCAAGTTCACTAATAAATATAAAGGAAATCCATTTGACTATTACTGGATACAATTTCAATACATCAACAGTTGTGTTACAGAAAATGAACCCCTAGTCAATGATCATAGTGCCTTACACTTGAAGATGATTGGGGTCCATTAGAATTTATATCTTATAGTTTTGGTGAGTATCATGTGGATCTTAAAAGGCTTATATGGTATTCCATTATTAAATACATATGACCAAATATCATTCTATTTTAATATGGACCCTTACATAATGTCATATTTCATAAAATGGAAAGAGTCTAGGAGTTTAATATGGTTCATATGTACACTAGAGTGAAAACTATGGTTAGGTTCACAAATAAATGTAAAGGAATATCATTTAACTATTATTGGATATAATTTCGATATATCTAACAATTAAGTGACAAAATTAACCCCTAATCAATGATCATAATGTTTTACAAGAAGATGATTTGGGTCCATTATACTTTATGTCTTATATTTTTGGTGATAGCAACCTTACTGGCATATCAGACAGGAACTTCTAATAGCCAACAATGACAGATATCAAAGATAGGGTATAGTCTTATAGCCAACAATTTTCATCTTCAAACTTATCCCTTTTATCATTATTACATATACTAATTTGGTTTTTTAGGGTTTAAGGTTTAGGTTTTTAGGGTTTGTAGGACAACATGGTTTTAGGGTTTATAGTTTGGTTTTTTAGGGTTTATAGTTTACGTTTTTTGAGTTTGCAGTACAACATGTTTTCAGGGTTTATAATTTGATTTTTTAGGGTTTATAGTTTAGGTTTTTAGGGTTTGTAACTGTACAACATGGTTTTAGGGTTTATAGTTTAAGTTTTTTAGGGTTTGCAGTAACATGGTTTCAGGGTTTGCATTAACATACAATCACAAAATTCTAATAACAAGTAAAATGCTTAAATAACAAATAAAACCCTAATTTTCATTTTAACCCTACAATTAGGAAAAAAAAATTTAAAACAAGCTAAAGATAGGTAGAGAACCAACCTGGAAGAGCTCGAGGGTGACGAGGTGGCGGAAGGAGGTGAGAGGGCAACAAAAACTCTGTTGTTTTCTTTGTTTGGGCTTTGGCAACGCGTACCTGTTATTGGCTGTCCGCTGTCACTATCGGCTTCTGTGGGTGAAAATGAGCCCGCAGAGGTCTTTTTTCAAAATATATAATTTTTTGAAAACGGGTACCCGTTACTAAACGGGTACCCGTTTTAGGCTCGGGTGCGCGTTACTAAACGGGTACCCGTTAAGAAACGGGTACCCGTTTAGGTTCGGGCGCCCGTTCCTAAACGGGTACCCGTTTCTTTGAAAACGGGTACCCGTTACCGGCGGCTTTTTTTTTGCCCGCGCGACTTCCCCTATATGTGGACCGAGTTTCTTGCGGGTACCCTGAAGAGAGTTGTCATGGAGGAGAGATAATTAATCATGGATGGATTTAGCTTTTATCTCAAGGATTGGGAGATCAATTTCGATCTGTCAAAACATAGGATGGAGAAGACACAAGTCTAGTACAAATTATCCAACCTTCCAATAGAATATTGGGATAGGGAGATCATGGAAATTATTGGAGATGTATTGGGAAACAATATGGGATATTATTTTTGCGTTGAGGAAAGATCTTACCTAGGAGAAAATAGATCCTATGTGAGGTTTTGTGTGGAAACTACACCCAACATCACTAGTTGGAATCAACTAGAGATTGTAACTGAAGAAGGTTGATGGATACAAAAGGCGGAGATAGATATGCATCCCAAAGGGATACCATTAGAGTTTTGGGGGTTTAGGCAAAATCACAATCAAGAGAATGAAGAGGTTGCCTGGGAGCAAGCAACAGTATTAGAGGAAGGCGAGAATACATTACAAACACAAGAAAGAGCCCTCCTAGACAAGACTGATGGAAAGGAGGTAAATCATGTGGGGCTCAAAGATAGTAGGTCAGGACAATCAAAGCTCCAACAAGAAAAAGATGCTGATATGGGTGAGAAGGTGCAAGGGATAGGATTAGTTAGAGAGGAGGAACATGAATTTCATGAACTTAGTTGGATCCCAAATGTTGGTTGCGAGCCCATGGGAGTGGTTAAAGGGATGGAAAGGAATGCAGAGCTGGCGAATAGGGATAACTTTAAGGAATCCCCCTTAAAAACCTATAAAATTCTAGCGAATACTAGCCTAAGGCCAAAAAAATGTTGGTGAATCTATGCCTATTTTTGAAACAAATAATTTCATTGGTGATTTTTTTCAAATTTGTCGACATTGGTTTTTTTGATGACGAATTGTATATAGATTTAAAAAAGAAAATTAATTTCATTGGTGAATTATAGTTGTATTGCAAAAAATAAAATAAATTAGGTGGCCAATTATAGTTGTATTCCAAAAAATAAAATAAATTAGGTGGCGAATTATATAGATATTCAAAAATATAAAATAAATTATTTGGCAAATGTGCTATCAATTTTTTGAAAAATAATTTAATGTGGCTGGTGAAAACATCAAATGCTAAATTATAATGATTAATTTACTTGGTGAATTTATAGCTTAAAAAATATTTACATTTAGATTGATGGATATTCAGTATCAGATATCAACAAGATCAGTTCTATTCTGGGTTGTAATTCTAACACACCCATATTTCTACATAAAGTCTCCAGAATAGAGACAAGTGTCAACGAAGGAATGATTTAGATTAACAAAAATTAATAGATAATAATTTAATAAAAGAAAATTTAAAAGGATACTTAATAAGAATACAGATTCATCCACCATAAAACAAAGTTTATGACTTCAGAAATCAACTCCTCAAGCTTTCATTCATATATTGAAAATAACTTTAATATAGGGAAACACAAAATTGACCTATCAACAAGACAAAGTTTGCCAACACATCCTAAATGCATTGGTAGGCTTAGTATATATAACCTTGTGATAAAATAATTGTCTTTGAAATAATAATAGCTTCTTGGAGACAGCCGATTTAAAACATAAAATAATAATAAGTCTTTTTCCACAAGAGTATCCAGAGCATGTTTAAAGAAATAATATAAAAATAAGAAATGCCATCATGTGATAGCAATTTGGTCTTCCTCCTGAGTCACTTCACTTTCCTTGTCTTGTTCACCAGCAACAGTCTAGTCCACCTATGCTCTCAGTTTCACCTTGTAACTCCTATACCTAGTAATGATGGGATTTAAAATCTTGCCACTTGGACTATAGGTAATTTGTGCTCGAAGTCTCCACTTATTTATCAGTCTATCCGCATCTGTTAGTCTCTTATAGACATCATCAATTTCATGCCTGAAAGTTTTGAGATACATTGCTATATGTCCAAGCTTCCCTAGTGATTCACCATTAACTGTGTCAGCACCAACAAGCTCTTTAGTAAGAATCTTCTTAAAAAAAAAATTTAATTCCTTAACATCAAGCAAGTTCTCTATGCTTTCATCTGAAACCTCTACATCTAAGATGGTATAATTATTTTTAAGATCAACCATATCAGTGTAATATTGAGTCAAATTTCTTCTTATTTCACCACTAAAAATCCCTAGCATAGACTTCTTCCACTCTAGTGCATCTAGCCAAAACATGGAATCATTCTCATTTGGATCATTTAAAATTTTCTCAGCTACAAGAATATTTGTATCAATTTTCATCATATCTTGTATCTCTATAGACACCATGAGCAAATTATTGTCTTCCCTCTTTACATTTTGTAACTCTGCAACTAGCCCTTTCCTTTTATCAGAAGTGAGGGTATATAGTTTCATGACCTCCTCGATGTACAACAAACCATCAATGGTGACCTGCTCTACACATTGCTCAGTGGCCTTAGCTAGAGTTTGATATCTCTTGATTTGTTGCAACATGCTAGGATCCATTCCATCAATATAAACACTTAGAGTTGTATTGGAAGATTGAGAAGTAATATTCAAAATAGATTGAATGAAAGATGTCAAAGAATTCACCTAGGCTTGTAGCTTTTTGTTCTCCTGTTGCTTACCTTTAACTCTCTTTGCTAGCATGCCTACAAAGAATTTTGCATGATATATATCACCTTCCACAGTAGGAGGACCCATATCAATCTTACTCATATTAAAATCCACTTCTGTGACTTTATTTTCATTTTTATCCTCGATGGGGTCTATAATCTCCAAAATTATATGCCCTGAGGAAGAATTGGTTACCATCTAATACATCCTCTTAGCCTTCTTAGGCTTAGGTGTAGTCTGTAGAAATTTAGCTTTAGTGTCAATGTTTATGTCTGCCATTGGGGCATATCTCCTCTTTTTCTCAACAACTTTCTTTAGCTAGGAAGGGGAAGACAAAACTGTACCACTGTCACTTACACCTAAGACAACTCTATCTGGCTAATTAGGAGTATCTTACATAGGAATTTCATTTGATACGGGGGAGGCTAGAATCTCAAACAAGGAATGAAAAGTACTATCATTAGCAATCTATTGAAAATGGAAGAATCATTACTAGGTGAAGGAGACATAGGAGAAGTCATGTGATCTACCTATAAGTGTTGTAAACCATCCAACTTCTTCTCTACTCATGGTTTCACAAATGTAGGCTAACCATCCTATTCACATACACCTTTTTGTTTTCTATTATCTTTAGGCTGCTCTCCATCCCCACCAGATTGTGAATCAACTTTGTGATGAGTTGTCTCCACACCAGTTGAAGTTTTCTAAATTCTAGAGGCCTAGGACATTCCTTGCTCTCTTTTTCCTGATTCTTTATGCATAGAAGGAGTACCAGCGTACTCTCAAAATTTCCCCTTAAGCCACCTCTCGGTATTCTACAAAACAAAGGATGACCTGACCTTAATATCAGGATAATAGTTCTTTGCACATGCAACAACTAGGTTTGGACATGGCACAATAGGTGGGAAAGCCCCAGCATGAGATAACCTGCTTGTTAGGATTTTCTCAGCTATATGTGACTTGGGGTTTTGCTCTAATTGATCCCAGAAATCCTCCAAATCTATATGTCTTAGCTTGATATCCTTCACCTTATCTAAACCATTCTCAATAATTTAAGCCATAGGGGAACCCTAATATTTGTACTTCATCTTTACTTGTTTGACAAACTAGTAAACAAACTACTTATGTAACTGCTAAGAGTGCCAAATAAATCTCCAAGATATTTGGGGTAAACAAACAATCCTGACTCATGAAAAATAATTGTTCTTCCCACCTAAATGAACTTAAAAAATTTAAAGTTATCACTATAAGAAATGGGCAAGAAAGAGCACCATTTAGCTAACCAAGTTGCAAAAGCCCATGTTCAACACCTATAGAAGACGTAGTCCAAAGCTCCTCTAAAGTACGCCAGTGAAAATGTAGAATAAGGTATCCACGAGGGTTGTAAACCTAATAAAATGTTTCTATAAATTTCATTGATTTCAGCAGTGTGTACTATTGTACGATTCATAAATGAGCTGCATAAATTCCCTTTAGAAAAATGTACAATTGCGCTTCTCATGACATTCCTTATTTATTACGAAAGAACAATTGTCACTTCCATCACGCATATCAATAAATGGAAAATTAGCACCTCAAAATTTGACAAATGTAAGCTTACAATTTACATCGATGTCTTATAATATTCTAATAATTTTTTATTGCCAGATGATCACAAATCGATGACATAAGTTTTATTTCGGGCCAAAGTACTGACACACCCAAATTTCTACATAAAGTCTCCAGAATAGAGACAAGTGGCTCATCATGATTGCATCATGATGTTTCATGTACATCACAAAATTAACAGGTGGGCCCATCTTCATAGTTGAGGGCTTGCACTCTACCAGCACCTTGACCTTTATTTTATATTAAATAATTCATATTACATATAATATAGTATACAATAATCAATATAAATATATTATATATTTTATATATATCTGAACCATTGATCTAATAATATCTAACGACTCCTAGTTGATTCTGGAGGATTTTATTGGCAAAGTGTAGCATTAGATATCAACCTTCCAAAATTGAACTACAATCGTTCATCATTTATTCATCAAACAGTGGAACAATTTTCTCTGATGGCTGACATTTTGGTGGTCACATTAGTCACCCAAGGTAATCAAGTGGATGCAAAATTCAAGCTTTGTAAAGGGAGCCAAGGTACTTTCTGATGCAAGATGTCGAGTCCATATGAGTAAGATGTCAAGTCCATATGAGGATTTCTTGAATTAGATGCCCAAATGCTCTCAGTACATGATATGAAGTTGTTGGAATCCATCAGACAACTGAGAGGGGGGGTGAATCAGTTGTCACAAAAACTCAAACACTTCTATACTTAAACTTTAATCACTTATCCCCACTTATTATGATTAAACAAAAGTTGCATGAAATCGGAAGCTTAAACAAAGATACAACATTAAACACAAGAGACAGCAGATTTTTACATGGAAAAACCACGGAGAGGATTAGCTCTCAAAATATATTGCAACCTTTGAAAAATGATGTTTAGGCTTGGTCACTCCATGGGCACAGAACATACTGGCTCACTGCCATGAAGTATAGCTAGGTATAGTAGGATCACTACCTCAACCCTAAACCTAGACAGATTACAATAAGGGTTGTTAAACCCTACTAGTGGCTCACTACCAAAGTCACCATCTTCTTCATGTCTAAGATTAATACATTGAAATACAATAGTTCCTCTACTCTGCTCTTCCTCTTCTCTACTCTGCCTCTGCTCATCTTTCCATATCTTCCCATCTTTGCACAAGGAAACCTTTTTCATAGCTCAACTACAAGTATTTATACACTTCATCAACCTTGGAATGATCATCAAGGTCAGCATTACAATCATCAACCTTTGGAGCAATCTCCAAGGTTGAAATTACAAGCATTTACAAAATAGGTCCTGACCTATTACAACATTATGCAAAGAAAATGAAGTAAAGATGTATGCGGATCATGCCACACCTTAGCTAGGACTCAAACATGATCTTCCATGCTTCAACATGCTTCCATGATCTTCAAAGGATCTCCGCAATTACTGGAATTAACCAAGTCAGCTAAGACTAGTTACACGCTACATTATCTGGGAACAATCTTCAAATACGATCTTAATTCCTTAATGTGGACCAATGTCAAGATAGGAACATGATTAGGGGACATCCACAAGCACATTATAATCATTAGGAGCAACTGCACGAACCTTAACCACTTTAGCCATAAGAATCTTCTCACTAGAACACATGAACTTCACTGTCTTTGACTGTCATAAAAGAAAGATAGCTTGTGGACCGTTAAAACATGAACCACTTCAATTGTACGTACTTATCATCATCCCAGATTTCCCTCTAGAACTGCATAGAAAAATACTTTATTACAAAGGAATGCAGAGAAAAATACTTTCTCCCTGTCACTAGAGAATAATTAGGAGCAGGCTTTACTCTGGTGTAATGTCCCCTTCCTAGGTGATTTTCATGATGAGTAATTTAGCCTTTAACTCTCGAAGGCTAATTGACGAAATAAGGGAGATATTATTAAATTAATTACTTTATAAGGTTATTACTTAATTTGAAATCAAAAGGTAACCTTATATTTAATTAATTTAATATAGTGACTTAAAATACACATTAGATCATTAAAGTCACTAAAATAAAATAATAGGATTTTTCTAGAAGCCTCTTGAAAGTGTGATTAAAAAAAGTATAAAGGAAGGGGCAAGGCAAGCTTCCAGGCATCCGATTATTGATATTTGCATTTGATGAGTGTTGTGGAGCCAAGGGTTTCTGCATATTTGGTCTTTGGGAACGGAAACTCCCATAGATTAGCATAACTGAGGTGGTGAAATATCCTCCGAAGGGTTGCAAATTGGAAGGGATACTTCAGTCCTTTCATTTCGAGGCTGCCATTCCTTCATCTTCGTCATCGATTCATGGCAACTTACATTTCCAGGTTCTTTCATGAGTTAGCATATTTATATTGTTTCATAGTTGTCATTTTAGGAGTTGCATAAAATTGTAAAGCCAAGAGTCTTGGCCATTCATATCAGCATTGTATTAGACAATATATCTCAATAAAGTAGTGATAAGTTGTAGGCCATCTATTTGATGTAATGTGCATATTAATATCCATCATGATTAGCATAATAGTATGCATGCCAAGTGTTTGACAAAATGTCAATTGGCTGTAGGTATGCATTTCATGTCTAATTTTCATGTATATGCATTGAAAATACCAAAAAAAAGAAGTCATATATGCATCTAGATTAATGCTTATACATTGTAGTTTGGATTTATGAGCATTTAGAGTAATCAACTATCATTTGCAAGCAAAAATATCAGACCAAAAACACAGACCAGCAAGCATTGGGTTTACATCAGAAGTGTTTGACAATATTCCTTGAAGTTCAAATCAGCAAAATAAGGTCCGAAATAGCAAGGGATATTACAGTGGTATCAGAGCGGTTTCCTGCCATCCTTTGGGTTTGAAATCGGCTCATTAAATGCAACAAAGTGATAGGGACAAGAGGTATACAGCTAGAGAAGAAAGGAAGCAAAAACAGTGGCCACAACCACTTGAACAGGACACTTTATCAGCTACTTTAGTAGCAAAACAACGAGAGGTTGGTTCATCCAGCACTATGGGTGAAAGAGGTGAAGGTAGCCCTATCAGAAACAAAGAACACGAAACACGTGAACTCTTTAGACAAATGGCTATGGGGCAGTAGTAGTTGGCAGATGCTATGCGGGCACTTACTACAATGATACAACAAATGAACCCTCAGAGAAGATGAAACTATGAACCGGATGATAATAGGAGTTGTGGTTGGGACACCTAGGGCACAAGCATCTTCTCACATGGCAGATAGGCCTACACGTCCTACTTTTTTAAGGAATGAACAAGAAGAGGAAAATGTAGAAGAAGAAGGAGAAGAAATGTTTGCAGATACTCTTATGGCAGCTAATGATGAATGGGAGTTGTTGACACCACAGGTCAGGGAGCGCATGAGCTTTGATAGGTTTGTGAGTCAAAGAAGAGAACACTACAGGGGAAAGCAAGAAAAGAGACCAAGAAATCAAAATAATGATTTGATGTATGCTGCCAGCAGAGTAACACTGCCCATGTTTGATGGTAGTGGGAAGGTCACAGCTCAGGCTTGGATTCATAAGCTAGACACCCTCTTGACTCTTAGACCCATGACAGAAAGGGATGCAATAAAATATGCTACTTTTCACTTGGAGGGAGCAGCCCACGATTGGTGGTATCATGGAGTAGAGACCTTGCATCATAATAGTATCACTTCATATCAAGAGTTTGTTGATAGATTGGTGGAACGCTTTGATAAGAGAGATCCAGAGACATATGTTAGAGACTTGGCACAGCTTAAGCAGACTGGGAGTTTGGAGAGTTACATTAGTGAATTTCAGAAATTATCAGTCATGGTCTCCAATATATTTGAAAGGAGATTGGTTGTGCTATTCATGGAGGGCTTATTGGAACCATTAAGAGGATGGATAAAGGCTTTTGATCGTTCGACACTATAGGAGTCAATGAAAAAAGCTAGGAGTATGGAACTTGCAGCCCCTCAAAGTAAGTACTCATCTAAGGGATCTTCTTCTTACCGGGACAACAAGACATTTCCTAAGAAAAAAAAAATTTCAGACTCAAAGAGAAAATTAGCAGCACCATTAGATCGTGAGACATTTAATGACTTGTGAAGGAAAAAGTTGTGTTTTTATTGCAAAGGTCCCTATGATGCAAACCATGGCTGTCCTTTAAGACCTAAAGGCAAAGCAAACAGGATTATGTGGGCATTCTATAATGATTCAGAGTCGGACCAGCAATCTGATCAAGAGGAATCTAATGAGGAAAAACTTGATGATGAGACAGATAAGCATGAAATTGAGGCTGAAAATGTTGAAGAAGCAAATTTTCAAGAAGCACGCCTTACTAGCATACAACAAGAGGGCTCATTCAGGATGCGTGGGGTTTTAGCCGGACAGAAGATCATTACCTTGCTCGATACAGGTGCCACACATAACTTCATTGATGCTAGGTTGGTTGATAGGCACAGAATTCGGACAGAGGAATTTGAGGGCATAAGAGTAAAAGTTGCTAATGGATATACTCTTAAGTGTGACAGGATGATTCCAAGTCTTCCCATGTGATTGAATAACTTTGAGTTTAAGGCAGATTTTTATGTGGTAAACATGGGAGAAACTGACATGGTTTTAGGAATGAAATGGCTTCATGATATTGGGGAGTTTACCATTAACCTTAGGGAAATGGAGATGAGGTTTAAAGTGGATGGGAAGACTCATGTGCTAAAATCCATCAGGGATACTAGCTACAGGATGATATCTTTCAGAAAAATGGAGAGACTTATGCGCCATGACATGGTTGAGTGGGTAGTAGGGTGTATTCTAATGCCAACAGAGGAAGAGAAACAAAAACCAGCCTATCACCTAGATATACAGGAGTTGAGGATCAAGCACTCCAAGGTGTTCAGTGATATTGCACCAGGCAGGCCTCCAGACAGAGGGATTGAGCACATAATAGAATTAGAGGATGGTGCTAAACCTGTGATGATCACTCCTTACAGAAACCCCAAGTGGCTAAAAGATGAGATTGAAAAAAAAATTAAGGAGTTGCTGGCTATGGGGCACATTAGGCCAAGTAAATCACCTTTTGCTTCAGCAGTAGTCTTGGTCAAGAAAAAAGACGGTACCCTTTGGATGTGCATCGATTACAGGGTGTTGAATAAGAGGACCATTAAGAATAGGTACCCTATTCCTCGTATTGACGAGTTGATCGATGAGCTTCATGGTGCTCGCTATTTCTTGAAAATAGATTTGAGATCAAGTTATCACCAGATCAGGGTCAGAGAGCAGGACATCGAGAAGACAACATTTAGGTGCCATTGTGGACATTTTGAGTTTGTGGTTATGCCATTTGGACTAACCAATGCTCCTGCTACGTTTCAGTCCACTATGAACAGGGTCTTTCAATCACAGCTGAGAAAGTTTGTATTAGTCTTCTTTGATGACATTTTGGTGTACAACAGAACTTGGGAGGAGCATATCGCCCATTTGGATACAGTATTGGGAATTCTTAGCAGGGAGTCCTTGTATGCCGAAGAATCCAAATGTGATTTGGGCATGACAGAGTTGCGATACTTAGGCCATATCATCAGCGCAGAAGGTGTGCGTATGGACCCTGACAAAGTTAGAGCTATTATTGAGTGGCCTACACCTGAGAATCTTACTCAGCTTAGGGGATTTTTGGGTTTGTGTGGCTTCTACTGCAGATTTGTCAATGGATATTCATGACATGCAGCACCACTTACAGATTTAATGAAGAAAGGGGCATTTGTTTGGACACCTGAGGCACAGGAATGTTTTGAGAAATTTAAACAGTTGATGACTACTTGCCTAGTTCTTGCCTTGCCAGATTTTACTAGACCCTTTGAGCTACAGTGTGATGCTTCGGGTGAGGGGATTGGTGCAGTTCTTATGTAGGACAAACATCCGATAGCTTTTGAGAGCAGGAAGTTACGGGGTCCAGACAGGAGCTACAGTATTTATGATAAGGAGATGCTGGCCATTATGCATGCATTGGCCAAATTCAGGCAATACCTTGTGGGCAGCAAGTTTTGCATTAAGACAGACCATAACAGCTTGAGGCATTTCCTAGGACAGTGAGATCTCAACGATTGTCAGCAGAAGTGGGTGAGTAAATTGCAATCATATGACTTTGACATTACTTATGTCAAGGGGACTCAAAACGTAGTTGCTGATGCTTTGTCTCGCCGTCCCCATTTGAGCTCTATGGTGGAGATTTCAGAGGATTGGAGACACTTGATTGTGGCAGAGTATGCCAAGGACTCATGGGCTTCTAGCATAATTGAGGGGTCAATTCAGGATGACAGGTACTCAGTTGTAAATGATCTTATCATTTACAAAGGTAGGATATTCTTAACCCCAGGATCAGAGATGAAGAACAAAGTGATGAGGTCTTTTCATGATACACCTATGGCAGGACATCCCAGGTACTTCAAGACTTACAGGCAGGTTCGAGAGCGCTTTACGTGGAAAGGGCTCAAGACAGATGTTCTTCGATATGTTAGAGAGTGTCCTGTTTGCTAGCAGAATAAACAGGAACATACATATCCTGCAGGTTTACTTCAGCCACTTCCGATTCCTGATAGGAAGTGGGAGTGTTTATCCATGGATTTTATTACCAGTTTGTCAAAAACCCAGGGACGAGATTGTATCTATGTGGTTGTTGATCGATTAACAAAATATGCTCATTTCTTTCCAATCACAGCTACATACTCAGCTGCACAGGTAGCAGAACTTTTCTTCCGTGAGATATTCAGGTTGCATGGGTTACCTCGGAGCATTGTTAGTGACAGGGATAGTCGGTTCTTGAGTCATTTGTGGTAGGAGTTATTTAGACTATGTGGGACAGAGCTTACCCCGAGTACTAGCTACCACCCACAGACGGATGGCCAGACAGAAATTGTGAATAAGTGGGTGGAGGGATATCTCAGGAATTACATTGCAGGGCAACAAAAGGGTTGGGTTAAGTGGATATACCTATGTGAGTACTGTTACAATACCACTTACCATCTCTCGATTCAGATGACACCATTTATGGCCTTGTATGGTTATGAAGCACCCAATTTCCTTGACTTGTTGATGAGTGATAGTAGAGTGCCTAGTGTAGGAGATATGTTACAGGAGAACCAGGATATTGTGAGAGCTCTTCGGGAAAATATCCAAAAGGCACAGAATCAGCAGAAACAGTATGCTGATCAGAAGAGAGTTGAGCGGTCATTTGAGGTTGGGGATATTGTGTATCTGATGTTACATCCCTATCGACAATCCACTCTCAAGAAGAGTGGTGCAGAGAAGCTCAAGCCGCGTTATTATGGCCCTTTCAGGATTATCCGGCAAATTGGTGATGTGGCTTATGAGTTAGAATTATCGACAGATAGCAGAGTACACAATGTTTTCCATCTGTCCCGCCTCAAGAAGGCATTAGGTCATCGCGTGGTTCCTTCTGCTACCTTACCACCCTTGGATGATGAGGGGAAGTTGATTTTGGTGCCTGAGGCTATTTTGGATGTTAGGGAGAGACAGTTACGGAGACGGGTCATCAGAGAATACTTGATCAAATGGAGGGATTTACTGGTTGAGGATGCCACTTGGGAAGGCGAGGAGATTCTTCAGCATCCAGAGTTGAGACTGCTTGGGGACAAGCAATTTCAGGAGGGGCGGATTGTAATGTCCCCTTCTTAGGCGACTTTCATGATGAGTAATTTAACCTTTATCTCCCAAAGGCTAATTGACGAAATCAGGGAGATATTATTAAATTAATTATTTTATAAGGTTATTACTAAATTTTTAATCAAAAGGTAACCTTATATTTAATTAATTTAATATAGTGACTTAAAATTAATATTATATCATTAAAGTCACTAAAATGAAATAATAAGATTTTTTTAGAAGCCTCTTGAAGTGGGATTAAAAAATGTATAAAAGAAGGGGCAAGGCAAGCTTCCAGGCATCTGATTATTGACATTTGCATTTGATGAGTGTTGTGGAGCCAAGGGTTTCTACATATTTGGTCTTTGAGACCAGAACTCCCATAGATTAGCATAACTGAGGTGGTGAAATATCCTCCGAAGGGTTGCAAATTGGAAGGGATACTTCAGTCCTTTCATTTGTGCTTAAATCTGCAGTATTAACCAGGGGTTTGGAGGTATTAATTTGCATATCAGAAGTTTTTTTCTATTGGTTGCTACAGTGATTGCTACAGTAGCGCTACAGTGGTTTGCTACAGTAGCGCTACAGTGATGCTACAGTGATTTGCTACAGTGCATGCTACAGTGATTTGCTATAGTGACGCTACAGTGCACGCTACAGTGATTTGCTACAGTACGCTACAGTGTTGCTACAGTGCTGTGAACAGTAACAGTACAGTACGGGGCAGCTAGGAGAGGGTTTCAATTTGGGTTTGGAAGGGACTCCTTTCCTTGGTTGATGAGAAGGCTGGGTGCTACACTTGAGAGGCACAATTGGGGCTTGAGAGGGATGTTTATGAGCTGTTTTGAGGCTGCCAATCCTTCATCTTCGTCATCGATTCACAGCAACTTACATTTCCAGGTTCTTTCATGAGTTAGCATATTTATATCAGCATTGTTTCATAGTTGTCATTTTAGGAGTTGCATAAAATTGTAGAGCCAAGAGTCTTGGCCATTCATATCAGCATTGTATTAGACAATATATCTCAATAAAGGAGTGATAAGTTGTAGGCCATCTATTTGATGTAATGTGCATATTAATATCCATCATGATTAGCATAATAGTATGCATGCCACGTGTTTGACAAAATATCAATTGGCTGTAGGTATGCATTTCATGTCTAATTTTCATGTATATGCATCGAAAATATAAAAAAAAAGAAGTCATATATGCATCTAGATTAATGCTTAGACATTGTAGTTTGGATTTATGAGCATTTAGAGTATTCAGCTATCATTATCAAACAAAAATATCAGACTGAAAACACAGACCAGCAAGCATTAGGTTTACATCAGAAGTGTTTGACAATATTCCTTGAAGTTCAAATCAGCAAAATAAGGTCCGAAATAGCAAGGGATATTACATCTGGTGAATGCAACTTTCTCACAACTTCATACTAGAGGCTTGAACTTAGTATTTAGCATCTTCGGACATCCCTTCAAACAAATTCTGATCCATGGACCTAGATCTGTAAGCAAAAGGAAATGCGGAGCAATCTATCGAAATGTTCTTTAGTATACAACTCACTGTTTATACTTCACTGTAACTCACTTGATTCTTTCGGAGAGGCCAATTTTCTCAATATCCTCAACTCACAAAGCTTCTAAACAAGTAATAGAATAGGACATAGTTGACACCAATGACAACACTGATTAGGCACATACTTGCAACAATCTCCCCCTTTGTCATTGATGGCAACATATGATGTGAAAAACTGCAACAACCATCAAGACAAGATTCTCTCCCTATCTCTTTACACATCTGCACTCCTTGCCTGCTTGAGTTTTTTACATGACTTCTCTCCCCCTTTGACATAGATGGTAAAGGGCACATACTTGCACTCTTCTATTCTAATCCATTCTTTCTTCTGAACCTTCTAACTACTCCCCCTAAGAAGTAGCCCTTAAAGCATCAATTTAGATCCAGATGTAAGACTCTGAGAATCACCAGACTGATGCACTTTTGTGCATCTTAGTTTAGAGTAGGAGGGGTGATAACCCCTAACTTTTCTCTAAGATAATCAAAAGTATCCTTGGGTAGAGGCTTAGTGAAAATGTCTGCAATCTCTTTTGTAGAAATATACTCCAACTTGACTTCATTTTTTGTCACCTTTTCCCTCATAAAGTGATACCTAATGGATATGTGCTTTGTCCTTGAATGCATCACTAGATTTTTTGCTATGTTTATGGCACTTGTGTTGTCACAAAAGATTGCAATTGGATCTTCATGATGACCTTCAAAGTCTACTTCATCCATAACACTTGAGTGCAACTACATGCTGCTGCAATGTATTCTGCTTCTATAGTAGATAGGGATATTGAATCTTGTTTCTTGCTTAACCAAGATACGAACCTTTTTCCCAAGAAGAATGCACCTCCACTTGTACTTTTGCTGTCATCCACATCTCTGGCCCAATCTGCATTAGTGTAGGCACTAAGGGTAAAATCATTGTCCTTAGGATACCACAAACCATAATCCATTGTACCTTTTAAATATCTTAGAATTCTGTTGACTACCATCACATGTGATTCCTTGGGTTCTACTTGAAATCTTGCTACAAGACACACTGCATGCATTATGTCAGGTTTGGTTTGAGTCAGATAAATTAATCCTCCAATCATAGATCTATACCTTTTCTAATCTGCCATAGGTGAATCATCATATTTGCTCAACTTACAACTAGTTATCATGGGAGTATTTAACAGTTTAGAGTCTTCCATCCCAAACTTCTTTAGTAGCTCTTTCACATACTTAGACTAAGAAATGAAGATACCTTTATCTGATTGATTTATTTGTAGACCTAAAAATAAATTCATCTCACCAAACATGGACATTTCAAATTCACTTTGCATTTCTCTGGCAAAAACTGTGCACATACCTTCATTGCCTCCAAAGATAATGTCATCAACAAAGACTGCAATAATTAGGATTTGTTCATTATTGATCTTGAAATAGAGATTGCTATCAGTGGTACCCTTGGTGAACCCTAACTATATCAGATACTTGTCCAACCTAGCATACGAGGCTTTGGGGGCTTGTTTTAACCCATATAATGCCTTCTCTAATCTGCATACCATGTCATCTTGATGTGATGACTGGAATCCCTCTAGTTGTTCAATATAGACTTCTTCTTCCAACTCTCCATTCAAGAATTCATACTTTACATCCATCTGATATACCTTAAAATCTTTGTAGGCTGCAAATGCCAGAAACATTCTTATAGCTTCAATTCTTACCACCAGTGCAAATGTTTCCTCAAAATCTATTTCTTCAACTTGAGAATATCCTTTGCATACCAATCTTACTTTGTTTCTCACTACTTCACCATTCTCATTCATCTTGTTTCTGAAAACCCACTTGGTACCAATTACATTTTTATCTACCGGTCTGGGAACAAGATCCCAAGTTTGCTTCTTCTCTATCTACATCAGTTCTTCTTTCATAGCCTTTACCCAATTCTCATCATTGCAAGCTTCCTTCACAGTCTTAGGTTCACTCTTAGAAATTAGACAGAAATTTACTTGTTCCTCTATAACTTTTCTTTTGGTTAAGATCCCTTTGCTCTTATCTCCTATGATTTGATCTTTAGAATGATTAAGTCTTTCATACCTTAGAGTTTTGGTAGCACTTACTGGAGCTTGTTCCTCTTCATCTGAGCTGTCTTCATGCTACACCACTTCTTAAACATCTGGTTCATCTAATTCATATCCACTTGATTATGAAGATCTTTCCTTGTTCTCATCGACTTTAACATTTGTACTTTCAATGATCTTGTTCAACGTCTTGTTATAGTACCAATAGGCCTTGCTCTTGGTGGCGTAACCAAGGAAGATTCCTTCATCACACCTAGCATCAAACTTGCCTAGATCTTCTTCTCTTTTGATATAACATTTGCTACTAAAAACTTTGAGATATTTTATAGTAGGAACTTTACCATACCACAATTAATAAGGAGTCTTGGAACTATTACCTTTTACTTGGACTCTATTTAAGATATATATAGCAATGTGAATTACCTCTCTCCAATATACTTTTGGAAGATCAGCTTCCTTCATCATGGTTCTAGTGGATTCTTGAACTATTATGTTTTTCCTTTCAACAACTCTAATTTGTTGTGGAGTTCTAGGCATAGATAATTGTCTCTTTATTCTATGTTCTTCACAAAAGAAATTGAATTCATTTGATGTGAACTCTCCTCCTCTATCAGACCTCAAACATTTGATCTTCATGTCCATCTCATTTTCAACCATTTCCTTAAATGCCTTGAACTTATCTAGAGTTTCAACTTTTTCTTTCAAAAAGGTAACCCAAGTCATTCTAGAATAATCATCAATAAGCAACATGAAATACCTGTCTCCTTGCAAACTTTTTACTCTGGTAGGTCCACACAAATCTATATGCACTAGCTAAAGTAGCCCATCAACTGATTGGTCCTTGCTTTTGAAACTTTTTCTTGTTTGTTTCCTGAATTGACACTCCTTGCAAATAGAATTAGCAGGCTTCACAAGTTTAGGCAAATTTCTAATAGCCTGTGCAGTACTTATCTTCATAATGTTATCAAAATTTATGTGACACAGTCTTTTATGCCATAGCCAACTCTCATCAGTTTGAGCCAACAAACAATAGTTATCAATTCCTTTCAAGTGATAGATATTACCTCTGGTCTTCTTACCAGTTGCAATGATTGTTCTAGATCTTTCCTTGATCTTGCATCCATTGTCCTTGAAGCTTAAATCATAGCCTTTGTCACACATTTGACCCACACTCAAAATATTGTGCTTTAATCCTTTCACATATAGGACATCTTCAGTATTATGCTTCCCATCAAAAGAAATAGATCCTTTTCCACAAATCTTACTAGCTGTATCATCTCCAAACCTAACCAATCCACCATCATATCTTTCCAAGCTCACAAACTTACTTTTGTCACCAGTCATGTGGTGAGAGAAGCCACTATCAATAACCCAATCATCCTTGTCCTTAATGACATGAGCAACCAAAGCACTTTCCACTGGATTTTCTTCCTTCACACAGCTAGTAGTATTAGTAGACACATGATCTTCCTTAATAGCAATAAACAAGCATTCATTTCTAGAAGTACTAGCATTATCTGGTTCACCATTATCTAATACTCCATCATCATCAAAATCTTCAACATAATAACATTTCTTTTGGGTCCTAGGCATGTTCTCATATCTTTTTCTATTTCTTTTAATTCTTTCAGGACATTTGGAAGCAAAATGACCTACTTTACCACAAGAAAAACATTTGAAAGGTAATTTCCCTTTAAACTTACTGGATCCTCTTTGTAGTCGATCCACAAAGTTGGCTTCAATTTCATCAAACTCATCATCTGATTCTACCCTGTACTTGTCTGATCTGGAGGATTTCCCAGAAGTACTAGCTTTGAAGGCAGTCTCTACTTTTGGTAGGGCATCACCAAACTCTCTCATTTCAAAGGCGGTAATCTTACCAAGTAAAGATCTCTATCAATAGCTTTTACTTGCATAAATTTTTCAATTGCAACTACCTTGTGACTATAGGACTTTGGTATTGATCTGAGAATTTTCATTACAACTTCCTTATCACCGAGAGTTCCCCCATACCTTTTATTCCGGTGACAAATTCATCAACTCTTTGCATAAAGGATGTTATGTTTTCATCTTCATTCATCTTCAAACTTTCATATTTCACTTTTAGACTTTGTAGCTTAGCCTCCTTCATAGAATCATTTCCGTCATACAGATTTTTCAGCTTCTCCCATACCTCATTTGCAGTTTCAAGATCCACAACTTTTGTCAGTACTGTGTCATTTAATGAACTTAGCAGAGTATCTTTTGCTCTAACATCCACTTCATATTCTTTAATTTTGTCTTTAGTCATCAATCCATTTTGAGGCAAGGTGTATTATGTTTCTGCAGCTTTCCATACTTTGTAACCAAGATAAAGAAGATGACTTTTCATTCATGCCTTCCAAAGAGTATAATTCATCCCATCAAAATGTGGCACTTCCTTCTTGTAAGACATTTTGGATCTTCTTCAATTTGTTAGACTTTCTTCAGAGGAACCTTGCTTTGATAAGAATTGTTGGAATCCACTAGACAACTAAGAGGGGGGGTGAATCAGTTGTCACAAAAACTCAAAACACTTCTGCACTTAAACATTAATCACTTATCTGCACTTATTATGATTAAACAAAGAATGTATGAAATTGGAAGCTTAAACACAGATGCAACATTAAACACAAGAGACACTAGATTTTTACGTGGAAAACCCCAAGGTGGGTAAAAACCATGGGGAGGATTAGCTCTCAAAATATATTGCAACCTTTGAAAAATGATGTTCAGGCTTGGTCACTCCAGGGGATCAGAACATACTACCTCACTACGATGAAGTATAGCTAGGTCTAGCAGGCTCACTGCCAAATTCACCATCTTCTTCATGTCTAAGATTAATACATTGAAATACAATAGTTTCTTTGCTCTGCCTCTACTCTGCTCTACCTCTGCTCCTCTTTCCTTATCTTCCCATCTTTGTGCAAGGACACCTTTTTCACAACTCAACTACAAGTATTTATACACTTCATCAACCTTGGAATGATCATCAAGGTCGACATTACAATCATCAACCTTTGGAGCAATCTCCAAGGTTGGCATTACAAGCATTTACAAATAGGACATGACCTATTACAACATTATGCAAAGAAAATGAAGTAAAGATGTATGTAGATCATGCCACGCCTTAGTTGGGACTCAAACATGATCTTCCACACTTCAACACGCCTGCATGATCTTTAAAGGATCTTTGCAATTACTGGAATTAACCAAGTTGGCTAAGACTGGTTACACGCTACATTATCTGGGAACAATCTTCAAACATGATCTCAATTCCTTAACACAGACCAATGTCAAGATAGAAACATGATTAGGGGACATCCACAAGCATGTTATAATCATTAGGAGAAACCACACAAACCTTAACCACTTTAGCCATAGGAATCTTCTCATCGGAACACATGAACTTCACTGTCTTTGACTATCATAAAAGAATGATAGCTTGCAGACCACTAAAACATGAACCACTTCAATTGTAGGCACTTATCATCATCCTAGACTTCCCTCTAGAACCGCAGAGAAAAATATTTTATTGCAAAGGAATACGAAGAAAAACACTTTCTCCCGTGTCACTAGAGAATAATCAGAAGGAGCAGGCTTTACTCTGGTGAATGCAACTTTCTCACAACTTCACACCGAGGCTTGAACTCAGGATTTAGCATCTTCAGACATCCCTTCAAACAACTTCTGATCCATGGACCCAAATCTGTAAGTAGAAGGAAATGCAGAACAATCTATCAGACTGTTCTTTAGTATACAACTCACTGTCTATACTTCACTATAACTCACTTGATTCTTCTAGAGAGGCCAATTTTCTCAATATCCTCAACTCACAAAGCTACTAAACAAGTAATAGAATAGGACACAGTTAACACCAATGACAACAAAGATATGTTAACATCAATGACAACACAGATTAAGTACATACTTGCAACAAAAGTGACATTTCAACATCTGGAGATTTATTTGAAGGGTTAGTAAGATGTACTCATGAATAGGTAATGATTTTTTGAATTCCCTTCAACTTTTGGTTGTTCCTTGTTAGCTAATTTAAAGGGAATTATTAAGTTAGAATGCAGTCTTTTTTAGTAGAGGAAGGGGTTAGAATGGTTACACAATTAGGTTGTTATCCTTACCTTGAAGGACCTAGTTCTTGTAAGGTGAAAAAAAACAAGCCATGGGAACTCCATGTATGACATGGGAGGATTTGGTAAGATAACAACCAGTGACTTCAAAAATAAAAAGGAAGGAGAATGGTGCCTTCTGGCATCAATGTTCTTTCAATGCAGTTGGAAAGTGCATTGGCTCCGCAGCCAAATGTATCTGGTATCATTGTATGATAGATGGTCTTGCATCTATCTGATGGGTTATGGTTAGTGTTCTCTCCCAATCCACTCTTGCATCTTTCTGATAGCCTAGTGATGGATTGTGGACAATGGTCTCTCACAATCCATTAGTTCATCTTTCTAGCAACCAACTTGGTATGACGATTCTTCTAGCTTTTTTCTAAACAGTCTAGACTACAAAAGGCTTCTTCTTTCACCATGTTAGCCTTTCTTCTTAAATTTGGAAGAAAGTGAGCCAGCTTTATTCCCAATTTCATTCACATAGTCTTCCTTCTCTAGTGGCTAGGGCTCAAGCGAAGGCTTCTTCTTCATTATGTTGTAAGGAAAATACAAGGGAAATACATAGTGTTCAGTTCTCTATCAACTGGAAATGTAGACCCTTGAAATTCGCCAATGCATAACTCATGTCATCACACTACATTCACACTAATTCACATCAGTTCACCTAATTTTGACTATTTCACACTAATTAATTAAATTCACCAAAAATCATCATATTCCTCTAT